>OY757237.1:88227147-98227147 GCA_963583995.1 Xylota segnis | reverse complement strand
ACTGACAACTGAAATTGAAACTGATCGTCTAAATGGGGCTTTACAGATTGTGAAAACTAAAATCTTTGACTGGAAATCAAAAGAAATCTTCTAAATGCCACGCCCACTTCATTGAACTTCATGTATAGGAAGAGCATGGTGGTTTTTTTTTGTAGTTAACGATTGTTATGTATAATTGTACAATATGGACCGCTTTACGAAAAAAACATTTATTATATAGAAATAATTACAAAACCTATAAATTCAAAAAAAAAAATAGCAAAAAGGGCTTGATGAAACAATTCCCTAACACAGTTCAATTTACGTTCGTTCAAGTTTACCGAACGTGTGTTTACATCTCGTGTTGGGGCATGTGAAGTACAAGGGATAATTAGTAGCCAATCCTCGCAACTGGGTCAAACTAATATGGACCATGCGAGTATCCTTAACAAGCATACCAATATTCCGAGGAGTTTAGACTATATTGTACCTTATTTGGACTTTACCCTCAATTTGGAATGGGAAGCAATGAGTCTACGATATATGTAGGTACACACAGATGGAACCAAGGGAGCATTTGATACAGCTGCGGGGGTCTCTTTTCCAGCGCAGTGTTTTCAAACGATTACCGGATCACTGTACTAGAAATCAATATTGTTCTATACATTATATACATATATATAGCCATTTAGGAAGCGATAAAAACCATGCAAGCACTAATAAGTTGGTTAAGCAACACCGACTCTGGTTAGTCTACCTCTTAGCCCACATGGGTAAGCTACATGTACCTATTGGTCTACGTGTGTTTCTGCCTTATCAGCAATAGCAACCCTCCTAGTCCAATCAATGGCTCCAAGTGTTGAAACAGGCTTAACGATTTTTTCTAGCACCAATTGGAATGAATGGAGCTCATTCAAATGTGGTTTTAACAGGATGGAGCTACATGTCATAAAGCTGAAAAAAAAAAAACTTTACTTGCAGAGAAAATTCAAGGACCACGTCGAGTGTTAAGTGTTGTTACACCAGCACAGGAGCTTTTGGTGGAAATTTGAGTAGACACGAAATACCTTACGTCACGACGTGGCCTTTTTCTTAAAATCTGAGAGTTTTGAACGAATACTGTTGTGTAGCGTGTTGAAAAATCTATCAAAACTTTAAGGTGGATGACATATGTATACAGGGTGGGCCAAATACAAGTTTTTTTTTAAAAATGCAATCAAATGAACAAATGATAGATGGCCAAAGTTTCTCGATCCAATTCATAAGCAATGTGGGGGACCACAGTGAAAGATGGTCAAAGTCGATGGGTCCACTTCATATGCAATATCTTCTCATATCTCCTCTCCCTTAGCGTTTTGGATTCAATGGACGAAATTGACAAAAAACTTAACCAAAAAACGTTTAAGGTATGATTTAGACTTTGGCGTCCTGAAATTTTCATTGCATTTCCAAGCTGTCATTTCGCATTGTATCTGTCGTCTAGGTTTTTGAGTTCAATATGTGGTTAAGATGAATATATTTCTGAAGGTTGATATTGGTATCATTCATTTCTTAGATTAAACGAATTTTGAGATGTGTCATGTTGCCTATGTACTATGCGATTTAACGATAATAATAACATGCCAATAGTGTTAGCTAGAAGGTCAAGAGTTTCACCAAAAACTGGAAATTTTGACTAAAAGTAAAAGAAACGGTAAAAAGGGGGTTTTCTGTAAATCTGGGTGAATTGAGGAATCTTTAAATAAACCGTCAGCATATTTTCCGACAGCAACATGCCATCAGGGGACCATCTGTCAGTAAATTTGCAGAAACCTGCCAATCATCTGGCAACACTCTTTTGTATCATTGAGATCATGGCCAGACATTTAGGATATTTGCAGACTCATTGAGAATTTGCAAATCTGTGAACCTTGTGACATTATTATTTCTATCAATATATGTATTTTGGATTTGTGATACCTCTTTTTACCGCTGCATACTGCGACTATTTTCGCTTCAATTTTGAGTTTCTCCAGCGAAAAGGAATAATGACAGCGAGTGGAAGCGAATATGATCACCTGACGGCGGACTCATAGGTGCTTTCCAATAAGAATGTGGCCAAGATCGTCGCAAGTGTCTCCATTTTTTCATTTCTATTCAAATGTAGCACTATTCCAGATTCAATATGGCCTGTGAATACGTTATGAGTCTGACAACGTCTGACAGCTTGTCTGCAAATTTTCCGTAAACGAATTCACCAACCGTGTGAATTGAGTATTTTTGATCTGACAACTTTGTAGCAAAAAATTGTCAGACAATTGACAGATCAGCCATCTGACAAAAAAACAAAACCTTTACGTACACATTCCGGGCAACAAAAGGGCATGAAATACTAAGCCAATTTAAAGCACTAGGTACTGTCATCACCAATAATAGCAACTGGAACTCGAACTTGATTTTAAAGATCAAATGGATTGCATGCAATTGTAGATCTGAATGTATCTATTTTTAAAATTTCTATTTTCTGGCTTATTTCCAAAGTAAACAGCCCGACTCATAGAATCCGTCAATCCATTGCTGCACCGTTTTTAACTGACAGGTAGATATAACATTCGCATTATTATGCAAGATGGCAAAGATGGCAACGACAAAGTTCAACGGAAAGGCATAATTCTATGGATCAAGGCCTGTAAAATACTTCCTTTGCATAATTTTGCACTACTTTGACGTAAATCAGCTGATTTTGAAATAAAGAAGGCGAAAGTTCATGTACAGTGTTCACATTAGTGATTGCATCACTGTTTTCAATTCCACTCGAATTCTATGATTAGATATTGACATCTTCTTGTATGAATAGTGTCACTCAATTTTCCTAAATTTGTTACAACGGTTTCTGTCGTAGAAATAAATGCCTAAAGTTCGATTAGAGTCATATTGGATACATTGCACACTGTTCTTCGGTGTTTACTCAGACCACAGCTTCGATAACTTCACTTCCAGAGAAGTTCTGAATTCGTTCTCCTAATTGTAATTTTTAAAATGTACAAAATTTATGAAACAAGTATAACAATACAATTTTTTTCTTCTAAAAGATGAATAGACACACTTCCTACAGGCACGCGTCTAGTTCGCAGATGTCATAATCACTCCCGGTTATCGCAGGTAAACTTAAGCATCCTGTTTTCGTGTATGGTTTGCAGATATCATAGATTCACCTGCCGGCGTCATTTAAGAAAAGGAAAACTGTTCCTGCGTCGTATACAAATTATACCGCATGTCCAAGTTAAATTATTCAGATACATTTAACGATAAAAAAAAATCACTTATCTTGTTCGGTTATTATTATTATTAGTTTTTTGAAAAATCATTTTCCCACATTAACAAATAAACACTGTTTACGCAAACATTTTTCAATTTCCCAATAACAACACACACAACCACCGCCTCCAGCCGTTCCCCATCCCTTGTTCGGCTTTGCATTGCGTTCTACTTGTCGTAGCCTGTCACCTTCACCGATAAATGAAACTTTAATATTAACTTTAAGAGTACTGGACACGGAATAAAAAAGACCCGCACGATTAGAGTTAACAATAACAAGAAGGAAAAAAAACAACGAAAAAGCGGAGAACTTTCAAATCCTTTTGAAGTCCTTTGACGTCGTCGTTTCGTAGTCGGTGGCAGACGGAAAGTCTTGTCTTTTTTTCTACCTACATTTTTAATTTTTCTTTTTTTTTTGTGTAGTGAAAATTTCAATTCAAAAATAAACACGAGAGTAGCAGAGAGTGTTTTGTGCACCAGATTACGGTTAGTGGATAGTGTATCGTGTATCCTCACACCTTGTGCGACGAAGGGCGCCATTTTTGTCTGCCTATGCGCCGAAAGGAGCAAGTGCGAAAGGGAATTTCTGAAAAAAAGGTGTCCTTATGCAGTAGTGTTGGTGAGCGTGTTGATATTGTGATTGGCATGAAACCGGTTGAAAGGCCCATCAAAAGGTGTCACAGTGCGCAGCATCGTTCCAATAAATAGGTGGTCCATGGAAGGTACACGCCCCTCGAATTGTGAGTGTACCTGGCAGTGGTGGAGGTGAGTCATGCAGGTGATTTCTTGAAGGGGTTAATGGGAAACATGTGTTTGTTTGGTAACCTTAAAATGTTTGTATCTTGTGGAAGCTTGTAAGGTGATATCCGTCAACATGTGGGTTAAATCTGAGTTCTATTTATACAATTTCAGTTTAAGGGAAGTGATGTGGGCATCTTGAAATGATTTGTGGTTGAATAATGTCGATGATCATTGAAAACTGTTAGAGTATAATGAACTGCAATGGTTTGACTTAAATACAGAAGCAGTTGTATCATACTAAGCAAGTGACTGTCTATTTATATCAAATATTCTATGAGTTAATTAAATTACTAATGTTGTGAATTAGTGGTTCGTCTGTCGGACTACTGAGATCAAATGCCAGAATACATTACAACGAGTCTTATTGTAATAACATGATAGGAAGGATGCATTGGAAGAATTTGTTCCATTGTTATGCAAACAAGGTTAAAAAAAATGGATAAATTATTTACCAATATTCGATGGTTATCATACTATAAACTTTGTACTTTTTCTTTAGAACTTTAATGAAGCTATAAGCTATGTTGTTATAAGAAATGAAGGATATATTCGACTAAATTCAATTTTTTTTTTGTATGAGGGCTTAATAACTTTCAATAGATTGTCGGTGCTTTGAAATGTAGATATGTATGTATGTACATACATATATGTATAGAAGCAGGATTTCAAATAGACATTCACTTTTATAAAGTAAAGGGTGGCCTATCAGTTGGTTTTTTTGCGTGAATCGTAGGCTGTATTGACACTGACAGTTCTTAGGCGCTCAAAGAATTGACAGAAATTTATCGATCTACGCTTGAACAACAATGAGATATATATATTACAAGTGGACTTCCAAATTGCATTCTGTGTTGCAGACACGGTGCGAATTTTGAAAAAAAATGTTAGTCGAAATAATGTGCTAACACCAAATGGTGTTATCAAGTTTGTGAGACTAGTTTGCCGATTGATAACCGAATATATGTACATATATCCGTGTTTATCATGTACAGTTAATATGCAGGTGTTCAACGTCAATATCGTGAAAAACGCCGAAATCATTGAAAATAGTTTGATAAACTGGGTTTGAATGAAATAATATTTTTTAATAATGAAATATTGAACAGATTTTTTTTTAAACTTTTTGTTACACGTTGAACGTCCCTAATCGGTAGATGGTCATTTAGTTTTGGTACAATGTGAGAATTGCCAATATGCTAGTTTCCACAAAGAAGCATTATTTCATAACCTGTTGTCTTGCTTTGAGTGATTTTCATAGTTGACTTTAGGGACACCAGAGTCACTCATATCAACAGATACTACTTTGAATTCAGAATTCAGAATTTCCTGGCAGTCATTACTTCCGAAGAAATAGCTCACTCTTAGCAAAAAATATTTATCTACGGTTATGAACCTAAAATTTAAACAATACTGCATTAATATGATACCTGGTCTTGCCAAATATGTATACATATATGCATACGTAGGTAGGTCTAAGTCTAGATGTATTTCGGTATCAGTCTACGAAGGTCAAAATATTACACTTATAGCTTTAAAAAGAAAATAAAATGCCTATTAAAATCTGACTTCTCCCAACTCGAAGGGACTCTTTATGAAGTCGAAGAGTTTTGCGACCAGTCTTTCGATGAACTAGCAGATAGATAGAGTATTGTGTTGGGATTTCTAGCACTAAAGACATGTGATCCCTTGTTAGTCGTATTGACCTTTTTGTATGAAAGATACATAGATGGCAATTCACGCTTAGCTGTTTGGACCTGTGATGATTTTTTATTCTATGAAACCATTCACATATAAAGTATGCAGATATTAAAGTGTGTCAATCAATAGACATGAAATATGCCACCACCAGAATAATGTTGTCTCTCATGTAAGTATGAGGTATGACGCTATTGCATCTCTGAATCCCGAAGCTCTATCACATTGACGAAAAACACTTGTCTTTGAGTTAAGTCTTAAGGGGATAGAGGTCACATTATTTGAACACCATTCCTCCACTGGGAAAAATATGTTTTTATAAACAATTCTTGCACCTTTACTTATTCTGAACCTAACCAAATATGTAGGCTCATGAAATGCTTGTAGGTTTATATTAGGTTGGGTTTCAAGAAGTGGAAATTATGCAAACGAATAGGATTCAGAGTCTATGACCGAGATCTACTGCCAAAAACTCCAGTTAAATCCAGATTTATGTACGCATCTATCCTCATTTTAGGGAGTAGATACTGAACGCAACTTCAATAGGTACACACATTTATAGAATGCAAGCCTATCCGAAGAACCGTCTTTGTTCCAATATATAAAGTATGGTGTAAAATCCCCCTTCGTCTTCGTTATATTCGAATTTTATGGATCACTGGAACCGATAGCGTAAAGCGGATCTATAGTTCGTCTTACCATTCCTCGCTTCAGATCATTGGACAGACTATAGTTGCTTTTTAAATCACACACTGTATCATAGAAGCATCCCATGTCTCTTCTTAACGTTGCGTTGCAGTAATATACTCATAAGTACATGAATTTTCGACCCTAAGTACCCTATGCAACCAAAACTGCCCTTAAAAAGAAAAATTGTCTACGCCACTGCAATGGTTCCCAACTACTTTCCACCATTCAGAACACCACTCCTTCTCTAATCACCACCAACCAATCATCACCTAATCTCACTCAAAACAGTCTGCACTATTCCCACTGCCAAAAACAACCCTCCACACTCCACAAAAGCATGCGCCATCGCAGCACCCGAGGCTATACCAACTATCTCTGTCACCCGCACCAGATACACCATCCAGTGGAAAACCGGTTTGTCTGCCACAAAAACAACCACAACTACATTGACACGCACCCCGTCTCGCTCGCAAGCTACTCTCCTCTAACAACTGCTAGTGGGCTGCACCAAAAAGTATCTAGATACAATCCTGCAATCGTGTGTGCACCCGTCTAACTGGTCTCCAATCTATGGTTGTGTGCAGCACACAGCTTGTTTTCCAAGCCGCCAATTTTCGAATCGGCAAACGATCCCATAATCACCTCGTACCTAGTCGTTCACGCACTTTGTTCGTGGTTGGTCGCGCAGCGTTTTTCGTCGTCGTTTCGCCGTCGTCGCACGTTCGAAAAAAAAACAACAACAACCTACACACGAATATTATCCGTCGCCTCTGCACACGTCTCGTCGTCGTTGTTTTCGTCGCTTCTTTCGATAGAATCCGGTGGAAAGCCTGTGAGAAAAAAAATACCCCGAACAGGGTCCGCAATTTATTCGGCCCCCGCCAGCGAAATTAATATCATTATAGCAAAAATTATTGACAACAATAATTTTGGGAGATCACCCACTGTTTGGCATTCTTGCCAGGCATGCAACCGCTACACACAACCAATGTATCTGGGATCCATACAATTTAAGTTAATTAGTGCAGATACACCGATAATTGAATATTACCGTCGCGATTAATCGTTCACTGTGAAGGGTGTGTGTGCGCTGTAACCCTCTAGTTGTAAACCTGCCCAAAAACATCCAACTGCTCTCTCGCTCGCCCCCAATTGTCTTGCTGGCTGCCATAATTAAGGATTACAGTTTATGTTCCAATAATTTTTGCATTTTTTGGATAAGAAATAAAAAAAATAAACAAATTTTTAATTAAAGTGCTAACCAATCCACAACTTGACAAAGTGAATGCTGTGTTTAAAAAAAAAATTCAAAAATTAAAAATAAATAAATATTCGTATTAAATAAATAAATAAAGATTTTGTGATATAGTGTTAGAAAAGCTCTCTCTAGTGATATCGGTGCTTGGATTGAATTTCGAGTTTTGTGTGATTTTCATTTGTTTTCTTGGTGTCCTTGTTGGATTAACAAACAGCCGTCAAAATTCTAGATAAAGTGGCCTCAATAGGCGCCAACACGCTTAACTTCACGGATTTGGGGAGCCCCTACGAGGGCCCCCCCAGTACACCACAATCGGGTATGGATGCACCCGACGCACCGCATACCCCAAAATATATGGACGGGGGTACAACAACGGCCAATATACCTGGCAAATCGGCGTTTGTTGAATTGCAACAACATGGGTGAGTTGCAAAGTGTTTCCAAGTGGGCTTTGTTTTAGTGAGAAGTGTTTGCTTTGAATCAAGACTTATGAAGAAGGAGCTGATGTTTACCTCTATGCTTCGAACACATGTCAGATTTTATAGTTTATACTTTACTTGTGAATTGTCAAAGTGACATTTAAACCGCGGATACCACAGTTGGTCCTAGAGTTTAGTCAAAATTATGTCCAGCCATTTAGTGTCTTATTTAAAAGTTTTAATACAGAAATTAGGATTGACAGTTTTGTTTTTACTAACCAACATACCGTCCTAACTATTCTTATAAGTTGGATATAGTTCAACTAATCGGTCGAACATTGTTCTAGAACGGACGAACATTTGTCATATCTAGATCATGGAAATGAACAAAGTGCATTATGCTTTCGTGTTTTCCAATTTGAAAAAAAGTTTTTACACTGTCTCCACTGTAAGCAATAAACATAAACTCGGATCTAAGTCCAGACCTTAATACAACATCTTAGATAACCCTTTCGAAATTCGAAACAGCGTTGGGTTGTCATTTCCTTATTTATGTTCCATTTAAAGTGACAGTCAGAGGTTAAAGGGGTAATAAACTATGATATGATTGATCCTAATAATAGATTACAGAATATGCATTTATGACAGATTGAATTTAAGTGGAAATGTCATTCCAAGGTGTCAGTTGTGACAGCGATTACTCGAAAGTCGAAGTGAATTTGATTGTCAAATAAACTTCGAACATTATTATGTATTTAGAAACTCTTACTTTAAAGTTATTTTCGAAATTCCCTTTACTTAAACATGTTCATAAATTTTTGACTGCTTTTAAAGTGTTTGAAGCTATAATTGATTGTAGTTCTGGACGAAGTACCTACGGAACTTTTTGACACATTCAAAATAATTGATCACACAAGCTTTCCACGGTTTTCATTAGATACATATGTTCTTGTCATTCATAGCACTCAAGGCTTTAGCTTTAAGCGATGAAGGAAAGAGTGTCCAGATCTTGAAACGTGGATTTAATACCAAAATAGTATTCCCAAAGTTTGAGAATTATGTATACTTTACGCTTGTGTATGTCTTGTCCTTTTGGACTTATCATTTGTTAGTCAACCTTTAATGCTCAAGGTTTAGGGTACAAACAATTTCGTAAACATCAAGTAATATGTCAATATGTCTTGCCTTTTTCGTATCTAAAAAGAAGTTCACAATAGTTGCATTTAGACATTTACATGTTTATCAAAAAGAAGTGTTAATGAAATGCTAACATCCCCTTAACGTCATTTAACAAATTGAATCTAAAAGTTGGTGGTTCCAAGAACCGTAGTTTTCTGTGTTTGACGTTTATCTTTAGACTCGATCCGTATCTTATGTGGCAATTGAAGTGCACTGCTGTCTTTCTTATTATGTGATAGATGATGTGCAAAAAAAGGGTTCCTATTGTGGTTTAGTCATAATAACTGAATCGATGTTTAAATCGGGTAGATTCATGGACTGTCTTACAGGTACAATTTCTGGTGTTTGCATGTATATTCTATACATCTGCTGTCATGTGACCGCCTTTTAGTGTATCGTTTATTCGTGCCACTTGAATTCTATGACTTGTCAAATTGGACATTATTCTTAGTCGAGGGCATCTCGAAATTCGTTGTTTTGGTAAGGGTACCGATACCTACGGAAATCATAGCATTCAATGCAAGCCATTTGGAAATCGTATGCCTTCTTACCATTAGAAGTATGTTCGGAGGGTAAAGTATTCAGTACTAACCAGTAAACTGGATCTCTTATTCGAAATTCAATTTTGCTACGTGTTTTGGTTAGTGACGCAGGAACGAACTTATTTCTCCTAAATCGTTTTCAACCTAATGGATAGCTATTTAATGCATTAACTGTAAGAACAACTGTCACGTTAACGCTTCAAAGGATATACATATGAAGGAATGATATACAGTGAAAAAAGGAAGTCCTTTAATAATACTCAATGTATCTGCTAATTGAATAAACCTACATAATCACGAAATTATGAAACCAAATCTGTGAAATTCAATTTATGATTGGAACAGCAAGAAGAAATAAACTAATTGGAACTAACATGCGACGGTAACTCTAACTTTCAAAGATACAAAAATTAGCACAAGCTCTAAGCGCACTTATAGTCAATTTTTAGTCTTTAAATTCTTTAGGTTTCGAAAATATCTTTCACATCCATATGATAAGACATAAGCAGACTTGTCTTAGGGCCATCTACAATTCTAGAAACAAGGCAACCTTACTAAGTCTGTAATGAAATTTATACTCTAACTAGTTTTTAGAATATACATAGTTCACAAAGGGTTTTCCGCCGCGTTTTCAACCTCACATCCTATGACATTCTAGAGACGTAACATAGAATAAGTCGATCTAAATATACGGTTCCAGTGTGAATAATACGATTTCCAGTTTTCTACCACTGAGTGGAAAGGTTCCTCAGGGGTTAATATTGAGTCCATTACTTCTTTCTATGTAAACACCTTCTTTCACTGTCACTAAAGTTTTTTTGCATTCACACTTATGCTGATGATGTTCAGCTATATTATAGCTTGTACTTGAATCCTATTGAAAATGGGACATCTGATGTCAATGAATGTCAAAACTGAATACGGTGTAATGGTCTATCCCTGAACGCGATCGAATCAATCAGTGCCAAGCTTTACTTAAAAGATCTTACTGCATCCTTTCACAAAGGACTGTGTTTTGGTGTAAATGTATCTCTAGTGAGTGTCGACAACCATCTAATATAAACTCTGTAAGACTAATTTTAAAGAATAAATAAGGAAATAAGTTAGAGTACATAGAGCCCAAGAGAATTTGATTCATAGTTTCATAGTTCTCTACCCAAAATTCGAAAGTGACATCTTCTAATCTAAATGTACATTTTTGCCTGATAAAACCTTTAGATGCTCAAACGCGACATTTTTCTAAGTGTAAATCCTTAAACAAACTAAATTCTTTTCAAGTGCTGTCAAAAAATTTGCACTACATGCGATCACGAATATGGTCTATCACTTTCAATTATTATTAATTTAAATATATACAAGTTCATGCTATTAAATCATATCACTGAAGCACGATACTTACTTTGGTTATGCAATCGTTTACCGTTGAGCATCGCACATTTATTCCAACAATGGATGCATTCCGCAATACTTATTATTTGGGAGGTGCAAACTGTTGTTATACTGCTCTGTTAAATTATGTATTCATTCATTCATTATATGCAGTCACATGAAATTGGATTTCCATTAATTTTATGTTTCCGTAAACAAGACTATTGTTTGATTAATGTTCCTTTTGACAGTAGGAGTTTGAACTCAGTTGAAAGGTATTTCGATCTGACAGTAATAGTTTAAGCCTTAAAAGAGTTTAATATTTCGTTTATATTAACCGACTTTATTCTTCTTGTTAACATTTTATAAAGAAATTTTGTATTTGAGCTAAAGGGAAAGAAAGTAGACATCGTTGAGCTATTTTATTAAATATGACCTGCGGCATTCAAGTTGTAGTTTCTTCGCCAGAATTTTTGCAATATGTGTATATGTTTCCTTAGTGCTGGTAACTAAAGTGATTTTAGTATAGTTGTGACATTTGAATTTGGCTGTCAATTCGATTGCCTATTCTTTCTGTATCGAATCTGTCAAATAACGATCAAGATAACAAGAACATTTGACAAGCCGCTCAAATTCGCTGCAGTTGATAATTCCTAATTTTTTGACATTGGACATTCTACCCTGATAGGGCGCGGTGAGTCTATTGGTTAGTGCGTTGGACTACAGGCCCCTCTCACGGCCCCTCCTCTCGCGAGCGTCTGACATACATACATCCGAAGGTACAACTGTCATGAGATAAGTTCTCATAATACATATCAAATTTTCCTTCCGATACGTGTTTCCATTCATGTTCAGGCACAGCATGAATGGTTTTGAGAAGCTAGGCTCTGGGTCCCATCGACTTGTCGCGCCGAATATTTTTTTCGTAGAAAAATCAACTGCTGTAACCAGTCAGTTAAAGTTTTTGATTCGACCGTAGAATCACCCAGACAAACGTACGCCTTAAGATTACTATGTCCACCATAGACGAGTCGACCTCTCTGTCAACTCTTGACAGCATTTAAAGAAAAAGTGACTAACACATCCAGTTCTTCAAGTTATTGACGTTATTAAGTCTCCGAATAATGTGCAAATTCACTTTATATTTCATACAAGCAAAATTGTTTTTAAATTGACATTTCAATTTCTTTCAATGCTCATATTCATTCACAATAGCTTGTTTATGCTAAACTCAGCTTAAACTGAATTATACTCAATTGTGAGCTTATCCAAGTGTCAGGGTACAACTCGCGTTAATTTCGAGTGAGTAAATTTGGATCCTCAGCTTACTCTGAGATAAGTACATAAAGTCCTGAAGTAATTTGCTTTGTTAATCTTCGATTCATAGATCTTGCCTTCCAATAAATAAAAAACGCCCGGCAATATCGGTGAACTTGTCGAGTAAAACATTTTTTTTTGTCTCGAGTTAGTTTAGGGCGATTGTGTTATTTTACAAAAGGGACAAACTGTAAAAATAAAATGTCAATTTGTATGGCGCTATATAAACAAAAAACGTGCAAAATAGTGTTTATTCAAAACTATTGTTTTTAAGTATTTTCATTTCTTTCTTTCAGTAGTTTAATACAGTTCCCGTTAAATTTTTTCTTTTCAATTTTGTCGCGTCACAAAAGTTATAAGGATTTCGCATTATTTTTACATCAAATATGACAACTTTGGCAAAATGTGGTACCAAGTTCAGCATTTTAGAACGTAAGAGCAAAGCTAAGGTTTTATCACCCTCACCTCATATCACAAATTGACGTAAGGTTACCAACTCCAACCACAGTCACAGCGATGACCGCTATAGCAACTAATTGTATTCAAATTATAGAGTTTGGGTGTGCTTTTACTTTCGACAGGTCCTTATTACAGTTACTACTATTGCTACAGTCAGATCACTGTATTTCACGAGCTATATCGGCTTCAAAAAATAAAAACGTATATCAAAAATCAGAGCTTAATTTGACTATGTTACAGAGACGTACTTCTGGCTTAATACGACTGGATTTTGGTCACTGCACAATTTGTTTGTGTTGTATGACAACCAATGTAATACTGCATTTCAGTTCAAATGTCATTTCAATAAAACCAGGTACAAGGTACGTCCGATTTTCTTTTCCCAAAATATTTTCTATAACTCAGATGAAAGAAACGCAAAATCTACTTCACAGAATGGTTACAAAATTTCACTGTTCTTAGCTGTGAGTGTCTGGAAATACGATTCGTAAACAAGAGTTAGGAACGTTTTCAGCTTATATTGGGGGATATTTTCCAGCCGGAACTCCCTAACTTGGTCTGCTAATAGCATTGCCTCACAATATCATCAACAAAAACAGATTTTGTCTTGCTTATTCAGTTTCGCTTTCGGTCAAACCGATACTGCCAATAAATTGATGTTGGAAACCCTCTACCGTCTTCACCTGTATTGCATACTTGTCCGTTTATATTTAGTCGAAGTATAGTTACCTTTCTTTAACTGTTTAATGGATGTCCATTATACTATGTCGTAGTAAGCTCTCTGTTGGCATTACCGAACACCTTTCCGAAACCAATGAAAAACAGATGAAGCGGTAATCTATTTTCAATAATATTTGTCTAGATTTGAAAATATTCTATCTACAACTTATTAAATAGATTTTGAAGGCATGTCTTGGAAATTGGGTTTCAGACTAGGCTCTCACGTCAGTATTCTCTTCATATTTTCTTCAGTCTCTTAAGTTTCAATATCCTATGGATGCAATCATAATTTTGATATTCATATTCAAAATTTAATTAAAACTTTGACAGGAATGTGTTCACTTATAAAATATAAGAAACTATAAAATCGGCTTAAAAAAGGTCAATCCTGGGCTCTAAGAGTATAGTTTCAAATAACCATTAAGGACCGAATGCAGAACTTAAAAATCGCATTAAAAACGGCGATCTTGTTTTTTTTTTTTTTTCATATAACACATTTCACTTCGATAGTTTCCCACGGGTTCTAGAGACTAGCTCTTCATAACCATGACGTGGTTTTTTACAAAAAGGGGCCTAATGTGTAATCCCGTCTCCAAAGTCTAATTTTTGTGTCAGCGTCTTCCAATGACAGATACAGTCGGATGTGTAAACGTTTGTAAATATAACATTGGAACAACAGATTCAAAAATGGTTATTTGTAACTTTTAAACCAACGAAATCATAGTTATACTTAGGGACTAACTTTTATACATAATCTACAAGTTGTTGCATAAGGAGAACATATCTGCATACACATTTCCTCTAAGCATCGTAAGTTGTTTCTTTTTTTCTTGAATATTATTTAGATCAATTTCAAAATGGGGCTGTGTAAAAATATACTATATATAAAATGATTAAATAAGTATTCCACTTATATATGGGATTTTTTCCTCATTAAATATATTCCACTTGAGCTTAAATATCCTCCTATTTGGAGTCCATGTACATATGTATATAAAAATTGACTTTATTGTTATCGCTTATTTACTTGAAGACTGTCTTAACTCAAAAAATGCGATGATGCAGAATTATTTGTTTTATTATGTTGCTTATTTTGTAAAAAATTAATGTCAATACCTTCGTTAGAAGACAAAGTTCGCAATTTCCTAAAGAAATGACCATTCGCATTGAGAACAAGTAATATTATTATAATTCGCTCTAAGATGTTTTTACCTTTGTATATATAGAAAACATTTGTTAGTAAAATATTAAACTATTGGTCAGAACATTTTATTACTGGATTCTTAATAAACCTCTGACTTTATTTAATTCTAAAGGCTAAACACACTTAATATTTGATTTTCAATGTAATAGCCTCAAAACTTAACATATGTAGATCGCTTCGATCCATTCCAAGTTTTATGTTTGAAAAAAGTAATAATTTTGTGACATTAGGTATGTGTGACTGGCTACATTTCTTACTGACATGCTTCCTTTTAATCTGAGAAATATTTTGACTATTGTCAAATATGAATAAATACAAATTTTGAACAATATATGTTTGTTTGCTTTCAAACTTGCTTTAAATTTGAGATTTTCAAATGCGGCCACGCGTTGATAACGGCCATGTTCATGAATTACGTTTTAAAGTGAATATTTTATTTTATTTGGCTATGGATGCGGCTGATATTAAGCCATCAACTTGTAAACTTTCAACTTTCAAACGGCGGTCAACAAACGACCTAAAATTTTCTATTGTCTTTTGGTCAGACATCTGAATTTAAATTAAGCTCTTAGGAACTCAAAGAGCAATGACAACTCGTTGTATAAATCAATCTAAAGATTTCCAAGAGTCGACAACGGGCTGTCACAATAAATTAGAACTGAGTATATTTGTCACTTTTTTGTATTAAGTATATGAAGTTTTAGTTTCACATAAATGATAAGTTTCTTTACAACAAAAAATTGTATTCTCACACCACTGCTAATAACTCCTAATAAAAACAAGAAAATTAAAGGAAAAGTTTAAAATAAAAAACGGAAATGCATATTTTGAATAAACAAACTAAAAATAGTTTGAACAGAACAGAAAAATAATAAATATTCCAAAAAAATAACAATTTTCATCTCTCAGTGAAAACGGTCGAGATATTTTAAGTTAAAAAAATGCAATAAAATAAAAACTTGTGATTGAGTTGACAAGTTTGTTGGTATATTAGGAGCTATTTTAATCGCATTCCTTCAACCAAACCCTTTTTTTAATTCATTTGTATTCGAAATTTAATGTTTACTAATTTCAACTTCCAGTTTTTGCCATTAATTTGCGATAACATTCAAGTATTGCTATTGCGGTGGTGTCTTGGAGACTCTAGTACAATGAAAAAGCAGCCATTCACGAACGATTCTAACCATGTGCTTCAGCGTTCTTTTCCAATTTTCAGCACCTCTTGTCCAATTGTTTTTTAAAATATTACTTGGAATTTTTCCATTTTTCCTTTCACAAAATGCATTTCCATCATATGACCGCCACCGTGTTTAACTGTTGGCCGCAAATGCCAAATGTTCTCCCTTCTATCTGAGCCAACACTCATTAGTCCTAAAAAACCTTTTCCCAGAGAGAGAAGGCCTTCATTACGTTTTTTGTACGTTTTATGAAGTTTTTCTGTACAGTTTTCTTAAGAAAGTTAAAAATATGCATTGCGTCTGATTACTTAAAATCCAGATGAGTATCTAGATCGCTTTGAGGTTTGCATTCAACGTCCTTTTTAATGTATTTCGTTAAAAATTTTGTATTATTATATTGCATATCTGCAAAATTTGCTCCTCTCCAAATATGTATGTATCTTCAATTGTAAACCAGACCACGATTGCTCTCAAAGAATTAATACAAAGTATAGTGCATTTTACAAAATATCAAAACGTGGCTAAACTGATTTTAAATATTTTGTTATTCATATATTTAATAACTTAAAATGCTCTAATTTATGATATGCAAGTGATCGATGATATTCTCGCAATTTAAAATCAATTTTTTTTTTGTTAAGGTTTTCTCTATTACATGTCTTAATAGTGTCCGCTCGAAATAAATTCTGAATTTTTTATTAAAATTCGTACCTATTGTAAGCTTCCTAACTATGATACCATTACCTATGTATGTAGGTCATTCTTTAAAAGAGCTAATCAAAGTCGTAGTAAAAATGTTGGCAAAACATTGAAGACATTCGAATATACATACATACATATGTATGTATGGTTCAGGTCTTGGATAATTTTAAAACACTGAGTAATCCAATAGCTGCCTATTGACTTTAGAGAAGCACTGGTGAGAAGCGAGGTAGTAAAATCCTGAGTAGACCATTCCTTAAAACCAGGTTAAAACACTTTTATTCTCCACAATATCCTACCAACATGAGTATAAAGTATAAAGTATATAAAGTATACTAAATATAAAGTATAAACATCAGGAAACCTCATATCGGACAGTTCTCCTTGCACGTTTCGATTGTTTACCTGCGATAAAATGGGAATACAATAAAAATCTAAAAGTTCACATCCGCCAATAGCACTCGAGTGGGCTTCACTCCATGTCACGTCCCATTGTATTTCAATCGAGCTTTATAACTTTTTTTTTATTTTTTGTTGCTTTGCGTTTCTGTTTTTATTCTCTTTTATATGTTGTCTTGATGAAAATAGAATAAAGATACGGGAAAACTCTGACATTTTCGTGTTTACCACGCAGAGTTCTCTTCCTCTATCTCTACCACAGTGATTCGTAGAAACCAACATTTTCAAGCGTTTACAGCGAAAAATCCTTGTTCTATAAATATCCTTTTGTCCAGACCATAATAAAAAAAAAACAAGAAGAAGTTCACTCCATGTTTGTATGTGAAGAAGGGCATATGTAGAATAAGCAACAACTCCTCTTTATCCATTCCGACCTTAAAAGGAAATTTAAAAGTGAAAATAATTTATTAACCCAACTGGACAAGTGAAATAAGTTGTAAGTTCTCGGGACGTATTCCGTACATGTCCTGGTAACACATACATATGTATACAGTGCCCTGCAGTCGTGAAAGGGGTCGCTTGGCCGCGTCGGTGACCGGACAGTAGCTATCGGCCGTTAGTTTATAGAGATTTATACGAAAAGGACTCGCCGATGGCTGGCACGGGGTGATGTTTCCTTCCTTTGTCCATCGATTTTCTTGGATACGAAATAAAGTTATAAAAAAAGAGAAACACTAACGCCGACCAACAGCTTTTCCGTGTTTTCCCTATGCTTTATATCTGCCGCACAATTCAAAGTGTTAACCTAGCATGTTTCCCTTTGGACATAGCGACGACGACACGCAACCACTGTGTCCTTTTTATCCACAATGACCATCGGTGGGGTAGTGAGAGCACGAAACAGTGAACTCTATTGGATGATACGAGCAGTACCGACCAGAGGAGCGTTTGCATTTGGTGACAAATAAAATTTCACGAAACGTGGGTGTGGTAGATGCGGTATCTGCAAAGAGAAATTTGTTTATTGCACCATATACTGGCTGCGGCTAGGGAGTTATTCAATCGAAAACACATTATGCTAGGTATTAGTTTACTTGATGTGATATAGAGCAATTATGGCATTTTTTTTTTTTTTAGGGAGAAGAGGGTATGGTCACCCTAAGAACTTTTTTGTGTGTGAAAAGTACATAAAGAGTTTGATCCTACTGCTGTGCATTGTGTTGTATTTAGATGGCCAGGTGTGCTCATCAGTTTATTGTGTTTTTCCTTTGTGTTGTAATCCTATGGTCGTCTCCTTCTGCTTCGAACTATAAAACAAGCTAAAAGTATCTGAAATTTCAAAGAAACACGAAACTTGGGAGGCAATTTAAGCCTTCTTACGATAGGAAGTTCCTCATGGATTTCATTGATCTATAGGTACATATTTTTCAGTAAGGACATAACAAGTCCGTATTTTAATAAAACATAGAATAATTGATATATTAGACTGCAACTTATTCCAGGTGTAGTACACATTGTATATTTAAACAATATAATTCGATCTCGGTCATATGACCGCTGTGAGTACGTTTGCCACTTTTCCATCACTCTTCCACACAAATCGTCCGGAACGTTGGCAATTTTGTGTTCGATATTGTTCCTTAGCGTCTCTAACGTTGTTGGGATAGATCAGCAATTTAAGGTAAAAGAAAAGAGAAGTCATTGGTATCATCATACTGAGCTTACCTTTCAATAGATCAATTTCGTGACCAACTGTGTGGCATGTGGCACTATCTTGTTGGATCCACATATGACTGATGTGCAGTCCTTCCATTCCGGCCAAAAAAAAAGTCTTCCAACATGGGAAGATAGCGAAATCTATTTACCTTGACATGGCCATCATTTTTATTGACGAAAAAATACGATCCACACCACAAGATTACTTTTTGCAGATCTAATGGAGTCTCTTGAAGCACACAAGTGTTTGTTGCTGTCCAATAATGCATACATATTTTGCTTATCGACAAAGCATTCAACCCAAAAATTAACTGATCCCACGTTTGCAGATCCCAATCGGAGATGCTTAGGCGCTTCAAATGATCAAGAGGTCTTCGTTCTTGAGTTAGTTTGATCTCGTAAGGTTGTAGGCCAAGATCTTTACTCAAAATTCGCCACAATGTGGACTGAAAACTCGTTTGAACGGCGGGGAAACGACTGATTTGGCTCATTTTGGATTAAACCACTTACAACACCGGAATGCTGCTAAAAAGTCTATCACGCTTAAGCCGTCCAGTAGGACAAGTCAGCTCCTGACTCTTCCACTATTCATTTACTCAAAGATTCATGTTAAGTAATCGATGGAGCACACCAAAGTTGCCTCAGTCTACCTCGTTCTAACACCAAAGCTTAAGATTTAGCATGAGGTAGCAATGTACTACCATCTTCCGAACATGTCAAAGATCGCAACCATAGGCTTGAACAACAGCGAAGCTCGAAACCCTGAGCCGAAATTCGATTGAAAAGACCGTCGGCTTTTGTTAAATCGATTTGCAAAATTAAATGTCATCTACCTGAAAGCCGAACATTCGTCGAAAGCTAAACAAATACAGTTTGCTTAAAAAGCTGGTCCAAAGCTAGTTTAAACTGGAATATTGACTTCTTTCTAAAAAGCCCCCTGCAGGGTTGTTCGTATATGTATATTACCTCTTTCATGAGACTTTTAAAGGGAAAAGAGTGATCGCTGTGGGTTAAGACGATGCACTACTGTGCGGGAGGTTCAAGGTTCAGTTACCAATCAACACCAACTCTTTTTGAAAGTCTGACCTCCCGCGAACATTTGACAAACATTTTAAAAGAGTATAACTGCCATGAAAAAGCTACTCAAAATAAGTACTGTCCTCTAGATACGTTAATGAATAGAAGGGCATTTACAAGTCATAAATACAGCACTCACAGCTCGAATAGTTATGAGAAACCTTTTGTCTGTGAAAAGATGATTATGCCTTGATTCCCAAAAATCAAAAAAAGACATACACTGTACATACACTGGGTAAATCTGACGACTTTGATATTGGTATCATTGAGCTGCTTAATGCTATCACTACTAAAGGGACTGAGTCTCTGAAAAGGTGTCCGCAGAGATGAGTATTTTCTTACTGACTGTTTGTCGGTGCCAATATATGGCATCTAAGTGCAGACGATATCTTTAGCATGGGAAAACTTCATCTCAGAAGTCTGCAATGAAATAGCAATTTAGGGCCTTGAACTTTTGAGAACGCGATCATGCAACTTGCCACTGAGATGAGGAAGCTATTCACGCCTGGCTTGTTGCTTATCATTGGAGAATTGAAGAGGGCTTTGAAACTGTAAGCATTTGGGTTCATTGTTAGACTATACAAAAGACAAAACTAAACAGATTTTCGAACTAGAATCGAGTTTTCGGTCCTATTGATGTTCGAACTTCAGCCTAGATCAAAGATTCATTAGAGATAGAGGATAGGTTGAAATGAATGATACTCATATCTTAGACTTAATTTACTCACATAAGAAGGCATCGAACTTCGAGGTTGGAGGTGAATCTAGATCCCAACTATTCCGGTCCTTAGATAGTTCCCTTGAGTTGCAGAATTCATCCTTGGTTGAAGCTCCTTTTACTTCCTTTACGGCAAGAATTCATTCAGGACCTAACATTCCAGATAAGCAAATCCAAAAGTAGGCGTGGTAGTAAACTAAAATCACACTTAGTAAAGATGATAATCATGAAAAGCAGTACCTTGGCGCCGTTGGTTAAACTGACACGCGAGTATCTTTCAAACCTGTTCGAAGCTAAAAGCTGTTATATGTACACAGATGGGCATGGTTGTGGGAGGATTTATTCTCAAATAAGTTATTAAAATAAAGAACTTTCGGGTATTACATTCGAAAGGACATGTCTAATTTTATTCTGAACTTTTAGAGGTCTAGGACCATGCAGTGGGCCCCTAGTGGGATAAAATATGCAAAAAATTCAAAAAATTCATCAGTATAGAGTACAACATGAATTTCCAGTTGCTTGCAATAACCGACTACTGCGACAGATACATACTTACATACATTGTTGCAGTTCGTGCACCGAATACAAAATATGAATATTTAATTTCTCTGCTCGCAGTTTGTGGTGTGCCTACGCTTCATGCTTTAATTCACCCAAGACTGTACAAAAAAAAAAAAAGAGAAAAAAAAAATCTTAACAAAATGTTTAATCAATTAAAATTAAAATAAAACCATAACTCTTACATGTCAACATTTTTTAATTTTTAATTTCCATTTTTATTACAGATATGGTGCTATCCGAAGTGGCTATCAACACTTTGGACCTCAAGGTGGACAAGATTCCGGTTTTCCAAGTCCTCGTAGTGCTTTAGGTTATCCATTCCCGCCCATGCATCAGAATTCATATGCGACAGGTTATCACTTAGGCAGTTATGCGCCACCCTGTGCGAGTCCGCCGAAAGATGGTAAGTGAATCCAATGATAATGAAATTGATACAAATAACTTATTTATGTGGCCCGGAGAGTAGTAGTGTTGAGTACCTACTTGGCGCGTACTCTCAAGCATTGCCACGAGCATCGTCTCTGTCTATTGCCAAATTTACTACTTCAAGAAAAAAAAAAAAAATAAATGTGGAGTACTGAGTTCGAGATACATTCATATCCATTGGGTACCTACTCTTTTGTGTGTACTCTGCTTTGTGTTGTGTCGTTGTTGATGGTGAAGAACATGTTGTTAAGTGATGCTCAAGTGGGTACTTGCAACACACAACAACAACAACAACTCATCTTGATGTTTAGCGTTATGAATTTATGCGTTGTAGATACAAAAATAAAACGGTGAACACAAGAAAACACTGAATAGAGAGGTACACGCAGATTATTCACATGAGCTACGAATAAAATGACGGAAGTACCTTCGGACTGTCTGTGAGTTTTGTGTGCGCATTGTGCTAGAGGAGAGACTCTTTAGTGTCTCTATGGAGTGAGTCTGCTCTTCCTCCAATTGAGACGCAATTAACCTTGAGGTGTAAGAGCAAAAAAAGTCGATGAAAGATACAAAATTTTGGAGAAAGAGAATTTTGAAATTCGCAACTTGTCGGCTTGCAAAACTTTGACATGCGTCAGCGGCATTGAAGGATAAAATTGAATGAACATGAACTACTGTATTGATTGACTAAGATCATGGCTAACTTCCCTGATAGTCATTCTAAGACATGGCTCTTGTGTGTCTACATATATTGCTAGAGTTGAAGTATCAAATATTTCAGGAAATTCCTGTAATATGCACGCTTGACCAAGGACGTGTGGTAAACATCGGAGTAAGACAGTTAATTTACATATTTGTCATGTCAATTCAAAGCTAACAGCAAAAAAGTTGTCAAAAATCAACTTAATCCATCAACGACGGCTCTGTTGACAAAGTAAAATAAGGCAGAGATGGATGTGAGGAATGATTTCTTGACATTTCGCTTTGACTTTTGGATGAATATCTCAAAATGAACTCGTCTGTAGGTATCAATTGTCACCGATACATTTTTAATCCAGTTGTCGTGTGTCGTATCTTATTTTAAAGTTTCGTTGCCCACGGGCGTTACTGAAATGTTCACCTGCTTGTTTGTAAATAAACGTTTTATAGGGTATTATGAGAAAGTTCGGCTTCAATTTTTCTTGTTTATATATATATTGTGAATATAAGACTTATTTGCGTCACTGAAGGTCTTTAGGCAACATTTGCCATATAGAGTCGGAGGGTTCTACGATTCTTTTGAAATTGACATTACCGGGTCTTCCATGATACTTTCGCTTGCACGAGAAGGGATTTTCAATAGGAACATAACAATTTTGTATTTTAATACAAACGCACCCTTGAACTTTTTTTATGATTTGTCAATACTGTGATGTCAGTTAAGGTTTACATTTTTATCATCAACAAGGTTTAAAAATTATTACAAATTACCACCGAAATTCAGAGTTAGTAGTCACAACCTTAGGAGTACTTTTTCCAAGTACCAGACAGGTTTTGCGTGACATAGTGGATAAATTCGAGTCAACATATTCACTATTGACTGTTCCTGTGCCAGTGAGACAACAACACCAGTCGGTGTGTTCTTCTGTTAACAATGAGCGAAGAGTGCTGGAAAATTGGTTCCAACGAATCCATCGTTACAAACGTGCTCACGGTAGTCACATGATCCACACTATATAAATTTAATATATGCACTATACCTGGAATAAAATTTTAGCTTAATATCTCAATTATCGTGTTTTCTATTCAAATACAAAATTGTTTTGTCCTTATTGAAAAACAATTTATTTTGCCTGCTCACGGAGTTCACTGCACTATCCGTCTCAGGGTTCGGGACATGTAACTGCAAGGTTAGTGATCATGTGGATCACACTGCCAAGCATATCAGCAGTACATTAGTACTGAATGATGAATGAATGAATTGTGGAGCGTTTAAAAAAATTGGCGTGTTGCATGTTGCGTGCTGCATGGACAGTGTCCTATCACTACACCAACAGTTCGAATATACCTGCGACATACCTTCATGAGATTTGGAGATGTCTTTTTATCATAGACTGCTAATAGCCATTTGGATGTAGTCCATGTATCTATGCAGTAGATACCATCACCTGTTATCCTAATCGCTTTATATGATCTCAGAAAGGGCAAAAAGCTTAGATGTGACCCTACCCTAGCTAGTTCATCCGCTTTTTCAATGTCTGGGATATCCATGTGGCCCGGTACCCAACAGAGGGTCATCTTGTTCGCCGCTAAGATATCATCCATTCTTTTGATTCATAGAACCAGTAAAGGTGTGATGTCTTTCGTTTTGGATCTCCGTCATCAGTGATTTTGACCTTTAATCCAATTTTAAATGAAAATGGTAGACCATAGCTTATGCTTTCTCCACTCAAGTTTTGTACAAATTTAGATCAAAATACCTAAAACTAATCCATTAAACCAAATCGTTTAAGCCATTACCATACCAGATTAAGATGTTTTTAAACGATTTTCCGAATTTGGTCAAAAACTGCAATAAAACGAATCAGAAACTGAGAAGTATTTGTGACGTATTTCTTTTCTACTTTAACAAATTTTCTTTGTTTCACCATTTATTTGCATGGCTAAGGTCTTAGTGTCTTCAACAAGAAGGAAAATAGTTCTCCGCTTCATCAAAGTTATTCAGTTTTGGCACCAAATGGCGATAGTCACGCCCACTTCTTTGCAGAAATATTTCTAAAAAACAGATTTTGTAATGAAATTTTATAAAAAATCCAGCACGATAAGACTATTTGCATTATTCCTGCTGCAAGAATGGTATTCTAAGCTGCTAACTGATCCCTATACATATAGTTTTCACTGCGGGACTGTTGAAACCATTTATTATCAAATGTTGGATTCTGAACAGCACCTATGTTTTCATCTTTAGTTGGTCTTGTGCCGGCACATAGCACCCATCAGTTTGTTCGCACCTCTGTTAATATTCACTGGATGGTATCTACTAGTACTACTATCCACTGTATAAAATCTGCAACCATGACCTCTAACCTTGATATGTATCTATCATCTCACATGAATACCATAACCTTCGCCTATCCTGTGTAAGTAACTAACCGGCAAACTAGTTTGTAAAAAATTTTTGACAAATGTTCCATTGTCACGATTTCACCGTGGAATAATCCACAATCAATTCACAATTCCTGCACACTGCTGTAACTCTGCAGACACCGCAGACATCGCTTCACTAATGATTTAAGTACAAACCGGCGAAATAACATATGATTAGCACCTCATTTATAACAGAATTATAACAATTTAAGTTGAATAGATACTCCCTCTCCATCATACCACATAAAGTATCCAATAGATACATTTCATTCATACAACCAGGCACACTGCGATGATTGCCTCACAGCAAGTCAGTGTGCGGGTGCGATAATTAACAAAATTTATTGCATTCGATTTTTGTTTCATTTGCTAGAAAGAGAGGCAAACGATACCGATCCCCGTACGTGTGCTGCTCCACCAGCGCGGCCGGCGGTTTGTGGCTTAATTTAGCCTGAAGGTGGCATCCATTAAAGGCTACAAAAACAAAATATGGTATGTGTATCGAAAATGAACCTCAGCAGCTGACTACAATCGTTGCGCATGTACCTCAAGGTGGTCCACATGTTTGTCGGTGTGTACCAGTGGGGATACATATCCTGCACACGCACTAAAAAACAAAAACACAGTGAAACCAACGCTCCACAGAGACGTTAAAACGAAAAAGATACGGATCCAGGTTTGTTACGATGGTGTGCATGTTTTCGCGCCAAGTCGTTGTCAGAATACCATACACATAGACGTGGATGCAAACTTTGTTGCTACTGTGTAATTATTATTACGGTAATTACACTTTCGTTTGGCGTAATTAATTATTTACTAGCTACTGATATGAAAAATGTTTTGCACTCGACGCCGGTTTCAATAAAAAGTAGAGCCGGTGTACGGGCAACCACACAGTGCATTGACTCGGATGGGAGGTGGTATCTACTTGCATACACATATATTGGATGACAAATTGTTTTTATTTATACAAAGTTGGATATCCTTGGGGAAAGTTTTCATTAAAGATTTTTCATTAATATGGGCTTGTCTGCATATGGATGGTTTTTAAACTCAATTCGAGTAGTGTTTGGATTACATATGGCTTACTTTTTCTAGTATCCTGTCATCCCTCAGGAAAGAAGCATTCTCCAACTTATAGTCAATTTGTATTATTTTGCTCGCCAGTGCTGCAAGCGCAAAGAGCAATGGTGAAAGTGCACAACCGTGAGGTACCCCATTTTGGAATTTCGTTGCTGCTTAGAATGCTTCGCGCCGAAGAACTTTCATGTAGACTTGAGCTGATAATTTTTTTACAAACATCCTCAAGTCACATAGTCTTACCGTTTTTGCATTCTTCTACTGGAGAAATGATTTCTTGTTCGTGGGGCCATTACCCCCTTAAGTCTGTAGAATATAGGTAGTGGACCAAGAAGTCAGGATCGAAATCATTTGTGACTCCACCAGGACAAAATACCTGTGTGGGCTAGGAAGCACTCAGACACAAAGCGTATATTCTATCAGGGACCAGAAGCCCGGTTACTACTAACTTAATGGGCTCCCGACCCGTGAAGAGTCTCTGCCTGAGACACGGCAGCCTTCCACTACCCTTCACCAAACGCCAGTACTACTCACTTTTTTAAAATTTCTTCGACTTTCAAGAGCATTCTGCTTGCGTCCTGAAACCCTTTGCCAATTTTATTTGGAAGAAACCCAGTCGTCACTGCACACCTGAAAATTCAGCCGGATCGGATCTCATTCTTCGTAATCCCTATGTGACTTGAGACCTGGACAAAATTCAAAGAGTTCTAAGAACGATTTCAAAATTGCATTCTCGATTTATTTTGGAATGGTTCAAAGTGCAGCCTGGTTGTCGCTATAAACCCAGATACTTCGATCCCTTTACTTCGTCTTAACAATATAGTCGGCAAACATGAGGGTAAAGGGGTGACTGCAACCAGGAGAAGGGGCAATCTACCTGAATAGTATAAAACAAGAATTGTTACAACTGATTAATATATGGCAGGAGCGGCCTTCCTGATCCAGCAGTTTTCGTTATGAATTTTAAGGTGGTTTTAGGGGCCGTGTTAGTTAGTTGGTTCAGTTCGTCGAAAGATACTTTTCAAAGGTTTGGTGTCTGGTTCTGCTGAGACTTAGGCATCGTCAGAGGAAGAGTGTTGTGTCTTCCTCCAACTTAGTGCCGTCGCAGTTTCTGTTGATTCCCATTCTTCTGAGTCGGTCCGCCCTTGGGTTGTGGCCTGCGAGGACACCGATGAAGAAGGTTATCTGTGGTTTATTGAGTGATCGGAGTTCTCCTTTCCTATTTTCGTTGTATTGGGCCCAAAGTAGACTCGAAACACCGCACGAAAATAGTGCGCTCCAGCTAGCGTAGGCTATGTTGAGGAAGTTCGATGTGATTTGGAAAAGAGGAGGCTAATGGGCGGTTGATTAGAATAACATAGGTCTCTGCTTGGAAAACTTAGTCATGCTTATCTCATTAGAAGCGGATAAATAATTCTGACCTCTGGGACATCTGATTGCCAGAAAAATTGACTTTAAATTGTTTCAGACGGAGTATCAATGGAACCAAAGTCGTAGGATAATTATTGCGAAAGGTCAACAAAACTTCAGTGCGGATGTACAAGAACCAATCTCGTCAAAGATAGCACATTTTTTTAATAGTACAGTTTACAACTAGGGCTGGATAGTGAAGCCTATTTGGACAGAAAAGTCAGACCGATGACAATCGGTTTTCTCGTGTATACTTATGGAACAGCATCAGTTTTCAGAGGAATGATTTAAAGCCGACATCTAGTGCACCATTCATCCGTTATAGCAAAAAACTCAGGTCACCAGTATCGGCCATAGTCTGGATCTTCAAACAACATTCTTTAGCAATGGTCTCAACTATAATACTAATGTCCCATCGGTTCTACGTATTTGATCATAGACTCCTCAACAGTTGTAAAGTTGATAACTATCATATGTTCTAGCCGGTCTCACTTTACACCACTGTTTGTCCCCCACTGCTGGGCTAAAGCCGGCTTCTGTGGAACATTCTAGATGTGTGAAGTTTCGATTGTAAAAGTTCCAGCATCTCTGTGTACAGAAATGGAGCGTTTTGGAATCAAGCGATACCTACCCGAATACTTAATTTCACTGAGTTATGGATACACGCAATATTTGGAAGTCTTCGCGAGTACATACGATCCCTATGGTCAGGGTTCTTAAGGAAGCCATACGTACCACCTCTCCGTGGATATCTGAGTCTCCTATAAAATAGGCAATGAATATTGCTGAGGCAGGTCAGTGATAAAAGTCTCTTCTGTCTAAAAGAGTAGTTTGTCTTAGATAACCAAATCTTTTTTGTTTTTTTTTCCAATATAGACAAGTATTTGCTGAGAATACACCCCCTTGCCGCAGGGCATGAGAGAGCTCAAACTCGAGCGCATTCACCTAATATAATCCTCCTAAAGTTTTCCCCATAAATTTCATCATAAATACAATACACTTCATCGTAGATACAAGTCACCTGGTCGTATCTGTTACTTTCTTTTCTCCATAAATCATTGAAGGAACCTCTGTTATTTTATTAATCGCAGTACGAGTACAATAAATCAGCAGAACTCATTGAATTTCATCAATGAGTTTAGAAATTTAGAGTAGCTTCGCATCCCTTGAGGTAATTAAAATTTCAAAAGTGTTATTACTTGCATTTTTATTTCTATAAACTAATCACTATGTACAGCAATTAAATGTACTCTACTTCAACAACAAATCCGTATTAACAATCATTAAACTTTAAAATTTTTCTTTCTATTGTTTAAATGGCAAGCCATTATAACTGACACTTTAGGATACATACCCCGCCTGGGGGGTAAGGTCTTGTGGCACAATAAAATAACTTGACTTCAGTTGAGTTGCACTTCGTTAAAATGTGCACAAAACAATTTTATTTATTTATCCCATGCGGTGCATTAATGATACATAATAAAACAATAACAGAAAAAAAAAAATAGAAAACAATAATAAAAATCAGTGCATGCACTTTACATGACGCGGATTTTATTTGCAATTAAACGCTTGCAAAAAAGTTTTGTATCGCAATTAGTTTACAATGGGAAATAATTCATGTACCTTCGTATGTACATAGGTATGCGGTTTTGTTTTATTTTTTTATTGTTTCCTGGAAATCTCTCGCAACATACACACAGATTGGTGTGCTAAACATTTACAATGGAATCTTTTTGAACTTTGATTGGATCAGTGATGGCATTTTGTTTGTGATCCACATGTGGATGTATCTCAGAGATGCATACAAAGTTTTATTGAGAAAAATTCAATTAAGACTGACACATGAATGTGCAAGTCTGTTGTCTCGTACTTACACTTGCTCATGACTCAGGGATGGTACTGAGGTTGAATGTTCTAATTAAAATTTTTTGTTTGTTGTTTTTTTGTTTTTGCAGATAAATGTGAGGACACAGGATTACGGGTGAATGGCAAAGGAAAGAAGATGCGAAAACCTAGAACAATTTACAGTTCGCTGCAATTGCAACAATTAAATCGACGGTTTCAACGGACACAATATTTAGCACTGCCCGAGCGTGCAGAATTAGCGGCTAGTTTAGGATTAACGCAAACACAAGTAAGTTCATTGGAAATTGTTTTTATTTCTTTGGAATGTGATTGAATTCTACTCCGAGATCAGAGGGTGATTTGGTTTATCTTTTTTTTGGAACTTTTTGGTACCTTTGTGGAACACAATCGTTAGTGCGAAATTTTGCATAAAAAATAAGAAGTGTATGTCATAAATCGTCCAAAACAAGTTGAAGTTTTACTTACTTAAAAGTTGGTAGCTACTACTAAGTACTAAATTCAGTAGTAGATTGGTACTATTTCAAATTACAGATAAAGTGCTTTACATTTCAATATCATGTGTGTATATGTTGCATATGTTGGGTATGACAGAATTCCTATTTATGTATGAACGCTGGGCTATTTTAATGGTCGCGTACTCAAATGGTTCATATGGCTTTATTGACAAACTGTAGGAAGAATCTTCTATTATTGTAATAATGGTAACAGACAGTCAACAATATTATGACTAATGCTTTCAACAAAAGAGATTTTTTTGAATAAATAAGAAAGAGCCATTCAGAAAGAACAGCTACTTTTGTTAATAAACAAACCTGAGGGTTCAGTAGCAATGTTTTCCTCAGACCTGGCTTTATGATTACGAATTTATGATCTTCACATCACTAACTTGGTGGAATGGTTTAAATCTTTGCAATTTTCAAATTTTACAGAATGACTAGGGGAAATGTTCACTATTTCTGTAGTTCATGTGCGTCGCTCTACGTATGTATATCGTTATATTTTCTTGAAAAAGTTCTAACTTGGCACTTGCCAAGAAATGACAGCTGTCAAGCCATGACCAACTGGCAAGGAATGACAGCTGTCAACGAATGACAGCTATCAAGGAATACCAGCTGTCAAGGAATGCCAGTTGTCCAGTTATGACATCTATTAAGGAATAACAGATATCAAGGAATGGCAGTTGTCAAAAAATGACAGGCAAGGGTGTTGGAGCTGAATCAGAGTTTTCCAGTGCATTTTAAGCGGAGGTTATGGTATGGAAATCGGTATCAAGTAGGGATATCGTCAAAAATTGGTAGCGTAATGTCAAGCATCTTTGAATGCGATATCGAACAATTATAATCCAAATCTCGGACGTTCAAGGAAATTGTAAAATAGACAAAATAGCCAGAAGTGACATATAAAAAGGAACTCTCGACTACGAAATGCGGGCTTTATTAAGAAAACAGATTCTAGAGGAACTTGAAGATTTTGCAGATTGGTGTATCGATAAAATTTGAAAATTCGTCCATAAATCGAAATGGTCGTATGATAGCATAATAAATCTAATTTGGTCCAATTGAATCCTACCTTAATGGGGTCCAATACCTAATACTTCGAACTATGTTTGTAGCACGAGGTGATACTCAATTTCACATGTCAGCACCTATGTTATTGCTTCTATAAATAACAATAAATTAACTGAGAAGGAAATCGTATTGATTAAATATTGATTGAAAAAAATTTTAAAACTCATTGATAGATGGTTTAGATACAAGAGGCATCAAGGGGCTGTAGGTGATATGTCTTACTAATGATGACTTGTTCTCAAGAATAAATTAGATATATGTACATATGTACATATGTACATACATATTCGGTTCATCGTTATAAATGATTTCTGTTGCATTTTGTTGCATCTTCTGCTAACTGAGTAAAGCGTTGGAATGCGGGCTGCATCTATTTGTAAAGGAATGTCAAGTGAAACCCCTTAAAGTTTGTCACGAACTTACACAATATAAAAGCGTATACGTATATATTTTCAAAACCCCTGTCCGACTACTTGTAATTGCGTTTATAATTCAAATTAAGTCGTAAGAGTGAGCATCAAATCATCTTTATAAATAAATATAAAATGCAACAAATGCATATATAACGACACATTTCTTCTCCCAATTAAAAGGTATCAGCGGATGTATTCTAAACACCAAAAGCGGTGCAAAAGTGGATTAGTTTGTGCGGTTGCATATGCTCCCTACCTTTTTCTTTGCTATATGTGTATCTATGGGATTCGTCATTGGTTTATTTGATAAATAGCAGACAAATTTTTCAAATGATTCCGTCTTCCTAAATCTTTTTTTAAAGCACTGTGTATGCTGTCCGACTGTTCAGTAAAGCTTAAGCTACAAATCTTAGGTTACATTGTTGTGCGCCATTATTCATCAATTTACATGTCAGATTTGCCCTACCTAGTCTGCTCCTTAGATTAACCGTACAAGCTCTAGCTTGATCTGATAAGAACTAATTATAAGTTAGTCACTTATGATCTGGTTAGCCATAGTGGCTTTTTATGACTAAGCTCCATATGTGACTAACATGTTTAAACGTAGAGAACAGCACAAGTGTGCGATCCGTGTTTACAATGGCTATAACATCGATATCTATGTACCTTGGTCTGGAAATGTGCACTACAACAGGAATCCCTGTTATGCTTGGTGTAGCATGTTCTGAGTCACCAGAAGATCTACTTTTTAAATTCTCATTCAAAATGTGACTTATAAACTGAATCATACTTAAGCAAGAGCTGCAGAAGTATGTAAATGTAGAGCGCCCCATGCAGGAGCTTGTTAGGCTTGGATTCTAAAACTAGGTAATCTTGATCTACCGCGCAAGGATCGTTTTGTTAGAAGTCGCACCTATGTGAAGGCTAAAACTTCAAGAGATGTTTCGTTCGGAGAAGGATTATTTAGCCGTCTTTTTGTAGTAGAGTGGTCATTCTTACACAAAGTCGAGGTGATAGTCTGCCAGTAGCCTTGATTGAGAATAAACATATTGGGATTCGTGTTGCGTCTACGAATACAGTGATTAGGATCATGTTTGTCTTTTTTCACTACACAAATCCACACAGACCTACATTCTTTTGTAATCGCTGCCATCACCAAAACTAGAAGTTTTGTTGAATGTTTAAGCGTTTTCTAGTTTATTAGTGAGAAGGCCTACTTTGGGGTTCCTAACGTGATCGTAAAATTTATGGCTTTTTCAAAGTGTGTAGAGTCTATCTAAGTATCTTTACCTTGGGTACTATTTAGATACTATTACTGTTTAAAGTGACACCATCGTTTAATGCTTCTAAACTAGGTATACATATTTCGAAATGAACCGCTTCAACCGCAAGAACTACTAGAGATTTACGGTCTAACTAAATAGCCAGTCAAACCAATAGGTCCATCATAATTTTAACAACTTTGTCTTCCGACCCACTTGAAGGATTCCCATATCTATTTACCTTTCCACATAAAAGATTCGTGGCTAAATCACTCAGCTAAGACATAAAGTACTTAACCGCCTCGCCTAATCGTATCTGGTACAAAAGGAATGGACCCGGCTCATCAACACGTCGCGTAAAAAAACGCTAAGTATAAACGTAAGCGTAAACCTCCATAATAATAATTCATCTCCCCATATTGAGGGGGATTCTCGAAGCCAATCCATATCCAATAGTGTTCGAACGCTTAAGCCTCCGAAACAAATTGCAGTCATGAAACCATCAACGCTCTGGGTACGACATCCACATGGACGGTTCATCGGCGGCGGCGGCGGCGGCTCGATGCGTCCGAGAGTTAATGGTGGCGCAATGCCAGTCGCCGTCGTCGTCGTCGTCGCCGTGGTTTTCTGCGGTAGTATCTGTAGCGACGGCAGCGGCGGTGGTGCTGGTGGTGGTAGTTGTGGCTGCATTTGTGGAATGAGAGTCGCAAGTCTTGTTTTTAAAATTTATTGATAGTGGGCGTGGGTTTCCTAATTGAATTATGCCATACTCACAGCGGGCTACAATGTGTTGTGGGCTTATAATGTTATTTTTTTTTTCGTTCGTTCTTCTGTTTATTGTTTGCTAAAGTACTCTGTTTGCCTGTGTGGCGATAGAAGTAGGGAAAACTACTAACGAATGCAACGAGGTAGAGTGTTAAAAATCGTTACCAGCTCAATGTCTCTATCCCAGGTGAGTTAAAGAGTTAAGCAACCCTCTCGTGCAGAGTTGACTTGGCATTCTGGAAGCCAACCAGCCCTCTCGTTGGTGGTGCGGTAGGTTTTCGGTAGGCAAACGGAAAACGTATCTCAATCGAAATGATTCATTGCGATTTTATTTATTGCTTCTGCGGAAAGGAAGCCGGACGTAAGGCTTTGTCTTTGAAGCAGAGATAGAGACTGGAAGAGAGTGGGAACGACTTTGGGAAAATTAATTTATGAAAGGGTAGGTCTGGTAAACACACGTGCTGCAACAATTTCAGTTGAATGAACGAGTATTTAAGGAGTGAATGCGCCATATTAGGGTTGTAATGTGTGATGTACTTCAAGTGGGTTTTGAATAAATTTCTGGATTAGGGTGGGAGATACGAGTATCCGCATCAAGGTCAGAGTGTGGTCAAATGCAATGGATACACTATGTATAGGGAGTGCATTCAGTTTCAGGACCTCTAAGGAGTAATAAACTTTAAATTTTCATCGAAACTAGTTTAACGAGAACACTTTCAACGAAGTGAAAGATCGTCTTGGTAGTTAAGATTGACGTCGATGAACCGGTTTTAAAGAAAATATTGGAAAATGTCAAAAAGCAGGACCGGACTATCGAGTTTATTAACCGAATTACTCTTGTGGGAGATACCTCTTGAATATCCGTTCATACAACGTGCACGGCTGCATTCATAATGAATTCCTTTAAGTAGATTACACACCATCAGTCCGCACTCATAATTTTTCGTGAACTGATGCGAAACGAATAGCTCACGATGATGAGTAAACTGATGCCCCGACTGATGAACTATACAATTTTTCGTGAATTTCACTGGAGTGACGGAGATAATGAGGTTAAATTGTGTATAGTAGTACAAGAGGATGGGTTTGGAAGTGAAGATGGAAGCGGACTTATAAGCGTAGTCTACTATCAGTTGGACAACACGTCAGTCCAGGCTGCTAAACCCTTTCTTTTTCCTCAAATTCTTATTAGTCGGGGCATCAGTCCACTTATTACTCATCAGTTGAAGCAAAACTGATGGGCTTAGTCTACTTTAGAGTTCAATGTGGTTGGCATCCCAGGTCTTTCATGGAATTTTTTCACTTTGTCTTCAATCCTTCAATATCTTTCTATCAATGGAACTCGTTAGAAGGCTTTTCCGTCTAAAAATCCGTCTTTAAATATTGCTTTGTAAACGCTTACACTTTACTGTAATTATTCATTCATTCATTCATTCATTCATTCATTCATCCATTCATTCGTTTATTCATTCATTCATCCATTCATTCATTCATCCATTCATTCGTTCATTCATTCATTCATCCATTAATTCATTCATTCATTCATTCATTCAGCTAACCCTTTAGGATTCTAGTGTTATCTCCAAGTAGTAAGAAGCTACACCTTTCTGTTGTACCTCCTCTACCTATAGTTTGGCGATAGAAATGTGATAGATTGTAGATGTGTACTCTTATTCAACTGGAGAGTAGAGCATAGGAGGACCTATTATCAGTCCTGTTTGGATTATGCTATTGTGCCAAACTATTCCATGATAGAGTTCCATCGTCCACTATCAATGCCTGATTATCATAGACTTTGTAGCATCCGTATGTAAAACTACACGATGTGTAGAAGTCCCCATCTTGCCGAGACGCGTGACTACTTAATCTAGGCCTAGTGTAAGTAAGTGGTTCCTTACTCGAGTTAAAATCTGCCAACAGTTAGTTCTGAACACAGCGAAAGCTGATATGTCAGATAATGTTTTCATAAAGTTACTTAGTTAGGAATGTCCATAATACTTTCGAGCACTTTTTTTTTAAAAAAGATAGACTTGATAGACTTTGTTTGGAAGTTTTCAGACAAGACTAGCAGTTTAAACACGCAAATGTAAAAGAAATTCAACCTGTCAGTCCTGTGTGAACAGGACCTTTTGTAGCATGCCGTGATCATGGTTGGCACTTTGAAAAACAAAATACGACTACAATTGGTGATAAAGTCACCATAAATTATCCGTCGTATGATGTTGCAGCTTAGAAACCCAAGTAAAGGTGGTCTAAAGTCATATATCTACAATATTTGGCGCAACAGGTTCATGGGATCCAGGGTCTAGCTTCTCACGACCATTCGTGTTGTACGTGTTCTATACCTTATACGAATGGAAGAGGCTTACAATGGCGTATCGAAAACACAATGTATTATATGAGAAGCCTTTTTATGACAGTTATACTTCCGGACGTTTGTCAGATGTTCGCAAGAGATGAGACCGTGAGAAAAATTATCAGGTGTTATCTAGGGATTGAAGTTCAATAAGTAAACTTTACTAAAGTTAGGTTAGAATCCAAATTCCGACTTTGCCTTCAAACGGTCACACAGTCACAGTCACACATAGCCAAGAGTAAAAGACACAAAAAATTGGCAAATCGAGGTAAAAAGTACCGAAGATAGTCAAACAGAAGTAGCCTTCGATTAGAAGGGATACCCTTTTCTAGGTCCGTATTCCAAGGTCAAAATAGGAAGTCCTTCCGACTGCTGAATAAGTCTATTGCATTCGTTTTGGTTTTTGACCTTATAGTGGCAGGTTTCTCAAATTGCTTCCCTGATATTCAAAATGTTCGATTGGATTTGGTTATGGAGAGCTAACCCAAGGTGCTACAAAAAGAATGTCGCGTTGGGTGGCTACATTTCTGCATGTAGCCGTTTAGAGAATGTCTGCACATAATCGATCAGCATTCGACATTTGGAATTGCTGTTGCTTACACCAAAGCTTAGTTTGCATGCAATTCCCTATTATTCAAATTATCCGAGACAAGTTAATCCGACTACCTATCAACTTTTGCATAATAATTATAATTCGATCGATTTACATTGCAGGGAAACCATCTCGGATTAAGAAAAACAAAATCCAGTTCATTGTAAAACCAGCAATAAAAGATACAGACACAGATAGAGCTCTAATCCAGCAGTAGATCTCGTATCAACTGTATAATTTCCATTCATTCAGCAACATTTTATCCCATTTATCCTCGTTCAGCAAACAAACCATAAAAGCCACCGCTACACCGTACTTAAATCATAAATCCACTCGGGGGTCATAAAGCCGACACAGTTTTCAACGACACCGTCAGAAATTATTATGAGTCCAAAAACAAAAACAAAAAAACGAAAAAAAAACCTGCTTCCCATCTATCTATTTCACTTCTTATTTATGCAACCATCATGAGAGTGACGTAATAATTTTGATTTGTGTTTCTTTTGATATCACGTTTTTTTGATTCTGCAACTTTTATAGAGATACCAACCAAACAGGTAAATTTTTATAGTAGCTCGAGCTCAAGTGCTCTTACTCTTTACACTCGCACCGAGACTGACTATGTCGACGATACGGCATCACCCGGTCGGTCTATGTGTGTTACACACAAATGGTTCTACGTAAAGATTTGGCGGATTCCCCTTTGTCGAAGACAACTTTTTGCAGATGCAAATCCAAAAAGTGTGTCTACTCGTACAACACAGTGGTATAGCTAGCTACATAGCTATTGGGACCATTAATCGGTACCAATTTGAAAGTGCATCCGGTGAGTGTGTACGTACGCTTTGATATGCGTCAAATAAATTCATTAGATGACGTTAACAAGTGTAACTAACAAGTTCCAAGCGCGCAAGTATCTTTCTCTAAGACCACAATCAGCAGCTGACTAGAGGCGCGGGTAATCGAGAGCGGTAGCTGTGCTACAGTTGTGGTAGTTGCAGCACCAGCATCATGGGAATATATGTATATTCATCTTAATTCGGAGTTCCTGTGTGCGACTCTGTATAGAGTACTCGCACTGGCGCACCAGTTGTCAGATTATTTTCAGTTTTGATTGTTGAGATAGATTTTTTTTTTTTAGAAAGATAGTGCATAGTATTCATGCTGGTCTGACCCATAATTCCATTGACACATGCGACTTACGTAAGTCACAAGAGAGGCTTGTTGTGTGTGCAAATGAATAAAGCAGAGCAAAGCCAACGAAATACGAAAAAGAAAGAAGAAACTCAACCGAAGAAGGGGCAGAGATTGAGGATTTAATTGGATTTAATTACCTTTAACCTCATGCAGATAATTGCAAGTTGCGATGGATAGAACGTGGATAAGAAAAGTAGATTTTTTTCTTTTCCAGTCAAAGTAGAAAAAGTTGAAGCTGTTCAAATGGTGTTACGCGACTGGGCGATAAACAAACACAGTCTGGGAGGGGACTCCCCACCGGGGAGGAATGGGTCAAGGGTGAAGGAAAGGTTGTTTTTTTTCTATTTTTTTTTTGCCATTCGATTGCCCCACAGGAAACCGTCAAGGTAAGGTGGTTAGTTTTTCGCTTCTATCAGGTGTATCTGGAGGATTTAGAAGGTATCTACGGTAGGTATAGAGTGGAGTTTTGATTCTAGATTGTGACCAGCAGACGTGCAATTATTTTCTCTATCAGCTGCAACTTCATCTAAGTCGTATTTTGAAACCGTATTAATTACCAGACACCTCTAGATCCAAAATGTGATGCATGAACTTTCAAATCGCAGTGCTTTGGTCAGCAGAGCAAGTGGTCCTAAAAGAAACACTTCCAAGGAAACTTATATCTGTACTATGAAATTTTAAGTAATTAATTGCGAAAGACACAAATTACACATGAATCCATTCGTCAACGAAGGATCACACTCTTGGGTTAAGGTGTGGAATTGTATGTTCTGACGAACCGACTAGTCATTAAGTTTTAACCCTTCCATCACCCAATACTTATAAACAAGGGCTTAACCAGGTAAAACATTTATAAGTTTTTACAAGAAGAATGGATCAAGAATTAATCTTTTATATAAATATAAAGTTCATTGCATTGAACTACCATTTTTAAATGGTAGGCTGGTTGAAGTTAGTCAAATTTTGTACCTCTCCCCAACAGATTTCTTTGGGTTTCAATAACTGTCAGGTTCCTCATGACCTAACCGGTTATACATAGGCATGTGCTTTTCTAAAGCAATCCTTCGTTTGATTCTGACCCCTTCGTTCTGATGTTATGTTATTAGGTGTGCAAATAATTAGTCTGATTGTCTAATAAACTACTAAGTCCTCGTGGGCCAGACTTAGATTCTGGATAAAGCGGGTTATTTTTTGTATAGTTTTTCTAAGAGATGCAACGATTGATCCACATTTTTTCATTGTCAATCCATTCAATCTTCACAATATCAATATGTTTTGGTAAAACCTTCACTTTTGATATTCACGGATATTTAGTGCCAAAAACGCCATAACACATCATATTTCAGAACAGTAGTGGTCCAAGCATGAATCCATGTTGTATACCTTCGAATAGTTTTCATTGCTTATAACTTTCGATCCCTTTTGTCTCTCTTTTCTTGTAGTTTGTTTTTATTCCACTTCTACTTCCATTGTCGATTATATCCAGTTTCTATTAACTACAACAATGTCTTAAAGAAACTTTTGACAAGTTGAGATCTGTGACTTTAACCCTATGGAGGGTTGAATCCATAACTATCTATGTGACAGACACTTCGATGGACGAAGAATGCAATCATATGTTGGCTATATTGGAACTGCAAATTACATGTTTCCAAAAGATCTAGTAAAGCAAAAGCATCTACTAACATTGAGGTTCATTATAGCAGTTACATATGTAGGGTTACTTTTCTTACTTAAGAGTTAATCAAATAATAAATGCAATCAAATGCTTTGACCCCGATAATCTCTATTTTCAATCCTATAAAAGGAGACATCATAACGAAGAAGGTTATATAAATCAGTACTTCTTTCTTAACTGGCGCCCGACTCAGTCAGAGGATCTGACATCTGTAATTTCTTGATCTTTGAAGTGGAAGTTCGGTCGTTCTTTTTCTCTAGAATCTGAAATTGGATTGTTTCAAGAGCTGGAACGTTAGCTATTCAACATCACTTCTGAACACCGCAAGTCTCTGTAAATTACAAGTCTCTATAAGGAAGCAATTTCCTGTAAATTAAAAGCATAGTGGTTCACTATATCAGAGGTAAACATATGTAGCTCTTAAAAGAGCGTTAACCAAACATCGACGAATGACATCAAAATATGTAGATACTTTGACCTTGAAAGTTCTAAAGCTGTTTATATCTTCTTATCTTAGGAATAGCAGACTGTCTCATGTTCTCTATTTTCATTCTATAAAGATAAAATGGAGAAGACTAATTTACAAGTACTACTAGCATAACTGGCGCCCAACTCAATAATAACATGGACTTGCTAATGCAGGTACTTTCAAATCTAAGTCCTGAGAGTGAAGTCATTTCTGAAAGCTAGAACGTTTGCTACTTAACTCCGGCGAGCCACTAAATCCCTAACAAGTCAAAAAAAAAAAAGTTCCTTCTTCTCTTATTGAAAGCGGCAACTGTTTAAAAATCGTTTGGATCTGCTAGAAGTCTTGCGACGAAGCTGAGATTAGTACTTAGTACAGTTATTGTTTACGGGCTACTTAGACTAGAACAAAGGTTCTACCTTATAACTAAATTAACTTTATCGTGGGTTCAGCTCTAGGACAAAACTAACAGATACCTGTGGAAAGATGCCACACCAGCTCATATTCGAAACTCGTTTGTAGATCCAGACCTCTGAATCAGTTATTTCCTGAATGCCATTCAACGTTCCCATACGATTCGTAAAATTCACTTTGACACTTTAATTAAAATCCTCTCTCAACTAGGAGGAAGAAAAATCTTTTCTAGCTTAAATGATGAAAGAAAAAAATTAACAAAATCCAATTTCTACGGAAAAAGGGTTTTAGATTGAATTTCTCGCATCTCTTAGATACGAAAAATTCCCTTTCAGTTTTATATTTCAATTTTCCTCCTATGCACTGATAACTGAGCTAAAATGTCTGGCGTAACGCCTCAAACCGTTCGTTCTGTCTGTTCCTGTTGCCAACGATATGTTGGGGGATTTCATCATCAGCATCAGCTGCAACAACGTGCGGCATCATCATCATCATCATCATCATGAAGTGGATATGTGTTCGTTTTATGAACTTGAAGTTTATCGTGAAATTCCCACCTGAAGACTGCAAAGTTTTGCCTTTTTGTTTTCTTTGCTTATTCAGTTATGTTAGGTTTTTGTTTTCTTTATTTCTTTAATTTTATTTATTTATCTCTTTGGCCTGTGCCCTTAATTTTTTTTTTGAAGTTGAAACCTTCACAAGTCCATGACCTTACCATACGTCAAACTTATAGCAAGATATCTGACTATAGTTCTGTGGATGGGGGTCTTATGAAATCGACTGAGCGCCGCTTACGAAAATATATGTACATACATACATATATACATACAAAGAAGAGAAAAAAAGAAAAGAAAACATTTTTAAAGGGAATTTCGACTGGGTTGCAACCCACTTTTTCGGTAGATTCTTCGCATGCATTCCACAAGCGCGCACGATGCTCTCTCTGACCCATGCCGCCGCGTGGTAGTGTACTTTGCCATGGTCTTCTTCTTACATATGTATGTGGAAGGGAAAATAAAGTTCACGAAGTCGGACTACTCCTCCACGGCCTTCTCTTTGCCATGGTTCGCAACTAATAAACACTTGAAATTCATATTCAACGTTCAGTGGGTTATTCACACGAAATCGAGATCTCTTCTGCTGGTATCTGGTTGAACTTTTGTCAGCTCTACTTTGAGTTTAGAGTAAAACTGTAATTAATCAATTAGGAAGCTGCTTTAATTGATTGCGATGTCATGTAATTGGTTTGAAGGACCAGACTTGGTGGTTTATTTAGGACACTTTAGGACACAGGTCGCTTGTATCCTCTCACTCTAACCTCTATTCCTCTCTACCCTGTCAATCAAAGTATCTTCTCAGATTAACATCACGGCTTACATTACTTTGCTGATCTTGATGACCTTCATTGGTACTAAAGCTAGTCTAGAGTGAGGAGTCATTTGCTTTACTGCGATAGCAAATCCCTTCCAACATCGTCAACATACTATACATTCTTCATAAAGTTTATCGCTTATCCTTTACTGCTTCTTTCTCTCTATGTGTTCTACGTATTATGAAGGGGACACGTTTGAAGATTTTATTATTCATTTCTTTCGTATTTTCGTACTGTGTTGATACACAGGGTTATTAAATTCGTGGTTCCGATTCGACATCCCTGCGCATTTTCGGAAACGTCAGAAACAACTCATATGGTTTGCAAATGACCGTCAATGCATGACACAAGTCAATTGACTTTCATGTTTGCAAGTGTCATTTTGTGCCGCTTATGTCGGGTCAAAATATCTTTTTTGCATGTGCGGTTTGTTGGCTGCTCTGCTGCACAGAAAATGACCAGCAAATGACGTTTATGAACATCTGACTTAAAGCAAATTGATTTAGTTTTACTTTGATGATGATTTCGAACACATGACTTCGGTAACTTTCGGTTTCGGCAATGCTGCAAAAGTCATTTGATGCATATGATGTTTCCGAAAATCCCCTCTGTTTCAATCACATAACCAATCTTTCTTTGAAAATCTACATTGTAACTGTCGAAAGGCCATTGAATCCTTAAAATGTGCAATTTGGACTGATGGTGTCATTGGTCCGTACTTCTTCGAAAATGAGGAAGGTGTAATCCTCACCGTCAGTTCTAATCGCCATAGCCAAATGTTAACCGATTTTTTTTTGGTCAAATCATAGATGTGGATGTGGAAGACATGTGTGGTTTCAACTAGATGGTGCCACACCTCACTCAACACGTTCCGTTTTGAGTTTACTAAGAAGTATGAATAAAAAAGACGAGTTACTTCACGTTTTGGTTATGAATGCATCCTATGGATTATAGACGGTAGAAAGCTCAGCTCTTACATACCTTGTATGTTTTGGTTTAAGTAACCATAGAGTTAATTTTAGTCAGATCATACCTCACTTCTAAGAAAAGTTTCTGAGCAATTTTAAAGAGTTTGGGGGTTAGAGGTTAAATATGGTTAAGACATTCCACACATTAGTTTGTTGTTAACTGGTGACCTATGTTAGCTTAGGTTTCAACACGTTAAAGCCGAGTTTGTTTTGTCTTTGTTGTAATTATTAAGAGATCGTTGTCGGCGAGAATAGGCACAAAAACATAAGAACTGCATTCAGTTGACCCCTCCAAGTTGTTTGAGGTCCTCTTCCACTTGTGCACGCCACCTAAGGAGAAGTTTTTTCTACTGTGTTGTCCCTTAGAATCAAAGAAGAGTCATTTAGCCATCTTTCTTGGCAAGGCCTTGGTACTCAATTAGCTTTTTAGACCAAAGAAACAGCGATTTGCAAGAGTAACTCTTCTGACATTGTTGTCATAGTTTATAGCGGAGCCGAGGTAGACGAAGTTCCCAACTATACCAAAACTAGACAGGTTTCTTTATAGGTCGTCTCTGTAAAGGCTGTCATATGTGGGCTCAAAATCGATAAACAGATGGAGAGTATCGATCTGAACTTCTTGTGTTTTTTCCAGGATATGCCGTAGTGTAAATCTAAGCTTAGCTAGTGTTGTTTTAATTAAGAACTGCAGGCTTTAAAGCGAAGGATACCTAAAGTAAAATTATTTCTACTGAATTCGGAACTCTCATGACTTATTGTCTTACTGTATCTACAAGAATTTTCTTGTTCAGCAGGCAATCTCACGGTCATCCACTACAACTGTAACAGATACCTAAACCTGTATTTGAGTAGATCGGATAAATTAATATCGGCGTGTAAAGTAAGAAATCTAACTTCTAAATCGGATATTTATCGATATATTAGCAATAGATACATATGTAGGTTACACTATTCTCAAGCTTCATTCAAAAGCCTACTAGTTACAAAACTTTTTCGAACGGATGTAGAATAATAAAGTTGTTCGTGCATTGAATAGTCATAGTTTATATACATATGTATGTATCTATAACTATTTTACCATATCCATCGGATATGCCGTGTATCTGTTTCTCTAAAGCTAAGCATTGAACCGAGGAAAATAAATATAAACGACCTATCTGAGCATGTTTTGAAACATGCAGTTGAGCATTACAAAAATAATACAAAAAAAAAAAAACGAACCTCACTTCAACAAGAACGGCAAAAGCGAAACCTAAACAACAGGTAAACACGCTTAACCAAACATTAATCTCTAAACATCTCTATTTAGATAAAAAAAAAAACTTATTGTTACAATGAGAATGCACATAACCGTATACTGTGTTTAACTGTCCATAAATTATAAACAAAAAAAAAAATGCTTTAATAATAATAAATACCTCTCTCTCTATGCAAAGCGTGGAAAGGGAACATCCTTCGCACTGTTGAATCTAATGAAATGCTGTGACTTTGTCATAACCAATTTGCCTATTATGAGTACCATACACAAACAAAAACCACCCAACACAGAAGATGTAATAAAAACGTACATAACCAAAAATTACAATCATTACTTCGATGCGGTAAATATAATTGCCCAATTTAGCTGGGAATTAAATGTGGTAGCCTTTGGAGTTGGTATTCCCCTTCAAATAAAACCAAAATCACATCAAATCATGAACATAAAATAGTTAAACTTGAGCACTTTCCCCCTTGCGCGCAGATTCAAGCAACTGTGACAGATTTTCATTGTTAGATACATTTTGTCAACTCATTTCATTTTAGGCCCTCGGTTAAGAAAATGTCCAACGATGAAAAATTTTGTCAAACACCACCGGAAAAGGGGTCTAAAATGTTATTTCTTCTCAAAGAAGCTACCGAATTGACCGCAGATACAATTGTTAGATAAAAAGATACGCGCAAATGCGAATCGCTTGATAAATAAAAAGAAACTTAGTCATCCGTTGAGTGTTGTTTTTTTTTCTATATTCGTTTTTTCCTGTTCTTTAGCAGGGTGGACCTGACAGTTCTTCAAAAAACTTGACATTCTCCTACAAATGTATTTAACTTCTAGATACATTCAGGGAATCGTGTTGGGAAAGGTAGAATAGTAAGAAAATAACAATTGCGTGCAGTTTCGTGTGACAAGTGCGGAAAGTATTCGTTTTTTTTCTGTATTTTGTTTGTAACTATCCGTACAGCAATCGCATGATAGTTGTGTTGATGATGATGATGTGACTTTGATGGAAAATCCATTTTTTTTTGTGTCGTTGTAGTTGTTGTAAGTGCTCGGTTGGGGAGTCTTTTTGGTTTTGTCGGTTGAATGAGAAAGGCAACAAAATTATTGTTATTATTTTATTTTGTTAGTTTTTTTTTTTTGTTTTTTCTTCTTCTGCTAGACAGTCACAGTCAGTGGTGGAAAAATGAAAATAAAACGAACATGAACACAGTAGCAGCAACAGTACCTACTCGTATTATAAAGTTTCGTGTTGTTGAGTGATGTTTTCTTTTTTTGTTGTTTTTTTTTGTGTAAAAATCCAATACGGTGAGGGCGGCGGTGAAGATATTTACGCGTGAGAACCTGAGAACGGATGCATGACGAGTATGTGGTATAACCTTTAAATGCTACACATGCAGATACACGAATACCGATTGGATGGCATTGAACAACTTGGTGAATGCAAAACAATAGACTTTCATGAACATTTTCTATCGTGTTATGCACTGTCACACTACAATCCGAAAGTACATTAAGACGTATGTCAATGCACCGATTCAAACAACCGTGGCTTTTGGAATTGAAGTGTCTCCTTGAACATCGATATATTTCCTCCCCATTCCCTCGCAGTGAAGTGAAATTAAGTTACATGTGCAAAACCTGCTCTGCTAATAGTCCTCCAATTACATGAGTCTTCACGCACATATGTACATACATATAGTATGTGACATTACTTGGCTAGGTATCGGATTTTTCCACAAGATACGCAGATACAAACTGTGCGTACATGTGTGTGTTAGTACTTTCCAAGTGGGAGGCTAAAATTTGATCCTTTTTTCGTCCAATTAAAATTTATTTTGTATTCCAAGCTATTCCCTGGACTTGTATAGTTGCAATTCGATCAATGTTCACAGACCGGGCAGACCGGGGTTAAATGGAAGACAAGGGTTGGATAGTCAATTTTTTGCGACCATGTTTACATAGATGTCGAATGTGTTGGCATGGACATGTGTTTTGGTTGTGCTAATTAGTAGTGCAACGAATTGAGAATATCAAATGGATGAAACGTTGGTTTCATATTCAGACATCTGTCTGTCGATTTAAGTTCTATTATACATAGTTGCTTAAAGCTGGGCGAATTTCAGTGGACTAATTAGTCCTATAAAAGGCGACTCTTAATCCTTGTTTTTGGACGTCTGTGGGGAACATCAAGCATCTGCTTGGATGATTAGATGAATCCAATTTACGTTAAACGATTCATCTGAATTATACCACGAAAGACACGTCCCCATGAGGGACACAAAAGGATTTTATTAGTGAGACTTTAGTGTAAGTGGTGCAATGGGTGCACTAAAAAGCAGTTAAAGACTCTGGTCGAAGCCACCTATTCATCGACTTTAATGCAACCATATCAGCCTCTACAAAACAATATGTAAATTCAGAATCCCGTCGAAACAGATCCATTAACTCTGAAGAATGCTCGATGCAATGTTGGGACATGATTCCTTGGAGTTTTTCCAAACGAGGATTTGTCCGTTTTTAGTAATTTCTGCCACAATGCCATTGATTTTACTGCGATTGATACAGACAAGAGAAGAAGATTGCTTAGGCATTAGCCTGATATGCGCCTTGACGAGAAAGATGACGATACCAAAGATAGGTTCTACGAACTCTTCAAAAAACGTATGAACGGTGCCCCAACTAAAATTGTTAGGAAGAGAGTGAATTTTCGGTAACACTGTCGGAAAGCATAGCCGGCTCGACTAATCGACTTCGCAGTCGATATTCAAAAAGACAGCAAATTGATCATATTCCGGTTAAAGCAAGGCACTTTTCCATTATGATGGATGTCTAAATGTGAGTAGCGAGCATCGACTATACCTACGTTGTTGTAGCTGAGGTACAAATGTGGATATCCAGAACATGGCCCCCACAAAGAAACCCCTGGTTCGACGAAGAATACCGACAAGCAAGTGCAGAAAGAAATAGAGCTTCTCAGGAAAAGAAGATAACCAAGGAATAGAATCGCAGTCAATGCTGAGGATATACCAAAGATCACTTCTGTAGTCTGTATAATGCCTACAATAACCAAAATCGCACTGTCAAGTAGACTGAAGCATTCAATTTCTACGAAAATCAACAAAAGCTGCTGCAACTTATGACTTGAGCGCTGAGTTATTCAAAAAAGCGGGAGATGATCTAATGAGAAGCCCACCAATGAATGGAATCTCAGCATTGCTTGCACGATCCTCAAAAAAGTTAGACCCTCTTAACTGCATCAGCTATAGATAAATACGTCTTCTTGACATCGCGTCACCTACAAGATCTTATCTGCTGTACAGTGTGAATGCTTAAAACCTTTTGTCAACAACCTGCTTTATTCGTATTAGTGTTGTTTTAGTCCAGTAAAGACCACCAACAACCAAATTTGGCAGATTTTGAATAAAAATCAGGAACTTTAAATCGGTACTTTCCACCTATCCTACCTATGCCTACCGCATATGACAGCATCTATAAAGACGAGCTATATCCCTAGTTTTGGCATGTCCGGCTGTGCAGGATGACGCAGAAGAATGTACGCTGCTCCATCAAAATCTGTTGTGTATAACACCAGTCCATTGAGTATCGTAAGCTGAAAAACAGACTTTCTTTGAAACTTTGACCTGGACTTCCTGGTATAATAATATCAAGAATAATTTAGATTCTACCATTTTCATAGTAGGTTTTCACCTGCTTCTTCTTGTCTTCCTCTCCTCAATTGAAAATATTCATTCATTCCCCAAAAGAATCGACTGCGATGTAGTGCTTATTTTAGACTACAATTTGTTTCCAGGCTCACAAACAAAATATGCTGCAAACCCTCTTCCCTTAAGAATGAATGGTGAACTAGCTTCCATACAAAGGATACAATTTCTCTTATATCTGACTATCGCCAAAGCGGTGATAATACCTCATGACTAAGCACACACTAAAGTCCCTGTTGCAACTAGGACTATTCGACTCTTTGAACATGAACCGCTCTAACTTGTTTTGCGTTATAATGCCCATGAAAGTGGAGTCTCCTTGAATTCATCGTGTATCTCTCACCCATTTTCCATGAAAATCATGTTTAATCTGACCTCTATTTGCCACCTGACTTCATTTGCATACATCTACACCATCGAAGATACATCATTCCCTAGATGTTGTAATAAAATAAGACAGCGAACTCATCCTAATCCAGTTTACAACTTTGACCGACTTTGGCGACAGAATTTTCTTGTTATTTTTCTTCTTCTTAATTTTTTTTTTGTTTTTTTTTTTATTACATCTTCCCGTTTTGCGGTAGATTGCAGAGAGCCAGAGTATACATATTAAAATAATCACAATCATGGTCATATCCGGTTTGTGGAAAAATTCAAAACAGGTCTTACAGGAAACTGTTGTGCTCAGTGGCTGTGTACACGGGGCCATCAACAACAAAACAGCAACAACACACCACAATCAGTTAAGAGACACATCAAAATCCATTTCACAGTGATATCATGATGTTGACATGATTTGATGCCTCTCTTCCTTGTTGGGTTGGCTGCTAGGCTGGCCTGGTTTACAACATACTTGTACATACATAGCACTCAGCCTCCTTGATCATAATCAAGACAACGACGGCCAAGCGAGCTGGTAATCAAATCGAGGCAAGAAGATGAAACGTAGTTGTAACATAACAACTTTATCTGTGTACCTCAAAGGAAATTGCATTTTCAGTTGGTAGAATGAAAGGATGTGCATTGTGATGCATACATAACAGAGTAGTCAGCATCCTACGCATCAATGGGTAGGGGTATGTCTACCTCTCTATAGATACTCAAATGTTTACTCATATCTAAACTGGTAGCAACAAGTTAAGCACATTAAATTTCAACTAAAACCCCGCACAAAAAGATTCACCAAATCCCGCCTCATATAGTTATCACAAGGTGGCGGTGGTAATAACAACTTTCCCGGGCACGGGCGCTCCTGCAGCTGACGTTGCTGGTGGTGTTGTGTGTGCCCGAGTTGACCATACTTGGCCATGTTATTAACAAACTATTTAAAGTTCATTTCTTTATCAGAGCCTCATCCCATGCGCGCAGGTTCTTCCTTTTATCCCCCCGTGTCGGATGAGTCCGTCCGTTGTCCTGCAAAGACGACTGAGAAGAGGAGGTTGGCTCACCTCGTCGTTTGGTAAAGAGATGCGAGATTTCTGTTACGCGATAATAACAATAATTATTATTTTATTATAAAAATACTCAACATCACCCCCTCCTCCGTGGTGCAGTCGCGCAATATCTTGATGCAAAACAAAACAAAAAAAAAAAAACCAAAAAAATCCTTTGCGCGCGGCATGGAATTTGTGGGCGAATCTTGAAAACTCACATGGAGCCACCACCATATCATGTCCCTGATGGCATTCATTGTTATACCAAAGTATCTGTGTGTGTCTTCGGGTGTCTGTTTCTGTTGCCCACGGTTCGCGTTGTTGATATTCAAAAATCCGTAACACCGACGAAGCTTCACAAGATCGATACAGGTCTGTGAAGCGTGCACCAGATTGCGTCGAGAGTGCGGATTTCATGCATTTCATACAAACAGAACCAAAAAAAAACCCACAACTTCAATGTGAACATGAAGTGTAGGAATACGAGAATTCATAAGTCTCTCATTCTTTACCAAAGGAGGCGTGGCAGACACAAGAAAAAAAAACAAAGACTTCAGAAAAAGATCTTCTTTAGATCGAGCGCGTATATGTAGTATCGTACCTTTTGGAAGAGAGTCCCTTTTTTTCTGTCTTAAAAGATCTACCCAGCGGAGAGACAATAACAAAAAAAAAAAAAATAAAGAAATATACCTTCTTTTCAATCAGATAGCAGATATGTCTGCAGACAAACGTGTTGAAAATGAAACGACTGGCGCGGTGCACTATATACTTTTTTAATTTGTGTATTTAATGTCAGTTATTCTTGGATAGTAGTGGCTGAGGTGGGAAATAATTATTTTACGATCTAATTTGAATAAATGTCGCAATCGATTAGGTCGGCGATAAGTGAGTTGCAGTAGGCAGCGCTTGGCGTGTTTTAATGCGACGTAAATAGATGGAGTATCTAAAGCACTTCCAGTAACCGTTTGTGAGAGGTTTATGATTTTTTTTTTGTTAAAGAGATGTGATATAATGGTTCTATCGTTTCAAACAAGTTCTAGATTTCAATTCGAGGCATTGAATTGGAAATGGTGATTACGATCAACATAAAATCAAGGAGTGTATTAGGTAGTTTGTCATGATTGTCATAAGTCGGAGAACACCAGCAGTAGGAGGTACTGAAGTTCAAATCCAATTGGAATGCATGTTTACTACACGTGCACTAGGCTAGAACTTTCGGTAAATGCATCCGTTTTATGTGACTAGTTTATAGATACACTATCAGCTACAACGACTTCTACAGAAGCTGTACGAACGAAAAGTAAGAGTAGACCATCAGTCAACTTCTATGCACTGACAATATCAGGAAGCGTACACCAGGTGAAAAACTTTTCACGATCTCAATGATCTGAGCACCACCTGCACGGCTAAGATTATCTCCTTCATAAGGAGCGGATGGTTCCCAGACTATGGGGGTGATCTATCCATCTTACACAATGACAGCACAAATCGAGGACCGCTCTAAACCAAACCAAACCATAAGCGGGAACCCCAAGTCTGAAAGAGAAATCTTTGTGCCTTTTCTAGCAATTTCCCTTCAGTGTCATGCAACACGTAGCCATTAGAATAGCACAGGCAGATTGCAATAATAAAGAATTTTAACTGATATTGAATTCATCTCTAAAAGTTGAACTATAAAACCCATTCCTTACTCAGATTCTGACCAGATTCAGCTCGGAACAGTCAACGTTATGGTGATGATCGGTCATCATATGCGTGCTCCCTAAGACATACAAAAAAAGTGTTCGAACAAGGACTGGTACATCGATCAGTAAAGCAACCTCCACCCAAAAGTTGTTATGGATTTAGCCAACATCGCTACGTGTAGACTAAGTTGTAAGACGTTATCATGTCTAAATAACATTCTCAATTTACTTTATTCAAGCCTGATTAGATATCGAGGAAAGTCAACAATCTCCACCACCTCTGTAAAGAAAGTGCTTTTTATAGACTGTCTTTCCGACTCTAGTGTTTAAGTGGCATCACCAATAACATTGGGAGACAACTTGATATTATCTTCTCCAAGCAATCATCTTCTATCTAAATAAGTCAACTAGCACCCATCTGTTTCTCTCACTTTTTCGTATGACAATTGTCTGAAAAGTACTCCCTGTGGACATTCCAAATGCATTACAGCCTTACTTTCGATCTTAAATTCCCAACAGCCTAAAGGCTCTTCATTTGCGACTTTAAAATATTATGTTTCGATCCATGAGTTTCGTTCTACTGAAAGCCTGCTCTGGAGTACCTCAATGCAGTCATCTTGGTCCCTTATTATTTATTTTGACAATTAATGATGTTGATTGTCAAATTGTAATCACATGTATCTAGTTAGGCAGATGATCTGAAGATCTTCAGGGATATATCGGCCCCTTTAACTGTCTTCTACTACTGGAAGGATTGTGTAGTTTTTCTTCTTGGTGTCTTAGCAATTTCCTTACATAGGGCGATTGAAACATACAGTCATACAGTAAAGTTGCTCAGTAAAGTCAAGTTTAACTCTAGAATTTGATTTTATGTTTGTAAGCCAAGGTAAATGTCCCGGGTAAACCGGACCTCAAATCAAATTAAAGTCAGTGGGTACACGTGTCTTTACTGGGTCAATTCACTTGTGAACTCGGTTGTCTTTACTTTTTAACATTTTGCGAAACTTGGCTGTTGAATTTCACTCTTAGGATCTTAGTTCTTATAGGAGATTTTGAATGAACAGATTTTTTCTAGTTATCTATCTACTCTCATGGTAACAAGTGCCTGCTCCTGAGTGTCGTAAATGGTTTTCAAATTATTTTCTACCTACGTACTAAAATCTAATCAAAGAGTAACCAGATATCCTTTCCTCGGGACTTCTCCCACACATTGTGCATTCATCTACTTCGATAAAAATAGCAACCGATCACCTGAATAGCCATGAGTGACTGTAGATACTTCTCAAGTATCACTCGCGATTTGATTCGCTTCTCCACAACTTTGGTTGATCCCGATGAAACTCAAATAAAAAAAAACCAAGTGCTACCTATGGTCACTGCTTTTAGTAACTAGTCTGCATATATTGTCCATGTTGATCGTGGTTACCAATGACACCACGATGGATAGGTTTTCTAATTTTCTCACACTACCCATACTGTATGCTTCAATGGACGGGTCCAGCAGTTGATCACTTTTGTCGTACGTAAAGTGGGTGTGTTCGTATAATTATGGGCGCATTATCGAGGTCAGTTTATTTTTGTTCAGATGACCAATGTTTTTAAACAGAATTAGATGACGAGTCTAATGCTTCTATTGATATTATAATTCTACATCGTTATCTGGGAATTGTAATTGCTCAGTTGTTTATATTGTATTTTGTGACGATGTGTTTATCATGATTGCGATTCTAACTGAGTCATGTTTAGTAACATAGACCTATGCTAGACTTCAGAAATATGTATAGCAGAACAGCATCACTAGCCGAGCCCCAATTTGAGTCAAAAACCCCCGATTTTCACTATCGCTCTCGATGTACATCTATACTTGTAAATCATCTCTGCTATCCATTGGTGGTTAGGGACTTGCACTCAGTTTACTTCAAGTCATAATGAGGGTTTGCGTCTCCCGGATTATCTTGTATCTTAATACAACCTGTCACCTGATTTGAAGAAAGGTAGAACAAAAACTAAGGAATTGATCCGAAGTATCGTCCCCTTTTCCACTAGGCGTCGCATAGAGTGGTGTCTTCTAAGTCTACCACACTGAGACATTTGGTAATCGTCTCTTAAGAATCAATAAGTTGCCTACAAACTTTTCTATTGAGAGGCAGTAAGAATGCCGGTGAGTTCTTATAGACATGCGGCAGCATACTCTTAGTCGGCCTAGGGTTAGGAGAGCCGTGCCACACACAATTATTGTGTCCGCAGGAGGCAGTCACCGGAAGGATCTTTTCTCTAACTCTTGTTTAGCAATTTGCAAAGAAGTTAACTTTGCGATTGAATTCAAAGAAATCATGCATTCTCGAAGCCTGACTAGCACTACAGACGCAGATACTCCGACCCGACCATTTGTTCTGAACTATGTTGTCGGCAGCCATCAGGATAGCATAGATATCAGCTCCAGCTTAGGCGTGCTTTGCTAAGAAGTAGTGAAATATAGTTTGGTTGGTCTCCATGAAGACACCATCCGTGATGATTCGACTACAGACCAGTTCAGGATCAGGAACTAGTACTGAACGCAGGGAAAAACGACTCTGTACGGTTTTTAAAGCGTAGTACAGTCATAGTCATACTCGAAGGACCATTTTTGGTAAGTAGGATTAGATCTTCACAAAAGAATCCTTACACTGCCAGAAAATTGAGAACGTCGTGGATGTCTTCGATTTTACATGCTTTACCTAAAGAATATTTTTATTCAAGATCACCAGATACTTTCTTTGATCGGAAATCTGGATAGTGACTCTAAATCACTGACACTACCTGAGTCAGACTGGTCATAATCCTTCAAATCAATGCGGGACTTCCGACAGAGACAGTCTCTTTGAATTACTGTGTAGATACGGCCAAGTCACTTTTTTTCTTTTTGTCGAACCATAATAAAGGTTGGCTTAAGATCGTAAGAAAACCAAGAGATCATTCCGTTTGCTGCTGCCCCAGACATACACGTACATTTCAGATCCCATTTCCTTCAAACCATAATTACTAGTGCACTACAAGGTCTGCATATGTACATATATATGTATCTATCGATCATAACAAGACGACTAGCCTACACGCCTACTGATCGACAAATGGGCAATAAATTAATCTCTCAATTTAACTTGCTTCTCCTTTCACCTATCACCCCCATTATCGGTTATACAGTCAAAGGAAACACTAACTAATGACCACTCATTCCACACACAATACAGATCCCATAAATCATCCAAATTCTCTTAAAGCGCTACTTAATATTGCCTGTCACAACTGTCGTTAAAAATTACCATATGAATACCTCCGTCGATAATTCGCACCTCAAGCGTTGCCGTTTAACACCTGTTGCACTGCGAGAATCAACCGTCCAAATAAATTTATTAGTTCAACTGCAGCCACAGCCCATTGTGTGAATTATTGCCTACACACCATGTCATTTAAATAATTAAATTCACTCAATATTCATTGTTTAAAATAAAGAGATTGTGTACAAGTGGTCGAGCAGCACTTTGTACTAATGTTCGACTTGATTTATACCGACAGAGAATGGTTAAATGAATTTCCATTTTTACTTGCACCTATACCTATAGGGCAAGTATTGCAATCGTGAAAAAAATCGAACTCGAGATTTTAATCAAACTTGACATTACTATGATGGAGAAGTCCAAAAAAGTAGGTCCGGCAATTCCGTCTGTCTGTCTGTCTGTCTGTCTGTCTGTCTGTCTGTCTGTCTGTCAGTCTGTCTGTCTGTCTGTCTGTCTGTATATTCGACTACAGCCTAAACGGCTGAACGGATTTACTTCAAACTTCATATATATTGTCTGTGGGATATTCCCTAGAGGCGAAATTTGAATTTTCATTCTAACCTCAAAATTAAGGGTAGTTTACTTAAGGCCGATTTCAGTTAAAATGGATTTTCTCGAAAACGGCTCTAACGATTTCGATAAAATTTGATGTGTGGGTTAGTTTGGGTATATGCTATGAGGTGGCATACCACGTTTTTCACGAAAAATTCGAATAACGGTAATATTGAAAATCAGCTGTTTCTCGGGTATTTGTGCAGCAATTGGCCTAAAAATTATTGTTTGTAGGTTATAAGACAAGTGCAAAACAATGGCATACCAAATTTTGGAATGCCACGCCCACTTTTATGAAACTTATTTTTTTTTCAAAATTTTTACTAGAAATTGAGAAAAAATTATTTAAGCAAAGTAATAGGCCTTAAAATTCTCTATAATTCACTCAAACACCCTATCTGGCCACGCCCACTTTTTAAAGGTGTTTTTTTAAAAACAAAACATTGAGTAAACTCCAACAATGTTATGACTATTATTCCATCGAAACGCGGAATGCCACGCCTACTTTACTGGGAAGAGCAAGACTTGGACTTTAATCCTTATAAAATTATACACTTATAGCATTACGGTGCAAGTACGTACGACCCAGTCGTGCACTTTATTTTTTCTCTCTATCTCTGCCTCTACCTCTTAACTTTTTGTATTGCAATTTATTGCCTGTGCATGATTATTCGGCATCAAATATCTACACATGAGTAATGCGCTTAGGAGACCAATACAAAAAGTCGTACACGGTAATAGCGTTTGGTGTTGTTGTCCCTAATGCCTAATGCCCAGAGGTGGATCGTCAAGTCAACAGACAAGAACAAGGAACAAAGCAGAAGATACATATGTACATAAAACAAACAAAAGTCCAACATTAATTTACATTGAATGGGACTGCAGAAGGTATGAATATGCAATGATGATGGTGTGGCGACTGCTGCAGAGTGTGTATCTACATAATTGCTTGTGTATCTATGGATGGGTTTTTCTTTAATTTCAAACGGAGATTGGTTGAACCATAAAGTTGAGTATTTTATATTAAATAAGACATCCAAATTAGTTGCGAGTGCATTGGCCACACCAATGAATAGTGAAATGAAACACGTGAAAAGCGCTGCGTTGGGCGCCACTTAATTAACTTCTTCGACTTAATAATTCCACCCATCCTGTCGAAAGTAAGTGCTTTCAACTGCAGACGTTATCATTGTCTGTTGGGCATTAATGCTAATTGTTAAACAAGTTTATGATGGTTTTTGTTTTGTCTGTATTGGCCATAAATTTCAGTTCAGCGCTCTTAAAGGGTATTTCAAAAAATAACCTAGTGCTAACATGTTTTTTTATAGCTTAGTGTACATATGCAGTTTTGAAGTATAATTTAACGGAAAATAGAATTTCCTAATTGAGATTCTTTTGCAAACAAGTGTTCCATCCGTAGATACAGAGTATGTGTGCAGTTGTTGCCACTGTGCCGCACAAGTGCACATGCGAGGCGTTTTCATTCATTCATTCATTGATCGCAAAGAGAGCTTGCTTTGGGCCAAGGTAATAAATCTTGGTTTTTACTGAGTTATATTTCAACGAAGACTATGTGTGTGTGTGTGTGTGAATGGTTTTCGGTGCCGTAGTTTGGCTTCGAATATTTATTATGCGAACAAAATTACCATATAACAATTTTATGCGTTTCTCGTTGTAATATGATTGGTAATGAGGTAGAGGTTGCTACCGCTGTCATTGCCATGCATTTATTTGCATAATGCCTATCGTGCACCATAGTCGCGGGATTGTTCAGATAGTTTGGCAAATGTTGCTGAAAGGTTAATTCCAAAGAGAGCGGTTAGAATGTCTTATGATTCACATAGGTCAGGGTGCGAGGTGAATAACCTTAGATGGATTCGACAATATCTGCATATTGATAATTAATTATACTTTCGCATTAGAAAACGATCATATTGTCTTAATCAAGTATGTATGTATATAGTAAAATTTAATACAAATGTGCACTTTGCCACCTGTAGATACGAGTATGTATGTACATTCCTCTTCACACCTCTAGCAAACGCCCTTAGATCATAAGTTCACAATCCATAGCCAATGAATCTTCATTAGCTCGTCAATCTTCGCATAAACCACATTCACTTACCCCATCCCTCAAGTGGATGCGATGCGAACGGCCCCAAGAGGGTATCTATAAGATCCCCAATCGCATGCCAACGTAACCAACGAAGAAGAAGAATAGCCGACAGCAACGAAAGAAATCAATCGTATCTCGTAGATTAATAGATGATCCGCAAACTTACACTCTGCGATCAAAGATACATATAGATTGTATCTCAACCGTACTACTGACCAATCGACCGACAATAATTGTCGATAAAACATTCTCTCTGGCTAAAGAAGTAAAAGGTCTGCCGCTCAACGGACTGTAAATACTTTGGCGTACGAATGCGAACGATCATGGAACGGACACGTACTTAGGACGGACCAACTCCACCCGGGGAGGGTCTGAAAGGTTTAGCTGGTGATGGTGGTGGTGGTGCCAACTTACAAATTGTGTACACATCATAAAAGTTGACTGGGTGCGAATGAAAAACGCATTCGCTTCGTGAATGGTTGTGGTGTTGCACGTTCATGTGATGTACAGAGTGCATATGGGATGGGGGAGAATGCGCCTGCTTTTGATGGAATCACATTGGATTGTCAGGGAAATGCGCAAGGTTTTTCCGAACGTTTATGTGTTTATATGGAAGTTTTTCTGTTTTTTTTGTTTTGTTTTTGCACTGTTAGATGTGACGGCTAGGTTTGCGCGGTTGATAACTTTCGAATAGTTGTCGAGTTTTTGATCAAAGCCGCACAAATCACACGTTAGGTAGGCATATGTACACGGAGCTAGATGTGTGAAGGTTGAGTGGATCGGGCAAAATCGCCTTTGGCATTTTTGTTTAAGTTCTCTTAATTCTAGTCTTGTATGAGCCTAAGGTATGAGTTAAAGGGAAAACATGAATGGTTCGTAGGTAGATAGATGTATCTAAGAACATTCCCGGTATTATTTTTTAACATTTTTAAAGAGAAATAAGTCTTGAACTTATTTATCTGAGTGATTCTATTGAAAACTGAGGGGAAAACTGCTAAGTCCCTTACCATTACAGGGTTCTTGTAGCTCCTTTTGCAAACATTAAGATGAAGTTTGCTTCTTCTGCATAATATGTTTTAAACGGTATAAATGAATGAAAATAAAATGAGTTCGAACACGTGTTTTTTGGCTAACAACAATCTCCCACTTATTTGAGCTTATTTCAAGCTAAAACTTACGAGCTAGAACTTTCAGGGTAAGAAGAAAGGTGAAGAAGAGCGAGCTTAAATCGAAAAGAAAAGAGAAATGAAAATATTTAAGATAACTTTCCTCAACATACGGGAAATAGGTTCATTGGAACTATACAGTCTAAGAAGTTCCGAGAGCATTGTAAACTACGAGGGTTAGTGTAGAAGAGGTTTGAATTTTAAAAGGCAAGCGATGGAAGCTAATATCAGCCGATGGATGAACAGAATGTCAGATACTGATGCGGATACTGAGTTATGTTAGTAAGATTAAGGCGGTCCTGATAGGGAAGCATGATAAGTGGCTCATTCAAGTGTAGGCCTCAAGGATAAAATGAAGAAAACGAAGTTGAATGTCGGACACATTCGATAAAAGTGGTACCAAGGTTAGATAGGGTACTCGAGGAGTGGGCAAACGAAGGCAGTATAGAGTGATTTGGTCACGTAAGCGTTGGAGAATTCTTTGGGCCATCATTTGATAAAACCAGGTGATAAGTTGGCTACAAGTATTACCTCAACAATGTCCAAATCGAGCTCGCTCTCACAGAAACGCCAAGGTCAAGAAGAGATTGAACTGTGTGTATTGGTTCATCGATAAGCATTTAACGGTGTTGAGTTCTAAACAATTTTTAAGGCTCCACTTTCCATGACTTCTTGAAGAAGGCTAGAGTCTTTTGACGAAGAAATGAGAAATGAAAAAGGGGACCTTCATGCAATTTTCATTCTTCTTCTACTTAAATCTAGATGACATTTTAATCATACTGTCACTCACGAACGGTTGGAACAGACTGCTGTAGAGTTTCTCTAAGTGCCTGAACATATTATCGTTTGAGAGAATACATAGTGTATCTGGAATCATTCCATCGAGGCCTTTCAATTTGCTCCACTGTAGGATGCCATATGTAGTAGTTGGAAGGACAAGACCGAAACTGACCCAAATCTGTATCTTTTCTAGTATTTCTTGGGGATTAGGCAAGACTTATCTTAAGACGGTTAATCACGTTAATACGTTAAAAATCGTAGCTTTGGGCTTGAGATTTGTCAATGCCACTTACCTCTGTAGTTTTATACAAGACAGATCTCGGCTTAGAACTTGTATTTCAAATGTATGTGGGCCTAGTAATTATCTTGTTTTAGCATTCCAAGTATCTAAAATTGAAGCTATGTAGCTTTGAATTTTAAGTATAAATCACAGTTATGTATGCTACCATACGAATCTGGGTTCTCCAGACCTTTGCCTTGTAGTCAGGTAGGGGTTTTCGTAGACGCTATCTTATAGTATTTGTATAGAATTATAGGGTCGTTTGTCATTAATATATTGTATACAAGTCAAGTGAGTGTATAAACTCGTTTATGACAAAAGCTCGGTCTAACTATTTTTAGTTTTTGACATTTTTTAATGACTGCGCTATGTAAGTAGACAATTTCAAGATCCAAGCCACAGTCTACTAGCAATAGTTCTCCTAACTTATTTCATAATAATCAATATTAACACTCTAGGGGTGCTTCCCTGCATACCATACCAGATTCCAAACTCGACTTAAGAGATTCCTAAAACAGGTGAGATACTTTAAGAATACTAACATTCTTAACTATGATTTTAGTCAAGGTGAGCATGATCCTATACTTTGCGAAGCGAATGGTTAAATTTCAGATATTTAACTTATTGACACTCAGTTTTGAAATTTAAACTTCGAAGTATCTTACCAACATTCCCATCTTATGAGCTACAGAATAACCATTGAGTTCCTACAGATCATGGTACAGAGAAAGACCATACTAGGTATTCCCATTCCTACTGTCAAATCTGTTAGATTCCTCAATTACTTAAGCATTCTAATCTCGCCAAAGATCTGAAACATCCACTAGACAAAACTTTCAAAACTGTCAGTCATCTCAACAATTCCACTATTCACCAAAACTAAACCATAGCACTGTCATCTCATTCATCTTCCCAACAATGCCAACTATGTACATATGTCTGCAGTCCATTTTGGATGCATTTCAAACTATCGAACGCATTTAATTACTCCTAAGTAGATGAAGCGCGTCGTATCTATCCATCTCTTAGGTCGTCCGCATCATATCCGATCAACAAACTCAAGAACAACAAACATCATCTCTCACTGACCAGCATTGACATTCAGATACATAGATATTGAAGTAGAGACGTTGAAAAGGAAAGAAAACCAAAACAACAAAAAGAACTAAGAAAACACGCTCATAACCTGTCCATCATGTCGAATCACATTAAACCCGCACTCAAAAAGAGCAGTTCATGTCATAATTTTTCGTGCGTAGCGCGATTGCGATACACGCAGATACACATGTAACCCGTATCCGTTGTGTTGTCGTCCTCAGTGTGGCATGATTTTGATTAACCTTTTCGAATGTTTACATCAAGTCAAGTTGCTCGTGCGTTAGATTGTGTGCTTGTTGTGGTCGATGCATTTTGCGTTCATTCTGGTACTATAGTACTAGATACGTGGAGTGCGTCACACACATCTATCATCGGCTGGGGAAAATCAGGAAAATGAAAGAAAAAAAAAATGTGGAAAAATACCATCATTCATGCGGCATGCAACGCGATCACAGAAGTGCATTGTTTGCCATAAAAGCGGCAACTGCGAACGAAAAGAAAAACATTCTCGCCAGTCAAGTTTCTTTCAGAATTCTCTGAAGTTTCGTTTTCTTGTTTTTTGTTTTTGTTAATTTTTCCGTAAACACGAATTGCGTAATCCGTCAACCATGAATCGGAAATCATATGTAGGGGGTTGTCGAGATTTTTTATTTTGATTTTTTTTTCATTCATTTTTTCCACTCTCTTGCTTTCCAATAGGGTGCATGTAATGTGTTTAAGATATTGTTGGAATCTGTAGTATGTCCTGTTCAAATAATACTTTGCAATGATTCAACTTAATAGATACTTTCTCACGGTCTTCACCTTAAACGACAAAGTTTCTCATATTTCAACTTCTCTTATTTATGACACAAAATTTGATCAAACTACATACATACATATGTACATAAGTGCGACACTATACTACATGGAAGAGATTTTACTAAATATTTCTGTTCATCTACCAATAGATTCAGTCGCGTATAACGTCCAGTTTATTTTTGGCTTTTCTTCCGTCAACGGCTGCTGGTTATGACGATTTATCGGTCCCTTCATCGTCGATATAAGCGACTTCCACTGTAGTACAAAAAAAGAAGAAAGATTACCTGGCATCGTCGACTCTAACAACAGAGACACATCAAGCAGCAAGCCATACAAGAAGTTGAGAGCCCCGTTCTAGACAAATTCTTGTTATTCAATTGCATCAAGTGCATCCACCAATATGAAGCTGAGCCTATTAGGAAAACTATCTTTTCATGGATCACAAAAGAATCTGACCAATTATATGAAAAAATTAATGTTAGGTTGAGTAAAGTGGGTCCATCAAGTTACTAAACCTAAAACCATCTTATCCATGCACTTAAACTTCCCTAGAGACCATCAAAGATCCAACATCTTCTATAAGTTATTAAAAAAAAACATTTTCTGAGATGTTTTAGTCTACTCCGGACTATGTCTTGGCAGATTAAATATAGATTAATGTGGCTCAATGCGTTTGCAGCCACACTTAGACCAGTAAAAGTCTACTGCTTAGATCCGCCAGACTCCAAAATTCTCATAAGCAGATGAACAGAGTATTGACTTGTACTATCTTACTTTAAATTAAATTCTGAATAATTTATATACTTTCAGTATGTTTCGGTCTAAGATTCTGCCTAACATATTCTTAAACTGTTAACGAAGTTATCACGTTTTTTAGTCTATGCAGCCTCTACAGATGTCATTAGTGAGTACACCGAACGTAGTGGGATTTCTGGCGAAAATGTAATCCACCATAATACAGAGAGCTGGAAGGTTTCTGATTCAAGTTGGTCCAAATTTGCCAAATAATGAGGCACTTGGCCAGAAAAAATAAGATACACTCTCTTTCCAACTTTGTAGGTAGTTAAGAGAGGTAACTGCATACGTAGTTATCATCTCGATCTCCAATGTATCCATTGTGTACCGGTGTCGTAGAGAAACCTAAAAGGGAAAAATCCTAACATCCTGATAAATTGGCCAGGCGTCTGAAATGACATTTTCAGAGATCCGTTTTCTTGGTAGGCTAGAGCTTTGACATAGGATGTTCGTTGTACGTTCTGCTGCATCTGCATCACTAAGACACCTCCAGAGGTCATCTTTACTTAATTGGATACTCTTAAGGGTCTAGGGTCGCTTCAACGATTGCTACTTCTACTTTCAACTTGAATTGAATTTGAATTCGGACGAGTAGATACCAGAGACTCTGCAAGGTTTTTTACCCACCTGTGGGAATAGAGAAATGTCATTTACCCGGTCTTGTGTTGTGAAAAAGTTTGTTAAAACATGTATGCTGAGTCAGGATAGAATCAGGCGTCTGACTGCTGACTGCGACTACAAAGAACAATTATGTATCAGAAATCACCGGCTTACCCTTCCCGAAGATCTGAAAGTTTTAAGAGTATATCTGTCGTGAGTAGACTTCTCAACGGACCTTCTATCCATGCCAGAATATACCAGGCACGAAGGAAATGGATACTAGTCCTACTATGAGTAATCAAAAACAACTCGTGTACTCATAGATTTCCGGTATCTTGCAGAGTACCTCTCTACGCTTCGACCATAAAGTGCCATATAAACCATTTACAACTCTTTAATAGCTCTGGTGTATGTTTTTTACTTCACATTCATCTATTTCGCCCTGAGGTGCTTTTCCATAAAAAATGCGAATGAATGGATACAAAAAAAAAAAAAAAAACTGTCGGACGCGCCTGACGGACGTACACCGGTGCACGCTTACGTTCGTTCATTCAATGCTAATAAATTTTCTCAACCCGTGATGTTCGGGTTGCAGTGTTGTGTTTTATTTTTTTTTTACAGAATTTTCGTTTCACAGTTTTTTTTTGCATTGAAAATGCGCACAGCGGACGCAAGCGAAGTTTCCCTGCATTGTTCTTGCCGTCGCCGCCATGCGCCGCTAGTGTGTCTGTCCTCTGATTTACGATCGAAAGATCTTTTTCATTGGGCTCCGACTCGTGTCAGAAGCTTTATCGGATTTTCCGGAAAATCGCATCAGAGCTTGCAGTTTGTTTTTGTTTTTCATTGAAATTCTAACGGCCTTCATAGGTGCGATGCGCTTGTACTAAAAGCGGATCTACTCGGACGTTTGGTTGGTTGGCAAGGGAACTTGAATTTGTGTCTCGGTTTCCTGTAGATCAGTACTTTCGCACGCGAACTACACTCTGTGTCGCGACAAAGGTGTTGAAACACAGATGAATAACTGCATCGCTTCCATCGTCGATTAATTTACTTTCCTGTCTGTAAACGGATGTCTCAATCGGTCAACGTAGTGGAGACATATTTTCTCACACTACAAGATCGATGATCGGTGATCGCCATCATCGTTGCCGCCACTGTACCGGAAACCGATCCCGTTTACGAAAGAAGAAAACTATTTCGCTGCATGACTGCAACACAGTAACCAGTCAACAACCGCAGCCGATGCATTCATAAAGATTTCCCATTTTCGTGATAGCGATCGCATCAATTAGAAAACAATTTATGAATTTTGTAGTGCAAACTTAGCAGTGGTGCACATTGTTTAGCCGCTTTGATGTGGACCGGCACTCACGCAATTCGTAGTGCGATTCTCCGATTCTGTCTGATTCATGGGTTGGATTTTCTGTGGAACCTTGAATTGTATCAAGTTAGTCATTATCATTAGCAACAAATGATTGGTTTAGATGTAACTGAGAGTGAATTGAATATCCATAAGATACATGTACATGGTTGGATTTTATTCGGCGAGCTCGCCCCTCATGTGGAGTTGAGTGTTGAACGCTATGCATTAGCAATGCAATTGTCAAGGTAATGCACCTGCTGTTGTGCGGTATGTAACTGCAAAGCACCTCTCTTATGAGGAAAAAAACGAATCAATTCAATGCAACGCTGTGTGTTTTTTTTTCCTCTGCATTTTTCATTAGTTTTGTACTCTGCGGATTTGGTTTCATAACACAATGGGCTGGGTACAGTGGTAGCTGCTAGTTGTAGATCGGATGTTGTATAGTGCTGTGAAATAAAGCTCATTGGATTGTTCAAAACTTATGTTTTACAGTCGATTGATGTTCAAATTGCAAGAAGCAGCAGCAAAGCGGGGCAATAGCGGAGTGACTGGTGGAGCAACTTGATGGAATGTAAAAGTACCTCTTTCAGGTACTGTCGACAAGAGATACGGAGTAGTTTCGTTTAGATATCTGAAAGTGTGTTGGCGTTCTGATTCTTTTCTAACAAAAGTTATGAGCTATTGTAGTCAAGACTAGTGCACATATAGGACTCACCAAGCTGTGCCTTTGCTCTACAAATCCTTTCATTTTGAAACATGCTTGCAAATGCATTCATCCTGCGGGAGATGACAGAGGTGGAGACACAGCTTGCTTCCCAAATGCACATTGAACGGCTCAACCAGGCTGGCCACATACATATGTACATAGTCGGTACTAAAACTGCGATCCAGCTTCAAGAAAGCTTCTAGCTGAGTTCAAAGCCACGGAACTCAATATCCATATAACAATTGACAGTCATAGGGTATTAAAGAATGTAATAGCAAATTGTCAGATCACATTAAGTATCTGTACGCAGAGACAAGGCTTCCTGACAGCTCAAGGGAAACTGAAGAAATTTTGAACTGATTAGAGCGATAGCTTTCTCCATTCAACTTAACCCTCATTGAGTTCTTGACAACATCGGTATTGCCATACGGTTTCCAGTCTTTGATGGACAGAGCATCCATGAAATACTTATTAGTATTTTTTACGACAGATTTAACTGAATTGTGGACACTTCACACACAATACTAGTACTTCTTCATCTTCTGTGACTAGCTCGACAGCTATGATCTTCTATCAACGTAAACCCTTCCTCCTTACATAGTATACCTTTTTCTTCATTAGACTTCCTAAATATTTGGATTGGTTTTGGCACTCCACGTAGGGTGGTACTCCGCTCTTTCGTTCTTCTGCATCCAAGATTAGGAGTCGCATGGTCAATTCTAAGAAAAAATGTCAAATGCCTTGAAACTTTTCATCCCCACTGTGTGTTGCATGCATACCTGCCACATGTACTATACATATTTAATGAGGAACATTGTTTTTGGTACGGAAAACGTTGTGCTAGTGCGCATTCCACCACACTGCAGCCAACAAACCAACCAAATTCAGTAGAAAAATTCATGGGAAAAACATTGAACTAATTTGCCCGGTAATTTATGAAAATATCTGTGTATCTATGTATCTAAATGGCATTATTAACCGCAACACACTTTTCTCTCATTATTTCTGCGGTTGGCCTGTGACTGTGAGTATCGTCAGCATCAGGTGCACCAGCACGAGTCACCAGGAATTCATATTTGCAGAGCTGTGTTTCTGAATCAAAGTATGGACAGAGTATCTTGTCACGCGAGTCCTCTTCACTCGGCTTAGATGCACTAAGCAAATATGGCATGGAAATATTCCATCTGTGGCTCGATTAAGCAATCAGATCAGGATAGCAAGCTCCTATCTGATGTCCTGATATGCCAATCAATCGATCATTTGTCGTTTGTCACTAGCAAGTAACAACACCAAAAAAAAAACTACAAAAAAAAAACCAAACAACACTGTTTGTCCTTCCAATGTAATTACAAGGTTTGGTCACGTGTGCTAGGAGCACCATATCTGGGAAAGTTGGAACTCATACCAAACGAACCCGATAAGGATCTCACGTTGCAGTGAAATGTTTCACGGTCGTCATTCGACCACGAGAGAGAGAAAGAGCGAGAGGAAATTCCTTGCACAAAAAAGTACAAATTAAAATCCAAAAAGTCCAACGCTAACGACGACATTTCCATCTCCACCGTGACTAAGACGAGTGGTCCTGGGCATACTCGTATATTCCATAAATAATGACGAGTTACCGAATCGATTCAAATTTTATATTGGCGCGCAATTAAAAACACATTCAACGGATCGATCGAAAACATCGCATCGATCCGTTGACAACCGCGGAAGGGCGGAGGCATACTATCACACAATAAGCCTGGTCGTTGATGAAATTGTTTTGCGTTGACCAGGAGAAGATACCAAAGATAACGTTGTGCCATCAACAATGGAATGCCAAGCGGTATGTATTCGTCGATGGAATGACGATGACGATGACGACGAGGATGAGGACGAGGACGAGCAGGCACGGAAGAGGCACCGATGCCGATGCTAAAACAGCGACCGAGAAGAAGATACGAGAAAATATGACAAGGATTTGGAAAATTTGCGAGAGGACATTTTTCGGCACAAGATGAAAGGCGGTGAATAAATGTTCCTGCTGATGTTTGGCGGGTTAAAATGGTGCTACCGATATGGGGAGGGGGTTACCGCCAAGGAACCTGTGAAACATCGATGAGTTGACGGTGAGTGATGGTCATTCATCCGTTCGCTGACCATTGTTTGCCTCTGTGATGGAATAGGTGGCTGCATTTGTTGTTTGCTTTTTCGGTTTTCACGGTGCCGTCTTCCATTGAAATGAGGAAATATTTGGATTTTCTGTTAAAGAGTTGTGTCGTCGGTTATGTTGGAGGAGACGAGCGGACCTTAGCCGACAGTTTGAGTGCGCGGTTGTTTGAAAAGTTGTTCTTTCTTCTTCCTATGCGATGGATTATCCGCGATGAGCATAGGGTATTGGTGGTATTTTGGTATTTTCTCTACTAGTAGTAAATTTTTTAACAAATTGCAAAGAGGTACTACTACTATGTAGTTGAGCGCCTACATAGGAATAATCAATAGGAATTTACTATTAGACCTAGAAGAGTAGTTAGATACACTTTAAACCAAGTAGGCTTATAAGTACATACATATGTATGTATGTATGTATGTCACATTTGATATGCTGAGACATCCGTTGCATCCTTCGATATTTAGATACACTTTTAAATTTTCAATGTGGAATAGATAAAGCTGCTGTTGTCAATGGAAAATAAGCTTCAAAGGCGAAACCACTTTTTTTAATTTTTTAAGTACTACACCGCTTCGCTCCGCTTGACTCTTGTACTCTGCTGGACCATTTGTGTTATTTTCGAGAATTTCAATGAATTCTTCAATTCATGTAGTAGTTTAGGCGAAGTAAGAAGTAAAGTTCTTAATTCTGTGATCACTTTTTTATCATGAGTTGCAGTTTCTAGAAAATTGAGATCATCCATCGAGTTCGCTGCCTGCATATACGCTGCGACAGTTTCTAGTTCTGAAGCTGAATGAGTCTTAAAAGGAATATATTACCATGTAGCAAGATCGATACGAACTGTAACAGACATCCAAGTTCAACGAAACACAAATGTCGTACTCCTAGATAGGTTAGGCTGTCTAGAAGTTTAAGTTTAAGTCTATAACGAACCTTTTAGGAGTCATCGGCAAACGAATGGCTCGTCTGTGTATGCCGTGGGGTAGACGAAATTAAATGAAAGAGAATAGGTACAACTGCTCTCTTCAAATTGATCCATTCTTAGGCAATAAAAAGCCAGTTTAGTACCTCAATGGTTACTTACTTACTTACCCTTCTACTTGTGCGCGCCACCTAGAAGAATATCTCTTTTGATGACGTGGATAGTGCTGGTTCTAAATCCACCTTTTCGTTTCTATTATAGGAATTGGGTGAATGTGATTGGCTTTGGAGCGTAGAACATACGGGAAATAGGTCTAAAATATGATTTGAATGTCCCTTCATAGTTTTCAATAACTATCCCTTCATTAAGTCGAACTACATATGTCATCGTATTCGACTTTAAGTGTGGCTGTCTTTCTGTTTTGTTGCTGACTAAAACCGATTTCGTCTGAGGGATTTGAACAAGGCTTGTTGTGGCTTTCAGCAACTATCATTCGAGCTGATATGCACACACTGTTCACAAGTGCATCCAGTGTTTAGTATTTAAAATAATGGTCCTAGTACTTCATCTTGTGGAACTCCTTCCATAACAAGATATTATTGCACTTCGTCGGCGGTGTCATAGAGGACCATTACGGCTTTAAGAGTGCCATTTCAATCTAAATAGGTTGAATGCAATATTTGATGAGTGCCACATGGGGATTATATAAACTTGAAACAATCGACGTATGTACATAATATGTAGACAGTGACGGAAGAAGGGTGTCCTTGTGTGTCTTTTATGAATATTCGGTTAGCTTGTGAAGCCTACTTACTTACTTAACGGGCTCCCTACCTGTGCAGTCTCTGTCTGAGACATGTCAGCCTTACGCTCCCGTCAATTCCTGGCACGCTGCTTTCAGTTGTCCAGGCCAAAGTCTCTGGCATTCGCGATAGCTTGGTACTTAAAACGGAGGTTTGATCAGCCTGGGGACTGTGATTCGAAGATCCCCTTTTTTCTAAAAAAAAAAAACATCCGGGTGTTGTTTTAACTCTTTAATGTTATTGAGTTGGGAGATTGCTTGGGCGCTTTTCAGCTCTTCTTTTTGGTTGAAACTCTTCTCTTGCACCTCTTGTGCTACGCCACAGCGTTTGTAAATGTTCATTTTCTGTCATTTTTTTCTGAAGTACGAGTTCATCATCATACCATCATACCAAGGACTCTACTTAGGGTGCTGCTTCTCCGTTGACTTGGCTATACTGATTCCACTGAATGTTGGCTTTTGTGGATGGTGAATGCACAGCGGAGAGTCTCTATTTGCGCAGCCACTGAGGACGAACTGAGCCTCATCATTTGCACTGATCTGCCTTTTTCATAAAAGGTACTCATTCGACCATTAACACCATTAAAGTATCAATCTTAGACTCTTCAGTTTCCTCCTAAGTATACTATGAAGTATGTTGAAACTGACCGCAGGGTAGCAAACTCATTAACCTGGTTACAGGTTCATAAATCTATTTACAAAGCCAGAGGCGCTACATGAGGCAACAGGACAAAGCAGTGAAAATAGTCAAATTTAATTATCTATCTCTAGGATGAAGAGTTACCTTCATATTTTTCTCCTATTAACATAAAGGCGCCTGAGAAGGAAACGTTTTTGAACCTCGTCAGTATCTGTAGGCAGTAATCATTAAATTAAGTACTCAAATGGCAACTAAATCCAATCACTTCATCACAATTGTATCCGCAATTTATTAACAATCCCATATTTTAGATTAAACCTCAATTATATCTGTAATTCAACATTGCGCCTAATGCAATAATTACACTCAAACACTGCGTTTTGCGTTGTCACTTTCGTCGAGATTTAAATGAGACCTCTCTCGGCAAACTGCTATAAATTCTGTCACTTCCACACAACACAATGTGTGTGGTTATTTTTTTATTTTATAATCAATATGACATTAATGATTTTCTAAGTGAAAATCACCTCGCCGCTTGATAATAATTACCCAACGACATAATCCGTACGCAATCGCCAAACATAACTTTGAACACGATAAACGCGCAACTCTCATTTATACAGGCTTGCAGGTCCAATTGCCCACAATGTTTTCGCAATTATGGTCGAGTGACACTGTATCCTAAATCATTTCATATTCATATGGACTGTGCAACGTATAGCAATAGATAAAGATACAGATACGCAATATGCAATTCAATTTTAATTAACTGCTCGTTCCACGCACTATTCAAAGATTGTCCCGAAGCCGTGGCTTAGACGCTTTGTATTCGAAATATGAAAAATTACTTTTGCAAATTCGCCAACGAGCCGAGAGATACATTTGCATGTTAGTTTGTGTTCGTTCGGTTTTATGCACAAGTCAATCTAAACGAATGTGGACACTAAGGCAAACTGACAGATCTAGATGTCAGCAAGTGAGCCGCGAAGGTGGCGAGATTGTTACGAGAAAAAGTGGAAACATTTCACTTCATCAACTGTTGTTGGGGCCGTGGGAAACTAACTCGTACTGATGGGAAGGGAACTCTCGTAACTCGTATGAAAAATCGAAATCGAATCTATCGATACTTATAGATACACTTGAGGATCTTTGCTGATAAATTTTTGCAATACCATGAATGTGTGTGGGGGAGTTGTGATCGTACCAACCACGCACATCGGTTTTTAATAACTTAATCGTGTTGACCGCGAAATAGATACACAAAGCAAAACGATCACTAAGATACGATCTCGGACGTGAAACAAAAAACAAAAAAAAAACAGAAAAAAAATGAAAAATCCAAAACGCAAAACGAACAGATACGTGATCCGTGCGGTGTGATAAAATCTCCAACTTGCATCATTTTGTGGCTGACAACTGTGTTACTGGTTGCCACTGTTGCTATTACTGGTACACAAGTCTTGAAACGTGTTCTGTTTTTTATTTGTCAGATATCTAGAGTATCTCTCGCTCTCGGATTGACTTTCGATGAATCAAACTCAATTCAGGTAGGCATATGTGTAATTTATTCATAAAAAATACTAAAAAAAAACATAAATGCAGACATAAACATGAAATAAAAAAAATAAACACAGATACAAGATACTTGGTACAGATAGGAAAACAAAAAAATAACAACAATCATTTTTTGATTTATGATGTTGTGTTTCACTTGTCAGTTTCATTGTATGATTTCGTCTCGTGCTGTTGCTGTTGTGCATTGAGTGGCAGTCATCCAGTCGGGTGGGATGGTGAAGGGTAACTAACAGAGATGACGTCCGATGACGATGACATGAAATGACAGTTTGGACAGTTTTGGCTAACTGCTGGCTGTCTCTGACAAACATTATTGTTTGATCAATGACTGAAGGAGCACCTGTTTGCTTGTGGAACACCCTTCCTTGGTTGTTTAGTGGGGATCAGTACCACATGAATTGTGGATGAAGTGAACTGGTTGGCGCTCGGATTTGTTATTGGAGTGGGTAGAGGCAAAAGCTGGTTTCGAAAACATATGTACATCTGGAGATGCATTGTGTTTCCAGGATAGGGCTGATATTACTGATGTTTAACTGGTGACAATGACTCCATTGTACTTTTAACAGATATTCCCAATAGATTAAAAAGAGATGTATGTATTTCTCGTAAAACGGTCAGACGGGTCGCTATAATCCCTTCGATAATCAGAAAATCCTTAATTTTCCAATATACCCAAATCTATGATTTTTTAGCACAACATTGCTTTGATCCTAGGAATGGAGCAGATATTTAAAGTTATCGTACAGAACTCCTAGGACTATTTATTTATTTAGTATTTGGCTAGGCCAGTATAGGTCACAGGCAATGTTGAGATTTTGATAGTCTGACAAACTTCTCAGAGTAGATCTGTCGGAACCTATCATTCGTGTCTGCTTTACAAGTATAATGACAAAGGGCCCCTTTTTATACAAAATCTCAAATTTGTCACTGAATTTTGACTTGTATGACTTTCATTTATTTAAAGTTGGGTTCAGCCATTTTCATCCTCATCCAGGCGTCTGTAGTGAATTTGATATCTGCCAAGTAAAGTTTTTTTCAGTAAGGACATGACAATTTCGTATTTTATTACTAATTCATATTTTAATTATTTTTATGATCTGTTAATACGGAAACGTCACCCAAAGTTTACATTTTTACTATAGTTAAGTTTACGAACGAGCAACATGTGAAAACTATAAAAAGTTCCTACTGAAATTCTGAGTCGGTGATCATAGTTTTAAGAGCGTTGTTTTAATTTTCGGTCCTAATAATTTTCCACAGGAATTCGAAGTCTCAGTGCACACTGTGGTAAATTTTGCTTTTAAATCTTAAGAGAACCCAAGCAACGAAACTTCTTCGATTGGACTCTACAAAAGTTTGAAGAAAATCCTAAATTTCATCTAAAAATCGTCTTGTTACGGTCAATGGAGTTCGCTTTCGTGCCATGTTGGAGGACTATTTTTGTAAAAAGAGGATGGACTTGATATCGAACGCGTAATTGCCAATCACTGCAAACGTGCACATGGTAGTCATATGAACTAAATCGTCTAAGTTTGCTTAGACAATCAAGCAGACCCATAAAATTTCCAAATCATGGTTTTGTCTTTCAAGAGGTAAATTCAGCTTTGAGTCGCCCCTTCAGCTACAGTTAATTGCCAACAAGATCAAGTAGAACTCAATCTGTTTCATCAGTGTGAATCCAAGTAGGCAAGAATTATTTAACGTCTACAACCTAACCTTAGTTGTGACGTGGGGTTGTGGTTACATTTAAAATTGACAGCACTTTGGAGTAAACTCTAAACTCTCACTGTCATTGCTAAAGTCTTAACACTAATTAAATCCGGACTTCGATGATCAGGACTCAGTGCTCATCGGGAGCACTGATCTACAATCCTGTTTGTATTGATCGAAGTCCATCGATGTATCTTCTACGGTCTGTGGATCATTGTGAAATTGGTTTGTGTACATTCAACATCCATTGAGTATGTACTTCTCTAAGAAACGATCTTCAAATTCTCACCTAGGCTTCGAACACAACTTTGAGGCAACATCACTTACATCCAAATTTATTTGTTTTCCAAACGCGTTCTCTTTGTAATGCATTTACAAGTGACCCACAGCAGACATATCCAAGTAATTTAAGCATCTCCTGCCTTTGTAGATTCACCTCTCCTGAGCGAAACCTAGGAAACATAAACCTAGGATTGTATAACCTTTATAACCGACAAAAGTTCCCAAGCTGAATCTCGTTCCTCCACCAAAGACTAACCGTTGCATAATAAATATTAATAACATTTCTTTCTCATCACATCTAACAACAGGGAACCTCTGAAAATACTGAGATACTTTTCTTTTTTTTCTGTTTTTACCTTCAAGTACAATGCGTACCCCCGCAATGAACAATGAAACAACAAAATTATAAATTCCGTCAGCTATTTGCATTTCTTGTCACACACACTCAAGTCAAACTCAAAAGGAAATGTCAAACTGACATTTGTGCGAGAGGTTTCCCCTGAGTGATTTTCTAGGACACCGAAAGGGAGTCTCACAAGAAAAAAAATAACTTTTTCCCCAAACACATACAGTTTTTCTTGATCGCAAAGAAAATTTTTTAAACAAAACTCAAGACATGACATCACACGACGATCCGGGAGCATTGTTGTCGTTCATCATGATCGATTTTTAGCCCCCGAAATCGTATCGTTCTCTCTTCAATATACCGTGAGGTTGGATATAAATTTAAAAGTTTTGTTGTTGTATTTCGTTCTTTTTCTGTCTGTTTAATCGACCGGAACTGAACACAGTTGTATGTCACTGTCGCGATCGGTAAAAGAGAGTCGCGTGATGGTTTGATGATCACCCAACCATCGATTTTCCCCGCTCATCCGATCTCCTCACGTATACGAGTATACATATGTCATTCAGTAGCACAACGAAAATTTTAAAAAGGGTTAACAGGCAATAAATTAATTTACTTCAATTACAAATTGCTTTTTAAGTGATCGTAACAAAGTTGGAGATCATACCAACGAAGCAAGAGCAGACGGACAGAGAAGTACATTCGTTTAGCAACTGTCATTTGTGCGCTAACGATCTATCTGTCATTTTGCTCGGTCATATGTCATTACGCTTGAAATCACCATGTCACCGTGTCACAGAGTGAGAATATCCTTTTAACCTACATTTTCGCCGCAGCGGCGCACAGTCTTCAACGGATTATAACCGACTACTAGACACATTTATGACACAAGCGCAAGTGACATTCGACTTGGACGTATACAACCTACGTGCATGTAGACCGGGTAAATTAAAGAAAAAAAAATAAAAGTCCAACTAATCGCAATTGATTGCTCTTTTATGCCAGGTGATCGGTACAGTGATCGTATGGTAATCTTGTGGCGATCGTATCAATGTCCAAAGTTTAGTTCCTTCCACCAGCATCGGTACGTTGTGTGTCCCCCATTTGGAAACCCTCATTCGATTGGACCTGCTGCTAATCAATTTTACGAGAGTATGTTGCAAGCAACAAGATCATTGACAAGTTTTTCTCTTTTTTGTCGGTCCGCGTCTGTGGCGGTGTATGATGTAGGGTGCCCCTATGTGCAATGTGCATATTAATTGCAATTTTTTTTATTATTCGCTTAATGTGTGTATGTATGTATGTGTCTGGTTAGGGAAATTATGAACTGTAATCGTGTTTACTTTGTTTTGGGCCGCATGTGTGTACAGTTTGTTTGATTTACAAGAGCGAGTATAACAGCCAACGAAATGGCGTTAATTAATTAGAATGACACTTGTGACGGTAGGTAGGAGAATGCATAGATACTAGGCCGTAACTTCTCAATTCAACTTAGAATTGGATGGTTATTTAGAATTAGACATATGTATAACTTAATCGCCAGGATATGTAAACTCAAACTCGTGCATGACTGGGAAGTGGAATGACCTACTTTAATGTTCCTCTTCTAGACAAATCTGAACTCAATCTTCAGAGTCATATGGGAAGTTGAGCTAATTTGTTGTGTCCCCCGATTTAAGATCTCATCCCAATTCAGCTCTGTGCTGAAAATTATTCTAAATTACATCCTAAAATGTGGTAAGCGTCTTTAGCAATATGGGCCCGATGCTGAGGATTGTGATTTGTTCTTGTTAAATAGAACTTTGATGTGTTGGGCGTTAGAAAATAATCTGGACATTGCTCGAAACTCAACTGGATGACTTCAAAAGGGTAACTTCCGAAAATGTACAGCTCAACGGAGGTCTTAAGACCCCTTCAAGATCGTGCCTTCTTACTTCTTCTAGTGTCTGCAGAGTTGGTTTCTCCCAAAAAGCATGAAGTTCCTTCATTTTGTCCAATGGCAAGTCTATGTGCTCGAGCTAGGGACTTCTGGTGTCTTCTGACGATAAAGCCAACTATGAAATAGCCATTACATCGCCCAATGGGTCTTTGAAGAGTATGGGTGAAAAAAGGTAACCTTGCTTGAGAGCTATGCTCTCTCAGCTCGAATGAGTATACTCATAGCAGAATTCCACGACGAACGCGTTAACATAACCATAAGCCACCTAAAGGGCTATATATAAAATTCCTGTTGGTTCCAGGGATTGACCATACTAGATACTGTATGGTATGACATTTTGGTCTAGGTGCGACTGCATTTGACGTAGTCTGTTAATCAAACCCAGTCGATTCTAAAGAAACATATTGGGATCTGCCCATTTCCTGATCTTGGGTTAGAAGCGTGGTTTAGCTGATTATAGTAGTATGGCTCTCAGTGATTCTAGGAAACTGTATACCATATGGAAAGTTGTGCCTCTCTTGAGTTGTGAAATCACTAGAAGCAGTTAGTGGTTGAACCCAGTCCCATCATAGGTTTAGGAGGGTTTCTATCTTTCACTCTACATACAAGACAGTCCAGAGCCAAGACTTTATAGATTAATCAAAGAGGTTTAACTGTTTACATCTTCAAAGGAAATACTAGGCAGAATCATGTTGAACTTTGTGTATCTTTGATATGCATTTCTTATCCTTCTTTTTTAAAATCACTTGAAGTGATCTCACTGGTCTTAGGATGAAGGCCGAGTATTAGTCATTCATTTTAGATAACCCTTCTAGTTTCCACAGGATATAAGACTCTTCATTGATCTTCTAAGACCAAGAATGTACTATAAATCAAAAAAAGTAACGTGACTGGTCATAACACTTTCGATCTTGACAGTTCAAACTCAATCCAAACCACTTTTATTCCCAATGTGACTACGGTAGGGCACTTCAGCGCGGCAAATTGTATCTGTGATTCGAATGAAGACCTCTTCACTTTGCACAAGAAACCATAGTTGATGGTAAATGTTCGACTGTTGGGTTGGAGATGTACTCTTATCCTCCCAGTATAAGTCCTACACTATAGTTGCTACAAACTTACAAGATTTAGTATCTGACCTTCTGTAGATGAAACCAAAAGTAGTGGGCTTAAAACCACTTCCAGTCTCGAATACGACTTTTCATTGAATAACTCGTAATAAACTTGTATTTCTTTTCCGTAACGTCATTTTATTAGAACGTACATCTAACTAAGTTTTATAGTAAGTGGCTTACATTTTTTTTTTTGTACAGTCATAATGCGGGCTATTCACATTCGCTTAGAAAATATACATATCTACAGTTGTATGTATGTATGTAAGCCGGTATGTGCCTACAAAATAAATACAAGTTCGTTACGCAAGAGCTGCCAAGCGAAAAATATGCACTCTATGATGATGATGATGTTGTAGATATGGATGTGGATGTGTCGACGATGACGATGAGTGTTTTAGTATTTTTTTTTATATTTTTATTTTTTTGAGGAATAAACGAAAATATTTTCGTTTTACGGGGAATTTTACTTTTTTTTTTCTTTTCATTTGCATTGTACTCAAGCTAACATTGTTTTAATAATTTTTTCCATTATAAATCGCATGAGAAGGGAACAACCAAATTGTATCCGTATCTAATAAAACAATTTGTCATTCATGATCATGTGACTGCGGCGAAGCTGTAGACTCTCCTTTGCTTGGGTTGGTGTCAAAATCAGATACCTATGCCGTGCTAAGGTGTATAGAAAGTCTGTCACTAATGTCATGTCGAACAGCGATCTCAAAAGACTTTGATCGATCAGCTATCTATGTTAATCTGCTTTGAAAGTGCATTGGGGAATCAACTTTTCCCCCAGCGACAGTGACAAGCGTGCGACTGTTTAGCTTTCAGATTTTATATACATATGACAGTGCAAAAAAAAAATAAAGTATTATAAACTGCGACACGATTTTTGCTATAATACCCGAATCGAAACAACTATGATCGGACTTTGACAGCCAGACGTGACAACGACGACGCACATCGACATCGAGGGATAGACTCTGATTGCGCGCTGATCTTTGCAAAGGAAGATAAAATGAATAGTAAAAAAAAAAACACAGTTTCATCTCTGTGCTCTTACCAGTTTTCCTTACTGGCTTAATCTGGTCACATTGACGACGACAACTGACAGCGAGGCGGCGGCGGCGGCGACCGGCGTGATGGTGACTACCCTTACTGTGGTGACTGTTTCGATGACGACGCTGACGATCTATTGCAATTCATTTTCATCTAAACTATCCGTAACTACACGTCGAACATCGTCTGTGTTCTTCCCGGGCAATCGTTTTTTTTTTGTGTTGTTCTCTCTGAGTGTACACAAAAAATCAGGAAAAAAACCCACCTCATCACACTCACTTGATTGATTGCATAAAAATCTCATTTGACGAGATGTTTAACATATTTATGAGCCTCCCCTGTGAACCCCTGCAATTGTCAGGAATTCAATCTGTAAGCTTAGCGCAAGTGCGCATAACTTTTAAAGGCCTGCAGAGCAGAACAAAAAAAGTATCTAACAAGTTCTGAACTAGACTAGATGCATGCCTTCGCTTAAATCCACCATCTCTGTTGTTCCCTCCTCAATGTACTTACATGCAGATACTGAGAAAAAGTACAAAGAGATAAAAAACCACCAAGTATCTCGATCAATCATCGATTAAAATTGTGATGATATTGTTTGTTCAAGTTATTTAGAGCAGCAGCTAACATGTTGGTTACGTTTTGATTAATCTGAATTCTAGATTCAGATTTAGTATGCGGAAAATAAGTTATGTGAACCACTGTCCGTCCTACTGTTTCAGATACTTTTACTTTGGTCAGGAAAGTAGAATGCCGGTCGCCGGTGCGACCTTGAATAATTCATCGAATTGAAGTTTTTTTTTTTTCCTTCCCATTCTGCGCCACATTTTCTAAACAAACTTACGTGAAAGATAAAGATAAAGAGGGAGAAGAATGTATAAATTCATAAAGATACAAATATCTAAGATTATTTTTTTGTGTTGTTCGCTTTAGAGTACTACTTCATCCGTTGAGTGGCGTACTGTATGTGGGCTGAACTGTTAAATTGATGTTAGATTTATGTAGGAATATTTGTGAGTACCGTGTCCAATAGCCGGGGGCATGATGTATATTTTTTTTTTGTCTCGGTTTTGTTTAATTGTAGCCTATGCGAGTGGTAGAAGATTGGAAAACATGAGGGCGACAGTGAAACGAATGATATGGGTGACGATGATTTGACTCAGTGTTTGGCATTGTCCGGAGCGTTTTAATCAATTTTAAGCTTGAAAGGGAGAGTGATTTACGGTTTTGGTTTGGTGTGCAGTGGTGTGGTACAGTATTTCATTGTTAAAGATACTTCAGAAATCCTTCTGGTCGAGAAATTGGTCTGCGGAGTTGATTAAAGCCTTTCAATTCATAAAGATATAGTTGATTTCTGAATTAAGCCATTCTACCTGTTACTCCAACGAATTTGTTTGGCAACAATCTGTTCATATGCTTATAAGGATACATTAGGTACTTCTAGATACTCCGGCTTCCAAATGGCCTGATAGTACGCTTATTTTTTACTTGCACATTCTTCAATCACAAGGCACAAGTTGGGCAAGTTCTCATGGCCCCTGCAATAAAGATTATGCAGCTCTTTGGACCGTATTGACTGTCTACCTCTAATGAGCAGATTGGTTCTCTTTGTCCATTGTTCTCCTAATAGCAATGTATATCCATCCGAGGCTGGTTAGACTACCCGACTGCCTTATCAGCATCGCATAAGAGGACATAGAACTCTTCCTTGTGGGTACTATCTGATGTATTAGTCTCGGCTGACCTTGTCCTTTTTTATCTAGAACTTATACAATCGTTTCGTGCAATGTGTTATCGAATGTTCTTTCGATGTTCAAGTAAGCACACTCTCTAGATTCAAGAGCGCTTTGAATAGTTCCAGTCACTGATACAGAACATTCCATGTGGATGCGCCTGCTTTAGAGAAATGAAGATGCAGAAGAGGTGATAGTACCTCCTCTCTTAAACAGCTGTCCACACCTTTTACTTTGTTTTGAGGAAGAACGATGTTGGGCTGATCAGTCTATAAGACTACAATAGACCTGGGTCTTTCTTCCCCATACAAGTAAATACTGTTGGACTTGATCGAAAGAATATATGTAAGTCTAAGTTATGTGGTAAGGTCCATGCAAATTGTTGGATAATAAGCACGGTTTTCCAGTTTATTTTCAAGACCGTTCCTGGCTGAAAAGTTGAGTCTAGTTGAGTGAAATCGCTTACGTCATAGAAAATCCGCATTTTGATTAGAAAGGAATTCAATTAAAACTACAGACAGATACTCAAATTAAGCCATTATTAAACACATGACTCATAGTTCCCATCTGTAGACACCTGCTCAGCTTTAACCTTGAGTGCATGCCTCTCGTGCAAATACAAAGTGTCCATCAAAAGATTTTTTCGTTTGAATACGATATGTTTACGAATTTTCGCAACATATAATCAAGTAATCAAGTTATAACAACAACAAAAAATCCCCCCAAACCCATCATCGCAGTCTCACCGGTTCAACTTTGACCTATGCATCACCCTCCCCTCCTCAGATACGTACATATATGTATGTACCTCATTGTTCATGTTTATCTTTCAAATCAAAAATGTATCCAAAAACAAAGCTGCATGCATACACTTACCAAAACCAAAACCGAAACCAAGAAAAAAAAAGAAGAATACCCACACCAATTTTGAATGATGATACCTACAACTACTCGAAAACAAAATCCGAAATATTCCCATGATTAATGACTACCGGAGGTGTAGAAACAATAACAAATAGATACTTAATAATAAATGCGCGATTTATTATGAAAAGATTTCATTTCAGGCTGCGTTTTAATATTTCATTTATCTTCCAAATAATAAATTAATTGTCTCCACGAAGTGCAGTCGTAGCCATAATGTGCAACCAGTATCTTTCAGATATTAATGGATATTCACTTAAAAATTCATAAATTACTTTTCTTAACCAGGTATAGCCTGCCTTAAGCCACTGCCGCCGGTGGTGGTGGGTTAAAAATTATTTTTTTTGTTTTATATATCTTTGTCATAAAAAATGGGGGAAAAAAGGAAGTTATTACTCTACTTAATAACAATTTCATACTCGTTTCTCGATAAAAAATCTTTTTTTTTTTTTTTTAAAACTGCAGCTTCAGTAAGTAGCTCGTATAAAGTATAATACTGGGGACGAACAACAACAATAAGAAACAATAGCTCGCGCTGCCGCATGCTGTACATAAAATGTGACGACCTTCATTGCAAGAATAAAAATAAAAAAAAATATTGTATCTACTAGCACATAGAGATACTTGTACAAAGATACCAGTTCTCTGACTTTTGAATAGAATGATAGAGTGCTTCGCGTAACGAAAAAATTTCAAATGAATCCAAAGCTTTGGGATTTTTTATTTTATTTTCTACGGAAAGTTTAGCACTCGGCGGGCTTGGGAACGGCGGCGTACAGAGATAGTGAGATATAGTGAACACTGGAGGTAGAGAGAATAAAAACTGCAATTTCAATGGAGATAGACGATCAGAATAGATCGCGGCTGTGATGTGAAACACGGCAACCTTGTAACGTTTTTTTTTTTTTCTTGTTGTTGCTGTGTTTTTTTTATTCTCTCTTTGTTTTTTTTTTTAAGTAACTTGGGTATGTTTAGCAAATTATTTTTCATTGACAATGGAAATTTGTTTAAATATTTTTTTATATACTTTACGATGGCAGAAATGTAAAAAAAATGTTTTTTTTTTGTATTTTTTCAGGTGAAAATTTGGTTCCAAAACCGAAGATCAAAGTACAAAAAAATGATGAAGGCCGCACAGGGTCCAGGCGCCGGTAGTGGGATGCCATTGAGCAGTGGGCAGAATCCTGGTTCACATAGTCCGAATCAAAATATGCACAGTGGTGAGTAGTTGAGAAATATAAACATAAACAAAAAGAAGGAATATATTTTGGTAAAGAATAGCACCACCCTTAGCTCTGACAAAGTCTTGAATACTATTTGGCATGGAACCATGAAGTCTAACTATCTCTTTGCCATCAATTTCACTGAACCACATTCTTTCAATGATGTTCTTGAGTTCTTACCTGATTTTGGGCCATTTTTCTTGAAACTTTTTTGTCAAAGACCTCAGACGTTTCCGATGTAGCTCAGATCTTGACTGTTTGGCGGCCAAATAAGGGATTCTGTCCCCCATTCTTCTTTCAAAGTTTTAATCATAAGATTTTCAAAATATCCAAGAAATATGGAAAGTTAAAATTTTGGATAAAGTTTTTAATGACAAGATCTTGAAAAACTAGTTTCGCTGTGATCTACGCCATGAAAAATTATTTTTTCATAGTGCATTGCGTTGACAGTATCCTCGAGCATAATAAGTAGTCCAACTCCAATTTCAGTGATGCCTCCCCTCACCATATCATAGGGAGAATATTTCACAGCGTAAGGTACTTCTGTACTCTTCGCTGCACCGTCCCCTTTTTCTATGAGGCACTGTTTGCTTCCCATTTGGTCAGAATTTCAACTCTTGTCTTAAACCTGTTTCTCGAGCTTATTTGCTTCAGTTTTTGGACTTGTCGAACAGTTGTAGACCTTTTCATTCCTGTAGTTCTTTTCTTCGCCAGAATGTGATCCTTGGATATTTCTTGAGAATCCTCAAACAAAACTCTTAGTGACGACCTGTGCAAGTTGTTAAAACTCTAAGCTTGACATTCTCGATCAGTAAAACAAAGTACGATCATTGAAAAACTTTACCCAGGTTAATAAGGTTGTTCCTTTAAAGAAACGCAGGATACCAGATAGTGCCCGGTTGCCAGATTGACATTGGGTGGAAAGACTCGGAGGTATAGGCTTTGTTGAATGTTTGGTTCAGATGTTTGTCTCGAAGCACCTTAAGTTGAAAGCCTCTGCGGGATTTCTGAAAAGTTAAAATCCATTTAGTCGACGGTAGCTATACTACATCATTCCGACGGCTAGTTCTACTGATGCTTTGGCATTCTAAAGGATTTTTCAATAACGGCATAACAATTTTGTATTTAAATAAAAAGCAGCATATTTGCGATATCCGGGTGAAATTTACTACCAGAATAGTACACATGTTATATTTAAGTATTAGATTCGATGTCATTTAAATGACTACCGCGAGCAGGTTTGCAGTGATCGATACTTTGGAAGTAATTTTCCATTACTCTTCCATACATATCGGCCGGAACATTGGCAATATCCAGTTGTTCCTGACCCCCTTTAACTTTGCTTGGCTTCTTGGCGTAAGTGAACGACTTAATGTAATTCCATAAAAATAAATCCAACGATATTTAATCGAATGTGTGAGGTTGCCATTCTACCGGGCCATTTCTCGAGATTACACGATTCCGAAGTTCCCATTTCAATAGATCTACTTACAACTGATGTCAAGTTCTTCCAATTCTGAACAAAAAAAGTATTCCAACTGACCGCAACCTGGTGCTCATTTTCGTCAACGAAAAAATACAGCCCAATCATACCTTCGGCATGAAATGCATATCACATAGTCACTTTTTCTGGTCTTATGGCTGCGATATCTTCAATATTTTTAGGTCGATGCGTTATCTCGTTGGAATAGAAACATTCAACAGTGAATATGTTATCTCGAATTGAGTCACTACAGCATGCACAGCTTGTTTGGTGGGACGATTACTAAGACCAAATATTGGAAACTCTGAATTTCGGAAGTAAATTTTAATATTATTGGAATGTTACACGTTTCAAAACTTCATCAAAATAAAGATGTACAATTTGACTGACTGACACCCATTAAAAAACTTTAAGGGTGTATTAGTATTAAAGTACAAAACTGTTATGTCGCTATTGAAAACCCTTCATATTGCAGATTAAATATTAAGGTGTGAACAGGTCACCTTATGACTTCATCTACACATAAGCGTAGTGCGATTTAAGAGCTAAAGTTAGGCAAATAAACCATCCATGGCTGCTGTATCCTAGAACCCCAATAATGTAAACTTTTTTGCATATCAAGGCCTAGCTCTGATAGTTGTCAGATACTCTCGGATGCTTGTCAGATGTTCGTAAGGATATTGATAATTCTAAACTCTCTGATGATTTGTTTTTGTTTGCTTAAAAAGCCATATGTGAAGGGTGGTTCTGACTGTTCGTTGATTGCTTCTCGTTGTAGCAGTCTGCCATTGAAGTTCAGAATATGTAGAACTGGGTAAAGTATTGCCACTTGGAATGTTGCAAAAATTACGGTTCAGCCATACTTGACATTGCAAATCGCTGACAACATACATCCTTAACTTCACGTTGTGCTAAGTATTCAGTTGCAGTTTCTGCTGTTTTTGAAAGGACGGGCTACTTCTTTGTCAAGTACAAGCTCCTTACTCTGTGATTTGAAGAATCTTTATGACAAGGGCACATTTTATATAGATGCCATGGTAGGCCACCTATGTATGTATATCTTTTTCTATAAAAATTGCCCTCCCTTAACCAGAATAGTTTCGAACATTTGTTAAGGATATGCTTGAAGTTTTCCTTCTCCTCCAGATAGAATACGCAGTCTATCCAGATGGATGCTATATAGTTCAAATACTATTCGTTTATTTTTTTATTTATTAATTTTGTTTGTGTTTTTTCTTTGCAGGCGGTAATAACGGCGGAGGATCAAACAGCGGGTCGCCATCACATTACCTACCTCCTGGACATAGTCCGACACCATCAAGTACGCCCGTATCCGAGTTATCACCTGGTTAGTACATATATAGTATCTTATTTTTATATTGATTTTTATATTTAAGTTTTATATAAAGAAATATATTTACTTTAAATATGTATTTTGTTTTTTGTTTTTTTGTTAGAATTTCCACCAACTGGCCTAAGTCCGCCCACGCAAGCGCCCTGGGATCAAAAGCCACATTGGATAGATCATAAACCTCCGCCGCAAATGGTGCCACAACCACCTCATCCAACGCACCAGCCAACGTATCATACCACACCGCAAATGGGTGGATATTGGTATCAACCAGAAACAAATCCGTCGTTACTAACGTAGGTAAAACCTTGAATTTTACTTAAATACATAACCTTACAATAAGAATAGATACAAGACTTGCATTGCGTTTAACAATTATGTAAAAAAAATAAAAAATATGAACATATACAGCCTTCTGTTAGTACAAAGTTCGATGGTTACAATTAAGGAGATCGATCAAAATTAAATCATTTTATTTTATTCCCTACCAATTTCTATAGCTTTGATCCAGCGAATGGTAAGGCCAACCAACAACTGGAACGACTAGTAGAGGTCCCGTTCTGGGGTGGCGTCCAAAGAACGTATCACTGACTTAGATGGCTGCCATCGAGAACATAGTCAGACGCGGTGGAATGAGTGACACCATACCTGGACTTGTAGATCATTCCTGTAAGTCCCTTAAAATCGGAAACAGAAATCTTAATTAAAAACTTTTAGATGAATTTTTTCTTTCTTCGTACCGATATCTTGTCCGTCTGTTGGTCTATAAACAAACTTTGGAACTATCTGAACTATATATTCATTGAGTGTAGGAGATTTTATAAGTTTACCTTGGTAAGCAAGATTGTATCTTTATATTTCTTTTCTTCTAAAATGTTCTTAAGGACAATGCAACAATAATTCTAGAATCTCATTAGAAAAGTCATTTATTCCACTGGGAATAGTGAGACAGTGGATACCTAGCAAATTGTGGATATAACTATACTAAATGTATAAACATTCAGCTACAATTGAAGTTAGTTATTAAATTGAATAGTCGTCTGTGACTAAATATAAATAGAAGCAAAACGAATGAAGTGATTTCCGAATGGCTGACTGTAGGAGGACCCTCTCACTGTTTATGTTGACCTTTTAAGCCGTACCTCCTTTTACAGGCATTAATCAAAATAAAGTACCCACTTAACGTACAAGCCTACAAAACCTACTAAAACCCACTAAAACAAAGTTCAAATTGGAAAAGTATCTTGAGATTCATATAGATTCATACAGTTAACTCGAAAAATATTTAGCACAACTAAATCAGCGCAGGCTTAATGATCATCATCTTAAACTTAGAATGATACACTTGGCTTACATTACTAACCTCAATCTTACCATTGTTTTTTTTTGGAATGTGTCGAAATCTGCACATCTGTACTATACAGTCTCAAAGCTTTTGCAGGAAGTATCATTAGTCTAGCATACAATTTAAGGTCCAGTAAGTCCCCTAAGCTCTATCTATCTTGTTTATCTAAGCCAGGTTTTAAGGCTTAAATATATTCAGACACCTGTAGTCTAGTGACCATCGTCTCGACAATTATAAAATACTGTCACCTTTTCCAACTTACAAACCAACACCAAAGCCCCTTGAAAAATGGGACTATTTAGGAAGCTCACGGATCTCTTTCAGTTAGTGGGCGCCGTGGCTCAGTGGTTAGTGCGTTGGACTATGGAGCAAGGGGTTCGAGATCGAATCCCAGTCGGGGAACACCTAAAAGTTTTTCACGGCCCCACCTCTCGCGAGCGTCTGACAATCATCCGAGAGTACAACTGTCCTGAGAAAGCTTCTCAAAAACAAATTGCCCTTCGGACACGGCATTAAACAGTAGGCCCCTTCCATTCGTGTAAAGAATACAACACGCACAACACGAATGGTTGTGAGAAGCTAGGCCTTGCTTTCCATCGACCTGTTGCGCCAAGTATTTTTTTTTTTGTTTTTTCATCAACTGGTCTTCCATTGTAAGAAATATTTAGTGCCACTAGCCTTGATCAGGAGAGCCTAGAGATTAACGACGTCTTTCCAACCTGCGAGATGGCATTAATGTCGGCATGTATTCTACTGGAAAACTTCAGCATTAAGGTCAAGTAATTAGCTTCAGTCTGGCTTATTGCAGCCCTTCACCTTTCTAAGAATGATGTATGTATATGTATGACCGTTTTGTCCAGGTGAATGGAATCTAATCTACCTCGACCCAAGCGCAGTTTCGGCTGCGGTATTGACTTTATGGGTCGTTGGTCGTTCTTTAGATTATTGGATGCACGCCCCTACCATTCAAAAGTTTTGTGAGATGAGAATCCTGAGACGTGCCTTGGTAACCACATTTTCTTTCCCTACAATTTGAATAGTCCTTGCCAGTGTTTAGAAAAGTCGTTGTATCCCAAAGCTAATCATGGCATCCTCTCTCTCTCATTTACTGTCGAGACCTCCCGCTTAACCGTCGGACTTTGTAAATAAACTCTCTCTCACCGAAACAAATACTAAAATATGACTTTTTCAATATCACTTTCTTCTACAATTCCATTTTTTTTTTACTTTATTTCCAGGGTATGGCCGGCCGTTTAACACCAAAACCGATCCTATTTACATAGATAAATCGTAAATTTACAAATTAAAAAAAAAACAGAATAAATAAAACAACAAAAATCACACACACAATAAAATTTAATAAAAAAACAAAACTGTAATTATTACTAGATTATATTTTTAGTCTTAAGTTAAATTCTAATGGAATAAAAATAAATCTAAAGTAATTATTAAATAAAAAAGCAAATAATAAAATTAATAACATTCCTTAAACAAAAAAAAAATTCAAAATATATTTGTTTTCATTATTTTTTTTGATTTCTCATTGTTTGTTTATTAGAGCCTTGTAATATATTTGAATAAAGTTAATATTTTAATTAAAAACATGCCTAGGTAATAGACAAATCGTATAAATAAAATTATATATAAAAAAACATCATTGAATACATAAATAACAAAACAAAATTAGCTATTGGGATAGTAGAGCAAGAAAAAAACAAAAAAGAAAATAGGAATCCTTATAGAAAATATTAAAAAAAGAAGAAAGAAATTTAAATAAACTTAATACCTTGCACATTCCATTTTATATTTTTTTTTATTAAAAGTTTTATTTTTGAATTCATTTACTGCGTAAGTCAAAAATTTTGAATTGTTTCAAGTGATGTTGAGTAGCGTAAAGGCTTCAAATTGTGTTACAGTCAACGGATCACTATGCATCACATAGCCGCCTTTAAGCAACGAGCTCCTAGAGGTTGCTTTGTAGCACTTGGCAAATGTATGAACAGTCGCCTATATTGCAATTTGACAATGTCAAATGTCAAAGTCTTAAGAGATACATACCATCTACAACTTGCATGCAAGTCACCTTAGACGGATGGGTTAATTGCTATCCTAGTGGTTACAAGTTTACTTACAGACAATCCATTATAGTATATTCCAACAATCAGATCTCATCATTCGACGAGAAACTACCTTAAAACTGGAATCGTTTTCTTTTTATACTTTTGTTTTGTGCAAATTGGTGATAAAGTTAAGAGAAGAGAAGAAAAAGGAAAAAAATAATACAAACCCCTTCAGGCAAACTAAAATCCATTATTTGTAGATACATGATTATAATTTATCTTATTGTGTGCAATATATTATGAATTTACAAATACCCAGCAAAATTGTTTCAATGAAGTTTGTTTTTACTTAATTTTCGGATTTAAATTAAAAAAAAAAAATTAAAATTAATAATTATTTGGAGTTAATAGAAATTTTTTACACTTAATTGTATAATTATTTATAAAATTTAAAGCTGGATGACGTACATATGATAATATTTCTTTTTCTGTACATTTTTGTATAAAACAAATATTAAGTAAAATAAATAAGCATAATGGTATTTAGTTATTAGTTTAAGTTTTACAATTATAAAGAAATAAATTTAAATGTGTAAACTATTAATATTATTAAAGAGAAAACAAAACAAAAAAAAATATATATATAATTATAATTAACGTTTAGTTATTTTTCATTTATAATTATTAAAACTTAAAAAAAAAAACAAAAGCAAACAAAAACAAAAAAAAATAAAAATGATATTTGTCGTATATTATGAATAAATGAAATGAAACATGAAAAATATAAATTTTGAAAAGAATATGTATTGTTTTATTGGTTGTGTGGAGTGGAAATGGCTGCAAGGTCAGCTTTTAGAGCCGTGATCTCTCAAGACGTATATGATTTTGTCCTTACCAAAGAGTCTATATTCAGTGTCAGACATTATACGCCCCGTTATGGTACTCGTTCTAAAAAAGATCCGCAACGGAAGAAAATTCAGATTGGAACGCATGGCACCATCACAATATCCTATTTCCAACGCGTGTGAATGTCCTTATCCAACACAAAAATGCGAGTCATGTGTCTAATAAGAGTGTCGGAACAGTTACCATGATAAGGATGATTACCTATATACATTTGTACCTCTTTGGAGCTCTAAAGCTCTAAGTTCCTTTCATGCATCGGCAAACTTGGCGGGAAACCATTTCTTACAATATTCCGTAAGAAGTAGAACTGTCGAATATTTATGACAATGTTGACGCTGACGGAATCGCCCCAGTTGATGCTGAACACTTTAGTCCCACATTAAATACTTACATAGAATTACCAATTTGTAGTCTTAATCGGTATCAATACTGAAAATGATTGACCCATGTCCGTCCTTCCGTTTCGGGCTCTAAATTTTAAGGAGAATAGGAGAGGTAGTACAAGTGTATAAACATTTAAAATCCTGCCCACTGCCACTCCCATAAGTTTACACGAAAAATGAAAAGTTTGTAAGCTGAATAGTAAGATACTTAAATTGTTTTCAATTCATACGAACATTATATGTGGTTACGCCTACTTTTTAGGGGCGTTTTTTATTAAAAAGTCGATTTTTATGATGTTTGGCAACTGTCATCTTCATATATTCAATGTTATCATAGTATCTTTCAGAATTATTATAGTCCACGCCCACTTTATTAGGGATGACACAAAGAAAGAAGAATTGTAGCTTTTCTGTATGTTTTGCTCCTTTTTACTTGCACCTATACCTATAGGGCAAGTATTGTATTCGTGCAAAATTTGGAACTCGAGATTTTAATCAAACTTGACATTACTATAATGGAGAAGTCCAAAAAAGTAGGTCCGCCAATGCCGTCTGTCTGTCTGTCTGTCTGTCTGTCTGTCTGTCAGTCTGTCTGTCTGTCTGTATATTCGACTACAGCCTAAACGGCTGAACGGATTTACTTCAAACTTCATATATAGGGTCTGTGGGATATTCCCTAGAGGCGAAATTTGAATTTTCATTCTAACCTCAAAATTAAGGGTAGTTTACTTAAGGCCGATTTCAGTTAAAATGGATTTTCTCGAAAACGGCTCTAACGATTTCGATAAAATTTGATGTGTGGGTTAGTTTGGGCATATGCTATAAGGTGGCATACCACGTTTTTCACGAAAAATTCGAATAACGGTAATAATGAAAATCAGCTGTTTCTCGGATATTTGTGCGGCGATTCGGCTAAAAATTATTATTTGTAGGTTATAAGACAAGTACAAAATAATGGCATACCAAATTTTGGAATGCCACGCCCACTTTTATAAAACTTATTTTTTTTCAAAATTTTTACTAGAAATTGAGAAAAAATTATTTAAGCAAAGTAATAGGCCTTAAAATTCTCTATAATTCACTCAAACACCCTATCTGGCCACGCCCACTTTTTATGGACATTTTTATAAAAACAAAACATTGAGTAAACTCCAACAATGTTATGACTATTATTCCATCGAAACGCGGAATGCCACGCCTACTTTACTGGGAAGAGCAAGACTTGGACTTTAATCCTGATAAAATTATACACTTATAGCATTACGGTGCAAGTACGTACGACCCAGTCGTGCACTTTATTTAATTTACATCCGCTCAAGGGTTTCTTATTACCTTTATCATCGTAAAGCATATCACGGACTATAATTAGATTCAGAGGAGAAAACAGCTGATACGCATGCACGTTGGTAACGAAAGTTTGTTGATCATTATGGCACATTCGTGTTGTACGCTTCAAAGGAGAATTTTTGTACTTCACAGTATGTTCGAGGGTAAGTTCAAGGGGAAATTGATGATAACCAACCTACTTGAACCAAGTCAAACCCGGTTGAATCGATAGAGCTGAAGTTGGTAGGGAGCATGGAGTACCGCCGCTGCAAAATGTGTAAGAAAACTAAGCCCCGTAAGAGAACTATCTACTCGATCCAAAAGTAAAGAGATCTGCTGTAGTAAGTGGAAGGCCGTTGTATGTACATATGTATGTTATAAGGTGAATGAGCCATAATTTTGCAAATGGCGTCAAATGTCATTGCGCTTTGACATTTATGTTCTAAACATATGGAGTATTAGTTGACAAGAAGCAAGCATCTGAAGAACGCCAAATTATTTTTATTGCTTTGAGTGAGCAAAGCAAAGTCTTTCGATGAAAGACGTGAAAATGTTTCCTTAAAAAGTGGAAACCCTTCACCAATTGCTGCCTGCTGACCATAAAATGAGTGTAACATATGTACTCCCCTGCTCTGTTAAACCTCATGTAAGAAGAGTATGAGCTTCCAATAGGACGGAACAACAGCTCACGCGGTCACCAATTTCCGTGCAGGGTGATCTCCTGTTTTGCCAATTTAAACTAGTCGGGCAGATCACCAGATTTAACACTGCCATACTTAATTTTTGGGCCTTTTTGAAATCTTGCGTTTACCAGAACAAACCACAAACCTTGTAAATTTTAAAAACAAAGATGGAAGAAGAAGTCACGAATTTGAGGATGTTTTGCGAGCAAAACGAGCACAAATGTCCATCTCCTCAAGGGGCGCTCATTTGACCGATATCGTTGCTTTCAACTTAATGCCACTATTTTTACACTATCAAGCAAACTTTTCGTGAAAACAGAGCCCAACTTCTTACTTGTTTTATTTCGAACAAAATGGCAGCTAGTTCACATTATGACATTACCTTTGATCCAGCTTGTATAAATAGTATCTATCAACTTTTGTCAACAAAGAACTTTTAGACAAAATGATCGATCCGTCTTAGCGTCTCAACAATGGACCAATGTTCATCAGGCACCGGATTCTGAAAGACTTTATTGACTTCAAGGCCGAATCCTTTATCGAAGGAAAAAAGCATGTCTAATCCATCTTAGTGTAGGGAGTGAGCGATGATTTTGAGAAAATGTAGGTAATCGCAGTTGAAGAAGGATCTTGATGGCTTAGTGTAATGCTAGCTGGTTTAAGACTTGGAATAAGGGCTCTTAGAAAGCGCAGTCTATTAGCAAAGTCATGCAAAACATGAGTTGAACATCAAGCGATATCTGCAGGAACGATTTATAATGAAAAGAATGAAGATATAACACTTAGTAGCATTCTGAGAATCCACTTTTTGGCTACATTTCTATGTATATTTAAGTAAGAGCAACAAGTTTTGAGGAATGTTTTCAGGGGTTAATGGACTGGTGCACTTAGTAGCCAGTCATGAATTTTATTGACGGTCAACCGCTGTTTGAGACTGACTAACCTGGTCTGATTCATCTACAATTTACTTGGTAATACCAAAAATGAGTAAAGCATCTAGGGAACTGTTTTACGGTCAAAGATTACAAATGTATTTGTGTTTACTGAGATCAGAATCGTCATCAGTACAGTATGTACGTACATAACACCAATGACAATCCCTATACCCAAGCTTGGTGTTATCAAAAGAACACATCTTAGGTACATAAGTCCAAGTTTCCCTCCATCACAAATCACAAATCACCTGGTCCATAAAACTCCCCTACCACGCGAGTGCCTTCCAGGCGGAATCTATGGTATCACCGGGGCCTGCAGGAGCTTATACACTCTGGAAAATAACAAAGATATTGAGATCTACATTGACAGGGAAACAGCCATCACAACCAACTCAAAACTGGTGAAGCAATGTAAAGAGGAACTCAAATCACCTGAGCTTTAGGCACAGCATAACGCTTTGCTGGATCTAGGGACGTATGGGCTTCCAAAGAAACAAAACGGAGTCAAACGACATCCCAACTGACCAATCGGTCCAACCGCCTATTAGTTTCCTTTCTTCCAATATCTCAACGGACTTCCGCAACATGGGCAACGCTTGGTGGAGTGCACTCTCCTCGCGCCGTGTTTCGAGTTTACTTTGGACCGAATATAACGAAAAACGGACCAGAGAGCTCCTGTCTCACAATAGCCCACAGCTGACTTTCCAAATTGGTGCGCTCAAAGGCCACAACCCAATGGCGGCCTACCTCAGGAAAATGGGAATCAGCAACTCAGACCTATGTAGAGGCTGGAGCGACACTGAGGTGGAGGAAGACATAACGCACTTCCTCTGCGAATGGCCAAGTCTAAGCAGAACAAGATACCCAACCTATGGGAAAGCAATTTTCGATCGATTCGATAAACCCCCTTATGGTTGAAGTCACCCCTGTAACCTATAGTCGAAGTTGGGCTATAAGTACGGCTTCTTGTCTGAGATGACCATTAATTGTTTGATTCCTTTAGGTCTTTAATTTTTCCTTCAAGGAACTTAAGTGTGCAAGATATACTCATGGAGCAGTATATATATGTCTTATCTAGATTTTGAACCTTCACTAGGCAATTCTCACTAAATTTTTACGTCCAGGGACCTACCAGAGCATAGCCTTGTGGTGTGTTCCAGCAGCAATTAACTCCTTCTGTAAAGTTCAAGAGTCGAACTTATACGTACTAGTGTTGTGCTTTGGAAGCTAAGGTGTCGCTTTTTTTTTACACTTGGACAGCAGTTTCCGATGTAAAATTATTCATAAGTCAACCTAGTGGCTCAATCAATAATTTTCCTTGGTTGTCATAGGATATACCACACCTAAGCGTTTTCGATTTTATAGTGTTCAAGATCATGTGGACTCTGTTTTTTAATCCGGAATATGCCCAGCAGATCGGAAAAGATATGCTTATATCCCTCTCCCATCCGTCTGTGTAGATAGAAAGGGATTGCATGTTGGTTAGATGACCGCTTTTACTTCTTTTCCTCCTCCGAACTCTGGTTATGAAAGGTTTTGTAAAATCCGGGTACGGAATCATTTAGTCCGGACACTGGGTAGATATTACTCAAGATCGTAGATCGTTGCATTTGGTCTCAAGCTTGACTTATCCTTATGAAACTAATTGCTTGCGAGGTTTTGACAAAAATTTCAGCAGACGAAGGCTGGGAATAGACTCCAGTCCTGCTGGAGATGTACCAGTTAGATAGGCACTACTGATGATGTCAATGCAAAACCTGCCACCAAATGAAGAACCTTTACTAGCAGGTAAGTTACATTTGGTCCTCAAGTTCAAGAAACAAAAGAGCTTACGCTTTGAAAAGTTCGCCATACTTTGTATTCTGTCCACTCAAACGCGTCCAGGATCCTATTTTCGTCCAAGTATAAATCAAATAATAGAAATGAGAAAATAAAAAACAGGACAATTGCTTGCGAGTACAATCAATCCGCACACCGGTCGCATTTCATCCGCTCCGAAACGACAACGAAACAAAAACCTCGTATTTAATTCCGCCAAAGACCCGCAAACAGTCAATGGAATTTGAAGGAATTTCATCAAAAGAATTGCACTGGGAATTTTACAATCCTCCTCCTTCTCACATCCCACATCCTTGGTTCCACTATTCCACCGGCCAGTGTTGCTACCATTCGCACGCAATGCAATTGTTGAAGCAGCAACGAATATTTCTCCTCGGTAGCGGCACACAACTATCATTCAAGCACGGCGGCGGCGGCGGCGGCGGCATAAGCGGTCATTGTCACCCTGTCTCTGGTCCAAGACAAATGTTCCATTGTTATTGTTTGTGTGTTTTTGAAGAGTACGCGCAAGCGCGCACACTCTGTTGTGGTGACAAAATCCGGTAACACTGGAATTAGGATTCGCCTTTGGCTTGATATTGCTGTTTCGGAGCACACGAACCAACCAACCAACCAGCCAACCAACCGACGGACTTGTGATGATGAGCGCAAGCGCGGCTTCTTTAAAGCGTTGGCATTCCAAATTTGTTGAGAAATCGATTTGTTGTTGTTACACATAGGTCGACTATCTCGATCGTTGGTGTATCTGGGAGTGTATCTTTTGTTGCGAGATAACTATCTTGTAAGATTGCTGCGGCAGCTCTTAACGTGATCGCACTCAGATGCAGAGCAGAGAAAGATGGTAAGGAGATGTTGTGGAAGTGTTAAACTAGGACCACGTCGCCATTGTTGGGGACAGTTTATCTCTGTCAATGTTTCTCGAATTGTTTCGTCAAATTGGGTATCAACCCCACTTGTGGTGGATTGGGTGCTGCTGCTGCAAAATGCAAAGTGTTTTTGCCGCTCCGGTGGTTGGTTGGCATCGCTTTTATGGTTGCTGCATTCAAGCAAAAAGGTTCTGTGGAATGATCTGATTCCTGTAGTCAAACTGGGTGACATTGATCTTGATGATGATATGAATACGAATATGGCACTGTTAATGTTTAATTGCCTCCTTTTTAGGGAACGAGGACAAGGCGGTTGGATGGGAGCTGTTAAGATATGTTTTCATACATATGTGTCGTTGGTGAATGTGAAAGGACTTCGGTGAGGTTTGCCTTACTTCTGTTGATGCTGTAATGGTTGTGGACTTACTTTCTCCTGAGCCAGACTAATTTATATTAATATGGCGATATTATGTATGGCAATATCGGTCTACAAAAGTGGTAGCAGTTACATCGAAACAGTTATGCAAGGTAGACCATTGGATCTATTACACAATGGCTAGAGTCAAAGAGCCTAGTTTTGGTAGGATACTGAAATGAGGCAGTACTTGTCAGTAGCCGTAAAATAAGAGAGACTTGGAGTGCACATCTAGAGACAGTTAACTAAGGGCTGGGAAGACAAAATATGCATATGTTATTCTGGCGTTTCAATAGACGACAGATTTTGGCTATTATGTGAAAGAGGGGATCAAAAGAATGTTGAGATCCCAAAAAGTTGTTGAAGTGGTTGAAGGCGTTCAAAATGATCACAATCAGCTGGGGATAGACAGAATTGGATAAGGAGTGGTTCTCATAGATATTTTGGTTAATGAAGCAGACAGATCTTGGGACGGGAGAACAAAAAATTGAATTCTACTTAGAATTTGGCATAAAGTGTATAACGACACCATAGATTTGGCCTAAGTTGGATGTTAAAAGCTCTAAGATTTTGATTTCTCTTAGCAGTTAGCAATAGGTGTCATCACTGGATATTGTCTAATAGGGAATCACGTAACAGAGATGAAGAAGAAGGGCAATCTGTTCTCCACCGTTTTTGCACCTGCCCTGCTCTCCATAACAAAAGAAAATACCGACATTAGAAGTCGTCTACTATGCGTCATTAGAAGCTCAATTAGTTTCCCTAGTCGGTATGGGGAATTATATGGTCCAGGTGGTATCACAACGGTCCTATTATTGGTTTAAGTGTCTTAGCGATAGTTGGCTTTAAGCCTAACCTGACAAGAATAAGTAATCAAATAACCCACCAAGGGATCTCTTTGTACCGCGTTTCGAGATTACTTTGGGTTCAATACAACAGAATAGAACTTCTATCACTGAATAGATTAACACTTCTCATTGGTATTCCTACAGGTATTCCCCAATGGCGACTCAATTTAGAAGTATGGAAATCAGCACCAGAAGCTGAACCTTTGCCGATACAGAGGTAAAAGAAGACACAACCCTCGCTACGGGACACAATGTATTCGTTCAATGAGGTTACAGATCAGGAATACCAAGAACTTTTCTAAACAGCTTCAATAGCCAAATATGAATCAATCCTGGTACAGTCAAAACTATAAGTAGTTCAAATTTGTGCTGAAAAAATTTAAGAGTGTATTTGTAACAAACTGCAGTAAAAAATGTTGACATTAGGGATACTTTTTCAAGAGAAGTGGGCGTGTCTATCACAAATGCAATTACAATGAAAAGATTTGATGAGGCAAAAAAAACGGTGGCAATGAGACCGCTGACGAACTAGTGGCCAATCGCCATATATTGGTCCGGAACTCTGTCAGACAGATAAAGCTAAAGCTAAATCATTGGGAAGAAAACGAAAAGCTCTTTTGCTGCAATTCACTAACTGGCCTTAAACATGCCAAGAAATGCATTATTTTTAAAAAAAAACAGGAGATTCTAGCAATGACGGACCCTTTGTCTAGTCATAGCTCTCTCAACTAACACTTAAAAAAAATTGGTATTAGCGAGTTGGACACGTGCCAACTATTCCTCGAAGACGCTGAAACCGCAGAACAGATACCATTTTTCTTAGCTCAAACAATCCTAAGCTTGTAACTTGATATCAAGTAGTAGGGGATAGAACAAAAGATCTCTATGAGGTGGCGGTGCTTCTTGAGACTCAAAGCCCATAACTCCAATTAATTTAAAAAAAAAAAACAGTTTCGAAGTTATATTACTGAAACTGACATAATGTCATACAAGCATCAATGACACACCCTCTATCGACCAGAATCCATACAAAGATTGGAGGAATTTTTTTTTAAAATGCTTACTTTCCTATTCAAGGGAGACTTCCTACCCATCGAATCAGGACGTCGCGTCGATAGGTTAACTCTGATTACACAGCCCTAAGAATGTTCCAACTCCTGTTTCAATTGAAACTCACACCTTTCGTTTGTCTGCATACATACAGTACCGTACAACTAATTTAGAATTGCAACTGCCACGTGTCCAAAATCCCGCTTGATTCACGTTTTATTAACAATAGCTAACCAATTCAGTTTGGCGTTGATTTGCCCGACGCATTCATACGGCTAAGCCTATCATTAAAAATTACCCTCCGCAGCAGCAACTGCCTACAACAAAACGAAAGAAATACTCGTATCCTTCGAACAAATTAGCAGTTTCGAATTACATAGGCGCGTGCTCCTGCGCCTACTCTGTTCACTACTGTTTGATGTTCAAAAAAAAGGAGAAAAAAACGGATCAAGATTCATTGTTTGATTTTATTTTTTGAGTTTTCCTTTTCCTTCATCAAAAAACAAGTAAAAACCGAACAACAATACAGGATTTGTATGACAACTCGGATACATGCATCGATTTGCACTTTAATGAGAGATGGCGGGGGGCTAGTGGAAGGATCCCTCTGTCCGTTTGGTGATAATAAATCTTGGCTTCCATAAAAAGGAAACCCCTAGCGAAGACTTGTCAACAAATTAATTCATTTTTAACACTAGATTTTGACATATCTCTCAGAATATATCATTCGAGATTGTGTCGCAGCGCGCAGGACAATGCCCATATATAAATCGCCCGATTGTGGACGATGCTGTTTGGGTTTTGCTTCCTTTTGGTGGACACAAGAACGCTGGAGGAGAACGTTGGAGTATTTTTATCCAGTCCGGCAGCAGGTACGTATGGGTTTGAATTGAAATGCACGGTAGCCGATTGGGGACCGATTTTAATTTGTCGTTTTTGCCTTTATCTCTGACGACTGATCTTGATGTTTTATTTTCGTCATTCGTTCGAATGGCAGATAAATCGAATTTGGTAAAAAGGATTTCGTGGGCCAAAGTCGCTATACTCAAGTGATGTCTGAACTTGGTTTCTACTTCTACTTGCAGTATGTCGATGAGGTATTTACTTCTTAATTGGGGCTCTATATTCAGGCTCATAGACTAGGAGATGAGGACATGGCAAGTAAATGTCGAAGGATATATGGTATTACAATATGGGGCTCTTATTTGGTGGATGGCCACTGTAAAGAACAATACAGAGGATATGTTGGCCAAGGTACAAAGAACAGCCTGCATTGTACTTTCGAGAGGTTTGCCCAAGTAATGGTGCTCTTCGGGGCATGATACAAGGCATAGGCTTGAAGAATCCAATGACATGCTCGGTACCCTGGACTTCGGTACACCGTACGAACTAATATTCCCGGAACGGAAGAATTGGCTCTTTCTCTACAAAACGACCTTGCAATACACACAGATGGTTCCAAGATTAATGAAGGCACAGCTTTAGAGGCATATCTCTACAAATAGCCCTGAAACTTCCGGCAGAGTCTGCTGTACTCCAAGCAGAGGTTCTAGCTGTGCTTAAAGGTGCAGAAATACTGGGATCAAGATCTGACGAGAATGTCGCTATCTACATAGCGTCTAAGGCTCTAGAATCCAACATCATTAAATCTACATTATATACGCAGAATCGTGCCACATTATGCTGCGTACCTGGACACTGCGATAGTGAGGAGAACGTAAGGGCCGACGCACTGGTCAAAAGAGGATTAGAGCAACACAGTAAGAGGTGTAAAAGGCTCTCATATTCTTCTTAAAGGGTTATGACTCTGGGTATTAAAACTCAGCCTTTTAGAAGGACTGAACTCTTTAGGAGGACAGAAACAGTGCAGGAATACAGGTATAATTGTAATACTGACAGCTGACTGTCAACTGACTAGAAGGACTACTAGAAGGACGACTAGAAGGTCAACTGACTGGAAGGTCTATCAATACAAATCCAGTGCATAGGCTTAACATTTTTTTGTCTGAAATACACACTCTGTTATCTGGATGATAAAGAATGATAGCTGTTTCTGGGAAGCACTTTCTAGTGTAAAACTTGAGCTCCAACGCGGCTTACAAATGGACGCCAAGTGTCGGATTACTGAACGAAAGAGTAAAGTCTATCTCCAAGGTGGCATCAAAGGATTTCTCGTCTGATAGAGCTCTCTATTCCTTGCAAGAAACCCATTAGTATGAAGGAACCTTATAACTTCTTGGCTTTGTGATTAGGTCTGTACTTGTGGTGAGCTCTGTTTAAAGCTATATGTATACTGAAATCATCTAGGTTCGGAATATCTTAAAAATAACATGGCACTCTTAACTAATGAGTTTTCTAGAAGAGTTTTTGGCTATGGTAGTATCTGTCTTCGACGATCCATCGGTGGGGACTGTTGTTTCAACTTGGCAAACTGGATTATGAGCAAAGCTAAGAAGTAAACCTCTTGTGCGTCACCCAATCGTGAAAAATTCAACTAAACCCAGCAACGCACCTGAAAACGCAGATGCTCCATTTTGATCAGGTCGTCAACGACACGTCGTCCATCATTCCTGATGTGTGCTGGTGGTGTGGATCGTTGTTCTTCTGTCTTTTTGTCGTCGTAGTCATCGTAGTCGTCGTCGTCTGGGTTTTGTCATCTTGGTTTGGCTGACTTTTTCTTTTGTTCTCATCACGGGGTTAACCAATTTCGTCGTATTTGACGACGATATTGGAAAGTAAAGTCACATATGGAATTTGGCCTTTTTACGAGAACGAATTCCACTCCTTGCGGGAATCCCTTTGGCATTACCAGTGAATTGGAATCACCGCCAACCCAGCCAGTGTGCATACACTTTATGGAGATGGGCTTTTTGGATCTCACGGCGCGTTGGACAACAGCGGCGTGGCCGCAAGGAGAGATGTTTTTCTTCGAAAATATTTCGTGAATTTTATCCAGTAGCCACAGCAGAGTAGGGCTACACTGGAGTTTTAAGCAGGGATCTCTGTGTTGCACCTTGGATTGTCAGTCAGTGCAATAACATTACTCGGGACATATTGGGGAGCACACAGAACAAAGGTGCATAGGTACACATTTAATTCGTCCGATTGTATGTCAGTTATTTGGAGTTGAAGGATATATTGGCATATGATACAGTTTGGTGAGGTATGGACGTGATTGAAGTCAGTCCTTTTGGTGTAATTCCACAGATAACTTCTCTCTTGCGTGAGGATAATGGCAAAGAAGTGTACCACTGAGTGCATTTCATTACTTTTACTCTGCTTCGAAATTTTCTTTCACATGAATCACTTTGCACACCTGAGCTCAAGGACACTCGGCGAAATTCCATTAAAGTCATCCAAGTTGTGGGTAGATAGGTACTCCATTGCCTCCCAAGTGAAAAACTAGGTTGCTTTGAATTCGGGCAAAGGGACTTGCTATTGCATTCATACCGGAAGTATCTCAAGTGCATCACTTGCACAGAAATCCCGAAAAATACTTCTGAAGCACCAAAAAGCGCATCTCCATCTCCTTGTATATACTCAGATGGAATTATGTAGTATGGTCCATAAAGAGGACACTCCTTAATGACTATGACGACGACGCTTGATAGCCACTCAATGCCAACTCCATTAGAGGACTTTTCTCAGCGATATATGCATTCGCACTCACAGCAGGATACGTATGTACATAAAGCAACATATCATCTTGTGCCGATTAGTGCTGTATGTATGTAGGTAGACGATAGACTTCGACGAGAATGGGTGCGCAGCACAGCATCCCTACTTCACACATCAGTGGCTTTTCAAAGTGAAAATTAAAATCCACACAAAGTGCGCATTACGTAATGGAACTGCGGATTTCTTCCGCCTGGCAGGAGTCGCAGAATGAGAGCGGCGCTGGAATACATTTTTTTTTTTTTTTTATAAACCAGTGAAACACTAATGGAACGGAGAGAACGAGGGGATTGAGTAATTATTGCATATGAACACACAATAGAGGCGGAAGGATGCGCCTGTTCTTGGGATCTTCAATGGCATTTGGCATTTAGAATGGAATAGGCTTTTTGGACCAAGGGATTTGAAAAAAAAAGATTCTTAGCTTGGGAAAATCCAGGAAGTGAAGCAGAAGTGTGGAGATACTTTAAGTTTGACACTACTAGTTGCACTGAGTCATTGGTGAGGCTATGTTGGTCTCGATATATGTATGTATAAATTCAACACCACCAACATGAAATGTAGTAGAATGTGTGCCTCAACAAAGGTATCCATGCCAGGGGAACAAAAGAGTTCAGAAAATTCTTCATTTGGACAACCCCATCAGAAATCGAATCTTGAGGTAAAAACTTCTGTGAATGGCAAGAGGTCTTAGTGTTGAAGTTTCGCGGTGCTTTTAAGACGGCAAACTGAAACCATAGATAGGTAGAAAGGATATCTGCATACGGAGCTATCACTCGGTTCTGCAGTGGATCATTTGTGGAACACTGTCATAGAAAAACCTTTGTGCAACCTGCCTTAACCTTCCCGAGATTGTTATAAATTTCGCTCGTTCTCTTTGATGCCGCTGTGTTCTGGAATGGGATCAATGCTAGTATAATTTAAACGGCTTCATTTGGCGCTAGTAGTGCCTTATCATTTCCTTACCCTAGCGCCTGTCTAGGTCTCCATTTCTTGCCCATGACTTGACTGCATTCATATATGTATGTATGTGAGAGGAGATAGGACTTGTCCTTGTGGGATTGCTCTAGGTTCCAGTTCACATACTCGACTGTCTTCTAGTTTTGAGCTAACTTATCTCTTCATGCTTTGTTGATCCAGTACTCCTATACGAATTCAGATTTCATGTTGTTGAAGGTTCCTCCTGAGTCTGAGAATGCTACTAAAGTGAAATCTTTGCGGTAGGTAGAAATATGTATAAACAGCCCAGCGACTTAAAAGATCTATTGTATCTTAGGGTGTAGTTTTACTCTAAGAGACGTACCACCTCCCTAATGAAGGAGAGCACGTCCTTAGTTGCAGAGGTTCTAATATCTGCCGGCGAGCATGTTACGATTCATCAGATGATTCATCAGATGATTCGTCAGATGATTCGTCATCTTCTGAGCAGAACCTGCATTCTATGTCTAGGCAGAGATTGAGTTTGTTGAGGTGATATCTCAGGCCGCATTGACCTGTTAGAAAACTCACCAGCTTCCTAATGTTTTCTTTGTCTAAACTTAGAATTTCCTTATAGGAATATGGCTTGATAAACATCTTGGATTGTCGTAACCCCGGGACATTTTCCCAGTGGGTTAGACGAAGTTTATGCTCCCATGCGTTAATCAGCGCTGTGGCATTAGCCCAGTTGACGCCACAGCAAGGTTCAGGTCTGGCTAGTTCATCTGCAGATTCGTTGCCTGCAATCCCCTGATGACCTGGAACCCATTTGAGTACCACACTATTATGTCTAGCAAGAGATTGTAGTGCATCGTAACAGCATTTAACAGCTAAGGAGTCCATTAAGTTGGGCGACAGAGCTCTGAGAGCTGCCTGACTATCTGAGATGATATAAATTTTAGCGCCCTTGCTTCTCTTACTAAGATTTAATCTGGTGCAGATCTCAATGGCATGGAGTTCAGCCTGGAAGACCGTGGGACTCATTCCCATAGGTATTGAGACTTTGGCATTGGGTCCAAAGACACCAGCACCCACTCCAGAGTCCATCTTTGATATATCTGTGAACCATATCAGACCTCTAGGGTCCAGTGTAGGAACACCATTAGACCAGTCTGCACGGTCTAATATATTATTTGAGAAGCTTTCTCATGACAGTTGTACTCTCGGATGTTTGTCAAACGCTCGCGAGAGGTGGGGCGGTGAAAAAAGTTTTAAGTGTTTTGGCTGGGATTTGAACCTCGAACCTCTTGCTCCGTAGTCCAACACACTAACCACTTGAGCCACGGCGAAGGAGTCCATTATCCAGTTTAATTTTTTTTATTTATAACGTTGTTTCGCAGAAAATAGCTTATGCTAGCTTGTTTGTCTCGTGGAAAGTGTGCCTCTGCAGATTCTGGGATTCTGCAGGGAAATCCCGGAACATGTTCTGGGAGCTTGTGGGGAAGTGATTCACCAAAGACTGAAATATTTGGGTACAGTCACCGAGATAGCTCTTATCTTTAGATTCTTAAAGGTAAATGGATTAGAGACAGTGCTCTTGGAATGGTTTTTTCCGCCGAGGCGTAGTAAGAGTACATTCCCCTCAAAATGATTCCTAAAGGATTCTTATGCCAGGGGAATATTAACAAGAGAATACATCTCCCCAAAGTGTCAGGAGTGTCTTACGTCAATTGGCATGAATCTGACAGAGAAATACACAGGGAGTAATTTTTCGATATGGAGATGTCTCCACGTCGTAAGGTGGTTTCAATCTACTACATGTAAGATCCTCGCCCGTTCTCTGGTAAAGTTGTTCGTTGGAGATACTTATGATTGAGTCTATACATTCTATAAACGGTTCTTAGACATCTATTTACATACGAATATCTCAGCTTGATTCTAAAGCTAAAAACATTGCTAACTACCACCATTAAGAAGAGTGGTTGAAGTATGCAACCCTGTTGTACTCCACTTTAGACTTCAAAATTCTCCGACAGCAATCCATTGGGTAAGACGTATGTATTCCTGATAATACCTGTAGTAGCTGTGAGATTTTGTGAAAATCCCCTTTTTTACGAAGGACGGAATAAATACCATGTCGATTCAAGGTGTCGAAAGCCCCCTGGAAGTGGATACACAGTAAATAAGAAGGGAGCCTGGAGCGATGCAAGAGGATCTAGCATGAAAGCCTGGACGTTAAGAGTTGAATTCAATGGTCCCTTAATGCGTTATCCTAGAACATATGAATATATGGATATCCCTTTCTAATTTTTAGCTCGATAATCACTCCTCTTTTTCACTTTAGTGCAAATTGCTCAAATTGTTTCTCAGCAGGGGAGAAGCTCTGGGAGGATGAGGATATCTCTAAGCTGACTGACTGCATGTGGCTTGTTCTTCATTTTCCAAGATTATGGATTGTCTACGTACTCTGTACTTACTTGCTATCCATTCTAATTCGCACATCCTTCCCTCACACTGCTGCATCTTACGATTAATTGCCTTCACTTCCTTGCGCATCCCCATCCAACAGATCAACTGGCAACAGTCACCAAAAAAACCGTCCACTGAACAAACAAACAAATCTAATTGAATTGTCTTCGTTAATTCCGCCCCAGATCCAACAAATATGGTCTGAGGTCATATTCCAATACAACTAGCATGGTCGCGCCCCTATAACGGCAAGACCACATTCGCCGGGGTCAAGTAAATTGTTTCAACAACACGCCGCCAAAAAATTAATTCGACTCGCCTCAGATGGAATTGACCCCCTTAGGGGTCAAAACGGCAAACTCGGCTCCTTACCCCCTGTCCAATCGCACCACCCCGAGTTGGGAGCTTATGTAATCCTAATTCAATTGAAGTCAACGCAATCCGTCACATAAGCGGAGGCGAGGGACTGCTGTTCTTGGTTAAATATTGTACTTCATGTCGTGAGCATCATCGCGTCAATCCGTAAAGCGCAGGCCGGCTTCGGATAGTCGTCATAAATCAGACCTCATAGCCAATTTATGATCATCGTCGTACTAATGCGCTCCCATGCTCACCGCCACCAGCTCCCCAGTCAGCAGCACCAAGAGGGAGAGATACGCAATCCAGGAGCTGGGAAATAAAACGTCACGGGCATGCTACTGGTTCTCTATTGTGTGGAGGGTAACTCTCTCCGCATCGCGCTGATCGTCTTGTATGAGCCATGCGGCCGATTCATCTTTCTCCACTTTGCGTCGTTGGCTTCGGTGATCGGTTCTTAACGCGCGCAATGTATAAAGACAAGGAGAAAATGCAGAGCCGGCTGAACGGGTGGGGCGCGAAGGGCTCCGCTAAACGACAGTAATTGATGCAACATATTTAGTTTAATTCGGTTAATTTAAGACCTTTTGTTCCCCCTTGCTGGCTTGCAACAATGATGTGTGGCGCGTTTTTGGCTGTGAAGAAGATTTTCTAGTCGATGATTTGCAGATTTACTTGACGATTTCAGATGAACTTCAGAGCAGAAAATGTAGATGACCTTCAACTTAATAGGAGGAGTCTCATCAAGAAAGGAACCTCTGTAAACTGCCCCAGTTATAGAGGCACTAGTCTCCTTAACATTGCATACAAGATCCTGTGGGGCGTCGTAGTGTGAACGTCTAAAGTCACTTGTTCAGTCCACGATCGACCAAATATTCAGCAACAGTTCAGATCGATAGTCGCCATCTTTTAATCGATTTTAAGGTCGCATATGACAGCTGTACAGAGCCATGTCTAGTTTTGGGATCCTTGGATGGTTTCAGCTGTGAATAAGGGCAAAAAGTATATGATATCATCGACAAATTAGACAGAACGCCACACTAGACTGCTTAAAGTTTGAGGTAGCTAAGAACTTCACAACCTTTCGTGTTGGGCGTGTTATATTCTGTACACGAATGGAAGGGGCTTACTATAAAATGCCGTGTTCGAATGGCAATTTGTTATTTGAGAAGCTTTCTCAGGACAGACAGACGTCAGACGTTCGCGAGAGGTCGGGCCGTGAAAAACTTTTAGGTGTTCCGACTGGAATTCGAACCTCGAAACCCTTGCTCCATCGTCCAACGTACTAACCACTGAGCCAAGGCGCCTACTGAAGTGTTACTCTAGCTGATCGCTATTTCTTTGCGCTAAGAAGGCAATTAAATACTAAGACCTTGTTAAGAAATACGTTTCAGGATTCTACATAAGACCCGGTTCATGTTTTATGACGCAGAAGCAACGAACTTTCAGACCTGTAATGCCACGTCGATTTGGCCAGAAAAGTACGCATCCGTCGTCTAGGACTTGCACTACGCGGACCGAATGAACATCAATAGTCCGGACCGAAGTGTCTTCGATTCCAACCTGGTGGGACAACGTAGTAGAGGAATACCTTCTCTTAGGGGCATGTACGAGTCAAAAAGGACCTTTACCAACTTTCAGTGTGCAATCGATACCAGTTAGTCAAAGACCACGCTAACTGGAGAAACTTGTTGGTTGAGGTCCAGGTCCATCCCAGACCGTAAGGCCACCTATATAAGTAAGTATTATTAAAGGAACTGGTGTTACTTTCAAAGGGAACAGAGGTTCATCCAAAGAAAAACCAAAGAGAACCAGAGGAGAGTCGTCCAGATTCAGCGATGATTCGAACCGAACTTCGGACGGAACAACGTATTAAATAGGGAGGATCTGTGTATGTATACGAATAGTTTAGAATACTCCATACTATCACGACTATGACCACGTCTTAATGGCAAGGCAGCCAAGTATGCGAATATTCAATGAAGAACCATTGTGCGGATCTCAAGGTCGTAGAATTACAAATCTTCTAACAGGATCTCTTGAGTTTTTGGCAAGACCAATTACAAAAAATGACACTTTGACAATTGTCGTACCGCCCTAGGATCGTACAATGTCTGAACTCCGGTCACAACTTGTGTCGTACAGTCTAGTCTTCGAGTACGAGTATGAACTTGGAGATCTCATTCAAATAAAGGGTCGAGAACCCGGTTAATTGTATCTAAATCAACCTTCGACTTTGGCAGCAACTTGAGTTGAAAATGTTAACCCTTACACCGAAGTGTTACTATCGCTCTCTAAATTGTTATCACAAACCTATTTCTAAGACACTTTGGGACTTATAGACATCTGCTGCTATCCTATGCGTGAGAGTGAGATTGATCATTCTGATCGATGTGGTTTTAGCCATATTGGTCATACGTATTACTTACTTACTTATGTCCTGTATCCCCTTGTGGGGCTTAGAGCCTGGACAATGCCAAATCTTTCCCAGTTGATGTGCTTCCTTCTCAACTATTCTGCGCCACGTACTCCTAAGACCGCCGCGTATCCTGCCATCCTGAGTAAGCGGGTTCCATTGCATCGCATGGTTAGCTATGGACCTGTCACTCTTTCGGAGAGTATCTCCAATCCACTGCCACTTTCGTCGTCGTATGGTTGTGCCTAAAGGTTCATGTCCCGTTCTCTGGTAAAGTTGTTCGTTAAAGATACGGTTTGGCTAGAAAATCTTAAAGATATATCGCAGGCACTTATTGACGAACGTTTGCAGCTCATATATTTTATAGATGTTTTATAGAATTTACGAAAGATAAGTCGATATGCTGCTAAGACGACTTCCTTAAAGGTGTGGATCGCTGAAAAAAGAAACCTAGAAACGAATAAAAAGAAAAGCAATTTATTGATGACTTTCAGAGAAGTAGACGTCGTTATAAGCATAATAACATGGATAAAGTCCTGCATGAGAACATGGACATGAAATACATTCATGGTTAGAAGACTGTCGCTTGTGGGATGAGGAAAGGCTAAGTCTCCTTACTGCATAAGCATAAGCAACACATGATAGACACCGAAACCCTTGCTAAATCCAGCTTACTAAGGCGTATGTTATCACAACGGGTCTGTAATGACCTGAGTGTCGCGATGTGATATTTTATTCTAGTCGCCTACCCACATACCTAAGGCATATGTACGACCAACCTGAAGCACAGATATTTACATATCAAACACCAATTCCATCCATACAGTGTAGTTCCATTCGATGTCCCCTCTTACATTTGGCTCTAATTCGCTTCAACAACAGAATCCGATTCCCCCAAACTCGTCCAACCTCAAGAGCCGGTTAATTTGCAAAAGCAATCCAGAACGTCTTTGTTAGATTTAGATTAATAAATGGAATTGCGCAAACTTTCCCATAGCACAGGGTCCCTATTGTTGAGCACTCTTGCTTGCCTCAAGGCTCAGCTACAGAAGATAATGTGCTCGCCTTTGAAGTGTGTCTTAAGGAATTTCCCAGCAACACACGAATATCGGCGCTACCACAAGACCGAACACCGCTCCCGATAGTGTTAAACACGATCACCGACTTCAAACACCGAACACCGATTTCTCCTCTCGACCGGCACCTGAGTTGACAACTAAATAACGCGACACAGCAGAAAGATGCTGGAGCTCTATTTCGGGGTCGACTGCCCTCCTCCCAGGGGAGCGCCCCGAACGACAACGACCGAACGCATATATCCCAAAAGGATACGCCGAAGGTGTCAACGCTACCGTTGTGTCTTATGTCTTACAAATGTCCTTCGAATTATACATGAGTTGGAAAAATTTCCGCATTTCATCATGTGGTCTTGTTGGACGGCAGACGAGGCCAGGTCGGGGTCTGGAAAATTGTATTAAAATTCCACTGACAGTGGACATAAATAAAACATTAAACAAAGCAATTGCGCAAGTGGCAACACAGCTAACATACGAGTATGTGTGTGCGGTTTGGTCGGAAGCGGATTCAATAGAATCACTGGCTGCTGTGGCACCTCTCTCTGCATCATGGGTGTGTGTGTGTGCTGGAAACCGATCTAGAATCTCATGAATTTCTTTATCACGGTCTGCTACGTGTGTGTGTGTGTGTTTGTACAAATGTCAGCGGATTAGCTAGCAACGGCCGTGTGGTGGAGATTAATGGTTCACCCTAACGCACAATGGAAATTTTTGTTCAGCAGTAATTGATGAAAGTACAAGAGTTATCGGTTTCTATGGAGATTCATGGCTCATTGGAATCGGGAAACATATATCAACCGTGCAAGCGGTGAAATGTGGAAATGCCAAAGCTTTCTAATGAATGTGTTGGGGTTTTTGTATGAGTCACCGTCACTGAAAGTGAGCTTTCTGATATCAAAGAGTCCCGCATCCGGATGTTTTTCAGGAAAACTAGGCTCTTCCCGGAACGCAGGCTCTTCGAAACAGTGGAGGAAACCCAGTCTAGATGTGTTTAAGCGGCCTTTTCATGGAGCAAAATGACAACCCCCATCAAGTCATTGAAGAAGTCATCAAAAACAAGAACAAGGCTGCTTGACTAGATGTCTGGACTATCAGCCTTACTATGACCCATCTTCACGAAAGGTGATCCTATGGCTTGGCATAGTAGATCCTATCCAACGTACTGATTTAACGTCTAAAGCCTTTCTGTAACATACTGGTTGGCACGTATCAGTCCGGTTTTCGCCTTGGCAGATCGACGTTGAGCTAAATTCCGAAAAAATGCCAAAAATTTTAAGTCAAGACTCACCATATTTAAGCATATACTGTCTTGAGTTCTAAACGATGATTTGAAATTCTGGCAGCACTGATCAAACAATGAGCAATTAGGAAACAGTTCCCCTGAACTAATTCAAACATTTACCAGATTTCGGGGGTATCATGTGACTTTTTCAAACTCGTGTTAGAAAATGTAGTCCACAGTCTAGATATGACTACTTTCTTTGACATTTGAAAGAAAATGATACGAGAACGCTATGAACTGTACCAAGACTGTACTTTTTCGTAGTCTCTACATTAAAACAGAAGGCGACCAAGTAGCCGTTCTGGATTTTTACTTCAGAACGACGGGAGAATTTTCAGATCATTTCTTTGAACTCAAGACATGTCCGATATTGTCCACTCAACTTGGTCTCCATATACACAAGTGCTGCTGCGTTGTACATAATGTTACACAGGGTTGGGCCAAGAATCGATCCTTGTGAGACTCCCCTTGTAATTTTATGTCTGTTTGAAAACGGTTCTATCTTCAATCGCATATTCCTCAGTGCTTTCAAAATTAAGCTCCAGTTGGTCATTTGAAGGTGTTTCTGACGTCATTTCTTCCTTCTTTCCATCTGGTTTCAGATATGGCTTAGCGTGCGTTATTGAACCCGATTTGTTCGATAAAGCCGCATTCTGGTTTGGAAAGATTGTTGTCCTGGCCAAGTCTGTTGAGAATACTTCTTTCTAGCACTTTCCCAATGACCACCAAATTTCTCTTTCTTCTGTGGACAGCTAGGGCAGCGAATTACTTAAAAAGTTAAGATGACTATATTAACTCTAAGTTTTGATCTAATCAGTGAACGGGCCTAACCTTTTCCATTCCGATGGTATAAAATCCCCAGCTCCTGAATAGAGATCTACATTGTGAAAGTCATAGTCTTGACTTGGTTGATCAATTCGAGGGCACAGAAAAAAATCTAAGCCTTGACTTACAGCGGTTGAACATAAAAATGGATGTTTCGCCATTCAATAGCTCAAATTTGATGATGAACTTCTCTTGAACAAGGAAATGGCTCCAGGTCTTCACGAAATCTTTGAATTACTCTCAAAAGACTTTGAACGAACCATAAAAGATGTTTCGCTGGGTAATCCTTGTCTGTATATACAAAACCAGAATGCATCTAGCATCTGAATTACCCTAACCCCTTCCGCAAGCCTTCTCTTCTATTAACCCAATCACCACCAACTGTCATCGAAATACGTCCAATTATTACCAAGTGTCATAATAAAACTCACCACCACACTATCACAGCATATGCTTCAAATAAACCGAAATCTAAGCTAAAAGGTCGACCCGGCCAATTATGATATTTTCATATTTCATTATGTGCACTGTCTGTCATTGGCCTTTTGATGACAACGCACAACGCACAACTCAAAAGGACCAAAAAGGACCCTCTCAATGCGAACTCATAAACCCAATAACAACACTTATCAGGGTATTACAACAGTTGAACATTTTGATTCCATTATTCCATGTGACATGAGCAAAAAAAAAGGACAAAAACCAACCCACCCTACGGGAAATGACACTCATACTTGGAGGGTTCCACAGTACTAATCCGCTTAATCCGGTAGAAATATGTTTACACACTCGAACCCCCATTGTCAATGGTCACTCCTACATATCGAGAGTTGTGTCTTGTATGGGAAAATGCGATTTATTCAAAACCAGGATAAAGAGGATTCAGGGATACTTTTGCTTTATCTAAAGTGTTCAATGTAGATTTTTTATTAGGGAGTCTACAGGCAGGGTATTAGGGAAAATAGGTTTTTTTTCCTTCTAGACACACTATGCTGCTGGTGGGACAAAAGGACGATGGAATTGTAATGATTTGGGCGGAACAATGCTCTTAGACTTGGTCGAAACAAATTTGCTTTCGATGATGTTAAGGGACAATGCAAATGTGCGATGTGTTTGAAAGGGATTTGAACACTTGCAGAGTGGTTTTGAGTAGACCTACAGACATGTGTGTATAAATATGCGCAATTTTATCCAATTTTGCAGCCAGGATAGGGAACAATTGCAATACAATAAGTTTAAGGTATGCGCTCATAGACAATGCATGTCCTTTGAAGACACTTGTGTGAGCTCTGTACCAGGATAGTGCTCTTTACTTAGCCTTAAATTTTATTTTATTTCAGAGTAGCTCAAGCTCCTAAGAGGCAGCTGACTTTTTTTGCCTTTTTGAAGAGAAGAGCTTACGTATAAGCAATCTTAAGATCGAAGTCCTTATGGCTGTCGCATATGCGGACTATGTGTTTTGATAATGCCCACTGGCGATCCGGCGGCTAACCCCTCGAAAACTCAGGTAGTCCTCTTTATACTCGGTCATAGACGTACGTGAAAAGAAAAGACGTCAGAAATGATAAGACAGCCATCCATAGCCTTCTATACGTGCAGCAAAATTTTTGGAAAGAGATGGGGGCCAAAACGGGTCATCATATACTGCATGTACATAGGCATCATCACGTCACTCAAGGGACTGACCAGGTTACAAAGATTATTGTATTTAGGAACTACAACCTTTGAATTCATATTAGCTTTGATCGCATTGGACCTGCATACACCCAAAGGAAACGGCTGCCAAGAGTAGGACTACTCTGAGTTTTGGGACGAGGGCACAGATAGGGAAATGGATTACATATCCACATCCCACCACCTCAGCCTAAGCGTTAAAACAATGCTCATCTCAAGAGAGCATCTGTTTAAGAAGAGAGGAATCGGCATGACAAAGAAGTGAGCTTTTGTGAATTCGAAATTCCTGGTACACTTAGACTTCCAAACCATGGCAGTGTGTTCGAAACGGAAGTATGAACATAATGGTGATATCATGTTTGTGTGTTGCCATGAATGATACTGGATGCGTTTCTCATTGACAGGATCTTTTACAAGTTGCACTGGCACCCATTCCTACATAATATGTATCTTTGATCTATCGGTGTCTTTTTCTTGGATTCCTATTCTGTTCTAATTTGGAAAATTGCCGTTGGATAGTTTTTCGAAAAGTCGAGGTATGTATGGTGACGTGTTGTCGCTGCTTGCATCTGTGTATGAAATATTCTATGGGTGCCTTCTTAGCTCAATCATTGGCATGCTTCCAGTTAAGTTTCTTGTCCAGCATAACTCCTAGGTACTCTGCCTCATGACTGGACATTTGTATAGGAAGTGTAGAATTGTTTCTGTTTCGTTAGAGAGATTCCGCATTCCTGCCATCTACTATCAACTTTTAGTAGATAATGCACACAGTTCTACACTTAAGGGCCTCAGCAAGAATACCTGATCCCCGCCTCGCTAGTTCGGAAGCCTAAATAACGCTGCATGCGTCAGGGTGCTGGTAAGACATAGGTATATTGAGGTAATCAGAGTAGACTCATTTGTCATTCCGCCCTGGTTAGGAATTTGGCCGTCCACTCTGTGATGTTCATAGGCTGTTGAGTTGACTATCAGATCCCGTAGAAACAGATACAGGATGCTATTGTGACCATACGGTTAGGTACACCAGCATCCTGTTTTTCTTAAATTGACGTCACAGGGACAAATTATGAAGGTCGAGGTGCAATATAGCATTTGTACGGCATGTTCTCATGATTTCTGTTGCACCTAGAGCGGCAGTTCTTTTACTTCGTTGACGAAGTTGATGTTCTAATCTCTCCATTATTAGGCCACCAGACTAGCGAATCGTAGGAAAGCATAGAACGCACCACCGCATTGTACATCCATAAGACCATCTTCAGGCGAAGTCTCTACTTCTTACCAAAGATATTGCTGGAAACATACTATACACATAGATGCGTTCCAATGCCTTTAATAGTAAGTTAGTGGGCCTAAAACCATTTCCGGATTTATATCCACGCTTCCTAGCTTTAAACACAACACAAACAGTTCTCCAGCGCAGAGGAATGTTGTTTAGGAGAATACAGTTTCTATAAATAGGTTAGAGCAATGGAACCACCTGGTTCAATGATTTTTGCAGTATGACTGGAAGTATGTTGTCAATGTTAGCTGATTTGTGTTCCTTCTGACCGTACAATAAAGCCCGAGCTGAAGTCAACCTTTGGCAGGATCTTTCTCAATCTGGCACTGACCTTTATGGTTTCAATGGACTGACAGTATTCCCATTTGGCCCTAATATATAGTTATATAGTTATATAGTTGCCAAATTCAAACTATGTGCGAGATGTTCAAAAATGTCGGAGGAAACCTCGATCAACCTGATTCATTCGAGCTGGTCCCATCACATCCGAGGGGTCCTAACACTGTTTATTTTTAAAATAAAGTAGCTACGTTTAAAATCTGTTTGAAGACACTAAGGCACTGCTAACATCTTTGGGTTAGAAATTACAAACAATTAGAGGGTGAGCCTGTGACGGGAACTTTCGAAATCTTTGTGTTTCTCATGGGTACTAGTTACAACCTGGAATGTAAGGGACTTACTAAAAATTGAGACGTTCAGCCATTCCGAACGGAGTCGAACACAACTATTTAACTAAAAATGATCCTAAATGATCTAAAATGTATTTCAACCCTCCTCCGCTGAAATGACTCATCACTTTCTTTGCCAAATGAATTCTAATCAAAGTGACTTTGCTGAGCTCTGATTCATTTAATTATTCCGAGCACCACTAACATATTATGAGGGTGAACCAAAACCAGATTGAGTGCTGTACTACAACCAGCAGATCCAAAGTCAATCGACATTGCCACAGCATCTTAATGTCCATCATCCCCCTAGTAACGTGTGGTACTTATTGCCATTAACTAGTGCTAGATACAATGTTGCCACTGCTGTTACTGTTGCTGATGCCATACTACACTACTGTTCATGATAGCGATGTTGTTGCTCATCAGCAACAGCTAGTCATGAAGATGACCCCTTCATAACTTTTTCAAGCTGTTTAAACGCCTCACGTATACTACTGGTGTTCTGCGTGCCCCGATTGAGAATCTAAACTGCGAAGCATCACTCTATCGACCCCGCTACGGCCTCGCACTCGCCTCGCGGTCCGATTCCAGATGTGCGATGCGTTCGTCTGTCCCGTCGTCGTCGTAAATCCAGTCCAGATAGATATTATATTCATAAGTAAGTTAAGTGTTTAAGAGGAAGAAGAAATTAAGTTCAATTTGAGTCAATCACTGCTCTGAATCCCACTTTGACAGAGCATTTGACAGAAAAAAAAAAAAAAACGTTCCTCCCCTGTCAGGGCAGACGATGTGATAATGATATATGACTCGAAGTCGATGAGGTTTTTTCATTCGCTTTGTCATTTTTTGTGCGAAGAGATACAATCTGAAAACAAATGCAATTAGTTTAACCTTTAGACGCGGAGATTGTGTATCTTTAATTACTACCATGGACCGGTTCCGCATTTGGTGTCTTGATTTCTTCAGATGGATCTACGGGGATCACTACAGGCTTCACACATCGATTAATAGAACTCCCCATTGGGGGGCAAAAATTCGACCGTTAATTTCTATCGATTGACAGGTGAATTTAACCTTTACGGTAGCCAGTCGTCTATTAGGCTTCCGTAACACCTCGTATCGGCTATGAGAGTGGCTTTGGATCGAATTAATTAAGAGCACAGCTGGGGGCCTTGGACGCTCGAGAGGTATTATAAAGTTTCTTTAGAACTAGATATTACAAATTTATGATTCCGTTGATGGGAACTAGTCATCGTGATCATTTGTTACTTGTGGAACAGTTTTAACCAAATTAAAAAAACCAATCACGTGCAGTCACTTAATTAATTTGTCTTCTCTTGTGCAGCTTAGTAACTGATGACTGGAACGGATAGCATCATTGCAGTTGTAATTATCGCGTTACGCAAGTTGTCTAGGTTTGATGTTACTTTCTCTGTCCTTGAACAGACTTACTATGTAAGTAAGCTAGATTTGTATACGGGTCGACATACCAGCGTCCTCGCTCTGCATTCTAGACAGCACTTAACACATTTTCAGTGAGAATCGAGTTGTATCAAGTGAAACCTCATTAGCATCCAACGCATTAACATCCACAATCGTAATTCAAACAAGTAGATTCCAGAGAACCCTACTATAACGTCCGGGAAGATCCAAATTCTATTCTGGTTAATAACTCTATCGTTTGGCTAATACTATCTTGAAGGGAAGATCCTTCAAACATTGAAGTTTAAGTCAGGGGATTGTGTTAGAAAATCTGAGCAGGCGAGGAGTTCTTGGTGTCCCATGTCATTATCTTTTCAAAACTTGACATGTATAGCATGTAAGACTGGGGACAGATCACTAGGTCTTTCTATTAGCCTTTCCAATGCCTTGACCAGGAAGACGCTTGCTCATATTGGTGACACTGGGATCCTATTACCTAACTAATGACCGTATCATGCGGTCGAGGACTGAGCCGTACTTAAAAAGTTACTTGGCTGAGACAATAAGTATGCCATACTTATAGCCAATAGTGTGGAACCTATCTAAGTCTGAGTTTCTAATAAAACAAAACAGAAAAATAGCGTTAAACCCAGTAACAGCATGACGTAGGTATGTCGGTAGGGAAGATTACATTAGGTTCGTGGGTAGGCAAGTGGAAGAATCCACATCGCCGCTCTCAGATCAATACAGACTCAGAATACAGAATACAATGTCCCTTCCTCATGGGTTAAGCCAATCGATGTATTCTCTATGAACTACCAAACCATCTAGTAGATTTGATGAAGTTCATGATGTCACTAATCGGTCTGCTTGATAATGCTTTAAGTTCACGCCCAAGGAATCTAAATCTTAAGTGGATAAGACCTGGGCAGTGACAGAGAAAGTGGGTTGTATCCTCATAGACTTACATATGTTTTCTTCCGATAGTTTTCATATACCGCATGTACCGCAGAGTGTTGAGCCCCGTAATTACTCCTATCAGGGTAGAAAGGGATTTCCTGTCCATTTGCATAATTCTGTTGGTCCTACTCTTGTCAAAACAAGGCCATAAATTTCTTGTTATCACACAGGTGTCGAGGGAGGTCCATCTACCGTTGGCCGCTCTACTGAGTTCTGTTGTAGATTCTGATTCTTCTAGCCAGTTCGTCTTCATTCATTTCCTGGGGAACATTGTGCTGTGTTCCAAGAACCTTGAGCTCTTCACGACAGCACTTCACTAGTTTCGTTTTTATTTTAGTAGCAGTAATCATTTTTATTGCTGCCAGGCTGTCCATGAATAAGGTGATACCTTCCTGTGGTATTACCTTCAACGCAACGGGTAGCTATTCTCACTGTAGGACCTCCACTTGGAAGACACTGCTATGGTTGGGAAGGCGGAATGATTTGGAGTGGATTGGCCCAGCGGCTCAGAAAATATGTGTGAGTCGCATACATCCAGCTTTGACCCATCTGTAAAGACAGGGATGGTACGTGTACTGGTAGGTTGATCGCTTTTCCATTCTTCTCCGCTCAGGAACGAGTTTGTGCAAGGTTTCTTGAAGTCTAGGTACATGGTAAGGTAATGCGTGGTATGATGCTTTCCTACACTAAAACACTAAAAAAGTACTAGAAAGACTGTTTGGCGACGCATCGCCTGGAATACCTGTTATTGTCGGAATGGGTGTCTTCTCCCCTTTTTTATGAAATCTAGTCAAGGGATGCTATTGGACATAGAAAGGAGAACACCCTGTCACTCTCATTGAAATCCTGCAACGTACATTCCTACGGCTCATTAGAGCAGCTTCAAAATGTCGGTAAGCAATAACACCTTAAAATCAGAGCTACAGAGCTCCCCTTATTGATTCTCCTACTATCAATAGGACCAGTTTCTCTTTAACGATAATGTAAACAAACGTTGGTCTCATTTTGAGCAGGAAATTAAATTGGAATGCTAATATAGGCAACACCTAAAAGTTATTCACGGTCTCATCTTCTGCTAGCATCTGACAAGCATCCGAGAGTACAACTACCATGAGAAACGTTCTAAAATAAGAAGTTGTTCTTCGGATTCGGCATTAAACTGTAGGCTCCTTGCATTCGTGTTGGGAGAACCTAGATCTTGGGTTCCATAGATTTGAAGCGCCAACTATTTATGTTTCAATCTACTGGAACTGAGGCTTACAAACTCTTCTATCCAAGGTGCAAGGTCTGCATCTACATACATATGTACATGCCTCTCTAAGATATTCTTGGTAAGAATTTGCCTGCTAATGCGGCTATCCAACTCAATACCTTCTCTCAGTGGTTTTGCTATCATGAGGGGTCGATTATTGATCATTGATCATCCACTTCTACTCTGCCGCCTCAGAGGCTAATGTGGGTCTCCTCAGATAAGCCCAATCTGAGCATCCATTTCCCAGATCATTGTTGCGTTTTTTAGGTGGACATAGTAGCTATCAAGGAATCCCTGATCTGACGGCAATCCAATGCAATATCTACTAGAGATGTCGTGCTCTTTCACTTCAAAAACCACAACAAACTGCTATTTCTGTCATTTCGTCTCCAGCTGACTGAGAAGTTCAACATTCCTGTGTGGTGGGTAACAGGCTACGGAGGCAAGATATTCGACTTATAGGATCGTATCGAAATGGCGGAGTCTGGGTGTGTTGCTTGCTACTTGTAAAGTCCCACTTAAGGTTTGAGCTAACCAACTGTAGATGGGAAAATATCTCTACTTGCAATATGTCAAACTTAGTTCTGAGTTGGTTATACTAAAGAAATCACTCTATTTAGGTACGTTCGTTGACAATCTAGGCGTTACGAACCTACTTCGCTTGATGAAAATCTCCAGTTGGCTTAATTAGTCCCTCGTAGCCAAATGTGCGATCCAGAAAGATTCATAAAAGAGTTCCTTGAACTACATCCCTTGAAGTTCTCCCAGAGGGATTAAAAGTCACAAGTCTGCGATGAACAGACAGTTTATAACGTTAGCTACCCCTCTCACGGTCCCAACATACCGCAACCGCTCGCCCATAGCAAATTAATTCACCAAATCCTTTCATCCTTGCATCAATTTTCAAAATTAAGTTAACCGTTAATCTGGCCAACTAACTTCTCAGAGCGTAATTATAAAAATTATATTCTATCCCCATTTTCTAAAAACAAAACCAAAAATAAACAACAACAACAAGTCGATTGTTTATATAATTAAGTTTGGCATCCACATGCCGTTGTCTGAGTCGTTGCCAGTCGCCTGTACTATAGTATTTTACCCGCCCTTGACCACTTTCGTTTTCATTTGGGAACTCATTTGATTTTCTGGCGCTCGTTGTTGTTTTCCTTTCACCACTTAATTGTGGTTGGTCAAAAAACGGAAATGGTCCGACATCGATTTCATGCGAAATCAATGATTATCCTAATTATGTTTGATAATTTGATCATTTGATTGGAAAACGAGTTCTTGCTTGGGGAATGCGTTTCGCTTAACCCCTGGAAACGGATAATAGACGGGGCCTATCGAACACGTTGGACCTCTCCTGCCACCGACCGCGACCGGGTGCCGTTTTGTGGGTCTAACTCGCTTGGATTTGAATTGCGGTTGGAAAATAATTGTTTTTGCGAAATACGCAAACGAAAACACGCAATGGTGGTGGTGGGCTGGTCGTTGGAAAAACGTGCACGCAAAATGCCATTTTCCAACACAGCACACACTACTCTCGAATGGTCGCAGTTGTTGTTGTTTTTGCTGTCGGCGGTGGTGGTGATGTTTAAGGCTTGGTTTGAAGGGAATGTAGCTAGCAGCAGCGGCCACATTTTGTGGTTTTTGTTTGGTAGTTTTGCGTGTTATGAAGTTTTTCTTCCTTTTTTTTGTTTCGTTTTCGATTCTTTGGTGGTAACTGACATAAGTCTGCCAATGGGGTGTTTTGATCGCGTGTACTTGAAATTAGACGCTGTGTACATTTTTGTGGCTGTGTGGTGGTAAAGGGATACCAACAGCAGTAATGATGACAAACATGGAGGGATATACATATATTTTTTTGGTTTTAGCTTTTTTTGACGAATGTGAGGAGAAAGGGGCGTTGAACCTGGCCTCTATGGTTCAACATGTTGGACACAGTATGTGTGGAAAATAATTCAACCAGACACATTCTTAACATTTGTTGCTTTACATACATAGACCGATTAATCCGAATTCCTTGCACTCCTTACAACTTTCAAGAAAGTCTTAGATGTCTATGATAAGACCACAAAGGATGGGAGCGAACTATCAGAGTTAGGATAAAAGTTTCAGAAAGATAAATCCATTCCAACAGCTTTACATTCCGCTTATTCGAATAAATCGAACTGAAAGGTTTCTTTGTGGGCTCTGTGGCTCAAGTCGTTATTGCGTTGAACTATGGAGCAAGAGGTTCAAGGTTCGAACCCGTTCAAAACACCTTTCACAGCCCCACCTCTCACGAGGGTCTGACAAACATCCGAGAGTATAACTCTCATGGAAAGAGTGCCCTTCGGACAGGGCATCAAACAGTAGGCTTCTTCTGCAACCAGCTACCAGCGAAATTGCAAGCGATTGGCTGTTTATAAGAGCATTCCTAGTTTCGCTGGCAGTCGCTTGAAGTCACTTGTGTCGCTTAATTCGCTTCCCGCCAAATCGCCACGTCATGAACACCTCCATATCTACTTGTGCAGACAACGCGCTTAGAGTATATGTCACATGATCCAGATATGTACTTATGTAAAAGAGATGAATGTCTACAAAATAGGTAGACTTAAGAGGCAGACCTACTAAGAAAAGTCTACTTTTGCAGACCGAGCATATGTGAGTAAGTTAGGAAGTGACTGCATCTACAGTACAGGATCTCTTCGGATCTACTATTCCCCTTAAGGCTTGAATAGCCTCTGCATTCTTTTCATTCTTCTTGAGTTGTGGCCTGTGAGGATGTCTATAAAGAGAGTCAATTATGGTCTATTTAACCCCAAAAGTTCAAGCTAAGTTTCTTTTAGATGCGCCTTAAGTGTACGTTACTTTTTTTAGGTCAAGTTGTGAAAGTCCTTAACATAAGAAGACTCTTGATCCGCTTGATTGTAAGCTGTTTCTAGTTAGCTCATCGATTATTTCAGTATCGCCGAAGCCCATATGTTACGAAATCCAGCAGAGTGTGTTACGGATGTGAGTTCCTCCTTGGATCTCTTATCAAGTGAACATAGGGCCGAGGTCGGCGGTCAATATTTTCCTGATGGCGCTGGGTGTACCTATGCTAGAGTTTGGATCCTTAGGAGGGTAATTAGATTGGTGGCTTTTCGGGTAGCAGGCCAGATAGCTGTCTTTAAGGATGGACCTTACGAAGGCAATGAACATTCAGTGGATTTTAATTGGTTCCCGTCCCTATATCTTACCGAAAACTCTTCCGGATAAGCTCAAATCTATCAAGATCCAATTGTTTGAGGCACTTAACCCTGTTTGAAGCAGATCAGCGATTGTAGGTAGAAATTTTTTTGTCTCCAGTATGTCCCTAATCCCTTTTTCTTCTAGTCTAGGTTGCAAAGCAATTTTCACGAGAGACCAATGACAATTTAAGGCGGTTAAGAGCCAATATCTTGTTTACCAAAATCCGATGCTATTGTCCCTGGTAGATATTGCAATACACTTCAATCAGGATTTTCATGATCGGTACGCTCTCCATTTTTCGCTAACTGTTTCAGGTGGTTTCAACTTTATCTATTCGGGAGACTATTTTTCCTAATTTTGCATTTCTTCTATTGTCCTGGTTGAATCCTTCGCTTTGTCTCTGCAGACTTTGCTCTCTGTGACTATACCTCATATACCTGAGTATGCCCACTGGTTACATGTGAACATCTTCTAAAACTGGATGATTTCAACAGGATTAACCACATGTGAACAAATGACTTGACCTGTCTTACATCAGGACAGATCTAAATCAGAATCGTGAAACCGGGTTGGTTATACTAAAGCCATCACAGGTCAACTAATCGGTATTTTCACCGGACGCTGCTTAAAAGGCATCCTAACAGGCTGGAGTTCTTCTTAAATGATTTCCGTCGGAACCAATCTTTGCACCCTCTTGGCCGTGTCTCGAAGATGACTGCACCATTTAAGAACTCTCTTCGTCGATGACCTTACCAAACGGAGTTCTAAGACACCCTAACCATCCTTTGTTTGTAAAGAATTTTAGGTTAGTTTATTAGTCCTTGAGTGCTTTTTTGAAACGAATTGAGTTTCTTTCAAAACTATTAGATCTAGAATAGTACAGAACTTTTTTATATTTACAAGGATTCTTAAAACCGTCCTATTAATCGATTTCTGAAAAGTTTTCCAGTACACCATCGAAGATTTTTATATCACAACCACAACTCTATGATATGCTGAGACCACCAGTCGGGCTTGTCATCTCGCAACCTTTCACAACCACTGTACGACGTCCGTAAACGGTTTTCGCGCACTTATCAACCATGCTGTCCAAGTTACTTGCGAAAGATTACATTTATTAAAATTCACTCAAATTTAATTGAGCACCTACTTGCGAGCCACAGACAACAATGTTGGCAGACAGTCCGAAGCGTATGTCAAAACGAAAATTAATAAAAACAATACGATGTGCATGGAGGACTGACGTTTAGTATTTCCTTTCAACCCTCCCCTGGGTACCTGGTGTGTACTGAGAAGTGAAAAACTTTGACTGACCATCAAAATCATTGACCATGAGATACATTGGACCTTCACTTGCTGGTTAGTGGTGGCTATGTGCTGCTGCTGGTGGTGCTTCTGTCCGGCGACATATACCTGAGCGGTAGACTTCGCCCGTCGAGGGGTGGGTCCCAACTAGACGTATAATTTGAGTCACTGTCGACCGGGTCAACCTTGTCATTAGTGGTCATTAAGTTTGATCTCGTTGTTGTGAGTTGTTTCGTTTCCCTTTTTAGCTCTGCTGTTGCCTTTTGTTTTTGTCCTAAAAACATACTTCCTCTCGAGAGTTGTGGTCGGCCGGGTAGCGACGGCGGCGGTGGTCGGCATTTGCAAAGGACCTTTGTGAAAAGGGGCACACTGAACGACAGGGTGAATGGACTCTTGATGCTAACCGCATTATTGATTTGTAATGGGTTTACGTTTTAGTGGGTTTTAAAGGAAAATTAGTGCATGGTTCTCAAGTGAAGTGGTAGGCGTGTTGTGGAATTAGTCAAAAGGAGCAATAGGAAGGACACTAAGAAATGGTATTGACATTATGTCATATCCTCCGGTGATACTACATAGCACAGTTGGAGGATACAGTCTCTGGCCGGGATTGGATCGACAAAAGATGACAGTTTTCGACACACAACAAACAACTTGTTGACCTTTTCCAAGACTTACATACCTGAGTGGGAAGATAAGATTTCGATCAGCTTTTGGATAATATCGTGGACATTCCTGTCTAGATTTTAAAATCCTTCCACGATTCTAGGTGACAGTCTGATGAATAGCAATAACTGTCTGGTCACAGGATTAACTCAGCATTTTGATGAATAAGCGTCAATCACACGTGGCGGCACAAAGAAAATCCCGTCGTTACACATGCCATACAATGAATCTCTTTTAATCAATCAGTTAGAACAGCGTGCCAACCATATATTGCGCAGAATGGTTGAAGAAGAACCTAATTCTTTGGGATTAAGCTGGAAACGCGTTGAGACCCTATGCCGCATGAGGAGAGAAGTTGGTAAAGGTATCAGCGTGATTGTCATGTCATTAGACTTTCTTTTACTTCGGATCTATCTTTGTCTGCATTTAGGACTGACTTCAACCAGACTCTGAATCAGGATTGGACTAGCCAAGGATCCAGTGCTGGTGTCTTCGTGACAACACTAGAATTCACTACCCATTAGGGAACCATGCCTCTGTTTTTTTTAAGCGGATATCAATGCTATCCTAATGGCTACCAACTATATTGTTAAGAATAGGTGAAGGGTTCGGAGCGACAGTCAGGCTGCTCTTAAAGCCTTGTTTAACCTTACAATTGAGACGCAAGACTGAACTCTTTGGGCCCCATATCACACTGGGATTGCGGGAAATGATATCCCTGATGAGGCCGCTAAGCAACACTCATAGGATGATTTCTCAGGATCTGGCATTGGCTGTTTTTGCATTGTCATTCAGCGTATCCCTTACGAACACAGTTATGTATGGCGTGGCTCTCCAGGATGCAGGCAGATACTACCAAACGTCAGTAAGAAATCAAAGGCATTCTTACTGTCTCTCAGCAGAGGAGACTGTAGACAACCTATTGGGACTTCTTGAATACTCCTATGAGCCTGGATAGGGAGTTCCTTTCTTTTTGTGTCACTTTGCTGGTTCTTCCTTTATTAAATAGGGGCCACATCTATCTTTTTCGAGCTCTAAATATTTCCCGTTTCGACCTTAAGTGTATCAGGCTGAATGTTCATCGTGCGGTCGGGTTTCTGCCAGTCAAGTGCCGAGTCTTTTCTAGCTAGTTCATAAGACCTTTCATTCCCTGATATCGCTTTATGACCCGAGATCCAGGAAAGTCTTACCTTTAAGTTCTTCTCAACAGTAATTTACACACGGGTATCGCTTTTATCTGCTAAAACCGATCGCCTGACTGCCGAACTATTAAAAGTATCGTTGGATGACTGTAGGTACAGCAGCAGGATAAGCAGGATGCGTCTATTAATCTCCAACTACAGAGGATTAAAACTTAGCATCATTCGTCCATTTTTAAGGCCAGGAAAGTCCTCTATTGACCAAATTTTCACACTCCGGCAGATTTTGAAAAAAGCAGAACTCCAAGTCGAAACCCACCACCTTTTTATTGATTTTAGGCTTTAAACAGGATGCCCCGATAAAGAATGCACGCTGCTCCATGAAATTTGGAAACAACCTCCGAGCCCTTTGATCCAAAAAACATATTAAGGGGGTCTGTCACCCGAGTTCTTTAACATCGTTCTTGAAAGGATTGCGCAGATCTCAGAATTCATTGCAATTGGTTGAATATCCTGATGGTATAGTAAGCCTGAAGTGAAATGTTAGTGACTATTGAGACGGAACCAGCTAAGATGCAAGAAAAGTAGGATATGTGAATAACGATGGCGACTTGGATAAGGACTTTGTTTACCTAGGACTCGGACAATGAGACTGATGGCTCTTTCTTTGGCTAAAAAGCCAATTGAGTAGTAAATCCCTCTTCGAATAAATAGAGTGACTGTATGGCGCAGAAGCTATACCACATTGGATGAGGTCGCCCAAGGTGGCTCAAATTATTCGATCCATCTTTGAGTTTTAGTTCACACTGGGATGTCTTATAGATTTTCGCTGAAAGACTTTTCGGAACTCGCGAATTATCCGATACGTAAAGAAGGTATTAGTATTCTCTTTGTTGTAAGCAGATCAAAGCCAGAATAGATGTCTGGATGTCATTTCCGTCCCGAAAGTTGGCACCACCCCTTGCTTCGTACCAAATTTAATGAATATCACTCACTTTTCGAAAATGATGTCGTTTAGACTGTGCTTCCCGATCGTCCTCCTTTTCTATCACGAACTTCATATCTTCAAAATCGATCTAGCTTTCAGGATCACTGTCAACAGATCACTCAAAGGCTTAAATGGACGTTCAAGCGTCACAATCTACAAATTCATAAGCAAAAATCGACAAAAAATATATGTCGAGGATCGTATCCTTTTCGACTTTGCCGTGCTCTTCCCAGCAATTGATTTCTTGCCATTGACACCTCGTAATTGCAGCTGTTCAACGCGATGAGTGCCTAAACAATAATTTTCTTATCCTAATTGATATATCGTTAGGGAAACGTTATGCGTACCTGTGATTTGTGGCGCGTCGCATAAGCTCAGCGCACACACATACACGACGACAACAATCGCAGCGAACAAAAGAATCCTTTGGAATGCTTGTGCTCGTCGAGCACCCTTCACAAATAATCGCAATGAGCTACAAAGAACAAAAAAAAACTTTGTTTCGTCCTTAAACGGCATTCAAAGCGCAGAAAAAACAAACGCATACATGTACAAGGAAAAAAGAAACGAGTTCCTCTCCTATTTGGTGCAAGGATCCACGTCACCTTTTGCTCCGTGAAATTTTTTTGTGTGTTCCTCTGCCGTGTTCTTCAATTGTCGCACGAAAGTGGGTGTGGTGGTAGTTTTTTAAAGATTTCCGGACCTTCTTGTGTTACATCTTCAGAGCATTGCCAAAGTACAAAGAGGACTCTTTTATTTCGACTTTTTTTTCGAATGGTACATGTGCAAGCACCTTTCGCAGGACTCGTTGTTGGAATGAAGAAAAAGGAATTCCGCCTTCCGTCTTAGTTGAGGAGAACAATGGATATTGCGCAATGTTCTCCATGCTGGGCTGAGGATATCCAGAGATTCAACAAAACACTGTGTATCCTTTGGAAGATTTGAATTGCAAAAGGTGTCTTATCGCGCTCGGATTTCTTGAATTTTGATAGGACTTGGGCGGAGGGAGTGGCACTGTGTGGCACTCGAGTAGTCTGCGAAAGGTGTTTAGATTTGTGAAACTAGAAAATGTGTAAGAGTTTCCGTTATAAGGGGGATGCAGAGGACTGCTTGTCATCAGGGTGTATATGCATCGAATGGGTTGTACTATATGGTGGACGTGTAACGGTGTGACATATGAAAGGGTGAATGAAGGCAGACCACCTGGACGACGTTTAGATCAATCGTCAATCAGACAATGAGAGGTATTTACGTCTGGAAAGTTTTAAGCAAATTGCTCTGACTTAGGGGAAGGAGGTTAACGAAAAGTTTCTTGGGAGCTGAGGTCAAAGGTTGCATGACGTGGAAGCGAGGTAACGCGGTTGGTCACAGTCGGCACTCTGACCGAAAGGATAAATAATACTGAGAAACAAAGGAATATCTTAGTCCTGCGTTTTGTCGCCATGTTTTTTAAGGATAATTGCGCTGAGGGGCTTTGAAATAGACTGTATGTCTCTACGGCACGAAACTTTGCGCCAAACGCAATCTACGCCAAGGTTTGACTAGACCAGGTGCCATTGTACTGGGAGTGGCGAGTAGACTTACACCTCTCCATGCACACATAAAAGTCATACAACAACCGCAGATCCTGAAGGACAACAATGAGAGCAGAGCAGAGCAATAAACAATCTTCATCGCTTAAAATAAAGAAACCAAACGGATGCTAGACAGACTCATACTCCGGGATCGTGAAACTCCTCTTTAGGACACACTTTCCAGGTCAACCAGATCGTAGACGTAAGGAAGATCAACTGAGCATCTGATTCGCCTGCTCCCTACAAAGTACCAGGCCCTGATGATATATGTATGTTCGCAGCTAGCGAATATCTTTCTTGGATGCCTTAACTGTTCATATATGTTTCGAACCTAGCGAGAAGTCAAAGTGATTTTCAGACCCAAAGGCGGTAAACCCGCACACACTACCCAATAGCAATTTTAAGATCTGGGCATTCAGTCAGGAAAACCACGATTAACCATCCTGAAATGTGTAGTAACCTCGGGGTGGTTCAGGGATGTCATATTTGTAACTACCCCAAAGCTAATAACCAAACTTTGTATTTGTTTTCAGGTAAACCCATGACAGTGGCTCACTATAGATCCACTATTGATCCGAGTGTTGGGTGCACATCGCGACCACCCCATTCTACCTCCCTATTTTCCTTAGGAATTAGGTAAAAATTGGCCCTTAATTGTTGCTAAGAACTAAATTTGACTTTACATACGTCAGGAGCACCTAATTTGGCATTCTTCTGCTATGAAACATGACCTCAACCATGAACCAACTTGAGAAACATTACTTACGTACTTCACTATTAACTTCACGGTGTTTCCTTCCGAATATGTCAATACCATCGGGAGTATGGAAGCCGTTGCAAGAATACTTGAATTATTGTGCTTTGTGTATCCTGTACAACTTAACGAATAAGGCAGAGATAGTTAAGCATGGCTCTGTATAACTAATCTCTATTAAATGCTGTCATGGTCAGGTTTAGGCTAGAGCTGCTGTCTACACAGTTGGGCAGAGAAACAGAGATGGCCATAAGAGGTAGAAAACGATTTCTTCCTTCTCCTTATCCCTAAAACTTCTGCAGAAGTCCTCTAAACGTGAGAACGTCGATATCGTGGTTGATCTGTGATCGCTTCTGTAGAACCAACTCCGTACAACGTTTAAGCTTAAACCTAGACAAGATCTGTCTTGAAATATTGCAAGTAGGGAGATTGTCCGATCTACAGTTGGTACTACTAAAAGGGTCCAGTCTTATCAAGCGTTTGCATGTAGCATGTAGCAAGTAGCATTCCCAAGCTCCACCATTTTGCCAGGATCCTGTGGGTCGTACCCAGCCTGATGAGCTCATAGGTGGTCTTAAAATTGATGAAGAGGTAGTTGATATCGATTTGTGGCTTCCTGGCCTACAATAACACCATTATAGACCAATGATCTTGTTGACAAAAAATTGTAAGTTCTCTCACAGTGAAGAGGCTAATTCTTGGCCAATCAAGCTATACGTAGTTGGACTATATTTTGCAGATCCTTTGAATATACATATAAGGTCTTCTACGCGTTACTGTGGTAGACAGAATTGATTCCTACATAAGTCTTATATGGCTCTAGTGTACATACTTCCCTGGCCAGACAATATTAAAGAACTTCTTATATGTATGGTTGGAGCCGTGGCTTAAGTGGTTAGTGCGTCGAACTACGGAGATAGAGGTGGTTTGACAACTTGGTGATGATGTTGTGTCCGATTTGGCTGCTCTTATCTATCTAGATTTGTCGGAGACGTAGCTACTTCTTTGTTGAAGATATCCAGTGGGCAGAGCCCGAGTACATATACACGCTGGAAGCTGGATCTTTGTGATGGTGCTCAGGCTTGTGACTTTTGCAGCAGCAGGCCACCAGACCAAACACCCACATGTGAGGATAGGTCTAACATTTGCGATGTACATTCAATGGACGGTGGTTGGTTTTGGCCTTCATTTTGAGCCGAAATCTATCGAACTCCTCTTTGTCCGTTTAAGTATATTGTCTTATCCTATATTTGAAACTAGTTGCGACCAGACTAGGAGCTTCGAAATCGGATATTTTCCTCTTATTTGTAAGGAGAAGTGGTTCGGTTTTTTGTTCATAATATCTAAGATCAACGATTGTGGGAAGGCACTTCCCTGCCACTAATATGACATTCTAAAGGTGTTGTGGTTAGTTGCATAGACTGTTTTACTGCGTTACTTACTTACTACAATACGGGGTGAACTTAGGCCTTAAACAACAAGCCTCTCCAGTTAGCTAACTGCCTCCAGCTGCGCACTCCAAGTCGGTTGAGGTTTCCTTTTTCTTGTGAGCGGCACCTAAGGCGAGATCTTTCTCTACTACGTTGTCCCTCCGGGTTTTATTCGAAGACTCTACGGGCCGAATCATTGTTGTCCATTCGCTTTACATGTCCTAGCCACCTTAAACGATACGCGTTTTTCTGACTAGGTCGCTGTACGTCGTTGAATCTCCTCCTTCAGGGCCCGTCAACGAAAACAGGACTGAAAATTACACGAAGAATCTTTCTCTCGAGAGTCCATGCTTTAGCGCCATAAAGCAGGACTGGTATGATCAGTGTCTTATATAGAGTCTCCTTAGTTCTTCGGGATAGGGCTCTGCTACTCCCAAAGAAACCGCGATTGGTAAGAGTTATTCTTCGTCTTATTTCTGCTGAGGGAGGGGGGCTTTGCTAATATTAAATTCAGGATGATTTTGGTGGTATCTACAGTCGAAAATTAAAGAACACAGGACCATCATCACTTAACTTTTAAGACTATCACCAACGAACGCTGTAGTTTGTAGTTTGTTCCATCGATAGTGTTTGACAATTTTTGGCTTCAATTGAACCATTTGTCAAATGAAAGCCGAGACCTACTGCGCCCATAAAAGGGATAGGAACAGAACATCCAAATATAATCTCTTGCTGTCGATGATCAAGCTAAGATTGGATACATCTCATAAAACCAGATTTACATTTGAAGAAACACAATGAGGCTCATTCTCAGAGTGAACCCATTGAAGATTGCGAAAACAAAAATCGGCTAAGACTAGGTACGAAGTCGGAAACACCGGACTAGAGAGGTCTATTACTTAATAGAAGCAAACAGCTTTGTAGCGCAAACGAAAGCAACTAAGGAAGGAACTGCTTTCAGCACAGCTGTGTATATAAAAGCTGATAGTATGGTATTCTATCAGAGCGTGATTAACTTATTTATTTACAGAAGGCCTAACCATCAAGTTTCACTACATTTGTACCCCGTCTACATGCCTACCAATAAAAATCGAATCCATGTCCCGCCCATCCATTAATCGAAATGAAATAAAAATTAAGTCGTTTTATTAACGCCGATGGTAAATAAATACGAAAAAAAAAAATAGATTTCCATTAAATTAACCAGAAATCACTTCATCATCGCCATTACCACTACTAGCGTAGGCAAACCAAAATGACCACAACTTCTCCTTCACGCCATTCCTCCGTGAGGCCTATTCCCAGCCATAAAAGTAATCGATTTCCATCATTAACACGAATAGAGTTGTCAAACGTCAACCGTGTGGCCATTAAGTCCACCACCATCACCACCTCCTCCTCCTCCAACAAACTGCCGGCCGGCCGACTGGGCAGGTGGAACCAGCCCAGGCCAAACTCTTTTCTATCTATTCTCTCGGTGTGTTTGCTATTAATCATCAATCTTCCAGTAATTTCTTTGACCACAATAAAGATGCAGCAGCAGTGACGGCCTGTTCCGATGGTGTCCCCCCACCCTGCCTCTTCATCTTCCGACTGCCGTGTCACATGAGTCGGACAAGGATGCATTTGTCGTGTGTGTGTATGACGGCGGCGGCGGGAGGGAGGGAAAGGCGTTAGAGAGACCCAACCGGCCAGCCTAATGAATTAAACCTCGCATTCGAGTGATAATCACGGAACGTGAAGATATTTTGTCGCCATTAAATTGACGGTCAGCCGATATAGATGTCGCTGTCTAATTGGCGATAGACGACCGACCGACGCACAGTTTGTCTTGCTTGCGGGCCAATGAAACTAAATCCGTCGCCCCAAATCCGGTTATCACCGCAACGACTGCATGCACATGCTGGCAGACATATGTAGGTATGACGAACGGATATGGAAAATTATGCTTGAAAAGTTGACAAACACATGCAAGTAGGAGTCGGAGTCGGAGGCGATGTTGGAAAAGTGCCACCTGATTGCCAGAATGTCCTTTGATTTATTCATGATCCGAATGAAAGGGGTGCGCTATCACGTGGTGGTTGTTTTCTCAAGGAATTGCTCACACACACACAAAAGTATCTATTGACTGGATTGTCGTCAGTTGAAAAAAAAAAAAATCAGGAATTGTAATTTTACTGAAAATAATTGCAATTAAATTGTTGATGTAAGGAATTATTGGAAATTGATAATTGCAGAGACAGCGGAATGGAATTTTTGTGGTAAGGAGTGAGAGAAGTGTATCTTGGCATTCAGCCGGGTACGGACACTTCGTGAAAAGTCAATTAGATGGATTGGAATCGGAATTGGTGTGTGCATATGCGGACGGGGGGTAATTACTGTTTTGGAAAGTTTTGTTTTTTAATTTTATTTCCTGACTCACTTATTGGAGGGGCTTAATCATGAACTTGTCCCTATAATGAGGTGGGTAATGACAATGCTTGGGACAGTAATCACACGACGACACGGCTTGGATGAGGTAAAAACACGAATTATTTTGTTTATTTTAAAAATAGCCAATTGTGGCTACGAATTGGTTTTGGTTTTAGGTCAACTTTGGAAGGCCTAAGTTAGAGCATGGCTCACTGGACATCATTCAACAAGAGGTGTCATTTTAAATAGTTGGAAAAATCCAACACTTTTACGAGACTTATTGATGTTCTTATATTAATCTTAAGCACGAACTCCGAGATTGATTATGGTATTGGGTGACCAGATAAGTGCGCCGTTATTCTGGCAATAGCGTGTCGAATGTTGGCCTAGAGCTCGTCCAAAAGGCGTAGACTAAGGACTTGACGTAGCCGCAGAGAAAATAATCGAGTTGTGTCAAGTCTCATGATCGTGGCGACCAATTGATCAACGCTCGCCGTGAGATGACCAAGTCGTCAAATTTCTCCTTCACAACTTCGAGCGTTGCGTCGCTTGTATGGCATGTAGCGCCGTCTTATTGGAATCACAGCTCGAATAAGAAAGTCGATTAACATCGCTCCATACATGAAACCATTGGTGTTAAAGGTGTCTTCTTTCTGATTTCGAAAGAAATAAGGTCCCATGATGCCGCCATGCCATAAACCACACCAAGGAGTCAATCTTTGTAAATGCACCGATGCTTGGTTGAACACTTGCAGATTGTGTGCTCCAATAACGACAATTCTGCTTAGCAAAAAATGGGCCTCGTCCGAGAAGATGATTTTTTGGCCAAAATCCGGCCAACATATCTAGCGCCCAATTCGCGAACTCACGGCATTGCCTATGGTCATTCGGCTTCAATTCTTGCGTCAGCACAATCTTCTACGTAAGTAGGCCCAAATCCAATCGGGTTGACTCTTAGCCGATCCCTGATTCAGCTAATCGATGCCAAATCGACATTTCTAGGTCTAGGCGGCTATACTTCCTTCATTTCGCAACAATCTCTATCTGGTTGATGGCTTTAGGTCAGAAAGAGTGTACTCACGCTCAAACTACTGAGACGGAATTTCGATTATTTTTTAATAATTTTGGACGTTTGGCACCCGTGAAATGATGTAAGATAGAATGCGAAACCTTACTAAATATTTTGGCAGCTGGATGTCATTGGTACCTTTGACAGCTGCTGAAACATAAATATCGGAAAAGGTATCATTGCTATCTAGTCACCCTTTATATAATGTCTGCCAAATATCGGCTAGGGCTCTGACTACAAATAGTTATTCTTTTGATGATTTGTCGCGATTGTTGAGTATTTTATAAAGCAACGAATCAAAGTATCTTCTCACCAAAAGCCACCAACCTGCACTGGGGTGCATAGAAGCTACCTATATGACCGGAGTATATATTTCTGATCAATTTCGCGCAGAAATGAAATTAGTCAAAATCGTTGATTAATCCACTCACAAATTCGTTTTCGAAAAAATAAGGCCCAATAACATCACGGCGCTACCCCAAAAATCACATCAAACAGTGACTCCTTTGGATGGATAGGGTGTTCTACAACTTCTCTTGGAGTTTCGGCGCCCAGACAGTTTTGTTTGTTGACGTACATACATATGTTTGTATGTATCTAGACAAAACTCTCTGTAAAAAATCATGATTTTGTTTCATCATTTCAATTCAATCGGAACCCAACCAACAAGAGATTATTACCCATCATCCTTTAAACAGGCATATGGCAGGATCTATAAAGACGAACTAAAGACAAACTCGTTCAACTCTGCAGGATGACGATGAATGACACTCACTCCTTCATCAAGATCGGAAGCAATCTTACCGAGACCTTTGATGTAAAATAAATAACTTATAGAACGTGACACGCTGTCATGTGATATTTTCAACCTCGTAATTGAAAGATTCTGTTTTGCATAAGTCCACAAAGGAGGCACAATCTTTCAAAAGATTTGCTGTCACTGGTGCGTTCACCATTATTGAAACAGAAGCCGCAAAAACGTATTTATCATATTCAGAAAAAAATTTGTATAAAACTTTGACCATTAGTACCAGCTATAAAGCTTGGATTCTATGTACATATATGTATAAAGCGAAAGAAGACACCTTGGTCGCTTTGAGAAAAAGAGGATTTTTAACGATGATGTACACGAGCCTTATCGTGTGCAGTTGGCATAGCGAGGGGACTAAACTTGCCTTATGGGTCTGAGGAAAGTGATATAATTCGACTTGGTAACGTAGGAATCTGAAAATTCCTTAGCTCAATTTTTCTCAAAGCCTAGCCGAAAATTGGCTCTACTTATTATATTCTTAAGGGTGGGTACATAGGTTGGCCCTCCTGAAGCAACCGTTTTCATGATGCTGATGGATGGTAAAAGGTAAACTAGTTGGCTGAGGTCATTAAAAGATAGTTTTCCAATTGTTAGGCATGTAGATTTGTTGTGGCTTGGACTTTCTAGAACGAGGGTCAGCTGAAGTCTAATTAGAGATGGGGGTTCTCTGGTCTGTGTTTGTTTGATTGGGCTCAAAGTTTTCTCGAGACACGGTATGAGCTAAGTTTACTCCACCTTGCGTTGTCCAAGTTGGAAAAGTCCGAGGTAATTTGGGACAAAGAAAAAATTATGAGTGTTAGACACAAGTTTGTTTCTTTAGGTATAGGTTGGCTGGGGAAAATATAAGGCCGAGGGGAGCACAAGTTGGACACCGGCGAAAAACCAATAGATTGACATTTGACCATGTTGACCCTTTATTTTCAAGATCCACATGGAAAAACTATCGATGTCTTATTGAAGGAGGCTAGAGTCTTGGAAGGGGGTTTAAAAATTCTGTGGCATCATCGCGAAGGGAGACGTGGCAGTGTTTAATAGGTGGCTTTAAAATGATCGGGAAGACACTATAGCAAAGGTTTATCAAGTAACAATATGGGTTCAAAGCCGAGAGCAGATAGTTTGAAAACAATTAACTGATGAGTTATCTTATCGAAAGCTGTACTTGAAATCGGTTGTAATAACATCTACTTTTCTAACGAGAAAGGAACACAAATATGACGAGAGTTGTGGTGGTAGACCAGGAAGTCATGTTGACTGGTGGAAATCAAGGACTTACACTGAAAGCTTGAGTACATGAGATAGCTTTGCGATGGGACAGTAATTTGTGAGGAAAGAATAGACGAAAGGCGTTAGAGAGGGGTAAGTGAAGGTTGAATGCTCAGTTTTTAAGGATTATGGCGGGGATATCATCAGGACCGGGTGGGAATTCATAATGGAGATTCTTTAACTTATTATCTTTCAAAGATGGGTCGAAAGTTTCGGAGAGAAATGATGTCCAGTGGAGAAAATTGGTTATAAATGGTGGCAAAGAAATTGGCAATTATATTTGAATCCACTGATGAAGAGGTGAGGTAACCGTCGGATTTTATGTTATAGTTTACAAATTGAAAGAAAGATTTTTTGAACTCACCTTGGGCGTTGGTAAAGTGGATTTACTACAACAGATGGGTAGAATGAAGATAACCGTCGAGAAAGTTAGAATAGTCAAGGAAAGATCTAGTGTGAAGGAAAACTGCCATAGCTTGTTTCTTTTGTTGAGTAAGAAGCAAAACCTACTACCCATGGTATTATACCATGGCAAGTAGGTGGGAGAAAGGGACATGAAAGGACATTGTGTTAAATATTTTTCTGTAAATAGATACGAAATCATTTAATGATAAAATATGAAACTCCAAAGAAGACCTTCTCAGAAAGGCATTCATTTTACGGAAATTAGCTTAATAGAAATCTTCCGAAGGTAGTGCTGCAGAAGGAGAGAACGCTCGAGAAAAATTGTAGAAAAATGATAGAAAGGAGTGTAGGGTGGTAGTTGTTAACGAGCCCTTATTGGTAAGGAGAAATTATAATGTTGGTTCTTGTGATGCCGTTAAGCTCTAAAACGTGTCTGTGATAACTAAGGTAAAGGTGAGCGTAAAAAGACCTAGCACCTTATAAGGCCCATCTCTCATTACGACCTAGACTTCAAAAAACGTGGAATCGATGAAAGAAGGAATCGGTATGTGTATTACAAAGTGCAAAGTTTGAGCTGTCGTAAAAGATTGAACCAAAATCGAAAAACATGCGTTGGCTCTGCAAAAATTTTAAGAAAATTCTGAATCTTCTTGGTTTAATGGCTCTGTGAGCAACAGACCTGCATGTGCTTCAAAATTATAGCCAGTGGAAGACTATTTTTGGGCAGAATATGATCGACTTGACGTCAGCGACATGTGGTTCCAACAAGATGGTGCCATATGTCACACAGCTGGTCAAACTATTGAAGTCAACGTTCGGTAATCGATAAACGGTTCGGATTATGGTATTACATTAAGTCGTTGGCTTATGCTAACATACCAACAACGTTAGAAGATTTCAGCAACAACATTTCGCTCATTTCAAAGGTGCTCGCGGTGATCATATGAATAAGAAGCAAAATAGGTATATGTATGTATGTACTCATATTTGTTTAAAATATCTGAAGACAGTTTTAATGTACTTATAGAGGCATGTGATCCGAACACAAACCTTCCAAGAGGCTTTAAGGACCATTACAGGTAGTAGGTACTACACAGTTCTACTGCTTCTATCTACGAAGTATTTCATTCGAACAGAATACAAAGAACATACTCGACTTGCTGCAAATTATGTATTTCTTGTTGATAGACTTACGTCCTGCCAACTGTATCTCTAACGTCAATCAGTGATGTACCTTGTTAGTGTCGTAAGTGCACGAAAAACCAAAGACTCCATCCACCTGCGTTTTCCCATGAACACTAAATCAAGCCAGGTTTGTCCATTAGATTGGGTCAAATGTGAATGTACAAAATTCTCCACCTAAAGTGCATTATTTTTCAATCGATTTCCCATCATCCACACATACGACCTCCATTGATGGCTTCCTACCTACCGCGCCACTTCGGTCCGGTTGGCAGAGAAATATGATGGACGCCATCATTCCTGCGAGCTTCCACCACACAAAAACAAGTCCCATAAACAGGAAGAAAAAAAAATACGAAAACCCCCCATGAAATCCCGAATAACCAGAAAACCTCAAGACCAAAAAACCATTTCGAATTCCCATTTTGAACGTTTTTTTTCCGATTTTTTCCACTTCGATAACGCCTCCTGCTATCGGCGGATACGCCAACAACAACAACAATAGCAAGCGGCGCACATAAGGCAACCGCACTCGGATACATGTTTTCGTTTGAAGGTTTTTTTTGTGTTTTTTTTTTGTATTTTGTGGATGCATGTCATTTCGATACGTTACAGGTTGTGTGTGCGCGCTGTAGCTGTATCCGACTACGTACGTTCAACCTACGCCTTGTACATATGCATGACGACATGACATTGCTGTTCCTCTGAAAACCGCCAGAATGGTTTCTTCGTGGTCTCTCTGCTGCATGCAACATGCCCCCCCATCAAATATACATGGGGCCACCGGCGGCACCCAATCCAATGGCAACGCTATGAATATTTCATCATGCAACAGCACACGGGGCTTTATTTTGTGTACCTGTTCGCATATACCTATAAGATACTTTATGTAGATACTCGTATACTATGTAGTGTGCACCATACAAAACACTACACTAAAAAATAAAAAGAGAAGAAAACGCGCCCTGCCGAGGTATTCATAACCACGTTCTTCGGGGGGATACATGTTGTGTGTCGATACGTAGATACTTTGTGCAGATACTCTCTGTATGTCGGGTGCTTTTGTGGGCTCCCCCACACATACATTCTTCGTTTCTTCGCCATATTGGATGAAAAGACGAAAAATAAAAAGAAAGAAACACCGACCAGGAGAGATCCAAAAGCGAGCGCAGAACGCAAAGCGGAAAACGCAACCAGCCAACCGCTCCTCTCTTCGTCAAGTGGGGGCTACGTTGAGGTATGTAAAGCAAACGAAGCTCTGTTATTAAATATGGCTGCGTTGGAGTCGTTCCTTTATGGTGTTGATTTTTTTTTTTCCTTATACTTTGTGCCGTTTTTTTGTTTCTGGCCGCCTTTTCCACTTCACGGATTGGGGCGACTTCTTCTAAGAGGAACACATGCAAATCTTTGTCCCATAAGAGTCGTTGGGCTCCAGCACTTCCAGTTAGTTCAGATGGTGGTGCTCCATGGAAAACCTTTGGCAACCTTTTTCCTCGAATGGGAAATTTATGAAAATTGCATGCCACAGCATACCTGAGTCGGGGTGGAGTGAATCACAGTTTACGTGCAGATTTGCATATTTTATGGAGTACGACGACGACAATGACGATGTGATGCGATGTGTGGTGCGTCTCGGGATGGATAGATAAGCATCGAGTATGGTGTAATCGAGTTTACAAGATGTTGGACAAGGTACAAATGGATGTGATGACTTTTATGGCGTCCAGTGATGGTCTTTTTGACGGAAGTCTTATAACACAAAACTGGTTAGGGTGAAGCAGAAGATTGCATGTGAAGCAGATTGATTCGATTAGAGAGAAGATTGGTTAGGTGCTTCCCAAGCTTCTTTCAAAATGGATACTGGACTGTATCTGTGAACTTGAAATAGCACTGCCAGTGATGGTATATTCGCTTGAAATTGAATAGATGATTATCCATTCAGGTAAGTGGTATTGGTTAACACCAAAGACCCCCATGAGGAGGTTGTTATGGCTTTTCAGATTACTTTAGAACCTAACCAATGTACCCATCATATCGATTTCTAACATTTTATAACTTTAAACTGCAGAATCATTTCAGCACAACCCACCCATCTAATGAAAGAGCTCCTCCCAGCCCAGGCGGGTAAACAGAAGGTCAGTGGTTTATCCTTTAATCCTGAGGATGTTCAGGAAAGGAAACAGCTGCGAAGACAATAGTAGAAGAGGCACGAGAAATATCCACGAAACTACACTCCACAGAGATGGTCGACATCTTAATTGACAGTCAAGCCATGCACTCACGGCAAACCATGACGTCGCACTCTCTTGGGTGACAGGACACAGTGGCATTCAAGGGAACAAACTGGTGGACAAATTAGAAAGAAAGGGGTCCCCAAATAGGACCTGACAATAGCCGACACCTATGTTCCACCGCCCCTTTCTTTTGTTAAGCACAATATGGTGAGGACCTTCGTGAGACTGGCTAACGAGAGATAGAACACACTCCCAACTTGTCGTGTCTCCAGAGAACTCTGGACAATGTATGATATAACCACAAAAATTTTGGTGTTTAACAGACCCAACTTAATAAGAAGATCATTACCGGCCAAAACCTCGTATCGGCCCACCACAGGCGAATGGAAGTAGAAACTGATGACCACTGTGAATGCCCAAGCCTATCCAGAACTAGAAACACGGCGCGCGGTGAATATCAATTCGAAGACCTGAACAACCTGTTAGGAAAGCCACCATCAACCATTCTGAAATTTATAACAATTTCAGGGTGGTTCAGGACCACCCTATGTAGATACCCCAAAGGTAATAAGAAGCAATGTATTTGTTTTCAAGTAAACCCATGACAGGAGTTGGATCCAACAATGATCAGGATGTTGACTGTACGTTTGGCCACCCCGTTCGACCTACCTAGTTACCTCATGGTTTGCAAAACAAAAAAAGAAAACAAATATTTAGCGCGACAGGTTTATGGGACCCTAAGCAACTTAGGCTACTTCTCACAGCCATTCACGTTCACATGGTTGGAATGGACCTGCTGTTTAAAATGAGTCCGAATGCCAATTTTTTGTTTGAGAGACAATTTCACTCTCGGATATTTGTCAGACGCTTACGAGAAGTTGGGTCATGAAAAACTTGTGGTATTGTCTGCGGTTCGAGCTCAATAGTCAGACAACCTACCTATTGAACCAAGCCGTCCATGACTTTAAAATGTATCTACTGTGAGTCTCTACATCTCTCAATGCCCTCATTGTGATACAATGTCCTTTTGAGAAAAATCCTAACTTACGGAATAGAATCTTCTTGTCAATACAAGTTGTATTGAATGTACCTCATTTTCAACTAATCTGCGGGACAGAGACGCTCGTTTCTTATACTTACTAACTACCTTTTCTCTGTCACTTGAAATGCAAGTTCCATATTAGTCTTGAATTTGCTTATTGTTGAAGACTCCACAACTGAGAACCTAAGAATGCTTGTCATGCAAGTTACCTTAAAGAATAATCAGATTCCTTATACATTTTTTCGATACTCGAATGGAACTCACTTTGGGCGGCAGTTCTCGCAACTTGTATGAGTTTAATAGATCGTGATCAAAGTGAAACTACTTGCAACCAAATTCCTTGGCTTGGTTACCACGATTAGTGGGAAGTTCCCTATAACCATTCCTTTCATTCCATTATTGCTTTTATAACTTTCGAGGAATTTGACTTTTATTTATTGCACCTGAGCTAAGGCTGGTTAAGCATAATCAGGCAAAGGTAGCTCTCGGAAAATCGGGTTTAGGTCAAGGAGTTCTCTAAATGGGCTATCTCTTGGGATTTTTGTGATAAACCTTTTCAAGGTTACAAGTGTAGTATCTATCATTTCATAACTTCCACAGTGAAGGACACCTTATTGGTTTCTCGCTATGGGACAGCAGACGCATGCTGGTGTATTCTGGTTCTGCCTTAGAATATGCTGAAGACCATCAAAACAAACGTAAAAAAGAAGAAACCATAGTTCCTCATCTAACTTTTGAGAAGATAGTAATTTTCTGAAGAACTACGCAGTGACAACCCATCAAAATACCAATATCTTTCGGAACTAATTGCAACCAATCTTAACGCTCCTGTGACGACTTGGTCCAATATGTGTGTGTGGCGTTATTCCGGCAATAGTCTCCGCCAACAAGCCAACCACTAAGGACTTGACGTAGCCCCAGAAATAATAATCGAGTGGTGTCGAGTCTCATGATCGTGGCGACCAATTGATGTACACTCGCCGTGAGATGACCTAGTCTCCAAATATTTCCGTCAAATCTTCGAACGTTGCGTCGCTTGTATGGCATGCAGCACCAATTTGTTGGAACCACAGTTCGGATATATCGATGTTGTCGAGCTCTTACCACAGAAAGTCGATTAACATCGCTCTTTACCTGAAACCATTGCCGGTAACGGTGCTTCCCTCCTCAAAAATTAGGTCCGATGATGCCACTATGGCATAAAACACACCAAACAGTCAATTTTTGTAGATGCATTGATGCTGTGGATTGTCTTTGCTCCAATAACGACCATTCTGCTGAGCCAAAACTGGGCTCTTCCTAGAATATAATTTATTGGCCAATATTCGGATAGCCGGCAAACATTTCCAGTGCTAAATCATCGAACTCATGGCGTTTGTCTATCGTTCGGCTTTAATTTTTGGGTCAGCACATTCCGATGAGGATGTAGGCCCAAATTCAACCACAAAATAAGCCCACCCAATTCCACTGATTGGCACTGAATCGACATTTCTGGATCTTCTTCAATTTTCTTCATTTCTGTCTGGTTGGTGACTTAGGTTAGGTTAGGTAAGTGGGTCGGCGACTAGAACACGTCGCCACACTCAGGTCAATACAGACCCATTGTGATACCCAAAGAGGAAAAAGTCCCTCGCCCATTGGTAAACCCTAGTACTGATTTGTATCTTGTGGTTCACCAAACCATCCCGTTGATTTGATGAACCTAAAAATTTCATTTATTGGTCTGTTCGCTAATTCTTCAAGGTCACGGAAAAAGTGTCGCCCTAGAAATTTAAATCTAAGGTGGATAAGCCCAGGGCAGTGACATAGAAAGTGGGTTGTATCCTCATTAGCTTCCTCGTTTCCACATCCCCGACATAGATCTTCATCCGTGAGTCTTAACTTTCTCATGTGGTACCGAAGAGAGTTATGCCCCGTAATAATTCCTATAAGGACGGAAAGAGACTTCCTATCCTTTAGCATAATTCGGTCGGTCCTACTCTTGTCAAAGCAAGGCCATAGGCTTCTGGTGACCAAACAGGCGTCCAGGGAGGACCATCTACTATTGGCCTCACTTCTGGCCAAGATCCATGCCTTTTACTTCAATGTGCAAGGCGGGATGAACACCGAGGTGTCTACCTGTTGTGACGTAGCTTCAGAGCCTCTTCTTGCCAATTCGTCTGCCTTCTCATTGCCTGGAATACCTTCGTGTCCAGGGACCCAGCAGAGTGTAACCTTGTGTGTGTTGGTGGCTTAAGGTCCATAAAAGTGTACTCAGGCTCAAACTTTTCCAAATTTTATTGAGACGAAATATTTAAATATTCTAATTCGCTACAATTCGACCATACATCCATTTTAGCCACGCCTAGTTTTTGGGGGCGATTTCATCAAAAAACCGATTTTGATAAAATTTCGCATGGGCGTCGTTGGACTGTGGAGCAAGGGGTACGGGGTTCGAATCCTAGTCGGAACACCTACAATTAATAAATCGTTTCCTTTTTGGGAATTGGAATAATATTTAATTGTTTCCATAAAAATTTAAAATATGGGTTATGGGACGAAGGATGGAGGTAAACGCTGTCGAGCCCTACAACTCTTGATTTTATGGAGAAAACTGCGTTTAAGACTTTCATGCCAATGGCTTAACGTAATGATTTTTGGCGTTTAAAGCTATTACTTTGCATTTTTAAACTCTTTATGCATTTCAAGAGAACAAAATCGGTACCAGGGGCAAAATAATCCTTCTCTTACAGGCATGGCGTTATCAATGTCAGCTGAGATCTCTGGAGTTTGTTCTTGCCTCACGCTACGGTATTTAAGAGGAACATATTTTTCAAAAACGTTATTGATGCATTTTTTGAAAAGTTCAATTTGAACATCTAACCCTAGTCTCATCAGGAACGTACCCCAATCCAGATTACGACATTCGCTATCGTTGAAAGATCACAAAATTTAATAATATGTATAAAAGAACAATTTCGACGCATACAATACTAGATGACAAAGATCAAGTCTAGATGAGAAAAACCCCCTAAAGATGGCTGCAAATTGAGACAGATTTGAAACTTATCTTTCGACTAAACCACGTCTCTCTGAATCCGTCCAAATTGAATTAATGATGTTAACTAGGAAATACAAAAACCTACTCATACCTCAATCAAAGCCTAGAAAAACAGAAGAAGCTTCACAGACAAAACAGAATGTACAAGATCGAACTAAGAAAGCAGAAATCACCATCTACACCTGTATAAAGGCTCTCGGTCCTAAATGGGGACAACAACCAAAAATAGTCCACTTGAAGGAAAAGAGAAAACAAACTCCATTGAACGAGTAGAACGATCAGCATGTATGGGGGCTCTCAGATCCACTTCATTTACCGCCTTAGAGATTCTACTACACTAGTACCCTCTAAAGCAGCCTTAAGACTTAGAGAATCTCAACAGTAGTCAGACACACAAATAGGCCACACTGCCTGATAGGAAGGTAGGAACGTGAGTACTGCCAAATAGCTTCTGTAGAAGCTGCAGAGACAAGAAAGAAGAAGATAATCTCCAAAATCAGCTGACACAACATCTTACACCTCTTATGTACCTCTAGTACTTCTACGCACTATACTCCACGGTCCATCTAAGTAACAGTTCCATTGAATCAGTCACCCCCAGTACTTGTTTGCACTGCATACCTTCCCTGTTCACCCCATAGTTAGGGTTGATTACTCGACCACTTTAACAAATCCCACAAATCTTGAGATAGGTATAGGTTTCCCGGGTAACCGGTGATTCTTCCGGCCTGCCAAATATGTGGTCTCACAATGGACCTTCTCTTGGTCTAAGTGTATTCTGACTCTCGCCAGGATAGTCACCTTGCCTAACCTAACCCAAACATATAACATCTGCTTTGCTTGCTACTCTCGAATACTAACCTAAATTCATAAATTTTATGTAGGTAGTCTATCATCTCATAGTTCAATTTGGCAGCCAAACCAATGACCCAAACCTAGTTTTGAGCCATTTTCATCTTCTGCTCAATCGAGATCTTCACCCCACTGGCATTCAGCACAACGAACAAAGTCCCCCTTCGGTAATTGCTCATCCATCTGAGCAAATTGCACTGCACTGCACTCGCTCTCCTAACCTAACATTAAAACCAACACCTCTAGCATGCATCTCTTGCAGTTCCACACGACGACGTAATTGTAGCGCCATGCAAGAGTACCGCATTTGTCATATCAAGACCACCCTATCAATTTCCATAATGAAACTAATGGCACCTCTCTATCTTTCTCCTTCAGTAGTGGTGTAACAGTTTTTTCTTTTTTTGTTTCTTTCTATCGTCATTCTCTCCTTCCTTCGGATGTCAATAGTCACACCATTCGCCCCAGTTTGTGTTACACAGATAGACAGATACACTATCTAGAGTGCACCAAAGCTCATGGCAAATTAGAATGATCCCAAACCGCCGAGATACAACAATTGCTGCACCATCTACGGCCATGGCAAGTCAACAACTGAATGCATTGATAAAACCAGAATTAAAGGTGTAATTACAAGCAAATGGTCAAACAGTAGTGGTCTCCTGGCACAATCATCTCTTTCGCTCACCTAGCCACCGGGTGTCGATGTGGAATACGAGCACTGGAATCGAGTAAAAAAAATAATTAAATCATCCATTATTCGGAAAACGTTCGATTGAAACGCAAAACAATGCATGGAATCCATTTGGAAAAATCTTCGAAGCAACATTGTTGATAGATTGATTTATGCAAGTATTTGCAGGTAACAATGTTGCAGGCAACAAATTACTAATGAAGGTGATGGTGTTACGTGATGGTTGACTGGGGTCACGTATCTATCGGTCGGATGTGAAGATTTTTAGATAAAATACAATTTCATTGGAATTGTTTGCAAATTTCTTGTCTATTGCGTCTTGCTACTTAGCTGTATGTTTCTACACTTGGATTTGAAATTGGGCGGTCGAACGATGTTGATTGGCATTGGTGGGTGGCTTAAACCTCATATTAAGGCGAAGTAAGAAACTTCGATTCACACTAAAGCACCAAGAAGTTGCTTCTATTTTGAGGGACTTCTACAACATGGAGATCAGCAAGTAGGTACTTTTTGATACAGTCATCAAATAGGTAACGTAAGTGGATATTTGGTCCTTGTGGCCTTCTGTCAAAAATACATTTTCGCCTGTGTTCTCAGAAGCTCACTAACAAGTCAACCAAGTGCTAGCTGGTTTTAACAGCGGAATAATGAACAAATCGTGTCTTCAAACCCCCCTACAGCCAGCTGTGCGTAATAATGTCAGTCTAATATGGATCCCTGGACATGTAGGCATCCCTGACTTCTCAGATCCGGTGACCGATCTTCATATATTGGCCTTAAACCGTTTTCAAGTCTACCTGTCAGCCAGTTAAATCAGTGGGAACAAAAAGTAAAGCTGTCCGAACACATGCCAAGAAATTCATTAATTTCTCAAAAAGAGAATGAAAGAGGTTCTGGTAATAACCAAATATAATGGTAAGATCCTGACCTCCTTCCTATCTAGCTAGTCCTATCTCAACTACCACCTCAATAAAACTGGTATTAGCCAATCGGGCATTTGCCGACTTTGCCTCGAGGACGTAGAAACTAGGCTCAAATACTTTCACAAAGGCTTTACATCGCCGACTGGTATCACGTCCACTTCAGAACAAACAATTCTGAGGTTCATTAATCCCTCTGTAGAGGGATAGTACAAAAGACCTATATGAGGTCGCAGTACTTCTTGAGGCTCAGCACCTCAGCTATTCTTTCCAAAAAGAATCGTAAGTAGGTCCTTGTGGTCAATTATTTTTCGACATTATCTTCAGAAGTTGATCAAAAGAGAGGTAATTCTGGTATCAGGAACGTGTGCTTCAATAATAAATGAATTTCTAGAGCCTGAATAACCCATTCCTTTGGATCCATACTAATGTCGCTTGAGCAAAATCTTTGACTGAAAAAACCTTTGGTACAACTACCATTGGACTATCCTTTTCGGTTAGTGTGTTTCCCTGAGAGAGCTAAGTGCAACATCCAAATGATCTGCTTCCAGTATTCACTCATATCTACCTACTCTAGTATCCTAAGCAAGCAGTGACCAAATGCAACAATTTTGCCCAAGGTGGGTAAAGAAGATCCTACGTAAGAAGAAAAGACCCTACCTACATACAATGTAAGCTTGAATCTAAGAGTTCTTCGATAGAACAATGTCCGGATGTCTTTTAGGAACCCCAACCCAGTTTTTAGCTCAGAACGCAGACTCTTCAAAAGGACATCGTGTCACCGAAGCGCAAGGAATAGTAGATAGGTTCAAGAACCATTTCCAGAAGATACTTAATATGCCGCAGCTATAATGGTAGGATAAGGACCCATTCAATAAAGAAGCTATCCCTCTCCCAGTATAAAAGAAAGCTAAGCTTTCAAAATGTTGAAGAAAAACAAGGTTGCCGGCTTTAAGGGTGGATGCACCAATACTTCAATTAGCTATTAGCTCTATGTGTCCAATTTCGAAGGAAAGCGATCCTATGTCTTGTAAGAACTATACCGACATACCTCTGGTAAGGATCCCATATGCACTTCTATCCAACTTACTGTGTGAACGTCTCAAGTTTTTCTGCAACACACTAGTCGGTACGTACGACTGTGGCTTGAAAACTGACAGGTGGACAAACCATCAAATCTCAAGTTGAGACTCATAATCTTTTCATCGTTTTCAATGACGCATATGATATATCTGATTCGTTGTCTTGACCTCTATAAGACGAATGGCCGAATTTGGAATACCCGCCAATATGGATTCAACTGTACAATCAATATTGCAATACCTATTGCAAAATTTTGTTCGAAGTACCAAAATAAGCCAAACTTGTTGATTCCACGTCGTTCACAGGAATTACGAACCTCTCAGTCCATTTTGTTGCGAATTTAGCAAAAAGATCTTGGCCTACATCCATTAAAAAAAAAAAAATAAATACTTGGAGCAACAGGTCGATGGGACCCAGGGCCTAGCTTCTCACAACCATTCGTGTTGTGCGCGTTATATTCTTTACACGAATGGAAGAGGCATACTGTTTAATGCTGTATCCGAAGGGCAGATTGCTATTTGAGAAGCTTTCTCAGGACAGTTGTACTCTCGGATGTTTGTCAGACGCTCCCGAGAGGTGGGGCCGTGAAAAACTTTTAGGTGTTGCCCGACTGGTATTCGAAGCACAAACACCTTGCTCCATAGTCCAACCCACTAGCCACTGCGGCACGGCTCCCACGCCTACATCCTTACAAGATAAAATGAACATAAGAACTGAAGCCTCTTGATCACTTAAAGCGTCATAACTTCTCCGGACTCTGGAATAGTTTGAAGAAAATCCTGAATTTCATCGAAAAACCATCTTCAGCGACTTTGTCAACAATGACTTTGTAACCACAAAAATTGGCCGTTTGGTGTGGATTCATTGCTGCAAGAGTTGATGAAAACTATAGCCATGTCACTGTCAATAGAGTTCGCTATCGTGCCATGTTGGAAGACTATTTTTAACCAGAATTAAATAGACTTAATATCAGTCATGTGGTGCCAACAAGATGTTGCCACATGCCACACATCGTGCCGAAGAATTGATCTATGAAAGAAGAAGTAAGGTACTCGCGTAGTTTCGAGAAATGGTCCGTTCGAATAGCCACCTCGCTCGTGTGATTTAACTCCGCCGTTGGATTCCTTTTTATGGGGTTAAATAGTTGATAAAGATATATCGAACGAAATAGGAACAATATCGGACGCGAAATTTTCAACGTTCCTGTCGAGATGTATAAAAAGGTGGAACAAAATTACTACAAAGAATCGATCTCTGCAAACGTGCTCACAGGGGTCCCATGGATGAAATCGAATGTCATACTTAAATCTAATGTATGTGCTACATGTGGAATAAATTTCAACCCGATATCCTAATTATTCTATGTTTAACTTAAATACAAAATTGTTATGTCCTTAGTGAAAATGCCTTGCATCGACAACAGCAAATAATTTCAGTCCAACAAAGACATTATGGCAGTTCTGACTTTTGTCGAGCCTAACATAGTGTCAAGCCACAAACCCCAGTAAAGTCGGAAATAATGTGTCTAAATTAACCTGAAATTTGTCACTTCTTTCAGGAATGGACATGTACCAGATGCTTTAGAGTAGAAACCCAGTTCATATACATACTACCGACTTGTCTCTTGTCCTTTGCAGTAGAATAACTGTAGTGATAGGCATACCGATATCTGCCGTATCCGTAAGGTTCTACCCTGCTTTGAGGCCTCGTCGGCGATAAAATATCCCGGAATCCTACAATGTCCCTGGACTTAGATGCGGCGAAAGCTGAGTTGGTCAGTCATCTAGTTAAGGCGCCGGCGACACTTTAGGCCAGTTTTAGAGTTGAATGTGAAGCTTTCAAGGATTTGATTGCAACTTGAATATCCGTATAAAAGGCCTCCTTGATCTCCATAATCTTTGCCTGGAAGACACTACAGTGACTGGGAAGGAGATATTTATGTTTCGATCGTTGAAGAAAAATTCATTGACTGCTTCTGACTCTGTTTTGGTCCATCCGTGACTTTAAGCCACAACTCATCGCCCCAATCGTGTCTTGAGGAAGTACGTAGTCGGCGTCTTCCAGGAGAAACTCAAGGTTGTTCATAGTAGAAGAGTGTCCTGTTATAAGACTAGAGATGTCGCCTTCAAGCCAGTAGATGCACAGTCTGCCACTTGTTTGCTATTGATGTCCAATGAAATAGTATGTCCATAGTCAATGTCGAGGTGCTCACATCTTAGTGTTCCACTAACAAGCTTTTTACAAAGCTGTCCCCTGCAGTGGCCTGACACATTCGAGGATGTTATCCTTTCAGCAAAGTTTCTTCTCAAGTACGCGAGTTAAATATTTAGTTTTTTGACACTCTCCGATGTCAGTCTAACTCCGGATAATTTCAGAGGGTCGAACTGCAGAGATTTGTAGTTCCTAGTGAAGAGGTTCTGTTTTCTTATGGTAAACACTAAGTCAACATTCCTCAGTCCATTTAGAAACCTTATAGAGAGCGTTTTACAAGAGATCCCTGAGCGTGTTGAGGTGTTTACACGAAACAGCTATGGCAACGTCTTGGGCGTAAGCAATTACATCAACTTCCAGCATTAGAAGCAGTTCAATCACCACTCGCTTCCAAAGAAGAGGAGAGAGTATCACATCCTGTTGAGTGCCCCTATTTACGATTGTTTGAGCTACGGCATCGGTAAGCTTTGAGTTGATAAACCTGTTCAATTGTCGGTTAATCAAGGCACCAATCGGCGCCGCAACTCCAAGGTTCGTAAGTGCCCTTCTGATTAATCTTTTACTTGTTTATGTAGATATGTACTATGTGTATAATTTAAACTAAGATGATATCAATTCAAATTAAGTATCTTTTATCTTCGCGCCGCAAAACCTGCAATCTCCGTCAGAGAGGCTTATGTTGTTTATCTTTGATACCAAAATTGCAGCGTACGTCCCGTCTCCCTTAGGCAGTCGAACTCATTATCGGTTAATCAAAATCTATTGGCCTGAATATCGACTATACATGCGTTTAGGCTACACTTGTCAACAGCTATTAAGATGGCCATACTTAAAGGAATTATCCAAATTACAGTGTCCCTCGATCGTGATAAGATCTTCAGCTCTGTCATATCATATGCAAGATCCTTTTCGAAATCCCCGAGACTATCTGCTGTGCCAATCGAAAATATAAACAATTTCGCCTTAATGGAGGCCATGGGACAGCAGCGTTTAAACCTTTCAAAATTTGTATGCTAAGGTACCTACCAAGAAACAATCATCACGTAGTGGTTCTGGAAGAAAAAAACAACAAAAAAAAAGTACTAAAACTCCCCAGTCACGTTGATGCTGCAACAAAAAATGAAGAAAAAAAGCAAAAAAATTGCAAAAAGGGCAAAAACTTGAATCCATAATGAACCAGGAACCAGTTGGCAACTTTTTACTCCACTTTCAACGATGATGGCAGTCCTACGTGCTCGCTCCCCGACTAAAAAGTTTTTCTTTTCTTTCATCAACCCCACCACCATCACCACCACCAGCTCCTGGCATCAGTTCATGAATCGTTGACGAACGCCATCATGAAATTTCATTCACGTTCCTTATTCTCGCATGACTGGCTTGCTTCCTCCGCTCTGAGGACGATAAAGAAGGATCATGCGCGTGGCGAACCGTGTGGTGCATGGAGAGTACTCTTATCCTTGCTTGGGGTTGGTCAGCTGGGTGGTGATGGTGAGGTTTTCTCATCCCAAACTGATTGCGGTTAGCGGCTGTATAACTCTGGCACCTTTGTGATTAATTTTATAGATATTAACCCCCCCTCCCGTGTTAGCCGGCCATTCTGAACCGTCCGGTAGCATGCACATGGTTCTAGAAATAATTACATATTTGCATTCTGTTCAACAGGGGAGCTCGGGACTCGGGAGCGTCCGGCTGCTATCAACTCAGCGATCCGATTAAATGGTTTCTCTCGTTCGCAAGGCACCTGATCTTATAGGTGACTGTGCCTGGGAATGATGAAATGAATCACTTTGACGTGACGGTGGCAGGGCGGCATGGCAATACTAATTGAATGCATACAGCTCGCGCAAGTTGTGTCAGAGCACGGAGTTTGAGTGCACCACCGTGTGGTAGTGGATTCTTGTCCCCCGCCGTCGCCGTCATTGCATTTCCATAGAAATGTGCGAAGATTACACGTTTGGCGGACATGAAATTGCACAGTTTCATGGAATCTAATATCTCAAATTGTTCCTCGATGCGCGATACACATTAGGCGGGCATGGACATGGGCACATTGCCAGAGGAGTGGAGCAGCTGACGAACGGTTAGCTAAGGCTTGAACAGTACGAAAAAAGGCATCATTGTGCATTTCCGGTTCAATCTGGAAGACCAAGTAATGGACGGTTAAGGTCAAAGCTTTGAGTACACGTCATCGTTTGATTGACGTTCTGAATGCAAACAGGCCGTGTGAGCCATTGCATTCGATAGGCTAATTGCAAACAAGTTGCCACTGATCTGATTCGTGTAACAGGCAGAATGTCATTAGTGGATAAATCAGACAAGTCTTACCTGTCCGGCAGCTACTGGCAGCAATTGAATGAAACGCGTTTATGTGGGAATCACCTTCTCTAAGCCCACTAGGTGGGAAGGATCAATCGGAGGTCAATCTTTTAATAGGCTTCATATTGCTTTGACGTACATATATCTGGAACGCCAGGCATGTGGAAACTATAAACTCTGCCCCTCTCCCAAGCTCCATCGGCTAAAGACTAGCTAGAGATCTCCAGATCAGTTGTTAAACAAGCTATATTCTTTCGTTTTATCTAAAAGATTGCATCGTGTGTCGTTTTTTGAAGTCGAACTACATTATATGAGATCCTCGACTAACGATACGAGCTTCACCTTTAGGGAAACCTCCTAATCCTGGAGATTTTAAGAAACATAAGGCAATTACACTGGAAGGAGACTAGAAAACATCTTGCTAGCTACCTAACAAACTAGTTCAACTCTAGGCAGACGTATAAACACGCAAGGTAGGTATATATGTACCTGCCTGTACCTGTCAATAAAGCTTCAGTTTCAATAAAGCCTAGCACCCTTTTCTGCAAGCTCATACCTTTCGAAGGTCTGTTAAGTATCCCTGCCATCTAGCACCGAGTATAGGATAAGGTTGCGTTTGTCTAAGAGGTGCCGATTCCAATCCCAAGCAGCTATTTCCGTTTCCGAAAGAGAAAAATATTCGAACAGTCTCTTCACAGTCATACGACCTGCTATGTGACCTTCTGTCGCGTCAACCGTTTAATCTCTTCACGAGATTGTGATCGATCAAGTCAGCTGATGTCACTATCCATATCACAGATGAAGCGAAACATCTGGGTCTGATCCTGGATGAGAAATGTTTCTTGGGGTAATATTTCAAGTCGAAGATACTCAAGACACTCTCAGGCAGTGTAAAGGTACCTTTGGTCTAACGACTGCGTCAAGACATTTTCTAGCTTTTCTAGCCTTTGGGTCTATCTGCACTAAACTCAAAGAAATTGCTTGTCCCGGTTACACGGGAGCTTCTCTAACTCAGGCTGACTGTACTCTGATTTACCTGCTCTTGTTACTTTTATCAATGGCTGCACTGACAAAGCAATCTACCCACGTAGACTGGGTGGATTTTGGTATCATCCGCACTCTGGCTCTATGTATATATCGTCAGATGTAATGACACTAGAACATCGAATTTTGTGCCAGACTCTAAGCCTAGACTAGCATGTAGTCGAATTTTTGCGAATGCCCCCCGAAGTAGTTCAGGGTTCGGAGTACTTCACTTATCGTTAGCCAAGCTTGTCTTACTAGCGCAGATTTTCGGCTGCCCACCATATTGTTAAGAAAACGTAGCGGGGTCCCAATAGTGACTTGAACCTGCGCTGAGTCTTCCCATTTCCTTACAACAATGCGGGCTTGCTCTCTGAGACTTCAGATTACTTGGGTATTGTTCTGACTTTGGTCGGGTACTGCCTGGTTTACACTGGCTTCCAAAAGTTTCACACTAGTGTATGTATGAGATTGAGAATTTGTTTGTGCCAAATAAACAGTTAAACGCAGGTTGTTGGATCAGTTGGCCACGTAGTGTAGGACCGGTATGCCAGTGGCCTACTTATAAAGAGTTTTTCAATAAGAACGTAACAATTTAGCTTTGAAATAAAACACCGAATAATTAAGATATCGAACTAAAGTTGTTTTAAAGTGTAGTACACATGTTAGATTTAATTATAAAATTCAGTCTTGGTTATATGACCACCGCAAGCACGTTTGCAGCGATCGATTCTCTAAAACCAATTTGACACAACTCTTTCACACTTATCGATTGGCAATTTCGGATTTGACATTATTCCTGATCTTCTCTTGTTGACTTATTGACATTAACCAACGACTTTACGTAACCCATGAGCATAAGCGAAGTGTGGCCATTCGAACGAACTATTTCTCGAGATTGTACGATTACCGAACTTACCCTTCAACAGGTCAATTGTTTGACTAGCTTTGGGGCATATGGCATCATCTTATTAGAATCTCATATCATTCGTCAAATGAAATCCATATTACACGATTCTGTTGATGCAATGTAGTCTTTTGAAGCACATGTGGGCTTATTACTGTCCAATACTGCATATCTTGCCTATTGACAGACCCTTTTCTGGAAAATGTTGGAGAACCCAATTAGAGAAGTTTCGGAGCTTAAAATGATCAGGAGGCTTAAGTTCTGGATTTCATTTGATCTTGTTAGGGTGTATGCCAATATCTTTATGCAAAATTCGTCACAATGTGAACTGAGAGATTCCCAATTCCTGTGAACTTCGTAGAATTGACTGCCTCTAGAACAGGAAAATTCAATACTAAATGTAGTAACTTTTAATGGTTTCTAAGCATTGTTTGTTCATGAACTTTACCACAAAAGCAAATGTAAATCCTAGCTAACGTTCTGACATTGATAGATTATAGAAAAAGCATAAGGGTCCGGTTGCATTAAAATACAAAATTGTTATGTCCTTATTGAAAAATCCTTCAAATAGAAGTTCTTTGCAAATTATAAGCTAGTATGTGTACTATCCATCGATTTAAGGTGGCCATGGGGTAGTGAATAGCGTGTTTATTTATGACCCAAACAGTGTAGGTTCGAGTCCGGGCGGAAAGCAGCAAACGCAGCCACCAAACCATGTGAAAGAAACAAGTAAAACTCAAACCAATGAAACCAAAAAAGGGAATTTGACTGGAAGTTCCATAACAGAGTCGGTCCTTTACTTAATTCACTTAGCTCATACAAGGCGGTGTCGGTTGTGGATATCTTAGATGTCGTATCCATCTTGATGTTTCTATTTCTCTGGCGCTGTTCATTTAATTAACTGGTTCCAATCCAAAACAAACCATTACAGCCCATTCTCCAAATGCAGAAGTGGTCAAGCGACTGAACTTCATACAAGATCCTAGAAAAGCGGCTAACATCAATGACCTCCAGATCACATATTACCAATCACAAGATCGCCGCTTAATGTTTAAACATCTTAAACGCTAATCAATGTCTATCAAAGAAATATCAATCAAGTGAAAAGGAAAAGAGAGAAAAAAAAACTTTGGATTGAGTCCACCAACAGAATAAATTAGCCAAACATTCGTGACTGCACTCGTAATGAGATGTCAACACCATTCAATCCAATCCAATCCAACGCAACTGCATTCCTTGACACAAGACATCAATTCAATTATAAATTCACCTGCATTTAGCGGACGTGTATATGCGCCAGAGCGCACACCGACACAATCCCCAATAGAACGTCCTTTTTGCAGATTATTACCGCTTCCTGCAGCCAAGTTCAATCAATCGTCACCTTGAGGTACAGCAACAGCAGCATGAGCAACAGCAGAAGCAGCCAACTCGTCCAACTAATAAAGATACATGCTCTGAACTGCAGAGGAAAGCAGTTCAATTAAAAGCAGTGATGATAGGTTCCATGCGTTTCTACCCAACCATCGATTGGAATAGGATCTGCATCTGATGGAGCGTAGCTAATCATTTTATCCCTCAGCTAGACCCCCGTCGTCACCTCTTGGACCCGGAGATGAAGATGAGATCCTGAAGTGAGCACCAATTAAATCGAAGGTAAATGGCTTGACATGGAAATGTTTAATCAAATACGTGACTTGATTCCTGCTCGAGGAGACTGGCAAAGATTGGATTGGCGCAGGAGATGAGGTTGATGCCTCCATCGCGGCGGCGATACACTCGACACGTTGCAGGTTGATTGATTTTTTTTCTCTTCTGTTCTGTGTTCCCCAAAGACCCCAACACACAAGCATCCAAGGGATGATGCCCTTTTTAAAAGGATCCCCCTACCCCCCTCCACCCGTTGCCCTTGGTAAGGCGTGGATACGATGTGTTATTGCCTTAAAATTCAAAATGGCGTGTCGAATTTTATCTGTACATCCAGAGCAGCAATCCATCCACAATAAGAGTCGGAGGAGCATTTGAGCGTATATCCACCGCATATCTGCATGAGGATATCTGACGTGTAGTGCCGGTGGAGCGCATTTTGCCTCTGCTGCTGCAAGGCGTGGCGAAATTACAGGGTGGAAAAGTGTAGCAAACGAAACTCCATGGGTACCTTGGTTCCATCGAGGATTTTATTTGCAAAAGAGAAACGATTGATGTGGAGTGGCTGGCTGCGTAATGTAAACGCTCGCAGCACGTATTTAAGGGCAGAGGAAATGAGTGCAGTTAGAACAGAGTTAGACGCTGCTACCTGTACACTTTTCTTTCCGGCATTTCTTGTAAGTCCTGTCAGGAGATGTGACAGCATGTTAATTAATGAAAACATGGAACACGTGTGCTGGAATACGACTACCTATGGAACGTGCAGTCCTTCGCTAAAACTTGATCAGTCCTAAGGCGTGGCTCAGTGGTCCAGCCATGCAAAAATCTAAATCAGAGAGGAAACTTTCTCTAGAATAGGTATTTGGCACTTTTTGGGGACTATCGTGTCAAAATAACCTGTTCTAACCTCCGACTGGCCTGGAGATATATGGCTATGGATGTCTAACTGTCAGAGGACTCTTCTCGAATCCGAAGAAGGAGATCTATTAACGAGAAGTCATGCAATACAGACTCATGGAATTAGAGATTCCCGCATAGAGACTTGTAGAGATGAACAAGGAAACCTAGTAGTTGAGTCACAGTCGAGTTGAAGATATGGAGAAACCATCTTGCAGACTGTTAAACGGCGACTATGGCTCAAAGACATCCGTCCACCCGACCAGAATGAAGTAAGGGTAGCGATACCTAAACTTAAGTCCAACAAGGCTGGTGGCCCAAACTATTTAAACCAGTCGGAGCATTCACTAATTCATTTCCAAAATCTGGTTAATGGAAAATACGGCTAATGAATGGAACCTTAGTAAGAAAGGAGGCCCTCTTAACTGCACCAACTATAGAGGCATCAGTCTCCTTAACATTGTCCGCAAGATCCTTTCCAGTGCATTGTGTGAACGCCTAAAACCATTTGTTAACGAGCTATTGGCCCGTATCAGTGCAGTTTTAGACAGGATAAGTCCACAATCTACCAAATATGCACACTACGGCAGACCCTGTAAAAAACCCAAGAATCTAAATCGATACTCACCATTTTGCATATGGCACATGACAGCATTTGTAGAGACGAGCTATTGTGCAGGACGATGACCAGAAAGCAACCTCGGTTCTCCATAAAGGTCGGAAACAACTTGCCAAGACCTAAATTGTGCGAAGCTCACAAACCAACGATTTTTCTATCCAATTACTTGTCTTCGCTGAGGACATTGATATCATCGGCAGGACTCAGTGAGCTGTCACTGATGCGTTTCCAAATACGACAAAACGAAGTCTATAGTGTCAACAAGGAGAAACACACCACACCGAGGAATCTAACAGTACGTCACAATAGACAGCTATACCTCTGAGGTAGTTAGGGACTTAGTCTATCTCGGCTCCCCTATAAACTCTGACAACAACATAACTTCAGAAATCAAACAAAGAGTTACGCTTCTCAATTGCTGTTTCTTTGGCCCAAGACCTTCATGATCCCAGTTCTGCTCTATGGCGCTGAAGACGGGCCCAAATTTCTTCGGATTTTTTTCAGTCCTGTTTGCATTGACGAGCTTTAGAGGAGGAGATTTAACAGCGAACTCTACGAGCTACACACCACATCAACCTGGTTAGAAAAGTACCCATCATTCTAGGCAAGTAGAGCGAATGGACATCGAACCCGAAAGAACAACGCAGCAGAGAAAGACCATGCTAACTGTAGAGGCTTTGCTGTTTGAGGCCCAGATCCACCCCGGACTGCAGTACCACCCATGTAAGTAAATAAGTGTTATCAGATGAAGCCGGTTTTACTGGAAAAGTTTGACTTCGAATTCAAGTTTAAGTGAGACTTCCGAGTACGTCTTTAAGGTTTAAATCAGTCCCACATCCTCTGGTGATAGTCTGATAAACACCTGGTCGTAGAAATCGAAAAAAAAGTTTTTGGACAGGACATCTTTCCATTTGTCTGGATAGTAAAAAAGTGACAACACTTGTGGGGAACCCCAGGTAGACGTCTTAACGTATGCATGCCTTGAAGATTTGAGTTTCAACTGTTTAATTGGCCGATCCTCAAGATCCTCTTAACTTTCCGGTAGTCACGTCTACTTGGATCCATTGAGGATAGACATTCTTATTTTTTCCATTGGGAGCTGTAGTCTGTGTGGCACCCCTTCAGTCCATTCAAGCCACCTAGAGAGGAATTTGTCTGTCTTAGCCTTCTATTAATATATGTACATATGTACGAATGTGCACGAGAACATCTGTCGAACCTTAAAGTCATGCACAATAAGGTATATGCCGGACAGGGACTGTCTAAATCTAGGCGACAACCTTGGTTTGGTGAACAAAGCTACCATTACAGCTTTGGAATAACCTTGGGTTCAGGTTAGAGTGACTCCTCCTTACTCAGTCCAATAAAGGCCATTGTGATGCGGTAGATTGCACCATTTGGTTAGCTAGGACTAACTAAACCAACAAGAGGATTTGAATACAGCGAAGGAGGCTTGTGTTCCCCTAATGACGGCAGTTCACCTAGGTTGTCAAAAAAAGAAGCTCAAACATGGAGTAGTCTTTTGTGAGACAGAGCTGGGCAACTGTGTGGGAGGTGGAGAACGATTTCTTCCGCTTCTTTTGCAGAAGGCATCAATAGAACCAACTCCGCACTATTAAGCCTGGTGTCTGGTAGCCTCCACCATTTCGGTAGAGTCTTGTTGGTCGTACCCAGTCTGATATGTCCAGGAGAGACAACCTGCAGCTTAACGATTTCAATGATTTGATTACCGCTTGACTGTCAGTGGACATCCTCATATCCTTGACAGCTCTTGCATTACATTTCAGACCAAGATTTCGCCTAAAAAATGCAACAATACTCTGGGATGAGGAAAGAGATGCTCAGATTGAGCTCGTCGGAGTAAACACCGCAATGCACCCCTTATCAGTCTTGTAGCCCTCCATGTTGAAACCGATTGAACTGTCCAATACCAATGAACAATTGGTGCATCCTCGGTAAGCTTGTGGCGTGATTGGACTTATTAAAGCTAGAGCCAGCAGCGTTGCGGCCAAGGCATTCTTCTGAAAGAACTATAATTTCGTTCAAGCCCTATTGGCAGACCAATCATCTCGGGATTTACATAAAAGTACCTGCTGACCGCATAAATTGATATTCTCTTACTTAAGACGCCTCCTTCGCCATTTGACACGCATTAGCCAGTCAACTATATAAAACGTACACCACACAATCAATTCCATTCAATTTGTTGAATCCTTCAACTTCAAATCACAACAATCAGCTCTAATTTGGTGCTTTTCCTTGTGCCCCTTCCTCCCGTCGTACCCGAGTTCCGGCATTGGCCTCGGGCTACGTCACTACACGAGTATTTGCCAACACCAATGTCCTGCTGCGTAGCTAAACAAAGCGGATCCCACACTCACCGCCACTCGTCTTGACACAGTGTCGTTCCACATTGAATCATATCAATTCACTGCTTCCGAATAGGTGCAGTGGCAGCGAAATTTTGTCACTTCATAGAGTCGATACAAAAGCGGTCCTTTTCCCGTCACAGAATCCTAACGCCAAAAGCAAACTCCATTCGATTGTCGCGTGACTTTTGACGACGACGCCGACGTGGTTGTGTGTCGGGTCGTTCGTTCTCAGCAGCGGAATACACGATGAATTCCGCCCCAAATCGCACTCACTGGCGGGTCGAGTTGGCTCCGAGCCATGCAAAGAGCATGACTCCAGGAATCTAACCATTCAACCGAATGTGAACACAGCTCGTTTTCCAGTCGAGTGATTTGGGAATATTTAATGGGATTTTGATGATTCCATAATGAGATTACAATTGTGTGTCGTTGTGAAGGGTCACTTCCTGCTCGAGTTCCAGAGATGAGCTTCGCTTTTTGGTGAACCCATGGTGACCAAAACGGAGCACAAGAGTCGTACACACACTTGATTTGCATCCAAGAAACTGTATCACATTCTGTCTGTGTTAACTTGGAAGATAGAGGGCACGTGCTCTTCCATAGATTACACGTTTCAATGGATCCTCAATTTAATGCCATTGTCAATTAATTAAGCCCTGGCAACACAACTGCATGTACACACGATGTTGCACAGAAAAAAAAAAATTAAAAAAAAAAGAAAGAAGAATCAGACGCTGGTCGTTAGCAGTCTGCGTCGTCGTCTTTGACAGTGGCGGCGGCAGTAGTGGCGTCACCATATCGTCAGAGTCGTCTTCATCATCCCCTTTCATTAGACGAGTAATCCCACATCATTGTGTGGCGCGGCTATTGATTGTGGGTTGTGTGACAGGGTTCCGCTGGATGTGGGAATATCCTGTGCGCGCTCTTTTCACCCCGCTGTGATGTGTTGTGATTGCCTTATGACATTAATGTCCTATTCAACATATGTATTGTGATTGTTATCCTTTAGCTCTGGTGGGTTTGAGTTTTTTTTTTTCTGAATTTGATTGAGTGAGTAGACGATTAAAGGTGCACTAATCAAGTAGTTTGTCCTGTCGTGGTGTGGTGGATGATTGATGCGCGGACGACGAGAGATTTAAGATTAGGAGGAATGGACATGTAGGAATTCTGGAATCTAGTACATGTTTTATTTACTCTGGCTTGAGCTGACATCCAGGAGAGCTTACATGGACAAGACCGTCAGATATTACAGTCCTTTGCGTGTGAGCTACATTTCCGAGGCTACGTGCCAAGTTAGTACTTTGATGAGGATGAGTTAGGTCTCATTTCAGCAAAATGAAAAGGAGACATGTTGGCAAAACTTTTGACAATGAACAGGACGACTCATAAGCACTGACGTGAGGCCCAAACATGTAAAGAGTAGCCACATTGGACCATATGGAGATCAGTTGCACATTTCACCAACTTGAAGGGTTTTTCAATATGGACATAACATATATGTATGGGTTATATGTAAAGGGTGGGCCATGTAGTAGTTTCTTTTTAAATCATAAGTTCTTTTGACACTGACAGCTGTTTCCCGCTCGAAATCTTGACAGAAAGTGAGTATCATACCTCCGCGAAACGAAATGAGTCGCTTTACGCTTGAACAACGTTGGAAAATATTGAAAACTTATTCCCAAAGTGAGTGCTGTTATCGCTTCGCAGTTTGGGCCTTAGAGCAGCTTGAATTGGACAACGGTTTTGGGCGAAAAGCATCTTTTCGGATGAGTTGCATTTTCATCCCGGTGTCTACGTTAACAGACAAAATTGCCGCATCTGGGGCTCGGAAAACCCGCACGTTATTGTCGAGAAGACGATGCATCCACAGAGAGTGATAGTTTGGTGCGGATTTTGGAGTCATTGGACCATTTTTATTCGAAAATGAGGGAACGACGGGTCGGTCACCGGTGGGCATTACAGCAGAGCCATGTTAACCGACTTTATTTTACTGAAATTGAAGACATGAATATGTACGATTTCTGGTTCATGCATAATGGCGCGCCATGCCACAATCGATCTTTTGCGCACCAAATTCCCAAATCGTGTTATCAGCCGTCCTGGCGATGTCAATTGTCCGTCTCGGAGGTGCGATTTGACTCCTTTGGACTTTTTTTTGTGGGGAACCATGAAGGACCGATGTTATGCCAATAATCCGGAAACGATTCAAGCACTTAAGGCCATGCGTGAGCTACAGCCCGAAACCATCAACAAGGTCTTGGAAAATTGGAGTGACAGAATGCGCTACTGCGAAGCCAGCCGAGGCAGCCACTTGAACGACGTTGTATTCCATAATTAATACGAATGTTCGCTCCTACTAATAAAGCCATACCTAATACATGAAAAGAATTGAAATTTGTTAATTTTATTGCATTTTTCAAAAACTTGTATCTGGGCCACCCTGTATAAGCTGTCAATATCAAAACGTCAGGCAAGGTTTATATTCCATGTGAAGATCACAAATGAACAACCTTTGGAAATTATTAAAAATTACTCCCAAACTTCAACTTCTTAGTTGGTGTTCCCAACGTGAACAGTGCTTACTCCAAGTTTTGGTCGCAATTATCTCTCACCAGGCGGGCTGTCCGTCCTATTGCGGATATATTCGACTCAACGTATTACCTATTGAATGTTCTTACGTCAATGAGACAATGCACCGATCGAAGTATCGAAAACATCGCAACCAGAAATGCTTCGGTTCAAAATGTGCCAAATCAGTTGATTCCAAGTCGTTGACAGGAATTAGGCAACTGTCAGCCTACATTGTGGCAAATTTTGACTAAAGATCTTGACCCACATCCTTAGAATTTCAAATTAACTTAAGAACTGAAGCCTCCTAATCATTTGATGCTCTAAAACTTCTCCGATTGGGGTCCGACAAATTTTAAAGGAAATCCCAAATTTCATCGAGAGATCATCTTCAGCGATGAAGATCATTTTTGGCTTAATGGCTTTGGCAATTAGCAAGATATTGAATAGCAACAAACCCACATGTGCTTCAAGAGACATTGCATTCACGAGAAGAGCCTTTGTGGTGTGAATTTCATGCTGGAGGTGTGCTTGGACAGCAGTAGATAGTTCATCTGTAGATTCGTTGCTTGCAATTCCTTGATGACCATGGACCCATTCAAGTTTCCCTGAAGCATTTAACTATAATAGAGTTCAGTGAATTTGAAGTAAGTTTTGCCTAACTATCTGTGAAGATGGAGATTATTCTGGAACACAATCCACATTCCAGGTAGGTATCAGGACTTGGTGTTGCATCTACATACACCTTCTGTAAACTTTAGGCTACAGAGGCAGAGCACCATTAGACTAGTCTACACGGTTTTATAGTTCTGTCTTTAATAACTTACCGAAGCATTATTCTCTGACCATGCTGTCAGGGATAGTTCGACACATTTTCATTTGGAGGTTCTAAGTCACCCACATGGTTTCTTTTATGCAGAAAAGGCAATTCGCTGGAGCTCTGTTGCCGGTGTCCGATGGAAAAAGTTCCCACTCTAAACCGTGACCGAATACGTGATAATGGCGACTGTTGCAAAGCCATCTACTAATCCAGATGATCTTAATTGCACGGGCGATGGCGAACTTGATATCAGTTTTCCATTTAAGCTGTTTATCGAGGATAACCCTCAAGTATATAACCTCACTGGGAAACACTAATGTAGTCACCTTGAAGGCGAAGACTGTTCCATTGACTAGTTTCTGGCACTAGAATAATGTTCCTAGGATTGATGGGTAGTCCTTCTCCGGTGCACCATTCTAAGCCTGATTCTTACTAGAAGATTTTCAATGACTTGTGACCACCGAATGGGAGAAAGGACTACCCTTGGGGCAAATCTCTGCTACTCAGTGCTTTCGCATTTGAGTCGCAGGCAGGGTTATCGAATCCACCTTCGATGTCAAGTACGGCACATTGGAGCGAAGTGTTCCTTTCCCAGATAATGAACAACTATATACATAAAAAGGTATAAGTAGTTCCAGGATATTGAGAGCAAATCGACGAGCCTTACCGTGTAGACCCGATAATGTCTGTTTGGTTTTCAAAGTGGAAGTCCACAAGGTTGTATACTATCGCCACTAGTCTGGACTCTGCTCAAATCTTTCTTAGAGATGGCAGAGATTCTGACTTTACAGAAACTACCTAGATCCTCCTGATAGTCACCATAAATGCCAATCCAATCGACAAAACCTAGAAGCTTCAGTCTATAGCTTCCGTGTTTAACAAAACTAACCTAAAACTCACCCTCGAAGGACATGAATCCACTTAAATCCAGAAAACCCTAACCAAATCAAAAATCCGCCACAAGAACGAAGGTATCCCCAGAAAAATGCTAAGATAACCAAACTAAACTTCTTCCTTCCTTCGAAAACTCAATTTAAGTTCTCCATTCAGGAACATTACACTCAGCCGAAATGCCTCAGCGGAGAGGGGCCGACAAGAAAATCGAAAGCAATTGTAAAAGTTCCGCAACCAAATCCTCAAAATTGCCCTCAAATTAAAGATTTTCCACTTGACGAGCCAATACCCATTGCACACACCATTCCCTCGATTTTTCCCAAGACATTTCCGGTTCCCTTTTGCCACACTCTTTCTTCGGCAAGGAAATCCGCAACTGAAGACATTAAATCAAAAATCCTAAAACCAAACTAAAAACACAAAAAATAAACGAGAAACTTTTACCAACTTGAAAGAAAAGTTTTTGCAGCACAAATCAACCAAAGAAGGATAAGTTTTGTTGACAAGTTTACCACCCTTACCGATGCCACATGGCCGTTGGACAACTATACCAGTCCCAACCACCACACATTCTCGGTGGGAGTGATACACAAAAGCCAGCTCCTTCAAGCCAACAAGAAACCAAAATGAAAGTTTCTTATGAATATTTGACAAAAGGAAAAAGGATACGCCACACAACCACTCTTGTAGGGCACACACAACTGTAGCACACAAGGAAACTAGCACAAGGAAAAGGAAGAAGGAAAATAAAAATGTCTGCGCCAGCTTGTGTGTCTATGTGTTCGAAGAAGTTTTCCATTTTCTCGCAATTAATTTAATGGCAGATCCTATCCCCACGGAAGTCAACGAAGCAGAGAAAGGACTACATACACACCAAGATGTATACTTTGATACGAAACAAGGAAGTGGAAGCAGTTGCATGTGAGATAGAGTAATTCATCCCTTATTTATGTGCGATGTCCTGTAATGAGTTGAACTGTCCATTGCCAAATCGAATTGCGGTCGAAATGCGGTAAGTGTGGTACCACACCATCACTCTATGGAGGGCGTGGGCAAGCAAGAGCAAATTGGCAGGACATTTCATTTCCTACAATATGCGCTGGACATGCTGTCACTGGTGAGTTATGGAAATTATGGAATTATTGCTTTGTGGTGAGAGCAAGACTAATTTTGATTGTTTAAACCAACAGTATGCAGATCTAAGGACCTTTACGTTGTCTACAAGTCCTTGGCCTTAACCAACATCATGCACTGTAAGGATGATAGGGACATAAATAGCCAATACACGGACTAGCTTGAGTCTCAAACATTTTATTAACATGGTCGAGAAAATGAAGTGCGAGTTTATAACCAAAAAAAATGTCCGACAAAGGAAGGCTATTAGGATACATCAGGGTAAATGTAGCGTAAGAGAGGTAGGAAGTTCTTAGAGAATTTTTCAGCTGACGATTATTTTCTTTATGTAAAATATGTCTCCCTAACCAATGTAGTATTGACTATTTACAGAGAATGTCCTCGGATGATACATACAGTGTAGGAAGAACCTACACTTCATACATATCTGATCCCAAAGTTTGGTATGGTGATTACCCAAGCCGCAGTGGCATGAGTAGGAGATATCCCCATACATATCGAGGCTTTGATGTTGGATCCTAAAACACCAGCTCTAATTCCAGACTCCACCTTCAATCAGTCAATGAACCAAGACAAACCTAGCCCTAGGGTCTAGTGGTTGATCCCATATTTCAACGTCAAATACGCTACCGAAACAGTTCACCTTGATAATGAGGTTGAGGATAATGCAAAATATGTCCCTTTTGGGGTCGCCTTCCCCAGCAAACGAAAGAAGGACAACGACATTCGGATCTGCACGTAGAATGTTCGGAATCTTAAGAAACTACGTATAGGCAAAGAGTTAGCAGAGGCTTTGTACTGCTAGAATGCAGAAATCGAAGAAGTGCGATGGAATTGTCCAAAAGAATGATGACAATCTATGATGTTTACTATGGTGATAGCTATAGAGCCCAGAAGCGACGTTTATCGAATTTGAATTCGTCACACGTCATACGACTTAGGCAAGAAGTCCAAAGCTTTCAACAGAACAATCCACCTTATGACAATCCGTATCAAGGCTAAATTCGCCAACATAAGCTTAATATGGTGCGCTCATCCCCCACAGAGGACAAGGACGTCGCCACTAAAGAATGTTTCTATGAGCTCCACGACAAAACCTACGAGCAATGTCCTAAGTCTGATGTTAAAATCGTCTAGAACGAGGACATTTTTGACGTTAAACTCGCCAAAATAGAAAGGAGGGCATCTTTAGTTGGTAACCTTACACTACACCATGTCTAGCAACAGACTTAGACTTAGTAACATACGATTTCCCCATCCCAATATTCACAAGAAGACAAGTTGACGCGGGCTTGTTGGTTGAGGCCCAGGTTCACCCCGAACTGTAACGCCACCTCTGTAAGTAAGTAAATAAGCGGTAGTCTTGTTAACTATGATTTGTAGGGATGAAAACCCATCGGCAGCTCCCCATCATGTCCTTTATTCGTTCATTCAAGAACTTGCGGTACGCGATAATGGACCTCATCATCATTGTAACCAATGTCAATTCTCACCAGTCTAACGTTAGTCTAAAGTTAGAGTCCTTCTTTAAAAAAATATTTTACTACTGAAAAGCTATTGTTGAAGACACTCACTCCTTCTATTGAAGCCACTACAGCCTCACACCTTATGATAGCCATTGGGATCGCACACTTTGGAGTAATGGAGATTGCTATCTTGGCTGTGACGTATGAGTTCCTGCACCCCTATGTTCGTCATCGCCAGGAATGTATACCAAGCAACACACTGTAATTCTTGTTAGCCTGGTAAAGCGTGGTCGGTTAGTTTTAGGAGAGAAGTTCCCATGACGAAGGTAACGTCATCTCGACCTGTGATACGGGCGTGATGTTGACAGTACCGAAGTAGAAGCTGACAAAGCGAGAAGCTAACTCACCATGGACATACCCTAAGACGCATTAACGTATCATCACACGAGTGAGAAATGATTATCCTTATTCCCCATTCAATGGCTCTGAGTCATTTGATCTGCTCATCCATCATCATCCCCTCAGCTTGTCTTTTTACGAACAATAGAAAGGGGGAGAATGTCTTGTACTATACTTGATTTATAAACTGCTGAACCTGGTAAGTACTGGCTATCCTTCGGCAGGTTTCACTTAGACCAGAGAAGATCCATTATTCCTGGAATCATTTCGATTTATGGACGAATCGATTGATATTCAGATCGGCAAAAGGTTTAAGCTGCTCGAAGAAGTATTCTCCTAGAATCTCCTTTCTTGATGAGATTATTGCTGATACATAGCAGATTTGATGTCCTCCGTCTGCTTAGCTCTGGCTACATCTGTTCACATATCCACCACAGATTGGTATTGCTACTACCGTGAAGAGTCAATGCATTATTTGCAGTCGAAACCCGCACTTGCGCCCTACGGCTCTATAGCAAGCGTATAGCACCGGAAGGGCCTTCCCAATACGTAGGTGTAGGGTCAGCTTCCATGGCACTTTCCTATCTACTCATAGCATAAGGCCCAAGTTCGGAGAAACTCTATTGAATACCCCTCGCAACACTATAGCAGTGTCGTCTACATAACCTTTAAATTTGAATCCTTTCTTTTTCTAAAGGGTGAGGATTAATTCGCTCACCGTGAGGAGTCACATTGCTGGTGACAATACACCTCCTTGTGGTGTACCGCACTGAACTGATGTTTTGGATTTGCATTGACTAGCAGCTGGTTGCTTAAGCATTGATCTCCAGTTTTCTGAGAGCATTTACTATGGCCTCTGGTTATATGTTGCTGAATGCCTCCTATGTATACATCCAGGAAACCTACCATCATGTATCCTTTTTCAATGTTAGCAACAAACAATGCAATACGGTTTCAATTGATTTACGTTTACGATTTCAAAGGCAACCTTAAGGATATGTTGTTACGGATGTAGATGTCCAGCCAGCCAGCTCAGAGCCTTTAAGATAGGTTGATGGATTTTAAATCTTTGTCGTTCGTTCTCGAACTTCGGTCGTCAGTTTCGGAATATAAACGTTGTCTAGACAGGATCAGAATAGTTTTATCAAACAAAGACAGAGAATGCCAGTGGACTGTATTTCTGCTGGAATGATTCTGTTCGGACCCGTCAATTTGTAGCCCGTAATAGGTTGTTGAAGCTTGTGATAGCATACTGTCTCCTCTAAGATATGCAGGGTTCCCTTGTTGAACTGCTTAATTTTGAGGCTGCATGGAGCATTGTTTTCTGGAAATGACAATGGCTTGCACAACTTTCGTCGAAGCAAAGCATTTTCAAAGATTTTTTCTTGCAATTTTAAGGCAAAATGGGAGTAAGTTTGAACATCTAAAGCCAACCGTCTGAATCAGATTTTCTTGTTACTAAACTAGCTTTGGACGAAATTTCCTATACAGGGCAACAAGTAAGAAGCGGAAAAGACTTTTGACGAAAGACGGTCACACATCTGCTCAAATAATTGAGTTATTGGAGTCGAAGTTGTGTGATCGTGTTATTTCCAGAAATGGACAACGTGTCAGTTGGTGAGATTTGGCCGCTCTTTGAGTCTACAGCAAGTCCATTTTTAGATGACCTCAGGGCCAACATCGATTTATAAGACAACACCCACAACTCATTATCTAATATTGAATTAATTTGTTTTTTTTTTTTTATTGTTGTGACATTAAATCATTAACGCAGCATAATTCCCGCGAAGGTCGGCTACCCTATTTGTTTACCTCGCCAACATGAGCATCCCTGAGTACATAATCATCATCAATTCACGCGAATAAAAGAAAACCAGCAACGACAAGGTGTAGAACAATCCAAATTCCCACTTCTAGTGCCTCAGCCTATGTGTATGTACAAGGGTAGGTAGGTAGGTAGGTAGGTAGGTAGGTACAAGGGTAGTAGCTACATATAGGATGGATGGGATGCTCGAGACCGGCTAAGACAAAAGGTGTAACTCACTCCATCCCCTAATTGAGCATAATTACAGAGAGGCAGCGATATTTTCATTTTATTCCTCTTCCACCTTTTCCACCATTGCGAAGGGGGAAGCCAGAAACATTGCATACCCCTGGCGAAGCGAAACAATGACAACACCGAGATGAAGTATGTAGAAAATGTTTTGTTTATTGTTAAACAATGGCAGCAAGTGGGGAAACAATGAATTGAAGAGAGCCGAGCGCCCAGCCAGCCGTGCCATCTATTGTGACGTGGTTGGTCCTGGTCCTGGTAGCGTTGTTCTCTCCCGACCAACTTGCCAACTTGCCAACTTGCCGATATGAGAGGAAGTGTGTCAAGTGCAATTCCATTGTATTATTTTGATTTTCCGCAAAATGTGAAAATCGTTTCGTTTTTTGTTTTCATTTTCTTTTAATTTTTTTTTTTTTTTCTTCTTTGCTTTATGCTGTGCAGTTTGGAGATGAAAAATTCAAGTGTCTGACGGCTGGTTGGGAATGGGAATTTGGAACAATGGGTCCTTCAGTGGCTTCAGGGAGTCATATGGAGAAACAATGGAATTCCGGATATCCGGATACAGAAGTGGCCCTGGGACAGTCAACAGAAAAATAGTATTTCAGCTCGTTGTCCTTTATTTCGCAATAAATGGTCGTTTTGGTAGCCACACTGACTCCGATTGGAATTTTTGGTATTCCTTTGGTTTTATGTTGCATTTCGGTGACCGCATAACACAGAAAGAGGGATACCGCCAATGAGTGGTATTAATTGAATATATCCCGGGACCTTGGAGGAGAGAAAGTAAATTTTTATTGGAAAACAATTCATCACAACACCGAAGTCCTTTCGATTGGAAATTGATTACCGAAATGGAACCAAATGCAAAAAAATAAAGACACACATTCGCAATGGATTGAGACTGCTTCATTTCCACAAGAAAGGAGCCCCCTCAACTGCGCCAATTACAGGGGTATCCGTCTCCATAACATCGCGTATAAGATCTTATCTGCCATTCTGTGCGAACGTCTGAAACCCTTCGTCAACAACCTGATTGGTCCCTATCAATGTGGTTTCAGACCAGGAAAGGCAGATCCTGGAGAAAACCCAAGAAGTTCAAGTCGATACTCACCATCTGTTTATCGACTTTAAGCCAGCATATGACAGCATTTATAGAGATGAACTATACGGAGCCAAGTCTAGTTTTGGCATCCCTGCCAAACTCGTCAGATTGTGCAGAATGACGATGGAGAATTCTCGCTGCTGCATTAAGGTCGGTAGCGATCTCACCGAGACCTTCAATGTCAAAAAAGGATTTAGACAAGGTGACGTGCTGTCATGTGATTTTGTCAACTACGTACTTGAATGAATTGTGCGAAACTCCCAAGCCATCACCAGAGGCACAATCTTTCAAAAGTCCGTGCAACTTTTAGCGTACGCCGATGACATTGATATCATTGGAGGAACGCAGCGGGCTATCACTGGAGCGTTTACTAGTATTGAAACGGAAGCTGCCAAAATGTGTTTAGCGGTAATCAAGGGCAATACAAAGTATATGCTGTCAATGAGAAGGAACACACAACATCGACGAATAGTACAGAACGAAGGCAATTGAGTAGCAGAGCCCTATCCCGAAGAACTAAGGAGACTCTATATAAGGCCCTGATCATCCTGCTTTATGGCACTGAAGCATGGTGTCTGTCTAAAGCGGATGAAGCGATTTTCAGACGCTTTGAGAGAAAGATTCTTCGTCTAATTTTCGATCCCGTTTGGGTTGATGGAGGAGATTCAACGACGAACTATACGAGCTGTACAGCGACATCGACCTAGTCAGAAAAATGCTTATCAACCGTTTAGGATGGGTAGGACATGTAGAGCGAATGGACACCAATGCTTCGGCCCGTAGAGTCTTCGAATCAAATCCGGAGGGACAACGCAGTAGAGGAAGACCTCGCCTTAGGTGGCGCGCACAAGTAGAAGGGAACCTCAACCGACTTGGTTGAGGCCTAGGTTCACTCTGAACTGTAGCACCACCTAAGTAGAAAAGGAATTTCTTGTTCAGATCCATTAAAAATGTTGGAGAACGCCTACGGGAACTCTTTCATGTTGAAAACAAAAGCATTTAAGTGGTTTAAGGATTACAAAGTTGGCCTTCAATAGCAGTTACTGAAAAAAAAACTTCAAATTAGGGAAGAAAATGGTGATCGAAATAGTTCAGAACGACTTGTTCCAAAAGAACTAAAGTTTCTTCGGGCCCCACATTTATGGCACGTATCATCACAGGTGACAGTGACGGTTAAGATATGCCACTCAACTGAACTAAGACCGAAAAAAGCGAGTCAAAGTCTGCTCACTATTTTCTTTAATATTTGTATAACTGTTCACTCAGAATCTCTTCCAGAAGACTGAAATTGAATTGTACTCTGATTTTCATCTTGTATATGATTTGACTCTCGTCCATTTTAAGCAGACTGGTACCAAAAAATTTCCTCGAGCTCAATGTGAATAAATGTCAAGGTATCACTTATTCCCCTTAAAGTTTTCCACCAATCCCTAGATTTTACCCCTTCTGTGGTGAGCCTATCCTATCCGTTTCCTTATTGAGGGATAAAGCCTTGAATCGAGGCTGTTCAATGTAGAACGCAATCGTTTTTCTATTCGCGGCTTTTCTTCAGTATTTAATTCTACAGTCTTTAAGATGGAATAAGCTACAATGGTAGACTCTAGACTCCAGAACGAAAAAAGGCGAATGAATAAAATGCCGTAAGCCTGACGGTTGTCTGCAGGTTTAAAGGTCCAACAAGGAAGCGAGGCTTAGGGCCTGACCTAAGTTGTTCCGTTGTTTCATTCGTCCATGCGGTTTTCTCTGGTATTACGGCAATCATAGTCGTTGCACCAGCGTCTACATATATAGGTGGGGACAGAACCCATTGGTTTACTAATTCAAACCTTCAAGTGGTGTTGTCGCATAGTAAGCCTCTGTTCCGCTCGAGTGAAGCAATAGCTAATTCTCGAACCCGTTCAGTATTAAAGCCATCTTGTAAGACATTCTTCCTTTTGCTGTCACCCTACAGGACACCAATCATCATAAGATTTACTCTTTGTAATCTAAGTAATGCCTCTTCATTCTCTTTAAGGAGCGTTTAAGTTGATGGTCTCTGATAATCTGGTAGGTTATTCTAACATAGAATTCAGACTCACTGCCCGAGTGACAATCATCCTATAGGCAGAGTTATTCAACACCTGGAGTTCCAGTTGCTTGCAAGTTTTGTCCTTTATATTCTTCTTTACGTATGAACGGTCTTAAGATATGAATACGCTGGAGCGCCTATATTCAATTGACATGGAACTATACCCCCAACTCCAAAGAATGTATAAAAAGGTAGCAATACGAGTACAAATGAAAATCGTTAAGACTCAGCTATAATGGCCCACTCCCGGAAATGGATACGAATATGCCATTTTTACGGTAACTCTTATTCAGTGCTGCCAATACCTCAATCTCCGCATAATAGGCAAATGTCAAGGGATTGTCAGAGACGGTTGTGAGAGTCAAGTCGTTTGATCTGTCATTTGCGCCATTTGTCTTTTTTTTAAACCTATTTGCCTGTCCACGCAGGACTGTTGGACTGGAAGGGGAAGTGGACGAATTTTCTTTTATTTTTGACGTTTAGAAATACCAATCGCTGTCACTCGGCAAGAGGGTGGCAAATAATTTCAAAATTAAGAAATTCACGAAGTTAAACAATAGAAATTATGAAAGTAAACCATAATTGATGTTAAAAGCATTTGTTGTTGATCAACTAACTAACCACTAATCTGCGGAAGTTTTCAAACGGGATTATCAATCTAGACAAGTTTATGTCAAAAAATGCAATCCCGCAGTCCTGTGTAAAAGATCCAACTTTAATTCAGTTCTGTCAATTGCGTCAAAACGTCCTACCTGTCAGTTATGACATTTAACGTCAAATCAAATGTCAAAATTTCGTACAAAAGAGGGTAAGGGTTTGCAAATAATACGGGTTTTTCGCAGTTTTTCAAAAAGTTGTTATGGTCGTCGGCTACAAGTTTCTTGCATTCGCACAGTTAGGGGTCGACTATAAATGTAAATTCGTCCAAAAAAGAACAGAACCACATCAACCTACCGAATTATAGAAAGTCCACCGCCAAATAGACTCCTGTTCAAACCAGAGATATCTTTTCAAATTGGAACCACTACATCCCGTAAATCTAGGACACAAGAATTCAGCTAATTCACCAGTTTTATGGCTTCCATCTAAGAAAGTCATTACACCTTGTATATTCCACCATTTCGATCCTGTTCATTGAACCCTTGCATCTCTCAAGGCAAATATTTAGCATACCGACTTGTGTTTGTTCCTTTTGTGTCCAGCAGCAGCAGTCGCCTGGGACGGAACATTCGCGAAATGGCAAACTCACCTTGTCCCATTGATTTACTCATCGCTGGCTGGCTGGCTGTCAGTCGTGCCACAGCAGCGTCAGAAGGCCGCCAGTATCGCCAGTGATGCTTGTCAACAAGACCCAGCGGTAAATTTCTTCTGGGCCCGCGCGCAATGGAAAAGCGCAAGGAAATCCACCGATTTCTGTGTTTTTCTCTTTAGTTTCGTTGGAAAAGTATCCACATAAATTGGCGTCTATCCATCCGTCGTCCATCCAACTAATTCCATCTGTCTGTCCGCTCGCCTGAGTGATAGAGGACACAAAGCCAGCACACAGAGATGGAGCAGTGCAGTGGGGTCGAAGTGTGGGCTTTGGATTTTCGCATAAATTCGCCGCAATGTAGCCGCGTAGCCGCGATGTGAATGTGTGGGGAAAATGTGGGAATTTCCTTCTCTCTTAATCCATCCTGTTGTTGTCGGAGTAGTCGTCAAGTTGGTTGTGTTGTGGAGATCGCGTTGTCGGTTCTTTGTGCCAAAAGCCGTGGTCGGAAATGGAAAAATATTTGTAGTGTCGCGCGCGGAGATGCAGAAGAAGAAAGAAAAAAAAAACAAAAACGAAACATTGTTGTGCCCCGTCACCCTCGACGGTCCCGGAGTCGAGCTGTGATGTGGTGCGGTCATCTGGAGGGAGAGCGACCGTCTTTAGCTTTTGACGATCCAGTGACGAGGCGCGGCTTCACATCAAAGAGATCCGTCACTGTCCGCTGTGCTATGATAAGAATTTCACCGGTGTTCCTTTGGTTGGGAGAGCGCGCTCTGCCCGCCGAATGCCATAGAGTCAAAGAACGGAATGGTCAACAGGCAAAAAAGATCAGCAAAATACCAATGAAAGTTGGAGTTGGAATCGGGGACACTAGCCACCTGCCACTGATGACCTGCACCACCATTTCCTTGGCTTAGGTGACAAAATAAAAAAAAAAACAAAATCCCTCTATTCATGTGAGATGTCTTCCTCTGCGTCCATCTGTCCCAAATTATTATTATCCAATCCAATCCGGTCGACTCAATTAATTTTTAAGGAACGAAATCCACTTCGATATCCTGCAGTCGGGGTTGCGATGCAAGACAATGCCATCCTCAACCGCTAACCAGTAATTAACTTGGTCAACTGAGCGCAGCAATAGAGAGTGCGTAAGAGAGACAGGGAGACCGAGGTGGCTTGTCCCATAAAATTGATGGGTCATTTGCCCAAAATTGTGCAGATCACAGAGGAACTACTATGTGCGTCCATCCTGTCCTGTCTATGTACATCTATGATATTATGGGCGAATCCTCGAACCGTAATTAATGTCAGAAGAAAGTCACATTTGAAGCGAGCTAGAAAGGGGGTGTGTGACACGCCTCTCATCTGGGCATCGAGCCTACAAATTCCATTCATCTGCATGACCATTTGTTCACTCATTGAGGATAATGAATGTAATTACGCTGATGTGAGCGACGCCGGTGTGTGTTGGTGTGTGCAAAGGACGATGACGAAGATGGCCAAGGACGACCGAATGCCCATTTCCGTTGAGAAAGGAAATGCTGCACGCATGGTGGTCAATTGATTTGGGAATAATTTTGTTTTTTTTTTTGAAAATAGTTTGCATAAGCAGGAAGAGACAAATGGGGTCCTGAGGTAGGACATTGGAAGGTAATGGAAGGAATTAAACGTATCGATTTGTGAAAGCAATTGTTTTATGGGTGCATTGTGGTCGAATCACTCGAACTGGTTAATAAATGTCTCTTGAGGGAGAGCTGCAACGTTGTACGGATGTTAGTGAGTGATGCCAAATTAAAATTGAGTTGAGTATGTCTGCTGTTGGAACATGTTTCCTATGTTAAACTGGTTAACACTGTCATCAACATATGCTTATGTGACAATCTAAAGCGATATTGAAAGAGGTCGATACCAGAGGTCTTATAACAGCCTTACTGTCCTGGAAGATGTTAATATCCTCAAGACAAAACCTGACTGAGCGCTGCTTACTTTGTCTAAAGAATAAAGTGGTCAGAATAAAGGAGAGGGGTATTGTCAATGAGCCTGTTGCCTCTTGTCTTAATGGAATAGCCGTAAAGGCTGGCCTTTTAGGTTGGTTGAATTACTGGTGGCGTGCCACCATACAGTTTCCAGTTTTTGTAGAGCACTAGTGGTTAGTCCGTTGGACTACGGAGCAAAGGGTTGCAGGATTAAGCCTTAGACAACATCTAACATTTCTTTCACTGACCCACCTCTTGCGAGCGTCTGACAAACATTCGAGTGTGTTACTGTCCTGAGAAAGCTTCTCAAAATATGAGCTAGCACATCGGGTACGGCACTATACAGTAGGCACCTTCCATTCGTAGGTCCCTTCGACACAAATGATTGTGATGAACTAGACTCTGTGTCCCACAGACCAGTCGTATCAGCATGGTCTGTGACTTTGGTTCCGCCGGGTCTAAGTTTTAAGAGTGTTGCGTTGAGAATCAGGACTCATATTAAAGGAGAGATGAGTCCAGTCTGGGGTGTACATCTGGAGTTAGGTCTTAATATCTCTTCATGTACAGACTGTATCCGTTCATTGAAGCATCCTTTGTCTTTCCACGCTTTTATACTTAGTCCAAGAATGTTATGCTGGAGGTGCGTCTCCGGGACAGATGTTTATGTCTACTAAATGTTCGACGGCTTTCCGAACGAATTGAGAAGTTTTCTAGTTGTTTTCCTAATGCTAACTAGTTCCTAAGCTCACTGAAGAGGTGATAACTTAGTTCTGTCATAGTAACTGCCAAAGAGATCTCAATTAGCTTTCCTAGGATTTGTGCGTGGTTCTGGTTTGTCTCGACAGCTTTTCATCAACATAAGTCCAATAATTGGAAAATTAAAGTCATGCTTCGTCAGGAATATAATATGACCACTGCAGTCGATGACCTTAGAGACACTAAGTTGGTATAAAAAATAGGCCATACTTGACTATGTCCCAGTATTCTGAATCTATCTGAAGAATAGATCTGCGTAGAGGTTTCTAAGAAGGTCAATTCAAAAAGGGTTATTAGGTTAGAACTCATTTTGTCACAAAAAGGAAAGCTTATGTCAAAGTAGTATCCACTGCATGTCGTTTTCGAGGAGAATAAGTGAGTTCCTAAGTTTCTCGATTCACCGTCAATCTGAGGTCTTCGGTACCCTAGTGAACAGTTTCTCTTGACTCAATCAAGATATCCGGCTTGATTTGACGCTATTCTTTCAGGCTAAATCAAGTCCATAAGCTATTTATTAAGCCAAAGGCTGTAGGTAATCTCAAGACTGATATCGATTGATCCGAAAAAGTCATGTCAAATTCCTTCCAGTTGATGAAAAAACAAAAATATTTCAGGCACGACAACGGTCCTCCATTGCTGATTCAGATCCTCCTTGCAATCAAGTCTTGTAGTCAAGTGCTTTCCCGAGACAGCTATCACTTACTTGTCTGGTTAAGTTTTGAACCACTCTTTATATTCAGGATAACCAACCAGTGATACAAAGAAACAAGAAAAAACTCCGCCTTTTAGTGTGCCTTTAGTGATGACTCTTTAAGCTAAAGTGGACAAAAATCTTGTATTGATAATCCTGTTCGTCAGCAGTTGGTTTCAGTACGTCAAATTAAGTTTCGATTTACTTTTTTGTTTTCCGGTTGCACGAATAGATGAGGCAATTTTCCAGCAATTCTAGAATCCGGCCTTTCCGAAACCTTGAATAATCGATGCCCATATTGGTGATTCTGTCTCTTCAGACAGTGATGAGCAATCATGTCCGAAACTGTCTAGGTACTTTCCTTATCCGCCATAATAGTTAGAAGAGTTAAGTTGGGTTGGGTTGGGTGGTTGTCCCCGCTCAGCAGGGACGCACTTAGACCAAAGGAAGATCTATTGTGATTATATGGAAAAATTGCCGTATTATCAGCACCAGAGACCTAAAGAAGACTCTCCACTTGGGTTAAAAAGGCAGGCTAACCGGTTTCGGTGTAAACGCATGCCTAAGATGTATGTTTCGCTGATTAAACATTAAACTAGTTTGACCCGGGGACGAAGCTCTTTATTTTGCTTAAGTCTATTCTAGCTAGATCGCCACGATCTGTAAAGAAGTACTCGCCTAGGGTTTTCCCAGAACTGATAGGGCAAGACAGGTGCACAGGAGATGTGTCGTCTCTCGTCTCTAGAGCTTCCACAGAAATCGTGAAAGGGAGCACCGAGTCTCCTGCCATGCCTGCCTACTATATCTTTCTTAGGGTTTTCCTATTGACAGAGTTTTCCTGAAATTCAGCTCTGGCCAAATTTGTTTGGAAGAGAAACAAGTGCCGATATTGTTCCACCGACTTTTCACCATTCTGATGGCTGCGGCATCTAGTTGGAACTTTCTCCATTTAATAGGTGCTGACGGCTATCCCCTATTATCAGGGAGGTCCCTATCTCCACCTTCCTGTGGCCTGCAACCCAGCATATGGATACGTCGTACCAGACCGTGATCTCGATGAGAGATCCGCAGCATTGCTCTACCAACTTGGATCTAATTATTGGCAATTCCAAGGCTTTTATCGCAGCCTGATTGTCTGCGAAAACAATATCGCTGCACTCTATCGAGTTGATTGAAAGTCAGGTCGCGACTTCACGGACTGCTGTGATTTCTGCTGGAGAAAACCCCTGGAGAAAAACCCCGCATCTATTCCAGACGCTGTCTTTGATCCATCTGTGTAGATTTTTGTCGCAGATTCATCTAGAATATCGCCCGATTCCCAAGCACTTTCACTGAAATCATATTGCTATTCTTGACGTTAAAGTCCAGATAGGTGACTTTATAGTTCGAGTTACTAGGAATAGTGTTATGGCTGTTTTGGGTGCCTGTATGGCCAATATTATCATGAGTCAGTGGCCTAAGCCGTAATGCTGCTTTACCCGCCATCAGTTCCTAAATATATCAACGGAAAGGAGATGGAGCATTATTTCCCATACAGCTGTAGGAGTGGTTCTAATGGTACAAGTTATGCAGATGCAGGATAACCTGTGAGCTTGCAACGTTGCTTTCATTGTCCAGTGTCGTCCACCAGACTAGGACTTCGCACATAAGGATAAGTCTAATGACTGCCGAACATATTCAATGTTAAATCTGGGGGCGAAGACCCGAGTTGGGCATACAGCTTTCCTACATGAATAAAGGGCAATCAAGGCCTTCCTAGCACAGTCTTTATGCCCAAGATACCGAAGGGCATTCTGACATACACCTATCGCTTCTTGAACCTGTAGACAGTAGATAGTTTCCGTCCCTACTCTAGAGATGCGTGCAGTAGTGCTGAACTTATTACTCTGAACAATGGGACTCCACGCCTACATTTGGGTCCACCGGCTCGTCTGGGAATTTCCTCGCTTTTGACAAAACTGGTATTATTGTTTGAGTGTCCTGGAGTCTGAGCATATTATACAAACAACTCGATTAGACTAAGGAACAGTGCTATGCCTCAGTTTCACATGTGACTGAACAAAGTTTTCCCTGCGCTACATATATACGAAACAACTGCGTTTTCACGTAGCAAAATTAGTTCTACTGGAGAATACTTGGAATCCATTCCTAAGAGGTAGGTAAGGCAATTCTTTCCAAAAGCTCTAAGCCCGCATTTCTAAATATCTCGATGCCCTTCTCCTGATCTTATTAGGAAACGCAAAAGGAAAAGAAAACTTCGGTATACATGTATGCACTTCCTCTTACGAAGCTAAAGGGTACTGCTAAAATGACTAAAAGTGGTAGTTAATGTGTGTCCTTTCAACACCTTCTCATAAGTCCAGACTAGCTAGAAAAAGTAACTTCTCACATTGAACGGAAGTGCAGGCAGTTATTAATAATCCAGAATGCCTATTCTCATCGATTCCTTCGGTACGGTTACCAATTAACTTGTTAACTCCATAGCGCAAATTACTTCACCGGTGACAGCACCTGTCTAGTACAGTTATTTAATCCTTAATTGAATTGTCTTTACCTCTTTATTACCACAATCTATTAAAAAAAAAAAAAATAAACGTACAACTCCACACCCCCCACCTTTGTGTCCCTTGTCTACCATTTGCAATAACTACCTACCATTAACAGTCACACAAGTTGCAGAATAATTGTTCGAACCGTCTCACTCCCAGGCAGGAAACAAGGTGTCACTATTGTCGATCCTCCGCCAGTAGGTAATAAATAAAACGAAAACTAAAAAAAACAACAATCACCGCCGCTACACTACAAATGTCACTAATTTACCGCTAATTAGGTTATCAAATAAATTCCGCGAACCAACTGCAACTGACTTCAGCCCCATCACCGCTGCTGTCAATTGGTTCTTTGGCGCGCGCAAATTATCCCCATACCCCCACCATCGTCATCATCGGAACCAGACCAATTAACGTGATGTAATAATAACAATCAACAGTTATCATGTCACCTATTAACGGTAATGTTCCCCTAAACGCTGGAAATTCGTATCAAACTCTTCTAATTGACAGCTTGGTGACAAGTACATACTTCGATGCGGTACTCCACTCCACCACCACCGGCGGCGCGCAAAGCAAAGAATCATAATTCTGCCTCCCCCCCTCGGCTCTCGACGACGGAACCCCGACCAAGTTCACGTCGCGCGTTGCTTAATGACAGTTTATTTAGCATTTTTAAATTTTTAATTTAAAAATTCAATGCTCATGATACACTGCAATTAACGGATAATGGAGTAGTGAATTGGCGCGGAGCGGGGAAACGAAAACAAGACACAATTGGACAATTCCGTCGAGAGTGTGCAAGGAGCCGCAGAAGGAGAAGATACTTTTGATTTCGTTTAAATTGCAATGCTTTTGCGGTTTGTTTATTGTTTTTTCTGTTTTTCTTCCTTTTATTCGCCAGCCCTGGCTGCACTGGTGGCAGTTTAATTATTATTTTGGACTCGAAATGCGAAAGAAACCACAAACGTTCTTGGAAGGGGTGTCTGTGTGTGTTGGTTAGTGGAACTGGAAATCCCTCCTGGCGTTAATCCCTCCCTTTGGTGTGTTGTGGCGTTTGGTTTACTTTTCGGATCCAAAGAGAAAGGGATGGTCGGCTTTAATCGATGTTGGTGGTGGATGTTGAAAGGGAAATTGCACAAGTAACACAACTATAGCCATCTAGTAGATGGTAGCGTGGCGCTGAATGGCGGTAATGCAGTGAGCACAGTGGTGAGATAAAAAAGTGAACCTGCGCACAGTAATTGATGTGTTACGTAAATCCTTAGCATTTGTTTGGAAATGCACTTATATTTATTGTCCTTGTTAGCATTTTGGTCTACGAATTGATAGGTTATTTGCCAAGGATTAGGTACCTAACTAATAATTATACTCTTCCTAGATGTTGAAAAAAAGAGGAAGTTCAAAAAAGGAGAGTGGTCAAAATTCTCATCCGCATCTGCAGCATTATTTCCTGGATTAAGGCAGCAATAAGAAGCTCTCTCGATATACATATTTGCAGACACTTACTGTGCGTATTTTTGGAAGGAGTAGGTAATTCCAAACCAATTGAAGGAACAAAAACTGATATTAAAGCTGAACGTGAAGATGTGATCCAATGAGCATCATCAGTGACAGACTGGAAAGTACGCAGGAGCAAACAGCCAATATAGTTCTCCAGATCTAAAAATCTGGACTCAGCGAGAAAAACCATCCAAAGAGCACGATGGGATCGCGACTGTAAGAAGTGCTGCATCAGCATCGCAAAATACATTTAACTGTGTGAACTGGAGAAATATTTTGGAGGCACTCACCGCCAAAAGAGTCCCGAAGTGCATTCTGACTGTCCGACGGTTAAGCAACAGCAGATGAGTAATAGAAACAATAAGCTTAACCGTCGGTACCCACATAGTGGCTTTAACCAGGATTGGAATTGGACTAATCTTTAAGCAATACGTCGAATAGGTAACAAAGACAATCGGTGTTCTGGCAAGGATGATGCTACATATTGGTTGATCGCGATATACATAGAAAAGAATGCTGCCAGTAGAAATAGCGTTGTAACTAAAGCAGAAGAACTTGGGGGCAGGATACCGGATCAATGCTCTGAGAGAGTAAGCAGCGCTTTCTAAACGACGCGCGTTTTATAATGCAGTTTTTGCTGGTGTGGTGCACAAGCACAAATTGTGCAAGAAGCGCTAGGAAAGCACATCGGCATAAGACCAACGGAGACCTTCACAACAACGCCGATCGATAGTTATGCATCAAAGGCTTAAGGAAATAACAATAGAGATGGGACTGTTCTGAAAAAGGACACCAGATACATAAAATTATACCCACATCGAAGTGTAGATCAATACAAAGGATGGAGACTTAAACTTCTATCTGACGTAGATTCTACAAGGACAGGGATGGTTTAGTGCACATCTTAAGAGGATTGGACACGACCCAACCTGTCGGGGAACAATTGAAGACGGCTAGCATTTTATGTTCTACTGTCCTCGGTACGGAGTTGAACGGGATGTACTGGCCCAGAAACTAGCTCGGAGGACAGTTGAAATGCGTCCGTGGCATAGCGGGGATTATTATGACGAGGCTGTGACTAGAGGAGCGAGGATCCTCGAGGTAATACAACTGTGCAAGATTAGGGTATGGTTTTTTACAAAAACGTACTCTTGGGAATTTTTTGTTTTTGGGAATGGCAACACAGTCGTGAATACCGCGTAGTTAATATTCCAAAGACCTAACACGTGTTGTGTAGTTCGATCCTCTACATGTAACGATTTGGTTAAGGAATGACCACTATGGATCTTACTAGCCAATCCAATGTGAATAACGAAAATAGATGGGACGTCTTGCTATTTGCTTCTCATGACTACGTTCAATTTTAGCATTAGTCTGTACGCAGCGAAGGACATACTACGTACACATGTTTCGAGTCATCCAACAAGAAGTGTCATTTTAAAATAACAGAAGTACAATTTCTGAGGTTGAAAACGCAACATTCTGGCCAATAATGAATTATAGCAGTAATTAGTCCTATGAGAATTGATGCGGAAAAGAGGTATGGACCTTAGGTTACGGAGATTCGTGCTAAAGGATATCGATTCGAGAATCGCCGGACAATCAGTGTGACCGGTAATTAGCTGCTAAAGGAAAAGTAAATCAGCGATTTTGCGACGGTTTTCGAGGGATTTTGGCACCGTGTACCATGTGGCGCTGTCCTCGTGAAAATAAACGTCGTTCACTGCCATATCATCAATTTCAAAGAGTGTTCAACATCGATCGGTTACTATATTTCGAAAAAAATATATGATGGATGGAGAGATTGTTACATTATTTTTCAAGGATTTTCGGACTTCCAAATGCGACCCGTGTCGTAATGTAGATGCTACTGTGGTTTGATACATCAGGCAAGGAACTTAGAATAGCCAAGTCAGCAAATATGCACTACGACTTCACAATTCTGATGAATCAGTTCAATTGCATGTCCGACCTTTATCTACTGAAACATGGTTGCAATTCTTTGAATTCCTTAACCGTCTCCTGCACATGATGAACGAAGATTTCTGCCCTTAAGTACTACCCTGAGGGCTAAAAATTCCCGTACGGGTTCAAGTGTAACCTTTGCAATACTGGAAATTGTAGTATGAGAAAGGACTAACGTACATAAGGATGCACTATATAGGCGATTAAGCTCACATCTCCCCAGTAGCTAATAGATATTTTCAGAAAAGATCTGAACTCTATGCCAGGTTAGAATAAATTCATGAAGTACAGTAGCACCAATGTTTGTTTTTCTGCCAAAAGAAGGATGTGTCCTAATCTAGATATCTGTCGATAGGTCAGTTATCGACAGAATGGCTTGATGACTAAGTCAATGCAAACTTGATGAGTTACGATCTGGTATCTCATGTGTTCAAGGCTTATTTTATAACCAAGTATAGCTCTTTTAAGGTCAATTCATCCAATGTAAGTTTCTCTTCAGCACTTCAGTAAAACGGGAATCTATGTGCTTTGCAGTACGAATAATCGAGACTAAGTCTGAATGCTAAGGCATATGGATAAGTATGAGTATTGGACTACTGTGCCTATTCGTAGTTTATAGTGGAAAAACAACATATTGGAACTTCAGGATACGAAAATAGGATTCGGTATTCGATTCAATGGATTGAAACGGAACGAATGCCCTTGCACCTTCCAGTAGAAGTCCGTATCGTATCCGGTTTAGGTCGAATGACCAATATAGATCCACGGAATTGGTAAATTTAGTCAAATAAATATTAATTGGAGTCCTCACAACTTTAGTTCACTTGTAGCTCTGGTAAAGGGCTGAGAAGTATTACCAAAGACTCTTAGGGTGATCTTGGCTCATATATGACAGCTTTTGACTTTCACTTTCTGAATGTTGTCACTTTTATGATTTAAGATCTCCGACACCCGGCATACTGACTATTGTCTTGTAAAGCACTGCGACAACTGATCGAAAATATTTCGAATATAGGGAAAATCGTCATAAAAATTGAAGAAACTGTCCTAATACTAGGCTTCCTGGAAAGAAAATTGGTCTAACCCTGTGATTGATAACTGATTCAACTGATAAACCTTGACATTAAAGATCCTGTCGCACTATGGTCACAATAGTGTCGTTCAAATGAATGGTTCCTTAAATGAAACTCAACCACAGAGTGGGTACTCGTACATTGCAACAATTAGCCAATGAAGCTATCCATCCAAATCGTTTCGTTATCCCGCACACGATGTACACATAGTTGCGTGCCCTTTTGAACTTTTTCCGCCATTATAAATTCAACAGGATATCCAAGAAAAAACCGAACATACACCGTCGCACAGCATACATATGTACATATATACACGCGTCAACATGACATATGGAGGTCACGTAATTTTACGTGCATGTCCTTTTATTCTGTTTTCTTTATTTATCCCCCTCAGCCATACTCTCTTTTGCTGCACAACTCCTTGTCTTTTATTTACTTATCCTGAATATTTCATAGACGAATAGGCCAACCACCTCTCTCTCTCCCAACCATACACGGGACACAGGACTTCCTCTTGTTGTAATTGGAAGGGTCACAGCACAAACAGTTCCACTCGCGCGACTCCTTGATGGACGACATGGACGACATGCGACAATACCAGACATCTACATAACTAATTCCTAGGGCGGAATTGTACACATTTACATTGTTATTGTGGTGGACATCGAATGTCCTTTCTATTCATTTTTCATCCACCATCCAATTACTGCGAGGACGAAGGCATTTCTCTGTTGACTCGAACAACCTAATTCTATGCTCGGCAAGTGGTCAACATCTTTGGCCATATTACACATGCGGACTCTCTCTCTCTCTCTCTCTCTCTACATCTTTCTTTCTCTCTTCATTCCATTCCATTCAATTATTCAGGGTAAACAAATTATCCTGTATGCCATTCGGAGTGTCCTGGTGGTCGTTGTTCGTTCGTCACTCTCGTGAATAAGTTATTTTGTTGTTCCATGAAATGATGGTGTATTCCAAGAAACCGGCGCGGATAATGCACAGGTTCACGTGTTAATTATTGCATCAGATTGAGTGCAAAGAATCCTGAGCGACTCTCTACTCTACACTGGACTCCATGTCCATGTTAACCGCATCCTTTTTTACCTTATGATCTCTGGATTTAAATTATATACGCCCATGATGCCGATGCCAGGGACAGCAGATGTGAGAACATGCGAGGCATATGCTATCTGCCAGCCAAACATGTTCGCGATCCTCTAATAACACCTTTCAATTACTCGGCAAGATGGATGCGCCAAAATCCTCGTAAAAAATTCATTTTATGTGAACTGCCGGTGGAATGGGTTCCTGTGTCGGTCGCCATATTCCTTACTTTTTTTTTTGCTGCTTTGTTGAGACCCAAGAACAGATTGCATTTTGGTGGACGGATAGTTGTGTTTTTTGTGTGGAGGACAAGCCTGCACTGTATTATTGTGGTCTTCAAGAGTTCTCCTTGGTTTTTGCCATTTTCTAGGACTGATCAACGAGAAGTGTGTAACATCTGGGTGACGGTTGGCAGCACATTTTAAGTTTTAATTGTGGAAATAAAACGGTGATCGGAAAAATTGAGCTTGGCTTGGTCAAGAATATCTCAGTGAATCCACCAAACTTAGTCTGAGTAATTGGAAACCATTGGTAGTCTAGCTTTCTTACAAGGTAATGGACTAGGAATAAGGTATCTAACAGTCCATAGTATACGGAGTCAGTATCAAGCTAAGACCGTTGACGATTCTTACTCACGTACCCAGCCTAAGATTTCTGGAATGTAAAAAGGTCTTCACATTACTACCATTTTTGAAGATGGATATTTAATGGTACAAGCTAAACATTCGGAGACTAGTGCAAGACCGAAACTACCACTGCTCACCACTGCGCAAATTTCAGAATCCCTTATAGAGGACTAGAGGTGATGTTAATTCCACTAATAGAAGAGTAGTCATGGAAAATGAATATGAGTCTGATAATCTAAAGATATTACTTCCAAAAATTGAAGACTGAGCACCATTTACGTTAAGCCCTGTTTTATCGAATTGAAATGACTAATGCTGAGAGAAATGAAAACAATGTCGAAAAGAGCTGTTTCTACTTGTTGAAAAGATGTTCAAAAATTCTAACCGGCCGTAGACCGTCCAGTAGTCATAGGAAAAAGACAACCGCACTGAAGACCTTTTGAGCAGAACAGCAATTGAGCATTTGCTTCGCATTCGCAATTACCAGACACAAACCAAAAAATATAGTAAACCAAGGTGAAATCATACCAGAGCTACTAAAAACATCAGAAGGTCTATTCAAATTGGGTTATTAGTAAGGATACTTTCTAGTACTAGTACATTACTAGATCCTAGCCATGTTTTGATATACATATGGTACCGAACGTATAAGTAATTGTTTCATACTAAAACGGTTCCGTTCCTTACAACGTTACTCGCAAACAGGGTCTACACCTTTTGAACCCTACCCTTCCCAGAAGAAATGTGATTACAGTATACAATTATGAAAATGATTAAAAGTAGATTTAAAACACAAATTAGAAATTGTTCATTGAGATGCTAGGGATGCTTTAAAATAAAACGTGCGTAACTATTCCGTACAAACTTACACTTTTGGCTATAAGAACATTGGAATACAAGTCTAGTTCATATAAAGTGGGTGTGGCAGTCTTCTTTTTTGATAGAATTATAAAGTTTCTTTTAAATATACTCTAAAACAGAGGGCGTGACCATACATATACATATGGTCCTCAGATGAATTATATAGAACTTCAACTTTTGTTGGTTTCTAGTAAAAATTTTGAAAAATTCACACAGGACTATCGTACTGAAGTTTTTTTTTTTTGACGTTTGTACCAACTATACAGTTCATAAGTATACAATAGGGGGACAAGCGGAGTGGCGACATTTTACGGCAATCCGGATTTTTAGATTCGTTTTACGTTTACTAAATTTTTCTGACCTGTTGCTTACTAAAATACTGACTCCACAGGCTCCAGATATGCAGTTTGAAGCAAATCCGTCCATCTGTTTTGGCTACAGTCGAGCGTGCAGGCAGATAAACCCACGGATGGCGGATAGCGGGTCCACTTTTTAACTTCTTCATCATGGTAATGGCAAGTTTGATTATGATGATCACATAATTTATTACAAAAGCTCAAAATTGATGGCATGGTAAAAAAATAGAAATTCAAATGAGAACTTAACTGAACTGTGGCATGGAGATGTGTATGATCACCTCAATGTGGATTTTACAAAGTGAAGGAATAGTTTTATGTTTGCCTCGTTTTACGAAACCAAAAATCAATTGTATTCCATGTACATATGTATTAAATGTATTAAAGCAAAGCAACCTAGACTACCTTCTTCCAATGAAAAATGAGAAATTAATTGTGTGGAACCAAGCTTAAAAAAGGTTTTCCAATAAGAACATCAGACTTTTGTATTTAAATGAAATAAAGAATAATTAAGAAATAGGGTTGAATTTTATTTCATATATAGTACACATTCTAAATTTAATTACAGATATAAGCCTCGTTCTTATGATCACCGCGAGTACGTTTGTAGCAATTTATTCTTTAGAGTCAACTTCACGCAACTCTTTCACACATATCGGGCGGAACGTTGATCAATTATTATTTGACCAACTGTGTGGCATGTGACACCACGTTGTTTGAACCACATTTCACTGATGTCAAGTCCATCCAATCCCTGTCAAAAAATACGACCTCTATTGATCGTTACATGTCATTCAATTTCATCGACGAAATCCGGCATGAAACCCACACCATCACTCCTTATGGATGCAATGGAGTCTCTTTAAGCACATGTGGTTTTCCTGCTGTCCAATAATGCAAATTTTGACAAAGCTATTAAGCCAAAAATAAGCTTCATTGCTGAAGATGACTTTTCGATGCAATTGAGGATTTTCTACAAACTTTAGCAGAGTCCAATTGGAACGACTTTGGGGCTTCAATGGTCAAGGGGAGAGACTTCAATTCCTGAGTTAATTTCATTTTGTAAGGATGTAGGCCAAGATCGGTAAGCAATATCGCCACAATGTGGACCAAGAGATTCTCAATTCCTATGAATAGCGTGGAATCTACTGATTTGGCCCATTTTGAATCATTTTCTCGAATTTATTCACTAAACCATGCACAGTTTGTCTAGTAGCACTCCTTAATTTACGAACACTAAGTGGGATTGTATTAAAATACAAAATGTTATGTCCCTATTGGAAAAGCCTTTACTTACTTACTTAACGGGCTCCCGACCCGTGAAGAGTCCCTGCCTGAGACACGGTAGCCTTCCATTCTCTTCGATCCCGGGCACTTTGCTTCCAGTTGTCCAGACCAAGCGCTCTGGTATCCGCGATAGCTTGGTTTTTAAAACGGAGGTTCGGTCTTCCTTGTTGTCTCGAACCTGGGGGCTGTGAGTCGAAGATCCTCTTTGCTGAGGCATTATTGTGCATTCGCTCGATGTGGTCGAGCCAGTGTAGTCGACGGATTTTGGCTTTTTGGACTACATCCACATCTTGGTACAGCTCATAGAGTTCACGGTTATATCTTCTCCTCCATTCGCCCTCCTTGCATATGGGACCGAAAATTCGACGAAGAATTTTTCTCTCGAAAGCGCCCAACATGTGCTCTGCTTTCCTGCTTATCGTCCAGCACTCGGCTAGCAGAACTGGCAGGATCAAAGTTTTGTAGAGCATACATTTCGTCTTCCGAGATAGGAGTTTTGAACCCATTTGTTTTGCCAAACCGAAGTAGCAGCGGTTTCCTAGGGTAAGACTTCGTCGAATCTCCACTACTGTGTCGTTCGTGGAGTTGATATTTACTCCGAGGTAGGTAAACTCCCTAACTACCTCAAAGTTACTGTTGCCAACAGTGACGTGTTGTCCTAGGCGGTGGACCGATGCTTCTTTGTTTGTTAACAACAGGTACTCGCTGGGAGCGAGCGATGATGTCGATGTCGTCTGCATATCCCAGCAGCTGGACAGATTTATTGAAGATAGTGCCTTCCGTGTTGAAGAAGTCACACGACAGCGCTGAAATCCGGTGCAAGTTTGGAATAGTTCAAAGGAGCTGTTCCCAAATTGCACATTGCACCGCGTGTTTGGAAAAGCCTTTACTAAATGGAAAAGACGTTATGGTTTTGAACTCTAATCAAAAGAACGCGTAATTTTTTGGTATTTATATATGCTTATTTAAATAATGCCAACCGGATGTTCTGTTTTACCAATGTCCGTTGCTATTTTTCTACAGGTAGGGATGATTCGAGATTTCCATAAGATTAGCCACAGTTTATATCGAAACTTCTTACCAAACACAGACAGTCTTACAAATTAGTGAGGAACGGGTCAGACTTAGACTGTATAGTACTAGCAGTGAATAGATGATAAATTGTTTAGGAAACCTGTTCTGTAGACTATGACTATGACTTGGCACCAGCCCTTCTAAGAAAATTAGCATAGATGCCACTGATCTTAGCAATGCATGCTGTAACTTCAAGGCGCGGACCACTTCTTGAGTAGAGCGTAAAGGCTTACAGAACCAGATTGGCAATTCTGGGAGAGCTGAACATTCTAAGATTATTCCAAAATAATAGACGGTTGGGGATGCCGAATACTAACCCCACCTGTTGAATCTGTTGAACTCCTAACATAGTTGTTCCTTACACTCACCATGAAGAGGAGATTTAAAATGTGGCACACAACCCACACAGTCCCTGCCCCAAAGTCGTACATCATTTTCACCATAAATTTTCATACGTTCCTTACAGTTGTCTTTCTTTTTTCTTTTGTTTTGTTTTGTTTTTATTTCCCCCTACCATATCAGAGAAAAATGGCAGCAATAAAAATGATATACAACTTTATTCGGAAAAGGAGCAAAAGGAAAAGGGAAATGTATTCCTGGATTGCGTTGGTTTCACGATCGCCCATGTTTGCATGCCCTCGGGCTCCGGCGCTGATGAATCATTTCTCCTGCGCGCGTTGTATTGTTGTGGGCCACGGTGATGTACTTGATTCTTGATTGCATTTGCGATGAAGGTTTGGTTGTTTTTTTGTTTTTGTTTTCCTGTTGCGTTCATGGTGGACTTTTGGTTTCTCAAAAGAGTCCGACTATCTTAAATGGATGGTCGTTAGGGTCAACGCTGGACTGAGAAAGATTAAGGAATTGTTGGATTTATTGTTGAGAATATTTCTTAACATTACGTGCAAGCTCACGAGTACCGGGATCAAGGGTAATATACTGGTAAGCCAAGGTGTTTTAAAGTATGATACAATAACACGAACATCGACGCTTTAGTGGCACTGTATGAGGACGTGACTGTAACTAGTTGAAAATAGAGAGATTGCGAAAATGAAAAATGCCAGGAAATAATAATTTGAAATAAACCTTGCAATGGGTTATGTAAAAGACAGATAAACAGACTACTTATGGATCCTAGGGTCTCCACAACACCTACGCGACATTGTGTGCGACTTCTGGCAATGTTTTTCAAGTCTTTTAAACTCTTCCGCAAGTGCATCTTCGACTGTTCTGGGCCATGTGCTTCTAAAACAGCCACGTTGCCACAGAAGGCAGCCTATCCTTTTCAGTTTTCGCACAGCATTAGGTAATCGTTTCATTCTCTTTTTTCAATTGTCCTGAAAGTTCTCCCAGGTCTCCAAGGATTTCTTAACAAGTAGGTGCAGTCAAGTCCTACCGTTTTGATGTTTTTTAATGTTTTGACCGGTGTATCTAATGATAACATCCTTACTCCAGGTGGCGATGGAGTGGCTATCCATTCAATTCTGAGAACGGTTTTTACATCATACCAATGGTCTTGGGCAGTGGACTGCTTAATGTTGGGCATTCCATTCAAAAGGCACTCAATTGATGGTAGAAGGTGTCCTCCTAGGTCGAGAGTAAAATCCCACCAACCTAGAATGTAAGTCTTTAGACTTTAACCCGGTTAAAGTAATGTAAGTCCAACAACTCCCCAATGACTACATCTTCCTTTTATACAAACCATCTAGTCACGATGTTATCTTACGAATGGAACTGGACATTAAGACGCCCCGTTCTCTTAAGGATGTTTAAACTGTGCCTTCCACGTATCTCTTCAGGGCTTCTATTCAAACAGTCTATCATTCTTTCTTTTGAACTTATTAGTAGGGTTAATTGAAAGGTTTTCCGAGAACGATGATTTCAACTTGGTATCGATCCTAAATATTGAGGGAGTTTTAATATTTACTTCGATTCTTAACCTAAAAATTGATAGATTTGCTATTGGATCGAGAAAGTGTTAAAAAGGAGCCTTATCTCCCAAGAGTTAAATGTTCTGTTACAATAAGGTCGGTGTACTAAAACAACCCGGAAAGTTGGGACGTTATCACCACTACTGTGAGCCGAAGTTAATGGCATACTCTTGCCATACTCGTGCCATCATTCGAAGTTCCCTTAAGCGGATAGTGTTGTATTAGTATTGTTCAGAGAAGGTAGCAGACATTCAAACCAACAGCTGTGCTTGAGAGAACGAGGATGCTATGCTCCACATGCTTCCATACACATACCATAGCTTTAAAAGGTTTAGGACTAAAAGACTGAAGGGAGGACTAAAGCTTAAAGAATCCTCACAGTTGGCTCCAACTAATAAGGATCATGATAGAATAATAATTCGGACTATCTCCATGGGTCAGTGGACCTAAAAAGTTTTTCACGGCCGCACCTCTCGTGAGCGTCTGACAAACATCCGAGAGTACATCTGTCCTGAGAAAGCTTATCAAAATAACAAATTGCCCTTCGGGGGCACAATGCGAATGGTTGTGAGAAGCTAGCAAGCTAGAAGCCTGGGTCCCATCAACCTGTTGCGCCAAGTTTTTATTTATCTCTTATTTGAACTTCTAAGTTAAGTACAAAACCAGGATTAATTTCTAATGATTTCGATAGAGGTGTACACAGATAAATCCAAGTCTGGTGGAGAATATTTACCCCAGCTTGTCGGACATTTGAATCACCAGAATGATTACTGCAGTCCGAGTAACCACAGTCTAGCTTTCAATCAAGACTGAAGGTTGCAATGCTACTGTAGGTGTAGTTAATAAGCTCAACACCCATGAGATCCACTTACATATGTATGTAGATACTATAGCCATCAAAATGCAGTGCAGTGAGTGGAATACCATCCACACATGTATACCTCATCCAAACCAGGATTTCAAGAAAGCAAAGTGAAAACGATTAGTTGGTGCTTCACTGGACATATTTGGGAACTCCCTTCAACGATTTCTGTGTAACTTTAAACCCGAGGAAGAGCACGAAAAACCTTAGACTCACCTTCAGTCTACTTGTCCTGCCCTACTTGTTTGAGAGGGAAACCCCTTCGCTAATACTTGTTCGAAGTTTGAAGTTTTTTTTCGACTTAAGTTAAGTGTTTTGAAATTGATTTGACGCCTTCACAGCCAATCATCTTGGTTTCCCTCTTAAAAAAAAGACTACATCCAAGGCCCTTTTCTTCCACAACTTTAGTTAATTGGAGTTCTTAGGCGTCTTGACCACGTTTTACTTTATAAAATAGTCCGTTGGGTTTAATTAGTTCTTGAATAGCTATAAATGAAAACACATCCCAATGAACATCTTCTGGTCTAACTGAATCTCTACCTCATGGGACTTACATCTACTAAATCCCCCTCCTCCTCTTCCCCGTCTTTAACCATCGCCTAAGTTCAACGATCCCTCAAACAGAGCTCGTACATTCAACGACATGATTAGGGTATAAACAGACGCCCAAGTCGAGCATAGTCGAGCTGAATTCCTAGTTCCTAATATCTGGTCGAATTATGCAAGGATGGTATTAGCGTTCATCTAATGGAACACAGTGTACGATCTCTGACACAATATACCATTTGGGCAAAGTAGGCTGGTACTTAAGGGAGATTGACATAATGAATTCTTAGTTATACTGTCATACCACAAATGAATGCTCGAGAAGCCAGGGAATATGGTCCATTGTATTACCAGGTAAGAACTAAAACTCCGGTGTGATTGTGTCTTCATAACCATCTGATCAGGATCTTAAAATTAATGCCACACTTGACTAACCAAGCTACAATGCCCAGAGGTCGAAAACAATATATTTCATAGGCAATGAGTATGAGTATGAAGAGATCGTTCTAACAGTGCATCTAGAGGAAAGCCAGCCGTACTTGGAAAAGTCCTCGTGCAGCCTTGAAATTGAATACAGAATGCAGTGAATAAGTGGCCTCCACAAAACAACTGACGCCGTCACTAAGAACGGTCAAATGGTAATTTTTGGAGACAAGAATTATAAAAAAAAACTTTGGACATCTTCTTAGAGAGGTCCATTCGATAACCGCTGAGTGATGACCATCTTAAAAACCTGGTTGGGAGATCACTGCTTTTCACATAAGACCACTAACTGATAGCCAAAGATTACCCGACTCTTCAGTCACATTTTATCAATAAAGTTGGCACAATTAATACGCAAACAGGGTATGTCTTACAGTGCACTGTAGGGACTGCCTAATAGATCTCCTGCTGTAAGGGCAGAGCTTTAGCCTAAAATTTTACCAGCAATTCTTAAATATTCTTTTCCTGACGACTAGGATAGCTAAAATCTTGTAACCATCCATTTCATGTGTTATTCGTGATCAAGTAGCCTTTCGTCCTGAGCGCCTTAACTCTGCTTAGGGACTTGAATCTTCCATTCCATGCACCCTGTAATTTAGAAATTCCTCATGTGATCCACTAAATCCCAGTTGAGCCCCACGTCAGTGTACACATCCAACGTTAATAAGCAGTTGTTAATAAAATAAAATATTTCGTCCATCCCAGCCAGATCGCATTACCAACAGAGATATAAACTATATCAACCAACGCACAGGGCACACCGCCTATGTCCGCCATTTTGCGCACTGGATCACCCGCATCAGTTCCAATAGCGTCCAACAAGAGAGAGATATGTATCTCGAGCCAACTAAATCATGCATCCAACAATGGTGGAATATGCCACGACAGACGGACACCGACGTCCCAACACGAACCGAGAAAGGCAACGAGCTCACTTTTAATTGTATCCCTACGGTCTGTCTGTCCGTCTGTTCCGAAAAAAAAAAAAAAAAATATGTATCGCCGTATCTATGTGTCTTGTGGATGCGGCTGGATCGTGTTGCATTATTGGTTGATGCTGATGCTGATCCTGATGTATGTATCTCTCCATCTCGAGAGTATCCATGGAAAGCAACAACTGCAGGTAAAACGCGTTTTAGGTTCTTCGGTACGGAACTGACGTCGTCATCGTCGTCATTGAAGTCCATCCAGCTACAATCCAATGAGGTGCCGTGGTGCACTATCGTTTGTTGAAATCTTGAATCACGTTCTGTGCGCAGTTTCATGCATGGATCGCGGTACACAAAATGCCGCCCGGGCCCAGAGGTGATTCAGACAAATTCTGGTTGTTGTTGTTCTTTGTTTCTCTCTCTTTTGATTTTACCATTTTTTTTTTCCTCTTGAAGACTGTTTTGAAGGCGTGGGAGCGAGTTTCGCCATTTTTTACCATTCCAACCATCTCTCAGCCATTGAATGTATATTGTTGGTTGTTTGTAGCTGCAACTGACACCTCGGCTAAGTTCTTGTCTGTGTCTAGCCTGAAGACTTGGAAAGATATAGAGCCATAGAGAGTGGAAACCGCAACATGCAATGCAATGGCGTGACATGACAATTTTATTGCAAGGGGCAATATTTCCACCCCTTGTTAGGCTTGATTACACAAGGGAAACCACATTCTGACAGCGACTCTATGCCCAAAAGTCATAGGCATTGGGGGAGAACCTTTTCCATGGCTGGTACTTTATGAATCAAAAAAAAATGTTTTGTTAAATATTAATCCTGCTTGGAGAAGGCAGTTGAAACTAAAGATGTACGAGCACACACAGACTTTCTGTTGGTTATAATCTGTTGGGACTTTTCCCAAAGATCTGTTAGTATTCTCCTTTGAATCGTGAGTCTATAACGTTCCAGCTTCTCTAAGTCCTTTGACGAAGGAATTATTCACAAAACTAGGATCACCACTTCATCTGACTTGTCTCTGTCAAGTATTGATCGGATTTTCTTTACTGCTTTTCGACTTTGATGATCTTCCGCTTCAGATGGTTCTTCTTTCGACGGATTTGGTATTAGTACTGCGACAGAATAAGTTTATTCCAAAGTATGGTTACTATCCAATGAATTCAATGGTTCTACCATCCTTTACCATGCTTTGCATCTAAGAAGCAGTCACGCTCAGGACTATTCTGGAGTTGTTCGTCGTTTCATCAGTCGCATTTTGTATCAGTAGGTATGTAATACGTTCCAACACTTGAAGTAAAGAAGAAGTTTAGCATATAAGTCAGAAAATCAGAGTCAAGGGACTAGTTGGCTTGACCTAAAATACAAGAACTCCCGTCTTTCATCGCCTCTTCGAGACAGATGTTCATAAAGAACTGATGTGACTGGAGTTGATGGTTATTGACGTAGATTATGCTGATGTTTAAGTCTGGCCCTCAACCACTTTCAGTTATCCACGTCACCTAAGGCGAGGTTATCTTCTATCGACCAAAGCCTAAAGAAGCAGCAACTGACAGTTGGATTTCTTTGGAACATTATCTCCAAAAATTGTCATCTGATAGAGACAGTCTATGCTGGCGGCCTTTATAAACATTCTGTCTCACATAACCTGCTTTAATACGAAAACTCATTTCATGTAAAGAAAACCTGCAAGAAAAAGGAACCCAAACCCTACATACAATGCAGACTATCTCCAAAAAACAGTAATGACAGCTCTCAGACTTATGTCTATGGCCAGAAGAAAGACCGACAAGAGGACCGCACTTCTCCTGCACTTAATCTGTCCTACCTAATCTACTTCTTCGCATTGACCGATTTGGTTTGGCGCCCAACCAGGGGTCATAACGTTAAGCGGTTTGGTTCGAACATAAACCTTTTACATATAATAATCCTTATGGGAGGATTTTTCATAACTTCCCCAAATTTCTTACGGTCTATCATAGCCCACAAGGTCTTAGAATCCCCATGCCCTCCTAAGTTGGACGGTTTAAGTCAGTCATGTTGCTAAACCTCTTCTAAGCTTCTTCTAAGCCATACAGATCCAGATCAGTTCGTCGGCTTCCTCTCAATATCGGAGTATTCAGGTATCCAGTTCTGCGTACATCATGTCCTGAGCATTGTGAGCCAATTCCTCACTATTTAGGATTTAATGATGTTGGATTTTACCCCTTAAGAGCAGTCTGAATCCCAATGTAGATGGCGATATTCGTGCAAGATATGGATCCCATACCTGGTAATTCCACAGCTTTGAGCATAAGTAGGGCCTCTGCTTGGAGTACGCCGCAAATGTGCGGGAGTCTCTGGGCTACTTGCATAACTATGTGTCTAGAATATACACCTATGCTCGGGACCCCGTCAGTGTGTGCATATTGCAATCTCGTTTTGTGGAGAAGCAGCTTGCCGCTCCTAAAATCCTTTCATATGGTGTATCGAAACCCAGGTTACCGAGGATATCATCTGATTCATCAATGATGTCGAGAACTGATTCCCTTCGAATAGAGCAATATTCTACAGAGTTAGACCTGAAGAGTCCTACATTAGTGAGCCAGCGCATCAAAGAGATCGTTGAAAGCCTTCTGGACTCCTTCCTGTAGGTTAAGCTCCCAATCTAGCCAGTAAAATTCCCAGATACTTTGCGACGTCCGAAAGGGTTAATTGTTAATAGCTGATCTCAACAAGTAACTAAATTAATGTCTTAAACAAGTTCAAGGCATACTTAATAAGCTCACTTGTGTATCGCACTGCGAGTGATCCAGCGTTGTTAACTTGTTTTGGAGCGATTTAGATCCTAATGTTTCCCAACAGCCTGGGGACTCATATTATAATCGCTTTAGTCAATGATGATTTTGGTGTTTGATTAAAGTATTACTAAGCTACTTCAAGAAACGGTTACTGCTCTTTAATACCACCTATCAGTCAGAATTCCACACGGATTGGCATTGTGTCCTATCCTATGGAACATGTGATAGCGTTCTAAGACTTCAAATCCAAAATGAACAAAAAATCATATCCCTTGCCGACGATATTCCAATTGTTGTTATCAGATAGTTAGGTGTAAAGACCTAGGCGACAAAGAAAACTACTACCGCCAAGAGTGGTGCAGTCCATCCTGTGTATGCGGCCCACAGATGGCTCAAAGCAATGCCAAACAAACAAGAAGGATAAACTGTGAATACTATCTGGTAGTCCGTAGAGAATATTGTGCTTTTCGAAGTGCTGTCAGACGAAGTTGTTAGTGTTAGGCGAACTACAAAAGACCAACGATGCCAAAATTAAGAAACCCCGAACTCTACTGAAACATATCAAGTTGCAAGAAAGACAGCCTAGCGGGACTCACAGAGTTAGACTTCTGCCTTAGCCAGTTCCTAACTGGTCATAACTGCTTTCAGTCGTATCTCAAGGGTTTTCCTATCTGCTTAAACTGCAGAGGGACAAAGGTGTGTCTGTGATAACTTTGAGTCAAGGGTGTCCCAAGGACATGGTAGTCTGCCAAGTATATGTGCATATATATTCCTGTTGATACATACCTCTGACTCTGGTATAGGTTTTCGAGTTTCGTACGATCCGTTTCGATCTACTGATGGATCAGTGATAATTCTTGGGTTTTCTGCAAGATCTGGCAATGTGTACGTCTAATAGTGTCTAATCAGGTTGTTGGAGAAAGGGTTTAAGTGAAAAGATCAAAGAGAAGAAGTGCCTTTAACAGTGTTTCCTTTCAGTCACAAGTCAGTTCCAAGAGAATCAAGTTCTCGAAACTTGATTAATGTTAACAATCAACTCTTTTAATGGCAAGGTAAAGTGATGCTTTGTCTATGCTTACCCCATTCCCTACTAAGTTCTGGTAAAAGCACGGACACGTTGCACCAAGATATTCATTTATTTCTATGCTCTACTGAAAAACTAATTTCCATCGATACACACGACTCTTTGTATCGAAGAAAATATATAAAAAGAATTGTCTAACATTGTTGGCCACACACAAAGCCAAGAGCCCTCCCACATCAGTCAGTTAATCATGCTCGAAGAACAATAAGTAACGTTTCGTGACATTCGACTTTTCTATACTCTTTGACAAGAGAAGGAGTGTTTTTTTTTTCGAATCCAACACGATTTCAAAAGATCGAGAGTGTTTGCGCAAAACCAAGATCCGAGTGTATGGACAATGCAACCTATAACTACCCCCTTAAGGGATAACCTGACATTAAAAAATCACTTACTCACTCGAAGATCATTGATCACGTTAGTCGCAGCACTAAGCAAACGCTAAACAGCACAAAGCTCCGAAGACTAGCCAGTCAACTGAATACGAAAATGGCCAAGTATCTTGGCAGCAACACCAGTTTACCATGTCATGCGGTGTATAATTAATGGGGTTGAAGGAAACACACACATACACACAGCCGCGTACGAACTGACGGGCCAACATCGAGCAACCTAACAACAATCGTGAGTTGACGATTATACCTTCAAGAGATGGCGGCGAGACAGTTGATTGGTAGCTTATTGCGGATTTTCGACAGTTTTCGTGGTGTGCATAGAGAATCGTGTGGGAAATGTCCTTGTGCTGACGGATTTTTGTATGTTGCATTCCCCAGAGGGTGCAGATTCATAGTGGAACTGCGGATATATGATATTTGGTTATCAACATTCTATAATTTAGTACTGAGCATGAGATTGGCAGGGGTAAGGCGTTGTGTGGAATTTGTTCTTGCGGATCCTTGCGATCCATTAACTAGGCGTGTAAACTATCTACCTGGAGAGGTCCTCCCTTTGTTCTTTAAGTCCTGCAAGTGGTTCCTTTGTGCTTCCTTTCACTTCCTTTGTCTCAAAGTAAATCATAAAACTCCAAGTATCCTTTATAGCATAAGTTTTAATAGAATGCCTATTAATTGTCATCGAGGAACAAAGACAACTTAGGCGGTGTGAGGATATTGAAATCACAGTAAGAACATTGAAAACGTATCGGTTTGGTATGGACAAAGGAACAAGGTCATTGTAATCAAAAATTTCGCTTCAAGACTATATAACAGGCGATGAAGACCAGTATGCTGCTGTCAGGCAGAAGAGACCAATTAATATAGGCGATGACGACCAAGACTCTCCTCTATCTGCCCAGAACGAAGTGAGAATAGCAATACTAAGCCTAAGGAAGTGACTTGGTAGAAAGCATACACTAATTCATTTCTAAAATTTGGCCAGACGAGTGCATGCTTGATGAATCCTCAGGAAAGAAGTCAACCTCATTACCCTCTGCATAATATCGCAACATATTGTGTAACCATCCAAGATCTTTCGTCAACAACCTGTTTAACTATCAGTGTGGTCTCATACCAAAAAAGTCCATAATCGATCAAGAGATTCAAATCGATACTTACCATCTGTTCATCGATTATAAGTCCGCACATGACAGCATTTATAGACACCAGTTCTACAGAGCCATGTCTAGTTTTAACAACCCTGTCAAACTCATAGGGTTGTGAAGAATGAAGATTAAGGACGGTCGTTGATCCATCACGATCAGTAAGAAGCTTGTATGCCAAAAAGGATTTTTGGTCTTCTGGTGACTTCTTTAACAACTTACTTGAAAGAATTGTGACAAACTCATGAATCAAGACCGGATGCTTTAGCCAGAGTCTGAGCCAAGAATAGGATTCAGTCAAATTTGTACAAAAACCAAACGAGCGTCCAGTGCTGGTGTCTTCGTAGAGACCACGAACACTAGACTTTCACTGCTTGTTGGGGAAGTATCATTCAAAAGGCTGTCCAAGTACGAGCATTCGTCGGAATTACTGGCAGAACTCAGAAGGCTGTCACCCACTTGTATTGAAACGGAAGCTGCCAAAATGGGCCTAGTGGTAAACGAGAACAAAATTAAATATATGACGCTAACGAGGAGGGACAACATCGACTTATTGGACAAAACATTACAATAGACAGTTATACCTTCCAGGTACTAAGCAATTGCCAATGGCCTTTAGCTGGAAAGGCAAGGACTCAGTAAATAGTAGGACTTATCCCAAATAACTAAGGTAAGCCCCTATTCATCTTAATTCATCGTAAGTGCATAGTAAGTGCATCGTGTTTAAGCTGAAACTGATGACTGACTGACGTTGACGATGTGTATTTTAAGCTGGACTTGGCACACAGCTGTTAAGACATTGACTCTAATGCGTGATCTCGAATTGATTTCCCGAAATGAAGACTTCAATTGACCGCCGATACATTGTTATTAAATTCCCTTAGATGTTCTCCTCTGTGGGTATGTTAACGATAAAGATCAGATCAGAGATAAAGAAAATATCAGAGTTTTTATTTGCGAAATTCAGTCGCAATTATATGTAGAATTGAGTCGCACATTTCTGAGATATTGCACTTCCTTAATAGTGTCAGAGTTTGTGCTTTAAACAAAAATGAAAATATCACCACGTTTCATGAAAGTTGAACCACCTTTCCTGTAGAAAGGAACCCCATCCGACTTGGAGTCTGCAACTCGAGACATATCTAAGCATCGGGATAACTGGAGAGGTTCAAACTGAATTATAGAGCCATCCAAAGATAGATGGACAAATGTATAGAATTTCTTCAATGCATTTCTTTTAAAAGGAGTTAGAAAAATTGTAGTGGACCACATATGGAAAAAACCTTGATACTTCAAGTTCATAATATTGTCCCGCTTAAGGAGGTCAAAATCTAATATGATCTTTCTATGAGGCTTCCTTCTGGTAGTTTGTACCCAAATGGGCCAAAATGCATAATGTTCCAACCTTATTGGACTTCTTCATTACGAACGTTCCTAATTTGTTCCCATAACATATTGTGATCAGTGATATATGTAACTTCAGATCTTTAACCAGAAACCTGTGGTTTTTTATAAGGCCCTAGTAGTACAATATTCAGATTTTAAGCATGTGAACTGGGACTCGTTTGAAAGAGCTTTTATTCTTCCTCGTTATATTTTTATTTGCACCTACCTATAGGGCAAGTATTGCAATCGTGAAAAAAATCGAACTCGAGATTTTAGTCAAACTTGGCATTACTATGATGGAGAAATCCAAAAAAGTAGGTCCGCCAATGCCGTCTGTCTGTCTGTCTGTCTGTCTGTCTGTCTGTCAGTCTGTCAGTCTGTCAGTCTGTCAGTCTGTCAGTCTGTCAGTCTGTCAGTCTGTCAGTCTGTCAGTCTGTCAGTCTGTCAGTCTGTCAGTCTGTCAGTCTGTCAGTCTGTCAGTCTGTCAGTCTGTCAGTCTGTCTGTCTGTCTGTATATTCGACTGCAGCCTAAACGGCTGAACGGATTTGCTTCAAACTTCATATATAGGGTCTGTGGGATATTCCCTAGAGGCGAAATTTGAATTTTCATTCTAACCTCAAAATTAAGGGTAGTTTACTTAAGGCCGATTTCAGTTTAAATGGATTTTCTCGAAAACGGCTCTAACGATTTCGATAAAATTTAATGTGTGGGTTAGTTTGGGCATATGCTATGAGGTGGCATACCACGTTTTTCACGAAAAATTCGAATAACGGTAATATTGAAAATCAGCTGTTTCTCGGGTATTTGTTCGGCGATTGGGCTAAAAATTATTATTTGTAGGTTATAAGACAAGTGCAAAATGATGGCATACCAAATTTTGGAATGCCACGCCCACTTTTATAAAACTTTTTTTTTTTTCAAAATTTTTACTAGAAATTGAGAAAAAAATATTTAAGCAAAGTAATAGGCGTTAAAATTGTCTACAATTCACTGAAACACCTTATTTGGCCACGCCCACTTTTTAAAGGTGTTTTTTTAAAAACAAAACATTGAATAAACTCCTACAATGTTATGACTATTATTCCATCGAAACGCGGAATCCCACGCCTACTTTACTGGGAAGAGCAAGACTTGGACTTTAATCCTGATAAAATTATACACTTATAGCATTCCGGTGCAAGTACTTACGACCCAGTCGTGCACTTTATTTTTTTTTATTTAATTAAATCTCGGAACAATCTCAAAAGGCAATGCCTCTGCTCCTCTGCTCTGAAGATCCAAAACTTTCAAAATCGTAATTGGAACTATGAACTCAGTTTTATTGATTCGTATTCAAAACTTTTTTGGAACATGGAAGAAAAATTAAGGAAAAATTTCTTTTATTCCGACACCACGAACTCCGAGCCCGTATGTATATTACGATGGATAGGCTTACACAACATAAATACCAAAGTACTGAAGGGGTTCCGGTTATCAGTCTGGATTTTATAAAATTAATTATGAATACAAAATTGCAAAAGTTGTTCCAATATTGAAGCAGGAGAAGTCTCCAACTAATCCTTCAAGTTATAGAAAGTTTTACTAAGTATACTGAGTACTTGCAGTAAAATTGTAGAAAAAAATGTTAGAGATGTCCTCAAGAATCACTTTTTGGAGGAAAATGTCTTACCATTGGATCAATTTTAAGGAGACACACTTGGGGTACTGCTTGACTATAGACTCAACTTTAAAAGATCACTTAGCGGGAAAGCTAACCGGGCGGTGGTTAATGCCAAATATTGGAGGACCCAGGCCACAATAAGAAATCTGCTGGCGACAGTGAGTAAGTCAATCCGCATCTATGCAGTTCCTATATGGGCATCGGTAACAGCTACAAGCTCATACATGATAGGTATAAGATCGGCGCATAGAAGAGCATCAGACCTCAGAGTATGCTGCGCAGATAGAACGGTATCAAGGGTTGGAACCAATGTGATAGCGGTTTGAATGCCTATTGAGTTGGAAGTCAACGTAGCGGCATCAATATACGAAAACCCTGAGAAAATAGCCATCAGATCAGCTGCTGAAATAGAATGGCAACGACGATGGGACGTATCTGAAGTCTGAACACATCTGATAGGTGTTTTAGCCAAGTAGACAAGCAAGTACATTGAGTCTGGCATAACTCATAGCATGGGCTACAGAAAATCCATAAAAGATTTCATCCCTCCAGTTGTCTAGTTATCCTAACCTGTACTCGAAACTATTCTATATTTTGCATTCCTGAAAATAACGAACATAAGAATATATAGCTTTAAGTAGTAAAATCATAGCCGCACTTGTTGAATGGAGTCTGAGAATTATCATGTACTCACCTTAGTTTTTCGGGATAAGTCCTTGCCATTTCAGCCCAAAGAAAAGGCGATTAGCACTTACTACCTGGAAGTTATACCTGTCTATTGTAATGCTTTGTCCAATTAGTTTTCATAGCTTTGTCTATTTGGACAGATTTTTGAATGATACTTCCCCAACAAGTAGTGAAAGTCTAGTGTTCGTGGTCTCTACGAAGACACCAGTACTGGACGCTTGTTTGGTTTTTGTACAAATTTGACTGAAGTCTATTCTTGGCTCAGACTCTGGCTAAAGCATCCGGTGTTGATTTTTGAGTTTCGCACAATCCATTCAAGTAAGTTGCTGAAGAAGTCACATGAAGACCAAAAATCCTTTTTTTGGCATAAAAGGTAGATCTAACGACTTCATGAAGGGCAACAGAATAGAGAAAGTACGAGTAAAAGGATATGTCAACCAATTTGAAATGGACAACGAAAAACAATTGGCTAATGACTAGACTAACTGGAAAGGATTGTTAATTATAAAATATTAGATACGTCTACCCAGAACACAATTTTCACGATCTATGGGCGAACTGGAGAAAACTAAAAAGTTAAGTTTACTTGGAGAGATGCCGTACTCGTATACTCGTATGTACTACCAGCATATTCGCGTCTAGTCTGGTGAAATGTCTCATTGATGGTCCACGGAACATGTAATCGGAAAGTAAGATGCCACTGCTTTTCAAAGTGATACTCTTTCTTGATGATGCCATCAATAATTCTCTGTGTTGGACTCAAAAACTTCCAATCTATGGTTCTACATTATATCTCCACTTAAGTTGGATTCGGATCCCAAAACTCTCCAACAAACCAGAGACTTCATCATTGTTGTCAGAATGACGTAAGGCTTTTAGGAACACCCGGACAATGAAGTGACTAAACTAAAAAGAAACCCAAACTATGATAAACAACTTAGGCTCACCTGTGATTTAAAAAAGATCAGAACTAATGTATGTATCTCATCCGACAACCCTTTAAAATCTCCCTAACCGTCAACAAGTTACAAAAAAAAAACGAAATAAAGAAGCTCAGTGATACACACGTACTTTTGGTTATGTTTACCTTCTGCCAGTGGCTTAGACCACCCTGTTCGAATTATCCACCTTGCACGTAGTAGTCCTTCCTCAAAAGAACCCAAAAATAACCAACTTGGAATTTTTATGAATGAACTCCGTCGGCAAAAAAACACAAAAAAAATAAAAGCAAATCAGACAATCACACCGAAACAGACGGACACACAAACCAAGTCGAATGCACAAATTGTAATTATCCTTCGAGCCTATAATTGCCAGGCAATTAATTTCAATAATTCATCCGACAGCAATTAGAGAGTCAAACCCAGCTCATTGCTCTGGAAATAGAAGAGCCCTCCGAGTTTGTGGAGGGCGTGCACATCCAGAAATCATTCAGATGATGCCTGGCGTTTCATTCAAGAAAATTTGTCGGCAATCTCCCGAAAAATATTGATAGATACTTCCTATTTCGCTGTCATCTAACCTCTATCTACCTGCGTGTATCTCATGGATGCGATATTCATACATAACTCCTCGAGAGTACCTGGAAAAGAGAGATGCGCGCCCGTAATTACAGAGCGCTCCCGCAGTACCACAGCACTCAGCATCTCTGACTTTTGTGTCTCCCCGGATGAGGATGTTTCCTACTCATGTGCACTTGTGGGATAGGCCTCTGCTTCACATATTTTGTTTTTGTTTTTATCATTCTGTATCACGAACATCGAGATTTGTACTTGAAGGCGGTCTGGTCTTGGATGAATCTACCAACCTTACCACGCAAGGAAAACCGCACGGAAATTTCTTTGTTGTTCTGTCTTTTCCGTACCATAGCCATGGACAAACGATAATTACACCTGTATCGGTGTATCTGTGTATCGTATGTGTGCGTGTATTTTGTGTGGCGTTGCGTTTTACCGCGACTGTTGTAACTCACATGTCTTATGAGTCGTCGAGCGCAAGAAACATGGAAACATTGGACTTTGTCTATTTGGCGACTCTCGCATGTTCACCAGAAGACCGACCAACCGACCACTAGAGGATTTCGATTTTATTTTTTTTATATACAAACATGCATACATATGTATGTATATATATTTTCTTTAAGCCATGGACATGTCAGAAGGCCAACAGCAGTTGTGCGCACGAGGAGTACAAATTGGCGGATGTTGAACGGGTCGGGTGGTGAGGATTGCGTGCGTGCACGTTTGGTAGTACTTTTGCGTAAAGACCCCTGGAGAAAGATGACATGACAGACCGTCAAGCAGTGATAGAAAGGAAGTTGTCTCTAGGTGAGCGACTTCATTTCTTGACAAATGACGGCACCCTTCTGTGTACTGGGCAAAGCCACTGACAAATGACAGGCCAGGTTGGATGAGGAGAAAAGTGGAAGTGACATGTATGCATTTCGTTTGGTAACAGGTGACGTGGATTGATTTCTTGTGCAATTTTCAGTATCCAGATACCGAACTCTGCCTTTGTGCATTTGTTAAATAATAGAAGGTAGTCATTCGAGACATTTTTTTATTGGTAACTGCTGTTGTTGAACATGATGGAAGGAAATGGCCATAACAAGGAATAGGAAGCTTTTATTTAACAGTCCTTATTGGAAAAACAGGATAGGGTCTGGAGTACCTAGAGTTAAGTAATGCCTATCATGGACTCTAGAAGAAAAGAGATACTTGAAATCGCATCCAGACTAGGTCTCAATGAAGGCAACATATCCATCTCTAAACGATCTGGATAAAACGAAACGATTCTGAATGTAATCTGTGCAACCCGAGACAATTACTCAAATGGTAGCTCAGCCGACTTACTGAGGAGATCTTCACGGCAATTTTAGAGGAAGGTAAGGGTGTCGTACTGGATATGTTCAAGTCATTCAAAGGACAACCGACACTTCAAACCCTTTTAACTTAAATGAGTCCAAAAAGCCCGTTTATTGGTAGACGGGGGACATTGATATTCTCGGAAGAAGGTGCTTGCACCATAGGCGAAAAGTCACCAGCAGAAGACAAAAACAAGCTTAAACCTCAGAAATTTTCCACTAAATCCGAAGAAGGCTATCAATTTGACCAAAAACAAGAAATGGCAAGAACTTCAGTGACGCCGGAAGATACACAAATGACATTGGCGTAGTAATTACACCAAGAGACACCCAAGATACTTAAGATGGATACGTGGGAGCCCACTGCCTTCTTTTAGCGACGGAAAAAGACAAAATAGTCATTCTAGCTTGGAAACAGATCACGACCATCCCCGAAGTTAGCCAAAAAGTCATATGCAGCAATGAAGTATCTACGAATAGCTTTAGATCCGAAGCTCAATGAACATCTTAAGAGGTACATACATATGTATAGACCACCTTATAATTAAGCCAACTCATGGCAAACATCGTTAGACCATCCATAAGTAGGAGGATGCACTGAAATAAAAGATATATACAAAAGCTAGCATTTATTGTTTAAAACGCCACCAAAAAATGTCAGGTGCTGCCTTTCTACGTCTTTAACGTCTCGCCCCGATACCGAGCTACTGAATCGGAGACGATCCTCAATACTCTATGATACGTCTCGGTCGTAGTTGAGTAGCCTTTCCACAGCTTTTCTGATTATCGGAGTTCACGTTCTATCCTGGATCAGACACACACTCTCGTCGTACATCATGTCATGTCATTGTCAGGCTATTGGTCGATTTCATTGCTCTTGAAATATGACCCCGAATCAACTTCACCAGATTCGCTTTGTTAAAAAGAAATTTATTGGAGTAGAGTTTTTTATACTCAGACTCTGGTGCTCTATATACTTAAATGAACACAAGCCCGAAGACAAGTCCTCTCGAACACCCAAATCCTTTCCATCAAGCTTGCTCCCACGTTGAACCACAGCGAACTGCCATATATAGGCATTGGCTGTAAGAGGGACGTGTAACAGATTACCTTCACCCTCTCATCCGACACCAGTTTAGACGCGGCACCAAATTCTTTATGACTCTCAGGGCCAATTCTTGACTGGTTGGGGGTTATCTTCTTGTTCTGTTACTCTCTCTAGCTGATTTCCATTAAGCAGTCACTAGAAATGCCCTTACTTCGATGCACGTACTAATCCCCGATGAATAGTTACAGAGACGACTAGCTTTCTTCCACTGTTTCAAAGAGCCACCATTTCAGACTTAAGCCAATAACTACTTCTTGGTTATCATAGAAAAAAAAACATCCTTTAAAAATTACATTTTAGCCTTGATGCGGATCATAGTCAAAAGATAGCTTATCGTAGGCGTAGTCTAGTTCACACGATACAACAAAGGCTGTTGACGTCTTTCCAAAGACATTATTCCCAAGACAAACTCTCTAAACTGAAAAAATCAAAATTACCACCAAAATGCTGAGTCGGTGGTCCCAACTTACTTAGCTTACTCCAATTTTCGGTTCTCGTGTCAGTGATACAATTCACGGTTCGTAAATCGTTCACATTGGGGCATAAAGATTTGGCGTAAATTTTGGCTTACAACCTTTCAAAATCATATTAACTCAAGAACTGAAGCCTCTTATCCTTTAAATTCTGAATTTCTTGCATCATTGAACAGCAACAACTGATTGTATGCTTTCGTCGACTTAACTATTTTCGAACAAAATTGTATGGAGTTGATATTTGATTCTAACAAAATGGTGTCACATCCCACACAGCTTTTATGTTTTCTTCTTTTGAAGAAGTTAGGTAATCGTGCAATCTCGACAAGTGGTCGAGTCGAATGCTCACCCCGTTTATGCGATTTAAGGCCGTTGGATTCTTCTTATGAAGTAACGTTAAGTCGTTGGTTTATGCCAACAAAGCAACAATATAAGAGGAGCTCAGGAACAATATCGAATGCGAACTTGTCAACGTTCCAGCCGATATAAAGGGTCTTCCAATAGGAACTTCCAAATTTTGACAGTTGATTGCGGCCATATTTTTGAAGCTACATCCGTCAAATTGGCTGTCATTTATTCAGTCTGTTTTACAAATCACCATGGACGGATATAGCGTTCAAACATACGTGCAAATAATGAAATTGTTTTACCAAAATTGGTGTTCTGTTTGGGTAACGTTCTACGTGCTCTGGATGGGCTCTGGAGCAGTTGGACCCTAAATTTCATCGAAAAATCCCATTTCTGGATGAATGGGTTCGTCAACAAACAAAATTATCGAATTTGGGACGATACCAATCCACATGAGATCCAAGAGCGTCAAATGCATCCCGAAAAAGTCACTGTTTGGTGTGAATTTTGGGCTGGTGGCGTCATGGGTCCATTTTTCTTTGAGAACGACGCGACGTTGGCCAGGCCATCACCGTCAACGGCGAGCGCTAAAGGTCGATGATTACCAACTTCTTTTGGCCTGAATTGGATCATATGGACACCAACAACAGGATGGAAGTTCTGCACGAGCGATATGAGGGCATGGTCATCTCACGTAAAGGTAATGTGAACTGGCCACCGAGATCATGCGATTTGACCCCGTTAGACTTTTTCTTGTTGGGTTTTTTGAAGTCGCAGGTCCATGCGAATAAGCCACAAACCACAGCGGCCCTCAAAGGCAAATTCAGCCTGATTTGTACAACAGATTCATGAAAAATTGGACATTTCGGATGCGCGCCACCCAGAAAAGTTGCGGCGGACATTTGAACAATATTATATTCCATACATAATGGCATCGAAAGGCCTTTCAAACGAAAAAATAATTTCGATGACATCTCACACACACTTTGTTTTATTTAAATTTAAAGATAGGAAGCGCGTAATGAAAGACCCTTTATGTGGAAGGGTTGTGGAAACTTGCTTCTAAGAATCGATCACTGCAAACGTGCTGGTCATACAAGTATGAACGAGATAGAATTTTGTACTTTAACTTGGCATGTGTACTACCCCTGAAAGAATCAGTCCGATACCTCAATTTTTCTGTATTTTATTTAAAAACGAAATTGTTATGCCCTTATTAAAAAGACCTTTACAACCACATGAGCACTGGGGACTTAGAAATTTTGGCAAAGAATTTTGTCGGTGAAGATTTTGTCCATGAATATTTTATCTAAGGAAATAATAGCTAGTTGGATCTAATTTTTAGGGCATTTTATCCAATGGAGATTTTTTGAGTATTTTGTTCGATTCCCAAAAAAAGTCGAAGAGGAACCTTTTTTTGAAGCTACTGGTTCGAAGGGAAGTCACTTTGTTGATCTTACTTTTCGACTGTTCGACTTTTCTGTCTGCTAAGTTTGATTAAAACCTCGAATTCAAAATTTTTCACGCAAACAATACTTGCCCTATGGATACTCGTATATAGGTACAAACGCAAGTAACAAGGATGTCATTCTATTTTTATAGAAATAGTAACAAAAAGATGCTGCATATAGTATCCCACTCGTCGGTGCTGCTTGCAGGCACCTCAAATGTGTCAAAGAAAATAAGACGTTCAGTATGTAGTATGTACGTCAATGTGACTGCATATTAAATGTGTGGCGCTTGTTTAATGATATTCTACCTAGGTCCGTGAAAAATCCCTATTACCACCGAACAATGAAAATAAACAAGTTTATCTCACAACTTTCATTACTAGGTCCCAACGCCTGCTCCACATCCACTTTACAGTCTTTCCCTCCTATTGTAGCCCCTTGCAACAACAACTGTCGATATGTTGATTAATTTCCATGCAAAAACCTACCAACCCACTCTCGGGCGAAGGCAAGAATGAAAAACCTCAGCTTTATGACTAAGAAATGCAAAACTATATGGCGTGCTACCAGAAAATAAGAAATAAACTGGAAACAAGTTACGCGATAATTCCCCCCGAGATGCCGTTGGCACATGTGAACAAATTAAAAATAAAAAACTAAAATCATATTCAGCGATCGCTAGCTCAAATTACCTCATTTGCATTCGATTTGCAAAGTGCAGTGAAAAAAAAAAACAAAAATAAAAAAGAACAGAATAGACCTTCCCCGTAGCTGCCACTAATCACCACACTTCCCCCGAGTCGGCCGCAGCAGCTCACACCTTCGTGGTCCCATGGGGCTCCACCTTCGGCTTAACACTAAAATAATTACCTCTGAGAAATAGGCTTCTCTAGTAGGAGCAAACTGAAAAAAAACAAGAAGCCCATTCCTCCACAGACGCTGGGTGCAAAAAGTACCTACGCATGCAAGAAAGTGAATCTAATAAACTAATTAAGGGACAAAGTACAAAGCTGCAACAAATCGGTTTTTTATTGAAATATGCCCGTGTGGCTGCGCGTATAATTGCCAAGTGAAGAATTTGTAATTATTTATCTGCAAGAACAACACTTCAACACCATGCGTGATGATGGGGTGGTGACGACGAGTGCACTCTCAACCGGACTTGACGGTAGGGCTAGGTTGGAAAAAAGGGGGATAACGCGTTGTTTGTGTTTACTCCGTTGGGGCTAACTAGAGAGGGGCCCACTGAATCACAGAGAATTCTCAGTAAAGGTTTGATTAGGCTGCGTTCTAGAATACCACTCCAGTGTACTCCATCACAAGGAACTAATAGCGTTCAAACCACTAAAGAGCTCAGTTCCATAGAACTAAAGGGTCTTATGTTTTACATTGTAAGTATGTTCCTTTATGCATATTGTGTTGCAGTTTTTTTTTTCATACTTCACACTTGTTACACCCATCCTTAAAAAAGAGCCAACACATCCATAGTGCATTGATCTGGCAACTCCTTTTCAATAAATAAACGAATAAACACGTTAAAGCAAGGATAAATCCGTTAAAAAGATCCCATTCGACAGCATCCTGTAATAGAATCAATTAAGTCAAATTGAATTCTCTAATAGCCAGTCAGAATCACTTGGGCCTAACCTCCACTTATGTAAATAAACACATGTTTGCGCACCTAACACAGGTGAGGAAATGAATATTGGAATACAAATAACACATATTAAGATTCTAATGACATCCTGTCACTTCCTACCGCTAAGTAAGTAATTTAGTTTTAATCAATCAAGTTTTTCATAAGTCTATCATACACAGGTTTAATGGTTAACTTAATGTTAGAACTCATTATCGTTGTGTACCGAAGGAAAGTAGTGGTGCAGCTACATGTAGGCCAGTAAAAGTCCATTGTGGGACCACAATAAACTAAAAATCTTCAATATGTGCTGCCATGAGGAGTTTATCGTCCAAATTATAAAAGAAGAAAAGAATAACGTTTTGTATAAAACACCCCAACCAAGTCAAGTGTGTTCCAGCCACGAATATATGTATGGTATCACCGAGCCCTGCAGGAACATATCCGCCCTGAACAACATAGGCATTTTCATGGGCAGCCAAGCAGCCCTGAACAGCATAGGCATTTTCATGGGCAGCCAAGCAGCCATCAAGCTCATTAAAACCATGAAAACCAATTCAAAAATGGTCAAGTGAACAGCATAACGCTCAGCGGAAAGCCACTCTATACTACACCAGGGAACACAATGGATCCGTTAAGATCCGAGTGAGGCTCCATTCCTTCGGTTGCAGTAATAAGGTCGGGATAAAGTTAAATGGGCTGTAAGCTCTCTCATACTATTCAAAGCACCCGACGGTGATGGTTCTTTTTTAGAAGACAATCGATATCATCCTACCAGTTCTGATTGATTATTTAGATCGAGATACAGTTGTTGTTACATATATGTAAGGTTAAAAGTCGAATTATTACTTCATCCTCTGAATGAGTATCAGTGACTGTGACCCTGGTTAAAGGCTCCCCACAAGGAGGTGAACTTTCTCCTCTTTTGTGCTCACTAGTCCCTGACAATCTTTAAGTCAAGATCTGGCTACATCACCATTGGTTATGCTGGTGACTTGGCAATTTTTGTTACTGGTAAACACAGCATGACCATTTCAAGGTCCTTTACTACACCTTTTAGAATGGTGCACCAGAGAAAGTCAATATGCTAATCCTTGCAAAACCATTCTTGTGCCTTTTATTTAAATAACACGTCAATACGAGGGATCACTTTAATTTATTCCAGTGAGGTAAAAAAACTGAGTGTTATCCTTGACAAACGATTTAGCTAAAATTGGTCTAATAACTGGACACCATGGATCTGATCTTGTTCGCGGACAATGCGACAATGAACTCTGGAGTTAGAGCTGGTGTCTCTGGACCCAATACAAAATGGGTTCCACTGTTTTCCAGTCTAAACTCCATGCCATTGAGATCGGTGCTAGGTTGAACCTTATTAAAGGCATCAAGGGCGCTAGGATTTATGTATATCTTTCCGTCTGTCATCCAATTTAGTAGATTCTACATATATCGGTTAAATGCTGCTACGATGCACTACAATCTTTTACCAGACATAACAAGATGATACTCGGATGGTCCCTGGTCATCAAGGAACTCCAGGCAACGAATCCGCGGATGAACTATCTACAATTGGCTTAGAATCTGCGTTCATAGGACCTCAACCAAGATGTGGTATTAACTGGAATGCCCCCACAGCGCTGATTCATAATTGGGAACACAAACTTCGTCTGGCATACTGGGAAATCAATTAATCAGGCTTTTTCGTATAGGCAAAGCTGGTGAGGTTTCTAATTCGTTGCTATGTCTTTAGGTACCACCTTCTGTTCCCAAACACAAAATGTAGGTTCTGCTCATGAAGATGACGAATCATCTGAGCACATTCTCTGTAAATGTCCAGCTTTACATTGGTAAAGGTGGCGCATTTTCCATAAGAAAAATTGCTCGTCAGCTGAAATTTAAAGCTCTGCCGCTAAGGACGTACTCTCCTTTATTAAGAAGGTGGTAAGACTCTAAGAGTAAATCACACCCTTAGATACAATAGATCTTTTCAAGTCGCAGTGTCAGCCAGATCCAAGGGTATTCAGGGTCAAAAATCTGTAAAGAAACAAACAAAACACAATCTACAATTTTGGGACAGTTCGGGAGTTAAAGGTAAAGGATTCTAGAAATTTGATCGCGGCCTGATCCTGAGAAAGGAGCACATTCAACGACAAGATTTCCTTCATCGTTATGGTATCCGCTAAAAACATATGTTTAGATTATTGGAGATGATATCTCTTTCTACTCTCGATTCTCTTCTCCGTTTTCTGCAGAGCTTTCCATCAAACCATCGCTTCATTCATTAGTATGTATATGTCCATAGGCCTGAGGAAAAATACAGGAAGCTAGCAGACCCCATTTATTCCCCATTGCGTTCTTGCGGCATTACAAACTATTGTAGCTTTCCCCAAACCCTCTAGGACACTAGGCTTTCAGGCAAGATTCTAAGCATCATCATTTTGGAAGGTCGAAATATGGAGTTTTGTATTTCCCAATGAAGCAGACAAGTTTTGTTTCTTGTGATTTTATACGGAGTGTAGATCCCTTAGTCCGTTGAGAGAGTTTGGAGAGAGAGAAGAGAGTAAACTCCACCTAAACATGTCCATAGGTCCGGGAAATAATATGCAAAACTGCTAGTTGAAATAGAATTTAGGATTAGAATCAGTTAATCTTTATCTTCGATATCGAGAACTTCTACAAGGATAATGAGCTCAGGACTGCTTCACATCGGATGGGAGTTATACAAGCGCTTGTCAATAAGAACGCTGGTTCTTTCGACTGATTCCAAACATGGAAAGAATCCCAATGATACTCCCAGATAGAAATTCACTTTTTATTGGCATTGGATTGAGTCCAGAACTGAGCTTTTGGGTTCAGTTCAGAGAGCGCTTAATTTAGTTCATATCTGTTTGCTGAACTAGTTCGTTCTTTTAGTTCAGTTTAGGTCACTGTTCAGGAAATTTGGTCTTGTGCGAGGCGTAGATAGACACAACGTTATAGGTTGAATAAAATCAAGATCAGTGCAATACCCCTACAAAACTTAAAAAGCACTGAATTTAGTTCAGTTCTTCTTCTCCTTCACTTAGCTCACTTGTTACAGCTCTTTCTTGAACTATTTCGTTTGTGAACTACACAAACCTAAACTTGGTAGTAGGAACCGCCCGAAAAAATACTTACGACTCTTTCAAACGATCTTTTCCAAATTGCATTCCAAAAGAGACCCAAAAGAGAAAACGTGTTCAGTTTGCTTGTTAAATTACATTTAAAGTAGAAGTAGAGGACATAAAGAAAAACCAATGACACATCTGAGATATCACCCCTGTCATCCATAATAACTTAACTGCGCGGACCGTGACAAAATTACCAATTTCCATTCAAATTACTCTATTTCAATTAACCACTCCATTTTGTTCAATTTCCCCCAAAATCGTTTCCAAATATTCAATCTTCGGTCTTCACTCTCTCTCTCGCTGAGCCTACCTTCGATCGTAAATCTGCCCAGTCTTGCCCTTCGTTGAAAATGTATTCAGAAATATTTCCATGCGCGGATAACAAATTAGTACACTGTCACAACTCACCCGACTGATTTATGACCCAAAGAAGAGAAAAAAAAAAAAGGATCTGACGATCCTTATTTTGACGGAGCCTAGATGTACACTCCCTCCCAACGAAGCGATAATAACAATATCGCTCCTTTGGGGCAATTCCATCGAATCAATATCAATCAATCAAAAGCGGTTTCCCTCAATTTTATCCCCCTGTTCTCATACTAGAGGGCGGTAGGCGTGCTAGAGACCCTCTCGCTTTGCACAGAGCTGCCCGGCCCGTGTGTATTGCTTCATCACGACAGCCGCGCAGGACAAAACCTAAACGTGGGCATGCCTCATGCCTCATGCCTCGTGATCTGATCCTGACCGATTTGATGATTTATTACAAATTGAAGTTGAGTGTCTGTTTTTTTTTTTTGTTTTTGTCTGATTTGAGGGAGACGAAGAGGGCGCTACAATCGAATGATGGATGACTTTTAGCAGACAGTTTTTGGCGCGTAATTTATGAATGACAGCTATGGTGGCGGGTATTTTGAATATTAATTAGGCGCGCAAACGGAAAGCGTTCCTTTAGCTCGATTACCATTTAAATTGGCCACACTGGTAACCAACCAACTGGCGGACGACGATTAAGGAATTATGGTTCATTATTTTATTACAATGTGATTACTTATTCAGGTTCAGGCTGGAGCTACGGAGTTTGTATGTGGAACGGAACGGAACCGCTTCTCATGACCCAAAAGTGGGCTCCTCCGTCCTCCGTCGTCTGCAGCAACCCGATTCCATTGATTGAAGTTCTATGGTGAAGAGATGATGATGATGCTGATGACGCTAGTGGTGATGGTGGCGATGATGGACCTGGCCATGATGATGATGAATCTCTCTCCTATGCAGAGCGAATTGATTCCGCTGCTAAATTACAGTCATTTTCACAATTTTCTAATTATTTAATCGATTTAATCGACTATTATTGATTTTGATGAGTACTAAAGAGGATCTTTAGGGTGCTTCTCACGCACTGTTACAACAGGATCCTGCGGAGATAATCACCCAGCACGTGGCAACTTTGGCATTCGGGAAATCCCAGAATGAAGACATACCTATCTACCTACCAACCAACCAGAGTGTGTGTTGATTGGGGATGTGATTATCCTTTGGGGAGCATGTGTTGCACTTCAAATTCGATTGCGGATCGCGCATTATGTCAATTAAGTTGTTTGAGAAGTGCCATTACGTTGCCGGGAAAGTGTTTGGCTGGCAATCAAGTGTAATCGAGTGATTATTTGGCCAACAAACGTGTTGGTATTTTACCCGTATGAGAATTTGTAGGCGCTTTGTACGGGAATCTCCTTTCGAAAATTGAGCTGGTATTCGAGGATAATTGGACAAGTACCGAGGCGAGTTGAATGGAGTTTTCACTTTCGTTTGTCGCTGATGGAAGAATGTGGTCGAAGTAATTTGGTTAAGTGTCGCACGCTGGCAATGATGATTTGTTTACAATAATGAAGTGGATAGTCAATTCGGGATTATTCAATAAAGGGACACTAACAAGGGTAATAGAGTCACGAATGGAATTTTTGATCATTTTGTTAGGCAAGGTGTTTGATCAGAGGCATTACCTAAATTGACTATCGACCAATCATTTGATTATTATAATTAGGGGGGCTTGGGACTTTGTCTATCTTTATTCGGATCTTAAATATTCCGCTCCCCTTGATATGATTTCTAGAGGTCCTTTGTGATGCCACATGCCACTAATTCCAAAGAACCCAAAGGCTAATTCAGCCAATTAGAGATTTGAAAGCAATAAAAGCAAAAGCTACTTCTGATTAGTTCACGAGATTACGACTTTATCACTGGCTCTCTGCAGGTTTTTTAGAAGTCGTTTGAGAGGGAATGTCTTTTCGATAATAAGTTGTCCAATAAAAACATAACAATTTTGTATTTCAATAAAACGCTTAATAAGTAAGGTATCGGACTGAAATGTATTCCACGTACATGTTTAATTTAAGTATGGATTGCGATTTTGTTCATATGACCACTCCAAGCACGTTGGCAGAGATCGATTCTTTTAAGCCAATTTCCATCACTCTTTCACACATACAAGTATCGCCCGAATAGTTGGCGATTTCAAGTTCGTTACTTCAACGTTATTGGCTTGTTGGCATACCCCAGCGATTTATCGCAAACCCATAAAAATATATCCAAAGGCGTTAAATCACATGAACGAGGTGGCAGTTCTACCCGATTACTACTCGGGATTACACGACTAACGAATACCCCTTTCAATAGATCAATTTCTTGATCTGATGGTGTGGCATGTGGTACCATTTTGATGGAACCACATATCACTGATGTCAAGTACATTTAATTCTGGGAAAAAACTGTCTTTAAACAGAGTACGCCGCAGCGGACTCCATTTACTATTAAATGGCGATCCTCTTCTACGATGAAGAAACAGGATCCAATCACGCTACCGGCGTAGAATCCAATTTGGTCTCGCATGGATGTAGGCCACGATGTTGATGCAAAGCTCACAACAATGTGGACTGAGAGATTCACAATCCCTTTGAACGGCAGGAAATCAGTTGATCATGGATGGAAAAGGGCTTTCATTGAGGAACTTAGGTGACTACTTCTTCGATAATTAAGACAAAATGGCCAACACCTGATGGTTCAAAGCTAGTTGTAGGCACAGCTTGTTTCTGACTACAGTGTTGGACACTGTATTATATAGTGCTTTTGACTGTTAAACGTTCAATGATATACCGCTGAAAATGCAATTTGAAACTTTTAAAAATTAAACAATGGACCGAATCCTACCAAAGCCTCCTAACGAAGTCATGTGAGTCCACACACAATGTAAGAACGAGTTCTGGTATCCAATCGCCTGATCGCGAAATTGCACTCTTATTAAGAACTGCAAAGCACGAAAGTGCGCTCCAAGCGAAAGCCTGAGCTAGGATATCTACAACCGCAGTCAAACTGCTGGAAGAATAATCACATCCACTGTTGTAAAATCGTAAGTCTTGATGCTATCACGTCAATCCAAAATTTATACTTTAAACAGAATATGCTTTCCTAGATATCCAGTTCAAAGCGGCTGGCAGCTATCGTCAGCACACTTAGACCAATAATGGTCCGTTGTACTACCACCGGAATCATATAATCCTCCCTACCTACTACTGAAACCAAACTGAGCTTCTAATGAAGCATAGCAGACTCCTACAGCTTGTCCATACGAGCTTAAACAAGGTAAACCAATACGAAATAATGCCATCCTTTGTTGGACGTCTGTTGGGCTGCTGTCATATCTCGATCTCTCTGCATTTTACCAGTATGCAAAATCTATTATAGGTTGAGCATATAGGTCTAGAACATAGAGGGTACTGAGGCTAAGTCCACCCACAAAGTTGCCAACAACCCAGGGTTCTTGGACCAAAACAATGTCTTCCCTATCTTTAAACAGACGAAAAAGAAACCCGACAGAAGCCGTGGGAGTATGAAGGAGATTAATCTGTACTAACTGCTGCTTCCGCCACGGTGGCATTCAAGCCTTTCGAGTCCGAAAATGAAGCTGGCATCCATCCATCTCCATGACCTAGTGTCTTCAGCGACTTGAGATGGCTTAACAGGCGAGAATTGAGAATCATTACTTTCCATAGAGGTGAGGGAATGTGATGCATCAGTGTCTGCGGTGGCTTGAGCTGAATCGATGGGTGCTAGGCAAGGTCTGCCTGGGTAATGGACCCAAACCCACATCTCACGAAACCTTCAGTCTTCTCCAAAGGAGCAAACGATTCTTTACTGATCACTATGAGGGTGGCTTTAACGGCTTTCTAGTTATGCTTAGGAAGCGATGGGTCGCAAATTTTGATATTTTGATGATCTGGAGTATTTCAACCGCTTTGGAGAGTTCAACTGGGATCCAGGAGGGAGTTCTCGGTCGGCTTAAGATATCATCCTTCACATCAACATCGAATTTTGCTCCATTTGCTCGGATTTTCACCATCTATTACCTTGACATGACCCCGATAATAATCTCCATCGTGTCAGATTGGATTTGGGCGTATGTTGTCGGTCATGATCTCCGGGAAAACAGCCGAAAGTTTAGTTGGCATCATTTTGCACTTTTTAGGCGGAATGGTACCATCAACATCGCCTTTGTATATCACCGCCCAGCTGAAGGACTTAGATATGACGATGGACCGCTTAAAGGAAGTGTTGATGTTGTTATCTTTTGGACTTTCCTAAATGAACAAGGATTTATAAACTTGGACACTAAGATTTTAATGTATAGTCCAATGGCCAAGCTTAGATCCAGAACCCAGTTGGTTTTCCAAGGTTTTTTCTTACAGTAGTTCCACAAAGAAGTAACCATTACCAAATTGTGTAAGCTGTCTAAAAGACAAAGCTCTGTGAAGCTCGTAAACAAATCCGATAATTTGTAAGCCACCTCTACGCGCAATTAAATCCAATAAACCAATTACGTAGTAAACAGCACAACAGACTGCACTAGGTGCACCAGTGTTTACCTACTTTTCCAGACTCGAAATCAGACAATTATCTTTTATGTCTGCAATCAGAGAGTACGTGTGGGCAAGTTAACTCCTCCAAACTAACCATAAATCCATCAACAAATTTACCACAAGTCTCACCAACTTGGTGACAATATTACTGACCTCTCATTAAAAAAAAAAGAAACAACAAAATCGACTACACCTGCATTCACAAATTTAATTATCTTCATTAAACTGGGCGTGAACAAGTGTTCTCGGTTTTTTATTTATTGATTTTTAATTACTTCATGTTTTAACCACACCTTCGCAGTCATGTATCGTGCAACTTGCCGAGAATTATACATAATTATCAATTGCTGGGGTGAGGCTAAGATTACTACGGTAGCCACGAAGCTCGAGTTAATTACATCAATCTTACATCTATGTTGGCACAATAGACGCTAGACGCGAGGAGTTCAGCATCTCGCCATCCCAGGGGCCTAGTACATCTTCAGCGGCTTTCCGTCGCATTTTCGTCTACAACTATTGACAGGCAATCATTAAAGCGTCATGTATATAAATATTTTGGCTCGTGCTAACCACCAGGCGAGCTAATTTACCGAAAACCCCAATCGAAATTAGCCAAAACCGGAGGTTCCGTTCTCCCGTTGACGTCTTGCAGCCGCGTCAAATTATCGGACCGTGATTTAATGGTGATTGATTGTTGTTGAGCTCCAACTGCGAGTTTTTTTTTTTTTTTTCTTTTAATTACCATCTCATGCGCGCCAAATATCATCCTCCAGATACGGATACAAGAAGGTCCAGAGATGAGTCTCGAAACGAAGCCAGAGAAATGTCGAAGGTAGGTTGTGGTTTTAATGTGGCGGTGATCCGTTTCTTTGACTCTCTTTCTCTGCGGTTGATAGCTGCCGTTTCCACAAAACCCAACAAAAAACAAAAAACTCAAAAAAACACAAAAATAGCAAGAAACCTCGAACTAAAAGGGGGAGATACTCGCAAGCGAATTCTGCCCTAAGGGGTAGTTTTCAGCACATTCGCGGCGAATGTTTTTTTTTTTTTTTTTGTGGTTTGATGTTGTTGCGCTTTGTGGATTCGTCGTCGACATCGTGGCTGCAGGATACCTGTGTGGTGTGGCAAACGGACACAGAAAAGTCTAAAAACAACTAAAAGTTTGTTGGCGTCTATGCCGGTGTATAGTCTTGGAAATATATGTATAAATTCGGTGGCCTTTAGGGCAAAACCCACCTCGTATAATTGGTAGCTGGAGGCGTTCTAATTGGAGAAGTCTCGCGTGAGGCTTTTGAATGATACTGCGCCCGCAAAGGGGTGAAGGCGCTGCGCTGCTGCCACAAAACAAAACAGAAAAGGGTTTGGTTATTCTATCTGTGGATGTTTCTTTGTCGGCCGCCATTCGTGTTTTTTTTTTTTCGCAAAACAATAGCAAGACGAACCTAAACCAAAGTGTTCCTGTGCATTCTTCAGCAATGTTTGGAAAAGGACTTTAGTCTTTGACTATTTCCAAGGAATTATGGATAAAGGAGGATAAGGACTGTTGTAGGAAAAAATTTAAACTGCCGATAAATCTATGGCCGAGGAAATAAAATGATACGTTTGGATTTATTGAATGCTTCGAAGGAATCGCTCAGTTGAGTCTCTAATTAGGACTAGGTTGTAAATAGATTGGCAGTGCCTCTGGAATCTGGTTCTTTGTGTTTAAGTTCGTAAAATTTGAGTTAATAGAGCGTTTTTCAATTACCAGGCATCATTTATCGCCTATGCATGAAGATAGCTGCGGTTTGTTGCAATGTTCGACTGTGTCACTTACATGAGCCGATAAAGTCAATTTCGAGCTCAATGGCTTCGTTTATAAGCAAAATTGTCCAAGTCAGCTACCAGGAAATGCCATTATGCCTCAATGTACTATTCGTTGCAGGTTTTATTAGCTCATAATTCTTCTTCAATAAAACAGTCATAACAGCCACAGTTTCTGCAATAGATGTCACCACATGGTACACAGCTGACGAATCCGTTTTGAAATTCTTCCCTCCTTGCACGTCCTTATCCCATCAACTTGATAAACACATTCAGCACATAGTAGGCTCGTTAATATAAGACTAAATGCTAAATAAATAATAGTGTGCTTTAACTCACTCTGGTGTATGGCTCTTCTAGTCTAACAATATGGGCCATTGCTCCACTTTTAGGAAATCACTTCCCGTCTGGGAGGACATTTTCGATACACAATAAGTGGTAATGTACCCGTAAAGGGAGGATTAGTGGAGGAGAGCTGGCTCTCTACAAAACGAGATTATAATACATACTCGTATAAACGGACAGTTTCAAATCCGATGTGAGCACGGGCTCAGGTACATATAAACTCTAGAAACACAGATCTGGAAGTAACTTAGAGACTTCCGAACACATCTAGTGTATTCCAAGCAGAGGTCAAGGCTCCGGAATTACTAGAATTACTAGGATCAATATCTCAATCAATCCAAAATCATCAAACCTTAAATGGTCCAGAATTGCACACAATGCTCATTGCATTATATACCTACGCAGAACCGTGACAGATTATGGTGGGTACCTGGTCAGACCTTTCACAAATCAATACAATTAGAGATGTACAAACACTGATCTGTGTGACTAAGAGGATTATTTTAAAGAGGTTCATCAAATGGTCCAATCTAAAATCATCCATTTGTCTAGGGCCTTCTGATCTATGTTAGGTCAGAGGAAATTTTGAAACGCGGTTAAAAATAACAGAAAGGATTGTCTCTGGCCGTTGGTTTATGAGAAGGCATCCGGTGAGACTAAAATTACCAAACACTGATACATCCAGATACTGCAATGACCCTCAAGCTTCGAGGGACCTCGCACATCTACTCTGGGAATGGCAGGGTATAGGTCAGAGTAGACTTATGTTTATACCTGTGAAAGTATTTCTTTGACAACTTAGGAGAAACTTCACAGGGATATCAAATGCATGCTTTAGGCCCATTACTGTAATGGTTCTCTAGGGATCACGGTGAGCCCAATATGGTGCCTTGTGCCTTACGATAAACTTGTTTCTCTCAGCTGATATGATTTTGCGCTTAAAACGATCTTCATGCTGTTAGACACCACTTGCAAGGCAAACCGTACCTTTTTGAATAAGGCCGCAATGCAGGAATATTTTGAATCGTACAATCAATCACAGTCAAAAAGAAAGTACGTGTTTGATCTGACCCTATTAAAACGAATCTGCAAGTCTAGTTTAGGTTAACAGAAGTTTGATGGTGCTACCCCAACTCTGAATTATATCCTCACCAGGTACTTCAAACTGGCGTGTTTGGTTATTAAAACTTCCTGGTCATCGGTAGTAAGGATAATAATCAGTTGAAGCGAACTTTGAAGAGAATTTTATAACATGCAGGTTGCCTTAGATATCACTGAAAAGTCGGTCTGACTTACTCACTGATAATAGGCGTCACTACCCAGATCCCTGTTGAACGCAAATATTTGGGAGCGATTCTAGCAAAGAAAAAAAAAATCTTTGGGCGAAGCATATCAAGCCGAAGACATCCAATGCGTTCTCAGATCTCTGGCAGTGTAAAAGTGTTTTGGCAAAGCGTTTGGATTATGACCTAAATATATCCTGTGGATCCATACAGTTATGATAAAACCTTTTATAGTAGGCTTGTTCATTTTAGTTCAGTTCAGAGAGCTTTTAGTTTAGTTCATATCTATTTGGTCACTTAGTTGCTATAACTTTTTTTGAACTGGCTCGTTCGTTGCGGTCTTGGGTGGATGGAAGCTTTCCAAGTACGCCTAACTCTGATTCAAATACTTTGCTACGTTGACATGCCGTAGTTCAACAATGGTTGGAAACCATAAGGTAATGGCCCTCGGTTTCTGTTATAGTCTCCACGACTCGCCTCCCACTGATCTTTCCATCTTTTCTTCTGCAAGTTGTAGACTTATGTGTACTCGCCAGACCATCGCTTATGGCTCTTTGCAGTACCAATTATTTTGGAAAATTTTGGAACCCTGGGGATGAGAATGTCTAGATTCCACAGTAGCGGACATAGAACGGAACCTTGAGATATGCCCCCTGTGACGTTATACTGCTTCGTGCCATCGTCAGGCTTGTAGAGTAGTATCTTATTTCTTAAATAGTTCGTCTTTATTTTCTGCAGATACTCTGGTAGACACTTAGCCGTGACAGCATGTAGGATCCTTCTTCAATTTGCGGAAATAAAGACGTTCTTCACATTTACTCCCATACTTCCAACGCTTTCCTTCAAAAGATTTTACTGCGATATTCACAACTTAGCCAGTGGTGTCGATCGTAGAACTAGCCTTACGCAAACAATACTAGTGATCTCCAAGGCATCATCGAATGCATATTCCAATACTCTTTCTTTGCGACAAGTGTTGAAAATACCTGCAAAGATGTGTTGATTCCTCTTTATTGCTATTGGGGATTCCAAGCGGTTTTTTTTTGTTTTTTACACAGACTTACGAGACATCTTTTGCAGAAGGGGGAAGTAATAGTAACATCCGCGTCATATTTAGCCTTTTCTCATGTTCTTCCATTCCCTCTTAATGTGGGAAAAGTAAAGCCACCAAACTTTCTAGAAAAGCTCTGGACGTGGCCGAGGGGGTTCGACCACCCTTCAACTTCTTCACCAACATTTGATCGTTGCACAGATCGAGTGTGATGAATCCACTCTGGTGTCTAGTGTTTCACCATGAACTCATAACTCTTATGATCTACACTAACCTGACCCAGACAACCGTGTCTAATAATCCTTACGATCCCAATCGTGAATGGCACGATATTTCAGGATCTAGTCAGACAAAACAAATATGTTTAAAACGGTTTGTAAGAAATTAGCGATAGACACAAAAATATTGACTAGTGTAAGACTCATATCACACCACTGTCTGCGACTCTTGGGAAAAGCGACGATAATTTCTGATCATTTCCTTTGTGACTGTTCTATCTTTTCTTGGATCAATTGGTGGATCTTCAATGCTGATACTCTCCATCGATGAGTAATTTCCCGAGACTCGCAGAAAGCTCAAAAAAAGCTTAAAAAAGTTAAGTAATATGGCCGGTACTTGATAAAACAGACCTCTTGTACCTAGCATACCTAGTTACCATTCTTTCAGAAAGTTTTTTGAAAAAAAGCTTCTACTTCGAGTGCAAGTCAATCTCAATGCGGACCTGTGTTCATCATAAAACGATTTGCCGTGACACCACCCCAAAGCTCCGCTGAGATTCTTCGCCATGGAGGTGTAACAAGCACCTCCATCAAGGTCTGTCTATGTAAATTCTAAACACCGTTTATCGTGCCACCATAAATACTCCATTCGCCTCATCCTGGGAGGCCTGTCATGTCCCTAACCATACGTGTCTGCCTTACATAACTTCAGAACACTCCACTCACCTGATAAGTCCACATTCCGACACTCCAACTAATTATCCCGACCACTTAACCAAACACTGTTCTCCGGCCGAGAACATCAATCGAATTAATTATTGAATGGAAAATTGCTTAATAGCAACAACAGCATAAATATTTACTTTTTAAATGTGTTTTACTGCTCTGCACAATTTATGCCACCAATTTTGCGATACAATTCATTTGGTTGGGATTTAATTAACGGGCGGACCAGGCCCACCCACAGCAGCAGGAGATGTAGTTCTTTTTTTTTTGCTTTTTTGTTATTCGTATTTCCCAGTTTTAGCACTTCCCACGGAAGTGTGGAGGAGGTATAAACTAACAAAACTTCTTGCGCGCCACGTTGTTAAAGAAAAAACAAAAACAACTTTTGCTGTTTGCGTGTTTTTAGGCCGTATGCATAGAAATGCCTCCTAATAACACGTTTTTCACGAAAATTGCACAAAACATTGCAAAAAAGACGAAAGAGAATAAAAATACAAAATGTCTGCCAGGAAGGTCTGTGTTTTTGGTTTTTTTTTTGTCGGGTTTTTGGGTGGAAAATTGGTGATGATGGGTTGTAGGTGGCAAACACATTTCCTCGAACACCACAGCCAGGCGGGCAGTGTGCTGCTTGGTAACGATTTATGCGGTAAATAAACCGAAAAAGCGGCTCAGATAATGGATTGCAATTTGCACGTCTGTGTGAGTAGTTTTTCCTTTTCGTTGTGGTTATCACATTAAATCAGTTGGCCTTAGGGTTGAGTGTTAAATGGTTTTTCATTTTGAGTTTTTTTTTTTTTTTTTTTTAAAAAACCGTTTCACTGATTTCAATCGAAATTGATTTTTTATTATATACGGAACGGATTGCGTTATGTTCATAAGATTTGTAGAAGGCTTAAACAATCGACAATCGCTTGCACTACTGGTAGCACTTACATACCAATCAACTTCATTAAGCTACATACTTGCCAGATATGTAGAGCAGTGTTTAAAGACTTTTTGGATGAAATACAGATGTCCGTGAGCACTTTTAGAGTTTTTCTGTATTTGAGGCACTTACATGTATTATACCTTCTGCATGAGTGCAGATGATTAAACTTAAGCTGTACGGAAGGTTCTTTCTATGTGGCAACACTCAGCCAACTGATAGTTAATCTGACAGCTAAAACCTGTCTGTAAGGCCTGTTCGGGTACTTTCTGCACCAAAATTCGTAGATTATGAAATTTCAAGGAGTGGGGGTAAAATTCTCTCAGAGAGTAGTAAAATCACAAAAAAGTAAACGAACGCGAAAGCTACGAAATTCGTCCACTTTAGACGTCAAAAGCAAATGAATGCCCAATGACAGGGTTCACCCCCCGTTCATATCGAAGGTAGAACTCCAAGCGATCTTCGTCTCACTGAGGAGTAAGAAATCCGTGGGAATCGACGGAATTCCGAACATTGTGCTCAGACACCTCCCTCTAGAAGCGGTAGACATATACACCACCCTGTTCAACAATGCGCTGAATAATGCACATTATCCGGCGCATTGGAAGACAGCAGTGGTGCAGCCCATTCCCAAAAGGGGAAAAGACACCTCCAATCCGGCAAATCTCCGGTCGATAAGTCTCCTTCCGAACATCAGCAAGGTATTCGAGAAAGTTATTCATAGAGCCCTGAATAAGTGGGTTGAGGACAAACACATAATTCCGGACAACCAATTCGGTTTTAAGGCGGGGCATGATACCCTACATGCCGCGTCTAAACTGGTGTCGGACGTCCAATGGAATAAAAGCAAGAACCAATGCACGGGTGCCTGCCTGGTTGACTTGGAGAAAGCCTTCGATACCGTATGGTTGGAGGGGCTCTTCTACAAGTTGAGCAGGCTGGGTATCAGCAAACCACTTCTGTACATTATCTGCAATATGCTCACCAGTAGACAGTTCGTTGTGAAAAATGGCAACGTGACTTCTGCTGGTACGTTTCAAATTAAAAACGGTCTGCAACAGGGTGCGGTTAATTCGCCTATCCTGTTCAACATTTACACAAGTGATTTGATAGGTTCTCTTCACCACGCTATTGCGTACGCAGACGACTTGATTGCGTACAGGTCAGGTCCTAAGGTCGAGGTCATTGCAACTCTCTTGCAACGTGACTTCGACAATATCCAGCGATATTGCGATGACTGGAAGTTAAAGATCAACTTCCAGAAATCGGAAACCATCCTGTTCAGAACGCCGTTATCTGGGGCCTCAAGGGACACCAGAAAGAATTGGCGAAAGTTCTCTATCGTGGGACCTAACGGACGTCCATTGGCGAGTAGAAGTGTAGTCAGGTACCTTGGGATCTGGCTAGACCAGTATCTATATTTTAACAAACATATAGATGCTGCTTTGGCCAGAGCCCGAGCTGCTTTTGCCCTCACAAAGAGACTGTTTTATAGCAGCCAACTCGATGCGAGGGTGAAGGTAATCTGCTACACGGCCCTCATACGGCCAATGCTTACCTATGGCTGTCCGGTGTGGTTCAACGTGGGAGCAAGCTTGATGGAAAGGATTCGGGTGTTTGAGAGGGCTTGTCTTCGAGCTTGCCTTCATTTATACAGAACACCAGAGTCCGAGTACAAAAAATTCTACTCCAATGAGGTCCTCTATAACAGGGCGAATCTGATCAGAGTGGACAATTTCCTGGTGAAGTTGATTAGCGGTCATATTGCAAGAGCAATGAACCCGACCAATAGCCTGATCTTTGGGGCTTACTACCCCAATGATAGGTACCACGAGAGAGTGCGCCTTAACGGCTTTGTCCCCCCAGAGGCGTTCCCAGAAAAGCTGTGGATAGGCGACTCAACTACGACCGAGGCGTAGCACAGACAACTGAGGATCGTCTCCGATTCAGTAGGTCGGTATCGGGGCGAGATATCAAAGATGTAGAACGGCAGCACGAAAAGTTTTGGTGGCTTTACGAAGAGGGAACTCCCTCGTCGATCCCTCTTAATCCTGGCAAGCTGGCCATTTATTTATTTTTTTTTATTTATAACTAGCCTGGCCGGCTTACATAGTTCTAAGGTAGTCGTAGGTGTATGTTGTGATTGGTGTGATTGTCCTAGGTATAAGGTAGTAGCAAACACAGCACTCGGCTTTGTATATATTAGAAAAAAAAAAAAAAAAAAAAAAAAAAACACAACAGTTGGCTAAAAAAAAATAAAAAATATTAAAAATACAAAAAAAAAAGAATGTATTTAATTACGTTTTTAGCTTAAGTAGGTTAAGTAGTTTAAGATTTATTTTAAGGTAGAATCAAGTTTTACATAAAATCAAATTGTTCGTTTACAAAGTTTTTTTTTCGTAAAAATCATTTTCTTTGTGTCAATTAGAATTAAGTAAATAAATAAAAAAAAAAAATAAGAAACAATTTATTGTTTTAGTTAGGTACGTCGAAAGACATAGGTTAAGCATTAAGTTTAGCTTAGAGCGCCCGCATAGGGCCAGTAAGTTAATCATAACATAGTTAAGTTAGTTAAGCTAGTTTTAAACAATTGTGTATAGCATGTAAGAGTTAATGAATTAATAAACAAAAATGAATTTAAAAAAAAAAAAAAAAGCAAATGAATGCAAATACACAAACAACAAAAAATTTCTTACAAATATCTGACAGATTTGACAGATTTCTTAAATCAGTGCAAAGAAATTTTCTGCACTAAAATTTATATTTTACTCTCTCGTGAGCGCTCTCTTTTACGAAAAACTACGAAACTTTTGCGTACTCGAACAGGATTTGGTGATTTTCGTGAAAATTCATTGGTGCAGGAAAGTACGCGAACAGACTTACTTATTGTGGAAATATATTTCGAAAATCAGTGTTGTTTTTTAGAGTGTTACAGTCAATATCATCGCATCGACTATTCGTAAAACAATTGAAAAATTTACTCTTTTGGACCCCAAGCCACTGACAAGAATCCGCACAGTTGAGACCAGTGCTGAGGAAGATCCTAATTAATCGATTCTTTTGCGAAAGATTTTGCTCAAGGATCTTGGTCACACGATTCAATTACTGCAAAAATTTAATTCAGGAGAGCTGTGATTTCACTACCCGGCACTTGAACAGCTGGAACTTGTTCAGTGATCCGACTCAAGTTTGTTTTAGTGACTTTAGTAATAAGCAAAATTGTTGAATTTAGAGCGAAAAAATCCAAAGGTGTTCCATTAGCTACCGAGGAACTCCAAAAAATTGCACTTATTGGTAGCATTAACGGGTTGGCAATATTACTAACCCCTACTTCAAAAATATAGAGAATCGAAATGTAACCGTCAATGGCGGTGGGTAAGAGCTCATGATCATCGATATCCTATTTTTAAAATTCCTTTAACATGGTCTACAGGATATTTAGTTTAAATGTGGAACCAACCACATGACCCTTGAGGGGCACCTGGATGTAGACGAAATCCGGCTTCAAGAAATAGACTCATCGATGCCAATTGCACGTAATTTCGCCAAAAGAGCTTTATGCTAAATTCTCTAAAAATGCCTTTAAAATATAAAGAACTTAAGAAATTTAGAAGAATTTTACTTTTCGGTGAGATGTTTCTTCTTGGGAAGAGTTCAGAAGAATAAGCCTCCGCAGTACTTTTGCCAGTGCACTTTAGAATTATGGGAAGTTCATTGCAAGCAGATTGGCTTAATCTAAAGAGCTGATAGCGTTGGGATTTTCTTAAAGTCGTGCACGAAAAATGATCGAAAATTGTTAATGCCATAATATCTTCACATCTTACAGCTTTATAACTTATATCTGGAATGATACCGACTCTACTCATCATTGATGATCATTGGTAGGATCTCAATAAATCGGGGACTTTGCTGCTTTCCGTACGTATGTACCTAGTCTTATGTAAGAACTAGGTAATGTAATGTCATATGTAGCTTCAAGATTTTAAACTTCCTAGAACCTGATGGTCCTGCTTAGATTCAACAGTCTGAAGACATATCGCTGGTTGTAAATGATTTATTATCTAACATCACTGCACTAGCCAAAATTTTCTCTCTTCGTCTGCAACTTGCGACTTATCATGTCCTCTCTCCTCTTCTCTAGAATCAGGAGGTAAATGAGCTATGGATGGCATTGGTATTGCAGCTTGAGACAATATATCGGACACAATCAGGAAAATCACCAAATCCTCACAAAACAGTTCAAGTGAACATACATAAGTGTCACGCCCTTCATTACTTTAATGCCGTGTCCCAAGGGCAATTTGTTATTTAAAATTTTGCTCATGACAGTTGTACTCGGGGATGTTGATCAGACACTCGCGAGAGGTTGGGCCGTGAAAAAACTTTTTAGGTGTTCCGACTGAGATTCGAACTTTGAACCCCTTCCTCCATAGTCCAACTCGCTAACCACTGAGCCATGGTTTAAATAAGTTTTTGGGCTCTTGTTTAATTTGTAAAGGTGGGGACTTTATATTATTATGAAATAACTATGAACAGACTATGTTCTTAAAATAGCTATAGCTAGCTGTCCTTGCAATTTTCCCTTTAAATGGACTTTCATGACCAATAAAATGACTGCTAGCTATACCAGCATACTTAGATCAATAATATCCCTTTATCCCGGCACCTACTAAAAGCAAATACTCATGCCATCTCTAAGAGGATATAGAGGAACTTTCGAGTTATTAGAAAATGATTGAAGGATTATCTAAAAACATGAGGATAGCTATAGCGAACAACACATTTTCAAGATCAAGATAGGTCTTCCTTAATCTCCATCAACATGCTGCAACAGAAGAAGAAACTGAGATTGAGTTTGTCAGAGAAAACACCACCTACGCCGTTGTTAGTTCTTGAACTGTTTGCTATGAAATTGTCTTCCAGGAACATTCCTTCCGTTCAAAATGTCGTACATAGAAGGGTTTTTGTTAAAACTTAACTTGGGAACAGTGTAGTCTAAGTTATTTGCAACTATTTCGAAATTGCTCAGAATGAAAGTGTGGCCGAAATCTTTGGGGAGCACTAACCAGGTCAAGCAATGCCAGGTGAAATAAGATGTAGAAACGCTCCACTTATGAACAGACTTTGGTTGGACTTTGCTTGGATGACTTTCGGTTCAAGTCATTTTCTAAGGCCCACCAGACAACCACCCCGTACATATGTAAGTACAGGATTTATGATCAAATGTAGACATGCATATGTACACCATACATACATATGACTTAGTTGGTCATTGTCTTGAAATACTTACATGCTAGATAGAGTCTGGAATATGTGCCTAATATGAGTTTTCTGTCTACGGACCGTAGCATAAGTTTCCAGAGGGTTAACTCTCTTGACGTTCTATCAGATGATTTGTTTAGAAGACATTGTGCATAGATTTTGCTGCATTTAAGTAAGTCTGGTGTGATTTCATGATTGATTGGATGGTTAGTTGGCTTAATCTAGATAAACATAGGTCCACATGGATCTTAGGAGAAAGTCCGTCTCTGTCTATTTGTTACACCATTTTCAACTTCTGATGAAGGGTAAAAAGCTTTTAAGAGCTCGAAGAAGCCTCCTAAGTGAAGCTTCCTTCTGCTTCCTTCAAAAGAGAGTTCACTAGAAACAAAGAAGGTAAGGAATAGTTTCTTCTTCTTCATCGTCTAAATAGATTCTATAAAAGTTATTCGACAGTGCAAAGTGATGACAACTATGATAGCCGAAGTGCACTCAAATTCTTAGACCCTTTTAAATCCAGCTTTGGGTAAATTTATTCGGACGTTGGTCCACTTGTCCGCCTAAGATTTGTACAATAGCATCCAGCGAGTTGTTCGACCTTAGAATGTCCTAGAATATCACTATACCCCGGCATCGAACACAAGTGAATACCGCTGAGACATTTCCGGAAGAGGCGATCGGAAGTCATACTTAGTTAAGTGAAAGTTCTTAGTTTGAAACGAACATTGCTAAGACAACTGATTCTTTTGCCGGCGGCTCCCAAATGGATGTTGTGTGAGGTTACAGCCAGTTAGAATAAATAAATACCGTCGGTATGCACAGGATGTCCAATGGCCTACGTTGGTTTCTCCTCATTCGGTGAACAGTTACCCAAATTTCTCTTCATACCTAATTGCCTATGAATCTAACAAAATAAACTTTGGTACACTAATGTGCTCCACAAAGGACCACTTTCGACCAACAAAAAGGAAACTGAAACGATGAACACATTTGTGTGCGAATTTTTAGGGAATTTTCTCACAAGCTATAGGTCAAGTTCAAGATGTCTTAGTGAAACCATAAAATTATAATCAAAGGATAATTGCTATAAATTCCAAGCAAAAAGAAGAATCACTGGGATTTGTTGGTTGGTTCATGTGAGTGAACGTTAGAGTGTTCTGTTGCATTGTTGCAGAGCCTTTTTTGTCTGAAGTCCGCGCGCCAAAAACTGTGCTGCACTCAAAAGGATGTTTGTGAGATGAAAATTGCATGTTATTAAGTGAAGGGTGGATTGTTTTAGGTTGCCTTTTTTTTCTCTCTGATGTTGTTCGATTCGGTTGAACATGGACATGATTGCTGTTTCAGGATAATCATGTTGTTTTTTTTTTGTGTATTTCTGTCGGTTTGGCCAAAAGTTTTCATTCAAGGATAATTACAATGTTTTGTATCTAACATTTTTCATTGGACCGCTGATTATAAATGTTTTGAAAATTCCGTGCGCTTTCGTGTTGTAGTTTGGTGGAATTTAAAAGGATAATTCTATGTTTGGTGGGTTTGCTGAAAATAATGCGTCCTTGACCAGTTTCGGGCTGAGAAAGTTAAAGTAAAGAAAAATTAAATATAATGAATCACACGCGGTTTGAATAGCTTATTATAGTTCGGCGGATTTTATTTGTCGGAGATCCTTTGGAAGCGCTTGCTGATGAGTGCTTGGAATTAATCTGATACATGCAGGAAATTATTAATAATAATTAGGACATTGGTGCGTAGCGTATCGTGAGATCAAGTTTTATAGTCACTGGGAGGTTATTCCAAAACATGAGGCCCATCCGAGGGAAGTCATCGTCTATTGCCAAACTGAAATCGAAAGTCTTTCGTTGAATGTAGAGCCTGTTCCATTCGTTGGCGAGTTTTCCATGATCTTTTCCTAGATCTACTATATGTTGCTCATGAAAAATATGGAAATATGTGTCCTGGGAGTGTACTGCCGTAGGTAGATTAAGGCGGTTAGGCTACTTAAGTAAATAGAAATTTTAGACGAGAATAATCCGACGAAGAACAACCCGAAGGAACTACCTACCATTTCAGTTTGGCAAGACAATCTCGTTTGAAAGTTTACGCAAAGAATAAAGGTAGTGCTCTGTGTTATATGTATATGGCGGACTGATGAGCAATTAGTAGGAAAGCATAGTCGGATATTCGGTTCAAATTGTAAGACTTCATTGGGTCAGCCTCACCAAGTGCTTCAGATAAGAAAATTTCCCCCTTTACAGCTCGAAATGGCCATGAAAACCGAACCACGGCTTTCAGAATCACGCTGGGTCTAACCTGTACCTATGTACTTATGTAGAACTCTTGGACTACAATACATGGTTTTGAATTGGATATTCGATTAAATATTCAAAATTGCACACTGTATGGTAAAGAATGTGTATTAGTGCTGGAGAATAGTTGAGTACATAATAGTTGGTAACATGTGACGCATGAAAGATTCTAGACCCAGTCATTCACATTCTAAATGCATTCTAAATACTATGGGCTTTTTACTAGACGTTGATAGAAGCGGTGGAAGCATTCCACAATAAAATTAAATACATCGTCAATACTTTGGATGTACTTATGCATGTACATAGGTTCGGACAAGTCGAAAGAATAACTTTTCATTGCCTTGTAAGACAATTCGTTTAAGTACTCAAGACAGTGGAATTGCAACTCGCCAACGCCCATAGATTTAGATGTTTTTCAGTTCCTTTTAAATGCAATTTAGGTCAACAAAATTGAGTTCCAGGATATTGAACTAAGATAAGATTTGTCACAAAAGTTATGACAAGTCTTTTTTTTCAATTGAAGCCCAGTATCCATGTGGTTGGTAGATCAGTGGTTAGTATGTCGCAATACTAAGCCGGAGGTCCAAGTCTCGAATCCCCGATAACACCAAAAATTTGTTTACCTTTCCACCTCTCACGAGAATGGCAAACATCCAATGATGTAGATGTCCTGAAAAAGGTTTTTGAAACAAAACTTCAATTCACGTCATGTCAAGAATTTAACAAGCACAACACGAATCTTGGCTCACGTATGTGTCATATAGATGACATTTCGACTGGAAAAATCTATTATATCAAGAAAGAAGTTTTCCTAATACACGTACCACTTCCCTTAGGATTTGAAGCCACTTACTACATCAGGTTGGAGTGGCCTTTGGTAGGCTTCATCTTCCTTACAAGAACGAAACATAGGTTTAACTAGAACTCAGATTCCTATAGTCACAAACACCATATGACTATGGGAACAGCTCAGGATAGCTCTTGCAAAATGTGTAACGAGGACGAAGAAGCAGCAGAATATATTTTGTGGCCCTGAACATGTTATCGTCATTTAAATCGTCGTAAATTTTACCTTAAAGCAGAAAGTAGATTGTACATATCTGTTAGCATTCAAACATTTATTTGGATTCATCAGGAACTTGGGTATCGAGAGGAGGCTTTTAAAAGGAATCAGAACGGAATGTTTAGGTTTTATGTGAACACATCCGTTGACGTGCTCACTCTATCACTATCAAATTATTGTTGCCAACGATTGACAATGAAATTTTCTGGTAAAAACATTATTAAAATTTATTACTTTACCATAACTTATGAATGGCTACGTTCAGCCAAAACCATTTTTGAGTGTCGATATATATTGATTGTAGTTTGACAACCCGACACGGGGAAAGCCATGAAATGCAGAACTTACGTGATACCTCAGCCCACATAACTCAGTTCACAGTGACCTATTAGAAAGCTCGCTAGCTTCCCACTACTATCCTTATCTAAGTTAAAGATTTCGTTGTAGGAACAAGAGTTGATTAAACGTATGGACTGTCTTAACCCAGGATTTTATGCCAGTGACCCCGACGAAGTTGTGTTCGCGGAATACTAGCGATTATTTTGAGGAATAATTCGTCCTTGATGTTGGCGAAATGTGCAGATTTTTCGGCCATCTTGCGCCAATTGGTCAAATGCAAAGGCGGCTAGCCACTCGTCAGGAAGATATTAGATCAACACATAACAGAAGAAGCGCGGGAATCCCTCGTAGTACTCGTTTCCGGGTTCGCCGGTCTCGAATAAGCGATTTGCACTGGGCGGGAAGATCGCCCTATTTCATCGCTCCAAACTTCTTTCTTTGGAGTTTTTGAAGTCACGGGTCTATGAGAACAAGCCACAGACTCTGGAAGGTCTCAAAGAGAATATCCGAGAACTTTTCGCCCAAAGTTCATGCTAGCACGATTGAAAATGGGGTAAAAAGAGTCCAAATGGTTATAACCAAGTGGTTCTTAAAATACTCACTTTTTTATGCGTATGGCCTTAGGTATACATAGTTTGTGTAATTCAAGGGCAGTTAATGTATTTTATGGTATATCCCTAGGATATTTGAATAAGAATCCAAATTTCTCGAAAACCTTAAGTTAGCAGCGTAGGATTTTACGTTCCTTTCTAAGTCGGGAGTACTACCTACTTTTCCTAAAGAAACAAAATCCTATAAGGTGTTCATTGGAACGTTTGTGTTCTCATATAATACATATACTCCTTCCTAAGACGTATGTATGCACGTAAAACCTTCCTTTCATTCAAAGCCAAAAGTTGACATTAGTCAATTTATATAATCAAACCCAAACCCAATAACATTTCCATAACTCAACACAAAAAGAAAGAGACCGTCGGAATAAAAAAAAAACGTTCCACCGACGGCGTTATAGTTTCTCTTATTCCAACTATCACTGAGTGGTATAATTAAATTGTAAAGTTCTAGCCACTGGTCTTACAGGTAACAATTAGATTGTTGAAGAACTTCCTTACAAGTAATTTCCAAAAAATAAATTCGATTTTAATTCCTTAATTCGTAGCCCCCGCAGCATGGAACAACAAACTACTTCTATCACTGGTACAGAACCGAGCAGAGAACCCCCAACACTGTCGATTAGAACCAGAGATGGCCCCAGAAAGGGCTTTTCCATAGAAATACATCCGATGGCTTCGCCTCAGACAACCTAACCTATAATTACACCATTGCGCCAAAAAGATTTTCATTCAAAAAACCACCATCAAACGAACACATGAAACATTCGAATCCAGGAAATTACTATCAAACCAAAGAAACGAACAAAATAATAAAAAAAAAACTACATTTCTTGGAGATGGCTTCTTGGATTTTTGGTAAACTTTGTCTGGCCAGCAATTCGCCCCGGAGGCAGGAAGTGAAAATTAGGAGCAACCGACCGACCGACGGCAAAGCAGAAGAAATCAAGAACCCCAAAATGACTTCTTTCGATTTGGACGCAGGCTACCTTCGTACATAGAAGAGATGCCAAACACTCATCACAGGTAGCAGAGTTGTCATGTTTCAACATTTAGCCCGAATCGAAACATGCAAGTCGCGAGTAACATGCAACACAAAAACTCCCAAAACAACAAAAAAAAAATCACAAAATTATTATCAGAGAACAAAACAACAAAAAAACGAAACATCAACACGAACGTGTGGAGTTAGAATGATGTAAGCTGTTACCAAAACAATCATCAAGGTTACATGCTTGTTTAAAACAAATTTAACGAGTCAAACATTGTAATTAGCCAAGTTTCTGTCGAAGTTTGTTTTTGCTAGATTCTATCTATTTTGGTGATACTCGTAGTGGCGTGCAAGAATGTAGGAAAGCTTACCTCATACGAGTATTAGCAGCCCTCCTCATCCTTTGCTATTATTGAGTCTGTTGGAAGGCAAGTGAGTGAATCAAATGCCCAGTATGGATGCTATCTATGTTTTCTTAGTCAAGACATACAAAACCATCTGGACGCCTTGAACAAAGCAGCAGAGCCAACTCTTTTCAGGAGGAAACTACATCACAAATGATTTTCTAAAGGAAAGGGTGACCAGAAATGACAGTATGACACCAGCTGTCAAAGTTACCAATGACATCCAGCTGTCATAATACATATTCAGTAAGGCTGGCGTGACTACAATCTTTTGGACCTTAAGCTACCAACCAGACAGAGATTGGTGCGAATTGAAGAAAACATAGCCGCTGTAGTGACCAGAAGACTGAAATGTCAATTCGACGCTGATCAGGTGAATTGGGCATCGCCAGAGGGTCAACTAGTTTTTTTTTGCGGTCAGACCAACATCCGTATAAGATTGTGGTGTCGCAAGAATTGGAGCTGGACGACCATAGACCATGGGTTCGACATCTGACATCTTTTTGGACGAGGCCCATTTTCGGCTCAGCGGCTATGTCATCAAGCAAAATTGCCAGTATTGGCAATGCATCCGCGGCATCATCTGACCTTATTTCTTTCGAAATGAGTAAGAAGACACTGTTACCGTCAATAGTATCAGGTATGGTTCGACTAAATTGACTTTCTGTGGCCAGAGCTCGGCAACATCAATATATCCGAGCTGTGATTCCAACAAGACGGCGCTACATGCGAAGGAGAAATTTAACATCACCTCACGGCGAGCGGTTATCAATTGGCCGACGCCATCATGCGACTTGACACCACTCGACGTCAAGTCCTTAGTCTACGCTAACAAGCCAATCACTTTGGACGTATTCGAGGTCGCCATCTGAGACGCTATTGCCGGAATAACGCCGCACATATTGGACCGAGTCACCGAAAATTGCACCGATCCCTTGAATGATGTGCTATCCCACACGTGGTATAAATGTTACTTCAAAATAAATCCAAAATCAATTTTTTATCTCAAACTTTAGTTGTTCTATTTCCTATTGTTCTTATCTGATCACTCTATACAACCTTTCAACCTGCTGAGCTCTAAGAAGCCCTTTAACGCTATTTAGAAACCATAATCCACATGACCTGGTTGTTATAAATCAACGGAAAGGGAGCGAATGTCCTTACATCCATCCTGTGTCTAATGCTTTTCTCTCTGAATTCGTTAAGGTTGTCAAAAAAGGTTTTAACTACCTAGTGGGAGATGTCTGAAACTGTCTAGAGTCGGATACCCACCGAGAAGATAAAGATGCTTAGTCTGAACGCATGTGTTCTTATAGGCCACTGACCTGTATTAGTTGTCACAATCCTTGCAATGTCCAATGAGCAATTGTAGTTCGAACAAAGTTGATGTTAACCTCTAAGAGAAATGTGAGAGGACTCACCCCTTGATGGCCTCCACACGAATCTTGGATTCTATCATGTCCTTGCTGTGTCCGGCGCCTAGAAGCGGTTCCCTAATGAAGTGGAGTTACCTTTGAGCTGGTTCACCTTTTAAGAAGGTGGTTATCTTTCAATAAGCGGCAAGCTTCGGCTGGCTGGATTATGAGAGGCTGGTGGGGATTTCTAAACTTTTTTAGAGGTAATTCCATGCCATGTTCATGGTCTAAGAATAAGGCAATCAGACAAAATACAACTACTAATGCTATGACTTCTTCCGAAACTCCTCCTCCTATGACTCTGACTCGTAACCTAGATATCAAGAGACCCTTGTGAATGGTCTCATCTCATTCAACCAGAGAAGAATGGAAAAGTGGTCAGATTACCATTACCAATACCCATGTCATCTAGACTTCACAGGTTGATCAAAGCAGCCGCTGGCCATATCCAGAGGAATTCTCCTTCCGAACCATCACAGTGTTTTCAATGCGGGGTCTTTGTAGTACCAATAGCCCTCTTTGTTTGAAGGCAGTACCTCAGTAAGGTAAAAGCGTATTCATCGACAGCCTGGTAGCAACAAAATAATTTCTGCTTGTGAAGTGTTGGCGTGAAGCGCCTAACGGTATTGAAACACAGCACAAGGTTACGCTTAATGATATACACGGCATGCGAAACCCGACAAATTGACCAGAAGAAAGTTAGAATCCGCATCGTAGTAAGCCCACACGTCCCTTCTTGCCCATTAAGGCTCCAAGCAGGAATTAAGGTCCCAAGGAAGGCAAAGATCAGATGGTCCTTGCTAGACACTTGTGTAAGAGATAGATCATACAGATTCATATGCCATTGTGTGGCGCTTGGTATAGGTTAGTCGAAGTTCAACGGACAGCACTTTTTGATTTTATTTGTCCATGACATAGTAAATGATTATCCTGATTGCCGCAATTGGGTTTTATGGCCATTTAACATGCCTACACTCTTGATTAACATGATGTAGGTCGAGCGTTGGGAATATTCCATGCAGGCCATCCCTTGATAGTGAGGCTTCTCACTACCAACCTCAACTGACAAAAGGTTTGACTAAATGTCCACAAGGCTAACATATCGATCCGAAAACTCCATACATGTTTTCGCATAAAATATGGCCAAGTCGATATGAAAACCAATAGTATATAAACAACTTCCTGTGGCCCTCTAAACTCTTACATAATGCATCTGCAAACAAAGTCCTTTCGTTTCCTGTCCTACCACACACGTGTAAACACACAAGCCAGTGTGTGGTGGCCACCCTCCCGTTGTCCGAACACCACACCCCGCGATATATCCTTGCGATAAGAATTATGAATGTTACTCAAAATTGTTCTCTGCTGCTTTTGCAAATATCCTGCAGGCATGCAAACGTTCTATGCAAACACACAGCGAAACAGTGAAAGAACCGAAGAGCTCATAAACATTTGGCCTCGGAACATATTTTGGCACCTGCCTGACTACTTTGGGTGGAATCATGGAATTTATTAGCCCCACGACTACGACTACGATGGGCCGCGTGCTTTTCCATTTATTTATTCCGCGACCACCTCTTGTACGAGGCCGAAATGTCAAATCCGCAATTTATTTCTGGTAAGTCCTGGCCAAAAGGTGACCCACACCGATGCATGGTAGAGGAGATTCACTTGGAACGAGGGTAAAATTTCTACCGCCCACCTTTACCGTACCATATGTACGTGGATATGTGGTATTGGTGGTCGGTGACGGCCACCTTCTGGCCATAACGACTTCCTGATGATGCTGATGCGCTCCTGCTAATGTTCTGCTAACACAGTGTGCTGCGATTCTGTAGATCTTGGCAGTCGATATCCGTGGAGTGATTATAATTTTAAAATTTTTTAATTGCTCCTGTGTCGCGGTGCGCCACTTGTGTTCACTTCACGGCCAAAAACGGGGGCAGTGTTGGAGGCTTCGTTTTTTTTTAGCCTTTTTGGGTTTTTTTTTTTTGTTATTCTGGGTGGATCATGACGATGATGACACCTGAGGGGTTTTGCAGTTGTTGTCGGATTTTTTGATTTAATTTCGCAGAAAGGACTCCGAAAGGTATCTGTTGTATAAGTGAAGTTACACAGTGTGTTCTCTGTGGTTTAGCTTGGGGATATTTCGTGCTTACGTAAGTGGTGAGGACGACACAGCAGCCGTGGTTATTGGAACACTGACTGGAGCAACTTGCATTTGCCACAATGGCTCTATTTTAAGTAGAACCATTGCTGATAAATGAATTCATTATTTAGTTGTTGAGTTTAATCGGTTTGCGTCTGGGTCCTTGGTTGTGGTGTAGATGTGTACTAGACGCTACTGGACAACTGGGAGGACTGTACTCAATAGTGAGAGGGAATTTTTGGAACAACATCGGTTCTCCGACATGGGATACCTAAAAAAAGGAGACCATGAATGAGTTCAATAGAATAGTCCATGACGGAAGCAGCTCTTCTGAACCAGCCCGTTCTCATGAAGAATTTTAAGGTTGTTTTTCCGAGAGCTATCAACAGAACTGAGGCTTTGGCCTTCGTAGACGAAGTGTGTTGTGTATTTCTCTACCTCTGCATATGTCAGCGGTATTGATTCCTATTCTATCCTATGGCGAGCCGCCATTGGGCTGTGGCTTGTGTGGATAACAATGAGGAGGGTCAGCTATCCTAGGGTCTGCTGAGTGATAGGAGTTCTCTGATCCTTTTTTGTTTTATTGTGGCCAAAGCAGTCTTCAAACCGCGGCACGAGGAGAGTGCACTCTACCTTGCATTGGCCATGTTGTGGAAGTTCACAGAAATATCGGATGTTGGCTCATTGGCCATTTCATTGTCTTGGAACCCCATGTATCCCGGAACCCAGTCGAGCGTAATGCTGTGATCTTGACCAGTTTTTCATTGGTTGTGATGGACGTGATGGCTTTGATAGCTACTTGGTTACCTTTGTCGATGTTTATATGGTTGTTGTGGTTCAGAATGCGTAAGTCCCTGCAGGCCTCAGTGATACCATTTATTTCAGCTTGCACCGGCCGGTGGTTCCTCCTGGAATATTCCTTAGCCAGTGCCATTGTCCGTTTTTGATCCGATGGAGATGGAAGCGGGGTTGATAACCTCACCATTTATCCAGTTCTCTCTAGAGGGAAACTTGGAGTCGACGTTATGGTTGAAGTCTATTTAAGAGGTGAAGTAGTCGAAGGACGCATTGACGTTTGACCACCTGGTGATGATGTTGTGCATGATATTATGATTCTTTCACTTTCCGGTCCAATGTTGATCTTGTCTTCTTTGACCGCTTTAAGGGGAATTCATTTTGACAGGAGAGAATGCGAAAGTCCTTAAGTTTGGAGACTTGACTAAAAAGCGGGTTTTGGCGGAGTACTTGAGCTGTCATGTGTATCACGTTTGGATTTGCCACCCAACCCAGTCTGTCTCTTGAGTATTTCTGAGCGGAGTTTGATCTCTTCCGTGACCCTGATCTTGACGTATGTTGAAATAGATTGAACAGACCTTACTGATCTCCTTTCCATAAACAAAAGTCAAGACTTAGGGATCTCAGAACTAAGACGGTAAAATAGGCATAGTGGGTTTAAATGCCTCAAATTTTCTTTCATTTTCCAAAATTATTTTTAGTAAGCGATTAGACCAGGCATAAATCTTCGGTATACCAAGTTAAATTCATATTCATGCACGTATACCCATGATATTCGCTACAACAAGTCTCTCCTCCACTGCGTTAATAATTTTTATGGATTGAAAGGATTAGAGTTGTTGAGGGAGTGAGGATACGCAAAGGCAACCGGAGCTAAGTATAATTCTCTGTAGTTTCCTCACCTCCATACGACGATTCTTGCCTTCCTTACTAATCCTGGCTCACCAAGAGTCAAGAGTTTCCCGATGGCATTACGATGGCAAAATATAAACCACAATCGCGGTTCTCATAGCCATAAAGAAAATGATCGTTCACAGTCTGGGATGCTGGGATGTGGTGCTAGATCTGAAATCATGAAACCACAGCCATAGACTCTTCAGTATCTCACACCGAATCTCTTTACATTACAACATTCTGTCACTCGTGTAACCTATGAAGAAGTATAGTGATTATTAAAAGCATAGGGGAGAGCACATACCCCTGTGGGCATCCACAAAATACAAATACATATTCTTAGCCCGGCAGGTCCCTACAATTCAGTCAAATGGCAGAGGCCTTGTGTTTAATGCCGAGTCTAAAGGATCAATAAACCGAGTCAATAAATTGAGTCCCTATTTCAAATGATTGGCGGCAAAGACAGTCCCAGATGAACTAGAGGTTCGTTTATTTAGGTATCAACTTAAGAGACATTCGTATCTTCCACTACACGCCTTAGTGAGACGATCAATACCAGCAAGTGACTGAAATGGGAGGAACTTTGACAAGAAGTTAACAAAGACTTCTTGGTAAAAGGTAGTTATGTTACTTCTAAACATATACAACCTAGAGGACGGTATTTCCCACAAAAACTGAAAGACTCAACGCGTGGTTTTGATCAACAAAGGGAAAGGCAACCCGGAATCGTTATCAGCCCACATTCGACGCTGCAGGTAAACTCCTCGTAAAGTTGCTAAAACCACGTCTTACAGAGCGCAGACTATCAGAAAGCCCACTTTACAAAAGGAACAATCGAGGAAATAATAAAGATCGCTCGCTCTACAGGGCCGCTTGGTGAGTTAGGGTCGTTGCTAAAAGGACGGAACGAAATCATGTTCGCCAATATGAAGACCCGCCGAAAGACGATGCATTTCTTACATTCTTCATTCTCTACGTGAAGTAATCACTCCTGTAATCATAGGTTAGATGATCTTTTATCGAAACCCTGATTGAAACTAAATATAGAGAAGAGAACCAGAGTGGAACTTCATGCAAGAATAGGAAGCCTTCTAATTTAAACACAAACAGCACTTTGACCACTATCGCCATTACGTCTCGGGTCCCTTTTGGTAAACTTAAAACTTTCGGTGGAACTTCATTTTTAGGTTGATTTCGAATTTTGGGGGTTCCTTAAAACGATCAAGGGTCTCAACCATCCCAAGAACATTTGATTTAATTAATTCTGCTACCCCTCTGTTAAGACCAATTGATCTCTCAAACTAATTGGTTCATCTCTGACCTGAGAGGGATGTGTTCACAAGATTCCTTTCAAGCTATGAACTATTAACTGCATCCATCACAAAAGTGCCCTCACAGTGGTACGAACCTCATTGAATGAAAGTCCAATACTGACAGTACAAATGGCCCGCCCAAAAGCTATTTATTTCGCCAAGACAGTGCGAAGCAACTTTCTTTAAACTAATTATTGTAAACTTCCTCAATAAGTTAACATGATGACTTTTGCACTTGCCAAACGATTTATCGGTCAAGTTAATCGATTCCAAGAAATACTGCAGAACTGAATATTTAACGGGTCAAAGATGGAAGTATCTCGAAAGCCAAAATCAATTAGCGTGGCTAGCAAAGCCCACTCTCTAGCGACTGTAATCATTCGGGCAGTGATCCTAAAACATGTCAAGTGAGCCCAAACAATTCATCAAGCTGATATGTAGTTCCAGACTAGACTAATCTCTTTCGGCAATTTACCATAATTAGTCGGCTTTATTTGCAGATATCTCTGGGATTTTCTAGAACGTCTTTTCTATTCTTAAATTTCGCTCGTCGTCGTCATACTGTGTGCTGAGCCCGCTAAGAACGGTCTATGTGTCAGGCTTCCTACAGATGGAAATGATTAATGGTATGGTACATGTGCAATGGGGTTAAACGTTTTGGTTCAGGGGGGCTGGTCTGACAAATCGGTTTCCAATGGATTCTTTGGCACGATTTTGGTCTATAAAAATGTTTCATTGATGAATCTTCGGTCGGAAGCGTAATGAATGAATGTCTTAACGTCAATCGCTGTCTAATCAATTAGCAAACATTTTAGCTAAAGTCAGGGAAAGTCCTATGACGCTATGATCCATGTATCGGTCATACGTATCTGTTTCATAGAGTAAGTATGTTCTCAGGATACTTTGTCAATTTTCTGTTCCCAGGATCTAGCACACTTAATGGCGATCCTTGACCTACGCATTCCTGTAACAATCCTTGCTGTCCGCTGAGATACTTAAAAACTTAAGTTCATATCTTCTCACAGTGCCGTCAAGTGTCAAAGTTTAGGTCACGAGAACAGACTCAAGGCACACTTAGTTCCTCGCATAATCACCCTAATAGCTCTCTCTGTACGTCCGGTGTCAGTGAATTGATTGCCATAATTTAGAACTCAACCTGCAATCGATTACAAATTATCCGATACAATTGTATCTTTATCGACTGGGGAACATAATAATTCAAGTTCTATGCAAAGTATTGCTTTACATATCCTTTATGGTGTACCCATTTGGAGCACAGTTCACACTTGAGTGGATGATGCTGGGAAATCGATCCACGTGCGAAATGTACGAATGCGATAATTGAACGATTACGGAGCGATTTACACAAAAGATTATCGGAATCGGGGTTAAAGCGGCTACGTGCTGGTATTTCTCTAGGTTATTCGATACCAATTGGTGTGACTGTGAAGCTGGTAGATACTTTCGCTTTGTGATACCACATGCCATTCGATACAGTCGGTTTATTCCCTAAAAGACAGATCCTGCTTTCCCAGGCTTATAATCGTAGGCAGGTGTTGGTTCTTATAATATAATACGTATGATGTATCAGGCCATTTGTGAAGCAAGGATGAAGCAGCACAAATGATTCTAAGATCCCATTCTTCGGGTGTGCTAGGTATGACCATACTTTGCGCAGTCCCTGGATTCATAAACGTAATATGTTTGTTCTAACCTTACCCTTGGTAGCATCGCTCTTAATTGTATGTTCTTCTGTTTGAAAGAGGCGTACTTACAGAATACAAGAATACTTGATAGATGGTGAAGCTCCCCAAAGAACTGTACTAGGGCCTTTCTTTTAGATCATATTGCACAAAGACGTCCTTAGACTGATATAATAGGTGGAGTACAAATCAACTACAATGAAGGCATACCTATATACAAAGACTTTCTTGGACTGATATAATAGCAAGGCATCCCATATTGAGCTCGATGCCTTTATAAGCCTTACAATCGTTCTAGGAGTTAGTGTGCTCCCATACTGAATTTTAGTCATTGATACAATACGTGATGTGTACCATTTCTAAACTCTTTGCAATCACAGATAGGTGGTTCCTCATTCCCAAGCCTGTTTAGATACGTTTAAAGCAGTCATATATGGCGATGAGTTGGTGATGAGCTTTGCTTTACGATTGGGCTATACAAAGATCGACTCAATTTCTTCTTCTTTCTTCTTCATTCCGTGATGTCTGACTGCATCTTCACTTTTGATGCAGTCAGACATGACAGGATGGTATGCATGACAGGATATTCTCAAGTGGTTGGCACATCTCAATACTCACATAGAAACCTGGTCATCTCCTGATCAGTCAACCATCAACTAGAACATTGTGATCGACGCAAGCCGCTCTACCAGTATCCAATTAGAACATTTTACTTGGACCACTAGCATATAGTATTCTGTCTAAGATTTCGAGCGGGAAACAGCTGTCAGTGTCAAAACTACCTGTGATTTAAAAAGAAACCACTAGATGGCCCACCGTTTACATCGCAAAGACAAGGACTTGTTTGAATTCGGACGACTACTGTCTCATCTGATTGCAAGAGCTATTTTCCAATCGGGTGTCCCTTAATCTCTTAGAGGGTTCTATGCCGTGAACGTCAAGGTCTGAAGACGAGTTGCTACACTCCATAAAAACCATCAGAGATGGTCCCTTTGGTCTGCTGGGTTTCTCTCGACCATCACATAACGAAATCTCTCATGCAACGATGAATGCAAGCAAATGCACTAAAAGTAGATGACTTACCAAGTGGTGCTACATACAGCAATCAGAACTGCTCACTACCTCTACGAGCCGAAGACAGTTTTGTCAAGAGGTAAAAAGAACAAGTCAAGGCTGCAAAGCTAGAACCTGTAGGGACAAACAACGAAATTTCTAGTAGTAGTAGCTGTTGAGGATATGTAAGGAAGAACAGAACCATTTGCTGTTCGATAAGTAACACTTTCGTCAAACCAACCTTAATGAGGTAAAGATAGAGATATTCAAGTTAAAACTCAATGGCTTAACTGCCAAGCTATTCAAAGAAGTGGGGGATGACTTGGTCAGTAGCATCCACCAACTCGTTTCCAAAATATTGTCGAACGAGCTGTATATTTCTACATCGACCTAGACTAGAGTTGATGAACAGCAAAAATCCGAATAGGAGACCACCTCAGAGGGACGACGCATTAGAGTTAGACCTCACCTAAGGTGGTGAGCTCAGGCAAAATTGTGATTCAAAACTAGAGGCATCGAACTAACGATCGAGCTGGCTTCCAGTGGCTGGACTAGACTGTAACCCCACCTACGAAAGAAATGATATTGGTGATCTTATTAATACTGCTATTAGGAGTCCACTACACTTCATTGTGAGCACCAACTGGTTCTATGTATGACAAGGTATGACGAATTTTACTATCCAAGCGGACTTCAGCGTGCTGCCAATAACCAAACCTTACATAAGACCAAGAAAAGATACAAAACAACTCATTGTACCAATCGCAAATTCCTTTAAATACTTATGAATGAAAAATGTTTATTTATTTACTTTCCAAGCCCACTTTTAAGTACGAGCCATCTATCAAACAATTTGGCACACTAAACTCATAAATCACGCGAAAATATTAGACTAATCATTTACACACAAATAAATCACCGATATCAAAAGATTTATGGTTTTTATTTAACAAAAAAAGTTCCCTCTAAGGTCCCTCATCCGTTCCGGATTCCTTGAGGGCTTTGCGGAACATCTTTGCAGATTCTATGCTCACCCAATGGGCACAACAAAAAGGAAAAATCACCAAATTTCCAAGAAGTAGGTATATTCGAATCTTTCTCCACATACTCGTACACCTATCATTAGCATCTGTTACTTACGTGCTCCAACACAAGGTGGAATCAATCTATTCCACTGAGATGCTCCAGAATCAAATCGAATGCCGAGTGAGGGCTCACTGCTCACTGCCACATGGCGGTGTGATTGGCGTCCAACCCGAAAACCGTGCAGCATCACGTATCAATCTGCAAACGCATAAATCAATAATTTTTCGCATCGAGTTAGTTAGTTCTCTTGAATCCAGACAAGGAACATGGAATAAACTCCGCCTGGAGCATATAACATTGACTTGTGCATGGATACGTATGAGTATGTACGTGAGGTCGGGATGGAATCCATTTTAGTTTAGAAAACCTTTCATTTGGGAGAATAAATCAATGGAAGCGCGATTTGTGGTGGTGACTTTCCTAAGGGCTTTACATATTTCGAAGGAAGGTAATCATAGAGATGGAGATGTATGAGGTAGCTCAACTTTCATTCTACGATGTTCCCATGGATTCATGGAATGAGGTTGGATATGAGAGCAAATATGAAGTTTCTTAGAGCTTCTAAGCCCTTCATAATGAGTTCAAACTGATTCTAGTATCGTTCTTTGGGAATCAAAATACTCATCGGAGTTATTAGGGGGGTTCGAAACTATGTCAGGGTTTTTAGACGTGAGATTGCCAATGAAGTTCTAACGAACCAACCTAGCGTTTGATCCTATACTATGGTTAATACTTCGAATCGGTGGGAAAATATGTCTTATGTCGAGGTTGCATGCAAGACATCCATTAAGGCACTTGACGATTTTTTCTCAGGTCTAAACCTAGCGAACTGCACACCCAGTCAAGTCGACAAAAACTTGACAAAAGTCAACTCCAGTCATTCTATGGAGCAGACACACATACCTACTATTAAATAGAAATTCAAATTGATGGAAAAGGACAGTAAGACCTGAAACTAGGAACCCTGTAAGGTCGGAAGCAGACTAACAAACTGCGAAAACAAGCACCGCTAAATATTAAGTCGATCCGGCACTTCACGTTCGAGGAACAAAAAGGATTACGTTCAGTACAGGATCCTCATCAGTTCAAGAGAAGTGCAGTCCATGTTCAGGAGCCTAGTATAGTAACTATAACCCACCGAATATAGAAAGCCTTGAGTTCTACTACTCTAGACTACTAGACATGGTCTGATATGCAGAACTTGTAAAACATGATCCTCAGCGGACGGACATGAAACGGTAGAACACCATCCATAGACTCACCGGTGAAGTCTACTGTAAAACTGGCGGAACCCCTATTTAGGCTATCTCCTTGTATTCGGAGTCCAGGTCAAAAGAAATCTTTTTAGATTGAGACCGGGTCTTGAGAAGAGTCGGTGGGGGAGGAACCTTAAATGTGACATAAGCGGGACTCCTTCCCAAAGAGCGTTGCTGTATATTGGCACAATAGCATCTGGTTCTTGTCTTAGGAGATTAGATAAGGGCACTCCCAGTTGGGAGTGGGCGCCGTGACTTATGTGGGTAATGCGTTGGGCTACGGACCAAGGGGTTTCAGATTCAGTCCCTAGACTACACATAAAATTTCTTTCACTGCTTCACCTCTCTCGAGAGTCTACCAAACAACCGCGAGTACACTGTCATGTACGTATTGTACGTGCAACACGAATGGTTGTGAGAAGTTAGCTCCTGGGTCCCATCGACCTATCGCGCCTAGTACTGCAAGTTGGAAGCTGTGCAAAGAAAAAACATCCTTACCGACGCAAAACTAATTGTTAAGATATAACCAATACGGATGACCCTAGCACGGGTGATTCGTAATATTTTACGTGAGACGTTTGGACTGAATGAAATGTTGATCATTAACGCCCAAGCCTCCAAAGAGGATAAGGGCAACTGCACCAATGAGGGTATCTATGATGTCCTCCTAAATATAGAAAAGAAAGACATCTTTGATAGTACAGTAAATATTGCTCCTTGATCACATTCCAGTCGAAGCAAAATTACCTCCAGTTTTCTGGATATCTGAACCTTCAAAGCAGCGATTATTAACTTATATTACTGCCTCGTTACAGCCATAGTACGAATCCCAAATGCCACAACAAAGCAGAATTATCGTGAAAATATTAAACGATGAAAAGTTACAATTAAAAGAGATCCCGAAAACTTTGAATAATTCCTAGGTGCCAGTATCAATCAAATGCCAATATTTCATCAGAAACTCTGCAGCTGAGGCAATTGGAGAGCTGCAAAGAAGAGCAAGGACTACGTGAGCGGAGAAGATCAGAGAAGAGGCAGGACGAACATTGACTTCTCAAAAAAAAGAAGAAAACAGAGCGTCCTCTTCCAGAAAAGGCAAAATTGAACAAAATCCATGCAGAAGGCTGTAGAAATGTAGAAAGTTATCTTGTAGTAGACTCACAATCGGGGCTAAGAATATGCAGACTGTAGGTGTAACACCGACCGAAGGCAAAAGGTAGAATAGACGATTCACCTTGACGTTGATAGCCACCTGACCAAAACGAAGAAAGAACATATAGAAAAGCTACAATCCGTCTGGAATGGTGCCCCTATTCTCCTTCTTATATGTATAACTTTTGTAAAGTGGCCTCGGTTGCGTCTCATATTTTTGTTGAATTACAGTGAAATCTTCCGACGTTTATTGATATTACATGCAATTTTGATGAAAACGCCCTCAAAAGTGGGCGTGGCTAAGCTCCACAGTGTAGAAAACTTGAAATACTTGGTTTTGTTTTTCTATTTCATGCAAAATAGTGAAGTTATAAAAAAGCGGGCATGGCATTAAACTGCTGGTGAAGTGCCACTTTTACAAAAACTTTGTGGGAAAAGTATCGCTCACATTAGTAGCAGTCCGAGGTCGGATCGCAGAGTTTGAGAAGTAAAACTGCCCGCCGCCTGAGAATTTTTCATGGAATACTAGAGGCACCTATTGACGCTGAAATGGATTTAATTGAAGTTTTCTCTAATTTTTTTATTTTCGCGCAATAATCAAAGTTGGCTATTGGCAGCCATTTAAGTCACTGCCTTCAATAACGACGAAAATTTAAAAAAAACAATCTTATGCGCCATCTGACGCCGATAAATTCCAATGCACGATTTCCGTGAATTTAACTCTACCACACATTTTGCTACCCATTGGTGGAATCAAATATTACAGACACAAACCGAAGGAAATAAACATCACAAGATGTCGCTGCACAAGAGTGCAAAAAATGTTAATGTTCATACGGTTTGTTTGTGTATTCAATCCAGTAGACACATCGTTCTCTGAATATTACGTTCTTTAATCTTTTGGGAGTGTCATGTCTTAAACATTTTATTTTATAAAATTAACGTTCCAAAACAATAACTAAACATCAGGAATGTACCTACAATATAGGATCAAAGTCTCCTATGTTTGTTTTCCAGGGGTTGGTAGCCAAGGCTGCCGTTTTTCCTACCTTGACGGAGACTTTAAGAAGAGTTCTATACATGTAATGGGTCTTGGATTGTTGTTACTCTAATAATATATAACATGGATGTCAACTAACAAGATACTGAATCCATCACTTTACTGAAAGAAAAACGAACAATTTTGCCAAGATTCAAATACTTGAACTAAGTAACGCAAGTATGGTCTAATGCCTAACAAACTGTAGAGGGCCTAAATTAAGGAAGTGGTCAATCTATTGAAAGCAGTTACACATACATACATATGTTTACATGCATTGTTGGCTTTGTAGCAAAAGCGACAAGAACTACAGTCGAAGAGCGTTAGCTAACGTCAAATGAGAGCACGTATGTATGCCCCAAAAACTTTAGAGTGAGATGATACAGATCTTGCAAAGTATCTCCGGCGCTTCTCAGTGCAAAGGAAAAGCGATTATAAGGTTTTGTCCTTTTTTGATTTTTGCTCAGGTATCACTGTTAACAGAAAAGCGAAGGCAGACAAAATAACGACTGTATTTACTAGCGCTCACACCGATTGTATTTTATTTTGTTTTCCAAGTAAGTAGGTAGACAAACTTTCGTGTTTACCTGTGAGATTCACGTAATTTGGTCAAGTATGGTGTTAAAACAATTGATGACAGCGGGCTACACCTTGGTTGTGTCCCTTTTTGCCAGAACAGCGTATATTTTCCATCGTCATTCTGAACTGACGCATAAGTTTGACATTATTACGAAAATTTAATCGATTCAAGTTTTTCATTACAAAAACAAACTACGTTGAGAAGGCCAATAAGGTTTTTCACGACAGGATCAGTCGTCGAAGTCGAATGTCAGAATCCTCTTATTAGAACCACATACGACAAATATTTGTCGTACTCACCAGTTGAAGATGTTATGCTACATGTCTTAAGTGAAAACAGCAAATATTCCAAGTAAAGTTTCAACTTGGGTCTTCTTTTCATTAGAAATACATTGTTTATAAACTTCGGACATATATTTACTATTTTTTGTTTGTTTTAAATGCTCGTCTAAACCTTTAAAAATTGGTTTTGAAATTATTATATATCGCGATCTTTTATAAAAGGGAACAAAACAAATTGAGGTTTGTACAGAACCATGCAACTCCATTTTACACCACCTGAACTCGGCTGCCTGTCATCTGTCACTTGACCAGCATTCTGACAGATTGCATTCGTCGTCAGTCGGAAATACTTTTGTTATTTTACGTGAATTTCAATTAAAGTTTTAAGTCATCAAAATTTCCAAAGTAAATCCCAAAAAGTATTCCTAACACAAACTAGAAGTTCGCCAAAACAATTGACTGGCAGTTACTTAGGTTAGTGGTCTTACTTACATCGCCCAACAAGATTTGCAATACACAGCGCAAACAAAGGAAAACCGTCGTTTCGGGAACTTAATATTTCGCTAGTCGCTTTTTTACTTGTTTGTTTTCTTTTTTTCTTCTATTTCTGGGTCAAGAGGTCGATTTGCAGTCTTAAGTAAAAATAATAACAATAATTATTCGAAAGGTTGTGTTCTATTGCGTTTTTCCAATAAGAATTTTGCTATTTGTTCAGGCGCCGCGCCGTATGCATTGCGGGTATACCCTCATGAATCGGTTCTTTTATCTACCCAGAACAAAACTCTCGGATAATTTTCACGCTAAGTATATTCTAAGGTTGCAAGTGCTTGTGTGAAAGTTGTAAGCTTACATATGCACATATGTAGGTACATAAGTGCAAGATATCCATTTATTATATTGGCATGCATTTATGCAATTTTTTTGAATATTAATCGCTAATCGGCAGTTTTATGTTTAAGCACTTGCCCAATTTGTCTTATCAGTTAGCTATCAATTAGTCATAGGTAATATAGCTAATTTCGCAGTTTGTGATTCGAATAATGTTAGTAAGAGGTCGTATCGCATGGCTATCACACGGCAAATTAATTCTTTAATAATGAACTATGGGTCAGATAGTTGGGACGTTGTTATAATTGTTTGCTTATGGTTAATAGTGCAACAATTAGTTTCTGACTCGTCTAGGGCTCCGATTTCTGCATGGTGGAGTTGGAAGACTTTTCATAAAAAGAGAGGCGTTGTGGCCTTCCTCAGCATACACGTAGCTTCTTTTCCACTTATGTACATTATGTACTTACTTTTCTCTTGCTCACCGGATCGGATGAAAGAGTTTTTTTTCACAAAAAACAATCTCTTTGTTCCTCTTTAAACATTCGCGTGCACCTATGTGGTTTATAAACAGAGTTAGTGCCAACAGAAGAAAGAAAGCCGCCGAGAATGGTTTGGAATGCTTTTAAACTGAGAAGTACGAAACTTGCGGAATGATAAAATTTATTATATGTCGGTAGATAATGATTTGTCTTAGAGTTTATTCTCCTGGTCGAGTGTACGTTTATGGAAAAGCAGTAAAGAGATTAGGAAGGTTACGTTGGAAGGATTTATTTTACCGATGGTCGAACTTAAGAGCATAATGCATGAAAAAAAAACCTGTTGAATTGAATAGAATCAGGTAAACAACAAGTTACGAGTGTTCTCTTGTAATGTAGAATCCGTGGAGGCAGCACTTCAGAACTGCCCGCCTCTATCACATGAAAACTACACGATTTTCTGTACTGACGATATCTTCAATGAAGGTCTACATATGTGTACTTACGCAATCGAATGAAATACACAAACCGTGGAAGACAGATAACCAGGTCTACCGATAAACACATGAGAAAGAACAACGCCGTGTAAGAAAAAGTTTGTAGCGTTAGAATCATCACATACTCACGGTGCCTGCTGGATAGATATCTAATGGCGAAGGAACGATGAGCATATGCCTACATTTGTGAAGTTAAATATATACTTGGACCTACGCAAGCATATCACCAGCATTTTTGTGCCTGAAGAGGAAACTCTTTTTTAACCTGACTGACAGTAACTGAAAGTTTTCAGAAAGAGGAGATTTTTCCCTTTAATGCTGATGTTCACATTCAGGCTACCAAATGCCTTATTAGAGCTTCTTCGATAATTAGTAGAGATTGCAGCGTTCAGTCCCTTCGATCTCAGTCATGCTGCTGCCAGTTGTACAGACCAAGCGCTCTGGCATCCACGATAGCTTGATCCTTAAAATGCAGATTTGGTCTTCGTTCTCTTCTCGCAATTACCTGTAATTCGAAGATCGTCTTTGCTAAAGCAATATTGTTCATTTGCTCGATGTGACCGACCCAGTGTAGTCGACTTGTTTTTGGGATATGTATGTATCCGCATCCACTCCTTCACTCCTCGTATACGAGACCGAAAACTTATTAGAGGACCCAAGGATATATTGGAGATAGCGCCGTCATCTAGAAAGTGCAATATGATGAACCAAAGAAAAGGAGGATAACACACGGCTACATGTGACACGTGAGCGACATCAAAGATAAACTCATGATTCCGCAGATGATAATTACGATGCCACCAAAGAATGTTTTTACAAGGTCCAAGATAGGAAAGAAAGGCATCTTTGGTAGGTGGAAAGCAGGGCCTAGATGACACCACATCTTGCAAAAGACTTAGGCACACAAGAGAATTTGACGAACAAGAAAACGATGCCTGCACATTTAAATGTTCCGCGCAGCCAACATCGATTCGGATCATTACCTTGTTCCAGCCATATTATGAATGCGGTTATCCCAATTAACACAACAAAGATAAATACCTTTTAGAATGTGTAATCGTACAAAACCGCCAGAATCTTCACTAAACATGTATCCCGAACTGTACGTAGGTTTATTGAAAAGCGCATCAGTATTACTATACTTTCGGTGGCATTGCTACCAATTTTGAATCCCCGACCATGAGCAGTTTTGATTTAATTCATAAATCGTTCCAGACGGCACGCATTATTAGTGCTTACATCAACACTCTCAATACGTGTCAAACAAGTCTATATCGAATTGAAAGGCTATCACAGCACGTTCCTTAGATAACTTTGTTCCATTTGGTTATTTGTTAAGATTACCTTCTTTTTAGGTTAAATTCTTCATTTGTTTTTCTTACAGAAAATCTAAATATGCATCGATGGTAGTCGCAAAAGCAGTTGAGAGTCAAAGAAATTATGTCACGCAATGATCCGGAAGATGTTAGAATTGCCGCCGAATCCATTTACGGCAGCGTACGTCCAATGAGTCACCGTGGCCCCTACCAACCGCAGTCGCAATTCGACTTAAGTACATACATATGCTAGCCTTTGAAATGATCTTTGTTGAAACTCACGTTACTTTTATAGATCGCGGACATTCCATTAACGTCATTTCGGAAGATTTCCTTGGTGGGTACATGCAGGATGGCCGCATGTCGGTTGTGCGAAGATTCTTCTGCTTGTTTGTCACATTTGATTTATTTTTTGTTTCTCTGCTATGGCTCATATGCATTATGGTAAGTAACAGCCTGCCTATCATGGAAACTTTGAAGAATAAATTATTAGACATCACCATAGATAAACGGTGATAGCATTTTTAATGCACTACAGAAACAGGTGGTCCACTATACCATAACCGCGTCATTGTTTGATGTCGTGGGAACTGCTATTTGTCGATTTATTGTCTTGCAATTATTTTATGCACTTTTCTACATCAATCACTGGCTGATTATCGCTGTAAGTTTGTGTGAGTTTATATTTTTTTCTTAAATTAATAAGCTCTTGCTTACTTTACAGACTTCCACGAGTTGCTCCTGTATGTTTTTAATCACAAAAGTTTTCTATTTCGATGTAAGTTTTGTACTTAATTTTATGATCATGTGGTTTTCTTAACTTGGATTTCTTGTAGTGGGTGGGAGCCCCTCAGCCGATTTTTGGCGTTGTGCTAATTGTTACATCATTTGTGTTGTCATGGGGTGAAGCATGGTTCTTCGATTGTCGCGTTATACCTCAAGAAAGACATGCAAGGAGTTACTTCTCAGGTAAGATAGTAGAAGGTAATAGAGTGTTTTCTTGTATGTAAAGTGTTTTATTGATTTTCAGCATTCACTTCGGCGGATCGATCTCCGTTAATGGCTCCATTTTTGGCATCGGAGGGAGAACGACCACCAGAGAGCATTGCTAACTTTTACTCACCCTTCGATTCGATACACAACAGTGATGATGAAGAAGAGCAGGTATGTAACCATGCAAATGGACTTCATACTGTCTAGAAATTTTGTGCGCTGGTCTCAGGAATCGATGGGGCACTCCAATTGAAGCGACTTCTTTAGTCCCAACAGTGAAAGGAGATGCGTCTCTGAAAGAAAATAGGGTTACAGGTCTTTTAGTTCTTTCTGGGTAGTTCTTCTGGTAGTTCTTTCCTGGAAAGGTTTAATTGATCGCATCTTTCGATTCGGTATATGTTTGCTTTGAAGATGCTGCAGAGAGTTCCTAACCATCTACTTGAGTAGCCATGAGTAGCCCGTTTTGCGGTTTAAACATTTTGATCTCCATGCTTTCTACTGCGGGCGGGTTTCGGCTTCACATGCTTCACGGTATACAAGCTTTTCACACTATGGGACAGAGGAGTTTGCTATCTTGAGCTATACCTCTTCTTTACCCTTATGATGTCCAGATCTGTGCAAGTGACTGTTTCCTTATTTATACATATCTGTAGTTAAGAGGGTGAACACTTTAACGGCGATAATAACTACAAGGAAAGTGACAACGTCCCAAAACGTGCCACGCAATGAAATGTGGGCTAAACTGAAAACTTCCCCTTCTCTCTACTATTCTATTGCAATGAAAGGTACTTCGTATGGACTAAGACTTTGCAATAGCAATAGTAAATATGTACTACCTTTCTCGTATTCAAAACTATCCGGAGCTTTATCTCAATATTACGCAAAAGAATAACTTAATGGGAATCATCCATTCAATCTGTTGTTAATGTCTCTTCACAAATTATGTAAAATAATGCGAAGAAATAAACAGATGAGACTCTCAATTGAACATCGCTTGCTATCAAATACACTTTTGATTCTCATTACTCATGCGTTGTGCTCATCGTTTAATCGGAAATCAACAGAAGACGTCAGGATCTAGATTTCTACCCTGAAATTCATTTATTTATGCCACTTGGTTTATATTCAACATGTAAATGAGTCCACATCGGCTGTGGTTACCGATTTAAAGAGCCCTTTTCTCTCGACATCCATCAGAATCAATCGATTACCGGTCATGTCACAAGTAGCCGAGATAAGTTTCCATAAACGTTTGATTGCTTTATTGTTTTATCTTTAAATACTTTCAGGATGAGGAGTACAGACAAATGGGTTTGGACTGTGTGCGGAAAGCCTACGAGCTTTTGCAATCCGGTGATTGGAAAGTGGAAAAAGTCACTCAAAAGGGTGATACCATACAGAGCACTCAGCGGGAGAAACTTGGCAAAATATACAGACTTACCGTGAGTTCTCGTGTTGCACGTACTAAAGGATGGACAATAAATTTTGTTTTCTTCCAGGGACGTATTAAATACCCAGCAAAAGCCCTACTTGATGAGTTGTTCCATAAGATTGAAAGTGTTCCCAAGTGGAATCCAACGTTGTTGGAGTCAAAAATTCTTCGTGTAAGCTGCCCATACATTTGTATATGATAAAACCTTTTCATTGCCATTGCGTTCACTTTATAGAAGGTAAACACTTACACCGATATCAGTTACCAGGCTACGATTGGCGGAGGCGGTGGTCTAGTGAAGTGTCGTGACTTTGTCAACTTACGATGCTGGCGTCTGTGTCGCGATGGAAAAGTCATCGAGGATAGTGATAACGAAGAGGATGATAAAAACGAAGACGATAATGATGATGATCCAAATCGATCTTGGGAAGGTAGTGTGTCAACGATTTCTGGGGAGAACGACTACATGCCCAGTAGTGTAAGCAGTACCAGTGTGAAAGTATCTAAAAGTTCTGCAAGATTATCGGAAAATCGTTCTTCACCCTCCACTGGCGGAATTTTTCGAAGTTTAAGCAAAAGTCTCGGTGCTAAGGACTTTCAGGGGCAATTAGATTTTACAGATCCCCCGCCATTGGATGATGATTTTCAAGATGCTAAGGATTATCCCGCGCCGACAGAAGTGAGGAAACCTGTGCTGCCTAAAGCCAAGGACAGGATCTACGTCAGTGCTGCCATAAGTATTGAGTATCCGTCAATGCCGCCCGTACCTAAATATACAAGGTGACTTCGTGAATTGTTTTCACTTTACGCTTGTTTTTATGTTTACTGTAATCGCAGAGGTCAAAATTTGGTATCATGTTGGGCGATGCGGGAAGTTGAAGGCAAGTCAGACGTCTGCATATTCGAGTGGCTTCTCTGCTTGGACCTCAAGGGCTATGTGCCGCGTTATGTTTTGGATAATGTAAGTGTTAATATCTCCTTTAACAGACATATTTGACATTTATTTGCTTTCCATTCCTTTTTAGACTTACTCTACTTTTATGATAGATTACATGACTCATTTGCGTAAATATGTCTGTGAATTACGTCAGAAGCGAAAGAAAAGTGCCTCCCACAAATACACTGCGCTAGGAGAAGATTCAAATTAAAAATTCTTTATTAAGTAAATATTTAGATAAACAACTTTAACAAATATATAGGAACAAATTATTTAAACGAACAGTTCATGTGCAAACGTAAATTCCATCTACAAGCAAAAAGATGTTCATTTTATGATAGTTATCCATTTTTTTTAAAGTATGCCTGCGGTAGTTAAGGATTCGTTATTAAAAACAAAAACAAAAGTATGAGAGAGGAGTAACAATTCAATTGGAATATATTCTTTACTAATTTAACATCCAAGTGCATAAGTATTTTTTTATACTTCTTTTGTAATTCTAAGGTAACAAATGTAAATTATTATAATTTAAAAAAAAGGAAATTATTATTATTTTAATTAAATTTTATACGGACATCATTATGGGTCCTGTCCTAAGTCCAGCACAGGCTGAAGTGGAATCTTCTAAGGCGATTATTGACGATCTCTATCATTCCTTTGGTTCTTTCTAAAGAGACCATCACCGTGGACATCACATTTCTAATATCGTTTTTGTGTAACAGCTTTTCATAAACTTTGTACGACTATCAAGAATCACCTTAGAACATTCCACTCCTGCATTATGAATCTCTTCTTCAATGGATAAGCAATTACCCTTCGGAATGTTCAATACAAGTTATTTTAGACTGTTTCAAGTCTGCAATTCATTATATAAATGGTTAAGTTCCCCAGGGCCCCGTTTTGTCTCCGAGTCTCGTATTTTCAATGATATCTTGTCTGTTACTTCTAATTCAATAGATTCACTTGTACAGCGACTATCGACTCTGTCTTATCTAGTTTTATCTCTTTTTACTTCCTTTTAAATGGATTAATTCGGTCAACTTGCTTTTCTTAAGTCTTAATCATCCTATTTGCGTTCTTTTCCTTCTAATCTTTTACTCGGTCACGCCCATTTGACACAAAAAATTAAGGAATTAAGGAGATATGTGGCGACATTGCACTTGCATTGGATACGCAACTTTTATTCTTTTTTTATTGAAACCCATTTTTTTGATCCAATTCATAAGTAATGTGGGGGGGACAAGAGTGAAAGATGGTCCAACTCATAAGCAATGTGGGGGACCACAGCGAAATATGGTCAAAGTCGATTGGTCCATCTTAAATGCAATATCTTCTCATATCTCCTCTTCCTCAGCTTTTTGGATCAAATAAGCGAAATTTAGCAAACAAACCTCAACCAAAAAAATGATTTGGACTTTGGTATACTCAGTTGGTCGTTACTAGGCATTTAAAAATCAATGCAGAGTACCACGGTGAAAGATGGCCAAAGACTCGATCCAATTCATAAGCAATGTTGTTGAAATTTCCTATATTTTCTAAAGCCTAGATCATCCTGTTTGCGTTCTTATGCTTCTAATCTTTTATTTAGTCTCGCCCAATTGACCCACAACATTAAGGGAGAGGACTTTAAAAGGAATTGGGGAATCTTTTGGTTATGCAACGTCGTTTTTCCATTGTTCCCGGTCACTAATCCTGGAGAATCGAAATTGATTAAGTTTCGTATTTGGAATCCTAGAGATTGAGCTTCCGTGGGTGGATTCTCTGATGATCTTTAAAATTACTCCGCGAAGTTAGCTTGACCGTACTACTTCTATGATTAGGATGGCAGAGCAATGGTGTGGTTCGGATAGCTCTATCATACATATCGCGTTAGCTGTTGATGATAAGTGCAAGAAAATGAGGAACCGTGTACTCCTAACTCCAGAAGCGATGGTATGTAATTGATTAAACAGCAAAAGTACCATTCTTAGTGGACAAATATCGATTTTAAAATCAAATTTAAGATGTGTGTTTTTTTTTTGTTTTGCAATAATTATTATTCAGTATAACAAACCATTACAATTACAAAGCTTTACATGATTATTATAATTATTTAGTGCATACAATAAAAGTGGACCCCATTATTCTAGTAGTTAGCTGCTTTACTTGTTTTCCTGTGGAAACCATGATTGGCAGGCTTCCAAAGCGATTTCACACATGGCTGTGATGGCTTTTCCATTATCATATTCTGCAGAAAGGAATTGATGATCAAGTTTTGAGATATGCAAATCGGTATCATTGAAAAACTTACCAACACTGTTACGCTTTCCGAAAATGCTTCCATTGAATGGGGGTTTCCTGTAGGCAGCTTCAGTTGAGTCCAAAAGAACAGCAGCAACCAAGAATCCAATAAGGAAAATGGAAATAATTCGGATGGCGGCCATTTTTAGTTTTGGTTTTTGATAGAATAGAATAGACTAGAGTGCAGTTGATGTTAGTCGATAGAAGACTTAGAAGGAACTGATGTTTTACTGAGGGTTCAGTCGAGGTTTTATAGTCAAACTCTAATGGAACACATGGTCCCTGGACAGGGAATTGCAGTGTGGCTTGCAATTTTCTAATAATTATTTTTGATAGAAAATTAATTGGTTTCTAATTGGAAATGTGTGGGTTGGTGTTAGACGGGTGTTTTGTGGATGAGTTCACATAATTAGGTTTGAAAATACATTGGCAACGAATTTTGGAATTCAATCAATGCAGTAACTTGATGATTAGCTATAAGGACCAACATTCATTGTCAGGAAAATAAGTGAGAGGACTAATATACAGTGACAACGAATTTGCCGAACTAACTCAATTGGTAAAGTCCTTACATATGTTGCCTTGTAAAGTACTGAAAACCCCAATGCAAGACGACAGCACCAGTCTGTGGAATTTAAACAAAAAACGTTTAACTTGGACGAAAAAATCTGATGGTCGGATAAACAAGAAAAGAGGCTTTATTCAACTCTACAATGAGGATGAGTGCACTTCCGTGGTTGGCAAAGGATATCAAGTCATGATAAAAACTCTAAAGACACCTCCTATACATGTCTATCTGCAATGTTTCCAGAGAGCGTGGTACAAAATACATATATTCCCACGTCAATCGGGAACACTATAATCTAATACAAGAGCTGCAGGAAGCTGCAAAGAATTCTATTACATCTGACGAAATCTTACAAATCGATGGAATTCCTAGTATAGCAATGAAAATTCCGAAATTCTTATAATACCTGTATGAGGAAACCCGTATTTCCGGATGAATTTATTGTACAAGGTGCGGTTCTCTGTGGTATCAAAAGAAACAAGGTACCCCAATACTTTCGCAGTGTATGCTGGCTACTGTGGGACAAGCTTAAAGCACATTATAAGTGACTGGTTCGACATAGTAATAGAGCAGGCACGAAGATTGGTTCCAGGACGAAGTGCTATTCAAGGGAGCGAACTGGCGAACGAATTAGCAAGAAAGGGGTCCGAACAGGACATGACAATGGTCGACACCGGTGTTTTACCACCCCTAGCTTTTGTTAAATACAACATAGAGAGAACCTTCGCGGGACTCGTTAACGAGAGATGGAGCGCACTCGCATCCTGTCGTGTGTCCAGAAAACCAGATAAATCCCGACTCTTAACAGACCCAACTTAGCGCTCTTCACGGAGATCATCACTGGCCACAACCTCATGGCCGTCGAATGTGAATAGAAACTGGTGACCTCTGCAGAGGCTGTGGAGCCGCAGATGCAATAGAGTGTACTTTTCACTTTCTCTGCGAATGCCCAGGCCTATGAAGAAGCCGTTGGTGAATATCAATTCGAAAACCTGGGCGACCTGTCAGAAAAGCCACCATCAACCATTCAGAAATCTATAACAACTTTGGGATGGTTCAGCCTTTGTATTTGTCTTCTAGGTAAACCCACGTTCTAGACCACCCCGTTCTACATACCCAGGCTCGAGGCTATAAAATTAGTCGTTCAAGACTAAGCTCAAACCAGCATTGGAAGACAAATGCGAATGAATCAACGCCCCCCTCACAACACCAGTGGCACGAGAACTATGAGCAGAAGGGGAGGTGGATTTATTGGATGCGAAACCTACTTTATACTCAGTAAGGTCTCAGTTTTGTCTTTAAAACATTCTTACCTTCCAGCACATTACAGAAGGCACATGTCAGAAGGAATCGGTCTCTCGAACCATGACTATGTTTTCCAAGGAGAGATCGTAGCAGTGGTTATCGAATAAAGTTTAAACAGCAGAAGGTAAGAACCTACTGTATCTCTTGTCATGAAGATATACCAAAGAATGACAGGGCTTATGACTTAGGTTTGGAATGTCAGTGGAGGATTTATCTGAGCCACTTGCTATAACAAGTAAGCTGTGACTTCCGCTTAGTAAGGGAAAAGGCAGCAGACTTGCATAAAACGGGCAGACTTGTAGGAAAAGTGGTGCATAACCCATACCACAGTATTGAAGCTCTGCTGATGCTAAAGCCCTCGGACGCCTTGACTACGGCCTAAAATTTATCCACGAACAAATCTAAGGATTGATTGACACCAAGTGGTACTCCCAGCCTTTTCCACTATGTCCCTCCTCCCTCTAAGTCAACCTAATCACACAGCTATGCTAAGGGAATAGGCGCGCAAGCAAAGCAATGGTTTTGCTTGGTCAAAGGCGGCTTATGTTGGTGATCTAGCAGCCACGTTCATCATTACCAAGGGCTTCTTGACTTGTTCATGACTTCTCTAGTAAAAAATGTTCAATTAAGTCTTGGCCCCATGTGCCGGTGGTAAGCGATTTGACTAGTTAGTAAGAGGTTTGGTGTTGGATTCCCAGACAAGTCCAAATGTTTTTCCGACGGGCCCAAATTTCACAAACATCTGACAAACATCCCAGGGTATAACTGCTATGAAGAACTTCATGTCATGCAGTCTTCATTTGCCCACGAAGCAAGGCCCGTATGCACATGTTACGCCAAATATTCATAACCATTTCGGGAGTTATTCACTAGATATATCTCAACCTTCCTCTTTGTATGATGAGGGAGAGGATTTCAAACACAAGACAACAGATCTCGTAACAACCACCCACGACTGAGTGTCGTTTCCGTGGTATAAAAACTCGCACCCTCACACTGTTTAGTTGCCAAGTCACACGATACACCTATCATTTGCCTCAAACATACTCCCCACCCAACAATGTCACCTAACAACCAATAACTCAATCGAATTCCTTTCGAATATCCTAGTAACGTAGTCAAACAATTTCAAATAATCCCGTAACGTCACGACGAATATAGAAAAATAATTTTGTATTATTTTTCTTTTAAATTAAAATTTTCGTGGGGTTTTTTTTCCTGTGGAAAAATAATATATAAATTCTAAAACCGGTAATGACTGCTTTTCTATCGCGCGAACAGGAATTCCACCAAATCAATGAACACCTTAATAATATGACCAAGGGTGGCGTTGAGAAGACGCAGCCGAACAAAATGGATTCAAAATTTTCCACCTACACTAAGAAAGGAGGTCCTCTTACACTCTTTCGATCCTCAATCAAGGCCGACGAGATCTCATTGACTGGTTTGAAGGAAAAAAACTCCAGCACCATTAACAAGGATAACATAAGCCTGAATGGTGCTCGCAAAAAAGTAATGACCAAAGAGCGACACTTTCAAAGTATTACCGAGGGTAAAAGGACCGATCGTCCTGTGGCGAATCTGCACTATGCAGTGAAAACTCTTCCATCGACTAGGAACTCATTGCCGAGGAATCCTTCGAATATAGTTGTGCGCTATAAAAATACCTCATTCATTCAAAGTCCATCGTTGGAAGTGCTCGTTAGAGGCGAGCACGAATCCATCCGCAGCCAGCCAACGCCTCGTTCATCCGAAATAAGTGGATGTCCGGCAACAGCACGACCAAAGGCGAATCTCAGTTCCGAAGGACTAGTCAAGTATGCCATGCGTTACATATTTTGTTCCATCTCACACACTAATACCTTTCCCAATGTACATAGATACTTAAAATCCAGGATAACCGTCTTGCAAGGGGAACATGAGACGCTCATTCAGGAAATGACAAATCAAAAGGAGCTTGTCGAGAAGAGCGTCGAACGGCAGAAAAAAATCGAGACCCAACGCGACATGGCCTACACACGGAACAACACCCTTACGGATCAGATGGAGAAGCTGGAAAACCAACTGGAAGAGACCATTCGAAAACTAAAGGACAGCGAGACCGAGCATAACGAGACCAGAAAGGAACTGGACTCCGCAAGGCGTGAAATAAAGATGCTCACCCAGACCAATATCAATTTGGAAAAACGTCTCTATCGAACCAATGAAGAATTAGAGAATGCAAGGAATTCCTTAGGTCAGTTGCGCAACTCTGAGAAGGAGATCAAGGACAATGTCCGGAGTGAAACTGAAACGCATGAAAAGCAGATAAAGGCATTGAAAAAGCAACGCGCTGATTTGCTGAACGCTTACAAGAAACAGCTCTTCCTCATCGATAATTTAAAGCGGCAGAATCTCTGCATGGAACAGTCGCGGATGATTGCATTCGGAGAGAAGGAATTCACCAAAGTTTTAGATTGGCAAACGAAAAATTGATTGAAATGATGAGAAATAACTCTATTAATTGGAATGTAATGTTGATTCAAATAAATTCTAAAAATTTTCATATTGACTTGGGGATAAGAATTTCGAATGTATAGATTTACGGCTTACCCTGGGGTTTGTTAACGGGGATGGATACACTTGCAATAAATTAAGCTGCCGTATACTCAAATAGTTTGCACTGATTTGTCGTAGCTTGGGACTGATTCCATAAGACCTTAAAGCCTAGTTAAACCGATTGTGGAGTGCATCGTTGGCATACTTGATTCCGGGGAGATGTGTCAATGTGGCTTCTACTCCAGAAATCGTTAGACAGGCATTCCTCTGTTTTTAAGTGGAGATCTATGGTATCTTAATACCTACGGACTATGGCCCTTATTGTAATCTAAGTGGATAAGCCCAGGGCAGTGGTAGAGAAAGTGGGTTATATCCTCATTGGCTTCCTCGTCTCCTCATCCCCGACATAAATCTTCATCCGTGAGTCTTTGCTTTCACATGTGCCCTATGATAATTCCTATCAGGACAGAAAGGGATTTCTTTCCTTTTGCATAACTCCGTTCCTTTTCTTGTTAAAGAAAGGCCATAGGCTTCTAGTAATCACATCTATTATGGCCCTCTCTGCTGGCCCTAATCCATGCCTCTTGCTTCAGTGCGCAAGGCAGGATAGACACCGAGGTGTCTATCTGTTATGATGTAGATTCAGAGCCGCTTCTCGCCAATTTGTTTGCCTTCTCATTTCCCGGCATTCCTTCGTGTCCAGGGACCAAGCAGAGGGCAACCTTGCCCCTCACCTTGAGTTCTTCACGACAGCACTTCCCAAGCTTGGATTTTATTTCAATAGCAGTAATCGCTTTTATTGCCGCCTTGGCTGTCAATGAAAAAGGTGATACCTTCCTGTGGTATTGCCTTCATCGCAGTCTCACGGACTGATCTGATATGCCCAGCGGTTCAGAAAATATGCCAGACCCTACGCCTACATCCATCTTAGGTCCATCTCTGAAGATAGAGATTGGCACGTTTGTTGACAGGCTGACCATTCTTCAATTCTTCCCTGCTTGGAAACGAGCTTGTAAATGGTCTTTTGTAATCGGAGTGAGGTAGTTCGTGGTATGAGCCTTTCCTAGATATTTCTCCAGGATAATGGAATGACCTGTTACATTATGTCTCCATCTATCTGACTGCCTTATTCTTAGGGCACTCATTGCTGCCGAGGTTTGAACAAAAATGCTCAGCGGTACCAGATTAAGGATAGCCTCTAGTCCTTCAACAGGTGTTGTTCTCATTGGACTTATGGTGCCAATGCAGGACAATCTCTGAATCCTCTTAAGGGCCGCTAAGTTGGTGGACTTGTTAACGGACTGCCACCTTACAAGACAACCATAAGTCAGAACAGGTCTTGCGAGTTGAAGGAAAGGCAACATCAAATAATTATTGTCTAACTGGCTCTCGGCATTGAGTGAACAGAAGAACCTTCCGTCGTCCTTAGTCACGGCAGGACACCAAGTCGCCTTATATACAGAAAACGGAGTTTCAATCTTCTCTTTCGGCCCGAAATTAGGAATTGTGAGTTGAATATCCTCTTGGGTGGAGAATTGTTGTTGTCAAGTGAAGGATGTACCCCAGTAGATGTGATCGTGTTATTTTAACTTTTTGGACTACATTCACGTCTTGTACCGATCGTAGAGGTAGCTATTGCATCTTTCATTTCATTTACTCTCCTTGCAGACAGGACCAAATATTCGATGCTCATTCAAGACATAGCAGAAGTTGTGCGATTAAGAAGACCTTTCGTTCCTTTGAGATAGCAACGGTTTCCAAGGGTGATCCTTCGCCCAATCTCAACTTGGATTTCTACTTCGTATTTCCTTTTTCCTACTTTGTTTGTTGACGCATTGTACTTTGCCTTGTTTTCATTCACTGCACGCCAACTGCTTTCGGCTGTCCATCAATTGACGTGAAAGCTTCTAAAAAATTGTGTTCTTCAGATGCTTTGAAAAGACTTGACTGGCTTTTTTATAGATATATACATACATCCGTCCACTCCATACTTGGTTAAGGTGTCTGCACCTACCAAAGTACACTCCTGCTATGTCTAAGAAAGGCGCTAAGACTCACCTTTTACCTAATCTTCTGTACTACAATACTTTGCGAACATGTGTACATCTAGTAGCCCCTCAAGTAATTTCAGGGTAAACAAAGAGGGGCTAATACGCCTTAAGTGCTTCTCGAAAGCGAAAATTTCCAAGACATTAGGCTTTAGGGGTATCATCGTACGCCTATCATTAGGAATGTGACTCTTCTGCTATTACCTGAAAGTCGGTCTTCACGAAGGTTTCGAGTACTTGCTACAAAAAGCGGAATCCATTCATTACAAAAGTCCAAATTTAACTTGGAAAGTCTACTCAGGTTGGGAGACTTTCACAACACTTTATGTCTGTACAGAGAGTCAGGCAGGCCTAATGCCACTTAGAGCTTACACAATAGATTCTAAGTTGGTCTGAGACTGTGTCGACATTTTCCTCCATGAATAAGGTTACGACAACATGGATTCCAGGACATAAAGGTAATGGACGGTCTAACTGCCTGACGAGAAAAAAACGTCCGGAGACTGCGAGACTCGATCAGTTCCTAAAGTATTACTTACTTTACTAAACGGACTCCCGACCCGTGGAGAGTGTCTGCCTGAGGCACGGCAGCTTTTCACTCCCTTCGATCCCAGACAAGCTGCTTCTAGTTGTCCAGACCAAGTGATCTATCATCCCCGATAGCTGGATCCTTAAATTGAGGTTGAATCGTCTCGAACATGGTGTTGTGACTCGAAGATTCTCTTTGCTGAAGCATTGATGTCCATATTCGCTTGATGTGCTCGAACCAATGTAGATGGCGGTTCACTGGGAGCGACTGATGATGTCGATGTCCCCTGTGTATCCCAGCAACTGGACAGATTTGTCTAGATTGAGACAGCACAAGATTGAGGAAATCACACAATAGCGCATTACCGTGCCGGAATCTGGTGCAGATTTGGAATAGGTTGGGTGAACTGTTGCCGAATTAAACATTCCTTTGCCCGCTTTCCAGTATCACGCGGAACCACAATTCTGTTCGACCAGGCGATGAATGCTGTCATATTAGGCTTTGGAGTCGATGAAGAGATGATGAGTCTCGACTTGAAATTTGTATGTCTTTCCAGGATTTGTCTTAGTTGGAAAATTTGGTCTATCATTGATCTGCCGGGCCGGAAACCAAACTGGTACGTGGCGATTAGTGTGTTGCAGACATTCCCAAAGTAGAATTAAGCAGGGCCATTCAATAGTTCTTACAAGACATTAGAAGATGGGGCATATAGAGCTGATAGTCCAATCATCGGGCATGGCGTTATCCACCCATACTTGGTTGATGAGTTGGTGTATGCACCCTACTTAAACGTCACCACCATATTTTAAAAGGTACACGGTAGGCCATCAAGGCTTTCTTATTTTTCATAGCAGACCCAACCTCTTCAAAATTGGGAGGGGGACTGGGTGTAGATTCTCTTCTTGCACATTACTCTCTTAACTTAACGCCCATCAAGTAGCTGCTAGGAAAGGTTCTTTAATACATCTACTATTCACTGCTCTTCAGAGACTAAATTCGTACTCAGGTTTATTAAAAGCCTCAATATAACTTTTACTTAAATTAAGTTGGTCAGTATAACAGATGTAACAGGCACTGTAACGTTAAGCTAAACGTTTAAGTGAAGAACAATAGTTTTACTCTATTCTACTTCACTCTGTGTTAGTCCTTACTGTTGGGACTCATCTCCAGGAATCCTATTGCATGTTTTCTTTGTTATTTGGAAAAAATATATCTAATTTTGATTGAAAAAGACTTTTTATTTAAAAAACAACTTCACCTCACACACTATTAAGTTGAACAACTCAAATTTGAGCTCTTTGGTACTTCCTTTGACAGCTGCAATCCATCGTCATCGACGCAGTAACACCAATCATTCCTGCATTGTATCTGAAAGTAGTTTTTGAAAACTTCTTTTTAGTGCTTCATTATAATGAAGAGCAGATGATTTTTAAAAAAAGTATTCATGATAAATCAATCTAGGAGAGATCTTAGATCTTCGAGGCAAGAAAGAAGTTTTACGACCTCATGGGCCAGGTTGAAGACAATTGGGAAGGTCGAACCACTACTCTAAGGCTAATGATAACGAATTTCAGGAGTCTTGGACTCCTGGTATAGAAAGGAAACGATATTGAAGACCCATTGTGTTAGACGGACCTTTTAATGTTTTTAGAGTCCACAAAGTAGAGTGTTTTTTTTTAACCTGTTAGATTTAGTATTACACACAAGTTAAGCAAACAAGTCAAGGTGTTTTTACATTCGGTATAACCTAGGACCATCAAGTCACGACTACGCCACCGATGTATGTCTCACAGAATAATGGACCTTCAACATATGACAGCAAATGTAAAGCAGAAAGTAACGAAGAAACTAAAATGATCAGCCTTGGTTCGAACTCATCAACGCATACATGCATGGCTGGACAAACGGTTGGGAGGGTACATAGTTTCCAATACCTTGGGACTATTGCCTCAACCGATGGCAGAACCGAACTGGATATAGCCAGCCGAATAGGCAAAGTAAAATCTGCGTTTACTATCCACAGTTTGGTATAGTAATGTGATTAGCTTTATCACCAAGATACGACTGTTCTGTTCCAACGTTGAATCAGTGCTGCTACATATATGGATATGGTACCTGGAGGGTGACCGCCACTATCACGAGAAAGCTGCAAAGGATCGTCAATAGGTGCCTACGCTAAATATTGAGGATTTTTAGGCCAAATCGTATCTCAAACAAATAACTTTGTTAGCCATTGAAGAAGGCCTAGGACCCACAAGGGGATACAGGACATACATAAGTAAGTAAGTATCAAGTCACACGATCTTAGTCGTCAAGCTCATGTCTGAAGATCACTTTGTCAATTTGTCATTGAACACTTCCTTGAATAACTCGATGGTTTGACCAGCAATCTGGGATATGACACCTCCCTGTCAAAACTAAAACTCCTGCAGACCATGTTTACACACTTTTGGAAACTATAAACGGTGGCATTTCAATTTTAAAAGATATGCAACAAACAGTATTTCTGGATCCAACTTCTACAAATTTGTTTATTAACAAAGCCCTTGAGACAGAAATGAGCTTAACCACTGTTCAAAGCTTGCTGAATTGCATAACAATACTCAATAAAAAGATGTCATCAGCTGTCAGAATAACTATTTGGAGTCTGACTGTTGTCATATTGTCGTACTGAGAATAAAATTTACAAAAAAACACTCTTTACATCTGAATTTAAAAATTTGCCACTCTTAGCCAATGTTTAAGAACAAGAAGAAGCTGTCAAAAGTCGAAAAGAGCTGTTTCTATAACTAAAGGGTCTTCCAATTGGGACTTTCGAATTTTGACAGTTGATAGCGGCCATATTGTTGAAGCTACATCCGTCAAATTGGCTGTCATTTATTCAGTCTGTTCAACAACACTTGCAAATAATATAATTGTTTTATCAAAATTGGTGTTCGTTACCTTTTCGAAATTTCCATTTGGCGTACATTCAGGCAGATATTTTGCTTTATTCTTTCGCAAAAGCAGACGAGTCCGTGCACACTCTTTAAAAAAAGAATCAAAATTCATTAGAATGTCAGTAATACTGAAAATAAACTATAGACTCACTACAATTCATATCCTTTGCAGCATCCGTTCCTCGCTCTGCCTCGAAATCCTCAATCTTCCGATTATACTTATCGACACAATAGGATTTCGTTTCATCACTTTGGACTGCTTGAAACCAACCATCAAGCTGGCACTTTGGTACCTTATAGCCTAGAATTGTAAACCTTTGGCTCTTTGCTTCATCAATCTCCTCAACCACATTGATCTGCATTTCTTCACAATCGTGAAGATACTTATAATCCAAGTGCATTTTGCGATCAACTAAAATGGAAATGATTTAAAATAAAGCCATCTTCCACCAACATGATGAATGCTAACAGCACGGCATTTGGTTGTGGTTGCCATTAGTAATCATTGTTACGTCACTCCATGGCGATCCAGACTGCGGCTCAACGCAAACACATTTCTCATCCATGCACTGCAAAGGATCAAAACTTCCATCTGCTTGGCATCTAGCTGTCAAAGTTGGATACTCAAACGTCATGACACTCATGAAATTGTCATACATCCGGGAACATTCACATTTCATGGTGAGTTCATTGATCTTGCTGTAGGGCGCTTCTCCAAAGATCCTTTTGCCATTTCGATTAACACAAAAGCAACTGAAAATGATTCGTGTTATCGTATCTGTGGGTGTTTACGAGTCTGTATTCGATGCACTTACGTTTGTCCCTTTGTACATTGGACAGAGATAAAATTTCCATCACCATCACATCGAGGACGAGTCTGGAATGAGCCTAGTTCTCCAGCAGTTTGTTTTTCATCAAATTCTATTTGTTCCTTGAAACATTGAGTGTGGCGCACTGAAAGTGATTGATTGATTAATTTAAATGTCATCAAGAAGATGGCGTTACTCACTTTTTTGACAGGTGAGCTCCAAGCTCGTTTCATTACGCATGCAATATAATCCGGGCCCACAAACGAGCATTGGTGGTGTCACATCTGGTGAGCCCAGTGTACAAGGATCTCCTTCATCTGTGGACAATTGGATAGTAATGGAAATGGGAATCTTTTTCGGATGAACTTACTCAAATTCTGTAAACAAACTTTACAGCATCCACAGGGCACTTCTCCGGGAAAAAACTCCCCACTGTGAGTTTTGTTCTGGATGTTGCAGGCGGTACTTGTGGACATACATTCATGCTTTTCCAGGTAGTACTGTAAACAGAGACCCAGTGATAGCACACAATTAGAGGAGGTGTTGTTAAGAGTAACCTTACTGAGCAAAAATCGTCGCTACAGGTGTAATCTGCTGCTTGGATCCAAGAAGCGGTTGCCAAAACGACAATCAAAGCTCTCCTCAGCATGTTTCAATTGACGAAGATTTCTGATCAACTGCAGATAGTGTCGTCTTTAATTATCGATAATTGGTTTGACACTGCATTGGAATCGACTAATAGCGATAAGGAATCTTATCAAAGCCCTTGTAGAATTCTTCTTAATAGCTATGTATATCGTACATAAAAGATAGCGACGATGGATTCGTATCTGAGTTTGTTTGTTTGATTAGTCATTTAGTTGAACAATTGAGTAGCAGAGATTCAAATGTTGGTTAAGCATTAGTCGAATAGACAGGTCATTCCAGTGAGAAAAGAAAATAAATGCACTGCTGAGTGCTACTCTCTTTCAAAATATTTTCTAGTGACCCGAGAGTCTCATCTTTGCAAATCACGAAGGATGCAACTGTTCTCTAAGTTTAAATTGTAGAGTAGTATGACTTCCTCTGTAGTATGTAAATGGTTTTTCAATAAGGCCATAACAATTTAGTATTTAAATAAAACCCAGAATAATTGAGACATTGAGCTGAAATTCATTCCAAATATAGTACACATATTAAATTTAAAATTCGATCTTGTTCATTTGAGGATGTTTGCATCGATCGAATCTTTGAACCCAATTTTATACCACTCTTCTACACGTATGTAGGTACATATCTGCCGTTGGGAGTTTCGCGTTCGATATTGTTTTCGAGGTCCTCTAATGGTGTTGGCCTATTTGGATTATCCAACGACTTAACGTAAACTTATAAAAAAAAATCCAACGGCGTCAAATCGCATGAGAGGTGGCCATCCGACCGGAGTATTTTTCGGGATTAAACGATTACCGAGCTTCTCATTCAGTAGGTATATCAATTGTTTGACCAGCTGTGTGGCATGTGGCACCATTTTGTTTGAACCACATGTCCCTAATGTCAAATCCATCCAATTCTGCCCAAAAATAGTGTTCCAAAATGGCTTAATAGCTCATTTTGAGTGGAAGTACAGAAACATTCAATAGTGAACATGTTGACCCGAATTCATCCACGCACAGTCTTGGAACAAGCACTGTTTAAATTCCGATCGCAGATTCAAAATTTTAACAGTAATTTTTAATAATTTTGGTCTTCGCTCAAGTATCAAATATCAAATCAAGTATCAACTAAATAGTTGTCTAAGGACAAACTTGGCTCTCGCATTAGTAAGCTTACATTAAGATTTGATTTGTTCCCAAGGCACGACTTCTTAAGCTAATTTGTACACACTAAACAGTTTTATTAGAGTTGGTCCTGATAAGCAATTTGTGTACGAGGTCTAAAACCTTGTATAATGAAAATTAACTTACATGGGGTTAAGACTGTCTGTGTTAGAAGACAGGCAGTAGACTAGAATTCACCTATTTACCTATAGTCTGCCACTTGGTCCTTCTGGGTCATAAGCGATTTTAAGACATAACTTGGGATTCGCGGACGAATTATCTAAGACAGGGTTGGATTAGTACATTGGCCTTTTGTCAGAGCTCTGAGCTGGCTATTTCACTGGAAAAATATCATTGGATTACAGACAATCTTAATGAAAAGGAAAATAACGTCATCATAGGCCTTTACGGCTTAAGGATTGAAATATTTGGATCCATAACGACGTTCGTCTAGATCATACGCTTAACGTTTATTGGTTAAGTTTTTTGTTCAATTTTGTCCATTTGACCCAGAACGCTAAGGGAGAGGAGATATGAGACGATTTTGTATTTAAGGTGCATCAAGAGGTTTTTTCCATTATTGTCCCAGTGTACCCAGCTTCCTCCGAAATGCGTCATAGGGACCAACCGAGTGCACCAACGTCTAGATCATACGCTTAACGTTTTTGGTTAAGTTTTTTGTTCAATTTTGTCCATTTGACCCAAAACGCTAAGGGAGAAGAGATATGAGACTATTTTGTATTTAAGGTGCACCAAGAGGTTTTTTCCATTACTGTCCCTGTATACCCAACTTCCTCCGAAATGCGTCATAGCGACCAACCGAGTGCACTGACGTCTAGATCATACGCTTAACCTTTCTTCGTTAAGTTTTTTGTTCAATTTTGTCCATTTGACCCAAAACGCTAAGGGAGAAGAGATATGAGACTATTTTGTATTTAAGGTGCACGAAGAGGTTTTTTCCATTATTGTCCCTGTATACCCAACTTCCTCCGAAATGCGTCATAGCGACCAACCGAGTGCACCAACGTCTAGATCATACACTTAACGTTTTTTTGTTAAGTTTTTTGTACAATTTTGTCCATTTGACCCAAAACGCTAAGGGAGAAGAGATATGAGACTATTTTGTATTTAAGGTGCACGAAGAGGTTTTTCCATTATTGTCCCTGTATAAACAACTTCATCCGAAATGCGTCATAGCGACCAACCGAGTGCACCAACGTCTAGATCATACGCTTAACGTTTTCTGGTTAAGTTTTGTGTTCAATTTTGTCCATTTGACCCAGAACGCTAAGGGAGAGGAGATATGAGACGATTTTGTATTTAAGGTGCACGAAGAGGTTTTTTCCATTATTGTCCCAGTATACCCAGCTTCCTCCGAAATGCGTCATAGCGACCAACCGAGTGCACCAACGTCTAGATCATACGCTTAACGTTTTCTGGTTAAGTTTTGAGTTCAATTTTGTCCATTTGACCCAGAACGCTAAGGGAGAGGAGATATGAGACGATTTTGTATTTAAGGTGCATCAAGAGGTTTTTTCCATTATTGTCCCTGTATACCCAACTTCTTCCGAAATGCGTCATAGCGACCAACGGAGTGCACCAACGTCTAGATCACACGCTTAACGTTTTCTGGTTAAGTTTTGTGTTCAATTTTGTCCATTTGACCCAAATCTTTAAGGGAGAGGAGATATGAGACAATATTGTATTTAAGGTTCACAAAGACGTTTTTTTCGTTCTTGTTCCTGTATACCCAACTTCTTCCGAAATGCGTCATAGCGACCAACCGAGTGCACCGACGTCTAGGTCATACGCTTAATGTTTTTCGGTTAAGCTTTTAGTTCAATTTCGTCCATTTGACCCAAAACGCTAAGGGAGAGGAGATATGAGACGATTTTGTATTTAAGGTGCACGAAGAGGTTTTTCCATTATTGTCCCTGTATACCCAACTTCCTCCGAAATGCGTCATAGCGACCAACCGAGTGCACCAACGTCTAGATCATACGCTTAACGTTTTTTGGTTAAGTTTTTTGTTCAATTTTGTCCATTTGACCCAAAACGCTAAGGAAGAAGAGATATGAGACTATTTTGTATTTAAGGTGCACGAAGAGGTTTTTCCATTATTGTCCCTGTATACCCAACTTCATCCGAAATGCATCATAGCGACCAACCGAGTGCACCAACGTCTAGATCATACGCTTAACGTTTTCTGGTTAAGTTTTGTGTTCAATTTTGCCCATTTGAACCAAAACGCTAAGGGAGAGGAGATATGAGACGATTTTGTACTTAAGGTGCACCAAGAGGTTTTTTCCATTATTGTCCCTGTATACCCAACTTCCTCCGAAATGCGTCATAGCGACCAACCGAGTGCACCAACGTCTAGATCATACGCTTAACGTTTTCTGGTTAAGTTTTGTGTTCAATTTTGCCCATTTGAACCAAAACGCTAAGGGAGAGGAGATATGAGACGATTTTGTACTTAAGGTGCACCAAGAGGTTTTTTCCATTATTGTCCCTGTATACCCAACTTCCTCCGAAATGCGTCATAGCGACCAACCGAGTGCACCAACGTCTAGATCACACGCTTAACGTTTTCTGGTTAAGTTTTGTGTTCAATTTTGTCCATTTGACCCAAATCTTTAAGGGAGAGGAGATATGAGACGATATTGTATTTAAGGTTCACAAAGACGTTTTTTTCATTCTTGTTCCTGTATACCCAACTTCTTCCGAAATGCGTCATAGCGACCAACCGAGTGCACCGACGTCTAGGTCATACGCTTAATGTTTTTCGGTTAAGCTTTTTGTTCAATTTCGTCCATTTGACCCAAAACGCTAAGGGAGAGGAGATATGAGACGATTTTGTATTTAAGGTGCACGAAGAGGTTTTTCCATTATTGTCCCTGTATACCCAACTTCATCCGAAATGCGTCATAGCGACCAACCGAGTGCACCAACGTCTAGATCATACGCTAAACGGTTTTTGTTCAATTTTGTCCATTTGACCCAAAACGCTAAGGGAGAAGAGATATGAGACTATTTTGTATTTAAGGTGCACGAAGAGGTTTTTTCCATTATTGTCCCTGTATACCCAACTTCCTCCGAAATGCGTCATAGCGACCAACCGAGTGCACCAACGTCTAGATCATACGCTTAACGTTTTTTGATTAAGTTTTTTGTTCAATTTTGTCCATTTGACTCAAAACGCTAAGGGAGAAGAGATATGAGACTATTTTGTATTTAAGGTGCACCAAGAGGTTTTTTCCATTACTGTCCCTGTATACCCAACTTCCTCCGAAATGCGTCATAGCGACCAACCGAGTGCACTGACGTCTAGATCATACGCTTAACCTTTCTTCGTTAAGTTTTTTGTTCACTTTTGTCCATTTGACCCAAAACGCTAAGGGAGAAGAGATATGAGACTATTTTGTATTTAAGGTGCACGAAGAGGTTTTTTCCATTATTGTCCCTGTATACCCAACTTCCTCCGAAATGCGTCATAGCGACCAACCGAGTGCACCAACGTCTAGATCATACGCTAAACGTTTTTTGTTCAATTTTGTCCATTTGACCCAAAACGCTAAGGGAGAAGAGATATGAGACTATTTTGTACTTAAGGTGCACGAAGAGGTTTTTTCCATTATTGTCCCTGTATACCCAACTTCCTCCGAAATGCGTCATAGCGACCAACCGAGTGCACCAACGTCTAGATCATACGCTTAACGTTTTTTGATTAAGTTTTTTGTTCAATTTTGTCCATTTGACTCAAAACGCTAAGGGAGAAGAGATATGAGACTATTTTGTATTTAAGGTGCACCAAGAGGTTTTTTCCATTACTGTCCCTGTATACCCAACTTCCTCCGAAATGCGTCATAGCGACCAACCGAGTGCACTGACGTCTAGATCATACGCTTAACCTTTCTTCGTTAAGTTTTTTGTTCAATTTTGTCCATTTGACCCAAAACGCTAAGGGAGAAGAGATATGAGACTATTTTGTATTTAAGGTGCACGAAGAGGTTTTTTCCATTATTGTCCCTGTATACCCAACTTCCTCCGAAATGCGTCATAGCGACCAACCGAGTGCACCAACGTCTAGATCATACGCTTAACGTTTTTTGGTTAAGTTTTTTGTTCAATTTTGTCCATTTGACTCAAAACGCTAAGGGAGAAGAGATATGAGACTATTTTGTATTTAAGGTGCACCAAGAGGTTTTTTCCATTACTGTCCCTGTATACCCAACTTCCTCCGAAATGCGTCATAGCGACCAACCGAGTGCACCAACGTCTAGATCATACGCTTAACATTTTTTGGTTAAGTTTTTTGTTCAATTTTGTCCATTTGACCCAAAACGCTAAGGGAGAAGAGATATGAGACTATTTTGTATTTAAGGTGCACCAAGAGGTTTTTTCCATTACTGTCCCTGTATACCCAACTTCCTCCGAAATGCGTCATAGCGACCAACCGAGTGCACCAACGTCTAGATCATACGCTTAACGTTTTTTGGTTAAGTTTTTTGTTCAATTTTGTCCATTTGACTCAAAACGCTAAGGGAGAAGAGATATGAGACTATTTTGTATTTAAGGTGCACCAAGAGGTTTTTTCCATTACTGTCCCTGTATACCCAACTTCCTCCGAAATGCGTCATAGCGACCAACCGAGTGCACCAACGTCTAGATCATACGCTTAACGTTTTTGGTTAAGTTTTTTGTTCAATTTTGTCCATTTGACCCAAAACGCTAAGGGAGAAGAGATATGAGACTATTTTGTATTTAAGGTGCACCAAGAGGTTTTTTCCATTACTGTCCCTGTATACCCAACTTCCTCCGAAATGCGTCATAGCGACCAACCGAGTGCACTGACGTCTAGATCATACGCTTAACCTTTCTTCGTTAAGTTTTTTGTTCAATTTTGTCCATTTGACCCAAAACGCTAAGGGAGAAGAGATATGAGACTATTTTGTATTTAAGGTGCACGAAGAGGTTTTTTCCATTATTGTCCCTGTATACCCAACTTCCTCCGAAATGCGTCATAGCGACCAACCGAGTGCACCAACGTCTAGATCATACACTTAACGTTTTTTTGTTAAGTTTTTTGTACAATTTTGTCCATTTGACCCAAAACGCTAAGGGAGAAGAGATATGAGACTATTTTGTATTTAAGGTGCACGAAGAGGGTTTTTCCATTATTGTCCCTGTATACCCAACTTCCTCCGAAATGCGTCATAGCGACCAACCGAGTGCACCAACGTCTAGATCATACGCTTAACGTTTTTTGGTTAAGTTTTTTGTTCAATTTTGTCCATTTGACTCAAAACGCTAAGGGAGAAGAGATATGAGACTATTTTGTATTTAAGGTGCACCAAGAGGTTTTTTCCATTACTGTCCCTGTATACCCAACTTCCTCCGAAATGCGTCATAGCGACCAACCGAGTGCACCAACGTCTAGATCATACGCTTAACGTTTTTTGGTTAAGTTTTTTGTTCAATTTTGTCCATTTGACCCAAAATGCTAAGGGAGAAGAGATATGAGACTATTTTGTATTTAAGGTGCACGAAGAGGTTTTTCCATTATTGTCCCTGTATACCCAACTTCCTCCGAAATGCGTCATAGCGACCAACCGAGTGCACCAACGTCTAGATCATACGCTTAACGTTTTTTGGTTAAGTTTTTTGTTCAATTTTGTCCATTTGACCCAAAACGCTAAGGAAGAAGAGATATGAGACTATTTTGTATTTAAGGTGCACGAAGAGGTTTTTCCATTATTGTCCCTGTATACCCAACTTCATCCGAAATGCGTCATAGCGACCAACCGAGTGCACCAACGTCTAGATCATACGCTTAACGTTTTCTGGTTAAGTTTTGTGTTCAATTTTGCCCATTTGAACCAAAACGCTAAGGGAGAGGAGATATGAGACGATTTTGTACTTAAGGTGCACAAAGACGTTTTTTTCATTCTTGTTCCTGTATACCCAACTTCCTCCGAAATGCGTCATAGCGACCAACCGAGTGCACCGACGTCTTGGTCATACGCTTAATGTTTTTCGGTTAAGCTTTTTGTTCAATTTCGTCCATTTGACCCAAAACGCTAAGGGAGAGGAGATATGAGACTATTTTGTATTTAAGGTGCACGAAGAGGTTTTTCCATTATTGTCCCTGTATACCCAACTTCCTCCGAAATGCGTCATAGCGACCAACCGAGTGCACCAACGTCTAGATCATACGCTTAACGTTTTTCGGTTAAGTTTTTTGTTCAATTTTGTCCATTTGACTCAAAACGCTAAGGGAGAAGAGATATGAGACTATTTTGTATTTAAGGTGCACGAAGAGGTTTTTTCCATTATTGTCCCTGTATACCCAACTTCCTCCGAAATGCGTCATAGCGACCAACCGAGTGCACCAACGTCTAGATCATACGCTTAACGTTTTTTGGTTAAGTTTTTTGTTCAATTTTGTCCATTTGACTCAAAACGCTAAGGGAGAAGAGATATGAGACTATTTTGTATTTAAGGTGCACCAAGAGGTTTTTTCCATTACTGTCCCTGTATACCTAACTTCCTCCGAAATGCGTCATAGCGACCAACCGAGTGCACCAACGTCTAGATCATACGCTTAACGTTTTTTGGTTAAGTTTTTTGTTCAATTTTGTCCATTTGACCCAAAACGCTAAGGAAGAAGAGATATGAGACTATTTTGTATTTAAGGTGCACGAAGAGGTTTTTCCATTATTGTCCCTGTATACCCAACTTCATCCGAAATGCGTCATAGCGACCAACCGAGTGCACCAACGTCTAGATCATACGCTTAACGTTTTCTGGTTAAGTTTTGTGTTCAATTTTGCCCATTTGAACCAAAACGCTAAGGGAGAGGAGATATGAGACGATTTTGTACTTAAGGTGCACAAAGACGTTTTTTTCATTCTTGTTCCTGTATACCCAACTTCCTCCGAAATGCGTCATAGCGACCAACCGAGTGCACCAACGTCTAGATCATACGCTTAACGTTTTTTGGTTAAGTTTTTTGTTCAATTTTGTCCATTTGACTCAAAACGCTAAGGGAGAAGAGATATGAGACTATTTTGTATTTAAGGTGCACCAAGAGGTTTTTTCCATTACTGTCCCTGTATACCCAACTTCCTCCGAAATGCGTCATAGCGACCAACCGAGTGCACCAACGTCTAGATCATACGCTTAACGTTTTTTGGTTAAGTTTTTTGTTCAATTTTGTCCATTTGACTCAAAACGCTAAGGGAGAAGAGATATGAGACTATTTTGTATTTAAGGTGCACGAAGAGGTTTTTTCCATTATTGTCCCTGTATACCCAACTTCCTCCGAAATGCGTCATAGCGACCAACCGAGTGCACCAACGTCTAGATCATACGCTTAACGTTTTTTGGTTAAGTTTTTTGTTCAATTTTGTCCATTTGACCCAAAACGCTAAGGGAGAAGAGATATGAGACTATTTTGTATTTAAGGTGCACGAAGAGGTTTTTCCATTATTGTCCCTGTATACCCAACTTCCTCCGAAATGCGTCATAGCGACCAACCGAGTGCACCAACGTCTAGATCATACGCTTAACGTTTTTTGGTTAAGTTTTTTGTTCAATTTTGTCCATTTGACCCAAAACGCTAAGGAAGAAGAGATATGAGACTATTTTGTATTTAAGGTGCACGAAGAGGTTTTTCCATTATTGTCCCTGTATACCCAACTTCATCCGAAATGCGTCATAGCGACCAACCGAGTGCACCAACGTCTAGATCATACGCTTAACGTTTTCTGGTTAAGTTTTGTGTTCAATTTTGCCCATTTGAACCAAAACGCTAAGGAAGAGGAGATATGAGACGATTTTGTACTTAAGGTGCACAAAGACGTTTTTTTCATTCTTGTTCCTGTATACCCAACTTCCTCCGAAATGCGTCATAGCGACCAACCGAGTGCACCAACGTCTAGATCATACGCTTAACGTTTTTTGGATAAGTTTTTTGTTCAATTTCGTCCATTTTACCCAAAACGCTAAGGGAGAGGAGATATGAGACGATTTTGTATTTAAGGTGCACCAAGAGGTTTTTTCCATTACTGTCCCTGTATACCCAACTTCCTCCGAAATGCGTCATAGCGACCAACCGAGTGCACCAACGTCTAGATCATACGCTTAACGTTTATTGGTTAAGTTTTTTGTTCAATTTTGTCCATTTGACCCAAAACGCTAAGGGAGAAGAGATATGAGACTATTTTGTATTTAAGGTGCACGAAGAGGTTTTTCCATTATTGTCCCTGTATACCCAACTTCCTCCGAAATGCGTCATAGCGACCAACCGAGTGCACCAACGTCTAGATCATACGCTTAACGTTTTTTGGTTAAGTTTTTTGTTCAATTTTGTCCATTTGACCCAAAACGCTAAGGAAGAAGAGATATGAGACTATTTTGTATTTAAGGTGCACGAAGAGGTTTTTCCATTATTGTCCCTGTATACCCAACTTCAACCGAAATGCGTCATAGCAACCAACCGAGTGCACCAACGTCTAGATCATACGCTTAACGTTTTCTGGTTAAGTTTTGTGTTCAATTTTGCCCATTTGAACCAAAACGCTAAGGGAGAGGAGATATGAGACGATTTTGTACTTAAGGTGCACAAAGACGTTTTTTTCATTCTTGTTCCTGTATACCCAACTTCCTCCGAAATGCGTCATAGCGACCAACCGAGTGCACCGACGTCTAGGTCATACGCTTAATGTTTTTCGGTTAAGCTTTTTGTTCAATTTCGTCCATTTGACCCAAAACGCTAAGGGAGAGGAGATATGAGACTATTTTGTATTTAAGGTGCACGAAGAGGTTTTTCCATTATTGTCCCTGTATACCCAACTTCCTCCGAAATGCGTCATAGCGACCAACCGAGTGCACCAACGTCTAGATCATACGCTTAACGTTTTTCGGTTAAGTTTTTTGTTCAATTTTGTCCATTTGACTCAAAACGCTAAGGGAGAAGAGATATGAGACTATTTTGTATTTAAGGTGCACGAAGAGGTTTTTTCCATTATTGTCCCTGTATACCCAACTTCCTCCGAAATGCGTCATAGCGACCAACCGAGTGCACCAACGTCTAGATCATACGCTTAACGTTTTTTGGTTAAGTTTTTTGTTCAATTTTGTCCATTTGACTCAAAACGCTAAGGGAGAAGAGATATGAGACTATTTTGTATTTAAGGTGCACCAAGAGGTTTTTTCCATTACTGTCCCTGTATACCCAACTTCCTCCGAAATGCGTCATAGCGACCAACCGAGTGCACCAACATCTAGATCATACGCTTAACGTTTTTTGGTTAAGTTTTTTGTTCAATTTTGTCCATTTGACCCAAAACGCTAAGGGAGAAGAGATATGAGACTATTTTGTATTTAAGGTGCACGAAGAGGTTTTTCCATTATTGTCCCTGTATACCCAACTTCCTCCGAAATGCGTCATAGCGACCAACCGAGTGCACCAACGTCTAGATCATACGCTTAACGTTTTTTGGTTAAGTTTTTTGTTCAATTTTGTCCATTTGACCCAAAACGCTAAGGAAGAAGAGATATGAGACTATTTTGTATTTAAGGTGCACGAAGAGGTTTTTCCATTATTGTCCCTGTATACCCAACTTCATCCGAAATGCGTCATAGCGACCAACCGAGTGCACCAACGTCTAGATCATACGCTTAACGTTTTCTGGTTAAGTTTTGTGTTCAATTTTGCCCATTTGAACCAAAACGCTAAGGAAGAGGAGATATGAGACGATTTTGTACTTAAGGTGCACAAAGACGTTTTTTTCATTCTTGTTCCTGTATACCCAACTTCCTCCGAAATGCGTCATAGCGACCAACCGAGTGCACCAACGTCTAGATCATACGCTTAACGTTTTTTGGATAAGTTTTTTGTTCAATTTCGTCCATTTTACCCAAAACGCTAAGGGAGAGGAGATATGAGACGATTTTGTATTTAAGGTGCACCAAGAGGTTTTTTCCATTACTGTCCCTGTATACCCAACTTCCTCCGAAATGCGTCATAGCGACCAACCGAGTGCACCAACGTCTAGATCATACGCTTAACGTTTATTGGTTAAGTTTTTTGTTCAATTTTGTCCATTTGACCCAAAACGCTAAGGGAGAAGAGATATGAGACTATTTTGTATTTAAGGTGCACGAAGAGGTTTTTCCATTATTGTCCCTGTATACCCAACTTCCTCCGAAATGCGTCATAGCGACCAACCGAGTGCACCAACGTCTAGATCATACGCTTAACGTTTTTTGGTTAAGTTTTTTGTTCAATTTTGTCCATTTGACCCAAAACGCTAAGGAAGAAGAGATATGAGACTATTTTGTATTTAAGGTGCACGAAGAGGTTTTTCCATTATTGTCCCTGTATACCCAACTTCAACCGAAATGCGTCATAGCGACCAACCGAGTGCACCAACGTCTAGATCATACGCTTAACGTTTTCTGGTTAAGTTTTGTGTTCAATTTTGCCCATTTGAACCAAAACGCTAAGGGAGAGGAGATATGAGACGATTTTGTACTTAAGGTGCACAAAGACGTTTTTTTCATTCTTGTTCCTGTATACCCAACTTCCTCCGAAATGCGTCATAGCGACCAACCGAGTGCACCGACGTCTAGGTCATACGCTTAATGTTTTTCGGTTAAGCTTTTTGTTCAATTTCGTCCATTTGACCCAAAACGCTAAGGGAGAGGAGATATGAGACTATTTTGTATTTAAGGTGCACGAAGAGGTTTTTCCATTATTGTCCCTGTATACCCAACTTCCTCCGAAATGCGTCATAGCGACCAACCGAGTGCACCAACGTCTAGATCATACGCTTAACGTTTTTTGGTTAAGTTTTTTGTTCAATTTTGTCCATTTGACTCAAAACGCTAAGGGAGAAGAGATATGAGACTATTTTGTATTTAAGGTGCACCAAGAGGTTTTTTCCATTACTGTCCCTGTATACCCAACTTCCTCCGAAATGCGTCATAGCGACCAACCGAGTGCACCAACGTCTAGATCATACGCTTAACGTTTTTTGGTTAAGTTTTTTGTTCAATTTTGTCCATTTGACCCAAAACGCTAAGGGAGAAGAGATATGAGACTATTTTGTATTTAAGGTGCACGAAGAGGTTTTTCCATTATTGTCCCTGTATACCCAACTTCATCCGAAATGCGTCATAGCGACCAACCGAGTGCACCAACGTCTAGATCATACGCTTAACGTTTTCTGGTTAAGTTTTGTGTTCAATTTTGCCCATTTGAACCAAAACGCTAAGGGAGAGGAGATATGAGACGATTTTGTACTTAAGGTGCACAAAGACGTTTTTTTCATTCTTGTTCCTGTATACCCAACTTCCTCCGAAATGCGTCATAGCGACCAACCGAGTGCACCAACGTCTAGATCACACGCTTAACGTTTTCTGGTTAAGTTTTGTGTTCAATTTTGTCCATTTGACCCAAATCTTTAAGGGAGAGGAGATATGAGACGATATTGTATTTAAGGTTCACAAAGACGTTTTTTTCATTCTTGTTCCTGTATACCCAACTTCTTCCGAAATGCGTCATAGCGACCAACCGAGTGCACCGACGTCTAGGTCATACGCTTAATGTTTTTCGGTTAAGCTTTTTGTTCAATTTCGTCCATTTGACCCAAAACGCTAAGGGAGAGGAGATATGAGACTATTTTGTATTTAAGGTGCACGAAGAGGTTTTTCCATTATTGTCCCTGTATACCCAACTTCCTCCGAAATGCGTCATAGCGACCAACCGAGTGCACCAACGTCTAGATCATACGCTTAACGTTTTTTGGTTAAGTTTTTTGTTCAATTTTGTCCATTTGACTCAAAACGCTAAGGGAGAAGAGATATGAGACTATTTTGTATTTAAGGTGCACGAAGAGGTTTTTCCATTATTGTCCCTGTATACCCAACTTCATCCGAAATGCGTCATAGCGACCAACCAAGTGCACCAACGTCTAGATCATACGCTTAACGTTTATTGGTTAAGTTTTTTGTTCAATTTTGTCCATTTGACCCAGAACGCTAAGGGAGAGGAGATATGAGACGATTTTGTATTTAAGGTGCACCAAGAGGATTTTTTCTTTCTTGTCCCTGTATACCCATTTGTTCTATTCTTGTTTGAACACCCTGTTTACAACACCCTATTGTTTGTAAGCCCACTCTGTTAAAAAAAGTTTGCACCCAACTGCCAATGAAGATCAGTAGTTTGAAAAGCACTGCATTGACAGCCATTCCCACTCAAAATCAATTTCACTCAGTTATCGTGCGCCATTATGAATACTTCCACTGGAAACTTGGCCAAAACAACTTCCAGCTAGTATCTACGTTTGTCTCTGTTTCTCCTTTGTTTTCTGCGAAAGTATTAGTTTTATCTGGAACCGAGAAAATCAGCTGTAGCTAGAATACCTTGAGCAGGTGATGAGATACAAATGGCTTTAGACTTTATCTATTCCTATCTCTTGTGCCCTTATGGCTATAAACAAAATCCATGCTTTGCTAAATTTCTTCTCTGTGTTGGTAGTGGAAGATGTAGAAGGCGAAGCAGAAGAGGAAGAAAGAGGAAAATGAAAAAAAAAAAAAACAACAGCCGACAACGTAAACATTACTTAATAGCATTACTATTACTAATGGAACTGAAACGTTGATTGTAGGTGTCACTGCTATGCGGTCATGCGGATCTGTTTTGCTCACAACTTTAGCGCATTAGGGTCCAAAGAGTTGGTTGCTTTGGTTTTATTCTTGAAATTTTGTGAACGTTCGTCTCAGCTTTTTAATTAGGTTCGGCTAAGACCGCAATAAATTTATTACCACCGTCTGGAGTGAGCTGCTGTTATAATGGATATTGTGTACCGTTAGTGTATTATTAAATCAGATTTGGCCAGTAGAGAGCGTAAAAGTGTTGGGGTTCCTAGAACTCAAGATTCTCTACTTGGTTACTGAGGCGAAGCACTGCGTTAGTCACTGGGACTGATTGAACGAACTACTGGTTGCCGTGGGTGGTGAATGATTTCAAATCCAAGGCCGTTAAACTTCGAATTGCTGTTTTTTTTCTTGGGTTTAAGGCTTATGGAAATTTATTTGGAAGCTTACGTAAGCGTTTTGGGTTCTTTTGTGTGGTATGTGGGAGGAGGGAAAAACATAAATCAAATCGTTCTTAAAACGAATAGAGTTGTCGTAAGAAAAACCTTTAAGGAAGTTCCTTTTGTTATTTGGGTGTAGTGTATCCAGTGAACCTAATCTTGTTATTCTTTTGAAGTCATACCTTGTATGTACTTATGTACATGGGCAAGGTACGCTTTGACAATTACTTATTGAAAGCAACTATTTGCTGTGACCAAGCTTTTTTGTTAGCTCTTTCTTGGTGGTCTTTCATTGGCCTATCCTTCGTTGGGTAAAGCGGAAAATATCATTCTATTACCTGACCTTGATGTGTTAGATATGAAGCAAGACTTCCAAGCAGAGTTGATGGTGAAGATTACAACAATCCACGATAGGACTTAACCAAAATATTGAAGAAGTTCCGAAGAGTGATACTTAACAGCTGTATAAACACATTGACTAGATATCGAGAGAAGAATACCAATGGAATAAAAGAGCACCGTTTGAGATGATGTATCTGGGGAAGTTCTTACAAAGTCGAACTGTGAGATTAGCTTGTGAACAGTTCAGATTCAGTTAGAGATTTCAGTATTGCATTGGGTTATGAGGCCAATGGGCATGACACGAGAGCCCGTGCTCAGATAATTTGACATCTTCCAAGCAGAACCTACATACATTCTATGCGTGAGCACAAATTAAGTTTGTTAAGGTAATAACCCAAGCCACAGTGACCTGTTGGAAAACTCAATAGCTTTCTAATGCTATTCATTCTAAAAGATTCCCTTGTGGAAATATGCCTTCATTAATCGTTCGGATTGTCTTAATCTCGGGACATTTTTTACTGCAAGTGCAGCAATGCAGTCTCACTCAGATGTCTGCAAATCCACTTAGTCCCCTTGTGTGCGATTCCTGAAACAACGAACCATGCAATAGTCCTACAATCAATGACCGATCGGAACGACCGTCCTGAATTAACCCGTTTTTGTTATGAATATTAGGGAGGTAGACTCGGACTACCTAGTAGCACCCAAAGTACGTATGTATGTCGCAAACACCGCAGCAAAGGGAACAAGACCCGCACAAAAACCTGTAGAGATGAACAAGTGAACATCGTATATACATAGTTGAGTCACAGTCGGTGTTCAGATGTTCTGGATGTAGACTGTTAAACGGTGACACGGATTCTGCTCTCAGGCAGAAAGTAGCACTGCTCAAAATTCAGACTTTCGTCCACCTGACCAGATGGAAGTGAGGATAGCAATTTCTAAACTTAAGTCCAACAAGACTGATGGTCCGGAACATTTAGAGGTCGAACTGGTTAGGACACACGGGGATAACTTGATGGAAAGCATACTTTAACTCATTTCCAAGATCTGGTTAGAGGAAAGAATGCTTAGTGAAAGGGACCTCAACAACGTTTGCCCTATTCACAAGAAAGGAGACCCTTTAAACTCCGCTAACTATATACCCTTTCCGCAGTAGTGTGTCTTAACGCCAGTCCAGATCGTTACCATCTTTTTATAGATTTTGAACACGCATATTACAATAATTCTTGATACGAGCTGTAGAGAGTCTAGTCTAGTCTTAGGATCCCTGCCAATCCTCGTCATTTGTACAGCATGACGATGGAGCACGCACGCTGCTCCACAAAGGTCGAAAACAGTCTTACCGAACCCTTTGATGACAAAAAGAACTCAGACAAGGTGATGCACTGTTATGTCAATATCATATTTCAGAAAATTATGCGAAACTCACAGGTCGACATTGGAACAAATATTGAAACAGAAACGGCTAAAATAGGGTAAAGGTAAAACGAAGTGTGTCCCTGTCAAGAAGAAGGGACACACAATATCGACGAATCGAACAGAATGTCACAATAGACAGTAATACGTAACGTAACTATGAGGTACTTAGGAACTTCGCCTACCTAGGGTTAAGTATATTTGGCTATCACTGCTTCTCTGACCCAAGAGTGCAACTGAGTAGCAAGGCCTACGCAAGAAATACCAAGAAGACTCTGTATGGCGTAGAGCATACGACATAAACAATGATTTTCGGTCCTATTTGCGTTACTGGATTTGAAGGAGGATATTTGACAGCGAACTCTACGAGCTATATAGGTCGTCTGAGATGGCTAGGACATCTAAAATGAATGGACATCAACGCTCCGGTCCAAAGAGTCTTCGATTCAAATCCAGAGACACAACACAGTAGAGGAAGACATCGTAACGGTACGCACAAGTGAAAGAGGACCTCAACTAACTTAGAGTGCGCAGCAGAGGAGGCAGTTAGTCAAAGACCGCACTAACTAGGAATGCTTGTTAGTTCAGTCGCAGGTTCACCCCGGTCTGTGGGGCCACGTAAAGTAAGAAAAAGGTTGGGATGTTTGCTCGCTCGCATAAGTTGCTAGAAAATTATTTTTTGGGGATTTAGTATCTGGTTCTATTGAGACTTTGGGAACCTTGAATCTTCCTCTGCATCTGTGTCGCAGTAGTCTTCGCATTGGTTGGGGTGCTGACTCTTATTTTTCTTAAGTATGCCGCTTATGGCTAGTGAGAATGCCTTCCCAGAAGATCCCAGAATCCAGCAAAGCAGGATACTGTGCTTCGGACCAAAAAAGGATGTTAGTTTAAAGGAAGAGAGAGGAGAACATCTTTTTTACTTAGTTTTGGTGAAGCATTTTCCATGAGCTTGGAATACAGGTGTGTTGCACTAGTATAGGTAGTCGGTATAGATACTAAATGAATTATGGATCGATCAACATCTATTCTGAGGTATAAGAAGCTAGGTCCTGCATCCGATTGTTCAATACTCTGTGTTTCAAGTTGAGATGACAGAGAGAAACATCCGCAAAGGATTGAACAACGACAGATACATATGTAATAAATACTCTAAGTACTTGATGTATGTATCTATGGACTCTACCCACAAAAGAAGAACCTCTTCAATGAACACACATGATTACTCATAGTAAATTTCCGCACAGACAACCCAATACAATATGTTTTGCAACTGTTTTGCGAAAAAAAAGAATTCCTCCTCGCTGATTAGCATTCACCTCATAGCCTATCATCATAATTCTAAAAATAGCCCTGCCATATCTGCAGCACCTCACAATCATATGTATATGTACGTACCTTAGGGTTTATGCCATCATAAAACAATAGATGGTCATCACTCACTGACCCCTTCCTGTGCCATCATCATCGTCAGCGTCAGCGCGACCGGCGGTGCCTCTGTCTTCTTCGTCATGCAGTGCGCGCACATACCTTCAACAGTTTCCTCTCTTCCCATTGCACATCGATACTAAAAGATACAAAAACAAAATACAAAACCAACAACAACAATAATAATTTGTCTTCCTTTTATAGAGTAGGCATTCCTCTCTCTCTCTACCGCGCGGAACAAAACACCAGCACCATTGCAGCTCAATTCAAGTATTCTTATCCGGGCGTCTCAAGGTATTCTAGTATCCCACGAATTCCATTAAAAAAAAAAACTGGTAGGCTAACCACCACACATCTATAAGTATGATCTCAGCAAAGTAAAAGGGGTACCACACCATCAAAGTGGTCAATACCACACAAGAAAAGTATCTACAAACGAACGATCAGTAGGTAAACATCCAAAAGATACACTTACACCAGCACAACGAAACTCTAGTGCTGTGCAAACCACTTAACTCAAAATTTTAACTCTCCGTCTTTGGCTTAAACCTGGGCTGAGAGAGATAGAGGTAACATCCACCACTGCATTGGTAGAAGGTGAGAGAGGTTGCTTGTGTGTAAGATCAATTCGAATCGTACCTATCCGTTGCTTGAAGTCACTCAGCCGTACCGCACCGCACTAGGTTGTCATCTTTTTTATTTTCAACGCTTAGCCAACTTTGGTTGGAAGTTTTCAACTCCAGTCTTAAGATTGTTCGAGCGAAGTCAACAACGGACACGATCGCGATCGTAAATACTACAGTAACAGGTGGTTGGTTGTTTGTTTGTTTGTGCATGTGTGAGTGTATCTCGTCGTCGTCGCCGACCGATCACACCGATCGTGGAAAAGATATAAATTTTTTAATTTTCAATTTCAAATTTCTTTCCAAAATTTGGTCCGTCGAAAACCGGGGGATGTTCTCCATTCATTGCTAAATTCGGTGATTCTACGGTCAACCGAAACGGGCTGTGTTTTGGTCCTGTCTTCGGGCCCCGATCTTGTAACAGTGTTTCGCAATTTCGTTTTAACGGACGAAGATTGTTGTGGTCCAAAGCGTGCAGAGAAAAAGTGCAAAGCAAAATTAAAAAAAAAAAAAAATTCAGTGGAAGCAAGTGAAAGAAGCAGAGTGAGTGCGAAAATATATTGTCATATCACGAATCGGTCATTTAGTGGATTTTTTCTGAAACCATTTTACATAACCATCCGGATTGGGGGTTTTAATAACTTTCCTGTTGCATCATAGGCCAGCCTTGAGGATACACACACTGTCACTTTTGCAAAGCAGGTAATTTGTTCTTATAGTATGTACTTTCTGATTGAAACTAAGCGGGCCAACCTCCCCATGTTGCAGTTCGAATCGATCAATCATAATTAATTTCATGTTCAATCAACACTGTTCCAGTTCGTTTGTACGGATGGTGTGCTGCAACAGAACACAGCCTCGGTGCGAGTTAAAAAACCGTGAAAGAGCCCACATTATGACTCGCAATTGTTTGTTATTTCATATCCAACTATCCAACAGATACGAGTATCTTTCTGTGGACAGACAAATTAATTCGATGCAATTCGATGTATGATGGTGTACTCGCATTCGGCCGAAACACCAATATCGCTCGATTAGGTAATAATACAAAGTGCTGGTGTACAATTGGGTTAATTTGTTTCTCTTTGAGGTTTTTTTTTCTGTGGAATATATATTGTATCTGAGGTACTTTTTTTTTACTTTTAACCGGGTTACGTGTTCCCATTGATCTTTGGCGGGATTATGAACATTTAATGAGGGAACGAGGTGTTTATAGAGTAAGGAGATAATAATTTGTAAGGTTTTCATTTTCGTTTGAAGAGTGGTAATGAACTAATGATGATTTGTAGATTTTTTTCTTGGCTTAAGATTGAAAATTTATTGAATGGAAAAAAATTGTTCTGTGCGTTTTATGTCAGTCGACTTGCTCGGTTATACAGGAAGTGATGCGATGGCAAGTTAGGAACTGACTTTAACTTGTACCTGAACGTATTAAAATGAAAGAGCAAACAGTCTACTGCTTATAAAAATTTTTACGTAAAAGTATGCAACAATCTTAAAACATATTGGAAGCCTGTACACCGGATTCGTAGCCATTAGAACAACCTCTTTCATGTGTTAATCACTGCTGGAATCCATTCATGGTGGCGTCTACAATTATCTTCCAACAGTCAGTGTTTACCACTTAACATCCATTCAAGCTCTTTTGTAACAGTGCAGAACACCATTTAACCATGTCGAAAGCAAAAGCCATGTTTTGGGGTACTGAGACTAAGAAGAGCCATGTTATAGTTCATTGTCCATGGAATATCTTAGACTGATACAGATACCACCGTTCAACCCCTAAGTATTAAGCTATGTCAGTGGTTTTGTGGTTAAAGCGTCAAACTCCTGAGCAGAAGCTCGAAACTCATTTCTCACATTTAGCGAACATCTGACAAACATCTGAAAGTATAAGTAATTTAAAAAGAGTTAAAAACAAATTCCGAAAGGAATCACTTTGGAACTAGTGATGTGAAATGTGGTCGATGGTTGACCTTGCCAAATCTTTTCACTCTGTTCACAGTCAAGTCCCATGGACGGAGGTGTTGGTTATTATTAAAACTGACTAGCAGCAGAATTTCCGTCATTGATCCTATTATACAGTCTACTACTGCATTTGTTGTTCGTCTCTGGAGGTCTAGAATTCATGCAATAGCTTACCTTGCCCTAGGATTTGTAACTCATCTTCTGCCCGTAGAGCTCACTGGCAACTCTGGTTCTGTATTTGGTACCTCGGATTCTTCGTCGTTTCGCTTAGCCAAATACATGACATCAGAGACACACTTGCAGCTACTGGACTTCAATACTAGTTGCTGAGGGCATAGAACATCTTGAGATATAAAAACCACTTGATGGGAAAAGCCTTTCCTTAAAGCATTCCTATGTCTCTATGAAGTGCTAGATGTGAAGCTCATCATAGGACAGGATAGTATTCCATTCGGACATCCATGTAACTAAAAATCTGGTTAATGGTTGGTACTGTAAGTGGCGCCCAATACCATTATAAAAATCGAGTAGTATTGACCAAGTTATGATAATAACTCTTCTACGAAGACGACCGTTATTGGAGGTAGTGCTCTGGAGACTAGATGGAAAAATAGTACTATTAAGGATGTCCATCTCGTCTAAGCTCTTCATACCATTTGTATAGGAGCGTGTGGAAACTTTTTTGGCATTTACATGTGTAAAACTTAAGATTTGTTGCTTAAGGAATAAGCAATCTGCACCTAAACGGACGTCATCTCTGTTACCGAAGTAGTAGATACCTATTACACTTTTTCTTGCCTTTTGTCCATTCTTTGGAATCGCAATTTATAAATGGAAGTGATATTATCTTTCCAGGGCCTGTTGGTTAAGAATTTCACAAATCCGAAAGGGTGACATTGCTTCGTCACAGGTTTTTTCTTTATTTTTCGTAAAATATTGCGAGGTGTGATAAATAGGAAGAGAAAACCTTTCATTGGAACTAGCCCAGACATGAACGTATGCCGTCATCTTAAAAAAAGATTCATCATTCGATAGATGCTGTGATATGCACATACAGCTTGACCAAGCTGGCAAACAGTAGACTTGAAGAAACTAGACAAAGGTGTTCATCAAATCAGCCCTTATCCCTGTGAATATGATCGAATTCAGTTGCTGGCTTTATTTAAAAAAGGCAATCACATAGTGTAGCGAGCTCCAGCTCATTCTATGAGTTGAAGATTTAGCCTACACCTTAGAGTATGCACTCTTTTTGCACGACAAGTAGTGGTTTGAAACCCAGGTGTCCATTCTCCATGGATGGTGTCTGAACTACTCAGGAAGATTTGTATTGAATTTCTCCATAGAGTCTGTCTTCCACTCTTGTTCACTGAGGAGTGTCACTGTTATTCAATTTATTACCAGAAAATTGAAAACAAAACATTAAACACTCTCTGCTGTCCTTGTCCAATTTGAAACAAAGACCCCTGGCTCCACTCGCCGGTAATTTCCTCTTTATTTGCCAATTTTGCATATGCCAATCAAATTATCTTTCAATAGGTGAAGCATAGATACCAAAGTCATTTTCAGTATTTCACAAGTATTCCATTGTTTGGTGGTGACCACTTCAAACTCGGTTACGATCGATTGATTGAGTGAGCTCTGCACGTGAATTGACAATTCACTGGTTAACTCATTATTCCCAAATTATGACCAGTTGGTTGGCGTATTTACCTCGCCTCGTTAAAAGTTATATATTTCAGCTAAGTAAATGGCAACAGAGCTAACCTTGGCGGAATGGATAATCGATCGCCAAATTATGTAGGTATTGTATCTATGAAAGGTGTATTTGGAACTTATTAAGGTTTTGAACAAAGAAAATAAAACCGTTCTCATACTACCGTATGCCGTTATAATTTTAGCAACAATTCATCTTTTGTTTTTGGCTTTTTGTGTCAAAAGATACATAAAAGAAAAAAAAACCGGACGACATGACTCTGTCAAACCTTTCCAAAAGCCTGAAAGTTCCTCATTTGTATTCACTTGAGGCGTCTCTGAGATAAGATCTACATTTGAATCCCATTAAGATGTTTGTCGAGCTGTGGTTTTCTTGTTGTTTTTTTTCTTCTTTTTTTTGCACCTCCACCTCCTAGGTGAGGATTTTTGTTGGTTTTTTTTTTGTTTTTGATGCCATTAGCATGCGAACTTTTTACGCTTGAATTTAGGTTAAATGGATTGGAAATCAAATTTAAATCTCGTTGAAGAATTTGCTTTGGAGTGAATGTAAGGTATAAAGTGTGAATTATCTGGGGGCTTGGCCGTCGGCAGAGATTATTATTTAGCGCGAAATGCTTTTTACTTTGAACGCGTGTTAGCATTTTTGGCACTAGAGTGTTAACGCGATGACGATCAAGTGGTTGCATAATGAGTTGAAATCTAATGATGGCTTATCACGTCATAAACAACTTTGTATTTACATATGTAGGTATACGCAATATCGGATATTGAATCTTACAGTCGATTAAACACTCAAGCAGATGCCTTTTGATATTAGTGGAGAAGATTTTACGACCAGGGTTACATATTTCTTTAAGTGGAGGCTACACATGCAGAGTTCCTTTTTGTAGAAAGTTTGGCCGTTTTGTGTTTTAGCAGGCAACCTGTAGTGTTTTGTACAGACTGTGCTGTACAAAAATTTACTTTACAAAAGTTACTGGAGATCCATTTCATTCGTCACAATATATTTTTAATTATTCTTTGCAGAAGTAATGCCAAGACGAGAAGGTATATATAACAAAGACAAGACGCTTACTATTTTACTAGAAATTTAGTACAGTTCCAATATTTAGGCATCCGCCACGCTCACTTTTTGAGGCGGTTCCTTAAAAACTTTACTGTATCATTATTCATCAGCGTAATGTGCATTATTGCCGCTTGAGTACCTGAATATATTGCTGTTGGATAATAATAATAATGCGCACTCTCATCCTGTGCCTTGATGATGGCTAGGATGTTTCAGTAATAGGGTACACTAGGGCATGATATTCGATTCGAGGCATGATATTCGATTATTAAGGACCCATGAGAACTTGGTTATTTGATCCGATTATATGTAGTTCCTTAATGATTCCATAAATGGACATACTGTTGCATCTATTGACTACTCCACTGGTATTGAAACCATAGGGGTTGTGAACTTTGTGCCAGGTGTGAATCAAACAAATGAAATACGATCATCAATCCATTCCCGAATCACTTTTGATTTGCTGTGGTATTTTTGCCTTACATCAGGAGGAAATATATTTTAACAATATTGGCGATATATGCAGAGCTAGAACCCGTTTTCTACTGATGATACTAAGAGGAACATAGAGAATTCTCACTCCTTTTGTCCATCAGCGACAAAAAATTTGGACCTGTGATTAACTGCTACATTTCTAATTTGCTCGCTCATCTTTGACAGTCTTATTACTTTTCTTTACAAGTAACTAAATTAGAAATGGTGAACTTTTACCCGACACGGACAGGGTCCCGTGTTGCTCTGGTCGCAGACCCTGAAGTTTTTGGGCCTTGAATTTTGAGCTAAAAGGATGAAATTTGATATCTGGGCTTCTGAGTAATAGAAGCAGTACAAGTCATTTTTGAAATGCGTCCACTGCTTCGCCCACTTTTTCATAACTTCGCCATTTTGTATAAAATCGAAAAATTTGACTATAACAAAATATTTAGATACTTGAATTCTCTACAATTCGTCCATACATCAATATGTGGTCATGCCCACCTTTAGGGGACGTTTTTATCAAAAAACAGATTTTGATAAAATTTTACTTGAAGCATCAGGAAACATTTGAAAAGTCGGCGGCCACTCCCACTTCATAATGGCTGGACAGGAGAGAGGGTGGGGTATCATACGATACATGCTGAGTACCATGCTATTTGCAAACCAATTTGAAAACACTGAGTTGAGTCTAGTTGGAGAAACAAGATCTTCGAAAACTATTAGCCAAGGCGTTTCCTTCTCAAAGCGATTGAGTACCACAAGTGGAAAAAAGACTTTTCTTACTCCTTATCATTGGCGGGATGCTCCCAAGGTGTCTCAATGTGTCACAGGTTGTTCTGACAGAAATAAAGCTCCTTTGCTAGCAAATACGAACAATGTTTGTGCGAGAGACTTTGAATAAGATTCATCAACAAATTTTAGTAAATTTCGAATTTAATACTTTTTTTAAAAACTTTTTTGATTTTATGATTCTGATTCTCATAATCAAGAAAATACGAAAAAAAAAATGAATTCAGTAATACCACATGGTAGACACATTTATTCAGTCTCCTTTTTACTTCAGTTATTGTCTGCAGTTATAGAAGAGGTGGACTCATTAAATTTTCTACGTCTGGAAAGACTCCAAAGCAATTTGGTTGAATCTCACTTGTTCAACAAGCACTTGTTGCATTGTGCTACAGGCCCCAGACCTCCAACATTTTTATTTAAATGCCGACCCAAAAATTATCGAGGCATTCCATAAATAAAATAAGTAGATAATCTAAGTTTTTATGAGTATTTCAAAGAATACCACGAATACCAATAATGATATAATTAATTGCCGTGCATTTTCATAATGAGTATTCCCTGGCTATCAAAAGATTACAACACTTAATACTGTCTAAAACGGTATAATATTGCCATAAAGACTATAAAATTCTGAATTTTTGAGCTATGCACACATGGATGCCTCGATGCCGTTCTCACATTATGTATTCCCCATCTTCTAAGCCTGTGTCATGCTAATATGGATAACATACAATTTATGGTGTTGTAGCTGGGTTCTGTAATTTGGAACCGTTTAATAGCTCTTTATGGTATGAAACAATCTCCTTAACTCCAAACAAAGAAGATGTATACATCAGTTCCCACAGTCTTGTTCCAATTATAATTAACTTTGCAAAGTGTATGGCCGAAGCCTACATCATGCAGGAAACTAATCCCTCATCTATGTGCTCTGTGCTCTGTGCTCTGTTAAACTCAAACATCAACAGCAAATTATTTTCAGTTGAGTGGTTGCCTAAGCCATAACCTTGAAAAACAGGTTATTCAGCTTGGCTCACTCATCATTTTTCCTAATTACATTTTCTCCCATTACTGAAACCCGCTAAGAGGATATCAATTCCCGCCAACAAGATCGCCAATAGAATCCATTATAACCCCATTATGCTATCTTGACTGATTAGATACTGCGTTTTCCAATTACGCAAACACATCCATCCCATAGAGACTGCGGTGCTACTTAGCATTTAACCGAGTTTACAGCCACCATCGATAGATGTATCTCCTCAAGGCACGTGTTGCTGTTGCATCTCTGCCATGAAGTAACCGTCGAGTACATGCAATTGTTTGGCAATCAAGCGGCATCCGAACGGAACGAATGGTGATACCTTCTCGTAAAAAAAAGTATCTGAAGAATGTTGTCAAACAATTTAGCTTTCCATGTGAATTTCCGGTGATAATTTTCAAGTTTAATTGAACAGCAATCCACGAGAGCCCGGGATCCATCCGCGCCAGCATCCGTCTGTCTCGTCATTGCCATTGAATTACGTGATTGCACACACACACACGGTCTGTCACACCTTATAAGTCTTGCAACACGGCAATGGCAGATCCTCCTCTTTCACTTTCCATTGCTGGAACTGGGCGCGAATCCTCACCATTTCGAGGCAGACGTCGGTCGTCATCTCGATTTTCTCGGCACAGCCACATATGAATGTAAATCGGATATCCGTGTTCGGCGTAGCAAACTTCGCACAGATCAGACATTGTAATCATCAGATGCATTCGTATCTCAGGGGACTGCTGGAGGGGTTTACCCCTTTTTTTTTTGCGTTATTCTTCTTTATCGCATCCACAGTCACGAAGATCTTTTTGTGGAAAAACCAGAGTTTTTAGTTTGTAAACATTAATGGCTGCTCCAGGGAGGGCAACATAAAAAGACAAGAGGAAACAAAATGACTGCATAATGGCGGCAGCGGCAGTGGCGGCGGTGGAATGGTTTCGTGGTCGTTTTATGGTCTCGATGATGTATGCGGTTGAATTGTGAGTGAAGTAAATGCAACGGTTGGACAAGATTGCGGTTTCACTTGTCATCTTTAGAGTTTGGGCCTGTGCCAGTGTTTTGAAGTCAAACCTTTCGGATCGTATTAATTATGGGACTTTGACACGTGGTTGTGTATAAAGCTGACACACTAAGCTGACGTAATCTTCTATCGTATTCGATTAATAGCAATAAATTTCAGTGTGTGCCGTCGTTTAAAGTTGCAGGCATTACGACTCATTAAACGTTGTAGGCGCACACTTAAGCAAGGACAGCTGCTATCGATTAGTACGTGCAAAGTGCCATTCTTACTACTTGTGATTGGGACTGCTGCTTATGACAGACTTGTGGCATTTCAAGAACCTAGACTGGTTGAAGGCCTTCGGTGAGAAAGTGCATGCGAACAGTGGAGATCTTAGTTGGGAAACGAAGTAAAAAACGCTTTCAGCGATCTCTAGAAACGCTAAGATCTTTCATCGCCACGAGCTGGACCAACGCAAAAGACTATGAAAAGAAAACATATGGAGCAGTCAGTTTACAACATGTAAATTCAATCAATAAGTGCCTCCAGTTCCGTATGTTAAGACGGGTGAAACGCCATAAAAGCTTAGAACCCTAGTTACGTCAAGGTGCTGGATATCCCTGTAGGACATTTTTTTTTTAAATGCAATCTCTTGACATGCGACTTACTTACCTTACAGATTACTTTCCTATCAAGCCGTGGGCACCCTCAGTTCTGCTTTGCAACCACTTCACAGTACTAATACTACGTCTTCTAGTTTCTCTATTTAGAGCCATTTTTCTTTAGAGGTTAATTCAGATCTTAGCCGACGAGTCTCGTTATGTTCTTAAGACTCAGAGCGTTCTTTCTCATTTTTAAGAACCTTGCCGACATTTTTTTAACGTCCTCTGCAAGACTCCTTGATTTTGTGCATATCTATGTAGAGCTTGATGGTTGATTAACTTACTGGACTTGTTTATCAATGACTTGGAGATTCTACATATGAGCCTAGACTACATTTTGTACGACTATGACCTTAGTGCCATCATTTTGATTTTATTTCTTAGGACTGGCTGTGAAATGTGTGATAACTGATCATGGAACCACATTGGGAGTCTTACAGGATATCAAACGCATGTAGTGTCCCCAAGGCTGATGCCAATATTTGTATAAAAAAAGAGAACATTCAGATTATGCTTGTGCGGGTAAGTTTTCAAGACTTCACGGGCCATACTAGACGACTGATGCACAGCACACATAGTTCGTGGTTACATCATTTCCTCCAAAGTCTGTCAATGTAAACGGGTGGTGGGGCCATACTTCAACACCATATAATGGCACAGAGGCGGCCAAGGGGAAAGGAGACCTGCTTTGCTGGCCCGTTTTTGACTAATTCGATGTGTCTGTACAGCTCCTATATATAGTTCGTCATTGAATCTAAAGCCTGTCAAAGCAAACCGGACGAAATATCTTTTGAAGCAACCGAGGATATTTTCAACGACTTTCGACAGAGCACATACTGTAACATCCTAAAGTACGACTGAAATGCCCTTATTTGTTAGGGACAAGAATATGACTTTAATATTCAGGTGCTTTGTCACTCAAAAGTGGGCAAGAGTTATGTTTTTACCGTTATTACTATCAGAAGATAGATTAAGTCCTTTACTACTTAGAGTTAGACCTGTCGACTGCGATGTTCCTATTCTATCGATTAGTCATCAGATTCAGAACCTTTTTTGGACCTAAGCCTGGATACTTGTTTTGAAATATGAAATATGGCAATACTCTAAGCCACTACTTAGAAAAATATCAGAGTTAGAAGAGTCAAGGCAATTTATAAGAACCATCGATTAAATCCATTCATAATGGTCTGCTTACCTAGCCAATTTCAGATCGCTAAAGTTGTTCTCATCCCATTTGCAATACCAAGTTTATGGCAAAATCTATTCTCGTTTCTCCAAACTATGTATCTATTTATCACTTTTCAACACTAGGCAGAGCTCAATCGTCGAGCTCATGGTGAATCATTTGACTTTCAAAAGACTATGCACTGAACTCTTACACCAACTGTTGTTCGTACTTCTAATACAGATGCTTCTCTATATTCTCTCTCAAAAGAATTAGTTGTCCTCCTGGGGTCTACTTTATCTCCATGCCTCCCTGTTAGCTTATCCTCAATATAGTGAGACTATTGCCAACTTGAAATGCATAGACTGTTTAACGTCTTCGAGTGGTAATTTTTATTTGAGAACCTTTTTCATAAAGTTATACCTTTGGATGTTTGTTAGACGTTCGAAAGATGTAAGATCGTAAAATATTGTTTGAGAATCGAATCTCAGATCTTGGATCACATTAACCACTAAATCATGAAGCCCAGCTTAGGAAAGTTTGATTATATTGTTCTGAGGGTTATACCTTGTAGTTCAATAGAATCAACAGCTGTAGAGCATAGAGCTTGTATATCACTGCTTACTTCAGCTACTTACTCATTTCTTCTAAACCCTAGCTTATGAGAAGAATGTTATAAGTCTTCAAAAATACCTCCTTCCAGTCTTCAAAGGTATGACCATGTTTACCATTTGACACTTTCGGCCTATCTTACAATATAACTTGTTAGCCAATTCAGAGATTGCTCGCTAGATCCAATCTTACTATAAAGTCCATGAGTGAACAGCTCTTTGATAATACCTGTACTATACTAAGGGATGGACTATGTATCAAGTCGGAGAGGATATTGATAAAATTCTACCTCTTCCTTGGACTTCCAATTTATACACATCGTTGTAAAAAATTGGACAATCCAGCAGTCTAGTCTTTCTGAAGGTAGAAGATACCGCTGTCTCTCAAATTTGATATATTAAAGTGAATATAACTAAGTGCTCCTTAGAAAACCTTATACAGCTTCAGTTTAATGCCTGAACTTGACACGTTTAGTTTAGTACCCAGCACAACATCAATCAAAGACTGTATGACTAGAATTGCTTTATGATTGACAAGGGTCACTGGTTCAAAGATATATTTAAAGAGGAACCATAGTTCAAAGGCAGCCATAAAATTCAAAATGAGTACATGAGGCTCGTAGTATAAATCATTTTTTGTAGAACAGAAGTTGAGAGACTTTGACTCGTAAAAGTCAAAAACATTGGCATACACCTCGGTTAATCACGGGTTATCTCTTACCTTTGTTTCTGTCTTAAGTCGCCGGTTTCTTGTAAACTCCGATTGGCGTGAATGAACTACATATGGGCCTTATTTGCATTATGGGTACTTGCTGTACCAATCAGATATAGCCAAAAAAATAAGTGGTTTGTACCCAAGACACATTCGTCCGCAGGTTGTTGTATCTGTTAAAGGATAACCTAAATTATTTCGAGTATCAGCGCCTCTTCATTTTGTAGACTACAAGCTTCCTTGGTTTAGTATTTTTTAGACTCATTTAGCCCAGCTTCAAGTCAGCTTAGAGCAGAGTCAACTTACTGACAAAACTGCCGAATACTCCCAGGAGAAGTGACTCAAAATTGGTTTTCGAATAAATTTCCTGCAAGTTAAACCGTGACTTATTTGTTCTACGATTTTGGCGGGGTCATCTCGTTAATTTATTGTCTTTCCCAGTACCCGTTCATGTCTGGGACTACCTTGCTCTGTTTACTTTGCATTCGAGTCTCCTACTCTTGCTTTTTTTTTAAATCTTTTAGGCGTTCGTCTCTCGTAAGTCATAGGTTAAAAGTGAATTGTTTCTCATTTTCATTGCAATTTTTTTTTTCCTTCAACAACTTAAGGTTGAACGAGGCAGTCGCCTGGTTGGTCTGTAATAGCTTGTTAGTCATATTTCATGAAACCGGTACCTACCAGTGCTGTTGGCCATTTGCCCACCGCTCTCAACACTTATGCGGTCTTGGAACCCATGTGGGATTAAGTCACATTGAGAAAAAAGTTTCCCCATTGCACGTGAATGTGCATCTAGATACAAAATTGCTGATCGATTCTTTTTTCGTTTCGCTATTATTGTTGCCTAGGTGGGGTCTGACATGACTGGCAGATTGGTAAAAAAAAAAAAAAAATAAAAATGGTAATTGGATCCCACAACATGGAATAGCAGGAGAATAAACGGAACAACAAGGCATTCTCTCCGTGGTTCTCGTTAATTAATTGTCAAACAGTAACAATCGAGCAGCACTTTCGCAAGACAGACACAGAGAGAGAGAGAGAGATAGAAAAGACTTGCAGAACCGGGTCTTTTCAAACGCCACAGCATCTCGTTAAACAATTAGATACTTCCTAGCCGTTGGCGAACCAGAAATGGTTCAGCTATACGACTGAATTTGATATCATGATTGTAGTCCGGTGTGGTGCTGTGGTATCTCGAAGAGTAATTGTTATGAAGACAATGAATGGCATCGGGGACAACAGAGGTAACAGCAGCTATATGCTGCCTAGCCACGTTGTCATTACGTTGTCACTATGTACGTTTGGCGGATAATTTTTCATTCGCCGTAATATGCAATCGTTTTTGCACTGCGCACAGAAGCTGTTATGTGAGTTATGAGGAAGAGTCGAAAGTGGTCTTGGTCGTTTTCGTAGGTTTTGCCACCGAGAGAGGTGGTTGCTATAAAAACGCGCAGATGCATTAAACTGTCATGGGCTAATGGATGTGTAGATGTGATGATGCCTGAACGGAACGAAAACACGTTTTAATGATTTCGAAGACATTTTCTCAGCCGTAATAGTGTACATGGACTCGGCCTTGACTATGGTGGTTGTGTCTTGTAAGCTCTTGGAAGGTGTGGGCTGGATCCTTTCACTTTTCCAATGGCATTAGTGTGTCCCGGTGGGATAGTTGTTAATAGTTTCCACTTTACTTTTTTAATACAGAAGAGCTATCTTAGCTCTGTTTTCAATCTAAATCTGAGGCAGAACGTGACTGTAGGATAGTGGAAGAATTTGTTGCTGGACATTGCTAACTTAGTCCAGTCAGATAGTTCCGAAACGAGGTCCGCTCTGCAAGATCTTTAAGTCACACATTGTCTCTTGCAGGTGCAACTATTTGGAACCTGGCAGTATGTCATTCAAAAGTATGCTGAACTCGTTCGCCTGTTACAATTATTTGAGTAGGATTACTCGATATTGTCCTTCAAGGAAGTATCTAAAGCTAACACTACTGTAGTAGAAGAGTCACTGGTAACAAATTTGACATGTAAATATGTCCACTACAGTAGTGGTAGCTCTAGATGTTAAAATGGCACTAAAATGTCCGTTGTCCTTTTATAAACAGATTCTGCCTTAGAAATAATTGTTGCCAACCATTCAAGTGTTGCGTAAAAATTAATGAAGAATCCATCAACACTGTCAATACCTATGATGGAGTTCTGTCAATCCTTTGAAGTAGCGCCATACTCATCAGGTCCGCAACCGCATGTCAAGGAGGGGTTACATCGCCTCTTCTTTGATTGATGGCAATAAACAACAGTTTGACAGTTATGGTGTGAAGGTCTTGCATGCAATCATTTTAATGAGGTTAAAGAAAGTGTGTTGGTGTCCTCCTCTGTATAAAGATTACAAAGAGCAGTTGCTAAATTTACTTTGAGTGGACAATTACTTAAGAGAGGAGGTACTACATACATCCCTTCTTTATCATCGTCAGCAGTGGGCAAATCCATAAAGACAGCTCTATATCAGCTGACTGATACTTTCAAAGTGCCCCTGAAACAAAAAAGATATGTGTGCCTTCTTGGACATCGATGTAGCAAAAGGAAAAGTAGTAAATAGCACAATCTCAAAGTGAAGGTATGAACCTCTAAACATGAGAGTCATACGGAGAGTCAAGCCCTCAGCAATCAAAAGAATTGGAGCAATGAATCCAAAATCTACAAGTCGAGCAATCACATAGCAAAGTAGAACATAGACGGGTGAAGAACTGACGAAGGAATTGAACCCATGGACGAAGTATCAGCATTTTTCAGGCTGAAATCTATGCCTTAGGGAGGTTTGTCCAAATCAATTTTGACAGAAACTATGCCAACTGTGACACATGTATAATGTCAAGCGCTATCATGTCACTTAACTCCTATGTCCTTAAGGTATACTTGCGCAGGAATGTCTATAGCAAGTTCCTGATCTGGGTAGGAGAGAGGTACCTTAGAGGGAAATAAAATAGGACCATCTAAAACTCTTGTAGGTACTGAACCATTCATATCATCATATTTTCAATGAAGAATTCAGCAACGTAGTAAGGGAAATCAGGACAGAAACCTGGAATAACGCTCAGGGCATAAGGGAAGCCAAGAAACTTCTGGGTCTACACAACCAGGAAAAGATTCATTTTCTAACATGGCAGTGTAAACTCAAAGAGCTTCCAAGGAAACTAGGTGTATATAAAGAAGGTCTCTGCAGATTTTGCGATAAGTTCAAGAAAATCCCACAACATGTTCTGAGATTTTTTGGGGCACGAAAGACTGAAATATTCGGCAAGTACCAAGTGTCAGAACTGGAGCTATGTATTGTCGCTAGAGCCAGTTGTCATCCTTAGATTTTAAAAGGAAAGTGGCCTAAGACAGAGTTCTTCCGCCGAGGCGTATTAAAAGTTTATGGCCCTCACAATAATCTCATGATAGCACGTATCCAAGGAGTTTGGACAGATCAAAATGTCGCAACGTACGCCTTCAAATAATAATACTATGGGCGTCATTGTCAGATCTTGTCCCATCGAAGCACTAAACGCACTTTTTTACCTATTACCACTTGACCTCCTCATTAATTTTCCATTAAGGGAATCAGGGTGTGGCCAAGCCCTACATACTAAACTAAATTTTGGATTTGCTAGAAGAACCAGGAATAGATCTGACCGAATACAAAATACACTAAGTTCTCAGAGTGTCAGGCAAGTTTTAGTGTGACCACCGGTTACTCAAAAAATCTTTTACTTAATTCAAACATTTTGGTTTGAATTCTATGAATTTATCCTCTTTAGAGGTGTTAGCACTCATCCCTGTGGAATTCCATTTACATTTCATAATTATTTGGTTAACAAATCGATACACACGGAACATCGCTATCTTTTCCTCTATTCAGTCCGTAAGTTCATGTAATAGTCACTGTAATTCGGCCATTTTGGGAACTGGATTGGATATACCCCGTACTCTCTTCATTCTGTCGTCGTTTTGTCTTGAAATTACACTATAGCCTCGCCATAAAATTCACATAATAGCTCCCAAAACTGACATATTTTTTCCAACTGTTTACAATAAAACCAACCAAACCAACATCGGCTAAAAAATTTACATCATCTTCCCAGCCTTGCCATTAAGATTTTCTCTCATGCAACAACAGCCTGATTGACCTTTTTCGTATCTAATCTAATAAATTTCGATTTTTTCGTAATTTTCCCACCGAAAGACTTCATTTCATAACCTCCCCGAACGCCATTTTAGGATTCGCGATCAGTTTTTGTGCAAAAAGTCGTTCAAAGCAAGTCTTGATGAGAAAACGCCCGAAAACACTTCAAAGCGCACGATACATCTCGCGCTCCAATTTCTGTCGTCTTACAGTCAACTCTCATAAGCCGCAGATGGCGTAACCAGATACCTGGTCCTGACCAAAATCTTTCCAACTCGTCATACCATAGATAAATTTATTATTAGCCACTTTGTTTGTTTTTGTTTTACACGCATTCACGTGGCCATAAACAGTAGATGTGTGTAGGAAAAATCACAAGGACTTTGCAACCCAATTTGGTCACGATGTCGGAAACCTGTATTCGACGACTTGGTCACCACACATTTCGGTGTGTGCTGTTGGTGTATGATCGATGTTCGATTCGTTGGCCTGTCGTCTTGGAGCGAGCCATCTCCTTGTCGCGCTGGTTGATGGGTTGGGAACATGTTGGCCTGGACTAAATGTATATATCGCGACATAATTCGCACAAAGTGCGTGGATGTGTTCAGAATGCTAAGGATTTTCCTGATCCACGGTGATAGTTGTTAATCCCACGGGATTGACAATGAAACTGGTTTGGAGATTACTATCGACTGGCACTGGGGAGGGGGATTAGGTGTGGATAAATTGAAATGTACTTGAAAGAACTGAAAGGCTTGCTGGCTAATTAAACCATCGGACTGTCGTTTAGTGCGGTTCTTTGGTCATATTCGCTTGACACCGCACGCTATACTGCTTTTGGCGGTAAGGAGTGGTGGTGGAGGGGTGGCGATTGGATCTCTTTGGATTCGTTTTAACATGGTTGGTATGAAAATAATTGCGAGTACTGCTTTCAGAATGATTTGTTGGATTGTCCACGTATAGTACGATACATAGGTCTGTCGGTAAGGTAAAGAGATTGGTTTTAATCCAAAGTCCACAGCAGTGTTGGCGTGTTGTTGCACTGTGCAATTTTTTTCCAGGAAGTCTTATATATTGAGATAAGGTCAGGCGAATGGGTTTATGTAAACCCGTTTAAGGTGGAGTGAGTGTAATGCCCTTTTATTGAGTTTGGAATAACTTTCAATCCGGGTCTGACCTAAAGGTGATCTTAGGGATTTCCGTCAGAGGTTAAGCGGATAATGCTTGGTGCTTGAACTATACACAGTAGACAAAGAAAACAGATTGCATTACTTATAGAGATCATCTCTTGCTCTCACTCTCCTAGTCAGCTCTGTGAACTTTTATGTTTTTTTGGATTTCGAATTTCCCTTGAAATATCTATTATGATAGCAAAAGCATTATTCCTCCCGTGTGGGTGTCAGAAATATGCTCAGTATAGGTAGATGTGATTGATCAGAATATGTTTCCTTCACTAGTTTGAACTGTTTAATGTCCCCATGGTAAGCTGAGCCCTCGTAAGCCTTTTCTGTTGTAAATACTAACTACTCAATAAAGCCTTCATAATGCCTATATTATTGACTTAGAAGACATAGGTGAAGTAAGACATTTACTCTAAAATTTTTGGAAGAAGATACCTCAACTTACACAGGTCCTTCAGTCTCAGTACCGTCCATGAGTTAGAGGATGATTCAACTACCTTACACATCGGCAGCACAATAGACCTTCCTCTCATCTAAGTGTATCCTTACCGAGAGCCGATTTTATCCAACCAACCAATCTCCATCTGGATCCAATGCAACTTGTCTGAGGGGATTTCTAGGACCTTGAGCACATTTAGCCATGTAGCTCCATGGATACTGCCGTCTGATGCATTGACACTGGAACCCCGGCTACTATGCAAATTTAGAGTCGATTCCCCCTGCTTTCTGGACTGACTTCAGTCAGACTCTGAGACTGAATTGGACTGTAATCGAATTTCCACGGATGTCACCAAAACTAGTCAACTGAAACTAGTCTTCCTTGAGAACCGACAACACCCGACTTCACTACTCGTTAGACAAGCATACTTCTACTACCGACTATATTGTTAAGAATAGATGGAGGCAACCCTTGTTGAATTCGGTCGCTGGTCTGAACTGTTTTACTCTTGTCTGGGTCTCAAGTCCCAGTCAAGATTATTATGGAAGACTCAGAGGTTGATTTACCAGGACCTGAGTCTTCTCGCGTCCTCGACTAGACTAGATAAAAATGGTCACCTCTTTCCAATATGTGCGACGTTATTCGGCCAATAGCATCTTGAATATTGGCCTCGAACTCGTCCAAATTGGATTGTTAGCTTAAATTAAGCAGTAAACCTACTTTCCTGTCTAAATGTCTAAAATGTTAAAAAAAAAGCTTGAACCGATGGCGGTGTGTTCTATAATATTTTGATTTAAGTTTGAAGGACCATTACTCTTAGAAATGAATATCTTAATATTGGTTCTGTGTTTGTCTTTTTTTTCTCAAATGTTGTTGTTTTTCTTTCAAACCACGTAGTAGTTCCAATTTCGTTTAATTCATGCTACAAGGATGTCCTCGCGAATCAATTTGATGTCCACATGACATTTGCATTTTATATCCAACCTTGTCAAGCTGAATTCAACATCTAAAGTGTTCCTCCGATTGGCATCTGTTTTTCCTTCAAAAATTTATCTCAAGTCCATTTGTCATTTTGGGTTGGGCTCCATGACTAATAACAAATTCCACAGAAATATCTCAACATTTGTTTTCCGTCATATCAAATACCTTGCGTGGCCGGATGACGATGATAATGATGATGAAAACGCCTCGTCAGATCCAATCATCGTTGCATAACACGCCGAACTCAAACTGTATCCATTCACCTCTACCACACGCATTTATAATTCGAATTCGACATAACAATGTATATCTTATCATTCAAAAACGCATTTATGTTAATCAAAGTCTTTTCCGGGTTAGGATTAGCATTTACACATACATATGTAAAAAATTTGATATCTTTATCCATTTGGATGCACGGATTACCAACGATTTGTCAGATGCATCTTTAACTACTGTTCAGGGGTCGTTTACCTCTTCCACGGCCAATGGATGGTGGATAGAAATTCTTTCGTCAGAATGCAGGCATCTGAAGCACGTGTCAGGTGCACATCAGGTTGTTAATGGGGAAAATCCCATCAAAAGCCTTCGTTTTAGTTCAAAGAACCCTTTTGGCTATTCATCAATTGATTGTTCAGAAGGTTCAGTTGGTTTGACCTCAGCTCACAGCAGGGATCCTAAACACACACACTCATCATTCTGTCAAAATATTTCGGTTTTATGCCGATTGTCCGTACAGCGGGGTGTGATCTGTTGGTGAGTTCGGATTTTTGTTGTACCTGTCTTCCCCTTTTCCAACAATTGTGACGAATTGAAGAGCATGCGTAACAGTGGGAAAAGTAATTACATTTTTTTTATAGACATGATCTCATGTTGTATGTGTTCCGTTTTCGGGGTCCCATCTTTGAAGTTTCTTATATAACACCGCGGTATGGGCAAAAGTCAAGAATAATAAACTCACCAACTTTTGACATTTAATACTGTGCGACACATTAATACACTCATTCGGTCGCACACGACCGAGTGACTTCCAAAAATGGAGAATGGAGTGTTATATGAGTAACGTAAAAATAAAAAATAAAAAATAATTATGGTAGACCACAAAAAAAATAAACCAGTTGACCTTGAGACGAAATATATACACACACACAGTCATATAAAAAAATTGTTTTCTTAAAGCAAAACATAAAAACTTTTGAGGTTACAATTAAAAACGAAATAATTACGTAAAATTTGGAAAAATAAAAATATTTACCTGTCTCAATAGAAAACTGAGTTTAGTTTTGTGTCTCTGAGATACGTCTACATTATGTACGCAGATACTTTATTTGTTTGTTTGTAAATACTTCATTGGAGAATTGGAGAAGTGCTTTTTGGACACAAGCGGACACAAAGTGCTCCCATTTGTCGACATTTTCAGTTGAAAAGTACGTACTGAGTGTCAAACGATTGTTATTTATGTTGATTTTGCTTCTGTCACTTGATATTTGACAGGTGTCACGTAAAGACATTGCAAGTTCACCCTAGTTATAGATTTTTATTATTCGTCTAATGAGATACTTTTTCTTACGAGAGTTTTCTTGTGCTATGTCTCCACATAAAACGAAAAATTCCGAATTTAGTGACATCTGATGTTAAACAGATGGTTGCAGCTAGTAAAATTTGTATAATTTCCAGAAGTAGATACAATTTTCACTGCTGCCTAGTCTTCATTTCATTAAAAGCTAGAATTACTAAAATAATTTGTAAAAGGTACATAAATGGAAATGAATTTGACGTTTTCTTTGTCAGGACACGAAAGTGACATTTGATGACAATTAAAAGAATTGTTTGATTTGTTTTGCATGAGGATTCAAGTGGAATTTATAATAAATCCCGGATTTAGATGGATTTTTAGACGTTAAATTGTTCGGAAAATGATTAAGATTTAGTGAAAATTTAGGTGGATTTAGTTTTGGTGGACCCATAGCATTAGTTTTGGTTTTATTTCACACACAATAGGTCTGTTCGCATACTTTCTGCACCAAAATTTGTAGATTGTCAAATTTCAAGGACTGGGGTAAAATTCTCTCAGAGAGTGGTAAAATGACAAAAAAGTAAGCTACGAAATTCGCCCACATTTTAGACGTCAAATGCAAATATATGCAAATACACAAACAACAAAAAATTTCTTACAGGTATCTGACAGATTTGACAGATCTCATAAATCAGTGCACAGAAAATTCCTGCACTAAATTCGTAGCATGGGAAAATTTTTTAATCTCTCGAGAGCGCTCTCTTTTATGAAAAACTACGAAACTTTTGCGTACTCGAACAGGATTTGATGATTTTTTGTAGATTTCCGTGAAACTTCGTTGTTCTGCGAGAGTACGCGAACGGACCTAATATTTTGCACTGGATGAATGCTTTTGTGATAAGTGTCAAAATCAGCGGTCGTCAAGTTTTTTTTACAAGCACGACAATTTATTCTACTTTGAAATATATGTACATATGTACATGTCTCATGGAACATAGTACTATTCATTATTGTTCCAGCTAGTTCTGCAAGTTTTCGCTGACTTTGGTATCAATATTCAATATTAGTGTTCAACTGCGATGACTGACAGATGGAACTAGTTCGGTCACATATCGCTCAAGGTTTTCGGCATATCATCGGACGTGGGAATTCGACGACATACGTCATTGAAAACAGCTTCACTATAAGGAATGAAGTGATACTTTTATGACAGTCTAACTAGTGACTCATCCAGAAGTTCCAACGATTTGGATCGAATCTCTTTCCTGAGAATATGCATAGTGTGGACCAATGAATCGGTTGTTCTGTTGTTCTAAGTTATTGCTCGTGAAGGGTAATGGTCAAGTTATTTGGGTTTAAGGTTTGGTTGAATCAAATCGGTCACGATTCTCTTTTCTATAGAAGAACGCTGTAAAGCGAAGAGTTTCGGTACTTGGCTCAATCATCGTGCCAGCCTTTATCGATACAGTGTCCCTAATAGTTGGGGGTGTAGGGGGTTGTCGTGGTGGAAGGAGAATCTGAAACACCCATGTTTAGTCCGTGAAGATCAATTTTTGCATCCTCCAAACTTTATCAAAGCGAATCCATAGTAATACTCTTCAGCCACTCTGGGTGGTATCTCTGTGTCACTTCAACTCATCCCTGTTAAAGTCATTGCTCTGCTGGATCGGCATTTCTTTTGGCCTTTTTTAAATTGAAAGTCTATTGGTATACATAGGTTGTTTAAAAGGATTTGCTATTCCAAATGCGTTGATCTTGTAAGCCACATCTGGCTTCTTTCTGTTCTACGTTGTTTTCATGGCACCAGCCCATGTTTGCAAGCTGTAGATCATTAACGATGCTCCAACTCTTGCTAAGTGCCTTGGCCTCCATGACTCATCTGCTGCTGATAATCACTACTTTAATGTTTTTTCTTTAAGTTCAAGGTTCATGCTTAGTCATAACTTAGTCAGTCTTGTATCATCCCGATAACTCCACTACAACTGTGTGTAAGTTGTTGGGGGAGTTGATTATTTTAGGACACCACCGGGGTTTTAAGCCGAAGAATATGTACATTTGCATACCCACTACGGAGCCTTGGTCTACTTAGCCCGTCTACTGAAGAGACTCTGGTACTCTCTTCAGTGGCTGAGTGGTTGTGAAATATTTCTCTAGCTCAGGGTTTTCAAAATCCAGGGGATGAAGAATTTTACTTTTGTGCTTGGTATGACTTCAATATATGAACTCCTGTATGCCTTCATGGTGAGGTTAGAGAGAAGCTAGTAAGAGGTCTAGAAGAAAAGCGGCTGTTACCTGTATTGCATGTAAGTAACAAAAATTCAAGCAATAAAACCGTTCGTATCTTTACATCACTACAACCTCACGACTAAACTCCTTTAAGTGTAAAGCCCTTAATCAATTTCTGAACCCAAAACCACAATCGTTTAACTTAATTAAAAATGAAATCAAAAACAATCGTAAAGAGAATAGAAAAACATCGATTTCCATTAACCGCCAAAGGAAAGTTAAAATCCCGAAACAAATGTGAAAGGTTAATCTGCCACGCCCCGAATGAAATTAAACAAACAAATCACCCAACCAGACACACAAAAACCACCAAATTGTCTTGACCTCAATTGCTGATCGGAAATTCCTACACTTTTCATAGTTCTTACCTCCCAGCTTCCAGTCAAGTAATGACCAAGAACATCCCATCCAGTCCCGCATTAGTACAGGGCTGACTAATAGAATATGCCAGATGATTAATGGGCAAAAACCCCAAACCCATACCTAGCCCCAAGAGGAAATCGACTGTGAAAAGAGATTTCAATTTATCAAACGAAGAAAACAAAAAGATACGAATTCCCGCCCGTAAGTAGCACGAAATTTGAATGACATACGCCACAGAAGCCGAGACAGGGATCGATCGCTGACATATCGCCCGCGGATCTTCGGATTGCATAAGTAGAATCGCACCCATGTCGATCTGCCGCCAGTGCGAACTTGGCGTAGCCTTTCTTCATTTGACACCGAAATGCCATCTTGACCGCAAGATCGATTGGCGTGAAAGCCCAATCAAAAGGCGAAACTGTATACCTTTTCATCTGCGCAGACCTGAATTTCAAAATTCAATTGAAATCTGTGTATTCGCATGTGTTTATGATAAATCGTTGCAAGCAAGAGAGCTCAAGAAAGCGAGCAATTACCTACCAATGGCGCAGAGCAGGCTAAGGTACACCCGTCCACCAATTGAAAGTGAATCGAACATGCCCTCAAGGCTAGTGCGGTGTACAGATACGCGGCTGCGACTGCGCGTATGACTTTGCATTAGTTTTGGGGGCGCTACTCCATTCGTAATCGGGTTTCCAGTTTTGCAGGAATTCTAGTTTCAAGCCATTCACTTATAGCTGCTGTTGCTCGGGTTATTGTACCAAGAGTTTCCATTTTTTTTTTGTTTTTGCTCGCTGGCCCCCGATTATAATTGATGGAAAGGCTATAAGGCTTTGGATCTAATTTCTTCCGTCTTCTCACGGGGCCTGCAACTACAAGACGAGGTAATTTTCTTTCTGGCGTAATGATGTCATAGTAATCACTGGTAAAACAGAAGCCAATCATTAAAGATAATTAAATCAGGAAGAAGGCATCGACAGACATGATCGCTGTTAGACATGATCGGTCCGTGGTTTTTTGGTTCGCGCAGATGGAATCGGCACTGGAATGAGTGAGTAATTGAAGATAATTTCATTTTTAACTATCCAGATGTAAAGGTATTTAAATGAAAAGCTGCCCCAGTCGCCATTGCAACAAATAACTGTCGTGTTGATTATTTAATTGAGAGGGGCTTGACCTCAAGTACGGGTTAGGAATGGGTCTTATCGATGGCTAAATTGTGGTCATCTTGTAGAGTTGAGTACTCTTTTAATTGTGGACTCATCGTGTTCTAATTGTAGTTCAGAGCCAGGTTTCAATTAGTCGATTAAGGTTTATGAAACTAGAGCTGAGCTTAATGGCATAGATAATGAGTAGAAAGTTGAACGACGAAGGCTTGTTTCTATTTATGCCAGCCATACTTTGAAAGTATCTTTTCGTGCTGAAAAACTAGTGTGTAAAACCTGGTCAACTTGATCATTTGTGTTGAAGAGAAATAGAACAGGTGAGAGGATGGATCCCTGGTGTACTCCAGAATTTGAATGGAAAAATGAATTGATTTATCCAAATGCAGATAGATAGTGTATGCCACATTCTTCTCTAGAGACGGTTTTCAATAGTGTAGTTAGATACGAAAAAGACGCTCCTAAGAAGCTTTAAACAATGGATTGTCCGTTCATGCTGTATCTCTTAAAACTAAGTTTCCTTACGATCCATTCTTATATCTGCCATGGTTATGGTGTTTTGAAGTTCAAGCATACGAAACGGAGTCATCGTAAGTATAATATCAATGGATATTAAAACCATTAATTTGGGCACATTATTCTCCAAGCTGGACGATAGTCTAAAGAAGAGTTTGTCTCCAAAAGTTTTCAGCTCAAGCATTATTTACACTGGGTACCAAGTTATAGGAACATTGATTGAAATGAGAAACCGATAAGCTGCGCAGGCGCATTTGGTTTGGGAGTAAGGTATAGACTGTCAAGGTCCAAGCAGATATTTTCCGCTGGGTCAGAAAGTAATAGTGGATAAGATCTATTTACCTCAAGAACTGAGCCCTTTGGACCGATTGAGGTCCTTGAAATTTTGAAGAAAATGTGGTATTCCGTCGCAAAATCATCTTCAGCCATGAAGCTTATTTTTGACGTAATGCCATATATGCCTTATTGGACAGGAATATACCTACATACTTGTCCTTTAGTAGATCCCTCAAAAATTCTCCCACACTATATTAGCTGAATACTATGGTTGTGGAACGATATAAAGTGAACATTGGTTCAAATGGTCTCGAAGAATCAATTCAGTGTTAGATGGTGCATTGAGTGTTTTTAGAATCAAGCAAGACTCGACTTTTTTCAGGCTCAAAACATCCACACAAATGGTCTGGACTGATCGAAGTGCAGTATCAGTATCAGCGAGATCTCTAGCTTATCAATCGATAATTTTGAGCACCAAGTCTTTGTTTTCCGTGACAGTGTTGTTCATGTTGTTGATGTTGATGACTTTCTTAACAATTCCGCGGCCGTTTTTGGCATATTCAACAACAAATTCATTATACAACAAAACTAATGTTTTTCACAACAATTATGTCTTTTATTTGCTTCCTAGATTTGCCAGTTTTTATAGTTTTTTTGTTACCCTTTCGTCGAGTGTCAACTAAACGTCAAAACGAAAAATCAAAATAATATATGAAAAAAATCCAAATTTCCGTAAAATGTCACCTCTTTCTTCTCTTTCTCGTCTCGTATAGACGTCAAATGCAGTACGTGAACAGTCAGTTCTGTGTGAACAGGGTTTCGGATCAATATGTTCACATTTGGTAGTTGACAATCGGAAACTGACACTCGTAATAATTGTGTTTGTCTCTGATGTTCAGCGTTCCATTAGGCGTATGTAGGTACAAAAGGTGTGGGTGTGTATTTTTCCCTTTCAAACCTCTTCAATTAAAATGGCAAATTCCCAACCAAAAGGTTTTATATGCAAAATATAATTTCTAATCCGATGAGTAGTCGGGAATTACGGCATCTGTCACTTGCTGCGGTTGAAATTTTTACCCCAATGCCTGCATATCTTGACTCATAATCTTTGATGTTTCACGTTTGCGACCGAGACCATGCACAATACATGAGGAGATGATGACAAAAGCTCTCCACCTATTACCATGCACGCACAATGAAATGAATCAACTGTAACCTTTTGGAAGACGACCGCATGGCTTGAAGGCAACTGACACGTAAAGACATTCCATCACAGCACTTCCTATGAACCGAAGCAGCAAAGTTGTTAAAATTACGTTTTAACCAAGTTCCAAGTGTCACCAAGACTTAACCCTCAACATGAAGCTGATTCACCAAACAAATTTATTCCAAAAAGATACAACCAAATCCAAAGCACAAACAAAAAGTAAACAAAAAATACTGGCACAGGGTCCCGTACATGGAACAAATGGAATTCATGTCACATGCCACACACCATCGTCACATTGTCGGTTCGTAGTGTCGTGCAAATAAACCCCATAAATTATAAAAACAGCGCATCGGCCAACAACAGTGTATAAACACTCTATTGACCTCGTGCAGTGCTCCAGAAAAATGCTCATCACGCACTCGGTTGCGTTTGTATCTCATTCGAATGAAAAATGGGAGAGAACCACACAGAAAGCGGCAACAATCACTCTAAAGCCCCACATATGCATGACCGGTGAATAGCAGTGTGTTCCCATGCACTAAGCCCGGCCTAAGTGGCGAACCCAAACAGAGTGTCATCTAACAAATGGAAAAACCGGCGACGGCGTGCGTTTGACACTAATTAAATTTGCGAAACGACCTTGCTATCTGAGTATCTATGGAGTCCAGCGGATGGACCTATCCGACGGGCAAGTACGCCCGATGATCAGCCTGATTAATAGCTTGCTAATAAACAATATTGTTTAGAGGTGTCTGTATGCCTGGCGGTATCAAGTCGGTGGGTGCATCTGCCACTGGTTGCAGGTCCAACTCTGTTTTTTTTTTTTTTCTGTTTCGAAGCGCTAGCTATTGTATCTTTCAATTAGATTGAATGATTGATGGGAAATGCCATTCATTTGTTATTCGTATCTATTGCTCTCTCGGCGTTTTGCAGTGTTTTCTGCATTCAGTGTTAGTATCTGTTGAGTTGGTTAGAAAACAAAAAAAAAAAACAGCTCCAGTGGCCTACTAATAGAGAGTTTGTGTGTGAGGTCATATCTGTGTGGCGAGTTGAAATACATTTTACTAATTTGCATAAAACATTCAGAGTTGGGTGGTGATGCAATCGGTTAAAACTGACAAACTTCCGTTTTTGCAAGTCTCTGTGTTTAGTATTATAGTCGGTGGCTTTTATTTTGGCTGAATTTTGATTTTGCTTAATTAAGAGTTTAGTGAAAGTTTTGGCTGTGATTATAAAATTGGTAAGAATTACTTTACTATTTATTGCATAACGGTTTTAGGAATATGATTTATGTGTGCTGGAAGGTTTTATTTTTTAATGATGAAGAATGAGCGATTAGACGAAATGCAAATTTACTATTCATGGCCGAGTTCACACAGAATCGTTGTGACTTTTATTGACACAACTTCGATTTATGATGACCTAATTCATTAGCCAGTAGGACACTACACACATATTATGGGGACAAGGACTGATCGAACTAGTTCATATGAACTAAATACATAGTTCAGTGTAGACTAGCAAAAACCTGCTTCTGACCATAAAGAGTGCAAGCCATGATTCATCAGAAATATTGTGTATTTTATGTGGTTTATGGACCGTTTTTTGAATACTATTAGCTAAGCACATTGATAGACTAAATAAGATACTTCCAGTCCAGTGTAGGTGTTCTGTAAAGGAGATGTTCATCCAACAAGAGATGTCATTTGAAATTTTGCGTCATTGTTGAGGTGTCACCATTCACTTATCATTTCTATTACCTTTGATAAATAAGAACTAGGAGGTTAAGTATCAGTATGAGAATATGGCGGGAATGTTTTGTAATGTTCGTTATCGTACAGCTACAGTACATTTAATCTATTAAATTAAACGTCAGTTAGACATGCGGCAACCACAATTTGTCTTGGGCCAAAAAGTTCGGTGTCAGAGCTGAGGATGTGACTGAAAACTTCTTGAGTCCATTTCGAGACTGTCATAGGAATTGGAGCTCTCCTCTCCTCTGAATACTCATAAAGAACTATTGGTACAAGAATTGAAACCAGGAGACTATGCACAGACCTGGACTTTCACTGGTTGGGTGTTGAAATTGAATGTTGCAATTGAGTGTAGCATCTGGGACTCCGAAAACCTCTGTGAGGTTTGAACTGGGACGTCGGTCTCATTAGGACATAGTGTTTGAAAGTAATGGTGGTGCTGCCACCTCGCCTCGAAGATCATAATTTGATTGGGAAGGGGGGAGGAAATATGTATGTCCTGTCTCATTCATCATTTATCCCAGCAGAAGTAAGAAAGAAAGAAAGGCATTCTGTCGGTTGCTCTGTCAGTTCTGAAATTGTCAGTAGGATCTTATCCCTACCTCCTCTGACAATTCGCCATTAAGGCCTATATCAATACCTAATCGGGTTACCATGGATGTTGGAAGCTTGTGGCCTGTCGATAGGGTATCTGGTTTCGAAAAAGTAACAAAGATTTGCTTTGATACGATTTACTTGCATAGTGCGATAGGTTAGGTTAAGTTAAGTTAAGTAAATGGGTGCATGGGTGCGACGTCGGTGAACCTAATTTCAGTCTTCGACGGCTGGGGTAAACCGCCCAAATACGGTTTACGAGACGAGGGTCTTTCTTTTGGGAAATAACAAGTAACGAATATATTCTATTTCCTCTTCAGCCATGCAGTTTCTGCAGAAGTGGTTGGGTGGTAGTCTATGTTTCAGTGTCCGATACCAACAGCTGTTCGAATATCCCTTGCACTAAGTTTCATGAGATCTACAGATCTCTATTCATCATAGACTGGCTATAGCGATTTGGCTGAATCACATGTATGTATGTAGTAGACACCATCGCTGGTTGGCCTTCTCGTTGGACTCGATGCCTATTTCTCTGTTCGGAGTGCTAAGCGGTGTATTTGGCCGAAGAAAGTGCTTCCAAGACCTTAGATTTGTCCCTGTTTTGTTTTATTAAGGTATCTTTAGCTTGGAAAAAGCTGCAATCGTCCGATTTGTACTTGGAGACTCGCAGACCTATACATCCATTTAGATCTATCGGTGTAGAAGGAATTCTTACAATGAATCTCCGATTACAGTTTGATAGTGGGATGAAATGGACTATTTCCGTGCGGAGTCCCATATATTCCATCGGTTCACAATTAAGACATGACCATAGTGTCTAACAAACCGTAGTCCGGTTTCAGTAAATGTCGAGTGGAAAAAGGTTCAGCATTGTTTCCAGTGCTACTGTGGATCTCTTCGATCCTGTTCCCCCCAGGTAGTCTGCCCGTTGTATCCTTGACACACGTTCAAGATGATACTTCTTTTCGAGCCTCTTTCACCAAACAATGGAAACGTAAGTTAAATAGTCTCAAATTCGATAAGCAGTTGCCTCCAATTTCGCACACCGAGACACTCTTAAATCAAGCAGATCACTTCCAAGCATCTAATGGCATTATTTCTTAATTTCGTCAACAACTAAACAGAAAAGTATCTCCAAGTAACTTAATATTCATGAGAAACGTGTCTACCACAGGGAACAGTATCTTTTATTCCTTCAGGCCATTATTCCATTTCATAGTTAGTTCTGTTTACTTTAAATTTACATCTTCCCCCGAGGAGAGTTCCCTAACAGCTGTACATCCAACACTGTCCTGCCATCACAAAACAACAACCAAGCGCACTCTACTAACAAGAGTCACGTCTTATTTAAATTATTCTCACATCTAACGGTTCAACGATGGAACAGTCACCAGAGTAAGTTCAAATAAAGTGCTCTGCTCCTAATCCTCAAAATGAGATCACAGACCCATACGAAATTGGTGGCTTACCGTATATACCACGAATTCAATTGGACAAACAATTTGCATATATGAAACCTTCAAGGTTCCATAGACCATTGGATTGGGTAAAGCCCACTCGATTACATTGTTCTGTAGCACCGAGCTGCCTGGTGGTCTAGAGTGGAAGTTTTCTTTGCTCCATTCTGTCCAAGATTTGCGATAAAAGATGCTGTGCCGCACTCTCCACCATTTGAGGTCAGCCATGATCTCCATTGTGGTGGCTATGTGCTACACGAATTTGAATTCGCCATAGTCTGACGAAGTAATTGTAATTCGCGTCGTACAACCAAAACAAATGTGGAACGCCATCGGTGGTAGAGGATATGCCTGACTTCCGTATTCCTGGAGAAATCGGTTGGTTTTTTGTTTCTTATTTATCATTTTACTTGTAGACCAACATGTTAAGACGCCGCTTGCTGGTGACATTTCTATCTGCATAACCATCGAGAATGACACTATTTGCATGTAGCATGACGGTCAAAATCGTGCTGTGTCGTAAATGATTCCCCTTGGCTCTTCATTCATTTACCTGTTTCGAGGAAAGGACTTCGGCTTTGAATCGAACTCTGTGCAGAGTCATTGCCCGTATTGTCAATTGCGGTACGTATCACATACAATTCCAGCCTCATTATGGTTCATTGGGGCTACGCTTGTGCTCTGTGATAAGTACTTACTGACCCGCATCCGGGACAGAATGGTGGTGAACCTTTTTTTTTTCTCGCCCCCGGGAGACCATTTGTTTACACGAAAAATCATCATGACACAACGGGAATACAACACCACGTTCGTCGTCGTCGTCGTCGTTGTCGTTGTCCGGGTCTCAGTTGAATGGTGGAGGTAATGAACGTAACGGGAACCAAGTACAGGTAGAGAGTGTAATCGAACTTTGGGATCGTTAATTTGGGTGCCATTCACACCTTGGTCGTGTGATTGTTGAAATGATTTCGGGTCTATTGATGGGAATTCTGTTCTTGGGGGACTCTTTGGCGATCCGTTCAGTCGATTCGTGTTGTCCGTCTTAATTGGAAAGGTGAGTAGAGGAAAAAAACGAAAAAGAATTGCTACACTGATTGGGCGTTGATTGAACACTACTTCAAGTTTTTTGGTGTTTTTCTATCGGGACACTAAGTGACTTGGATCAAATTACAATACATTTTCCACGAATAGGGTGAGTTCGCAATCGACTATGGTACATCAAACTCACTTCAGAGTTTCACGTATGCTTTCGGGTCGAGGTCTTGTTGAAAGATGGAGGTATGCAGCATTTTTACTTGAAGTACTGAACTAGATTACATCCCCAGTGTGTGCAGATTAGTTCAGTCGCTTCTAAGTTTTGATGCGAATTCCTTTAGATTCCATCCCACCATTGATTGCAAAGTGATTATATCGGTATCTTGCTGTCATCGGCGGAAGTAAACAAAAGAGCTGATCTGCAAACTGCCAGTTTAACACCGATGCTGATGCGTATAGATGACTAAAATAAGATCATTTTGAACATATCCATCCATTTAAGGAGCTTTTGAGTAAATATTTAATTGGCTTTTTAGCTAATCTTTTAGTTCCCTATTATACTTTGCCTTGGTCCAGACACACTTCAACCCAACCATGACATTGCTTTGATCCACAGTTGACGACATTGCGCTAAACCTATTAAACCACCTCGTTTCATGGATTAACCACTTAAAGAATTTGCATTCAGGTAGAATTCGAAACAAAAATGTACTTTAATCTAATTTTTAAGAATGGAATGATAGAAGAACGCAGGATCTAAGCAATTGCGAATAAAAATCGTATCTCCATCTAGCGAGTTACTCCGGAAGTAGCACAAAGTTGAATTCTTTAATTCTTGTTTGGATCCCAGCTGACAGTGGGATGTAGGTAAATAACGTTTAGTATCTGAAGTCTTGTATTGAGTCTAACAACATCCTCGAGCAGAGCTTCTGTAAATTATGTACAAGTGTATGTAGTGGTCTCAAGTATGGAATTAGACGAAACGAATGCCTCTGAATGTCCAGAAGAATAAACTCTATAAACGAAATTCATTTATTTTTATTGCTCGCAGCGGTTGACAGATTTTCGATGCTTAGGGCGATTAGTCGACCTACAACTAAGATTAGATACCCCTCCTGGCAATACAGTAGACCAGGTGCGACTAAATACTTCATTGCAGGATTTCGCAATTTGCAAAATAACCTTTCAAAGTAGCCACAACTGAAAAAGAAAAACTGGTAGGTAAATTGGTATTTGGCACAACGGTTTCAAGAAAGAAGGTAAAAGTTTGAGTCTCAGTATCGTGTGAGGAGGAATGAAATGTACTCCTGACTATCAATCTCCGATCCACCTGCCCCTTGTCGACTGAATTCGATTCGGACGTCCTGAGTTTAGTAGATAACCTGCTGCCTACTATAACCAATGTTACTCTTCATATTGGTGACCTATGCTTATAGCACTAGTTTGGGGTAAACATGGGAAGTATGGCTTCAAGCATTTATACTTTACTAAATATTTGTTTATCTTTGATTTAGCAATAAATTTGAAGAACTAGGATGAATTGAAAACTTGAAAACCAGATGCGGTATCCTATCAAAGATTAAACAGAAAACTAGACTGTGGCATTAGAATAGCTACAATCTACTATTCTTACTCATAAGTTGTCGATCGGGAAAATCTAGTTTCAGAAGTATCCGAAATCCGTGCTCAGAAACTTGTTCTGACCTAATAGTATTGACGAACCCATTTCTATATCCCTGTATGCCTTCTACAGACGATGAAAATCACTCACTAGAGCCAACTCTCATCCTCATATTCTTAAAGAAAATTGAACTAGAAAGAGTGCTCAAGGACAGATTTCTTCCGCCAAAGAGTAGTAAGACTGTATGACCCTGAAGTAGTTCTGAAAAGAATCTCATGCGAAGGGAACTCTAATGAGGCACCTATCTACCCAAGGTATTAGTAGGATGCACAATAGATCAAAAGGTTGCAGTGCAACATATCCATTTTCTAATAATAATAATTATAAACTCTTTGATGACTTATTTGGTAAAGAGCCCTTTTACAATGAGTTACAAAGGAATGAGGCAGAGCAGAACATTCATGACGACCATTATATAATGTAAGATACGTCAATTCAAGATTTGGAAGTTTGTCCTGAGATTCCAGTAAACATCCTACGTGATTGCCATAGAATGTTGGTGTCCTCCGAGGTTCTTGACGCTATGTACACATGAAAGCTTAGCTTTGGATTCTTTCTTCTGAACCAATTAGTTAACTTTACTGTGTGTGGTTACTTTTATGCCGAAAAATTAAGGTTGTTGCTGACAACATCAGCTCTCCTTCAGGTGGTTGATAGATAATGATTCCTAATGGTCCCACAGGGTGACTTTGTGTAGAGTAGACTCCCTACATTCACATAGACCCGGTAAGAAACTTCCTGACCATAAGACATTCATCATCAGTGTACCTTACATATTACGAGTCCACAACAGAGGATCTACCAATATTTCTATTCAGTATGAAAAACGACCTCTTCATGTACGAAGCTTTAAGCATCTCCAAAATCCTTTCCACCTAAGTGGGACCCATGTTGGATAGGATAACTGGGTTTTTCAAATGCTGCCTCCATGTGCCTAAAGGCCATACATAAGTCTTACGTGTGTCTTCTGCTTCCTAATACAACCACTGACTATTGCATATATTGACTCGTACCAAACGCTAACAATTTTAAAGCTTTTTGAAAGGTTATAGTCAGCATAACATGGTTTAGGGAGCAAAATAACCTTAGCCCTCGTCTAGGCTAGAGAAATACAACGCAGTACGATTCTGAATCCTAGTTAACCGCATAAACAAGGAAAGTTGCAGTCAAAAAAGTGTCGCCTCTTCAAATTCGATCAAAGAGGGGAACATCTTGTAAATTTTGTGTCTGAGACATAAGTTCTTAGGGTAGGGGCCCAATATTTTTCTGTTCCTCAACGATATATGTACCTTTTCCACTTTTTGTCCACATTTTTTGAAACATGCCTTCTAGCCACGTGTGGATTTGCGCACTTATCGCCTCCCCCTTAACAATAATATTTTATTGCAGCCAATCCTTAACTAAGCTTGTTACATAAGTAACGTTAGCATAGAACTGATACTAAGTACCTATTCCAATGGGCAAACATCATAAAAAATAGGTAGACACACTCATAACTTTTTTAAAACTTCCGCAAGGTAATTACGTTCATTTTTCAGCAATAGACACATTCGAAAACATAAAATACTCCTCATTACAGTTTACAACCCTGAAACCAGACTCTTAAATAGCCATATCCCCAGTCATATAATGAACATAAAATAAAGGAACCCTACATCAGTAAAATCTCTTAATTGTGTACAAAGCTGAGAGATGCATTCAAATGGCAAGGCATCGCCAGTTGCGCCTTAAGGCCCCCACGTAAATTATGCGTCTTGGCGTCTTGCGAAAGGCCAACTAAAGAACCGCATTTGCATTTTAGTTTTTTTTTTCCTGTAACTCTGTGCTAATGTTGAAAATTTGCATTTCAAGTTTGACAAGAGGAGAATCGTAACGCCTCTGCTTTTTGACGTTTTGCGCTTTGGTCATGTTGGCAAGCGATGAAGTGTAGTTTCATTGTGGTACGAGCCAGAACGCGGGTCGAACACATGGTTTATCAATTAAAAACCTTTCAAAGCCGATTATTGTCTTGACCCCAGGATACAGTATTATCTTCTTCTGGCGGATATTACGCCTCCCATGCGTATTTGCAATTTTGTAAGCGGCTTACTGATGATACCGCTGTTTACATGGCATATTAAGGTGATTTTTTTTTTGTGTTTGCTATTTGTCATCCACATTTGACGTTTGTACGTGCTCAGCCGTCATCATCACCGTTGCGGTTAAGCTAAATTCAGTGGAATTAAGTGGGCACCGTGCTACCATCGTCTCACCGAGCGGGAAATTGCTAGATCCAGCGCGAAATTCCTTTTCGGTTTCTTGTGAAATTTGAGCAATTTGCTTGGCTTAGAGAGGAGTGGGTTAAGCCGTCCGATTGCTGTTCGGTCCGTTTGGTGGATCAATCACGTATACCGTTTAATCTTGTTTCGCATGTTATGGAATTGCTTGATTCAAGGCTTGATAACTGTTTGAATCTGTTTTTTGTGAGGTTTTTTGGTGGCCATCTATTAATTTTGGTTTTTTTTATTTCTTTGCAGAAAAATGACATCACCACGCGCCATCTACACAGCACTGCAGATTTTCGTAAGTAGACATGATTTGTTGTTTATTTGGTTGCACTTGTTCGTGCCTGTGGGGGTGTACATTCAAATTGGTAAAGTCAACTGTCAAGAATGACGGTTTATAGTGGGACGCTTAATGGTGTGGTAATGTGGCTTCACTGGTGTCAAATGTCAAGCACAAGTATTGACAAGTGTCATTGTTGTGAAGCTATTAGTGACAACCTTTTGGTGAATATGGTTTGGATGATGTTTGGATCTGTCATTATTTTGTTGGTTATACTATAATATATTGTTTTCACGTTTTTGTCGTCCATCTAGTGGTTATAAAACGCCATTTCCAGATTGTGCTTCGTTAACGTCAAACCAAAGAAAGGCCAATGTCAAGCGAGTTTATATCTTAAAGCAGTTTTGTTGTAACTATGATGGCAATGTGGTCGACTAAACACATAATCATTGAAAGAGAATTGGTAGCTGTGGAACCCATAGTTACCCATTTTCACAGGAGTGAATCCATCATAAGCCCACTGGTAACAATAAATAAACGCTTGTACAACTATACATACATATATCGGTCCTAAATCCTGCTACTTGTAGGGAAAGGACATCAATTTGTCTTCAAAAAGTTCGTTTGAGTTGGTAAGGATATGATTGGTATCAAGTTCTGGCTTTAAGTGAGCTGAGCACTTTCGCACTGAATAGGAAAGTAAAATATAACGCCCTACTCAGCTCCATTCAGACGTATTGTGATACCGATAATGGAGCCTGGCCAATTGGTTAACTTTAGTTCTGAAGAAATTGTCCCTACTCTTGTGAACTGTGAACTACCAAACCATTGGACGTATTGCCCTCATTGATTTCCTTATGTTTTCTTCTGTTAGTCTTATTTTTTCGAGGTGTGCCGTAGAGTATTATGCCCTTCATGACAAGGGGTTATCGACTGATTACCATTTCCATATACATACTTCTTTCCATAACACAAGATGATGTATTGCCTTCTTCTGTGATAACCTTGTTTCGAGGCTCACTGTGAAGGGAGGGGTGACCACCGAACTGTCCGCTTGTTCTGAAGTGGAATTCCGAAACTTTACACCTTTCTCATTACCTTCATGTCCAAGGACTTAAAAGGGGCCAATCTTGGACTGTTGATAGCAGAAATCACTCTTACTGCTGGCTGATTATCGATGAAAATGTTGATACCGGGATATGCTCGGTATCCAGAAAATATATCTGAGCCTACCTACCTTTGATCCATCTGTGAAGAGAAATGGTACATCTACTGGTAAGGTGGCCGCTCAGTTGGAAAGGTATGTCTCCTACTCGTATAGTCAGACGACAAAGGTTGGAATGTAACAAATCGAGCCCAAAGCACTATTTTACCGATTCATCCTAAGGTCATTCCGACATCGTCAAATGCTCCTTCAATCCCTAAGAATGCAGCTGAAGTATATTCCTTATCTTTCAGAGATTTCTCCCACTAACATCACAGTGTAGAGCTATTTCTTTTCTTTTGTGTAGGCGTGTTGAGCCTTGGATATATCCTCGGGGCGTAGTGTACTGCAGATGAAAATGTCGGCTAATGTGTCAATAGTTTTTAGAATAGTTGGTTGGACGTCTTTTGCCGTCTTCGTATAAGACTATTGGTATGCAGTTCCGGATTAATCATGCTCCCAGTGCTCTGTAGCTCGATAGGGATGATATCTCTATTCTATTCCAAGAATTGTGTAAGGAGAAAACTATCCAATCTCCCACTTGCTTCTCTCTTCTGAGATCAAATTCCGTGATTCCACCAGCTCTGGTTCTGATGGCAGATTGGGTTACACTTCTTGAGGAAGTTCAGACTTGTCAATTAACTCTGTGAGTCTGAGCAAGTCTCAGTCCAATTTCCGTTGAGATCTTTGAATGGTTGAACTAGTCCTTGGCTAATTAAAGGACGTTAAAGACGTTTTCATGACGACCTGGTATGGTTATACTACTGGAATGGGATCTCCTATGAGTACGAGTTTATCCCTTGATGGCAAAAATTGGCTGGATATGAGTATCTTTGCAGATCTTTAAATAGGTATGTAGGTAAATGGGTACAAGGAACAACAGTCACTAGTAAAACCATTGTAAACTCCTGTCGCAAAGTTATACAAAAAAAAAGATAAAAGTTGGTCAATCCTCGATTGTTATAAATTTCAATTTGATTAATGGTGGGCTTCCTCATAGGTTCCCCAGATCTTCGAAGTGGTATTCGTCTAGCACGTCGCATATCAAGTGAATCAATGCATTCCTGTCGTCAGAGCCTCTGCAACGGTCGTCAGTATCTAGTCACCACAAGGAGACTGTCCACGATAATAATCCCACTAATGAGTGCTAAGTTGGTTAAGGGATCTGGGATTAGCTTTGGTTTTAACATTGTCATGTTATCTGGTGCCGCTGGACATTTTCCTGCAAGGAATATCTAGAAAAGGTATCACTATCTCGTTCCGTACCTAGACTTCAAAAGACCCTTCCCAAGCTCTTTCATGAGCAGATATGAATAGAAAGGCGGCCAGCCTACAAGTGCACTTACCATCTCTATCTTCACAGATGGATCAAAGTTGGATGTTGACGTAAGGTCAGGCATATTTTCTGAACCGCTGGGTATATCCAAATCAGTCCACCTTCCGAACCATAGCAATGTTTTTCAAGCCAAAGTTCCAGTAGTGGCAAAAGTTGCTCGTGAAACTGCATTGAAGGCAATACCACAGGAAGATATCACCTTTTCCATCGACAGTCAAACTCACCAGCAAAGGGTTCAAGGTTCTTAGAACACAGCATAAGGTTACCCTCTCTGGGTCCCTGGACACGAAAGAATACCGGGAAATGAGAAGGCAGATGAACAACATGTAGACACCTCGGTATTCACCCCGCCACACTAAAGCAACAAGCCCGGATCTAAGCTCGCAGTAAGGCCAATAGTAGACGGTCCTCCCTAGACACTTGTGTGGTTACAAGAAGTTCATGGCCTTGTTTTGACATAAGCATACTGAACTCTTTTGGGCGCCGTGGCTCAGTGGTTAGTGCGTTGGACTACGGAGCAAGGGGTTCGAGATCGAATCCCAGTCGGGGAACACCTAAAAGTTTTTCACGGCCCCACCTCTCGCGAGCGTCTGACAAACATCCGAGAGTACAACTGTCTCGAGAAAGCTTCTCAAATAACAAATTGCCCTTCGGACACGGCATTAAACAGTAGGCCCCTTCCATTCGTGTAAAGAATGTAACACGCACAACACGAATGGTTGTGAGAAGCTAGGCCCTGGGTCCCATCGACCTGTAGCGCCAAGTATTTATTTTATTTATACTGAACTCTTTTATTTATTGATCACCGATAGTATGCTCTTGAAATAGTGTAGGCGAATGCTGAGTTACTCCAGCATTATCGGTATTGAAAATATCTAATAGTTTTTAAAATCCTTAACTAAAAAGCCTTTCTCAGGATAATTCAAATCTGATAGATGGCTGCATATCTACGTTCCGAAAACAGAGATAAATTCTAGATTCCCAATGTCTAGAGCGGTTAAATCTCTGTGTTGCAACTCTGCAAATAAAATTTGCCACAAATTATATTGCCTTTAGCTTTGCATTCAAAACTAGATACAGGTTGTACCGGTTGTACGTGTTTATTAACAATTTTTTATTAACCACTAAAATATCCTCATAAAAATGCATTAACAAGCTGAAGCGCTGACTTTCTAATTATCAACGAATGCACGAATCCTAAGCAGGAAATTCCATCTAAGCCTTAAATTCTGAGTCAAAAGTAGGTACTTAAGCTCTAAATGCAATAACCAAATTGATTGACCGCTTTCGTGGCCTTTTTTTCATGAAAATTAACATTTCCGGAGGAATTAAACCAAATTGAGACTTTCACTGTAGGTCATCGTTTGTGCACTAATCAACCGGAAAATAAGGAAAAATTCATTAAGTCTAATCATTGCTGGGTCACTGACGGAGTAATCACTTTAAGGGTCATAGCGTTCCTCCATGGGAAGGTGATAGATAATAAATTTGAATGAATTTGTATGTCAGTTCCGGGGATACTTTTCTTCAGTAAGTGGTGGATGCTATTGTTTCCACTCTTTAGTGGAAGTCTAAGCAAGTGCATTTCAAGGATGAACTATGGCGAGGTTAGGTCGATAAGTGGTGTTTGGTGGGATTTCAATCATTATCTACTCATTTTACCATCTTTTCTTTATTATCATTGAAAACGTAAATCATTGAGGACGGAATCTCTTAGAGTGGAGCTTCTAATATAAGCAGGGAGCAGACATAGATTTTCTTTTGGCATCTGCAGGTTCTGCAAAAGTCATTGCTAACAATACATAGTCTGGAAGCATGTGTGCTTTAATTCTGATTTAGATGAACTATCACTGTTGCAGCAGGACTTTAGTCTACAATATAGTATTCAAAGCCAAGTAAAAGCCTTATAATTAGCACTGTAGCACGTCTTGGAAGAAACTGGAATGACTTGGTAAGTTGTTATTAGGTCAGACTCATTGAAAGTCATGCTGAAGTCTATTGTGGGCAGTAGATCTGTTAGGTTGTGTGTTGCAATTTGTCCGCATTTGTTAACAATTGTAGCAAATGTCTTGAATTTGTCTCGTCCCGTCCCTCCGTGGAGCAATATATTCGTCAGTCACCGACAGTCTAAAGTCACCATTGGTTATGATATGGAAAACAACCAATTAGTCCTTGTAAAGCCAATCTAGTGCCTTTTACGAAAGTGTTCATTGCAATGGTTAGCTCAATTACCTACCCAGCCAAAGACTGACTTCTAAAATTTCTTGAAGAGACAAGAGGAACGAATCCCGAAAAAGTGTAAAGAAAGTCTTGATATTAAAAGTGCTCAGACTCACGACGACTGCTAGATTTGGTCAAGTTAGATTACACGTACAAACTAGTACAAACTAGACAATCTTGTGGGACACTTGGAAATATTTGACTCAATACGTGTTTTATATCTACAATTCGTCAAATTGTAGTGGAAGGTGGACTACCTACCTATAAATTGTTCCGTGGAGACTAGTACAGGTTCCTAGAAGTATGGTATTGTACACCTATTTATAGAAGGTCTGTAGTTGCAACTGCAACATCAAAGCCATGGTTCCAAGTAGAACTAGGCCCAGTACGTCAAACCTTATAAAAGGTACCAAGGAAATAACACTACATGTCTTCTCAGAAACTTAGTTACTCTGTTTGTCTTGAAATCTTTGTCAGTCAAGACAAATACTGTACAGTCACATACCAGACCCAGGAAGCAAAAAGTTAGTTTTATTTGGAAGAAGTTGTAAAATCTGAAAACATTCCTGAATGTTACGTTTGTTAGCGGAGTTAAAGGCTTTTGCTATTAAGGTCACCCTGTGACGAATAAAGTCTTGATTAGTAGGACTACATCCGCTCTTTAGTCATCTTCTCCTCCTTGTACGTAAAGTCAATGATTGACTGAACTTAGTCTTTGGCACAGTGGTTATGTTTCATTAATTAAATGTCAAATGCTTCAGCTTAAGCGTTGATAAGGCATTGCTAATAGCGAGCATAAAGAGAATTGGACCTTAGTGACTTCCCTGTGGAACACCAGAATAGGTTATAAAAGATTTCGATTTCGCTTCTTGCAAATGACATTGCAACAGATTGAGGTTTGCCTATCGTATAAAATTTATTCAAAGAGCTTGGGACTCAGTCTACAGTGAAGATCAATATTAAATGGGACTTCGTGCAATGATCAGCAAACGAGTTAATGAAATCAGTCTATGTTTTGATTCTGCATTTATTTTTCCTTTTAAGTGGCTCTACAGTTTGGCTGGAACTGGGCCCCCATTAACAATCTTCTCCAATTAGCCCGGTAAACTTCCTCTAGCTGTACACTTCAAGTCGGTTTAAGTACCCTCCGACTTGTGTTCCTACTGGGTTGTACATTCCGATTCAATTTTAGAACTTTACAAGCTGGAACATTTGTATCCATCCGCTCTACATGTCCTACCCATCTTAATTCACTGATGAGCAACTTTTTATTAAGGTCGATGTCGCGGTACAACTCGTATAGTTCTATGTTGAATCTGCTCTTGTAAGCCCTGTCAACGTAAAAGGGACTGTAAATTTAACGAATAATCTTTTTCTCGAAGCAGACGAAGATTTGTTCATCCGCTTTAGATAGATTCCAAGTTTCAGCCCCATAAAGGATTAGGTTTTATATGCAGAATCCCTTTAGTTCTTCGTGAAAGGATTTCACTACTCAGTTGGATATTCTGCCTAAAGAAAAAGTCATTGGTAAGAGTTCTTCTTCTTTAATTTCTTCTGAAAGGATATTGTCACAGCGGAGGTAGACAAAGTCTCTTACTACCTCGAAGTTGTAGCTGTCGATTGAGACTTTCTATCACGTGCACCGATGTTGTGTGTCTCTTCTTGTTGACAGTACATACTTGGTTTTGCCCTCATTTGCGTTCAGCCAATAACGCCAATACTTGCCAACTTGTGAAAGATTATGCCTCCGGTGTTGACTTATGAATTTCAGACAATCCTTTCAAGTACCATGTTGGAAAAGTCATATGACATATGGCCCGTTACCTTGTCTAAATCCTTCTCAGTGGACCAGAAACCGTTCTCCAACGTTATCCTACATAGGCGAATCAGTTTGGCAGGAATGTCTAGGCTAGGCATATTGTAGATGTCGTCATATGCCGCCTTGTGCGATCGACTCTCCTGGTCTGACACCACATTGATAGGGGCCGATAAGAGTTTTAATGAAAGGGGTTTCACGTTTTCAGTTATTACAGGCCCACTGCTTGGAAGATCATCTTTGGCTGTTAAGATAGGAGACGATAACTAGATATCTAGTTATTTCTGAAATCAATCACCTTCAATAAAATGTATCATGTATGGCTCATTTCAAAGACAACAGCATATGGCGTCTGTCCCCAGTTGGCTTTTACTACAAAATATGACAACACTCTCACACCTGCTGGAAAAGACGCGATATCGTTATTCATTCTTCCTACAGTGACGGGTTTCAAGAACCATGACTTGACATGAGCTTGTTCTAAAAAAGGCCATTCTGTGTCAGATGCATTAGGTATACTCATGTCAATCACTGAATGGCATCACAACCCTAGGAGTGACTTGAAAGAAATACTGTGCGTCACATAAATATAATTTCAAAGTATCCTACTACCTATAGCTATAGCACGTGCTAAAGCGTGGGTTGGCATAGTTATCAAAACTCTCGCCATCTGCTCAGTATCCGATGAAAGCCACTTCAAAAACTAATCACATACGAGTATCTCATCCGTCAACAGTCAATATTGACTAGCGATCTGAATCAACTAATGATCACCTGCTGCTTAAATGCGCATAATGACACACTAACTTCGTTTCATTCCAATCTCTTTCGGCTGTCAACTCCATAAAGATCAATAAACCACCGAATGACAAATCCGCCCAACAAACGCCTCGCATGAGCCGGAACATCTGTAGGTGGCTCGTCCCCGGTCCCAACTTAACATTGCAAATTTCTATAATCTTCTTCGGTCACATAACCATAATGAATTTTTATAAACTTTCTTCCGCCATTTCAAATATGTAAATTAGTAGATTGTGTATGAATTTTTTTTCTATAAGGGATATGCAAATAAATTTAAAAAAATATCTTTTCCTTTCTTTCGTTACAGACAATCGCAACACTTAGTACACATGGTGCACAAATTCCAACGGCGACAAGTAAGTAGCAAAACCTTTAAGCTGTCACCACAATATGGGTCAGTTTGCAAAATAGGACTGCGCTGACGCAAATGACACGCACGGACTGTGTACACCAATACACCAATTTTCCATTGTGAACACGACTGTTGTTGAGTAATGCCGCTCCGTCAATATATCGATCACAATAAATTAGATGAAAAGGAAAAGAAATAAAGTAGGACTGGCTGGTGAAAAATAAAAAAAAAATGACAGACAGACAGTCAGACTACATCCGTGCACGAATATGTGGGTGTTTAGGTCGCAGCATTACATGTTTTGTGTTGACAAATGTTGTAATACCTTGGAGATGGTATCTGTCGTGACTTGGTTTCGATGTGACTGAGATTGGGTGTCGTTTTCACTTTTATCAGAGGCTGAGTCGGAAGTTTTCGACAGATTATTATTGATGGATGTAGGTACATACATGCAAACGTGAGGAAGCTTGAAGATACGAGAGGAATTATTTTTTTCGAGTACAGTTGATGTCGCTTATAACGACCGTGAAGGGACCGACTAAATAAGGACGTTGTAACCGGCGGTCATTATATCCAAAAGTGTTATATCAGATGGAAGACTAGTCGAATATATAATGCAAACAACCAAATGAAAGAAAAATTGCGATTGTATGCGACTGTTATAAGCGTCAATGCGGAGTCGTTATAAGCGACTATTCATCTTTTCCTTCACTTTTCGATTCGTCGACATCAAAAGCATCGAAAAAATGCCTAAACTGTCAAAATTTGATGAATTCACTCGTTTTTAGTTGAAAAAAATAGTAAATTTGTAAAAAAAACACTGGTGGGCGTGACCAAAACCGTAGACCTTTAGAACGTTAAAGCTTGCAAATATCGACAGAGTTGTCGATGTCGAATTTTGAGCCAAGTGACGATGACAAATTCATTGGAAATATTTTAAATTTACGTGAACCTTGAAAGGATTTAAACGTTTTTCTAGAATGTGCTTCGTAGATTTTGCATTTGCTTTGGACGAATAAGTTTTACAATCCCTTTCTGACTGTATACCGACGAAAACCCCAGCAACCATACACACCAATGTCAGTAACACTCTTTAAAGAATCTTATTAAGTGTTTTTCTGAGAAAGACATCCGAGATGCATGTTACTGCTAATAGGGTTACCAAAAGGTGGCTCGTGTCTGGTGAAGGTATACCTGTGATGCCTTCAGTTTATTCAGCTCACAGTGCATGTACAGTAAGTTTTAGTAATTGCATACACTACGTGACAATGATGATATCATGCGAATGTAGATAGCAAAAATGTTAAGCATACTCGTAGAATGGTTGCACTTGCGCTGTTATTCCTACCAAACCCATAATTTTATGCCACGACCATCAGCTACTGGATACTTACTCGTACTCGTACAGCATGATGTAATTTAATGATAGTCTCCTCCATAAAGATTTCATCTTTACCAAAACTTTGACTGAAAAATGCTAAATAATCAATCCCAAGGAGTATTTTTACGGCTTGCTCACTCATGAAATCGACTTTGAGCCAAGAAAAGTTGTCAAATAAAACATACCACTTAATTTGGAGTTAATCTTCCACTCTGCGCGATCTAGACATTGATTCACCATCCAGGAATTATACTCACGCGTTTTAGATTTCACTTACCCGAGCAAGACTTTAGTGATAGAAGCAGTTGTTCTCTTTTTCATACCTCTTAAGTACAACCATGCAGGAGCTTTAGATTTACATAGTTAACTCATGAAGACATACACTCTCGGGCAGACAACAATTGCTTCATTCGATAGATATGGACGAACAAAAGATATTTCGTCGTATAATTACCTCAGGAATCATATCATGTCATGTTGCAGACAGTCACTGTTTAAAAGAAATCACTGTAATTGCTACCGACTTCAGCAAAACCTCCAACAAAATCTCGCACGAAATCATTCTCCTCCTTAAGCTCTTGATTTCAGTCGAGTTTTATGCCATAACACAAGCCTTACCTTGCAGAGCAACAATACAGTATAAAATCCTCTTCTATGTCCGATTCCATTACCCCCACGTCTGGAGTTCCACAAGGTAGCCATCTTGGTCCTATATCTTTTATCAAGTCCACAAATGCAACTCACTGCATCTTTGAAAGCTTTTATCTATCATGAAGACATGAATATCAAAAGACACTTTAAGCAGACCTGAACAACTTTTCAATCTGATGCTAAACTTGTCAGCAGTGGTAATAGTAACAGTAGTAAAAAAGTGGGCGTGGCTCAAGTGCTTAGTGGGTTTCCAGGTTCAATGCTAAAACAACACCAACAATTTATTTCACGACCCTACCTCTCGCGAACGTCCGACGAACATCCGAGAGTGCAACTGTTTCTTCTCAAATAATAAATTGCCCTTCGGATACGACTTTAGAAATGAAATAAAGAATATAACACGCACAACACTAATCCTTATGTCAACACTTGTCAAGCTATTACTCATTCCCGTGAAAATCTTCTGCCAGCCCCTAGAATATATCAAAAAAGCTGGTCTAAACATTTCCCACTTGTTAGGCCAATCCTATACCAGCCAAGTCTGTTCGCTCTATCACGATACCCATTCCCTTCAACGAATTCGCTGCTTTTCAATGCAGATTTCTCCGTCCATTCTCTTCATGGCCTTGCTTGGCTCGACAGGTATAGCCCACTACCTTATAAAGATCGTTTGAAATAAATGAACGTTCAGTCCCTAGAAAATTGAAGATACCTTCTTTATACGTCAGCTATTAGCAAGAAGCATTGATAGCCCTGCACTGCTACAATCTAAGATCATCGTACCTCACGGCTGAAACGAACCAATGACTAGAGTACTACGTTTGGCTAACTACAAGCAATGCTGCAGTGCAACCAATTAACACCTCGGAACTTCCTTGCTTATTTCACATCTTTTACTCCTTTCCGTAGTTTTTAAGTTTGTAGTTCTTAAGATTTAGAATAATCTGTAGGTGAACCCACAAAAAAAAAATTAGCTTTAAGATCGTGTCCAAGTTTTGGGTTGTCTAGAACTCGTACCTTTACCCTACCAAAACCTAGAGATCGACTAAACCCCTCTAAGGTCATAAATTTCCTAAGAGTTCGAGAACCCTCACGGTATTTCCTCCTTGTTGCGTGTGAATCTCCACAGATACGCAATTATTCACCAAACTGTGAATCTGCATCCTCCCCGGATTATGGCCATCTTGAACGTGCTCGCTAGTTGATTAGCCAATGTTACGTCCAAAGTACCAAAGCCATTAATACCATTTCTGGCCCACACCTGCTTGCCAAACTGAAGGGGAAATACTCAAATGCTCTCTATGGCTGTTATGCAAGCCCACGCAATGTCTAAAAGCCAAGCACCTATCTTCCAGATAATACCTATGTACGGTCGACCTTTAAATGAATTCCGCATGCGATAAAGCCCGCACCCCGCGCATGCAAACAAAAAGCAATATTTAATGCAGGAATTTTATGTTGCACGGCCCTACGCTGATGCATATGCTATAGAGGCAAGGGTTCAATGCACCTTCCTCGCCATACCGCCAGAAGGCGACTTGTGCCTGCAGCCATGATGCCTATAAATCCACCCAGTGGAGGAAGAAAATGTTTAAGATGCAATTTTGCTTTTTGTTTTTTTTTTGTTTTGTTTTGTGTACTCAAAATGACATGGTTGTATCTGCAAGGTACACAAACGTAATGGTATCTCATGTAATGGTCTCGTGTTGGGCTGCTTCTTCCACCATGGTAAGGTCGCTTTGAACCTTTTTCTGTGTGCAGATGCACAAAGAAACACGGCAATAATGGCACGGCCGGCAGGAAAAAACAACAACGAAGAGGTTCCCCCTTGTATGTGGACTAAGACAAGCACTATATTGCGTTGCTCTCGGGTGCCGGGTATACAGCACAATATTTATGGGGTTCAAGGAACTTTCAGGAACCCAAGATGAGGCTGGCAGAACACACTGATCTTCTTGAAAGGCGAATTCTTTGTGCTCTGTGTGGAGCGTAGCCACTCAATGTCATTGCCAATGGAATTGGTTTGTGGCTGGGTGCATTTGATTGGAGATCTGCATCTCGTAGCTCTTGTTATCCGTTTGCAACCATTTGGCTTGGTATTGATTTATGGTCGAGAGCGGTTGTTGATTGGATCGTCATAAACGAGTTTTTCGTTTTGGCCATATTTGGTTGCATAACCACCGCTCTCGGGAGTCCAATTTTGGTAAATGATCTGTAGAACGATCGGTAGGAGCGGAAGCAATGGGATCTTAAGAAGAATATTCTTCTGTTTCTTTGCCGTGATGTTGGTTGCAGATAAAATATTCTGCAGGCCACCTCTGGTGCTCATTTGAAGTAAAAAAAATAAAAACATTTTTACGAATCGAGGTCTAAGTACTCGTACCTTGACTGGAGGCACAGACTCTTGGGAGAATTTCAGAGATTTGATGAATGGTAAACCGAATGAACAATGTTTCGAGTTAGCATGCAATTAGTAGTACGTGTGTGAGAAGCTGTTGCCACTGGCCTGGATTCAGTAGTCATAACGGTGGGTTGTTGTATGACGACGAAGTTCATGGTGCAAGGTCTGTTATAATGAAATGGTTCTGTGTGTGAACCATCGACATGGGACTTGCAATGGCCTTATGCAAAGGCTTGTTCAAGTTCACCTAAGAATTTGTGGTGCACCCACAATGTATTAAGATCAGAATGAAGCATTTAGTATTGGCTTACATAAAATCAAAAAGCGAATATCGACCACCCTCTGTCCCGTATTTCCAAAAAGATGGCTATAACGATTTGCTAAGGGATTACGAATAAACCAAAAGTACTTAGTTGATGGACTATAATTGAAGATGTTTTGAACTCTTTTCTCCTCTATCTTTGTAGGTAAAAGCTGGTATACCCCAAGGCTATTTTTTTTTATTTTATATATGAACTGTTGACTCCTATGTTCAATATATTCCACAACTCACGTCCCTCCTCTTTAGCCTTGAAACGGCATACGTATTACGTTGATCTTTACGTACCAGATCAGGAAGACAAGGGCCAGCTTTCCATTTCTGTATGTTTGAATACCAGGACAGTTTCACGAAGTTTAGACCCATCAGACCCAAACAAAGCTTTCCCTCCTGAATCTAGTATTCGAGGAAAGATTAAAGCATTTCATAAGACACCAGCTTGTGGACGGATACTGTTGAGTGTTTTTCTTGCTATTCTGGATACTGAATGAGATGAGGAAACCATTGACATTACATTCCACAGAAAAGGCAAAATGTTCAGTTTTCCTGATTAGGGTTTGGTAAAATTTCTTGTTCAGGAGCTCGTAAGGACACTTGTTGGTAGAATCCTCTTTTTTTCTCTGTGGGTGCGTGGGCGGATATCTGACTAATGTTAGCGAATTAAGACTTTATCCGGACTGTCATAAGCCTTTCACTAACTTAAGTCTAAAGTTCAAGACCTCATGTAGAAGTAGGTTCTGCTTCTATTCTTTGTAGGAATCACCATACGAGTCACAGTTTTTCATCCTTCTTTTACCTGGCCCATCCTACCACACTTTGTGGATGGCACTGGTATCCTTTATATAGCAGTCTAGGGCTATGTTCAGATTCATGGTCCCAACATTCTACAAGCAGATTCGAACAACGTAGTTCTTTTTCCTTTTTGCTGGGTCGTAACTGTAACATTTCTTTCGTAGTAGGTAAGTTACTCAGACATACAATTCCCATTCTGGAGTCCGAATTCCATTCTATACCCCTAGGACGAAGGGTCGGAGTCAGTAATATGAGCGGGTGTTGGTTCATTAAGGGTTTATCTGTCAATACCCTGATTCAGTGTTGGTGATCACTTTATACCTGGAATTCCGATATGTAGAAGCAGCTCATATAGCGAAATACATACATCTGTTAACTTGAAAACTGACATATTTCGTTAGCAGCTAGTAAACAAAATAAGGCCTTAATACCGACCCTGTAGAACTCCAAAGGTATAAAGTGCTTTTGTGTATCTCTCAAAATAATTCAACAAAAATTTAATCCTCAACAGTGACATAATCATCGTCCTAAGGGGGTTAACCCTAAAGTAGTAAGTCCCTTCCTTTACTGTTGTACTATAACTTGTGCTGAAGACCTTTGAGGTTTTTTTTGTAATCCTTCGCTTACACTTCTTTGAATACTCTTCTTCATCAATGGTCATGTGGTTCTGTGTTCTTTTGGAAATCGGTAGACATCCTGATGAGCTGATGATCTCTTGAATTTTCGGTTCAAAGTGAACCTATGGTACAAAGGTACAAGTTACTTACTACATAACCGTTAAATCGGTCGATGGATGAAGGTTCATAGTGAGTTTATGAAATACCATCCCAATACCAAACTAAAATCGAAATGAAAGCCCATTTAAAGGAAAAAACTCTTCAGCAGTTAGGAGACCCTGAGTACATTACACTTCTTTATTTGAAAAAGTATTTAAAACCTATGCAAGTTCCATAATCTTATCGATAAGCCCTAGATTACGAGCACATCCATTTTGATTGGTTGGCGTTAAGTAGGATGTAGGCAAGCGATTTTTGGCCAAGTGTATGTACGCATTTACCATTGCCTCTGGTTCTGGGAACTTCTCACGGGTCATAATCCAAACCATTTCTGCAAAGACATCGAATTAGTTACTGGAGTTTCAATAAGACTATCAACGGTACTGACTCGAGTGATAGTGATCAGTTATGGGGGTGCACGCATACAGCACACTGTAGTTGACGTAGTCAGTATCTAGAACCCAAAATCGACTTCTAGCTGCAGCTGTGGATTTAGAGAGTATTGTATTAGGTACGAATTTAGCATAAGACTACTTACAGGCAGCATCCTTGAACTGGACATCCATTTTTCCACTCGTAACGTTTGTGGCAGTTCCTAGCATTTCAACGAAACTCTTTGAGCTGTTATAACGAAATAGATGTGAGTTTAGTTGTATGACAGGTAAAGAAATACTAACAAAGTGTCATATCGGGATTTTAGAACTGTAACGTCACCGGTGTCCTTGAGTTCATAGCTCAGCATGTTGCATTTGCTGGTCTTCTCCAGATCCAATGGATATTTCTGGTATTCAAACCATTCGCCCATAAACTGGAAATAAATTTTTGTACTTAATTTCGTACTTTAAATATTGACCAAGGACATGTGTTTGCTTATAGACATTTTGTCAAGCATTACAGACATAAGAATGAAAATTTCTTTTCGTAAGGATACCAAGCTTAAACAAGCATAGATCCAGCAAACTTGCTGGAATTGATCGCTTGTTGGTCAGAAGATGGATGGATGAATGGAACCTCAGTATAATTTTCCCGTTTGTCCGAAAGAAGGTCGATGAAATTGCATCGATTCTATCAAAATAGAGTAAAAGATATAATCTACCACGCCTACTTTTAGAAGATTTGAAACCCTACATAAACAGCTTCATGTAGTTTCAGACCAGAAAAACTCACAGTCGATCAGATTTTCACACCTCAACAGATTCTGGGAAGTACCCAAAAAGTCCCAGGCGCTATCCACTTACTTAATAGATTTGAACCCTACATATGACGGTATATATACAGACGAGCTTAGCAGAGCCATGTTAGGTCTTGACCAAACTCGTTTGCTGAAGGAGGAACCTGACGGAAAACTTTCGATACTGCATAAAGAAGAAACTAGTTTCAAAAAGAGCTCTAACAAATAAGCACAGTGAACGCGTCATATTATGTTAGTTCATCTAGTTCAGTAGTTCAACAGTTCATTTAGCTAACTAGTAAGAACAGCTGAACTTAATTGAGCGCTTTTTGCATTGTGTATCTCAGAGAACAAAATGAACTGAAACAACAAACTAGTTCAGTCAACAGATTTGAACTAAAATAAGCGTTCTCTGAACTGAACTAAAATGCATAAGTTTAAGCATAAGTGGAAGCATCTCCTTGGTTGCTGGAAAAATTCCTCTTAAAATGTTTCCATTGACGGGCCTTGGAGCCTCGTTGCTACAACGAAATATACTAGCTGTACGTCGATCAAGAAGTCAAGCATCAGTCCGTAGAGTCTTTAAATTCATTCTGGGGGAAGAACCCTGTAGAGGAAGGCCTCCTCTAAGGTGGCATGCACAAGTAGAGAAGGACTTGAACCGACTTGCAATGTGCAACTGTAGGCTCGTAGGTAAGAACCGCACTAACTGAGAGGCTTATGGATTGAGGCCCAGATTTCTGCCATCCAATTACTACACTCAGCAATATTCCTTATGATGTACGGTTACAGCGGAAGTGATATTTTGACCTACGCCATAGAGTATGCACTCTTATTGCAATTGCACGGCCTAAAGTTGGTAGAAAGAGAAGATAGGATAGATTTTTTGGTGTAGTGGTTTGAGACTCAGCTAGATTTTTTTACTCCACGAGTGGTGTCTGAACTAGTCAGGGAAAATTTGTAGGTTTTTTATGCTTTCTGCTAAATTTCCAATATTAACTACTAGTTTGTTCACTATATGTAGGTGGAGATGGGGTGTCAGTAGCTATGGTTGGGAGTTGAACCAACAACACCAATCACTCAATAACCAAACACAATGCCACTACACACTATTGCCATCCATCGCCAAATAACCACGGTTACCATCGCTTCTGCTTTAAAAGTAATTTCCAGGCATCTGACAAGTCATGATTAAATAGACTTGGTTGGTACGAGTATATGTCTAGTTTCTGAAAATCACTCTACTATTGTCGCCCTTGTAGGGCAAAATTGCTCATTTCCACTATCCTGAGATGGAAAACCGTAGAAATTACGAAAAATACAACTGTAGACCAGACCAATGTTTCAATATAAACATATCTTTCAATGTTCTCGAACCTAGTCCAACTTAAATGAACTGTCTTTGCGTTTCATTTCTGATTTGTAACAGCCGTATCCATACGTCAGCAAATTAGCAAATCGCAGAATCCTTAAACTAAAACGAACCTTTTCGACATCGAAATCCTTAACCCTCTGCATATCGAGGCACTCTCCACCGAAGAACACTTGACAGTCACAGAATCGCCTCCATCCAAAGATGAATACCGTCGCGAAGACAATAAATCTATGTGAAACAGATTTTAATTAAATTTCTCAACACACATCACAACATCCTTAATACTGCGAACACACTTATTGCAAAACATCCTTCTCGAAAACTCTATTCCACTTAAGTACTAATTCGAATGTCCTACGTTGAACTGTAGACGTGACCCACTCTCTCGTACCATTTTATACTGGAAAAAAATATCTCGAACAACGATCCGATCGTATCGAATCGAACTTCCTTTTAAAATGTTCCTATGTTCACCGCAAACACTTACCGTTATTAATTTATAAAAAGAATTCTTCTCAATGTCTTGACGAATCGATTGTCTTGCAATCAGACAATCAAGTAGTATGCATGTATCTCCCCTATCTGATCACACTGATCAGAGTGATCACTAACTAATTAAAGATTCCACAAAACGTGTAGTTCTGTATTTTTGTATCTTTCTTTTGATTCCAGATTCACCTTCATTGCATAAGAATAGCGGCAGTGGCATTGAGCCAACCGTTCGAATACAATGCATGTCCGGCTCGATGTTAATCACAATAAAAGATGCGCCGCCAAACCATGAGAATGGCCTATTTAGCGGAATGATTTACCCCAAAGGCCTATCGAAGAATTCAACATGCCTCTCGGAATATCGGTAAAGTGCACTAAATGATTGAATTTGTTTTGTTTTAGAGACTCAATTCGAAAGTACATTATTGCAGAGATCATCAGGGACCACTGCGGTATAAGTTACCTTTGAGGAGTTGTAATACGATGCCACAAGAGACGGTAAGTGTATTGGAAGAGTTATAAAACTAAATTCGAATGATATAACCTGTTTAAACGGTGAAATTGAGAAAGCATTAAATGAATAGATTCAAGTGTTCTCCCAGATTGTCACAATTACGGGAAAAAAGATAGAGATACATTTGGAGAGGGCTCTTCTTATGGTGATGAGTTCGGCGTGTACTCATGTGTAGATACACACGTAATAAGGCGCCCACACATGACTCGGTGTGAGGGTTATGTAAGGCTAGGTGAAGACTCCAATTGTAATTAAGATATTTTTTACCAGCTCCAGAGAATGGCAACAAACATGTCAAAAACAATAAAAAGAAATAAATAATCTGTTTGTTGAGTGCTTGTGGCATAAATCTCTTTGAAGCACGGGCACACGGGGGACTAGGTATGGTCTGGCAATTTGGAAGACTCTATTTGATTGAGTCTTTGCCAGGGGCAAAGTTAATTGGAGACGTCGCATTGTACTTTCATGGAGTTACATAATTATAACTATTTTTTTTTTTGCGACTAAGACATGTAATTGAAGTGGAGGAGCACATATTTGTTTTCGGTTTTTCGAGAGATGATAGTATTCTTCAAATGTTTTTGAGTCTAACTCGTGCCGTCTGTATGGCATTTCAAACTCAAACACTGAAGTTCTCTTTCAAGGAGCAAATAGTGTCCGAATGGTTCACGTGAGGTTGATGATAAAAAGTCAATTTGATTCAACTTCGAGGCTGCATTACATAAGCGTGATGGAAAATTGGCTCCAAAGAATCGACCGCTGCAGACGTGCTCGAGGTAATTATATCACAGAAGTCGAATGTTGTACTTAAATTGGACATGTGCTCTACATTTGAAATCAATTTTTGTCCGATAGTTGGATTATCTTATGTTTTATTTAAGTACAAAAATGTTATGTCCTTATTGAAATTTTTTTACATTAATGTACCATGAGATTGTGATCCCTCTGGAGAGTTTGGTTCTGCACCTATTTCAATGAATGTAATGAATCCTTGAAGGCTCCAACTGTGCCCTTTAAGTTTTTTTTTCTATCAGACATAAGACTTCTCTTTAATAAGAGACAATCCAAGATAACACGCGAGCATTCGACAAACATCTGTGAGTAAAACTGTCATGAAAAATCTTCTCAAAACCAAAGTTGCCATTCGGATTACATAATGAGTATATCACGCGGAACGCTAATGCTTGTGAGAATAAGATAGATCCTGTGTCTCATGAATCTTAAATATTCAGTTTCTATGAAGGTAGGGTATGAGATATTTCATCGAAATGTAAACTACATAGGTTATGCCACTGAGCCCCTCGTTAACCAAGGTTCGGACTGTCTCGCTCACTAGCCTAAGTCACAGTAGACTATGCACTATCATCAGAGAAAAGTGGAAGAGGCACCATAATATTAGCTTCAATGACACTGAAGGCGGTTGTACTAATAGAAATAAGTTTTAGCATGTTCTCCCATCCATTTAGAACACCAAGATATGCGCCGTTGGACTTTCACCCCATTTGTGGTTGGCCTTCCTAATAGCACTCACCTTTGAGCAATGTTTACATGTGGTTTGTCACCTCGAATCTGGAATGTTGTCCATAACCTGTACAAGACTAATACTAAGCCAATGTAGTCAACGTATCTTGCCATTGAACTGAACTTTGAAGATATTTGAATCCGATGATGGTGACACGACAAGCGCAGCAAATTTCAAAGACTAGCTTTCCATCATTTCAAATACAAAAATAAGCAATGCTTACATGACCTGAGGATTTTAATTCCAAGTTAGCCTATCCAAACGTTAAATTGAAAGTAAGTAAAGTGACGGCAAAGTCTAACTTCCATTAGAACTTTCAACCTGCGTTGAAATGCTAGCTAAGGTCTGGACCTGAGGTCCGCTTCAATGTAGAATCATTATTCCTTGTTACATATGTGCATACATAGGTGTAGAAACCCTTAGTAAGGTGCATTGAAGGGTCAGCTGTAGTCTATTGAATGATAGGAGTTCTTTGGTCCCTATATCGTTGCATTGGACCCAAAGTAGCCTCGAAACACGGCATGAGGAGAGTTTATTCCACCTAACATTAGCCATGATGCAGAAGTCCGATGAGACCCTTTTTTTTCCTTGGAAGCAAATATGTGCCAAAATCCAGCATAAAAAGATAGCGTAGGCCTTAGAAATTTGAGTTCCTCTTTACAAATCTTAACCAATTTTGAGTTGATTGCGATGGAAGTGGTGACTTTGATGGCTGCTTGGCTATCGATGTATATGTCTATATGCTTGTATTTGCTCAGAATTATTGTGATTCCTCTGAAAAAATTCCTAAACCTGTGCCTTCGTCCATGGAGATGGACATGCAGGCAGGGTTGACGATTCCACCATTTGCCCAGCCCTCTGTGGACGGAAACTTGAAGTCGGCGATAAGGTTGAAGTTTAAATAAGGGGGAGGTAATCATAGGATGCGCTCACGTCAGAACACTTGGTGATGGTACTATGTCCGATGTAAGAGCCTCTCCATTGGGTAGAGCCCGAGCATGTTGCAAAGACAATGGGAGTTATCCTACGCTAGTAGTCGCTATAGACATTAGACTCTTGTGAGATTGCTCAGGTTTGTGACTTTTGTGGCAGCTGCCCACCACACCATGCAGTTGTAAATAAGAATCTGTCTGACGATGGGAGTATACTTCAGTGTATAGTGGCAGGCTTAGGGCCCGATTTTCTGCGAAATACCCTGCTGTAAGCCTAAACAGCTATCGAGGACTTCTTCGTATGCTCTAATATGTTGTCCTTCCAGATCAGCTTCCATTTTAAGTTGGTGTCACGAAAACGGGTAAATTTCTCTTATTTGTAGACAGAGCTAGTTCTGTTTCCCATGCGTTGATACCGGTACCACATCGTATGGCCCAGTTTACTAATATGACGAAATAATCAGTATAAGCGAGGTCACAGCATGTGCTTGTCTACCGACCAATTCGATTCTGATATTGCGTTAACTGAGCATGCTTTCTATCCAGTCTAACAGGATAGGGTTTTCCCGCATTTTGTTTAGAGCTATTGCAATCGCTGTCAAGTTTACATTATAGACGGCCCTTTCTAAGCCCAGGAATGTTTTAAAGGTGAGTTCTTGTTGGTACAGGTAGATATCATCTTGAGGATTTTTTGCCCCAAAACCGGCAGGAGGACCCATTAGATACATACACACCCCACTGTGTAAAGCCAACTGTATTACAAAGAATGTGGAATCAAATGGCTTCCACTATTCCGAGCTAAACCGCACAAAGGCGTTGTTAATTGGACCTCCAATGACTCTAAAAGAATAAAAATTTAAGAAAATAAATTTGTGTTTGACCTGCATTGGCCAGTTTTTTCTTTATATCTCTGACAACGTCAACAAATTATTTGTTTAATGTACCAAAGCCTTCAAAATACACAAAAATGTTACAAAACCCGGAAAGAACAAGGGCGACATCATGAAGGAAATACTCATGCTGATATATTTTTCCCAAAAAAGAAACACTACAGTTCAACGTTCCTTAAATTAAATTTGTACCACCCACATACCAACACCTCTTCTATACTGTTATAGTACAGATATTAATCACCATTCCGTAGATAATTCACCTTCAAGGTCCCATAGCCCACACAGTCCATTTGAAGTTCAATCAACTTTCCTGCCAAATAGCAATCACCATGTGTGGTAGGTATAAGCTCAGTCACCCTAATTTCCCAAAAGAATCATTAGTTTGGTGTTTTTTTTTTGCGTGAAGATCGCACGTGTTAAACTCATTAATATGAAACCATAAGAGTGAGCGAATTAAAGTGGGAAATGATTTCAAATCAGCAGTCATTCGATGATTGCCAACATTCAATCAATTGATAAGAATCTATCTATCCTGTTGTTATCAAATTGTAAATATTCTTCAGTATGCATCCGGTTGTAGGCACTTGGACTTATGCTTGGTAATGGAATTTAAACTCTTATCAGTCGTCGATTTAATTGCATCAAACAGCATGTGCTAAACATTTAATCAGTTTGAGTGCGGGGAGATACATACTCGTAGATACCATATTTCGCCAAGCTACTCTGAATACCTTGACTTTTATTTACTGAACCCTCTGAATGGCAATAACAATTTAAGAAAACAAACAGTATCTGTATCTGTGTCATTAGATTTGTTAGATAGAGTGTCAAGCGATACGTATGTAGGTACATGCTTTCCATTATCATTTCGCCGATATCGATCTATGAAAGAAACAGATGCCGAAAGTTGTGCGACGATAGTAAGATACTTCTGTGAAATTGATTGCCATTCAGTTGTTGATGATAAAAAATACGGAAACGTAGCTACACCGTGTACACCATGAGGAAAATGCTGAAACGGCACACTATGAACCTACTCGATAAAAATATAAATATTTGGCAGGACAGATACTACAGTCATACTCTCGGATGTTTGTCTTATGCTCACAAGAAGTGGGACCAAGAAAGAACAGAGAATCCTCATCAGCAAAGTGAAGGTTATAGGAACTTTAATAGTTAAAGTCATCATGTTTCTAAAGCCAGAGTTCGAGTCCGCCGTCATTGTTGTACTTCCAAACCTAGCTTTTGAAAAACTGCGTCACACAATCGATAAGGAAGCAGAGCCAACCAAAGTGCTATCGGGGATTAAAAATGAGTTTTGGTATTGATATTGTATTATGGATGCGAATGAAATAAGTAATATCAAATCAGTGGGTTATCGTTTAAGCTGTCTGCCTGTGATTGACAGATTTCATCGTTAATAACTTTAGCAGCATGTACTGTAGATGCATAGTTCATAGTCCACTGTTGCCTCTGAAAATACCGGAACGGCGGGTAGTTACCCGGAATATTCTTCTTTGCTATCCGATAGTGGGCTTCAAATTTGAGTCTTTATACCACTGAGATCATTCCTTCAGCATACTAAAGCGGTTGCTGTTGACGGATCTAACAAACTATTGGCTCATCCAACAAGAGATACGATTTCGAAATTTTCAACACCAAATCAATAAAAATCCGGCATTGGGGGTGATGATCTGTTGGCAACTGGACCTTATGATCATGTAGTCCAAGATCTTTATGCAAAAAGCGGTGCAATGTAGTTGCGGATAGTCGCAATTCCTATGATCGTCTCGAAATGGATGCAAGTGGCTTTTCAGCCACATTCCTTACTAAGGCGGGAATATTTTAACTGACTTTCTTGGACGAACTCTGGAGTATTCATATCTGTAATCTGTCTGGAATGGAGCCATTGCTTGTAGCCAATGTTAGTACCCCTTTGGATGCCATTGATTGGTTAAGAGTCATTTATCCACTAGAGCCTGATCTTACCTCCTCTGTACTTTGTGATTTCCAAAGAAAATTTGAGACATCTATAGAAGAAGACTTGGAGTTAGTAACATTGCTAAATTTATTATAAAACCAAAATCTATTTTGAAAATATAAAAGTATTTCATTAACAGTTCTCCTGATCAGTTATAGTCACATAGTTGAGCGACAAGTTATTACTTGTCAGTACCACAAGTGCTTTGATGACAGTATCCATTGTTGGAACTGGGTCACGAGTCAGAATCCATACAATTACTAAAAAAGAGGCACACAATCTAATCAATTCATTTTCCTTCCTAAAATGTAAGAAAATCCTTACATGCATGGGATTCCGCTGTGGACTGGACACACGAAAGGACAACACTGTAGCTACTGTAATCAGTCTCTAGGACCCAATAATTACTTCCAGTTGGAGCTAGAGAAACTCTTTAGATAAGTTGTTCTAGTCAAATGTAGACTAATACTCACTTGGTTGTCCAGGGAATTGAACCAGAAGTTTGGCATTTTCAACGGCTTCAGCGCTTCCTTCGATTCTGATTGTACTCTGCGCTCTATATGTACACATAGATACTTAACATCTAAACCAGTATATATGTAGATTCGATTTCAAAAAACTTACTGAACATTGTATTGCGAGTTCACTACCTTGACAGTTCCATTCTCCAAAAGTTCGTAGTCGGCTGTGATGCACTTGCCGCCGGTTTCAAACCTCGCCGGATACTTGGCAACCTCGTACCATAGTCCCATGTACTGTGCGTGATAGGATTAAGCTAGGAGTACTTTGAATATGAAATAGTATTTACCGCGGAGACATTGAACTTTGGCATGACGGGTACACTGGGACATGATCCACTTAATATCACTTGCCCATCGCTGGAATGCAGTGCAACACATATGCAAATTGCGACTAGAGCTACAGATCTAAGGAAGTATCCGAAAGGGTTAATATTTAGAAGAGAACTAGAACTTTAAGTCTACCTTATGCTGGACATCATTTTATGGGACTAATGTAATTATTTTCTGACAATTGTTTATAAGCTTCGTATAAGAGTGTCGTCTTATCTAATTAGATAACGAATATCGATTGCTTTTGATTGAGTATCTGCTATTTGTTTACTAAGATTGGAGTCAATCGGTTTTTGCATTTCCAATTGGAAACAATAAACGCTGATAGTGAAGTGTTTATTGATTAACAACTTGTAATCAATTGTTTTCTCCTAAAGTGGATCTTACTAGATGCAAAGTTCAATGGAAGTAGTGTCTCATACACTCAATCCCATAAAGAATGCTCGATGAATGCCTCGCTAAACTCCGCCAAATAGAAACAAGGAACAAGTCTCTTCAATTAACCATTATATGATCGTTAAAATTCTTTGTTACTTAGGTGGCGCTACAGTTAGGGGTGAACCTGGGCCTCAACCAACAAGGTTCTTTGTCCACAACCTAATTAGACCGTGTTAGGATGGTTTGAGGCTACTAAAGTCCATGATTATGCTCTACTTCAGATCCAGGACTCCATTTATAAGGACGAGCTGTATAGAGTTATGCTCACCTTTCAGATGAATAATGCACCCTGGCACATCAAAGTCGAAAAGACCCCAACGAGTCCTTTGATGTCGAAAAAGGATTTAGTGACTCTACACAAGACTCTGATCATCCCATTTCTTTTCTACAAGACATAGCCATGGACTACATATATCACGAGTGGAAAATATAGATACCACCATGACCTAGTAGGAAAAATTGAAGAAGGTTGAGTCACATAAATGGAATGCCCTACAATTTTTTGGCCCGGAGTGTCTTGAAATAGGAAGACTTCACGTAAACTGAAAGGGAATCTCAACTAGTTTGGTAAGTTAGCTTACCAAGGATTAAGATGGGTGAAGAGACTTGTTGGTTGATACCCAAGTCCACCCTTCATAAGAGGAAGATTTTACTCTTGATTCATCCAGTCAGTTAGATTACTCCGCAAAATACTTTTTTCCTTCAAAGATCTCCATGAAAGCGTAAGGTTTTCACAGATATCGTTAACAATTTTGAGGTAGAGAATCGGAGACTTTCACAAGCCCCGGTCTTAGGTTCTCTACCTCTCTCTGTAGTTTGAGTCTCACTTAAATGAACGCAATGGAAGTATACAGTCTCGATGTCCTGGACATAGAACTTTCAACTCAATAGTTGGATGCACAGGACAAGATCACATAGCAAATAGCTAACTAGATTCAGCTTCAACCCAAGCAAGGCTGACTGACCTCCATGCCTAAACAACCAATGGCTCTCTTTATCCTCCAATGCGCAGTATCTTGGTGTGGTACAGCGGTAGTATCTCAACATCAACCAAGCCTTTCATGCTTGCAGCAAAACCTTCGGTAAGAAGTAGGGAATTGGACCGCAGATGATCTGATGGATAGAAGAAGCAGTCTCCTTTGGGTGGGAGGTAATATCGAGGGAAATGAGCGAGCTGATTAACTATCAAGCTGGGGATCTGACTCAGATAGATACTTTGCTGAGACAGTGAACGTCGTTTTGAGGGCCCTAAGGGGCAAATTCTTTCTCCACTTTCTATTCATCTGAGGATAGATGATAGGAGATGAGAAACTGTATGATATTCTGGCAGTTGTAGCTGATAAAATATACTTGGTCCTGGAGTCTGGAGTCGTTCTCGATGTGAATTGTTCATACTGTCTAAACCTAGCCTCCGCTAGCTCAGACCCTTGAAATGCATCGAGCTGATTCTTCTTCCTTTTGATTGAGGCTTCAGTTCTAGTAACTAGTACACTCAGTCCTATTTCTAGCACTTATAATCGATATTACTCAAGTTATAGTCTCTAGACTGAAATTTTCTTAGTTTTTGCAGACTTTTGTGCTCATGTATCCAATTCGAAGTCCTTTCTGTGGTTTCTGATCAACGTCCCTGTTTAGAAGCCATTAGATATGGGACTATAGCATTGGTATACAAGTTCTCAAGCATGATGTGCTAAGCATTCGATTTTGTGTGACTATTCTGTATTCTTCTCTTGCTCCTGACGAATCTAAGTCATTCTTGACAGCACGAGGGCATTCTAAGAGCCTCATCACTAAGATGGACTTGATAGCGACGTATGTAAACTTTGCTCACTAGGTAGTTGTTTCAAATGACATGATCTAAAACGCTCTTGTCCGAGCCTAATTAGACAAATAAACGCTCTCAAGTTAAGTTAATTTGAAGGTAATTGACTGACAACAAAACATTCTTATAGCCAAGTATCCACTTAATTTGTTTGTTCCCTATCACTCCAGTCGTTAAACAATTTTATCGATGCTGATGTATCCGTCACCCTTAAACTTAGAACAACCTGACCTCGAATTACAACCAAAAGTATGACTAGAATCAACACTTGCCACTAACTTAAATTTTAATGTCATTTATCACTTAAGCTAATCATAGATCATCACATCCAAACATGATGAATATTTATAAATAGATTTTATTACACAATTCAATGTTGATCTGCTGAAGGCCAGTCACATTTGACCCACCATTGAATCAGAATCAGAAACATCTTCTCATGACTATCTGGCGATATCCCTCGTGACACTTGACACTGACCTTAAAGTTGTTAAGCCAGAACAAAAAAAAAACACACAAACTTAATTGCCGCGAAAGCTCCGTGAACCTCCAGAAGTACCTTGCTATCAAGATGTTAGTTTACATCGTGATAATCATTCCCAAAAGGGGGGAAACGAAAATAATTAGGAATTAATTCTCTGAGAGATGCACTCGAGCACTTGACATTCATCAATTTAAAACGAAAAGCAAATACTCATGCTAAGACAGATTTTCTATTTGCCCATAAAAAATGCATGTTTGCCGCTGTTGTTGATGCACATCTGATCTCACGTCATCATGGCGCTCAAGGAAGGTCTATCTGGTGTATCCAGTTAACAATGTATCTTTAGATTGAATTACCTCAGCTAAGGTCGTCCTGTTCTTCTTGTTTTTTTTTTTTTATTTATTTATTTATGTCTCTCATTTTCTTGGAAGATTTTGCGAACAAAAACACGTTCCATGACGTCACCAAGCAATAATGCACACAAATACAGCGAATCGTTTCCAGTGAATAGCGATGATAATCTTTGTTGAAGATCGCACACAGAGTGCGGTGTGTGTGCTTATGAATAAGTTAAAATTTCTTTAGCAAATATGCACAACTGGCTGTTGATGGGTAAGCACTGGGTGGGGTTCGGAGGCAGCGATTCACTTGAAACCAATAACATATGTGCGCCATTTTCTGATTTTGCTTTATTGCGGTTTCAAGGTTTTTTTGTTTATGAAGTTAACTCATCAGTCAGTCAGCGAAGAGTCTTTCGATTTCATCGATGAAATTTAGGTTTTGTTGAAAACGTGAAACATTGGAGGTTTTCTTGTTAACAATAGATGCCTGTTCCTTCTTTGGTAAGGATGGACAGTTTAATATGGTAATAAACATAATTTTAGATTGACGTTGACAGACAGTTGCGAGTGATTGGAAATTGTAGGATGTGTTGGGTTTTTGTTTTAGGGATTTCATCGCATTCAAGGGTAACTGCATGGATTCACGACAACAGCAGAGTAATAAACTGTAAAAATCAGCACAAGCAAGCACATTTTCCAGTGGAAACAAAAGAGTTGATGTGCAAACTGGCTATGTTACATTGAATGCCAACTCTGATTGATTCAGATGATTTGAGAAGCTTATTGGAACAGTCTGGGTGGTAAATTTACAACCCCATGTTGTAACAATAGAGAACAAGCCAACAAGTCTTGCAAAATGATCGCCGATTCCTTCATTCGTGTTTCATGAACCATTTGTGGTGATTCTAGACAGAACCCAATTAGCAATAATTCAGTCCCTTAGAAATGAATTCATCAAATCAATTTAAACCAACAGGAAATAAGAAATTCCACCAAGCTAATGTCTTCAATAAAATTGCTTTCATAGATGTAGGTCACCAAATACATAGCCCCACGTTAGATTCGCTAATAACTTTAACTTTGAAGTTTGTTACGATTGATGGCTTTCGGCAAACTCTTATATCGCGTGATCACAAATTATATACGCCGCAATAGTTATAACACTTTAATTGCAACTCCAAGCGAAGTACAAATATTCGTGCAAAACCACGAGAGAATTGTGAAAATATTAATGAAAGGGGTTTAGTAGTAATTTTTTATTTGACCAGTTCGACCGACATTCAAAATTACATAATAAATAGTTTGACACAATTTGTAGGAGCAAAATAGAAAGGATGGGATGGGAATTTCTCTCGCATTCATGGAATTCAAAGAAGTGCAGTGAAAAAATGCAAACCATGCCGCAATAAGCGAGAATTCAATGAATTCCATCACTCCATTACTTGCCGAATTCTTTCGGCATTTTCCAGCCCAATAGATACATTGCATTTCACAATATCCATCTGGCAAAACCATCTCAGAAGTATTACGAGTATTAATATTAACACTCGATTGGTGTAGTCGATCGTCATCGTTTTAAACACTGGCACATTGCACACCACCCGTCTTCCCCACCAAAAAAGGCAATTCCAGGTGTAAACCTGATATGATTGACGCTCCACTAGGCACACAGAGTGTTGCGCTTCTGCGGCTCTATGCGCCCGTCAGTGGATTGAGTTACGCATCACGCAAAGGACTGCAGTTTATAGAATTGAGTAATATAGCAATGGAAAGATATTTTTGCTCGATTTATCTTTCCTATGTTGTTGATTGCGAAAATCGACACCAAAACATTCGAATAGAGTTTCCAATTGTGCAGCGATGAGAAGCGAAGAATACCATCCAACCATCAATGGCATTTCAATTTGTTAGTGAGGACTGACGAGTCATCGCTAGGGGTGTTAACTCATTTTATTTTGACATTGTCTTTCAGGTGATTCTTCGACAAGTTGGCATTATTATGTGAAGTCTTCGGATGTAATTAATCTTTGGGCTGAAGTATTTATTTGCTTGATCTTTGGCAGCATACAATTGTGTTGAATTGTATCTTCTCCATTGTCTGGCGAGCAGCGTGAGCTAATTTATGGTGTGTTTAAGTTAGAAATTAGCGCTCTTGGGTGTTAGCTAATAGTGAAGGTTACTGAACTGTTATTTGCCCATTAGAGCAGGTTGGAAAGTATTTGGTTTGGAGGAGATGAAAAGTATCTTAAGTGAAACGCAAATATTTGCAAGAATGATCTGATTTACATAACTCGAACGTAATTGGGGCCAAACCTTGTGGCAAATAAGGTTAAAATCAATATGGGAGATATATATCATGAACAAACATGTAGAAGAGATATGCATACAAGTTTAAGACCATCGCTGAATCTATTCTTGTTACATTATAGTAGTTAATAGCTTCGCATGATCTAGTCAGTCATACTAAAACAACTTCTCGACTAACAGAGTTTTGAATAGTGATCGAGGAACATTTACATCACATAGACTATTATAGTAGTTGGTAGATACAGTGAAGATATTTAAATATACGGGGATGATCTAGCCTATAACTCATTCCAAAAAAAGAATATAGAGTAGACTTAGATGGCAGAGTTCGATTGTCAAATTTTAACCGTCTTACGTCTTTCATCGCGTTTTGAATCTTGATTACTATGTACCTTAGCACGCTGACTGACATCGGCCAGAATCAGTCTTAACAACAGATTCTCAATCTTTGACTTTTAGTACAACTCAAGCAGAATGAAGATAAATCATTCATTGGTATTCTCAACGAAAGTAAGTAGAGTTTTGGATTATGGGGTTTGGTGTGGATGAAGGATGAAAAACTTTGTTGGGCAAGATATACTCAGTAGAATAGCCTTAAAGTGTTGTGAACTTTTTAAAACTGTAAGACTGTCTTAAGCAAGCAATGAGTCTTATGACAAAAAACACAGCCTATTGTTGAATGGTCTAAGCGATTACCCACTGTCTCCATTGAAATTCAACTGGTTCACGTGAGATGCACAGAAACCTTCTTACCATGTTTTGGTCTTCTCTGGAGAATTATTTCTTCATTTGATAACATTTTTGTGTAAAGAGAAGAATACGTCCATTTGTCTCAACTAACTTTGAACAGCATACTGTTGTAGTGATGTAGTGGATATTGCGTATACTTTTGACCCGAACTAGTTTGAGCCCAGTCAAAGAGCAAGCCATGTGAGAACTTAAAATTGATTGAATACAAACTTTTCCATAAGAATAGATCCCATTTCAATTCTAACTTATTAGAAAAGTTCACATATTGTTCTTAACATTTTGAACTGATTATCTGAGCATATCCTTAAGGACTTTATCTAAATCTTCTTGCATACAGACAGCAAAGGTGTCTAATGAGCCAGTTCCTCACTTATGACTCTATTTATGGTGTCTATCATCAGACTGCATACTCGAACAACCAACAGCTTTTGTACAATAGTCCTTAGCTGTGCGACGTCTATAGAATTTATGAAATTTTAACCGAACATATAAATGTTTTCATTAGTCTCGTGGATAAGCCAGCATGGATGGCATTCCTGATCTTTACCACTTTACTTATAATAAGAGATTTTGGAATCCCTGTTCGGTAAAGAATCTGACGGACTCTTTTGAAAGCCTTTCAACTTTGGATCTCCTCTCAGTATTTCTTCTTCGTTGTGTCCCTTAAAATATCCCAATCCTTAAAATAGCTCAGTCTCCTTTGGACATCCCGAGTACTGAAGGCGTGCCTTATGTTGCTCAAGATAATGAAAACGTACTCGTTGTCTGAACTTATCCAGGTTGTTTTCCTTACCAATTTTGGTGTTGAACGAAGAGGTAACCGAATTCTTCGTTCTTAAGACCAGCACATTGGTAGGAGTGTCTGTACATATTGGGTCGATGTTTTAAAATAGTCCTCTGATGTAACCTATACTCATGAGATGACTTATCGGCTTGAAGTCAATAACTCTTTACCCTAGATGTCCAACAACCGAATATATGCAGCCTTTCGCGGCAGCTTTGTATATATAAATTACAAACGAAATCAGACTGCGGTAGAAGAAACAGATATCAGAGCAATATCTGTCATGTCCTTCAATGAAGCTAAAAAACCCATAAGCCATAAGCTAAAAAACCCATAAAACCCATAAGCCCCTTTAATTCAGAAGGTACCTGCAAACATATATGAAAGAAAATGTCAATATGTTTGCGAGATTCCTCTCCGGTCATTGAAATCAAAGTTATCAACATGCCTACTCTGTTTACAACGATATATAATAAGGATTTTCAATAAGGACATAACAATTTTGTACTTAAATAAAACACAGAAAAATTAAGATATTGAGCTGAAATTTATTTTTAATATAGTACACATATTAAAGTTAAGAATAGCATTCGATCTTGTTCATACTATTACCGCGAATACGTTTGCAGCAATCAATTTTTTTAGTCAATTTTCCACCATTCTTCCACACATATCGCCCGTATCGTTGGCAATTCCGAGTTCCATATTATTCCTGAGGCATAAACCAACGACTTAACTTAAACCTGTAACAAAAAATCGAACGATGATAAATGAAGGAGGTAACCATTCGTCCGAACTATTTCTCGACACTACACGATTACCGAACTTCCCCTTCAATAGATCAATTGATTGACCAGCTGTGCGGCATGTGACACCATCTTCTTAGAACCACATATCACTAATGTCAAGTCCATCTAATTCTGGCCAAAGATAGTCCTCCAACATGACATGATATCCAACTCCATTGATGGTAACATGGTAATCGTTTCCATCTACGAAATCTAGTCCACACCAGACGGTCACTTTTTTGGTACAATGGAGTCTCTTGAAGCACATGCGTTACTGTTCAATAACTCATATTTTGCTTATTGTCAAGGTCACTAAGCCAAAATTGACCTTCATCGCTGAAGATAGTTTTTCGATGAAATTCAGGATTTTCTTCAATCTGTTGGAGAGGCCAATGGATATGTTTCGGCGCTTCTAATGGTCAGAAAGCTTCAGTTCTTGAGTTAATTCGATCATTTAAGGATGTAGGCCAAGATCTTTATCCAAAATTTGCCACAATATGAACTAAGAGATTCCCAATTCCTGTGAATAGTGTAGAATCGACTGATTTGGCTTATTTTGAACTGAACCACTTACGGCTAAGTTATCCTCGGCACTGCGACGGGTGTGTTACTTCATTCGCACAGGAACATCCAATAGTGATCATGCTGACTCAAATTTATCTACTTTAGCATCCACAGACTATCTGGTGAAAGGATTATTGCAACCGGTAATCGGAATAATCACTCTTGAAGTTGTGCCTAACTACAATTTCCAAACGTTGCTTGTCCCTGAACTTTAGCATAATAAAAATATAAACCTTGTCTGATGTTTTGACATTGACAGATCATAAAAAGAGTTTAAAGGTGCGTTCGTATTAAAATTGTTATATTTCTATTGGAAAACAATTCGTATCCCTAGTCCGCTAAAATTAATCGGAAGAGCCAACTACTTACATTACATATACATTTATAAACAACATTATTTGAAAAAAATTAACCATCGAAACGGGCACATACAAAACACTCTGTCAACAACGAATGACATTCCTGTCATCTGCAAAACATATGACAGCTACGAGTAAAATTTGACAGCACTGTTCGTGCTCCCATTTTCCTTTTTCAGATCAGAAAGTGTTTTTACACATTGTACTCTTGCTAACCTAACAATTTAAAGTTACTAACAGTTAGTTATAACTTTCATTTGAAACATTCAAGGCACAATAACTCCAATCCACACAGGTTGTTGACACGCCATTCGAAATTAGTTACGAAGACATTTATTTGCAATCTCTGTTCGAGATAAACAAAATTTGACCCAAAGGAATTCGCCGAAACGAAAACATTTGATATCTTCCCTTCTTTCTTCGATACTTTCTTCAGAATCTTGAACCGTATATCCACACAAAAAAAAAAGAAATAAAAAAAAAAATCAGAAACCAGCGGTCATCGCTCCTTCACCGCAGTGAATGGGTATTAATTAAAGTTTCTCGCTTGACGGCCCCTGCCATCGGCGCTTGTTATTCTTTCGAAATACATGCCCACCTCATCGGCAACACTTACCCGTTGGCATGTTCTCTGTTCTGTCTTTAGTGGTAGCAAACATTTGCCGTCACGGCGATTTGACCATCAAATAGCTTGGCATTGCGCATCGTTGAACTAAAAGCTGCAAATAAAATTATTAAATATTATTCAGCACACAATTCAGATGGTATTGTCGAACTTGACCCAAAATCAATATTTTGTAACGACTACTGAACTTCATAAGTGGTGGCTTGGCTTCCATTCGACCATAACGCACACACAATGGACGTCATCGCCCAACAAAGAACTACCATAATGAAGACAATTGTATCCGATGGATGTTGGCGTTATGTAACATGTTTTACTGGGCCCTTTTCCGTCGTCGGTACATACGTCGTCGAGGGGGGCGCCGTGACAAATCGAGCTCTTTCTAGGTGCAATCGATTTTTGACAGTCAAGCCTATTCATGGCGTTCAGCCTAAAAGGCAAGACAAGCCTATAACAATCTGATTTCGTTTTGTACCCGCCTTCTAGACGTGGGTGGCCAGTCGATAACCTTGGGAGTTGTTTCCATGAATATATCGGAAATTTCATGGTCAATGATGCGTGCGTTGATGAGGGAGCAGCGTCCAATGTCAGTCTCGTCATTGTTTGACGACAACAAACTTACTTTGTCTTGAGTGCAGGAAAAACAATTTGCTTAGCACTCATCGACTAGAGCTGCTTCTTGGCATTTCCTTGTTTAGTTGTGGATTCCGTCTGCGAGAGCTATCCATCATCGTTCTTTAAATAGCATTCTGTGGAGGGTACCTTTCTGCTCAGAGGTGATGCTAATTAATGCGCATACAGAGTCGTTCTGGTGGAATTGCCTGTCTGGTGTGAGGAAGAATGACTTTTTCTCGTATACAGGTGCAACGGGTAAATTACATTCATTATATGCGGCACGGTTGGCTAGCGATGAAAATAGCCAGTAATCAACAATCTTCATTTGAAGGTTAAACTGGCTTTGTTCGAACACGTAGTTATCTTCTCTTTTAGGTTAAATACTTTGGGGGCTTACAGTATTTTTAAGTAGTCAGGTATAGGGGCTGGATCCTTTGCTCTACGAGAGTAAGGAGATACCTGGAAGGATAGACTTGGGGAAGGATGGTAAGGTCTTTCTGAATCGTGATGCCTACGAGATTTCTTCAATTTTTTCACACAAATCTCCAAGACTTAAGTTGGGCCCTTCTTAGATTGATTTTGTAGACTTTGAGAGTCTTTTTAAATAGAGTCCCAGATGAAGAGCCGTAGGACAATTTCTGCAGTCACTCAGACTTCACTTCTCCTGACTTCATCAGATGGATCTGGATTTGGCTCTAGGATTGCTGGTGGGGTTGAAAAGGGATACTTTACTATAAACTTGTAGAGCCTTCAATATGCACCACGATATGTTGGGTGCATTGAGCATTTTCAAAATTATCCGAATACCACAGTTCAGAACTTGGTGATGTTATGGTCATCAATGACAACATCGAACTACAAACTTTCTAAAGAAGTCTGATATCTGAGATCTGGGGCCAGTATAGCTAACGATATTAAGGTCCATGACTACCCTGGAAACATTAAGTAACGTGCAGAGGAGCAATAAGCACTTTTATTGGTTCACTAGTACCCAGATAGGCTAGATACTTTGTGGAGTCTCATTGAGCTATTCCTGCTTTGTCACTTGAAGAGTTTCTGGTCTGCGTTGTGTTTTTATGTTTTGACACTGGTGCCGCAGCGCCACTGATCTTTATTTTGATCACTTGACATGTATATGAGTACAACCCACAGAATGGCAAACTCAAAACTGAGTGATTGACTTCACCCTGCCTGAGATAAAATCCTGCCAAGGGTTCAAGAACTATGTTGTCCAGCAATCGTCTTTCTGTTAAACTCAAGGCCATTTGCCATTAGTCAATCGTTCTTGATTCAATTTGGTCCCAGACCCAGTGCTTTCCACTTCTCCATCAAATGGAGCATTCAGTCGAGAATATACACACAGTTCTTCGGTGATGCAAAGACCCATTCTCGCTTTCAAGAAAAGGTCTTCAATGATTCTGTTTATAAAATGGTCACACACATACGTATTACCTATGTCCTACGTTTAGTACAACTGTATTTTCTATTCCTATTGAGAAGGAATAGTTCCAGTGACCTAAGCGCTAATTGTCTGAACTTCAGACGCTTGCTACTCAGTGAAGTCGCATAGCACTCAATCAAAAGTTGACATGATCTTCAAGCTTCTTATTCGATTAAATCCCTACTCTTTAGTTTAGTAAGGCACATCACGAATGAGACTCTGTACATTCACGGCAAAAAGATCTTCGCATATAAAACACAACAACCTCAAAACAAATGATTTTGAAATGCAAAGTCCTTGACCGTTCATTATCGATTTTGTATCCAAAAACATGCACTTTTGCAAAGGTAGCTTACTAACCTTAAATTGAATTGTATCTGCAAGCTAAAAACAATAATACTTGCCATAAACTTTTCAACCGAACTGTATTTCACAAAATTTTTGATGATGTCTTCAAGTCACGAGTTTCAAATTAAAATTTAAATTAATTCCTTCAATATCTTCTTTCATTCAGTCTGTCGACCTACACTCCACGAGTATGGTAATAAGTAATTTAGACGACCCAAGTTTAATGGGCCGATAAACCAAGGTTACCGGATTTTTTAGGTGGAGAAACGAAAAAAACACAAAAAAAGACAATAAAACTCCAAAATTGGTTCGCTACCTTAAAAAAAAACGAACAAAACGAACAGAAATTATGAATCATTCTTGTGTGAATAATCTAACCTCCAGGGGATGTGTACTGTTAGATTTATTTTAAATTAGAAGATGTATAGTAAATGAGAACGCATTCAGCAGATTCATTTATGGTAAGATGATAAATGAAGTCGATATTCCTTTCTTTTGTCTTCATCCTGCAAGTAACTAAAGCTTAAAATTCCAAAAATTAATTTCCAAAATATTCATCTAATCCGTCATCTCATCTCGAGAACATGTCTACAGCAATTAACTTCGAAGAAACACAAATAGCCGTTGGCACGTACAATGCTCACATTGTACTTCTGCACACTGTCAGAGAGTGTGGTGTAGAATCTAAGAAAAGAGCAGAAAAAAAAGCTAAAAGAATGAGTTCAACTCTCCGACAAGAAACCATGCAACCGATGATGGTGATGATGATGATGGTTTTGGAATTTTACACACATACACGTAGCGAACACCGTACTTGATTTAATCGCAAAGAGTCGGTTACAATTAATCAGGTGTACTGTGATGAGAATAACGTTTCTTGTGGAGTAATTCTCGTGCCGGCCGTTAAAAGAATATTGAATAAAGTTGGCATAGAAGTTATTCTTCAAACCGCATTGTGTGTTGCGGCTGAAAGACACCGCAAGTCAACCGTACTTTTTCGCCTTAAATTACGCATTAAATACAAACGCGTATACATAGGATACGTGATTGAATTTCTTAATATAACCAGACAAGAAGAGAATGATTAAAACATATATACAGGTATGTAACGATGGATAGATTTTCGTATATCGATGGTAGAACTATTTGAAGCCCTTGACACTGACGAAACCCAACTGAAACGGAAACGAACAGCAAAGAGGAAGTAAACAGTTTCCTGTCTTCGTACACACATTAAGTGTAAATTCTTAGGAACCCTCTTGTCAGATTTTATCAGTTTTGACTACAAATCTCAACCCGAAACAAAAGAGTTGATGTGCGAACTGGTTTTCTTATTTCTTCTAATGACTTCTTGGTTACAGGTTTGCAGAGAGAAAAACAAGAAAACACTTCCAACTTGTTAACTAACACAACCCATATCAATGAAGTATCATTCACAAGAAGTGCGTATCAGAATACTATATGTGTTCTGCAATTCCTTTCGACGTGATGTCCAATGGAAAATTAATCGACTAACACAACTATTTGCGTGGTGTTCGTTAGATATTCCTCTGTCATCAGTTAATCGGGATAATACCTAACGCCTTCAAACACCATGCGCATAGTTACAATGATGTGGACAAAGTACAAACGTCCGGTTGTCGTTGATGTAATTAATTTATTAGAATCACTTCAGTGACATTTTCTAATGAATTATTCATTAATTATTATTCGAATGATGTTTGCAAAAGGGAGGGGTTCTAAGCAAACGCATGTGTTGCATGCGATTCTTAGTATATGAATGAAAATATTTTATTAATGGTTAAATAAAAATAAAAACTGCAAACCGCTCATTTAACTTCAGCACGTTCCTTACCTCAATTGATTCTTGTGAAATACTTGGCACAGAGTATATTTAACAATCTCTGTATGGCTCTTATGATGGAAAGCCTGTACTTTGGTATTTTTAGGTGCTATAGTCTGAAGATAGTCTAAGTTTTAAGTAAGTCAAACAGGTCAGATTGAACTAAACCAGCGAAACTGCTCTCTGTACGAACATTGAACTTCAGAAGCTTGAATAGAATACTTAAATCTTAAAAGCCAGACAAGTAATCTCAGTCTGAATAGAGGGCTGTGTACAATCTTTCAAAATAATAGCCCAACCAAACTAAATTTTTGAAAAAATCAGTCGTTTCGGTTAGGTTAGGTATGTGGGTAGGCGACTAGAATAAACTATCACATCGCCACGCTCAGACAGTACAGGGAAAAAGTCCTTTAAAAAACCCAGCAGAGGGCAACCTTGTGCTGTGTTTTAAGCACCTTGAGTTCTTCACGATAGCACTTCACAAGCTTGGATTTTGTTTTAATAGCAGTAATCAGTTTTATTGCCGCCTGGCTGTGGATAAAAAAAGGTGATACCTTCCCTACATCCATCTTAGATCCATCTGTAAAGATAGAGATGGAACGTGTGTTGGCATGCTGACCATACTTCCATTCTTCCCTGCTTGGGAACGAGCTAGTAAACGGTCTATGAAAATCTAGGAACGGAGTGAGGTAATCCGTAGTATAGACTTTTCCTATATATGTCTCCAGGATCATAGAATGATCTGTTACATTATGTCTCCAACTATCTGACTGACTTATCCTTAGGGTACTTATTGGTGTCGATGTCGAGTCATTATTTCTACTTCTCCAGTGGCTTCAGCAGAGGTGGATGGCAAGAAGCTTTCCGCCCTCATAACGAAGAGTTCTTTGGCCACTCCCTTGGAGTTGCCTGTACTAGATTCGTCCCCTATTGCAATGGAACCACACGCGGTATGCCTGGGTTTTGGCTGTGAACCTTTGCCCCGACTGATCGCGCGAGACCTGGATTCGACTGTGATTGTCACGGTTGAACTCCTGCCTTTTCCTCTTGCAGTTCCTGGTCGTTCACTATTCAGGGCAGACTGAGAGGAACTGGCAACCGGCTAGGACCCGTTGGGATTCAAATCAGCTGCTGGCTAAGGTCGTACAGCACTAGAAGTGGGGAGCAAGTGGCTTCCCGCCCTCTGCACTGCTGGCCCTCTATTTCTTCTGCCAGCATTCGTCGTTCTAGTGTCTTTTTTTTATCTTTTGCTTTTCAGCGTGCTCTATCCAGAGCCTCGCGTTCCCTGTCCGTGTAGGACTTGGAGTTACGCTGTTTCAGTCGTTTAATTAGGGGAATCGCATTCCTCTTCCAGTTATGGAGAGATGTCCTTTTTTCATCGTTTTCTAATTTCGGAAGCCCAGTCTCTGTGCTTGGCGAGGCTAGTCCCAGACCATGCACTCCTGTACTAACTATTGTGGTGAAACTAAAGGCTGAAGAACTCCCAATTCCGGCAGGACTCGCATCACCAGGTGAAGCAGAATCTTCCGATCCACTTCTCCGAGAGTAGCAGTGGCTCATCGCGTTAGAGTGGTTCAGTTGTTCTGCATCTACTGCTTGGAGCGCCTCCTTCCTCAACTGAAGGGTAACCCCGTCAATGTTGAGGTTGAAGGTGACTCTGATGATGGCGTAGTACCTACCGTAGTGGAAAGCTCCTTGTGACCGGATGATGAGACGGCCCCCTATCTTGACTGGCGATGGCTTATAGCGAACTTGGGTGGTCCCATCAGCCCATCAATGCGCTGGTTCGTTGCAGGTGTAGTCACCACCGGAGGTTTAGCAATAGGCTCACCATTCGATGATGACAACTCCTGCAAGTAGGCCCTTACATTATGGAGTCTCTTCCTCTCCAGCTCTGTGAGTTCGTCCCACCTCTTTGTCCCTAATCTCTTAACTGTCAGCTTGCAGTTCCTAGACCGCTTGAAGCTATTGGAGCAGTTAGAGAAGGACGAGCTGGCGACGGAACAGCTGTCGCTAATATCCAGAGAGAGGTTTTTCAGATGCAGGTCAACCGTCCGGACGCTTACCCCGTCCGAAACAAGGAGTAGAGCTTCCTCTGACAGTATCGTTTTTTTTGGAGCTAGAAGTACCCGATTCAGTTACACTCTTCGCTTTTTTGGAAATAATTTTCGGTTTGTCATTCATATTTGGGTCCCACGAGTAAGGGGAAGAAGAGGTCCATCTGCACTCACCCCCTGTATGCAGGTATTTAGAGTTTGCCCTAGCGACTGAGCTCCCTCCCAGCCATGCAGGTCTCGGCGCGTCGAACCTTACCTTGGGTGATCACTTTTTGGTTTCTAAATCCCTAAAATCAAAAGTAAAGCAGGCACTGAGCTACCACATGGATTGTTGTGGCACTGGGTCTAACCGACTGTAAGCAATTGAGTGCTTAAAATCACTTAACCTTGAAACGCATACTTCAGTTTGTAATTTCTAAGTTCTTTCCAAATGGATCTAAAACCAGACTCCAACCATCAATTTTGGTTCATGATTATGTCTCTCTACAACTTTCCCAACACCCACAAGGTCATAAGTATTTGCATTGCGAAATGGTTAACGACAGTTTATTTACTTAATTGTGTTCCGTAACACTTGAGTGTAGGAAGTGTTAAATTCCCACCTACCATCCATTCGAAGTGTCTATCGAATAACACTCTCAAGAAGTTCCGACAGCTCTAGACGACACTTGAGGAGTGTTAACGTACTTCAATTGCTTCATAGTCAAGCCCACGAAACTAAAGATTTTCTCTATTTTCCAGGACGACGGTGGAATTGAATTTTTCAACACAATTGTTCTGCAGCCACATTTGAAGTTGGTCACCGATTTGGGACGTGGATATCACGTACGTTGCCGTTACAAGAGTCGTGATGCGGCCACAAACAACAAATGGCGTACGGGTGCATCTATTTCAAAATATTCCGAGAATCCTCAACCACTACGCAGCGATGAAGACGAGCCAGACGCATACAAACGAACCGGTGATCGTCGTGATTATGGACGATCATTGGATAAATTCAGCGATTCATCCATACCGATCGAGGATAACGATGACGATGACAATACCATCAGTGATCTCCCGATGCCAGGTTGCCATATGAAGATCTACAATGAAGAGAAACACATCGCAGAGAATGTTAAGATCGGTGATCCTCTGACGATTGTGATAAACATTGACAAACAGGATGTGTATGGATTGCATGTGACTGATTGTTTGGTACGTGACGGTCTGGGTTGGGGTGAACAACGTCTGGTTGGTGAAGATGGGTAAGTTACCTGCTGGTGGCAAACATTGGGTGTTGTACACATATGTATGTATTATTTATTTTTGTTAGCTGCCCAATGGACAACGAGATAATGGGTCAGTTCAAATATTCAGATGACAGGTTGGCGGCAAATGTCACATTCCCTGCGCATAAATTCCCATACACAGCATCCGTGTACTATCAGTGCAACGTGAGACTATGCGCTGTTGAAGATCCTGATTGTCGAAAGGTAAATACAGAGAAGGGTATTTGTTGGAATTCTGAAATACCTTTATTTACATAGGCACCGGCGTGTGGAGAGAATGGTAAACGACCGAAACGACAGGCAAATGGAAAAGATGACGAAGGTCTACCAGCGACTATCGAAGTTTATTCAGGACTCTATGTTAATGAGAACGTCGATGTGTCAGAGAGCGATGATGATTCTGTCTTTAAGGAGAAGGTAAGTCAATAAGTAGAAACCGATTGAAAGAAATGAAAGATAGATGTCAATCCTAGAACTGTCCCTAGTCACTGTAGAATTGCATCAAAGAAGTGGGAAGGATTGTCTTTTAAGTTTAAATAGTTTTTTTCCTTAGCCTGGTACTTGAAGAATTCGTTCCTCCAAGTCCATAACTAAAGACACACTTTGTGGCCAAAATAGTTAGTAATACCCTTGCTAAGTACCCCGAAACGCAAATGGTGTTTAAGTCCCTTATGATTCACAGTTGGAAGCTTGTTTACTTTAATATAGCAAAACCATTAGATAGTGTCGGGATACGATTAGCTCCTGGTGTCCTCCTTCATCATCATTAATGGCGAGAAGGCACGTTTGCATTACTTTTTGCTGCATCCAATCTGGTACATATAATAAGTTTCAGAATATTATCAAGGAAATGCATCATCCAAAGGGAATGGTTACCCTTTGGATCCAATTCTTCTTCCAGTGCTCGGTACAATATTAAGTAAATCATACCTTAAAGGTTATCGTCAGCATCGTCTTTTATCAATGTCGGTATATCCTATTTTGCTCCTCCTTCAGTTCTTAAGGCACTTATGTACCATGACAGTAAAAGGAAGAAAGAAAATCTGGTTTAGGCTGGTTTGAAACCCAACTCTGAAGAGAATTTTCACTGCGCACCTGGCACTGTCATATATTCCTATTCCTTGGCCTACGGTTCGAATCGCTTTTATACCAAAAATCGTTGAAAAAAATAAGGAGTATTCTTAACATAAAGTTTCAAACCAACAAGTCAGTCTTATTTCTTGCCCTCTGAAATCCTTAGAGAGATAAGTCGACAATTACGTTTACAGGTCTGGACTGGGGATGCACCCTCTATCGGAGGTGCAACATGCATATCAGTGTGGAAAATTCTATGACTGCGTTTCAAAATCTAGTTTCTAGAGCAAAAAGGCCGTTTGCCGGAAAAGGACACGCCATGGGCATTTTTAATGATGCCTTTCACAATCCGCCTATTGATCACATGTGTGGCTCGGCTAGACAACACGAGGTAGATGAGGCATCGATAGAATTTTACTATCTGAACCTCAGGTCTAAGTCTCAACTTTCCTGTAGTGAAATCTTTAGGGATGGTTTCAAAAAGAATCAAGGGTGCGGGATCAAGAATGCGGGTGTCTTCACAACAGTAGACTTTACTACTCAACAGCTAAGCATTCCTCTGTTTTTCAATGTCTGCTGCGTCTGTAGCTACACTCAGACCACACGTAAGGCCTTACTTAACCTTGTACCCCGTTCCAAAACTTATTGGCTTCTTACACAAAACCTTTCTTTTTGATGTAATGAGTGCTGATACTGTGTCTTTTTTTCTGATAGTACAATGCGCCTGTAGCATCTGAGAGATCCAACAAAAAAAACGTCACTTAACACCAACTGTAAACTACAGAAGGATGTTCTTCAAGTTCGCAGTCGTTATTCAATTAGGTACCGAGTTCGTGCGCTTTAACTTTTTAATAAAAAAAAGGAAATGGTTTAACAATGTTTGCGAGTTTTTCAAATTTGTATCAAAGTTCGGGTTCTGTTGCTTTATCCAATTTTCAGTGTTCGAACTTGTCCTTTCTTGTAAGCAAACAATTCAAAGTTTCATGGGAAGATTCGACTCAAAATAGGCACTTCCTAATGTTGCCTTGCCAGCAAGCTAAAACAAAAAACGGAATAAATACCTAGAATATTGTAAATTAGGTCTAAAAAAGAATTTGGTATCTCTGCCAAACCATTTTGTAGCATGAATTCCTATAAGATCGCTTAGATCCGAGATCGGAAGTCGAACGATCATCAGCTATGATAGTAACTTCACTTATTGATTCCTAAACATGCAGGGATTTAGCCAATTTCTGGATCATTTGGGCAATTCAGCCACCCGAAGTGCTACTACATTCACAAAATTTGACTATTTGACACGGTTTTCATGTTGGAGGGGTCATTGGGCCATATGTCGTCTTCAATAACGATGCCAACAATGTCGCAGTCAAAGAACATTCCTACCGGACAAAATTGACTGGCTATTTTTGGAATACAGTGGATTGATGGAATACTTGGACCATATGGGCACAGAATCGAGTTAAAGTGTTTACATAGAGCAGTGTCAAATCGAACGTCAAATCGGCCGATTTATGCAACAAAAAAAAGTCACGAATAATTAATTAAGTAGGTTCAGTGCGAAGAATCATGGAGGCATTTTCCATGTTGTGTTCAATGCACCGTACATAAAGATGGTGGTACATTAGCCTGACAAATTCCAAGCTTTCCCATTAGGTTGGTTCAAAGCCACCGTTCGATCTTCTTATGTTTATCACATTCCCTTACCTAAAACAACCTATAATTCTATCTGATTTGTGATCGAGTAAAAACTGTAGAAGTACCTTACAGTACGCAAAATCTTACATCAGCCAATTTAGATGCAAGTCCAAGATGCAAGAAAACAGTCACTTTCCTTAAAATTTTGGCAGCCATTTCAAGTTTACCCAAGTTCCTAAGTTCTCCGTAAAGAGTAGCCCATGTTCTGGTTACAAATTCTATTTGTTTTTTGAAAAACTATTAGTTAATATAATTTTTAACGTTTGCTTAATTTCTTTCAGACCCTCGATGACGCCCTTTGCGTATCGCAGCGTACGTTCGCCATTGCCATAGCAATTGCCGGTCTCGTCCTGATGCTAGCAGTTGTGGCTGCTGTTCTATGCATTATGGCCCGACGACGCACAAAGACAGTTTCAAATTCGGGCAGCTCCATCTACAGCGGCCCATACACGAATACAGCCTTCAGCCATAGCAGTTAGATAGCAGCAAGCAGCATGTAATGAATTTTCAACAAACAACAAAAATTTTAGGTTATACAATTTTTCCTATATTCAAAATTTGAAAGCAAATTGGTGCATAAGAACAAGCAGTCCTACCAGCTGTAAGCTACAAGGATATCCCAAAATTATCTCAACTAAAAAACAACGAACACAACAAGAACAACAGAGTCCTGGATATACACTTAAAGTTTAACTTTAACACTTTAGTCGATATTTTATTTGTAAAAAAAAAAACAAACCAACAACATCATATATGATTAACATATTAAACCAGCCCTACATAGGTTTAAGGACATAACGCAGATAATACTAGGCAATAAGTGCATTGCCTACTAATATCGCAGAGATGTGCTGAGGTCACGCCTGACTGAGATGTACATCTCTGACTTTTAACAATTATTCCTTAATGTCATAGTATTAATAACGATTATTTAAATGGTAAACAAAAAAACAAAAATACTGATGGTGGCGGGTTCTCCCTTTCCTTATTTCCTTCTCCTCCTCCTCCTCCTCTCCCTGTGACTGCTTCTTTTCCTTTATTTATTATCCTCTGATCGCTTTTGATATTCCGCTCGTTAGATGTCTCTGTGATCACTCAGGTGATATAATGAAATCAATTTCTAATTACACTTAGGATACTTTTTGCCAAAGTTTATCCATTATTCTAATTCTATTATTTTTATTTTTACTTAGGATACTTTTTTCAATCTTGTCATAATATTATTAACTATTTAATTTTTAGATAAATAATAATTTAAACGTCAAACAAAAAGAAACTAAGAGAAAACCCTTTGAACACATCCGTCCGCTTAAGTCATTATTATCTAGTAAAACTCAAAATGTACTTAAAACTCTTGATTTATACTATTTTTTATATATAAATAATAATTTTACTCAGTAATAGTTAGCAATGGTAAATGAAAATCACATATTTAAGGGAAAAGTCAAATTGTAGAAATAGAAAGAAAAAACCGATGAAATTCCGACTGGTTGCACTGCTTCACAAAATCATTTCCAAGATTCTATTATTTAAAAATTTATATATAAACATATATAAATTTGATATATTAATTTTCAAAATGTAATGGTTTTCTGGAGCTTTACAATTTTAAGGAATTTTATATTTGTGACTCGCGCTGCCTAGGTCTTCCGTCCAGTGGGGCCATGTGATTGAACAATTTTTTTTTTTTTTTTAAATTAGCTGAAATATGTGAGGTTATGTATGATGGGGTGCTTAAATAAAATTAATCGTAAACAATTAAAAAAAATATGTGTTTTATTTAAATTTATGCAGACCAACTTATGCATGGAAGCTGAACATACATGAACGTAATAGGAAGAGCACTAAACGTCTGCAAGAAAGTCATAGAGCGTAGGTGGGGATTCCGCCTGCAAATAATCCACTGACTCTATTCGACGGTAGTAGGACCTATACTCTTGTAAGGAATCCTAGTCCATCCAGCTTAGGGCGAATTTATTTTGTCGCTAGATGGGTTATGCCACTTATCCACCTGAGATTTGATTTCTCGTGAGCATGGATATCACGTTCCCGGCATAGGAGAAACACTTAGATGTTTGTTTGACTTTAAGCCCGAAACACAGGCTCTTGGAAACCCTAAAGAGAATCTAATCACCGAAGTCCAGAGATGAGTAAATGTTTTTTAATGAGCTTTTCCAGCAGCTACTTAATGGCTAGCAGAGTGATGAGAAGGAAGAGAATACCTGCAGCTAGTCAGTGAAGAAGCCACTCCCCCTCTTAGCTTTGAAGAGTTTAGCTCGGCTATCAAAAAGCTGAGGAGACATTGTATGGAGACAAATAATGTTAGACTGATAGCCCTAAAGGATTCAAGCTGCTAGTCGGCCTATTGCGTGGCTCAGACTCGGATGTATTCCCAGTTGCAACTTGCTTAAAATAAAGCGTTCCTACTCCACAAAGTGAGATCAACTACTTTTGTAAAAGAACTTATCGCCTACACTGGGCAATTTGTTTATCAGCAGCAACCGACAATTTGAATCAAAGAAAACCTCACCCCATGCAAGTCCTTAATGTTATATTGACCTAAGATAGGCTTTATGATTCTTCATAGGGTATGTCATTGTTCTCTTTCGAAAATACTTCACGATACGATTCCACTCTATTATCTAACTTCGTAAGTCACTCACACGTCACACTAATAACTCCTGTCACTCATATGATCACGAACATGTCACCTACAACCGAATAGACACTGTAATTGGAATTATCACTGCAGTCAGTCTACCTACAGTCATGCATCTGGCGACATCAGTTTTCTGTCTTACGCTCTGTTCACTGTGCTCCGGCTATTGTATCCAACAGCCGTCAAGAACCTATCATCTTATCAAACGCTGTCAGAGATCCAACCAGAGCCTAGTTGACCTGGAAAATGTTGCCACTTTAAACGAGTGTTTTGAACTAGCAGAACGCTCCAGGGCACTTGCCCTTAACTACTCTCCTCTGCGCGGTATTGAGAGAAACTTGTTCGAGACCAATCAACGCGAGTCAAGTAAGTAAGTGAGTTCATTGGCTTCCACTGGCTTTATTTCCATCAAATTGAACAGAGACTGGTTTCAACTTCCCCAGACGATCCAACAGAAGACACTTCCTGTATCAACCCGAGGAGTTCTTCAACTGTCATGTTCTCCAGTGTCCTGAAAGTTCAGCTTTCACAACGATGGTACTTGACAGTCGTTTTGATTACTACAGCTTGTATGGTAGTCCACCAGGTAAGCTCTTCAATGTAAAGACAAAGCTAATGCAGACACAATGACGATTTGCAGATCCCATCAACTTCACATGTGTCCCAGGAGTAGGAATGTTTCAATTGAATGTTACTCCCGAAAGGTATTCCGTTGCCTCCCAGCGATGCAAGAAGACCAAGAAAGGAAGGCTAGCACACGTCGTTTCTGAACCAAGAACCAATGCATTATCAATGCTGTTGCAAGGACCTGACTTCAGGAATGGAAGATTGGAACTAGCTTATATTGGTCTGAACTATAGCTCCATACACAACAAGCAGTTTAAGACTTCAGAGAATGAGGATTTAAATTGCTTTTTGTACAGAGCCTGGGCTCCAGGACATCCTAAGGCGGAGTAAGTACAGAAATGTTATGTTGAGGTTTTTATTGAGAAATGTTTTTTCAGTAAAAACTTTGCGAATCAGAGCTGCGTGGCTCTAACTACTGATTCCTCTTGGATGACTGTCGACTGTGACCGAAAGCTTGCGTATTTCTGTGAGATCTATACATCACCGTTAAATCACTCCTTGTACGAAAATGCCTGTGAAATGTTTTTGAATTAGAATTACAAATTGAGAAACTAGCAAACCAGAAAACTAACTCGGAATTGGTAAAAAAAATGGAGGGAAACTGAGTTTTCAGCAGAAATTGTCCTCTTTCCACAAAATGAGAAATTTGTTCCTACTCTGCCGGACCTCCAAGCTCCGGACCTCTACTCTGGATCTTTCAATGAACCTCCATGAACTCTATATTAAGACCACTAATAGCTCTCAAGGCGCCAATCGTTAGAAATTCGAATAAAATTACAATTTAAAAATAATTTTTCATTTTCCTACTCCCCCACAGATGACAGTCAAATGACATCCACAAATTGAATTTCTCGCACATCGCTTTACAACACAACTGTCAACGTGACTTACAAACAAACGTCACCTCCTTTCACGAATCGGCCGTCACCTCGTGGTGTTTATTGTGCCACTGATTCGTTTTATTTTCCTTAATTTCTCGTGGAAAATAATTAATAAATAATACAAAATGAGTTTGTACAATTTCAAGAAAATCATGGTGGTTCCGCCAGCAAAGGTAAATATACAATCTAAATCGAAATAAACAGATTTTCAGCGTAAATATGTAACCTAACCTATAAAAGTGTTTACATTTAATTACGTCTTTTCATGAAATGCCTTTTACTAATGTTTATGTATTTAATTTCAGGACTTTATCGATATTATGCTATCGAAGACACAACGTAAGACCCCCACCGTTGTGCACAAAGGATACAAAATATCTCGCATTCGTGCGTTCTACACGCGCAAGGTGAAATACACGCAGCAGAACTTCCACGACCGTCTGTCGCAGATTATCCAAGATTTCCCCAAACTGGATGATGTGCATCCTTTCTATGCTGATTTAATGAATGTGCTGTACGACAAGGACCATTACAAGCTGGCTCTGGGTCAGCTGAATACAGCCAGGCATTTAATTGACAAGTAAGTATGGTGGCAGTAGACATTATTGGTATACTATGGGGATTGGGGGATACTTGTTTGCCAAGGCAGTAATTCTTTTAAAGGATTTGAATTCCAAGCTGTAGATAGATATACAAAGTCTACCTGAGACATAACAGCCTCTCACTCTTCTTGATTCCGGGCACGCTTCTTCCAGCTGTTCAGACCAAGTACTCTAGCACCCGCGAAAGCTTGATCCTTAAAACAGAGGTTCAGTTTTCCTTGTTGTCTCTAATCTGGTGGCTGCGATTAAAGATCCTTTTTCCTGGATAATTATTGTCCATTCGCCCGATGTGCCTGAGTCAGTGTAGTTCTGGCTTTTTGGGCAGCATACACATCTACATAAAGCTCCTCGCATACGGAACCAACAAACAACTCCGTATAGCCGACTGGCTGGATCAATGTTTTGTGGAGCATGTATTTCGTCTTCCGAGTTACGAGTTTTGAACTTATTTAATTCGACAAACCGAAGAGGCAGCAGTTTCCTAGGGTAAGTCTTCGCCGAATGTCTAATAAGGTGTTATTCGTGGCGTTGATATTTACTCTGAGGTAGCCAAACACCTTAGCCACTTTGAAGTGACTGCTCCCAACAGTTTTGTGCTAGGCGGTGGTGGACCGATACTTCTTTGTTTGTTGACAACAGGTACTTAGTTTTGTCCTTATTTACTTCAAGACCAACTCGTTACGTCTGTTCTGTTTGATTGCCATTAAAACTTCTATAATGCCGCGCTAGGAGCGACTGATCAAGTCGTCTGCGTATCCCAGTAGCTGGACAGATTTGTAGAAGATAGTGCGTTCCGTGCTTACACCTGCCCTGCACACTATCTGTTCCTGGAACTGTTGGATAGGATCTTACATATATGCGACATTAAGCAGGATAATTCTTACAAGACATGTATAATCACAATTCTTGAAGATGGGTAATATAGAACTGATAGTCCAGCCATCAGGCACGGCTGCATCCACCAATTCCAAATCATCACAACCATTTTTTTAAAAACTCCCCTGGTAGACCATCAAAGCCGGCGACTTTGTTGTTCTTAAGCTTTTTGATAACAAAGTCAACCTATTCCCCAGTTAGGGGAATGGCTACTTCATTTGTTAAATAAATGATTCTGTTCTCTCTGCTTAAATCCCACTAAGTAGCTGCTGGAAATGTTTCTTAAATGCATATATGTATGTACATATGTACTATTTGCTGCGCTTCAGTGAAGATTTAGTAAATACTAGTCGGGGTTAGTTTTACTACTTTAGTATCGTTTCCCTGAAGGGAAATAGGGATGAATGGCTTGTAGTTATCATATCCTGTCGATATATTTTCAGTAGATACCTGACAGTATGGCTTAGTATAGTATATAATGCTCTTCACATATCTGATCCCCAGCCGAAACTAGCTATGGACGGTACAAACGTTCATCAAGGGTTGTTGCCGAATCTTTAAATATTTTACAGTTGCTTCTGCTGTTGCATTTAAAGTTTTTTATTCCATTTTTTCAGTAAGGCTCATCATTGAATTGCACATGGTGTCATACTGTGTTGAGAACAAGTGTACCCTCCTCCATTGGTGACTGATATCCAAGTTCAATTTTTCCAACTCCTCCAGGTATAAGTGCACACCCAAGTGCTTTGGTTTTACTACATTTTCCAAAACGGTTTGCAGCGGGGACTGTTCCAGTTCTTCTTTACGGTCAAAGACATTCTGCTGGTAATGTCCCTTCCCATAGTTCGGCGCTGCAGCGGAGTACTGTAACGCGCTTGAAAAATGATTCCCAAAGAGTTGGATTCCTTAACTGTTCTGGGAAGTTCTACACTTCGTGGCATATTTCGTAATGCAGTTGTCTTAGCGGATTCGCTGCCTGCACTTCTTTGATGACCAGGAATCTACCCAAGTATAACCATTTGTTATACCCTTGTCTGGCAAGAGATTATAGTGCATCCGTGCATCCAACCGACATAGACTTCATTAAATTGTACATAAACGCTTTAAGTGCTGCCTGGTGGTCTAAAAGGATATAAATCGTAGCTCCTTCACTAATGTTTAACCTATCGTAGATCTCAATCGTATCGTAGTTCACCCTGGAAAACCGCGAAACTCTGATATTGTATCCAAAAAGAGCAATTCCAATTCAAGGTTCTATTTTCGATCCGTCTGTGAACCAAACCAGACTCCTTGGGTCCAGTATGGCAACACCATTAGTCCAGTTTGCGCAATCCAATATTTCTACCTAATGAAACAAGCCAGTTCCCAAATGCCAGTTAGGATCTGGCCACATACATTTTCCAATAACCGTTTGAAGCTTAATGAGGTTACCTATAACTAAGCTTGTCCCCTTATTCTTTTCAACTGAACAAGTCTCTAAAAACAATATTTTCTCTTACATTTCAGCGTTGCCAAGGACTACGTTCGTTTGCTAAAGTATGGTGACTCCCTCTATCGATGCAAGCAGCTTAAGAAAGCCGCCCTCGGTCGTACAGCCACCATCATGAAACGTCAAGCATCCAATCTTACTTACCTTGAGCAAGTTCGTCAGCATTTATCACGTTTGCCAACAATCGACCCTTATAACCGAACCATCATCATTTGTGGCTTCCCGAACGTTGGCAAATCAAGTTTCATCAATAAAATCACTCGTGCTGATGTAGAGGTGCAGCCATATGCGTTCACCACAAAGAGTCTGTACGTTGGACATACAGATTACAAATACCTACGCTGGCAGGTGATCGACACTCCCGGAATCCTTGATCATCCCTTGGAAGAGAGAAACGTCATTGAAATGCAAGCTATCACAGCACTAGCGCATTTGAGAGCTTGCGTACTGTACTTCATGGACATCTCCGAGCAGTGTGGTCACTCGTTAGAAGAACAAGTCAAGCTCTTCGAAGGCATCAAGCCCCTTTTCACCAACAAACCTTTGATTGTTGCCATCAATAAGATCGACATCCTGACACTTGATGAACTGAGCGATGAACGAAGACAGATTATCACAAAGCTGCAGGAGGACAAGAACATTCCGGTGATGTTTATGTCCACTGTCAACGAGGAGGGTGTAATGGAATTGAAGATTGAAGCTTGCGAGCGACTTCTATCCTTCCGTGTCGATCAAAAGATGCGCACCAAGAAGGTTGACAATATCTTGAACCGTCTGCATGTGGCAATGCCAGCGGCGCGTGACGAAAAAGTGCGTCCACCATGCATACCAGAGGGAGCGCTTGCGCGTCTGGAAAAGAACGCCGAGAAAGCCGAACGTAGACGCAAGCTTGAGAAAGAAATCGAAAATGAAATGGGCGACGATTACTCCCTCGACCTCAAAAAGAACTACACAACGATACCCGAAGAAGAGCGCTACGATGTCATTCCTGAATTCTGGGAGGGTCACAACATCGCCGACTACATCGATCCGGATATCTTCGAAAAATTGGAAGAACTCGAGCGCGCAGAAGGCATCCGCGAAGAATCTGGCCTGTACAACCCACCAGACATGTCATTGGACGAAACACTCAAGGAAATCCGCGAAATGGCGAACCAAATACGCGGCAAGCGATTCCTTCTCCGCGATGACAAACGCTTGGCGAGCAAAAAGAACAGGTCCACGATTCCACGTCACAAGCAACCCAAAATCCGCGATCGTAACGTCAGTAAACTCCGCGAAACAATGGAGAACCTCGGAGTCGATATGTCTGGCACAGAGAATGCAAACTTCACAAAGAATGTTGTCGACACAAGGCGAGCTCTTATCCCCGTCGGGCCAGCTGGTAAGAAAATTCTGCTCGACAAGGAGTCTTCGGCTGTCGTTCGATCAACTGGTCAAGCACTTAAGCGAGCTCCGCCAAGGGATCACCAAGGTGTTAAGAATGTCGTTATGAAGAAGAAACTGGCAATGATGGCGAAGCGTGACATTGCCAAGAAGGTGACAAGAAATGGTCTCAAGGGCGAGGCAGATCGATTCATTGGAACGAAAATGCCCAAGCATTTGTTCTCCGGCAAACGTGGCGTCGGCAAGACAGATAGGCGTTAAGTTAGGCGAGTTATTTTTCTGTGTGTATCCTGTGCAAGTGGGGGTTAACTCTTTCACAGTTTATTTTAATTTTATTTTTATAACATGAACTAGAAGGAATAAAGATCTACAATGTGTTACTAAGTTTGCTTGTTGCATTATTCTTCTCTCATTAGGTATCCCAACTTAGGAAGAGTTACTTAAAATGCTAAAGTAGCTGTACGATGCTCGAATGATCTGCAAATAACAAGAATAGTATGAGTAGTAGAAGGTACTGCAATCGGAAGACTTACGTCAATAAAAGTGGTGAGGTTCAGCGGTACAAATACAGCTTTCATTTCCAGCGGGTACTCTGTAATCATCATGACTAGTTTCACCATCTTCTGGACTTTAACTGGATAGTTGTACCAATCGCAGGAGTAAATCGCAAAGCCCATCAATTCGCTCTAGTTATACAGAAATTATTAAATTTTTTGTGAGTCATGGAATCATCACAGGTGAATACTACAGGTTCTTCCAGATGCTCGTCCTAACAAAAAGAAGAGCTTGCTTTCTAGCAAGTGAGGCTAACACCTCAAGGCTGTTTTTCAAAAGCGAATATCTACCACAGGCTACCAAATTTTAAAGATGGGCAAAGACAGAATAGAACATGGGCAATCGGCATAGAGCCTTGCTGAATGCCTTTACATTATCAAACACCGCGGCTGTGAATACAGCAAGAAGCACTACGTACATAGGTAACACGAGCTCTATTTTGGACTTAGCAAAGCCTAGCGTAGGCCTTAGGACAGCTTTGCACAACCGTTCGTGTTGTGCGTGTTATATAGAACTTGGGAGACAGCGACAACTACAAACCTTTGTTTTAAGAAAACAAGGAGCAAAACGAAAAGGGAGAAAATTTGTATAATCTTCGCCAAAGCCAATAAGAGGATCCTCTCCCGTTAAATATCGCTTGCCAGTTCACCTGCTGTTCATAGATTTGTACAACGCCTGCAATGGTACCAACAGAAAGTTGATTTGGCTTAATTAGTGTAGGAGTCAAGGAGACCTACGATGGATCGTAGTGCAATGTACTGCATATAGTAAAGTTCTAAGGTTGGAGAAGGCTAACATAGTAGACCTGAAGATTTACACTTAAACAACGAACATAGCGAGCTATAAATGTAGAAACTGCGGACGTTTGTGTATCGGTGTCGACGAATTATTAGAAGAATTTTCTTCTTCACTGACGGGTCAGAACTGGTCAGGAACCTAAAGGCACTACCATGCAACAATCAAAGTAACAGTCCAGTTCTCCTTCTGTCGAGAATCATATGGCGCAGGTTAATGGATGAAGAATCTCAGCAGATGGGGAAGAGTTGAAGAGAGTTCATAGTAGAAGTAGAAAGTTGATAATGTACTTGGTAGAAATTTCAAATATTCGTGACCCATGGCTACTACACTGAAGAAGTAGTTTCTTCATAGTGTCGTACAACGGACAACAAGCAATGAGGATCCGATGGACAAACACCAGATTGCATCAAAGAATCTGTATACTTTCCATTGACTTCCTAAAAGTGTTAGCACTTAGAGTAAACAAATTCAGAGGTGTACAAAAACCAAAAAAATACTGTTCAACGATGGCGTGCATAAAGGTTGTCTTCTCAGTCCTTGTTTCTTTAACGTGATTGTGGATAACTTAACCCAAATCATCTTTGAGGGCGATGGAAACATTAAACGACCCATGTTACCCCGGCCCCATGGATATTTGGAAACCTTTAATGGTGTATAGTATGTTAACATTATGTTAAAATTGTTAAACTTACGTTTTCTTTTACAAGCGTAGCATGCCAGTGATAGAGCCAAAGTATCGAGGACATAACGAATAAATACAGACACATAAATAGGAAATCCATTTTAGATGGTTTCTGCAATTATAAATCAATTCGAAATATAAACGTATGTGTATAACAAATGTTAGAACTTACTCCAGTGGACATTTCGTAAAATAGGAAACAAATTAGAATTGAAAAGATTATAAAATCTGCAAATACCGGGATGAAGATCAGTTCCTGTAGATTTTTAATAAACCTACCGTGGACATGAATACTATTTAATCTAGTTTTTGATATTTCCTAGGCCAAACTACTCACCAACGTATACGGATTTGTTCGATTACACAAAATTTACATAATCTTGTGCGGAGGTAATTGGATCTGTCCATTTCGCCAGTAAGCAGTAGATACTGTTCAGATTCATACTGATCGAGGATCACTTTTGATGTCTGAAATGAAAAAAAAGAAGAATGTCTCAAGAACAATTTTTTTTGTTCAAGGACTTAAGCCGCTCTCCTAAGCCCAGATAAGTTACAACTTACAAGTTATATATAAGTATAAAAACTTCGCCATCGCTTAGGCGTTTCAGAGGGTTATCTACCCATCATTCAGTACAAGCTACTCTTAAATAACTTAGCTAACTGAAGTTCTTAAAGAGTATTTAATCCCAATCTCTAAATGGAGTTTTTAAGTTCATTCCCGTTGCGTGGAAATACGTTTAAATAACTTAACCTAACTGCTGACCACCATCAGACGAAATAGAGAAGATTATTGATCTTCACATCTGAAATTCTGATTTATTAGGAAACATCTCAACAAGTTCAGTGGGTCAGTGGTTAGTGCGCTAGGCTATGGAGCAAGGGGTTCCAGGTTCGAATCCCAGTCGGAACACCTAAAAAGTTTTTCACGGCCCCACCTCTCGCGTCTGACAAACATCCGAGAGTATAACTGTCCTGAGAAAGCTTCTCAAATAGCAATCTGCCCTTTGGATACGGCATTAAACAGTAGGCCCCTTTCCCTTCGTGTAAAGAATATAACACGCACAACACGAATGGTTGTTGGGTCCCATCGACTTGTCGCGCCAAGTATTTTTCTCAACAAGTTCCAACTTATATATCCAAAAGACAAATCGACAACAGAAACCCTGCACAACCTGATCGGTAAGATCGAAGTTTCACTTTCAAATAAAGACATGTCTCTTTGCGCTTTGGGACAAAACAGATTTATTTCTGCTAATTTTGGTCACCTATCACGAAAACTACCAAAGGAATTCACAAGAAATCGTCTTGTAGTATCTACTTTGCTCCATTGTAGTTGACTAATTCCTAATAAACCTAAACTACTACGAGTTCTAAACTTAAAGAAAACGGTTCGTTCGTTTTGTTTGGTTCACCTTTTAGTGACCATTGTGTGTATGAGGGCCGTTCTGAAGTGTCGACCAAGAATAGCAGAAGGTGGTAATTTAAGCCTCGTCGCACTTCACATAAACTTTATATAAACTAGACCGTGACAAAGGCAGCGATAATGACGGCTTAATTTTCTCGGAAATATGTGTGCTGTCCAAAACCTTCTAGACATTCCACGCATTGGTCTATGATGATCCCCAGAGTATTTATGCGGGAAAGTCCGATACAGAATGCTTCATGTTTAACATCAAGTATTGGTAGGTTAGGTAGGCAATAGTAGGCCTTCTAAAAAGGACACTAATGTGTGATCTGGGTATATTGACTGGAAGTCCCTCAATCCAATCAGTAGAATTAAGAAAGTTTTTGTATTACCTAAATAGATACATTAGAGAAGGGTTTGCTTCGTTGAGTTGCTCGTTGTCTGCCCCTAACAAGTGCCGGACAGACGCATACATGGTGGGCAGTTGCCATATCTTTCTGGATATGACACAGTTTTTCAGCCTTGACCATCTGAGGTTGGATTTAATGAAAGGAGATCTGCGCCTTTGTAGGATCGAGCAAAGCGTGAACTGCTTTCGTAAGTGAGCAATGTAGGGCTAAGCTTTGTATGTCTAGTTTGTGGGTGTGCTCGTTTCCATAAATGTTGCTCTTCATTGGTTAGAAGTTCGGTGTGTTTGCTTTAACGCAATAAGTTCCAGGTATCAATCTAACGTAGTAATCCTCTGACACCGTGGAATTGATCAAGAATAGACTAGTTTTAGTTTTAACAGTGCCTTCCGGTACTGCAGGTACAGAACATGTAGATTGTTTTGAGAGACTCTCTACCTACTACTGGCTCCTGACTGGACTCCTGACCTTAGCTAACCCCATGTTGATATCGCACAAAGCTTCTTTGGTGTTTATTACCCACTTGTAGCGTATAGATTAGAATGGGTTCCGATGGGTTCCCTTTCTTTGGAGGTTTGACAATATGTAGTTCCTTTCTTCCACTCGTCTGGAAATATTTTTCTGGCTCACAATGAATGCATCCAGTAGATCTGCCGAAGTATTTAAACGCCGCTTGAAACAGATCTAACCTAGACCTTTGTTCTGTTGGAAGGCCCAATGCGAAGTTTGTTGCAAAGGATAATCTAAGTACCACCTCGTGAGTTAATCCTCACTTGAAGTTAGCAGGATACAATCCGTACTATTTACTACGCATTGAGTGCTATCTTCACCATCCATTAGCGCCTCAGTAATTCAGTAAGCAATCGAAAGCCTATTGGTAATATAGCTGAGAATGTGAAGCTCGTTTGCAGTATGAAAACATACAAGAGTTACCACATGACATTGATACCTTGGATAGCTTGAAAGCGAAACATTTGTTGTATCACACAGAACTTTCTGAGGCCTGAGTAAGTCTGTGTTGATACAGAGACAGGACCTTAGTTCAAAAGTCTATCAAGGATGAGTTTTATCTTACGGGCATCGGCTTATGGACGCGACTTAGAAGGAAATTCTTTAATGGTACCAACTAACATTGAGCCAAGAGCTCCAGTAAGGATTTTAGTGTGGCTATTCTAACTTGATTGCATAAAGACACTTTAATAGACTTTAAGAAGGACTTTACCCAGATTCGAGAACCTCATTGTGAAGGTTATGTGCTGTTTGATTTGATCAAAAGCTAATCTATTACATTCATTGGTTATACTTACATCCATTTCGGATAGTCGTTTGTGCATGATTTTCCATTTCAAATTCACATGAGACATTAAGCTAGTAATGAATGTGTGCCACAATGGAATCGCTGTTATACCCAAAAGCAATGAGTACATAGGAAAAATATATCCCACGACTAGCCCATCATGAAGCTCTCGAAATGGAAAGAGTTTTATTAGCAGTGCTTGGGTGCCCGTTCCATTTTGTACCTACAATGATTTATACTGTATTACCACGCCTGATGAACTATACTGATGAACACACTCACTTCTTCTAAATTGAAAATAGAATCCGGATTGAAGGCAAATCTATAGAATGCATCGATGTAGGCAATGACGCCTGCTACCAAGGATGGTGTCCAAATGCATACCGTGATTATGTACATGTATCTGTAGGTTTCGTTGAATAGATTCTCTTCACGTTCGTCCGATTTGAGCAAAAGCCTATCCACATCATCTTGTAAAAATGCTAACATTTTAGCTAGTTCTTAAAACCAAAATAAGATACGTTTATATTATTAATGAAAACATAGAAGCTAACACCATACTCCTCCTGCGAAAAAACGTATTGATAAATGCAATAGACGTGCTCAAGTAAAGACATGCTGTTGCTGAACTCATGGCACTTCCTGTCCCATCTAGGAAGAGTTTTCCAAACTAAGGAAGAAGAGTTATTATTCAAAGAAAACTAGTTCGGTAGATACTGACCTCAAGGATGCAAGAAACGGCAATAGAAAAGGTTAGAAAGGCACTTCGCCAAAAGTGCCATAATTCATATTTTTGATTTTCATCGATTAAATAACCACCGACACGCATTCCCCTCACATGGACACGGAACAGTTTGTTATAAAATATTTTGGATTTAAGACGATAGTCCTTGATCAATGGCATTTTTGAACAGGCACTTGGTTTACTCAAATGTGGTGTTGATGGACTTTTCTCGCGTATTTATGGTGTGAACTTGTCGCAAAATACAGTCTGAATTATTTACTTGTAAATTGTTGCAGTAATTATTCTGACAATTGTAATAATTACCGCTATTGCTAACTTAATTGCTATTGATTGGAATGGTGTTGCAAAATTTACCAAGGAGGTATATGCATACATATTACACGGATTGACAACCACACAATTCCACTGTATGGACTGAAAAAAGTGCTATAAGTAGGACTTACTTCAAACCCTTCAAAAACACGACAACTCCCATAAGTTTCACATTTCACGATTCTTAACCGGAAGAAGTACGGATTGGTAAGTTACGTGTCATTCTGAACTTTTTGTGGGGTTCTCTATAGACCGTCGATTTTGAGTATCATTTCTTTTGAACAGGTTACGGATATGTATACGAAAGCCTAAGTTTTAAGTATAAGTCCCTCATTTCCACCGTTCAACAAGGCTTACTGAAAGGTAGATCCACCATTACAAACTTCGTTCAATTTGTGTCCTTTGCCTTTTCCTAACAACGAAGACGATGTCGATGTCATTCCATCCGATTTCAGTAAAGCTTTAGATAAGATATCTACTCAACTCATTCTGTTAAAACTGTTTGTCCTCGGCTTCGAATCCATAATGTTAAAATATCTTCTCACTTGGTAAACCGTTCTTATAGTGTCCGCTTTAGATCCGTCCTTTAGGCTCCTTTTGTCCATCAAGGCCATCATCTAGGTCCCCTTCTGGTCATTCCAGGTATTAACGATTTTAATGGAGTTATCAAATCTTTCCACGTATCCCTTTCTAGTGATGACGTAGAGACTTTTTCCCAAGACTCTAGACGTGAATAGTTTTTCGATCTAAGCCCCTTTGGGCATCTTTCGGTCAATACTAGTGAACGCACTGATGACAGTCCGTTGAGTTCAACAAATAATGTCAACGTCGTCGGCATACACTAGAAGTTGCATGGAACTGCAAACTTTGTTGTTGACCTGTGAGTTTCGTACAATCCTTTCAAATATGATTTTAAAGAAGCGACACCTAGTCTAAATGATTTTTTGAGATCGGTGAGATCGTTACCGAGTTTGATATAGCAACGGGAGTTCTTCATCCTCATTCTGATGAGTTTGGCAGGATATCAAAACTAGACATGGCTCTGTGCACCTCGTCTCTATAAATGCTGTCATAAGCGAAGCCAAAATCGATAAAAAGATGATGAATATCGGCTTTGATTTCTTATGTGTTCTCCAAGATCTTTTCCTGGTCTGAAACCACTTTCAGTTTTTTCTGTTCGTAGAGCCTAAGAGCAGCCCGCAACCTGAACTGAAGCACTTGGGATTGCGATATTTTCGGTACTTAGACCTGTGCAATGTCGTGCTGGCACAGGAACATTTAAGACTTAAGACCCTATACCACGCACAACCTGTCTGGTGGGACGATTATTTCGCCCGAAAGTTGGAGTAGGCACTCTTAAAGTTGCGACCACCGATTCAGAAATTCGGTTGTAACTTTCAATAATTTCCAAACGTTGATTGTTCGTGAAATTCAATATAATAAAAATGTAAAGCTTAGCTGAGATTTTGACCCTAACAAATCTGAAAATAGTGTTTCAATATGCGTTCGTATCAAAATACAAAATTGTTATGTTTCTATTGGAAAACCCATTGCAAGAGGTAAGTTATCGAAAATCTGCCCACAGACATGCCTACTTTTCATTTTTTTAAACTGATAATTTAAAGCCATACATTTAGATATTTGTGTCCGGCACCCTCCACTTTGTTCAGGCGATTTCATCAACGCTGTAGAGTCAATTGAATGCTATTGTTTCTATTCAATTCCTACGCCTAATAAACACGTGGGCTAGGATAAGACTATTAAAATCTGCGCTACTCTGTCGACTAACCTGTATTATTCCACCTACATAAGTGATTATCAATTTTTAATGATATTTACATGCAAGCACTTTCATTAGGCGTATGGTTTGTAGACTTGAATTCGTGCTCGCAAACATACTTGTATGAAATAAACAACACTTATCGAAGTCGTTAATTGCAAACATTTTTCAAGTACCTCCTCCACGTAGTGCACGTTTTCCAACCCACGGAGGTGGGGTTTAATTATCAAATCAATCCGATTCGAATAGTTATCAGCTCTATGTGCATACATTCAATTGGTGGGGGACCTGGATACTATCCGAGGCCACGACAACGAAGAGCTCCTGTTGTGGGAAGACTAATTGAGGATTTAAGATCTACGGATCTTTTGTGAGACAAGTCCCACAAGCCTTATCTTCCCGTCCTTCACCACATCCATTAAATGACTCAAAATCAAATTGAAACAAAAATAAATTGCGTTCGAAACTAAACTAAAGTGGAAGCAAGGAAATATTAGAATTCAAAAACTCTTTTGACCTTGCACCGAACCGAAAACATAGATAGCAAATCGCTTACTTGGAAGAACATTGACCCCCCCTATCCTCCATGCACTTGAACGTTTCGAAAACTGTTTCTTTGGAATATATTCCATATTTCATTATTTAAATTTAGTATTTCGTAGTTCTCCGCTGTGAAATGCTTCAGCAACTAAACACGCATATATTGACTTTTGGTCAATGTTATGCCTGCATAGTTGCGAGTTTGAAATACTCGCTGCTACCTTAGTTCCGAGTGGCAGTGCCTTAAAGCAGTCGCTTTGTTTGGTTCGGTTAATGGTGTTGTGGCCAAGAGTGTGTTTTATTTGAATAATAAAAAAAAAACTTCAAGTTTAATATAACATGAACTCTCTTACCCCTGTGAATATTTTTAATGAACCGGATCTGGAGGAGGACCAGGCAAATGCGTTAACACCTATGAAATCATTTTATAAAGGAAAAACAGTGTTCTTGACAGGAGGTACAGGATTTCTCGGGCAGTTGTATGTGGAAAAACTATTAAGGTAATAATGCCACAGATGCGATATTTTTATCCCAACAGATTCTTCTTTTGACGACCGTCGAATCCAGGGGGTTTGTTGTCGGCAATCTTCTTCTGTCCTTCGTCCAGATCAGCCCGCGAGAGTTGGTTCATCCTGGTTTCCTTCGAGACGATGCGCAGTAGTTGGTCTTTGGGGAAGGACATTTATGGATTACTATTATTATTATTTGAATGATGAGTACGTTGCACTGGGACTGTTGATCTATTACGCCCTCTACTAACACCATGCGTTCCCCTGTCATAAGCCTCCTTTTGGAATCATTTTGAGTAATATGTACTTTTACTACACCTCAGCGGATGAAACCTATTCTAGAGCACTCTCTCTAATTCAGTTCCCTTTCAGAAACGGAGAATGAGAGTTTGGCTCTAGTGACTGTATTTCCTCATTTGATAGCTAGTACTTCGGTCTTTTTGAGTCAGTGCTTCACAAGATCCCAGAATATACATATGGACTGGTGTCATCGTAGAATCTACAAAGGCCATCTTCAGATATACCTAGTTTCCTTAGGTGCACACTAAGTAGGATATGTAGGTTATTCTTGCTCATTGTGATAGATGATTCAAATTTTGTCCGTTTCTTGACTTATCTCATACCTTGAGCCCTACTCCAGGTTCCTCTTTGGTTTCCCCCCTCTAGTTTCCATTATTCTTCCTATTCCGCAGAACGGTTCAGAACCTATGCAATTTTCAGATGCTCCCCTTCTTGCTAGGGAGTCGGCCATTTTTATACAATATATTCCTAGGTATCCAACAGAAGGACACTTTGTTTCTCTGCCTAGTTTACTAGACAGGCTTTCCCCCACAAAGACTTAAGGACATTGAAGTCAATGGCCATGATAGCAGCTTTCATACCACAGTTGGCTGTCACAGTTGGCATCGTTTTCAACCTAGTACTGAGATTGTTCTGGAATAATTTGCAGGATGTTGATACGGGCTACACAAGGAAATCGACCTAAGCGAAAGCTTGCCTGCTCGACATCGAAATTTGAATTTACATACTCTTTTATCCGATTATTGTTGTTGTCTCACGGTGTCCCTCCAATGAATAAGCGATTGCCATTGTAGTACCCGCGAAGAAGCGGGTGGTTTTCGTTGCGGTCACTAACGCCATGAGATCCTGTGGTGTTCTTGAGGGGCTCTATTGTCGATACTATAATTCCATTCCATTATACACTAGGATCCTAAGTTTTTCATAGGGACTACGTACTACCGAACAAAGTCTGGTACAAGTCGGACAGCCACATCAATAGTACCACACCAGTACTAAGCGACATATTCTTCCTTCAGTTGGTTTTTTTTTTTACATAGTTTTTCATTTTCCAGATGCGATGTCAAACACATTTATCTACTTGGACGAGCGAAAAAAGGAAAGCCCGCCGAGGAACGCCTTGAAAACACCTTTCGTGGAATAGTACACATCATATTCCTCCTCATCTTCTCATTTACTTACATACACTTCCTTTACAGCACTTCTTGAAACTGTACGACCACGATCCGGATTATTTGAAACGCATTTCACTCATTGAAGGCGACATGGGTAAACTGAACGTCGGCATATCAGAGTCTGGCCAACAAGAGCTAATTGAAAACGTTGAGATTGTTATACATGCAGCTGCCGATGTACGCTTTGACCAGAAACTGGCAACGCTTTTGTTGACCAACTTACGTGGTGCTCGAGAAATGCTCGAACTAGCATCCCGAATGAAAAAAATTAAGGTACCGACTTACACTTAAGTACATAATGTCTTTGATCTTCTAACCAAAGTTTCTGTTAGGCATTTACTTTCATATCTACGGCATTCAGTCATAGCGAGAGACGATTCATCGAGGAGAAGTTCTATGATTGTCCCGTGGATCCAGAAGTTATGATCAAACTAGTCGAGTTACACAACGCAAATCCAACAGAAACTCTTGAAATCTTAACCGAACGGATAATCCGACCATGGCCGAATACTTATACCTACACGAAGTCCATAACTGAAGAATTGGTGCGGCGTTATAGGACCAAGTTCCCAATTTGCATCATGCGTCCGTCAATTGTTATATCTACACACGAAGATCCAGTTCCGGCTTGGAGCAATAACGTTTACGGACTTAATGGCATGCTTGTAGCCGGCGGCCTTGGTGTCCTTAGAATAATGCCATTGAATTCCAATCACGTTGGCGACATAGTCTGTGCGGACTATGTCATCAATTCAACTTTGTCTGCGTTATGGGTGACATATGAGGACTCGCTAAAGAATGAAACGATGAATTTAAAAGATCCAGAGATTTACCATGTTTGTACTTCTGCCGATCGGCCCATCACGTGGGGTATGTTACAAAGTTGATACCGCCTAATTCCTTTAACTCCTTCGATTCTAGGTCAAATATGTGGACAAATGACTGATGCTTTCACTGAGCACCCAGCTAAGAAAAGTCTTTGGAAGGCATGTCCCAACTATGTTCAAAATCCGTTTTTGTTTACCTACTTCTCGATCATCTATCATGCCATTCCAGCTGCCATAATTGATCTTGTACTCAAGTTAAAAGGGAATACCTTGAGGTACGATTGTTCGATGTTATTAAACTTCGAAACTAACATTCGTTGCTTATTTGTAGGGTCTTGCCGGTTTATAGAAAAGTCCAGCACTTTATTGTGGCTCTGTCTTACTTCATGACGCGAGAGATTCGGTTTGATACAGCAAACATAAAACGAGTTATCGCTAGAATGTCGCCCGAAGACCAAAAGTTCTTCCCCAGTGATGTTCGACGATGGAATTGGTCGACATATTTCTATGATTACATGAATGGCCTAAAAGTTTATATTGGCATGGAGTCGTTGGATGACTTGCAGGATGCCAAGAAAAAGTACCGAAGATTGGTTATGTTACACTACTTGGTACTATTTTTCTACTACAGCTGTTATATAGCGGTATTTACTCTCTTGGCCGACAAATTAGGAATTTTCCGAAACGTGAAGAGCAGCCTAATTGATACAATTGAATTTTTAAAGAATCCTCAAATGGTTTATTGAAATTATTGTATGTATTCAGCGCAAATAAATTTTGTTTAAATACTTAATGGTAGGGAAAGAGTTGGTATGAAAAACTGGCTAAGCAAGGTTTGTTTCTTCTAGCTTTTCGATGAAATTCTAATTTTCACTTGAAAGCCTGGTTTGTGATTGATGGGCAAATATGTTTAGGATCAGTAGTGCAACAACCTCCTCGCGGCCTACATATGTATACATTAAGTGTACAATGTGTACCTATCCAACTGGTAAGTAATAAGCAGATTGGTCTTAGCAGCGCTAAAAAGCTTGGCTTTGAGTCCGGGAGGATAGAATCATAATCCTTACCTCAAAGCTGGCATTGGAATTACTTTCTTAATGGTTCATTCAAGGTTCAAATATGAATAAAAACGGCAGAAGTACGTCTTGTTTTGACTGAAAAAAAATCTTGAGAACCGTCTTGTTACTCGCTTCTACTTTCCCAGTTTTCCTTTTGTTTGCGAAGTCTACTTGGTGCAGTTGGTTATTCCGAAGTATAGTATGCGCCATTAGGAGTCCATTATAGAAGTCTGATGAACATATTACGCAGATGTTTATGTACATTTTGTGTTCAGACCCAGAAAAACGGATACCTCGATGGGATATGTCCACAGTGCGATTGTTTATGTTTTTTTAAAACCGGATCTAGACGAGCTAGATTCTGGTTTAAGAGGCAGTACGATCCGGATTGAAATTGTGCGATTCGGGTGTACTTTAAGGGACTAGGTGCCCAATACTTCGTAGGTAGCCAGCGTAAAAGATTTTAGCGGATTTAGAGATTTGGTGCCAAAACGACTAATCGCCGATCAATTTACATGTTTGGCATAGACTGAAAGTCAAATTGCTGGACCATGAGATTTTGAAGACAAGTATACTCTTTACAGAAAGATAAGGTTAGGTTATAGAAGGGTGTGTGATGGATAAGAACTCATCACGTTCGTTTGCAGAGTTGGCATAATGTATGAGAGGTGACACACTCCTTCCTGGATAATCAAGGCGAGTTGGGCTATTTCTGTTTTATCCATCGATAGGGATCTGTTCAATTCACTGTTCAAAAGTCTCATTCCAGCAAAATCAGCCCCCTTTTCAGGACCTTATACATTGTTACGTCAAGCAACATAGCAAAGTTTCACACAATGTTATGACCCTTCGGTGTAGATCGTGTAAAAACAAAAGCAGTGGACAAAGGACTTCTCCCTGAGGCTACCTCTTGTTGTTGTTTCTCTTACAGAACTTTGCCCAATGACTGAGTGGATGATCCTGCAATTAGATATGTTTGCTGTATACTCTGTACCAATGTAGAGAAGATTTTTACTAGGAAAGGCTCAGCCATGTGTTACTCTGGATTGTAAGCTGGAAACTTAACCATCACAGAAAAATGGGAAAAACTTGAAATGTTCTTGAAATCAAGGGCAACAGTGATTTTAGACAAAATATATGGCAACTGTCTTAAAACTTGCTCGACTTACTACTTCTTATATACAGTCAACGATTAAGAGACCGGTTTGGTATTTGAACCAAAACCAGTAAGTTTGGTTTTATTTTGTTAGTGTTTTTTACAATTCGTGCAAGAGTTTGTCTTTATAAATCGAGAAAGTGTTCCAGAAATGGTTGCAATTTTAATTCAACAAATTATTCACTTCGTTTCATTTCACCTACGCTGTTTTCAAAACTGTGAATATTTGGTATGAAATACTCATAACCTGCAAGAAAAAATGGAAATCAGTTAGTAATGGTCCAAACAAAGTAGAAGCTTACATCTGTACCCCACGTAAAGTTTGTCGTGATACATCCGATACCCCGGCAATATTTAGAGCAGCTCCCTTCTGTGAACGTATCAGGACTATCAGAACCATGAGCTTATATTTCGGAGTGCCATTATACCATTTATGTTCATAGATGGCATCAGAAGTTTTAAGGCTCTACAAAAGATATACAATTGTAATTTTTGAATTTGTGACATAAAACTTACAATTTCGATCAAACTGTCACTCAACAGACAAGTGATAACCACTTGCTTCATCTCATAGCAAAGTATAAACATTGCTCTAACAACGGTGAGCAGAGAAATATCACCGAGTAATTGGTATCCCGTGAAGCAAATTATGCAGGACGACGATAGTAGACTAAACATGACTGATGGCGTAAAGACGTCATTAACTTTATCTGCAAGGCTGTAAGAAACAAAAATTAAAGCTTACTGCATTCAAATGCATACACGAGTAGTCGGACCTTAATACCCTTTGATGGTAGGCTGCGAGTAACTTCAACTTCTTCCCAGATTCCCCGCTTGCATCTGGTTCGATTTTTAGAATATTCCTGTTAATCATATCAAAATGCATACAGAGCTGCAAGAGTGAACTAAAAAGGCACAAGTCCGTTCCGAGGATAATAATTGCACACATATACGTAGCGCATACTTGCTGCATGTAAGCGCAGAGATAGAGTAGCCAATTGCTGTAAACTGCCTTTGGAAGCCACATCGTCACTGACATTCTATAGCCAAAAACACCAAGTCGTTGCAAGTCTATTAATGACAATACCAAAGGATAGAAGTTAAAGAAAAGTGTAATGCTCTGAAAAAACCGCACAAGGATCCTTTCAATCATAAGATACGTCTTCATGTATGTAGAATTGTACTCCTTCTCTTGTTGCACTGAAGGATAAATCTGTCGAAATTCATTCAGTACCTCGCGAATAGTCCTTTGATTGTAGAGCCATGCTACAATTTTTCCCACAGATACGATATAGTAGTTCATGAAGGTTATATCATGTATTCTCTCCTGGAACTCAGCCTCAGACAAAGGGAACACCATTACTTGCCCCAAAAGCGCTAGGCTCATGTTGACAATAGCAACGATTAGTCTGATTTCCATCCAACGATGTTTTTCCTCGAACTCGAAACCGATTAGATTGAAGTAGTGAACAGGGGCTTTTAGGAATCTTTCCACGTTTTTATTTGCCATCTCTGATGGTTAAGAGCTACTGACTTGTAAGTATGAACTAGCCAAAGCATGGCAAGAGCCTTATTTTTATAGAGTCCTTGATGTTGACTGGGTAAGGTCACTTATTATAGAATGGATGCATGATATGTACATATTTGCAACTGGACGAATTGCAGACCATGTGGGAACCAATGATATGGCAAGGATATGGTATTATCCTAATTGGTTATGTTTCTTTAATGATATTTTTTATTTGCGGAACTGTTAGCAGGATTATTGCAGCATGTTAACTAGAAAAAAAATCATAAAAACACTCAAAAGGACGACTATTATTTTACTTTAGAGATCCCATATTGAGCGAAGAAATTAATTATTTATAACATTGTTAAATCAGATACCATAGTTGTTTACCGCATGAAAATAATTGAATTAAATTAATAAATAACTTAAAAAATGAAGTGCACGATAATGTGTCAGCAATTTACGATAATGAATATTCATACATATGTAAAACAATCGAAGAGAGTTCGATTCCAATTTTCATATTTTCTTTAGTGCACCAAGCGGCACATTAATATTAAATTATTCTGTTTAAGTGATAATCGGAAAGACAAGTTTTACGTATTCATTCTACAAATCGCCTTGGTAACTATGTGCAGAATGTTACTAAAATATATGCTGATTCACACAATTTGATTCAACTGTGAGTCCAATATTTTTAACTTTAAAAAATTTTGTTTTACTGAAAGAAAAATCGTCCATTTTGGTGTAAATTTGAGGATTCTGAAGGTAAAAAGAGAATCGTGACACAAAACAGAAAAAGTGTTATAACCCACGAACATAGCCGTGTCTTCTATTTTGTCTGAACTATTGGCTGCGGAGCTTTCAGAACACGACAAATATAAACAATATTGATATTTTTGATTTCCAAAAAATATAACATATCTGTACAAAGTCCAATTATCACTTAAAGAGCTTAATCATGACTGAATCAATCCATTATTTACCTCCAACTATAAAGTATCAGGCAATGACTGCTTAAGACCTATAAAAATATTTATAGCCATATTTTATTATTAGTTTGTATGGATTATAATAATAGAAGCTTTGGATCATAATTTCCATAATTCAAAAATTGATTCGGGGCATTTCTCACTGGGATGTATGATACTTTCGTTCTTGAATGTTGGTACAATTGGCAACGAATCTCAAATGTGTATGTTACCAGAGTAGAAAATGAAATATTATTTACAAACCAAATAGTACCTATATTCAATGATTTGAATTTGAAATCACAGGCAAAGTGTGAGCTACAACATATTTTTCTCATTATTACATACATATTAAAAATCATATCTTTAAAAAATCGAAAGCTGTCAAAACTTTGATTTAGAAAAGAATTTTCAGTTGGATTACAACGTCATAAAGAAACTCAGCTATTCTGTCCGTCAGACAGTTTGTCATTAATTATGTCCGAATACTTCACACTTTGACGTATTAGTAGTTGGCGCCAAATAAAATAGGTTAGTTTTTAACAGCAAATTCTTTTTACAGCAATTAAATTGGTTTACTGGAAATGACCTGGTAGAGAACGTATACCAACTCATTTCTAAGATTTGGTCAGATGAGTGTATGCCTAATGAATGGAACCTCAGCACCATTTGCCCGATCCATAAGAAAGGAGACCTCCTCAACTGCGCCAATTACAGGGGTATGAGTCTCCTTAACATCGCGTATAGAAAATTGGAGAAAACTCAAGAAGTCCAAGTCGATACCCACCATCATGGCTATACAGAGCCATGTCTAGTTTTTGGCATCCCTGCCAAACTCGTCAGATTGACTATGGAGAATTTTCGCTGCTGCATCAAGGTCGGTAACGATTTCACCGAGACCTTTGATGTCAAAAAAGTATTAAGACAAGGTGACGCGTTGTCATGTGATTTTTTCAACATTGTACTTGAAAGAATTGTGCAAAACTCACAAGCCAACACCAGAGGCACAATCTTTCAAAAGTCCGTGCAACTTCTAGCGTACGCCGATGACATTGACATTATTGGAAGAACTCAGTGGGCTGTCACTGGAGCGTTCACTAGTATTCAAACGGAAGCTGCAAAAATGGGTTTAGCGGTAAACGAGGTTAAAACAAAGTGTATACTGTCAACGAGAAGGGACACACAACATCGACGAATTGGACAGAACGTGACAATCGACAGCTACATCTTTGAGGTAGTAAGGGACTTCGTCTACCTCGGCTCTGCTATAACCTCTGAAAATAACACCTCAGCAGAAATAAAACGAAGAATAACTCTTGCCTATCGCAAGAGTTACCATTTTCTTCGAAATGGTTTCAATACGAAGAAACTGGCATAGATGGATCTCCGACCCATACAACACGTAAACACATTGAGCTACTAAGGTCTAAGATTAATGACACAATGGTAACATAACCTGGCTACCTAGATCATGGGATTTATCGCCATTAGATTACTTTCTTTATGCCCAGGTGCACCCCGGACTTATTTTGAAAAAAAACATGTAGCAACGACTTTTGAAAGATATTTTATGTAGATCTTAGGTGATATTGACGAATAAAAGTATTGCTACTCGAGTCAGTAAAATAGTCAAATAGAATTACATATACCCATACCTATCCTTCAAACGCTAAAAGAACATTTCAACCAATAATAAGTAATAATATGTCATTAATCCTGCAATTCGCAAATAACAATATCATTAAAGAAACATAGCCAATTGGGATAATTGCACAACCCGCACTAATCCTATACATTATCGCCATATCCTCGGTTCCCACATTGTCTGCAATTCGCCCAGTTACAAGTAGTACGCAACAACTCTGTAATAAGTTGCCTGTCAACATCAAGAGGTTTATAATCGGCCTGTGCTAGTGTACACTTTCAGGTCTGCAGCTCTTAACCGTCAGAGATGCCAAATAAGAACGTGGATCAATTCCTAAAAGGTGCTGTCCACTATTTCAATCTAATCGGTTTCGAGTTCGAGGAAAAACACCGTTGGATGCAGATTAGACTAATCGTTGGTATTGTCAACATGAGCCTTGCGATTTTGGGCCAAGTGATGGTGTTCCCTTTGTCTGAGGCTGAGTTCCAGGAGAGAACATATGATATGACTCTAATGAATTACTTTCTTGTTTCTGTTGGGAAAATTGTGGTATGGCTATGGAATCAAAAAACTATTCGCGAGGTGCTGAATGAATTTCGACAGATTTATCCTTCAGTGCAACAAGAGAAGGAGTATAATTCCACATACATGAAAATATATCTCACGATTGAAAGGATCCTTGTGCGATTTTTTCAGAGCATTACGCTTTTCTTTAACTTTTTTCCGTTAGTATTGTCCTTAATAGATTTGTTACGACTTGGTGTTTTTGGTTATAGAATGACATTGACAATGTGGCTTCCTATGGAAGTATACAGCAATTGGATGCTTTATCTTTGGGCTTACATGCAACAAGTGTTCGCCAGTTATATGTCTGCAATTATTATCCTGGGAACGGACTTGTGTCTTTTTAGTTCACTCCTGCAGTTGTGTATGCATTTTGATATGATTAACAGGAATATTCTAAAAATCGAACCAGATGCAAGCGGGGAATCTGAGAAGAAGTTGAAGTTACTCGCAGCCTACCATCAAAGGGTATTAAGGTCCGACTACTCGTGTATGCATTTGAATGCAGTAAGCTTTAATTTTTGTTTCTTACAGCCTTGCAGATAAAGTAAATGATGTCTTTATACCATCAGTCATGTTTAGTCTACTGTCGTCGTCCTGCATAATTTGCTTCACGGGATACCAATTACTCGGTGATATTTCTCTGCTCACCGTTGTTAGAGCAATTTTTCTACTTTGCTATGAGATGAAGCAAGTGGTTATCACTTGTCTGTTGAGTGACAGTTTGATCGAAATTGTAAGTTTTATGTCACAAATTCAAAAATTACAATTGTATCTCTTTTGTAGAGCCTTAAAACATCGGATGCCATTTATGAACACAAATGGTACAATGGCACACCGAAATATAAGCGCATGGTTCTGATAATTCTGATACGTTCACAGAAAAGAGCTGCCCTCAATATTCCTGGGATCTCGGATGTATCACGACAAACTTTACGTGAGGTACATACATAGTATACGTGGTTTATTTTTGTATTTTTTATAAGTTCAACTGATTTTTATATTTTCCTTGCAGGTAATGAGTATTTCGTACCAAATATTCACGGTTTTGAAAACAACATAAATATATATTCAAATCCCAATGTAATTTTGTTGGTGTAAGTGTGTTCGAGTTCAATATACTAAATAAATTTGCATAGCCTCAATTGACATGAAACATTTTCGACTTCTTCTCAGTAATGGAAGGAGTCAAGGAGTTGGGGTCCTTTTCTTTTTCAGCTGAATGTTGGTTCTCTTCTTGTTCTATAACTTTCACTACCTGATACCTATTCAATTGCTTTTGGAAGTGCTGCTGAAATACATCTACTATTTCTTACGCTTTGATGACTTGGTTGCCTTCCAGGCTTGAAGCCATCTTTAAGCCTCTATCGGATTTCGTTCCTATCCTTCGATATCCTTTAGGTGAGAGACTGAGTAGACCCTGGAGTTTAACGTCATGGTCACAGATTACCATAAAGAATTTCCATAATTATTTAGTACGGACGAAAGGTCCTGCCTCCTAGATCAACGAACGTGTATTGATTTAGGAAGCGGAACTTCTGCTCGAAGCAGTCCCAGAAAGAAAGTCAATAAGTAATTCTGCTAATGCCTCAAATGGTTGCAGGATACTGGGGTTTCACTTGAACAAGAACAAAATTAAAGTCAAGGCGCTCTGATCTGAAAAATTCGTCAACTGGCGCAGTTAACTTTTCAACCAACTTTGTAAAATTTTGAGGTTGAGGTTATAGATTAAGACTTTTTTGAAAAGACCCGTTTGACAGAATATAAACCTGCTGTGATGGTAAAACGTCAAACTTCAAGACTGCTAGGTAAGCAGTGGTGGGTAAGTAGTGTAGAATTTTGAGATTATCATAAGACTAGCCAATATAGTAGTCGCATCTCGATCACTAGAGAACCATTAAGAAGTCCTTAAAAAGTCCCACTTCCTTAGAAGTGAATGACCGCTATTCTTAACCCGTGAACTTCGTAAGCTTGACGAATAATCCTTTTACCCACCCAGACTGGTGGTTTTACACATCTCACTATATCGCTTTGTAGCAGTCGCATTATTCCTATTCAGATTCTATGTTATTGGATACTATCGCTTTAAGCTCTGCCGTCTGGATCCTAACCCATCTCTAGTTATCCCGCAGCTTTGAACACTGCTAGAACCTCTGCGTGAAACACACTGTATCTGTTTGGAAGTCTCAAAGTCATTTTCTGGTTTAAACGCGACTGTACGACCTTTCCTTTGCCAATCTTTCATCTCCGGTTGGATTACATCGTATGATATCATCCGATTCATCAGGCATGTGATTCCCTATGAATGGAACTATATCCAACATTGTTGGACTTGAAAAGCCTTATGCAAGTAAACCGAAAGAGCACCGGTTGTGATTGGTGCCTTGGCGAACGAATCCCTTGTATTCTTCTTGGCTCTGCGACCAAAGAACCACTTAAGAAGGCACTCTGTGGATATGCAATAAAAAAAATCGCCCGCAATGTTAATTATTAAAGAAAAGTTATACTTTTAATTGAAACTATTCTAAGCTGCTGGTTCTTCATTAACAACCACTGGCTCGCCATCTAACTTCTTAAGAAAAGGCAATCGCTTGATACACTCAGCCCGCCAAGCGGGTTCATCGAATCCCTCGCACAATGGATTCCCAACTAAAAGTAAATCTTCCAGGCTCGTCAGCTCCTGCAGTCGATTGAACTCACTCCAATCTTTTAACAGATTATTACTTATGAAAAGAATTTTAAGATTCTTTAGAGCTGTCAATCCTTTGAGTTTTTCAATGAGATTGTAGCTTAGCCAGAGCTCTCCCAATGTTTCAGCAACAGCTTCCTTTAGAAAAGTTTTAAGTAAATAAGTTCTTATAAGTAGATGCCTACTCACCAGTCCGGATATTTGTTTAATGTAGTTCCTCGACAGTGAAAGAACCCGCAAGTTACGCATTCCATTTAAACCATAAATCTTCTCAATCATATTTGTCGATAGACTTATTCTTCTGTTGACAAGAATTATGAAGAAATGTTTGGTTAGGAGGAACAAGGTCTAAACTTACTCGCAATTCACCAAAGTTCCCAGAGTAGCGTCCATCTTCTCGATTGGTGGCCATTGGAATTGTAAATCAATCTCTGTCGCTTGGGAAGCGCTAACCTGGGCACGTTCTTCGAATCTTTTTAAAGCCTCTCTTATTGTTGTGGCTTTTGACATGTTGTTAGTTAGATAGAGCCTGAGTACGCTGAACTATGTAAGTTTGTTTTGTTTGTATCGATTAAATAGATTACATTCCACTTGTTTCGTTCCTAAGGAGACCGTTGGGGAATATTCTAATTTTTTTGCTTTGAATGTTTGATAAAAGGACATATCATCAAAATAATTGCGAAGGGCGTGTCCCCGAGGAAGCCTACGACAATAGGGAGAGACTGCTTCGCACCTAGTCGTTAAACTAGCTACCAATTTTATAATTGTAACTCCTGACTTGACGAAGAACAACCGAAGCAAATGGCGTTAAACTAAGCGGGACTGGCAAAGAAGAACAAGAGAGACTCGCGAGCTCTGACACCAGAAAATACGAAAAAAACATCGGCTTCGCAGAAAGGAGAAATGAGAGCACGAAGAGCACGCGATCGAGAATACTCAAAGATTATATTTCGAAACTAATATAAAGAACGGTCACCAACAAATAAAAAGAACATGTCAACCCAACAAAGCTTGGACCCTGTAACCGAACCCTTTTAACATTTAAAATGACCAAATATAACGCTACGATCCGGACGGACTTCCTATCTAGTTTCTTCTCTCTCAACTAGCGCCTCAAAAAAATTGGAACTACACAATCGGATACGAGCCGACTAAGCCTCGAGCCAGCAAACATAAGATATTAGGTCTGTTCGCGTACTTTCTGCACCAAAATTCTTAGATTGTCAAATTTCAACGACTGGGGGTAAAATTCTCTCAGAGAGTAGAAAAATCATCAAAAAGTAAAAGAACGCGAAAGCTTTTAAATTCGCCCACATTTTAGACGTCAAAAGCAAATGTATGCAAATACACAACAACAAAAAATTTCTTACAGGTATCTGACAGATTTGACAGACTTGACAGATTACGTAAATCAGTGCAAAGGAATTTCCTGCCCCAAAATTCCTTACATGTGGAAATTTTTTACTCTCTCGTGAGCGCTCTCTTCTACAAAAACTACGAGACTTTTGCGCACTCGAACAAAATTTAGTGACTTTTCGTAGATTTTTGTGAAAACTCGTTGTTTTGGGAGCGTACATGAACAGACCTATTAATGCGTATCCCAGTCCCGATAAAACAGAATACGCGCACTGACTTCAAACTCCCAGTTGTCAACAGCTGTCATCTGTCATCTGTCATCGGTTATGTTATATTACAGATTAAGCAATAAACAAGAAAGCTGTTGTAATCCACCAGTTGTTAGAATCATTCCATCCACAAATTACCTTTAAGACTATCTCTTCTTTGAACCTTTTACCGATTTCCGTACGAACTCCCTTACCGTACCAAACTGACACTTGATCTGAAAAGTTGGAGACTTGAAACGACTCAAATACTCTAAAATATATAGATCTAAACCCTATGTACATCCTAAGCAAACTCATATACATTTTTGAAAAAAAAATTCACAAAAAATTTGAATAGAAACAAAAAAATCAAAAATTTTACATCAAAAAAATTGTCAAACCGAAATTTTGCAAATGTTGTGTGGACCATTAGAATATGCGGAATGTGAGTGTGATATTCATAGAAAGCGTCCCTACGCTCAGCTGAGCATCCTACTGCTGGACTGTTGGCAACGAGAATACGACGAAAGGCCATACACGCATTTCAAAATTAGCAAAAATTTTTTCGAGCAACGTATGAGACGAAGCTTTTGCGAAGAAGACTGGGATGTTCTCATTGATTTCCTTTTAAGGCGCAACTTGGAAAGTGTCAGAATCTCCTACATACCTATGCCTACCTTCAAGGATAGCAAAATGACAGAATACCTAGTAAAGGGCTTGCTGAAGGTGGAAACCATTGGATTGAAAAGTGTAATGCTTCCACTGACATTTCTAAAGGAATTCTATAAAAACATTGGCTTGGCAAAGGTGAAGAACTTGTATATAAGTTATAACGACCTGTCGCCTGATTTGCTGTTAGTACTACGAACCATTCTGATCGAATCGTATACATTGACGTACCTCAATGTCGCAGGGTGTTTTATGAATGAGAACACCTTCCCAATACTAGCCGATGGTATACACAAATCACAAAGCCTGGAGGGACTCAACATAAGCCGTCCGTGCCCCATGTCGCCTGTGAGCATATTCGAGAGTCTGAAGTTTGTCAACACAGTGGCGCAGTTGATTTGGCAAAACAAACTGACCGAGCTTCACCTGCAGCAGTGCAACTTAAATGGTCACGATATAGAGCCACTCTCGGAGTACATGGCTACGAAAGACTCAAAGTTGATGCTCTTAGACCTGCAGGGCAACAACATTGTGTCATATGGGACAGAGTATCTATTTAAAGCCCTTGCGAGCAGTAAAACCTTAAAGGTCCTCAACTTGAGTGCCAACAATCTGGGGAACAAAGGCGGAGTGGTATTAGCTAGATATATTTCATTTACCAATATTCGGTCACTAGACATCACGCATAACAACATTGGAAGTGATGCACTCTATGAGCTGCTCACTGCTATCAAGAAACCCTGTGAACTAAAGCAATTAAAAATGTACGGTAACCAATTCAACCCGAAAACAGCGAGGGTTCTGAAACGACTGTTGAAAACCAGGGTACTTGAGCAAGGCGACATTGATCTTACTGACACTTGGGACACCTCCAAGAACGAATTGTGTGCTGTTCCTGCCTTTTCAAGTGGTCGTATTCGTAATTAGGATTGGTTACCTCTCTTATGGGTTGCAGATCGCCTAGCAATTCAAAACAGTGTTGTTGCAATGTGAAATCATGCAAATAAAAGCTCTTATTGTAATTAGCCGGGCAGAATAAAATGTTTTTTTAATTTAATTAGTTCTAATTAAAACTCCTGTTGCAAGTTATCCAATCGAATTCTCGGAAGAATATGAAGGAACATCGCACAGTCTTCTTCGAAGTATGCTAAGTATACAACTAACCTTTGCTAATTTAATAAGTAAAGCTGGGCTGTGAACATTCTCGAACCCTTCAAGCCTTATGGTTAAAAAGACTTTACCTTAATTTCATTTTTCAACAGTATCTAGATCACCTAGTCCAATGCCTCACAGCTTTTTTTTTTGCCTTCCATCTCATAGCGAAAGATTAATCCACAACAACCAACAGAACTGAATTCGTGTTAAGTTGTATAGAATTCGATGCGATTACCTTTGATTTAAGCAAAGCCTTCGACAAAATCTCGCACAAGATTGTTGTTATTAAATTAAAGGCTATTTACTTTCCGTCGAGGTTTATTACGCCATTCGAATTCTATGATTTCCGTCCCAATAAAAGACCCCTCTGGAGTACCTCAAGTAAGTCATCTTGGTCCCATAATATCTATTTGGGCAATTAATTATATCGACTGTCGTTCACTAAAGGAAGACTTGCAAAGATTTTCTACTTGGTGTCTTAATAATGTCCTTTAGCTCAATATCAATAAGTGTCAAGGTAGATCGATTCCCGTTTACACATCGATAGCATTGACATGACAGCCAACTTTTCCCTCGCCTTATCAAGCGATGGTCTAAGAAATTCTCTATCTCCTATGCCATTTATTAAGTAGACATTCTTCGAGTAGGAACTGAACAGCGCAGATTTATTCGATTTTAAGGAGAGTTTCTCTAAACTTACCCCCTACTCAAACCGACTTAGACTTGAGAACCTATTCTTTTTTTATTTTATTTGTTCATCAACTTTTCGTTGGTAACATTGATACAACCTCTCTATGTTAGTATATTTCTCTTAACACTATACCGCGCAATCTCAGATCTATACCACTTTTTCGAGTCAATACCTTCCGAATAGTCTACGGGTATCAAGAGCCAATGTCTAGAATGCTACGTAAAGTGAACGATATTCAGCTCATCTTTGCCTTCAAGCTTAACAAACTGTCCCTTTAAAACACTTTTACTTATTTTCCACCACTCGAGACTTCCCTCTAATAGGTCAATGGTTTCACCAGCTGCGTGGCATGTGGCACCATCTTGTTGGAACCACATACCACTGAAGTCAAGTCCTATTCAATTATTACCATAAATGGCACGATAGCGAACTGCACTCAAGAAGAAATACGCTAGAATCTGTCATGAAATCCGCACCACACAGTTGTTGCCGTCATATTTTGCCATTAAGCTAAAAATGAGCTTCATTGCTGAAGATGATTTCTGTTGAAATTCAGGATTTTCTTCAAACTTTTCAGCGCTTTAAATGATCAAGCGGCTTCAGTTTTTGAGTTCATTTGATTCTGTAAAAGTGTAGGTTAAGATCTATAAACAAGATCGCCAAAATGTGGATTGAGTGATTCTCAAATTATGTGACAGACGTGGAGTCGACTGATTTGACTCATTTTGGACTCAAGCACGCACGGCTGCAATTTTTTCGTTTTCGTGTCACAAATACAAGACACGTCTTTGCCGGCCAGAACCACCTTTGGAACATTAAAGTGAATAGCGTGGGCAAAGCACAAGTTTTCTTTTTAAAAATGCAATAAAATGAACAAAATAAATTTGTTTCCATGTATTATGGGCTTATTAGTAAGAGCAAACATTCCCATTGATTATAGAACACAACGTCTTTCAAGTGGCTGCCTCGGCTGGCTTCGCAGTAGCGCATTGTGTCACTCCAATTTTCCAAGATGGTTTCGAGCTGTAGCTCACGGATTGTTTGGATGATATTGGCCTTAAGTGCTTGGGATAACATCGGTCCGTCATGGTTCCCCACAAAAAAAAGTCAAATGAGTCAAATCGCAGCTCCGAAGCGGCCAATTGACATCGTAAAGACGGCTGATAACACGATTTGAGGATTTGGTGCGCAAAAGACCGATTGTGGCATGGGCTGTGTGGCATGGTGCGCCATTTTGCATGAACCAGAGGTCGTCCAAAGTCATGTCTTCAATTTCAGTACAAAAAAAAGTCTATTAACTTTTGGCTCTGTAACGCCCACCGTTGAGATCGAAACGTTGTTCCCAGCCTCATTTTCTAAGAAAAATGGTCCAAATGATGCCACCACTCCACAATCCGCACCAAACTGTCACTCTCTGTGGATGCATCGGCTTCGCGACAATAACGTGAGGGTTTTCCGAGCCCCAGAAGCTGGTTTGTTAAAATGATGATTTTTGTCCAAAATCGTTGTCCAATTGAAGCTGCTCCAAGGCCTTCAATTGCTGAGTCAATTGGACCTTGTAAGCGAATATTAACAGCTCTTCGTGCAGAATTCTCCTCAGGCTAGTTCGTAAAATGTTCAGCTGTTGAGATCAATCCCGAGTTGATGTTCGTGAATTGAGTCCCACACTCTCAGCTGCAGCAGCCAAATTCTCGTACGACGACTAAGACCATGAGTGTTGTCCACTAGCATACCAGTCTCACCAACTTTTTGCGCAAACTTGCGTACAACCGGTGCGGTGGGTGCTTCACAGCACTCACTTTGAAAATAAGTTGTCAATATTTCCCAACGTTGATCAAGTACAAAACGGCTCATTTCGTTCCGCGGAGGTATGATACTGACTTTCTGTCAAGATTTCGAGCTGAAAGCAGCTGTCAGTGTCAAAATAACCAGTGATTTACAAAAGAAACCACCAGATGGCCCACCCCTTACATTTCAAGATAAATTAACACATCTTCGAACCCCAACTCCAGCTGATCTTTATATGCATAAAGCCAGGCGAATGGCTACCCGCCCAAGAATATGCAACAAATGCTATGTTTTCCATATTCAAAAATACTATGTTCCTGTTTCGATTGATATTCAAAGTGTTTACAACTACATTACTCACCAAAGCCAGTTACATAATTCTTGTACGCAAAACAAAAGGAATTCGAAATATTCAAAAACAAAATACAACAAAATACAACAAAACACAACGTAATTACACATTTGTTTACAACTTCTTCGCAATAAAATAAACGTCGCATAATATTCCATAATACAGTCTCATCACCGAGGCTATTGAACCAACCCCATCTCTCCCCGTGTAAGCGCCAAGCATAAATCCGAATCCACTCTCGATCAAGGTCTCCCCTCCAAATAGATTCGCTGAGTACCAACACTAGACAAGAGGTCACTCCTCCGACTCAAACCAATTCCTAGACGAGGTCGCGCGAATACTTACTTCAGTCAAAAGAGGAAAAAAAAACAAATAGCTGTCTATCGCTGGAATCTCCTCCATAATCTAATAATCACTCTCTGCCTAGACGTCTGGAGTCTGGCCGCCACCGCAAGCTCTATGAATTCCAAAACAAGATATTTACCTTTTTTTTCTCTTTTGTCTCGTCGGTCTCCCCCTCCTATTAGTAAGCGGGAGGTCTCAGCTCTAGAATAAATTTGCACGAAAATAAAAACAAAAAAAAAGAAGTTTACTATGCGCGAACGGGTCGGATCAGATCCAATCAAATGTACAATTGGAGACTATTTTGGCAATAACAACATGCATTCGATTATGTATGTAGAATAGGTAAAGTCGCGACGTTTGGTCATTACCAATGCTAATGGTGTATCGTGGCTCCTAGTTTTTTGTTTGTTTTTATTTATTAGGCTAAGAGCTGTGTAGTGGCCTCATCTCTGAACCTTCACTGATAGTTTTTTTTTTTTGTATTGGTAATAATACTATGTATCTGGATGCGAGACTGCTTAGCACCTCGTCTAAGATATGGATATCAGGTATCTGGAAGACAATTTGGGAATTCGATTTGCATAAATTGCTGACATTTGGTGTAATAAAATGCAATGATCTGTTATTTTATGGAAATGTCCCCGTTTCGAGGGTTGTGTTGCTATATGGTAGTAACACCAGTTTTCAAAGCAGTGGGGAGTTATGAGGTGGCATGATACCAAACGACGCAGATTGGAATGCAAAAGAGCAATACGCGTGCCCAAAAGACTTAGAATAGAGGCTGGAATTATCCAAAGTGGCGCCAGAACTGCATATATTTGTATATTCTTATCCCTATTACCAAACACGTTACATAATCGTAAACAATGGAGTTGTGGCGAAGAGAAAGAATAGAGATGCAACTAACCTTCCTAGACACGTAGACAGATCTGGATTTTTTTCTTTCTCGGGGTAGGAAATACTCCAAGCAGTAAGACACTTTTGGTCCCTGGAACTACCAAAATTCGAGATCCAGTATTACCCGTTTTGCTGGAATTTGTTCGACTTCCGCAGAAAGCCTGCAATCCACTTCAGTAATGAGGAACTTACGCTCGCCATATTAGCACCGAAGATACACCACCTGATCAGAGCAAAGGCAGGATAATTGCAAAGAAAATAATCCGGAGTATCTTAGTTTTCTCTTGCAACAGAAAGTAGCCATAGTAGTCTTTTTTGAATGAAAGTGTCGGCTATTCGTGAAGCAGCGCGCATACTCTTCTTGTACCCGATAGATGGTACGTCCATCGTCGTATACATAGACAGTCAGTCAGCGATTAAAGGTCTGGAAATGCCAACATTAAGATCGAAGTTGGTCAAACAATGACGCAAATCTCTTAGCACGATTGCGGACAAATGTTATACTACTCTGTGCTGGGTCTCGAGCCACAGAGATATTGCAGGCAACTGCAAAGCAGATGAGGTAGTCAAACTAGGCACAGGATTATTCTTAGCTGTTAACAAAGAGGTACCGGCTCCGACTGCAAATGAGTCAGTTACCTCTACTGCTCATATGCACTCCATTACCTACACGGGCCAACTAGAACCGAGTTTGATTGAATCAGTCACCTCTACTACTCTTTCGCCATCTACTACCAAAATGGTACTCCTAGACAGCAAGAATCTGATTGAATCAGTTACCCAACCTAGGCAATATCATTTGCACAACAGTACCAAGGGGTTCTATTGAATGAGTCAACGCCAGTACTTGTTTGCACTTTACACCATTCCGGCCCACCCGCCAATTAGGAGTGATCAGTCAGTCATTCCTTCTACTCAACCATTTCAGTTACAACAGATCTCACAACCGTTGAGATAGGTATATGTTTCTCTGGTATCCGACAAAGTATATCCTGACTCTCACCAGGATAACCACCTTACCTAACCTAACCTAAGTATTTATAGATCTTTTGTTCAATCCCTGGATTTTTATTTTAAGGACATCCAGTGCTTGATAGTTCTCGATATGTTACGACTAAACAATCCTTTATTTCGTAGAAGAATAACCTCAATTGTGCGAGTACAAATAGAAAATCTATTCATAAAATGTATCCTTTAACGCTTTTTTCTGCACTGAGGGGCGTGGCATACAATAAAATTTGTAAACTGCGAGTATTGAATAGGAATAGCTCAAACTTCAACCAATAACCGTACGCATTACCACTGCACTAAGTCTCTTAGACACAGGTGTAGTCTAGATAGTGAGGGGCGTGGCATACAATAAAATTTGTAAACTGCGAGTATTGAATAGGAATAGCTCAAACTTCAACCAATAACCGTACGCATTACCACTGCACTAAGTCTCTTAGACACAGGTGTAGTCTAGATAGTATGTGGCTGGCTGTATCAGAGATGCAGTAACTTTTGCAAATGGCGGTTAGAAAGAGGCGCCCGAAGGCCTTGTAGCTCTCATTCCGACGAGAATATCGCAGTTGTGGCAATGCAGCATCATGATCAACTAGTTTTTGCTGCCGCAGACTGATAAACTGGGACTGGAGAGCATGTAATTCCAACAAGACGGCTGCCTTATGAGTGCTAGAAGCTTCGTTTAGAAAACTCTACTAAGGTTCAGGAGCTAACCTGATTTCTATTGCAGGGATTCTAAGAAGATACCTTAACAAACACCTATATTCATCTTTGACTCATTTGTTTAGACAAATGCTCGGGTGTTATGAAATCTAGGAGGGGGGTCTAGACATTGTTTCAGGATCGTAGAATGACCCATTGTATTTCGTCTCCAGCTACTTACATATCTGAGTGAATTATTTGTGGGGCACTAAGAGAAATCAATACTTCTTCAATTTCCTCTCACTGTTCGTTATGGTTTTAAGGCCGGTATGTGTTTTATCATTTTAGTCACAAAATGGATCTTTCTTGACACCTCTCCCAATGTCCCCAGCTCTTTACTTTTACTTAGACTTTGAAAACGGTAGTGATTTCTTTACCATATCAGTCAATGTAAGTGACAAGCTACTCTCCTGTAGGCATCGGCTACTTATACCCATCACCGTTCTGAATTGGTTTCAGTTTGTCTTCCTGAGATTCTTATATGACTGAGGTAAGTTTATTGGTAAGAATGATAACAAAAATAGGACTTGAGTTGTACAATTCAATAAAGAAGAGTAAGTTCGTTAAGGTCTCGTTCCACTTAAAGACGTTCCATTTTTGTCTCTCCAATTTCCTTCATCTAGTTGTGTAAATGGAACCAAAAGTCACCCAAAGTATTTGTTACTTCACGGTTTTATCGGAGAGGTTCTGTTCACGACGTCCGTCCGTGTCTTATGTACATACCTCTTTGTTGAACTATAATCTTCCTTTCGGCCTCGTTAACCATTAAACCTATCTTAGCCACTTTAGTCCCAAAGTACTACTAACATCACGTTGTGCTCATTCACATATACCAATATGATGGGTCTATGCAAGCAGGTGCACAGAATTCTACATAAATCTGTCTCTGATGTTGAAGAAATCGCATCTAAATCCTTTTTTGACATCAAAGGTCTTCGCGAGTTTGATGTAGATGCTCGAGTTCTCCAATGTCATTCAGCACAAACGGACAAGTTTCACAGAGATGTCAAGCTTTTGCCTGACTGGATGGAGTCTTTGTGGTTCGGAACACTTTCTAGTTTTGAGTCTCTTCATTATGCAGTTTACTTTACATGATGGGATATTCCCCGCTGCATCGTCCCTTTAGGGCTCCAAAGGATAGTGACTCAACTTAGGGCTTGATGTAGAAGTGCATTAAGTATTTTTTAGTCCCTGCCAGGTTTGGTTTGACTTAATAGGAAACCCTTACGACTTCTGTATGTTGCTTTTGTTTTTCAAGTGAGAGCAAGAAATATTGGCCTTGGAAGTCATACGTTGCTTAACTAATTGAAGGAATATGAAGTAAGACGTTCCTCTGTCTCAGAGTTGAGGCTCGGAAGGTCTTGACTTTTCACAAATCATTTGTAATGCTTATACGATTGTCTATGCTAAACAACGAAGTACTTTTCTATCGTCTCTCCACTCCTGAATGGGTCATTTGCTCCTCCTTAGAATTCCATTTGAACTAAATCAACTCTTTTGCTTTTTCCAAAGGTCGGTCGTACTTGAAGCCACACTGTAGCAACAGCCAAGATCCCATCCCAAATTGTATTCTGCCACAAACATTTATTGACAACTTATCCTCAAAAGAACCACGAAAACAAACAAATCACTTCAATTGGACTTAAAAGGCACAATCAGTCCCCAACGCTTAAACGATACTGTTCCAAATATCCATAATTCCCAGATCTAATTCTGGCCATTTAATTCTGGATATTTCCTGGTGAGTTTTTTTTTTCGTTTTATTGTTTTCACTTATCTTCTAAACTGATTCCTAAATCAGACCATAACACAAGAGCCTCGTCCCTACCACCTCAAGGGTCTCCGGCGGAGCGTGTGTGGCACTATGTATCTGTCCAGAATCTAAGCCATACATACATATGTACATATGTATGCTCCAGTGCAGAATAACGTGAAGAAGAGAAATGATGCAAACTAATGATGTAGTGAAGTGGACAGCCAGACTCCCCATTTCATATGCGGAAATCCATAGGCGAGACTTCAAGGACATCACTCTCTCAATCATCTCATCAGCAAAATGAAAACAAACACTTTCGGTGTCTGGATTAAATTTGAATAAAACTAAAAAAAGGTCTTCTTCCCAACCAAAGAAGAATAGCGATATACATATGTATACTTGTAAACATAGAATTTGATAGTGTGCAACAAAGAAAACAAAATGCACAAGAAAACGGACTAACAGGGGGGCACAGTAGAATAAAACTCTGAACAGAGCACGGAGCCGATTCACGCAAATTATAGATACGACTGGGCTGGAATCGCCTGTGGAATTTGTCCCAGTTAATGTTGCACCTACATATATACATATGTGATGGATATGGGTACATGCCTTTCGACTATTTTGGATGGCGCAGAAGAAGATTACGAAAGAAGCAAAATAAATAAAGAAAAATATAAAAAAAAATGGTCTCAGATCCTCAAGGCCTTTACGTAGTCTGCATCCGATTAGCGTAGTCTGTGTCTGCCATAGACGACTAGGGGTGATAAAATATTTCACGATTATTAAGATACCCGACGGAAGATTGAATCAAATTAGAATTTAGTTTTGACACGTGATTCACTTTATTGGATCCACTTAAGGATGTCACTCGAATCGTTAATCATCGGATTAAGGCTCTAAAGCGGTGATAATGGTGTTGCTTTAGCGGAAACCAAAATTGTTGCATTTTGTTTGACACCCGCCAGGTGGGAATTCTCAAACGATGAGTGGGCCTAAATAGTTGCATCAGGGATGTAAGAGTTTTCGGATCTGAGGACTGGAATAAATAGTGGTCTTATGTAGAATCTTGTTAGTAATGCATGGAGTAACATTTAAGTGCAAAGAAAAGGTTTGTGAAAGTCTACCTTTGCTGACTCTCAGCGGACCTCATCGGAGTATAGTTAGACGAAATGTTTTTCCCAAGATCCAAGTTCACTCTGAGGGGCGGTTGAGTGCCGGGATACTTCTTACTTCTACGCTAATTTTCCTTTCTACCGAAAGGATGCACTTAGACCAGAAAATATTCATTGTGTTGCCGTTGTTTAAGGTGGTTGGATCAACTTCTTACTCTGGGAACTAGTTACTCGTTTGTATAAAACAGCTAATCTTACCAGTGCAGGCGGTTTAGATCATTGAATAGGCATTGACCTAGTGTACCTTTCCTGATGTTGGCAAGTGCAGCGCATGTGCATAGGAGGGAGGTACCTAAGGGTCTCCGCTTCCTTTTCGTCCATACAGCTTCTGCAGAAGTGGTTGCAAGAAATGCCTAATCTTTGAACATGTCGTCCTATACCACAGTGTCTAACTGTGCTCCCCAACTAGTTCGTTGAGAGATAAGCTGCAGTCTTTCACTGCCTTAGATCGAAGTGTCTGACTGTCGAAGTGTATGACAATATCCGATGCTAATACTGCATTTACCGCCAGCCAATCAGCTCGGAATGACTTCGGCTTTAAAAGCGCTGAAATAGTCTGGGATGTTATAGCTGGAGAGGTGGATTATCAGGTCTTCTGAGAAAACGACGGCACCGACTTCGCCCTCGGTTTTGGACCCTTTCGTAAAAATTGACAGCGATTTGTGGTGCAGGATATTTGGTATCGAGAATTTGTAGCCCAAATCGAAGTTTTGTTCGATTGTTCCATTGTTTGGAGCTTATCAACCTGATTGCTAACCAGGCAACCAATGCAACAGACTACAGATCAGGTACTAAGGAACTACATTGACTATGAAATTATTTGCATATTTGCTCGCCTAACACATGGAACGGCAAACTGAGTGAAACTAACTAAATCTTAATAACAAGATTGTTTGGACAGCTATGTGCCATGTGGTGGCATCTTATTGAAACCACATTTCCTTGTTCCAATTTCTCCTAAAAGAGGTCCTTATAGACTAAATCTGTGTTGCCAGCATCTTTATGTAAGAAATATGAGGCAATAAACCCTCCAATGCATTAGTCGCCAAAGATGGGAATAACATATGAAGTGGATGAATACAATGCTCCATCTTGTAGAGTCTTCGAATCCAACCGGGAGGAACAACGGAGTACAGGAAGACCTTGCCTTAGATGGCCCGAACAAAAAGAAGGGGACGTCAACGGACTTGAAGTACTCAACTGGGGGCAGTTAGTTAAGAAAGAAACTTATTAATGGAGCCCGAGGTTCATCCCCTCCAGCATGAAATCGCCACAAAACAATCAATATCTGTGGGTGCAGTGGGATTTCTGTTTCTTATTTGCTCCAATGTGCAAACCCACTAAGTCATGGACGAAAATGATCTAGTTTCCATTTTCGTTCATCAGACTCAATCACTGAAGCTACTCAAACCAGCGGCTGAGGTAGCACTCGAAACACTCTCGATACTACTTGTATTTCCTTGTCTATAAAGTCTATATTTTGACTCAGAGTATAGTTTCCACGCTAAAAAGGGAATTATAAGCGAGTTGAAACGTCAAAACCACCACAGCTAACTTCACAGCTGAAAAAATAGGGGGTTCCAGCTGAAAACTTATCGTCCATGGTTTAGTAGATTTATTGAGGTTATTTTCTAGCTACCCAAAGGGCTTGACTACCACTTCAATCAGCGGACCTAATTTTGGTGGACTGAAGGACTAATCATGATACTTTATAGTAAGGGACCTAGAATGAAACACTTTCTGTATTGATTTGCTTGATGTTCGTGATCGTGTGGTCTATATGGCTTTCCTTACAGTACTTACCACTTCCTTAATTAGTTTCTCGGACTCTAAGATGAATAGTTATAAGAAGCTACGGCCTTTAAAGACACACACTACAATATACATGTGTATATTCCCATCTACCACTAAGAGAGACGGAAAGTCCCAACTTCTGGCTTGGGCCCTTAATGGGATGACCTTCAGCTTTATAAAAAGCTACGCGGACAACAAAAACTCTTTATTTCTCAATGAAAAAGGAACTCATTTTCTTACAGGTATGTACCTCCAATACCATACACATTCCTACCCAGGGAACCATTCAAACATGATAACTCTATCTGCACCTGGAGAACGCGCAGACCATTATCCTTCAGCATTTACAACAATTAATGAATTAAACTTGTCCATCCGATGTCAATTATTGACCATTTCAAGGCAGCTGGAGAAGAATCAATTCGATTGCAATCCATAAATAGAATAGAAATCTCGCCCGGGAATTTTTATGCACGCGCGCAAACTATTTTTAGATAAACTCATCCGCTGTCAGTACAGTACAGTACGGTGCAGACGCAGGAATTTTCTCGCGTCATCCATCACCAAGTGCACTGTTAAATGAGATGTCTTACCATGTTTGACAAACAACACAACGTGACTGTAGCTGGAGCAGACAGTATGGCACGTTTTCTAAAATAGGACTAATGCCTTCCTCTAGCCATTGGCGATGGGCGAATACCATTTGTGCCATCAGCATTGAGTACGTGCCAGTATGGGACTTCTTGTAGCGAAATAACATTGAGCTTGTGGCACGATGAAAGCGAGTCGTCCTTGAGAAATGCATACCAGGTTGGCTTGCAAATAATGGAGTCAAATGCATGACAAATGACAAATGCAATTCCAAATGGCTAAGAATAGATGATAAGTTTAGATTAGACCTGCTTAAGGACAGTGATTAGTAAATGCAACACCTGAAGGAGTGCCTTATGTGATGATACTAGTTTTGGTATTCATAGTCATGGTTAAGAATGACTGCAAAGCAAGCAAACAGAACTCAGTTTATGAAGAAATACGGAAGATTCGAAAGAAGATTGAGCTTCCTATCAATCAAAACTTACAAAAGTTGCCCTCCAACATTGTTTACACAATTATCAATAAATTGGTGAACAGATCCCCAAAATGGTGGATAAATTCATCTGTTCGTTTATTAAATGGCGGACCTGTCAGATAGTTTCGTATCTTTGCATCCAAGACCGAAGGTGCTGCGGTCTCCTACTACTAATCTGGAAAATTGACGAATATTTGCTCACAACTAAGCTAATCGAGAAAGAGTTGTGGGTCAGAGTTAGCAAAGGCTATGAAGCGTTGTAAACTCTTGAAGTTTTTCTTTTCCTGACGTTTCAAAGCTACTGAAAATAATTAGCGCATTTTTCTGACATTGTACTGGACATGACGCTGGATTGGAAGGTCAAAATACTGAAAAGAGTCCGGAGGGCTTATAGCGTTCTCTTCATCGCTTCATGGAGAAAGTGGAGCCTAAAACCTGCAATGATTTACTGACTATATTTTATGATAGTCAGATCCATCCTTACTTATGGAGCTCCTGAATGATGGAAAGTCACTTTAAAGAAAAATGCACGGTATACTACGCCAACGGCAGTACTTGGGACGCAAGTAAAATTACATCCGAATAATGTAGCGCGTCTCATCATCATTCCCCGACATCCTTGATGAATCGGATGACATCCTCGCTATCCTGGACTTCGAGACACCAAACGACGTAATACATACATATGTATATCTGAAAAGAGAAGATTAGCAGAGGAAAATTGCAATATACATGGATGGCTACAAAACCGATGGGGCATGAGTTCAGGGATATATACAATACTTTAGAGACATAGACCTGCAAGTAGCTCTGGAACTTCATAACACCTTTCAATGTATTGCAATCAGAAGTTCAAGTCGTGTTCAAAGCTACAGAAGTACAAGGAATGTGATCAATATCTGACACCAAAATCGCTACACATACATTGCTAACCAGACTGGTCTTGAAGCACTGGAGTATGTGGCTAAGTGGATTATTCTTGAGAGGATTGTCAAATAGCTGACCTAAGGTCTTGGGGCCTGTGATAGATCGTAGCAGCCTTGAAAGACTGGAATCCATCGGACTCGGACTAAAAGTCCTGGGAAAGTATTTCTTTGACAAGATTTTCTTTGTTTAGATTTGTTACCGTAGTGGTTCATTAGGGATCGTGATGGACCCTCTAAAGTCCCTAGTGCTGTATGATAATTTCACAACCCTACACTACCAACCTAATCAATCCATTTCAAACTATGTTGCATGATCCGATTTATGGTGCAACTGCGGTGCGACTGATTGACATGTTTGTGAATGAATGCCAGGAGACTAGAAGCAAGAACATCAAACGACATCCTGTCACAACAAACCAAGGCAGGAATAACAAGAAAAATTGAGCCACTTTGGAAATGGGAGACTTACAAGGGTACGGTTATGACAGTCATCCAGACAGACAGCTGATATATCAGCAGTGCTGCGAGGACTTGGAACAGAAAAGGCTGAATCTGTCAGAGATCAAGAAACATAAAAGGGGGAAATCCTGTAAGCTATCCATCTGCTTTCTAAGCAAAGACCTATGTACATATGCTATCCAGCGCCATCTAACTTAAAAAACCAAAAATCCAAAAATAAGTGTAGATATCAAAAAACTTCTCACTACACACTTCGACCTGTAAAGACCTACAGTACCCATTCGCACAATCCCGTCCAAAGCATCTGCGAACACCGTAACAAGCATGACAAAGCATGTGATGACATAAATACCATTCAGTTGATTGATGTCCATTTAAATTCCTGAAGGAAATCGAATGTCCTACTTAAAAATACATTTTATTCAGTAGATACCGATAAATTCCTCTCAGGCTTAAAACGTAAAATAGTGTCTGAAACACTACTATGTTGCAACTGAATATGCATCGAGTTTGTGTGTTTGTTTTCTGTTTACTCGCCAATCAACTGTAAACACAAAATATATGCTCAAGAGGAGACAATCAGGAGCCAGCCATCAATCAACATCACAATCTCAGTCCAGACGAGACACTCTCTGACTCATAAAGACAAACAAGGCCCCATCACGGGATCAAATGCAAAAATATCCGCAGGGCAATCACTTCCAATTCCAGTCTCCATCGAGAAGACAAATGACCAAATTATCCAGACTTCTCGATAGGACCTCGAGGCCTGAACATAACATTGTATTTATTGCAACGAAAAGCAGTAGCAGCCAATCGCCAGACTGTCAACCCAGAGAACATTTTTGGAAACACCTCATAAACGTTCCAAAGCCCTATAATCATAGTCTGGCTGCAGCTCCTGGTGCTTGAATAAATTTGCGCAGTAGCTTCTGTTTTCCTCTTCTTCTCTTCTCTTCTTTTATTTTGGTTTGTATCAATAAATTAACAACCAGCTCGACACGACAACTTTAATAGCCTCCAGAATCCAGTTTTAGTTTTAGTTCTGTCTGTCCACAGGACTGGCTGGCCAGAACTGAATACTTGCTGTGTAAGCTGGTAGCAGCCAACTGAAAAGGCCCAAGACCACATCAGAACATTAAATTCAAATTGGCTTCTGTTTGGATGGAGTTTTTAATTTTTTTTTTGGTTTTCCTGACCGCCTCGACGTTTGACAGACTATACACGAAGGAGCAAACCTGTAATCATATGGAATCTCCTCGTGATGCCTGATGGCACATCTGCACGAAACAGGAGTTAAGCTGTCTAACCATTTTGGTGTGTCCAATCTCAGTCAAAACAACCCGTCATTAGCATTATTTTCGGGGGCACAACCATATGTCCAGGCACACAGCAGGACAGACTTGTCTGTCTGTCTTCTGTCTGTCTGACTGCTGCAGGTACTTTTAGGATGTGGTTAAGGAAATGTGCAGTCTCTTCGAATCGGTTTTTGGCCAGAGACTGCATCCATCTACAGAATGCAAGTCGTATCGTATCATAACTCAGATTGCATGCACTTGATATCGTCTTCGTTGCCGTTGTCGTGTCGAAGAGCATCTGTGCGAGTAAAGATTACCCAAAAATCTCTTCGCTTCAAATTAATCAAGTGTCCCGCCAGAAGACACGGAGACGGAGCCGTCTGCTCTACAACGACAACGACGAACGATGGGGAATCTGGAGATGGAAGCCCACGGGCTGCATTCCCGCATTTGCAAGTACTTAAGATACATCCTACGGCGGGTGGAGGGCGGTGGAGATTTTTTCACTGGTTTTTCTGTCTCTACGATGAATTTATTCGTTTTAAATGTGCACGCTTTCGTTTCTCTTTTCACATATTTCTTGTTTTTTTTTTTTTTTTTGTGTCCCGCGTTGGGAGTCACCTGTTGCAGGAGACTGAGTGGCATAATAAAAATCTTCGACGTGTACTTCTCGTATTCTTCCTTTTTTTATGACTTTTCATGGATAATGAATCTGGTGTGGGGCTTCGGAAGGAGGGTGACACAATCAGTTCCCAGATGATACACAGTGGCGTACCTACTTTTCTGTGAGATTGGCTTGAAACCTTATAAACAAATATTTCGCGGAAACAAATTAAACCAAAAGAACGGTTTGGCAGAGGAGAAAATGTCGAATGAGGCATAAATCAGAATCAGCTAGTTAGCTCTATTGCACTGTGCGAACCCGTTGGGCTAGCAAAGAATTGTGTAGATCATAGCTTCTTTGGCAAAGGCCGAAGCTGTCAGTCCTCAAAAAATTGATAAAATTGCACTTAGATGGTACAGCCGTACAAATAGCACCACTACTACTACTACACTGAAGGAAACTAAGAAGTCTTATCCCTGTCAGTAGGAAAAGTTTAATATGGTCTAATATGGTTTACATAAATCCTTACCAATGGGAATGTGTCCCACTGTTTTTCAAGATGAACTCCATGCCACTGAGATCTGCACTAGGCTCAACCTTAATATCAAGGGCCCTAGGATTCTGATGGTATGTTTTCTGATTAATGATTGGAAATACAAACTTCCTTTTCCCCACTGGGAAAATAACCAGCGCAATCTACACGATTAATCAAGCCTCATTCCTACAAAGAAATCCTCAACTTAGAGAAGGAGAGCATGTATTAGGAAGTTGCTAAGCTTCGGCAGCAATTTGTCCCGTAAGAATAAGTCAGTCAGAGAGTTGAAGACATAATACAACGGATCATTCCATGATTCTGGAAAAATATCTAGGAAAGGCTCATATTACGGATTACCTTACTTCGTACCTCGATTTCAAAAGACCCTTCACTAGCTCCTTCCCGAGCTGTGAAGAGTGGAAAAACGGTCAGTCTACTAGTACTTCAAAGATTAATGTAGGGGTATGCCCAGGCATATTTTCTGATCCAATGTGTATATCCAGATCAGTCCGTCTGCCCAGTGCTTTTCAAGCGGATGCGCTAGCAGGCACAATAGCTGCCCGTGAGATTGCGTTGAGGGCAATAGCACAGGAAGGTATCATATTTTCATCGAGAGCCAGGCAGCAATAAAACTATTACTCCTACTGCTACTGAAAGCTTGCGAAGTGCTGTCGTGAAGAATTTGAGGTCCTTGGAACACTGTACAAGGTTGACCTCTGCTGGGTCCCATTGACACGGAAATATACCAGGTAATGAGAAGGCCGACAAATTGGTTAAAAGAGGTTCAGAGTCGAATCTACATCAGAACAGGTGAACTAAGGCTTGTAGAGAGGCCAACAGTACATGGTCCTCCCTAGACCATGGTCCTCCTATGGCCAAAGTGACAAAGTTTTTAACAAAACAAAATTTTCTTTGTTAAAATTAAAGTAAAAAATTAAATTAAAAAAAATTAATTAATTAATTTAAAATTAAATTAAATAAATTAAAGTAAAGTATAAAATTTAGTTAATAAATAAAATATGAATAAATTACTAATCGTGTACATACCTAGCTAGGTTACGTCGAAAGACATAAGTTAAGAATTAAGTTTAACTTAAAGCGCCCGCACAGGGCCAGTAAGTTAATCATAACATAGTTAAGTTAGTTAAGCTAGTTTTAAGCACTTTTGTCTAGCTTTAAGTTTTCTTTTCCTGAAGTAATTAATAAAAATGAGTTAAAAAAAAAAAAAAAAAGAAAAAAACACTTATGGCCTTCCTTTGACAACTGACAGATATTTGCAAAAGGATAGGAAATCCCTTTCTACCCTGATAGGGCTAATCAGGGGACATAACACTCTAATACTCTTCTTCCATTAGTTGGATGTGAAGATGAGGAAGTCATTGAGGAAACAACCCACTTTCTCTATCATTGCCCAGGTCTTATACACCTAAGATTTAAATTTCTCCAGCGACACTTCGTTCATGACCTTGAAGAACCATCCAGCAGTCCATTTAATGACATCTTGAACTTCATCAAATTCACTGGATGGTTTGGTAGTCTATATAGGGAATATACTTGTAGGACTAGGGTTAACCAATGGGCAAGGGACATCTCTCCTCTACGGGTATCACAATGGGTCTGTATTGGCCTGAGTGTGGTGTGTGGCATGAGTGTTCACAAGATGGCATCGTGTCGCCTCTTCCGTGGTGCAGCTCCTAAAAGAAGCATTAAAGACCTCTCTTTGGGAATAGTTAGTGTATTCCATGTATAATACATTGAGTAGAGTCGTGCACTCTTTCGCTTGAAAATATTTACACAATATACAAAGAAACGCATAACAATGCCAGCTTCCTCAAGTACGTACAGTATAGCCATAAAATTATCAGAACTTTATTGGATCATAAAACCAAGGCACGCCACTGCGATTCAGCCTACCGAAAAGGCCCAGGTGAGGAATGAAAAATTAAAAAAAAAAAAAAACAGATACCCACTGCTGGTGGGAATGATACTTAGAGCTACACAGACGACAGAAGCTACGTGCGTGCATCATTAATTCGTCTAGTAAATCTCAGATTCACCAGACGTGTATAAAATGCTTATTAAATCGACTCGACGATGATGTTCCTTCACCTCCACCTCGATTCCTTGGCAAAATGTGTGCGGGTCTGGCTGTGACTTGTGTCTTCTGGTTGTGCAAACTGCACAGTGCACACAATTGCCATGCACCACTATTTCATTATCTGTGCATTTATCGGATACACTACACACTATGTATAGTTGCCCACATGCGGAGGAGGCCTTTACAGTCATTTCTTCGCCTTTGAGAGGGCATTCTTCAGCTTGTTCTTCTTCGTCGTTGTCGTTGTCGTCTTCTTCGCAGCCAGACCAGACCAGACATTCAGACGCATAAATATTGAAACTTTCCATGCCGAGTGCCATAACAGGAGCACCCCCAGACGAGGTGCACTAACAGTCAGTCAATCTGTCAGTCAGTTCGCACTCATTGGAATCGACTAGCGAAGCTAATCTGTCTACGGAGATGCACACAGCAAAAGAGAGTGGCATGCCATGCGAATTTTTTCTTCTTCGTCATCTTCTTGTGACGGGCAGCAATCAACGTTGCCTGTTCATTGACTACCACGAGGAGAGAACACGCCTCGGCTCGGATGGTTGCTGTTGCTGTTGCTGCTCCTCCTGGTGCTGGTGCAACTGCTACTACCGCTTTAAAATCGGATTATTAATTTCAAGCCCTCTCTCTCTCTCTCTCTCTGTCTCTCTGTCTCTCTGTCTCTCCGCTTACAGGCTATGTAAGTCACCAGCCAGTTCCACAGTGGCCATAGTCATGATGATGATGATGATGATGATGATGATGACGACGTCGACGATGACGATGTGATATGTGCCACAATGTGTGCTAAGGCACAGAGAATTGCATTCGCCGAATGCACTCGTGTACTCGGGCCAGACAGCAGGCCAGACGATTGCTTTACTTAACTCTTCCTCTTTGTCTACCTTTGCTGCACTCTGGCAACTCAACTGGCAACTGGCACCCGGCTTTATCGCCTGCTGTCCGCACCTCCCCCATCCCGGTTAGTGGCCATAATTCTCACATGGGAGAGCGATAGTTTATGCCCAAGTGTTGTTTTTTTTGCCTTTTTTTTGGATCTGGGTTTAAGCCACACGGTGTGAGTGTGGGACGGTATGTGTGGTTGTAGACGGACGACGTCGTCGTCGTCGTGTCTTTCATTAAAACTTCAACATTATCGGTGGCAGACAGTGAGTAATCACAGTTATTGGGCAAAGACGACGAGGAGCTGTTTGCAGTGAATTGGCTGGCCTACCAGACATTGATTGGGTGTTGTAAATGAGCACTTGGTCATCACGATGGCACGATTGGAGAAAGGTCTGCTCGCTGAGCTTTTAAATGCAAGAACTGCAACAATTTAAATGTACAAGCGCGGCAGCTCGGGAAGGTTGTTTGTAGCTCATGGAACCGTAAGGGAAATTAATTGAAATGCGAACAAAACGATTTCGGCTCTGGGGAGTGGGTGGCAATTAGTGTGGGATTTCCTTTTAAGCCAAAACCATGTGAGTGGGCAGTCCGTGAGTAAATGGTTAATGCGTTTGCAACTAGGAACATGTTTGACTTAGGGAAGTAAGTCAAGGACTCAAAGTGCATTGCTTGGGTACTTTTGTCTACGTTTCGCGCAGATACCTTAAGTTGTCGGCGGACTTCTACTTGTTCATAATTGGGTCAGTACCCAATGTCTGGAATTAATCCTTTGAACATAGGAAATGTTCAGTTAGTTCAGGCTCAGGAGAAGGATAATATCGATAAATGGGTTAAGAGTTCAGTCATACGATTGCAGTGATTGTACCCGGCAGTAGTGGAGCCTATTTCAATGGGTGGTTCGATTGTCTGCTGGAAGACAATTTAGAAGAATTCCAATCTCTGAAACATCATTACAAACAGACACACTTCAACTGGTCATGGACGAGACAATTACTATGTACATTGACAGCCAGATAATGTAATGCGAAATAACGGAACATATCGATGTAAAGCGCTTATAGGCTCCCGCGTTATGTGAATTCCTAAAGGCTGTTCTCATGTGTCAGAGTGACAGATGTGACTGGCGGGTGACACCATCTTTTTATTTAGGAGCCTGTTCACATATGTACATATGTACATATGTAGGACTGACAGAGTTGATTTTTTAACATTCGCGTGTTCAAATTAATGATCCTGTGTGAAGATTTGCCTAGATTTTGACGTATTAGTAGTTGGCACCAAATAAAATTGGTTGGATTTTCAACAACGAATTCTTGTTACAACATAGCTTATGATTTTTCCAACAATTTGCTATATTTTTCTTCATGAACTTCTCAGTTTTGTGTGACAACGATTGACATTTTTAACCGTCAAAAGAAAATGAGAAATTTCTAAAAAATACCCTAACATGTCTCCTTTTTGTTTTCCCTCTTAACTGTAAACATAAAACAAAATCATTCCGTCAGTCCTGTTTAAAGAGACTCTAGTATTGTTTGGCAGATGATCATGCTCGACGAACATTTATAAATAAGTGAATACGTGATATCCAAAATCAGTGTTCAGTAAAAAAAATGTTTATATGCATAATATTACGTCGATTTTATGGTCAACATAATCCTCCAAGAGAATCGGTTATTCACGCCACTACTATTCAACTCTAAGCGACTGACAAGATTGCACACAGTGCACACAGATGAAAATGTGGGCGGCTTTGAGGAAGATCCGAATTCATCGATTGAGCCCCATGCCTACGTCTATTGATTTTGTTGAAGTTTTTGCCGAATGTAACAGCTTTCGTCCAGAGCTTCCGTTGGACAAGGTCACTTTCCTCAGTTGCTTTCTGTTGCAGCCTTTATTTAACGTAGGATCACTGCGAATTGAAGGAAAATGAGTGAATTGATCGGTCTAGTTAATTGTCATTCAGTTCAGAACGCGAATAGTGTGTACTCTACTCCAATGAGTTTTTCTTAGATGATCCTTAACCGCCATGTCTGACAGACTGTCTGCATTGATTAGCTAGGTATCGCTAGGTAGTCGACAAGTGGGTTTCATCGTATTCCAAGGAAAGGAAAGAAGTAGACGATCCAATGTCTTGGGAATCAAATTCAGAGGATTCTTCAAAGCCTAGCTTGTTGTTTTTGCCGGTAACTAATCACACTTTCTGCAATTGTTTTTTAGAGTATTTTATCCGCCTGAAAAATAGGCGGTCTTCCAGTTATATCTTTCCTTGCAAAAGACTTGAGCTTTCTCTAGACCCTTCTTTCCCCAATTTAGATATGGTCAACTTACTAAATTGATTAATATCTGCTCGGTACTAGGAGTCAGCTTTATGTGGCCCCGATGTCATCCGCCGTTTAATTCTTAAACTGAGTGTAGACTTGAAGTATTGACTTTACAGCTTGCTGACCAACAACTCGTTTGGACGGTGGTAGTTTCAGTCCGGCGGATACTTTTCTTGATTCAACTGCGCGATCCATTAGCAAGTACTGTGGCCCATCCATTCTGGTAAATAGCCTTCTAATGAAAGACCGGTTAGTAGTTTCAAAAGCAATTTTAGTATACAAGTAAGACCATCTTTCCCCTTCGATGGTATCTTATGCGCTATCGACTCTTGTGGCAATGGATCGCGCTTTTCTGAAGTCAAATTGCTGGTCCCTCTGGTACTACAAGTAATGTGTCATAAATGTTGGTAATGCGTCACCAATGTTCAATGGACTTACTAGTCGAGAACACGGTAGTGCACCTAGAAGTTGGTCCACCCTTCAGGGTGGGTAACTTAGACTATACATACATATGTACGCACCCCTACACATGTGGATACAATTTTTCAACATCTATCTGGAATGGTCTCAATTGCTTACGAGTATATTACATCTGTCATTGGTCTCCCCAACGTTAATTTTAAACCAAAACTGCAAAACAACAGAATCCATCGTTTTTCTTTAACGCGACTAATTAGAATCCTCATCCGAAAGGCTCCATGGAAATCCCACATGACTGCGCCGTCTGTCCAATAAATCAAAGTGGAATCAGAATGCATCGTTGGACAAATATGATTCATAGGACTTTGATTGACTGCTAGTGCGAACGGGATGTGATCAGTTTATTCCACTCCAATCTGAGCCCAAACCCGGTAATATGCCTTGTGTTTATCATCACGGTCATCATTTTAGTTGTCACGGTCACGGCGTGTGTCCTTGAGCAATAGAACATTTTCACGGTTCCCTCGCTTTGTGCGTAAAGGTCAGCGAAAGTGCGTAGGGTAATCTATACGACCAAGTGTTTTGTTTACGAGGAACAAATGGAATAAGTGATTTAATTTTTGTTTTATTTATTTTGGGTGATAGTCCCGCGTAGGCCTACATATTTCGACAAAGGCCTACTGAACTCTAATCCATCTCAAGCACTTAATGCGGTGTGCTTTTATCATAGATGAGTCTTAGAAGGATATCCTTCATTACTTTCAATTGGCATTTTAAATTGCTATAAATGAACGAATTTTGCGTTTTGTTTGGGCGTCTTTTGTACTACTTTCCTATGATCTGGCATTTGCCCGAGATACGCTCTTTTTTAATTTACCCACGCATCAACAAATTTCGGGCGGAAATTTAATTTCGTGACGAGAATATATGGGATGTGTTGGGATTATCTATTTTGGAAATAATATTCATTGCGAAACTTCGGTTGACATTTCCTTTTGAGGGCACAATGAGGGTTTCATTGCGTGGGATTGCACTACAGAGGTTTTACAAATCGAAATCGTTCGTAGGTACAAATATGTATTACCAGGGTTGTGTTCATCATGTCCTTTGAACGAAAAATAGATTTGCTAAGGTGAAGGTAGATGGACCCAAAAATAATCACCTAGCGTTACTAAAACCAAAAGAAAAAGACGAGCAATGGACCAATAACGCAAGTTCAGACTGCCCTGACCTCCGCAAAGACGGGTCCTCTTCTTTCCTATTTATAATGGTTGCAAAGAAAACTATAATTGAACGGGGGCACAGGTGTTGTAACACAGTTGTTGCATGTTGCATATGCGGACGATGTTTACATTGTCATATTGGCGACAAGCAAGTTCCTGCCCACCATATCCATATACTTCCGCCTGGAAGTGGTTCCTTTGAGAAGATTCCTGACCCTGTGTCCTCATCAATTTTTGACCCGTCCGTGAATGTATACTGAGATATACAGGCAGGGTTGAAGATCCCACCAATTGTCCAGTTCTCTCTGGATGGAAACTTGGTGTTGGGAATGAGGTTAAACTCTGAATGGGGGCAAGGTAGTCGGTCATGTTATACCACCTTGTGATGACCCTATGTCCAGTATTGTAGCCTCTCCACATTCCGGTTCGTCGTAAAGGAAACTCTGCTGCAAACATAAAAAACTATCGACGCCTTCTTTCTTACTTTCTATTATCTTGTCCTTCCAGCTTAACTAGCGGTCCACTATCCACCCAAGATATCTGGACTGATACATATGTATGTAGAGTGAGATTCGATTTAGGCTTGGTCGCTCTAAGTCGGGTTTGATTCTCTTATTTAGGAATAAGACCACTTCAGTCTTTCTATGCGTTGATGCTAAGACCATATCGTAGGGCCACTTCAATGGTTTCAGACCCGATTTCATGAATATGTTGACAAATATTATTCTTGAGTCCCTGAATCGTTTTTGCGTTCCTCGATTTTTAATAATACCTCACAATAAAAGTCCAACGGCGTCAAATCCCATATCATAATAAAATATGATAAAAAAAAAGAAACCAACAGATGACCCATCTTCGTTATCACCATTTTCGAGAAATTCCAGCGATCTTTACGAGCTGTAGACCATCATCATCGACCTGGTCGTAAATATTGAAAAGTCTTTGATTTCAACTCAGGTGACGTGCACAAGTAGAAGAGGACCAAACCAACTATGAGTGGGCAACAAGAAGTAGTTAGTCAAAGACCAGAACGTGCTAACTGGGCATGCTTAATATTTGAGGCTCAGATCTACACTTGAGTAAGTAAATAAGTTTGGCATCATTCCCTGGATAAATACTCACCGTCAGACCAATCCTGATCAATGGATGACTAGTCTTAGCTCAGGAAACTGATCGGTGTCCAAAGATTAGATTTCATAAGGCTTCCAAACCCTCACAGCGTATTCTTAGCAAGCGCGTGGAAGCCATCCAGGCGGATGCATATGGCCTGGTAACACTAACAAAGGGGTCAAGGATGAATATATGTAGGTACATGGGTAGTGTTTTTCAAATCCCCTGCGGTATTTACAGGTTTTTTCAATAGTATTTTAATGCAAATGCTTTCTTAAGCTTTTTTTTATGCTTTGCAAATGCCAAAATATCAGTCAAGGTTTATATTTTTATTGTGGTGAAGTCCAACAAACGAGCAATGTTTGAAAATTATTCAAAATTACTACCGAAATTCTGAGTCAGTTGTCACAACTTTAAGAGCGCTTACTCCAATTTTCAGTCGTAATAATCGTCCCACCAGATAGACTGTGCGAGCACGTTTTCAGCGGAGCTCTGGAACAATATAAAACGTGAAATTGACAACGTTCCGGCCAATTGGTGTGGAATAGTGATGGAAAATTAGCTCCAAAATATTGATCGCTGCAGACGTGCTCGTGATGATCTTCTTGTGACGAGATCGAATTTAACATTTGTGCTGCAAATAAAATATTATCATTTTCAATATTATTTTCCCTCATTGAAAAAATCTTATTTCGTTGTGGAAGACACGTCTTCTTAGCCACTATAGTGTCAGGTACTCAAAGAGAACACATAAACCTAAAAACAACTGTTTTATTAAAGGGTAAATGTTTCAATAACACTTTTTCATCCTTCTAGAAATTCTTCCACTATAAACATCATTAAAAAACCATAACCAATTAGAATAATATCAGCCCTGCTGTCAGTAATCCTACACATTATCGTCATATCCTTGGTTCCCACATGGCCAGCAATTCCTTTCTTTGCGAATATGTACATAGTTTCCAACAGCTCAATAATAAGCGACGTCCCCAGCACAGTGAAGAACTCCTTAAATATAATGGGATTACTGTATTTAGGCTAGTTCTCGCTTAGTCCTTCAAGTCCTAACCCACAGAAATGGGAAACAACAACGTGGATCGATTCCTAAATGGCACAATTCACTATTTCAACCTAATTGGTTTCGAATTCAAGGAAAGACACCCATGGATGAAAGTCCTACTCATCGCGGGTGTCGTCAACATGATCTTTGTACTTTTGGCTCAAATGGCGATATTGCCTTTTTCGGATCTTGATCTTCAGCAGCGAACCGCCGCTATTAGCTACTTGAACTACTTTGTCGTTTCGACTGGAAAGATTGCCGCATGGCTCTACAACCAAAAGGCTATTCGTGAGGTATCGAATGAATTCCGCCAGATTTATCCCTCAGTGCGGCAGGAAAAGGAGTACAATCCTGAATATTTGAAGACGTATCTGTCGATTGAAAGGATCCTTGTGAGATTCTTTCAGAGCATTTCGCTTTTTTTCAACTTCATCCCTTTGATATGGTCTGTAATGGAACTGCTAAGGTTTGGTGTTTTTGGTTATAAAACAGCTGTGCTTATGTGGTATCCGATTGATATTCATGGCAATTGGGTGCCTTACGCTTTGGTATTTGTGCAACAAACTTTGGCTAGCTACGAGTCAGCGATAATTATTCTGGGAACGGACTTGTGTCTTTTTAGTTTACTCTTGCAATTGTGTATGCATTTTGATATGATTAACAGGGATATTCTAAAGATTGAACCGGACGCGAGCGATGAAGCCGAAAAACAGCTAAAGCCACTAATCGACTACCATCAAGTGGTATTAAGGTACAAATCTACGAAGTTTATAAATGAATACAGTCCCTATCATGACTATTGTTTCTTCTAAAGGCTTGCTGACAAAGTTAACAGGATATTCACACCATCAGTTTTATTCAGTCTCCTGTCGTCGTCCTTCATCATTTGCTTTACGGGATACCAATTGTTGGGCGATATATCTCTGATCATCATACTCAAAGCGATTTTCGTACTTGGCTATGAGATGAAGCAAGTTGTTATCATTTGCTTTTTGGGTGACACATTGATCGAAATTGTAAGTTTTATGTTATGTTTAGAATCTAGGATTACAATTGTATCCCTTTTGTAGAGTCTTAAAACTTCTGATGCCATCTATGAACATAAATGGTATAATGGCACTCCGAAATATAAACACATGGTACTGATAGTCCTGATACGTTCACAAAATAGAACTGCCCTCAGTATTGGCGGGATATCGTATATATCACGACAAACTTTACGTGAGGCAATGATTTAAGGTTATATTTTCTTTTGACTATTACTAACTGATTTTCATTTTTCTCTTGTAGGTTATGAGCATTTCGTATCAGGTGTTTACGATCCTAAAAACGGCTTAAATGTTTACATTATGTACTCTATATTTGTAGACAAAAACCCTTGCACAAAATGTAAAAAAAAACACAAAATAAAACTGAATAGCACTGATCTTGTTCAAAAACTTATATGTTAAAGAATGTATTATTGATTTACATTCTTAGCCGCAATTTTTAAGCCAGAGCTAGGCTTAACTCTAAGGACATTGATTCCCCCTGAATCACTGAAGCACCGACGATCCAAATGGCATGATCAGGTAACATTTTAAGAAACCACTTGTGTGTCTATTCTCTTTTAAAAGTAAATCTCTCTTTCTCTGGATCCACTTCAAATACTTCAGCCTATCAAATACTAGATGAAGTACTAATTCCTTTGTCGTACAGGTAAGGCTTAAAAATTGGGCGAAATATTTTTCGTTGACATTTTATAAATCAAATCCATCCATATTCGACTGGAATAAAAAAAACTTTCACCGTGAATCGTATGATCCTCGTACATCTGCTGCCATGCAAGGTGTGGAGGTTGTTTATGGTTTATAGAATAACGCTAAACCACAATGATATTGTTAATTTATTTAGAAAAATAATCGAGATAGACCCTATAAAGTATATAATGTACATATATTAGTGATCACCATCAATAGAGAAAACGATTGAGCCATGCCCGTCCGTCTGTTCGGACCGATTTCGATGAAATTTTGCCCACTTCATATGGTATCATACGATCCGTTCCAGACGGATTTTAGCTTTTCTATATGATTTTTTGCTGACTGCCATTTTGTATTACAAACCTTTTTAAGATCTTAAATAAGTCTAGAAACTTTGTACATTACCCAAACATTTCCTCCGCAATCCGACAAATTTGTAACAGAGATCAATTATAGGGATTGAGTATAAAAGAATTGGTACTAAGTATGATACTTCAAAGAAGAAGTTCATTCCGATTTTTTGTAGAAGTAACTCTAAAAGCCCGTAAAATAAATAAGGACGAGCGTAATGACTTATTCCATGATCTCGACCTTTTTAAGGCTTAAGCAGAGCTGTGAGCTTAGCAAATAGAAATCAAAACTGGTGATCATGTCAACCCTGTATCACGAAAAAAATCATTGAAATCATAAAAAACACAAAAAATTTAGAAGCTGGAGACTTCAAACACTCTATGAAGACCATGACAGATAAAAACTTCCTTAAGCCAAGGCTTAGGTAACAAAAATATATCACATGATGCCAAGAACATTTTTTAATGTCATTGGGTGTACGGATATCGACAACATTTCCGTATATAGCCCCGATAATTAAGAGAATTTCAGTTTAAACTACTGGTTTCCAAAACTGAATGCATTTGAAAACAATACACCAACCATACACCAAATTTCCTCAGAATTTGTAGTACAAAAAACAGTTCCTTTATTGTGTAGAGTCGTTAGACTGCCTCTAAAATTGCATAAATAACTTCCCGGGAATTAATTTCACTTGGGAATTAAATTCACCGCCAGTGGAAAATAAATGCGTGAGAAGGAAAAAATCACAAATGAAAGTTCATCGTTAGTTGTGGATTTATGTCCATGCACAGGAACTACTTTCTGGAGCTGTTTTCTTTTAAAAAAATTGTTTCATTAAGCTGAAATCGCAATAAGCAGGAAGAGTTATAAACAAATTAGTGTAGAGATAAACATAGGTTAATGTAGGTGAAATCTTCCTTAGGCAGATAGTAATGATGCCAATATTTTCGACCGCCCAAGGTAGTTGTCCGTACTAAGACGTACAATCTACACAAATGTATGTCCGTTTAAGGGAAGTGTCCGGCTAAGTACATATACAGGCTCCCGGATAAAAACTTTTCGACGTATCTGTTAAATCAATCAATCAGGCATATCCCCTGTGAAAAGTTCAACCAAATACGAAGTTTTCAAATTAATCAAACAATAGGAGCTACTTAGGTACAGAAAGGTAGTTATTGAAACTTGTGGTAAAGATAGTACATTAGTAAGGAAGGAAATCATGCGGGTTATGCCAAAATCAAAAAATTCAAAATAAAATCTTATTCCCCAAAAACTCCCAAATACAATGACGTATGTATATATGTATCGTTGGAATTCACAACTCTCATGTGGGAGATATCCAAATACATATCCGGGGATGGTACTTCCACTTCCATGGTACACTTTTACTAGAACTAGTGATGGTTCCCTAGTCTGGAGGATATAATAGGTCGAGCAACCGTCCTATTTGGTATTGTAAAGAGTAAGACTTACGTGAGTCGGCATAATGGATACTACGTGTTCATGCCTTAAAGCAACGGTGGCTAATTTTCTGAAGCAGGTAAATTTGAAGTCTTGAAATTGCATCCAAATATGGACAGATATGAGCCGAAGATAAATTAAACCTCTTTTAGTACCTACTAGGCTGCCTACTAAAAAACATAAACCCTCCCAAAACATAGTTCAAGAGGAGGAATTCTAACTCCACTTGGTAGACACTAGAGTCACGTGAATAGTGAGTTGGGTTCTTCTAGGAAGTATTGTAAATTCCACTAACAGGGATGGACTGTAATGCTTTTTTAAAAAGCCCTATATTTTGAGAGAAGTTTCTAATTTTGTCTACCCACACCATGTTCATAACTATAAACTTTGCCACATTAAATGTGCACAACTTGTCCAACCTCACCACCGACCAGTGTCTCCCTAACTCGACATCTAACGTTGTACGCATTTAAATTTCCCAGTTAGCATTTCTTTAATTTCACTTCGCATCACTTAAAGAAGTTGCTCAACCACCCACTTTTCCACGAAGTAGGCATTCCGTGTAAAATCAACATGCAACCGTGCAACTAAATTGACATCAATCGTCCAGCCCCGACATCTGTAATTGTGTGTGAAGTTCAAACCCATTGCTACGCACTGCATACGTGCATGAGTCCGAACCAGACTACGTACCAGAGATCGCCGGCCATCCTCACTTGACACATTGCGGAACATAATTCAACTCGCGCTCCGCTAGTCACGGCCTAACCACTGTCCACCGCAAGAAAAGTATCTGTGATTATTTGTCCAAAGCTAAATCATTATCGCACAATTTTCCCAGAGCCAAAATCCACTCGAGAACAATTCGAACGCATTGCCACGAAGAAATTTCTGCAGAATCATTTTCAAATCGAATGCACAAGCATTTCGCATACGCACACATACCACCCCTGCCCATGTGTATCTGCCGGTAAAACAAACGAATCCATAAGAAAACGAATTTTCAAATGAAACCGTAAAGATACAAAAACAAAAAAAGATATGCACCTAGCTATTAGAATTTTCCTCATTCGGATTCATAGAGACGCACAGTGTAGACCGAGCAACAGAGAGTGTGAGAGAGAGGACCATCCGATATAATTCATGTATCTAGATACATTATTATTATGATTTGTTTCATTTCATTTGAGAGTTTTTTTTCTTTAATTTTTTTTTTTGTTTGTGCCTTGTTTTTAAAGCAACAACAACCAAATTCATGTATCTGTGCACCGCGAGGTGCGCGGTTGGACAAGAACGAAGATTAGCATGTGTGTGAGTATCTCTCTATCTACAGTACATCAGTTCGATATAGTACCAGCAATATCAGAAGTGAAATGTTATTTAAGTCTTAAAAAGTGCTCCGCGCAAATCATTTTATACTTGGTGTTCTCAGAGTAAAGACCCATCTACCTAAATAACCTCCTTGTGAGATTCTTTTGGTGTTTAACGATACTTGTAGTAAAATATAGGTATAAGCCAAAGCTATCAGTTAAAGACCGTTATCAGTGAGAAAAGTTTTTAAAGGACTGTAAGATCCTAATTTAATTCATAATAATCCTTGTGACCGAACAATGATTTCTGTGGTTTCGACCAAACAATATTAAAACAATTCTTCAGAGTATCTACATAATAATTGTGTTGACAGAGTTTTAATTTTTTGATTTTTTTTTTTTTGAAAAAATGTGTCAGTGTTTGAAATTAATCGCCGCCTTATGCGTTCTAAGTGCCGGCTTTATGCATGGTGTTAATGGCGGCATCCAATTGAGGAGAACCTCAATGGAAGACCAAACCGTCGCGTCCGTTAAAGTTGACGAAAAGGACGAGCATCTGTTGAGTCTGTTCGATCTTACCCCAGATGATTTGAAAAAAATCACCCAAGGGGGACCTGCTGCCAAGGCAGGATCAACAACGGCTCCCAAGGACGGCCAGCGGTTTATCAATATCAAAGAGCATAGGTGAGTGGTTTTTAATTGTTATTTTCTAATAATTTGTGTTTTTTTTTTTTTTTTTTAAATTGATGTGTACGTGCGTATCAGCACTTTAATCCATCGGCTAGTTGCTTAGAAACATTGACAGCGGAGATGATATTCCATTTCCTAGAAGTTTTTTTTTTCATTAGTTTTGGCACGCCGACCGAGATCGATCACGAGTTTCTGTAGTTTTGTTACTAAATGAAATTTTACGCTTCAAGTTTAATTTTAAAAATTGTTGGAATTGGGATCGCTGTGTTATTAGTGGTGTTCACGTAGACGAGTGAATAGTATACCTTATGCTGTACTCAGTATTTTAGTATATTCTCAGAAGATACTGAGTGTTTTCGTCGATAAATGAGTTCAAAAAGAATATCGAACAGAACGTTGACTTTAGTTTTATTAATTCATCATCATTCAACATTAACTGATAATGCAGTTTTGTGTTAGCATTTTCAAAATGTTGCTTGGAGCCGGCAAATACATTCTATGAATTAAAAAAATCTTATTGTACACTCTTAAACCGAAATCACTTCTTCGGAGTAATTATACAATTATACATACGATGAAGCACTTCAGTGTCCAAGAACCGTCATGGAATCTCACTCTTTGTACTAAATTTATAAATTTATTGTTCGGTGCACCAGTGAGCTCTAAGCTTTTCAAAAATAAATAAACAATATCCCTTCACTTGTGTCTCATATACACATTATTGTTATGTGCTACTTCTATGGCAGTGAATAATTTCCTAACTTAACCAGTTCGAAATCCTGTGACTAGGAGAATCAAATATAGTTGTTTCGTGCTTCCGAGAGACATGGCCTTACGATCATAAACTTAATGCAGATCTTTTCCTGGCAGTTTCTCTGTATTTTCATTAACTTGTCGTCTATTATGTCTTGGGATCCGAATAAGATTTACAGCAGAGTCTAGTGCTACTCTAGTCTTACTTTAACTTAAGTGAGCGTTTATTTTCCCCTATATGCACAATATTAGAATATTCACTTTTTACTTCGATATTCCTTGGTTTTAGTTGCTTTTATTCGCCTCAGTCATATTGACAGAAAGATAAAATGTTCTGCTATTATTACTGTGCCTGATATTCATAAATTGCTTGCTTTACACATGTAGATGAAACCACAGTCAAGCTAAAACCTAACCCTTAATAGATTGTAAGTATTACATTAACTACAGCAGGACACTCTCAATCGATCCTTGCCTCATTTCATATACGAATAGGTACGTCAAACTAGTTTCTAGTTCCCAAATCATTGTTGATTGTCGAAATTCTAACTTTGTATAGGTTGTACAAAAGTACTTCAAAAGTTATTGCGTACATACGTACATGCACCTTTATTCGGTTTTGAAGTTTAAGTAATTAGGTAATATAAATCCATCTGAAACGAAAGTTGTAAAATTTCACCCCGAATGGATGGGGCATTCCGTTTTAACTGATGTTTTGGAAATAATACCCACAAAAAGTAGGCGTAGCTCAGATAATATTCAGACGAATTATTGAGAGTTTCAACACTTTTAATTATTTTCAGTTTCTTGTCAACGTATTAAAATTTGTGAAAGTTGGAAAAATCGGCCGTAGCTGTTTCAAAATTCACAGAAATGGACAATTTTCAAAATTACTCTCATTACCTGGGTGGTATATACGAAATTTTATTAAAACTATTAGCCATTTCGGAAAAAAACGATTTTATTGTAATCGGAAAGTTAAAATACCATTTATTTATGTAAAACTTTGCAAACATCATGGATTCTGGTGTTTTTTTGGTGTCTCATAATGTATGTATATTCTCATGACAGGCATTCTTATGAAGAATTCTGCAAAGGTTCGACTGGAAGAGCCACCAATCAATCAAAACCCAATGGACTTTACGTCTAACTTTCCTCTGGGTCATGAACCGTACTCCTTCTAACTCAGCTACACTTTCGAAGAATGCTACGGCTTCTCTCTCCACGACCATACATTCAGTGGTTTTTTCGAGTTGCAAGAAGAAGATTCTCTTAATCTGAATACTTCTTGTGTAACCTTCGATAATCAAATTCAGCGGAGATATAAATTAAAATATTCTCAGGTTATTTCGAGCATTCCGTCCGATTATTAGTGTGAAGTTCTTAGGTATTTTCCTACTTACATCATTTTGTCTTATACTGAACTTTGTCTATAACGTATTTTCTTTCCGTCAAGAGTCTAATTGGCTAGGGACTCTTTCTATTTTTCAAGTAGACTAACAGCGTGTTTCAGTGGTACCTCAAAATGGGTTCGAATTGTTCTTTGAATGATGATCTGAACTTGCTTGAGATAAGGATAATCGTTTTAGGATTAGATTGTTGGTCATTTGTGAAGAGCGAAAGGATTAGGGTAAAAGAATTACTTGTGTTATTTCTGTATCTGTATTTTGTAACCCAATTGTAGATACTCTGTAGACGGACTCCAAGTGTGAGTGCCCTTAGTCGTAGGAGGATCTACAATAATATGAAGTACGAGTATATATTAATGTATTTGTCCTTAATAGTTAGCTTTACTTCAGAAACCGTGGATATCTGATCGTGTCATCTTAGTCTAGTGTTGCTTGTGTTGTGAAAAAGATACATGAACGCTTTAGGTTTCATTATTTGGCCGTCCATTCAATGCAACGTTGTAATATCACTGGGAAATCATCTGAAGATACATATATTTGCCCATTGAATTGATTGATGAAATATACAATAGGGTTCTTGACATACAACTGCTGAAAATATCGTTCCATTCCATCTTTTACATCAGAAGTCCACAACTTGTACTTATCATACTTCTAGCGAGTTGTGGTTGCATTTTATGTTTTCATTTTTGAATACCAAACCTACAATATGGTGTTTTGAAACTATGCCATTGAACACTCCACTGAGCTCACTACAGTAAGATCAATCTGTCTGATCGCGAAAGCGAGATCTACCTTTCTTGCATCTAAATGTCTCATATAATGAAGCGTACATTCTGAATGCTATCTGTAGTTACAAATAGATCAATGTAACCTCGGGATGATGGAGTCCCTGAAAATATAAATATAGAAGCAAATGCAATTACAATCATAAAATCGAATGCAATCTCCTTCTGTTTAAACAAATTGCAAACCAATTCGCATAAATAGTGCATTCAAAGACAGTCGATGCATGTAAACAAATTGTCAGATCAAAGGATTTCATTTATTTTTGAGTCGTATTTTCCACTCTGGACGAACAAAGAAAACAGTGCGCGTGGTGTTCTTTATTTTTTTTTGTTTGTTAAATCCAAAAATATAAATATTTTTATTATAAAGATAGATATACTATGGAATGAAACTGCAACTGTTTATTAGCACTGTGCACATTTTTGTTACTAATCCATTATTTTTAGAATTTCATTAGATTAAGAAACTTCCAAGGTGATTTAGTCACACGAATTAGCTCACAGGATCAAATCTATATGTTTCTGTATGGAAATGTGTTATTCTTTTTGTTTAATTTATTTCATTTGCCTATAATAAAATAAATTAGATTTTGATTTGAAGTGAAATATGCGTGGGATATTTTTTTTTTTTCTTCTTTTGTATTTTACTACTATGGGGGTGTGTTCATAAAGCAGATGCCACGAAATAAGTATCTAGGTGAAGGTTACTATAACATTATATGTATATAATTTCATATAGAAGTTCATGAGTAAGTGGATATTTATTGTAACAATGTCTAAGTATCATAGAAGAGTGGTCTTGAATTGGATCACTAATTTCTAATAAAACCACTCAGAAGTCATAAAAGACATGCAATCGTTCGTCGTCGAAAGTCTATGAAGAGTGGCATACATAAATACACGCACTAGAAATTTAAGAATTTAATCATGTACAGACTAATTGCTGAGTCTGTTGTTTAAGTACCAATAAAATCTAGTCTCTAGCGGTATGTAAGTGACATCAGCAGTGCGGTGATGATGATCACTCAATTGGATATGCTTGTGCATGTATCTAATCTAGACAAGTGTAAGTACATAATTAAGACAAATGTTTTAGTGCGTTTAATTTAACATGATGCAACTTTGTCATACTTTTCTGACAGACATGCCGACGTAAGCGTTAACGTGCTGGCTGTCATTTCATATTACACTTGACTGATCTCGGGATTTATGTATCTTTTTGGATTTTACGGGTTTGTGTATAACTTGAAGAGATCCATTTGTAACTTCGTATCGTACCAAGGCTTGAAACTCCTATCCAATTTGGTTATATCAACTTTTGTAGCCTAAACTTTCACAGTATGTAGAAAAAATACACTCAGTTGAAAACCAAAAAACAGCTTTTACCAAGCATTTTCCATAGTGGTGTGGAAGCAATTGTCATGGCTCACAAAGCAATCCTTCTTGATACTCAATTTAAGATATTTTTGAGAATGATTTCTTACTACGATGTCGTACTGAAGACTAAACCGAATTTGAGTGTGTTTTGAATGTCTGTCTATCGTCCAATGTATTTTCTTCGTCACTGGAAGCTGAAGGTCTTGAAAAGATACTGAAGGACTATCGAAGGAATTATCATGGAAACGGTATAAAAAGTTCAGTTCAGTTCAGTTCAGCTCGCATTAAGTATTCGTTGAAAATTCTCAGTTTTCCCATCGGCAAACTTGCGATTCTACTAAACTTGGTAAAGGCATAGACATACCTATTTGTGTCAGTTTTGACACGCTGATCCCTTCTCTCATAAAGTATTTGGCTGTATTTTTTCATCCACAAACTTATGGAAGGGAATATATCCATCATCGATCATAAAACCTGCTAAAATGATTCATTCTTCTAGAACAGGTAGTGAGAAGGCCATTATTCATTACGTTTCGTAGAAAACGATCCATAATTGGCACTCATTTAATTTGATCCTTCTGCCTTCTACCCAGCAGCCAAATGCGATGATTCAAACACAGTCATTTTGAGCTGCTATGGACAGGTTGAAGCCCGGCAAATGGTTCATCGGACTACTACTTCTCCCACTATAAACTATAAGAGCTTCACTATACCATCTATTGCCAACTCTGAGAAGAGAAAATAGATGTATTTCGCGACTTTTAGTAACATCATAGCTCGGAAGCATCGCCTATTGGCATTTGTTAAGGTAAGTCATTCGCACACCCAGCACTGGATATAGATAGATTCAATACACCATTATAGAAAATACAGCACAGGATAAGTTCTATTACTAAAACTTGTGGGACCGTTTTAATTCAGACGCTCTTCCCAGTTTTGTGCACCGTCTGGACTCAGTTCTTTTTGGTTTCAATTCTGGTGCACACGTCTAAGAGTTCTTCATTACATTTCGAATGTATTTCAAGCATACCAGATAGTTAAACAGGGGCATACTCAACCAACGTTGAGGATTGTACTTGTCCTAAACTTAAACTCACCATACTCGTTCTAAAACCGATATTACACACATTTTATGCTTTCAAATACTTCTATTTTTCCTGAACCGTTTCTGAAGCTGGTGTCTGCAGCGGCCATACCATTGTCCACCGAAACTCGGCTTTAACTTGAGTAAGCCGCAGACATGGATTGAGACGTAAATATTCTTACGGTTTTATTGACATCTTCGGATCAGTACCTAAAGCCTTTCGTAAACGCCCTTCTAATGACGAAAAAGGTGTCTTGAGTAGGAGTACAACTGCCAAATACCACACGAAACTTTACAGTTTCTGGACCACCGAATTTTAAGCAACTAAGAATGCATAGCTACCATTAATAAAAATCCTATCAAACCACATAATTACACAAAAATAGGTGTAAGTCAAGAGTGTTCAAATGCATTCACTATCACCGCCCCTAAGTTGTATTAATACACTCTTTGCATACAGTGGCAGACATTAGGACAAACCCTCCTAATGCTTTTCAACCCACGAGCCAGCAACTACCAAGTCACCAGCCCATTTTGAATAGACCGTGTGAAAATGGCCAAGTTAAACGAAAATCAACCAATCTAACACCAAGTGGTGGCGCACAACAATCCTCATAAAAAGCTCCGCAAAGTGCCACCGTTTTCGTTTCTCCACCTCATTCCGGCAGACCACCTCAGGCTACCAGGAGCAGCAAAAACTTTTTCATTGCTTATGTGGAAATAATTCGTCAAATTCACCGACGACGACGACGGCGACACCACACGGTTGCATTCCCCCGTCGTCGTTCGCAGGATGGCTGGTTGGTTTATTCCAAAGGTGGCATATCAACCAACGACTGGATGGATGCATAAATGCTCCATGGTTGCGCTTTGTGTTAACTGGTGCAGGTTGGCTGTGCATACTTACATCTGGTTGATGTCATTCTTCGACGACTGTCTGGCCTGTGAGAAAGAATTCGATTGCACTCCGGCTAGACGCCGGGACTGGTGGTAACCGTGCTACCTTGGACAAAAACCAACCCACAGCAGCCGCAATTGTATCTCAGTCTCATCGTAAAGCATGCGGCCAACAGCAGCCGTCTGCTGAACTGCATAATGCTTTTTTGTTGCTCCCTCTGTTGTCTTCTTTGCTTCATTCCTTTTTCTGTTGGCATTCGGTTTGCCAGTGTTTGTTTGCCTTTTGCCTTTTCAAGTGGCAAGTTCGGCTAGACACCATCGTAGACAGGATGTATGTGTGTATGTGTGTGTGTGTTTGAGAGTGTAGTGTACTTACAAACTCGGGCAACGTCAGATAGCTTTCATACATTTGTAGATACTTTGCGATGGAAATTCTATGAATGAAGACCGAATGTCTGTATCGGGTGCTTGCCGATGGATGGATAAGACAGGTGGGGTGTGACGACGATACGGTACGGGCTGGCACAAGGCTCGGTCGATGGAGGTCTAGGGTTAGTTGTGTGTCGTGTCGTGTGTGCGCTCTCATCTTATTCACATTTTTACTCTCACACATGTCGACCTACAAAAAGTTCATTAACGGAGCCGCTAGACATGGCCCAGACAGTGGTGTCGTACGATACCTATTTCGTATCAGCATCTTATGGTCGGGTTGTATCGTCGTCATCGTCACCGTCACCATCACCGTCGTCGTCGTCGTCGTCGCTCTCTGGATTGTGTATCTTTGTTCTCTTAACTTTGTCGCTTCGATGTCTCGTCGTGTCGACTGTTGCATTGAGGATGTAGATTCGCGTTTTGCTTTGCTTTTATTTTTTTTTTTATTGCAAAGGGGCACGACTTGCATTTGCCTCTATTTACGGCTGCCACCTTATGTATGTATGTTGACAGCTAACACAGAGCACACACCGGTACGCCCTCGGGCGATTTGACTGGCTCATTTTGTTGCGCTGACTGTTTTAAGAATTAAGGTCCCCAAGTCTAGACAATTTTTGTAGGAGAGCGAGACTGCATGAATACGATGTGAAAGGGTGTTTGTTGTCGGGACGGATTCTTTATTTTTTTTTTCTGCCTTTCGGGCTAGGAATAGTCTTTTTTTTTTCTTTCTTGTCTTGTGCTCCTCTGCCGCTATAAATATCTAATAAAGTTTAGTTGCCATTTGTCTGCTTGGTTCTTGATTGCTGTGGAACAACCTTCCCCGGAGGAAGAGGGGGGTGGGGATATTGAAGCTGGCCGTCATCAAAGTGTCTGATCACATTATAAATTAAAATTTCTTTACGGTCTTATCGTGTGAGAGGAGCCAGTTGGAAGGGGTACCTGATGATACCACAGATTTACGTCCTGGGAATTTCATCGCCTTTGAAGAAAGATATAGTGTGTGTGTGTCTGTTGTGTTGTGCTCGAGTGGCAGGCAATGAGCCTAAGTGGATACAATGTTGCGGCGCTGCTATAAATGGAATAATGAATGGCGACTGGTTTGTTGGGCTTCTTTGCATAATTATGAGTTGATTTATGGCCAAGCCGTATGAGGGTAATCTTGATTGAGCAATGGATTTCATGTGGTTGTTTTTTTTTCTGTAGTTTCTGTCTCGAAATTGATTTGCAGACATCAAAGTCGTTGGCCACGTGGATATTTTGTTAATGTCTTGTGTCGCACTCCACATAAGTGGACTGTTGGTCGTGGAATCATAAGGATTGAAGGAAATTCATTGAGTGTTAATTTTTATGTACACTGCCATTGGGTTATGATCTTGAGTTATATAGTGAACAGTTTACAATCACTGTACGTGGCTCACATTCACTTTCGTTGGTAATCAGTGTGTCATATCAGTTGGCTAAGAGGTAACCATTAGCGATAGGTGGAAATTTCCACTTGGAAAGTGTAAGACTCACTAGAAGAGGAACAATCACTCTAAGTGATCGGATAATTTTATCTTCCTTCAATCAGATACCCAATCTCTTGTCCTTGCCCTCTGAAATAAGAATTTAAATTCAAGGAGTCTCTTAGATAACAATTGTCTTCCACTTGAGGTAACCGAGTCAAATAAAGAGTCTTTGGCTCAAAGTCAAAAAAGAAACAGGAAAGCCAACCTTTGACCAACTAGTTCTTATAGTCTAACTCATTCTACTGTCAGGATACAGTTGGAGATCATCTACCAGAATACTTCACAGTGATAAATGGAATGATTCTACAGCTCGATATCTAGGCTAGAAAACTAGAAGCTGGGAAGGATATCACACGAATAAGTCTGCGGCTGTATAAGTGACGCAGCCTACACCCGCTTTTTTCTTTGCCGAAATCATCTGAAGGAATGAATTATATTCGGCAAATTTTGAGTGTACAACTGACTAGCTCCTTTTCAGAACTGGAGAATTTAGGGATCTTTACAAATTTAACCGAAAATTTGCTCGAAATGACACCAGCACCCAAGGAGACTAGTTGCTTGTCCAATGTCGTAGGCAACATTTACTGCCGAGAAGAAGTTAGAGAGTCTAGAAGTGGATAGATAGATAGAAAAAGTTGCTGTAGCTCCTCAATCTGCTGAAAGTTGGTACGTCAATAGCTTGATGGTAACCTCCTAAAGCTTGTCTCAGCAGCTGTATAGGATAAATGCTCAATTCCTATTACAAAAGTTCAAAAGACTCATAAGTCCCTACAAATATTTATGACCTAGGCTATAACTCACCTAATGCCGGCTATGTTTAAAAGAGTGTCCAACTGCAATGATTCTCATTTATGAGCCTTAAATCTATGCATATTCGCTTTCAGTTCCATGTATAGATGCATGCCTACCCACTATAACCGACAAACCATTACAGCAGACACTGATGAGGAAATATCACCCAATAATAATCACCCCAAAAACCTGATGTACGAAGAGCAGTGCAACAAAAATCTAGAGATTCCACTGGCTGTCCCAGACAGACGTCTGTTGCGGTGATATCACCACACGCGGCTGATCACCACTTAATGCATTAGAACGTGTGTCTGGCGCAATATCTAGTCTCCAGACGACACTTATTAATAGACTCCATAAACGAGTCTAGGCACAGTTCATATACCCATACGAAACGTCGATGATTGAATTCCATCCCGGGGCTACGGTTATTCGCGGCAGAAGCTCATCGGCCGACGCGACAATAATGACGAGCACATAACATGCATCATCATCATCATCATCTTCATCATCACCATCATCATCATCATCATCAGCAGCAGCAGCAGCAGCAGCAGCAGCAGCAGCAGTAGAGGCGCGCGCGTTCCAGTTGGTTTTGTTGCACGTCAGTCTAATAGCAATGCAAAGATTAAATTTCCAGTTTCATTATCTCTTAGATACAAGTAGACAGATAGACACACGCATTACGCTGTGGTTTTCCTGTATCCGTCTGGTCTATTGACTACATGTCTCTCTAACGATCAGATTGTTATTTCGCTGCTCATCTGTCTACAGAGAGAACACTCCTCCGTGGAGGTGTTGAAATCTTTGATGAGGCAGACAAATTAATTGCCTGACATGCCAGCGATGTGTCTGTCTAGTCTCCGTCTGAGTCTGGAGCGGAACACGAATAAAAAAAAAACCAAACAAAATGAAAACAATCCAAAGCAAAACAATATAATTGGGCATGTAGCTCGTTCCATGTTCTGTTGTATTGGCGCTTTCCTACTCAGACGCTTGCCCACCCGCTGGCATTAGGACAGAGACAACACAGTCATGATTTCATGACATTAATGCTTATGAAGATCGCTGATGTTGATAATCATCATTCGGACTGACGACAACGCGACAGCGACGCAGGGGATCCCGTACAGAAAGCGACGTATTACCGTAGTGCCGCTAGAAGTCTGGAGGTTTAAGAAGAAACGTGATCGTGTGTTATGTCAGACTATGATCTAACGCCAGAGATAAATTGTTGGCATAATTGGGCGCTTGCACTTGTTATGCCTCATAGATCGAAGAATGGAATGCTTGTGACTTGATTGATCGCGTTGGAATGTGGACAAGTCGCTCAACGAGGGAGGAGTTTTATAGAATTTGGAAACTAGTCTGTGCGACGTTTAGATTTTTTACGAGAAGCTTTGCGTGTTTTTTTTTCATCAACATTGGCTACGTGTTAAGAATGAAAAAAATGTGTTGAATGAATTGAGAATTCTTTGAATAGCTAGACACTATTATAGAAATCTTGGTTTTGAATTTTATAGAAATCAACAAATAAATGGTAATGAAGATCTGTCAAGAGAATAGCGGGCTACAAGTGCTAACGCTTAAGTGTTTTACATTCAAATGTAAAATAAAACTCTTGGTAAAAGTATGGAATATGTAGTCCACTCAAAGGTATCTCATATCAAAAATATAATTATTGTCACTTCGGAGACACTAAGAGTTTTTTCGTTCTTGAATACAGCTCTAGCCGAGGAGCAACAGTACAAGTGCAACCCCGCATAGGGTATGCTTCAACCCAAAAACATCAGCAAACATTAAAGAAGAACAAAACACGAAAAGCTCGTAATATAAATTCAAGAAACTCTTTTCTAGACAACGTCCAGATATCATTCTACAAAATAGTTTTATATAAAAACTCACACAAAATATTTCGCTCAAAACTATGAGAATCAACAAGAAGGGCGAATAGTTCCATTTGACTCTGTGACTAATGTGAATTGCTTTTATTTTTAACAAAATCCATGGCAAATTCTTAAATAAAATCTCACACAGTGTTATCAAAAATATTCCTTCTTATCGGTAATCTTCGTATCCACTGGATTAAGTGTATAATTTTCACCATCCAGAGCGGAGTAAATCATAAATGACTACGCCAGACATTTAAAAACAAAACAATTTACATGAGATCATTTTCTTTGTGCAACTTCTAACCCCACCAAACTGAAAAGAGGAATGCATTGCCATAATAGGATCAATTTTTGAAGGTCAACACGGAGTGAATACATCGAGTTAGTCTGTGTAGAGCTCCAGCAGACGTCTTGTCTGCAACAAAAACAGAGCAAAAAAAACGAAGCACAAACGAAAATCCTCCAAAAAAAAAGGGCAAACATTTTCTATCTGTTTTTTTTCTTATCTGTCTTCTTGCATTTGCCCTTAGAAATGCACTCGGTGGATGCATTTTACCAACAAGTTAAAGTTATATCGATGATGTGATGCTTATAATGCACTGGCTACGCCATAAGCATTTGCCAGAGCCTGCATTTTGTTTACGTGCTTGTATGCCGGTCTGTCTGTCATGTGCACTTTTTATGCTTGTTAGAGATACATCTTTCCGGTTTTTGGGAAATAAATTCACGTCTGGTTGCAGTTTTTGTGGTGTACCTTGTTTATGTTGGGCGGAATGATGTACATTTTTCGACTGTAGACGATTTCTTGCAATCAACGTTAATTTGATGAATTCATGCAAAATAAGAATAACAAGAAGTTAAAGCAATCTGTGAAACTGATTAATTTTTACTTTCAGAGTTGGAGACATACGCAATAAAATCGAAATGGCTGTTCATGGTCATGGAACGATGTCCAATGAGAATTCTGAACCTGCTCAGCATGAAATGGCCGCATATCCAATATGTAATTCGGAGACAAATGAATCATCGTGGCAAGATGATCGTAATGTGACAATACGCTTTTCGGACAGCCTCTTTGAACGGAAGTCAAATTCTGTGTATTTGGAGACTGCCATCTTACGGTAGGTACTCTTATGTAACATTTACGTTAGACAAAATTACGTTTGAAATATTTAGAGACAAAATAAACATATTATTTTTTTTCTCTCTCTCAGCCTCTATAAACTTAATCCCAATAGTACAGTGCAATCAACAGAGCCAACTAAAGGATGCGCTGAACCCAACATTGAGTCCCAAATCCGTATCACTGTGTCCATTGTTCTCCGCAAAAATCGCCGAGGTAAACTTAAATGAATTGCAAACACAAAAAGTAGGTTAAATAACAAAATTCTATTAAAATTTTCCAGAAAGGAAGAAGCGCATCTGTAACACCCTCATGATGAATGCTTCACACACCGGTTGGGTTGAAATTGATATCAAGCGTGCCATTCATATCTGGGAGACTGCCGAGCGTCAACGCCCTAATTCCGTACTCGTTGGCTGGCTAATGATTGAAGTGCATGACGAAGAAGAACGTGCTCTTAAGCCGGGTCTATACTTTAGACCACCAAAATGCGACCAGGCAGGTATGTGTGTTGTTTTGTGAGCCACCCCGACTAACACGCTAATGACCCCAGATACAAATTCTTATAAAATTTCATTGATAAAACTTGTCTCGAGACCGTTTCTCCAGTTGCCAGCCAAGTCTTTCGACATAGCTATGTCCATCTATTCGTATGCTATGTCTGTAGGTATAATATTTATAAACAATATCACGGATGGGCTTCCTGTTTCCCAAACATGAGACCTCTACTTTGTATGTCTGTAAACCACACCTCGTGATGGTGACACTTCCTGAGACCTCATATTGTACAGACAAAATTTTATTTGCCTGTTTGTGTTTTTTTGTTTGCGTTTCAATCGTACCTGCCCATTTGGCTGACGTAACAATTTCACTAAAGTTAGGCAGGTCGCCAAAACGTCTGAAAGGTTTCATTTTACCGATCGACAGACATTGAAACAAGCTCAGCAGATTCCCTGTCGGCTTCGTATTTTTAGCGGATATACCTACTACGCGGAGAGTCTGGCCAAGACCGATGGAGAGCGCGCGCGGCTTGGAATCAAATTACGTAGGCGAATGACTTATGGTTTTTAATATTGAATTTCACATTTATGAAATCGTCCATGAGTTGATTTTTGGCGCGTAAATTACAATTCCGTTTTAATTACTTCGTAAAGATACTTATTGCGTAGAAGGATTAGATACGTACTTAGGAATAAAAAGAAAAGTAAAAATGGTAAGAAACAAGACCCTGCGTTGAGAACTAAATAAGGAAGATACTAACAGACAGAGCGGCGTGTTTTGCATGAGTATTCGTGTATTCTTGCGTCCATGTTTTGTAATAATTGCTTTGTGTGTGTGCGGATATGTCTTGTAAGGAATATACCCCTCAAGACTAACTCCAGCTAATTGTCAGCAATTTGAAGATTTTCTTTTTTATTTTCGTTTTTTTTTGTTTTGTTTGGCTTTGCAATTAAATACCTTTAACTGAGCTTGCGTGTTATTGTTTATTGTTGTTTTTATTGTCTGTTTTAGAGTTCGATTTTCATTTAACAAAAAAGAGAAAAAAATATGAATTAAATTGGAGGAAATAAATCGAACTCTTCATGTCTATATGAAACGTAATTTAACTAATAAATAATCGATGACTAAATTCCATTTCAGATCATGCAATCCCCTGGAATTTTTACGGAACCTACTCAGTTATGCCTACATCTTTTGCGGACCAAGTGCCCAGGTAAGCATTAAATGTAAACTTTTATATAAAAAGAATTATAAGTAGCTCTAGATGCAGATCACATACAATCGCGGCTGACAACAAACTCAGATATAACTTGCATTTTCTCCCTTTAGATGGCTCTCTAATCACGGCTTAGTTTGGCCTTCTAGTCACCATTTCAAAGTGTAAAAGTTGCGTCAAACTGAAACCGTTTTTAACGACACGTTTATAAGTTTATTCTCTCGGAGAATGAATAGTAATTTTAAAGCAAAGCAATTCTATACCCACTTTATCACGCTTGTTTTAAAATACAAATTTTTAGCGCAACAGGTCTATGGAACCCAGAGCCTAGCTTCTCACAATCATTCATGCTGTGCGTGTTATATTCTTTACACGAATGGAAGGGGCCTACTATTTAATGCCATGTCCGAAGGGCAATTTGTTATTTGAGAACCTTTTTCATGACAGTTATACTCTCAGATGTTTGTCAGACACTAGCGAGAGGTGGAGTGTTTAAAAAACCTTTCCCTGGGATTCGAACACCTTGCTGTGTAGTCATTATTGTCACTCTCCACTGTTAATGCCATTTTTTATGACATCTCCATGTCCGTCAGATGGATTCTCAGACAATATCAAAGTTTCAGCCTTGAGAAAGGCTATACAGCACAATACCGGGTTTTGAAGAAGCTAGCTCCAAAGTTCTTTGAGGACTTATTGGCCAAAATGTGTACACTGTTTGTATATTCTCGTACCATACATTAATATTTGCATAAAAAGAGTATGTTGACCAAATATTCACGAAACTCGAGAACTCGTATTCAATCATGTAACAGAATATAATGCTACGTTATGGCTTCATTTCCTCTTCCAATTTTTTTCTTTGTTTTGCATGACATAGCAGTTCTCATGAAATTTTTCTGCAAAGCGGCTAAAAGTATGCATTGATTTATGCCTCTTATAGTTTTATGTCATGCGATTTTCTAACCGAGGAAGCTGTACTGCATACATTTTTGCATATTTAGCGGCTGTTAAAACAAATTTAAATTCCTAACCGACTTTGCAAACAGTTTATAATTTTTATGAATTTATTTCCCTTTCAGATATCCAAGAATAGACCTAAAAATAAGTAGCCGTTCACCTATTTTACCATATAATCCACGTCCTCGTCCAAATTCTAATCTTAGTCGTGAACTCCTTCGCTTATCAAGTCGCAATTTAGAGGAATCAACCACATCGATTACACCAACTGACAATCTCCTAGATCCATCGGCATCAACAGAAATCCATCGACACCGACAACGACATGCAAGGCATCATCGTCATCATCCTCATAATGCAGCCACAATTGTTGAGGGTGGTGTTGCTGGTGCAACTGTTGCAACAGGACGTACAAGATCTGATGTATCGCTTGAAGAGACTGAACAGCCATTAGATTGTTAGTCGGAGAGATGCATATTAACTTTAGAACTGTCTATCTCAGTCGGAAGAGGAGAATGTTTATTTTTTTTTTTTCATAATATCGGTTAACATCATCATATCATAATGGATCTCTGTGATCCTTTGTTTTGTCCTTTTTATGTATAGTTCGTAGATAAGATGCCAATTACTTAATTTGTAGTGTATAAGTGGTTGTAGCTCAAATAAGTTATTAAACAATATTTAGGGAATTAAATGCGCGTTACAAGTGACAGTTTGTGCAAAAAAAAAAACAAACACCGAATAGGTGTCTGTTTTTTGTTCTTCAATTTAGTTTAGAAATAGTTTATTAAGAAGAGTGAGCGGTTGCCTCGCATTTTGTTAAATACATTTTTTTTTTTTACAAATTTTGTTGAATTTTTTTACACTAGTGCCAAATTGAATTATCATTCTGACAGTAGTGATAGTTTTGTTGTCAAAATGTTTCTGTCAAATTATTTTAAAAATGAAAATTAGTATTTTTGTCCAAAATTCCATGGTAGTGGTACGCAAATGAGAACCAAACCATCTGTCGATTCCGAATTTTAGTCCCATAATTTCTAGATAAATAATTCTACCCAGTTTTTTATAAGATTTATTTTTTAGGAGACTGTGATTTAGATGTGGTTGAGAAACTCTTATTGTAGATGTAATATGTGTGTTTACTGTTTATGTGTTGATTATGTGTGAATTATAATACATATGGTAGATGTAGTAATAATTATTTGAGTGAGTTTTAATTATTTTTTTATTACATATTTGTTTTTCTTTGTTTTGTGAATGGTATTTGTATGTCAGTTACGTTGTAAGTGTTAAAAATGCAGCAAACTTATTTAGATTTAAATTATATTAACAGTTTGTTAAATGAAGGACTCTTTTGGAAGTTCCTGGTTGTGTAAATATTATTTTTATAATTTTTTTTTCAGTAGATTTAATTTAAGTTAGACCTTAAAGCTGGTTAAATGATTATTTTTACTATTATTTATATGAATATTTTCAAAAAATAAAGAATAAATAAATAAAACTGCAAAATATGAATTGTAAGTGATTTCTTTTAACATGTTTTTGACGCACTTAGATCCATTGTGATACCACTATAAGAATATAAACGGATTACCAGAACCAGAGACTAACATGAAGATTCTCCAGTTAGGATAGGAGGCTGAGTAAAAGGTTTCAGAGTGAACCCATGTCGAAGACGTATATTTTCCCGACGTATGTGCGTGAAGACACCAACTATCTTTCTTAGGAATGTCCTATCGACATAGATAAGTGTCCTAAAAAAAAAAAAAAATCTTTGGCGCAACAGGTCGATGGGACCCAGGGCCTAGCTTCTCACAACCATTCGCGTTTTGCGTGTTATATTCTTTACACAAATGGAAGAGGCCTACTGTTTGCCGTGTCCGAAGGGCAGTTTGTTATTTGAGAAGCTTTCTCAGGACAGTTGTACTCTCGGATGTTTGTCAGACGCTTGCGAGAGGTGGGGCCGTGAAAAACTTTTAGGTGTTCCCCGACTGAGATTCGATCTCGAACCCCTTGCTCCATAGTCCAACGCACTAACCACTGAGCCACGGCGCCCACTCTTCGTCATGTTATAGATCCATTCATGTCAGTAAGTTCCTGTCTATCCTATTATTAATCGTAATAATATTTAAATTTCTACATCAGTTTCATTACCAGAGTGATTAATGTCATTAATCTGACCTAATATGGAGCCTTAAAGAATGCTCCCTCTAATGTTGGATTAAGTTTTAAGGTCGACTGTAGTGATTACACAGTAGTTCTTACTCATCCTGGCAACATTATGGCGTTGAGCGTGTCTTCCGGGACTTATTTTCGAGGTCTCCCTCCTCATCGATCGAAGATGGGAATTTATCGTTGTAATTCAAGACAAACAACGTTCTCTTTGACTTCCCTCTATCTGTTTCCATTAATAGGGATTTTTTTTTAAATTTCTTTAAAATACGCCCTATATGCTGTATTTTTTGGAGATCAGTTTGGAGATCTCTTAATTGCAATGGTACACTGAAGAATCTTATTGTCCACGAACCCTTTCCTACAAGACATGCGTGTGTGTCTGTTCTTCAGACGGTCGCTTTCAGATTCAGGAAAACAACTCCCAATGTCCGATGGAGGATATAGCCTGTGGAATTTATAATGTATGCTTTAATTTCCCAGTCATTATGTCCGCAACCCAAACTCTCGTTGCATGATGCTTGAAAACTACTTGGCGCATGCTTAGTTCCTTCTCGAATGGTTGTTGGCCACATATTCTTTTAGCGCTTTGCCTTTGGTGTTCGATGATCATACACCACCTCCTGTTGTTTGCAGGACATCGTACTCTCGGGCATACTGGTTATTAAACCACTTGCAATACCTCTCAATTATCTTCCAACAAGACGTGGACAGTTCTTCAACCACGTGCCTCATAAACGTGAACATAGTTCAATGCCAATCCATTACCTTATAATGTGCATAAGTGCAACACGAACTGTCTCATATCTTAACAGATTCAATTCAACGTCATTTTCTTTGACTCTTTAATCTTTCCTCCTTCTTAAGACCCTCCACAATTTCGTTGCACACTACAACAAGAACAATGCTTTCAACCAGGTAGTAACTAAGTATAGACGCACGTACGACATAACGGATGAAGGTAATATAGTTCATTATCTTACTTAATGAGTCAATTTAGTTACTTGTTCAATTGATTTAAACAAGGATGTGAATTTTTAATCAATATCAGATAATTTACAACGAAGCCTAAACCCAATACTCGTACATTGTGAAATTGTCAATTGAATTTTGAAAGCAATTTTTCAAAAAGAGATAACGGATTCATAAGAACTTTTGATTTCGAAGCGATAATGGATTTAAAAGCAAAAAATGATCTGACGGTACGCTAAAAGACTTGGTTGTACTACATATAAAGCTTATCATCTAGATCCGCGATACTGAAATGGGCGTGGCGTTGCGATATGCGCAATACCTTATTTTTTATCTCCCTCAAAAGAGGCATCAACTTAACTTAAATGTAAATTCAACAAGACTGTAATTTCTATTCAATTTGTTGTGACAAGCGTGTGGAAGTACTAAAAGATGCATGGACATTAATAACTGAATGTTCGAAAATAAATCTGAGTGCTGATAGTATTCAAAATTAACTATTTTAATGTGATTTTAAATAAGACATAAACACGTACCTCACGTAGCTGCAATTCCCATATTCACTATTCCCTCACGGTTCTGAAACAACTAAATAACTTTACTGATTTGACTGTTACATTCGGAGACATATACAAATTTAAATTTAACTTAATATTAAGATTGGAAACAAAATAGAAAGTACATAGTTTTTGCACGGTCAGTACACGGAATCACATAAAACTCCCATTAAGTTCCTTCTTTTTGATTCTCAATCTTTTGATTTGATGTTTTGTTTAGAATAAATTCTCGCCTCATTTTTCAAGGTTTTGTTTTTTTAGTTTGCAGGTAAAGCAGAGAATTATTCTACATCCAAAACTCTTAAGCTTCATGTAAATAAAAATATAGTTCATCTACAAGCTGTGGTAAGGTAATGTCCCGTGAAACCGAATAAGTTGAACTGAACGTCCCGTCGCGTCGCTAGCTAGACAATGATGACAAAGGTATAACGTGCTTACGGAAACAAAAGAACCTGGAAGCTGAATCAGAAAAAAAATGGCAGGTGGTTCCAACAACCAGCTGAAGATTTGGATTAACTCAAATCAGACTGCGAAAAGCCGAAATACGATTCACGAAACTAGGTCATTAGCGCAATCAACACACGAAATAAAAAAAAGCATAAGAAGTTGACGGTAAGCAGTGCCTAATTACATATGTCATAAAAAGAACTCCTCAGTGTGGGCTCATATCTCTTCTTCTTTGCAGTCTTGCCAGAGACGAAGTCAAGGTTGTCGCGTATGCAGACGATGTTATTCTAGTATCAGAAATGTTTCCTTCAGTAATCAATGAGATTATGAAACGTGCTTCGAACAAGATTAGCTAATGGGCCACTGGATGTTGTCTCAGCGTCAACCCAAGCGAGGCTGAACTGATGCTTTCTTTTCACTAAAACTAAAAGATTGTCCATTTTATTTACATTAGCACAGCTGCAATATCCCTAACGAGAAAGAAAAAAATCTACAATTCCTTGCTCAAACAACCACTTCTACCAACCTACGTTGGGAAAAGTTTTGCTTCGAAACCTACGGGAAACTTGCGCCAAGTATGTATTAATGATAATTCCTTAAGAATTTCACGAAGTAAGGCCCATTACATTCTCGGACGATAAATAAAATTGATTTCCACCACCAACTACAAAGCTGTCCAAATGCACTGTCGATTATAAGTCATATAACAACGACGAAAAGGTATCGAGCAATCCCTTCCAGACTGATTATATCTTTTTCATATGTCTTTTCCTCAATTTAATCGAAACACAATTAAGATTCATCTTCTATATTTGTACGATTCAATATAAACAGTCTTCAGTTCTATTACAGAACATTGACCTCTGCGGCCATTCACTTCCTTGAATAAAAACATTTGATGACTGTACGGAACTCGTTTTTATAGATACAGTATGACGGAAAATTGCCTCACTCATTAACCAATATATAAACATTGGAGGGTGAATGAATTGAGTGAATTGAAATGGTGATTTAAAACATAATAACTCGAAAGATGTCAATATTTAAATGCATCCTGTGAAGAACAAAAGTTTTTCTCTCTCTGAGAATAATAGTGCTTCATCGAGAAGTAGAGTTTACGTTCTGTGAATGCAAACGTGACAGGGTTTGAAGAATAGTCACTGAAGTAACTTCAACTTATGCAGCCATAATAAATTGGCGATGGTCCATAAGAAGGCCTTATGTCTCTCCTAATAAATGTACACTGGCACTTGCTAAGGGGAACAGATTTGCTTCTCTATTTTACTTACATGTGGCCAACCTTCGAAAAAAAAGCTTCAGATGTCTGAATGGAGTGGTACATACATATGGATGTACATATACAAAAAGCATTGCATCTGTCCGAGGACTTCCTTCGTATATCAGAGTTCCCAGTCGGTAAAACAACTGTAAGACATCGTTTTTGGCTTACTAATGATACAAGGGTACAAGGGAAATCTTATACCATGTCCACACCAAACGTATACAAGAAATACATATCACCTTAAGCTTTCAAGTGGATCATGTAATTTCTTATCCAGATATTGAAATATATATTTAACAGAAATAGGAAAGTGGTGGACCTACTTTTTGAATACTTGCATTTCAGAACATGTCTGCGTCGTTAAATGTAAAACAGTCAAAATATGAGCGGGACAGAATCAACAAGAACAACACAAATCAATTAACAGGAATCGGGAAACAACCACAGGGTGCCATATCTAGAAAATATCACTCAAATGGATGAATTTGTGAAAGGAAAATTTAGCTCGTTTTTACCGTACCTAACTCAAAATATGATGAACAGATTGAATACTCTCTCAAACTGTAGCGACGATTTTTGAGTTCCATTTTGTTCACTATGGCTTTCCCACAGGCTTTCTTCAACATTTTTAAAGCTGTTGAACAAGAAATTCCGTTCCAAACACAAAATGTCAAACAAACAATTTATAAGTTAACTAATGTTTTTGGCTTCTGTCAACAAACTAGTCAACAGATCGTGCTCAAAGTCAGCGTCAAATTAAATTACAGCTGTGCCAACATGGGAAATAAATATTACGCGGGTCAGTCCCGCTCATATTTTGACTGAATGAATTATATGTACATACAAATATATCTTTAAACCTTCAATAATAATAACTTCAAAACAACAAACAAAAATTATCGAACAATAAAGTCTCATTGAAGGCACTGCAAACATCATTTACACACCAGACTGCGGAACGAAAACACCAATTAAAAAAAAACAAAACAAAATATAAATGTACTATGTTAACATTCATCAAGTAAAAAGCTCTCCGCATCGCATCTAACCATAAACGTTAATAGTTATTATATAAGCGGCATTTTAAAAACAATATACTTATTTAATCTACTTCGTGGAATAGACTGAGCAGAGAGAGAACTTACTGCGATAACGAATGTAGTAACTATAAAGAGCACCTTGAATGGAAAAACAATTGACAAGAGCTGATCAGAGCTCTCTAAAGTTACAAATGTAATCTCCCGTGCTATACCTGATTTTGTATTTGACACTGTGGCATGCGCTCCAAAAACATCACTCAAGCACATCGAATTTAGACTGAATTCGGTGACTTTTATCACAAATCTCGTATCAAAAACCAGTTTCATTTTAAAATCAAAAATGAATTTTGATTACGAGCGTAGTTTGGGGTTTTTCTCTTTGTTTTTAACTACCTGAGACGTTAAATGGGAGTTGACGCAGCAGTACCTCAGTAAACCTCAACTAACAATGAGGTATTCGAAAAGTATTTAACAAAACAAAAAGAAAAAAACTAATAAAATTACCGTCGTTTACATGTGACTTGTCTACGGAATCGTATTTATTTATTTGAAATAAACCCACGATAGTAATGATATCGTGATTTAGACTGAGTGTTCCTATTTCTTTTGCTTGTTGTGACATTTAAAATAAATATTTGTGTAAGTTTAACAATTATTCCTTAATGAATTTTTGAATTAGTGTATATCACATTCCTTAAATGATTCTAAAGTGACACATGCGACTTTTTGTGAACTTGATCCCAAAAGAGAAGTGTGTGCATGGTATCTTTATGAAGTGGTGTTTACGTATACTTGTCGGTCATAAAAGGAGAATAATATGAAACGTACGTTTAGGGTAATGCTTCCTTTCGTATGGCGATAGTAACGCAATTAATAAATTGCAATCTGTATAATGGAGTTTAATTTTAGACAGTGAAAGAAACGACTGAAGTGATGAGGTGTGTACATTGAAAATCTGTATAAAGCCTTTAAATAGAGCTATACACTTTCGAATGGAAAAAAAATAAATTGAGTGGATTCAAGCACAAGTATCGGGTCATCCAACAAGAGGTGCCATTCTAAATATCGCTCCATTGTTGAAAAGTGAACATTCAATTATTTTCCCGATGTTTTTTGATAAACTTTTCGATGCACACTCGAAAAAGTGAATAGTTTCGTAAGCTTCGTACTACTTTCGGTTGTCATCAAGCACCTTTTAGCACAGTTCTAGTGAATCAATCAATAAGTGATGTGAAGACTGCAACTCGTGCTGAAAATTTAATATTAGCCTATTCCTTCAAAGACATTCAATACCATAGCCTATATTCAGTGGTTAGTGCATCGGATTACACTCAAGTTCGAAATCCAATTCTCAGACAATATTAAAGTTTTCTCCATGGTCCACCGTCTTTCAATTATCCAGAACTACAAATCCCAAGAAAAACCTTTAAAATTCTTTCGGAAGTGAGAATAAATTGTGAATTTCTACTTCTTCACCAAATCATCTGTGAGTGTCTCTAAAATGAATACCCCTGGTACCATGGTTGCTTCCACGAGATTCGGTAGTGTTTTTTGGTACTTTCCCGTGACTACTATAACAAATTCGTCTGTAAAAGCTATAACTTTGAATCATTTCTTTAAGAGGACGATTTAATATCTGTCTAATTGAACGAGGGCATTTCCCAGCATGTATATCGCCCCATACAGGCAGCCTAGTTGGACACCAGGCGCAAAAATAAATGACACTTAACAGGTCATCATTGGCAGGATGTTTCTGTCACAATGCAGCCATGGATAAATGAACTTGGATATTATCTGAGAATCAAACGATAAAAAATTTAACTTTGTATTACGTTAGGTTTAGCATTAGGTTAGGTGATGATCTTCCGTTCTTCGAAAGATATACATGACCAAGTAAGATTTATAATACTTTTAGAGCAAGTTTGTTTTTGGGCCGACCCCTATAGTCCCCTATAGCTCTCAAGTAAGCCTGCCAATTTCACTTATCCCAACACTGATACTCAACTTTTTTAAAGCATTCACAGTAGTTTGGACTATTATGGAGGAGGCAATGCTCGATCTCTCAATATCGTACAGATGAGTTGATTCCAAACTACTGTAACTATGAAACTATGACAAGAAACGATGCCATCTCTTAAACTAATGTAATATCAACACACTGTAATACCCAGTATTAACCACAAACGGATTTATCAGACTTCGAAAAAATGGACTCTTCTACATACTAACAACTATTATCACCCGATGTGACTTAGGCAAGAACCTCGATAGGCAGGGCATTGTCTATAGAGATTTCTGCAGAAGTTGTAGAGCCTTCGCAGAACCCAGTTTGTAAAAAAAAACGAGAATTGGTTCTTTAGTTTAAACAGAAGTCCACCGAAAGTTCAGTCTTAGCCGAAAAGTGCAATACTTTCGTACATTTTCGATGGAATATAAACATTAACTTGCAGAACCGCTCATCCACTGGCTTACTTATGGTGCCATAACTATCTTTGTTAAGCAACTGCAACCGCACAGCTTAAAGCAAAGTTGGCACTTGGAGGGCACCAACTATCTCACACCTCATCTTGACTAGATTAGAGCAATGTTCTGATCTCACATATAGATGCCTGGACACTTCAAAAGCGGCAATTAGCGCATTGTTCATTACGTGTAATTTGGTACTTAAATTGAATGTGATAAGCATCACCAACCATAAGTAAGCAGTAAACACTATAAACCCGACGGAAACGTTAACATTTAAGAAGTCTAGTCATACAATCAAGATCGCATTTTAGCACGTCGTGGTGACTTTGCATGTCAACGGGCTACATATGCATATATATATCGAATAAGCCCTCTCCATATCATGACGATTGATATAGGCCCTGATGATATCCCTGACATGATAAGCCTACTCTTTAAATGTGCAGACTACTTCTACTTGTATCTACTAGTGCAAACAACTAACTGAGATGTAGAAGTTTACGAAAGAAATTTTGAGATCCACGCCCACTTTTTGTACAAAAAACTCTTAAGATAGGAATTTTAACAAAGCCTTCTTAATAAAGAATGGAGAAAAGTATTGAAAGACTGAGGTTAGGACTTTAACTCAATAAAACCACCTCTGCATCCAACATTAAACTATTCATCGCAAAGAGATTTTCAGCCGTACCTGCCGTACCTACACGTTCGGAGAAGTAGATGCATGTTGAGTTTAGGTTGTATACATTTAGTTGGATGATAGTTACCGTAGTTAACAGATTTTTAATTATTGGCCGCCCATTCTTCCAGGCATATCTGTTGTGATAACTTCCAGTTCCCACATGCTCCCAGGCTTCAATCGTTGTTACCACGAAATTTATAAGTCCTCCTGTCTAATATGTTTCTCGCCGTCGAATATCCTCGGCATTGCATCATAATATGTTCTGCACTCTGGATTTTGTCATCGCCATCCAGTATAGTATAAACTAAGTCTCATCTGACTCGATCTCGCATTGTCCCGCTGCCATTTTGATTTCTAGGTCAATGGGGCATTCATGCGCTTCATGTAGGATTTAACATCTGTCGCCGGTGGCCATATGGGAGTCTAGCACATAACAATCGACTTGCTCACCATTCCTAGTAGATTTCTAATTATCTGATCGGATCCTCCAATGTTTGGCATTATCCTGGACAGTGCCTCTACTGACCTGCAGGCTTATTCACCGTACATCATGTGATCTTTGAAGTTGAGCCTATAGCCCAGCAGCATTCCCATTTATCTGATGTGTGAGCTTGTAGTTAAGTTTACTATTCTTTTCCTCTTGCTAATGGGTTAAAGCAATACACTTGCCAACTATTCAGTGGGTTCATTATCTTCGTATTATCATATCAATTGATTTAAACGAATAAATTGTACAACAAGGACTGCAATTTCAAAAAAAATACCTACTACAAGAACAAACAACAACTTTATCATATTGATCGAAACTGGCTTGGTATTTCCAATCAATTTATGGTACACTTACCCTAACTTACTTCCTGTTGGTAAGATACGGCGACCATTCGCCGTCATTTTTTGGGGAGAGCACCGAATTAGCCAATATTAGGTCTAATCTTTGAGACCCGGTTGTTTGGTATTTTAAAATATTTTGCAGTTTTTTTTTTGAGCAACCTGCAGTAAAATAAACAAAGTCCTAGTACAATTGTTAACAAACAGTGAAACGATAACAATTTTTATCGGCCACTTTGACAGCTATCACAGAAATTTATCGTACATTTTGACGTTTATTTATTTTTGTTCTCCTTTTTTCTATAGTTTAGAACAACGAACAAACAACAACTTCACGGAGAGTATCTTCGTATTCGCAATCAATTTATAGTACAATCAACTTCCTGGTGGTAGGATACGGTGTCCATTCATTAGGGGAAAGTCCCCGAAATCAGATCTTTCCCAATCTTTTCGATTTTTTGATTTGATTTGTCATTCGAGTTTTGGTGAATAGTAGATGTAGGTTCGAATTACTACAACAGTGAACGAGTGGACGAAATCCATACGTTAACGACGGATCGGGTAACAATATATTGCCTTCATCACATAAAAAAGGTTACGTATCGAGGTGGACAGTGTGAAATTGTAGCCAAAAAAAAAAAAAACTTTTCCCCCTCATTCTATTTGTGTTATAAGTCCTTTTTAGACTGAACCAAAAATTAATTGAGATAATAAATTAAAAGCAACAAATAAATTTATTCTTGCATTTTTACTCTCGTATGCACGTCAACCACCAAGAACAAAACTTACTCGTTCACTGATGACATAAAGCCAAAATTGGATATTCGACCCCTGATCTCTGGGGCCCGGTTGATCTGGTTTCACTATCAAAAATCTCTGCAGCATTCCAAAATACCTGTGGTGGAAGTGCCGTAATCGTAAAAATAAATTACGATATTGCTAAATGCTAATGTTGGTAAATGTCAACTAACATTATGATTTTTATTGTTAATATAAGAATGTCAGTTTGACGTCTGTTACCCCTTCCATTGTGAAAAAAAACGAATAACTTGTGAATTTTTTGCGACTATTTCGTGCAGCGAAATTTCAAAAGCTTTTCAATTGGGCATAAAGTAGTAGAGTAAAAGACTAGAAAAGAGAAAAAAAGTAATTGGACTCATGGCATTAATTAAAAAGTTGATTTTGTCGATAACATCATCCATTTGATTGGAGACTTAAATGCCTGCATATACATATATTAATATTCACTCAACATTGTTTTAACTACTTAATAGCCTAAGACCCTTAAAGCGGTTTTGCTGTGGAGTGTAAGGGAATACCTATGTATATGGAATGTAAGGGGATACTTACATGAACATCTCGAAACCTAGTAATGTACCATAAATTGTATTCTACCGAAAAGAATTGGAATTTTTATTTAGTATCGTTTTGGGATGGAAAACAATCGAGTTGTTTTGTTTGAAACAATAATTGAGTTTTCCAGACGAAAGTGACAAGTCAGGTGGCAAGTGTTTGGAGCTAGGGTATTTTAGATGGAATGTCTGTCTAAGTCCAGCTAAGCTATAATATTTATATGATCTTCATTTTGAGTAAGCCCGAATAAAACGTTAAGAAATGGGGTTTAACTGTCGTAGAAATTCTCAGTTTTGTTAAAGCTCGATTGGCTCTATTGTTGATTTGCTCAACACGAACAATACGATATACTGTCTACTGGTTTTGCTGTCTATACTGGTTTTGCCGTAAATAGAGCAACTAATGAGAGGATTCAAATTTCTTCTCTTTGCTCAAGCCACAATCGTCACGTTTTAATAGTTTAAAAAGCGAATTTAACTAGTACACTGTTCCCGTACTCCGTGAAGAAAGTCTACACTGATGTACTGCTAAAACAGACCTTTCAAATTTTCCGGTGGATCGATTCCTTGGCTTTTAATGGATTAAGATAGGTAGGACCATATAGTAGCTGACCGAATCTAGGCTAGGTAAGGAGGTTAACGACTTTTACTGGGCATCAAATATTTTCCGTCGTCCTGTCTTCATTTTACCCTGATGACGGGGAGGTCAAGACTAGACATGACTCTGTTTCTATACAGCTCATCTCTATATTTGCTGTCATAAGCTATCGACCTTAAAATGAATAAGAAGGAAATGGGTATCAATTTGTACTTTTCTCGATGAGCTGTCGATATTATAGATTTTACCATTTCTTTAGAAAAATGGACTCTCGTAAATGGACTCTCTTAATGGATAGACTAAGGATTTCTCATTTTTTTTTGTTTTGTTGTGCGAGACGGTTTATTCTCTTCTTTTTTAGTTTCATTCGAGTGACACGTTTGCAAAATTTTCATTGCTGTGCCAAAGAGCCCGAAACTTATTGGAAGTTCTATTTACGTTATAAAAGCCTCTGCTAAGTATTCGGCAGATCATGGTCCATGCGCAAATCCGAAAGTCCTTCCTCTTCCATTCCAAGACATGGCTTAGAGAAAGTACTCGTATTTTAACCAAGTTTAAATCCAAAGATGAAGAGGCATGTAAAGACTATAATCCCTCAATATTCCCCAGTAGCTTGTAGTGCGCGAACCTAATTTGTACTCTGCGTTACTCATTACCTGGCATACATGTTACACGCAGTCACTAATTCGCAGTACATTCGCATTGTTAACTTTCCCAAACCGTAAAAAAAAAAAACAGTGACACCATTTGTAGAGAAACTAAGTAAACGTAAACATTCAAGGTGAACTCAGAAAACGTGTCTCGGCTCAAACAAGTTTAATGACATGAGTGATTCCCTGAGCCAAAGTTTAACAAGAACAATTTAAACAATCGCCCACAGCATGCAAAATGACAATGCTTCAATAAAGTTTAATGGCGTGAGTAATAATCGCGGGGAAATACAAATCTCGAAATCTTGGAAATTTGTTGCGGAAATTCATTACAATTCCAGGGAAAGCTAAGAATACTTTACTAGACTTGTTGGTAAACCAAGGCAGATATTAAGAGGCTATATTTAGAAATATGGTGGCTGTTGCTCAATGACTTACGTCATATCATTATAACAGTTTTGGGGAATTATCACTCAAGTTTTGGGGAACCTTGGTGCAGCTACTGATCGTGTCAACCAAATTGTCGGAGAGCTCGTCTGACTCACTTTAGATGCCTTTAGTCGTTGGGCCTCAACCAACAAGTCTCTCCAAAAAGCTCGGTGTTCACTTCATTAACTTGAGGTTTAAGTACTTTTGACACCAATGTGTTTGCACCTGGAAAGCCGATTGTACCAAATTGGGTGATGAAACCTCTGGATTGGAACTATTCTTCACATTTTGGCAAATTTATGAAGTCTGAGAGGGGAATGACCAGTGGTTATATGTATTACTTGTATTCACTGTTTCCAGTTCAGTGGCTTTCATGATGGTCAGAGCGATTTGCAGGTGAAAGGTATTAGAACCAAAAAAAAATGTTTCTGGGGCAGTGTAAGGCATCTAATTTAACAACAATTTCATTGCCAGTGATGCCTTTTTCACCAGGGTCTAGAACATTTAAATTATTGTGGATAACAACTAAATTTGTCTAGAGTCTAACTCTAAATTCAATTAAGTATCTACGTAAGTATTTATATTTATATTATTCTTGGAGGTGGCTTCTAATACACGCAGGGTTTGGTACAAAAACTGGGAAGATGGTGGTGCAGAAGATGTAAGGTTTGAGCTACTCAGCATAGGATTGCCAAAATGCCAAAATAAACTGCTCGGCATGACCGTTTTAAGAAGGCATAATCTCTCGAGAGTTTTTGAAATACCATGAATACCCTGGGAGAAGTCCTCTAGGAGATGGTGAGATGAGCAATCGTTCTTTTTTTCTCCTAGTGTCCACAGTGTGTGTGTCTACATGTTTGTTTATTTCAAATCTAAGTTTGGCCATAACTTTTGGGCGAGAGACACACACTGATATTGCTGCTCTCGAGCATCTTTTCAATCTGCTTGATGTCGACAAGTTGTAAACCAGTGGCTGCTAACTCTGAAGAGAATCTTCTTTGTGTCTCTGGCACCGGCATAGAAATATTCCCTTCAGCAAAAAATATTAGAGATGACTTGTTCGGTAAGAGTCTTGGACTAATAAATCGGTCTCTACTGAAAAACATAAAGATGCAATAAGCACACCTTCTAGGATAATCCTCTAAATGAATGAGGGCTTAAGCTTGTCCTGCATTCGCTCAGATCAAGTGACAGAACTTCAGTGATGATGTGATGATCTTATGATTGTCTTGCAGTTTGATCGACAAGCATTTGTTCAAACTTCAAAAAAGTACACCGTATGACGTTCCAAAACTTATAAATACTCAATCTAACAGCAGCAGTTCATATACATATGTATGTCATAATTTCAGGGCCGCCAACTTGATATAAAAAATGGGCAGCAATTAATTTTACAAAAGAATCGATTAATTTTAAACTCTCATAAATTATCAAACTGTTCAATGGAATGTATTTATGAATTCTAACCAAGTACCTAACTAATGGTATTTTATTGGAAGATTAAAAAACCTATAAAACAAGTTGCCGGTAAATTACCAGCAATAAATATTTATTCGCTGACAAAAAGTTTCATTCACCAATTCAATTGGTACTTAGACTAATGTACATATGTAGAACATATTAAAATCGATGTGATTCAGCGATGGAATAGATAACTTATAAGGATTAACCCGCTTTGGGGTAGCAACTGTTGACTACAGGTACACATAAACACGTGTGTTGTCCTCTTGGCTCAGCTTTATATTTATCAAGAGCTTGATACAAATTGATTATAATCAGCTCTTGATAAGTTATCGACAATGTGGTATACCTTGTTAGCTTATTACCGCGTAAATCAGCGCAGATGAATTACGTTCCAATCAAATGTGACGATAATGTTATAGCAATTGTTCTTATTGTAATAGATAGTGATCAACTGTAACTCGTAGTGATAGACCAGTTATCACACGTACTTAGTTCTTGTGGATTAGATTTGAAAAAAAAAACAACTTGCTACCGTCATAATCCTCATATCTATCGAGTAGTTCGAAAAGATAAGTTACTATCGTGTGCTTGGACGTAGTGTATCAAAATGATTTTGTTTTTAATCTTGTTTCTTGGAGGATATACGAGCCTAAATACGCGTGCTAGTAAGTTGTTATCTACAAGGCTGTCCTTGATCTAAATATCAGTTCAAAAAGATTGTACCTTATTATTGGTTTTGGAGGTGAGGTACCAAGTTCAATCGAAAATCAGTCATGTATTCACCAAAACACATGTAGTACCAGAACTCTATTTTTTTTGCAAGGAAACACCTGCAACCTACTAAGTAAATTGGAACCTTAGTCTGATTCAACCAAACCTGTCCATATGATCACCCGACAGCGTTTATTTATATGCTCGACTAGATATACCTTTTTATCACAGGCAGTCCTTACGTTAGACATCTTGTCCATCTATTTTTGTGGTGACTGACCACATAAGGTCTTAGTGCTTATACAGCATGTGTGGATCTATCCTCCAAATGAAGAACAATGCTACCTTAGTATGCAAACATAGCATGTACGTAGAATGTTGTAACTAGAACCCACTCAGATCATTGAGAATCAACAGGTAATCATGACATGATTGCAATTTATATAGTAATTTGGGTCTCGTATCTCACTGGGAAATAAAATCTTTTATGAGTTTTCTAGATAAATCTTAAACGATATGGGAAATGACCTCAGTGTATCTGTACGGTCCTATGTGATTTATATAATTCAAAAATTTATGAATGCCTCGAAAGGTATCTAGCCAATGTTGTCGTAGCATTTTTAAATATTATAGCCTACAGATCTCCAACAAGTTCCTCGAGATATCTGCACTTCTTTCCACCCACATGAGTTATATATGTATTACCAACAGCAATATAATGCAACAACCACTGTCTAGACAAATATGTACATAATCATATGTTCTTATTATCATATGTAAATGCGGGATATTACCAATTCCGCGAACTAATAGAACTTTCACTGACTCAATCGTGTAATAAACATTTTCTTTGCTTGAGATACATAATTGCACATCAGAAGCAATACAACATTTATTCCATCTTCAGAGTTAATCGAGTAAAATTGTTTCATTTTATTCCTCCAAGTGACATTACCAAGTACAGATAGTTGTAGACCGCATTCCAACTAAGATCTTAATTATTTACAGATTCGTTCCTGTTAAGATACAAAAATGAAGGGACAACTAAACGACGGTTTCGAGGAAGAAAATGTAAGTAAAAAATCCATCTACATACATCTGTGTTTATATTTCATTTGTCCCTATCCGTTCATATATCAGTGTAAGCCGATCGGAATCAGGTTGTCCTCCCTCGAGGGCGATAACCATCAATCCACAGTATTCACACCTGTAAGCCTTATTTGTTCGTCCTAAAGCAACATCATAGCACTCAAGTGTCAAGTGATTCTTCCCATATTTTAGATCGAGAATGACTCCAAGGAATACCAACTTGAAAATGGGCAGACAGACTCGCCGCTGCCCCCAAAAGAGCCTTTCAAGTACAAGAATCAATTGATGATCGCGTTTTATGCATCGATCCACATCCTGGTTGGTATCTATTTCGGATTTGCCACGCACTACTATTCAGTTGTTGGTAAGTCAATGTCTGAGTATTATTTAGATGAAAACAAATCAAGGCTTGGTATATGCTTGTAGTTCAGGGTAGGAGCCATACCGACGATACAGTAGAATACCCTGACGATGGGCGATGCTATGTCCAGTGTCAAATGCAATTTTGCAGCGGGTACGGAATGCTTGTTCTGATAGTGTGCTTTGTGTACGTTGGATTATTCTACTACCACGTGCTAAAGCCGAAACTAGGACGAAAATTCCACCAAACTACAATGAAACCCTTTGGCAAGTGGTGGAAACAGTTTAGTCGGACAAGGTAAGGTCACAGTGTTCCTCGTATTCCCACTCATATATAATTTTTCTTTTTTAAGATTGGTTTCCGGTGTGATGATAGGAATTGTTCTTGCAGCTCTGGCGATTTACCTATACTTCGAGACTAAAGATAAACCGGAGAAGATCTCAGGCATTACAGCGCCATGTTTTTTCATTGCTGCCGGATATGTCTTCTCCACATCGCGGAAGAACATACCATGGCGTACGGTATTCACCGGCATTACGTGCCAGTTTATATTGGGAGTGATTTGCATTCGTTGGGAAGTTGGCCGAAGTATATTCAAGTGTTTGGGTGATAAGGTCGCCGTATTCTTGGGCTTCGCCGAGGAAGGCAGTCGTTTTGTTTTTGGCGACAAGATCGTAGACGATGGTGTATTTGCCTTCGCTATTCTTCCAGTTATATTTTTCTTCAGTTTCTTCATCTCTATGTTGTACTATTTGGGTACGATGCAGTGGGTTGTCTTGAAATTGGGTTGGATTCTGCAACAAATTCTTGGAACGACAATTTGTGAAAGTGTCACCGCTGCTGCAAATATATTCCTGGGGATGTCTGAAAGCCCCTTGCTGATTCGACCGTATATAAAGCATCTCACAGCGTCGGAAATGCATTCCATTATGGTGTCTGGATTTGCTACTGTCTCAGGAACTGTGTTGGCTGCGTACATGTCATTCGGGGCGTCGCCAGCCCATTTGATCACATCAAGCGTGATGGCTGCACCAGCTACTCTGGCCTTTTCAAAACTATACATGCCCGAGACAGAAGAGAGTAAAACCTCGTCAAAGACCATGCAACTGGAGAAATCGTAAGTCACTAGCAAATTTGATCTAATCTCCTTTATAACGGCATACATATATTTTTCGTTCCAGGGAGGATTCATCATTACTGGATGCCGCTTCAAATGGTGCCAGTCAAGCGATTCCCATCATTCTAGGAATCGTTGCCAACATCGTGGCCTTTGTGGCATTTATTACTTTTCTAAATGCAGTGGTTAATTGGTTTGGGTATCTAGTGGGTTGGAACATCATCGACTTTGAATGGCTTTTCTCGAAAATTTTCATACCGTTGGCATGGGGAATGGGGGTACCATGGAAAGATTGTGATATTGTCGCGAAGGTAGTGGCAACAAAGACGGTCATTAACGAGTTCGTTGCTTATCAGCGACTAGGCGAATATATGGACAGTGGGGACCTCGGTGTAAGTCCTGATTCTGAACGAAATCCTGAAATAGAAATGAATTGCTATGTTTTGTTTTAGGCCCGCAGTGCTGGCATAGCAACGTTTGCCATTTGTGGATTTGCTAATCCCAGCTCTTTGGGAATTTTAATTGGTTCATTGGGAGCCATGGCACCAACGAGGAGAAACTTGATAACATCCGTGGCGTTTAGGGCATTTATTGTTGGAAGTATCGTTTGCTTTATTTCGGCAAGTTTTGCTGGTAAGTTTTGACCTATCCCCCAAGAGAGATTTTTTTAAATAACGCTTACAATGGTTGGCAGGTATCCTTATCCCGGAAGAGGAAACAACACGGACGTACGAGGCATATTTGGAAGGTAAAACTCGTGCCAGGAATCACACAATGCTCGCTGGAATTGTGCCACTGTAAATAGGAGTACGAATTAATGTGTAAATGTTATTTTTTTTTATTTTTCTTTTTATGAAATATGTACATATGTAGGTATCCTAAATATAAATATAGAAAACATATTGGATGGATAGTTTGATTATAAACGATTTTGGGATATAGGTGCCTTGTAGCCGAACTTGTACTTGGTATGGTTAAGTCTAATTTATTTAAGATGACCTGTGCAAGATCCTTCCTCTATCGAAATGCTTTGATTGCTGTTAGCTACGACAGAAAATTTATTCTGTACCCTTGTGTGCTCTTTTAGCACAAGGTATGTACTTTATTTATGATGGCTATCGATACTACTGGATAGATAGAGTACTTAGCCCTTTCGAACTTGTACTGACAGCCATGCTGCAAAGGCAGTGAAAATTAAGTCCCACTCAAGAAGAGTTAATTCCGTCAACAGACTGTGCGCGCTGAGAGTATGTTGCGCTTTTCGGACGGTATCCGATGATGCTATATGTGTTATTGCGGGAATGCTACCAGCGGATATCTTGGCTATTGAGCGACAGAGGACCTATGACTCCAAAATCCAGGAACCCCTTGCTCCAGTCAAAGATATTAAGCTGGCAGAAAGACAGCGAAGCATGAGAACATGGCAGGAAAGATGGAATCAGTCAACGAAGGGAAGATGGACCCATCGACTTATACCGGATATTGATAAATGGATGGACCGGCATCACGGAGAAGTGGACTTTTATCTCACCCAGTTCTTAACCGGACACGGCTGCTTCAGAGCTTATCTAAACAGGTTTGGGCTTGATAAATCTCCAAATTGCTCAAACTGTGGAAAGGCCAGAGAGGATGCAGAGCATGTGCTCTTTCAGTGCCCACATTTTCGCTTGGAACGCAGAGGTCTTGAGGAATTGGAGAAATACCAACTCCGGAGAACATCGTAAAACATATGCTGACATCGAACGCAGTATGGAATACTGTGAAACAAACAGCAGCGGTGATCATAAAGGAACTTCGGCGGCTGGAAAGGCTCAGGGAGAGCAACCAAACCCAAATGGAAGCCCCCTCAGAACAAGAAACGCCGAACAGGTCAAGAAGAGCATAAAGTGCTAACCAGCCCCGCGAAGTAATACTTAACGGTAGTTCCGCGGGGAGAGTGGTTGAAGTGTGTAGGGTGTGGGTTAGTACGTAGGCGTATTCCTGGCATCGAGTATTCAGGTTTGCGAATCGTGCATGCCAGTAGCCCGGGTTACTGGTATCTTTAGAAGATTACACATCCGTTGGAGCAACCAAAAAAAAAAAAAAAAAAAACAGCCATGCTGCATATAAAGCCATGCTTTAACGACGAATACTCAGGGGACTAAAAGAAAATAGAACAAACAGATTTATACAAGACTCTTGGAGATGAAAACCTTAAAGAAGAGTTACAGTTGGTATTGAAAATGTGAAAAAACCACTCAACTTAGGCGATCGTGAAAAATTCCGAAGTAAGGATACCAATATGCGATCTTAAATCCAACAAGGCTGCTGAAGTGGAATGGCTTATTACCCAAACTATTTAAGACAGCTGAAGAGAGCAGCGGAGAGCATACACCAGTTTATTTCCGAGATTTAGTCAAAAGTAAATGGGATCTTTGGTATAAGTCTCCTTAGCTTCGTGTTTATAATGTATTCTGACTTATTGTGTGAAATTTTAAATACCTTTGCCAACTACCTGACTTGTGCTATTCGTGTGGTTTTCGGGTGAGAAAGTTGATCAATTCGGCAGATTGTGAAATAATCTCAGTCCAAATCAATGGACGTCGAGTTGAAATTAAATTACTCAAGCCACTCGAATGAAAATCAACTCGATTCTTTCAAACGTACGTGTCGGAAGAAATTGGACATTAATACACTTTTGAAAGTAGAATATTGACCAAGCATTATGACTATCTTGGCTGAACTTGACTTACCTTCGAGGAAAATGTTCTGGACGTTTGACCCCATGGGAAGGGACATAAGACCATATCTCAAATGAGGACTTATTTATAAACAAACACGCACCGAGGGTCTACGCAGGAGAGGAAGACTTTTGGTGGCGTACACAAATAGAAGGGGACCTGAGACACAAGTGCAGACTGTTGTCTAAGGATTTAGTAACTGGAGTAGTTTGTTTGGTGCTGAAAGGCCAGTGCAAAAGTCCTACACAAACCAAGAATAGAGGGATCAAATACCTTGGAAACTATTTTTACACATTTGTCTTTATAGTGATCCCAATCGAAAGATACACTTAAGTTAAGCTCGATTTCAGAACTCCAATCAAGCGTTAAACTTTCCGTAAAAAAAGTTTAACGTCACCTCTACTGATTATAAAGAGTGAAAGACTTGTCTCACTCAAAATAAAGATGTGGGGGAACCAAACTTTCTGAAATACTGTCAGGCTAATAGCAAAGATTGCTTGATTTTAAGCTCAACACAAACAATATACATACATTCAGTTTTATATATGTATGTACCTATATAGTGGTCGGTTCAACTTTTTATGACTCGGTCCAATATTTGCAGCGTTATTCCGGCAATAATCTCTCGAATATTGCCCTCGAGCTGGTTTGAACTGGTTGGTTTGTTCGCCTAGACAAAGGCCTTGACGTAGCCCCAGAGAAAATAATCGAGTAGTGTCAAGTCGCATGATCGCGGCGCCCAATTAATGAACGCTCGCCGTGACATGACCAAATTTCTCCTTCACAACTTCAGACACAACTTGCGTCACTTGGATGACATGTAACGCCGTTTGTTGGAACCACAGCTCGAATATATTGATGTTGTCTATCTCTGGCCACAGAAAGTCAGTGAACATCGCTCTATACCTGAGACCATTAACGGTAACGGTGCCTTCTTCCTCATTTTGAAAGAAGTGAGGTCTGATGAAGCCACTATTCCATAAACCGCACCAAATTGTCATTCTTTGTGGATCCATTGATGCTTGATCGAACACTTGTCGATTGTGTTCGCTCCAATAATGGCAATTCAGCTATTCAATTGACAGAGTCCAAGATAATGACTTTTTAGCCAACATTTCCATTTCCGGTAAACATTTCCAAACCCCAATTAGCGAACTCACGGCGTTGTGTATGGTCAACCAGCTTCAATTCTTGCGTCAATACAACCTTGTACGGATGTAAGCCTAAATCCAATCGCAAAATAGTCGGGCTGGGTATGTTTTCTTCATTTCGCATAAATCTCTGTCTCGTGGCCTAAGGTTCGAAAGAGTGTAATCACGCTCAAATTATTCCGAGGTGCGACGAATTGCCTGCACACGACACACGACAAAAGTCACCTTAAGTATTTGCAACTGAGCCGGAATTTCATGTTTTTATATAATTTCCACATATTCGACAGGAGTAAAACGATCCATGATGGAATGGCAAATTTTACTGAATATTGAAAAAGTATCATTGCCCTTTTGGTCACCCTTTAAAATAAAATAAACATGCATATATCGGTTTGGAAAACAATAAGATATCGTGTTGCGGAGGCAAATATTTATCGATACTATCGATAAACCACCCTTTAGTACTGGCAACGCTGCCGAATTGACGTTTCCTTTAAGCGGGATTTCGATTTGTATACTTTTAAATTTAAACACAACTCGTTTAATTTGTTTATTGCTTACTATTTTAATTAAAACATGACTACTCAAACTATGAAATTAAGTTTTACTGATCTAACGAACTTTGCAAATGATTTTGCAGCTGACACACTCAACAAAACTATTTCTCCGAGTAGCGCTGTGCAAGTGACTATCATATCCTTTTCAAATTCTTTCACTCCAATTTTAACACCAACTTAAAAAGTTATAAAATACCTTAACTCCCACCTATACGATGCTTATAAAGCTGGAGAAGTGTCCAATTGTGAGGTATACAGGACCTGGGCAACATCTTTATTCAAACAATATGGACCAACATCGATAGGCGACAGTGATCTGAATCAGTTGTTGGAATTGTTTTCCTTAACAATAGAGGAGGTACATAACATCATATCAACTTAGAAAACAAATAATCGGTTTCTTTCAGTTGCTGAATCAATGCCAGGAACGGATAAGCGACGAACAAAGTAATAAACTAACCACATTCCTTAATTATTCGATGGAACTTTTTACATGGATCCGTTCCGTGGCTACAGACTTTGACACGAATGAGATCACCGCGTTTCTGTGTTTTGGTCTTTCTCTGATAAACAATTACTTGCTTGTCCTTTCTAAGTATGAATCTATTTTGTAGAAACGACTTGTTAACCAATACAAACTTATTTTTCCAGACAAATTGGTCACGCGCTTGTCAATAAATTACTGGAGAAATCAGTAGCTCTACAGGCCCAGGTATTGAATATACTCTCAGAAAATATACGTATATTTTCCCACAGTGGGTCCCTGTTCAGTAACTGTAAGTTTCGTGCTATAGCTTCGCATAACAAAACTAACAAACATGCTTACAGTGATTTCACACTTATGCTCTGTGGGAGAGCTGGCACTCACATTAGATATAAAGACAGGCGTTAATACGTGGAAAAGTATAACAAATTTGGTATCACACAGTATTACCCATACACAATCTGAGGATAACTCACTAGAGAATGTAGTTTGGATCAAGAAACCCATGTCGTTCCTAATCAAAGAAGTCAGTAGAAACGTGCAGACAGTCTACAAGGAGGTATGTTATTTTTTATGTGAAACCGCTTATATTTTAGCAAAGCACATCCTTTAAAGAACTCCCTCAGCGAACCGATAAAACAGATCGAGAAATACCTAAAAGTCACAAATTTCTATCTGAGGCTCCTGCAAAAACTTGCGTCGGATTTGTCTCATGTACCCTTTCCGATTTGTGAGGAATTTCTTGACACCTTTGCACTGGTATTCACGTAAGTAAAACATGCTCTATAACTATAAAAATTAAAGTAAATGGTTCTAAGTGCAGCCCTCCAGCATATATCTGCAACACGCCTGTACACAAAGCGATCGTGGATTACCTTACGAAAGATCTCAGGGAGTTAACCTCGTTTGCTTATAGGAATAAATCGTTTTTCGAAGTAATCTGGATAAAATTTTAAGAAAATTGTTTACTATGGTATATCCATTCTAGCTTTTGTCAACAGAGTCTGGAGATATCAAAACAAATGACGCATTTTACGAAATCCTTTTAGAAGTGATAGAAGTAACTATTCGAAGAAATGAAGCTGAGTACTTGAATCCCCAGCTATTGGATGCTGCATTCCAAAAAACTTCAACTTGTAAGTATATTTTGTGTTTTGCAATTCGATTGCAAATTTAAGAATATTTGCTATAACTTCACTTGACCCTGGTGCCTAAGCAATAAGTCTCTCCCACTAAATCCCCATTTTAAGTCAGCTGTCTTCAGTTTCCCAAACCAATTTCGTTGAGACCTTAATACACAATTCGGTGCACGAAATTATGTGAGATCTTGTATGTATATCCCTCCGGGATGGACGTGGTCGTGGTGATGAATAATGTGTGGGATCATGTTTCCATGTTTCCACAGCAGGAAAGACTCGATCGCAAATCTTGCTTTTTTCGGGCAATTTCGCTTGCGGGGGATACGACAGCCTACCACCCCTTTGATCCCGTTCACGTTGTTCCAGTTGTCCAGACCAAGCGCACTGGCATCCTCTATAGCTTTCATCCTTTCATTAGAGGTTCGATCTTCCTTATCGTCTCGAACATGGCGCTCGAGGTGAGCGAACCAGTGTAGTCGACGGGTTATGACTTTTTTAACTACATCTTCATCTTGGTGCAGCTCATAGAGTTCCGCACATTTTTCTCTCTAAATTGGTCAAAATCTGCTCTGCCTTCCTCCTTATCGTCCAGCACTCAGCTCCATATAGTAGATCTGGCAGAATCAAAGTTTTATAGAGCATGCTTTTCGTCTCCCGAGTTGGAAGCTTTGTCTCCATTTGTTGCTCCAAACCGAAGTAGCAGCGGTTTCCCAGAAAAGTTTTCACCGATTCTTCACTAGCAGCCGAATCATTGAGTTGATATTTACTCCGATGTAGGTAAACTCCTTAACTATCTCGAAGCTACTGTTCCCACTAGTTTCGCCTGTTCTTCAATTACAGTAAAAGTTTCTACAACGGCTCGCAGGGACCGACCGATGATGTCGACGTCCCAGCAATTAGACAAATTGGTAAAGATAATGCCTTCCGTGTTTAGACCTGCTCTGAGCACTATCTATCGAATCTTCTTGTCGAAATCCGATCCATGTTTGGAATAGTTCAGAGGAACTGTATCGCGTTTTTTTCCAGCGCCACGTGGATTAGTTTTGGTGGGATCACGAATTTGACCATCGCCCTGTAGAGCTTAAGATGATGAATGTCTCAAGAGATGGTGAGTCTTAACTTGAAACTCGTTGGTCTTTTCCCGGATTTGTATAAGCGTGAACATTTGGCTAATTGTTCACCCATACTTGGTTGACGATTTGGTGCATGCACACTACCAAAACATCACCACCATGTTTGAAAAAGTCCGCTGGTAGCTGATCACAGCCGGTGGTTTTGTTGTAGGAGGAGGAATGCCTTCTTCAATGATTGGGCAAGAAGAGAATCCGCATCCCCAAAACCTCTGTAAACGACAAATTACTCACTTAGCCAGGAATCAGATTGTGTTAAATCCAGAAATTTTATATATTTTCACATTTTATCTATTCTAGGCGCTAAAATGTTAATATTTCCATCAATGTACAATCGATTCATCGAAACGTTTAGTTCGCTGCAGATTCACTTCTATTCAAAACCTTTTGAAAAGACACTCATTAATGGTGTGCTGCAGGACGACACTGTTTTAGCATTAACCGCCATCGACATCTGGTGCACGATTTTCAGGTTTGGTGGTTAAAATTATATTACTTTAAATGATTTATTCTTACTTTCTGTTTTAAAGGTCTTCAAATCAATCCGCTCGATTAGCTTGTTTTAAATTTTGGGCTGATATGAACGAACGCTTCTCGAAATTTTCCACTCGTCTGCAGGGGCTCCATGTTGCAGTTCTTTTAAAGAATCTCTATTCATTTCTTACTGTTCAAGAAAAGCTGCATATTTGGAACACTTTTAATGCTAGTGTTCTAAATAATGACCGGTTCCTCCTCACAATTGGTTTAGATGGAATTCCAAACAGTCCGACAAGAGAATCCATCATCCAACACTATGTGCAAGAACTTATACGTTTCCTAAAAGAGTCTTCGAACAATATGGTTGTCGATAACTACTATACAATCGTAAGTAAAGCAAAAATCTGATAAACGTTCATTTTAAGGTTAATCTTTTCAGGTTCGGGACGTGAAACTCCTTACTCCAATTGCCTTTCGAAATGATGAAATGATCGAATCATTACTTCGATACCTGGAAGTGAGCATTAAAAACAAAAAGTTCATCTTACTCAGCCAAAGTATTTTAGATTTCATAACTGCAAAACTAGGATTCATCGATGATCGTAAAATACTTAAAATTCTTACTGATGTCAGCTTGGAGCTTTCAGCGTTTGAAGATCTATCAGCAAAATTATGTTTAGTTCGATTTCTAAGAAGAACCTCGCAAAATTCTCGTCTTAGGACTCATTCCAAAGAGATATTGAAAACCTTTGAATGTGACGAACTTACCAGTTACTTAGGGAACATAACAGGCAGTACAACTGAAAGAGTAATCATAGAGAAAAATGAAAATTTGTTGCTGGAAATAGTAAAAAATAGATCGGGGCAGAGAATTGAATACCCTCACGTCTGTCGTGTTGAAGAAGAGTTGCATGTAAGGAAGAAAATGAGGATGGAGAGCACACTGTTGCTTGAGTCTTTAGAGAAAAACGTCGATGAATTACAATCACTTAGTAAGTCTGAAGAACTGAGTTCATCCAACAGAGAAATAATTAAACGGGTAGTTAGCAAATTGCAGGGTATCGGAGCGCTTAGTTGATGTTATTCGTTAGTTTTATTTCCAAATAAACGTACTTTATACAACGATTAGATTGGTCTGTTTATTTATTGTATTGTAAATCTCTTGCTTTGTTCTCAGTCTTCTCAGGACCTCCGCGTTGGATATCCTGCTTGTCCATGGGATTTGCAGTATTCTTCCTAACAGCCGCATTTCGAATGGTTCAAGTCTTTTTTGTGGCGTTTTGTGAAAGGTCCGAGTTTCAATGTCGACCAAACGTTACATTTAATGAATCTTATTTTCAGGTTCAGCTATAGATCTCTAGTCTGTTCAATTATGCGTTTGATTTCTTAGGAACTACACATTTGCCTTGTGATCAAATTATGTACCCAAATATTTCATCGTACAAACGCGTTCTGTCGAATTATATCGCCTTAATTTCACCGTCCTCATTACCAGGAATATTTACGTGTTCAGTCATTCAGTTCGACTATAAATCCAGAGGTTAACAGATTCAGTGTAATGATAATATCCTCAATGAACTGGATCTCTTGACTACTCTTGCAAATGTAAAATGTTGTGCACTTAACTCTGATCGCAAAGAAATGAGCCTCAAAGAAAACAAACTGCTTGATCGGAGCATCCCAGCTCCTATCAAAAGATCCTGCTGGATATCATACAGCTTTACCAGTTTTAGTACTTCTAAATTTTCAAAAGTTGCTAGGTTTTACTCACCACACCTATGTACATAGAGTTAGCTACGTTCAACGGCTCCATGGGTATCATTCCCTTTTAAAATTTTGCAAACATAACGAAATTGGGCAATTGATACGTTCTTCGTTTACTTGATCTTGTTGGATCCTTCTTAATCTATTTTCTATTGCCGGAAGGTCTACCGTCGTCAAGATCATTCGTTTGCAGCTTTTACACTCTAATTTGTTTTTTTTTTTATAAAGTTCGAAACCGTGTCTTATGCTTCCATGTCCATGTCACAAATAGTCGCTAGAAATTTACAGATTCACAACCCCAGATTCCATGAACAGTACAAGACGTGGCTATCATCCGAAAACTGTCGACAACATTGAATCTAGCCAATGGACAATGCCTACCTTCGATCGTGTTCCGATCTTTATGTTGAAATAAAATACAATATATGTATATATATGCGTTTTAAAGAAATATATTTATTCACGTCTTATACGTATGTATAATGTGTTCTACATAAAAACTACTTCCTTTATTTTGTTCTTTCATAAAAATTTAATGCAAGTGGCTTATTTGCAACAGATTACATCCAGCATAATGAAAAAAACCCATAGAACTAACAGTCTAACGAAATAACTCCAACGATATAGAACAAATTTATCAAACAAAACCTTATTTCGATCATAGCCAATTAGACATACGCTCAGAATGTGAGCTGTTAAAAATATGCCACCGAATAAACGTGTTAATTAAAAGTTTATTATTTTATTATCTGTCCATTACCACTGGAAAAATAGAAATACATTGTTTCCAACATCTGTCTTGGAATGATATCTCGGAGGATAAATGTTATAAAAAAAAATACATACATTTTGTTTGTTTGCCCTTTGGCTGCTTTCAAGCAGTCAACACAAATAAAAAAAAAAGAAGAAAGAATGATTATGATTTACCCATTTACGCGCACACAAAAAGACTATGTATAAAAAATGAAATAATGGAAAAAACCTTAACAACAATATACATTTCATTGTTCATTGCCAACCGATTGAGAATTTGGTTCCGACATTTATTCGGATTGAATTCCAAAGCGCTCTGTTATGTCTTGCACTGAATCTGTAAAACATTCCAATGATAAGCGGTTCTGTTTCTGTTCAATAAAACTCAAAAAAAAAAAATTCAAGCAACAAAAAAAAAGGTAATAAAAATAAATAATAAGGCAAAACAATAATAAAAAAAAGTTTTTAGTATTTATATCTATACATGGCTACACCGGCAACACCAATCAGAATAGAGCCCATCAAGTACCCAAGGAGTTTCAACTGAAATCGTAGTATCACACAAATGCAACATCAGCGGAGAGAAGAATTTAAAGAATTTACCTTTGAACTTTCAGGAGTGTTCTGTTTCTGTGGTTGTTTGTTTTTTTGTTCTAACTTTTTGGCTTGACCCAGCATTTTTTGGTACATCTCCTTTTCGTTATGTTCTTCACGACGTGCTTTGATCATTAGTTTGGCCAGGTCCTGGAAAAGATTCGATTCAAAATTAGAACTACTGAGTTAAATTTAGTAAATGAAATGAAACAAAAGAAAAGTATAAATAAATATGTAGATTGCGAATACAACGGAATCTAGTTGATGGTGCAAACACATAAAATAGGGTGAGTGCCTTTTGCGTGATACACCTTGAATTAGTCCAGAGATCGTATGCTGAAGAAGGAACTGTATTCTACAAAGCTTATCAAAGCCCTATAGTTCATAATGATTCAGTACTCAATCTCATTTAAATAAATCCTTCATCTCTAGATGTCTAGATGGAGCATTCAAGACGAACGAAGAGTTGTTTTATTTGTAATATAAATAATGAGAATAACGCTGGCGGAATAAGAAAATACGACTATTCAATGGAATGCAGCGTAGAATTTCTCGAATACAAATGACAAGAGAATTAAAATTCGGAAACATTTGGGAGACGGGGAGTTATTTAGTATTTAAAAGTTTTTGAACATCTCACTCAGCGAACTTTCTCAGAACATGACCCGATAGGTGCAAAGGAAATTGAAGATAATTTCATTTTGATCTTTATCCAAACCAGTTTATGATCTACCCGATGTGAGATTTGTTTTAGTATAAGGTACATAAGGCAGAATATTGATCGTAGAAACCTTCCTAGCAGAGGTAGGTAAATGTTTGATGTTGAAACAGAACAAGAACTTTTCGTTTGATTACCAGCGAACATTTAGAGTGCAGACTCTTTGATCAAGATATAGAAAATACTCCAAATCCGCTCTTACCCTCCGACCCACATGAGTTTCAGTTTCGAAATCGTTTGAATGAACTGAGCCTCCATTCGACGAGGTAAGAAGTAGTTGTCTTCTCTGCGAGCAGGAGTAGTTGTCTTGAATTTATGATCAAATTTCTGTTACGGTGTAGTTTAGTAATTGGGTTTAAAGTCTGCAGTACGGGAATGAGGACAACATAAATATGTTTCTGCATGCATACATACATTTAATAGTCAGACGGAAAAGGAGGCCCCAATTTGGAGACGTGTCCACTATTAACACCCAATACAACGCATTAACTTAGTGCGATTGAAAGACAGCTAGACCAAGAATTACAAGAAATCACGGTAATTGAGCAAGAATCGGAAATAAACTGACATATTGATATAAATCGTACGCGATTCACCATTTATTGAGCATCTAACTTTATTACTCCATATCCTCATAACGCTAATTAAGTGTTGAAGGCGAGAGTATTTCTTATTGACTATGCAGGTACATATGTACATTGGTAGGTAGGGCGACCGCATGTGCAGCCAAAACTCGGATCTCTAGTGGATCCATTGTAACCCCTGCCGTCTGTTTACCTAAAAACCGAAGGCAAAAGTTGGTTTGTAGCTTTGGCATAGCTACACGGTCTCCCTCTTCAGATGGGTTTCCTGACAGGTCGCCCAGGTCTTCAAAGACGTATTCACCTAGGACCGTTTTCTTAGTTCTGGATAGGCTTGGACATTCGCATAGGAAGTGAAATGTGCTCTCTTCTGCCTTTGTACCGCTCCTGCCTCGGCAGAATTCATCAGTTTCTAATCGCATTCGACTACAGTAGCCCGCCATGGCGTTGCTGTTAATAATCCTCATGAAGAGTGATAAATTGGGTCTATTAAGCGCCAAGATCTGTTTAGTTTTGGCATTGTCATATTTTGTCCAGTTTTCTGGAGACACGACTGTGATGCAAGTAATTGGAGACAAACTTCTTAAGACAAAATAAAAACACAGGGATAAAATCCACTTCAGCCCAAAGAGGCTGGCATTTGGTGAACGAAGAGCAAGAAATTTACATCTCTATCTTTGACAAATCTACCATAAAAGAACTTACCTGCTGAATAGTCCTGCTATCAGGTTCCAAAGTAGCCGCTCTCTGTAACAGGCTGATGGCGCCCTTAGTGTCACCTTTGCCTTCTAAAATCTACACCAAAGATTACCATAAAAAAAAAAACTTTTCAATAGCATATTTCTTTATGATTGCCTTACCCTTCCTTTTCTGTATAAAGCCTTATGATTGTTCGGCTGACATCTCAGCACATGCTCCACTGAACCAAGAGCAGCATCATATGCCGAGATCTTTATTTGTGCCATCGCCAAATTATTGTACACAACAAGTCTGTCATCCAAGATGCTTTGTAAATCACTGTTAGAGAGCTAAGCACAATTAATTTAATAAATTTCCATACATTTGCTTATTTATAAACGTACTTCGAGATCCTCATTATCCATATTTGAGTCTGGATCACCATCTCTGTCATCTAAGTATTCAAGTGCACGACGGTAAAGTTGAATGGCAATGTTGAATTCGTTGCGATTGTACCAAAAATTAGCTCGCTCCTTTTTGCGATTTCTACAATATCAACAAAAAAAAAAAAAACAAAAGTATTACGCATTTAACGCTTAAGTGAAACCAATGATGATATTAACTTGCCCGTATTTTTTACGAATCTCAAATGACTTCAAATCGGCATGTTCTTCATATTTACTTTCAAGCAAATGCACTTCATAGGTAATCTGGAAAGCGTGGAGATTTCTCAATTAGCACGTGCAAACAATAACAATGTTTTTTTTTATTTTTATCGATACTAAAAAACAAATGCAAAAGAGTAAACAAAAACTTGAAAATTACAGCAACCTGTGTAGGGCAACCAATAACAAAGGAATTGCAAAACTTGTTTTATGTTTAATGGCCAAAAAAGAAAAGAAAACAAAAGTGAAAGCAGAAATGACGTAGTATTTGAAAAGGTTAACTGTCGCACATGGCTAAAGTACGAAGTACGAAGCTCAACCTTAGGTATTATAGAGTTTATTCATAGAAAGAAGTGCAGTATAGTATGTAAAAACGTAAGAAACATGGCGCATCGACTTACTAGCTTTAATAACTGAAGTAGCGCCAAGCAGGTGCAACAGTAGGGCTGTCAACAATATCATCAACAAGTTCACTGGTGGTCGAAACTTTAAACAACACCCAGTGAAGTACTGATATCAAATGAGAACCAGCTCACAAGGAGGAGAGAACTGTCCTAAACTACTTGGACGATGGCAGTGAGATCTCGAATTCTAACGAGCAGTCCAAAGCAACAAATTCCCGAATACGCGACGAACCTTTCAGCAAAATCGAATTCTTAGCAGGAATAAAGTCTAGCGGCATCATATATATCAAGTGATCTGCATTACCCGCTCGTACAGAAACCGTGGAAAAGCGAACAAACACCGCAGGAGTGGAAGATGCGAATGATGACCAAGCTTCCGAAAAAGGGAATTTTTTATGGATTGTAGAAACTGAAGAGGTATATGCGTCCCCCTGGCTGCCATGAGCACTTCAAACCCCAGAGTTCAATTCAACATTGTCCGGTAAGTGGTCGAGAATGTGAACGACAAGCAATGTTATCAGGATAACGTAGAATCAGTACTGCTTCATGGATGTAGAACATGGAAGGTGGACATCACTACCACATCACTACCAATCCTCATCTTGAGAATTTTGTTGGCCTAATCGTATCTTACAAACAACTTTATCGGACCATGAGCCAAGAACCTATAGACATGACTATCCATATTAGGCGCGCAGACAGCTCCATTACCAAATATGCCATGCAGGAGGAATCCCTTCTCACCTCTTTCACAAATAATGTTGGGTATTTCGACGTGAAAAGACGCAGAAACGGTATGAATAAGTAAACTGGATTAGATCTGCTGCTTCTTATGTCTGCTGCGTGTAGGCAACTCCAACTCAACATAAAACTACTGACCACGGAACATATGTACATATGTACTTATGTACATGAAAATATAGAAGGATAACTGTCGTCTGAGTTTTAGACCTGGCATAAAAGCGTAGGCTACTTCCATTCGTATGAATGATATGACTTAAAATAAAGGTAACTGACAGACTAAGAGTCAATGAGTGTAGTATGTACATATATACCTCAATTGTCTGCAATACTTAACAAGTAGGTTCTATTTCAACAACTGAACCAGAGTATCTTAACACAACTTCCAGGCTATCTTCGTTTATAACACATGGTACGAAGTTATTCCCAACTATAAACGTGTGCTGTGCACCCTTAATTTCGCAAAGGCGCTTATATGCGGGATATAAATATGATTATATGAGTTGTCCGATATACAGAGGAACTTTCTTAAATCAAATCTCCAACGAACCTACATATGTATGTAACTATAGGGATTTCCCCTTCTACGTTTCTAAGGAATCTTGGTCCAGTGGGTAAATTATGTTTCCGAAAAATTCGAGTAACGGTTGAAATTTGAGTTAGAGAAGTTCCACTGTACATTTAAATATAATTCGTTTGCTATATAAACCTACATATTTCCCCCGTTAAATAGTGTTATTTGATGAGGGCGTACACAAATTAAAGCAGAAAATTAGCTTAACATCGCGTTACAATGATCGATTTACTCAAGTTCAAATATAATAATAACAACAATAAATATACATATATGTATGTATTTGGGCTTAAATATACTGACTATACGTAGTTCTAAATCTGGTTAATGGTGTTTCAGTGATTAAATTAAAGTAAATTAAAGTAAATTAAATTAAAGAAACGTGTTCGAACGGAGAGAGAAATTTCATAAACGAAACTCGCAGACCCGGCTACTAGAGCTATTGTTGACTTGTAAAGATTATATGTATACCATTATCATGGAAGAGAACGTTACTGTTCAACAAAATGGGAAAGACAAGACGTGACAGTGACAACGATACAATCTACATTCAGGTGTCTTTCAAGAGAATCGATATGAAAATCCAATTGTTAGACCATAACATTGTTGGACTTTTAGTCTTTATTTGTTTGGATTGGGCTTCGATGCACTAAGAACAGGAAAAGGTCATAAAGTCCTATCGCACCGTCTACTCCTGGAAGTACTTTATTGAGCTGTGATGACTTTGAATAGTAAGGAGGATGACTTGCTCTTGTACGTCCTAGAAGTCCTATTCATTTCGTACTTCGATTCACATTGGTATTTCGAATTCTTATGCTGTTTGTACTTACCAAAGAAACCTTGTCTGGCTTAACTGTACGTCAGCTTTGAAATTCCATGCGATGTCACGTTATTGTAGCTATTTGGAAATATGCGCCAGTCTTTCACTTTCTTAGATCTTAGAATATGCTGTGACGCGAGGGATTTAATGACTGCCTTACGAGATCTACCTTTGAGACAGTAGTAGCTATCGGGCAGTCAAATAGCTATGACTTAGGTTGCAATGACTTGGAAAGTTACAAGATACTGGAATATCAAAGTTGTGGTCAAGATGGACGTTAACAGATGAAGGTATATTTACGAATGTTAGTGTGACGTGTATACTGTTCCCTTCATTGGTTGGATTTGCTCAGGTTATTGCTGATCTAATTGCTATGGATAAAGTCACGATTTTAACATCCGGAGATGGTGTCCCAAGTTCTCTGGCGATACTGACAAGAAACTCGTTTTATCCATTGGATTGGAACCCATCTGCACAACGAGCTCATATTCTTTAGAAGTGAATCTAAACTTTTATGTACAACTAGTATGAGTAGTGGAATTCTTTACAAAATAGTATAAATCTACTTAAATAGAGGATAAAGGACACCAATTGAGTAGTTGGTCGTACTCGCGTGGCCGTAGGTTCAAAGCTCCAGTCGATCGCTAAGGACCATCCATTTTTGCAGTGATATTCACACATTTGTACCTCCACTTTAATTATGAAAGGATTGACTAAGTTATTCAAGACCTCACAGCCTATATACAAAAATATTCGAAATATGTATACATATATGTATGTATGAATCACCTCATCAATAACGACGGTAGATAACGATAAGTGCGCAGTAAAACAACACAAACATCAAACATACATAATGAGAAGTTACGGTCTCTGAACACTCCACAACCGACGTACTCGAAACAAAAGAAATACACTAACCTTAGCGTCCGGTGGAATAGAAAGCTCTGGATTTTCTTCGTTCTTCAGACCAATAGGGCCGTATGCAAATCTGGGATCCACACTAATCTCTGCCACCTCCCCGACCCGCATCATTGGAATAGCCAAATCGAGGCCTTGAACCAGCTACAACTCGAAGAAACAAAAAACATGAAACCACATCAATTTATGTCAATGACCTCCACAGAATCGCCACTCACCTCATAATCACCCACATGGTAACATACATTATCCTCCTTCTCAACAACTTTGCCGTCGTCGAGTTTACCAGTGTAACTGATTTTTATCAAGTCCCCGCGATGTGGATTGACAGGATCATCGGATTTCTTCAGAGTTCGCTTTATCAGCTGCCCATTGCCCAGTAGATCGACCGACCCATCGTCATCTTCACCGCTCTTATTGGTCTCATCCTCCACTTCCTCTTTCATTTGCTTCATTTCAGCCTCATTTAGATTCGAAAGATCTTCAAATGAACTGTTGCTAGACTTTTCTGTGTCCATTATCTGAGTATAATATAATTCCTATATTTTCTACAGTGTGCTGCAAAAGCAATTACTGGGCAGTAAGCTGGTTGGTGTCAACTTTGAACTTCGATCTGCGATTACGAAAGAAATTAAAACACATGTAACCGAATGAAAGTCGTTGACACGATAAATAATATTTCGAGTTTATGATAATTTCAAACTCTTAATTGGTGATTTTTTATTTTTTTTTATTTTTTTTTCTTCTTCTCTCTTCTCCTTCACCACAAAAGAATTAAGAAATCGAATGACTCAGGAGAATTAATTACGATTGTGCGTTTCTTTGATTGATTTACCTGCAATTGTTTGGCGATTGTGATTGGAGAAATATGTTTTGAATTAAAGAAAACAATAAATTTACACAAAAATTAGTTAATGGCTAGCTGATGTGATATCTATAAAAGAAAATATAACGAAATGAAGAAATTTCTGTGCCAAAAACAAAAATTTCTTCGTTTTTGACAATTCCGACGACAACTTCGTGGCTAACTCTTTTACAATTTTATTTATTCGTCTGTTTTGAGTGGAGAATTGTACTAGAATTCAAGGGCTATTGAGGCGTTCTCTAGCGGCGAATGGATGCATGTAAGTATAATTGAATTTGCTTGTACAGGGTCATTCATTTCGTGGTTTGAAGTTGAAAGCGCTGGAATTTGACATCTGCTAAATCAACCTGTCGTTTGAAGTGTCATAATAATAGTTTAATGTTTACCATTTATGATAATGGATCGGTTAACAATCGAACAACGCGTTAAAATTATTAAAACTTACTACAAAAGTGGTGATTCAAACGTAGCGACTTTTCGCGCATTACGCGATGATTATGGTCGTCATAATCGACCGACTACGCAAGCAATCGGTAAAATTGTGAAGAAATTTGAAAAGAGTGGAAGCGTTACTGATGTCTTAAGGCCTGTGCATCATCGTAATGCACGCTCAGTCGAAAATATTGCTGCTGTTAGTGCAAGTGTTGCTGCTGATCCGAATTTATCGATTTCCCGGCGTTCGCAGCTGTTGAACGTGTCGTCCACCTCACTATGGCGTATTTTGAATTTGGATTTGCATTTCCGTCCCTATAAAGTGCAACTGACGCAACAATTGAAGCCTGCTGACCATTCACAACGCCGTAGATACGCTTCTTGGGTGTTGGAACAACAGACAATAAACAGCGATTTTTCGAATAACATTTTCTTTAGTAATGAGGCACATTTCTCACTCGGTGGGTATGTAAACAAACGAAATTGCCGCATATGGGGCTCAGAAAACCCACAAGGGATGAAAGAGGTGCCGTTGCATCCAGACAAAGTGACTGTTTGGTGTGCTCTATGGTCGAAAGGTGTCATTGGTCCGTATTTCTTCGAAGATGCCAATGGGCGGACGGTTACAGTCAATTCGGAGCGATATGGTCGAATGATAACCGATTTTCTTTGGCCGTCTATTGAAGATCATGACTTGGACGATATGTGGTTTCAACAAGACGAAGCAACAAGCCACACAACACCACCAATTATGGCTTTATTGCATGAGAAGTTTCCTGGTCGCGTAATTTCACGTTTTGGCGACGTCAATTGGCCATCAAGATCATGTGATTTGACACCGTTAGATTTTTTTCTGTGGGGCTACGCAAAAGACCGTGTTTACGCGAATAATCCACGAACTCTAGACGCATTAAAAACAAACATTATTCAAGTTATGGCCGAGATACCGCCCGAAATGTGCGAAAAAGTGGTTGAAAATTACCTCAAAAGAATCACAAACTGCGAATCTTCCCGAGGCGGCCATTTGAATGATATTGTTTTTTACACTTAATGGCAAAGTCCAAACTTTATAATGAATTAAAATTTTCATCAAAAATGTATCGCTGTGTGTGTTTTATTCTGGTTTACTTTCGAAAGAAAACTGGGTTCGGTACAGATCTCGCAATGAGTCAATCTGTTTTCCGATTGCAGAAACTTATACTCGACTGTTCTGTGTTACGTGTCGCTTATTGAGCCAAACTCAGTTAGCGATGCCTCCTCCACTATAGCCGCTGTACTTACTAAGTTCCAGCTTGGTTTTCATGCTGAAAACATTACTCTTTCAGATCTTGGATAGCACATCTCTTAGTTCCAACTACTACGTGATAGGTTTCTTATCTTCTTATGGCGTTCCCACTGGTCTTCGACAGTCGATAGTGGCGATACAGAAATGATTTAGAAATTCGTGATTGTATGCCTTTGCTCACAGTAATGGTTTTGTTGTAGCCCTTGGTATATTCACATTCGTACCTTCGCTGCACAATATAAGTGATCGGAGGTGAGGGTGTCTGCTTGAAAAGTTTGGCTTCAAGAATACCGGTTTATAGCTGTTATCAAGGCTACGTACGAAACGTTTTGCACAATGGAAAGTTGTTCAAGGTGAACTGAAACACCTTGACTGGGCCCAATATCTCACAGAATAATGAACAGCAAATATGGAGAAAGAAGCAGACGTCTTTGGGCTAAAAATTAACTCGCCAAACTCATCAATTCATATCTCAATTGCTTGACAAACGGTTGAGAGAGTAAAGAGTTTCCAGTACCTTAAGAGTACGGATGGCACTACCGGAGATTGCCAACCGAATAGGCAAAGCAAAATCTGCATTTGGGATGCTATCTACAATTTACCGAAGTTTAGCTTTGATACCAATCTTGAATCCGTGCTGCTATGTGGGTGTAGTATTTAGAGAGTGACTGCTACGATGACGAGAAAGTGGCAGTTAATTGGTCAAGCTATGCAATGGAATCCGCTTACTCAAAATGGCAGAATACGCAGCAGTGCTAGAGCTCAGGCACATTGGGTACACGGTGACGCGTAGGCGTTCAAGAGGCCCTAGGACCCACACAGGGATATAGGACATAAGAGAAGAGTTTCGGGAGCTTAAAACGTATGCTACTTGTGACAAAACCGCGTCCGAATTCAAACTATTTCTCCTGCTCGGTCCATTCCACCGCACTTACTGCAATCCAATAAACATTATAGTTACAGTACTGAATAATGTACTGTGCACTTGCCTTTTACACACTCTGCCTTCATTTCTGATGTCTATCACTTCCCAAACTACAACACCTTTGTCTGCCTGTCTGCATAGCCAGCTTACTCGAACATTTGTCGTTGCTATTCGAAATCAATCGACACGCTGTCCATACATTTCAAAGAGCAGACGCTGATTTGCGATTCCCTCGCAATGAAACACCAGTGTTTTAATGTTAATAAATAATACATGTTTTATTTTCCTGCTTCTCCTCAAATCTCTGTACAATGCATGTATATGAATGTATGTATACGATAGCTTAGAATCTACTTCAAATTTTTTTTTCCTGCTCAGACTAGAGAATTACGGTTTTTAGTTTTCTTTTTTATTACAAATATATTTTTTTTAATTTTTGGCAAACAAGTAGAACATAAGTACAACGATTCCCGCTACATGTGTGTATGTGCGGGAAGATTAAACATAAATTAAACAATACTTTGTGCTTCGCTGAAACGAAAAGATAAATTATAAACAAATGCGAATGGAATGATCAGGCTCCAGGAACACATTCGAAAATAAACTTCTTAAGGAACATTGTGTTGAAAATTGGAATGCGTCAGGGGCCTCCAATCCTCACTCTCTCTCTCCCCGTCTGTTGACAAAAAAAAGGACAATTAACACCGAACTTACGATCTACATATTGAGTGTAACACGTCAACTACACTGCAACAATAATTATGTTTTGATTTTGCGTCCCATCTTGGTGGTGGCATACTTTGAACCGTGGTGGTGATTCCTGGGTGCTCCGTTAGAGCGTAGTATGCCGTTGGGCTTCGAACGGGTCTCAAAGACGACATCGGAATCGGTGTCAGAGTCGGTGAGTGATGTCGCCCGGCTGTACGATGAGGGCAATTCCTCCTCTTGTGAGCCGATTAGAGAGTACTTTTGAACTTTTGGCCGTGAACGAGGCTTCTTGGATGTCCGGCAGGCACATGAGATCCCCCAAAACAAACCGGATAGCAGTAGAAATCCGACAATGATGGCGACAACAACGTACAGAATCGACCAATCGCAGTTGGCATCTTCAACGCCCCAGAAGTAGAAAACCGAAGGCATCCAGAATGTCTCGCACATACAGGAACGGGTGACTGTGTTGCACGATCCATGACCAGAGCACTTGTTCTGACAAACGGTGGTCCGTACATCGGCAAAGGCAGCGCCCAGAATGGATGAATCGCGAAGAATCTTCTCTTTGAGAATCTGTTCGACCTTCAGTCCTGGAATTAGTGTGGTCTTACTGTCAGCCGCTCCAGCGGGTGGCACCTCTTCGGCGTAGAATACGAGAATTGCTTCGTCGGACTTGGCATCGACTTTCAGTTTGCGAACGTAGATTTTGACGTTGCCCAACAGCAGAGCGATCTTCTGCACCATAGAATCCAGCTCGGATTGGGTGAGAACGGAAATTCCCATAGAGAATGTGAGCTCAACTAGATTTAGCAGTTTCGGATCTGGACGAACGATCACACTGACTGTATCGCTGCCGGTGAGACCCTGCTCATCCGTGACAGTCAATTTAAAGACATATCGTCCATGTGCCACATCGGTTAGCATGAGAACTGGTTCTCTGTCGGACTTACCAACGATATTTCCAGCTGCTAGACTCATGTCGTCTCTGGTCCAAGTGTAGTTTACAACATTGAGGTCATCGTATGACTTGGATCCATTCAAGCAGATGACGGAAACTGGTAAGGTTATGCTCTGGTCGCCTCCTGCATTAGCCACGGGTGCAGAGTTCTTCTCTTGGACAACTTTCACAAAGGTGCTGTCGCTGGCGGTGTTGTTATTCTCATCAGAGACTGTCAGTTGGAATTCATAAAGACCGATGGTAAGGCTTGTCGCATTGGCCACTGATTCATTAGAATTTGCAATCATTGCGTCGTTGGGTCCAGAGATCTGTGACCAGTGGTAGTTCGTTATTTTAATGTCGTCGCTGGATTGGAGTCCATTAAGTGCGGCCCAGTTTTTGGGCAAATTAGTTGTAGAGTTTGTCCCCGCCTCAGCCACGGGTGGGGAGTTCGTCGGAGGTTTAACAAAAACATGCACTTTGGCGGTGCTGGATTGGTTGCTGCCGTCGGTTACTTTTAGGACAAACGTGTACATTCCTTCTTCGAGGTTCGACAGCTGTAGGTAGGGCGTTCGCGTGTTTTGCATATCGACAGCCTTACTTTCGTCACTGGCATCCTTTGTCCACTCCCAAGCGACTATTTCTCGATCGTCTGTGCTTGCAGTCCCATTCAGCGTGACATTATTATGAGGAAGATACACCATGACTGCACTGCCTGCATTCGCTTCTGGTGGATAGTCGGTTCCTTTGAGCACTGTTATGTTCGCTGTCGTTGAATTGGTAGCCTTATCAGAGTCCGTAACTGTCAGTTGGAATGTGTAGTTGCCAGGAGCAGTTAGGTCGCTCAGCTGAAGTGTATTTATCTCGGGAAGGCTTGGTTCGTAACCAATTGGGCCGGACTTCAGCTCCCAATGCCAAGCTATTATCTTGTCATCATCTGTGCTTGCGCTACCATCAAGAATCGCTTTCGTCGTGGGCCACTTAATGGTTTGCTCTGCTGGAGAGATTACCACCTGAGGTACTCTGTTGATGCGTTTTTCCGGAAAGACTGTAACATTAGCCATAGCATCGCCGTATGTTCCATTGCCAGTCACCGACACCTTGAATGTGTACAATCCCTCAGAGAGGTTAGACAGCTTCACCTTCGATTTGGTTTGGTCAGATATGGTGCCATTCATTGGTCCCTTTGGTTGTGTAATCAGTGTCCACAGATATTTGTAGGGGTTTCCACTGGATTGCTCATCTGGAACTGTGTAAGCCGAAAGAGAAACTTCTTTTTCAGGTAACTGTACCTCCTTGGACACGACAGACACTACAATCTTCTTTTGCTGCTCCTCCTTACTAGCAGCCGCTGCCGCTTCATCCTCCATCTGTCGTTCAGTCACTGGCATGGACTCCATCAAAGATATGTGCCTGGGCCCGTCGTTCTGCAGAATTTTCTCCACCAGTTTGTCGCCCGCAAAGTCAATATCTCTGAGAACACATTCCCTCAACCGATTCCTTGCATATCCAGGCATACACTTGCAGATTCCCTTTCTACCGCCCGAGCGCAGACCGACGCAAATCTCCTTCTCTGGGCAACCGCCATCCATGTTCACCTCACACGGAATATACTTCGCAGAGCCGCTGTAGAACAGCATTCCGTCGTCAGCCTCCTCGTCCATACCTGAATTCCCATACAGGTCACTCTTTCTGTCCAGCAACAGTTGCTTGACCCTCTTCTCTTCCATTGGCAAGTATTCTTCATCGTATGCCGGCGGCGCTGCATCGTATCCTCGAAACTTGTTCGCCTGTTTCCAGAAATTCAAAGGATTCGCAGCAGCCTCTTCCTCCGGAAAGAAGTCGCTTATCTTCTCAGCCTTGAACACATCCATCCAGGTGATATCTTCCTCGCCAGACTGGCCTCCAACTGGATTCACCAGTACCATCTCCAGTCGTCCCTTTACTTCCTGCCTTTCCTTAGGTAAACACGCAGCGTTGCTAGTGCATCTCACATGGTAACATGTCTGCTTGTAAACAAACGCCACGTTGCAAGTCTGATTCTTTTTCTCACAACAAGCCATGACGCAGGTGCGTAAATCGATGTCTCCTTCGATTTTCAAGTCTGTCATCGCTCCAGCCTGAGCACCATCCCTCGGTGCATACCCGGTAAACACATGATGAAACATATTCGGACACAACGCCTGCACATTCCTAGTATTCAGTGGAATTTTCTCAATTCGCGATGAGGCACTGCTACTGCTGCTGCTACTGGCGATACCATCCAAGCCGCTGGTGACATCAGCGCTTCTGACAAGGCCCACCACCAGACAAACAATTAAAAAAGCAAATATTTCCATTATGCTCACCCAATATACCGAAGAGTGCGCACTTTTCAAAATAACCTATGCTCGCCAACTAAACCGTGATAAGAAATTCTATAAATTTGTTTAGGAAAAAACCTATTGTTGCAGCCAGGAACATCTGCTTCAAGACTCTAGCCGACTTCTAACGAAACTAATTGGGAAATAATTTATTTCCATGACACATTTATCACTGAGGGGAGGATTTGAAGTTGATCTTTAGATTAATTTACGCATTTCTAGCGTGAGTTTTGTTACGATAAGCAATTTTACGATTTTCTTTTTTACAGAACACGCAGAGCGCAGCGAAAAATATTGCTAAATTTTTGTTGACAGCGTCAAGTGTATCAGCTGCGCTACATGTGGATTGTGGAGTGTGGAGCATAAGGATGAGTCACGGCCGTATTTGGAGAAGAAGAGTGTCGACTGCGCTTTAGACTCGTGAAAACGGCGAAGAAATTACTGGAACATTTTGAGCCTAATCAATCGTAAGCAAGATTTGATGCCCTACACTTAAGCTCGGTAGGTTCACAAGTACGCCGTCCTGTTAAACAGACAATAGAAACTTACTCATGTATCACCTCGTTCGCAGAGAGTTTTAAAGTTTGAAAGAGGGCTCGTTTTAATCTGAACAGACATATATAGGACAGCTTGCTAAAAGGAAGGCAGCAACAAACCCAAAGAACCTTAAGTCATTCGAAGCTTGGGTTCATAACATAAATTTATGTAGATCGACTGTAAGTCATCTGGAGACGAAGACATCAAAAGAAAGCCACTGTTTGGGCAGAGAATGAAAAGCCAATTGCGATCCTTCACAAACATAACACAATTGGATTCGTTAGATGAACGAAAAGTATAAGTTCTCAGCGGACTAAGTCAGTTGGGTTGAGAACCTTAGTGGTAAGCGGTTTCAGCTTTTTCAACGAGCATTTTCAGACCATTGGGGCTAAATAAATGCTCCCTTTCAGCGGATGACACATCTGAACATTATATATTCGAAAATCTTGTTGTTATCCTCGTTAGGACTGGAACTTTTAGCTGATTGATCTAAACTTAGGCAATTTCTAGATTTTTCTATAAGCCATGGCAGTTTTAAGGAACTGAGGTCAGTACACAATTGCTGGAAAGCAGCCGTCGATATTTTTTGGTAAACCAATGGGCTAGTCATACTGCTAAAACAGGACATAAAGACACATCAGGATAGTGTTGCCCAGCGGCCAAATTTCGCTCGTAAAACACGAATATTTCTGACAAGCTGGGCCTTAAGTACACTACAAAACAGTTACATCAGTGCCGAATTTTGATCTCCAGGAATATCAGAGCTACGGTTGAGTTTATTTGATCTCCAATCTCTATTTTTAAGAGCCTATATGAGTCTAATAGTAAGTAAAATATAGGTCAGTTTGGCTATACCTTGGACCGCTAATTGGACCAGGGGAAGTTTTTCTCATCCGCATCATATGTTGTATTGATGAATTAAATGTGTGAATTCGACCAAATATTAATATATATATTCGAGTGTAGAAAAATTATGTATATTGCATTGAAAGCGTATAAACTTAAAGAAATGAACAATTTATTTGAACATTTCCACAAAATACGTTCGTGTTAAAATGTATTTTCGCCTAAGTGTAGACATCAGCGCCCCCTATCTTGTTAGTTCACTCTTGGGATTTGGCATCATTCATTATAGTTTCTAGCAGTTTTCAATAAGCAGAGCTACTAGACTAAAATATCTACTGTAATCTCATTTTGCATAATGGCGATTCCTTTTTGACAGTTGAATTTGCTTTTGGCGCACGTGTTTTCGACGCATCTTACAATTTTATTCTGAAAATTCAACTAAATATCAATTCGAATTGTGTAATTAAATCAATTCAAGTGTAATATGAATCCTGAAAAGTTGAAAAAACTCCAAGCACAGGTGCGTATCGGAGGTAAAGGCACTCCACGCCGAAAGAAGAAGATTGTTCATTCAACGCCCGCAACCGATGATAAAAAACTCCAATCATCGTTGAAAAAACTGTCGGTAAATACCATACCCGGCATCGAAGAAGTTAATATCATCAAAAACGACGGTACAGTCATCCATTTCAATAATCCCAAAGCCCAGGCATCGCTGCCCACAAACACATTCGCCATCACCGGTCATGGGGAGAATAAATCGATTTCCGAGATGCTTCCTGGCATCCTCACCCAATTGGGGCCACAGGACATCACACAGTTAAAGAAAATCGCAAGTGAATTTGCCGCGAATAAGGGTGCTGCCGCATCCTCAGTTGTGGGTGGTATTGGTATTGGTCCCGATGATGATGTCCCCGATTTGGTGCAAAATTTCGAAGAAGTCGCTATTGGTGGAGTCACCGCCGCAGCACCGGCTGCTGTTGCTACTCCCGTTGCCGCCGCCGCCGCCGCCACCACCGCTGCAGCTGTCGAAACTGAAAGTGCCGCCACCAGTTCCCCAGACACGACCGCTCCGAAGAAAATTGAAGAAATTCCAGTCGCTTAAGCGGATTCGCGCAGCCCGGGGTAGTAGATTGTAGTTTGTGAAAGTTTTACACTATACATAGTCAAAACAAAAAGCAACCAGAGAAACAAAATTACACTTTATAGAATTATAACAAGAAAAACCACACAAAAAACAAGAAAATTATAAAAAAAAATCAAAAAAAAACTAGAAAAACACTTATTTTTGGTTTGAAAATGCATTTTATTCTCGAGAAAACTCACATTCATTCATTTATTGGTTCAATCTCAGCTGCACATTCTACATTTCATTCACATTCAGCATAAACATTGTAATTCCGAAGGATTCTTGAACCTTACACTCCTAGAAACGCATTGCCAGGGAAGGATGAGTGGCGGAGCCACCCATAGACACGAGAAAACATTCTTCTAGAGTACTACCGTTTCAGAGTTTTATCTTATTTTTACTGTAATAACTATACGTGTTTTGTTTTTGCTGCTGGACAAGTTTGTTTTTCTTTTTTTTATTATTCTATTATTTTAACAGAAGGATGAATATGAATATATATTGAAATAAGTTTCATTACATAATGTAATTCTCAGAATGAGGAAGAAAAAACAAAAACGAAATAAAAAAACTAATAAAATTGCATTGAAAACTTCAGTTGGTTGGTGTTTTTTAATGGTTAGGGGGCCGGGGCTGTGCAAAGGTCTTTCTCGCTGTTGCTAAGTGTCGCATCAATCATTGGAGTCGTACCTAACCACGGAGGCGGGCGGCATCTTTTGTGTCAAATGTTGAATAATACTCGGACATGGGTCTAAAAATAGACATACTTCGTTCCGCATGTTACATTTTTGGTTAGTGTTGAGAAATATGATAAGGGCTATCGGAGGGACCATGGAAAATGATCAAACACCATAAATGATTCATTTTGTTTCAAGGTCTTGATGGCAAAAAAACCAGTTCTGTGGTGGGGACATACTAGAAGTTTCGCTTAATCAGGTGGGAATGTAAATTTCGTGTGTCGCATTTGTTGTGGTGCACTACTCCGCAGTATTTATTTTGAATCAATTTAATATGGTTTGGGTAGGTGGGAGGCATGTATTTATCAACAATATTTGGAAATAAGGTCAGCTTGGAAGAGCTTCGGTGAAAGCTCGACGGATTAGATTATAGGGAGTGTTCGTTTAGAATTTATTTTTTGTTTAATAAATTGTTTTCCTTGATTGGCAGTCATCTTCTAATAACAAAGCGAAACATTGAGACAAAATACATAAATGTTGGATGTAGTCACACTTAGAGCAAAGTAGGTTCATTTGTGATACCACAAGGATCTAGGATCTACGAAAAGTACTCGCAGGATAAGTCGAAGTTAGTTATAAATCGCTGGAGATGAATGATGGCTGTGGAAGAAGTGGAAGACAGCTGGCTCTACAAGCTTCACATGGATTAGTCTCTCTTATTAGCCAATTAGGTAAGAATCAGGAAGATGGTAGGACCAAATATATGAACTAAATGCTTGTGGAAACCTGTGTAAAAATTACAAACCTGTCTTGCTTCTTTCGGGAAAGTAAATAACAAAAGCCTTTGGTTAATCATTTGTGGTCTCAATAAAAATTTAGACTGCAGATTTTCATAGGTACGTGGTTCAGTGCGTTTTTGGAAAATAGAATGTTAAAGTAAATGGAATCAGGAGAGGAATTCAACCTAGGTATTATAACAGGTGTACCGCAAGGACCGCTGCAAGGACTTTTTCTTTTCCTTTAATTTTTCAAGTTTGTTTTCGAGTTCAATTTTGGGCTACGACATAGGATCCATATGTAAATCTGCCTTCATATTTAGTTGGGAAAACAAACTAGGCTTACTGATCATTAGCTGGTTGTAAATTTTACAACTAACATTGCTGTTCTATTCTCCTTTCAAATCTTTCCGAAGCAAAATTGTTCTTTCATGCAAATGCGTACCAAATAACTAGTTATTCTTGAAATACTTTGCATGAACATTGTAAATGTTGTAGTTTCTAGAAACTACATAGTAGAGTTTATCCTTTTTTAAATTGCACTATGATATTGCTAGCTGGGGTGCCCCTACTAATCCTCGACAATTATTATTTTCAGTGCTGTTCCAGTGCCCTGTAAATTCTGTGTAGTAACCACTTTTCAATAAATTACCTTTCAGTAAGAGCTCTTCGTCTAATAAGTTTAGAAATCTTTTAAAATACTGACTATTGGGTCTCTTTTAATTGCCGCATTTGATTAGTTGATCGCAATTCCGTTCTCCTAACCGAAATAGTTAACAACAATACTCTACTTATAGGCCATTTGGCAAAAAGTCGATTTACTTAAAAACGGACACAACTAGGCTAAAACTGCTTAACTTATTCACGATTTACTTAACACAATTTTATAAAAAACAGGTCAAAGGATAGCTTTTTGAAGTTCTACAAGTTGGCATGCCATTTTTGGGGCTAAACTGTTTAAAACGGTAGACGAACAAGACTTGTAGATATTTATAGGTGCAAGTTTGTACGATTCAGTCGCACAGTTCATTTAGTATGTTTTCCCCAACTTCTTCTAGAATAATAGTCTGTAGAAGTACCCTGCATTGCCACCTGTTATGTATGTCAGCAATGATCGACCTTTTTAATTTGATAAGACAATGGGAGAGTTTGCGATTCAGTTTAGACCGATGGTACCATGCCTAGCGTCTTCGTTGTTTAATTGTTAAGATGGTGTCATAACAATTACTTCAGAGACAAGCGACAATTTAGAGCAATTATGTTGAATTAAAGGTCCACTGTCCACTTTCGAAACTGCAGCATTGAAATATAGCCTCAATGTAAGTATATGGAGAGGAGCCCATTCCATGATAGTTAATACCCTAACCAGCCACTGTGCTATAGGAAGGCATGACAATGACTTTTGCAGAAGCTGTAGGAACAAGGAGGAAGAGGAGACCATCTGTCATCTTCTATGCACATGCCCAGCACTTGCCAACATTAGAAAGGCTACCCTAGGTAAATACCTTTTCAACGATCTCAATGATATGAATACCGCCTGCACGGCTAATAGTAGCTCCTTCATAAAAAGCAGATGGTGCCAAGAGTAAGAGGGTGACCCACCCACTATACTTAACGGCAGCGCAATGGACCTTTTCTGGTCTAAGTGCATCCTTATCGAGGGTCGGTCTAACCAACCAACCAACCAAGTGCCTGGACTAAAATAGGCTTCTTCAAAAAACGTAATTCACTACAAGGATCCCAAGAAGGGAAGAAAGCCAGCTGTGTTCTGGAGAGCCTCACATTTATATATCAGGCAAGTTTTTAAGTCGCCAATCGGTGCTCTTTCCATTTCGTATCCGAAATTATGGAAGGAGAAACTGAGTGCATGACTGTAGACTTGTTTAAGGTAAGGGATGAGGATTGTGCAATGGACATCTGAAAAAATAGGGTCAAAAGAACGTTTGCTCGATCCTAAGCAGGCTAGCTGGTATCTAAATAACGATCGGTTGGCTTTTGTTCATGTTCCACCGGATTACAGCCCATCTAACTACATAAGGAAACACTCATTCTTTGGTAGTGTCGTCACTTAAATAAAACATGTCTTGATCGGGTTTGATCTGAACTTAGCTGTCTCTCATCGGGAAATGCTTTATTTCCTAGGTAGTTAGTTACATTTTGATTATAAAAATATAAATTTGATCTTCTTCCGTTTGAATTTAAGTATAGATACCGAAGATAATGAATATCAATTTAAATGGTTTCCTTGTTTTCATTTTTTTCGATGGTCTTCGATGTATTGCCTGGCGTCACCTAGGATTTTGGCAGGGTCGTCAACTCGGGGCACATTGTAGTTCTGTGTGACGTACATTCCGGCATATATGCCCGTTCCCAATGCGACTAATAATTTTAGCATGTCGTCTACTGGTCCTTCGTCACACGGTTATGATTTTTATGGTAAAATAAAAGACTGCATCAATTTTTTTATTTACCAATTCGAATGAAATTTAAAAATGACTTATTTTTAGCAGCAATGAAATATGAATTAATAAAATAAACATTTGTTTTTCGTCAACTGATGGAAAATAAAAACAGTTGAGTGTTTTTGACTTGGTTCGAATCAAATCAGGGATTTTTCTGGTTCGTGCAGTGGATTAGCTTGGTTGTGGGAATATCGTACCTGGTGTACTCTCCGGGCAGATGGACTTCTTTTCTCAAAAACAAATAGAATTTTTCGAGTCCGACAATTTTAATAAATTGGCTAGAAGTACTGGCTCTGTCCCGGTTTTGGTACAGCTTCTGAACTGGTAAGGCATTTGGTCACAAAACCTGATCTTATTACCGCCAATAGCGGCGTGTAGTGCAACTCGAAAGGCCTGCCCCGTTCTGACCCACTAAGTATACAAGCTGCTCGCGAACGCCTGAAACCTTTCTGCAATACAATTGACGGATATCAGGGAGTTTTTTGGTCCGGCAGATCGATAAGTGCCAAAGGCAAGATTAATAAATTTCAAGTCGCATATGACTCCACTTTTCGAAACCAGTGTCGCATAGCGCTAGGAATAGTGTGCAGGATATTTTTTATCTCGAACTCTATGAACTCTACGTTTACAAAGTTCAGAAAGCATCAAGCGCATGAAGAGTCATGTTCCACCCAAGTGGATAATCGAATCCGCATGCAGGTTCAACACGTGAATAAAGAGCGAACATTCGCTTTAAAGACCAACGCTAAAGCCTTATGTCTAGAAAACTTGAAATAGGATCACTGGGATTGATTTGGATAAAAGGCTGCTTTATCATAGGGGTTCTATACTGGCTTGGGGATCTGTAAATAAAGTCTATGTGATGTACCCGTATCTACGGTTTGTTAGCTTATGAGTTCAGATTATAGAGGAACGCTTTTAGACAAAATTTTCCAAGTACTGCTCTCCTTACACCATACATCTAATTGACTCCTTCTCATTGACGCTTTCAAATATAGTCGTGGAGACACTGCAGATTACAAGAGTTAAACACGTAGGTCTGCAAATTGGATATAAAAAACAGTAGGGTGAAGTAACTGTAGCTATTAATCTGCAAAATACAATATATTTTCCCAAAATATATAAATACGAACTCATATGTGAAGTGGTGAATTCCAAAATAAACAAGTCTACACATTCTATTACGTTTAAATGACGTCTAAGAAGGTAATAGTTGAGTGTTATGTGCCATCATCACTGAGAATTGTCACTCAAGCCAGAAATTCTTTGAAGAATTCGTATTCCGCCGCTGTGTATTTCCTTTCCTTTTGTCGTCATCTTCCAATTTTTGTTCTTTGTGTGGTTACGTGTCGTTTCTCTGTCATCAATAGAGTTTTTCTGTCCACAGCGTGCATCAAAAAGATAAAGTCACAGTTAGTCAGTTCATAATCTATCTTGGACCGTTGAACAGCTAGAAAGATGAAGTACCTCCTCGTTTTGTGTTTGGCTCTGGCCGGAACTGCTTTGGCGTCCGACGCCAGTAAAGGTCCTAAAGTTACCGAAAAGGTGAGATTTCAATTAGCTACTTGCTAGGAAGTTCATATATTCTAACTGTCACTGTGTACAGGTGTACTTTGATATCACCATTGGTGGAGAACCAGCAGGACGTATTGAGATTGGACTTTTCGGTGCAACTGTCCCAAAAACTGCTGATAACTTCAAACAATTGGCTGAGAAACCCCAAGGAGAAGGGTAAGTTTAACGATAAACAAGCCTAACCGACGCATATCTGACTTTGTTTGAATTCAGCTACAAAGGAAGCAAATTCCATCGTGTCATCAAAGATTTCATGATCCAAGGCGGTGACTTCACAAAGGGTGATGGCACTGGTGGACGCTCCATCTATGGTGAACGTTTCGCCGATGAGAACTTCAAACTGAAGCACTATGGCGCTGGTTGGTTGAGCATGGCTAACGCTGGCAAGGATACCAATGGATCGCAGTTCTTTATCACCACCAAGCAGACTTCATGGTTGGATGGACGCCATGTTGTTTTCGGAAAGGTAATATAAAATGTCTTGGGTTAAAGGTGGGTGTTCTGATTCTCGATTTATTCCGAAGGTTCTCTCTGGAATGGATGTCGTTCGTAAAATCGAAAATAGCGCCACTGATGGACGTGACCGTCCAGTTAAAGACGTTGTGATCGCTGACTCTGGCTCACTTGTTGTCCCAGAACCCTTCTCCGTGGCAAAGGAACCTTCCAGCGAATAAAGTGATAATACATCTTGTGTGCTGAAGGAGCTAACAAGTGCTAGGTCGATACCACAGTTGCATCCTATTAATTGAATCAATTTAAATCAGAGAGATAAAAACGAAAACATTAATTTTTGCATTTAAATTAAGAGAAATAATAAAACGCTTTTTATAAGAAACAAAGAGATGTGCGTTGCGTTCTTTAATGGGGTCACACTGTGACGAACATAGCCAAGAATCGTGGAATAAAGGAAAGGAAACAGATGGTGGTTCATTGTACAACGTCCATAGGCTTCGTGATCGTTCGGTTTGGTTCTTTGCCGGTTGCGATGTTAGGTCATTCACATAATTGATCTGTTGTTGCCGAGGTGGATAAACCGGTTTCGTCGTTGATTCTTTTCATTTGCTGCTTTGGTCGTGGTGTTTGCGTATCATTCTGCTTTTAATTGTTTTGCATATAAAGTGTAGGTTCAGTTCTGTTAATGACGAATGCAAACTAAAGCGACATAGCGTGAATTTAAAATTAGCGAGGAAATCACACTTGTTTACATAACAAAAAAAAAAAAAAACAAGCTAGAGACTGATGGCCATCAGATGCGATAACATGGAAAAAAAACACCTGTAGCGTACGAGAATGTGAAAATTCTTAACGCCTTATTGCATGGTGTGTAGGTGTATTCAACCAGAACATCTTATTAATGTTTCCTGTTGGAACAATTGATTAAAAAAAAGAAAAGAAAATTATACACAAGTTCTCAGTGTACTTTGGGTACGAAGTGTACATTTTGTAGTAACGTTTCAATTGCCACGCAATGGGGAGATAAGATGTTATCAAACTAGGAACGATAATTGAAAATTGTTTTCTTATTTTTTTCACAGTATTTGGGGTTATCATTGCAGTGATACCTGGTGCAAAATATACATAATATGTATACAAATATACATATATTTCTTTTCGTAGAGTGGTCAACGGATGGGAGGCAGTTTTTAATTACTTTTTAAGTACCTACTAACCTCGTACTCTATTATACTGGGAGGCAATTTGTTTGCAAAAGCAGTACTTACTTCGTTTGTTGTAAATAAAAAATAAAACATGTAAATGAATAAATAGTTCATAGCTTAAAACAGACAGGAAGTCCAGTCTCCAATAACATCCCATTTTTGCTGAAAGACTCACTAGTGTCTAGCACAAGGTATGGCACTGTCTGGTGAACACTCTTTATCGCAATTCTTCCAATATGGTATTGATGAATATTCTTGAAAGCAATCAATCTTTAGGAGCAAATAAGGTCTTTCTTATGATAAGGCTAACCAATAGGTGAAGGGCTATGTAGAAAATCAACATTATCTGAGTCACTGGGCACTGTTTGGTAGGCCATCTTGCTACTTAAAGGTTGCCTCTCTTCTATAACTCCTGCATTGACTTCGGCTAATGTCTGACCCTGAAAATGCTTAAAAATCTTAATCAGCTGTTAAACCGTTTAAGAGTTCGAGAACTCCCTGAATTCTGTTAAACTTTTTGACTCTTATCTTGACTTTGAAGTATTGACGGTTAAGTTTTTACTAACCAAATCGTTCTAAGGGTAGTTAGCTTGTTCAATGCTTACATGTACATACTGCGGATTATTTCTTGTGATTGTCTTGCTTTTGTTTTAACAAAGTAAATGGAAAGTTAAAAGAAGATGGTTTCAGGGTAAAAGTGTAAAAAAAGTCGAACGAAGGCACAGTCTTTGGTATACTAGAATTGGCTCAGCCCCATCTTTAAAATTATATGCTTCTAGTAGGCTCGAATACGTAACGCTCCACATTTATTCTACAAGCCCTTCTCTGTTAGCATCGTTTCTTTCTAATAGTGGCTACCATTTTAGGTTTCCATTGGTTTGAGTAATATTGGTTTTAACACTCTTGCTTGCTTTAGCTGAATCCAAATACACATACGTTTTCCTTGTGTCAATCAATTTTCAGAACACCTCCATTCGAATATCTTGACATCATAATACTTCGAGAGTGTTTAAAGCAAAAGGCCCACTCAAAAATGTCTAGCTGAGCTGATAAGTGAGGACTGATGGTTGATCGCCATAAGATCAAGCTAGTCCCATTCACATTTTCTCTGTTAAATTGTCCGGAAACAATCTTGCTTTCAGAAACAGTGAAGAAGTGCATCTTAAACGCTATTATGGTTATCGCGTGTTACTTCCGAGCGAATACTTATGCTATCCTAATGCCCACCGCATATATTCAAAATAATCGTTGGAGGGTTCAAGTTCTGAGTCTATAGTGATAGCCAGACTGTATTTAATCCTTCAATCAGTTCTAAAATAGCTCGAGAATGGAAATGGTCTTTTACTCTTGTCTAGGTCCTAGGATCACGAGGAATAGGATTTCCATTGCGATTGCTACTCAAGGCTCAGTATCTAAACCGGTAGACTAGGATGTAGGCAGACGTAACAAATGCTTCCGAACGTCGATAAGGAATCGACGACGTTCTTGCTCTCTCTTAGCTGAGAGTCAACTTATTTGTGTTTTCAGGGGGAATTTCACTTTTGCTATATATCTCCATATAAAGGGTGGGCCATCTAGCGGTTTGTTCTTAAATCGTAGGTTATTTTGACACTGACATCTGTTTCCCGCTCGAAATCTTGACAAAAAGTCAGTATCATACCTCCGCGGAACGCAATGAGTCGCTTTACGCTTGAACAACGTTGGGAAATATTGAAAACTAGACCAGCGTGAACTGAACAACGATTTTGGTCGCATTTTGAGGCGCATTTTCATCTCGGCAGCTACATTAACAAACAAAATAGCCATACTTGGGGCTCGGAAAACGTGCACGTCATTGTCGAGAAGTCGATGCATCCGCAAACAGTTTGGTGCGAATTTTAGAGTGGTGGCATCATTGAACAAATTTTTTTTCGAAAATGAGGCTGGGAACAACGTTTCGGTAAACGGTGGGCGTTACAGAGCCATGTCAGCCCACTTTTTTTTTTTTAATGAAATTGAAGACATGGATTTGGACGACTTCTGTGAAGGATCGATGTTATGTCAACAATCCTGAAACGATTCAAGCACTTAAGGCCATTGTCATCCAAGCAATCCGTGAGCTACAGCCAGAAACCATCGACAAGGTCTTGGAAAATTGAAGTGACAGAATGCTCTACTGCAAAGCCAGCCAAGGCAGCCACTTGAAATTTAATTTAAAAAAAAAGAAACTTGCATTTGGTCCATCCTGTATCTCCAGTCTTTAATGACAAAACTGTTTCTGATGCTTGTGAAGAGAGTGATAAAATGAATCACTCACTTACATATGTCCGAGTGTTCCAATGAAGTGTTATTCGATTCTGAATATTATCCTTCAGTTGGTCGTTGGCTTTCGACTAGGAATTAACTCAAGTCTCTTTCCAAGACCGAATTTAAATTCAATGAAGTTCATTACAATGCGCCTTCAACTTGTGACCGTATACCGTACTAATAAAAATAACCAGTTTCGCTTACTTCACTTCCATTTCCATTAACTTGTGATTCATGCCGATGACCGACTTGCATCTTCTCTGATTGGTTTGCGTCGATCTGACGACGCCTGTACAATTTGTGTATATTCTGATTCGGTTGACTATGGATGTCCGAAAATACTATTATCCTTCATGTCTATCACCAATTGAGATGAAGAAGAAGCAGACGAGTTAAATTACTTCAAACTAAGTGCCATCTTTTCTGCTAAACTTAAAGATGAAATCTTCTTTTTGCTAGAAAGTGTCTAAAGGAATATAAATAACCATCCACACATACGTTTCGAAAAAATACTTAGTGAAATGCTTTTCGCTTATAAAATGTCACAAATTAGCTAAATTGACTTAAATGCTCTGATTGCTGTATCTCGTGGATGGGTAATCATCCACTTAAATCAAATACTTTTGTTATGCTTTCTGTCGAATTAGGAGCAACAACAGTCAAAGTTACGCATCTGAAATTGAGTTTTATTTTGCTGTAAATCGAATGCAAATTGTTTTCCTACGAACACTACTTTATTCGATTGACCAAGATGTTGTAACGAATAAAATTATAATTGGAATTATTGTACATATTATAATACTCGTATGAGGTAGTAGAGATTTCATGTGCCGGGAAAAATTGTTAATTGAATTATGTTGGAATAGTGATTTGAATGATGTTGCGATTCATGGTCTAGTGTATTTTTATTTGTAATTTGGTGTACGAACTCATTTTTATAATGATCTGATATCCAATTTACACAAACAGCTATGTAATTGGAAAACGAATTAGCTGTTTACAAATGAGCAATGGGTTTATTTACTAAGTAGGTATCTGACCTCTGAAAACAACACATCAGCAGAAATAAAACAAAGAATAACTCTTGCCAATCGCTTTTTCTTTGGACTAAGAAGGCAATTGAGTAGAAGAGCCCTATCCCGAAGAACTGAGGAGACTCTATATAATACCCTGATCATCCGGAGTGGAGTCTGTCTAAAGTGGATAAAGATATCCTTAGTTGATTCGAAAGACAGATTCTTCGTTAAATTTTTGGTCCCGATTGCATTGATGGGCTTTGGAGGAGGAGATTCAACGACGAACTATACGAGCTGTGGGCGCCGTGGGCGACTACGGAGCAGGAGGTTCGAGGTTCAAATCCCAGCCAAAACACCTAATCGTTTTTTCACGGCCCCACCTCTCACGATCGTTTGGCAAACATCTGACAGTATAATTGTCATGAAAAGGCATTTTTAATAACAAATTGCCCTTCGGATACGGCATTAAATAGTAGGTCCCTTCCATTCGTGTAAAGAATATAACACACACAACAAGCCAGGCCCTGGGTCCCATCGACCTGTTGCGCCACGTATTTATTTATTTTTTATACGAGCTGTACAGCGAGATCGACCTAGTCAGAAAAATGCACATCAGTCGTTTGAGATGGCTAGGACATGTAAAGCGAATGGACATTAACCTTCCGACACATAGAGTCTTCGAATCAAACCCGGAGGGACAACGGAGTAGAGTAAGACCTCGCCTTAGATGGCGCGCACAAGTAGAAGGGGACCTCAACCGACTTGGAGGCTCAACTGGAGGCAGTTAACTACGAACCGGGCTAACTGGAGAGGCTTGTTGGTTGAGGCACAGGTTCACCCCGAACTGTAGCGCCACCTAAGTAAGTAAGACAGGTATTAATTTAAATAACACATAATCAAAAAAATGCGATATATATACAACCAAACACACATATAGATAACTGCAACTGCCACAAAAGGCTGTACATGCTAGGATCCGAATTCGTTGTGAGTAATCGGCTTAGATCAGCTAAGTTAAGCCGATAAGCGATCGTTTGGTTGATCAGCCCCACGGACTACAATATTTGTGGACTTTAATGCTAAAGGATTAATACACTTTGCAGCAGCTAGTACTACGGAAATTAGTAGGACTACGTTCCTAAGACTATGCGACCACACAGCAACCTGCCTACCGCAGATAAGAAGGTCAAACAGTCAACAGGCAAAATGATGCTAGCCATGTACTAAACATTTTCAACGTCAACTCATTAAGAGATGTATATGTCAACTGTGATCAATTACTCGTTAAAGTCAAGTTCATTGCTTTACTGTCCAATGAAGCTGCGGACGAAAGGAAGAGACTTAATGTTGGACGCCTTAGCAGATTAGTTGAATGAGAGCGATCTCGTTTCCCAACGTCAACACAGAAGTCGTCAGATCCCTTCTTGTACGTACCCCCAAAAAATGACTATGGTATGCTGATGTTTGTAAGTACCGGAAACATCAAAGATGCATATCTCGAGGCGTTGCAGCTCAAAACGTGGAAAATACTGAGCCAGGCAGTGTTCCAGCTCAAGAAAATCAAACAGTCGTGTGACAGGAACAACATCTACCCGTTCTATAATAACGTCAAGCAATAGGCAGGCTATTCGAAATAGTAGAGCAAACTTCATCATCGATGTACCGGAATGGTAAATTTTTGTAAGGGCTCTCTGAAGAGTTTCTAAATAGCCAATGAAGAAGAGATTACTTCTCCATCAAAGTATAAAAGAGATTAGAAGGGTACGATATTCTACCAGCTTTATCTTTGATTTCGTTAACATTTCGAGCCCTAGTTCGAAACGCGAAAACATGATGTGATGTGACCTTGGATTTTAAAAGATAAGTTAATTTCATGGACACTGACTTTGTGATGTAGAATATACATACTACATAGATCCAAGGTTAACTGTTCCGTCGCTTGTATGTACATAAGTCCGTGTTCCTGTACATATTGCCGAAAAAAGAAGGAGTGACATTTGTAGGACCATATGGATGGGAGTGGTAGGTTAGGTTAAAAGTAGTTGCCAGCTACGGCCAGCTACGGCCAGCACACTTAGACTAACAGTAGGTTCTTTATGGTACCTGGATCATATGATCCTCTATGCCTACTAATGAAACCAATTGGAGCTACTAATGAAACGTACCAGACTCTTAATGTCGATGTTAATTAGATCACCAAGATCATTGAAGAATAAGGCTGCTAAGTGAAGTTTTCTTTTGTTAAATAGGGTAGGCAAGCTGCAGAGAAGGTGGAGAATAGATTCATTTTCCCCTTCATCTCTGCAATTTCTGTTAAAATGCACACCAAATCTAGTTGCGTTCTTTCCTATTAGACAATGTCCAGAGTCTAAGATTAAGTCTATCAGAGAAAACACCTCTACCTACTCCGTCATTAGCTTCTTAGCCGTTCGGTATAAAAGTGGATCGACTTGTCTTCTAGGAACACCTCCTCCTCCCAAAATATGGAATGCTTAACCGAAAATTTTTTATCAAAGCTTAACTGCAGAGTAGTGAAGTCGGAACCTATCTTGAAATTGCTATCGAAAAAATTGTATAAGGAAGACGAGTCTTCTCAAAAGGGAAAAGTAGCCTGTGGGACGACGTTGTATAGCAAAAATGTTCAGTGGAAGAAAGCACTGGAAAGAGAAAACATAAATTTTGGATTAATCCGTTTTGAAAACAATAATTCTGTGTCCCTTAACCGGGTCTGTCAATTAAATTTCCTTGACACGCCCATTTTTTCAGTTTCGATCTCAAGTGATTTCCGTCAAAGTTATGCAAAATTATCCGAATAAATAATTTTCTTTATTAAAGAAAGCATGATAACCAAGAACCTGAAGAAGTTTTACCATAGATGACTGTCGATGTTGTAAAAACTGATTACTCAACAATAAAATATATTTTTTCCCATAATTCTAGAATTATACTTTCATTTTCTGCGTCTTCCAAATGTTTCTTTTTCTCTACCAACGTGGTAAATAAAAGCTCGTAGGTATTAATGGTCATTCCCCCATTCATTCGGGTTCTGTGATAGGGGTGACAGTCATGTTCTCGACTGTACAAGGTAGTTCCTTGACTTTATAACGTATTCATGCGTCTCTGGTTGTTAGCGATGAATGCATGTAGGTACTCCATCCTAAGCGGATGAAATTTCGGTTGACCTCATATATGGATTCTTTGGGGAATGTGTGGTATTCGTATATGTTCTACTTTTCAGTTGTGCTGAGTGATGAGATATTGACAGTTTCTTGTAATTTCTGGTAATTAGTTCGCGTTGGAACCACTGAAATAGTCAGAAGGGCGTTTCGTTTGGCTAAGGCGTTAAGCGTTCGATTTAAACTGTTTTATATAAAAATAAGTTCGCACATTCATCACGTAGGATCTATGCCTCATTTCGATAAATTCGTTGGTACGTCGTCCATTTGGGTTAGGCCAGATTACTGTGATGATGTTCTGGTGAGAACATTTTGTATTACTAGTCACTAACGCGGGAATGATAATCGATCGAAGGCCCTTGTATGTTGAACTCTACCCCAACGGGGACCAATGAACTCGAAGTTAAATCGAGTGTGAGTTCTGTGTTCTACCTGAAGTTGAGTACAAACTAAAAGTGCGGAACTGAATGTATTGATCGCAAAAGTCAAAAACCGCTATACAAACAACAAAACATTATCTCCTCGAGTGAATTGAATATAAAGCACTTCGTGTGTTCTAAATTTATTGAATCTAAAATAAAATTTAGTGCTATATGGTCCATTTTCGAACAAGCCGGTTAATTGTAAATGGGTTCCGTCTAATGTGCCTCGTTTAAGAATGCGTAAAATGCATATGCCTTCTTCAGGACCTTAAAAACAAAAATAATATATTTAAGGCCGTAACGCAATATTTTATTTTCTTACTTCTGTGAACGTTTTTAGTGATAGCGGTAGAATCCGTCCAGCTTTGACGTAACGCTCATTTTGGGCTTCGAAAATTGTCAAAACTAACATCGCCTTGAAACTCTTCGACCCATTGTACCACTTGGTGCAGTACAATTGTATTTGTAGTAATTGTTTCTGTAGAAAAAAGTTTATAATTATTTTAAATTAAAAGAATATTGAAATACATAATTACTTCATTGACTATTACTTGTCCAAAATAGCAATAAATCCAGAGTTGAAATGCTTCCACAATAATAACGAAAAGCATTGCAATGCAATTCAAATCACTAAATGGCAAGGATGACACCGTAAATAAGCCCAGCGCCATTAAGGTGCAATTATATAAGATGCTTGTCATTGTTGTGAACGAGAAAATGTCGGATATTTTTTGAATCAAACTACAGAAAATAATAACAATAGCAATACATACAACAATTATTTAATGAAGTGAATATACCCAGAAACTTCAATAAGTTTCTCTATGATATCCTTCAGAGAATTCTCAGCATTTTCAGGAAGATACACATTTAAATTGATCTCCTGTGCTTCTCGACCAATACTTGCTATCACTCCTCCACAAAGAGACATAAGGCCACAGAAAAGCTGAAATATACAACAAATTATTTCAATGTATGCACACATCCTCTTGTTTTATCTTCTCTTTGGGAATATGAATTCCAGCTTGAAAAATGATGTCCTCCATACAAGAAAATGCTGTTTCAATTATTATTAGAAAAATTGGCTAAATCGAAGAATCCGATACCGTAGTTGGGACTTGGAAAGTAGGTAGTTAACGAGTACAATAAGCGCAGAGCATATAAAGGAATAACTATTGACTGAGAGATCGAAATGCAAAGGATCTCCGGACGACACCACTCTAAGAAAAATGACTATTTTGTGTACCCATTAACTGGTTTTGGAAGTTTTGCAAGGAATCTTTCGAAATATATAAAAAGCAATAAGAAAGACTACGATGTAGACCTGTATGGATTGCTATCTATCTATTGAAAAAGGACTCGCTAAGGGCTGCTAATGAGCGCCCATTTTCCCGATGCAAATCCCAGTGCGATAGAGAACTTTCATTAAAAACACAAGACGCGCACTGTGCGATCCTTAAAAGCCACCGAGACAGTGCACGAGATCATATAAATCGATCTTCGGAACTCAAAGTGGTCTTTTAAGATCATGCACTCACTTTGTTAAAGAATCTCTCACTAAATTTTTTGAAAATGGCTTCGTCAGCTGTCAATCGACTAGATCCACACTTAAAAGCTAAATTACATTGCCGTAGTTTGCTCAATCCTCATCCACATATCGCTAGTTCTATGGCCCGCCTTAAATAAAGCTAACAACTTTAGGAATCTGATAATAACGACTTAAACTCTGAATGTCATCTGCTATATTCTTGCTTTTGACCTCCAAGGCAACTATAGAGTGTTATGTTATGCAGCCCAGGCTTATAAAATTTGTGTATTGCTGCTTACGGCTACACTAGGGGTTCCGACCTTTAACAAAGAGCTTGCCTTCGATTATTACCGGATTGTGGGCGCGGTGGCTCAAGTGGTTAGCGCGTTGGACTAAGGAGCAAGGTGTTACAGGTTTGAGTCCCAGCCAAAACACCTAAAAGTTTTGGACGGGCCCACCTCTCGCGAGCGTCTGGCAAACATCCGAGAGTAAAACTGTCAGAGGAAAATTCCTCAAAAAAATCTGACCTGAACATCTTGAAATTGTATAGTAGTACTCCGTACTTTAGTATCTTCCAGACAAAAATTCTGTGAAGTAGAGATTCGCAGAGAATCAAGAACAACATACTAATTCTAGTAAAGCTCAAGTCCTCTAAACTAGAGCAATAGCAGAGAGTGAAAAATGCCGATGTAAAGTTAACATTTCTTTAGGGCTCGTTCAAGGCAAAATATTCCTCACAGATGAACAGATGAATATCGTGGCATCTCTAGCTAAACGTTCCCATTGGTCAGGAAAAGCTACCTCCTGAAAAAACGACCTTTATATATTAGCAATCAATTCTCTTCATACTTTATGCCCAATCATAAGGTGTGGTTTATTGTTCCCAAACTCGTTACTGGAGCACCAATGATGCAGCATTTCAAAGTGACTATTTTAATTGGCATTTTGATACAAATCTACTGCCTAGCTACTGCTATTAGATTCTTTCCGAATAAACTTTCACGAAAGGCATTAAAAGCGAACAATACAATCACTTACTGGCTTTTAACATAAGGTAGCGGTTATAGAGACAAGAAAAGTGATTCATAGAATTGGTTAGATGCCAGAGGCATGGTACATTCATCACAATCGTGATGGATTCAAAGAGAAGGCAATACATGTACCTATGTAGATAGGTTTTTAATTAGGAAGGAGATGCTGATTTTGATAAATGATGATACCTTTCAGTAAAATGGAGAAATTCCAATCCTATAGTGAAAGTTGGGTTCGGCGTTAGTGGGTACTTTGGTAATAATTCGTATGAGTAGTCTAGATCGTGGCAATAAGGGAAATATCCAAACAAAAATCTAGCAATGATGAACTGACCTGATTTACTAATCGATACTTAGGACTGTGAATCTCTAGGTCGTTATTATTCGTTGTTTTTAAAGTCAAGCTCATAATCCGAGAAGGGGACTATTGAAGATATAAGGATGTTTGTCTAGATTAGCTATGATCCTAGATTAGAAATAGAGGTACTGAGTTCGGCTGCTTAAGTTCATCGCTAATGTAGTCGAGCAAATCAAGGCAAAAGCAAGCAGTACAAGGACGCTCGATATCATTGAATTCTTACGACAAATGTTAATGTTTCGAGATTATATAAAGATCAGTGGACTTTTTTTTCCCGTTTTTCTGGATCCTGAATTCGTGAAATACAATGTGACTCAAAACTCTCTCTCAACTCTCTAAACTGTTCAACAAATAGTATTGATATTAAACTAAGTGTAGTAGCTTACCGAATCATAGGCAAGCATTCCATTCGCAACCATTACAATAGCTACTGTTTGATAGACATACATCAGCTCATAGTTGGGACTCTTGGTGAAGTTCAAATGCGGTAGATGCGGATTGTAGGGAAACTCTCTAATCACAGTTGGTGCAATCAGAAACGAAACTGCACAGAGATTCATAGCTACAGTGCCGATAGTTACCATTCTTTTATAAGTCTTTAGACCGCTATAGAACTCAGCGAGATCCTGGAACTTATGCGACATGATTTCCAGTTGATTGATACATGAGTAGATTTCATCATTGAAGAAAGCAGCTGCAGCCAGCTTATGGAAACAAACCACAAAGGCGAATCCGTACAGAGCCTTGGTAAATGAAAGCTGAATATCGCCAATCCTGATGGCTGAAACCGTATCTGATATGCATATGATGGGTATGAAACAGCCCAACAGCATAACCACCTGCTTAAAGAAATACACATGAGATGAAGACTAACTTAAAGGATGTGTAGACACTTTACCGCATATCTCCTGAATTGTGCTGTGAATGACTGTGTTTTCCCCACTTTGCCCCATAGTCCGAAGAATTTAAACACATCCTGGGAATACTTAAAGAACTGAACTTTCATTATTTCTGACAAATGGAACGAGCCTCTGAATTGATGCTAAGTTCGTGAGTAAGTGGATAAAGGACAACGAATGAGTACTAAAAAACCTCGGTTGGCAGTCTAAGCGGTAATTAATGTTAATTGTAGACAATTTTCTTGGTTTATTATGTTATACGCGTTAAAAAAATATTTACAGGAACAGGAAGACGGTAATTAAACATTTTACCAATTATATGTTCGTTGGCCCATTTATTGAAATTATACTTTCCATATATACACATATGTATGTACCTTTGGTACATATTAATCAAAACCACACCCAATTGTGTTTTCACTTGTAGCTGTACGAGGTAGGTAGGAGCCGCTGTTTTGTGGTGTAAAGAGGTTTTTAAGTTCGCATTGTGCCAAACACCAGACCATCTATCTAGTCACAGTCAGAGTAGTTAACTCTGTGTATGTTATGAGACAAATGAAGCCAGCTGATATCCTAGCATAGGAACATCATGGATAACTAAAGCAGTACTGCACGATTAGCAGGGAAAATATGCCTATAATTAAAAGAATTCGAAGCGAGAACACTGAAAATGCTTTAATATTGACAAAATATGTAGAAAAACTACAATCCGTCTAGATCGGATAGTCTAATACCCTATTCTTATTCTTTTTTAACTCTTGTGAAGTTTTGCTGAATTACAACAATACTTTCGAACGTTTTTTTTGGATGTTAGATGCAAAATTGTATGAAACTCAGGTTTTTGATACCACCATACCATTATTACCTAAATATTTAGTCTTAATAAAAATTTTCGATTTCAATTAAAATAGTGAAGGAATGAAAACTTGGGCGTGACTGAGAGCGCATTTTAAGAATGTTTGCACGTGTATTGCTTCTCCTTCTGAAAAGCCCAAATATAAAATGCCATCCTCCAGCGGCATTATTTTATGAAGATCGGAGAAGTATTAATGTAATTTGGACAAGGAAATGTGTCCCGAACCCTACCTGTAGGATATTCAAAGCTTGGAAAGTCTCATATCATAATATCGTTAAAAGAACTAATGTCAATAATTTTGTGTCTGTAATCTGAACATAGGTTGGGTTGGTTAGTTAGGTTATGTGGCTGTCACCAGCAGAGACACGTTTAGACCAATAAAAGGTCCATTGTGATATTACTACGGATAAACCGAATTACCAGCAAAAGAATCTGCATGCAAAAAAAAATCGTATATGGGATAAAAAACAAGGTACCCAGTTGCGGTTTGAACTTATGCTGAAGAAATATGATTCGCCATTTAGGTATTAAACCTGTTTCCCATTTTGCTTACAGCATTCAAGTCTGGCTAGATCGTTAAGATCTTGAAAGAAATATTCGCCTCAGCTTTCCTTTTTAAATCCGGTAGGCCAAGACAGATGCACAGAAGAAGGAATCGCTCGATTGCGCACTGAATCTTCTGGAATGTTTGGCCGACTATTATCCTTAGATTCGTCCAATTAATGGATATAAGTTTTCTGGTTTTACTGCAATTCAGTTCTGGCTAAATTTTTTTAGAAGAGAGACATGTGCTGATGTAATTCCTCTCACTGTCTGGAATAGTGATACATCGCATCTGACAGCGTCGTAAGAGATTTGGGGCATTGCTCTACCAACTACTTGACTGCCTATTTTACTGACTTATTTCAAAACCAGACAGCGTGTTTGGTGAAAGAAATGTTAGAGTACTGAAGTAAGCCCGCCGAATCTGTTCGCGACGTTATTTTGGATCCATCTGTGCGTATCTCTATCGCAGAATCATTTTAAATTTCTTTCGATTCCTAACCTTTTCTGCTAGGAACCCAGGATTTATACTTAACTTTAGGCTCCCAATAGAGGACATATATAGGAAATTTTCTTATGGCCATTTAGGATGTTTGGGTGGCTCATATATTTATGATCCAGTTCCAAGCTTCTTAGTCATAATACTGCTCTGTCCGCTATGACCATGACCTTTCCAAAGATATAAACGGAAATATAATGAAGTATACTTTCGAGTAAAGCTATAGGAGTGTTTCTAAGGGCGCCCGTAAGGCAGGTGTAGGTTATCTTTAAACCTCTTCGAGTATTTAGCAATGTTGTCTACCAAAGTAGTACTTTATACATGAGAATTTATCAGCTGTGTATATCCAGCGAAAAATGCGCGTTTTCAAATATTCACACACAACTACCTAAGTCTCTGTTACCAATTTCTGACAGGGAACATTTTGCCATTTTTGGTTTCTCTAAACGTAAACTTATAAGGATCGCTTCAATTAAATCAACCTTTTTTCGGTATCCAAACGAAGTAAAGTCATTTGTAGCCCCGTTCTTCTTCAAATAATCCTCTTTAATACAAGTCGTCGAAACCCCAGATCTGTTCCCTGTCTTAATGCCAAGAATGTTGAATAACTCCAACAATAATCCCTCTTTCTTCGAGAATCCTTTTTCATCAGTACTTTCTAAAATTTAAAGAAATCTGGCCCTGGCAAAAGGAGCTCAATTTCAAAACTTTTCAAAGGCTACTTGTCTGATGTCTTTCTTAACCCTCCTTGTATTCACTTGGATTAAAAAAATAAGTCCTTACCGAATCATAGGCAAGCATTACATTTGAAACAGTTACGATAGCCACTGCTTGATAGGCGTACATCAGTTCATAGTTGGGACTCTTGGTGAAGTTCAAATGCGGTAGATGCGGATTGTAGGGAAATTCTCTACTCACGGTGGGTGCAATTAAAAACGACGCAGCGCTGAGATTCATAGCTACAGTGCCGACTTTTACCATTCTCTTGTATGTTCTTAGGGCAACATAAAAATCAGTCAGATCCTGGAATTTGTGTGACATAACTTCCAGTTGATTGATACATGAGTAGATTTCATCATTGAAGAAAGCAGCTGCAGCCAGCTTATGGAAACAAACCACAAAGGCGAATCCGTACAGAGCCTTGGTAAATGAAAGCTGAATATCGCCAATCCTGATGGCTGAAACCGTATCTGATATGCATATGATGGGTATGAAACAGCCCAACAGCATAACCACCTGCTTAAAGAAATACACATGAGATGAAGACTAACTTAAAGGATGTGTAGACACTTTACCGCATATCTCCTGAATTGTGCCTTGAATGACTGGGTTTCGCCCACTTTGCCCCACAATCCGAAGAATTTAAACACATTCTGTGAGTACTTAAAGAACTGAACTTTTATCATTGCTGCCAAATGAAAAAGAACCTCTGAATTGATGCAAAGTTCGTGAGAAAGTGGACAAAGGACATCGAAAAGAAAATTATAAAACCTTGGTTGAAATATAAAACGGTAATTAAAATTAATTGTAGACAATTTTGTTGGTTCAATATGTCATACGCGTTAGGAAAATATTTACATATGCAGGAGCAGTAAGTCGGTAATTAAACTTCTTTCCAATTCCATGGGCGTTTATCCTTACACTGAAGGTAATAGGCTCTATTAAATTTTGACCAATCAACAAGGATGGAGGTCTAGGGCAACTGTTGTAGTACATGTTCTCATTTGTATCGTACGCATTGCGACTAATTATAAGGTAAGGACTTTCATATAATTCCCGGAAAAAGTTTGACATCGTAATAGGAAATAAGCCGAAGAAGGACGATTCTAGACAGGAAAAAAAGCCTTTCTGGAGAATTTGTAGCTCTAGACTGTCGAAGTCTGTGATGGTAAAGGGCCACAAAATTAAAAGTCAAGTACAATGGATTTAGGAGACAGTATTGTCCTCCCTCAGCTAACTGGCTCTATTTGCATACTCTAAGACGTAATTAGACAATGTGTCTCACTCATTGATGCGACTGTTCCATGACACAAATGGAACACAAAGGTCGCGATGCTAGCGACCAATTACACAAGTACATATGGAGGTGTTCATGGCGTAACGATTTGGTTAAACGCGAACAAGCGACTTCAAACGACTGCAAGCGACGAGAAAGACAGTCAAAACACGAATAAAACTAGACGAAACCGCGCTGTCATAAATACTTCATCGCTTGCGATTTCATTGGTAGTGATATCGCTTGAAATCGCGAGAAAAGCCGTCGCGTCGCGCAAGGCGAATTCACTTGACCGTGAACACAGCCTTCATCGGATGTGGAGTCTAGCGGTGTAAACCTGTTTTCTTCTTGGTGATTCTATAGACGGTGATTCTATATGCTCTTTACACTTCTGTTACCAACGGGTTAAAATACAGGGTGACCAGAAAAAATAAATAAAACAACGACGGTGTAAGATACAAAATTGATTCTGGCTTTAAATAGCCGCTTTGGCCACCTCGCTGACAGTGGTTCAAGCGGCCGGTTTAATTTTTGATCACTCAGTCCAATATGTGGGGTGTTATTCCGGCATCAGCGTCTCGAAAGGACTGGACGTAGTAGCTTTAGAGAAAAAAATCGTGTGGTGTCAAGTCGCATGATGGCGGCGGCCAATTGATGAACGGTCGCCGTGAGATGAATCAGTTGCCAAATTGATTGATTACAACTTCGAGCGTTGCGTTGCTTGTATGCCATGTAGCGCTGTCTTGTTGGAATCACATCTCGAATATATTGAATATGTCGATGAAGCCGGCTAACATCGTTTTATATCTGAAACCATTGACGGTAACGGTTACTCCTTCCTCATTTCGAAAGAAATAAGGCCCGATGTTGCCATAAACCGCACCAAACAGTCAATCTTTGTGGATGCATTAATGCTTGGTCGAACACTTCTGGATTGTGTTCGGTCCAATAACGCGAATTCTGCTTATTGACGTAGCTACTGAGTCAAAAATAGGCAACATTTCCAGCGACCAATTTGCGAACTCACGTCGCTGTCTATGGTTGTCCGGCTTTAATTCTTACGTCAGCACAATGTTATATGAATATAGGTTCAAATCCAACCGCAAAATAAGCCGGGTTGACTCTCTGGCGATCCCCAATGTCAGCTGGATGTCATAGGTAATTTTGACAGCTGCTGAGACATAACAATTGGAAAAAGTATCATTAGTCACCCTATATTTCGTTGCGTAAAAGTATCATCGATATTTTGTAAGCGATAACCTTTTTAGTCCAACAACAACTGAGCTAAAACTCCTTACTTCATGGAAAAGTTGATTCCATGTTCTGTCGCATGGAGTAGGGAAAGTTTGCGATTGATATGTGCTTTTTGGAAAGACTAAAACACATGAACCTTTCGGAAGTAGTTAGACGGAGTCCACATATCCAAGCCACTTGAATACAACTTTTTAGTGCAGTGAGTATATTCAGAACTATCTTTGAATACAACATACAGTCAACAGGATTTTAATATATGTATATGTAAATACATATGTACATATAAATAACAATACTCTTTCTTTGCTTTCGCCCTATCGCGTATCTATTAGGAAAGCGTAAAGTCCATATGCCTTCTTAAAAACCTAAAATGTTTTTGTTTTCTCCATTACGTTACAAAGTTGTTCACCATTCAATTTTTTAACTTACCTCTGTGCATGTTTCAAACGATAATGGTATCAGTTTTCCACCATAAATATACCGATCGTTCTGCAATTCAAAAATGGTCAAAGCCAACATGGTTTTGAAATTGTGTGAGCCGTCATACCATCTAGTGAAATACATTTCTCTCTTTAGAATTTCCCTCTGAAAATGGGTAATTTTTGTAAAAAATTTCATATCAAATAATATATTAACCTGATTAACTATTTCCTGTCCAAAGTAGCAGTATATCCAAAGTTGAAACACTACCACGAAGGATATCGCCATCATTGAGATGCAAGTTAAATCATTAAATGGCAGGACTGTTACCGTGAATAGTCCCAAAGTCAATGAGTTGCACGTGTATATGATATGTATAAGTGTTGTTGAAGAAAATACATTAGATATCCTTTTAATCATCCTAACAGGATATTTTTACTATATCGTTAGACTAACAATAAATAAATGTACATATGTATACTCACTGAGTAATTTCATTGAATTTGACTATAGTTTCCCTCAACCTTATCTCAGCTGCTTTATGGTCTTCGATACAGTCATCCAGTTCTCTGATTTCTTGGCATAAACAGCACAAGACTCCTGAACAAAAGGATACCATTCCACAAAATAACTGTAATAACAAATTTAAGGTACTGTCTAGTTCTGGATTCAAAGAGTGAATCACAATCTTCGATGTTATCTGTACCTTGCTAATCTCTTTCTTTTTACTTCGAAACTTCTAAAGCAAATATTTTCTATCACCGGTATCCACCCTAACTGCTCTCCATACATTAAGTGTTTGACCTTACTTACGCCACTTCAGAGGTTCCGCAAGGGTGCCATTTAAGTCCATTCATCTTTTAATCATCAGTAAATAAATTTAGCAAAGCACAGAAAGTATCTCACTGCCGTTTCTACTATTTCTTACCGTATCATAGGCGATAGCTGATGTCACTAGTATCAGCATAATGCAATTTTCGTAGATGTATATCAGGTGATAGTTTGGAGTCCTGACAGCATTAAAATATGGCAGATAAGGTGTAAATACCAGTGTCCTATAATTCCCAGTCGCCAATGGTGTCGCCATGCATAGAATAGCACACAAAGTAATAGCACTCGTTCCCACTATGAATAGTTTGTTATACAGCTTAAATTCTTTTTCGATCTCTGCCGTGTCCTTAAACATCGTCAAAATGATTTCCATTTGCTTAATACAAGCATACATGTCATTGGCACCAAAAGCTGCTGTGGCAATTTTATGGCTGCAAACTCCAACTGCCCACAGATACAGTGCTTTGATAAATGCGACGTCAATCTTTCCATGGCATATTTCATTGAGTAGGTCCGTGATTATTATTATGATCAGGATAAGGCACATTAGTAAAACTGTCTATGCGAGGAAACAAATGTTAGAGCACACATTTACCGTCAGGAACTAAGATTTACCAGCCACTTGGGAAAATGCCAACCTAGCCGATTTTTATTACTCTCGTGGAGATTGGACCAAATTCCAAATAGTTTGAATAGCTTTGCGGAGTTATTAAAGAAAATCTTCTCAACCATCCTTGTGGCTCAAAGGAAAACTCTTCAATAGTCCATACACGAGTGTTTTATTTTAATTGGAATGGGAAAATCTGGCCTGCACTACTGATAGTGAGACTATAGCTTTAAGTATTGGAAAATAATTACAGCCTTAGGTATGTATAATTTTTTTTGTTATTTGAAGTGACGCAGCGTTTATGGCGTATGATAGGATTTGTACAAATGGTCTAGGAACGCTAGCATCTATTTTTAAACATATGTATTCGTATGTATGGTGTTATATTTAAAGAAAAAATAATGGGGAGTTACATTGTTGCAAAAATAAAAGACTTTTAGAGGCCAATGTTGTATAGGGTGTATAGAAGGTATGCCCTGTGTTCTCAATCTGTAATTGGCTTGTTTTAGATCTAGTTGCCAAAATCCAGTATTAATAAAGTGTAAGTGAATGGTTGTGTAGACTTCTGTTATGATCAGTCTTATTGTCTCAGAAGGAAAGAGAATACCCACATTAGTAACATGTATGTACATACGTACAGATGTTTGAGAGTAGTGGTCCTAAACTGCTATTATGCGGAGCCTCAGTTTGTGTTGTATTGTTGGAATATGACTTTAACTTTTTTTAGCAATATATTGACTATTTCGGTTGGACCTCGGTCTGTTGGGACTGTAATAGTTTTGATGATACCCTCCGAAATTGCGCAGGCAGGGAGCAGTAGATACGCACAGAGCTGAACAAGTTGTTGATGTGCAATGCTTGACCCAAAGTTGAATAGGGGGTGTGATATTAATTTACTTAGGGCTTGATAGGGCCAAGAAATTCGGCAAGACACTTAAAAGGCTTCTCGATATTCACATTACTAGTAAGTGTTGCAACTGAATTGTAAGCAAAGCTCAGATTACATATTTAAATGAGAAAGCGGTGGAAACTGTACTACTTCATGGAGAGCCGTAAATTAGAAAGGACTCTTCACTGTGAAGAATTTTCTGAAGCTGGGTTTTAAGCCATTGATGAGGCTTTCATAACGTTTCAGTACGGGAAATATCATTTCACTCACGGACAGGAGTTTAATAAGGAAATCTCTCACGAGAGGCACTCCTCAAGGATTCATTAATGCTCAATAAGCTCGGTTAATGGGGTGATGAGTATAGGGTTCATGTTAAACACAGGAAACCACATTGGTACACCACAAGACAGGAAGCTATCATGCTGGAAACATAACTTAAAACAAAGAGTCCAAAAGGCTCACTGCATTTCCAAACGAATTGGGAAAAGAACTGGAACCTGAAACCAGAAATACTGCATTGACTGTTCATCATGGTAGTTAAATTCATACTTACACATGGGGCTCTTGTTTTGTGGAAGGCTACGATTAAAAAGAGTACATCTCAAGCTATGTGCAGACGATTGTCAGATCTATAAATATTGTCAGAACCATCACTCAAGTGTGTTGAACTTATGGAAATTTTCGAAAAAGGTTATAGTACTAGAAAAGTAATCCCTTCCTGATTGAATTTTCATGAAAAAGAGGTTTTGACTTTAACTTTAACTTCTTGCCTGTAATATCGTCTGCACGCTTATTGCCTACAATTAGATACCAGTATATCATTACAGCTTACGTATTTCCATTTTGTCCACAGTTTTATATAGTCACTAGTCTTACATAGTCTACTGACCAACTAATAGAACTAGTTTACCTGTGTCCATCTCATATGGGTAATAAACCACCTTTTCCGTTGCTAAAAAAGTTTCATTCGAAAAGCCGTAACATGTATTTTTTCTTAATAAATTAAGCACTTCCTACCATTGCTGTGTTAGCGCGACTTATTTAAGAATGTAAAAAATGCATATCCCTTCTTAACCACCTAAAACAAATAGAAATATGTCTTAAATACAAGTTTCAGAATCACTCTGTTCAGCTTACTTCTGTAAATACCGACAACGATAAAGGCATTACTTTGCCAGCATAAACATATCGATCATTCTGTGCTTCAAAAATTGTCAGAACTAACATGGTCTTGAAGTTTTGTGATGCATCATACCATCTGATGAAGCCAAGTTCTCTTCTTAAGATTTCCCGCTGAGAATTGGTCCTTTGAAACAACTTCGTCAAACAACTTAAAGTTCTAACAAATACCTGACTCACAATATTCTGCCCAAAGTAGCAATAGATCCATAGTTGAAAAGTCACCAAAACAATGATTGATGCCATGGACAGAAATAGCAGTTCTCCAAAAGGTAATATGAAGACCATGAAGAGTCCCAGCGCAATACAGTTGCAGTTGTAAATCATGTGCGTCATAGTTGTCATGGAAAATGTATCTGAAATTGTTGATGTCAACCTAAATAGACATTAGTTGAATAATAGCATTGGTCACTTTGAGGCAAGCACTTACTGTGTAATTTCATTGATTTTATCTATGATTTCCTTCATCTTGTTGTCCGACGCTTGATGGTCTTCAATGATGCTTTCGATTTCTCGAATTTCTTGGCAAATGCTGCTTAGAACTCCCGCGCAAAGGCACATCATACCGCAAAATAACTGCAAACAAATTTTTACACATTTTATTGAAGTTGTAAATTTAGGTTTAGGTTGACTAAAGAATATGAACGTCCTCACAAGACTTTCCATGACTAGCACGATTATGTACTAATAAATTCATGAGCACTTAAATTGAATAACTCTCTAATTTATCAACTTTAAGTTCAATAAAGGGGTTGGATCTGTCGGCTATAGTAGAAAGCATAAGCCATCATCTGAAATGTTTAGTCTTTAGAAGATTGCGCAAGTTCTAGTGTTTACTGATAATGGAGATATAATTGGTATAACTCAGCGGGCTGTACGCTATTATTGCTGTCAAAATTGGTATTATTCAAAGATGTATCCAGTCTTCTGATATGCTTCTTAGGCTTACAGTGACCTTTTGGTTCGGTCCCAACCTGTAAAGATGTGATATTGCCATGTTGTGTCTTGTATTGCCAATAAACTCTCTTGCTGGCCACAGTGTACAAACGAGACCAGTGTAGGATTTTACATCAGACTTTCAATGTTTGTCTCACGAAACTATTTTTAAGTATTTCCTTGAGAGGGTTTAGCCGGATATGTGTATTTATTTCACTGTCCAAATCCTTTTAATTTGTTAGTGTGTGTTCAATTTTGAGAGTAACTATGTATTATTGTGACGATAGTCCTTAAATCTTTCATTGTATCGACATGCTATGGAAAAAATTTGAAATGATTCTGATTGATTCTGTCGCTCCTGGAACATCTTGGATAACTTGACTGCAGTTAAGAGCTTTGTACTTCAGACGATATTTAAAAGATACTCTTCGTAATAGTGATCGTAGCCAATCGTAAGTCCTTCTGGAGGTAAGTAGCACTATTTTTGCTTTGTTCTTGTTGAGTTGTAGACTTTTATAGGTATGTGAACCAGTCTTAAATGAGACTGATTTTGCGACATTTTGCGGTCCAAGAACAACAGGTTTCTCAATGTAGGACTAAGCAAATCATTATCTAAAGGCGTGACCATATTTTGATTGAATTGTTCTTTGACTTATTCGATAAATTGCAATGTTATCGATAATTTGTATGAAAACGTCAAAAGTGACGTACTGAGAAAATCTTATTGTTACTCCGAATAGTGTTGACTATTGCTTTATTTTATACGCAGTACTGACAAGCTTCTGTAATGACGTAGGAAACCCCGATGTAATTTTTTTCGTTCGGGCTTGGAAAAAAACGAGCATATTACGAACGAAATTTCATTTAAAAACAACTAGAAAGTCAGATACTCGGACTTCCGATAAATTTTCTTACCGTGTCGTAGGAGATGGTTATGATGGTCAGTGCAAAAATAGCAATACATTCATAGATGTATAACAGATGCCAGGTTGGGGTCTCCTTAACATGTAAGAATGGTAGATTAGGTGTGAATGCCATCGATCTGTATTCGCCACTCGTTAATGGTGCTGCCATAAACAAAACAGTGCATGTGGTAATGGAACAGACGCCTGCGATGAACAGCTTCTTGTACAGATTTAAACTCTTCTCAATATCCGATGTATCTTTGAATTTGTGCGATATTTCTTCCAAGTGCTTAACGCAGGCATGAATCTCATCATCATTGAATGCAGCTGCAAACACTTTATGCGTGCACACTGTGATTGCTAGCAAGTAAATGCCTTTGCTAGATGCGCTTTCACTCTGTCCATGTTGTGTTTCTTCAACTGTTTCCGTGAAGGATATGATGATCATGATAACGCCCGAATATATGATTGTCTAAAACAAAATTCAAATAAAGTCCAATATAATGCACACGAAATATTGAGTTTTACCACCGATTTAAGGAAGACGGCCAATAATGACTTATTGTCTGCTTGACGATAGGACCAAATTCGAAGTAATTTAAATGCTCTTAGGGACAAATAAAAGAAATTCTTTTGAACCATCCTCTTGGGTTGAGGTTGTACTCTTGAATTGTATTTCCCGGATGTTAGGCATTTTATTGTATTATAGTTGCATACGCAATAGTGGCGGTAGTCTTCAATTAAATGAAGGTAATTACAGTGTAGTGTATAATGTGTGAGAAGGTGGTATATACATGAGGGCAAGGCCGTGAAAGTTCATTTCATCACTTATAGTGTCTGGCATGTAGTGATTTCTGGTTCTGGTCTGATTTCTGGAATAACGAATAACGAACTACGTATTATGGACTTTAAAAATTAATGATTAAATGTCAATAGGAAGACTCAATTCATGTGAGTAGTGAGTCCTGTTCGAGTTTAGAATGCATAAAATATGAGCGAACGAGTATTATGACTTGTATCAGAGACAGAGTATTCCGCATGAAATTATGGAGATTGAGATTTGTACTCCTTACACAAACAAAGGTAGTGTAAGACAAGTGACCCTCACTTTATAGCCTCTATAGAAATTATTGAACGAACAACGTGAATAGTTGCGAGATGGTAGACTAGACCTGGGTCGCATGTACCTGTCCCGCCCAATTCTTGTATTTTTGGTCTCTTATTCTATGTACTACACCGTATTTGAGTTGCCCTCCACTCACTTCCATAGACTTTGATTGCTCGTCAACTGTTCTGCGTCAACCTTAGCGGTTTTCACTGCAGGACATGCAAAAGAAGCTGTATTCTTTACGGTCTACAAAGTGCTCTTCTGTGACCCGGGTTACAATACTGCTCTGCCATATCGAGTTGAATCCTCTATCTCGTACAAAATGAAGGCCTTTTCGTAGTAGGCCGACTCCTTTTAATATCGTCGAGGAGTCTTCCTTTATCGGACAGGAAATTTATTGGACAGGAAATTTATTGGACAGGAAAATGATTCACTACTCTACTAAGTGGTCGTTACAAAAACCCGAAATTTCATAAAAAAAAGTTTTCATGATCACATAGGAACTTCAAAAAATCGCAGCTAACTTGACGAATATCCGAGAAACCCTATGTGAGTGCCTCTTCTAGCGGGATTCAGTCAGGAAAGTGAAAACTGTGTATGTCCGCTTGATAACCTGTAAAATAAAAGGTTTTCAAGTAGCAACCTTCAATAAAATTACCCAACTTACCATGGTGAATGTTTCCAAGGATAATGGTACAATTTTTTCAGCATAAACATACCGATCGTTCTGCATCTCGAAAATTGTCAAAAGCAACATGGTTTTGAAGTTCTTCGATCCATCGTACCATCGGGTGAAGTATAGTTCTCTTCGCAAGAGTTCCCTCTGAAATAAACTGAGTTGTTATGTATTTAATAGAAAAATACTAAATTCCAACCTGAATAACTAAATTTTGTCCAAAGTAGCAATATATCCAAAGTTGAAAACTTATGTAAATGAAAACCATTATCATCGAAAAAAATAGCGGACCGAATGGTAAAGCCTTATTCAAGTATAGTGTAAGTGCTATTGAGATGCAATTGTAAATTATATGTACCATTGCTGAAGTAGAAAAGGTGTCCGAAATTCGTGTAGTTAACCTGAAAATAAATTATTATTTTGTAGATCAGAATTATAAACAAACTCGTTGTACTGGGTAATGTCATTCAGTTTCTCTATTGTTTCCTTCATCTTGTTGTCTAATCTTTGATAGTCCTCGATGATGTCATCGAGTTCTCGGATTTCTCTGCAAATACTGCTTAGAATTCCAGAACAAACGTACATCATTCCGCAAAATAGCTGGAAAGAGAAGTCAACATAATTTTAATTTTGAACTGAGCATGTTCCATTGAGCCGCTGTATCCTAAGATATCAAAACTATTCTGTCAAAAAGAGCAAGCATTGTACGTCTGTTCGCGTACTTTTTCCACCAAAATTCGTAGATTGTGAAATTTCAAGGAGTGGGGGTAAAATTCTCTCAGAGAGTGGTAAAATCACAAAAAAGTAAACGAACGCGAAAGCCACGAAATTCGCCCACTTTTTAGACGTCAAAAGTAAATGTATGGAAACACACAAACAACAAAAAATTTCTTACAGGTATCAGACAGATTTGACAGATTTCGTAAATCAGTGTAAAGGAAATTTTCCTGCACTAAAATTCGTTGCATGGGGAAATTTTTCATTCTCTCGTGAGCGCTCTCTTCTACGAAAAACTACGAAACTTTTACGTACTCGAACAGGATTTGGTGACTTTTCGTAGATTTTCGTGCAAATTCGTTGTTTTGGAAGAGTACGCGAAAAGACCTTGTATGAGCACTAAACCGAAAGCAGATATTTTCAGTTATCGATTGAAAACTAATTTTTTTTTAGGTTACCAGGTTGAGATTGAATATCAGTTTGACCCGCTTATACATGCTAAGTTTGATACAGGATATATGATATATATTTCTTAGTAACCATTCAAAACAAGCATTCATTCGAACCCGCTGTTTACTGCTAACTATCAATTCCTTACCATGTCCAAGGATGTCATTGTAATAGTTAATATACTCAGAACAACGATTTCGTATATGTAAAACAGTTGCCAGTTTGGAGTTGCTTCTAGATTCAAACATTTCACATGAGGTGAAAGTATCAATGGTTTTTTTACGTCTGTTGTTAATGGCGTCATTACGAAGATAACTCCGCATATGCTTATGAAACTTGTTCCCACGACAAATAATCTGTCATATAGCCGGAGACATTTCTCAATATCCGACGTATCCTTGAATCTTTTTGATAGATCTTCCAGTTGCTCGATGCAGGCCCAGATCTCATCATCATTGAAAGAAGCTGTGAATAATTTTTGTGCAGCAGCAATTATTCCAAAAAAGTACAGCGCCTTGGAAAAAATGATTGTCGGCTCTCCATGTTTAATCGCTTCAATTGTGTCCAACAGTGATACCATGGTTATGGACACTGCCGTAAATATGAATACCTGTTTGCAAATGGATAAAATAGGAAAAAGCCAGTAGATATTATCATAGTCTTACCATTATCTTAAGGAATCGTTTCATTAGAGTTCTTTTTTCTCGGTGGTCATGGGACCAAATTTGACATATTTTGAAAACTCTTTGGGTATAGTGAAAGAAATTGGTGTCAACCATTTTGATACCATTAAGACAGTACTTGTGTTTGACTGGATTTAGGGTCTTTTATTGCTCATTTAATGGAACGAGTAAGATTTTCTTGACAGGTGATTGACAATGTGAACTTATCAGAAATGTAAATGGCTTTATGTATAATTAATCCCGAAATACGTGTAAAGAATTTATCATAAGGACAGTGGTTCTGAACCTTTTTAGGGTCAGGGATGCTAGACAGAGTACAAGTTCTAGAAACCTCAAAAGCTATTCAAAAAATTCACTGCATTTGTAAAATCACCGGTCAAACAATTTACAGTGGTTCAAGTTGTTTCTTACGCTACTTCACCGATTTCGGTGAAACTTTCAACAAGCACCCACTTTTCACAAACATGTGAAAAGCCACGCCCACGAATTTTTTCTAAAGGATATTTCTTTTTTAGATTGTCCATTTGTTTAATAGGAACCAAGCGTAAAAGTTGAGTAAAAAACGTTTTGGATAATATTTGTATCCATTACATCCTGGTAAATTAAAAATGGTGTTTCATTTAATAGTTTGTCTGAAAACAAACCAAAAATCATCTTGGAATACAAGAAACACAAGAATACCGACACTAGAAGGACATGCTACTATAATTAATATATATTTTCCCAAGAAGTACAAGATTCAACCAACAGAATGTTCAGCAGTATCATCTGTATAAGTTTCTGGTAGTTCGCTGGTAAATAATAGGTACTGGAACTAGTACAGTGCCTTGTGGTAGACCAGTTTTTATTTAATCTTGTTTAATTTTGAAGAATCCCTGTAGGAAAAAGCGTTTTAAAATACTCTAGTACTGCTATTGCAAATTTGCGGATTAGTCTTTCGTACCAGACTTTATTGAAAGTTTGTGCTATTTAAAAAAATATAGGAGAGCAAAACTTTTTCTCTTCAAAAGATTCGATTTAATCTGTGATTTTATCCACCCAATCGATCGTCGAGTGCACAAATTTCCAAATTGATGATTGTTGGTAAGTGCGGCTTAAGTGGTTACTCCGTTGAACTACGGAGCAAGAGGTTCGAGGTTCGAATCCCAGCCAAAACACCTAAACGTCGGCCCCACCTCTGGCGATCGTCTGACAAACATCTGAGAGTATAATTGTCATGAAAAAGCTTTTTAAATAAGGAATTGCCCTTCGGAAACGGCATTTAACAGTAGACCGATTCCATACGTGTAGGCCCTGAGTCCCATAGACCTTGCGCCAAAAATTTGTATTATTTAAAAGAGTGACCAGATAGCAATCATACTTTTTCCAATTTTTGTGTTTAAGTAGCTGTTAAAGATACCAATGACATCTAGCTGTCGAAATATTCAGTATGGTTTGCCATTTACTTTGCTTTTATTCCTTTGTATCCTTGTCTGTTACCATCGTATATTAGCTTACATCTTTTCTGCAATAAATTCTCATGCGGCTAAGTGTTCTGTTTTAAGTAGAGTATACATCATCCGTTTTAATGTTTATATTGTTCGTTGCTTAGGGTGTTGCCAAGCATATCCAACTTTTTGTAAATATTTGGTATTAGGTGGATACTTTTTTCTAAGTTTTATCTGAAGTAGTTGCAGTCAGGCAGCCTATTGAGTACATAGTTTGTTAGAATATGTACCATTAGGCTTTGAGTTAGATTTGACTTCTCCACTTTTTACTTGCACCTATAGGTACCTATAGGGCAAGTATTGTATTCGTGCAAAATTTGGAACTCGAGATTTTAATCAAAGTTGACATTACTATAATGGAGAAGTCCAAAAAAGTAGGTCCGCCAATGCCGTCTGTCTGTCTGTCTGTCTGTCTGTCTGTCTGTCTGTCTGTCTGTCAGTCTGTCAGTCTGTCTGTCTGTCTGTATATTCGACTACAGCCTAAACGGCTGAACGGATTTACTTCAAACTTCATATATAGGGTCTGTGGGATATTCCCTAGAGGCGAAATTTGAATTTTCATTCTAACCTCAAAATTAAGGGTAGTTTACTTAAGGCCGATTTCAGTTAAAATGGATTTTCTCAAAAACGGCTCTAACGATTTCGATAAAATTTGATGTGTGGGTTAGTTTGGGCATATGCTATGAGGTGGCATACCACGTTTTTCACGAAAAATTCGAATAACGGTAATATTGAAAATCAGCTGTTTCTCGGGTATTTGTGCGGCGATTGGGCTAAAAATTATTATTTGTAGGTTATAAGACAAGTGCAAAATGATGGCATACCAAATTTTGGAATGCCACGCCCACTTTTATAAAACTTATTTTTTTTCAAAATTTTTACTAGAAATTGAGAAAAAATTATTTAAGCAAAGTAATAGGCCTTAAGATTCTCTATAATTCACTCAAACATCTTATCTGGCCACGCCCACTTTTTAAAGGTGTTTTTTAAAAAAAAACATTGAGTAAACTCCTACAATGTTATGACTATTATTCCATCGAAACGCGGAATGCCACGCCTACTTTACTGGGATAAGCAAGACTTGGACTTTAATCCTGATAAAATTATGCACTTATAGCATTACGGTGCAAGTACGTACGACCCAGTCGTGCACTTTATTTAGCTGGGTTTTCTGTTGATTGTTGCTACAACTGCTCAGCTAACTGCACGAGTAGCCGAGAAACCTTATAGAACAAATCAATCATCTAAAATCAAAAATCATTTATGATTAACGATTGCTTTGTAACATGAAATATTGCAAACAAATAATATGTACAAGGGACAATTCGACTAAAGTCAACAAAGTTCTATATATTTTCAATTCATAAACGAGGGCCTCCTCTCTAGCGTACTTCAGCCAAGAAAGTGAAAAAAGTATATGCCCTCTGGATAACCTGTAAATTAAAAGGATTTTTAGAAGATGTCTTCGCTGAAATTACCCAATTTACCACAGAGAATGTTTCCAAGGATAATGGTATAAATTTTCCAGCATAAACATACGAACCGTTCTGCATCTCGAAAATTGTCAAAAGGAGCATGGTTTTGAAATTCTTCGACCCATCGTACCATCGGGTGAAGTACAGTTCCCTTTGCAGGACTTCCCTCTGAAATTAACTCATTTATAATGTTGATACGTACAATAGTGCTAAACTACGACCTGGTTGACTAACTTCTGTCCAAAGTAGCAATAGATCCAAAGTTGAATATTTATGAAAATCAAAACCATTATCATTGTAAGTGCAATTGAGATGCAATTGTAAATTATATGTACCATTGCTGAAGTGGAAAAGGTATCGGAAATTCTTGTTGTATAAGTTTTCCAGCATAAACATACGAACCGTTCTGCATCTCGAAAATTGAAAACATGTGCACGCCGAATGGTAATGCTTTACCCGTATATAGTGTAAGTGCAATTGAGATGCAATTGTAAATTATATGTACCATTGCTGAAGTGGAAAAGGTATCGGAAATTCTTGTTGTTAACCTTAAAACAAATTATTATTTTGAAGATCAGAATTATAAACAAATTGTGTCTTACTGGGTTATGTCTTTCAGTTTCTCTATTGTTTCCTTCATCTTGTTGTCTAATCTTTGATAGTCTTCGATGATGTCATCGAGTTCTCGGATTTCTCTGCAAATACTGCTTAGAATTCCAGAATAAGCGTATATCATTCCGCAAAACAGCTGGAACAAGAAGTCAAGATAAAATATCTAGATGTATCAAATATTTAATGTTTGATCTGAACATGATCCAATTTTAAGGGGCAAGGGCAAATCATTCAAACCAAGTCACTTAGAGAAACTAATAGTACTCCGTGTACATACTTATGTATTGTGGAGAAAATTATTTAATGATAATGTAATATGAATTTTTGAAGATACATGGAATATTTTAAACCCTTTAACCTGGGTGCAATACATAAGGCATAGTACATCCGTCCTAAGCTGGAGTATAATGCTCATGTCTAGTTTGGTGCACCAAAAACTATATTGCACCTGCTGGATAGAATACGAAATCGCACGATAAAACTTATACAAAACACAAGCACGACATAGTCCTCTGACTTTTTGAATATCAGAGACATATTTCCTATCTTACATTGCATTCTGCCCTTCAACAGTTTTCTCGCTACACCGGTCACTCTTTAAATGCACATTAGTTTACCCTCATGCCTTTCTTCGGACGTACTGTCAAGTATATTATATGGATTCATTCCTAAGCCGTACAACACGTTTGTGGAACGCTATACTTAGCTCTTATCTTCCTCGCATTATAGTTCACGAACATTTAAAACCAACGTTCATCGGTAGCTTCTGTCTCTTTCCCTGATTTCCCTAACGCCCGCCCTGTGTCTTAACATTATAATGATATCAATAAATCGCGTGTAAATTATAAAATAAAGTGCACGACTGGGTCGTACGTACTTGCACCATAATGCTATAAGTGTATAATTTTATCAGGATTAAAGCCCAAGTCTTGCTCTTCCCAGTAAAGTAGGCGTGGCATTCCGCGTTTCGATGGAATAATAGTCATAACATTGTAGGAGTTTACTCAATGTTTTGTTTTTATAAAAATGGGCGTGGCCAGATAGGGTGTTTGAGTGAATTATAGAGAATTTTAAGGCCTATTACTTTGCTTAAATAATTTTTTCTCAATTTCTAGTAAAAATTTTGAAAAAAAAGTTTTATAAAAGTGGGCGTGGCATTCTAAAATTTGGTATGCCATTATTTTGCACTTGTCTTATAACCTACAAATAATAATTTTTAGCCCAATCGCCGCACAATTACCCGAGAAACAGCTGATTTTCAATATTACCGTTATTCGAATTTTTCGTGAAAAACGTGGTATGCCACCTCATAGCATATACCCAAACTAACCCACACATCAAATTTTATCGAAATCGTTAGAGCCGTTTTCGAGAAAATCCATTTTAACTGAAATCGGCCTTAAGTAAACTACCCTTAATTTTGAGGTTAGAATGAAAATTCAAATTTCGCCTCTAGGGAATATCCCACAGACCCTATATATGAAGTTTGAAGTAAATCCGCCCAGCCGTTTAGGCTGTAGTCGAATATACAGACATACAGACAGACTGACTGACAGACAGACAGACAGACAGACGGCATTGGCGGACCTACTTTTTTGGACTTCTCCATTATAGTAATGTCAAGTTTGATTAAAATCTCGAGTTCCAAATTTTGCACGAATACAATACTTGCCCTATAGGTATAGGTGCAAGTAAAAAGGATATTCCTAATGTGTTTCTGGTTGAATTTTAACAATCTATTGTAAGCATTAAAAGAAGAATTTCTTTGTATCTACTGCTTACTAATTAGTATCTTTTCTTTACCATGTCCAAGGTTGTCATTTTAGTTGTCACTATATACAGACTAACGATTTCATATATATAAAACAATTGCCAGTTTGGAGTTGATTTCAGATTCAAAGCTTGCACAGAAAGTGTAAACATCAATGGTCTCTTTTCGTCCTTTGTAAATGGCACAGCTACAAAGACTACTGTGCATTAGCTTAAGAAACTTACGCTTATGATGAACAGTTTGTCATTAAAACGGCGACATTTTTCAATATCCGACGTATCCTTGAATCGTTTTGATAGATCCTCCAGTTGCCTAATACAGTCATAGATCTCATCATCATTGAAAGAAGCTATGAATAATTTTTGTTCTCCAGCAAGTAATCCAAAAAAGTACAGCACCTTGCAAAAAATGATTGTGGACTCTCCGTGTTTGATCTCTTCAATTGCGTCCAACAGTGATATTAGGGTAAGGGAAACTCCGGCAAATATGAATACCTGTGTACATACGTACGTATGTAGGTTATTAAATGGAATTGCGGACCAACAAATAAATATATCCAAACTTACCATCAGTTTACCAAACAGGACCGCAGGAGTTTTGTTTGCTCCCGGATTCTGAGGCCAAATTCGATATAATTTAAAAACCCTTTGGGCATAGCTAAAGAAATTGTTGTCAACCATTTTCGCAATGGGAAGAGAATAGGTGGCTTTGGCTGGAGGCAAGCCAATTTAGAGCCCGTTTAATGCAACGATAGTGATTCTCCTGACAGGTGATTGACAGTGTGAGGTTAAATTAGTTGACTTTAATTATGGCCTTCGCAAAATGTATCGACAGTGTAAGTGGTTTTATGTATAATTAATTCCGAGGTGTGTACGTGTTGAGAATTCATTAGAAGCGCAGTGGTTTTAAACCTTTTTGAAGGCCACGGAATCTTTTTCTAATTCATTGAAGTAGTAGTCCATTAGGTTAGAAGCATAAAAAGTTATTAGCAACTTCCTGGTTTAGTTCAATAATTTGCACGTCGAGGCAAGATTTTTAAACAATTTCTCTCAAAAGAATTAAAAAATAGCAAATAATAGGTATTGTACTGGACCTATTACACTGCTTTGTGGTATACCAGCTTTAGTTTCTTTTCATGTTGAGTACTCTGTTTCTTTTTTAATTTTGAAGAATTCCTTTTATAAATAAGGCTCTAAAGTATTCGAGTACGGTTTGGTTCTAATACAATTGTGGGTTCTAGTAAACGTTTTCTTTTATTACAATTCGTTAACTTAATACTAAAACTGATGAACAGTTGAAAGAAATCATTTTAAACGATTAAGTGGTTGAGTTGATAACTCCACTAGGAAAACCCAAAAGCAAATGACAGGAAGTTTTTGGCAAAAATTCGACAAGTGCCGACTATATGTCAAGTATTATCATGGCGGGTAAGGGTAGAAACTTTACAACTACATTTATGTAGGTTTTAGAAATATACTTAATTTTCACTGCTCCCTCTGGTATACACAACAGGTACTTGCCTGGTACTACCAATATTGGGCGATATGAGTTACTTCGCTACATGGTTTCCCTGGCTTTGAAACTGCACCATTTATAATCTGCGGTAGTATTTTTTCGTGGAAAACCCTGAGATCAAACACCTTTTCACACCCTGCCCAAGGGCATATAGTAAGTTTAATACATAGATGAATAATTGAGATAGGTCCTATAAAGCACATATACCTGATGAGTATCAATAGCTTCCGTATGTCACCAGTTTTTTGAGCTTAAATTTTGAATTATGAGGATCAAGCTCTCCATCTGGGTTTTTAAGAAAGAGAAGCTGTATACAGGGTAAACAGTTTTTTGAATCTTCCAACTTCCATGTCCACTTTTCAAAACTTCCTTTTTATGTAAAATTTAAAAATTTTACTAAGAATAAATATTTGACCACGCCCAGTTTTTGGGGGTGTTTTCATGGAAAAACTGATTTATGAAATTTTGCATCTAATACCCATAAACGTTCAAAGATATCGCTGTTATACAACAAAAAAATTCAGTACGGTCACTCCTACTTTTTAAAAGCTAAATAATAAGGTAGCATACGATCCATTGAAAATGGATTATATAGTTATATACTATATATGTACATGCATAGTTCTTTGATAATGTTTATCTTCATTGGATTGTAAGACGTCTTTAAGACATGCACCGGAAATGTTTGAATTTTTTTGCAACTTTTTGCCAAGTTCCTTAACTAGTGCAGAATTTCATTTCTGTGTTCATGGACATGGACATTACTAAATTCTCACAGTTTTTTAAACTTATTATTTATAGTAGTTTGGTCTTGTCACTTGGCGCCCTTGGCTGCATACATTTTTTCTGCAATAAATTCATATAGCGTTCTCTTTTAAGTAGATTATGCACCGTTCGTTCTTGATAATCAGTTTTACAACTCATCAGTCTAGAGTACATACTATCCTTTCAAACCCATCAGTTTTTTTTTTAAATTCTCATGGGATACCCAATACTTGCTTGCACATATTCATCCTTCATGCACTAGATACGGCGCAACCTATGAACAATTGTTCGGTTCTTCAGTCATGCCATCACTTAGCATACATAAGATTGTCGCTACTACTGCTAAGCTTACTTCACTAGTAACTAGTATGATTTATGTTTTACTTGTAACAAAAAAAAACCCATATAAATAACAATTCGTTCAAAGTCAATTTTTCGAATTTTACGTTTTAAATTCATATATGAGTGACTGCTCTCTAGTGTGCTTCAGCCAAGAAAGTGAAGAAAGTATATGCCCTCTTGATAACCTGTAAATTAAAAGGATTTTTAGAAGATGTCTTCACTGAATTTATCCAATTTACCACAGAGAAAGTTTCCAAGGATAATGGTATAAGTTTTCCAGCATAAACATACCGATCGTTCTGCATCTCGAAAATTGTCAAAAGGAGCATGGTTTTGAAATTCTTTGACCCGTCGTACCATCGGGTGAAGTACAGTTCCCTTTGCAGGACTTCCCTCTGAAATTAACTCATTTATAATGTTGATACGTATAATAATGCTAAACTACGACCTGGTTGACTAAATTCTGTCCAAAGTAGCAATAGATCCAAAGTTCAACATTTAAGAAAATGAAAACCGTTATCATTGAAAACATGTGCACGCCGAATGGTAACGCTTTACCCATGTATAGTGTAAGACCAATTGAGATGCAATTGTTAATTATATGTACCATTGCTGAAGTGGAAAACGTATCGGAAATTTTCGTAGTTAATCTGAAAACAAATTATGATTTTAAAGATCAGAATAATGAACAAACTCGTTATACTGGGTAATGTCATTCAGTTTCTCTATTGTTTCCTTCATCTTGTTGTCTAATCTTTGATAGTCCTCGATGATGTCATCGAGTTCTCGGATTTCTCTGCAAATACTGCTTAGAATACCAGAACAAACGTACATCATTCCGCAAAACAGCTGGAACAAGACGTCAGGATAAAATATTTATATTAGGTCTATGTGCGTACTTTCTGCACCAAAATTCGTAGATTGTGAAATTTCAAGGAGTGGGGGTAAAATCACATAAAAGTAAACGAATGCAAAAACTACGAAATTCGCCCACTTTTAAGATGTCAAAAGCAAATGTATGCCAATACACAAACAAAAAAAAATTTTAACAGGTATCTGACAGATTTGACAGATTTCGTAAATTATTGCAAAGTTCCTGCACTAAAATTCGTTGCATGGGGAAATTTTTTATTCTCTCGTGAGTGCTCTCTTCTACGAAAAACTACGAAACTTTTGCGTACTCGAACAGGATTTGGTGACTTTTTGTAGATTTTCGTGAAAATTCGTTGTTTTGGGAGAGTACGCGAACAAACCTCTTATAAATTTTTGTACTATACTGTCGCTATATCCTATAATATTATTCAATTGAAATGGCAATGGGAAATGGGCAAACGAAACTATCGAATACGGAGACTACAGCGAACGCTTTAATTCCTGGTTTGGAAATTCACTTCTTAAGTTATTAACTATTGAACTTCAGCTTGGCACTCCTATAAGGTAAGCTCCACTGGAAGATGTATACATATCATACATGTATGTATCAGAGTTGTTAAGACTACAGTCATATGAAGACTGCAGTTAAATGACTAAACGACTTATTTTGTAAGTCTTTGACTTTAACTTTGAAATAACAGTCACCCTGAAGCAGTAAATTGATTGCAAGTTTCACTGTTTTACGTCTGTGGACCAAAATCGAACATTTGAATAAGCTAAGTAATAACTTTAAAGAATACAATTATCGAACAATTTCAGTATTTTATCGACTTAATTTTCCATTTACCAATAAAACATTGCTTAGTAAGCATTTAAAACAGGCGTGTCTTTGTATCTACTGCTTGCTATTAAGTATCAATTCCTTACCGTGTCCAAGGTTGTCATTACGATTGCCATCATGTATAGACAAACGATTTCGTACATATAAAACAATTGCCAGTTTGGAGTTGCCTTCAGATTCAAGGCCCGCAAAGGAAGTGTAAATATCAATGGTCTCTTTTCGTCCGTTGTGAATGGCACTATTACGAAGACAACTACGAATACGCTTAAGAAACATATGCTTATGATGAACAGTTTGTCATTAAAACTGATACATTTTTTAATATCCGACTTATCCTTGAATCGTTTTGATAGATCCTCCAGTTGCCTAATACAGTCATAGATCTCATCATCATTGAAAGAAGCTGTGAATAATTTTTGTTCTCCAGCAAGTAATCCAAAAAAGTACAGCACCTTGCAAAAAATGATTGTGGACTCTCCGTGTTTGATCTCTTCAATTGCGTCCAACAGTGATATTAGGGTAAGGGAAACTCCGGCAAATATGAATACCTATGTACATATGTACATATGTAGGTTATTAAATGGAATTGCGGACCAACAAATAAATATATCCAAACTTACCATCAGTTTACCAAAAAGAACCGTAGGAGTTTTATTTGCTCCCGGATTATGAGACCAGAGTCGAAAGAACTTGAAAACCCTTTGCGTATAGCTAAAGAAATTGTTGTCAACCATTTTCGCAATGGGAAATGAATAGGTGTCTTTGGTTAAATTTTAGCCTTTTTAGAGGCCGTTTAATACGAAGAGAGTGATTCTCCCGACCGGTGATTGACAGTGTGAGTTTTAATTAGCTTTCACAGAATGTATCGACATTATAAATGGTTTTATGTATAATTAATGTCGAGGTACGTGTGAAGAATTTATCAGAAAGACAGTCGTTTCCAACCTTTTTTAAGACCATGAAATCTAGGAAAAGTACTTTCTAATTCATTGAATTATAAGTTTTTACTAATCTTCTGGTTTAATTCAATGACCGCACATAACTCGAGAATGGATCGCCTGATTTGAGCTATCTGTGTTTTTGTTATGTTCGTTTCGTAAAAATCTATTTTCTATACATTTTGTTGGGAATTTTTTTTCATTTTGATCGTAATATTACGGTTCATATTTATAATAAGTTCAAAATTGGGAAAAGTTTTCCGGAAAATCTTTTTTTTCAATTCAATAATTGCAAGTTTGGAGTTTTTTCATCGGAAAACCCTTTTTTCCCACTCTTTCACAAGCAATAACATTGCCCACACAATGTTTTTTGTTCAATAAGAGATGGCGCTGTTAGTTCACTTGACATTGGGAATTTGGCAGGTATCTTGTTAACTTAGTCATTTCACCATAGACTACCTATACTAGACAACAAGTCTCGATTCATTTGATAGATTCGCTCTAGCAAACTAAAATTGGTCCATTTCCACTTAAAAGCTTGAGTTTCTGACGTTCCAGAGCTTCTGACGAAATTATAGCATCACACACATTTTTACAAATAGGTCGACACTTTTAGACAGTTCACTACCATATTCACATGGATTCATGCACAGGAAAATATGGGCTTCGCATATTTTTGACAATGCGCAGATATTTTTGCCGTCTGTCTGTGCAATTTCAAATTGATTTGATGCTAAGTATATTAAAATTACTTTACAGCTTTACTTATCAGATTTCCAATATTAAAATTGTGCCAAAATCATTTGTGAACGATTACTTCATCTCAATGAAGTGAAGTACACCGTGACTTTGATCCGGTTTTGTGATTTTACCGTTGGATTCCTGCTGATGCTGGGAATATTAATATATTGAGGACTAATTGGATTGTGGGCGCCGTGACTCAGTGGTTAGTGCGTTGGACTCTGGAGCAAAGGGTTCGAGGTTTGAATCCTAGTCGGGAACACATAAAAGTTTTTCACAACCCCACCTCTCGCGAGCGTCTGACAAACATACGAGAGTACAACTGCCCTGAGAAAGCTTCTCAAATAACAAACTGCCCTTCGGACACGGCATTAACCAGTAGGCCCCTTCCATTCGTATAAAGAGTATAACACGCACAACACGAATGGTTTTGAGAAGCTAGACCCTGGGTCACGTCGACCTGTTGCGCCAAGTATGCATTTTATTAATTGGATGCGATAACAACCTCGGCATTATGACAGACGATACTTTGGTAAACGAGTATGTAGTAAATTTAAAAAAAAAAAAAAAAACTCAGCACATGTTGGTGGTCCAAGAAAATACTGCTGTCTAGAGTTGTAAGCTCATAAATGCTCTATTCATCCCTAATCGAGTGGAAGGTGTCGACTGTGAATAAACAATATTTATAGACTAACCGCAATTCGTTGTCGTGGGTATGGTATCCTAGGTGCTGTTGTGTACAGAATTCAGGATGGAAGAACGGAAAATATTGACTGAAAAATAATAAGAAGACAAGATAATACAAAATCACTAAGAATGTGACCAAATACCGCGCTAATAATCCATATCCATGCCGGCATGTAGCACCACCTAAGTAAGTAAGTAAGATTGTGACAATACAGATGGAACGTATATCTTGATAACTTGCCATGAATCCAGCGTACACTGGATGAAATGAAGATCCAGAACGTGGTGACTTTAACTGACCAATTTTCTTTGAGCAATTATGGATATTAAAAATATTAAGGTGATGGTTATAAATAAATAACCTTCAGTTCAGCCTATTATCAAGAACGGTGTGTAGAATATATTCGGCATTGTCCGAGATTTTAAAAGATTATTTCCCTTTTTTGGTAAAAATATTTTCTTTTCAAGACGTCTATACCAAATGCTTTGATGAACTGGTTGATATTGTGAACTTGAAGCCCATTTCTGTGAGTTGCTTCAAATTCAAATTGTCATAATAGCAATTTACTCATTATTTGCTCAATACCTGTAATTATTGTTATAACAAAGTTTGGTAAACACATTCACCAGTTAGTGCCCTTGTCTTTTTATAGCTGCAAAACGTAACTTTATTACAAACCGTATGTAACCATTGATTCCTTAACCGCTTTGAAGATGTGCTCAAGAATGTTTTGTATATCCACTGCTCCAGTCTTCGGTAGAGAAATCAACTTAAATTCGTTTTTTTTAAATAATTTATTTCTACCACACAAGACTACTAATTGAAAATCTATAAAGCATTTTTGTCATACTATCCTGGTACTGGTGTAATGGTTTTTCTATCGCGATTCATTCAAAAACGTGAAAAAAGCATATGCCCTTTTAACGACCTACGATGACGTGTTTTCCTATAGCTTTATTCCCAAAATATAATTGAACTTACCTCGGTAAAAGTGTCCAAAGATAATGGCACAATCTTTCCCGCATAAACATACCCATCATTTTCGGTTTCGAAAATTGTCAAAAGGAGCATGGTTTTGAAATTCTTCGATGCGTCGTACCACCTGGTGAAGTACAATTCTGTTCGTAAGAGTTCTCTCTACAAAATGGCTCAAATTAACTCCGTTTCTTTGAATTTAGATTCTTTTCTACCTGACTGACTAAATTTTGTCCAAAGTAACAATAGATCCACAGTTGAAAAGCCACTACAACGGTTACCAGTATCATGGACATAAATGAGAAATTTATTGGCAGAATCGTCATCATAAAAAGCCCCAAAGCCATGGTGTTGCAGTTATAAATTATATGAGTCATTGTGGTCATCGAAAAGATGTCTGATATTCTTGTAGTTAACCTAAAATAAAATCATTAGTTTTGAAGAGTAGTTTAAAAGGGACCTCGTTGTACTGGGTAATGTCAATGAGTTTTTCTATGGTTTCCTTCATGCGGTTGTCTAAACGTTGATGGTCCTCGATGATATCATCGAATTCTCGAATTTCTCTGCAAAGACTGCTTAGAATTCCAGAACAAACGTATATCATTCCGCAAAATAGCTGGAAAGAGAAGTGTAATATTTAAGGACCCAGCTACATATGTAATGTACTATATCCTTGGCTAAGTCTGAGTGTAGATAAGTTAAAAAATAGAAATTCCTGTCAACTGATTTAGATGCGTTGATGCAGTAATGGATCGTGAATTTTTGTGAAGTCCAAGTGGATATACATAGCAGATATATGTACTCTACAACTCTAGAAGCATTTACTTTTTGTACCTCCTTACCGTATCAAAGGATATCATGACTATGGTTACTATATATAGAGCAATGACTTCAAAGATGTAGAGCAAGCACCAGTGAGTAGTTTTTTGATGATCCAAATACGGCAGATGCGGTGTAAGTATCAAAGGATTACGTACGTCAGTCGTTAAAGGTGCTGCTAAAACAAAACCGGTACATATACACATGAAGTATAAGCCAGTACCAGATATCTTGTCGTAGAGGTGAAGTGTTTTCTCGATGTCAGATGTATTCTTGAATCTTTTCGATAACATTTCAAGGCGTTTAATGCAGGCATAGAGTTCCTCATCACGAAAAGCAGCTGTGTATAACTTATGACCAGAAACGAGAACAGCGGATAAGTATAGCATTTTGCGAAATTTTTCTGTTGGATCTGTTTGTTGTAACTCTGCGTAAACGTCCGATAGAGCTATTATGGTCAGGGAAACGGTTGTACATAGGAATACCTAGATGCAAACATTTATTATATATAGAATATATGGGAATATGAAAGATCATATCCCAGCCTTACCAGACATTTAAGAAAACGGTCCATTTGGGTCTTTTTGTCATCGGGGTTATAGGACCAAATTCGAACAAGTTTGAAAATGTTTTGGGAATTTCGGAAAAAGTTACTCTTGCCCATGTTCTTAAGAATATCGACTTGAACAGATGTTTTTAGCTGGATGCAAGCGATTTTATTATCAATCGAACGAACGAGAATGGTTGGCCGGACTTATGATTGACACTATAAATTAGAGTTAGCTGTGAATAATTAATTCGCACGCGTAGCAAATTTGCAGAGGTTGATCAAAAATTCAGGTACGTGATAGTTTGAAGATATTTATGACAGTTGATGTCCCATGATTATTTATTTACGCTACCTTTACTTTATTGGCGAATCGAGGCTCAGTCATTTGAAGTGTGAATCATTTTGCCAGCACTTTTAGCAGGATGCATGGAACTGAAAACTAATAACTTCCAATAGATCAACTAATTTGCTCTTAACACTTAAAGAGCAGAGTCTGAAGAAAGAATTCCATGCTCTGGCAAAAAAACGTCGTCCCATTAGATTAACAACAAATTGGATTGCATTCAACTAAAAATATCTGCTCAAGTCTATATCCTTCAGAATATTGCAAGGGTACTTTATTTATTTTTTTTTAAATTGTTAAAAAAAAAGAAGAAAATATTTGGCATGACAGGTCGATGGGACCCAGAGCCTAGCTTCTCACATCCACATACGTGTTGTTTGTGTTTAAGCCGTTTCTACAAGACATTTTGTAATTTGAAAAGTCTTTTCATGACAGTTGTACTATCGGATGATGCTCGCGAGGGGTCGGGCCGTGAAAGAAATTTAAGGTGATGTGTAAGGATTGAACCTGGCTCTACGGTACCCACTTTTGAAATTGTTTCAAAAACTATCAAAAACTGCAGTCATATACCATAGTGATACGGATGGCAGCAAACCAGTTGAAATGTGGTGAACAGTAGAAATGAAGCTTACTCCTGCTCAAGGTTTTACAGAGGTATACCGATTGTTTAGTCTTGTATCGAGGGGTAAGACCGCGGCTAAACCATGTCTAGATCGTGACTTATGAAGGTGAAAATCTCAAAAGACGCGGTGGGGTTAGAAAAGCAAAGCACTGTGGGACTCTTACCGTACTAAAAACACCTCCTTCGTCATGACCAATCAACTATTGATAATTAAAGTTTTTTGGGCATTTTGGTATTTCATTCCTTCAACATCATCTCGTCAGAAAGCCTACTTAGGCTGTGTGAATGGAACGGGCCTACTGTTTAATGCCGTATCCGAAGAGCAATTGGTTATTTGAGAAGCTTTCTCAGAACAATTATACTCCCAGATGTTTGTCAGACGCTCGCAAGAGGTGGGGTCGTGAAAAACTTCTAGGTGTTCCGCGACTGAGATCTAACGCACTAACAACTGAGCCACGGCACCCGACGTGAATTCACTTGACTTTAAAACAGACCGGGTTTTTCAGATTTTTTGAAATTTTCTGAATTTTTTTTGACGTTTGGAATTGCCAATCGCTATCACTCGCTGTGACATTGGGCTGCATTCACCGTTAAGCGACCAAAACATATTGAATCAAATTGCTCGTCGCTCGCAGTCGCTTGAAGTCGCTGGTAGTCGCTCAATTCCCTTTTCGCTGATACGCTGTTTATTGAACACCTCCATATGTATTTGTGTAATTGGTCATTAGTAGCGAATCGCATCGCGTCATGTGACCGTGAACATACCTTTAGCTTTGTTTTAAAAATAATTTGTTTTTGAAAACCTAGTCAATTTCATTTTGTGCCAACTTCTAATACGTAAAATCCGCGGAAGCGTTCAAACAGAACTACCTATTAATCTGAGAATTCTAATATCAAAAGTCCGTCAGTCTTTAGCATCACACCTGAAAGAATTGAAGCCCAAAGGCAACACTTGAACCACAATTTCTCAATCGAATGTGTAACTATGTGTTAACATGCGGCAACGACATTGCATTTGTTAAGATCGTAAATGGGGTCAAAACAAATCTATCACCGAGGAGGGACATGCAACATCGAATAATTCGACAGAACGTTTCCTATTCAGTCCTATTTGCGATGACTTGCTTTGGAGTAGGATCTTAAATAACAACCATTTTGAGTTGGGCAGCGACATAGGCATGTTGAAACAATTTCAAATTGTGGAGCCAGTTAAGGTAGTTTGTCGGTATTTAATTTAATTCAGCAACGATTCTGGTTCTGCATAATGGGGAATGCGAGTATATTAAAAAATCAATTTCAACAATTGCCTAGGTCAATGTGAAGCACTTTATATATTGTACTTGAAGGTTATACATTGTATTGTAATTCAAACAAAAAGGACATGATTCAACTGACAGGTGGTTGGTACTACAAGTTGTAATTATTTCTGGGTAATTATACCTTCTGCAGGGAGTGTGAAAAATAAAATTCCGAGCGTTTCAATACTATTGTATTCAAGTAATTGCTCATACATATACAGTGTCAAAAGTGACAACTATAAAGAGGAGTTAAAGTGATGTTTCTTTGATTCCTGCGAAAAGTGTACGTAAGTGTGTACTGAACCTAGTGATGACGAGTGTTGCAACTATTGCCACGTTTGTCCGGACGGGTTTTGGTGAACTTATAAGCACGAGTGTTGAACAAGATGAAAACAGCAGAACTGTATATAGACAATGGACGAACTCTCTCTCGACGGGTTTAACCGTGGTGTTATCGATATGCATGTTTGGAACTCCGATCGATAAAGAAATCTGGTTCACATCCCCAAGAGGGTTACTGACATCGATTTCAACCGGTACCTCGTTCAACGTCAAACAACGGCTTCCGGCTAAAAGATTTCACACAGCTTGTAATACGGTGAGAAGTAGCGCCAGGTGTTTAAGTTTATGAATTCACACTCCAACCCGACGCTCTTTGATGCAATACGCATATTTCCAACATATGGAATATGCAAACTTTCAGGCCAGCAAATGTCGACTTTTATCATATTCTTGTTGCATTCAAATTCAGAGCTCGACCAGCTCGCTCAACGAAACAAGATCGAAGCGAATATAGTGGCCAATAGAGACCGCCTGATCTAGACACGAACAGAAAAGCTGGATCCAGTCAATAAGGGAGAGGTTGGCTCAACTAAGAAGAAGGTGACGAACGAATGGTGTCATGCTCGATGACTGGACTATGAGCTCTGTGTGTCATCTACAATAAAGGGAATCCTATGCCTTATGAAAATTATTGAGTCAAATCACTGCTAAATGTCGCTGAAGTCTTTCTGCAACACACTAATCGTATGTCAGTGTGGCTTCTGTCCTACCAGATCGATGATCGATCAAATTTCTTTCAAACTAACCCAAATTGTGAAAAAGAGCAATGCATTTCAAGCATATGAAAGCAATCATCGTATTGAGCTCTATAAGGCTATAATCGAATTCAAGTTCCTGGCAAAACTGATTCCGCGGGGCTGTGTGACGATGGCTAGCTCGCAGTGCAATGTGCTAACATGGCTGCTAACATGAAAAACATTATTTTCAACAAATCTGCCCAGCAGCTGTCATGTTGTCAACAAACATTAAGCATCTGTCTGCCACCTATGATAACACGTCATGCCTGTTATATGGAGCTGAGTGCTGGCCGATAAACAGAGCAACAGAGCAGATACTGATAAATTAAAATAAAGTGCACGACTGGGTCGTACGTACTTGCACCGTAATGCTATAAGTGTATAATTTTATCAGGATTAAAGTCCAAGTCTTGCTCTTCCCAGTAAAGTAGGCGTGGCATTCCGCGTTTCGATGGAATAATAGTCATAACATTGTAGGAGTTTACTCAATGTTTTGTTTTTATAAAAATGCCCATAAAAAGTGGGCGTTGCCAGATAGGGTGTTTGAGTGAATTATAGATAATTTTAAGGCCTATTACTTTGCTTAAATAATTTTTTCTCAATTTCTAGTAAAAATTTTGAAAAAAAAATAAGTTTTATAAAAGTGGGCGTGGCATTCCAAAATTTGGTATGCCATTATTTTGCACTTGTCTTATAACCTACAAATAATAATTTTTAGGCCAATCGCTGCACAAATACCCGAGAAACAGCTGATTTTCAATATTACCGTTATTCGAATTTTTCGTGAAAAACGTGGTATGCCACCTCATAGCATATGCCCAAACTAACCCACACATCAAATTTTATCGAAATCGTTAGAGCCGTTTTTGAGAAAATCCATTTTAACTGAAATCGGCCTTAAGTAAACTACCCTTAATTTTGAGGTTAGAATGAAAATTCAAATTTCGCCTCTAGGGAATATCCCACAGACCCTATATATGAAGTTTGATGTAAATCCGTTCAGCCGTTTAGGCTGTAGTCGAATATACAGACAGACAGACAGACAGACAGACAGACAGACAGACAGACAGACAGACAGACGGAATTGCCGGACCTACTTTTTTGGACTTCTCCATCATAGTAATGTCAAGTTTGATTAAAATCTCGAGTTCGATTTTTTTCACGATTGCAATACTTGCCCTATAGGTATAGGTGCAAGTAAAAAAGTGGAGTTTGGACCGTAGGGTCTTGGATGAAGGCAATATATTTCCCAATTTCTTATAAGCTGAGTCTGTTTTCCATGGATTAGTAAAAATTGGTACAGATGCCTCTATTACAAGAGTGAGAAGACTGCACATTATCAAGCTTCATTTAAGACTTTAGGAACTGAAAAATGTCCTTGGCTCTAGTTCCTAAGTTTGACATTGGAAGACATTGCATGGACATTGCATTATATTGTCGACTGAAAATACTTACTTATTTAGCTGACGCTTCAGTCTATAGTTGAATAACGTTGCTGTAGATCAGTTATTTGCCGCCAGCCTGTTCTCAAGAACCAACGGTGGCGATGGTATCCTCTCAAATTTCCAAATCTGATCTTAATTCGTATACCTATCTTGGATGTTGTGTGTCCTCTAAGAGAGAGAGAGAGAGATGTTATTTTAAACAATATGTGCCTCCTTAATATCTTTATCGGACGGCAAACTACTTCTGAACTTCTATAAAAGTACCCTCTACGAATAGAGGAGTTTTCCAAAACAAATCAAACAGCCTATAAAGCTGTGCTATAAAGATTTAATTCAAAAATATTTTACATGTTTTGAAATAACATAGTAAGTGCAAAATATCCTAAAAAGGATTGAGCCCGGTTTTAACGGGACTTATTCAAAAACGTAAAAAATGCGTACGCCTTCTTAATCACCTGAAATAAAAGACCAAACAAGTCTTAAGTAGAAGTCACAGGATCACACTCTCAATCTTACCTCTGCAAATATCTGCAACGACAATGGTAAAACTTTACCAGCATAAACGTACCGATCTTTCTGTGTGTGAAAAATTGTCAAAAGCAACATGGTTTTGAAGTTCTGCGATGCATCATACCATCTGATGAAACTTAGTTCCCTTCGTAGGACCTCCCTCTAAAAATTGATCCTCTAAAACATCTTCAACAGACAATTTAGAGCTCTAAACCAATACCTGACTCACAATGGTCTGCCCAAAGTAGCAATAGATCCATAGTTGAAAAGTCACCAAAACAACGATAGATACCATTGACAGAAATCCCATATCTCTGAAAGGCGAAATCGAGATCATGAACACTCCCAACGCAATGCAATTGCAGGTGTTAATCATGTGCGCCATTGTTGTCATTGAAAATGTATCAGATATTCGCGTTATCAACCTAAATGGAGATTATATTTGATTAATGGGAATGATCACTGCTGGCCAAGGACTTACTCTGTGATTTCGTTGATTTTTTGAACGGTTTCCTTCATCCTGATGTCCGACGTTTGGTGGTCCTCAATAACGCTTTCGATTTCTCGAATTTCTCGGCATATGCTGCTTAAAATGCCCGTGCAAAGGCACATCATTCCGCAAAATAACTGGAAGGCCACAAATAATTTTCTTTATAAGCATCAGGGATTGGATCAAGCTAGGAATTATCGATTCTATAGATTCAAACGTAACATCTGTACATCTTGAACGTGGTAGTAACTCTTTTCTAATAAGATAGTGGAATCCTCCTGCTTAGGTATCAGAACATTTTTTATTTGAACGAATACCGATAAATCTATGTTAAATTGGTTGCTTAGTCATAAACTCCCAAGAGGCGTGGCTTAAAACTTGACGAAGTACAAAAGACGTCTCATTTTATCTTGCCGAAGTTATAAAGCAAACGTTAAACTTGTTTAGATCTGGTTCTCATTGCCCTATTTCAGAAAGAACTTGAAGTGGTTTTTATACCGTCTGTGACCTACGAGTTGGTAAACTATGAGTATAAAAACTGAAGAGCATTCGAAAGGCTCCTGAAGGAAACAGCATGAGAGCATTTAGTATAAAGTTTGACAAACGTGTCTTTTAGACCGCACTAATGCGTTACAGCCAGTAACGATTTTGCTGAGACCTTTGATGTCAAAAGCATGTATACAAGATGATGGGGTGTCATGTGCCTTCTTGGCATTATCCTTGACTGAATAGAGTCTGCAAACATGGGTAACTCATAGGCTGTCACTGGTACTGAAACGGAAACTACTGCTGAAAAGGGTTTATTGTTAGGCGAAGGCTATAACACATCAGAAGAAGAAGAGCCCTGGCCAATCACTGTTTCCTTGATCTGAAAAGACAATTATGTAGAAAGGCCCTATTTCGGACAACTAATACTATTCTTTACAATACTTTCGGATATTTGGTTCTGCTTGGTTTGATGGGCTTGTGAGGAGATTACTAACAACGACTTACTTGTCCTTTAAGGTGACTAGGACCAGCGCTCCCTGTCAGTATTCCAATCTAATCCTGAGTCTTTAGGGTTGATGTTTATTATCTATCTATACTAGACCTTATTCAGAAATCCTTTCAAGCAATCTGTTCTTACCGTATCATAGGCGATGGTTATAACTGTCAGCGGAATAATGACGATAAATTCATACACATTTAGTATATGCCAAGTTGGCGTTTCCTCAACATCCAAAAACGACACATGAGGTTTGAATGCCATTCCTCTACCTTCAGCTGCCATCAGAGGCGCCAACATGAAGAAAGCAGTTGCTGTGTTCATAGAAAACATTCCTGCGAGGAATAGCTTTCTATACACATTTAAACTGTCCTCGATCTCCGCTTTATTTTGGAATGTGCGCGACATTCTTTCCATTTGTTTAATGCAAGCCAAAATCTTATGATCACGAAAAGCCGCCGAATACATTTTGTGAACGCTGACTGCAAGTGCCAGCAAATAAAGTCCTTTACAAAATGCGATTTCAATCTTTCCATGTTGTATTTCCTCAATTGTCTCCGTGAAGGATATGATGACCAAGACTACGCCCGAGGATATGATTACCTGTGGCAATAAAATAAAACTGAGTTTGCGGAGATACACTGTTAATATTAAGACCTACCATCCATTTTAGAAAAATAGCCAAACAAGTTCGGCTATTTTCTTCACGATAGGACCAAAAGCGGAATAATTTGAATGCCTTCTGAGAGTTATGAAAGAAACTCTCATCGACCATTTTCTTGGGTTGACGTAAACCTTTTGAATCATAGCATTTTACGGATGTAACCTATTCACTTATTCTCATTCTGTGTGCGATATTCGTGGTAAAAGTAGTCTTCAATTAAGTGAAGGTAATTATAGCCTGGTGTAAAATGTGAGATCAGGTGTCATCCCCCTTGACATGATTGAGGGGCGTTAGAATTATTAATTTATAATAAAAAATTTTCAAAGAATTCTTCATTTTCCGCATTCATATGTAGGCAATCTGTTCCTTCAGATGGATGGTGTTTTCCGTTGTAATTTTACAAAGAACTCATGAACTCAAATGCGTGATAAATTCAAGTAGGTTTTTGAATGAGCTGGTAGATTGTTAGATACACTAAAGCCCCTACAAAATGTACATATGCCAAGCTCGTGATATACAAGGTGGCGCAAAATTAATCATCATATCGGAGCATGTTATAATTTTTGCAAATGGCGTCGTACGTCAATCATATTTGACGTTTGTGAACTAGGCAGCTGGAGTATACAAACAGACAAACAATGGAGCGTCATAGTCTGCAAGAGCGTGGAGTAATTAGGTCTGTTCGCGTACTCTCCCAAAACAACGAATTTTCACGAAAATCTATGAAAAGTCACCAAATCCTGTTCGAGTATGCAAAAGTTTCGTAGTTTTTCGTAGAAGAGAGCGCTGACGAGAGAGTAAAAAATGTCCCCATGCAAAGAATTTTAGTGCAGGAAATTTCTTTACACTGATTTACTGACTGTTTGTGTATTTGCATACATTTGCTTTTGATGTATAAAAAGTGGGCGAATTTCGTATCTTCGCGTTTGATAGAATTTTACGCCCACTCCTTGAAATTTAACAATCTACGAATTTTGATGCAAAAAATACCCGAACGGACCTATTGTGTTTATTTTTTTGACCAATAAGCGGTTGGTGGTGTTAGCGCAGCGTAAATTTCGAGGGCGATTTTCTAATCGTGTCGCGCCAACTGGGCAAACATTCCAGCGCTTAGCTACTCGACTCAAACAGGCTGGAACCATATGAGACCATGCAGGGCGTGGTCGTTCGGCCAAGAATATCGAGGCTGTGGCTGCCGATGTCGCTGAGAACGAAGAAACATCAACCAGACGATGGGCCACGCAATTGGGCATCACCAGACACATGTTCTCGTACAAAGTGCAAACAGTGCATCAGCTAATGCCTTCTGACTGTCAGTAGCGTGTGAATTACTGAGGCTACTTGAAGTTGCGGGTTTATGCCAACAAGCCTCAGACAATCGCAGCCCTTAGGGAGAATATTCGACAGGAATGCGAACAGTTGTATCCGAAAATCTTGCGGAAAGTCAAGGAAAATGCGATAAAATGGTTACAAATGTGTATCAACACTGGCGGCAGACATTTGGCGGACATTTCTTTTCCACTTAACAGACAAAATTGTACAGGTCCAAGTAAAGATTTCCTCAAAAACAAAATTGAATTATTAATTCTGCGCCACTTTGTATAAGAAGAATTTCCTTGAGAATCCTTGAGAAATGGTTTAACTAGAATTCTCATATCAAGTCTGCCAACGAGCGTGTTGTGAATTCGCGGTCTGACTCTAGAAATGACTCATTCGATGTCTACAATTCGTGTCCGTAAGTTCAGAAGCCCCAGAAAAATGGGCAAGGTAATTAAAAAACATCTACTACATCTACTTCTATGCATGTAACTGCAGTAAATGCTAGTCATACCACGCCCACACATTTAAACTTTGGTGTTTTAACGACCACTTGATAAACAAAAACAATGTACCCATACAATGTGATTAAATGCGACACGCGACTTCGGTTATTACACGCTTATGGTTTAACACGAAACAATTAATAATTCAACTATACTGAGGTGTTACATTAAGTACCTACTTAGACGGTTGGGGCAAAACTTTACCCATTGAATTTCCATATACTTAGTACCAGTAATGACTTACTTTTACTAATAGAAAATTCAACAGATGTCTGAAGGCAGGAGAATTGAATTCGTGGTTGAGTCCACATAAGATGTTTAGTTTTGGGTTATGTTTCTCTCGAGGTGGAAGTTGTTTTGTTAAAATAGAAACAAATTGTTAAATATATAACAAATCTAAGAAAACCTACTTCAGAGAGGTGTACGTAGTTGTTAACTCTAACAATTTTGATAAAATTTAGTTTTTTGGACAAAATTCGTTCTTCGGAAAAAATATGTGCATTAAAAAATTGGGTATTAATTCCACGATTAAGGTAACATTTACGACATACATGACTAGTATAAATAAGGAGTATATTGATTCCAAATTTATATAAAATAAATAAAAAAAAATTAATTCTAATTTTTAACAAATATCCGAACTTTTACCGGAACAACTTCTTAGTAACTCATCTGTCACTTTTTTGTGGCTATCTGTCCAGATTTTTTTTAAATTTCTCCATGGTGTTGGCAGCTTTTTTGATAGTCCTTAACTCTTTTTTAAGTAAGGCCCAATATCTGCCAATTGGCCTAAGTTCTTCCGAATTCAGAGGATTGACTGGGTACCACCGAAACTCATACCAATCCATCGCCTTCTTTCCATAGCGACGTGATGTAAAATGAGAACAAAACAGGGGACGTTCTTGATAATTGTTATAAAAAAAACTTAACTGTTGCTGCAGGCATTCATTTACATAAATTTCGTTCTCCATTTATTGAGTCAATAGTAGTGAATGTCTGTCTTATGAGTAAATATATAGCATATAGTACCTATAGCAGTATAAAATGCATGTCCTGAAAGCTGATCAACATCATCAAAACATATGTTTCATCGTCTATTGTGGTGCATGGACATGGACATTTGCCCGTTTGCATCCAAATTTTTTCCGCATTCTGATCTGGAACTTTTTGAACTTTATATGTTTTCAGGTCCGTAGAAGCTTCAACATTTTGATTATTTTTCTTGGGTTCATAAAACCAATTTCTCGACCAGACCTATCTTTTATTTCAACTGAGGGATCTTCCTTACAAGTTTTGATAGCAAAAACAATTGTGCCTCTGTTAACTTTTAGATTTTTTACGATGTTTAGTTACGTCGATCCCGATTTGTTAACTGCAATTTTATAATATTCAATTCAGATACAGTATATGGAATCCTAGTAATAAAACAAGAAGCATTTCATTGATTTATCGATAGTATTAGGAAAGTAAATGAGATGTGAGAGTGGCTAAATTTTTTCGATGGCACTCCTAACAAGGATGTGACGTACGAAGCTTTGCAGCAGTCATGCCCACTAGTTAGCTTTTTTGTTAATGTTTACTATTAATAAAAAAAATATATGGGCCATTCATTATTTAACAGGCCACGCCCATTTATTGAGAGTAGTAACAAAAAAATATATGTTTTTTTGTGACATGTTGCAGAGGACTTTAGTTAAATGCGACCTCTTACGATTCCACACACCAGCAGCGAGCAAATTATGAATTTCAAAATTGAAAATTTTGTTGAAAATGTACTCCAACAGCATAAAGGTACACGTTCAACCAAGTCTTCAGCCCTATTTTATGACCATGAGACGATGAACTGGGTAACCAAATCAAGAGGAAGAATATATGCATCGTTTGATGAAAATTCCAGGTAGTACTATGATGTGACGGATTTTAAGGAGTTAAAATTAAAAAAAATAATGAATTTCTAATTCATTTTTTGCAATATTATGCATTCAAAGCAGCATAATGTTTAACTTGATAAGTAATGCCTACTCTCCTTCACCACAGGTATTGACTAAATGAAAAACTCGCTTTGTAATTATTGAACGATTTTTTATTTATTTTTTCTCTGTTTCCTTTTTGTTTTGTTAAAATGTAATAATATGAATTTTAAATAATTATCTTTATATAATATACTTTTTTTGTTCTTTAATAAATAGCTGAATTGAAAATACTAAATATTTTCGATGACCTCTCATTTATAAATATTTGTTTCTATTTTTGTTTTTTGTAATTTTACATTGATTAATCCTAAAAATAAATAATTTATGGTAAATATGTTTCTTTTTTTTTAAATTTTATAATTTTTATTTAAATAACCTCTATTATTTATATACATGTTGTGTTTCTTTTTGAATAATTTGATTACACAAGTTAACTAGGTTAAACAAATTTCTTTTTAATGGTTTTACAAATCTCAAAGAATTGTCATTATATATTTATTTAATACTTTCATTTAACGTCGCAAAATGTAACAATAACCAACCGAAATTGATTTTATTTTATTTTTTTTTTATTAACTTTTTCTATATTTTAACTATTTATCTTTTCTTTTAACTTCTAATTCTTTTTTTTTCTTCATATGTACGATTTATTTTGTACTATACATAATGTTTCCCTTTATGAAATTTGAAATTATCCTGATGCACGTTTTGAAATGGACCAGGATATGTAACACTTTACTGATATGACTTTGGGTAATGATTTGCTTTATTTTTTCTCTGTTTGTTTTGGTATTTTGATTTCTTTTATAAATATTGTTTCGTTTTTATATGTTTAAATGTTTTTTTTGTTACGTAAATTGTGAGGAAATATTCTCATATAAGATAGAAATGTTTTGAAAAAGTTTCCTATGTTTAGACCGAGATTCTATTTTGAGGTTAAGGTTTTTTTTTACGAGTATATTTACAACTATGGTTATATAGTTTTTAAATAAAGGAAAATTGTTAGCAGTATTGGTTTGATTTGTTTGGCAGAGTGGTTAGTGAGATATGTGGGGCTGCAATGTAAATTTTTTAACCAAACACCGGGAAGACACGAAAGAAGATTTAGTGATTGCTTTTTCTATAATAGTCCAACGACATTGAGCAATATATATGTATGTAAATATTTTGAAAATAAAAACCGCAAGATTGATAGCTCTTGGATCATATCTAATAACCTTGCATAGACATAGTCTTGTAAAATAAAATAGGTGTCACTATACGCGTCGATCTGCCAAACTTTGATTGCAATCAGGTTTAAGAATTATTTTTTGTAGAAAAGTTTAACGTAATACATTGAAGATAACAAAATAAAATTAAGCGCGGGTATGCATTATATCTGTTTGCCACATAAAAGTGTAATTATTGTCGGTTGTAATTTGATTTGACTTTCTTCTACATCAAATTCTATTTTATTCAATTTTCTATTTTTTTGTGATAAAAACAAGCAAACTTAAGACTATTTTTCCTTTTTGTTTCAGAAAACAATTAATATTATCCTTTAATTGTTTTTCTTGTTGTCTAAGCGATTTCTCTTTTGAATTCTCTTGTGATTCTCTTTATTTATTATTTTATTATAGAAAAAAATATCACTTAATTGACGAGTGTATATTGGTTGTATTCTGTTTTTATTTTTAATATTATGTATTTTTATTCTTTACTTTATTGATTAATCAAAAATTAAATGAATTCTTATAATTTATGATTTGTTTCTCTAAAAAAAAAGAAGGAAAGTGAATTGTTTTACAAAGTATATGCGTGAATGTATTGTGGCTGTAAAGACTTCATGTTTAATTATAAAATAATTTTGAATTGAAAAAATTAACAAAATTAAATACAAAAAATTGAGAGAATAAGTAAATATTTTTGTTTTTCTTGGGAATGAGAACTACATACAAATAAAGGCATCTTACACATCTTGCTGCTAATTTAATTATCAATATCTAACTAACCTTAGATTAGCTATTATTTATTGTATAATGTAATTTGTTGTTTGGTTTTTATATATTTACAGAATCGAATAGGGCAGGTGACAACTTAAAAGAAATTCGACTATTTAGTTTCAATGATTGTCAATTATAAAATATATGAGTGTTGAAAAGAGTATCTATTTTTGACTTAATTGAGTACTGTTTGTGTATGATATTTGCCTCTGAAATAAATTTGTAGCTTTGGTGTTGATATGGTTTGGACATGCGTGTATTCATTGCAGTGTTAGATATGGGATGCCATGTAAAAGGAGACTGTAGGTAGCTATACTGAGGGACACTAGTAAGTCTAATAAGCTGTCTGAAAATATAAAAGATCTGCTCGGGGCAGGGAAAAATAAATATACTTAGATGGATGATGAGGTGGATAGTCGTAAGGGCAAGTATATTCTTACGTTTTGCAATGTCTTCATCAAACCCATATGAATTCTAAAATGACACTCCTTTAAAAACTGATGTTAGGATGAAAGGCTGACCAGTACAAAGACTGTGAAGTAACATACATAGTTAGGAGTCAAATGGTGTCAACAGGAATCTAAATCTACACTTAGACCAAACAGCACCACTCTAGGCCGACAATCTACAAATTGATTTATTTTCACACTCAAAAGGTATGAGTACTACATTTATAGATCTGACTTGTTTAGGACCCATTGCATTGAATTTGGTGGATAATGAAATCAAATACTTGGCGCAAGGCCCTTCTTCACTGCTTCTCACAACCATTCGTGTTGTGCGTGTTATATCCTTTACACGAATGGAAGGGGCCTACTGTTTAATGCCGTGTCCGAATGGCAATTTGTTATTTGAGAAGCTTTCTCAGAACAGTTGTACTCTCAGACGCTTCCGAGAGGTGGGGCCGTGAAAAACTTTTAGGTGTTCCCCGACTGGGATTCAAACCTCGAACCCCTAGCTCCATAGTCCAACGCACTAACCACTGAGCCACGACGCCCACTTGGTGGATAATGAAGTACTGATAATCCTAAAGGTCGACTGATGCACAGTAGTCACGGGAAGTACCATCCATTTAAGGGCAGTCTAAGATGAGCCGATGAATGGGTTTTTCTGATATGGTTAATTTAAGCCTCTTTTTCTCTTATTGTAATGTGTTCGAGGTAGAAATGACTTCAGAAAAACGTGACACCTTTTATAGTCTTTGGTAAAAAATTTCTGTAACGTATACAGAGATCAAACAGACATGACTAGAGCTGGATCTGAATAGGGATGGATAAAACTTGGATTCCAAAGTTTTTTCCAACCAAAATTACCCTAAAAATTACAAGGATTCGAGCTGTTCTGATAGTAGTGAATTCCCACTTAATTCATTCAAGACTCAGCATTATGTAAGAAAGTTAGATTCTGAACGGCACGGACATATTTCTAAAGCTACTCGTAAATCATTTTAATAAAGTTTAGAGTCTGTCGACGAGAAAGTTATTCTAATTTCAATGGAATAACATCTACATCAGTCAATTTCATTTGGGAAAAGACATTTCAACCACTGACTTAGAATGTGTTTTTTTAGCACAGTAGGTGTACTATATCTGATTGCCGGGCGTGGACACTTTTCTTTGATAAACTTTGATGAACTTTTGCCCTAGAAAATATGACCAGCAGAGACTTAAATCTTCTTCACTTTATCATGGCAATGAATTTGATCAATTTATATTAATATTATTTTGAAGAAAGTATATAAAAGCAAAAATAAAATGTTGGTGTATGTAATAAAACAGAATCACACAGTTTCCATATACTTATACTAAACGCCGATTGGAAGCAAATTATTTTTGTTTTAAGTTCAAAATACCTATGATAAGAGATTTTGTGTTTGGAAAGTTTTGAGATTTTGTCTTTGAATTCTAGTGCGCACATGATTTTAACAAAATTATAATTATAAACATGAATTATATTTTGTTTTTTTAATTTTATCTACTCATTCGATTGAATATCACTGAAATAATCAAATAAATTTTCGTACCCTACTACCTACGTTCTATAGTTAAAATATTTATATAAAAAAATTTAAGTCTGGTAACACTATTATTACATTTTTTTCTTGTGTTACTTGTAATTTCACTTATTTTCTTCTTTTTTTTTGTTTTGTTGTTGTAAGTTCACTAACATTTTTGGCGTTATTTTTACAGCGTAGCTGGAAACAAATTGTTTATTCTTTACTGTACAAATCATTTGTATTCCTCGCTAAATAAGTAAATAAATAATTAATTTGTTTTGTTGTTTTTGTTTTAACATTTTACTTTAACTATTCTATTTAAATCGTTTTTTGTTTTTCTTTCATGTTTAATAACTAAACTAATTAATTAAAAGTATTTATTGCCCTAAAATGATTGCTATTAAATTGTTTTGTTTATTCTATTATTTTTGTTGTTTTTAAATTTTAGTCAAACTATTTGAGATTGTAAAAAAAAACACGTTTCAATCGTAATACAAAAAAATTAGAAATAACTTTCTTGAGTGTCTATTTACAATGTAAGTGAGAAGATTAGGGTTGGAAGTGGAAAATTGTAAGTATTTTTGTTTTTATAATAATTACATATGCACACTTTGGCATAATAGATAAACTATTCATTGAATAGTATTAATTGTTTAGTTTTACTGTTATTAAATGAATATTTTCGTTTTGTTTTTGTTTTAAGAGAAGTGGATTTGAGATGAATTTCGGAATGAAGTTGAGTGATTACAACTGTTTGTTGGTAAAATATTGTATTTCTGGTTTTTAGTTTTACAGTAGCGACCAGATAAGTAGCGAATGTAAAGAATTTTAAACAGAAAAGACAACTTTTTTGAGTGACATGATTGTGATGGTATTAAGTTTGAAGTAGCTCTGTGCTTAGTGGATAAGAGTACTGTCAAGGAGATTTAAGATTTAATTCCTATGCAAACCGAAAAAAATATTGCGTTTCTACCTTTCGCGAGCGTCTGACAAACGTCCAAGAGTTTATGCTACGGATTCACGTCTACTGTCTCTCTTTGTTAATGCACTTATGAACTGGAAGCATAGTTGATTAATGGTGACCAAGCAGTGATTTTTTGCTTCTCTGCAAACCAAGCTCATTTCTTTTACGAGTACGAGGACAGGTTAGACTGAAACAATGCAAAAAGACGGAACTATCTACTTCTCCGGCGAAGTTAAATATCAAAATATGTTTGATAGTGTTCCTGGATAATGACTTATTTGGTCAAAGCATGTCAAGTAGTTTTGCCATATTGGAGTGCTCATGTTCAGAGATGGACTTATCACCGCAAAACTTCTGTTATATGTGCTAGCTCTAATCATCTAAAATCTTTCTCAAGCTAAGGATATAATACAGCAATAAGTAGAAAGAGGAAACTTAAGCTGCAATGATTAAACTGTCAGATAAACTTATAGTGACCAAGTCGGTATTGAAAATGTTAAAAGATCACTTCTGTCATTTTTAGTTTCATCGAAATCGTTCATCTACTTGAGGCAGTGGCATTGAAATGACATTACAAAGTTGATGCAAAGGAAAGTAATGAAACGTCATCTAAGATGGGAAGGATATGTATAGAAAGGGGACCAACGAAACATCGCCTAAGACGGGAAGGATGTGTATAGAAAGGAGAGCAACGAAATTTTATTTAAATAAACAGAAGAATATCAGCGTTAACACTCCAAACATCTGGGAGTTTTAGTCATAAGGGAAAGGATCCCAAGCAAGCAAAAGAAGTTCGCTAAATTTCGATCTAATTGGACCAGGTTCACCCCGACAGAAAGACAAGTCGAAATATAATTAAAATTTGAAAAAAAATGTTTTATAAAATAGTAAAATTATTAAAATGAAACTTTCGTACTTCCGTGGACGCTACTGCTCCTTAAAAACCTCACACAAAAGTGCCAATCATATATTTTGAGCTAATCAGTTGTTTTTTGTTTTTGAATTTGATGTTGCATGTTTCATGCTGAATGAAAGATCCTTTCAAAATTGACTGGAGCTACTGTAAGTATTTAACGTACTTGTATAAATTAGTAAATTGGTTTTGATTATTGGTATTTGTAAGTGAACCATATTGCATTGCTTTTGGCGCACTGAACAAAAGCAATACTCAAGTTAAAGATTGTCAACTACTTTCGACACTTTCATCATCCGCCATGTCTGCGGTCTTTCGTCGTTCGGCAATATTCGCTGATGGTCACCTATTGATGCTTTCAGATTTTTCATCACTATCTTCTAATGTAAGGATTTCATCGCCTTGCGGACTCTGACATCGTATTTCGTTTAAGTCTTCTTCTGGAGACGATTCTTGTTGGTCAACGTCCTCCTTGTAGTCGTAGAATATTTGAGATGTATCGCCTTGGACATTAACATCGATTGTTTCGCTAACATCGATTATAACATCATCCGATACGATTTGTCTTTGTGGTGCTGGATAAAGTTCTAGTCCAGTTGGTAGTTGTGAACTGAAATCTCCTTGTGGTGGATCCTTTGGACTTTCGACTTTAATTTGAACCATAGGATGTGTACCCTGTACTAAGTCATCGTCCATTGGGAAATCATCTGAACCAGGGCTGATTTTTATTTGAGGTGGCTTATGCAGTTTATCTGAAACAAAAAAAAGCAAAAACTGGGTTAGAAATGATGTCAGGGTGTATTTGCTAACATTAGTGGTTAAAGTAGAAAAAAGCTGAACAAAAGGCTGAAAAGGCACACGATCGACCTCTGCGATCACTGCCTGGTGTATCAGACGTAGCAATAAAAATAATTCATCCAGCACTAAGTTGTTAGGCTGATATACTCCTTTTAGTACTCCTTTCTGTAACGATGCAGGGTGCACATAAGCCTTGTTTAACCTGATAACTCTCTAGGAATGCAACTTTCTGAATTTCGTGTCAAGGCTGTGCTCTTTGACCTTTCATTTGGTCTCTGGTCACATTGTTATCATGGGGAATGAGATCTCCGAAGAGATTGCCAATAAGATTCAGGCGAATATTTCTCAGGCATAAACCTCCCTCGGGTCCTACCATGTCTTCCATTAATAATTAGATAGGACCCTTTACTCTTGGTGAGTACTTTGATGTTCGATGTACAGATTTACACCTTATGTTCGCTTCAACTGGCAGATTTTCGGTACTGATTAGGCCTATGTATTTATGTAGTTCACAAACGAACTAGTTCCCAATGACATTTCATTTTAGTTTATTTAGTTCAGTAGTAGTTTAATAGTTAATTTAGTTCAATAAGAACATGTGAACTAAATTGAGAGCTTTCACGTTATTAGTGAGTATTGCGCGGATCTGATAAGTGCTGCTTTTGCTTAACCTATAACTCAAAAGCACTAGTACATCGTTGTGTTGGCTATGTCAAGGAAATTTTATACGTCCGTCGTACTAGACCAAATTTTCTTAGCAGTGAACTAAACTGAATTAAACTGAACTGGATGAACTAGAAAAACGAACTAGCTCCGCAAACCGATTTAAACTAAACTGAGCACTCTGTGAACTAAAGTAAAATACACAACCAGAGTACTCCGATGTGATAAGTGCATCGTACTTTTTCAAAAAGGTAAGACAAGACATGAGTGTCTACGTTATTCGTAGCGTCCTTTATTGCTTTAGAAGGGGGTGAAAGTTTTCGGTATATCGGTGGTATTGAGACACTAAAAAGTTTGTAAGTAGATTGGAAGTGCTCTTCATTGTCAAGACTACTCTATAATCAAAAAATTTTAGTCAATCACAGGTCATTGCAAAATCAGTTAAACACATTGGAGCTGTGCCTTAAAGTATGGCTGAAAACTCAGTTTTGACTATTTTAAATCAGCCTGTAGGACCTTTTGCATGATGATGTTTACTGAGATCTGTTGACTTAATAATTGAACCAGAGGATCGAGGCAAGAGACATTGTCGTAAATTCGCTGATTTGGAAATGCAGGCATGAAATGTTGATTGACGAAGGACTGTCGCATCTGGGGGACCGTTTTGAAACTCATGGTTGTCAAGCAATCTCTTTTATAATGAGTGACAGTTTGGTGTGGATCTTAGCCCTGCAGTATCATAGATACCGATTTCTTTGAAAATTTAGCCTGGCCACCATAGCTTTGGTTATGCGCTTCCGGAAATAGTGTCGGAATAGGGTCTGAAATTGAAGGTATGTACTTGAATAATGGTTATTGCTAATTCTAATGAAAACTCTTATAGAAAGTATACTGTAGGCCCTGCTTTAAATGATTAGTTAGTTTGGTTAGCAATGGGATGTGCAAATTCTGTTCAAGTATAGAAGGAACTTCGAATCACCATTTTAAAGAACTGTTTCCTTAGGCATAGATCGACTGTTTGGCAAAGAATGGATATAGCTGCTAAATAGGTCAATTCATTTAAGGGCTGCCAATCTACTTACAAAAAAAAAAAACTCTACCATAGCTGGCATATGTAAAAACTCACCTATCGTTGTTGTCTGTTCTTCATCGTCGGTTTCTGTCTTGTACTCTTCGCTCTCCCTATGAACCAACACGTGTACCAATGTCGAGTTATCCGGACGTAATGATGGTCCCGTTGGTGCTTCCGGTGATGGTTTTGTTACCAAAATACTCACTTCCGATGGACCATCGGCTGTACGTCCCCCAAAACACAAGTCCCAATTGTGAAAATAAAATCACAAACAAATGGAAAAGAAAGCAGAAAAACAATTTTTGTGTAATCAAAGAAATTGGATTTAAAGGTTTGGACACACATACAGACAAAAGCATTTTTGTTAACTCTTAAAGCGCTTTGTGCTGACAAACCTCTTTCTAACGGTGGTTTTTTGCGAATAAAGCTCGTTGCACGTTTCCGTGTTGGCGTTGGCGCTATGATCGTTTTATCGTCGCTCGTTGTCGGTGTAATGCCTGTGATTTAGGGTGTTTTTTTTTTTTTTTTGTTTTTGATTTTGTGTATATTAAATATTTATATATATATATATAAGTGGTTGCATTTTTTATTTTATTTAACGTGATTTTTTTTGTTTGTTTGTATAAGAAAATAATTTAAATAAATTGAAAATGCAAGAAAAAATAAAATTCAGTTGAAAATATTTACTTTTTCTATGTACGGATGGTGAGGTTAAACTATCATCGACGGCATCTTGATGGCGTAAAAAGAAATTATAGAAACTTCGGCGACGATTGGCACGCGGGGCTTCCACAAATATGCTACCACTTTGTTATCGAAATAACGATAAATTTTTGTTTTTTTATAAATAAGAATTCTAAACATTTAACGGAATTGTTTTTTTGTAATTTTTCACGAAATCTTAGGAAACAAATTTTATAAGCTGAAAAGTTTGATAAAATGTAGTTAAATATGTTTTATGAGTAGGTACGTTTTGCACATCGAACATAGAGCATTCCAAACAGGGTTCTTATCTGCTAACATTCAGGAGATACATGGACGGGGCTTACAACGAATAAAACTGCCTACCATGTCGGGCAAAATATTGCTGGATGATAGGCAGTTTCTCTTGAAAACATTTACATTCCGGATTACAGGTAGATACAACAAATAACATCGTCCAATACAATAGTTTACCACATAAAACAATGTTTACCATTTAATAATATTAAAGATTTTTATAATTATAATCAATGTTGTTATTAATACGTATTACATAAAATTTCACCATTTCCTTTGATATTTGTTCCATCTCTATAATTTGTTTCCATTACAGGTATCTAAAAGCCTAAATTCATTCTGTTTTTCCTTGTCCCAACTGAAACAGTGGCTTTTAAAAGACCACATTTTGAAATCTTAAAGAAAGTCCTTAGTAGTTTTATCCGAACCAATCTAAGGAAGAAATAATAGTGGCTGCTCCCATACAATACATAGTTCAGTTTATCTGTAAATTATAGTGAATCTCAGACCATATATTCTGCGACACCAATGGCCACCCTTAACGAATGTCCAATGTTTGAACTGATCCATATTTCATTGTTTGACAAAAGGTAACACTTTAAATCCTTAGGACCTGACGAAATTGTCTTTACAAACTGCTGTGGGCCACCTCGTAAGCATTAAGAGAGTTGTAGTTGATTTTCATCTTTAAAGCAGGAAAATCCAACAAATTTTTATAGTTGAATCAAACTCGTCGTTTTTGAAAAAAAAAAACCGTCGAGCCACGGTATACATACGTACATATGTATGTGAAGCGCAACATGAATGTTTGGGAGGTAAGCATAAAAAACGGAGGAGGAGATTTGTGCATGAGGTTGGTTACTTAATGAGGACTGTGCCACCTTTCGTATGTTACGCGCCGAATTAAATAAACCATATCTGCTAATCTGGTAACACTAGCACCAAAGAAGTATCAGACTACGTGGGTGAAGCACTTATAATATCGCAGCCTCATGTACTTGTATATAGCTTGAGATTATGGTTTGGTTTTCGTAATAAGCAAAGTGCTGGACTAATTAGAGCATAATAAAAATGTATACTATGGCTGCGGACGTAGGTCTATCGAACTGGTAATAGGTTGTTATGAACAAGATAGCTTTTGAACGATTTACCTCAGATTGCTGGAATACATATCCTACAACATTTGCCATAATAATTTCGATTCAGTATGTTTTTTAAAGTCTACTTCCCTTCCATTCTGACTGAATCAAGATAAATCTTACCGGAGAATGGATTGTAGTTCTAATTTCGCGCATGGGGCCTAAACCAATTAAGTGGGAGGCGTTGTTTTTTATTCATGAAAGTTGACAACGTAGGACTCCAAGCTAGACCAGCTACATTCCACGAATAAGGTGGAAACATTCGATTTGTGTCAGAAGCTAAGCTGATCTTCAGATATAACTCTAATTTCAACCACTCCCTAAACTAAACCAGAGGGATTTAAATATCCGTCTGTAAAATATGTGAGAATATGACTTACTTTAATCGTTAAACCCACAAAGCTACATGAATCTGTTTTCACTGTTTAAAGAAGTGAACTTGGTGAATAAAACCTGATCTACTTTCCCTTACTTACACTTTTAACGTATTCAATTTTCAACAGTTAAAATTATCTAACAGGCCCCATAACTATTAGGTTTAAAGTTCTAGCATACTTGGAAATGAAGGCATTTTAAGCTGTTGTAAACACAGATAAACCAGTGTGTCCGAAATCGTCTACAAAGCTCTGTCGAATATTCTATCCACGCCTAGACACAAGCTTGCAACAGAACTGACTTTAATTTGCAGTCGATAAGTCTTTTTCCAAATTGTCTCTCCCTCCAATTGTTTGTCTCCTGGGAGATGTGTATGTATAACTAATTCGAATTTTATGTATATATTATGTACGTGTTCTTGTGCTTCGTGAACCATTACCGATTAATCTAATTTAAGTGAATACTATATCTAAGATATTCTAGGTCAATTAGAAAGCATGTTTTGTAGCTAACGTGGTCCAAGATTTAGTTCTTTGTTTGTATATTATGTATGTACATGTTATTATTCTACTATTGGTCCCTCTCATTACCTGGAGCTAAAAAATTACTAAATGGATTTGTCGAAAAAATTGGAAATTCCATTCGTTCTTCTACGAATATTGATGACATCATTTCTTCGAGTAACCATTCGTATGATAATGAAATCCTAGAAAATCTTTAAAGGCATTGTTTTTTTTTTGGGAAATTAAAATTAAAAGATTTCGTGAAAAATTGCAAAATCAAAACTCAAAAAGGAATTATTTTAGAAGTTTAGTCAAGTTTTCAATATACCGCTTTCCCATGTCTTCATTTTGTTGCTTGATATCTTTAACAACATCATCTGCGCCAGAGACTAGCATTAGGGGTAAGTTTAACCATGGTCCGGCTAATTCACTTAAATCAGAGGCGTCCGATGCACGAGAGGATTTTCTTGATGAAGCACGGCTAGAGCATTGTGTGCCACGGCGACTGACCTGGATATGAATAAACCATAATTGTGTCTTATTACCTGCATCCTTCAATCAAAAAATTTGTTAAAATAGTTGTAAAAAATAAAATAACTTTTATTTCGAATTGAATAAATCAAAGAAGTATTGATTTCCACTTAAAATTCTTTGAATCGTCTTAATAGCTCCCATCCTTTAAAGTAACTCTTTTCACGCATTTCAAAAGAGATTAATTAAAGTAAGAAACAGACAAACTAATCAAATTCTTAAGAAAAAAAATTATAACTATACCAAAAGAATATTCAGAGAAAAAGGTGCCAATCTACAAGGCTCCTGCTATGGACAGTCTCCCGAGTTTAGTGATCAGGAAAGCAATTTTAACCAAAACAGAAGCATTCAAGAACAACGCCAGAACACAAGCCTGACAATAGCAAAAGACAAAGATTTACATATAGCTATTCATCCCAAAAAGATGACGAACCTCCAGCGAAACCATCGTCGGTTGGAGCCGGCTGAGCTTTTGGACTCAGTAGAGAGAGACTGGATCCGTACACCAAAGGAGGTAGTGTTCTGTCAAATATTTATATACATCAGTAGAAAACAAAAACGAAGCACCACACATATCAGAGAGACAGTATAAAGCTTAAGCAGAAGGAGTTCCTAAACGATAAGTTCTGAGTTCAGTCTACGGTAGGCCACGAAGAGGGGATATCATCTGATATGCTGAAGACATCGCTGTAGTAATGCTTGCTGAAACCAAAAGGAAACAACACAACACTATAAAGATAACATCAGAAACAGAGATACCATCAGAAACTAGAGAGCGCTAGATAAATAGAGCCACGCCTCAAAATCCATTGTCACGGACGATGGCACTGGGTCAGTAATATTTGTAGGAGAACTGCTAATTGTCCGGTCTAAAAAGTTTCCCAAAAAGTACCGAGACCGAGGCCTACAGAAACTAATCCACTCTGGACAGCGACAATCATATAGACAGCCAAGAAAACCATCAATTCCGTCACCACCAGTAAAACACCAAACTATTAAAACAACCTCGGAATCAAATAATATACCAACGACGGTCCACTTTAGGAAAATGAGAATCAGCATCACACATCTATGCAGAAGATGTGACGATAAGAAGAAGTAGAGGAAAACACAACACAGTTCTATTGCGAAGGCCCAAGCCTCAACGCAAACAGGCGGGTTCAAGAAGGCCGCTCCCACCATAAACTAATTCTTATTCCCTCTTTTCAGGTATCCCACACTTGGGAAGATAATGGATCCGTTGAGATCCGAGTGAGACTAAACTCTTTTGGCTGCAGTTATGCTATGCACTCAAGCTATGTCATCTAGCTATGTACTAACCTACCTACTTCGTTCATGAGCTCTGGAACTAGTAGAAATAACTTTCTTTATAAATAATAGGGCCCCCTCACTATGTAAACTGGAGAACACACAATTGGTAGTGTTGGACCATAGGCTAAGTTTTAGCCCATATTTTAACTGTGCAAGCGAGAAAGTCAATCGAACAGTAGCCGCACTATCCCAACTTATTTTTTATAATCTTAAGACAGTCTTAAGTCACAGCGCGAGAACTGATTTTTGACTTACACCTGAGTATAAAAATAAATAAAATAAATACTTGGCGCAACAGGTGGATGGGACCCAGGGCCTAGCTTCTCACAACCATTCGTGTTGTGCGTGTTATATTCTTTACACGAATGGAAGGGGTCTACTGTTTAATGCCGTGTCCGAAAGGAAATTTGTTATTTGAAAAGCTTTCTCAGGACAGTTGCACTCTAGGATGTTTGTCAGACGCTTGCGAGAGGTGGGACCCTGTAAAACTTTTTAGGTGTTCCGCCTAGGTTTCGAACCTCGAACCTCTTGCTCCATAGTCCAACGCACTAACCACAGAGTCTCGGTGCCCACCTAAGTATACACTCCCTTATGGTGTAAGTAAAAATTAAGGAGAGAAAATGAGATAAGTTTTGTAACGTAATGGTTTGAAACTCAGGTTTCATGAAGCAGAAGAGCAGCAGTACTGCAAGTAACCTACATTAGAGCATAAAAAGATTTCAACTTTTTTTATTAATTGTGGATTGAGATTTTGAAACCAGTAAGCCTATGCTGCATTTGATTTGTACAATTTTTGTAGAGTTGGAGAGTAGTTGAATTCTCCGGTTCCGTCACTGAAGAAGACCCTTAATTAAAATTTAAACAAATAAAGTACCTGCAGATGGAAGAAATTCAACGCCGATAACTTCGCATGCCATCCTCCGGGACTTGAAGACTGTGTACCATCATCATCCCCAGAGTTCACAGAACGTTCTTTCTCTTTCTTCATTCTGTGAGTGAAACGAATGTCAACATCAGGAGTAACCAACAGTCTACTTACCACATATGTGAAGGTTTACCTTTGATAGTCCTTCCATGCATTTTGAATAGTCTTGGCAGCTTTCTCTTGTCTCTTCCAGATTCTTGTTGACGACACAATTTCCAATTCCTTACGAGTGGGGAATTGTTTCTTGAATTTAACATCCATTTGCTCCTGAAGCTGCTTGAAGTTATCGGTCTCCTCTACATGACCCAGCACATGCTTCACCAAAGCATGTAGTATATCCAAACAGTGAATCTTGTTACCCTTCGATATTGGCAGATTGAATGATACTAATGCTACAGTGTTTGGCTTTGAGATTCCCAGTGGAGGATCTAAGGAGGCGATGAAATCAGAGAGCTGGGAGAAATGGATGAATTGTGTGGCATGTGGATCGTATCTGTGAAAAGAATAAGCAAACTAAGTAACGAAAGTCCAAAGCACCCCCACCCCCATGGATACAAACTTCGACCAACGGATATAAAACATCTCCAAGTCATCCTCAACAATTCCGATTTCTTCCTCCTGATGGGCCTGATTGAAATTCTCCAATATTATAGCTATGTACATGTTAATTACAATCATATAACTGATTATAATGAAGCTAGTGAAGTAGGTTATAGCCAACAGTGGATGGCCACAGTCTCCGTTTGTCTGGCGATTAAAGTTCGGATCACAGTCTGGCGGTTGAATCATTAGCGATTCCAGAACATCATTCCAACCGGCCGATGTCATGAGCCGAAACAACAATTGCATACTGCGGCCGAATGTTTGGAAATTTACCATATCATCAAGGGCACCCTGTAGTTTGACATGCCCAAACAGTGACATTCCCAGAATGGCATAAATGAAGGTGATCAAGCCCAATAGGGCTCCAATATTGAAGAGCGCTGGCAGCGATACAACCAATGCGAAGAGTAGCTTACGTATACCTTTAGCAGCCTTAATAAGGCGCAATATGCGCCCAATACGAAACACACGAACGACCCGCAACAGAGTCGGACTGATCGGCAGATCGATCATGATGTCTTCCATTAGAATCCCGAATATGGAGGCTAAAACGAGGAGGAAATCGAACACGTTCCACGGCACGGTGAAGTAGTGATAACGCAGTCCGATGATCTTCACTATGGCCTCTGTAGAAATTTGTTACACAAGATCAGTGGATGATCAGTTAAATGCCAGACCAGAATTCTTACCCAATCCGAAGACAGTAGTAAAAAACGCATTGCTAACCTCTAGAATAAAGAAAACAGCATGGGGCTGATTGTAGTGCTCGATTCCCATGGTGAGCATGTTTAGGAAGATCAGCACAAAGATTGCAATTTCAAATCTGCAAAATGTGAATATCGATATTTTGCATTTCAAGGAAGATCATCGTTACCTTCTTGAGTTAGAGAGATCGTAGAACATGGCTAAAAAATGATTGATCGGTCGCTTGATCACCTTCTGAGGCTTCTTACGGCCAAGTTTCTTCATTGCGGTATAATAGTGCTTCTGTGACTCAGTAAGGAACATCTCCAGCACTCCACCTTCATACTAGATTCAACAAAATTTCAAGTCATACTCTTACTGTCTAACTCGTTCTTACTCACCTTCTTTTTAAGCATATTGAAGTTATCGATGATGACTCCGATGAATAGATTCAACGTGAAGAACGATCCACACACGATAAAGATCACAAAATAAATATACGCATACAGATTCGCTTCTCGCTGCGGCTGCAAGTCAACACCTCTAGCGTCCACTGCATCGGCCATAACTTCCATCCAGCCTTCGAATGTTGCCACCTGTAGCAGGGCTAAATAACCCATCCCCACATGATCGAATGTGATCTTCGAGTTGATCCATGAGTAGTTCTGCTCAATGCAATCCCATTTATCATTGACCTCCTGCGTGGGGTACAGAAATTCCAAATGAAAACTGAACAAGGACACTTAAGCCATTTTATAAATCCCATACTAACCGATACTGCCAACAGTTCACCGTCATCGTCGAGACATTTGAAAAATTTACCACCAAAAAACTGTACACCCATTATGGAGAATATGAGCCAAAAAACTAAACAAACTAAGAGGACATTGAAAATTGATGGAATGGCATACATGAGAGCATTTACTACAATTCGCATTCCCTGCCACCTGGAAAATGTCAAAGAATAGTGAGCTAAGAATATAGTTTCGAAAGGATGATGGGTTTTGGTGGCGCCATTTTCATTCCGTGTTGGCCATTTTGTTTTTCTTTTTTAAGTCACTTGCAAATACTTGTACGTACTCGAAAAGCAGAGAATTAATTAAATGAATAGAATTTTTTTTAAGAAAACACGAACAAGTGTGTCATTGTGTTCTTTTAAGCGTTAGAAAGCAAAGTGTAACGAAATAGCTCTGTGATTGCACCCGAAAAGGATTCTCTTGAGAATAATTTGTAGCGATCTGAGGATAATATCTTTTTGATGAGAACCTTTAGAGGCAAATCACACTGTATGCAGTACGAGACTTGTGTGTATGGCTGTAGTATGTACATGTGACAAAGAAATAGTAAAGTGTTTTCAAGTAAACATGCTGGGTTAAGGTTTTATAAACTAAGAAGCAAAAAGGACTTAAGAATAAGTAGATTTAAAGAAATAAATTCAACAAATTTCTTCCGGCAAGAACTCTACTAACATAAATAATTTTCAAATATAAGTCTTTAGCAGAAAATATAAATAGCCTCAACGAATACTTAGCGAATCATCTAATAAATAATATTTCACGACAAGGTCCAAGATTTGATAGGTCCATACAGCACGCCAGTCTTAGCTTCTTAAATCCAATGCAAGACAAAAAAAAACTTCTCGGAAGCAAAGAAGTTTAAAATACCAGACTATTCCAACTGGAGAAAGCATTGATATGATATAAACTAGACGTTTGAAAGTACATTCTATATTTTGGAAGGCTATCGAGAAGCCAACAGCATGCAAGGTCCTAATTTCCTGACAACGTTATAATGATATGGTCAGCTTTCAAACGACCCATCTAATAAATTGGGTTACGATCAAGTGACCCTTGAGCTTGATTGTAGAAGCGAAATGGCTTAAAACTAGCAGTTTCGACATAAAGAAGGATGGTGACCATGAAGTTGGTGTTATTTTAAGTATTAAGTAGGACATATCAATATGTATCACTCCAAGAGTGATCCACCAAATTTTTTAGACCAGTTAGACTAATAAGCTTCATGTTAAAAACCATCCATATAAGGACGTATTGTATTGAATTACTACGCTAACTACCAACTTTTGAGGATACATCCAAAAATTCATCGTAATCGATTTATTTTTTAAATGAAAACGCCTCTAAAAAGTGGGCGTGGCAATATATGATGCATTGGTAATTTGGTCTAAATGATGTTTCTTCGATTTCAAGTGCTGTTTCTCATCCTCAAACGCCCAGAGATGACATTTTATCTACGCGAATACATAATACTAAATAAAGTCTACCTCGATTGTATCTCTATATTATATCTCCAACTTAATATACCCTTAGGATAGGGTATAACTATGTAGTATACAAAAGGGTTAAAATAACTAACAGATCTAAATATAAAAATATCGGTAAAAGGTGAGAGGCTGCAGTACCTAGTCAGACCAAGACCCGAGTAGCTGGAAGCAATGATAAAATCTACCAGCATCTTTAGCAAATACCGGCTTCAGACAGGATGGGTAAGCCCACACTTGAAATTGAAACCTTAAATCGAATTCAAAATCTGAAGTTAACTACCTATGTACAATAATTTATCTAAATTCCATGCAATTATAAAACGATTCAAACGAAAATATAAATGCAAACTATTAAGAAATCATAAAATGCTGACTTAAGGTGTACAACTCCAATCGATGTACCAGGAACCTGGAGTCCTTCTTACAAAAGAATATTAGACATTAATAAATTTGTTTGTTTTTTTCTTATAAAAAAATGCAGTTTCACACAGAAAGATTAGTGCACACAGAGACATTCGAAGTATAAAATAATTTTTAAACTTAAAAATCATAGTAAATAAAATTTTACCTCGAAATCGCTCTAAGTGGTCTCAACGCTCGTAGTGTTCGAAGTGATCTTAATACTTTTAGATTTTCATTTTCTTCGATAAGTAGAGAGAATACGGAAACCTGAAAATAAACAAATAATGTATCAATACACAACATTAAATTAGCAACTATAATATAATAAACATAACAAAATAGTAGCACCAGAGAAACGTCTTCAGTAATGATTCCCTAAAAACAGATAAAATGCCTCCTTAGAGGCGCCGAAACCAATGCTTCGACCACTATCCCTCAATAGCCTATGAGTCAATGTAGTATCTTTCAACACCAAATCGATGCTCTTAATGGGATTTAAGAAACTGGTCCCTCGTACTCATCTTAATGAGACCTGAGTTTTGCAAGACTACTTGTGAAGTGATTTCAAACAATTGTTACGATTCTCTGCGCAATTTTAGACTAAAGCAGATAAAAGGCTTTGCTAAGAGTACATGCTTAGAGTACATAGGTAGCATTCCTTAACTTTCACTAAGGTCATAAGAACGATATTTACTTACTAAGCGGGTGTCTGGTGCACAGCCTTAAAAAAGCTACAAATCACGACTAAATAAGTAAAGTCCATCTTACGGTGTATCTGTACATAAGCGGGGTTCTGCGGAGAACCTCCTTCGTTGTTTTTGGGTATTTAGCTGGATCTGATACCCCTAGAAATATTAAGCAACCAAATGCAAGTGCAACCAAACTCAAAATCCCTTCCGAAAATACGGACCCTATGTCTAAACTTTTTTAAGAATTTCACCGCTAACATCCACTTCTGATCACTCTGGAAGGAGGTTAGACCTATGAGTAGATTCACTTCTACTCTGACGACTCAAACACTAAGGATGGTGTTAGGGAGAGGTTTTCTTCGACAGTTTTAATCTTAAGGTCTCCTTCCATCGCCCAAATCACTGTAGCGTGTTGCTAAGGATATCCGCAACTTTTCGGATAGTCAAACAGCTATCAAATCCTTGGAATCAGAATTTTTTAATTTTGTAGCAAACTCTTAACTAGAGATCGACTCTTACGTAGATGGCTAAGCAATTCAATATTTAACTTTGTTGGGTGCCAGGGTGCAATGACGTGGCAGGGTATTGTAAGACCAATGAACTCTAAAGCTTAAACTAAATGCTTTCGAGAGCACAGACACGTCTAGCGACAAAACAAATCTGATCAAAGCAGTGTTTGAAACCCTCAAAGAATTTGATCTCTCTCAATACATAACGCATAGGGATTACAAAAGTTGTCTTATAAGCAAGCATGGCACAAGACTGGACCTTTTTACGAATGAATCTCGTTGTCTCTGCCATTATTTCTTCCGCAGTATGAAGTTGGGCCTCATCTAGAAAAACAAAACTTGATTTTAAACTCATAGGATTACCCAGTAGTGGCCGCAAGAAGAACAAAACAGTAAGGTTCTGTGGGATTCCTGTCAAGTTATTTCAAAACGCCCCAAGCAATTCGATAGACGTGCTCTACTTAACCTTGAGGAGTGCATTGGGAAATTAATATTTTCCTGGTCAATGGATGATTTAAAGAAAGGAAATTTGATGAAATGTGGAACTTGGAGAATAGCCAAGTCGTATCGGGACTAGCTTCTAACGAGAACGGGTCTAGAACCAGTAGACATCGTCATATTGGAAAGAAATGGCAGTGGTCACGCCTCACGACAAAAAAGGGAATCTCTGTGGTTACTTCTCCATCAAGTTAGGGTACTTGAATAAACAAAACATCAATTGGGTGTGGCTCTCTGCAGTTAGAGGGAAAAAAAGAACCATGATGCACAACAGTACAGAAGATACTTACGAAAACAATAATAAAATCCAGTATCGTCCAGAAACTTGTGAAGTACTTCGAGAAACCCAGTGCTAACCATTTCAACACCATTTCAATGACGAATATTATACAAAACGAAAAGTTCGTCCAGTACAGTATTCTCTTTAATGTCTTGTTGTTATCTAAATAGATATCCTCGAAGCACAGGGTTATACTCGACGCAAATATCAGCACCAGAACAAACCACTCAAAGGCTGGGGTATCTACAACCGTCAAGACTGCCGTCCTCACTTGGGTCCAATTCTTGGCCCATTTCGTATCCATGCAGGACATAAAGCACGGACATCGAAAGTAGAAGCTATAAAGGAGAGGCAATCAGTTAAACTATGGAAAACGGCTAGTTGTAGCATTAACTTACTGATCGTAGCACTTCTGTGGGAAACAGTCCTGTGGCACCTTCGGCGGCTTATTATGGCCAAAACTGGGAAAAGACATGGGATCATTGTATGCTCCCTGCGAGTTACGTCTACCACCAACGGTAAGATCGTCCACGTAGGAGACCAAACAATGCCATGGTTTTTCTGTTAGTCTCGTGAAGGTGGACTTCTGTCCCGTCACGGTAGACGCTTTGTCTTCCTCAGTTGCTCCGGAGGTGTAGTCGCATTGATTACTCAAGCTGTATGAGGTGGCTTTGTCGAAGGGTTGTGGATGCACTTTGAAACCTTCCACTCTGAAGTCACCAGCCTTTGGGAGGGTCGTTTTAAGTGTGGGGTGCGGTGTTATCGATTTCAGTGTTTGCGGTGGAGTTGGTGGCACTCTTCTCTGCGGCTTTGGCGGCGGTTGTGGTTCAGTCGTCTCTACTTGTTTCTGATTTCGTTGCTTTTGAATGAGAAGATTCTCATAGCTGTTGGTGCTTTTCAGGGACAAACTGTCCACCTTTATATCTGCGGCCAGGCATTTGCGAGGAAGTTTTTCACTTTCGATACGAATGCTCGACTTCTCGTCTTCAGGAAGTTCGTCGACACGCTCGATTAGACTTAGGCGCTTGAATCGATCGAATTGAGCGCTGAAAAGATCATTCTTCCTCCGTAGAAATGGCGATGTGCTACCAACTTCGGCGAATGGTGCATGCATCTGATCACAAATCTTACGGATCTCATTCGAGATGCTAAAGTCTTCGTCGATTTTTCGTTGCTTCTCAAGACTGCGACGCTTTATCTTCACCGAATTGCGATCCATGTTCGAGTTGGCGTGATGTCGCCGCTTCACAAAAGGTACTTCGTAATTAGCATGATCAGCTTCTATGGCAGCGATGTGATCGAGGATGTCCTTATTGCATTCATCCGCCGCGGGTGATGGCTCTGATAAGTTTGACAGCCTTCGTTCCAGAGATGTCGTGGACTTCTTGATTTCCTCCAGTTCCTTTTCGAAACTCTGAATGATGTTGTCAAACTCCGAGTTACCCACCAGAGGCACCTGGTCATTTGAATCATCACCATTGGCACTACCATTAAAGATTCCCTGAGATTCCGATCGGCCGAAAACCTTATCGATTGATTCGCACATACTGCCATTGCGCCTGTGCTCGATCTGTTGCAGAATCGAGTTAGAAATATAACTTAGGTTGGATTTCAAACTACTCGAGGAGGTCTTCCGCGCTGGTGAAAATATGCACGTGTCCTTTCTAGTGTCCAGAATCAGACTATCGGTCTCGGCCTCGATCACTGCGCTGCCATAGCCAACAGTCTCGCTGAAGTAATTGTTGCTATTGTCGACATCGTCCTGCAGGAATTGAAACAACTCCTTTTGGTCACAGTTGAGAAGTTCGTCGCGCAAATTTCCCTGATGCATAAATTCATCCTGCTCCATGGAGATTGTGTTCAGCGAATGCCCACTAGACATACGCTTGATGGTCATACAGTCGAAATTCTGAAGGTTTTCTTCTTCAGACTTACTCCTCGACGGGATTAGTGATCTCTGTGATGTTTCACTGGACTGTGAAAGACGATCGAGGGATTTACGATAACTTGGCGATCTGGTGAGCAGAGATTTCTGATACTGCAGGTAGGCCTCGTCGTGCTGACGCAACGAATCGGCGCGTTGGAGTATTACACTCTGTTGATCGCCAGGATCTGTATCTGTTGAATTGTACTGGCCCATCAGACGCAGCTCTATGGATTCGGTGAATGTTGGTTCATCACGGCTGTCGTTCTGTTGGGTACCAAAACCGGAAGACACTTGATGTAGTAACTTTCTTTCTACTTGAGGATAAAGGGTGTAATCGTTTCTGAAAATACACATAAGTGATCAGTTTTGAAAGTCAGATGATAGAGGGAGGGGCTATGGTTACTTTTGATTATTGTCATTTAGGCAGATATTCTCTTCGTGGTCCTTGTATTCTTCTTCGTATTCGCCGCCATCGATGATTGTGTGTAGACCTTCTTTTAGCGGAATTTGAAACCCGAAATCTGATCCCGAAACCGGGCGATTCATTGATTCCTAAAAGTATAGAAAATAAATTTAAACAAATGGAGTTTGAATTAAAAAAGGAAAGATAAAATCCTTGAAGAAATCAGACCCAACAAAGAGACACAATACAGGTCCTACGAATGAACCTGAATCTTAGAAAGATAAACACTATCTGGTTTGCTCTGTGTGCTAGCAACGATAACGTAGACAAAATAGCTTCAGCTATTCTTTTATCCTCTGTGAGTGCGGGTAAAAATAGTAGATACAGACCATCAACCTCCTCAAACTCGGAAAATCAGTTGACAAACCTGAAAGCTGTACAATCCATTGGGTAGGACTATTTTCAATATAAGAAACCGACCAACAGATCAGTATCGATCAGATCGTCTAAAGTATACTTTGAACTGAATTAAGCTGTATAAACCAGTTTCTGGCCCTGACAACGCCTGTCCAAGTAGAATATGACATGTAGCAATATTTGACCTGACACCATCTCATAATAAGTTAAGAAACTCAGACCCAAAAATATTATTTGTTTCAGCAATTTATAAGAAGCCTTCTCTGTCGCTGTAAAAGTACGACTCAGCAAACCCTTATTCCAGAGAACACCTTGGAGTTACCATTGTTATACCTTGCGCTTTATAAATGACTTTTTTGCTCGATGAAAATAATAACCATGTTACGGTCAATAGAGTTCGCTAACGTGCCACGTTGGAAGACTATTTTCGGCCAGAATTGTTTAAACTTGACATTAGTCAAGCCACGTTGTCATCTTGAAAATCAGCCTTCTCGATCTTAGAATGGTTTATTAAACCAACTTTACAATTGTTGGCCCTGATGTGATGTGGACAGTACATTACTCTACTCTAGGACCCATTTCTGAATCGCTTTGTAGTTTAAATTGTCGGTAACCAGTTCGTGATTTTCATAAATTTCGATAAATATGGTATCATGGAAGATATTGCATACGTTCAGATTTTTCTTATAGAGACTACATTTGATGGACTGTGTCTAAACCTAGATGGGACCAATCGTCACACATCACCAATCATCAATACATCAGCAACCTCAATAAAGTATGTCCAACAAAACGAGAAGAATGTAAAGTTTCGAGGTACCCTTTACTGTTGCCCTTCCGTACTAAAAACCCGAACATTTTAAGTATCCCAAATTTTATACATTAGCTCTGGACACACCAGAGATCAAGCTCTACTTTAATGAAACTCCTCTCAAGGATTTCAATGAATTTAGTAAACTACTCTAAGGAAGCACCAAAAAAATACTTTCTTTAGTATTTTAAGGATAGCAGGATGGCAGGTCTAAAAAAATATATCTAGCTACGTATTTCTAGTTTCTAGCTTACCTGATAACTTAATCTATGGAATTTCGTTTCTGATTCAGTTTGCTTGATGGCGGCGGTCTGTGCTTCTCTTACAACCTGTTCGAACTTTGTCGCGTACTTCAGTTCCTTCTTTTCTTTGCGTTGCTGCCGTTTCCTTCGTATCAAGTCCCGCACTCGTTCAATACTCCGCGCCAGCTTAGACTCTTCCCCCACTTCCTATTGAGTATAGTTTGGATCAAGTTAATACAAAAATTCACTTCAAAACTCTCCAGTCTAAATAATATTCGTGATAAAATTCACATAAACCTTAATTTAGAAATTTCATTACTCAATTAACAATCTGTTAATATTTCTCGCGCTTTCCTTCATATTTTTGCATATATCCAATTAAAAAGTTATTTATGTGAAAATTCTGAACAATTTTTGTGGCAATTTCTACTGGTTTCCAAATAAAACAAAATCTAGGCGTAATACAAGGCAAATTTACAAGAAATTAAAAAATTACCAAACAAGCTACTACTAGTTAAGAAAATTAAAAAAAAGGATCACTTTTTACTGTCAGAACAATTTACAAACTACTTTTTGAAAAATTACCTTTTTCTTGAAAATCTGTTCGAGAGAGACAGAGTTGAGAGACACGGTGCACATTGAGAAGGTGAATCAGTTGCAAACATTGTTTTTTTTTTATGTTTTAAGTTTTTTTTTTGTTTTTGTTTTTTAGTTTTAGTGCGAATTTGTTTGCATTTTTTTTTTCAGATACACACATATTTTTAAGGCACATCAATAAAAACACACATAGAAAAGTATAAAATATCGACATACAACATTTAGGAAATTAATATTTTTTTTATTAAATATAAATGTAGCTTAATGTACATGCTACGATAAAATGTTAGAAATGTTTTTATGGTTTAGTTTAGTTAAGTTTTTTATAGAGAGATAGTGGTGTTTATTGTGAGAGTTTAGAAATTGGTTTAAATTTATTCCTAAACTATAAAATTTAGATATTTTGTTAGTTAAGAAAATATATATTTTTCTTTTATGTAGATAAATAAAATTTAAATTTTTTTTGATTTAATTTTTTTGTTTTTAGTGCGATAATCACACACACTCAACATCTAATTAAATTGAGAACAAATGACATTTAACACACTTATATATGAACACCCAATGATTGTTTCTAATTTAAAAATTGTTTTGTTTAATCATTTTTTTTTCTTTTTGTAAAACACACACTAAGACATCAAGATGAAGAGAATGAAATGATATATATAATTTGTATATTTACCTCTTTCTTGGACTTTAACTCTTCCGAATTAAAGCTATTGAGCAACAAGGCCAAGAACAAGTTAAGCACCATGAAATTGCCCATCACCAGAGTTGGAAGGAAAATTGCGAAACAAGAAGATGCTCCTTGCTGAAATAGTAAAATATTTAACAATTTTTATCTGCGTTGAGGTATATTTAGCAAGCAAATACTATACAAACAACGTAAAGCTAAAATAATTTAATAAGGACACAAGAAGGACTGTGCTAGCTATGGATCAACTTCTTACTATAATAAAATACAAGACCATCCAGTTAGCTGAGTCTTGTGGTTCAAGGGATAGTTCACTGGTCTATTGGATATTTCTTCAATATTCTGGAGTATGTATGTATGGAAAATAGGTACTCGTTTGCTTCCTTATTTCAACAACCTCGACATCTGCCTTCTTTCGTTAGTCATGAATTTTCATGTGAAAGCACAGAGTACTATGTTTCACTTGTAACTCCTGAAAGCATAGATCCTTTCGGATAAGCTTGCCAAAAAGGGACTAAATTCATATTCTAACCACACAGTTGTCTAGGGCATTGACTGTCTCCCTTAGGGTCTTAGTCACTGTTTCAAACTTCAGTGTGCAATGTTAGTGTTTCTCCAAAGAGTCGACTCGTTTCTATTGAGATGTGAAACATGTTCCAGTCACTTCATCAGTTCTCGGGGCGAACTGATTGTGATATGCGTAGATCCCACCCTACGAGACTGTTATACATTTTAGAATGCTAAAGTTGCTTTTCTGATTTTTTCATCTGATTTTAAAGCCTAGGCCTAGGAATCTGACTGTACTGCATGCGTTCCAATATTGTTCAATGCTGGTGTCTCAAATGGTTTTCCTACAAAGGACTAGCTTTCAAGTCTTGGCATTCATATCATCTTCGTCTTTTTTACACTTTTGTGGACTAACCTCTCGTTGAAGAGTAATTGTCTGTAGTCCCTAAAGTATCGAAATAATCTTCCTCACAGACTTGTCAAACTTGTCGTTTATGCAGGATGAAACCACACTGCTCCATCAAAATCGGGATAGTCCTAGTCTAGGCTTTTGATATCAAAAAAGAATTTAGGCAATATCACGGGCTGTCATGCAATTTTTTTTACGTATTTCTTGATAAGGGCAAAACAAAGTAAATAGGTATATGCTGTCAACAAAAAGGATATACAACACCTGTGTGTTGGACAAAAGATCACCTTTGACAGATATAACTTTGAGGTAGTTAAGCACTCTGGCTACCTAGGATTTGCTATAAATTCTGAGATCAAATGAACATTAACTCTAGCCAATCGCTGCATCTTTGGGCTAAGAAGGCAATTGTATAGTAACGCTCTCTTTCGAACGACTGAAGTATCCGTATACCTTTTGGAGAAGGGCAAGCCCATTTGCTTAAGTAAATAGCTCCTAAAACTTTGTACTGAATTTTTGCAAAACCATTTACGTCTAACCACTACTGAATGGCTGGTTATTCCATTCCTGGCATTGCTTTGTGCGAACACTTTGTCATTGAAGCCTGAGTTCTAGAAATGGTACATCTAGGCTTGACCTTACTTCCCTATAGGTGGCTATTAGTATCAATACATTCCCTTTTTTTCCGAAGAGTTTTCATATACATATGTACATATTTACTAGCGCTCTTAGAGCTGCAGAAGCTCTAAAGGGCCAACAATAACCGACTTCGATGAGCTTGCGCCTGTCTCATTTTCTTATTATATTGGAAGTTAAAAGAACTTGAGGGAATTTTTACTTGGGTTTTGACTGAAGTCCCAGAGTGTTAAATAACAGTGTTTAATAACAGTGCAGTAGAACTTTCAGAAAATGCATTCGAAATGACTAATGTATCGCAGTAAGACCACGGTCTAGAGAAGCACTTCAGTACTTCAGTTTCTGATCATTAAGGAATTTTATTAAATTTTAAAGAAATAAGTATCCGGAAACACGGTATGGTTAATAATATATAAAATGCACAGAAGTAGGAAAAAACCCGAAATACACTGAACCCAAATACTTTTTCTAGAAAGACAATCAAAATATATGTATCTTCTTACCTCCTCTTCAGCTCTCATGCAATCCCACAGAGGTTCAATCCATTCACCACATAGGATTCGAAAAATCATCATAAACGAGTGAAAAAAATCATTAAAATTCCATCTATTCGAAAAAAAAAAATTATATTCATAAAATATTATTAATAAATTTAATTTTAATTATACCTTGGCACAGGATCTGGATCGAACTTTTCCGGTGTGTAATCCTTTGAAAACAATTGCATCCCGATCACAGCAAATATATAAATGACTATAACTAAAATCAATGTAAGGTTTCCCAACGCACCGATTGTCGATATAATAATGCTAAGAAGAACTTTCATTGTTGTCCACGATTGAGCGAGTTTCAGAACTCGTAACTAAAAATAAATGAAATATTTTTTTCTAACAGCAACACTTTAGGTAAAAAAAACTATTTCAAGGCACTTACCAATCTCAGTCCTCTCAGCACACTCAGACCATCGACTAATTCAAAGATAATATCTAGTAGACTAGCCGATACAATAATTAAATCGAAAATATTCCAACCACAGAGAAAAAAGTCTTTTGATAACGCCAGCAGCTTAACGATACACTCGAAAGTAAATATTGAAGTAAAAACCTTAAAAGAAAAACAAGTTTTAGACTTTGTGTATGTAAGACCTTGCAAGGCTAGGTATACCTTATTTCCTATATCTAATGCTTGTCGAAAGCTCTCACTCATTCCGTGATGTTCCATAGCTAGAAACATTGTATTCAATACTATACACAAAGTTATTGCTAATTCAAATAACGGATCTCTAACAATCTAAAGGAATATAAATAAAATTGATTAGGATTATCGGAGAAATTCAAGTACCCACTAAAAGTGTTTAAAAGAGTTTAGGCCTCGCAGAAAGTATTACTTGTTAGATCTTCATCAAGTTTAAGTCCGAAAAATATAAAGGGCACTTAACAAAATAAATGAACTTTCGAGATATGCTTTTTTGTATATCTTGTTTTGGAGTCAATAGTTAGAGAAGACGAAGAATAACTCTTGCCAATCGCTATTTCTTTGGGCTAAGAAGGCAATTGAGTAGCAGAGCTCTATCCCGAAGAACTAAGGAGACTCTTTATAAGACCCCGATTATCAAGGTCCTGCTTTATGGCGCTGAAGCATGGACTCTGTCTAAAGCGGATGAAGAGATCCTCTGTCGCTCCGAAAGAAAGATTCTTCGTCTAATTTTCGGTCCCGTCTGCATTGACGGGCTTTGGAGGAGAAGATTCAATGATGAACTATACGAGCTGTTCAGGGACATCGACCTGGTCAGAAAAATGCGTATTTGTCGTTTAAGATGACTAGGACATGTAGAGCGAATGGACAACAATGCTCCGGTCCGTAGAGTCTTCTAATCAAACCCGGAGGGACAACGCAAAATAGGAAGACCTCGCCTTAGGTGGTGCGCATAAGTAGAAGGGGATCTCAACCGACTTGGAGTGCGCAGCTGGAGGCAGTTAGCTAAGGACCGGGCTAACTGGAGAGGCTTGTTGGTTGAGGCCCAGGTACATCTCGAACTGTAGCGCCCCCTAAGTAAGTAAGTAAGTTGGAGAAGTGAAGTAGAGAGCAACTATCGCAAATAGTCCGAAAAATGTTATTTTCACATTTTACTATCTGCAGGAGGGTGAGGCATGTCGAGGGTGAGACTGTATGTAACTTAAAAACATATTGGCAACCCACCAACTTGTTTCCAAGGCTCGTAGGTTCCTGAACCATATTACTGGAAAATCTTAACGATGATGATATGTACACATATTTCCGCCACTTCAGCTTACGAATGGCAGTGTAGATCATCTTCCACGTTCTACCACCATATGCAGCAGTGATTCAAGATTTGAGCGGATCATTTTGGTACATTTAACATTATTCCTCCAGAGTTTTGACTCTTTAGCATTTGCTGACTGTTTTATCTGTTATGGATCGACTTTGGCTTTTGATCGTGTTCTCCAGTAGTGTTACGTATATTTCAACATGACATGACTTCGACATGGGCCTAGAACAGAAGATCGACAGCCGCTCTATATGGTGTACTCCTACAGTCAGTTACTTTAGAAAGGATCGTCGTAACTCCATGTTTTGATTGGATTTAGTGGAAAATAATAAGTATACTTTGACATATTGAACCTTCTCCAGATTTTGCCGTTCTTGTCTAGTAACTTGCACCAGATTAGTAGTAGCCTATATATGAGGATAGATCTTACGAATTCTGTGCATATCCAGTGGACAAATCCATGCTGAAGAGTGTAGTTGGGGCCCAAGGCCGTCATACATGTTTCAAAAACGTATTTTCCAGATTTCTAAGGCCGTGATCTACAAATTACTGTTTATTACTCTTGGGTTTTGGTTTGAACAATACTTCAGTCTTGAATGGATTAATTCCAAGATTTGCTGACATTGCAACCTTATTGAGATCAGACTATATTAGGTCCCTGATTGTGTGACTGACACTGAATCTCTCTTTAGAAATAGTTTGGAGCATCTCACTTACTACCAACATTAGTGGTGATAGCACGCAGCCTTGACGAGTATTCCTGTACATGGACCTTTCAGTTAGACAGTACCAGAGTGCATCAAATATATGTAGTTTTTGTTTTCTCATTAATTCCATGTCAACCAGTTTCTCCAGATTATTTAATAGAAAGGCGGTAGGCTGATCGAACGAATCCGCCACGTGGAAGATTTAACCGAGTTGCAGTTTGAAAACTGAGGAGGGTCACTCTAGGGCCTAGAGAGATCTACCTAAAGTTTAAACAGCTCCCGAGGATAATGTGGTCTTAATATACTAAAATCTTTTAAAACTGGTAAGACAGCATTGAGGCTACGGGGTTAGTACGAAAGGAAGTTTTGGATTTTTCACTGTGATTCTTGGAAGTGACAGTATAACTCAGACTCTCTTATATTTGGCGATTTGGATACGATTTTCTTAGTTTGTGACAGATCGATTGTCTTTCCTTTATTTTTACAGAACAAATGTCAAGTGAATCTTTTTGATTTCCAAACATCTTCCTTTAACTATTGTCTAAGACCTTTATTGTCAAAATTATGTAGAAAAGGTGAAAAGGTTCAAGAAAATAGCTGTCGTCTTACGTTAGGATTTGGAGATATACGTCTTTCGTTTTCGACACACATGAATCCACCTCACATTTTTGTAATTTAAAAACAAATGCAACATCAATATTTTATGAAACTGCGAGGCCTAAAGCGTGGTAGAAGATCAAAAATAAAACTTACCTTATATAAACAATTTTGAAATTGCAGCCAACCCTCGTAGTCAACGCAACATTGAACACATCTATCACAATTTCGATCGGGAAGATCATCTAGATCGCAATGCCGTATTTTTAAAAAAATTTTTTTGGAAAAAAGACACAAAATACGAAACGAAAAAGTACCATATAGTACAAGAACGGTACCGAAAAAATAAAAATTTAAATATAATTTTGAATTTGTTCATTTTTGTTTCGTTAAAACTATTATATACTATGTACCTATAACAACAATTTCCGAAGAAAATTCTTGATGCAAAGCATAAATGTTATGCTTCTTAATGCGTGCAATATTTCCATTGCACTTAATTAAACGAACCTCGCGCGGTGATAAGGCAAGTGTAACCGGAGTTAAATCGGATTGTAACTCCACCGCTGATGTGTTCACCATTTCATTACCTGTGTCCTGTTCCTCATGATCGTCCACGACACCGGAATCATCCAATGAGGACTCTCGATTCACTCCACCGCCTTCGCTGGCATTCGAACTGGCCTGCCGGCTGCCAGGCATTAATTGACCTTTGTAGTCTAACAATTGCAAATTGAGGTTCGGTCTTAATGCATTTTTAGTACTTTGCATTTGCAGCGACTCACCTGAAGGGTATAACATATTTGGATTTTTATTTTGCTCATCCTGAAATGAAATACCCCGGGCGCGTTGATTTGGTATACTCAACGCCTGTGGTCGATCGGTGCTATGCCGAGGACTGGGACTCGGACTTGGTGTCACCGATCGACTTTTATTCTAAGAAAATGAATGAAACATAATTAATGCAAATAAACAGATTGGATGTGGATAGTCGCCTTCCTTACTTGGCCATTTCCATTCTCATTGGGAGCACCGTCTTTGCCCTTCTTTTTCCGACGCGTCTTCTTTTTACTGTACGAGGCCAAGAGCACACCCTTGCGTGAGTCGATTTTCTTTTTGTAGTTCTTATTCAATTTTTTTACATTTAATATGGACGGGTCGAAGCTAAATGTTGAATCTTCTCGGTGATCCAATAAGTCTTTTTTTCGTTCCTAAAATAGATACTCATAAGACAATGAACAACTTTGGGGCATGAGGATGGCCTTACTTCGTTTGTTATTTCGGCTTCTTCCTCGTAACTTAATGCGACTACGGCTAACATCAAATTAATTAAATAAAATGAGCCAAAAAACACAACCACTGTAAAAAATGAGACACTCATGGGTCCTGATGTAGCAAGTACCTAAAACAAAACAATAAACTATCAATGACCATCGCTTGTGTAAGAACTGATCGTGGCTCACCATGTTGTAGACATTCTCCCAATAATCGAGGGTGATCAATTGGAAAGTCGTTAGCATGGACCACATGAAATTATCAAAATTTGTGTATCCATGATTGGGATTTTCACCCACACAAAGGCACGTGTATCCTGCAACAGTAAATAAATAGATACGTACTACAAATAAAACTTAATACAAACCTGTTGGGCAGTGCCTGGCTCCAGTGAGATTTCCACAAAGCATTGGCAATTCCTCGAGATCGTACAACCAATTCTCTGTGTCATTCACCCAACTGAAATGAAGAAAGATTATATGAAACCTATCGAATCTGAACTGCAAAAAATGTTGGACGAGCAGATTGAGGATGAATTCAGCTCAAAGCTTTTCCGCACTAAAATTCGTTGCACGGAGAAATTGTTTACTTTCTGGTGAGCGCTCTCTTCTACGAAAAACTACGAAACTACGAACTTTTGTTGTTCGTCATTCGATTCCTACTTCGTGGAACATCTCATAATGAAATCATACACCTGACCTGACCAGATATAAATATCACAAAGTGGCCCCAAAATGTATCACCCTATCGGAAGATGCTATAAATTTTGGAAATCTTGGCAACTGTCAGCTTTTATTAGATATTTTTGAAGGAAACAGATCCAAAATACATGTTGGAACTCTATACTCCTGAAGATATCTGTGATTTTGACTAAACGTGTTTTTCGGACAGATTTCCTGGCTGTACTACGTAAAATATTAAGGCGTTGAGTTGCTCGCCCCAAACAATCGGGAAGAAGATGTGGCAGAGAGTTTTTACTGTCGCAAATCATTGAATTGGGACTTGAGGACATATGGCTTTAACAGGACGATGCAGCCGCACTCAGAACTCGATTGCCAATAACATTTTTAAGGATGCGTTTCCACGTCGCCTAATGTTCCTTTTCAATATGTCCGCTCCAGACTTCTTTCTTTGGGGGTTTTGGGCACATAGACTGACTTTTCCAGTCGAATGTTTCAAATCCCGATACAAAAAATTTTGCTGCAAGTAGCGCCTGACTTTCTATATTCAATACTAAATTAAAATCTTAAGAAGGATATCTGCAACTTTACAAAGATGTACCAATACAAATTTATTTTACAAATCCCTGAAATAAATTGTGGTTCACCTTTTCCATTCCGCACTTGTGAGATTGACCCAGTCGTCTGGAAGATTTCTAACGCACTTATTCCTAAGTTCACCCATGTATACCTTAAACAAACAAATTTTAAGTAAATTGCATAAATAAAACACAATAACTGCTTACCTGTAGAGCGAATAGTGCAAAAACCATTAAACAAAATATCGTTAGTGTCATAACTTCGGCCAATTGTCGAAATGAATGCAGCAGCGCATTTATGATGGTCTTTAGGCCTGTAAGGGTTTGAAAAATACCAAATTAGCTCATTCATATAAACCAAGTCTATTGCTTCTCACCCGGCATTATGGAAACAGTCTTTAATGCTCTCAGTACACGAAACGTCCTCAAACCGGCCAAATTGCCAACCTCCATTCCGATGGTGGCATAGCCGCTGGTTATTACAACAAAATCTAGCCAATTCCATGGATTTCTTAAGTATGTGTACTTATTAAGTAGGAAGCCTTTAGCAATGATTTTGATGAACATCTCTAGCGAGTAGATAGCGAGGAAGATGTATCTAAAAGTACAAAGTTAGTCATACACCAGACTTTGTTATCCATTTAAAGCCATTTGCTTACTCAGCTTCTTCGAATGTTTCGGTCATGGCTAAAAAAATACAGTTGAACAGAATGGTAGCCATCACACAGTAATCGAAATATTGATTCGTCGCTATGTACACACATATCCGTCGCGCCGGACTCCAAGGATGAAACAGGAACAGGCTCTTCGTTCCAGTAAACCGATGAATGTAGTTTTTCCGAAATCGCTTTGACACCACACAAAAGGTCTGCAAAAGGGAAGAGAAAAAAACGAGGTAAAAACAACATTCAGCTGAGCGTTAAAATGCAATTAAAATCCACATTAAAAGGAAGCTTAATGATTATGTGGTGAGGTCCTCATTGCATTCGCTCTTTCCGGCTAAAAGTTTTGTTACCAGTGCCATTTGGCGGTTTTTTCGTTATATGTAAATTTTATTAAACAGACAAGATGATAATGACTTTGTGGGCAAGGGGAGCTTTAATACCTTTCATTTATGGCCATGAAATGGTTTGGTTCATATATAGGTAAATCGGAGAGGAAATTAAATGGAATTGAAAGATAATGAGTTTTTTAAATTGAGAGGAATAACTTACATATATGCGTTAACCAATGACTGAAGGTGTGCAAATTAATAAAGTTTCAACCTCGTATATCCGACTCTAGAAGCTGAAGAACGCAAATCGGATGATTTAGACTTTGGGAAACTCAATTCCCTGCTATTACGCATTCAGAAGGAAGTGAGGTACACGTCGATCAAGAATGGAGAAAAACTCTGAAATCAATGCAAATGCAATGTCGCCCCATATCTCATCTCCTTTAGGGGTTTCGGTCAAATGGGCGAAACCGAATAAAAGATTAGAAGCCAAAAAATGCAAATCGGATGATTTAGACTTTGGGAAACTGAGTTCCCCGCTATTAAGCATTCAGAAGTAAGTGCGGTACATCTCGATCAAGAATGGAGAAAAACTCTGAAATCAATGCAAATGCAATGTCGCCTCATGTCTCATCTACCTTATGTTTCTCGATCAAATGGGCGAAACCGAACAAAAGATTAGAAGCCAAGGAATGCAAATCGGATGATTTAGACTTTGGGAAACTGAGTTCGCCGCTATTAAGCATTCAGAAGGAAGTGAGGTACATGTCGATCAAGAATGGAGAAAAACTCTGAAATCAATGCAAATGCAATGTCGCCCCATGTCTCATCTCCCTTAGGTTTTTCGGTCAAATGGGCGAAACCGAATAAAAGATTAGAAACAAAAGAACGCAAATCGAATGATTTAGACCTTGGGAAACTGAGTTCCCCGCTATTAAGCATTCAGAAGGAAGTGGGGTACATCTCGATCAATAATGGAGAAAAACTCTGAAATCAATGCAAATGCAATGTCGCCCCATATCTCATCTCCTTTAGGGGTTTCGGTCAAATGGGCGAAACCGAATAAAAGATTAGAAGCCAAAAAATGCAAATCGGATGATTTAGACTTTGGGAAACTGAGTTCCCCGCTATTAAGCATTCAGAAGGAAGTGCGGTACATCTCGATCAAGAATGGAGAAAAACTCTGAAATCAATGAAAATGCAATGTCGTCCCATGACTCATCTACCTTATGTTTCTCGATCAAATGGGCGAAACCGAACAAAAGATTAGAAGCCAAAGAATGCAAATCAGATGATTTAGACTTTGGGAAACTGAGTTCCCCGCTATTAAGCATTCAGAAGGAAGTGGGGCACATCTCGATCAAGAATGGAGAAAAACTCTGAACTAAATGAAAATTCAATGTCGCCCTATATCCCATCTCCCTTAGGTCTCTCGGTCAAATGGGTGAAACCGAATAAAAGATTAGAAGCAAAGGTACATTGCATAATAAACCCTTGTTCTAGAGAATCCCCGTTTTAGAGCTAAGGCGACGTTATATAACTTCTCAACGATTGAAGTCCGTTCGTATGCAACTAAAACATAAATTTCTTCGCCAGATGTTCGATTCATAAGAAATTAACCAAGTTTGGACGACAAAAGTCGCAGATAACTTTAAGGGCTGAACGGCGACATTGAATTAGTTAGATGAAACAATTTAAAACCATAGTCTTAGGTACAGAAGAACGCGGTTCATACAAATAATACCTTTACCGAACTTAGTTTAGAAAACTGGGGACAGTTACCAAGAAATACATGACTAAATTCATTGCAAGCTGTAGTCTCATAAAGTGTATTCATTATTTAATTATACAAATAGTCTAATTTTAATAAAATACTCATCGAGGAACATTCACAATTTATTCTTTGTAACAGAGTTCACACTTTTTCATCTTCTTACTGGAAATTTCGCCACCTGCCGCCGAGCACACACAACTCATGTTCAGCTTTCTTTCATTTTAGCGCATTCGCAGTTGGTAGCATTGCGACGAAAAATTTTCTAGACAACCGAACCAAAATATGGAATGATTTCCGTTCATCTGTCTTTCGTTCTCTATCTGTCGGCAAGTAAGGAGTTGCACCGCAATTCTTCCCGCAAACCAAAAAGAAAATGAGAGCTAAGGTGAGATACATATTTGCAAACTCTTATTAGAAACTCAAAATACTTGTTTTAAATGTGCTAAAAGTGAATTAAATCAAACACAGTTAGCGAATCTAAAAGTTGAAATTAAAACTAAGTGAAGAGAAAAAAAATCAATGGCGTTGGTTTCCATGTAAAAAGAACACGTGTCTCGCTCGCCAAAGTGTTTCATTTTACTTTAAATTTTCGTTTTTCCTCGTAAAACTAATAAAAACTTTGTTTTATTTATATTCTAGTGGCGTAAGAAGCGTATGCGTAGGTTGAAGCGTAAACGCAGAAAGATGCGTGCAAGGTCCAAATAAACTATGCGATACGTGTAAGTTGTGTGAATAATTTGTTCATTGGAGCGCCTTTTTGCTAAGTAACTCCTTTCTTTTGCTTACAGGAACATGGATTCCATTCATCCCGATACCTGTACAAAAAACTATATTACTTCGAGTGTTCTTTTAAAGGCTAACGACTTTGTTTCAATAAAATTTAAGAGAATGTTCAAGTGAAAATGGAAAAAAATTGTGTCTTTTGATTGTTTCGCTTGGGCGTAGTCCTTTTTTCTGCTTGGAGAGTTTTTCTTTTCGCTTGGTGACGGCAGAAAATGGAAGTTTTTGCTGTGGAAAAAGACCGGCAGTTGGACGATGTAGCGAAACCACGTTTTTCGATGGAACAGCTTTTGCAGGAAGTGGCTGTGGCTCCATTTTGAATTTGGGGAGCTTTTACTTGGCTGCGTGTGTTTGAATATTTGGTGGTACTTTTCAGTTTACAGAAGAAAGTGGAGGATTTTGTGAATTTCTTTAGAAAACGGTGGAAAACGTATTGGAAGAATGGGTATGGCGCGTGTGTTCTTACCCACTGACGCTTCTTGAGAACGGAGGAAGTGCAGGTGTTAATTGTTTAAAGTAAAGTAAAGAGTAGAAGTGCACGTGGAACAGCCTTATCAAATATTAAAAGGAATAGTTCTGTACAAGTGGTGTTTTTAGAGGCACAAGCTGTGACGTCTTTGCCGAATGAATTCGTTGGGTTTTAGGTAAGAAAATGCAGTAAAGTGCGGTTGCTACATTCAGTTTTAGCATCTCTTAGTACAGTGTGTAATAGTTATTTACGGTGGTCCTTGTTTTGGCTCTAAAAACCTTCAAGCACGTTTACCGCGTCCCGAAATTCATGCAGGTACGTGCTATATAAAAGAAAGTTTCCGGAAATGTATTACTCCAAAGCAGATGTTTTTCTCTAAACGAGATCATTCATTCAGTGGGGTACTCAAAGCACTTAATTGAGCTCCCATGTGCCGCATTTTGTTTAGCTATTCTATTGAGCGTTTACGCGCCGCTTTTTCTGTTTTTTTGCACTCAGCCCATTTGCCAAGATTCTTTATCGACTGTTCTGCAGTACATTATACGAAGTTTACCTCGAGTTCACCCTGGATTAGTGTTTTTTTAGTTAATCGAAAGAATACAAGATAAAGGAAGTTATCTACTCTTGACTTTCACGTCCACTAATATCAGTTGTTGACGAGTTCGATGAAAGATTATAGTTTTGGCGGCGTTACTCCACCAAATAAGTTGTAATTTGGCGCAAATTCATGATTATGTTTTATATGTAGTAGGCTCAATAGAATTTGTACTGTAGTACCCATTACAGATCTCAAATTCTCCCTACTCCTATCCAGTTCGTGGCCCTCACGTTGTTCATAACAGCCTTTTATAATACTTGGGCAACGATTTGGTCCAGTGAGAGACATGCCATATATCGTCTGTGTGTACATCGCCGTATGGTTTTTCGAATTCGATGAAAAGCTGCGGAAGACTTGATCCATGATGACCCATAAGGTAATGTGGTTAACGCAGAAGGATCCAGAATGGCTCGGTAATGTTTGTTCATTACCGAGAATAATTTCTAGCTGCCCTTTGTTGCCGGACAATTCTTCGCTCTCTAGGAGAAGTTCAATGAAATGCTAGCCATGTAACTTAAGTATCTATCAAAAATTCTTTTTCCACAGAGCTGCGGAGAACCGGAATATTAGGGTGCTGACCAAGCGTTATATCATAAAACAAATTATAAAGAAAATATTAGCCGTTGGAAGTCAGGAAAAATGCAAAATTTATACTTCTGGCATATCTACAACAGCCAATGGCGACTATTGGATAAATTAATTCCTCTTTTTCACGTTCGAATAGAGTCAAGTGTTCATTAATTGACTTGTTAGCAGCATTCTGCCGTAATGGCGCTATTTGCACACCAAGTAGATTCCACATAAGGCTTTGTTCTTTGAAATTAAGTAACGCAAGCGATTTACTCGTACATTGCCATGTATTCAACCATTCTTATGATCTTCAGCAGCTGCGAACTCAACGCATTTCCACACATGTTCCACGAGTCCACAGATGTTGCTCTGGTTTACAAATTCAAATTGGTGAGAAGAGGTCGTTCAGTCTACCTAAGAATCATGACAAAATTATGTTGAAGTGGATAGGTTTTCAAAACAAAACTGAAGTCTGCTACCAACGCTTCTTTATTTGAAAGAAATCACACAGCACGCCAATAGACGAAATCCATCCCATGTCGCTGCAGACCTCTCAATTGCACACTTAAAAGGTTCTTTCAGCGAAACAAAGATCCAGATGACCAGTTGGGGTAATCGTCTTATGGAATTTCTTCGATGATGTTGCTACTAGCACTGATATTATTCTACACCCCAGTTCTTCCCAGTTTTTACCGGAAATCAATTCAATTTCCGTACTTTTCCATTAGGAAGTTGAAATACTGACTCCATTTTCACCGGCACCCCATAACTTCAGATCCATTTAATTCCGAAGCAGGTGCTTTCCTTGAAAAGTTTGTTCTATTTTTAATTCCCAAAGAACAAGACAAACAAAAAATGACAAGAAATGTCAAATTAGACGTTTATCTAGAACGCACCTTCTAAAAAGAGGTACCCAACCAGCTGATCGCCACCGTCCGATAGCATTTTAATTATGATTATAAGAAGCGAATAAGTTAATCTTAAGTGAAAAGTGTGTTTAACTGCAGCTTGTAATTCTAGGTAAGTGGATCTGTGTGGCTTTTTGGTGGATTTCTGTTGTTACGCGTTCGATGGATATGTCACTCATGGGAGGCTTGAAGTTAAATTAATTTTTTTAGTTGTTAGCAATAAATTTTTTTAATGATATAACACCGGTATATGTGTACAATTAGGTAAGGAGAGTGCAGAATTGTATTTTTTTTTTGCAATGACAGCTGAAGAGAAACAGGTGTGATAGGACGCCGTGCACGCTGCAAATATAAATGTCAGCCTAAGTGCAACAGTTCGGGAATTGCACTACGCGCGCATAGTGTAATATTGTGTACAATTGGCATTGGTACTAAGTGTTGAGGATGTCGTGTGGGCAGTGGAAGAGTGCAGCAATTTCCACGCAAAGATGCGGATTGCGAATAAGCATTGGGGTGAAGAATTGTCGAAAAGAAAAACATACCCGCTGCATTTAGGTGCACAACTTCTGAAATTTAATAACAATGTAATTGTATCTTTTATGACGTACTGTTGTAGCTATCAAAATTCTTATCGCTTATTTAATTACAGTGAGCTATGCGACAGATGAAAACACACTCGTCGTTCTTTTGACAGATTTACGCATTTTTGGTTGTCAATGAACTATTCTCAGATCTAACTAACTAATTTAAAGTGAGAAACACAATTGAACCGACCACCAGCTCGAGCAATAGTCCATTCGGATGACGCGGTGTCCGACACATAGACATTGTTTGCACAGTATTACTCATCCCGTGGCTAGTTCAATCTTTTACTAGTCTGCGAGAGTGAATCTGTGTTTTTTTTTAATGAACTTAGCATATCATAAAATTATTCAAACAAAAGATAATTTGGGTCCCAGTTATGGGATAAAATTGTCTTAACAGATTGTTAACTCAGAGATTTACCAGATTAAGATGATTATTCGAATTGGGCTGATTTAAAATAAATTGTGTGAACCTCTGCTGCAGAACCACATCGTCTTTCTCAAAAATGTACCATTTCTAGACAAACGATTCCTATGCGTGACAGCTCTACTGTTCTCAGAGCAATGAGAACATACTATAGGTCAATTTATCTGAAGGGTTATGTGAAACTTGACCGATGAGGGTTAGATATTTACGTCAAAACTTTGTGAGTAAAAACAATTCTGTCCTTCCTTGCTTACAAGTTTACATTTCTTGCAGTACTGAGAACATAGACGTGTAAGCGGCTGCAAAATGTTTAGTGGCGAATGACCTCCAAAAAACCACTTGTGAATCAGGGTAAGAGGGGACTTATGGCTTGACCCTTAGGATTTTCGAATCTAAACCAAATGGACAGGAGGGGTACCTCGCATTCAGTCATGCGAGGATACTTCGACTTATTTGGAGAGAATAACTGAAGACCTTTAGCTAAAGACAGGTTAAGAAACACCTTTTTTCTAGGACTATCTATCTCAGGATTATCTCAAATCTAATAAGAAATCTTTTTTGAATCTCATACACGGGTTTTTTTTACTCATTCGTGCTTTCGTCTACTACCATAAGATTAATGTCAAGCTTTACTGGTATTACAAAACTAGGTGGTATGCATTTTTGAATTTAAATACATTAGTCTTCACTTTTTTGGGAGAATTTTTGTGATCGTCAATGTACAAACGATCTAACATTGAAGTGTTGATCCAGATCCCCTTGTTTGTATGCCAGGACATGTTTTAATATACATTTTCGTAAACTTCGAAGATGTTTATATACTCTTTTTAGAGTAGATATTTCTTTCCTTGGCGATAGTTATGGAACTGTGCGTTAAGGTCTGTACTAGGATGGATGATAAGTGTAGTAGTTACATTTGTCCTTTCTCGAAGCAGAAACGTAATAGCTTTCATTACAGGACACTGTCCTATCGGCAGATACACAAAACGACTCGGCAACTTTTCCAATAACTGAATCTGTGATTTCTCTGCCCCTGTCTAGCTCATGCTATAGTATGAACGTTTTACTTTAGAGCTCTTTCTTTTAATAATTTAAGTAACTTGGTGAATACAAACGTGTTAAACGTGGAGCTGAACCTAATCTATACTAACTAACATGTCTGTAAGCGTACAGGTACCTTGGCAGGCAACCAATTTAAACTTTCAACTCTATCTTAACTAGTAATAAAGTGGGGTTGTCTCAAACTTTCATCTTTGAATTGCCAGACTTTTTGGGACATCTGTGTTTGAAAATCATAGCTTGCTACCGCCGACTTGAAGTGCTCTTTATAAAAAAAAAGTGGTATATTGAGTAGGTTACGAATATTGATCGTGTACTACACATTTCCTTCGAATCTCACTTCCACCTACAAGTAGCTTTAGTCAGTGGAAACCCTGCAGTGAAATATAAAGACAATATCATCAACACAGCTAAAAAGAGTTTGCAAGACATGCACGTATAGAATATCATAGGCACAATAGCCACCGCTGTGGCTTGTTGTCGAAAGACAACTAGAACTATGGTTTTTAGGTAACGCTCTATGATTTTTGTTTGAATCCAGCTTTTTGGTTGCATATTACCCTGTCTATTATAAGTTTCAATCTTCTAAATGTTCGGCAAACAAATTCCTTATAATTCTTCCTTTGGGTTCATTATCAGTGTTCATAAACTGAAACATCAAAGTTTTAATTCCCCGAAAGATAAACTGCCTGTGGAATTCGGGTGCAGAAAGTACAAATTAAATTATTTCATGGTTGAACAGTATACCGCTTAGGGAAATTTTTCGAAGAAAATTTCCACTTGACATTTCACGATGATAAATTTATTAAAAAAATTCAATTCCACGCAAACAGCTAGTCTTGATTCAAGAATGTAAATTGTGGTAATAGGATGTTATTGGGTTTGTAACGATATCCAGATTTGAAAATGTTTAAAGTTTTGTGAAACATTGCAAAATAGCGTTCTATTTTAGGACAAATTTGTACTGAGTCCAGTGCCAATAGTGCCCACTCCCCAGACAGCCCAATTGAAGATCGTTAGAGATACTGATTACTGGGCCTATGAATAGGGCCCTAGGCATGCGAACAGGTTCATCAAAGTCATTCAAAACAAGTTGACGATATTACTCGATTTTAATAAAAACGATCCGTATTTAAATCGCTGGTAAGGGCTCTTCTGTTATGGGTAGAGTGACAACGTGGTTATTGCCTATTATCAATTATTCCAGAACTTCCTGTGGAGCAATGAGAATATTTCTCAACTTGTGTTTTTTAGAACTTTCAGCTTCTCTTCTGTTCCGTGGGTCTTCGACATCATTTGTGCATTATCTCTTCCATACATAAGACTTTATTTTTCATTGGTTGGTAACTTAGTGCGATCTCGGTAAATCATTAATGGTGTGTATTGGAGGCCGAAACAGAAAATAAGTGTTTATGACTTGATGGAGAAAATGTAAGTAATTTATTTGATAAAAGAGGTGGCTGCATATGGAGCTAGTGTTAATGGATTTATTGTGAATCCCTGTCGTTGAGTGACCTTATAGACTACAAATGTTTGTTTGTGGCTTTGGAATAGCTGAGATTGTTGTAAATGTAAATATGATAAGTAATAGCTTTCTTGACAGGTCACCCAGATCTGCAATGAGGGATTCACCAAGGGCTGCTTTCCTAGTTCTGTCCATTCGCTGTGAAAGTGAGATGTGCTCTCTTCTACGTATGTACCATCTCCAGGGATCGTCTGTGTTTAGTCGGATCCTTCTTTGGTGGATTGTCACTGTGTCCTCTCGTGAGGGGAAAATGGTTTTAACGTGTACACTGGTGATATGGGATGATGCAATAAAGCGCTGGCCCGTGGCCCCGTCTTTCTTTATTTTAAGCATAGGACACTCCTTGGATATGTTAAGATGCAAGTCTTATGTAATCCGCGGCAATATGATTTCAAGGACTGCAGTTGTTGTGGTTCTGATGGCACTGATTGGTTACTTTTTTGAGGTATGTGGTCTTATTATCTGCGAGACACCAGATAAGATTAGAGTTGGGCCTCCATTTTTTAGCAACAATTTTGCTGCACGTATAGAAGCCTATGGATGCTTCTTTTATCTTTTTGGACATTTCTATGGGATTGTTCCCTTGTTAGTAAAAAGGACCATCTCTGTTTTCAATAGAGTGAGTGTTTAATACACATCCTTCCGCCCATTTCTGCAGGGTATCGAGGGTGGATGGAAGTCATTCGGTGATGGATTTGAACGTGGGTGTCGCTGGTATGACAACATGGTCCTGAAACTCGACAAATATGACTTTAATGGGTGATAGTATCGTTCACGACCAGGGCATGCACTTGGCATTCTCTCAGTTCTGAGTTGATATGTCTCGTAGTGTTAGTTAAAGTTTTGCTTGTGAACTGTAAACACATGCAGTTAAGAGCTGTTTTTGCTTTCGTTAAACAAACGAACTAATTTGGGACTTGCTACATATGTAGATGTACATACATACATACATACGTAGTTCTCTACTCTAATATTTAAACGTATGAATGGGTGCATTGCATTGACTGGGATCCACAATAAATTACATTGCAGTGCAGATGCACTTGTGGACGCCGTGGATCAAGTGGTTAGTGCGGATTACACTTAAAAGTTCCTTCATGGTCCCACCCCCTTCTGACAAACATCCGCGAGTATAAAGTCATGAACAAGCTTCTCAAATAACAAGTTGCTTTCCGACACGGCACTAAACAGCAAGTTCCGTGTGAAGAATATAACACGCCTAACACGAATGGCTGTAAGAAGCTAGGTCCTGGACCCAAGGGACTTGTTGCCACAAATGCTTATACTTTTTGTATTTTTGCCGATCCACTATTAAACTAAGATACATCATATGTTTTCGCTTCATTTTCATAAAGTATTTACAAATAAAGATTTACCGTAAAGCATCTAGATACTTCCGACACACCACCGTATACTCACCGACTGATCAAAATGAAACGATTTAATTTACCTGAAAATAAAAGAAATAATAAAAAGTTATTCACTTTGCCACAACTTGACATGAATGCAATTTATTTAATAACACTTCCCCAAGAAGTTCCAACTGAAAAGATAAACTAAACTCAAAAAAATGTATGGAATCACGCAAGGGGATCCGTGACAACAGTAGTTGCTACTCCTTCTCTCGTTAGTGGCTTGTGCACACACACATATTTATGTGAGGAATTTTTTGTTGTGGAAATGTGTATATAAATCCTCCTTCTGGACTAGACACTCCAATTAGAGGATCTGGTGTATTATTACCCCACCTAAAATGGGGTCAGATGAAAAAGGATTTTTAATTAAAATCGTTTGCCTTTAAATTACGTCCAAGACAATGTCCAGTTTGGAAAATTTATCACCCAACTGATGTCACTTGCAGCACAAAGTGGTTGGGATTTTTGCTCCGGTATTGCAATTTATATAAGATACTACCGGCATTAGCTTCGTGATGGGTAATTCTAATCCGGTGACAGATTGGGTTAGAAGAGATTGGACTGTTAATTAACACTGGTCTTTAATATCTTTTAGACAGTCAATCTCAGTGATTGATGCTTCAAGAGGTAAGGTGTTTATATAGATTAGATGTCGGATAGAGGAATATCTAATACGAATCAGTTTTTTTTTTTAAACGTGAAAGTAAAGTAAGTTTGCACGTGAAGGAGGGCACTTTTCAAATATTTGTCAAATGCAAACACACTTATTTCGCTTTTGTGGAGAGCTGTCACACCGATATTCCCAATAGAAAACCTGTCAATTGGCTTTTTTCTTTGAGTCAACACTTTGGTTTGAAGCATGATACCACCTGGGAAAGACAGTTCTGTCAGAATAATATTTGCCGTGCTTATATCGTATATCGTATGCGAAAGGGTAGTAAGAAAAGCAGTGACATTTATCAATTGAACAAGACATTGTTGAATAACTTATGCATGTCATTGGGAGTGGAGATGTATTTTAGAGAAGAGAAGGTTATCCCAAAACAGTTTGTTTAATGCTTATGTGAAGATTTTAAGATTATCATACTTATACATATTTCGAAAGAATTGCTTCGATTTTTCAGACTTGAAAGCAGCCAAATGTCAGATTTATATAACTGGAGTTTCGCAGACAGTTTTTTATCTGTCACATGCTCTGCGGGTTTTTTGGACGTATCGTCAGTTAAGAATCTTCCGTATACAAGCACTATGTAGTCAAACGTTTTTGGTTGATAGAATGATCCAGATTTGACAGAAAAGTTGTAAGTTAGGTTGCGAATAACTGATCTGTTAGCATTTCATTTACTGTTTACCGCCAGACTTCAGTAGAACTCAAAATGGAGGACGCTTTAGTCTAAGTGAAGAAGTTGGAATATTACTCATATTTTTTCAGAAAAGATTGTTCCAACTGTCATGGAACTCTCCAAATTATGTTAATGCTTTTTTTTTTAGAAACTATCATGCCACGACTCTAAAAATTTACGTGATTCAAGCAGTGTCTCATCTGTCGAAAATCTAAAAACAAAATGTCAACTTGCATTTTATTTTAATTCTTGCACACTTTTCTGCGAGCACAACATCAAACTTATTTAGTATTTGGGAACACATTGCGTGTACCTGGGTCAAGAAGGGATAAAGTTATTTAAAACCCAATATCGTCTCATATCTCCTCTTCCTTGGCGTTTTCAGCCTAATAGGCTAAATTGAACAAAAAACTTAACAGAAAAACGTTTAAAGGATGGTTTAGACTTTGGCGCACTCAGATGACCGCTATTTAGTATTTGGGAACACATTGAGTTCTTGGGTCAAGGAGGGATAAAGTCATTTAAAACCCAATATCGTCTCACATCTCCTCTTCCTTGGCCATTTTAGTTAAACGGGCGAAATTGAACAAAAAACTTAAGCAAAAAACGTTTAAAGAATGACATAGACTTTGGTGCACTCAGATGACCGCTATTTAGTATTTGGGAACACATTGGGCGAAATTGAACAAAAAACTTAACCAAAAAACGTTTAAAGGATGATTTAGACTTTGGCGCAATCAGATGCCTGCTATTTAGTATTTGGGAACACATTGGGTGTACCTGGGTCAAGAAGGGATAAAGTCACTTAAAACCCAATATCGTCTCATATCTCCTCTTCCGTGGTACTTTCAGCCAAATATGTGAAATTGAACAAAAAACTTAAACAAAAAACGTTTAAAGGATGATTTAGACTTTGGTGTACTCAGCTAACCGCTATTTAGTATTTGGGAACACATTGGGTGTACCCGGGTCAAGGAGGGATAAAGTCACTTAAAACACAATATCGTCTCAGATCTCCTCTTCCTTCGCAATGTTAGCCAAATGGCCGAAATTGAACAAAAAACTTAACCAACAAACGTTTAAAGGATGATTTAGACTTTGGCGCAATCAGATGCCTGCTATTTAGTATTTGGGAACACATTGGGTGTACCTGGGTCAAGGAGGGATAAAGTCACTTAAAACCCAATATCGTCTCATATCTCCTTTTCCTTGGCATTTTCGGCCAAATGGGCGAAATTTTACAAAAAACGTTTAAAGGATGATTAAGACTTTGGGGCAATCAGATGCCCGCTATTTAGTATTTTTTAACACATTGGGTGTACCTGGGTCAAGGAGGGATAAAGTCACTTAAAACCCAATATCGTCTCATATCTCCTTTTCCTTGGCATTTTCGGCCAAATGGGCGAAATTTTACAAAAAACTTAACCAAAAAACGTTTAAAGGATGATTAAGACTTTGGGGCAATCAGATGCCCGCTATGTCGTCTCGTATCTCTTCTTCCTTGGCATTTTCAGCCAAATGGGGGAAATTAAACAAAAAACTTAACTAAAAAACGTTAAAAGGATGATTTAGACTTTGGTGCACTCAGATAACCGCTATTTAGCATTTGGGAACACATTGGGTGTACCTAAGTCAAGGAGGGATAAAGTCACTTAAAACCCAATATCGTCTCATATCTCCTCTTCCGTGGCACTTTCAGCCAAATATGCGAAATTGAACAAAAAACTTAACTAAAAAACGTTTAAACGATTTTGGTGTACTCAGATGCCCGCTATTTAGTATTTGGGAACACATTGGGTGTACCTAAGTCAAGGAGGGATAAAGTCACTTAAAACCCAATATCGTCTCATATCTCCTTTTCCTTGGCATTTTCGGCCAAATGGGCGAAATTGAACAAAAAACTTAACCAAAAAACGTTTAAAGGATGACATAGATTTTGGCGCACTCTGATGACCGCTATTTAGTATTTTTTAACACATTGGGTGTACTTGGGTCAAGGATTGATAAAGTCACTTAAAAACCAATATCGTCTCATATTTCCTCTTCCTTGGCATTTTCAGCCAAATGGGGGGAATTGAACAAAAACCTTAACCAAAAAACGTTTAAAGGATGATTTAAACTTTGGTGTACTCAGATGCCCACTATTTAGTATTTGGGAACACATTGGGTGTACCTGGGTCAAGGAGGGATAAAGTCACTTAAAACCCAATATCGTCTCATATCTCCTCTTCCTTGGCATTTTCAGCCAAATAGGCGAAATTGAACAAAAAACTTAACCAAAAAACGTTTAAAGGATGATTTAAACTTTGTTGTACTCAGCTGTCCGCTATTTAGTATTTGGGAACACATTGGGTATACCTGGGTCAAGGAGGGATAAAGTCACTTAAAACCCAATATCGTCTCATATCTCCTCTTCCTTGGCAATTTTAGCCAAATGGCCGAAATTGAACAAAAAACTTAACCAAAAAACGTTTAAAGGATGACTTAGACTTTGGCGCACTCAGATGACCGCTATTTAGCATTTGGGAACACATTGGTTGTACCTGGGTCAAGGAGGGATAAAGTCACTTAAAACCCAATATCGTTTCATATCTCCTCTTCCTTGGCACTTTCAGCCAAATATGCGAAATTGAATAAAAAACTTAACTAAAAAACGTTTAAAGGATGACTAAGACTTTGGCGCACTCAGATGGCCGCTATTTAGTATTTTGGAACACATTGGGTGTACCTGGGTCAAGGAGGGATAAAGTCACTTAAAACCCAATATCGTCTCATATCTCCTTTTCCTTGGCATTTTCGGCCAAATGGGCGAAATTGAACAAAAAACTTAACCAAAAAACGTTTAAAGGATGATTAAGACTTTGGGGCAATCAGATGCCCGCTATTTAGTATTTTGGAGCACATAGGGTGTACCTGGGTCAAGGAGGGATAAAGTCACTTAAAACCCAATATCGTCTCATATCTCCTTTTCCTTGGCATTTTCGGCCAAATGGGCGAAATTGAACAAAAAACTTAAACAAAAAACGTTTAAAGGATGATTAAGACTTTGGGGCAATCAGATGCCCGCTATTTAGTAGTTAGGAACACATTGGGTGTACCTGGGTCAAGAAGGGATAAAGTCACTTAAAACCCAATATCGTCTCATATCTCCTTTTCCTTGGCATTTTTGGCCAAATGGGCGAAATTGAACAAAAAACTTAACTAAAAAACGTTTAAGGGATGATTTAGACTTTGGCGCACTCAGATGGCCGCTATTTAGTAGTTAGGAACACATTGGGTGTACCTGGGTCAAGAAGGGATAAAGTCACTTAAAACCCAATATCGTCTCATATCTCCTCTTCCTTGGCAATTTTAGCCAAATGGCCGAAATTGAACAAAAAACTTAACCAAAAAACGTTTAAAGGATGACTTAGACTTTGGCGCACTCAGATGACCGCTATTTAGCATTTGGGAACACATTGGTTGTACCTGGGTCAAGGAGGGATAAAGTCACTTAAAACCCAATATCGTCTCATATCTCCTCTTCCTTGGCACTTTCAGCCAAATATGCGAAATTGAAAAAAAAACTTAACTAAAAAACGTTTAAAGGATGACTAAGACTTTGGCGCACTCAGATGGCCGGTATTTAGTATTTTGGAACACATTGGGTGTACCTGGGTCAAGGAGGGATAAAGTCACTTAAAACCCAATATCGTCTCATATCTCCTCTTCCTTGGCAATTTTAGCCAAATGGCCGAAATTGAACAAAAAACTTAACCAAAAAACGTTTAAAGGATGACTTAGACTTTGGCGCACTCAGATGACCGCTATTTAGCATTTGGGAACACATTGGTTGTACCTGGGTCAAGGAGGGATAAAGTCACTTAAAACCCAATATCGTCTCATATCTCCTCTTCCTTGGCACTTTCAGCCAAATATGCGAAATTGAACAAAAAACTTAACTATAAAACGTTTAAAGGATGACTAAGACTTTGGCGCACTCAGATGGCCGGTATTTAGTATTTTGGAACACATTGGGTGTACCTGGGTCAAGGAGGGATAAAGTCACTTAAAACCCAATATCGTCTCATATCTCCTTTTCCTTGGCATTTTCGGCCAAATGGGCGAAATTGAACAAAAAACTTAACCAAAAAACGTTTAAAGGATGATTAAGACTTTGGGGCAATCAGATGCCCGCTATTTAGTATTTTGGAGCACATTGGGTGTACCTGGGTCAAGGAGGGATAAAGTCACTTAAAACCCAATATCGTCTCATATCTCCTTTTCCTTGGCATTTTCGGCCAAATGGGCGAAATTTTACAAAAAACTTAACCATAAAACGTTTAAAGGATGATTATGACTTTGGGGCAATCAGATGCCCGCTATTTAGTATTTTGGAGCACATTGGGTGTACCTGGGTCAAGGAGGGATAAAGTCACTTAAAACCCAATATCGTCTCATATCTCCTTTACCTTGGCATTTTCGGCCAAATGGGCGAAATTGAACAAAAAACTTAACCAAAAAACGTTTAAGGGATGATTAAGACTTTGGGGCAATCAGATGCCCGCTATTTAGTATTTTTTAACACATTGGGTGTACCTGGGTCAAGGAGGGATAAAGTCACTTAAAACCCAATATCGTCTCATATCTACTCTTCCGTGGCACTTTCAGCCAAATATGCGAAATTGAACAAAAAACTTAACTAAAAAACGTTTAAAGGATGATTTAGACTTTGGTGCACTCAGATAACCGCTATTTAGCATTTGGGAACACATTGGGTGTACCTAAGTCAAGGAGGGATAAAGTCACTTAAAACCCAATATCGTCTCATATCTCCTTTTCCTTGGCATTTTCGGCCAAATGGGCGAAATTGAACAAAAAACTTAACCAAAAAACGTTTAAAGGATGACTTAGACTTTCGCGCACTCAGATGACCGCGATTTAGCATTTGGGAACACATTGCTTGTACCTGGGTCAAGGAGGGATAAAGTCACTTAAAACCCAATATCGTCTCATATCCCTTTTTCCTTGGCATTTTCGGCCAAATGGGCGAAATTGAACAAAAAACTTAACCAAAAAACGTTTAAAGGATGATTAAGACTTTGGGGCAATCAGATGCCCGCTATTTAGTATTTTTTAACACATTGGGTGTACTTGGGTCAAGGATTGATAAAGTCACTTAAAACCCAATATCGTCTCATATCTCCTCTTCCGTGGCATTTTCAGCCAAATGGCCTAAATTGAACAAAAAACTTAACCAAAAAACGTTTAAAGGATGACATAGATTTTGGCGCACTCAGATGACCGCTATTTAGTATTTTTTAACACATTGGGTGTACTTGGGTCAAGGATTGATAAAGTCACTTAAAAACCAATATCGTCTCATATTTCCTCTTCCTTGGCATTTTCAGCCAAATGGGGGGAATTGAACAAAAAACTTAACCAAAAAACGTTTAAAGAATGATTTAAACTTTGGTGTACTCAGATGCCCGCTATTTAGTATTTGGGAACACATTGGGTGTACCTAAGTCAAGGAGGGATAAAGTCACTTAAAACCCAATATCGTCCCATATCTCCTCTTCCTTGGCATTTTCAGCCAAATGGGGGGAATTGAACAAAAAACTTAACCAAAAAACGTTTAAAGGATGATTAAGACTTTGGCGCAATCAGATGCCCGCTATTTAGTATTTTTTAACACATTGGGTGTACCTGGGTCAAGAAGGGATAAAGTCACTTAAAACCCAATATCGTCTCATATCTCCTCTTCCGTGGCACTTTCAGCCAAATATGCGAAATTGAACAAAAAACTTAACTAAAAAACGTTTAAAGGATGATTTAGACTTTGGTGCACTCAGATAACCGCTATTTAGCATTTTGGAACACATTGGGTGTACCTGGGTCAAGGAGGGATAAAGTCACTTAAAACCCAATATCGTCTCATATCTCCTCTTCCTTGGCATTGTCAGCCAAATGGGGGAAATTGAACAAAAAACTTAACCAAAAAACGTTTAAAGGATGACTTAGACTTTGGCGCACTCAGATGAGCGCTATTTAGCATTTGGGAACACATTGCTTGTACCTGGGTCAAGGAGGGATAAAGTCACTTAAAACCCAATATCGTCTCATATCTCCTTTTCCTTGGCATTTTCGGCCAAATGGGCGAAATTGAACAAAAAACTTAACCCATAAACGTGTAAAGGATGATTAAGACTTTGGCGCAATCAGATGCCCGCTATTTAGTATTTTGGAGCACATTGGGTGTACCTGGCTCAAGGAGGGATAAAGTCACTTAAAACCCAATATCGTCTCATATCTCCTCTTCCTTGGCATTTTCAGCCAAATGGGGGGAATTGAACAAAAAACTTGGCTAAAATACGTTTAAGGGATGATTTAGACTTTGGTGTACTCAGATGCCCGCTATTTAGTATTTTGGAGCACATTGGGTGTACCTGGGTCAAGGAGGGATAAAGTCATTTAAAACCCAATATCGTCTCATATCTCCTTTTCCTTGGCATTTTCGGCCAAATGGGCGAAATTGAACAAAAAACTTAACCAAAAAACGTTTAAAGGATGATTAAGACTTTGGCGCAATCAGATGCCCGCTATTTAGTATTTTGGAGCACATTGGGTGTACCTGGCTCAAGGAGGGATAAAGTCACTTAAAACCCAATATCGTCTCATATCTCCTCTTCCTTGGCATTTTCAGCCAAATGGGGGGAATTGAACAAAAAACTTGGCTAAAATACGTTTAAGGGATGATTTAGACTTTGGTGTACTCAGATGCCCGCTATTTAGTATTTTGGAGCACATTGGGTGTACCTGGGTCAAGGAGGGATAAAGTCACTTAAAACCCAATATCGTCTCATATCTCCTTTTCCTTGGCATTTTCGGCCAAATGGGCGAAATTGAACAAAAAACTTAACCAAAAAACGTTTAAAGGATGATTAAGACTTTGGCACAATCAGATGCCCGCTATTTAGTATTTTGGAGCACATTGGGTGTACCTGGCTCAAGGAGGGATAAAGTCACTTAAAACCCAATATCGTCTCATATCTCCTTTTCCTTGACATTTTCGGCCAAATGGGCGAAATTGAACAAAAAACTTAACCCATAAACGTGTAAAGGATGATTAAGACTTTGGCGCACTCAGATGGCCGCTATTTAGTATTTTGGAGCACATTGGGTGTACCTGGCTCAAGGAGGGATAAAGTCACTTAAAACCCAATATCGTCTCATATCTCCTCTTCCTTGGCATTTTCAGCCAAATGGGGGGAATTGAACAAAAAACTTGGCTACAATACGTTTAAGGGATGATTTAGACTTTGGTGTACTCAGATGCCCGCTATTTAGTATTTTGGAGCACATTGGGTGTACCTGGGTCAAGGAGGGATAAAGTCACTTAAAACCCAATATCGTCTCATATCTCCTTTTCCTTGGCATTTTCGGCCAAATGGGCGAAATTGAACAAAAAACTTAACCAAAAAACGTTTAAAGGATGATTAAGACTTTGGCGCAATCAGATGCCCGCTATTTAGTATTTTGGAGCACATTGGGTGTACCTGGCTCAAGGAGGGATAAAGTCACTTAAAACCCAATATCGTCTCATATCTCCTCTTCCTTGGCAATTTTAGCCAAATGGCCGAAATTGAACAAAAAACTTAACCAAAAAACGTTTAAAGAATGACTTAGACTTTGGCGCACTCAGATGACCGCTATTTAGCATTTGGGAACACATTGGTTGTACCTGGGTCAAGGAGGGATAAAGTCACTTAAAACCCAATATCGTCTCATATCTCCTCTTCCTTGGCACTTTCAGCCAAATATGCGAAATTGAACAAAAAACTTAACTAAAAAACGTTTAAAGGATGATTTAGACTTTGGCGCAATCAGATGCCTGCTATTTAGTATTTGGGAACACATTGGGTGTACCTGGGTCAAGAAGGGATGAAGTCACTTAAAACCCAATATCGTCTCATATCTCCTCTTCCGTGGCATTTTCAGCCAAATGGGTGAAATTGAACAAAAAACTTAACTAAAAAACGTTTAAAGGATGACTTAGACTTTGGCGCACTCAGATGGCCGCTATTTAGTATTTTGGAGCACATTGGGTGTACCTGGCTCAAGGAGGGATAAAGTCACTTAAAACCCAATATCGTCTCATATCTCCTCTTCCTTGGCATTTTCAGCCAAATGGGGGGAATTGAACAAAAAACTTGGCTACAATACGTTTAAGGGATGATTTAGACTTTGGTGTACTCAGATGCCCGCTATTTAGTATTTTGGAGCACATTGGGTGTACCTGGGTCAAGGAGGGATAAAGTCACTTAAAACCCAATATCGTCTCATATCTCCTTTTCCTTGGCATTTTCGGCCAAATGGGCGAAATTGAACAAAAAACTTAACCAAAAAACGTTTAAAGGATGATTAAGACTTTGGCGCAATCAGATGCCCGCTATTTAGTATTTTGGAGCACATTGGGTGTACCTGGCTCAAGGAGGGATAAAGTCACTTAAAACCCAATATCGTCTCATTTCTCCTCTTCCTTGGCATTTTCAGCCAAATGGGGGGAATTGAACAAAAAACTTGGCTAAAATACGTTTAAGGGATGATTTAGACTTTGGTGTACTCAGATGCCCGCTATTTAGTATTTGGGAACACATTGGGTGTACCTAAGTCAAGGAGGGATAAAGTCACTTAAAACCCAATATCGTCTCATATCTCCTTTTCCTTGGCATTTTCGGCCAAATGGGCGAAATTGAACAAAAAACTTAACCCAAAAACGTTTAAAGGATGATTAAGACTTTGGGGCAATCAGATGCCCGCTTTTTAGTATTTTGGAGCACATTGGGTGTACCTGGGTCAAGGAGGGATAAAGTCACTTAAAACCCAATGTCGTCTCGTATCTCTTCTTCCTTGGCATTTTCAGCCAAATGGGGGAAATTAAACAAAAAACTTAACACAAAAACGTTTAAAGGATGATTAAGATTTTGGCGCAATCAGATGCCCGCTTTTTAGTATTTTGGAGCACATTGGGTGTACCTGGGTCAAGGAGGGATAAAGTCACTTAAAACCCAATATCGTCTCATATCTCCTTTTCCTTGGCATTTTCGGCCAAATGGGCGAAATTGAACAAAAAACTTAACCAAGAAACGTTTAAAGGATGATTAAGACTTTGGGGCAATCAGATGCCCGCTATTTAGTATTTTTTAACACATTGGGTGTACCTGGGTCAAGGAGGGATAAAGTCACTTAAAACCCAATGTCGTCTCGTATCTCTTCTTCCTTGGCATTTTCAGCCAAATGGGGGAAATTAAACAAAAAACTTAACCAAAAAACGTTTAAAGGATGATTAAGACTGTGGCGCAATCAGATGCCCTCTATTTAGTATTTTGGAGCACATTGGGTGTACCTGGGTCAAGGAGGGATAAAGTCACTTAAAACCCAATATCGTCTCATATCTCCTTTTCCTTGGCATTTTCGGCCAAATGGGCGAAATTGAACAAAAAACTTAACCAAAAAACGTTTAAAGGATGATTAAGACTTTGGGGCAATCAGATGCCCGCTATTTAGTATTTTTTAACACATTGGGTGTACCTGGGTCAAGGAGGGATAAAGTCACTTAAAACCCAATGTAGTCTCGTATCTCTTCTTCCTTGGCATTTTCAGCCAAATGAGCGAAATTGAACAAAAAACTTAACCAAAAAACGTTTAAAGGATGACTTAGACTTTCGCGCACTCAGATGACCGCAGTTTAGCATTTGGGAACACATTGCTTGTACCTGGGTCAAGGAGGGATAAAGTCACTTAAAACCCAATATCGTCTCATATCCCTTTTTCCTTGGCATTTTCGGCCAAATGGGCGAAATTGAACAAAAAACTTAACCAAAAAACGTTTAAAGGATGATTAAGACTTTGGGGCAATCAGATGCCCGCTATTTAGTATTTTTTAACACATTGGGTGTACTTGGGTCAAGGATTGATAAAGTCTCTTCCTTGGCATTTTCAGCCAAATGGGCGAAATTGAACAAAAATCTTAACAAAAAAACGTTTAAAGGATGATTAAGACTTTGGCGCAATCAGTTGACCGCTATTTAGCATTTGGGAACACATTGGGTGTACCTAAGTCAAGGAGGGATAAAGTCACTTAAAACCCAATATCGTCCCATATCTCCTCTTCCTTGGCATTTTCAGCCAAATGGGGGGAATTGAACAAAAAACTTAACCAAAAAACGTTTAAAGGATGATTTAAACTTTGGTGTACTCAGATGCCCGCTATTTAGTATTTGGGAACACATTGGGTGTACCTAAGTCAAGTAGGGATAAAGTCACTTAAAACCCAATATCGTCTCATATCTTCTCTTCCTTGGCATTTTCAGCCAAATGGGCGAAATTGAACAAAAATCTTAACAAAAAAACGTTTAAAGGATGATTAAGACTTTGGCGCAATCAGTTGACCGCTATTTAGCATTTGGGAACACATTGGGTGTACCTAAGTCAAGGAGGGATAAAGTCACTTAAAACCCAATATCGTCTCATATCTCCTCTTCCGTGGCATTTCCAGCCAAATGGCCTAAATTGAACAAAAAACTTAACCAAAAAACGTTTAAAGGATGATTTAAACTTTGGTGTACTCAGATGCCCGCTATTTAGTATTTGGGAACACATTGGGTGTACCTAAGTCAAGGAGGGATAAAGTCACTTAAAACCCAATATCGTCCCATATCTCCTCTTCCTTGGCATTTTCAGCCAAATGGGGGGAATTGAACAAAAAACTTAACCAAAAAACGTTTAAAGGATGATTTAAACTTTGGTGTACTCAAATGCCCGCTATTTAGTATTTGGGAACACATTGGGTGTACCTGGGTCAAGGAGGGATAAAGTCACTTAAAACCCAATATCGTCTCATATCTCCTCTTGCTTGGCATTTTCAGCCAAATGGCCTAAATTGAACAAAAAACTTAACCAAAAAACATTTAAAGGATGATTAAGATTTTGGCGCAATCAGATGCCCGCTATTTAGTATTTTTTAACACATTGGGTGTACCTGGGTCAAGAAGGGATAAAGTCACTTAAAACCCAATATCGTCTCATATCTCCTCTTCCGTGGCACTTTCAGCCAAATATGCGAAATTGAACAAAAAACTTAACTAAAAAACGTTTAAAGGATGATTTAGACTTTGGTGCACTCAGATAACCGCTATTTAGCATTTGGGAACACATTGGGTGTACCTAAGTCAAGGAGGGATAAAGTCACTTAAAACCGAATATCGTCTCATATCTCCTCTTCCTTGGCATTTTCAGCCAAATAGGCGAAATTGATCAAAAAACTTAACCAAAACACGTTTAAAGGATGATTTAGACTTTGGTGTACTCAGCTGTCCGCTATTTAGTATTTGGGAACACATTGGGTGTACCTGGGTCAAGGAGGGATAAAGTCACTTAAAACCCAATATCGTCTCATATCTCCTCTTCCGTGGCATTTTCAGCCAAATGGCCTAAATTGAACAAAAAACTTAACCAAAAAACGTTTAAAGGATGACATAGATTTTGGCGCACTCTGGTGACCGCTATTTAGTATTTTTTAACACATTGGGTGTACTTGGGTCAAGGATTGATAAAGTCACTTAAAACCCAATATCGTCTCATATCTCCTCTTCCTTGGCATTTTCAGCCAAATAGGCGAAATTGAACAAAAAACTTAACCAAAAAACGTTTAAAGGATGATTTAAACTTTGGTGTACTCAGCTGTCCGCTATTTAGTATTTGGGAACACATTGGGTGTACCTGGGTCAAGGAGGGATAAAGTCACTTAAAACCCAATATCGTCTCATATCTCCTCTTCCTTGGCAATTTTAGCCAAATGGCCGAAATTGAACAAAAAACTTAACCAAAAAACGTTTAAAGGATGACTTAGACTTTGGCGCACTCAGATGACCGCTATTTAGCATTTGGGAACACATTGGTTGTACCTGGGTCAAGGAGGGATAAAGTCACTTAAAACCCAATATCGTCTCATATCTCCTCTTCCTTGGCACTTTCAGCCATATATGCGAAATTGAACAAAAAACTTAACTAAAAAACGTTTAAGGGATGATTTAGACTTTGGCGCACTCAGATGGCCGCTATTTAGTAGTTAGGAACACATTGGGTGTACCTGGGTCAAGAAGGGATAAAGTCACTTAAAACCCAATATCCTCTCATATCTCCTCTTCCTTGGCAATTTTAGCCAAATGGCCGAAATTGAACAAAAAACTTAACCAAAAAACGTTTAAAGGATGACTTAGACTTTGGCGCACTCAGATGACCGCTATTTAGCATTTGGGAACACATTGGTTGTACCTGGGTCAAGGAGGGATAAAGTCACTTAAAACCCAATATCGTCTCATATCTCCTCTTCTTTGGCACTTTCAGCCAAATATGCGAAATTGAACAAAAAACTTAACTAAAAACGTTTAAAGGATGACTAAGACTTTGGCGCACTCAGATGGCCGCTATTTGGTATTTTGGAACACATTGGGTGTACCTGGGTCAAGGAGGGATAAAGTCACTTAAAACCCAATATCGTCTCATATCTCCTCTTCCTTGGCATTGTCAGCCAAATGGGGGAAATTGAACACAAAACTTAACCAAAAAACGTTTAAAGGATGACTTAGACTTTGGCGCACTCAGATGACCGCTATTTAGCATTTGGGAACACATTGCTTGTACCTGGGTCAAGGAGGGATAAAGTCACTTAAAACCCAATATCGTCTCATATCTCCTTTTCCTTGGCATTTTCGGCCAAATGGGCGAAATTGAACAAAAAACTTAACCCATAAACGTGTAAAGGATGATTAAGACTTTGGCGCAATCAGATGCCCGCTATTTAGTATTTTGGAGCACATTGGGTGTACCTGGCTCAAGGAGGGATAAAGTCACTTAAAACCCAATATCGTCTCATATCTCCTCTTCCTTGGCATTTTCAGCCAAATGGGGGGAATTGAACAAAAAACTTAACCAAAAAACGTTTAAAGGATGATTAAGACTTTGGCGCAATCAGATGCCCGCTATTTAGTATTTTGGAGCACATTGGGTGTACCTGGCTCAAGGAGGGATAAAGTCACTTAAAACCCAATATCGTCTCATATCTCCTTTTCCTTGGCATTTTCGGCCAAATGGGCGAAATTGAACAAAAAACTTAACCAAAAAACGTTTAAAGGATGATTAAGACTTTGGCGCAATCAGATGCCCGCTATTTAGTATTTTTTAACACATTGGGTGTACCTGGGTCAAGGAGGGATAAAGTCACTTAAAACCCAATGTCGTCTCGTATCTCTTCTTCCTTGGCATTTTCAGCCAAATGGGGGAAATTAAACAAAAAACTTAACCAAAAAACGTTTAAAGGATGATTAAGACTTTGGCGCAATCAGATGCCCTCTATTAAGTATTTTGGAGCACATTGGGTGTACCTGGGTCAAGGAGGGATAAAGTCACTTAAAACCCAATGTCGTCTCGTATCTCTTCTTCCTTGGCATTTTCAGCCAAATGGGGGAAATTAAACAAAAAACTTAACCAGAAAACGTTTAAAGGATGATTAAGACTTTGGGGCAATCAGATGCCCGCTATTTAGTATTTTTTAACACATTGGGTGTACCTGGGTCAAGGAGGGATAAAGTCACTTAAAACCCAATATCGTCTCATATCTCCTCTTCCTTGGCATTTTCAGCCAAATAGGCGAAATTGAACAAAAAACTTAACCAAAAAACGTTTAAAGGATGATTTAAACTTTGGTGTACTCAGCTGTCCGCTATTTAGTATTTGGGAACACATTGGGTGTACCTGGGTCAAGGAGGGATAAAGTCACTTAAAACCCAATATCGTCTCATATCTCCTCTTCCTTGGCAATTTTAGCCAAATGGCCGAAATTGAACAAAAAACTTAAAGGATGACTTAGACTTTGGCGCACTCAGATGACCGCTATTTAGCATTTGGGAACACATTGGTTCTACCTGGGTCAAGAAGGGATAAAGTCACTTAAAACCCAATATCGTCTCATATCTCCTCTTCCTTGGCACTTTCAGCCAAATATGCGAAATTGAACAAAAAACTTAACTAAAAAACGTTTAAAGGATGATTTAGACTTTGGCGCAATCAGATGGCCGCTATTTAGTAGTTAGGAACACATTGGGTGTACCTGGGTCAAGGAGGGATAAAGTCACTTAAAACCCAATATCGTCTCATATCTCCTTTTCCTTGGCATTTTCGGCCAAATGGGCGAAATTGAACAAAAAACTTAACCAAAAAACGTTTAAAGGATGATTAAGACTTTGGGGCAATCAGATCCCCGCTATTTAGTATTTTTTAACACATTGGGTGTACCTGGGTCAAGGAGGGATAAAGTCACTTAAAACCCAATGTCGTCTCGTATCTCTTCTTCCTTGGCATTTTCAGCCAAATGGGGGAAATTAAACAAAAAACTTAACCAAAAAACGTTTAAAGGATGATTAAGACTTTGGCGCAATCAGATGCCCTCTATTTAGTATTTTGGAGCACATTGGGTGTACCTGGGTCAAGGAGGGATAAAGTCACTTAAAACCCAATATCGTCTCATATCTCCTTTTCCTTGGCATTTTCGGCCAAATGGGCGAAATTGAACAAAAAACTTAACCAAAAAACGTTTAAAGGATGATTAAGACTTTGGGGCAATCAGATGCCCGCTATTTAGTATTTTTTAACACATTGGGTGTACCTGGGTCAAGGAGGGATAAAGTCACTTAAAACCCAATGTAGTCTCGTATCTCTTCTTCCTTGGCATTTTCAGCCAAATGGGCGAAATTGAACAAAAAACTTAACCAAAAAACGTTTAAAGGATGACTTAGACTTTCGCGCACTCAGATGACCGCAGTTTAGCATTTGGGAACACATTGCTTGTACCTGGGTCAAGGAGGGATAAAGTCACTTAAAACCCAATATCGTCTCATATCTTCTCTTCCTTGGCATTTTCAGCCAAATGGGCGAAATTGAACAAAAATCTTAACAAAAAAACGTTTAAAGGATGATTAAGACTTTGGCGCAATCAGATGCCCTCTATTTAGTATTTTGGAGCACATTGGGTGTACCTGGGTCAAGGAGGGATAAAGTCACTTAAAACCCAATGTCGTCTCGTATCTCTTCTTCCTTGGCATTTTCAGCCAAATGGCCGAAATTGAACAAAAAACTTAACCGAAAAACGTTTAAAGGATGATTAAGACTTTGGCGCAATCAGTTGACCGCTATTTAGCATTTGGGAACACATTGGTTGTACCTGGGTCAAGGAGGGATAAAGTCACTTAAAACCCAATATCGTCTCATATCTCCTCTTCCTTGGCACTTTCAGCCAAATATGCGAAATTGAACAAAAAACTTAACCAAAAAACATTTAAAGGATGATTAAGATTTTGGCGCAATCAGATGCCCGCTATTTAGTATTTTTTAACACATTGGGTGTACCTGGGTCAAGAAGGGATAAAGTCACTTAAAACCCAATATCGTCTCATATCTCCTCTTCCGTGGCACTTTCAGCCAAATATGCGAAATTGAACAAAAAACTTAACTAAAAAACGTTTAAAGGATGATTTAGACTTTGGTGCACTCAGATAACCGCTATTTAGCATTTGGGAACACATTGGGTGTACCTAAGTCAAGGAGGGATAAAGTCACTTAAAACCCAATATCGTCTCATATCTCCTCTTCCGTGGCATTTTCAGCCAAATGGCCTAAATTGAACAAAAAACTTAACCAAAAAACGTTTAAAGGATGACATAGATTTTGGCGCACTCTGATGACCGCTATTTAGTATTTTTTAACACATTGGGTGTACTTGGGTCAAGGATTGATAAAGTCACTTAAAAACCAATATCGTCTCATATTTCCTCTTCCTTGGCATTTTCAGCCAAATGGGGGGAATTGAACAATAAACTTAACCAAAAAACGTTTAAAGGATGATTTAAACTTTGGTGTACTCAGATGCCCACTATTTAGTATTTGGGAACGCATTGGGTGTACCTGGGTCAAGGAGGGATAAAGTCACTTAAAACCCAATATCGTCTCATATCTCCTCTTCCTTGGCATTTTCAGCCAAATAGGCGAAATTGAACAAAAAACTTAACCAAAAAACGTTTAAAGGATGATTTAAACTTTGGTGTACTCAGCTGTCCGCTATTTAGTATTTGGGAACACATTGGGTGTACCTGGGTCAAGGAGGGATAAAGTCACTTAAAACCCAATATCGTCTCATATCTCCTCTTCCTTGGCAATTTTAGCCAAATGGCCGAAATTGAACAAAAAACTTAAAGGATGACTTAGACTTTGGCGCACTCAGATGACCGCTATTTAGCATTTGGGAACACATTGGTTCTACCTGGGTCAAGAAGGGATAAAGTCACTTAAAACCCAATATCGTCTCATATCTCCTCTTCCTTGGCACTTTCAGCCAAATATGCGAAATTGAACAAAAAACTTAACTAAAAAACGTTTAAAGGATGATTTAGACTTTGGCGCAATCAGATGGCCGCTATTTAGTAGTTAGGAACACATTGGGTGTACCTGGGTCAAGGAGGGATAAAGTCACTTAAAACCCAATATCGTCTCATATCTCCTCTTCCTTGGCATTTTCAGCCAAATAGGCGAAATTGAACAAAAAACTTAACCAAAAAACGTTTAAAGAATGATTTAAACTTTGGTGTACTCAGCTGTCCGCTATTTAGTATTTGGGAACACATTGGGTGTACCTGGGTCAGGGAGGGATAAAGTCACTTAAAACCCAATATCGTCTCATATCTCCTCTTCCTTGGCACTTTCAGCCAAATATGCGAAATTGAACAAAAAACTTAACTAAAAAACGTTTAAAGGATGATTTATACTTTGGCGCACTCAGATGGCCGCTATTTAGTAGTTAGGAACACAATGGGTGTACCTGGGTCAAGAAGGGATAAAGTCACTTAAAACCCAATATCGTCTCATATCTCCTCTTCCTTGGCACTTTCAGCCAAATATGCGAAATTGAACAAAAAACTTAACTAAAAAACGTTTAAAGGATGATTAAGACTTTGGGGCAATCAGATGCCCGCTATTTAGTATTTTTTAACACATTGGGTGTACCTGGGTCAAGGAGGGATAAAGTCACTTATAACCCAATATCGTCTCATATCTCTTCTTCCTTGGCATTTTCAGCCAAATGGGGGAAATTAAACAAAAAACTTAACCAAAAAACGTGTAAAGGATGATTAAGATTTTGGCGCAATCAGATGCCCGCTTTTTAGTATTTTGGAGCACATTGGGTGTACCTGGGTCAAGGAGGGATAAAGTCACTTAAAACCCAATATCGTCTCATATCTCCTTTTCCTTGGCATTTTCGGCCAAATGGGCGAAATTGAACAAAAAACTTAACCAAAAAACGTTTAAAGGATGATTAAGAATTTGGGGCAATCTGATGCCCGCTATTTAGTATTTTTTAACACATTGGGTGTACCTGGGTCAAGGAGGGATAAAGTCACTTAAAACCCAATGTCGTCTCGTATCTCTTCTTCCTTGGCATTTTCAGCCAAATGGGGGAAATTAAACAAAAAACTTAACCAAAAAACGTTTAAAGGATGATTAAGACTTTGGCGCAATCAGATGCCCTCTATTTAGTATTTTGGATCACATTGGGTGTACCTGGGTCAAGGAGGGATAAAGTCACTTAAAACCCAATATCGTCTCATATCTCCTTTTCCTTGGCATTTTCGGCCAAATGGGCGAAATTGAACAAAAAACTTAACCAAAAAACGTTTAAAGGATGATTAAGACTTTGGGGCAATCTGATGCCCGCTATTTAGTATTTTGGAGCACATTGGGTGTACCTGGGTCAAGGAGGGATAAAGTCACTTAAAACCCAATATCGTCTCATATCTCCTTTTCCTTGGCATTTTCGGCCAAATGGGCGAAATTGAACAAAAAACTTAACCAAAAAACGTTTAAAGGATGATTAAGACTTTGGGGCAATCTGATGCCCGCTATTTAGTATTTTTTAACACATTGGGTGTACCTGGGTCAAGGAGGGATAAAGTCACTTAAAACCCAATGTCGTCTCGTATCTCTTCTTCCTTGGCATTTTCAGCCAAATGGGCGAAATTGAACAAAAAACTTAACGAAAAAACGTTTAAAGGATGACTTAGACTTTCGCGCACTCAGATGACCGCAGTTTAGCATTTGGGAACACATTGCTTGTACCTGGGTCAAGGAGGGATAAAGTCACTTAAAACCCAATATCGTCTCATATTCTTTTTTCCTTGGCATTTTCGGCCAAATGGGCGAAATTGAACAATAAACTTAACCAAAAAACGTTTAAAGGATGATTAAGACTTTGGGGCAATCAGATGCCCGCTATTTAGTATTTTTTAACACATTGGGTGTACTTGGGTCAAGGATTGATGAAGTCACTTAAAAACCAATATCGTCTCATATCTCCTCTTCCTTGGCATTTTCAGCCAAATGGGGGGAATTGAACAAAAAACTTAACCAAAAAACGTTTAAAGGATGATTAAGACTTTGGCGCAATCAGTTGACCGCTATTTAGCATTTGGGAACACATTGGGTGTACCTAAGTCAAGGAGGGATAAAGTCACTTAAAACCCAATATCGTCTCATATCTCCTCTTCCGTGGCATTTTCGGCCAAATGGGCGAAATTGAACAATAAACTTAACCAAAAAACGTTTAAAGGATGATTAAGACTTTGGGGCAATCAGATGCCCGCTATTTAGTATTTTTTAACACATTGGGTGTACTTGGGTCAAGGATTGATGAAGTCACTTAAAAACCAATATCGTCTCATATCTCCTCTTCCTTGGCATTTTCAGCCAAATGGGGGGAATTGAACAAAAAACTTAACCAAAAAACGTTTAAAGGATGATTAAGACTTTGGCGCAATCAGTTGACCGCTATTTAGCATTTGGGAACACATTGGGTGTACCTAAGTCAAGGAGGGATAAAGTCACTTAAAACCCAATATCGTCTCATATCTCCTCTTCCTTGGCACTTTCAGCCAAATATGCGAAATTGAACAAAAAACTTAACTAAAAAACGTTTAAAGGATGATTAAGACTTTGGGGCAATCAGATGCCCGCTATTTAGTATTTTTTAACACATTGGGTGTACCTGGGTCAAGGAGGGATAAAGTCACTTATAACCCAATATCGTCTCATATCTCTTCTTCCTTGGCATTTTCAGCCAAATGGGGGAAATTAAACAAAAAACTTAACCAAAAAACGTTTAAAGGATGATTAAGATTTTGGCGCAATCAGATGCCCGCTTTTTAGTATTTTGGAGCACATTGGGTGTACCTGGGTCAAGGAGGGATAAAGTCACTTAAAACCCAATATCGTCTCATATCTCCTTTTCCTTGGCATTTTCGGCCAAATGGGCGAAATTGAACAAAAAACTTAACCAAAAAACGTTTAAAGGATGATTAAGAATTTGGGGCAATCTGATGCCCGCTATTTAGTATTTTTTAACACATTGGGTGTACCTGGGTCAAGGAGGGATAAAGTCACTTAAAACCCAATGTCGTCTCGTATCTCTTCTTCCTTGGCATTTTCAGCCAAATGGGGGAAATTAAACAAAAAACTTAACCAAAAAACGTTTAAAGGATGATTAAGACTTTGGCGCAATCAGATGCCCTCTATTTAGTATTTTGGATCACATTGGGTGTACCTGGGTCAAGGAGGGATAAAGTCACTTAAAACCCAATATCGTCTCATATCTCCTTTTCCTTGGCATTTTCGGCCAAATGGGCGAAATTGAACAAAAAACTTAACCAAAAAACGTTTAAAGGATGATTAAGACTTTGGGGCAATCTGATGCCCGCTATTTAGTATTTTGGAGCACATTGGGTGTACCTGGGTCAAGGAGGGATAAAGTCACTTAAAACCCAATATCGTCTCATATCTCCTTTTCCTTGGCATTTTCGGCCAAATGGGCGAAATTGAACAAAAAACTTAACCAAAAAACGTTTAAAGGATGATTAAGACTTTGGGGCAATCTGATGCCCGCTATTTAGTATTTTTTAACACATTGGGTGTACCTGGGTCAAGGAGGGATAAAGTCACTTAAAACCCAATGTCGTCTCGTATCTCTTCTTCCTTGGCATTTTCAGCCAAATGGGCGAAATTGAACAAAAAACTTAACGAAAAAACGTTTAAAGGATGACTTAGACTTTCGCGCACTCAGATGACCGCAGTTTAGCATTTGGGAACACATTGCTTGTACCTGGGTCAAGGAGGGATAAAGTCACTTAAAACCCAATATCGTCTCATATTCTTTTTTCCTTGGCATTTTCGGCCAAATGGGCGAAATTGAACAATAAACTTAACCAAAAAACGTTTAAAGGATGATTAAGACTTTGGGGCAATCAGATGCCCGCTATTTAGTATTTTTTAACACATTGGGTGTACTTGGGTCAAGGATTGATGAAGTCACTTAAAAACCAATATCGTCTCATATCTCCTCTTCCTTGGCATTTTCAGCCAAATGGGGGGAATTGAACAAAAAACTTAACCAAAAAACGTTTAAAGGATGATTTAAACTTTGGTGTACTCAGATGCCCACTATTTAGTATTTGGGAACACATTGGGTGTACCTAAGTCAAGGAGGGATAAAGTCACTTAAAACCCAATATCGTCCCATATCTCCTCTTCCTTGGCATTTTCAGCCAAGTGGGGGGAATTGAACAAAAAACTTAACCAATAAACGTTTAAAGGATGATTTAAACTTTGGTGTACTCAGATGCCCGCTATTTAGTATTTGGGAACACATTGGGTGTACCTGGGTCAAGGAGGGATAAAGTCACTTAAAACCCAATATCGTCTCATATCTCCTCTTCCTTGGCATTTTCAGCCAAATGGCCTAAATTGAACAAAAAACTTAACCAAAAAACATTTAAAGGATGATTAAGATTTTGGCGCAATCAGATGCCCGCTATTTAGTATTTTTTAACACATTGGGTGTACTTATGTCAAGGATTGATAAAGTCACTTAAAACCCAATATCGTCTCATATCTCCTCTTCCTTGGCATTTTCAGCCAAATGGCCTAAATTGAACAAAAAACTTAACCAAAAAACATTTAAAGGATGATTAAGATTTTGGCGCAATCAGATGCCCGCTATTTAGTATTTTTTAACACATTGGGTGTACTTATGTCAAGGATTGATAAAGTCACTTAAAACCCAATATCGTCTCATATCTTCTCTTCCTTGGCATTTTCAGCTAAATGGGGGGAATTGAACAAAAAACTTAACCAAAAAACGTTTAAAGGATGATTTAAACTTTGGTGTACTCAGATGCCCGCTATTTAGTATTTGGGAACACATTGGGTGTACCTAAGTCAAGGAGGGATAAAGTCACTTAAAACCCAATATCGTCCCATATCTCCTCTTCCTTGGCATTTTCAGCCAAATGGGGGGAATTGAACAAAAAACTTAACCAAAAAACGTTTAAAGGATGACTTAAACTTTGGTGTACTCAGATGCCCGCTATTTAGTATTTGGGAACACATTGGGTGTACCTGGGTCAAGGAGGGATAAAGTCACTTAAAACCCAATATCGTCTCATATCTCTTCTTCCTTGGCATTTTCAGCCAAATGGGGGAAATTAAACAATAAACTTAACCAAAAAACGTTTAAAGGATGATTAAGATTTTGGCGCAATCAGATGCCCGCTTTTTAGTATTTTGGAGCACATTGGGTGTACCTGGGTCAAGGAGGGATAAAGTCACTTAAAACCCAATATCGTCTCATATCTCCTTTTCTTTGGCATTTTCGGCCAAATGGGCGAAATTGAACAAAAAACTTAACCAAAAAACGTTTAAAGGATGATTTAAACTTTGGTGTACTCAGATGCCCACTATTTAGTATTTGGGAACACATTGGGTGTACCTGGGTCAAGGAGGGATAAAGTCACTTAAAACCCAATATAGTCTCATATCTCCTCTTTCTTGGCATTGTCAGCCAAATGGGGGGAATTGAACAAAAAACTTAACCAAAAAACGTTTAAAGGATGATTTAAACTTTGGTGTACTCAGATGCCCGCTATTTAGTATTTGGGAACACATTGGGTGTACCTAAGTCAAGGAGAGATAAAGTCACTTAAAACCCAATATCGTCCCATATCTCCTCTTCCTTGGCATTTTCAGCCAAATGGGGGGAATTGAACAAAAAACTTAACCAAAAAACGTTTAAAGGATGATTTAAACTTTGGTGTACTCAGATGCCCGCTATTTAGTATTTGGGAACACATTGGGTGTACCTGGGTCAAGGAGGGATAAAGTCACTTAAAACCCAATATCGTCTCATATCTCTTCTTCCTTGGCATTTTCAGCCAAATGGGGGAAATTAAACAAAAAACTTAACCAAAAAACGTTTAAAGGATGATTAAGATTTTGGCGCAATCAGATGCCCGCTTTTTAGTATTTTGGAGCACATTGGGTGTACCTGGGTCAAGGAGGGATAAAGTCACTTAAAACCCAATATCGTCTCATATCTCCTTTTCTTTGGCATTTTCGGCCAAATGGGCGAAATTGAACAAAAAACTTAACCAAAAAACGTTTAAAGGATGATTTAAACTTTGGTGTACTCAGATGCCCACTATTTAGTATTTGGGAACACATTGGGTGTACCTGGGTCAAGGAGGGATAAAGTCACTTAAAACCCAATATCGTCTCATATCTCCTCTTCCTTGGCATTTTCAGCCAAATGGGGGGAATTGAACAAAAAACTTAACCAAAAAACGTTTAAAGGATGATTTAAACTTTGGTGTACTCAGATGCCCGCTATTTAGTATTTGGGAACACATTGGGTGTACCTAAGTCAAGGAGAGATAAAGTCACTTAAAACCCAATATCGTCCCATATCTCCTCTTCCTTGGCATTTTCAGCCAAATGGGGGGAATTGAACAAAAAACTTAACCAAAAAACGTTTAAAGGATGATTTAAACTTTGGTGTACTCAGATGCCCGCTATTTAGTATTTGGGAACACATTGGGTGTACCTAAGTCAAGGAGGGATAAAGTCACTTAAAACCCAATATCGTCCCATATCTCCTCTTCCTTGGCATTTTCAGCCAAATGGGGGGAATTGAACAAAAAACTTAACCAAAAAACGTTTAAAGGATGATTTAAACTTTGGTGTACTCAGATGCCCGCTATTTAGTATTTGGGAACACATTGGGTGTACCTAAGTCAAGGAGAGATAAAGTCACTTAAAACCCAATATCGTCCCATATCTCCTCTTCCTTGGCATTTTCAGCCAAATGGGGGGAATTGAACAAAAAACTTAACCAAAAAACGTTTAAAGAATGATTTAAACTTTGGTGTACTCAGATGCCTGCTATTTAGTATTTGGGAACACATTGGGTGTACCTGGGTCAAGGAGGGATAAAGTCACTTAAAACCCAATGTCGTCTCGTATCTCTTCTTCTTGGCATTTTCAGCCAAATGGGCGAAATTGAACAACAAACTTAACGAAAAAACGTTTAAAGGATGACTTAGACTTTCGCGCACTCAGATGACCGCAGTTTAGCATTTGGGAACACATTGCTTGTACCTGGGTCAAGGAGGGATAAAGTCACTTAAAACCCAATATCGTCTCATATCCCTTTTTCCTTGGCATTTTCGGCCAAATGGGCGAAATTGAACAATAAACTTAACCAAAAAACGTTTAAAGGATGATTAAGACTTTGGGGCAATCAGATGCCCGCTATTTAGTATTTTTTAACACATTGGGTGTACTTGGGTCAAGGATTGATAAAGTCACTTAAAAACCAATATCGTCTCATATCTCCTCTTCCTTGGCATTTTCAGCCAAATGGGGGGAATTGAACAAAAAACTTAACCAAAAAACGTTTAAAGGATGATTTAAACTTTGGTGTACTCAGATGCCCGCTATTTAGTATTTGGGAACACATTGGGTGTACCTAAGTCAAGGAGGGATAAAGTCACTTAATACCCAATATCGTCCCATATCTCCTCTTCCTTGGCATTTTCAGCCAAATGGGGGGAATTGAACAAAAAACTTAACCAAAAAACGTTTAAAGGATGATTTAAACTTTGGTGTACTCAGATGCCCGCTATTTAGTATTTGGGAACACATTGGGTGTACCTGGGTCAAGGAGGGATAAAGTCACTTAAAATCCAATATCGTCTCATATCTCCTCTTCCTTGGCATTGTCAGCCAAATGGGGGAAATTGAACACAAAACTTAACCAAAAAACGTTTAAAGGATGACTTAGACTTTGGCGCACTCAGATGACCGCTATTTAGCATTTGGGAACACATTGCTTGTACCTGGGTCAAGGAGGGATAAAGTCACTTAAAACCCAATATCGTCTCATATCTCCTTTTCCTTGGCATTTTCAGCTAAATGGGGGGAATTGAACAAAAAACTTAACCAAAAAACGTTTAAAGGATGATTTAAACTTTGGTGTACTCAGATGCCCACTATTTAGTATTTGGGAACACATTGGGTGTACCTGGGTCAAGGAGGGATAAAGTCACTTAAAACCCAATACCGTCTCATATCTCCTCTTCCTTGGCATTGTCAGCCAAATGGGGGAAATTGAACAAAAAACTTAACCAAAAAACGTTTAAAGGATAATTTAGACTTTGGCGCACTCAGATGACCGCTATTTAGCATTTGGGAACACATTGGGTGTACCTGGGTCAAGGATTGATAAAGTCACTTAAAAACCAATATCGTCTCATATCTCCTCTTCCTTGGCATTTTCAGCCAAATGGGGGGAATTGAACAAAAAACTTAACCAAAAAACGTTTAAAGGATGATTTAAACTTTGGTGTACTCAGATGCCCGCTATTTAGTATTTGGGAACACATTGGGTGTACCTAAGTCAAGGAGGGATAAAGTCACTTAATACCCAATATCGTCCCATATCTCCTCTTCCTTGGCATTTTCAGCCAAATGGGGGGAATTGAACAAAAAACTTAACCAAAAAACGTTTAAAGGATGATTTAAACTTTGGTGTACTCAGATGCCCGCTATTTAGTATTTGGGAACACATTGGGTGTACCTGGGTCAAGGAGGGATAAAGTCACTTAAAACCCAATATCGTCTCATATCTCCTCTTCCTTGGCATTTTCAGCCAAATGGCCTAAATTGAACAAAAAACTTTACCAAAAAACATTTAAAGGATGATTAAGATTTTGGCGCAATCAGATGCCCGCTATTTAGTATTTTTTAACACATTGGGTGTACTTATGTCAAGGATTGATAAAGTCACTTAAAACCCAATATCGTCTCATATCTTCTCTTCCTTGGCATTTTCAGCTAAATGGGGGGAATTGAACAAAAAACTTAACCAAAAAACGTTTAAAGGATGATTTAAACTTTGGTGTACTCAGATGCCCACTATTTAGTATTTGGGAACACATTGGGTGTACCTGGGTCAAGGAGGGATAAAGTCACTTAAAACCCAATATCGTCTCATATCTCCTCTTCCTTGGCATTGTCAGCCAAATGGGGGAAATTGAACAAAAAACTTAACCAAAAAACGTTTAAAGGATAATTTAGACTTTGGCGCACTCAGATGACCGCTATTTAGCATTTGGGAACACATTGCTTGTACCTGGGTCAAGAAGGGATAAAGTCACTTAAAACCCAATATCGTCTCATATCTCCTTTCCTTGGCATTTTCGGCCAAATGGGCGAAATTGAACAAAAAACTTAACCAAAAAACGTTTAAAGGATGATTAAGACTTTGGCGCAATCAGATGCCCGCTATTTAGTATTTTGGAACACATTGGGTGTACCTGGCTCAAGGAGGGATAAAGTCACTTAAAACCCAATATCGTCTCATATCTCCTCTTCCTTGGCATTTTCAGCCAAATGGGGGAAATTGAACAAAAATCTTAACAAAAAAACGTTTAAAGGATGATTAAGACTTTGGCGCAATCAGTTGACCGCTATTTAGCATTTGGGAACACATTGGGTGTACCTAACTCAAGGAGGGATAAAGTCACTTAAAACCCAATATCGTCTCATATCTCCTGTTCCGTGGCATTTTCAGCCAAATGGCCTAAATTGAACAAAAAACTTAACCAAAAAACGTTTAAAGGATGACATAGATTTTGGCGCACTCAGATGACCGCTATTTAGTATTTTTTAACACATTGGGTGTACTTGGGTCAAGGATTGATAAAGTCACTTAAAAACCAATATCGTCTCATATCTCCTCTTCCTTGGCATTTTCAGCCAAATGGGGGGAATTGAACAAAAAACTTAACCAAAAAACGTTTAAAGGATGATTTAAACTTTGGTGTACTCAGATGCCCGCTATTTAGTATTTGGGAACACATTGGGTGTACCTAAGTCAAGGAGGGATAAAGTCACTTAAAACCCAATATCGTCCCATATCTCCTCTTCCTTGGCATTTTCAGCCAAATGGGGGAATTTGAACAAAAAACTTAACCAAAAAACGTTTAAAGGATGATTTAAACTTTGGTGTACTCAGATGCCCGCTATTTAGTATTTGGGAACACATTGGGTGTACCTGGGTCAAGGAGGGATAAAGTCACTTAAAACCCAATATCGTCTCATATCCCCTCTTCCTTGGCATTTTCAGCCAAATGGCCTAAATTGAACAAAAAACTTAACCAGAAAACGTTTAAAGGATGATTAAGACTTTGGCGCAATCAGATGCCCGCTATTTAGTATTTTTTAACACATTGGGTGTACTTGGGTCAAGGATTGATTAAGTCACTTAAATCCCAATATCGTCTCATATCTCCTCTTCCTTGGCATTTTCAGCCAAATGGGGGAAATTGAACAAAAAACTTAACCAAAAAACGTTTAAAGGATGATTAAGACTTTGGCGCAATCAGTTGACCGCTATTTAGCATTTGGGAACACATTGGGTGTACCTGGGTCAAGGAGGGATAAAGTCACTTAAAACCCAATATCGTCTCATATCTCCTCTTCCTTGGCACTTTCAGCCAAATATGCGAAATTGAACAAAAAACTTAACTAAAAAACGTTTAAAGGATGATTTAGACTTTGGCGCAATCAGATGCCTGCTATTTAGTATTTGGGAACACATTGGGTGTACCTGGGTCAAGGAGGGATAAAGTCACTTAAAACCCAATATCGTCTCATATCTCCTCTTCCTTGGCACTTTCAGCCAAATATGCGAAATTGAACAAAAAACTTAACTAAAAAACGTTTAAAGGATGATTTAGACTTTGGCGCAATCAGATGCCTGCTATTTAGTATTTGGGAACACATTGGGTGTACCTGGGTCAAGGAGGGATAAAGTCACTTAAAACCCAATATCGTCTCATATCTCCTCTTCCTTGGCACTTTCAGCCAAATATGCGAAATTGAACAAAAAACTTAACTAAAAAACGTTTAAAGGATGATTTAGACTTTGGCGCAATCAGATGCCTGCTATTTAGTATTTGGGAACACATTGGGTGTACCTGGGTCAAGAAGGGATAAAGTCACTTAAAACCCAATATCGTCTCATATCTCCTCTTCCGTGGCACTTCCAGCCAAATGGCCTAAATTGAACAAAAAACTTAACCAAAAAACGTTTAAAGGATGATTTAAACTTTGGTGTACTCAGATGCCCGCTATTTAGTATTTGGGAACACATTGGGTGTACCTAAGTCAAGGAGGGATAAAGTCACTTAAAACCCAATATCGTCCCATATCTCCTCTTCCTTGGCATTTTCAGCCAAATGGGGGGAATTGAACAAAAAACTTAACCAAAAAACGTTTAAAGGATGATTTAAACTTTGGTGTACTCAAATGCCCGCTATTTAGTATTTGGGAACACATTGGGTGTACCTGGGTCAAGGAGGGATAAAGTCACTTAAAACCCAATATCGTCTCATATCTCCTCTTGCTTGGCATTTTCAGCCAAATGGCCTAAATTGAACAAAAAACTTAACCAAAAAACATTTAAAGGATGATTAAGATTTTGGCGCAATCAGATGCCCGCTATTTAGTATTTTTTAACACATTGGGTGTACCTGGGTCAAGAAGGGATAAAGTCACTTAAAACCCAATATCGTCTCATATCTCCTCTTCCGTGGCACTTTCAGCCAAATATGCGAAATTGAACAAAAAACTTAACCAAAAAACGTTTAAAGGATGATTTAGACTTTGGTGCACTCAGATAACCGCTATTTAGTATTTGGGAACACATTGGGTGTACCTGGGTCAAGGATTGATAAAGTCACTTAAAACCCAATATCGTCTCATATCTCCTCTTCCTTGGCATTTTCAGCCAAATAGGCGAAATTGAACAAAAAACTTAACCAAAAAACGTTTAAAGGATGATTTAAACTTTGGTGTACTCAGCTGTCCGCTATTTAGTATTTGGGAACACATTGGGTGTACCTGGGTCAAGGAGGGATAAAGTCACTTAAAACCCAATATCGTCTCATATCTCCTCTTCCTTGGCAATTTTAGCCAAATGGCCGAAATTGAACAAAAAACTTAACTAAAAAACGTTTAAAGGATGACTAAGACTTTGGCGCACTCAGATGGCCGCTATTTGGTATTTTGGAACACATTGGGTGTACCTGGGTCAAGGAGGGATAAAGTCACTTAAAACCCAATATCGTCTCATATCTCCTCTTCCTTGGCATTGTCAGCCAAATGGGGGAAATTGAACACAAAACTTAACCAAAAAACGTTTAAAGGATGACTTAGACTTTGGCGCACTCAGATGACCGCTATTTAGCATTTGGGAACACATTGCTTGTACCTGGGTCAAGGAGGGATAAAGTCACTTAAAACCCAATATCGTCTCATATCTCCTCTTCCTTGGCACTTTCAGCCAAATATGCGAAATTGAACAAAAAACTTAACTAAAAAACGTTTAAAGGATGACTAAGACTTTGGCGCACTCAGATGGCCGCTATTTGGTATTTTGGAACACATTGGGTGTACCTGGGTCAAGGAGGGATAAAGTCACTTAAAACCCAATATCGTCTCATATCTCCTCTTCCTTGGCATTGTCAGCCAAATGGGGGAAATTGAACACAAAACTTAACCAAAAAACGTTTAAAGGATGACTTAGACTTTGGCGCACTCAGATGACCGCTATTTAGCATTTGGGAACACATTGCTTGTACCTGGGTCAAGGAGGGATAAAGTCACTTAAAACCCAATATCGTCTCATATCTCCTTTTCCTTGGCATTTTCGGCCAAATGGGCGAAATTGAACAAAAAACTTAACCCATAAACGTGTAAAGGATGATTAAGACTTTGGCGCAATCAGATGCCCGCTATTTAGTATTTTGGAGCACATTGGGTGTACCTGGCTCAAGGAGGGATAAAGTCACTTAAAACCCAATATCGTCTCATATCTCCTCTTCCTTGGCATTTTCAGCCAAATATGCGAAATTGAACAAAAAACTTAACTAAAAAACGTTTAAAGGATGACTAAGACTTTGGCGCACTCAGATGGCCGCTATTTGGTATTTTGGAACACATTGGGTGTACCTGGGTCAAGGAGGGATAAAGTCACTTAAAACCCAATATCGTCTCATATCTCCTCTTCCTTGGCATTGTCAGCCAAATGGGGGAAATTGAACACAAAACTTAACCAAAAAACGTTTAAAGGATGACTTAGACTTTGGCGCACTCAGATGACCGCTATTTAGCATTTGGGAACACATTGCTTGTACCTGGGTCAAGGAGGGATAAAGTCACTTAAAACCCAATATCGTCTCATATCTCCTTTTCCTTGGCATTTTCGGCCAAATGGGCGAAATTGAACAAAAAACTTAACCCATAAACGTGTAAAGGATGATTAAGACTTTGGCGCAATCAGATGCCCGCTATTTAGTATTTTGGAGCACATTGGGTGTACCTGGCTCAAGGAGGGATAAAGTCACTTAAAACCCAATATCGTCTCATATCTCCTCTTCCTTGGCATTTTCAGCCAAATGGGGGGAATTGAACAAAAAACTTAACCAAAAAACGTTTAAAGGATGATTAAGACTTTGGCGCAATCAGATGCCCGCTATTTAGTATTTTGGAGCACATTGGGTGTACCTGGCTCAAGGAGGGATAAAGTCACTTAAAACCCAATATCGTCTCATATCTCCTTTTCCTTGGCATTTTCGGCCAAATGGGCGAAATTGAACAAAAAACTTAACCAAAAAACGTTTAAAGGATGATTAAGACTTTGGCGCAATCAGATGCCCGCTATTTAGTATTTTTTAACACATTGGGTGTACCTGGGTCAAGGAGGGATAAAGTCACTTAAAACCCAATGTCGTCTCGTATCTCTTCTTCCTTGGCATTTTCAGCCAAATGGGGGAAATTAAACAAAAAACTTAACCAAAAAACGTTTAAAGGATGATTAAGACTTTGACGCAATCAGATGCCCTCTATTAAGTATTTTGGAGCACATTGGGTGTACCTGGGTCAAGGAGGGATAAAGTCACTTAAAACCCAATGTCGTCTCGTATCTCTTCTTCCTTGGCATTTTCAGCCAAATGGGGGAAATTAAACAAAAAACTTAACCAGAAAACGTTTAAAGGATGATTAAGACTTTGGCGCAATCAGATGCCCGCTATTTAGTATTTTGGAGCACATTGGGTGTACCTGGGTCAAGGAGGGATAAAGTCACTTAAAACCCAATATCGTCTCATATCTCCTTTTCCTTGGCATTTTCGGCCAAATGGGGGAAATTGAACAAAAAACTTAACCAGAAAACGTTTAAAGGATGATTAAGACTTTGGGGCAATCAGATGCCCGCTATTTAGTATTTTTTAACACATTGGGTGTACCTGGGTCAAGGAGGGATAAAGTCACTTATAACCCAATATCGTCTCATATCTCTTCTTCCTTGGCATTTTCAGCCAAATGGGGGAAATTAAACAAAAAACTTAACACAAAAACGTTTAAAGGATGATTAAGATTTTGGCGCAATCAGATGCCCGCTTTTTAGTATTTTGGAGCACATTGGGTGTACCTGGGTCAAGGAGGGATAAAGTCACTTAAAACCCAATATCGTCTCATATCTCCTTTTCCTTGGCATTTTCGTCCAAATGGCCGAAATTGAACAAAAAACTTAACCAAAAAACGTTTAAAGGATGATTAAGACTTTAGGGCAATCAGATGCCCGCTATTTAGTATTTTTTAACACATTGGGTGTACCTGGGTCAAGGAGGGATAAAGTCACTTAAAACCCAATGTAGTCTCGTATCTCTTCTTCCTTGGCATTTTCAGCCACATGGGCGAAATTGAACAAAAAACTTAACCAAAAAACGTTTAAAGGATGACTTAGACTTTGGCGCACTCAGATGACCGCTATTTAGCATTTGGGAACACATTGCTTGTACCTGGGTCAAGGAGGGATAAAGTCACTTAAAACCCAATGTCGTCTCGTATCTCTTCTTCCTTGGCATTTTCAGCCAAATGGGGGAAATTAAACAAAAAACTTAACTAAAAAACGTTTAAAGGATGATTAAGACTTTGGCGCAATCAGATGCCCGCTATTTAGTATTTTGGAGCACATTGGGTGTACCTGGGTCAAGGAGGGATAAAGTCACTTAAAACCCAATGTCGTCTCGTATCTCTTCTTCCTTGGCATTTTCAGCCAAATGGGGGAAATTAAACAAAAAACTTAACCAGAAAACGTTTAAAGGATGATTAAGACTTTGGGGCAATCAGATGCCCGCTATTTAGTATTTTTTAACACATTGGGTGTACCTGGGTCAAGGAGGGATAAAGTCACTTATAACCCAATATCGTCTCATATCTCTTCTTCCTTGGCATTTTCAGCCAAATGGGGGAAATTAAACAAAAAACTTAACACAAAAACGTTTAAAGGATGATTAAGATTTTGGCGCAATCAGATGCCCGCTTTTTAGTATTTTGGAGCACATTGGGTGTACCTGGGTCAAGGAGGGATAAAGTCACTTAAAACCCAATATCGTCTCATATCTCCTTTTCCTTGGCATTTTCGGCCAAATGGGCGAAATTGAACAAAAAACTTAACCAAAAAACGTTTAAAGGATGACTAAGACTTTGGGGCAATCAGATCCCCGCTATTTAGTATTTTTTAACACATTGGGTGTACCTGGGTCAAGGAGGGATAAAGTCACTTAAAACCCAATGTCGTCTCGTATCTCTTCTTCCTTGGCATTTTCAGCCAAATGGGGGAAATTAAACAAAAAACTTAACCAAAAAACGTTTAAAGGATGATTAAGACTTTGGCGCAATCAGATGCCCTCTATTTAGTATTTTGGAGCACATTGGGTGTACCTGGGTCAAGGAGGGATAAAGTCACTTAAAACCCAATATCGTCTCATATCTCCTTTTCCTTGGCATTTTCGGCCAAATGGGCGAAATTGAACAAAAAACTTAACCAAAAAACGTTTAAAGGATGATTAAGACTTTGGGGCAATCAGATGCCCGCTATTTAGTATTTTTTAACACATTGGGTGTACCTGGGTCAAGGAGGGATAAAGTCACTTAAAACCCAATGTAGTCTCGTATCTCTTCTTCCTTGGCATTTTCAGCCAAATGGACGAAATTGAACAAAAAACTTAACCAAAAAACGTTTAAAGGATGACTTAGACTTTCGCGCACTCAGATGACCGCAGTTTAGCATTTGGGAACACATTGCTTGTACCTGGGTCAAGGAGGGATAAAGTCACTTAAAACCCAATATCGTCTCATATCTTCTCTTCCTTGGCATTTTCAGCCAAATGGGCGAAATTGAACAAAAATCTTAACAAAAAAACGTTTAAAGGATGATTAAGACTTTGGCGCAATCAGTTGACCGCTATTTAGCATTTGGGAACACATTGGGTGTACCTAACTCAAGGAGGGATAAAGTCACTTAAAACCCAATATCGTCTCATATCTCCTCTTCCGTGGCATTTTCAGCCAAATGGCCTAAATTGAACAAAAAACTTAACCAAAAAACGTTTAAAGGATGATTTAAACTTTGGTGTACTCAGATGCCCGCTATTTAGTATTTGGGAACACATTGGGTGTACCTGGGTCAAGGAGGGATAAAGTCACTTAAAACCCAATGTCGTCTCGTATCTCTTCTTCCTTGGCATTTTCAGCCAAATGGGGGAAATTAAACAAAAAACTTAACCAAAAAACGTTTAAAGGATGATTAAGACTTTGGCGCAATCAGATGCCCTCTATTTAGTATTTTGGAGCACATTGGGTGTACCTGGGTCAAGGAGGGATAAAGTCACTTAAAACCCAATGTCGTCTCGTATCTCTTCTTCCTTGGCATTTTCAGCCAAATGGCCTAAATTGAACAAAAAACTTAACCAGAAAACGTTTAAAGGATGATTAAGACTTTGGCGCAATCAGATGCCCGCTATTTAGCATTTGGGAACACATTGGTTGTACCTGGGTCAAGGAGGGATAAAGTCACTTAAAACCCAATATCGTCTCATATCTCCTCTTCCTTGGCACTTTCAGCCAAATATGCGAAATTGAACAAAAAACTTAACCAAAAAACATTTAAAGGATGATTAAGATTTTGGCGCAATCAGATGCCCGCTATTTAGTATTTTTTAACACATTGGGTGTACCTGGGTCAAGAAGGGATAAAGTCACTTAAAACCCAATATCGTCTCATATCTCCTCTTCCGTGGCACTTTCAGCCAAATATGCGAAATTGAACAAAAAACTTAACTAAAAAACGTTTAAAGGATGATTTAGACTTTGGTGCACTCAGATAACCGCTATTTAGCATTTGGGAACACATTGGGTGTACCTAAGTCAAGGAGGGATAAAGTCACTTAAAACCCAATATCGTCTCATATCTCCTCTTCCGTGGCATTTTCAGCCAAATGGCCTAAATTGAACAAAAAACTTAACCAAAAAACGTTTAAAGGATGACATAGATTTTGGCGCACTCTGATGACCGCTATTTAGTATTTTTTAACACATTGGGTGTACTTGGGTCAAGGATTGATAAAGTCACTTAAAAACCAATATCGTCTCATATTTCCTCTTCCTTGGCATTTTCAGCCAAATGGGGGGAATTGAACAATAAACTTAACCAAAAAACGTTTAAAGGATGATTTAAACTTTGGTGTACTCAGATGCCCACTATTTAGTATTTGGGAACGCATTGGGTGTACCTGGGTCAAGGAGGGATAAAGTCACTTAAAACCGAATATTGTCTCATATCTCCTCTTCCTTGGCATTTTCAGCCAAATAGGCGAAATTGAACAAAAAACTTAACCAAAAAACGTTTAAAGGATGATTTAAACTTTGGTGTACTCAGCTGTCCGCTATTTAGTATTTGGGAACACATTGGGTGTACCTGGGTCAAGGAGGGATAAAGTCACTTAAAACCCAATATCGTCTCATATCTCCTCTTCCTTGGCAATTTTAGCCAAATGGCCGAAATTGAACAAAAAACTTAAAGGATGACTTAGACTTTGGCGCACTCAGATGACCGCTATTTAGCATTTGGGAACACATTGGTTCTACCTGGGTCAAGAAGGGATAAAGTCACTTAAAACCCAATATCGTCTCATATCTCCTCTTCCTTGGCACTTTCAGCCAAATATGCGAAATTGAACAAAAAACTTAACTAAAAAACGTTTAAAGGATGATTTAGACTTTGGCGCAATCAGATGGCCGCTATTTAGTAGTTAGGAACACATTGGGTGTACCTGGGTCAAGGAGGGATAAAGTCACTTAAAACCCAATATCGTCTCATATCTCCTCTTCCTTGGCATTTTCAGCCAAATAGGCGAAATTGAACAAAAAACTTAACCAAAAAACGTTTAAAGAATGATTTAAACTTTGGTGTACTCAGCTGTCCGCTATTTAGTATTTGGGAACACATTGGGTGTACCTGGGTCAGGGAGGGATAAAGTCACTTAAAACCCAATATCGTCTCATATCTCCTCTTCCTTGGCACTTTCAGCCAAATATGCGAAATTGAACAAAAAACTTAACTAAAAAACGTTTAAAGGATGATTTATACTTTGGCGCACTCAGATTGCCGCTATTTAGTAGTTAGGAACACAATGGGTGTACCTGGGTCAAGAAGGGATAAAGTCACTTAAAACCCAATATCGTCTCATATCTCCTCTTCCTTGGCACTTTCAGCCAAATATGCGAAATTGAACAAAAAACTTAACTAAAAAACGTTTAAAGGGTGATTAAGACTTTGGGGCAATCAGATGCCCGCTATTTAGTATTTTTTAACACATTGGGTGTACCTGGGTCAAGGAGGGATAAAGTCACTTATAACCCAATATCGTCTCATATCTCTTCTTCCTTGGCATTTTCAGCCAAATGGGGGAAATTAAACAAAAAACTTAACCAAAAAACGTTTAAAGGATGATTAAGATGTTGGCGCAATCAGATGCCCGCTTTTTAGTATTTTGGAGCACATTGGGTGTACCTGGGTCAAGGAGGGATAAAGTCACTTAAAACCCAATATCGTCTCATATCTCCTTTTCCTTGGCATTTTCGGCCAAATGGGCGAAATTGAACAAAAAACTTAACCAAAAAACGTTTAAAGGATGATTAAGAATTTGGGGCAATCTGATGCCCGCTATTTAGTATTTTTTAACACATTGGGTGTACCTGGGTCAAGGAGGGATAAAGTCACTTAAAACCCAATGTCGTCTCGTATCTCTTCTTCCTTGGCATTTTCAGCCAAATGGGGGAAATTAAACAAAAAACTTAACCAAAAAACGTTTAAAGGATGATTAAGACTTTGGCGCAATCAGATGCCCTCTATTTAGTATTTTGGATCACATTGGGTGTACCTGGGTCAAGGAGGGATAAAGTCACTTAAAACCCAATATCGTCTCATATCTCCTTTTCCTTGGCATTTTCGGCCAAATGGGCGAAATTGAACAAAAAACTTAACCAAAAAACGTTTAAAGGATGATTAAGACTTTGGGGCAATCTGATGCCCGCTATTTAGTATTTTGGAGCACATTGGGTGTACCTGGGTCAAGGAGGGATAAAGTCACTTAAAACCCAATATCGTCTCATATCTCCTTTTCCTTGGCATTTTCGGCCAAATGGGCGAAATTGAACAAAAAACTTAACCAAAAAACGTTTAAAGGATGATTAAGACTTTGGGGCAATCTGATGCCCGCTATTTAGTATTTTTTAACACATTGGGTGTACCTGGGTCAAGGAGGGATAAAGTCACTTAAAACCCAATGTCGTCTCGTATCTCTTCTTCCTTGGCATTTTCAGCCAAATGGGCGAAATTGAACAAAAAACTTAACGAAAAAACGTTTAAAGGATGACTTAGACTTTCGCGCACTCAGATGACCGCAGTTTAGCATTTGGGAACACATTGCTTGTACCTGGGTCAAGGAGGGATAAAGTCACTTAAAACCCAATATCGTCTCATATTCTTTTTTCCTTGGCATTTTCGGCCAAATGGGCGAAATTGAACAATAAACTTAACCAAAAAACGTTTAAAGGATGATTAAGACTTTGGGGCAATCAGATGCCCGCTATTTAGTATTTTTTAACACATTGGGTGTACTTGGGTCAAGGATTGATAAAGTCACTTAAAAACCAATATCGTCTCATATCTCCTCTTCCTTGGCATTTTCAGCCAAATGGGGGGAATTGAACAAAAAACTTAACCAAAAAACGTTTAAAGGATGATTTAAACTTTGGTGTACTCAGATGCCCACTATTTAGTATTTGGGAACACATTGGGTGTACCTAAGTCAAGGAGGGATAAAGTCACTTAAAACCCAATATCGTCCCATATCTCCTCTTCCTTGGCATTTTCAGCCAAGTGGGGGGAATTGAACAAAAAGCTTAACCAATAAACGTTTAAAGGATGATTTAAACTTTGGTGTACTCAGATGCCCGCTATTTAGTATTTGGGAACACATTGGGTGTACCTGGGTCAAGGAGGGATAAAGTCACTTAAAACCCAATATCGTCTCATATCTCCTCTTCCTTGGCATTTTCAGCCAAATGGCCTAAATTGAACAAAAAACTTAACCAAAAAACATTTAAAGGATGATTAAGATTTTGGCGCAATCAGATGCCCGCTATTTAGTATTTTTTAACACATTGGGTGTACTTATGTCAAGGATTGATAAAGTCACTTAAAACCCAATATCGTCTCATATCTCCTCTTCCTTGGCATTTTCAGCCAAATGGCCTAAATTGAACAAAAAACTTAACCAAAAAACGTTTAAAGGATGATTAAGACTTTGGGGCAATCAGATGCCCGCTATTTAGTATTTTTTAACACATTGGGTGTACTTATGTCAAGGATTGATAAAGTCACTTAAAACCCAATATCGTCTCATATCTTCTCTTCCTTGGCATTTTCAGCTAAATGGGGGGAATTGAACAAAAAACTTAACCAAAAAAACGTTTAAAGGATGATTTAAACTTTGGTGTACTCAGATGCCCGCTATTTAGTATTTGGGAACACATTGGGTGTACTTAAGTCAAGGAGGGATAAAGTCACTTAAAACCCAATATCGTCCCATATCTCCTCTTCCTTGGCATTTTCAGCCAAATGGGGGGAATTGAACAAAAAACTTAACCAAAAAACGTTTAAAGGATGACTTAAACTTTGGTGTACTCAGATGCCCGCTATTTAGTATTTGGGAACACATTGGGTGTACCTGGGTCAAGGAGGGATAAAGTCACTTAAAACCCAATATCGTCTCATATCTCTTCTTCCTTGGCATTTTCAGCCAAATGGGGGAAATTAAACAAAAAACTTAACCAAAAAACGTTTAAAGGATGATTAAGATTTTGGCGCAATCAGATGCCCGCTTTTTAGTATTTTGGAGCACATTGGGTGTACCTGGGTCAAGGAGGGATAAAGTCACTTAAAACCCAATATCGTCTCATATCTCCTTTTCTTTGGCATTTTCGGCCAAATGGGCGAAATTGAACAAAAAACTTAACCAAAAAACGTTTAAAGGATGATTTAAACTTTGGTGTACTCAGATGCCCACTATTTAGTATTTGGGAACACATTGGGTGTACCTGGGTCAAGGAGGGATAAAGTCACTTAAAACCCAATATAGTCTCATATCTCCTCTTTCTTGGCATTGTCAGCCAAATGGGGGGAATTGAACAAAAAACTTAACCAAAAAACGTTTAAAGGATGATTTAAACTTTGGTGTACTCAGATGCCCGCTATTTAGTATTTGGGAACACATTGGGTGTACCTGGGTCAAGGAGGGATAAAGTCACTTAAAACCCAATATCGTCTCATATCTCTTCTTCCTTGGCATTTTCAGCCAAATGGGGGAAATTAAACAAAAAACTTAACCAAAAAACGTTTAAAGGATGATTAAGATTTTGGCGCAATCAGATGCCCGCTTTTTAGTATTTTGGAGCACATTGGGTGTACCTGGGTCAAGGAGGGATAAAGTCACTTAAAACCCAATATCGTCTCATATCTCCTTTTCTTTGGCATTTTCGGCCAAATGGGCGAAATTGAACAAAAAACTTAACCAAAAAACGTTTAAAGGATGATTTAAACTTTGGTGTACTCAGATGCCCACTATTTAGTATTTGGGAACACATTGGGTGTACCTGGGTCAAGGAGGGATAAAGTCACTTAAAACCCAATATCGTCTCATATCTCCTCTTTCTTGGCATTGTCAGCCAAATGGGGGGAATTGAACAAAAAACTTAACCAAAAAACGTTTAAAGGATGATTTAAACTTTGGTGTACTCAGATGCCCGCTATTTAGTATTTGGGAACACATTGGGTGTACCTAAGTCAAGGAGAGATAAAGTCACTTAAAACCCAATATCGTCCCATATCTCCTCTTCCTTGGCATTTTCAGCCAAATGGGGGGAATTGAACAAAAAACTTAACCAAAAAACGTTTAAAGGATGATTTAAACTTTGGTGTACTCAGATGCCCGCTATTTAGTATTTGGGAACACATTGGGTGTACCTGGGTCAAGGAGGGATAAAGTCACTTAAAACCCAATGTCGTCTCGTATCTCTTCTTCTTGGCATTTTCAGCCAAATGGGCGAAATTGAACAACAAACTTAACGAAAAAACGTTTAAAGGATGACTTAGACTTTCGCGCACTCAGATGACCGCAGTTTAGCATTTGGGAACACATTGCTTGTACCTGGGTCAAGGAGGGATAAAGTCACTTAAAACCCAATATCGTCTCATATCCCTTTTTCCTTGGCATTTTCGGCCAAATGGGCGAAATTGAACAATAAACTTAACCAAAAAACGTTTAAAGGATGATTAAGACATTGGGGCAATCAGATGCCCGCTATTTAGTATTTTTTAACACATTGGGTGTACTTGGGTCAAGGATTGATAAAGTCACTTAAAAACCAATATCGTCTCATATCTCCTCTTCCTTGGCATTTTCAGCCAAATGGGGGGAATTGAACAAAAAACTTAACCAAAAAACGTTTAAAGGATGATTTAAACTTTGGTGTACTCAGATGCCCGCTATTTAGTATTTGGGAACACATTGGGTGTACCTAAGTCAAGGAGGGATAAAGTCACTTAATACCCAATATCGTCCCATATCTCCTCTTCCTTGGCATTTTCAGCCAAATGGGGGGAATTGAACAAAAAACTTAACCAAAAAACGTTTAAAGGATGATTTAAACTTTGGTGTACTCAGATGCCCGCTATTTAGTATTTGGGAACACATTGGGTGTACCTGGGTCAAGGAGGGATAAAGTCACTTAAAACCCAATATCGTCTCATATCTCCTCTTCCTTGGCATTTTCAGCCAAATGGCCTAAATTGAACAAAAAACTTAACCAAAAAACATTTAAAGGATGATTAAGATTTTGGCGCAATCAGATGCCCGCTATTTAGTATTTTTTAACACATTGGGTGTACTTATGTCAAGGATTGATAAAGTCACTTAAAACCCAATATCGTCTCATATCTTCTCTTCCTTGGCATTTTCAGCTAAATGGGGGGAATTGAACAAAAAACTTAACCAAAAAACGTTTAAAGGATGATTTAAACTTTGGTGTACTCAGATGCCCACTATTTAGTATTTGGGAACACATTGGGTGTACCTGGGTCAAGGAGGGATAAAGTCACTTAAAACCCAATATCGTCTCATATCTCCTCTTCCTTGGCATTGTCAGCCAAATGGGGGAAATTGAACAAAAAACTTAACCAAAAAACGTTTAAAGGATAATTTAGACTTTGGCGCACTCAGATGACCGCTATTTAGCATTTGGGAACACATTGCTTGTACCTGGGTCAAGAAGGGATAAAGTCACTTAAAACCCAATATCGTCTCATATCTCCTTTCCTTGGCATTTTCGGCCAAATGGGCGAAATTGAACAAAAAACTTAACCAAAAAACGTTTAAAGGATGATTAAGACTTTGGCGCAATCAGATGCCCGCTATTTAGTATTTTGGAACACATTGGGTGTACCTGGCTCAAGGAGGGATAAAGTCACTTAAAACCCAATATCGTCTCATATCTCCTCTTCCTTGGCATTTTCAGCCAAATGGGGGGAATTGAACAAAAAACTTGGCTAAAATACGTTTAAGGGATGATTTAGACTTTGGTGTACTCAGATGCCCGCTATTTAGTATTTGGGAACACATTGGGTGTACCTAAGTCAAGGAGGGATAAAGTCACTTAAAACCCAATATCGTCTCATATCTCCTCTTCCTTGGCATTTTCAGCCAAATGGGGGAAATTGAACAAAAATCTTAACAAAAAAACGTTTAAAGGATGATTAAGACTTTGGCGCAATCAGTTGACCGCTATTTAGCATTTGGGAACACATTGGGTGTACCTAACTCAAGGAGGGATAAAGTCACTTAAAACCCAATATCGTCTCATATCTCCTGTTCCGTGGCATTTTCAGCCAAATGGCCTAAATTGAACAAAAAACTTAACCAAAAAACGTTTAAAGGATGACATAGATTTTGGCGCACTCAGATGACCGCTATTTAGTATTTTTTAACACATTGGGTGTACTTGGGTCAAGGATTGATAAAGTCACTTAAAAACCAATATCGTCTCATATCTCCTCTTCCTTGGCATTTTCAGCCAAATGGGGGGAATTGAACAAAAAACTTAACCAAAAAACGTTTAAAGGATGATTTAAACTTTGGTGTACTCAGATGCCCGCTATTTAGTATTTGGGAACACATTGGGTGTACCTAAGTCAAGGAGGGATAAAGTCACTTAAAACCCAATATCGTCCCATATCTCCTCTTCCTTGGCATTTTCAGCCAAATGGGGGAATTTGAACAAAAAACTTAACCAAAAAACGTTTAAAGGATGATTTAAACTTTGGTGTACTCAGATGCCCGCTATTTAGTATTTGGGAACACATTGGGTGTACCTGGGTCAAGGAGGGATAAAGTCACTTAAAACCCAATATCGTCTCATATCCCCTCTTCCTTGGCATTTTCAGCCAAATGGCCTAAATTGAACAAAAAACTTAACCAGAAAACGTTTAAAGGATGATTAAGACTTTGGCGCAATCAGATGCCCGCTATTTAGTATTTTTTAACACATTGGGTGTACTTGGGTCAAGGATTGATTAAGTCACTTAAATCCCAATATCGTCTCATATCTCCTCTTCCTTGGCATTTTCAGCCAAATGGGGGAAATTGAACAAAAAACTTAACCAAAAAACGTTTAAAGGATGATTAAGACTTTGGCGCAATCAGTTGACCGCTATTTAGCATTTGGGAACACATTGGGTGTACCTGGGTCAAGGAGGGATAAAGTCACTTAAAACCCAATATCGTCTCATATCTCCTCTTCCTTGGCACTTTCAGCCAAATATGCGAAATTGAACAAAAAACTTAACTAAAAAACGTTTAAAGGATGATTTAGACTTTGGCGCAATCAGATGCCTGCTATTTAGTATTTGGGAACACATTGGGTGTACCTGGGTCAAGGAGGGATAAAGTCACTTAAAACCCAATATCGTCTCATATCTCCTCTTCCTTGGCACTTTCAGCCAAATATGCGAAATTGAACAAAAAACTTAACTAAAAAACGTTTAAAGGATGATTTAGACTTTGGCGCAATCAGATGCCTGCTATTTAGTATTTGGGAACACATCGGGTGTACCTGGGTCAAGAAGGGATAAAGTCACTTAAAACCCAATATCGTCTCATATATTCTCTTCGGTGGCACTTTCAGCCAAATATGCGAAATTGAACAAAAAACTTAACTAAAAAACGTTTAAAGGATGATTTAGACTTTGGTGCACTCAGATAACCGCTATTTAGCATTTGGGAACACATTGGGTGTACCTAAGTCAAGGAGGGATAAAGTCACTTAAAACCCAATATCGTCTCATATCTCCTCTTCCGTGGCACTTTCAGCCAAATGGGGGGAATTGAACAAAAAACTTGGCTAAAATACGTTTAAGGGATGATTTAGACTTTGGTGTACTCAGTTGACCGCTATTTAGTATTTGGGAACACATTGGGTGTACCTGGGTCAAGGAGGGATAAAGTCACTTAAAACCCAATATCGTCTCATATCTCCTCTTCCTTGGCATTGTCAGCCAAATGGGGGAAATTGAACAAAAAACTTAACCAAAAAACGTTTAAAGGATGATTAAGACTTTGGCGCAATCAGTTGACCGCTATTTAGCATTTGGGAACACATTGGGTGTACCTGGGTCAAGGAGGGATAAAGTCACTTAAAACCCAATATCGTCTCATATCTCCTCTTCCTTGGCACTTTCAGCCAAATATGCGAAATTGAACAAAAAACTTAACTAAAAAACGTTTAAAGGATGATTTAGACTTTGGCGCAATCAGATGCCTGCTATTTAGTATTTGGGAACACATTGGGTGTACCTGGGTCAAGGAGGGATAAAGTCACTTAAAACCCAATATCGTCTCATATCTCCTCTTCCTTGGCACTTTCAGCCAAATATGCGAAATTGAACAAAAAACTTAACTAAAAAACGTTTAAAGGATGATTTAGACTTTGGCGCAATCAGATGCCTGCTATTTAGTATTTGGGAACACATTGGGTGTACCTGGGTCAAGGAGGGATAAAGTCACTTAAAACCCAATATCGTCTCATATCTCCTCTTCCTTGGCACTTTCAGCCAAATATGCGAAATTGAACAAAAAACTTAACTAAAAAACGTTTAAAGGATGATTTAGACTTTGGCGCAATCAGATGCCCGCTATTTAGTATTTTTTAACACATTGGGTGTACTTATGTCAAGGATTGATAAAGTCACTTAAAACCCAATATCGTCTCATATCTTCTCTTCCTTGGCATTTTCAGCTAAATGGGGGGAATTGAACAAAAAACTTAACCAAAAAACGTTTAAAGGATGATTTAAACTTTGGTGTACTCAGATGCCCACTATTTAGTATTTGGGAACACATTGGGTGTACCTGGGTCAAGGAGGGATAAAGTCACTTAAAACCCAATATCGTCTCATATCTCCTCTTCCTTGGCATTGTCAGCCAAATGGGGGAAATTGAACAAAAAACTTAACCAAAAAACGTTTAAAGGATAATTTAGACTTTGGCGCACTCAGATGACCGCTATTTAGCATTTGGGAACACATTGCTTGTACCTGGGTCAAGAAGGGATAAAGTCACTTAAAACCCAATATCGTCTCATATCTCCTTTCCTTGGCATTTTCGGCCAAATGGGCGAAATTGAACAAAAAACTTAACCAAAAAACGTTTAAAGGATGATTAAGACTTTGGCGCAATCAGATGCCCGCTATTTAGTATTTTGGAACACATTGGGTGTACCTGGCTCAAGGAGGGATAAAGTCACTTAAAACCCAATATCGTCTCATATCTCCTCTTCCTTGGCATTTTCAGCCAAATGGGGGGAATTGAACAAAAAACTTGGCTAAAATACGTTTAAGGGATGATTTAGACTTTAGTGTACTCAGATGCCCGCTATTTAGTATTTGGGAACACATTGGGTGTACCTAAGTCAAGGAGGGATAAAGTCACTTAAAACCCAATATCGTCTCATATCTCCTCTTCCTTGGCATTTTCAGCCAAATGGGGGAAATTGAACAAAAATCTTAACAAAAAAACGTTTAAAGGATGATTAAGACTTTGGCGCAATCAGTTGACCGCTATTTAGCATTTGGGAACACATTGGGTGTACCTAACTCAAGGAGGGATAAAGTCACTTAAAACCCAATATCGTCTCATATCTCCTGTTCCGTGGCATTTTCAGCCAAATGGCCTAAATTGAACAAAAAACTTAACCAAAAAACGTTTAAAGGATGACATAGATTTTGGCGCACTCAGATGACCGCTATTTAGTATTTTGGAACACATTGGGTGTACTTGGGTCAAGGATTGATAAAGTCACTTAAAAACCAATATCGTCTCATATCTCCTCTTCCTTGGCATTTTCAGCCAAATGGGGGGAATTGAACAAAAAACTTAACCAAAAAACGTTTAAAGGATGATTTAAACTTTGGTGTACTCAGATGCCCGCTATTTAGTATTTGGGAACACATTGGGTGTACCTAAGTCAAGGAGGGATAAAGTCACTTAAAACCCAATATCGTCCCATATCTCCTCTTCCTTGGCATTTTCAGCCAAATGGGGGAATTTGAACAAAAAACTTAACCAAAAAACGTTTAAAGGATGATTTAAACTTTGGTGTACTCAGATGCCCGCTATTTAGTATTTGGGAACACATTGGGTGTACCTGGGTCAAGGAGGGATAAAGTCACTTAAAACCCAATATCGTCTCATATCCCCTCTTCCTTGGCATTTGCAGCCAAATGGCCTAAATTGAACAAAAAACTTAACCAGAAAACGTTTAAAGGATGATTAAGACTTTGGCGCAATCAGATGCCCGCTATTTAGTATTTTTTAACACATTGGGTGTACTTGGGTCAAGGATTGATTAAGTCACTTAAATCCCAATATCGTCTCATATCTCCTCTTCCTTGGCATTTTCAGCCAAATGGGGGAAATTGAACAAAAAACTTAACCAAAAAACGTTTAAAGGATGATTAAGACTTTGGCGCAATCAGTTGACCGCTATTTAGCATTTGGGAACACATTGGGTGTACCTGGGTCAAGGAGGGATAAAGTCACTTAAAAGCCAATATCGTCTCATATCTCCTCTTCCTTGGCACTTTCAGCCAAATATGCGAAATTGAACAAAAAACTTAACTAAAAAACGTTTAAAGGATGATTTAGACTTTGGCGCAATCAGATGCCTGCTATTTAGTATTTGGGAACACATTGGGTGTACCTGGGTCAAGAAGGGATAAAGTCACTTAAAACCCAATATCGTCTCATATATTCTCTTCGGTGGCACTTTCAGCCAAATATGCGAAATTGAACAAAAAACTTAACTAAAAAACGTTTAAAGGATGATTTAGACTTTGGTGCACTCAGATAACCGCTATTTAGCATTTGGGAACACATTGGGTGTACCTAAGTCAAGGAGGGATAAAGTCACTTAAAACCCAATATCGTCTCATATCTCCTCTTCCGTGGCACTTTCAGCCAAATATGCGAAATTGAACAAAAAAACTTAACTAAAAAACGTTTAAAGGATGATTTAGACTTTGGCGCAATCAGATGCCTGCTATTTAGTATCTGGGAACACATTGGGTGTACCTGGGTCAAGAAGGGATGAAGTCACTTAAAACCCAATATCGTCTCATATCTCCTCTTCCGTGGCACTTTCAGCCAAATATGCGAAATTGAACAAAAAAACTTAACTAAAAAACGTTTAAAGGATGATTTAGACTTTGGCGCAATCAGATGCCTGCTATTTAGTATCTGGGAACACATTGGGTGTACTTGGGTCAAGGAGGGATAAAGTCACTTAAAACCCAATATCGTCTCATATCTCCTCTTCCTTGGCATTGTCAGCCAAATGGGGGAAATTGAACAAAAAACTTAACCAAAAAACGTTTAAAGGATGATTAAGACTTTGGGGCAATCAGATGCCCGCTATTTAGTATTTTTTAACACATTGGGTGTACTTGGGTCAAGGATTGATAAAGTCACTTAAAACCCAATATCGTCTCATATCTCCTCTTCCTTGGCATTTTCGGCCAAATGGGCGAAATTGAACAAAAAACTTAACCAGAAAACGTTTAAAGGATGATTAAGACTTTGGGGCAATCAGATGCCCGCTATTTAGTATTTTTTAACACATTGGGTGTACCTGGGTCAAGGAGGGATAAAGTCACTTAAAACCCAATATCGTCTCATATCTCCTTTTCCTTGGCATTTTCGGCCAAATGGGCGAAATTGAACAAAAAACTTAACCAAAAAACGTTTAAAGGATGATTAAGACTTTGGCGCAATCAGATGCCCGCTATTTAGTATTTTTTAACACATTGGGTGTACTTGGGTCAAGGATTGATAAAGTCACTTAAAACCCAATATCGTCTCATATCTCCTCTTCCTTGGCATTTTCGGCCAAATGGGCGAAATTGAACAAAAAACTTAACCAGAAAACGTTTCTTCTTCTTCTTCTTAGGTGGCGCTACAGTCCGGGGTGGACCTGGGCCTCAACCAACAAGCCTCTCCAGTTAGCGCGGTCTTTGGCTAACTGCCTCCAGTTACGCACTCCAAGTTGGTTGAGGTTCTCTTCCACTTGTGCACGCCACCTAAGGCGAGGTCTTCCTCTACTGCGTTGTCCCTCCGGGATGGATTCGAAGACTCTTCGGGCCGGAGCGTTGATGTCCATCCGCTCTACATGTCCTAGCCATCTTAGACGGCTAATGCGTACTTTTCTGACTAGGTCGATGTCGCTGTACAGCTCGTAGAGTTCGCTGTTAAATCTCCTTCTCCATAGCCCGTCAACGCAAACGGGACCGAAAATCATCCGAAGGATTTTGCGTTCGAAACGACCAAGGATATCTTCATCCATCTTGGTTAACGTCCATGCTTCTGCGCCATAGAGCAGGACTGGGATGATGAGGGTCTTATAAAGAGTTTCCTTGGTGCTTCTTGACAAGGCCTTACTACTCAATTGCCTTCTTAGGCCAAAGAAACAGCGATTGGCAAGAGTGATCCTTCGTTTGATCTCTGAGCTGACATTGTTGTCAGAGTTTATAGCGGAGCCGAGGTATACAAAGTCCTTAACTACCTCAAAGTTATAACTGTCTATTGTGACGTTCTGTCCAATTCGTCGGTGTTGTGTGTCCCTTCTAGTTGACAGCATATACTTGGTTTTGCCCTCATTTACAGCTAAACCCATTTTTGCCGCTTCCGTTTCAATACCAGCGAACGCACCAGTGACAGCCCGCTGGGTTCTGCCAATTATGTCAATATCGTCGGCGTACGCTAGTAGTTGCACGGACTTTTGAAAGATTGTGCCTCCGGTGTTGGCTTGTGAGTTTCGCACAATTCTTTCAAGTATGATATTAAAGAAGTTACATGACAGCGCGTCACCTTGTCTAAATCCCTTTTTGACATCAAAGGTCTCGGTGAGATTGTTACCGACCTTGACGGAGCAGCGAGCATTCTCCATCGTCATCCTGCACAAGCGAACGAGTTTGGCAGGGATGCCAAAGCTAGACATGGCTCTGTATAGCTCGTCTCTATAAATGCTGTCATATGCGGCCTTGAAATCGATAAAAAGATGGTGAGTATCGATTTGGACTTCTTGGGTTTTCTCCAGGATCTGCCGTAGTGTGAATATTTGATCGGTTGTGGACTTTCCGGGTCTAAAACCGCACTGATAGGGGCCAATCAGTTCGTTGACAAGTGGTTTCAGACGTTCACACAAAACGGCCGACAGGATCTTGTATGCGATGTTAAGGAGACTAATGCCTCTATAGTTGGCGCAATTGAGGGGGTCTCCTTTTTTGTGGATCGGGCAAACGATGCTGAGGTTCCATTCATTAGGCATACTTTCCTCCAACCAGATCTTAGAAATGAGTTGGTGTATGCTCTCTACCAAGTCATTTCCCGCTGCCTTAAATAGCTCGGCCGGTAGGCCGTCCGGTCCAGCAGCCTTGTTGGACTTGAGTTTGGATATTGCTATCCTCACTTCACTCTGGTCGGGTGGACGGGAGTCTTGACTTTCATCGTCCAAGTTGATTGGTTCGTTCTGCCTGACGGCGGAATTTGGGTCGTCGTCGCCGTTTAACAGTCTGCAGAAGTGGTTTTTCCATGTCCTCAACACCGACTGCGACTCAACTACGAGGTTTCCTTGTTCATCTCTACAGGCCTCTGTTCGGGTTTTATTGCTTTGACACGTTCTTTTTACCTTCTGGTAAAACTTCCGAACATTGTTCCTGGAGTAGCACCTCTCAATGTCTTCGATCGCGCGCTTCTCATGCTCTCTCTTTTTCCTTCGGAGAAGCCGATGTTCTTCCCTCCTCTTTTGCTCGTAGAGCTCACGAGCCGCTCTCGTCCTTCTGTGCAGCGCCGCTTTGTAGGCGAGTTGTTTTGCTGCATGTGCTTGCCGGCACTCTTCATCAAACCAGGGGTTTCGTGGGGGTGGTCGGGTGAAACCCAGCACATCAGTTGCGGCGTTTCTGATGGCTTCTTGGCACCGATGCCACTGGTCTTCAGTACTTGATGTTGGCTGCATAGGACTTCTCGAGAGGTTGAGGGATACGCGATCGGCAAAGGCTCTGGCGGTCTGTTGCGATTGCAGCCGTTCAACGTTAAATTTCCTCACAGTATTTTCCCGATGTTGTGGCGTTTGGGATATCCGTAGACGTACCTTAGCTACAACTAGATAGTGGTCCGAGTCTACGTTGGCCGCCCGGAATGTGCGGACGTCCAGAATACTGGAGGAGTGCCTTACGTCAATCGCAACATGATCAATTTGGTTGACGGTTTGATGATCTGGCGACCGCCATGTTCCCTTGTGAATGTCGAGGTGAGGAAACCGCGTGCTAGCTATAGTAACATTACGCCCCGCAGCAAAGTCAATTAGCCTAAGTCCGTTTTCAGACGTGGTGTCGTGTAGGCTGTGCTTTCCGATGGTGCTACCAAAGACGTCCTCCTTTCCTATTTTGGCGTTAAAATCACCTAGGACGATTTTAACGTCATACTTAGGACACTGCTCATATGTTTTGTCTAGGAGCTCGTAGAAACAATCTTTGGTAACATCATCTTTTTCCTCTGTGGGGGCGTGAGCGCATATCAGGCTGATGTTAGCGAATTTTGCCTTGATGCGGATTGTTATAAGGCGTTCACTAACGTGTCTAAAGCTCAAGACTTCATGCCGAAGTCTGCCGCTTACAACGAATCCGCACCCAAATAGACGCTGCTTCTGTTCTCTATAGCAGTCACCGTAGTAGATGTCGCAGTTTTTCATCCTTCTTTTGCCCGGCCCATCCCATCGCACTTCCTGGATGGCGGTTATATCTGCTTTGTAGCAGTCGAGGGCCTCCGCTAATTGTTCGGCTGCACGTGGCCTATTCATGGTGCGAACATTCCACGTGCAGACTCGAAAATCGTTGTCCTTTTTCCGTTTTGCAGGGTCGTCAACAGTAAATCCGTCCTTTTCCGAGGCTTGCGGTCGTTTCTGAACTGCTGAGTTTTTTTATGTGGTAGGGAAGTTACCCCGACGCACAACCCCCAACCTGGAGGGCCAGTTCCATTTTTTTACCCCTAGGACGAGGGGCCGAAATTCTCCGGAGCCAGTAACCCACTTCGGGGATATGAGCGCTGCCGTTGACCCACTAGGGGTTCATCCGCCACCAACTCTTATCCAACACCCTCGCTTAGTGTTGGAGATCCCTATAGACCTGGGATTCACATTCGTTGAAGCAGCTCATATAGGGATACCACTAGTAGTTCAACCTGACTGGAACCGTAGGCGCCATCGTTGATTCCATCTGGGGGAAATTCGTCCGCTACCGCCTGGATCAAGAGGAAGTGCCTTAGTGAGAAGACACTCCTCCCCCCTCTCTCGTTTGCTGCCACCAACGACCTTCCAAAGGGGGTTGGTTACCCAATCTCCAGCCGAGGTACTAGGCACCCAGCAGCCACCAACGTGGAGGTGTAGAGTAGGAGTTGATAGTGAGAGGCTGGCGTGAGAGCGCTTGTGCTCCATATATTCCGCATCACTACCCTTTGACTACCAACCAGAAAACGTTTAAAGGATGATTAAGACTTTGGGGCAATCAGATGCCCGCTATTTAGTATTTTTTAACACATTGGGTGTACCTGGGTCAAGGAGGGATAAAGTCACTTAAAACCCAATATCGTCTCATATCTCCTTTTCCTTGGCATTTTCGGCCAAATGGGCGAAATTGAACAAAAAACTTAACCAGAAAACGTTTAAAGGATGATTAAGACTTTGGGGCAATCAGATCCCCGCTATTTAGTATTTTTTAACACATTGGGTGTACCTGGGTCAAGGAGGGATAAAGTCACTTAAAACCCAATATCGTCTCATATCTCCTTTTCTTTGGCATTTTCGGCCAAATGGGCGAAATTGAACAAAAAACTTAACCAGAAAACGTTTAAAGGATGATTAAGACTTTTGGGCAATCAGATGCCCGCTATTTAGTATTTTTTAACACATTGGGTGTACCTGGGTCAAGGAGGGTTAAAGTCACTTATAACCCAATATCGTCTCATATCTCCTCTTCCTTGGCATTTTCAGCCAAATGGGGGAAATTGAACAAAAATCTTAACAAAAAAACGTTTAAAGGATGATTTAAACTTTGGTGTACTCAGATGCCCGCTATTTAGTATTTGGGAACACATTGGGTGTACCTGGGCCAAGGGGGGATAAAGTCACTCAAAACCCAATGTCGTCTCGTATCTCTTCTTCCTTGGCATTTTCAGCCAAATGGCCGAAATTGAACAAAAAACTTAACCGAAAAACGTTTGAAGGATGATTAAGACTTTGGCGCAATCAGTTGACCGCTATTTAGCATTTGGGAACACATTGGGTGTACCTAACTCAAGGAGGAATACAATCATTTAAAACCCAATGTCGTCGCATATCTCCTCTTCCGTGGCATTTTCAGCCAAATGGGCGAAATTGAACAAAAAACTTAACCAAAAAACGTTTAAAGGATGATTTAGACTTTGGTGCACTCAGATAACCGCTATTTAGCATTTGGGAACACATTGGGTGTACCTAACTCAAGGAGGGATAAAGTCACTTAAAACCCAATATCGTCTCATATCTCCTCCTCCGTGGCATTTTCAGACAAATGGGCGAAATTGAACAAAAAACTTAACCAAAAAACTTAACCAAAAAACGTTTAAAGGATGACATAGATTTTACCGCACTCAGATGACCGCTATTTAGTATTTTTTAACACATTGGGTGTACTTGGGTCAAGGATTGATAAAGTCACTTAAAACCCAATATCGTCTCATATCTCCTCTTCCTTGGCATTTTCAGCCAAATGGGGGGAATTGAACAAAAAACTTAATCAAAAAACGTTTAAAGGATGATTTAAACTTTGGTGTACTCAGATGCCCGCTATTTAGTATTTGGGAACACATTGGGTGTACCTGGTTCAAGGAGGGATAAAGTCACTTAAAACCCAATGTCGTCTCGTATCTCTTCTTCCTTGGCATTTTCAGCCAAATGGGCGAAATTGAACAATAAACTTAACCAAAATACGTTTAAAGGATGATTTAGACTTTGGTGTACTCAGATAACCGCTATTTAGTATTTGGGAACACATTGGGTGTACCTAAGTCAAGGAGGGATAAAGTCACTTAAAACCCAATATCGTCTCATATCTCCTCTTCCTTGGCATTTTCAGCCAAATGGGGGGAATTGAACAAAAAATTTAACCAAAAAACGTTTAAAGGATGATTTAAACCTTGGTGTACTCAGATGCCCACTATTTAGTATTTGGGAACACATTGGGTGTACCTGGGTCAAGGAGGGATAAAGTCACTTAAAACCCAATATCGTCTCATATCTCCTCTTCCTTGGCATTTTCAGCCAAATGGCCTAAATTGAACAAAAAACTTAACCGAAAAACGTTTAAAGGATGATTAAGACTTTGGCGCAATCAGTTGACCGCTATTTAGCATTTGGGAACACATTGGGTGTACCTAACTCAAGGAGGAATACAATCATTTAAAACCCAATGTCGTCGCATATCTCCTCTTCCTTGGCACTTTCAGCCAAATATGCGAAATTGAACAAAAAACTTAACTAAAAAACGTTTAAAGGATGATTTAGACTTTGGCGCAATCAGATGCCTGCTATTTAGTATTTGGGAACACATTGGGTGTACCTGGGTCAAGGAGGGATAAAGTCACTTAAAACCCAATATCGTCTCATATCTCCTCTTCCTTGGCACTTTCAGCCAAATATGCGAAATTGAACAAAAAACTTAACTAAAAAACGTTTAAAGGATGATTTAGACTTTGGCGCAATCAGATGCCTGCTATTTAGTATTTGGGAACACATTGGGTGTACCTGGGTCAAGAAGGGATAAAGTCACTTAAAACCCAATATCGTCTCATATATTCTCTTCGGTGGCACTTTCAGCCAAATATGCGAAATTGAACAAAAAACTTAACTAAAAAACGTTTAAAGGATGATTTAGACTTTGGTGCACTCAGATAACCGCTATTTAGCATTTGGGAACACATTGGGTGTACCTAAGTCAAGGAGGGATAAAGTCACTTAAAACCCAATATCGTCTCATATCTCCTCTTCCGTGGCACTTTCAGCCAAATATGCGAAATTGAACAAAAAAACTTAACTAAAAAACGTTTAAAGGATGATTTAGACTTTGGCGCAATCAGATGCCTGCTATTTAGTATCTGGGAACACATTGGGTGTACCTGGGTCAAGAAGGGATGAAGTCACTTAAAACCCAATATCGTCTCATATCTCCTCTTCCGTGGCACTTTCAGCCAAATATGCGAAATTGAACAAAAAAACTTAACTAAAAAACGTTTAAAGGATGATTTAGACTTTGGCGCAATCAGATGCCTGCTATTTAGTATCTGGGAACACATTGGGTGTACTTGGGTCAAGGAGGGATAAAGTCACTTAAAACCCAATATCGTCTCTTATCTCCTCTTCCTTGGCATTGTCAGCCAAATGGGGGAAATTGAACAAAAAACTTAACCAAAAAACGTTTAAAGGATGATTAAGACTTTGGGGCAATCAGATGCCCGCTATTTAGTATTTTTTAACACATTGGGTGTACTTGGGTCAAGGATTGATAAAGTCACTTAAAACCCAATATCGTCTCATATCTCCTCTTCCTTGGCATTTTCGGCCAAATGGGCGAAATTGAACAAAAAACTTAACCAGAAAACGTTTAAAGGATGATTAAGACTTTGGGGCAATCAGATGCCCGCTATTTAGTATTTTTTAACACATTGGGTGTACCTGGGTCAAGGAGGGATAAAGTCACTTAAAACCCAATATCGTCTCATATCTCCTTTTCCTTGGCATTTTCGGCCAAATGGGCGAAATTGAACAAAAAACTTAACCAAAAAACGTTTAAAGGATGATTAAGACTTTGGCGCAATCAGATGCCCGCTATTTAGTATTTTTTAACACATTGGGTGTACTTGGGTCAAGGAGGGATAAAGTCACTTAAAACCCAATATCGTCTCATATCTCCTCTTCCTTGGCATTTTCGACCAAATGGGCGAAATTGAACAAAAAACTTAACCAGAAAACGTTTAAAGGATGATTAAGACTTTGGGGCAATCAGATGCCCGCTATTTAGTATTTTTTAACACATTGGGTGTACCTGGGTCAAGGAGGGATAAAGTCACTTAAAACCCAATATCGTCTCATATCTCCTTTTCCTTGGCATTTTCGGCCAAATGGGCGAAATTGAACAAAAAACTTAACCAGAAAACGTTTAAAGGATGATTAAGACTTTGGGGCAATCAGATGCCCGCTATTTAGTATTTTTTAACACATTGGGTGTACCTGGGTCAAGGAGGGATAAAGTCACTTAAAACCCAATATCGTCTCATATCTCCTTTTCTTTGGCATTTTCGGCCAAATGGGCGAAATTGAACAAAAAACTTAACCAGAAAACGTTTAAAGGATGATTAAGACTTTTGGGCAATCAGATGCCCGCTATTTAGTATTTTTTAACACATTGGGTGTACCTGGGTCAAGGAGGGTTAAAGTCACTTATAACCCAATATCGTCTCATATCTCCTCTTCCTTGGCATTTTCAGCCAAATGGGGGAAATTGAACAAAAATCTTAACAAAAAAACGTTTAAAGGATGATTTAAACTTTGGTGTACTCAGATGCCCGCTATTTAGTATTTGGGAACACATTGGGTGTACCTGGGCCAAGGGGGGATAAAGTCACTCAAAACCCAATGTCGTCTCGTATCTCTTCTTCCTTGGCATTTTCAGCCAAATGGCCGAAATTGAACAAAAAACTTAACCGAAAAACGTTTGAAGGATGATTAAGACTTTGGCGCAATCAGTTGACCGCTATTTAGCATTTGGGAACACATTGGGTGTACCTAACTCAAGGAGGAATACAATCATTTAAAACCCAATGTCGTCGCATATCTCCTCTTCCGTGGCATTTTCAGCCAAATGGGCGAAATTGAACAAAAAACTTAACCAAAAAACTTAACCAAAAAACGTTTAAAGGATGATTTAGACTTTGGTGCACTCAGATAACCGCTATTTAGCATTTGGGAACACATTGGGTGTACCTAACTCAAGGAGGGATAAAGTCACTTAAAACCCAATATCGTCTCATATCTCCTCCTCCGTGGCATTTTCAGCCAAATGGGCGAAATTGAACAAAAAACTTAACCAAAAAACTTAACCAAAAAACGTTTAAAGGATGACATAGATTTTACCGCACTCAGATGACCGCTATTTAGTATTTTTTAACATATTGGGTGTACTTGGGTCAAGGATTGATAAAGTCACTTAAAACCCAATATCGTCTCATATCTCCTCTTCCTTGGCATTTTCAGCCAAATGGGGGGAATTGAACAAAAAACTTAATCAAAAAACGTTTAAAGGATGATTTAAACTTTGGTGTACTCAGATGCCCGCTATTTAGTATTTGGGAACACATTGGGTGTACCTGGTTCAAGGCGGGATAAAGTCACTTAAAACCCAATGTCGTCTCGTATCTCTTCTTCCTTGGCATTTTCAGCCAAATGGGCGAAATTGAACAATAAACTTAACCAAAATACGTTTAAAGGATGATTTAGACTTTGGTGTACTCAGATAACCGCTATTTAGTATTTGGGAACACATTGGGTGTACCTACGTCAAGGAGGGATAAAGTCACTTAAAACCCAATATCGTCTCATATCTCCTCTTCCTTGGCATTTTCAGCCAAATGGGGGGAATTGAACAAAAAATTTAACCAAAAAACGTTTAAAGGATGATTTAAACCTTGGTGTACTCAGATGCCCACTATTTAGTATTTGGGAACACATTGGGTGTACCTGGGTCAAGGAGGGATAAAGTCACTTAAAACCCAATATCGTCTCATATCTCCTCTTCCTTGGCATTTTCAGCCAAATGGCCTAAATTGAACAAAAAACTTAACCGAAAAACGTTTAAAGGATGATTAAGACTTTGGCGCAATCAGTTGACCGCTATTTAGCATTTGGGAACACATTGGGTGTACCTAACTCAAGGAGGAATACAATCATTTAAAACCCAATGTCGTCGCATATCTCCTCTTCCGTGGCATTTTCAGCCAAATGGGCGAAATTGAAAAAAAAAACTTAACCAAAAAACTTAACCAAAAAACTTAACCAAAAAACGTTTAAAGGATGCTTTAGACTTTGGTGCACTCAGATAACCGCTATTTAGCATTTGGGAACACATTGGGTGTACCTAACTCAAGGAGGGATAAAGTCACTTAAAACCCAATATCGTCTCATATCTCCTCTTCCGTGGCATTTTTAGCCAAATGGCCTAAATTGAACAAAAAACTTAACCAAAAAACGTTAAAAGGATGACATAGATTTTACCGCACTCAGATGACCGCTATTTAGTATTTTTTAACACATTGGGTGTACTTGGGTCAAGGATTGATAAAGTCACTTAAAACCCAATATCGTCTCATATCTCCTCTTCCTTGGCATTTTCGGCCAAATGGGCGAAATTGAACAAAAAACTTAACCGAAAAACGTTTAAAGGATGATTAAGACTTTGGGGCAATCAGATGCCCGCTATTTAGTATTTTATAACACATTGGGTGTACCTGGGTCAAGGAGGGATAAAGTCACTTAAAACCCAATATCGTCTCATATCTCCTTTTCCTTGGCATTTTCGGCCAAATGGGCGAAATTGAACAAAAAACTTAACCAGAAAACGTTTAAAGGATGATTAAGACTTTGGGGCAATCAGATGCCCGCTATTTAGTATTTTTTAACACATTGGGTGTACCTGGGTCAAGGAGGGATAAAGTCACTTATAACCCAATATCGTCTCATATCTCCTCTTCCTTGGCATTTTCAGCCAAATGGGGGAAATTGAACAAAAATCTTAACAAAAAAACGTTTAAAGGATGATTTAAACTTTGGTGTACTCAGATGCCCGCTATTTAGTATTTGGGAACACATTGGGTGTACCTGGGCCAAGGGGGGATAAAGTCACTCAAAACCCAATGTCGTCTCGTATCTCTTCTTCCTTGGCATTTTCAGCCAAATGGCCGAAATTGAACAAAAAACTTAACCGAAAAACGTTTAAAGGATGATTAAGACTTTGGGGCAATCAGATGCCCGCTATTTAGTATTTTTTAACACATTGGGTGTACCTGGGTCAAGGAGGGATAAAGTCACTTATAACCCAATATCGTCTCATATCTCCTCTTCCTTGGCATTTTCAGCCAAATGGGGGAAATTGAACAAAAATCTTAACAAAAAAACGTTTAAAGGATGATTTAAACTTTGGTGTACTCAGATGCCCGCTATTTAGTATTTGGGAACACATTGGGTGTACCTGGGCCAAGGGGGGATAAAGTCACTCAAAACCCAATGTCGTCTCGTATCTCTTCTTCCTTGGCATTTTCAGCCAAATGGCCGAAATTGAACAAAAACCTTAACCGAAAAACGTTTAAAGGATGATTAAGACTTTGGCGCAATCAGTTGACCGCTATTTAGCATTTGGGAACACATTGGGTGTACCTAACTCAAGGAGGAATACAATCATTTAAAACCCAATGTCGTCGCATATCTCCTCCTCCGTGGCATTTTCAGCCAAATGGGCGAAATTGAACAAAAAACTTAACCAAAAAACTTAACCAAAAAACGTTTAAAGGATGATTTAGACTTTGGTGCACTCAGATAACCGCTATTTAGCATTTGGGAACACATTGGGTGTACCTAACTCAAGGAGGGATAAAGTCACTTAAAACCCAATATCGTCTCATATCTCCTCCTCCGTGGCATTTTCAGCCAAATGGGCGAAATTGAACAAAAAACTTAACCAAAAAACGTTTAAAGGATGACATTGATTTTACCGCACTCAGATGACCGCTATTTAGTATTTTTTAACACATGGGGTGTACTTGGGTCAAGGATTGATAAAGTCACTTAAAACCCAATATCGTCTCATATCTCCTCTTCCTTGGCATTTTCAGCCAAATGGGGGGAATTGAACAAAAAATTTAACCAAAAAACGTTTAAAGGATGATTTAAACCTTGGTGTACTCAGATGCCCGCTATTTAGTATTTGGGAACACATTGGGTGTACCTGGGTCAAGGAGGGATAAAGTCACTTAAAACCCAATATCGTCTCATATCTCCTCTTCCTTGGCATTTTCAGCCAAATGGCCTAAATTGAACAAAAAACTTAACCAAAAAACGTTTAAAGGATGATTAAGACTTTGGCGCGATCAGATGTCCGCTATTTAGTATTTTTTAACACATTGGGTGTACTTATGTCAAGGATTGATAAAGTCACTTAAAACCCAATATCGTCTCATATCTCCTCTTCCTTGGCATTTTCAGCCAAATGGGGGGAATTGAACAAAAAATTTAACTAAAAAACGTTTAAAGGATGATTTAAACCTTGGTGTACTCAGATGCCCGCTATTTAGTATTTGGGAACACATTGGGTGTACCTGGGTCAAGGAGGGATAAAGTCACTTAAAACCCAATATCGTCTCATATCTCCTCTTCCTTGGCATTTTCAGCCAAATGGCGTAAATTGAACAAAAAACTTAACCGAAAAACGTTTAAAGGATGATTAAGACTTTGGCGCAATCAGTTGACCGCTATTTAGCATTTGGGAACACATTGGGTGTACCTAACTCAAGGAGGAATACAATCATTTAAAACCCAAAGTCGTCGCATATCTCCTCTTCCGTGGCATTTTCAGCCAAATGGGCGAAATTGAACAAAAAACTTAACCGAAAAACGTTTAAAGGATGATTAAGACTTTGGGGCAATCAGATGCCCGCTATTTAGTATTTTATAACACATTGGGTGTACCTGGGTCAAGGAGGGATAAAGTCACTTAAAACCCAATATCGTCTCATATCTCCTTTTCCTTGGCATTTTCGGCCAAATGGGCGAAATTGAACAAAAAACTTAACCAGAAAACGTTTAAAGGATGATTAAGACTTTGGGGCAATCAGATGCCCGCTATTTAGTATTTTTTAACACATTGGGTGTACCTGGGTCAAGGAGGGATAAAGTCACTTATAACCCAATATCGTCTCATATCTCCTCTTCCTTGGCATTTTCAGCCAAATGGGGGAAATTGAACAAAAATCTTAACAAAAAAACGTTTAAAGGATGATTTAAACTTTGGTGTACTCAGATGCCCGCTATTTAGTATTTGGGAACACATTGGGTGTACCTGGGCCAAGGGGGGATAAAGTCACTCAAAACCCAATGTCGTCTCGTATCTCTTCTTCCTTGGCATTTTCAGCCAAATGGCCGAAATTGAACAAAAAACTTAACCGAAAAACGTTTAAAGGATGATTAAGACTTTGGGGCAATCAGATGCCCGCTATTTAGTATTTTTTAACACATTGGGTGTACCTGGGTCAAGGAGGGATAAAGTCACTTATAACCCAATATCGTCTCATATCTCCTCTTCCTTGGCATTTTCAGCCAAATGGGGGAAATTGAACAAAAATCTTAACAAAAAAACGTTTAAAGGATGATTTAAACTTTGGTGTACTCAGATGCCCGCTATTTAGTATTTGGGAACACATTGGGTGTACCTGGGCCAAGGGGGGATAAAGTCACTCAAAACCCAATGTCGTCTCGTATCTCTTCTTCCTTGGCATTTTCAGCCAAATGGCCGAAATTGAACAAAAACCTTAACCGAAAAACGTTTAAAGGATGATTAAGACTTTGGCGCAATCAGTTGACCGCTATTTAGCATTTGGGAACACATTGGGTGTACCTAACTCAAGGAGGAATACAATCATTTAAAACCCAATGTCGTCGCATATCTCCTCCTCCGTGGCATTTTCAGCCAAATGGGCGAAATTGAACAAAAAACTTAACCAAAAAACTTAACCAAAAAACGTTTAAAGGATGATTTAGACTTTGGTGCACTCAGATAACCGCTATTTAGCATTTGGGAACACATTGGGTGTACCTAACTCAAGGAGGGATAAAGTCACTTAAAACCCAATATCGTCTCATATCTCCTCCTCCGTGGCATTTTCAGCCAAATGGGCGAAATTGAACAAAAAACTTAACCAAAAAACGTTTAAAGGATGACATAGATTTTACCGCACTCAGATGACCGCTATTTAGTATTTTTTAACACATGGGGTGTACTTGGGTCAAGGATTGATAAAGTCACTTAAAACCCAATATCGTCTCATATCTCCTCTTCCTTGGCATTTTCAGCCAAATGGGGGGAATTGAACAAAAAATTTAACCAAAAAACGTTTAAAGGATGATTTAAACCTTGGTGTACTCAGATGCCCGCTATTTAGTATTTGGGAACACATTGGGTGTACCTGGGTCAAGGAGGGATAAAGTCACTTAAAACCCAATATCGTCTCATATCTCCTCTTCCTTGGCATTTTCAGCCAAATGGCCTAAATTGAACAAAAAACTTAACCAAAAAACGTTTAAAGGATGATTAAGACTTTGGCGCAATCAGATGTCCGCTATTTAGTATTTTTTAACACATTGGGTGTACTTATGTCAAGGATTGATAAAGTCACTTAAAACCCAATATCGTCTCATATCTCCTCTTCCTTGGCATTTTCAGCCAAATGGGGGGAATTGAACAAAAAATTTAACTAAAAAACGTTTAAAGGATGATTTAAACCTTGGTGTACTCAGATGCCCGCTATTTAGTATTTGGGAACACATTGGGTGTACCTGGGTCAAGGAGGGATAAAGTCACTTAAAACCCAATATCGTCTCATATCTCCTCTTCCTTGGCATTTTCAGCCAAATGGCGTAAATTGAACAAAAAACTTAACCGAAAAACGTTTAAAGGATGATTAAGACTTTGGCGCAATCAGTTGACCGCTATTTAGCATTTGGGAACACATTGGGTGTACCTAACTCAAGGAGGAATACAATCATTTAAAACCCAAAGTCGTCGCATATCTCCTCTTCCGTGGCATTTTCAGCCAAATGGGCGAAATTGAACAAAAAACTTAACCGAAAAACGTTTAAAGGATGATTAAGACTTTGGGGCAATCAGATGCCCGCTATTTAGTATTTTATAACACATTGGGTGTACCTGGGTCAAGGAGGGATAAAGTCACTTAAAACCCAATATCGTCTCATATCTCCTTTTCCTTGGCATTTTCGGCCAAATGGGCGAAATTGAACAAAAAACTTAACCAGAAAACGTTTAAAGGATGATTAAGACTTTGGGGCAATCAGATGCCCGCTATTTAGTATTTTTTAACACATTGGGTGTACCTGGGTCAAGGAGGGATAAAGTCACTTATAACCCAATATCGTCTCATATCTCCTCTTCCTTGGCATTTTCAGCCAAATGGGGGAAATTGAACAAAAATCTTAACAAAAAAACGTTTAAAGGATGATTTAAACTTTGGTGTACTCAGATGCCCGCTATTTAGTATTTGGGAACACATTGGGTGTACCTGGGCCAAGGGGGGATAAAGTCACTCAAAACCCAATGTCGTCTCGTATCTCTTCTTCCTTGGCATTTTCAGCCAAATGGCCGAAATTGAACAAAAACCTTAACCGAAAAACGTTTAAAGGATGATTAAGACTTTGGCGCAATCAGTTGACCGCTATTTAGCATTTGGGAACACATTGGGTGTACCTAACTCAAGGAGGAATACAATCATTTAAAACCCAATGTCGTCGCATATCTCCTCCTCCGTGGCATTTTCAGCCAAATGGGCGAAATTGAACAAAAAACTTAACCAAAAAACTTAACCAAAAACGTTTAAAGGATGATTTAGACTTTGGTGCACTCAGATAACCGCTATTTAGCATTTGGGAACACATTGGGTGTACCTAACTCAAGGAGGGATAAAGTCACTTAAAACCCAATATCGTCTCATATCTCCTCCTCCGTGGCATTTTCAGCCAAATGGGCGAAATTGAACAAAAAACTTAACCAAAAAACGTTTAAAGGATGACATAGATTTTACCGCACTCAGATGACCGCTATTTAGTATTTTTTAACACATGGGGTGTACTTGGGTCAAGGATTGATAAAGTCACTTAAAACCCAATATCGTCTCATATCTCCTCTTCCTTGGCATTTTCAGCCAAATGGGGGGAATTGAACAAAAAATTTAACCAAAAAACGTTTAAAGGATGATTTAAACCTTGGTGTACTCAGATGCCCGCTATTTAGTATTTGGGAACACATTGGGTGTACCTGGGTCAAGGAGGGATAAAGTCACTTAAAACCCAATATCGTCTCATATCTCCTCTTCCTTGGCATTTTCAGCCAAATGGCCTAAATTGAACAAAAAACTTAACCAAAAAACGTTTAAAGGATGATTAAGACTTTGGCGCAATCAGATGTCCGCTATTTAGTATTTTTTAACACATTGGGTGTACTTATGTCAAGGATTGATAAAGTCACTTAAAACCCAATATCGTCTCATATCTCCTCTTCCTTGGCATTTTCAGCCAAATGGGGGGAATTGAACAAAAAATTTAACTAAAAAACGTTTAAAGGATGATTTAAACCTTGGTGTACTCAGATGCCCGCTATTTAGTATTTGGGAACACATTGGGTGTACCTGGGTCAAGGAGGGATAAAGTCACTTAAAACCCAATATCGTCTCATATCTCCTCTTCCTTGGCATTTTCAGCCAAATGGGGGGAATTGAACAAAAAACTTAACCAAAAAACGTTTAAAGGATGATTAAGACTTTGGCGCAATCAGTTGACCGCTATTTAGCATTTGGGAACACATTGGGTGTACCTAACTCAAGGAGGAATACAATCATTTAAAACCCAATGTCGTCGCATATCTCCTCTTCCGTGGCATTTTCAGCCAAATGGGCGAAATTGAACAAAAAACTTAACCGAAAAACGTTTAAATGATGATTAAGACTTTGGCGCAATCAGTTGACCGCTATTTAGCATTTGGGAACACATTGGGTGTACCTAACTCAAGGAGGAATACAATCATTTAAAACCCAATGTCGTCGCATATCTCCTCTTCCGTGGCATTTTCAGCCAAATGGGCGAAATTGAACAAAAAACTTAACCAAAAAACTTAACCAAAAAACGTTTAAAGGATGCTTTAGACTTTGGTGCACTCAGATAACCGCTATTTAGTATTTGGGAACACATTGGGTGTACCTAAGTCAAGGAGGGATAAAGTCACTTAAAACCCAATATCGTCCCATATCTCCTCTTCCTTGGCATTTTCAGCCAAATGGGGGGAATTGAACAAAAAACTTAACCAAAAAACGTTTAAAGGATGATTTAAACTTTGGTGTACTTAGATGCCCGCTATTTAGTATTTGGGAACACATTGGGTGTACCTGGGTCAAGGAGGGATAAAGTCACTTAAAACCCAATATCGTCTCATATCTCCTCTTCCTTGGCATTTTCAGCCAAATGGGGGAATTGAACAAAAAACTTAACCAAAAAACGTTTAAAGGATGATTTAAACTTTGGTGTACTCAGATGCCCGCTATTTAGTATTTGGGAACACATTGGGTGTACCTGGGTCAAGGAGGAATAAAGTCACTTAAAACCCAATGTCGTCTCGTATCTCTTCTTCCTTGACATTTTCAGCCAAATGGCCGAAATTGAACAAAATACTAAACCGAAAAACGTTTAAAGGATGATTAAGACTTTGGCGCAATCAGTTGACCGCTATTTAGTATTTGGGAACACATTGGGTGTACCTGGGTCAAGGAGGGATAAAGTCACTTAAAACCCAATGTCGTCTCGTATCTCTTCTTCCTTGGCATTTTCAGCCAAATGGGCGAAATTGAACAATAAACTTAACCAAAATACGTTTAAAGGATGATTTAGACTTTGGTGTACTCAGATAACCGCTATTTAGTATTTGGGAACACATTGGGTGTACCTAAGTCAAGGAGGGATAAAGTCACTTAAAACCCAATATCGTCCCATATCTCCTCTTCCTTGGCATTTTCAGCCAAATGAGGGGAATTGAACAAAAAACTTAACCAAAAAACGTTTAAAGGATGATTTAAACTTTGGTGTACTCAGATGCCCGCTATTTAGTATTTGGGAACATTGGGTGTACCTGGGTCAAGGAGGAATAAAGTCACTTAAAACCCAATGTCGTCTCGTATCTCTTCTTCCTTGACATTTTCAGCCAAATGGCCGAAATTGAACAAAATACTAAACCGAAAAACGTTTAAAGGATGATTAAGACTTTGGCGCAATCAGTTGACCGCTATTTAGTATTTGGGAACTCATTTGGTGTACCTGGGTCAAGGAGGAATAAAATCATTTAAAACCCAATGTCGTCGCATATCTCCTCTTCCGTGGCATTTTTAGCCAAACGGGCGAAATTGAACAAAAAACTTAATGTAAAAAACTTTAAAAGGATGATTTAGACTTTGTTGCACTCAGATAACCGCTATTTAGTATTTGGGAACACATTGAGTGTACCTAAGTCAAGGAGCGATAACGTCACTTAAAACCCAATATCGTCTCATATATCCTCTTCCTTGGCATTTTCAGCCAAATGGGGGAAATTGAACAAAAAGCTTAACCAAAAACGGTTTAAAGGATGATTTAGACTTTGGTGTACTCAGATGACCGCTGTTTAGTATTTGGGAATTCATTTGGTGTATCTGGGTCAAGGAGGGATAAAGTCACTTAAAACCCAATGTCGTCTCGTATCTCTTCTTCCTTGACATTTTCAGCCAAATGGCCGAAATTGAACAAAATACTAAACCGAAAAACGTTTAAAGGATGATTAAGACTTTGGCGCAATCAGATGGCCGGTATTTAGTATTTTGGAACACATTGGGTGTACCTGGGTCAAGGAGGGATAAAGTCACTTAAAACCCAATGTCGTCTCGTATCTCTTCTTCCTTGGCATTTTCAGCCAAATGGGGGAAATTGAACAAAAAGCTTAACCAAAAACCGTTTAAAGGATGATTTAGACTTTGGTGTACTCAGATGACCGCTGTTTAGTATTTGGGAATTCATTTGGTGTATCTGGGTCAAGGAGGGATAAAGTCACTTAAAACCCAATGTCGTCTCGTATCTCTTCTTCCTTGACATTTTCAGCCAAATGGCCGAAATTGAACAAAATACTAAACCGAAAAACGTTTAAAGGATGATTAAGACTTTGGCGCAATCAGATGGCCGGTATTTAGTATTTTGGAACACATTGGGTGTACCTGGGTCAAGGAGGGATAAAGTCACTTAAAACCCAATATCGTCTCATATCTCCTCTTCCTTGGCAACTTTAGCCAAATATGCGAAATTGAACAAAAAACTCAACTAAAAAACGTTTAAAGGATGATTTAGACTTTGGCGCACTCAGATGGCCGCTATTAAGTATTTGGGAACACATTGGGTGTACCTGGGTCAAGGAGGGATAAAGTCACTTAAAACCCAATGTCGTCTCGTATCTCTTCTTCCTTGACATTTTCAGCCAAATGGCCGAAATTGAACAAAATACTAAACCGAAAAACGTTTAAAGGATGATTAAGACTTTGGCGCAATCAGATGGCCGGTATTTAGTATTTTGGAACACATTGGGTGTACCTGGGTCAAGGAGGGATAAAGTCACTTAAAACCCAATATCGTCTCATATCTCCTCTTCCTTGGCAACTTTAGCCAAATATGCGAAATTGAACAAAAAACTCAACCAAAAAACGTGTAAAGGATGATTTAGACTTTGGCGCACTCAGATGCCCGCTATTTAGTATTTGGGAACACATGGGGTGCACCTGGGTCAAGGAGGGATAAAGTCACTTAAAACCCAATATCGTCTCATATCTCCTCTTCCGTGGCACTTTCAGCCAAATATGCGAAATTGAACAAAAAACTTAAACAAAAAACGTTTAAAGGATGATTTAGACTTTGGCGCACTCAGATGCGCGCTATTTAGTATTTGGGAACACATGGGGTGTACTTGGGTCAATTAGGGATAAAGTCACTTAAAACCCAATATCGTCTCATATCTCCTCTTCCTTGGCAATTTTAGCCAAATGGCCGAAATTGAATACCATCGGATATGTTCGTTGACTTTCTACTTTGTATCTGAAAACGAACAAATCGAAGCACCAACTTAAGGATAGCACTTCCCACAGCAGAATTTTAATTACAAATAACAATCAACTAAACAATAAGGATTATCCTGCAAGATTAAAAGTGTCGTCAACTTCTCACCATGATGTTGCGCATTTTCTCAAAAACAAAATGTAAACCATTCTATGCCCACGACAACGATGACTGAGCACATTAATCACAATGAGCATCCATGTTAATGTTGATGTTAATCCTGTGCAATTGTCAGTCGCATTAAGTTTAATGGTTCTGCGAAAAAGCATAACAAACGCTGACAGACACAACAATTCAGTGGCCATTGTTCAAAGTTTCTAACGTCGTCGTCGTTATACACATGACACTTCATGCACATACATCTGCAAACATACACACATAACGCATTACCAATTATAAATTCAAAGAAACACTCTCAATACGGCTCATCATGTGCTCCATCAACAATGACACAGCAACAGCAACGCGAGGACACTCTAGCAGCCTTTCATAAGGAACAAATCCAAAAATACAAAACATAAGAAGTTGAGAACGAACTCAACGAAAACAAATAATTCGCTCGGGTGGAAAGAATTCTGGCAAAGCGAAGAATCCGGCCTTTGTGCCAGAAAAGGATCAAAGTGAAACAAAACAAGTTAAGAGCATGTCCTCCGTCAGTACGAACCACCCCACTGGGAATGTATGTAAAGGGGGAAAACAATAGAAACACGTGTAAAGCTGTAACGCCAACGATAAGGAATTGCCCACACAGTCAGTCAGTACTCGTATGTAAGTATGTTCGTGGGATTAAGCACACAGACTTATCTGGGATTCTTTAAATTGTTCAAGAAGCTGTAGTGAGAGGAGAAGGAGCACAAAAAGAAATTCTCTCGACTCAATTTACGAGAGCATTGCATGTTCTTGCCAGTAACTGCAAAGTCATTGGCTTTGTTCACTGATGCCGGAAGTGCAGATGAAATCCGCTTTTACGTTTCTTTTCTGCTTCCCTTCTTCGGTGCTCATTTCTAGTACTATAGGTGCCTTAAAGTAAATAATTAAAAAAATTGTTTCTAATGTTGAATGCAGTCATTCTAGGTAGTGTAGGTGCTCGTAGGTACTGTCTATGTGGAAGGAGCAACGAACGAGTCCTTTGTAGAATTCATTAAACTTATCTTAGAAATTTGTCAGCAGTAATAAGGCTTACCTTCAACAAGTACATAACTTCTACTTCAAGATTTATAATTTCAATTTTGTTTGAAAGGTTTCCCTAATTAAGAACAAAGTCGCAAAGTCTCATGAACTGATTCTTGTTCATTTGGAAGGGTTTCTCTTTTCTGTTCTATATCCAATGAAACTGTTTGGTAATCTATGGTTTGAGTTTAAGGCGAACACCAAGCTTGAATCAGTTGAAGAAAGGATAATTTAGGACATTCATTCCTTTGAAACTACTTCCTAGAGCTGACTACAAAATTGGTACCAGGCTTGGAGAATATTGATTTCTTAGACGGCTTATAGTTGAGAATATGTTACGTCTTTTGTTTCGAGCTTATCTCAAAATTGTAGATGGTTTAGGTTGGTAAGATGGAATCCAATTTATCACACTTTGATCCGTGTGGATTGTCCAGTATTCTGATTAAACAGCTACAGTGACAGAAAATGTTCGGCTGATTCTTTGGCCTTGCTGCAGACTTTGTAAGTATTATCTTGAGTTGTTTCCACAGTTTGTTACCTTCAGTATTCGTCCAGTAATGGTGAGATCTGTTTTTTCTGGGTCATGTCCTGACTCCCAAATGATAGGAACTCTGTTTGTGCTGGTTAATGATGGAAGTAGAGTCCTCTTGAATAAGGCATTCATTTCCAGCACTATTCGACGCATATTGGCGAGAAACGTTGGCTGTTTTGAATTCGATATTGTTCTTAACCTTCTTCAACGAGGAACGTTACCCCATAATAAGAGATTCAACGGCGTTCAATCGCTCTAGGTAGCCATTCTCAAAAATTCGCGATTACCGAAGTTCCCCTTCAACAAATAAATTATTTGACCAGTTGTATGGCATGTGGAACCATTTAATTGGAACCACATATCACTGATATTGTCTTCCAATATGGCACGGTAGCAAACTTCATTGACTGCAACAAGACGATCATCACACGTTCGCTTTTTGTGGATGCAATGATGTCTCTTGAAACACATGTGGCTCTGTTGATGTCCAATAACGCATAGCTTACTTATTGACAGAGCCATTAGGTCAAAAAAGAGCTTCATCGTTAATGATTCTTTTTTGATGAAATTCAAGATTTTTTTCAACCTCTTACAAGAGCCCAATTGGAGAAGTTTCAAATGATCTAAAGGCGTCCGTTCTTGAGTTATTCTTTCTTGTGAGAGTGTAGGCCAAGATCTTTACTCAAAATTCGCCACAATGTGGACTAAGAGATTCCTAATATTTGTGAACGGCGTGGTATCGACTGATTTGACTCGTTTGGAACTGAAGCATTTACTGCTGCGATTTTTTCGGTAATTCAACTAATCCGTGGTCTCACAGGTCCTCGAACATTCAATAGTGGATATGTTGACACGAAATTATGCAGTATAGCACGCATAGCCTGTCTGGTGGAACGAAGTATGACCTCTTGAAGTTCCAATCACAGACTCAGAATTTCGAACGTACGTTTGTGATCTACACCATGATAAAAATGTAAACCTTGACTGACGGTTTGACATTGACGGATCATAACAAAAGTTTAAAAATAGGTCTGTTCGCGTACTTTCTGCACCAAAATTCGTAGATTGTGAAATTTCAAGGAGTGGGGGTAAAATTCTCTCAGAGAGTGGTAAAATCACAAAAAAGTAAACGAACGCGAAAGCCACGAAATTCGCCCACTTTTTAGACGTCAAAAGGTAAATGTATGGAAACACACAAACAACAAAAAATTTCTTACAGGTATCTGACAGATTTGAAAGATTTCGTAGATCAGTGCAAAGAAATTTCCTGCACTAAAATTCGTTGAATGGGGAAATTTTTTACTCTCTCGTGAGCGCTCTCTTCTACGAAAAACTATCAAACTTTTGCGTACTCGAACAGGATTTGGTGACTTTTCGTAGATTTTCGTGAAATTTAGTTGTTTTGGGAGAGTACGCGAACAGACCTAATGAGTTTGTATTTAAATACAAAATTGGTATGTCCACTTCACATGTCACAGGTTTTCGTCCTTCTTCCGCCCAGGCCATCCCATTGCACTCACATCAAGCCTTACTGTTTCAAAACATACATCTTACCAATGCAGTTCTTTTTTTGCGCTTGAGTGTTGTTTTTTAACATACGATTTGGTCTAAGTCCATGTCCTGTGGACTTAGCATCTGTCCTCACTTAAACAACAATCTGCAATGCATTTGCGAAGATTCCCATTGCAAATAATTTAATGTCAACTACACATAATTTATTCTTCTTCTAATCAAACATGCAATCTTGATAATTTCTCCGCTCTATTTAATCCTGATGGAAACTTTACGATTTTATTATGTCAACCATCTCACATTAAACATTATTTTATCATCATTACTACTATTCCTCTTCCTTATGAATTCTAAAGCGAAATCTAGACAAGCAAATATTACAAATTTAAATACACACAGTCGGATAATCTCGTGAAGCATTCCATAGACGTTTCCTCAGCTCATTCATGGAACTTTTTAATCACTCTAATCCTTCGCAATATCATTTCTCCATTCATTCCGATGTAAAGCTCACAGGGCTGGGTAAAGTTGGGGAAAAGAAAATTCAATAAATCACAGCGCGTTCTCTATTTGCAATTTTTATGCTGATGTAAAACCAATGGATTTATCTACTGGATTGTGTTACCACGTTTCACACTGAATGTCATAGTTCATGTGCGTTGGTGTGGTTGGTTTATTTATTCAAAAATAATATAGTTTTTTTGGAACACAGTTTTTGCGGGGAAAGCAGTGCTGGTAAAAAAGTTTGATATGTAAATTGAATGCGCTTGTGCTATTATTTTAGTGTAGGCACAGGGGTGTAGAGTATACAAGGTGGTTTCCACAGTAAACAGGACTTCTTAAAAATAATAATGAAAAGGTTTTTGGCAAAACTGATTTATTTCATTCAAAATAGTTCCGACTTAATAGCGATTTGCAAGTAAAGCATGTCGAATGAGTGTTATAGATCTTCGAGCGGGATAGCCTTTAGGACAGTTTTTTTGTTTAGATTTCATTAGCAGTTCTATTTGTTCGAAAAGGTTAAAGTCACAGTGGTACCCTGTGGGCGAATATGGGGACTTCAATTCAAACCTCACTAGAAACCTCACCTATTTTTAAAATATCCTGTTTACTTTCAAACGTACTGTGAGCATATTTTTCGGTATCCCAAATGTCCTGTCCAACCTGCAAGTGCCAACGCTTAGCCATTAGGGAAGCACTTACATATGACGTTAAGAACTGCCACAAGATTCGCTGGTTTTTGAAAAAAGGGAAATGACTATCAAGTTGTCTAAGAATGGGAGGCTAATGGAATGTGGCAACTGGAAAGGTAAATGGTCTCTTCCGGCTATGGTTAAAATACTACCTAGAATAACCAACAGGCAGGGTTTTAAGATGTATCCACCTATGCTCCGATCATATAGTGTTGATATTGTGCCGAGAAAAAAACGTTTGCTACGCTTCCTGTTTATCAATTTAGAGAAGTCTAGGGAAGCTATTGAAATCTTGACTCGAAACATAAGCATATCTGCAGTATGGAAGTACGATATTCTTTCGTCACTGCACTTTATTTTTTGTAATTAATTATAGAGTGACCAGATAAGAGCCATAGAATAAAATGTAAATAAAACAACAACGGCGTGAGATATCAAATTGATTCTGGCTTTATTTTGAAACTATATTCATGCCATTATATGTCGAATAGCATATCATTCAAATGTCGGCTTCGCTCACAGTGCTTCAAGCAGTCGGTCTAATTTTTAATAATAGCGTCTCAAATGTTGGCCTCGAGTTCGTCCAAAGTGGTTGACTTGTTAGCGTAGACTATGGCAGATATGTTTTCTTCATTTCACACCAATCCCTGTCTAGTTGGTGTCTTAAGGTCCGAAAGAGTTTACTCACGATAAAACTTTTCCACGGTGCGACGAATTGCTTCCACACTGATGCCATGATGACGATCGATCTCAGCTTACTAATTATTTTGACAGCTGGATGTCATTGAAAAATTTGACAGCTGCTGCCACATAACAATTGGAAAAAGTATCATTGCTATCTGGGCACCCTTTACATAATTGATTCGGGTAGCTTTGTCTTCAGAAAACATAGAGCTATGACGAACTAAGACATTATATGTCAAATGTCTTGAATACGCTGACTGCTCTCACACAGAATAATGGACTTGCACCAGATGGGCCATAGCTTGGAGTCAAAGACGAACATAGCCAGTGCCGGTCATCTAAACATTGTTGAGCACAAAGTCGAGAATGTAAACAGCTTTCTATATCTAGGATGTATTGTCGCAGAAGATGATGATTAGAAAATTACCATACACGTCTTCATAATTATGTGTCATCGCAGTACCTTAAGGATCTATTCGCCTATAACGTCACAACAATTAGTACACGTCAAAATACAAAAGACAAAGTGGCAGTGAATTGATCACACCTTACGGCGCAAAATCAGTGTCATACATTGGAATCTACTTACCTACTTAAGAGGACGAGTGCTTCGCCCTAGGCGGACATGGTGAGCGATGTATAAACAACCATAAACTTAGTTTATCAACTGAACACAAACATACATATGTACTATTACTTCAGGCGTAATATTTCCGGTTCTATTGGTCTAAATGTCACAAATTTGATTTTGTATAAGTGAAGGCTTTACCTATCCGCTGGATGTAATTGCTAACAGATGATCTCACTATTACTCCCTATTTCAACTGTGGATAGCACCATATACTTGGACATCCATGGAGAGCACCTGTATATAGGTAAATCGAGTACTTCAATTGGTGTAACCTTTCAAATGAAATATCAGAATATCTGTCAACGTCTAAAACGTCAGATCATTTAAACAAACAGCAGAGCACTGGAATTAATCGAGATTTGCCATAAATTTTTAAGACCACATTTCCAACAGTGATCTAAAGATAAGAATTTAGGCACTACCAGGTATGTTCCTTTATCGATGAATGTACCTATATAGGTTACGTGAGGCAGGTTGCGCTGTACTCAGCCTCACTAAGATCAATTAATGTCCATTTCGTTATAACAAGGATCAAGATCTTGAAGAGCTACGCATAGGACTACAAGAACGTACATATGTATTATAAAGCACTGATGGGTTTAGAGGTTTGCGTTAGTCAGCTTACCAAAGTTGTCATCCGCTCCTACAACGGTGGAGAGATTTTCACGTACCTGGAAGGTGTAGACTACTTTTCTCCTTCATTCATACAGTACTCAGCTAGAACCTTTCGGATTCAGCTTAGGTCAGATCTGCTTGGTAACGAAACATCTAATATCATCGGTCCATCAGTCGTTCGTGAGAGGATTGATTCTTGCCCTGGAAAATTGATAGGTTTGTGGCGAGTACATTGACCATGCAATTCCCTGGAATGTCCCTGTGGTCCGTCAACCAAATAATAATAATAAATTCCTTAGATATCTCGTTAAAGGACAGACAGTAATTAAAGGCTATGGAGGGAGACTGATTTCAGTGGTTTGACCGCGGCTTTAACTTTGAGCCTAGTTTGGAACTGCCTTTAAATGTTCCGACAGCTAAACTATATATTCCTGACAATAAGACAGCTGCCTTGCCAGATCCTGTGTCCAATCTTTATATACTGGCTCAGCTGGCTCAACTGGCTGTCAACCACGTAGATTACGAATTGCAAGAAATTTTTCCAAAAAAGACTGAAAAGATTTTAGAAATGACAATTCTGACGGCCTTCCTATAGCGTCATTATTCTCTCAAATATCATCTCCAGAAAGCTGGCATTAGCCATTCCGATACTATGTTGTCAGAGAAACTGTGTTACAACCAAGGTCGGAACTCTATTCTGATAGGAAGATATATACTAGCGATGTAACACGGTTCGTCTGACCTACTTAGGCCCAACTGTTGCTGCTTTAGTACTTTTTTGATTGAGTACATGAGCCGTCAGTATTTCATTATTCAACGTAATCCGCGGACTAATCATTCAAATCATTTCATCAGAGACACAGACAAGTGCCAACACAAAGACTCTTCAGTCGAGCAGCTACTTTTCTATCATCAGCGCCATATTGTCGTTCTAAAAATATCTCCAGAATATTAATTCTATGACCGAATTTGCTATAAAAATTACATCATTACAAACTTACTCCTCCACCAACAGCATACCAACGAAATGACAGCAACAAAAGTCCTTGACCGCTTCATTTCGTCGCTGTCTCTCACTAACAGCATTTTCCGAAATTCAATGGCTTTTATGCGCTAATATTCCACTTCACATTTCATACCACAAACAATTTTGAAAAAAAAAAAATAACTCACTCCGCAAGAAGAAAGGAAAACCACGTCAACCTTAATCTTTAAAAACAAAAAAAGGACTTCATCTCAATGCCTCAAGCTACTAGCAAATCCTCCATAATCCGGCACCCAACTCTTGGTCTCGAAAAAAAGTATCTACGAAGCAAAGTCCGTCGTCGTAGTTCGTTTTTCTTTTATTATTATTATTTTCCACTGAACAATTATTATGAAGAAGGAAAAAAAATTGTATTATGTGTTTTTCGTCAGCGATTTAGTTGTAGACGGCGCGGTCGTCCTCGGCCTGTCAAAAAATTTTTCAACGTAAGGATAATAGAAACAAACTTCATTCAACTAGAAATGTATGTATGTAGGCTAATAGCCCCAAGGTTCATTTTCAATAATTGAGGGGCTTGGTGACATAATAAACGAGAAGGATTTCATAAAGCTTCAGTTGGCATTGTTAAATTAACTCCACCCGAGCGAGAGATGATGCACAAAGGCTGGGGGAGGTCCTGTTTTATTTTTATACATTTTTCGAGGAGAAGACTTTTTGAGCGAAAATTCCGAAAATTGTGTATTTGATTGTAAAATTAAATTTTCAAGGCTGTTACGCACATGGATGCGTGATAAAATCATGCAAGCATTCGCTGCTGTGTGTTCTGAGTTAATTGTGTAATGAAATCGTTGATCAGAATATTGGGCGAAAGGGAGATGATAGATTGATGCCACATTAACACAGTCGAGTGGATGACGGGTAATGCATTAAAAATTACAAGTTAATTAAGTATAAAATTAGGGCAAATGATATATGGGGTTGTGAACATGATTTTACTGGAATTCGGATTGCGGTACTGTGCACTTTTCCTCACTTCGAGGGGCTTATGACGTAAACAACCCCTACGCACCATTTTGTTTGAAGTTATCCTCCTCCTTAAATACTCTTTTACTCGTGATTTTGCGGCAAATTGCTGTTCCGCCAGACTGGTTAAGTGGATTTGGCTGTATAACACATTAAGCAATTAAGTTGCATTCCTTATGTGTCATACACAGACATCCGACGTCCATAGTTACGAACGTTTAAAAGTCAGGAGTGACAGTTGCCCTCACGATCCAAGTACAGCTTTCCAATTACCTCAACGCAAGTTCCATTTGGACTGCACCCCATCATTTAGCAAGAAATATGATGAATGTGAATAGATCAATCAATGAAGAGTTGCCATACGTCGGGGGTTTCATTCGACCGCGAATCGAGTAATGGGAAACATCACTCGACCTTGGACAGGAACTCTGGTCCAGGTGTTTTACTCCAGGACGAGGGGCCATAATGGTTTACAAAAAACTTCAAAGGCCATTAATTCATGCACACTCGGTAATACAGTGCAGTAGAACTTGAATGCAGTCCTTTGTTCGTTTAATCGGTTTCCGAGTGCTTCTGGGATTTGGATTTCCTTTTTATAAAAAATACTAAGAACCTTTCTAGATTGCGGTCTTGGTCGACATAGCGATTGTGACGGAGACACATCTCGGGCAGAAGATAGATTACTTGAAGGACACAGCGCGGACTGGAATACAACTATACATATACATATGCTTCACCCAAATCTTTAACTGACTTATTTCTGATTTGGAATCACTTTTAAAGTAACATTCCTAGGTTTGTTGGTTTGTGTGCATATCATATTAGGAAACTCATTTCTCTTAACCTCTTTGTAATGGGTTTCAGCGGGTCTGCAGCGACATCCTTATGATGCTTTTTGGCAAATGGCGCTCAAATTCTATAACTATGTACAGTGCTTCCAATCTCCGGAAAACTTCTGATATTTTTTAAGGCTGATTTGTGTGTCTGTCCCCGCTTAGAGAGAGACTATAGGGAAGGTTCATCATAAAACAACAAAGAAATGAAAATTTGAAGTACCAGGATAAAAAGCAGGGTGCAACTAGTTTGCATGTAACATGGAAAACTTTCCATCTTACTTCAGTAGAATACGGACAGATCCCTTAGAAATATACCTCAATGGTATCCTTTTTCAAAGGTAATAGAAGACCACAGAAGGTGGGTTCTAGTTTCTACCATTTCTTCTTACTTATTATCGTTAAAAGCAGCATCCTGTCTATTGGGATCCCTGCCTCCCAGATAATTCTCCGTGATGCCTTACGTTAGGTTAGGTTAAAAGGTTAAAAATGCTTCCCTATTAGACAATGTCCAGTCATGACGCCAACTATGTTGTTAATATGCCGTCCACTGAGAGATACAAAGTCATAGAGGGATTCACATCCAGTCCAAGCCAAATCTGTTTTGTTGCTAGACATGTTATACCACTTGTCCACCTGAGATTTGATAATTTACGTTTTCATCCAGCGATTGGAGTACCTAAGGTATCTTTATCTGATAAGATATGTACCTTAGTCCTATGTCTACAATTCCCTGGAATATCCCTATGTCACAACAATGGTGAATATTAAACTGATCCGCCATCTCTAATAGAGATGAGCGGCAATCTAGACCATCTTTCGAAAGATTCCAAGGATTTTATAGCTGCTTAGCTATCTAAAAAAGATGCGGATATCACACGAGCCTCAATAGTACCTCTCGAAAGGAAAGACTGAGTTTAAGTCTATCAGAGAAAATAGATCCACCTACTCCGTCATTTTTCAGCCGTCGTCGTTATAAAAGTGAATTAGTCTTCGAGGAAGTTTTTGCCACAGCTCATCTTCGGAGTAGTGTAGTCTATGTTTTCGGAAGATATTTTGAAACTGTTGAAAGCATGACCAAAGTCATGTTAATCTCAAAGCTGTACTAGCACTCTAGCAGCTACTTGCCTACCGAAGCTGTCGGGGATGTCAGGTGAAACAAAATGTCCACTGCTGCAGAAGGTTTCGTACGAAGTGCTAATATATGTTCAAACAAGCTGATCGTTTAGATTTTTTCGGGTTAAGGCTTTATCTGCGGCAGTCCACCAGATTCCTAAGTATAGGTCTTATGACCGAGATATACCTATAGAGCTAATAAGTTAATAGTTATAGGATGTTGCAAGCCACATTTGTTACCAATAGCTTTTTTGGAAGAGAAAAGCGCAATGGTAGCCTTTTTGACTCTTTCTGTAACATTAGGTTTCCGGCTTAACTTCCTATCCAAGATAACTCTCAAGTATCTTGCTTCATTAGAGAAAGTTAAGTTTATACCATTCTATTCCGTTCTGTTAGAGTTCACACCTAAATCACATCGTGCTGGCCTTTTGGTTAGCTTAGCTTATTTAAAGCATTTTGCAAGAGTTCTTTTAGGGTGTTTAGATGTTTACCTGGTATTACAATAGCAACTTCATCTGTATAGGCGAACGCCGTGCATCCTTACGCTTCCAGGATGCCTTCAAATAAATATTTGAATTTTCTCGGAACTGGCGAAAATGCGTCTACTTATTTGCGTCCAATCCTAGTAGCGACATTATGAGTACCATAAACTACAATACGGACAAGTTCGCTACGTAGGGCACTACAAAAAAAGTAGGTTATGTCAAAAGCCTAAGGACTAACCCCCTTACAATGATTGCAAATGTGATTGCAGTTTACTTTTATTCCCTCAAAATTGGCTACGATAGATGGACGTTTACGACATGTGGTTCCAGCAGACCGACGTGACCTGTCACGCAGCACGTCTAGTTATTGATTTATTGTGGCAACAATTTAAATTGGCCAAAAAGAGCGTTTACATTTTATGGCAGACCACAATCCATTCAAGGAAAACATAATCTAATAGTGAAACTATTGTTCAAATGGTTGTGGTGTAAGCGGTATGTTCCGAACCACCATAGCCATAGTCTTTAGCTTGATATCGATTGGTAACCTTCTACAATATATAGAGAGTCACATGGGCATGTACATACTATATTTGTCAAAGTGTGACAATTGAATTGAATTGTAATTTTGTAATGACTGCACCACCACAACTCTAGGTACTTCATGCATGATAAAACTACGTTTATTTTCCCAAAAAATTCTCATATGCCATCCCATTGAAACGCATTTAAGCCGACGAGAAACTACTTGAACATTTCACATCTCTGTGCACTTCCATTGAAGCGAATCACTCAGGCGAATACGTAACATTTCTTGAATTTCACATATCGTCGTCATTGACATTTTCCCCTGCAGCACAAAATAACTTTCAATACTGCTGTCATCTGATATCAACCCTGAAAGATATACATACACATCCAAAGCCCGGAAGTTCTCAAACAACCTCCGCTGGGGATTTAGGAAGATTTTCTTCCTCCTGCTGCATGCGCACCAACAACATCAGGGGATGCACACGATGCTTTTGGCAGTGCTCCTCGAAAACTTAAAAATAATTCATGACAAGCGAGTAGTGTTCTGACTACCTACTCGCATTGTAGCATTTCCTGTGCTCCCAACTGAAACCAATATTTGTGGCGTGTATGTGGCGCCCTCCAGTTACACACAATTAATGTTCTGTGCATGGCTGTGCTATGTCATAACCCCCCAACCTCTTATATTCAAGTATGGAAAAGAAAATCCTACTTATGAGACTCACGCCTCACTCGAAATTCACAATGTAATCGGCTTTTGTCGGTGGCATACAATCCATACAATCCACACCGACAAGCAACTATGCGTACGGATCGAATAGAATTTGAAAACCCTTTGCTGTCTCCAGTGCACATGGTAATCCCACCTTCCGTTTGCATCATTATCGTCTTCATTACCATCCCCTGCTATGCGGAGGCTTTAGCAGATCTTCAACTACATGGCACTTTACAACACCTGAGTCCGTGTTTCCGGCGTAAGGGTTGTGCGGGCATAACCCAATGAAGGAATTTCTTTGGGATAACTGGGATTGAACTGAATAAAAATAAAACACACCGGGAATGTGTCCTGATAAAAGTTTACCTCTTGCCACAAAAGTTCCATGAAGCAACATCGTTTGGTTAAGTTATTTTAAATGAGTGTTAAGGAGTCGTCTCCTATGGAGGATAATTACAAATTAAGACGGTTTGGGGTTGGGGAGATTACACCAGTAATGCGAGGAATTCCTTTTGCCCATTTCAAGTCCTTGAAACGCATTTTTGTGTGTGCTAGTCTTCATTATCGTCCCTCTGTTTTTCGCTTAGGTTCACGACCATCTTTTCGTGCTTAATAAAAAGGTACGCAGCTATAATGGTAGCTGTGGTGCGCACAAATGTACATTGAATCCTTGATGGAGTAATAACAATTTAGTTTGTTTTTTTTTTTTAAACATGGTGTGGGAGAAGGAAGAACATTCCATTGAGTGAATGGTCGTCGTGTTTGGGGAGACGTTGTTTAAAGCAAAATGTATCGGTTTTTTGTTATAGGTACTAGTATAGACAGTAGAAGGGGTTTTTACAAACAAAAATCTAGTCCTTGTGGGACCATTAAAGGTCTTCTCTGCTGGGTTTCAAATACAGAAATTTATCGTCCTCTTCAATAACTCCCGGTCTCCATGAGTAATATTTCATAGCTTGTAATGTGACATTCTATGAGAATTGCTAGTGCACATCGCAAATAGTATTCTATGAAAAATGGCTTTCTATGCATTGCTTAGCTTATTGCTTGCTATGGATAGTATTCTAGTGGCTGTCATTTTTTGTTTGACGTTTGTGTTTTTTTCCCCTCTAATGGGAGGACACATCAATACGCCTTCCTCAGCGACATTTGCAGGAGCTAAATTGTATGGCATACTATATTTCTTTCTTTCTATGAAAAGTGACAGATGGTAAGCTATGAAATATTGCTCGTGGAGACACGGTGTAAGAGATGTCAAGCAAGAGATTCTCAGAAAGACAAAATGTTCAAAAAGCATTCCCTCGATAGAATCAATGTGGTTTTCGCAGATAGACTTACATAACGATTTTAATACAAACGCAATTTTTTTTTTTACTTTTTTTTATGATCTGTCAGTGTCAAAACGTCAGGTAAAGTTTACATTATCATGGTGACGTTTTAAAATTCTCCGGCTGGATGCTGCAAACGTTTGAAATAAATCGCGTATTTCATCGAAAAATCATTTTCAGCGGTGATGCTAATGGCTTTGTCAATATTGGATAGCAATAAACCCAACTGCAACAAACTTCAAGAGACTCCATTGCATACACTGACCGAACTTTTTCGTCAATAAAAATGGTCGCCATGTTACGGTCAATGGAGTTCACTATCGAGCCATGTTGGAAGACTATTTTTGGCCACAATTGACACTGACATGTCATAGGAGATGTTCGGTATTCCTGTAATCTATGGAAATAGTTCAACTGAATGGACAGGTCGCTCATGCGATTTAACGTTGTTGGACTTATTTTTATAAGGTTACGTTAAGTAGTTGATTTATGCCAAAAACCCAACAACGTTAGAGGAGCTTAGGAATAATATCGGAAGCAAAATTGTCCACGTTTCGGTCGGTACGTGTGGAAACGTGGTGGAAAATTGGCTGCAAATGTGCTGTCGGTGGTTATATGAAAACATTTAGTTCAATTCTTAAATTTAACATGTGTACTAGACCTGGAATAAATTGAAGCCCCATATCGCAAATATTTTGTGTTTTATGCAACCACAAAATTGTTATGTCCTTGTGGAAAAAAAAAAACTCTTTACTATGGTGACTGCAGTAGTTAGCAGCCTGGACGAACGATCGGACATGGCTCAAACCCGTAAAAAATATTATTAACAGATTTGTCAATACACATCTCTGTAAAAGATTGAAACCAATTAACGTCTCCATTTTAGGAATATGTTCCGTCACTGGAAAGAATATTCAACACAAAAAAAATCGGCATCTCTATTCAACATCCAAACATCAAATCTGCGATGCCATAATGGTCTAACGGCTACGGTTGTTGAGTTAATTGGATTTCGGATTTCAAATAAAGGATCTCTTTTGGAAATTCTCAACACGGTGTCATATGAGGTGCCAATTGCTGTTGGTGATGTAAACTGAAGTAGTTAGTTGTTAGTGACATATCATTCCAGGGGGCTGGACGAAAATATTGATATATCCGAATAAAATAAATGAATATCTGGTACGACAGACCTCGGCAGGACTCTAGTAGTATTGCAGTGTTTGTTTTAGAAACGCCTTCATGTAATTTTATTGTTTTAAGGAGACTGATGGCTCTTCAGCAGGTGCAATGGAGGGGACTTCGTGCTTTTGAATTAAGTAAATGATTCTGAGCAATATGTGCTCTCTGAAAACCCATTTTCTATTGGTTAGCTTTGAAGGTAAGCTATTGGATCCAGTCTAGTGTTCGATCGCATAAAGTAGGTTCCTTATTTCGATATTACACGTGCTATACGCACTCACCATACCATCAGAAGCAATTGTTAGGAAGTCATCCCCACAAATCGTCTCTAGGAAGACAACAGCTATGGCTTCAATGAAAGCCATGACATTGTGCCAAGCGATTGAAATTTGGCATAATGACTCTTTTAAAAGTGACACTAGGTCATGTATTAACATTTGGCATAATGTCACATAGGCAAAGTGTCATATATGCACTTTGGCACTGTCACTTTGGGATTTGTGGTTTTTCTTTTTTTTGTTCCAAATGTCACCAACTGTCAGACAGGCGCCTATAAGCGAGTTTGGGGTGGGTGGCAACATTATGCCAAATGTTAATATTCGGCCTAATGACACTTTCAAAAGCGTCATTATACTATATTGGCATAATGTTGCTTGGCACAATGTCACGGAACCAATAAAAGCGTAAAACAAGCGGTCTAGTAGGACATGGAGCTGACATTTTTGGACCCAACATAAAGATCTTGATACCTATGGGAACAAGTACAACGGTGTTCCAGGCTAAAGTCCATGTCATTGTGATCTGCACCAGTCAGATAGTCAGACGGGACTCAAGTACTTTCGTCCAACTTAGTGGAGTCTCTGTTCATTTTTTTGGATTCCTGCTCATGAAAGGGACTTGTAGGCACTAACCACCTATATACGAACAAGTTAGCGCAGAGTTCGCGTTAATAGTATCATAATCTTACGGTGAAATTATCTCGTACCATACATAATCAACTGAAGATAATAAGAAAACTCTTAACTTGGATAAGGAATGCATATCCTAACGAATCAGACCTGTGCCAATTGATAGAATACCAATCGAAAATCGGATAAAATCTAACATCCAACACTCAAAATAGACGTTCCACCCCTTGTAACTCTTATACTCGTAATATAGAAGAAGCAATTTCCGTAATTTCTATTATCCTTACACCACTCATAGTCCTACTTGATTGCTCTCTCTGATTAACATCCACTGTTCGGCTATCACCAAAACCAGATCCTTCCCTGTACGTAGTCGTTAACTCCTGAGTTCGAAGGAAGCACCTTTAAGAACAACGCTGTCTTTACGATGTTAATTAAATTTTTTTTTAAATTTCCTTGTGCAACCACATCTCTTTGTTCTCTGCCAAGTAGAATGGAGGACTCTCCATTAAGTAGCCCCACTTAAGAGATTACCCTAAAATGGGAGGTTATAAGCCCAACAAAGATAAGTAGAACAGACAATAACTCATTACAAGGAGCAATGTCTTTGGAAATGCTTTTAAAGTGTCTTCTTTCCTTTGACAACAGACCTCAGGTGATAGGGGAAAGTGCAAATAATTGAAGCCCCATCTGATGGGTCGCTTGAGTTTCTTTAAGTAGGCTATACCACTCAAAAGCCTTTGCCCTTCGATAGAATCTCTTTCAATAGATTGTCGTCATTATTACTTGTGTACCTTTGACACTTTGTCTCCATGGATTTCAATTAAAGAAAATACGTCTACAGACCTCAAAACCATTTCCCATTCAAGAGGTCTTCATCTGAAATACTGAAATATTTAAATCTAGTATATGTAGGTATGGATAGGTATATATTTTTTTTACTGATGACATTTTTAATGAGGAAATACAATGGATGTGCATGCGAAATGGAATCGTATATGTCTACTTCACCTCAGTGCGATGATGCATGAGTTGAATGCATGTCGTTCCTCTTCGCCCAACCATCATTAATTTATTCCTTATTTTTCCTGCTGGCACAGTTTTACAAATGAGCTAGAAGGAAAGCACTACAGAGAAAGGAGGTAGGTGGGGTGGTTTTTTTTCTGAATTAGGTTTCCTCGTTGCTGTTACTGAAATTCGAGGTGGAAAACGGAACGGGACAATAGAAGGTAAATTGAAAATTCTGGATGAAAGGCACACAATCCATATGGGGGAGATGAGGATGTGAGTGCTTTTCATTTATCTAACCTCATTCCCTCTAGTTTGCGGGAAACATGATTCTTGTTGTTACGATGATGGTGATGATCATGATGATGGAGGGAATGCAGGAGGAGTTGTTTATAAGTTTTTATAAAATTAAAATTGACTGAATTGTTGAGATGTTGGTAACAATTTTCATTAATTCCTAGACGAACCGTAGTTTACTTTTCAAGCCAGTTCCAGAAATACAAAGTTTCTCTCTCTACTATAGTCCTCAGTCCTTGAAAAAGGATATAAGTAGCATCTGAGACATGCTCGCTATAAGCAATCAGTAGAGTTTTTTCTCTCTCACAGAGAAGTACACGTCTTTTGGTTATCATGGGTCATGGAAACGAACAATTGAAAGTCTGGTTGCAAAATTCGAATCAACAGACTGAAGACTTCATAATATTTTCGTGCCAAAAAGTCAATAAAAAAAAACAATAAATGACGAGAATATTTTATCTGCAGCCTCGAGTGCGCTATTTACAGGAATTGGGGATTTTTGTGGTCAGTTTCTGTCGATTTTTGAGCAAGAACTTGAGCCTTGATATCTACAAGATTCCTTTTGATCTTAAAACTGAAGTCTAGCAGTCAAAGGCTTTGACCAAACTGCAATGATTGGGCTCCAAATATGCACAAAACCATCTAGATTTTCATTTCAAAATCTTTTTCAGCAATGAAGACTACTTTTGGTCTGGCATTCGAAACCATTTAAGAGATGCTATTGCTCCCACAAGAGTTTAGTGTTTAGCCGTTGATGGGCTCATACTCTTTTAATGGTGCTGGCCACGAAGTCAATGGAGATCGCTACCACACCATGTGGGTCATCTACTTTTTAAAGTAAATTGAAGTAAGAAGACTTGAAGCATATGTGGTTTCAATAAAATGGCGCTACATACTACACAGTTGACCAAACCATAGAGTTATTGAATTCGACGTTCGGTGATCGTGTTATCTCCAGAAATTGTTTTATGGTCAAGTACTTGGTCCATGCCAATAACCCAGAGGCTGACGTGAAAAGGCTATGGACAATTGGAATCCAGCACGTCTATGTGTGCAGGTTGATGACATTTGAATGATGTTGTGTTCCATAGGGCGTTCCTAATGAAAACCACTTAACGTCACCGATGAGGAATAAAAGTTGGCAAAGTGGTCAAAAATGGTCGGAATGCCCCATAAGATTCCTTTTATCACAAAACACATATTTAGGCATTGCTTACCAACACCGATATTTCAAAATAAAAGTAGACTCCATCTGTTTGGTCAAAGTTAGCAAGTTAAATGCCTCCAGTTACGCCAACAACCAAGTCGGTTGTTGTCCTCTTCCGCTTGCACGCGGCTCATAAGGCGGATTAGATATAAAGGATATAAAGTTTCTACGAACTGGATCATATGTATCCATCCATTCTACGTGTCCTTCCTGTCTTTCCTGTTTTTGAGTAGATCGATGTCACTGCACAGCTCGTGTAGTTCGTTCTTGAGTCTCCTCCTTCCAAAGTCCGTCAACGCAAACGGGACCGAACATTTTGCATAAAATCTTTCACTCGAAGCAGTCAAGGATGTCGTCACCCGCTTTGGATAGAGTTCATTAAGCAAGGACTGGAATGCTCAGGGTTTTGTACAGAATCTCCTTAGTTAGTTAATCGCGATTGGCTAGAGGCATTCTTCGTTTAGTTTGTGCTGCGATGTCATTGTCAGAGTTTACAACAGAGCCGAAGTAGACAGATTCTGTCTGATTCGCCGGTATTGTGTGTCCTTTCTTCTTGAACTAAGTATATGTTTCGATCACTCGTCACATCAAAGGTTTCGGTTAGTTCGTTAACGAAGTTGATGGAGCAGCGAGCTTCCATTCATCATTCCTTTGAAATTGTGAACAAGTTTAACAGCGATGTCAAAGGAAGATATACGTAGGTCTGTACAACTCATCTCTATAGATGCTATCGAAGTGCGAAACCTGGACTGATACCACACTGAAAGTGGCCAATCAGAGTATGGACGAACGGTTTCAACCGTTTACACAGAATGGCAGATAAAATCTTCTGACCAAATTTAACAGTTAAGTTCATGTATGCTCTCTACCAGGTCCTCTCTAGCTGTTTTAAACAACTCAAATTATGGGCTATCGGGTCCAGCAGCCTTGTTGCTTTTGAACTTGGGTATTGCTTTGGTTAGGGGGCGGAAATTTTGCCATATCATCAACAGAGGGATGTTGCTCGTCATTACCAATATATAGTATGCAGAACAAATCTTTCCATATTTCCATGGATTTGGGACACACTACTTTTTTACAGCTACAGTCCATGGAGATCTCTAAAATCCCATGTTGACTCACTATCTAGGAACGTATGTGGTTTTCAAAAGACAGTACTACGTGCCATACAAATTATTGACTTATTGCAGTCGGAGTTCGATGATCGCTTTATTTCTAGAAAAGGACCAGTCTTGGTCGACAACTTGTCCTGATTTATTATTTGTGGACTTTTTTCGTTCAAACTATGCCCATGGTCTAGTGGTGCACACGTTTCCATAACCAATTGCGATCTCTTTTCATATTATAAGTACAAGCTGGCTTGTTTAAAAGGCAGAGTCTTGGTGTCCTGAAAAGCAAGACTGTTTTCGTATATTTAGTGGGCAATATTCAACTAAACGTCACCAGTAACTTTGTTTCCTATCTAAGATCTTTGTACTTAAAATACATTTAACTTCAATAACCCTTATCTGAGGCAATCTAATGAAATACCAATTCCTATCCTCAGTTTCAAAACTTCAAGAACAAGTTTGGAAAACTATCAAAAAGCTATTCACCATCAAAGAACATGTCGGCAATGTGTGAGCGTTTCACACCCAAATGCTATACGAAACTCCAACACTCATTTGACTCTCATAGTCACTCTCTGAATGCATTCTCTAGCAATTCCCACTCAGCACAAAGGTTATATTTTTAACCTGACACTATCGCATGTGCACTTTGCCTGTCCCATATCCATTTCTCCATGCTCCATTGTGGTGCACCGAATGTGCACGCCGTAAGGAATTATTTTATACTTTTGTCATCTGCTCCACAGAATTGATATCCCCAACACCGCCGCTGGCATTTCTTATGCGCCAGCATATGTGTAATTTGAAAATCGATATCGCATCCAATTCACATGCCTGAAATTCAGTAAGTGAGGAATCCTCTGAACCACTTTGCTGCATATTGCAATTTGTATCTTCTTCTCTCTACCTACACATTTTGGAAATTATATAGAAAATATCTTTTTGACATTTCCCCCAAACATCAAACCCCAACTCTCAATGTAAAATGAATGCAGTGAGCACTGAGCACTATCAAATGTCATCCACTTTGGTTGGATTTTATTCATTCGCATATCGGATGATGAAGTGTATCTATGGATCGAAGATGTCAAAGTGTACATATGTATATATATACATATGGGGGTGTTGGGCATGTAATTAAGAATGCACACATCATCTGTTAGATATGAAGTATCCCAGAGCGAGTGAGTCACATGGCTCTTGACACAATTTCTCCGTTAATTGACATTTGGTCTCAAGTCCTTGGTCAAATGGTCACAATATTGAATTGTTCATTGAAATGGAAAAAGGACGAGTATCCTTCGTTACCAACTGTAAATGCCGGATGGGAGGATGAGAGAATAAATAAAATTCCAGGAATTCAGAAAATGTGATTATTTTCGTTTCTCTGAGTGTCCCCGAGGGAGCGAATGATGGCGAGACCACTATCACCTGCCACCACTCTGTGGCTGGGTGTAAAAACCGTTTGTTCCCTTTAATGACACTCTGCTGAGGTTGATTTGGGGGAAATTTAGTTGAAACCATGTGAGTGCCAGTGCCATGAAAGTCTTCAAATTGTAGTGCAAATTTAGAGAGAAGGGACAATGTTTGGCGTTGAGGTTAGGTACACAGGAAAGTTGTAAGCTGCAGGTTATACTCGTTACGAGTATAAAATTAGTGCAATGAAGTTAGTATGGAAATTATGAAGCTCCTCTTACCCCAGGCAATAGCAAATGTGTTTGAATCAATTAAGTAGAAATTTGCGAAATGATTGATGATTAGTATGTGAGCAAAAGTTACGTATACGACCGAGTACACAAATATTATTCGAAATTTGAAGAGTAAACTTATTTGTTAGTAAAATTTGAATTTGAATTCATAAAATATTCATAAAAATTCATAAAAATGCATAAAATTAGATAAGTAAGGACCGAAGGGCTGTATTTTGACGATACTGTACCTACATTTATATATTAACGATTTCTTATTTACTTACATAGGTAAGTTGTTCACAGCCAAACTTAGGCTTCCTAAACCACATGGATCTGAACTTCTCATAAGACTACCCCTGAAAGCAACATTAGTTTCATATGAAGCGCAGGATACTATTGATGTTAGCTCTAGCCAGTTCGCCTGAAAATAAGTGGCCATCTACATATGTAAGGGCTATATTCTGCGAGCGTGCGAGAAGGTGGAGTATAGTTTCCTCCTCTTCTTCGGCTATGCAGCTTCTACAGAAGTCCTTAGCGAGCAAGTCCAGCCTATTAGCGTGCCTACCCAGTCCAGTGATGACACCTGCTTTGATTGTTATAAGCGACATTTTTTTTTTGATCAGACAGATCTGTCTAGTAATGAGTAAGGCTTAAGCACCCATTTATCGACAGCTATAGTGCTATTCGCCTTTTCTGTTAAAATTGGCATCTTCCAGGTTACGAAGCAGTTTATTCACCCCTAAAGTGGGCGCCGTGGCTCAGTGGCAAGTGCGTTGGACTATGGAGCAAGGGGTTCGAGATCGAATCGCAGTCGGGGAACACCTAAAAAGTTTTTCAAGGCCCCACCTCTCGCGAGGGTCTGACAAACATCCGAGAACACAGTTGTCCTGAGAAAGCTTCTCAAATAACAAACTGTCCTTCGGATACGGCATTAAACAGTAGGCCCCTTCCATTCGTGTAAAGAGTATAACACGCACAACACGAATGGTTGTGAGAAGCTAGGCCCTGGGTCCCATCGGCCTGTAGCGCCAAGTGTTTATTTATTTATTTTAAGTTTTAAAGAAGAGGAGAAAGTCCTGAGAGGGACCTTGTTTACCTTCCATACACTGTGTGATAGTAGTTGGTTTATCAAGCCGCCAATTGCGAGTGCAAGTCCCCGTGAAATAGCCCCAGGTTCTAGATTGTTAAAAGTGCAAGACCCATGATTGCTGGACCGTACCTACCTATCATTCTGAGAAGCTGACAACTGCTTTGGTTTTCTACTACAGCGAATACGGGCATCCATCAGTTTCTTCAGAGTATTCAGAAGAACTTAAAATAGACTTATGGGTCTGAGATCTCTGGGATTGGCATGCGAGCTGCTACCTTTCTTCGGTGTAAAGCCACGTTAATCTCTGTCGAAGAATCTCTGATCCAGATAATGGAGATTAAAATCCAATGTGTGCTAGATTCGACGGAAGAAGTGATCCAGGAGGCATCTGTTCTTTTCCGTGGACTAGGGGACTTGGGGAATAAAGCTACTTTTCTGAGCCTTGATTGCTGAGAATCTATTCTATTTTGTCTGCAAACGAGTCTTCAAGATTGCCTTTGGGCCTTTCTTAGATTGGTTTTGCAAATTTTAAGGGCCTCTTTAGAATCCAAGATTGAGAGTCCCGAGACTGACCCGGTTTAAGACCCGTCTCGAGTCACTACCAATTTTCTACACTATCCCTATACGAGGACTAATCAATCTTTCTGAAATTCCTGAAAAGCATTGCTGGGAAAGAGGTCAGTAGGACCACATTAAATGTTCCTTCGAAGGATTGCTCGCTCGATGTAAAAGACTAGGCTTATATCTAAATCTTCCTGTCGGCTTGAACTTCTTCAACAAAACGAAAGAAAATATTGGTTCTTTTCTTAAAAAGTTTATCGGTACCTGTCTACCAAGTTCTTACAATCTTTAATGATTTTCCTAAAAATTGTGTTCTTATGTCCCATATTCGACAAAGCAAAGTTCTCCTCTTATGTTCCAATGGATACACAAGTCCATAACTCAATTTTAGACTTATGTCCTTTCGCTTAATGTTCCAGAACTCCATTCGTCCAAGTATTTTCGACTGAAGTTTTCATCTCAATTATTACTTGCACCTATACCTATAGGGCAAGTATTGTATTCGTGCAAAATTTGGAACTCGAGATTTTAATCAAACTTGACATTACTATAATGGAGAAGTCCAAAAAAGTAGGTCCGCCAATGCCGTCTGTCTGTCAGTCAGTCTGTCTGTCTGTCTGTCTGTCTGTCTGTATATTCGACTACAGCCTAAACGGCTGAACGGATTTACTTCAAACTTCATAGGGGTAGGGTCTGTGGGATATTCCCTAGAGGCGAAATTTGAATTTTCATTCTAACCTCAAAATTAAGGGTAGTTTACTTAAGGCCGATTTCAGTTAAAATGGATGTTCTCGAAAACGGCTCTAACGATTTCGATAAAATTTGATGTGTGGGTTAGTTTGGGAATATGCTATGAGGTGGCATACCACGTTTTTCACGAAAAATTTGAATAACGGTAATATTGAAAATCAGCTGTTTCTCGGGTATTTGTGCAGCGATTGGCCTAAAAATTATTATTTGTAGGTTATAAGACAAGTGCAAAATAATGGCATACCAAATTTTGGAATGCCACGCCCACTGCAGTGAGAACCGAGAACTGAGCATATTGATGGGCAAATAGATGGTCGGAAAACTCCCTTTTCAATTTCGATTGCGCGAATCCAGACAGACGCATGTGGACACAATGGTTGTGCGCTCCCTGAACCACCCCACGACGACACTTACAGTCGCCTTTTCCTGGAAGTGGGAAAAATATTGTGCTGCTCGTTCAAGGTCGGTAACTATCCCACCGATACTTTTGATATCAAAAAAGGATTTAGACAAGGAGACGTGCTGTCGGGTGATTTTTTCGACATCGTACTGGAAAGAATTGTGCGAAACTCTCAAGCCAATACCAGAGGCACAATCTTTCAAAAGTCTGTGCAACTACTAGCGTACGCCGACGAGATTGATATTATTGGCAGAACTCACTGGAGAACAGAAGCTCTCAAAAGGGGTACGAAGGGCAGAAGATGGGACACACAACACCGATGAATTGGACAGAAATGTCAAAATTTTTACTAGAAATTGAGAAAAAATTATTTAAGCAAAGTAATAGGCCTTAAAATTCTCTATAATTCACTCAAACACCCTATCTGGCCACGCCCACTTTTTATGGGCATTTTTATAAAAACAAAACATTGAGTAAACTCCAACAATGTTATGACTATTATTCCATCGAAACGCGGAATGCCACGCCTACTTTACTGGGAAGAGCAAGACTTGGACTTTAATCCTGATAAAATTATACACTTATAGCATTACGGTGCAAGTACGTACGACCCAGTCGTGCACTTTATTTTTTGTACAATTAGATACATACATCCAAATGTTCAGTATTTGAAAATGGATCACAAAATCAAAAGGTTTTCCGCATGATACGGTCGTCCTAAACTCAATTACAAACGGTCCTTTAAAGATTTTTGTTTTTCTCCAAAAATCAAAGAGCCATTTACTATTCAAATCTGTTTAGTCATCTGCAAGGTACGCAGGATAAAAGGAATACCCATATGCAGGTACACATATCAAGAGATACATCATTCCTATATGTAAGGATCATGAATGATGAAAAATTGCTCTCTTTCTGTCAGTGTTGGTGGAAAAATCGCTGACATTCCTCTATTTTTAATGGACTGTCACATAAATCCTTTGTTCTTATTTATGGTGAAAAGGTTTCCTTTTATTGGCGACACATTTCACACCCATCGCATTGTTAATTACAGTTCGTCCTCCTTCATTATTGATTGTAAATTTGCTGTTCGATTACATTGTCCCGGATGTATACTGTGTCCTTTTGCGGTTTGAAAGGACAAGTTAACGATAGCAATTACGTAAACGGTTTTATGGTTATGCTCGGGGCGGATATCACCCCTATTAAATATCAAAAGTAATTATGTTACCCTTGTACGTATACATACATATGTAGGGTTAGTTCCGAACTTGTTTATTAATACGCATTGTATTACAAGGATATACAAATGGTATTTTCTTTGCTATAAATAGATGAGAAGTAATATCTGTCAGGACATTAGCCTTGGTAAAAGTTATGAGAATGATTACCGGAATGTCTGCTTGTTTGATTGACAGTGCGAAAGATTGACTGGATTATATTTCATGGAAGTGTGGATAAACAAGGAATATATACTAGTCCAGAAAGTCATTCCAAGTTGTTCACAAAATGAACTCCAATTCAGCCCTAAATCGTACAATGTGGCATATTGTTGTGCAAACATCCAACCTCGAACAACTGTGCAGAAGATTAGTTCAACGCGGCACACCGTAAAGAGGTGTACTGTCACCACAGGAACCACCAACATCACCGTGAACGAACTGTTCCTCACCTTAGAAAATAATATTGCTATAGCAGTCCTGGGAAGGTGACTGATATCTACGACTTTGTGCCAAACCGATGACGAAAACGGGGATAATTCTTTTTACTAAAAGATATTGAACTCCGGAAATTAGCACAAAATGGAGGTACTTGGGTCTTATACTAGACTGGAAACTGGCATGGAAGCTGAACATACAAGAACGTTATTAGAAAGCCCGCTAGGGTACTATACGGTACTCAAAGACTGGGCATCCCCTACAATGACTTTTGCAGAAGCTGTAGGGATGAGGAAAAAGAAGAGACCATCTGTCACCTCCTATGCACATGCCCTGCACTTGCCAATATCAGAAAGGCCACACTAGGTAACTACCTCTTCACCGATCTCAATGATCTTCTGAATACCGCCTGCACAGCTAGAATTGGCTCTTTCATAAAAAGAGGGCCGGTCTAAACCAACCAACCAACCAACCAACCAACTATGATTTCACAGCGAGACAGGACACGGCGTTGAGGATGGTTCAACCGTCCGTACATAAAAATAGCACCAATGGACTAAGTAATCGCGTTCCTGAACTTTAACATTCAATACCATTCAATACCAGTTGGGCAGAGAGCACGATAATCAGTAACTCCCCTCTAGAAGTCTACACTGATGAGTCTAAGCCAGGTGAGGGCGCTGGAGTGATTTCACCCTCTCCTGCTGTAAGCATGTCCCTTAGAGTGTATTCCAATCCCTATCTGCCCGTGTGACAAGATCGGTATTGTGTACGAACATCATCATTTATACCGACAGTTATGCAGCTATCAAAACACTCAAAACACTCGAATCACCAAAAGTCAAATTTAAATTGACTCCCGGTTTCTAGCCACTCAGGCGTCCATAAAAACTGTAGAGCAGCCTAAGTAGCCAGAAGTGGCACAAGAAAGGAACTTTAGACTTATTGAAACGCCAATAACAATATCTCTACATTAGCTCTGCATCAAGCAAATGTAAGATGGCGTAATCTTGGTACATGTAACCACGCCAGATAGATGTGGACACAGTTGAGCGGACGCAGAACAATGAGTCTGTTACTTATCAGCATAAGTAGGTACTCTATTCGGATTACTTACGGGTCACTGCGCATAAGATAGACTCGTGTTAAGGATTGGAATCCCGACCAAGAACTTCTGTCGTGGCTATGTAGATGACATCTTCTCTGCAGGTGCCCTACATTATAGTCATCAACAAAGCAGATTCTGGGGGAATACATCTTCTAGGAGCTTCAATAAAATGTGTAAATTTGTCCATCGAAACGATTCCATGAGTAACGGAATCGACCGGCTCGTGAGGTAACACAATGGATCTTCTCTGTTCCAAGTAAATCCTACCGTATGCGGAGTATGGCCACCTAACGTAATACCTTGGAAACCTCTTGGAAAGTCTGAGAGCTAGGAGATTTATGATTCTTCATGTTTACTACCCAGCGTCTCCACAGATAATATTTATGGTAATGTCAATGTCATTGGCAATGGCCACTTAAATGTCAAATTATTTTGCAAGGACATTTCATTGGCGGCAAGTTTAACTGTCAAATGTCAGTATGTCGTTGAACAATAAACATTTGCGAGAAGAATTTTGAATTTTGAAAATTTGGAAAAAGAAGAAACAAAACGTAGATTTCGAAGGCAAGGTTTTATAACATCGGCTTTCGATAATTTTATCTCGTTCATCTTATGCGTGCTTCACTGAATCACTTCAGCCATGTTGGTAAAGTGAAATGTCAAATTCATTGCCTTTGCCATGAAAAGCAATCATTGCTAGCCATCTGGTAGTCAGTATTGTCATTGGTATTACTACAGTGTTTTTATTAGGAAGAAACTGGGGAATAGGAATAAAAGCGGAAATAAATTGCCACGAAAATTGCCGGTGGAGACACTGGGTTAGAATATAGTTTTTTTGGAGGTCGATGTCCTTTGAGTGGAGGCTATTTTCATAGAGTGCAACAAGGAGGTATGGACAAGATATTTTGCTGCAATTTTTCTATAAACAAATTGAAGTTTAAAGATCAATAGTCTTCACTCTAACTGTTGTACCCTCCGATATTTGTCAGGCGTTTGCGAGAGGTTGATGCTACCTTAGACGGAAACTTTTAAGGTTCACCTTTGGTTCTAGTCTAACCATAGAAAACGGAGGATGACTAACAAAACCTGTTGAATATGTTTTCTGATAATTATACTCTCAAATGTTTGTCAAATGTTCACGAGAGGTTCAGAACGTAACAATTGTTGGTGTTGTCTGCCATACTATATTGATTGGGTAAAAGGAATGTAACTTACCTGTCGTCATTCAATATGAGATGGCAGTCAGGAGATGTGCTACATATCCTTTGATCAATTTATTCTTATTCCAGTGTTACTTAGCAAAATTAAGTCTTTATACTTATTATTTCTACAAGACTAAACAATTTCTATTTTTATTTCTTTTTCCAGATAACGACTTTTACAGGATCATATATTGATCGTAAGTAGAACCATTGCATTGAGTGTCTGTATTAAGTATGTAAGGTGCTGTATAATTGAAGAATATTTTCAATCCCTCTGAACTTATCAATTTCAATCATTTCTGAACAGTTCCAATGAAAATGCTAACCTCGTCGAATACATTACAATCATCATAACCCAATTTAAAAACCATCTTCAATCGAAACTCGTATCTGACTCTGTCGTATCCTCCTCCAAAATAAATATTAATGCCCCAAAGGAAAAAGGCAATACAAAGGCAGAAAACAAGAAAAAAAATCACTCTCTCCAAGATATACGATCCATACAACTCTCCTCGAATCGATAAAAGAATTGCGTGCCTATTCTTTATAGCCCCCCAGACACTTTCTCTCTCTCTTGCCATACACCGCAAAGTTTTCCAACAACACACAGCACTTAAGTATCGCCCCAACGATTTGCCCTGTCATTTACATAACACGTCCAGCCAGCACAAATATCCCAAAAGGCGTACGTATCTGACTTCGAAATGAGAATGTCCTTAAGCCAGAAATAGCCATGGTTCATACGTACGCATATGTTCCACATTGCGGTTGACCCTCCTACTTAAAACAAAAAAAAACACAAAAAGGCTTCACTGCAGTAGTACGTTCCTTCGTCGTGTCGTTCTACGCAAAGGACTCCCAGTTTCATTGAGGAACGAAAAAAAAACCCAGCTAAAGTCTCATGTTACACCCAAAGGGCACCCACTAAACGGGACGAAAAGAAATATGGAACAACATATCCTTATTGATAAATATGCGTGCTGCACGCAAATTTCTCCATAAATTCTTGAGCTAGGGGGTCTTACTAAGCGCGCGTACATACATCCAAACATATGTACACGAGTTTCAAAGTAACTTTAAGGAAACCATAAGTTCCTGGGGTTCTCCGTCGGGTCCTCCGTCAATTGCGGTCGAGATAAGCAAGCTTGCTTATCCAACCATTGGGTTGTTTTTTTGTTTTTTTTTCGTGCATCGGGAATTCACCCCTTCGTGACGGTAGGTTCCACCCAAAACCCACTCCGTGGCCCGTCTATGACTAGGAAAGCCACTCAAATGGGGGGTATAACTCATTTTGGGGTCTGAAATCGATACTAATGGGGTGGCAGGGCAGAGTGGGTGGACTTACATAGTCTGACCATTTGTTTACATTTTCTGTGCTAAGACTATGCAACAGGGTTGACTTACACGAACAGTTCTTTACACCCACAGTGAATGAAAGTGGATTTTTAATTTGAAGTGGAAGTCACGGATATGTGATGTGGGTAAGGATGAATGTTGTAATCTTAATTAAATTCAGTGTTGTGGTTCTTTTTACAGGACGTGTGTGGTTTCAAGTGTATTCAGAAGCAAATGTAATGGCTAACGTCGTTTTGAACACAATTGGAACACAAATGGCTAGCTAGCACTCGGGCCACCAATGGATCCATTGTCTGTTGGTCTATAGCTTAAGTTAGCGAAATTGTTATAAATTAGACTGGTATTCGCCGAGAGTCACTTTCTGGACAGGCTTGAGTGCTCACATCAGAAGTGGAATGTCTTCTCTTCTACGTCCGTGTCGCTACAGCCTCTGCAAAGATTGTCTGTATTCTATATTCTGCGTTATTAGGCCGCCAGAAGGTTGTGGCTGCCAATAATCCCTATGAACTGCGCTTAGTTGGATCATGAATTTGTTGAAAACATAACAAGATGAGGTAGGGAGGTTGGGAGTCTGAGGGAAGGATCAATCTCGAGTTCAGATCCACGTTTAGGTTGGAGTCGTGGGATGGTACTGATGTATCTATCCGGTACCTACGAGTGTTCATCACTCTCTTCCAAAGATTGGGTTGTATCAAAACGGGGTACTCTTTCCAGCTTTTTCCTTTAGGTATAAACCTATTTAAATCAGGGCCATTATATATAATTCAAAGTCTGGATCCTAGGCTACTAGCTGCATGTAGAGAAGGATATGAATGCCCTTCTTATCTTCTCTGACGTGTTTACCTTCCAATCCAGTATGGTTGAGTATACAACCCAAGTGGTTCGTCTTATTGCAGATTTAGAGGGGTGTACCGCTGAGTCTTAAGGCCCCGATATGTGCGATTGTTCTCTAATTAGTTAAGAATAGGTCCTCTATCGTCAGGGGTTTAACATTGGATCCACAACTTTCTGCCCATTTATGTGGAGTACTGTGCAATTCGGAGATGGTGGCTACGAAGTTGCCAGTCATGTACTTGGGAGTCTTCCAATTTTGAGTTGATGTGTCTTGTCCTGAAGTTTGTACCTTATAGCTGGCCTGCTGGGAACTTATGTAATGAAATTGATTGGAAGGTGCATTGGGTACACAAATACATATGCAGAAAAGAAATTGAAAGTCGTTTCCCAAACGACTCATGCCTGTGGGATTATTGAAGCTTCAACAAAATTTGAGAGGCAATCTTTGGGGAAGAATTCATTACTGAGTTTCTGAACTCTGAACTCGAAATGATTAAAGCAGCCAATGTGGCTGAAGGAATAAAGTTGACCAAACACGTTTGGTTATATGAGTTCTGGTAACATTGAAGCTGAAAAAATAGGTGAACTGTCTTGAGATAGTGGTATAGAACAGAGTTTTTGGTAATTGGAACTTGAAATCGTAAAACGATTTACACTTGCATCGTCCGGACTATCCTACTGTTTATATGGTGTCCGATAATGGAGAGAACATATGCCCATGGAATGCTATTCGCCTGTGAACTTGCTCTTTATAGGACTAGGAACGAAATTCAGACTTGTAAATCTGCCAAAGCAATGACTTTCTTGGGAAAGAGAGCCCTCAATCTAGGTACAATCCAATTAAGACCGATGGTTCTTTTGGCAGGAGGAAGTACGTAACACTTCCTATGCAAAAGCACTAAGACACAAACTCTTTCAGGAGGTTTCTTAGGTCTGTGACTCTCGATCCAAACCATCTTTCAATTACATCCTTTCCTCAACTTCTTCTAACAGATTTAACTCTCATCCTTACAAACCATTGATGAGATGTATTGTAACCTCGAGTTGAAAGACAATCTCAAGTCAAAGGACTAAGTCAGTTTCATCGTTTGAAAAGATTCTATGTCTCCATGTCAACTTTTTAATCTGTCGAAAAGTAGTAATAAGAGAAATATGCAAAGAAAGTGCACAAAGAAAGAAGAAAATCCTTTCTTAAATAATTAAACACTTGCAGGATCCTTAAGTCTATGGTTAGAGGATCAAAGTTCCATTATATCACTTCACAGAGCATTCACTCAGATTAATGCAAATTATTTCCGAATTTCCTCAAACGTAACTCATTCCAAGTTTCGAATTTACATAAACCTATTTGTTCATAAAATAATCATGGCAACAGACATTTCCTCCCAGCAACACTCCGTCTCAAGACTAAATGCCTTCACATGGCAGTTTCATTTCAAAGAGAACATCCTGTATGCCTACAGCCGGTTTCGGGCAGAAACATGTATCCTGTGTATATAATGAGTTGATTCACAGGGCATTGCCATTTAGGCATCAAAGAGGAAACTTACGTTAAATGACATCGTTCAGTTTAGCACCTGACTTCAGTTGCCGAGAGGAGGAATCCTTGCAAACAGAACGAACAACTTTCATTCACGTACAAGCGATGCAGTTGTTCGCTGAAAAGCAGCTGAACCCCCAAAAGGATGTCACTTGAGGTGTCTGAGTACACAGTCAGCAGTGCACAATCCCCCACAAACATTTCCTTTTTCAACTTTATTCGGATCAAAATGACTACATGGGATAGACATAGAGAAATGAAAGGATATTTTATTGTGAACCGATAAAGGATATCGAGGTCAGTTTCAACATGCTAAAAGTCAAAGATGTCAATCCCCACCCAGATCCATCAAGCACCTTAATCCAATGAGTTATAATTACATAATAATTCCATTGCAGATACACGGGTAGCAACCGACGACCGACAACCGCATGAGACCAACGCAAAATAAGCCAGATCACATTGCTAATTGGGGCATCCTTTTCAACACCTAATCCCGACATGGTCCGTGCCAATGGTTGTTGCAATTCGTGACCATAGGTCGCATTGGCCGCCAGGCAATGTGTTTTCCATTGGCAACTCAATGAACTGAATTTCCTTCGTTTTGCACGTTGTTTTGTTTATTAAAAATTCATGTCAGAACTGGCCTAATTGCACACACAAATACGGCCAAATGCATAGTAAATGCAGCGGATTTCATTGATCCTATGAACTGTGCTCGTATGGAGCAGGGAAATTTATTCATTGTTTGAATGGAGGGAGACTGTCCACCTCCTGGAAATGGGGTTTTGGTAATAAGCAAATCGGATTTAGCAATCTCATGCAATAGCCAGGGCTATGTTGTTGACTTTTTAATTATTTTTTAAGGTTTTTATCTCGAACTCATTTTACTATGTAATGATCCTGTGAGTAGGGGAAAAACTGTTAGTGGATAATGATATGAACTATGGCGGTTACACTTACATATTTAAAACTTCGTCCTAGATTGCTCTTTGTCAGAGTTTGTTAACTAACGAAGGAACCATAAGCCTCGGATGCATTACTGTTTGGGAGTCCAAGACTAAGGAGAAGTACTATCGGAAATCTGGGGAAGGCTACAGAGTGTAGGATGGATGGGCCGGGCAAACATATGTCTAGGTAAAAAACTGTGACATACATATCCTTCGAAGCACGCTATAAGAAGCTTCAACAGCTTCTATAGGAATACAGATTTGGCTTAAGATATGCCATATACTATCACCTTGAGAAATCGTTAGATAACCCAGCGGAACATATGTTGTAAGAGGAGAGATTTCGAACCAGATCGCAGTGTTGGGTCCCTTTTTGTCAGTCTTCCACGATCCATTTTAGCCCGAGAAACTCTCCACAGAGCCTCTCTGGCTTTGATTCCTCGTGTCGACATACATCTCGATCATCATCTAGCTTTCTACACAGTGCCTCCACAAGACCACCCTTTTTCTGGTAGCTAGTGTCGGGTATTGACACAATATATGTATGTGCTGCCGCTCCGATTTTGTTTAGACTTTGTTCACACTTCACTGGTCAGAATATAGTAGACCTTTGCAGATTGTAAATGTATATGGAACCAAGAAAATTACCCTCGGTGAATACTATTGCGGAGTCTTATACTTGAACATTTTTATTCAGAGAGTTCAAGTGGAATATTTTTGAGGATAGCCTAGAGTCTTGGTATTCTTCTCATTGTTCGTCTATTTTTGGATTTGAGTTTGCTAGTCGTATTTGCGGCGTGCCACCACGGAAGTGTTTTTCAAGAGGGATGTAACAATTTTGTATTTTAAATCAAACGCACCCTTAAAAATTTTATAAAATCTGTCAATGTCAAAACATCAGTCAAGGTTTTCATTTTTACCATGGCGAAGTTGGAGTAACGTTCGGAAATTATTAAAAACTACTACCGAGACTCTCAGTCGGTGATCGCAACTTTAAGAAGGCTTACTTTAATTTACGGTCGTATTAATCGTCCCACCAGGCAGGGTGTGCATGCTACAGTGGACAGAATTCGAGTCCACATATCCGCTTTTGAATGTTCCTGGGCCAGTGAGACAAGGCACCGATAGAACTACCGAAAACATGTTCCACTTTCAAATGAGCCAAGTTGTTCACAGGAATTGGAAATCTCAGCCCACACTGGCGAATTTCTCATAAAGATCTTCGTCTACACCCTTAAAAGATCTAAACTCAAGAACTGAACTCTCTCGATATTTTAAGGCGCCGATACTTCTCCAACTGGGTTCTGCAAAAGTTTGAAGAAAATCCTTAATGTCACCAGAAAGATCGTCTTCTTCGATGAAACTGACATGTGCTTCCATTCCATCCACAAAAAATGGCCTTGTGGTCTGAATTTCGTTGGACAAAATATCCGCCATGTCGCCAATGGAGTTCGCAATCATGCGATGAAGGAAAACTAACTTTGATCAGAATTGGATGGGGGTGACATGAGTGACCTGTGGTTCGAACAAGATGGTTCCACACGTTACACAATTAATCTATTGAAGATAAAGTTCTGGTTACAGGTTTACATTAAGTCATTGGTTTATGCCAACAAGCCAACAACGTAGAGGAGCTCAGAAACAATATCAAAAGCGAAAGAGTTGTGAAAAATTGGCTCAATTGGATCAATCGCTGCAAATGTGCTCGCGATGGTCATAAGGACAAGTCAAATTCAATGCTTAAATTTGACATTTGTACTACACCTGAAATTTGAAATTTCAGCCTGATATCTCAATTATGCTGCGTTTTATTTAAATACAAAATTGTTATGTCCTTATTGAAAAACCCTTTATATTTACTAGTTGAGTCTGCCACGTCTTCAATAAACACTGAGCCTTAAAGGATATCCTTGACTCATACGTGAATACGTGAACGACACTGCTATTAAAAAAATTATTCCAACCAATCCACGATTGAAGACAGAAATCCCTTAATAGTTTGCTAGGTGTTGCCTAGAATTGTTGTGGCAATCGGAACGCTCCTTACTCATCAATAAAGTACTATGCGTTGCGTTAGTTCAAATAAATCCAACGTGCCCTACATTTTAAAGTGCACTCCCATTTGCATACAATCGTTCGTTCAAAAGGCAAAACTATTCCAGTGCAGAAGTTTTCTTGGTGCGCAAAAAGGATTCGCTTCCGCTCCATTTGCTTTTTTCTTCCTTTTTTTTTTTTTTTTGCTTACCGATGATGATTCCTGAAATGGAAATGGCCACTCGCAACGTAATGCGAATGCATCGCGCTACAGATTTATACATACACACATAGATTTGGATTACGGATCTGGACTGCCATAAAAAAAGGAGTGCAATAATTATCATCTTCCTCCTGGGAGGAGTGATGGATGATTTTGCTGCATGCACCGAGATGAATATACACATTCGTATCTATGCGCTCGGTAAAATGTGAGAATGTGGGGGAAAATTAATTACCTTTTTTTTTTTTGCTACTGAAATGGAACTAAAGGACTCTTGTGATGTGAACATAATTATCCCGGAACGCATCATATACTCAACGTGAGCCAGAGAGAGAGGGAAGGTCTTTACAAAATAATTGCATGCCCAACTTGGGATTGAATAAATTTTAATTAATCGTTCTCGGGTTGTGTATGGTTCCACACGAGTGGTGGCACTAGCTGTGGGTTGTGCAATACAGGGTGAACACGATCCAATGGGGTTACTGCTAATTAGTTCTGGCACGTGGGAATGCTAAGGTGTAGAAGTAGATACATGGCATACGAGTTACTTCCGCTGTTTTGTGTGTTCGAATGGTAATAACTACAGGCAGGGTGTAGGATGGAGGGAGGTATATGATTACCAGAACTTACTGTAAGCTGGTACTAAACGTAAACTGGTCTATTGTATGTTCGGTAATTTTGAGGATTAAGTCGACTCTTACCTAAATTCAAGTGCTTGTGTGAATTTAATCGTTTGGAGAGAAATGCGTCATAGACACGTGCAGTTTCTGGAAGATAGAGTTTAAAACCAACTTGCGTTCGGTTAGGAAGTGTAGGGCTGTCATGATCCCTATAAAAAAAATTAGTCATTTCTCCCATATGTACATATATCCTTATTAGTTAATCCCTCATGCTGTGCTTCATCAGAATGACCAGAGAGAATCACTATTGGTATTCTTATCTGTGAGGTTTAGTTTTTGTTATTTCCTCAAATTTTGTCTGGTCTTATACTGGACACAGGGCTTTATACATCCTTTGGTCTCCTAGGAAAGACAAATTTAGGTCAGAGATGTTGATCGAGCTCGATAATAATCTTATTATCTCACTTTGTGGGAGCTCTGCTATATCGCAGTCTCCACTGTCCAGCATAGTCAGACAAGGCGATGGTGCGTACATAATGTTGTACGACAGACTTTTCTCAAAAAGAGCCTCTCCAGAGATTACTGATTGCTCATACATGTCAGAAGCGCGAGCAGTTCCAAGACGCTAGTTTTACATGATCAAGTTTGATAGTTTTAATATGTCTCCACGACAAGGGTCGAATTAACTCCTTGACTTCTATCGAAACAAAAAAAGATCTCCTATTCGGTGACTTGGTTTCCTACACTATTTGGAAGAGCTTGAGAGCTCGGGGATTGCGTAGGGCCTGTTTTTCTTATGCTGGTTTGCCTTTAGTCTGTTTTACTCTACACTCGTTCCGCCACTGCTTGGCTTTTGTGGGAAATGATAGGCTGGTGGAAGGTATCTCGCTCAATCGGAATGTGGATCTCCTGGTGTGTCTAGGTAGGTAGGTAGCAGGATCGCCAATGAACCGCTGTAGTTGGCAACCTAAAACCGAAGACAAATATTCGTTTGTAGCTTTGGGATAACTAAGCGACCTCCCTGAACAACACCGATATTGTTATGAATTTCAAGATGGTTAATAGGAGCTTTCCTAACAGATTGCCTAGGTTTGCGAAGTGGTATTCACCGAGGACCGTTTTTCTACTTCTGCAAAGGCTTGGCCATTAGAATAGGAAGTGAGATGTGCTCTCTTCTGCATCCGTGTCGTCACAGTCTAGGTTGAAGTCATCAGTTTCTAATTGTATTCTTCTTTGGTTAGGCGCCAGGAACTTGTATCCGAAAATAATTTCTGTAAGGAGCATTATATTGGATCTGTACGGGGATTGACTTGATTTTGGGATGGTAATGTTTTGTCCAGAATTTTCTGGAGGGACAACCAGATGATAGTGTGCTCCATCTCTCATTTGGTAGTCTCGCCAAGATTTGGCCCATTTTGGATTTACAAAAGCGACATAGGTAACGACCACTGTCAAATCATGCTCGGACCTCTTTCTTGTTAAGTTGTCCGCTCGCTCGTTTCCTTGAATGGCGTTGTGTCCTGAATTCCAAAGGAGTGTAACGTTTTGGTTTCCTGCAAGTGCAGTGAGTTCTTCACGACTGTCGGTGTATATATCAATAATTTCTTGATTGCAGTTTCGTGCAGTGTTCCTGTGTCGCGTCTGCGATTGGTAGTACTTTCATAGGGAACACACTGTTGTTGTTTGAAAGTTGTTGCCATGCTTTCCAACTACTTCATCGAATAGGTCTTCTTACCGATTCTGGGTCATAAAACTGTTTGATAGCGTCCCCAGCTTCATCAGTAGGACTATGTGTATGAACAGCGATATGTATCTGAGTTAACACAACTTCCCGGGATGGAAAGCTCTTGTGAGGCCCGGACTTTATGCTAAGATGCTTTTGTTTGACGACTTGCTACAGCCAAACGTGGTTTTCAGAGTCTCTAAGTAGGTGTAGGTACCTTTAGAGTATGAATCTCTCCAAATGCAACATTGATATCAGTTGTCTAAGAATGTGAACTCCAGATCTCGTTTATAAGACTGATTGACTTAGCCTCATGCTGGGGAATTGTTTTATGCAATAACTCATTAAGTTGCTTCCCAAATTTTGTGAGACTGTACCTACTGGCATGGTTAGTATTATATGTATATGCCTTGTAGTGTGCCTTGTAGTTGCACAGATTTTTTTCGAGTTCTGTGAAGCAGGTTAAAATAACCTTGGTCCCACCCAGCGATGTTTTCAGTTCCAAGAATATTTCCAATTAATGCCTGTCACAGATCAATAAGAGCTCCCACACCGGAGCCCACGCTTGTTGTCCGAAAGAATGTTTGTTACTCAATAACACGACCAGTCCAAGTCATGCTCTACTACCACGCATGATGTCCTTGCCTTGAAAGAATACAATAAAAGCTTCACCCTCATACCACTCCAAGAAAAAAAACCATTTACATGCCGTCTAATGGATTTAATTACGAACCCAAACTTCTGGGTATTGCAAACTTCCATCACACTATTTTTTTGTCCTCGTTATTACTGGCAATTTTATGTCATTCTATTTTCCATTCAAGGCATATCCTGCTCCTGCCTACACACACTTACCACACCCCATACATCCCATCCATCCCATCCATCTCCGTGTCCTGTTTTCACCATTGTCAAGCCAAGATGCTTTCGCCCCGGAGTCCTGAGGATAATTGAAATTCTTCTACCATACAACGAGATTACCAAAAGCATTCGTTTCAATTTGAGAACTCGAGAAGTGAGACGAGTTTCACAAGAATGAAGCACAAACTGACTCCTCCGCCTTGCACCCAGGTGGCAGTTATGGTTCCAAAGAGAGGAGACCATTACCATCCATGTCCTGTGTTTTCTCTGCTGTCCTTCTTTTCTTTTTGGTTTTTTTTTTTCTGTGTTATAGAGACGAAAACTTTATGGAACGGTGTCCTCCTTTGGAGTCGCATCGGCCCATGTGTCTTTGGCGTTTTCACATTTCGAATATTTCCTCAGAAATCCCTATTTGTGTGGCACAAGATGATGTTTCAAAGGAAAAATAAGGAAAAATCCCTGTTTACCAAATGGGGCCTTCTACTGTATGAAATGTACCGCATGTGTGTTTTGTGTATGTTCTTCCTTTTTATGTGCACTACGTAACGCTTTGATGCTTCTGGTATATGACACAAGGGACCAACACAGTACGAGTATGCATGGGAACGTGTGGTGTGGAGTCCTTATTCAATGAAGAGGCATCTCCAGTCGGTGTGTTCTTCTCCTTATGCAGATAGAAAGACTTATGGTATTTTTATGCAGCATAAGTTTTGCGGTTACTTTGTCGAAAAGTTGGAAAAGCGGTGGAGATTTTATTTTGTTTTGTTTAAACAGTTTTCTCATAGGACTGCGTTTGGGGAATTGTTTCGAGTTAAGGACATATTACTTACATATGTATGTATCCACCCACGGCACACGAGCGTTTTTATGGTTTTGGTGGTGTTCATGTATTCAAGGTGGTCTAGGACGCTTTGAAAGATTAAGATTTTGTAAAGCAGCAGGGAGCTAGGAGGTACACTTCCACCGCTAAAGCAGTAGCATCCTCCAGGTATAGGTACCTCCAATCGAAATTAACCGAATTGTAAGCCTAAAACATACAGGCAAGGGTTAGAAAAATCTCAGAACCAGGTTCGGCAATCCAAATGATATATTGCATTGACTGTCGTAACTCATGAGGTACAATCAAATACAATATGGAGTTCTTCGATAGCTTTAATAATAGCCTGGTACGTTTAATATGCACAACGATTAATAGAGGTATGAAAAGACTTATTTGGCTACATAAGTGGGGCTCTAGTTTGGGGTGAACCTTAACTCCAGCTCAGTTGAAATCGCCTTCTATTCGTGGGCGCCTCCAAATGCGAGGTCTTCCACTATTGCGTTCCTCTTCTGTGTTCGTTTCAAAGACACTTCAAGCTGGTGTCGACTGCTGTATAGCTTTTTTGACTAGGACGATATTGTAGTACACGTCTTATAGTTCATTGCTGAATTTTCTTCTTTAAAATCCGTGCACGCAAACAAGACCAAATATCTTACGAAAAACTTTTCCCTAAAACTACTGAGAATATCCTCATCTGATGTACATATGTACATACAAGCTCCAGTGCCTTAAATACTTTTTTTTTTTTAATTCATTTTTGTTTATTAATTCATTAACTCTTACATGCTAGACAAAATTGTTTAAAACTAGCTTAACTAACTTAACTATGTTATGACTAACTTACTGGCCCTATGCGGGCGCTCTAAGCTAAGCTTAATGCTTAACCTATGTCTTTCGACGTATCCTAACTAAAACAATGAATTGTTTCTATGTAGTACATATGTAGTTGTAAAAATTTTGGAGAAATTGTGGCTCTGGTGTTAAGTTGCGATTTTGACAAAATGCTTCGAGTATGATGTTAAGAAAGTCACATGCCAGCACATCACATGAAAGGACGTCACATGACAGAATGTCACATGACAGAAAGTCACATGACTGAACGTCACATGACAGAACATTACATGACAGAACGCACGTCACATTGTCTAAACTTTTTTTTTCACATCAAAGCACTTGGTGAGTATGTTATCGATCTTAATGGAGTAGCCAGGGTTCTTTGGCGAGTTTGACAGGGTAGTCAAAACTCGACTTGGCTCTATATAGGCAGTCTTTATACATGCTGTCATATGCGGCCTTAAAATCAATGATAGGATGGTGGGGGTCGATTGAACTTCTAACAACACTGATCTATTGCATTCTTTTCTGGACCACACTGATCCGATTTTTGGGGAGGAGTATCAGAGTTTTAAACGTTTGTATGGGATGTTAAGGAGACTGATGCTTCTATAATTGCCTCAATTGAAGGGAATTTTTGAGAGTAGCTCACCGAGTGTTGATATTTTACTCTGGACACTAGAATCACCTTTTGAGCTAAAACTTATTCTAGGTGTAGTGCACATGTTAAATCTTAACATAGTGTCAATTTAGCGAAAGCACTTTTAAAATTGCGACATCCAGCTCAAAAATTTGGTAGTAATTTTTAACAACTTCCAAATATTGCTCGTTCGAGAACTTCACCATTATAAAAATTTATACCATGACTGATGTTTTGACATTGACAGATCATACAAAATGTTTAAGGATGCGTTTGTATTAAAAGACAACATTTTTATGCCACTATTGAAAACGGAGAAATATGGCAAGTTATGAGAGTTCGCTCAGGAAATAAGCTCTGAAACTTCTACCTAAGAGCTCGAAATCTCGAAAACAGTGTTTTCAAATGGACAACCACTAGAAAAGTACACACAAATGGACGAAAGGAAGTAGCAAAAGGTTGTAGAATGCGCCCCTTCTTCTGACAAGTTAGTGGTGCCCATCTCCTCATATTCCTTCATTGGTTGCTTAAATGTTAGGACGTTTTTCGGCAGGAAATGAAACTCGATTTTGGTTCAGTAATTAAATAAAAATTTCGTCTTTCCAAAAAAGCCGGCAACAAACTTCTCCTCGATATAAATCTGATGGTCTTCATTAATTTGATTTCTTGTTTTTCTTTTCTTTTTTTTCTGGAACAATCGCATTACTGTTTCCGCTTGTCATTATAAGCCGCCCGCTGCAGCCTATTTTCCTTAGACTTCCATGAGGTGAACATACCCCCATTAACTGACATACTGTTGCCATTTTATTTACAAAAAAACGAACATCAAAATGTTATTATAGACTTCTTTATTAGGTTTAAGTTCCTTCCACTTTGGGTTTATGAAACTCTTGTGGTTGGACAAAGGTGGGTTGCTACCTTGCTTAATCTTTCATCCCTGTAGCTAATGTAAGTATGTGGAGAGTGACGAACTGACGAGAAAGGAGTGTAAAACTGAAATGAAATGAAAAAGGTGTACAGGTGGGGAAGGAGTAAAGAGTTTATGGGTTACGAGGAAGAGTTTTATGTCGGTCAAAGATTTAATGGCAGATATTATGTGCTTTTGGCCTTTTTAGCCCGGGGACAATGTTACCATTTTATGAGTTCACTAGTGCGACAATATAATTGGGAAGTTTTTTTTCTTCTTTTCTTTGCGAGGTACTTGGGTAATTTTTAAGTGCATGGTGTTAGGATTTTATGGGGATTTTAGAAAATGGTTTGAGAGGATGTGATCGGGTACGAATTGATCGTTAAACTTACAATGATTCAGTGTAGACATAAACTGGGAATGAAGTGAGGACGTTCTTTTGTGTGATTAGACGGGTGTCCTTCGATAATGGCTTATGGGAAGCGTTGTGTATAATAAGATATCGTAAAATAAAGATGTGAATATCTTATACTCATATCCTTTGCGGTGGAGTATTGGTTTGAGTTGAGGGTGGGAGTCTTCACAAGGCGTTTGTCACTGTAGCTATCGACCTTTTACTGCTATACAATATAGTACTGACAACCTAGTGCTTTCTTGTGCGGACGGTAGTAAAGTTCAGTCTAGTAAAGTCGGTTTACCATTTAGACTGCGATTTTAGCCTTTCGCGCATATTTTTCATGTAGTTCTACGTCCTTTCCAGACCACAAGGATTCTCCCACCAATACTACCAATCATCTCTTTTTTCTTTGAAGAAAAGGCGTAAACGATGGACCATGACCTGATAAGTGTCTTAAATGTAATTTACGTAATCTACTTAAGTAGCAACTGAGCCATCACTATTGGAACCATCACTATTCTGGTCCTATTGATAGTATTCCCCTTGAGATTCAGCAATCTGAAAACATAGTGCTTTCTAGGCGTTGATCTACATACGTTCCCACTCCGATTATATTCGTCTTCATACCTAAGGTGGGAAACAATTCGCATATGGATCTCAAATATATCGGTTTATTGTCCTTTCTCCTAAAATGCTGCATCGACTAATTGAATCGATATCCACTAGAACTGCCAAATCAGAGGACGTACTTCCTAGACGTACTTAAAAGTCTGAAATTTATTACTTCGTTCGAACTGTTGATCAATTAGAGGATTATAGGCAGAACACACGGCTGGGAGATGCACCGGCTAGAAAACTTCTCAGTCATGGTACACCCCGAGGTGTTGCGTTGTTGCCTTTTCTCTGGAATATAGTAGTCAGTAAACTATAACAGGACCATTGCCTATGCAGATGATATTTTTATTGTAGCCTCAGGAAAAATTCGGATACTCTCAAGAAAATCCTTATGCTGAACTTGTTCTTTCTTATAAGGAAGTACATACATACATAGATCTTCCTTCACAGAATATTGGAAATATTTAATTGGAAAGTCAATCTTCTAGATCTCAGAATCAAATGTAGCCGAGGTATAGTCGTTATTGTCATTTTATTGCAAATGTGTATCAGAGGTCCATTACGAACTGATCCTTTTCCAGCATTGGATAATATGTTTACTCATAATGATGTCGTAGTGATCTGGCTATCACGATGGTTACTCCTAGATCGTCCATCCTCGATCTATAAAACTAAATGCATCTTCCATACAAGCATCTCTACCCGCAGTGAGTGGGATAATTACTACTATAATTACTATCGGCATGTCTTTGCCTCTCCCATGCAGTTTCACAGGGCAGATTCTGTGATCTTAAAGTTTATTCCTCGCCCTTTGACCGAATCTAGCGTACCATGATTGCGAACATATCTTTTCACAATACTTCTACTTTAAGCTTATTTCACAGTTGCTACTTTTCTGCTTTCAGTCCGATTTTATCTACATACTATGTATTACGCGGATAGAATTTGGTTAGTCGGGAACTGAAAGGTTTGAGGCTTATATGATCATTTCATGTTCGAGAAAGCAAGACGCGCTGCAATTTAGCGGTTATATTGGCCCATTGTCTATTCTTTCACTGTTGAAGTGTTTATACTAGGATTATGGTCGTACGTACTAGGCTTGTGTAGTTCACGAACAAAATACTTCAAAAAGAGCTCTTACAAGGTGAGATAATTGAACTAGTTCCGAATGTGATTTTATTTCAGTCCATTTAGTTCATTTTTTGAGCAAACTCAGGTATACTCTGCGTACATGCAGTTCAATAAGAACAACTGAGTGCTTTTTGCGTTCGGTGTGGGTACTGCGCAGATCTGTTTAGAGTTATTTTTGTGTACAAATGTATATGTCCGAATCGCACAAGACTACTAAACGAACCAAAAGACCGAACTAGTTCAGCAAATAGATCTGAACTAGACTAAGTGCTCTCTAAACTGAACTAAAATGCACATGCTTAGTTCGTACACTTAAATGCTGTACGCTTACAATAATATAAGCGTTGTGGCTGACGCGTGGGGTCTTATAAAGTGGGCGTGGCATTTGACATTTTTGATAGAATTATTATAGTAACATTGACATGATGCTAATTGGCAGAACTCATTATATATATTTTTTTTAAATGTCCCCAGAGGATGTTAGTCAAACTTATGCGAAAGGTGAGGAACTGAAAAAAAAAATGTAAGTGTTGTCTGCGGATCGAACCCCTAATCGTTGCTTCGTAGTCCAATGTACTAACCACTTGAGGTACGAGCCCCACATACATACATATGTATGTATGCAGCCTCTGGAAATATTTATTTATTGTTTTTTGAAGTTTGAAATTTCACATACAAGCTTACTCAGGACAATAATACTCTTAGAAGCTTGTCAAATGTTTGCGGCCGAGAACGTTTCAGTTTTATTATACCTCATCAAATCTCAATCAAACGTTTATGTATCCATAAATATTTTACCCTAAATTCAAAAACAAAAAAAAGTACCCCTTTCAAGCAATTAACCTTTTTTCACGAAAGCAAAATATGACAATAAATCATTAAACTTATAAATACTTGAAGCAAAAAAGAAGGATATCGGCATCATACTCGTATTTAGAAACTTTTCTTAAGGCTTTTTGGGGCCATCAAACTGGTATCCTGTCCCTTTTTTTGGGAAGAATTTTAATCAGTTCACAAGCAGAGTCTTATGCAACAAGAATTACGAATGACTTTCGTTTCCACTCTCTGGGCCATCAATTCCTTTGCGCTACTTTCCGCAGTTGCAAACTTTCATAAGAAATTTATTGCATTAATCTTTTGTTGCGGGTCTTTCCATTTTGAGAAACTAATAAATTACGGGGACAGTGTACTAGACTTACAATGGCACAGTACGATATTCAAGTTTCACGCTGGAACGGCTTGGGTAAGTATACCTAGGGGTGTGTTGTCATTATGCCACTATAACTTGAGTTTCAAATTCCATTTTTGCCAACGAAAATAACTCACAGGGTTAAATAGGACGAGAATGAGTTTGCTTGCAGAACTTTATTTTTTTTTTGTTTTGTACATTTTTCCAGAGTTTTAACTCCATAAAGTATAAAGTTTTCCTCTTAGAAAAACAAGGAAAATGTTGGACAAATTTTGCTGCAGAACAATTCATAAAGGGGGCTTTTAAATTGTTTAAAAGTAAGAACCTATATGGTGTCAAAAGTTTTTTGGGTGGTTTGGGGTTTTGCATGGAAGGAAAGTTTCAACAGTTTTGCATATGCCATTTGCTTCAATTTGGAAGGGATTAAGTTGGAGGTAGACCGCTGAGTGTATTACATTTAAGTGACGGATCGTGTATATTCGTTGAGTGAGGCAATTTTGTAAATATTGATTTTGGTCAAAATATTTACTTGATACAACCAGTTTAAATGGAAACAGAGGGAGACTCTAGTCAAGTAATGGGTCTATGAATTTCTTCAGTCTTTTTCAAGAGATCTGTTGCAATAGTTTCTTGTTTTGGTAGCGTTAATTACAAAGCGTTTTTAATTACAAAAACAGACTTTGACTTTTGGTTACGTATCCTAGAAAGTGTGTTCGATCAGAAAAGTTACTCAACTCCACTCTTTCTTATGGAAGATATGTCTTTTGAACTAATTTGATGTTGGTTATTCGGAGAGAATATGTTTGGACTATTCGTCTTATTTCGAGGAGAGTTTGTTAAATGGCGCCTCAAACCATGGTGCTTTTCTTAATTAAGGGTTTCCTTATGATTATTATTTGAATCTTCTTAGCCGCAAGACATTTTTTCAGTAGACCAGATGAAATTTGTGTTCCCAATCGTTAATCTAGTTCACAGGATATATGTATACCGAGATTCTGAGCCAGCCCTAGTTCGTTATCTGGTGATTTGTTCCCTCACATCCCGTTTTATCAGTGAGACATCCGAGTTTCACCGTGTAGTGTCTAGCAAAGATAGTAATATCCAAGCTTAAAACCAACAAGGCTGCTCTACCCGATAGCCTATAGGCCCAGTTGTTCACAGCACCTGAAATGACTTAATATAGAGCTTACATCAATTCATCTCTAAAATTTGTTCTAGTGTCAGTATCGTTGGCCCGATCTACAAGAAAGAAGACTCCCTGAATACCGTCAATTACTAAGGTATTAACCTCTTGGAAATCGCATACAAGAGTGATCATACCGTGTGAACCCCTGAAACCCTTCGTCAGCACTCTGATGGGCCCCTGTCTGTGTGGCTTCAGGCCAGGAAAGTCCACAATCGATAGAATTTTAACACTTTGACAGATCCTGGAAAAGAAGTCCAATCGATACCCATCACCTTTTCATTGATTCCAAGCCGTCATATGACAGCATCTAGAGAAACGAGCTGTACGGAGTCATGACTACCTTTGACATCCCTGTAAAACTTGTTCCCTATGCAGGATGATGATGGAGAAACTTCGCTGTTACATTACAGTCGGTAACGAACTCAGCGAGACTTTTGATGTCAAAAGAGCACTTATACAAGGTGACAGGCTTTCATGTGATTTTTTCAACGCCGTATTTCAAAGTATTGTTTCGAAACTCACAAGTTAAAACCAGATCACAATCTTTCAAAAGTCTATGCAACTAGCAGCGCATGCAGACGATATTGACATTTCTGACAGAACACAGCGGGGTGTCACTGGTGCTTTCGCAAGTATTGAAACAAAAGCTGCAAAGATAGGTTTAGCGACAAATGAGGGCAAAACCAAGTACATGCTGTCAACAACAAAGAAACCAAGACATGTGCGGCCTCCACAATCGACGGCTTTGACTTCGAAGTAGTAAGGGACTTTGTCTACCTCGGCTCTACTCTGACAATGACGAATAATTCTTGCCAATCCATGTTGGCGCTGAGAGGTTAATTGTATCGTAAAGCCCTAACCCGAGCAACTAAGGACATTCTATATAAAACTCTGATCATCCCAGTCCTGGTTTAGTGCGTTGATGCTTTGACCCTATCTAAAGCGGATGAAAACATGCTCGACCACTTCGAAAGAAAGAGTCTTCGTAAAATGTTCGGTGCATTTACGTTGACGGGCTTTGGAGAGAAGATTCAACGACGAACTATAGGAGCCACCTTATGTAGAGCGGAAAGATGTAAAAGCTCCGGCTCGTACAGTTCTCGAATCCAATCTGCCTTAGGTGGCGACTTCTGGCTTTGTGCACGAAGGGGACTTTAACTGACTTGGAATCAGCAACTGGAACTTAAAGTTGGCCTAGCTGAAGAATTTTCCTAATGTAGGCTCAGGTTGACCCCGAACTCTAGATCTATCTGAGTTAGTAAGTAAAAGACCAATATGTATGAGTATATCCCAGCGCCTGCGCTGATCGCAATGCCACGCAATTTACTCTGGAATAACGTGGTATACATTCCCTTAGATATTGAAACTTTTATGTTTGGTCCAAAGACATTAGTTCCAACTATATGTATATTGCACATTCGATTGGTCAAAATCAAATCAGACTTCTACGCTCCAATACAGAATCACCGTGAGATCAGTTTGCATCTAATATTTTAACTTTAAATAACACACCATGATGTTCATGGTCATTTTGCAAATTGACTCAAGAATTTTCAAAACAGTTTTTTGAGTTCAGCACCTTGTATGTGGATCGACTAGAAGATTGTCTATGATTGGTGTGCACAGAAAGGGAGAATTCTTGATAGCTCTGCTAGTAAGTTCCTTTCCTCCCAGTGTTATAAGAATGCGCCCTTGATGTCAAGCAAGACGCACAAGGACTTTCTTCCAAGGACTGTTCTCCTTCTATATTCTTTAGAAAATGAAAAGTTATGCAAACTGACTTAAGTGCAAATCTAAACGTCTGTCCTTATTGTTTTAGAACAAATTATGTTACACTTATGATCTGTATCACTGTATCACATTGGTGGAGATCACTAGATCTTTTGATTTCTTTGGAAATATGAATTTCGGAAAGTACCTAGAGTTGACTCTAAATAAACTAATCTCAGGTTAAATAATTCCACCCTTCGCAAACATTTAAATTGTCATGAGCTTCCTAAATAAAATGCTATTAAACCCAAGTCCTTCTGTAGATAGCATTCAACTATTCGTCTTTTCTATATCTTCATGCACAACTTAATAAGTCACTGGATTTCAAATATAGTTTTCTAATAATACCTGGTCTCTGACTTAAGAAAAGTCCTTTATTCTTCGCATACTTACTCAAAAAATTAAACCTTGTCAGCTTTGACAATGCACACACATGAACATAAATCACAGCCTAATTTAAAATACTGAGCCCATAGTGTATTATACGAAAAAAAACAATACTTTAATGTGTGCGAAACTCATTCATATCCATAAAAGTTTTCGTCCCCTTCCCTTTCAGGTATTTATGAATGTTTGTATTGAAAAAAAAAAAAACTCCAGAAATAAACTCATAAAGGTCCCGGAAAATGAAGTTAAATAAACAAAGGAAACTGCTCATCCAGCACATATTTATGATTCATTTTTATAGTTTCGGATATGTTTTATGAGTTTCTTTTTTTTTCAAACTATTTTATTCGTATAGCAGTAGTTCTGTCCTGCGGTTCCTTTTTCCTTACTCATGGGCAATAATATTTATGAAACACTACAATGGTGGGTAATCTTTAGTATAAAATGCACGTTTGCACTGGTCGCGAGTGTATCTGAAAATTACTTATGAATGGTGGGCAATAAACGTTCATATTGCATAGGATACCGGAGAGAGTTTGAGTATGAAAACATACAGAGAAGTTACAATTCGGTGGAAATAAATCATATCATACCCTATTTCCCTTCCTATATGACCACGCTCATATAAAGTGGGCATGCACGTGTCAAATTTGAACTTTTGAGGATGTTACATACAAAATATCATTAAAACTACTACCAAAAAGTGGGCGTGGTTATGATGTACTCATGAATTTTAGACAATTTCAACATCAAAACATTTGGTGTTGATAATTTTTTTGGATTTCATGTAACATAGTGAAGTTATGAACGTGGCAGTAGACGGATTCCTGTTCCGGTGGAGGTCCTGAAAATATTATAGCTGCAAGTGCTTAAGTTCAAAATGATCTAAATCAGTCGATTCCACGCCGTTCACAGGAATTGGGAATCTCTCAGCCCATATTCAAAAACTGATGCTAAATATCATCGAAAAATCATCTTCAGTGATGAAGCTCATGTGCATTATTGCGTGCCCTGTTGGGAGACTATTTTTGTGTATAATTGGATGGACTTGACATCAAACATCATACCCCACAGTTGGTTAAACAAAAGAGTTCAGAAATAAGATCGAACGCGTAATTGCCAACATTCCGGCCAATATTGGAAGAGTGGTGGAAAATTGGCTCCAAAGAATCTGTCATTGCAAACATGTTCGTGGTGATCGTTTACACGAGATCCAATTCTATACTTAAATTTAGCACATGTGCTATGCGTGAAACCAATTTCTACCCATTAACTCAATTATTCTATGCTTTTTTTGAATACAGAATTGTTATGTTCTTATTGAAAAACAATTTACTTTATAGGGCCAATTATTTCTATGTGTCACCAACGGTGTATCCAACACAATACACCTTTGAGGATGCGGTATAAAAATGAGAAAAAAAGGATGACATTTTAAATCAACAAATGACAAGTGAAGGCTTATGGACTATAGCGTCATTAAATAAACATTTATGTTTATACTACGGATGTCGCATGCACTTGTAGTGTTTTTTTTAAGCTCATGTTTAAATTTATGGCAATATGTACGATACATATGTGTGCTTTAAAAAAACGATTATAACTACATTAAACTTGAAAACCATTACCATAGTCCGGAACGTATTTACATGTCGAAACCGAGGCGGTTTAAAAATGCGAAATTAATCGTCCTGATGAGTCTCGACTGATACTCATGTAAATGTCATGGAAAAGTAAACACTTCAACAACATTTGTATGTTATTCAAAAGTTTTTTTTATCAAAATTCGCGTTTTGAGACTTTGTGGACACTTTTTATTGCAAAATCTGATTCAGTAGCCTCGCTTCTCGCATTCGGGCTACTCAGCCGCCCGAAGCTGGTATATTCAAAAAGTTTACTTTGGTGCTGTTTTATCCTGGAGAGGTCTTTGGCCCATAATTCTACAATCACGGTCGATGGAGACGCGATTATGTTAGCAGACTAACTTTTTAAATCAATTTAAGAAGGCGAATTGAAGTATGTGTCGTTTCGACAAGACGGTGCCACATGCCACAGAGCTGAATCAAGTTATTGAAGTCGAAGTAGATTTGGCGGCTTGGTTCGATTTCCTTTTGGATCTACGTCAAGTCCATATTCTATGCCAATAAGTTAAAGATCTTACTTAGGACCAACATCAAATATTGCCATATTCCAGGCCGGAATTATTTGTTACGGAAAATTGACGGACTTTTCTGTGCAGGACATTTAAATGTCGTTTTGTATATCAAAGGATAACTATCATTTTTATTATTATTTCCGACTTGATTGAGGTTAAAATAGGGATATCTGAACTGAAATTCAATAATGCTACTGCAGCTGATGTCCTGGCTCCTGAGTTGTTCAAAACAAAACAGCAGGAGATAACTTATTAAGGCTGAACTAACTTATCAGTCAAAAGAAAGAAAGTCCGATAAATACAACCGTCCTTAAGAAAAGAGTCGTTCTAACCATTTGTACACCCAGATCCTTACGACAAAGAAACAAAGATCTCTCAGTGCGTCTGTAGGTCGTAAGGTTTTGCCATCAGACTAGAAATCCATATGTTAGGATACTGGGCCTATACCACCATGTTCCATGCTTAACCAACTGAACTATAGGTACTTTAGGTCAGAATCTAAGTGAGCCTGACCTCCCTAAACCCATGAACGCGAGAATAGGTCAAGTTTGTCATTACGAACACTTGGTCTCTGTTGGGAGAACAAAAAAAAAAAAAGGTTAAGTATATGCCCCAGTATTCGATTCTAAATTGCACTCCTTAACTGATTGTCCCTTCTCTTAATCATTCAGAAAATCATCATTTCCAAGTCATTGCTTGCTATCTTATCTCTCGATTCATCGCAGAGCCTATTTTTACAGTATCAAGGACAAAACTTCACCTAACGTCTTTCCACCCAAAATAATGATTGTACGTTCTCGTCCGGAAAATTATGTTAATTACCCCAACGGGTGGGAAACGTTAATACCCATGTCATTACCGTACCGAGGCCTTTGTGATTAGAAAGTCAATTATTTGCGAACGTCTCCACGCACCCGTTTTAGCTGCGCATTTTCAGGACTAACACACCTTAGATATGCATGCTCTGGGAGTGAAGCCGATAAAACACATCCTGTGATGTGAAATTATCTCGCAGCTGCCATCTTGAGAGAATGATTTTACCTGCGCATAAGAGCGTAGTAATAAACGTAGTTATATCCCTGTTCTATCCTTAAGTGCGATACCGCCAAGGAACCATTTAAACTGATAACACATACACCTCTGCGAAATAGACACATTTTGTTGCAAAGTGGTTTAGTCGTTAGGCTTCAGTAGCTAGACGAATTCCATAGATCTTTTGAAGAAGAAAATTAGTTTTAATGGATGCAAAGTACGACGAAATCCTTTGAAAGTCCTACACTGCCTACCTACACACTTTGCTAAGGGATTTCGCCCGCGCCCTTCTTTTGTGTGATCCAAGCAATTGTCATACACTCTGCATAGAATTGCTGAATAGCAATCAATAGAAGGCGTTAGCGTACCAGTTCAACTGAAATGTCTTATCGTCATATTCACAGGATCAATAGGTATGTATATTTTCTTCGCCAATTCCAAACTACATGCACAATAGCTATGACATCGAACAACAGCAAGGACGACGATGAGAAACTGCTTTCCCACCATATTGCTCCCATGCTGCTATTGTGTGTATCCTCTTCGATATTTTTCCTTTTCACTAGAAAATTCAATGCACGATTGGGAGGATGGAGGGGAAGGAACACAAAAACAGGGGAAAAAGTAAAAAATAAAAACAGAAAACTATAAAATTTATTTTTCTTCCTTTCGCTCTCCTTCTCGGGGCTTTTTGTATAAACCAATCGAACTGAAAATATTGAAACTTAAAACTCGGTGAATTGTGTGAGTTTCATTTGCGCAAATATACAAATGGAATGGAAGGGCGGCTCGCGGAGAAGACAAAAACTCGTTAAGTGCGAGCTTAACTGGGGCAATACTTTTGCTTCATTCAGAAACTGGTTCGGTTTGTTGTATGCACACTATTCAGTTGAAAAACTATGTACACGCTCCCACACGGACTGGGGCGGCATTCAATTGAAAAATCGCTTCGAATGAAATGTATCTAGATGCCCACTATGGTGTTTATCCCTTTTTTTCTGTTTTTTTTTTCTACCAATTGACGGTTGGGCGTAATTTGTTTATTTTTTTCGAGATGTTCAGATTGTGCTTTCGTGAGGATTAGAGTATTAGGCAAATCCGATGCATTAGAAAACTATACTGAATTAGAATCGAAGTGAAATGAATTTCCATAGAAAAAGGATGCTCCCCGGGGCGAAATTTATTGTTTGGTTATACAGATTCAAATCGAGTCTAATTGAAATGTCGTTCTATGTTGTTGTTTTAAATATTTCCTTAAATCAATTTCAATAAGAAGTTTTGACAGCTATCCAGGGTGGGTTTTCCTTAGAATTTGGTGTTGAAAGACATTTCGATTTGATTTATTATGATTGACGTTCATGCTGTTAGTTCAAATGACTTGGCTTAGTTGTTTTAAATGGAAATTTTGGAATTCTCGTGATTCATAAACACATAACACTTTAATGGTTTTGTTTACTCGATGAAAGTTTTATGAAAATTCATTTTGAAACGAGTACTATTACTTACATACATATGTAAATGGGCGACAGTGCCTGTGGCAAAACATGCAAGGAAAGAGATATGTCAGAAGATAATCAGAGTTTTGAAAAAGCGCAAAGATCTTATCGTCTTATCATTTTTGAGGCTCATCTGTGGACGCCGTAGCTTAAATGGTAAGTTGCAATACGGAGTGAAGTGATCGAGGCTCGATCCGCAGACAACAAGTTTTCCCACCTTTTGCGAGCGTCTGACAGAGATTCGATCACTTAGACCGTATGGCTTCCCGGGACAAATTACAAAAGAGCTCCTAGATGGAATAGACTTTTATATGACAGAACTGGGCAAAAGGCATAGGAGGAATAGAATGGTTTCTTTTCTCTCTCAACCCTACAGCTTCTACAGAAGTCATGTGAAAAGAGGCCCAGCCTTTTGACAGTGTCCAGTGAGATAACGTTGCTGATCTGTGATCAATAGAACCAACTCCGCAATACGTTTTAGGTCAAACTTGGGCCAGATTTGTAATAGAATTTTGGAAGTAGGGAGATTTTTCGATCATCATTTGGTTCTACTAATAGCGTCCAGACTTAGCGAGAGTTTGCATGAGAGTCATTCCTATATTCCGTAATTTTGACAGAACTCTGTGGGTCGTACCTAATCTGGAGATCTTGTCAGCCTCGTAATTTCCTGCAATGTCTCTGTGGCCCGGCAGCCAGTATAGGTGAATGTTGAACTGAGAGACAATCGGCAGTTTAAAGTGCCATTTGAAGTAAAAGAGCGCGATTCCAGGGACTTGATTGCCGCTTGACTATCAGTGAACATTACATGCCAAAATGTTCGCATGAAAAATGTTAAAATACTTTGGGAGGTGAATGATGGAGATGCTCAGATTGATCGCACTCACATGGATTGACACTGCAACTTAGTCCCTTATCAGTCTTCGAGTTCTCCGTGTAGAAGTGGTCCTCAGGAAAGGTAACAATGACCCATTTACTGCGATCAGGGATTTTTGTGCGGAAGTTTCGGTCAAATAAGATCAGTGATCATGGAGTGACCTTCATACTATCCAGCCCACTGTGAGGGGGCTTTCAGTCGTACAGGCACATTAGCAACCAAATGCTTGCAAAGAATGTCTAAGGGGAACAGATGAGGCATAACTGTCTTGAAAAAGTTTCCAAAAACAACACATTGCCCTCCGGACAAGGCCTTCCATACGTGTAGAGATACATTTTATTCAATTAGCATAAATCACTTCTATTACTTGCTGTTTTGCTTTCAATGCAGTCTTATGGATATCCACTGTGCGTGGTAGGAACTCCGTTTGGGAGGTCAACTAAAAGGATACTTGATCCTATGTCAATATACATCTTTGATTCATCTAAGTAGGTAGATATGGATGGCGTGTTAGCTGACGGGTTCTCCATAATTCTCTACTCTATAATTATAAAGCGGAAGCGGTTGGGGATAACCTCTAGTTCTGATAGCTGTAGTTATGATTACCCTGGTGTTTCCAATGAATATCAATGTCTGTAAGTAGTAAGTCAGCCATAGGAAAAGATGGCTAGGTGTAGGTAGATTTTGGTTCCTAGGTTTTTCAAAATATTTTACTGAATTCATTGAAAAGTACAGTCGCTGATTTGACCATTTTAGTTATGTTAGAACTCCAACTTAGGTTGTATGGACCTGAGAGACTGGATACTCTGTGGAGTGTTCTTCTGAGTGCAAGACTGATTATGGGGTTTTATACACTTTTTAGGTATTTCTGTCATCATCAGCCTAAATCTGGTTCTTTTTAAAAAACATCTGCCCCATGTACTGCTCCCATGACTAGTGCCATTTAGTCCACGAAGACATCAAAGCATGCACATTAAAGATGTAACTTGTTCATTTCCTTAAATCAGCCTAGACAGGCGTAAACTTAAAAATGTCAAATGTTTTAAGGCCGTTTCTGGCAAGCCATCAAATGAAATTGTAGAATAAAGATTGAAGCAGGTTTTGATCATTCTTTTTTTTAGTATTACTGCCAAAGATTCAGGCAAGTCATGACATCATTTATGGCGAGAATAAAGAGAAATGGTCCTAACTGGTTTCCCTGTGGCACACCAGAGTGGTATATAAAATAGTTCGATATCGTGTCTTCAAATTTGACTTAGTATGAGGTATTAAGGTAGGAGCTTATCCATTTAATAAATTTATAAGGAAAACCATAGTTATATTGAAGGAAATTTGGTCAAAACCCTTCAAAAAATCTGAGTCAATACAATCAAGTTATTGACCGCTTTCTAGTGTACTTGAACATTTATGCATAAAGCCTAGTTAAGGCTCGTGACTATAGTATATTTATATTTATATACCATTGCTACAAATGAAGGTTAAATTAAAGGAGGGAGGATGAAACTAAAGGAGGTGGTAAAAACTACTTTCTAAAACCACAGGAATATCACAGAGATCAGGAAAAAATAAGTTTAAGGAAGAAGGAGTATACGATATCCCAGACTCATTGAGTCAAATTTCAGCATCACAACACAACCCAAAGAAGCTTGTTTGAATACTCGGATCAATCAAACTGGACTAACTATACTTATATAACATCCTTGGGCAACTTTAGGTGTGCAATATGAACAAAATATCAATAGCTTGCGTTTAAGACGAGGCTCTATATTCTTTTAACTAGTCACTGGGTTTATGGACATATTTATTTACATGGGGGGTTTACAATCCTTTCATCGAGAGTTGAAACTGGTTCTACTCCATTCACTGTATCCATTTAGATGAAATCTCTGCACCGGGTATTGATATTAATTTTTCCAATATATACTAACGTTAATTACAAAACATAGATACACCATCTACGCAACCTATCGCAGACAATTAAAGAACATGGCATTCAAGTATTTTAATCTAAACAAAACCAAAAAAAAGAAACACATTTCATGTCCGCCACATAAGTTTTCGTATCTTTTTCTCATTTTAACTAAAAAGCCTTCATTCCCACAAGGATTAAGTTTTACATCTAAAAGGTCCCCCCCACCCCACTTGCTTCTTGAATAAAAAATAGAAAAAAAATTGAAAAAAACGGAGCATGCAACCTTACTTAACGAAACGAGAAAAATAAACCCGTAGGGGACCAAACAATTTAGGTTATAGTAAATGCAATATGATACTTGTGCCAGGAGCAGGCAGAAGGGGACCTTAAAATCCTTTCCCACATGCCCCACCCACCCAGCCATACATACATATATGGAAGCTCATGACAAATCGATTGTTTGCGTTTTGCCGCACGCATTTTGGGTCAATTCTCCTGGTTGAATTGTGGCGGCGGCGGCGGGCGTCGGCAGTGGTTGTTATGGGGACTCTTTGAATGAACTAGTTCAACCGCATATGGATTTTTACGCAACCAGCAACCAGCAAGCAGCATCCTCGTCCTTTTTCATTTTTCATTTTGTATTTCTTTTCTATTGAAAACCATTCGTTTCATGTAAATGGAGCTTTATGTGCTATACGAACGTGTATTCATATGTAAATATTTGTGTGTGCCGGTTTTATTGATGTGTGCCACACCAGTAGAGCGAGAGATTCGTGTCAAGTGGTGAAGGGGAAAATTATAATATTCAAACAGGATATGAAGGATATTCACATTCATTTTGCATCTCATTTGGCAATTGTCTAATTTTTGTCTTCCACCAGTTGGAAGGTGGTTAGATATTCAAATATTTGTATTGTATGATTTTTGCTTATCGTTAGAGCTCCACCTGGGGTCATGGTGAGTGGTGTGCTTAGTCACCCATGCGCTTCGATGGGTGTGAAAGAATGCTTGATGATGGAGAGGTATTTCATTGGAAAACTGTTATTGTAATTGAAATATTATACATATACTCTGTAAGAGATATTGATTCTAAAGGGTTCTTCGAGCTAAATCATCTCTATCTGGTGCACTCCCCATATAAATGTTTGAACAAAACAACCTGAAAACCATGCCACTAAACCTCACATAAAAAAAAGTGCACAACTTGGTCGTACATACTTGCAACTTTATGCTAAAAAGTTTTAAATTATTGAGGATTAATAAACTGGGCATGAAATTCCGCATCTTGAGATTATCGCAATAGTTTTTAACTGATGTTATTCAAAAAATGTTTGTGAAAAAATGTTTTCTTAAAAAATAAAGTGCACGACTGGGTCGTACGTACTTGCACTGTAATGCTATAAGTGTATAATTTTATTAGGATTAAAGTCCAAGTCTTGCTCTTCCCAGTAAAGTAGGCGTGGCATTCCGCGTTTCGATGGAATAATAGTCATAACATTGTAGGAGTTTACTCAATGTTTTGTTTTTATCAAAATGTCCATAAAAAGTGGGCGTGGCCAGATAGGGTGTTTGAGTGAATTATAGAGAATTTTAAGGCCTATTACTTTGCTTAAATAATTTTTTCTCAATTTCTAGTAAAAATTTTGAAAAAAATAAGTTTTATAAAAGTGGGCGTGGCATTCCAAAATTTGGTATGCCATTATTTTGCACTTGTCTTATAACCTACAAATAATAATTTTTAGGCCAATCGCTGCACAAATACCCGAGAAACAGCTGATTTTCAATATTACCGTTATTCGAATTTTTCGTGAAAAACGTGGTATGCCACCTCATAGCATATGCCCAAACTAACCCACACATCAAATTTTATCGAAATCGTTAGAGCCGTTTTCGAGAAAATCCATTTTAACTGAAATCGGCCCTAAGTAAACTACCCTTAATTTTGAGGTTAGAATGAAAATTCAAATTTCGCCTCTAGGGAATATCCCACAGACCCTATATATGAAGTTTGAAGTAAATCCGTTCAGCCGTTTAGGCTGTAGTCGAATATACAGACAGACAGACAGACAGACAGACAGACTGACAGACAGACAGACAGACTGACAGACAGACAGACAGACAGACAGACGGAATTGCCGGACCTACTTTTTTGGACTTCTCCATCATAGTAATGTCAAGTTTGATTAAAATCTCGAGTTCGATTTTTTTCACGATTGCAATACTTGCCCTATAGTAAAAAACGTCCTCAAAATGTGGGCGTGGATAAATATAACTGAATGCTTATCAATTTTGCCCTACTGATTTTTTACTTGCACCTATACCTATAGGGCAAGTATTGCAATCGTGAAAAAAATCGAACTCGAGATTTTAATCAAACTTGACATTACTATGATGGAGAAGTCCAAAAAAGTAGGTCCGGCAATTCCGTCTGTCTGTCTGTCTGTCTGTCTGTCAGTCTGTCTGTCTGTCTGTCTGTCTGTCTGTCTGTATATTCGACTACAGCCTAAACGGCTGAACGGATTTACATCAAACTTCATATATAGGGTCTGTGGGATATTCCCTAGAGGCGAAATTTGAATTTTCATTCTAACCTCAAAATTAAGGGTAGTTTACTTAGGGCCGATTTCAGTTAAAATGGATTTTCTCGAAAACGGCTCTAACGATTTCGATAAAATTTGATGTGTGGGTTAGTTTGGGCATATGCTATGAGGTGGCATACCACGTTTTTCACGAAAAATTCGAATAACGGTAATATTGAAAATCAGCTGTTTCTCGGGTATTTGTGCAGCGATTGGCCTAAAAATTATTATTTGTAGGTTATAAGACAAGTGCAAAATAATGGCATACCAAATTTTGGAATGCCACGCCCACTTTTATAAAACTTATTTTTTTTCAAAATTTTTACTAGAAATTGAGAAAAAATTATTTAAGCAAAGTAATAGGCCTTAAAATTCTCTATAATTCACTCAAACCCCCTTTCTGGCAACGCCCACTTTTTATGGGCATTTTTATAAAAACAAAACATTGAGTAAACTCCTACAATGTTATGACTATTATTCCATCGAAACGCGGAATGCCACGCCTACTTTACTGGGAAGAGCAAGACTTGGACTTTAATCCTGATAAAATTATACACTTATAGCATTACGGTGCAAGTACGTACGACCCAGTCGTGCACTTTATTTCAATTTCTACTCAAAAATATAAAACACTCAAATGTTTTAAAAAGTGGGCGTGACTGTTCAAAATTTTGTAAGACATATCCTTGCAAACGTCTTATATTTTCCATATATTAAGCCCGGAAAACGTGTTATGCTATCTTATAGCATATAGCTGAAGAAACTGACAAAGCTGACGCATTGGTTAGAGGAGACTCCTTTGGTTAAGATAGCATAAACGTCACCGACATCGAGACGCCAATATCGCATGCTAAATTCTTTATCAACGTCAACACGGCAAGGCTGGCCAATCATCGATGGCAACAGCTTGACCAATGCTGCACCAAGCTTAAATGAAAACAAGACCATAGGGCTCCTAAAACACACGAGCGTTCCTCAACACGCTAACCGACCACTGAGCTATAGGATGGCATGTTCAAAGTCCATCATACTACATCCATCCGTCCATCAGTCACCTGCACATGCCAGCACTTGCCAATATTAGAAAGGCTACAGTAGGTGAATACCTTTTCAATGAACTGTGTACTATCTCCTTTGTAAAAAGGAGCGGATGGTACCCAAAGTAAGAGGGTGATCCATCCACCTTACACAACGGTAGCACAATTGATCTTTTCTGGTCTATCGAAGGTTATCGAAACCATGGAAGCTATCGCAAATATCAAAATCTATTTTCATTGAAATCGGCCTTAAGTGAAGTACTCTTCATTTTGAGGTTATAATGAAAATTCCAATTTGGTCTCGGGGTGTAAACTCACGGGGTCCAGCTGTTGAGGCTGTTGGCAGTCCCACTTTTTTTAACTTCTCCAACATATTAATGTTAAGTTTGATTCAAATCTCGAGTTCGTAGTTGTTCACGAAACCAATACTTGCTCTCTAGGTATAGGTATAACATGGTCGTCCAAATAATTTTTTTACGATGGTCCTGATTGCATGAAGCAGGAAATAACACTCGATGTATTAAACTTTTCCACCCAAATGAGTCTATGAGCACCGGGAAACTCACAGGTTCCTATACGAACAACAACATTTTGAAGGACTCGTTCACATATTAGCGCACTAAGTTTATAACTTTCGGACTGAATGTTGTCTTTTTTTTTTTACTTATCCACATAGACTGTACTTTTCAAAAAACTTCAAACAAAGTTATCTAATGGTGTTAAAACGCATGATCTAGGTGGGTAGTTTGTGCCACCATTTCGTGAAATTAATCGACCAGAAAACTTAGACAGCAATGCCTCAATATTTTCACGTGTTGTGTAAATTGTAGCTTCATCCTGTTGAAAGTAAAAATGTCTATTCCTTCAATATAAGTCGACAAAGAATCTTAAATCATTTGTCTACAGCGGCTATAACCTTTTAAAAATCAAACATTTTCATAATAATTTTTATGAGTATTTCTAGCGTGTTCTATGCATGATTAAAATTATACATGTGTCTACTTTACAAATGTCAAAGATGGCATAAGAAAATGGCAGCGTTCACAAATGATTCACTATTCTGACATCTAGTCGCGACTTTTGTAAGGCCCTTCATTAGTGTCCTTAAAAATGTTCCTTCGTACTAAGCAATTTACTCGTAAAATATAGAGAAATACTTCTTCCTCAAAATACCGAAAATATTATCTGAAGTTTCTTTACACGTTTTTAAAGTCTCCCAGACTGATATATTTGAGTTATTTGAAAATATGGACTCATTCATTTTTCGGTTTCAAAAGTAAAGCTAAATAAAATGTTATTCCAATACCCAAGAAGCGTATCTACGGCTTTGTGAATGCCTAGCAGGCTTCAATTGTTGCGTAAATTTGACTTTATAAGGATGGAGATGCAAATCCAAATGCAAAATAGTGAGGTTTACGACACGTTCAGCTGCTGCGAACATCGGGAAATCGATAAATTCGGATCATCAGCAATACTTGCACTTACAGCAGCAATATTTTCGACTGATCATGGATTATTATGATGCACAGGCCTAACGACATCAATAACGCTTCCACTCTCTTCAAATTTCTTCACAATTTTACCGATTACTTGCGTGGTTGGTCGATTATGCCGACTATAATCATCGCGTAATGCGCGAAAAGTGGCTATTTTTGAATCACCACTTTTGTAGTAAGTTTTAATAATTTTCACGTGTCCTTCGATTGCTAAGCGATCCATTATCGTAAATGGCAAACATTCAACTAATATGATGATACTTCAAATGACAGCTGAGTTTGGCAGGTATCAAATGCCAGTGCTACCAACTTGAAACAACGACCCTGTATTAACGAACTTAATCTATATTCAAAGTGGAGTTTCGATAGAAGCTCCTATAAACAATGTCTTCATGGGTTAAAGTCACAGATTCAGCTGTATTCATGACTTGCATTGCCCCACTTCGTCTTTTCGGTGGCACTAAAATAGTTTGGCAAATCCCCTGCTTGGTTCTAACAATACAAGAATAGTTCCCATTTTGACCCAAGTTGACAGAGTACATTCATACAAATCGATTGACACCATTTAAAACAAAGGAAAATATTCATTAAAAATATGTCATTTGCAGTCATCAGTTGTACAAGAAAAAGCATTTTAGGGAGACTTTTAGTGAATAAGAGAAGCAATTGTTCGTTCTATGACCTTTCACAGCGCCCTTAAGGATACATATTTTTGAATCCAAAAAAAGAAATGCATTTTTGAGGACCGTAAATGTTTTGAACAAGTCTTCCATTCTTATGACTGAAAAAGGGAATTCAGCTACATATGTACCTACATATATATTAAATGAGAATCTCCCAATGCAGTCATTTCAATTGTAATACCACCGTACCTAGACTAATTGCTAAAGTCGCACCCTTGCCCATATGACTGAAACGGCGAGTGTCATCAGAGTATATTTAGTCTAAGAGACGTACTTCCTAATGAAGGTTAGCATAACCTTGACGAGCATACATATTTCTTTATAGAAATATCTCCTTGATCAACGCAAAAAGAATCTGATGTGATGATTTTCTGTCTGGCATGATTCGAAGTGTGAACTGTCTCACCCCCGGGATATTTCCCCAGTTGACCAGACGAAATTTGTACTCGCTATGGTGGGAGCCCAATCCTAGCTAGTTCATCTGACAATTCGTTCCCTCCAAATCCTTGATGACCAGGGGTCCGTCCGAGTTTCTCCCTGAAGGAATCCAGTAAAGTAGAAGACTACGCTTGAAGTGCTGCCAGTATATCTGAGGAGTCAGACTCATACATATGTATATCTTAGCCCCCCAAATTTTTTTTTTACTGTGGTTAAACCTAGGACAGATCTTAATGGCATGAACTTCAGCCTGGAATGCCTTGGGATTCCATATGTATTGAGATTTTGGTATTCAAAGTCACCAGCTCCAAGATGCCAGTTCCAATTCCAGATCCCATCTTCGATTCGACTGTGAACCAAACCAGACTTCTTGCGACTTCTACTTCAAATAACCTCTCGAAAGAGTACTCCCCGACCATAACGTTGAGTCAAGTATTTTCAGATGTCCCACATGGTCACCTAGCGACCGTCGTGCAAATCGTAAGTTATAAGAGTGAAAGTCCAACATGGCTCCATGGCACTCTCGATGGCAGACTCGATATAAGAATTCCAGAAAAGCCACAGAAAAAGTTTTGCAGGGATTAATGGATAGTCTTCTCTGCTGGACCATTCTAAAACTTATAGTAAAGCACCTTCCATGACATTAAATATGGCTGTACTGTGTTTCAAGTCATACTTGAATCAATGGCGATGTAGACTGATCTCTGTGGACTGCCTACCCACGAAAGGGAAAAAAGGACTCCTTCTTGGGGACAGCCTTAAACTACGATCACTACGGCATCTAACTCTAAATGAGGAAGTAATAACTCCAGTTGTTCATTGGTTGATCGAATCCTCGATAACTCTGTTACTAATTGTTATTACCCCCTTACCACGAAGAGACTGGAACAACACATGGCAAAAGGGCGCCGCAAGGCCTGGACGGCATAGGCAACACGGGTACTCTGACTGTTGAGCGATGCAGAGCCGTGGTTAACGAGTTTTTATTTCCGCAAGCTCATGAATTGAAACTGGAGGACATGTGATAGCAAAAGAATGATGCAACCGCATACACAGTTCGCGCAACAATGGACATTTTGAAAGTAGCGTTTCCGGCAGGCATATTGCCTCGTTTTGGCAAGAACACTCGATTTGACCGATTTAGAAGTCACGATTTAGAAAACAAACCACAGACTCTGGCAGCTCCGAAAGAGAACATTCGACAGAAGTGCAAGAACATATCGCTGGAAGTCCTCACCAAAACGATTGAAAATTCGGTAAAAGGAAGCCAAATTTTCATCATTAATGGTTGGGCTAACTTGATCGATATTATCTTAAATAATTAATGAATTTTAAAGGTTCAAATACACATTAAAACAAAATTCAAATATGTCGTTTTATTTTAAAGATAGCAAAATAGCAAAACAACATCGGTGAGAGTTTTTGGACCTTTCTCTTTTCTTCCTAAAACCTAATCAATTTTATGATGAAAATATCCTTGTCCACAGATGGTGTCCTGGCAAAATATTTTCCCAAAACAAAATCTATTTGTATACACAAGTATAGATGCCTTAATTCTGTCTTAATTTACATTCTTAACGAACACCAATTCATGGACACAAAGTTTCATCAAATAGATAAATCATTTGACTACATTGCCCCTCCGATAAATCTCTGTCAGTCACCTCGGTTGCTGGCCAAAAACATCATCAGGTGCTTCCTTTCCAATGTCAAGCTTATCAATTTCCATCGCCATCGCCTATTGAAATTACAAACACAAGTTTAGCCGCCCACCAGATGTCAGCAATCAGGCCAATTGAAATGAACCGCCCACAACGATGGTAATTTTCATCAAATTAAAAAAAAATATATATATATTCCGGCCTAGCATCCATTAGTGTTCAGAAATTCATTCTCACTCAACAGGCACAGCCCCCCGAACTACCACACAGCCCCCGAAAACTCCCCACTGTGGGCCATTTTAAATTGATTTCCCGGCGTTAAGGATGCTTTTCATGTTTTCGTTTTTTCTTATTTCAGTGGCTCTTTCTTCTGTGATTGATATGAAGAATCTCGTATGGCCCCCAAAGGCCCAAAGGGGCACACACTCGCACACACATTCCACGAGACAGGAACCCACCTACCTTGGGTGCCATTTAATAATAGGAAATGTCTAAGACGTCTAGTTTTCAATATTACTTCGTAATAAAATGGATTTCAATTTCAATGCGCAAAAAAGGTAAAACCGTCAAAAAAAATTGTAATAACGTTTGCCCTTGGTTACGCCCCCATACCCTCCCAGACGTCCCATACCAAATCGAGACCGGAACATCTCACTTACCTCTTCATAGATGAAATTGTCGATTTCCTCCAAGGGTTTCCCGTACATGTTCTCCGGAAACGGTTCGAATTTCTTTGGCAGGACATCGCCGTCTTCGACTGTGGCCTTCGTCCTGGGATGGAATCCATATTCACGTACCAATTGTATATGACGAGTTTCATGCTTGATCTGAGACTTTTGAGTGTAGGCAACAACTTGCTGTTTGGCAACTGTAAATAGAAAAAAGAATGTAAAATGAAAATTTGTTCGGGAATACCTACAGGATTGCGGAATTTCATTTCATCATATGAAAAAAAAGAGCAACCCGTGGTGGATCTAGTAAACAATTTCAAAGTATTTTTATACCTTTCGACTGACCTTGTTTGTCTTCGGTTCAGTCCCTCATTTCGGAAGGGGAATGTGGAAATCCCACATTCACTTTGCCATAAAAAAATTGTTTTAGTACAAAATTATGAGAGAGTTTTATGTTTTGGTTTGCCTTTCCTTTTATTTGCTGTTTTCCGATGGATTTTTGGCATATATTGGCTCGTTTTGGGAATAGGAGGCCGTGTGCAATAAGAAGAAGCCCCCGTACAGAGATGAAGTAATAAAATGAAATGTTTGCATATAGATTTATGACATACCTACACCTCTGGGGGTAGGCCAAAGCAAAAAATGTTTTATTATACACTTTCGATTATTGATCAATTAAATAAATTGATTTCGATTAAAATGTTTCCCTGACGAAACTCCGAATTGTCATAAAGTTGGGTTTTTTTTTCCTTTCGGCCTTCAATATGAATTGCACTTGAAGTGGTGAAATTTTATTTGAATAATAAAGAATAAAATGTCTGAAATCAATTGGCAATACACGTCCATTCGGAGCCGATATCTACACAGGTATGGGGCGCCTAATACTAGAATTTTTATTATTTTTAATGGGGAATCCGGTTTGAGAATGATTTACAAAGGTCCTGGCAGTGAAAACGGCTGGTGGTGAGCAAGAATACTGTAGAATCTTCTTAGCGCTGTATCAGAACTAGTGGCACTGTGCTACCAAAACTTCGATAGTGAAGCACTTTGACTTACTGTGCTGTTTATGAATTTCATTTAACACACAGCAGTCGTCTTCACCTTCCGTCACCAACCTACCTATTCCATATTTTTAATTGTAAATGCAAAGATTTTCAGGAATATTCTTCGATAAAAGTAAAGAAAAATTTGTAGAGTACCGTCAACACTTTGGCGTGGAGCTGGAAGTATCTCTAGAAAAGTGGGTACCTCTTCACTATAGACAATCAATCAGATCTCACAATATACTTATGTATATACATATGTTCCAAAATGACATGCATATAAGTACATATTTCAGATTTATCTAATAAAATGAACAATTAATTTCAAGCGGTATCGTGCAGACAAATTTGTATGAAGATATTATTTTGAATGGCTCAAACAACTTGGAACAAAGTTTTCTACCATTAATGGATTATTTTCTTAAGGCCGATGTCACCAGAAGTTCATTTTCTCGAAAAGGACTATATTCTAAAGATATCTCCTTTGACCACATTTTCCATCGAAAATTCGGCCGAAAAAGGCTTGCACTTTTGTCGGTTCATCTCTCTGAGAGGCAAAAACTCACTAATCACAGTAATCATGTTGCCCTCGGCGGCAATATTCTCGTCGAAACAAGCACTATGAGCCTTTCGGTGCCTCTTCTGTCATGTGTTGTTCCAATAACTTCTAGTCGAGCGGCTATACACTTTAGTGTTAAACTAGTTAGCTTAGAACGGTCGGGAAGTGTGCGCCAAAATAGCTGACGAGTTATTCCGTAAAGCAATAATCAGAAAGAATACACCGCGATCTTGAGGAATGTAGCGTTCAATGGCTTATTGCAGTCAGAATTGAAAAAGTCCTATCAAAGGTCCAAATAGTTACGGGGTTCTTCATAAAGCAGGGCGGTACCTGGGTTGCCTGCTACATATATTTTGGTACCTAGAAGGGATTTGTCCACACTCACTTCCCTGGCTGATCCTTCATCAACTCAAACCTCACAGAGAGGGTCAGCAGTTCATCGATGGAGATTAGTACACAAATGATTGACGAAAGGAAAGTAGGGTGGGCCATTACCACCTTCTCCTCCTAGAAGTCATCGCGACTAAACGGGATTATTGATGCTGTAAACGTACATATATTTCATTTCGTGTTTGTCAAAGATCTTCAAAGGATGCTTAAGTTGCACCTTTATATGTTCCCCGATCTTGGTATGAGGTCACTGTTGTCTTTATCTTCAAGGCAGGAAAACCCAGTCACACTACAGCAAAGTACTTAAGACCGATCAGTCTAACAACCTCCCTCCCACTAATATTAAAGTGAGTCCTATCCTATCAGACTGGATAGAATGCAACCTCTATTTAGGCGACATCATATCCGAATTGAGCAGTAGCAAAGCACATGGTGTGACCTCGCGTTGGTACCAGAAAAAGCAAAAATATCTAGGGTGCATAGATAATGTTGCAGTACATTCGACAAAGAATGGGGACCTAAACCAGCTACCACCAATTGGGCTGGTGGACTGGTACCTACCCTCACAAGAGTCCAACGTCTGTGGTGTACCAACGTCTGTTGTGGACCACCTTCGACAAACCTGGATTCGAAAAAGCTATCATATCGGGCACAACACCAACAAGTGGTCAAACGTTAATACGTCTTCCGACTACCTCACCCCTTACACACACTTTAACCTGCACCTTAACTCCAAATGTCTCTCTGGACAGAGCTAGAGAAAGAGTGAAGTCATCAGCTCCGCCTCCATATCTACAAGACGGATCAAAAATTTACGAAGGGGTGGGATTGCCCAGTCCGTAAACCCCACCAACCATGCAAGTCTGTATTATTGAGACCTTCATCCACATCCAAGCAGCCATCAAAGCCATCACTTCCATCACAACCAAAGCAAAACTGGGCAAGAAGTGTAAGAGGAGCTTAAGGCACATCATCACGCTCTGCTGCAGTCTAGAACACATAGGCTTTTAGCTTTTCATTGGCATCCGCATATTCCACAACACACTTTCGCTCCGAATGCCCATACCTTAACAGAACTAGGTCAATGGGACCAAGGGCCTAGCTTCTCACAACCATACGTTATGTGCGTGTTATATTTTTTACACGAATGGAAGGGGCCGACTGTTTAATTCCCTGTCCGAAGGCAGTTTGTTATTTGAGAAGCTTTTTCTCAGGACAATTGTACTCTCGGATGTTTGTCAGACGCTCGTGAGAGGTGGGGCCGTGAAAAATTTTAGGTGTTCCCGACTGGGATTCGAACCCCTTGCTCCATAGTCCAACGCACTAACCACTGAGCCACGGCGCCCACAACTAGATACTTAACCCTCGGAAAAATACCTTTCAACGATCTAAAATTCATCACGAAAACAGGCTGATTCCGGGGGGTCCCTGCAGCAGTTGAACTAATTTTTCTATGGTCTATGTGTGATGGTTGGTTAGACCGGCCTTCGATAAGGATGCACATAGACCAGAAAAGGTCCATTCTGCTACCGTAAAGTAAGCTGGGTGGGTCACTCTCTTACTCTTTTATGAAGGAGCTAATATTAGCTAATATTAGGCGGTATTCAGATCATTGAGACCGGAAGGCAAGGACCGGAAATAAGCATACGTTCAGCACAGGAAGTCTAAATCCCAAATCTCTAGTCTGCAGCTCCTACAAGGTTTTTGAGATAAAACCAAAGCAAATACATATAGGTCTGTACCCCCAAAAGTGACTCCTGCATCCTTAAAGAATTATCTCTCATAGGGAAAAGTACAAAATTGCTAATTATCAATGAATCATTAAATCTCAATTAATAATTATTATTTGAAAGCTCTTAATTAAATTGCAATCAAAAAGAAACAGCAAATAAATAAATTTACGTTAAACCGATTTAAGTATTATTAACTGACAAAATCCAATTAATGTCCATGAGTAAAACAAATTCATCTGCCGTTCCTGCGTAAATAATTAAAATGGTTTCTACGGCAACGACTTTGATTCCAGAGCTTAAATGCTATAATTAATTTATTCCATCCCGAATGTTTTCAAGCCAAAAAAACGAAGCGTACCCAAACACTCCTCATGGATTATTACCAATTGAGTGAAATTGGCTTACGCTAATTTTAAAACGATAACATTAACAATTTTTCGAAAATTTAATTTCATTCAATATCATTATCCTTGCGGATCCCCATTAACGCAATCGGCGGCATTTAAGTTTACCATCACTCTCAAAGGAGCAACTTATTCACGATTTTATCCTCAACAATCGATACGAATACACAATGCAAATGATATCTGTCGAAACGTGTTTAATGCGAAGGCGTCTTGCCTTTGTGATTCCCTTAAGGAAATAAAAAAAAAAATAAAAAATAAGGGACACCCAAAGCGAAAAGAATCAGCAAAGACATCCTTGTGCGTGTCCGGACGACAAGGACGACGCTGCCGCATGTCATTAAATTTGCTTTATTTCCATTCAAGTGAAAAGAATAACCCTCCGGTATAAGAGTAGGACTGAAAAATCACAAAATTCATTTTGAAATATTCATTTCCATGGGGGGTTTGGGGTTGGTTACTCTACAGGAAGGATACGATTAAAACATTGGAAAAGAAGATAAGTGGCTTTTGTTTTTTTTTCGTTGAGTATTATAATTTCAGAGCAATGAAAGGATGATATGGTTCCGCATTGGAAGGAAAGCACAAATGCTGAGTTGAAGTTCCAAAGCCTTAGACAAATATCCTGTTTTAAGCAATAATCGCTTGGCTCAGGACACTTAATGTGTGACTGTGGAGGACATAAATCCAACAGCTTTGGCGTAAATGTTTGCAATAAATCTGAGTTAGAAGTGCAAACACGTCGGCGTGATGGATTACAATTGTAACCGGAAATGATAGCCAGACTATTGGGGTTTTTATTGTTTGACAGTTAAAGGCACGTTTTTCCTATTTTCCAGGCCAAGCCGTATCGATTTGGTAATTAGAAGTATTAATAGCCATTGCGGGTTTCTCTTTGGCGTTACTTTGTAATCAGAGTCAGATTCGGTGCGTAACGAGGATCCCTTAAGTTTTACTTGAATTTGAAACATTCAAAGTTGTATCCTTTCTGGTCAAATGTGATCTGTTTGTGGAGAATTTTAGCATTATGCTGGTAAATGTTGGTAAAAATCGTGCTTAGAAGAAAATGCGTGAGTAATCAAGCAAACGAATGACCACACCAAAGACTCTTCGAATTTTGTTCGCAGGCAAAGGGTGACCAGACAGCAATGATACTTTTTGCATTCGCTTTGTTCCAGTAGGTGTCTGAGTTACCAATAACATTCAGCTGTCAAAATATTCGGTAAGGTTTGCCATTTCATCATGCATCGTTCCACGCCTGTCGAACATGCGGAAAGTATTAAAACAATATTTTCGAAATTCCGACTCTGTTGTAAATACGCAACGTGAATTTTTTAGTGAGGTCGGATGTCATTAAGGCTTCCGTGTGGAAAAGTTTGATCGTGAGTACACTCTTTTGGACCTTAAACCACCAATCAGACAGAAATTAGTGCGAAATAAAGAAAATATATCCGCCGTAGTGGCCAGTATCGAAGAAAATCCAGAAATGTCGATTTGGCGCCGGACAGCTGAATTGGGGATAGCCAGAGAGTCAACTCGGCTTATTTTGCGGTTCAATTTGGGCCCACATCCGTATAAGATCGTGCCGACGCAAGAATTAAGGCGGAGGACCATCCGTTGGCCGGAGATCCGGATTTTGGATAAAAAAACATCTTTTCGGATGAGGCTCATTTTTGGACCAGTGGTTGTGTCAACAAGCAGAATTGCTATCATTGTAGCACAAGTGTTCGACCAAATATCAATGCATCCACAAAGATTTACTGTTTGGTGGAGTTTATGGTATGGCGGCATCATCCGACCTTGTTTCTTTGGAAGTGAGGAAGGATACACCATCGCCATCAATCGTATCATGTACAGAGCGATGCTAACCAACTTTTTGTGGCTAGAGCTCGACAACAATCGATATATCCGAGCTGGGATTTCAACAAGACGGTGCTACATGGCATACAAGCGACGCAACGCTCGAAGTTGTGAAAGAGAAATTTGACGACTGGGTAATCTCACGGAGAGGGTTCATCAATTGACTGCCGCGATCATGCGACTTGACACCACTCGATTATTTTCTCTGGGGCTACGTAAAGTTCTTAGTCTACGCTAAGAAGCCAAGCACTTTGGAGGAACTCAAGCTCAACATTCAACATTGGACCGAGTCATCAAAAATTGGACCGACGGCTTGAATCACTGCCATCGAAGCCGAGGCAGCCATTTGAATGATGTGCTATTCCACACATAATGGCATTAATGTAGCTTCAAAATAAAACTATCTCACTCCCTTGTTGTTGTTTTATTTAAATTGTCCTATCGTTCGTATCTGGTCACCCTGTACAATGAAGATCCCGCTTTAATTTAAGTTTTCGGTTAGATGGCTGTCTTCCGTCTACTTGAGCACTTGGACAGATCCACGAGCAGATCGCTGCCGTTACTCTTGCTACCTTCTCGATTTTTGGACGAACTTCCACATGTTATCCAAATCAACAATATCATCAAGCTCCACGAAAAAGTATTCTATTAGTGTCTGCTTTTGTGATAAAAATAATAGAGGTGAGCTGCAAAGAACTTGCAGTAGTCATTCTTCCTATTCTTGATCCTAAGGCGAAAGAAGCCATTCGAACGAACTCAATCGAACCAACAATCAGCGTCAAAAGGCATATAGAAGTTTGAAGAGATGAAGAAGTAAGTCTCGTTGTACAACCAACGTTGGTGCTGAGAACAACTTTAATACAATAGACGACGATAATCAACACTTCTGATCACGCACCAAAAATTAAGGCCAGCAATATCCAAGTAGAGGCTGGTAGTCTTGACAAATTATTACAGTTGAATTATTCAAAGCTCATTTCGCAGATTTGGTTGGACGAGTGTAATCCTTCAACAATTCACAATTCGATCCTGGAGGAATCTAATGATATTGAGTTCGATACCCACCGTCCACAAAAGGATTTATAGAGACGAGCTCCATATACAGAGCCATGTCTCGTCTATGCAAGATGACGATAGACGATAGAAAACGCCAGTTTCGAAGACAGCACAAAAAATGTCGCGAACTTCTGACAAACATTCGAGAGTATAATTGTCATAAAAAGATCCTCCTTCAAACATGGGCACGTGATGAATATAACCCTCACTACGGGAATGGTTTTGAGAAGCTAGATCCGACTTGTTGCGACAAATATTTTTATTTGTAATCGGTGTTTTTGGGCCTTGTCTACAGTCCTACTTTGTAGCGCTTTTCTACTGTACTCCGCCCTAAGATAATAAATTCATAAGAAACATCTTACATAAGGTCGATCCTGGACACTTTGACACCTCTCAACCACAAGCTGCGGTATAGACGCAAGTAACTGCTTACTGTATTCACTTTTCTAAAATCTCAAAATCGCTCAGATAGGAACTTACGTTCGAACATATTTAAATTTGTTTTGATTTTCGTTTTATGTTTCTTGGGATCTGCTCTAAAATGTCAAACCTAGACAGATCTTAAGCTTTCACCCTAAAACGCCAGATATCGTATTAATGGCTTTGGGGGTTTGGGTCACTTCATCAAACACCCTCAAGTACAATCAAAACCTCCATGAGTGGCTTTCAATATTTATTTCTCGAATTACGAAAAGCTTCATTTTTGTATTGTAGTAAGTCAGTTAAATATGAAATTTTAAACCAAAACCATTTGTGTTTACTTTCAGTTAAAAGATGACACCCGATCCTCCAGTGAAAACTAGTCACTCCAATGAAAAGAAGACACATTACAATTTGCACTCCCAAATAAACCAGATAGTGGCCGGTGCCACTTCCTCAGCAATGACACGTTTTCTTACGCAACCATTTGAAGTACTGAAAATTCGATTTCAACTTCAAGTTGAGCCCCTGCAAGGAGGGGCAGGACAAACTTCCAAGTATACATCATTTTTTCAAGCGGTTAGACTTATATTCAAAGAAGAAGGATTCACGGCTTTCTGGAAAGGTCACAATGCTGGCCAGCTATTGAGCATTGTTTATGGGACTTCACAGTTTTGGGCATACGAACAAATACGACTGGGATGCAGCCAAACAGATTTCCTGCACGACAGAGAAAATCTAAACCGTTTCCTTAGTGGAGGTGCTTCAGGCTGTGTAGCTACCTTGATATCGATGCCGTTTGATGTGATTCGTACAAGACTTGTAAGTCAGGATGTTGGTGGAGGCTATCGCAATGCAACAGCAGCAGTTCCGTATATTCTACGTGCCGAAGGTGTACGGGGGCTGTACCGTGGTCTTGGAACAGCTCTAATACAAATGTATCCACTTGTTGGTGCTAATTTTGCTATTTATGGACTTTTTAATGATGTAGCGTGCAAATTTTGGAATGTGCCTGACCACAGCAAACTGCCGACAATAATATTACTTATGTCAGGAGGTGCAGCCGGTACAATATCCAAAATGGCAGTTTATCCGTTAGACTTTATCAAAAGACGATTGCAAGTTCAAGGATTTCATGATCATCGAAAAACTTATGGGAAAAATCAAAAATGCGACGGTATTCTTAGTTGTGTGAAGAGTACACTGCGCGAGGAGGGTGCCTTAGGCTTCTACAAAGGCATGGCACCGACCCTTATTAAATCTGGTATGTCCTCAGCCTTGTACTTTGGATTTTATGAAAAGGTGAAAGACTTTTTGTTTGGATAGGATAATAAAAAGAAGGTATTTTTGTACCCCAACCCTCTCAGGAATATGCTAAGTAGTGGTTTTATTTTAAAGCGAAAAACAAAAAAAAATATCATTCGCCATTTAGAGAGACATTCTTTTTTTTTTTTTTGATTTTAATCGACGTGTGAACGTTGCTGCTGCTCCATAAGGGGAAACGAAAACGTGCGGCTTTAGTGGATGGGAAGTGTCGGTTGGGTTTACTGTGTACTTCATGGGGATGGTCCTTGAATTTCTGTCAACATTCTTACGTTGAAGATCGACGGAACACGGAACACGGAACACTTATGTGGCTTGTTGACCTATTTGCCTAGGATCAACATACATAGCTCGAAGCGAACAGTATCCGTTACCAGATGTTGGCTCTAGGTTGGGCGGTGATTAGATTGTAAGTCATTTCCGCTAATCGAACAGCTGGGGTCGGTAAGTGTTGTTGGTTAAACAAGATATTGCACCAAACAAATATTTCTTTCCTGGAATCGAATCGATTCAGGAAGGAGTAATTGAAATTAATTTTGCGGTCTAGTGGGGTGGTTTCTAATTTTTTTTTTTTGGTTCGACTTAATTAGTGGTATCCAATTAGGAAGCCGGATACCACTGGAACATTGCTTTAAATACGGCGCTAGCGATATAAGGCAAAACAGGTACTGAACCTGCTTGGTTTACCGGGAAACATAATACAAGTAGTTAATAGTTATACCTCAATCGGTGCAGACCAGCTCTTGACCTATAAGCGGTCTGGCAAATCACAGCAGACAGTACTGGCAAAGCAAGTGTACCTAAAAATGTGGACAAGCAACAAGAGCAACGATTCGATGGGGGATTCACACAAATAAGGTATTATGCGCCTCTGAAAAGAAGAAATTGAGTGGTTGTCAGTCTGAGTCATTATTGAGTGGAGCTCACGTATCACGAGCATTGGAAGACGTGTTCTCTTGTAGACATTTGACATCATCGTCCTTGCCAGTGTTATGTCTAGATAAATAGAAAATAGCTTGAACATTGATATTATTTATATGAGCACGTGTCTAGTACGAGACAACAGTTGGATGGTTAGTACCTTCTAACCCTCTTTTCAATAGAAACACATTCTGGAAACACTAAGGGAAGTTGGTGCAGACTATAAGCATTTGATAAATATCATTTCAACATTATCTTGGAAGATATGTCAACAGTTAGGACCATTCGAAGCCTCTAAAGCAAAGCAGTTAAAATAAGGACTAAGAAGGAGATACGATGCAGCAATGGAGTTAAAGAAAACGGTAAGGTAGACTTCACCGGGCTCACAGGGTTTAACTTTGATGAAGAAACGTCTCCCGAATAAGCAAAAAGGATATGTTTTGTAGCGATCTGTGATGATGATGCGGAATCCGTGTAGCAGGACCTACATATGTATAGCCTCTGTGTTCTGCCCTTTGCTGTGTAATGTAATGTATGACGACGTCCTTAAGTTAGGAATTCCAAGGTACGCCGAAATAGTTGACTTCGGTCATTTGATTCTGAATATCGCAAGTAGAAGTACAATTGGAAGTAATAGGTACTTGTCAGCGTTAAACACCATAGGGGCTTATTATGATCGATAAATCCAACTACGGTGGATTTGTGTGGGGTAAGTGAAAAGGTTGGAAATACAGCAATGTACTGGAGTCTGTTGGCATCCCAAACATAGCTCTCATTATGGCGTTCAAAGTATGCCGCGACATCTGTCCCGATGTAGTACTTACATACATACATATGTACATACAGTATATGTATAAGTGGTGGCTGAATGATGGACTCTCGCTGTAAGAGCTACACATATGTATTTAGCAGAGCATAAAGGTGGCCAAGCAACTCTCAAACAACTTCAACGATTGCCTTTGGAAATCGTTCCGTTGAATTCACTATAAACGTGGTTGGTAGAGCTATAAAAAAAGCTTCAAAACACCAAACCCAGGAGCAGGACCAAGTCCAACATGAGCAACGGCAAACCTACCAGCAAGCATGCTTTTAGGCACTTTAACTGCAGATGGTACAGAATTAAGTTATCTACTAACGAAAGAATAATCTTGACTGGCGTTACTGTGTTTTATGATGACTTGATGCTGTAAGTTGGACCTACATTTTCACGGTAAGGAGAAGAATGAAAGAGGAGGAAGAGGAAAAGGGTTGATCTCACATACCAAAACAAAGAAAACGAAGTTGAATGTTCTCAATTCTGGACTCAAGCGTACTAAGGTAGATTAATTTGATCACGTTAGTTTTGCAGAATTCTTTGAACCATTGTTAGACCAAACATTGACTTTAAGAATCATTTCATCAATATGCGAATAGAACTTGACCTCCTTGTCGCACAAAGTGCCAAGGTCGCGAAAAGGATGAACTGCAAACTGTTTAATTGATGGTCGTGGAGAAGACTATGTCGAAGGGGAACTGATGGAACTTCCGGGAAAAAGTAATATTGAGCCGTAAGTTATTTTTAAGACACCAAATCAAAGAATTATCGATGTATTGTTAAAGAAAGCTCTCTATAGCATCAATTTTAAGGCTTGTGAGAGAGAGAGATTAATTTGAAATATTTGATGTTATTAGCGTTAAGGGGATGGGCACAATTGTCTGAACCGCGGCAAAATAAGCAACATACTTAACTCAAATATTCATTGCATACTTTAACGGTGTTATTTGATTCCGCGTGAAATTATGCAATACATTTTTGGAATCAAAATATTCGTGGTTTTGGAAAACGTTTCTGGAAAACCATGTAAAGTGCAATATTAGAATGTGAAAAGCGGAGGAAAAAATTGACAATTCTCAGGTTTACAAAGTAGGTAGGTAGCTAGTGTCGAGCAATCACGATTCCTTCAAAAACCTTTACGATACCAAACCTACACTTAAACCATGCCCTCCATGCCTTTGATGTCCGAGAAGAAGGTGTTTACGTCTACTTTGAGCTATGCCCTGGTATTCACAGAGTAAATGTGTTACTGCAGTGTCTCCATACATCCGAATTTGATATACCTAGTCTCATAGTGTGTGTGTCGTAGCGTGCCTCTTTAGAAGGAAATGGCTAGATGTAATCTCGAACCTTCTTTATATTTTATAGATTTCCTACGATCTAACAAGGCCTGAAACATCCTTTACTATCTTAAGTTCCAACATTTTAGTTCAGCCTTGTTGATGAACCTGTCTAGAATAAATCTCTTAGTCACACAGATCGGTTGATTTACAGTTTTAACTGTGTCACTTTGTGCAAACTCAGATTCTTTTTTGGTCAGTTCTTTGGCACATTTTTTCTCCTCGATACGCAGTGTCCAAGTACCCAGCATAATCTGCCGTGGTTCTGCATACATAATATCCTGAGCTTTTCTCACCAATTCCTGACTAATTCATGCCAGATATTGATCGTATCTTTAGTAATCCAGCATAGCTAGAACCTCTGCTTGAAAGTGTCTGGAAGTATTAGGGTTACTTGCAGGTCTACATATACATCATATCTCTAGAATATATACCGGAACCCATGGCCCCATCCATTTTGAGACCGTTTGGATATAGTGGACTCTTGTTTTGTAGAGAGACAGATTTCTGGATGTATTACTTCGTATGGTGTATCGAAGTCCAAGCTACTGAAGATGTCATTCGAATCATCAAGGAAGTCGACAAGTGATTTGTTTGGAATGGAGCAATGCTCTAAAGTGTTGAAGAAACTTAAAGTGCCATACATTAGTTTGTCAAAGAGCACTATCACTTCCCTGGAGTAAACTCAGGTTTACGAAAGTAAGCTAGCAGTTCATGAACTCATGGAGGAATCTGTACTAAAGACTTTGGTATACACGCTATCACCATTGTCAGTATTTAGTGACAAGAAATGACAACCTATCACTGAAAAAATGTTGCTGGAGTTGATAATCTTATTAATTTTTTTTGCCTGCGTATCCATGAAGTAGAAACAAAATATGAATTGAAGTAAAATAATGCGCATACGCCATGCAGTCCACTCATTTAGTAAAGAAATTCAATACTCCTCAGCTCACAACACAAAATATGAAGTGTAAATAGCCAAGCTATCACCAAATAGTCACCCTTTCCCTCTGAACACCTCTCCTTCCGTCGAAATTGATTTCCTTTTAATGACACACAATTCAATCATGTGCCGCATACCGCATCAATAAGCACCTTCTTTGATTTCCATCATAAATATCCCAATAACGGCCTGCGAAACATGAATATAACCCAGCAACACAAACAGCCAAAACAACATCATTAACCCATAAAAGACCACATCACGTATGTATGTATGCATGTATATACGTGACAAATGTCCTTCCACCCCTTTCGGTTGAAACCACCAAAATGTTCACCCCACCACCTAATTTCCTCATATTAATATACACGGTGCAATAATTAAAACAAAAGGGTTGCCATTGGTAATTAAATTCCGTTCATGAAAGGACTCATGCCCTCCGGCCCTAATGAAAATAATTCATTAGACACAGACATAAGGTTCATCGAAGACTGGTCCATGTCTTACACATGTCCTCTGTGAACCGACCTACATAAGACTTATTATAACCACTTTCCCAGTAACCGTCACTCGGAGTCCTGGATATCTGATACACAGTCGCAGAGAGACAGGCCCACTACCGGCCACATATGGAACGACAAATAGTGATTTTCCATTTCTGGCCGCGCTCCTGCCTAGAGAGGGTTGACTTTCCGCAACTGTAACGAGATTTGACTCCACGATAGCCGATGGCTATGCGCAGAAATGGCCACTAAAACGTCGGGAAAAAAAAACCTTCCAACACGGAACCTACGGCTATGCCACATAGTAGTTCTGGAATGCAAATTCGAGGTTTATAATTGTCTTCGTCACGTCATAACACTGGCCGTACTTCCAAACATACTTACGTCCATTCCGCGGGCTTCACTGCAGGCACATTGACATACATAATGTAGGGGTGGCGGGCGAAGGGGCAAATGATTATATTTACCTTCATTATAGCAACAGGGAATTTCGGAACACAAAAACTACCTGCCAACACACAATCGTACGACTAGAATAAAGTGGCACCAAATGGCCTTTTTCGTTGCTAAGTGGTGGCCGCCTCTAGTCAGGTGCCACCGCCACCACCAACCTACCTGGGTTCACTTTTGGTGGCAGCTTTTTAATTTGCACTTTTCACGTTAGCATACTTTGATAAGAGTGCTGGGGAGGTCGTTTTTTTTTCCTTTCGTTTTGTTGCTAAAGTTGCCTTTGTACCGGTTTTAATAGCCCAATATTGTGCCACGCTAACGAAAATGCAAAAAAAAGAAACCTAAATTCTTGGCAAAGGCATTTCCTTGGCGCAAAGAGGACCGCCCCGACCTTTTAATCCTTACCGTGGTTCTCATATCACCGCTCGAGTTGTTGGAAATATGCCCAACTCGACGGAAAGTGGATTTAACACTCTGTAGCCTTTCTGCAGCCTAGGCGGGGTAGGTAGAAGAATGAGCGGATTTCATGGCTATTAATCAAGATGAGTAAACAATTTTTATTTTTTTGGGTGTTTTTCGGGTCGGCAATGATGTTTCAGTTAAACGGAGGGTAAAACTGGATGGAATCCTTGCGCTGTTTGGTGAAACGTCCATTAGGGGAGATCCAGTGAGATTTTATTGTGCGAAAGATTATCTGCGAGCAGTGATGGCTCCAACGTGAGCCAGTGAGGTACTTGTCAGACCCCCCAGGCATTACTCAACTATCCTAAGTAGTAGTATGGAAAATTTAGCCCCCGACTAGAACTGTCACAGACTACGTTAGTGTCGAAACTTTTGTCTTATTTTCCTTTCTTCTATTTGTGATTAAAAGTCAATCTCCCACTGGAGTGGGGAATGAGATAATCCTTGGGATTAGATAGGACATTTTTCAAAAGGGTGTCTTGAGATAGAATACTCGTATCGGTGGCGCCTGGGGGAGCGAAAATGATTGAGATTATCAGGGATTATGTCCTGTGATGCAAAGGGATTTGGTGTTTTGGGAAATAATTTGATGAGTTAATTATGACAGTGCGCATATTGGGGGTGCTAAGATAATGGAATTGACAAAAGAAAAATTGACGGACAGAAGCCAATTAATTTTTTTTATGGAAATAAATATGTAATTTGCTTTGATGGAAAAGAAAGCATATGAAACTAATTGGGTGATTTTTTTTTTGAGGGGCTAATGTCATCATCATGATGAGATTGTACACACATCTCTCTTACATATATCTCGTTGACAGTTCATGTTTTCCTGATGTTTTGTGACAATTTGTCATTGTGTCAGCAAGTGTCGGGATATCGATCGCATTAATAGCAATAATCAGGGTTTGTTGGTGAAAAGGGGTTTGGTGTCTAAAAGTTTTAGAAAAACTGGCATTTTAATAACTTACACTTTGAAAACGATGAGCCACCCTAGAAGGAAAAGCCGAGGGATCAGACGGACTAAGACAGAGGGGTCGTTTGACATTATCCTTGTCAAGAATTTAATCCTTTGCCACAAAGCTAGAACATTTTTTAAGATGTTTATAAAATTTTGTACATGATTGTGATTTCCCATATCGTGCTTTTTATGAAGATAAACATACGTATGATCATCTGGAAGAATTTAGTGGCTTTGACAGAATTCGAGCCTATCGAAGGCCTTGATTTATAAGAAAGCATTTAATGCATCTGTTGCAATGAAACTTGGCAGCATTCTTTGGGTGCACGTCATAACTGACATCTCTTGTCAGTTGACATATTTCAGAACACTTTTCAGTTTCTTTTTTTGGCAGTTGAAGAACAGGCTAAACGACACTTGGCCTTGAAGTGAATCAGGACAAAACCAAGTACCTGTTGTCAACAAACAAAAACGCATCGGTCCACCGTCTGGGACAAAACGTCACTGTTGGCAACAGAAACTTTGAGTAACTCAATGAATGACACCCTAGTGGAGCCAGAGCTTGGTCTAAACAACTGGACGCAGGGTGCCCGGGGTCGAAGGGAATGGAAGGCTGCCGTGTCTTAGGCAGAGACTCTTCAAGGGTTCGCGAATCCGCTAAGGAATAAAGTTAGTAAGGTTCAATTTCTTAAGCCGCGATTAGTAGCTTTATTAGAGCCTGTTGTCTTAAGACCAGCTTAGGTATCAATGAATGTATGTAGTTCGACCAATTTATCAGGACCATTCTCATTGTATGCATTTGCGCTTGGGAAAAGATGCATACTGCCTTAACTGTTAGTGAAGTAAATGAGGAGTATGTTGTACTGCGGTCTTTTGATACATTGTTCTCCCTACTAACACCTTGGAGAAATTCGTGAGCTAATTACATGTCTCCTTGCATGGGATTCGTTGCAGTATCATTTTAATTGTTTTATATACTTTCTATGGATCGGGAGAAGATTAAGGAAGCTAGAGTACTCTCTATACCAGTCTCGTTTAAAAAATTGAGGATGAAAGTTAGCTCTAGGGACTGCATTTCCTCAGCTGATAATTGATACTTGCCCAAATATTTCAGTTTTTTGTGGAATAAATATGTATCGGGATTTCACAGAACTCGTCGCAGAATCTCCAGACACCTTCTTCTGATATATTAAGTCTCCTCAGGTGCTCCCTTAGTTTACAATACCCCGTTAAGGAGCCCGATCCACAGGTTGTTGTTTCTTATTGTGATACATGCTTTGAATTTACATATTCTAGTTGTGTTGTCCTAGAAGTTTCTTGGCTTGTTGCATGCTCTGTGCGTTATTCCGCGTTCTTACCCTGTTTTCCCTCTCTAGATTCAAATGGAAAAACCCATCAGGTTGAGATTAAAACTCAAGTCTACTGTTGGCTCCCTGTGGAACTTGTTAGACTGTGAAGAATGTCCATAGAGAGTGATCATAAAGACCAGAAATAATCTCACCGAGACCTTTAATGTGAAAAGAGGTGGTGCGCTGTCTTGGGATTTTTTCAATATGTACATGAAAAGTTTCGTATACTATACATATATGCCGTCAACAAGAAAGTGGGCATATCATCAGTGAGAATGTGACAATAGCTACATATATTAGCTTTAACTTTGAGTTAGTTCGGGGCTTTGTCTACCTCGGTTCCTCGATAAACACTTCAAAAATCAAAAGAAGAGTTACACTTGGTAGTCACTGTTTCTTTTAAAAAAAAGGAATTGAGTACCAAGGTCTTATCAAAGAATATTAAAGAAACTCAATATATGACTCAGTTCTGCCGAAAGGATAAGACAGTAGAGGAAGACCTCGCCTTAGGTGGTACGCTAAAGTGGGAAAAGGCCTCAACCAAGTTGGAATAATTGTTGGTTGAGGCCCAGATCCTCCTTGAAGAAAAATCTAACCATTTATTCCATAAGATAGAATTTAACTTTATAACATAGGATTACAAGTACTTACGAGAATTTAACGTAAGGATTTAAAAGTAAGTTAAAGGTTCTTAATAAGGCCTAAAGTACAAATTTTAAATGTACAAGTACTTTGAAGGAATTGTAAGTACAAATACAAATCCCGGTGCTGGTAATTGAACTTTCTAAGTCCTAATGTGTACCTAAGCAAATAAGTCCGAAATAATTGTACTTATGTTGTCTTATAAATCTGTTCAATAGGGATAAGGATACACTCTGGGGAGGCAGGCTATGTGATCAAAATTATCGAATTGGCATTACATATAGGCCTTAGTGGATATTACACACATATTCTTGGCATATACTAACGATTCAACGTAACCCCATAAAAATATATCCAACGAAGTGGCCATCAATTGCTTCACCAGCTGTGTGGCATGTGGCACCATCTGGATGGAACCACATATCATTGAAGTCAAGTGTCAAATTTATCCAATTAGGGCCAAATATAGTCTTCTAACATGGCTTGATACCGAACTCCACAGCTATAAGAGTTATTACGAACGAAAATTGGAGTGAGATCTCTTAAAGTTCCGACCAGCGACTCAGAATTTCGGTAGTAATTTTCATTATTTTCCAAAATTGTTTGTTCATGAGCTTTACCATGACAAAATTGACTGATGTCACTGACATTTTGACATTAACAAAATGTAAAGAAAGTGTAAGGGTGCGTCTTAATTAAAATTCAAAATTGTTATGTCCTTATTGAAAAGCCCTTTAAGTCACAGAATAATTAAACCTCATAGCACAAGAAAATTGGATGCACTAGAGGGGTCCCTTATGTCAACAGTTTGGTGGCACAAGTTTGCTTGGAACTTTAAAATAATTTTGTTTTGAGAACCGTTTTCATTATCGTTGTACTCTCGTATGTTTGTTAGACAGTAGCGAGATGTGGAAGCATAAAAAAGACGTCGAACCAATAGGAACATTTCTTTGACCGACCTTCCAAAACGTTTCAGAGTCACTAAAAGCAATTTTTTTGCTTGTATGTGGTTGAAAAGGGTCACGCAAAACCCGCCGCTTGCACTGCCCTAAATCAATATGTATTTAGAGTCAACATGGTCATCTGGGCTTCGATCACCACACACACATTCATTCCGGCCCTGATTGAGTTTGCATAGAATTTGAATGCCACAGCTTGTCTATAAAGAAGAAGCGGTTAAAACCACTCATTTACCCACATCGAGATTATAAAATAAAGCATATTCAATAAATCCAGCAGCAAATGGGTTTACTTCCACCTCGAATCGTGTAATTGGTTGAAATTGAATTTCGGTTAATTTTCTACAACAAACAGGACCAAGTGAAAGTTGGCCATTGATGTCCAATTAAACCCGACATTCGTTGGTGGCAGACGAATGCAACCAGTTTCATTGCAATTTGTGGGAAATTTTCAGCCGGAAAACTACTCTCAGATGAAATATTGTTGGCTCGTTGCCAATTTTGTGTGGGCGGGAGCACAGAACAATTGGTACTGGTTGATAAATTGTTCTCGTTTTTCCTCATGGAATGCTCATTAGGGTAACGCTTACCACCGCTAATGCAATCAATTATACCAACAGTTCATGTTATCCGGGAACAATAAAAAGTTTCATTTTCAAAGGAACACACTTTTTTTTGTATCGAAGCTGTATAACGGTTTTGGGGAAAGTGTGTTTTTATCAGCGGCAAGGGCGTGTTAGGAAGTTAAATTGGTTTTCTCTTCTTGTTCTCATTTGCTTCGTGCAAGCTGTCTAAAGTGTTAAATGGCTATAAGATTAAGTGAGAAGTGCGCCTTGGCGTAAGTTCTGGTAATTAAGGTCAAAGGTTGATTCCTGCTACAATGATCATAGAAATGAAATTTCCATTTTCAATTTTAGCACTACACTGCAGTTGTAGCACACTTTAGGTCTAAATGGCTCTAAAGAGAACAACCGGCTTTTGGTGAATCCTCGGTAAACGGCGAATATAGGTAGGTAGGTAGGAATGGGATGGCCACATGTGCAGCCAACAGTCAGATCAGTGGTGAATCCATTGAAAGCCTCTGTTGTGGGTTTACCTGAAGACAAATACAATGTTCTTATTAGCTTTGGAGTAGCTGGTCTCCCTGCCGTCCCTGAACCACTCCGAATTTGTTATTCATTTCAGGATGATTGTTCGTGGCTTTTCTGACAGGTTGCTCAGGTCTTCGAATTGATATTCAATTCCGTGTGGCCGGTAATGATCCCCTTAATGACTGCTAAGCTGAGTCTATTAAGCGTCAGGATTTGTTTGATTTTGTCAATATCACACTTTGACCAGAGATTTCTGGAGATATGACAAAATGGGAGTGCATGCCATCTCTCGTTAGACAGTCTCATGAAGGTTTTCTCTATATTGAGTTTAACAAGAGCTTGCCGCGGTAGAACACAGTTGTCGACCATTGTCAGATCCTGTTCAGACCTCTTTCTTGGTAATTCGTCTGCCAGTTCGTTCCCTTGAATGCCGCTGTGTCAAAAGTAGTGAGACGTCATGGTTTGTCGTGAGTCGTGTGAGTTCTTCACGACATAGTTTAACCACTTTTGATGTGACGACTGTGGATGAGATAGCCTTTATGCCAGCTTGACTGCCGTTTTTGCTATTCGTAGTACTTTCGCTTGGAACACACTACCGTGGTTTGGAAGTCTCAAAGAGCGGGTAATTTCGGGTTCAGATGAAAATATGTCAGAGCCTACTCCTAAGTGAGTTTTTGACCCGTCTGTGAACATTGAGATATTATTCGGGTTAGTGGCCAACACTCTCTTGGGGAACGATCATTTCAACGGTTAGGCTGAAGTGGGATAGTGATATACATACATATGATCCTCCACGGTGCCCAAGTGTGCCCATCTCACAATGGTACGATGGCAAATATGCTGGCACGACAGAGCTTCCAAACGAGTCTTTCCATACACCAAGAGGAACATTCTATTCTTATTAAGGATCTGGGCAAGGACTCTTTCGATATCACGTAACTGTAGCTGATAGCCTACCTCTCCACGTTTTACAACACACTTTTCAGCTCATACATCAATTGTTTGGTAGATAGGCTTCGACTTAAGGATGTCATTGCCGTTGGGACTAAATACCCCTACCTAACCATTCGCAATGTTGGGGTGTAGGATCCTGTGAAATCCTGAAACGACCTTCTCCTTATTCCTTGCACCTCACTTCCCTTAGCTGGATTCAGCTGTCACACAACTCATGTTCAGAGCTAAAGCACCTGGGAAACCAAGTGTGCGATTTACTTGTAAGTATTCAGGACTTCAATTCGTTAGCCCTCAAACGACCTTCGGACCATTTCTTCCAATAATTTACTACACACCATGCTTGCCATATCATCAGCAAATGCGAATGGTACCCTCTTTTCAAACATTTCAGCATTTTATTTCTGTACAAAATAAAAAGTAGAGGACCATGTTTTCAACCTTGTGGCACTCCATATTGAACCTTGTGGTCATCACTACAGCGATTCTTAATTTGTACACGAAAAGTTCTTTCTGTAAGATAATTACATAACCAATTCGACAACCTGCCTCTAATTCCTATCTTATGCAATGCGTTGATTAACTTTTTGTGGTCAAGTGTGTCGAATGCCTAACTGAAATCCAAGAAGAGAACAAGGATATGGTGTCGCTTGCTGAGAGCTGTATTAATTACGTCGCCAAGAAGTTTGTTGGGGTCTTGGTGTTTGGTGGTATCTGCCAATATCGAACAAATTCTTGGTCAATTGATGGATCTGGAATTTTTGCCAAATTTTTTTGATCAACTCCTTCTGGGCGGATTTTAACATCAAACCAAATCAAAACCAATCAGGACGGCCGCAATGGCGTACGTAAGTCATCGCGTCTAGTACGTATTCCTGTATATGTCATGGACTACCTACTTGATGGAAAAGAAATGAGTAAGTAACCATTCTTATGGTTCAAGTTAGAATCCAACTCACTTGATGTGGTAATGAAAACGAGTGTGGAATCCGTAATCCCTTTCTTTGTTTTTCTTTGTCCAGTGCCTTTAATTATCTTACACTTGAGACAGCTTTACATAACGAAAAAAAAAAAAAAACAAAAGAAACGATAAACCAACCATCTACAGACTAATTTATATTCAAAGAGTACAACGCTGGATACATTTTAATGTCCATTACTCTGTACAAATAACCAACCGTTCTACATGTTTACAACATATACATTATACCTACCTGTTTCTTGGATAGAATCAAGGAATAGTCCTCCTTTCCAAGAAGAAGATACACAAAAACCTTCACTTAATTAAGAGTGTACACAGTACGGAACACACACTCTGTGGACCAAAACGAGACGCCGCCGCCCAAAGCTTGTGTCCTTTCTACACCACTGCTGTCATGTCCTGATATTCCTTTAGCTTTTTCTTCTTCTTCTTCTTCTTATCTCAAATAAAATTAAGTATCGTGTCCTTTCACAGCCAACCACAAGGATTTATTTCGGCAAATTTTCAAGTGGCATCCAACAACTGTATAATGTTATACACGATGTACATTTTTTTTTTTTTTTTTGAGATCCTTGTGTAAATATCCAGTATCCTTCAATCTTAAACTGATGTACATATAGGTGTGTTTGTGTATTCTAAGGCAAATGAAGCACAACTGCAGCTATGGCCCGAAGGAAGATACAAAATAAGTCTCCAAAACACGCTACCACCCACACATGGTTAAAGAGATTGTTAAAGAAGTTTTATTTGATAATCCCAAGTTACGCTGATATTACCGAGAATAAGTGGAGTTTTACAAATTCCTTAGTCCTTGAGGCTGGCCTTAAGATGGACAGGCGGACAGGCAGTGAGCAACAAGAAGATGAAACACAAATTCAAATCCAATTGTTGAGTTAAATTTTGACATTTACAAGAAGTGCACTGGAAGCCGGAAGTACTTTTGTGAAAATTCTTTCCCTTTCTCGTTGATTTCTCAAATATTTCCTACAACGAAGGAATGGCAAGGAATGTTGTACTGGGAGGAAGAAATTTAAGAAACTTGACAGGCAAAGAGAGTAAAGTTTTTGATTTGGAAAGAATAAAATGTTTTTGAAATATTTAAGGAGATGCTTGGTAGACTTTGTCCTTGAGCAAGGGGAGGATGCAGACTGCACTAAGTAACATGTTTAAAGGTAGAAAGAAGTTGAATGTAACATAATTCTGTTAATGAAAACAAAGGAACCAATCTTAGTTTGGTTTGTTTGAAGTGCCTTCCAACCAATAGAAGGTCCGGGGATGGAAGTTCTTCTCTACCTGGTCGTCAAAATCATTCTGAACTTCTTGTGAAGCTTAAGAGCTTATTTAGGAGACCTTTTAATGAGGGGAGAGAGCTGGGAAGGAACAAAGTAGGTGGGGAATGGTTTCCTCTTCTTCCATCCAGCATCTGGAAATTTTTTTCGTAAAAGCTTCGTGGCGTGTCCTATAAGGCAGTGTCCGGTTATGTCACCTATTGTATAAGCTATGTGCAGTCTACACAACGTTTCTTAGAACGTTTTAAATACAGTTTAGGCAAAATTGGTTTTGTGGATAGACAAGTTGATCCACCTATCCACCAAGACTCGTTCTTTCTCTTTAGCACCAATTTTATGTTTTAATTTGCGTGCAGGGTTTGATGTCGCTAAGTTGCCCTTGATTGGCAAGATGGGAAGAATTGGTTCTAATCTGGCAAGTTCATCAGACTTACAGTTCTATGGAATGTCACTATGGCCCGAAACCCAACGCAGGTGAATGTGGAACTGGTCCATAACCTCCATAAGATTAATTTGATCTTGGTGGATTCTAAGGACTTAAAACCAGAGAAGATCCCGTTTTTCTTAAGCCAAGAAAACACTTCTTTATTTGCCACACACCAGAATACACCAACCCCAACATCGTCTTTGGATTTTGAGCCGTCAGTGTGGAAGTGAATCGCTGCAACTTCTAAAGATGTGTTCTGCTTCCAAACGGATCTGGAGAGAATTGTGACAGTAAATTTTTTACCAAAGTTAGAAAATAGGGTGAGATGTTGAGTTTGTTCAAAATGGAGGAGTGGACAAAATCTTTTCTTGACCACTGTAGGATATCTTCGAGTTAATGGTTACTCAATATGACTGCGGGTGACACAGGTGACAGATAAAGCAAAATGTCCAGTGTCGCACAGGGAGTTGTGCGCAGAGCCCCGCCTATGCATAGGTTCGCTGTGCGTTGAACCTGGCTCAGATAGTCATAGTTAGTGACTTTATCCAAGGCAGTCCACCAAGCAACTACTGCATATGTGAGTATCGGTCTTCTAACTAAGATGTAGAGCCAGTGCATTATCCGGAGTTGTAGACCTCATCTACTACCAACAGTTTTTCTGCAGGAGAAAAGTGGAACTTTGCCTTTCTCCATTTTGAAAATTAGCTTTTCAGCCTAGCTTCCTGTCCATAATGAGACCCAGATATTTTGCTTTATCAGAGAATACCAATCTGACACCAGAAGGAGGTTCGACTATCGGAACTTTAGTTTAGAAAACTAGTTCATGTTGGTTTGGGTGTAACACCGAAGCGTCCATCTAGTTAGTTTATTTAGAGGGTTTTGTACAAGTTCTTTTATACTATTCAGGTGTCTATCCGAAACACCCAAGGGAATGTCGTTTGCATAAGTGTTCGCTGTGCATCCCTCCCCTTTCATGATTATCAACAGTTCGTTAACCACCAAATTCCATAAAAGAGGAGATAGAACACCACTCACACCCCCTACTAACGGATTTTCTAGGCGACATCCCACCCAGCTTGAAATTGATAGCCCGATGAGCAGTAAATTCATCAGTAGGCAAAGTGAGCTGTCGACCTTCAGAGCTGATAGTGCACCTGCAATCGTTGATGTATTGACATTATTGAATGCACCTTCTATGCCAAGGAAGACAACCATTGTGTACTTCTTATATACCAGGGAATTCTCGATCTTACGCACTAGAGAGTGTATAAGCAAGCAATCTTAAGGCAATGATAAAAATACGGAGACTAGGCCGGATATGAACAGCACTCGTATCAGGTTTTCAACCTGTAAGTAAAGTTTTAGCTAAATCCAGCTAAAACTTCACTGAATTCCGGGAATTTGGCAAATGGTTTGACATCTCTTAATCCCATCTAAATTCGACATTTGTATAAACATCCACTTAAATCCTCATGCGGCACATATCGAACAATCCTTGTTTTTGTTGTCAGCAAACGTCACTTTCGTGTGTCGATAAAGGAAATGAAATCAGAAGGAAAACGTCAAATGCATCCAAAATGAGCAATTGAGCAATTCAATTTCGTTTAATTTTTGTAAGAATTTTGGTAATTTTTCCCTGTAATCCAGCCTGTAATAGCCAGCAGTATGAATTCCATTTATTCAGAAAATTATAAAAATATAACCAGCTGTGACAATCTGTTTGACAGCAAACGTCAATATTAATCCTAACCTAATCCAAATCCCAGTGGAGACGTCATACGTAAATCTTAAACTTCAAATGGCTGGAACTCAAATCTTAAACGTCGTGCACAAATTCCTCACGAATTCCTCTATAGTTATTGATGACGGCAATATCAAGAGTTAATGTAATAAACCTTTCACATCTGTGATATGTCAAGAAAACTTTGGCCAGGGTATGCCAAAACAAGAACCAGAACAATATTTTACAAAACGACTGTAAATGGCTCTAAGTGTTGGTAGGTGCACTTATTGGTTATAGAATTTTCTAGTACTACTGAAGGTCAACACCTTGCAGTTCTCAAAAGAGTTAAAAGACTAAAAGCTTTTCTTAGCTTACATCTGAGCCTTCATTAGGTATAAATGCATGTAGATAAATATCAGCCGAGATAAAAGTATCTCTTCAGTCAACACAACAAGATGATGGATGAAATCCTTGACAAGCTGGTTAACCTAGGCAGGTATATTGCCATTGTGAGTATAGTAACTATGCGAGAGACACTTAATTAAGTAGGTACAGAACTGTCATGCAAGATAACTAGACCTATACTGTCAACCTGACTCCTTTGCTGACTCCATGGAATGGATGACATGCTTTTTATGTGGGGATGTGGATCTACACTTCGCGGTGTTAGTCTTAAAAGCACTCTTTCTTGTCTCCGGATAGTAGTGAATAATTGAAGGCGTCTACGGTTCCAGTCAGATAGAACTAATTGTTGAGGATATTGATCGAGCTTCTTTGTCATACTTGGGGGAGTCATGTACGCTACATCTTTCTGTCCAAGAGGTACCCAAAAGTATCTTTAAAAATGTTCGTCAATGTAACTACTCATTAGGATTACCTGGTTGTGACTCGCATTAAGCTACATTTTATAGCAACAGACTTATAGTTGCATACACTTCTGCAAAAGAATTTGAAGACGATATCGAGGATAAGTTCTATATTTTATCTCTAGATTGTGCACTAGACTTCTATCCTAAAATAGGTTTGGAAAGTAGAAAGTACTACTAAGCTTCCGCTTGGATGGTTAAACCGCCAACGACCATACCAGTTGCACAATCAAATGTCTGTATGATAGATTAGCGTCTGAGCTTCAGGTTCGAGACCACAAGGAAGACTTAAACTTCGCTATAATGATCAAGAAATCGCGGTTCCAGGGTGCTTGATCTGATGGGGACCGGGAGGACCAAAGTACAAAGAAGTCCGTAGTGTCTCAGGCAGATACTCTTCACAGGTCGAAGGCTGGATAAGTAAGTGAAAGTGCAGTTGGGATGTAACTTAATAAGGCCAAAATCGATTGCTAATCGGTAGCCATGTACCTAATTTAGAAATAGGATTCTTAATCTACAATCTCCACATGCCATCTGCATTCAACTAAGTCTTGAGAGGATTGTTAAACTAATCGGAGTTTATCGTAATGGAACCCCAAAGGATTTCATTAAATGGTCAAATGCTAGTCTTATACTTACTTACCTCTGCATAGTATTTATGAAGCCTTTGTAGTAGAATCCGATTACAAAATTGATGCTTTCGATTATTAATAAATTTCACATCATAACTCAAAATTCTCCTCCCTACCGTACCGGCTAATATTAAAGTAACAAATCCCTGGACCCCAATCTGGCTGCGATCTATTTCAGGACCCACTCCCTCCCCCAGTCCTACTACTCTGTAATCATTACAAACAATCTACAGATACTTCACTCCCCCCAAACAGAACATAATCTATCTTCCAATATTGCCTCAAAGCCCACATCCGAAAAAAAAGGATGTTTTCTCCTTTTCTTGTTGTTGTTTTGTATTCAAATTCACAGCACCAAGCATTATAGCTCCTTTCCATCAACCAATGTCCTAATAAAATATTCACTAAGGAAGGTCCGCTCTGATACCCAGCCCTGAAAACACATCACCATGCTCGTAATGTTCCAATTTTATTCGTAGTACTTAAAAAAAGATACAAACGAAAAAAATAAAGGGATGAAAAATAAATTAGGATATCCCCGTAACATCATTGTAAAGGATAACATCCGAAGCAGAGAAAACAAAATTATCTGCACGCTGGCTGTGTAAAGCACCCAGCAGATCCTGCAGCACAGATGGTCCAATGGTCCAATGGTCCAATGGTCCATAAGAGAGTGTCAGAGTTGGGTGGATGGCGGTGCCGTGATCCTTTCAAATTTTATACTAAGGTCATGAGTAAACACATTTTGCTGCAGTGGCAGTGTGTAGCTAACAGTTACAGCGAACGATATGGTGAACAAAATGTCAGCTAATCGGATCAAAAAGTCAATATTTGCCCAATTTCTTCTTGTTCTTGTTCTTCTCTTGGGTCCTTTGTGCTTTGTTGAAAGTTGAAATCCACTCACCCCCATCCTTGCCACGTGCGTGGTCGGTCCAGTATCCCTTTTTATTCTGTAAGATAAATGAGAACAAAAGTTTTCTGCCTGACAAGAGTTTGTACGCCACATACTTAGGTAAGTAGATATACCCACTCGTGGACATTCAGGACACCACGAACACACACATTTCTATAGTCCTATTTGGCTGCATGTGTATTAGTCGTGTAAATTGAGTTTATGTTTAGTCGGAGATAACGGGAGAGGAAATTCTGCTGCTAAAGGTCAAAAGTTGAACGCATAATAAGCGAAGCTATGATGGTGGTAATAATAAAGGATACGAAACTATATGCTCTTGTACGAGTATATCCTGGTCACAGAGGAAACCTTCGCTCCTAAACGCGCACACACGAAACGAGGCACACTTAGGAGCCATTCGGTGACAGGGGGCGGGATCGACCGCCCATTGAGGAATGTTTTATGTTGATGCTTAATCCTACTTTAGTCTCAATGGAAATTTACACCTCACATAGATAAATTGCGGAGGATAACACAACTCATCCCCGGAATGAACGCCCCTGGAATACAATACAGATATGAAGCAGGGACCAGCTTACAGAATTTCCTAGAATTTTCTTCTTGTCGACAATTTACATTAGAAGTTCGCTCTAGCCTTCTCCATAGACGACAATCGAGGAGGCATGTGTGTTTGTGTGTATTGTGTAGGCAGGACTCAGGATCCCATCAAATTTATCTGAATTTTATGAACAGATTATGGTGATTACGGGTGAAATGTTGATTCAGATTGAACCGGTGTGTTGGGTCGATATTGGAAAGTCCTTGTTGTTGTGACATGTTTTTAGAATTTGTCTGAGTTGACAAATTTGAAAGTTTGTACTTTTGACAAGTATCCTTGTGGCTAATGCGGGAGATAAAGAAGAAAATGGTGACAACGAGAGTTAGTATTCGATTCGGGATTGGCACACAGAATGGCGATGTGACATATTTTGTGTTGTTAGCGGATTAAGCTGTTGTGACTACGTGTTGTGACAGCATGAAAGGAATGATTATGTTTTGTTGTTATGTTAAATTTGAAAAAGTTAATTGTACTTGGTATGGATGTTGATGGAACAGACGTGTGAGTATGAGGTTCTTTCAGTTTAGTGTCACATTGCACACTTTTACGGTCTGCAAAGCTATGGACAAATTACCTCTGAGAATGACATCTACATATATTGCATCTCGTGTATCAAAATTGTTTCATAAAGTAGAAAGATACATATTTAGAAGGGACCCTTAAGGAAGTTGGAAGAACGCTTTGTAGTTCGGGCATAAAGAGAACTCTGTGGATTGGTTGGGTTGAAGTGGCTGCTAGCTTGGAAACACCAAACCAGCAAAAGGTTGGACTTTTGGACTAACGAACGGTCTATTGTGATACCATTTGGATAATGTTTTTGAAAGGGATAGTTGGGGAGATGGACTTGAGGCAACCCCAAGGAGCACCGCAACGTCATAGAGATCTTAACTGCTATCCTCTTACATATACTTAGTGCATTTGCCTGGTAGCTGACATTGCTGACATTGAGTTGAGGAGGAGGTGATATCAGAATGCAATGTAAAGCCTTGTGGGAGTGTTTCAATGCAATGCAATGGCGGGACATTCACATAAAATATGTTTAGCGGTTCCAGTGTCCTTGCGTTATAATCGGCACGAATCTGATTGTCTGATACCAATTTTTGTGAGGTGATAGCTAAGAGAGTAAGTACCAGATAGGTAAGGATCTGGTAGCCTTTGTAAGTTAGAGACTGAGAGAAATTGATGAATTTCTTGGGATGTCTTAGGCCAGTTATTGAGTTATGGTAAGAGACCTGTTCGTTTTGTTCCCACTGGTTTAGCTCTATCTTTATCTGACTGACAGACCTAAGAAGGGTTAAGGGCCAATATATGAAAATTGGGCACGGGATCTGGCAAGTTTATCAGCAGCATCATTGCCAAGGATGCCTATATGTCCAGGGACCCATACTTAAGTAATATTATTATGTACAGCTAGCTGTGGGAAGGTTTAAAGATTGTTTCAGATCACCTTAGACTCAAAGTTAAAGGAGATGTGAGCTTTTAGAGCTACTTGGTTGTCTGATAGAATATTTATATCTGTCCTTCGGAGGTTTCTTCTGATACAGTCTCTGCTATACAGCTCGATAGCAAAAATCTCGACTTGGAAGAAAGAGAAATAGTGTCCTAACAGTTTGTAGCTGGGACCGGAAATCCCTTCAGTGTACCAATTAGATATTAGGATTATGGCAATAACTGCAGATCAGAATGACAACTTTAAAGGGACGATAGAAATTGATTCTTTTCGGCATTAAGTCCGGGTGGTATACCTATTGCTGAAGAGGATAGTAGCGAAACTCTGTCAAGGATCTTCATATGTCCAGCAACGAGTGGAGGGGGCCTACTGTTTAATTTCGTGTCCGAAGGGCAATTTGGTATTTGAGAAGCTTTCTCAGGACAGTTGTACTCTCGGATGTTTGTCAGACGCTCGCGAGACGTGGGGCCGTGAAAAACTTTTAGGTGTTCCGACTGAGTCTCGAACCTCGAACCCCTTGTTTCATAGTGCAACGCACTAAATACTGAGCCATGGCGCCCACTTGTATAGTTGCTGGTATAGATGTTGTATAATAGATGAAGCTTAATGGTTCAAAAATGGATGTTATGGTAGTGGCAGAGATACTTTCTGATTCTGTCAGCATTTCCATGCCTTACGGGCTTTCTGACTCATCCACTGTCTTCCAGGTGAAGGTTGTCGCTATGCTTTAAGTCTGACGTACTTAAGCGAATCACATCATGCTTTTAGACCATAGTCATACTCATTGAGAGCCAGGTCTATCAAGGCTACAGTATCGGGCACTATATCCTCTAAACTAGTAGCAAACACTGCAAATATCTTTCCTCGTTGGGTTATCGGCTTAGAATCAGTCTCCTTTCGATGCGAGACCACAGTAAGGTCGAAGGAAATGAGCGGGCAGATGAACTAGGAAGACGGTGATCTGCCTCTTTGATATCCTTAGTCAGGGGTGAACGCCCAACTGGGGAGACTTAAGGGTACAATCTTTGCGCACTATCTTTTAAAATGCAGGGGGGTGTCATATCCAGGAAATTGTGGCCCAAATATTACTGGAGTTGAATACAAGAACTATTGCATAGAAATCGGGCAGATATTGCTAGAGTTCTACATATTTTGGCACAGCTTGCTTACACAATCACTTCTCTCTACCTACCTATCTTGGAAACTTCAAGGCAAGTGGCTGGACTGGACTCTGTTATATGCTTGCTTAATATGTTAAGCTGTCTCAAAGGGAGAAGTACGTAGTGCTCCACAGACAAGCTGTGTGCTGGATCTTGCTTAGATTATCCCGATTTATAGCTGCCCACTAGACAATCACTTCATATGTGAGTATCGGTCTAATCACCAAGATGAGTTCTTCGAGGTTGAACACCCCATCTAGTTCCAATAGCTTTGTTATAAGAGAAAAGGGTTACTGTAGGTTGTTTGGCTTTCTCTTGAATGTTTTGTTTTTAGCTCCATTACAGGTGGTGGTGGTGGTCATTAACACCGCCTATAATGGCTCAGAAATATTTTCAGAGGAACAACCAATTGCCCGATCTAGAAAACTTCCCAACCACGCCTGATGGAGTTTATCCACTATAAACAGCACCACTTCCGTCATACCCAACGCAAAATTGGTGAAAAGATGTAATGAGGAACTCAAAACCCTCAGCCCAAGGCACAGTATCACGCTATGCTGGATTCCGGAGCACATGGTCATCCAAAGAAATAAAAGGGCTGATAAGGTAGCTTGAAATCAAACAACATCCTAACAGATTACTCGGTCTAACCGTCCATTAGTCTCTTTACTTCCAGAATCTTTTCTCTTGACATGTTTCGAGGGTAGGTACTTTGGGCCAAATACAATAATCAGAATACTCCTATCACTCATTGGTATCGTCACAGGCCACATCTCAATGGTGGGCTACCTCAGAAGAAATGAAATCAGCAGCACAGAATGTGGAAGCTGTGGTGGCACAGAAGTAGATGAAGGCACTACCCACTCCCTCTGCAAATGCTCAAGTCTCCGCAGAAGTAGATACCTAACTAAACTCTCAGAAAAGTATCTTTCAACGACCTCAACAAGCTAGCCAACATTCTACCTAGAGCGAAAATAGTCTGGTTCAGGAGGGCTTCGCATGGTCTATTTTCAAGGAAACACAATTGATCCGTCGAGATCCGAGAAAAAGTGTATTCCTTTGACCGCAGTCACCCCTTAAACGTACCTACCTACTTTCAGCTTACCGTCTTATCCAGGATGAGAACCAAATATTTTGTTTTGTGAGAGAAAGTAAGGCTGATTCCATGGAGAAAGGGAGAATTTTACATATCCTGGAGGAAAGTAGTTCAGTTTTGTGGCGATTTACACTGAGAACATTTATCTGCTTTGGATACAAATACAACCAGATCTAGACAACTTTTTACGATAGCCTCAAGCCTCCCATGAAGTACTCGTTGGAGTTTGTTTTGTGTAATCAAGTTTGAGGAGTTGGTTGTTTGTGCAGATGGTAAAAGTTATGTTCCTAACTACCTGGGAGCTGCCGAATGGAAGTTGTCCGAAACCCACCAGTTGTCTTAAGTCAGCTGAGTGTTATTGAATTTGAACAAAGAATTGTAAGAAATTATACACGAATCGCCTTTAAAGGATCCTTGTACCAAATTAGCTGCCTTACAGCCACAGAATAGATTAAAATTTTCACATTCTCTTGAAACCCATCTGAAAGGATGCATACATATAGAATAATTGAAATAAATTCACCGACCATTTGACCGGAAGTTCAAAATGTAGACATAAAGCTTCAGCCAGTCTCATAGTATGAGAATAAATTTCATACCAACCATGGTAATAAAATGCGGCATTCAACAAGACATTCCATCTGACATAACATCCTTTTATGGTCGCCATGTGGACCAAATTGCTCATTTTCTTTTGTGGCGATTAAAAACAGACTGGAACAATTTTATATGGGAGAAGGACATCGGAAAAAAAGTCCTCTGTACGTGCAAAAGACTTTAACCAAACGTGCAGGAAGTTTCTGGTATCGACTTGGAGCTGCTTCTACTTTTCAGTTGATTACGACAAAGACACGTAAAGTGAGTGTGTTTCATTTTGGTGTCGAGAACTACATATTTCATATTGGTTATCCTGATGATTGTGTTCTATTTTGGTTAAATAAAATAATAATTTGTAGTTCAGCACAAAAAGTGGGATTCAGCTAGTCGTCAGCAACCCGAACGGATTCCAATAGATATACCAACAGTGGTGATGGCAGTCTTTTAGAACAAATAAATCTAAGTAATCGAATAAAACTGCTGAAGACTTAGAGCCAGCCTTCGTGGAGACTGGTGAATAGAAAATGAGTTGAAGGGTTCAAGAAGCCAGCTGAGACAGATGTGCAAAAAGCTTATTCCACGACTTTAGTGTTTAGAACACCATTAAAGTTGAACCATAACGGATTGAAAAAATGTTATCCTTTCAGATGAATCTAATTTCAACATATTTGGATTCGACGGAGGGGACGATACGCGAGTCTGAAAACTGCAGAAAGGTTTAATGTTTAACAGTGCACAACAAGGACAAGGAAAAATTGGGATAATTTTTCGACCATGGTGTTGGACAGCTCGGTCTAATAAACGGAACGTTGAACGCAGGAAAATATTTAAAAAATTGAAGATACTTAATTTCCGTTTTTAGAAAAACACTTTTTAAATTCAGATAATGTCAATTGCAGCTAGCCTAGTGCTAGAATGGTAGTTGCTACTTTTTTTCCTTTCTAATACACACGGCGCGCCATCTTTTATGTAAGCATTGAATAAGTTTGACATTAATCAACCGATTGACAGGAGTAGACATGTTTTTGAAACGTCAATTCAATAGAATTTTAACCATAAACCGTTTCACACCGAAACAATGCCCCGAAACAGTGACGCTGTACATTAAAGACAGTCATTGTACTCAAAGTACACATCGTCGAAAATATCGTGACCAACAAGCACCGTCTGCCAACACTATTAGTCGTTTGGTGTCGAATTTTATTGAGCACGGCACAGTGGGAGATCGTCCATATGTCCGAGTTGTTCCAATGAACTGGTTGAAACGGTTAGAGGGAGTGTTGCCGCGAACCCACATGTGTCGGATCGTCACCGCGCTCAGGATTTTGGGTCAGCGGAATCACCTTCCGGCGAATTTTGAATGATGATTTTCATGTGTTTCCATATAAAAAGCAATTGAGTTAAAGAATATAGCCACTTACGTTGCTTAGAATTGGAATACAGTCAAACAGTAGCTCGAATGGTTGACACCGAACCTGATTTTTCAAAGCAAATTGCGATGACCGACGAGGCCCATGTCGCACTTTCTGGCGCCGTTAACAAGCCAAATTGTCGCATTTATAGAACGAAGAATCCACACGATCCATGAAATACCATTGCATGACCAAAAAGTGACTGTTTCCTTCAGAGAAGGCGAGACAGTTGATGGGAATCGAACGTGTGCTGTCAAAACTGGCCACCCAGATCTCCAGATACCACCCCTCCGGACTTCTTTTTGTGATATTATTTGAAAAGAGAAGTTTACGCCAGGAAGCCTCAAGCCATTGACGAACATTCGTGTCGTAAAAATCGCTATACCGTCCGAGATGCTCAAAAAAGTGATGGAAAAGCAGCACATTTTGTTTTGGTCAATAGAAACATCCACTTGATTGATGTTGTATTCAAAAACTAGTCCAAATAAATTGTAAAGGACCAAGTTAAAGAAAAATACTTTACATATATGTATATGGAAATCAGTTGTTTTTTTTAACCGATGCAATATTCACTTACAGAAATAAGATTTCGCACCCTATGGCAACTCGTTTGTAAAGTTTTATTGGAAATGCAGTTTGCCATTCAAGGTTGAAGACTTTCTAAATGAGAGTAGTTTTTCAACGGGAGTTGCGTGAGTAAAACCCTATTAAGAACCTGTGGCACATAGTTAATGCTTAGATCCCAAAAAACCACAGACAATAATCCAAAATCGTGAAATGAGGTGATTGGAGAATTTACAATCGCTGATTGGTGCTCGGAATTTTTGAATTGGGTCTCGGAACTTTAGAAACATACTCAAAAAGCAATAAAAATTGTCGAACAGATTTACCAAACTGTTTTTTTATGAAAATTGTTTCAAATTGTTTACAATATTAAAGTCGATTTTTCGGGGATTACTTGATATTTGTACGAATCTGGAAAGTATTTTAATAAATAAATGTTCGACAAAGATTGATTATCTGGAAAACTTCGAAAAGTACATAATGCCGTTCACAGGAATTATGAATCTGTCAGCCCACATTGTGGCAAAGTAATTCGGGTAAAGATCGTGCTCTACACCCTTACAAGACCAAATTACTGGATGAACTGGATGAACCTCTTGATCACTTGATGGCCTGAAACTTCACGGATTGTGCTCTGAAAGATTGAAGAAAATATCAGAATTTCATCGAAAAATCAACTCCAGCGATGAAGTCTATTTATGGCTTGTCAATAAGCAAAATATACATTACTAGCTATCAAACCACAGACTACATATTCCCCTATTTGAGGGCGCTTTTAGAAACATCACAGTTTTGCGAACCTGACTTCGCTGAGACGACCGCGTTAACTCATTTTTTCTGTTTTTCATATTAAATTTTTCCTTTGAGTTGGCCAGTGATATCACAGTTTCTTTAGGATCTGGTCTTCTGAAAATAAATCTGGTCTTAACGGATTGAGCATCAAAAACAGATTTGTTGGACTGTCATTTGTGGATGTATGGTTTGTGATAATCGAACAAAACCCAATTTCTTAAGCATTTTTTCACAGTTCAGAACATATCCTTTAAAAGATGAACGTGCTTGCCATTTGTGCTTAAACTCATATCGGGTAAATATCCTACCATTGTCGAACCCAGTAAATATTTCCTGCAATATATGTATGTATGTACTTATGATCAAGCGAGGTTTCTCCATCCATCTTCAGAAACTGAACACACCTTTCCCCTAAATAGTCCCAGGATGAATCGAATAAGTTAATCCGTTGACGCACCATCTAGCATCTCTTTCAATAATTAGGGCATGGGTGCCTCGATGTTAGATAGTCCTTGCAAACATTTTCTATACACATATAATAGCTGGAAAAATCCTATAAGCTCTGGTATATTCCGAGGTTGCGGAGGATTAAATATTATCCTCAAAAATACCTCAATATTCAAACCAATTTCGTCGAGGCTGGAAGATGAATTAAGATAAAAAGAAGTCGATTATAACATGTGAAACGTTTTGTCACTAATAGCGAGTGGGAAGCTCAAGGATCAGTATGAACAGGGAAGAATGTTCAGCCAGTCTGTGCTCTGTGAAGTCCCTATCCGATCCATTTTCGATTTTGGGGGGATGGGGGGTGGAAAGTTCATTCGATGGCATGGAATTCGTCTTAAGAAGCGCAAACTAGACTACTTTTCATGTTTGCAGACGCCAATTACTATCGACTACTTAGAGAACGGAAGTCTCATAGAAAAGATTTATTTCACCACAAGTTCGAGTGGAATTTCAGCTCTATGCAGACGTTTCCTTAATCCTGATACAATCACCAAAGTAAGAGATTTCTTCTTCTTCGACTCGTGGAACAGCATTCCGCGCTCAGTTTTCATATCTCGTAATTAAATAATAAAATATCTCTAAGGTGAACATAGAAAGCATGCACTCTACGCCGAAAATCATGGTATCATTCCACCTTACGTCCTAACTTCGTTACCAATCAACATTTCTACTTTATTTCCATCGTAGTCTCTGGAATTAGAAATTAATTTTTCATGCAACAATCCTCCAAGGAATCGGGAAAGCCAACACAAAAAAAAAAAAGAAAAAGAAATATCACAACGAACAACATAAAGAATGGAAATTCCTGCGATTCATGTCTCTACATCCTGCCGCTTGCCCTTACGCCCCCGCGCCGTGTGTCGGTCAAAACGAATTTGTAGAGTGAACATTTATTTTGTGAAATAATAATGCCATTATCCTTCCAGCACAAGTATACACCTCGGCACCACATCAGGACACCACTCGCCTTCCCACACACAGTCTCGGTCTAAGTGTATTGAATATAGTAAGCTGGGCCGCCTCGGTAAAGCTTTATTACTGAGCTTTTAAGTCATAACTGTAACTGTCTTCTATGTATGGCAGATGCTCCCACAATCGACTGTCTGTCTAACGAACGTGCCACCGTTTCGCGTTTTCAAGGATAACCATGTGAAACTACGTGTGTGTTATATTTATGTATTTATGTATGTATGTACTCGTAGTGAAACTCCCGCCAACTGCACAGCCTGTTCGTCACCAATCCTGTGTACTCACATAATCATTAAATTTTTACCAACTTAATACCTGAGTGAATCATGAGCACATGAGCGTATATATCACCAGAAGCACCACCGCCAACTGTTGTAGCTGAGTAGAGAAACATCCGTGGATGAAATTAAATACAAGGGGAACAAACAAAGAAACTGAGGAATCCTTGCGAACGGTGTGGTGTGGTGTATTCGTCCTTGGTATTAACTCGAGTTGTACACGTTACTCTCGGATTAATGTGGTATAGCTTCGTTTGTAGAAAGGATTTTGCATTCGCAGTACAAATACGCCAGTCAGGCGAATAATGTGTTACTGGGTCATCAAACATTCGGCTTGCTGGGTTGTGTGTATCTGTGTGTGTGTGTGTAACGACAACACTAGTGGGGTGGAAGTTGTAACATAATTAATTATTGTTTCGCTGTCATTAAGGGGAAAAATGGGGTTGCCTTGTGGTAATGAGGACGAATTGTTATTGCGGAGCGGTTGTTAATAGTAGGTTAAGGGTGGCTGGGAAAGAAAGCTGCCAGAGGTCATGATGAAGGTACTTCAAGTGGTCTGGGGCCTTGATGTCAGGCGTTTTTGGGGCGCTATAAACAAAAGCCATTGCTTTTGGTGTAGATTGGAGAAGATTAGACTGCGGACTGACACTGTGTCAATAATATTAATCGCAGGCAATTATTTTTCCCCGAGAAACCATAGTGATTACTTTGTTAGGGCTATATTTAACGGAGATATGTTTTTTTCTGATACTATGAGCATCTGCAGATAGTTAAATCATGTGTTAGACAATGATGAACGCATGCAACTTACAATACCCAGTGACTGAATGCAAAAGAAGAGCTTTTGTTCCGCAGTATCTATCTTTAGAGAACCGAGAAGAGTTCCTCGATCGGTTGAAAACTCAGAGTGCTCGCTCTTCACAATTGTAAAGAACCCTAGGATACCAATTGGAAGAATGAAAGAGTTAGGAAAAGGAGAAGGCAACGTCTCACTAACTTCACTCAACACCTTTCTTATTCCCGTCTATATGTCTATTAAGGAGCTCTCTCAATCCCGCCATGTATCTTCTTTGATCCCACAACTTTTGGTCAAGCTCAGGAAGGATGATAGTTTTTACTCGTTTTACCCAACCCGGACATCTCTATCACTGTAATCCTCAGAATCATTTGACAAATGTAAACGAACCTATGTACATCCCACAATGCTCTATTAGGGAAAGGAGGTTGCCTGATATACGCAGCTATGCCATAAAACTGGTGACCGGTGTGGCTTCAGTGCTTAGTGCGTTGGACTATAGAGGATGGCGTTTCTTGCCTTGCTACCGATTCGTTTATAAAGCATTATAGGCTTTAAAGAGGCATGTGATGAGATGTCGACTTCGGTTACGGAACTTCACATTGGTGAGACCGTAGAGTCTAGATTATACTATTTATAGTCACTAAGTTGATAGCTCTTACAGGTCTCGAAGAAAACTAGTAAAACTACAAACAAAATTCCTTAGAGGGGCGATTCACTGTCATCTAGAAAAATTCTGGAGTGGGAAACTATTACTCAGTCCCGGAACCTAAAAGAACTCGATTAACCTATGTATGCTGGAACAGTCAGGCGGCCTTAAAGGCTAGCAATCCTGAGAGTGGGGGAATGTAAGGAAAACTTGATATATTAGCAAGCTTCTCCCAAGTTAACCTGATAAAAACATAGGAGTAGCCTTAAAGGTATATAGCAACCACGCAAAACATATGGAAAGGACTGCAAAGCTCCTCCCACCGTCAAGTGAAGAGGGTGCTAGTTCTATGTGTTCACCGGACACATCAACCTGAACAATCACATATACTTACTGGAGCTAGGGACATTAAGCATATGCCAGGGATGGGGGGAAGAGAAAGAAAGCCCAGACCAATTCCTGGCCGAAAGCCCTAAGATGGGTATACTGAGAAGGCAAGTCCTGCCCGGGCTGAGCTATCTTAGACGTTACAGTTTCGGGGAAATCCTGGAGCTTGTTAGAAATACAGCACGTTTCTTGGAGTAGTGAAATCCAGATAACTCTCTATCCCAAACCAAAAAAGAAAAAAAAATAAATACTTGGCGCAACAGGTCGATGGGACCCAAGGCCTAGTTTCTCACAACTATTCGTGTTGGGCGTGTTATATTCTTTTACACGAATGGAAGGGGCCTACTGTTTAATGCCATGTCCGAAGGGCAATTTGTTATTTGAGAAGCTTTCTCGGGACAACTGCACTCTCGGATGTTTGTCAGACGCTCGCGAGAGGTGGGGCCGTGAAAAACTTTAGGTGTTCCCTGACTGGGACCACTGAGCCACGGCGCCCACATCCCAAACCAAACTACCATTCATTTACATCCTCTCTGTTACCTTCCTCCTCCACTTAGTTTCCCTGGAGGGGAACCCAATGACTCCTATCAGAGGTCTACGTGATGAGGTTACCCTTCTCCTCCCAAACCAACCAACAAAATTCCTTGGGTGGGAGCACCGCCCTTTGGACAACTTAATTTGAAACAACACATTGCAGTCACCAGGAGATATTTTTACGTATGATTCACAGAACGTGTCCATAGTCCACAAATAAGACCTAGTATTCACAGAGAGACTATGAAGCATCCGAATAGAATAGTATCTATTAGAGTCTAAGCCGTGTTTTTTAATGATGGTGGGTGTGATGCTGTAACTATAGTGCGTCCGAAAAGGATTACAAAACACATAGCTGTCATGTGTATAAGGCTATATACGGTTCCCCTATCGATCCAAGATTTGGCAGTAGTCGCTATAGATCTGGAATTCCGTAATGTGGATCGGTTTTAAAATACCTTGTGAGGATTACCTTTCACTCACAGCAAACGACTAAGCAAATATCCTTAGGGGAAGACCATGCTACCAAAGTATTTATAGAAGAACTATGCCACAAGTTCCAGTTCCTCCAGAAAAAAGAACAAGGCCGGGTTATAACTTGCGCTCCCTAGTAGTGTCACTCATTACTTCTTTTAAGTGTCCATCAACGAAGACCATTTGCAACTAACGTGAGCATTTAGTTGAGTTCTCCAAATTTATGGGCCACACTTATGTATGACCGAATGTCACAAGCTTCGAGGGGAAATAATGAACATATCAGCTTTCCGCGTAAAGACTTTAATCTCCGAGGAGCAGCAAGCATCCGGAATAATAAGTACAAACGGTGACTCTTACTCGTAGCCTTGATCTATCGGCAGGATATCGCTGTAATAATGCAGAAAATTAGACAACTCGTGTCCATACATAGTCTCAGCTATTTATTATGCACTCCCAGCATTTAATAAACTTTCTGGTAATGCGAACGTGACTCACATTCAATCAACAGTAGAAGATTGCATTCAGTTCTTCACCTTAATAAACATTCAGTCTGCGTTTCAACCAGAATCCTTTTCTTTCTCGTGCTTGACTTTTTCCCAAGGAAATCCCACCGCCCTAATACTTTTGCAAAATAACTTTTTACTTCTCAAACCATAAATGGAACACTATTCTGTAGTATATGCACACATGTACCGGAGGATGGAAACTAAGCAAAAGAGTATTTTTACCATCCAAGCAAAAGACAATTGAAGGATGGCAGAATGTTGTCTGAAAATACATATTTTTTTGTTTTTACATTTTGTCAGGACCTTATTCGGTTTCGGCTGTGTGGGGACAAAACACCAACTACAACAGGGAGTTGAATAAATAACCCCGCTGCGGTTAGTAAATCGGTTTCCATTCATGTAGTTTAACCGACGCTGCAGGATGTACGAGAATGTGTGGAACTTGTATATACTTATATGTACTTTGCCTCGCCAAGGAAGAAACCGAAATATAAATCGAAACGTGTCTCGTACCTTCCCACAAAATGGTAGAAGGACTCGAGAACAAGCGCAGCAGAACTGTACATCCTGCGTAAATGCATACGATGCTATTTACTGTTGCATTTTATTTTATGCTTGACAAAGCACAAAGGACTACGTTGGGACAGTCGCAGTCTCGTTCGGATTTATCCTTTTATGCGAAAAGGAAATGTTTATCTTGTTTCACAGGACTCGTATGTAGGTATGAAAATCAGGTTTAAAATTACGGTTTACTTACCTTTGTCATCGCTGGGCGTTTGATCATCAGTCATCTTGAAAGGATATCTGCCCGTATCTTGTGTGCTTAGCCTCACTCGTTATAGTCGTCTGTTCATCTGTTTATATACGATCCGTTGGTATCTGTCCTTCGTTAGCATTGCGATTACATTTTGTTGGTCCTTCTGGGTTCGACATTCGGTTTTATTTTATCTTTTTCAAATGTTTTGTTGGATTTTTATTTATTTTTTTTTGTTTGGTTTTACTTAGAAGTGTATTCTGGTATCTAAAGTCATCCTTCTTTTATTTTGTCTATTTTTGTTTTTCGTATTTTTTCGTTCATCTGTTTAGCTACATTGTTAACCTGAAAAGGGAAAATAGTGTGAGCCTTGGAGCTAGGGGTATACATAAATCGAAAAGTATTTAAGACTTGGTAAATATTGGTTGGCTGGAAGTGGCATTTAGTTGAATGGTTGTGTAGTAGTAAACCGCAAGCCTTGAGGATATTTTATCTAGTTTACACAGTACACAATGTCGGATGGCTTAGATAGTTAACAGGGCGATTTAATTAAGCCATTTGCCGGGGGGTTTTCAAAAACAAAAATAATAAACACAAACAGGCGAATGTTATCAATGATAAAAAGTATTTCATTCATTCGAAACCTTTGCAATGATACATACATACCATACTCTATCTACTTCCAAACCACAGTTCTGCTTGACATTTCATCATTGATTGGCTATTTGTCTATTACCGATTCGGGTCAATGGAAGTAATGGGTGATTTATTTGGAGGTACTTTTTCAAAAATAAGTAAAAAGAAATAAATAAATTCTTAATTATTAAACAAAAGAACCATTCGTGACAGGTTAAAGGATCTTTCCTTCAAATGTTGGCCGTAACTATGTAGGTCCATTCTGAAGTTTCAAGATTCGATGACGCGTCTGAGCATTTCGAGTGGTGTTTGGGGAATAACGCGAGTGATATTGGCTTCCAATTCCTCAATCGTACCCGGCATATCCATGTAGTCTTTGGACTTTACATAGCCCTTAAGGCAAAAGTCTAGAGGTATGATAGAAGCTCCAAACTGTTCTCGCAATAAAGCCAAGGTTTCATGGCCTGTGCTGACACGCGTATGAACCCAAGACACGGCGACATTCAAGGGAATGCACTGGTGGACGAATCTGCAAGACGGGGGTCCGAACAATACCTGACAATGGCCGTTGACTGTGTTCTATCCCCTAGATCTTGTTCAACACAATGTAGAGAAAACCTTCGTGAGACTGGCTAATGAGAGATAGAATGCACTCCCATTTTGTCGTGTCGCCAGAAAAATCTGAACAGACCCAACTTAACACTCTTCATGGGAATTTTTAGGGCCCACAATGTTTTTCTGTGGCGACATAGACGCCGAAGGGAGCACATCGTACGTCCTATTGGAATGCCGTTCTACCGTCACGGGCTTGTGCGGTAAGTTGCGCCGTCTTGTTGGTACCAAATGCCATAGAGCTCGCTGTCTTCAATTTGATATGGGCGCCATTGACAGTAAGCCGCACTAGATGTAGTGGCAGGTCTTTAATCGGCTTGCTCTTCAGCCCATATACGGCCCATATAAGTCAAAAATGCGTCTCATCGCTGAACAAGATTTTTAAGAGCCCAAAGACTAAATTCGGTAGGACAGCCTGCTTCAATTCTTGGCAGAGTTGAATTTTGTTTATTTTTAAGCCAAGATGCTTACGTAAAATACGCCAAGTTCTTGCATACGACGAGCTAAACTATTGAGAACAGCGCCGTAAACTCTCATCTACCGCTCCACTGTTTTCTTAACCATGTTCTGGATGTGGTGTGTTTGGTCGCGTATTGTCTGATAATGAAAAATATCATAACACGACTGACTCGTCATCTATCAGAAAAGCCATAGACTTTTGTTCCTCTAAATGAATCACCCTAGTATGCCTAGTAAGAGTAAATTAGGTTAGAAACCCATATTACCGGACCAAGAGATGCAGACCAAAACGTCCTATTTAGTCATTCATATCAGGTTTTTTCGATTCAATTCCAGATATTTGGTCATTAGGATACTCCGAGGCTCTATCTTCTGCGTGGACAATTCAATCCAGTTATAAGTCAAGTCAGTATTTTAGTTCCTCACCTTTTAGGTTCAAAAAACATTGAAATAGAAAGCAACACAAAAATGTTACGTATACGCCACCGTAATGGTGAAGTGCTTTCCAATAGCGACATAACAATTTTGTATTTTAATACAAACACCTTCTTAGACAATTTTTATAATCTGTTAATCGTCAAACAGGATTTATGTTTTTATTATGGTGATGTTTACGAACGAACAAGGTTTGAAAACAATTACAAATTACTACCGAAGTTCTGAGTCAGTGGTCGCAACTTGACGAGCGCTTACTCCAATATTCGGTTGTAATAATCGTCCCATCACATAGGCTGGTCGCACTATAGTGGATAAATTTACGTCAACATATTCAATACTGAATGTTCCTGTGGCAATGAGATGACGCATCGAAAATATCGCAGCTCTAAGTGCTTCAGATAAAAATGAGCCAAATCAGCCGGTGAAATGGAAATGGAAACCTCTCAGTACACATTGTGGCGTTTAAAGAAAACTTGAAATTTCATTTAAAGCCGTTTTCATCGGTGAAGCCCATCTTTGGCTTAATGGCTTTGCAAAATGTGCGTTGTTGAACAGCAATAAACCCATATATGTATAAGAGACTCCATAGGTCCATGAAAATGATCGCCATGTTACGAGCAATAGAGTTTGCTATTGTGCCATGTTGAGAAACTGTTTATTTTTTATACTTAAATTTGACATGTGTGCTATACCTGGAAGACATTTCAACTTGATATCTCAATTAGTGTGTACTTTATTGAAATACATAATTGTTATGTCCTTATTGAAAAACCATTGACAAATAAGGCAGATAAGAAAGAGTTTGCCATCCAAGTTGTAGAGTACATAGTTGGGAACATAAATGCGGCAAACCATCAGCAGTGGCTTTGCCTTGAACAAGACTAAAAATATTGATAGTTCCTCGTAATTACTATTGATTTGCATTTAAGTAGGTGCAACTGGTTATACAGAGGTAAAGCCTCTAAAGAGCCCATTTTGAACGAGTGTTAGCAACGCAACTAGGAAACTAGCTAGCTCGGATCAACATTGATGCCAACATGTCAACCGCCAGAACATATCCACATTACACAAGAAAGCACGTTTCAAACTGCATAATATTTGATGTGTTCTCCAACAATACATTCCCCAGCTTTTCAAGAGCTGAATCAACAAGCATCCCGTGCCACTGAAAGAATATGTTTTTCCTAACATTCACCCCAGCAAATCCGTTGCAAGCCAATATAGCCATTGAATCAAATTATTATCCAACCTATAAATCTTCTCTAACAAAATGTTAAAACAATTTCAATGATGTCAACCGCACTCGAGCTCCCAAGTACATACTCCTTGCAGCAGGAAGAAGGAACAAAAAAAAAAAGCAGTAAAACCCTTATAAAACCCACCGAATGATTAACTTCATTGCAATAACCCATTGAAGTCATAAATTACTGCAAGAATAAAACATTCCGGCTATCCTCGCGCCCCCAACAACGTTGCACAGTCATAAAAGTACAAAATTATGTTATCCAAGTCCTGTTTGCCAGTGGGATCACAAACAGAGTACTTACCCGGGAATGGATGTCATCCATTCAAATCTCCACATAAAGAACCCCTGCTGGGGTATCACCCAGCCGCAGAGAATCTGCTGGGGTCTCCCCATCCCATGAGGTTTAGCCCCATTCTTTTCTTTCCATTTATCGCTTTGTTACTCAATTGAATTCCAATCTGTGACAGAAAAACTAGGTTAACGAATTGCCAACTGGGAGGGTTAATGCAACCACTGGGCCAGATGCTTCTGGTAATGACGTCTCCCCATGGTGATGCTACTCTTGCCTTAACGTGACGTGTATGATGATCAGTTGTAGACTGTGTGGTTGTCAAAGGCATACGAGTATACTACAGTCAGGATCTAATGAAAGTTAAGCACACTCAAAAAGCTCATTTTGGCTGAATTTTTGTGACCTTAACTCGCTGTAAATGTCGGCGACATGTTGCCTCGTTTTTTGATTTCCAACTTCCAAGTCAAGGATTCAATGTAACTTCAATGTAACCATTACCGGCAGCAAGGATGATTGGTGTGCCACCAAGGGGAGCACTTACAGAAATTACACAACATTTGATTTATCGATTTGTGGGAGAACGATCCGGCATTGGCAGTTCTCCCCACCAGGTGTCAAATTACGAAAGGAAATGCGATATCCTTGCAATGCTCAATTATGTGTCACCCCACCACAGGCAGTGCGTTCCATTAGTAATGAAAAGGACACACGCACATTATAAGCAACACAGATTGGTTATTGGTGTATGTTTTATACCATGTACACACTATCATCAAGTTAGACAAGTTGCTTGTCTACAGACATCTTATAGCCCGGATATTGGGCGCAATTAAGGCTCAAATTGCAAGGATAAACACAAACAATGTATCGCTTCCATTTTCAACAAATTAATGGGATGTATTATTGAGGACGATAAGCTATGCGTGTGCGTTTGCTTTTGCGTTTGCATGTATGGTTGGAGAAGAATGGGTGCTTTTGTTTGGATCCTATTTGCATACATATCCTTTAACATAAATGTTTCTGTGTTAATTTTGTTTGATTTGCTTACATTTCCATGACTTTCTTTGACAGCTGCTGCTGTGCCTCCCAGGGAGACAGTCTTCTGTCAAAGGACCTTTTCTCTTTTGATGGGAAAAAAAAATAAAATAAATGAGAACCCATCTTAAGAGGATTTAAGTTATAAAAGGATTTTTACGACTTTGTCGGATTGTTTATTCAGTCTTATGAGTTATGGAAATGAGACGAGTTCTTTATGGTTGCCACTATCTGGGATACTGCTGACACGCTAATTTAATTTTAATACTTCAAGGATGCTGGTGCTGTCGCACAAATAGGATGTTTATTAAGAATTGTGAGTTTTATTTTCTTTCATCAGAGATGCGAGGTCTTACTCAAGGAGATATACATACCGTCTTCTGAGAAAGTAGATTTTGTGTAAACTATATCTAGTTAGCCTCCATTTAACCTGATAGTTTTCCACTTTGCTGACGATCCTGAAATTTTACGCCTAAAACCCTAACAAAATGCTTGGACGTGATGCTAATAAGTGAGATTTCAACTTCGATTTCTTACATGTTTTGACTGTTTATTAGTGCTGACTCTTAGTGGGAAGGAAAAGTATCTTTTAAATTGTATCCTTCACCCTACGACACAAGATCTGGTATGGACTACTTTCCGGAACTTTTTCTGGTAAGTAGGTTCCACGACCAGCTTCTTTGACCAGTAGTGTCACTGGGCATACTTGACACAGGAGTTCTGCTAACAGAATGGTAGACACGGCAGCTAGATCTGTGGATCACTACCGTAGAGGTGGTACGAATACTTTGTTTGGTAGGACCGCAATATAACCGGTTCTTTCCGTCCGATCTGACTGTATACCGTAGAAAAAGGGCTTTAAACAGTCCCATTAATTTCGCAAGCTACATCCTTCAAAGAGGATTAATGAGCACTATTAAGGTGCTATAGGCAAACATGCAGGCGGTTTGCCGATTATTACATAACCCTTGGTCGTATACAAAAACCTTGGGTTTATCTGCGGACATATTAAATGCGGGAGCCAGTGCCTGCTTATTAAAAAAGACCTGGTAGCCCTACACTACTAGAAGGTCCGCCTAAGAGGGGAAAATAGAGCATTGTGTGTGCCTCCGAATATTTCCCTGACAACGGCGACAACGGGCTTATCATATAGGTTCAGAAACTAATATGACATTGCCTGCTAGAGCTGTATGAACCGGTAGATGTCCTTGGGTTTTAAATTCAAAGGTGATCGATAGGATGTATACAATGGTGGTGATGCCCATTATCACATACGCGGCCATCGTATGATGACCGAAAGTTTTTGAACTGATGACGGCTTCAAGAGCTACAGAGAGTACCTGCCGTGAAGTTCAAACTGTTCTATTTTGACCCAACACCAACGACTACATACCTATGCAAATGTGTTAGACATTAGTAAATACAATATAGGAGCAACAGTATACATCTTTTCAGACAGATAGGTAGCACGTTTTGGTCTATTTAAGTTAAACAGGTCTACGATTCACTGCCATCTCTTGGTACATATAAACTCAGTGAAACTCGAATAGGTTTCTGTTTATGAAAAAATCGCAGTCAACGAATCTGCAGTCCATCTGCTAGAAGTGACTCATAATCGCCTTTCATAGGACCTGAAGACTTCTGTCGCGGCAACTGGGTAACCTATTAATGAGTGGAGACACAAACTTCGCCTGGCCCATTGGGAAAATATTCCGAGGTCCAGACAATCCGAACAATTCATCAAGTCCTTTTCTTACTAGGACTTCCTTAATCTAGCCCATTAAGCTAGTGAATTTTAGCCCAGGTTACTGTGGCCTAAAGAGTCACCCTAAAAGTATAATCTGTGCTCAGATACGCTTGTAGATTTTTTTCTGATTTTCGTTAGTCATTTTCGAAAATCTTACGAGTAATTAAAATCTTTTAATCTATTATATAGCTGTGTTCTGGTCCTTTGACACATACACACATGCCCAAAGATATGATGAAATAGACCACAACTGCATCTATATAATACATACAAACCGATTAAACGTTAATGGACGGCGATGCGTAATAATTGAGAATAATGTCCAAAATTTATGGCCTTGTGGCTTTTGGGAGTGATATACGATGATGGGTTTCCAGGTCGATTTCTAAACACTTCAGAAATCTACACATACCGCACTTGACGACAACATACTAATTGGCTCTAAGCATATGAGTTAATTACGGGCTTAGTTCAAGAGCAATCGGCCTAAAGTAATTCTAAAAGATGCAAATTGTGTGTAAATTGGAATGAATTGGACTAATTTAAATGGAAAAAAGTTGTCGGTATTTAATGTCATAAAAGGATTTCTGTCAAGGGTTAATGTATTAAGGACATACAGGGGTAGTTTCTTGGTTCTAACATGAAGTGATAATAAACCAATCTCTCAACCGAGTTTCAACTGTTACAGAACTAGCTTTGGATGGAAAACAAGTCTGGTAGTCTAATTAGTAGTGGTCATTGGAATGTCTAAAATTTGTTTCTACAATTAGGAGAGAGTGGGCCAGTTCTGGGGGACGAACCGTCATCTGCGGCTCTCCTTTATTTAGTTTTAAGGACATTTCGGGTCCTTTTAACAATAATTTGAGATACCAATACTTTATCCAGACATGAAATTGCGTAACATCATCACTCCAATCTAAACAACTTAAAAACAGGCCCTTGGTCTTCTTCAGGGGATGCCAACACACATCTAATAATCTACATCTTGAGAACATTGGTTCAGAATACACTATAACTATGGGAAGCCGGCAATAAGTTCAGGATGTAACTAACTTTTTTACCCACGGACTGGAAACTGTTCAATACTATTACACTCTCTGTTTCATTAAGAGAATAAACCTGCAAAGCCTACATTGGAATCTAAAAAAAAAGATTGGATTGCTTTTAGGAGCATTCTGAACCGTTGAAGGGGTCCGAAATCGTACACCCTAATCATCCATGTGAGGTGTACAGCTCTCTCTTCAAGCTTCTATTGTAAGAACCAAGAGATTAAAACCTTTGGTAGTTAGCCAAGCTTTCTTGAGCAGAAAACCAGGAAGCTTTTCAGTGAATATTTGTGTTCCACAGGTATCTTATACTGGAAAGAGCGTTACATATGTTCACACAGTCCAAACTAGATCCGTATTCCGTCCAAACTAGATCCTACTAAAGACCGGCGTGTTGAGGCAGCATCACATAAGTTAACAAGAATGAAAAGACCACTCTATCACAAGGAATTTACTCTAGCAGCCTTGTATAAATGTGGAAGGTGCCTTCAACAACATTACATCTGAATCCATAAGTCTAAAACCAACAAAGCATAGACCCATTAATCGAAGACTGGATTGAATCCACACTCAAGACGAGATACATTAATTTAGAAGTGGGAGACTACCAAGTGTCAAAGGGGAACATGTCAGAAAATGTTAAAAAAAATGAGCACTCGGGCTGATGGCAAGCCCGTAATATGTACATGGCGGCTGTCCTTAGACCCATTTTACCCATCCTATCGGTTTCTGATCTGTTGGCTCACAGGAATCATGTAATTCAGGGAATTGATCAAGATTCAAACATAAACATGCATAGGGACTACCAGCGCTATCAGAATCACGCCAACTATAGCTCTTGAAACCATTTTGCCATTGATTGCAATCGAAACATAATAGATTTCAAGGAAACTGCTGAGGTCCTTAGCATTCTTAGCAGACCAGCACTGAATAAACGGCAGTGCCCTTAACCCGTATAGTATTTTAGATTTCATGGAAGGAGTAGGTTCATGCTTACAACCATTTGAGCCCGAGTTAGCTCGCTCACCCAGATGTCTAAACCACTGTAGTGAGTTTCAAATGGAAGTATAGGCTTTCGGTGAAGCGTCATGGGAACAATGTACGAAACTCCAGCCCAAAAAGATGATTGACAGACATATATGCATTTTCTTTGGCTGTTAAACCGCCATGAAGGCTGTTTTATCCACACGTGTCTCTTTACTTACTTATTTAACGGCCTCCCGAGCCATGTAGAGCCTTCGACTCTTTTCGATCTCGGGTAAGCTGTTTCCAGTTGTCCAGACAAAAGCACTCTAACATCCGCTATAGCATGATTCGGCCTTCCTTGTCGTCTCGAACCTGAGGGTTGGGGTTGTGATTCGAAGATCTTCTTTGCTGGAGCATTATTGTGGAACCTCAATTGTTCGTACGCTTATCTCAAAGATAATCCATATAGAGTCCAGTCATCGGGCATGACTTCATCCACCCATATTTGGCTAATTATTTGGAACATGCACCCTAACAATTCATCACCACCATGTTTAAAAAGTTCCGCTGATATGCCATAGGAGCCGTCGTTCCTTAGTTTTTTGATAGTTTAATCAACCTCTTCGAAACTGGGAATGGCTTCTTCATTGACTGGCTGCGGATTATGTTCTTGCCCTACCACTCTCTCTCTAAGTTAAGTAGCTGCGCTTCGATAACTAGATTTCCTTTACTGTTTCGAAGAACCTGCATTCTGGTCTTAAAGGCAGCTACTAGCTGCTTGCCTCTTTTAAAAATATACGGAACATGTTGTTCCTATCTCGAGATTTTTTGATTTCCTTGAGCTGAGGGACTGTGTCTTCTTCTCTTCCCTTCTTTTTCTCTTCCCTTCTTCTGGCTGGATACTCTCCCCTTCTGCACTTGTTTTGCACTGCAGCGTCTGTAGGGGTGCATTTTCTGTCACCTTTTCCCGACGTATGCATTTATAATCATACCAAGGACTCCTCTTAGGTAGTGAACTGGTGGAAGTCATAGCAAGAAGAACTACGGCCTCTAGCACTTGTTACATCTAATATAGAACAGGCCTATGTGATACTAGCTTGACGTGTCTACAGAAATTTCTGGCCAAAACAATACTAAGCCCATGCAAATTCTGCCGCTTAATAGAAGCTCTTCACAAGATTTATTACCAGCTATAACCTTCTGGTGAGTACATACAGCCACCTACCTATTGTGAAGGTTTGCTATGCATCACGATGGGCTTATTTATGGTCACTGTCTTATAAAAGCCTCATAACCCTACTAAACCTATACTCAATGTATAACAGCCCCCCCTGTACTGCGTTGTCTCTCCAGTAAAAACCAAATCAAATCAGAAACCAATTTCCATAAATAGAACTCATAAAACAAATTGCAATTAATTGGTGCTACAAGGAAATCTATTTCCATCAAATTTAAACCCTTCCCAAAAGCTCCAATCCAAAATATGTATCAAAATGGAATCCATTGCCATTTAATGAACCATTCAGATGCATATTTTGTCTTCAAAAAAGCCATTTCCAGTACTCGTAGCCATCAACCAAAATTTTCATCTTCGTGAATTGTACTGCCAAGTGGCAAAAAATGAAAAGGATAAAACGACCTCGTCTCTTCACCACATAAAGTCGCTTAGTGCATTTGGGTATCTAACTATAGATCTATGTGCACACATTTAACTGGCACATCCTTGCATCCATGCATCCTCGGTTTGTTGAAGAAAAACCTTAAAAATATCAAAACGAATGATAAAAATGGCATCTCAAGCACGTTGGTTTAGAATCCTGCTTTTTCAATGAAACTCATATCCTGTGTCAGTGTGTGCGAAGAGTTTTTCGGACAATAAACTCCTTGGGGACATTTAACGTTGATTTTTATTGCAATAGATGATGGGAGAGATATGTCACAGAGGGTGATTTTTATGATTACAAGGAACGTGGAAGGAATTGAAAGATATGGTCAATCAGACTGAAGTCAGTATTTTGAATTATGATCTGTAAAACTGTTTTGGTAAAGAAATGGGATAACCATTCTTCCTTAAGCGGGTGCCATAATGGAGTGTGGAAGTTAGATATTTGGTCTGAAGAATATCAAAGGACAATGACGGTGGTAGGTTGAAGTTGGGTGGCACTCCAAGTTGGTTGAAGTTCTCTTCCACTTGTGTACGCCATCTAAGGCGAGGTCTTCCTCTACTGCGTTGTCCCTCCGGAATTGATTCGAAGACTTTTCGGGCCGGAGCGTTGATATCCATCCGCTCTACATGTCCTAGCCATATTAAACGGCTATAGGCGTAGTTTCCGGACTAGGTCGCTATACAGCTCGTAGATTTCGCTGTTGAATCTCCTTCTCCATAGCCCGTTAACGCAAACGGGACCGAAAATCATCCGAAGGATTCTGTGTTCGAAACGACCAAGGATATCTTCATCCATCTTGGTTAACGTCCATGCTTCTGCGCCATAGAGCAGGACTGGGATGATGAGGGTCTTATATAGAGTTTCCTTGGTGCTTCTTGACAAGGCCTTACTACTCAATTGCCTTAGGCCAAAGAAACAGCGATTGGCATGAGTGATTCTTCATTTGATCTCTGAGGTGATATTGTTGTCAGAGTTTATACCGGAGCCGAGGTATACAAAGTCCTTAACTACCTCAAAGTTATGGCTGTCTATTTTCTGTCCAATTCGTCGGTGTTGTGTGTCCCTTCTTGTTGACAGCATATACATTCACAGCTAAACCCATTTTTTCCGCTTCCATTTCAATACTAGCGAACGCACCAGTGACAGCCCGCTGGGTTCTGCCAATTATGTCAATAACGTCGGCGTACGCTAGTAGTTGCACAGACTTTTGAAAGAATGTGCCTTCGGTGTTGGCTTGTGAGTTTCGCACAATTCTTTCAAGTATGATTTTAAAGAAGTCACATGACAGCGCGTCACCTTGTCTAAGACCTTTTTTGACATCAAAGGTCTCGGTGAGATCGTTACCGACCTTGACGGAGCAGCGAGCATTCTCCATCGTCATCCTGCACAAGCGAACGCGTTTGGCAGGGATGCCAAAGCTAGACATGGCTCTGTATAGCTCGTCTCTATAAATGCTGTCATATGCGGCCTTGAAATCGATAAAAAAATGGTAAATATCGATTTGGACTTCTTGGGTTTTCTCCAGGATCTGCTGCAGTGTGAATATTTGATCGGTTGTGGACTTACCTGGTCTAAAACCGCACTGATAGGGGCCGATCAGCTCGTTGACAAATGGTTTCAGACGTTCACACAAAACGGCCGACAGGATGTTGTACGCGATGTTCAGGAGACTAATGCCTCTATAGTTGGCGCAATTGAGGGGGTCTCCTTTTTTGTGGATCGGGCAAGCGATGCTGAGGTTCCATTCATTAGGTTGGTGTATGCTCTCCAGCAAGTCATTTCCCGCTGCCTTAAATAGCTCGGCCGGTAGGCAATCCGGTCCAGCAGGCTTGTTGGACTTGAGTTTGGATATTGTCCTGGTTAGTAATAATAATAATATTTGACGCCACAGGTCAATGGGACCCAAGGCCTTGCCTTTCTCAACCATTCGTGTTGTGTGTGATATATTCTTCACACGAATGGAAAATACCTTTGAGAAAGTTATTCAGGACAGTTCTACTCTTGGATGTTTGTCAAACGTTCGTGAGAAGTGGGGCCGTGGGACCTCGAACCACTTGCTCCGTAGTTCAGTGTACTAAACACTTGTGGCTCAAATTGACCACGTTGGTATTAGATTAGACGTTGCAAATCCTAATCTAAGGGTGCATTCAAAGCAATTATAAAGCCGAATACGAGAAAGTTGGACTCTGGATTTAAGTATGTAAGTTAGTTTCTTTACATAACCTTGACTGACCTTGGTCCCAAAAAAGGACCAATCGAACGATTATATTGTATGTGAATACCTACTTACCTGTCTCAAAACTAAAGGGTGGGCCATCTAGTGGTTTCTTTTTAATTCATAGGTTAGGAAATATTGAAAACTTATTTCCAAAGTGAGTGCTGTGTAGCCCAAGCAGTGCGTTATTTAAAAATGAGTTTTGGTATACAACACTCATGGTTCCATTCGTCGTACGCACAGACAAGAATGTGGCTGCTATAGCCGATATTGTAAGACTCACTTCACGAACATCAACTTGCCATCGATGTCAACAGCTCTTCACGCACTAGCTTCAGGAGAATTCTGCACAAAGGTCTTGGATTATTCGCTTACAAGGCTTTAATTGACTCAGCAATCTCAGCGGCTGCGGAGTGGTGGCATCATTGAACCATTTTTCTTCGAAAATGATGCTGGAAACAACGTTTCGGTCAACAGTGGGCGTTACAGAGCCATGTTAACCGACTTTTTTTTTACTAAAATTGAAGGCATAAATTTGGACGAACTCTGGTTCATGCAGGATGGTGCGCCATGCCACAATCGATCTTTTGCGATTTGACCCCTTTTGACTTTTTTTTTGCACCATGAAACACCGATGTTATCCCAACAATCCGGAAACGATTCAAGCACTAAGGGCCAATATCATCCAAGCAATTCGTGAGCCACAGCCCGAAACCATCAATAAGGTCTTGGAAAATTGAAGTGACAGAATGCGCCACTGCGAAGCCAGCCGCGTCAGCTACTTGAACGACGTTGTATTCCATAATTAATGGGAATATTTTCTCTTACTTATAAAACTTAATACACGAAAAAAAATTGTTTTGTTCATTTTATTGTATTTTTAAAAAGAGACTTTTATTTGGCCCACCATATATAATCAAAATAATGCGTTTCTGCTGAATTTAAAAAGCCAATAACTTTCAATAAAGTAACTGTCCGCTCAATAGTTTTGTCTTGCGCAAAATTAATTTAAAAGAAGTTCAGTAAGAAAAATAAATTTCTAATTTACTTTTGATTAAAATCCACCCACGCAGCAGGATCCTACTTTGTGGATAGAATACATAACAAACGGCAGAACTTCAAAGGAATCATTTAAGCTCGAAGGATTTAGTTTCACATAATTACCCATCCAAGAGCTTAATCATTAAGTTTAACTATACGAAAGCGGCCCTTGAGAAATGAAATGCTTTGGCGGCATGTATAAGTAAAGTAAATGTTTTCAGGTATCCTGATAAATTTCACAGGAACCCTTGGAGGATTTGAAGTTTTGCTTCTCATTTTTTACCCTTGTTTGGTGAAAAAGAAAATGATTGCAGCTATTTTCAAGGATATTTTCAATTGAGATCTTTTCTTATTTTTTGTGTATCTACGGCATGAAAATGGATTACTTTTCCAAATAGTTGTAGTTAGTTGTTTGTGCTTTTGCCGAAAGAGGTATTTAGTGAATACGGATACATCTAGACTACGTACACTATGCCCTGTACCGTCACTGCTTGTCTCTATGAAAAATAAATGGAGCTGTAACATAGGCTGAACCTCAGCTCGAGATATAAAAGTAACATGTTTTTTATCGGGCTAGGAATTGCATCACTGGAGCACTCAGACGCATCTAGTCCTACTGGCTTGGTAGCTTGGTAAGCGTTAAACAACTTACAGTATCAGCATACACCGCATCAGCATTGAAAATCTGCTACATGAGCCAAAGTAGGACAATAACAAAGGAAATGATCCGAAGCATCGTCTCCCTTAGCGACGAGAAAGTGTCCCGCAAGAAAGCCAATAAGTTGTCTGCAGTCTTAATCTCCCTGCATCCTGGAAAGCCGTTCTACATAGAATTGTGTTCGTAAGACACCCAACCAGGTCCAACAGAGAACTAAAACATAAGAGAGGGATCCTTTCCAAGCTAGTTAATACCTGTGCTATAGGAAGGCATGGTCAAGGACAGGGCATTCCCTACAAAGTCTTCTGCAGAAGCTGTATGGACAAAGAGAAAGAGGATACCATTGCACAATGCCAGCATGTCCCTACATCAGGAAGGCTACACTAGGTGAATGAATACCTATTCAACGATCTAAATGATCTCAACAAAGCTACCGCGTGTAAGATTGGGTCTTTCATACAAAGGAGCAGATGGTTCCCAGAGTAAGAGAGTGATCCACATACCTTACACATCGGCAGTACAATGGACCATCTCTAGTCTAAGTGCATTTTCATCAAGGGCCGATGTAAGCCAACCAACTAAGATGCCCAATCGCCCATGGAGGTTTTAACCTAGGTCGCAGGAAAATGCAATACAGGGTCAGGTCCTGCGAAATCATCACTTGAGGTTATCAATCTTATGAATAATCTCATTTTCCTCAATCCCAGTTTGAAGTGGGACCCAACAAGGGAATTGTTACCGAATTCCACCGAACTCTTGCATAATCGATTTATTTTGGAACTGGTTTCAGGGTTCTTGCTATCACCCTTCAGTGCAGCCAATAAGGTGGCACCCAGCAGCATAGCATAGATCTATTCTTGAAAGACAAAGGCATGCTTGTGGAATGAATAATAAAGTCTCGAAGTCATATTCGACTACAGCCAATCCAGGATCAGAGTCTAGCATTAGACGGCATATCCATGGAACAAGGATCGTAGAATAAATGTCGCGCAAGGTCATTAAAACACCAAAGCCCTGAGTATTTGGAAAAGTTAACCGACCAGCCGGTTTTTTGGAGATTAGTGCAGAAGCTGGTCACATACTTACACGAAACCAAGTCTACCAAACAACTAACACATAAGCTAGAAAATGTCGCATATGTAGATCCAACTGAGCCTTTTTCGGTGATAAGCCCGATCTTCTGCCAAAATCACCCTTAAAAATAAATACATACTTGGCGCTACAGACCCAGGGACCCAGGGCCTAGCTTCTCACAACCATTCGTGTTGTGCGTGTTATATTCTTTACACGTATGGAGGGGGCCTACTATTCAATGCCGTATCCGAAGGGCAATTTAGTATTCGAGAAACTTTCTCAGGACAGTTGTACTCTCGGATGTTTGTCAGACGCTCGCGAGAGGTGAGGCCGTGAAAAACTTTTAGGTGTTCCGACTGGGACTCGAACCTGAACCCCTTGCTCCATAGTCCAACGCAATAACCACTGAGCCACGGCGCCCACCCTCGGTACCAGGCGATCAATAAAACTATCAAATGATGTCACAGCATCTGATAGACTCATCAGTGACACTGATTCACTGAACGTACTACATGTGGAAGTTACTTTCAAAATATCATCGAAATCATTGTTTTTTAAAAACGCCGCCAAAGTGGGCGGTCCCGTACATAATATGTGGGTAAAGTGTAGGTAATTTAAATACTTAAGTGTCTGACGTTTTTCTATTTTTCAGTGGAATGGGCGTGTCAGTGGGCGGATCAAAAATTAGTCACAATTAAGCTGCTCTAAGCTGCAGACATGGTTAAATCATGTTCACGAATGCTGGATATGCCTCGATAGTTCTTGAAAAAGTACAGAGTTGATAGTCCAGTCATCAGACATGGCTTCATCCAACAATACTTGGTTGATGATTTGGTGCACGCATCCTTCCAAAACATCACCAGAATATTTGAAAAGACTTTTGTGTTCTTAACCATTTTGGAATCGGAGTAAAACTTGCTGCAACTGGGAGTGGGCTTCTTCTTCACTAAGTTAAAGTGGATTCTCTCTTTGCCCTATCCTTAATTACATCTACTATGCCCTATGCTTGAGGGACTAGGTTTCCTTTACTTTCGAAGAGCCTGCGTTTCGGGCTTTGGCCCAGCTGTCAGTTGCTTGACTTTCCTGAAATAACTTCCGGAGGTTGTTCCTATCCTGGAACTCTTCGGTTTCCTTGGTGATGGTCGGAACCCTATGGTGGCCGCACTGGTTCCATAAGTTTTTGGGGTTTGTGGATGTTGCATGTACATATGTATAGCGAAGAGATTCTCGTTTGTGTATTCTGCCTACTCCAATCTCTCAATCATGGGTCGTTTACAACTTGTTCTCTTTCGACAGCCAAGCTCTGACTGCAACAGTGATTGTCAAGCAGACATTGTAGAATAAGGTTCGAAAGCCAAAAGAAGAAATATTCAAGAACCAAATTTTTCAGAGAACTTCTAATGATTTCTTGTGGATCCTAAACATTGCGGGGAAAAGCAGCATTTCAAGGCTCAGGAACTCTTCAGAAAGTTACATTTAAAAATCAATGAAGAATGCAAATTTTTCAATAAAACTTAATAGACCACGTCCTTGGAACATGAAACTCTGACTGTCCAAGTTGGAGGAAGTTTTCCAGCCGTGAAAACCATCGATTGCTACTAGGAGGGGTTATTTGTGGAGGTAGGCGGCCTATCATCCCCCAAAATGGTTCTTCAGCCCTTATTATGTTAAACAGACCTTGCTTTGAAACTACCATGAGAAAATGCCTTTACTGTTTTTTTAATGTACAAACATATTATTTCTTCAGCTAGCTCAAGGCAACCCACTTCATTTACCTTTCATTACCTTAAAAGCTTCTTTCGGGAATTTCCCCAAGGACTCCAAATACAAAATAATCTAGACATCATGTAAATTGCTGTTCGATTCTGAATATAATTAAATAACATTCATCCACATGTACCCAAAGTTCAAACATACATATGTATGTATCTCATTACATATCACGACCGCTCCCCCATGGAGAATCAGTTCCCACAGCAGCGGCGGGAAAGAGAAAAACGGTAAAGTAAAATCCCATCATTACCTCCCACGGGAAATAGCCATACATCCGCTCCTGCATTGTGAATCAGACTTCGATCACCTTGATTCCATCATCCAAACGATTACCCCCCAGAGGCGAGAGGAGCAAAAACAGAAATCGACTCATAAATTTTCCATCCAAAGAAATTCAATCACGCACACTCACATCCCACACACACAGCGATAAAATGGGGGAAAAAAAGAAACAAAAACATGAACAGGATAACTGATGAACGAAACAGGATAACCTGAACAAAAAAAGACTCGAACCGCATTCCTAACTAAATTGCAATAGCGGCAACAGGAGACTGCCACCAAAGCAGCAGAGATCCTCCTCCGGGCTTAGTGCACGAGTGGCGGCGGCAGGAAATCGATATTGGATAGCACGGGAGTGCTGGTGGTAGAGCGGACATAATTGGAATGCGAAAGCCATTAAAATTTAATAAAGCAGAACGAAAAGGAAAAAAATGAAAAGAAACCTTTAATGTCCAGCAAATGAAAGGCGAACATCATGGCCATGGCTATGGCTATGGCTACGGAGACGACTACAACGTCATCGTCGCTTCAACTTTCACCTCAAAGATAGTGTAAGAAGGCCGATTCAGTTACTTCCGGCAGCCGGCAGGAGAACAAAGGAAGAAAAACACAAAAAGAAGATATGCGGACAAAATAACGAAAGGAAATCCCCGCCATCTAACCCATCCCCATTCCAACTGCCATTAACCCTCGTTCAGGACGATGAATTTCCTTTCGACTCGAAGGTGTCCGGGAGAAACTAATCGATAAGAAGGTGCTCTCTCTCGCCTGCTTGTTTTTGCCATCCATCCACCTACTGGCGGGTATCTCGTTTGATGGCGCTAAAACAAAGTGCCCAACATTATCCTTGTTTCCAGTCCCACAGCCACAGGTGGAGGATAAGTCAATACTAATGCAATTAATGTTGTGTTCCCTTCCTCTCCGGTACTAATAGGTGAGGGTTGGTTGGCTGCGCTGCCGCCGCTCCATTGTCGTCGTCATTGTGCGATAGTGCTGTAATGGTCGAGCCATTGTGGCATTGGAATGCATGTGCGCGCTGGTGAGGATTTCCTCCATCGGGTGATAGTTTTTAATTAGTCCTCCAGTATACATCGCAATGCAGTTGTTTTGAAATAAAATTAAATGGAACACGAGAAGGGTTGATGTATGGCTGAATGGGGGTAGCAACACAACAACAGGGGTGAACGTGTAATAAAAATAACACTGATGGGGATGGAGCACGTTTTCGATGTTTCAGTACACGAATGTGGTCGTGGTGGCGATGATAGATCGTAAAACTAAATTGTTAAGCAGAGCGAAGTATGCGGAAATGTTGGTTATTATAGATTTTGTTGAGCTTGATGGAACGCTGTTTGTTTGTGTGCGCTGTCGATGGCTAAACAAATCTAGATTAGCTTCAAGGATGGAGATTCGCTGGTGGTTTTGTGCTTTAGACTGTTCGTGGGGAGCTGAGTGCATGCACTGCTGCATAGCGAGGTGTACCTCTTCTTAATGAACAATTGGAATTCATGGGTAGGTATGACGTACTTATACATATTACAGTTAAAGGTTATTCCCAAGACTATGGCAATATTGGACTGGAAGTGTAATATATACATATGTTCGACGCTATTGGGTTAAGTAAATAAAAACATGCCACCCATGGAATCCATTGTGCAGGTTCATGGTTTAACTAAGAACAGTGCTTGCATCATTTGGATTTTAAGATCCAACGACATTAGTTTTCATGTCCAACTAGTGATTTTGAGAACAAAATAATAAATAAAGTGTTTTTCAATAAGGACATAACAATTTTGCATTTAAATAAAAGTCAAAACAGGATGAGATTTCAGGTTGCACACATGTTAAATTTAAGTATGGACTTTGATTTGGTCATATGATTACTACGAGGACATTTGCAGCGATTGGGATCAGACCATATCTCGAGCTCACACTACTATCGCTTCAATAGATCAATTGTTTAACCAGCTGTGTGGCATGTGGCATCCATAATGAACTCTATTGTTCGAAACATGGAGATCATTTGCATGGACCAATGGAGTCTCTTGAATCATACATCTGTTTGCTGCTAAGCCATTAAGCCAAAGATGAGGGTCATCAGTGAAGATGAGTAGTTTTCCCATTCCTGTGAACGTGAGTGGCGTGGAATCAACTGATTTGACTCATTTTTACCAGAAGCACTTATAGCTGCGATATTCTACCGATATTTCGATACTTCTACCGGTTGATTGTCTCACTGCCACAGGAATATTTAGTAGTGAACATGTTGACTTAAATTCTTACCCACTATAGCAAGCACAGCCTGCCTGATGAGACGATTTTTACAAACCAATATTGGACCAAGCGCTATTAAAGTTGCAACCGACTGAGAGAGTAAGTAATTTTTAATAATTTTCAAACCGTACTCGTTCGTGAAAGTCATCACGACTAAAATATAAATTTTGGCAGACGTTTTGACATTGACAGATTATAAAAAATGTCTAAGACGGTGTTTGTATTAAAATGCAAAATTGTTATGTCGCTATTGGAAAACCCTTCACCAATACGGTGGCGTATACGTAACATTTTTGTGTTGGTTTCTATTTCAATGTTTTTTTAACCTAAAAGGTGATAAACTAACATACTAACTGCATTGAATTGTCCGAGCAGAAAAGAATGATTTTGTCGCTAAGGTTGGTGGTTTTACTTATCAAGCTGCAACGTTTTGTGGAAGCTCAGATCCAGGAAACTGTATAACGTGGCCAAGCAAACAAAGGATTCCGACGACTGGTTGCGCTACAGAGAAAGCAAAGGTGTTTTCAAGAAAAAGGCAATATATGCTAAAAGGGTCTCAAGAAGTAAGTTCGGTAGCGAAATAGAGTCTACGAGGCTAAACTCCTGAAAATCTTGTAAAATGCTCTGACAGTTCCTGACTTCTTAAGGAAACCAGACGGATCCTAGACATAGTCATGCTCCGATACCCTAGAACTCATTTTTAGGACACACTTTTCAGGATGCGAAATCAAAACTCCGAACACTGAAGTAAACCTTTATGAGCACATGGTAGAACACCCAGCACAAGTCAGCCCCTGGCCAACTGGGCAATTGACTCGTTCGCCCCTTTCAAACACCCGGTCTTGATGATATTCTCCTCATGATGCTGGGATGTCTAAATTGCTCATATATTCCTCGAGCATAGCGAGAAGTCAAATTGATTTTCATACCCAAATGGGTAAACCCTCACACACCTGCCCAAAAGATTTAAGCCGATCAGCCTTACATCATTCTTACTCAACACATTTGAAAATGAATAGATCTGTACCTTTGGTTCAAACTAAGTCCTAGAGATATGTTCCCAGTCCTCCACGACACCTTCACTCAGGGTGTTTGACTTCACCACAAAAAATTCACGCTAGCGGCCTTCCTGGACATAGAAGGAGCCTTCAGCAATGTGAAATTCAAATCGATAGGACTATCATTGGACCAACGAAACATAAAGCCAGGAATCTCAGACTGAGTTGAATGCATGCAGTGCCCCCCAATCTGTGTGAATACTGTGAATACTGCTCATGAAGAGATTCATCGGTACAACGGTACATAGGGGAAGGCATCTTCCTAAATTCAGTATGGTTTTCCAAATCAGTTACACGTTTAAACCACTGGAGGGAGTGGGAATACCTGTTTAAGAGACTTCAAGATAAGGATAACCAACTTACAGCGAGTCTACTTATCTGTCCAAAAATACATAGTACGAGGTCACAAGGGACTGGAACCAGCAACTGAAGGAACGAATATCGGATTGAGAAGAACTTAGTAATCTGAAATAGGCGAAGGAAGTTCCTCAAATAAAGTATAAGATAAAGATCACTCTATGATAGCCTTCCTAATGGATCATTCTTAAATGTAAAGTCCTCTAAACATGTGGTCGATGAATCCTTTAAACTATGAACCATAACCAGCCATATCCTGGAGTGCTCTAGTCAACCATGGGGGTCATAGCACATCTCTTAAAGGGTAAGGCTTTATGATTGCAAATTTAACTTGAAATATATAAATGTGTACATCCTTCAGAATATGAGGAAGCGGAGGACACCACTGACCTGAAGTAAGCCATTTAAACCTTTTGAGGTAACAAAAACCGTCTGAAAAATAGTTCCATTCGACAAGTATTCTATGGGGGCATCTACTCGTACAATATAAGCCAATATAACTGAAAATCTCCACAATCTTGCTAACATCTCACAGAGGACATGCCAGAAGTGTCAGTTTCAAGTTCACCCTTTTGTTATGTACAAAACAATTTTCCACTCAAACACCCCCTAAAAGCAAACAAAAAATAGCACAAACTTCTATGTTAGAGATTAGTCCAGTTGACCACTTGTGGCATTCACATTTTTTCTTACAGTCAATCAATCAACGGTTCATGAGGATTACTTCATTCAATTTGTCGATATTATCGATGACAATGGATGTCGTGTATGTCAGCTAGACCAAATTGACCTTTTACGGTTTCCATCAAACAGCTAACACAATGAGATTGGCTTCGTGCAAATTGTTGTGGAATCTGGAAATTTTTTAACAGATTTGGTAGCAGGTAGTGTAGGGGGAAATGTGGCAAGGTTAAACTTGGACTAGTTGCCAGGAAAAAGCTTAAAACAAAATAGTGGGAGGTCTTCCTGTATTGAAAAGACTGTACGATAGAAATAAATGTAGACTTTTAGCGACGGCTGTGCAGCTTGTGCAATGATGAGTCCACATGTCACGTATTGCACAGAGGAAGGCTGTCAGAGGAATTCGAAGTCCAAAGTGGGGTTCGGCAAGGCTGCATACTTTCACCAATAGACTCTGACATCTGAACTCAAACACCTCGACTACGCCGACGACGTATGCCTGCTGTCACATAGAATTATGGACATTCACCAAATGACAATAAACGTGGAGAGAGAGGCAGCCGTCGTTGGGCTGAAAATTAACTCGGCAAAAACAAAAATGATCAGGTTGAGAGAGTTGAGAGTTTTCAATATCTTGGAAGTCTTGTCTCAACCGATGGCGGAACCGAACTAGATGTAGCCAGCCGAATAGGCAAAGCAAAATCTACGTTTGGAGTGCTTTCTACAGTTTGGCGTAGCAATGCGATTAGCTTAACCACCAAGCTAGGACTGTTCCGTTCCAATGTCGAATCCGTGCTGCTATATGGATGTGGTACCTGGAGGGTGACCGCCACTATCACGAGAAAGCTGCCAACGTTCGTAAATAGATGCTTACGTTGTATCTTTAGGATTTTCTGGCCAAACCGTATCTCTAACGAACAACTCCATCAGAGAACGGGCCATGAACCCATGAAGGTAAAACAATACGACGACGAAAGTGGCAGTGGATTGGACATACTCTCCGAAAGGGTGACAGGTCCATAGCTAACTACGCGATGAAATGGAACCCGCTTACTCAGAACAGTCGAGAAGGAAGCACGGCAACTGGGAAAGAGTTGGGGAGAACTGAAACACATTCCCAGAAACCGCACACGATGGCGCGTAGGCATTGTCGAGGCCCTAGGACCCACAAGGGGATACGCCAAATCTCAGTATTGGAAACGCAATATCTTATAAGAGTTGTTTGTTTCAAACAACCAAGTATATCCTTATACAGTTTTGGAAAAGTAAGCGTGGATACAACGTCACGAAACATGCCAAATACCTCGGCTAAAGCGAAAGTTGTAGTTGTTTGAGTATGAACCTTGATAGTTAAAATTTACACACCATGAGTCCTTCTTACTAAACAGTCTTCACTCATCGAAATTTCTCTGCCAAGGGCTCTTAATTCCTTGGAGACTATTTCGATTGTCCGAGCCAAACAAAGGCTGAATGTGCTGCGTGTAGTCTATACCTGCTTAAAGGCTAAGTTCTTTGGAAGGAGCTCTGCTGAGCAATTCATACATTGTGGAACTACCCAAGTGAGGATACTTTGTTCTCTACTTAGGAAGTCCGAGAACTACTTTAGCAAGTAGAAAGGACTAGATATTAGGTAGATGGTATTGCTATCCTCAGATCAGGAAAATGGATGCACAACTTTACTGAAAGTCTTGCAGTCAATTTGTCAAAGCATGTGTTCTGTTCTGAAGGCGGGGTTGGCCTTTAGGTATTGTTCAACCTGTTAAACCTTTAAATTAGTTTACGTTTTAAGTTTCCTTTTATGGATATAACTTCTGGAAAACTGCAAGGAAAACTTCTGGATGACTAAATCAATGCTCTCGAATGGCTGCAGGAAACCAGTTTTAAAACTGGCAATACAAGGTTTTGGATAATAGTACCCTTCTTTATAAAGAGCCAATAAAACGACCTCAAATTAGTGCGAAGCCAATATTCCTATATTCCGATTGCTTCAGCGTCTAAGACAGGAAGGAGTTCTTGTAATTTTTAAGAACACTGTGATTCTGAAGAGAGGCAAAACCAAGATCAGGAATACTCAAAAATGATCTCATGTAGCTGAGACAAATTGTTTTTTGAAATGTAATCCACCTGGCATCTTCTTACGCCCCATGTATTTTTGGATAAGGTAGATAAGATTCCAGAAAGTGTCATGCGTGTCATTTTATCAGAGCATCAATTGGCCTAAAGAATTACAAAATCAGTACCCCTGTACCATAGGCCACGCTCTACACGAATGGTTATGAGAAGAGCTAAGCTTGGACTGTTTCTATAGACCAAATATTTTTTATCTACAATTCTATACGCCGCAGTATGACATTCTAGTCATCTTCGGTTCCATAACTTAGTTAAAGTATCGGTCCACCAATTTTGTCTGTCTGTCCCGAAAACGGTTGTAACAATTCCGATAAATTTTTTTATTTTAATTAGTTTGTACATAATGCTTTTAGATGATATACAATGTAAGTATGTATAACGACAGGTTTATCGTTTTACAATGGCCCGCAGATTCCCAATTGGATTACGTTCAGGCGAGTTCCCATGCCACTTCAGAACATTAATGTTACACTCCGCGAAGAATTGAAGGAAGATTGTGTTTGAAAATGGGATTTTGATTTGCCACTTTCCTTGAGTGCCGCACCATGGCTCCATTGGTTGGTGAGTTCCATCCGAGCATCTGACAAACATCCGAGAGTATAACCGAGAGTATAAAAGTTTTTCAAATAACAATATGCCCTTCGGACATGGGATTATATGGTAGGCCCCTTCCTCTCTTGAAAAATTATAGCACACACAAAACGAATGATTTTTAGAAGCTATGTCCTGTATTCGGTAGACCTGGTGCAACTAATAATTATTTTATTTATTTTTCTTGAATAGTAACCATGAGCATAAGCGTCAAGATGTGGTTCTTATCGATCAGGACCCTCAAAGGTCAAACCACCCCAAACTACGACCTTGGGTATATGCTTAGTGCCTTTGACAATGTAGTCAGATCGGGGTTTTTCGTTGATTCTGTGTCCTAGAACTTCAGAATTGGCTCTCGTTCGAAAAAATGTCTTTCTCCCGATCCTCTGACGTCCAATTATTGTGCTTTCATGCCCATTCCAGTCTTCTTTTTCCTCATAGGGTCAGTTGGAAATAGCTTTTTCAGTGATCTTCTTGTTTTAGGGCCGATTTGAAGCAGACTTTAGCCACTTGTCTTCCCAAGTTTTATGACGCTATTTTGGTTCAACTTTTGTTTAAATTTATGTTTAACTTAGGCCCAGGTTCACCCCGGGTTTAGTTTAAACATTTAATACTTTTTATTTATGTACTAAATATGTACTTAATTTATATGAGAGTTTGATATAATTTACTTCCCCTACGCCCACTTTTTTAGGGCGTGTCTTAAAGTAGTTTCCTCAAAATCGTTTAACTTTTCTTAGCCTTTTGTATAGGGAGATATGTGGAAATTCATAATTGTCGTTTCAGACTATTGACTAGATGACTTGAACTGCGATCCTAAATACTCTATATTTACATATGTACGCACTTGCTCAACAACACAACTCACTTACCATTTACAACTCAAGTGGACAACATGGATTTCATTCCAGATTAGTGAAAAACGTTTAGGAACTATCGACAGTCATTAAAGCGAAATAATTCATTAAAAGCCTTGTCGGACTCCTTCTTAGACCAATGGGCACTGAGCACTAATAGCAATCAATAGCTGTATCGATTCATTAAATAAATAATTCGTATGATAAATACAATTGGTCACAGTCCATAGCAGACTATGTCCCGACTCCATTGCAGAGAACGCTTTTTGGTGAAAGTCTATTATCCGGTTTTCCCCCATCAAGTCAACTAATCTGATTGGTTTGTCTGACCTACCAACTGTAACTAACAAACTAAATGGCTATCGCTTACATATGATACAACAAAAGTGACACTCATTTCTCTGCCACTATGCCACTCTATTGTCGCATCTTCTGCTATCAGTGCCATTGTCTTCAGCTGTTCTCCCATCCAAGTGCCATTAGTGTGAAAATATTGCCCGTAATGACCCCAATGTAGCCACCCATCTAGAAGAAACAATTTTTCATTCCACAGATAAGAACATACCAACACACTCATCGTCCATTAATTATTTCAAATGATACCTCGAGTCAAGGGACACAACCCGAAACATTTAATGCCACCTCACATCCAGAGTGTACATAATTCACAACCGAATTTCAAAAGGATCCGTATTCCGTTTATCCTTAAAAGGATGGCGGCACTTTTACATGCGCATATCCTAATGCCACAACCGAGCAAGTAGTAGATTCACATTTCGGTCACGAAAAGTTCATCACCCGTCCTCGAAATAATAAAAAAAAAACACCTCAAAGGTGTGTGTAAAGATAGATCGACCGACGTTTGTTCACACGATAAGGGGAGGACGAATGACTATCGCATAACGAAGCAGGGGATAAGCCGGATTGACACCCCCTGCAGGATAACGAAACAAAAACGAATACCATAGCACAAGCACACTCACGTTCAATAAAAGGAAAAGATAAAATGGGAAATGAGCCTGAAGTACAAAACTAGCAAAAGATACACAAACATATTTAAGGATACAAAACCAACAGACCAAAGGCGGTGTGGCGGCAGGAAGGTGTCCTTTTCATAAAAAAAAAACACAAAAATTGTATAAACTCATAGAAAACGAAATTTTCCTTGAACTCTTAGCCCCAACACGCGGCTGCGATGACAAGAGGTAAGGCCCTCGTTCTTACCATTCGAAAGCCAAGCCATTACCAGTCCGCAGGGTTCTTGTACGCATTTTTCTAGAATGAAACAGAAAAAAAAACACATTCACCGTAGTTTTTATTCATATGAATGTGTTTCTCTTCGCCTGAATGAGTTTTAGATACAATCAAAGGATGCGGACTGCTGGAAAATAACGTTCTGTTTCATGACTCCTTTCTCCTTCCGCGGCGCTTTTTCAAAGGAATAACAAACAACTGGTTCGTCCTTCGCGTCCCCGGAGGATCTAATTCATCGTGTGTGTGCAAAAAAAAAAAAAACGACAGAGCTTAGATTCACGCAAGGATTACCGAATTAACCTTTACGCCTTCCAGCACACACAGACCGTCAACGACGCCAGCGTCGACAAAAAAGGATACCAAAATCAGAATAGGACATGGAACACATAGAATTTCCTTTTACTAAGATTATCCCCTCTGCCATCAATCGTATTAATAATTGAGGAACTGAAAAAATAAGCTCCACACGAACGTTATTTTCGTTACGCGTTAGAGATTTACGCTTATGTAGGAAATTTACGGCCCTCATTTGGGCCGAGATGTGTAGAGACGAACTGTTGCTCTCATCGCACTCGACACAAGGATTTAATCACAAGAGTGGGATTAACCTTAATACCCAATTGGGAGGGTGTCTCTCCTATCTACCTGGCGTTGATACAATATTCAACAAACAATGCAAGGTAAATGTGTTGCGGCCTGAATATATTAATCAGGACCGAGTTTAATTGCTTTCCGTTGGTATCCTTAGGCGTGCACTATGTGCTGAGTAGTGGAACCAATTCACGACCACGAGCTCATTCGATAAAGTGGAGCTGTCGTACCTAATTCGGGTGGAACATGTTATTGCGGGAAGAATGATTGGCAGGGATTTTATGTGTCAGCCGAATGGTTTAATGGATCTGGGAAATGAGGATTTAGCCCCCTGACCTGAGAAAAGTTTTAGCCCCCGATATAATGATTGGACACGTGGAGTATCGAATGTGGGGTCTTATACTATAATCGATTGATTACAGAACGTGACACAGTGTTTGTGACAGCAATTCGATAATGTCCTGCAGGATGGTGGTTTTTAATAACATGTTCCTCTGTAAGACGATAGATATAGACGACGATAATGGAAGGAGCCTTGAAGGAGGTGATTATAATGAAATAAAATCTTTACGCAGATATAAGGGACTCCTGGAAGGATTTGATCGCATTTCGCATCGAATTTTACTCCAGATGCCTATTAGTAGCTTCGTCTTCATTGTGGGTACCATTTGCCTTTCCGGACGGGATTACGTCATCGAATAGTTTGCGCCTTGCAAACCTTTTATTTATGTTCAGGATGGCTAGTCGGCAGTAATCGGTGTGCGTGTATCTGGAGCTTACTCTCAATGCAGCATTAGGTACCAGAAATGTGATCACTTCTGAACTTCTGGAGAACAATGTCCCTTTATCCTGACGAACAGTGTCTGACACTATATACATCATGCAGATGCTACTTGTAGGCTTATACTAGACGTAATATAAGGCTAACCAGCTCTATGTATGTTGAACTCGATTAGGCCATAAGCCATGAGGATTTTCAAAAGAATACAAAAAAAACCGTTATGACCGATGTCGCACAGTGTCCTTATACGTGCAGGCTATTTAAAGAAAATAGTCATAGCTTTCAGTTTCCATCAAAATTTGGCTGTTCAAACCTTTCTAACGTCTTAATACCCCAAAGGCAACTACTCTAGGAAAGGGCTGTAGAAAAGTTTACCGCATAGCAAGCGGAGAAGGCCAGGCCTCTTCTGAGATCTGATAAGCTCAAGCCGAGGTTCCAGGCAAGATAGTTGGCTTCAGTTTGAGTCGTTGGACTCTTACGTTGTTTAAGAGACAGAAGGGACAATCAGAACGAGCTCAAGGGGACAAAAGCCCTTTGTCGCCATTGCTGCTCGCAACCGGAAGATTTTGTCAAAAGGTCACCCCTTGGTGGACTTATTCCCATCATCATAAAAGGAAGGCACGGCTTCAGGCGTTGGAAAAGGTCAGGTCTATATGCAGTATGTGCAAGCTTTTGAAAGCCAAGCCGGTGATGTCAATTATAAGCCGGCTTCCTGACTACCGCTTAGCTTTTCATTTAGTCAAGTTAAAGTGGATTGTTTCTGATCTTTGTTTGTTAAATTTGATTAAAGGCTGCGGCTTGCTTTTCACTTTCCTGCCATTTAAAGCAGTGCAAATCGAGCTACTGAATGATTAAAGTTTGGATCAGTGCATCATGAATGTAGTAAGTCGCTTCGTTACCATGACTCGTAACCTTTACAGTGACAACAGCCTTAATTTTGTGGAAATAAATTAGAACAACCAATTGGAAAATGGAATCAGCCCTAGATGATTAGGCTACGAAGTATGACGGCAATCTATGGAGGTTCTTTTCAGCTTTCTCTCCTTGGATGGATGGAACATGCGATATCAACATTTAGTGTTTTAGTTCATCAAGTATTGAGCACTAAGGCTGTCGAAGATGCCAACGTTGAACTTATCATTGTCATGGCAGTTGCGACAAGTATCCATGACTTACCCTGGACCTGATAGAGTGATAACAAATGGTTCCTACAATCGGGTCCCAGGATGTCATCGAACCGACTATGGATGATCTCTTTTTGAAATATTTTTAAAATATAAAACTTAAAATTGAGTTATAACGTTGCCTGTCGCATGTATGGCGATTACATTTCCGTGTTCCCTAAGGACTCGACACAGCCCCAGAGAAAATAATCGAGTGGTGTTAAGTCGCATGATAGCGGCGATCAATTGATGAATGCTCTACGTGAGATGACCTAGTCGACAAATTCCTCCTTCACAATTTCGAACGTTGCGTAGCTTGTATGACTTATAGCACCACGCCGTCTCGTTAGAACCATGGGCCGGATATATCGATGTTGTTTGCTCTGGGCACAGACAATAGGTTAATATTGCTCTAAACTTGAGAACATTGGCGAAAATTGTGTCTTCTTCGTCATTTCCGAGAATGTGATTTCTTGACCAAACTCAGGATCTCCGGTTTCATTTCCAGGAACTCACGACGTTGTCTATGGTCGTCCGACTTCTATTCTTGTGTCGGCACAACATACAGATGTAGGCCCAAATCCAACAGCAAAATAAGCCGGGTTGACTCTCTGGCGATGCCCAATTCAGCTGATCGGCCGCTACAGCGACTATGTACTAAAGGTCTTCACAGGCACAACACTAGAAACTGAACTCTCTCTGTACTTATTGTTACAAAAACCCTTAAGTAGAACTTCCAGTACCTGATTATTGGAAGGCACTCAGAAATATGTAAGTCATAAACGACTTCGAAGTGTCGATTTGTTTTGTTTCTTTAAAACACTTATGGATACGCATCAGTGTGGTATCTTATTCTATAAGACTTGCAAAAGGCTAATGAGTTAGTTTTGTCCACTATACGCTTTATAGTCCCACTTAAGATAACTGAGACTTCAGTCAACTTTCCCTAGATGTTAGACTAGTTTTTCAAGCTGAATCTGACTTAGGAATATGTACTACCTTGTACGTTAATCCTTTTCATGGATGGTTCCAAAATATTCAAGTGTCCGGTACTGCAAGTGTGCAGATATGCTTATATGTAGCTTTGTGTTGCTCACCAAGGAGCAAAGAGAAACGACATTTCTGACGACTTTTCTGGAAAAGCATAGAAGAGTACTCCAAACCGTCAAACCTATGGATAATCCTTTTCAAAAATGCTTTTACAACCAGCTTCCTATTGCAGGATTTACAGATAATACAATTTACTTGGGTTTCATTTTGCATAGAAGATGAAATTGCACAATCTACTTGATCGCGTAAACAAAACAATAGTGGCTTTGTACTCCTTCACGAAGGCCAAAGTTAGGAACTGAAGTTTCCAACCTCATATTAAACGCTGAGCGTAACTATCATCGCCGGGTCTATCATCCTATCTTCAATCTAAGGTACAAAGATTGCATGAGTGTGAATCAGTAATGCTGATTCTAACCCTCCTTACAATAATCTAACTATCATAAGGAATACTCCTTGATGGCTGATCACACCCAACGTGTTAGTTGACCGAATCTTGTTTCTAACGAATGGCTCACTGCTCTCTCTTCTAAAGACAGCTGAGTTGACTTCTAGCCTGATGGCTCAAAGACTGATTGGGCTATAGGTTGTGATGCTCAATCACAAGCAAGCTCGGTTTTTTCACATGGATCTTGCCGATCAAGCAAGCCTCATCCAAGCCAGCGGGATTTAAATTACTGGAATCGAGCTCTCTTATAGGGATGACTGAGCTCTCAACATCCGTTCTAATTTAAATCGAAACTTAACCGATTTCTTATGAACTAGGGCGTCTGGAAAGTGAGCGTGGCATACTGCATACTTCAAACTTCGACATATGTATAAGTTCACTCACTGTTATAGCATATTCCCTTTTGGATCTTCCAGAATCTGTGGTTTGTTCTCATAGACCCGTGGCTTAGATGAAAGAAGTCTGGAACACTAAAATCGGCCGATCTTTCTGTCCTTACCCACGGTGTCCTTGAAAAAATGGGAGACGATCACATCTCCGGTGTATATGACCTACTGGGCAGTGATTTTGAGTGGATGCTATGGTGGATTCTGGGAAATGGTCTCGGTGCTCCAAATGAATTTAAACCGAAAATTGTCCACTATGTTGTTCAGTTTAAGGGCGATTGGTAATCTGCAGGCAATAGCTGATGAGCCGCATGCACTTAGTAAGGGAACAGCTTCAACTTTTTTACTAAAATGCGCTGCAGAGACGAACGTGCAATGGCCAATTACATGGTACGTCGGTCGCCGGATCGACCTAAAAATTTCCATTTGAACTAACAATTTCGCAGAAGACATCCCACATCGTTTTGATGACAAGGAACCAAAGAAAAATACTTGTTTAGGATTTGCGCCTCAAACAACTTCATCTTCTTGGTATAACTCGTGATTGATTGAGTCACAAATCATTCTACTGTTGCCATCTAATGTCCCTTAAACAGGCCATCGGCACTTTCAGTAACCATCGTACTTAAAGATATCAATAATATTCTAGTCCTATCAATCCTTGATTAACGACCACGGCCGAAAGACAATTATTCAAATCCAGTCCATACATACATATGTATATCTTTCTTGTCTATAAAGAAAAAGTATCCTGACGAGAATAGCCTTCAAGAGGCAACGAACGGGCGATAATGCCGGGTCAACAAAATATCGAAAACTATGTGACAGTTGGTGAATAAATAATTCTAGCCACCGCTCGGCTCCCAGAGGCACAATATGCCTGTCGCCAGGACATCGCACCACAATACTAGAAATATGCTTTTTATTCTCTCGAATTAAAGCCTTGTCAAATGGTATCGATTAATAAATCAACAGAAGGGTTTAATATCTAAATCACATGTAAGGAGCCGCACGTTAGTGCAAGTGACGAACAAGGAAATCAATACGAGCATTTGATCGATGGCCGTGACTTCAGGGTAACCAAGGAGCTTAGTGTGTTTCCTGATTTCACTTCAGCTGCCTTGACTTGTGCCTTTCTGCACTATTGTTTGTAGTGCGAGGATTTGTTGTTGATTTTGTAAAGTAGGAGTTTTTATTCCTTTTCTGCTGTGTGTCTGCGTGTGTGGTGAGTTCAGTTGGAAAAGGTCGGAAACTTGGTTGACATTTAATATTTGCCCTCGAAAATAGATACATAACCAAATCAGCTTAAATATTCATCTTCGAATCTCTATCGAAGTATTTATTCTTGTTAGCATACCGACCATACGAGTTGGCCCAAAGGCTAGCAGAGATTGAATAAATTTATTCAGGCTGGTAGCTGCCCTCATCCTTTTTTCATTTTTCATTTTTTATTTTTTTTTTTTTTTTTGTGTTCGCTATGACAACATGATGTGGGCATAGTAGTTTGCTCCTAGTGAGGATTTGTGGTGCACATGTGAAGTGGAGATTTATTTTTCCCATGTGGAACGTCATGAGTTTTATTTTGCATAAGATATGTAAATAGGTATGCCTGCGTCCGTGCCCACCCACATACCACAGCACAGCACACAAATACACACATAAAAATGTGGAACACAATTACATCAAGGACGATTTATGCCGGCTGGAGGAGTGCTCCATTTCCATGCGACATTTGCTGAACTAAAAATAAAATAAACTGAGATTGTGTACACTGTCATGATGCGGAACGGAGGAGTGTTTTAAAATAACTCAGGATGTTTGAAATGCGGCTACAAGGGGGTGATATCTGAATCTGAATCTGCATTTACACAGGGTGAGCATATGGAAAGTAGGTTCAACAGGCTGGGAAACATGCACGGAAGTAATCCCCATTAAGATTGTCAAAAAGTTTTTGTTTTGATATAGAACTTTTTTTTTTTCACAGAACCCATCCGAAACTGCTAAGTGATGGGGACTTACAGACAATTTTACTGAGTTGGTTATGGGGTTGAGAGGAAGGAAAGGGCTGATATTGCAGAGATTGGTGTATTGTGCAGAGTTTATACATTTAATGGGATTACTGAACATGCTAACGCTCGACACATATTAAGCCTCACACAGAATGTTCGTGTACACTATCCTTGAGGCTCAGTTTGACACCATAGACCCTATCTATACAATCTGTACAATGTGTATCTATATACAAATTTATTTGCTGGTTGTACGTACGAAAAACCCACAAACTAGCAGTCCGATGACAAAGTGTTTGCAATGACCAGCATTTTGAACCAGCACTGAACACCAACATTTAAAAGCAAAAGAGTTCCTCAACGCTCAAGAAGTCCCCGGGATACAAATCTAAATTTCTTTTTCTGATAATGGGACATAAGACCCTAAATGTTTGTAGAGCTAATATCTATTAAAAAACAAATTTGGTGGAGTTTTAGTTTGAAGAAGTTGCTAACAGGAAGTCACCCTTTTCTCCGCAGGGTTTAGCCGCTCACGCGACATCGTCGCTCCGCTAAGTGTTTGTCAACAACTGTCAAGCAGCCGCATATAACTTGGATTTTTCCATGAATTTGTTGCTTGGATTTCATTTCCATTTTGCGATGGAAATACTTACTTGTTTCATGCTTTTCTCGGTATTTGAATTGTCTAAGCTTATTTAAAAATAAAAAAACATGTTAGGTGGAACATAAGTTCTTTATTCTATTTAGGACTTAATTCCCGATAGAGTGAAGTACAAATTCCGAAAAAAATATTTGGGACTTATGTCCCTGCTCAATTCCTTACAGGAATTAAAGAGTCCTACTGTTTAATGCCGTGTCCGCAGGGCAGTTTGAGGTTTGAGAAGATTTCTCATGACATTTATGTATACTCTCGGATATTTGTCAGACGATCGCGAGAGGTGGGGCCGTGAAAAAACTTTTATGTGTTGTCTGGAGAGTGTATCTGGAACCCTTTGCTCCTTAGTCCAACGCACTAATCACATGAGTCACGACGCCCATGATAAAATGTCAAGGAGAAATAAAGAACACGTTCGTATGTACCTTAATGCTATACGTTTCTAATCCAATAGTCATTAAAAGTCAGGTCTTGCTGTTTTTACTTATGAGGTCATGTAAAGTAGGCGTGAAATTTTATTGATAACATTGCACTGATGCTATACTTAATGGATCTAATTTTTTTTTTCTTAAAAACGCTCTTCAAAAGTCAACGCGGCTATATAAATTTATTAAATAAGTATTAGAGAACAGTGAGGCTTGGTTAGAGCGTCCCTCAATGAGAATGCACTTAGAACAGAAAAGGTTCTATGGCTTACAACTTATCATTAAGAATATTTTTAAATTTAAATTTTGAAAGTAGGCAATTTAAAAAATGGTAGTACGACATACCTTTGGCTTTTTTAGGCCAATCGCTATAGAAATGGTTAAAATAATAGTTTTGATTTCGCTTCGGTGGGTGACAGACATCAGACATGAAGCTTGGAGCAAATCCAGCTAGGCAGCTGACTTCTGTGATAAGTCATAGGTAGACCAAATTGACGGACTCACTTTTTTGAACTTCTGAAATCTCTCAATAGACACATCCATTTCTTAAAAACATTTTTTTTTTTCTAAAACGGATGAAGCACGAGACAGGGATCATTTTGACAACATTACATAACTGACAGCCTAATATTGCCGACTAGTACTACCTGAGATTTTTGCCTTAAATCAAAATTTTCACTTAAATTTCAAAATTAAGCTCAATTTTAACAATAATTAATTAAATTTCTGAAAAATGGTTGTAAAGGCTTTGATAAAATTTGATATTTTAGTTAGTTTAGTGTTATGTTATTAAATGGCATACCACATTTTTCAAATTGGCTACTTCTGTCCCGTTTCTTCGGTAATTGTGCTTAAATTAATACATATTTGAAAATATGACTTATTTATTTAAAGCCTGACTCAATTTTAAAATTCACATGTTTCAATATTTTCCGTAGAAAAAAAGAAAATATATGATAAGGAAATTTTTTTTTATTGTTTTTTAACATTTTAATCAGTGTATATAGCCACTCTCATAGTTTAAGAAAATTTTAAAAGTATTGTCGTTATAATTTCAACACTTTAATGTTTATCCTGAAAACTTGGTAAACGTATAACCTAAGGGCGCAAGTAAGTACGACCCAGTTGTGCACTTTATTTTTTCTGTCAGGATGGTTTCGTGTTCTTTATAACATCAGCAGTGTTCTACGTATGCTCAAACTACAGAAGAGTGATTTTGTTAAGTTCGTCAGTAGATTTCAACGTCAAATAAGATTGAGAATAAATATATTCTCCTAGGGTCCAAGTAAGTGCATCATATTAGGACGTTCGTAAAAACTGAATCGCATGTAAGAGAATTTGCGTACATATTTTGACACCACGATTTGACTACTGCGTGTGTATTCCACAATCGTAAAAAGTGGTAGGTGTGATAATGGTTTCGAAACCAGAAAAAATTCGAAACAACAAGAAAACGTACAGATCGACAGTATCAAAGGCGTTTACATAAGTCCTATTGAAATGCATCTAACCGGTCAATGAGTGAAGACGACTTATAAATAACTACCAAATAACTACGATTTTGACCAAAAACATGGTATGACATCTTGAAGAGTTTTTAAAGGCTGGTTTTACAAATACAAATTTTTGGCTCAAGAGGTCTATGGGATCCAAAGCCTAGCTTCTCACACTTCACATTCGTGTTGTGTTGTACCCAATTTTTGCAAATAATTCGAGTTCTTTAATCTAATCTGAAAATTTTAACAAAATCTTTACACCTATTTGCAAGCCAAAAAATGGTCTACCGTCTTATTACACATGTCCAATTTAGTCCAAATGCGAAATTTGGCGAAAACATTCAAGACGTTATCTGAGAAAACCGTCTTTTTGTAAAATTGGGCTTAAGTAAAGCAAAAATTATTTCACCTCTAGGGATTATCCCAGAGACCCTATATATGAATCCTAAATCCATGTTACAGACAGACTGACAAATGGTATAGTAATGTCAAGTTTGATTGAAATCTTGAGTTCGAAAATTTTTAGGAAACCAATACTTGACCTATAAGAATAGGTACAAGTAAAAAATAAATAGTCTACCCGTTTTTAATAACTCGGTCCAAATACCATATGGGAATTAATCTAAATATCTGAGGAAGATATTTCAAGTTACATAGCAACAAACTGGTTTTATATGAGCAAGTGCTTCTGTTGTATAGTATACATATAACTTCAGGGTTTTACTAATGATATCCAAGGTAACAGTGGACAACGAAATGACATACTTTTCTTGGAGGCTGTCCATTCATCTTCATGGTCATTGCAACCATGTCATAATCCAAACATTGGACGTGCGAAAGGTTTACCGCGTATACCTTTAATGACGGTATGTATTCCTCGACCCTTAAACTATTTCATAAGGAAAGTGAATAAAGACTAAGACTAAGGAAGGGTGTATTTATTCAGTAAAAATCTGACAAATACGGTGTCTCATGTCTTCTAAAATTAGTCCCCTACACAAGAAAAAAAACCTTTGCGGGTTAAATGAAAAAAATGAAATCCAATCGCAAGCATTCAAAACACACAAAATGTCTAATTAAATATTTAAGACATCCAAACAGTACTTAAATCCAAAGGATCTCTATCACCACGATATTTTTCATATTTATAGGTCAAGTACACACATATTTTTCGACGGCATTGGCTTACTATGAGTGCAAGCTTAAATTATTTAATACTACAAAATATATTTTAGGAATCTACTCAATTTTTAAGCACTTATGTGCACATGTTCATAAATAAGTACGTAAGAGTGCGTGTATATTAATATTAAAAATAATTTTCCTGAACCTTTTGATTGAATTAGAGTTTAATTGAGTTCAGTGAAACCATAGCAAGAGAATCCATAATATAACATAATATAAATATACGTAAAAATTATGAGAGGATTTAAATAATATCTTTTTGTTATAAAAACAAAAAAATCGACCCCCGGATTTGTTTTTATTGCTTAGTCGTAGTACTTTCTTTGAATTTAAACACGGATAACAAGAGAGTTTGCTTATGATCCTGGCTACAAACTTTTTCTAACCTAGATTCTGTAAGGGTTGCCTACACCGTACGGCGGGTCCCTACAGCTTCATAATACCAAAGCATGCTAATATATAAAAACAATTGTAACTAGGAAGTGATTGTCTTCCCTTATTTTTAACCCAACAGACGAAATGTGTATGTTAGTTGATGTTCTACTGCATCTGTGTCGCCACAGCCTTTGCAAAGATCATCAGTGTCTATTCGTATTCGACTACTGTGGTCCACTATGAGGTTGTGGCCGGTGATGATCCTTGTGAAGAGTGCTAAGTGGGATCTGTTAAGCGCCAGAAACTGATTGGGTTTGGCGACATCATACCTTGTCCAGAGTTTTGCTGGAAACACAACAGGATGGGAGTGCACTATATCTCTAGTCTTTATGTCATGTTTAATAAGAGCTAGGGCCGGTAGATCGCAAGTATCGACCATTGTCAGTTCCCGATCGGACCCCTTTCTTGTTAGCTCGTCCGCCAGTTACATCCCTCGAATGCTACTGTGTCCTAGGATGCAAAGGAGTGAGACGTCATGGTTTGCTGTCAGTGCTGTGAGTTCTTCACCACAACGTTTAAACAGTTTTGATTTGACAACTGTGGATGAGATAGCCTTTATAGCGGCTTGACTAGTCTTTCTGGAGTGTTATGGACATTTCTCATGCCGCTTCTGCTATTGCTAGTACTTCCGCTTGGAACACACTACCATAGTTTGGAATTCTCAGGGAGCACTGCGATTTATGGATATGTCATATTTTCATACAAAAGTATAAGAAACCTTATGTCATTAAGACTTAAAAGTCTTTCTTTGTTTTCATTTTCTAAACAAAATAAGGTAAGCTAACATTTAACATTTAAAAGAGATGTAAAATTCTACATTTTCTATTAATTAAATTTTGTTTTTGTTTCTTGATTAAAAGTATGTTTTTGTAAAATGAGTGGATTAGGGGCGTATTTTTTCGAACGAGTACCTTAAAACCTTACTCTGAACCAAACATATAATGCGACAATGTATATATTTAGTATAAGCTTAATAGGATATAAAATTAAAGAATTCTAAGTACAACAATTTTAAGCACAGCTTTTGTTTAAGAAAAGTTGCATTAAAAATTATTTTTTACATTCTGGGATCTGCATACATTTGTACTTATATAGACTATTTAATTTAGCTCGCCACTGTACTTATGTCAAAATTAATGTACCCTTAGATAGTGTATGGTCAAGGAAAACTTTATTTTAATGCACTTATTTTGACGCAAAATTTAAGTGCATGAATGTATCAAACAATATTGCCCTCTTATCCTGAAGTTTAATAAAGTATTTAAGGTTGTGAGTGAAGTAGTCAACAGACTGAAGTGATACTCATTTTCTTATACAAGCGGCTCTGTTAATGGGTATGACATTCCAAGGTAGGGACATCCCAAAAAGTAGGCGTGGTTCTGTGTGAGTGAATCAGACAGATTTTTTTTTTTAATTTTCTGTTTTCAATTTCTAGTCGAAATCGGAAATTTTTAAAAATGAGGGAAGCGGTTTCGAGATTTGGTACGCCCTATATTTCCATTTGAATAGTACTGCCCACATTTTAATTCTGGGCCCAATCACATCAGAAATATCCGAGAAATACTATATTTTTTAAAATTATCATCTTGCGTATTTTTTCAAGCTTGATATTAACCTCGAGTTGGACATTGTTTAGGAAAATCTATAGTTGTAGGTACAAGGAAACATTTTGACACATTTTTTTTTTTTTAATCCTTAGATAACTTTGGCTATACACATCTGTACTAGGGCTGACAAAGTGCATTCAAAAGATTTGAATTTTTCCATGACTAGGACTGTATATCGTGTTGACTTCGAAGGTCAAAACTGTCGTTGGCTTGTCGCTTATGTACATCGATCATTCACCCCTCGAAAATGTCTTACCAAAATTTAAGTGTATAATTGCAATCACAAAGATTTAGTATACAAAATAAGTATAGTTTTCTAAAAATACAGCACATACAATCGAGATGTTTTCGAGCAACTAGTCTTCAAGTCTGTGTATGCTAATATAGACTCCTTAGGAACTCTATTTAAACAACATTTTTATAGCTTTTTTATGGATTCACTGTAGTAGCATAATCTACAATGTTTCAGTAAATACGTCTTGAAAAGAACTGCAAATATTAAAGTGTTTTTAAAATTAATCCTACTAGTCTACATCACATAACTAAGGTTTGGCCATAGTATAGGATCATTCATTTTCATTCGTTCGAAAATAAAGCTAAATAAAACACACACAGCGATAAATTTTTGATAAAAATTATAATTCATTATAAAGTTTGGACTTTGCCATTAAGTCTGAAAAACAAAATCATTCAAATGACCTCCTCGGGAAGATTCGCAGCATGCGTTTCTTTTGAGGTAATTTTTAACCACTTTTTCGCACATTTCGGGCGGTATCTCGGCCATAACGTGACTAATTTTGGTTTTCAATGCGTCTAGAGCTCGGAGATTATTCGCTTAAACACGGTCTTTTGAGTAGCCCCACAGAAAAAATCTAACGGTGTCAAATCACATGATCTTGGTGGCCAATTGATGTAGCCAAAACGTGAAATTACGCGACCAGGAAACTCCTCACGCAATAAAGCCATAATTGCTCGTGTTGAATGGCTTGTTGCCCCGTCTTGTTGGAACCACATATCGTCCAAGTCATGATCTTCAATAGCCGGCCAAAAAAAGTTGGTTATCTGCTGCGAACGCCGGGAAATCGATAAATGATCATCAGCAACACTTGCACTTGCAGCAGCAATATTTTCAACTAAGTGTGCATTACGATGGTGCACAGGCCTTACAACATCAATAACGCCTTCACTGTCTTCAACTTTCTTCACAATTTTACCGATTGCTTGCATGGTGGTGGATTATGTTGACCATAATCATCGCGTAATGCGCGAAAAGTGGTTACCTTTGAATCACCACTTTTATAGTAAGTTTTAATAATTTTAACGCGTTGTTGAACTGATAAGCGATCGAATGGCAAACATTCAACTAATATTATGACACTTCAAATGACAGGTGAGTTTGACAGGTGTCAAATGCCAGCGCTATCAACTTGAAACCACCATGACCCAGCATTTGACTCAAAGTATTTTACTTTTACAGCATTTCTTGGTTTTGGGTATGTGAAGAGCGTTTAGGCAACACTGGGATAAATATTTTTGAAGAATTGTCATAGTCACAAGACTACAGATACATTATTTAATTGTAGAGATCTAATAGTATCTTCAAAAGTTGTAAAATCAATATGTACTAATAAATATGTAAACAACTTAAGAAAAAAAAACTTACATTTCAAAGCACTGGTTAATGTAATCCACTTTAAATGATCCAGTCGATGTCTTATATAATAAATTTTTATTTTAAGATAAATATATTAATTACTTCACTATTAACAAAACGTTGTTAAATTTAATTATTTTTTATATACTTTTTGATCAAAAAACACAACGAAATTTCACAATGGAACAATTATTATGTTTAAAAATTGTTTTTTAATTAAACTCACTACTTGTTACTATGCACTTAAATATTAATTATTTTAACTTTAGTAATGAATAGATAAAAATCGCTTAATTTTTTTTTTCTAATTTTAACAAGCGGAAGATCGTATTAACAGCGAATAAAATTTGAAAGATTTTTATTTTCTTTTTTTTTAACAATAACTTCTATGTATATATACAATTTTCTTTAACACTATAACAAGGGAAATATTTTTTGTTTTAAACATTAATTAACATTCGAATTACACTGTATTTTATTTTTTATTGCACACAATAAATATTGAGAAAGGATGAAAAGATTTACACGCTAAACACTCTCGACAGGATAATCCGAGAAAAGAAGAACAAGCGAAACACAGAAGCAGCAGGACTGGTTTGTTTTTTTTTTTTTGTTCCTTTTTATGTGGCGAAATTTTTCTTTATTTCGTTTTTATATTAAATTTATTTTTTTTTTTTTTGTTTGTAAGCAACCTTATTTACACGACAGGCAGAACATTTCGCGCATGATGTATAATAACATTTCTTATTTGTTTGTTGTTGTTGTTGTTGATTATAATGGAGGAGGTGCTGTTCCTGCTGCTACTGTTCCTAAGGGATGACGAGGTAATGGTCGTGGTGCTACTGTTGCTATTACCAGCGCCACTGTTGCTGGGCCACCCTGCATCCTTAGTGATTCTTTTCCTACTGCCACTACACCATCGTCGTCGTCCACCGCTACCACGGTGTTGATGCATTTTTATTATCCTCTTGGTCTTGGGTGGTGGTGGAGGTTTTAATAACACGATGCAGGTAGAGGCTCTGAATGCCCTGAATAAATGTACAACCGTGGCTGGTGTGATGCAGCACCATGGGTGCGGAGTTTGGGGTGGTTCACAACGAAAGGATAGATATAAATGGGAAGCGAGATGAAAATCCCTTTTTAAATATTAATTCGTTTTCCGGGGTGATTGAGCTCTACATACACTGACACAAGAGAACTGAAAGACTGAAAGACTATCTCGCAAGGATAGTGTCTTTGCAATCGAGATTCACACACACTCACACTCGCACACACACATACACACGGAATGGAGCTAGGAAAGGACTTCCGGCTTAGTGCTAAATATTCCGGTCGCAACTACTTAACATTGAGTAGAGAATATCCTTTTGGCTATGTCACTAACGGTCTATGGTTGGGGGATGACTCTTGAATTATTTACACAACCGAAAGTAATGAGCTATGCGGATTGTTGCGCGCCGTTCGAACACCGCATTGACCCGACGTTGCTGTCTGCAGCGTCACGATACCGTGTCATTTTATGACCCAAAAAACGAGAAACGCGACAACACTATACTACCACCGACGAAACAATTTGCCATGGAACTGCTGTGACCGATTTAGCCATCGGATACATATGAATATTTCATGTACACCACCATTTGGAATGGGCCGAGACCGTTTTTTAACGCTCTCCTTACAATTTTCAACTAAATTCCCACACGATTTCAAACGCACTACACTCCCATATTCGTGTGTGTGTTCCGAGAAAACGAAAAACAAAAAAAAAAGAACCAAGTGAAAAGAAAAAAGGATTCAAAACTCACATAAAGGGGAAAACTTGCAACTGGAAGTAGAAGAAAGTTCACTTTTTGCCACCTTCACTGTTTGAAACTTTTGCACTACATTCGAATTGATTTATGCAAATTTTCTTGTTTTGCATTTAAATATTTTGTTTAATTATTTAGATAATTTTTTTTTATGTACACCTATATATATGTGTATGTGTTTAGTGTGTATATACTGTATGTATATATCCGTTAAGACCGTGCGAATCTACAGGGACTTCAGCCCATGTGAAAAGTTAGTCGGCTACTAAAACCTATATTTGGTAGGATTGACGTAATCCTTGTTCTAGGTGAAAATTTCCCGTTTTTCTCCTATCGGAAGGATGGCTGATGGGAGCGCAATCTGTTGGAAAAGTTCAGAGTTGAAACGGTTCTAGTGGGCGACGGGGAGAGTCCTTCTGCGCCGATGTGTGCTCCTAGCAGTGGAGGAAATATTTGTGGCGGTAAATCAGGAAAAATAGGAAATTTTCCGGGGAAATCGTATTTGTTTTGGGAAATTTGCGAGTACAAGAGGAAACCAGCAATTTTATGGTGTTTACAGTATTTGCGTTAAATTTAAATATTTGCTTAGAGATTGGTCTGCAGTTTTGCCAGAGGAATGCCTATCGTAATTTATTCATTGTACGCGCATAACATGGGTTTACCTAAACTTGTTCAGGATGTGTATCTCTCCGTCTAATAGGGTGCGGAAGACTAAAAACGGATGGAAAATGAATAAATTCGGTTTTTGTAAAAGGAAAATTATTTTTCTCTAGGATGCTGAAAAAGTAAAAACGGGACTACATACGCTCACAGGAAAGATCAAGGATTCCGTGCATCAAAATGATAAATGCGTTATGTGTCTAAACATATTGAAACCCACAAGGTGGAGTTCTATCCCCTCTTCCTTTGAACTTGCTGTTTTTTGTGGAGGTTTCTAATTTGCATTTATATCGACTGATCAAAACTAACGACAGGGCAGGTGAAGGTGTTTTCCCTGATAGACTTATCCTTCTGTCTTCCAAATTACTTTAGAGTGTTGCAGGCAGAATTATTTGGCTCAACGAATATGTGGTAATCAGGTAGCCAAGCACTTATCAAATCTTTGAAATCTTCCTCTAAATCACTGGAATCTTTGCTGCAGACTACCGTTTCTCTTACATATAGCAGAGCAGTTAAATTTCACCTTTCTTGGATGCCGAAACACAGGGATATTCCGATAAACAAGTGGAACAACTAGACCTATCTTACCAAGTAAAACTTAACCAACTTAACTACCTGACGCTCTGTGTCTCAGAAAAGGAGTTTGTTACTTTACGGATTTTGGCAATCTTATTAATACTGGCGTTAGGAGTCTACGACTCTTCATGAGGAGTACAAATTGTTTTCACGAGCAGCTATTCGAGCAGCTTCCACTTCTACCTAACCTAACCTAACTTTCCCTAGGACCCTATATGTATGACAAACGACGGCATGTAAATACACTGCGCCAGGGATCTATCAAGGGCTAAATGTCCGCTCACAAGCTCATTATTTCTTTACCCAGAGAAGACTAGTCTTGAAATGCTATAATGAATAGATTTTCTGTTTGTACTGCCTCACCAGTTCATGGTCCTAACCGACAATACTTCGGGATTCGATACAACTTAGATATCAGGAATAATTCCGAAAAGCAGTGACCAATTTTCGATGGTTGTCAATTACAAGTTTTACAAAAACCTACAATACATATGTCTTTGCTAAGGCGGCTAAAAGCAACATCTGGAACAGCACTTTTAATACCAATGACCTACCTCTAGCTTTCGAATCAATATCTCTAAGCTAATGAATACCTCTTTATTCCTGATCATCTCTCATAGAAACCAGAAAGCCTTAAGGACAGTAAACTAGCTATATACGGCAGAGTTGTTAAGACTACAGTCATTTGAAGGCAACAGTTAATTGACTAAACGACTTATTTTGTAAGTTTTTTGACTGACTCAATGACTTTAACTTTAAAAATACAATCACCAGTCATTTTGAATATTCGTACTGGCCAGTACCCTGAAGCAGTCAATTGAGGGTAAGTTAAATGACTGCAGTACTTCGGTGACTGTCAGTAAGTCAGTTATAGTCAATTAAAAGTCGTCTTACATTTTTAGTATGTCCTAATGACTGCTTTTAGTATGTTGACTGCTTTAAGTATTTTGACCAACATATTTCAGTTTTCTATAGATTAAAGAACTTTAATCACTCGTATACAGTACCAGTAGCGAAAAATGTGTCTTAGATTTTACACATTTACATTAGAGTACGTTCCATGGATGGCGAAGTAATCTACCCACTACTATGGGTCATCGATCTAGAAAAGACCATATAACTCCAACTCACTAACAGTGGCTTCAAAACCATGCAAAGAACTTCATACTGATGGCTACGGGTTGATTACTCTCGAAACTCAAGGTTTGTTAAAGACCTTACTCTCCAAGCAATGTGGTTTAGAATACCGTGCTGGTATTATTTAAAAGTAAATTGAACTATCTCCTAAAAGGGACATCTCAAACAATCTTAGATACCTCATGATTCGTACAAAGTCATTGAAACTAAAACATGAATTAAGGAATAAAAAAGCATCTATTGTCTTTGAAGCATGCAGTAGAAAGTATGATCCAGAAACCAACTTTTGACTGTCTTGTGGCCAAATTATTAGCAATCTCCCTTAGCTGGATATCTTTGTTCAGTCCTTGGTACCAATTAGTGCCCTAAGAATAAATAATTTTTTGTACCTGGAAATCTGTTACACACTATATTACACCGAACGTAGATTTCAAAAAACAAGTCACCAGCCCATTTTTGAGCAAAGAAAATGGGAACTGACCAACACGCAACTCATTTCTGTCTTCACAGGTAGGCTCAGTTATTTTTCTACACCATACCAGTGTTTCCCAGGGTTTGGTCATAACAGAAGCATTGCGGGAAGCCATAGACTCTCGAGAAGATCTCAAGGTTTTTTAGAACACAGAACAATTTTACGTTCCGCTATAGAATCGGATAATTATAAGACCAATGAAATCGCTAGAAAAGGTTCGAATCTAAATGAAAACAGATTGAAAGTTCGGTAAAGTTTGAATAAGCGATTGAAGTCTAAATAGAGCCTTTCCAGACACCTATGTATGTAGTAATCACAAGAAGAATATGACCTTGCTACAACAAAAGCACGACCGACAGGACAATATCCCTTTCTAGCCTGGTGGAAGTTTTCACTGGGTCGTATGTACTTGCACCTTTATGGTACCAGTTAATAAACTTGCAAGTCTTATTCTTCCTGTACAAGTTCTTCCTATATAAGGTGGACGTGACATTTTATATTTTTGATGGAATTAGAAAGATAACATTGATCTGATGCTATTAGGGAGACTTCACAAAATGTTGTTCTTTTCAAAAACGCCCCCAAAAAGTGGGCGAAGTCATATAAGGTGTTCATATAAATTAAAGAGAATCTTTAAGTCTAAAATACCAAAATTTTTTTTGATCTTTACTACACAATTTGAAAAGGTAAGCTTATTTGAAGAAGTGGACGTGGCTGATCCCGGCCTTAGAGTTTTCGAATCAAATCCGGAGGGACAACGCAGTAGAGGTCCTCAAATAGACTTGGATTGCGCAACTGGAGGCAGTTAGCTAAGGACCAGACCAACTGGAGAGGTTTGTTGGTTAAGACCCAGGTTCACTCCGATTGTAGCGCCACTTAAGAAGGAAGGAAGGGCATGACTGCTTCAAAACTTGGTATGCAATAGCGTTGCATATGTCTTATATCGCTCATATATCCATGTTTAGCCAATTTACTGTAAACACCACGCATATTTCGCACAAACACAAGGATAAATTACGTAATAAATAATTATAATGCCAAACTTGCTTTCACCAAGTTTTGAAAAGCCTTTGCAAAATTCGCTGTCAATGTCAAAATAATTTGTAAGTTCCCTGCCTGACTAAATTTTGGTTGAGACTCAGGATCACCCCAGACTGTAGTATGACTTACTTTAAACCCGCAAAACTTTACAAACCATGAACACCTCAGGCTCCGAGTAAATAATAATAATTCGATTAAGCTCTGTCGCACCGCAAAAACATATCGTAAATATGCATCTGCCTTCTACACGTTTTCCCAATTAAGCTTACCCGGTTTAAGATGTTTAAATCCTCAGATTCCACAGTACAGACAATTAAATTCCCCAAATTAGCATACCTACTGTTTGCTCCTTTACGATCAACCTATAAACGGAAAATAAGCTAATGTACACCTACACCGGCACCACATCCACGCCTCTGTACAAAGGCTTAAAGTTACTCCAACCAGAAAAAGTCCATGATTTCAATCCGAAAGACTTAGAGAAGATTTCCACGGATGCCATTAATGTATACTTAAAAACCCATCAGTACAGGGAATACCCACCTTGCCCTAGGCACAAGCAGTCTTCATATGCTGAACCATGAAAGCAAAAAAAAAGGACTCACCTTAAATCTGCATCGAATAACATAGCCCAGTTTCCTGAAAGAAAAAAAAAAATTCCCTCCTGTAACCTAGTCAAATTGTTTTCCCATTTTCGTCCTGCCACGTTTCCCCACCAACTGTAAGATTGTCACCTCTGTCTGCCTGCATTACAATGGAAATTTCCCAGCGTTTTTCCGGGATTTGCAACCTCCTTACGAAAAGGACCTCGTCATGCGCACTGATTCGAGCTCCGCCGCCGACACAATGTACGAATTTATGTAGCCTGGCCCTGTTTGCGGCAGCTGTGTGACGGTATTTTGGCTTTTAAGCACATGTTTGCCACATTTTTACCTCCGGAGCACTGTTTACATTTCGCGCCGCTTTTAACGCTCAGGTATGAATCCGTAATTTACCTGTGTGTTGGATGATTGGTTTTCACCCCGCACTTTGCAGCCCCCCGCTGTGTTGGAGGGGGTGTGTGGCTGTCTTTGGTTTCGGAAGAGGTGCTGAATATGGTTGACATATGTTTCTTGGTTGATGTGTGTTTTGTTAGCGATAAAATTTTAATGAAACGGAATGAGCGACATTTTATTGCTGCTGTGTGGTTGGAATTGGCTGGATGATTATGGGTTTCTTGAATGTGAACGTTGGAAGGACTTTAAATTATCATTTTAACGATACCTTCAACACAAGGTATTGAACGAGAGCGTGTTGAAAAATTCGAAGAAAAGTGGATATAAAGCTTCTTGGGGTTTCTTCTGAATAAATTCGAGAGGATGGTGTGGAAAAAGGAGGAACCGAGCTTATTTAATTGAGGATTTGGTGTCCTAGGAGAACATAAATAAAACCAAACGTGGGTACCACCCATCGCCAGGACACTAAGACCAGTAATAGGTCCGTTGTGATACCGCCTGGATCAGATAATCCTTTCTCCTGAAACCAGTTTTGGGTTCTAGTGAAGCAAAGTAGACCCATGATGTCAAGATTACCAAGATCTTTAAAGCAGAAAGCTTCTAAGTGAATGTTTCTTTTCTGAGAGAAATCATAGCAGGTGCAGAGGTGCGGTTTCTGCAAAATAATTCGAATACCCATCAAGGCTAGTGGGGTGCTTTTCTATTAAACAATATCCAGTTATTACCCCTTCTGTAATACTGAAATGCTAAGAGAGTTCAAAATATTAGTTTCAGATCCAGCTTTGGCCAAATTCGATTGTCTACCTACCTCTCGAAAGACTGTGGCGATGGTAAGATAGACATAGTTGATCCTTGACAGAAATATCTTTATGTTCCGATATCCAAGAAATGTTATATTGAAGTGCTCCGGCATACCTAAGAGAGACGAATGGCATTGTAATAGTATCCTATTAACCAAGTGAAACTGAATAGTGGAGATCTCAATCTAATGAAGTGATTAGATCGCTAGAGGACAAGCATACAAGATTTGATTGAAAGTAGATTGTAAATCGGGTTCGGGGTGGACCAGCCATCCTGATTTAAATACCACGATTACTAGCTCCAGAAGACCGCAATCGATTTTGGGACATATGTATCTGTTTAGAGTTTTGTTAAGACCCTTAATTAAAAATTAAAGATGGCACACCATTTAAACCGAGTTCATACAACAAGGTTTCATATCTTTTCCTCTTCCCATTAAATTTCAACCCTAGTCCCTCTTCTCTTCCTCTGCTACATCACTTTTGCAATCGAGTTTCCAACGATTCTTTCGAGAAAATCCATCTAAACCTTTGGAATCCTTTCGCCATTCTTACAGTCTTACTTGCACAACCCTGGATTACAAGTTGCAAAGGAATCTGTTCCAATAGTAGTCTCCCTCGTGGTGGCCAGATTCGTTCTGGCGAAAATCGACATGCAACAGTCCCGGGATTTACCCATTAGGCTCTGCCAAATTATTAGAGCCCTCATGGTTTCCCTGGTGGTTATCTTCTGTATCCAGGTTTTCTGTCTAGGTTTATTCCCAGATATGTGACTTCTTTGACTGGTGGCAGTATTGGAGCTCTACATTCAAATATTCTTTTCCTCGTGAAGGGTAGTATTGAGGTTTTTACCCAGGCGTTAAGCATTGTCTTGTTATTCCAAGCTCCTTTTATAGGACAAAGGATAGGCATGGTGACGATAATGAAGAGGAGATATACTTAGTAAATCCTCTCGTTTTAAGAAAGAGCGATGTTAGACCAATGGGTCAATAGGACTTCGATAGACTTGGGTCCCGTTTCCCTATTTTATAAAGAGTTATCACTGGTTTGGTATATAACCCAGTGCCAGACTGGTTTTTAAATTACAGCAAGAAACTAAGAGGAATCCCTAATTGATTCTGGACAGGAAGTAAGAAATGATCACTCACTCAGTTTTCTGATTCTTGCGACATAGAACCTCTATAGAGTTCTGTTTTTTTTTTTAATTAAGCCCTTGTCCATACGCCTGATACATTTCACTGAAACATAAACTCATGTGTCCACATGTGTTCTTCATACAAACCCAACATTCTGACTCTGGATACAATCCAAACCACAGTAGATTAAGAGAAATCTTACCGACCTTAGCTAGGTAATTCGTAGGTAGATTCGTTGTCTCATATACCCTGGAGTTCGGTGACTCAATCAAGTTTTACTCAGTTATATCTGGAGAAGATTGTAATATCACTTAAGTTAGATACATGCTGCTACTGAGATAGACGATAGTGTTTTGAGGACTGACTAAGTATACCTTTTGGGATGTATTGGATCAACGGACGCTACTGAAACTGCCAGTGAACTCGACCAGATCAGACTTCTTGGTACAGTTCTAGGAACTAGTGTCTTCCAGTATTCCGGGTTTTGATTCGAGTCTTTTGCAGTTAATATCTATTGGAATCGTTCCTATAGAGTGCCTTGAAGACTACCAGTCTAAGTCTCTTACAGCTTCAACTAAAAGGTTTTTCAATAAGGACATAACAATTTTGCTTTTAAATAAAACACCAAATAATTGAGGTATTGGCCTAAAATTTATTCCAAATATAGTACGTACATACATATATTTGACTGAAGTATGAAATTTGATCTCGTTCATATGACGCATGAATCCGAAGGCTATTCAAACAGACCATTTCTCGATATTACACGCTTACCAAACGTGGAATGGACTGATTTGATACGGTTGCGATATTTTTCATACTTGGAACGGTGAGTTGTCCTCCTGGCACAGGAAGATTTAAAAGTGACAATGTTATTATGATTTCATTCACTATAGCACACATAACCGGTCTGGTGAGATTGATTTTTGCTGCTTTGAGCTGTGAACACTGACTCACAATTTTGGTAGTAGTTTTTAGTAATTCCCAAACAATACTCGTATGTGAACTTCACCATGATAAAAACATAAATCTTGACTGACGTTCGGACATCAACAAGTCAGAAAAAGAGTTTAAGGGTGCTTTTGGAATAAAATATAAAATTGTTATGTCCCTATTGAAAAACCCTTATTTTATTTGAGTTGAAGTCTGACCTGGATGATTATGGATGAATATGGTAAAACCGGCGTCAGAAACGAGTCTTAAACTGAAGAAACTCAGCTAGTATCACCTCGTCGATGTACTGAGAACTTCTCCTACATCGGAGCTTCGAACCGCGTTACACTCCTTCCCCATGTCATCAACCGATTGTATCGCAATGTATTTCTGGTTATATCCTTGAATAAGATTGAATACCCTAGCATTCTCAGAATCATCCAATATTTACGAATGAGTTTATAAAAATAATAAAACCAAAAAATGTCCTTAAACGTATTAACGCATATCTTCCTTTATTGCTCAGTGAGTCATCAAACCACATTAACTTATACATCAGTTATCACTTTGGCACACTGAAAAGAAAAACCCAAACATCAATCCTCATCTCAGGGCAAATTAATCGATTTCCCCAAAAAAAGAAAGGAACAAAACTCACTTCTCATATTGGAGTCCCAACCGACTCGCAATCGGTTCCGCTTGTTGTCCTCCTTCAGCCACTGATACAAGGGATCGTAATACTCCATGATAGCTTTCCCACTCAATTTCTTCTCCTTCGTTATCATTTCCATAGCGTCACGCCAGTGCCTCGTAGAACCCAATTTCATCACATCCCTGTCGGCAGTCACAGATTCAAAAACAAATTGACACTTGACATTTTCATGCTGTCACTGATAAAGGTCACCCGGTAAGATACTCACTTTATAAGTTTTCCAGCGTTCTCCTGCTCGTAGAAGTCACAGTTGTGCAGTGGATAGTTGGGATTGCCAGGGATATACTGATTTGTGGCCAGGCACAGACCTTTATAAATCTGATAGCCAAGTATTTCGGATACCAGTTTTCTGGAGAAGAGAAAATTAAATTTATGTCACATGCTTCGTTGGATCACCTACACAGTGTTGGGCCGCTTCGGGTCGAGTCCTTTGTAGAGAGAGTAACTTGGATCGAATTGCTTTTCGCTTCGCTTATTTGGCGGCGCAACGCCGGCATATTTTGCCTGATTCTTCCAGTAGGCACAGTTCATTTCGTTGGGGTGGTAGCGAGACTCTATAGAGTCCACGATGAACTTCTCATTGACGAAGTACATGGGCAGCGATATGAGTGTGTGGACGCCCTGAGGGGATTAGAAGTTCAGTCATAGTTAAAATGCATATTGTACGTACTAATCGGAATAAGCGGTTCATGGTCAGTTCGTTGTCCAGAGTGTAGTTCTCGATGAGTCCAAGTTTCTCCAAATGTCTGGGACTGCCGGCTGATACGATGGCCGCCTCGCCAATAGCACTACCAAAGCCTGGACAGGCATCACGATCAAGACCGAAGGGTAAGTGGGTTTTGTATAAGTTGTACTGGAGTTCACTCATGTGACCATGCATTTGGAGGAACTTTTTGAAATCCACTTTGGGGCAATATCGCAGTGCGACATCAGGAGGGAAGTAAAAGACCATAGCCTTGCAGTCAGGACCTGCTTCTTCATCCGACATTTTGCGGGAGTACTTATTCCAAAAATTTCTGTGGAAGAACGAAGCAAAATTAATTAGTGGCAGTCAATGCTTCATGCCTGTGCCACAACTGGTGTGCTAACAAGTGGAAAGGAAACTGAATCTAAACTCTAACGCGTTGGATATAGACTGAAAATTCATTGATAGGACCCTGCTTGTATATTTTGGAGTTTTCTCAGTAGTGCCTGAGTTTAGGAGTCTAAAAGCCGACAACCTCTATACCTGGAATAAAGCACTCGATCATAGGCATAGACTGTCCTGCAGGCTCCAAATAATAATCATTTTGAGCCAAACTTTGCAACTGAGGACGGAAGGGCCGGCTAATACTTAGCACTCAACTAACCACGAAGCTAGGAACCTACAACATGAGAACTGAAAACAGATCTCTCCAATGCCAAGTGTTTAGCCAGATTATTGAAACAGCGAGCCTGTTAGAAGTCTGGTTTGGGTTAGTTGAGTCAATTTTGAAACTCCTTCAAAAGTTGGAACAATCATGAGTGGATTAATAATGGAACACTGTGAATGACAGTAAGGCCAGAGCTATGGGTTGATTGATCGATGAATCCAGTGTAATTCTAGTTTGAAACTCAAAATTAGTTGAAAAAGATGCAAGCACAGGATGTATCAGTTCCAAGGCCTTGACCTCGTCTGAAGTGTCTCACTTATTTGCATAGACCATGCCCTTCACATAGCCTGCAAGAACAAAGTCCAGAGGCATCACATTGTATAAACGAGGGCCTGATTGATCCACTTCAGGAAATAACAAGGAACTTCAACTTGAATAACTCGATTGGTTCGCCATCTGTTGGAACCGAATATGCTATAGTCCCTCAACCTGGTTTGGTAGTAATCTCCAGCAGTAGAGTGCAGTACGGACGGGTTGCAACGTCAAATAAACTGCAGCTAGCTTCACGTATAGCCGGAAAACATTAGGCGTACCAATTCAAAAACCATTTAGCCGAATAGGTTCGTGTCTAAACTGATCCAGCTGTAGCTACCATGGAACACATTGTCGTTGAAAAAGTCTAATCATGCTATCATGGTGTTGTGAGACGATGAAGAGGTTTACTTAAGACTCTATCTGTAACCATGTGAGTGTGTATGTAGTTATCAAAAACTTACGATGATAGATGATTCAGTCCAAGTGACTCGAAAAACTTCGCCGACAGCTCATTGATCTTCAAAGGTGTGAATATCTCCTGATCCATCTTCTGTTTAACGTCTGGCAACTTTCTCTCCGGATAAGGTGGAGTGAATATGCTTCGAGCCTTCCAAGCGTGTTGCAGAACTTGTTCCATTAGATGTTGTGGAATCGGGCCATCATCAGATATAATGTCGCGACCGTATTTCGTCCGCAGGACATTCCTCATAAACGCATGCATTTCCTTGTACAACGGCATAACTTCCCATAAGGCGTCTTCAAGTTCCTTTAGGAAATTATCTTCCTCATAGTACAGATACCAAGTTTTCGATGGCGTAACATGTCCTACAAATCGAAAGTATGCTCAGCAAAGTTCGATCAAAAATGCAATCACTTACCATTGTAGGCAGCCGCCTTGCGAAACAGATAGGTATACTCGATGAACGAAATCCTTGCCAGCTCACCGATTTCCTTACGCCAAGATGTCCAATAGTACTCTAGTTCGTCTAAATTCCGCGATCTCGAGACAACGTCGTGAATTTGTGGAATCTGTGCGACGAGAGAGCTACAATCGTCGGTGTGATAATGGCACACCAACTTGTTGGTCCCGAAACCTTTCATGGTTCTAAGTATGTTCATCGCCTTCTCGTAGTCATCGTCCTCCAGACCGGATAGTTGTAGCTTTCCTAGAATTTTCACCTGCCGCTTGAGAACGTCGTTCTTTATGTCACTCAGGGGGATCACACTTAGGTTGTACGCAAGCTGATTTGAAAAGCGTCTAAAGCTTGTCTGAATGTCGTTTATTACCGGAGCATGGTTAACTTGAGTAAATTTACGATTCGATGTGAGGAAGAGATCACGAAGTTTCAGCCAGTGGGCTTGCATATGTATGTTGGAATTTTCAACGAAGTTAAGAGCTACAGCTTCGTAGTCTACTTTAGGTGGCGGTTCCGTTGTGGGAATTGATTCGGTTGTGTCTATCGAGTTGGCCGTAGCTATGGAGATCCAAAGGAGGATGGACAGACAGCGAATAGAACGCATTGTGTGTGATCTGGAAATAAAGTCAAGGTTTAAATTTCGCTGAACTCGGAGGTCAAAGGCTAAATATTCAAGGACTCTGTCAAAAGAGGCTCACAGTTTAACCTGACTGAAAAGAAGCCACTGAAGTGTCCAATAGATCTGTACTTCTAACTAAATCCTTGAGATATGTGGACCATCATGCCAACATGCCAGTCAGTTCTAACAGATCTGTATGAAGTGGTAGCAATAATTGAAAGATCACTTTGTCACAAAAAAATTAATGCTTGCACCCACTCCTAGCACAATAGCATCGTAGTAACCTCGGGCAAGGTTGAATGCATATGTGAAACTGGCCTCAGAAAGCACCCTGCAAGGAGAACTCATACCTCCTAACACCTAGGTACGGAAATGGTTTATGTAATATCCTGATTTCCCTGATTTCAGGGTAAATACTAAAGTACCCTCAAGATATACACAAACGGATCAAGAACCGGCTTAAAAGTGAGCACTGACAGCTACTCGTCTAAAACCGACATTGGCAGTGTACCCCATGGGTAAATGGAGGAAGATGATTGGAAGACAGCTTCATGAAACACTTCTGGGAGGTACAACACTCTGGTAGGTTTCAGGATACACTGGTATCCAAGGGAATAAACTAGCAGAGTTGTGTTTGTTAAGCCCATAACACAAGACTTCTTAAGATTAGCCAATGAAAGGTGGAACAGACTCCAAAAAACCCGGTTTGAAGCACGACAAAACTAGCACCAGAAAAATTTTTGGGTTCTGGCTCTACAGATGCAAAAGGAACAAAGAACACTTGCTAAGCAAATGCCGTAGACTACGCGAAATCAGAATACGATCTGGAAGACCGAATACCTATTAGAAAATACAATTAGTGCTTTTCAAACAAGTGAAATAGAACAAGTAACATGTAACAAGTCTATTCTGTTTTCTAGAAGTCGGAAATTTGATGTATGCCCGGTTTCTGAAACTGCAAACAACAAGTGTTGAAGAACATAAGACTGCAGTTGTTGACTAATTGATAGATTCTAACTGACTGTGACCGACTTGTTAGAAGTCAACAAGTTAGAATGAAACGCATATTAACACATCACAGAAAACATGTTTGTTTTTTGATTTTGAATAGTAAAAGAAAGAATTTATTTCGAAAAAATTTCGTGTGGTAAGTTTTACTGAAATTGCTCAGAGCGTTGGTATTAGAGACCAGAATATATTATAATAAAGGGTTTTTCAATAGAAACATAACAATTTCGTACTTTAATACAAACGCATTTTTAATTTTTTTTTAATGATCCGTTAATACCAAAACGTCAATCAAAATTTATATTTTGATTTTGATTAAATTTATAGTTTGAAAAAAAAAATGGGCCATGTGGGCCTGCAGACGCCTCTATGGTAGAACTTGGGGTCTCAATCCTAAAATGATTCATTGGATATATACAATGATAGTGATTCCCATTATCACGTACGCGGCCATCGTATGGTGGCCAAAAGTACTTGAACGGACAACGGCTGCAAAGGTTCAGAAGCTACAAAGAATAGCCTGTCTCGGTATCTCAGGTGCCATGCGTACCTGCCCTACGGCAGCTTTAGAAGCCATCGTTGGGCTCACGCCACTACAAATCTTTATTAGGAAGACGGCTGCTAGATGCGCTAACAAGTTGCAACTAGAATACAAGTTTAAGGCAGGTGACCACGTGGGACACCTGAACACCTGACGCAATCCCACAAAGAGACATGCTCTGCACTGTACCCGACGTTATGGTCAGGGAATACTGTTTCGGTAGGTTATTTGAGGTTAATATATTAGACCGTGCAGACTGGTCTAATGGTGTTCCAACACTGGACCCTAGAGGTCTGATATGGTTCACAGACGGATCAAAGATGGACTCTGGAGTGGGTGCTGGTGTCTTTGGACCCAATACCAAAGTCTCAATACCTATGGGAATGTGTCCCACGGTCTTCCAGGCTGAACTATATGCCATTGAGATCTGCGCCAGAATAAACCTTAGTAAGAGAATCAAGGGCGCAATAATTTATATCTTCTCAGATAGTCAGGCAGCTCTCAGAGCTCTGTCGTCCAACTTAATGGACTCCTTAACAGCTAAATGCTGTTACGATGCACTACAATCTCTTGCTAGACATAATAGTGTGGTACTCGGATGGGTTCCAGGTCATCAGGGGATTGCAGGCAACGAATCTGCAGATGAACTAGCCAGGGCTGGCTCAGGATCTGCGTTCATTGGACCTGAAAATTACAGCGCTGATTACCCACTGGGAAAATGTCCCGGGGTTACGACAATCCAAGAGGTTAATCAAGCCATATTCCTATAGGGAAATTCTAAGTTTAGACAAAGAAAACATTAGGAAGCTGGTGAGCTTTCTAACAGGTCATTGCGGCCTGAGATATCACCTCAACAAACTCAATCTATGCCCAGACATAGAATGCAGGTTCTGCTCAGAAGATGACGAATCATCTGAGCACATTCTCTGTGAATGTCCGGCTCTGCATTGGCTGAGGTGGCGCATCTTCCGCAAGGTAACATGCTCGCCGGCAGATATTAAAACCTCTGCAACTAAGGACGTGCTTTCCTTCATTAGGGAGGTGGTACGTCTCTTAGAGTAAAACTACACCCTAAGATACAATAGATCTTTTCGGTCGCAGTATCAGCCATATGGGCTAGGGTCCGAAAAAAAAAAAAAAAGTTTGAAAATTATTAAAAAATACTACCGAAATTCTAAGTACGTGGCCGCAACTTTAAAAGCGCTTACTGCGTAGTAGATAAATTCGAGTCAACATATTTACTATTGAATGTTCCCAAGCCAGAATTGGAAATCTTTCAGTCCACATTCTTTCAAATTTTGCCTAAAAAAATTAGGCTACATCTTTACAAGATCAAATTGACTCAAGAACTGAAGCCTTTTCATCATTCGAAGGGCCGTAGCAATGAAGCTAATTTTTGGCTTAATCCCTTTGTCCATAAACAAAATCTAAGTTATTGGATAGCAACAACCAACATACATATGTACATATGTATGCTTCAAGATACTCTACAAAATGTGACCGTGTGGTGTGGGTTTCGTACCGGATATGTAATCGCCATGTTACGATCAATGGATTGCGGAGTTGGAAGACCAAATTTGCCGAAAATTGAATGGACTTAACATCCGACTTGATATGTGGTTCCAACAAGATGGTGCCACATGCCACAAAACTGATCAACCAATTGATTTATTCAAGAGAACGTTCGGTAATTTTGTGATCTCGAGAAATGGTTCCTTACGCCATTTAACGCGTAATTTCTATAGGGTAACGTTAAATCGGTGGCTTATGCCCAAAGCCAAAACAACTTAAGAGAAGCTGAAGAATAATAATGAACGTGAATTTGCCAACGTTTCGGGCGATATGTGTGGAAGAGTGGAGGTAAATTAACTCCGAAGAATCGATCACTGCAAACGTGCTCGTGATGATCATATGAACAAGATCGAATTTCATACTCAAACTAACAAACGTGTTCTATACGTAGAATACATTTCAGACCGATATCTCAATTATTCTGAGCTTTATGGAAATCCAAAATTGTTATGTCCTTATTGAAAAGCCCTTTGAAACCATTCCTGGTATTGGCTTGGTATAGAAGTTTTAAGTTAATTACTTTGCTATACCAATGTGCCCACTTAAGTCCATTTTCGAAGTATATTTTCCTAACATATTTCGGATAAGATGCTTATCTTCGGATAAGACTTACTTGTTGAGTTCCAACAAGTACTTGTTGGTGATCCAAGTGTCAGCTACATCAATGCTATTCCAGCAACCCATCTACCTATCACATTTAAAGGAAATATTCAGACGATTTCCCACTACCTCTGGGGTATTAAATCAAATTATTAAATATTTTCCAATAAAACAAAACCAAACAGGGATGCAGCTCGTGTGTGAAAATCCGCAAAATTCAATTCAGAATCATGCTTCGTCAAGGACCCTCGTAATATGTCAGCACTGATAGATTTATGTTTTGTTTTTAGTACGAAATCGCATTAAATTCCCAGAAATCTATGTATGTCAACACAAATATGTTTACTCTAAACACTTGGGAACACATCTATTCCGTATTCCGGCCCCGAGATAACAGCACGTAAACATGTACCCGGCGAACACGCTGATAAGGAACTCTTTTCCGGCTTAGGAACAGCAAAACGAAGGAAAAAAAACAACAAATTTCACTCTATTTCTTGTTATTGTTCATTGACGGGAGGATGGAACAACATAAATCCACTTCAATCCGCCCCCAACGGCCCCGATTCTCGGGCTTAGCAGAACATTGTATTGTTTACAATTTACCAGCTATCGATCGGGAAGTGGGTACCTACACGTACATATGCGTATTTGTGAATCATTCACGAATAGATTTTCCGGTTTTATCCTGGTAATATTGAAAAGGATTCACTGAGAATATGATTTATGAGATGATTGATTCGATACAGGTTCGTATGTATGCATGCAAGGCGCCACGTTCCACGGGGACCAGGGAAAAATTCCTTGACGCAGATACTGGATTAGGGTAGCTAAGTAATCGATTCACTTTTTGAAAAATTGAATTTCAACCAAATGCGGGACTGAACCTGGGAGTTGATTCACTGGAAATTAATTTAGTATTCACATACCGTTTTATGATTGCGCAATTCGTATGGATTTCTATTTTTTTTATTTTTTAAAAAACAACACACGGTGTTGACGAGTATTCTTTATGGAGCGGTTTAAACGCGCCAAGTTGTCTCTGTCGACTACAATGGCCGCATTCGGTTGGAAACTTATCGGCAGTCAATTGGAGTAATTTTCAGTCGGAGATTTGTGGTCCTCTTATCATCGAGCTAGCTTTGGAACGAGAGATTGCGAGTTCAATGCTTGATTCTACAGTCTGTGCAGCAAACAGAAGTTGTAGCTTTGATTGTAACAAACTTGAGACCCAGGGTTTGCCTTTTCACAATCATTCACGAATTCTTTACACGGATGGAAGGGTCCTGCAGTGCAGAAGCTTTTTCAGGAGAATTGTACTCTCGGATGTTTGTCAGAAGTTCGCTAGAGGTGAGGCCGGGAAATATATTTTGAGTGCTGTGTAGGGATTGTACCTGCAATCCTTTGTTTCGTAGTCAAACGCAGTAGCCATTTAAGCCACGGTGCTCTTATTGACGGGAGCAGTCCTCCTGAACTAGTTCGTTTTCGTGATGAATTTTAAAGTGGACGTAGCTAGTTCGCTGAGATCGTTAAAAGATACTGCTCCCAGGTTTAAGAACCTAGTTCTGTTGATGTTTGGGCATTTGGAGAGGTTGTGTGTTGTGTCTTCCTCTAGCTCTGTATCGCCACAGTCTAAGCATTGGTCTCTGGTGCTGATTTCCACACTGGGTACTCAAATCTGCGCAAGTATACATGGGCTAACTTTACATGCTGGCGATATATCTCTTGTTGCCTTAATTGGTACTCACATTCGTTGTAGGGTACCAGGAAGAGATCCAAATCAGGCTCCTTGTCATGGAGTGTAAAATTAAGGACATAGCCTTTCCTTCTGTTGACGATTGTAGCATACGTAACAAAGAAGAATAATGACCTTCGGTTTACCATGTGCAATGTTCCAAGCCTTGACTTCTTGTACGCAGACGTCACCTCCAAGCACACGGATTTTCTTATCTCAATGTATTTTTGCAAACAAAGGTACTTATGTTGATTTTCTGATCTTAAAACGATCAACCAAAAAATATTATCACATTGCTGGTGACGTTTGCCATTTCTCCAGTATTTTGCATGTCCAAACCTTATATCGCATCCCAAGTGGCATTCAACAATGCTGGTCTACAGCCCGAGTTGTTCAAAGCAGCTGAAGATGACTTGGTACAGAGCACACATCAACTTATTTCTAAAACTTGGTGAGTATCACGTGACTGAGCCACACGAAAGGAAATGCCCTGATTTCCACCAATTTCACTTTTTGGAAGAGACTACACACCGGCATATATATATAAAGAACCATGTCTACCTTTGTCATCTCAGCAAACTAGATCACATATGCAGGATGAGGTTGAGGAACGCTTGCTGCTCCATCAAGGTCGGTAACGAGCTCACCGAAAGCACTGATGTCACAAAATGACTTAGACAAGCCGACACGCTGTCTTTTGAGCCCGCTCTCTCTCTCTCTGTGCTAGAATAGCTTAACAGAATAGTGGCCCTTTTATGAATAGTAGATTTGTATTAGACATCCAGGACAAACATTTTCCAAAATCAACTCATCAACATCTGCATATGTATGATAAAAAGGGCTTCATGTTCTCCGAAAGGATCTTTAAAACATGTAGTAAACTATATTCAAAGTCCAGAAGGGACTAACTCAGGACTCACGAGCAAATTTTGATCCGATACTTCCCTCTTTAACTTTGGAGGAAGATGTCTTTTAAAACGATCGACTACACTTTTCATCAGGACAAGGTTCTATCTATAACCTATACTTAGCAAGTGATGAGGCGTTCCTTTATCTCCCTACAAATGTGAGAAAGCGGACCTTCTTTCACTGATTTAGAGCTTCCCGGCAGCCTCTGGAGTGAATGACTTACTGTAGAACCACGTAAGTCACCTCAATGAGAATCTTTACACAAAACTGGGATCACAATGAAGAGTGATTTTGCAAACCGCAGGAATTGTGCTGTACTTCTGCATCTGCTATGAAAAAGTAGGCTAAAACCTTTGCAGAGACTTCGGCAACCGAAAGAAAGAAACTTGGGAAACCAAAAACAATCCGCACCAACGAAGACATGGAGCGTTTAAGCGTTCCGATTGAAAGTCCACTTCGTTCAGCTCTTCCGGATAACCAGCACACATGGGATGACCGCCTTACTGTTTGGAACTTAAGTAAGTGCATACCACTAACTTGATACAGATTTCGAAATAGGTTCTAGAATTTCTTAAATATTTTTGGATAAACTCTCCACACAAACAGTTCAAATGCTTTACAATGTAAATCTTCGCATCTTTCTTTGAAAGAAATTATGAGAGTACCTCTGGCAAATGGTCTGCTCAAGTGCTACGAAAGACTCTACCAAGAACTGTGAAGAGGATGATATCATTGCGATATAATTCGTTGGAAATCCGTATTAATTGGTTACGTACGCGAACCTAGTTATAATCTCCATTTACTTACTAATTGGACTCAAGGGAATAAAATAATTGGGTATAGATACTATAGCAACGAACGGTGCCCTTTGTAATTAATTAATACTCGTAGAAAGAAAGGAAACGTAAAGGAGAGAAATCTCAGTCCATTAGTGCACTTTTACTTTATGTGGCACTACAGTCCAGGCTGGACCTGCACTTTGTCCTCACATAATTGCTTGGCATTTTAACAATTAATGATTTAAGATGGAAGTTAGAAGAGTTTTGGGCCGCGTTTTTAGGAGCTGTAAGGTTATGTTGGACCACAAGGTAACTTAGAGAAGAAATCTAGAAAACAAGGCTTTTGGTAACATGAGGGTTTTGAAAGCAAAGTAAGTCAACTCTATGCTCTGTTTGAATGGTGGTCGAAAGCAAAAGGTTAGGTTAGATGGGCGACTAGAATAAAATATCACATCGCCACACTCAGGTAATTACAGACCCATTGTGATACCCAAAGTGGAAAAAGTCCTTTGCCCATTGGTAAACCCTAGTACTGATTTGTATCTTATGGATCACCAAACCATCCTGTTGATGAACCTAACAATTTCATTTATTGGTCCGTTTGCTAACTCTTCAAGGTCACGGAAAAAGTGTCGCCCTAGAAATTTGAATCTAAGGTGGATAAGCCCAGGGCAGTGACAGAGAAAGTGGGTTGTATCCTCATTAGCTTCCTCGTCTCCACATCCCCGACATAAATCTTCATAAGTGAGTCTTAGCTTTCTCATGTGGTACTGAAGAGAGTTATGCCCCGTAATAATTTCTATAAGGACAGAAAGAGACTTCCTATCCTTTAGCATAATTCGGTCGATCCTATTCTTGTCAAAGCAAGGCCATAGGCTTCTGGTGATCACACAGGTGTCCAGGGAAGTCCATCTACTATTGGCCTCACTTCTGGCCAAAATCCATACCTTTTGCTTGTCTACCTGTTGCGATGTAGATTCAGAGTCTCTTCTTGCCAATTCGTCTGCCTTCTCATTACCTGGAATACCTTCCTGTCCAGGGACCCAGCAAAGGGCAACCTTGTGCTGTGTTCCAAGAACCCTGAGTTCTTCGCGACACCACTTCACAAGCTTGGATTTTATTTCAATTGCAGTAATCGCTTTTATTGCCGCCTGGCTGTCGATGAAAAAGGTGATACCTTCCTGTAGTATTGCCTACATCGCAGTCTCACAGGCAGCTATTGTTACTGTCAAGACGTCCGCTTGGAAAACACTACTATGGTTCGGGAGGCTGACTGATCTAGATATCCCCAGCGGTTCAGAAAAAATGCCAGACCAAAGCAAAGAATATACCCTGCTTTCAAACATCCAATCCAGTACCCCCCAACAGGACACAATCTTAAACTTATTCAACGTAGGTCTGGAAGTAAAAAGATCGATGGGACTATCTGCTCTTAAACTTAAGACTCCAGATATTTCAACGCAGTGAGCCACAGGATCTTGGGATCTAGAAGTAAGTACACGGAGCTTCTGGGCACGTAAGGCATCCAATCGACATTGTACGGAAGAAATACTAAGTCTAGTCATGGTATACCCTCCGACTTTCCAAACGATTTCCGTTGCAAAACAAGGATGGAATAGAAGTATACACGGATGGATCGTACATTATGCCGAACACCATTTCTCAACCACGCAGTCCATCTGGAATAATTCGCAACAGTCTTTCAAGCAAAGGTCTTTGCTACAGTGAAGGCCGTGGAACTATTTATTACTCAATACCGGAACTGCATCAAGATCTGCACTAGCAAACCGAAGAACCATCTCGAAATCGGTAATGGAATCCAAGGAAAACTTTATATCTTGGTAGAATCCCTTCAGACTAACCTGACTTGGGTGCTGAACTCACACGGTATCATAAGAGGGACAATCTTTCAAAAGTCCTTGCACCACCTAGCATACGCCGATGATGTCATAATTTTAAGAACAAAGCGTGCACCAGTGCTGTTATTGGAACAGAGCTGCAAAAATGGGTTTAAGGATAAATGAGGCCAAAATCGAATACACGCTGTCAAGAAGAAGGATAACATAATAACGACAGGAAGTCACAGTAAGAGATTGTGTCTACCCCAGCTCTGCTGTAAACTCTGACAATGACATCTCAGCAGAAATAACTCTTCCCAATCATTGTTTCTTTGGACTAAGAAAGGAATTGGGTAGTAAAGCCCTATTCTGAAAGCCTAAGGAGATACTGTATAAAACCCTGATTATCTCAGTCCAGCTCTACGGCGCAGAGGCATGAATTAGGTCAGATGGGTCAAAATACAACGACTTAGATGGGAGGGATATGTAGAGCGGATAGACATCAATGTTCCGAATCGGATGATCGTCATTTCCACCTTGGAGGGACGGTGCTGTAGAGAAAGACGTTATCTAAGATGGCTGGCTCTAATAGAACTGGCTGGAGAGGCTTGCTGCTTGAGACCCAGGTCCACCCTGGACTGTTGTGCCATCTAAAAAGGAAGAAGCGTGTTTCCTTGTTTCCTTTTTTTCCTCCGACAATATGGGGTTGAAATCAGAGTACACAAATTTCCAGAAAATATCTGAAAGCGAATGTCTAAGAAATAGGGATCTACTGCAGAGGCTTACTGTGTGTCTGGCACTCCCATATATTCCTATACCTTGCCAGACGTCTGTCTTCCTTCTTGGTGAAATCTTAAAAAGACTAGTCGGGATGCACGTGTGCAGGTCTACTTTGCGGACGCACTCTCTGTCTAAGATGCAACATGCATATCAGCAGGGAAAATCCTAACATTCTTACCGACATAGAGGGCGCATTACATTAAACGGATGATGTTGCCATACTTTCGATCAAGTCATGCCTAGAGGCAGTCTGTGTTAATGTGCAGATTGCCTTAGACATGATCGATGGGTAAATGGGGTAATTCTCTTTACGAGAATGAGGATTGTGATCGGAATGACTTAACCAGTGCTGAAGGGCGTCACTATCCAGATCTCCAGTATGGGAGGATATGAGGATATGGGACTTGTCAGCGAAAAAGGTCCTTTGCATCTATGCGGCTATGATAAGACCTTGTCTAGCTTATTCTTCGGTTATTTGGTGGAAAGAGCTTTCGTGCACTGAACTCCAAAGACTAGCCCGGCTCGCCTGTACGGGAATTTTCTCGAATACGCCGGTCTCTGATCTATATGTTCTGCTTGATTTACCTCTTCTTATTGCCTCTTAGAATTTTGGTGTCATCCGCACTGCAGTTTCGATGACCTTTTGCGACCAGACGGATATGCCGTCGGATTCGATGACACCGAAACTTCGGCTTCTGTGCAAATTTTGAGTAGAATTTTCCTCACATTCAGGATGGACTTCAGTCAGACTTTGAGCCTAGATTGGGCTGTAGTTGAATATTCCTGGATGGCTTTAAATGTCCGGCGGTGGCGTCTTCGTGGAGACCGACAACGCTAGACTTTACTACTCATTAAGCAAGCATACCGACTATATTGCTAACCGTAGGTTGAGGGGTCGGAGTATTAGCGGCAGTCAAGCTGCACTTAATACCGTGCCAAAACCTAGAACCCAAAATAGTTCAACAGTAGAAAAACTCCTTGACTCTTGTCTGATTCTTAAGTCACACTAGGATTGCGGGGAGTCAGTTCCCAGATGAGATTCCTAAGTCAGGCTTAAAGTCTGATTTCTCTCGTCCTGTTGGGTGTTTTTCTAGTTCGGTGCTTCTAGTTCATAGGCGATTGTGTCCTTTACAAAAACAATTATGGGTGTAATAGCTCCCCAAGATCAAGGCAGATCAAACGTATGCTCTCGAACGTTTGTAAGAAATCAGCGGCATTCTGGCTGTCTCTTTCTTAAGAGACACTATTCTTCACTAATCATCCTAGTGCCCTGGCCTTCAGAGACACCTCTGTCTGCTACGCTTGTAAGAGATTGAAGGACGATACTCCTTATCATTTCCTTTGTTATTGTCCTGCTTTTTCTCGGATCAGGTGGCAGATCTCCTGTGCTGATACTCATCAGTGGATTTAAGGCTTTCTTCGAAAGTCGGAGCAATTCCACTAAACTGAGTAATACTGGAAATTGATTCCTGATCAATTCCGTCCGAGTGATGCGATTCGTAATCCGACAAAACAAAGCAGAGGGATTGGAAGACCTATAGTTAACAGGGTGGTGCGATGCTAATAATATTGCCAGACGCTGAACGACAGGTTACCAAGGATTTGTGGCTGTCAAACGCGCGACGTGCGAACCCAATATTGTGTCCCACACTTGCCGATCAAACTGTCCCCCAGTCGGAGTAGCTTTGGTGCGCAGTAAGGTAGCCTTTGCTATAAAATTCAATGTCATCCACTAGGGTGGTTATCACATTTGGCAATGTTTTGATATTTTTTTCCTTTGTTTTGTTTGTTTCATTCCAATTTTCTGAATGAACCGACATCTACTTGTACGACAAAAAAAAACAAAAAAAACTGTGCGTGATAAAGATAATAATCTTGTTTCAGTACAATCATCCGGTCATCGGATCGACGCAGCGCTGTTGATACGTTCGAGATGTAAACACCATTTGCGCCCAAAGTCAGTGGGACGCTTCGGATGATTATGACGTCCCCGACATCCCTGATAGATGATTCTGCTAAGCGAGTGGGACTGTTGTTGGCGACTGCGATGATAATGAGTGGGGAATGACGAATGGGGAACTTGACGAGCCGCATGAAATTCGCTGACAGCGGATAGTTAATTACTGCGCTGGACGGGAGAAAAGTAGTTCGTTTCGGTAAGGAGCTGATTGGCAAAATTATTATTCCTCAAGCGGAAAACATTTTTATGGCCATCACTTTAGGATGTGCGATGACCTGGTTGTCGTGAAAGTAGTTTTATCGTCATTCGGGAGGAGTTGGGATAGGTATTGGACGACGACTTTTTGACAGAAGGGTTGATGTGGGTTGTTAAGGACAAGTTTACGAACGTCATCGAAATAAGGGTAGTTTTAAAGTAATCAAAAACAAATCAGGCACTGGATTTCTTTAGTGATTTATACGTCGAAGAAGGGATGCTACTAACGGTCGTCTTGGAGGAATCGATAAGGAATATGATTTATCACTTTGGAAAATGATTTCCGCTGAGTATATGATACAAAAGTGGTAACTTGCGTAGTAAGATGGGCTCCTACTTAAAACATGCAAGTGATACCGATTAAGCATTAACTCACCCTGAAGCTTTGGCAAAGGTTCAACTGAAACCCCACGAGATAGGTAGATAAAGTACTAGGCACCATAGTGGAATCATCGCAATCCATATAGAACCGTTACGGTAACAAATCTAAACAAAAACCATATTTTCCATGAATTCGTTGTTTTGGTTGGCAGACCCCACTTCCGCTAAAATGTAAAAGACATACCTCTCCAGGAGTTTAAGTGTAATCCGAGCTATGGCCTGACATCTTTAAGTATACATATGTGTGATATTCCGCGAGACTATATCCGTATTGGAAAATCCTAACCTCATCACATTCCTCCCCAGAAGCCAATGACAAGAGAATCCGTACTTTCTACGAACATAGGTTATAAAGCCTTAAACACCACATGACCTCCTAAGTTAAACCATTTAAGCTCAGCCATGATGATGAAGCTCTCTAGAACAATCCTCTTATCCACACAGATCAGTGGTTTTACACCATTAACGGTGTTCCTTTAGCAAGTAAGTCAGTTCTTTCATTCCATTCAATATCGCAGTGTCCAGGTGCCCAGCATATTCTGACACGGTTCTGCGCACACAATGCCTTGAGCATTATGCTGAGATTCCTGACTAATTCAGATTTTATGACGTTAAGTAATAGAGCCTTCAGTGCAGCCTGACTATCAATGTAGATGGCGATCTTCGTGTCAAATATTGATCCCATCTCTGGTAATCGCAAAACTTTGAGGAAAGCTGGAACTTCAGCTTGGAATACACAGCGAATATCTGGGAGTCTCAGGGTATATGTATATCACTATAGTATCTTCTGTGCTATTTGTGAATATAGTATTATTAGGTACGGTGTATCAAAGTCCAGGGTACTGAGGATATAATCCGATTCGTCAAGGATTCCCTTAGAATGGAACAATGTACCACACTGTTAGACTTGAACACAAGTATTTTAACACTAACACTAGTTAGTAGGATATTTCGTTCTCCTCTATGTCGCAGTGTCCAGGTACATAATGTCCTGATCATTGTGTTTTAACACCTTATGGTCAATGTAGACAACGATATTCGTGTTAGATATTGATCCCATCTCCAGTGATTCCCCAGGTTTAAGCATAGGTAGTCTGCAAATGTCTGGGAGTTTCAGGGCTACTTGTACGTACACATATGTACATATGTCGCTAGAGTATGCCCTATGAGTTTAAAAACCATGCCTACACAGATATTCCAAGCTCGTTTTGTGACGAGACAGCTTTCCTCTTCAAATCTTTCCTTTTTGGATAGAGTATTACATACATCGTAGGGTGTATCGAAGTCCAGAGTACCGAGGTGTAGATGAATAGGTAAAAGCTACAGAAATAGTTCAAGTGCAGCGGTGAGCGTTGTGCTTAAACCATGGATAATGGAAGTGCAAGCCGTTCCTGATACCTTGGCAAACGAATCCCGCGTATTTTTCTTTGTCATGGCCTTTCATCATACAAAAGCCCCTTATGCAAGGATGGATCTGACTGTCATGACGTAAAACCCGTTCTTCCAAACCAGTTTTTGCAGCCTTGCTGACTCTTCCGCATTTGCTGCTATACTTATCGACTCCTGTGTTAGTTGGTTCCTTCAGTATCCCATCAACAACTAGGAACCAAATGAGAAGGGATAGAACGTATCCTCATATGGGTACATCTAGTGACTGATTTCTTAATTTGACTATATCGGAATATGGAATCAATGTGTCTTGTAATAAGCATTTTGCATTTTTAATGCTGCAAAGCTTAAAGGCTTAACCGGTTTCCTAGCTCACACAGATCTATATAGCCTGAGAAGTCGATGTCAACTTTATCCCTAAGGCCACGCCACAGTAAAGTACTTTAGACCGATCAGTCTGACATCCTTTCTTCTCGAAATCCTCGAAAGAATGCTAAATCCACGTCGTACCTCCCCAGCATGCGTACATGCGTACATTCAGTAGAGACAGCGCTGTACAGCAGAATTCCTGGATATTGATGGGTCCATTAAAATTGTTAACTTGATAGTGGGTAGAACAGCAGTAAACCAAGGGCACTTGAATCCCATCTAAATTGGACATTTGTCCAGCACATGCTGTGGCCTATTGTGGAACCTCCAAAGAATTGCTCTTATCCCCATTGCTATGCTAAGATTAGACCAAAACTTGGTTAGGCCCGTCACTTATGAGAATGAAGTCGTATTAGTGACATAAAACTTCTTGGCCACGATCGTTGATATCCTTGAAATAGCGTTGAACGCCCTGAACAACTGGGCCAAATGATGTGGTTTTGAAGCTCAACTCCAAATATTAGATAACGAGTGGGTATACTAGATCACAAACTGAACTGGAAGGACAATATACTGGCACGCACAAGTCACGTACCTGGGCATCCTCATCAACACCGCTCACATATCCATCTTCATGGACGGGTCAAAAACGGACAAAGGCACTGGCTCATGAATATTTTCTGAAGGACCACCAACTGCGCAAGGGCCCTGTAAGAGTTTTATCAACTCTGAATACAATGTAATAACTTCCAGGTGTGAGTAGACTCTCCTAAAGATTTGATCCTCATTACCATCCACATCAAATTTAATTGTCATCTCTGGCAGGTTGGGAAGATCCTCCAACATTTGTGTGTTTTCTACTCCAAAAGCTTCCACATTACAGTCGCGTTCATCGGTTCCGCCTCTCGTCAACTCCGTCTCTCTATAACCAATTCCGTCAAACGTCCTATTTTTTTTTCCTTTTCCACACTTCCCCTACAGTGCCACCTTAAGGTCATCACCCCAATTGACGTCTGCACTAAAAATAAAACGAAGCCCTTCCGTCATCCCTTCTATTGACTCCTCTGACGCTCCAGTGGTTTATGACTTTTTGATTCTCCCATTTATGCTCTTTATTACTTTGCAACTAATCCAACTGACATAAATCCTAATTTCGTCCTTGATCTTGATGTAACAATAAAGAAGGAGAAAGTTTTCATTTGTGCCCCGTTTTATTTATTCCAGTTTGTCACTTTGGCACGTTAAAACTTTTCCAATTGTCAACTTTATTTGCTGGTATGACTCGCAGGCAGTGTATACAATCCCTTGACGCGCTACATACCCGCAGAAGTCTTAACTTTTTCTTTTTTTTTTACGGTCTGTGGATTTCCGCTTAAACCCTTCCCTTCGATTCGGTTCTATGCTTACATAAATCGCATCCTTTTTCACAGCCCTTGGGGGTTATTACATTCGGTTCGGTTGGTAGAAGTATTTATTGGACAAAGGACGTTGCGTTGGTAGGCTGTTTTTGAGGGATTAATGCTGATGTTTATGATAGATTGACAGGACAAGGCTGTAGTTGTGGACGATTGTTGTTCATGTGCTCGGTTAGTTTTGCACAAGTGCTCGGGATAATTGTGTTAGGCTCAAGCATGGAATTCCATTAGGTTCTGGAGTTATGGTTTCTTCTCTGTGTCCAAGCCAACTTGGTTGTCAATAACATTTTAAACAGTTTATCGATTTTCTCTGACGTCAATCCGTTTTATTTCGAAATTTCTTTTGATTTGCATGAGGGAGACATCGACGTGGTCTAGTGGGACTATCTGGCGTTAGATACTTAGATCTGGATGGACTGGTAGGTTCGTGAGTGGAACACCCTTTTGTTATGACGTTTGATCATTGTCGAGTTCTAATCTAGTGTTCTTCACTTCATGTTGGACATGACTGTTTTATACTGCCACCTCGGAAGAACTCGGTATGATGGAAGAAAGTAAGTAACGTGATTTAAAGATACTCGATATGGCAGGGAGCCATGTCCAAAGTAGTGAGAGGTAGAAACTGAAGCATTTCCTGAAAAACGTGTATCCGCATGTGTAGTATTCATTGGCGCCAGGAAGTGCATACATTCACTCCTCGGCACATGCAGGCAGACGCACAGAATCTGCTTGCTATCGATTTAATTCCCATATAACCCAGTTTCCTATTCAATTATAACTCCAAGCTATGTCCATTTTTGTCATTATTCAATGAGGCCCAATGTCATTGCCATTGCAACCATTGTCCTACCACCAACAACACTCAGCTCTTGGGTCTTCCCTTCACTGTGTGTGCCTATACATAGAATACACCCATGCAAGCCAAGCGAGAACAAACTCCTCGAACATTCGATTTAAGTTAAATCATTCGAAAAGTTTAAATTGAATTCTAAGTTTTCGTTCTTCAAAGACGTTGGCAAATGAAAACATATCCAAAATTGCAGTTCGGGTCGAATCGAGAGTCAGTCTTTGTGAAATCCTCCACAAAACCCCCCTTTACAGGTCCAACCGACGAACTTTGCCTCCATTTTGAACTGTTAAAGAACTTCTGTTTACCTAATTCCATTGATTTGGAGAAAGGAGTTGGCAAAAAGCCAAATTCATGTCATGTTTCGTGCTGTAAGAGTCCTTTCAATGGCAGCGGAAAAAGGCTACAAAAAAAATTAGAGAAAACCGTGATATTTTCCTTACTCGCCCTATATCCCATATCCGAAGCGAACGTATGAAGGCACAGAAACTAGAGGCAGTGAATGGTGGTTCAATGCCATTATCACAGTGTCACATCACATTGACTGTCTTGTTACTCCTCCGTGTCCAATTCGTGTTACAAAAAGATTGCATAGGCAACATGTCCTTTATGGAAGGATTTTTTTTTTGCTAGCAACTGTGGCAGATAAAGTTCAATGCATGGTCGCTGTGAGTGCACTTTTTGGAGCACACAAGCAACCTGTACGAGATGTCTACTGGTTTTTTTTTCTGTTGAAATTCGGTAGACCGCAAAATGTGGATAAGATAGGTTCACATGGTGGAGTATATTTTTCAAATAGTGGTGAACATGTTCTGGCAAACCGAAGAGCTTTTGATTAAAATGAAAATTTATTTTTAGGACATGTGCTGCAGGTACGAGTATAAAGACCAAGTGGATTGCGAACAAATTTTTAAATGAAAATATTTTGAGGCAAAATCAGGTTCACAACATGTGCCGCCTTGATTTGTGAAGAAGGAAACGGAAGAGGCTTCTACAAATGACAGATGGAATGAATGATGCTTAGTTTAATTTTGAAAGTACTAGACTGAGAACTGGATCTCTTCTGTTAGACGTGATTATGTGGCGATTTCTCAATCGGATGTATCTGAAGTTTGTGGCATTGACCAGTGTCGCCAAGTTATCTTGGGGGTTGGAGTTCGGAGATGAGAAAAGGAAAAGCAAAACTTTACCACTCACTCATCTTACGCACAAAATTATGGCCATCTAATCAGGGTCCTAAGCTAGGTTCAGAGACTGTAAGATTTTTCAATTGTATTGTCAGTTCTGTCAATGAAAAATGTGCCCCAAGTCTGACAACGTTGCAAAAAAAGCATTGCCAGGCACATATCCCTGTTCACACAGGATTAACAGACTAGATTTCTTTTGACATTCGCGTGTTCAGATTGTTAGTTCTGTCTGAACACTTCCGCGAATTTTTTTTGACTTATTAGTGGTTGGCTTCAAATGAATTGGATTGTTAATGTTTTTCACAGCAAGTAAATTAATTTACTGTCATATTTCTATCGTTTACTTTGTTATTGTTTTCACCCTTTGTTTAGTGACAGCGATTGTCATTTCAAAACGTCACAAAAAAAAATCAGAAAATTTCTGAAAATCTGAAAATCCAGATTGCCCTTAATTGTGACCTCACCCTAAGCCTGTGAACGTCTAGAAATAAAAATACAGCCCGTCAATCCTGTGTAAACAGGATCATAACACTTTTGTATCAATGGCTGACCATAGTGAAATGTTAACGATATCGATAGACTCACCATTAAATCAGTGTAGATGTTCGTTGTGAATGATTTCTGAACGCTAACTTTTTTATGTCATTCTTGACATTTGTGAAGTATACAACATTTTAACCATAGAATTGAACTGTCAAATAGTTGTTGATTTTTCATGCAAAATCAGGTTTGGTAGATGGATGCGTCAACAAAGAAAATTGTCACATCTGGGCAAAAGAAAATTCTGAAATCATTTCAGAAAAATCATGAGATCCACAAAAATGAAGTGTTTGGTGTGGTTTTCGGGCCCGTGGGTAGAATATTCCTCGAAGACGCAAATGAAAGAGCTGGTAATGTCAACGGAAGGTGCTATAGCAAAAGGAATGAAGATTTTTTATGGCCTTAAATGCAGGCGGTTTTAACTGTCAATAGGTTTGAGCTATAAGTCACATAACAAGATTCAGTTTGATAATAATTTCACGTAATTGTGACATAAACTGGCCACCTACACCATTAGATTACATCTAGACATGACTTTTGAAAGACCCTTTGTTTGAGTGCGCAATACGCCTTTTTTTTGCTTCTTCGTGGCATACATTTTGAGTTAGGAGGTTGAAATTTTGTATCTTAGTGTGTGCACTACAATTATGAAACGTTTTACAATTCTCCCAGCAGCAGTTGTCAGCACATTGGGAAGCCTAACAATATTGTAAAATTGCGTTGGAACATACATACACATGTACGTACACCTCTGTAGTTATGTTGATGCCGCTGTATGTTTATCTCGTTTATAGCTATTAACAGATCATCGTAGATAGTTTTCGAAACCAAGGGCCAAGTTAGTGCAATCGATAATGCATGACCCGTCATCGAAATGTCAGGGATTGGCGTTATCAATCTCGTGATGTCAAGTGCTGTCAAGTTGTTAAGCGAAGCATCAAAAATGTGAATATTTTGGTTTTCAATGTTTTTTAAAGGAAATTTTTGGTACAATGCGAAAATCCTTGCCAAAACATCCATGTAGGTGCATGCACATGCGGAAAGTGCGTTGACAAAGTTTGGTTAGATACCACCATGTCGTTTCAAAAGTTCCAGCTAATGATCAGGAATCATGTAAGTAATCATGAATTTCACTAAAAAAGGGCTTGAAAGGTTGGCACCATTGTCACCTTCTTTGTAAGTTGGTGTGCCCTATACTTAGCTAAAACATCCTTCGATTAAAAGTTGAAAAGTATTGACAGACTAGTCTAAGCATATGTACGTCTCTGCTAAGTTGACACCAATTGGTTTATATTGCACCAAGGCTGATTATACTCCATCAGTACCAGGTTTAATAGCCTTAAGAATTTTAAGTCTTAGATCAAGCTTGACCTATACAGAAAAGCCAAAGTTTTACTGGTTAGTTGGGAAATAAGTTTCCAGCAGAACACTGTAAACTTCCTAAGTGATTCCGGTTTGTCCAACCTACTGATTGCAAGGAGGGTCTAGATCTTTTCATAGACACCGCCATAGGAAGCACTTTTTTGTCAAACGAATTAATTTCTTACGGCCTAGTTATTTGGCTTGATTCCTAGATCTATGCAGTTTCCTATTTTACCACGGAACCAGCAACTTCTGTTTGAGTATAGAAAGGGGTTTGTATCAAACAGGGGATTCCTGTTCTTCTATGGTCAGATACGAGGCACTTCCAGCAGGATCAATGAAATGATGTTAAGTCAATCGACTCCTTTCCTTATCTTGTCTTCTAGGTTTGGAGAGGTTAGCTGAGAATCAACATTGTACATGTCCGACGTTACCATCAGATTTGCGAGATGATTTTCTTCTTCATTCCATTCGTCACTAAGAGTAAGAACACTCTGTAAGCTCAGCAAACGCCTTTTGTTGAAAGAAACAGCAACCAAATCCTGTCCTAGTTTTGTCACTGACAGAAAGTTTGATACAATTAGGCAGCCTCTCAGTAGGACACCTGCGAATCTTAGTTAAAAAGTGTACTTCTACAGTTTATCTATATCCACTCTTAAATCCTCAGTACAGACGAGGACTTCATAACCTAATTTTGGAAACTATGAATGTCGAATGTACCCATGTGGTCCATGAAATAGTTCTCTAGTCTGCCGTTGGTACACCGGAGGATCTGATCTAAGTGTGACCTGCTCACATTTTGGTCTTCAATTCTACCTAACTTAAACAAGTACCCCTCTGCCTTAACCACATTTAATGCTGCACTACGGGTTCTCGATTCCTCGGCCATTACCATTAATTGCGTCCTCCTACTTTATCGATATAACTTTGTGTCCCACTTGGAAGAGGATAATGTCACCACAAGGTTTTATCGTCTGTTTATTGTGTTAGTTCCTGTGGCAAGCAAACGAATGCAAACCTTTCCGGATTCCCACAATTCCCAGAACTACCATGTGGAGTTAGTATGAATAAAATAAAACTTTTCACAGAACTTATTCGAATAATTTTCGCCATGTGTCTGCTTGTCTACCCTGGTCAGGTGGTTTCACCAACCCATTCGCTCCATAATTCGACCTTCAGTGTAACTCCACCCTAAACATGCTTAATTTATAAATCAATTTGCCAAAACACATAGCCTGCAAATGTCTTAAGTAAAATTTATAAGCCTTGCTCCACGCCCCACACACATTCCGTCCCCAGTTGCTGTTTCCAGGATTTCTTTGTGAAACGATACTTTGACATGCTATCCTGAAAATTGTGTTTCCTTATTCTCTCTCTCTCTCTCTCATATTTATCATATCATAGAAAATTGGAATACTTTAACCGCCAGACAGATTGCCACACTGTCCGCAATGCGGCTTCCCCCGGAGCTACTCCATTCATCCGAATGTAGGTCGACAACTATTAAAAACTTGAAAGACAGCTACTTCCACTCACTCTATGAATCAACGCAGCAGGAAGTGACATTTCTCAAATGAAGCCACACAGCACTTCTGCTCCCTGAAAAGGAAGTACCTACGCCACTGGGGATGTACACTTCGAAAAGGATCCAGCTTGACATTATATTATTCGAATTCTCTTTCCAATTAATATGAACACACCCTGCATTCGAATTGAATACCGAACTCGGTTCAATACCTGTAAATATCAATTACTTTCCTGTGGATGCAAATCCCACAAGAACACCCTCCACCAGTCGCCAATAAACAACAAAAACAAAAAACAAATCAGGACATAGTGCCTAGCGATAACATGAAAAATTCAAATCCATCCAAATGGACACCCGCCCCCACTCCGCCAGCTATACACTTACATATGGTTGTACACTATTTGGTCACGTGAATGACTACAAAAGTCAAGGAAATCTAATCAAGGCAGGTGGGGAGCCAGATTGAGGAATTGCATGTGGCACGCGGGTCCTGCTACCGCGCGATTCCGATTTGGAACGGACTGAGTTAGTGGTGCGAATGAGAGTACTCAACTTTGGAATAAATAACCAAAAGGAACAAAAAAAACAGAAACATCCCCCCACAGAATATCTATCCCGTAGTTAGAAGCCGTGATAAATTGCCACCTTCCGGGCTTAGCCATTTACATGCTTCATAGTAGCGGCAGGAAAATGTCAGCCTTAAATGGCCGCACGTTCGGTGGGAAGCTTTGATTTTTATTCGTATTCGACTTTTCAACTCGATTGCCGGCGGAAAGGGTGCAATTATTTGTTCGTCCTTTACAGTTTGGCGATTTATTTATTACAAAGTTGAAAATTTCGTCAGGATTTTTGGGGAGTTTGAAGGACTCGAAGTGTTAGGGTCATTAATGGCCAAGAATCGATTGGTCCTAGGGTGGTGGTGGTGGTGAAGTGCTTTGCAAAACGAGAGGAAATCATTTGTCACTTGCATGTGAAAGGACATTTTTTTTTTTTGATTTCCAAGGAAACGGTTTAGGAGTGAGTCACAATGCAGAAATAAAAGCGCATGGGATCTGTGTTGTGGTAACAACTTTCGTTTTAGTGATTTTCATCGGATTTTAATGGTCTTCTAATGCGCCGGGTGCATAGGTCCTTCATTGCATGTCACAGGAAGTAGGGATTGCAATTAGAACGTATGCGGACTTTTGGGGCACTCAGACAATTTATTTCTCACGAGAATATTGGATGGTAGGTACCTACATAGAAAGAGATGGAACAAGCAATAATTATTTTTAAAAAGAGATCAATTGTAGCTTGTAAGCCCGGCCTAATCTCGGGCACATGCGGATGATGAAGCGTTGGTTGGGTCATGGTTTTTCTATCCTAGGAAACTTGTCCATATGGCTTACACTGGAAAGATCTATTGTATCTAAGGGTGTAGCTTATTCTAAGAGTCGTACCTCCTCTCTAATGAAGAAAAGCACGTCCTTAGTTATTTTATGGATAAGGGACCACCTCAACCAATGTATGTATGAATGCCTTAGCATTCACAGGGAATATGCTCGTCAGAACCTATATTCTATGTCTGGACATGTTAAGGTAATACTGCATGACAAGAAGATCAATTATAAAGCATACTAGCTTCATAGTAGTATCCTTATATAAGTTAAGCATGTGAATAAGGCTTGATTAATCCTTTGAATTGCGTAACAGATAAATCGGTTAAATGATTTAAAGTCCATTAAATTGCCTGACTATCTGAAAAGAAATAGATCCTAGCGCGCTGGATGCCCTTACTAAGGCTTAATCTAGCGCAGATCTCAATGGGATCGAGTTCAGCCTAGAAAACTATGGAACACATTTCCATAGGTGTCGAAACTTTGGTGCTGGGTTCAAACCAACTCCAGAGCCCATTTCGATCCGTCTTGAACCAGACCAGACCCCTGGGTTTAAGAGCCGGAACACCATTAGAACAGCGTATCTAGGAGCTATCTTCTTAATTAGATATTTAGGGGGTGTAAGCTCAATGATGGCTTCTAATTATGGCGTAGGGCAGGCTATTCTTTGCAGCTTCTGAAGGTTAGTTGCCGTTGTCGTACGTACATATAATGGGCGTAATAATGGGCCTTACAAACATTGTATACATCGAATCTAGCACTTTTCGATTTAGAGCCCAAGTTCTGCTGTAAAGGCGGATACTAAACCGCATGGCCCTAGTGGCGCGCACAATGGCAGACTTGAAATGAGAATTCCAGTTTGTAAAGGAAGACGCTCAGATATTCTGGAATGAACTAACGCAGTGTCTTTTATGGTGATAGGTCAAGTCTTCTTTTAGTAAAGGGCACTAGAACGGTTTTACAAGACTTAATGGATAGTCGCTCACTAGTGAACCATTCTAATACATGTAGCAAAGCACCTTACATGACGTTAGATATGGTTGTGCTGTGTTTGCCTCTAACAAAAATCGCCAAGTCATCCGCATAACCAATGATGATGTAGCCTGATCTCTGTAGATCGGCTAGAAAGTTATCACTAACAAGTGACCACAAAAGAGGATAAAGGATACCTACCTGGGAGCAAGCTTTAACCGCGGTCACAGATACGGACACTTTTCCTGAAGAAGAAGATATAATCCGACTTTCAAAGATGGCCCTAATCCACTGGTTGGTCGAGTCCTCGATACCTGATATTCAATATCAATATCTAGGGACACACGCATATCTATATATTTCCTTGTAACGAAAAGTTCCCTCTCTACAAAATAGTGAAGAGCACCTTCGGTTGATTTACCACACAGACTGGCGATGGAACTTACTTGAGTGCAGAAGGGTAGACAGCTCTAGTCGACCTCTAACATGGGCGTTAATAAGTCTCTCTATAAGCAATTATACCCAACAGGATGAGGTCTATACCTTCTATAGAAGCGCTGGAAAAATCCCATCGCCTTCGGGGGCTTTGAATGTTTTTTAAGGAGCATCCCGACTGAAGATTTTTCCAGATGCACTCTACTGGCAATACAGACCCTATTGTCAGATGTGTTCGAGTCTGCGTGACATGCATGAGTTCCTGGGAAGTGAACCTGAAGTAGGATACACTCCATTCGGTCCGACATACCGACCCATCGGTCTTTTTAACAAACTTACACAATTCGCCAATTTTCTTCCTAAGCTTAGCAAGCTGGTCATTCCATCAGGGAACCTTACGTTTACACAAACTGGTTGTAGGGACACAGCTGTTGTGATAGGAAGTAACCAACCCATCATTCAATTAGTATGCTGCTTCCTCTACGTCCCATGCAGACGGAATGGATGGAATAAGTATGTACATATGTATAAGTGTCTAATTTTGAGAGAAAAAGTTTCCGATACAGATTCCTGTCCTTGGACTTGAGATCGTATCTGGAAAAAGCATGTATCAGTCTGCCGGGAAGTGGTCAGAGAGAGAGGCTTCATCAGACACACGCCAGTTTTCGACTCCATTAGAGATAAAGGTTTAAAGACTGTTTGTACTATCGGATGACAATCTAAAGTTTTCTTAGTTGCCTGACAGTGTATATGCCCTTTTGGACAGACTTTCTCGTATGTATATATGTGACTGCCTTCTGGGCTATATTCTAAAGAATGGTCTACTCCGGCCTGTTGTAATCAGCCCATGCCTTTCTTGTTACATCGAGAACAAATCAGGCTGTCCCACCCGCGATTGGAAAACTGGAGAAAGTGAAGACGTATATTCCCCTTGACAGCACCTTCAGAAATATCGACTCCGATATGATGATATCATGACCACATCCATGGCTTTCATAGCAGCAGATAGGGTTTCATTAACAAGCTTCTCCAGTTAACCAGTCCTTGGCTAACTACTTCAAGTTGGCCACTCTAGGTCGATTGACGTCCCATTCAACTTGTGCGCGCCATTTAAATTGAGGTCTTCCTACACTGCATTACCCCTACGAGTTGGATTCCAAGACTATGCAAGCTGGAGGATTTGTATCCTCGGTGGGTCGGTGAGTTCGTTGTTGAGCGAGCATTCTATGTATATTGTTATCCTGCATCGGTGAACGAGTTTGACAGGGATGTCAAGACTAGACATCGCTCTGATATCTCGTCTCTATAGGTACTGCTTAAACTGCGCCTATAAGAGGGCGATCAGCAATCTTGAATTAAACTACCTTTTCAGACGAAAGGCTAGACCAATTATCAAGTCATCAAGTCACGCAACTACCCAGGGATCGCCTGAGGAATTTTGGCGGAGATTTGTGTAGCAGTGAAGAAGGCTCTGCGTGAGAAGAAGTGCTATATCAGTCAAAGATATTAGCATCGCAGGCACACGAAAGAAGAGGCAGTTCCTCATCTAATCACTTTCCACTCCCCTTGTTCAAGGACATTAATTTTTGTTTTGTTTAACTACGTACACATGAAATGGAAAATTGTTCATCTCTGCAAGATGTTTAAAAAGTTTCACCCTTCACACGACATCGTTACCAATTCCCCTGATTATTAAATAAAATTTAATTAAGAAAACAGCACAAGTGTGTGTGTGTCTGCTAGGAAACTTGTTCGGGGCTAGGTTTACTTTTATTTTACGTGGCTCTTCATCTGACAGTCACAGATGTCGACACACTTGGCAAATTCGGCATAGCAACCCCCAAAAGTGCAACACACTACATCCCCAGTGTAAGGGGTAATGGAAAACTTTTTTAATTGGCAAAAAGGAAATGGGGTTTGCATCCACTTTGATAAGTACAACGTGGGATGGATAGAATTCACTGAACTGCAGCCAAGAGCATGAATAAGACATCTGTGTCAACCTGGGTTCGCAATCTTGTCGACAGGATTCGCATGCATACAAATCACTTTACTTGTTGCGGTGTGATGCAATTTCACGCGGTGGGTGGAACACAATCTTTCTTAAGTTTTGCTGCAGTTCCTACTTAAGTAGTACACGGAAACAGGGTGTATCCTGTATCCTAATTGGGTTCAGCATGGTGTGTTACATAATGGATGCTCATGGCGTAGACGGGAGCAATGTATCTACTGCTATAATCCAAATACGGGTGGAATATTTGTTGTTCAAATGATTGTAAAGACATTGTCAGGAAGCTATCGAGGGTGTGGCTTTGATGTTTTGGATTTATCTCGCCCACCATAGAGAAGGATCTGCCTTAATAAATAAATACGCAGTAGATGGCGATCGAGGAACGGAAAGTAGATACATGAAAGAACATGACAATGAGCGGTTACACAAAGAAGGAAAGGCATTCGCACTGTTTCCAAATCTTAGATTAATGGACCAAAATATTGTGAAACGACAAGACTAGTCATCTTTACTTCCTGTGCTTGAAGGCATTTATCGTTTTTACGAAACAAAAACTCTGTAGAATCACCACAACAAAAAGGGATACTTCTACTATCTCAGAAGGCAAGAACTCTGCCTTTTCAAAAAAAACATTTAGGCTATCCTTCCTCACATATAAAACATTAACCAAGTTTACTTAACTGCAACAGTGACTCCATGGAATAGCTAGAATAATTAACAATCTCGACCCCAAACATCGTTTTAATTCTCCCAAGAACCTGGAAAGTATCAAACGTACCTTTTGGTTCGAATACGCTTAGGCTTCTGTAATAACTACAACAACCCCAGCGGTATCGGTCTCTGAACTTTTGAAAGCTTCTAAAGTGTATGACGTCTAAGCATTGCCAAGCCAACTTCTCTTCAGACAGCCCAAAAAACACACACCCACAAGGATAACCCAGATATTACCTATATTTTCCAGCATTTCAACATTCCGACATATCAAAACATAGTCTAATGTTCAGAAGGCCTTGACAGTCATGACACCCAAAATAACTATCTGAAGGTTCATTGGAACCTCCAGTAACATCTATCACCTAGTCTTCCCATGTACGCCTTAGCACAGCATGGCCTTAACTGTAGAGCATATACATTTATATTTGTAAGTAGCCTCCAAGAATCCAAAACTTTAAGCTCAAAGCAACTATGAATGTGAGCCAAAAAAAAATGATCTACACGTGCAGCTTTGATAGCTAGAGTTGATGGCCATAATGCAAACTTCACTTGAATGTTTCTTCTATAGTTTCGTCGTTTACGAATGGATTCTGCCTTGACATCAATGAGCATAGACTTCACTCTAAGGCAGTGAACCCTAGAGATGCTTAGCAGCAAGGAAATCATAATTCCTCGAAGGATATCCCAAGACTGGAAGCTGTTAAGAATAGATAAACCATAACAAGCCACAAAAGTTCGGAACCTGAGGACCTCACCGATTTCGCTTAATCAAAAGAATATTGTAACCTGGACCGGGCGTTTTACGCGCTACAAGGACTCAAAGTTGTTGAAATTGTCGAAAAAAAAAAACCTATTGTGTAGCTTGATTACTAGAGCGATTGGGCGGTCATAAAACTCTGCTAAGGCACGTTCGAAACATTACACAGAAATGTCAATTTTGAAATTTATTTTTTCAACATTCAAACGTTGGCATATTATCTAGTATAGGTAACTGGTGAATGGAGAATATAAATGCCAAAACAAAACTCTGGTCGCAACACCTCGCCATAGGTTTGTGTGAAGAATGGATGCATATCTTCAAAAATATGTACACTATTAGATAATAAATATTTCATAGATAATTCAATGATTCTGAAAGATCAAAGTTTTTTTTTTAAATCGCTTATTAAGTTTACATAGTGCTTGTACTTTCAAAAACATTCAAAAAGCATTTTGAAATAAATTACATAGAGTAACAAAAGACGGACATTGTTTTGTTTTTATTTTCAGAAAGTCCAATCATTAGTTGTTGTATAAAAAAATAAACATTTCGAGATAAAGAGATTTCCCTCCTTCCATTGTCCGAAATGTCATCTGCATTAAACTGATGTTGCAGCATTTTCAAAACCGGAAGATGCCAAAGTCATGTGTTCGAGTACTACTGCGTTAGCACAGTGTTCGATAACACAGTTTGCGTGACGATAAACGTCATTTGCGTGTTATTTGTCATGCAGCGCAGCGCCAAAAAACAGCACCTACAAACAAACTTTTTATCCGACATAAGTCAGCTGTACGAAATGACATTTACAAACATAATGACTGAATTGAGTCGTGCAATGACACCTTGATGGTCATTCGTAAAAGCATATTACTTTTTTTGACGTTCCCATTACATTACTGAACCTGTCAGTGGAAGAAAAAATTGTTTGAGTTTCCATTTCTTCCATCATTAGCTCCAATCTTTCGTCACAGTGTTCTAGCCAAGAACGCCTTCATCAGTTGCCAAACATTCCTACAAGCGATGAATTGCGAATACTTACACATCAGTTTTCGAACGATATGAATTCTTCAACATGTAGTCATTCTGATCATCACCATCATCACCACCTTCATCATCATTATACAATGCCTTTCCACTGTCCGAAACCACATCCAATTGCGACTAGTGGAATAAAGGCCTGTGTAGCAGGAAATGTATCACCGATGGCGTGTACTAGCACTCCGTTGAATATGACCCATTCACCACATACTCCTCACATTTCCAAGGAAAACCGTGGTGCTTCTGCAGGAAGCCTATATTGCAGTCCACAAAATACGTCGAAAAATTCTGCAAGTGATCTGGTGTCAAACCCTGTAAGCAATTCATGTAACGATGGCAGTGGATCCCACAAAGATGGTAGAATCTCTCCATTTCATCGGCCTCGTTCAAGAAGCTTATCTAGCCCAAGCAGATCGCCGGTTATTGACAATGAGATCGCCATAATGAATACGATCTATAAAGAACGTTTTCCAAAGGCTACCCAACAAATGGAAGAGCGCTTGAAGCACTTCATTATTGAGAACAAAAGCGCTGCTTGCAATAGTTTTCGCGATTCTCAACCGATTGTTAGGTTTGTGCATCACCAGGTTCTAGAAATGGCTCGGGATTGTTCGCATAAATCGGAAGCAAAATTGATTACAAGTAGGTATTTCTACGAGATGAGTGAAAATTTGGAGCGTCTCTTATTGGAGACAAAAGAGAAATCTCCAGAGGCAACCGTTGAATTAACAGGAGTAATAAAAAAGATTCTGCTTATCATATCCCGTCCTGCGAGATTGCTTGAGTGTCTTGAATTCGACCCAGAAGAATTTTATCATTTATTAGAAGCGGCAAAGGGTCAAGTAAAGGCAATGCAAGGCATAAAGGCTGATATCCCCCAATACATCATACATTATAATTTAAGAGTGGCCTACACCGAAAAATTGTCTGCTACTAGTTTAGCCTGTTTTCCTAAAGTCAAATGCGTAAGCTATGTTCAAACGATTGCCAGATATGTCATTGTCCCAAATGTCTTACAACCGTCTGAACTTACAGTTTTTTCTGACACTCTTTGCAGAAAACACATTGTCAGGTTATTGTCAAACACTCATTTGACAATGAAAATGTCATTGGCCTTATTTTGTACTCCGTTTCTATACCAAACGTATTCGAAAATCGGCTCTTGGCCTTTTTTTATTTCTATAGAAAATGCCTTTATCCGAATTCGGATAATAAAAGTAAAACAAACAATTTTAGAAAATAGACAGTCTTCTGACAATCGGTAGCTGTGGCTATATTGTCTATTGACCGTTGGAACATGTAAAGCTAGGTTTCCTTTGACAGCCGATAGTTTTTCACAAAGCTCCATAATGTTTAAATAATTCTCTTGATTCAATATTTTCCAGTTGTCTTTTGCCATCTTCAAACCAGACACCAACACTACTGTCCATTATGTCCAATGTCCACTGTCCAATATAATAATTTTAGTGACGTTTGGTATTTGTTTTGACAATCTAACTTTTCGAAAAATTTGGTTTTGACTTGGAAGCATTTACATTTAATCCGAAAATCATACAGAGTATGAATTCATTTTAGAATCGGATTTAATTTTCAGATCACAATCCGAATTCGAAAGCAATACAAAATAAGGCCACTGATATCTGATAATCGTCTTAACACAATAGGTCTGTTCTCTTACTTGAAAAATCGTGATACTTGTCCAACTTCGTTCCCTTACACACGAAAATCGTAACAGGCGTTTCAGAATCAACTTTCAGCCCCTTACGAACAATTCCGTTTGAAGGGCTCTTGCGAGGTATAGTGACCGGAATTTTGCTCTGGCATTTCAGTTCTACATGCACCAGTATATGCCCGTTTTCGAAAACGTCATCTGCGTCAAAAATGCTTTTGTAAAATGTTCTTAAACGCATACTACATACAAAAGTAATTTGTTCGAAAACAGAATTATTCCAAAAACTCTCAGTGAAATTCTCTAAAACAATTTTTTCAATTATTTTGTTTAGGAACTGCATTTTGTTTGCGTATTGTTTGAAAACGTCAAATGCGCTGTCAAACAAAAAAAAATCATATTTGCATATTTGACGTTTGTTAGTTCCGCGTCACAAAATGACGATCATTTAACGATCAATTTGAGGATTTGTTGACGTTTTCGAAAATGGTCTATACTAGATGATATACTATATGCTCTGGCAGGGGTTTGCGATCACACATGGCACAATACGTATGTTTTTCAATTCGATTTATGAAACAAGGAGGACTTTGAGGACTTGTAGTCCCCAGGCTCACCAGAATTTCAAAAATAAGTAACATTCTGGAGACAGTTGTCCCACAATAATAGGTAGGACTCTGCTATCTCGCTTGGAGTTCACGGTGGCATACCTGAACGTCTGGACAAAGCATAGGTTTTCATTGTGCATATCATTGAGATCTTTAAGAACTTCATCTGGATTGTAGCCTACGCTAAGGCCTTTTAATAAGAAAGTGAGTGTATGAATATGAGCAGAATTTTTTCAAACTAATTCAGTCGCAGCTTACGTTTTGTTCCATTACTTTGAATATCAAACTTTCTAGGATCATATCTAGCATTAGCTTCGTCTATGAATAATAAAATCGAAATTGAGTATTGAATTTCGAATCTGCTTCAGTGTAAGGTACTTGTATTGTAACTAAGCGATGATTCAGCAAATATTTCATCCATGGTCTGCATCCTGTGTCAAATGCGTTCACTTCTTGAGCCACGACGCCACGATGTTCAGACATGTTTCCCCCTACTGCATCCTTGAACGACTCACCCTCTCAAAGGCTGTGTGAAGAAACTTGGTGTTTTTTTTTTCCCCATTATGACCACTTGAAACTTGTAACCAAAATTATCAGTGTAATGCATTGTAAATGCAATATGCAAATCGGTATCTCCGGTCCAAAGCACCAATCGAGATGGAGAAGGGCCACAGCCACCCCAAACTGTTAAATAAGTAATGAGACTGTTACGATAACTGCATAATCTCAGAAAATTTCTGATGAATAATTTAACCTGAAAATGAATTCATAAGGCGACTAGTGTTTGTAATGTCAGCGTGTGTGCGAGCGCGCCATCTATTGGATGCAATATGCAAATTTGTGCCAAGAGCATGACAAGCATTTTCGATGCAAAAGTAAGCATTATATGTGCTTAGTGCTTAGTCCTTATGCTTCAGGTAAATACAACCTTGGTTGCACCCTCTTCACCCTTCAGGCGATATACTTCCGTAGATACATATACATATACATATGTGTATAACCAACCCTTGACATCATAATGAGCTTCTATTGACGAACAGTTCCGTTGTCGTCGTTTGCAGTTCATAGTTAACGTCAAACGTACTTCAGTTTGTGTACAGAGAAGTGCTAGTTTTTGGCCAGGTTCCAGGCAACTATACTTGATGATAGTTTGCCCGTTTGTTTGTTTGATTTTGGCTGACGTTCTGCGGCTGCTGCCAGAGTGAAACTTTTCCTTTTTAAACTCGACGACAAGCAGTGTGAATAGATGTAACCTGTTACGCCATATGCTGACTCGGTGTTCGGGTTATGGCGGATTGTTTTTGAATTAAGTGTGGCAGAAAATGAGCTGTTTACCTTCTCAGAAACTAGTTTTCGAAAAAGGTAAACACCCAAGCGAAACGATCATTAACGAAGCATGCAAATCGACAATAAACTTGCCTGAGTTTCGAGAACTTTCGAGTTGTTAAGGAGAGATGATTGATTGAATTGGGCTCCACTGTGTACTCGTAAAGGACGTCTGCTGTGTGTTGCAGAGGGGTTTCTTCGAAAACAATTCGTGTGGTTGTGTTGTTATGAGTTACATCTTGAAGGACTTGTAGTAAATAAGTGGTTTTGCATGGTGATTATCTGCATGAGACCGTACTTTTGTTTACATGCCATTCAGTTACATATGAATGTTTAAATGGGAACAACTTTTGCTCTGTTGCCACAGGAGATTCTTGGAATTAGTCCTTTGTACAGTGCTTTGCAACAGGGTGGGAACATAGTACAGAGGTAGAGTAGGTTTAGTGTGATTCCTTGCAGATGACTTTCTTGTAATATTATCAACATTCTCAACATCAAAGGTCTCAGTGAGATTGTTTCTGAATTTTATGGAGCAGAGAGCATTTCCTCCTGCACAATCGAACGAGTTTGTCAGAGACGCCAAAACTAGGCATTGCTCTGTATAGCTCGTCTCTATAAAGACTGTCATATGCTGGCTTAAAATCTATAAAATAATGGTAAGTACCTACCGATCTGGGCTTCTTGGGTTTGTTCCAGGATCTGCCATAATGTTTGATCGATTTTGGACTTACCCGGTCTAAAACCGCACTGATACGCTATCGCTAACAAATGATCTTAGGCGTTCACAAAATATAGCCCACAGTATCTTGTCAAGGGGGCTAAAGAATCTTTAGTTGGATCAGTAAGAAGGCTCTCCTTTTTTGTGGATCGGGCAAATAATGTTGAGGTTCCATTTATTGGGCATTCCAACTCCAACAAGATCTAGCAAATGAGTTGGTGTATGCTCTCCACAAAGTCATCTACGGTGCGACCAGAAGAACATCCAATCCAGCAGAGGTCGAATGGACGTACATAAGTCTGGGTTTTCATTATCCTGGTTCAATGATTCGTTCTGCCTGACAGCGAAATTTATATCGTCTTCGCCTTTTAACAGTCAGTTTTGTTTAACAGAAGCGGTTTGTCCATAACCGCAATACTGACTGTAACTCAACTACGAGGTTTTCTTGTTCATCGCTGCAGGTCTGTTGCCTTGACATGTTCTTTCTACCTGTTGACAACAACAACACAACACCGTCTAGCAGGGAAGTTGTTTATTTGTATGTGCTTACCGTCAGTCCTCATCAAACCAGTGCGCTCGTGGGGACCAACCCAACATACCAGTTGCGGGGTTTCTGATGGCTTCTTGGTACTTGATCCTCCTGCATAGATCTTCTTGAGAAGTGAGTGTTGGCTCAAGTCGATCGCAACATGATCAATTTGGTTGACGGTTTGATGATCAGGCGAGCGCCATGCCGCTTTATAATAAGATGATGAAACCGTATGCTAGCCATAATGACGTCACGTCCCGCACCTAAGTCAAATATACTACGTCCGTTTCCAGGTGTGGCGTCGAGGTTTCTGATGTCGAGGAACTCGTACAAACAACCTTGGTAGCATCATTTTCTACTTCTGTGGGAGACTGGTCCCATATCAAGCTGGTGTTAGCCAACTTAGCTTTGAAGGGATTCACTGACTAGAACTGTAGATGCCACAGTTGATAACATCGTAGTGAAAGGACACTCTTCCTCCCTCTCTCCTCTACTGCCACCAATAACCTTTCAAAGGGGTTGGTACTGGACAACCAGCGAGAAACGAGCTCCCTCCACGGTGCATTGAATAGAGTGACAGACGGTTATCCAAGACGTGCTTGTATTTTCAATCAGTCTCTCATTTTACTCCCGAATCTTTGTCAGATTCTATGTAAGTAGAAAAAATTGCTCGACTTATCGACTTGCGTTATGCAGAAATAGGCATGATCCTTAAATGCCACTGACAACGCGAACTATGTACAATTATTTCTTGTCCCAGTGATCAAACGCAGTTTAATTGGGCTCAGAAGGAGGAGATGAAGCGAAGGTAGGGTACAGAGAAGGCTTGGTGAGTCTGAATTTTGTTTTTACCCAGCACAGCACAGCACAGCACATAAGCCACTTAACGTTGATTGGTTCCGAACTCTTGATTGCCTTACTACCTCTTTGCAATGCACAATCCTATCCCCAAATCGCACACAACACGATTTCGGTTAACAAATCGCAACAAAACTCTTTCGATGCACTTCCGCAAACTAATTAAATTTTCAATTAAGATGCAAACAAACTGCGGGTTGTTACACCAATCCATGTTCAGCATTCCAACAGCAGCATCTTTCTCTACCTAGCCCGCCACTGTTCCTTTCACAAAAAAAAAAATATATATATAAAAACAACTCCTTCCACTTCCTTTCACATTGATTCAGTTACAAACCATCAGCAGGATTCCATTTATTTTCCCATACAACCGAAACACCCACATGTATGCACGTTCGACTACGGTGTAATCGATTGGGACTGAGTGAGTCTGGTTGGTATCCGTTTCCTGTTTGTTTATCCTGGAAATCAGGTCAAATATCAGTTACTAATTATTTACACTCGAGATACCTCAGAGGAGTAAATTAGATGACTAAACTGGGGACAGATACAATCGTCAATAGATAACCTCATTTCGATGCTGGCTCCACTAAGCCGTGTGCACCCTATTCCTAGCTAATGGTGGACAGAAAATTAGTTGGAAAGAAAAGAAAATTAATTTATCTTCCTGTCGGATGCATTAGCAGATACTGACTTTATCTGTCGATTTGGAAGTTTCTTCCTGCGACGACAAGCGTGTGCCCCACTCCTGGCCCGCATAAAAAATTCCCATGGGTGAACCCAGAGAAGTTAATCCAAACAGTAATTGGCCAAAACCACATTGGTTTGAATAAAGTTGATTTAATCAAATGACTTTCGATTGTTTCCATTAATCTGGTCATTGCTGGGTGGTCGGTGTGGGTTGTAGCAAATGAGATTGCCAGGCACACTCATATCACTCGAGTTGCGAGTGTGTCCAGGAACTTCAGTTTCCGGTTCAAAGAAAAGAAACGCAATCTGCATTACCGATACTAACTTCTCCTGACTGGTAATGAAATGCTTATCCAATCCGAGAAAAAACAGCTTTCGGCAGAGCTTTTCGCATCCGGGTTGATGAAACCGCTGCGGTATATTAGTTAATTTGCGAACCTGCATCGTTTTAGTGATGGGGTGAGTGGTGAGCTCGAAAAAGGGTGTAGTTTTCCAATGGACAAATATTTTTACTGCGCAAGGAGTTATAATCGTAACTGCAATGCCATATTCAGCAGGTTATTCGGAAAATAGAACCCTAGGACGATGGACAAAGTCTTCCGAATAGTAATGCAGGACTACATAGCCACAAGTTGCAAGACGAAGAGTTTACATGTGTAGATACTTAACTCTCTCAAAATTATTATTGAAACATTAGAACTTAATTCAGAACTCAACTGTCCACCAAAAAGAAGCCGTGAATGGATCAGAAACAGTTGTAACATTGGACACCTAAACACGTCTGAAGGCACAAGAAACTAGAGCCTTTTAGCGGCTATACATAATCAAAACAACTATCAGATACCAGCTACCCTGAAGGGATGTCCTTAGTATGCCGATTTATCCGGAATCTAAACAACGGAGTAAGATTACTGACGAAGCAAGACCTTAAGCCAGAAGGAGGGGGAAAACAGAACCCTGCGGGAGAAAACCAAAGACCGGGCTATAGTCTTTTCGAATTACTAAACCTGGATGATATGGTAGGAACGATGCGGCCAGAGATCCCACTTCTAGTCAACGAGAAAATATTGCCCCTAGCCATATTGACGAACTTGGTGCAGGTACCGAAATGATAGCATCCAGGCAGTTTTTTTTAAATATAGAAATATGGTTGTTATAGGGTGCTTTCGACAACGCAAGTCTACGAAGTTGACGAACAAACAGAAGGCGAACATACGTCTTGAACCAACTACAGGTACTTCCCTGCTCTACAAACTAACGCAATAGGGTCGCGTATCACTGGAGAACATACAGTGTAAAGTTGGTTTCAAAAATACTTGGACAAACATAAGGATTTTCATCAGATAGTGAGTGGGCAGCTTTCGTCCATCCACCTGATAGGTTAAACGAACTATATGTACACCATCGAACGATCCTAAGGGCAAGGCTACAATCAAATTAATGATCGGGCAAAAGGTCAACGGTAGTATTTAGAAAAGAAGTATATATACAGGGTGCGCCATCTTTTATACTGGTATGTGAACACTAGATAACTTTGACAATTTTGACCATAAACCGCTTCACAGCGAAACAAATAGTGACAATGGACATTCAGTTGAACGTGCATATCGTCGAACATATCGTGGCCAATAAGCACCATCTGACAACAGTATTCTTCATTTGGTTTCGAATTTTGTTGAGCACGGGACAGTGTTCATCAACCTGTAAGAGAGAGTTTTGGCGAAAACCCACATGTGTCGTATCGTCATCGCCACCTTCCTGGGCATCTTGACGAATGATTTGTATTTGTTTTCGTAAAAAGTGCAATTATGTGAAAGAATATTGCCGACGTCGATTGGAATACGGGCAAACAGTAGCTCAAATGGTTGAGACTGAACCTGATTTTTGGGAGCAAATTTTGATGACCGATGAGGCAGCTTTTGCACTCTCTAGCGCCGTTTACAAGCTAAATTGCCACATTTGGGGAACGGAAAATCCACACGAGATCCATGAAACACCATTGCATGACCAACGTGTGACAGTTTGGGACGGCGTTTCCGCCAAAACCTTCATTGGGCCATTTTGCTTCAGAGTCGATGAATATCGGTATCGATGGATGTTGGCTCATTATGTCTGCCCACAAATGCTTGAGAAAGATCAAGATGGTTACTGGTTTCAACAAGCAATGTGCCATGCCACACTGCTAATCAAACAACGCAGTTTTTTCAATAAAAATTCATTGGACGTGTGCTGTCAAAAAAATTTCAGATTTGACCCCTTCCGGTTTCTTTTTGTGGTGTTATTTGAAAATCAGAGCCAGCAAGCCTCAGAATATTGACGACCTCAAGGCAAACCTTCATGCCAAAAATATCGCTGTGCCGCCTGATATGCTCGAAAAAGTAATGGAAAATGCAGCAAGAATGGAACGTTTTGTTTCAATCAATAGAGTCAGTCTCTTGATTGATGTTGTATTCAAAAACTAGTCCAAATAAATTGTATTGTATTGCATTGTATTTTTTAAAATTTATTTAATATATGCATACCGACATAAAAGATAGCTTACCCTGTACATAAATACCATCATTTCCTTAAATGACACGCAAGTAAGGTCTATTTTGGAGCCCCAGCTACCACTTTAGCTGCCTAAATATGGCAGTCTCGTTCTGTAATTCTCTAGAAAATATGTTTTACGCTTATGTACTCCAGCTTACAAGAATATTTTAACTTAGGCCACGTTCTCTAAGCAAATTTTTCCGAAAAATCTGGTCACAAATCTGGTCGCAGGTATTTAGTACTTAATCACATAGTTAACATAGTTCAAGAGGCTCGCGTTAATGCTTTCCTATATTGGTACACCTGTCATCTAAAGGTATTTCGACGCTGAATTTGAGGCCGAATTTGTACCATAGAGAACAAGAGCACACAAATGTGTGGTATAACGCGTTCCAGAATAGCCGTGAAGTAGTTAAGAGCTTGCCTCATCCGAGACGGGTTGCAATGGCAATTACTGGAAACAACATAGACTAAGTGAAGAAAAAGGCCTCGAAAATCGTCACTTTAGTTTGAGAGATTTTTCAGAAGAACTATCTATCCCTCACGAATCAGTTCGCCACATTTTAGGTGATGTTTTGTGCATGTGATGCGTCACAGAACACTTGCACCAAAAGAGCTGAATTTTCTTGAAATTGAGACAATCAAATCGCAAAAGACATTACTTTCGACCTTTTGCCTTCTTCCTTTCAACAGTATTTTGGATCTCTGGCTACTCTGAACTTCCCGTTCGATATATGGATTTAAAATCAATGAAGAGTGTCTTCGTGGTCTTAGGAATAGTACTCCTTTTCAAACTTCCCCTTCTCCTTTTGAATATCAGTCAAACCACATGCGATGGTTTTGGACCCCATAGTCACATTCCAAACTGAACTGTACTTATCGAGGTAGGTATCCACTTAACCAATGGAACATATTATCCTACTCATCATATCTGTCGGTGATTGAGGAAGGTCTAAAGGAGGAGACTTCAAAACCTTTTTCATATGATTGTCCTCCAATATCTCCGGAGTTTTGGTCCCAGCAGTATCAAATACCAACGACACCTGGTCAACTGATAATACAGATAAGAACATGTTGCCTCAAAGGAATAGAGTTCCGCCTAAGTTTTACGAGATGAACTTTTAGATGGAATAAGGTGGAGCATGGAAATCAAGTTATAAAATATGCTATTGCAGGATGATTTTCGAAAGTTTTACCAGAGGATCCGATGAACCCCAAGAATAGAAACCTCCGGAGATGAGAAAGAATATCTAGTAAAAAAAAATAAATACATGGCGCAACAGGTCGATGGGATCCAGAGTCTAGCTTCTCACAACCATTTGTGTTGCGCGTGTTATATTCTTTACATGAATGGCCTACTACCGTGTCCGAAGGGCAATTTGTTATTTGAAAAGCTTTCACAGGACAGTTGTACTCTCGAATGTTTGTCAGATGCTCGCGAGAGGGGAGGCCGTGAAAAACGTATAGGTGTTTCAACTAGGACTCATGCCTTGAACCCCTTGCTTCATGGTCCAATGCACTAACCACTGAGCCACGGCACCCACAAAGAATATCTAGTAGCTGTGTCTGGTGGCTATTACCACTCCAAACGACAAGAGGCTAGCCAGTAAAACCACATGAGTTGTGAGGCGAACTCGCTATTACTGTGCACCTTAATGTGGTAGGACGAAGGCATTCCGATAAATGGAATCTCAACATTATCAAACCAATTGCGAGGCTACATCTGTAAGAAGACTTTTAGAAGTAGGGATTGCAATAGGGCATTATTCATTGGATGTACAAAGCTATTATCAGACCTATCTACTCATATATGTCCTTGATCTGATGGCCAGCAACTGGTACATATAGCTACTTGAAAGAGTTCTACAAAATGAAACAAACTGACAGCACGAACGTTGGAAAAAACACGTCACCTTGTTGATTCAAGATTCTGCCAAGAAAGGAGTTCTCAGATAAGCACGGGATCAGGTTTTTACTCGGCAGCACTACAAGAACAGGAATCTTTTTGGTTACCAGAAGCAGACAGTCACCTTCCTCCAACGGACATTACTACCTTCATTGCCTGTCACACAGCCAAAGTAAAATAACGTTCGGTTCAGATCGCTGCCCGGATATAGAAATATTAAAGGCAACGAATAGGAGGATATTCTGCCAAGAATGAATTGTATAGCATAATTGTCAAAGAAACCAACTCGTGCTGGCTATTCAGGAGGACTGTGTCCAGTCTCGTCCGTTCTGGCCGAAATTAGGCAAAGAGCCCTCTGAGACTAAATCGATTATCCATCCGCATCCTAAGGAATCACAGGATCCTCAACCATTGGAGTTAAGGTCCATAAATGACGGGAATAAGTGCAGTCGGCTTTGGGTGCATACGTACCCTAGGATCCAGGTTCTTCACAAGTACCACAGAGATAGGAGGATGTCGGATCTCCTCCAATTCATTGAGAGTACCAACTCGTTCCACTATTACTGAGATCACTTTGACGGCATTCCTAGTCTGATTTCGTCCATGTTCCACTTCATTAACATCCGCCGAACAACCTCAGTAAGCACTGGGCAGGAACGTATAAAGTTCTGCCTGCCTAAGTCCTTAACCTCGATTAAAAAACCTTCTGCTCAAACTAGGTTCACGTTGTAGCTCTGATGCGATCACACACTTGCTTTCGATTGACCCACTTCCTGATCCTATCCACTCTTGGGTTACACGCCATATTACCTTTTAAGGATGCAAAGACTGTGCATCCTTCACTTCCACTGCCAATGGTTTGAATAACGTACGATTTCTTGATTTGCGAGGATGAATAATGTTGTCAACATCTTAGACGAGACGCAATACCTTCCCCCCATCAGCTATATACATATCCTTCCGAAGGATCTCCAGTAATACCCACAAACTAAAATACACTTACAATCTGCTTTGGCCGCTCGATATTATTCACCTCTGTCCCTATTTCTCTCCCCGTACACAACTATCCCAAATAAGAAGATAAGAAATCCCCCCCAAGCACCAGCAAGAGCAACAGCAACAAAGCAGTTCCTTTAATTGCAATATTCTCGCAGCGGAATTCCTGCCTCAGCAATATTGAGCAATAATACTCTGGAGCAGCTTCTCCTCGAAAATGTCCCAATTCTTCTTAACGATTATGGCGGAAACTTATCGAAATGCTTCCCGTCATCAAATTTCCCCGCCAAGACTGTCGAAAATGAAACCCTCACCCTCCAACCGGGCTATCCCCACCCACCGTCAAGGAGTAAACCATAATAACAATATTAATAAAACATTCCGCGAGGACTTAACCGAAGCCTCGCTACTTGTGCAACTTTTTTGCCTGGAAAATTTAAATACCCCATAAACCACTCGGCAAGAGTTCCTTCCGCCCGCGGTGCTGAGACCTGCATTAGACGGGTACGTGGCACCTCTTGAATAAAACACACCCGAATGGCACAGTAATCCCTAATCCCTGCTTCTAGATCTCCAGAAGCAATAATGATGAGCGCGCGGAATGTTCATTACGAGCACAACAGCGTGTTCATTAAGCGTTCCCTACGCCTGGATGCTGCTAGGGCACAGCTCCGCTGATTGTTTGTTTGCAGTGTGGCTCCTAAATACCCGCGTCGAGCATTCATCTCTTCTCGACTCCACACCAGGATGTCAGTGGTGGTGGTGTTGGTGATAAAAATGAAAAAAAAAAAAAAGGAAAACAGAAAAATACGTGTAGTCAGCATTTTGGTGTTTGCTATGAACATGGCGGGTGGAATGAACTCCTTGACATTGTCCTGGGCAGGACCCGTGGCACGAGTGTGTGTGTTGAGGGTGGCTTGTGATTTCCACAATCTAATGTTTCCTGTTGTATTGGGTGGTGCCTACACCCAGCCCGGCCCGGTCGACATGAAAAGCCCAATGAGCTGTTTCCAGTGCGCGAAGGGAGACAATTTAAGCCTTCTCTGGCCCAAGTAATGGCGGAGATTAGTCAATTTATGGGGCAACGTTCTTTTGCACGATTTCACACTGAAACAAATGCCAGGCAGCCTAGTGTAGTGTCGAGAGTGCCTACGGTGGATGTAGGCCAAAAAGGGCATTGGCATTAAGTTGAAGTTTAAAGGGTAGTGGTGAGTATGGTCGTTTAGGCGCTGATTTGTAAACTCTAATGGGGCACAATTGAGAGGGAAGATTTTCCTACTTGATAACGCTAAATGTTTTATTAATGAAGCTGTGCGTTAGGGGATGGTGCGTTGGGAGCGACTGGTAATAGACTTCACCAACAGGAGGGGAGTAATAGGAAATTCTAAAAGAGAACCGTCTAGAGAACAGTGAGCAGTGCAGTTTATGTTCAAATCAATTGGTATTTGGTAGTACCCGACATCCACAAAAGCTACAGACCGCCAGAAAGTATGGTACCTATAGTACCCGTCCTTCTTCCATTGTAAAGAGTTTATCAATAAGGACATGACAATTTTGTACTTAAATAAAACACAAAATAATTGAGATATCGGACTGAAATTTATTCCGGCTATAGTACAAATGCCAAATTTAAGTACGGAATTCGACCTCGTTCATATGGCCACCGTAAGCACGTTGACAGCGACCCATTCCTTGGAGCCTGTTTGCTATTCACTCTTCCACATATATCGCCCGGCACGTTGGCAATTTCACTGTCTATATTGTTCCTGAGATCCTCTAGTTGGCATAAAAGAATGGCTTAACGTAACCCCATCAAACGAAATCCAACGGCCGAATCGTTTTTCAAAATTACACGATAACTGGATTTCCCCTTCATAGATCGATTGCTACAATCACATATCACTGATGTCATGTCCATCCAATTCTGACAACCCAATCGGAGAAGTTTCGTTGTCTCAAAAGATGAAGAGGTTCCAGTTCTTAAGTTTATTTGATCTTGTAAGGGTGTAGGCCGATTTTTATGCCAAATTCGCCACAATGTTGATTGGGAGATTCCCAATTCCTGCGAACAGCGTTTGGCTGGTTTGGCTGATTTTGAACTGTAGGCCTTATGGCTTCGATATTTTCGGTACTTCGAGGGGTGCGTTGTCTCACTGACACAGGAACATTCTTTAGTAAATATATTGACTCGAATTTATCCACTGTAGGACGCACAGCCTCCCTGGTAGGACATGCATTACGAACGAAAATTTGAACTAAGGGCTGTTAAAGTTGCTACCACCGATTCAGATATTCGCTAGTAGGTTATAATGATTTCCAAATGTTTCTCGTTCATGAACTTGATCAGTATCAAAATGTGAATCGTGACTGACATTTTGACATTGACAAATGATGAAAAAATGTTTAAAAATGCATTCGTATTAAAATGCGAAATTGTTATGTCCCTATTGAAAAACGCACGGTGCATGCTAAGCTCCACTTTGCTGGTGGTAGATGGTCCTCCTTGACCAAGGCCAGGTTTTCGATGAACTGAAGTTGAGTTTGATACTTCGATGTCCACTACTTCGAGAAAAGCTGTTGCAATTTTTGTAGCCACTGACATCGTTGTAGACATCCTACTTGCAGACTTGCATGTCTAAAAAGATCTCATTCGATGAGCAAGTCCCCGGGAATGAGTGGTGCAAAAGGATTGTCAGTGCTAATAGTTAGCTCGTAGTACTGTGACAAGGGATTTTTGCACATTTCCACATGATCCAACCTTCAAACAAGCCATTAGGTTAGATTAGATCTAGAGTCATAAGACTCCAGGAATAGAACGAAGGGAGCCTCCAAGTACAAAGATTTTGAGGGGTCTCGTGACAGAAACCGGACCCGGAAAACCTCTCGGAAGAAAAGCTTTATACTTGAAACTTAAAACACTGGATCTGCAATATAATCGGGAAAATCTAAGGAACAATTGCATCAGTTCCATAATGTTGATGGCCATAGAGCGAATTACACTGCAAGAGTTGGAGTTGGCATAGGTAATAAGAAACCACAAACCCTTCGAGACGTGTAACTTATCGTCGGAGAACTGAAATGTCAGGTCTAATATATGCCCCTTCTACATCCTTTGACTTCCGCCAACTGTCTCGGTAGGTACCCATCGTACTGCATCAACAATGGTGCTTCTGGTCGTCAGAATGTCTAAAGACCAATCGTCTAACGCCTAACGATGCTCAAATCTTATCGACTTTAAGGCTGCGTATGACACCATTCATTGCTTAAATCTCTACAAGGTGGTGACTGAGTTCCAAAACAATTGTTTCCAGCTTTGCAACCTTAAGCCTCTAAATGCCTCCCAATTGACCCTGTATCGCTGATAAACATAAATTGCAAGAGGGGTCCCACCGGGATCAGTTCTAGGTCCGGCCCTGTGGAACATTATGTACTACGTTTTCAGAGACCAAAGGGTGGTGATAGTAGCTAAAACCTTTGAGGATGTGACGTAGAGCTGCAACAACACCATCAAACACGTAAAGTGAAGTCAGTTCTCCTGAACGCAGTTCCTATATGAGCACCGACAACAGCCATAAGCTCGTACTTGAGAAATATAAACTCGCAGAGAATATAGTGTCGCGAATGCCTACTGATTTTGAGGTCAAAGTAGCAGCAGGAGAAGAACAAGCAGAGCAGCTCCAGAAATGAAATGGCAACGAAAACGAAGCGTACCTATATAAAAACTGCTACCGAGCATAGAAAGTAAACTTTAACCTTATCAATCTAGCTACGTAAACCTCCAGGGGCATGGAGTCTAGCTTAACTCATAGCAGTATTCACCAAGGATGTCACAAAAAAAGGTATCCCTCAAGGGTGTCATCTTAGTCCACTGATCTTTGTCTAAACAATTAATGATGTTGGCCACATTATTAAAGACTCTGACCTGTCTTTCTACGCGGACGACATGAAAATCATGATGGCAATATCTAGCCCTTCCGTTTTTCTCTTACTACAAAGCGACCTTAATTCATTCAAGGGATGGTGCGACAAAAACTTCTTAGTACTGAGCGTCGACAAATGTCAATCAACAACGTTCTTTCGTTAAAGCCGCTCATAACCCCTCAGAATTTATTACTTTCGTAACGAGACAGTCCCTAGTTTTCGTCGCGATCTGGGTATCACTTGTGACAGGGAGCTAAATTTCCATCCTCAAATGGGCCATATTATGTCTGATACCAATTTTCAAAGTCTTATGTTACGAATTACATGCACCTGCCTGGAAGTTGTTATACCCTCAGCGGAGCGACGAAGTCGCGTGATTGATAAATTGAACCTATGTTAACAGGTATAGTTTGCTAATAGTTCAGATGGGTCCACAGTCCACAGCCATTTCGTATGGACTCACAATTGGTTTGTGGACTTATGACCCTGTACCCATATTAGAATGCAGAATGCTAATGAAGGAAAGACATGGAAGGCCACAGTGTCTCGAGCAGTATCTGAGTGAGACACTAATTTACTAGATTTCACTTAATCACATCCAAAAACTGGCGTCAAGCTTGTTTTGCTTTGTCTTAGTTGAAAAATAATGACTCCCTCTCCACCATTGAAGAATCAATAGAAGGGTAGTTAACAGCATTATATCCCCTAACCTTCAATTTTAAATAATTTAATTGATAATTATATACAGAATCCTGTAAACAAAAAAAAAGCCAAAAAGTTTGGTACTAATTACATCCCATTTATAGTACCGTACACAAGAGCTCCAGCATCCGAACGGCATCCTCAAAGGCTTTCATCAGATCCAGTTGGTTTGCATATGAATCGGTCCAACATCCTGCCCTCATCCTGCATCCGCGTCCCACTGCCCACAACCTGTATTGGACAATTAGAGTGGCTAATGCCGGCTTCACATCGGAAGCATGATGTTAGTAGGTGATTCGCTGGTGGTGTTCTCCCCCTGTTTTCTCGAAGAGTTGGCCGCTCGCTTTCAATTATGCAAATTATGGATAATTGCGATTTGATTACCGGTCCCGCCGACCGCCGACACACAATCACTGAACATGATCTAATTTGACTCTCTGTAGTGCGAATGCCAGTCGGTCAACGACGCCACAATACCACAGCCATCATGGTCTCGCTCACTGACGCCAACGCTGGACGAATCCCGCACGATTCCTGAATGCCATCAGGAGATTGAATTAGGCGCGAGAACGGCAATATTGTTTTCGTAATATGGTATTAATGGAAGTGGAAATGATACGTTGCGACTAGCACATGGTGTTATGCAAGAGATGGGCGAGCACCATGAGAGTGCTGTCTGTTTGTACTTACAATCTGAAGAGACGGTTGCTTGAAGTTGTGAGATATTTTTGGAACTACTATGGAGTCAAACAGAATGCATTCATTCTCCGAATAGTAAACACATCTCCGAAACAAAGAAGCCAATGTATCCCCAAATATCCCGTGAAACTGCGAAACTGGTAAATAAGTCTACCACGGCTAATATGGTATTGACAGCATAAGTAACACTGATATCGAAGCGGCCTAACCTGGAAGCTAACCTGTCAACTCAATTAGACAAGAGCTGTTAAACCTCACTCACTTGCAGATGTCAAGTTTCAAACGAACCCTTAGTATCTAACCAGAAGCAAATAAAAGTTGACCTTGCTATCCTATGAAAGTCAATCACATCCAATAGCGTCCTCGGATGTATCAACTTAGGTACACCGAGACAGTCAAGTATGAACTCAATGGATCCTATTCATACACAGAGCTGTCAAATCACCTCTGCATATGAATCCACCAAGGTTTTCCAGTAACCCAATGAGCTCATGGTTCAAGGACCTGGTACAAGGACCTTCTCCAAAAGCATTCATATAAACGGCAGGGGCGACATATTCGCAAATTTTACAATACCTAAACTAAATTCTGATTGGTCTTCGTAATCTTCGGCATTCCAGGAGCTTCTAGAACAAGGCCGGATCGCCCTTAAATCCATAATCTTTCAGACTAATAAGTTCCGCTTCAGTGGTTATCTGCAAACAGAGTTTTTATATAACTGGGACGCTCCATAGGTCAACAATGATTCTCGTGAGGTTTGCGTGAATTTAGCTGCGGTTGGCTTAAATTTTCAATTCGTCAATACTTGCTATTTAATCTTAAACACAGTTTGGAAACTACAAATTTGTTTATCTATATTTACGTTTGATTCTGTCGTACTTGTCCTGATAAACGGAGTTTTAAGCAAGGACTTGGACCTCCATCTCTATAAGATCGCTCTGAACCAAGAATTAAGGTTGAACTACCATCACCTGCGACGTAGCTCCGGTGAGTTCGAGCGATAAAAATATACTCCTGGGGATATTCGAAGATAGCCTCCAAAGCTCGTGTTACACCTTTCATTGTGGCACGTCAGGTTGGTTCAAAACTAATGCAATAAAAAATGTTCGAATGTATTTATACGATTTGAGTGAATAATTCTTATCGGGATTGCATTCCCAAAGCTATCTAACTTCGATGTGTGGTGGGATACATTCATATCAATGCAATACATGCGTATGCCTTTATGGACTTTCCAAGTGCACCGCACTGCTTGCAACCACATTTTGTTAGCAAAAATTCGAAAGCAATTCTGAAGCAAAGCAAGGGAATATTCAATACAGGAAATCTATTACTTGATGGAAATAGTGCCAGTAGTATACATTCATCATTATATCTTCTAGGAAAATCAGATACTTTCCCAAACCGAAGAGTGTAGCACGATTAGGCTCTCCTCTATAAAAAACGATCACCAGTTTATCCCCCTCAAACGTATTATGTAACTTCATCCAAAAATGCAAGGACTTTGCACCTTTTGCTCGTGAAATGTGCAAGAAAAACGATTCTTAGAAGAATCAAAGAATAAATAGAGGAGAAAAGATGAAACTACCAGATCCACATTTTACGAACTAGCTATTCATACAACGAAGTGGATAGACTCTTTCGAGCCAATACTTCACTACTCTTCCACACATATCGCCCGGAACATAGCCAATTTGGCAAATGATATTGTTCTCGAGCACCGCTAACGTCATTGGCATAAACCACCGACCTAACGTCACCCCTTAAAAACAACTCCAACCATTCGACTGGAACATTTCTCGATAAATGCCACTGTGTGGCATGTGATACCATCTTGTTGAAACCACATATCACTTATGTCAAGGACATCCAATTATGACCAAAAATAGCCTCCAACATGGCACGATAGCGTTCTCCATTCACTGTAACATGGCGATCGTTTTCATTTACGAAAAACAAGGATGAACTTACAGCTCCGGCAAGAAACCCAGACCACACTGTCACTTCTTGTGGATGCAGTGGAGTATATTGTCCACTAACGCATATTTCGCTTATTGACAAAACCATTAAGCCAGGAATGAGCTTCATTGAAGAAGCTGAATTTTTTGATAAAATTCAAAGTTTTCTTCAAACTTTTGCATACCCCAATCGGAAAAGTTTCGACGCAAATGGTCGAGAGGCTTCAGTTCTTGATTTAGTTGGATCCTGGGCTGAGAGATTTCCAAATCCTCTCAAGCAAACGGAATCCCATTTTATAATGTCAGATAGCCAGTCTGTAATCATGGCGTCTGATTCCCATGTCATTAAGTTTAAACTTGAGTTGGAATACCTGCCCAATCCCTTTAGAAGTAACTAGGTGACCCTTTATTGGATACTTGACCATTTGGGAATAAAGCACAATGATATGCTGAGCATCAGCACCCTGCCCCGAACCATTTCGTGGAAAAGGTAATTTTTTTAAAACGAATTCAGGAAACCACAGAGGGCAAGCAACTGAAATAATACTCAGGGTTAGTAGGCGGCACCGTAACCCAATAGATCCCAGTGCAACATACTCCTTTTACAAATATTAACAAGGGAATCCAAAAGCTTGATTTTTTAGCAAGCAATTGGAAAGACGATCGGTTTCATTAGGGGCTACTGCGTATGAAAGGTATCTGAGAATATAATTGATCTGGCTGAGAAACCGGGTAAGTCATCCCAGTCCTTGGATTCAGATAGACAGAGCTGTGCTTAGCAATAAATGCTACAATACTTCGAAGTAGCCTCTGTCTCGGCTGTTCAATATCCGAGATTCTTATTCAGTCCTAGCTGTAGTGGACCCGGGCGGACCTTCTGCTACTGCTTCAATATTTTCCTCACTATGTGGAAAGTTGGGTTTCAAATGTTTCGTTGGTGTAGTTGTTTTGCTGTTTTATGTTTTTTACTTGCACCTATACCTATAGGGCAAGTATTGTATTCGTACAAAATTTGGAACTCGAGATTTTAATCAAACTTGACTTTACTATAATGGAGAAGTCCAAAAAAGTATGTCCGCCAATGCCGTCTGTCTGTCTGTCTATCTGTCTGTGCACGAGGCTACAGCCTAAACGAGTGGATGGATTTAGATCAAACTTCTTATATAGGGTCTGTGCGATAATCCCTAGAGGAGAAATCGGAATTTTCATTCTAACCTCAAAATTAAGGGTAGTTTACTTAAGGCCGATTTCAGTTAAAATGGATTTTCTCGAAAACGGCTCTAACGATTTTGATTAAACTTCATATTTCAATTAGTCTAGTCAATTGCAATCAGATGATGTATCGTGCTGCTTACCAAAATTGGCAACAATGGTACTTTACTTATAGCCAATTTGGCGAAAAGTCAATTTGCGAGAAAACGGCTTCAATGATTTAGTTCAAATTTCATATTTGGACTAGTACAAGGTAATGCAACACAATGGCGTACCACGTTTCGGTCTGAGTATGATATAACGGTACTTACGACCAAGCTGACTAAAAGCCGATTTGCTTGATAGTGCCTTCAACGATTTTATTTAGATTTTGAAATATGATTAAACATCTCAAATTCTATCAGGAACTGTATCACATTTTTGGCCAAAAGTTAGTATAACGGTATTTTTCGCGAAATCGAGCAGTTGGAGCCAATTTATTCGGAAACGGCTTCAACGATTTTTATTCAATTTTATATTAGAATAAGCCTTTTCAAACCCTATAAGATGGCATACAACGTTTTTGACCAAAACTGTTTTGAAAGGTACTTTACTTATAGCCATCTTCATAAAAATACGCTTTTCTCGAAAACTTTTCTCGATCGTTACTGTTTTATTTTCATATCTAGGCTTCTTTTACAAAACTCTATAATATGGCTTACCACGTTTTTGGTTAAAACGGCCTAAGATTCTACTTTCTTTGCAGCCAGCTTAACAAAAAAACGCTTTTCATGTCATATTAATACGCAAACATGAATTTTGTCCCTCCTTCTACCTACTGAACCGATTTTCAAAATTATATACCATTGCAAAAGATTTTCCTACAACACAGCTGTTCCTTCCTAACAAATACATACAAGAATTTGAGATATAGGTGCAAGTTTGTACGGCCCAGTCGTGCACTTTATTTAGTTTCGTCCATTAGACCCAGAACGCTAAGAAAGAGGAGATATGTCACGAAATTGCATTTGAAGTGCATCGTGAGACTTTGTCCATCTTTCACTGTAGTACCCCACATTGTTTATAGAGTGGATCGATAGATTTGTCCATCTTTGGTACTGTGGTATGATAAAATGTCAAAGCAATACTGAAAAACAAAAATACTGTCACAGGTTAACATGGCTCACACATCATCAGTCACAAAATCCACAGGAAAAAAAGGAATCACTTTCAGCGACCATTAACAAACTAACCAGTCAGAACAGACTCAACACACATACAGTAACCTTGCCCTTAGTTAGTTCATTCAATTTGGGTGTCGGTGGGATGTTATTTCGTCAGGAGTGTCCTAGTCCTCTAGCACTAAATAATTTCGTTACCAATGTTTTATTTTTATTTAACATCTCGGACAGATTAGCTCTGACATGTTGTATCCTCTGAGACAATGTTCCCAGTGGATGCGAATGTACATCACAACCTCGAAAGCAAGTCGATAAATCTCAAATCTCCGGTGTCCTTGTTCAGTTACAAAATCTCTTTTGTTACCTACCTACCTACGTACGTAAAGTGAAAATAATGCCTTAATATATGTCCCGCATCCAAATGGAGTATCCTGGGGCCTTCCTGTTAATCATCCCACCCAGCACAACGTAGTCCAATATTTAGATTACCCCAATTTATGCAATCTCTAAAGGGTATCGCCCCCCAAGCTAGCCCCCGATCCAACGGCATTACGTAATCCCTAGAAGAAGGATAACAATTTCCATATGCACTCGCTTCCGTTTCACGATAAAACTTTAAATACCGGAACACGAGACATCAAATATCCCTACGACACAACATAAAACAGTTATTGGTGAAAAGAAATAAAAACCGGAAACCGCCGAAAAGTCTATCAGCTTCACATAACCCAGTGTAGTAGCCCTGGTTCCGCATACCAAAAACATAATCCTTAAACAACATCCTTCGGCGAATTTATGTTTCAATCAATTTCATCCTCCCCAGCAGCATACAATACATAAAAGGACTTCGAAACGAAATCCCTACGAGCGCAGTTATGTGTACACATGTATAAGTGTTTGCTCCAATTTTTGGTTCATTTCGCCCGCCTCCTGGCTGTCTGGCGCCATTCATGTTTTTCAATCGAAAAAAAATCCCCAGAAGTTCCTTTCCAGTATCTGAGGAGAGACAAGAAAATATATAAAAAGTATCCGAGGTGACGACGACGGACGGTGTGAGGACTCCGCCAGTTGGGATGGCAAGGATTGCATTCAATTTTCAACTTTAATCGTCTTTTTCCTGGGAGCCAAAAGTTGTTGTTTGCCAGTTTATTTATGACCGTCAGGATGTAGTCGAACAGAAAACAAGGATATTCCATGTTTTTGCTCGATGTCCGCGTGGAAACTCGGTTGGCAGCTCTTCGCTCAACAACAATGTTTGTCAAAAGTGCTGGTGGATCGATTGTGATGGGGTTGATGGTGGGGTGATGATGGGCTGATTTTGCGGCCCACAAATTTGGAGCACTGGGTCAATGGTAGATTTACGTCATTTCCGTTGTCATTACTGTGCTTTATGCTTTTTGTCTGGCGATTGCTTCCGCTTTTTTGCGTGTTATTTGCGGAATCAATCTTCTTGCCTTGGTTTTCGTGTTCGTTTGAAAACTGTAAAGAGGACTGGCGGCTGATGTCCTTTTTGTGTGATTTTGGGATGTGAGCATTGCCATTTAGGGGTGACAGAGAAGAATGAATGTGTAGTGTCGTCTTCCTTTGCGATATACATACATAATTGCAAAGTTGACGTATGTCATGAGTGTGGTGCTGGTGAGAGATCGATGAAGCCTTATTACCTTAAATCTCTTTGTTTGTTCTACTTTAAGAGCTTGTCCCTACAAGAATATCGAGGACGGTTTTTCGGAATCGGATTATACATATGTATATTTCGGCGTAACTGACCATATGAGCCATACGACCTGCGTATTTATGGATCGAACTCTTAACGGGCTCCTTACGACTGAACAAAACATGGCATACCTGTGCTACGGTGTGGGACGCAAAACTTGCCATAATGCTTACATACCTCTCAAATCGTTGTATTTAGGTACCTATTTGGGTTCATATGAGAGCCATAGGTACTCTTGTCGGTTTGTCTATAATCTATTCACATTAACCGAGGAGAAACCTTTGAAGAAGCAGATGGACGGACCATAAGAGGATTGTACTAAGTTCCTGTTCAGACTGACCAGATATGACCTGAAAACTTTTTTAGACCTGAGAAATGGGTTTAGTCCCTTCAACGATTGATTGAGGAGAGTATTCGAATCCCAGCTTTTAAACAACACGTAGGCAATGCCGAGTCAAGTGTTTTGACCTTTCGGACAACAACCACATCTTGTGACATCTCCTAGAGTTCGCGGTTAAATTTTGTTCCTCCATTCGTGCCTTGAAGAACTTAGCATCATACATATGTATATGCACGTAGTATGGTAGGACTGTCAGGTTTATTGTTCTGTAAAGAATAATTTTTCTTCTTTGTAAGGAGCCGAGTTGTTTCCCCAACCAAAATAATAGCGATTAACTAGGTGGAAGCTCACCATAAAGGAAAATACATGAGATACGTTGGCCAATGTACAACGAACAACCTACATTTGCCATTACTACCACACACTCTTGATGAACTAGATCAGATCCTCGAGAACTCTGAATTCCGATACACCATACAAAGTTGTACCCGGAAAGTGAAAATTGGCAGAAATAAGCATTCCCTCTACAAAAGACATGCAAGTAGGCCCTGAGACTTCCAGACCTATGTAGTGTACTCCGAGTAGAAGTTCTAGCTGTTCTCAAACCTACAGAACTGCTGAATCATGTTAGAATGCAAATGGTGATGTACTGGTCAAAAGAAGATCAAAGCTTCCACAAAGCAACACAGTTAGATGTGTAAAACCACCGAGGGATCCCGATGGCGCCACTATCGCACCTAGTGCTTTGTGATAGCCTTAAAACTCTGTGAACGTCTCCAACCCTTCATCAACAATCTGATTGGCCGGTTTCAGTGTTGTTTCAGACAAGGACAGTCCATAATCGACCAAATCTTCACACTTAGCCAGATTTTGGAGAAAACCCAAGAAGTTCAAGTCGATACCCACCATCTGTATATCGAGTTTAGGGCCGCATATGACACCATCTATAGAGACGAGCTATGTATACAGAGCCATATCTAGTTTTGACACCCCTGCCACACTCGTCAGATTGTGCAGAATGACGATGGAGAGTTCCCACTGCTCGATCAAGGTCGGTAACGATCTCACCGAGGTCTTTGATGCCAAAAAAGACTTCGTACAAGTTGACGCGCTGTCATGTGATTTCTTTAACTCACAACCCAATACCAAAGTTACTATCTTTCAAAAGTCTGTGCAACTACTAGCGGACGCCGACGACATTGATATTATTGGCAGAACTCAGGGCGCTGTCACTGGTGGGTTCACTAGTGTGGAAACGAAAGCTGCCAAAATTTGTTTGATTGGTAAACGAGGGCAAAATCCAAGTATGAGGCCTGTCAACAAGAAGAGACATACAACGATGAACTGGACAGAATGTCACAATCGACAGCTATAACTTTGAGGTAGTAAGGGACTTCATCTACCTCGGCTCTGATATAACCTCCGAAAACAACACCTCAGCAGAAGTTAGACGAAGAATAATTCTTGCCAGTCGCTGTTTCTTTTGGCTAAGAAGGCAATTGCGTAGCAGAACTAAGACCCTGATCATCCCAGTCCTGCTTTATGGCGCTGAAGCGTGGACTCTGTCTAAAGCGGATGATGAGATCCTCAGTCGCTTTAAAAGAAAGATTCTTCGTGTGATTTTCGGTCCCGTTTGCGTTGACGGGCTTTTGGAGGAGGAGATTCAACGACGAACTATACGAGGTGTACATCGACAGTGCCATCGACGTAGTCAGAAAAATGTGCATCAGTCGTTTTGAGATGGCTAGGACATGTAGACCGAATGGACACCAATGCTCCGGCCCGTAGAGTATTCGAATCAAACCCGGAGCGACAACACAGTAAAGGAAGACCTCGCCTTAGGTGGCGCGCACAATTAGAAGGGAAGCTTAACCGACTTGGAGTGCGCAGCTGGAGGCAGTTTCCTAAGGACCGGGCTAACTGGAGAGGCTTGTTGGTTGAGGCCCAGGTTCACCGCGAACAGTAGCGCCACCTAAGTAAGTAAGTAATTACCAACATTCGAGTTGGTTTAACTCTCCTAAGAGACTGTCTGGCGGTTTCTACTCCTCCTTATTGTAGAATTTTCTTCGTAAAGTGTTCTACAACCTTTTGATCATTTATAATCAATCCTAGAACACGTTGGAAAGATTTTCTCTTAAATCCTTGACAGCTGACAATTAGTCATAGAATGCCGTTCCATTGAGCAGCACATCGAAATTTCTGAAATAGATTCACACAAAATTTAAATAATTGTTAAACGTCAAAAAACTTCGAAGCATGAAATAGTCACCTTTAGCAAGCTTACTCTTTGGTTAGATGGTTTCGTTAGCAAGCCAAATTGTCAGATTTGAAGCGGCATCAAACCACAAGAAATTCAAAAAAGTCCTGTGCATCCCCTTATTGCTTTCTAAATCCGGAAAAAAGAAAAATCAAGAGCTGCACTGATTGTATCGGTCAAAGACAACCGATTTTGTTTGGCCTAAACAACACTGTTTAGGCCTAGCCAGCATGCGTCTTCAGCAAGATGGTATAACCTGCTACGCTTGGCGTGATACATTTAACCTTTGGAAGGAAACAATTCAAGGTTCCTTTATACCACGAAATGTTATTGGGAGATCGTTCGATTTAAAGTTTTTATTTGACTTATTGTGGAACTATGTTAAGACTTTGATATATGCCGATGAGGCAAGAATGATGGATGATCTTACGGACAATTATGATCATGTCTTCGGAGAGATAAGGCCTCATTTATGTGAGATCGTCATCAGATATTTAATTTCAAAGATGGAAACAACCAGCCCAAACCGTGATTTAAACAGTATTATATTCCATACCTAGGATCATTTCGTATATACCTACTTACATTTGGAATAAATATTTTCGGCATATCTTATATAATTTGTTTTATTTAACATTGAACACTTCACAGGTCAAATAAAGTGGATTTGGATGTGGATTTTAAGATTCAGACTGGTGTCCCGCAAGGCTGTATACCGTCGCTGTAACTATTTCTTGTGTTTATCACTGACAATCCAGTGGAGTCTTATGTCTCAAACACTTCGCAAGTCCTGACAGTATTTGCATAGAAAAATGAACCTGGCGATAATGAAAGTCTCAAACGCGTTATGGGGAGTCACGGCAATGATGAAAGATTCGTAGGTTTTTGGAACGGGAACCAGTTTGTCATAGGTGCCACCTTCTTTAAACACAAAGCCTGCCATAATTGTACGCATCACTTAAGGCGAGATTCGTTTTTGTCGTTTGACGTTTTGTCCTTCCGGGTTTGATTTAAAGGCTCCGCTTTTCGGAGCGAGGGAGACCATCTCGCTTTAGGTACATGGCATTACACTCTAGTCATTAGAAAACACCCCAGTCAAAGACATCATCCTGTCTAACTTGGTGGTCGGGACTGGAGAGAGCTAGCTAAGGATTGAACTTGTTAGAGAGACTGGTGTTGGTTGAGTAGTGTCTAAAGTGGTCTATCTTGGCACCTCGTTTGGTGTTATAGTACTCAATATGAACACATGTATGTTGGTAGAACTATGACATATGAACTATCGGACTGTACAAGTATGTAGTTCATAGACTAGTTCGCAAAGGACAGATTCGTAAGATCAGAAGTGGACATGCTGATATTCTTTTTTAAACATGCGTTCCACTTTTGTATAAAAAATTAAAAGATCTAGAAGAAAATGTTATCCTTGTCTGAGAATCAACACATCCGTAGCATTCCCCCAATTATGTGATCCATACTCAGAAGCTAACGCATTCCAAACAAACTTGGCAGCATAATACTTGGCGTTTTGGTGTTTTCGATCCCCGCTTAGATAAACACATTTCAAACGTTTCAGTTTACACGAGCCAGATATTACTGACGTGTAGACGCCGTGGCTCAGTGATTAGTGGGTTGGACTATAGAGCAAGCGGTTCGAGGTTCGAGTCCCAGCTAAAACACTACAAAGTTTTTTCACCGCCCTACCTTTCGCGATCATTTGACAAACACCCGAGGGTATAACTGTCTTGGCAAAGCTTCAAATAAAAAATTGCCCCCTTCGGATATGTCATTGAATAGAAGGACCCTTCCATTCGCGTGAAGAATATAACACGCACAACACGAATAGTTGTGAGAAGATGGGCTCTCGGTTCCATCGACCTAAAGACTTGATGAAGGAAGTATCGGAATATTGAAATTATTTCAGCTTTGGTGTTAACTAAAGAAACATCTTTATGGACCAAACCAGATTCAAAAAGAAAGTGTATGCAGCTGTCTGAAGCACGAAAGAAAAAGTTAAAAGAGTTCGAAACGGTTAAGGTACTTATGAATATAACTAGTTTTTCAATAGAGACATAACCATTTTGTATTTAAATAGAGACACACCTTTAAACTTTTTTACGATCTGTTAATGCCAAAATATCAGCCAAGACGTACATTTTTATTATAATGAAGTTTTTGAATGAGCAATATTCGACAAGTATTAAGAATTACTACTCAAATTCTGAGTTGGTGGACGCAATTTTAAGAGGGCTTTCTCCAATTTTCTGTCGTTAAGATCGTCCCACAAAACAGGTTGTACGGTGCATAGTGGATTAATTCGAGCCAAGATATTCACTACTGAATGTTCCTATACCTTTGAGACAATGTACAATGGTCGAAGTATTGAAATTATCGCAGCCGTAAGAGCTTCCGCTCAAAATGAACGAACTCAGTCGGTTCCATGCCGTCTAGAGGAATTGTGAATCTCTCAGTCCACATTGTGATGATATTTGTGGAAATTTCTTGGCCAAATAAACTTAAAAACTAGAGCCTTTTGATCACTTGAAGTGCCGAAACTTCTCCGATTGCGCTCTGCAAAAATTCAAGAACCTTTTAAATTTCATCGAGAAATCATCTTCGGCTATGAAACTTTGTATTTATGAACTCAATTCAAGTTACTGGGCAGTAAGAAACCCACATACGATCCAAGAGACTCCGTAGTAGAGGATTTCGCACCGATAAAAATGATCACTATGTTAAAGTCAATGGAGCTCGCTGTAGTGCTATGTTGAAGGACTATTCGACTTGACATCAGAGATACGAGTATGTGGTTTGCACAAGTGGATGTCACATGCCACACAATTGATTAAATCGAGTTACTTTAAGTCATTGGATTAGGCCAACAAGTCAACAGCTTCAGAGGAGCTTAGGAACACTATCGAACTCGAAATTGCCAATTTCGGCCGATATGTGTGAAAGAGTGGTGGAAACAGTAGTTTTCTCTAGCAACTGCGATTTGTCTTAAGCCAATTCTTTAGTATTTTGATTTCCTGACACAATTTTAAATTTGTTAGCAATCGTTTCAATTTTTTAAAAGCCTTGTCCTCGTTTCCATGACTGATTCAATTCTAGGAGTGAACTCTCAGAAGTAAGGATAGCAATATCCAAACTCAAATCTAACAAGGCTGCTGGACCTGACGGCTTGCCAGCCGAACTGTTCAAGGCAGCTGGAAATGACCTGGTAGATGATGATGATGATGAGTATATGCCTGATGAATGGAACCTCAGCACAGTTTGCCCGATCCATAAGAAAGGAGACCCCCTCAACTGCGCCAATTACAGGGGTATCAGTCTCCTTAACATCGCGTATAAGATCTTATCTGCCATTCTGTGTGAACGTCTGAAACCCATCGTCAACAACCTGATTGGTCCCTATCAGTGTGGTTTCAGACCAGGAAAGTCCACAATCGACCAAATCTTTACACTTAGGCAGATCTTGAAGAAAACCCAAGACGTCCAAGTCGACACCCACCATCTTTTTATCGACTTTAAGGCAGCATATGACACCATTTATAGAGACGAGCTAAACGAGCTATAAAAGACGAGCCATCTCGTTTCTCGTCAGATTGTTCAGAATGACGATGGAGAATTCTCGGTGCACCATCAAGGTTACAAAGTTCTAGGAAGTACAGACTACGCTATCGACCCTGTGGTCCTGGACATCAACATATGTGTGCACACAAGAGTGGCACAACTTCATGTAGCCACTTCCTGCAACAGGATACAATTAACAAGAAAGCCTGGACTAGTCCTATAAGAAACAGGCGGACACGAGTTAATCTATCCATCCTCTTTAAAGTCCCACATATTGCGTCCAAAAGAAGTCGCCTCGATAGGAAACTACTTTCAGTACGTCAATCTTAAAATTGCTTACCCTTGAGCACTCAATCCAGACCACGCTATCGCTTAAATAAATTACAAATCGCACACCTCGCTTACTTTGTAGTGCGCGCTTCGACTGCAGTCCACTTATGGTTCCACAAATTATGGCAGCAATCCCAGAGTGGGGGCATTGTCTACGAGGCGTTGTCGATATTCGACTTCTTTATTCTTGCGCCGGCAAACCGTCTTTCCACCAAACTTTGGCTATACATACATATGTATCTATGCAGTCTTTGTTACTTCCCCCGCATAAATACTTGCACAGAGAGCGAAGGATATGCCATAAACACAGTGTGCTCTTCCATCGGTCTTGTATCTGTAGACTTGTAGGATTATTACTTACATTCTGAATGCATTTGCATGCGAACCCCTTTATCAGTCGAAGAAATAAGATTATTACGAACGTTCTCGCAGAGGGCTCACACATTCCGGAATGGAATTTACGAGCTTGGAGCTGTTAAGTGCGTCTGGATGAAATAAATTGAATAACACTGCTGTGCAGACTCGCAGACGGTTTATCTAATTTACTGCGGTTTAAGGGAGTGTGTGCAGGCTTGCAGGAGGGCCATGCTTGGATACTTTGACGCGTGACATTACTTTTATCAAATTTTGTGCAAATAATAAAGTAATGCAGTCGAAATGGTTGTAGATAAAAGATTTAAGCGCATTGAACTTGAGCGGACTGCGAAAATGAATATGTGAACACATTCAATGAGGTGGATGTGAATTTGTATTGTATTCGAATACGGCTCAGAGAATAGAGACAGTTAACACTCGATTAGGTTAGGTACTTGTGGACAGTACCGATTTTTAGACGTTTTCAGACGTTTACGTCCCGGAAACAGACAGGCAGACAGACGCCAAGGGATTTCAGACCAATCAACCAATTTTGTTGGAACTCCAACTTTACATAAACAATTATCTCATGCGGCACCCATTATACTGGAACCCATATACTGGAACCTGGGAGCTCAAGCAACAAGTCTCTTCAGTTAGCCCGGTCATTAGCTAACTGCCTCCAGTTGAGTTCTCCAAGTCGGTTGAGGTCCCTTTCTACTCGTGCGCGCAACCTAAGGCGACTGCGTTGTCCCTCCGGGTTTGACTCGAAGACTCTGCATTTAAAGACGGAGCATTGGTGTTCATTCGCTCTACATATCCCAGCCATCTCAAATGACTGATTCGCTGTTTTTTTACTAGGTCGATGTCCCTGTACAGCTCGTATAGTTCGTCGTTGAATGTCCTCCTCCAAAACTTTCTCTCCAAGCGACTGAGGATATCTTCATCCGGTTTAGAGATAGTCTACGCTTCAGCGCCATAAAGCAGAACTGGGATGATCAAAGTCTTATTCCCTTCTCAGCCCAAAGAAACAGCGATTGGCAAGAGTTATTCTTCGTTTTATATCTGCTGAGGTGTTGTTTGTATGTATGAGTCTTGCTAAATTGGACGTCATGCCTAGACTGTTACACAAAGTCTTCAACCGTATCACTTATGCTTCTACAGAGAGCTAAGAACAGACACAGCTACAATCCGTCTAGACCGGATCGTATGATATCCTATCCTCTATGCTATGCTGACCTTATACAGTGAACGTGGCTGTATTCCGTTTATTTATTGAATTACTAGGATGGCTTTGAAAGTGAACAGATGATACTTGCAAAATGTAATGAAAATCGTTTTTTGTTTTTACATAAACGCCCCCAAAAAAAGGGCGTGGCTTAGGATGAAATGGTCGGTCTGAATGATTTTTTTCGATTTCATGTAAAATATCAAAGTTATGATCAATTTCTTATGTGTACTGCAAACTCAAAACTTAAGGCTCAAAAACTGGTGACATACGGTCAGATAGACTGACATGGCTAACTCGTTTTCGATTGTTTCTCTATGCTGCGAACTACTACTTGTATGTATAAGACTTAAGATACCCTTGAAGAGGGTAGAAAAAGAATAAAGCCTCGATGTTCTCGATTTCCGCAAGAGCTGAAGTCTTGTGTTGAAGAATCCGCTAAGTGCCTAACCACATTATCATAGGAGAGATGGGTAGACGGTCCATGACCCATATTTATATTATGAAGAAAACCGTCAAGCCAAAAAGTCCTTCATCGCTGAGGATAATTTTTTGATGTGATTCAGGGTTTTCGTCAAACTTTTGCATAGCCTATTCGGAGAAGTTTCGGACCTTCAACTGATCAAGAGGCTTTAGTTCTTGAGTTTGTTCAATCTTGTAGGGGTGAAGGCCAAGATCATTAGGTGAAATTCTAGGCTGAAAGATTTTCATTTCATGTAAACTCCATGGAATCGACTGGTTTGGATCATTTTGCACTGAGGCACCTATGATTGCAATATTTTTGGGACTTCCACCAGTGATTAGTCTCAGTGGAACAGCACTGTCTGGTGTACCGTTTATTACAACCGATATTGTATATATTCATAATAAAAATATAAGTCTTGACTAACGTTCCGACATCAACCGATCACAAGAAAAGTTTAAGTGTTCTTTTGTATTAAAATATAAAATCGTTATGTCCCTATTGAAAACGCACTTATATTTCAAATGAGTGAGCATCCTTAGTGGTTTGGGTCAAGTTAGGATCACATAGTGACTTACATTAGCACGATTCAATTTCATCGGCTTGCGAATATGGATGAATACCCCATTAGGCCAAACATGATGATGGAATCATAACTTGTCCGTGGGAAGTTACCAACGTACATATATGGGGACCTCGTTTAAAAATATTGTAACGAATAAACTATGGATCCACAGTTTATCTATTGAAGAGGAATTATTTATAACATATATACCTATTCTGGCATATTGATCGGCAGTTTCTTCATACATCCTTATAGCCTAAGATGTCCAACTGATATATTTGAATTGGTCCCAATAAGGTAACGACCCCAAACCCTTACCGCACATAATAAAAAGAGCAGCAAGGAGTCCTTCTGTATTGAAAGTTAATTCATTGCCAACAATTTATGACTCTCAACAGGCAAGTGCTTATACAATTTTCTTCTGCAATATCCCTTTGGTCCTGTTAGCTACCCGCGTCTGCGGAAAGAATTTATTTCTAAAAGACAAACTCCTCGTAAAAACCAACCAAAAAAGCCAACATCCGCCCCATTTTCATTTCCAATAAATTCCGTTGGATAACTCGTTCAAAAGTATGTATACGACCCAATGTACAACCTGCAACAAGGCTCCACACTCCATTGAGCGGTCATTCACTTTGGTTACCAAATATTTTCCAATAGTCCACATAAAGGCCGAGGCAACTGGAGGCGGATAGATATCCCAGAAGTGGCGAGACGACTGCTGCACCCAGAAATTTTAGTGCAACTCTGTTGTCGTCGTTGTCGTCGTTGTCGTCTCCCTTTCGGTGATGTATGTTCTGGGAATTTTGTCGTAAAATATCCGCATGCTAGTGAGGATAAAAGGCTATCGAACCAGCAGCAGCATGTTGCTGGAAATGGCCAAAAATATTCTTGGATCAATTCCAAATGTGTCGCATAATAACTCCACTCATTCAATAGCAGGTTCCTTGCTGAAAAGGACACTACAAGCTGCAACATCGGCCAGCAGCGGCCAAGTGCTGTCCTATGGGGTTCATTGTCGTTGTCCGAGGGCGACCTGGATTCTGTTCCTTCTGGAAGTACATACTTACTTTTGTGTATAAATTCAATGAATTTTTGGTGGAGATTCAGTTGAAGGAGGTGAGGAAGCCGAAGCAATAACATTCATTGAATTTGGCGTCTGAGATTATTTAGGAAATTCATCAGTCGCTGGTGAGTTACTATTAGCATGAAGGACATCGTTTTCGTTATGCCAACTAGGCTCTTGAATTCTTGTTACAAGCCAATGACCTGAACGTGATGACTTGAAGAATGTTTCCTTTTGACAACGCACATCATCGGACTCTACGGAGCCCTAAATACACTGTTAAATGGGCTGCTTTATGCTGTAATCTGTAGAATAGATGGGTATTGGTACTTAAGGTTTGACCTAGCTTCAAGGATTTGTTTACCACTACTGCTGTTTTACATAGGAATCACCTTCTCGTTGGTTATATGGTCTCCGGCCCAGTATGGATAATTAAAGGGGAAAAGTGTAGTTAATCCTGTGGAAAACCCCTAAATAATAAGAAATACTCGTTACCAAACTTTTGGACATTAAAAGGCCTTTGACAATGTCCAAATCGATGCGGTTAAGTGTGTTCTAGTAAAGGTTCAAAGGGTTTTTCAATAGAAACATTTTGTATTTTAATACAAAGGCACCCTCAAACTTTTTGTCATAATCTGTCAACGTCAAAACGTTAGAAAAGACTTACATTTTTATCTGGATGAAGTTCACTAACAAGCAACATTTGGAAATTATTGAAAATTTCTACTGAAACTCTGAGTCGGTGGTCACAATTTTAAAACAAATTTTGGTCATAATGATCGTCCCACCAGGCAGGCTATAATGGATGCATTCAAGTCAATGAAACAACCATCTGTCAAAGTACCAAAAATATCACAACCGTAAGTGTTTCAGTTCAAAAATGGCGTCGCTTCCAATCACAGGAATTGGAAGTCTCTCAGTTCACATCGTGGCAAATCCTGTTGGGGGACTGATGCCATAATTGGATGGACTTGACATCAGTGATATGTGGTTGCAATAAGATGCCGCCACATGTCACATGGCTGTTCGAACAATTGACATATTGAACAGGAAGTTCTGTTGTGGTCTTTCTTTGTCAATTGCGGGTTGTACATGTCTCCAAAACTTAGGCCAGATCGCCTTGAGATCAACGATACAAGTGTTCAAAAGAGACTGCAGCCTTAAGTAGATACCACACTATCAGGCCGTTCTTACGCTCTGAGCTGAATGCCAATTCAATGAACCGATCTCAAAAGTCTAAACAATTTTTCCAGTTTGCATACCCAAATTCGTTGTTTGAATACCAAAACTGGTGGTAAAACTGAGAAATCCACGAAAAATTTTATAGCTTGTATGGCATGTAGCGCTGTCTAGTTGAAACCACAGCTCGGATATATCGATGTTGTCTAGCTTTGGCCACAGAAAATCGGTATACCTGAAACCAATGGCGGTCACGGTGTTTCCTTCCTCATTTCCAATGAAATAAGGTCCGATGACGCCGCCATGCCATAAGCCGCACCATACAGTCAATATTTGTGGATGCATTGATGGTTAGTGGAACAATTGTGAACGATTCTGCTTGTTGACAAAACCGCTGAGCCAAAAGTGAGGTTCGTCCCAAAAGATGATTTTTTGGCCAAAATCTGAATCTCCGGCCAACATTATCAGCGTTGTCTATGGTCGTTCGGCTTACATTTTTGCATCAGCGTAACCTTATATGGATGTTAGCCTAAATCCAACCGCAACACCGCAACAGGATTGACTCCGGCGATGCCCAATTCAGCTGATCAGCACCGTATGGACATTTCTGGGTCTTCTTCTTTTTCATTTCGCACCAATCTCTGTCTAGATGGTGGCTTAAGGTCCAAAAGAGTGTACTTACGCTCAAACTTTTTCATCGTGCGACGAATTGCCTGCACACTGAAGCCATGATGACGACCGGCCCCACGACGAAATTCACGTTGCTGAGCCGGAATTTCAATAATTCCCGCACGTTTGACAAGCGTGTAAGGATGTACATATGATGGAATGACAAGCCTTAGTGAATATTTTGACAGCTGGATGTCATTGGTAGTTTTGACAGCTATGGCTACTCTTCGGGCTTTGAAACAGATGAAGAACAATATAAACAATTCGGGGGCCGGAACCATCGAAAGTGTATTGAAAAATTGGATTGACAGGATGGCTGACTGCCAAGCCAGCCGATGTAGTCATTAAAGCAATAAATAAAGCAAAAATCGTTGAAAAATGTTGAACACTGCTCTTGATAGTCAAGGTTATAAAGACAGGCAAGTTGTAAGACTAGAAGTCGTAGCCATTGAGAATACATTACTCCATCACCTACTATCCAGCTGCCCAATACTCAAAACCAAAGGGACAAAGTTTTTTGGACGAATTTTCAACATTGTTGGTTTGGAGACTCTACGCACCTTAGCCCAACCAACTGCATAGAATCGCCTTTTCAGCCACTGACGTCAGAGACCTTTAGAACGATTGTAACACACATCCCTTTAAATTCCCCTTAAACTCACTGAAATTTAACGCGTCATTGTCGTCCTCCCACAAAGGGACTCAGATGTATCATCCTCATCTCAATCAAGCCATTTCCTCTTCAGACCTAATGTGATAGAAAATTAGGTTTTCTGCTTATCACCAGAAACCAGTTACACAGTAACCGAGTTCTGGCGCATGTCCGTCGACATGTACCTACCCTGTTGGGCTTTGCCACCAAATTCCCGAGTTTATTGCAGCAGTTCCGCTCAACAAGTTGGCATCCGGTACAATGCCTCCATCTCGACATGAAATTGAAAAAGACTTTGAAAACTTCTTGCATTTTTGTGAAAAGGCAAACTTTACTCCAACCGAGTTCCGGGAAATTTGCGAACCCCTCGCATCCAACTGGCGATGGTATTTTTGGAAACGAGTTGGTCTGGTTCTATCCGTTGTTACGCTCATTTGGTGGCTGGGCAGCAATGTGGAAGTTTTCTCCTGGTCCTCGAGTGCAGTCGGACGGTTGTTGTTAATTGAATTGCTGCCATTTTGGGACTGGACTCCATTGTATAACGCAAAGTGTTTGGTGGACAAAGTTACTCCCAGGAGAGTGGAAGGAGCCTCCGGAACGACTACGAGCGTGGGGAAGTATGATACGGATGCCATGCATTGTGTTTTGTGTGAGAAGTTTGGTGAGAAACTGTGAACTGTTTGTAATCCGAAAGTCATTAAAATACTGGAATTCGTTTTTCTTTTTCCTTCCAGACCTTGTTCCAAGTCTGAGTAACGTGACGTACTCCATGATTGAACAGATTTACTTGGAGAAGGGGCTGCCAGTGATTATCAACGATTCCCACCAAAGTCATTCCTTGGATGAGGTTCTGGGGACAATGTTTGCAGATCAGGGAGAATTCCTAAACAGTGAGCCGTGTGACGTTCAAACGAACCTGGTTCTGAAAAAGTTCTTCACAATCGGAACGGCTTTGGATAAAATTGCAGAAAGTGGCATCGATGATGAGTGGTTCCTTCAGCTAAGAAATTGTCAATTTAAGGCTGTTAAGGCATCTAGGAAGTTCATCCGCAGGCCTTACTACTATCCGCTGCACTTCGAGCCATTTTATTCCAGCTGGGTACTGATGTCGAACAACTACAGGGGAATGGAGAAAGAACTTTACGTTCATGGACTAATATTCGTTGAGCAGTTAAGCGGGGACATTTTTATACACTTGATTCCCAAGTCACCTTGCGATAAGTCGTGCTTGGATGTTGAAGTAACCTTGAAGGCTGGAGAGTGCTTAGCGTTTTCGACGGAGCTGTGGATTTTGAACTACCAAACAGCGGGGAGCTTGGAGTCCATTACGACTATCATGGAAATCGATTGGCGTTAGTAGAGCCAGCTTGGTACGTGAACATCTGCCTGTTTCCAAATAAAGTGAAACAAATGGTTTTGGAGAGACTTTTATTTCTTTTTAAAAGCAAGTCTGTAGGTTCTAGCTCTGGATGACCTATGAGACTTACTTACTGAATCGATGATGGGAAAAATGGTACTGTAGAGTCTTTTGTGAGTTGGGAGTGATTCCTCCATCGTTCAGAACTTTCTCTTGGTCTTCTCCTAATCTGTTGTCTATCAGCATTCAATTCAGAGAGGAAGACTTTTCAAAACATTCATCGGTTTCAAAATATTTATTTGGCTCGATAGGTCATCCATTTCGCCTTTTGAAGGCCATCAACACAAAAGACAGATTTTTTTCGGTTGAGAGGTGCAAGGACTTTGGGGTATATTTCAAGGATTGATAAAGAACTTAAGTTCCCTTGTTTGTTCGAGATTCGGCCTTGCCGTATGGGATATGATGTGAATCACTTCAGAAGCTTTTTCATAGCAGTTGTTCTCTCGGATGTTTGTCATACGCTTGCGAGAGCTGGAGTCGTGAAAGAAGGTCTAGAAATTTAACCAGGAATCCCTCGTTCCGTAGTCCAACCCACCAAATACTTCCCACAGGTGGCGATGTAGGATATTGAATCAAGGCATTAGAATCTCTGCTTGAAACACACTGCATGCATTGGGCGGTAGTCTAAGGTTTATGTCTCTAGAGAATAAATCCAGCCCCGTACTCTCAGTCATATTCGATTCCCATTTTCTTTTTGGAAATATACTACCTTACTGTACCGGCTCGGATATTCAAAACACTACCAGTTCTGCTAATTCGACATATATTGACAGTTTCGAGATTGCAGGAGTATTCTTTGAGTTCAAACACTTTGACTACACGGTCATAGCCACATCGAACTAATAATTATTCAAAAAGGATGATCCTCGAATCACAGTTGACAGGCGACAAAGAAGACCGAATTCCCCGTTTTATTGATCAGGCAACAACGCTGAGGAAGGCTGAGGATTGAATGAAAAATCTGGTCGAATTAGCTTCAGAACTAGTCAATTAAAACTCCTAAGACCAGGTATCATTGCTATCGGGGCCACAGCTTAGGCTGACGACGCAGCCCTAGTAGGAAAGTTTCAGCACCCTTTTACTGAAAATCGAGAGTTTACTATGGGATGTGGATCTAACGTAAGCCCACATATAATGGACTTCATTCTGTTCGAAACCAAAGAGCCTATATTAACTTCTAAGCCCAGGTTAAACACTGCAAATCTCAGTCCAAATGCCACCACAGTAAGGTTCAGGACCTATGATTCTGAGCCTGCCCTAGCTCGTTGTAAATTGTTGTCGAAGTGATTGCAGTGGATCGTAAGATCATTTAACCAATACCGAGTCTAGTAGATTGAACCGAAGCACTTTATGTGCTACCTGGCTATCGTTGAGGTTCAACCTACCTCAGATCTGCATGGCATGGACTTTATCCAGGTTAATGCCGGCTCCAACTCCAGACTACATCTTTGATCCGTTTGTGAACCAGACTAAGCCTCTATGATCAAGTGCTGGAACACTGTTAGACCATTTTAACAAAGTCATCAGAAACATTCTTAAGTTTGCACTGGAACTTGAAGGGTTTAGGGTGAGTGATGTTGCTTGTTTTTAAGTTATAGTCATCAACGAGATCATACGTCTTACGTCATACAGCAGGATGGCAGCAGGATTAAGATATCAACTCTGTTTAAAGTCAAAGGTACATGTGGTCCCTTAAGAGTTCAATCATTCCACGTACAGATCTGAAGCCATCACAATGATTTCATTTCCTGCAAAGTTTGCGTTTCACAGATACTCAACAACTTCCCATCTACCACCACGCCAGTAACATACCATTGAATAGTTCAACATTCTTCTCTTTTGATTGATCCTTATAAGCTACACAGTTTCCTTTTTCATTAAAGGTCATGTTGACTAGAGTGGGTCCAACGTGGCTGCTTTGCGGGACTCCTGACTGAGTTTTAAGACGATTAGCTGAAGACGTACTTCGAAAAAAGGTTTTATACTAGTCTTCTTTCCAGTAATCAGATTTTATGAGTTTAAACGATCCTTCAAGATAGTAAAAACCTCAGGAATGCTTCATCAGAACACAAATCAAATTACGTATCAAGAGGAGTGCTCTCTATTTACATGTTAGGCATCAATTAAACTCTCATCAATATTCGTTGACTCAGAGTGTCACTAATTAGGTACAGATCTCATTTTATCACATCATTATAAAGAGCTACCTTTTTTCATAGCTAGTTCGTAAACAAACACGAATAAATGTGAATGGTTAGTTTATTTAAGGGAAATTAATGTGGCCCAAGCAATAAAAAAAACAAACGATTTGATGTATGTATGCATGTAAGTTTCAGTTAGCTGAAAAGATAAGCACTAAACAAAAAAGTTAATAGTTTTTATTTCATGCCTTAAAAATTAACATTGTAACCATTAATTTAGGTGAAGTGCAAAAAAAGATTTTAGATTTATAGATCGTACGCGAATCAATTTCTGGGTCTTCCTCGATACTGCTATCTTTACCAATTTCTGTGTGGTTGGTGGCTTAAAGTCCAAAAGAGTGTACCCATGCTCAAACTTCTCCACAGTGTGACCAATTTCCTGCACATCGAAGCCATGGTGACGACCGGCCTCACGACGAAATTCACGTTGCGTACTTACAACTGAGCCGGAGTGTCGATATTTTGTAACAAAATCCGCACTTCATACATCCGTCTAAAACGATGCATGATGTAATGGCGAATCTTACTGAATATTTTGACAGCTAGTCGTCACTGGTAACTTCGACAGCTGCTAAAACATAACAATTTAAAAAATTATCATTGCTATCTGGTCAGCCTTCAGAAGTCTTTTTACATATCGGCCCCAGTAAAGTAGGCGTGGTATTCTGCATTTTTGATGGAATTGTAATGATAATATTGTACTGATGCTATCCAGAACATTTTACTATTTTTCTTCAAAAAATGGGCGTGACCATATAAGAGGACTTCAAGGCCTGCGAATATTGCTTTAATCCATTTTTCGATGTCAAGTAGGAATGCTGAAAATAGAAATTAATTTTGTTAAAAGTGGGCGTGGCAGTTTTAAACTTTTACTAAACTATTACTTTGTATTTGTCTTCTAACGCTCAGATATTAGTTTTGAGACTGATTGCTGGAAAAATAACCAAGATATACTCGATTTTCAAAAGTATCGTTATATGTACGTACATATATTTACAGAAAAACGTGGTACGCCATCTGTTAGAATGTGACCAAACTAACTTATTGAATTCAGTTTTAAGGTTAGAACGATAATTCCGCTGTAAAGACTCCAGATATGAAGTTTGAAGCACATCCGTTCAGTTGTTTAGGCTGCAGTTTGCAATTTGGTAAGGATTCGAAAAAACCGACCTCTAAGAGCTAAATATTGAAATTTTTTGCTTGGGTCTAATAATATGGCCAGGTACTATACATTAGCGAGTGAGTGAGTATTTTGAATTTTTGGGACTCTTTTAGAATTCGGCGTAGATTAGGTTATTTCTGCACAGATAGTCCTATTTTACAGTGCAAGATTGAACACAGTCATGTTGTGTTGCCTGCTGGCAATGCTGCCAATGTTTGGATTGGGTGGCTGTCCTCGCTCAGTAAGGACACACTTTAACCAGAAGAAGGTCCATTGTGCTACCGCTATAGAAAAACCGGGTTTCCAATACTGAAAACCAGTTTCAGCAACCAGTTTCAGTGTGAACCTATACAGGAGAAGTATGGTTTGCCATATCCAAATCTATAGGGCAAGTATCTTCCTTTTCTTTGGTTCTATAGCTTCTAAGGAAATCATTGAAGAAAATTTTTTTTTTTTTCAATTTGTCCTATTGGCAGAAAAATGTCTACCGGTTATCCTTCAGCTCAGTTCTGGGAAAAGTCGTTTCGAAAAGACCCATGTGGTGGATGATGTTGTTGCACCTACTTATTCTCATACTTATGGCTTCGGTATTAATTGAAATTTGGTATTAATTGTATACGTGCTAAGGTTTCGTCCTTATTGTCAGGGTGGTTACTGTCAGAACTAGCATTACAATTGCCTGTAATACCTTAACGGCCTGGAACTCTGACAGCGAACTCATTAAAAGGTCAGAAGCATTGCTTTAACGTGTTGCTTAGTACTATAGGCGTTTCAGGAGGATTTATTACTTGAATTAGTTGGACTTCTACGGTTTCTATCTAAAATACACTGCTATGGTTCGACAGTAATTAAACATCTGCCACCAGAAAGAGATCTCGGCCAGCTCCTTCAATAAATAAGGTCTGGACATACTCTACATACATCTCTAGCTCATGAGAGCTCTCTGTTGAGAGCAGAACCCCTTGATTGTACTCATCAGCAATAAGCCACAGGCTAAACTGACAAAATAGTAAGTCTGGAATCGAAATGAAAATGATAACTAGTAACAAAATGATCATTTCATTCTCACCTATGTGCCCAATTAGGGAGCCATATCGCACCATTTACCAGAACATTCTGAGTGTATATTACAACAGTCCTCTGTTAAGTGGTCATCACTGACCATGAACTTTAAACGCCACAATTAGGCGGTACCGCTCACATATCGCACCTATTCAAATCGTCAACTATGTATCGCATATCGTTGCCCTTGGAAAACCTTCAATTGTATGTCTTTGATTAAATCGCAATCAAATGTGGAAAATAATTTGACGAAATTGACCAAACAATTCGCCACTAATTCACATTTACGAAACCCATTGTCGTTTTGACATTAAAACAGCGCGTGGAGTTGGCTAAAAAACAAACCCAGCCATCGGCCTACAAAACTCCCCTAAATTGGTCCCGCTGAACAAAAACAACATTGCGCGTTTACATATTGTCATCGGTCTAATGTTTAATCAATTTGATAATTAGTTTCGAGAACAATCCGCACTCGACCGCGAGAAATTAAATTAATTACCCCGTGGATCGTGCTCCACTATAAAACCCATCGCTCAGCGAACGCAGAGTCAGTTCAAGTGAATAGTTGAAAGTATCTGCTCGTAGTATCTAAAAAATGAATCGTTTCGGAGTGCTCAATCTACTGATTGCGATCGGTTTGGTATGTCACACTAATATCGTGTTGGAGTGTATCTAAAAACGAATAACCAATGTCGTGTTGTGAAATTAATGAAGTTCACTTGTCTTTTTTACATGTTCAAGATCGCCGCAGTGAGTGCAGATGATTGTAGTAACCCACCGGCCAGGACGGTAAGTATACCTAAGCCTATGCATGTGGAATGGCGTTGAGAGATACAAATTTTGCAGGACTTGAAACTGTGCTGTCCCCATGACAACTTCCTTAGTAAGGATATAATCGACAAGTGCAAGAGTTATTTGGACGGTGTCGATGCACCGCCAACACAAAGCTCAGAAGGTGGTCGTGGCGGTCCAGGAGGTCATGGACATGGACACCATCCACCAAAAGTAAGCATCCAAATGGTTGGAAGTATTCTGTGAATCATTGTCCATTTCCAGTGCTACTTTGAATGCGCTCTGAATGAGACCGGTATCATGAATGACAATGAGATTGATGCAGCAAAGTTGAAGACCTATTTGTCGACAGTTTTAAGCGGATCCCCTGATTTCATTCAAGTTGTACAAACTGCCTTCGGAACTTGTGCCGAAAAGGGTGAGTACACATTGCTGTCATAAGTTGTCGAATTGAATCATGGAACTTGCTTCCAGCCAAGGAAATGCGTGCTATGATGGAAAATAACCCCAGGCCACCTCCACCACCCGGATCGAATGATAAGTGCAAGCCATGCTCAGCTATGCTCATGCATTGCGTTGAGATAGAAACTATGTTCAATTGCCCAACTAGCGCTTGGAAGAATGACGAGGCTTGCAATGCTAACCGTGAATTCATGAAGAACTGCAAGCCACAACATCCTCATCCTCATGGAAAGCCACAAAAGTAAATGTCGAGCTTATGTGACAGAAGACTAAAGTGGTTTAAAATTTTTGTTCCAAGTGCCCTATCGAATAAGGAGGAACTAAACGTGGTATTGGTATAAAATTTAAGAGCAAAATTATACTTTTTGGGTTTTTTTTTCTGTACTGTACTTGGAACAATTTTGTATACCCTGACACTCTGAGACTCAGTTACAGCGGAATCCATGGATTAAGTGGTTTTTTAAATTAAGCCTATGACTAAGCAATTACAGGTACTTAAGGTAAAGGTTTTATTCGGTGGTGTGTTCTATCTACCTGGCGTTCAAGGGAAGCTATGTCTTCAAGCCTTTAGTGGAGTTATTGCAGATTTCCGGATTTTACCCACTACCACCCCAACGATATCATTGCCGTATGTCCACTCCACCACATAATATACCATCATACATAATGTTTAACAGGCCGGGACCAAGAAATGATCCCTGTGGAGGTCTACAAAGTAATCTGTAATTATTTGGAGTACTTTGGCATTTCTACATTCTTTAGGGCTCAAGTTGAAGGTATTTCTGAGTTCGAGCATAACTACGGGCCAATACTGGTGTTTTCTGGCCCCAGACAGAATTTTGTGCAGACTAAGACCAAGAATGAACCATCTCCAGTCTTGTTAGATCAGGCCTTGTTAAGACAAATGGGCTAATGAAGTTTACGTTCCAAACAAACTCTTTGCCCAAATTTTTTGTCCATAGTGGAAATCACCTATAGCACTTGAGTTTGACTAATGTTTTAGGCTGGTGTCAGCAAATTAGTCAATAGATCGCGCTTAAGCTCAGCGTAAAGATGCATGTAGCAACTCAGGAGACATGTCACGTTCTATGCCAGATACTGGTTCACATTCTGAACTGCTGTCTTTAGCATAAAACGACTTATGATGACATTCAAAAAGGCTTATGGATGACAAACGAAAAGCGAGTTAGTACCCGGTACCACTGAGCAGACTCGTAAACAAGACTTACAGGGTTCCCTGCAGATCCTTACTCCAGCATTTTAGAACCACTCGTGCTGCCTTGAGGTGCGAATTTCCTTCCTTTGTCTATAGTAGGGCGGCTACTTTAGATACACACTTTGTTTAAAACGATGAGCCGAGTGATCTTAGCTTCACCGAGTTTCTTCTCTTCGCGGAAGCTTCAGGAGGTACGTATACGAATAGAGAGATAGATAAACTTAATGTGCGAATGTCTAAGCACTTATCGGCAAGTACCAGTGTGGATTCCGACCCAGCAAATCGACGATCGACCAACTTTTCTAACTAAGACAAATCGTGGAAAAGATCATCGAATTTTAAGTCGAGACTCACCATCGAGTTTAAAGCCGCTTATAAGCTCTACAAGGCGATGACCGGATTTGGAATCCAGCTGTGCCGTGTGACGTTAGCAAACACATGGTGCAATGTGCAATTCGGGAACAGTTGCTCCGTGGTTCGGATTTCGGATACACTGTCGTATTATGTCTTCAAACTGAGCTGGAACAAATAGTGCGGTGTCTTCAACAAATCTGTCCAGATACTGGGATACGCAGATGACATCGACATCATCAACCGGCGAAACGAGTTGGTTTTGAAGTAAATCAAGGACTTATTGTCAACAAGCAAAGAACCATCCGTCCACCGCCGTTAAGGAGTTTACCAATCTCGGAGTAAATATCAACTCCACGAATGACAATTTAGCAGAGGAAACCACAGCTTTTTCTTCGGTTTGGCGAAATAAATGTCTTTAAACCTCCTAACCCGGAAGACGAAATGCAAAATCTACAAGAGTGCTGGATGATAAGTAAGATGGCAGGGCAGGTTTTGAGCACTTTCGGGAGAAAAAATTCTTCGTCGTTATGTGAAGAAGGCAACTGGAGGAGAAGGTACATATAACCGCGAACCCTATAAGCTGCACCAAGACTCGGGTACATCGAGCGAATGGACAATAATATTCCAGCAAAGAGGATCATCAAATCACAGTCCCCCACGTTCGATACGACAAGGAAGACTGAATCTCCGTTTCCAGGATCAATCTGTCGCATTAAGTCTGAACAGCTGAAGAAGTGTGCCCAGGATCGAAGGCAGTGAGTAAGAAAGTGAGATAGACAAACGATCTTTGTACATCGCTCAAATGAGTTGTGTAGGTGGCCGTCCACCAGATGTAGGCCGTAGTCCGAAATTATTTCCGAATGTTTCCTTATTTTCTTGTTTAATCCAATAGAGAGCAAGACTTTGGGAGACTAGCATGAAGAGCATGAAATGTCGCAAAATGTAAGAAAATGCTCAGAGAAATCCAAGTTATAGGCAATTGCCTGACAGTTGTTGACATATCCTTAGCATGAGCGGCTAGTCCCCGCAGAGAAAATGGTGAAATTCTGTTAGCGAATTGAACAATTTTTTTAAGGTAGGTATTATCTCTACGAAAAATTGGGATTTGTGTCCCATTATCGACATTTTGGGATTATGTCCCAAAGGGTTAAGTCCCAACCCAATGGAACATAAATCTCAAAAAAAAATGAAGGAACTTATGTATGTCCCCGCACCGCGGATTTAATCTGTCTCTAGAAGGTTATATAGTTTATGGTCAAGAGTCATTCTTAAGTACTTTACTGCTTCTCCGCTGACTATAACCTCTGGTCCTACTTGAAAGTTGACGATCGTTGGTGTCCATCTCTTGTTCAAGAAGACTATCTCCGCCAAATAGGTATACACGCGTCTCATAACCTTGGTTCAGTCTTCTCTTGGCTTTTTCAGTGGTTCGTGCAGCGAGTACCTCGCCAATCTCATCTGCATACTCTACCAGGAAGGAATCCCCTTATAGGAGATGTTCCACAACCCTGCGCTGCTCCAGTTGTGATTTCCTTTCTTCGAGTTCTCTCTGTGATGTAATACACAAGTTCACGGTCCTTCACGTTATTTTCGAATGCGTTGAGCATGTCACTCCACCTGGGTGACTTGAAGGTATTTCTTACATCTAGCCCTTCAAACACGACAACATTTCTTGAACGGTGATTTCGTCGCTAAGCAAATTGGACAGTCTTTACCACTTCCTCTATTGCTCCTACCTACCTAGGGTTACTTTTTTCTAAACCCATGCTGCCAAGTCGCTTGCGCTTTGTTCTGCCGCTGTGAGTCGCGGTTTGGGTTTCTAGGAGTTTCCCTGTAGTGTCCAGCACACACATCCGGGTCTCCTTTAACTTTACTGCTTAGTACTAACCGCTGTGTTTTCCATCCCTTAGCTCCTTAGCCCCTTAGCTATCCCAACTGATTTTTGTCTTCGTTCTCAGGTTCCATTCCATTGAGGATCCAAGTGCTGGCTGCATGTGAAGCCAACCCTTCTACCTACCTGCTTAAGAATATAATTGCTGAAAGGATAGGTTTCTAGTAACTAGTAGGTGTTGTCTGTGACTCGAACTTTGCCCTTCTAGCTCCAGCCTGCATGGCCTCCTTTTACAAAAGAAGTTGATGCTCAGTGCATGTACTCCTGTATGGAGTCACCCCTAGCCGGCAAGATTTATAAATTCATGCCGCGCTTGATCTGCAGTGTTAAGTGGTTCATAAATCATGTGGCAGCTTTGTAGTGAGCGACTGGATAGCCGTAGGCGATTTTCAAGGACAACAATTTATGGGCAATTTGTTGGACACCTACTTTACACTTAAAGCTCACACATATGACGCAGGGATGAGTTGCAGTCCCAAACGTGTTAAGAATAATTGGAGTGGAAACATCGACGCCGAGAGGTCCAGTGTAATCTCATTATTATTCAAATTACGTGGCATGAATTGATTGCAAATATGGCAATTTGTTTTAAAATTATGCGCGTTGCGGCGCTTAAGTTACAAATTGTTTTTGCTATTAGGTACATGGCGGCTGTCGAAATGTAATTTATTGATGCACCTGCCTTGGTGAGTTCAGTTTCAATGGAATGTAGTCGACATTATGTGGATGAGCTAAATATCTTGAATGAGGACGTTGGCAGAATGAGGTTAGATAGATAGATGTGTCGTTTACTATGTTAATAGTCGAAGATTCTTTCATTCGTAGATTGTATCCTTTGATTTGAAACAGTCTGGAGTACTCAATGGCAGCTACTTTCCTAGTAGGTAGGTAGGTAGAATGGGGTGACCACACGTGCGACCATCACTCGGATCACTGTTGGATCCATTGTGAGCCCCCGTCGTGGGTTTACCTGAAAGACAAGTACAAAGGTTGGTTATTAGCTTTGGGATAGGTACAAGGCCTTGCTGACCCACCCCACATGGGGTGATGGAGGCTTTTCTGACAAGTCGTCCAGGTCTTCGAAATGACACTCACCAGGGGCCGTCTTTCTTGTTCTGCAGAGGCTTGGGCATTCGCCGAGGAAGTGAAAAGTACGCTCCAAAGTATCTGTGTCGACACAGCCTTTGCAGATATCATCAGTTTCTATGCGGATTCGACTGCGGTAGGCCCGGTGATGATCCCCGTGAAGAGTGTTAAGTTGGGTCTGTTACAGAGTTTTCCGAAGGCACAACAGGATGGGAGTGCGTTCCTTCTCTTGTTACCCAGGACCATTTTCAGGTCCTGCTCGGACCCCTTTCTTGCTAATTCTTCTGTCAGTTCGTTCCCTTAAATGCCGCTGTGTCCTGCCCAGGGTCGCCGTAAATTCTTGACGACATCGTTTTATTGGTTTGGATTTGACGACTATGGATGAGATGGCCTTCATGGCTAGATGTCTATCGTCTTTCTTTTCTTGGAACAAACTGTCGTGGCAGTCTCGGGTTCTGATGAGCCCAAGTGAGCCGATTTTGCAATGCTGCGATGGCCCGCGTCTCCCTCTTTCCATAGATTGAAAGATTGCTTCAAGCGTAAGGCACTTTTCGCGTCTGGTTCCTTTAGATGATGACTATTGGGCTTTGACAATATCCAGTGATGACATCTATTTTAGCGATGAAACGTCATCTGCTAAGAGAAACTAAAATCTTAAAACGTTTCGGATCCAGCTTAAGCCCACTTCAGATTTGATGTCTTTATGGCAATCAAGTTCGCATGTAGTGATTGGTTAAAGTAGGTTCACCTAACTTACAATTCCCTATGTCCCGCTACCCAACAAAGGTGAACTGCGTTACCATCGAAATTTCGAAACTTTAGGGAAAGATTCCAAGAATTTGATAGCTGCTTGACTATTTGATATTTTTCTTGAACCATGGCCATCAATTCCATCTGGAAGACGTTACAATGATTTGGAAGAGAGATTTATATTAAGTATATCAGAGAAAACACCTCTCCCCGTTAGCGGGAAGTTTTAGTCAAAAACTTACTTGGGAATAGTAGTGTAGTTTATGTTTTCGGACGGTTCTTTGGGCCTGCACTAGACCCCATTTGGTACCCAAAATGAGAACGAGTGTGAAGTGAAACAAAACGCTACTTATCCACAAGCAAGGTGATCATACGACTATGCTATGGTTAACTTTTCATCCAATGTACGATCAAGGTATCTTGCTTCATTTGATAAAGTTTAAACTTAAAAATTTTAGAGAAGAGGGGATCAATTGTCGAAATTTTATATATCCACGTAAAGGGTAGCAGATCCTTTTTACTCGGGCTTACACCCAATCCACACGGTAGTACCTAACTATTAAGTTTATTCCAAACTGTTGCAGGAGTTCTCTTAGAATGATTAGAAACTTTCCGGAAACTACACTAGGAACGTCATCGGCATCCACCCTCCACCTTTAAGTGAATCTAGCAGCAATAGTTTAATCAAATTGCAAACTGAGCCACCGACCTACAGACCTGACATTGTATCTATGATCGCCGATGTGTTGACGTCAATATCCAAGAAATCCACCATTGTGTACACCTTGTGATGAATGGAATATTCGTCGTAGATACAAGTTATGTCTCAATACTGTCTCGTAGGTGTATTTTGAAAGAAGGAAGGATTAAGATATTTTGGATGAACGTGGGAACATTAACCAGTTTTGGGTATGAAAACCCAAAGATATTTACCAGCATAGACAACATCCAAAATTTATTTCACGGACCCACATTCGAGAGTATAACTGTCTTGAAAAAGATTGTCTTTCAGACACGGCATTAGACTGAAGGACGCTTCCATTTTTGTACAGAATATAACAAGGACAATACGAATAGTTGTGAGAAGGTATGCTTTGGATCCTACCGACCTTGTTTCGTGAAAATTTCGAGAATTCAATATAACTTGACTTTACTATGATGAAGAAGTCGAAAGAACATCGGGTTTGCAACTTTCGTGCTCTCTCCAACTCTTCCCCAGTTGCCGTGCTTTCTTCTCAACTGTTCCACGTACTCCAAGGACCGCCGCGTATCCTGCCATCCTGAGTAACCAAGTTCCATTGCATCGTGTGGTTAACTATGGACCTGCCACCCTTTTGGACAGTATGACCAATCCACTGACACTTTCGCCGTCGTATGGTTGTGCCTAGAGGTTTATGACCCGTTCTCTGATAAAGTTGTCCGTTAGAGATATGGTTTCGACAGAAAATCTTTAAGAAATAGCGTAGGCACCTATTGACGAACGTTTGCAGATTCCTCGTAATAGTGGCCGTCACCCTCTAGGTACCACATCCATATATTTAGCAACACGGCTTTGCAATTGCGTTACTACGCCAGACTGTGGATAGCATCCCAACCGCAGATTTTGCTTTGCCTATTCGGCTGGCTCTATCCTGTTCGGTTCCACCGTCGATTGAGACAATACACCCAAGGTATTGGAAACTCTCTACTCTCCCAACTGATCATTTTTGTTTCTGTTAATCAGCCCAACGTAGTCTGCTTCCCTCTCCACATTTGCTGTCATTTGTTGAAGGTCCATTATCCTGTGAGACATTAGGCATGCATCGTCGGTGTTTAAGTTTAGATGTAAAAGTCCATCGAATTCCTCCATTTGCTGTTGATAAGGCCGCATTTAGCACATCGCAATCAGCAATAAAAAATAGTATTGGCAAAAGTATGCAGTCTTGGCGAACCCCACTTTGGACTTCGAATTCCTCAGACAGCCTTCCTCTGTGCAGAACGTGACATGTGAACCCTTCATATGTAGCTTTGATAATTGCAAGAGCTGTCTCAGTACAGTCACTGTTTTCATGGTTGCAATTCTGTTCACAAAGTAGAACAAGTCAAGTGCCTGTGCTTACATGTATCGGTTCTAATTCAACCTTTATTACTGCTTCGTGGTCGTATCATGATGTACCCATCCCTAGTGGGCTATCTAAAACTGTTGACAAGGATACACATATATTCATTGCTGACATCAACATGGAACACTTTCCCTGACGACTGGAGCGGGAGCGGGAGCGGGAGCGGGAGCGCTCTAAGGCTTTTGTAACTATTGACAGCAAACATAACGAAGACAATATTGATCCTCGAGGCTGATTTGATTTACAAAAGTTTTCAATCATTATTTTACGACCCCATTCGCCAAGCCCCATCAGTCAGGATAGAGAGAAGGAAGAAAAAATCTTAATAAATTAAAAATCGCTGCGTCAAGTTGCGAAACAATCTTAAAGTATGCATCGGACCTCAGCCGCTTCATACACTGCGCTCTCGGCCGACTTATATTTTTATGATTCTTTTTATTACTCTTATTAAATTAAACTCACAGAAGCGGAATGATTATTCAAATTTAATAAACGGCAAAGTGGAAGAAACTCTGAATCCTGTTTCCAGTTGTGGGGTGGGGCAACCATCCTTACGCTGGTTTCATAGGAAATTCCATTTATCTAAATTTTTTTCTGTTGTCGGAAAGAAACGGATCGGAAATACCCACCTCCAGTTGGGGTGGTGTTTTATGGTCTCCCGGACAGCCAACGATGGATGCCAGCATAGACTTTGATTGAAGTACAAAAGAAACTCTAGAAACGAAACGTGAAGAGTCCATCAAAAATCCGACAAGAAACAAGTAAGCACCCTGTAAGTCATACCATTCATGTTCACCCTTATTCGATGGGGTTTGTTCCGCATAACGCATCAAAACTCAGGGGGACAAGGGTGGGCGTGGAGATGGATGATTTGATTCCGGTTTAAGGCCAGAAGAGCAGTGAGAGTGGTTGTGAGGAGCTAAGTATTGTTCTCGGACAGGATGTGGATGTCTACGTCCAGTGAAGTGAGAAATCTCTGTCCATTTGGGGGGTGTTTTTCTTTTTTTTTTCTTAATAGGGATGTGCTTTAAAGTTCAAGAGGAACTTATCTGTTTTAGCCAAACATGGACATGGATACCTCGTCAAAGTTATGTTTGTACTCTCTGTGAGTGAGAAGCCACAGAATCCTACGGCGAAATATTCTGGGATTCCACTGACTTATTCCAAACTCGGCAGATAGCTTTACAGTTCGTATACTGGTTAGAGGGTTGACTGTCTTTCATTTATGGGGCTCTGAAAAGTACCCATTGTTCACAGAGGTCGACTACGAAATATCTAGTAGCGGACCGAAGGGTACTGATGCGACTATATGGCACAAGCGCTCACACGAAGCCTCTCACTATCAACTCCTACTCTACACGTCAACGTGATGGCTGCTGGGTACCTAGTACCTCGATTGGATATTGAGTAACCAACCCCTTTGGAAGGTCGCTGGTGATCGAGAACTAAAGAAGGGGGGGGGGGGGGGGGGGGGGGGGGGCGTGCTTTCTCACTAGAGCACTCCCTCTTGATACGAACTTGCAGCGGACGAACTCCACAGATGGAATCAACGGTGGCGTATACCAGTTCCACTCAGGTCGAACTACTAGTTATACATTAGTATACAAGCTACTTCGGCTTATCTGAACCCCAGGTCTATAGGGATCTCCAATACTGAGTCAGGGTATTGGAAAAGAGTTTGATGGTGGATGAACCCCTAACGGGCCAACGGCAGCAGTTCGCACTCCCAAAGCTGAATACTGACTCCGGAATATTCGGCCCTGTGTCCTAGGGGTATTAAATGGAACCGGCCCTCCAGGTTGGGTTTTGCGCGTCAGGCGTTTAAGATGGTTGGGACATGCAGAGCAAATGGATACCAACGCTCTGGGTCGAAGATTTCTTGATTCGCATCCGAATCGACAACGCAGGAAGAGAATGTACAAGTAAAAAAGAACCTCTACTAAATTGGAGTGCGCAACTGGAGGGAGTAAGCCAAAGACAGGGCCAGCTGGCATCCTACTGGCTTTGCATCTTGTTGGTGTGGAGCTGTCTTCAAACTCTCAAATGAATCCCAGGCCATAAAGAGATCTCTGCCAATGAAGCTTGTAACGAAATTCTCAACCTTGAACCTTTCTGTTAACACGTAGACACGAAGGATACACTGGTGATGCTATAGTTATTGCTATCTGCGTATTGATTTCCATCAAAAAGCGTTTGATTCCACGAGTAAGACGGACAAATATGTCGTCGGACTGATCAATCCGTTCAAGCATATTCACCTTGACCTCTCACCATACCAGATACTGGATGTATAGAACTAGCACCGCCTCCATCCAGTAACGAATTTCCTGCTTCCAATGTTTCCTTGCTTCGCTCCAAAATGGGTTTTGATTTCTTGCTAACACAGTGTGGTTGCAAGCAATGCGGTTTTTGTACACTTGGAAAGTCCACACAGCCACACGCTGCATTGATAAGATTGTATCCCACCACACATCGAGGTTAGATAGCTTTGTGAATGCACTCCCGATAAGAATATTCACTCAAATCGTATAAAAACGTTCGCAAATTTTCCACTGCATTAGTTCTGAATTTCAGTCAACCTTATCTACAAGACGTGCCACAATGAGATACATAGTCCGAGCTTTGGAGGCAATCTTTGAATATCCCCAGGAGTATATTTTTATCCCTCGATCTCAGGGTCGATTAAGTGTATCCAGAAATGTATTCCCCTCACATCTCATCGACAAGGCAGAAGCGATTATGGATCAGTTTTCGGATAACAATAAGACGGTAAGGATTCAAACATAAAATCTTAGTTAACACCAACTGAGCGGGTCTATGGAATGTAACAGATTTACGTTCGTGACATCGTTGAGCCCAACCTAGAATTTGCTGCCAAGTACGGACGCAAATCTTCCTTTTGCCTGTTTAATCCGAACGATAGAGCAGTCGCTTCGAAATTGATAACCATGCTAATGGAGGGGGGACGCGAAGATGATGACTTGGAAAACTTCGTTGCTTTGGCCGTGTATATCAGGTAAGAGATCAGTTATTAGATTTTGCAAACTAGACTTGGTACGGTACGAATAAACAGTTCGATGGAAGTTTTCGGTCGAGTGAGCACCAAAAGTTGGAAACCGTAGAACCTACGCCGCAAATGTTACCAAAGATAGGGATAGGGATGTTACCATCGCCATTAAACTAGTTTCACCAGGTGACGAAGCTTTATATTTACTTGGGTCTATCCTGGCTAGATCGTTGATATCTGTGAAGAAGTGCTCGCCTAGGGTTTTTCTTCTTAGAAACAATAGGACAATAGGACAGGTGGAGAGGTCCTCGTCTCCACATCTTCTACAGAAATCGTTTAACGGGCCACTAAGTCTTCTGCCTATCATACAGTTCCAACTATCGAGGGAACCAAGGGAACATTCCTAGTTTCTCTTCCTATTGGAAGGTATAAGTTTTTTTAAATTTGTTTGGAAGAGACACGTGTGCTGATACTGTCCCAACTACTGTTTGTAATTGTAATGGCTGCGGTATCTAGTTGGAATTTTATGGATACTGACACCCAGATATCTGGCGTAATCTGCAAATTCCAGTTCAATGCCCTCGAGCCTTGGAGGGGTAATACATGGTTCTTTATACCTTCTTGTGAACAATACTAGTTCGGTCTTTGATGGATTAACTCCGAGTCCAACACTGTCTGGTTTTCTACGAGTTTATTTAGAGTCTGTCAAGAAAGAACTTCTCTGATATCGCTTCGTCCAGGATTAGGAGTATCTCATTCACTACCATAAGCCACAATAGTGGTGATAGTACACCGAACTTCCAATTAGATCACATCCCAGCTTTGCATGGATGAGTGTGTTTTTAAGCATTTGCTCGATCAACTTTCAAGTCAAGAAGTGCAACAGATATATCTTCTTCTTTGAGATTGTTGAATGCTCCTTCAATATCCAGAAAGGACACCTTGTTCTCAAAAGATTTCTCAATGATTCCTACCATGAAATGTAGGACAGTCTCAACTGATTTTCCCCTGCGATACGCTTGCTGGTATACTGATGGAAGTGGACGTCGATCAAACTTTCGCTTTAATAAAAAGGAGGATAGACTGATCGGACGGAAGTCTTTAGTTATGGCTTTGGATGTCTTACCAGCTTTCGGAATTAAGACTACTTTGGCCTGCTGGATAGCAGGTGTTTATGTTTAGTGTATGTTTGTCGTCTGCGCTTGCTCGTTACCGTTGTCCAACACTCATCCGTTGGTGGATGTGTGGTGCTGCCTTTGTTGCCGTGGCAGTTTTCTTGTTGTGGACTAGAAACATATCCTCCCTAACAGTTCTACTGATTTTGATAATAAGGATAGCTGTGCAGTTATGTATCTGAAGTGCGATACTTGAATGGACGGATAGTGAAATAATACTGGCACAAAGCAAAGGAGTGGAGTTTATTTAGTACTACCAAACATAGGAATAAGGAACACGTTTGGAAACGGTTGAACGTATCCCATCAAGGATCTGACGATTGCCAGCAAAGAGGGAAAGATAAAATACTATGTCCCCAGACCTTTACATCACCCTTCCCCGAAAGTACTAAACGTAGGTCGGTGATGGAACGATGACATCCCTAATCTACGTGTAGATTGCCTTACAATACGTAGACGATAATAGGGAGTCAGAAGTAGACACTACATATGTCGTACTGGGTGAACAATTACAAAAGAGAAGAATAGCGCTTTGTGCGGAGATAAAGATGAGGCAGAAACTTCAATGGTATGCACCCCATTCCCGAGGATAGACGAAGCCTTCTTAATCAACTAAGAAACGTTGCGATCATTAGGGAGGGTTACGCGACTTTTACTAGGCACTTGCACTGAATTCTAAGTCACGACTTTAGGACAAACCAAGAATCTTTTCATCTAACCTCGTTGTTTCCAATTTCTCAGAGATCGCATCAATCCATTCCTATTTCAATATGCATTTGCCGTAGCAGTTCAGCACACAATACCCCTTTATCCAATGGTAGAAATACCATCAGTTGTAACCCAATTTCCGGAAAACTTTATTGATCCCTCAATTCTCCAGGACGCTAAGAAAGAAATTAAAAGCCACCATTCAAGCCGGGAGGTACGTTCTCAATTCCATGCAAACATACAGAATACATCTTCTCATTGCATTTATTTTCCAGAAACGTGCCGCATACCCAAGGATGTCACCGCCTCCTTGTGCCTCATCGAAGGTTAGTACCTAGATTAAATGCCTTCATCCAAAAGGTTTTTAACAGCACATACCACACAGAATGCCTACGAAGTTCCGCTACAATTTACCGCGTCTGGTCGGGAGAAGGAACAACGACTGGCATATTTTCGTGAGGACATTGGCGTAAACATGCACCACTGGCATTGGCATCTGGTATACCCTAACAACGGTCCCATCGAAGTCGTGCGCAAAGATCGTCGGGGTGAATTATTCATGTACATGCACAATCAGATCCTCGCCCGATATAATCTTGACCGCTTCTGCAATGATTTGAGCAAAACCCTACCACTGAGGAACCTAAAAGAGCCCATTCGAGAAGGATACCTTCCAATGCTGTTGGAATCGGTCTCCAGTCGAACGTATCCAGCACGAATGCCAAAACAAAAACTGCAGGACATGAACCGAACTGACTTACTGTTTGCGATTGGCGATCTTGAATCCTGGGCGGACAGGATCTTTAACTCCATTGATCGTGGATTTATTTTGACTGTAAGCATGCAGAAGCTGGACCTTTGCTTATGATTTTCTAAATCCATTCCAGCCCAACGAAGAAAAACTGGTTCTAGATGAGAAAAAAGGTATCGATCTTCTTGGGAATATAATAGAATCGTCATCGCTATCGGTTAACCCTGAGTTCTATGGGGACTTGCACAATCTAGGACATCTGATTATCGCCTACATCCACGATCCGGATTTGAAATATCTGGAGCATCACGGCGTAATGGGTGACATCACTACTGCAATGAGGGATCCGGTTTTCTACCGCTGGCATACGTTCATCGATAGTTTTGGGAAAAGACATAAGGCTCATCTGCCGTCTTATAAGTCTGATCAGGTAATACATCCGGCTTAGATTGTGTTTACTCCTAAGCCCTCACCTATCGTCCTGTTAAGTTGGAATTCCAAAACATCATCGTAGAAGAGATCCGTGCTGTATGCGTATCGATGAACTCCCAACCGAATGTTATGCGAACTTACTGGCAAAAGAGTGATGTCGATATTGGAGTCGATCTAGATTTCAGAGGAAAACCTCAAGACGGATACGCCACCTTCCGATTTACACATCTACAGCACGAGCCGTTTGAGTACAGGATTAAGGTGACGAACAAGAGTCAGTTGACATCACGAGGATTTTGTAGGATTTTTCTCTTGCCCCGGGATGACGAGCGCATGGACGGTTTAACGCTTGAGGAGCAACGCTTAATGGCGGTCGAGTTGGATCGTTTCATTGTTACTTGTAAGTTTAGAAAGAATTTTTTCGAATGGCCATAGTGCTGAGGATTTGTCTTTTAGTGTCACCCGGATTGAACAATATTAGACGCCTTTCTGTAGATTCGAGTGTAACAATTCCATTTACCAACATTTTCAAGCCGCAACCAAGCCCACATACTCGTAGAGATCCTGAGTCAGAGTGCCGTAGAAACTTTTGCAGCTGCGGATGGCCTAGTCATATGCTATTGCCAAAGGGTACAGCAGGAGGAAAGGTCTTCAAACTCTTTGTCATGTTTTCGAAGATTCTTGAAGACACGAAGGAACGATACAGGGACGAGTAAGAAGCGATTAGACATATAACATTTCAGTTAAATTATATTCTGAGTGTTGCCACAGGACCGGGAGCGCTTATTCATTCTGTGGCCTGCAGGACGTGAACTATCCGGATGATCGAAGCATGGGTTTCCCCTTTGACAGGAAACTGCCAGCATATAGGCTGGATGGACTGGTGCAGAAATATTCCAATATGAAGAGCTGCGATCTTAACATAGTTTTTCATGAAAATTATGAAATGTGTAAGAAGGATCCGAAAGCTTAATAAATTCAAATACTTTGTACACTCTTGGAAAACAAAATATTACTGTACTCATTATAAGGATTGGAATCCAATGACTAGGGATCGTCTATCTATTGGATGACCCGTCATGAAACCATATGGTAGATCCCCTCTTATGGAATCGAAATGAAGGCTTTCCAAGTCCACGTTGCGGGGCAAACTATTGTCATAGACATGAACTTAAAGATTCTGGAAATCCATTGGTAGGTCGATAGGTACCTACATTGGTCTACCCTTAGTCAAAGCAATCTCGAAAGTTGTTCAATGGGGTTCTGTGTGAGGTCTCGTTTGCGTTAGCGGGCTTTGAAGAACAAGATTTAACAGCGACATTTAACAGAAAGCGGATGGATCTTCCCAGCGGCGAACAGCTAAATATGCTGTTTGACATCCATTTTCCAGGCAGCTCTCTAGTGCTCAGTGGAACAGTGGAATCTCACAACCCATAGATTCAAAGCATACAAATCAGTTACACCTGACAGTATTATGCCTGCCGAGTTGCAGTTCTCTGACATCATTCTGCCGATGTTCAAGACAATCCAGGATTACTCATCTGATGGATATCATCCACTTACGCAACAGTATCGACAAGAATCTACTGCCAGCGACCCAGGTTTCTGGTTTATAAGGAGTACACAATAGTTCCCTTCTAATCTACTGCTCCCTGGTCGGGTTATCAATTCGAAGTTGGGTGGGATGTCCACTAGAAGAATTTTTAGCAGAGAAACTCCTGACGTTAAGGAACCGTATCTCTAAACAGAATCAATCTATGCCCAACATTAGGAATAATTACAGGACATTGCCTGATAGGAAGACATGCAACCAGATTGGGAGTCCTGTCAAATGATTTCTGCAGAAGCTTCGATATAAACCATCTTCACAACTGCTTAACAGTACCGGAGGCACAATTTTTTCAGTTACCTCTACTCCTATGCATTCCATTATCCACACGGTCCACCTAGGTTTTCCACTTCCTACCTTTACGGTCCACCCGTTGATTGGGTCAGTCCCCCACTTATCCTCTCAGGTACAACAGATCTTAGAATCCTTGAGATATTTATACGTTTCTCGGGTAACCGGCTATATTTCCGGTCTACTAAACATGTGGCTTCACAAAGGACCTCCTTCTGGACTACGTACAACTTTACATAACCTAGGCTTATCCTAATATGGAATTTGGTGGTGAATGAACCAAATGGGCGGTTCGGTGTGGATTGTTTGTAAGCCCCCACAAAACTGAATAAGTTCTCTGCTCAAGGAAATATAAAGTTCCGATAGTCGAACGTCCTTCTCTCCTTCACCTAAGTGTTCTTTATTAAACCAAAATAACTGGGTCTCATCTTAGACAGGAAGTTAAGCTGGAAACCTAACTTTGATGCGGTCTACAACCCCGGATAATACACTGGCTGTACGACCGATACTCACATATGGAGTAATAGTTTGGTGGACTGCCTTGGATTAAGCCATTAACGGCGATTATCTAAGTAAGGTTCAACGCACAACTCTCGCTGCGGCATTGGATTTTTGCTGTACCTGTTACGCCTTGATATATTTAGCAAGCAAATAGCAGCTAGTGCTGCCATTTCTTGGCAAGAATCTTACAGTCACCATTCCGTCCAGATCACTCTGGAAGGCAACACAAATTTAGCCGATGGGGCGATTCACTTCCATACTGATGACTGCAAATGCAAGGGCAGTGTTGCTGTAGAGACCACAAATCTTCCGTGGACAGGTGGATCAACTTGTCTAGCGGCACAAAAAAATCAGGCCTAGACTGGACTTAAAACAAACTTGATCTCTCTCAGTACACTAGACATAGGGGACACTGCCTTACGCCGTACGCCCCGAGGCTAGGCCCTTTTACGAATGATTTTTGCTGAAGCTTCATTGTTTATGGCCAGCTCTTTACCGCAGTAGGAAGCTTGATTTAAGACCCTTCTTCTTCTTCATTAGAAGTTCTGGACTGTTTTTGATGAATAGATAGAGATAACCTACCATCCGCGTGGTTTCACAATGGAAATTCTTTGTGTGGTGGTGTAACTCAATGGCAGCCACTTCAACCAAACTAAACCAACCCCACGCAGTGAGGCAAAGACAGCTCCAAGTGGAGAGGTCTACTCCGGACTGCAGCACCACCTAAGTAAGTAGACATACGTTTGTTGAGTTGCCAGAACTTAAAGTAGGTGGAAACACTCAGGTGTTAGTTATTAGTCCATAGCCATTCGTCTCGTGTGTGTTCTATTCGTCACGCGAATAGTAGGGCTCTACATTATACTGACGGATGTTTGTCAGACGCTCGCATGATCTGGAACCGTGCAAAACCTTTCGTGTTATCTGAAAAACGAATCTTGAGCTTTCATCTATTGAGTCTGGATGCCCATAGCTGGTTGACAGGGATGCTTTCCTAGAATCGGATTTGAACGCCTTGTATTCAAGTTCATTGGATCTATAGCCACTTGTAAGCCGAAAACTATTAATACTCGTCCTGGCTGTTTATCTTTAAAGTACTTGTGACATTTGTTCGCCAGTCCAATCTGGAAATTGTGTTTAAATTCCAAACTTCATATACTTCTTCCATTTGTTGCACTTCTCCCAACTTTATAGACGATTCCCTTCGTCCTTTTTCTGTGTACCAATGAATTCACTAACAAAGAACACTACGAACCATAAGTCCACAAGCTATTTTCGAACAAAGAAAACCAATCCTCTTTCGCTGGCAAGCTGGGAAAAGAATTAATTTAAACTTTTTCTCCGTATTTGCGCGCAGGAAAAAGACCAAACTTTTCCAATTTACGCTTCGAATGGACTCATCATCCTTTTGGCCAGTCGATTTAATGACGTCTGGCAGTGTAAAGTGAAAATCATTCAATTCCATTACGTATTGTGTGATAGAAGCAAATGTATCCTTCCTCATTCTCTGCAAGGAGATACTTTACATCGTGAAGTTTCTACACGCACCTGACATATGCCAGCTATTCATAAGCCTTACCCTCTGGCGGTATGCAAGGGAAGGTAATTTCAACTTGGTCACGACCCGTTCTAAGATGGTTTGGATTGTGCCGCATGGGATCGACGTTCTCCAACAAATGTGGGGGTTATGGCTGTATTTAGGACTTATGTGCATAAGAATCCTTTCAGAATATTCAAGGCATATTTCCAGCTTAGATTTCACGTGTATAGCCATTCTGGGACCTAAATTCCTCTTTATGGATCTCATAAGTGAACGACGGAAGGTGGTATTACGTATCATAATTTTGAGTGCATGACGCGCAATATGATTCTAAGGACACACTCGTAAAAGATGCCTAAAGGAGGATAAAAAGGAATTCCACATTTGAAACGAATTTAAGAATGGAAAGCTATACGCATATGTAGGTCAAGGGGGTTTTTATCCGTCTTTGGGTTGAAAATATGTACACAGAGTCCATTAGGCAGCGATTAAGTTGAACAAATTTACGAGAAACTTGAAAGGATAATAGAAGTACTGCTCCAGCGCGTCTGGAACTTGAAGGGGCTACAGGCCAGAGGTCACAGTTTCACTGGGTTAGATGTAACAGAGCATTAGAACAAAAATTAAAGGAGATACGATCCAATTCAAAAGTAGTAACTTAGTGATAACGGGTCTCAGGACATAGGAAATCCATGGGAAACTATGTCAATATTTCTGAATCGTGAAACCTCGAGTTCAGTTTGACTATTGGTCTAAACCTTGGTTTGACTCGGCAACATGTTTAGTTACACCATCATCAGACTTAGACCAGTAGAAGATCTGTTGTGAACACCGCGTGCATGGAACCGTCTAAATCAGTCCGAATTTCTATCGAACCCTAAGGGACTATTTCTGTTTTGATTTGGCAGATCACTTAAGTCAATTAGGAAGAAGGCTCCTATGTCAAGCGTCCTACTGCGGGAGAGACCTGGGCATAAACAGTAAAGCTTCTGCAATCATTCATTCGTAGAAGGGCGTAAGGCAGTGTCCCCTATGGATAGTGTACTGAGAGAAATCACGTTCCTAGACGTTTTTAAGTCCAGTCTAGGCCTAAATTGGTTTGCCGCTAGAAAAGTTGATCCATCTAACGACGTAAAATTTGTAGTCTCTACAGCAACACTGTCCTTGTCCATTTTGAGGCATCAGTATGAAAGTTCTCCTTCCAGAGTGATCTGGATGGAATTGGTGAAAGTAAAATTCTGTCCAAAGCAAGAAAATGGATTATGACTTTGTTCAAAGTGGTGGCGTGGCCAGCATACTTGGTTGTTCAGTGCAGGGTAGCTTCGAGACGAACGGCGGCACTAGATATAGAAATTGCCTCTTAAACGTCCGAAGCAAACATGGAGGGACACTTCGTACTACACCCGTCAACAGCAACTGACCAAATTTGCTTCGACTTACCAACTATAATAACCGCAGACTACCATAGACTCCCAAGAGTGCCAATATTTCAGGGACCCTCTTGCTGTAGAAGCACAAGGAATTGTCAGCTTGTGTTCGAAGTGTAATCACGGAAACAGAAGAGTCGCAGCACCTGACTTGGATAACAGCGGCATTAACAGAGGAGAGACCCGAATTAGAGGGAACAGAGCACAAACTTAGTGTCAGATGTGGGCAAGCGTTCATACATCAACACACTGGCCTCGAAAGCTGAAGGAATAGCTTGCATATGCGACAGCTCGTAGTCAGGGTTTTAAACAAGTTTAGACGGTAGTACTTAGATTGATTTAGGTTGAGGAACAGTTCCACAGATAGAGGGGACATATACCGAGAGTTGAATACATGTAGTTTAGGCGGAATCGTCATGGTCCATAGCAACAAATTCTTGAATGCGAATCAGGGCTCCCAGCAGTACAGAGAGAGAGTATCTGCTATCACATCTCTCAAGAAAAATAAAGCAGTAGGTGTTTATAGTATCCTTGCCGAGGTTTTTCAAACGAGAACACATGAGGGAGCAGAATGTGGGAACTAAAGGGGAATATGGATGAGAGATTATTCAGACTCAGTATTCGATGCCAAACTGCTGGCATGAATACTGATGATTACATTTTCGTCGATCCGATTGATCGAGTGATGTGTCGAATTCAGGTCTCCTAAAGGGTTTCCGCAGAGATGCTAGATATCAGGATCCGAGAAAAACAAAGGACCTGTGCATTTCAAACTCTGACGTTCAATTCAATGAATTTCTATTTCTTTTCGGACGATACAGTGGCATTGAGTTCGATATGGACAGCAGATTTAGGTAAATTACGTTCGGATTGGGACAAAAGCCTGAGACTATTCAGATTCCATCTGGAATAAGTACTACTGTATAGAAGGTTGAAGCCGTAGCTCAAATGTTTAGTGTGTTGGACTACGAAGGTAGAAATTTGAGGTCCGATTCTCAGACATTGCCTAAAAGTCTTTGTACAGCGCCATCGCTTGCGAGCATCTGAAGAACATGCGAGAGTATATTTCTCATGAAATGCTTCCCAATATCAAATTTTTAAATAATTTTCGTACGTTTCGCAAGCGTGATAAAATGGCAAGTCTTATTGAATATTCTGACAGCTAGATGTCATTGGTAGTTTTGACACCTGGTAAAACATAATAATTGAAAAAAGTATCATTGCTATCTGGTCACCGTTTCTCTGAGAAGGGAGCAACAATCTATAGACGCCATCGTACGGAGAAGGAAGTGGCAATTGGTTACCCAATCACAGGCAGAAGACTGAAGCTGGTGAAGCGCTGTAGAGATTTTAAATCCATGGCAAAAATCCGCTCATAGTTCACGCCCCATACCCCTCGAAAAGTGGTAGCTTTTAAGTTAGTAACTAACATACAATTGTTTTATTTTCCAAAAAAAGGTTTAGACCACCCTGTATCCTGAGAACCATACATGGTTCTATTATGTCCTGTATCCATGTCACTTGACGTCAAAGCGAATACTATTCTCCACTGTCATTACAAAATACCAATACGCCAAAGCCTTCCTTTGAAACAATAACTACCAACAAATTGAAAAAAAAACAAAGCCTCTCCTGTCACCGGCAGGACATGTTGTGTGGATAAATGGTGACATCATTCCCCATAGTGAGCCATCTGTTATCTGAAGAACCTAAATACGCCTGAGAGCTTGCTTTGTTTACATTCGAGCATTCATCCTGTGTGATAGGATTATGGAGTCCTTCCAAGCAAAAACAAAAACAAAAAGGAAGAATATAGACAAAACTGGGACACGTTAGGGGGTCACCTGTTTCCATCCGCTATCAGTTTTATTCTTTATTCCATTCAAATCGGCATCATGGGACAAAAAGGATACAAAAATTCGCCCCAACGCAACGACCGGATACATGAATGTGACACATGTGAATGGAATAGCCATTAGGCAAACTGACGAACGGACAATTAGGTAGGCAACCGTGCACAAGCGATTGTTCCTTGCCTAATGCGAGGCACCTCTCAGAAGCCCTACAACTAGTGTCACTTGTGCGCGCCGCTCTTTGATGGATGCAGGGCCGGCATTGTATTCAAATATGAACATATGCGCGAGCTGCGATGCGGAACCGAACTGCATCCGCTAAATTTGTTCGCTGCGCTTATTGAGCGTCAGTCAGGTGGGTGATTCCAAAGCGGGAGGCGGCTAACGAGGGCACACCTCTCGGTTAAGTGCCCGCGGAATTGTTGGATGCAAGTAAAGAATGCAAAAAAAAGTGCTACACTTCGTTAACGCTGTGAGATGTTTTAAGCTCCAACTGCGAACAGTTGTTCGTTGTTTGCATGTTACCTGTTTCGGGGTGAAGTGCCGTAACAGGTGCGTACCACGAGGCTCGTGTCTATGTCTGAAACGGGGAGGCATTTGAGGTGTAATTGGCGTGTAAGTGCAAAGTGCATTGCAAATGAACGGCTGCAAGGAGTAAGACCCTCCAGTTGATGGGAATCACAAAGAGAATGTGAGTTACAAAGAAAATTAGGGAGAGAGTGGAGGCAAGTCGATGGCAAGAAAACACTACTGAGGCACCCTGGAGATAAACGTGTATTGTATGTATTTGTTGCGTGCGTTCATAGGACTTTTGTAAACGTATAACTCACTGCTGTAGGCATATCAATCCAAAAACTGTCCCAAACGGTGTACTACCAAGAAGCAAAGGCGAGAATGTGCCACATCAGCACCGAATATCGGCCACTTGATCCCACCAAAGGCAGGACAATAGCAAAGAAAATGATTCAAAGTATCGTAACCCTGTCCTTAAGTGGTGTCTCTCAAGCCAAGCAGTAAGCCCTGGGTATGTATAGTTAAGTTAGGTTAAGGAGGTGACTGTCAAACCATGAGGAGGGAGCAGTCTCACTCGGACCCCGACGGATACCCAGTGTGGGATACCTGAAAGAATATGAAAACAGAAATTGCAACTCGTTAGTCCATAGAGGGAGCGGGCCTTCTGAAGCAAACAGTTTTCGTTATGAATTTCAAGATGCTTTTAGGGGGCGTGGTAACTGGTTCGTAGAGTTGCTTTGGTGTCTGATTCTGCTGAGACTTGGGCATTCGCAGAGGAAGTGTGTTGTGTCTTCTTCCCCATCAGTGTCCCCGCAGCCTCTGCATAGGTCTGAGCCATTGAATCCCATTCCACTGAGGTTGGCGGCATTGGCTGAGAAGGGTTAGCTGTGTTTTATTGAGAAACCCAAAGTAGCCTCAAAACAAGGCAGGAGGGGAGTGCGCTCCACCTAGCGTTGGCCATGTTACGGAGGTCCGTTGAGATCCTGGAGGAAAGGAGGCTAATGAGCGGTAGGACCAAGTGGTCCTTCGGGATGTCAGTTAATTCTGAGTCAATTCTCGCTCACTCATGGGCTCTTTCGTTTCCTTGGAAGCCCATATGTCACGGGATCCAGCATAGCACTATGCCTTGCCTAGAGCTTAGGGATTTGAGCTCTTCTTTACATTATTTGACCAGTTTTGAATTGAATTCCTTTAGTTTGCGTTTGTAAGAAGCATAATCATCAATAAAGGCTCTGATCGAGGACAAGGGGGGGACCTAACTTAGATTCAGGTCCTGAGCCTTGTTTAGCAATCTCATCGGGGATCTCATTACCCCCAAATCCAGTGTGACTTGGTCCTTTTTTTTAAGGATAATTGGAGTAATTAGCCTTGAGGTAGTCACAGAAACCACCGCGATAGCATAGAGATCTTTTGTTCTATCCTCTTATAGATGATGCTGAGAGGTATCTATGATGATATGATTCCTAGTAGAAATGCTTTGGAACTGAGAGGACTCCTAAGTGAATATGCGATCAAGGTTTATACAGATGAATCCAAGACCTGGTCTGGATAAGTTGCAAGAGTTCACTGGATACTCGTAGCACCATACGACTACCGGACGCACCATCGTAGTGATGTTCTAGCAGAAGCCACAGCACTCTGGAGTGCAGTGCTTTTGTTATCTAATCAGACAACCAGGCGTTGTCAGGGCGACGTATCTTTGTTCTAGCTTTCAGATCACAAAGATATTGCAGGCAATTGGAACGCAAACGAGCTAACTAAAGGGAATGCTGCCACCTATTAAATCGATAGGATTCCGCTGGACACATGAGAATAGAGAATAAAAGGTAGAACAATGTCAACACGTGACTCTTCTAACCAAATCTGTCCAGAACTGACTTGTGGAGAAGCCATTCGACTTATGTAGAAGACAGTCACACAGACTTGGCGATTCCTTCAACCATTTCTGTACAAGCTGAGGAGGTAAGGAGGACTAGTAAGTGAAACCAAACCTTAGACGAGTACTTCTTCTAAGATTTTACCAATCTAGCTAGCCTTGACTCAACCAAAATGAAAAGCTTTGTCTCTGAGTCAATGTTGTTTTATAAAAAAAAAAAGATGAATCCTACTGGACTCGCACCAAAACTGGTCGGTCTGGCTTTTGTCCCATAAGGGAAGTCCTCATGTCCTCTCCAAAAAGTCTCTTAACGTATCTATCGTATCTCGTAATACCTCAAACCACACCTGTACCTGCATCTTGCTGAAAGCAAATTCAATACAAATTCCGAATTGGCAACCCAGATAGAGCACTTGTTTCCTTCTTCGTGTTAAATTCAAATGATTCGCGCCGGCATAAGGACCGATCAGACAGTCATCGAACCTACTTTCAACAACGATGAGAGCATTGTCATCTGTTCTATTCATACGAACAAGGACAAGAGCCTCATTTTAAATGAACGAACGAAATGAGGACGACAATCAAAGGAAATTACTGTCATCAGAGAAACAAGCACTTTACGTTGAATGAGAGCTTTTTTCAAGGACAAACGCCTTTGTCTTCTCATCTCTCTTGAATGTCATTGGAGAGAAGGCTCCTTATCCTTGCACACACTTCCACCGACTTTTCATTTCACCAAACTTAGCAGACAGAACGTCGTCGTCGCAGACCTCAACCAAGAACCAAGAAAGAACAAAAAACCAAAAAAGTAAACGACAACATGGAAGCACGACAGGACTACGTCAGAGCGACGTGCTTGGTTTAGGTGGTGCGAATGAATTTGTATTCTAACCAACGGAACAAGGATATCAGTAGCAGCATCCTTTGTCTCGATGCGATTCGTGTTGCTGTCGCTCCACCCGCATCCCATATTGCTGTGCCGCATAAGGACATTACACTCCATTATTATTCCAGGGGAAGTCAAGTTCAATGGCTTCGTCTAAACAGGCGAAAGTCTTTCTTGGTCTATCTCATCTTTCTCGTCCTTTCACCCACACCGTGTACCCGTCATGCAGATGCCATTTTGAGATACATACACAAAAACATAAAGCATTCATTCAATGTCCTTGCCAGGGTAGCGCAACGACCAAAATAATGGATGAATGGAAAAATAGAGAAAAAGGACCAAAAGCGTTCGCCTCTATGCGATCAGACGGAGCAAGTAAATCTTTGTGTTGGCCATCAAGGAGTCTCGTTCTTCTTTCTTTTCTTTTTTCCTTTTCATTCATTTCCCCAATTTGTATGATATGCACGCCCTTATACCCAAACACACACACACACACACCCACACAAGAATCGGATGTAAGGTGGCTTCATTTCCTTTAAGGCATCCGGGAACAATGCAAGGCATGAATTTAAGGATCATGTGGGTAGTATTAGTCTTGGACAACATTGCCACTGGAACAGCTACACATTTGGGTGGTGTGTGCGGTTTGGTCCTTGTGGCCGTGGAATGAACTTATCCCGCTACACTTGAAATTTGAGAATAGTCGAAGTTTTAATCGCCTTAGTCAAAGTTTTTGGTTCTGGTTGCAGCGTTTAGCTGAGATTCAAATACGTGTGCAGAATGAGTTAAGGGACGAGTACCGCCTTAATTGAATTTTATCGGTTCGTTAGGATTTCTTAGTGCAAATAATGGCACGTTAAGGTCTTTGTTAAGGAGCAGATGGAATGGGACCCACCGTGTTTAGAGCTGATGCCTGGAAGAAGTTTAAAGATTTATTGCCATCGATTTTGGAGGAAATATCTATCAGTCTGTATATTTGCAAACGTTTGTTTGTTAAGACAGGAGCGAGACTTATTAATGGGCACATCCTTAGGAGTGTGATGACCTGAAATAAGTGTTTTGTGAGATTCCACATTGATTCATTCACTGTACTTCCAGGTACAGCGAAATTTTTTTCACCATCCTCTTCGTGCATGCGGTTTCTACAGAAGTCATCAGAGAAGGCCCAGCCTAGTGGAATGCATACCGATAATGCAGTGACCTGTAATGCCACCTATTGCGAGCATTTCTGATCTAGATTGAGCCAGATCTATCCAAAGTTAGAGTGTACAGTTGAATCTAGATTGATAGCCCGCGTTAAGCTTAAGCAACAGATTACCTGTCGATCATTGCTTTACCCAATGAGATAGGTAGGATTGTATAACCTTGGGAATAACCCCTGGAATGTTACAGTGTCCACGGACCCAGATGAGGTGAATGTTGTGAATGCTTCACTCTCCTTATAACTGTTGATAACCCGTTTTGGTATCAAATTGTGCTAGAAGATCTCCTTGGTTGCCATGATCTCCGTCTGAAAGACGCTACAGTGGTTGGGAAGGAGCTATATGGTTCGTTGGTGAGGACACCTCATCCTACTCCTGATTTTGTGTTCGATTCATCCGTATAGAGGGATACGGACCCCTTGATTTACCAGTCATTTACTCAATCAAGTCTTAAGGCGATGCGTGACTGAAATTTCGCATCAAACGGAAGTTGAGGAAACATGTTAACGGTGTCCTGTCCTAAAAACAGAGCAACTGAATGTACACTTTAAAGCAGTAGCTGCACAGGGTGCCACTTGTTTGCTAAATATGTCTAAAGGCGGCAAGTGAAACACCAAAAGGTAAGCCTACTTTTGTACTCGGCTAGTAATATGCTAGTAAAGCCCCGATGATGGATAGAAAGAGTCAGAGCTTTCAGGACTGCAATATACTTCTTGAGACGTTCGCGTGTTTCGAGCTAAATATGAGAGTCAGGCTAACACCACATAGTTTCGGAGGGCCGAACTGCAGAATTTTGTATTTCCTAGTGAAGCAGACAAGTTCTATTTTCTTGAGGGTTGACATTAAGCCGAAGATCACAACCCGCCAGGTATCACAAAAAGGAGTGATAAAACCATCTGGGTCTGTCGATTCAAATGGCGGCATGCCACAGATATTGCCTACTTGCCTGAGTTGCCTAGTTGGCTTAAGGCCTTGCAAATCAAACAATGTTTCTAGCAAAAAAGAGGATAGACTGATAGATGGGAGATCTCTTAGTTCCACATGACAATAAAAGGTTTGAAGCTGCGAAAAAAATTAGAGAAATCTGGGAGAGTATACAGTAGGAGAGCAAGGGGTCCTTACTGGAGGTAATCTAGTCACTATTGAAATTTATAAGGCAATCTGTGGTCCACAGTCATAGAGATACTGAGATTTGCACTCCACCAAGATGCTTCATCGATTCACATAGGTTTTGTAGGCAATGAGACCAATAAAGTCCGTCTGTTCATTATTAAGTCCGTCCTAGACCCAAATTTAAAACTAAGTAGTAAGTACTGCGGATGAAACCAAAGAGTTTCAAAGTCTGGGTCAAGTTTGTCTTCTGCGTATTCGACAAGTTGGAGAGCATTTCTTTAGACTAGAGTAGGTCAATCTGTACAACTCGCAGCATTAAAGGCAGATTCAGGATCAGGTTATATTATTACCACGACTGCCTTGGAATCGTATAACAAAAGGTCCTCCCCAAGAGAGAAGCTCCTTTGATCTGCCATGACTTCTATGTCTGTCAAAGTAAAGTCGAGCCCCAGGAGAGGTGATACAGATGTACCACGTGCACCAAGTCGAGGCACAGGTTTCTTGTAATCATTTCATTATTGCCAATGACTGGCTTGTTCCTTTTCGTCGCATTTATGGACTCGGAAGGTAATGGAACCGAACCATTGCGCTTTGAAGAAGAAAAATACATTTCTTGAGTCACTTGTTGACTCCTCTACCCTTGCAATCTTCCAGTTATGGGTGGAAACAGAATGGTGTAATTGGTTGTTCTCAGTATATTCAAGACATCAGAAAGGTCAGCTAGAGTCCATCCATCCAACATCCATCTGGGAAGCCTGGTGCCTGATCTGGTGGCCTGCTACCGCAAAAGCCGCAAAGCTGAATATCCTTACAAGAATCCGGACTACTCCCACTGCTGCCCTTGAAGCACTGTTCGACCAACTTCTCTTACGACCAACCGAGATGTGGAGAAGCTACCATACCACAACACCATCGCCAGGTGGTCTAATGTGACCACGTCCTCTGACTACATCCCCACTCATTCAGACTTCAAACTCATGCTCGACTCCAAGGAGAACTGGACAGATGGTGGGATCATCAACTACTCGTATGACTAGTGTCAAACTCTGAAGCCAAGATGCTGAGAATCGAACCAAGCAAGTAAGACCCCCTAAGCTCTAGGTCAGCAAGTATTCAGGAACTTTTTTCGATGATAAGGTACCCCCAGCCGAGTTGGTCCACGACACGGGTCGTTTGACATCTTAAAACAGTCCAAGGGAGAAGAGAGTGGACGGTTGGTGTTAGAACTCACCTGTAATGCACTTAAACTGCCGCGAACTGTCTACCAACAAAAGCCACATTTCTTTCACCACAGGCGGTCTCGAAGATCAATAAGACCAACAAAAATGTACAGCTCTTCTGCATCTGTCCAAAATCTTCCCAATCACAGCCCGCTCTTCCGTGTCGTGTTCGATGTGGTAATCACTTATCAAGTCGAAACTGCCTGAAATAACTTACAACCATAAAACTTAATTTAAGGCCAACCGAACACGTCGACGACACCCATTCTGATACTCGTATGCTAAGCAACATAATTGCCGATCTGTGCCATTTAGCGATCGAAATTTACGTTGCCAAACCACCTGTCACATCCACTCCCAGATGCTCGCTCCCACCGCACGACCAAAAAAGACTTAACAAATTAATTTCCCTCCCAATGTGGCCAACAGCAACGAAAATACCCTCAACGGAGACACTGAGATAAACTCCAATGATAAGGGCAACAAATTGGCCATAATTTCAAGTGAGTCGCGCATTCGCAGTGCACTCTGGTCACGACCCAGAGAGACAGCGAGACAGCGCGATAGTCATCTGTCTTTGCTGTCATCTCGAACAACGGATGGACCATGTTTTCAGCTTGTACCAACTCGTTCCTCGGTGGTGACAGCCTGCAATGAAGTAATCATCTGCTTCGTCTGTTCTGCTCGTTTCCAGCTGAAAGAAATCCAATTTGGGTCAAAAGGATTCTTCATCGAACACACACGCAAAGCAGGTCATGAGAAGACTTAAATTCCATTCCATCGAGTTCTTGACCTCTTCCGCCATGCACGCTGATTGTTATTCAATTTTTATGTTATCACGATGTTGGAGGAATTCCCCGTTATAATAGGAAGGCAATACATCAATTTCCTTACGACTATCATCATCATCCGACGCCCTACATGATTCCTAGACAAGCATGCATCACTGCAAGGCGCGCACAATGGTAAATCATTATCTCAGCGTGGATTGTGTAGTATTCTGTGCGAGTATTGCCGTGAAATTACTCCGCATTTATCGGCAATCGGATCTTCTGACGGAACACGGACCCCCAGATACATAGCATGAACATGGCTTCTCTATATCTGGCACAAAAAAAAAAAAAAAAAAACAAAAACTGACTGCCGAGTCTGTCCGTCATCATCAATCATCGGAAATACTCCTGCATGGGCAGGAGAAATAGTTGAGATGCTTTGCGGGCTGGAGATGGACTTTCTATCGGGTAGAATCGCAAAACCAGAATACGATCGGTGGCAGGAAAATTTATGCAGAACCGTTCGGGACCATGGAGAACCACAAGCTCCAGGGTTATATGGCCATGCATCATGTATATTATGACAATCGGTGTAATGATCTGCTTTGATCATGCATCAAGATGAGAACTCGAAATTGCCTCGATCGATGGGCATTTGTGTGTGGGGCGAGGGTATTAGTAGCTTTGCTTCCAATGCTGATTATAGGCTTTCGGTTTTGAATTTATCACAAGACCATGGATACAGGTAGATGTGCGTAGAAAATCGGAACCAGGCGCCACCGATGAAAGTTGAAATGCCAGAAGTGGACTAACTGGTGATTCCGAATGCCGCATATTGAAAGTTAATCAATTCGGTATTTTCTAAACATGTTACGGATGAGTGCGGGCTGGAAGAGAACTTTCCTTTGTGGTAAAAGTTTGCATTCCCCACGATTTGATTTATATTGATGAGGAACGATTGATTGAGTGTGTCTCTTGTCCCTTCGAGCAGTCAAATGGTAGCCTTACCATCTGTGTTGCGTCCATACAACAGGGAGGATGATTGGACGATGATCCTCCTTTATATGAGATCTTGCGTGTGTTGTATAGTAACAGTGAACTGGAATCCAGGACTCTGAGGTTTATCTATTTGACATGTTTCATCTGACCTATTAGAGTCTTCCAATCCTAGATACAGATAGAGTGTCAAAGAGCAAATTCTTTGAAATCATGTGTGTATGTATTTGAAGAGCTGTTAGAAACCCAGGATACCCTGGAAGCAGGTTTGTTTTTCCGCCTGACTGCTATAGCTTTTCCAGATGTCGTCTGAAAAGAGGCCTCTGGCATGTTGACCTTTTGGCATCTTGGCTTATCAGACAGCATCTAGTGAGAATATTGATAGCGTGGCTATGTGTGATCGGTTCAATAGCACCAAATCATGCCTGTGCCAGATCTGTCTTGAAATGTTGCAAGTAGGGATATTGCCTATCTACAGTTGATACCATTCTGGCAGGATCCTGTGGGTATTACTTAGTCTGGCGAGCTCATAAGGCTTGTATTTTTCAGCAATGTCTCTGACCTACATCTCAGCTTAAAGCCGCATTCGAATTCCAGGAATTTGACTACCGCTTGACTGTCGTTGAAAATGCTAATATTCCTGACACATATGTACTATTCTTCAGTCAGGCATTTCTTGATCACCGAGAATTCAGCCTGAAAAAAACAGCCTTGAAGCTATCCGTCTAAAAGTTGACTGAGTGACTATGGTTAGGAATGCTCGTCCAGAAGTTGAGCAGGCTGGCTTTTGCAATGGATTCTCCTCCATTGATCACTTAAACACCTTGGGCATCATAAGAGAGAAAGGTGTCTTCGAAAAGGCTTTTTGACAGCTTGACTCGATAGAGGAACTCCAAACAAGATGACCCGCAAGCATGGTTGACGTCATATACCCTCCCGAAACCGCAGTAATACGGACTAATAAGGTTGATGCCAAAGGGTTTGAAGTATTGAGGTAATACTGGCATTGAGATAATGCTGAGCTTCTATTCATCAGACTCACTTTATTCAGCAGCTCTAGCAGCACGAACCGGTCTATTGGATTTTGGTTTAGATTTCACTGTGTTAAGTGTTGATTATCACAGATTCTGCAGATTATCCACATTAAGAGCTAAGGCTTATCACTTCTCCACTAGTCGTAGATTTTCCGAGGAGCTCTTAGGTTCATATGCCTCCTGTTTCATGTTCCTTGGCTTATACATGGTAGGGGCCTCTGTCGATGTTCAAGCTTCGAAATGGTTGAACTTTTGTCATACTAGGCTTGGGTTTATCACTATGACCTATTCTGTTGAAGAGCTCATAAAAGCCGTATTTGGATCATGCCTTCCTCATTTCAAAGCGACTTTAGGTTTGGTGTAGCTATAGACTGGTAAAAGGTACTCGTGTTTGAAATACAAATCTTCTAACTTAGGTCTTTCTTCAATAACGAATCAACAAATAGAGCCCGTTTTCCATTCTCTATCACACTTCTTGAAGGAAAGTTGGCTCGTTAGTTGAGGCCCAAGTAAAAAACTACGCTTTGACTTGAGTATAAGCTGGTTTGGAACTATCTTCAAACCCTCCTCCAGCCATCTGCATACACTAAAAGAAAATTATCCATGACATGCATAACATCCAAGACAACGTACCAGACTTGTTGCCCAGTCTCCATTTATGGCCCCCCAATCCTTCTATGACCCGCCTGCTAGCCAAATAAAGACAAAGAAACTGAAAAGAGAACAAAAAAGATTCTAGCACTTCTAGGACTTTCTTCTTTGACATTATGTCCTGGCTATTCTGCTTAGTCATCCACATTTCTCTTTCTCTATAGTATCCCTCCAGGTCTTGGGTAGTCCACCCGGCCTTCTTTTTATTTTTAAGCAATTCATCTCTTGTCTCTCCGTTTTTCTAGGAGTTTTACACAAATTGGTGTGACCATCGTTACTCCATTAGCTCGCCTGAGTTAAGCATTCTCAGCAAAACTGACCAAAATTTCAAATTTCCTAGATGGTGCCCAGCACTCAGAGGCATACACTATTGCTGTTGCAGGTCTAATAACCGCTGTGAGATCAATACCGACGCAATGGACTCAGAGATGAGCCTTAAACTGGAATACGCAATCTGACTTCAAATTTGTCAAAGGCGCACTTAACTTGGTTGATTTCTCGGTACAAGTGTCAGCCGCTAAATGAAAAATCTTAAAACCATCTATAGATAGAGGTAAGCGCCGTGCCTCAAGTGGTCATTGCCTTATACTACGATGCAAGAGCCAAGCCAAATCACCTACGTTTTTTCACGGCCCCACCTCTCGCCAGCGTCTGACAAACATCCGAGAGTATAACTGTCATGAAAATACCTTTCACACGCGGCCCTTCCATTCGTGTAAATAAGCCCCTTGGCCCCATAATGTATCATTTTTAACAGGCATAAGGCCCTCGGATTTTTGGCATAGGGTCTATCGGACATGTGGCTACAATGCCTTGAGGACACTGAAACTTTCGACCATAGTTTATGTCAATCACCCATCATTGGCAGAGAGACATGGATGAGTCCATAAGTCCCAGTAGGTAGGAGGATCAGTTCTATCCTAACCCAGTGCAGACAATCGGGGTCGGTTGGTTGTTTTAAGACCGACCTTCAGTCCGGATGTATTTAGCCCAGAGGATGGTCCATTGTACGGGCGTTCTATAAGGTGGATGGATCACAGTCTTACTCTGGGAACTATTTACTCCTTTGTATGAAAGAGCTAATCTTAGATCATGGAATAGATATTCACCTAGAGTTGCTTGCCAGATGTTGGTGGAGACGACTTATGGTCTTCTCTTCGTCTTCCTTCCTACAGCTTCTGCAGAAGTCGTTATGAGCATGTCTTTCTATACCACTGTGTTCGGGGAGGGTATTAACTATCTTTGAGAAGAATGCTCTCTTGTGTTTTAGGAGTCCGATGGAACTGGTTTCATTTAGAGTCGGGCAGAGCAACCTTGTGGTGTTGCATTGGTCGGGGACCCTATGTCAGCCTCATAATTTCCAGGTATGCTACTGTGACCTGCTACCCAGCAAAGGGTGAGGATGTACTGTCAAACTATCTCGTTAAGGGACACAAGGCAGTCTTTCACTGCCTTAGGTCTCGTAGTCTTGGATGTCAGAGATTTGGTGGGCGCCCGACTGTCTACGTATGTATGTACATATATGACAATATCCGATGTTGACATTGCCATCACCTGATTGACGAATGATATTGACTTCGGCTTGAGAATAGTTTTGCAATAGTGTGAGAGGTTAAAGGAGAGGTTGATGTCCAGATCTTTTGGGAAGGCTCTGTCCATTCAGTCCCATTTGGTATCGAGAATTTGTGTCCATAGTGCAGTTGTGGTAGATGACCCTTGGCAGATGATGCTGCATCGATAGTACACTGGCGAGTCCTGTAAGTTTCTCCTTCCACTGTTTGGAGTTTCTCAGCCTGATTGCGGAGAGAAGTCAGTCAGTTTTTTGTCGACTTCCGGTGTCAATGACAATCAGGGTTAATGCAGATACCAAACTTATGACTGTGGTGCCATTGGTGGGATACACACTACACTACGCCTTCCTTCGCTGAACAACACTACTGCTACTGGTGTATCTGGTTATATAATCATTGCACTCACATCCATCGAAGCCCCTCAATGTCTTCCCGCAAATCCATACTAAACAATTTGCCCGTCCAAATTACATGCATTATCCGTCCTCTGTAATAAAACCGACCACAAGCTCCATGTGGGAATGCCAGCCCGAGTGTTCGTGCTCAAAACATATGAAACACCATCGATTCACACCCCAAAGGGTTTCAACTTACATCCAATCCAAGCTAATTACACTGAAATCTGTTTGCATCTGACACCCTCGAAACAAGGAAACTCCAAGAGAAAGGGCTTATCTGCCAGCCCCGCCATTCGTGGGGACATTACGTAAAAAAAAAAATGTATTTTTCTTGACGTAAATTTTTAATGATCTCCATACATCACCCATAGGTGTTGCATCCAAGAGTCAACGGAGGTATTATGTCGACGAACTGCTGCTGACCACAATGAGGCAGTCATTCAACCGCAGATACAGTCTTCCGTCATCGTTTCGTGGTTGCTGCTGTTGTTGTTGTTTTGTTGTCATCAACGTCAGCAGCTTAATTAAGTCTCGGGGGCTTGAAACGCTAGGCACATGGTGTATGGAAATGTGTGGCTGTGGAGCCAAGCATGCAACCACGGATCAGACTAATATTGCATAACGATTCCGGATTTTATGATTTTGCCTTCGTCTGTGTTTGAACACAATCGGGATGGCGCACAGGATCTGCTTGAGCAGATGATGCCTTGTGGTTGGTACGAGTCCGTGCATGTAAGGTAATTGTAGCGATGTTTCTGAGTGACCTAGTCGTAAGAAGGTGGGGGAGGATGCCGTGGATGTAGTACATTGTTCGAGGACCAGGAATAGGGTCATTGAACAAACAGTCTATGGGTAATTACGACTCCGAAAGGGGACCTGCGTGGAGTAATTATTCGCTGCTCTGCTCACCAGAAGATCAATAGTTTTTGAAAAAAATACTTTCAAACTTTAAATTCGTAAGAATTTCTGATTTCTTCAAAATTGTGAAAGAAATGGCTTCTGGTACTTGCCTGAGATACGGCAGCTTTCCACTGCCCTCGATCCCGGGCACTCTGCTTCCAGTTGTCCAGACCAAGCTCTCTAGCATCCGCGATAGGTTGGTCCTTAAAACAGAGGTTGAGTCTTTCTTGTCGTCTCGAAGCTGGGAGCTGTGACTCGAAGATCCACTTTGCTGTAGCATTATTGTCCTTTCGCTCGATGTGGCCGGATGTTAAGAGTGACCGATGATGTTAATGTCGTCTGCGTACCCCAGCAACTGGACAGATTTGTTGAAGATAGTGTTTTCCATGTTAACACCTGCCCTGTGCACTATCTGTTCCAGCACTAGATTAAAGAAATCATATGACTGCCGAAATCCAGCACATGTTTGGAATTGTTCAGAGGAGCTGTTCAAGGATTTTTTTTGTGCGAAAAGTTGGTTGATCGTCGATCTGCCGGGCGGGAATATGCTTCGATAGTTCTTGCAAAACATTGGATCGTCTTTCTTGAAGATGGGGCCTATAGAGCTGATAGTCCAGTCATCGGGCATGGCTTAATCCAACCATAGTTGGCGGATCGCGGGTTCTCTTCTTGCCCTATCACTCTCTCTGTTTGATACCCATTCAGTAGCTGCTGGAAGTGCTCCTTTAATACATCTACTATTCCCTGTGCTTCGGTGATTAGGTTTCCTTCACTATTTCGAAGAGCCTGCGTTCCGGGCTTAAAGCCAGCTGACAGCTGCCAGCTGCTTGGCTTTCCTGAAAAACAACCGGGTATTGTTCCTGTCGCGAGACTCTTCGATACCCTTGAGCTGGGAGACTGCATGGGCCCTTTTCTTTCTACGCAGAATCTTTTTTTCCTCCTCTGGCTCCATACCCTTGCTACTCTTGTGTCACCTTTTTCCGACATACCCATTCACCATCATACCAAGGGGTCCTCATACAGGGTACACAGATTCTTGGTATTTGTGGATGGTGAATGCACAGCGGAAAGTCTCTCACTCAGGCGCTTTTTGTAGACTCTAGCTACTCCAGTTATGCTTACGTTCCAACGTTGATTTACTGCTTCTATTAGTTCTTAATCGAATTTATAGGTTTTAACCCTCTTCTCCGCAGGAATTAGCCGCTCACGCGACTTCGCCGCTCCGCTAAGCATATGTCTACAACTCCCAAGCAGGCGCCTACCTACAGTAAAGTCTGTCGTAATCCAATAATTTTTTTTTCGTTTTTGGTAGTTTTTTTAAGAAATCGACTTCCTTTCCCACTTGACTATAGTTTTCCTCTGCAGGACTTAATAATCTTGAAGTACATGCTACAGACTTCGTTGTCGCTGAGTTAGTCCACCTATGCCATTCCTTGATCATACCTAAGACGGAAAGTAGTTTTGGAACAGGTTAGGCCTACGACTATGCTGATTGATTATAAATCCTAGGAAGGTAACCTATGCAAGACAAAATTAACATTTCTCATACTTTACCCGGAAGCCCTGCTTTGAAAGCCCCACATAGTGAACGTATTCTCACCTCTGGGCTCGCCTGACCATTGTGGCTTATTTCTCGTACCTCAACCACTCAGTTAAAGCAAAAAACTCCTAAAAGAATAGTTAGGCTATACGAAGCCATACAAGTGCTATTTAGAAGTCGATTTGTTAGTCGCTATGTAGCGAGGTGAATGCCGGCGCCGATATGATCACAGTCCACTTGGTACGAAATCTTGTATTCCTAACCGAATAAAGGGTATCAAGCCAAAGGTAAAAGTGTAGTATGACTGGACCTTTCAAGACTTACAAGATCGACCCGTGGAAAATCGAGAAAAAATATTCAAACGAGACAGAAATGACTGTTACGTGCTTATTCAACGTTTAAAGTTCTATTTTGACAAAAAGTGGGGCAAAAAACCCTACATTGTCCCAAAGGTAGCACAAATCTTTGGTCATTCGTCAAAACCTTAACAAATTGTGACTCATCTACAATGATACTGCAGCTGTCAGCCCTGTAGACAAGGCCAATCTGATTGTAACTCTTTTTGCTGCGAACTTCACATTCGCAGATTGTGCTTTGCCTCCGCCTGGGATAAATTCACTTTCGTGCTCTTACAGTAGCGAGATGGTCCGCCGGTCCTCACCCATAATTCTGAAGAGGTGTACATCTACCCGGGCAAAATCACAGCGTAAGCTTTTCCATCTGCTCGGCTGTTCTCGACTCTTCCTGAATGGAAACAGCATTTATCCAGCCTGTCCATAAGTATAATCTCCCTCCAACCTACATTTCACTTACTTATGTCCCGTCTTTCATGAAAAAAGTCATGGAAACGCTGATACACCGTCGGCTTATGAAATATCTGGAATCACGACAACTCATCAATGGTTTTCGTAGCAAAAGGTCCACACTAGTGATTTAATGGTATAAGCACTCTCTGGATCAGTCTTGTGAATGTAAGACAGTTCCAGGTCCATATTTCAAAGGCATTTGACAGAGTTTGGCATCAAGCTCTTTAGTCAAAAATAGATGCATTTGGCATCGATAACGTTCATTACAAGTTGCTTTGGACGGTTTCAAGTCTTCCATCCACCATATATGTAAATGCTGGAGTCCCTCAAGGCTCCGTTTAGTCTCCGACTCTCTTTTTTAGTTTCATTTATGAAAAAAATGTTTGGGGCTTATATCCTGGGGACTTTCCTCTGGTGTAGACAGTGGGTATTGATTTGACTACAGTGCCTCAGTCAGTCCTTTTGGGTAATCTGCACAGTTTCGAACATTTTCGTTCGCTTTTTCAACAGAGACAGCTCCATCAGAAATATCTACCTTTTTGGGACACCTTGTGAGCTGAAAACTAGACTGGAGCCTGGTTTCACCACTCTTTCATTTCAACTGCAGTCTACTGTGGTACGCAGTCTACTGTTGGACCGCAGTCATGGATGTGCTCAGACGAGAATACCGTCAGGAATCAGTAATACTTTTTATGGACTATTACTTCAATCTTTGATCATCTATCGGTCCTGCTAATGCAAGTGTTGGGTGCTTCCTTTATGTTGATGCGGTTTTACTAGTCAAAACAAGTCGCTGCTTTAGTTCATCAAAAGTATCTCCACTCGTAAGAGCCTCTGTCTCTCAAATAGACCGCGGTTAGGATTTATAGTTTATAGTTCCATACGTCTGAATTGTTGTCCATTGTTGTTTGCAATATCTCAAGAAAAGAAAAACCACAACAATAGGTTTGGTAGCAAACGTGTATCAGCGCGAAGTGAACCACAAATCGTTCGGTTTGATTTGTCCGCCCTCACGAACTTGTACGGATGGGGACTCTTTCAAAATCCATCTTTATGCTCGGAACAATGCAACAATCCGCTGCCACCACGGCTGGCTATTGTATTCCTTTTGAGGGATATTAACGCTTTAGCCATCATAGCCGAAGCGAAACCTCTTTTAGGGCAAAAACCTCTTCCCAATCGATAAGGATCAAATTCGCACGGTTGTCTTGCCCCTTCTTCTGATAGTAGCAACATCAGCATCAACCTGTAAATGATTCAGAGTTCCACTTAAGTGGCTTCGCAGTGCATAAATAGAGCGTATCGCATGAGAAAACCAAGCAGATGTACCGATGCATGGTGGTTCATGGCATGACATTGCAAAAAGTGGTGGTGTTCTTCCCACGCTAGACCCCACACACAGGTACAAGTACCTAGGCGGCTCATCCTGCAGCTAAGTAAGAGAAGCTATGCAACCGCAACCGAGGACCACTCAGGTGTGAATAAAATTCGATTCCATTAGAATGGCGAAAACTTCTGGCTCTGTGTATGGATGTGGTGGTGCTAGTGCATCGATTGTATCTGGAACCGCAGTAGCAGTTTTTGGTTTATCGCTCCCAGACACTATTGTTCTGGTGTTCTGTCAGCCGTAAATCGAGCTGGTGAAGCAGTTTTCTTGGCTCCCAGTATGAATGTGTTATGCCTCGTGACGGGTTGTCTTGTTCTCGACTACTTCAACGGATGTGGTAGTGTTCCATTTTCTATCGACGGAAGGAACCACTGGTCTATGTGGATATATACGACTTTCTGCCAAGATAGGGAAGAAAGATTTGTGTAATTATTTGCGACCTATTGGCCATATCTTCTCGTCATACTCATGTTCATGTTGCATAGGAAGATGTTACAGCAATCGGTTGGCTTGGTTGATTGTCGTGTTACACCACATTGACCTAAGATCCCCACAAGACTACCCTAAGAACCAGAAGGAGTTTAGTTAAATTTAATGAGCAACGTTGACCTTTCTCTTCCAGAATAAGAAGCAGTTCAGTCGTCACTAGATGACCCTGGTGGTCACAACAATTGATTAACCACGTTCGCCCCAACTCCAAGCTGGCCATACATATATATTGAAGCGTGTCTTTCATTTCTAGATTGGGACGAATAAATCCTTTAACCCCTTTATCCCCTCGAAAGGCATAAGATTGGAACAACGCCTCCCCGCAATCTTGTTCGGGTTTCTTCAGTTTAAACTGTCTTTACCTCATTCCCAGAGAACTCGATTCCTCTTCGGCTTTGCTTAGAGTGTCCCGGTATAGGTTCTTGGCTCGTTCCGTGATAAAGTTGTTCGTTCAAGATGCAATCGGGCCAAAAAATCCTCGATATGATTCGTAGACATTTATTTACGAAGGTCTGCAGCTTGCGTGCAGTAGCGATGTCCATCTGATTCTACGTTGGATCAGAACAGTCGCAGCTTGGTGGTCCTTAAGCTGGTTGCATTGCTTCTCCAGACTTGGGATAGCATTCCGAACGTAGCTCTAGCTTTCCCGATTCTGCTGCGCATATCCAGTTCAGTGCCATCGCAGTTAGCCGAGACCACACTTTCTTTTATACCTTTCTCGACCTGGCATGTTGAGTTGAGCGCTGGCGTTTTAAGTGGCCAGGACCTACGTTTTGGCTGTTTTATTTGTAAGTCCTACTTTGTTTGCCTCAGCTTCTCGATTGTGAGCCATCAGGCGAAGGTCCATTATCCGATGTGAAAGTAGACAAACATCGTAGTGTAGTCCTGGTAGCTACCTCCCCTCAGTGCTACATCACTGATAACCACCAAGGACAGGACAGGACCTTCTCGTCCTACATATATTCAACGCATTGCTATATGATCCGTAAGTTGTTTATGTGCTCGATACAGAAGGATCCGTTGATCCTTAATACGTTCCAGTTCCAGAGGATAAAGAGCTACCTCTTCAGTTTCCCCGATCCACAAAATTTACTTGATTCCCTTTGGCGCCGGTTGAAATCATTCGGCACGGATACCATCAAGACCCACAGCCTTGTTTTTTCTTAAGGGACTTGGTGGGAAGTCAGGTGCGTATTCGGAAATTTGTTGCTTCGGACTGCAGTTCGGGATCATATCGTCATCGTCCAACTGGTTTGGGACTGTAGGGAATGGTTGTCTCCATCTAGTGAGCTGGTTCTCATCCGATATCAGCAGGTTACTGTGTTCACTGGGTATTTTTTGGAGTTTCGACCACCAATGGGATCCTTGATGATATTGCAGACAGTCCTACTGTAGCACCTGCGTTCCACATTTCAGCCGTTAAAGTTAGTGTATCGATGTACTGATGTTTGTCACGTCTTACACTACGCTACACTTCCGATCTACTCGTACGATATTGGGCTTCAAACTCGATTTTCTTTATTGCTAGGGTCACTCGAATCCGATTCTTCTACAGCAGTCTTCTGGTATCCACCGACATAGGTGCTTGCCCAAGCTGCATTACAATAGTCGGCCACGTTTCCGTTTTCCTGCATTGTACTGCTGATTGCTTCTGCTTCTAAGGCAAGGTAATCCATGAACTATTGACGCATTTGACAATCCTTGAGCCTGTCGATATTAAACCTGATTGTACTTACCATATGAGTTAGCATAAGATAATGGTCACGTTCTTGTGCGATCTCGGATCCGCATATATTCCTGACTTCTAGGAGACAATATCTAACGCTGCGGCTGATCGCAATGTGGTCGATCTGGTTCGGTGTTCGTTTTCTGTCAGTTGAGACCCATCTGACCATATGCCAAGTGTTACGCTTGAACAGCGTACCTCCAATGATTAGGTGGTCACCAATACAGTAAACTCCCATCATGTGCTTAAGTACCTCATCACACTTAAGAACTCCCTATTAGGCGTTTGGTTGTAGGCGTCACCTAACTAGCTACCAAAATGTACCTTTTCGTCCTTAGTCGCATCTTTGGTCGGAGAGTATCCCTGAATGATGGTGATTCTTCTTACCCTCCTCTGGAATCTGGTTAGAAGGCTTCCAAGATATTAGGCTTTTTCGTGCTACTAGAGTCAGCATCAGTCCTACCCCGGCCTTACGTCCCCTTCCAGTTGGTTTACCCGAGTAGTGTTGTTTGTCATTGAGTGGTGGTACTTTCCAGCATCGAGCCATCTTATCTCACTCAACCATAAGATGTCAATCCTATACCTTGCCAATTGGTGTTCAAGTTGAAGGAATCTGGCGTCATGAGGGCCCTCCTGAAGCGTGTCGAGTAGTATCCTAACGTTCCAGAATCCAGAAGGTTAGATTTTATGATCCATTTCCTCTACTGACACATCTAATTATTCCAATAAATCAATTGAAGTCCGAAGCAACAAGAAATTCCCTTCGTCCAGAAACCAAGGATGAACGTTTGTCAACAAACTGTCGACACTCGCCATAGATTCAATCTAAAGCCACGTGTCGACACTCCAGCGATTAGTTCCAAAAGACATCAAAGCAACACCCGACTTTGTGTGCAGTTTTCAAAGAAAATCCCCCACCCATCCCCGGAATCCCGTCGAAAGGAAAGTTCTGATGCCATCCGATATCCAAAGACAAAAAAAAAACAAAATGAGGACATGCGGCACTGACGCCGCACACACGCGTGAAGATTTAATTTGCAAGTTGACATTTCACTCCATCTGTCATCGGGCTCCCTCGCCATTAGGAACTGAACTCACATCTGGATTCGCAATTCAACTCCTTTTCCTGCAGACAAGGGGTACACATACATACATGCACGCGAATAGTTCTGTGCTTTACCTCTCTGCACGATCGTGACTGGCATTAAGTTCCTATGTGTGATAGCTGCACACATAATCGGTGTGAATAAACGTTCGGAAAACCATACCATATCCGCAAGCCGCTGTACGGTTGTGTATCTTTCTTAATAATGCACTTAGATACGTTTCGTGTGCCGTTATTTACATAATTCTGTTGTTTCATCAGGGCGCTAGAGAGAAGACAGCTGGATGTGCAAATTACGGTGACCAATTACGAATCACCGTCATCACGGCTCTGTGGGTTAAATGAATCTCAAGCTTTGGCTGTGACAGGGGAGAAGGTTATGGTGAATTAATTGCAACTTTTGCGAGCCGTTGCAGCGTGCAGCGGTGATTCTCGTTGACCGAATCGCCTTTGATCTCCCATTAATGTGTTAAGTATCTCGTTTCGTTTGCAGTGCAGCGTAAGTTAGCACGTTCGCTGTTGTAATGTGTCGTAAGTGACCTCATCCTCGATTAGGCTTAACTGTGGAGGGTTTTGTGTAGCAAAGCGTTGCAGCGGTGCTAATATCATTTGCATGCATGTTGGCTGCCAATCGTGTGCCTTATTTGTGAACTTTTGCAAATTGTCTCTTACAGGTCAGCGATTGCAGTTTCATGGTCATTTGGTGGGTCTTATGAAATTGAAATATTTTATCGATCACCAAATGAATGGAAAGGTGACCCAAAATGGATCACCCTATCGCAAGAAGCTATAACTTTTCTAAATGGCGGCAACTGTCAATTCTGTTTTGATATTTGTAAGGTAAGCAGATGCAGAATACACGTATACAAGTCGTGGAATACTCTTCCTGGCTATCCTACGCCAGCGTCGAGGAGACTGATAAAGCAAAATGTGGCCTTTGTGGTGTGTTTTTCGTTACTTTTTCGAGCATCTCGGGCGGTATAGTGATGATTTCCGCACGAATGTTTGCCTTGAGGTCGACAATAGTTTGAGACTTGTCGTCCGGAAGGGTCAAACCTGGAGATCTGAGTGACCAGTTTATGTAGCCATTTTTTGACAGCACACGTCCAGAGAGTATTCGTTGCAGAAACTGCATTGTTTTGCAGTGTGGCTTGGCACACCGTCTTGTTGAAACCAGACCCAACAATAATCGACATTGATTCCCATCGACTATTTTCCCTTCTCTGAAGAAAATTGGCCCAGTGATGGTTTTGGCTCAAAACGCCCGCCAAAGCAGTCACTTTTTGCTCATGCAATGGTATTTCATGGATCTCGTGTGGACTCTCCGTTCCCCAAATACGGCAACTTTGCCTGTTAGCTGCGCCAGCAAGTGCAAAATGAGCCTCATCAGAGTCATTCATCAGAATTATGCTTCCAAAAATCAGGTTCAGTGTCAACCATTCGAGCGACTGTTTGGCTGTATTCCAATTCCAAACGAACGTTAGCGAGGTTTGCACCTCAACTGCACTTTATGTGGAAAAAATGCAAATCATCCTTCAAAATGCGCCGTAAGGTGGCACCACTGGCGGGGTAACGATATCTACTACACATGTGGATTTTCGGCAACACTCCATCTTACCGCTTCAGCTAGTTAATTTGAATGTCTTGGGCATCTTGGGCATGTCGACGACCTTCCACTATCCCGTGCCCAACAAAATTCGACACCAACCGACGAATAGTCTTGACAGACGGTGCTTGTTAGACATAATATTTGTGACGATATGAACGTTGAGTTAACACAACTTAACGACTATTTTTAATCTACAGCGTCAACATTTTGGTATGAAACGATTCATGGCTAAAATTGTACTTTCGACTTGAGTCAGTCGGTTGATAAATGTCAAAGTTATTCAATGTTTATATACCGACATAAAAAATGAGGCACCCTGTACGTACTTCGACGAAAATAACGATGGGATGCCGTGGGTAATATGGGAACTGTGATTGGTGAACGGTACAGAACCACTGGACTGAAAGACAAGTGGTTCCAATAAGACGGCGCAGGACCTCACACGATAATGGGAATTTTAAAGAATTAAGTAGTTTTCAGGCCGCCTAGTGTCTCGATTCAATGGTTTCCATTGGACGGTAAGATCACCTGATTAGAACTCTTCAAACTTCTTTATTTGAGAGCATGCTGCAGACTATGTTGTCCCACCGAGCTTGCCACGCAGTGGCTGACACTGATTTTTTAACTTCCTTCAGCTTCTTTATTGCTGTTGGCTCCAGCTTCCTCGAGGTTCTTTTTTTTTGTAGGTCTTCATCCGGAATCGTTTGAAAACCTCTAATAGTTAGAACGTACACTGTAATGTGGCTCTGGTATGATAGATCTAGTAGATAAGCATTGTAGAAAGAGTTATTCACCTGCAGACCGCAGCATTGTAGGACATGATATCTGTTTGGATCAGGAGCCCTAGGACCCGCCTGGACCGAAGTAAGAGTGCTCTTCATACCCAAAGTAGAAAAAACAAAGCATACCCTTCCGAAAGACCTTAGAGCAATCACTCCAACATCTTGTCTTCTCAAAATTCTGGAAAGAATTCTGAATCTCCACATTGAGGGCACTATTGTTAAGAGCCCGCTATTCACGTCAAAGTACGCCTTTTAAAAAGGCAAATCTGTTGAAACGACTCTCCACTCCGTTGTCCGACCCAACGAAAAATTCCTTTCAATCAAGGACTTTACATAAGCGCCCTTCCAAGACATCGAGGGAGCCTTCAATCAGCGTTGAAACCTAATTGCCCTAAAATCAATGCCCTATGAAGGTTTAATACCTGCGAAACCATCTACCACTTTATAAAACCAATGTTCCTGCGGAAGCAACACTGTCAGGCGACGTGCACACCCAAGTACCCCTTAAGAGGGAGTATTGTCTCCATTACTATGGAATCTAAAGCTCAACGAAGTCCTGCTACATATGGAAAAAGAACTGGATGCGATGTAGGCGATACTACGCAGATGGCGTCGCTATACTAGTAACAAGAAAATACCACCAGACACTGCCGGATCTTATGCAGTCTGTTCTCAATAAACTAACCAGCTGGACTGCAAACTGTGGGCTCTCTGTCAATCCAATACTGAGCTGGTCCTGTTCACATAAAAACACAAACTCCCTGACTTTAACCTCCCAAAGAGGTTGTGCTCTCAAACACAGCCAACTACCTAGGCCTAAAGCTTTACCGCCAGCTTCTTTGGAGAGAAAACATGGTCGAACGTGCCTGACTGCCCTATACATATGCAAGAAGGCCGTAGGCTCAACATAGGGCATAAGACCCAGTATTATGCACTGGCTATACACTTCGGTAGTAAAACTGATTTTCATGTAGGGAGTACTGTTTTGGTGGCCCGCTCTGGAGGAACAGTTCAACTTAATTAAAAAAAAACTTAACAAGTCTTAGTACTACTGGTTGACTGAGAATCTATCCCACTGCCGCGCTGCAAAACATAGTCCACTTATTCCCAATAGACATCGTCGGAAAAAACTGGGTGCCAACTCAGCAATCAGGGTGAGAAGTTCTAAGCAATGGAAGGAACATCCCACAGGACATGACAGCATACTATTGATGCATCTTCATCTGTCACAGGTCACACACCCCCTGCCCACCGAACACAACTTCTGTAGGGGCTACAAACTTTCGATACCCAACAGAACTACAGTCAAGCATCCAGCATTAAGAGATCTAAGGCAGTCAAAGGCAGCCACGTATCTCTCAACGAAATAGCTGATCGGTACAACTTTACCCTTTGCTTGGTACCAGCTCACTGTAACATTCCGGAGAATTGTAAACCTAGAAGAAGGTCCTCTGGCTTAGATAGCATAAACGTCACCAACATCTTACGCTAAAGGCTGGCCAATCATCGATGGCATCAGCTTGACCAATGCAACACCTCTAGACTGTTCTAACCAACCTTAAACCAAAAAAGGACCATCGGACTCCTAAAACACAAGAGAGGAACGCTCTCGGGATAGTTAACCTATCCAGCCACTGTGCTATTGGAAGACATGCTCAAAGAGTGGGCATCCCTTACCACGACTTCTGCAGAAGATGAATGTGAGACCACATAACCAGCACTTACCAACATCAGGAAGGCTACACAACGATCTCAAGGACCTATGGACCGCCTTCACGGGTAAGATTGGCTCCTTCATGATCAACTTTTAGGCCAATATCGTTGCTGCCAATGATATCCAAACATTTTGAAAGACTACTGCTACTGCTTTTAAGTATTTCCTTACACAAACTTGGCTTGGATTACATTTTCCTAGATGTGAAGATGTGGTCCAGATGTAGAAACAGACGGAAGTATTTCATATGAACGGATACGCCTCGAAAGTTACTGTGTACTTCGAAGCCTTGTTGGTCTTAACGCTTTAACCTCTTTGGTTTACTGAACAGACATACATACATTCAAGAACAATTCCAAACAATTACCTACCAAGAGCTATAAGGCCAAGAACTGCTTGTTAGTGTATCTTCATTCCCACATGCATGTGCTATCAGCAAAACGTTTGAGTTAATCTCTCTGAAGAGCCCTTACATTATGCATTCCATACGCTAATTCCGAAAAGAAAAAAAAAATTCCAAACATTCCTCCGTCAAATTGTATCTACAATCAACAAGAACCGTAATTTCCCCCCTTTTTATCCACACATGCAGATGGTACCACTTTATCTGAGAAATTTCATAATTAGTCGAAAGCATGGAACCATAACACAAACATTCCTCCATCGACCGTGACACGGAATACTCCGGAGACAACTCCAGTGTCACAAAAACAAACAGACTTATTAATACAACTTCGAATCCACTTAGTGTTGCCGAGGATTCGTCGTGGAAATTCTCACATCTACTCCACCTACATGCAGTACTTGACCTCACTCACTGCAGCGCATTAGATACAGTGTGCTGTGCAGAGGGGGGAATACACAAACTACTTATGCATGACCCTAGACATGGATTTCCAAAAATACTCGCACATCAAATTCCCACGAAATCAATTAACCACTTTACACGATAGATACATTTATAGATACACCAACGAGTGTGCTGTGCTGTGCTGGGGGAGGTGGAACAGAATTTAATCATATCGCGTCCACGTGACGCGCACATCATGATGGCTGGCTCCGGGAATATACTGCCGCCACCGCCACCGCCGACGACCGACAACGACGCCGTCGTTCGTCTTGTGCAGGTCCATCAAAGGGAATCAATTCTCACCCCATTAGGGACGCTAATGCGCCCAAGCAAGCATTACGACTTCTTCTCCGGCTTTAATTATTTTCTCTATGCCGGGGTCCATGGTCACGTCACGAGCCGAAGCCAGCGAGTGGCAGGGAATTACTCCTCCTCACCAGACGGTTGTCTGTTCTGTGATCGTATATGGTGTCCAGCGTCTTTTTTTTTTCCAGTTCCGCGTTGAATAGGAGAACAGTTCCATTGAATTTGCTGACACAAAGGGTGGGTATTGTGTTTTGATTTCGTTGCCGGTTCGGTGTGAGAGTGGTTCTCGGAATACGAATGCTTCTGAGGCAGTTGGAGGCAGTAGGGCGCAAAGTACCAACAGAAGCGGCGAAGGAGTGGTCCAGTTCACAATTGAAATTTGTGCCTTCTTCCATCGACATGAATCGCGATTGCTCAGCTGCGTTAGTTTTTGCTGCGTTATGCGCGATTAACAGCCATCAAGGGGGATAGATACAGGAAGCTTATTTGTTTGGCTTATGTGGGTCGCTTAGCTATGTATTTGTGTTGTGAAGGGTGAATCACCATATTTACATTAATTACGTATGTTCGTGTATCTACGTGCATAGATGTTGTAGGAGGAATTAACTTTTGTCAAAAGGGTAGCATACATAAGTAGGTAGGCTATAGAAACCCTGTCGTGGAGTAATGGTGGCTTTCCTGATAAGTCGCCCAAGTCTCGGAAATGGCATTTGCCGAGAACTGCTTTCCTAGTTCTGCAACGGCTTGGGCATTCGCATTGGAAGTGAAATGTTCTCTCTTTTGGCTCCATGAAGCAGCCTCGATAGATGTCATCAGTGTCAAGGCACATTCTTTTGGTATAAGCTGCCAGGAGGATGTGGTGGGTAATGATCCCCGTGAAGAATGCCAAGTAAGGTTACACGCTTCTTCCATATTGGATTAAACAAGAGCTAAGGATGGTAGAGCAGCGGTAATGACCATTATCAGGTCCTGTTTGAACCGCTTTCTTACCAAGTAGTCCGGCAGATCGTTCCCTTAAATGCCACTGTTTCCTTGGACCCAATGAAGTATGAGGTCACAGTTTGGTGTGAGTTTATGAGTTTGCGTTTAACGACTGTCTCATGACGGCTTGGCTCTCGATATGGATCGCAGCTTCGTGGATAATTCTCATGCCCCTTCTGCATTTGGTAATACACACTTGGAACTCTCATAGCGCGAGCAATTTTGGGCTCAGAGGAGTACATCCCAGAGTCTTCTTCTTAATCAGTCTTAGACTGGTCCATGAAAATTGAGATTTTGTTCGGATTGATTGGACTATTGTTTATCATTGTTTTATGCCTAAGTCGTTTGATGGCTATATATAATCTAACTCGGTACCCAAGTGTGTCCATCTCGTAACATTGGGCCGTATTGCCCGTATCTTTCCAAAGATTGGATTTTTTTCAAACCTAACTACAAGCCTAATGCTCCAGTTGGCATGGTTCTGATGGCGCTGGTATTCCCTATACATGCTAATCTTTTCATCCTGGTTAGTAACTGAGGTATGCAACTTTATTTGATATTGTGGATGCTAGTTTGGAGGAGTTGTGTAAATCGAATAACCTTCCAAATGTCTTGAAGGCTAAACGAGGTAAGGCTAATCATATTAAAGTCTTTCTCCGTCACAATAGACCATCAAGGTATACTTCATCCACTGCAAGGAGTCATAGAAGGGACGAGGGAATGCCGGCCAAAAGGTTCAATGCTCTATGAACGATCCATCTACGAATAGTCCTTCTACAGACGTAGCAGTTCAAAGATACAGCTGCACAGAACGAGTATACTGCCAAAAGATTGGGAAAAAAAAGGTCTATGAGGTTCCTCGGAGCTCATAGAGTTCAAGGACTCTAGAAACAATAACTTGACTTGGCATTTGTGCAAGTTTATGAAGGTTTCAAACCCGGAAATCTAACCAGATATATGTATGTACATATGCACTTCATACAGCCACTGAATAAGCATCAAACAATGAAAGTTGTAGCAGGTAGGTAGATATCTTACACGGAGTCGAAGAAGTAAGGTTGGCGATGGCTTATCATTGAAACGTTTCAGACATGAACACGATGGGCTGATTGGGAGAATACATACTCGTATCGTATTTCTTAGGCCAACTTTATGCACACATTCCTACTAAATGCTAGGTATAAGATCCTGTCCAGCGTATTGTCCGCATAGCTTAGCCCGCTCTGCACCATTTCGCCGACGCATCATCTGTTTATCGTCTTTAAGGCTACCTGTGGCCGGATTTGTCAATTTGAGTTCCACAAGGCGATGGCCGAATTCAAGATCCCGACAAAACTGATTCACTTCTACCGCGCTCCGCCATGCCTGTCATGCTGTCTCCAAGGAGATACTCTGTCTTCTTCAACTGAGTGTTTGAGCAGATAGTATGAAGGACTGGACGATACCAGCAAATTAAGACAGCAATCGAAACAGAGAATGTTTTGTTTCGGACTAGGAGCACTCAGACATACCAGGCTACTTCAGTGATAAGATCCAACGCTGGTTCAGGTCCTGAGAAATCAACCCTGCTTAGCAATCTCCCAGACTAGAGACAGTGGTCTGAAGGGGAAAAGGTCTCTATGTAACTAACTGTACGAACAATACCTTAGTGGAGGTCCAAGGGCTTAGCAATTGAGCTCAGAACTCTATGCCCTAGAGTCTACCAGTCTTCTGATGTTTCAACTATTTTTAGGAAGCTGTACTTGGGTTCCCTCCAAGAAACAATATTTAATCGAATATTCAGTCCCATACGCAAGGAGATAACTTAACCCAGATCATGAGGAAGTCCGATCAAGCAATCGCAGATGCACAGCATACTTACTGGCAGCAGCGACCGGAGTCCAGAGTGTCTCAGGCAGAGCCTCTAACACGTCCTTTCGAACTAGAAGCTCCTGCTAAGGCTCAGCCGAAGTTCAAAGAGTTTCTCATGTCTAAAGTTACAACTTATCAATTCCATCTATGTCCTGAGAGGAGGACACCTAACAGAACCGTATAGAAGATAATTTGTCTGCGCTCTCTCTCCCTACGACTATCCCACAGTCATAGCATTGCAATGAATCATGTAATTATCTTCCCATGTAACACATCCGAATCCCGGTGCCCAGCACCAGCTCCTCTTCCAGTCAAGTGAAACATACCTTTTAACTTACGTTCAACAAATGCGACTCACTCTCTCCGTGATTATTTCTAAGTACTAAATTAAGACTAACGTAGAATCGTCATTACCCATCTCCATTACGTCTGCTAAAGCGCACTCCAGCACCAAGTCTCATGCCACATCTTACCCCACTTAAGCATCCATAGCAATGATACGAGATAAAGGTACTCCCTTTCCCACAGGTGAGGGACTACAAATCCCAAGCAACTACCCACGTAGTAGATACACACTCGCCTGGCTCCATTGCCAGTCAAGTGAAAGTCAAGTTCAATGTCTCCCCATCAACCAAGCGCACCACACCTAAAACGAGCAACAGTGCAGTGCCCGAAGGAAGCTCTAAATCTGCACGCAAACCGACATAAATCCCACCCCCTCGGTACCCGCACCATGGCAAATGGCATTAAATGCAGCACAGTCCTTCTGGGAAATCTCTGAAACTATTATTCTGCTCATGTTCCATCTTGGATTTTCCGTTTTCCCACTCAGGTGGAGTCTATAGCGAGTGCGCTGGCTGAAAACATCACTTAGCGTGCTTGTACTTCCCGGTGGAACGAGCCCAACGACAGACATAATACCGCCTCCCAAACCATGTTTCTGTCACAGAGCGTTAGAAGTCGAAGCAAAAAGGAACCAACGTGGAATTACGACATATTAAACCGTTAAGCGAGAGCAAACATCGGGTATCTGCGAGTACAACTGCGATTCCAATCCCAGACTCGCTGGACACTAATTACAAAGATGGACGGCCGGCGTAGAATAAGGAGAAGAAGAACCACAGTGCCAGTGCCATTACGAGTAAAAGTCTTAATGAATCTCGCTTGGAGCGACGCGTATGCCCCGGTGGCATGTGGCATGAGGCATGACATATGGCTTTGATAAAGCCGCTGAAAAGTCACCACGTCAACTGGTTGAATGTAGACCGACAAGGGACAAGGCGCACAACCGGCACAAGGTGGGATCTTTAATTAAATCGTTTTCATCCTCCTCCACCTCGTTTTCGGTCGTGCCGGCTCGGCAGGTGGAAGTGAAAATTGTTTTTATTTTTCAGGACAGAACTGGAGAGAGGCGGTGGAGCTGTCTGTAGCGCGCCAACATTACCCGGAGCGCTAATGACTTGTTTGCCGATTGTGCAAATGTTTGCTGCCTTGGAGTTGCAATCAGATGATACCGAGATGACTAGCTGGTTAGGTGGATGGCTGGTGTGCTAATTACACGAAAATGATTGATGAAAAATTCGTAATGTGGAAAAGTGTATCCGTGGCGATGGCAATTAGTGTGTGCGTGTGCATGCTGCAGATGCAGGTGTAACTATCGTAACCAATTGTGCCTTTTTGCACTTCAGAACGGTGCCATTCTCCTTAACTTATAGTTATGGTGCAACAACGGTGCAAAAGGCAAGACTCTACGGGTTCCCTCAGGGCAAAATGATTTTAAAAAAACGGGCAACGTTGGCGCAATGATGCCTCTAGATATGGACGAGCTCTGCACAGACTGTTGGGTGGTTCTTAGGTTGAGTGGCCCACATCTTGAAAAGTAAGAAAGAACTCCCACTCCCAACATACCTTTGCGTCTGTTTATTAAAAGTGGCATCAGAAATGTTGGTATCGCATTAGAGAAATGCCCTTTTCAATAAGAGCATAACAATGTTGTTCTTACACAAAACACAGACTGATTGAGACATTGGACTGAAATTCATTCTTGGTGTAGCACAAATGTTAGATTTAAGCATGAAACTCAATCTCATCATCATATGACCACCGCGAACACATTTCCAGCGATCGATTCTTTGGATCTCACTTCCACCACTCTTCCCACATATCGGTCGAAATGTTGGCAATTTTGCGTTTGATATTGTTCCTCAGCTCCTTTAAAGTTGTTAATTTGTTAGTATAAGCCAGCCACTTAGTTGAACCCCACAAAAACAAAACCAAAGTCTTTAAATCTCATGAGCGAGGAACATTTCTTAAGACTACACGATCACCGAAAATCCCCTTGAAAAGATCAATTGTTTGACCACCTGTGTGGCATGTGGTACCACCTTCTTGAAACCACATATCACTGATGTCAAGTCTATCCAGTTCTGGCTACAATAGTCTTCCAATGTTGTACGATAGCAGACTTCATTGACCGCAACATGACGATCATTTTCTTCAGCAAATGATCGTAAGGATGCGAACTCCGACTCAGAACTTTAGGAGTCATTTTTAACAATTTAGAATCGTTGTTCATTCAAGCACCACACCATGATACAAATATGAATTTTGGTTGACGTTTTGACATTATGGACTTGTAAAACAAGTTTAAGAGTACTTTTGCACTAAAATTCAAAATTGTTATGTTCCTACTGAAAAACCTCTTAGATCGGCCGATGACGGAAGTATGGCCGTATGGTATGGTATGGTTTTCTTCGTAACATACCGGATCATTAGGATAGGTGTGCTCGCCTCCAAGTGCGTGGAATACCTTTGTAATAATCGATTTTAGCCTTTAATGCCAGATCACTCCCAATTAATCTCTGAGAGGTGAACTGGCCTTGAGCTAGATAAAAGGAATGCTCGCAGCTTTGGGTTTCATTCGCTGGAATAGATAGTTCTCACTACGTGTGCTCCAATAGGACACAAGACCCATCAAATGATAGTCTCAGCAGATCTTTCTGGCCCCATATCACTGAAGCCTTTTTCTTTTAGGTGGACGTCAAGACGATCAAGAAAGCCTGGTTCAAATGCAATGTAACATGTTCGAGTCAGGGATATCAGCATCGTCATTTGTAAGAGCTCTGCAAACTGCCGTTTACCTCTTACGAAGTTGACAGGGCAGTTCAACTTTCATCTGTGCTGAATGCCGAGCTAAGAAGATATTCTCAGTAAGAGCAAGGCTGACGAACTTGTCGGACATACTCTGTTTCGTAGGCGAGAGTTCCGAGTACGTTCCTCGTTACTAGGAAACATTTACTAAAGTGGCTTCAATTACCATACCTTCGTCGTGCCATGTGTACATCCAAACTGATCACCTCGGCGAAAGATCCCAGCTTGACCTATATACCTATAGAGTTCATCAATGCCGTAGACGCATGTGCTTCACAATTCACCATCTTCAATGACTTGTTGGCTAAGTTAACACCAGTTTTCTGGCAGAATAAAGGGGAAACAAACTTTGTTGATCTGAATGTTTGAATATAGGACTGCACCTGCTGGCATAACGTTTTAAGGGCATGACGCAAGCCCCATCACTTCGATGTGAATTTATGTCATAATTGGTTTGAATGAAGGACCATGGGTTTAGACGTTTATCAGCTGTAGTCTTCCAAGAAAACCAAAGACTTAGGAAGCGATCATCCTTAGGCGGCCACCAAGCCTTTACAAAGGTTTTAAGAGATCAACAATCTGCAGCTTTTTAGATGAGATGACATCCCGCGGTAAGTACGATATGGATGGCCATTGAAGTTAAGCTTTCCGAAAAGTCCAAAAGGTAGTAGCTCCACCATCTACCATCGGAGAGATAAAAACAAGTAGACTAGATATAATCAATATCTGCTATACGCCCGAATTTTGGAAGTCCTATGAGGATGGCCTTTAAAAGAGCTATTAGTAAGGCCATGACACATCCTTGGACAGAGTTCTATTTCATTTGAACTCCGACTTAACTCTGGACATTTATAAAACTCAGTACAGTCACAAACCTAATTCTAGGTATAAAGCTAACAATGCTTCTTAAAACTATATTGATGAACTAAGGTATGAGATGAGAGCTGTAGGCAAATAGGTGAAACAAGATATGTAGGCGGAATAAATGGCTTTCTTGAGGGACAGATTGTTAAGGTAAAAGTCAAAGAAAAGGTGGGTTTCGTTGACTTCATGTAGCATTCTAGACATTGCCTCCTGGTACCCGTAATTTGTGCGGTGGGTATTGACTTGTAGATGGGTTATAGATCAGAAATATAGACCCGGAGTACCAATAGTATGTCGGCAACTTTATGGCAACGAAAGAGAGGCTGTAGGTTTATAAGTTTCAGTTGTCCTGAGTACTGGGGTAAATCTCGGGTAGACAGATAACGACGAGGTGTAGTTGGAGCACGCTTGCGGGAGTCTGTCATTACTTGATACTTATAGACATTGAGTTCAAGGAAATTACTTAGAGACCAAGTAGAAAATCCTTCCAAGTCTTCCTTTAATAGAAGACATTCAAAGGAGAACGATATATGCCTACGGATCCTTATATCGTCTGCGTAAACTGATAGATGTAAATTTATAAATAAATAATAAAGGACCAAGATGACTATCTTGAGGTACTCCAGAGGTGGCTCTTATTAAAACAAAAATTATGCACCAAGAACGTTGTAGAGTTTGGTCAATCTATTGAACACTTCATGTTTCCAGCTAGATTTAGCGAGATCCTCTCAAAAGAACTCTTAAATCCGTCGTTCATCAAGTGACAATACTTAAACTGGACAGATTCAGCGACAGATTCACTAAAGCTCCTAATAATCACTTTCCAGGTTACATGTACTTTTACACAATTAGAGCCGTTTCCTAAAAAGTCACCAAATTTAGGCGGAGCTCTACCTATAATGCTCCTAAAGCACTTGGGATAGGTCTTACTCTAACTAATGGAGGAGATTTAAAGATACTGCCTAGGACTTACTTCATAGCCAAACATGGCCATGAATGTGCAAATATTTTCAGATTAATCAGCCTAACATCCTTCGTTCTCAGAGTTGCAAAACGTCTTTAAGATACACGCATTCGAGACATTTTCGACATAACTCTATCGAAATACTAACAGGCAGGTATGTATCTCAGAGACCTAGCCACATACCTAGACTTCTTTATACTTGAAAGATCCCTTTAACAACATTCCTATCTTTTCTGAGTCTTACCCGACTAAACTGTCGTCCTCCACAGCCGGAGCAGGAGTTCTAAATCTTCAGATGCTGCGGAACAGGTACTTGCGTGATATAATTCCCTCGCATGAGATCTATTTCATTATATCTGTAATGGGAATCCAATGAAAAAAATTTCACTAAACAGGTTCAACGACCATATTGTCAAGAATCATAAATCAATCCTCACGTCAACATGAATAATTCGCACCTGATTCCTGATCCAGTCTTCTGTTCTTTTATCCATCGCTCGCTCTCTCGCTCCCCGTTCTCCCATGCAAACAGATGCTGTTGGAATGCGGATTGATTGAGGTTTGCCTTCAGATACGAGTACATACGGAAAGATAGAACTACGCTGGCTGGTGTCTGTTGACTATGTTGTGTTGTGTCAATTCGATGTAATAGTTTCCAGTTTTCCATCGAACAAGCCCGATGTACCGCATGTCATGTGCGCAGACTCTCCAGTTGCATGCAATATTTCCACAAAGAGCGTTCAATTTCCAAGAGTTTCCCTCCTGCAAGCGACTTCTTTCTCTTCGACTGGCTTGTGTCAATATTTTTCCAAAGAAAATAAACATATACGGTCGGATGGCGGTGACCCCAGAGTAAACAACCGAACGGCTGAACAATGCTTCAATTCCCATCGATATCCTAGTAAACCGCATGGATTATTATCCTTGTGTCAACTGTCGTGGTGACCTGTCAATGTGAAATGTCATTTTCAATGTATGTATATCTTCTTTTTTTTTTTGTTTCTGTCAGCCGTGGTGTCCTGTCAGTTAAAATGGGTGTGACGCTGAACATTTCCGGTGTGTGATTGCAAAGCCCAGCTCCACATTTTACATCAAAGTTGTCCACACCGCCCACCCATAACCATAGAATATTCGCTGACACAACAACGATAACGTCGGTCGCTTCGATCAAAGTTTCACACAAATCGTTTGCCATTCTCTCCTTCCCAGGACATTTGTATGGATTTGATGGGGAATAGTGGACACGGCCGAGAGATGTGATATAATATATGACCGGCCACCCTTATCTGTTCTTCCAGAGGGGTGGACATTAAACGAATGGCCAATGCTCCCCACAGACATACGACAGAGACAGCACACACAATCCAACTGCCAAACAGCAATGTCAAGGGTGAGTTGTGTTTTTGTGCACTTTGTGGTTCCGTTATTTAATCAAATGCCACCAGGGGCGACAGAAAAACCACATGCAACTGTCAGACGTATCGTAGTTTCGTTGTTTTTTTTTTTGACAGCAAATAGTTTGACAGATGGATTTGATGATAGATCATTCCTTCAACCCGCCAAACAAAACGACTGGTTGATTTAGCAACCCTTTAATGGCGACTGCGACCCCTGTCGATGCAAGGACACTCTGGCATTGACAGTTGTATTCAGTTCCGAACGCCCAGACATTGTAATGGAAGTAATTAGTCATTAAAACGGGAGCAGCTGCTATCGTTTAGTTGTAGTATTGGTGGTGCGTCTGACATATGGCTGTGTGTTCCTTGACGACTCGTGCTTGTGTCGTGCAAGAGACTTTCAAGGATTAATGATGGACTGTTATGGTGTGCCAACACTGTGTTGGCGACAGCCATTGCATAGATGCAGAAACGGATGACATGGTGGTGGCGTTTCGTGAGGGTCGGGCTTCAATTCTCGATCTGAATGCATACACTTGTGAGCATTTGGCAATGCGTTCAGGACCAAGTGCAATGGGGATTTAATTGTCGGTGATAAATTGTCGTCGAGTTGGACTGGCAATGAATAGAGAGGTGGTAATTCGGAAATTGATAAGAGACTCGACAGATGGATTAACTAGTGTCGAGTGGTGTGGGCGAGATGTTTTGTCTAACATGAGTTCTTGGACTAATGAATATAATTTGCATATATATTTGAAAGGCATCTGTAATGTGCAGTCGGGATGTTCAGGGGTTAAGTAGGGTGAACTTGTACATGAATGACGAGTGTAATCCTATTTAATTAGGAGATACCATCTTCTACTCAAAGTTTCAAGATTCTTGGTGCAGGGAAGTCAAGTTTTCCCTTTTTAAATCTCTCTAATCCTTTTCTTTTCATGGATTAAGGTGATTTCATGCCCAAGGATCAAACCAAATGGATGTCGTCGACTCAAACTCAAACTCCTCCTAAAAAAGCGGAGACAAGGCGATGTCCTTTCCTATGGATTGGAAACATGGTTCGGAGGCTCAAAAGATCAACTAAAGCATTCTTCAGACGAAAGTTCAAGGAGAATGGTTCTATGATCCGATAAAGTCTTATTTTCCTAGGTTCCTCAATGCATTTTAAGAGCTATAGAGTTCTAAATACTGCAACTGAGTTTGCACTCTAATCACTGAGGTCTCAGTGTATCTAATTGAGTGAGTTTCACTCTCCATATTTGTATAAATCCAGCATCTCTTTGCTGTCTCTGCCTCACTGCCAATCTCGTCGTCTAGGGTCGAAAAGACACTTGACTAATCCATATATGAGTGCTAAGACCAATGGAAGTTCAGTCTTTCATCTTTTCGCTACTTTGTACTATTTCGTTGGACTGGATTAGGCGTTACACGTCCCGTACTGATGATGATACCTTACCACCTCTGGCTTAGCCTGCCTTTCAATAAGGATTTCTGCAGATGCAGCCCTCTAGAATTTTCGAAAGCGTAATGCACCACCTTTGAAGACTGCGATTCGTTAAGTGAGCAACTGCAGACTAAACCTCCCCGAAATCGAAGTTATGAGATGCGAGGGTTTAACCAGTCTAGTCGTTTGGCTTGACGTGGCAACTCTTTAAAGACAGTACATCCTCTTCTAAACCCTTACTCAGGGATGACTAACTGTTCGATTATAAGGATAGGCGACTCTATGATTGAACTGAGAAATATAGAACCCCCTATATATTAAAAACGTCAAAGGACTTATAACAGAAACAAATTGGCAACGTGGACGAAACTCTAAGCGGCCATCATCAGGATCAATAAGGAGTGTCTGGTCCTCTTCAACCACCACAACTGGAGAGTAACTCCAATGTAGCATCACTGAAACTGCTGTCTTCTCTAATTCTATTAAGTTACAGAATAAGGCCGACCGAAGAGCCCTTCGGAGAATCGGAGAAGACAGCTATTTCATACGCAAGGACATACAGGTCTCATTCCTGCTGAGTATATGTAATTTGTACTTACTCAGCTTATGGCTGAGTTTTCGGAATCTAGTCTACAAGGAAACGTTTCCTACTTTTACTACTATATACCTCATTGCAGTGTATGAAGCTAGTAAATGTCAATGACTCCACAGAGGAGACGTGAAGCTAAGATGTAGTCGAACCCCATCGAATGCGCAACACAGTATCGAGAATCCTCGACAGATATAGCACTACTCCGCATTACATACTGCTTCTATGTATCTATTTTCAGATCTAAACATACCTATACAGACTATAGCAGCCCCTGAAGGTACTCATTTGAAGGCTACATCTTAGTGGTACAATATGTTCTCCTGCTATGTACTTTCTCAGCTTCTATACTTTGATTTACGTATCCTCTTAAGACTAGACTAGGGGGACGACTCGTGATTACAAAACATGAAGTGCGTGTCCTTCTATACAGATGGATCAAGAAAATTGTCGGGAGTAGGAGGTGGGTCTTCTCTAATGAACATAAAGGAGTTCCGCCTTTCTAATCAGTGTAACGTCTTTCAGGCGGAGTCAAACGTAATATGTATTAATCGGGATATCAACATTTATGCGGACAGGCAAGTCGCGATCAAATCCTTGGAATAAAGACGGTCCAACTATTTGATTAGACAGATGAGGTTGCTGAACCATCTTAGAACACTACTCTATCGTTAGGCATTCCATTAGGCTGGGCATCCTCAGAAGAGGAAGAAACTATCCTTTACATCCTTTGTACGGGCCATGCTTTCTCCGCTCGAAAAGGATTGTATATACCTAGGTGAAATTGGCTCTAGGCTCTCAAGCCGTAACATATCTCCATGTGTACCATCTTCAAAATAGGCGATCCTATATCTTGCAAGAACTATCGAGGCATATCCCTGCTTAATGTCGATCCTCAGATCCTATCCACCGTACTGTGTGTACGTCTGAAACCTCTCTGCAACACAATAACCGACACAAATCCTGGAATAGACCAACGAATTTCAAGTCAAGACACACCATCTCTTCATCGAGTTTAAAGCCCCATATGACACCATTCATTGCCTTGACGTCTACAAGGCGATGGCTGGAGATGCGTTATCGGGTAATTCCTTCAATCTTGTGCTGGAACCGATAGTGCGCAGGGCAGGTGTAAATAGGAAAGGCACTGTCTGCAATAAAGCTTCTACGGTCTTCTGGCCATATGGAGGAGAAGATCTACCCGCGAACTCTATGAGCTGTACCAAGATGTGAATGTAGTCCCAGAAAGCCAAAAAAACGTCAACTGCTCTGGCTCTACCACATCGAGGAAATGGATAAAAGAGGATCTTCGAATCGCAGTGCCGTAGTTCGAGAAAACAAGAAAGATCGAAGCTCCATTCTAAGAACCAAGCTAGAGCGAATGGAAACAGCATACCCGTGATCGGAAAGACTCTTCACGAGTCGGGGCTCATTAAGTAAGTAGGTATTGAACAGACCGTATCACACAGATGTACAAAAGGTTTGACGTCATGTAAGGCAGTTTCATATAATTTAATTAAACAGCTCCTGTTGCAGTACCAAATCACAAACCAAATCCTAAACCCTACACATGTATTCATATCCTAGCTCCACCGAACAATACAGATCCTGTCTGCTACGCAACAATGCTGCCAAAAAGAAAGAAAACTTCCACTTTGCATATTTGAGTAACCCGTTCTGAAAATCAAAATCATTTTCCCACACAAAGTCCTCACTTAACAAAGGACACCAAGGAAATATGGAAAACGACAAGAATACGAGTATTCGACTCTATTCCACGACGAGCTTTCAGGATATCCAGTTGCACATTGTGCCAAAGGAACTTCCAACTCTACGAGGGAAAATTCTATGCACATACTCATGCAGTTTTTATTACCAATTCCACCGCCCGGCCCGGGCCTAGTCTCCTTGAAATATTTTCACAATTTAAATTGTAAAGTACTTGCCATGCAAGCAGTTGAAGGTTATTTACGACTGAAGGACGAAAGGACACAGCCGATACAAATCCACGCCCAATATTCGTCTGGTTAATAAAATGAAAGCAATTTTTATCGACAAACAACAGAAAAATGTGAATATTCAAATTATGATCGATATCCTTGGGAGCGTAGCAGGATAGTAAGTGCATGAAGCGAAAATTTGAAAGGCTATCGGGTTTTAGTTTTTCTTTCTTTTCTTTTTGGTGGAACCAACAAAAAAACCTCCAGACAATTTGGTAGAGAGAAAACGGTTGCAGGAAGAGAATATCCTTTTGTGTCGTTTCTTCTGTTATCCTTTGAATCGCATGCTGGCGATGACACTTTGCAAATGCATAGTCTGTTCACAAATCGTGATTAGGGAAGTTGCTTTAGAATTCATATTGCGAGAGGATGTTTAGCGGTAATCCGGGATTACAGGACGTTATGTCCTTAATAGTTTAATTTTAGTTTAGGGAATTGGTTCGAAAAAGCTAGGATTGCAGTGAATAAGGAGAAGGGCCTACGCATTGTGATGCGTATCACTACTTGAAGCTATTCAGGACTAGTTGAATTAGTCGAAGGGTTTTGTATCCTAAAATATCCTTCTAACGTCAGATTAGTCATCAACGTCATCGTGAAGATATGTTGTGCATACATTTATGTATAGTGTCTTCCTCAGTCTTCGTCCTTAAGTCTTCTGAAGAAATCTTTGAACGTGGGTACACGCCTTCGGACCTTAGGCCACCATCCAGCCAGAGATTGGTGTGAAATGAATTTTTAATTTTTATTGGGGCGAAAGCTAAAACTAGGACTTACCACTAAGCTAAGATTAAACAACTATTGCTTAAAGCTTAGAGGAGAAGTGAAGGAGATCGAATTTGAGGCTGGGATTGCTGCGGTTAAAATCAAACTAGGTGGAGTTTGAGTTAGCCTTACGCAGCATACGGGATATAGGTTCATTGGAGCCGTATAAGGTGCGGTGGGTCAGAAGATAAAACAGACGAAGAAGATTAAGTTGTAAAGAGATGCCTAATCGATGGAGCCTGAGAACAGTCAATGAACGAAAAGAATATCTGCTACATCTCTACATTTCTCGAGGGAATTCAGATTGATAAGGTTGAAGCGGTCTTGATAGAGAGGCAAGATAATTGGGTCGATCTAAGAAAGACCACGAAGGGCAAAACGAAGAAAACGACGTTAAATGTTCTCAATTCTTTCCACACGCACTTGCTGACAGGGGAACCACACTTGACTGGCGTATTCAAGTAGAGGACGAATCAATGTAATATAGAGGGATCTAGTCACGTAAGGATCGAAGAGTTCCTTGGACCACCTTTTGACAAAGCCAAGTGCTGAGTTAGCTTTAGGAATTATCTCATCAATATGGGAACGGAAGTTTAGATCCCTATAGTACAGTATTCCAAAGTCGCAAAGAGATTGAACGATGGATATAGGCTGACGGTGGATGAGATAAAGGTGGGGGGGAGATATGCGATTGGCATATTTGGAAAAACTGTCTAGGTCTTGTTGAAGGAGACAGTAGTCCTGATGTGAAGAGAGGGTTTTGAAAAGTTTGGCATCGTCAGCATAGAGAGAAAGAGAGTAGTGGCTTATAATCCTATTAACATCGTTTATAGTCAGAATGAAAAAAAGAGATCCAAGATGACTGCCTTGTGGAACTACAGATCTGGTTTAGAAAGAAGCCGATAAGACGGATCTAAAGCGAACACTATAGAAACTGTCTTTCAGGCGAAGAAAACATGCCCGCCCAGAAATGTCGGTTCGGCGCCAATCAGCGTCTGCGCAGAGTCAAACCGGCTTATAAGATTGTGCTAACGCAACTATTGAGCCCGGACAAGTATTGAGTTCGCTAATTGTGTGCTGGAATTGTTGGCCGGAGATTCGGATCTTTGGCCCATTTTTAGTTCAGCGGCTATGTCAGGAAGCTGCATTGCTATTATTGGAGCAAACACAATCCACAAGTGTTCGAGCAAGCATCGATGAATCCACAAAAATAGACTGTTTGGTGCGGTTTATGACATTGCGACATCATCGCGTCTTATTTCTTTCGAAAAGAGGACTTCCTGACCGACTTCCTGAGGCAATAGTTCGATAACATCGATATATCCAAAGTATTATAAGAAGACAGCGCTACATTCCATACAAGCGACGCAACGCTAGAAATTGGTGAAGGAGAAACTTGGCAACTCATGGCGAGCTTTCATCTTCGACTTCAAACCACTCCATTGTATTCTCTGTGGCTATAACAAGTGCTTAGTCCACGCTAACGAGGCGACCACTTTGGACGAGTTTAAGGCCAAAATTCGAGACACTATTGCAAGAATAATTCCGAACATATTGGACTGAGTCATCAAAAATTGAACCGACCGCATGAAGCACTGGCATCAAGTTTGAGGCAGTTTATGAATAATGTACCATTCCACCTATAATGGCATGAATGTAGCTTCAAAGTAAACCCAAAATCAATTTAATATCTCGCATCTTTATTGTTTTATTTAAATTTTGTTTTCTATCGTTTTTATCTGGTCAACCTGTATTTCACTTTTACTCTCCTTCAGTGGCTAGGTGGGCTGACATATGGTCATATCTTCGCAAGCCATAGACGAACCGACTCACATCGTTGAACGCCACAACCAGTTTATGTCCAGAGGCCGAGTCTAATCTTGGAAGCGAAGCCTAGTTTCAGTTGGACTGTCAGACCATCCATAGTTTCCTCAGAACTTCATCAATACGCCTGACAATAAAACTAAGGTTATCAACACCAGACAAATGATTGCTCACTTTAAACCTAGGCTCGGTATATGGATTCATGGAAAGGCCATTTATCTCCGACCAACTATGGGAGGTTCTCATTATTCCTCAATGAGCCCAATTCGATTCGACAAATCTACTTGGTGTGCGAAAGTGGACGCAGCTGGTAGAAGATCGAGCTGGCTACAGAGGACTGTTGTTGTAGGCCCAAGTAATAGCCTTTGATAGATAGATCATCACTGGTCGACAAATATACCAATATACCTTTTTTTCAAACCATTTCAATACACCTACCTACTTTCTTTAATAATCATCTCAAGCTTGATTCAAACCTGAATTGATAAAGTTCCAAACTCCGATTAGCTACCACATTGACCCACGACAGCAGACCAACTCAATCAATTCATAAATTTGCTTTTTATTACTTAAAACTCTCTTGAAAGGTCTCTCACTAAAGGTTCGTTCCGGAATGTCCATTCGAGATAAGGCCAACTCCAATCGTCTGCTTCTGGTCACAGTGTGTTCTTTTTAGTATCACTGAACTTATTTTATGCGACGCTTAAGTAATTCTGAAATAATAAAAGCAAAACTGTGAAACACTATAAAAAGCCAACTCTTACTTACCAAATGGCCAAGAGTGCAGTCTTACATATTCCAGTGGCCTATAAAATAGCAGCAATAAAAATGATTGCTTTCGATCTCGTAAACCACACACAGCGGGTAGTAGTACGTGATTTTTATTTAAAAAATAAGTTCACACATAAGTTTTTCATTTCCCGTTTTGGTTTAGCATTCCTATTGGCATGCCACAGGCGGACGTGGGGTTTGAAAGATTGTTAAAATCATAATAGTTGGGATTTGTGTCCTAGATTTTATGTGGGCCTTAACTATGACACTGTAAGTGTGGCAAAGGGTTGGATAATAGGTTCATATGGGTCTTCATGACCACATACTCATGGTTCCAACGAGACTTCATAAAAAAATCATTACACAAACAACTACTAAATGAAATTGTCTACTAAAAAACCAGAAACTTCAACAAGATGTCACGTCAAGGCTATTTGCAAGCTTTTCGTGCACTCGAGTCAGTGGACACCATAGATCAATTATGGAGGTCTTTTCAATAGAGACATAACAATTTCGTACTTTGATCCAATCGCCTTCTCAAAATCTTTTTATAATCTGTTAATGCCAAAATGTTAGGCAAAGTTTATATTTTTATTGTAATGAAGTTTACAAACGAGCAATGGTTGGAAACTATTGAAAATTACTCTCGAAATCCAGAGTCGGTGGTCGCAACTTTAAGGCTGCGTACTCCAATTTTCGCGCGTAACAATCGTCCCATCAGACAGGCTGTGCATGCTACAGTGAACAAATTCAAGTCAGCATATTGTCTATGCAATATGCCAGTGCCAGTGAGACAACGGGGACCGCTAGACGTACTCACAAGAAACTAAATCAGTCGATTCCACTCGGCTTACAAAAATCGGTAATCGCTTAGTCCACATTATGGCGAATTTCGCATAAAGATGTTGGCCTACATCCTTACAAGATCTAATTAACCCAAGAACTGACGCATCTTGATTCATTTGAAGTGCGGGCCGATTGGACTCTGGAACAGTTCCACAAAAAGGGGTCTGATTGGACCGTATTTTTTCGACGATGATGTGTGGCAGCGGTAACGAAAAATTCACTCCAAAGTATCGATCGGTCGCTCCAAAATTGCTCACTATGGTCATACATATGAACGAAATAGAATTCTATTCTTAATTTTAAAATGTGGACTATATTCTGAATAAATTTCAGCCCGATATATCAAATACTCCGCAATTTTATTTAAGTACAAAATTGTTATATTCTTATTGAAAAATCCTTCAGATAATGAACTTTCTCTTTTAGTCCTCATGTATAAATAGACCCCAATACAGCTGATTAAGGCTATAACACATTGTTTGCATATACATACATACATATGTAGATCAAACGTCAGTTTATTGAAGCAACTTGAGTTCCATACGCCTACTTGAGTTCAATTTGTCAAAAACTCAGTGATGTCGCCTGCCTTTGAAGCTGGATACTGGAGCTGATATCGAGGAATCAAATGGCTTGTCAATGCGATTGGCATGCAAGATACTCTTGGCTGGAATGATCAGATCTACGAAGCTGCGAAAGATGGCGCCAGATGCTTCTGATTCTTCAAGAGGTGTAAACGTTTTTCAGTTCTGGATACTTGGCTACTGTCATAAAAGCTTATATGAGTCTGAAACTTGACAAGAACTCACATGTTTGGGAGGGAGCTCCCAACTTGTCTGAGTCTATTAGATAGGCAGGCAGATCTGCCACTGCCACTGGTCCAGTTCTTCGGCTGATATCAATAGTTGTGTCCCACTTGCCCCTCAGTATAATCCTATTACAGGAATGGCCTTTTCCTCTTCAATCTTCAATCTTACAGAAAAATTCAGAACAGTTGCCCATCTGTACATATGTACATATCTATGTGGCGGGATAGGCTAAGATCGGCCAAGAAAGAGCTCTCTGGTAATGTGACTTAAATAAAACTCCAAGTTTAAGTCATTTTTGGTTCTAAATCATTGGCTTTGCGGCATTTACCTCTGTCCAGGGCTACCTCGATACTAGGAAGACCTGATTCTGAAGCTTTGGCGACATCAGAGATTTTCAAAGTTTTCTGGAGACACAGCAGGATGGGAGTGCGCTCCATCTTTCGCTAGCCAGTCTCGCGAAGATTCTCTCTATATTGTGTTTAACAAGAGTTAGGGGCGGTAGAACACTGCTGTCGACCATTGCCAGGTCTTTCTCGTAATCTTTCTTGCTGAATTGTCTGCCAGTTCATTCTCTTGAATGCCCCTGTATCATCGGACCCAAAGGAGTGAAACGTCATGGTCGGTCGAGAGTGATGTGAGTTCTTCACAATGCTCTTATTGGAGCCTTAACTCTGCCACCTGTTCAGCTCTTGGTGTCATTGTATGACTTTCGCTAGATGTAGCTACATTGTTTCTGGTATATCAAATAGCCCTTACTTCGCAAACAATGGTACTTCCTCTGCATGTAACTTGGAGGAGATGTGGTTTCGGAATGAAAACGGACTAATTCCTGCCTCAAACTGAAGCCAGTGATCTCCAGGACATTTGGTAACAACTAGGCGGTTCTTCTTGCCACGCACCCCATGAAACCATGACTTTATTGCGCGAACACTCCGCGAACAGTTCATTCAGCGCTTCGAACCGGTGAATTGGCCGCCTAGATCGAGCGATGGAGCTATGTAAAGTTCAAAGTCTACATGGATAAGTCGGCTACGATTGAGAAATTGGAAGACAATATTACTTACGTCAAATGGATCATCCTTTATGTTGGCCCAAATCGCCACGCCATGAACACCTCCATAGATACCACTGCCGCCTAGGTGGTCGCACCAAAGTTCCAAAATAGTCTTGCAGAGCCTATCTTACCTTCCAAGGCGAACCCGTGTCGGAGAGTCTTAGGTAAAATCCATCCGGTATTGCCCCTTGTTACAGCATGGATACCTCGACGGCCTGAATTAGTCGCAGTATCTTAGAGCACCATTCTCATTAATTTTCATACTGGAGCAGCCTTCAACGAGCTGTTGCCAAACCTTCACCACCTAACAGGGCTGACCAGTAAGCAGATTTGCTAAGTCGGTTAAAGCTTTCAGACCACGTCAAGCCATTTATAATTGCAAAGCTCATCGTCAGCTTCTCTTCATAACTTTAAATCCTTCACCAGCGATTGAGCTGTAGTGGCCTCAAATAAATACATCAACATAATTCAACTTAACCCATTACCTACCCAAACTGGCGCCACTTTACATCACAACACTGAATCACTGGTGAATCTTCTCGGTCAGAAGTCAAAGATGATGAAGCAGCAAACAACAAGACGACAATCAAATCACGCGGCAAATTGATTAACCGGCTCCGTCCCTCGGCACTCGGCCAACAACATGAATTAATTGAACCAGTTGTCTGCAGTGAGACTACTCTCTGCTCCATGCAGAGGTGCCCCAACCAAGTGACACCCAGCAGGCATTTAAAGTAATTATTCAAATTGCTCTCCGTCTGTCCAATTGATTAAGTCCGAACTTGCTCCACGCAGTAGAGATGACATTTTGTCACGACAGAGCCCGGCTTCCAATAGAACGCTCCAGACCTAGAGCGGCACATTGGCTTCCTCATTGACCTCGTAGTATTGCTTTACTTAAAACTAATCGCTTTTTCATTATTTGTCACCCGAGAGTGGAGAAATCTGGGACTCTGGGCAGTAGTTCCTCGATTTTGTGCCTTTCGGACTTTATTGCGCCCCGTTACGTCGTAGAGATGTGGTTACTAGAGAGTGTGCGTCCAATTAATTGGAACCGCTTTGTGTGAGGAGGCCATTGTGTTTGCGGTATTCCAACTGGGGATTGGAGGAGACAATAACAGTGCTGGATCGCCGGCCATTAGGATGGGTTGGTGAACTCTATGAGTGAGGGAATCGTGTTGGAATGTAAAATAAATGCTCAAGTTGTGCTGACCAGCGCCGAACTCCTAGCCCGGTGGATAGACCACGAATGACATTGCTCTCTTCGTCTATATTACTTTCGAGTATCGATATGGCAAGGTATTCTGGAATTAAAGGTCAACCTTCACAAATCTTCAAAGAGCCCACTTACTGAGGCGTGTGTGGACCTACGGGAAGGTGTGTCCAAAAAACGATGGAGAAGTAGGGACGTAAAATGGTAGGCCTTACCAGAATCTATACTATACTATCGTAACTAAAATGTGATACTGTGTAAACCTTAGCCTGAAGTCGAAATAATGGACAAGAATGCTTGTAGAAGCAATGATCAAGAAAGCTTCAATGTCTCACTTGAACCAGCCATTCTTCGATTAACTTTGAAACACTTACTTCAGCACCGAGCATCGAGCACAGAGTACCGAAACCCTAGAACTCCTCTTTATGACACGCTTTCCAGAGTACTATCTCCAAGACACAACCAGTTACTTTTCGATGAACAAAGCTGGACTCCGTCGCCACTATACTTCACACGACAAGGAGTATATCGTTCCGCGTCTGGTGATCTTTTTTCGCCGGTGTTACGGTCATTTGCGTCCCCAAACGAAAACCCAGAGCCAGCAGAGTAGTTGATGGGACGTAGAAGCTTCATATGAAGCGGCTGCCTTCCGAACGTAGGAGACCCATTCTGTTGTCACGGTAAAGGAGAAGTCCAAAGCTCAGGCAACGCTATAACCCCAAGAAGACTGATATCGTTCATCCTATCAACAGGAAATCCTAGAAATAAAAGAAACCCTCAACACTGTGAATTCTAACCCTTTAAGACTAACTTTCGATCAAGGAAGCGTAAGGGCAGTCATTGAAGACAGGGTGGAATGCATGCTCCTCAAGATGAGAGACATTAGCTTAGAGATGGGTGACTGATAAGTATGTGCATGCATTGGCCTCAGGAGGAATTCTTTAAGAGGAGGACATGTACTTAAGTTCTTGCCTACCATCACCGACCTCCTGTTATCGTCACTCAATACACAACACAATTGGGCAGAAAGATATGGTTTACACGGCAAGAGCCGGAAAACAGAGGCCTTCCTCTTTACTAACAAAAGAGAGCCTCAATGGTGCAGACTTTGGAAAGCTGATAAAGGAAGAGAACGCGTCAGGAAAGATAAAGAAGGCATTTAAAGCTTTCTACGCTCGCAATAAAATCATTTGTAAACAATGAGGGCCTATGTCTGCCATCATCCGCTGGATGTGGACAGTCATCGTCATACCATCCACCATCCTATCTCTTGTATCTACTCGTCTACACTAGTAATGACCTTTAAACCCAGCGTCCCAGTGGAATTCATGGCAATCGCTGTCAGAAGATGATCGATATTTCCATCGGCAGTCAAGCACCATAACAGCTATCTCAGACCACAACTAACTTCTTATGGGAACGCCCTAGCCTATGTAGACCTAGGAAAGTGGACTTTCGGACACCATTTTCGAGATCTCGACTAACTAAATTTTGGGATGGTTCCGGGGTTTTCCGGAGGAACCGAAACGCCTCTTTTCTGAACGATTCAGCAGCTATCCGCCAGACCTACCTAATATGAGTCTAAAGAGGGAGTCATATTGTGCAAACCAATAAGATTTCTAAAGCAAGTTAAGCCAGGGTTTACTCCAGCAATGGAAGCCATTGGGACAAGTTCGCTGACAACGGTTTGGTTTATGCAGGCAGGTCTCATTATTCTGTAGGGATTACTAGAACATGTGGAACATCCTTTTCAAAAGACTTACGGCAACAGTTTGGGTTCCTGGTCAGAGTAACAAGAAGCTTGGAAAATATTTGATACATCTCTGACCAGGAATATTTATTCAGGTGACGTCAGATTGTGAGTTGAGACTACCTTGTTCAAGCACAATGAGCACGAAATGAACAACGCTGACAGCTGGACATGGTCCCAAGTGAATAGCACTACTATCTGAAAACAATGTCAAGTCGCCTTCCCAAAGGAACAAATAATCAAAATACAGATCCAACGCCAATGACTCTTTGGACTGATAAATGATGATGGGTGAGTTCTGGCAAACTAACTTCCAAGACTCCTCTTCAAATGCCGCAAAAGACTTTTCATGAAGTTTGGTGAAGTTTTTTAGTTTGAGATTATAGCCTTAAACTTCCTAAACCCTCTTCTTCTTCTATTTGATTCTAGACCTTGTCCATAACCTTCCGACTACGATGGTTTATCGTGAAATTTCATTACAAGTTTACGGCAGATTAGGCTAAGGATGTGCCCCTACTGTCATTAATCATTCTTCTCCTGCTTCAACCAATGCCCCACTTAGGAGTGATGCCTAGTATCAACTTTTAAGCGTACCTGTTGCCTTTAGACATACCCGGAGTTTCTGAAATGCTGATTTATGTCTCCTGTACTCCGCTGTACAGTACCCACAGTCCCAGGTTCCTCATCAGTAGCGGTAAGGGAACTGTTGGGGCGTGCCTCGAGCGTGCCATTTGTAGCAAGAAGAAGAAAGATAATAATATTGTGGATCAGGCTAATGCTAATGAATAGAACTCTGGTTGTAGATTCGGACTGTCCCCGCTTTGTTAATACTGAGATTAATAAAGGCTGCCGCAGGGTGGCGGTCTTGACTCTGTGTTGCATACTCTCAATAATTGAAACGTCTAAGCTTAGGGATTCGCGAATGGTGTTGCCATATTTTCGGTGGGGACATGCTTACAGACATGGTTAAGAAATAGGCTTTCGGTCAATCCTCTAAAAACAGAGGTTGTTCTCTTAACGAGACGTTTGTGAAAGGTCTCACTTCGCCTGTGCGTTACTAGCTAAGTGATCCTAGATAAGAAACTTCTATGGGTACAGCATGTCAAGTTGAAGACATTCAAGGTGACTTCAGTTTTCTGCCTGTGAAAGGTTACTTTTGGCAAGACATGGGACCTATAACCTAGAAGATTTCTTTGGATCTATACGGCTTTGATAATACTTGTTCTACCTTATGTGTCGGTTCGTGTAAGTATATGTCTACCTTCTGTACTAAACTCCAAGGAACGGCATGTCTCGGTTGCACGGGAGCTTTCCCGAGAATGCTGGGCTCTGCTCTAGATGCTCTAAATGACTAAGATGTCCTTGATGCTTTTATTATAGCCTGTACTATCAGCCTGCCATCTTAAATGGAGTGGCTTTTTGTACCATCGATGATCTTGGGCGACCTTTATTCTTCGACTTTAGTTCCATGGATATGGTAGTTGGCCCAGACTCTGAGCCTGGATTGGGCTCCAAAACTAGTTAAGGGTTCGGTGCTTGTGTCCTCTTGAAGACAGACAATACTAGACTTCACTACTCGATAGACAAGCATGCCTTTTTCTTAAGAGGCGATCTATGCTATCCTATTGGGTGCCGATTATACTCTTACGAACAGGTGGAAAGCTCGAAAGTAAGGCTGTCCTTAAGCCCTGATGAAACCCTGCAACCCTTTCCAAAGAGTTAGGGAATACAAGAACACCTTGAATTCGGTTTGAAGGCTGAGCTCTTTGACTGTTGTCGGAGTGATAGGGAAATGACCGATGATTTCTCAGGAACTAAACCTGCCTTTGATCTTCCTGCATCTTAGTCCCGGCCCTGTAAAAGCCGCTCTTACACTATCCTTTAGGCAGGCTCTCGAACGTCTCTAAAATACCAGCGGAATTCTTACTATCTCTCGTCAGAAAAGACAACTTATTGGCGTTCTTACGGAACACGTGCTAGGCTTAAGGGACACCTCTGTCAGCGACGCTTCTAGAGAGGGTGACGATACATCAGATCATTTCCTTGGCTATTGTCCTGCCTTTTCTTGGATCAGAGGACAGATGTTCGTTGTTAACGTGGTACCTATTGTAAGCTCCTCATCGCTGAAGTACAGTATCTGAAAGAAATTTCAGCAAAAACTGAGTACAGTGGACCAGTTCCACTGGAGTGCTCCACTTATGTATGTGATCCCTAACTCTACAGAAATAAAACAGGCCTTTTACCCTTTAGCTAGCGAATTGGACACACATATGCCGACTATGCCTACGGGCCACTAAAACTGCGAAAATATTCCCCTAAGGCTTTACTTCATCCTAGGATGTCACCACCTCTAATCGACTAAACCACGCTCACTTCCTTTTCAAGGAGTCAGCGCAACAGATCTCTTGGAGCAAGTAGTGCTTCTTGAGGTACTTTTACTTAAAAAAAAAACCAGAATCCACTTCAACCATATGTAGTCCTACAAGGACTAAGCCAGTCCTTCAGTGTTTTAGTGAATCTTTTCACCGTCCCAGCAGAACATGTCCTCTTAGTTCACAATAAGGATCCACCCACCGGTCCCATCAGATAGATAATAAATAAAATCGATTTACTTCCATCCAGCTGCACATAGATGCAGTTACTTTCACTTTCACCCTCCACCATCGACCTGAGGCACTTCACCCCCGAACCGAACACAAGGACGAGCACAAAGAAAACCCCTAGGAAGGGAAAATAATACATCCCTATCTGCTCACAAGTCCGTTCCATTGAAAAGGAAAATCGGCCAAAGAACCCTCTGCTAACAGAAAAACTCCAGCTAACAGCGCTGCGCTGTTAACGCGACTCTTTGTTGTCTGCTCCGCCAACCGTTCTGTTAACCAACTGTTCATTCACCCTCCGAAGAGTCCAAAGAGAGCCATCTGCCTTCCGTTTCTCTTCAGCGAAACTTGTTTTGATTTGAACGCAATTGTATCGAAGAGAGGCGTGCATTCCACACAGCTGATTTCCGTTTGAACGGGTGCTTGCTTCTCCGAATCCAGCGGCACCGTTCAGTATCAAAACGTGAGCGGTCATTAGGAGGTGTCGTTGCATCTGTGTCGCGTTTCGTGTGTTCGTAAATCATCTAATCGCCATTTTAGTGCAGTTTCGTTGGTTTTTTTGGCAATTTTCTTCCGTTTTTTGTTATTTTTTTTCCTTTGTTTTGTGCGTCGCAAACACGGGAGATCTGTTCTGTCTGTCGGACTTCCGGTAGCGTGCCAGGTTTAGAGGAGCCCCCCGAGCCCTTTTATTGTTTCTGTCTGTTCTTGTTGCAATGGATTACCAGTGTCTTGTGTTCCCTGCCGTGTCGGCTGTTGTGTGAAGAAAAAAAGCATACCCACTCCGAGTAATAATAAAGCACGGAGGTGCATTAAGTGAGCGAATAAATCGAGAGTGGATTCGATGTTTAATTGCGCGAATTCGGTGTAATTTGACTGAAGCCGCCCCGCTTGTTTATCGGATGACGGCCACAATTAGCAGCAGTTCCGCGCTAGAGGTATCAATAAACTGATTCGACGCCGTTATCAACTCAACTGACAGCTTATTACGTATGTACCGTGCCTATTGGTGGTGTTTTTGTTTGACACGTTTGACATTTTACCGGTGGTATTCGAGGCCAGTCTTATCGCAGGAGTTTAGCGCCGCCATTAGATTAATGAATTCCTCCTCCCTGATATCAGACCTTTGACAAGTGTCCACTCTGTGTGAGGGAATTCTACTCCCAACTACCTGTTTCCAGTGTGACCGTGACATTAAGGCACCTTTTTTGTTGTCTCCTCGGGGGTATCTGTCAAATGGAATTAAATAAATAAAAAAACAAAAAAAAATGTGGAAAGGTATAAATTTCTTGGATGGCAGGTCGTCTTGGGCGTTGGATCCAGAGGTTAATTTAGACAAATGGTCTCCGAGGGTTGGAGGTTGTTCTTTCCTTTTTTGCATGCGGGTTTGTTTTTGGTTTTATTTTTTTCGTGTGTTGATGTGAATATGGGTTTGGCCAACATTTTGAATTTATTAGGAGTGATGATGCTGAATTGCTACCCTACTGCGTATAATTTAGATGAACGGCTTTTAAATTGATTTGAAGTCGGCTTTCGGTAATAGAGACTGAGAGGGCTCTTCGTGCAAACTTCTGGGTGACCATGGTTTTATCAAATTATTAGTAGATGTAGTTTGTTGAAACGAACAGAACTACTGTGAACATTAGTAATTCAAGATAAGAAGAAGAAGGGAAACAAATTGGTACATGACACAGGATGCAAAAACTACTTCGGATGTAGCAAGATCATTAAAGTGTTTCAGGGAAGTTGTCCGAAATGCCAGGAAGGTCACGCGGAACACTAAATTGTCAGCTTATTCTTTTAGGAAAAATGAAATCATACATAGGATGAGCTGAAGCGACCCTTTTTGGGCATTCCTTGAAATAAAACAGTCGTGGTGTCCAAATGAAGTTCAACCCATAGAATCTTTCCTTTGCAAAGGCACAGGACAAGTCTCTGTCATTTTGAGAAACATATTCTGGGGCAACAAAGGTCGGCTTAATCGGCTACGATCGGATGATGAAAGTATGTGAGAAGACCAGCGATCCAGAAACCCCATTAAGACCGTGAAACATGGCATGACCCGAGATGTCATGGCATGGTGTTGGACTCTCATAGTGATAATTGATGTCATTCTGGATCAACATACAGGACATAACGGACCACCCTGGAGAATTACATGGACTTAGGCATGAACATATCGAACCGTACATCATGGAACTTTATGCATGATGGTGACTTAAAGCATTCTTCTCACCTTGTGAACGATTGACTTTCGAAGAAACGGATATCTATGCTTGATTGGGTAGCCCAAGGAATCGATTCAAATACGATTCTAAGCCTTTATGGATAAACTCTGGTGAACCATACAGTCAGTGTGGGGTCCTATCCCTTTGGATGGATGAAGGCACTTAGTTGAGAAGCTGCCCAACTGTTGACAGGTGACTGTAAGGAGCAAAGGATATCCAACAAAATATTAAATATATATTTTGTGAGACTGGACCTGGACTACAGCCAGTTTCAAAGCTGTCAAGTATTTCCTTTTAGCTGAATATACTACTTATTTTGGAAAAAATAATGTCTTCCATCAACAAAGTGCAATTTACGTGGACACTAACTAATTTGACATTACTATGGCGGTCCTTCGTTGGTTTGTCTGTTTTAACGCTTGACTGCAGCTTAAACGTCTGAAGAGATTGGTTCAAACTTCAAATTTGGAGTCAGTAGAGAGAATTTTGATTCTAAACTCAAAATTAAGGCCAGGAACTTGACTTAGAGCCGGTTTCAAATAAAATGATATTTTTCGAAAACAAGTCTAACGATTTTGATACAATTTGTTACTTAAATTCATTTGGGCATATGCTATCGGATCGGAGAATGCAAACGACCCAGTTGCGTACTTTATATGTATATTTTACGGCCCCAGTTTTCACTACATTATTCCTTTTTTTAGTCCTTTATCCTGGATCATCCTGGGGCAGGGCCAGTAAGATCCTCGAGTAGTGCTGTCGTTTTGCGAAGAATGAATAGAATATTTCAAACAAGTCGAAACCTACAAAGTAGTAGTTTATGAAGCTGGGCTAGAACTCAGTGACGCCTCTGCAAAGAGTCGAGATCTAATCAAATCTACCCGAAATAGACATCACTCTGAACCGTAGGGCTCGTGGATGTCATTCGCTAAAAAACGAAAGCCAAACATGCAAGAACTTCAGTCCTTCGCTTGCCATTTCTAATTTCTTATGCATCTGCTCCTACGAATTCGGTATAATGGTGGCAAAGATTCATGCAATGAGGATGCAAGTGGGAAATATCGCAACTTAGGCTACACCTCGAGAGCTACAATCGTTAGGTAGCTGGTGTGTATTCAGTTCAGGCCCATGCACCCTGTGGGTAGTAATGGCTCAGAGTTCCCGCTATGTACACCTTCCAGCCTTTAAGTTAAGTAGAACTAATTTTCTAGACAAATCTGTCTTTTTCATTATTCAATCACTTGAACTTCTAAGTCAACAGAATCAGAGAGCTGTCTTGCAAGGCCCTACAGACAACAACATTCTAGGGACCTATGTAGGCATCGTCGGGTGGAGATTTATGTAGACAGTTCGAACATTGATGCGGAATCTGCCCTTAAGTCCTTTTGGGTAAATAGACTCCCATCCGTTAAAAGCTAGTATAGGAATAGCCTCACATTTGTAAGACAACGATTGATAAAAATTCTTCCAATTCTCCTGAACGTACATCTATAGGTACAGCACTGGCCAAATGCATTAATAGGACATTAGGAACAATATTCGTTGACAACCTGAGTTGAACAACATTAGAGTTAGAAAATACATGATAAATACATGAGTAATGAGCAAGTCGTCCTCGAGTGCCTCAAAAAATGTCGACTTGTACATTTTGACACAACAAAGCAAGTGTTAGTGTCAAGTTTCAACTGACAGCTCCTGCATTAGTCAGGCTGAATCTAACGCTTCAGTCTCTTGTCTTAACACAACAAATAGAGGTAAGCTAGGTAGATTCAGATCGATACAAAGAAGGTACCACATCCACGGGACAAGACTCTTCTCTAGTCCGCCTAATGTAAAATTCGTAACTAGACTTTCACTGACTGACTTTTTATGAATACAATAAAGGGCCTAACCAACCAACTATAAGTCATATGAAAGGACCTTCCAAAAATTTTGCAAGAAGTTTTGTTGGAGAAGACTTCAAGGTGACTTTTTGGGCGCCTTTTTGGAGCAATAGCGACTATATGTCAGGAATACAACAATGTTGGCTTCCGACATTTAATTAATCTTTGACTTCACAGAGAGTGGTCTAGACGTCTTAAGTCGTAACCTACAGTGACCATCCTTACGCGAATTTTGTACACGAAGTGGACTAACAGAATCCCGATTTGGTAAGGTTTGCTAAGATTATTCAAAGCACTGACCTTACTTCGGTAGAACTACAAGATGCGGTTCTCCAGTTAGCTCACTGCCTCGAATTGCGCGCTCCAAGTTGGTTGAGGTGCGCTTCTACTTGTGTATACTACATAAGGTGAGGTCTTCCTTTATCGCGTTGTTCGTCCGAGTTAGATTCCAAGACTCTTGCTTTAACGCCAACTGAACCGAACGATTATTTTGTTCGAAACAATGGATGGAGTTGATGGTTCAGCGCCAGGTAGTAAGACTAGGACGATCAAGGTCTTGTACAGGATTCTATATATTCTCAAAGTTATTTTTCTTTGTTGTGCCACTTAGCTGGATTCGCACCTTGGCTGCAACACGGTACTGATCCAAGTCGATGTTGGCTCCTCGAAAGGCCCGGATAAGCAGAAACATACCTAGTTTCAATCGCAGTGTAGTCAATTTAGGTGATTACTCCATGATGAGGAGATTGCCGTGTCCCGTTGTGAGACATGGTGTCGAACTGGCTATGCTTACCAACTATCCGGCCTTTGTTGTCCTCCTTTTCTGTCATGGATTTAACCTCTTAATCTGTCGAGGACCTCGTAGAGACGTTCGTTGGTGGCGTGCGACATTGTGCCACCAGTCAGGGATATTTTCGACTCTTGAGGTATGCCTTGCTTATCCCCTCCGGTCATCCAGATCAGCAACTACCAATCGGGTTTAGGTTTGGTTTCTTGCTTTGGCAGCGATCCCTCCGAAGCTTTTCAACAATATTCTCTCTCTTCAACGAAGACATCATGCCTAAACCTTTATAGATACACTTTTAAGCATTCATGTGCGGTCATAAGCTAGTTGAAGTGGAAGTCGTTGTATGAGTCGATAGTTCCATTTTCATTTGATGTTCAGTTCATCGCATGCTCTCATGCTTAAGCTGATAGTTCCTGTAGTAAAAGATAAGTATTTGCTGATTCGCAACATTACTCTGGATAAAGTTCCATTCAAGCGAACAACTTAGTCGGACGGTTTCCCGAGCTGTTCCTTGTAAGTACTCCTAGTGTAATGTTCTCCATTCCTTCCAGGTTTCTCGCGCCCGGGACTCCTCCATTATTGGTATAGTTATAGTCAAAGTATACATACTGGGAATAGGTTCTAATACACATCCTTGTGGAACTCCGCGCGACATGTATGAGTGCATATAAGAAACTCTAAAGCAGAACCACTAGTTGCGTTCAAATGAACGAAAACTCGTCTAATTTACACAATGACCCAATTCCCGCTGTAGCCTTCGGCGCTCTCCAAAGATATCGCATCCATTTCCAATTATAATTTCGTAATTAAATCTCAAATCATTTGGAATGACCCCATATTGATAGTAGCCTCATTCATGAAGGCAAAAGCACAGCGTTTAGGTCCCATCTTCATCACTGCACTTACCCCGATGGATTTAATTGAATTTACTTCACCAATCGACTGGAGGCAAACACTGACTGTGCTCCAATTCTCCAGCCCCCACCGAAACGAAACTATGTGTACCGTGCAACGTCCACTACTTACTCGGTAAACACATCCGGATTTGTTGACACTGAGTCAATCAATCAGCACTCAAAGCCATATACACACAGGCACACGTGAATCCTCCAACTACGGGGTATCCCTCTAAGCCAAGCGAATTAGATTCAATTAAACGATTCCGATAACACAACACGTCCGTCCGGCTCCAGCTCCGGCCTTATCACTCGCCTGCGCGATGGATATGCCAATAAACGATGAATTAAGTGATGGGCGTTCGTTAGAGCCTGCAACCTACTGCCTCCTCGCTACACGACATCAAACAGAGGCAATCCGTCAAAGTGTTCGACATCGCCAACACAAGAGGCGACGGATACATGCCACTGGGCGACTTGACCAGAGAGAGAGAGTCATCGTCTTTAATTTGCACTTTTTGAAGCGCGGCAAGGCTGCCAGCGCTGCACATCTACACCAGTGACGTTCAATCAATTATTATTCGCTGTAATTGATTGCAAACAAACATTAATCAAAGAGAAACTTAATTATGCATCCAAGAGGGGGCCGAGAGAGAATCCAAATACACATGCTCCAGATCGTACTCCATGTGATGGGCAGATAGATGGTGTTTGCCTGGATATAGTGTCTTCTACTGGGGCACCTTGAAGGCATCTTTCATACTTCCAATGAATCCGGTGGAAATCTAGGACGGATGCACCTTGCTCTCAGTCAGTGATGATGGCTCTCTCGGTTGACTTGAATTTAATTTCATGAAATTGCATCATGTGGTTGTGGAACGAATGAATGTGCTGAGAGAGCTGCTGGGAGCGGGTGGAGGGCTTGAGTGCTGCCACTGCCACTGCCAACATGCTGAGTTGGATTTATGCATATGAGTGAGCTAAATCATTTTAATTACATTGAGCGCATCAGATATTGATGACTCTTGAGAGGCTGCTGTTCGGTGAATTGCTGCAAGAGGAGGTTGTAACCCTCAAGGCCTCTCCTTCTTCGAAACACTTGCAGTGTTTGTGTGGGAAAGGAGGTTTGATCAAATGCTGCCGCAAGGAAATGGAAAACAGAAAACTGGGAGGAAGTTCCGGCTGGTAGAAGGAAATTGAATTTATAATTTTCACTGTAACAAGTGCAGGGAGGCTGTCACTACTTAATTTGGATGATGGCCAACCGACTTTAAGGACTTTCCAAGAATCAATTGATGGTGCCTGCAGTGATCGAAATTTCTACTAAAATTCTGTTGGAAGGGATGCTGTTCCAGTTGCCTTTCCAATGAGTCCCTCATAGGGGGTGGGTAGCTCTAGCTATACAAAGCATCTCCGACTAACACTCAGATTGGGAGAGATCATGGGCGAGACCTTGGAGGAATTATATTTCTTGGTCAAGGAAGCACATATAGCTTTGGGACTCCAACGTTGATGAAGTGCTGACAGTTGAGTTGTCCCGAATCCCGCGACCTATTTAAAATCATGTCTTAACGAAGCGTCCATGTCTACCATCTAGTGCCGTGTCAGAAAGGTAGTTTGAGACTTAAGAAGCTTTCTTATGACATTCATACTCTCAGATGTTTGTCAGATGCTCACGAGAGGTGGGACAGTGAAAAAACTTTTAGGTGTTGTCTGGTCTTAGGGTTGAACCTCGAATCCCTCGCTCTGTAGTCCAACGCATTAACCACTTAAGCCCACGTGACTTTAAAAATCACAGACGTTTCGACGATGTCGTTTCGAACAATAACTTTTGATTCAAGTAACGACAAACTACAGATGACAGCTTTCGTAAGGACAACGATCGTCTTTGAAGGTCGTGATGAGGGTTCAGGGTATCCTCTGTAATCCTATGACAATGGTGATTCTCGCATTTTTACAGACATAGCCACTACATTGTATACTACACTTTGCCTCTAGGTAACTAAGGTAACTATTAAGCTGGGCTTAAGACTTTGCTCAATCCTCTTAGTAGGCTCAAAGCAGTTGGAGAATGTATGACTGGCTTAAAATCATTTGAAAGGCTCCCTCTGCTAAGTTGTTGACTGTCTGAATATAATGGAATCACTTAAAGACGAGACTTTATTAAGTACGACTTGGAGAAAAAGAAGGCACACTGTATCGCAGACAAGATCAAAGGCATTTTTGACGGACCCATGTCGCAGCAATGGCTATGGTATTGGACAAGATGCATGGCGTATTGAACCTTGGCTCCCAGGTACAGCATGCAGCAAACAATCTACTTGCCATGACAAGGATCGCACTGAGCCATCAAGCGTTGGTGACCGACAACTGCTCGTACTAGGTCTTCCAGGCAGAGATGACTGGAGCACTAGTATCTAGAGGGAGGTATATACATAATGTAGGTATGGTACCAAGTTAGTATGGAATTTTGTAAAGTCGACATTCAAGACACAAGCAAAACGCAATGAGACAGTGACATGATTTCATTGTCGACCATGACGGCGCAGTAGGAATGCTTCTATGTGATGTAGGTGGTCAGAGTCGAGTTGTATGTTTCAACAGCGAGACTAGATGCGAAATTCCAGTTTGGACTTCTTTTGTAATCTACGGATAGAGGTTCCATCAGTGAGGTGAATCCTGAGCAGGTACTTCCACCGAAGAAGTGAAATTTGAGAAATTCCTGGAGTCCAGTATATTGGTCGGCCAACTTGCGGATTCTGTCCAGGACCAAGTTGACGATTTCCTTGACGATGATGTAGTGTTCACGGGTATATTTGTAAGCAGCATTTTCTTAGGCAGCGTTTTACTAAGAATGGAACAACAGTAGGTTTCGGTACGCAAGGGTACATGTTTGCTGGAATTAGTCTCACTTAGTCTCACATTCAACAGTCTTGCCTTTGTGAATTCAATGTTCCAAACAAACAGACAAACAGACGCTACCAATCTGAACAGCAGAGATACATCCACTCATTTTGATTGAAGGTTTTAGAAGATTTCAAAAAACTTATACTTATAGCCAGCTATGAAGCTATAGGAACACCATTTTCTGCTACTTTTGCCTAAATACATACATATGTACAGATATTCCTTACAAGCTTCGAACCGCTCGCGAACATCTGGCAAACACCCGAAAGTAAAAAGTCATGAAACACTTCTAAAAAAGACTGTTTTTTTGAAAACTGAAACTAAGAATTTCAACTAAGAATTTCAACTGTTGTGAACACTGGACAAACATCCTAAAGAATAATGTCTTCAAAAGGTTTTTAAAAAGTACTGATTTTTAAAATCTGTGCCGACATGGCACGAATGATTGATAAAAAGCTAGAAATTGGGCTTTACATGGATTTGTTGCTCCCCTTAGGAACATCTTACGAGTCTTTGCAGTTTCCTTGACCAAAAAGTGAATTGGATTCAGGTTCAAGTACACTAACACGGCAGAAGCTGGACATTATCCCTTGTCTCCCATAAAGTAGAGGTTTGTCATTCTTTGGACTTATTGTATCCTCATCGAGCCATACCGCTCCAGTCCAAGGACATGGAGGAAACCTGGACATAGTCACTAGGTTTCTACACGTCATCTGAACACTGGTAGCATTTGTACAGATCTGATCCCGGTCCGTTCCTGAATTGCCTTCAGTCGTTTTCTTCTTCTCGTAGATGGTACTATTTTGTCCGGGCCTACCCTACCTACAGTTTTGGATTAAAGTTCCACAAAAGGGTTGTAAGGATTCGATTAGTCGAATGGCATCAGCATAAGTCTGAGAGTTGTTGTTCTTGTCGAACAGTTAAGATAGTACGCCCCTTTTGGACATCCGCTTGTGAAGACATGCAGCTTGTATATCCGTTTAGATGCGTTTTGAGCTGTTGCAGTGTGGAGCAGCTATTTTCGTTTAACCATGAATAAATCATCTCAGATCCATCTATCATGCAATGACCCAAATACGTTACCAAACTTTTCGTTCCTCGAATAAACTTGCATGTACTACGTACACGAACGTCCAAGTGGCGCCCCATATCTTAGTGCGCACTAAAAAGATCCGACATGCAATTTATCTACAAGTACTCGGCTCGCTCTCTAATGTGTCCTCAATGAATTTGAAAAATGTATCTCGAACCTTCAGCCGTACGTAGTAAGTACAATTGCTGTCGGCGCCATTGCCAAAAACCTGAAACAAAACGCATTTCTCATTCACGCGTTCCTTTGAATTTTCTATTTCTGTGCAATCATCGACCTCCTCGTAGGGCTATGCATTAATTGCCTCACAATTTTAGCAACAATAGCTGGTTTGCCGGCTATTTTCGGCCACAAAAACACACAAAAACACATGATTAAGTGTGTGTTCTACTGGGTGTTCTACTCCTCCTGATCATGATGACGAGGATGATGATGATGATGATGATGATGATGATTCATAGACGCATGGTGCTTGTACTCGTAGTATAGCGTCAACCAGATGGATGGGAACGGATGAGGAATAGATGTCAGCATTGATGCAGTAAATATCCATTAACCCGCCCTTGTACACACAGGGCACCTACTACTCCCCCCCTGCCAGTCTAATTATAGTTTTTTTTTGCGGAGAAAAAAAAATGAGTTATCCAGTGCAGATACAAAGATGTATCTCAAAGTGAAAGGAATGCGCGGGCTTTATCTAACACACCGCGCTCTTCATCATCATCACCATCATCGTCAGGAGCAGCAGCAGCAGCAGTATCATCAAATAGCAACATCAACCTCACAGAGAGGGCTGCGTGTTGAGCTCCGGATAGTTCGTCTAACCAAACGTGTCCCGGTTGTTGGGGGAAGACACACGGGACAAGGGGGAAGGAACGGAACCCAAAGCAGTTGGGTGTTAAGGAGGCGGAGGCTGAATTTTCAATTTGATACGGGGTGCGGATTTATAGCTCCGTCATCATCATCATCATCGTAGTCGTTCGGCGTGATGTGAAATTGTTAAATTAGCCAAGACATCGCATAGCTTGGATAATGGAAGTTGGCCTTTGCAGGTCCTCCTCCTTCTCCTCCTTCTCCTCCACCCACACCCACACCACCGCCGACATCTAAGTTTTGCCCGCAAAGTTTTTTTCGCTCAGTTTTTCCCTCAGTTTTCTCGGATCGTTCTTGTTTTTTTTTTTTTACTTTTTTTTTTATGAAGTGTCGCTTTAATTAAATAGCGGTAGTGTTGTGAAGAAATTTAATTTAATTTTTTTTTCCAACACTTTTTGGTAGGAACACCACACCCGGAGCTAGGAGGGGGATCAAACGTTTAGCCTATTTGTTCCTGCTCCTTTGGGGAGAAACCAAAAAAAACAAAAGTGTCCCGCAATTTTGCCAGAGGGGTGGTGAAAGTAAATTCTGCGTTAACTGCCTAATTATTCATGATGTTTACTCTCTTCGGGTCTGGGCAGGATTCAGAGCGGCGTGGGCTTGCTGTCACACAAAGTCTGTAATATACACAAAGTCTTGGGGCGTGGATTTAGTATTCAAATGAGTTTACTAGAGCCGCTGGTTTTTAATTTTCTCCTTTTGTTGCGTGTATCCTATTTCCTAAAAAATAGAAATTGCGTTGCTCCAAGCAATGGGGACAATGGTGTTTTGTTTTGTTTTTTTCGTCTTCGTTCAGGGGAGACTCGGAGGGTTATCCTAAGGAGTTCAAGTAACAAATTGAAAATGTAGAAAACAAAGTTTTTTTTTTTTTTGTTGGTGCTCATTCTTTGCTCGAATTGAATTAAATAAAGTTTTTAATTGGAGACGGAAATTGTTGACACCGTCGGTAATTAAAAATGAAAACTGTCACTTATTGGAGTCGGGGGGGGTTGGGCTAAGGGAATCGGAATGGGTTTCGTCTGTTTCGAGTTGAAAAAACTGTCATTAAAGTTGGTATCCTTGCCGTTTGATGCAGCAAATGGAGCTCTAGATGGGACTGGGTGTAATATAGCCATTAGGGGGTTCTGAAGAGATTCTTGTGAGAGTGACCAGATAAGAACGATAGGAAAACTAATTTGAATCAAACAACAACGGTATGAGATATATGTTTGATTCTGACTTCAGTTTGAAGCTACATTCATGCCATTATGTGTGGAATAGCACATCATCCAAATAGCCGCCGCGGTTTCGATGGAAGTGCTTCAAGCGGTTGGTCCAATATGTGCGGCGTTATTCCGGCAATAGCGTCTCGAATGTTGATTCCGAACTCGTCCGAAGTGGTTGCCTTGTTAGCGTAGACTAAGGACTTGATGTAGCTTTAGAGAAAATAATCGAATGGTGTGAAGTCGCATGGTCTCTGTGCCCAATTGATGAACGCCCGCCAGGAGTTCGAACGTTGCGTTGCTTGTGTGGCATATAGCGCCGTCTTGTTGGAACCATAGCCCGGATATATCGATGTTGTCGAGCTCTAGCCACAGAAAGTCAATTAGCATCGCTATATGTATATGATGATGATGGATGCCGCCATGCCATAAACCGCACCAAACAGTCAATCTTTGTGGATGCATTGATGCTTGGTGGAACACTTGTGGATTGTGTTCGCCTCTATAATGGCAAATCTGCTTGTTGACATAGTCGCTGAGCCAAAAAAGGGCCTCGTTCGAGAAGATGATTTTTTGGCCAAAATCCGGATGTCAGGCCATGTCCAGCCCTCAATTAGAGAACTCAAGGCCTAGTGTATGGTCGTCCGACCTACATTCTCGCGTCAGCAGAATCTTATACAGATGTTGGCCCAAATCCAACTGCAAAATAAGCCAACTCTGGTCATTTCGTACCAATCTCTGTCTGAATTCTGGTTTAAGGTCCAAAAGAGTGTACTCACGTTCAAACTTTTCCACAGTACGACCAATTTGCCTGCACACTGAAGCCATGATGTCAACCGATCTTACGACGAAATTCACGTTGCGTATGAGCCGGACTGAGCCGGAATTTCGATAAATTTTTTTAATAATTTCCTCGCATTTGGGAAGTGTAAAACGATACATGATAGAATGGCAACCCTTACTGGATATTTTGACAGCAGAACGTCATTGTCACCTTTGACAGCTGCTAAAACAAAATAACTGCAAATGTGCCATTGCTGTCAGAGCACTCTTTGTATAGACCGGGCCTTCTATCTGTCCTTAGTGTGGCGTCTTGCAGTAGTTGAACTATCTTAAACTTTTCAGCTTGTGGCGAGCTACTTATGACTACAAACAACAATTTCATGTTTCACACAAATGAGACAAATGACCGCCAAAAACCTCAGGAATCCAATTACATCATGTTACACACAGACAGACAGACAAATCCGTGTCAAAGGTTATCCTTATCTGGCCAAACTAGCACGTATCTGCCATTGCACGTAGACCAATAAAGCATTCTCTCTCCCGCCGCGAACGCGGCCCAACCAGCCGATCTTATCAGCTTTAAACTTCTTTTATTCTCAGCCCAATGGCACAACATTAGCCCGGCACACACAACAACAACATCTCATAATTCCACAAACAATCTCATATTTTATACATCAAATGGATATAAATTAAACAAACTACTCCCGGACGAGGAAAGGGAGGAGGAGACGACAAACCTAAACGTAAACGTAAACGAAAACGAAAAACTATCCCAAAGCCAGAGGCCCCGAGAGTTGGCATTTGATATAATGAAAAGTATCTAGTCATGTTATCTGCTGGCACGCATGCATAAATCTTTTACGATTATGAATATGAGCGCGTATCGTAAATTTGTTTTTCAGCACAAACACACTGCCTACTACCTCCACGTTGCCTGGTTAAATTTAAATAATTTTCGACTCAGTTCGGGGCAAGGACGTGTTGTCAACCTTGCCTCGGTTCAGGACAGGATACCTACATACGTACGTATGACATACACTCGTCGTGTGTAATGGCTTTCGCCCGAAAATTGTAGGGTGTGTTGTTTATGGGTGGCTTCTTTCGTTTTTGTGGTGGAACTGGGTATCCGTGTATCCGTATTCCCTACTGGTTGGCAGTTGGGCTTTATTGGCTTTCGCCGTTCATAAATTCCATTCATTCCCATCCTGCGGGTTAGGATAATGTCTATGTTTTCGATGGTAGCGGGCTCATTGTCATAGATATATGGGAATGAGCTACGGTATACGGCATACTTGTGAATGGAAATCATACATACTGGGCGAAATGTGTTTGCGCGTTGTGGTGGCTAAAAATAAAGACATTCGACAATCAAAAATCAATTTTGCGTTACCACAATGGCAATTTCGCGTTTCTTATGGTCGTGAGCACGTCAAAAACAACACAAAAAAAATGCTATATTTGGGTCAATCGCGTATAGGAATGGTTAAATGTTGTACCAGGGAGTAGTTAGGGCCTGGCCTTTGCGGAAACATCCATTAAAATAAATTTGTTTCTTCGGTTTTGTTGTGAGCTCTTTCGACACCTAACAAAGTATATTATTATTGCGGTGGATGTGGGTATCTAACGATATAGGCTCGTCGATGATGTATTCGAATGAAGCCACAGAGGTCGACACTCGGTTCTAACAATGGGAATGTCTTCGAAACTAAATTAGGTCGAATCTGTATTACGAAATAGACGATGGGACTTGTTTTTCCTTGTCGGTATAGTAACTAGAGTACTCTTGACAGTCTATGACTTTTGTTTATCAATGCCAGATCATAGGCATATGAAGATATGACGCATCTTGTTAGACGTTAGAGAGTGAACCTGATGAAGACTGGCCCAATATCTAAGACACTTTCCTTAGGAACTACGTAAGAAGGTGGTTTTTCAATAAGGACATAACAATTTTGTATTTAAATAAAACAGAGAACAACTGAGATGTCGAGCTGAAACTTGTTCGATGTGTAGTACACATGTGAAATTTATATATGGTATACGATCTTGTTCATATGACTAGCGCGAGCACGTCCGCAACGACCGATTCTTTGGAGCCAACCCTTTCGACACTCCTACACACATATCGGACGAAATGTTGGCAATCTGGCGTTCGAAATTGTTCCTGAGCTCCTTTAACGTTGTGGAATTGTTGGCAAATACTTAACGGTAAATCGGCGATTTGACTGGATCGTTTCTGGAGATAATACGATTAGTGAAGTTCTGCTTCAATAGACCGATTGTTTGACCAGATGTGTGGCATGTGGCACCATCTTGTTAGAACCACATATCACTGATGTCAAGTCCATCCAATTGACACAGCCACTATAGGACGGGCACCTCGTCTGGTGGGACCAATACTATTATCTCTTAAAGTTGTGACTACATACTCAAAACTTCCGAAGCAATTTTGAATAATTTCGAAACATTGCTCATTCGTGAACTTAACTATGATAAAAATGTAAGATTTGCCTACCGTTTTGACATTGACGGATCATAAAAAAAATTTTCAAAAACGTATTGTTATGATAGTGCAAAATTGTTATGTCCCTATTGAAAAAATAAACCTTTACCACCAATTTTACCTAGGCGTGAAGTTAGCTGCGATTCGTTCGAATGTATGAATGCGTCTTTACTTGACATGTAATCGTGCAAAAGTACTACCTTCAACAAGGTTTTCAAATTATCAAAATTTATCAGTAAAGATCGTGTTCGGTTGTTTCATCTTTACTCCGAGTTTTGGTTGCTGTACTCGTCTATATGAACGATGAACTGAACGTGATGTTTCCGTTGCAACAAGACAAAGAATTGGACATCCCTGTGACTAGTTTGTAGAGAGAACGAAAAAACCTGATGAAACAATTGCAATGTATACTCGATGATCCTCAGATTTACTCCTAGGTACTAGGTTTGTGCATTTTGGTCCTGTTCAGGTATGGCTCAGTATAGATGAAATCTGTTTGCTGAACTAGTTCGATATCCCAGTTCATTTAGTTCATTATAGTTCACTGTTCAGGAAATTCGGCCTTAGGCAATACGGCGGACCGCAAAGCCAATTTAGTTCAATTGCTCTTACTGAACTGCACGTGTGTACTTGAGTTTGTTGAACTTCTGAACTAAAAAACTAAAATAAAATGACATTCGGAACTAAAGGGTGACCAGATAGCAATGATACTTTTTCAAATTGTTATGTTTCAGCAGCTGTCAAAGGTACCAATGACATACAGCTCTCAGAATATTCAGTAAGGCTTGCCATTCTATCATGCATCGTCTCACGCTTGTCGAACGTGCGGATTTTATAAAAAATAAAGTGCACGACTGGGTCGTACGTACTTGCACCGTAATGCTATAAGTGTATAATTTTATCAGGATTAAAGTCCAAGTCTTGCTCTTCCCAGTAAAGTAGGCGTGGCATTCCGCGTTTCGATGGAATAATAGTCATAACATTGTAGGAGTTTACTCAATGTTTTGATTTTATAAAAATGCCCATAAAAAGTGGGCGTGGCCAGATAGGGTGTTTGAGTGAATTATAGAGAATTTGAAGGTCTATTACTTTGCTTAAATAATTTTTTCTCAATTTCTAGTAAAAATTTTGAAAAAAAAATAAGTTTTATAAAAGTGGGCGTGGCATTGCAAAATTTGGTATGCCATTATTTTGCACTTGTCTTATAACCTACAAATAATAATTTTTAGGCCAATCGCTGCACAAATACCCGAGAAACAGCTGATTTTCAATATTACCGTTATTCGAATTTTTCGTGAAAAACGTGGTATGCCACCTCATAGCATATACCCAAACTAACCCACACATCAAATTTTATCGAAATCGTTAGAGCCGTTTTCGAGAAAATCCATTTTAACTGAAATCGGCCTTAAGTAAACTACCCTTAATTTTGAGGTTAGAATGAAAATTCAAATTTCGCCTCTAGGGAATATCCCACAGACCCTATATATGAAGTTTGAAGTTTAGGCTGTAGTCGAATATACAGACAGACAGACAGACTGACAGACAGACAGACAGACAGACAGACAGACAGACAGACAGACGGCATTGGCGGACCTACTTTTTTGGACTTCTCTATTATAGTAATGTCAAGTTTGATTAAAATCTCGAGTTCCAAATTTTGCACGAATACAATACTTGCCCTATAGGTATAGGTGCAAGTAAAAATTATCGAAACTCCGGCTTAGTTGTATGTCATCATGACTTCAGTGTGCGGTGTGCAGGCTTGACGATTTAGAACAACTTTCTGATAAGTCTCGAGGTGGCTTTTCATAGGTATTTCTATAGTATGATAGGTATAAACCCTAGGCCATGACAGTTAATCTACACTGATCTAAGTACGACGGGTGCATGCTTCTCTTGTTCTGTAAACCCATTAACCTAACCTAAGACTCAGTTCAGCATTCTTCAAATCAAATGGTTTACTGCTGCATTCAGCATCTCTACTTGCGGAATTGTATTCGAAGGCCTTGCCTGCAAAGTTTTGAATGTTTGCTAGCTGAGAATCCCTACCGTTTCCGGGAAGTTCTTGGACACCCATTTACCACTTTCCAGGGAAAGTCTAGGTTTCTTTTTTAAGTTGGTGTAACGAAACTGTGGATAAGAACTCCATCGAATCCTACTACCTTTTATATTTTTTGGGAATACTCTTGTCTCGTGTTTGGTATTTTAATCCGCAAACTGATCTTCCAGTCAAGGACCCCTATCAGATTTCCCAAGTAAATGTTGCCAGTCCACTGGTGTTTCTATAGAAAGGGATTCGTTTCGTTTTCGTTTCTGGTTTCGCTGTGACAGGTATTCAACTGCACTCTTTACACGGAACACTTTCCATGTTCCTTCCGGTAGCTGAATCCTTTGTCAATTTCTATGGACTTTTCACAGTTTTTAGGACATCAGTGCATCCACCTGTTTTGTTTGTATACACGTTCGCTTTCACTGTTTACTTTAAGGCTTTTCTTAGTCAAAGGATGTAAAATCCTCTCTTAACCCCTTCAGCACTACCTATCACTTAACATTAAAACTATTCTCTGATTACGTCCTTTGCAACAACTACCGTGTCATTAGTATGCAAGGATTCTTAAACAAAAAAAAAAACGAAAGGAAGCAATTAAGGCAATTATATTTGTCCTTAGAGGAGAAAATATGAAAAAACGCTCTCCTCGACTGTCATGGCACGAAACTTTCACTCAAAGGGAATGCATAAGCCCGTCCATCAAAGTTTGATGGAAGTGTATACACAGCAGGGGAAGTGTGTACATAATTTCACATGTGAAAAGGACTCAAAGAGGATATTACTTTCCATAGAGTAAAAGGAGAAAATTGCCCGATGTCCTGAATGCAAATATGAAAAGGAAAATGCTTCTCAGGCATTTACTTTTATTTTTTTTTTTTTTTTGTTTTACTGCTCCTTGATAATAGGGCAAATGGGACGCTGTCTAGACGTACTTAATGGCTGTGGTGATATTATTAGCCAGACTTTCGTTCCGAAGGTTATTACTATGCAATTGCAATCGATTTGGAGTTATGAATGTTTTATGTGAACATTCCGACAGGACAGATGTGATTTGAAATCAAAGCAAGCATGCTTACATGTGTAGTTACATAACCAGGAGATGCTCATCTGGCTTCTGCTCCGGATTAAGGTAATATATGTACACACTTGCAGATAAAGTCTAGAAATAACAGCGGGATGTAGACTGGCAGCAATCAGCACTGAAATATGCTAATTAAACAGAACGCCGTCTAAATGACAATCAGATTATGTAGGCCATTAACAGATACAGACAAGCGATACACGTGTCATGTGGAGAGCTGTTTAAAAATGGATCAAGATAAGACGGAACCATTTACTAGTGTCATTGGGTTTTGTTTAAACAATACTCTTCCTCGACAGCATATGTACCTTTCCTTCAGTTTGAATAAACTGAATCGACTTTATGAAGAGCTTAGACATACATACGTTCGGGTATCTTAATGTGGCTAAGGTTATGCGGTGAGATACTGAGCCTTATTGGAGGAAGACAGTGACATCGACTTGTATAATTTTGCGATTAAACCTACAAATATTAAATTTAGCACAATGTTAAGACGAACCTGGAAGTGGGGTAGGTTTGAAATGGCTGCTAACTATAGTCAGCACACTCGAGCTTCAAGTGAAGCATAGTGGCCTCCCAATGTCAGTGTTAATAAGGTCACCAAGATCCCAGATGAAATTTTCTTTCGTAAGAGAGAACAGGTCTGGTGCATCTTCATCTCTAAGGCTCCTGCAAAATTCATTTGAATCCACACCAATTCTAGTAGCATACTATCTATTAGACGGACATGCAATCTGCTAAGAGATATCAAAATCTTAGAGGATTTCATATACTACTTAGGTTTTTAGACATGTTCTGGCACTTATCCACCTGAGATTTGATCTCTTGAGAGCATCTAGCTCTGATGTAAGTTTGCATGTAGCAGTGGGCGCCGTGGCTCAGTGGTTAGTGCGTTGGACTATAGAGCAAGGGGTTCAGGTTCGAAACCCAGTCGGAACACCTAAAAGTCCCAAATCTCGCGAGCGTCTGACAAACATCCGAGAGTACAACTGTCCTGAGAAAGCTTCTCAAATACCTAATTGCCCTGCGGATACGGCATTAAACAGTAGGCCCCTTCCATATTATATTCTAGGTTTGGTTAGTGCATCGGCCCTACAATTCCCTGGAATATCCCTTTGCCACGACATCCAACAAAGGTGGATATTAAACTGCTCTGCCATCTCTAAGAGAGACGAGGGAGAGTCTAGACCAACTTTCAAATTATTAGAGGGGGATTCCAAGACTTTGAACAGCTGCTTGGTTATCGGCATTCCCCCTGGAACACCCTTCAATTATTAGAAAGACGGAAGGAGAGACTGTGTCTATCAGAGAAGACATCTTCGCCTACTTCCATGGGACCCAGGACCCAGCTTCTCACAACCATTCGTATAGTGCGTGTTATATTCTTTATACCCATGAAAAGGGCCTACATACTCTTTAATGTCGTGTCTGAAGGGCACTATATATATTCCCGGATGTTTGTCAGACGCTCGCGAGAGGTGAGGCCGTGGTTAGGACTCAAACATCGAACCCATTACCACGGCGGCCACTCCCCTACTGTTTAAAGCTTCCAAATACACATGTCGATAACATGATCACCTGGCTTCTAGTTGCAGCTAGATAGCACATCTAGCAGACGTCTTCCTAATAAAGATTTGTAGGCTTGTAAGTCCAACGATAGCTTCTAAAGCTGCCCTAGGGCAGGTATCCATGGCAGAAGAAATACATAGACAGGCTATTCTTTGTAGCTTCTGAAGCTTAGCTGCCGTTGTCCGTTCAAGTAGTTTGGGCCACCTATAATGGACCTTACCAACATTGGTAAGACCTCATTTTTTGGATTAAGACCTCAAGTTCTGCCATAAAGGCACCTATTGTGCCATATGGCCACAGTGATCTGTGAGCCTAATAACTAGTCAATTACTAGTGACCACAAAAGAGGAGAAAGGACGCCTCCCTTGAACCCTTAACTGCCTTCAAAGATACACACAAGCATGGCTCTAGTCCATTGTTTGGTCGAATCCTCGATACCTTTGCTACAGATTACTAGACCTATTGCCTGGTTTCGGTATGAAAATTACATTTACCTATCTCCAGGTAATCGGGATCTAGCCCCAGTTGTACATGGCTGTGAATAAAGCAACTATTGGTCGGTAGGATGTCAATTGTGTTCTGTAAAAGCGCTGGGGGCCTTGAATGGTTTGAAGGAGTCTACGGCCTTATCCGAACTCAAGATTTTTCCAGATAAACTGTTAACTCTCCTGGCGACACAGACCCTATGGTTAGATGCGTTCGAATCGGTGCAAAATGCACAGGAAGTGGACCTAAAGTAGGAATCTAAGTGTATCCATTAGGCCCGAAGTGTAGGAACCATCAGTCTTTTTAAGTAAACCAACACTATAAGCGCGATCTTTTACGAGTGCCTTAGGTAGTATCCTGGGCTATACAATATTATCTTCCATAGTCTGTAGCTGGTTGAGTCCACTTAACTTTTTACATTCATGTGTGGGACGTGAGTCGGACGGAGGAATTGTTAAAAGTTATTCAATAAGGACATAACAATTTTGTCTCTTAATACAAACGCATCCTTGAACTTTATTTTATGGTCTGTCATTGTCAAGGACTCAGCAAAAATTAACGTTTTTATTATCGTAAAGCACACGAACGAGCAACATTTGGAAATGATTAAAAATTATTTTTGAAATTCTGAGTCGGTGGTCGCGACCTTACAACTCTTACTCTTGTCTTCGGTCGTAATAATCGCTGTACCAAACAGGCTGTGCTTCCTATAATAGATAAATTCGGGTCGAGATATTCACTTTTGAATGTTCGTGTGCCAGTGAGTACTGAAAAAATCGCAGCCGTAAGTGTTTTTGTTCAAAATAAGCCAAATGCGTCGATTCCAGGCCGTTTACAGGAGTTGTGTATCTCTCAGTCCACCTTGTGGCGAATTTCGGCTAAAAATTTTCGGCTAAACCCCTACAAGATCAAATTAACTTAAGAACTTATCATTCTCTGATTTGACTCAGGAAAAGTTTGAAAAATGCCGATATGTGTGAAAAAGTGATGAAAAATTAACTCCAAGGAATCGATCGTTGCAAATTTGCTCATGGTGGTCATATGAACAAGATCGAATTCCATACTTAAGTTAACCATGTGTACTATACCTGGAATAAGTTTCAGCCCGGTATCTCAATTATTCTGTGTTTTATTTAAGTACAAAATTGTTATGTTCTTATTGGAAAATCATCCACATGTGTGTATATATCCTATCCGATGTACTTCATGACAGAACTTTGAACAGACAGACTGAGTAGGGCATTATTTTTCTATCCTCAAACATGTCTTTTGCGATAAAAACAAACTTAGTGCTTTTGGCCAACGTTTAGTGCTTTCTACCTAGCAGTCCTACAGAAGTGCAAAATGGGTCCACTAGTGATCAGTAACACCTTCTATCTATAAACCTATACTACATGTATCAATAAACAGTTAAGGAATTTCTTTATGAACTAGTTTCGAGGCTTGATTTAGGGCACTGTCTCCGTTAGATTCATATCATCGAAGGTTCTGCACGTATCTACGAATCGTTAGTAGTAACCGATGGTACAGTCTCTTCTGTGTAACGTATGGTTTTACTTCCTCGTTTCTAACTAATGTGGCTTAGACTAGTCGATGGCCTATTTACCATAACAATACACTAGACTAGATAGCACTTGTTGAGTATTATTCTTACTCATTACGAGCCTCATTTGCATTTATAACTCTATCTGTCTGAGGCTAGTTACAGATACTGCAGACATACTAACTCGCTATCTAAATAGACATCCACGTGAATAAGCCACAACTCATCTATTCCCGACGCGTAAAACTCCATTCAGACTTCGACAGACCATTCCGATTCCATTCAGAAAAAAAACCCTCACTGTCCAACAAAAAAATGCGAAAAATGTTTACTCAGCCGATAGCCTCGGAGCCCCATTCAACCCCAAGTCCGGCTCCATGTCTCTGTTAAATACCTAAACATGAACGCAGCATACCAAGCGACTCTAAGCCTACACGACAAACTCACCTGAAACAACTTAAAAGTCAACAATCGAACCAAACCAGCGAAAACAAGTAAAAAAAAAAGTGAAAAACTTTTGAAAAATATTTTGCTGTTGCATGTCGTTTCCCCCTCGGCCTGGCCACCTTGCACAAAACCAAAAAGAGGTCTGAAAAATTATTCAGATACACGCGTCCGCGAACGGATGTGGCAACAACTGCAGCATACAAAATGACGAACAACAGGGAACTTATGTAACGCTCAGCCGAAACATGATACCTACCACGAAACCAGGTTAAGAGATTTGGTTTCAGGCTACGGATGGCATTAGCAGGAAGTTGGAAACAACACACACGGACGCCCACAAGATGCACGACTTTTTCGGATGCACTACGTGCTGTTTCGGTGGTTATCTCTCTCACCGTCGGATGAGATATGCGATGGCATTTTTTTGGAAGTTGCAAGACTCCAGGTTACCCAAAAGGTGGCCCAGATTTTAATGGGCTCCTCTGCATTATTGACCGAAAGATAACCGCCGCCTAAGCGATTATTTAAAGAATTTTTTTTTTAAACTTTTTGTCTTCTTCCCTCGATGTGCTAAGACACCGGCAAATGGAGGGAAATTGTTTGACCTGGTTTTGTCGTGTGTATGCAATACCTCGGGCGGGAATTAAGTTTCCTCCTCTGCACACACATAGCCTACTATGGCTCTTGGGAGGAATGTGTACTTTTGGACTATTTCTGGCCGAACATGGCAATTGAGAGCCATTAGCCGAAGGAGTGTGTGGTACGTAGGTACACTAAAATAAATTTATTTTTACTTCCACCCCCAAGTGTGGTGTGGTACGAGTAGATAGGCTAAGTGCTGCTCACACTTGAGGAAGAAGGACTTCGGAGTGATTACCGCTTTGATTGTTCCACTTTCCTTAGTTTGTTCGAGAGGGCCTGCTCTTTATCAGTGAACTGAGGTCAGGAGTCACCCGTATAGTCCGCCCCCCCCCGTCGGCAGACTAACGTTAAGTGGAACTAATGTATCTCTAAGTAATTAACGGCTTTCAATTTTCTAATGAGTCAGATACGAAAATGGATATTTTCCAAATTGATGCTTATGCGGAACTTTTATTGATTTATCTACCTGACAGGAACTTTCAAACTCAAACTCAAAAAAAAAAAAAACAAAAACAGCCCGTGAACGATGCTAAGTAAATTGAATTTCGAGTTCGTGGGGACTGTGCCAAATTGTTTTTGAAACAAAAAATTACATTTGGAGGTTGCTGCCGGGGTGTGTTAATTGAATTAGAAAACACTGTGGCGAGCATTCTGTTTGCGTAATTTTTGGCAACGAATTTCACGACTCGGTGCGAAGTTATGCAATTTGGTTATTAGATGCGAATGGACTTGGCTAATAGGGGCGTTACAATCAGTTATAGAGTGTTGTAGTTGAATGTCATAGATATGTACATAGATGACCAGCAATATTCATTCATCTACTGAACACATGAAGATATGCTCGGTGGTTCAAATGAAAGCTGTACTCTTTAACCAGAAGACACATACAAACCAGATGTTTCAGAGCATTGCTTGAATGAGAATCACCGCCCATCTGAAAGATGGTTTTCGGCTTACTCATTTGACCTGTTTTTGTTCGTACAATTTGGCTTTTCGTTGACTTGTGTCAGTCAAGCTCTTGTTGGATTAGTTTAATAGGATTTCCTGCCGATCTTCATTGGGGACCAATTCAACGTATCTACTCAACCCAAATGAAACCAGAGACAGCAGACAAAACTTACCCAGCATTCGTGTAAGGAATCTATCATGATTTTGAAAAGAATTCCTTTGACATTCCTTTGATTTGTGAGTCCAATAGCAGATTTGAAATGTGATCTAAGGGGTGACCAGATAGCAATGATATTTTTTCCAATTGTTATGTTTCAGCAGCTGTCAAAGGTACCAATGGACGTTTAGCTGTCAAAATATTCAGTAAGGGTTGCCGTTCTATCGTACATCGTTTTACACTTCCCGAACATGAGGAAATTATTACAAAAATTATCGAAATTCCGGCTTAGTCCAGCTCGTACGCAACGTGCGTTTCGTGAGGGAAAAGTTTGAGCGTGAATACACTTCAGTACCAGATAGAGGTTGGTGGTAACTGAGAAAAACATAACCGCCGTAGCGGTCAGTGTCGAAGAAGACCCTGAAATGTCGTCGATTCGGCGCCGATCAGCTGAATTGGGCACCGTCGGCTTATTTTGCGGTTGAATTTGACCATGCAGCCATATAAGATTGTCCAACGATCATGGACAGCCGTAAGTTCGCTATTCGGGCGCTGGAAATGTAGGCCAGAGATCCGGACCTTATTTCTTTCGAAATAAGGAAGACGACACCGTTAAAGTCAATGGTCTCAGGTAAAGAGAGATGTTAACCGACTTTCTGTAGCCAGAGCGACATCGATATATCGGAGGTGTGGTTCCAACAAGACAGCGCTACATGCCATACAAAGTACCTACGCATTGTGAAGGAGACTTAGTCATCTCACAGCGACCGTTCATCAATTAGCCGCCGTTAACAAGCCAACCACTTTGGACTAGCTCGAGGCCAATAGTCGAAACGCAATTGCCGGAATAACCCCGCACATATTGGACCGAGTCATCAAACCGCTTGAAGCATTCCCAGCGGCTATTTGAATGACGTGCTATTCCACACATAATGGCATGAATGTAGCTTCAAAAAATCAATTTTATATCTCACATCGTTGTTGTTTTATTCTAATTTATTTTCCTATCGTTCTTATCTGGTCACCCTATACAGCATTTATTGTGAAAACTAAGATGAATGGTCCTTTATCGGTTCCTTGTGGTTTCTCTGAAAAAGACTTATGGTTTGTGGTGGAACACCTAAGACTCAGAGATGTACATAGACTGTCCGTAGTGTGATGACCACCCGATATTGATTGCTTCTAAGGGTGCGCAACGCATTAAAGCAAAATTTAAAGACACTGGTTCTGTCGAGGTCCGGCAGACCAAAAAGTAAATGAAAAATACTCGAACAGAAATTTACTATTTGTGGCGTCTACTTGTCAACTCTTTTTTTATAAAAAACTGTTCGAGGCCCAAACTTTCAACTATTACAAGCTTTTTTTTGATAACAGACGGACTGAGTAAGGCTGTCACTATTTAGAAATAACGACAAATCTCTCTGTTATGATAAAAAAAAAACACATTTGCCCAACTTTTAGTGGTTGTAGGCCCACTGTGCGCCGGTTGCATGTCACATAAATTAGAAGTTACCATAACTGCCTGTACAAGCCTATTGTTCGCTTAATTGCCGAGCCTTAACATGAATTATCGTTCGGTTATGATGACCATAAACTTACCTTGAACCCAATATCTTTCGCAGCTTTTTTTGTCGACAATTAGGTAACCTAAACTCGACGTGTGTCGCTTCATTAATCAATCATCGATAAGGGGACATCGATACGACCGACGCCAGCTTGTGTATACCCACTTACATAAGAGAAGACACAATCTCCACTCATTCACAGATAATCCATTCGAATGCAATTAAAGTCAGTAAACCATAACTCTGCACTAATCAAATCACATTCGCTCCAGTTAGACGCGAGCACTCAATGATAAACGAAACTTATGGAAACAGAACAATCCTCCTGATATAGCATTCCGCTCCGACGTCGAATCAAAACAAATAACCAACAACTGGGTCAACAGAGTTCAAACCATTTTTTTTCCCTCAATTCTCCTCCCTGAGTGGTATTAAAAAAAATATAAAAAATATTAGATTACAAGTAGAACAATCCGAGTAGACAGTGCAGATACTCTTCATACGTACGTATGTGCGGCAGAGGAACACTATCCGAGGGTGTACGGATTGATAGCAAAACAAGAACACAGAACGACACGATGACGACGACGATGTGCAGCTGATTTGTGGTCATGACGGCTATGATAGACCGAAGTGACGATGATCTGCTCGAGAATCACTTAAAGTTGCTTCCCAATGATAATAAAGGAAACCCGATAGTCTGTCTGAGAGAATCGCTGTAAATTGATCATCGTCATCATCATTAATGCCATCGAGGGGGTAGTACTCCTTTGATTTACTACACATATTCCATCCGAGAGATGAATTATTGTCTTCAGTTGCTCGAGATTGTCATTAGCGGAAGGAGAGGAGCGTTAATGCGATACTTGCTTACGTACGAGTATCTTATTCTTGGCCCGTTTGGAGTTGGATTGGGTTTTGTTGGATTCTCACAACGCGGTGGCGTTAAGAAACGGGTGGTTACATCCAAATGCCTTGATCTAGAATTTCTTTAACCAGTAGAGGTGTGGTTCTGGCCGATTCCATGACATAATTGTGGCCGCTTTATAACGCACTTACACAGTCCGTTAGTTGTGTGTGCCTGCACACTGACGTTTCAATGTCAAAATATGTAACCCGAAACCGTCAACAAAGGAACATGACATCTTAATGTGGACAGCTGTGGGGAAAAGCCGAAAATAGATTTGGCCTTTGCGAGTAGAGAGGCGCTGACGTTGATTGAAAATTGAATAGGAAACTTGTAAATGGAACTTGCATTACAAGGAAGGAAGAGTTGCATCCAAATCTAGGGTCAAAAGTTATACATGCGTACATTTACCTGCGTAAGACGTCAGGAAAAGAACAAATACTCTCAGATGTTTGTCAGACGATTGCGAAAGGTTGCAACGTTGGTGTTAACTGGCATAAAATACAACTGAGTCAATGTTTTGACCGTTTTTCGACCATTTGTTGCTGATACATCCGCATAGACCAACGACTTCAAACACTCCTTCAGTGCATCGAAGACCAGGCCATAGATCCATGAGCTCCTCGCACACTTCCTTCTGTAAATCGATGGTTTCGCAGGGAGTATGCGTGAAAATCTAATGGTCCTCCGATCCAATCTCCCGAAAGCAAAAAACTGTTGATCATGGCTTTATGTCGGGCGCCATTTGTTGATATTACCAGCCCATGACCCCCAGGTCATATTTCGTGGCAAATTAACAAAGCCACTGAAACAGAAGTGATCTCCATCACTGAACAAAACTTGACGGTTTGTAAATTTTTGGTTGTTCGAGTAAGGTTGTTCGAGTAACGAAATCGGTGTCAGCTGTCAGATTAATCAGTCAGATCAACTCTCTCAGTGTTGCCACATTGAACAAAACACTCTTTCTGACATATAAACGTAGTGAGCTTGTGAAGCCGCACGGATAAAGCCCAGGAAACCTTTCCTGGTATTTGAGGGATACTCTTATATTTTGACGTACATGTATACGTATTATATAAATTATACATCTGTCCCTTAATAATCTCGGGAATGTTTCCAAGCTCCAGTAGACGAAAGTAGTCTTTGATCTCTTAAGATGCATTTTATTTCACCAAATTGATCGTCCACTTCGAACTGATCTAAGAACCAACTAATGAACTCTCGACCATGCTAACGATACTGATCAAATGTGATATAAGACATCTGTCAAACTAGTAGAACTGTCAAACGTAAAATAACAAAAAGTGGAGATTTTTCAATCGATCCACGAGTCATAATCTATAATCAGGAACGATGATGGCTCCTAGAGAATCAGAAGCCATAATGACCCGAATTTGTGTGTAGATGATTTCATACCGAATCGTTACACCGTTAGCTACATTAAATTCGCTAAGCTAAGTCTATCTACATTTTTATTTCAATTTTCGTAAATGCATCTGTTTTTGGTTGGAGGTTCCTAAGACCGTATTTCTCCGAACGCTACATTCTTTCGAGAAGATCTTATAAGAGACATATAGACAAGTTTGTCACAGACTTTAAACTTCAAATTGGTTTGAAACAACCTTTAAGCATAGACCCAGGAAGACTTTAGCAATGAAACGCGAGGTACAGTCCACTTAAGCAAGAGTTCATGCGATCCAAAATGTGTAGACACAGCCATGCCGATACTCTCCTAAGCTAGCCCTGTATGCAACTAATTCCAATAGCACAACGCATCCTTATAACCCCAAGGTAACCTCATTCGTGCAAGTTTGGATAGAATCCGAAGCTAAAATCAGTCGGAAAGAAAAATTCTGACAGCACTCCGAGATGTCACAAATAATGGGAGAATGCCAAATAATTTGTAAGTGATCTACCAGATTACCAAAAACCTGGCTGAGCAATGTTCTAAAAAGCGTTTCTCGAACGGAATGCTAACCATTACATAAGGCTTGGAATGTCATTGGAAAGTACGTCTTAAACGTCACATAATCTCCTACAAGCTGTTACATAACCCAAAGGAAACTAGGATGTTACCACTGTTGAGTACTGATACCTAGATTGTCCCTTATACCTACTTTAGCTTGACTTTAAGAATCATGGTAACATGTTCTCGTCTAAATATTTCAGTTAAAGCTTACATTACAGGTGGCGCCACAGTTTGGGGCGAACCTGAGCCTCAACGAATAAGGCTTTCCAGTTAACACGGTGATTAGGTAATTGCCTTTAGTTGCGCACTGCAAGTCGGTTGAGGTCCTCTTCTACCTGGGCGCCACCTAAGACGGGGTCTTCCTCTACTGCGTTGTCCCTCAGGTTTTGATTCGAAGACTCTACGGGCCGGACCATTGGTGTCTATTCGCTCTACATGTCTACAGGTTTCTGTACAGCTCGTCGTTGAATCTCTTCCTCCAAAGCGCGTCAACGCAAACGTGACAAAATTATACGAAGAATCTTTCTCTTGAAGCGACTGAGGATCTCTTCATCCGCTTTAGACAGAGTTCACACTTCATCGCCATAAAGCTGGACTAGAATGATCAGGGTCTTGTATAGAGTCTCCTTCGGGATTGGGCTCTGCTACTCAATTGTTTTCTTAGCCCAAGGAAACAGCGATTGGCAAAAGTTATTTTTCGTCTCAGGTAAAACTTATACGTTCGTAATGCAAAATGGGGTGCCGCAGGGCTGTTTGCTAACACCGCACATAGTACTTACTTTAAGCAACAGTGACTACAAAGATGATTCGGTTGGCTAAGCTGTCATCTTCAGAGATAGCCTACGTATGTATGTAGATATCCTAGTCCAGTCTTGTACATAAATGTATCTAAGTATTTTCATTCGAAAACGAATAGATTTAAATCGTTTCTGCTTTAAGGTTTGTTTTACTCGTTTTTATTGTAAAAAGCACTTATCTGGAATTCGTAGTATCTTAGACCACTTTTTCATGCATTCTGACATCTGTACGCAGATATACATATGTATGTACGGCGTCTTCAGTGTAAAAATGAAAAATAGTCCATCAGACATCGTCTTTTTATCTGTTTTTTTGGTTTCCCCATTCTTAGACACAAGTGAACAGAACACAACACAAGAAACACAGAAGCAACCCTTCGCAGATGCGGCCGGCTGATTCCGTGATTTCATCTTTACACATGACTGTATCTGTACTGCATGGTGGCTCTAGCTTCTTCATAAGTATCTGCTGCATTTCAATGGACATGCTTGTGTGCCCCCTCATTCCAGATACGAGTATACCGCCATAAAAACAAGTAAAGTAAAGAGCAGGGAAAAACTCTCCAAAAAATGAAATAGATGTGTACTGGTACACATGCACGAGTGTACACCATCTCGCGTCACACATTAATTCATCGTAATCATAACCATAACTCTGGGTAGACCTTTTCCTTCCCTTTGCAGATGCATTCCCTTCCCAACAGAGCTACCATTCACAAGTGGGATAGGGCTAGCATTAGAACGACGACGAGCGTTGTTTACGTCTTTTGGGGTCGGACGGACGGACGGACGAACGGACTACAACAACGACGACGCTCGCAAAACTTTACACTCTCCCATACCCCACATGGTATGATGTTTGGCCCTTTTCCCGGTTTGTTTGTTTTTCCAGGGAAAATGTTTCTGTTTTGTCTGCGGGAAGAGATATTTACTTCAATTTGTCTCAAAGAGCCTCCCAAAAAGATAGAATGGAATGTAATAAATTTTAATTTTCTTCCCTTTTCCTTTTGTTCTTTCGTTACAGACTGAAGTGAAGCCACTGCAGATACTTTTCTTTTGGTTGGCAACATTTTACCAGCAACATTACCGCTGCACTATCGTCCGTCTAGCAACATCCCAAAGCGAATGCTAAAGATTGGATGCAATCTTTAAATTGTGTCCTTCGAGTCGTTTTTTTTTTTTTTTTTGTTTTCATTTTTTGTTACCGGAAGACACAAGAGCACTCAAAGATACATGATAGTGGAAGAGAAATAACCGAAAGGGCATCACAGGCGCAACCTACATGATTATGCCACACCGGGCGACAGCTCAACGAATCTGTGACCAAGAAAAGTGTTAAAAATAAAAAATTTAATTATACGTGCGCGAGAAACAACACAAAAAAGTGAACGATTTTAATTTTTCCAAAGAAAAAGCCATTAATCTCGCTTAAAGTGGGAAAAAAAGGGAAGAAATAAGGAAAAGGAAATAGTGAAGTGCGGGAAAGATAAAGCGCATCTATTATTATTATTTTGTTTTTTTTTAAGAAGTTTTTGATTTTTTTTTTTGGTTCGTAGTGTGTGAAAAGTTTGGCGGTCTATCTGCTTCATCGAGAGTGTGTGTCAGAAGTGTTGAAAAGTCAATCTGTTGTGTGTCCCTCTCTGTCCAAAATTCTTGGAATGGAATGAAGAAGACGCAGTTGTGAATATTGTTTTGTTATTTTTTTTTTTTTTTTTTTACTTTTTTTGTTTCATTATTCGTGAGTGTAAACCATGCTTGGAGTACTGAGAAAGCGATGGAATCGAAAGTAAGTACTATTTTATTGATTTTCCTAAAATTTCAGCCTTTTTTTGTACCTGGTTTGGTTGTTGTAGGGCTGCATGTACAGCCAGTGCTGCCAAAATGAAAAATTTCTCAACTTATAAGCCATCTGTTGGTATCTTTTCGAATTACATGTTATTTCGAAAGTGACAGGTCTTATGCGTTCAAAAAATTGACAGAAACTCAATATTGTACGAGAATACGGTGCGAAATGGACGGATTTACATTTGAACAACTTGAAACGAAACAGTGCAGACATTGAAAAAGAATTTCGATCAAAATAGTGCACCAACTGCAGCGTTCTTGGGACTGGTTTACTCATTGATAACCTCGACTCAACGAATCAACAATCTAGAGACGATTTATGCACTCAAAATCTCTATTGCTCAAGCTGTTCGTGAAAAAGGGCCCGAAACCATCGGAAATTCTTAGAAAAACTTGGGTTGACAGGATGACCTACTATCAAGGCAGGCAAAACTGTCATTTGTCGAGTACTCTTTTCTATAAAGGAACAATCTTTGAAAAATATTAAGCATGGATGACCAGCCATTCTGAATACTGGAGTTTTTGAAGAGTAAGGCATAGGATCTTTTCACCGCGGGCCTATCTTAACCAACCATCTAACCATAGGATCTCTTTTTCAGTTTCCCACTTAGATCGGGGGACTTACATAACTTGGCTCTAAGACATTCCCAAAGAACTTGATTTCCCCTCATTTTTTCTGCATCACTTTGGCCTAGAGCGCAGGTGTCTTGTAGTTTTACCTGCATGGCTAAGCAGATTCGATTACCAGTGGATTCTTAGACATTTATTTCCAAGCACTGCATCTATATATTCTTACAGTGGAATACTGGTTCCACGTTGGACTGTAGCCGATACTCACAGAATTTTAGGCCATCAGATGAAGGTCCATTGTGCGTCCACATGCTTAAAGTAAAATGTTGTAGCCCATGCGATTTCGTAGATAGTTTTCAGCAGTTCCCTGATCGAGAAGGTTCAAAGTCTATCCTGCGTCTGTATAACGCGGGCCCTTAGAACCACTTCTACAGCTATGCTCCATCTCCTTCCTGTTGATATTTTTGTGAGGTTAATGACGGTAAGCCAGCATTACGGCTTAGGGAATCCTTGAAACTGGCCCTTGGTAGTATAGACCAAGCTGGCATCCTAAACACTTTTGTAATTTGGACTATATTGGCCTTTAACGTTAAGTTTAGAACCAGGATTTCTAGATCAAAGAAAACGTCTGGAACAGGTGCGATATAAGTTAACTAGAAAGGGTGCAGATCATAGCCTCCCTGATAATAAGGAGAGCCGTCAGCACCTATTAAGTCGATAAAATTCCAACTAGATACCGCAGTCATTAGAATGGCAAACAAACAAAAATGGCAAAGTTGGAATAGTATCAGAACTTGTCTTTCTTCCATACAAATTTGGCCAGAGCTGGATTTTAGGAAAACCAGTAGACTAATATCTGTCAATAGGGCAACCCTAAGAGAAATAGTTGGAGCCTTCACGAGGCTTACAGTATGTTAGGCAGAGATACCAAAAGGTTTGGTACCTGGCTATGGAGACGAAGAAGAGGACGAAACCATGACACATCTCCTGTGCACCTGCCCTGCCCTCCGGCGCTGAGAAAGAAAACTGTACGCGAATACATCTTTACAGATCTCAATGATCAAGCCAGACTAGACCTTAGCAGAATAAAGGGTTTCGTCATCGGGTCAAACTGGTTTAATGCCTAAACGGTGAAACATACGTCTCCGGCATGGGCTCATTTGGCAGCTTATACTTGGTATTTCCCTCATTCACAGCTAAACACATTGTGGCCGCTTTTACTCCAATGGTTTCAAACGCACCAGTGACAGCTAGCTGTGTCCTGCCAATGGTAACAATGAAGGAACAATGAAGGAACACAATTTTGTAAGGTATGACAGCGCATCGCCTTGTCTGAATCCTTTCTTGACATCAAAGGTCTCGGTAAGATGTTTTCCGACCTTTATGGAGCAGTGAGCGTTCTCCATCGTCATATTGTACAAGCAGACGAGTTTGGCAGGGATGGTTAAAATAGACATGCCACGCTGTCATATGCGGACCTGAAATCGATAAACAGATTGTGGGTGTCGACTTGGACTTCTTGGGTTTTTTCCAAGATCTGCCGAAGTGTGAATACTTGCTCGTTTTTGGACGTATACTTATACGGGCCAATCAGCTCTTTAACAAAGGTTTTTAGACGTTCACACAATACCAGGCTAACGCCTGCATAGTTGACGCAGTATAGAGGTTTCTCCTTTTTTCTGGATCGGGCAAAGGATGCTGAGGTTCCATTCATTAGGCATACTTTCCTCCAACCAGATCTTGGAAATGAGTTGGTGTATGTTGGTGTATTGCGATCCTCACTTTATTCTGGTCGGGTAGACGGAAACCTGAGTTTTTCCTGACAACGGAATTTGGGTCATCGTCTGCAGAAGTGGTTTCTCCATATCCTCAACACCAATTGTAACTCAACTATGAGGTTTCCTTGTTTATCTCTACAGGTTTCTGTTCGGGTCACGTTGCCTCGACACGTTCTTTTTACCTGTTGGTTGGTTAAACTTCCGAACATTGCTCCTGGAGTAGTACCTCTCTATTTCCTCTATTGAGAGATTCTTATTCTTATTCTTTTTTTTCGCTTGTTGTTCCCCCCTCCCCTTTTTTTCGTAGAGCTCACGAGGCCCTCACACGATTGTCAGATATTTGGGACAAATTTTTCATTTGCACTGACAATCGCCTTAACATAGCTTAAGTTTTGCCTTACCTCAACTAAAAAATTTTATAAGAACCAAATATTTAGATGCTTAAATTGTCTATAATTCACCCAAACACCATATGTGGCCACGCCTACTTTTTAAGGGCGTTTTCATTAAAAAAAACAACGATTTTGGTCACATTTTGCAGCATTTGATACCATGTTAAGAGATACAAAGTTATCGTTGTAATTCGAAAAGAAACGTGCGATATGCCACGCCCACTCTAGGAGAGCTGATACAAGGGAAGCTTCTCTGCCTGTCTCACTTCCATTTTCATTTTTTCTGTCAATTAATTTGATGTACGAGACTACGTTATCAAATGCCCAGGTCAGGTCTGATGCATCAGGATTTAAGCAAATATTACCTTGCCTGGTCGAGCCCTCAGACTTTGTAGAGGCGTCTATCAAAACAATACGAACTTAATGGAAAAAGGTGGCGTTAAAGCCTGCGTTCAAGTCTTTGAATTTTCTCAACAGACGATAGGTCGAACCCACAAGTAGTTTTTTTCTGAAATCACCGAGCTGTATCTCGAATGAAACATCCTTATTCTAGGATGAGTTATAAAATGTCTAATGTCTAAATGTCTAAACCACCTTACAGGGTGATGGTAAATCTGACTAAGACATGATCTCACCGGAGACAGTGTGACTGTCAAAAGGATTAAACAATGTTACTTTCGGTTTCAATAGTTGTCACCACTGCACCAGTATCTAGACCTACCCAGTCATATAGTTTGTGTCTAAATTAACAAATCACTGCTTAAGTTGTACCCGCTGATGAATTTTGAATAAAATTAATTAGTTCCACACGCCACTATCAGTTACTAAGTTAAGTAGTTACTCTCTGTGTTTCCAGAACTAAACAGAGCCTACCTAATCTAATCGTAGAACCTTGTTCGTTTTCCTCATAGTTCGATAAAAACTGTACTTTATTAGACTTGCTAGACAGCAGACTAGGTTAATTTATTGCTATTATCGTCTTAGCCATATCGGTGCTAATTGTGTCATTATCGTTTAACGAATTATGCAAATCTTGTTACTATTGTAACTAATTGCAGACGAAGCCAAAGGTTGTTTGTCAAATGCAGAGTATCAGTTAAATTTGCATTTGAATTCATTTAATGGGTGATAAATAGAAAAGTTCATAGTGCGGAACTAATTAATTGGACTGACTCTCGTCGATGGAGTCGCAGTGAGCGATGAGGTGTCCAACGTGTTGGAAACATAGAAATGTGTTGTTAGGGCATATCTATCGAGTTACTAGACTCGTTTGGTCTAATTTCACGGTTTGGGGATTCTACAGATGAGTGGAGATGGAACTATCTCAAGTGATATGCAAAATGCAGTTGCCACGAGGAGTAACATAAAATGTATTCAGTTCAGTGATCAGTTTGCATTTATCTGACATTATCCTGTGCAATGGGCTTTAAAAAGGCTTTTTTAGTTGAAACGTATTAGCTGCAGTTTTTGTGCAGTGTGCACGGTTCAACAACTTTTGAAATTATCCACCAAATTTTTCACCAAAGTTCGCATTTGAACCATAGTCTCTCGCTCTCTTGAACAAGGTTTCCATTTGATGATAATGATAGATCTTGAACAAGTACGAGTGCTCCGCAACCTCTCCTCTTACACAGCTTTTACTTAGATTAGGTTAGGTTCTTGGACGGGCGAGTGGTAGAATCGACAACCCTAGTCCTGCAAAAGTGGTTCCTATGAACTACCATCGAGTTTATGAAGTTCAAGATCTCATTGATTGGCCGGCTGGGTAATTCTTCTGGGTCACGAAAGATGTGTCGCTCGGATAAGACCTAGACAGTGACAGAGAAAGTGAGTTGCATCCACATTGGCTTCTTCTGCTTGTCTATATCTCCTCATGTGGTACTTCGCATGATTCTCCTGGTCCTACTCTTGTCAAAACAAGGCCATAAACTTCCTGTGATGACACAAGTATCTAGGGAGGACCATGTGATGTTAGCTTTCCCGTCCTTGGGTATAAATATCACTTTCAATTCTCTCTATGTGCGTGGGATATGTCTTCGTAGCAGACTACTGGTGAATAGTTCCTTGGGTACCGGAATAATGGTGCTCACAGTGTTCTATAGCATGATCGAGAACACCCTACCAGCCACTATGCTATGGGAAGGCATGCTGTAACACTGGGCATCCCCTACAACGACTTCTGTAGAAGTTGACAGGGACGAAGAGGAAGAGGAGACCACCAGTCACCTCCTATGCTCATGCCCAGCACTTGCCAACATTAGAAAGGCTACACTGGGTAAATACCTTTTCAACGATCTCAACAATCTAAGTACCGCTTGCACGGCTCCTGTGAAAATTAGCTCTTTCATAACAAGGAGGAGATGGTTACCAGTGGAAGAGGGTGCTCAACCCACCTTACTTAACGACAGCACAATTAACAATCTCTGGTCTAAGTGCATCCTTATCAAGGGCCAGTCTTAACCAACCAACGAATGATACCATCTAGTCCTGACGAGGAGAATGATCTGATTGCTCTTGAGCTGTCGACAGATTGGGTTACAGTCCTTGGGAAGTGCGAGTTTATTAGCAACTTAGGTGAGTCTGAACAAGATTCAGTCCGATTTCTGTCGGAATATTTGACTGTTCCTGTAGAGTAATTTGTCTGGAGAGAATCTTTCTTAGTCTCGTGGATTCTGTTCTTCCATTAATGTCACAATGTCGTCAGCTCCTTGGTGTCTCCTTTTTGAACTTTCTTTGACTGGCTTTATACTGATTCCTTTCTGTGTCTAGCCTTTTAGCCACGTTAAGCAGGTTTCTGGATACTCTCCTGATGTCTGCCAACTCTTTATCCCACCATGGAGGTGATTTTTTGTTCTTTCTTTTGGTCATCGGAGGTTGAAGGTTGAAAGCCTCTTTATAGACAGTAGTGACTCCCTTGGGTTTGCTTTCACATTCGCAGCGCAGGCGTTCGCAGCTCTTAAGCACTATTTTACTGACGATGTCCCGATTAGCCTTCCTGGATATTTAAATTTAGATACATAGTTTCACAATGCAATAGTATCTGGCTGTCATTTAATTTCAAGGAATGAGGTTTATTTTCTTTAACCGCTAGGTAGTGTCCTTGTCCACTGGTATTTCTAAAACTGATAACTCGGGCGGTATACCGATGACTTCGGTACGTATGTTTGCCTTTAGCTCGTCAATGGTCTAAAGCTTGCTGGTGTACACTTTGCTTTTCAAATAAACCCACAAAAAGAAGTCCGGAAGGGTCAATTCTGGAGATCTGGGTGGACTGTCAATGACGTCATTTTTTGACAGCACACGTCCAGGGTGCGTTGAAGAAACTTATTCTATGCAATGAGGCATAGCACACCGTCTTGTTGACACCAGTAAACCTTTTTCAAGCACCTGTGGGCAGACATAATGAGCCAACATATTGATTCCAATGGACTGGTTCGCCTTCTCTGGAGAAAAATGGTCCAAAAATTGTCGTAAACGTCAGCCCAGTCACTTTTTGGTCATGCGCTGGTGTTTCATGGAAATGAGTCTCGTCGGTCATCAGAATTTGCTTCCAAAAATCAGGTTCAATGTCAATCGAGTGATTGTTTGGCCGTATTCCAAGCGACGTCGACGGTCTATAAGGAAACAAATGCAAGTCATCCTTCAAAATGCGCCACAAGGTGGTTCCACTGTGTTCTCGGCAACACTCCCTTTTACCGCGTCAACGATCTCTCACTGTCCCGTGCTCAACAAAATTTGACACCGAACGACGAATAGTGTTCTCAGACTATTCTTGCTGGGCACGATATTTCCGATTCATGGTTAAAATTGTACGGAAATGACGTTTCAAAAACATGTCTACTCAGGTTCCCATGTTTGGGCTTCAAGGGAAGTGTGGAGCTAACAGCAGTAGGGGTTAGTTGTTTACTTTTAGCCCAGCGATGATGAATATGCATATTTAACGTCAGAAGATTTGGCCATAAGGTGTTCCCTCATACTTAGACGAGGAAGACTGCCAGATAGTTGTGTTGTCTTACAAGTTCTTTACATTATAGAATACCTCTGCTCTCCACTCCTGCATACGAATATCTTCGACTTCCCCGAATCCACTAATCATCAACGGCATACCTTCTAGTGTGTCGCCAAGAAACACAATGTCATTCGCATACATAAGTGCGGGAATCTTCTTTCGGATGAACCAGCTACAGCATCTGTTTACGTTTACGTTTGGTTCAGAAGCATTCCTTAGCGTTAGGTCTATCCCATTTCTCTGCTCGTTTATAGATCGTACATCCTTCCAGAACTCCGCTGATGACCATGAAACGTTTACCATGTCAATGTTTTACGGTCTCAATCCAAACAGGATACATTGGATGTACCTATACAATGTTGATGAGGCCATCGTATGGTGGCCGAAAGTACTTGAACGGACAACGATAGCTGGTATTTCAGGTGCCATGCGTACCTGCCCTACGGCAGCTTTAGAAGCCATCGTTGGGCTCACACCCCTACAAATTTTCATTAGGAAGACGGCTGCTAGATGCGTTTTCAAGTTGCAACTAGAATACAAGTTTAAGGCAGGTTACCGCGTGGGACATCGGAAAATTCTTGACTCAATCCTACAAACAGGTATGTTCTGCACTATCCTCGACGTTATAGTCAGGGAATACTGTTTCGATAGGTTTTATATTAGGCCGTGTAGACTGGTCTAATGGAGTTCTGGCACTGGACCCTAGGGGTCTGATCTGGTTCACTGACGGCGGATCAAAAATGGAAGCTGGATTGGGTGCTGGTGTCCTTGGACCCAACAACAAAGTTTCGATACCTCTTGGAGTGTGTTCCATGTGTTTCCACGCTGAATTCCATGTTATTGAGATCTGCGCTAGGTTAAACCATAGTAAGGATATCAAGGGCCCTAAAATCTATATCTTCTCAGATAGTCAGGCAGCTCTAAGAGCTCCATAGCAGGTAAAAGCGATGCACTACAATCTCTTGCTGGTGTGGTTCTCGGCTGGGTTCCAGGTCTTTAGGGTATTCTAGGCAACCAATCTGCAGATGAACTAGCCAGGGCTGGCACAGGATCTGCGTTCATTGGGCTTGAACCTCACTGTGGTGTCAACTGGTTTGCCGCCACAGCTCTGATTAACGCATGGGAACACAAACTTCGTCTAACCCATTGGAAAAATGTCCCGGGGTTACGGCAATCTAAAAGATTGATCAAGGCTTCTTCCTACAAGGAAATTCTTAGTTTAGACAAAGACAGTATTAGGAAGACATAGTAAGTAGGTTCTGCTCGGAGGATGACGAATCATCTGAGCACATTCTCTGCCAATGCTCACCAGAAACTCTTCGACTAAGGGCGTGCTTTCCTTCATTAGGAAGGTGGTACGACTCTTAGAGTAATACGCACCCTAAGACACAATAGATCTTTTTAGGTCGCAGTATCAGTCATATGGCCTAGGGTCTGAAGGAAGAAAAAAAATAGGGTCACGTTCCGTCGTTGGTTTATACCAACAAGCCAACAAGCCAACAACATTAAGGAAGCTCAGGGAAAATCAATTTCCACGTTTGGAAGAATGGTAGAACATTGTCACCAAAGAATCAATCGCTAGAGGCGTGCTCGCGGTAGTCATGAACAAGATCAAAGCCATGACATTAAATTGAACGTATGTACTACCCCTGCAACAAATTTCAGTTCGATATCTTAATTGTTCTGCGTTTCCTGTAAATAACAAAATTGTTATGTCCTTACTGGAAAAGGGTTTACAGACCAAAACACCTTAGCTGTGATGCACGATATTTTCCATTGCACTTCGAATGGCATCCAATCTGACTATATTTCTGATTTCAATAGGAAGTTCCAGTTGCAAGCTTTCATTTCTAATACAACAACAGTCCCACGGCTAGCCTTGGGTAGACCCGATTCGCACATACGAGTGTGTACCAAGCAAGTACCATGTGTACTTGCGCAACGCATCACATTACCCCGATCTCGATCGACGGTAATTAAAGCAATCAACACATCAGGTGGCGATGCAATAAAACCGATGAACTTTCTCATCGCTCCCCGGGCCCATAGGTGACCTTACATCACCAGGCTCATAAACGTTATCCGCCGGACAAATCCCATCGAACCATGCCCACCTTTCATCGGCTTAGAAGCGCGGGCTTCATCAAAGTTTTTTTTTTTTTTCGTTTTCCTCCAAAACAATGACGAAACAGACACAAAGCAACTGCGCCGTACTAGATACATGGCCAAAACAAGCTCCAAGCTCCGGCTCCAGTCATTCGACTAATTAGTGACACCGCAGATAAGGCCGCTGGTCATTAAACACCTGATAAACATTTGGCCGTTTTTTCTTTCTTTCTCTTCGCCTGTGTACGTGTGTATAACTGTCGGATTAATTAAAAATTTGTTAACGAAATCCCAGTGCAATGCTTGTCGTAGCTGTTGGGTTAGGTGCGTCGCAGTTGTTCTACGCCACCGCCATACATACCCGAAGCGAAGGTCATGAGAATATGATATTTGAATATTGTAACCGCCACGATGACGGTGTAAAAGTGAAAAAGTGAAAAACTGAATTAATTAAACGAACTCTGAGGCTGCACCCTCAGTGCCTGTTTGTGCAAATGTACAACGGCCTACGCTCTCCGGTTGGCAGTAACATTTTCGTGGCAATAAATCCACGGCTGCTCCTGTTCTGTTTGTTTGGGCCTCGATTCCATTTCTCTCCCAGCCACTGGCAGCACTTTTCCCAGCCATTTAACGACTCGTAATCACGTATGGCTGCCATAAAGCCATAAATATGAAAAATTCTTGTGCGTTTGTGTTAATTTTGTTAATTTATATCGGCCGAGGTGAGTTATTCGCCTGATTATGTACTTTAAATTGCTAATTTATCAAATTTACCATTCGGCGGGTGCTGGTTGCTGGTTTGGTGTATTTTTAGAACGTTCTAGTCGGGGATAGTTGGTACTACTCGTGCACTCGGCGGGGGGTGCTCCCCGAGAATTAATTTCGTATTAAAAACGAATTATGTGTGAAGCAGTGCTGTACAAACTATGAAGTGGATTCGGGGCCGAGGCACGTGCAGAAGTAGTATCGCAGTCAGCTGTGTGCACAATGAACAGCACTGAACAGGGTAACCTATTTTCGGGGAACTTTGCTGAATGGGCTCCCAGGTGGGTTATCTTATCGGGCAGCGCACCATTGGAATGTTGAACTGTTACACTGGGTTCGGTTAATAAACCCTGGAAAGTGCCATGTAATTAAAGGGTAATTGCGCAAATCCCCCTGGGGAGCAGACCACGATAAGCCGGTGTTTGATTAGACGGATCGGTTAGTAGTGATAGTTGTCTGATTTTCTGGGAAAGAATCTCAAGTGGAGTTTGGAACTTGGAGTGAACTTGGAGTTTGGAAACAATTTCGAGGAAGATGGGCACTAAGTTACTGCAGTTCGGAGTGGCGCTGAAGTTCAACCAAAAAGCGGCTACAGTTGGAAGGATCTTTAGCTGTCCACTTCAAGTCGGTTGAAGTGCCCTTCTGGTTGTTCATTCCTCCGAAGACAAGGTATTTCTCTTGGTCTGTATTAGCTTTCAAGATTCTGCGGGCCGGGGCTATAGATTTCATTCAATGCCATCTCAGATGACTGAGACAACTTGTACACTTCTTCTAGTTATATCTCATCCTTCAAATCCCGTCAACTCAAAGACCGAATTTTTTACTCAGAATCGTTGAAACCACAGAGGATATAATCATGTTCATGAACTTCATGCTTCAACGCATAGTACTGGGATGGTCAAGGTCTAACACAGTCTCCTTAAGTGTTCGACAACATGACAACAGTTGTCACGAGTCACGAGTTATTCGTTGTACTTCTACTGAAGTGTTTTGTCAGAATTGATAGCAGAGGCAAGGTAGACATAGTCGCTTAAGACCTCAACGTCGTAATTCTCTGTCCAATACGTCGCTGTTTACACTTGGCGGAGTCCTAATTTAGCGCATAAACCCGTTTTGTGAGCCTACTTGCTACGAGAGCCTGCTGATGCTGTATCGTCTTCGTAAGATACAAAGTAGTTATACAGACCTTTATTCAAATGTTCACATCACCATGTCTAGATCGGCGAAAGGACATGAGTTCCAAACATTTTTTTCGAGACTTATGTCCCGCTCCATCGGGATATAGCAACCAACATTGTTTGTAACAAGAACAATTTGCTCTGAAATATCCAAGTCACTGCCTGCCTGACAGATGTTGACATACCCTTAACGGAGCGACGAAGTCGGGTTACCGGCTAAGCCCTGCGAAGAAAAGGGTGAAGCCAGCCACTCAAAACTTGAAATACGTGACTCTTGCTTATAGGCGCCTGCTTGGCAGTTGTTGACATACCCTTAGCGGAGCGACGAACTCGCGTGAACTGCTAAGCCCTGCAAAGTAAAGTGTAAGCTCCTGTAGCGGGCCAACTCCCTTAAACTTAAAATGAACTATTTTTTTTTAAATAGGTATTAGCTCTACGAAAATATGGGATTTATGTCCCGGGGCAGTTCTCCAAGGCATAGGCTACAATAGTTAAATAGGCCCACTATTCTTGACCTAAAGTGCTATTTTTATGCTAAAAAGACTACAAAAAGTCAAGCAAATTTGACATCGTTTTTTCCGGTTTCGTCAACAATTTGTAGGATTTTCAAGGCTTCTTAGGACAGAAAGTTTCTTATAGATTTCGTTCCTTTAGGTCTGAACGTGTTGATTTTATAGCTCACTATGTGACTGCGTTTAAAAAGTGAATGAGGTGGCAATTCGCGTGGTTTCCTGAAGTATCATTTCGGGTGCACAGTCAACTTTAGGAGGGCATGGGTGGGCTGGCTGTGGTCATATACGTTGTCCCATAAACCTGTTTTCTAAGGACGAATAGTGATCAGAATATCAGTGAATATCAGAAGATATTGTGAGGCATAAAGAAATTGTATGGCCTTTTTAGGTATACAAGTGCAAACCAATAGAGTAGTACAAGTCTGCTATTAGTCAGTCTAAATAAAGCAGAAAGACCAGGTGACCTTAAAAAACTGCTTTTTCGTAGGAAGGTCGATTAGAATGACAATGGTGGCTAGTATACCCTGTGTCGTATGAAGTTGTTCAAAGGGCACTGTATCAACGTTTTGATTTTATATACTGTATCCCAGTTTCTGCTGTACGGTCTCGTTGAATCGTGTCTACGGACTTTAGGATCAATATCGTAGCCAACTGTAGTCTGCAATTGCTTTCAAATAACAACGAGAAGATTCCTTTACTTCGACGGACTTGGAATCCATGAGTTGAAGTTGATCGTAATAGTTTCCATGGCTCTTCCTCCGCTTTGCTACAATCATGATTCAACTCCTCTGGGATTATTACTACCATTGTGTCAGCGAATTTTAATCTCAGAATAATCAAATTTATCGGTAGTGCACCTAGTATGCAACCTTGCGGAACGCCATTGAGTTACCCCCTTCTTCTTCTTCAAGTGGTTTTGATAGTCTCAACTCATCCTTTCTATGCGCTCATCTTGGAAGCGTGCCACAGAAGATGCAATTTACATAGCTGTTTAGATGACTCTCTGTGTTTTGTGAATTCCACACTGTAGTCCTAGACAAGGCGATTTCTTGAGATTCAGTCGGATGATGCTCATATTTCTTAGAGGTTTTCCAGTTCTGGTTTAGCGCTGGTTCGGGGATACTAAATATACATATTATCGCCTCTGTTTCAGGGCGTTGTAGAGATTTTCTTTTTATTTCACCTTGCATTCCAAGTGCAAGTCCATAGTCCGGTGTACAGATCTGTTTGTTGCCGGGACCAAGGCTGCTCAATCATGGCTTTTACAGCTTTTGGAAGTGTGCAACTCTAGCCTCATGCAATTCCTCTCGTTTGTATGTATCACAGTGGTGATCCTTACTCAATTGAAAAATCGAGTTGACTTACATCGGGTACAGGTATTCCTGACGTCTTACCAATAGTCTTGCGACTTGTCCAGGATTTCGTGAGGCTTTTTCCCTTAAGACACTTTATCTGGTTTAGGTCCAGTTTTACGAACCCTAATCACTGGGTACTCTAGCTTGCATCTTTTGTTAAGAATGTTATAGGTAGCACTCCTTTCAGAGTAGGTTGTGGTCTATTGTGGTCCCCTGTGTGGGAATTCCGGGACGTATATCTGAAAAGAAAAACGGAAAAACAGAAACTCGTTAGGCCACACTATTTGATTGTGTCCTGTAAGGACGCCAATGAGAAGGGTCAGCTGTGTTCTATTGAGAGACAGAAGCTGTCTAGTCTTTTTCGTGTTGTTTTGGGTCCAAGGAAGTCTCGAAACTCGACAGGACTGGAGCGAGCTCCACCTGGCGTTCGACATTTTGCGAAATTTCCTAGAGATCCTAGAGGAAAAGAGGCTCATGGGCGGTAACGGTCTGCCCAAGTTCTCGGGAGCGCTGACTGCATGAGTTGAGGAAGTGTATTATGTGGTCATCAACATACAGATGCTATACTTGCGCAAGGAACTGTCTTCCACGAATGTGTTCAGAGAAACGCAGGAAGGACTGTACCTTCATATGCATATGTACGTGTTCATGGTCAAACCTTTCATTGACATGTTGAAGTGCTTCTGAGATCTATTGTTTGCGGAGGGTTCTGGGGACGTAAATATGTTTTTTTGTGTGTATCTGACCAAGAAAGACCGCCTTTTCAAGGCATTTTCACTGTTTGTCTTTAGAAAAACATCTTGGGCTGATGTGGTGAATGTCACATAAAACGACTGTCACAGGAGACCACTAGTATCTATCTAAGTTTAGAGAAGACACGCCTCGATGTTTTCCATGAAACTTCATCTCAAAGCCAATCCATAATAGAACTCCTAGAGACACGAGGTACGGTTTGTACCGCATTTCGAACCGGATGCCATATAACTTTTACAACTTAGATGTGCGATCTAAGACTTCACCTACGACCGAGCATAGCCCACCCAAAGGTACAACAAAATTCAATCAGTTAAAGATAACCTCACGGACAACTGTGCCCGGCTAAAAATATCACACCACAGTCCCCAGAGCTCCTCACCCAGACCTTGAATGAAAATAAAGAAAAAAAAAAAGTATACAACCTCTGCGTGTATTTCGCAAGTCACTGTATCTGTGTATCTAGTAGAATCCCCCGGCTGAATGCAGAAAACTATTTTAATATTCTAAACACAAAGTCACGCGACTCCCCTACTGTGCCTGCACTCATTCTCCCCACGAAGTAGTGTCACTGACAGCGATACTGGCTTTCTTTTTCTTTCTTTTTTCGTTCTTTGCTAGTTTCCTCTGTCATTTTCGTTGTCTGTCATGTAATCCGGCTGCAGGGACAAATGAAAAACAAGTCTACCGCACTATCTATGGAATTTTAAAAGAAAAAGTATCTACACTCATCGCCGAGTTAATGAGTGAGCTCTGACGACTACGACGACGACGATAGTGACGGTCGACGACGGTTGATTGCTCATTTGCTCAGTTTGTGTTATTCTTGTGTTACCATACGAAGGCGGCGGCGGCGGCGGCGGCGGCAGCGTCTAAGCGCCCTAAGCGCTTTATGCACCCACACCTACCGAGCCGCAGCCAAGTTCCGCTGAACTTCCGTTCTAAGAAGTTAAAGACAGTTCCTTAACCTCACTTTACTGACGCGCAGCAGACACTTTTAATCTGACGTTTTGCACTTTCTCTCTCTCTTTCTGTCCGGTGTGCCGTGCCGTTCCGTTCCGCATCAAATGCCAACAGAAATTCCGACTAAACGGAAGCAAATAAAACAAAAAAAAAAAAAGGAAAAAACTAAATTTTATTACATTTTCCTCACTAAAACTATTCGGCCGGTGTGGGGTGGGAGGGGTTTTATTGCCGCAATAAAAGGTTGTTCCTTGTTGTTGTTTTTTTTTTTTTTTAATTTGCCTTCTTTGTGTTTCGCGCTCTCTTTTGCTCCACCACATTCGTGTGTAAGTGGGGTCATAAATGTCACACACAACAGAGTCCAATTGAATTGGGCTGAGGACTGAGGACGAGGACCAGCAGCAGCTACTGTAGCCAGCTTGGCTACACTGTTTGGCAGCCATAAACCATCGGCGGCGCGGCTATATTCTTAAGCCCTTCCAGTTGTTGTAGAGATAAAGATGAAGATACAGATAAACGGGATTCTCTGTGTCACTTTAAGGGCGGCAGGGTAAGTGCGAGCAGAGCGAGAGATAGAGAACTATCTCTTCAATGACATGCAACGACAATAAAACCGAAACTAGTAATTAAAATGTTTCCAGAAGGGGGAACCCAGACTGGGAGACTACTGGGAACCGGGTTCATGCCCTGCTAGAAGCTCGGAGAGTTATGCGCACCGCCTTTACATCTGTGTTCCCTGCACATTTGTATATCCATCCATCTATCCATCCATTCGAGGCTATAATTAGTCGGCATTATGTTCCGACTTTGTTGTGTTGCTGTCGTGTCACATGAATAGTTTCTTTAAGGATTGTGTTTAGGACCGGGGAGGGGAGGTGGGAGGGGAGTGGGAAAGATAACCCAAAATGGGCACATAGTAGACACTTCGGTGCGCGACTGGAGTGAGTTAAGAGCGGTATTAGTGGTGATATCTTGGCTTTTGAAGATGACAATCTGAAGAATTTTCACACATATCCCCGGCATGGTGGATGGGTTTTCTAGAGTGCGGTGTTGATGGGGGACTTCTGGGACAAATCTCATTTGGCATTCATTCCAGCTGGTGGGGGGCTGGCACAGGGCTTGTGTAGCTAAGCATGTAATAACCACATTATAACAAATTTGAATGTGTGTAGAAGATTTGTAATTTTAGTTTCGGGATTGGATTTGTGAGATAATTCTGGCATCGAAACACGATGCATGGGGAGGGGATTATACAAATTGGAACGAGGAACTCAATTTGTGTAGCTCGTCCTGGGCAATTTACCATTTAATTGGGAAATTTCAGATTAATTAGGGATAATGGGTAACTATATGTTGTCTGTATGGGTGTAGAGGTAGGGTGACACTAATTCTGAAAAAGAGTACAGCAAGTGGGGGTACTTAAGTCCTTTAACCGTTGATTAAAAGCTTTAATAGCCGGTACTTCGAAGGGAGGTACGTACAGGTCGTTCCTCGAGATTGAATCGATGAACGACAACACATGACAGGTTGATGTTTAACAAAAGCGTCTCTTGAACCTCTTCTGACAAGAACACTGTTTGTCATATGGTCGCACAGGTTAGAAGAGCTTATCGAACAAGATTCGGTAGTAGAGTCATATACACGAACAACAGTCTCCCCAAACTGACTTAACTCAGAGATTCAAAGGATATAAATCCGCCATACCAAGTGCCGGTTTTCAGAATTCATTGCCGGTGCTCGAGACAGAAAAGTTTTCTAATCTGGTTAATATCCTGAAGATTCGTTTCCAAAGGAAGTGTCTCGGCGTAGGTCTGTGGTTCTGATTCCCATTCTTCTAAGATAGCCAGCCACCCATTGGCCTGTGAGGATGCCAATGAGGAGAGTCAGCTGTGGTCTCTCCACCTTCCGTTCACCATGTTGCGGAAAAGTAATTTCGGATGTGAGGAGACTGATGGACACTAGGAGTGAGTGAGCTGTTGGTAAGTTATTCTAGCTCATTTATTCCCTTGAAAGCCCATGTGTCCCGAAATCCAGCAGAGTGAGATGCCTGTGTCTGAGTTAAGGGATTTGAGCTCCTCTTTACACCTCTTGACCAGTTTTCAATTGGTTGTGATGAAAGCCTATACAGATGTCGTAGTTTTGAAGTCTGAAGTCTGTGTAAGGTGTGAGGTAGTCGGAAGACGTATTGACGTTTGACCACCTAGTGATGGTGCTTTGTCCAAAATGATTGCTTCCAAACCAAGACTAGTCTATCTAGAACTTGCGTCATCCTGCGTTCACAGGACCTTGTTAATGATTGGAAAGACAAACTTCATTCTGGTCACCAAAAAAATATCCCGGTGCTGAGACAATCCAAAAAATTGTAATAGCAAGCTGGCGAGCTTGTGAGATACGAATGTAGGTTCCATTTCATCCGAGCACGTTCTCTGTCCAATGTCCATTGCTTAAGGAGACCTATTTTCTGAAGAAATATAGACGTCAGTGGCATGAACATTAGTTCGATTTAGTCTCAAAGGCCCAAGCATTGCTGAGGCCTATCAAGTCGATGTCAAAGTGAGATACCTTATTCAAATGCTGGTTCTTAAGAGAATCCTTATTAATTCCTTCCAGCTTTAGTTGTTTGTATTCCTACATTGCACCTCATTCGCATTCGTGTCCGTGGGACACTAGAGCTTGTCCTCCTTCAAATGCTTCCTATTACCCCCAAACATCTATAGCGACAACAGACGCCTGTCCTTTGAACAGACCTTGCGTTTGGTTTCTCACGGACAACTTGGTGTCAATAGAAGCCTTCCTAGTGCTGAGGACGATTGTGAAGAGCTTTTTGTACGCATTACCAGGGGATTAAAAGGAGTGTTAAACCTCATCTTGGCAAGGTTCAGAATGAAGCTCTAAATGGTACTCTCTAAGCACCAAATTGCCATCAGTGAACGGCCTGGGGGTTGGTGTAGAAAAAACGTAGTCGATTGCTTAATTTAAATCTGTTTCGAGTAAGGGTCACTGGAGCATTTCAACACGGGACCATCTAACCTAACCTAGGCATTCACTTCGCTCTATTTCCAGCAGGAACAATTGTATCTAAGTACTTACAAACCAGAACCAATAATTTACCACTTTAACCAAGCCCACACCACTTGCTGAACAACAAAACTATCTCATCGAGGTTAACCAAACTATTTTAAACAGCTTAAAGCCCGGAATGTGATTAATTTAAAATTGCTTGTTCCATTCAACAACAACAACAACAAGAACTGAGCACCTGAACGCCAAATTTCTGGATCAATTCCAAAAACTCAATCAACCGAATCAAATCGGTGCACAATACCACACCGACACAATCATTAGTCCGGAATAATTGGTAACGAGCGGTCCTCCACCCCTCCATTGTCGTACTAACAAACAACATCCACTTTTGGATGTGGACTACCGTTATCAATAAATAACAACTTGAACCACCCAAGTGCTGCTTACCTCCCAAAGAGACCAACCGAGTCGCCGCCGCCGCCCTCACCGGTTCCATTGTTGTTTGTCGCAAAAACCAATTTGAATGTCAATTAAACTTCCACAGAGGAGCACCCGGGACACACAGCACCGAGAGCAATTCGAGTCCACCTCTGATGTAAGAATGGACATCCGCTCTGTTCCGAGAGACAATGTCAGACAAAAAAATACCAAAAAACAAACTCAACTTGCAATAAAAATGAAAAGTTATTCTGAAAAGATGCAGACGCATTTACATTTACGGTATCTGGACGACCGACCGACCGGCCGTATCTGTATCTGTATCTGGGTGGGCCACCCAATCCCAATCCCAATCCCAGTCCCAGTCCCAGTCCCAGAATCAGTTCAGCAAATTTACATGTACCTATTCGAAGAACGTGCAAACCTTATGTACTCGTACGAGTGCACTCGGAATGCATGAGACGAGTTGTGTACCTTACTGTAGCTCCGGATACAAGGGTATCTGGATGTCATATTAATGACTGGTTACGTGCTGCCGGAATGTGTGACGTTGTCACCGGCATGGCAAGGCATGACGGCTCCTTCGGTAAGGTGAAGCTCTAATGTACTCTGGGCACGTGAATTGACTTCCCTTAATGTGCAAACAAATTGTGCACTGTTTCCACATGGAGCCTGGCGCGCGATATGTGGAAGTCGGTTACGTTGTGCCTAGGGCCCTGTGAGGAAGCTTAAGTGCCGCCACCACCGCTGCTTGGACGGAGGTGAGTAATACACCTTCGTATGGCGCTGCGTTTAAACATTTTTTTTTCTCCTCATATTGTTTGTTTTTTGCACACAGATACACACATAAGTAGGTAGTGGGGCTGGGGTACAGGATGGGAATGGTTGTGCGCGCCTCCTCTGTCATTGATGAGAACATGTGGACGTTTTGCTAAACAGGAGCCATCGGCTTGGTTGTGAGCATTTGAGCATTAAACGCCGGCAGTGTCAATCTCGGATTAAACGCAGTTGAAGTACACAGTGGGGAGGAAAAGTATGCGGTTTGGAATAGCGTGGGGGAAGTTTTCATGGCTTATCGGTTAAAAACATTGCCCCAACCGGAAAAAAGAAATAAAATAACAATAGTATGTGTGATACGACCGTATTTGTCATTGGGGGGAAGTTCTGAGAATTTTTTTTTATAGCTGCAATCGCTTTGTTAAAAAATGCAGCTTTCTGACGCAACATTGTTGGATACGCAAAACTGAGTTTCGTCTGGGTAAACAGAGATAACATTGAACGGTCCGATGAAGTATTGTTTTAAGATATAACATGCAAGGCGGTGGTTCTCTGTGGAGTGGTTATTTTCCTAATTTGAAAAAAAAATTCTGCACAATTTGTCATATTTCGGGGGATTTCCAACTGTTTAGGCATTCTTCTGCCTGATTGCGTAAGAAAAGTCCACGGCAGTCCATATTTTGCAATGAAATTGTGTTCTCATCGTAGCCACCAGAAGCAGTAACAGTGAAAGTACCGAACCTTGCAGTACTCCACTTCGAACTGAAGACTGAAATGGGAATTCGCACTATCGAAGTGTTATTATCTGAATCGTGGTAGACACTAAGTTTTATCCTTTTTAATGGCGCAGGGCATTAGTCATTTTTCGTTTCTGATTCCTGATTGCCTTCAAGAATTCATAGATGGCGCCACGGTGAGGTGTAGGCTACAAAATGTTCAGCAGTGGCATTGGTCTTCGCTTTTTAAAAGAACCAGTATCTTCAAATAAAATGGTGATTGTAGTACTGCTTATTTCCACCTTGAAGTTGCTAATAAGCAATGACTAGAAGTTCATAGCAATGTCATACTATCGTTCATCGAACAAACCCACAAAAGATGGATTAAGGTTCCAGGAAGTGAGGTTAGGTACAATGCTTATGAATTGTTGGCAGATTAAATTCTCGGTCAAAAGGACTACAAAAGCCTGTATAGCGTTAGGGTTGCTGAAATGGTAGGATACTCCAGGGATCTATGCTGGGATCATAGCTGGTTGTCATTAAGTAATACTCATAGAATGCAATAGATCTTCCAGTGGGCCGGTTTGTTTGAGATAAGAAAAGCAACATCGATGCGATCAATCGTGAAACAGAACATCATTCAGTTGTCGTCCACGAAAACGCCGACTCGAATGAATGCGCAATTGACTAGGTCGAACTTCGACCTCTATCGTTTGGCCATCTGTGCGGCATTTTTTCTTATCGGAATTGGAATCGCATCACTGGAGAACTCCGACGCAACGCTTCCTTTGTAATAGCAGAAACTAAAATCCAATATTACCCATTTTAGGGGAATTTCTTCGACTTTCGGAGAATGCACTTCAGCGATGAGTACCAACTCTAACCATATCAGGGCCGAAAATCTACCACCTGATCCGAGTTGACAATAACAAAGAAACAGATCCGGACTATCATCGCCCTCTCCACAAGCGTCACAGACAGAGATGTCTCTTAAGACACCAATAAGTTTTTTACTGACTTTTCTGCTGAGAAACAGCAAGAATGCCGCTTATTTCTTACAGATTGGGAGCATACGTTTCAGCCGCCTTCATCCTGAAGAGCCATGCCACACACAATTGTATTCGCAAAAGATTAAATGCTGGCCTTGACCCAGGATGCGAGAAGACCCAACACAGGTTCAGATCCTGAGAAATCATCCTCTGCACCTTACTTAGCAATATTATCGGAGATCTCATTTCTCGCAATCCCACTGTGACCTCAGGCCCAGACAAGACTCAGAGTTCAGCCTTGGGACCAAATTCAAAGAGTTTTTACAGTCTCCATCTACTTTGGAAGGAGTTTCATGGCAAAGCAAGGCCCTTAAGCTCAATCAGACTCTCGCTATAAACTTAGATACTCTAACCCCTCTTTTGTCGAGCGAGTAGTGCCTTGACTAGTTGTGGAACCATCCGTGAAAATTTGACTGCAGACCAATCGGAATCTTACTGAAGGCAATTCTAAAGGCAACTCTGAATTTGCAATTTGGGCGAAGTGGTATATCCATGGAACTAAGGTCCTAGGATAAACGTCTCGCAGAGTCATCGAAACTCTACTCCAGACGGTAAGTTGATTTGATAGTACATACATCGTATGATAAAAGTATCAAAGAGAGGCAAACCAAATATCCGATTATTGGAGTTTAGTCCAGGAGACAGGGACTCTGCCCCAAACAACGGACGCATATGGTAGAAAAGGTCTTATCATAGGCACATACATATGTATGTAGATCCAAAATACCTTTTTCGATAACAAGCCCTATGTTACACTCCCAGCACACTAAGAGCACCTTGCATGTCTTGGATTTGACACGATTTCCCTAAAAAAGTTTATTATCTAGGATTACTCACAGATGTTCTGATTCACTGGAGGTTTGAACACCGATCCCCTTTAGCACTGGCTGAGTCAGACCGGCCACAATGCTCTGTCTTGTAAAGAAAACAACTCAGTTTTCAGAGGATTTACCGACAGCACATTTTTAGTGCCCAATTCATTGACCATGTCTAAGGCTATCTGCACATACAGTTTCTAGCCATAACTCGATGAGACAGAACCAGTGGAGACAGACTACCTTGTGGGCAGTCTATGTTAATGCCTGCTATATCATGGCGACCACAGTATGCATCTGACCTGTGTTACCTTGTGATGTCTAGCAGAGTCACACATGCTGCCAAAAGTCGCATTATCGATGGAAATGGCCAAGCTATGTAGCACGTATCGGCGTCTTCTTCTAATCTATCCTAAAAACAGTCAGTTAATGTGGTCACAATGAAACTGTTCGAGTTAGTGTAACATGTAGGGTTAAGGGATTATCATGAGGCACTAGACACCATGGTGGGATCATCGTGATCGCTAAATAACCATTACAGTAACAACATAAACCTGTCTGGAAAACCACTATTAACCATCATAACAATTTATAACATCCTCCTAGTTCAGGGACCCCGTGTAGCTATCCTAAAGCTACATGGCAACTTTTGTCATTCTTTTGAGGTAAACCCACGACAGGGGCTCCCAATGAAACCACTAGTGATCCGAGTGTCAACCCGTTCTACTTAACAAACCTAAACCTAAAGCATTTCTTCCATGCATTTGATGTCCTTGGACAACTTTGCTATTTCATTGATTTAATTCGCTGAACAAACTTCAAATTGTCAAAAAAATATTTCCCCGAGACGTGAAGGTCACTGCACTATCTCTATGTATCCGTATTTGATAATCCTATTCCCACGGCGTGCCTCCTTAGAAGGCAGTGGTCAGAGAGAATCCCTATCGTTATCCTCCGATCTATTATAGACCACAAGATCTTGGAGACCCTATCCACTCCTCATTTGTACTATTTTAGGTCAACCATGCTGATGAATCTATCTAGAACAATCCTCTTAGCCACACAGATCGGTGGATTACACCTCTAACTATGTTGCTTTGTGGAAGCTCTGATCCTCTATTCGCCAGTTCGTTCCCCTCAGTGTCTAGGTACCCAGAATAATCTGACACGGTTGTGCGTGTCCTGAGCATTGTGAGTAGGTAGCGACATTCCTATCAGATATTGATCCCATTTCTAGTAATTGCATAAAACTTATGCTTGTAAACACTGGATCTGCCCGGAAGTCTCAGGGCTACTTGTAGGTCTATGTGCCTACAGTATATAGGGCTTAGCTTGTGCCCCCATAGTCCGTATATAGCCAGTGGAAATACCAATGTTTTGTTTCATAGTTTAGTATCCATTCATTTAATATCAAAAACTTCATGTACCTACAAGTTATTGTAGCTACAAATCGGATGTTAAAATGACTACAAAGCCATTCCTTCTCATATCCTCCTACTAGTTCTGTATGCCAATAGAAAACCTTTAATCAGCCAGAGTACAACATACAACTCTTTCGAATATTTAGTGCGTTTTTATTGCAAGGACTTCATATCCATAAGAGCCACCCTTTCACGCTCGCTGAATAATTCACTGCCTCCAGCCAATATCCCCACCACATGTCACCGAGGGGAAAAAAAACCCAAAAACCCGCCGCAAACTTTAAAAAATTCGCCTTTAAAGGCACTGTTAGCCCAGACACATGTTTATCGCCGCACATGCGGCACCACTCCGGCGAATTTATCTTATCACCACTGCCTGGTTTTAAAGTCCACCCTGGGAGAATAAATCATATTTAGTGCACTCGGTGCCATGAAAACAAAACAAAAGCGAAAGCCCTCCCCCGCACCGCAATAAGCGCTGCAATTCCATTCATATGTACATACACACATCGATTTATAGCCTCCCCCCTCCCAGACGGACCCGGTAACCACGGACTCCCGAAAAAAAAACCCCAATATCAGTCCCATACGGGCCCCAGTGCCAATGACAAACTCACGCAACTAACATTAAACGGGGAATTTGCTGAACGGCGGGGGACACGACGCAATGATTATTGCAAAATCCCCTCCTGAATTACCCAGCCTTAGGCTGAGCACACATTAAGCACATTAAACACAGCCAAACGCACGCACACACTCTCCACTAGCAACGGCAAGTGTTACTTGCAATGAATCATACTTTGGAGGGCTTCCGCTTTATCCGTTGCGCGGCGCTGGAAGTCCTTATCACATCCGAGCCCACTGGAGAGAGACCGAATTTCCGTGGAACACTGGCCAGTTTAATGTATGCGTGTGCGTGTGCACGGTATAAAATTTATGAGCGATAATAAGCGAATAAAACATGCGAGACCCTCCTGAGATTCGCATGCAGTGGACGCATCAGCCGCCACCGCCAGCACGCCTGCCGCAACACATATTCATGACAAGTTTATTATCCGGGGTCATGGTGGATGTGGGTTGGCAGGCATAGGAGAGCCCGTTGTTCCTTGTGTCCATCTCGGCTGGTGAGATGGAAAAAGGTCAAAACACGCTGGCCACTCTGACAGCGCCGGGAAGGTTAGGGATCATGAGTTTATGTGCGCGTGGTTGTGGAACAGATGCGATAAAGAACGAGTACCGGCCAGGTTTTGACCCATTAAACGTTTGGGGAAATTTTTTTAAATTTTCCTTTTTTTTTTTTTAAAGAGGGTGTGGTTGGAGGCTTTAATGAATTTGGGTCAACGAAAGGAAGCAATAAATCCGTCCAACTTCGATAAGGAGGTCAGGTAGAGGATGTAAGCTACTTTTGACTTTTTAAAGCGATTTATGGAGGTGTCCTGATTTTTGAATTCATAATGAACGTAGCTTGGTAGGAGTGGTTTGGCCAGTAAACTGCTTGCACTGTTACCATGCCTTCTTGAGCAATACGAGGCCACAACGGGTGATTAATGAAGGACTGGATGCGCTTCGTCCACTTAGTCTCTGGTATTCCTTCTGACAACGAAGTCTCACTAGAAATCGCCAATCGCTCCTTTTTGGACTGCGGTTTGTACTCTATACTAGAAGACCTATAAGCCTTATACTGGGTGAAAGATGAGGACTGAAACAATCATGCAGTGCCTACATATCAGGACAGTCAGACTTTTACATAAGGAGGTCCAGTATTATGCGGCCTACGTAGGCCTGCATTGCCATCACTGCCCAAGACTATACTTGACTTTTTTCGGTATCTTGACCGTGACGATACCACTTGACCTAAAAATACAACTACAGGCTTCAAATCTAATAGCGCGCTTTGATCCACTAAGGCGGTTCGTTGAAACTAGTATCAGGTCCCGATATCGGTGAATCGGTTGAATCGGTTGAATCGGATGAAATCCTTGGTACCCTTGACTTCGATACAACATACGAAGTAATGAGCCCGGAAATGGACGATTGACAAAGGGAAGTAGTCTCTGAGGCAATGAGGGTACGGGTTCCTCCGTATGTATATGTATATACTCAAGAGATATAAACCTACAAGTGGCCCTGACACTTCCAGTTCTAAGCAAAGCTTCAGGCTAACATTGATGGCGAGGGTACCCTTAAGGCGATGGAATACTACATCTTCAAAACTGAAATAGCCAGGAACAGTCCGACAATGGTTAGGGCATTAGATGCACGTATTAGATCGAAAAAATCAGGGAACTGATGAAACTAACCTAAGTCATGTAGGTAAGGAGTAGCGGCAGGACTTCTCTCTGGTTATTGCCTTCTGAAGAAGCACTCTATGAGATTGGGTGTATCAAATACGAATATATGACATGAATGCACTTCCTTTACAACCTGGACCTCAACGCACCAAGTTAAAAAAAATCTCACAACTACACTACCAAACCTATCCTAACTATGGAAGGCGGTTGGAGATATTCTGACTGGCATCGAGTGAACAACAATCTAACCATCAGAACAACTTGAGATGGCTGATACATATAGAACTAACAGACATTAAGTCTTCTGTCTACAAAGTTTTCGTATCTACTGAGGAGGAGCGTTCAGAAAGGACCTTTAAATAACTTGGTCTGCTAACTACCTGCAGCTAGCTAGAGTTTAGATGTAGAGCAGTGAGCTAAAAACAAGGTCTATGTAGTCTTTTACACATGTCTATATCTTCGAACGACCATGTTCACATTATGCTCTCATATGGGTCACTTGTTTGGTGGCCTGTGGGAACAGTACCACCGACTACAAGCACCTCAGATGCAGCACATCAACATGTACCGGGTTTAGATTACAAGAAGCAGATTGTTGGAATATTAAACTTTACGGTAGGAACATGCTGGATCTGTTACCTAGGACAACGACTTTATCCAACTGCACTGTCCCAAGACTGAACTTTAAAGAGAAAGACTTCATGGAAGGTGGTATACTGGGAAAGGGGTGATATGGTTCAACAATGGATCGGACTAGATCGGACAGTATTATGGACTTCAGTAGTTCTCAGTTGAAATATGTCAAAGTTTTCAACGTTCTCTTTGTATATACTTGACAGTTGGCTCCACTGTGGGTATACTCTTGTTGTGCAGACCTGGATTCTACCTTCTTCAAAGGGCGTCATACGATTTGTTACCTTTATCTTCAAAAGCTCTATGAATACTCTCCGTCAGCTGGGACAAAGCAATCTGAATGGAGTAGTCTTTTATGGGGCAGAGCTGGGCACCTGCATAGAAGGTGGAGAATGACACTAACGAACTCTAGGCCAGATCTGCCTTGAAATGTTGCAAGTAGAGAGATTTTCCCATCTATAGTTGTTTTGGTAAGATATCACAAAAGCGCGGTTCCTATGAGTCGAACTTTATCTTTAGGAGTGGCCCTCATGATAGCCAGACCACCATGAGGAAATATTAAGTCTGATAGTCGCAGTCGATTATTTGAGAATAATGTCCATCGCTGCCGAAGAGTCATAAGTTCCTCACTCTGCGCATTCAAGTAAAATGGCTTTCTGGTTTAATTTTCTATCCAAACTGAAACTCAAGTAGTTTGCATTAGACTGGTCCCATTAATCGTAGAAGAGCCACTGAGGAGAAGAAGCAACGTCTATTTTGAGGGGCTTGGGAGTTCCCTAGCCCTGGGAGTCTTCTAGTCGATGTGCGATGTGCGAGAGAATCATAAATTTGATATTGGTAAAGGCCCTCTTAATGTCTAGGAATACAGTCATATTAAATTCCTTGATCCTTCCTCAGTGATTTTTTAATGATGCTAACTAACGACTGCAAAGCTGCTCTATTTGTATCAGATCAGGCATATAGATACAATGACTTGAAGTCGCGAGAGCACGCCCTTCTGATTGCTAAAACTCAACAGGAATGATACCATGCGGCTCTAGAGATTCGTCTGAGCTTGGGACGGAAGGAGAAGGTGGTTTTAAATTAAGATAGAGTATCCAAGGAGCTACCTAGAACATGGTGACTGGATGTAGAAGATTTTTATGAAAAGTAGCCCTTGGGCTTCAGAGGACTCTTGTATTCTTTCGCTGAAAAGTCTTCAGGAAAAGACACCTTGTAGCAAGATTAAATTGGAACCTATTTTTCTTCCTTCCTTCCTAAGAACACCGAGTGTAGAATTTCACTAAAGTGGTCCGGACAAGCCAACAAGTCATCTCGACTAAATTGAAGCTAACCATGATTCCTTATGAAATACACTCTCAGAGACAAGGGCTAAGTCCAAGACTTCTTGTCGGTTTTGGGTACTTAAAGTGGGCGTTTGCCTCTTGAAATCCTCTACCATGTCACCGATATACATACGTCTAACGATTTGATACATAGATGGCGTTTGTATCTACCAATATTGAAAGTAGTTGAACTATCTCGTAAGTCAAATCTTGGTATAGGCTCTAGACTCCCATGAATGGTGCTAGTTTTCCCTTTGTTTGCATTGTATCTAAAAATAAAATAAAACGTGCGATAACACATTAGATACGGCGCGCGCGGTGGAAGCCAGTGAATACTCCTATGGCGCCGTGAAAGTACCACGTTATCGTCTATAAACAAGGTCAATGCATTAAATCTATTTCTGCACTGACGTCATGCGAAAGCCAAATCGACGTCCTGTCAAACTTTTGACAAATGATGATGACGATGATGCCTTTCACGCTCCACCGACGTGACAGATGAACCCAATAGACGAGTAGTTTGTATAAATTAAAAGTCTTGCATACATGCTCCGCCAAGGTTAGCTCGATTAAATCGAAAATGAGAATTTCCACACACACACACACACGCTGATTGTTACACAATAGGCAGCCGACTTGAGTATCTCCAATGAATGGCATTGTAAAGGCTCCCACCACCCAAGTACTTGTAGATACTGTCAGACAACTGCACAGTGACCACTCAATTGTGAGATATGTTATCTAGCCCCCGAAGTGGCACAACAACGAGTGCATAGCGCCTTCTACAGATTCTAATTCATTCGACAGACACCGGGAGGAAGCTTACCCCGGCACTTGAATTGATTATGCAAATGGCTGTGTGCGCTGCGCAGTCGGTTAACATGGATTTATTCATTTATCCAAGATAATTAGTTTGAAGCTTCTTCTCAGATGGATGTGCATAGTCTGGAGAAGATATTTGTCAACACCTACGACAAACGTGCATACGTGACCATCTCTGGTTTTGGATTGTTGTCAACAAGTTTTCCTGCCCTGTTCGCGTCTACAAATGGAAATTCAAATCGAAAATTCAAAATCAAATCAAAATCAAACAAAACATGAATTTGAATAGTTCCAGTGGAGTGGGTATTCTCCTCCTCGGTTTGGTGGTCATAAATTCAGATTTGTTGATTGGGAAGATTGTCTGGTTAAGTTGTTGTTCTGGTTAGTAGTTCGTTTCTCCTCTCCTGGCCATGTGTGCTAGATGTTGATTTCAGATAAGGAATGGATCCAAATTTAAATTGGATTAAGTTGTTTAAGATCAGGGAGTATCTTTTTTTTAAGAAAGTCGTTTAGGCGTTGGCGGATTTATAATTATGATGGTAATGCTTACGGAACCAGTCGAAGATGAACCGAACCTCTGTTTGTGATAACCCCAGCAAGATACGACTTATAGTTTTCAAAACTTAGACTAAAACTAGCTCAACTAGAAGAACCAGTTGAACCATCTAGCTACACTATGTTTCGAAAACAATCTACGAATCGAAGATAATGGGCAATGTTGTAGGAAAAGAGTAGCAAATCGAAACTTCGACCGAAGATGCAACTAGTCAAGTGCAAAGCTCCTCCTCACCCCTGCAGAAGTCATGAAGAATTAAGTACAGTCTTTTGGCATGTTGACCTTTCAGACAGTGTCCAGTGAGAACACCGATAACATGGATGATCTGTGATCGGTTCAATGGAACTAACTCTGCACTAAGTGTCAGATCAAGTCTAGGCCAGATCTGTCTTGAAATGTATTACTAAAAGCGTCCAGCCTTAGTAAGAATTTACACGTAGCGAGGAGCATATTTCGACTAGATCCTGTGGATCGTAACCACTCTAGCGACTTTGTCAGCCTTGCAATCTCCAGCCATGTGTATATAGCCCGACAACCAGGATAGGTCAATGTTGAGGAGGGACACAATTTAAGGTGAAAATGCTAATATCCTTGACAGATGTTGCATTACACTTCGGCTAGGACAAGGCTTCCTTGATCGCCAAGATTTCCACCGGAAAAATGGTACAATATTGTGGGAGCGGGTAGTATATACAAGGTTTGAACTTTAAAAAACCTAACATAGTCAAAGAAATACGGTCATAGATCACTAGCGGTCCCATTTACCATCAGTCCCCTTAAGTGTCTTCCATTGGACCTACATATATGAATAGGGGTCGTGCAGCGCCATGTGATTCAAAAGGGGAATGAGCTACGTACCTTTCGCTATAGCAACAGTGTAAGTACAGGTTCTGAACTTGAACCACATCCGTGTCTGCCAGGCAAAAAATGGTACCAATCCTTGAAGTTTGTCGTGCAATCTAATAACAGAGAGGACATTCAGGGGAAAGGATATTGGCTTGCTACTCCTTTGAGATAGTTAGGGACTTCTTCTACCTTGGCTCCACTATAACCTCTGACAACTTCAGTGTTCAGAGTTACTCTTGTCAATCGCTGTTTCTTTAGCCTAAGAAGGTTTTTGGGTAGCAAGACCTTTTCAAGTTACACCATACGCTCCGGCCCGAAGCGTCTTCGATTCCAACCTGGAGGGGCAACACAGTAGGCAACCCTACTTAAAGAGCGAAACGGGAAGCAGTTAGTCAAATTCCGAACTAACTGGAGAAACTTGTTGATTGATAGATGAGATGAATAAAAACTGCTCCTACAATTTAGAGGATAGAACCATGTTAACAAAAAGAATCTCTACAATCTTGCGTAGATACAGGATTTCACATAGAAATCCAGTCGCGTTTAAGTTGAGTATGCACTTGACGAACACCTTGTTTATAAACATGGCAATCATTTCAAGTCTAGCAAGCCTTATATTGTCACATTCGAAGGACCTTAAGCCCTTTCACTGCGTACAGAAGTGCATACCATGCATCCTGCCTTCCGTAAGATTTTATTCACATGACACAGGGATTCGTACACAATACGATATGATTCTTGACAAGACGACAAGCTGCAAGTTATGCAAAGGTACTTTATGTTCTCTTAGGAAACCAGGACAAGCAATAGCACTGCTAACTTCATCTCCTCCACTAGAACTGGTATATTGTTTTTTGGTTGCTTGCGTATCCTACAGAACACGGAGTCCGTATCCTTCTATACCGATTCATCAAAACCAGAGTCAAGAGTAGGATGTGGTGTCTTCTCTCTCAACACAAATATGTCCTTCCGCCTTTCTAATCACTGTAGCGTCTTCCAAATCTTGGCTTGTCATACCCAAGGATGCCGGGATGAAGTTTTTCGAATCTATCACATTCAACTCAAAAACTGTTCTAAGCCTTCAAAACCAACATCTTTGCGTAAACTCATGCGGTCTCAGAATTTCGATTATGTTGGGTGTAACATGGTCCAGGTGATCTATAAGTTTCGTGCTCGGAACCATAATTCTAGAACCTAATCTCTAAAATTTTACTGAAGCTTGTATGACTACTAAATAAAAGTGACACTGACAGTTTGGAATCTGACAATTGGTTTGACAGGTATAGCAGTCTGAAGTTAGTACCGGCTGCTACCTTTTACCCAAACAAAATTGTTAAGTACCTGCATCAGTTTTTTAGGATAACTTCGACTGCACAAAGTATTACTCCAACTGCAGCTCTGGTTAGTAGATTAGAAGGGCTCAGGGTCAGATCCCTAAGATTAAATAAAAAAAGACTCCAAGTCTCCGTTGTACCATGGTAATGCCTAAATAAATGGCTTACCAATAATTCCTGATGTATTGGGGTAGACGAGAGAGTTCATGTAGTTCCACAGGATGAAGTCCAAAGGCTTTTAATTACTGCCAACTGTTTCTATACTACGTTCCATCTCCTTGTACTGTTCCCTTGAGTATCCTCGAAGCAAGGAGTGCCATGGCATTAGATTTTCTAGAATCTTTGCATGCCTTTCATTGGCTTTACCTTTTCCAACTAAAGAAGATGTGTCTTCCCCGAATCGGGGTCAATTTATTAGCGCTTCGAGCCTACTACACTCAAGAGGTTTCACTGCGTAAGTGGGTCTGGGAATAGCCTGGCTACTATGGCTTTCGTCGAACTATGACCTATTTGGGTGTAAGACCGTTTTATAGGCCTTAATTACGTGAAGAACCTGTGAAAGTTTCACTCTCGAACTCAATGCATTCGCGTAATATGCATGCCTTGTGTCATAGTTTGACATTTCATGATTAAATGACAAGTCTCAGTACTAGTAGATGCACCTGCGGAAAATAGCAACAAAATCTAGTACTAGATTGCGCTTTTTCGCAAACTCTCCTAATGGCGGAATGTCAAAGCACAACCATCATTACCAGAACTAATCTGTTGGCATTCCTTCAAGACACAGACCCACCCAGCAGAAATTAGAACAAATTACTCCTCACTCAGCATTTATAAATCACACTTTAACAAGACTGCACGTTCACGTTCCGCACATAACTCAGCCATAATTCACTTCACAGTCCGCGACATAATTCAACCCATTTCCTGGTGTTTATTGCCCGATCTCTGTTGCTTCCGGGACGCGGTACTTCTCTTGCAATTCGCAATGCCTCAAGTCTTGCACCGCAATGACGACAATTTTCAAATTCGATTAAGATGCCTTCATAATCCCAAAAGTCCAGAAATAAACGCTCATCCCACACACGCGATGCATAAAATCGTCAATTACTCCGTTGCACTGCCGAAGGACCAGCACTATCCAATGCACAGCGCCCAACGCAACGACGTTCTGACGTTCTCCAATCTCAGGCACCTTTCAACACGAAATTCCACTTTGTTAACGAGATCAAAGAACGAAAGTGACAGAAAAACAATTTATGGGACTCTGGCTCTGGAGAGCAATAGAACTGTACCACGGGCAATGGGGCTTTACGATTCCATTCAACAACAACTGTACGTCACAGCCAGTGCCACACTCATGGCGCAACAAAGTGGGAGGACTTCCTCGCAAGGACTGTACCTGATGCAAGTAATTCATTCCAGAGCCCAATTCAGTTTTGCCATCAAAAAGGTGAGCTCCATCCGCCCGAATCGGGGAATATTATGAAAATCCACAATTTCCTGCCACGCGGAACGGCTACAACTGCGCGCCTCGGAGTGGGGCGAGCGGAACAAATTTTTGCTTTCATCTTGATTCCGTTGTGACAGGAACCACGGTGCATGGGTTCACTGAACTGGCAGTACCCCAAAACTTCAATGAGTGTGTGCCTCTGATTGACATGTCATTACGGGCACCATGGCTATAGGGTCGGTGTGGGACGTTGCACTGTGCACTGACGTCAGACGATGTTTCGTGTCGGCGGGCGGGTGTTTGATGCTGGCAATGCGTGAACTATTTTCGTAACGTTTGGTAATTTTAGACACTCGACGTCGTTCACTTTTGGAGAAAGTCCTTTAATTGACACTTTCCTCGTTCACGGTGTACGTATGACGCTTGTCAAGTGGTTGTCAGAAGCAGCTCTTTGAGTTCTTAATTGGTACCAGAACGGGACGCGACAATGAACATGGATGATCGATTGACATTGGGATTTTCTAAATTCTATTACAGATTTCCAGATTATACAGGCAGTTAGCAAAGTGAGTGCTACTTTGAAATCACTGTGAAAAGTAGCAGTGATTTCGATAACGCCCGTGATGTTGGTTGTGGAATTGTATTGTCTTATCTATCTGTGGTGGTAGATTCGTGGTAGATGCTAAGATATTCCCAAAATAACCGCGATAACCACTATCGTTACCAAAAAGAAACCACTTGACGACACTTCAGGTAAGAACATTCGTAAGATAATACTTTGTTACGTACCTACTTAGGTGGTGAACTTAGACCTGACAGTGCGTCACCTTTTCTAAGTGTTTTTTTGAAATTAAAGGTTTCGGTAAGTTTGTCATCGACTTTGATTTGGCGAAGGAGTTTAGCAGGGATGTCAAAGCTGGACATGGCTCTGTATAGCTCGTCTCTATGGATGCTGTCAGATGACGCCTTGAAGTCAATGAGAAAGCAGTGGGTAACGATTTGAACTTTGTTGGACTTTTTCCAGGATCTGTCCAAATATGAAAGTCTGATCGACTGTTATCTTTCCTGGACTGAAACTACACGGTTAGAGGCCGAGTGTTGACGAAGGGTTTCTGGAGTTCCCACAGTATGACAGACAAGATCTTGTTTGCGATGTGCAAGAGACCAATACGTCTGTAATGGAAGCAAGTCAGGAGGTCTCCTTTCTTGTGAATCGGACAAAAGAAGATGAGATTCCATTAACCAGGGATGCACCCGTCAACTTTTTGTCCAGCTTTTTTGGACAACTCGGCCTATCAGGGCATCAGATTCAGCAGTCTTGTTGGTTTTGAGCTTGCATATTCCAGTCCTTACATCACTTTGGTTAGGTGAATGGAAAGTTGGTTTTCGCCGTAGTTATAGAGTCTGCAGAAAAAAATTTTCCACATTCGCAGGACTTACATTACGCAGGACACGAGGTTTCCTTCATCATTTCTAAAGGTTTCTGTATGGGTCTTGTTGGCCTAACACTTCTTGAATTACAAGCTCTCACTTTCTTCGAACCGGAGAACCCTATGTTCTTCCCGTCTCTTCTGCTAGTAGAGCTCACGAGCAGCCCTCGTCCTTCTATGCAATGCCACTTTGCATGCCTCTTGTTTAGCTAAGTTCATGTGCTTAGCAACATTCTTCGTCAAACCAAGGGTTTCTTGGTGATGGCCGGGTAAAATCCAATACATCAGTTGCGACACCTCTGATGGCATATTGGCAGTATTGCTACTGATCTTCGGCACTTCATGCTGGCAGCATAGGAGTCATTGAGATTTGCTATAGCAATGCCTTCGCACCAAAGTCATGAAGGTTGTGTTTCCCAATGTTCCTACCAAAGATGTCCTCCTTTCCTATCTTCGCGTTCCTATAATATTTCTAAACTCCTCATCAACTCCAAATGAGAGATATGTTCACTGCGACCTCTCAATCCTTTGTTTTCCGTACTAATGCGTATGCGCGCATTGGGGTTCTCTTCTCAATGGACTCTTATTACGGGTCGATGAAAGAATCCTGTACTAGAGCTTCGGAGATTCCACTGGACTCATAGGAAAGTCTGCAGGGGCATTCTTCAGATATACCTAGTTTCCTCTGAGTTTACAGTCCCCCTTTAGAAAAGGCAAGCTGTTTCCAGTTGTGTTGCCCTAAAAGTCTCTTGACCTGCCTTTTGCCTTCTTATCGGTCTCTAGTTTCCCGAATTCTTCTTTGGGGTTATGATCATTATATTTCACAGAATGTTTCAGGACCTATGAAGGTTTTCGATTCTGCATCTATCCCCTCATGGCCAGGTATCCAACAAACTGTAGCACAGTTGGCATGGTTTCTATTAAGATTGATTGGGACACATCTACACATCTTTAGTGGTGCTTCTGTCCATGGAATCGATTCCTTCTCCAGTTCCTTCGTCAGTTCTTGACCCATATGTGTACCATTTTGTAAATCGTTGAGCTTGCTAGAAAAATTCTTTTGGAACTTGAACCAGAGAATAATATCGTCTCTTGGAAAGGCCAGGATTGGAATTAGTGCATTAAATTGTTTTGATGTAATGCCCTTATCTCTCCCTATTTCTTCTTTGGCCATTCTTGGGAACGTTTTACTTGCACATAGCTCAACCACAAGTTCTAGAGGAATGACTTCCAGTAGTAACTCCATGAATTCAGTTGCACGAGTTCTCATAGCCCATGTAATACAGAAGCATGGCAGTCTTTCCAACATGTTGAGTGTCTGCCTCGCAGTGACCAGATTGGTTTGGTCATTGATCTTACAAAAGCAATGTACATTTCATCTATGAGTGGGCGGGACTATTATAGTGGTTTTTGTCAAATTAAGGATAGCCCATCCGTCAAGCAGCATGAGTCCCCTTTGTATAATGTCAAGAAGTGTCTCTTCAAATCTGAACCTGGCAATAAAGACTATGTCATCAGCATATGCTTGAAAGTCTATGCCATGGTCTGTCAACTCCTCAAGTAGCTCATCAACAAGACTTCACATTAAAGGATATAAAAACTCCTCCTTGTGGTCATCACCTGTTGTATGAGTCCGGAAATCTTGTGACTAGAGCTCGTATAAATGCTTCTTGCGTTGTGTTATCAAATCCTTCCTCGATGTCCAAGAAGGCACACAGTACTATCCCTTTGCTGGAAGAGCGTCTTAAACAGTTTCAGTCAGCTGATACAGAGCAGTCTCTGTTCATCTTCTCACTCAATAGGCATGCTGACCATGATGAGGAAGATACATTCTCATAAATACTTATCCACAGCTTCTTCCATCGTTTTGAGAATAAAAGATGTTAGGCTGACCAGTCTGTAGGACACTTGGGTCTTTCTTCCCCATTTTCGGAATAATCACTACCTTCGCGCGTCTCCACTGGTTTGGTATAGCCCAGGGCTAAACTACTTTTTAGTGTCTTTGATGTAATTCCATCCACCTCGGGAGAAGATTTCTATCGCTACTTTCCAGTCCCCCTTTTAAGGTCTTGATCTGTGGGTCCTGCACCTATTGTTTGTCCTCTAAAGCGAGCCAGGAAATTGGGTTTCTAATAGAAGTCGTGCCCCTTGTCATCATTTTTGGTGAAGCTACATCCGGTTTTCTTAGAGACGTTTCCCCCCGTTTCGCCCCGTTTCCTGGTTTCAACAGAGATATTCCTGATCGTCCCACAGAACCTTCTAAACCTTGCTAGTTGAGCTTTCCTTACTTCTTTGTTGTAGAGAGTCAACACCAGTCTGTAACTCTGTCAGTTAACGAGTTTTGAGTCGACGACTTGACTGATTATTCCTTCACCATGGTACCTTATTCCCAGTTCTTTTTACGCAGCTGTGGTTCCTCCGCTTAAGCCTTCTACAGTGTATTCCACTTCTAAGTAGTAAAGCCTTTCTAGGTCTAGACTTTGTTAAGCGGCTGGCTCTGGCTGGGACCATTGTTAGGGCAGTAGTACTAACCAGTTCTGGCCTTTCAGCAGGCTTTTCTGTCAATATACGCCTTCGCCCCACGGTAAGGTGCTCATCCAAGCAACAGCCAGGTCAGACGACTCCTGGCATCAGTTTCTGTTTAGCAGAAGCACCACTTATACCTACCTACTTACCAACCTACCAACCTGTAGATGCGTACTAAGAGTCCAAAGAGCGGATTCTTTGTTTAATTTTTTACTAACTCCACTCGCGTACTCGCATTGTTTTATTACCACACTCTGTCATGAATGGGTCCGAGAAGCACACAAGCCTCACTCAAGTATGCTGAGAACCGCCAGCAGTTTTATTGACATTAATTGGTAATTGGGACTATTAGCCTCAAAACTTCCACCAGAATAGACCGGTCTTTCAATTAGAAACCGCGCGGAAAGAATACCAAGCTCAACCCCACTTGACAAAATGTAAACTCTCCCATTAAAGCGAACCCATTCAACGAAAACCCCATAAAGCGACGACCTCACCTGCATGTGTAATGAACGCAATGCTCCATTTCCGTAGGTAATTACATTCAACGATTACAACAAAGGGCCCCCAAATGGGCCAAAGCAAACACATTTGCCCCCCATTCCTCGTTTCAGTATTCCGAGTTCGTCCAGATATCACCCAAACCTCAACGCGACAACATGCAACTGCGGTGTTGCAACTCCCACTAACTGGTTCCTTGACTGAGCACAGGGCGAACTGTGAGAACTGGCACACTTCTGTTTGTTCCACATACGAAAGCTAACAAGAAACCAATTTAGGGTTTCCTCATCCGAAAGCGTTTGCCAAGATAACAAGGTCTGTGTGTGTTGTGTGCGCAAGAGGTTCCATGACACAGCCCTTGTTCTCGGAGCAAATATTTGCGTGTCGTTGCGATAAGAGCCATCTGCGATATCTCTGAAATTGTGGTCTCTCCTCTCTCTCTGGAGGAATAAATCCCGGAACGGAAGTTTCACAAGCTTCCTCTGACAAGCGAAACGGGGTTCGTTGACCACAGGAAGTTGCCCGAGATTCGAAGACGAAACAAAAAAAACGGGGAAAACACAACATTGGACAAATTGGCTCTGATTAGGTTGTCAGACGTGGCGCTGGGCCACCATGTGTCAGTGTCGTGTCGCCGCGCCGGGGAAACTTCACTTTCAGTCGGGAGTATGGTCAAGTTAATTTGAATCGCTCTTGTGGGTCAATTAATTATGAGTCTATCTGATCACGAAGATGACGGTGATTGTTGCTGAATCTATGCTTTCCATTTTGGTTCATTGACATTCTCCCGGGGGAGAGTGTGTGAGTGGGGGGAACATTGATATCTTTGGTCACGGAAACCCTTGCGAAGGAACGGGGAAGCATCGGAATGATAACGAGTAGATGGATAGAGGAGTGGATTGGGTAACTTGTGACATGCAATGCTGATGATGTAATTGTGATTGATGTCGACGACGCGACGCGACGGTGGAGTCGAAGTCATTACTGTGATTACAAAACAGCAGGTTGGATGGAAGAGTTCTTTAATAATAATTTTTGTCATGGAAGCAGTCGCTGGAAGTGACGACAATCACTTCACTTCACGAGGGCGTTACTGTGCTTTGCGTAATCGGAATGCATTGTGCGAGGAGATAGAGTTCCACCTCGCCGTACATCCAGTTGGGACTAATCTGAGAACGGAATCTTTATTTCTGACTGAATGCCTCGTGAATTCACAGTACGTTGTTCTTTGTTCTTTTCCTGAGAAATGATTCTGAAGATCAAAACCAGGTTTACTAGTTAATAGAATAGGAAAGGGCGCAAGTGTGCGATGGAGTCATTGGAAGGGCAATGAGGCACAATGTCCCACCTCAAGTAAAGTATTTTATGACAATTCCTCCTCAAATCAAGATTTAAGGTCTAAAATGTTGGTAATACGTTTTGCGTTGATAGACAAATTGGCTCTAAGTAGATTGGTTTGGTTTGGAGGCAGTGAAATGACGATTGTGACTTCATGCAGTCTGAGGCAATGTACTGTACACTATATGGGACATGAGCTGAGATTTGGAGGTAGTTTTGCCCTTTGGAACATGTATCTGCTGGATGGGACTGGGAGCTAAAGGTTTCAAAAGAGCTGACCAGTGTTAGACAGAAAGAACCTCTCTTGAGGAACCCATACTATAAAAGCTGGCAAAGCCAATCGAAATACGGTGTTAATAGCTTCACAATCCTGTATGCAGTATCTGCATCAGTAAGATGTTGACAATGTCTCACAACAGCAAGTTTTCTTGCAATGCCCTTCAATATTGTTTTCAAAAATCAAGGCAAAGTCTGAATTCTATCAAACACTGCTTTAAAATTGGTAACAAGATCGAAGCGCTATGCTTTTCCATGATCTGCAACAAATTTGCTGTATAGTTGATCAGTTCTCACTAATTTTTTGCAATCACAGTCTTGAAGTCAAAATAAATACAATTATTTGGATTTTTCTACATTCAATGAGGTCGAATGATTTCAAAGACTTCATTCACTTCCAAGATTTCAACGAATTCATCGACTTTATAGACAGATTTCAGTAATTTCAGATGACTTCAATGACTTCATTGACTTCAAATGACTTCAATGATTTCAAATGACTTCAAACACTTCTATGATTTCAATGACTTCAGGGACTTCGAAGACTTTACCGACTTCATCGACTTTATAGACAAACTTCAATGATTTCAGATGACTTCAACGACTTCATTGACTTCGAATGATTTCACATAACTTCAATCACTTCAAATGACTTCAGTGACTTAGCTTTAAAGTCGGAGCTTTAACATCTCAACAATTTTTCTAGAATATTCTAGTCCTCTTCGAAGACATCCATTCCTCAATCTCCCTTAAAATATGAGTCCTGCGCCAATCACTTCTTTGCGGTGTTTCGAGCCCTTTCTCGCATCTGAGTGGGTTCTTCAGGTTAATAAGCTCCTCATAGAAGTATTTTATTATAATCCTGCCATACGTAGTTATGCTATGCAGGTCGTGGAACTAAATTTGTCAGAAAGTTCTACTGGAGACGACATTTCCAATTACATTCCCATTTATGGTGCAATGCCACGTGCAAAGCAATTCATATGGATCGCGATCACTTTCAGTCTATGGCCACATCTACTCTTTCCCAAGTTGGTCTCCTGATCTATCCTTCCTTTTACTTTAAGTCCTGTGTTCCCTTATGGCTCCTTGGGCCTCGACAATGCCTACACGGCATCGTTTGCGATTTCTGGAAATATGCCTCAGTTCTCCCCAACTATTTCCCAGTTGCCGTGCTTCCTTCTCCGCGTATCCTGCCATCCTGAGTAAGTGATCGACTATAGATGTCTTCAGAATCAAAGCCTTCATTTACAAAGTAACACTGCATCCTTACTTGTCCTTACTGTCTTGTCTTAGTCTCCTCCTAGTGTTTGTCTAAACTCTATTCTAATGCGCAGTGGGTAGCTCCATAGACTGACTCAATGCAACATCAACTTTCGGCTATTGCCTAACAAGATAAATCGATAAGTGGACACCCGAGTGGGTGCGCACGCAATCACATCAAAACCAAACAAATCCGATCACAGACCCAGCGCCCGAGAGGAAATAAACGTCCAATCCGACATTCAAAAACCCAACTGCAGACCCTACAGTTACACCCACGATGTATCGCATTTCCTCTGGTCTCTGAACTTAACGTCTTCCAGCCATACTGCAAGTCCCTATTGAGAAGTACTGCTCCCAAATGTCAACAAAAATCCGCCTTAACCTACCCCACTAGCCGCATCACCCTCTCTCTGGCAACCTACCTACCTATGGATGCAAATTTTTTTCTCCCTTTTTATTTATTTTAATCGGCCCGCGCGCACTCACTGCTCGCGATGGATATCTCTATCTGTTCGGTTGAATTTATCGCATGCAGGCTCATTCCCAGTCGCCCACTTGCTGCTGGATGACGGCAGCGGCCAGCGGCGGCGGCTCGGTGACGAAACGAGGCTGCGCGACACTCACCAGAGATTGGTGAGTGTCACCAATACGGTAGGAGTCAACAGCACCCAGCAAACGCACAGGCGCTCACAACAGACAAGCACTTCTCCTCCTTGCCGAGGCATTTAAGTGAGAATATTATGACAGATTGCCGATTAAATGGCAGCAAAACGGGCAACGTACGCTTTTCAAAGCCAAAGTATCTGGCTGGTGTGCGTCTATCGCTCGTATATCAACACTATTAATGGATTAATGTGACAATTCACTTCCCTTCATGGGTGAAGGATTGAATGTCTCGAACGGATGGACGGACTGAAGATCAAAGAGCGTTAGTGTCGTTGTCGTTGCCACATCAAGTTTGTGGCATACGAGTGTTTATGTTGGGCGACTGGTCTTGGCTTCGGCGCTCTCAGATACTGATCTCGTTTTGCCGCATCAATGTGAATCGGAGGCTGCAGCTGGAACCCGCGTAATTTGAATGTCATCTGTCCCATGCGCACAGGGTGGTAAGATTCTATGGATTTGCATATGAATTTGCTTGCGCCCCCGAATGTACTTAGGTGTTGTTGGATTTTTGGATTTGGATGCGCGTAGGACAAACTGGATTGGCCATGAGTGACAGTTGCAGATACGGAATGGATAGATTCGCAGCGAGACGTTGTGTGTGGTGCGATGGAAGAGATTGCGCTAATAGTGTCAAGTACACGGAGAGAAATATGCTGGCTTTGAGTACTTATGAGCTGAAATTTTAAAAGTCGTATTGTTTCAGTAAAATTTATAAAACTCTGTTGACCCGTTGCAGAGCTGGGGGTCTCCCGTATCAGACCCATTCTATAGGATCATCCAACAATATATGTAATCGTTTGGATTTTCAGTCCCTCTGCCAGCTCTGGCGCCAAAATTTCGTTTTTCGTCTTCTATTTTACTAAGAGAATGTGCACAAGTTTGGAAGATCTATTTCATAAAACCAACACCTAGAAAGGCTCTTTTGCTAAACTTGCCAAACTTTTTAAACGGATTCCGAACGTAGCTTCCTGAAAGGTAGGTCAACTACAACGTTCTCTGGGTTCCTTCTTTAGCCACCTCCGGTGTCCCATAAGGCACCCATCTAGGTCCCCTTCTTTTTATTCTAGATATAAACAATCTTTAGGGAGTCATTGAACTCGTCCACGGTGTTAACACCACATCCATTCAAACACATTTCTTCGCCACAAGGCTCCGATCTCCTTCAACAGGACGGCGGTAGTCTTTAGATCTATAGTTCTTCCAAAATTGCTAAGAACTCCACATCGCCAAATTTATTACTATTTTACGTATGTCCACCCAAATTACAAGCCTCAGTCGGCTTTCCATCTTCATCAATACCAGGCAACTTATCGTCTTCGAAAGTAGGAAGGATTTGCTTTATTTGGGGCTAATTCTTACTTGGCCATGATTGAATACCAGATCATGTATCACCACATCAAGCGATTTCCTTCACAAAGACCGGCTTAATGTTGAAGTAATGAAGCCACCATGAAGGAATTATGGGTGTAAATCGGCAAAGGTACAAAGTTTAGGTTATGTTCTTAAGGTTGTCCATGTTACTATAAAACTGTGGGGACGATATGAGAGATATTTCTGTTGCTTGGAATAAGCTCATGATATACATATGCACACAGAATATGCACAATCTTGTGTATCCAAAAAGAGTCTCTAAAAAGAGTGCAATTCCATCCCGAAATGATGGTAAACCGACTGAATAAACTTTCCCCAAAACTGTAACCCTGTCGAGCTCTCTAAGCATACCATTATCCCGAGAAAAACATCCGTCGAAACGACAAGCGTACTTCACAATGATTTTCTTTTCGAAAGCCGCTTTGAATTGGTGACTATTCATCTGAGAAGTATCCTCGCGTTCGTATTTGTCTAATCTGAACCTGAAAAACAAACGAAACATCAAATTTTGTTATCGACAAAAATGATACCAAAGAGAAGAATAGAGGTGACAGAGTGTACCCCTGAGGTACATCGATTACAACTTCAACAGATCTACCAAGAAGAGCGATGTTTAACCAATCAACGGTCTTGCTTTTGAAAATATCTAGCCGCTCTTTTTTGATCGATTGGTGATGCCTGATAGTCTTTGAATAAATGGAATGAGTATGCAATGATTGGTAGTTCAGTACCCTCTCTGTCCGAGTATTAAACGTGTATCCAGACATCAGTGGATATGAGGTGAATCCCAGATCTGTTTCCTGTTGACTTTATAAAAACTCTCACGGTTAAGTAGCACCGATTAGTCATACCAAGTTGTACTCTGCCAACTCTTCTCACCAACATAGAGTTAGAAATGTTTTGAATCCTTTTTGACCGTAGGCCCATGGTCCTTGATTTGCTTCTTCACTGGTTCGGTTGTTACGTGGATACATGAGTCTACCCATGGAATGAGTTCAAGGTTCTTTGCTTTTTAAAGAATAGCCTTGGTAGTCATTAAAACGGTGTACTCATTACTTTTCAAGGCGTTAAGACATCCATCCCTTAGTTTTTAGCAACCATATACGGGTGTCAAGATACCATCTGCAAGTTGCTAGTGGCCTTACAAGCTTCGATATGTTAGCATGGACATCAAGTATGCATCGATTAGTTACAGAAGGAACATTGGATACATCTTTACTGGAATGATTGGACGAAATGTGGAGACTTATAGTTCAACCTGCCCTGTCGGTTACTGCATTTGATAATTTTAAGTACTTAGAACTTTTGGTCTAACTTCTCATCCGAAAGCATTATGTCCAGAAGCCATACCAGTGCGATTTCTAAGACTCTTCACGGAACTGTCTGAAGTCTAAACCGTTTTTGTTTAGTCTTCTACCTTGATTAAGGAACTTCTTCCCTTTTGTTCTTTCATGTGGTTTCAAGCCAAAAGTTTTACTGGAAACGAGTCTGCATTTGGCATTGATGAATCTCTTCTTCAATGGGTTAGAAACTAACTTTCGAAACGTTCAATTCAAGTTGTTCTGGATTGTCTCAACTTTGCCATCCACCATAAAAATGATGGCGTCCCCCAGGGTACCATTTTTTCTTCGGTTCTCTTTCTTAATACATTCTTTTGCTATTGATAGTTCTCTCAGTTTCTCATATTCTTTCCCAGATTTTCAGTACAATGTTCATTGAAATCATAGCTCCTATTCTCTGCGATTTGTCTAAGATCCCTTAGACGATGGAAGAAGTATAGTCGAGACTAAAGAGTGTCTCGAACCGCAAAACGTATCTCTTATTGTTTGATTCTTTCTTTGACCAACAGTACCCCAGCGGTGTAACCATTTTCCACAGTTTTCTCACAAAACTCGTCACGTTTCGAATACTCATCGGTTTACCTTTAAGCCTAGATTTCAACGTGCCGTCAAGTATAGAGTCCTTCCTTCTTTGGAATACTCTGTGAAACACCATATTTGTCTCCCAATATAATCTACAAACATTTAAAACCAGTGGGGATCTGTATCTCCTATTTCTTTCTTCCAATTTCTCTCCCGCCCTCTGTATGGTTTATTAGCAAAAGGCCGTCACACAGCCTTAAAGCATGTTTTTAGTGAAGCTATGCAATGCCTTCTATTTGTCAGGGATGTTATTTTTCTCTTCATCTTCAAATCCTATATCCGATTGTTCTTGGTCAAACTATGCAATGGCTTTCATCAACCAGGGATGTTAAGGTAGCAGAGGTACGTTCTTCTTTTTATCCTTAAATCCTATACCCGAGTGCTTGTGGTGAAACTTTCTAATGGGTTCCATCTGCCAGGCTTGTTATGGTAGGAAAGATTTTCTTTTCATTCTTAAGTCTCATACTCAAGTGTTTTTGGTCGAACCATGCAATGACTTCCATCATTCAGGGATGTTATGGTAGGAAAGATACGTTTTTCTTTTCATTCTTAAATGTCAAACTCGAGTGTTTTTACTGAATCTTTACAATGGCATCAATCACTCAGGGATGTTATGCAATGATTTGTATCTTTAAACCTCATACCCGAGTGTGAAACTTTAGTGAAACTTTACAATTGCATCAACCACCCAGGGATGTTACGCAATGACTTTTATCCTTAAATCCTAAACCGGACTGCTTTTAGTGAAACTTGGGCAATGACTTCCACCATCCAGGGATGTTATAGCAGGCCTCTCTACTTAAATCTATCTCTTTCTTTCCGTGTACCGAAGCAAAACCATTCAAAATTGAAAAAGAATAAACATATCAATGTTATGACACAACGAGTGCGTGGTCAATGGCACAACATACAAATCCAAGAAGAACCAGCCAAAGGAAGGCATCCAACAAAGCGAACAAAACAAAAAACAAAAAAAAGCCATGCAATTGCAAGTAAATGGAACGCATGTCGGTCGTTGCGAACAGTGGGCCGCATAAAGAGTCTGTCTGTCTTGCAGAGTTCGGAGCCCCATTCCACTGGCGTGCAGGTGCAGAGCTTGTTTCATGCCTCCAACTATGCATGACGTGGCGTAAAGGCCCATGGCATATAAATTAATTTGATTTTATGTTTTCCGATGAACTGAACTGAAGTGGACGCGCGGTGGCGGCACTGAAAAACAGGTCCGTCCGCGCATTTACTTTTGAAAGCATATCGCGGGTGGTTTTCGCAACGCAATGGGTAGACTCTCCGCCACCCAAACTTCAGTGGGATCCCTCTTTGCACAGAAACGCCGAATCGTTTGGGTGTGCACTGGCAGGCAGAGTTTTTTAAATTCAATTTCCAAGACCCGCCGCACCGCCGCCGTCCTCTGCGCAATAAATTTCGATTTTATTGAGAGATCGCGTCCGATCGATCACTCACTCTCGATCGGTCTAATTGAATCTGGTCTGGGTACAGGGTAGGGTAGGGTATCATTCCCCGGTCAGGAGGAGGTTTGTTTATTTTAATCCCCGCTCGGGTGTGGCTCATTCTGCATCCATGTACACTACCTTAATTCGATTCTAATTAATTGGCTGGCTGATCGCGAGCCAGTGATACCGATCGTTTAGAGTTGTTAAACATTCTTTTCGTCGTCCCGCAATTATGTGTGTTTCCTTCGCCGGTATAATTGAGTCTGCTGCTGCTGCTGCTGCTGGGGGTTAATTTAAATAATTGTCAGCCATTGCCAATTAATAACGATCATTAGCTGCATATGCATACGCGTTGCAAAACGTGCTGCAGTCCGCGCCGCTGCGAAATAAATTAAAAATGCCAATCCGCAGGACCGATTGTTGGATCTGTCCGCGCGCTCTGCTCTGTAATATCGTAAATTTTACTTTCGTTCTTTGGGAATTAATTTATTAAGTGCTGGCTGGCGTTAGATTTCCATTTCGGTGTGCGAGGGAATTAATTATGGATTCAATGCAGGGCACGTAGGGGCAGCGGACGGGCGCTGGGAGGGAGAACATCAGTGCTGACAAGTGTACGATAATTGGGTAACTCCGTAAATAGGTTGGTAATGAATTTTCTAATGGACGTGTGCTGGCCCATAGAAATGAGAAGTGAATGGACACTTTCTTTCGGAAATGATGTCATGGCGAGGGCTTTATGGTCTGGCAGTAGTTGAAAGTGATTTTTCATATTTTATTGATTACATTAGTTGTGTGCCTACTTGGGGGTAATTACATACGAATGTGTGTAGACGTTGGCTATTTCTGGCGAAATTATGGTGATTGTGGTGTCCATCGAGGAGGATGTACAGCCTTTTGGCTGCGAAGAAATCATCGATGTCATGAGTTCGTAGTTGAAGTACTTAGTGACAAACAAACCACAAATAGACGAAAGGTACTAGAAATCACTGTTCTTACTCCCTTGCTGTGAGTCAGCGTCGTTTTCGAATGACAGTGATACCGCGTTAATCAAATATAATGAACCCAAGGATACATATTACAGCAGGAACAACTAAAGACAGTATTATGAAGTCGAGACAACTACGGCTATGTTAAGTTAAACTCAAGCGAAGTCCTCTAGGTCCCTTCTTTACTCGTCGAAACCCAATAGTTCCCATACTTACTGTGACCTCTACAAAGCTAATCCAAGGTAGTTCAAGACTGCACGGATCAGTGCTCTTTTCTCCACAGACCTGGAGACAGCAAAACAGCAGGACTTCGTAAAATCCAATGATAAAGGGTTTTCCAATAGGGACATGAGAAGTTGGTATTTTGATGCAAACGCACCCTTAAACTGTTTTTATGATCTGTTAATGTCAAAACGTCAGGCAAGGTTTACATTTTTATCATAAAGTTCTGGAACTATCAGAATTCTAATTTGGTGGTCGGAACTTTAAGGGCGCGCACTCCAATTTTCGGTCGTAATAATCGTCCCACCATACAGGCTGTGCGTGATACAGTGAATAAATTTGGGTCAAAATATTCACTGTGGAATGTTCCTGTGCCAGTAAGACAACACACCGGTCAATGTCCCGAAGGTATCGAAAAACTTCAGTTCAAAATGAGCGAAATCAGTCGATTCCACGTCGTTCACAGGAATCGCGAATCTCTGTCCACATTGTGGTGAATTTTGGGTAAAGATGTAGGCCGTACACCCTTACAAGAATTTAATTAACTCAAAATCGAAGCCTCTTGACTATTTTTGGCCAGAATTGTATGGAGTTGACATGAGTCATATGTGGTCTCAACAAGATGCTGCCACACGGCATACAAATGTTCAATCAATTGATCTATTGAAACGAAAGATGGTCCGGTCGAATAGCCACCTCACTCATAGGACTTAACGCCTTTGGATTTCTTTTTAGTGGGCCACGGTAATTCGTTGGTTTATACCAAAAAGCCAACTATGTTTGATGATTTCAGGAACAATGCGTGGAATAGTGGTGGAAAATTGACTGCAAAGAACCGACCGCTGGAAACGTACTCATGGTAGTCATATGAACAAGATTGAATTCCATACTTAAAATCTAGCATGTGCGTATACTACACCTGGAATTTCAATCTGCTATCTCAATTATTCCATGTTTTATTTAAGTGCAAAATTGTTATGTCCTTATTGAAAAATAATATTTTCTCAAGAGTTGGCAAATCTAGCAACACTACTACGAAAGACGTCAGACCTAGTATTCCAGACATCAGTCCAGTATTAGCTTAATACCCTTGGTTGGTTGGTTGATTGGTTAAGGCCGAAACTAGGTGAGGATGCAGTTAGACCAGAGGAAGGTTCATCGTACTGCCGATATGTAATGTGGGTGAATCACTCTCTTACTCTGGGATCCATTTACTCTTTTGCGTGAAAAGGTTAATCTTAACCATGCAGGCAGTACAGAGATAGTTTACATCGTTACGTCCCTACAACTTCTGCAAAAGTTGTCGTAGGGAATGGCGAGTCTTTGAGCATGTCCTTCCTATAGCACAGTGTCTCTCGAGGGTATAAACTATCTTTGAGCGGGTTTCTCCTTGGTGTTGTAGGAGTCCGACGGACTTGGTTTCTTTAAGGTCGGTGCGATCAGCCTGGCGGTGTTTTATTAGTCGAGTTGATGCCTTCAATTTTGGCTCTGAGTTACCACATTCGCCTTGGTAAGGTATTTTCGTATAAGACGATGTCGGTGACATTTATACCATCTAGCCAGTACGACAGACTCACCATTCCCTGGTGTGTTGCAGTGACCTGGTATCTCTTTAAGAGAAACGTGGCACTCTTTCACTGCCTTAGATCTCGTAGTTCTGGATGCAAGAGATTTGATGGCTGTCTGACTGTCGATTGTCATACAGACAATATCCGATGCTGATACTGTGTTAACCGCCTGCCAACAGTATGCACTTTTTCGCATGACGGCGGCGATGGGATATGGAGAGAAGATAGGACACAGATTGTACTGTAGTGGTTTGAAACTCCGGTGTATTACGTTGCAATACTTCGTCGATGTCTGAATCAGTCCCAGAGTAAGGTGTCCCCAAAGGAGGCAACTATGTAAGAGGGACAAAAGAAACTTGAGACGAAGTAGGAGGATAAAAGGACCTTTTTTTACATCTTTTTCTTCATTCCTCTCCAGAAACGTCTAATAGGCGATGACTCTAATGTTGAGGTTACATTATTTTTTCTAGAGACCTCTAGACCTCCAAGTAGCCCTGAGACTTCAGAAGTTCTATCTGTGTTCAAGGATGCTGAATTACTAGAGATGGGATCAATATCTGGCAAGGATATCGCTATCTACATTGATAGTCAGGATGCGCTTAAACCAGGAATTGCCGCACAATGTTCAGGATGTTATGTACGCAGAACCGTGCCAGATTGTGGTGGGTACCTAGACAATTCCATATTGAATGGAACGAAAGGGATGATGAACTGGTCACATGAGGATCAGAGTTTCCACAAAGCAGCGTAGTTAGATGTGTAAAACCACCGATCCGTGTGGCTAAGAGGGTTATTACAGAGAGGTTCATCGACATGGTTGACCTAAAATTGTCTAACTGACGAGGTAATAGGACCTTGTGGTCTATGTTAGGTCGGAGGACACCTGGGGAAATTATAAAACTAAGTAGATCGCGGTTAAGATAAACGGTAGGGATTCACTCTGACCATTGTCTTCTGACAAGGCACGCTGTGAGGCTAGGATTATCCAATACATATACATGCAGGTACACTAGTGACTTTCAAGTCTTTCAGGTCATATCTCAAACTTGACATAAACACTTGCGAACCAAATCATGGTCATGGTGAAGTTTTGCAGGGATATCAAGTGTATGGAACAGATTGTTCTCTAGGGATCGCGATTAGGCCACTATGGTGCCCAGTGCTTTATGATAATCTGACAACCCTACATGACCTACCTAATCACACTATTGTCTGGTCTCTTCCAACTGCTATTACGTGCTGATCTTAAAATACTGACAGAAATGTCACCTTTTGGAGGATGTGTTAGTACCACAAGCCCTCTAAGGCACCATCGAGCACCGAATAGAAATTTTTGATGTCATCGACCAATATATGCACGAAATCGAGTCCATTCACGTGACACCATGCAGCGCCTTGGTGCCTACCTTTCATTATTTGCCTCAACCAACAAACAGGCGACTTTTTTATGCCTGACATGACAAGCAATTCATTTAACAAAAGAATTAAATACGAACAACAATCACGAACGACACATTTGTCAAAAGCAAACCTCAAATACTAAAACGTGTGTTGGGTGCACCCGAATCCATGTATCTACACTCGAATTCACCTCCTTTTCAATGTCCAGCTTATAATTTATCGAATCCTCGTCACACACACACGCAATTGATTACATATTAAAATAAAATTTATTACAGTTGTTAATGTCAAAATTTTTTGCAATAGTATCATGTCAAGAGGCGCTCCTCCGTGCGTGAGCAGCATACTCAATCTGGAGAAGAGAATCCTCCTCCAGACATAGAACAGGTGGTCCCAACCCTTGAATTGTTTCTTAATTTCCTCTTTTTTTTCACACTGGCAGACTCTCCCAGTGTGTAGCATTGAATTGCTTCGAAGGCATCTGGAAGTTATCATCACATATGCGGATCATCCCAACCCAGACTGCTATACATAAGTATGCAACAAGTGTGAAATGCCTAAGGTCCCTCCAGCATCCTCCAACAGAGAGAAGATTGTGAAGAAGAAGATACAAAAAAAAAAGCCATGTCCCTCTGGAAGCCCCCACCTCTGCCGAAAATAGTATGCCACACACTAGTGGTGTATCTATATGTACAATTCCGATCACGTAGGTTGAATTCGTATAAATTCCGAAGACAAAAAGTGGCAACAAATTTTCGCTTCACTTCGAATTCCATTTCCCGGTGCCCGCTTCGGTGGATTCGTGCGAGAGGCTTGCACTGCTGTGAGTGTGCTTATAGCTGGCGGAATAAATCCGTACGCCATTCAGATTTCCTGCCCACTTACAATTCGATTAGAAGAGTTTTGCTACGAATTGGAGTCAACTCGACAGCCAAATGGGTTGATTTACTTCCCTAAAACTCAGTAAGTCCCCTTTCCTCTTCCCTTGAGGGTGTTCTAGTGTAATTCAATGAATTTACAGTATCTACAGCAAGTTCGGATACAAATTTGTGAGAACTTTGTTGTTATATGCGACAGACAAAGTGTCTCAAAGAAGGTAACTGAGCTCAGCTACTAGAATACAAGTGCCATACCGACCCTTGTTACCAAATCAAATTGTAGTCTTTGTCTAAATTTTTTTTTTGACAAAAATTAACTATTCCTCCGGGACATCTTAGCTTGTCCAACATGGATATATCAAAGAATTGGACCAGTTAACCTTGTAGGATGCGATAGCACGAGTCTCAAGACTGCTCATCAAGGACTATACAAATCCACGGGCCTTGATTGAAGTACCTTTACTGCCTGACTCGCGACAGCAGCTATAGGCGTGGCAGAAGATTTACAAGTAGGGACGCACTGTAATAAAGTGATCCATCTGCCATTCGTAGGGTTCAAGTAGTAGTCCCGCTGCTGGAGGGATGAGGCTCTTATGACATGACGAACGCTGATGGCATTTACATAGAAATATCCAGGAAATGAGAAAGTAAAACAGTTTTATAGACCTTCCCCTCTAGATTATGGTCGCTAAAGTTTCACTTGGAAGATTCTTGGGTCTTTTGTTACAGTATTTCTAGACTGCGGTACTCAAACCCGGATTTTGAACAGGTGAAGTAATCGCTCTCTACATGTAACCCTCTACCAAGGCTAGATTCAATAACCACAAAGATCTCTAGAAGAACCTTTGTCAAACTCATTCTTCTAATAAATTATGAACAATCTGCAAACACATGGAAGAATATTCTGTTCCTCATAGCACCATGCCCAGGTTTGTCCCACAAAATCGTGCTTATTGTAGGAGTTGCCTACTTAAGCAATCTCAGCGATCTTGTACATAGGGCTTCCTAGGTCGGCATTATGGGAGCCTGTAGAGGATTATTGTCCTCTGTTTGTTACCAAAAACTTACCCTGTTATGAGTTGATGCCCCCAAAACCTTACTGAATCCGGAGTTGCTTCTATTTGGTGATAAAACTGAAACATCAATTGGTTCTTAATCTTAATGCAAGGCTGGACAATTTCCCAGATGATGACTCTTTTCACAGAGAATAGGTCCTGTCATATCGCTTCTACATACTCCAGTGCAGCCTGATACTCAGTTTAGTAACTTTTAGTGACAAGATACTTTGATTAATTGCTCTCTAAACCTTACCTTCATGGTTAAGGTTTAGTTTAGAGTGGCTACTTGGACAGCTTTTAATAAAGCGATAGAGACTCTGGAAGGCTGGTGACATCAGTTCGCATAGGTTGCCAAAAAAAGGGACCCCTAGACGGAGTAGTCTTTTACGGGACATAGCTAGGCATAGAAGGTCGAGAATGGACTTTTCCTCCTCCTCATCCCTACAGTTTCAGCAAAACTCATGTGAAAAGAGGTTCAGCCTTTGGCATGTTGGATCTGTGATAGCTTCGATAGAACCAACTCTGTGCCTTGTGTGAATTCAAGCTTAGGCCTGATATGTTTTAAAATGTTGTAACCTTAACAAGAGTTTGCATGTAGCGACGGGCATGACCATGTTCCGTCATTTCGGCAGAATCCTGTGCGTCGTACCCAGTCTGACCAAGCAGCACTTGTCCTGAAATCTTTTGTCACTAAGTGCTATCAGGATGTACAGCGTCCTTTCTGTAGAAAGGCCAGTTCTGATTTGTGGCGCTCACACGTTTATGATTCCCCTATGTCCATGGAGATACATTGTCTATCATGACGGGAATGACTAAACGTTGAGGGCTTGTAGTATCCATTTGTAGACGTTTTGTCCTGTTTTTTTCTACTATTGGCACACCTCAGTCGGAGCTCGAAATTCACCGACTAGTGATCGAATGTATATCAACTAGAGATCCTCTGCCAAAGTTTGACTATCCTCCAGAATAGTACCCGACTTTAGATTGGCATCATTATAGAGCCACGTGTCAATGCATCTGTCTGAAAAATGTCAAACAATTTGTCCATCCTTCGGGGATAATTCTGCCTTAGTTCACTCACCCAATTTCGAAAGAAGATCGTATAGCAGCCATCATAAACGATTTGTATCCATCTTGGTGGACCTAAGTCCAACACAGATTTCTAGGACCACAAGATCTTTATAAACCAAACTCAAGTGACCTAACTACTCCTTAGATGTTTCTTGTCCCCCACACTGTGCAAATTGCATTAGAAATACCAGCTTTGCTCACACGCTCAAGGCGTATGCACTCAGGCGTTGAAGCACCAGCATGCACACTGGTGCAGACTTTCAACAAGCAACTAAGTCCACCCGAGGCGAAAGACCTCGAACGTTGGTAAATTAGATATTTGTTTGCAATTGACACTTGGCCGCTGCACATCACTGTTACAAGTTTTCCATGTCCATCGATGTGTTCAAAGAAAAAAAAAGAAAGAAACTATCAAACAACATATCTACAATTACCACCTACGCATTCCATAATCTGATTTGTAGACACAGCACTAGGCCTCGGTCGTAGATACTCCGCCGTACCTATGGCGGACCGGTTCGGTTCACACAGGCGCTGACCCAACTACGAGTACTCGCCGGCCGTTCCTCCGACCAAAATAGTGTTGCAATTAATTTTTTCGCTTTTTTCCCCCCCAATCGGGCTACAATGGGTTGGGTGTCTTTGCACAACCAACATACCATCTATCATTCAATCGCGTCCGAGGGTGATGAACGCAAATTGAAAAGGTCAAGGCGTTCGTGTAACACACACACCCAGGAGGCTAGATGTATCTATCGGATTGGTTTAATCAATTTATTACTCATCGCAGTGCGAATCACTGATTGACTCACAAAAGCAAAGCCAAAGAAGAAGAAGAAGGGCAAAACAATTTTCCCTTTGATACTATTTTCGAGCAGCAGATGCATGCGAACGCTGCGATCTCTCATTTGTGAGTCAGCAAATGCATCCATCTGATGGATGGATCTCGTACAAAAAATGCTGCAATTGCGGAACCAGATTCTTCTCTTTTAGGTTGGTCTTGTCTTTTGTTTAATATTCCGGTATTGAGTTACCGGATTAAGAGTTGATTTATGCGTGCATTATAGTGGTTGACATGTTGCACTGATATGTGCACTTTTTTTCATGTCTCATGACAGTTTTGGTGATAGTATCTGTCAGTGGAAATTAAGCAAAATTTATCATTTTTTCGTTCTTGCACAGGACATGTGCACAGTGCAGGTGGTACTGAGGTTGGGCTGGACCTGAGTGTGGAGTGGTGCAGAGCCTTTCGCCGCTGTTTCAACTGCCTGAGTTAGTCGAAGGAGATTTACGGATACTGAATTGATTTATGGCTGCAGCAGATAAACCATTTTGCATTCAGTTAGTTCTGTTGGCTTCTAGGTTTTTTTTGTTTTTTTTACATCTTTTAGTTTCGCGGGATAACGAAGGAAGGAGTGCCACAGGGCTGCATGTAGTCACCTTAACTTTTAAACTTTGCTCTAGTAGAACGCAGCAAACATGTCAGAGTGTCAGAACAGTATTTAACCTGTCTCGTCGCTTTCGAAAAAGGTTTATAATCACTTCTTCTTAACTTTTAATTGAAAGGAATTAAAATTCTGTAAACGAAGTTTCAATTTTTTTTTTTTTTTTTGCGAACTCCTATCACTTTCCGTTTCAATCTGGGCGAACGGGTTAAACTCCGACTAATATATTTTAATTATTCTTTTCCAGCAGATACTTCTGATGACAAAAAAGGGTAAATGGCCTCTTCATTACGCCGAACTGCCGGCGTTGTTTGCCTTTTTTGCTATTTTTCTCTTTTTGTTTCATTTTTATTATCCTGACAGTCGTGTCAAATTAGGGTGTGTGCTAAAAAGGATTTCTGTTTTTTGTGTGTTCCCTGTATCCAATTTGGTTTAACATTCTATTACAATATAGTATTAGGGACTTTCCTGTCCCCAAAAGTTAATAACGTACAATTATGCTTTCCATTTGGATTTGAAGGACAAAAAAACTGAAAGGACATTCATTCGGAGGTGTGTAATTAATTTTGACCGAAAGAGATTAAGCTATACAGTTTTAGTTTAGTAATTTTAATTTGTGAAGGCAGGAGAAAATGCTAGTTACTATGTGTAACAAAGAGAAGAGCGGTTAATTCCTGTTAAAAATGCCACAGGGATCACGTTTTTTTTTTTCAAAAAACATTCTAGATTTGGAAAACTTCAACTAGGTTTGATAAATGAGTTTCACTTATGGCTATAGCCGGAAGTGGAAAGCAGGAACGATCGATAACAAAGTGGCTTGAGACTCGGGTGTAGCATGGTTGCTTATCCAACTTATTCGTGAAAATTGTGACAGATCTAAAGGGTGACCAGATAGCAATGATACTATTTCAAATTGCTATGTTTCAGCAGCTGTCAAAGCTACCAATGACATTTATCGGTCAAAATGTTCAGTAAGGGTTGCCATTCCGTCATGCATCATTCCACGTTTGCCAAACGTGCGGAAACTTTTCGAAATTCCGGCTCAGTTGTAAATACCCAACGTGAGGTTTCCTCGTAAGATGGGTTATCATCATGGCCTGAATGTCCAGGCAATTCGTCGCGTCGTGGAAATGTTTGAGCGTGAGTACACTATTTTGTACCTTAAGCCACCAACCAAACAGAGATTGGTGCGAAATGAAGAAAACATATCCGCTGTAGCGGCCTGTCGCGAAGAGGACCCAGAAAAGTCGATTCGGCGCCCATTATCTGAATCGGGCATCGCCAGAGAGTCAATCCAGCTTATTTTGCGATTGGATTCGGGCCTACATCCGTATAAGATTAAGCTAAGACAAGAATTGAAGTCGGACCACCCTAGACAACGCTTGGAGTTCGCTGGTTGGGCGGTGGAATTGTTGGCCGAAGATCTGGGTTTTGGCCAAAAAATTATTTTTTGGAAGAGGCCCATTTTTGGCTGAGCGGCTATGTCAACAAACAGAATTGACGCTATTGGAACGAAAACAATCAACAAGTGTTCGGCTAAGCATCAATGCATCCTCAAGGATTGACTGTGGGTTGCTGTTCATGGCATAGCGGCATTATCAGACCTTATTTCGTTTGAAATGAGGAAGGAGACACCGTTGCCGTCAATGGTCTCAGATATAGAGCGATGTTAATCGATACCGATAGTATATACGAGCTGTGGTTCCAACAAGAGGGCGCTATATGCCATACAAGCGACCCAACGCTCGAACTTTTCAAGGAGTAACTTGGCGACTGGGTCATATCTTGGAACCATCGTTTGAAACACTGCCAGCAAAGCCGAGGCGGCCATTTGAATGATGTTCCATTCCACAAATAATGGCATGAATGTAGCTTCAAAGTAAAGCTAGTATCAATTTTATGTCTCACACCGCTGTTGTTTTGTTTAAATTTGTTTTTCTATCCTTCTTATCTGGTCACCTTAAAATTACACTAAACCAGTGCAAAGGTATTCCGGATATCTACTTGGAGAAAGGATTTCGCTGAGTACCGCGAAAATAAGTGTGGCCATCGTTCCTAACTAATTATTGTAAATTTCTTTAGAGAAATCTAAACGCCTTCCCATCAAGTCCCACGTTTTTTTCTAAGGTGGGTTTGTCTGAACTAAACAGGAACTGTATATCTCTATAGGTGGGCACATTTTGCCCATCAGTACTCCGACAGCATGCATGTTCCTTCCAAGTTTGCCAAAATTTTCGAAATCCCAGACTTTCCACTAACACCTTATTGCTTTCATCTTTTGCTTATGTAAACCACCTTTTCAATAAGGACATAACAATTTTGTGTTTAAATCAAAACGCACCCTTAAACTTGTTTTATGATCTGTCCATGTCAAAACGTAAGTCAAAGCTTACATTTTTATCATGATGAAGTTCGCCAACGAGCAATGTTTGGAAATCATCAAAAATGACGAATTCTGTGTCGATGGTCGCAACCTTAAGGCGTTTATTCCAATATTCGATTGTAATAATCGACCCACCAGACAGACTGTAATTTCGAGTCAATATGTTCACTATTGAATGTTCCTTTGACTGTGAGACAGCGAACCAGAAGAATTACCGAAAAAATCGGAGTCGTAACTGCTTCGGCTTACAATGAGGCAACGCAGTCGATTCCACGCCGTTCACGGCAATTGGGATGTCTCAGGCCGCATTGTGGCAAAAATTTGAATGAAGTTCTTGGCCTACACCTCGGCCTCGATGTTCATACTATACCATCGTACATTATGTTTTAAAGTAATTGTTCCAAGTCTGACCCTTGAGGTATTCCTCCTGTCATCTTTTACTTCCTCTTCCGCGTCATAGTAGAGGGTTCGAGGTTTGACTAAGTTGGTTATTGTGCATAGTTGATCGTTTGGCACCTGCAGGTCATTGCACTTACTGCTTCAATCTGCTAAACGCGTTCTTGACGTCAAGTGTTACGACGACACAGTATTGCTTTATCCCTGCAACCTTTTTCTCCCGCAATTGCTTCCCGTCTTATTTGTGAAGTTTGTATTTCATGGATGGCGCTTCGTTTGTTTCTGAACTCAACTGTCAATTGCATAGTCCCTTCCGCATATTGCTTTAATCGTGCCTGCTTTTCACGAATGTATCAACTTGAGCTGTCTGACCTTAGTTCATGCGTATGATCAGTTTGACTACTTTCACCTTCGCGATACTCCTACTACTTAAGTCACCCTACAGTTCGGGAAGGAATAGACCTTCAACCAAAAGCAATCTCCAGCCAGTAGCCCACACCAAGTTGATTGAGATCCCTTATCATTTGAGCGCAGCAGCTGAACCAAGGTCTTCTTCTATTGCATCGTCACTCTTGGGTGATTTCGAAGGCTCTGCGGGCTCCGGGCAGCCCTACATAGCATAGCGGCATTATCAGACCTTATTTCGTTTGAAATGAGGAAGGAGACACCGTTGCCGTCAATGGTCTCAGATATAGAGCGATGTTAATCGATACCGATAGTATATACGAGCTGTGGTTCCAACAAGAGGGCGCTATATGCCATACAAGCGACCCAACGCTCGAACTTTTCAAGGAGTAACTTGGCGACTGGGTCATATCTTGGACCCATCGTTTGAAACACTGCCAGCAAAGCCGAGGCGGCCATTTGAATGATGTTCCATTCCACAAATAATGGCATGAATGTAGCTTCAAAGTAAAGCTAGTATCAATTTTATGTCTCACACCGCTGTTGTTTTGTTTAAATTTGTTTTTCTATCCTTCTTATCTGGTCACCTTAAAATTACACTAAACCAGTGCAAAGGTATTCCGGATATCTACTTGGAGAAAGGATTTCGCTGAGTACCGCGAAAATAAGTGTGGCCATCGTTCCTAACTAATTATTGTAAATTTCTTTAGAGAAATCTAAACGCCTTCCCATCAAGTCCCACGTTTTTTTCTAAGGTGGGTTTGTCTGAACTAAACAGGAACTGTATATCTCTATAGGTGGGCACATTTTGCCCATCAGTACTCCGACAGCATGCATGTTCCTTCCAAGTTTGCCAAAATTTTCGAAATCCCAGACTTTCCACTAACACCTTATTGCTTTCATCTTTTGCTTATGTAAACCACCTTTTCAATAAGGACATAACAATTTTGTGTTTAAATCAAAACGCACCCTTAAACTTGTTTTATGATCTGTCCATGTCAAAACGTAAGTCAAAGCTTACATTTTTATCATGATGAAGTTCGCCAACGAGCAATGTTTGGAAATCATCAAAAATGACGAATTCTGTGTCGATGGTCGCAACCTTAAGGCGTTTATTCCAATATTCGATTGTAATAATCGACCCACCAGACAGACTGTAATTTCGAGTCAATATGTTCACTATTGAATGTTCCTTTGACTGTGAGACAGCGAACCAGAAGAATTACCGAAAAAATCGGAGTCGTAACTGCTTCGGCTTACAATGAGGCAACGCAGTCGATTCCACGCCGTTCACGGCAATTGGGATGTCTCAGGCCGCATTGTGGCAAAAATTTGAATGAAGTTCTTGGCCTACACCTCGGCCTCGATGTTCATACTATACCATCGTACATTATGTTTTAAAGTAATTGTTCCAAGTCTGACCCTTGAGGTATTCCTCCTGTCATCTTTTACTTCCTCTTCCGCGTCATAGTAGAGGGTTCGAGGTTTGACTAAGTTGGTTATTGTGCATAGTTGATCGTTTGGCACCTGCAGGTCATTGCACTTACTGCTTCAATCTGCTAAACGCGTTCTTGACGTCAAGTGTTACGACGACACAGTATTGCTTTATCCCTGCAACCTTTTTCTCCCGCAATTGCTTCCCGTCTTATTTGTGAAGTTTGTATTTCATGGATGGCGCTTCGTTTGTTTCTGAACTCAACTGTCAATTGCATAGTCCCTTCCGCATATTGCTTTAATCGTGCCTGCTTTTCACGAATGTATCAACTTGAGCTGTCTGACCTTAGTTCATGCGTATGATCAGTTTGACTACTTTCACCTTCGCGATACTCCTACTACTTAAGTCACCCTACAGTTCGGGAAGGAATAGACCTTCAACCAAAAGCAATCTCCAGCCAGTAGCCCACACCAAGTTGATTGAGATCCCTTATCATTTGAGCGCAGCAGCTGAACCAAGGTCTTCTTCTATTGCATCGTCACTCTTGGGTGATTTCGAAGGCTCTGCGGGCTCCGGGCAGCCCTACAGGACCTAGCCATTTCTATAGGAATAGCTCGTACAACTCTGACGAAAGTATTTTCTTTCATAACAGCCGAGAGCGACCTTATCCATTCTTAACATAGTCGTCATACTTACACCAACCGTCTCTCACGGAGATGGCTCAGTGGGTCTACAATCACCTTTGTTGCGTATCGAAGCATAGTGATGTTCCAGGGAATCGTTAGGTTACTTAGGAATACCATTCGCTACATGCAAACTAAGACTTAAACTAGATGCTATTGAGACTACAAATCTTTGGTGGACCAACATGCCTGTGTGGCCAAAGCTGGATGTGAAACTCTCTTAAAACTCTCTTCCAATAGTCTGCACATAGACTCTACAAAAGGTGTCATCACGGGACACTGCCAGCAGGCTGGGTCTGTCTACAAATGATTTTTTGCAGAAGCTGCATGGATGAGGAAGAACAGGAAATCATCTCCAACCTCCTTTGTATCTATCTGCCTCTCTCTTCTTTAACGATTTTAGTGCTCTGACAAATAGTCTTCTAAGTTTCTTTAGAAGTTCGAACTGGTCTTAACGAGCAGGTACCGCTGATCCATGTAGTACCACAATGGACCTACTACTGATCTAAGTGTGCTGGTGTTCTATGCTAGCAGCCACTTCAACCAAACCAACCCAGAACTAAGCCTTGATTCGTATCGGGTGATAGGTTTCGACTACCAACAGGACAACTTATGCCTTTTCACATAGATTCTCCGGAGATTCCAATGAATCCATCAGTGATTTCATCCTAAGTTGGCCCATCCCTCCTCAACTCAATCTATGATTATGATACCTTTCGATGCCTTGCTGAACCATGTGTATACCACGTGGAGGTAAGCTCACAAATTGCCTTTCATTTTTCCATGTTTTGCTAGTAAGCCACCAATCTGAACACCAGAGACAGACAGTCCTCCTCCTGGTGGGTATGCTGGGAATATCTGGCACAACTCATCTGCAAAGGAATTCCTCCGTCAAGACCCTCCTTATGAGTCTCTAATTATTATTGTTGGATTTCCTCATTCTTTCGTCATCAAAGCCAGCGGAGACTTAAGACATTTTAATTTCAAAAAAGAAAAACCAAGCTGCACTGTGGTGCTGCACCATATCGCCTCCAACCACGACAATACCAGCAACAACAACAGCCAGCGACGAGAGATTCTCAATTAAAATCAAAATTTTCAATTTCATTCATGCATTCCATTCCAGTTTCCTGTCGACTGTAGGCCGTGGTGGTGGCATACTGAGGGCACCTTCTGACGACAGCACACACCATCTCTCGCGTAAATCTGTACCACTCTCTCCCAGTGGCTTACAGTGTCGGCCAGTCGTCGTCGGTTGGCTGGCTCAGGTCCTACGTAGGCGTTCCACCATCTGGATGACTTTAAATTAACGTCTGTCTACCTTTATGCCGAGAAGAGAGATACGTATGAATTGCTTTCCTTCACTCCTCGACTTTCAGTTATGATTACTTCTTAGACGCTGGCTATGACTAGCGTGGCATGGCATGGCATGGCATGGCAGACAGCCTGCCTGCATGAGTGCCTCTTCGCCTGCGGGGACCAATCCTTCCTTCGACGACGAGTCGTTCACATGGCAAGTTGCAAGGTTTTCCTCTGTTGCGTGTGCAATCCATGGGAATGAGCGTGTCATTAAAAAATTAAAACCGTCAACCGTCACCAAGAAGATCGCCGAATGAATATGAATTCGTTTTGTCTGTTACTTCGTCGTCGTTGCTTGTGTTTTTTTTTTTGGCTTAAAAGACGATAAAACAGTGACCTAAATTTTGCTTACCGTTGAGTTGCAATGCTAATCTTGTTTATTTTGTTCTCTTTTTTTGCAGACAAATTCTTGAAATGAAAACCGAGGAGGATGACAAGGAGGAACTTCAGGATGTGGCACCACCACCGAGTTATATTCGAATTTCCGATGGAAAAGTATCACTTGTCCAGCCTTTGTCATGTGAAACTGTCACAAAGGATAAGGTAAGAGGAGATTGTTGCTTCCTTCGTTATTTCATATCTATTGTGTGGCGGGTTGGGATGTGGTGTTTGTGTATGGGTTAACCACATTTGGGATATGCTTGAGCAGATTTTGACTGGGATTATGGTGCAGTTTGTCTCACACACTAACAATGCATTTGCGGATACGACTGTTGTGGAATGTTTACTCGAGTGGTGTTTATAAAGGATGTGGTCACACTTAGCTTATCCATTTTTGTCAGTGAAAAAGTAGTGTTCCTGTTGGCTTCGAAAATCTTCCCATGCTCTATAGGCATTCAAGAATAGAGGAAGACTGTGAAGTTTTAAGTGTTTTACAAAAAATGTGGACACTTGAGGTGTATCTAACATGTCCTTCTTTCGGAGAAGGTGTAGAACTACTTAAGTAAGTTCATTAACATATCGTAAGCTGTTGTATTTTAATAATGGACCTGTGAAGTGAGGTGCTATAGCTTGGTAGTAAGTGTGCCCAGCTACCGAGCGGGAGCATCTCAATGTTATCGATGTTGACGTTCCTCTCATAGTCCCTTCTATCCAGTTACTCCTTCAGAGAAAATACAAAATACTAAGGCCTTATTAGACAGAGAACAAAACTGGAAAGTCATTCGACAATAACGCGCAAGATAAGCGAATATCTCCTCTGTAATGCAAGCTCGAATCACACGTTTGCTTTACCAATCTTTCACTAGGCCTATTCTAACATAAGACCTGATTCTTGATAAAGCCGTACAGCAGTGAAAACGCTGGCCGACATAAAACTACTCCTTCTGCTGCGTTAGACATCATGTTTCATTGGCTTTCCGTAGATGCAGGGTCACCCAATGGACCGCATTTGACATCCCTGTTTCAATGACATACGTCAAACCGAACTGTCATCCGAGGCTGTATATGTTTAGTTAAAGGTTTGACAGCCTCCGATATGGATCGTTGAACAATCGCTGAACGTCCATAGTTAACTATCAAACGACCATTGGATCCACAAAAAGTCACTGTATGGTGCGCAATTTGGTCTGATAGTGTCATTCAGAAGGTCTAACCATATCGCCAATTCTCATCGCTATAGCCAAATATTAACCGAATTTTTTTGACTTCAAATCGAAGATATGAATGAGGAAGACATGTGGTTTCAACAAAAGGGTGCCACATCTCGCACAACTCAACCCTTTTCTGCTTTATTGGAAGACAAATTTTCTGGACGAGTGATAGCAGCAATAACGTGCGACTTGTCACTCTTGGATTTGCTTTTATGGGGCTATGCAAAAGATAGTGTTAAAGCACAGCATGGATAAGTAGTTTTCATTGTTACCATCCATCTTAAAGCCCCTCGACTTGCCATTGGAACTACTCAACTAACATCTTTTATATTGAATGGAATAAGCTTACGACTTTAGTTCAGTTCACTTCTACACAGAAAGCTCCATAATGGAAAGCAGGTTTGTGGTGTCATCTCCGAAATGCTCAATGTAACCAGGATCACGTCAGCCAATTCCAAATTTAACTTCGCTGGATGGAGACATTCCAAGGAACTCCAAGGCGGATGAGCTAGTTCAACAGGCTACACTGGATTCTAAGAATTCTACCTTTTTCAGGAGTAGCAAGATCGAAGAGGATGAGGAAACCAAGACCCACTTAATTATTAAAAAAAAATCGGAAAATGGGAGAGGTCATGAGGAGAGAACTTCTTAAGAAGGGTATACGCCAACGAAAGTCAAGATAGTTTGTTATTGCCCAAACGCAATATTCTGAAAATTGGTTCGAATTGGCCATAGATGGTGCGATGATGATTCTGACGTAAGAGTGGAACAGATCTAAGTAAGGTAACGTGGATTGATGTGAAAGGAAATCCTTTTTGCAGTAATGTAGGGGAAACAATTGTATTAGAAGAGTAAGCCAGACTTCGTCACGTTTTACAAGGGTTTGCAGGTTTTTAGCCGATCTTCGCATGGGGGTAGGATGTATGTACATAGCTCTCGACCATGGGAGACGGTGTAAGGCAAGGCTGATAAACCTCCGCTTCACAGCTTTGGCTCTAAGGGAGTGGGTGTCATGCAAAATGACCAAACTTGGTAATGTAGAGAGATTTTGTAGCGCAATTTCTTAGATCAGTGTTTTATGAAACCTTGAAGCCTTGAAGGTAGGCGCTTACGTCAGCAAGGTTAGTGGACCTAGATGACAGCCTTGACGAACACCTGAAGTGGCTTCAATCGGATCAGAGACTGAAAATGTAAAGAGCACTCTGTATACTGTCTTTTCTCTTCGTACGATCTCAGGCATGAAATAAAAGAGAGTGAAAAACTTAGGGCTTTGAGCTTAAAGCAAATGTTTATTTGGATGAAATGTTGAAAAAGCTAAGATCTCTGAAGCTGGATGGGGTGCTTTTCATTTCGACATTTACCTCTTAATATGACAAACTTCTGGCGAAAAAGTTTTCGCACCGAGACAGCATCAGCCAGTTCTGTAGTGCTTTGGATGATAAAAATAGTGCAATGACTGTCAAGATTAAACTTGTCAGGCCTCTTGTTTCAGTCCGCAAGAGTCCATGTAGTTCCGAAACTATTGATTAGTTTCGGTGATGTGTAGGCAGGGTAATTGGTTGGTGGTGTCGGAGCAATTACATCAATGCGTGCAGTCTTAGTAGGTGGTAGAGATAGATGACCAACTGGAATAGCGTAGCATCTCAAATATTTCAGCAAGTATCAAGGTGTTGTAAAAATTTTCCTGGAAACCGCCCTAGTTTCATCAACTATTTCGAACATTTTAAGGTGAGTTACTGAAAGATTTAAGTAAGCGCTGGCTTAAGTCAAGGGCAGCTAGCTAGTCATTTCCAAGCGAATAACAGTCATAACTTTGACACAGTTCTCGAAAATGTATTAGCAAAGATTCTGACCAGTTTTTGGTTTCACGTCGACAGAGAAGCTAGATATGTACATACCTACGTCAACGTCTAACCGCTCATTTGGGAAAAGACTTGACAATACCAGTGACTATGGCATGATCCTTTAAGTCGATTATAACTAGTCCCTTTCAGCCTGGCTCTGTGCTATAGGTTAAGAATCCACGCCTTTAAATCGTAATATTAAAGCAAAGTACTAGTCCTCCAGATAGTACCCCATGTCACAGGTGTACTGTCATCGACTACATCCTTCACTCATATGGTCGGGATTTCATTGTAAGCGCCACTGTCTAAACTAAAATATCTTCACCAGGATATTGGCTTTCTTAACATTTTCCCCTGAGAGGTGCTAGTCTATACTAGAGGTGTAGTCTTGCTAAACCTTCAAAGATTGGATTCTCACTACATAGATACTCCCGCCTTACATAATACCTAGCCCAAGCACACGTCATTGTATAGGAGGTACCTACCTCTAAACCTAAATGTCTCGCATCCGTCTAACCAAAACAAAAATCCAACATTTCCATAATTATTCATCACATGTGCTCGATACTCGTAGTATTTTAACATTTGGACTTGAACAACTCAAATAGTTGCGATCGAACGTCACTGCCTGTGAAACCAGTTACATCTTATACCTGTATCTACGAGTATAGCTGAAATTCGCAACGAAAAACTCAAACAAAAATCCGCACACAAACTCAACAGAAAACCATTAATTTTTTGCCAACTTGAATGGCAGACAGAATTCTATCGAACATCTAAAACCTGTTTCCCAACATGTCAATTGTTGCTTCGTCGTGCCGTGTCGTGACACTACATCTGCCTCTTCCTCTTCCTCAAAAAAAAAAAAAAATATAAAAATTTATTTGTTTTCATTTGTCGCCATTAATCGAGCTCTCGACTGTGTTGTTGTATCGCATAAGACCCATCAACTGCAATCATTAATTTGCTTCAATTCCCCCAAAATCGACGAGGCCAGACGACCGCGACGAGGGGAAAGAAGCTCGAACAAAACAAACAAACAAACACCGTTGTGCGTTTAACGATCAAGAGAAAGAAATTCAAATTTTTAACGATCTTCCTGCCGTCATTGAATGACACGCAGTCAGCCATCCAGCAGGCAGCAGTTATGCAACTCATTGTCGATGGGTTGTTTACACTTTATTACACTTTAAATTGAGTCTAAGTGGTATCGATTGTTCACCGACAGCTACTGTCAACATAAATAGTCCCCTAACCCCTCCTGTGCTCTGGCCAATACCTTTAGATACATCCAGCACTTGTAGTGTATCTGAAGATCCTAAGACCAGTGTTTGCCTGTAGCATGCCTCTGTATGTGCTTGAGTGCATTTCCAGGTTGAACGTGGACGCACTGTTTATGACTCGACTGACAACTACTGGTCGAAGGAGAGAGACGTTGGCACTTAAAGACCGTTTAAGCTGTTTCTCCATGCCAAGATCGTTGATCGCTGATCGAACGACCTCCTCACAGATACACCGGTCATTATCGTCACAAGGTAATTAGCCGAGTGTTGTTCACATTTACGTTCCGCAGATATGTATCTCACGAGCGGTATTTCCAGACTTGAAATGTATGCCAGGAGAAGAAAAGCCGGATAAAGATAAGGAGGAACGGTATTCATTCCTTGCTTCCACATGAGGTGCGATAATTTTTGATGCTTTATGAGCTCAAGCTCAGGTTCGAGTCGGAATCGATACGAGTACGAGTTCGAGTACGAGTATGTGGGACAATTTCGGGGGCACTCTCGCGTATTGTTTATGGCCACTGGGATAAGACAAGCTCTAATGAGGGTCTCTTTCTTTGTTGTGTCTGGCTTAGTGGCCCGCCTAATTGGAGGGTTGGTGGAAGGTGCAGAAAACAGTCGTAATGGAAATGTGAAACGATTTTATGGTCAAAAAATTGACGACTTATTGTTTTCTTTTCGAGGAATTATGGTCTGGAGTTTGATTGGTGTTGTCGGACTCATAATGGTTCGCAATTAAGGTGTAAGTGGGCTTAATGACATCAGCTAATGAGAGCATTCGTGTAAGCATGTCAGTGGGTTTTGTTTACACAACATCCGGAGTAACAATTGCAAACTAATGTGCGTCGGATGTGCGAAGAAATACTTTCTAAACACAGATTGTATTCGCAGGTACTAACAACTTTTATGTCATGCCAAGAGCCATCTCTTAATTGGCAAGTACAAATGTTTACTATGGTTTTGTGTTTAAATTCCCACCAACCTTGTGGCCTATTGTCTCCCCTACTCCCTAGAGGTGGTTATGCTAAAGCGATCACAAATCAACTGAGCAATCTGTCAACATCAATCAGTAAACATTGTCTGACAGACATAATGATTTCAAGGATCAGCCTAATGCAGGAGCTATAAGATCGAGGAGGAGGAGAAGAAGGGAGCCATCCTTGACCTCTTATGCACTTTCGTGGACCTGCGCCAAAGGAGACTGTTCTGTACAAATCCATGTCAAAAAAAGTTCTTTATTTCAAGAAGAAAGCTACTGAAACTGTTCCTGGATGAAACCATCAAAGACTGAATTGATAAGACGACACAAAGTTCCAGTCATACACCCAGCTGGAAGGTACATCTTCAAGAGAGTCTTAATTGCCAGATATACAAGCGAAAAGGTTTAAAGGAGACGTTCACCTTAGAATTGTCTATCTACTGCTGTTATTAGAGCCTTCTTGACGAAAAAAGTGAGGTTTTTGTGTATGGTAAGCCCCTATAAGAACCACTTGTACAGCTGTTAATGGAGGCAATAATAGGATGTAGGCTTAGAGACCCACAGCTCTCACAACTGCCTTGTACTCAACAGACATAACAAAATTCTTAGAACAAACTCTCAACAACCAAAGACAATACAGGAATATCTAACCGGGAACGAGATGACTGTCAGATGCGTACTTATTCAGCGGACTTTAAGTGCATGTTCTGCACAACTGCAAGACTAGCCCGAACTCTCTGGCCTCTGGAATCGACAAGGTTCCACCATTGTACAGCAGTCCGTGCGTCTTATCTAAATTGCTCTTGAAAAACCTAGACCTAGACCTAGATCCTTTAAAAGGAAGAGCCCCATTTTCTTAATTGGCGCCCATACCAAGGATGTTCTTGTAGATAGACATACCAGAAAGATAGGTGCTCCGTTCGGTTATTGATTCCTATAGAATTGGTAGAAAAAGAAGAAAAGAGTATGACTTTGACTAAGCACATGTAAACACCATCGAATCGGATGGAAAATATCTCAGTCAAACACTGATAGGCTTTAGAACGCTTATGACCTGTCTGTACACCTCCTTTTTATAGGAGTAATCCTATTTCTGCTAGCATTCTTTAAAATTTGTTATTTTTTAGTAATAAACGGGGAAAACTGCGAGCTACTTATCTCAGACTCCTTTGATCAGAAGCTTTTTAACCAAACCTCGAGGATCTTTCTTCCAGTGGCCATTTTATTTACTGTCTTCTCAAGGAAGATGTGCTACGCATTAATGTTACCTATTCCAATGTTCGTTGGATTTTTAATCAGATGCGAAAACGTTGTCATAAATTAAGCCCTTGATCTTACATTTCCAAAGTTTTTAGAGAAAATCATAGACTTCTCACATTTCTATGTGCCAAGGTGAACTATAAGTCATACTTTGCTCGCCACATGACTAAGAAACCAACCCCCGACACTTTTGTCGAACCCTTTCGAACGCAAACATTTTTTTGTAAGATCGGGCTTTCACAATACTATCTTCCATCACACTATGTCAAACTAATTAATCGGTGTCACAGATTAGTAGTAGAATAAGCATTTCATTCGAAAATACAAAAAAAGAAAACAGTATAGGTCTCACAATGGAGTCCTGTGGTACACGGCAACTGACGAAGACTTGACTGATATTGTCGACTAGCCAGCCATATGCCAGCTTTGGTTTTAGATATTGTTCGAAACACTCGAATAATTATACATAAATGCCTGGGGCTGGACCGAATCCGTATTAACAATGAAAGTACGCAAGAATCATGCTTATGGTAAAACAAGAATTCGTCCGTCAGTATCCATATCTTGAAGTATCCATATCCTAGTAAGTCATGTCAAATACAATTGTTATATCTTAAACACAACACAAAACTATCGAAGCAGGAGCACCATAACGTTCCATACAGAGTCCCATTCTTTTTTACAGGCTAAGAAAAGTATGCCAATGGTACTCGAATCTATTGGTCAAGGTCATATGTGTTCTGTGCAGTGTTTATTCATAATCAACAGTTTCACTTAAAATAATGTTTTTAACTAAAGCAGTGCGTGTAGAAGCTGAACATCCGACGAACATCCAAAGGCACATCTGTTATTAGAAAGTTATTGCTCTCATATTTCCCTATCCACCTCCAAAAAAAAACTATCAGCTTAGAATAAAGGAAGCCAACAAATCGGTTTCAGATACTTAACACCTAACCTTGTAAGGTGTCTATTTAAATGGCAAGCCTTGATTACAATATTATCTTTCTTTTAGCACAGTTGTGACACCTAAGCGACACGTCATTTATATCATATTACACTCACACAAATATCGACACAATTTTGAGAACGTTTCGCATGAAACGTATGTGTCACTACCTACTGTTCGGTGAATGAAGGAAATTTGCGAAATTAGGGTGAATGGTGCACCGATTTATAGTTCAAATGTTCTCGGTTATACTGCAGTTGACTTCCATAGGATAGGGAGTTGGTGCTTGTAGGTTAATGTAAAGAGCCATCAAATCAAGTGCAATGTGTAGAGACGCACAAAGACAACATCTACCACCTGTTGTCTTGGACTATCAGTCGACCTTCCTAGAAAACCAGTGCAGTATGATAGACTACCGAGTTAAGGTTCTTTATCAGACAGAGATTAGCGAAAAATTTGTATCTAGATAGATAGTCTCAATAGTATCACCGAGATGGCTAAATGTGATTGAATCTGGGAATTGTATATAAAAAGCCTAGGTCTCGCACTTCCGTCACTAAGGGCACGGGCTCATTGAGTATCAGATAATTACGAGGTGTAGTTGGAGCATATTTACGGAAGTTGGTTACTGCTTGACACTTATTGACATTGAGCTCAAGGAAACTGCTAAGGCACCAGGTACAGACTCTATCCAAGTCTTTCTGTAATAGAAGAAGGCCAGAGGAGGAGATATGTGCCTGAATATCTGCAAATCATCTGCGTTTACAATGATATGTTGATCGTGTTTTAAAAATGAGTTATTAAAATAAATACTAAAGGGCCAAGATGGCTGCCTTGAGGTACTCCAGTGAAGGCTTCTATTGGGATAAAAATCATTGACCTAAACAGAACATTGTAAACTCGAGATTTTAAATAAGTTATAAAGCTTGGCTAAAAGCCAAGAGCCTTTAGCTGAAGAAGGAAAGTTTTGTGCGAGATTTTGTTGAAGGCTTTGCTAAAATTAGTGAAGATCACATAGACTTCATTTCCACATTCGTTTGATGATCATCTGACGAAGTTTTACGAAGTTAGAAGGAATTGGGGTAGTTATCCGATTTAAGGCTGTTATGCATCCAGTTTAAATATTTAAGATAAAGAGGCTGACAGAGATTAAAAAATAGAGTGTAGGCAGGGTAATAGGTTAGAACGTCATTACAAAGCAAGTGAAGGTCTTTATTATACCAGGGTGGCTATTAGAGAGATAGATTGACAGATATATCCAAAATATCCCTTTAATGAGATGATGCTCATACATTGATGACTCCGAGGATCAACTCAGAGAGTGCATTGGTTGGAATGCCGATAGGTATTTCCTCGAGTTTGACATGGTTTTCAGCTAAAATTTTGACACCGCCGTTATCATGGTATAAAGTTATTTCATCAAAGTCGCGAAGATCAAGTTCCTTAAAGAAGATTAATGGCTTCTGATATATGTAGTCATGTGCTTAGCTTCCGACGTAGACAGAAACCTTATGATCTTCCATTGATCACGATAATTAAAATGTATTTGTATACCTTTTTGATCTGAAGTGTATGGCAAGCTTTACGATATCCCTATATCCCTTCTGTTCAATGCCTTTAGTACCTTAGTTAAAGTCATAAAGTACGCAAAGGCAATAGTAACACAATCCAGTCTGAAGAAATAGATTGACAGGAAAAGGTGATTGGCACTCCCATCGGTCTAGATGTGAGGAAAAATCTAAATCATGAAACAGATTGTTGAGCAAAAGTTGGAATTCCAAGAAGGCGTTCCACAAGGTTGTGCACTAGCACCGATATTATTTGCACCGACACTATTTACTATTCTTAGTAAAGCTTAAATCATAGAATTTGTCGGGAGCAAAGCTAAAGGGTTTTCAGTGATATGTGATTCCAACAAGATGGTGCCACATACCACCCAGCTTGCCAATCAATTGATCTGTTGAAATAGAAGTTCGGTGATCGTGCGATCTCGAGAGATGATCTGCTCGAGTTGTCACCTCTTTTCATGGGGTTATGCCAACAAACCAACAACGTTAGAGGAGCTTAGGTTCATTATCGAACTCAAAATAACAAAGTTCCGTCCGATATGTGTCCAGAGCATCGGGCATTAAGTATCTTTCACAAGTGTAAGCTGAAAGCGGGCTCAGATAACGTCGCTAAGCATATGCTCTTGTTAAGAGATGTCGATGATATGATGAAAGATACGATGACAAGCAGCATAAGCTTAATAGAATGGTCAAGAGTAAAGAGTCTAATGTGGCCTTCCGCGAGCATACGACGACCAGTTTGACTAAGCTGTCGTCTTGGTAGAGGAGTCGGGCTTGATACTGATTTAGACGATGAAAGGGGGTTTGGTACCAACTCATTATTTAACTAATAAATCCAATGGTGTCCTGTTGGAAACATCTCAAACCGACTATGACGATCTCTTACCATAGATACGCATAGAATGCCATAAAACGTCGTCTGTCGTTCTGCAACGTTTAAGGTGCATCAGCGCGGCTAATCTTTTCCGCTTTCTCAGCTGATACGTCATTCACTTTACCGGTTAGGTAATTCGTTTGACTACTTTCATTAGATACCTTACAGATACGAATATCATTATTCATTCTCTCCATTAATTTCACCTGATGCGATGCTGATGACACCGTTTTTCGTTGCTTTTTTTTTATTTCTCTTTAACATCTCACAACGGACCTGTACTACCATAGTGATTCTTCTTCAATCAACAAACGAAGCAAACAGAAGAGGACCATCTTCCCCGTGCTGTTCGCGTGGAAAACTTCAATTTGATTGATGAGTACTGACCCATTCCCAGTCAGACCTGCACAATGGATGGATGAGTTCGTGCAATAATTACAAAGAAAAAAAGACGAAAATTTTTGTTATACCATTCCGTTCCCTTCTAGTCGAAGATTAATGAGAAAATTGGCAGCGCAATAGAATAACAAAGAACTTCTTAAAGAGTTGAAGAGAAGCAGGAAAACAGAAAAAGCACCAAAAATGCATGCATAAATGGAAAACACGAAAATGCACGCGCGTTGTGGACCGTGACTCTAGATAACAACAAAATCGGATGCCTCTCCATGGCATGGTGTAATTTTCTTCCTAATTTTCCGCAGCATGGCGGTGAGTCCAATTAGTCTCACTAGGAATACTTAGGAAAAGAAAAAAAAAAAAAAAAAAACCTCTCCAGCCGCCGCCACCGTCGCTCATCAAGATGGCATCGTTCCAGCATAGAAGACGTGTGGAGATCCAGGTCGTGTGCATTGGACAGATTGGAACGTATCATGCAGGTTCGAGTGGTGGATGGTGTTAGATACTTGCATTTTCCTCTCTCTTTTTTTTTTTTCTTCTTTCTTTTGTGGGCGAACTGGGGGGAGAGGGAAACTCAAGAAATTGATTGTTTTACGTTTTCGAATCTCATCGGTATCCAGCACCAACACACAAATTGGTTTCAAATTATGCCATGGATGTGGAAGCCCGATTCCATTAGATTAGTTTGGTTATTTATTAATTTACCAGCGAAAGTGGGGAGATTAAGTTCTATCTTTCCCCGGATTGGACTCGGGTGCACGCACATGCATACATTTTCAGAACCAATTCCAGAGTAAATAAATCGTCTTCTTGGGCGGAAGATTAATTTTTTGTTAGCTAAGTTGTAAATTTATTAAGTTTTCTTCTCTTTTGGTTTGGTTTGGTTTATTTATTTTTGGTCTCCAATTAACGCGAAACACATTGGTCTTGTTCACCTGTCAATGTGTTAAAAGGTTAAATGGATGTCATTAATATTATTGGCCAAGAAATTGTTAATTTGTGGCTGTAGATGTGATTTTTTAAGTCGAGATACATGTTTTACAAATGGTTGGATGGAGATTAAAGATATGTTCGGCTGTATGATGTATTTCAGTTCGGAAAACTTGGTCAATCTAAGTGGGTTTAGAGAGCTTGTTGCTTTGAGGATTTGATAGTGTGAAATCTATTCCAGATGGTGTTCACTAAACTATGGGAGTGGGAGACAGACTTTCCCCGAAAGATGTAGTTTGTCAACAGCAATTGGCAGCTGGATCGCCACCAGCAGTAAACATGAAACGATTCATTATGTAGCACAATACACATCTTAGCTTACTGACAAGTACAGAACGGGCATAAGACTCAGATCAGGGACATCTTTTGACTACCCATACCAGTCAGACCTCTGAACCGCAGTAGAGTTTTCTAAGCCAAGTTATCTCCTGCATACATTAACAAAAATCAAATTGTCATTTGATTTGAAACACTGCCGGGTCCGTGGTCACTGACAGGCTGACAGACATACATAAATGAAGACCATAAACTTTGGTGCTTATAATGTAAGGAGTTTTTCAATAGAGACATAACAATTGTGGACCTAAATACAAACGCACACTTAATCTTCTTTTATGATCTGTCAATGTCAAAACGTCAGTCAAGGCTTACATTTTTACCATGATGAAGTTCACGAACGAGCAACGTTTGGAAGGCATAAGAAATTTCTTTCGAAATCCTGAGTCAGTGGTCGCAACTTTAAGACCACGTATTCCAATTTTCTGTTCGAGCTACAGTGGATAAATTCAAGTCAAGATATTCCCTATTTATTGTTCCCGTGCCAGTGAGACAACCACCCGGTTAAAGTACAGCAAATATCGCAGCCGTATGTGCTTCAGTTCAAAATGAGCCAAATCAATCGATTCCACGCCGTTCTCAGGAACTGGGAATTTCTGACCCCATATTATGGTAAATTTTGCATGGAGATCTTGGCCTACACCCCTACAGAATCAAATTAACTGAAGCCTCTTGATCATTTTTAGCGCCGATTGAGTGATGGGTTGATTGAAGAAAATCCTTAATTTCATCGAAAGATCATCTTCAGCGATAAAGCCTCGCTTTCTTATTAGGCTATGTTAAGACTTTGATTTATGCTAACAAGTCAACACTGTTAGAAGATGTTAGAGGAATAATATCGAACGCGAAATTGCCAACGAATTTGAGTGAAAGACTGGCTCAAAACCTTGGCTCCAAAGAATCGGTAGCGGCAAACATCTTTTTGGTAGTCATATGAACAAGATCGAATCGCATATTCAAATTTAGCATGTGTACTACACTTGGAAACCAATTTCAGCCTGTTAACTCAATTAGTCTGTTTTTAATTGACATACAAAATTGTTATGTCCTTATTGAAATGCCCCTTAGAACTGAATACGCTCTATGTGCTCTGGTTTACGAGTTTCCAAGTGAAACATTTTTAGTTTTAGGAATAGACTCTAGGAATATCGATATACTAATGAAAAGAAATACTGTGGGTAGTAAAAAAAAGGGCCCACGAATCATCCCAGCTCAGGGGTATCGAAGAGTTTCGCGACAGGAACAACACCCTTTTGTTTATCAGAGAAGCCAAGCAACTGGAAATAGTGAAGGAAACCTAGTCACCGAAGCACAGGGAATAGTAAATGTATTTAACCAGCTTTTCCAGCAGCTACTTAAAGGGCATCAAATAGAGAGTGTGATGGGGCTAGAAGAGAACCCACGCCCAGTCATTGAAGAAGCCATCCCCCCTTCCAGTTTTGCAAAGGTTGGCTCAGCTATCAAAAATCTGAGGAACAACAAAGCCGCTGGCTCTGATGGTCTACCAGCAGCAACCTAATTTTCACACTAAAGCAAATCTGTGAAAAAACCAACGAATTTCAAGTCGAGACTCACCATCTCTTCATCGACTTTAAGGCCGCATACGACAGCATTCATCGTCTTGAGCTCTACAAGGCGATGGCCGAATTCGGGATCCCGGCAAAACTGAACCAGCTGAACAGCTCCTCTGAACTATTTCAAACGTGCACCGAATTTCAGCAAGGAGATGCGCGGTCGGGTGACTTCTTCAATCTAGTGCTGGAACAGATAGTGCGCAGGGCATTAACAGGGAAGGTAGTACCTTCAACAGCAGAACCTTCCAGCAGAAATCGTCACTGTTGGCAACAGTAACTTTGAGGTAGTTAAGGAGTTTACCTACCTCGGAGTAAATATCAACTCCACGAACTACACCCTCGTCAAGATTCGGAGAAGACTTACTCTAGGAAACCGCTGCTACTTCGGTTGCGCAAAACAAATGGGTTTAAAACTCCTAACTCGGAAGACGAAATGTATGCTCTTCAAAGCACTGATCCTGCTAGTTCTGCTATATGGAGCCGAGTGCTGGACGACAAGCTGAACAGATTTTGGGCACTTCCGAACAAAAATTATTTCTCGAATTTTTGGTCCTGTATGCGAGGGGGGCGAATAGAGTCCAGCAGGAAACCCTTACTCAGTCTAACAATCGCAACGAAGAAACGAGAGTATCTAATTAGGTTGCATCAAGACTAAAGGTACCTTTTCGTTTCTTGACCAAACTCTTGGCTCGAAGGCACTCATTTTTTCGTTGTTCTCTGGAACTGAAACTTAACTGAAAAGTGGATATGACACTCGTAAAACCGATTAGCACTTCCTTCCACTTAGAAGGCCCTAATTCCCTCTAAGAACAGATGACTTTCTCTTTACTTAGACTTTCTCAAAACGAAAGTCCAAAACCGATAAGGATACCACTTCCACTCTGAACGCATCACGGTTTCTGCATTTTATTAATTCGGTTTTATTGTCTCATCAAAACTATCAAATGCTGGTACTTTCACCGTGTCCAAGTGGAACAGATTTAATTCCGAATTCAATCTGACACTACCCACAGCCAGCCAATGAAGCCGCCAAGACGTGAAAACCCATTTCCCAGCCATAAATCAGCGTGATCAATCAAGATCTTCAATTTATCTTCCAAGCCAATCATGAAATTAACTTTTAAATAAACCATTTGCATAAAATTTGTTTCCGCTCGTGTTTCCGCACTAATGGCACAACGAACTGTGTATCTTTGTATCCCGCATGGGGCCTAACTGGATAAAGTGCTTAATTTTATCGCCATGCTGGATATTTATAGCGTAGGACTTGTTTTATGGTAAATTGAATAGAATTTTATGTCTCCTCGCATCTTGGGCATTTCATCAAAGTGTAAGTTTTAATGTTAATTGAGGACCGATGTCAAGTTTTAGTTTGAATGGGTTTCGGATTGCACCTAGCCAACAACACTGTGCTGGCCTACAAAGTTGAGAAGTCAGTGTATAACTGTGGGAGATCGTAAACAGTCAATAAACCGAAGAGCATTATTATGTGAACTTGAATTGGCCACGCAAGGTGTGGGTATCGGTTGGATATGTATACAAGATACAAGTGGATTCGGATCAGGGTCAAGTGGGAGGTTGAACGCCTTAAAATGTATTGAAGTTGGTAGTTACTTTGGTAATTGTTAATTATGAGTGATTGTTGGTACCTGACGGAAGTGAAGCCAATAAAATGGCTCCAAGCTGTGCAACGAAGGTTGATTGGCATCGATAATCGAATTAAATTTGTAATGAAGGTGGTGTTACGTTCATGAACGGATTTGTTATGGTTAGTTCACTTCCTACTGATGAACTTTCCGAGGGTGTCCTTCGGTAGTAATCCGTCTGCATTGAGTCTAGAATAAGGACTGGAAGCAGGACTAGAAGCAAAGTAAGCAGCAGTATAAAATGGTTGGGATACTCACTTGACGTACTGTGGCTATCATCCACGGACAACGATCGGCTTCCAAACTCTCCTCGACTTACACCAGGAAGGCTTTTAAAACGCTAAATTGAGCCAACTAGAGCCTGAGTTTACACCTTTATGAGATAAACATCTTAGTACTGAGTGAGATATGATGGGGCACTAGTAGTGGTCTCGGGGTAAATCCATAAAAGGTCGAAATGAAGCCTTTTACCCGTGAAAGTACCAGAGTTCACTCTTCAAACTAAATGATCAGACACTCTCTGATATGATATAGTTCAAAACTCCTTGCTCCAAAACTCATTTGGATGCTTAATATAGAACTAAATGGAGACTTCAGGCTTTGTGGGCATCACAAAAGCTTTGAAGTCCTGCCCTACAGATGCTCTAAGCGCGATCATATAAAAGACTCGGCTACATGTAGCACTGTCCGACTCAGAGAATCTGAAAGGTAGATTTCTAACCCCTATGGACACATCTTCTCAAATCACAAATTGCCCTTCGGACACGGCATTAAACAGTAGGCCCCTTCCATTCGTGTAAAGAATATAACACGCACAACACGAATGGCTGTAAGAAGCTAGGGCTTGGGTCCTATCGACCTGTTGCACCAAGTATTTTTTTTATGGACACATCTAGGACCTTGAAACGATTCCAAGAGAATTGGTTTCGCCTTCACCTGAACCACAACCGACCTTTATTGTTAAACTAACTTCCAGAGAATGAAAGGGTTTACACGGGGTCGGAGCAGGCATCTTCTCTAAACAAATAAATAAATCGTCCTTTCGTCTTCCAGATTCTACTAGTGCTTTCTAAGCGGAACTTCTTTTCGGGTTTCGGAAGCCTGGCGTTTGCTGAATAATCTTCCAAAACTCAATCACAATGTCACTGTATTCTCTGAATTGGTAACTCGGTATTCCTCACAACACCTTCTGGAGAAGCTGCAAGGATACTAATGAACAAAAGTATCTACATCACTTTCTTTGTAGATGTCCGGCCTCAGCGAGGACCAGGCAACACGCCTTTTTTCGCAGATCTTGAGACTGAAAAAAACATTGGAGAACTACTCCATTGTTTGAACTCAAGGGATTGGGTCTAATTCACATCATTTAGGTTTTGCGCACTCTAATGCTAAATTGGGTTCTTTCTCCAAAGAAGCGTCACCAATATGTCCAATATGTCGTTGGATTGTGGCTCTGAGGTCCTCTGAAGTAGCTAGTCAAATGAAGTTGACTATAGACATAGCACCAAGGAAAAATGTTCAGAGACGACAAATCATCCAAACGGCCCGACCAATCGCCTGATCCATTTCTGGAAATAACACGATCACCGAACTTCTACTTCAATATCCCGATTGGTTGACATATGGTGCAGTCTTGTTAAAACCATATAAGCTCCTAAGCTTCTAGAATTATTTTGAAAATAATCAGGCACCACTATCGATCTACATACATTGACACGTCTCAAGGGGCATCATTAAAGAAGCAATATCCCCAATTGTTGGTCGTAAAATTGTGGCATCCAAACTGGAACATTGATATTTTTTTAATTAATTTAAACGTTGTCGAAGCGTTAACGTTTCCATAGTTAAATGGCAAGTATAGATGAGTGGAAACGTCGAACAAAGCGCTGTGAGTTTACAAAGTGTTCAGGCCTAAAATTTAAGTTATGTTCTTGCCAAATGGGCGTGGTGGTATAAATTGCTCGGGTGGTTGATAGAAAACGTCAAAACGTCAATTTGAAAAATTAAATTTTTGAAAAAATGGGCGTGACTGTTTCAAAACTAGGTACGTCGTGTCATAAACCCCAAAGATATTAATTTTAAGCCCAAAGGTGGAAGAAATAGCCAAGTTTCAAAAAAACCACTAAAAGCATATAATCAGGCTAACCTAACAACACATTTTTAATGAAGTCGTTAGAGCCGCTTTCATCAAAATCCATTTTTACTAAAATCGGCCTTAAGTCAAGGAAGTGCTGTGCCCCGTTCGACTGCAGGTATGAAGTGTGAAACATATACATCCAGCAAGTCAAGCTGCAGTCAAGCGTATCAACATTATTTTGTTTACTTCTTCAAGGTCTACTACATCCTAGAAGGGGTGTCCAGTTCAATACTGCCTCTGGGGGCCAGTTTTTGTCTTGAAAAGGTTTTTTCGGATTTGATTTGTCAGACGTAAGTCAAGCGTGTTGGGATACTGATGGGAAATTACTCTCTTAATTTGAATTTTACTGTAGCAACGCCACTGAGCTTCTGCTGGGAATACCAACTTGAGACAACTTACTGGGCAAAGGTCTTGAAGTTTCGATAATCCACTCCCACAAGTACCGAACTTATATAATCAGAGTCTGGTCGGAGAGACAGAAAGTAGGCTTCACTGGATAGATACGTATGTATCTTCTTCTTAGTGGAGTTGAAAACTTCTAGACCCATTTTCTATAATCTTTTCAATCAGCTCAAAACGGGTCTCACGAAGTGATACATTGAGTTTTACAATCACAGGGAGCCACATCTAGAAAATACAGAGCTTGCTCGATCATATTGGTTGCGATTTTGGGTTAAAAAGTCGCTCAGAAGGATAGATTTGTTGGGGAAAAATTCAGCTCTTTTGGAACGAGCCATGCTATAACGCATCTCAGGCTCAAAAGATCACCGAAAATGTGGCGAACTGATTCCTTAAAGATATATATATTATATAGTTCATGTGACAGTTCTCTCAAACTATAGTGACGATTTTCAATCACAATTTTCTTCACTTAGTCGATGTTTTCTTTAGTAACTGCCGTTGCAGGCCGTCTCGGCTGAGGCACCTACTCATCACGGTCCTCTTTGAAAGCTTTACATCTCTAAAATCATCTTGTTCTAAACATTACAGAGTCCTCGGAGGTAATGCAAAATATTGTCACTCGAAGTTAACTAATGTTTTTGGGTGCTCTTAACAAACTAGTCGACAGATCGCACTCAAACTCAGCGTCACAATAGATGGCAGATGTACCAAGGTAGGAAAATTGTTTTTAAGAAGCTATTACCACGTTCCGCTCATGTATTTACTGAATGCACACCATGGAGTTGACACTGCTGCTGACTCAGCTCAGAAGCATCAAATTGACCTTTACCGAACTTTGTCCTCAATATATCGATTGTTTGGGCAGTTGTGTCACATGTGGTTCCGTCTTGTTGAAACCACATATGACTGTGACTATGCAAGAAGCACCATTAAGGAAGAAGTATGATCAATCTTGCCTTCGAGTTACTGACTTACTAAACTGCGTGCATTTTACTTTTTAACCAAGCAGTTGAGCCAGAAATGGGCTTCTTCTCTAAGAATTCTATAATCTAAGCTTGGTCAGCCATCCAATGTAACCTATCAAGAATTTGTTCTATTGTCAGTAGAGCTGCTTTATGTAAGGCATTAGTGTTATCCTTTAGAAACTTATTTGGATTCCTCGAGATAAAACATTTTTCATGTCATCCATCCTAAAATGACGACGGGATTCATAGGCATGTGAAGTGATACTCCAGTATCCCCCTTTTGGGAAGGCAGAGTATTCGAAATCTTTTAACCCAAATACATATCTACACCCAGATAGTCTTGATGTCCACAAAACTAAACAGGACTTGTCAGTATAGATACTCATAATGATAAGGAAATTTACGACTCAAAGGCGCCTCTTTTCATCTCTGAGCAGATTGGGTCTAATGAATTCATCCGTTTTACAACGTTTAGTTTTTTTCCATTAAATTTGTATCTAAGTCAAAAGTTCTTGATTAACTTGATGTCCTTACCATACCCCATGACACAAAATAAAATCAATACCCAAACCAAGTTTACTTTTTTCTTCTCTCTAAATCCCCAAAACGCGAAAGAAACATCCTTTATCGCACCGCGGGATCTAGAGATTTCCATTTTTCCATCCCTCCACCCATGAAATGTTGGGCTTCTGCAAATAATTTCAATTGTTTTGCATTTTTCCTGTTCCTGGTTCAACTTTCCTTTCAGTGGATGTCCTTCCCCGCCCCTCGGCTCATCTGCCAGTAAAATCAAATTAAGTTTGAGACAGTAGGCTGCGGGATTGTTTGAATAAACATAAATTTCAACGAAAACAATAAGCGTCCTTATTCCGCGTAAAAAAAAAAATATAAAAAACAAAAACAACTCAGCAATAACAATAGAAAAATCCTGCAGAGTGTGGAAATGGTACAAAAAATCCTCCTTCAATCCGACTAAGGAAACCAACTCCAACCAGCTCTCGGGGAAAATTCAATTTTGAGAAAAGCTCATCAGGACGAGAACGACGACGACGACGACGAGGGCGCGACGTTCCTGGTCGTTCACGCGTAACGAAAGTAAATGCCTTGCGAGCGCGAGTTCAAACTGATTCTTCGCAAATGTGACTCCTGGCATGTGGCGGTATCTCGAATTCTGATTGACAGCTGAGTGCCAATGTGTCCATGGGGAAAAGGATGCTCGGCATCGGTTAGGATGGAATCAATTTTTCAAGTTGTTTGTGCGGAACTTGAAATCAAATACATTTCGGTTTGGTTATTGATTTTCTCTTAGAGATGTGTTGCTCTGCTCGATGTCGATAATTTGTTCGATGAGTTGGTAATGGTTTTGTTTTCGTTTTGATGAAAGTTTGCTGCAAATGTATCCAATTCAATTGAATGTCCTTAAGGAGAGAGTGAGAGTTCATCCGCTGTTCACAGCCAGCATAAGCCTGTGAGTTAGGGGTAAAGTGGAAAGTTTTCGGCTTGGTTTGGGGGGGTTTTTCATAGTTCGCGATACGTAGTTAATTGAATTGTTTCTAGTTGAGAAGGCATTATTCCCATCGTCTTGATTACTTTCTTTCAAATTCAAATAAAACTGTCTCTCCACACATGTACCTCTTTGAATGCGAACCTATAGATACACATGACATCCGTCAAACGGATGAATCTGATTAGTTGCATTTTTTCGATTTTCTTTCAATAGTGATGGATGAATTTTGATCACAAGACGAGCAGAGCAGACAAAAAACAAATCTCAGCTGTTTTCCAAGGAATCCCAGACGAATCTCCATCGATTGATGGCTTAAACCATAGTTCCAGTAAAAGAATCTGCTATAAAGCACTTCTACTGCAATCCGGACATTGAAAGTCGTCCAACAAGAACGTACCATGATGACAGCCAACTACCACAACGACGACGATGACGACGACCGACGTTGACGACGAGACGAACGAGCTTAAAGCGACAGAGAGAAACAGAGATTGAATAGTTCATTGAACATCCAACAATTTTATACGTTCGCTGGGAACGTTTTTATGCCCACCATGCCCTGTTTTCCTTTTTCCTTATGAACAGAACCGAATCGCATGCAACTTCGTTCTCTACACTCCACCGTTAGAGTGTTCTGATGGATTTCTGTTGTGCTTTCGAGATTCGTCTGGAGTGCAATTTGATTTGGAAACGAAGGAACAAAAAAAATGGAAGAAATCTGCGGAAAATAAAAGGGGGAATAAGAAAGATGGAAAATGAAAGCAAGACACGGATACCGGTGGGAAATTTCTATTGAAAGCAGACAAAAGAAAGAAAAACAACCTTAAGGTAATCTTTTGGCTGAACTTTCTCAAAGACAGGTGGAGCGTAACAAAACTAAGTTTTAATTATTTTTAAAGAGAAATTTCGGGTCTAGGAGCCTTAGGGCCGGTTGGCATATATCCGGCATCGGATTCACTTAGTTTTGTACATTTGTGTAGCTGTGTATCTATTGCGGATATCTGACGTGGAAAATGGTTAATTGGTTCAGTCTTTACCCAAATATGCTTGGCAGCATATAATTCACAGGTGCTTCATGCAGTGGAAATCATAAGCATCGAGCAATGGTTAATTGGTTCAGTCTTTACCCAAATATGCTTGGCAGCATATAATTCACAGGTGCTTCATGCAGTGGAAATCATAAACATCGAGCGTCGAGACACAAAGACAGCAGAACGTCCTATCGATCCTTTCGGTTTAAAGAGTTTTTAACAAGAAGTAAAAGAAGAATTATGGGTTTAGCGGTAAACGAGGGCAAAACAAAGTATATGCTGTCAACGAGAAGGGACAGACAACATCGACGATTTGGACAGAACGTCACAATCGACAGCTACAACTTTGAGGTAGTAAGGGGCTTCGTCTACCTCGGCTCTGCTATAACCTCTGAATATAACACTTCAGCAGAAATAAGACAAAGAAAAACTCTTGCCAATCGCTGTTTCTTTGGGCTAAGAAGGCAATTGAATAGCAAAGCGCTATCTCGAAGAACCAAGGAGACTCTCTATAAGACCCTGATCATCCCAGTCCTACTTTATGGCGCTGAAGCATGGATTCTATCTAAAGCGGATGAAGAGATCCTCAGTGGCTTCGAGATAAAGATTCTTCGTCTAATTTTCGGTCCCGTTTGCGTTGATGGGCTTTGAAGGAGAAGATTCAACGACGGACTATACGAGCTGTACAGCGACATCGCCCTGGTCAGAAAAATGCGCATCAGTCGTTTAAGATGGCTAGGACATGTAGAGCGAATGGACACCAATGCTCCGGCCCGTAGAGTCTTCGAATCAAACCCGGAGGGATAACACAGTAGAGGAAGACCTCGCCTTAGATGGCGCGCACAAGTAGAAGGGGACCTCAACTGACTTGGAGTGCGCAAACTGTTGGTTGAGGCCCAGGTTCACCCCGAACTGTAGCGCCAAGTAAGTAAGTAAGAAAGAAGAATTATAGAAGAGCTCGATTCACCAATAATTGGGTTTCTCGATAATGCGTGAAGTTAGGCGCGGTTTGTTTCTGTAGTGTTATAGTATATAGGTTGGGAGATGACTGCAGCCATAAGTGTAGGAGTTCAACTTTGATCGTATCTCAGCGAATTCATTATGAATTCATTATTACGCATGCAGCCCTCCTGAATCAGCCCGATTTTGTGATGAATTGTAGGATGATTTTAGATGGCATGCTAGCTCGTTCACAGAGGTCATTGGAAGATACTTTTCCGAGGGTTAAATATCTAGTTCTGTTGAGGGACGGGCTCTAGACATTTACAGAGGAAATAGATTGTGTCTTTCTTTACTTCTGTGTCGCCACAGCCTCTGCACAGATATGTGGCGCTGATTCTCATTAATCAGCTCTCTAAGGTGCCGCTTTTGGGTTTACCCCGTGCAGTGTAGCCTATTGAGTGATAGGAGCTACTTATGCGGTCTTTGTCGCTTGTATTCTCCGGAAAATGACCTCGAAACGCTACATGAAGAGAGTGCACCTCAAATTGCGTTGGTCATGTTGTGGAAGTTCAAAGTGATTTCGAACGTAAGGAAACTGATGAGCGTTAGGAGTGAGTGATCTGTTGTCATTTGACTTTGAGCCTAGCTTACATTCCATTTCATTCACTTTGAAGTCAATGTCCCGAAATCTAACAGAGCGTAATGCTGTGCCCTAAGCTTGGAACACGCTTCCAATTGGTGGTTCCGCTCAGAATATTTCTGAGCCAGGACCATCGTCCAAGAGGGTGGATTGGAGGCGAAGTTGATGGTCTCTCCATTTGTCCAACTATTTGTTAAGCGAAAATTTGAAATGAAATTGAGGTCCTTGTGAAAGGTGAAGTAATGGGAAGATGTATTGATGTTTAACCACCTGATGATGGTTCTATGTCCGATATGATAGCTTTTCCACATCCAGGTTTGTCGTATGTGAAGGGTAATTGTTCTCTCTATTCCTTTTGTGAAGAAATCCAGTTGGCAGAGCCTGAGCATGACATTAAAAGCGACGGTGAGTGTTGTAAAGATATGTGTGGTGGAGTTGTGGAAAATTGGCTCCAAAGAATCGATGGCTGCAAATGTTCTCGTGGTGGTCATCTGAACAGGATCGAACTTCATACTTAAATTAAATATTTTAACTACACCTGGAATAAATTGGAGCCTGATATCTCAATTATTATGTGTTTCATTGAAATACAAAATTGTTATGTCATTAATGAAAATTTCTTTTTGATTCGTCCGCCTTGAGTTCTGATGGATATGGCTAATTCTACTCGTTTATTGGTATCGTATGTGACTGAAGCCTGTCCCTGTTACCAACTAGTTAACGAAATTTAAATGCTGTGAAAGCCATTTCCAAATGCCAGCACTCTATAATATGGACATACATCCGTTTTGTAAGACGGAAGTAAGAGCCTACCATCAGATTAGATTTTCGCTTCCTTCTTACAAAACGGGCCTATAAGATTCCAAAGAACTGTAGCTCATGCAAGTATAAAAGTATCATAGTACCATCCTCATTGGGTTGACCAGAACCAGATCAGAAGAAGACCTAGTCCTCACAAAGATGATACCCATTCGTAATAGACTTAACGACAACGGATAGCACCTAGAAATTACATTTGTAATTCGATATAATTGCAGTCATGTTCATGCGTCACTTATACCCATGACGTGTGGTTTTTGATTCTCGATGCCTACAGGATGCGCTCAGGCATCCATGTATCTATTTGGTATCCGGAGATTACGCCGCTCGGATGTTCCAGCGTTAATAAGACAACGTGAGTATGTGATTACATGGGAGTGAGGATAGAGTGAGAAATCACAGGTAATTGGTTTCTCACAGGTGGGTTGTGCATGAGAGATGCATCTTGTTATCGATATGTGTGTATCCGGTGAAATTTTGATGTGATTTTCTCTCCTGAATGAAGTGACGAAATGTCCTCAGATACACTTGGAGCTAAATGCAGGAAGTTCATGTCGCAACATCCGCATTGGACGCTCATTCCGCCAGCGTTACACCATTCATTCAGGTTTTGTGTTTCTTTTATTGCGCACCCTTTTGTTTCGCCACCAAGTAATGTTCATTTATGGAAAGAAAAACGAAAGACGATAAAACAAAAAGTATCCCACAAGAACAGTTGTTAGTTGATCATTTATTATGCGAATATTTTTATTTGCCCGCAGAGTATACCCTACCATTCGTTGTCATCGTCATCCTCGTCGTCGTCGTCGTCGTCATCCATTGCAGTATTTCCACATCACCATCGTCAGCTTAGTACAGCAGAGTATTACAACGACAAAGGCGACGACAATGAGTAGTGCACAGTGTATACCTTTACCTTTAGTTCTGTGTGTTAAGTTGAGAGAATAATGAACAGACAGGTGCAGGATTCTTGGATAGTTATAGGAGCTGGCGCAACAGCATGGTACTATGTACAACGGCTGGCTTCCAGATGGATACCCGTAGAATTCTTGATTGCATACGCGCGCGTTTACAAATAAAAATCCTAACACAAAACCGACAGGTAAGTGCCTACACACTGGGACGAGGCAACAGCGACAACAACGTTCACATAAGAACAAAACGAAAACAAGAAATCGAGGTAAAGTGCTCGCAGATACATACGAGTAGAACAGAACAGAGTGGATGGAACAGGGAGGAACAAGAAGGACAAAGCATTCAAGTGAACACCATCTCACTATCGTTAACATTGTCTATAGATCGCATAGGTGTTCTGGGTATTGCGACATTTCTAGAATTCAATGAGGAGTTTTTGTTTCTGTTTTTTTTTTTCGCTTTTGGTTTCCTGCAAAAAGTATCTAGATGCAATTGCAATCTAGTGTGCATGGATGAATGTGTACATGGATTTCCATTTTAAGGATTTTTTTTTTGTGCTTCTCTTGTTTGGTTTAAATACGACTTGGAGGAAGATTTATAGGAAAAACGTGGCAACAGACTGGTTTAGCTTTATCTTGGTTTGTTTTTCTTTTGAAAAAGAAAAGGGAATAAATTCTCGATTAAATAAGACGTCGATTTGTTTGTGGTGAATGAATGAGATCTTTGGAGAAATGTGTAAGTCATTAAACGCCGGACAGGGAATTCTGAATAGGACGGAGCTGGATAGACCCAGGGCTGTGAGGGAATTCAATCATTTTGCTTTGCATTCCTTGGAATCATACTACGAATTCAAGTTGAATTGTTCCAAGTCATGATTGGAGCAGTCAGACTAGTGTAGACTCAAAATTAATGCATTCTCTGCATTCACTGAAGTCACCCGCATTCAATTCTTTGAAGTCTCTTGAAGTCAGTGAATGGATTCAATTTATTGAAGTCACTTGAAGTCCACAACATGGTTTCCACTTGGTAAACATAATTTAAATAAAAGTTACCAAACAAAACCTAAAAAACATTGTGAAATTCTTGATACAATTTATGGAAAAACGTACATCTTCCATCAAACGAACCTTTTAATCCTAATCTTTATCTGGTTCACGAGCTAATAAAAAGTTTTTCAATAAGGACATAACAATTTGTTGTTTTAATGAAATACAAAATAATTGAGATATTGATCTGAAATTCATTCCAGGCGTAGTGCACATATTAAGTTTAAGTATGGAATCTGATCCTCTTCATATGACCACCATGAGTACGTTTGCAGCGATCGATTCTTTAAAGTCGAATCATTGACGATTTCACGTTCCTCAGCCCCCCTAACTTTGTTGGCGTGTTGCCATAAACTTATGAGTTAACGAAATCCTATGCCATTACGTCAAAAAGGTAAACTTTGGCTGACGTTCTGACATTGACACATTATAGAAAAAATTTAAGGGTACGTTTGCATTAAAATACAAAATTTGGTATGTTTCTATTGAAAAGCTAAAAAAAAAACAAATTTGTGATATCCAAAATAAACAACTGTTGAAACTGGTCATAGACACGCCTATTTTTGAAGAATTTGTAACAATTTTTGTGAAAATACTAAACTTTTACAAAAACATCTGCGCATATGAAGGACCAAAAATCGCCTGGCGTCAATGGAATCCTTAACATAGCCTTAGTGCCACCCTGACCAGTGAAGGAAACTTACTGAAAGATACCATGATCCATCATCATATAGGCCTCTATATATGTAAGACTCCATGGGAAAACTATTGCAAATGAGACAGGAGGCCTTATAGTTCACCAATATGGTTTCCGTAAGGCATGGTCTTCAGTTGACGAAGCCGTGAATGCAGCGAAAAATCATCACGCTGGATGTCAGAAATGCCTTCAACACCGGAAAGTGAATGAGTACTTACCGCCAAGAAGGAACCAATCAACGACGATGAAACGAGACAGCCACAGGTGACATCCCTCAAGGTTGCGTACTGGGTCCACTGCTGTTTAATCACATGTTCGTTAACGTCCTCCAACTTAGAATCTTGAGCTCTTCGAAAATAGTTGTAGTAGACTGACGACATTCCAATCGTTGTACTGCCCATACTTCTTGAAGAACTGAAGCAGGACTTCAATGACTTTATTGCTCCAAGACAGGCCAGTATGCGTGAGGCTACTACTTATAAGAGAAAAGCCATCATCAGCAGCACCCAAATCAAATTTTAAAGCAGCACCTACAGCATGTATCTCAAAATGGAACAAAGACAGTGGGTTTGACGATCAAGTGGTTCAAACAGTAATCTTTCCTAAACTTGTTTGGGAAGACAAGTCTTTTTTCAGATCAGCCAGCCTCTGGAGATGGCCTGTGTATGAACTGCTGCCTCTTTCTCAAAGAAATCGAAATACCCGCTGTTAGGTATTTTTGTAATAATGCCTAGAGGCTAGAGGCTACTGCCATCATTATAAGGAATTTTGAAAAGGCCCTACTCACTGCCAAGGAGCTCTCTGTATTCACATACGTAGAACTTAAAATTGAATCCTCAATAGCAAACCCAATCTCAATGATCTGGTATGTACATATGCACAGAGCCATACTCCAGATCAATAGAACATCTCGAAGCCTTAGCACCACACCCAAAGCGTGCATCGCGTGCAGCATCATGAAATCACCTCCAACACCAAGTGCATCCATTGAACTTGATCCCAGTACAAAGTCTCCGTATGCCATCGGAACCGAACTCTTATAAATGTGTGCACTCACTGCATCACGCCAAAAGGGTGCCCAGGTAACCGCAACATTTTACATGAAATCCAATCCAAGGCGACATGGACAACAACTCCTCTCCCGTTTTGGGTTAGGGCACCAAATCGGATTTCATTTATGAAAGCCAACAACTGAAACGGAAGACTTACCAACATACGTATTGCCCCGCAAGGAGTGGAGCTCTGTAAACGTATAGATCATCACCATCATCATCATCTTCGTCTTCGTTTTCGTCTCATGCGCAGACCACAAATCTCCTTTTGACATGGTCGAGAGGGTTCTCTGCATCTCGGACAATGTTACATGCTGTCCGTGCGGTTGTTTATTCTCCTTTGTTGGCGCGTTCCACAATTGCGGCTTCTGTATTTGTCTTCAGAGCGATCTTTAGCCACCCCAAGGGGGGGCCATAACCGTATGTATCTGTAGGTTATAACCAACAAGTCCCGCTCTAATGCTCAGCAGATCAGACAGATTGTTAAGTGAATTGTTTTGCGCACCCAGCAAGTGGAGAATGGACTCACGCGGGACGACATAATGCGAATGCTGCCTGGAGATATGAATTAAAGCCGTTTTGGCCAATCGATAATTGGAAATGATTTTTTAATTTGGCACTCGAATGTGAAGTTATGTCGTGAGATAGTGTAATTCACTTGACATTTTGTCTTTATGACTGCTGCGCGCTAATGGACGGCAGAGAGCCCAGAGCCCTTTGGGACTTGTCTTCCTCGACGGAGATGATGGGAGTGTGATAAGGCTTCTGGTTCGATTTGGGAAATTTCCTTTTTCAATTAATAAAGAGGAGAGAAGTTACTGACGTGGTTAGTGGAATTTTAAGTGGTCGTCGACAAAGGAGTAAGCCGACATTTCCACCTTTCACTCGAGGCAGATGCTTTGCTATGTGCAGCGTGCCACTTCATTTAGAGTGGAGTAGGTAATGAAATTAGTCTTTTAATTACTTCGTTCAGTATGTGTTACTATCTAAGTAAGTGGTGGTGGAAGGTGGGAAGGAAAGTATCTAAGACTTTTCTATTTGCTATCGTGTGCGGCATGGTATTCGATACTATAGTTTTGAAAGGGAGCTCTGGTGCATATGGAAAATAGAAAGCATTACAATAGAATAGGAAGTATCTAACTGCAGTTCTGATCGATTGAGTACATAATTTGCCTTTGGTCGGATTGATCTGCAAAATTTAAGGTTTGTGACTTGGATACAATATCACCTGCACACTAGAGGTCTCTGGTAAAAGTATGACTTCGTGAAAGTAGAGCCATTGTAGTTTAAGTCGCTTAGTATCCCAAAGTTTTTGCTTTCCACTCATCTCTGTTTAGCTGGGTTTACCCTTTGCCCACTGACATCGTTTACTCTGTAGTTCGACTGAGTGCCTTCTATCCGCGGAAGCAAAAGATGTTTCGTATACGTTACTGGCGCTACCACGATATGTTTGATGATCAATACATGAAAGAGCATCCTTTTTGCTTCCCAGATACTAGCAATTTTGGAATTGTCTCCGAATTATCGTGTATCAGAGCCAAGGGCCTTCTAGGATGCGGACGCAACTCTACGAACGATTGGCCATAGCTTCTCTAAGAACTAGAACTACAATGGCGGAAAAGTGCTTGAAAGATTCGTAGGAGGGGTACAATCAGTCTTTTTGTATTTCTTCTTCTACCTTGGTAAGCTCTGTCGCCTGTAGAAAACGTCTTCCTTACTAGGTTATATGCATGCAACACTCGATAAAAAAGATTGATCTTCGAATGTCGCAATCCTTCTATTAGTATCTGACTTGAAGAAAGCTGAAGTACACATATGTATGTGGATCTGTAGATCAGCTACAGCAGTAATTGGTTTTCCATAACCTAATTTGCATTGTACTCCAGTCGAGTGGTACGCAGAGCTTCTTGGAGGATGACACTATTCGATGAGCCCGTAAATAAGTTGGTTGCCTACTGTTTCCTCAACTGCCCAACTAAGGATCTTCAAAAAACCCAACCGACACTAATCGTGCCAGTGATTCAAAAGGGTATTCGAGTCGATTTCAGAGAACCGTACAACTCGTTTGTCTACAGACTTCGTATGGCTGTTGGGGCAGTCCTTGGATTACATTACATGTGTTCCTTGTGGAATAGGAATTGCATGGTAAGTCGGTGGTCCTTCTTCTGACAAATGAAAATAATTGGCTTAAGTCTCGAATATCCCATCATAAGGGTGAACGGAGCTGGAAATAGCTGCCTAGTATCACTTTCGTAAGTGGTGTCCTGTTTAGATATGGATATAAAGTATTGGAGGATTTGGGCTAAATACTCTAACCACGTGAAGTAGCAATTTCCACTGAAGTACCGAAGAACTAACCTATGAAAGGTATCTCTGTCATATGCCTCATGTAAATGTCTACATGGTCCATCATCAATGAACATTTTTACAGGCCCATCTCATATTATTCTTCACTAAGAGTAGGTAAGCAAGCAACACGGACGACTTCTTCCTCGTAAGTTCATCTGCTTTTAATCCCTGCGGTATCCATACTGTGATACTAGACTTATTGGGTCTAGATACCTGATTCAGATTGCTATAGAATCTAGACCTTACTGTTGTAAGAGAGCTTAGAGAGCTTAAAGAAAGGTTAAACTTAGTAAAGTTTTAGATGTTGTTGTTTTATGAACTCGTTTCAGATTTCTCTACTGATGCTGGTGAGATTTCGTACCTAACACTTCTTCTTAAATGTCTCCCATCCGATTTTCGAGTCATGTGTTGGAAAGGGTCTAAAAGTTTAGATCTGGTTTACAGCCCCAGATATTAGATATGCGTGTCCACAGGTGAATGATGAACTGGTCAACCATTTCCGTGAGAGACACTCGGCACCTTAGAACTAGCTGTCCGAAAAGATCCGGATATCCTAAGCACATATCACGTTTTCCTTCAGCCACGATAAGACTTCTTTAATCGCCATAATTTCTACCTGCAACACGCTACAGTTATTTTGAAGACGGAAGGAGAACTTAAGAGTCGAACTGTTTGACCAACATCGTCCTAAGCTTTCGAGCAGTCGATGTAGAGTGATATGGAAGGGATAGTGATGGTGTAATTCTTACCTTGTCGTCCAGGAATGTTACATTTTTTTATTCACTTCAGCTTGGTGGACTCCGTTAATGTTCCACGCCGAAGTGATGACCACCAGAAATAGTAATGGTGAAAGTATGCAACCTTCCGGTACTCCCTTACGAGCTTTGTATTCGATGCGATAATGTGTTACGGGTTTTCAATAGGAACAAAACAGTTTCATATTTTAATATAAATAAACCCTTAGACGTTTTTTTAAGATCTGTAAATGTCAAAACGTCAGTCAATGCACACATTTTTGTCACTGTGAAGTTCAGGAACAAGCAACGTTTAGAAATTATTAAAAACTACTACCGAAATTATGAGTTGTGGTCGCTACTTTAACACCGCTTATTCAAATTTTCAGTCGTAATAATCATCCCAACAGGAAGGCTGTGCATGCTATAGTGTATAAATGCAAGTCAAGCTATTCTCCATTGAATCTTTCTGTGTCAGTGAGGCAAAGCACGGATCCAAGTACCGAAAATATCGCAGTCGTAAGTGCTTCAGTTCAAAATATGCAAAATCAGTCGATTCTACGAAGTTTACGCAAATCTTTCGAATTTTGGGTAAAGACCTTGGCCTGCAGGATCTTACCATGTTTAAAGATTACTTTTGGCCAGAATTGGATGAACTTAACAGGCGACATGTGGTTCCAACAAGATGGTGCCACATGCCACACACCTGGTCAAAGATTTGATCTATTGCAAGGGTAGTTTGGTAGTCGTGTAATCTTGAGATATGGTCCAGTCGAGTCTTTGGATTTATTTCTATGGGATTACGTTAAGTTCTTTCTTTATTATAACACGAAATTGCCATATGTGTGGAAGAGGTATGAAAAATTGTCTCCAAAGAATCGATCGCTGCAAACATGCTAGCCATGGTCAAGAGAACGAAATCGAGTTTCATACTTAAACTTGACTTGTATACTATACGTGGAATGCATTTCAGCCCGATATCTCAATTATTCTATTTTTTATGAAATTACAAAATTGTTATGTCCTTATTGAAAAACCCTTTACTTCTGTCTACAGGTATGATGTAACGAAATTGGGTAGGAACTTCAAGTCTTCATAAGATATGAAATTACTAACGGATTTCATTCATTTAGGTGTCAACATGTAGGGTATATCCTCCACTATCGAGGTAGATCTGTCGGACGGGAGACATGTCACATATAAGTCATGAAGATGCGTGTGATAACTGGTGTATACTTCGGGTGTATAGTCAACTTGGAGAACTCGCTGTGTCTCGTCACCCTTAAACGTCTTTCTTTTGCTTATTAAATTTATTTTCTCATTCGAACAGTTACATCGGATCAGAACATCACAATGCCTGGACTAAACGTGCTTAAACTGACATTTGAACTCTACTAAACCGCTTCCTTTCATATCCGCTTCGCAATACCATAGCTGTATGAAATTTTTAACCTTTCCCAAGCTCTTGCCTTTCGTTTCAAAGCTAAGCTAACCTATACCTAATTAATGACCAATTGACAGCCATCACCATCACCATCTATCAGCACCGTGCCTTGTCCATTAACCGAAACCAAAAGTCATCTTCGTCCTCTGACGTTTCATTGTCGTTGTCGTTGCAAAACTTTCTCTGCCATATCACCGTTTAGTACTCGATTTAAGTTAATTTATGTTTTATTTGAATTTTTTTTATTCCGTTATTTTTCCTTATTTCCATACACATTCACTCACACACACACACACACAATCGGCATTCATGACATGTGCAATCATTTTTATACAAACGAAACGCAATTTCTTATCTCCGCAGGAGGTCTTGGAAGAGCGGATTGTCGAACTTGAAGAGGCGCTCATTCGGTTGCAGGAAAAAGTTAACAACGTGAGTAGTTTTATTTTTGTTTATTTTGTTTTTATTTATTTTTAAGTTAACCTTACAAAGTAGGTTAGTTAATTTTTTTTGTGTTTTTTTGAGTTTAAGACGCTGATTGCTGCTGCATCTTTGCGTTATCATCGCACAAGTTTTATCAGGCTGCTGCACATACTTTTTCAATTATATTTCGCTTTGCTTTTACGTGTATCTTTGTATCTTTTTTGTTCGCTTTGTCGCTGGATGGACGTTTCGCTGTACATTCGGCATAGGGAGTGATCGATTGGCGACATGCAACCCTGTCCATTTGGCGCAGGGGCATTCTTCGACGACGATAATCCCATTTGCATTGGCAGACATAAAGCTAAAGCCTTGTCAGACAGGTAATTCGATAAGACGTCTTAAGCGCCTTGTTCGTTACTTTGGCAACAATTAACGAGTTAAAAGTGCTAAGGGGCTAGCTGGGATAAAGAAAATCCACCATCGTTGCTGCTTACCATGGGATGGGATGGGATACCTTGTATGTATCTACAGGGCTGACCGATGAGAGTATTAATTAGAATCGATGGATGGATTTTTTTTTCTTGCTGGCTGGTGGCAGTTGTATGCTCATGTGAAGCTTTATCGGGTCTAGGCGGTTGGAATCCATTAATGGTTGGGTGGTTGAAATGTAAGTGGTAACCTGTGACGGAATTTAAGGTTTTTTTTTTCTCCATTTACGTTGAGTGCAGTGCAGTCGGTACATGAAGTTCAATTTAAGATATTGATGTCTCAATAAATTCGTCGGAGTTAGTTAAGGAACGAGGAGTTTCACAAAGTTGGGTGGTCTACAACGCGAATAAATGGTATTGCCTTCTGAACTTAGTTATTGCTTGTCTATCGTTGAGTTGTGGTATTAAAAAGTAGGAATTCGTTGGAGTAGGGTGTGTTCGCTCAATTTACGGACATTTGAATCCAAATTCAATGATGTCCGGCGCATATACTCATGATTTACACAAAGAAAAGGAATAAGAATGTAGAGGACTGGCGCAAGAGTGTAAGAAATTCGATAGATGGCTTTATGCAGCTAACCTTGAAAGCAACCGGAGGCCCATTATCATTAAAGCCTAGTCTGTTCTTTCTGAAAGTGGCTATCCAATCTCAGATTTAGCAGGGTATTGTGGGCCTTACAGTTCCCTGACCAACAGCAGATAAGAAGATCGTTGCGTAAATAGGACCAATTTAGCCAGTTTAGGTAGGAAGATAGGTGGAATAGATACTCGATTCATCAATGCCTTCATGTTGATTGATTGTTGTGGAGAAACCTAAAAGTTCGTTCGTAATCTTGGCCTTCCTCAACCAACCTGAAATTGTTATAATTCTTAGAATGGTTTCCTGACATTTCTTCGAGGTGAAATATCCTCCCTTCTGCGTCTGTATCGCTACATCCTCTACAGAACTCGTCTGTATTTAGTTGCGTTCCTCTACCGTGAGGTGTCAAGAGATTGTGGCTAAAACGGATCACCGTGAGAAGCGCTGGGATTTACTGTGTAGAGTATTCTGGAGACACAGCAAGATGAGAGTTCATTCCACCTGCTGTTGAGTTGAAGAAGGTTCTATGTCAGATTAAATGCAAGGGATGGTAGATCCGAGGATGCGACCGTTGGCAGGTACTATTCGGACTCCTTTCTTGACAATTCGTTCTCTTGGATACCGGTATGTCCAGAGAGTAACGTCGTGGTTTAATGTGAATGTTAGCTCTTTGTGGAATCGTTTCACAAGTTTAGATTTAACGAGTGTGGATGAAACGCCCTTTATAGCAACTTGACTGTCCATGCAGATCACTTTTCAGGACTACAGTTTGACGATTCTCGTGTCTACTATTTTTCCTTCGAGTACACTATCATAGTTTCGATGTCTGGGTGATCGTCTAATTTCAAGTTTAAATGAGTATAAGCCAATGGCCTTTTCTTTATCAGGTTTTGAACAGTTTGTGAAAATCTTTATCCCAACCTTGAGATTGGTACCCAGCTTTGCCATGTATGCCATTGGTATATTCTAATGGAATCGCTATCCGACATCCTTGATGGATCAGATGACAACCTCAGTACCCTGGACTCGACTTCCACACACTATACGAAGTAATATATCCGTAAAGGACTGACAGAAAAAAGCTGTCTCTGTACAAAACGAGACGGTTCCAAAACCAAAGGGGGCTCATATACCTGCAAGTAGCCCAAGCAGATACTTTTGCTCTGTTCAAAACTGCGAAACTATTAGAGATCTACTTTGATAGTCAGAACCGTATGACGTGGAGATATTAAAGTGAACAAAAGGGCAAACGAACAGGCCAAAAGGGTATCAAAGCTTTCACAATGCAAAACAGTTCGAGGTGTAAAACCATCTATCTATGTGGCTAATTGGATTATTCTGGATAGGTTCATCAATATGGCTTACCTAAAATGGTCCAATTTGGTGGGCATTTGGTGTCTGAGGCCTTGTGGTCAATGTTAGATCGGAACAAATCAGAGAAAATGATGAACCTAATGTCTCGGTAAATGCTCGGCGAATGCCAGGGAATAGCTCGGAGAAGAATTAGAATGAAGCACATGGGAAAGTATTTCTTTGACAAAAACCAAATCAATGACATAGTAAAGTACCTAGCAACTTGCCAACCTATGCCATTCTCGGCTACGGCTCTCTACTAGGTCATAGCTAAAAGTAAGCATATATGTGTACGAAACGAACTTATATCCCTACTCCCAATGTGGTGTTAATTTGCTACGCAGTTTCCTAAGATGTGGATTGTATTGCAAAATCTTTGTACATAATCATCTCTTCGTGAGGAATCATCTCTAATTTACCGTAACACGTAAGACCATGGCATGATATGAGTCCAAGGCTCTTCGATTCAAATATCCCATTTTTGCCATTTTCTTCAATATGCGTGAAGTTAGCTGCAATTCGTTTTAACGATTCAACTCCTCTATACTTGCTATTAAGTCATGGAAAGGTACACACTTACCCAACCATTGAAAGTTCATGAGTTCATACTCTGTGAAGACTCCGTGCAGGAACACTCACACATCCTGACTGATGTTGGGGAAGTCAGAGGTCTTTTTAGATCATATTCGATGTTATACGAATCTTTTCCTTCCTCTTAGTAAGTGGAAATCTTTTAAAAATACAACTGAACCCATCATCTGTATTTCTGTACTGCGCTGCAAAGGTCATATACATTATACTGAGGTCCACTGTCTCGGCTAGCTTTCTAGTTATGGGAATCACTTGAGTCCCTTCTATTCTAAACGGTGATTTTCAAGCCAGTTCTGACTTTGATTTTGAACAAAACACATCTACGACTGGATCTGACGAATTCATCCGAGAGACTAAGTTTTCGACCGCTTTTTCAAGCACGTGTGGCTTACAATGCGTTGATTGTTGTTGATTTGTCAATGTAGACCAGCGACTTTACGTATCACCAAAGAAAATAACCAAGAGGAGTCAAACCACAAGATCTTGGAAGCCACTTTACAGGTCCATTACGCGAAATTATGTGTTCATCGAATGCTTCCTTCCATAAGTTGATTGTTTCATCTGCTTAGCGTCAGGTGGATCCAATGCCAGTTGAACTTGGCCCCATTCTCTTGTACTAGCTGGATCTTGTAACCCTTCAAACCAAGATCTTTGCAAAAAATGTTCCATAAAGCGGACTAACAAGACAAAGCTTTTGTGAATGATGTCGAATCGATAAATTTAGATTTTCGTCGACAGTCTTCAGAACGGATGTTATATTCTCTTCAGTATCCAGTCTTCTTATGTGCCACTGCATCTTATTCCAAACGTTTGGCAGAATCATGTACATACATCATGTCATCACGATAAAACAACAAAAAAAAAAAGAAATAAAAGTAACAATGACAGTTTGCAATCTGACATTGGTTTGACAGATATAACAGTCTGAAGTTAGTGCTGGGTTCAAAACACACCCTTTACCATATTGAACCTAATATACCTTAGCCATAGAGGTGGGTAAAACGTGTTCTCAACACTCAAATTCTCCTTGCTTCCATGGGGGAAGGCAACGATTGTAAAGCTTAACAAAGTTAACCACACGTTTTGGGGCCATCTTCGATAATATCATCATATACAGCACCACACATTGCCAATCGTAAAAAAGGTAAAGTGTTTTTCAATAAGGACATAACAATTTGGTATTTCAATAAAATACAGTACAGTTGAGATATCGGGTTGATATTTCAGGCGAGTATTGTACACATGAAACTAAATTTTGTTCATATGACGACCGCGAGCACGTTAGCCAGCACTCATGCATATACGTAGGCCGAAATCTTGGCGACTTTGCGTTTAATATTGTTCCTGAGCTTTTCTATTGGTGTTGGCTTGTTGCCATAAACCACCGATTGGATCTCTCATTGGCACAGAAACATTCAATAGTGAATATGTTGACTAGAATTCATCAGCTATAGTCCCCATAGCCTGTCTGATGGGACGATTATTATGAGTAAGCACTCTTAATGATTGCAACCACCAACGCAGAATTTCGTTAGAAGTTTTAAAGACTTTCCAAACGTTGCTCGTTAGTGGACTCCATCATGATAAAAATGTAGATCCTGACTGACGTTTTGACGGTGATAGATCATTAAAAAAAGGTTAAGAGTATGCTTGTATGAAAGTACACAATTGTTATGTCCCTCTTGAAAAACCCTTTATAAGCAGCTGCATAGTAGGCACTCTTCTGTTCTCATTGGATGTGTTTATTGTTTAAAGCTATAGCGCTTTATAAATTACTGAACATGACTCCCAAAAAGTATCTAGGCATTGTGGGGTAAATACATAAGTATCTATCGAAGGTCTGTTGTGACATAATTACGGTTCCTTGAGTGTAAAACTATCAAATTAATCCCCAAGTTCAAAACACGGCATTCAACATTATTAAGTTAACAAATTTAGCCCCTTTAACATTACAGTCACGAAACAACCCCAAAATTAATGTAATAACTCCAATTTTCAAAAATCCAATTACACCGACCAACTGGGAGAGCAGTTCTCTCAAAGGACTACTGTCTGTGGAATTTCTCAATCTAATGTGTAACCTCCGCCCCCCTAAAAATGAGTTTAAACCACGTTCATAAAATATATCTAAGCATTCGCTTGTGTGCAGAGAAATTGCTGCAACCGCAACGACATTACGTACAGAAATAAGGGAGTAACTCGCCCCCAGACCGCCGCATCCGACTCATATGCTGTTGAGATATTACATGCGGTTTTCAATTTCCTGTTCATAAGTAGCTTCCTCTGAGATGTTAGATACGTACAAGCACTCGTACAAGGGAAGCGGACAGGCTAGATACATTATCTTTCGTTTAATGCGTTAAAGACCATGTTCGCCATTAGTGCGTCCATGTTTAAGGCTCATCGGTAGCTTTTGTCAAGGTCCCCAGCCCCAATTAATTCACTCATGTCAAAAGAATTTCAGGAGCCATAAGGACGACTAAAACTAAACAAGTAATTTCCCCATAGATACATTCGGTAGAAGTTGAAGTGGGCTTCGGGGTAGAAATTCTCAACCGATTTGTCTGTCTGTTTGTTTACGTCGATATGAGCTTAGGTACACACATGCCCTGCCACGTTAATCCCACAAATTCTATGCAGGGATTACTCCACGACTCGACGAAAAACCTCCCCCGGAGCTGAACTCACATTACCATCGTCGTCGTCGGCTCGTTCTCATATCAATTACACTTTCAGTGGGTGGTTGTACGGGACGTAGTCGTAACTATTTAACTATCGACATCGGTCTATAAAGCTCGCATTCGAACAACCCTCGCACGAGCCCCAGTCCCGTCTAATAGCTTTAAATGGTTTGATGAAAAAAATAAAACGAAAATATAAATACAGACGCCATGCCATGCGGCTTCATCAGAGTATGCCCGGTGAGGGTGTGGGTAGGCTTTGAATTCCTGTAGCTATTCATCCGAAAAAAGGATATAATTGTCAGCCAGTCAGTTAGGATATATTTTTTTAACCGAAAATATATCCTACACAGGAAATTAACAAGACAGGAATAACACACATTTTGTTTATGGTACGATGCCAGTGTGCCTACCACCCCCGGAACATCGTTTCACTACCCTCGCACACCCGGCAAAAGCAACGTATACATTTCCTTTGCGTAATTGAATTGAATTCCAATGGAGGAGTGGGTAGAGAATAGTGCCAGGACTAAGCAGGATAAGCAAACCAACACTGCGTCGGGGTGGGGGTGAATTCCGCACCACGCAAGGGTGGTTGGTTTGAGGGCTTTACGCAACACACCCACTCGTACACGCGTTCGAGTGAAATTTATTTGAAATTGGACCTTGTGGGGGTATCCTTGTCGGTATATCAGCTGTGATTTTGCAAAAAAACAGAAAAAAAGGATACAATAGCACCCAAAGGGATTGGCGGCTGATAGAGAATCACTGCCCTTTCCACTAGAATAGGGTCACAGATAAACACTATGAAATAGATACTTTCATGTCGATGCCGATATGCGATGAGTACGAGTATACGATGGGGCGGCTTTGGGATGACATTTTACACACGCATAACGCAGCAGTCATTGTGATTTGATTGAACATTTCTTCCGGACATTTTGCTGTAAATAATGACGATATCCGTTCGAGTTAAGGAGGTCCTTTGTCGAAGTGGGAGGGTATATGGCATGTCATAAACGACACGAATGAATGGGATATTGATAAAAAGATTTTATAGCTATCCAGAGGGTATAGGCGTGCTTTAAGACGCTTGCTGGGGTGATTGGGTAAGCAGTGGTGGCTTTAAACTTGGCCAAGTACTATGCCCTTTCATCTCCTTAGGAGTGTTATTGAATGCAATTCAACGGTCGAGTACAATGATAACGTCCATTAGCTATATAAATGTATCTACCCCCTATGCTGTTGAATCAACTAGATTGTTTTGCGTAATGGAAAGACTTTGTTCGCCATCATCAACTGTAGCAATAGTACACACATGTCCTAGAACGAATCATATTCGCATACAGCAGACTTGAAGAGCCAGGATTTGTACAATACTCCCATCCGGATACTTCCATCTAACACACTACATGTGTCTTGAAGAAGTATGGACAGTGTAACTGGGGTTGTTCCACAGGGCTCCATGCTAGGTCCAATACTGCTTCGGGGCTCTCAATGCCTTAAGAGACGAAAATAGTTGGTTACAGGCAAACTGTTAGAAAAAGTAGTACTCAGTACTAATTTTCTAGTACCGCAATAAAAAAAATACACTTTTTTGGCTCAACAGGTCCATGGGACCCAGGGCCTAGCTTCTCCCAACCATTCGTATTGCCAGTGTTTTACTTTTTATACTAATGGAAAGGGCCTATTCTTTAATTTCGTTTCTAAAGGGCATTTTGTTATTTGAGAAGCTTTTGTCATGACAGTTATACTCTCGGATGTTTGTCAGACGTTCGCGAGAGATGGGGGCGTGAAAGAAATTTTAGGTTTTGCCTAGGGATTGAATCTGAAACCCCTTGTTCCAACGCAACCACTTGATGCACAACTTTAAATCTAAAGAAAAAAATTGGTCAGGTTTGGAAAATCAGGGCCTTATCATAGATTGACAGAGCGACTCAGTCTAATACAAGCTTGGATAAGTAGATGTCATTGTAAGGCAACCTTGATCAGATATGACCAATCCAAAGTGCATAACAATGCGCTAGGTCCCTATGCAGGATATTCCGAGCGGGAACTTGTTTGGTTTGTCTAGCAGACTTACTAAGGCTTACACCCGAGCTTGGCTTTCTCCACTACGCATCTGGCTAATGAGAACATGATTTTGTTACAGATGTTGGTATCGTACATTGAAATTCATAACCATGTGCTGCGACTGTGTTAGAAAAATGCATTGTGAAGACGCCCCTGAGACCGACTGTTAACCTACTACTGTCACGATCTTTCAATTTCCTGTTTAATAGAGTGGTGTCCCATTCTTGAGTGAGCGATAATGACTCCATAACTCATCCAATCAGTTGTTAGACTGCGGCTTTCGTGTTTTGCTGCCATATACCTGGGCTTTTGCAAAACCGTACAGCAAGAGTCACATCCTCTTACGAAAAGAGCGATCAATCTCTCTGACTTCGTCATAAACTCCACCAAGTATCATTCTAGAAAGCCCTGGACCAGTCTATTTTGTTTCTTCTTTAATCATTGTCTTGATCTTGGTTCTTTATTTGTAGCTTGAGTGCTCAAGTCCGTAACTAATACAGCTTCTTAACACTTCAAACCTTGCTTACGAGTACTTCCTTACTTAAGAAGCTTATGACCTGGGCAACGCCTATTCTGAAAACCGGACAGCAGCCTTCCAATTTATTAGATTTCAAAGACGCTGTTTCTAGTTGTTTAGACGAAGAGCTATGGTATCCTGGATAGTTTGGTTCTTAAAACCGAGGTACAGACTGCTTTAATTCGAAAATCCTCTTTGTGCGATTATTATTACCCATTTGTTAGGGAGCGTGTTAGCTAGTACGTTGAGTTGGTCGAAAAAGCTTTCCAAAAGATTTGGTATCTGGTTCTCCTGAGACTTGGGCATTTGCAGAGGAAGTGCATTGTGTCTTTCTCCATTTCAGTATCGCTGAAGCCCTTGCACAGGTCTGAGCTGTTTTCATTCTTCTGAAGCCATTGGGTTGTGGCCTGCGAAGTCACTGGTATTGGGCCTAATATCTGGTTCATGATTTGATTCATCGATCGTATCAAAACGTCACTTCCATTTTTGAAAAACTTTGTTGGTAGATCATCGGAGTCTGTGCCCTTGCGGTCATATTTTCAGCTTTTCTGTGACTAGTTTCCTAGAGCATGCTTTGAAGACAGTACCTCGACTTTCCTAAAAAATATCCTGATGTTTTTAAGCTGAGAGACTCCTTAGGTAGGTAAGTAGAAAAGGGTGGTCACATATGTAGCCAGCAATCGGATCACCAATGGATTCATTGTGAGTCCCTGTCGTGGGATAACACATCACATGAGTCACAGGGGCCCCGATCTGTGAGTGAACTGGACCACCTCTGTCTTCGAGGAGTTAACGTTAAATTCGCATTCTTTCGCCATAGTTCGGTGATGGTGGGTACGAACTCACCTGTCGCCATTACGACAATACCATTAGCGTATGCGACAACTTTCGCATACACTTCGTTCTAATTCTGTTCACGACTAGCATCTATAGTAGAGCAGATAAGACCCCACCTTCGAGGGTTCCCCTAAAGGCCTTGTCTCGCCTTGAGCATGAATTCAACCCAGTCTTAGATTGCTGGGTCCATATTTTGCTGGTCCAATGCTAGTCTTTTAGATTCAGGTATCTACAGATCGGCCTTCGGTAAAGGTGTGTTGGGGACATATCCCTAGGCCTTAATTTAGAGCGAACGTGTAGATCTATTTATCTTTCGCTTAAGGTTGATCGGCCTAGATCGGCTTAGACCGCTTAGGTACTCTTTTCTTTCGGACTATTTTTTCTAACACTTTGGTGATGTTTCGATACTGATTCCACAAATTGTTGGCGTTTGTGGACGATGGGCTTTGTAGACTGCCATGCCAAGGTTTCTATAGTTCCACACAGCTCTTGGATGTGTGTCCCGCACCTGTTAAGCCGTTCGAACATCACAAAGCCAGTTCGGTGTAAGAATTCGCAGCCTTGGAAACCTGATGTGTTGACGTATAGTAACAGTCACTGTATCTCCTGTACCTACAACATCAACCGCTCCCTTATGAAATGTCTTTAAAAAGTTGGTTAGAAGTTGGTTAGTATGGCTAACAACTGTCAAAAACCTCATATGACAAATGTGACAGTTTAAGTGCTGCCAACGTTACTGCCACTCTGGACCGATAATCTGCCACTCAAAATTTTGACTACCACGAAAATAGCTCCGCAATTACTTGCTCCTATGGTAACAGCAAAAACCCCATTTTTGAAGTTCAATCATTCCCGGATACCCCATTGTTGCTACGGAGATTCATCATTAACTCCAGAGGGTATACGTATCATTGCGGTGTGACACAGCATTACAACAATCAATATTGACGTTTAGATCCCTGACATCTGTACACCGAACTACTAAACAGCTTTCATTACGAAAACTAATTACCATAACCAGTCAAGTAAATTGAATCCCACCTCAGCAGCCAAAACCATATGAACCGCCGCCGCACAGGCTCTCATATTGGAATCTCTACGCCCCATTGCGCACATTACAGCCAACATAATTCAGCCCGTATCTGTCTTGCCAAATGGAGACTCCAATAATTTACATGTGAAACCAAATTGACCGAAACACAATTTCTGGTCACGACTCATGCCCCCCTTCTTCGTCAGCACAATAATTGCCTCATAAACAGATTGTTTCTCTTACCTCCTGCCCTTCCAAACCCAAAAAAAAAAAGCGGAACTAGGGTAAAAGGAAAACAAAGGCGAAAAAAGAATCCGCAACATTTATTACAGAACTCATTACCGTGGTCCACTCCCATCCTCCGTCATTAACTAAAGCGGTCCTGTGCGGCTATGTGTGTACTGCGTGAGTATTCATTAGTTACACCCCCCCGTCCATTTCGTCGTTTACCTAATGGACTCTGATACGCTATCGAAGTTAAGGCTTTCGCTTCTCCCCCTAAAACAAAAACAAAAATGCATGTTGACCATAAAACATACCAACAACGATGAAAAGCCGCCATTAAAATTAGGGTGACTGATTAAAATCCGGCATAACCGCCGAACGACCCTGTTTCCCTGATTCGTTTCCGTCGTATACACCTGTGAATGTCTCGAAATTGTAATCGCGCGTCCCAGCCGCAGGACACATGCACGCGTCTTCCCGCCATTAATGCAGTGTACATTTCCGGGCCGTCATTAAGACCGGTCTTATAACTCGGCCAACGTTGCTGTCATTATCGAAACGGGCCGAGTTATGGAGTAACCATGGGCACGCCATTCGTCTATAAAATCAGACAGGTGCGGTGGGGGAGCATTAATGCGTCTTTCTTTAAAAAAAAAAAAAAAAAACCCCCGAAACTGCCAAAGAGGGTGTCGCAATGACAGAACCACCCTTAATGGAGCAACTGTGTCTATGGCAACGTTTAAGTCATTTTTAAATCGTGGAGGGTGGCAGGTAAAAGGCTGATCCGCTTTAACCAAGGGAATTGTTATCCTTTGAGTGACAGTTGTAGGAAAAGAAACTTGTTTCTCGTTAAAGTTGATTGGCATCACCATGACACAGAGTTCTCCTGACTCATTAAAAGCTCTTCATCTATGTATGTAGTCGAACCGAAACAGTAAATGAGACCGGAAATGGCTCTAAGTGCATGGAGAGAATTATTCCCCAAACCTCGGCCGCACCGGAGTGCGGAAGTGCGGAAGCTTTAACCAAGAAGGACCGGCAAAAGCGAAACCTAAGAGAAAGACGATTTACGATTATGATCTAACCGAAAAGTGCCGTCGTTAGGTTGGCCGATTCGGGTCTGTTTCGGCAATAAATACGAAAGGCCATTTCATGGACTGTGTTCGTTTGAATGATTTAGGATGCGTCCGTAAGTGTATACAAATTACCATAGGCGGGGGGGTGTTCGTTGTGTCGAGAACCAAAAACCAAATACAGTTGCTGATGCGACTGCTGCTGCAAAAAACCCCAAAACTGGACAATAGATCATGCGATTGACACTTCGGAGGGAGGCTTTTGCCTGTGATAATTTATTGGCCAGCGAAATGGAAATTTTTTTGCTGAAATTCGCATAAAAAAACGAAAAACTGACGAAGGAGTGGAAGCAAAAAGCAGACAAGCGGAGATAATCCTTTGGATTGGAGTTTCGTTTATTTTTTTTTTTTTTTTTTGTCTTTTTGTTTGTGACTGCATCGAATTCATGGGTCAGTGGTTGAGGATGAACTTTCTTCAGTTTTTATCTTTTTTTTTTGAAGAATTTATGGGCTATTGTAAGCAATGAGGGACCAACCTGTCAGATGGTGTCTTTGAAAGTTTTTTTTTTTTTGTTCAGAGTATCTGCGACTGGCAGAGATAGAAATCTTTTGGGTTCAGGGGACAGAGAATATTAATTTTTCTTAAGAAGGAGTGTCTGACATTCTTATTGGTGCTGGCAAGACCAATTGAACCTTCATCTTCACTTTCGTCGTAAACTAGGATATGCTTACGAGTTTCGTGAGGGGACATACATATGTATGTACTCCTTTCTGTCATATTCCAATGCACCCAGGGGGAATCATCTGTCATCTGGCAGTAACAAAGCCCTGGAACGTCACTTTTCCCCGGCACCAAACAAAGTTAAATATTGAATTGCTTAGCCATCTACATAAGAGTGGATTTCCAGTTTAGATTTTACTACAAAATTAATAGATTTCGATTCCAGGGATTTGATAGCTGTTTGGCTATCCGAAAAGATGCGGATATCAGTGATTTGGAGGATGAAAGGAGACCTTAAGACTAAGACTGTCGAAGAAAACCTTTCCCTAACACCGTCCTTGGTGTTTAAGTCATCAGATTAGAAGTGAATCTACTCACAGGTCTAACCTCCTTCCAGAGTGATCTGAAGGTGATGATAACGGTTAAGTTCTAAGCAAAGTTTGGACATGGGGTGATGTGGTGCGGGATTTTGAGTTTGGCTGCACTTGCTGCCATTTAGTTGCTAAATAATTCTAAGGGTATCAGCTGCAGCTAAATGCCCAGACCCGCAGAGAAGGTCTTTCGCAGAACCCTGCATATGCACAGATACGCCGTAGGATGGACCTTACTTATTTAATCGGGATTTGTATCTTTTTTAAGACTGTGAACCAGTATCGGTCTTATGACCGGAGTGAGTGTTTAGAAATGCTACCTATGTACTCTAAGCTATCTTGGCTGAGCCTTTTGTCTGCTTTAGTCTAGAATTGGGCACAGAATCTTAACAATTGTTTGAAATCACTTATTCAGAGTGAGTTCGCTCTCTTATTGACATTACCTAAATACCGAATGAAACTTGCTCTTATTTCGTTTAAAACAAGCAGTCTTGCAAGACTCAGATCTCATTAAGGTGGGTACGAGAGACCAGTCTCTTAAATCTCATTAATAGCATCGATTTTGTCTTGGAAGACACTACATTGGCTCATAGGCTATTGAGAGATAATAGTGAGTTCGTACCCTCATGGATCAGTTCATTAAGTGAAAATATCTTGCTTAATTTTTAACAGAACACGCTTACTCCCTGCTTCCTACTTAGCAGAAGCAAGGACTTAAAACTAAGCCTCAACCATTTGTTTTTGAAATTTATCAGTTCATCCTCTGATATCTGTAAAGAGAGAACTTTCTTCTAGGCACCACTTTACAAGACTTGAACTGAAACGGTAGCAGTAATCTCATGAACCTCCTGGCTTGCTTGTTACTTCTGCTCTTTTGTATTCTATTAGCAGCTGCAACAATATCTCTGTATGACTCCGGGGTGTCTAACTGAAACTGATTTCAGCTCCGATGCATAGCAAGTTAACCCACTTATCTGCTTTTTACCTCTTCTTCAAAAATCGGCCAGAGTTAAGCAAACATTTAATGCCAGTAGTCTCTTAAAAATAAGGAGCAGCGGAGCGAAGCGGTACAAAAGTATGAATTTCAACTGTTGTGGTTTTGACCCATCTGAGTGAGTGACTCTCCAAATGATACAAACTTCTCTTATCATAACAAGAGAACATGTTCAGTCGAACATAAGGCTCAAAAATGTGGGCCGGGTAAGATGGAATACACCTAAGTCCATTATTCCGTGGCCCAGCAATGAGGCTTCTGTCTCAATTTTAGCTATAAGCCATCTTCTGGTAAAGATGCATAGACCTGTGCGAGGTTAACCCATTTGTATATACATAGTCCTCCTCATCCTTCTCCTATCCTCCTCAGCATGAGTAGACGTCATCCCTTTTGTGTTCTGAAAAAAATAAAACACATTTATGAGTGTTAGTGTAGTTGTACTACAGAGTAAGGTATTCCAGCGTCAATCCCTAGACAACACCTAAAATTTCCTTTAAAACCTTGCCGTCCCCGAACATCTGACAAACATTCTAGAGTACATCTGTCATGAGAAAGCTTTTCAAGTAACAAATCGTCCTTCGGATATAGCATTAAACATTAGAAGCCTTCCATTCGTGTAAAGAATAGAACCAGACGAATGGTTTGGAGAAGCTAGAGAAGCTGGGTCCCATAGACCAGTCGCACCAAATATTTATTATTTATCATACAAATGTCCTCCATGGAGGAGTTCTGGCAGGACTTTTTCGGCATATATCGGACAATAACTCGGCGATAACTTGACGAATACTCGTTTTCAAAGCGTCAAGAGTTTACAGACTGTATCCATAAACACGATGTTTTGCGTAGCTCTACAAAAAGAAATTCAACGGCAAGAACTCACACGATCTTGATGGCCAGTTCACATCATCAAAACTCTAAGTACATATCTCATCCAGGAATGTACCCATAACAGGTCGTGGCGTGTGAGATGTGGCACCGTCTTCTTGAAACCACATGAGCTTCATCGCTGAAGAAAACGTACCTCATAGCAGATTTTTGTAATAAGTTTTCACGATTTTAACACGTTCAATCTAAAATGGCAGAAACAGTCTGGGATGACAGTTCTATTTGACGTATGAATGTGATTGAAACAGGGATGTCAAATCCGCACCAATAACTGGACGACCCTGTACAATCACCAGAAACCAAACGATGAACATCTGCAAGAGTCAGCTCTTGGTACTCTGTTGTTGAAGGTTGTGTACAGGAATTATTTGGCCGTTTTAATACCTGGCGAGGAATATTGATGACTTTTGTAGACGAGTTCGCTATAGCTACTGGTTAGACTGTTCCTTGTGCTTCGTGTAGTATCCGATGATTCATAATGTCCCCAGCATCATAAATTCTAAAGAATTCCTGCAAATTTCTTTAAATCTTCTGCGAGAAAAGTCGAGTCACGTGAAAGAGGGATGGATCCACTCATTTCCCGGATAAAAGGAAGCACAGGAGCCAAGCCTTCGCAAGTATAACCAGAAAGTATCATAACAACCATGGTATTCCCTAGCTAAGTGTCTTTCAGAGTTAAGTAGGAAAACAGAGGACGAGTCCCACACCTAGAGACATAGAAGGTGAACGCTAAGTGGATATACGAACCTAATTTGATTAAGTTCCAACACTTCCCCACCCAAGGCACGTCTTAGGTTTTTTTTTCAAATTTCCTGTCAATCTCGGGAGTTTTCTATAAAAAAAAACATTTAATCAGAAAATTACTTTTCTCCTTTATCCTCCAAGTTCTTAGGGAAACAAGGAGAAAAGAGGAAGGAAAACCCCTTTTCAGATTAGCCCACCGTATCGTGTCGCTGGTTCCATTTAGCTTACGATGGCCTGTTCAGGTATCACTCCTTGAAACTCCCACTTTGCTTACTGTCACCTGTTTTGCATGACAATTAACTTGCAAGTCCCTGTTCCTTCTCCTCCTTTTGTTTCAATAATCGCAAGTTATTCTCAGGTTTTTTCTTTGCGCTCTACTCTTCTGTTGACTTTCATTTTGCACCTTTTGTGTCTCCAGGAAATAGGTCTTCTTCCCGGAGCACAGATGAGGACAATAGCACATTCCATTACAGATGACTCTGATCCCTCTTTTGTTTTTTTGTTTTTTTTTGCGTGTTCCTTGGAGCAGGGACTGTGCTGTTGCACTCGAGGACAAGGGAGCATAGCATTGTGTAACACTCCGTTTATTAGCCTTTCATTTCCCAATTCTACCACAAGGCTGTTTCCTTGATCTGCATCCTTTCATTCTCGCTAGCACTTCCGCTTTGGAAATTTGTTCTCGCTGAAGGCCGAGGGGGGGGCTTACCTACGTTTAATTACCATTTCCACAGGGAAAAGTTTGGGGAAGTAAAGCACAGAAAAAAAAAACACCATCCATACAGTTGGGAGGGAAAAAAAAGAACATTGCTTGTTCACAAGCACCTCTCCTTGACTTGGTGCGCGCACTCATCTTATGCAAAATTTATTTGTTATTATCCTTTGCGATTCATTTCCAGTCACGTTGTGCAGCTGCAGAGGCAGACGGTGCCTTATGAAATCACACCCCGGCTAGACGCTCGGCACAGCGAGCCCGAAATGAGCACGTGCTCATTTCATTAGGGAAGCACGGTGGCAATGTGTGCATCGCACCCATGCGGTAGTTCCTTCGCGCCAGCCAGCCACTCGAGAACGAATCAATTTGCATTATTGAGGTGCCGCACAGCGGGAGTACGCGCAGATTCGTGCTAATCGCGAGATTTCATTTGGAAATCTCAAATTAGCAAGCGACAACATATTTTTTTTTTCGTTTTGTTTTGCTCGAGAGGGTGGATGTCCTTTGAACCCCATCAATTGCAGTTTACTTGTATTTCGTTCCCTTTTCATGGGGAGGACGTTGTTAGGTACACTAATTTGCATAACCACCATTTGGGGTATTGCAGTGACTGTGTTGTTGCCTTTCTCCCCGAGTTGGCTGAAACTAACTCACTAATCCTTGGCACACGGTGTTTGTGTATGTTGCGTTCGTCCTCAAGGCAACACGCGCGCATATGCGATAATGATGAATTGTTTACAAATCGTCCTTCGGAAGAGTTCCTTCGCTTGTGAGGGTGGCTTAGGGTTTAAACCACTGTTCGACCGCCGCTGCTGCTGCCAAGGACAACAGCAACAACAAGAACACAACATCAATAGCAAGCAAATAGGAAGGAGCGCAACAATTTGTGTGCTTTCGTCCTTAAATCAGTTTTTTTTTTTTTATTTTGTTTGTCCTTTGATTTATAAGAAATGTTTTGAAATTTCGTGGGGGGGTTGGAAAATTTATTTGCACACAAAACGCGGTACAAGGATCAAAATAACTCCAAGGGGGAAGTGAACACGAGTCACTGGAAATACCCGGAGTGTGTTAAGTCTGCTGGAGTGGTGGTTTTGTCCGACAAGTCGGCGGAGTTTCGAAACGCTCGGCTGAATTAGGGACCGGCTTTCTCGATATGAATACACGCGTGTAAATGGTCATTAGCGCAGGGGGTGGAATGGATTTTCCAAAATGGAAAGGAGTTCGTATTTACATATGTATGTAACCGGAAGAAGGGGTAGCGGGTTGTTGAACTGTTGGTAGTTAGAATGTATTGCATTGGGATGATTCAACGTAAACACGGAATGATATGATGTCTGGGGTTAGACAGGGATCTGGTCCCTTCTAACTACAAATGCAAATTCAAATATTTGATGCAACAGGCCTGTATAGGAACCCTGAAACACGAGGAAAGACAATTATACTCTCGAACGTTTGTCAGATGTTCCTTTGCTTTTGAGACTAACTTTGACCATGTGGTGAGGCATTCTGTATATCTGGCAGAGTTCAAATGTTCGTCATGTTTAAAAAAGGGATGTGCAGTTAAGTCGATAGATCCCGCTCCCTGAAGGGTTTCGTCAAAAAACTTTCTGCAGAGTGAGCAATATGGCAACTTTGGCGATCGAACATCTGCAAAATAAACGAACTACTGTAAAACATTTAAGAAAGACCTTAAGCATCATCAATTTTAGAATCATCTTCAGCTCAAATCTTAGGTATAACGATAGCTTTTTAGTGGCTATGATGCTAAATTTATAACTAAATCAGATGTGACAATTTGTCTCCAAGTAGAAAGTAGAAATGGCCATCTAGTCTTTATTGCTTTTCCCGTAGAAATATGCATACGTAGTCTTGGTTTAAAGGAAATAGGCTTTAATGCAGCTTCTGTACAAATCAGTTTATGTCATGTCCAAACTTTATGAGAGGATTCCAAGCTAGGCTTTAAAAGTAAAACTAGGCTCTAGAAGAAGCTACTTATCGATCCAGATGACTTTTTTTAATGGTGCTTATGCATCCAACAGACTTTCTATTGAATCGTTCTTTAACAGGTTCGTTACAGGTGCCCAACTCTCTTGGTTCCTTCGAAGTAACTTTGTCTCGCTGATATCTTCTTAGTTTTGAGCTCAATTGGCGACTCAAAGCCGGGTTGGATCATTCTTTCAGATTTGTTTCTATACTTTGTCTTTTAGGAACTTTGCATTCAGGTTGTCACGCATATCTGTGGAGCGAAACTGAGATTATCCAACCATAGGCTTTGTGTTTACCGAACCTAAGTGGATGCCTCATGTTATAGTCTTTCAGTTTTTACACTTCTAGCCCTTTATAATGAAAATGTGCTTCAAACCCAGTATTCTGGTTCTGCCCTTACTATCTACATACGTGGTATTACGAAACAAAGATCTTTTTTAGTTTAAAGGCTTAAGAAATTCAGATTTGGTTATAGCCAGCTTGGGCTCAAACCTGGTTTGTCGGTTTGAAGTATTTTGGAAATGGCAGGATGGGGTTACACAAAGAGTCAATCTCCTGCTCCTTCTGAATCTGACTCGATTTTATATGGAGCTCCAGTTTCCTTTAAGAAAATTCATGACAGAATTGCGTGGTGACTTGACTTACAGTCACTTCTGGCTCAGTCCCAATTAGACCTGTAAAATCCAAGTACAAATACGTAGTTAATTTTTTTGAAGTACAAGTACAATTCCATGATATTGGTATTTTTTTAAGTACAAGTACCAAGGAATTGTACGAGGTAATTGTACTTAAGTGGTACTTAAGTCCTAATATACTTGATTAGTTTACAGATATGGTCCTAATTATTCCCTTCTCCTTTCTAAGGCAATATGTTTAAGCTAAGCTTGAAGAAACTTATTGGTGGCTTCCTCCTCTTTCTTTGGTAATTCCTTAGTAAAATTTAATAAAAAAGATTTGTCGGTTGAAAGTATTTTGGAAATGGCTGGATGGGATTACACAAAGAGTCAATCTCCTGCTCCTTCTGAATCTGAATCGATTTTATATGGAGCTCCAGTTTCCTTTAAGAAAATTCATGACAGAATTGCGTGGTGACTTGACTTACAGTCACTTCTGGCTCAGTCCCAATTAGACCTGTAAAATCCAAGTACAAATACGTAGTTAATTTTTTTTAAGTACAAGTACAATTCCATGATATTGGTATTTTTTTAAGTACAAGTACCAAGGAATTGTACGAGGTAATTGTACCTTAGTTGTACTTGAGTCCTAATCAACTGGATTAGATTACAGGTATGGTCCTAATTATTCCCTTCTCCTTTCTAAGGCAATATGTTTAAGCTTAGCTTGAAGAAACTTATTGGTGGCTTCCTCCTCTTTCTTTGGTAATTCCTTAGTAAAATTTAATAAAAAAGATAGGAAATCTGTCTATTTGTCCTGTTCCTTTATGGGTGGTCTAATCTTATTTGTTGTTACATATCTAAGCTCCTAAAGTCTAGTTCGATTGCTGGTCTCGGTTAGATAGCTCACTGGAGAGCTCTCTGCAACGTTTTGGTCTCACTTTGTATCCTTTCTTTATACCAAAAGATTTCAAGTGAACTTTGTGGTCACAGTATATGACACTCCCACCTGATCCAGACTTCCTTGTTGGTTGTACTAAAGCAGTACTTCAGAGACATGTCACTCCGCAAAGAAGTTGTACTATCAGAAGGCATAGGTATATGAAGTAGTCTTCCTCTAATGACGGTTTGACTGTTGGAATATGTCCGCTTACATATGTCTGCTAGTCTAAGTCGCCAATCCGAAAATGGTGAAATAACTGGGTGGTCTTCTGAGAAACTTCAGCAGCTACTCGATTTTTAAAGGATATTTCAGAGTATCCACTCAGTTCAACCACCTAATAAACCGGTCCTTAGCTCCACTTGCGTAATCCAAATCATTTTTCCTGTGCGCGCCACATAAAGCAAAATCTACTTCGTTGTCCCATTAGGTTTGATTCGAAGACTCTGCAGGTCGGAGCATACATATTCTAACCACCTCAAGGGACCGATGTGCAGTTTCGAGACTTCGGTGTCGGTAGCTTCTATATTTCGTCATAAAATCCTCTCCTAAAGTAGGGCCAAGATGGTCAAGGTTTTTTAGAATCTTCTTAGCTGTTTAGGTTAGAGTATTGGCACTATTGGCAAGAAGTAGTTTTCGTTTTTTTTCCTGCCGAATTGTAATAGGCAAAGTCTTACCTGGAACATATCGATAGTGAAGTTTGGTCCAAAACGTCTATGTTGTATGTTCCTTCTTTTTGACGGGCTAAACCCCATTGTTTCTGTTTGACTAGTACCAAATCTTCCATCCCATAACTTCAATATCGTTAGAGGGCGATAGTAGCAAAGAGTTTTGAAGGATTATGACTCGCGTATTCCGTCAAAATCACATGACAGTACGTAAACTCATCTAAATCCTTTTTTGACAGCAAAAGCCTTGGGAAGCAGCTTTGCTGTTTTTAAGACAGCTGAATAAATGTTAATTTTTAGGACTTGCTTTAGTGTATGGAACCAACTGTCTAGTAACCCCAAACTCTATGAACCACCTCAAGCCGGCTCATACCGTCCACATGGTTACTGTTACACATGGTTTTTTCAATGCCATTTTTTATTGCAAATTCTTGAAAATCATGTAAATTTAAGCAGCACCGTGACTTAAGCGCCTGCTCCTGTGTTTAACCCTTAAAGCGAATATCCCAACACAATGCCAGCCAAATGCGAAATGACCCTCAAAACGACCGTTTTTTTCTTGTGCTCTTTTCTTTTCGACGAAACGCAAAGGGTCCTCGCTCTCAAATGCCCACCCTTATGTGTGTGTCCTTGTCCTCGTCGTCATCGTCATCGTCGTAGTCGTCGTCGTCGACGTTCATTATGATTTAGCATGACATCCGAGTTTTCTTTTTCTGTTTTTCTGTTTGCTCCACAGGGTTGATTATTATTTTTTCTATTTTTTTTTATTTTTTCGAACCGCGAAGCATTCTTGCATAACAACTAGAGGAACCAACACCAGTGCAAACATGATGATCAGCATAACTACCCCATAACTACCCTTATCTCTATGGGCCGTAGGGCGAATACACGCCTACACCAACAAATTCCATGTAAATAACACACCGCTAGATGAAAACCACCCTGCTTCCATCCGCTGCTCTACTGGAAGAGGTACCACGTGTTGGATCTGGATGTTGCATGCAGAGGGTAGTTGGGAAAAAAACTGCTCGGAACACGATTTCCACGACAAACAGTGGCCCGATTGGAAGGAAACCAGGGAGGAATCAACGAATTTTAGCTCTCCTACCGCCAAGGGTTGTTTTTCTGGTTCAGTTTTCCGGCGGCGGTTTTTTATGGCACATCGTGGTGCTCCGTGTTGAGCTTTCACTTTTTCCTTCCACCATCCGACGACAGTTTTTCGTTACAGTTTCAATATTTTTTTTTGTCTACCCCCCCATCATCCAATGTGACGACTCAGTGCTTTTTAGTCCTGAGGCGGGTGGTTTTTCTGCGATTTCGTGTATGTGGAAGGAGTCCTTACGGCCCAAGGGTTAAAGTGACATTGATCTTGGCAAGAAAAAAAAACAAATAGACAAACAAAAATGCTTTCAAATCGAGTCCTTGTGTCGTCCTCCTTAACGGATGGCTGTGCAATTTAATTTCTTTAAAATGGCGATACTTTAATGTCTGTCATCCCCACGATGACAATGGAATGAGGAGCACGATTCCACACGCAGAGATAAAAAAATGGTAAATACAGATGATTGCTTTCAGGACAAGGTGTTGCTGGTGTCATGGCCCCAGTGTTGCAGTGGGAAATTAAAATTGAATTTCATTTTGTGACATAACCGCTTAATTAATTCAATTCGCTGTACAATTGGTTGTTATTGCGTTTCGAAATATATTTTTCAAACTGTGTGTACGCCTCGTGTGAGGCTTAAATTGGAGGATGAACTGTCAGGTTTATTGGCATTTTAATACTAATTGAGGTTTCCAATTAAAAGTTATGCTGGCCGAGTTTGTTTTGTGACTAGTGCAACCGCAGTCAGCGCGGTTAAGAGGATTACATTAACTTCCGCTGAAACATAAACGTTTTGAATTGAAAAAAAAATGTACTTGTGTGTCATAATGCAATTATGTGGGAATTGTCAACGGTTTTTATCGATAATTGAGTATTTAAGCTTTTAGCCAGTCGTTACAACTTTGTTCAAAGAAGGGAGCTGTATTCAGCAGATAGTATTGAATTACCCTAACGCCCATGGTGCTCGTATATGTGACCAGCAACTTAGCACCCTTTCCAAATAGTTGGATTTCTGGATATTGAAGATCCTTTTAACAATATCAACACATTTGCGATGGCAGATGCACTGTCAGCTCTGAAGGCAGATGCCTCATTTTTCGATTTGAACAGTCGGATTATAAACTTGAAGTAGAGTAAGTCAGCTGCAAGAAGACATGCCAATGAAGGCACACCAAAAGGGGGGTCCTATCCCCTCTTCTTTGAAATTTAGTACTGATCATCCTGGTATTGAAGGGAAGGATTCTATCAAAAACCCCTTCTACAAACGATTTGGATGTGAACAACAAAAAAATGGAACTGGTATTCATCAGCAGGCATAAGTGGAGTGCTTTGTACGACTCCGTCTGCAGAACTGGACATTTTGTTTCCCTCGATACCGCTTGACATTTTTGGTAGATAAATGCCTATGAGCTGTTCTTCTCAAAGGAATATCTCCATAATGGAGTACAAATTTTGCCCTTATTTACTTACTTATCTGGCGCTACTGTTGGGAGTGAACCTGGGCTTCAACCAACATGCCTCTCCAGTTAGCCCGTTCCTTAGCTAACTGCAGTTGCGCACTCTAAGTCAATTGAGGCCACCTTCTACTTGTACTTGGAACCTAAGGCGTGGTCTTTCTCTACTGCATTGTCCCTCTGGGTTAGATTCGAGGACTCTGCGGGTCGGAGCATTGGTGTCCATTCGCTCTGCATGTCCTAGCCATCTCAAACGACTAATGCGCAATTTTTTGCTGTCCATCAACGCAAACGGGACCGAAAACCTTACGAAGAATCTTCCTCTCGAAGGAACTGAGGATACTTTTATTTGCATAAATCAGGACTGGGATGATCAGGGTCTTATATAGAGTCCCCTTAATTGTTCGGGATAAAGCTCGATTGCCTTCCCAGCCCAAAGAAACATCGATTCCCAAGAGTTATTCTTTTTCTTTATTTCTTTATTTCTGCTGAGATGTCATATGTCAGATTTCACGGGAGAGTCGAGGTAGACGAAGTCTATTACTACCTCAAAGATATAACTGTCAATTCTGAAATTCTGTCCAATTCGTCGATGTTGTGCATTCCTTCTTGTTGACAGCATATACTTCGTTCTATTTCAATACTTATAAACCGGTGACAGCCCCCTGAGTTCTGCCAATAATGTCAATGCTAGTCAATTTTGACAGACTTTTGATGTTAGTTTGTATATATGATGTTAAAGAAATCAGATGACAGCGCGTCACCTTGTCTAAATTCTTTTTTGACATCAAGGGTTTCGGTGAGATCGTTACCGATCTTGATGGAGTGGGAATTCTCCATCCTCATTCTGCACAATCTGACGTGTTTGGCAGGGATGCCATAACTACGTAGACATGGCTCTGTATAGCTCATCTTCATAAATGCTGTCATGTTCGTCCTCAAAATCGGCAAGCAAATGGTGGGACTTATTAGATTTTCTCCAAGGTCTGCCTACGTGTGAAGTTTTGGTCGATTGTGAACTTTCCTGGTTTGAAACCACACTGATTGGGTTCAATCAGGTTGTTGACGAAGGGTTTCAGACGTTCACACATGCTAATACTTCTGTAATTGGCGCCCACGGTTCCATTCTGAATTATTTCCATCCGACAAAATAGACTTCACAATTTCCAAGTTAAGCTTTGACAGAAACTTCCTGGTAAATATCCCTTTTAGGAGATTTTGGAGAGAAAGATGTGTTCTTGGAAAATAAATCGAATCACTTTTATACCGACGCAAGGTTTAAGAACTAACTACCGAGTAGGTCGAGGTGTTTTCTCTGACAGGCTTATCGCAGTCTTTCCTTGCGTCATTCTAATCATTACAGCGTGTTCCACGGGTTAAAGAAGTCCTATCTTACATACAAAACAAAAACCTAATACTCAGTACAGCCCTCCGCATCTGTTCAGATTGTCAAGCAGCTATCAAATCCTTGGAATTCTCCTCTTATAATTCGAAAGTTGCTCTATGTCGTCACTCATCTCTCTTAGAAATGGCAGAGCAGTTTAAAACTCACCTTTGTTGTATGCCGGGGCATAAAGATAGACCAGGGAATTGTAGAACCGATGGGCTTGCGAGGCTTGAAACTACTATACCTATCTGTAAATCTATCTTAGGTATTCCAATCGCTACACGCAGACTTAAATTCAAGTTGGATCCTCTCGAGAGATCAAATCTTAGATGGACAAGTGGCATACTGAGTCTAAAAACAAAACAGACTTAGCTTAAGCAGGACCTGAAGCGCTCTAAGGGTTTTATTGTGGCCTATTCATGTAGGCAGAACCGTTTCAAATTTTGCATTCGATATTGTTCCTCACGTCCTCTTACGTTCACTGCGTGCTGGCATAAACCAACGACTTAACGTAATTCAATAAAAAAGAAATCCAACGACTCGACTGCACTATTTCTCCAGATTACAGATTGTTTGACGAGCTGTGTGGCATGTGGTATCATCTTATTGAAAACCCATATCCGTGAAGTCATGTCGTTCTAATTCTGCCCAAAAGTGGTCTTCCAGCTCCATTGACCCTAGCATGGCGACACTGTCACTTTTTCTGAAATTCTTCAATTTTCTTCAAACTTTTCCATATCGGAGAAGCTTCAACGCCTCAAGTGATCAAGAAGCTGCCGTTTTTAAGTTAATTTGATCTTGTAAAGGTGTACGCCAAGATTTTTAGCCAAAATTCCCCACAAGAGGGACCCAGTTTCTGTGAACGGCATGGAATCAACTGATTTGGCTCTCATTTTTAACTGAAGCACTTATGACTCCGATATTTTCGGTACTTCAACTGGTACGTTGTCTCCCTGGGACAGGATCGTTCCATGGTCACCATATATGTCACCCACAGCCTGATCGGTCGATTATTACGACCGAAAGGTTGGACTGAACTCTCTTACAGCTGTAACCACTGACTCAGAGTTTTGGTAGTAACTTTTAATGATTTTGAAACATTGCTCTTTCGTGAACTGCACCATCACCGTGAAATGTAAACCTTGTCGGACGTTTCGATATTGACGAACAATAAGAAATGCAGAAGGATCCGTTTTCATTAATATATAAAATTGTTATGTCCCTATTGAAAACTCCTTATATCTAGCTCCATGCCAGTTGTACTTAAGTTTTTTACCCACTGATGTGTCTTAAAGCCTTAAATTCAAAGTTCTAAAGACGTCCAAGGAAACTTTCCTTCAATGGACAAGCGGCAGCTGGAAAAAAATCCTGTTTATCTCTGAGAAAAAGAAAAAAAAAATCTGGAAATGATTCTATTTTTCTTTCCTCTGCAAATTTATCTACACCACTATTTCCAATTATTACGTTTACCCAAACAGAAAGCAAACACTTATCTCCTTATCTCCTCCTCAAGCCAAGGACCTTACTTAATCAAAGTCCCCGCATTCGCATTCGCATTCGCATTGGTATTTGTAGTCGAAGGAGCGAGCAAAGGAAAAGAAAATCTGCCGACAGCGAGAAAAATAACAATTTCATCCCCATTTTATGCTTGCGGTTTGTTGCTGTTGGAAATTGAATAAAATGGCCAAACTCATCATCCACATCATTGTGAATGCGAGTATCCTTCGTCGGGTGGATGGATGGCGGCTGTAAGGATATAGTTTTACTGCTGCTGCAGGGGATATCCACTTGAGAGTAATGCATCACTTAAGGATCTATCTGTAGTTGTGCTGTTGTGTCGCCGCAGCAGCAGCAGCAGCAGGAATGTTTTATTTGGTTCCACCCTGCCGACATCCTGTCATTATTCAAATGTCAACCAGGCACAACAACTTAACACGCGCGTCATTCAACATCATCATGGACGGCAACCAGGCAGGCAAGCAGCATTCAGCCGGAAGGAAAAATTAATGAATAATAATTTCGCCTTAATTTCAAGGAGCATAATGCCCAACAATGGCAGCGCTGATTTGTTTATACGCGCGTAGGCTTTATTGTCGCGTGTTTTGCTTGCCAGACGAATGTCCTTCGCAGGAACCAAACACACTGCCGACTAATGAGAGTCTTTTAAGTTAACATTTAAAGCTCGCGTAAACCGTTGTTCAGTTTATAGCTGGGTCCTGCTGTGTGATTTATTTGATTCCATCATTCCGTTGTCGGGGATTCCAGGATTCCACCCCCGAATACAATTTTAGGGATATTTTTCAATACCACACTATGGAAACAGCTGTGAGGGTTGTTTTCACGCTTTATTGCAGATGTTCTTCTGGCAGCTTAGGACTTCCATGTCCCATGTGGATTCCACTTCATCCCCTCGTGTGCAGTCGTCCTGAATGAATAAATAATTAAATAACACAGCAACAATAATAATCATCTTCATAATCTTTATGAAGTCTTTCATTCAAACACAGGACTCATGGCGCAGCCATCGAGGGTTAATCGCTCAAAAATCCGCGTACACTTCCTCCACCCCAACCCGGGGGTAGACGATGGCTAATTTATTGATGCACAAATGCATTTCGGAACGAGTGTATAATGGATTTTCGTCCTTTCTCTTTGAATACACACGAGTGTATGTACTGTCGAGCTCACTCCTTGAACGCTTTTTTCGAAATACGCGTACGTATTGAATCGGTTAAGGCCGGGGGCGACTTACACTGCCACAGCGAGGGTGGTTTTCCTTCCTTTTTTTTCCTGTTAATTATTTTTGTTTGTATGGGCATAGTCGTCCTCGCTGGCGTCTCATAAATGGATTGAATTTAAGGATTCATTGAGTTTTTGAAACATCAAAGGGTTGTTGGAATCGTTTAACGATTCGAATTTCAAAACTTGATTACGAGTGCGAGTGCGAATGAATATGCAACTGTGTGTATCTGAAAGGGTGAAGTGCTTTATTTCATTAAAATTTGTTTTGTTTGGTGAATTAAATTTTCGGAAATGTTTGCTTTGCGATGTGTTATTCCAGTGAAATTGGAAAATGAAGCGACGCAGGACTATGTGAGGCGTAATTTGATGTAAAAAGTTATACAGTTTTGCCAAGTGGGTGGGATTTCAATTTGGAAAGTGAGAGGTCCATTAGGGTGACCAGATTGTCAAAATCTGTATCTGTATCTCCTAGACTAGGAGGAATTTTTTGGCTAAGCGACTAGCTGATAAGAAATGGAGAAATGTTCACAACTTCCTGGCGACTACTCACAGATGTCCTCTGTAGAGATACAGACCCAAAAGAGAGCACATCTCGATTGCTAAGCGAACGCCAGCGCCTATGCAGAACCAGAAAGGCGCCACTCGGGGAAGACCTGGGCCCAAAATTTATTACAATCTCTGGTTAGTTCAAGGAGACCGCTTAGTTACTCCCGAAGCTACAAACCAACTTTTCGATTTGTGATCCCCGTACTAACTGTATACATATTCTTCGAAAGGGCTTATTCCGCCTCTTAACAGGTTGGCTAGCGTTTCGCTTGCGATTTCCTAAGATGGTCGTCCTGTGTCTGTATCAATCCTTTCCCTTGTCCCTTGGATGTGCTAATCCAAACCCATGATCATATACCGTGACTACCACCGCAATGCTGTTTGGGTTACATTCATCTACCTGATAGGACATCGACTTACAACGATATGAGTAACAATGGATTGTCAATGACTTAAGTGATCCTATGAACCCCCTGCGCAAGTGCAGTCTCTTCCAAGCACTAGCAATTGACTCACACCCCGTTGAAGATTGCTTCCCTATCCTCTAACTGGTTCCATTCCTTAAACGTAAATCGCTTTACCGTCAACTTGTAATTCCTAGATCTTTTAAAGGAAATTCACAATTCAAAAAGAGGGATGACCTGGCGATAGAGCAGGTGTTACAAGATTCTGGAAGAAGGTTCTCCAGAGTCCTGTGGATTGCACCAACGCTTTCCTCGATCGTAGCCCACTACTTGCTTGAATCTTGTAAAGTTAGGAGTCTCCGGTCGTTCCACACTCTTTATTTGATTCTTCATCATCGCCTTGATGAAGAGTAAATCTGTCTTGATTTCAAAGAACAAAAGGGCTAGTTCTCATGTCATGTCGCATTTATTACCTTTGGAGTAAGTTGACGTGAACTTACTCAACTCTAAGACCAAGAATGAGTTTAAACCGATAAGACGTTACTAAAGGTATAAGCAGATTGGGTCCTTGTACCATTCTGCATCGGAGCAGATAAATCGAGTTTACATTTTATTGACTTTAGCAAAACACGTTGTAGAAGGCAGGTGGTACTGTCACTGGCAATGCATCGTAGAGCCTAAAGATGGTAGCTTGTATGATCTGACTGGAACCTCTTTTTCCCAACCTTTACTCGAAGCTTGTCAAAGTAAGATAATTGAAGAACAAATAGCATAAGTTCCAACAGTACGTGGATCTAGCAATGCCTTTGACTTTCCTTTTCCAACCCTTCTTTCTGTGCTTCGTAAAGTAGGAGTTTACAGGTGCCATAGTTGTAGGCCCTTAGGCTGGGACTATTGTTATGATTTGTTCCCTATAGGTACTAACACTTTGGTGAGGCTCGTGCCCACATTCATCTGACATAAGTCATTTTGAAGAGTCTTTGACTATTACTACTTGAATCTATACAGCTATGAGAGGACTTTCTCGTAAGTAAGCTTTTGCTTTCTGCACTAACCCCCATAGAACGATCTGTCTCGGATGGACGAGAGATTTCCCGAGTACGCAAGCCCCTGCTCTAGATGCCTGCCTTGATCATGGGCTTTACTATCAAAGCAATATACCGTCTTAGACAGGTTGCCTTTTGGATTCATCCGTAGTGGAGTTTCGATGACCTTGCACACTAGGTATCCATCCATGGATAAGCCATTTCATGTGCCGTAACTTCGTCTGCAGTGCAAATCTAGAATCGACTTTGCTTCATTTCAGGACTATTTTCACCTGAACTCTGAGCCTGAATTCGGCGATCTATGATATCCCAACGGCTACCGACTATATTGTTAGGGAATGGTAGAGGCTATCTGTGTCAGTAATGACAGTAAGACTGCACTTTAGGTTGTGTTCAACCATGCCTTCCGTTCCAAAATAGTTCAATAATCCACGAATGCCTTCAATTCGATCACAAGGCTGAACCCTTTGACTCTTGTATGGGTCCCAGGTCACACTGGGATTCTGGGAAATGGCAACTAAGGACATGGGTCTTCCCGCGTCCTCGTTCAAGGTCTACATTTACGGTTCTCTTCTCACAATTGTGTGTCCCATAGCTCTCCGGGATGAAAAAAAATTGTAAGAAATCAGTGGAATTCTACTGTCCCTCGCCGGAGAAGACTGCAGACAACTTACAGGCGTTCTTACGAGACACTTTCCTTTCGCTAAGCATCTTAGTCTCCTAGACTTGAGAAAGTCTCCAACGCTTGTAAAGAGGGCTCATTCATTGTTACAATCCTGCTTTTGCTTGAGTCAGGTGGCAGATGTTCAGTGCTGATACTATAAACTCCTCAGCATTGAAGTGCATCCTGAGCTTTCTTTCAAAGTCAAATAAATTCCAGTGAAATGGATAATACCGTAGTTTGCTTCCAGGTAGTACTTACAATAGACCAGTTGGGTCTGAATGCTCTACCCCTTGACAGAGTTCATCTATCCTAGACCAATCGATTTTCCCTTCAAAATCTAAGGACCTGGATTGGATCAAGTGTTTCCTCATTTGGTAACTAATACTTGGACAAACTGTTTTGGTCAGTTCCCCACAGAATCCCAGTACATGTTCTGGGATTTCATTCAGCTCGTGCACCTTCTTCAGTCAAAACTTGTTTCCTTAGGTCTTTCTTAAGTCTACATGGAGAAAGCAGCTTCAACTAAAGGAAAGGATCAGGATTGGATCTAGTGTTTCTTCATTTGTTAACGGCTACTTGGCCAATCTGCTTTCGTCAATTCCAGAATCAGAATCCCAGTACATGTTCTGAAATTTCATTCAGCTCGTGCACGTTCTTCAGTCATAACTTGTTTCCTTAGGTCCTTCTTAAGTCCACATAGAGAAAGCAGCTTTAACTAAAGGACTACCAACCTAAGATTTCGTACAAGGATCTATGATTTTGAAAAGTAGGCTGAATGGAGCATGTCTAGTGATTTGTTATGAACTTCCCCAAGTGTTTACAACTACTTTGTTCCATTTTACCGGGACAAAAGCCCAAATGTATTCAAATGTCTCTTAAGTAGCCCTTTCTTCAGCATTACTACCTTGCAACGATTCTTATGACATAAAGTCAAGTTTCTTTAAGTGACGACGTAAGTGTTACTCCTTAGCCTATTTAAAGTTCAGCCACTACGTGTACCTGCATTCATTGCATAAAACAATAGCGCCTCTCCTCCTTACGAAACAAAGAGGGAACCGAAAACACGCTATCCGCGTTGATATGATGACATGTGATTTACTGCCACAGTGCTACATAACAAATTGTATCATTTATCTCGTCGCACAAACGACAAACATACACAGAGTGTCATTCATAACATATAGGGGCGCATCCGCCCTCGAATCCCCTCAGAAATAAGACGAAGTTGAACCGCACGAAGGAGGATAAGGGCGGATTCGATTACAAAACCACTCTGGTGGTATACGTACGAAAATTCCCATTTCGCTTGAGTGAAAAATACATGTCTCTCCTGTGTGCTCTCCTGGTGGCCACGGGCACAGCCCCAGCCCCAGCCCCAGCATTAAATTAGTCTCACTTACTGCGGTGTTGGTGGATAGGGAACGATAGGGAATTGATGAGGTTACGATAATGATCCCTGTGATCAATGTGAGATGATAAAGCATGCATCGGGTAGCCGTTGTTACGGTGCCATTAGATGCACGCAATATCCTAACTTTATTCTTTGTTTGCTTTTAATTGAAGTTCATTCATTATGGGGTCTTGTGTGTTTTCTTTTTCTTTGCAGAGCCAATGCGGGTCACCGACGTTCGAGAGGGATCTCAGGCAGCAAGTAGAGAAGTAAGTATGGATTGCTAATTGAAGTGGAATGAAATTTATCCAACACTGACCGGCGACGACAAGGGTTTTCCCAGTTAGACAAGTGGTGTCCTTTGCAATTGTCCTTCGTTTAGGGTTACTTTGTTTATGAGTGTCTGCATAGGTCCCTTATTATGGTCAAGGAATGCTTTACAGATATCAACTTTCGCAACAGCATTGACTATGAACTCCTGTCTGTCAAGGACATTCTTTCTATCTTGAACACTTAGGAGGCCTGCAACTAATCAAAGTAATCGACAACTGACTTCAAATCTGTAGATGGGATGGGGAACCTTTCTATCTCCGCAAAACTGACTGGATTTGGAGAGTATGTCTTCAAAATTCATTCTCCAGTCGTGTCCTCATGCTTTGCTGTTTATCTCCATGTTTAGAATCCTGTATTTTCTTTTTCCGCTCTGAAAACCTCATCGAGGCCAGGAAGGGATTGGAGTAGGGCTATCAAGATCCCTGACAAAGGAATGCAACCTTAAGAGTGAAAACCCCAATTCCAGTGATGGTGCGAGCGTATGGTAAACCGAGTCCAAGAATGTAAGTTTGGAGGATAAATCAAACACTAAAGAGCTACAGCAAGGTTTTTGACCAGGCTTCCCATAACTAGCGCTTTATCTCGGTAAGACCGGCTCTGCCAAAAATTGACATTCTTTTCCGTTCTACTTGTGAGACCAAACCTCAATCTTTAAACAAACAAGACACAAAAACAAACACGCACAAGGCATCAAGGGCTAGTCCCCCCTTACAGACAAGACACACGAACGAACAGGGAAGAGTCAAGGGATAAAAGGACCGAAATGTGTGGGAAATGTCCGATTGGAGGGATTCCAGGTAGATAACGAGGCCTGCTGAGACAATTCCCTTAACGCTACTGATGATTAATCGAGGACCTTAAGTAAGAGCCAGTTCGATGGAGTTCAGGAACCTTAGGTGAGCCTTCCACAAATTCAAACGACTTGCGGAGAAAGTTGACATGAAAATAACACAAGAACCTTCGAATGGTCGTCTAAGGTCTTTGAGGTGTGGAAGGGTCAACCTCAAGGAGGGACCTTCTACCAGTAAGGATTGTCTGCCCGTTTCGTAGAAGACTAGAGTCAACGTTTTGGTAACAAATCCTCTCATTTATCGCTTCTAAGAGGTCACGGTCACAGGACGATCTTTCTCCCTCATTGATTGTGATCACAGGCAGAATTAACGATAGTGCAGTCTCTTGCCACCACAGGCCGTGAGCAGGGATGATATTCCACTCAGGCCAAGTGCCTTCGCCTAGGTATCCATAGAGCATGGTGACCATGATGTTCTTAAGGAACTAAGCACCGTAGGCACTCGATAGAATCATTCCTAGAGATCGGTAGGAGGGAATGAAATTGTGATATACATGGAGGTTTCCTACACTAACTAGGGCACAGCGTCAGGTATGAACAAGAGAAGTATGGACCTCCTCATGGTTCTGACGCTTCCCAACACATCCAGAGGCTCTGGCTATACTGCATATCCTACGGAACTGCTTGAATATCTGAAATGAGGCGTTCAGATCCTTTCAGACTAATCCGTACCAATTGCTTGCCCCTATGCCTTTCTGTTGTTCATCCCAAGAAACTTCATCCAAGAACACTCTGAACGAGTGTCAGATTCATATATATGTATGTTCTTCTAAAACCAGGTTCTTCCTGAGACCATAATACCTCTTTAGTTAGGTTCTTAGTTAATGGCCTAAGTTGCACAGTTTGAATCATCAAAAGCGAGTTATTCCGAGTTGAATTCGGACTCGACCTATGTACACAGCTCTTGAAGTTCACTCTCAAACTCTATGCAGTATCTTTAGTTCTTCATAAGATTGCTTTGCAACTAAAGGAATAGTGATTGGTAACATCACATGTTAGATGAAACATAATGGATATGTAGGTTATGTGCTGTATCCCCTTACGGGTCCTAGGGCATCGACAATGCCTACGCGCCATCGTGTGCGATTTCTGGAAATGTGCCTCACCACTTCCCAACTCTTTCCCAGTTACCGTGCTTCCTTCTCAATTATTCAGCGCCATGTACTACTAGGACCTTCGAGTATCCTGCCATTCTGAGCAAGCGAGTTCCATTGCATCACGTGGTTACCTCACGCTTTCGGAGAGTATTTCCAATCCACTGCCACTTTCATCATTGTATGGTTCATGGGCCGTTCTCTGATAAAGTTGTTCATTAGAGATACGGTTTGGCCAGAAAATCCTAAAGATATAACGTAAGCACCTATTGCCGAACGTTTGCAGCTTCCTCGTGATAGTGGCGGTCACCCTCCAGGTACCACATCCATATAGCAGCACAGATTCAACATTGGAACGGAACAGTCGTAGCTTGGTGGTTAAGCTAATCGCATTACTACGCCAAACTGTGGATAGCATCCCAAACGCAGATTTTGCTTTGCCTATTCGGCTTGCTACATCCAGTTCGGTTCCGTCATCGGTTAAGACAATACTTCCAAGGTATTGGAAACTCTCTACTCTCTCAACCGTTTGTCCAGCAATGCATACATAAGTTGATGAGCTCGGTCCTGGGCTCGTTTCCTTTGATCGTAGAGCTTTCAAACAACCATTATCCTTTCATAGAACTCTGTGTCATATGTGCATCTTCTTTAACTGCGTCTGGTTCTGACATTTTTCCATAAACCAGAAGTTTCATGGTTATGGTTGGCTGATGCCCCATTTCTGAAGGGGTGCAGGGAAATAACTTCACGGGAATTTACTTCAAATGGGAAATAAATTCATCCCAAGTGGGAAATAAATGCACTTTTATGATGTGAAATTATTTCTCATTTAACTCTTACCTTTGCTATAGCAAGGTAGGTAGTGCATCTCCGTCTTTACCATTTCGGAAGTCCAGATTCAAACTGATACCTTCCACTTCCAAGATGGTTCCTGAGATGTACATACATATGTCAGACTGCGTTATTTGCCTTAGCTTCCGAATCATTTACTATGAAGTAAAAGTAGGCAAACCTCGACAAATCTCCAAACAGTTCTTTCCGAAGTGCATTACTGAGGATGAACAGTAGTGACGAGAGTCTACAACCTTGCTGTGCACCACTTCAAATCTCAATGTTATCAGGCAGTGACCATATTGATGGTCAAACATTCGATGTTGGGCTTCCGAAACCAGTATAATCCAACCTGTCTTGGTGAGATATATCAACTAATGCCAACATTGGTATCAATTAAGGGTTTTCAGAGGGTTGCCAGTCCCCATTATGAAAGTGTTTCGCTATTCCAAAGCTAGAGTTTTGTGTATTCATTTAGCCTAACGTGAACTGAAGATCCTAGTCACTTGGTCCAAGAACAGGTATTATTTACCAACAAAAGGAAAATTCCTGAGTTCACCTTACCATCTGTGGGGACACTCCACTTAGAATCTCGGATAGCGCTAGATACCTGGGACTAGGTTTTGATAAAACAAAAAACTGAACTCTGGAGACCTAATATCAACGAAAAATTAATAAAGCAACAAAACCTGGGGTCCTTACCCCAAATTTATTGTATGGCTGTAGTAAAACCTATTCTGACTTATGGTTGTCTTGTATGGTGCCAGTCCGTCAACAAGTCCACCAACTTACCGGCCCCTGCGAGAATGCAGAGATTGGCCTGCATTGGTGCCACAAGTGCCATGAGAACAGCACCTACTGCAGGACTAGAGGCTATCTTTAATCTGCTACCGGTTTTCCTTCAATCCTCGGCAGCAATTAATGCCCTAACAATAAGTCAAACAGATAGTTGAAGACACAATCATTCCATGATCCTGGAGAAATCTCTAGGAAAGGTTCATACCACGAACTAGCTCACTCGGTAGCTAGATTTCAATTGACCATTTACAAGCTCGTTCCCGGGAAGAATGGAAGGACAGTCAGCCTGCCAACACACATGCGATCTCTATCTTAACAGATGGATCAAAGATGGATGTAGGCGTAGGGTCTGTGATATTTTCTGAACCTCTGGGTATATCAAGATAAGTCCGCCTTCCGAACCATAGCAGTATTTTCCAAGCGGAGGTCTGACAATAGCTGCCCGTGAGACTGCAATGAAGGCAATACCACAGGAAGGTATCACTTTTTTCATCGACAGCCAGGCAGCAATAAAAGCGATTACTGCTATTGAAATAAAATCCAAGCTTGTGAAGTGCTATCGTAAAGAACTCAAGGTTCTTGGAACACAGCACAAGGCTACCCTCTGCTGGGTCCCTGGACACGAAGGAAAACCAGGAAATCAACCTACATAACACCTTGGTGTTCATCCCGCCTTGCGCACTGAAGCAAGAGGCATGGATCAAGGCCAGCAGAGAGGTTACCTGTACCTTATGGTAATCACGGGACATAACTCTCTTCGGTACCACATAAGAAAACTAAGACTCATGGATGAAAATATACATATGTCGGGAATGTGAAGACAAGGAAGCCAATGAGGATACGACCCACTTTCTCTGTCACTGCCCTGGGCGATACTTCTTCTGTGATCTTGAGGAACTATCATATAGACCAATTAGTGAAACTTTTACCTTCAGCAAATCTACTGAATGGTTTGACGATCCACAGGAATCAAATTAAGACTAGGGTTTACCAATGGGCAAGGAACCCATAGGGGAAGGGTATCACAATGGGTCTGTACTGACCTCATTGTGGCGATGTGAAATTTTTCTATGCGCCTACCCACGAAGTGCCCACTGCTGGCACTTAACCTCCTAATTGCATTGTGCCTTTGCTGTGCAAACTCCCAACGACTTTTTGGCAATTTCAGCATACAGACACTCACAGTTCTTACTTATATTTCTTACTAACGTAAGCTCACACTTATCCACCCATTGATTTATGATAATGACATTTAAGCTGAATTTTATGAGCCAGTTTAAGGTCACAATCACCAAACAACTTCCTCTGAATTTCAAACAAATTTACACACCACTCTGCTCCACAGAGACTTCCGCCAAAAACGAAAAAAACACAAAACACCTCCCAAAGGGCAACTTGCCAACAATCCTGCAAAATTGTATTCTCAATGTACTTCCTCCCGCGCCTTGTACTTAATCGCTGCCCGCCCAGCGAAATCCCTAAAACAAACCAAACAAGGCAAATCAACGAACGAACGAACGTACACAGTACAAGGAAAGGAAAGCTCTCCACATCAATCACATGGTGTGTCTGTAGTGTACTCGTAATTGCCATAATTGTTAAATCCTCCGATTCTCGCCATTTTTCCATCCCTAATTGCCCAACTCGATACTCCGGCCCGATGCCAGGCCAAATATAGGTGGTGGCCGTGCCTGCATGCAAAACTTCTTTGGGGCTGAATCCAATTTCTCACTTCGTCCTCGGTCGACGTCATCTTCGTGTGGCAGTGGCAGCCCAAACCAAACCCCCTCCTGAACCCGACCAACTCAATCGACCTAAAAAAAAAAATAAGGAAGGTGCCTCAAAGAGAAGGAGAACCATAGCCGTAGCCATAGCCATGTAATTCCCTTACAAGTATTCAATGAGGCACTTAAAAAAATTTTCAGCTCCAGGGTGTAGCGCTGGCAAATGGAACACTCAACACACAGACACTGTGATACCAGAAAGGATAGAGGGAGTCCGTGTTGATGCTGATGATGTGGATGTGGCCGCTTCCTTGGTCGTGACTAGAAAAGTTCTGCTTACCCATGGAAATTATCCGACTGTTTTACCTTTTTTTTTTTTGGTAACAATGCCGCCAATTCAGTCGGCGATACCACATCGATTTAGTTCTGCATTAACTTTTACTACTGCTGCAGTGGGTGGGGGTGGTGTCGGAACGGTGTGGAATCCATTTGCGATCTGGATTACTAGTTGGCTGGGCGGCTGCCTTGGCCGCGTAGTGTTGGTGGTGATGATGCAGTTTGGCCATAAGTAAAACACAGAGAGCCTCAATTATTCCAGTGGACTGGCAGTGCATTACAATTACTTTTAGAATCCGGAATGAATTTTTTCCGGGATTTTCCTGGACTTTTTTTTTTGTTTTAAGGAGGTCAGCCTATGAGTTCGATTTCTGCGAACGAAAGGCTTTACGGGTATGGGTTGGCTTTTTTCTGGGATCAATGCAAGTCATTTCGCCTGGAAGTGTTTGGTAAGTACTTGGAAGTGCGATTATAGCGCACTCTAGTTATGGAGAGGCAATAACCGCAGAGTAGTTGGAGTAAGTTAGTTGTGAACAAGTTGTCCGCTGGCCACTGAGTGTGGTTATGCGTCAAAGGCTATAGGGCATTTGGTAGGAACAAGGGAGCTTTAAGCTGCATAACTACCATAAATCTGACCTCATAGTATTGGATTGAAATATGCCAACGCAAACGGTGTCCATACTTCTGTAGCCACAAGGCACGGTTGGAACACCCAATAATAAATCCATAGAACTACTATTCGAATCTTGCTGCAGGTTACTAGACGTAATGTCCTTGTGTTCATTTCCAAGCTTCTAGCAAACATCACAGGAAAACATACCCCTTGACCTGCCCAGAGAAACAAATTTCATTTGTCCTTGTTCGTTACATTCTTTGATTCATTTGTTCGTTCTTGGTCTTGCCTGGGCAGGCCACTTACTTACGTGGGGGTTACAGTTCGGGCTGGACCTGGCGCTCAACCAACAAGCGTCTCCAGTTAGCATGATCTTAGGGTAACTGCCTCCAGTTGCGCACTCCAAGTTCGTTGAGGTCCCTTTCCACTTGTGCGCGCCACCTAAGGCGAGCTCTTCCTCTATTGCATTGTCCTTAAAGGTTGGAATAGAAAACTCTTCGGGCCGACGACTGATGCGTACTTTTCTCACCAGATAATGTCGCTGTACAGCTTGTAAGGCTCTCTGTTAAACCTTCTCCTTTAAAGCTCGTCAGCGCAAATGGGACCGAAAATCATCCAAAGAATATCTTCATCCGTCTTCGTCCATTCTTCTGCGTCATAGAGAAGAACTGGGATGATAAGGGTCTTATGGGATCTTCTAGGTGTTTCTCGACAAGACCTTGCTAGGCAAATGATCCAGAGATTGGCTAGAGTAACTCTCTGAAGTTATGTTTTTGTCAAAAGTAGACGTCATGTCCGATTTGTCGATGTTGTCAGCATATTTTGGTTTTATGCTAAACTCATTTTGGTCATTTCTTTTCCATGCTTGCTTACTTGCCAGTTCGGTGTGTCCTGTTGACAATATCAGAGGCACCATCGTATGCAAGTACAATGGGGCTTGGTAGGGATGGCTAGACTAGGGCTTAAAATCGATAAAATGTGGGTGAGTATCGATAGATATCAAGATTCCAGGATCTGGTGTACTGTCAATATTGGTTCGATTGTGGACTTACCGGGTTTCCTCAAACGCAAAACGGGTTTAAAATCGGCTCTTTAACAAATGGTTTTGGGCGTTCGTACAATACGGCCCACAGGATCTTGTAGGCAATGTTGTGAATCGGGCAAACTGACTGAGGTTCCATTCGTTAGGCCTACTTTCTTCCAACCAGATTTTAGAAATGAGATGGTGTATGCGATCGAACAAGTCTGTCCAGTCAGCATCCTTGTTTACACTTAAGTTTAGATATTGCTACCCTTACTTCACTTGGAGGGAAGAATGGTTCATTCTGGCTGACAGCGGAATTAGGGTCATCCTTACCGTTAAATAGTCTGCAAAAGTGATTTCTCCGTATCCGTCGACTGTGACTGAGCTATGATGTTTCCTTCTTCATCCCTCTCTTCTCTCTGTTGGGGTCTTGTTGCCTTGATACGTTCTTTTTACTTTCGAACATTCTTCCTGGTTGATGTTCCTCCCCTTCTCTTTTCTTGCTTATAACTCAGGAGTCCCTCTCACCCATTTGACGCAGTGCCGCTTCACAAGCAAGTTATTTTCCGGCATTTGCTTCACGGCACTCTTCATAAAACCATGGGCTTCATGGGACAGGTCGGGTGAAACCCAGCACATCATTCTGATGGCTTCTTGGCATCAATGCCACTGGTCCCCAGCAGTTGATGCTGGCTAGACAACTTCTCGATATGTTGAGAAATAAATCTCCGAAACTCAGCAGACATTTTAAAGATGAAGTTCAAGACTACGTATACACAGATTTATGTATAAGGAGCTTCAATACTACTTCTAGTTAACAGCTGAGTCTGCACAACAGATCTTATAGCAACGCATACTTTGGGTTTTAGTGTTATATAGTACTAGCCTTGGTATAGTGCTAGCCTTGGTATATTGCACATTTTAAAGCCCCTAACCCTCTGGATACTCTATAACCTAGAGCATTGGATGCCAAATCGATAACTTTTTTAAATATTGAGTATCGTGGTTTGTATGTACATATATGTATGGAGGTTTGATACTTCCCTTGCACTTCCTCAACAGAAAGTCGATTGACACCATGCCAACTACGTGCTATACAAGCCACGTCATATGATGAAGTTAAATACGACTTCGTTTGCATGATCCTATTGTATATTTGAGACCCTCAGAGCGTAATCAATGGAGGACTGCATTAGACACTCTAAGGCATTCTAACTCCGGCTTGATTTCCACCGTGATAGCGTTCACACCTCTTCCTTAAGTGATGTACACTCCTTCTTTTCAAGTTCTGCAGGAAGTTGGTAATCACAGTTCATATACTCAAAGAGGTTTCCACAGAAGCACCCTTAGAGCAGGGAACGCCCTATATTAAAATTACCGCTTTCGGACACCTGCATAAGACCTCCTTACTATAAAAGAAAAAACTAAACAGAAATCCCACTGGGTTTACCTATTCCATTAGCAAAGAAACCGTGCCCTTAGCCCCCTTGCAGCGTTTTCCTTTAAGACCCATGGTTAATGGATGAGGCCAATATCTTTTCCACCTCCTTGTAGGCGGAGCTTTTTTCCAATTATGGATGGAGATTCATCAGTAGCTACCGGAGCATTAGTCCTGGTAGATACAGACGCCTATATTTCTGTGACCTTACAATCCTTCCAATTAGAGGATTGGTCACCACTGACCTGCTTCTCAGAAAGCCGTGGACAAGTTGTTTGAGGTCTCAGCTAAGCCAGTTTTCGTCTTAGGTTAGGTGGAGTGTCTCAAATCCATAAGAGAACCTGAAATCTCTAAGCTAATCCCTCGGCATTACGTAGCTCCCATGTCGAAAGGTCAGGATTTTATGCCCCTATGAGCCGAATAGTGTCATTGTGGTCACTTGGCGCAAGACTCTTGACTCTTGGGCTAGTGGGGTTTCGGCTTTATGTATGCAAATGAACTCTCTTTGCTGCAAATCCTTAAAGATCGGCGGCGCCAACGTTGGGCTACCCGAACAGTGAGAAAGAATGCCTAAAGACATTTATGCCTTAAAAAGCCTCCAATTCTTTGATCTGAACTGATCTGCCGGTCGCCTTCACTCTTGTCAACGATTTCAAAAATTAGATAATCCTTCACAACCTCATTGAAGAGCCCAGAAGTCGTGGTGGATTTTTTGGCCTTCATTGGCGTGTACTGTCACCTGGGTCTGTCTCTTGAGGGTCGGATGCCTTCTGGCTGGAGAACTGCTGGAGCGCCCTTCCGGGATGACGAACGGTCCCTGGAACCTGGCATATGAGTGAAATGGCCCGCTGAGCTCGCACAAGGGTGTTGTCCCGTAACAGGTTGGTTACTCTTGTCATCGAGAAAAATTGACCAACTATGGGACTTAAAATAGTCCTCGTCCCAGTTAGCTTTTCCCTTTTCCAAGATTCGCTCTAGACATAGGTACTTGCAGATCTGCGATTTGTATACAAGGCATGGCGCTTACTAAGCAGCTAAGCAGTTTTTTGAACAGCGTCTTCCTCGTTGCCTCGTTCTGTGCTTGAATGGATTCTGAACACATTTGCCTGTCTGGTCCCACTGTAATGGCGTTCTTGCAACCTTTCGAAAACGCCGTTTCTGTGCTGCTAGAAAACCTGACAACCATGGTCCCATTGACAAACATAGGAAAACAGACCTCAATTCCTACAAAACATGGATTATAATTAATGCGCAGGTTATGAAAACAGATTCAAACCGTTCCATCGCATTTCAAAAGACAGGTAACTAATTCCAAAAGGAATAACAACAATCTTTTCGAGAAAACCTTATCCAAACACATGTGACCCACTGTTCGTATGACTTACCAAAGATTTCCTAGGAATTTGCCGATTTCACAGCGCCGAATGAGTTTGAACTTTTTTCTTCGGGGGATTAGCCATAGAAGTTGGTTTGAGTGCTTCAATAGACTCTTCAGAAAGAAAAAAATGCTTAAAGTGTCTGCTTGTCTTCTTGAAGGTTAGGGCGAATGATTATGAGTAAATTGGCAGAGATTCTCCGCTGCTATTCAGTCATTATTTAGACTTTAAAGCATGAAATTTCACTGAAGTGTTTGTTACGCACATACAAAGTATGAACTGTACTCATATGTGTTTCAATTTAGCGGTTGAAGATTATTGTTAGATGCTTCAATTAGGCAGAGGAGTTTTCAAGGTTACAAGTGGTATGTTGTTGATCTTAACAATTGGGATTCATACATCATGGCTATTGCTGTGCAAGACGATGGAAACTAATTAATAGCGAAACTTGTTAACTTGCAAATTATAAGTCTAGGTCGTAGCTCATTAGGATTGTGGAGTTCACGAACGAACTAGTTCAAAAAAGAACTCTTGCAAGTGAACTAGTTCTCAATGGTATTTAATTTAGTTCAGTAGTAAGCTTAATAAGTTCAACAACCTCAGGTACCCATACTCTACATAAATATAGGTCAGTAAGGACGACTAAACCAAATTGATCGCTCTTAGACTTACATATGAATACTGCTCATGATCTTATAGGAATCGTAATTGTTAAACCCATAACATACAGCAGCACGAGCACTTTATGAAGACCAACGTCTTCGCAAATATGTACTTATGTCCCCGTACTGTAAATGAGCGAATTTTCTAAAGAGTAAACTGTTCTGAACTAAATGAACTAGAAGGGCGAACTAGTTCACTAAACAGGTTTGAACTAAACTGAACGCTCTCTGAACTGAACTACAATGAAGAAGTATGTATATAGCTCATACTGATACAAATGTTTTAAGAAGGACATCTGATTCCATCACGACTTCTTCAAACTTTTGCGAGAACAGATAGTGCGCAGGACACCTATAATCACTACGAAGGCACTGTCTTTAACAAATCTGTCCAGTCGGACATCTACTTCATCGTCTTGGAAGCTTTTTGGGCAATTAGCGAATCGAATTGGTCTTGAAGTAAATGAGGTCAAAACCATCGGTCCATCGCTCAGGACAAAACGTCACTCTTGGCAACAGTAACTTCGAAGTGAGTGGAGTGGTGATCCGGCAACGGCTTACCCTAGGCTATTGCTTCGGTTTGGCAAAGCAAATAGGTTCAAAACTCCTTATGCAGTGCATGCTCTACAAAACATTGATCCTCCCAGTTCAACTAAATGGAACCAAGTGCTAAGCAATTACTAGGAAAGCAGAGTGCATTCAAGAGAAACATTTTTTGTCAAATTCGCGGACGCTTATGCGAGGATGGCAAATGGAGGAGAAGATACAACCACGAACTCTATGAGCTGTACCCAACTGTGGATGTAGTCCCAAAGCAAAAGTTAAAATTCGTCGTCTACCTTGACTGGGTCACATCGAGCGAGGATCAAACAGAGAGGATCTTCAAATCACAGCCCCCAGGTTCGTGAAGGCAAGGATCAAGGCATCTCAGACGCCGGAGTTCTTGATCTTGGCAGCTTATCTGGGATCGAAGGTAGTGCCGCGTTTCAAATAGAGTTACATCAATTAATCCATGAGAAGACTGTTTTAAATGAAAACAAATGTAACTTCATTCTATAAGGCTTCTAAATTAAGCTTAGATACTTGGATTCTTAGGCCTTGGTTCGGTGTGGAAGAGTCCGTTATCAAGTGATAGCTTTATTTCTTGGAATTATTCGAAGGACGACAGAAAGACCCTCCATCTAAAGTTGTAATACTGAACTATAATGAAAACCATTTCGGATCACAACTAAGGCAATTCGGGAATCCTCAGAGAGATCTCAATTTCAGAATATAAAGAGATCTCAAGCCGTATAATGTACTTCGATAGATTGGGAATGGTTTTTTATGAAAAACATGAAATCCGAGGGTCAAAAACAAGGCAAGCATTTGATGGGTAGCCACGGGATCGGTCACCCTATTTATTGTAATTTTAAATACCTACCGCCTCGACATTAAAGACTCCTTCTCCGAGTGTAAGATCCGCCATATCGTTGCATTACATACACGGATACTGCATTGGAATACAGTACCCCAGAGTGATTTAATCCGGAACAATCAGAAGCTCAATAAAACCCATCAAAGATAAACACTTGAAAGTGTTGGAATATAGTAGATGCAGAAGTATAGCACCGCATAGCTGTCTGAACCTGGAAATGTATCTCAGCCAAACTGGAAATCTAGACTCCAAGCCCCAGGCCCAACCAAGCGAATTCACACCATACCAGAAACAATACTGAATCATTCTGAACATTCAATTTAAGATGACGAACAGCGCAGCTTCCTCTGTCAAAAGACTTCCATAGTCCGTAGTAGTCATAACAAAGTTCATCAAAAGAGAGTTCAAAAGAATTGCATTCTCCATGGAATGACAGGATATTGGAAAGTATCAGGAAGTTTAAGAGTACTTGGAGTTATACTGTGGTTAACTCAGAGTTGGTAAAAACCCTCACTGACTTAGGATTTTAAAGCCCAGTTTCCGGACTAAAATATATCCGAAGAAGGTACTTTCATTGTAATCCGGGATCTTAATTTTAAGTTAGGGAGAGAAAATGAACGACTTAGACCTTTGTTCGAGAGATGCGGTTCTGGGATTTTTCCACTGTCAATTGGTCTCCCAAGCCAAGCCAAGCCATTCTAATCTAGCTTTAGACTCGAAACGTAAGTAAGATTAAGTGAGATCTGCCTCGTGGAAAAACTATAGCTATCGCAGTATGCGTTTTCAGGCTTCCCAAAGCTTGATTTTTCCCTACATGCATGCAGTGTGAACCACGGAGAACCAACGTATAGTAAGGAACTCTTTAATGAGTCTCTGGAAAGTCCATGTTACTTTCGTCTCATAGTAAGATGGGTCATCTGTGTCCAATGGACTTATTGGTATAAAGAATATTGTTTTACGTGGGCACTCCACCAGATAGTAGTTGGAGCCTGAGTACTAACTGTTTCTTTGAAGAGCACCTTGATTTCGGGAAGGAAGTTGATTATGTTTGGTTCTCTTGGTAACAGTGTTACCACTCAATGTCTATGAACCATTGGATTTGACAGTATTCCCTTAAGGCGAACGAACTCGAAGTCATAGTTGATTTCACCCTCTTTCCTGGAGACCTAAGCCTAGGTTAAACTTCATGACGTCTACTCCTTGCCTTCTGTTGAACATTCTTGAGTAGTGTTGGCATTGTCTTTGGATATAAAGAAAAATGTCCTTCTCGGCTTGGTCTTACACTATCTTGGCTAGGACGGTTTGACAAGGGCTAATTCTCAATCCCATTCAATACTGAAATCCTTACTTAAGAGCTCTGACTTAAGTATGGCAAGAATAATCCTCTCATCCTTCTTAGAAATATCAGTTGAGCAGCTGCAGCAGGATCATGTGTTCTTTCGTTGAGATGATAAGATTTGCATCAGATTCCACCTTGTGAGGTGTGCATTCCTTAAAGTTTCTTAAGGCATCTGTATGTTCATAATCCACCTTCCGAAGCTGTCAGGACCGATTGTAAAGGGCCTTATTATCGCTATGACCGTGCGAAACATAAAGGTTTTGAAGGCTTAATTATTCCTTCCATTTGTTCAAAGCCTTCGATATTGCAGCATTGGACTCAAGTGTTATAGAGATCTTCATCAAGCTCCACTCCATTTGGTGTCTTGCATTGAATCCTGCACATCCTGCATTTGAAGCACACATCAGTCATCTACATAACCTTAGATGATAGTTCACTACGTTTCTAACTGACGTCAACCAGTAGAAAGGAATCCTAGAGGCTAGGCTTGGACGCAATTTGTGATGGCCTTCATCTTACAATTCATCAGGTTCTTTTCTATTCCAAATGGTAGGGTTTACCTAGGTTGACTCAAAGGCACCTCAGTAGCTTTGCAATCATTTCGTTTCTGGTTCCTACGACGCCTTAGGGTAGCCTTAAACACTGTTCCCCTTTGGATTGCATTTTTAACTAAATAAACTCTTCTCGTTTCAGAATGGATCGCGCAATGAAGTCGAAGGACCGCAAGACCGTACAGGCGTGTAGAGACAATAAAGCGCTTCAGGTAAACATATCAAACTTCTTTTTTTTATTTTTGTGCTCATCCCATTAAGCTTACTTTTTCGGTCTATCCCCGGTTAATTGGATGGTGACACCAGCACCATCACTGCTCCAGCACATGTGCTTCGTAATTTGCAAGAATGTCTCCTCCATGACGGGATATGTAATCTCCGGGTTAACTACTTTTTTACCCCTTATGGCTATGAGATGCAGAATGACTATCGTCGTTGAAAATTTCAATAGCACGAGTAGGTATGTCGAAGGAGTATCTGAAGGAGGAACCAGGGGGAAGAAACGTGAATTAATGACTGAGGAATGGGTTTCGAGAGTTGACTTCGATGACGACGATCGGCGTTGTAGAATGATGGGCCGGTGCTCTGCGGTGCGGTGGAGAAGTTCAGGCTGGAAGAGTCCCCATAAACATGCATGTCCTTAATTCAATCTGACCCCCGGGAGCTGTTTGTGTTCTTGGTCTTTTCCTACTGCTGCTGCTGCTGCTGGTGGTAGTGTTACTGCCCGAATGGGCTGTGCTGTGATGTATGGAGAGACATTACCCTCTGACAGTGTAATAATGGATTGTGGCAGCGAAACTCCATAAGTGTGTCTGTTGTCTGGAGATTGTGCGACTTTAGGCTCAGTTCTAGGTGTTTGTTTTGTTTTTTTTTCTTTAATAGATTGGGAGGTGTTGGGGGCGTGTTATGTCATTCGCGGTTATTGAAGTTTTCTCATAAATATTTAGTTGGAGGAGGTTTTTATACAAAAGTGCTCTTAAGCGTATGACAGTGTAAACAAAGCGCCTGTCGTTTTGGTGCTGAGGGCATAATGGTTTGCCACTATTCCGATGGCGCATGGTGGATGTGACAGTTTGAGTTAGAAGCAGTCGACGGTGATGGAGAGTTATTAAAATTGTACTCATGGAGATTGTAGTTGTGGAAGGAAGTCGTAATGTCTGGAAAGGATTATTACATTCCGAACATGACTGCATGATTACAAACTCGTTCGACGGAGTGAATGAGTTACGATACTGTGTTTCCTTCTAACCGTTCTCCTAAACGGGATTTAGGATTCAATAAAGAGCAGTAGTGATGAATGTTGAATATTTTTTGAAATTCCATTTTAAGTGGAATTAAAGCTACGGTCACACATAGCTAGCTACTTTTTCTGCGCTGTTTTTTAGGCTGCAGTAATAAAAACTGCCAGCTTGTTCACACATATGTAGCTGCTTTGTAGAAGTCATCCAAAAGACTTGTACCGACATTCTGGAGGGCATCAACAGAATCATCGACGCAATAGAAATCACTTGCCAGGATCTAACCGTTACAAGCACTACAACCCGGTTGCGCCAGCAATCTTTTTCCCGTTTATACCTAGCGGCTATGGTGGAATCCATTTCTGGTATACTTACGGGGTATCTCAGTTCAGCATTTCCACCGATTGGCTCATAGAGAATAGATTTATTAGTTGCTTTCATTGTTTAACTGTGCACACATCTCTTCTTTTGATACTGCAGGTTGCAGTAGCTGTCTGGCTGCAGGCGCAGTTTTCGTTGCAATGCTGTTTGAACATTGTGAATCGACAGATCTCAGATATTAGGTACAGAGATTAGTTCAAGGGGTGTGTGCAGTCAAAGGGGTACATCCTCACTCGGATCTCAATGAATCCTTATCAATTTTAAGGTGGTTTTAGGTGGCCTGTTAGCTAGTTTGTTGAAAGATTGTTTCTCGAGGGTTAGGAACTTGGTTCTGCTGAGGCTTGGGCATTCCCAGATGAACTGCGTACTGTCCTCATCTACCTCTGTATCACCTCAGCCTCTCCATAAATCTGTGCTGCTAATACCTACCCATTCTTCTGAGGTGGCTCGCCATTGAGTTGCGGCCTGTAAGGACACAAATGAGGAGGGTTAACTGTGATCTATTGAGTGATAGGAGTTCTCTGCTCCTATTATTTTTCTATTGGGCCCAAAGTAGCCTTAAAACACAGCACGATAGCAGTGCACTCTCACTAGGAGTGGCCATGTTTCGGAAGTCCAAGTAGATTATCGAAGTGATGAGACTAATGATCGGTTAAACCGAGAGATCTGTTAGGATGTCGCATGATTCCCAGTCTGTTCTAGCTAACTTAACAGTCATTTCATTTCCTTGGAAGCATATATGTCCCGGAACGCAGCATAGCATGATGCTGTGCCTAGTATTAAGAGACTTGAGTTCATCTTTGCATTTTTTGACCAGTTTTAAATTGGTTGTGACGGAAGTGGTTGCTTTGATGAATACTTGTCACACACTTGCTTGGAACAACACTTCCTTGGCTGAGGAATTTTAAGGTCTGGGCAATTTGTGGTTCCTTCGTCTAGTTATTATTCGTCCGTGAAAATGTATGTATATGCAGATGGACTTGATGTCGCCATCATTCTCATTACTCTCGGGAGGGAAACTGACACTAGAAGTTAATGAAATTTAAAGAAAACTCTTTGAATCGTTTGGGCTGCACCTATGAAACCAATGCCTTATTTCTTTTTGGGGCACAATTTATCAGAACAAAAACTTTAAATACGCTAGACATAGCATACTTCCTTTATTTAATAAATTGCAAGGATAACTTCGAACGTTTGGCGATATTACATTCACCATTTCATCAAAATCGTTTTTTTCAATCAAAACGCCCCCAAAAAATGGGAGTAACGACCTCGTCGAGAAACCTTTGATGTCGAAAACCTTTTTTTTTACATTATACACAAATATTTGAAAAACTTGTGAGAAACACAAGGCAAGGTTCTTGAAGGATCTTTATGTAGGCTGACGATAGTGACGTAATTGACAGAACTCATCGAGCTGTCACCGACGAGTTCGCAAGTACTGTCATTTTGACCAACCTGTCAAAATGGGTTTAGCAATAAACATGGACAGAATATAACCAAGCAGTCATGACATGTGACGCATTCACTATGCAAGTGGGAAAGTAAGCCCATTATGTATGTATGTCCCATGCAGACCAAGGTTAGGCCGAGTCACAATGGCCGCCATTTCACTAAAGGATTCAAATTCATCGGTAAAGCAAAAACAACTGTCCATGTCATGAAATAAAGCATATGATTTCCCCTATCTGCCTGATCCGGTTTAAAGCGAAAGCCTTCTCAGGGCCCATCCTCGTACAAACAAATCACTACTGCCCGATATATTTGGTTATTCATTAAACGGAACATTATATGTTGACAACCCGTCAAACTCGTCTCTGAAGTTTTCCCTAGATAAATGTCAAATATTTGCTCGTGACTTCCAAACTGTAAATTCATGTCTAGGCGCGTATCTAAAGTATGCGCCAGCACTTCGATGCACTTGTTATGCGTGTAACCATAAAGAAAGGTGGGTAGTACAGCACCACACATGAAGACACGGCCTGATGAAGACTTCTCTACAAATGAAGATACGATACGAGTACGATGAACAAAATTATCGAAAGTTTAATAATTACTCAATGAAACATACCGACTTGAAGTCGTGCAACACCCTCTTACCGCTATACACTGTGGAGTTTCTATTTACTGAAACGCGTTTGTTGTGTGTTTGCCTCGGGTACGAGGCATGTTTGGATAAAACTATCTAAATAAACCATCGCTCCCAGCTGACATGGGAATGATACACACAGAGCCAAGTCTTTGATCATTTATGCATTGTTGCATGCAGTTTTTCAATATTTTGTGCTTCTGTGACAGGCCGGATGGGAAGTTGATTTCCCAGTGGCGGCGGCGTGTGAGTGAAATGTAACGAAACCTAAATATTATGCAAACAAGGTTTATCTGTTTTGAGCCTAAGGCTGTCTGGATTATGTTCGGCTGAAATGGTGCCGAGGGGTGAAAATGACTGCAAAGAAATAAGAGCAAGGACGTTGGAGATTTCTGGGACGACTGAGGACTTGTTTACTGGTTTGACGTGAATGAAAAGTGAGTCTATGTAGAACGACAATGAGGTCTATGGTTGAAGGTAATGTCTTTGAGCAGTTTGGTCGCAGACTCGAAAGAGTATATCTAGGTTACGTTTCGACTCTTTACGTCTTTTGAAACACCGCTCTATACACTATCCCAAGAGTATATCAAGTTTGATACATAGTTTGTAACATATGGAAATAGTCGAGATAAACCCGTCCATCAGTCGGTATATCATCAGTTTTTTAGGCCTTAAATTTTCAGCTAAGAGGATGAAATTTTATATTTAAGCTTTCGTGTGTTTTTGAAATATTGCCACTGACACATTCATTACTTGCACCTATACCTATAGGGCAAGTATTGCAATCGTGAAAAAAATCGAACTCGAGATTTTAATCAAACTTGACATTACTATGATGGAGAAGTCCAAAAAAGTAGGTCCGGCAATTCCGTCTGTCTGTCTGTCTGTCTGTCTGTCTGTCTGTCTGTCAGTCTGTCTGTCTGTCTGTCTGTCTGTCTGTCTGTATATTCGACTACAGCCTAAACGGCTGGACGGATTTACTTCAAACTTCATATATAGGGTCTGTAGGATATTCCCTAGAGGCGAAATTTGAATTTTCATTCTAACCTCAAAATTAAGGGTAGTTTACTTAAGGCCGATTTCAGTTAAAATGGATTTTCTCGAAAACGGCTCTAACGATTTCGATAAAATTTGATGTGTGGGTTAGTTTGGGCATATGCTATAAGGTGGCATACCACGTTTTTCACGAAAAATTCGAATAACGGTAATAATGAAAATCAGCTGTTTCTCGGGTATTTGTGCGGCGATTGGGCTAAAAACTATTATTTGTAGGTTATAAGACAAGTGGAAAATAATGGCATACCAAATTTTGCAATGCCACGCCCACTTTTTTAAAACTTATTTTTTTTCAAAATTTTTACTAGAAATTGAGAAAAAATTATTTAAGCAAAATAATAGGCCTTAAAATTCTCTATAATTCACTCAAACACCCTATCTGGCCACGCCCACTTTTTATGGGCATTTTTATAAAAACAAAACATTGAGTAAACTCCAACAATGTTATGACTATTATTCCATCGAAACGCGGAATGCCACGCCTACTTTACTGGGAAGAGCAAGACTTGGACTTTAATCCTGATAAAATTATACACTTATAGCATTACGGTGCAAGTACGTACGACCCAGTCGTGCACTTTATTTTTACTTGCACCTATACCTATAGGGCAAGTATTGCAATCGTGAAAAAAATCGAAGAAGTCCAAAAAAGTAGGTCCGGCAATTCCGTCTGTCTGTCTGTCTGTCTGTCTGTCTGTCTGTCTGTCTGTCAGTCTGTCTGTCTGTCTGTCTGTCTGTCTGTCTGTATATTCGACTACAGCCTAAACGGCTGGGCGGATTTACTTCAAACTTCATATATAGGGTCTGTGGGATATTCCCTAGAGGCGAAATTTGAATTTTCATTCTAACCTCAAAATTAAGGGTAGTTTACTTAAGGCCGATTTCAGTTAAAATGGATTTTCTCGAAAACGGCTCTAACGATTTCGATAAAATTTGATGTGTGGGTTAGTTTGGGTATATGCTATGAGGTGGCATACCACGTTTTTCACGAAAAATTCGAATAACGGTAATATTGAAAATCAGCTGTTTCTCGGGTATTTGTGCGGTGATTTTGCTAAAAATTATTATTTGTACGTTATAAGACAAGTGCAAAATAATGGCATACCAAATATTGGAATGATACGCCCACTTTTATAAAACTTATTTTTTTTCAAAATTTTTACTAGAAATTGAGACAAAATTATTTAGGCAAAGTAATAGGCCTTAAACTTCTCTATAATTCACTCAAACACCCTATCTGGCCACGCCCACTTTTTAAAGGTGTTTTTTTTAAAAACAAAACATTGAGTAAACTCCTACAATGTTATGACTAATATTCCATCGAAACGCGGAATGCCACGCCTACTTTACTGGGATAAGCAAGACTTGGACTTTAATCCTGATAAAATTATGCACTTATAGCATTACGGTGCAAGTACGTACGACCCAGTCGTGCACTTTATTTCATTACTTTTCATAGCTGGAATCGAAAAATTTCATAAAGGTAAAATATTTGGACATTTAAATTGTCTATACTTCATCCACGCCCACTTTTTGGGGTGTTTTCATCACAGATACCTATTTGTGGTATTATTGTCCATGCAGTACTCCCAGCCTATGATTGCTTATCACGCAGTGCCCGCCTATGACGCCAACAGCTGTCCGAATAACCCCGCGACTGAGTGTCATGAGATCTGAAGATCTGCCAGCGCGGTGCTGAGTTGTGACGCTCCTCTGGATAGTTCATCTGCTTTTTCGTTACCAGGGATATCCACATGGCCAGGCACCCAACAGAGGGTTACCTTATTAGTCACTTAGATATCGCCCAGTCTTTCCATGCACATTTTAACCAGACTTACTGATGCTGATTGTAATGACTGTCAAACAGACGCTGATTAGATATTTCCCTCGATAATCATGCCCGCGGATTGTTTTATGGCAGGGACTTCGACTTGACATACGCCGCAATCCACCTTTCGTCTGAAGGAGCGTTTTGTATTGCGAGATTCCAGTAACTAACTCATTCTCAATACAGACTATACTACCATCCCACTACCTGTTAGAAATTCTTACACCGAGTAGTGGGACTATGTAGTCCATTTCCTTCCGGAGTCTTGATATATTTCACTGGTTCAGAATTGAAACAAGATGTCAAATGGAAGAAGATTCCAATACATTATTGGTATTCATCTCATCAATCCCGTCACTGCCAGACGCTTTCCAGATTATATTTCTTCTCGAGCGTCTTCAACCGAACTTACTGGCAGTGTATAGCTAGTATGCCTTTTCAAATTTGAATCCTCATATCCTCGTCTGCATGCATATAGTATATAAGACTTCTTGAAAAGAGTTCGCAACTAAGGTATTGAGCAAGGCTATCAACACCCTAGATACAGTGTACGAGTATGTCAGATGTTTAAGATTGACAGATAAGGTGTGACCAGATAGCAATGATAGTTTTTCCAATTGTTATGTTTCAGCAGTTGTGAAAGTTACCAATGACATCTAGCTGTCAAAATATTCAGTATGGTTTGCCATTCCATCATGCATCGTTTCACTCTTGCCAAACGTGAGAAAATTCTTAAAAACTATTATGAAATTCAAAGCTCAGTTGTAAATACGCAACGTGAATTTCGTCGTGGTGTCGGTCCTCATCATGGCTTCAGTGTGCAGGCCATTCGTTGCCCTTTGGAAAAGTTTGAGCGCAAGGAACACTCTTTTGGACCTTAAGCCACCAACCAGTTAGAGATTAGAGCGAAATGAAAAAAACCCCGGTGCCACAGTGGACAGTATCGAAGAAGACCCAGAAATGCAATTCGGCGCCAGACAATTGCGGTTGGAATTGGGTCTACATCCGTATAACGTTGTGCAGACGCAATAATTGGAGCCGAACGATCCTAGACAACGCTGTGAGTTCGCTACTAGGATACTGAAAATGTTTGCCGGAGATTCGGATTTTAGCTAAAAAAGTCGGACGGTGCCGATTTTGGGCTCAGCGGCTATGTCAACAAGCAGAATTGGCATGGCGACATCATCGGACCTTACCGTCAATGGTCTTAGGTATGGAGCGATGTTAGCCGACCTTCTGTGGCCAGAGCTTAACAATATCGATGCGTCCGAGGTGTGGTTCCAAGAATACGCCACTACATGCCATATAAGCGACGCAGAGCTCGAAGTTATGAAGTCATCTCACAGCGAGCGTTCACTGACACCACTCCACTATTTTCTCTGACGCTTCGTCAAGTCCTTAATCTACGCTTACCACTTTGGACAAGCTCGAGGCTAAGATTCGAGACGTTATTGCCGGAACAACACCGCACATATTAAACCGAGTCCGAGACCGTGGCTTAAGCGGCTAGTGCATTGGACTACAGAGCAAGGGGTTCGAGGTTCGAGTCAAAGTCAAAACACCTGAAAGCGTTTTTCACGGCCGCACCTCTCCTGAGCGCCTGACAACCATTCGAGAGTATAACTGTCATGAAATAACAAATTGTAGGTACTTCGGAAACGACATTCTTGAAGTTCTCTATAATTCGCTTGAAAACTTTAAAAAAAAACAACAAAATATGACATCTTCCAGATACCATCAGTTCACTGTTCAAATAATTCCTTCAAATATGACGAGTGTCACGCCTACTTTCTTATAATAAGACTTCAGCATTAAGGTGCATTGACGTACGACCCAGTCGTGCACTTTCTTATCTGGTCACCCTATAGAGTTCTGGAATAAAACCCTCGAAATGTCAATGTCAATTCTTTGTTACCAAGTTTCTAGTACACACTACAGTTGGGTACCTATTCCGAAGAAGACTTCCATATTCTATTGTGAGTGTCTCTAAACTTTCGGGGTATAGTGTAAAAACCTCTATGCACACGTGTACGAGTATATAACATACGAGTACCTCGCCGAAAACATTCGCAGCTGTTTTTTGTTTTTTTGTTAACTCAAAGCAGTATCAGCAGTTGTGCTCTTAGCCTTGTTTATAGTTCTCATATGAATATGCAAATGGCAAACGTGTAATAAAAATTAGATTTATGCGATAGTACGGTATAAATTGTGGAAATGTAAAAATAAGCACATAATCATATGGCTCAGGTTTGCTAAGAGAAGGAGCACAGCTCGACAGCTCGCACATATGTACAAGGTGCCAACAAACTGCACACATAGCCGCCGAGTGAAGTGTTGCTCTACAACTCCGCCAAAGGGGGGACAGCAAGGACATACATAGAGTCCACTGTACAATAGTTATTTGTGTGCCACTGCTAGTCGATGGCAGGGCATTTAATTTAACGAAAGCAGTGTAATTGACATTTTATTAGGTTTTCAACAGCCCGGCTCTCTTGCGTGTGCATTCGAATGGAAACGCTACTGCTGCCGCCGACACCGCCGCGCCGCCGTCGGGATATGAGTGCTCGGGGGAAAATTGTTTTTGCCGTTTGAATGGAATGTGCCAACCAAATTGGGAGGTGATTAAAGTTCCATTACATTGCATTTCAATTCATGTAACAGTTAGCCACATTGTTGCGTTGAATTGATTTATTGGTAACATAAAACTGGATGAGGAGAGGTTGCGCGACTTCATCTTCCGGCTGGGCTTAGACGAGTTTCTGTTGGCTTAAGCTGATCAGGTATCTGTGATGCATTTGCTTGGAGAGGGGTAGAGGTTCTCAATTTGTACAGACTTCCAACAACAATCTCTGATTCATTGTGTTGCAATCTTCAGAAAGACTTTACTTGTCAGAGACTTGCATGTCGTAAAATACAGTCGTAAATACAACCAGATGACACAGTACAAAGTCTTCAAGCAAAGCGCAAGTTGCACAAGTTGCGGAATACTTACATGGTTGACCTGGACCTCAACCAACAATCCTTGTGTGATATACAGAACTTAGTTGTTCTGACCTAGAAGCTTGGCTTTGCAAGTGTTTCTTTATATTTTTTGTGTAACAGAAAGCGACGAGCTCGTCTTCGTTAACTTCCATGCTTCTGCCTCATTGAGCAGAACTGGGATAATAGGGATTATATACAAGACAAGACCTTGCTAGGCCAAAGAAACACCAATTGGTGACTCTTCGTTTGATCTCTGAACTTATGTTGTTGTCAGAGCAGGGCCGAGGTAGATGAAGACCCTTAAAACCTCAAAGTTAAAGCTGTCTATTTTCATTCTCAGCTAAACCCTTCGTGGCCTTGTAGCCGCTTCTGTTACAATACTCGTATTTCCAAACGCCCCAGTGACAGTTCGCTGCGTCCTTCCAATGATATTAATGTCATCAGCGCATGCAAGTAATTTTACAAACTTTTTGAGAATGATACCTCCCTGCACCATGTCTGAATCCTTTCTTGACAGCAAAGATCTCGGTACTATTGTTTCCGATCTTTAGCGAGCTTTCTCCATTGTCACCCTGCACAATCTGACGAGTTTAGTTGGAATACCAAAAATGGACATGGGTCCATATAGCTCATCTCTACAAGTCGTGTAGAGGCCTTAAAATCGATAAAATATGGTGAACTGAACTTCTTGGATTTTTTTCCAGAATCTACCATAGTTTGACTTTTTGGTATATTGTGGACTTACCCGGTGTACAAGCGCACTGACAGGATCTTGTTTACAATCTTCAGGAGACTAATAGCTCTAAATTGGGCGCAGTTTAGGGGGTCTCCTTTCTTATGGTACCATTCATTAGGCATCCTTTAGTCCAAACAGATCTTTCTAAGTTGTTGTGTGCACTCCAGCAAGTCATCTCTGGCTCCCTTAAACAGTTCGGGCTGTAGCCTATGTTGCCCAGCACCTTCTTGAAGATAAAGTTTGAAAATTACTATTCTAACTTCATTCTGGTCGAGTGAACTGAAGTCTAGATTTTCACCATCTAAGTTGACTGGTTTGTTCTGCCTGTTTCTCTACAATCCTCAATTTCAATCCACTTTTGTACGTTTCTATAGGCCTCTGTTGGGCTCTTGTTGCCTTAACGCTTTCTTTTTACCTTTTGGTATAACTTTCGATAATTATTCCTGGAGTAGCACCTCTCTATGTTTTCTCGATCGCGCTCTTTTTGTGCATAGATCTAAAGTACTTTTAATTTTGAGGTTAAATTGAAAAATTTCTATTTCGCCTTAAGGGGTGACTCCACTGATTCCTGTCGGTTGAACTGGACTCCAACATAAAGACGAGGTAGAATTGGTGGACCCACTTTTTTTAAACTTCTCCATCGTAGAAATGAAAATTGTTCACGAAACCAATACGTTCCCTATTCCTAGTCATCGATTGCAAGGTCATGTATGACAGCTTTTATCGTGAGCCGCATAACCTGTCGTCCTAGGGATTCCCATAAAACTGAACCAATGAGATGGGATTTAGGAAAAACATACTGAAATGTGATCTATTCAATTCGGAACCAGAGCTAACAGTGTACAGTGCTGAAATGATTATTAGAAGCTCATTCCTGAAGAGCCGCGGTACAAACCTTTAACTGATTGTAAGAGCTTCACATATACCATCATGCTGCAATCGTAAAAGATATAGAAGCCACGCTCCGTAGTCCAACGCTCTACCCATTTGAGCCACGACGTTCACTCCTATGATGAAACTATTTAGTTCCAAAGACCAGTGGCAACTCTGCTCAAATGCCATCTCAAGGCCCCAACCATTCATACAAGATACATACAAAGCAGGACTTAAAGAAGGACAAAGGTTGTTCATAGCTCTACAAAGACAAAGGCTTCTCCAAAAGAAGAAGGAAGGATATCAAGATCACAACTCAACGACTTGCTTTGACAGTGTAGCAGCTCATATAGAACACTTGTGAAGTTTTAGTTATTCGTTTTAAGACCCCATACGAAAGTCTAGAGACAAAATATACACTGCCATGTCTACCTTAGCCAAACGTTTAATCAAAATGTCTATGTAGGCTCAATTTATCTATACGAGGTGAATTGACTATCAGATAGGGCGTAGAAAGTCTCCGATTCAAGATTACCTGCGTCGATTACCCTGCTTTGGCAAAAGTTTTAAGAAACCAGGGCAAGCTCGTCTTTCTTTCCTAGAACATCGCTTTAAATAGACATTCAAATCGAACTAGATACATATGTTTATAGAGGTATACCATCCTTCGAATATACAATACTTACTTATTAACGACTACTAAAAGTATAGTTGAATGAATGCCACCCTATGGCACTCCATTTTGTATTCAAATAGTGGAACTTGCCATCCCTAGTGTAAACCCCAACCGGACATGCCACGATTGTAATAATTGTGTTGATGTCCTAAATCAAAATATCTCAAAAAAAAATAGACTTATGTATGTATTTCAGCGACTACGTCTGTTGCGGTTGGTGTTGTATAGGTACTTCGTCGAAATTTCTATTTTATGAGTTTTCACTAGAACCAGATCGCATGTTTATTAGTGTTATGAATTTTTATCGTCTAGAGGTGCACAAAGGAGCACGAGGGTCCTTTTCAATTCAGATTGTTTTGGTTTTAGCAATAAAATCGTTCGCATAACGAGCTAAAGCTACAAAATCCAATAAGTGTTTGAACAATGGCAAAACAGGGTGAATAATCGAAACCGTTCACCGGGTAAGTCCATTATAAATTCTACTGGGAACAATGATACCATAAATGTAGTTTATATTTATACATATTTTGTTATGGGAATTTATTTTTATGTTTGGAGGTTTGTGTTCGCTTGTTATCCGGTGTGGTTCGCAAAAGTGGGATGAGTTTTTGGCACGGAATCGAAAACAATCTATTTTTTTTGGTTTGGTATGCTTTGGTCACACTGGTGTGGGCAGAAGGGCGTTAAATAATGATTATAGTCACAATCACCACCCGGAAGGTAGTGGTCCTGGGTATTTTCGAATCGAATTTTCGATGTCGATTGCGATTGAAGAGTGCTCTACATTGTAATCGAAAATTATTTTAGTGGATAGCCTGCCCACTGTGGAGTGCGGTTTAGAGGCAATTTAATTGGGTTTTAAAGGGTAGTGTGTTCAATAAGTCATGAGTTTCCACTTAGGGTTTCATGGCGTGGTAATAATGTTTTAATAGGATTTACTTGAGAGCGATGTGGAGTGAGTTATCGAATGCCACAAAGACTCGTGTTGAGTTTGAAACTACGAGGTTATTCAAGTCTTAGATTTATGATTTTTCAGCGATCGATTACTGTGGTCTTAGGGAGTACTTAACTTTGAGTTACAAGCAACCGTTTTCGAGTTTATTACGAAATGAAGTGTCGAAATGTGATCCAAGCTGTGTACTTTCGAAATGGGAATCTACTTGGAAGAGTGTGCAATGGATCAAACGAGACGACAACATAATCGTTATCCATGGAATGATGCAACGAAACAGGGTGAAAGACGGTTTTGACATTCTCGAATAGCAGCTGTTTAAAGCATTTACTTTTTTTGCCACTGTTAGCTAAGGAACTAGTTTAGAGATGTTCAAGGCTACTTGATAAAACTGTCCGTAGAAGTCTACATACAGCTTTATTTGCTGTATTAATCGATCTCCAATTGATACGGATGTACCACCCGACAAGCGAAGGTACTGTTCTTGGTAACATTAATGACAACAACTCGCATTGCCAACATCATTCAAATGTGTTGACTGGAAACCAAAAAATAAAGTTTGCGCCGCATTGGTCAACAGATTGAAGGCATACACTCTACCATTACCAAACCTTTCTTGCAGATCTTAAGACTTTGCTTTATCCTTCCTAGGTAGCTTACCATAGCAGGCCACGCTAGTGACCCTACTTAGGCCAACTAAGGTTCATTCTGATTCCATATTGATCTGTAAATCATTTTTAAACTACTCTTGGAACCACCGAGTGCTTAATATAAAGTGCAGGAGTACATTGATGTTGGCGTTAGTCAGTTCGCCTAGATCACCTTCGAACGGAGAGAGTTTGGCGCGTACGAACAGGGTGAAGAATGGTTCCTTCTTCTTCGTCCTTGCTTGTTCTACAGAAGTCATCAGCGAGGAGGCTGAGCCTAGTGACCTACCTACCGATAATGCAATGTCCTGTAATAACACCTATTACGATTGCTGTGCGCGTCCTTTGCTATTTAATCAAATATTTGGAGCGCATCTGATTCAGCTTGGGTCTAATCTATTTAGAAATTAGGCACGTAGGGCCATCTATCCTTCTGCCTTATCAGTACAATTCGCTGAAATACCACAGTGCCCCGGCACCCAGATGAGGTGAGTGTTGAATTACTCAGTCATCTCGTATAGTACAGAAAGGCGACAATTTAGGGACGTTTTTTGAGTTCACAGAGAATGATTCCAATGATTTGATCTCGGCTTGACTATCCGCATAAATGTTGATATTCCGATTGGATATCATATTATCTTCAGCCACAACAAGGGCTCCTTGATCATTATGATCTCCGCCTGGAAGACGTAGAAGTTGAAGAAGTGCGTAGTCGGTGTCTTGCATGCCCAGAGCCTCCGCAGTTTCGGAATAGTTCTAAGTGCTACACTCATGCATAGGCAAGCCGACCTGAGTCAGGTTTTTGCAAAGTTGTCCACCAGACAATTACGACATGTTTGTTAGTATAAGCCTTGTGACGGATACATATTATTTCCTACTGCTTCCTTATACTACTACAGGGTTAAGGTGTTTTTTTTTTTTTTGACACGTTCGAGAATATTGGGTTTCAAGCTTAATCTTAATCGGAAAGTGTCTGATTAACTCCCTATAGTTTCTGAGCGTTGATCAGCAGAATTTCGTATTTCCTGCATGACAAGTTATTTTTTTTGGTTTACATCCCTTAGTCCTTCATTCTTCCAAAACTATTCAAGACTACAAAACCGGTCTTTCGGGGTTAAACTTGGATATTAAGTCATTGATATTTTCCCCCGATTGATGGGGGAAAGCCTTTAATAGGTACTTACGGATCAGTTCAAGCTCTAATTTTACCACCGATCACTTCTTATCTTTTATCTTTTGTACCCGCTGTACTGCTGTCGATCATATTTTTATATGGTGGGTTCGGGCCTTACTATGGTTTTCATCAAATATCGTCTCCGCTATACAAACGTGTACTAGACCACTGATCTTTAAAACGCAGATCTTTTCATTTTCACAATATAACAAAATTTGCCAGTAAGACAACAACTCAGAACAGTTTAATTTCATATCTGCTGTGACTCATGGTCATAAATAGAAATCTTAAGTTTTAAATTTGAGCATTAGATAGTTAAGTTTTCTTTTATGACGCTCCTGAGCCAAAATGTGTGATCTTATGGGCAATTCGATTAAAATTCTACGACCATAGTAATATTCATCGAAAATCATGTACTAGAAGCCTGTCGCCAGATCAAACTGCACACAAATACAAGGCAAAGTCAAAAGATCGTCAAATTTGTTGAAGCTGCTATCAAAACTATTGCCCATGTTAATAGTATACCCTCCAAAGCCCTACATGTTACTGAAATGAGCTACCCTGCCTAGATTGTCAGTTCAATGGATTCCAGGGCACAGTAACTTTTAAGGAAACTAACACACTGGCCATCTGACTGCCTCAGCCCTTCACTGTTGCAGAATTTGTTTACATTCACTCAAACTTTCTTATAAAGCCAACCACTGTTGGTAATGAAAAAACTAGGCACTTTGTCTCTTACGGACGTGCTACGTCAGACATTCGCATGGTTTTAAGCCCTTTGTAAAATCTCTTGAGTGTTGGATACAATGTAATAGAGTCTACGAAAGATCTTGTATTTGTACTTAGGTCTAGTCTAATTTTCTAAAAGTTAACTTTCACTCTACCTACATATGTATTTTTTACCTACCAACATTGGGGAAGTTAAATTTTACACGAGTACTCAGATGCTTTCCCAACATCCTCTATATAATTGCCAACTTACCAATTGGTTATAAAATACTTTGGCTGCAGTACGTACTTCTCTAATAAAATCCACTTTTTATGGATCTTGACGATCATTACTTTTTTTTTATCCTTCAGGCAGACTCAAAGCCTTCTAAGCACCTATCTATAAGAGGGTTACATGTGTCTAGACAATATTATTTTTATGACAAACTTATTTGACGTCGGATATGTCAACATGATCTAAAGACACATGGTGGCTTAAAATGGTAGCAAAGTCTTCTTTCTAACGTTTAAGTCAACCCGTATCCAATGTAAGCAATAAACTAACTAAATAATCACCAAATCTTTTTTAGAGCCAGGAGTAAGGTGGAATCATTGTGCATTCAAAATAGAATGTATTTCGAAAGTCTCTCTAAGTTTGTTCGTTCTAAGTTATTAGTTAAAGTTAGTTACAGTTTTATGGCCCAACAGCTCCGGAGCAAATAGTCAATTGCCTTAAGCTCCTCACTCAACTGTGACAGGAACTAAGACTCTACAGCCGTGATTCACACTAGCACCGTCCGAGTGTTTTAAATGTCATCACAACTCTAACAATGGCAGTTGTAAGGCGATTAAATTGCGACATAAACGTCATTGTATGAGCAACACTAGAGTATCTGACTTTGCATTACAAGTATCTAGCGCAAAACGTCTATAACTTCGACTCAGACTAAGTGTTTATGTTTTTTTTTTTTGCAATTTAACACCGACCGGCGTCGTCGGTGCTACTGTCTCCAGACCAAAAAGTGACATTTGACTCTCCATTCATGCTCGTTTAACTGGGCTAAATGTGATACACCCATTATGAGGCCCATTCCACTCCCTCGCTATTCGGCTTCTATTTTAATAAAAACAAATAATTACGGTGCACATTTTACGAGTTCTAAGATACACAAGGTTATCCAAAAAAAAAAAAATAACATTTCATGTCATAACTCTATTCCACCCAACAAGTCAGCGAATAATTAGAGTAATAAAATCTCCACACCTACTTCGCCGCCTTCGGATCTAATTTTAAAATCGCACCTCATAATTGCCCCCATATTGCGACTGCGGATAGCGCGAATACCATTGCCTCACAGCATTGTGTCTAATATCGATTTAGAGCAAACCTATCGAATTACCATCGCGGCGAAACCGAAAATCTCCAAACTAACAAACCGCACTGAACCGCCCATATGGTTCCATGTTGGTTGCACCTCTACCCACCCGACCGGACTATGTTCCTTGCGATAGTTCATCATACAACAACAAAACGAAAAACATAGTAAATCTCGTAGAGCTGTGGAAACCGCAGGCACTGAATGCGAAGCATATACAGAATGACCACCATTAGCAGCAAAATAAATGGGACTAGCTGCACGGCTATGGCGTTCTCTGTTGTCCAGCGATTCTGGAACAGACAAACTCAATAGAGTGACTGAAAATCAATCGACTTGAGTTTGATCCGTCACACATGGTCCAGCGGATTTGACATACTTGACAGGTGACAAAAATCACGCACTTCACCCTGATTGATGTAACAAGTGCTGGCGGTCATTCATGGGTCTTTCCGTTGATAGTTCGGCATCAGCCTGGATGAATGAATGTGAAGTGTTGTGGTGGCGCCTTGGGGGCATGAACTCTGGCATTCCACACAGTGGATGATGGAACTCTATTGTTGAGGAAAAAAAAATGAGGAAGTCGGTCGTTTTGTGTTCAGCTACGGGACTGTCGCAATTGACATACTTTAGGTAGTGCTCAACTGTTGGGTAGTTCATGTGTGTAAATGCAGGAAGAGCTTAGAACGAATGAACGGAGAAAGAGTGATTTTGAGAATGGCTTTCTATTTTGCATGTAAAAGAGGAATGTGGAATGGAAGGTTTAATTAGACACGATTTAAGCCTTGTAATTGGTTTACCCTGTTACTCCTCGTACATTGTGTTTCATTCCTAAGACTGGCTGCATTTCTTCCTTGGACCTGAAGGACCCAGGTCAATTAGCTTAACGTCAGTGTTCCTGGAGTCTGTTCACTTGGAAAAGAAACATATATCTTTAGAGCCTTGCTTTAAATGGTGTCCAAACAATTTTGGAATCACCTTTGACCAAAACCTTGCTCTTAGGCCTCATCTAGTTCGAATAACAAAAAAGGTCACCAAAGCCTTTTATGTTTATTCTAAACTCTAAGGAAAAGAGTGGGGATGTAAGCCTAAAATTGTTGTGACGCGTGTACATATGTCCAAATGCGCTGTTGAAAGTCGTTTTAGATCAAAACTGCAGCTATTAGGGCTTTAAACCTTAACCGAACATGTAACGGCTGCCACGTCGAATTAAAAAATATGTAACGAAGTATGGGCTGGAATCGTCGGTCCTAACTTTAAACAATAACTCCCACTAGATAGCAACACTTACATCTTGGAGCAGAAGAAACCTCCGAAGATCACATATTAACTTTCCCTTAGGTAGCCAGCAGCTCTAAGAGCTCTCATAGGTATCTAATAACTTCAATGCTTGTTTGGACTTGTCTTGCAAATCCTCTTACAACACAACCAACACTCACTAATTTGGGTCCCCGATCATAAGGGTTATCAGATTACTGATTAGTTGACCAGGTTCACTTTGTAACTCTCCTTTTACCAACCAGACAGCTAAAGCTAAAGCTAGATCGGTGGAAAAACGCGAAAATCAAGTGTGTAACTTTGGTTGTGAACCTCTGGAGAAGATTGAACTATCCGATTATCTGATACGCTTCCAAGTAAGTGTAACCTTGAAATCTTTACTTACTTCCTTACTTACTTAACGGGCTTCCGACCCGTGAAGAGTTCCTGCCTGAGACACGGGCCCATTCCCATTCCCTTCGATCCCGGGCACGCTGCTTCCAGTTGTCCAGTTGAGATAGGAGTTTTGAACCCATTTGTTTTGCCAAACCGAAGTAGCAGCGGTTTCCTAGGGTAAGTCTTCGCCGAATCTCCACTAGGGTGTCGTTCGTGGAGTTGATACATATTTACTCCGAGGTAGGTAAACTCCTTATCTTTACCGGGCCCAGAAAGCTTTGTAACTTGATAATGGATTGATATTGTAGATCTTCTTATCTAGCTCCACCAAACCCTTAGTGCCTTTGAGGCAATTAAACTCCACTTCCTTCCTGCCTCAAACGTTGTTTAGAACAAATGCTAGGTTTAAAAAAAGTCGACTGGGGTTTTGGTGACATTGTTTCAGATGGCACATCCTTAATACCAAAGTCGTAGATATAGAGAATAGGCAGGCGTGCGTGAAAGGACCACGAGCAATCGAGAATTAATGCTTGAGTTCTGTGAAAAAGCTACTTAAACACTAATTAACCAAATGGTGCTTTATAAGCTGAGAATACAGATTCGTCCAGATACAGAGAAGATTGGTGATCTTATATTATATATATATATAAGCACACTAATGCTTGATTTTTCATCTACATTAGGTCAAAACTGTCAAAAAAGTCGCACTTGGAGTCTTCCTTGCTTCCTTGCATTACTCAATGGCGTACCAACTTCATTAAATTGTCAAAAACTAACTTCCTACTAACTTTAGGTCTTCTACGATTCACCACATTGATAGGTCCATATGATGAAACTTTCCTAATGGTTTTTTGCAGAATATGGTTCAGACTTATGGTCTATAACTCTAAACGATTAACTAATCATCTACGAATGTGTGGAGTGAAATCGTAACAAATCGTCCGATACCAGCTTAGATATGAATATTTAATCAATGCTAGCCGACTTCAAGCCATCCAACATGCCAGCTATATCCAAATTGATCTACGCTGTATGTGACCTAATTGTGATCTGATTACCTCAAAAGAGAGTTCCTAACAGAGCTCTAAAGGTTTCAATTTGTATTCCAGCAAACATTTTCTAAGTGACAATCATCCATTGCCTGCGACCTGGGGAATATTAAATAGTCACAGTAAAGACCCTTTAGATTCGATCTTAAATTTCTTCACTACGAGTACTATCGGTCCTGGAGCTAGCTTGTGTTAGCCTCGTGTCTTACCTTCATCCAGTATTGCGTTGTCTCAGCATTGGTATTCATTTGTACAATTACCCTACCAATAAAACAAAATATCATAGATAACATCAACAATTTATTCAAAATTGATGACTATGTCTCAAGGCATTCATCAAATCAAAAAGTCCACCACATTCCCTAATTATTCATCCCTTAAGTTAAAATTAAAACTAACAACTTCTTGATTGTCAATTGCAGGCACGATTCGCTCGCCAAGAGGCACTCCTCCATAATGTGCAACAAGAGAACAAAGCGCTAACACTCCGCATCCGTCAATACGAACACTGCCTGGACGATGTAATGCGAAAAGTTGTTGACGCCATCGTACTGGAGGATAGCCTGCGGCAGGAAGTTTCCGTGTTAAAAAGTCGTGTCTACGAATTGGAAGCACAAAATGCTGCCTTATCTGCAAGTCCGGCAAAGGGAAAGGACGAAGGCTACTGTACAATGAGTAGTGGTCAGCCACAACCATCGAATGGACATCTGGAAGATTTGCCTGAGGAACCCGAACAGTGGCTACTGCCAGCCGAACCGTGTTCCACGGAAATGGAGGACTGGAGTATGTCGCAAGATGAGCTGGGTGTCATAACCCTAGATGATGAGGTTAACGATCAGGAGCACGAACGTGAGCATGAACACGATTGGATATGGAATACGAGTGATTTCCTTAACTCAACGATGATTGCATCACAATCGGAGGGTATATCGAAGCTACTACAACAAACGGTAAGTATTCTGGGAATACTTGCATTCTTTTGGGCATTTCAATGGTAAATTTTGTGTTTTAGATTGTCTACTCTGAGGATGAGGAAGTAGCGTGTGTAGATTTTACTAAGGATTTCTATAAGTTGGTCAATATCCCATCAGGGAGTACACGAAGTTTGTATTCATACCTGGATGCGGAAACAGACGATGAGGATGATACTACTTCGGAGAATTGTCGAACTAGAGGTCCAAGTCCAACGCCAAGTGAAGCTGGACGAGCACAAGTCACCAGTTGTTCCTCAAGTGAGTCCGAGGAGCATACAAGGTGTATAATGGAGTTGCCCGAGTTAGTTAGCAGTTGTAGTTATGAGGAGCCAACGTGTATTTTAAGGAATAATCAACGCGCCGAGGTGGAATCGTCCAAAGGAATCAAGAGTGAAGCAACGACACCGACAAATGTGACACCTATTTCTGTGGTGGCTGTGACAACGACGACGTCCACGGCGGCTCCAACGACACCAACGACGGCAACACTAAACAGTGGACCATCGTGGCGGCGGAGCAATGGCTGGAAACGATTGCCTTCCCTTGAATCTCCCAAAAAGGTTAGTTATGACTTTAACTAGGATTCGATTTAAAAATATCATTCTTTCTATACGAGGTTGACTAGGTTGATCGTACCAGGCTCATAATTGTCCTCATTGTCATCAATATTTTGAAACTGAGATGAATGTGGCAGTTTCTGAAATAATTACATAGTTCTGTGTTAGTAGTATTTGGATTCTCTCCTCAGAGTCGTTGATTTCACTTGTCCTTTACCGTCTTGTGCTTTGATTCGTTTGAAGATTGTATAATGCAATATCAAATCCGTGTTGGAGGTGGGCAACCTTTATTTCCTCAGCTGAGAAGCACAGAAAATATCAGTGGCCACTGTAGGAGAGTTGACTGATCTCGTTCTGTAAGGTATCATCAAGGTATGAAGAGTTGACAATCTTCACTTCGAGCGCACATCGATTCCTGAGAAGTAAAACCAGCAATGTACATCGCTCAAACTGCTTGGGGGTTTATTTAGAATAGTATCGATTAGAGTGGGATTCAAACAGGCTCCACAGCAGCTGTACGCACCCTACCTACTAATATTACATTACATTTACATTTCATCCTGCATGCCCTGGTAAGTTCCTAATTAGAACTAGAAAAACCTACTTGAAAGCTAATTGATCATGTCCCGCTTTCCATCAGTGGATTCGAGAGAGTTGATGAGCCATTTAAAGAAATTAAAGCATTGTCGAGAATTGTGCTGATTGTGTTAATTATAACCACAACGGTATTTGGAAATTGAAAGAATGAGTACTTTCTACTAGTTTTCTCCCCTTTTACTTAGTCTACATAGGGAAGGATACTCTGCTACTGTGCATGCCAATGATCCGCTACCTGTATCATTGTTAGCGGAATGAACTAGCCATCTCCGTGTAAGCGTATGAAATCTGGAATGAACATAACTATGCTTGATGCCGTAAGCAGAGAGATTATCCGCCTACTCATCTAACGTAGAGATAATGCTGTCCGTAACAACAAAAAGTGATACCACAAGTCAGTCTTCATGTTTTTTGGGCACTCACCTAACCTTATATAGAAAAGCTAAAAATGTAAGTACTGGGGCCGGCGATGTTTGTATCCAAATTTAGTCTTTAATGATCGTATAGAGCCAATAACTTCCCTTGAACATATAGCTAGAGGCTAGTCGTACATATGAACTCTATATAACCACACTACTCTTGGACCGTGTCTACCTTATGAAGCTGTCATTAAGTGGCTAAGACGTCACGTCCCCACTGGCGTCATGGAAGTCTTGCTCTGCCCCCACAACGACAAAATACAAAATATCTTTTCCCGACAGTATATCGGTCCCTTGTGGAGTACGCTCTGGAGAACGATGGAATCCCCCAAAGTTGAAGATTACACTTTGTTAAGTCTCCGTAAAACGATCGTACTGTCAAACATTAACAATCGCAATAATGTAATGATCAGGCTGATGGTCACCTTAGAGAAAGCAAAACGGACGATTGTATTCGTCAACAATCAACTATCAACTTAGAGGATTAAACTCTTCAGGTGGCTGGACAAAAAATAAGGAAACTTTTCTTGGTATAGACAAAAGACAAGAAATTTAAGACAGCCTTAGTTTTGCTAATCCTTAACATGAACTTAACATCAAGAGCGTCCTACTCTAGCGTACACACAAAGTGTTTACAACGTTTCACAATCAAGTAGCATCACAGCCTCTTGTTTAACCCATTACAGTCGTTTTTCTCCCTTCCCTCCTTTCATGAATCGTTATATATGTATGTAGCTCAAACATTAGTTCATTATGTGAATATTTTCATAAAAAATTGTAAAGTTTAAGAAAATTAACCACAGATCTCTTTTAATTTTAGGAAAGCAAATCCGAGAAACCATCACCAACGTCTTCATCACCATCCACTCCGCCAATAAGTAGGATTCCGACATGTAAACAATCATCGCCAATACGAAAATCAAAAATACCTCCTCCCGTTCCAATCCGACGTTCCTATGCAAGTTAATAAGTTTTGTTCAAACAAAACAAACAAAAAATTGCAACAAAAAGCGCTCTCCTCCATAAGCATTAAATAAACTACTTCATACATAAGAAGATTCTTAGGATTTTTTTGTATAAAGAAAAAGACTTAATTGTGATATATATACATGAAGAAAAACAAAAAACAAATAATTATCTTTACTAAGAAAAAAAAACAAGAAAAGAAACAACATCTAGCAACAAAAATAACCACTGCCGACGCAAAGTCAAGACTAAAACCGATAACTACCGCGCCGCGCCTAAGCAAGCAACAAATAAAACAACCACATAGCAGGGAAACAAACCACTTTAGACCACTCACCAGGCAGTACACTCTATTGGCAAAGCAAAGAACATCATTGATTCGCTTCCATGCTATCGCACATCAAATGGTCTAACCCGTGGTGAATAATACTAAATTCGATTTAAATTTGTTGTTAAGATTTGTATATACACGAGTATATAATCATTTTTTTCTCCCCAAATTTAAATTTAAGAAAAAAAAAACAAAACATTGTGAAGTTTTTTGTATCTAATACAAGTACATATAATATTTTCTCCTTTATTTTCTTTTTTTCTTCTATAATAACTATTACATAAAGGAACAATGTACTATAATTAATATTCTTTCGACTTATAAACACCAAGCAAATGAGTTTTTGTCTGACATTTTTAGGGATTATATTTTGTTACTAAGTTTTTGAATAAATTCCTGCGCGCATAGATCGACAAATTTGTATAATTTGTAAAAAGTATAGAACTTGTATCCATCCTGGCAGTTGCATGTAAATTTTTTTTTGTATAACAAAACAGAGAATACGGAATGCAGGACATTTCAATTTTGTAGCAATAAATAAGATATACATTCATATATATAACAAAATATATTGTAAAATGTTTTGTTTTTTTTGTTAATAACAAATATGCTAAATCAAGAAGACGACAATGCGGGTCTTCCAAAATGCAAAACAAAACAATTTCTTCTGTAAACAAATTTCTCAAACAAAAAATCAAAGCAAAATCAACACCTTAGGTAGTAGTGAGAAAAGTTAATATAAATATTATGTATAAATAAAAAGACTTGTAGAACTTTACACAAAAAATTAATAACAAAACATAAAAAACAAAAACACATTATATAAATATATTTAGGTATTGAATTCCTTTTAGAAATACAAATTAAATACAATAAACAAATTCCTACAATAATAGATTTTGTTTCCAATAAACAAAAGTGGTTTCTTCAAACAACAAAAAAAGAAAAAAAGACACAAACGATACATGCAACACCACAAAGAAAAATAAACAAATAACAACCGTATCGACAAAACAGAACCAGGAGAACAAAATGTAATAATTTAAAAGAATAATTAAACATTAACTAGTATTTAGTATTTATTAAATATTTAAAGAAAAATTAAAGTATGTATGCATATACATATATATATATATTTGAGTAGATATATAACGTACTAATATAAAAACAAAACAAAATTCCTTATTTATAAAAACAAAAACAAATTCAATAGCCTACACAAAAAATTTTAATTGTACTATATAATATGTATATTTAGATATTAAATATATGAATATCTGTATTTTTATAGTAGCCAGTACAAAGATAATTAAACAGAAAAGAATGTAAACAAAAATAACAGATAATAATTAAACAAAACAAACATGCATAGTTATAAAATTGTATAAAAACAAAAGGAATGAATTGTGGAAGATTGAAAAACGCAGGATTGATGGGTAGATCGTATGCGTATTAATATCAAATTTATTGTCTTTCTTTCCGTTGAGAAACAAAGAAACAAATAAACTGAGATGATGATCTTTTTTAAATAACAAAATAAGCTTTGTTGGTGTTTTATTTACCCCTGGTTTGAAGGAAGCAACTAAACATCCTAATCCTAACGTAAAGTGTAACACCATATAGTACTCTTCAAAACAAAAGTAGGTTTTAGCTTCATGTAAACTACGGAAATACAAATTTGTGGCGCGACCGGTCTATGGGATTCATACCCATAGAGAACCATAGCTTCTCACAACCTAGCTTCTCATAAGCATTCGTGTTGTGCGTGTTATATTCTTTACACGAATGGAAGGGGCCTTCTGTTTAATGCCATGTCCGAGGAGTAATTTGTTATTTGAAAAGGTTTTACATGACATTTATATTCTCGGACGTTTATCAGACGCCCGCGAGAGTGAGCCGTGACAAAACTTGTAGTTGTTTTGACGGGGAATCGAACCTCGAACCCCTTGCCTTACATTCCAACGCACCAGCCACTTGAGCCACGGCCACAAGCTAATTATTTTCAAAAAATTAAGCAACGGGAGATGACTTGGTAAAGCGCATAAACCAACTCATTTGCAAAATATTGTCGCATGACAATATGCCCAATGAATTGAACCTCAGAATTGTTTGTCCGATCCTCTAAACTGGCCCAACTTTAGAGAAATAAGTATTCTCAACATCGCCTACAAGATCTTATCTGGTGTACTTCGTGAACCTTGTGTCAACAACCTGATTGGTCCGTGTCAATGTGGTTTTAGACCAGTGCACCATCGACCAAATGGAAAAAATTCCTACTGCTCTATCGAAACTTAAGTGGAGTGACCACAAGACTTTCCACCTGCTTTGCCCCAGTTAAAGAATGTTTAAAGTACTTTGTATTCTATTGTGATGAGTGTCTTTCACACGTAATGCTCGCGATCAAGTGCCTGAGTGACCAGCAACAACGTGCTTGCTATAAATAGGAACTCCTTCAAAAAGGTTCTGGATCAAAGTTCCAAACTTGATGAACTTCTGTTGAGCCTTCAAGTGTAAGTCCCATAGACCATTGAGTCCCATTGGGATCAACTCGATGAACTGAAAATGAAATTTCTTTCATCACTCACTCATTACACTCCAAAATCAGTGCGTGTACGGCTCTCTACGATCCGACCTTGAGATCAATTTCCAGGGTCCGTCTTCACTTACGTCACCTGCGCCAAATCAACTTGATCCATTTCTTGTCGGACTAAAAAACAGAATGGAGTCTATGACCAGTGAACTCAAATAACGATTGGCGATTTGCGTGAGGAAATAAGAATGCTAAACATGGGCATACAGCCACCCATCAACCGACCTGCCTCGCTACACAATGATATAGGGTCAGCGTCCCATCCACCCTAAGATCAAATCTACGAAAAGTCACCAAATCCTGTTCGAGTATGCAAAAGCTTTGTAGTTTTTCGTAGAAGAGAGCGCTCACGAGAGAGTAAAAATTTTCCCATGCAACGAATTTTAGTGTAGGAAATTTCTTTGCACTGACTTACGAAATCTGTCAAATCTGTCAGATACCTGTAAGAAATTTTTTGTTGTTTGTGTATGCATACATTTGCTTTTGACGTCTAAAAACTGGGCGAATTTCGTAGCTTTCGCGTTCGTTTACTTTTTTGTGATAAAAAATCTCTGAGAAATTTCATAATCTACGAATTTTGGTGCAGAAAGTACGCGAACAGACCTAATCATACAGGGTCAGCGTCCCATCCAACCCAAAACCAATATCAGGAACACCGCCTCTTCAATCCAACGTCTTCGTCTGTATATGTACTTGCTGATAGTGTATCGGATCTTTATCCATGTCCTCTTCAACCAGCCGTACCAGACGTTTCAAGTTCTGAAGCAGCTACTACAACTTCCATCGTCGCCAGCATCCATCAACATCACCATTTGCTGTAATGGAAAGAGCCACTTGGACCCTCTCCGAATCGAACGAAAGGCTAGGACAAATTAATTCGAAACAACTTGTCGACCTTCACCGTGAGAGTTGCAACTAAACTCATCACCTTTTAACTGGTTTTAGCCCGCCTTTGACAGCATCCATAAAGAGAAGCTATTTAGAGCTATATCTGATTTTGGCAACCCTGCAGTTGTGGAGGAGAATGAATTGGTCAATCTAAGTCGAGAGAGATCTTACCAAGACTTTTGTTGTCAAAAAAGAATTTAGAAAAGGCGGCCAGCACTCACGATTTCTTTAACATCGTTCTTGAATGAATTGTGTAGAGCAGACACCCCAACATCAAACGGACAACACTTCAAAAGCCTGTGTAACTGCATGCATATGCAGCTAAAAAGATCTTAATGGATAATGAGGGCAAAACGATGTATATAAATGCTGGCAACAAAAAAGAACACACTACATCTAACAAAACGACATTCTCGACAGATAAAACTTTGAGATAGTCAAGAACTTTGTCTACCTAGGTTGCGCTTAACCAGCGCAAAGATCAAACGAAGATTAATGCTTATCAATCGATCCTTCTTTGGGCTAATAAGCCAATTGTGTATCAAAGCCCTCTCAAAAAAAAAAAATTTAGTAAAAGTTACAAAACTCTGATCACCCCAGTCCTACTGTACGTGAACAGGCATGAACAGATGAGGTCATAATCATTAGAATCATAAACGAGTTGTATATATGTACATATGTAGAGTTCAAATAATAAGACTAGGATGGCTGGGTCGTGTAGAGCAGATAGACAACAATAATCCGCCCCAAAGATTATTCAAATCCACTCCGAAGGGACGGTGCAGTAGAAGAAGACCTCGCCTAAAGTGCGGCGCTAAAGTGGAAAGGAACCTCGAACAACTTCTTGTGGAAATTTGGAGGCAGCTGGCTAAAGAGACTTGTTGATTGCAACCTAGGTCCACCCCCCCGGACTGTAGCGGCACCTAAAGTAAGGTAAGTAAGCAATTTTCAAATACTACGCGTTCAATTGTAATGTTAGACTGGTGGCCAGTACTGGACAGATATTATTACGTTGCACTACTGGAATGAGTCGGTATGCATCTGCATAACTAGTGTGCTAAGAACAACCTGCAAATCGAAAACATTTCATATTTCTGCAGTGATGTAGCATCACTACTTATTTGCAATGCTGATCCGCGGAGTCCAAAATCCTATTAGTAAAACTCGTTGGACGAATCCAAAGAAATGCACTCTAAGAGCATGTTTTCTAAATCACTGTTTGAAACAGTAGCTCTTCCATGAAAGTTTCTAACAGCAACAATATTTTTTAGTGCAAGGCTTTTATTTATAACCAAAAAATAAATAAACTATAATTAAAACTATCTATAACATCATGTGTTAAAAACTTAATTACAGAACAATTGGCCCATACTGTAACCAACATCTATACAAGCCATTAAACGTTCTCATGCAATTCCTTCCTTACATCCGTTCCAAAACAAATCCATAAGTGTGCGCTTAACATTGACAATTGTCGGTCTCATCATTGGCTCATTGTGCCAGCACGATATGAAGAGCTGTTCATACAAATTTTCCGCTTCAGGTACAGTCAAACTCGGCTTATTCCTAAACAACTCCCTTAAAGGGAAACCATCTGTGAACTCCTCATCCGATATGTCGCAGGATATTTCATCCACTAGGAGATTCTCTTTCAATCCAACAAAGGTACTCTGAAATTTTCCAATCAAATTTCTTGATATCTGGTTCTTTAATTTCTCAGGTCGCTGACGGTTCACTGTATTCTTTGATTTAAATGGTGAAAGGGTTCTAGTTTTTTCTAACATCGTGCGTATCTGCTCCAGGGATTTGTATGAGATTTCCGATGAGAAATGCTCACAGAGGCAGTTTTTATGAGAAGTACTGACGGTGATATGGACCATTTTGGACTGAGATGGTGCGCCAATGGGTCGTAAATGAGTCTTGACTACTTGGTAGGCTACACTTTCATTGCACTCGATCCATGAGTAGGGTAGTTGACGGAACTTTAGTTGCCACATTGTTACACCCAAAGAGAAAACATCAGCAGCTGGTGAAAGTATGTCCTCTCTCAAGGCTTCTGGCGACATATAGCGTACAGTTCCCTAAAAGATAAGCAAAGCTCATGTCTATCGAGAAGGTCGATGTATGTAGGTTCTTACTTGAACACGTCTACAAATATTTTCTGTTGCCATCACCGATGAGCCGAAATCACATAATTTACAGATATAGGCACGAGTATGCGTAGCCGACAAATTTCCATTGACTCTGCTTGTGTGCACTATTGCAGAGAAGGCAACCAGAATATTCTGAGGTTTTACATCGAGATGTAAGATTCCGTGCCTATGGCAGTACATCAGAGCATTCGCCAGATCCAGAGTTACACTGGAAATCACAAGTAAACGCAGGAGAATGGAAAAACAGTAAACATTCTTACTAAATCCGATGTTCAAGCGGTAGGTCAATGGAGTCCAAGATGATCTGAAGGCATTGTCCTGGGAAGCGTTCCATTATGACGATGCCATAGTTTGACGTAGATTCAATCTTGAAAGAAATGATTAGACTCGCTTAAAACTACTCCTATCTAGACTAACCTTTAACAATTGCACAATGTTACGATGACGACAACCCAGTATATTGGCTTCATTACTGATCGCGTTCGCCTCCCCATTGAGGTTTTTCATAATTTTCACAGCAACTTGCTTACCTGGAAGGATAGAGGAAGTAGATGCAAGTCGCATAGCAGTATTTTATCAGAACCTCCATAGATCGCCTTGAAAACTACACCGTATGAGCCCCGTCCAAGTATGTTAGATTTCGCATTCTCCGGTGGACCATCTTTCAGAATTCCAATGCGGTTCGGTGTGTCTAGGATTAGTTCACATTCATCAGTTCCACGATTCTGATTTAAGAATTCTACATTTAGTTCTATTTTATCCATAATTTTAGTATTTTGGGAGGAGGGCATTTGATTTGGAGATAAATTTTATTTTGTTTATTTTCGAACGTAATTTGACGTTTTCACAAACTGTAAAACGGTATTTAATGTCAGGTCTAGTTTCGCAATACAGTAGAGGCCGTACATTTATATTCTTAATCATTTCAATTGATCCTTATTAGACGGCGATTGTTCAATTGTTTTTGTGATTTTATCACTCTCTAAGAGAATTTTACTCCTTGAAATTTCACAATCTACGAATTTTGGTGCAGAAAGTACGCGAACAGACCTGTTGTGTCGATAGTTTGTGGATAAGAAGGGTGCCCTCTCTCTCAATCTCTCACTTTTCATGGGGTTTGCCAGGGAGTAGATTTTGCACTCTAACTTTGGGTGCTTAGCTGTAAAAATCTGACCATTTTTGTGGTCCAATTCCTTCACAAATTAAAACATTCATTGCAAAATGTATTACTTTTTCTAGTAAGAGTATGTCTACTGGCCCCCAACTTAAAATTAATCGGAGACTATGCTGCGTGCCAGCGTTACTGTGAACAAAGTGATACCCTACCCTAACTTAACTCTTCCAAAACGCAAGTAATCTCGGACCAGAATATTACTATCATATTTAAATCTCGGTTTTCATGAAACTATACAAAAGCATCCAGATATGAGCAATTGATATTGATATTACAAATTGGAATGCACGATACAACAATTGTACCAACGCAACGATTGGACAGATTTTTCGTTGTATGCAACGATTGTATCGTGTTTATGTTTATCAACGGTTGTACCGATGTTGTATAGTCGCAAGCTCTTGAATATACAATCTGTGTTGCATGCGACAGATTGTATGGACATCGTATAATGTGTGTTTGCGCACACAGCATTCATACATATTTTAGATCTAGCTATGGTTTCTATTCAAAAATGTACGCGAAACCAAAATGTATGTCTCGTTATTATATACGTTATTTAAACCATCGACAATGGAAGTGCAATATGCAAAATCATTACCTCCTTAAAAGGTAATATGGCGTGTAACCCAAGAATGGATAGTATCAGGAAGTGGGTCAATCAAAAGCAAGTGTGTGATCGAATCAGAGCTACAAAGTGAACCTAGTTTGAGCAAAAGCTTTTTTAATCGGTTTACAGAGTTAAACAGGGAAGAACTTTATACTGTCCTGTGCAGTGCCTACTGAGGCTGTTCGACGTACGTTGATGAAAATCAGACTAGGAATCCAGTCAAAGTGGTACCAATATTCATCGATATCAAGATAGACTACAGGAAGAACCGCAGTTAGGAGCAAACTAGTACTCTTAATGAAATGGATGAGATCCAATATTCTTCTATCTCTGTGGTACTTATGAAGAACCTGCATCCTAGGGTACCTATGCACCGAAAGCAGAACTATGGCATTGATCGCACTTCTTCCTTGTCTCATTTATGGGGCATAACTCTAACCTCTTGTCGTTTGGAGTGGTAATACCCACCAGTGATTTAGACACAGCTATTAGATATTCTTTATGGGCATCGTGGCTCAGTGGTTAGTGCGTTGGACCATGAAGCAAGGGGTTCAAGGTATGAATCCCAGTCAAAACACCTATACGTTTTTCACGGCCTCCTCTCTCGCGAGCGTCTGACAAACTTCCGAGGATACAACTGTCATGAGAAAGCTTCTCAAATAATAAATTGCCTTCGGACACGGCACTAAGCAGTAGGCCACTTTCATTCGTTTAAATAATGGTTGTGAAGCTAGGCCCTGACTCCCATTGACCTGTTGCGCTAAGTATTTTATTTTTTTTACAGAAAAGACAAACTCTGAAATATATATTTTGTATAAAATGTCATTCTTCAGAGTTTGTCTTATGTGTTATGTTTCTTCTATTTAACAAAATTATTGCTCATTTATTTGGTTTCAGGGTTGTGCAACTCCCCATTGACATCCGTCATCATCTGGCCAAGAAGAAACTTAAGTAATAACAGAATACGATCTTTCTATGAAGTAACCTCTGCCTTGTGAATAACTAGAAGATTATTCCCAGCTGAACATCAGAAATCATTGAGTAAAGAGATATTAAACTTTCGTCCCTCTTGCCTGCAAAAACCCTTTTGTTTACATTGTTTTTGTTGTAATTTGCTTCTCGTCTGTGAATACGTGTGAGCATTGGCAAAAACCTTTGGGGCTTGTCTAAACTACTCTCAATAGATGTCAGCACTCAAAAATAAATTTGGCTGAATGTAACCCCTTATAAGCTATGGTGAAACAATAAATTTTGATAACTTTTTGACAAAAACTGTTACTGTCAATGCTTGGCAACAACACTTTGTTAGTGGTGAAGCGAGTACGTTTACGGATGTGCTCACATAAAACGGAAGCATTCAACTTAAATTTACTAGAAATATTTTTCATTGGAAAGAATTCTGGAAAATCAATGAAAAAAAAATATCAGCATTTCAATGATAGTTTTTGTTTTTTTTTTTTGAAGTAAGCAACATGATAAAGGTAGAGGATTTCAATAAACGTACGAAAATTTAGCTCGTAGGTTCAGCTTTGTACGTTGTTTGTGTTATGGGTGTTGTATGGTCTTATGGTTTTTCTTACGATCCATGTTTCATGTCTATTCCTTCGACCTGATTCTAGTCTTGTGTTCTTTTCTAGACACTAATTTTGGTAAGGTAGGTACATAACGTACTGAGTTCATTGATTTGGTCTGTTCCCTTAAGTTCTGCACTAAAAATTGTAAATTCTCAAAGAGAGAAGTAAAAAATACGAACCTTTGACACAACGAATGCCAACTTTTCTAAAACGTCTGCAGCGTCTACCCCGTTTTGTTCTCTCCATTTTATGACTTTCTTGTGTAAGTAATTTAATTTGCGCATACATTAGATTTCTTATATAAGGTAAACTAAGCTATGTACTCAACAGCTGATACATTAGTCGATTAAACCATACCGGATGCTGCTCTGATAATCGCACTATCTTTAGGTGGTAACATACATATTACAAAAATTAATTGTTTAAACACACTACTTGAATGGCGATATAAACGCAGACACTTAAAGTCGATAAAAAAGAATATTCATCAGAGAAATGTACATAAGTATATGCCAAGATATAACAACTATTGTGTTTCTATAATCAGATAAAAGGTATGTACATATATGGCCTTTGTTTTTCGGAAATGTAGTTAAACATCAATGCAAATTTTAAAAGGGAGATAGATATACTTCTTACCCAGTTAAAGAGCCTATTATTATAATTCATCCACAATCTTTGGCAACTGTTGTTTGCGAAATTTCTATATATTGAAGCAATTATACGTTTTTCAAAAAAATTTAAGAATTTTATATTTTAATTCGCCATAACAAGTGTTTCAACCTATTCGCAATTGGCTGAATAGCATTGTAGTAATCTTTCTGTTTTTGTGTACATTATTTTTTAAAAGAATAAACTATCTGAAAACATATATTTTGATTTTTACATTTTCGGTCAACCGACGAAATTCAAATTGTTCTCGTCTTTTACTAAAGAATACGAATTTAAATATTTGTAATATCTAGTGAACGGCCCCAAAATACTTTCCAGCTCCTTCCATAAATTCAAAAATCGGTTGTCATCGCCCGTCAAATTACTAGTTGTTGTTGTGATTTAAGGTGAAATTGACCGATTTGTTGTTGTGATTTAGGGGTGAATTCACCAAGTCGGGGTGAATTCACCAAGTCAAACAAATGTGCGTGAAAATGTAACAATATGCGTGAAAATAGCTTGTAGGCAACTGGAAAGTGCCGGGAAAGTTTAATATCTCGTTGTTCAATGATTTCTGCTGAACATAAACAATAAAAACTCTGTTAAAATAAAAAAATTCAAATCATTGCACATCTCTTTTCTTTTTCAACGACTGCACATCTCTACTCCCAGTTGAAAGAAAAAGAAAAACTTGGATACCTTCTTGCTGAGCATGAGCGCCTGGTGTTTTTCTTATATTTTTTCATAGTTTAGTCAACTTTTCGTTTGTGGGTATTGAAAGATGAATGAATGAAGAAGCTGAAAAATAATACTCTTAGAGATTCTGTTTCAAGGAATTTAACTACTCTTTGGAAATCTGATGTGGTTACTGCTTGGGTTTTATTTCCAGGTTAGGATGACAGCCATCGAAGTGCTTAAGTTTAACTCATGTTTAAGCGCTTCCCTCATGCGTATACAGAGAAACTATTAAACCATTAAAACAAATAAACAATCGGAATCTTATTAACAATATATTTTCATTTTATTATCATTTCATTTGAAAAAAAATCAAATGACAGAAAGGAAAACAATCTACAGTACTCTTCTATACTTTATACAATATAATTGTCCTATTTATTTTCAAAGCCACGTTTCATTTTATTGACTTAAGTTCTACAGTTCCAAGCTCAACGAGATAGTTAATACTTATAATTTTTGTTTTTGTTCATAATACAAGGGAATATAATAAATTAAGAAGAACAAAAATGCATCAAAATAAAAGCAAAGCTTCTGGACAAATAGCCGAACATATAATCTCTTCCTGCTTTATCTTTTAAGGTCAGGCGAATGTATCTTACAATAATATTGCGTTCTTATTTAGAAACCAGTACCCAATATGGTAGGGTTTTGCGAGCTTAATTATTTTTTTCTTTTTTAAATATGTATATATATGTATGTAGGTAATATAATATTAAAACGGAAGAACTACTCGTATAGTTAAACATAATTGAAAACAATTCATCAGGTGGTTCTTTCAGTGACTAAAACGCTTTAATTCAAACCGATTGTATGTGGTGTAGGTAGGTGACTTATCGGTGTACACACGTGTGAGCAGAATTGTCTAATTGTCGTTCACTATGTCAACTAATCTAAAGCTAAATTAAATGTAGAGTCTAAAGATTGGACTATTGTTTGTGTAGTTTTTCAGTTTCCTCGCGAAGTATCTGTAAACAGAAAGTCGTTAATTCCAAACAAACAACCAAAAACTATTGAAAGTAAAAGCAACTTACTTTCAATTCATCTTGTATCCGATCGGTGATCAGCTTGCGGGCTTCCGGCTCGGGTACATTTCGATTTTTCATGTCCTGAATGAAATCGTGAATGTCAATCGGTCGCCCTACATTCATGGTCACTTTCTTGCCCATTTTCAGAATGTATGGCTCTACGTTGGGAAGAACTTCATCCATGCCTTCGTGCCACACGGGTAGAACGATGGGTATCTTTGTTGATTCATAGATCATTCGACCAACGCCCCATTTCAGACGCATATGCTCTTTCGTCATATTGACTTTACCCTCGGGGAAGACATGCACCCAATCGCCTAGGCATAACTTTTGTATGCAAACGTCAACTGCACTTTGGTAGACGCCAGCACCACGCACCACTGGAATACATTTTCCTGTAAAAGAATAAATAAAACGATAACCAGCCAAACAAGGAGTCGTGTGTTTAAGGAACTTACCGCTCATAAAAAACAGCGAATGATATTTATTTGTGAAGCATATATCATGGGCGGCTAATGACCAACGAGTTCTCACTCTAGAACAAACATGTTGAAGTGGAAGAACACCTAGAAGATAAAAAACAAAGTCAAGTCAAATACCCTGGCAGCGTAGTGTCTACTTTATACAATAATGCATTTTGTCCGGATATTCAATACGTTTGTTTTAGGAGACATTCGGGCCTTTCTAAGAAAGTTAACAAAAAGAATCTTTATGGAGATATGTATGCGTTTTAAGCAATAAACTGCGTAAGAGGGGTTCCCTACTCACTAGCTTATGCAAACTACATAACTTTCCCTTCCAGTTTGGCTAGGATAGTCTGGTTAGCCTGTTAGCTCATTTATAAGACGGGGATTCTATTTACAACACTTGATCGGAAAAAAACATTCATATCAACTACTTTATGTAACTACTATTACTTACCCCACAATCCTGGGTCATCGAAACATGAATGATGATTTGATACTGTAATTAATGGTACACCGGGTGGTCGTTTCGACACCAGTTCAATCAGTCTATCTCGGTTGTAAACTTTTGTCCTATTTAAAAACACTGCAAGTAGACAGGAATAATAAAAGTTAAAGTTAATTGAATACGAAACCATACTCAGTCTGCTGATGGCAATAAATGATGTCAATGAAAATTGTGATGATGATATTAAAGCCAATTGATTACAATCGACCTCTTGGCATTCTGCCATAGGACATGACTATTTTTGGTCAGGAATTGAGTGGCCTTAATGGTGGAATGAGTGGATCTTAAGCTTTATACTCAACAGGCACTTAGACGTGACTCTTCAATATTTATAGTTAAATAGGTACTCATTGGAAAAAAAATTTCTCTTAGCCGACGACTTTGATGGAAAAAGAAGTATCATTTGAAATGAAGGCAAATAGTAGGGAATACTAACGTCCTGCAACGAATGGTTTATTGCACACGTTGCATAGGAAATCGATGACATATTGCAAAGCTGGAACTTAACAAAGGGGATTGGGCATAGGAGATCGTTCCGTACATCCATTCACATCTTCTAACACTCATCTGAGAATGTTTGAAAAATTTATTTGTACAAAGGACACAAATCCACATGTATAACAATATGGTTTCCAAAAAGAGGACCCAGCTTAATATGGTGGACCTGGACCTGAACTTGAGGTAGCTGCCTCCTGTTTCCCTACATTTCACCAGAGGCAAGGCTTACAACCACTTCAGCACCATCACCAACGCACCATCGAATGGAGGTGTCGTTTTTATGAAGTGAGACTAGGAAAGCAACGACAACCAAGGATTTAGACATGTGATGGGCGAACAAAACCTTGGGGATTGGAACCGAAAGACGTTCGAAGACACAAAATGGCGTGCGACAAAGATGCGCACATTCACCGATATTGTTCTTATTAGTGGTAAGTGATGTCTTCAGCGCAGTCAAATAGGTCACTTTAACCAATGTGCTCAGAGAGAATGTGCTCAAATGATTTGTCATCGGAAGAGCATCACCTACATTTCGAGCACAAATTGAGTTTGCTAGAGTGATACCTCAGGCCACAGTGACCTGTTAGAAAGCTCACCAACTTCCTGATACTATCCTTATCTAAGTTAAGGATTTCCTTGTAGGAATAAGGCTTGATTAATCGTTTGGATTGAACCCCGGGACATTTTTCCAACAGGCCGGACGAAGTTTGTGTTTCTACTCAGTAATCAGCGCTGTGACGGCAGCGTTGACAGTCAGGTTCTAGTCCTACGAACACACATTCTAACCAAGCCGTAGCTTGATCTACAACTTGTAGTAGTTGCATCGATATAGAGTTCACTGAGAGCTGCCTGGCTATTTGCAAACATATAAACCCTAGCGCCCTTGATACCTTTACTAAGGTTTAACCTTTCGGAAGTCTCAATGGAGTTTAGTGTGGAAAACAGTGTGACACATTACCATAGGTATCGAGACTATGATGTTGAGCCCAACTACAACTCCAGATTTCACCTTCGGGAACCCTAGGGTCCACTATTAGACCAGTTTGCACGGTTCAATATTTCCACCTCAAATAACATACGGAAACACTACTTTCTGACCATGATGGGAGGGATAGTGCAAAACGTGTCGCCTTTGGAATTGAGTCAAAAATTATCAGATGTCCCATATTTATACCTGTATTCTAGTGAATCCGACATAGCAATGTATTGATATTGGATAACTCAGGACGGAAGAAGAGCGGGTCGAACGAGACACAAGGCGTCTGAGGTCAATTTAACCGAGAGTGTAATGGCCAAACCGAGCTCACGGGGGCCAGTAGGAACTTCAAACTGCATTTTTTTTTAGAAACATACCGTTTTTTTCTTATTTTGGAACTGCATACTTTAATGACGCCAGCAATATAAACACCTTTGACGTAACAGCAGAAGACATCATTCCCAAACACTTCTCCATAGATTCCCTGCACTTTGAATTTAAAAATAATTCGTTTCCATGCATTAATCCACTTTTTATTCTTTACCATGGCCGGAGGTAAAAAACGCGCGCCAAATATCAAAACACTTGAATAAATCTGATAAAAGCTTTGTCCTGTTTCTCTCTCTCTTTTTTCTATTCAGTCGCAATTCACCCCCTAGATTCAAAGCTTTTAACATTATTGTGCTGTGCCTACTATTTGGGTTTGAACAAAGCGGAAACATAAAGAACTGACTGACAGGTGTAACGATTTAAGTATTTCCATTGCACAAGGCCCTCATGACTGTATGCATGGATAGGGAAGGGTTTTCTCTTATAGAGATTTAATTGCGAGAAGTTCGTAAGGAAGTACTTAACTCCATGTGCAGACTAAACAAAAACGCCTGCAGTGGGTTTCTAGGTGAATTTTAGAAAAACCCCAAAATGGTTCCTTATTATAGAGCTGCAAAAGCACGAAGAAATTTGTGTAACTTAGATATATGTCATAATTAACAAAACGCAGCTAGTGGGGAACTGAAAATCTCCAATCATCATAACATCACTACTTCGACCGACTCGTCGTAATGTAGGGACCAAATATGGTCGAAGATTCTTTCGATGGTTATCAAATCCATCCTCACCTAATCCGCTGCCTTCACCTATGCACTTTCTCTCTTCGCTTTGAATTGTTATATGACCCATGCTGATGATAAAGCTGGCTAAAAGGCAATCAAATACCGCATTCGCAAACGGGGTATCACAGTGGCCTCGAGCAAGCTCCAACTAGCTAGCAGAACGTCGCCCTCAGGATATTCTTACACCATCGCCTGGAATTCCAGGGAAGCGATCAGTCATATCGCAATCTGTTCTTCTTCGAATCAAGGTTAACTAGATTCCATCATTTACATTCCATAATTTCTAAAATCCAGCCCCGCAAGAGCGATTCCTGAGCATAAGGACTCGAAATCATAAAAACTCTTTAAGCTGGATAAACTTTTTAGTTTGTCTTCGATTCCTGCGATAAGGACCCAACGTCCAATCAACAGAGACTTCAGAATGAAGCTTCCATCCAGTCAAAGACTATGAAAGTCAATGCTAAAGTATGTATATATGGCATTTACAGAGAATATGTTGACGACATAGTAAAATTCTCGTCCTATGAACACAGTATATGAACGACCACTAGTCAGTTCATCTACAGATTTTTATATTATGTCAAGCAAGTGATTGAAAGGCATCGTAGCAGTATTTAGCTGATATTACGTCCCCTGAGCTGAACGGTAGGGTAGTCCTTTAGGCGCCGTCTGACTATCAGAAAAGATACCTATTCTAATGGTCTTAATACCTTTTTCAAGGAATACAGTGGGACAAGTTCTAGTAGGCAAGAAGACTTTGGTTGGGTTCCATCACGCTAAATGTAACACCATATTTCATCTTCGATCCATTGGTATAGAATAGAGTCGAACATTTGCAGATGACCCACAACATCCGCCTTCCTAATGAAGATTTATAGGTGTGGTAGGCCAACAATAGGATCTAAAGCTGGTGAAGGGCATGTGTGTATAGTACGAGATTGGGATTCCTTTCGGTCACCAACCGATGGTCGCGTATGCGATAACCCAGCTGAGATTCCAAGTTCTGAAGTATAGGCCTCTACTAGCCTAGATGGCCTTAGTTACTCATGCAATGACGGATTTGGAATAGACTAATGCGGTCCCTTCAAGAATGATTCGTTCACGATTGGCCTTATTTACAATCTTCCCGCAGAATTGTATCCATGTAGTATGATTGGATTGTCTCAGTTTTACATTGCATTCTGTAAAAGCGAACATGTATCCGGGTCTTCTAGATTTCTTCCTAAGCTTTGCAAGCTGACCTTATGTTTATAAACATTGGCTTTAAGGACACAGCTGCTATGGTAAGATGTAAGGAACAAATCAATGAGTTGGTTTTATATATGTACATATATGTATATGTAGGTCGTGGAGTCTTGAGACCACAAACCGTGACTGTAAATTACTACGTAGGGAAAAAAGACAGTACGAAAACTTGTATCCTGGCGAATATGCTGGTTTGTTTTGAATCACGATCAAGTCGGCCTCTGTAAGCCTCGAGACAAGAACACTCTTCTTTAATAGCAAAAAGAAATGTTCAGGTTGCGCAATCTTCTCTAAAAAAAAAAAAACCCTCAAACAATTAACCTGATTCGTCGAGATGACCACTCTAACAAGAAATCTCTTTTACACAAACGTCTTTAAGCAAAAAGTAAGGCGTGTTGCGGTATATTCTCTGAAAGACTTAATCTTGGCGTATCTTTCCCCCATGTCCATCGTTTTTCAGATGAAAACCACGGCGGTCAAGGAGCCCTGTCACGGATATTACGACCTTCACTGACACTCAAGAGCGAATCAAGTAGCTGGAATTTAAAATGCAGTTTGCCTTTCAAGGAGATGACGAAGCGGTTCAACATTCTCCTAAACTCAAGAGGCATTCTGACAAGCTCGCCAGAGGGGCTACGACTTCCAGATAATTTACTAAAACTGTTAAGCATGTGTCATAAATATTAACAACGTGAACCCATTTCCTGCTACACCCACTGTAGAATGCATTGAATAATCTCTTAACCCCCAATGAAACACCATCAATAATTACCAACACAATTGTGCCCTGTACGAGTACTTGTGTGTTATCCTTGTATGCATGGATTGAAACAAAGCAAATTGCAATAGGTCATCGACTATGCCACCCTCTGCCTTTGTGACGTGGCCTGCTCTTAGCACATCCCATGGGGGGTAACACGTTTCTATTATCCCTCAGCCGACAACCACTACACTCTGTTGACATTTTAGTTGTTAAATTTCATTACGTCGAGTAGGTACGCAAAAAGAATCATACCACTGGGCTAAAGAAGTCACGCGACATCAGCTGACATTGGCTAGTGTCGTAACCGACAGGTTGACTGGAATTTATTGTACTGCATTTGGTGGCACTGTTGGGAGTATTGATTGCACTTTGTTGTATTTTCTTTTTATTTTTTCTTTTTGTTCTCTATCTTCCTCTGTAATGACCCATTTCCATTCCGTTTTCATTGTTTAACAATATTGCCTTTGCTACCGAAGGAAACTGTTTTTTGCTTTTGGAATCGTATAGCAACAGCATTCCTTGGCCTCATTCAACACGACGTTGAGTACACCCCCCTAGCTGGGTGTCAGCAAAATAACCCACAGTTAATGACATCATTTTAAACTCGAATTGACATTTCAGAAACGGAGGTTAGTACTAAGCTCCAGAGATACTAAAACTAATATTCCTCGAGGGCACGTATCTCCCATAGTGGATGCTTCGCCGTTTTTAATAAAACTTTCCTTTTTGGGTGAATCACTTTATGGGCTGGGGTTGATGAATGTGAATTTCCAGTATCCAGTCATGCTTCGGAATAAAATGGATCATCTGCTGCGAACTCGTATGGAAATTACTTTGCTTCTCTGTATGTGGCACCATTGTTCTTAGGACGAGAGTATGACTCAGCAATGAACTATTATGTCGCTCGGAGTGAAAGGACTTTTATTAGGGGAAACTCTCAATGGAAGATGGGTCATTCTAAAAAGCGAGCGCTTGAGTGTGTGGACGTTGAATTGTTCTCTGCTGCTGCTGTTTGTGAGTTGGGGTTGATTTCTTTTTGCTTTTGCAAATTTTTTTTCCATTATTTTGAGGAATACCTACTGTAAGTGGATGGACTTTAAAATAGCAGGAGGGTGCGAGTTGGGTTATGATTCATCCTTGACCACTTGCCACAAAGGGGTCGTAAAAAATGATTAACTGGCATTATTTTTGTAATACTTCTCACATACCTAAATGTACATAAATGATGCAATTTTATGAAAATAAAATGGGTGTAAGCGTTCAACGTAGATAAGGCACATTCTATCTTGTCATTGTTTCACCGACAGGTCACTGGATCTACCTAATTGCCTGGTACCTTTAGTAGAGCCTGAGGAAAACGAGATAGAATAGAATTAAAATTGTTTCAAGAATCACTAATGAACCGAATTTTAGTCACAGTAGAGCTTGTGTCAACAGTGTGTAAAAACGTTTAAAGCGTAATCTACTGGATCCGGCAGAAGTGCGGCTAAAAAAAGAAACATCGTAGATAACTTTGGAGAAAGGATGCTTAAAAGTCTATGCTTTAAGAAAACAAATTGGGGAGACCCAATTTTCAAAGAGTATTTTAAAACATTGTCGACAATTTCAGCAACATCTTCAGTAACTATTCTTAGAGATGCCTTTAGAGGCTAAAATAGAACCCTTACCTTACGAGTTGTCCCGACTGACTAGATGAACCAACCCTTCTCATCGGAAGAGACAGTAGTTCGAACGTATTTGGATCCGAACTTCATTCCATGGTTTGCAATTCGTTGGTAGACAGTTGTCTAAAACGTAAAGTCCTCGTGTAAAGACCATTACCGATACATAACCTCAAGCTGATCGCCAGGTCACACTAATTCAATTATAAAAAAGTTCTTTGGACTATCCTTGCTTGGTTACTTGTCTACGGTCACAACGCAAAACAAAGACCCAAAAAACTAGCAAGCTAGATTGTCTAAACAAAATCATTAGACGGGGATCAGTAAACACCAGCCATCAAAGGTGAGAGACACGAATCAGATCCAAAATTCTGCAACCATTGCACTCCACTATTTAATGGTCCAAGTTAAGTCTTTTTATAAAAGTTCGCGTACGGTTGCAAAAACTTTACGTGCGCGATTTTTTGATTTTCATTGCTAGAACATTCTCACCTATGAAACCAATTTCTTATTAAACGGCCTCGTGAATAATCATAAATGTGTGAACTTAGGCAAGTCAGTAACCCGACTCCATTTACGAAATGCCATTGCAAACAAAAATGTAATGCGCGTGCTGTTTCCTGTTGGTATCATGCTAAAGGGGTCATGGACTCAACATCCAACTTAAAATTGCAAGGAATCCGAATTAATATCAAAACTGGCTATATCAATGGGGAAGCTGCACTTCGAAATATATTTAATGGGTTCTGAAAAGAAACGACTATGCCCATCGACGTTTAATGCATCTTAGACATATGTACATGTGTAGTCTCTAGCAAGAATACAGTATAGGAATCATGATTGTGGCTGCACAGAGCATTGATTCTGAATACAGATTGTGGTTAGAAGCGAAGTTTTATCTTCACTGTACGATTTCCCATTGATTTTCCCAAAGAGAGACAGTTTGATCTGGGACTTGTAGTGGCATCATTGGTCTGCATTTTTCTGATAATAACAGTCCTACAATAGAATTGAGCATACAAAACCAGTTTTCCAGACAAGACTAAGAAGACAACACAGTCGAGAGAAGATGTCGTTGAAAATACATAACATCGTCTCGTCTCGTCTGTGACATTTCTGAGAAATAGAAAACTCCCCGACGACGTAAACAAAATTAAACTTCTTCGTGATATACACGCTCAAATTCTACGGAATAAGTGCAAGTACAATACATTACCGAAGCAAATGGAATATGATCTCTACGCCTTTATTCATTTTCCTGTGCTAATGGGTCAAGAGCCTACGCAAAAGCTGGAAAATTATATGCAAAAACATCAGAATTGCAAATAGGGTGACAACAGAGTACCGGAAAAAACAATTCAATATCAATAATCCGAATAATCACATGTGTAAGGTATTATGTTACCAAAAAAATAACAAATAATTCCACAACCACGAACGTGTGCACCTTTCACGTAATTAAACCTACACTTTCAGAAATTGTAATCGAATCCAACACACCATGCTCGATCAAATTACCCCTTACAATGTACTGGCCCAGTTTTGTTATTCCCGTATGACAATGTGAACATAACCTCTCCGACCATAAATAGAATTCAACAATCTTACTGTTGATGATTCGTCAGACAGTATACTACAGTACATCCAATAATATTAATTGCATAGCTCTACATATTTATACACAGTATGTATGCATACATACTCGTATATCACCTCACTAACCACCCCTTTTGCGGAAGATGCTCTGATCATAACCATCATCACATCGGACTCGGACTCGCAGTTTGTGCCATTTTCAATTAAATTCGCAGCACACAGAGAGTGTAAAGCTTTAGTAGAATAGAATAGAATAGAATACGACTACCCGGCTAATTGAAGCGAATTATTCAAAAGAGCGAAATAAATAAATAAATAAACTAGAAAAGAACGAAGTGATTGTCGTAGCAACTAATAAATTTATGGAATTTGAATATATGCGAGTACCAGATTAGGCGCTCTCGATACGAGGCGAGATGATGCGAATTTATTGTCACAAGTGTGTGCTTTAGACTCATGAGAAGAGCTAGGAAACTAATTAATAAACATTCATTTTGATTGAATTTAAGTCTTTGATGTACATACAGAAGTATAGTATAATCTTATCCCAGTTAACAAGCATAAAAGAACACATTTCGATTTGGAGAATCAACCGATGCCTCGTACTGTTATTTACACAAATTCGACAAAAGCTTCATCTATACCTCAGCTGAGTAGAATGTGGCCCTTTCTGACACCACAAACGCTCAAACCCATCCTCCTCCAATTAATCCCAAAAATAGTCAGTAAGCATGGTCCGGTAGCTATCTACCTTGACTATGACTGTATTGTCAAAATGGTAGTCCAACTGCGTCCCCTAAGTCAAACAAAATATATAGAGCGAGGACAGAAGAGAGTTTAACATTTCCCCTCAGAGACAAAACTTACGAATTATTATCCAAAAAATTTCTGTAAGTAAGTCCTGAGTCAACTGACACCTGATGACTCAGGTTCAGATGAATAAGTAAATTCTGAAGATGTCTGAACATTCTACAGTCTTTGACGGCTTTTATTTAGACTCTTACTTAGCATTTAAGTTATTTTGTTCTCCGATGCTTTCCCTATCTGTCTTCAAATATTCATCATTGTTTGAAAGATTACACCCCATTCTTATGTCCACGCGATTGTGCAGTTTTTAGCGCAAAAAGTATTATGGCATGAAACCCACGCCAAACAGTCAATATTGCTGACTGGCCCAAATGGGCCAATTGTGTGACTTTGGAAAACAAAAGGTTCCAAGAAGTGAGACTTTTTACTCTTGTCTTCAATACTTGTTTCTAGTACTTCCACTTCAAAAATTAAGAATTTTTTTTCTAGAAATAGGGTTCTTAGATTGCCTAGGCTAACAGGAATATTGTAGTCCTTAAAATGCAGATTCTGAACCCTAGAAAAATCATTCCAAGATTTCTTGCCCAGAATGAGTTAGAGACCAGGAACGCAATCATAACTCATTTATTTATTCCCTTCTCTTTATTCTAATATCAGAATATACTGAGGCTTAAACGCTACAAGCTCATGAAGTCATGAAGAGTGGTCCAAATGCGAAACCAGCCGAATAAAGTCAAGAAGCTAAGAATCTCAGAGTGCCATTCTCTAGCTTCACTCAGGCTAATTGTAGTAAAATTGTTGTCAACAACCCCATATGATCAAACCTCACTATTATACAGGGAAGTAAAACTATTTAACGTTGTTTGTTTCTCAGCTGTATCGAAATCGCAAACAGTATCCAAGGGTGTTTTTGAAGTCGACGAACTCTGCGCCAGTTCGCTGAGTCCATCGTCGTCTTCTTTATGACAGGACCATACAACTGCATAGGAGATGAAGGATAGTTTTATTCTCCTGTTCATCATTCAAGAGAGCCAACTATCGTTAAGATTAACAGGTTTCTATTAGCGTCTTGTTTTCTTTAAATCAAGACTAGATCTGTTTAAACAAGAGACACGTACATATATTGTTCTGGTTGTCGTTTGCCGTGCAACAGGGTGCAGCATCGATGTGCATGTAGGTCCTGACCTGCACACTATGTAGTCTGCTCGTCCACGAGAATCAAACTTCCCAGACTACAGTGATATTCACCAGAAATAAAGACTAAGATCATGATGTCACCGACATGTAGCAAGATTGAAAAGTGCAGAAGGTTAGTTCCATATACATACATACATCTCCATTTACTCCACTTTTTCTAAAGAAGAACTTCTTACCTTTGTAAGAGAAATCGATTGTGGCTGTGGATTTGTGAATGTTTAAATCTGGAAGCACCTCTTCCACGGTTTTAGTGCGAAAACCCATTTATTGCACAGAGTAATAGAAACTCTTATGTAGAGTTTAGTACAATTTCTTTGAAGAACTGAAGACTGGTTTGTATAGGTAGCAACGAAAGGAAATGGTTTCCTTTTTCTCGGCTGAACAACTATTGTTAAGTACTTTATTTCAAATTGACGACTGTCAGCGTTCAAGTGTTTTTTCAGTTGGCCTTAGTTTGGATGGCTATCAACTAAAGACGTAGAAAAGAGAAAACTCTCAATACAAATACTTGCCTACAGCCGCTTGTACTAAATGAATGCCACAGCAGCAGCAGCAGCACCATACACTCAGTCGCCAATTTCAAATTCATTATTAACTATAATGAGAAATGATCATAATTTATTTTATTAAGAAAAACGCGCCAAAATTTCTAATTCACCTGCTAGCATAGCCGCCCCAACGACAGTCAGATGATCCTATTAAATGAAAAATCATCATCTTCTCTCCTTAATAAATAACAAAAGCTTTTCGAGCACATTGCAGAGAGTAAGGGCAGACACAGCACAGCATACTCTCTCTCCCTGTGTGTCACATCAATCATGCGAGTTAGTTCACATATATTTCTTTTTTTGTGTCTTTTTTTTCGGACAAGGACAGTGTCATTGGCATTGGCCTCGGCAATAAGCTGTCTATGATAGGTATGCACTTTTATAATACACTTAGAATGTATCTGTTCTTCTTATTATTATTCCTCCTAACAAACGAAATGAACGAGCAGATGGTTGAATGAAACATGAGATTAAATGAGAAAGAAATTAAAAAAAAAGAAAACGACAAGAAAAAAGGGGAAAATTAACTGATTGAGGACAAGTAGAGTGTGTTCTACGTACCTAAAATGATTTTACTAAATAATCCAACGGCTGCTACGGCAATCGTACTCGCAATGTGCCATAAATTTGACGGATGCTTTAAACGTGGGAATATCCAATCGATATTGTAGCCCATTATTTCCGCCTGATGGACGTTGTATTGTTGTTATTATGTTGTACAAGTTGTTGTTGTTGCGGTATCCAAAAACAAAATAAATTATGTTCAAATAAAATTAGAAAATACATCAACAATTTCACAGGATAAACTTTCACACTACAGCATTTTTATTATTATTTTTTTTTATTTGTTTTAATTTTGCTGATTAATTTAATACTATTACTAGACCTTGAAAAAAATGTCCTTTTTTGCACAGTTATCCTATAAAATCACAAAAAGAAGGAATCGTTCCCTTCATTTCACAACATTAATGGAATCTTGTTATGATTCTGTTTCACCCTTTTCTGGGATGAGGAAGATGGAATATACTTTCTTGCACATCGAACTCTCGTTGCATGGAGAGGACAACAAAACGAAAAGGACAAGGAAAAGGATGGGGTGTTTTGATGTAACTTTTTTTTTCTCTTCTCTTTGTTTTGTAGGGAAAAGCTTCAAATTTTTTCTTTCGAGGATATCTGTTAGCGAATTATTAGAATTATCCTTGGAAGATTAGCACTGATTTGAATTTAAACATTTAAACGCTTCCGGTTCGCACACAATTTTGCCAGAGATGAGATTTTATAATTTTCTACATTTGGGGGGGAACGCACAACAGACAACGCCACGGAAGTCATCCGTACAACGAGCAGCGATAGTTGTGAAGCTTTTGACAGCCATCAAGATACTGTATAAGTGAGTGCCAGTGCCAAGGGGCTGTGGTGGACGTGGAAGCAACATATCGCAGTTTATGCTTTGCGTCTGTGTACTGAATAGACACAAGCTCTCGGTATGCACCGTCGCATGGGGTAGTTTTGTTATGAGGCGCACAACAAGGAGTGGTGGCCCGATTGCAACAGTGGAAGAGGGTTTCATCCATTGTTAAAGATGTGCCCCAAAGCTAAAGCAGCATTTGATGGGGATAATTTGGTAAGAACTGATTCATTTTGAGTTCATAAATAATTTATATCCAATAAGTTTCTTTCTATATAGAGGTCCATGTTCGAATTATGCATACAAAGAAAAAAAAGCGTGGATGAGTGGGATCGTTAACACACCGGCGCAATCGTCCTTTTCGGAGGCATATGGTGGAGTTTTCCAACATTTAGCATCCTCAATATTCAACAGATTTGTTGCAATAAAACTCGTTATAACGTTTTAGTATCGGTTACACTTCTTTTTCGAAATACATTCATTTAAATTGCTTCGCAACGAGTACAAGTTTTCACCAAGCCGATTCCTAATATTCAGTTCAAACTCTACCAGTTGCAGTTATCCCTACTCAAGTGTGTATTCTATTTGGAGATATACATATATACTACTAAAAGCACTCGCATTAAGTGTTTGCCATTTCGATTTCGCATCATAATTTGAAAACAAACGGTTTCTAGGCCAAACAGTGTACAATTTATAACTTGCACTACAGTGAGATTTATAAAATAGATATTCTGGTGTTGCGCAAATGGGCGGAAATCCTCATCCCTGATTTCACAGAGTTAATGGAAGTTTTTACACGGTTGTCGTAAAGCCTGAGGAACTAAAAGCCACCTAACTCTCTGCTGATATGAATTTTCTGTAAAGTGTGTGGGCATGTGAGAACAAAATTCAAAACACAACATGACGCGAATTTCGTCAAAGAGATAGATCTCCTTCACGTACAAAGGAGTATGTTCGAGTATATAGTATTCATAGTATCATAACACTGTACTGGTGTACTCAGCAAAAGCATCCAAAAGTCCAGAGTAGGTCAGATTCTAACTAGAAAGAAAGAGTTACAGTCAGCGACCTCACCATAGACAACAATAATTACCGACTCAGACATGGGTTCACGAATTTGTAGATATTTACAATGTGCATCACCGTCTCTTTGGTTAAACTATATTTAATTAGGCAGTCTGCCCTAAAGTCAGCTTTATGTAAGCTTATAGTCAAGCAACCTTGAATCAAATTAGCCGTTTTGCCGTGGATATTAGAACATTCGAATTGCCAGATGTAACTTGCCTCGTAATATGCTAACAAATAAGGGCTCATATATCGCAAAAAAGGAAACAATTAGCAGTTCATTGCCAACGCACACCCGAAATCATTGGTTACCTGTTTTCACATCTGGTGAACCATCTCAGAAATGACAAAGCTTATAGGCTTTCAGTGGACACCTAACAGAGTGAATTTTAGTCCCTAAATCGGATAAAAATGAAAGAAACATAGTGTAGCGTGCACAGATCCAAGGACAATTACATCAATGAAGTTCTGAGGAAAGCAGAGGAAACAGCAAGCAGGTCTGTTCGCATAACGAGAATCACGAGGTTGTGATAGTTTTATAGCTTATGAGAGTATAAAACTGCTACTTGTTAACCTCGGATTAATTAGTTCAAAAGTGATTCGTTAGAGTTACACTTCCAAATCAGACTGAGCTGCCCCAGACAACAACTTATAAATGCAACGGTAAAGCTTGATGAAAAACCGCAGTTTTTACGGGCTGTGCCAATAACAGTCGATCTCTTGCATTCACTTAGCTTTCTCAATCACTGTCTACGAACAATTTAAACTGTTTGGTAATAAAAATTTTATCTTTAACAACCAAACTTGTAAGGCAACAGTCTACAGATTAGACATTACCATCAAAAAACGAAAGTTAGTTTCGATGGCAGCAATCAAACTATGAAATATATATATGTACATAGATATGAAATAAGCTTGAAGAAAACTGAAACTCAACGCCAAAAGGCTTACATAACAACGCGTAGGGTTAGTCCTGAATATATGGCCCACAAGGAAACAGGACATCAGTAACTAAAGTAAAGTAAAAGAAAGCTATGAAAATAATTCTCTAAATCAATCAGGAAAATCAGAAACTAAAAGCTACTAATAGGGCTTCATGTTGATCAAATTTTTTACCAGATGGCTTGACGAAAACAATTCACTCAAAGTGAATTGCATTCACATTACGAACATGTGCAGGATTTTTGTCGTCATACCTGCAGCACAAGAGGTAGATAGAAAAAAGATCCATTTGGTGGTCGCACTTGCACTGAAAACACGCGTGACAGGTAGAATTTTGGAAATCATAAAAAAAGGAAGGAAAATCATAAAACTCATCCACCCTACGAAATATCGAAATAAGTCTGTTTTCAATATGGTAGACAAGGAAGCGAATTTGGTTGAAAGAGTGGAATCAAAAGCTTAAAATTTTTTTTTTGTTAAATTGCCAGCAGAATTAGAATTTGATTTTCCTGATGATTAACAGAATTTTGTGAGGATGTGCGATTTCTGATTATAGGACGTACCTACATAGCTTAGAAGAATAAGGAAGTGTCTTCCCGTCTGACTTCCAAATAATGAAGAGTTTAAAAGCTATTAAGCGGATTGACAAAAACTCTTTCTAACCACATATTTAGGGTCATCATACCGAAGTGCCGAAAAATTTGACCTGTGCTTGCGCAAACGTGCATCCGTTGTTGTTAGCTATTACTGTGTATATTCGTACGTATATGCAGAGCTAAGCCTAGATCGATTCCAGATCGAAGTGGATACATACATACGTGGGTCGAGTCGAAACCACTATTTGTACTGAGTCGAGTCGAAAATGTCCATAACTACCTACATAAATGTTCGTTGCATCGTTTCTTTTTCCGGTTGGCGGGCGGATGCCATTAAGGACATTTATGATATTTCTCAGTTTGCTTCCGTTTATTGCATTTTTTGGTAATGCTTATCTGTCTATCAATTTCGCCTCAAACTTTCGATTCAATAGGTCTGTTCGCGTACTTTCTACACCAAAATCCGTAAATTATGAAATTGCAAGGAGTGAGGGTAACATTCTCTCAGAGAGTGGTAAAATCAGAAAAAAGTAAACGAACGCGAAAGATACGAAATTTGCCCAATTTTTAGACGCAATTTTAGATGGAAATCTGGACCTCATTCGTTCGACCCTCTGCAACTTCTAAACTATAAGTGGTACATGCATGATTTTTAAGCAGACTGTGCAGAAAACTAATTGCTTTGCACAGGTGATGTCATGGTTGGAAAAAGCCAAAGAAGTATTATTTTGCTAATATTTTTCTGAAAATATTTAAGCATGTGTATCCTGTCTCTTCTGTGCGAAGGAATTTGTTTTCTGTTTTTTACTGCTACAGCGAATAGAATGGTTACAGCAGCATTGAACCGAGAAACGATGTTGGTGCAAACTGTACGCGTTGTGTGTAGGGAACACAGGTTTGCACAAACGTACAAACGCACGTTTGCGCAAGCATGTTTGTGTAGTGTACGCGCTCTATAAATAATCGATCATTGACCCGGGAATGACATTCAAATCTCATGCAGATCAACTGATATTCAGACTCTAAATCGTGACGCAATCGGAACATGACATCTATAAATAGTTTCTCCCGCCGACCACTGTCTCTGGTGTTAGAGTACACCGATACGTTTGAATGGGAACAGCACGTTTGGAGTGAAAGTACGTAGTGCATACATACAGAGTGGTGGTTTTTCTTTCATTTCGATTTTACTCAATTACATGGCTCACTGTGAAGGGCACTTGTGCCGCAATGCGTCCCTCTTATTATACAATTCCTACTGCACTCGTTGTAAAGGACATTTTATTTTCTAATTAGAAACATTATTCATCCGGCAGATACTTACACTCTTGCATATCACTGGAGTTGTCGTTACCCATTGCGAAGTACGCAAGTTCGCTGGCGGTCTTAGGGCAGCAGATACACTAATTCGTTGAAGTTGGCGCAATTTGCACACATTCCCGGTGACAAGGAACCACATGATGAAACACAATTGATTATTGCTTTCGTTGACTAGATATGTATTAATTTATAATTATTGGATTTAATTTTAGCACCAACTGCCGATTATCTTTTCCGGCAGTCGAAAGTAATCTAAACTGACAGATTGAGAGGAAAAAAAAAGCCCAAGTGTCATAAAGTTTTGGTGGTGTATATTTTGCACGTGCAAAATACCCATACAAGGGTAGATTTGTTTGACAGCTGGTTGATGCTAATTCGACTGGTTTGTTGGTGAGAGGAGGATGGCATTAGATGAGGGAGGAGCTCAGATTGTGTTTTGTTTGGATGATTGTAGTAGAAGCGGTGAGTGTACGAGCTTTTGAGGTACAGGGAGATGCAGAAATTTTGTGAAAGATTTTTTTGTAATAGTTTGGGTGGCACGTTTATGACGTCCAACTAGTATTAATTTATTATAAACCCTGGGTATAAAATAATTACGGTGAATGTACATTAGTGTTTTGTGAGACCTAAGATTATAAGCAATTTGTTCATGAGAGTTTGGGAAAATAAGTTTATTTAGCAAGAATATCGCGGTGTGGTCATGGATCGACCACATACACCATACACGAGTCATAATAGAGCAATGGGTATTATATGCACTGTTTATCATCGTCGGGAAGGGTTTCGAAGTTTTAATCAATCGATTACCACAGAAAAACTGATACGTAGCTAGTATCAATTGTGTTTAACAAGGATAAGGGCAAGATTACGATTTTCGAGGCACAAAGTTCTGAGAACGCAACTTTTTTTATTTTTATAAAATAAGCACAAAATATAAAGTACCAACATTCTCGTTTTCGCCTAATTTAGGAGATATCGAGGTTTGAAATTTTATTTTTTCTATGGGATTTCCATTGAAATATATAATTCTTTTGACGTACACGCAACGTGGAACAGAATTTTTTTGCATAGTTCTAGGAGTTAACACTTCTGCGATTACAGAATGTTGCATAAGTTTCAATCTCAAAACCTTCTTCAATGAAAAATTAAGCATATTTTTAGGAGTTATAAGTTTCCCAGGTGCATACCATTGCAATCCATTTGATTCGTTTGTATATTTCATAACTGAACATAAAATCAGTTAAAAAAAGCTCGTTTCTGGTCTAGCAAGACATAAAATTTGTGTTACAAAGTTAAAAGTGAAAAAATAATACAAAAGAATGTCTACTCATCCTAAATTACACCCAACACTGAAACATTTTTCGTTCCTATCAACTCTACCACGACTGATTTCAACGGAAGAGGTTGCGGTAAGGTTTCTACAGGATATAAAACTTCTTCCTTCACAGATTTCGACGCCTCCGCTGTGTTGTGGACTAATAATGAAAGTAGAAATTAACCCGGAGAAGAAATTGGGCTGGATTTGGAGGTGTGCCATGAAAAGATCTCGACAACAAACTGTCAAGCCTTGCCGAAAAACTCAAAATCCATGCGCTGGAACATTTTTTGATGGTAATTGTTGCCATATCAAAATAAGAGATGTTTTGGCCATAATTTTGTGCTTTGTAAGCAAAATGCCAGTGACTTGGACACACCAACAGCTAAAAGAACAGCGTCAAGAAAATGGTAAATGCGAACTAAGCTGTGGCACTATCAACGACTACTACGACTGGACTTTATGCTATAAGTTTATAATCTTATAAGCACTGAAATTCAAGTCTTGTTCTTCTTATACTTGAGGCCCAATAAAGTGGACGTGTCATTCTGTATTTTTGAGGGCACTACCATGATAACTTTTAATGGATGTTATCTACAAAATTTTATTGAAAAAATGATTTAAAAAAACCAAAAAAAACGCCTCAAAAAGTGGGCGTTGTATCGCCTATAAATTGTGTCGTAATATTTTTTTTTTTCAATTTCTAGTCAAAATCTGAAAATATTTGAAAGTTTTAAAAAGTGGGCGTGATAAAATTTAGTACGCCATATCTTTGCATATGACTTACAAATATTCCTCAGTTATTAATTTTTAGCCAAATTCTTGAAGAAATGGGCGAGAAACAGCCAATTTCTAAAATTAAAGTTGTATGCATTTTTCATGGAAAACGTTGTATGACATCTAATAGTATATGCCCGAACTAACTCACACATGCAATTTAATCAAAATCGTTAGAGCCGTTTTCGAGAAAATCCATTTTTAGTCAAACTGCCCTTAGGGTTAGAATGAAAATTCCAATTTCGCCTCTAGGGATTATCCCACAGAACCTATAAAATGATCTTTGAAGCAAATCCGTCCAGCCGTTTAGGCTGCAGTCGAATAGACAGACAGACGGAATTGGCGGACACACTTTTTTGTACTTCTCCATTACAATAATGTCGAGTTTGATTAAAATTTCGAGTCCGAAATTTTTCACGAAACCAATGCTTGCCCTGTACATATTCATAGGTGCAATTAAAAATTTTACCTAAACAAATACATATGTAGATCCGGACGAACCAGCTATAAAACTATAGATTTTAGATCGTAGTCAGAAGAAAATATTTGCTTGCCTTAAAAGTTGCAAGCAAGCGCAGCAAGTTGTATGTACCATATACATATGTAAAATAAATAAATAAAATTTTATTCCAAAATAAATAGACCGTCAGTTGAATTTAAGTCAGTTTAAAGAAACTCCTAAAACTATGCAAAATAAAGTTCTCTGTCGGGCCAACAAATTATATATTCTAATAGAAATTTCATAGGAAAAGGCCGTCACGTGACTTGCAACAAAAGATGTATTTGGATATAAAAACTCCCAAAACTATGCAACAAATTTTCTGTTCCACGTTGCATGTACGTCAAAAGAATTATACATTTCAACGAAAATCCCATAGAAAAAAATAAATTTTCAAACCTCGATATCTCCTAAATTAGGCGAAAACGAGAATGTTGGTACTTTATATTTTGTGCTTATTTCATCGAGATGTACAAGACTGCGTATTCAAAACTTTGTGCCTCGGAAATCGTAATATCCCCAGGATAAGGTGTTCACTATCACTGGTGGTGTTCCCATTGCACTATTTCAGGGAAAGATAACCTGAAACACATTGACTACACTGACGGTGTTTGCCTACTTTCAAATCGAATAATAAATCTTCATCTGATGGACTAAAATCTGTCTTCATTTTATGGACAAACACAGTTGGGCTTAAAATAAAAGCAACCAGTTAAGAAAGCCCTGATCCCATCTGACACTCATCCTCATCTTAGCATTACTGGACCGGAAGTCGAGAAAGTAAACAAATTTTAATCGCAATGACACCAAACTGGAACTATGTCCAGCAGAATCAGGAAACCATGTTCTCACCTCAAGAACGCAGCGGCAACGGTTTCGCTCGAATGTATAATAAGTACAGGTATATGGAGGCAGAATCAGGAAGATGAACACTAGTAACACACGCAAGTTTGAGACCTTCGTATATACATACATAGATGCGTAAAAATTATGTACTTATAGGATTATTAAGGTCCAATCGTATTTGGAATGGAAAACTCTACCAGAGAATGGCCCGAAAGGCTATAAACAATATACAAAGCAGAAAATACCAGTAAATAGGACATGGATGAATTCATTGCGAGATACACCATGCAATGCGTTTGCCCATCTAGGAACGACTGTTCCGTTCCAACGTTGAATCCGTGCTGCTATATGGGTGTTGTACCTGGAGGATGACCTCCACTATCACGAGGAAACTGCAAACGTTCGTCAATAAGTGCCTACGTTATATCTTTAGTATTTTCTGAGCAAACTGTATCTCTAACGAACAACTCTATCAGAGAACAGGCCATCAACCTATAAGCACAACAATACGACGACAGTGGATTGGACATACTCTCCGAAAGGGTGACAGGTCCATAGCTAACCACGCGATACGATGGAACCCACTTATTCATGATGGCAGGTACGTGCCGTAGAAAAGTTGAGAAGGAAGCATGGCAACTGGGAAAGAGTTGGGGATTGTCGAGGCCCTAGGACCCACAAAGGGATACAGGACTTAAAGGATCTAGGGAGGTAAAACTGCCACGCATCTTTGGCAAACGTGATACAGTTCAGTTTAAGAAGAATCAATCTAGAGGTGTGAATGGATTTAAGTTAGTAAAAAAGTAACTTATTCCACATTGTATCGCAATTTACAAAGAAATATCATTTTTTAGTGCGGATCAATAAAATCAACTTAACGCTAAGCTAAGCTCACCTAATGTAATTCCTGGAAGTAAGTTGTAAACTGCGTAGGTTAGGTTAGCAGTAGCTGCCAGCTACCATCAACATATTTAGACCAGTAATATGATATGATCCTCCATACCTACTGGTGAAACCAATAAAAGCTTCTAATGAAGCCCAGTAGACTCTTAATGTCGATGTTAGCAAGATCACCAAGATCATTGAAGAAAAAGTCTCCTAAGTGAAGTTTTTTTTTGAGCGGAGTGAAAAGTTATAGTAAAATATTATTGTTTTAGAGAACAGCCGCACGGACAATGAAAGAAGGAGTACCAGTCCTGGAGTTATAAGTATCCACGATTCTCAGATATGCAACTGCAACTCTCTCTCAAATCATCAAATTGTAATCATGTTGATAGAAAAATCGTTACCAAGTCTTTAGGAGTGAAGAAACTTTATATCCTCCAGGAATACAGAAATACATACTAACCTATCAGAGAAGGGGATGCAATAAAGCATACCCTTGTATTATCAGAAATACAAATTTCATTCCTGTTATTTAAATGAACAATAGTATATATTCCTAGACAGCTAGAAATCTGAATCCGATTCATTGCATTAAGAAACGGAGCGCAGGGAGTATTTCGATCTTTTCAAAAATGAATTAATATTCCTTGATTTGTATGCTACCTACACCGGTCAAACTAGTATCAGAATAATCTGTAGGACTGCAAATGTTGAATCGTAGATTCCTTTAGCTTTTCTATGATTTTAAAAAGCCCTTAGTCGCTCGGGATAAAATCCTACTTCTTGGCTCTTATTTTTCCTCCGGTTTCTGATTTGTCTTGGTTTTCAATGGAGTTACAATTCCTAATACCACCTGTCGCTGTTGTGTGGCGCTTTTAATTAGTTTTACCCTTTATTATTGTTCCAGACTAGAAAGACCAGAAAGGACATTTCCTTAGGCACACGATTCTCCCACTCATTGCGCTTTTTTTAAATTACATAGTCAGTCTTCGGACTGAAGTTCTTTGTTCCAAGCGAGGGTCAGACACAGATAGAATACAAACTTTACCATCAACAGCTAAGCAGTAATAAGATCTGCTTCAGAAATGAAGACAAACCTAATGAAGTATTGCCGAGAAGAAGAACGTGGAGCACAGCTAGAGATATAATTCCGCTACAGATTAATTAAAAAGAGGATTAAATTTCTATCTATCCATAATCATGACGATCTCCGGTAGATTACGTTTAAGAAAATCTAAAGAAAATCTCTATAAAAGTTGTGGAGCTATCTCGAATACAAGCCATCTTCTCTGTGATTGCCTGGGCCTACAAGTATAAATTTAATTTTGTAGAAGGAAGGCAACAAGTCTTTCCTGAGTCGTCTTAACTAACCCAATCTTCATACTCATCGTAACTCTTAGACTCTAAATGCCGATTTGGATTGAATTTCATGACTTGCTAACTACTGGCTTTGTGATCTGGTAGTGTTGAGTCAGCTAAAGGAAGCAACTACATGACGATGTATTCTGTCCTACCGTCAATCTGTTCTATTTCCTTCAGCATAATGGCAGAATCATCCCAAAATGTACAATTTTCTGGGAAGTCCTTAAAAAAACATGATTTTCGACAGACGTGGTTCTAATTGTTTTCTTAAAATAAAAATTAATACGACTCGGCACACGGCTTTCATTTCCTTGTTTACTTTTAACACAGTGCTCTAAGAAAATGTATAAATAATGCCACACTTTCCCTTGCCTGTCAATGGTCAATGGAAGGTGACGAACCAGTCGACTACCACCAGTGTGACAAGCGCCTAAAACTGCTAGAAATGTGTTGTTGAAAGCAGTATTACCATCGACATTTGTACGGTTTGGGTAGATTGGTTCTTGTCTACGATAAGACGAAGGCGATGGCAAAACTGAATAAAATGACAACATGTTCACTTTCTTGTCACAAAAATAATAAAAATATCAAACTAGCCGCCATGTCTAATATTCATTGAGTAAAACGTTTGACATCGGGGATGTAGCTCAGTGGTAGAGCGTTCGCTTTGCATGTGAAAGGCCCCGGGTTCGATCCCCGGCATCTCCAATTAATTTTTTTTTCGTTCCCACAAATTAACACCAATTTTAGTGGACGTCTTCTTAAAAGCCTCAATAAAGTTTAAACACTTTATGGCCGAGGCCGTTCACCTTTAGTCATAATGGTGCACTTTGGCAACACGTTTGGCAGGTGGTGGCCGTGTAAGGAGGGAGGGGACTGTTATTTTTGGCTGACCGTTGGCGAACTCTTCATCAGCTCTTGCTGGTGCTGATGGTGGTACTTCCTGAACCCTTGTCGAGGCCTTTGTCTGAAATGATTTTGGAAAGCGGCAGCAATAAAACGAAGCCAGATGACAGACGCAGCGGTGAGTCGTGATTGCAATCAATTGGAGCCTCGCCCCGAATACCAATGAGTGGTCTCTGCAGTCTGAATTGCAAATAACTGGTGAATGATGATGGAATCCAAGCGGAATTTATCTGCGCTCACAAAGAATGGTGCGTCGCGTTCGATAAGAACCACATAAAGTCAGATTTATTGAGGATTCTGCTCTTGTAAGCCGAGTTGGTGTATTCAATTTGTTTCGGTGGAATTGGGCAAGAATTGGGAATGACTCTAAGCCGATTGAGGTAGTTTTTGGTTCTTATTTTACGTGGCTTGAATTTGATTAAGAAGAAGAGGAGAACAGGTGATAAGACCATCGGGAGTATGTGTAACTTGTGTTTCTTTGTAGACATCCATGCATCCATTTAGAAGTTATATAGGTCCTGCGTTTAATTGTGGATCTTAGTGCGTTCCTTATGGCTTTTCTTTCTTAATTGCGTTTCGCTATGTATTCTTTGATCTATCGAGGGCTAATCCATCCTAGGTTACTGCCTATCATACATAGCTCTGCAACTTTTGGCCTTTTGAAGACTATGAGCCATCGAATGGCCATATGTGAAAGGTGGAGCTAACTGACTCCTAACTCGTTCTCTGATATAAATTATTAACTGGGCATATTTTTGAGAAATGAAGTTACCTTTCACCGGATGGGGGAAACCTAGATCATCTAATACCCAGTAATCCAATTTCAGTATTTTAGCGAAAACATAGCGTCATGCGTGGTCTGCTGGCTTAATTGTTTGTGTCAGTTAGACCTTAAAAGAGCACTATCTTCAATAAATCTGTCCACCTGCTGGAATACGCAGACTACATCGACATCATCGGTCGCTCCCAATTGAAGAATAGGCGAAACGATTTGGCCTTGAAATTAATGAGGACAAAACCAAGTACATGTTGTCAACAAACAAAGAAGCATCGGTCCACCGTCTAGGACAAAACGTCACTGTTGGCAACAGTAACTTTGAGGTAGTTAAGGAGTTTACCCACCTCGGAGTAAATATCAACTCCACAAACGACACCCTAGTGGAGATTCGACGAAGACTTACCCTAGGAAATCGCTCCTCCTCCAAAGCTCCTATCTCGGAAGACGAAATGTATGCTCTACAAAACATTGATCCTGCCAGTTCTGCTATATGGAGACGAGTGCTGGACGATAAGCAGGAAGCAGAGCACATTTTGGGCACTTTCGAAAGAAAAATTCTTTGTCGAATTTTCGGTCCCGTATGCGGGGAAGGGCGAATGGAGGAGAAGATAAAACCAAGATGTGGATGTAGTCCAAAAAACCAAACAACGTCGACTACACTGCCTCGGCCACATCGAGCGAATGGACAATAATGCTCCAGCAAAGAGGATCTTCGAATCACAGCCTCCAGGTTCGAGACGACAAGGAAGACCGAACCTCCATTTTAAAGAACAAGCTATCGGGATACCCGGGATCGAAGGGAATGGAAGGCTACCGTATCTCAGGCAGGGACTTTTCACGGGTCAGCCCGATAAGTAAGTAAGTAAGGCCTCAAAAGAATGTAACTTAAGATAGTTATGCAAAATGCAATGCAAAGTTACTGCGTTAGGACCCAACTCTTACGATCATCTCCAAATAGTAACGCTCTAAGGACCTATAACGCCAAAATAAAGATAATAAGCTGGCAGAAAGACAGCGAAGCATGAGAACATGGCAGGAAAGATGGAATCAGTCAACGAAGGGAAGATGGACCCATCGACTTATACCGGATATACATAAATGGATGGACCGGCATCACGGAGAAGTGGATTTTTATCTAACTCAGTTCTTAACCGGACACGGCTGCTTCAGAGCGTATCTAAACAGGTTTGGGCTTGATGAATCTCCAAATTGCTCAAACTGTGGAGAGGCCAGAGAGGATGCAGAGCATGTGCTCTTTCAGTGTCCACATTTTCGCTTAGAACGCAGAGGTTTTGAGGAAATAATGGAAGAAATACCAACTCCGGAGAACATTGTAAACCATATGTTGACATCGAACGCAGTATGGAATACTGTGAAACAAACAGCAGCGGTGATCATAAAGGAACTTCGGCGGCTGGAAAGGCTCAGGGAGAGCAACCAAACCCAAACGGAAGCCCCCTCAGAACAAGAAACGTGGTTAAGAAGAGCATAAAGTGCTAACCAGCCCCGCGAAGTAATACTTAACGGTAGTTCCGCGGGGAGAGTGGTTGAAGTGTGTAGGGTGTGGGTTAGTACGTAGGCGTATCCCTGGCATCGAGTATTCAGGTTTGCGAATCGTGCATGCCAGTAGCCCGAGTTACTGGTATCTTTAGAAGATTACACATCAGTTGGCGCAACCAAAAAAAAAAAAAAAATAGTAACGCTCTCAGCGTTGGACTCTCAGAGTTGGACTCTTCACATCGTAGGCGTGCTCCGACTACACCTCATAGTAATCTTATATCTAACGAACCCGTTACCTTAGTAAATGAAATTTGGACCTAGATGATATATTTTACAGAGAACTGAGTTTCCATTCACATGCATATCCCATTAAGTGCTGGTCTGTGGAATACTCTTACCCTTTTGTCACTGAATCGCTTTACATAACTTAAGTTCGGCCTGTCCTTGAATGTGCCACTCAAAGTTTGGTCACCCATATTTACCGTGTAGAAGATCTACAGCGAAGGTTTATTCGATTTGCTTTAAACGAACCTTCGCCGATTGAAACTAATAAACCTTTAATAGTAGGATCTTTCCCTTCGTCGTAAAATTGACGACATACTCTTTGCTTATTAACTTTGTAACACTTTTTACTTCGGTGTATCGTTCTTAACACTAATCCACGTAATCTCAGATCCTTAACACTCAATATCAATATCTATAATGCTATGTGAAGCCTATGATATTCAGCTTCTCTTTGACTTTCATTAGTTCATGGTAAGTATATTAGTTTTGAGAAGCCTTGTTAGTCTTAAGAGTTCGTGCTTGTACTAGGCTGTAATAAATGACCGGAGTTGACCCAGGCTTAAATTCACTAGAAGACTATATCCTTGATTTAGACCCAACAGTTATAGTCAATTTAATCAAAGAATAACTAGTCCTCAATGGTAAGGGTTGGTGAGATCTTCTCCATCCTGGGCTGCATCCTGAGCTGGAATTGCAGTTGCACCAGGTATTTCTTTCACATTGCAGCCTCCGTGGTTAAATGGTTAGTGAACTGTCCAAGAATGTATATAATTGTCAAGAAAAGGTTCCATTCCATAAGAAACCCTAACCCTGTGGCATATCGCCGGTATCTATGAATTCTTTAGATCCTCTATGTGTTTTTTTTGCCGCTATTACTTTTGTGATCCAAAGGACAGAGACCGAGCATGGCTTTAATGGGTATTTGACCTTTGTAAAGGGTATTCAAATGTAGACCTTTTGAATCAGAAGGCCACGCCAGTTTAAGAATAGTATCTACATAAGCCGACGGTCTTACGAACAACTACAGATGGAACTAACAAAATCAGTTCGAGAAAACCATGACCAGAGTCTGTTGAAATTATTGCAGTATCCTCTTGAGTACGGTAGTCAAAGGGTAGTGATGCGGAATATATGGAGCACAAGCGCTCTCACGCCAGCCTCTCACTATCAACTCCTACTCTACACCTTCACGTTGGTGGCTGCTGGGTGCCTAGTACCTCGGCTGGAGATTGGGTAACCAACCCCTTTGGAAGGTCGTTGGTGGCAGCAAACGAGAGAGGGGGGAGGAGTGTCTTCTCACTAAGGCACTTCCTCTTGATCCAGGCGGTAGCGGACGAATTTCCCCCAGATGGAATCAACGATGGCGCCTACGGTTCCAGTCAAGTTGAACTACTAGTGGTATCCCTATATGAGCTGCTTCAACGAATGTGAATCCCAGGTCTATAGGGATCTCCAACACTAAGCCAGGGTGTTGGATAAGAGTTGGTGGCGGATGAACCCCTAGTGGGTCAACGGCAGCGCTCATATCCCCGAAGTGGGTTACTGGCTCCGGAGAATTTCGGCCCCTCGTCCTAGGGGTAAAAAAATGGAACTGGCCCTCCAGGTTGGGGGTTGTGCGTCGGGGTAACTTCCCTACCACATAAAAAAAACCCAGCAGTTCAGAAACGACCTCAAGCCTCGGAAAAGGACGGATTTACTGTTGACGACCCTGCAAAACGGAAAAAGGACAACGATTTTCGAGTCTGCACGTGGAATGTTCGCACCATGAATAGGCCACGTGCAGCCGAACAATTAGCGGAGGCCCTCGACTGCTACAAAGCAGATATAACCGCCATCCAGGAAGTGCGATGGGATGGGCCGGGCAAAAGAAGGATGAAAAACTGCGACATCTACTACGGTGACTGCTATAGAGAACAGAAGCAGCGTCTATTTGGGTGCGGATTCGTTGTAAGCGGCAGACTTCGGCATGAAGTCTTGAGCTTTAGACACGTTAGTGAACGCCTTATAACAATCCGCATCAAGGCAAAATTCGCTAACATCAGCCTGATATGCGCTCACGCCCCCACAGAGGAAAAAGATGATGTTACCAAAGATTGTTTCTACGAGCTCCTAGACAAAACATATGAGCAGTGTCCTAAGTATGACGTTAAAATCGTCCTAGGTGATTTTAACGCCAAAATAGGAAAGGAGGACGTCTTTGGTAGCACCATCGGAAAGCACAGCCTACACGACACCACGTCTGAAAACGGACTTAGGCTAATTGACTTTGCTGCGGGGCGTAATGTTACTATAGCTAGCACGCGGTTTCCTCACCTCGACATTCACAAGGGAACATGGCGGTCGCCAGATCACCAAACCGTCAACCAAATTGATCATGTTGCGATTGACGTAAGGCACTCCTCCAGTATTCTGGACGTCCGCACATTCCGGGCGGCCAACGTAGACTCGGACCACTATCTAGTTGTAGCTAAGGTACGTCTACGGATATCCCAAACGCCACAACATCGGGAAAATACTGTGAGGAAATTTAACGTTGAACGGCTGCAATCGCAACAGACCGCCAGAGCCTTTGCCGATCGCGTATCCCTCAACCTCTCGAGAAGTCCTATGCAGCCAACATCAAGTACTGAAGACCAGTGGCATCGGTGCCAAGAAGCCATCAAAAACGCCGCAACTGATGTGCTGGGTTTCACCCGACCACCCCCACGAAACCCCTGGTTTGATGAAGAGTGCCGGCAAGCACATGCAGCAAAACAACTCGCCTACAAAGCGGCGCTGCACAGAAGGACGAGAGCGGCTCGTGAGCTCTACGAGCAAAAGAGGAGGGAAGAACATCGGCTTCTCCGAAGGAAAAAGAGAGAGCATGAGAAGCGCGCGATCGACGACATTGAGAGGTGCTACTCCAGGAACAATGTTCGGAAGTTTTACCAGAAGGTAAAAAGAACGTGTCAAAGCAATAAAACCCGAACAGAGGCCTGTAGAGATGAACAAGGAAACCTCGTAGTTGAGTCGCAGTCGGTGTTGAGGACATGGAAAAACCACTTCTGCAGACTGTTAAACGGTGACGACGACCCAAATTCCGCCGTCAGGCAGAACGAACCAATCAACTTGGACGATGAAAGTCAAGACTCCCGTCCACCCGACCAGAGTGAAGTGAGGATAGCAATATCCAAACTCAAGTCCAACAAGGCTGCTGGACCGGACGGCCTACCGGCCGAGCTATTTAAGGCAGCGGGAAATGACTTGGTAGAGAGCATACACTAACTCATTTCTAAGATCTGGTTGGAGGAAAGTATGCCTAATGAATGGAACCTCAGCATCGTTTGCCCGATCCACAAAAAAGGAGACCCCCTCAATTGCGCCAACTATAGAGGCATTAGTCTCCTTAACATCGCATACAAGATCCTGTCGGCCGTTTTGCAACTACTAGCGTACGCCGACGATATTGACATAATTGGCAGAACCCAGCGGGCTGTCACTGGTGCGTTCGCTGGTATTGAAACGGAAGCGGCAAAAATGGGTTTAGCTGTAAATGAGGGCAAAACCAAGTATATGCTGTCAACTAGAAGGGACACACAACACCGACGAATTGGACAGAACGTCACAATAGACAGTTATAACTTTGAGGTAGTTAAGGACTTTGTATACCTCGGCTCCGCTATAAATTCTGACAACAATATCAGCTCAGAGATCAAACGAAGGATCACTCTTGCCAATCGCTGTTTCTTTGGCCTAAGAAGGCAATTGAGTAGTAAGGCCTTGTCAAGAAGCACCAAGGAAACTCTTTATAAGACCCTCATCATCCCAGTCCTGCTCTATGGCGCAGAAGCATGGACGTTAACCAAGATGGATGAAGATATCCTTGGTCGTTTCGAACGCAAAATCCTTCGGATGATTTTCGGTCCCGTTTGCGTTGACGGGCTATGGAGAAGGAGATTTAACAGCGAACTCTACGAGCTGTACAGCGACATCGACCTAGTCAGAAAAGTACGCATTAGCCGTCTAAGATGGCTAGGACATGTAGAGCGGATGGACATCAACGCTCCGGCCCGAAGAGTCTTCGAATCCATCCCGGAGGGACAACGCAGTAGAGGAAGACCTCGCCTTAGGTGGCGTGCACAAGTGGAAGAGAACCTCAACCAACTTGGAGTGCGTAACTGGAGGCAGTTAGCCAAAGACCGCGCTAACTGGAGAGGCTTGTTGGTTGAGGCCCAGGTCCACCCCGGACTGTAGCGCCACCTAAGAAGAAGATCCTCTTGAGTACGGAAGACCTGAAACTAAGTACTCGTAATAGAAGCTCACGGTAATAAGCTGTCATCGGAGAAACAGCTACAGACTTGGAAGGGCAGCACAAATCGGGAGAAGCTAACCAAATGATCATAAAAGTCAATGAGTGGCTTAAATAAGTTTAAAATAAAATATTTGTCATCAAATGTCTTGATTTTGGAATGCATACGTTATCAAGTCTCAACATACGCTGCGTTTCGTTTTAATTTTACGTGTAGGGTTCTATGTATTTGTTACTTTTTTATCCATTTAAAATCGATTTCAAAACTTATTCAAATTAAGGTTCAATGTAAAAGGTGTAAACGCCTCATCCGCGCGTGATGTCGATCAAGAGTTCATGTCTCCTTTAGCTTATTCTTTCATGCCTATTAGTATTAGACCCAAAGTGGTACCAATTGTCTTGCTCGCATTGTCATTCATATTACCTTTCATTTCTAAGATTGCCAAAGTATTCCCGAAATAGACTTTGACAGTCCAGAAACGAAATGAAATTATCATCATTTGCCAAAACAAAAGACTTTTTCATGCGCCCTCTTTGTAGTTACATATGTATTTGCTGTATTGGTTAACAGCTTTAATGGCATCGTTCCAATCCGACTTAGCCAAGTTAATCGATTGACTAATACATTGCCAAGCGCGAATTCATCGAAGTTGAAGAACACTTTTAATCATTCTGTGTATCCAAATGATCGCAAAATGCAATTAAGAGAACAAACAATAAACTAATTTATCAACAAGTAAATTTGGTACCTCTCCCCCCGTTGGTACACCGCTATACCGCGACAGCAGAACAAAGTATCAGTCCAGTTGAGACTCGAATCTCAAGTTGATTACATTACACCAGTGAGCATGGCTACACAACACAATATCCGGTTTCGAAGTTAGAGGCGATAGAATAGCTTGATGGCTTTTTAAATGAGCAAAGATACAAGCCGAGCGAACAATTATACTCGTCGTATCTCTAGTTGTTTTGATTTCAAACGATACATTCGCACAGGTACAAATAAATTTAATTGCACTCATGTGTCGTTTGTTCGTTTTCAGTTTTGAAAAGGTTCTTCTTGACCTGTCGGCTGTCGGTTGTCGGTTGTCGGTTGTCGGCATTCGATAGTCCAGGTTTTTTTTTGGGTGATTTGTTCACTTTTGGGCCGGGTACTCAGTGGTTTCCGCTAAGGTTCTGGTCGAGATGATTGAGGCGATTATTTAGAGCCTTGCTGCCGCTCGGTAAGAAGGAAGTAGATACTTTGCGGCGTGAAGAGGATCAGCACAGCATTGCAACATTATTGCCGATTTCATGGTCCGTAAAGCTTTTAATCGCCTTCATGTATGTATAGCCCGCACAAAAGGATCGTTAATGGCTTAATTATTTGCCGCATTTTAACTATTATGCCAAAACAACAATTGGACGTGGAAGTTTTATATGTTTTGTTGGATTCTAAATTGCGCCTTTGAATGGATGAAGAGTGTTTACAAATCATTATGGTAAGAGTTTTTTGATGTGTCATTGGCAGACAAAGAATCCGAAGAAAATTTATTTCCTTCAATCAATCAGGGGGTAATGGTTGGTAAATTGGCAGAACAGGGACGTTTATTCAGTTTTTTTTTTAATGAGACTTTAATTTCTGTTAATCACTTAAGCATGTAGTAATAGTGAGCACTGCATTATGGTTAAACGTTCCGATAAACGAGTGATTAAAATTAAATCGCAATTAATGACTGTGTATGTAGCTGTATGACTTATAATTTGACCAACCAAGTCGCGTTTTCAATAAGGACATAACAAATTCGGTATTTAAAAAGAGAAATAAAATAATTGAGATATCGGACAAAAAGTAATAAATTCGATTTCTTTCAAATGACCACCGCCAACACATTTGCAGCAATCGCTTCTTTCGAGGTAATTTTCACCTTTTCCACTCATATCGATCAATTGTTTGACCAGCTGTGTGGCATGTGGCTTCATCTTGTTGAAACCACATATCACTAATGTCACGGCCATCCAAAATAGTCTTCGAAAATGGCACGAGAGCGAAATCCATTGACTTGAACATGACGATCACTATCATCGACGAAAAAATGCGGTCCAATCAGACTTCCGGCAAGAAGTCCACCTAACACAGTCACTTAAATGCAATGGAGTCTTTTGAAGGACATGTTTGTTTGTTGCTGTAGACCAAACCATTAAGCCAAAAACGAGCTTCATTCGTAAAGATGATTCTTCGATGAAATTCAAGACTTGCTTCAAACTGTTGCAAAGCCAACTCGTAGAAGTTTCGGCGCTTCAAATGATCAAGAGGATTGATCTCTTGACTAAGATTTTTAGGGAAATGATTTCGTCACAATGTGCACTGAGAGATTCCCAATTCCTGTGAACGGCTTCAAATCGATTGATTTGGCTCATTTTGAACTGAAGCTCATATTTTCAGTACTTCAACCTATGCGTTCGTTCGTGGACGTCTTACTTACTTACTTAGGTGGCGCTACAGTTCGGGGTGAACCTGGGCCTCAAACAGCAACCAACAAGCCAGTCCAGTTAGCCCGGTCCTTAGCTAACTGGCTCCAGTTGCGCACTCCAAGTCGGTTGAGGTCCCCTTCAACTTGTGCGCGCCATCTAAGGCGAGGTCTTCCTCTACCACTTAGGTGGAATCCGGGTTTGATTTGAAGACTCTACGGGCCGGAGCATTGGTGCCCATTCGCTCTACATGTCCTAGCCATCTTAAACGACTGATGCGTATTTTTCTGACCAGGGCGATGTCGCTGTACAGCTCGTATAGTTCGTTGTTGAATCTTCTCCTCCAGAGCCCATCAACGCAAACGGGACCGAGAATTAGCCGAAGAATCTTTCTCTCAGAGGATCTCTTCATCCGCTTTAGATAGAGTCCATGCTTCAGCTCCATAAAGTAGAACTGGGATGATCAGGATCTTATAGAGAGTCTCCTTGGTTCTTCGGGATTGGGCTTTGCTACTCAATTGCCTTTTTAGCCCAAAGAAACAGCGATTGGCAAGAGTTATTCTTCGTCTTATTTCGTGGACCTCACAACGATGAAAACGTAAAGCTTGACTAGACGTTTTGGGATTAACACATCATACAAACAATTTAAGGCGTTTGTAGTTAAATACAAAATTGTTATGTCCTTATTCTATTGTACATTGAAATATAAACATTAGAAGTACGGAGACACCCAGCTTAGAAGCTATCAGTAAGGTACCAATTCACCTTCAACGTTGACTAAGACCATTCTCAGCTTTGAAGCATCAGATATCTCTTCTATTTGTCCACAAAAATGTCTTCAAGAAATACGTTAGGCTTCCTTAGGTTTTCTTTATAAGCTTTGAGCGCATTTTTGTACAGAATTTAAAAGTTAGTATCGTAAGGCTATTCTGATTTTCTATTGTCACCCTTTAACTTCTAAAGAAGTCTCCTTTCGGGTCCTCTAACTTGCCAATATTCCAATTACTCATCGGCGTGAATTTCGGAATAATAGTGGAAACTGAGTGAGCGGTGTTCTAGGAATCTGCTCTATGCGGGTATTGGTGGAGTTAGGTCCAGTTTGACTGTCCCAAGTCCTAGCTGCAAGCACTTCAAAAGGTGTTCCAATGGAAGCGCTGTGCTTCTATGCAGTAGGTTGAGTACCGGAGTCTGCATTTATTGTTCGATCACAACTTTAACTTAACCATAATGATGCTCCCTCTTCGAACTAGATTTCCTAATCGATGTATCATATCCAGATCATCGGTAATGTTACCGTCATCCATAAATGCTCAATCCAAGCATTCTCTACAAGTCGTGAACCATTGCATAACGAGAATCTTAAGAAGCCAGTCAACCCACCAAGTGGCGCACATTAAAGCTATTCGCAACTTCTTCGTGCACACAAGCAGATCCCCAGATCCAGCAATTGATATAAATTTGCATTTTATGTCATTTTAATTGAACTCAATTGGCCAGTTAGCTGATTGGCTTTGTGCAAGCTACCAACTTCCACTTGTGTGTTACATTGATCTGCTTTTCTTCACTCACTTAATGTCCACTTAGTAGAGGTTCAGGAGGCCTTACAGCGCCCGGGGGGCCAAAACCATGTGTGTGTTCTGCACTTAGATGCTGGCATTGTTCTCAGTCACGCTTTGCCTCTTAAGTGCTTCGTATTGATGTATTCTAGGCTTCTTGCGGGAGGAGATGAGAGTGCGAGCAATCAATTCCAATGAATTCGAGTTTAAGTATGGAAATTTCCATTTTAGAGCACTTGGTGCCCTGAAATTTATTGACGCTCTCATCGGGTTCTGGACTGAAACAACCATGTGTTTGGTAAGCTTAAGAGGTTACACTTAGTAAATGGGTAAACAGTGATATTGCCTCATAGTCTGGTAATTAAGTCACTTCGGCGGATGTAATCCGAGGGAATTGAGCATTTTCGTACAAGAGAGATTCGTAAGTGGTTCTAAAAACTTGACTTGTAAGGTCTAGAGGAATATTTGGCTTCCAATTCCAGTGCTTGCTTTCTTCCTGGAACTTTTCATAGATACTTTATAGTCTACCGGGAGTTCAGCGTTCAGTAACTAGCCATGACCTTTATAATGAACTCGGTGTAAAATTTAATGAGATTTGAAACTTTGATGCCTTGAGATTAACCGAAAATAGATCTGTCGATGAGAGTAGTGTTTCGGTGAGTTGGGAATCATTAATAGATGGACCAATCAAGCCAGTTCAGTTGTTCTAATTTGAGGAAGACTTTGGTATACGATGAGGAAAGAGGAGCCTTGAGTCTGACAATCGTGAAAGTTTTGTAATTAAGAAGCATCGAGATGGAAATACTCACCCAAATGCTGACTAGCTTTAGGTTATTAGTTTGGAAACAGTATATACACCGCACAAACTTCGGGAGACGATGGTATAGTTTCGGGCACAGTGCTCGTTTCTGAATAGTACTTCTATTTCCTCCCAATAATGGATTTGTGAATGAAAATGAGAAGGAAAAATACTTCGTTCGGGAGGCGGAAAGATGCTCAGCCAGCTGAAGGACCAAGTGGTGAACCTAGTCCGCTACCGATGGCAAAGGGGAAGATAATGCGATCGGCAGAAGGTACTCCAACCGGAACCGATTAGTTTTTGGGAGAGGACGCTTGGATTTGTTCCTTGGATTCGAACAAGTCCAAGCTCAAGAGACATTCGGTGGTGACTAATGCGCGTTCTTCTACTAAAGGCGAGCGGGATTTTCTGCGGACTAAATTGGAATAAGCCCGTATCCGAGGGAAGAAAAGAGAAGGCTTCGAAAAATCTAGCGATGATCACAAAACGACCGATACGCAGTGCAACATAGGAAGCTGGGGGTGGTATCCGATGCTTTAATTCAAGTCAAGGCTCTAGATTTAAGCACAGGATCCACGTGGTGAAGTGCCCCTTGCAGCAAACCTATGAATGACTGCACAAATTGGTGTCGAAAATGCAACCCATAGGGACCGCTTCTTTTGTGGTCTTTATGTCTTTATGTGCCTACTGTTGGATTTGGGGGGAACCGTGAAAGACGACGTAAGAGTTGGTGCCCCTTCAGACGTAGAATCCTGTCCTCGATATGAGGGAATAGGTAGTGTATTTCCATAAAAAGAGTAAGAATAGAAATAATGAGGAAGGTTCTTCTTTTGTTGTGCGCATGGACAAAAAGAAGTCATGAAATCTGATTACGACAAGCGTCCTGTCCTGCATTTTGGAAGGGAAAGTTATCAAATGAGAGGCGAATATGAATAAAACTCAGGGTCTATGTCTATGACATTTACTCAAATACATTTGCATCATTCCTAGCCTGCTACCATTCTATTAAGTAGTAGACTTTCAATGGAGCCTACAAAACGTATAGACGCTTCTATGGTTTGAGAGGGTATCATGGTACTTTCTGACGAGAGATATGTATGTAAGACCGAGAGCTTGTCTAATTGTACCTAACTTTAACTCAGTGATCAAGCTCGGACAATTCTGTGACCAGGATTTGCTGCAACTAAGAGCTGCGAAACAAACGGAGAACGGAAAACTTACTTTTCCTAGGATTCGGTATGGCCTCCGAAGGCTGTTATCGAACTCATACAGTATTGTTCTTCTCTGGAAGTTGAATTTTTCACATGCACGGATATTTATGGTCAGAACACACTCTTAGGCAGCAGCAAATGCAAGGTATGAGGAAACCATCTCCTAGACTTTTTACTATGAAATACCTCAGGTCGACTGTCAGAACATAAGCAAACATAGGTACGTCGTCTTCCAAATCAAATACAAAGCCATTACTTTGCAGGAGTAGACGAATCCGCGAAAAACTAACTAGATATGCTTTAGAGAAGAGCTATACAAGTCTGTCAAAACTCTTCAAATACTTAGAATGAGACGATTGGGTCACGGCTTAGTCGGCCTATTCAAGTCGCAAAACTCGACATAGCTGGTATAATCTTGATACAAAAATAGGAAAAAGTAACATCCAAATCTAAAGGATCTCCGATCTGTCAGTCTCTCCTCTTTCCTGTTGAAGGGGAGTTTCCCTTTGCCGATTGCAGTGAACTTTATCCCGAAGTTGTTTCACAACAAAAGGCCTAGGTCAGAGGTTTGAGGAACGTCGAGCATAATATTTTATTGGTTCGATACGTCTTGTACTCTTGGATGTCTGTCAGAACTTAGAAACAGTTCGACCTATGGACTATCCATTAGCTAAATTCGGGTTACGGAGCAACCTCGTTTTTCTAAGTTCCCAAGGAATTTAGCAGAAGACAAGTAGCTTCTGCTTTTAAGATAAGTCTTACCAGTAACTTACCAATTTCTGTTGACTGGTATAATGTCTGGAGGTACAAAATTCTTATGATTCCGCCAGCACCAGTAGTTCTGCCTGCCCAATGCAATTTCATGACTCCATTCGGTACATATCACGACTATGGAGATACCATATTCGTTGTCTGTAATATGTACTCTTCTTGTATGATATTCAATAATAGCGGCCCGAAAAACAAGCCCTGTGGTATCCCCGTACCTGTTAGCATTATCAGCTGCTGTGGTAGGCTTGAGTTGAATACATTTCGAAGAATTGCTTCATTTGCAGTTTAATTAAAGTGTTTCTTTCTCTGGATCCTCGCAAGGCTGTAGTAGGCGCTGTTAAGGCCCTCTATAACATTGATGGTGCGACACTGAACACATAACATTCTCTGTCTAAAATTGTTCGCCTAAAGTGGAATACCTAAGTCTGTAAATACCTTCAACCTTATTCCAATTTTAACAACATTGTGCTACTAACCACGTCTCTTCCCCCAAACTTAGTCTTTTGTCTATATTGCCTACTTTAATTATGGTTGGTATATTTAACATAAATAAATTAATGACCTTATATTAAATGGTTGGTATCTGTAGAGATGTCAAAACATTATTAGTCCCGGTATGGAGCCTCCATTAAATAAATAGATATTAATTGGCAGCTAATGAGCATTTATTTCTACAGTTTTGTAGATATTTTGCATAAATTGTCGAAATTATTATGATTTTGCGGTTTTATTACCCACGTTCATGAATACTAAATGAAAATTTATTTCAATCGATAAGAAAATTCCAGTTAAAGTCGCTTAGAACTGATTCTGTCAATACAAGTTGTTTACATTGCAGAGTTTGCCAAAACGTCACATTTGACAGATCATTGCTCAAACCATCATCAACCAGATAGGAAACGAAGCCTTATGTCAACTTGACGTCTATATAGAAGAGTTTCATATCCCATTCACGTCAGAGCAAAACTAAAGTCGAGGCGATAAAAGTTATAACAAAGGCATTTAAGTGACAATCTTAAAAGCAATAACTTATGCTAAGAATGTAAATTTAAGTTAAACAAAAACTTGTTCCAATTGAATTATAAACAAGTAAACAACGCTTACGTTCGGCGCAGGATTCTTTCGAATGTTTTTGCAAAACAGTCTTTTAGGTCAAGGCCATTCCTGGCTATCATAACAAAATCAATTTTGCATTCTGTCATACACGAACAAAATAAACCCCAACATCAATTATAAACAAATGCAAATAAGAAAAGATAATTCCATTCCCAGAACAATTACGTTGACCAAGTTAATTTGTCAAACTTGTCATTATCACGTGTCGAAGCAATGCAATCGTTTTGTTACGTTTGTGGGGACCATTTTGATTGGTAATCCAGTTCAGACTATCATCAACTAATTGCAGGTGTCATTAAATTTGTTTTTATTTTTTTTTTTCATGAGCAGTTTGATGTTAACCCATTTTCAATGCTTTCTGGTTACATTCTCGTAAAATTGAAAATGACGCTATCGAGTGTGTTTAAAATGTGTTTTTACAATGAAATAAACACTGATTAACTTGACAGCGAAACTGTCAAATTGGGTGATTCATTAAAGATGCATCTGCCAATTGAAGATGTAAGATATACCGCATGATGTTGCCGCTAATGACTTTGAGTGGCTTCATGGAACTCATTAAACTCTAAACTCGTGGGAGCGTTTAGTTCTTTTTGGAAGAATTCATAAGAAAAATAAACACCACCGAGAGTGCAAGTCAATCAGCGTCATTTGATTTTTTTTTTTTTTGACATTTCGAATTATTGGGTTGGTGTGTGTTTTTTTTTATTGCATCAAGTGGCTTCTCGAATTTGACAGACATTTCCCTAATTGCAACAATGAACTTGTAAATCGAACAAGCCGCGTGAATCATAAGACAATAATTTATCCTAAAATGGAGAGATTCTTGCACTGTTGAACACAAATATAGGCTAAGATGGTTCGTCAGTTGTTTGGTTTAGACCGGCCCGCGCTGAGGATGCACGTAGACCAAACAAGGTCCATTGTACTGCAGGTACAGGCTGTTGGATTACTTTTTTTTACTCTGGGATCAATCCGCTCCTTTGTATGAAGGAGAGAAGGCTGTGCTCAGATCGTTAAGATCATTGAAAAACTATTGGCAAGTGCAGGGCATATGCATACGATGTGACCAATGGTCTCCTCTTCTTTGCCGAGTAGTGACATTTTAATTCCTTTAGTTCTGTGAGACATAACACACCCACTTTAGGTAGACCAAGCTGTCTTAGCATACATGTTTACCTTTTTAAAACACTTAGAGACATTTCTATTAATGGATGCTAGAAAACCCAAGAAGTAAACGAGGTTTACAGAGCCCTGTCTAGTTTTGGTATCCAAACGATCTGACTGAGACCTTCAATGTCAAAAAAGGACGATGTCAAGTTGACGCGCTGTCATGTTATTTCGTTAACATCATACTTGGAGCAATTGTGCGAAATTCACAAGCCAACACCAAAAGCACATTCTTTCAAAAGTCTGTCAAAAGTCTACAAGCATAAGCCGAACACATTGCCATTAATGGGAGAACTTAGCGGGCTGTCACTGGTGCGTTCACTAAACGGAAGCTGCCAAAATGGGTTTAGCGGTAAACGAGGGCAAATCCAAGTATACACTGTCAACAAGAAGGGATGCACAACATCGGAAATTGGACCGAATGTCACAATCGACAGCTGTAACTTTGAGCTAATAAGGGACTTTATCTACCTCGGCTCTGCTTTCAATTCTGAAAACAAGACCTCAGTAGAAATAAAATAAAGAATAATTCTTGCCAATCACTGTTTCTTTAGGCTTGGAAGGCAATTGTGTAGACTCTCTAAAGAACCATGATCATCCCAGTCCTGCGCTGAGCTGAAGCGCGGACTCTGTCTAAAGCCAATGAAGAGATCCTCAGTCTCTTCGAAAGAAAGATTCTTTGTAAAATACTCGGTACCATTTGCGTTGGCGGGTTTCGGAGGAGGAGATTCAACGACAAACTAAACGAGCTGTACAGCGACATCGATCTATTCAAAAACTTCGCAAGATGGCGAGGACATCCAGAGCGAATGGACAACAATGCTCCGCCCCGCAGAGTCTTCGAATCAAACCCGGAGGGACAGTGCAGTAAAGGAAGAACTCCCCTTAGTTAGCTAAGGACCGGGCTAGCTAGAGAGGGCTGTTGCTCCTTCCTTCCATGCCACTACCATTGAGTCTAAACGTGATAAGGTTAGCCATTAAGCCCTAAATGCGGTTTAATTATTTGAAAAGATTTATTGTTATACCATGTAACTATTTCACCTACCAAGCACTGGGGTTATCGACAAGAAAAGTCCCTTCAGCTCTAGACAAGTGGATGGCGGATTCACCTTCTGCAGAAGTGATAGTCTTTACCTTAACAGATTTGAGTCACTCTCTCATCAAAGGTTAGTTCTATGATGACATCCAATTTTGGGAAACATACATATAGGTCTTTCGAGAACAGTGTGACAACTCCAAAGACTTGACCGCACTGACATACGATTCTAGGTATACATATATTCTTGAACATATGAAACAATTCAACGCTTGAGACGTAATATTTCCTTCTCTTGGCATAGGCGAAATAACTCTAAGCTCATCGTCCATCATAGGTACCTTATTGGTGATTCTATAAACGTTCATCATAGAATCACACCTGGTAGCTTCTTCCTCTGCTTTTATAGCCCTTGTAGCACCTTGATATACGAGTATGCCGATGTGTTGATTAGGTCCCACTCTGTGAATGCTCTCAGATTTACTTAGAAATCCGCGTGCTAAGTCTTTCCTGCGGTTTAGGATAATGTGGTATTCGTTGATACCACTCCTTGGCTAAGAAGGTTATACACTGTTTCTTAAGTTGACATCAGGAAAAGATACAGCAGTCCTTATTGTTTATTCGTCTTTAGTAACCATAAAGTGTATTTTTACCTCCTGACTAAATGTCATGTAAATGTGTTTTCCTGCCCTGTGGTTGACTAAGTCTCTGAAATCATTTCCAGTGACACGCAGACCTTAAATTTTGTTAAAAGTTCCAAAGTACCACTTAACTGGTTCAGTAAAAATCCCAAAAACCATAAGCAACGAAGAGGATACAGACGAAATTTATAAATAAAGAACGTGTTCCTTCATTACTAACTTTAGCTTCCTGCACTTTAATTAAATTTATTAATGAAACAAGATAATTTAATAAATCGGATCACATGCATTCTTTTCAGGTGCATCCTGTTTGTGGATATCGTAAAGGATGTGACTTAATTTTGCGGATGACGTTTAATAAGTTCGAGTTTTTTTGTTTTTACGTAATGAATTTTACATTGCATATATTTTTATTTAATTCTTTACATAAATAAACCCTTTATTTAAGAATTAACTTGGTTTGAGGAATAAAAAGAATTAGTAGGCCTATTGTGGGAAAAGTTTAGATCAGATCAACTCATAGAAATGAGTTTTTTACGAAGTTATCTACCAAGTCATGTCCAGGTCCTTTCTATATCTGTCAGTAGGTTACGCGTCCAATCCAGCAATTTCCTTTTGTTTTGGTCAAGTGGAACACAGATGTGTCTATCACCATCTTATTTAGTTGAATGGTTCATTGGGATGCAGGTGATCTACTCCAATAGTCTTATTACTGTCTGGCTCTCCTGTAGACTTGCGGTTTCAAACGTGTAAAAGCGAAGGGAAGTGGGACAATTTTGGAGTGGAAATGACAAACAACTCTAACTTTGTGGATAAGCCGGTTCAATTAGGTCTTAAAGTATTGAAATAATTTAATCTGTCATCTGTTATCTGTCATCGGTCCCTTCTTTTCGAAAATTTAGCGGAATAGCGATGCAACGGAAGAATTAGACTTATGGAATATCTTCTTTGACAAAAAGCCAGAAAGATCTTGGAAAAACGCTCGAATAGTATTCTTGAACGATGGATTGGGGTTTAAGCTTTAGAACGAAGTCACACAGGTAGCCACAGAGACTCAGTAAAGTGTAGACTAAACGAGGCTGCGACCGAGGGTAGAAAGAAAGCACACATGTTGACTAGATCGATGTGGCTTCTGAAAGGACTGCAAAGATCCCAACAGCATTTAGCACAATAATGGAAAATATAAGAGAACTTGTCATTAGACGGAAACTTCTTATAAAAGTTGCGTACTTTCGGTTGACGTCTAAGGGCTCTCGTCTAAGTCTAAACCTTAAACTGGAAGATGTTGGGTTAAATAACTTAAGTTAAGGTTAAGACATAGTATAGTAGGTATACATAGTTAAACATGTCCAATTAATGTTCCTCATCCTACAGCATTTTCAGGGTATTTTTGAAGTCTTAGAACTTCTAGTCCATACATGATCACTAAATCCGAGTTTTGGAACCGTAAGTTCGATTGGAATCCAACAGACCTTTGGTCTTCTTAAGTTGGCATGAAAATTTAAATAGTATTGAATTTAAAATCAAATGTCAACTTCATCAATACATTTCTGTAGACGTCTCTATTGCGTACTGGGTGTTACGATGTCAGTTTTGTAAAGGCTGATACCCCTCCTGCTGTCCATGGTTTAGAGCAGAAGATCGCTTTAGTTCTCCTTGTGACTGATTGGCAAGGATCTTCTTTTGTAGGAGAATACTCAGTCATTTTACCAAATTTAATTCACTTCATTGAATCTCCAAAAATGTAGTAATTGTAGTTTTTATTTTTTAGTTCAGCGCATTCAGAGCACCAAGTGCGTGTTTCTTTTTTAATTCATAGTATCCTCGGAGCGGATTTGGGAGTAATATGCATTCTAGAAGCAAAGTTCCAAGTAATAATCTTGTTTTGATTAAGGTTATGTTGTGAAAAACCTACCCTAATACTACTTAAGCCCCAATCAGGGGAAAAAGCCAAACGTGAACCAATTTCAGTCTACTTATAACCACCCGATGTGAGTAAGGACAAGACTGTGTTTTTAAAGCATCTGGTCATCACTGAGTTCATTGATTGCTTGGTTGGTTAGTTAAGACTGGCCCTCGTTAAGAATGCACGTAGACCAGAGAAGGTTTAATTTTTGCTACCGTTATATAAGGTGGGTGAATCACCCTCTTACTCTGCGAACCATCCCATTCTTTGTATGAAGAAGCTAATCTTAGCCGTGCAGGAGGTGCTTGGATCTTTGAGATTGTTGAAAACGTATTCACCTCTCTGATATTGGCAAGTACTGGGCATATGAGGTGACTGATGGTCTTCTCTTTCTCTTCGTCATTACAATTTGTACAGAAGTCGTTGTCAGTCCTTGAGCATGTTTTTCTATAGCATAGTGGGCGGTTAGGGGGTTAACTATCTTGGAGAGGGTTCCTCTCTTGCATTTTTCGAGTCCGATGGTCCTGTTTTTGATTAAGGTCTGCGTTCGCTGATTGGCCACCCTCACTTGTCGGCGTTGATAAGGTATTTAGAATACGACGCTGGGGACGTTTACGCTATCTAAACCAGAAAAATCTTTTCTAGTCAATGCGTCAACTTCTTAATTCCCATGTATGTCACAGTGACCTAGTACCCAGCATCTCGTTAAGAGATTCGAGGCAGCCTTTCACTGACTTAGATCTCGTAATGTTGGATGCGAAAGATTCCATGGCTGCTTGACTGTCAATGTAGGTGACAAGATCCGATGCAGATATATCATTAACCGCCAGTCAATCAGCTGTTTGAGGAATGGCGTTGATTTCGGCTTAAAAAACGCTGCAATAATGTGGGAGGTTAATGGAGAGGTGGATGCCTAAGTGGGCGCCGTGGCCCAGTGGTTAGTGCGTTGGACTATGGAGCAAGGGGTTCGAGGTTCGAATCCCAGTCGGGGAACACCTAAAAAGTTTTTCACGACCCCACCTCTCGCAAGCGTCTGACAAACATCCGAAAGTACAACTGTCTCGAGAAAGCTTCTCAAATAACAAATTGCCCTTCGGACACGGCATTAAACAGTAGGCCCCATCCATTCGTGTAAAGAATATAGCACGCACAACACGAATGGTTGTGAGAAGCTAGGCCTTGGGTCCCATCGACCTGTTGCGCCAAGTATTTATTTATTTTGGATGCCTAAGTCCTCTGAGAAGAGTCCGGCACCGACTCCGTCCTCAGTTTTGGACGGGTCCGTAAAAATTTACAACAATTTGTGGTACAGGATCTCACGTTGAGTCCTTTTCTGTTGGATATCGAAAGTTTGTCCTATCGAAGTTGTATTCGGTGGGCAAGTGGTCTGTGACATGTGACAGATGACGATACATCAATAATATGCTGGCATGTCCTGTGGGTTGTTTCTTCCTATGTTTAGAACTTCTCTGCCTGATTGCTGAGCAAGCAGCCGGTTTTTTCCGACGATTTCGACTGAGAGTAAGTGGAGTATGGTTTGCAGAGCTACAGTGGGAGACAGTTTACGTGAAAATAAATATTTGGGTCGACAGGTCCATTGGACCCAGGACAGCCATTCATGTTGTGCGTGTTATATTCTTTACACAAATGGAAGGGTGCTACCATTAAGTGCCGAGACTGAGCAGTTGTACTCTGGGATGTTTGACAAAAGCGAGAGGTGGAACCGTGAAAGAAACTTTAGATGTTGTCAGGTGATTGACCCTAGAACCCCTTGCTTCGTAGTCAAACGTACTAACCCTGCCCTCCACCTGAACTCTGTCACCACTCGAGCACTCTAGTGCATCATCTTACCCAACGCGTCCAAGGCCATGGTTTCTCTTCGACTAAAGAATGTTATGTTTGGCTAAGTTGACCAACCCTTCTGCTTCCTGTGTGAAGAGATTCCACTGCCAGGTAGACTTTATCATCAACATGGTGTCTATATTTCGAACCCCTGAGGAGCTACTGACCATTTTCTCTATTAATGGAAAAGATCTGAGGGAAAGTATTTTTCTGGAGATCTGCAGCTACTCCTAACCTAAATATGTCGAAATAATACTTTCAAGATTGAATTTCAATACCAACCTTTTTGAGCGTATCTAGGTCCAAACCGTCTTTGCCAAGGTTCTTCTTACACCGGATGTCCCACTTTAGACCGTCATTAGACTGGTTCTCTATTTACAAACGAAAACAGGACCATGGAGCAGCTATGTAAATTTTGGTTTTACCCAAACATCTTCCGGCTTGAGTGTGTCTTTTATGCATCTTAGGCGGGGCCACCCCTTTCCCCGGAACTCAAAGTAGTTCCATAAAACGCTTTCCTCATTCATGTTCGCATTTTTGCCATAAAAGTGTAGAAAACTTTATGCCGACTCTTGGCATTTGTCTCAATCACCTCATTAAGAACATAATCAACTAATTTACGTTACTTTTTTTTTTCTTGCCAAAAGCGGAACACTAACTCTCTCTGACAACCGGGGCTACTAAAGGTAATCTAAAAATACCTCCGCGCCGACCAAAACAAACATATCTATAAAAGTCACGTGTACACGTCCAGTTTATTATGGATATCTGCTCTGGCCCGGTACCAAACCCGTCGTCGTCGTCGTCGAAGTATCTCACACTAATTCCACAAAGACTATAAACATGTTAATTAGCCAAATGTTGGCATCTTGTGTTCCACAGCCTCCGAATCCCATCAATCTTCGTCTCTGCAGATCGCTATGGCTTCTCCTCAATCATTGTCGAGAACATCAGGAATTGTCTCAGGTGAAGATCTATCGATAGTTAACTCTATTGGCGCCAAGCGACGATGACGTGTAGTCTCCTCTTTGCGCGACCAGGTTTCTCCTCTTGTTATGCTAAATTGTGTTTAAATAAAACGGATTTGAGGAAAAGAATTTTTGGAAATACCCTGGAATTAAATTTCTTTCGTGATTCATTAATCTCTGTCCATGTTTGGGTTTTCCTTCCATACTCTATTTTTTTTCATTTTTTTGTGGACAAACTTGAATTCTTTTGAGAGATGAACTTTTTTGTTTAGGCCCGGTTGTTCGGATTTTCTTTTGTGGTCTTCGTTTGTTTGTTAGAATTTAGGGGAATTCCTTATTTCGTCAAACTAACTCGTATCTTGTTGGTATTTTTCCGAGATTAGAATTGATCGGTGCTCACAAAAGAAGGGATTGTATTTTAAATTGATGGGCTTTGTATCTCAAGGTCAAATTAAATGCTAAATGAAAAAGAATTCGGTGATGTGTTGTATAATCGGTTCGGGATTCATACATATATTTCTTTACGAAATATGAGAGGTTGTCTTCATCAACTTTCATGGATCCGTTGAGGTCTTGTGGGACATTGAAGAATTATTTTAAAAGAATCCCGAATTACAACAACAAGACTATCAACTTAGCACCAACTTACCTTGAAAGAATTTTCCTGGCCTCCTCGGATGCCCTTTAAAGTCGCTGTAATGAAAGATAATACTCGAATCGCTCAATCTGAATGGTACACTAGTATGGATCTATCCCTAAAAGTGTTCCAGAAGAAAGCTCAAGTATGCCACGCCCACTGTGTAAGAGGTACCATATGATCTGTAAAGGGTGGTTTCTTTTTAAATTATGGGTTATTTTGACACTGACAGCTGTTTCCCACTCGAAATCTTGACAGAAAGTCAGTATCATACCTCAGCGGAACGACATGAGTCCTGAAAACTTTTTCCCAAAGTGAGTGCTGTTCAGCCCAAACAGTGCGTTATTTAAAAATAAGTTTTGGCCGAAATGAAGCACCCACCGCACCTGCTGTACGCAAGTTTGTGCAAAAAGTTCGTGAAACTGGTATGCTAGTGGACAACACTCATCGTCCCCGTCGTCGTACGGTGCCCACAGACGAGAATGTGGCAGCTGTAGCCGAGAGAGGGAGACTCAATTCTCGAACATCAAATCGCCATCGATCCCATCAGCTCAACATTTCATGCACTAGCCTGAGGAGAATTCTGCACAAAGACCTCGGATTATTTGCTTACAAGGTCCAATTGACTCAGCTATTGAAGGCGCACGACCATTTGCTTCGCTATCGCTTCGCAGTTTGGGCCTTAGAGCAGCTTGAATTGGACAACGATTTTGGGCGATTTTTGGCGGCTACGTTAACAAACCAAATTGCCGCATCTGGGCCTCGGAAAATTCCCAAATCGTGTTAACAGCCTGAACGATTTGACCCCTTTGGACTTTTTTTTGTGGGGAACCATGAAGGACCGATGTTATGCCGACAATCCGGAAATTATCCAAGCACTTAAGATCAATATCATCCAAGTAATCTGTGAGCTACAGAAACCATCGACAAGGTCTTGGGAAATTGGGGTGACAGATTGCGCTACTGCGAAGCCAGGCAGCAACTTGAATGACGTTGTGTTCCATAATTAATGGGAATATTTCCTCTTCCTAATAAAGCCATAATACATGGAAAAAACTCAATTTTGTTAATTTTATTGGATTTTTAAAAAGAAACTTGTATTTGGCCCACCCTGTACATAACATAAAGAAATAATGGAGATAGAAACCTAACTTACGAGCTAGGGATTCGAGGGTAAGAAGAAGGTTGAAGGTGATAAAGTTTAATCGTGGAATGCTGGGGTTTAAGTCAAAAGTTGAAAGACTTCAGTTAACATACGATAAGTAGGTTCGTTAGAACCCTAAAAAAAAGTCGGTGGGTCGGTACATAGTAAAGTCGAGGGCATCATAAATTACGAGGGCTAGAATATAGAATTGTATCGATGGAACCTAAGAGTACCCGATGGATGAAGAGAATGTCAGGTACGTCTTCGCGATTCTCAAGGATTGTAAAGTTAACCAGATGGAGGAGGTCTTGATACGGAGGCATGACAAGAGGGACTTTTCGGAGTAAACCTCGAAGAAAACGACGTTCGTCTCAACTGGACACATGAACTCGCTGAAAGGAGGGCCAGGTTTGGCTAGGATATTCGAGAAGTGAACGACCGAAGGCGGTGTAGAGTGAGATGGTCACGTAAGGATATGAGAATTCTTTGGATCATTGTCTGACAAAATCAAGTGATGAGTTGGCCTTAAGAATTATCTGATCATTGTGCGAACGGAAGTTACGCTCCCATTTGGGGATATTGAGCTCTAAGCTATGTATATGTAAGGCAACAGATCGAAAGACTATCGATGTCTTCTTGACGCGGACTAGACTCTTGAGAAGATGAAATGGATCTGATAAAGTTGGTGTCATTAGCGTAAAGCGAAATGCGGGACTGTTTATTGACTCTTTTAAGATCAATTAGACAAGGTTCGTGGTGATGGGCATATCTTTCAGGAACCCATGTTGGTTGGTTGGTAAGACCGGCCCTCGATAAGGATGCACTTAGACGAAAAAAGGTCAAAAAAGGTGATAGGATCATCCTCTTACTGTGGAAACCATCCCCTCCTTTTCATGAAGGAGTTAATATTAGCTGTGAAGGCGGTATTCAGATCATTGAGATCGTTGGAAAGGTATTCACCTAGTGCAGCCTTTCTAATATAGGCAAGTGCTGGGCATGTGCATAGGAGGTTACTGATGGTCTCCTCTTCCTCCTCGTCCCTACAAGGGACTTGTCTATTTATTATTATTTGAGCATGTCTACCTATAGCACGGGGAAGGCTTCTCTCGTGTGTTTTAGAGTCCTGTGCTCCTACTATGGTTCAAACTTGGCCAGAGCAGTCTGGCAGTGTTATAATGGTCAAACTGATGCCTTCGATGGTTGACCAGACTTACTGCGTCAGCGTTGATAAGTTGACGTTGGCGCCTCAATATCTGTGATGTTTATGCTATCTAAAGCTGAAAAGCATTGAAAGCTAAGAATTTCGTCGTACTTATCGATGTAGACTTACTCCATCAAGTATAGTCCTAGGAACCACTTTTGACATAACTAGTCTAAGAAGAATGTCTCTCAAAATGTTCATCGTTTCGAACCCTGAGTGAAGTGGCACCTTCTTGTCGGAACCACATATTCTCTAAGCCTAATTGATCCAATTCAGTGTTTATCAGTAGCACAGTAGTGGTCACTAGGATCATAAAGAAATATAATTATAATACTGCTACCAAAATGGTCCTTAATTACTCTACGAGGATGTAGTGTAAGTTAGTGTCTTAACTAAGGGTTTTCGGGACCCCAATAGTGGGTATTCTGTTTATTTCGAAAGTGCTTTGTCGCTCATTGTGATGTTTTGCCAAATATGGAGGTCGTCTATACTGAGCAGTAAAACTCGAACACACCAATAGTCCCGAGGTTAGCTGCTCCGTAATAAACTGGCATGGACTACTCTCTACGACTGCTAAATTTAAAATTAAAAAACCATTATCTTAACGGAAATACTGGCCAAACAAATCGACCTGGAATATGAAAAACATCCTGTATAAATGTGATAAGTATCAATAGTAAAAATAATTTAGGCATGTCCGTCATTTGGTCCGTATGTCACCACTTTTGGGCGGTAAACTCTCTTGCGACCGAATAAATCGACAATCGAATCGCATTTTTACCAAAATCGTTGAAACTAGTCTTCATTACTTATTCTTAAAATGAACAATTTACATATGTACATGCATACATATGGACATACGTACTGCCTACATAACGTTGCTAAAAAATTTGAAATTGAAATTTTGATTCTGCTAACTGCCAAGTCGTGTCACTCCGTGGTACAGCAAACTTTAATTTTATTAATTTATGACCAAATTTTCACAGCTTAGGTGGCATAAAATTTGAATATATGTATATGTAAATCTCGTGGCGCCATTTAAGATTAGAGTTTAAATAAAATGAATGATTTAACACATTCTGTTCAATTCTTTTCGAATTCTTTTAGTTGCCCTTAAGTCTTTTGACTCGTGGACAGTTTTGGCGTGCCTCTATTATACTTGACATAAACGACGCCATTAAGAACACTGAATGAATAAAACAAAAATGCAGTAACCCTGTGTCCCTTCATTTGACAAAAAAATCTGAATAAGATGAAAATATACGTCGATACTGAATTTGCTTTGGGTTTAGAGGTAGACTCCATCCTTGTTCCGAAGTACACCCTAATCTTCCCAAATGTTTAATATAGAGCAGTTGAATGCACCAAAGTCTAAGTCATCCTATTTACATTATTTGGTTAAGTTTTTTGTTATATTTCGTCCATTTGACCCAAAAGGCTAAGGGAAGGGAGATATGAGAAGATATTGCATTTGAGGTGGACCAATCGACTTTGACCATCTTTCACTGTGGTCCCCCACATTGCTTGCGAGTTGGATCGACAGACTCTTGCTATCCTTTCACTGTGGTCCCTCACATTGCTTGTGAGTCGGATCGAGGGCCTTTTTCCACCATTGACCGTGGTACTCCGCATTGATTTTCAAATGCCAAATCGCGGCCAACCGAGTACACCAAAGTCTAAGTCATCCTATTTACATTTTATGGTTAAGTTTTTTGTTATATTTCGTCCATTTGACCCAAAAGGCTGAGGGAATGGAGATGTAAGAAGATATTGCATTGGCATTGGTTCCGGAGCTTGTTTCCATCCTTGATCGAGGTATACCCCAATTTTTTCCAAATGTTAAATAGCGAGCAGCTGATGATAATTGACAACAAATCCATACCTGTTACTTCTGCTATCTTATTTCAATTTAAAATAAGTCCATCCTTTTGAAACATTGTGTTGTGAAGCAAGAATATGGTGAAATTCTTGTTAACTAATTTTATGCTTCAATGTGCATTATTTCCTCTCTCCACGCATGTTTCCATGGCGAAAACAGCTTTACGTAAGTCCAGTATCTTCTTGGGAAACGTAGTGGAAATCAGTGCTTGCAAACAGTAAATCTAGAGCACTGCCTTTCGGTCTTCTTCTTCCAATAGGCTTTTGATCTGAATTTGATAATGTTTTACCTTTCAAGATGCAGCATTACTTATTGGATATGTTCCTTGTACTCTCTGTATAAAGTTTATTAAACGTGAATGGAATTATCGGTTACAATTATTCAGACTTCGAACATGACACATCTATTTGTCACATGATTTTGCTTTGCAATTTCATATGTAAATTATTCAAATGTGTGGGAAAAAAGTTTAATTTTTATTAATCGTTGCTCGTGATATTGGACTTTGTTTGCCGGCCATTTAGCCCTTCCTCGATTCCAATTGCTTTCCTTAAAATATGCTTTACTGCGTTTAAACCGCTCCCACGGCCCTATTAATAAACATTGAATAAGCATCAAATAATTTGAATCAATTTTTTTATTCAATGATAATTCATAAATTTAATTGATAAATGTTTTCTAGAGGATTACATAAATTAATATACATGTACTCGTAGGTATGAAGCGAATAAGAGGGAACATACTAACTGACATTGTTAGAGTGACAGCTGCTGGTTAATTTGACAGCTGTCACCATCTTTTTATTCAGTTCCCGTTTGTCATCACCATCATGTCTACAAATTGTGAAATTAAGTGATCTGTCCTTAGTAAAGAAAATAAGAAAAACTGTGCGAAACTTACAAACCAACATCAAAGGTTCAATTTTCCAAATGTCTGTGCAATTACTTGCATACCCTGATGCCATTGATATTGTCAGGAGGACAATGAGCTGTCACTGGTGTGTTTGTAAATTTTGCAAAAGAAGCGGCTAAAATGGGTTTTAGCTATGAATGTGGGAATAGCCGAGTATATACTGTCAATAATTAGGGACACACAACATTGCCCAATCGCACAAAACGGCATAGTAGACAGCTATAACTTGGAGGTAGTTCGGGACTTTGTCTACCTGACTACCCACTATAAACTCTGACAACAATATATGTATGTAATGAAGAGTTACTCTTGTCAATGGCTGTTTCTTTAGCCCAAGAAGACAATTGAGTAGCAAGGCCTTGTCAAGGAACCCCAAGGAGACCCTATATAAGACTCTCATCATTCCTGCTCACTGGCGCAGAAGCGTGGGCGTCAACGGAGACGGTTAATATTCTTAGATATTTTGAGCGTATATGTAGTTCTTCGGATGATTTTCTGCTCCATTTGCGTTGACGGGTCTTGGAGAAGGAAATTTAACAGCGAAATCTACAAGCATATGTAGCGACATCGACTTAGTACCCTTCAGTCGCTAGGACATGTCGAACAAAAGGACATTAACAGTTCGAGTCAAAAAGTCTTTGAATCCGACCCGGTTTTACAACGTAGTAGAAGAACCCCTGATTCGCACAAGTGGAAATGCACATCAACCAACTTGAACTCCACAATTGAAGGTAATAACCGAAGACCGCTTGTTGGTTCATTCCCAGGTAAGTAAGTAGTAAATTTAGTAAAATGCGTTATAGAGCCCTACATCAATTTTTCGGTCAACTCACTTTTGTATCAGTTGCTTTGTTAATAAGTAAAGTTGGAACGAGGAAAATCCAGAGGTGATTCATCAGCTTCCTGCGTACTGTTAGTGCGATTTTTGGGATGGTGGTTTCTGCCGACCGTACTTCCTGAAAAATCCAGAAAATGGCGCCCGGTGCTGAGCTTAATCAACGAGATTTCGTTTCAAAAAAATTATCTATAATTAATTTAATCGTTGTTCTGTGGTGATGCTTCTTGCGATTGTCCATTCCACTCTGTTGGACCTTCTTTGCCTTTCCGACATATCTGAATTGCTGTATGTTGAATCAGGACCAAAAAGTTTAGAATTAGAAGAATGCTCTCTCTCCTTCGAGTTCTTTCTTTGAATATTACTTTTTGGAGACGGGTCACTTCTGAAGTAGGTTATAAGTTCTTACAGTATACTTTGAAGCATTTCACTATACGTATATATCTTCCTCTTGACGTACATACATATACTCATCATTAAGAACAGTTGGAGGGGTTGAAGTATTGATGTCTGTAGTGACAGCCAACCCTACACCTCAATCCAAGCTGACACTGGAATTGGGGGAAATTAAATCTCCGATTAGGTTGCTAAGCAAGAATCAGTGGATGATTTCTCGAACAAGGCCCCTATTGACGATTGGATTTCTTATGAACAAAATTATGTGGGGAATACATCTTCTGGATGCAGGCAGATTAAACGTATGCCCTCTGTGACAAATCAGCGGCATTCTTGCTGCCTCTCTGCCGCCCACTTTCCTTTCGTTTAGCAACTTAGTGTGCTAGGCCTAAGAGTCATCTCTTTGAGGCCAACGATACTCCGGATCATTTCCATTACTATCCTGCTTTTGCGGATCAGGTGGCACATCTTCAGTGTTAATGTGAAGAGTGCTAACACTGTGACCTCCTCAGCCTTCTACGAAAATCGAAAAATTTCAGTAAAATTGTTGATACTGTATATTGCTTCCTGGTACTACAATGGACCAGTTGCGTCTGAGGGCTCCAGCGATGCAATTCCTGTTCCGAATAGGTGTAGGATACAAGATTCTATTTTGTGCAATAAATTCACTACCAGGAGATCTGACAAACAATTTAACTAACTAGTGACTGATCTCAAACCGAGTTCGATGAGATCAACTTCCAAAGCAGATTGCCACAATGGGCTATCACCTCCCCGATTCAACTGGGAATCTGCCAGACACAGAGACTCACAGTACAGACCCATATGACAAATAACAATCAGGTTGCCATTAAAGATCTAAACTCGACTGTATCATCTATCACTCATCAGGAAACTACCGTAACGGGGTTCAGTCCTTGGAAAACTCCTTGCAAAAGAAGTTTACTACGTTCTGTTGAAAGCTTGAAAGGGACGAATTGTCTCTAGCTTTCTAGAGGAGGGTGTAGGCGTCGTAGCTCAGGTGGTTAGTGCTTTGGACTACGTAGCAAGGAGGTTCGAGGTTCGATCAAACAGTAGGCCCCTTTCATTCGTCTAAAGAATATAACACACGCAACACAAATGGTTGTGAGAAGCTAAGTCCTATCTCCCATAGTTCTCTTGCGCTAAAAAAATTTGTATAGAGGAGGGCAACACCCAATGAGATATGTAAGAGTAAGAGGTTCAAAACAGTAAATATTATAAAGTTCTAAACGAACTTGCGATACAATGCGGTATCCTCTTCAACACACCTTGTAAGGAAGTAAAGGAAATCAAAATTGCCGTCCATTTCCTAGGGGCATGTCTGGTAATGGGCAGCAAATTTTATATGTACGCACATACTCCTATATTCAGTATTCTAATATGAGTACGACCTGACAATGAAAACAAGGTCTTGAGCACCTGCACTACTCAAAATCCTCAATAGCTACGAATGCACTCTATGTCACTTTTATTTCTCCCTACTCCCATGCCCATGCCCAACCAAGCCAGACAGTCGCATGTAATCCGGCTCATAAATCCTACACATAAATCATAACCTGACGGCACTTCGTGATGTATGACCACGTACTAAGTACTCCTTCAAGCCCATTGTGTACCTCAACAGCTACTTGCAACCGCACTTCAATAAAAAGAACATCTCATACCATAAACAACATCTTAATCGAATAACGCGTCTCCAAATCTATGCCGGCATCTTGTTATTTCAATTTGAAAAAAAAAAAAAAACCATCAAATCGCTTCCTAATGTGGTCGCCTCAAATTACGTAAGACATCTTAATTTACTGACCAACAAAGATCGTCAACACTCCACTTAATCCACGCATTAAACGCGCTAACTCTCGTATCATCAAAACAACAACCCATGCCACACTATTCACCGCCGCACTTGGCCAAGACCCTAAATTACTCACAAATCCGAGATCTAGTGAGTTCAAGCGAACGCCAATCGTTAAAAAATGTATCTTTTTCTCTCTATGTTAGCTGCTGCTGCTACTTGCTGCTTCGAAGTGATTATTTCACCGGATTGTGCGTGACGCGCCTACCTGTTTACCTGCATCGACCACGACGACAGCGCACGCTCACAACCAAATCACACAGATACTCGTTTTTGGCTGATGATCATCTCTAAGCCATGATCATGATGCCCAACTGATGATGTCATTGCCAACGTTGTGACGTCAAAGTCCAATCGAGAAACGTGAAATTTTATAAATTGGAGAGAGCGTTGCGATCCTCTTCTCATTTCACACTGAGTCGCCGACTCGAGTTAACGTTGTTCGTTTTTTTTTTTACCTCCTCCCAACTTCGACTTGTTTTATCGTATTTTTTGTTTTCTGTTCAAAGTGCGCAGTACTCATAGATACACAGATAGTAGTAAATAAGCCACAAAAAGTAAGCGGCAAGAAGAGAAAAGTCAAAGAAAGTTTCCAACAGGTCAGCAGCTACAAGCCACTAACTAAGACTGCTTCACTGCATCTGAGTGCATTTTATCCGTGAGATACATTCGATTGCGATTTTCAGTTGCGTGATTTGCCATTGCCACTCGTATACTATTGTATCTTTTAATTTAGTCCAACGAGAGTGTGCGTTTTACCGAGTTTCGCGGTTTATTTGTCATCGTCCGACTACGACAACGGCAACGCCAACGAAGACGACAACAAAAACAACAACGAGAAGAAGAAAGTTCACCCAAAGTGAAATTAATTTATCGTGAATAATATACAAAAATACAAGTAAAGGTTCGAGAAACTTTTACACACTCGAGTGAAAAATATAAAAATTTTTTGGACCGTGGCAAGGAGTTGTTTCTCTTTTTCGGTTGTTTTCTAATATTCCGAGGATTGCGGGCCTGTTAATTGCACCTAAACTAGATTTTAATTGCTGTGAAGAAAATCGTACCTACTTCGCTGTTGCGCTTAAATTGAAACGAACGAGTAAAAAAAACAAAGATGGCATTAAAAATAATTGCGACTTTGCTAATTTTGAGTGTGTCTCTGGAGATGAGTTCCGGCTCAGCGATACCGATCTGGGAGTTTCTGACACGTAACGAAAAGGTGAGTTCCGACACTTTGATGGATTTGGTTTTTTTTTTCTTTCTTCTTTGTACCAACTATTGTTGGTTTTGCTGCCTTCGAGTGGGTGAGCGGTATTTTTTTTTCCTGACGAAATGACAGCTGTCATAAATGTGTGTATTGATTGCGCGATGAAATTATTGACTTGGTGTGAGGGTGGAGGATTTAATTTGATTTCTATTTGCGGACGATGATAGATTGTTATAATTGAGTCTTGGATGAGGGGATAGAAAGAAAAAAACATCCTTAATGACTTAGCTGACGATAATGGATATGAATTTTTGGTTACCGGTTTTCTTTTTGTGTTTCGAAATGAGTCATGACTCAAAGTGTAGACTATGATTACATAGATCATGACTATTGTACTCGCAGAGAATTCTGAATAAATTACCAACCTATTCTTCGTATGTAGATACGTATCTTTGTATCTTTGGTACTTTAGGAGGATTATGTACATATGTGCTTGTAGTCCAAGGTGATTGGGCGGTAATCGACGTTCGGTTAGATAATCCTAAAGTTTTTTTTTCTTACGTTCCCACCTCTTGTGAACATCTGGTGAACATACGGAAGTATATGTTATCATAACTCTTCGAACAAGGCTTTAAAACAGTAGTCTTCTACCACTCATGTGAAGAATTGAACATGCTCAACGCATATATTTGTGAACATCCTCATATGTATGTACATATGTAGGTCTTGGGTTTCGCATGGAACTGCTTTGCTAGGTTTTTATATTAATAAGAACTAAAGACGAATATAGCCACTGCACCGAATGAAGGACTGGTGCTGCGAGACATAGTGAATTCTGTGGGTTTCGAATCTGGTTAAGGAAAACCGCATTAAGCCTGGAAGATTAGGCTATAAATGGTGAATGGTAGTTTGACGCATCGATTCCACTCGTAGACTCTGAGATCTATTTGTTCGTCGTTTTCCAAAGTATGAATCAAATGTAAAAAGTTCTCTCCAGATGTGATTTTATGCTGCAAGGCGCTATTATGACTGAGGATACGGCCACGGAGAACGTTGGATACGTTGGACAGAACGGTTCTTGCCAACCCCAGTATACACCACATATCCAAAAAAAAAGAGTCAGGTAATCCGTTATTTCACCAAAGACGGTCTAAAAAGATATGCAAGAATAGTGACCAAGAACTTATGCCAATACTCTTCGATTCGACACATTGCCATGCGGTTTTTACCTTTTTTTTAAGACCCAGCATCAATATCTAGTGAAAAAGATCATAAAAAACTTTAAGACTTACTGTTCTGTCGTGTGAACGGTTTGCTGGATGGAAACCTCCTATAAAACACCATACATTCTAGATATTAGTGTCCTGTGAAAATAAATAATTTGTTCACGACGTTAAGAGTCTTAAAGCTGCAGGGCTAATGGGCTACATACTTCAGTTTACTTTAGAAGACAATTTAATAGTGTAAACGACCACTTACCCAGGTTCGCTGTATTTATTTGGAATTTAATATTCTATTCACGCCTTCTACTTAAACTGTTCCAAGACCTAGTGATAATATGTTCCCAGTCATGCCTACTGGTAGTGAAATAAAATGATGACCCATCTCCATCCAGAGTCAAATGTACACTCGTATTAGAATTTTAACAAAACTATTCCAATGTTAACTGCAAATGGTCTCGACAAAAGCTAAAATACTTCTCAGGAGTGATGAAACCTAAAGGCACCATTGCATCAAAAAACGAACTAATTCAAAAAAGAGCTCTCACAAGTGAGCTAAGTGAACTAGTTCTCAATAGTTCATTTAGTTAACTCATGTATACCCTGCATACATGTAGTTCAGTAAGAGAATTAAATTGAGCTCTTTTTCTGTTGTCTGTGAGTTGCTTTGATTTAATCCATAACACAGTAGTACGAGCCCAACATTGTGTTGATCTATGTGAACTGTACTACATTGTACTAAATGAACTAAAAGAACGAACTGGTTCAGACAACAGATTTGAACTAAACTAAACGCTCTCTGAACTGAACGGAGTATGCACAAGTCTACTACACAAAGACCCTTTAGTGTCAAGTCACTAAACTGTGTTTTTCAAATTTGAAGCTCTGAATGAGTGGTAGGCTGTTACACGGAACTCGAGAGTTTGGGATTGACTTGTATATATGGTCAAGCTCTTAACGATAGACACTATTTCAGCATTTCTCACAGACTTAAGATGCTACACCAACTTCCATTTTGGGATTGATAGTACAGACAGTTTGCGTCTGATGGTAAATCTCAAATCTCGGCTGCCAATCTCCTAATTTTTGAGTTTTAGTACCTACTTTGATTTGAGTCTTGTGGTAAAAGCTAGACGGAAACTGCTACTTGGGTGACAACGTCTAGAGTCTAGCCAATCAAGTTTTGTTAGTATAGTTCTTCTTTTAGCCGCTGATTCTCCTTTTGTTTTTCATAATGTCTTCAATACACTCAAGACTATTGTGCACTGTTCTTATGGGTGATATTACAGTTGACGACACACCACCTAAAAGTTCTTTTACAGCCCTAACTCTCGCGAGCGTCTGACAAACATCCAAGAGTATAATTGTCATGACAAATCTGCTTAAATAACAAATTGACCTTCGAGCATGGTATAAAGTGTAGGCGCCTTCCATTCGCTGTGCATGCGAGTATAGCACGAATAGTTGGAAGGAGTTAGGCCCTGGGCCCCATGGCCCTGTTGCGCCAAATATTTATATTTGTTAAATATTATAGAGCTACTTTTACTACTGTTCATGACCAGGATAAATCTTTATTCTAGGGCTGCCCACTGGAACCTCACTCACATCTCTTCCTGGGGAGGAGGAAAGAAGGCGTTCTTGTACTGACTTAAGTCGATGTTAGTTTAGTTTTAGTTTAATTGACTATTTATTTCATGAAAAAAAAGAGAAGTATACAATTTTAGATTCCTAGTCTATATGGTATGGTGATTTGGCCGGCGATTTGGTCGATGGTGACCACCTTAAAACTTTAATCCAGAGTTGTTTGCCTCTAGCTCTTGAAAGATATCTTTCTGTACCCAGAGACCTATGTATATTCCATTATGCTTAAAGTGCAATGAAATTTCGTTCATTTCTAAGATTTAAAGATATGGGTGACAACACACCACCTTGAGGTGTTCCTTAAAAAGTACAAATATGTATTGGATACTTGGTTCCGTTACATCTCTTAACTTCTTTACTGGGGAATGGATTGTATTGACTGCGGAATGGATCTTAATTTAGCCAGACTTAACTCATCGGATTATATTTAAAAATTTCAAGAATGCTTCATATCACAGAGTATCCTACACCAAATCCTCCAGATGTATTTCTAATGAAATGCTTTGCATATTTTAAAATTTTTTCAAACGTATCTAACTGTCTAAACCGGCTCCCAATAATCCTTAGTCTATATTTACTCTTTTAATTACCCTCGAACCGGATACTCATTTCAAATTCCAACCTTTCCACGTACTAATTGGGTTTTGCAAAAATTCCATATTAATATTCAAAAATATTTCACAACTTAACAAAGATCCACAAAAAAAAAACACCAATCAAAAATATTTATCGTATGGCGACAAAAACAATAAACATAAACAAATCTACTTTCCTAATCATCACACTAATCTTCTAAGTCAAACAACAAACCGGCCTAACCTTACGCTGACCTTTCTAAAAGTCAATATTAGAATTTTTTTTTGTTCAAAAATAAACTGAATTAACAAATGTGTGACATCAAAACATAGAACGTGAAAACACGTCAAAACAGTGCCGACAACCACAAGCGTAAGGCAACGAAACACAAAATTCCCCCACAGGTTCGTTACCACTCAATTAATGTGTGGTATGCATATTCGCGCATCGTCTATGGATACAGATTTCCTAGAAGCGATATTAAATGTTTATTAACTTATTATTTAAATCATTAGCATTGTATGTGAGGTGAGGAGTAGGTATACGAGTATGTATACATTTCTATGCGATGTGTTATCTGTGGCATCCGATAGCATGGCCGCCAACAGCTACTATGCATTCGTTTGAAGGACAGGGTGCCGCTGAATGAAGTGCTAAGATCAAGAGTAATACCTAACTACCTAGTAAATTTGATTTTTTTTTTATTAATTATTTGTTAACCTCTAGAAATCTAGTTTGAAGGATCATCGAGATGTATTCTCTTGAGTCTTGAGGCGGTAGCACTTCGCAAATTGGCGGAATTGGGAAACACAATGTTTATTCGGTATGTGGAATTAGTTCCATTTCCTTGAGTTGAATGTATATATTTGATTTATTTGGTGTTTAATATTTGACCAAAAGAGCAAAGAAGGTAATTTCTTAAAAAAAACAAACATGTTTCAAAAAGCCTCATTCGGATAAGTGGAGGGTTCTTCTCGACGGAAAGTTTAAGGACATCTTGAAACCTAAATATTAATTGTTTATCATGCATTACCTTGGAGGATTTTCCTTTTTAATTTGTGGGCCAAGAATTTGAGAAATATTTATTTAGCGCAGTGCTGAGTTCTTTCAAAACCTTTGGCCAACAGGTTCTATTGGAGTTCAAGGCGAAATCAATCAATAAATGGCGCCCGATTTAGACACTTTCTCAAATAGTAGTCCTGTTCTAGATTTACTGTAGCTGGCCTATGAAAAGAGAGTTCTCGATCTTCTGAAATATACATATATGTACAAACATATGTACGAGTAAGTATAAGAATAACCTTCACTAAACTAGTCAAAGTCAAACAACCATCTAAACTTCCCTGGTATAAGTTGTCCTTCTCAAAATTGAAAGCCATGTTGGGTGTACTACTTTTTCGAAGTCACTTGATAATACCACCGTCAGAGTGCAGCATTTACTGCCTTAACGACAGTACACCTTTCTGGTATTTCATTAAAAGAATTACGGACTCTGCCTCATCGTTTATGTAAGTTTTTATATACCACGATCAGACGTCACCAACGCTTCGAATTGTACATAAGTTCTTCTATCTATCGTAGTCCATAGACAACGTTCTTAAAAAGGCTGGTGATACCTTTCCTTTACTACCGAACCATGTCCTTAACGTTAGTGCTTTCGAAATTATTGAAAAATGTCAGAAAATTAAATCAAAGTAGCCAAGTGTTTAGTTTACTGATCCTGTTTCTAATATTCATTAACGCAAACGACGATGCAAGATTTCATCAATAGCATATAGACTTTGTAAGGGAATCTAATGGTGCGACACTACTTCGCTTGTAACTCCTGGCCTTCTCTGAATTCAGCTAAGAACTGAACTGTGAAGTGAGACTATGTAACCTCCTCCGGTTCTTTAAGAAACTAAAGACTTTCATGTGTATATTTGCCCAAAACTGGAAAACTACTCACATGTTTTAGGGGCATTTCGGAAAAGAACTCCTTGAAATTATTTCCCATTAATAGTGAGTAATAATTCCACTTTTATGTGAGAACATTTCACTCTCTTGAAAGATTTCACTTTCAATAACTGCTGCGGTGAATAGCTCCCAAAACGAAGGAATACCCATAGGTTCTTTACAGATTATATGTATCACTGATTTCTCGTTTACGTTGGAAAATAATTCCACAGGACTGGACTCTCTAAATTCCCTTGAACTTTCGGTGATTACATTGCTCACTCAAAGCCCCGCTGACTGTATTTCTAAGTCACTGGTCTTAGTTTTGTAAGCCCTTAAATAGCTCATAGGGCAGGTTATAGTTGGTACAAGGTTAAGTTTGAAGCGGTAAAGTTTGTAAGGGACTAAGAGCTTAAATTAACAATGAGTATCTCATTCGCATTTTTGGAGCGTGTGTCTCTATGGACAGATTTAAAACCAATGGTCACAATGCTGATCCCTGTTATATGTCCACTTTAACTTGAAACTATCGTTATCGCTATCAATCGTTAACTTAAACGAAGACAACATAGGCCGTAAATAATTTCTTAAAACTTTGCATTCTAAAGTGACACTTAACTTGTTCCCGTCCCGTGAAGAGTCGCTCCATGACCAAGAGTACTAGCGTCGCTATAGCTTGATCCTTAGAATGGAGGTTCAGTCGTTCTTGTCATGTCAAACCTGGGAGCTGTGATTCAAAGATCATCTTTGCTGGAGTGTTATTGTACATCCACTTCTTGGTACAGAATACATGGTTGTATCTTTCCCTCCATTTGAACCCCTCGCATACGAGACCGAAAAAGCGACACTATTTTTTCCAGTACAAGATTGAGGAGATTACACAACGGTGCATCTCCTTTGGAATAGTTCAGAAGAACTGTTCCCGATTTGTACATTCGAGCTGGGTTAGTTTTGCTGGAATACCGAACTCGGCCATATCACCTTGTACAACTCAAGACGATGAATGTAAGTAGTAGAATGTAGAATGTTGAATGCAGCTTTGAAATTTGAAGTCTGACTTAAAATTCGCTGGTCTTTTCCTGGATTTGGAAGCCACACTGATACGTGCCGATTCAGACATTTACACAGTAGGTTGGATAGACAGGACTATCCCTCGATAGAACTTACAAGACGTAGGATCGGCTTTTTTGAAGTTGAAGCTTATAGAGCTGATAGTTCACTCACTGGATACGGCTTTATCCACTCATACTTGATGGTTTGGTACATCCATCCTAACAAAACATGGGCTGTTGTAGACCATCAGAGCTGGGGGCTTTGGTGTTCTTCAGTTTTTTTGTTAGCCGAGCCAACCTCATTCGAAAACTTATCGTTTAAGTTTGGTGAATTTGGTATCTAGCGAGGCTTTGGGTGATTTGCCTTTTATTTGTGTGAAGCTCGTACCAACTGAAGAAACTATGGGACGTGATTTAACCATTAATTATTTTCTAGAGGAGCAAGTATTAAAATACATACAAAAAGATTGCAACTTTACCAGCACTATGTTTAGCAACCATGAAACCTATCCAATCCGCTTCTCTACACCCTGTGCAACCATACCCACGGTGCAACACAATATTGCAACGAAAATACCTCCTCATTTAATGCTGAATGCTTCCTCTCTCCCACATACCAACCGACCATCGAACTTTGTACCGCATCCATGGCTTTGTAACTCCACGCTGTTGTTATGAGAATGTTTGCGCACGGCGTACGGCTACGAGTATCTATGGATACACCTCTCCATTCCAGCACCGAGCAGATCATTAGAATTACAATGGAAGCTCATACAGACTGGTGAAAAACATCAGAATAAGCAAAAATAATAATAATTTCCATTAAGAATCCAACTGAATGAATAAAATTAATGATACTGAGTGGGAGACTCTCGACAGGCATGATCCAAATGATGAGTGTGTGTCCTTAAACAATGTCCGTGTACCACTTTATCGAATCACGTTTCGCTAATCATCGGGATTCTATTCTAAAAATATCTATGATGTTGTGCCGATCATCAACTCGTTGCACAAATAACAATACCTGTCAGAACTAAGTAAATTATAGGAAAAACTATTCATGTGAAGTATGCTTCCAGCAGAACTAAGCTCAATGAAATACTCGTACCCTCCTCCGGTCGGTCTAGACGTAATATGGTTAATTTGTTTAGCATCGTGTAACTCGAAGGTGAGGCAAAAAATTCAAAATTAAAAAAAAACACCAACCAGTACGAGTACGAGTACGAGTAGTTTAACAACAATTTTTTGTTTCAAACACATGTCTTTGTCGAAAGGTGGTGTAAATTTTGTGGTAATAGCCTTTTAATTGAATTCAGTGCATGCGCTACTTGTTTGTGTGATAATTTTTGATTGATTTCTTGAGTACATACATTGTATACATGTGAACATTCATAGATACTCACGGTATACAATCTTAATGAATCGTGCACATTGCAAATTGCGCAAATTAATGTTAAGCGGTTGAGGTACTGGTTTTAGGTCTTTGTTACCAAAAATTAAGTCATACTGCAAATATGGAAACAAGAAAACCCACAAAAATTAATAAAAATAATATCGACACCGTTAGGCGTGCTCTAGCCCATGTCATGGTACATCGTACATGTCATAAGCTGAAGCTTGACGTGTATTATATGTACATACGTGCTGTTGGTGATAAGTAATATGTCATGTGTTGCATTGTCTGGTTGGAAACACAAACGTTTTGATAGACTTGATGTTCCGGTTTCGCAGATTAGGGTCTGAAAAATTTGTGCTAATGCATTTAGGCGTGCAAATCAATGTGAGAGTTTGCAAGCTAGGGGATTTCGAAGAATTTCTTGGTACACGCGCAGTTAAATTAGATTTCTGAATTCTAGTCTGTTTTTCAGTGAATCAGCTTGACGTTGATGCTATCGATTTTTTTGAATGATGTTGTTGACCTCGGTAAGGAAAGTCTTACGCATGGACTGCATCATTCGGTACACAACTGTGCAGATTTCTTTTTCCTTTCTGCCACTTGAGACTTGTATTTTTCGGTTAATCCAATCCGTTGTAGAACTACGGGCTAGTGTAACGAAATTCGGTAGATGATTGAAGCTTTCGTACAGCAAACACTTACAGATAGATTTCTTTCATTTAGGTAGCAATATATGGACCATATCCCTCACTACACTTATTTATTAAAGGATCATCTAAGTTGAATACAATAAATAGCCCCTTTAACACATAAACTGATATTTGCAGGTTATATTTAATCAGTGTGGATGGAAAACTTAACCAAGTCGCCACCAACCCCACCAATCTAAAGGCTAGCGTCAATTAATACTACCAGTACAATGAGAATAACGCCAAGAGTTGGGCTAGAGGTCATCCTCAACCTACTCCTGCTAGACCTTTTTATTCAAGAATCGCCAGACACAAGCGCCCTAAGATTAAGTCAATAGAACCACGCTAAGATCCTTCAGGAGTATGTAGGGAATGTAACAACAGACTTTCTACAATTCTCTCCATCCTAGTAGACAAAATTGAACAACAGAGAAATACTAAGCTCAGATGATGGGTATATCTAAATCAGTCAAACCCCTGAACTATGTACAGGAACGCTTTCCACGCAAAAGTCCTAGCAGTGCCAATAGCTACCCGTGAGATTGCAATGAAGGCAAACCACGTTAGGACATCACATTTTTCATCTGCAGCTAGGGAGCAATTAAGGGTCTCAGGTTCTTCAAACACAGCATAAAGCAAGGCTCTGCTGGATCACTAGTCTTGAAGTTATACCACGGAATTAAAGCCTCGCCACTTGACCTGCGGCAAGTCAACTGCATGGTGAACATCCCTACTTGTACAATTAGACACGAAACGCGAAATAGATGGAGCAGGAAACGACAGACTGATACAAAAAGAAACGAATTCCTTATTTACCCTCATAGTAGTGATCACGAGGAACAACACTCTGCGGTAAAACATGAAGAAACTAGGATTGAACAATGAAAATTTTAGTAGAAGGATACTATCCACTTCTTGTGAAATTGTCCAAACCGTTGCCAACTAAGAAATATATTCTTGGGGGATACTTCTTCCAGGACATCGAAGAATTGTCCAGCAAGCCGGTAAACGGCATATACAGGTAAAGGATGGTTTGTACTCCAGACACAGTAAATAACACATATTCCATCTTAAGCTGATGTTAGTTACGTGATGTTCCATGAGCTAGCTAGGTGATATACCTTTATCTCCTTAGAGCAACACAGTGGGTCTATATCGACCTGAGTACCACCACCTAATCAGTGTGGAGATTATGAGCATATACATAGTTTTTAGTTAAAAATTAATGTGAACTCAGGCTACAATGACTAATTTCTTCAAGTTGAAATGGAATACATGCACTCAAGTTGACATGGCAGTTCAAAAACAGAATAAACTGCTCGAAGACCTCCAAGTCGGGTACAAGCTGTGCTGTCACTTTAAATGATTATAGACAAAGAAGATCTTCTGGTAAACTCAAAAAGAAGTTACTCTCAGTAGTATAAACTAAACTTCTGAGCTCACACCTATAGCGAACATCTGACAAACATCCGCGAGTAGACATATCATGCCAAAACACCCAGAAGTGGTACTCCCTATATTCTGCATGTAAAGGGTTTTCCAAAAGCCGCCCATAAATGTCAGTAGTGAATAATTTTTGAACGCTACCTTATTTAATGTCATCTTTGACGTTTGATTGTCTAGTCTTTTGGCATGTAGATAGTAAAAAAAATCGATAGCAAGGCTGATCTGCGATCGCTTTAGGAATGTCAACTCGCTCAAACCGTGGCTGGTATAATTTATGACAGATTCGTCTAAAGATTGACATTTTCATTTGATATTCGCTCTGTAATAGACGCTGTTCATTGCATCGTGTTTCGTAACAAAAATCACTCCGTGGCCGATCCCAGGGATTTTCAAAACAAAGTTCTTAACAAAACCTATAAATGAGGTAATTTTCCCCACAACTCGTCCCTACACGCCCCCTTTTATTGCTTTTACTATCTACTTACACAGACGCTGAACTCTACCATCTTCATGTCATGTAGTGCCTTCAGCCAAGTATCACACTTACTTTTTTACGGATCATTTAAATGGAGTATTAAATTTGTATAAATGCTATACGTACTTGGCCTTTTAAGTACTCTCGTCTAGACGGATCTTACTACTTGACTTACCCAAAAAAAAAAATAACTTAATGATGCCAACCACACCTTCTGAAGTGGAAGACTAAACTACCTAATGAATCTAATTACTTGTTCTGCTTTTAGAAACCTATTTAACGAAGTGTATTCTTCATTCAGGAGTTTGTTTATACGGCGGTCATAAACTTTAATTAAGCTATCAAAACCAACAGCAGCTAGCTCCGTCGTTCGTATATAAATAAATCACATGAGTCACAACCCCTCTAATTAGCAGACTTAGAATCTTTAATTTTGAAAACCCCACACTGAGATCCGCCTTGCACCAACTGTCAATCTGTCACATCTGACAACAGGCTGAATTAATGCAAACTTAATGACATTCACATTGAACTTGACACAAGTTTTAAACCAGTTTACCTTCTGTCATTCCATCGAACACCCTATGTATATCATTGTCATGGTAATTTACCAGCAATTGTTAACGTCTTTAAATTAGTTCAATGAAAATTTGTTAATTAAAAAAAAATCATAATCAAATCAGTATTTCACGTGGTAAGCGAAAACAGGGTGGGGACAGCTGTGCGTAGTGGGTGCAGCTAAAATATGGATTGCAAGTGATAATCACGTTGGCATATTAATTTTATTGTTATCGTATTGCAATCTGCAATTTCAAGACTCAATCCAATTCGGATCACGTATCTTCTATGCCGCAACATACCGTAACCTTATGAAATAGTCGTTGCTCTCTCATTACGATTCAAGTGGAGGAAAATTGTCAAATGTGAGTACGGTTCGATCGTTCAAGGTGTCTACCATTTCTCAGCCGCGGCTGAATATATGTAAATATTTAAAGTGGAATGAAAGGAGAATATATGAGCATTGAAGCCTAATCAATGTGCCAACGGCTTCTTTTTAAAGTAGCCAACGACGAGAGCTTAAGAAAAGATTTCTTATTCCTTTTTTTGACGTTTTTAGTTTTGGCATAGATATCTGGCAATCATGCCTAATGGTGGTGCCTCAGGTTGGAGACATTGAAACAAGCGTTTACTTCAAATTTGTGTCAATAGTAGTTGTTTGGCTAATTTTAAAGCATTTCGGTGGATATTTGACGAGATATAATGAAAGGTAATTGGCCTAACTACTTGCTTGGAGATTAAGCAGAGAAACTTGATTAAACTTTGGCAATGTGGATTACTAGTAACTGGTAACAGTACCCCACTGTCGCAGACTGATCATAACGTTTGCTCTGTACTGTCAACTCTCATACATTTAAACTTGTTTCTTTGTTGTATCTATACTATAGAGTCATAAGGAGCTTACAAAGTCCGCAATTATCAAATCAGCTGCTTGAAACCCTGACTGAAGTCGTAGGTAAACGCAGATTCAAGTGTGGAGGCACCCCATCGTCGTAATCTGGTCGAGAAATTTTGTCGAAGATCCTACTTCGGTGTTTGTCAACGTTTGCAGTACACTGCTTATGCATATTCAATGTAGGAAACGAGCAAGGTTTTAACTAGTCTCAGCTTCTTTTTTTGAAATAGTAAATTCGCCCCACAGTGAACCTGGAGAAAAAGAGCGGTGAATCTTAAAACTTAGGTTGGTTAGAGTCTCAATACACTAAAAGTAAATGTTTTTGAATATTGAGATTAGTTGGGATTTTGCTAAATTGAACGTCAGGCTATTGGTATATTGCAGATAGATCCTCATTCACCCTGCAACCAAGATCTTCAATAAGGCCAATAGGCCTAGAAAAATGTATTTGTGCATCATTCATCAGTAAAGATCCTTTTAAGAACATCATTGAGAAACATGAAAAATAAAATAGGACCTAATAAGAGCATCGCGACACTCCAAGTTAAGCCAATCTTTTGACAGTGATTACTTAAGAAATTACTAATGAGGAGTTCAGCTCAGACGAAGTCCTCAAATCATTGGATTACGTGAATACTTACAGCGTGGGTCCGGTTTCCATTCGAATTGCATGATCCAATGATGGTCCTCGACAGTCTGATTAGTCACTTCACAACTCAGTCATTTCGTATCAAAGCCTAAAAGGGGTTTCAGGAACTTGGTTCAATTCCTCAAGGGCTCAATAGAAAACTGAGAGTTAATTGAGAGTTAAAAGTCACTTTAGCTGCATACTTGACTTGCACTGATCTTCTTCTTGATCACGATAGTTTGTACGTTTCAAAAATCCAAAATACAAAAAGGTGACATGTAAGGTCTAAAATTGACAAAAGATATTAAAACTAGGATTTTCTAAAAACACTAGGGTCAGGCTTACGATTTAGACGATACGCTTTTGATTGAAGATTCTTTTATTTCCCGAAAGCCTTTTTTACAAATACCTACATTAGGGTTTCACAAGTTCGTCGTCTACTAGGAGGCATGTGGGGATTAAGAATAAGATTCCATCTTGACGATTACTCCTATTGACTTTCCTTCTGTCTATTTCTAGTGTTTAATGTCGTATCCGAAGCTTTTTCATGATAGTGATATGTACTCTCAAATGTTTGTCAGACACTCCCGAGAGATAGAACCGTTTAATACTTTTAAGTGTTGTCTGGGATCGAACCTCTCGCTCCGTAATCCAACTCTCTTAGGTCTGTACGATTCTAGCCATGACTCGAACTTTATTTACCAATATATAGCACCAACCTGATTTCTGGCTATGGGCTATGACAACCGATTGATCTTAATCTAACAAGTAATAAGAGTTCAGCTCTACAATGTACTTCTCTTTCAGATTCTCAGTGAAACCAGTCCTAAGTACAGAAAGACATGGCTTGCAATTTGCTCGTACCCCAAAGTTCAAGTGTCACTTTTAGTAACACAGAACTAAAAAAAAAGCTTGTGTCAAAAGAAGACCAATATTTTAAATTTGACAGACAAAAAAGACATTGCATCTACGTTGAGCAACTGACTCAGAGGATACGAACGGCTTTATCGTACTAGGACACCCTTATACAGAGAGGATACTTAGAGAACTGCATCTTCGACTTGACACGCTGTGGCCAAATATATTATTTTCCAAGTTCCGCTTAGATTCCTTATAGAGACAAATTCAGCTTTGAAAGAACTGACCTTTTGTTATACACTTACCTTACTTAGTGCAGACGCTACAGTCCGGGGTGGCCCTGGGCCTTCAGTTGCGCACTCCAAGTTGATTGAGGTCCTCTTCCACTTGTGTGCGCCACCTAAAAAGAGGTTATCTACTGCGTTGTCCCTCCGGGTTGGAATCGTGTTGGAATCGAACACTTTTCGGGGCGTAGCATTGGTGTCCATTCGCTCTACATGTCTTATATAGTATGTCGAAAAGTTTAGAACATTGATGAGAGTAGATATTAGAGCTATTAAGTGTGCCAAGCAGGGTAGCAAGATTGAACACAATTTGTCTGTTAAGCAGGTATTCATGACGCTTTTCTTTTTCAAGCAGCTGAGAGCGATGAATTTGGATATCTGTATCACCACTGTCTAAGCTGGGTAATAGATGATTTCTATACTTATGAAATCAGCTGTATCTAAGCCATACTATTTGATTTTTTGCCCAACTGAACTGAGCGAATTAAAGAGTCATAAAGCATAAGCCTCGATTCCTATTTCCTTGGGAGCCCTTTTAGTTAAGCCAGGCTTATTGAACTTTCGCAAAAAGTAACTCGTTTTACCTGTGATTTCAATCTCACATCAAGAGTAAGTTTTAAACAATTTCACCTCTATTTCAGGGTTAGCTAAGCAGTTAAATTACTTGCCTTATGAACCCATTCAATGTCGAGCAAGTTTTTGCCTGCATCTCCAACACAATTATCTGTATCTATCATCATACCAACACGAGGTATACGTTCCAAATAAGCCAACAAAAAAAAAACAAACAAACACGTCCAACAATGACGTGAAACTACGTTGAGATAAGCTCATTTGAATTCCGCAGCTTATTTGCTTAAACACTTCCAAACGTTAAATTAATTACGCCTGCTTTAAATACGGTGCTCTACGCCAGACAAACTTTCTTCCCCGAGATAGATTGGTGCCAAGATGCATGCGAAAGTGAAAGTATCTGCTGTTTTGGGATTCCAATTGCTTTCAATTTGATTAGAGGTACATTTTGTGACAGCTCGAGTGGATGTTTTTAAGTGGAAGTTACATTTTTATTACCAAGATGACTACATTGGTCTGATTCATCTGGTTAAACAGAAGAAATATCTACACATAAGCATCTGAAGGTGTTTGATAAGATCCAAGTGCCGCAAAGCACCCAGCTAGGACCGGTTTCTTTTTTTCCCTTTATTTGTTTATGATTATTTTTTGCAAATTTCTAAAAAAAAAAAAACAAAATTTTGGTTAATTGGTTTGGTATAGTAAATATCAAGGCTAAGGTTATGTGATGAGCTTGGAAATGGAATTTGGATATTTGTCTTATTTCAAACGGAACTTTGTGTTCATTTCTATAAGTGGGATGGTCGCTGGCTTTGTTGTTTGGTAATAAAATACGAGCAGGAAATCCTAGATAACTTGATTTGATTTGCCGCCGCCTCTATCGGTACATTATTAAGCTTAATACAAGCCAACTTAAACAAGCTAAGGTTGCTCCGAAGGGTGGCCCTGCTGCAGTGAAAGTCAAACGGGTTTACCATACTGTTTGTCAAATGGAGCATTCGGGACAAGGATACGTTATAACCATACGTTATTGTTGCAATAAGTACTGAGACGGAACAGGGTAAAGGGCCTAAGGCTTGGGGGATTGGTGTCAAATGAGACCAATACGAGAAACGCTGGCAGTCAGTGTGACCAGTTATTAAAAAATGTGGGAAGAGGAGGTCGGTATTTTCGCGACGTGTTTCGAAGACTAAAGGGTGATTAGTTTCAGGCATTCAATTTAGGGAGGCAAATTTAAACTATCAACCCAAGGAAGACCGTGAATGGCGAAACCTGCGTTGGACGGTTTCAATACGTTGGTCGTATCACAGCTTAGTAAGGCGACCAAACTTGGCTAGCATTTTCAAGGATGGGTCTGACGAAGGTGATGTAGAGTGACTGACTTGTAATACATTTTTAAAAATTGAACTAGTGGAGGTTCTAAACCGGTTGGATGTTATGATTTGTACTAAGCTTAGTAGTCCACTGACTCGCATTGGAGGAATGCAAATATTGTAAACGTTGACCATATCCCACTCGCATCCAAGTAGCCTCTGACTAGAGATATCCAATACAGTCTGCCAAGTACTATATGTAAGACTTCATGTTATTCAACGCAGATTTTTTTTAATTTAAAGAGAAATTACTCTGTTAATCAAAACATTCACTAAATTATTACGAAATACATCATCATACGTGTACATCCGTCGAAAGCGTACCTTGTTTTTGTGTTTTTATTACTTCCTCTTGTTGATCATCCTGAACTTGTTTATTTCTCCACAAGTACCAGCGTGTAAATTGTAATACAAGACATTCAATATCTATGTACATATGTATGGCTAGAGGCAATAAAAAACTCCATATCCCTTGGTACTTGATGACAACTTAATCACACCTAATGGCCACTCCGTCATTGCGCCTTCACAAAAGTCAAAATCATTGACATTACGCAATAGACGACACAACGTCTTCTTCATAATTTTTTTTATTTTTTTATGTCTTTCTTGCTGATGTTACATTTGTATAACAACAAAGTTATGATAATGAAAGTCAATGGCCCGGCCCGCACTTTCTTTTGCTTTTTCCAATGAAATTTTTTCGAAGTTCATTTACCTGCGTATATGTAAGTATTCGCTGGGCTCGACTGCCATTCGACTGCCTTAATGGGTTAGAAAGTTAGGCAATTTGTTTTAATGATTTTATCGGTTAGTTTTGTTGTTTTTATTTGGAATCGGTGAGTTTTATTGCTTCTGGTAGGTAATATTTAAATAATTTATTAACAGATGACTTGTTGTTTACTGAGTCATGTTTCTGGAATCAAAAATTTTACGATTCATGTAACGAAAAATTGAGACCGCATCGTTAAGGGGTGAGTAAGCCAACAGATGTAGCCAATTTAGCTACCTGACGAAAGCTGTGAGATGTCATCGTCCATCTGATTGCTTAACCAATAGAACAACAAGGGTGAGAGTATGTACCCCTGTGGTACTTCATTTTCTAGCCTCATCGTTCTGTACAACATGGCATGGTATACCTTTCCTGGATAAGCTCTGCTTCGAAGTCAATGACCAGATGATATACTGTAAACATTAGCGTATCGTGGATCTGTATTCGATGCTGATGCAGGAGGAATGTGATCAACGCTGGTACTTCTGTGATGTTAGGAAATCTGATACGTATTCGTATATCCATTGGTTTGGAAAATTTCTGCAACAAATGCTCCTTCCACCTCCTAAGCTAATTTTTTCGAAATCAGCAAATTTTGTAAGAGCCTAAGTTTCTTACTAGGCGTTGCTTGATAATGCTTCTCCAACCTTTAAGGCAAAGATATTAATCTGTGCACGCTTTCACGTCTCACAGTGTTCATTATGGCCTTCCAGTTCTAGTTTCACTTCGGCTGAGGACGTTGCAGTACACTCATCAATCTACCTCCAGCAGTATAGTGATAGTCATGTATTGTGACTTTTTGGCATTTGCTGACGTACATAGGTGACTGATCGGTGATCTATTCTCTCCTGCACTGAGTCGATGAGTGTTTCTACTTCTGAGGCCAAGTGATCACTGGACTGTATACCGTCGCTATTAAGACTGTTTTTTTAGCCAGTTAGGGCGATTGTTCTTAACCTATGCAGCACAAAGGGGCTTGTAAACTGGCATACAATGGGGTCAATGACGAAATCAACTGTGGACTTGTTTCGGACTTCAAAAACAGAATATCTGAAACATTTGAGCATGGCAGATTATGGTGTTTGAGTAAGCTCCAGAATGCACTTTGCGCATTGCTTTTCTTGTGCTCCATGTCCTTTTGTTACTAGAAAAAGTTTTTATTCAAACGATCTTCTTGTGAAGTTATGATCCATAGCCAGTAAGGATACAATAAAGATAAAACACTTCCTAACTTTATCCCAGACTCTAAGCCCTCGCAATCTATGTTATTGAACATACCCTAGATACCCCTTCTTGGCGAAGGGATCAAAGCCACTATTCGTTTACTACCCTATCCGAGCTAAAGATTCTAGTAGACAAATTCATTAATATACGCAAACAGTGGTGCAGAGGAGAAATTCAATCTCCAAACAACATAAAAGTTCTTTCATGGCCCGATCTGTCATAAACGGCTGACAAACGTCCGAGAGTGAAAAGTAAAAAGAATAACTTTTTTTGTTTTCGATTTAAGACTACCAACACCTACAGTGTTCATGAATAGTTGGGTAAAACGAGGCCCTAGGCTTTATATCGCTCCTTTTTGGGTCTTTGAAGTAAACCTTCACTAAAGAGTTCTGTGAACTAGTCTCATTTCGATCTTATGAACACTTTACTCCAAATCCATTGAAACTATGACTAGTGCCGGGCTAAATGAGAAGATGGCTTAAGACGTATTATATCCTATACGATAAGGTATCGACCTTCCTAAACATTGGTAGCGAATGCTCCCCATTGATTTGTAACCCCCTGTCTAAGTAGTTCTGTTTGTTTTTCATTTCCGGATCATAATCACCTGTCAATGTTATGTGTCTGAGAAGATCTAGAATCTACATGGCAACCACTGACGTTTTTAATATATGACAGCGTGTATCTTTAACTTCCTCTGTCGAGTATCTTCTATTTTCCAATCTTTAACAACTTTAATAAGGACACAAGGCCTTTTTTCTAATAATCTGAATGGCCCATTTTGTTTGACAGAACCGGCACAACTTATACTTTAAATGAATTGTTTACACAGCTAATCGTACACCAAAGAAATGATTTATGGAAAATGCCTAGCACACTGAGTTAATTGTTCAAAAATCCATAAGCAATCGCATAACCATTATCAATGACAATAATAATTATAAACTGTAAACAGTTAATGCGAAATTCATGAACAGACTTTACTTGTTTTGCTCTGTTTGATTTTGTATTTTTTTTTTCTCATTTTTTTTATATATCGTGGGAACAAATACCTCGCGTAAAATACTCAAAAAACATTAAAGTAACTATTTCGTGCAATTACTCAATTTAAACAATTTTTCCTTCGCTCAAAGATTATACGTTTGAAGAAGATTACAAAGTGTGAAAAAAAAAAAATAATGTTGCTGTTGGCCAACTCATGAACAAATTGTTAACACTCGATGTTTGAGTACAAAAAATGTTGTGTTGGCTAGTGTTTGCCTTAAGAAAACACAATTGAAAGTCATGTCTTTCCCGAAACCTTTCCATGAGCAATACAACAATTGTTCGATTGCAATGATACTTTTTTGAAGAAATTGTGCGACATGAAGAAACTCTGCCAATTACGCAAGTCACGTCGTAAATAATGAATTGGATACTTGAGGTTGAGAGTTAAGTGATTTTTGCTTTCAAATAGATGAATCGATCGACGGATCGGTATGAAATAATCAATCGATTGGCAACGCTAAAACTTAAAGTTAATCGTTTTGGCTTGCGGAATAGGAAGCACATTGCCGACCATGTTAATTATAATCCTTTCGTTAATAATCGTTATTAGTTATACTTTGGTTGGGAGTTTCATGGGTTAAATGAAAAACTAAAATTGCTACAATATCATTAACCATGTCAGCAATTATTTGTTACTAAATATATTTATGGGGGAAAACTTTGAGAGGAAAAGTATAGTCGCCAACTCTGTAGAGTCTATGATTAAGCAAATGCAGTCCATTTTCTTCATCTGAAATCAACAAGTTACCGTCTATATACCTGGCTTAGGTCTATCTCAGCGCCTGTCTTTCAAGTACATCAAAGAGTGTACCTTAAGACGTCCTATGTTTATTACATACTGAACTCCAGTCACTTATTTCAAGACCGCTGAAATCTTGGCCTTTAACTAATTTGTCAGGTTTTATTCGTAATGAACACCTCTAAAACTTGCTTAATACAAGCTTGAATGAAAACCCTTAAGTTTTCCAACGACTTGGTCTTGAAAACTGTTTGCAAGATCTCTGGTGCCTTTCTCCTGGTCACCATATGTTCTCATTTGTACCTTACAAGTTTTCAGAAGGTTTTCCAAATCCGGAGGGGGAAGGGTTTTTATTGAACATGATTTCCTTAAAATTGGAGTATGCAGAATTTTGCTGGTTGGGGCAAAAGCATTCCTTAAATGAATCTAACAGACCTTGAGTGTTTTAGCCCGAAGAAATATTTGTAAGTCATTTAATGATGAGTGTAAATGGTAATATTGCAACTAGGCGTCCCTAAACTAGATTTTAGCCCCAGGTAAGTCATAAAGCCAATCATCACTGCTTTATTCAGCATTATCCCGAATAATAGCATGAAATTGGCTTTCGAAAAATTGCTTTAAGACAATGTCGACTGCCTATTCTAGGAAGACCCTCTTGTCTTATTTCTTCGAAACCATCGCTCCACTGAAACGATTAAAAGCCTTTCTGGCTTTGTTTCACAAATAGAACCCAAAAAAGGTGTAAGAGCAAAATTCCTATCCCTGCTCTGGGGATTTCTCTTGTGAGGAATCTCATCACTGGAGCACTCAGACGGAACTGGTTCATTGTCTTTCGAACAAAGCCGAGAGTCTACTTTAGCGATGAGAGGCTTACAGTATCAGAACTCACCACATCAGCGCCGAAGATCTGCCACCTGGTCTGAGTAAAAGCAGGACAATAATAGAGAAAATGATCCACAGTATTGTCGCCCTCTCCACATGCATCGCAGACAGAGGAGTCTCTTAAGCCTAGCACACTAAAATGCTCAGCGAAAGAAAGATGTCCCGTAAGAACGTTTATAAGTTGTCTACAGTGTTTCTTATTGAGAGGCAGGAAGAATGCCATTGATTTGCCTATATTCTAGACATCATCAGACCCTGATCAACACAGGTTCAGGTCCTGTGAAATCATCCTCTGAGCCTTGCTTAGGCATCTCATCAGAAAGCTCATTTCCCGCAAACTGAGTGTGAGCCGGGACTTAAACAAGAGTCAAAGAGTTCCCCTTTGAAAACGGGTTGCAGGCTTGAGCAAAGACTTAAGCGCAACCTGGCTTTCGCAATGGATGCAAATACTCCGAGTTATATAGTCGGTAGTCATTAGGATGGCTCTGTTGGATATTGTACGACATTGCCAGAGGGCGTCTGGGCCCAAGGATTGCAAGATTTTGACTCTCGTGGGCACTTCTAAGATCAGTGTGACCACCTTCGTTTTACTTACGTAACTTATTCTCTGCCTGTTTGTTACTAACTAATATCAACTTTTACCATTTTACAAAATAAATACCGCTGTTGCTGTTGCTGTGAAGAAATTCGCAAGAGCCTACAACAAGTACAATACAAAAGTATTGCATTGCACTTAAGGCAAACAATCACTAATTGAAATGTATACAGCAGCGCGTATACAGTTTTTCGTGATTATTATTGGTTTCACAGCCAGACCCATGAATCAATTTCAGAAATTTCAAAATACCAACTTAAGTAATGAAACCAACCACCAAGAGAGTCCTTGGCATTCTTTTTTTCTTTTTTTGGTTTTTTACATTTCATTTCGATCGTTTTGGCTCCCCTCCCGCGGTGGGCTTTTAAACGGTTTCGAATTATTAAATATCGGTTCAAGTGTAAGCCTTTTTTCTTTGGTCACGCATGTTTGTTCGTCTTATTTATCTTTGGCATTATTTCGAATAGAAAAGTGTAAAACGAATTTAAACGCAAACACAAAACTGTGCGCGGTACATTTTGGGAGGGAAAATTTCGAAAGAAAAAAGCGTAAACACACGTATTGAGCGATCAAGATGTAAAGTGATCGCACGTCGTTTTGGTTTTCGTCGTCGTCTATGGTTGGCTTGAAGCAATTAACAGGTACAAGTGTGCACTTACCTCGAATATTATTTTCTTTTTCAACAAAAAGATTGAGATATAACAATGAGGGGAATTAGTTTGGCGCATGTAGGCCTCAAAATGTACTCGTCGATCGATATATTTGCATTAAGTAGCGCATCACGGCTCAATTACATGCACACAAGAAGCTCAAGATGTAGACAGAGTGTAAAGCGGAAGAGTGGGAGAGAGAAAAACTTGAAAAGTCATTAAATTTTTTGTTTGAATTAGATAGAGATAGTCGAAGAAGTGCCAAACGATTGCATTCCATCACACCTGTTCGAGTTTGAGATTGTTTTCAAAAATTAACGCGATCTCAGCGAGTGATTTATTCTTTCGGAACGACGAGATCTCTTAAGTGGAATCTTTGATTTGTCAGTTGGTACCGATTATATCCAATCTAGACTTATACAGAACTGATAGATCGCTCTTACCAGAAACTGAAAGAAGAAATATTTGATCTCCAAACAAAATCATCGCTAATGCCAATGTAAACCTTAGAACCGATTGTAGGGTGATGACCCCAAGCACTTTTTGATATCATATACTATATGCCACAGTAGACAGTTTCAGACTAGTAACATATGTCAGCATTTTTCGATCTATGGAAGAGAACTTAGAGCGACGCAACCTCTATAAGTATTTGGGGAGTTGCATCTTCTGGATCAATCTAAAGGGTTTTTCAATAAGGACATAACAATTTTGTACTTAAATAACGGACAAAATAGTTGAGATATTAGGCTAAAATTAATTGTAAATATAGTACACATGGGTATAGTTTTTCACTATAAAGTACACAACAAACTGTGAGAGGTAAAGCAACAAAGCTTTGTTGAGTTTAGAGATGAACTTCTAGATCTGTACGGGGATTCCTGATAAAGTAGAGAAGATTGTGATATACTATGGCATAACCCTTCGAGATGTCTATCGCCATCATTGCCTGGATCATGGCAGGACAATAAAGCTGACGACCTGAGAATATCGGTCGGTATCTATCAAGAGCTGTAAGTGATTAGTTCAAGAGACCTACGCTAAGCCCAGTTCCCGAACATTCTGTAGGCTGGAATTAGCTGCTTCCGATGCACCACCAAAGGCTGTGGAAACTATGCTAAGAAACTGGTCTAAGGCCGAACTAAATGCAAAACCTCTCTACACTGAGATGGTTACCCACATTTTAAGCATAGGTTTTAGGTCAATTGTCTTCTAAGAAAAGGGCGACAGGTTCTTTTTTGGTCATTTCGAAGACCCTATTTGGTAAAAATTAATTGATCGCTTTTTGAACAAGACTTTAAAAGAAACAAGCTTTAAACTTTTCGGCACCTTTTCCCAAAACCTTTGGCTCTGGTTTAGACCTTAACGACTTTGCACAGTCGAAAGATTCTTTTTGTCAGATAATTTACCTATTCGGTGGGGGCCGTGCATCAAGTGGTTAGTCTGTTAGACATAGTATGTACAATGTTATGAGAAAGCTTGTCAAATAACAAATTGTCCCTCAAATGCGGCATTAACCAGAGGGCCTCTTCTGTTTTACTGATTTGATCCACATTTGTTCAATATTTCCAAAGTGTCTACCGAGACATCATTGTCTTAACTGGAACATGTCTGAACATTGACTGACAAAGTGGGTCCTCTCATCACCTGTATCTAATCACTCTGTAGTAGTCTGTTTACTCGTCAAGCAGTGGTCATGCTGAAACAAAGGTAATAGGTCCAGCAATGCTTTCATTTGCAATTGTTTCATACATGTATGCACGTTGTTCACTGTACCTTTCTAATGAGACCCAAAGAGTGGCCTCTTCCAACACCGCCCACTACACCACTTTATCTCTATGTAGTACTTTCACCGAGCATATCTTCAGACAGCCTAAAGAGAAATTGGATATTAGTCCAGTTTCCTTTCAACCTTTCACTGACCTAAATGACTAGGTATGTATCTCTGAATAGACTACAAAAAGCTGCATTTCTATAATACCTCATGACCTGGAGAACTTTTATCTTATAAGCCAACCTTGGGAAAATTTGCAAAAAGCATGACAGCACGTTTTAAGTTAGAATGTCCAAAGTGACACGAGATGTACATATACCCACATTGCATTGCTCTTATCAGAGCCCACACATCACCGTGCCATAAACAATCTGGATCCAATATTAAGAATTCAAATTCCAAGGCTGAGTAAACACTCTCATGTATGTATATCTTTCGCGAGTTCAATATTTCCGCCTCGGTTTTAAGTCAACAGATGCATTGTTTTGTTTAGACCATCTATCATTGACTTAATAAAACACGACAATCGGCTAAAGAAAATATTGCTCTTTCCTCAATCTTAAGTTGTCCGCACTTCAAGTAAGGTAAACAAACTATCCCTACATACGGATGTAAATACAAGTGCCAGATAAGCACGTATAGATACTTTGCTAAAAGCCCGGTAGAACCATTCCAGCTACTTAGCAATGTGTAGTAATTCAGATACATATCACGCACTCGCTTAACACACTCCAAGAGCTCAATTTCACAAAAAAAAAAAAAATTAGAATATCTACTCAACCGTGGATACACATAACTCAGGTATACTCGTCGGAAGGGGCTTTAGTTTCTCATGCACATCTATCTCTCCGACTGACTCATCATCATCGTTGTGTATAGACACACTCTACTGTGTTATCCCAGTTATACTCTAGAAAATGTAGATTTGTAGATCAAAGAACTGTATTATACACAGGTTTTGCAAAATCCCCCGGGGAAATACACAGCACATAAACCTCTATTAACATACTTAAGGTGAATCTTTTGTTTATCGTTTCTTGTTTTTTGTTTTTCTGTTTTTTTACAGATGTCTTATTTGTATTCAACATTTGCCAAGCTGGTGAGCGATCATTGTAAAACAAACCCAGATACCCGAACTGTACCAGTTAACCATTGTAAACGTGATCTCCTCAACTATGGCTATGAGAAATTGCAAACGTTCGCCGATCTCCAATTGGACACATTGGATCCATATCAGCGAGGTGCTAACGAATTGAGTAAGTAGATTCAAATGATTTACACTTATTTAGGGGCTTTCTACTATGTTAACCACAAATAGACAACATATGTACATATGTAGAATGAAAGTAGTAACTGCGTAGATAGTTTGGAAAATTTTAGGGGAATTTATGGCGAAACCTATGAATCACCGGGTAGAAGTTGAGGTCATGTTTTTATTTGTTGAAAAAGTTCAAAGTGACACTGCTAATAAAAACTGGAATTTAATAGTAATGAGCTTAGGGAAATATTTGAAGAGACAATATATTAATTCACCTTTGGATTTTGTATTTAATTAAAGCAGCTGATCGTAAAAAAAATGTTTATTAATTGCGACACAAACATACAAAGTTTTTAAAAAAACATTCCGACGAGTTAAGTATGTGGAATGTATGCTGTCAATTCCCTTTGGATCCTTTGCCATCTTCCACTTTGTTGGGCGATGACACCGAATGAACCATGAATCCGTGCAGATAGTTTGGTTGGACAACTATGTGCTTTATATTTCAGGTGCATCTGCTCCGTCAATGTAAATTGTCTTTTGACATGAAATCGTTTTGTAATTCGGTTTGTTGACAGCTGAATTTGACAACTGACACCATATTTGTATTCAGTTTTACTTGGCAAATCAACAGCAAAGATTTACGCCCGAGTAACATTTACAAAATGTGGATGGTTTTTACTGTATATATTTATACTTAATGAGCAGTACACCAATTCTATACAATTGAAACATTTTGCATTAAATTTAATTTTTTGGACTATACATCACTGAAAAGAATTGTTGAGAAAGATCCTTATTCATCCATTCGTCATAGTACGCAAGAACTTGGCCTGTGTCCATCGACTTTGTGTGGAAGACTTTGTACAGAGATCTTGGTTTATCCGCTTACAAGATTCAAGTGCTGTTAGAATTAAAGCAGATTATCATCGTTTGTGTTGTGGGTTTAGTGATTAGCTGCTTCAACATTTAGAGTCGATCCACTTTTTTACCGTCCAAAAGTAAAAAAGATCATCCATCAGCTACCGTTGCATGCATGTTTTGTTTGGTGCAGCTTATGGACTGTCGGCATCATCGGGTCGTACTTCTAGAAAAAAAAATTGGAACAGAGTCAATGGGGCCCAATACAGACCCATGATCAATAATTTTTTGTTTAGAAAAGAGCGTGGACGTGGTCTGCGAAACCATCACTTATTCAAAGAATTTTTTGGTGACAACTTTATCTTCAAAAATTAGACCTGTAACTTATGATGTCCATAATCTCCCTATTTGACTTCGCTGCACTCTTTTCTGTGAGGGTGTTTCAAGTCGTTAGAAGAGAAGCCAAAAATGATTCCGCCTTAGAAAAGTGTTCGAAAATTGGACCTCCTGGGAGCAGTTTTTGAGACGCTTTCTGGTGGCCTGTGCTTCAAAACATTTTCCATCATTAACGCTGTAAGATTATCTGTCGAACCTTGGCTTAGCCTTGTTTTAGTTCACATCTCACAGCTCTTAAAAAACACCCTTGAGAAAACTTAATGTAATGAAATGTAGTTGGAGTTGAAAAAATAGTAGGTGGGTGTAGATTTCTATCACATAGGTATAGAACAATTTTTCTAAATACAACAGTCAGTGTTTGACGGCATTTATTAGGGAATATATCATTCGAATTTTCTTTCCTGATGAGTGAATGTATTTAATCCAATTTGCCATGACGAGTTAACATAAATCGGTATGCCTGCAATTTTGTGTTCAGTGGTAGTGTTAAGATCGTCTAAAGTTTTTGATCTTTGCGTCAAATTACATGAATAAGGCGTATTTCTGAACTAGTGACTGTTTGACCAGCTGTGCGGCAAGTCTTGTACCAACCATCACAAAATAGTCAACATAGTTTGGTAACGATCTTCATTGATTGGGACTATGTTCAAAGCATTCTTGAAGAAGAAGTATGGGTCAATATCCTGACCTTCTCAAATAGAACAAGTTTGCTTATTAACGAAGACGTTGTGCTAGAAATGGAATTCGACTCTGATAATGATTTAACAATGAAAACCTAATCCGAACGCAATTGATAGATATCCATTTTTCTACAATTAAATACGAAGTACAGACGAATTAAAACATTAAATAAATCACAACTCGGCTTAGCCGAGAAACCCTATTGGGACAAGTGGGTGTTCCACTTGAAAACTCCTAAAAGAAAAGTTAAGACAGCGGCGCGCGGCTAGAATCGACTACCTCTGCTAAGATTGATTGACTGTGCGATAAAGTCACGAGAACCAACGAATTTTCGAGCCATTTACTGAAATTTGGTTAAGCTCTGACAGCGGTACGTGTCAATCCATCCGAGTCAGTATAAACCCTATAAGCACTATATAGTCAAATATCAATTGGTAGGTTATACATAGGTTCCATTCAAGTAGAGTACGTCTATTGCAATGTCTGTGGGATACTGTGGTTTTGTCTGCTTTCAAATTCCATCTAATTACAGTAACCTTATGAAATATACAAGCGTATATCTGATGTTCTTCTCCACGACATTTGTGTCTCTTCTTATGTAGTCAAAAAACATTACCCATTCAACTGCAAATGATTGTATACCTACCCTAGCCTGTCTAACGCAAACGTCTGTCAATCATCAGAAGATAGGCAATGGAAGTTTCTTTCAATCCTGCCTTTATCATTTATTAAAGTGTTTTTAATATTCACCCTTAGTGCGATTGTCAATTATCAACAAATCAACAAAGTTTATCAATCAATTGACATTTTGATATTATGCGACTCAATTGTGAACGCCACACATTCTTTGACATTTGTTAGAAGAAATTATATCACCAGCCTGAAATATTTTTTAGTTGGCCGATTGATTACATTTGTTTTAGTTAGAAATAAAAACTCACTTGGCCTGTTCATGGTTTTTAATAGATAGATAAATTGAAATATATCAAAAATGATCACGATTGACACTGGTAATGTCAATTTTCTTCATTCACAATCGACAATTAATACATATTCTCAAGTGGTCAACAATTCATTTATAATTGGCAGTCATAATAAGCTTAAAAGGAATTTGTTGATAAGTATCATCTGTCAATTGGTTGGAAGTACTGATAGTTAAGTCTTGAAGAATTCTCTTTATAATATCTATCAACTTTGGGCGACAATTTTCATTCAAGTATTTATCTCGATTGGCTAGGGCGCTTGTTGATTTTTAAGGTCATTATCATTACCCAAACTGGTTGTAAACGATATACCAATTGCAATCTATAAGAGGCGTATGTGGAACATTTTTCATTACAACTTCACGTAAATTTGTTGCTTAATTAATTACGGCGGGTAGAAAGATTATGTAAAGAAAATAAATAATGTCAATAACAAAATCCTCCATAAATTCCTGCAAAATATAAATGTATTATCCAAGGGTAGGATAAACAAAAACCATAAACATCTTCATTGCCTCTCCACAGATTTATTGTTCTTCTTCTAGGCTCGTTCTAAACTATGCGTTCCTAGTTTAATCACTTAACGATCATTTCTGGTTTGCGACACATATTTATCATTCATTCATTCACGGTTAAACTAACTTTCACTTTCAGGTTCATAAATATTGTTCGGTTTTTCCCTTCAGATCCTTGACGAATCTAATTCAAATGTTCTCGCCAATAAGCACCAATCGTTAGCTAACTAACTAGAACCCGGCTAGAGAACAACAAGCAAATATTTTGCGCTTCACGCATAATTATTCATTCCTGATAGTGTTGTGATCAGGAAATCAACATCGTAAAAGAATTACATTCACATACAACGGTATATGTCAATCATTGGCGAATCGAAAACAAATGAAACGAATCCAATGGCTACATATCTTCAACTATGTTAAATTCATTAGTCGAGGCTCGCGAATGTGGCACTCTCAACAAAAAGCCATAACATTTGAATGTTTGTCACGTTTTCTCGTAAAAAACAAACGTAATCATCGTGAAAAATGTTGAAGTTATTTCAATTTTGTTTTTTTTTTTTGCGTATAGAGGAAGTGAAGCCATTTCAAACGAATTGATGAACTATTGTTATTGACTAGAGGCGATGGTGGTGATGATGATTGTTGTGTTTTATTTTATTTTTAAACACTGACGAGCGGGTTTCGTCACGGATATTTGAAATAGAAGTTCATTGACAATTGTCTTGTTTTTATGTCTACACGAATATCTAAATTAATTTGTTTTTGTAAAGTTTGTACTTATGTTTGGAATTTATGGCACCACATGTACCAGCATGGAAGGACAGTTTTCCTCTGATGATATATTAAATGTCAAATAGATTTTAGCAGAGCTATAAAATATTACAAACTCAGTGAGTACAGACCTTAATAGTTGCTAGCAACCTTAAAACTTTCAAATGTCCTACGCCACCATTGCTGTTGAGCTTATGGCTGTTCACATTTCACATTTGACAGATGTCATAGAGTGACATAGAGTTTCATGACAGAAACTACTTCTACCGCAACTACCTCTTAATACAATACTGATCGATTACTGATGAAGTTTATCGTCGTCTTCGTCTGAATTGTCCTTATAATACCGTTCTGGGCTCTCTCTCTCTCTCTCTCGGTCTCTACCCTATGAAGTTCTAGGAGCTTCCATAATATACTAATATGCATATTGTATAATCTGAACATCAGTACATGAGTATACAGGAATTGTGTTGTCCATACTAGGTTTGACATTAGTACAGCGTTAGAGAGCATTCTTTACTGATCTGCCTTTAGGAAGAACAGATATTATTATCTACTTATTTCAACCAACAAACCTCTTTAATTAGCCTTGTATTTAGCTCACTCCTTCAGTTCCGGACTCTTAGTCGGTTGAGGTCGTTTTCTACTGTGCGCGCCACTTAAGACTTCATTTAGATCTTCCACTCCTAGCCTTCACAAACGACTGATGATCAGTTTCTTTAGCTAGATCTCTGTCGCTGTACACTTCGAAGGCCTCTCAATGCAGATGGCATCGAATATCTTACCGAGGATATGTCTCTCGAGATAACCGGGGATGCCTTCATTCCCTTTCTATGCCTTTCTGAGACCGATGGCTCTGGTCTTGTCGAACGGACAACCGATTCTAAGATTCCCTTGATCAGCCATACCCTCGTTTTGACCAAATCTTAAGAGTGAGTTACTGTATGCTCTCTACCAAGTTATTTTCAGCTGCTTTGATAAGACTTTACGTCCAGCAGCTTAGAGATTGCGATTTTCACTTCGTTTTGGGTATCGACGTCTATGTTGAATGACCTATTCTGGCTGACAAAGGGATGCCAGTCTTCGTCTATTCATGAATCACATTACATACAATTAGTGGACTCTCTAACATGGGCAATGCAATTTTCGAGAGAGCTTTAGGTTGCAGACCAATTTACAGACGTGACTGTATCACGAAGTACTTTAGAATAATGTCTATATACATCTTTTGCCAATGACTACCTCTATCTATTTACTTATTGCATTTTGTTTTCTACTTTCAGTTTGGATGACAATAATGCGCGGCCACCCTACCGTATCACTGCCCAACCGCCGTCCTCAGTCGACACAATCGCCCACTTCAATGGTCGTACTAACGCACCCCAACTCTAACAACAAGCCATCATACCCCAAGAATCCGCTTTTCGACGAACCCGAACGTAAACATACCTACGCTATGGACATGGACATAGCCTATGGATATGCCCCACCTGCATCCTCTGCCGAGGTCCTCTACCCATCGCACTCACAATCCTCATCACCCAAGCAACCCACATACCTCAGCGGTCCTTTCGTTTTTCGTGTCCGTCCTGATGGCACACCCATCGAAGAGGACAAAAACAAGCCCTATCCTCGCGACGATGACCTTGAAGCCTTCCAAATTGCCAAACAGAACAAAGTGGCTACAATCAGCTCGCACAAACAAAAGAGACTGGCCAGCCTAGCCGTTCAACATCTAACAGTGCAACAAGCTTCCGCCCAACAACAGCAACGCACAAGACGCCAATCCAAGGTTGTCAATAAACCATACTCGATTGTCAGCACCCCGTACTACAGCCGCCGGCTGGTACAGGTGTAAAGAACAAGGCTTGCGAAAAGGTTAAGACCCTAGCCCCCGTACAAAGGATGACGCTGTGTGCTTCCTGGTTATCATAATGACACACCATCGAACCATTCTAAGACGAACTATTGCCGTCACCTTGTATCGGAGCCCCGCAGCTATGCGGTATTTTCTAAGCCTAATCAGACTGAGTGCATGTTAAGTGTGAATGCGAGACCGAGTGACTGAGTGAGTGTGGTTCAGTGGGTAAATGATCTGAGTGCATGTGAACTTATGCAAATTACCTTCATGTCAATACAAACCGGTGGTAATCATCATCAGTACAGAATTACAAGCTACATCCCATCCAATAGATGTGCGCGCCGCGCCGGTTAAAAATAGAAAACCAGATTGTCTGACAAGCAGGAAGTCGAACCCAGCCCAATGAAAATATTGAAATCTCTAGACTAAGTCTACGTTTGTATCCTTTCTCGAAATTGGGTATTCAAAATTGTATTCCAGATAATTTGGAGAAAAACTCAAAAATATATAATTGTTTACCCCGCTAAGTTATTAATGAATTTACAACAATTAAATGTTAGTTTTATTTTTTTCATAAGTATTTTAGTGTAAGCACTATTCACTACAAAGCTATAAGATCATACATATTTAATTTTAGTTTTTTAATTTAGTGTAACGAGACGTTTAATTGTGATGAAAAAAAATGATTTTGAAATAAATTAAATAAATAAATAAATTATTAAAAAAAAAAAATACATTTGTTCTTATTTTTCATTGATTGTCGGTTCGAAGATCGAATGGAAGGAGATGAGTTGCGTTGTGTCCGAAGTGCAGAAGCAGCTTTAAAGGGCTTAAGGCTGCGTTCGCCGTCAATGCGATGACTAATATACATATATGGACGTGTTCACGCCGTAGCGATTTGGCGAAACGCGAAATGAGCAACTACAAGCGACTTCAGGCGACTTCAAGCGACTGGAGAGCAACTGTCAAAACATGATAAAAACTAGGCGAAATTGCTCTGTTAGAAACACTCAATCGCTGGAGTTCGCGGAAAAAAACCATCGCGTCGCGCGACGTGAATTCGTCTGACGGTGAACACAGCCTTAGAGTCGTGATTGAATCAACTGAGAATAGTCTTCTTGAGAGACCTCTATTGAATCTATTAGGAGGATGCTGGAGAGGTTCATATAGTAAAAGTTTGATTTAGCCAGTAAAATGAGATTCGGAAAAACGGGTCTGTTAAAGTAATTCTAATATTTATTCCAGTAAGGCTGCCTTCAGAATTTTGAAGAAAATCAGTACCGTTGTTATCGTCTTTTGAGAGGGCTAGACAAAAGATGATAATGGACTGCAGAACTTCACATACCTTCATAATGGACTCGTATTAAAACCGGAGGCGACTAAGTATTCACAGATCACAATTCCACTTGTGTTGGACAGAAATTGCTTTGAAGTTTAAAGGCAAACTTTTTCAAAAGATTTAACTGGATTAACATCAATATTAATCGATTAATGCAAAAACGTTTGTAAAAAAAATAACTTAAGTGACCGTGTAGTTCAAAGAGCGGATAAATCCTTTAATCCTTTTTCAGCTATCTTGACGAGATCCACGAAGAAGGTTTTCCTAAGGTGTGCTGTCTGGTTCTCGGTAGTACCAGACATCTGCAATGGAAGTGATGCAGAGACTCTTTCTCATTAGCAAAAGAAAGAGTCCCCTGCAGTCTTTCTTCGAGCCATTCGTTTAAAAACCTACATCATGGTCGCTGAAATCGTTCTCATTCTCCCATTCTTCTCTGGAAGGTAGTTTAACTAGAAAGGATTTCGTAAAATTGAGGGTTGGTGTCATGTAGTCGAGATCCTAAGGCTTAACAGTCCAGCACTAAGATTGTTTTGAGCGCTAAATGTGTACCAGACCCTCGTAAGAGGCGGGTCTTTGAAAAATTGTAAGGTTTGTTTGTCAGGGGAGTAAACCTCGAACCCTACCTATCTACCAACCTACCTTATATCCTTGAAACTAAGGGAATCAGGGTATGGATAAGAACAATATGGTTTGAATGCAAATGTGTAGGTCCCAGACGATACACATGATGCTAAGTACTACAAAAGTTGATACTTGAATTCAGTTTGAAAGGTAAAGGATATTTTTTCATAAAAGAAGACCATTCTTCCCACAGAAGAATGGGTGGCAAGCCTACTCACTGCTCAAAGTGCGCATTCGGGTGTAGTGTCATGCTGGGGATTCCACTCCTTGTTTACAGATGCGCACTATCGTACGGTTAAGTCAATGAATTGAAATAATTTATTACCAGTCTTAGCACGGATGAATTTAAATGAGTTTATTGTATAAAGTCTGCGGATGTCGAAAAAGAGATCACCATAACCACTGACTGTTTTGGTTCTGGGGTTTTTCCTGTATACTGAAAAAAATTGATTTTAAGTTCAATTATTCCATTCTCGTCGTATCACTTTATTGTTGTTATAGTTTCGTCTGTTTCACTGCAGGGTAGAATTCTAAATAGGATCATTCGTGCAAGTGAAGTGAGGTCTTAAAATGAGTCACTATTTAATTTTTTTCTTGCCTTTACCAATTGGCTTCGTGAACAATTTCGTACTCAACATTATTTTTAAGTTTGCCATGAAAAAGTGGGCTCGGGGATTCTGTGTGTCCGTCTTTCTGTTCACGACGGACCTGAATTTGCCTTAAACTGCATACCTGGGGTCTGTGGTGTCATGGCCCGAGACGAAATGGTAAATTTTTATTTCCGACCTCAAAATAAAGATGGATTTTCTCGAAAATGGCTTTAACGAGTTTAAAAAAATTTCATATTTGAGTTAGTTTGGATATACATATGTACATATGCTAGTAGGTGGCACTACGTTTTTGCAAAAATACGTACATATATCGATGTTTTTGAAAATTGGCTATTTCTCGGTGATGTCTTCAACGATTGGTTCAAAATTAAAACCTTACCGTACCAAGATGTAAAAGTAAAATTATCATATTTTTTCAAAATAGTTACTTGAAATCGAACAAAATGATTAAAACTTATTTTTAAAGTACGTTATTTGAAAAGAAGTTTTGGCCGAAATGCGCCTGCTGTACGCAAGTTTGTACGAAAATTCGTGAGACTGGTATTCTAGTGGACAACGCTCATGGTCCCCGTCGTCTTACGGTGCGCATAGACGATAAAGTGTCTGCTGTAGTCGAGAGTGTGAGACTCAATTCACGAACATCAACTCGCCATCGAGCTCAACAGCTCAACATTTCACGCACTAACCTGAGGAGAATTCTGCACAAAGATCTCGGATTATTCGCTTTCAAGGTCCAATTGACTCAGCTATTAAAGGCGCACGACCATCCGCTTCGCAATTGAATTGGACTATGATTTTGCTGCATTTTATTCTCGGTGGCTACATTAACAAACAAAATTGCCACATCTGGGTCTCGGAAAACCCGCCCATTATTGTCGAGAAGCCGATGCATCCACAGAGAGTGACAGTTTGGTGCGGATTGTGGAGTGGTGGCATTATTGGACAGAGCCATGTTTATCGACTTTTTTTTACTAAAATTGAAGACATGAATTTGGACGCCCCATGCGACAATCGATCTTTTGCGCACCAAATTCCCAAATCGTGTTATCAGCCGTCTTGGTGATGTCAATTGGCCGCCCCTGAGCTGCGATTTGACACCTTTGGACCTTTTTTTGTGGGAAACCGTGAAGGACCAACAATCCGGAAACGATTTAAGCACTAAAGGCCAATATCATCCAAGAAATCCGTGAGCTACAGCCCGAAACTATCACCAAGGTCTTGAAAAATTGGAATGACAAAATGCGCTACTGCGAAGCCAACCGAGGCAGCATGGATAAAATTTTTTTTAAAACAGCTTTCTCGTAAAATAAACGATCATTCCAATGAGATATTTCTGATTTCGACAAAACCGTACATACATCTCATCCAAATGGGACGCAGTCAGAAGCCGATTATGAAACTCACATTCGAAGAGAGCCTTACCACCAAATGTGCTGAGTACAAGAGTCGGCGAGTCACATCCCCCCACTGCTTGATTGCTCCAAATAATATATAGGAAACCTGTCTCCGTTCTGATCGGATACTCAGCCCTTATCACGTCTTTGAATGTAAATAGATAGGGGTTTCCTATTTAGTATGCAGAAGCAGCTAAGATATTTGGAGTTCTATTGGTAAACAATCCCTTGGTCGTACGTGTGAATGAGTTTAATCATTGTTGGTCACTTGTCCCAGCCAAGTAATTGCTTCACATTTCGTTGTCATGAATAATTCGCACATTTCACTCCAAATCTACCCAACACGTGGAAATTGTTATTCGTCGAAGGTGTGAATTGTCGTCGTAAGCCAATTGCCAAAAAGGTCAACGACTCAAAAATGTTCAAAAAACCAACACCCTCACCAACTGGGCAACTGTCAAAACAATTCGTATCTCGGTGAAGACAGTGCCAATTAACCAAAGTTTACATAACAAACAAATTGTAATCCGAATTCCTTTAGAATAAACACCAGGAATGTTCACGTGATAATTAAACAACAACGGAATTCTTCCGTCACAGATCGAGCATCCATCTTAATATGCAAATTATTTAAATTTTTAGGAAACACGGATCTAAAAGCTGCCCCTCAGAACACGGGACACATCTAGGAGAAACATTTATGGTGACGCTTATCTCAAATGCGAACAGACGAAGTCGTAAAAATGTTAATTCCTTTGAATTGGTTACCGATTTTTGGTAATTAAATAAAAATACTGTCGCCAATGTTGTTTTGATGTCTACGATTTATTTTCGTTTTTATTTCGTAGTTTTTCTACTTTTTTATTAAAAGTTATGGAAATTCCAATCTAGTGATAATTAAAAGCCATCGTTGGGAGCAAAGGAAAACAAAATAGTCATGATGATGCCTTCGTCCGGCGCCCGACAGAACGTCGTTGTTATTTTAGCAAATATGCCAAATTTTTGTTGTTTTTTTTTTGCGGATGATGGTATCTTATAAGATTTTATTCAAATCGGTTGTTATAAACTAATCTACTTCTACAAAATAGTTTTTTTTTTTATAAAGTCTAGTGCTAGTGCTATATTTCAAGACGTGCTACGAGTAAGTAGAGCAGTTTTGTATCACTTGATGGTTGATGGATACAAGCTCACACCCTAGACAAGACCAAACGTTTCCTTCACTATCCCATCTCTCGCAAGCATTCGACAAACATCCGAGAGTACAACTGTCTGTCATGCCACCTAGTCTTAACGAAGTATCTGGAGCATGTACATAAGTGAAAAAGCCCCACAAGTTAATAATACACTCATGAGGATAATGCCAAACGTAAGTGTTAGGACCAAGGTATAGCCGCAGACGACTGTATGCGAGTGTAATCAAATCGGTTATCCTGTATGCCTCACCAATCTGGGCAGAAGTTATGAAGACCAACAACGTACAGATTATGCGGCTTGAGAGTGTGTAGTGCATATCGCACAGTATCTAGCGATGCAGCATATGTCATTGCAGGAATGGTTCCCATTGACCTGTTATCAGATGAAATGTAGAGCATGTAAGAAAAAGAAAAACAACGTGGGCGACGAAAATGATGAAACGAACACCACTGAAGGAATAAATGACCTAAGGAAGCAGAACGTACTGATAGTATACGAAAATGGTAGCAGCTCTGGAATGCATCAAATAAAGGTCAATGGACGTACCGACTTATACCGACAATCAACGGCTGGATAGAGCACAAACGCGGAGAGTTAAACTTCCACATGACTCAAATGCTAACTGGACATGGATACTTTCGTACCTACTTACATAAGTTTAAACTCGACGACATACCCAATTGTCCATCTTGCGAGGGTAGACATGAAAATGGTGAGTATTTGTATTTCCAATGCCCACGATTCCAGGTTCAGAGAGAAATCCTACATAGGGAACTGGAAGAAATACCAAACCCTGAAAACATAGTAGGCCACGTGCTACAGTCCACCATGCTACAGTAAAGTGGGATGCAATAGACACTTATACAAAATACATCTCGAATGAACTTAGACGATTCCAGCGGGAAAGAAGGAGAGATGAAGTAAGGAAAAGGATAGTCGAGTCTGGCCACGTAGACTTTTGAAGAAAGCAAGAATTGCTAGATCCAGCCCCGCGAAGAAATACCTGGAAGAATGTACCGCGGGGTATAGAAAAAGGATATTAAGTGAAGGTGCTTTTAGTCAGTAAAAATCTGGCATACTGACCAACCGAGTATTTCGTCAGTATCTTTTAGAAGATTTCACTTTCAAAAAAATGTCTGAACGGAGTCCTACAGAAGGGTGCATACTAGACCAAAAGCTAAAGTGGAACGGTAATCTACCAGAACACACAAAGAAGACCTCGATGCAACACAATATTCGACAAATAATTGGGACCTAAATCAGTCACCATCCATTGGATGCGCATGCTATCATTAGACCTATTCTTACATACTGCTGTTTGGTCGGACAACATCCACCGCCGCATTTGAAGCCATCCCACAAACCGCGATGTGGAAAGTTATCATATTGGAAAAACTTCTTCATCAGGTGGTCCAAAGTCAATTCGTCTTCCGACTAGCTCACCCCTTACATAGGGTTCAACCTCAGCCTCGACTCCAAATTTAGAGAGAGCTGGATACATGGTGAGGTCATAAACCTCGAGCAAAGACCAATTTCCCAGTCCATACGGATTCCCAACCATACAAGTGTGTTCCAAGCGGAAATTAGTAGTATCACTATCACCGAGGCCTGCAAGGACTGATCCACTTTGAATAGCCATCTACATAGACAGCCAAGCATCAATCAAATTCTTCGCTTCCATAACAATCAATTTGACACTGGTCAAGAGACACCAGCACGCTCTGCTGGACTCCGGAACACAGGGGCTTGTAAGGGAACTAATGGACTGTTGAGCTTACAAGAATAGGCTCGGAATCAAATGACCTACTAACAGATCACTCAGTTCCAATGTCAATCAGTCTCCGCACAACCGATGTTGTGACTTCCACGATATGGCCAACGCAAGGTGAAGTGCACTCTCCTCGTGCCGCATTTTAACATTACTTTGGGCACAACACAACAAAAAAAGGACCAGAAAACTCCTATCACTCAGTAGACCACATTTGCCCCTTCTCATTGGTATCCTCACAGGCCACAACCCAATTTTGGCATATCTTAGAAGAATAGGAATCATAGACAGGGGCTGTAGCGATACAGAAATAGAGAAAGACACAATGTATGTACTTCCCTTACAAATGCTCAAGCCTCAACAGAACTAGGTACTTAAACCTCGGAAAAGTATATTTTAACGATTCAGGAGGGGCGCTCCCGCAGAGGACTTTTTCAGGTATCTCACACCGAGGAACACAGTAAATCCGTTCAGATCACATCTACAAGGAAGGCGAGTCTATGAAGTATACTGAGTTAACGTTGAGAGGATTTCGTGCTTAGTTGACCAAATTTGCTTCCTCGAAAAGTTTATATCAAGTGAAAGCTAAACATATGACCATTCGGTGCCAACAAAAAGGTTCTGTATCACATTTTGGATTCATGCATCAATTAGATTCCGAAACAATATTAGGATGACCAGGTCCAATATTGACCAACTTAAGAGCCCTCTTAGTGTGCAAACAATAAGGGGAGCATTTATGACGACTGCATTCAATAAGATCGACAATTTGTTCCGCTACTGAATTGAACAAAAGGATGGTCTTCTCAAAGCTAGAAATTTGTACCGAAAACTCACGGTCCTGGAAATGGTAACATAGCAATAGCTATCTCACAACCATAAAAGATCTGATGAAATCAGCCCTTAATAAGGCCAGTAAGAAAACGAATACAGTTCCTCAAGGCCAAGCTTACTCAAACAGAAATAGTATTATATTTACAAGGTACTTGACCACGTCAAATGGAGCTAAATATGTGAGAACATGGAAGAAGATCTATGCGAGTAGGTCCTAACAGATAGTTATAAATCAAACATGATTCCACAACCATACATAGGATAGTATTCAAAAAGAACCGGTTGAGACCTTAAAAAGTAGGTACTTTAATGGAGGGCATACCCTTGGCTACGGTGCAAAGACCAAGGCGTTACTTCAACTCAAAACACACATATGTACGTGCTAATCCGAACAAGACTGAACTAATGCTAGATGCAAGATCGAAAACCTGATTTTCGAGGTTCCGTATGTAGAAAACTAACAAGGCTGGAATACTTAGAAGTCTACTTTGCTTATTGGAAGTCTTGTTGGGAAACTAGGTATTCCATCAATACCCTCTGTTGACTTATACTCCCTGCGTAAGCGGAGCTTGGTGTTACGAGCATGCCTTATTCTTCTACTAATCTAAGACATCGAACTGTACTGAGGTTAGATAGTGAAATGTACACAGTGCTTGAATTGCGGATCAAGATCATTAAGGGATCAAGAATAGAAAGAGTTAGGTACTAAATAGATATAATTCTAGTACACTGACTTTGTTCTCTAGTCCCGCATATACACACAACTCCTCTGCAATATCATCGATGAGATAAAGCACTAATTAAGGACCACGCTAATAGTGTAGGTTAACTCAAAAAGACTTATGCTACCTACACGCCGGACCAAATGGATACACTTAGAACTCCACGTCAGGTTCACTTCCCAGGTTCGACTACTCGTGCATTGAACACGGACTCTAACGCATCTGACCATAGGGTCTGTATCACCAGTAGAGTAAACAGTTTATCTGGTAAAATATTTAGTCCGGATAAAGTTAGATGGCCGTAGGCTCCTGTAAGCCCAATCCTGATGGAATTTTTCCAGCGCTTCTACAGAAGACAATTGACTTCATTCTGCCGGCCATAATTGCTTCATTTAGAGCCAGGTACAACTGGGGTTACATTCCGATCCCAGACAGGTAAATGTAATATTTATACTGAAAACAGGCAATAGACCAAGTGAGGTGTTTAAATCTTATAGACCTATTAGTCTTAAATCGTTTGTTCTCTTAGAGGCCGGTTAGATCTGTCTACCCCTATACACTCAAGCCAATGTGCATAAAGATAAGGTAAATCAACCGAGGGTGCCTTAACTGGAACTCTCATATCAAGTCCGCCATTGAACGCCATAAGGGCCAGTAGACGCCTTTACGGGACAACTTGGGATGATACATTGGATGTATACTATGTTGGTTAGACCCATACTTGAACGGACAAAGGCAGATAAGCTTCAGAATACAAAGAATAGCCTGTCTCGGTTTTCAGGTGCCATGCGTACCTAACCTACGGCAGCTTCAAAAGCCATCGATGGCCTCACACCTCTACAAATCTTCATTAGGAAGACGGCTGCTAGATGCGTTATAAAGTTGCAACTAAAATACAAGTCTTAGACATTATGGTCAGGGACATTACTCCCTCAATAGGTTATTTGAGGTTAAAATATTAGACCGTACAGACTGGTCTACTGGTACCACGGCACTGGACCCTAGGGGTCTGAACTCGTTCACTGACGGATCAAAAATGAGTGCGTGCTGGTGTCTTTAGATCCAACACCAAAGTCTTGATACCCATGGTTTTCCAGGCTGAAATTGCGCTAGATTAAACCTTAGTAAGGCTATCAAGGGCCCTGAGATCTATAGCTTTTCAGATAGTCAGGCAGCTCATAGAGCAATGTCGTCCAATTAGTGGACTCCATAGCAGTTACAATGCACTACAATACATTGTGTGGTACTCGGATGGGTCCCAAGTCATCATGGGATTGTAGGCAATGAATCTGCAGATGACTTAGCCAGCGCTGGTTCCTAACAGGGCTGCCGCCACAGCGCTGATTAACTTATGGCAACACTAACTTCATCTAACCAAAGGATTAATCAAGCCTTATTCCTACAATGAAATTCTTAGCTGAGACAAAGGTAGTATTAGGAAGCTGGTGAGCTTTCTAACAGGTCACTGTGGCCTGAAATATCACCTCAAGAAAATCAATCAAGTAGGATGTAGGCTCTGATCGGAAGATGACAAGTTACCTGAGCACATTCTCTGTGAATGCCCGGCTCTGCATTGGCTGAGCTGGCGCCTTTTCCACAAGGTAACATGCTTGGCAGCAGAAGAGGTTCTTTTCTTTATAAAGGAGGTGATACCACTCTTAGAGTATAGAATAGATCTTTTTAGGTCGCAGTATCAGCCAGATGGGCTGGGGTCTAAGAAAAAAAAATCATCGATGAGAAGATAAACTACCGCCTATTCGTGGCATCTATCAAATGAACGCCTTTGTCTCTACGATAAGGCCAACATTCTTCTTGTCTAGCGGATCAGTATTTCAATAGACGCATTCTTCAAACTTTTTTATATATTTTTTTTGTCTAAGAGCCGTCACTTACCCAAGTTTAAACAGAAAACACGAAAACGAGTGTAAATATCAGTTACAACATTTTTAAACAAATTACTCATCCTAAGATTATGCTATACTTTCCTGAATCATCCCACGTAACGTCATATGATAGTCGCCTGTAAGATAACCTGAGAAACGTCAAACGAAATCATCACATTTCGTGACAGTTCTAGTGCCAATTAGCAAAAATTAATTTCTTTCCTGATTTGGGAACGAAATAAATGTAAAAATATCACTTAATCAATGTGATACATTGTTACCTATGCATAGTTTCAAAGAAAATTGTCTAAAGCACCAGTTAAAAATATAATCTTTCACATTTAAATATATCTTAAGTCAAAATTTCACCATGAAAGGCTTGTTTGCATTTCTTAAAAATAAGACTGTATTTTACGTAAGTTTAACCGGCACTATCATCGGTGTCTCATGTTTTGTTAAGTAAGTTTGATCCTCTTAACACCCAGACGTTTCTAAATGAAATGAAACCAATGAAATGAATTCCAGAGATCAAATGCAAGGCGGCCAGTATCGCAAGAATACAAGAGCCGATGGCAAAGTGTGCATCGTAACTGGGTCGAATACAGGTATTGGCAAGGAGACTGTTCGCGAACTAGCCAAACGGGGTGGTCATGTGTACATGGCCTGCCGCAATATGCAGAAATGTGAGGAAGTAAGTTGGCAATTAATTCACAAATCCTGTTCTGTATCGTACACTCACAGGCTAGAGATGAGATCGTCCTGGAAACGCAAAACAAACACGTCTACTGTCGTGAGTGTGATCTGTCTTCGTTGGAATCTATTCGGAAATTTGCTGAAGCGTAGGTTTTACCCTGTGTATTTCCAGAGAACTTGACCTATCTGTTGTTAGTTTTAAGAAGGAACAAAGTAGACTGGATGTGCTGATCAACAATGCTGGTGTTATGCGTTGTCCCCGAACCCTGACGAAAGAAGGTTTTGAAATGCAATTGGGAGTCAACCACATGGGACACTTCTTGCTCACAAATTTATTGTTGGACCTTTTGAAGGTAGATCTCATTCAATTTGCAGTACAGATACTAACGTTCAGTCGTTCCCTTAGAAAAGTGCCCCCAGTCGTATTGTGGTCGTATCCAGTTTAGCCCATACTCGAGGAGAAATCAACGTTACGGACCTAAACAGTGACAAGTCTTACGATGAAGGCAGCGCTTATAGTCAAAGTAAACTTGCAAACGTCCTCTTCGCAAGAGAACTTGCCAAGAAATTAGAAGGTAAAGTAGTGAGAGGGTATGGACTGTAAACCAAGTTTTCTTACATACAAGTCTATTGCAGGTACTGGAGTGACGGTGAACTCATTACATCCAGGAGTGGTGGACACAGAAATCGTGCGTCATATGGGAATTTTCAATAGCTTCCTGTCGAGTATTTTTGTAAAGCCGCTTTTTTGGCCGTTCGTTAAGACTGCAAGGTCCGGGGCACAAACTAGCATTTACGCAGCTTTGGAGCCCGACTTGGAGAAGGTCAGCGGACTGTACTTCAGTGATTGTGAGCCGAAAGAAGTTGCCTTAGCTGCTCAAAACGATGATCTTGCCAAATGGCTGTGGTCAGTTAGTGAAAAGTGGACAAAAATCAATTCTTAGAACAACACAATCAATATAAGAGTAGATAGCAACATATTTACAGTGAACGTGATGGAGTGTTTTATTTTTTTATTTGGTCTCCTATGAATGGGGTGAACAGCAACAATCATTCGACAGAATGAATTATTGCGCAACTCTGGCTCCAGACACTAGTTACCGCGCAATAGAGAGTTCAAAACCAAAGAATTCGATGCCTTAGACTTCTCATTCACGTGGACATTCAATCTGCGCTTAACCGTCCTCGCCAAGCCTCTAACTGGCTGGCCGGCAATACTACTCGGAACCATAAATTGACCATCAGGCAGCCAGAAGTCCTCGCTTCCGGCAATATACTGACTAAACCAGCGAAAGGTTGCTAATAGGCTGGACAGTATAACCTCACCAATTGGTGATTTACTGGCACAAACGAACTACCTCGACATGGATCATTGGGACACTAATTCCTTTCGCTAATTTCCTTCCCGACATCGACGCGGTGAATATTTCAAATCAAGGAAACATCAAGTGCATCACCTCAAGTATTGAAATAAGAAGACGTCTGTCGAACTTCTGAATCATTATACAGGAGCGGTCTCTAAACAAACCAACGTCTCCGCCGGCCACTGAACTTTATTGATCTGATTTCTGCAGGGGTAGTGGGAAATAACTAAAAAGGATGCCCTCTGTCCACTTGCCATCATTGGGAAGGTTATGGTACGTGAATAACATTTCAATAATCTGAGATATATCGACACCACTTACACGGGTCAGGTTAACACATTCAAAGCAAATGACTGCAGAAGTAGACTACTCAGCTGCTAAGTGACTCCACAATGGACCTCCTTCCGGTCTAAATTAAATTAAATTAGGACCCTAGCCCATATGGCTGATACTGCGACCTAAAAGATCTATTGTATCTTAGGGTGTATTTTTACTCTAAGAGACGTCCCACCTCCCTGATGAAGGAAAGCACGTCCTTAGTTGCAGAGGTTTTAATATCTGCCGGCGAGCATGTTACCTTGCGGAAGATGCGCCACCTCAACCAATGCAGAGCTGGACATTCACAGAGAATGTGCTCGGATGATTCGTCATCTTCTGAGCAGAACCTGCATTCTATGTCTGGGCATAGATTGAGTTTGTTGAGGTGATATCTCAGGCCGCAATGACCTGTTAGAAAGCTCACCAGCTTCCTAATATTTTCTTTGTCTAAGTTTAGAATTTCCTTATAGGAATATGGCTTGATTAACCTCTTGGATTGTCGTAACCCTGGGACATTTTCCCAGTGGGTTAGGCGAAGATTATGCTCCCATGCGTTAATCAGCGCTGTGGCATAAGCCCAATTGACGCCACAGTAAGGTTCAGGTCCAATGAACGCAGATCCTGAGCCAGCCCTAGCTAGTTCATCTGCAGATTCGTTGCCTGCAATCCCCTGATGACCTGGAACCCATCCGAGTACCACACTATTATGTCTAGCAAGAGATTGTAGTGCATCGTAACAGCATTTAACCGTTAAGGAGTCCATTAAGTTGGACGACAGAGCTTTGAGAGCTGCCTGGCTATCTGAGAAGATGTAAATTTTTGCGCCCTTGATTCTCTTACTAAGGTTTATTCTGGCGCAGATCTCAATGGCATGGAGTTCAGCCTGGAAGACCGTGGGACACGTTCCCATAGGTATTGTGACTTTGGTATTGGGTCCAAAGACACCAGCACCCACTCCGGAGTCCATCTTTGATCCATCTGTGAACCATGTCAGACCTCTAGGGTCCAGTGTAGGAACACCATTAGACCAGTCTGCACGGTCTAATATATTAACCTCAAATAACCTACCGAAACAGTATTCACTGACCATAACGTCGGGTACAGTGCAGAGCATGTCTCTTTGTGGGATTGAGTCAAGAATTTTCAGGTGTCCCACGTGGTCACCTGCCTTAAACTTGTATTCTAGTTGCAACTTGATAGCGCATCTAGCAGCCGTCTTCCTAATAAAGATTTGTAGAGGCGTGAGCCCAACGATGGCTTCTATAGCTGCCGTAGTGCAGGTACGCATGGCACCTGAGATACCGAGACAGGCTATTCTTTGTAGCTTCTGAAGCTTTGCAGCCGTTGTCCGTTCAAGTACTTTTGGCCACCATACGATGGCTGCGTACGTGATAATGGGCCTCACTATCATTGTGTATATCCAATGAATCATTTTAGGATTGAGACCCCAAGTTCTACCATAGAGGCGTCTACAGGCCCACATGGCCCTGGTGGCGCGTTCTATGGCGGACTTGATATGAGTATTCCAGTTGAGTCTTTTATCAAGGGTGACTCCGAGATATTTGACTTCACTGGAGCACACTAATGTGGTGCCTTTTATGGTGATAGGTCCCAGATTGACCAATCTTTTGTGAGTAAAAGGCACTAGAATGGTTTTGCTAGGGTTAATGGAAAGACCCTCGCTATTACACCATTCTAAAACGTGTAGTAAAGCACCCTGCATGACGCTAGAAATGGTCAAACCGTGTTTACCACTAACAATGATCGCCAGGTCATCTGCATAACCAATGGCGATGTAGCCTGATCTATAAAGATCTGCTAGGAGTCTGTCGATAACTAGTGACCACAGAAGTGGAGAAAGGACGCCCCCCTGGGGGCAACCTTTAACTGCGTTCACAGATACAGACACTTCTCCGGAGGAGGAAGTAATAATCCGACTTTCGAGCATGGCTCTGACCCATTGGTTGGTCGAATCTTCGATACCTTTGCTACTTATAGCCCTTGCTATTGAATCGTAGCCAGTGTTATCGAAAGCACCCTCAATATCCAGGAATGCACATAGGGCTATGTCCTTGGAACGTAAAGTTCCTTCTATCTTCTTGACAAGATAGTGAAGAGCGCCTTCGGTTGATTTACCTTTTCTATATGCAAATTGGCTTGAGTGTAGAGGGATGGACAAATCTAGTCGGCCTCTAATGTGAACATCAATGAGTCTCTCCATAGTTTTGAGAACAAAGGATGTTAGACTAATGGGTCTGTATGATTTAGGCAGCTCACTAGGTCTATTGCCTGGCTTAGGTATGAAGATTACATTCACCTGCCTCCAGGTAAACGGAATGTAACTCCAGTTATAGCTGGCTCTAAATAAAGCAATAATGGCCGGCAAGATGAGATCGATTGCCTTTTGCAGGAGAGCTGGAAAGATCCCATCACCACCGGGGGCTTTGAATGGTTTGAAAGAGCCTACGGCCCATCTTACCTTATCCGGACTGAATATTTTGCCAGATAAACTGTTCACTCTACTGGCGATACAGACCCTATGGTCAGATGCGTTCGAGTGTGTGCGGAATGCACAGGTGGTCGAACCAGGGAAGTGAACCTGAAGTAGGGTTCTAAGTGTATCCATTTGGTCCGACGTGTAGGTACCATCAGTCTTTTTGAGTAAACCTACACTATTTGCGTGATCCTTTACAAGTGCTTTATGGATGCGTGCCGCTACTGGCATGTCAGTTATGTTTTCACAGCATTTTCTCCATGTAGCGCGTTTGGATCGTCTTAATTCTGAATTGTATTCAGTGAGAGCGAATCTATATTCGTCCCAACTCTTCGTACGTTTTGCAACGTTGAAAAGTCTTCTAACCTTTTTCCTAATCTTAGCAAGTTGGTCATTCCACCAGGGAACCTTACGTCTACACACACTGGTTTTGGGGACGCAACTGCTATGATAGGAGGTAAGCAACACATTGTTTAATTGATAAGCTGCTTCATCTAGGTCCCACGTGGACGCAATAGATGGGATTAGCGTATCTAATTTTGAGAGGACAAGTCCTCGATACAGATTCCAGTCCGTGGATTTGGGATCGTATCTAGAAGAGTCATGTGTCAGTCTACCCGGAATGTCGAACCTGATGTGCAAGTGGTCGGACAACGAGGCTTCATCTGACACATGCCAGTTTACTACTGAGTTTGAAATAAATGGACTAGCGAGTGTGAGATCAAGTACCTCTTCGCGAATCGCATTTATGAAGGTTGGTTTAGAGCCCTTATTTACAATGTCTACACGATTACTAATAAGATATTCTAAAAGACACTCACCCCTTCTATTGATGCCACTACTGCCCCAGATCTTGTGATGCGCATTGGCATCGCAACCTATGATGTAGTGTAGGTTGCGTTTCTGGCAGTGTTGTATTAGTTCCTGGACCTCTGTGGGCGGAATATTGTCGTCGTCGCCGGGGAAATATGCCGAGGCACACACGATGTTCTGTGTTCCCCTCTCGGTCGGAACCTCTACCAGTAGGGCCACCAGGTCTCTAGTCAAAAATTCTGGAATAGAGAGAAAGTTAATAAATTTGCTTATCAAGCAGGCCGCCCTTGGCACTGACTCCCCGCATTTGTAAATTAACTTACTTGTCGTACTCCATAGACCTCTAATGTGTCCGCTGATAACCCAAGGTTCTTGGATAAGGCCAAGGGTTATATTTTCATCGGCGAACCGCTTGCTAAGGGTAGCGGACGCGCCCTTAGCGTGATGCAGGTTCGCCTGTAACACCTTAATGGTGCTCATTTAGTCCTCCTTGGAGGATCTAGCTTGTCTGAGTAGTTGGGCTTTTTTAGGGCCTTTTCCTCTGCGACAAGCAGCCAGATTTGGACGACCCAGTGGTCTGTTCCTGACCGACTCTTCTTCATGGCAGTAAGCGTGCCCACTGGCGCCGCTTGCTGGACGAGTTGAACCGGCTATGGTGCCGGTCGTTTGGGATATGTAGCTAGTGCCACCTCTACGGTAGCGATCCACAGATCTAGCTACTGTTCTGTTACCAGAACGGAAGGGACCAGCATGCCCTATGGCCCTGCTGGTTGAAGGAGTTGGTCGTGGAACCTGCTTAGTGGGCTGATTTCCGAAACCGCTATGAGCACCATGCCCAGTGGCGCTGGTGGTCGAAAGGGCAGATGTTGTTGCCGGGTTAACTATGGTTGTTTTGGAATCGCCGGGACTAACATGCCCAGTGGCGCTGTTAGACGAGGGAGCAGGTTGGGGATCCTGTCTGTCGGACACATTTCCGCAGTCAGGTGAAGGTCCAATTACCTCCTTATCGGAGGTACCGCAGCCAGACGCTGTTATCTTATCGGTGCTCCTTAAGATCAGCTTAACCTGGCCGAAGCGGTAACTAATTTTGCCTTTACAGGTGTTTAGCCTATTCATGGAAGAGTCGTCAATAGCCATCACGAGGTGAAGGAGTGCACCATCCTTTTCCCTCTTGATAACCTTCCATGAATTGGCCTGCAGTCCAGCATTTTGAGCAGTTATAGTCGCCAAAATCTTTTCTGAGGACAGCTCCAGACTTTGTGGAAAGAACCCTCGGACAATGTGTGGTTTAGGGAAAAAACCTTCCTCCACAAGTGTCACGTTCAGTCCACTTTTGGCTCTGATCCTCTCGAAATTCGAGCGCATCCACTCAGCAGTCGCAGTGTCTGAGCATATGAACACTAGCCACCCCGATCTGTGATGTGAACCAGAAAAATGCGGCCATACGCCGCTATTGCTCATCTCGATCGAGGTGTCTATAACCGCCTCTTGAAACAGTGCCATTTGCTCAGTTGTGAGGGGTTGAGTGGACAAGTCAGTCGGGACAACACCTAACCTGATGGTACTGGCCACTTGACTGTAAGTGGGAGTTACAGGTGTAGGTCCTGCCTTGACTTTCTTGGCGACCGATTCTATTGGTGTCTGATCCTCCGATCTGACACGTTTAGTTTCGCGGTGATTAGGGGTGGCAATCTTTGAGTATGCGAGAGCGCTCTCTCTACTCTTGCCAGTACTAAGCGCATGCTTAAACCGCCTTCTTTCTTTAGAGGTCAGTTTGAAAAATCCATCCTTTTGTTGTGGGATCTGTAGGTCACCAAGCATCTTCCCAATGGAGGAGCAACCGGATTTCTCCGTGATGATACTACAGGCATCAACAATGGTGGACGCGTCAGAATCAGATGTGGCAGATTCCACATCCCCGGTTCTGACCGCAGCGGAAGGTTTCAAAGGGGCCCATGTGGCAACGCCTTCTAAACGTTCAGGGGTGTTCGGCTGCTCGACAGCAGACCGAGAAGTAGAGGCCAAGGTAGCGTTGGCCGTCGAGTGCTCAGTAGCGCCTCGGGATACAGAGGGTTGCTCAACAGCAGAACCCAAGGTTGATGCGATCTGAGATGCATCCTTCTCATTGTTTGTATTAATATTTAAAGGTATTTTGGACCCACGAGTGTCCGGGAAGGGAGGTCGCCCATGGCGGAGCCCGGTATGCCACAGGAAGGCTGACTTAAAACCGAAGGGCGCCAGGTATTCGGAGTTCGCATACTAGCGACTAAGCACCCTCTTAGCCATGCATCCATCGGCGTATGCTGTTCCACCTTGGATTAGGGATTTGATAATGGGGTTTTCTCCCCATCGTCGCTCACTTTAGCCGGCCTTATGATAATTCCACAAAACCATCAAACTGATCAGCCAGAGAGGCACAAAGCCAGTAGCAGGTTGATCTGATTGTGGGTAGTTTCCTTAACATAGGAGCCGTTGCCCGGCGGCCGCCACGAGGAGGCAGTGAGTCTTCTTGAAGCGTTGCCGATAAGGATCGTCTAAAGACTTTACCCTATCGGTTCACACCTGGCCACCCCTTCCGGTCTAAGTGTATCCTCATCGAGGGATTGAGTTTTAGATTGGCTTTTTGTTAATTCAGTTGTCTAGATCGTAATGACATGAATAAAACTTGAACTTCTTTTGAATTGCAGACCTACTAAGTGCACCAGGCCACACTATCTTGCTCAGAATCCTGGACACCAACTAGTCCAAGAAATAAGAATACAACAATCAGCAGCTAACCGGTCCTTAGTAGAGTCAGGGGTCTAATTGTACTTTCCCTAGTCACTTAGGTTCCCGAACTACCAGGGACCAGGCCACACTATCTTGCTCAGAATCCTGGACACCAACTAGTCCAAGAAATAAGAATACAACAATCAGCAGCTAACCGGTCCTTAGTAGAGTCAGGGGTCTAATTGTACTTTCCCTAGTCACTTAGGTTCCCGAACTACATTCGTAAATCAAATGAAATCTTAAAGTATGTGCACTGTACACTAAAAGCATGGAAAATATTGTGATCTTCGGTAACATATGATGAAATTGATTATAACTGAAGTGGTTGCGCATTCAAGCAAATAAATTCTATTTTCGCTCTCAACAAAAGGAAACTATTAAATAGGTAAGAATATGCAAGTTTTGTCAGTAAGGGAACATGTTTTAGTTTCTCGGGAACGAAGTCGGGCTAGAGTTCGTTAAAATTTCCACTATTATGCAAATACTTCCTCAAACTTCTTTAATTTGCTCGTGGTTCTTCTGGAAAAACAAGCTTTCCTCTGTTTCACACTAGTTTTTAGTATCTTATCTCCTCTATTCTTATAAGTAATAACTACAGATTGTCATTTAAGCTTGTTTTACAACTTGTGATGTACTTATCCATAACAGAAACTCGGATAACCCGGATAGCAGAACTCTAAAATTGTGGTTATTGCATTTTAATTGATGACTCTTGAACCACATTTTGGATGGAAACATTATTCAATCTACCAATGGTGGAAAAGTATCCAAAAATTTCAAAAAACTGGTCATGTAACGACTCCGATGGAAGCACACTAAATATCCTTAACAATCGCATGTATTAGAAAACTAAAAAGAACAGTTGTTACGGTAGAATTCTACCTAATATGTATTACTATTATCTTATTTTCTTATTGCGTTTTTATTAATATTTCTTTTTACTAATCATACCTAGTACCTGCAACAGAATTTGCTGCATGTACTCGATTTTTAGTGTGGCATCGGCCTAACATCTTCGAAAAGGCAGTGATGCCAAGCCATACATCATTATTTCCAATTCGGGATATTTTTTCATTTATTCTGTTTTCATTTTGAATAAATTTATATTCAAACTGTGTTTATTAGCACCAAAATTTGCATATATGGAAATATTATGAATTTGTGATGTATCTGACTTCTTTTTTCTAGTTCAAAATTTACATTCAATAATTAGCAGTACATTATGCGAATGCATTTGCGTAAAAAATGCATATCTCTTCTGGCAATTGGGACTCATTTAATCGGAGTTAAAATCCGAATAGAGTTCCATGCAAAGAAAAACATTAACAATTAAGCTTACTAAATTATAATTCATCTAGCGGTTCCGAAAAGTTCAACTGAGTTATTTGTACATAATTTGTTTTCATGATCTACGCGTGCTCAAGTTTTTATGGCTACGCTGATAGTGTTAAGACATAGGGCCAGCGGTCTAAGTTTCAAATGTTTCTGGATTATAATGCGAGGGATACGATACGTCTATTCCTCAGTTTGCTCTTAGTTCTTTGAGGAGATAAAGTCCTACTTGCCTAGTTAAAGGAATCCCAGACATTTCTAAGTAACGGAGATTGCCATTAATACATGTACAATTTTAAAAAGTGGGAGTGTCATTGATAATGCCAGAGAATTTAGGTTTCGCTTAAGCTGTAGAATTTAGCTTTGAGTTTTTGCATCGTTAAATTCCAATCTTTGACTCTACCTCGTCTAGATCGGTTATATACTCTATAATGAGCTTATCATACGCTGCCAATCTAGTTAATGGGCCGACAGTGACGTGAGTCTGCAAATGAGTAGAAAAACTTGAGAGTATCAGGACTAGAAGTAACAGACAAGAGATCAGTAAACAGACAAAGTAAGCTCCAAGTGAACTGGCCTTGTGTAAAGATGTTACGACTTTGAATAAAGACTAGGAACAGTTTTTGGATGTTAGATTGCTATTGAGACCTCGTTCAGCTTTAAGAATTGTGTGCCATTCAATATAGACATGATGGGAAATGGAGAGATAGGGCATCTAGAAATTAAGCTTGGAGGGCGCTAGCGTCAGGTTAATGTTTAGACGCACGATGTCTAAATGCATATCTTCCTAACCCGTGACATACTTCTTTACACATTTTGAGAAAAAATCTATCACTTGACAGGTTTTATAGATGGCATTGTGTATGACTCGTCGCGATGTGTCTCAGCTTATGTCAAGCTATTGCTCACCATGTTCTTGTTGAGCTGCCAGGTCTTCGCCCATACCAGCTGGACTAGTTCCATTGCATCAGACATCAGGTTTCGAAATGGATGAAAAACCCATGCATCCATTCGTTGTTTGATGGTTAGTCTTAACCCGTTCTCTTGAAGAACTGTACGGTAAAAAGAACCTTAGACCAGAATATTTGTTAGACATTGCGGAGACAGTTGTTTATTTACGTTTGGAGCTTATTCATGATAGGAAAGGTCACTCTCAATGTGTTTCTTCTTTGTATGTAACATGACAAGCCCAATTTTGGAGAGGAGTAGTCTTACTTGGTGTTTCAGACCTTTCACATTGAATTTGCTGATTTGACTGGCTATATGCAGTGTGGTTCCACCATTGCTCGAGGAAATGCTCCCAAGATACTGGAAATCATTTGCTCTTTCTACCTGAGCTGATCAGTTCTGAGATCAGTAATTCTTACCAAATATGGATCTGTATCGCTATTATAGACATTTTTAAAAACAATAGAATGATGGTCAATGTTAATCAGATACAAGGTGACAAGGCAATCCGAGGTGGATCATACCTCAACCAGCAACAATTATCCAACCAGTTCGACGTTGAACCAGCTACCTCCAGTTCCTCATCCAAGTTGGTTTAGGTTCCCTTTCCGTTTATCAGCTTGAAAAGAGCTTGGCCTCTACGTCTTTAGTAAAATACATGAAGCCTTTGACAACACTTCAAATGATTCTTCAAAGAAGGCTCTATTTAATTAATAAAGAAATCACATCATGATCATGAAAAATGCTCTACCTTCTGTTCTGGACATTCATTATGAAAGAAATCCTAGAGCTACTAGCAAAATGTGGCCTAATAGGAGTAAGTGTGTAAAAATGTGCAAAAAATATCTGACGATATATGTATATGTATATGTATACATGGAAACCTATCATGTTCAATAAGTGCGATGTGGCTTAGTGCTGTATGTGATGAAGTTCAAAGTTCGACTTCCAGACAACTTCTATTATTTAAGGCTCCAACTCTAGCGAACGTATAGAAAACATCCAAAAATTCTGATCAGAAAGTATAAGGTATGCTCTAGGCCTGTTGTTAAATATTTAATTTAGTACGTCAATGGGTGTTCAGCTTTTAGTTTTGAATTAGAGTACCCTCGTCATATTGATAGCATCTACTGAAATGCTAGTTCCGAATTGGAAGAGTTTGAAGAACTTTTGGGGTACACTTCTTTAAGGAGAGACTATGACTTTTTTTTAAGAGAAAAATTGATTACACCCGGTCCTTATATTAGCAGAAGTACATTGAAATTTGTACAGAAATACAGAAATGCATCAATCCAATCCAAATTATCGATGGTATAGCTTCTCCGTTATACCAGCTTTGCTAAAGTTGGCGTTGCACACTGCATTTTTGTTTTTTGAATAATTGTGATAATTTCGGTGGATAAAATGTATAACATGTTAATACTCAAGTTTGTTGTCTTAATGATTTTATTCCGATTTCATGGAAAATTTAAAGTTATAAAGAAGTCAACTCGGATTTAAACGCTGCTTTACTGTTTCTCCGTCTCAAAAATATAGAAATGTTAAGATGAAATATCATAACTAACTTTTTAGGCCTAAAAAGTGCAGAAATACCAACAACCGACTTCGCTATTGATACTGATCCCTCTATACATGTCTCGATTATGTATCAAATCGAATATATATAAAACGAAAAAATATTTGAGTCGTATTTTTTGTGTTATAGCATTTTTAAGTGAGAAAATCGATGGAAAAATATGAAATTCTTTTAATTTATTTGCAATTTCAACACACCCATCCCCCGGCTGACCGCATCCACTTCGAAAAAACCTCACTAATGCTCACGTATTTCTCGCCGCCTGCATGCTTTCACTTTCGAAGTCAAATAAAAACATTTTAATTTCATAGAACAGCATTAATTTATAAATTAACCGCTTATAACAGCCAAAATAAAATTTAAAAAAAATGAATTTTTAAATTATTATGCTGTGCCAGCAATTGCCATTTGAAATTAACCATGAAAACAAAATGTTTCACTCGAGCACATTTGTCGCACAGGTAAACGGAACATCCATCTCGTAGTCCGCCATTACGTTTAGTGATGAACGTGTCCCTGTGAAAAACTCGTGTCGTTGCACAATCCGATTAAATTTCTACCAATCCAGTGCGTGAAATTACCAAAAAATTGTGAAAATAGATAATTTAATATCGTGTTTCATCATTTTCACCAAGAAAATGCAGTAAATCTCGCGATTTGGTGCGAAAAATATGCTGTGAAAAAAGCCATCAAGCATTCGGGTCGTTCATTGATTTTTTGCTGTGGGGTGAAATAAGAAAAAAAAAAAATAATAAAATATGGCGTTCTGGTGATGTGTGTGCTACATCGAATGCAGAGCCCTCTGGGTGGCGCATTTGTTGTTTCAGTTACGTTCATTTGTCTCGACCTGTCTCCATTTTCGCCGCCGCCATCGTCGTCGTCGTCTCCGTCGTTGTCGTTGTGCTGGTAGTTCGAAAACCGCATCGTGTCGAACATCGCGCGAAAATTTCGAACATACGGTCGAGTTACCTTTTGTCTCGCTCTAAATTGTGTTGTTTCTGTTTTTCGAAGTGTTTCTGTGACAGGAAAAGTGAGTGTCAGAACTTTTTTTTTTTTTTTTTCTTTCCCACACAAGTATGTACAGATATATATGTTCGAATGTGCGCCGTTGCAAAAGAGATAAACACAGAGTCGTGCCGCGCGTTTGTTGATTGTTAGCTCGCTCGCTCGCACGAAGTGTAATGTGTAGCATTGCCCGCTGGATCTCTTTCTCGGGCAAAGTGGGAATTCTCTCCACCACGACTGATGCCGCCATTATGGCTTTTTGGGATAAATTCGGCAAAAATAGTTTTCCTACAAAATCGTGTTCCCGGTTTTCCCATTAAAATGTTGGCTTAAAATTGTATTAAAATCGGTTTAGAATGGTGCGTTCCTTTAAATAATGATGTGGAGCGTGTAAGCACGGATTGCAATGAAGTGAAATTGTATGTTTTGTGGAAAAAAAAATCAATTTTTGCATGTTCCACCATAGAAAAAAGTTTTTTTCTTTTTTTTTTCTTGTCGAATGGTTGGGTTTTGTGAATTCGCTGCGTTTTCCCTGTGAACGAAGAAGGCGTGTGTACGTTCTTTCCGAGTCGTTTTTTTTTTGTCTTTCCTCTTCCAATTCCTTTTCGCTTGAGATTTGTTCAGGGGGGAAAATACTGCGAAGAAGCGAAAAATGAAGGAAAATTAATAAAAATAGCGAATGCACCGCGTGACGTTTATGTTTTGTGTGTTGTTTTGGGTGCGCTCCCACATACGAAAACAAAAATGTGTCCCGGCGACACACCTGTCAACTTCTTTTTTTATCTTAGTTTTTTTTTTTAAATCTTCTCCTTATCTATGATATGTTTATAAGTGTGTTGGCAAGGTTTTTTAATTGGGAATTTGATTTCTAATTTAGAAACCTTCTTGGATAACAACATTAGCAGCAGCAGCAATAGGATTAGGAAAAGAAGCAAGGATTGCCAATTCGGTGAATTGGGCGGCAAATCAACAATTGCGCCAATTAGCCGAGGGAAAGTCTTGTGGAATATACCCCCCGGGGCAATCCTATGCGGGGAAGAGAGCACTAAATTTACAACATAATAAGAATTGAATAAATAATAATAAAAGAAAAGGAAACATAACAAAACAAAACAAAAATGTCGAAACTATCGTTTCGGGCGCGAGCCCTGGATCCAGCCAAACCTATGCCAATCTATTTGGCCGAAGAACTGCCCGACTTGCCGGAGTACTCAGCCATCAATCGAGCGGTTCCTCAAATGCCCAGTGGAATGGAAAAGGAGGAAGAATCTGTAAGTACTTTTTTTTTTTCCAAATATTTTGTTTTTTTTTTTTTTGTTTGTTTTTTGTTTACATTCGGAATATGTAATGTGTGATGTCCGTGGGTGATATTAATAGATCACGACCGAAACAGCATTGACATCTCTGGCAAAACTATTCGAATTGAATGGCCTTCCATTGGCGATGATTTATGATTAATTATTATTTTTTTTTTGTAAACAAAGAACTGTTTTCATTGCTCGCATTCCGAATGTAAACAAAGGGGGAGGAATATATGTATGTACATATTTATCTTGCTGCCCTGGAATATGGGGGAGAGAGTCGATATTTGAAATTGCACGGTCTTGCTAATTTGTCTTCCGAATTAAACAAGAAAACGAAGCCAACAATTGGAGTGAGTGGGAGGATGTTCAAAGAATGACTCAAGTTGAGAGAGTCAGTAACCTCCCGGCTGATGACAGGAAATCGTCTTCAAAGATGTTCGTCAAATAATTGTTGAAATCACTAATAATACACAAAAAATGACTAATGACACCCCATGTAAGATCTCTGTGTGGTCTTATGGTAATGTAACGCAGGTAACTTACTTGTTAATTACATACCTCAATAAATCTGTCGGGTTTTCGACCGACGCTTCCAACTGCACGTATTGCAGTATTGCCTTCCTAATCCTTGATTCTTTTTGTTTTTTCGCCGAGGGTCTTCGAACCATCCACCATTTGTTGTTGCTTGTTGTGGATTTTGGAAAACAGTTTACGAGATGCAAGGGTTTGCAGTTTTATTAGAAAACTGTCAGTATTGCTGTGAGAGCGTTCGAAAACTTTTCAGTATGTTTTAGGTACTCTCTATCGATCAATTGTGATTACTTAGATTGTTTTCGAATAATATTCTGGCATTCGAGAGGTTTTGAATACAATATTGACGGGTTTGAGTACTTATCTCATCTCATTTTTATCTGCAATTACGAAACACATCGGCAATAGATGTGCCTACTGGTGCGGAACAGTGGGGGGTTACAGGAAACAGGGAAGAAAGTGAACATCACTGGAAGGGGAAGCAAAGCAGCAAGGAAAAGAAGTAAAAAAACAGGGAAGCCTAAGGAATATTTCTCTGGGAATGCAACGATTTAGATGGATAGTGGGGCAAATTTCAGTACAAGTTGTGTGTGGTTCTAAAGAGTCTACGTTCCTCGGCTTCATTTGGTTGGTACTTTTTCACTGAAATCGCTTGTTGTTTAGTATTTAAATTTTTGGATTATTTCCGGAAAGCTGGGGTTTTACATACATATCTCTACAAGGATGGGAGACTACTTGTCTAGAAAACTTTTTAGGAATAATTTATGCGTTTAACGAGACGCAAATTCTTCTTGAATCAAGAAAAAGAACGCATTAAACAGTGATTGTTCGGAAAAGCAATGCAATTTCTGAACGATTTGCTTTTCAAAACACACTGTGTAAATTTACATGTTGTTGCTTAAGTTTCGCAATTAATTCACTGCATTCCATATCGGCGTACTAACTAGATTAAAAACTTAGCCATTCAAAGGAAATATCGTTGCTTTAGAGGCTAGTGTCCATGGGGACTAAAATTGATTTGGTATTGTCCGTCCAGTTTGTGGAAGGTTTTGAGAGAAGATCTTGCCCTACAGTCTTATAATATTCAATTGGTGCAAAAATTTAAGGTAAACGATCACCATTTAGACAACAATTTCATTGCTTCGACTTAATAAGCCAGAAGTGAAGACACAAGCTTCCTTTCTGCTTAAAGGGTATACAAACAAACAAGATTATCGCATTGTGCGCTGTAGCTCTCGTTATTCTCAATGGAGTCCGGAACCAAACGATTATTTTTTTCCAGATTTGCGAAGGAGTCGGTTCTTTTGTAGATGAGTACAACTCCATAGTACACATAACTCCCTTTAAAGTACGGAGGGTCTGCAAAGTTCTTTTTCGCAATGAACTGATTAGTACGAGCAATAGCTGTGATCTTTAATTCAACCATAAATTTGAATTAATCCTTTTCATAAGATAGGGTTGAATCCTTTGAAAAGCGAGGTTCTACGTTTTATATCATCAATTTTTCCAAGTGTTTCGAAGTGGGTTATGTAAACTCTGGACAGCTACCTAAATCTTATCTATCGCGTACAGGTTACAAAATCCTTTGACTGTACCTTCATCCTCACAATGTCCCAACATTTGACCAACATACACTTATCCCACAGAACAGAGTGGGTATACCATGACTATATAACGAAATGTTGCTGGAAATTATTGATGGATCTATAACCAAAGATGGAACAGTCTTCTCAGATAAATTAGACATTCTCCTTTGAATTCCCGAATCATTGCAGCATTTTTGAGATGTCCGGTCTCTGACTGAGAGGACACCTCATAATGAAATTTGCTGAAGATGCTGAGATACAGAACGGTAGGAAACAAAATTTAAATAAAACAACGGTGTGAGATATAAAATTGATTCTGATGTGGAATAGCACACCATTGAAAAGACCGCCTCGGCTTCGCTGGCAGTGCTTTAAGCATTCGGTCTAAGTTCTGATGACTCGGTCCAATATCTGCGGCGTTATTCCGGCAATAGCGTCTCGAATGTTGGCCTCCAGTTCGTCCAAAGTGGTTGACTTGACTAAGGACTTGACGTAGCCGCAGAAAAAATAATCAAGTGGTGTCAAGTCGCATGATAAACCTACGGCGTGAGACGATCCAGGCGCCCAGTTCTCCTTAACAACTTCGAGCGTCGCGTCGCTTGTATGTATGTATGCAGCACCGTCTTGTTGAAATCACAGCACGGATATATCGATACTGTCGAGCTCTGGTCACAGAAAGTCGGTTAACATCGCTCTATACCTGAGACTCCTTCCTCATTTTGAAGGAAATAAGGTACGATGATGCCGCCTTGCCATAAACCGCACTAATCTGTGTGAATGCATTGATGCTTGGTCGAACACTTGTGGATTGTGTTTGCTCCAAAAAAATTGAGCCAAAAATGGGCCTCGTCCGAGAAGATGATTTCTTGGGTAAAATCCGGATCTCCAGCCAACATTTCCAGCGCCCAAATAGCGAACTCACGGCGTTGTTTAGTGTCGTCCGGGTTCAATTCTTGCGTCAGCGCAATCGTATACGGATGTTGGGCCGAATCCAACCGGAAAACGGGTTGGCTCTGCCGATGCCCAATTTTGCTGATCGGCACCTATCCGACATTTCTTCTTCGATACTGGCCGGTACAGCGGCTATGTTTTCTTTATTTCGCACCAATCTCTGTCTGGTTGGTGGCTTAAGGTCCTTAGAGTGTACTCACGCTCAAACTTTTGCACGTTGCGACGAATAGTCTGCACACTGAAGCCATGATCACGACCGACCACAGGACGAAATTCATAAACCTCTCATTTTTGTTGCTTTCAACATTCTCTGTTCTACATCTGATCTTACATGGGTTACAACAAATTGTGGATTCGTTTCGATAAAGGTCTGTGGATTCTTTCTTTCTTAAGAACAACTGAATTTGTTACTAAGTTCAGTCGGTACGAATGCTGTTCCTATTTTTAGTTACTTCCTGAGAAGTAAACATTTTGTCCCTTTTGTCAGTCGTCTTTCTTTTCCTGTTGACATCATCACAAACAACAAATGGGGTGTCGTTGTAAATATTACAATATAATACAATACAAGCCTTCGAATAACTAGTTTCCAGCACTTAATTTAAGATCTAAATGAAAGAATGAGGCATATCTCGTAACGAAATTCTGGAGCATCTACCGTTGGAACAGTTGGAGTGCTCGAGTTTCACAGCTCAGTACAGACGGACACCGTTTTTTGGTAAAAAGTTATTATGAGGGACGCAGTACACTTAGACTTGCTGAGGTTTGTAAATAAATAGAATAGCCCCTATTGGAACACCGGACACCCTAAAATGATACACCAAAGATAACTACACGTTCGTAGAGTAACTCCCTGGTGGGCAATTTGGGTTGATGGCATCATTGGGCCATATTTCTTTGAGGATGCATGCGGCAATGTTGCAACAGTTGAAGAATTTCTTGTGGTTCCAACAAGACGGTGGCACATGGCACGCCGTTGCAAATTCAAATCCTGTCCAAAAACCCTGTTAAAAATTGGTGATATCTACTGGTCCCCACCGATTCCCTGAATTGATCTCTCTCAATTTTTTGCCTATGGGAGTACTTGAAGGATAAGGTGTAAACCAACAGGGCAACATTTGGGATGAAAATTCTGAAACGAATAAATGAAGTAAAATGTGTTTAAAAGAGGTCGACTGTACAGAGGTTTTTGGAACATAAGGATAATCAACATTCAGGCGGGCATGTCCTTTCCTAAGCATTTCATCCACGCTGACGCGGTCTATCATTCTTTTCAAACAAATAAAGGGAACCGAACTTGCTGTAGACCAACCAAAGACATCATCTGACAATAAGTAGTCATGTCCACAGAATGGGGACTCGACTGATTTCAATAAGTGGGGAGGAATTAATCTTATTCGGTTTTGGTCGATTGTGCTAACAACAAAATCCCCCTTTTAATGGGGTGGTTGGAGTGCCTAAGTTATTATTTTTTTTCTCTATAATATCCACTATGCTTCCACTTGAGTTGTGTTCCACGCAGGCGCTTATTAGCAAACACACTGTCATTGTCTCTTTCCGTACTCTTTCAATACAGTATTTTGCTTTTTTTTGCATGTATCCCATCCTTTTTAGGTCTTTTACGTGTCAGTGGATTATAAAACGACCTGCAGATTGATAATTACTGAGAAAACCGCAAGTACACTAAAGGTACTGATTACCTGTGCGCATGCATGGTACCCACTATAAATCAATTAATATTTTCTAAGGATTAAAGCGGCTTAAGTGCTTCCCCGTTAGAATACCCTAAAGTTGATTTATTAAGTTAAGATCTGTAGACTGTCCAGTGAGAAGGCCATGAAATCACGTCAATGGCAGTCAACTAGCTCAATGTAAGAGGGGTCTTGTGGTAGGGTTGACGTTGTCGAATTTGACATTTTGCATGAAAGATGGGAACAGGATATTTTCTTTGACATTATGGTACATGCATGTAGTTTTCAATTCCATACGCACATTTTAATAGCAGCCATGCAGCCCCAGTTGCAGTTTTGTATTCTTGGGTTCATAAAAGATTCTCTATGCTATGGTAGGTATGGTTATGGGATTATCATAAAGCACTAGGCACCATAGAGGGCCTATCGCGATCCCACCTAGATAAAATCACAGAAAAGCTACTTAAATCGGGTTATGAAAAATCAGATTTTCTAATACTTCGTATTATATCCAACATTAAACACTCAGATTTGTTGAATAGCAGTAGTCGTAACTTGCCTCTTAATACAATTAAGCAGCCCCTTTAAGATCTTCATTCCGAAGCTCTCCTTTGAAGATAATCCTCTTATAGAGCACCGAGTGTGCGTCGTACATTCCAAACCTCTAATCTTCAGTACCACTGCGATGTAGCAACTTCCAAGTTCAAATGGATGTATGGTTTCAAACCCTGTGCCAGAAAAACCAGAACTTAATTCACTCAATGTTGCTTCCAAACTAGGTTTCTCAAAATTTCTGGAAACAATCATACTCATAACTGGCAACGATATCACTGATTTACCCCCCAGATCAAGTACCCTATCTCTTTTCACCTATCTTACTTACTTACTTAGGTGGCACCGCGGTTCGAGTAGAACCTGGGCATCCACTAACAAGGTTCTCGTGTATTTAACTAGCTGCTTCTAGTTGGGCACTCCAAGTCGGTTGACGTCGCCTTCAACTTGTGCGCGCCACTTAAAGCGAGGTATTTTTCTACGGCGTTGTCCTTGCGTGTTGAACTTAAAGAGTCTACGACTACATGTTCTAGTCATCTTAGATTTTTGACTGGTCGTATAGTTCGTCATTGAATCACCGAATGATTCTCTTGATCAAGGATGCCCTCATTTGCTCTAAATACAGTTTAAGCTTCAGCCTTAGTTGTTCGAGGTAGGACTTTACTAATCAATAGCCTTCTCAGTTCTAAGAGAACGATTGGCAGGAGTTTTCTTTTAATTTCTGCTGAGATGTCATTGTCAGAGTTGACAACAAAGCCGAGATAGACAAAGTCCTTTTTTACTTCGAAGGTATAGCTGCCGATTGTGAGGATTTTGCCAATTCACCGATATTGCGTGTCCCTTCTTGTTGAGAGTACCTTCATTGCTAGATTCATTTTTTTGGGGATTTCGTTTTAATACAAGAAAACGGACAGCTGCGTTCTGCCAGTAATGTCAATATCGTCGACATACGCTAGAATCTGCACAGAATTTTGAAAGATAGTGCCTCCGGTGTTCACTTGTGATTTTCGCACAATCCTTTCAAGTATGATGGTGAAAAAATCAAGCTTCTCCTTGTCTTAGACCTTTCTTTTGCCATCAAAGGTATTGGTTTCTTACCTATCGTCACCCTGCAAAAACGAACGTGTTAACCAGGGATGTCAAAGCTACACATAAGACTCCTTAAAATCCATGAAAAGGTAGTGAGTATGGATTTGGACTTCTTGGTTTTTTTTTTCAAGATATGTCGCAGTGTGATAATTTGACCGTCTGTAGACTTTACGAGCGTGAAACCGCTCAGATATGAGATGATCGTTGTTTACCGATGTTAAAAAACACCGATCGGTGAACTCCTGAATTGTGACACTTTTCAGAAAGTCAGAAGGAGATTAAGGACTCGATGTGCATCATGACTCATTTGCACTATTCATTCATTCTACACAATCTGGCAAGAGTGTCTCCACTCAAGATAATAAAAATGCTATTACCTCTCTCTACATGTGCTTTTCAATGCCGGCAAACTAAATGCTCTCAATCGTATGTAAGCAATGCTAGAGAATAGTTATTACTAGTTAATGACACTTCCTTGAGAGCATAATAAAAAAATGCTATAATCCCTTTTTAAAGCTGTCAGAAGCCTTTAACTCAATTTTAATTTCAATATTTCCATTTAAACGAGCGCTAAATCTTTTGTTGTCTTAGAGAAGTGTCTTCTATGAAGCATTGACTTAATTGTAAGCTTCACTTTCATAACTCTTAATTTAGTAAACAGGTCAAAACTAATCGGGCGTTCTGAGGGGTCTTCTCAAGATTCAAGGAGGGTCTTCACATTCCAAAATCCGATCGTTGTCCATAATCGATAGCCAAAGGTAGTACCCGATGCGTTTGTTTCCATTTCGGAGCAAGACATTTTTTTTTTTTTTATTATTGGGGGTCGCTGGGTCACAGATTAAACTGCACTCTTCTCTTGCTTTGTGGAAGTAGGTTTTCCTATCAGAACTGCAAGGTATTCGGATGGAAAGGCTCTTTTGCATTTTTTAACGAACCAACAGCCGCTGGAGGATGTTACTTTTACGAGGCCAATACTAGTTATTTGCTACCCCAACCTAATATGCATTGTTCAGCCCTATTATAAAACATACGGAGTTGTAGAATTTAAGACATGTAACCTTTCACGTCGCAGCACAATAGACCTTCTCTGGTCTAAGTGCATCCTCATCGCGGGCCGGTCTAAACCAACCTTTTACGTCTAGATTTCTCCTACCAAATTCTTCCTCGAGAGTTTTGCGCCTAGTTTACTTAGAGCGGTTTTTCTTCTGTTAGATTACTTAAGTCGGTTTTATTGCCATCCTCGAATGCGTCAAGAAAACCACTATAGCCCTGTACTGCTGTAAGAAAGCGATATTAAATAAATGGGGTGTGCAGACACGTTTACATAGCTCTATGTATCCGTCATCAGGCCTATACCAACATATGGCTTTCCAGAGAGCCTCGTACCTAACTCAGTGGGCCGCTAAGAATAACACCGACAGCGGCACTATGGACATACTGTTGCACTTGCCGCAGAGTCAGGAGTAGAATAGATGTCTTCTCAAACGTCTTTCCAATCACTGTACCGTCTTCCAGGCGGATGTCATGATGTACTGGATCACTGGGCTTGCCGTGGTTGAAGCATAATGCGATGTCTAATCGGGATATCTGCATGTACATTTATATGGATAGTCAAGCCACAATTAATTTACTCTCGCTACAGTTGATTTACTGCTTAAGCCCACCGGGACATTGCATTATCGGTAGGCATGCTACTAGGCTAAGCCTCCTCGCAATGACTTCTGTAGAAGCTGGATGGACGAAGAAGAGGAAGAAAAAATTCTTCACTTTAACTTAAGTGCATACCTCTTTCATAATCAAGGCCACCTGGCTAACACCAACATCAAAAGCCTCCAACGCTGGTTCCAAGGGTAGTTTCACAATGTAGCTTAACTGGTCTAAGTGTGGCCGCTGGTCCAGTCATTGCAAGGGGCATGTTGCTATCGAGTTGTGGCTATAAAATGCAACTTACTTGGTTTACCCGACGCAAAAAACACTCGAAAGTCATACAGAATCAGCAAGTAATAGAAGCTTGAGAGGTTTTTTTTTTCGTCTGTAACACAATCAAACCATACCCTGTTTCAAGCAATAGGTCTCTGTTCTCTCTCTCTGGGAGTAGGCCTCAGATGGTGGCCTCCAATAATTCTTCTAGTGAAGCAGCATCTCTTGCGGATGCAACCTTATTCACCCACTGAACATTTGATATTTTTTGGTATTTTAGAGCATTCCACAGATATAAGGCTTTCAACTTCTGACAGTCCATGAACAATAAATCTTTTAGGAGTGAGACTCTCACAATGTATGCATAAAAATTGGGAGCTTATAGAGTAAGTTTCAGAGTAGCATGTGATCAGTGATCTTAGCCTTAAATCAAAAACATTTTCAATTACTCCGGTCTTTAAATTGATTGAGGTACCTTTATCATTGAACCACTCACCTACGATGTGGTTTTACAACTCGTATACTTCATCTTTATAAAGATCAGGGATATCTTCATCCGCAGAGGTGATGTTTAGTGCCACAAAGTAGGACTGGAATGATTATGGTTCTGAGTTGTGGGGATCTGCGAAAAGCTGCACAGACTATGGGATGTCTAAGAAGTTGCATTAAAGCCTGTGAGCTTGTCTAAATCCATGGTGAGTGACTCCAGTTCAGTGCGTTCTTGGTTCCAATAAGGGTACGATAAGCATAATTTACTAAACTACTCGATCTTGAGTGTCATGGATAAGGTAGCATTTGAGCCTCCTCGGATATGTTTTGAAATTACCTGCTTCCACCGAAAAATTGAGAATCCTTGGCAGTCTAATGTTTTCTCTGACAAACTTAATGAAATACCCTAAGTCGAGGTCTAAGCCTCTACAATAATGCTGGAAAGAATTATGCTACAGGTGAGCTTAAATCTGTTTTGGGTTCCACTGTAATCTCCTATTAAGAACGTGGAACGAAGAAGGGATTATTAAGGACTAGAACTAGAGATTTACACGTATCCATCCAGTCCCAGTATACGTTACAGTGCTGCCAAACAAATATACGGTTTTGAAGAGTGTTTTTTGGGGTAAACTTACAAGAACCGAGCTTAAACCTAGGCTTAGGGCTTAGAAACTCACTGTTAGCCTACCATTTGAAGTTCGCTTGTATACTAAGTCTAAGACCAGTATTTGTAAATGTGACCATCCGTCGTAAACGTTTTTTTCAAGTTTAATTGAGCTATTTGTGTACAGACACACCTATCGCTGTATGTACAAAGCTTTATTGCGATACTGGTCTCACCACTTTCGATTGAAATATCCCCAACTTTTGAGTGTCTTGCTGAGTCACTGAATTCCCAACTTAACGAAGCTGCATTTCATAGCTGAACTATATAGAGCCAGTTACTTGGGCGATCCCACAATACATCTGACACTGAGCACCTACTCTCCTAATCTAATCTAAGACAGGTTTTTTTACTAAAGATCGGAAAGTTCTCCATTTAATAAAGCGAAGCATTATTCTTGGAATCATCGACCGTAAGGTATAGTTGCCGTGGCTGGCTCTATCTTGGAATGAATAATTAATCACACATCTTACGACACTGACATCGCAAACTAAAAATAACTTGTATGGAGTGTTCATAAATATTTATTTTTGGTTTCGATTTTCTCTGGCGGGCCAATAAGTCGTTGCTTTCTGTTTCTGGTTGTTGGAATAGAATTTTTTTTTTGCTTTTTTTCGACAAAATAGCGTTGCTTTTACAAGACAGGATGCAATATTTATTCCTTGCGAGCAAAGACAACATTGCAAGAACACATGCGTGAATGTCTGGTCTTACAATGGATTTTACCAAAATTGCAGGTAGACAGCTGTAGAAAGTTGGTTTAGATATTTTTTTTGTACCTAAATTGGCAGCGCTGCCATTGAAGATTCGATGCGAGACCTTTGTGAGGATTTTGTCGAAATTTCTTGGGCTACCTGGTGAGCTAATAAAACCATCCTCATGTATTGGAGAGGAATAATCTCGAAGGATGCAGTTTATTAGTGATCCGTTGCGATCGATATCTTAAAGCTGGAGGTATCTTAACATCTATGACGGTATCCTTTAAATAGTGAAGTTGCAGTAGTATGTGTTTCTCTTTATCTAATGATGTTCCTTTTGCACAACCCTGAGAATTGTTTCGTTTACATCTTTGTTGGCTGCTCCTCTAAGGCTCACCCTCAAGTCTCTGAAATCTATTTTGTTATTTTGACTTACCGGTCTTCTTTGTATTGCTGGGTATTCGTTTGTTATTCGTTACTAGGCTACGCCACTGAATTAGACCTCTTTCTTCAGACCCATACATTGCTAAGCTCAAGCGAAGTCTAAAGCTTTTAGTGCGAGTTTCTTATTTCCGTCGGGCAATGTGACTTCCTGAAAGGTAGATCAACTAACGCAAACCTTTCGTGTCCTATTCCATCAACTAATCCTCTTCAAATTGTCTACTCTCGGCTTTGAACCATATTGGATATTTTCTTACCGTTTTTGAGTGGTTTTTTAGTTACCTTTGGTGTCCCACAAGGCAGTCATTCAGGTCCTCTTCTTTTCATTCTAAGTACAAACAATCTTGAAAGAGTTATTACACTTTCTTAACCAAAAAAATCTAGTCTCCTTGAAGAAGAACTTCATTTTCCAACTGGGGCCTCATAAATACTATTTATTGTTTCAATGTCATGTGATGGTGTGTTTTTACCCATTAGTTGTCCGAGTCAGCTCTCAATATCTCGTTAAATTATGTACCATTGAGTCTTAAGGCGGCGATTGGTGCTATTGTTCTCTTGTAAGTGAAGAGGAAAGTTTGTGATCAGTATCCATAGTAAACGATAGGATTTCTCCTTGTAGAGTTTCTCCAGGGGCCATTGTATGTACTTGGGTGACTTCCAGTTCTCAGTTAATGTGTCTCGTTTTGAGTATCCATTCAACCTAGTCTGTAATTACTGGATTGTTAGTTAAATGCTAGTCTTATGGTTTCAGAGGGCTTCTCCTAGGTTCAGGAAGGTTGCTAGTGTGAAGTCTTGGTGATGAAATAAACTTGTGATTATCAAATAACTACTTCATTGGACCGACGAGTGTATAGCGATCAAATGGCTCCTTAGTAGGGTTTACTCGATTTAGGTATGCAAATGACTTTGGTATCTCCCCAGACTCGAAGAATTCAAGCATCCAAATTGCTTTGAGTTGCAGGTGTGTTCGCAAATGTATGATGAAGTCATAAAACATTTTCTAACTCAATATTTTTCGAAACAAGAGTTGTCGCGAAACAAGTGCACCATAGGTGGTTATCTTTCAGTAGTTTGTCTAGATTATATATCTCTATAAGCCTAAGAAAAGGCGGAAGGGTATCCTAGCCTAAGAGAAGATGGTATGCTAAACGAGAATATTATCCTTACGAATTGCGTTAACATTGGCATCAGGCAGATCTGTACCAACCTAGATACTTTCGTGGCTTTATATTAAAAATTTGGCAACAGTTTGTCGGATTAGTCAGTTACTGAAAGAGGATGCCCAAGTCAATTGTAATAAAGATTAGATTGTTCTTTCAACACATCAAAGCAAAGTGACTTTTGTTTTTTTACTTTAGAACGACCCTCCTGTGGAATGGGATGCCCGTTTCCTTTCTCTTTCGAATCGAGGAAATTTATTCATTAACATCGTTGTCTTGATCGTTGACTCAGTTTACTATGCACTCCAACCATTGGAGTCATTCTATGGGTTAAACCCTTATTTTTATAGACCGTACACCATGTGTAGCCCTGAGTATCTCCAGCGCGACAAGGTAAGTAGTCTTGGGAAAAATACTACACTCTAAAGCGGACTATGCTTGGCAGAACTTTATTTGTTGTTTGGAACTTGTCCTAGATCCATTCTATGTACTGTTTCTTTTCTACTGATCATTTCTGATTAGCTTCTCCAGCCATTGTCGCGTCGTCAGAAACCTAAAAAGATTGCTTGGTGTTGCTTGAAGCTGTTTCGATAACAATCTACTACAAACCTCTTCCTTGGGATTCCGTCATCTATCTCCTTATAACCAGAGACCTAGCTGAGATCAATATTAACCTGCGAAGCAAGTACTTTCAGTTCTTTCCGGCTAAGTCTTGATTTAGAAGAAGAAATTGTTCCATCCCCCAACTGACTGCCAATAAATATGTGAATTCGAAATATTTTGTCCTTGGTCCGAGTACTTATGCACCTAATCCTTCCTCAGTTTTTGACTTTTTTGTGTTTTTTATGTTCATAAAGTGTGCACGATCAAAATTTGTCTCTTCAAATTCGAAAACATAGAACTGTTTCCTTCTTCGCATTTCTAAATTACTTAATCTAGAAAAGTGCAATATTATCTCAAATAGGTCAGATTATCCTCTAATCTTGCTGATTACAATTATCAGTATTACATGGTTGATTTCGACTGGTACTCTTATTTTTCAATTTTACATTTCAAAGCAGTGTAAGCGTTTAAACCTTTAAATGCATGACATGTGCTTAGAAAGTAAATTATGAATAATATAGTCTTCTCCTCACCTCTACGACTTTTTTAGATGCTATCGCATAGGGAATGTCTTGAAAAAGACGTCTTCGCTACTGAACCCCCGTATTCAGTAAGAGTAAGGAATTTCTTTCCAATGGAATCTCCTCCCTTCTGTTCTGATTCTATTGATCTGCGAAGCAGCACCCCAAGTATTATATTTCATCTTCAGTTGGGCTTCGGATGTCGTTCAACTCTCTGGGATGCATGTACACATGTACATATGTAAATCGATGTTGTCCATCCGTCCATCTGTGGTTTGTTAAGAATGTGTCACGTCTTAAATAGAAGACGAAAGTTACTAGTACTTCTTGCCTCAGAGACTGATCGTGTGCCATTATTTTTTTTTGCGGTCTTTTGTAAAAGAAAATGTTAACATGTACATAGATAATAACTGTGTTAACTAACAAATGTACAGTCTTCTTGAAAAAAAAGGAAACGAATCATAATTAAAATGAAACATTGCCCAATCAGAATCACAATTCAATAATTAGTGCGTTAGACTCCTGAGAATTTCAAGGTTTAGATCTCAAATGACAGCGACACGACGGCATTTCTTGCTAATGACCGACAAAACTAATTGTTGTGTTTCATTGAGAAATGTTGACAGCTTGATAAAACGCTTGATGACACCTCAAACTGTCAGAGAAGTCGTAACTGTAGAATACTACAATTGTTATTTTACTGCAACGAACTTGTGAACTTTCAAAACCCGTGGGACATACATGAACCTATAGTCCCAAATGTATAAACTTGCCAAGTTTTGCTTATTTTAAAGTTTAGTGCGCACCCATGATAAGGTGTTAATATCTCGAACAGCTTCCTTTCGATTAGATTAGGTCTAATAGTTATTTTTTCCATCGGGTTCTTAGTTTTAGTAGTGTTTTCGTTTCGCACCTTAGAAATGCTTATTGTTTGATTTTTAAGTGAATCCATATGTCTTAGACAATGTCTCGAGATGAACAAGTTTAAACGCTTTCTACAGACGTGTTAGACATAAAGTTCCTATCAGCCTTGACTTTGTCTCTGTGGTTATCAAGTACATAAAAGGTTTCCCAATAGAGACATAACAATTTGGTATTTTAATACAAACCCACTCTTAAACCTTTTTTTATGATTTGTCAGTGCCAAAACGTCAGTCAAGGTTTATATTTTTATCATGGTGAACTGCACGAACTGGCAACTTATGGAAATTATTATAATCTACTACAGAAATTCGGAGTCGCTGGTCAGAGGGTTACGAGCGCTTCGGTCGTAATAATCGTCCCACCAGGTTGCGCATGCTACAATGGAATAATTCAAGCCAACACCATTGAATGTTCCTGTGCCAGTGAGACGACGCACCGGTCGAGGTACCTAAAATATCGCACCCGTAAGTGCTTCAGTTCAGAATGATCGATTCCACGCCGTTCACTAGAATTGGAAATCTCTTAGTCCACATTGTGGCGAATTTTGCGTATAGATCTTGGCCTACACCTTTACCAGATCAAATTAACTCAAGAACTGAAAGCTCTTGATGATTTGAAGGACCGAAACTGCTCGGAATTTCATCGAAAAATCATCTTAAGCGATGAAGCTCATCTTTGGCTTAATGGCTTGGTCAATGAGCAAAATAAGCGTTATTGGGACACCAACAAACCCATATGTGTCTCAGGATTGACTTATTGCATCCAGAAAAAGGTATCGTGTCGTGTTGATTCCATGCTGGAGGTGTGATATGGTTCGTGTTTTATCGTCGATGAAAATGATCGCCATGTTACGGTCAATGGAGTTCACTACCGTTCCATGTTGGAAGACTACTCGTATTTGTGGCCAGAATTGGATGGACTTGACATAAGTGATATATCGTTCCAACAAAATGGGCCACATGCAACACAACTGGTCGAACAATTGATCTATTGAAGGGAAATTTCGGTAATCCGTGTAACCATACGAAATGGTCCGGTTGAATGGCCACCTCGATCATGCGATCTAAAGTCTTTAGATTTTTTTGATTGGGTTATCTTAAGTCGTGGACTTATGGATTATGAGAGATCGATAGATTACGAGATCGAATCGATCGTTCTTGACAGTTAAACAAGTTGTAATTTTAAAACAGGTCTTTCAACTGCTTGGTGTCAGTAGTCGTTGTAGTCTTGATATTGGAAAAAGGTCTTAAATTCCTCATCGTTTGGGCAGCGTATAAGACGTTCTTGGACGAGCTGAGTAAGATTTGACATGATGGCTAATACTTAGACTTGGGTTTCCTTGTCATGAGTTCAAAATGAAGACATTGTAATCGGCAAAAAAAAATGAGTGAATTCGGTTTTATTTCCATCCGTCCATCCTACCTAAGTAAGAGGTCCATAGGTTTAGGTTAGGTTAGGTTGTCTGTACCAATATATAGGCTTAGATCAAAAGAGGTCCTACTGAAACCAAGTTTAGTAGAGCTTTACAAGCCAAGCCAGGTTTTGTAATTAGGTAGAACCACTTGAGTCGCACTGCAGTTTTTCGGAATGTACTTGTACTTAAAGTACAAATCGCAGTTTAAAGCAATCTTTTACGTAAAAGAGTAACATTATCGGTTACTTGGCGATCAGTAAAAATGTTAATATCCCTGTTAGGTACTGGGGTACGTTTCAACCGGGACAGACGTCGCCATAATTTTTGCCTAAAAAGTTTAATAGATCGAGGACTAAGATGTGGTAAGCGTGTGACAATTAGAACACTGCAAGAAGGCTTTAAAGAAGAGTGGCTATTTATTTGGGGGATAGACAGGGCACAGAGGTAACATGATGCCCAATGCTGAAGGAGTAGTAGTTCACCGCATTGTACTCCTGCTAATTGAGTGAAATGTACGGCTTTGTCAAGCGGTGAGCATCAAAACATATAGCTGTATACCCCTATCCTCGCTCCTACCTATCTATGTACATATGCAAACCCTTTTTGCAGGAACAGAGATCTATAATTCCTTTTCTTTTCCTCTACAAAACAATATCCAAGTTTTTTGCATTTCCTGTAAAGAAGAGACTAATGCACTCAATCGTTCGCAGTTCATATTTGTATTTGTTTTTGAAGAGAGAAAGATCAGTTGTGTAAGGGTATATCCGCAAACTCGCATTTAGAGGTTCCATCGGGTGAGTAGAAGGGCTTTTCCTGAGAGTGTACCAATTTCATCCGCATAGACAAGGACTCTGCCAATCCTTTCTAAGTTTACTACTAGACCTTTGACTGTTAGATTCCAGAGAAAAGTGACAAGATACCCTACCCTCTTGGGATGTACCGTGACTGGCAAGTCTTCTACCAAGAAAGAGGCAGATTCTACCAGCCTTGGACCAAATGTAGGTTGTTTAGCTCAAAGTCTTTTCGTTTCCTACTTACTTTCCATTGTGTACACTAGATATGCAAACAAAACCCCGGCGAACCGACAAGAATTTTTCTTAGAGAATCTTTTGCATTCCAGTTATACTCTCGGATGGTTGTCAGACGCCCACGAGAGATGGTACTGTGAAAGACCTTTTTGGTGTTGACACCTTGTCCCACGCACTCACCATTGAAACCGAAAATTTTCCATTAAAAAATCATGACAGCTAAATAGAGGTCCGATCTTATGTGTTTTGGAACACAGTAAAGTATTGAATTTGCCTCAGGAATAGAACAGATCTGTACAAGATCTCGGTGTGCTCCTTTCATTTGTATGAACGATAGTACGTTTATCAAGTTAACCCATGTTCTAGCCATAAAAATGACATGTACTCCGTGCAGCACTCCAAAAATAAATTTTCTTACACTGTATCAAACCGATTTGCTGATTTAATAACCAGTTGTTTAAAAATTCTTTAAAAAAAAGAAAATAATCAGCAAATCCGCGCACTGCGCAAGGAAAAACTAGTTAACACAGATTGTCTCAGCCACCTCGGTCACGGTAGAACCCCACTTGACTTGTTGTCTGCAGACATGCATCAACAAAGTACCGAATATACTTTTTAATCACGAGTAGTGTGCAACCCCTTGACAAAGAATATTGTTTGTCAATGACGGTAGGAGTTATCGCTTTTTTGTTTTCTGCTCTGATACACACCCATATAAATAAAAAAACAGGAGTGACGTCATCCCAAGAAATAGTCATCTAATTAAAAAACAAATATTTTGAAAGTTGAAATGTTTGCAGTGACGTCACACGCCACTAAACACACACATCTCGTTTTTGTGTACTGTGTTGTGAAACTAACACCAATTGTTTACCAATCAGCGAATTAGTTGTTATATTTTTGTTTTTGTTTTGTTTTTTTGTTTTTTTTTATACTGATAGCGAGGTGTCAGAGTATGGCATCAATTTGTTTATCGATGTGAGTTCGAATAAATGCGACCTCGAAGCTTATGTGAATCAAAAATGTTTCCCATTAGCTTTGTTGTTAAATTAGCTGAGTCATTGTGGTTTGAAAGATTTTGAACTTGCGCTTGTTGTCATTGTTAAATGAGCTTTTGGAATGCAAGTTGTGGCAGAATGGATGCAGATTTGTAACACTGTCACGAAGAGAATGCCACCAATCGGAATGAGTTTTTGAACTTCAAAAACAACGTCTGTCATTACCAGGGAAGATTATGGGATTTGATGATCCGCTGGAAGGGTGAAGTCATTTATGGATACTCAGTAGTGCTATGCGTTATGCCAGACTCCATGTTTGCTTGGCTAAAACACCCCCTTCAACCCTGCCCTGATTCCCCCTGTAGACCGCCTGTCAAGGCATTCCTCCGCAGGGACAGGTTTTGAGATCATGTCTTCTCCTTCTTATGGTTCAGGGTTATCTTTTTGGACTCGCGGCGTTTGATTTTCTTGCCGTAGTTCTTGCATTATGATTGCAATGATTTTGTTGGCGATGTCCCATGCGTCCCTCGTTGATAGCATGAACGATATCAATCTCCTTGGGGTCATAGCATTGCCTGTCTCTTCCTCTAGGGTATTCCTGGCTGTTTCAAATTTTGTGCACTCCAGTAGCACATGCTCGGCGTTTTGCACTTTTCCTTCAACATGACGACAGAATGGGACTTCTGCTAATGTTGTACTTGTAAAGGTATTCCCGGAAGCTACCATGTCCTGTTAAAAATTGGGTGAGGTAAAAGTTTACTTCCCACTCTTCTATGTTCGGTAGCAGTTTGTGGACATCACCGGCCATTTTCGGATACGTCCCACCTTTGTTGCCATTCTATTCCAGCAGCTGCTCTGCAGGCTCTTCTATCTAGATTATTGTCAATGTACGAGCTTATAGTATTGGGGCTGCGTACATGAGAATTGATACAAACATCTTTGCAAACAGATTTCTTATTGGCTGTCTGGGTCCTCCAATATTCGGCAGTAACCTGGACATTGCACCCTCCGCCTGGTTAGCTTCTGCGCTTGTGTAAGCTAGGTTTGAGGTGTTTGGTTCGGTTTATTTCATTTGAATGGCACCTGTTGGCTCGTTTCCATTTCTTCATAAACCAAAGTCTTATCACCCGCGATGCGTTCCATGACATGACTGACATGTCTGTCGCAACTCTTGTCCTATGCTTCATTTAAAGAAAAAACAGCTCTATGAGCACAAGCATAACTACGACGCGGCTCATGCACAAAATATGATCTAAAATGCGGCTAACTGATTCGTGAGAGATGGATAGTTCTTGTGAAATCTCTTTCAAACTATTGTGACGATTTTTGAGTACCATTTTCTTCACTAAGTCGACGTTTTCTTTAGTAACTGCCGTTGCTGGCGGTCTCGGATGAGGAAAGATTTCAACTACTTTACTGGCTTCTTTGAATGTTTTAAGAAGTCAAATGGTTTTGTTCTCGATATTACAGAGAAAGGGGATCCAGGCTCAATCCTTAGCAACAACTAAAATTTCTATTATGGACCCACCTCTCACGAGTGTCGTGGGCGCTGTGGCTCAGTGGTTAGTGCGTTGGACTATGGAGCAAGGGGTTCGAGATCGAATCCCAGTCGGAGAAAACCTAAAAAGTTTTTCACGGCCCCACCTCGCGAGCGTCTGACAAACATCCGAGAGTATAACTGTCTCGAGAAATCTTCTCAAATAACAAATTGCCCTTCGGACAGTAGGCCCCTTCCATTCGTGTAAAGAATATAACACGCAAAAGACGAATAGTTGTGAGAAGCTAGGCCTTGGGTCCCATCGACCTGTTGCGCCAAGTATTTATTTTTTTTATTTTATTTTTTTCTCACGAGCGTCTGACAAACATCCGAAAGTACAACTGTCGTGAGAAAGCTTCTCAAATAACAAATTGCCATTCGGATACAACACGAATGGTTGTGAGAAGCTAAGCCCTGGGTCTCATAGATCTGTCACGCCAAATATTACCACAACTCTGTTGTAACCCACAACATGCCAACATGGCATTTGTTGGAAATCCATAATTTACTGCGAAAGCAAGTAGACATCATCACCTGAATAGTTTAATCTTTATAATTCTGTCAGGGCTGCGAGGAGCACAGTTTTATGTACACCCTTGCCGCACCCCGTTGAATACCTTCTGTCCTGTGACTTTTTACTTTTAAGTATGCCGTGGCATATTGCATTCTCATTAGTTAGTGCGTCAGATTTATAGAACGAAAGTTCAAGGCTCTTTCTAGCAATACCAACATTTTTTCACTGTTCACATTCTTCAAGAGTATGACTCTTGTGAAAAAGTCAGCGAAAATGGTAATGTTTCAACGAAAGCACAAAGAAAATGTATTCCACTTTTGGATTCATCAGTATAGAATTGAATCTCATCCTTTTCGAGATTTTTCCATTTATTCTCGAAACATCAGTCCAGATGGAGTCTGTATAGCCTGCCATTTGGTGATGAAAGATAGAACTGCGCAACTTTCATGCGACGTATTTGAACTAGAATGGATCGCAATGTATACTGTATATTACAGTATATGAGTATCGTTACATCTCTAATTTCAGTGCTCTGTGGATGCAAACGGTAGGTGTCCACAGAGTGTGGCTGTGGTTTGTAAACTTTCCTTGAATGGACACTCAGCCCAAGTTGTTTTACACCAGCCATGTCCATATCGATTAAAACTCTCTTCCGAGGCAAAGCAAACTAAATAAATTCCCTTGCATTTTAGACAATCTACAGTTTGTTATATACATACGTTTTTGTAAAAAATATAAAATTTTCTTCTTAACAGGAACACCATTTACAAAGGGCGATATGTACTGGTCTAATTATCCCAACGCCTGAGGTGTTTACATGTGATCAGGATTTCTATGACAGAAGTTATCCTCCCAACTATAAAATGCCACGGCAGATGATTCATATGCAGCGTAAGTAAAAGTGGCAAATACAATTAGAACCAAAGTGTTGTAAACTATTCTTTTGATGCGCTATAAAAAAAATATGCAGCACTTGGTCTAGAGCAGGATATACCCGACTATGACATGGACAGTGCAGATGAAATGTGGGTAAATCAACAGAGTCGTCGATTGGAGTTAACACCAATGAAGTTCGAGCAAATGATGGATCGACTTGAGAAGAGTTCCGGCCAAACTGTGGTAACGCTAAATGAAGCTAAAGCACTGCTCAAGCAAGACGATGAAGTTAGCATAGCAGTTTATGATTACTGGTTGAATAAGCGTTTAAAAACTGTAAGATCGCTAACAGTTTTGTTTTTAACTGATTCAAAAAAAAAAAATTCAATTTCGTAAACTACTTTATAGCAACATCCGTTGATTCTCTCGGTAAAGACAGAGAATCGACCGGGCACCTCGGCAAACAATCCGTACTTAGCGTTTCGTCGGCGCACTGAGAAAATGCAAACACGAAAGAATCGAAAGAATGATGAGACATCTTATGAGAAGATGCTAAAGTTGAGGTATGCCTACACTTTGCTAAAACTGGGTTTATGTGAGTCTTAAAACTTGTATTTCAGGCGGGACTTGAATCGAGCTACAACTGTACTTGAAATGGTGAAACGAAGAGAGAAAACCAAACGAGAACAATTGCATTTATCGATTGAGATCTTTGAGAAGCGAGTTCAGCTACGTGACTTTAGTGGTAGTCTGATGTCAGAGCTCAGTTCGACGATTAAAAACTCAAGGTAATCCTTAAACAACTATTGTTATGCTTGAATATCAGTTGTAATCGTTTTCTTTTTTAAACAAATAGGCCAGCATTTGCACCGTTATATACAAATCAATACTCACATTATTCATCAGCCTCGTCTACGAATCCAGTTGGAGGTCTTTTGCCGTCGAACACCGCATCGACAAGTGGCGGTCATGGTTATTCTTCGACGTCACAGTACCTGAACTCTTCGAGTCTAGCAGTTGGTAAGTGATTTATTTAAATGAATGCAATTTTCAATTGTGAACCTAATGACAAACTTTACAAAACAGATCCAGTCAGTGCTAGCAGTAGTGGTAGCCGTAAAGAGAAAAGACAATACAAGAAGCGCAAACACAAAATATCACGTGAAAAGCAGTATTCCTTAGTTCAAAGTTCATCACCTGCGGCAATAGAATCGGCCATCGAAACCGAAGAGGAAGATCTCACAAGTAACCCGCTAGGTTCAGAAGGCGAAGATGATGGACAGTTTGCATTTAGACGTAATAAGAGCTGCAATTACCACCGGGTACGTATTTTTTTTTTGTTTGTTTTATACTTTCCATGTATAATTGACTAATTTCTATCATATTTGTATTACAGCCCCTAGTTGACAGTTATGGAAATTGGCCATGGGAATCGAAAAACGATAATGGCTTTGGAGATAAGAAGTACAGATATACCCTTACATCCATACGACATCCAAGGTAAGTAACAACTTTGAAAATAATGTGTACATCAACGTTCTACATAGTCGTGCTATTAGTAAGGTCTCTCGACATAAACGTGCCGTTGCTTAAAAGTTCTAGAGTTAGTCACCGTGATGTAGTATTTAATCGCTTAACTAATGTTAGGAGAATCCCAGTGCTGTTCGAAGAATCCACCAATGGAAGTTGTTAACATTATGAAGAGTAGTTTTACTCTCTAATCAGCGACTTCTGTTGCCAAGAAGACAGAGGAATATGCATGATGAAGAGACAGTAGGCACAAAGAGGCTATAGGTCAAAAGCGCTTTGTAGATTTGCTTCACTTCGTTTGTTAGTCAAAACAAACTGTCCCGGAAGAAACAACATCTGAAAATCTTAACGTAATCTAATCGTTAATGCGGTGATAATAATGTGAGGTGATCCCCTCATCCATTCATGATCCGTAAACATTTAAGTCAAATAAAAATACAGCTCCGCATGATTCCTGTTGCTCGAGAGGGTTATGCTGGAGATCGCTGTGCCTCTACTTGTATTTTTCTGAATAATCGCATCTCTATTGCTATTCTTGTAGAGTTGCTGTTTCTCTTGTTTTTGTTTTTGTTTTTGTTCCCAAGAAGATGGATCATACCAGATGTTGTAAGTTCAACAGAGTCCAAATTTTTCTTTTGTAGAGTTTGACTCCTTTGCCCAGCTTTTTTCACTTTACGTAGGATTCTAGGTTTATTCTTTATATGTTTGCAGCGCTGTGCACGTTCTGGGGTTACGAAAAGTTACTTTGCTTTTAAACCTTTTAATTCTTAACGTTCCAATCTTTGACCGTTTGGGCTTCGGTTCAACAGGTATGCTAGTAGAAACCGTCTATTCTTCAAATGTCACTGTTAAGTTGTTTTAGCAGACTGATTGTTATGCAATGACCCTACAATTTCCATGCTGGGGTCATTCGCGTTACAGTAATCTGTTCTGAGGATCTATCCGCCCTGTCACAGTTGTTTCATAGGCCTCTTGTGATTTTTTCCATTAAATCCTCTATTCCGCCGTTCTTAGTCGAGGATGGGCAATTATTCGTTGCTATATATAGTTATTCGTACATATCTGTACTTCATTCAGCCCTCTGCCACATGTTAACCTCAATGGCATCCTAGAACTTCGCAATTAAAAGATGTTGGTTTGAATTCTATGATCTGTGTCTGAACATAACATAATAAAAAATAGTCGGCGGCTATACAGAATCAACCAGGAAGATTAGTTTTTTGTATTAAGCATCTGGCAATCGTAAATTAAATATATATCTTATAAAAATAGAAGTCTAGAATTGGGGAGAATAGGATTTTGCGGTGTCTCTTACAAATTGTACATTGCTTTGTCCAAAGAGTACACCTTTGGATTATTCATGAATATTTTTTTTAAATATTTGCCCCTGTAGGCTGTGATCCATCCTGGCAATCCTCTTTGTCACTACATTGAGTGTTTGTGACTCTATTTTTCAACTTTATTTTCCAATTCACTTTAACTCCACACAGAGAAGCTGTAACGAAGCGGAGAGAAGTACAACTGATGTTCAGTTGTTGAGCTCTTCGACGAGTTGAGATGCTATTCACACAATTTAGCTAACATTAACAACTCACTTGTATATACGCACCGATGGAACACGCGGAATAGCTTTTATTATCGTCAAGCACATCCTGTAATAGTTTTTCTTACACCTACTGCTAAAGGTACTTCATTGCAAGTAAAAATTGTTTTTCAATTCCGCACAGTTTCTGCAAAACTTCACTCACTTTACCTTTTGTTTGCCTGGATCCTCGTCGTTTAGTGTTTAGCGATTTGTTTTTATATAATATTACGACTCGGTAGAACTGGTTTATCAGATAAATTTTACTAATCACTTGTTTTTTACAGACCGCGTTGCATAGGCTTTGCACGACGTCGACTGGGACGAGGAGGACGAGTCATATTAGATCGAGCGTCAACAAATATAGATGATCTTTGGTCTAAACTCGACTATACCATAATGGAGAGCAGTTCACAAAAACCCGCCGAATGTTTAACCGCAAATCCAGCCAACAAACAAACTCAGAATTTAATTAGAACCTGCCCAATAACAGCAAACGTCGAGAGTGTCGACTTTGAAGACGATGAAGATGAAAACATTTCTCGGGATTCGCTTTATGTGTCAGCATACGTGAAATCGGTGCCAATACAACGTCCCAAACACAAATGGGATTACAATAGCTTGCTTCCCAAACATAGAACATCAAATAACAGTGAAAACAACAATAGTATTAGCAACATAAATAATTGTCTACTAAACGAAGAGAAAATCAAACGGGAGAAGCTGAACGAAGCTGAAGATCCTTTCACATTCACATCGTGTCCAGCCAATGTAGATCAGGAGCGGACCGTCTCGTACACGTTAGCAGGCGTTGTTATGGACTTAGTCCCTGATTGCAAATATAATCCTAACGACAGAAATAGTAATAGTAGTAGTAATTATAAATTTAGTTGTAATAATTTAAACGAACAAAGTTACAATAGCATAAACAGAACTACAACCAACGTAAACAGTTATATAAACAACAACAATGATGGCAAGCCCAATGTGATAAGCGCTGAGATCGTGGTAAAGCAAGAGACAAACGACTCGGCTGACCTCAATATACTGGATGATGAAAATGTGAATCTGGCCCGTTTGAGTAGTTACATAAATGCCAATCGAAATAATGTAGCAAGTCAGGCAGTGGCAGCGGCAGCGGCTTTAATTAAATCAGAACCAGGGAATATGTTTGGTGGTCTGACGATCAACAATAATCAGTTGCCGAAGAGTCAGTTCACAGAGGCGAAAGATGTTCTGCGGCATAGTGATTTGAAGAATTGCTTTACGCTTTTGGTTGACTCTCGCAGTACATCGCCTGTGAATAAACGAACGGAGTTCAGTAATTTTTTGAGTGAGATTAAGCGGGATTGGTTGCATTTTCGGCCGAAAACACCACCATTGGATGATGCACCGGCGGCGGTTGAAGCAGTAGACGACACAACAGCAGCGATTCCTCCTGCTGTGCCCTTTTCGGTTCAGACGCCCATTTCCATTGAGATGCAGCGGTTAAATTGCTGCCCAGCCCCTCCAACAGCGATATTCCAAGAAAATGGCATTAGTACTTCAGCAAATCTGTGGGACAGTAATTCCGACGATGCGCTTTTTATAACAAATCCATTCACATATGCCGACCTTGATCCTGACAGACAATTGCTGCCGTCAGCGTTTGCGGCGAATTTTCTCAGTAAATCACCTACCAGCCAAAACATGGACGGTGATAGTCCGAATTCGGGAATGGATTTGAATTTAAGTGGTGATAGTTTAAACGATATTGGCTTCTCTCTAGGAGAGGACGACAACGAAAATATGCTGGACAACATTTTGCAGGAGTGCCAAATAGACGATCTGAAGACGCTCAATCAAACGACGAACTTTTGGAATGGCATTCTTGACGATGGCGGCGCTGGCTTGCTTGATTGCATCGAAGAAAAGAAACTGCCAAATGACGCAAGTAAAGATGGTGAGGGCACCGATAGTGCAGGCGCTGAAGTTGTGCTGGAAGATGATAAAGACGGTGTCAAAAATGCGGCGGATAACAAACTGAATCACATCGGCTGTCGCCTTGGTAGTTCGACATTTTCCACTATAAACGGACTGAAGGATGAGAATTTCTTCAAAAAAGAAGAGTTGAAAGAGAAACTGCCGGAGGTTAATAAAATTGAGCCGCCTGATGAGATTTTAGCATCGCCGCCGCCACCGCCACTTCCAACTGCAGCCGCAGAATCTACGTCTACAACACAACCACCCGCCCAGCAGCAACAGACACAGTTATTGCAACAGCAAGGTCTGTTACCAACCTCTGAGTTCTCAGCGAACACATCCATAATTCATCAAACAGGTCAACGAAGAGCTATGAGAGTAAGTCCTTTAGATCAGCTGCGACTGGAGCTGTTTCCAATTAATCAGAAACTACAGTTACAGCAGAAGAATGTTGTAACGCCGGTTGTTACACAGGGTGCGGTGACGTCATGTCCTCAAGCACTAACGTCGATGGCTACAACCAATCACACGGCTATATTTGCAACTCAAGAATCCAATGGAAACGGCACTATGCCGCAAAAGATTTACATTAAGCAAAGCAACTGCAATGTTGGTGGTGTTGTTGGCGCCAATCAAGTTCCTAATAATCTTAGTCAACAGAACGCAGTCATAACATTGGCAAATGTAAAGTTGGAAAATGATGTTACATGTGATAGCCTCGGTAATACTATGATTACTAGTAATGGTCCAAATCATGGTGGTAGCGGGCTAGTCGATGCTGGCGGAGGAGGGAGTTCTAGTGGGAATGGAAATATTATTTCAACCGATAATATGATGAGTCATCAGACTCCAATGATTGTTACGACTACAAAACCGCAACAGCAACAGCAGACACAGCAAATAGTCTGGCGGCATGTTAATCAAGGTGCAACTGGAATTTTGTCAACTGATGCTGCGTCGAACAAGATTGTTTGGACTAGTCGACCGGCGCAAAAGAAACAGCTCAATGGACCCGAGGGTGAGTTGATTGTTCATTTCTTCTCTTGATAAGGTTTTCGCAAATTTTACAGATTCATCGTGCATGTAGTATGTATGTAATGTAGATCTCTGTTATGTAAGGATCGATAATTTCGATGGCTTTTCCCTTACCACTGAATGCCAAGTGCGTTATGGTAATAAGAAATGTGGATAACTAGAAGTAGTCGATAAAGGTTGCTCCACAGGAGGGTTTTCCAGTGTATATACTTATATGTATATCTTTCGAACCGCAGGAATCTCTGTTTGAGACACTGAGGTTTCTGTTTGATTACTTAAAACGCTTGCCATGTGCGCGATTGTTTTTTTGTTTCCTAAAGCTAGACACTGCCGCAGTGAATTGTGTTCTATCTATAGTGCTTCTATGCACTTATAGTTTGCAGCTGTCATGAGTTTGTGGTTCAATATTATAATTAGAGAGGGTGGCACAGACATCATGCCGGTTTTTATTGTGCGATGGAGAAATAATAGGGAAGTACATACACACACATAAGTGTACCTTGTGACGTAAGCCACTCCTTACTTGGAATAGGATGATTTCTGTCTTTGATGGGGTAACTTCCAGACCATGATCAAACCAATTGTTAAGTGGCAGTGGTGCGTAGTTTAGTCTTTTGCCTAGAGCTGGAGTATTTTTATTTGATACCAGGATAACAAAATGTCTCTCTAACATTTCCAAAATCTTATTCACTGCAGGAAGTCATATGAGTTGTGAAAGATCGGTAGCTCCCTTCTCCATTCATAAAATAAACGATTGCAACCATAAATTTCTACGGGGGGTCGATACGTTTACATATGTCATTTATTCAAGGGATATGACGAAGAATGGTTCTATCAACAATCCTCGAGTTCCTAGGTGTACACCAGTAAAAAAATGATGTGCGTCACAACTTTGTCTTTCGGGGTGTTTTCTGATAATGAGGACTAATGACAGAGAATCACTCCTACAGCTGCATTCAAAATGATGCTCCATCATATGAATCCTTGTAACTGGCTCATGGTAATATGGGCCACGCAGGCATCCTAAACGGTCATAACACTCTTAGGAATCCGGACTATGTTGTCGCCTATCTGGACTTTAACGTCAAGTTTAAAACCAGGATTCCTAGTAGAATCGTTTAGAAACCGGGTGTAATTTTAACGAATCTGCGACAGAATTTTACACAGATGGATTAAAGACTGCGTCTGGAACAGGTGCGGGAGCTTACTTCAGGGCAACACTTCACCACACGACTGCCGGACGACTGTAGCGTATTTCAAGCAGAAGTCACAATAGTCCGTGACGCCCCGACCTGATTTTCGATTAACTCAATAGAGTGTGCAGCGCTATTGTTTTCTATAGACAGGCAAACTGCGGTAACATTTTTGGAATTGGCAATATTTCGATCCAAGTTGGTAAACCAACGCCGTGGATCTCCTAATAGGATCACTGTCAAGTGCGATGTATCCCTTTGTTGGTTTCCAGACTAAAGGGATATTTCAGGCAATTGTAAAGCGGTTAAGCTAGCTAGGGAAGGTGCGGACTGGAATCTTTCTGATAATAGGGGAGAGTCGTCAGCACCTATTAAATCGATAATGTTTGAACTAGATACCGCAGCCATTAGAATGGCAAATAGTACGTGAATTAATATCAGCAAGTACCTCTCTTCCAAACAAATTTGGCCAGAGTTGAATTTTAGAAAAACTAGTAGACTTATCTCTGTCAATAGGACAACTCTAAGAAATATAGTTGGCGCCCTCACGGGGGCACTGTATGGTAGGTAGGCAGCAACCTTCGGTCGATTTCTTTAGAAACTGCAGACACTAGGAAGAGGAGGAAATCATGACACATCTCCTGTGCAACTGTCCTGTCCTATCGGTTCTAAGAAGGAAAACCCTAGGCGAGTACATAAATCCCAACGATATAGCTAGGCTAAACTTAAATAGAACAAAGAGCCTATGGGGGAGCAGTCTCACTCGGATCTCAACTAATCCATTGTAAAAACAGAAATTTAAACTCGTTAGTTCATGGCGGGAGTGGCCCTTCTGAGCCAAACCTTTATCGTTATGAATTTAGGGGGTTTAGGGGGCATGATAGCTAGTTCGTAGAATTAATCGAATGTTTTTCCGAAGGTTTGGTGTCTGATTCTGATGAGATTTCGGCATTCGCAGAGGAAACTGAACCGTCGAAACTCATTCAACTGATGTGAGCCGCCATTGGGTTGTGGCTGTGAGGACGCCGATGAGAAGGGTTAGGTGTGCTCTATTGAAAAACTGAAGCACTCTGGTCCTTTTCTCGTTGTATTGGGGTCAAAGTAACCTTAAAACAAGGCAGGGGAAGAGTGCGCTCCACCTAGTGTTGACCATGTTACTCCGAAGAGAGGAAGGGAGGCTAATGGGCGGCAGGCCTGAGTGGTCCGTCGAAATGTTGCCATATGTTGCCATGTTGTCATATGTCCCGGGTTCCAGAGCTTAGGTATTTGAGATCTTCTTTAAATAGTTTGATCAGTTTTGAATTGGTTGTGATGGAAGTGGTGACTTTGATGGAACAAAGAGTTAAGTTACAGTTACAAACGGCAAAACATACGTCTTCGGGATGGATTCATACCGAAACCGTTTACTCTGCCTCCTCTCCCAATTGGAGAGTCTTCGTGAGAGGTCTCTGGTACTGGTAATTCGGTTAATTTCCCTTATTGGTATAACAGTGGAACTTTCTCTGGTTTAAGTGCGTCACTGCCGATTAGGGACAACTACCCAACTCAACGACTTTAAAAGTGTGTTTTAGTCATACCTTCCTAGATTCAATTGGGCAGACTTCGAATGAATCATCTTAATCAACGGAGTCTCCATTGTGAATCTGGAGAATCTAACACGGGGTAATAATTATGCTGCTGTGCACTAAATTTTTTTGATTTCCGACAACTGCCTTCCAGTATCTAGAGAGGTATTTCTAAGAGATTTAGATTTTCAGTAATTTAAGGGGGAAATCAACACCAATCTGCTACCGTCTCAGGCCGCTAGACCAGATTGAAGGCTCACTTCTTGTCGAAGAAATACATATTTACTTTTGGGATTGCTTCTTTTGTTTGAGATTCCAGAGATTTGGCCCTATAGGATAATCGGTGCCAATAGTTTTTAGAAACTTGATCTTTTATTATTTAAAATAGGCGACGTCCAAAAACAAATACGTAGTTGATGACCGCGACCGTTTATTTTTCTTGGTTTTGTTGTTAAATCATTTCCTTGTTTTCTTTTATTCTCGAGTTATTATTACTACCGGATGCGCCATACTCTATTCTTACAGTTGCGTTATGACCGGATAAAACAACAAGACATTTTCTCGCGGGTGTTTTATATGGAGAACTATAAAAACAGTTTTTTTTTGTTGCCACAGATTTGTTAATAAAATAATGCATATATCCTGATGTGTATACCATATTTCTTTGTCTTTTGTTTGTCTTAACTATATTCTTCCATTCTTAATTAAACAAAATGTATAATAAAAACAAATGTACCTCCTTCCTTCTAGTGTTGGATAAACTGCTTTTGAGCAGAAATCTGTCACACCGAAATGTGCAAATTGCTCACCAACAGCAACAACAGTTTCAAGTTATGAAAACCGATGACGACAACAATACCACAACAATGCTTGATGGAACTAATCAAGCAACTCAGAAAGCTGTTCCAACCGGAAAAGTGATCAAAATGTCTTCGTACCCTGTAGTCGTGTCTGAACTGAGTGTGCAACAGCAACAAAATTCTGCTGCAGTTGCAGCAAATCACAACTACAGTTTACAGCCCTCATCGCAACCAATCACAATGATAAGTCAGCATTCCAACAGTGGTGTCTCAGGAACCAGTGGTAACAAACTGATACTCAGCACATCGGGTCCTTCGGGAAATGTTACGAGTACTGGCAATTTTACCATTGCCACATCGTCGGGAGACATTCAGAATAAAATTCACTATAAAGAGATTCCTAATACAAATCTAAAGTTGAACTTTGTATCAACGGGATCATTGCAACAGGGTCACATAGTAGTTGAATCCAAGAAAGCAATAAACGCGCAACAGCTTAACAATCAGCAACTGAAAACAGTCCAACAACAGCAGCAGCAGCAGCAACAACAGCAACAACTACAGCAGCAACAGCAACAGCAACAGCAACAGCAGCAACAGCAGCAGCAGCACCAACAACAACAACAGCAACAGCAGCAGCAACAACAACAACGACAAAAAATACCACAAATTGCTAAACTAAAATATGATCGACTACTGAGCGTATTTGGCGGAGAAACATCAGACAGTAAGCGGGTGTTCTATACCAATTTGTTGAACCTAAAATCGATTCATAAAAACAACTCTGGACAAATGCAAATTACCCCTGGAGTAACCACACTCCTGGGGAAACATCCGTTGCAGCGCCTTGGTAACAATCAAACGATTTTCACAAACATGCGGACAGTGCCCATTGTCAATCAAGTTGTAAACACACAAACTGGAGCTTCAGTATCGGCAACTGGAACAAGCCCAGCAATGCTCACCACATCTGCATCGCCAAAGACCTCCAATGATATTTCCGTCAAAATCAACAACAACTCCAATGACATGGCCACAACTTCGTCCACAATCAATGCAGGGACATCATCCTCAACCGCCACAGCAAACAGTAATTCACTATCGACGGGCATCAATCTAAATACGACCAACAGGTGAGAAAAGGGGAGATAACTAACGACTACTCACTGCGTATGTCCTGCGCTAGCGGCGGATGTATCCGCTAAACTACTCCAAAGAGGTTTAAAGCACTTGCTTATCGTTGTCGATGTTTGCGCGCTATTTTAAAAAAACAAACAAAAAAAAAACATAATAAAAAATTAAAAACTGTCGGTCTTGATTTCTACGCTTCCACACTCTCCAGCCCATGGGGAACCACGCCATCAGTTTTCAAATTGATTCTGCCTGCCGATCATTCAGCAGCAACAGCAGCAGCATCCGCAGCAAATATCCATCCATATTTCAGTTAAAATTTCACACAAATATCACCGCCAGCATTTCCATTTACAAGGAAATACCTGAATTTCACTAATAACTTCGTTCTTTTCATTTATTTTCTCTAAGACTGTCGTTGATTTAGAAACAAAAACCGAAAAAAAACACTAAAAAATAAAATGTTGTTATTTTATTATTTGAAAGAATTTTTTTTACATAATGAGAAACTAAAAAAATGTCATACGTTCTTAGTTTTTATGTTAGTATTAATTTAATTTAAAAAAGGAAGAAAAACAAACTTATTAAGATCTTATTTTCAAGATCACCCTTGTAAATAGTAATATATACATATATATAATGATATACATAAAAAAAAAACAAGAAAAAGAAAGGAAAACAAAATAAATGAATCATATTATGAAAGTAATCAAAATTTGAATGTATTAATATTTAAAAACACAAAAAAAAAAAAAACAAAACTTTATCAAGAAAAAAACAAAAATCTTATTCAGAAAAAGAGAGAGGAAGGGAAGCTAACAAAATTAAACCGTTGTTCAGGTCTAACATACTTCATATAATGCATTTCTAATAAATGTTTTTCACTTTTTACTCTCTACTCTACTTATTCAAACTTAACGCGGGGGTATTGATAAGTTGGAAATAGGAAATCTTTAATCGTCGTTCAAAAGCACTTCCAATCCACCAAACCATACAGATGAAAAGTTAACATAATTTATTAAATACCTATCTGCATGTTTTTGTTTTTGTTCTTTGTCAGCACTTTACTGTACATAATTTATACTTAACCAACCGCGCTTCTCTTTTGTACGGCCTTGAGCTTGTCCTTCTCATTGTGTTGCTTTGAAAGTTGCAATTCTTTAATATAGAAACTGAACTTTTCTTTTTCTCTATTTTGTTAGGTATACTGATGATATCCTTACAAATCTTCCAACAGTGAGTCGAAATCTTGTGTTTTGTTAGTAGTAAGAGTAACATATGTATCTCTCTAGTTGGCTAGAGAGCCTAATTTCTAAGTGACTGTATTCCTTGTTAGGTTTAGCGATTATTGAAACACAATCATTACAACCGGCGTTTGAATTCTTTTTTACTTTTTTATTCCGATTTGTGCTGGACTTGGTTGAATGAATTATGTTAAAGTTTTTCGCTTGACTAAATATTAAATACGCAGTACTGTAGGTTTATAGCTGTACTGCAATTCCCTGCTATGCAATAAAATAATGCTTATCATCGAATTTTGGAAATGATACAAATTTGAGAGAAGTTATAACCAAGAGCTGTAAATTTGTTATCATTATTTGTTCGCAGAATCCTTTCTTAAAAGGTTGGCTATCATGTGCTTGAAATCTCAGCTTTTGGCCATTAGATGTGAAATCAGTACAGTACGTGAACCCTCTGGCCAGCTCAGTGTTTCATCACAGTTTGAACTGACCATTCGTAGTTTGAATAGTCTATTAAATTCGATCAATGTTTCGTTAATATGGGACTTCGACAGAATTTTAGAGAATTGATGTATGATGATGTACAACTTCAGTTGTAGAATTTTCTATTATCGATCATTTGATTCCCATATACCTGTGTTAACTTCAATTTCTGTTGTCTTTTATCGTTTTGCGAATTTTGTCGCATTATTTCTCAGACAATTTCGATAAACATTTTGGTGCAACAGATGACGGAAATATTCCATAATTGTTCTTAAACATTCAACAGCGTGACATGATGTAAACAACGATAATGAAAGTCGGTGTGAAAAGTTTGAAATTGCAAATCTATAAACCTTCGTTTACTTGGGAAAGCCTAATCTAATTTTTGAGTCTAGCGATACACATTGCTAAAGAGAAAAATATCTTTCTGTGCCGGATATTTCTTAAATTGACATGTATTCTGGTAATCGGAATTACGGAGTAGTAATTAAAATCGCACGACGAAAGTTTAATCATCAAAATCAAGTTCAAAAATCTTATAACATTTGCCCTTATATTCCTTGGGGACATCTGGTTGGTAGGCAGAAAGGATCGACAAAAGTGTATGGAGCTGCACGGAAAACAACTGAAATTTGAGAGAAGTTTCCGAATTCATCCATTTAGTAGCAGAAACACAACAGACAAAAAGAGCTGAAAGCATTGACCTGAAAGAATAGAAGGTGGAACTCTTACCATCAACTCCAAAACACACTGTTATGTATATCTGATCTGTCGATGAATAAAGTTATTTTCCTTGATTTCGTTTATAGCTAAAATATTGCTCTGAACAATAAGCTTCCTTATGAAAAGACGATAAATAGTTTTTTTCTTTTGCCTAAAATATCAAGCAAAGCAAAGCAATGACTAACAGTTTGGAAATGGTTAACCCCCTTTTTCCTTCTCAATGATATAAACATTGAGACATGACCTGACTTCCATGTCAGTTCACATTTGTGGCCCTACATAGGAGAGTGCTGATTCTCTATTTCATCTAAATACTTAATGGAGTGACACATGCCGCTGACTCTTTTGAAATTTTTTAATTTTCTTCTATTTCTCGAATCGGGTTTATGTTGAAACTAAATCCTAACTATATGTTTTGGTAAATCATGAAAGTAAATGAGTCTTTTTTCCAGGGATATGCAATATTTCCTTCGTTACTTTACTCTGCTTCATTTGCACGAAATAAGCAAACTTAGCACATACAATGATAAAACTAATTTAAAGTTGTTCGATTTGTGGGAACATAAATGCTGAAAGGGACTTAGGGAGGGCAAGGGACACTTGGAGTTTGATTTATAATGATAAGAAGAAGATGATATAAAACACTAACAGCTTTCTTTTCCAAGTAATAACCACAGCAGTGTGTTGTAATTGAACTAGAAGCTTCGGGTTGCTAAAATGGATAAGTAGGGCAAAAGGAGTTATGTGTCCTACTATCTAATCACACAATGTATTTGCTTCTAGCTTGGTGTTAGATCTTTCCATAAGGTATCATGCCTTACTTTTGCTGATTCTTTCAGTTAGTCCTTTGTTCTTAACATGTGACTATTTTTCTTGTATATTTCGTAAGTCTATGTTGACCCTACCCCATGCAGAAGTTAATTTTGGTATTTTGTGACGGATTAGAACTTTTCAAGTTTTGTTCCATCTATGAGCATATGAGCACCATCATTTTGCCAGGTTTGGCTTTACAATTTATGGTTTTTCAGAATTCTTTTCGACCAAAGTGATGTAAAGATCTAAACATTTTATAGTTACTACATGGTTGTGTCTATCCGTTTAGGGTGTCTACTTGTAAATTGTTTATTTATAGATTTAAGCTATGGTAGTTGATATGATCGGGAACGTATGCTGTAAGTTACACATTGTATTTGAAATGGAAATTGTTAATTTTCTCCAATCGTGGCTGCATAGAATAGTTTATCGACTTTTCAAAGTTCAAACCTTTGTTTATTTACAGGTATTTGCGCTTAAGTCGGGTGTTGGTTTTCTAGTTCTCCAAGTATTCATTAGTAAATAAGGTATTTGTTACTACATACCTTGCCCAAAATGTAAATCTACATTACCTCTTAACCGATATGTGTTTCTACAAATCGTCGCATTCGCCTTGTAATAAGGCAGCATACTTTATTAAGTTATGAGATGTACATAGAGAAAGTAACTAAAGTGAGATTTTTGGAAATATGCAACTCAAAACAATGTTTTTTTGAATAAAGGTTTCATCAAACTGTAAGGAAGGGGGAAACCTACTTACTAAACTGAGCAAATCTGTGGCAAACGTTGGATTTAAGAATTGAAATGCTCAATTTAAGTAAGATTTTTTCACCACCATCACTTTATGTATTCAATGGTTGTCTGTTGTGTAAACAAGAATCACTAGATTCTCAATTTGATCTTGTTAAAATCACTAAAAATAGAACGAGTTGGTCTATGTATTGTCTACTACTGTCGAGTGAAGGAAAGTTGTTTTCTGCTTCGCAATCTTCTCACAGTTGCTCTGTCCTGTGGATATAATAAAAATAAGGTTATTGATTGGTATTTCAAAGCCTTGCTTTTAGTATCGAAGATATAATGTTAAATATTTCTTTACAGCAAATGTAAACCAAGGATGTTACACGTAAAGAGTTAAAGTCAGGCTGTTGGGGGAAATGTTAATTATTTCCACGGAGGCGAAACATGAATGTGGGATAGTGTCTCGGCTCATGTTATAATCAAATTTATTCCCTATTGTCAATTTGTTTCAAATTAATATGTACATTCTCTCATTCTCATTCTAATGGGTACTGAAGAGCACGGACGGTAGTGTGGAGGACGTAATGTAGAACAGCCTGTTGCCTGTTGTTAGTGAATTTTTAAATATCAATCGCAAAAAACATGTTACTTACCTCTGCTTGTTGAAATGAGAAGTTACTACCCATAGTCTACTTTGTCACCAAACTGGATTAATAGTTTTTAAACAACAAACATTTCAATTCTTTACTTTCACTATTTCAGTGACTACATAAACATACATACATATGTACTCATTAAGAAGAAGAGTCACTACGTGAAACGTTGCAATTTAGTCTTCTTATGACTTGTGTAGTACGGAATTTCCTAGCCAAAATAAATGAGTCGACTCCGATTTCCAGACGTTTACTGAACTGATTTCTGTAACTTTTCGACACGACTTAGTTGTAATGCTAGAGATCTTGTTTCCTTTAAAGGCTAAAATTATATTGATGATTAGAGTCATTACTTAGTCTACTCACTGTGTTGACTTGATTGTGTTTACTTCAAAGGTTTTTCTAAAAGCGAATTTTTGAACATTTTTGTATATAGTACATATGACTTCAATGGCTTTCGAAACTAACAAGGAATATATTTGTAATTTATCAGTACCGTACCATGAGTTAAAACGTATCTTTACCACCCTCGAGTCGATGTACACACACACTTACTGAATGCATTTTAGTCCTTTTGAATTTCCTTCTTTAAGTTCCTCTCTCATCGTGCATGGGATGATGGACATTCTTATCAATTTACATATAATGTTATAACCATAAGAATATAATATAAACTTTCATAACCTCCAATATAAACAAATGGCTATTTATTTGAACACGATTAAATTTTTTAACTAATTTTATTAACATAAAATGGAAATATCTACCACAAGTCGATAGCATTAGAAATGAGAAACGCTCAACAAATGTATGTATGCATGCATGTATTAAACATTAAAAAAAAAAAGAAGAAAATACTGTTTCACTCTCTTTTTTAAGTCCGAATAGTATACTTAATTACATAATTGGATTGATAAACTTTACTATAAATAAAATAAAACAAAACAAATCGGTTCATTCGATTAGAACCGATTTGAGAATTGTAATTGTGATTATAATTTATACAATTTCTTATCAGGACAATAGCAAAATGATTATTTGTTAATTTTTGAATTTTAATTTTGTTTATAATTTTTTTTCTAATTTTACAAGAAATTTAAAAAAAAAAGAAAGAAAAAATTCCAATCGCTTTCAGAAGCCAGCAGAGCGGGGACTGCAACTGGGAAACTGCAATAGTGTTGTTCTTTTGTTTTTTGAATTTACGCATGAAGTCTCAGAAACACTGCAGGTATTCAAGTTAGGCCTGCACTACTGCAACTTCGGGCGAATCGGGTTTGGATTTTGTTTTACAAAACTACTTAAAGAATAAAAAATAAACATTGGCACATACCTACAAGAAACACACAAAACAACAGGACTTTATATATATGAATATTTAATAAATAAGTATGTGTGTCTAATTTAATTAATAACTACAACAGAAAACAAAAAAAAGGAATGAAATCATGCAGTAGTTTTAGAATTCTTATTATTATTATTACGATAATTATTGTTTACCCGTTATTTAATGAGTAAACAATGAAAAATACGCTTATAGATAAATAAACTCAGAAATTGTAAGTAAATTATTTATAAGTTTAATTATAAAACAAGAAAAATTTAAACTTTTTTTTTATTTTCCATATGACTTCATTATTTTTGTTCATGAATTCTTAAACAAAAACAATTAAATTTAAAAATATGTAATGAAAATATTAAAGTAAAAGTAATAAAACAAACAAAAACAAAATAAATTACTATAAATACTAACTAAAATTATAAGTACGTGTAAATCTGTAAACTACTATTTAAGTTAAAAAAAAAAAACAAGAAAAAAAAAAAACAAAAAAACAAGAATATAACTTAGGTGAGAAGAGATATTTGGATTTTAAATGTAACATAAATTAATATTAAATAAAAGAAAAAAGCAGAAAAAAAAGAAATAAAACAAAAAATATTATAATATAGTATACATTATGGAAAACAAAAATTGTATTGTTATAAATTCAATAATAAAGAAAAACCTAAACTCATTTAAATGAAAACCAGTAATGCGGGATGCAACATTTTTTATATATAATTAAATCTTGGAATTATTAAGAAACAAAACAAAATGCTTTTGAGGTGTTTTTATTTTATTTAAAAATGTTTTTTAACCTATTGAATATGATTGTCTTTGTTTTATTGGCAATTATGGTGAATTATTTGAATGGTTTTTCTTATGTTGTTGCTTTTTATGTTTTGTTTTTCTTTTTTATTTTTCTTCTCTATATTCTTCTTTGTTCTACAGCTTTATGTTTACATGTTACACTGTAGTCTACAGTGGAATCAAATCGGGCATGTGTGTACGATATATGTATGTATGTTTAGTTTGGGGCAGTATCTGCATGCGTTTCTAGGTAGGGAAGAGGTTCATTGGAGTAAATGCAGTACTACTCTTGAGCAGCTAGCTTTGTTCTCCAGACTTATTGGCCATTAGTAGCTACACAAATTGCTCCCCACAAACTTACTATGTAAGAGTAACCACAATGAAAGCCTGTTGGAATCGAAAGAAAAAAAGGTAGGTACATGCATGTCAAGAAGCGTAACGAAAATTGAACTGAACAAAGGCTCATTGGTTGCGAAAGAGTTCCATTCGAAACCCTATCAACTGTGTGAAATCTCATCATATCGAATGCTTCCGCCGAAAGGTATACATAAAATGAGGACTTCCCAAAAATATTAAATTAGGGCCGAGTGTTCCCTTTGATCTTACCCGTACTCGTCGTCATATTTTGATTCCCAGCGATATACATACATATGTATGTATGTACATCGTATGTATGTACATATGTATGTATGTATATCAATTCTATTACACTCAAGATTTCGATCTTTTTTCCTCCAAGTTTTCGGGTCTATTCACCACCTCTCGCGAGCGTGTGACAAACATCCGAGAGTATTACTGTCAAGAAAAAGCTTCTCAAATAACAATCTGCCTTTTCGGATATGGCATTAAACAGTAGGCCCCTTCCATTCGTGTAAAGAATATAACACGCACAACACAAATAGTTGTGAGAAGCTAGACCCTGGGTCACACGGACCTGTTGGGCCATAAATTTGTATTTTTTGAAGTTGGTATTTAAAGCTACCAGATTTGCTGCTCTTACCAAATCAATAGTTCTTGTGGTTCCTACTACGATTTTGAGAGAGCCTTGGGTAGCTCTCAATGGAATAAAAACATTGCGTAATGTATGTACATACTTATGTACCAATAAAAAAGATCTAAGGCAGTGAAAGATTGCCGCGTATTTTGCAACGAGATAGTTAGACCTCACTCTTTGGTGGAGTGTGATACTGACGTACTGGCTAGAAGAGGGTTATCTGGTTTAAATAGTACAAAGGTCACCGAGATCGGTACTCCAACGTCTTATGCTAAATGATTATCAACGCCGACACGGTATGCCGACACGGTACGCCGACCTTAAATGAAACGAGGTCCATCGGGGTCCTAAAACACAAGAGAATACCGCCTGCGCGGCTAAAATGAGCTATTTTATACAAAAGAGTAAATGGTTCCCATTTACATGTTGGGTCCCTAACCATGTTAAGTAAGGAGAATGTAATTCTGACGAATTGCCTAGGAAAGGTTCGGAATCTAGACCAGAATTAATAGAATCCTCAGATAAAATCTCCCCTTGGACAATACAGCTCAACCCAAGGCTTAAGGTCCTAAGGCAGACAAATAACAGTTGGTCTTTCCTAGACACTTGTGCGACCTCAATATAACTTTAGGTTCACAAAATAGGGGCTTATAGAAGGACTTATGAAAAAGTTTAAGAAATCTCTCTCTTCCCTAAATTACACGTACATACATATGTATGTCCGATCCTCTTTTATCCTAAGGTGTCGAGGTCTAACCTTTACCAATTGGATATAAAATTCCTAACTTCAAGCAAAGCTCTAAAGAATATTGATTCTGGCAATTCTACTGTATGGCGCCGAGTACTGAGTGGAAAATATTTCGTCAATTATTCTGTGCCGTGTATTCCTAAGGGAGGTCTGAGGTTCGAGGTTTGATTCCCAGATAAAACCAATGTTCTTTCAGGTCAGAGTCCCACTTCTATTGAACCTTTGACAAACATTGGCCTTCTGGCATGGCATGAAACAGTAGGCACCGTTCACACCGAAATGTAGTGCCATCTATGCATGTAAAGTACGTAAGTAAGTAAAGTAACTTCCGTGAACTTGTAGCGTGGAATGATTTATTTTGTTCCTTTGTGAGGACCACTGATAACCACGAATGAAGGAGTAGGTTTTATCGTGAACCCTGTGAGCTGTACTGAAACTTGAACGTGCTTACGTAGTTTGGAAGACCAGCCACATGTTGATTTTGATTACTATGGCCACGTCAAGCTCTCTGCTTTGAGATGACAGCGGAAGTCCGAACATTTATGCAAGGGTGGTTGGAATTACAAATTGGCAGCTGCAATGTCTCAAGCAGAATATTTCCATGGTCTCCTTCTATTAAAGGCAGAGGTAGATGGAAAATGAAACCTGGAGATCGGTCCTGAGTTACAACGACGTAATCAGATAGATTCGAAACCCATTGGAAAATATCGATGTGTTTTCTACATGGAATTGCATACCATCCACATTTTAGGTTATGTGCAGCAAAATTTAGGTTCATAAGGAACTTTTTCGCCTAAAAGGAATTCTTTGACCAGAAGAAGCAAGAGATATCTTTCAGGAATTATATTAAATGACTTGAGAGAGGAACTCTGATCACAATCAACAAGAAGAACATCTTACTAAAATTAAGTTTGGCGCCTTCAGGGATGTTCTGCCTAAGGAAGTCACTACAGTGGAATGGTTATGACAAAGGATTATCCGGAACCCTAAGCTACTCGTGCAACAAAACCCAAAAAGAGGTCACAAAGTACTCAACTCTATTTATAGATTAGGTAAGATGAGTTCCGAATATTGTCGTCAGTTGATTTGCATGGAAAGGATTCACGACAGGAAAGGTAGATATCCCTTGGTCCCTTGATCATTACATATTCTAATGAAGGTTACGGCTAATTGTGAAGCTTTTGCGTTGATAAGATCGAAATCCAGTTCCAAATATGCCCTGGTAAGGAACTCGAACCGATGTAGTTTGGGTAGGGTTTCAGAATATCGATTTTTGTAAAACGCAGGGACATGTGAACTTTTCTACGTTGGAGTTCAGTGGAACATAGTCCGGGTCGAAGTGGTCTGAGATAGTGAGTCAATTTTGCTTGTGAACTTATGTATGTCCCACTCTGGAGAAGTTCTGAAGCGCTGGGCCACAAGCCCATAATTCAATTGTGATTTTATGTCTCGTGAACTTTTGTCCTGTGGATTTATGTCGCCACGCCCTTTTTTGACGCAATAGGGCGTTCGATGAATTACTTAAAGTTCCTCTATGCCATGATAATTCTTTCTAAAGCGCTGCAAGTGCATAACTCTTTCTTAGTGCATGGGATGTTCATACTCGGTCAATAATCATCAGTTGGGTTCAAGGTGACTAACAAATTTTCTTAACTGTCTAGTCTAGTGCGCTCCTCATACAAATTAAACTGTCCATAAAAGCCCGATACTCAAGTTCCTCTTGTCAGAGTAACAATAACTTTTACCCTCCCTAAACTATTTCCCCATAAATAACAACTTCCTTTTAAGCATGCTAAAATATACATACATCATTTCAACAACATAATATTGCATCTTTTACGATTGTATTCAATAATTTCTGACAGAAAATCTATATTTTCCAAAGAGTTCAACGCCGCCTTTGCTGCCATGTCTTTTATTCAACTCACTTTATACATACAAGTATAAACGTATACATATATAATTACAGGCCTGCTGTCAAACTGAAATATTCAATTTGACGATGCACATCTATTAGTAAGATAATATTATGTCCCTCCGCCATGCATATGTCCATCCATCCATTCGTCTGTCCGTCCATTTGGCAGTGAATTTGTAAAAGAGAATGAAATTGTGGTCAGTTGCCCACTTTTATGCTTCTTAAGAATCGTTATGTTGGCTGTACACACGTCTTGAAACCCTTCTCCACTTCGTGCCATTTGTAATTGATGTCAACTTTACCCATGTAAGTATATCTCCTAATTACAAGTTGCTTCCAATCTTCCTATTGATTTGAATGTTTGGTCGACTCGCATTGTGTCATGTCAAAATGTCAGCTAATGTCATACCACCTTTCGAAGTGGCATCGTCAGCTCATGCATGTAGCAATGGCGACACACCGCTACCGCTGCTGCTGCCGCCGCCGCCAATACTGGCGTGCCTTCGAAATAATCGAATTCGAATTAAATTGACACGATGATAGGTGATGTCAACTGCATTGTAACGTTTATTCAATTAATGCACGAGTGCCTAGTCGATGGTGTATGCTAACATACGTAAGTATGTGCTTGGCCCGTTGTAGGAAGATGTTAAACTCACGGTAGATAGTGAATGCGAGTTTCTAAATTTCTGTCAATAAGTGTGTGACAGTCCTTGAAATGTAACCTTTAAGATCGGTTTATTATTTTGTTTTTTTTTTTAATTGAATTGCGCTGTCAACTTATGATATGATTGCATGACCAATTTTAACTGTCCGCTGCTGTATAACTTTTCTAGTCCAATTCGGCACGAATTTAATGGAGTTAATCCCAATGACAGTAGGTACAATCTAGAGTTGTCTCGTGCCAGTGCTGAGCTCCAATATGAGGCGAATTTAAGCTTGAAACGTACACATTTTTGACACTTTCTTACCTAAGTTTGACATTGTAAAAGTGACAGATGTAAAAAGATAACCGAGTTCTGAAAACATATTATTTTGCCATGGATATGGATAGATTTAATAAATTAAAGTAATTAGCTATATTTATATTGATTTTGCTTTTGATTTTGTTTTGAAAGTAGACTTTGACAAATAAAAATTTGTACTATTTTGATGTTTTAACTCTGGAAGTTTGTATCAGAATTAGAAACAGAGACACCTTGTAGGAATGCAGGCGCCTGCACTGAACAGATGTGTCCCCTTGCAGGCAAAACCTTGTTCTCTAATATTAAATAAATACTTGGCGCAACAGGTCGATGGGACCCAGGGCCTAGCTTCTCACAACCATTCGTGTTGTGCGTGTTATATTCTTTACACGAATGGAGGGGGCCTACTGTTTAATGCCGTATCCGAAGGGCAATATGGTATTTGAGAAGCTTTCTCAAGACAGTTGTACTCTCGGATGTTTGTCAGACGCTCGCGAGAGGTGGGGCCGTGAAAAACTTTTAGATGTCCCCGACTGGGATTCGAACATTGAATCTCTTGCTCCATAGTCCAACGCACTAACCACTGAGCCACGGCACCCACTTGGAGATATTGGAGAACGAATTTTGTCTGAATCAAGTTCAGGCTATTCGAGAGGATTCATTTAGATCGGAGGAAGCAAAACTTGAACCATTTTTAAGCTTGTGCTTGGGCTCCATTCAATGAAACTCCCTCGACTATTGAGAATACTTTTTAATACGTAACAGTTTTCTAACTTTTTAATTATTAAGTGAACTGAACAATAGCTCTCATTCCTCCAGTAAAAACCAAACAAGGTCATTGGGGAGCAAAAAAACAGCCTTAAATCAAACCAACATTTTTGCTGAATATCTAGAAGACGGCTTCCAATTTTTTTGAAGATAAAGGCAGTCAAGGAACTCAAGAAACGTGTTGATAAGAGAGATATATTCGGATGGTCACAGCTGAATAACTTGGCAAAGAAATAAAGGAAGGGATTCATATAAAAAAGGGCCCAGAGTTTAGTCTAATTAAGGTCGAAATTCTAAAATCAGAAAAAAATCTAAAAAACTAGCGCAGATTATAAATGTTGGATTCAGGTTAACATATACACCAAGCTTGTAGAAAATCGCGTACGTAATAGTGATTCCAAAACCAGGTAAATCATCTAGCGAATAATCGTATGCTCTGCTATATTTCTAGTTATAAGCTTTTGATGAAATCTGGTTTCAAGGACTGACCCATAAATTGCAAAAGCCATTGCCGAAGCAATACTCGAAATTGTAAAGTCTTAAGTGTTCTTTCAGCCATTCCTCAGATTTAAATAAGAAACTTGATACGCAACATTATTATTTGCTACCGATTTACAAGAAAGTGAATAAATCACCAGAGCAACTTTTGCAGCTGGTCCTGGTGTACTTGATGTGGAAGAAATTTCGAAACGAGGCTTCAAAAGGCAGTAAATAATATCTCAGAATGGACAACAAAATGACAGATTATATTAAATGGCTTAAGGTCAGTCCGTATTAATTTTACATATAAGCTAAGATCTAGATCGTCTGATACCCTATTCTTCTTTTAAAGTGGGCGTGGTCGAATTGTATTACTGAAATACAAAGATTACTTCGATAGGCTTAGCATGTTATGTACTTCTTAATCTCACAATATTCTCTGTATTTGGTAGTTGCATTGTTTCTAAATTAACGTGGTTAAGAAGCCTGACTCTGTGTCTTTGGAGAAACGTTTTCACTTCATCTTTAAACATTTGAATAGTATTAGATTTCAACGTTAGGTCAGTGTTTCATAAGTATCAATATGCATGAGCTGTAGTTCGTAGGACTTTTTTTGTAAATTTGTCTGGGATGTGCATCCCAACAATTGAAGTCTGTAGATTCTGCCTGGTTTCAAAACTTGCTTATATGTACGAAACAAATATTTGGCGCAATAGATCGATGGGACACATTGCCGAGCTTCTCACAACCATGTCAGTGTTACATTCTTTACACGAATGGAAGGGGGTTACTGTTTAATTCCGTGTCCGAAGGGCAGTTTGTTATTTTAGAAACTTTTGTATGACTGTTATACTCACTCACGAAAAGTTGGGCTGTGATATAAAATTTAGGGGTGTCTAGGGATTCAACTTGGAACCTCTTGCCTCGTAGTCCAACGCACTAACCACTAGAGCCACGGCTCCCACTGCAGTGGATCAGTGGCATTCGCGAATTTTAAACAGCCTTTTCTTTCTTTTCAGTAGGAGGATCAAAGATAAGCCTTTGGTCTTAAAAATGAGTAGTCATCTACAGAAGCCACTCTAATCTAGGCATTCACTATGAAATGAAGGTTCTCTTTGGGTAAGTATGCCATTATGAGTTCAAAAATGGCTTTCAATGGCGAAGGCCGTTGTAACTAATAAGGTTTTTTTCAAGGCTTGCTTTATAGCTTATAGTTTCAATTAATCCTGGTAATAAATTCGTCCAATCTTGGTCCCGGAAAGGATATCCGGAAGATGGGTTCCCATTGTTTTAGATGGGTCGATATAGAATAACATAACACCACGAAATAAAATTTAAGTGCTGTCTAGGTATTGAAGCCGGAACCCCTTTCTCCGTAATATGTAGCACTAACCACTTGAGCCACGGCGCCTATTTCTTTGAGAAGCTTTCTCAAGACAGTTGTACTCTCGGATGTTTGTCAGACGCTCGCGAGAGGTGGGGCCGTGAAAAACTTTTAGATGTCCCCGACTGGGATTCGAACATTGAATCTCTTGCTCCATAGTCCAACGCACTAACCACTGAGCCACGGCACCCACTTGGAGATATTGGAGAACGAATTTTGTCTGAATCAAGTTCAGGCTATTCGAGAGGATTCATTTAGATCGGAGGAAGCAAAACTTGAACCATTTTTAAGCTTGTGCTTGGGCTCCATTCAATGAAACTCCCTCGACTATTGAGAATACTTTTTAATACGTAACAGTTTTCTAACTTTTTAATTATTAAGTGAACTGAACAATAGCTCTCATTCCTCCAGTAAAAACCAAACAAGGTCATTGGGGAGCAAAAAAACAGCCTTAAATCAAACCAACATTTTTGCTGAATATCTAGAAGACGGCTTCCAATTTTTTTGAAGATAAAGGCAGTCAAGGAACTCAAGAAACGTGTTGATAAGAGAGATATATTCGGATGGTCACAGCTGAATAACTTGGCAAAGAAATAAAGGAAGGGATTCATATAAAAAAGGGCCCAGAGTTTAGTCTAATTAAGGTCGAAATTCTAAAATCAGAAAAAAATCTAAAAAACTAGCGCAGATTATAAATGTTGGATTCAGGTTAACATATACACCAAGCTTGTAGAAAATCGCGTACGTAATAGTGATTCCAAAACCAGGTAAATCATCTAGCGAATAATCGTATGCTCTGCTATATTTCTAGTTATAAGCTTTTGATGAAATCTGGTTTCAAGGACTGACCCATAAATTGCAAAAGCCATTGCCGAAGCAATACTCGAAATTGTAAAGTCTTAAGTGTTCTTTCAGCCATTCCTCAGATTTAAATAAGAAACTTGATACGCAACATTATTATTTGCTACCGATTTACAAGAAAGTGAATAAATCACCAGAGCAACTTTTGCAGCTGGTCCTGGTGTACTTGATGTGGAAGAAATTTCGAAACGAGGCTTCAAAAGGCAGTAAATAATATCTCAGAATGGACAACAAAATGACAGATTATATTAAATGGCTTAAGGTCAGTCCGTATTAATTTTACATATAAGCTAAGATCTAGATCGTCTGATACCCTATTCTTCTTTTAAAGTGGGCGTGGTCGAATTGTATTACTGAAATACAAAGATTACTTCGATAGGCTTAGCATGTTATGTACTTCTTAATCTCACAATATTCTCTGTATTTGGTAGTTGCATTGTTTCTAAATTAACGTGGTTAAGAAGCCTGACTCTGTGTCTTTGGAGAAACGTTTTCACTTCATCTTTAAACATTTGAATAGTATTAGATTTCAACGTTAGGTCAGTGTTTCATAAGTATCAATATGCATGAGCTGTAGTTCGTAGGACTTTTTTTGTAAATTTGTCTGGGATGTGCATCCCAACAATTGAAGTCTGTAGATTCTGCCTGGTTTCAAAACTTGCTTATATGTACGAAACAAATATTTGGCGCAATAGATCGATGGGACACATTGCCGAGCTTCTCACAACCATGTCAGTGTTACATTCTTTACACGAATGGAAGGGGGTTACTGTTTAATTCCGTGTCCGAAGGGCAGTTTGTTATTTTAGAAACTTTTGTATGACTGTTATACTCACTCACGAAAAGTTGGGCTGTGATATAAAATTTAGGGGTGTCTAGGGATTCAACTTGGAACCTCTTGCCTCGTAGTCCAACGCACTAACCACTAGAGCCACGGCTCCCACTGCAGTGGATCAGTGGCATTCGCGAATTTTAAACAGCCTTTTCTTTCTTTTCAGTAGGAGGATCAAAGATAAGCCTTTGGTCTTAAAAATGAGTAGTCATCTACAGAAGCCACTCTAATCTAGGCATTCACTATGAAATGAAGGTTCTCTTTGGGTAAGTATGCCATTATGAGTTCAAAAATGGCTTTCAATGGCGAAGGCCGTTGTAACTAATAAGGTTTTTTTCAAGGCTTGCTTTATAGCTTATAGTTTCAATTAATCCTGGTAATAAATTCGTCCAATCTTGGTCCCGGAAAGGATATCCGGAAGATGGGTTCCCATTGTTTTAGATGGGTCGATATAGAATAACATAACACCACGAAATAAAATTTAAGTGCTGTCTAGGTATTGAAGCCGGAACCCCTTTCTCCGTAATATGTAGCACTAACCACTTGAGCCACGGCGCCTATTTATGTATAGGTATGTAGCATATACATAATTCACGGTAATAAGTATCTCCCAATAAACCAATACAATACCGTACTACATGTCTTTCCACAGCAGTTTAGTGCCTTGCACCATGCCTTAATATTTGGCTGTATTTCAACATTCATCTACATTATTCTTGTGTCCTGGAATGTGAGGTACATTTTTATAATATTGGTATTCGTGACCATTCGTGATCAGTGTTTCCCACCTTTCTCCACGTGTTCAGCCACGTTTTTCTGTCCGTCACCAGTTTATGAGTCTTAACCGTAGAGCTAGGATTTTTTTTTTTTTTTTTTTCGTGGTCAGATTTTTACTGACTAAACACACCCTTCCCTTTAGTTCTTGTCGTTTACTACAACTAGGTTTCCCCATCCAGTAGTTTTAGTTTCATTATATGTACGCGTGAGGAAGGTAGATTTTCGGTAAAATCACCTACTAGAACCATTAAGAGTGGTTGTTACTACTTGCGCTAAATCGAACGGTTTCGTTCTTTGGAGTCGACGCACGAGGTTTCTCATGTCCAAAATTTGGAGTATGGCATGGTTGCAATGACCATCAAGTCGACTTCGTAACTTCCTAGCAAAGTTTATTATTTCTTCGTCCACGGTTGGGATCAATAGATCTCTCTGTATATCATTATTTCGGAGATACCAGGGAGCATTCACAATAGTCCTAATGACTTTGTTTTGAAATGATTGTATGGATTCTCTGTTACTTGCTTTAGTGCAGCCCCAGAGTTGTATGCCGTAAGTCCATATAGGTTTTAGCACTTGCTTATATATAAGCAGTTTGTTGTATGTGCTCAACTTGGAATGTCGTTCGAGTAGCCAGTACATTTCTCTGTATCGGTTTTAAAGTTCGTCACGTTTTTTTTTGACATGCGCCTTCCACTTGAGCTTAGCATCTAAAGTCATCCCGAGATATTTGGCTTCATTTGCGTACGGTATTTGTACCGAATTAATGAAGACGGATATATTGTTTATGTTTCTATATGTGAAATTAGTATGCGTGGATTTGGTCTCATTAAGAGCAATACGCCAAAGTTTTGTCCAATCGCAAATTTTATTTAAAGCGCATTGTAGTTTTTCAGTAGCGGACTCGACTGTTTGCCAGAATAGCCGTTGCCAGAATAGCCGTGTCGTCCGCGAACGTAGCTACTATTGTACCCTCAGTTTGCATAATGTCACGAGTATATAACAAGAACAGAGTAGGACCAAGGACACTCCCTTGCGGAACCCCGGCGGCAATATCCTTAAATCCTGAGTAGTCCGTTCCGTGCTTAACTCTAAATATCCTATTTTTGAGGTATGATTCTAAAATGCTGTATATGTTTTTCGGAAAGATCCTACTGAGTTTATATTTCAGGCCATCGTGCCAAACCTTGTCAAAGGCCTGGGACACGTCAAGTAAAACGCTAGAGCAAATCTGTTTTTCCTCTAGTGCTTTTTTGATTACGTTAGTTATTCTAAATACCTGGTCAATTGTGGAGTGATTCTTTCTGAAACCAAATTGATGATCAGGTATAAGGCGTCTTTCTTCTATAATTGGTTGGATTCGTTTTAATAAAAGTTTCTCGAATAGCTTCGATATTATAGGCAACAGTGATATCGGTCTATACGATTTTTTGTCGTTTGGCGGTTTACCCGGTTTCGGGATCATTATCACTTCTGCGACTTTCCACGAATCTGGAACGTACAGCAACCTAAACGAAGCGTTTATTACATGTTGGAGCTTAATTAACGCCTTTTTTTGGTAATTCCTTGATAATTTGTCCGGTAATTAAGTCATAGCCAGGTGCTTTATTATTTTTCAAATTTTTATTTTGCCTGACAGAGTTCAGTTAACGACACACGTTTTATTCTAACATTATCAGATGTCGGAGGCATATCGCTTTGATCATCTATCAACATTTGCCCATTAAAAGGCTTAAACGTTTGTTCGAGATGTTCAGCAAATACGTCTGCTTTTTCTTTGTCACTCTTTGCCCATTCACCATTATTTTTTCGGATTGGTGCGGAATGCATTTGAGGCTTCTTTATATTTTTCACAGCCTTCCAGAGTGAGTAGTTTGAGGTTTTTTCGTTTGTTAAGCCTTCGAGGAAGACCGATGTCTCGTGATTTTTTACGTCATGAATTGTTTTCTTAAGTTTATCGCATAAGAAATTAAGATATGCTTTATGTTGGGGGTAGCGAGATTGTTGCCATACCCTACGTGCTTTCCTCTTTTTGCGAATAAGTTCTTTTATTTCCGGCGGATAATTTGCTGGCTCTTCTTTGGCTACTTTCTTTCTTCGGGTGTTTTTCCATGCGGCGTTCTGAATAGTCGAGATAAAATTTTCGGGTTCTATCTCTAACTCAAGGGGTGTTTTCAGTGACACATTCAACGTAATGTTTGTTTCGCAATCATGCCTGAAACCATCCCAGTTAGTCCTATTATTTGTTAGCCTCGGTACTCCTTCTGCTTTCATTAGCTTATCACTTATTGTTAAGACTATCGGCGCGTGGTAAGAGGAGAGGTCAAAGCTTTCCTCTATTTTCGTTATATTGGTAGATACTCCTTTTGTAACGAAAAAGTCTACCAGGTCAGGTATTTTCGCTACATCGGAGGGCCAATAAGTCGGTTTTCCTGTCGAATGGAAGTCTACTCCGAAGTTCATACCGACTTTGTACAACAGTCTACCTCTGGTTGAGATTTTTCTCGAACCCCAGAACGTATGTTTGGCATTAAAGTCGCCGCCAATAATAAAATTCGTTCCAAATAAATAGATGATATATTAATATCTTTTGTCTTGTTCTTTACCCGAACTGAGGTTGCTTGTATTGCGTCAAGTTCTGTCATGGAATTTAAGGAATGCTTGATGCAGTCTTTTATAAATAAAGAAGAACCCCCTCTGGGTCATCCCGAGGGATGGTATGCGTGGTATGCACAAAATCCTCTTATTTTTAATTCAGATTCCCTTGTTAAATGCGTTTCCGAGATCAAGCACACGTCAATGTTGATATTTCTTAAGAATATCTCTAGTTCTGCGATTTTTTCTTTGAGCCCATTTGCATTCCATGTTAAAATTTTAATTGATTTGTTCATATTAATTTGGTTTTGAGCTAGGATGAAACCTAATATCTTGGCTCATTTTCACCCTCACTTTTCCATAACTTGAAACTAATTAATAATCAATAATTGCCTATCTATCTATACATCATATGTAACCACGCCCATATTTTGGGGGTGTTTTCATCAAAAAGCTATTTTAATGATATTTTGTATAAACAAACTTGGTTATCGTAGTATGTATATCAATTGAGTAGGCCATGCCGATTTTTTTAGGACTGATACAATGGAAGAAAGGTAGGGTATTATATTTTACATTTCTTGTACTGTTTTTGTTCAATAGAACGATACTATTAAATCAGTTTTTTTTATACTCTGTCCAGAATTCTATGTCCACTACTGTAGATAGGTGGTTTGAATATTTTTATAGTTTCGTGATCAAGGGTGTGAATGACAATTTTCGAAAGTGATATAACACTGACAGTCATTCAGCAGGTTGAAGATTAACCATTGGGTAATTAAAATTTTAATGAATCCACAATAATGCTTATTAACTAATAATTGAGTTGTAATTTAATTATTGCCATTATTAAGCAATTACAATTGAAAATTTGAATGGAAAGTTTAATGAATAATTGTAATTGTAAAAGGTGCGCCATCTTTTGTGTCGGTAGGTGAATATTGAATAACTTAAAAAGAAAAACAACTGATTCCCATTTATGGTAATTTTTAATTAATTTGTTTTTTACAATTTATTTTGACTAGTTTTGGAATACAATATCAATCAAGAGACCGGCTCTATTGACCGATGCAAAATGTGCCCTTTTGCTGCGTTTTCCATCACTTTTTCGTGCATCTCGGTGGTATAGCGGTGATTTCTGCACGAATGTTTGCCTTGATCTCGTTAATGGTTTGAGCCTTGCTGGCGTACACTTTGCCAGAAGAGGAGAGAACAGAGATTACCTACCTTGTCGTTGTGGTGGTCCTTTATTAACAGGGAAGGTAAGGTATGACGCGCCGAGACCTACGTGGCTGAAAGAGTGCTTAGTCGCTAGCGCAATTTCTGGATACCGGGGGACTAAGCTTAAATTCTTCTTATCTGTATAGAGAGAGTGAGAGTTCTCTTTTCCCTCATACTCGTGGGACCAAATATCAAAACACAACAATTCAAACAAAGGAGATTAAAGTGCAACTATAGGACATTTCGGACTCCCTAATGTCGATTCCCAGATGGAACAACTGAACGGAACAGAAAAAAGGAAATCTTCTCATCAACATTTTCGCGAATCTAGGAGTATGGGATAGGAAAAGCATTGACCGACATAAACGATACGAGATTGTCAAAATCTTCCAGACGAGGTTAAATTTCCAATTGCAGGACGACAACAAGAAGACATTAAGTGAGGATGAGACCTAGATGGAATGTAATCGGATACATAGTTCACATGCTTATCTCCAGGAACAACACTTAATGGAGAACAAGCCTGATGCTTGTCCATTGGTGGGATTCGTCACAACAATGGTACCGCTTAGGTAGCTTCAATCCCTTCAACCTGGGATGATCCCTGGGGGAACGAAAAAGTTTTCGATAATCAGATTAATGTAATCCAACTTAGGATATCGCAAGTAGCTTCTTCTAATCCAGATGCAGCCAGAACAACTTGGATGGCCATGGTATGGGTGTGTAGGTTACTCAGTCTTCTCACTACTAGTCACGTGATATTAACTATGAAGCTTATCCTATCAACTTATGTACCATATCCTTGGTGGTATGTACATTGTAAAGGTATTTAGGTTAGGTTAGGTTAGGTAAGTGGATAGGCGACTAGAAAACGTCGCCACACTCAGGTCAATACAGACCCATTGTGATACCCAAAGGGGAAAAAGTCCCTTGCCCATTGGTAAACCCTAGTACTGATTTGTATCTTGTGGATCACCAAACCATCCTGTTGATTTGATGAACCTAAAAATTTCATTTATTGGTCTGTTCGCTAATTCTTCAAGGTCACGGAAAAAGTGTGGCCTTAAAAATTTGAATCTAAGGTGGATAAGCCCAGGGCAGTGACAAAGAAAGTGGGTTGCATCCTCGTTAGCTTCCTCGTCTCCATATCCCCGACATAGATCTTCATCCGTGAGTCTTAACTTTCTGATGTGGTACCAAAGAGAGTTATGCCCCGTAATAATTCCTATAAGGACAGAAAGAGACTTCGTATCCTTTAGCATAATTCGGTCGGTCCTACTCTTGTCAAAGCAAGGCCATAGGCTTCTGGTGACCACACAGGCGTCCAGGGAGGTCCATCTACTATTGGCCTCACTTCTGGCCAAGATCCATGCCTTTAGCTTCAATGTGCAAGGCGTTATGAACACCGAGGTTGGCTGTCGATGAAAAAGGTGATACCTTCCGGTGGTATTGCCTTCATCGCAGTCTCACGGGCAGCTATTGTCACTACCAGGACCTCCGCTTGGAAAACACTGCTATGGTTCGGGAGGCGGACTGATCTAGATATCTCCAGCGGTTAGATCCATCTGTATAGATAGAGATGGATCGTGTGTTGGCAGGCTGGCCATCCTTCCATTCTTCCCTGCTTGGGAACGAGCTAGTAAACGGTCTATGAAAATCTAGGAACGGAGTGAGGTAATCCGTAGTATAGACTGTTCCTAGATATTTCTCCAGGATCATGGAATGACCTGTTGCATTATGATTCCAGCTATCTGACTGACTTATTCTTAGGGCACTTATAGCTGCCGAGGTTTTAACGAAAATGTCCAGCGGTAGAAGATTGAGGATAGCCTCTAGTCCTGCAGTAGGTGTTGTTCTCATGGCACTTGTGGTGAGGGTCGCTAAGTTGGTGGACTTGCTGGCGGACGGCCACCATACAAGACAACCATACGTCAGAATAGGTCTTACTATCGCCGTATACATCCATAGAATAATTTTAGGTTTTGGACCCCAATTCTTTCCAAATATTCTACTACAAGTGTAGAAGGCTATAGTTGCTTTCATAATTCTTTAATTGATATTAGGTCTCCAGTTCATTTTATTATCAAGAACGAGTCCTAGGTATCTAGCGCTATCCGAAATTTTGAGGGGAGTACCCCCAATGGACCAGCTCGGTCTTATGGGGATTGACTTTTAAAGGTACTTAAGGACATACGTCCGTCTTCTGCTTTTCAGCGAGAGACAACTCAGGGTAAGCAGCCCTGACATCGAAGGTGATACCAATACTTTATTTTTAGCAGATGTGAGATTATAACTTTGTACATGCGATCTTGAGCATAACAATACTCTTCCTTAGTTATAGTCTAACGCGTGTAGTGAGTTTAATAATCTGAGATTTATTGCCTAGGTTTTAGTGAACATTCTATGGTATTCTAAAATAATCCGCAAAAAGACCAACCAAGACGGTAAGTTGCTTCTAGCAAAGTTAGGTACACTCATCCGCGGTGTAACGAGGAATGAAAATTGATCAATAGGTTGCATATGATGGTGTAAGCACTCCCCCTAAAGGAAAGATTTCAACAGTTTCCTTAGTTTTGGAACAACTAATTAGTGGTTCATTGTTTTTCCTGTCGTTAGTGATCAACGGGCTTTTTTCATGTCCTTTGCATTTTCCCAAAGAAAAAATTATCTATACTTTAGAAAGTAGTCAAAGGGTAGTGATGCGGAATATATGAAGCACAACCGCTCTCACGCCAGCCTCTCACTATCAACTCCTACTCTACACCTCCACGTTGGTGGCTGCTGGGTGCCTAGTACCTCGGCTGGAGATTGGGTAACCAACTCCTTTGGAAGGTCGTTGGTGGCAGCAAGCGAGAGAGGGGGGAGGAGTGTCTTCTCACTAAGGCACTTCCTCTTGATCCAGGCGGTAGCGGACGAATTTCCTCAGATGGAATCAACGGTGGCGCCTACAGTTCCAGTCAGGTTGAACTATTAGTGGTATCCCTATATGAGCTGCTTCAGCGAATGTGAATCCCAGGTCTATAGGGATCTCCAACACTAAGCCAGGGTGTTGGATAAGAGTTGGTGGCGGATGAACCCCTAGTGGCTCAACGGCAGCGCTCATATCCCCGAAGTGGGTTACTGGCTCCGGAGAATTTCGGCCTCTCGTCCTAGGGGTAAAAAAATGGAACTGGCCCTCCAGGTTGGGGGTTGTGCGTCGGGGTAACTTCCCTACCACATAAAAAACTCAGCAGTTCAAAAACGACCGCAAGCCTCGGAAAAGGACGGATTTACTGTTGACGACCCTGCAAAACGGAAAAAGGACAACGATTTTCGAGTCTGCACGTGGAATGTTCGCACCATGAATAGGCCACGTGCAGCCGAACAATTAGCGGAGGCCCTCGACTGCTACAAAGCAGATATAACCGCCATCCAGGAAGTGCGATGGGATGGGCCGGGCAAAAGAATAATGAAAAACTGCGACATCTACTACGGTGACTGCTATAGAGAACAGAAGCAGCGTCTATTTGGGTGCGGATTTGTTGTAAGCGGCAGACTTCGGCATGAAGTCTTGAGCTTTAGACACGTTAGTGAACGCCTTATAACAATCCGCATCAAGGCAAAATTCGCTAACATCAGCCTGATATGCGCTCACGCCCCCACAGAGGAAAAATATGATGTTACGAAAGATTGCGGGGCGTAATGTTACTATAGCTAGCACGCGGTTTCCTCATCTCGACATTCACAAGGGAACATGGCGGTCGCCAGATCATCAAACCGTCAACCAAATTGATCATGTTGCGATTGACGTAAGGCACTCCTCCAGTATTCTGGACGTCCGTACATTCCGGGCGGCCAACGTAGACTCGGACCATTACCTAGTTGTAGCTACGGTACGTCTACGGATATCCCAAACGCCACAACATCGGGAAAATACTGTGAGGAGATTTAACGTTAAACGGCTGCAATCGCAACAGACCGCCAGAACCTTTGCCGATCGCGTATCCCTCAACCTCTCGAGAAGTCCTACGCAGCCAACATCAAGAACTGAAGACCAGTGGCATCGGTGCCAAGAAGCCATCAGAAGCGCCGCAACTGATATGCTGGGTTTCACCCGACCACCCCCACGAAACCCCTGGTTTGATGAAGAGTGTCGGCAAGCACATGCAGCAAAACAACTCGCCTACAAAGCGGCGCTGCACAAAAGGACGAGAGCGGCTCGTGAGCTCTACTAGCAAAAGAGGAGGGAAGAACATCGGCTTTTCCGAAGGAAAAAGAGTGAGCATGCGAAGCGCGCGATCGAAGACATTGAGAGGTGCTACTCCAGGAACAATGTTCGGAAGTTTTACCAGAAGGTAAAAAGAACGTGTCAAAGCAATAAAACCCGAACAGAGGCCTGTAGAGATGAACAAGGAAACCTCGTAGTTGAGTCGCAGTCGGTGTTGAGGACATGGAAAAACCACTTCTGCAGACTGTTAAACGGCGACGACGACTCAAATTCCGCCGTCAGGCAGAACGAACCATTCAACTTGGACGATGAAAGTCAAGACTCCCGTCCACCCAACCAGAGTGAAGTGAGGATAGCAATATCCAAACTCAAGTCCAACAAGGCTGCTGGACCGGACGGCCTACCGGTCGAGCTATTTAAGGCAGCGGGAAATGACTTGGTAGAGAGCATACACCAAATCATTTCTAAGATCTGGTTGGAGGAAAGTATGCCTAATGAATGGAACCTCAGTAACGTTTGCCCGATCCACAAAAAAAGAGACCCCCTCAATTGCGCCAACTATAGAGGCATTAGTCTCCTTAACATCGCATACAAGATCCTGTCGGCCGTTTTGTGTGAACGTCTGAAACCATTTGTCAACGAGCTGATTGGCCCCTATCAGTGCGGTTTTAGGCCCGGAAAGTCCACAACCGATCAAATATTCACACTACGGCAGATCCTGGAGAAAACCCAAGAAGTCCAAATCGATACTCACCATATTTTTATCGATTTCAAGGCCGCATATGACAGCATTTATTGAGACGAGCTATACGGAGCCATGTCTAGCTTTGGCATCCCTGCCAAACTGGTTCGCTTGTGCAGGATGACGATGGAGAATGCTCGCTGCTCCGTCAAGGTCGGTAACAATCTCACCGAGACTTTTGATGTCAAAAAAGGATTTAGACAAGGTGACGCGCTGTCATGTAACTTCTTGAAAGAGTTGTGCGAAACTCACAAGCCAACACCGGAGGCACAATCTTTCAAAAGTCCGTGCAACTACTAGCGTACGCCGACGATATTGACATAATTGGCAGAACCCAGCGGGCTGTCACTGGTGCGTTCGCTGGTATTGAAACGGAAGCGGCAAAAATGGGTTTAGCTGTAAATGAGGGCAAAACTAAGTATATGCTGTCAACAAGAATTGACACACAACACCGACGAATTCGACAGAATGTCACAATATACAGTTATAACTTTGAGGTAGTTAAGGACTTTGTATACCTCGGCTCCGCTATAAACTCTGACAACAATATCAGCTCAGAGATCAAACGAAGAATCACTCTTGCTAATCGCTGTTTCTTTGGCCTAAGAAGGCAATTGAGTAGTAAGGCCTTGTCAAGAAGCACCAAGGAAACTCTTTATAAGACCCGCATCATCCCAGTCCTGCTCTATGGCGCAGAAGCATGGACGTTAACCAAGATGGATGAAGATATCCTTGGTCGTTTCGAACGCAAAATAATTCGGATGATTTTCGGTCCCGTTTGCGTTGACGGGCTATGGAGAAGGAGATTTAACAGCGAACTCTACGAGCTGTACGGCGACATCGACCTAGTCAGAAAAGTACGCATTAGCCGTCTAAGATGGCTAGGACATGTAGAGCGGATGGACATCAACGCTCCGGCCCGAAGAGTCTTCGAATCCATCCCGGAGGGACAACGCAGTAGAGGAAGACCTCGCCTTAGGTGGCGTGCACAAGTGGAAGAGAACCTCAACCAACTTGAAGTGCGTAACTGGAGGCAGTTAGCCAAAGACCGCGCTAACTGGAGAGGCTTGTTGGTTGAGGCCCAGGTCCACCCCGGACTGTAGCGCCACCTAAGTAAGTAAGTAAGTATACTTTAGAAATGAAAATTACATCACCTATGCTCTAGACTTAGAATCATGGAGCAAACCAATGTTAGGTAAGCATTATATCTATACACTCTCGTAGCATCTAATTAGTAGCTTTACTTCTGTAACACATGCACCTCCAACCATGACCTTATTAAAGCTTGAAGCTATGAAGTCTCCTAATAGTAAGGTTAGTTTTTAGTCCTTGAACTTCCTCCTCTCCCTTTACCTCGTTCTTAGTTTGGGTCGTATTTTGACAGATATCTAAGAGTTTAACTTCTCAGCCAGGCTTATCTTCTAGAAGAACTTTTTCGTTTAACAGACTTAAGGTTGGTGTAGTTTTATATATGACTCTCCTTGCGTTCAAAATTGACTTTTACCAAAGTCTGAACATGGAATGAGTTAAGGTCGAATCTCTACAAACGGCTCAGAAACTAGTCTGGGAACCGGTATTGGTGCCTTCTTGGAGGGCTACAACACAAAATTCGTTATGCAAACATGCTTTTGTTTTTCAATCGAAGATTTACACCATCTTAATGGCTATCGGCTATGTTATAAAGTAATAAGTGGCGCAATGGCATGCAGAAGCGTTTAAGGCCTTTTTATAACAATCAACAAAAACGCCCTCTTTTTTGGCCTGATCTTGCATCATGTCACTATGGAAAGAACGCAATGGATTGGTATGATCAAAACAACATTTCGGTTAAGGAAAAGTTAAGGGCCACCGAAAAAGCTGTCAACACCATGGAGCAACTCAAAAAAGTCTGGACAAATAGCGTAAAAAAATTGAAATGATGGAAACTGTTCCGGAAAAAGTTGGAAAATGTAAGGATTCATTTTTGTTTTGTTATTTTTTATAAATTTGGAATCAAAAACTAAACTCCTTAACCGACTCTCCTCTCCTTGCGTTCAAGAGTGGCTTTGGTCTAAATCTGAACATGGAATGTGCTAAAGTCGAATCGATACTAACGGCTTGAAAACGTGTCGAGGGACCGGTAATGGAGGCCGACAACACTAAACTCGTTATGGAACCATGCCTCTGGTTTTTATGCGTGCCTCAAGTGGTTAGTACGTTGCAGTAAGGAACGGGAGGCTGGGGGATCGATCTCCAGACAACATCTTAAAGTTTCTTCACGGCCTCATCTCTGGCGAGCCTCTGATAAAGATCCAAGAGCAATACTGTCAGGAGAAAGCTTCTTAAATCTCAAATTGATCTTCTTCAAGCACTTCAATGGTTAGGGAGGTGAACTGGTTTGGGTATGTCCAGCAGTTCCGAAAAGATAACAGCCTACTACAGCTGATTACTTTTCCGTGCTTCTCTGGTCCGGAAAGAGCTCGTGGACAGTACACAGGTCCCTTCTATTCGTGTAAAGAATATAACTCGCACAACACGAATGGTTGTAAGAATCAAGGCAAGGTCCCATAAACCTCTTGCTTATTGACGATTGGGTTTCTAATGAATACAATTGTTTGTGGCACGGCTCTGGGGTAGAAATGGTTGTGGTCGGCTTCAGAACAATCACTGTCTGGGGCGGGAGAGGACGACGATACTTCAGAATACTTCCTTTGTGATTGTTCTGGCTTTGTTCGGATCAGGTGGCTAATCTATGGTGCTGAGGTGCTGTACAATGGATAATGCATCTGAGTCATCTGGTTAAATGTTTTGACTGTCAAATGATCACTTGTATTGTGATCAACAACTTACCAACTTAATTACATTGAACAACAAGAATATACTAATGGGCATCTCTATGTAGGTAATAATACGAAAAAGTCACTATTTAATGAAAAGTCAATGAGCATCATAAAGCAATTAATGAGTATCGTAAAATCATTAGTCACCTCCACGAGTCTAAGTGAGATCTTGCCAAACTTTGGCTTTCAAAAGATTGCTACCAGCTGCCGATGAGTTGATTCGCCACACTATTTGCCAAATCATCGGTGTAAACTAGGTTTATGAGCCCCAATCACAGCCGAAGGTTGTCATGCAAACATTCAGCTTTTCGGATGCACACTTGGCCCAAAGGATTGCACCAACAGAACTATAACTTTCATGACTCGTATAACCCGGAGACACAGCTATTGCAAAACGTTTCAGTGTTTTATGCGAATTGAATATCTTCGTTGGGCAATTTGCAAGTAATAAGTTCATGTCCGTTCAAATGTACAAGAGCCCTGCATTTATTTATTTCATATTCCATTTCAATAAAGAATAACTTGCTACGTTTATGGGTCACATTAACAAAGAACAGGGAGGTATAGGCTCTCCCCGACCTACCAATATCTCTGTTTACACCGATCACCGATCACCGATGTGTGTACAGATACAGATAGTTGGCAATCGTTGGCCTAAACGATCGCTCCTTTGGATTTATGCTCCTCAACTAAAAAACAAAACAAAAAAACAAGAAACAAGTTGTGGTTATGGTTATGAATCGACGTTCATTCCAACGAACGGCAACGAACGGCTTACGAACCACACAGTGGAGCACGCCGAGAGGCGGAGGACCACTTCGAACCAAATACTCGCCAATGGGATGTAATTTATGGTATAACTAAATTAAATAATAGTACCTACATTCCTGTTGAGCTGAAATGCTTAATTGGCCATTTTATTTTCCGTCTGCGTTTATTGGCCACAATGTGTGCTGCGAGTGTGGTGGAGGAGAGTTGACTTAATTTCTTAAAAAATCCAACAAACATGTACGCGTATCTCTGAATAAAGTAAAAGTATCTGAAATATACAAATTGATTATTCGGCATATTTAATTGGGTTATAAATTTCGATTGATCCATTCATAATCGCTTGATTAATTGTAATCGAAATATCTTCGAATGGATTATGCAAATATGGAGCGACAACGAGTTTATTTAGAATTTATGGGTATTTGCTGGAATTTGTGGCGGAATTTTGATCTTGACGGATTTTTATCTGATTTTTTGGTTCCAGTTATGGACCGTTGAGGGCTTAGAACGCGTGCGAGTTATTGGATTTAAATTGAAATTAAGTCAGCTTCGCGTTGGCCATTCACAGTAATGAATTAATATCGTGGCCACTCCCATAGGGTTTCTAAAGCGCGTAGTACTCCTGCGGAGATGTCTTACAAGATCCGTTGTAGTACATAATTGATGTTTGTAGTTTAGGTAATCAGCTTTTGGAACCATTTTTCAGAAGGGACGGTCATACAATCCCTGAGCCTTAAATCAGTATTAAGGAACTTTTAAAATGCGAAAGCTGATATCGTAAAAAATTAAGTAATGCGAAGGACGCATAAGGAAAAGGATCGAGTCCATACGTTGCTGACTATAGGTCAACGATTCACTTAGCCCATACAGAGGCTTTTGTGTCCTTTTCCTAAGAAAACTCTGGAAACCAAAGACATACACTTAAGTTTTATATCCATTCATACAGAGAAGTTTATACGATGCGTAAGATAAATAAATCTAAGGAACTTATTTGGGTCAGACTTTCGCAGTTCATCTAGTTTTGGAAAGAAGTTTCTGCCAAGAGTAGAATTTTGTATGGTGCAACAGAGTCAGATAACAAGTTGCGATTAGATTACATTTCTTCGTTCCTGGGCAGCTACTACGCAGACGCCAACCGTCATTTGAAAGTCCTTATGGTCTAGTTCCAGTAGATTGGCAGAGCTCTCTTTATTCACTCAAGAGGTGTGAAGGGCATTGGCGCATAGGCTTGTCATAGACAAATCTTTTACTTAAAATTCGAGTGAAGTCCTTAATACATCAAAAATAAGGGTTGTGCCTTTTAGGTCTGTTCAGAGAGCGCTCAGTATATATAAAATCTGTTTGCGGAACTAGTTCGTTCTTCTAGTTTATTTAGTTTTGTATAGTTCACTGCTCAGGAAATTTGGTTTTGTGCCACTGGGACACATACTATTGCCAAATACTCTTCACTTAGTCAAGATGAAACAAAAATATGAAATGACGTTGGAAACAAGTTCACTTGTTCACTTGTCAGAGCTCTTTTATAAACTGGTTCTTTGGTGGACTACATAATCCTAATTCAAATCGTCGAAAGTCTAAAATTAAATCCTCCAGTAGCCACTCCTCTAAGTATTATCAGACACAAAGTTGCTTTTAGAGAAAGTTTTTTTTAAAATTCGGTGATGGAGTGGAAAGCGTGGAGTTAAGCAGGATCGAGAGACTGCCCAGACATGGACATAAAGTGTGGATCATCGGTTTCTGAAAATACTGACAAAATGGAAGCTCGAATAACCAAAGAACAGTTCTTATTGAACGCGAGAGCGACGCTAAGGTGACACCGAGGCTACAGAAGCGAAAGATTACCATAATGTAATCAGTTTAAAGAACGTGTTGGAATTAAGTAGATCTGAAGTTCATGATTTTTTTAGAAATTTTCAAATTAGACAAGCGTGATTTCCAGTTGAAAATAAACAAAATTTTGAAATGTAGAAGCTATCAGGGTTTGTCAGGAATAAATTACTTCATTATAAGTTTATTTCACCAGCGTTATGCAAACAAGACAAAGTATTGTAAAGAGTCTATCAAAAATCCCGTCTCTAGATGTCAGTTGTGAACAATTCCGGACGGCTCCCCTTTTTTATGTCATCTTTGACATTCAAGTAAACAAATGGACAGTTTTAACACATTAATCTTCAAACTTGTTACAAAATGATCGATCTCTAGAAAATACGTATCGAATAGGGTGGAAGAGTTTATTAGTAATTGGTTAGTGACAAAATATAGAATCATTTAGTTCCCAGTTCCACCGTATCTGTCGTAAGAAGAACTCTTTAAAGTAACTGTTTTGGCTAATGGCAATCAATAAAAAGCTGTGCAGACTTGACATGGCATCAAAAGTCGTGGTTAATGATGTTATAAAGGCATCAGGGATATTTCCTTCAGTAATGACCGAGATTAAGGAAGGTTGCTTGAACAAGATGTGATGTCAGGGCCAGACCAACAAAACTGAACTGATGCTTTTTACTACTAAAACCAAAATACCGACCTTTACACCTCTACGGCTAAACGACCAATTACTGTCCTTATCCTCTAGTGCCGAATAAGTTGGTTAGGTAAGTGCTTGATCTAAAATAACACTGGGGAGCGGGTAAAGAAAGCCCTTCTATGCTTGCTGGAAAATCCCGGTGGTGCGTCCTATACTTTGCTATGGATCGTTAGTCTGGTGTCCTGCATTAAGGACAGATTTCAACAGCAAACTTATCAACAAACAGTGGCCTAGGCACAATGGGGGCCATGACAACGTTCTCAACAGAATCTTTAAACGTTATACTGTACCTTTTGCCACTTGACCTTCATATTATGTTCTTATCATCATGTAGTGCGGTCCGTTTATGAGAAATAGAATGCTGGGGTACCAAACCTTATGGTCACAACAGGATAGTCCATCTGTTACCATGATCCACGAGCCAATTCAGCTGAGACTATATACCTCCCAGAGTGAATGTTAGAAACTACGCCGCGGTCAGATTCTTAACTAGGGCGGAGTGGGAACAGGCACTGCGGCAAATGAGTTCCAAACAATAATTCAAAATGGTTCAAAAGCTCAAAAATGTGGCGTAGGAGCGACGATCTTACTTGATTCCTTAAACATTTCCATGTCTTACCGAATTCCTGACTCATACAGGGTCTTCTAGATGGAAGTCTTCGCCTACCGTGTGCTTAACATCCTTAACACCATAGCCATACTCTTTGAAAGCCAGGCAGTTATCAAAGCTGTTGTGTGCGATGGACGTATCACACATCTTCGAAACTAGTAGACAAGTACGCAGAAGAACTTGGGTCATTGGTTTAGAATCAGTCTCCTTTGGCCGGGTCACAGTAATATCAAAATAAACGAAAAATCAGATGAATAAGAAAGGTGGAGATCTCCCTCGGAAGGCTGCCTTGCTGAGAAGGTGAACGTCGTACTGGGGGTACTTAAGGGTAGAATCTTTGGGCATTGTCTATTACAAGCAAATGTAAGAGCTGTCATTGTTAATGGAAAGAGCTATGTATGTAAGTATATAGACAAAAGATTGAAGATTTTTTGTGGCCTCAAATTCAAGAATTAGGCACAGATGATCTTTGTTTTCAACAAGATTGAACCATGAGTTACATAATACGTGAAAACATTGAGTTATTGCGGTCTAAGAAGGTATTCTTCTTACGATGAGGACGTGGGCCTAGCTAGAGCACATATTTGTCAGAAGAAAAAGAATCCATGAAAAACCTATGGATCGTCAAGTGATTCCTTAGCGTTATCGAATTTATGCAAATCTTTTAAAGGCTAGTCAGAAAGATCTTTTAGACTTTTCCTTTCAGAATTCTATCTCTAACGTAACAGAGGAGGTGTGGAGCATCCTCATCCACATGGTTGCCACCTCTGGACAGGTTGTCTGTGCTAACTTTAATTTTTATGTATGACAATTCAGCATATTGTGTCCGGTAACTACATTTGTAAGATTCTCTCAGTTTATTGTTTGTTGTAGAGTGACCACATTTTCCTAGATGTGACACAGAAGACCCATCTCTCATTTGCTGATACTAGTATTTTTTTCCCAATCGATTTTCTAAGATTACAGGGTGGCATGCTTACTGTAATGTCTGCCTGGTTAAGTCCAAATTATGACCCTTTTCATGCCAGTTCATCGGGTCCGGAGTCCCATCAAAGTATTACATTGTGCTGTTTGTCAGGAACCCGTAAATTTTCCTTGGAGCGACGTACAATCCTCGATTTTGCTTCAATGCCCGATATCAATTTTAGTGCTGCTTGACTGTCAATGAAGAAGGTAACATAATCGAGTGGTAGTGCTATCATTGCAGCCAGTTCAGGAGCTGTTGTCACTGACATTCCTCCGCTTGTTAAACACTGCTGTAGACGAGGAGTCTGATCGAACTGGACATTCCGAAATTTCGTCAAGTTCGATCAAACTTCTCAACATGCCCCGACTAGTAGTTCCACAGACTTTCGATAATTTTACCAGGAGTGGTGGTTTGTGAGGTTTGAACAATTCCTTCTACACCGGCGGATAATTTTGACAGGCATGCTAAAAATAAACATGACTTTGTGCATCTATTGCCTAACTATTGTATGCTCTCATAGCCAGCACCACTTAAGTCGATGAGGAGCTGGTAAATGCTAATTTGCACTTCCAGGGATTCGCTGCGAACTGTCAAAATTTGAAAAATAGTGTCTGACCCTAAACAAAATGTCTAGTTGATGACGAACGTCTTAAGGTCTTCACAAATTTACTGCCACCTGTCTAGTATTCCCTCTCTGCTTAGACTGACTTAAACAGTTCGGATTAGGCTTGGACTGTTCAAAATAAACGAAATAGAGGTTTTCTAAGGGTTTAGACTTACAAACAGTACCAAATGGCGAGAATAATACTTACTATATTACTGAAGCAACTGATCTGACGTACCACCGCTTTGGATACTTTTTTGAACAGAAGATAGGGGTGGTAGATCTACATATGTATGTATGTATACATACTTTAGCCAAAGGTATTCACTAAAAAAAACATTGGCAACTCTGCACCTGAGAGCAATTAAGATGGCTGACCTAGTACTTCTTTGACCAATTAGAAATGAGAAGCATTTTCGAATGCGCAGAATAGCTTTAGGCCCAATTACAAGCATACCTACATACACAGTGCCAAATAATAGAGGTCTTAGGTTAATTAAAAAAAAAAAACAATTTTAATTGAACGATAAAAGTTTTGGGAAACTTTAATTTCAGCTAATTTATGCATTGTTAAGAAATGGCTTAAATTCCTTGCATAAAACTACCAACCACTAGGCTGGCTAACAGGAGAAAAAGGAAGAAAAACCCCACAAATCGATAAAGTATTCGATTCATCTTCTTCACTACCAATACCAAATACTCGATTACTTATCCAATCCCTATTCTCAGTGAATACCCATACTTTTTCCTTCGAATACCATACTCCCAACTAAGTACATTCTGCCAAAGTGTTCCTTAACCTCCACACCGGCCTCCGACCCATCCGAAATGCCAGAAACGCTTTATTTGCTCTGTGCAGGCCAAAATGCCATTTCATTCCGCACTTAATTAACCTGTTCTCAATTTTCAACTCAAATCTAACAGAGAATTCAAAAATATATTACCAATAAGTTGTCGACAGAGAACGTGCAGACTGATTTAACAATTCAATACAAAAACAAAGTAGCAACAACAACTGTGTGTGTGTGTGTGTGTGCGTTGTTCGCCGCATTGTATTCAAACACACGCACCTCATCGTGCCTACAGTGCTGTCAGATATGGTGGAGAACAAGGAATATTTATCTGACCCCTCCCCCTAATCCAAATAAATCCCATCTTATGTGCTGTGCCACACAATGCACACAGGATAAGGAAACATTAAGCCACTGGAAATATCCCTCTAATTAACAATTTACAGAGAGCAGGAGAGCAGGAGAGCCACAGAGTGAACAGGAAAAAGGAACTAGAAGAAAAAATCCGAAAAGAGCGAGGGAGAGAACGATCTAATAAAGTCTAATTGGAACGCATACTCTGGCAGCGGGGAACTAGTTTTTCACTATATAAACGAAAACATCAAGTCCATCCCTGATTGTCAGATTAGGCCACGCCCCTCGCTGCCATACACAACCAGTGGCACGAAGCGGGGAAGTTGCCGAACGACTATTAAGAATTCTGTTTATCTACCCGTTCGCACCGCCTACCTTCGTTTGTTTGCGTTCAATGAAAACGACTTCAGTTAAACGACGCGGTTTGACAGCGAATGACGCGGCGAATACAAGCTTCTACTCGTTCATTTTGAAAAATAATGTAAGTGACGTCGCATGCGATAAATAAAATAAAATTAAAAAAAAAAGAAATCCCCAAACCGAAAAGAATAGAAAATCAAGAGAAAAAGAAAAGTGTCAAATTTCAAATGGTGATTTGTGCGCCTTGTTAACCGATATACCCTTTGACATCCCTGACGAACTATGACATTTGAGTGCCGTCGGCAATTGAGCTCGCTTTGTTGTTAACAGATTCCGATGCGGTTCGAGCGTGTTCGATATTAATGACAACGTTAGCAACGTCACGTCTTTTGTTGCCACCGCCGCCACAACTGCTGCCCATTCTGTCGGCCGCTGCAGCCGCCGCGTCGTCGTCGTCATCGTCGTCGGAACCCTTGGCTCATCACAAAATGCATCCGGATAAGCTTTTGATGCACGCGCACGGAGTGACAAGTCCTAGGCTGTGTTCAACGGGTCAGTTGATCGTTAAGGCAACGGGGCCACCCTCGACTATCAGTTCAGTGGATTATCCACCGACGATGACGGCAACGACTACGACCCCGATGACGGTCGAAGACGATGAAATGACAGGTGACGACGTGGCCAGTGTGTGTGACAGTGAAGATAGTGAACTGTCAGTTGGACAGGAAGACTGTGATAGAAGTAATAATTTGATAGCATCTGCCGACAGTGAAAGTGTTGGCCTAGTATCGCGACCGACTTCGGCTGATGAAAATCCACCAGGAAGCACCCCGATAGCGGAGGAATTAGTGGATCCTTTTTCCATGGCTGCCCTACGGATACCTGCCGTGCCTATTGTTCGACCCAGTCCCACGCGCTTTCAAGAGGAGTTTCTGCGAAAATCGCACATCTACGCCGAGGAGCTGATGAAGCAACAAATGCAATTCATGGCCGCGGCGCGAGCTAGTGCATTCTCTTTGCGGCACTCCACAGAACAGGCGGCGGCGGAAAATATTCACAATTTTTCCGGAATCCATTCCCATCTGTCGGCCATAACGAAAATGACCCAAATGTCACAGATGACACAGAATGGCGGCGAATCGGCTCTTAGCAAACTTACCGCCTTTGGACTGGTCGCTCAATCGGCGAATTCATCGACGTCAAGCCTAAATCAACTGCAACAGCAGATGCAGGCGCACCTACCTTTCATAAACAACAACATCCACGAACCCAGTCTAAAGTTTAGCATTGACAATATTTTGAAGGCCGATTTCGGACGTCGAATAACCGATCCACTGATAAAACTCGGTGGCGGCAGTGGCAGTAGTGGGGTCGGTGGTACGTCTCGAGGGAGAAACAGCAAGAGGGCTGATAAAAATGCAGCAAGTAGTGCCAAAGTGATCGGTGGTAGTGCGACAACTACGGCGACGACAGGAGCACCCATCGATTTGACAAATCTTTGCGGTGGTGTGGCGGCGCCAAGCACAACCCTGCCCAGTAGTCACTGCACCAATAGCAATGATTCGACAAGCACAGTGTTTAGTAGTAACTATAGTACTCCGGTTAAGTCGCCGACTAGCGCGTCTAGTGCAACTACGACTGCAGCCTCGCCTTCGGAAGCGGCTGGGGCCGAAAGTTCAGCGGATCCCTGTGGCAGCGGAAGTGGGAATGCCAGCACGAGTTCGGGCAGTGGCAGTGGCGGATCAAACGGACCGATTGTGTGGCCAGCGTGGGTGTATTGCACTCGCTACAGTGATCGACCTAGTTCAGGTTAGTTAAACGATTTTTTTGCTGTCAAAAATCTATGAATTTCCGTCAACATTTCCGCGTCATTTTACTATTATTTCGTCTAATCGTTAAATTTTATGTTTACCTATCAAAGGCGAAGTTCTAATAGCTTGAGTATTTAGTAGAATTACTACCCACGACAGCAGTATAATGCTAATTTTATTATTAATTAACTACGTAACAAATTAACTGACAGCCACCGTTCTAGTTATGTCAGTGGTTTTCGAAATTAATATCGAATTTCTAAGTTGCGTGGTACTACGCCATTCAATTATGGCGGACTTAATTTTCGTGTACATACCTTAAAACGACTGCTTATTCAGAATTTAATGGAGAGTGGTTGACCCTGCCACCCCCACCTCCTAATATTTTGTGGAAATAAATAAAGCAATTAGTTTTACCTACTTTAAGGGGTAATGGCTTACAACTTAATTTGATTTTACCTAAAGTTTTTTGTTTACTTTATGATGAATTATATAAAATTTATTAAAAATATAAAAATATTTAAATTGAAAGTCGTTAGTTGGATGTAGTAGGCATGCGGTTTAAGATTTTGTTTTTCTCTTTAAATTTAAAGTGAAGTCTACACGTTTCTATCGAATAACGATAATACTGGGGCTGTGTTCGTTAAAAGTCTTAAATCTCTATAATTGAAATGACTTTGAATGTCGAAGAAAAAAAAAGTTCTGAGAAATACCCCTAACAACAATTTTAGAAAAGGGCTAGAGCATAGCGCATAGTATTAAAACTAGTCGATCTCCTCCAGAAATTCTATTTTTTACAAGCACAGTACAATAGCTTAGACTACATTTTCAAGGATAAAGAATAAAATCTAGAATCTCATAAAAAGCGAACAATAATTCTGCTATGGCCTGAGTAAAATGAAAAAGTTCACTTTGCGAACGCTTCTTTGGTGCTGAAGTTAGGTTAGGCAATGGTATTTGTCGGTCGAAGTGTTCTGGTTTGAAAGTTTTTCAAACATTTACTTGGCCGTAGACGCTGGGTTCTCATATTAGAATCGATTGACGTCTATTTCTTCGTTTACGTGTTACTATATGTATGCACATATATGTAACTCTTCCTGTCTCAGTTTCATCAAAGAACGCTATAAGTTCTAATACCTGTCAAATAGACACAATGTAATTTAGCGGTACACGGGGCAATATTTCGTTAATCAGAATAGATGTGACTTCTCACCCGATAAAAATTCATGTAATATTGACAAAACGCAGATGTTGCTAAAATTTGATTTGTTTTTCCTTGCTAAGGGCTGTTTTTATGCCTTAAATATGTTCAATATAGTCTGACAATCAAACTGACATTATGAACAAACTCACACGACTACATTTAGAGTACGGTTGTCGATTCGCGAAACTTATAGAAACTATCTGTCAAAATGTTCACAGATTTCATACCGCATGCTTATTAAATCATCAATAATATTATTTCTGCAAGATTTTCGCATATACACAGAGACGTGTTTTCTTCCTGGGAAACAAAACATTCGCTTTAAATTTACGAATGTGATTTATGACTGCGACTCCTTATATTCGTAGTACCAACTGTGCGGAATGAAATTGACTTTACCTGTCATATATTGACACAGAAACTTGAAATCTAGTATTGATTGATTGAAAGATGAATTAATTACAAATGTAGAATAAATAATAACTTACGAATAACTTATAACAATTTCAACGAATTATAGTTCCATTTCCTAAACCAAAAAAGAGGTAAAAGTGGAAACAATAAGGGACCAATGTAAGATTTTGTCCAACAATTTTCTGTCAGTAAGAAGTGTACGAACAAATCTGCTCCAAACTAATTCCCAAGCGATCCAACAGTTCAATAAGACTAAAGAGTTCCTTGATCAGTGAAATAGTAGGTGTCATTATGCGACACTGTATCATAGGAGAGCTTGCTCAAATGGCTGGATCTACCGGTGGAAGATTTCTTCGACAACGTCGCTAATAGATACATAGAAGCATAAGCCACCTCCAGTGTTTTATATTATGTTGGTTGTACAAGTAGACTGAAAACACTAGATCCTGTGGAATGACTAAATTTTCCATTTGGGTGGATTGACAGTTACTACAGCCTGTCAGTCGATTCCTACCTAACCTAAGAAGTGTACTATCTGTCAAAGCGATATGAAAGCATTTCAGTTGTATGCTGATACTAATGTCGCATTTTTATATTTTCTCCATCCACGTTGCACTCCCTAACTTAATTGTCCCGAACCATATATTCCGTTGATCTGTTGATCCGTTGTTTTTGACTGACAGCTAATTATATTACATGCATTCTTATGAAAGGTAGCTAGTAATCAACGGATAGTAACTTTGTCGGATAAAGTAAATTTATTTTTAACTTTTTAAGTTGATCCATTGGCAGTTCACGCGTTGTAGCTTACGCATTCACTAATTGAGAGGAAGCACATTTATTGGTCGAAGCATTGAGAGAATGCAGAGCAAAAGCCGTCGCCATTGACAATATATTTTTTCGGTTTGACGTTTAAAACAAATTATTCCCTGTGCGACGGATTTTATGGGACTGTTCTCTCCGCCGATACGTCAAAGTTAACGCTAACGTTCATCTGAACGATATCGACGTATTCTGTGGATCGGGAACTTTTAATTGTCAAAATATCTAATCAAATGTGTTTTACAATGTTAAAAAAATCTCTTAAACAAATTTGGTCAAAATGGGATGTTGTTTTTGTTAAAATAATCGAATTTCTTAAACTAAGTTTTAGCATGTCATTTAGACATGTAATGTATATCCTTCCTAGAACTGTACTTCATTTGATGGTTTAATATGATAATATGATTCCTTCCAAATGAATAATAAAGTAACGTTTAACACTATTTGAACGAAATAGACGAATTCTGGCCCAGAAATTCCTCATCTTATAGATAGAAATTATGCATGGAGTACTCAGCTTTTTTGACATCTTCAATGGAAACACTTCAGTTTATCTGACATAGCATTTAAACTGTCAAATGTGAGATAATTTTTAAAAGTTTAGAGTTCCATTTGACAATGTAATAGAGCACTTCATCTGGTCTGAACAAAAAACCCCATAATCGGTGAAGACATACAAAATACGTATCTATTTACTGGTGTTACTGTAAGGACTGTTTCCTTACACAATTGTGTTCGCGTAAATACATTTCCATTAATTTGTTTTTAGCAAAATTCCTCAAATTCCAAAATTTACACTTTGTTAACAAACAAAACAAGTATTTCCAAAAGAATCATTTTCAGGTAAGAAAAAAGGTTTCACTAACTTAGAAATAGGCAAGCCGTATTTTGATATTTCTTGATTGACGTTTGGAAATGTCAATGTCGCTTGACAAAAAAGTTGGAAAAATAATTTAAAAACTGAGAAATTCACAAAGCAAACAAAAGAAATACGAAAGCAAACCAATTTAATTAGTTTACAAGGTTTCGTTTTGTTGTAATAACAAGTTAATTGTCGGCAACAACCAAAATGTCAGAAGGAATCTGCGGGAGTGTTCACAAAATATTAACAATCTAAACACGTTGGTCCGTCAGTCCTCTGTCAACGGTGTCTAATAAATTAACAAGGAAACAACAAATCTAAAATACACTTTTATTTGAAACTTCCTTGGATATCCTTTACACCTTATAATCTCTTGTCAACGCTTTGGTAGACTCTCAACTACTTAAGTGCCTGAATCTATCCGAAGGGATAGTCTACATTGTTCTAAAGGTTTAGAAATGGATATAATCGTTACCTTGGGCTGATCAATCAAGCATGGATATTTGTTTTTTCTGAAGCCAGTTCTTTAGAAGACGGAAAGAATGTTTTGAGCTATTAACATGCATAAAGGGACAGATTCGTTAGTCTATGCAATCTATAACTCCATTTGATTCACCGCCATTGTCTCATATTTATGTATTTTGATCCAGATGTCATATATTTTGATTATGAGTCTAACTTCATGCAATGACATCGCGGCCCAAACCATTATGTTTCCATCTCCATGTGTCACGGTCTTATTGGTGTACATCGGATTCTACTCCTGAATTGTTGGTTTGGTGCGATCCTTACTCTCATCGCTCCACAGAATCTCTCTCCAATAGAATGGAGACTTGTCCTGGTGAGCACGAGAGGTTATTTTGGCCAAATTCTTCCGCAGAACAGACAATGACGTACAGTCATCAGTGATATATGGACACTATGGTAGCCTATTGCTAGATGCCAAAGAGGGTCACTACCGGTAATCTTGCGCAAAATACTTTCATTCTTTCCTTAGGTTTTTCGCCTCCTAAACGGATTAGCTAACAATAAGGTGTCCCGTATAACCTTCTTTCTGAACAAGCATCTGGGAGCACTGTAATGTTAAAGTTTGTGCTATTTACGTGAAGAAAAAAGTATTCAACTCTAATTACAATCAGTATTCCTAGGCTCCACACCCTGGTGAGATATCTTCTTTTAAGTACTCAACAAAGAATCAAAAAAGCATTAAAACTTAAAAAAAAGAAAGCAAACCCATAAATCTTAACCGCACAACGACCATTACGAAGGCCCAGCTATGTGCAGTAGCATCCCAAAACCGCGTGAGTGTCTGCAATAAGTATGAACGTACTTCCGCCCAACATTTGTCTATTTAACATACATTCTTAGAATACTCGGACTTTGTCAGCGAGCTCCAGTACAGCTGGAAGTCAGTAAATTAAGTGCCTAATAGCTTTCTGTGCTCCAAGAGTGTAGCAACCCGCCCCGATGGCATTGTAGTTTGTTTTTTTGTGTTATGTGTGCGTTCCTGTCCTTACAAGGGGGTTGACAATTCTTTACCAAAACCAAAAAAGGGGGAAACTAAGGGTTCAGCTAAAAAGTAAAGAGTTCTCCAAAAAGTCATTATGGGAATGTAAGCAAGAGGTTTGCTTCCCAACCACAAACATTGTTCATTTGTAGGTAAGTCAAGTTCATGCAAAAGATGGAATGTGATTTTGAAGAATTAAAAGGATTTTCAGTGGCTTTTCAGTAGATTTGGATTTATAATAATCTACTATCAGTCATACATATGTGTTTGTAGATACATTCATTGGTCTGTACGGAGGTTAGAAGGGTTGATCAAAAAAGTTGCTTTTTGCTTAAAGTTTTGTACAAAAGAAGTTTGAATATGGTTTAGTCCTACTAAAGGAGGATACTTTACAACGTTGGAGGAGGTCTGTTTACGGATAGGTCGAAACTCACGCACAAAGGGTTATAAATCCTACATACTTCCGACCCATGAGCTTAACAGTGCTCTCTAAGGTTATGGAAAGAAACACGGATTTGAAGTATTCACGGGTAGCCGCACAGTGCCCTCTTAGGCAACATTTTACTCTTCCATCATGGATTGGAAGTAATCGATCAATACAAGTTGTATTGGATGAATATATGGTATACCGCAGGGCTCAGTCGTCTTTCCGATCCTGTTTTTACTACTTCCTTAAATTTCCAATTCAATTCATACTTTACGGATGAGAGACCAAGCTGTACAGTGATTTGTTACCGAGTTTAACTCTGATATTGATGCAATCATCAAAACGAAAAACAGAGTTGAGTTCAATTCTTAAGGATTTTTGAGCAATCTAATGGCTTGGCAATGCTTGGAAATTTGCCCTTGTTGGCCCAGACCTTCGCTCTAATTATCAGATTTCTGCAGAACCGAAAAGTGGGATCTAGGTGTCTCGAATTCCCCTAGAGGTGTAAAGCTAATCTCTCTATAAAGCTTATATTCGAGGTCTTGCAACTTTCTGGACTTTACTAGATCTTCTCCAGTATCAGGCATGAGAATCGATCAGTAGTCTGTTAATTGTCAATAGAATCCCCTGGCTAGAGCATCTATGGAATGTTGGATGCCTATCGAACCTATAACGATGTTCGGATAAAATCTATAGCTGTATCCCGTTGCCCGTCAGTTTAATGGCACTAAACAAGCCGTCTTTTCTGTGCACCTTTAACTCTTAAAACCCATTTTCAGTGATAAATTGAAATTCAGAAGCTCAATCTTTGGCTGTTCCTTCTCAATATTTGCAACGAAGATTTAAAGTCAACGGGTATCGTCTCTTAACTCTTTTTCCTTTTCCTTTCCACTTCTTACTTCCCTACATCCTTCCTATCACTCAATCACTGGGTTTATAGCTTTAAAGGACATCAGTTTTATGTCATGACGAACATTAAGTAAAACGTTTTGTGATGACAGCTATAGTCGACTATATCAATAGTTTAAGGCCATTCGGCCACATCAAACTTATGCTTATGTTGTCCAGCTTAGTTCCTTCCGAATTTCCATTTCAAATCGTTTTTCCACCTTTGTTTTAAATTTAGAACTAACTAAGGATTTCAGTATGACCCGGGATTCCAAAGCCTTCTATAGATAGGCACATATTCTTTGCACTTGGAAGGAGCCTTGCATTTTTGTCTTCGGTAGCATCACCAGACTTCTGGTTAATTTTTAGGTCATTCTTGGAAATTAAACAAAATCTTCAGAAGATCTCGAGAACTTACCTTACGATTTGACGTCTACCATGCGTCCTCATGCGACTCAAGTCGAACAGTTCTATTATTTATGTCAGAAAACGTGACTTTTGTGGGACAAAATAAAAAACGTCAAATAAATTCACTGTGCAATTCAGTTTCATCTCATTTTTGTCAAAAAATTTACAATAGACATACGAAAATCTAAATCTTTTTGTCGCTAAATCTCGGATTTACAGTAGTTTTTGATGGAAACGTATCATAATTAAAGGTTGCACTCTGGGTCTGTTCGTTTATTTCCTCTGGAGTATGCGAGTAGTACATAAATCATCAATTTAATTGGATCGCGTACCGTAAGTCCTTTTCAAAACTATGCAAAAAAATTTACAAATAGTTAATATTAGTGGATGTTTCCCCCTTTCTGAAGGCTTTCTGGTCCTGGTTGAGGGTTGGTGGTGAAGTTATTAGTTCAATACTACTATGTTCCCAATAAGTCGGTTGTTTCTTACGTAAGGATAAAACAAGTCTTATATATGTATGTATGTACGTATGTGCCGAATTTTTGCCATACTTTCATGGCTGAGTTGCATATCTGAATAAGGTATGTATGTAAATAAGTAGACAAACATTTTTTACAGTTAATTGGGAGCCTAACCTATGAACCAAACAAATTACTTTAGAAGCAAAATCCTCATCCCTGTTGCGTGAGTAAGGCAAAAACATTTACATTCCGAATACACCTCTATTCATCCGCATCTGGTCTAATGAAATTCAAAACTTGGCCGATACGAGAAATATTCCGACAGTTTTATCGAAACCTGAAACTAAAAGCATTTCCCCACAGCTATCTACGAAAGTGCACCCAAACTCAAAACCAAACTCAGCAGCGCTGACACCCCTCATGACACTCGTTGAGTGCGTTAACTTGCCACCGTGCCGGCAATATCCCCCGATCACAGTTATAATGACGTTATAAACCAACTGATTACCAGCAACTGCTATTTGGCAGCATTAAGCAATCACTATTCGAAAAATCGTTTGCATTGCAGCGGCTCCCCGATAACATGTGTGTGTTTGTGAACATGCCCGCACTCACGAATTGAATTTAGATGGAAATCCAAAGCGGCGAGGAAAGCAAGAAAAAAGAAAAACACATCTTTTCGGGTCCAGTAATTGATGCCAATAGAGTTGTTAGCTTTCGTAGTACGAACGTTAGCCACCGAGGAATGATTTTCTCGGCCAGATTAAGCCCGGACGAGACCAACCGAGACAGCGACGAAGCAGTGCAAGACCATGTCGGACCATGTCATGAGAGAGGTTTCAGCTGTTTATGGAAAAGCACCGCACCGCGATCTTTATGGTCTAACAACAGTTGTATACCAAAGAAGCCAAAATGAAGTTGGCAGCTTAAGTAGTCACTCGCTGATGCTCACTCACCGATGTTGCTGCGGTAGCAGTACACATACGCGCGCTTGTTAGCACAAAATGAAGTGCAACTGTGCATAGACCAGGCTACTGGGACGATGGCAGCGCGAACTATTAGATTTCTCCTTTGGGGCCACCAAATCAATTGACTCTCGGCTACAGCGTCCGCAATGAAAAGTGATAGTGGACAGAGTTGGTTCCGAGGAATTTCGTCGAGACTGAGACACTGTGAAACAGTTTATGTATTATTGGAGCTCATGGAGGACGGCCTTAAATTGAGAACTGATTACTGCTGCATATGGTGAGCGAGTCGAGTACAGATGGTGAAATTAATTTTTTGTCACTTTAGTATGTCGATTACGATAAACGTTGTCGTACCTTGGCCATTTAGGTTTTCCTGCTGCACTGAGTGTGGAATCCGTGTTATTGCTTACCATAAACAGAGAAAGAGTGAGATGTGGTTTTTGGATACCGCAGTTGGAATTGAGTTCTCCGTTGGGTTATTTGTCCGAGACTTGGTTGGGGCTGGCTTTGAGGGTGTAATGGGGTCCGCCACACAAATTGGTGCGTATTTTCGCACCACCCTATAGAATTGGTAATTAAGTGAAAGGAATTACTAATTGGTTCCGACGAGAACGGATCAGCTGAGTTTCACCAGATTTTATGGCTTAAATTGTGGTCTGACTGGTAGGCTACTGCTGGCAGGTTAATTACTTTGCTATTGGAAGCCGCGTCTGAGGTGTTTATGGGTTTTTAGTCTTAATGAGCTTATTCGTATTCATAGACTTGACTTACATGAGAGATACGAGGTCGTAAAGAGTTATCTGATGTTTTACAATATTACGATGGCTACTTGGTTAATATTTGAGCTGGCATTCTTTTGGAAAGATGGGTGCGGTCTAGGGTGTGGTACCAGCACTAGAATACAATTCTTTTTATCGTTCCACGGGTCCTATGAAATCTTTCATATAGCTAGGACCATTTATCTTAAAAGAAGAACTTTTCTTTTAACAATTTCAAGACAGTAGATCTGTCTCCGACTGAAGCGCCACCTGAAGCACCGTTCAGCAGGATATGGATGACGACTGGACTACATATCGTCTCATTTCTTGTTGATACTGCGTAGCTACACAACTTTTGCTATCCTCTTGGGGGGATTGCTTTCGAGCATTTTCCACCAATGATTTGAGGATACCCTCAACCTATGTTGTTCAGTTTAAGGGGATACTTAGTCCCGTATTATGTGGTAAAGGTGAAGAAGCTGTCGGATAAGGTCCGTGTTCTCTTTGATCTTGATGGAACGGTGGAAGCTTCTAGGTACATAAAAAGAGTCTTCAAGAGAAACGAACTACCTTCAGTCTATTCTCTACAGACGACTTATCCCGAACTAGCATCTGAACAAGATCAATAGCAAGGAGACCAGAGCAATGTTGAGGTATTAATAAATCTGAGGCCAAAATCGTACAGGTTATAACGCAGGGGAAGTCGAACAAGTTTCGACGGGGCTATGGAGGCATTTAGATACATCTCACTATTCCAAACAAGCATGCTCTTGGGTTAGATCGACTACATACCATACAGATAATAATAAAGCAGTACAGATCTCTACTAAGTCGACTATTAATCGATTTCAAGAAAGGGATATCGATATCTAAATACGTCACAGAAAAATTCATAGCTTTTTTCAAGCTGCATCAGGGGTCCATGCTGGTACTGCTGTTGGTCTTGATTGTCACCAGCGATATGCTTGGTGCTGTTTTGACAGAAAGAAACCATGGACTTCGTTGAACTATGACGTCTTTCACATCTGAAAATGAACCTTCATCTGATGGCCAAAAATTTGGAAGCCAAGGCAAATCAATGCGACTGGTTTGAACCCTTCTAACACGCACTGTCAACTCAGCATTGGCGGTATAGCAGAATCGATAAGGCAAAAGCTGGTGTGGGAATGCTATACAAAGAGGCAATGTTCTCAACACATGAACTAAGCTGTCGTAGAGACTATTTCTAAGAATTACTTGAGGATTGTTACGCCTAATCGTATTTCCAACAAACAGCATATAGTGGTTGTGGATTGAACACAGTCTATTCCCCGAAGGCAAATCAGTTGCAAAGTAGGTATACCATGCAGAAGAATCCGCTCCCTCAAGCAGGCCTAACTGCGGGATGGTCTAGCGCGGTACAGTGGAGGAGGAATCAAGTTCTTGGAGAATGAATGAGATTGGAAAGGAAGAAAGGGCAAATGAATGTCCTGTTCAATCGCAGCTATGTTGGAAAAACTTAGTTTCACACTTAGTATATGTACATCTGAAAGTATAGAAGGAATTTCACACTGTCGTGTGATTGCCTACATAGAGCCAACCATGAACATCGTATAAATACCTTTTGAGAGAATGAAGTTAGCACGTATGGGTTCTTAATCTTATATGCTAGGTCTAAGGTTGTGCAGGATTTGCTTAATATCATCGAAGATCTTGCATACACGAATAAGGACGCCATTGTTACCGAGGCCTAGCAGCAGCCTTCTAACCTTGAACTTAGAATAATGGTGACTTGAAAGTTTACACCCCGTCCCTTGTACCTACTCTTACACCAACAACTGAGAAGGCACATAGTAGTAGATATTGGCGTATGCCCCACTTTTACTGAATGCTAGAGGAATATCTTCATTGAGTCATGGCTCCGATGGTCCATTTAGAAAAGTTCCATTCGTTGAACTTAGTGTTAAATCCTCCAAGAATGACCTTTACTTCAAACGAGAAGTTTTTATCATAAATCGATCAGACTTAGGGCCTACCTGGCTCTACAACTATTCGCAAAGGCTACTGCTTCATGCATGTTTTTCATGTTGTCTGGAAACCGGAACTAGAAACGACCTATGGCGTGAACTAGTTCAAATCACTACTTTCTCTGCTCATTACAGCGGGTGTTCCAAATTTTGTTGAAAGTAAAACTGATGCGTCGATGACTCTAGTTGACAATTTTGTTTTCCGCCGAAAAAATGATTCGACTTCATACTAGACTTGTTTAGTTCACTAGTTCTCGAACGAAATAGTTCGAAAAAGAGCTCAAACAAGTCAACTTAGGGAATTAGTTCCCTATGGCATATTTCAATAGATCAGTTGTTCAACAATCTCAGATATACCCTGCACATACTGAGAACTAAATTCAGTATAGTAAGCTAAATGAACTGAAAGAACGAACTAGTTTAGGATACACATTTGAAATAAACTGAGTTTTGGCTTAGCTCCATTCCTATGGTACCTTCAATTTTCTTAGACTGTTTTCGTAAACTGTCTCTACGGTAATATCTTTGACCATTCCGTGATAGCCATCGTTGGGGCATTTTATTTATCGTCTAATAGAAAAGAGTACACAAAGGCATTCCTGTTGGGATTTGGGATCAATCTGTCAACAGCTTAGATTATCTGTCAATAAGGCTTAGATTACCTACCAGTAAGACAGGAGGGTTGGTATTAAATACGCTACTGCCTGTGTAGTGCACTTCACTTCATACTAGGGCTGGCTTGACGGCTTATCTCGAAGTGAAGTTCAAATGCAATTAGTTCATCTTGTTTCTAGTCCACGAGGAGATCCCGGAAGTGTGACTATCTAGAGTTTGGAGAATGGTAGGTTGACCGACCTGAAAAGATATTAACTTTGTTGAGATCATGTCAAACTCCAGCATATAGTAATTCCTGATTTTTCTTTATTTCCTCGAAAGTAGGTTCACACTGTTCGGACACATCTGACAGCACTGAACTGTCATAAACGTCATTATGGCACTCCGATATTATTACACTGCGATCCACTCCTAGGTGTTAAGCGAGTCACTAATGTTCGAATACGTAAATTCTAAGCCTTAATTGGCACGAACTGCAACTCCTTGCTACCAACAGCTGTTACTATGTTAAACATTTCCACCACATGATCATTAAGAAAATCACTGCTCAATCGGTAGTTAAATCTTGCCAGCCAACGGACCGTGATTAACAAAACTGAGGTCAGGTGAGTTAACTTCAACCAGCTTGGGTGGTCATTAGCGAAATCGTATGCCTAATACTGTTAAATCACATGCAGCAGCACAAACGTGATTACAGAACTCGGGTTTTTTTTTGTCTTCCAATATTTGTTTTTCCACAGTTAATTCTAAAATTAATGTCTATATCCGTCCTCCACCTGCATTCGCAGCTAAGCAACAAGAAAAAACCCCACACCCATACGTACACATTCGAGCGATTTGTTATCGCGTCCAGAAATCACGCTGCACTTTATTCGATTCGCGTTAATTTTTTGAGGTGTTTTGCATATTAAATCAGCTCTGGGGCGCACTGGACTGGGCCTTTGTCAACAACATCCAGCTCGGACCACCATCAGCAACCTGTTTCGGGTAATAATAATCGCGCTGCTTAAACTCTCTGTCAGATTACCGAAATAACTTCATTCATCAATTTCATGTCGGACGTGTTCAGTCGGTGAGGAGGTGAGAAAACGTGCAAAGTTTTTTGATGGCTTCACGAGCAGAAACGTAAAACATGGCTAACGAATTTTGACACTTAGTATGGGCGCATGGGCGGTTAAACATATGCTTTGCATGAATGAAGCTTGTAACGTCAATACAGGCGTTGTTTCTTCCTTCTTTTTTTGTTTTTTTTTTGTGAGAATATATTTTGAAAGGAAAAATTGTGCCGTGAGTTAGGGGGGCTGCGAGTGTATTAAGTTTGATATGGTTTTTAGGTTAGGAACGGTAGCAGCTACATGCACAGAGATGGCATAGAGCGTTTTCGTTGCGACCAGGCATAATACTTTACTTTAGATCTCAAACAATGGGTGTCAACTTCTTAAGGTTTTCGTTTAGGTTTATGTACACACATTTCTTTGCTGAATTCGTTCAATTCTGTTTTATGTTTAAAGGTTTCCTTACCACTACCATTCAATGTCATTCAACGTGACTGAGGCATTACGAATTCACTACACATAAAGTTGTACAGGCGTGGTCCTAATACTGAATCTTGTGGAACTCATGCGTAACAAGATATAGTACGTTCAGTCCAGCGTTGGTACAATATAGAAGGAACAAGCATGCTCCGTGTTAGATATTCTTTCGCAGTATTAATAGTCTGGACTTGCTCCTGAAATTTAAAAGCGATCTCAAGGTGTAACCCCGGCTTAAGGCGTTGAATGCTTTCTAAACGTCGGCTTTATCCAATTGGAAATGCAAATCGGGGTGAACCAGGTGTTCAAACAAAAAGTCACTGTAGTTAGTTGGGTCACAGCACAGTCTGCAATTCCATACACAGTCATCTTGTATACTTGTGCACACCACTTAAGCCGCCACGTCCACTGGGTGGGTTGTTTGGATTCCAAGACTTTGCAGGCCCGGACCCTGGTGTCTATTGGCTCAACATGGCCTAACTAAACGTAAAGTGAGTCTCCTCCTTCAAAATCCTTCAACGTAGAAGGGACCCAATATCTAACACAACATTTTTGAATCGAAACGACCGAGGATACCTGCGTCCTAGATATTCGCTAGAGCCTATGATTCAGTGCCATAAAGTAGAAGTGTTCTCGATAGGGACTCATGATCTTTCCAAAACGTACCTACGAGTAAATGAAGTCAAAAAGCTTTCGATCCATTAGTTTCGTGTGTGTGTGTACTTGGCGCAACAGGTCGATGGGATCCAGGGCCTAGCTTCTTACAACCATTCGTGTTGTGCGTGTTATATTCTTTACACAAATGGAAGGGGTCTACTGTTTAATGCCGTGTCCGAAGGGCAATTTGTTGTTTGATAAGCTTTCTCAGGACAGTTGTACTCTCTGATGTTTGTCAGACGCTTGCGAGAGGTGGGGCCGTGAAAACTTTTTTAGGTGTTCCGACTGGGACTCGAACCTCGAACGCCTGGCTCCATAGTCCAACGCACTAACCACTGAGCCACGGCGCCCACATTAGTTTCGTATCCTAGTATAACTTCAAAAAATATTTAAAATACTATACTTCATGGCATTCGGATCAGAAAAAAGTGTAGCAGTAGGACAGGAAATGGGTTAGTTTAGACCTAGGTAGAACCTTTTGCAAATAAGGGAAGAGTAGGGCCTACAAATACGTTCGTTGTGTTCATAGTAAGTTTCTAGTTCCATCCAGTCTTAGTGGTTCATAGATCCACTGGTTTTGTCAACCAAAAACGTACGTGATATCACACTTTAAGTTGGATAGGGTGGAGATATCCTCCTTTTGGGTACTATACTGGACAGGATAAGTAGCATTGAATCTTTATACAGAGGAAAAAATAGGAAATTTATAATGCCATGTTCATATACTTATACACCGGCCGTGATCGTCAGATTTGTTCTGGACCTAGCGCAGCTTCAAACCCTGACTCAGACCACTTCTCTAAAGACTTTTAGCTGAGCTGCACTAACGATGGATGAGGAAATGATCCTCGACCTCCTATGTGTGAAATTCAACAATTTTCAATGGACTTCCTCTACAAGAAGTGGGCTCAACAATGATTGCACCTCATCAGTTCTCGAGAGGATTGAATCTTGAACCGATAACCTACGGAGTCTATTAAAGCCTAGGCTGGTCCCACTAGCCTGACAGATAATTGAAGAATAGTTCTGCCCAGAAGAGCTAGATCACTCCGGTAGACTGTTAAGTGAAGTGCTCTTGACTGAAGTCCCGCTGTGACTCTATATTTCAGCTGTGGTTCCTTGGTCCTAAGTGTTCATACTTTACTCCTTCAGTCTGCTTAAATCGCCTACACTTCTCAACTGTGGTAGAGACAAAGTTTAAATTGTGCCGACTTCTGGTAGCAAATGTCCTATACTGTCAGAGCGTCTAGGGTTCCACAATCCAGTATGCCTCTTTCTTAATAATGAACTCCATTGGAGCTTCATTCTATGATCCCATAAAACGTAAGTCAGACCAAAGGGGTTGCGACAGACAGCCATGACAGTTTTCCCATACTCACAGCATCGATCAAGCCAGTCTTATTGATTTAAGGTTCTCCCAAGTTTTAATATTCGTACCACAAGAAGAAATTGATATAAAAACTGACATCATAATTTCAAAATCTACTCAACGCCATCCTTCATGATCCTTCACCAAACCAACGCCTTGCTTCAAACTTGATCTATGTATACGTCTTGTGCATCGCTATACATTTTCTTCTCGAAAAGTCCTAACATTGTAGTCTGGCATCTCCCTTGCTGATTGTTATTTCTGCGGTTAGATGAACAGAAGAAACATGAAAGAACACATAACACACAAAGTAGTTCGAAGCCATCTGGAAGGGTATCTGCGACACCCTATATCTAATCTTAGAAGCTTTCGAACAAAATGGAAGTCGGAAGTTATTGTATTCAAATCAAATGATATAGGTTTTGCTCGATATTTAAGTAATTTCATAAAAATAACTATTGTTAGGGATTTTATTTTTCAAAAGTGGGCGTGGTTGTCAGCATTTGTGACGAAATTTCACAATTCCTGATAGCATCTTCCAAATAAATTTGATAATCGTAGTCAATAGCTTAAAAAAGGTCAAATTCCTTGTCATTTTCGGGTTAGAGTGATCCAAAAAGGAGGCGTGGCTGTATAAGTGATTTTTAATAACTCTAAGCTCAAAATTAAGCCCCGCAAAACAGTCTTTATTCGAACGATCTTAAGTGTTGGCACAGACAGACCTTGTTAGATCGATCTTCTTCCATTATGTTTATGTAACAAACTAACACACCCTATGGTAGAGGACATAAGAACCGATTGATCTTATGGTTAATCACTTAATGTAACAGAATACTTGACATGTAGGAAAGCCACAAACCCGAGTCAAGATTTGCGGCTTCATCCATTAAATCCGTACTGTGGGAAACAGTCTTTGTTGCCAACACACAGGCACACACACAAAAACCAACCAGTCTTTCAGCTCAGCTTCTGGCATGCAGTCAAACTCTGGAGGTGTAACCTAAGACTTACTGCGTCGTGGTGGTGTGCTGACAGAACTATGACGGTAATTCTGCATTGTTGCAACTACGCAACGAATCGAGTTGCATCCAAAGACCGAATGTGTTGTACGAGTATCTGTAATTGATTGATCATAACCTGTTGCCATGTCAACGTTTTAATTTTCATCACAGAAACAGAAACCCAGCTCGGATGCTTGTGCTCCTTTGCAGAGTGCAACGAGTTCATTTGCAGTTTGTGGAGTTCCTGGTTCTTCACAGTCTGGAGTGGGGGATTTCTTAGAATGTTTTGGAATGTTTTTTTCGATTTTGTTTATGGAAGTACTTGAGCAAGACCTTGGGCGAAGTTTTCACTTCTTTTGAACACATGTTCGTGTGTACATACGTCTCTCTGGTCTAACGACTCTCTTCATCAATCGATGATCCACTTTGAGCGGTGGCGGCGGATCAGCGCGCCAACGTCAACGATTTCACATGTCAAGTTATGTACGGCTCGGGATCGGGCAGTCGCGCCGCCGCTGAGACAACAGCAACAGGTAGGACTGTAGCAAGAGAGAATCAAAAGTCTCATGCGCACACACTTAAGTAGTTGTAATTCCATTGAAATGAGTGATCGCGCGGGGTTTGCTTCGCGATCACCGAACGCGAGAGTGAGTGAGAGATGATCGTGTCGCTTTGATTGGGATTGGGATTGGGATTGGGATATAGCACCGCAACGAGGAGCACTTGATGGGGCTGGCGCAAGTGCAAGAGTCAATAAAAATTGTAAAGTGAGAGATAGGGTCTCAATGATGACGATCACCGTATGCATGTGTATGTAAACTGGAAAGAAGGAGAAGGAGAAGGAGAAGAATGCGATAGGTTTTTCGTTTTTCTAAGTCTTTTTGGTTTCTTTTCTTCTTCGTATTATGTAAGCGCCATTGCGCTGCCCGACTTAAGATGGAAAACTAAAAATAGAATTGTACTTGAGGTGGAATAAATTTGATGATATACATAGTTCTTTGGAAGGAAGATCTTGGGTTAAAGGCAGAGACTGTAATAAATGCGGATCTAATGGACAGATCTTCTTAATCAGCTCTAAAATCACGAAGAGTTTGGCAGCACTAAGTAGGAATACAGATCCGTAGAGTTCAAGTAAACCTTCACGGACCTCTGTATTATTTGGAACACCCAGAGTTCTGTACAGAGGTCTACGCTCAGCACGGAGGCACTTATTTAGACCAGTAGCTTATCGCTTTGACTCTCAATGCTCCATTTATTTGATTATGGGTTTTAGCGACCGCCAATTGGCACCAATTGCGGACTGAAAGACACTTTAGCGAAAGGTGACTCTAAAGTAGTGGTTTACCCTGCGAATTCCCTTATTCTGGTGATTTCCAGACGTGTTCAATCATTTTTGTCAGGAATTGTGGTAGTAAAACTGTCGTCCTTTACCAAAATACAAGTTTTTGTTTTCCTTAAAGTCCTGCCTGTCCATTTGGTTCAGACTTTTGAAACATCTTTTGCAGAAGGGATAACTAGAATTCAAGATTTAACCCAGCAGGCCAAATTACACCTTCTCCTTGGTACCGGGACTTTGCAGTTTCAGTTTTCTTTTAGACTCAAAAAAATGACTCTTTTTCGAATGGAGTCATGTTGCTTGGTACATATGTATGTACTTGTTTAGAAGCTGCACGGATGAGAACCCAGTCTCTAGTATTTTCAAGGCGCGGGGGCCCTGTGATACCAAGCACTACTATCCGCTGATTCACGTATAGCTGTCGTTGACCATTCGGAACTCTATTGCTTTTTATTAGGACTAGGAGCATACTGACTCTTGATGAGAAAACTGTGTTACCGAAAGACCCCTTGATGTGTGGCCCTACATGTTATTGACGAGTTGGTGGCAGGCACCCACCTTGAACTTTGCCTATCTATGTGAATATTGGCTCAACTGCAGAGGAAGGGACTAGCTGTTTTAAAGATTAAGTCAGCTTACTTAACCAGTTCCCACTTTTGGGAACAGTGGTTACATTTCGCTAACTCCAAGTCCACAGGATGCACGACTGTTTTAAAAAGCCTTCCACATCGCGGCGGACAACGGCTGCAGTTTATTTGATAGTCGTTTACTGAAGGTGATCTCAAACTCTGTATACTTTGTGGCTCCCTCTCTTCAAACTTGCTTTTAGGTTTGCACAAATCTGTTTGTCCAATATGACTTGGACTCTCTATAGAGTAGAAGTCCTGCTTTCCTTTAGACTGATGATGTTACTTTGAAATGCGAGTAGCTGTGGTTTGGATAACCAAATTATTTGTACTGTCCATTGGCTTTACGAGACACAAATTTTGTCTTTCATCCTTCGCAACTTAAGACTAATGAGTACCAGTTACAACAAGTCTGTGATTGCTGGCACAAACATCTAAAAATTAATCTGGAGAACGTATCAGTATTCTGTCTATTAAGAGGGTGCCGTGGGTCAGTAGAACGTGGCAGGTTCGAATCCCCTACACCTCCTGCAAGCTTCTGACAAACATCCACATATCATTCATAGAATGCTTTTGGGACTTGGCCCTCACGTTTTTCCAAAAACTCTACTGCACGAGTAGTAGAATTTAATTTCAAATAAAGTTTTTTGTCGAGCAATAGTCAATGGTATTTGGCACTGTCAGAGGTTCTGAGGGGGATTCCTCTAACAGAGGGAGTTTTGAATTGGGGTTCCTCTTGTCTATTAATAGTACAATTCTATTTTTAGGGGACTAACTGTTCGAAGGTTTAAGGGTTATTGGCCCGAGATATTTAGTGGTTGTGTGGCTTGCCTTACCAGCCTTTGGTATGAAAACAGCCTTACGTCCCTCCATGTTCTTTGCATATATCCCTACATGATGATCGGAGAAATACCATCCAGTCTTGGTGAGAAGACAGAACGATCTGATGAGTGAATAATTCTCTCTTCTGTAATCATTCCTATTGGAGGTTCCATGTTCTTATACTGGCTACGGCCTTACACAGAAGCCCCCTTCCACTCGCAGATGGAATGTAACACGCTCAACGCGATTGGTTAAACCTTGGTCCTGGTTTGGCTATGCAAAGATCAGATTGTAGAAAGCAAGTACACCACAGATCCACTTTCAAAACAAGGATTTTCAACTTACTTCTGTACTTTAATACAAGGTTGCTATACAAGCAAATATGGATCATATGTATACTGAAAGGTCTGTCAATACCTCGCTTACTTTTTAATTCATTTACGAGTTCGAAACGAACTAAGTCTAAATCGATCTTATTGTTCGGTCTACCTAACAAATAATGAACACCGAGAAAGCGATTTTTAGTTATTAATAGTGGCACCGATGACTTCTACAAATAAAAACGATGAGGGCTCTAAGTGTCAACTACAAGGAGGAGTTCGTCGAATAAAACTCAGATTTCTTGCGGTGTACAACAAGGTTGTACCCTGTCCTCATTACTTTTTCTAACGATGAAAGCAATAAGTGCTTTGTCACATGAAAGAGATCGTAAATCCAAAGCTGGCACGCAGAAACGCACGCACGAATCAGGAACGTTTGGACACCATTATGTCAAATAATGTATTTCGAGAAAAGATGATAAGGGCGTGTTCACACAGTCCGTCCATCCTGTGTGAACAGGGTCTAACAGTGCCATCCGACAGATCACGGTAACCACAATGGATCGGCGAGTAGTGTCACACGAACTGACAGATGTCACAAAACTGCACACGAGAACGATGACAACGACGTTTTCAAAAAGTTGCAGTAGTTTAGTTAGGACAGTCTGTCCTAAACATCATCTTTGCTTTCTGACAGCTGGATGTACTCAGTAAAACACACCTAATAGAACTCCACCTGTGGTTTAAACTTGGCCCCTGTCCCTGCTGGGCTCCCACTTAATAATCCCTCAAGTGTTAATAAAACAAGAAGCAAAACGAATCATACGTGTAAATACAACAACCTTCCGACATGCTACCATACTTTTGTATTCAAAGATTAATAGTTTGTTTGCCCTGTTGTTGCTGTCAAAGTCCCTTAAGCATCTGTTCTACGCAAAGTTCAACCGCAGGCACATCAACTTTTCGAACTTTTTACTGTCATAAGCCTGCACACTGACATCACCTAGTCGCCCATTAAAATGGCACCAACCGACAACTCGACCAGCCGAACAAAGAGCAAGGACTCTGACGGCCACCAGAGCGGGGAGGGGGAGCTGGCACTGGCACAAATCTGAAATGCAAATCCACCTCTCATAACAAAGGAAATTGATTGTTCAATTAAATTTTTGTTCCGAAAACAAAAACCATGTCAGCAGTGGAGATACGTTTTCGAAAAACATCTGTTCACCGAGATGGAGTAATAATATTTATTAAAAAATATTTTGATTCGATTAACTGATTTTTGACGGCGACTTCATGAGGTACCGCAGGGGAAGGAGCACTTGTGTGATCCTTCATCAATCATGGACCGCTCCCCGGGAACACGGTAACACGGGAACCATTTGAATATAAGCAAATTCTGTTGTGTCACTGTGGACAGAGAGGACAGCAGGCAGGAGCAGAAACATCATCCCAATTGCATGACGGTTGTGCGTTCCGTTTTGACGGAAGATTTATACATCTTGGGGATTATTATTTTATTGCGATAAATTTATTTGCAAGGATTGAGATTGCGGCTGATGGGGGCTTCCAAGTTTAATTGAGTTTGCGTGTGTGCAATGGATGGACATGGGATATGTGCGCAGATGGTTGAAGGCCGAGTCGTATTACTGTGGCAGGACTGTGCAGGACCATCTTGCTGATGATGATGATGGATCAACTACATGACAATTTATTGCCAGGCATTCGTTTGCATTCCTTGGATTGGAGTTGACCTCATGACCGGTTTCAATGAGTTCTGCGGTCAGATTGTTTCCGTTTTTTTTTTGTTTTTTTTTGTGTAATGTCCTCTGTGCATGGTCGAGGGGTTCGTACTATGAGTAGAACCCTTTTTGGGTTCTCTGGAGGAGCGCAAAAATATTTGCGGTTGATTTCCTTTGGATGAGTACCTGTATTTATGAGATATTAATTGAAATTTCGGGTTATTATGCAGCTGGGGGTTGGGGTTGACGGCGCTCGTATCGTGGGAATATGCTCACTCGTATTGCGGTAGGTAAGTGAGTTTATATATTAGAATTGAATGGCAGGTGAAGGAAATGAAGGGCTTTGAACCTCCTATTTTGATGGAGACTCACTACGGTTATGCGTTTTTACTTATATTCTCTGTATTCACTTGAAGATATGATGGGAAAATCATCTATTCCAGCTTTTACTGATATCCAGAGTTTCCTTGCAGAACAAAAGCTATGTTTCCTGAGGAAGATGCCTTTGGATGCTCCCTGAAAAGCTGTATTGACTTCAGTTGCATTTTTTGTATAACCTTCACTCTAGAGTGGCGAATACCTGACCTTGAAATGATAATCCTTCGGGAGACATATCTTCAGTTAACCTATTAAGTAGGTTTAGGTGGCTGCGTGTACGAAGATAGAGCCACTATTAAACTGGAAGAGGTTCTCTGCGATAATATGGAATTTTCTTTTTCGGCTACGTAGGGGCTAATAAAACCACTCCGAGCCTCTTATGTAAGAGGACCAATCCATTGAGGTTTTTGAAAAATAGGCTCGTCAAGAGGCTTACCAGACAGTGTACCTTAGGGTATCCCTAGGGTTACATAGTTGAACAGTGATCGTAGTAGGTTTTGGAAATAACATTGCTATCGCTGCCTCCGGAATACACTCTAATACTCTCAAGGGAATTGTCTAATGTGCCCTCCTTCGACTCACTATATGGGCCTCAAATTGCATACTAGGAGCAAGTCCCCTCAAATAACAGAACTTGTCATCTTTACGAGAAAATATAAGGATCCCCTTGTCGACACTACGACCACTAATGGATCTTTGAAGATTGTGCAATATGCTTGGTTCTCATTTTGAACAAGTAGACAAAACAACTGTGGATTTTTACTCCAGTAAAAGGCCATATAGGCCTACACTACTGTATGACATGGTAGCCGGCTATAACTAGGGCTACTCTTCTCAGTTTTCTATCTAAAATGCTTAAACATCAGTGGTGCTCTGAAAATGTCTCCTTCTGCTCCTCAAGGTCCTCTTTGACATTCTTGTCAAGCAATTGGCGGCTATTTGACTCAAAGTCTCCTTACATAGATTTAGCTATCATGAAGGCCACCGGTCGATCATTGATCTCCTCAATTTCATCCTAGACGACATCGACTACTCACCGCTGACTTTGGTATTTGACCGAACCTTTCGGTACGACCGTAGGGTCACTGGTTCCTCTCCTGAGGACAGCGCAGTCTACTTCTATACTAACGGCTCCAAGACTGGAGGGGTGGATTGCTGTGTTTTCACCGACAAGTTCAATCTGGAGATCTCCTTTCACCCCCAGAGTATTATAGGAGAACAATCAAGAAATCCTTGTACCTTAGCATTTCCAACAGTCATTCGGGTATTCAATCCTCAGAATCGTAGTCTTTCACTTCAAAGACCGCTTTAAACTGCCGGTTTTCCCTCCTGGAGATGCCTGAGCATTCAGCTACGTTAGTCGTCGAACCACAAATACATTGCAGGAAATTCCAAAGCTGACGGTCTCTCCAGACTGAGTATAACCCACACGATCCTGCCAAAATGACAGATCCTGAGTGTGTCCCTTGCTACCTTTTAGTAGTACCAACTGCAGATGGGAACATTTCTGTACTTGCAACATTGCAAGACAGATCGGGCCTAAGCTTGATCTAAAACGTTGGTTCTGTTGAAGGGATCACAGATCCGCCGCGTAATCGGTGTTCTCATTCGGTACTCAAACTTTTGTGGCGTTTTCACATGACTTCTTCAGAAGCTCAAAAGAAGGAAGAAATCGTCCTCGCAAAGATAAGTCCTAACTGCTTACCCGACAGGAAGCTAAGGTGCCAGACGAACAATGGCTTTAAATACTAAACCGTTTCCGCTGGAGTCCCTCAGGGGTCAGTGCTTCGACTCCACATATTGAACATAATATCGGACGGAATTAGTTGTGGTTACCATGGTCATACAGCTCCACGAGGTAGAGTCCGCCATGGACGATGCGATCCCTAGAATAATAAATTAGCTAGAGTCTGCTGACCTATACATAACTAGCGACCACAAGACTGAGGCAGTCTTAATAACCAGTCGAATGGAATACTTAAACTTTTGGGTCACTGATGCAAACATCGGTTTGTTTCTAGGATGCTGTCAAACATCAGGGGACCAGGATACGCGAGGAACAGTTTGCGTTCCAAAGTAGTAACCCGGCAACTACCACCTCACACAAATTCTGTCCGGCCACGGTGGGTAACGGAAGTATCTCCGAAGATTTGGATACGATAGCTGGCCTTTCTGTCCAGAGTCTCTAGATGAAGAGGAGGGTGTGGAGCATGCAATGTTCGCCGGTCAACGGACGACTGCGGCTGGTTGAAGAGAAGATCTGCTCTTTTTAACGAACGTCATGAGCTAAGAAGTCTCGAAAAAATTAGAAGAGCTGTTACGGCAGACGCAGAGTACATTGCATACGTTGGTAACTAGGACCACGAAGTAATTCCTTATGGCAGGATGTGCATCGTCGCTATATCGAGTCGATAAGGTCTACAAATCGTGTAAAGTTCGGGCTATTAGTATATTTGGAAGATCATCACATCCATTGGCGCATTAAAAAAAGGGGCTTTCGACCCAGCAGACCCACTAGGACCTCTAGAGCTTCTAAGTCTAAACTTCAAAGGGTTCAAAACGATATTTATAATCCAATGTGGTTGTTGAACATTGGCTTTACTTGGTTTTTACTGTCCATTGGCTTGTCTTTTGCCATTTTTAGTGAGGCTACCGACTGACCATCTATTCGGCTCTTTAGGGTCCACAGAAGGCTGTTAATTTGCAGTGAGTCACTGAATCCAATTTTCCTCGCTCACAACCCTGCATTCACTACCAAAAGCAATACAACATAACCCTGATTAAAATTATACATACTCCCTGATTACAGATACACTTTTCGGAGTTTTTAATTTCCTTATAAGCTGTAAGTACGAGTAAGAGTAACAAATAAAAAAAAAATAAATTCACCATCCCGTTGGCTAGGGTATAATTAGTTGAACTTAAAAAACAACTAAGACACATGTTTTTATTTTAATTAAGATTAACTGGCGAGCCAAACTGCCGGAAAAGTGCAGCTAATAACAATAATAAACGCAAACCGTCGTAAACGAAAGACCACCCATGCAGGCGGCTTACTGATCTTGCATGGATCTTGTGCACATTTAATGAGTAAATTTCATTCTGGGTGTATAGATAAATTGTTAGGTGGGCAGATACATACCTATATGGACGTGGGCTTACACGAAAATAAACATGTAAGCGCACAATGCATTCCTCGCTAATAATGTGATATTGTGATATGCACGTAAGATAACAAGTTGTAGGCAATAAAAGTAGATCGTGATTATTTTCGAAATGACATAATCACAGGGGGGAAGGACATATCTGTCTTGCAGGGTTGTTATGCTTCGCAGTTATAGCGAACAATAAATGGGGTTTCGATTGGAAAAACTGTCAGGTGTTCAAGGATTCGATTGACATTACACTGAAGGTCGTAGAGTAGACTCTTTTGTGTTCGTGTAATGACATCTCAGTCTGCAGTAAGTTTGCCTGTAAGATGGATCCATAGTGAACAAATGTCATGGAGAAACGTTAATGGGAAACTACTAGGCTTGGTTTGGACTGCTGTGTTGTTCGTTTCCTTAGATGACGGTATATTTGGAACTTTTTCCTTGGGCTTTGACGTGGTCGTGAAGGGCGCGATTCAATTAGTGTTTATGGTCCTAAAATCCACTCTCGAGGTGAAGATCGTGTTAGTGTTTAGGCTGAAGTCAGGGGTGCCAATCTCGTAATAATACAATATTTTAAGCATAGGCCACTCCCCGCATCTGTTTCATTTGGACACAAGTCTATTGGAATTAGTGTGACTGTAGTTTCAAGAGTTACGTCACTTTATCTGCTAAAGACCTCCAGATAAGATGTCCATAGAAATAATGGATGCGTTCCATCGAGCTTTAGGGGCCCTATTGGCTTAGTCTTAAGTCTACCGCCCAGTTGATATCTTTTCCGTTCAGTGTTAGATGCTGTTCAAGTGAATGATGAGTGGAAATATGGGGACTTTGGATAAAATATTGCAGATTTTTGGTAGTGGATTATATTTCGCTACAACCGTTTGTCTTGTTCTCATTCAACCACCATACGAGATGGGTTTTTTCCTCTTTGATTTTAGGGGCAGGGTAGGGTTGGATCTTGGGATTGTACTGAACAAAACGGAGATTGGAAGCGTAACATACAAGAAAATGGGTTATAAGGCTTATAATGCACTCTTCATCTGCAAGAGAATAGCAGGTACTTGTTCTATAAGGGTCTTCCAATAGAGACTTCCGAATTTTGGTAGTTGAAAGCGGCCATATTGTTGAAGCTACATCTGTCAAATTGGCTGTCATTTATTCAGTCTGTTTTGCCAAATCATCTTCGGATAGATATAGGGTTCAACATTTTACGGTCGTCCTTCCGAGGGGACTACTCGCAGTGTGGTGGATAAACGTGAGTCCATGGGTCCAGTAAACGATCTACCAACACAAGTATGTCGACGAAACGTAAGATCTGCCGAAAACATTGCCGCTGTCCGTGAGAGTGTGCAGGAGAATCCGAGGCAGTCGATTTCGCGTCACTTACATGAACTCGGCCTTTCGTAGATCACAACTTGGCGAATTTTGCGTCGTGATTTGGGCCTGTACCCTGAGGTTAAACGACCATGTGTTCGCTGAATGGGATCTTCAGCTACGTGCCACACACGTGCACGATTCTGCAATTCGAGGGCATGGTCATCTCACGTGGAGGTGATGTGAACCGGCCAACGAGATCGTGCGATTTGATCCTGTTAGACTTTTTCTTGTAGGGCTTTCTGAAGTCGCAGGTCTATGCGAATAAGCCACAAACCAAAGCGGCCTTCAAAGCCAACATAACCCATGCCATCGGTTAAATTCAGCCTGATTGATGCGTCAGGGTGGAAGTGGAAATGATAAAACTATGTAAGTTTTTGGCCACTAGCTTGTGACACATAAGTATGTAGTTTGGAGTAAACTTAAGGACTTGAGAAAGTATTTTTTTCCCAATTTTGACGAAGTTGGGTCTGTGAACCAAATCCATGAAATAGTAAAGTTTTGCACCGATATCAAATGCATGGAAGAGATGGGTAGGGTGAGGGATGAGTACAAAGGCTAGAGCTATACTAATCTATGACTGGTTGCTTAAGACTGGGGATTGTGGAGTCACTTAACTTTCAAGATTGTTTTTGAAAACATTCCAGTTTGTTCTTCTGCGCTAGCACTAAGTTCTATGCACTTTGGCGTTTTCATCTACGAGGTATGTCTTTAGCTAACAGAGTTATATTTAAAACCTGAAACGCAAGAGTCAGGATTCATATACTATCTACCACCACGGAAAGATTGAAACGGCTTTAACCCTAAACACCCTCATAAGGGTCCAACGTGGTGCAGGAATATTCTCAGAGCAACCATTAATCAACCCGAGCCTATTGTACATTTTGTTTAAATGGGCATGTATCCTGGAATCCACTGATCCTGTGCTCTGGACCAGTTTTGAATTGGTTGTGGTGGAAGTGATGACTGTTTATAAGATGTCTATATGATTGTTAAAGTTCAATACCGGTAATACCATATATTTCCGCATGAGGCACACTTGCGTGGTTTCAGATGGAAATTGATGGTTTCCTCTAATACTTACTTACTTAGGTGGCGCTACAGTTCGGGGTGAACCTACGGCTCAACCAACAAGCCTCTCCAGTTAGCCCGGTCCTTAGCTATCTGCCTCCAGCTGCACACACAAGTCGGTTGAGGTCCCCTTCTACTTGTGCGCGCCACCTAAGGCGAGGTCTTCCTCTACTGAATTGTCCCTCCGGGTTTGATTCGAAGACATTCGCTCTACATGTCCTAGCCATCTTAAACGATTGATGCGCATTTTTCTGACTAGGTCGATGTCGCTCTACAGCTCGTATAGTTCGTCGTTGAATCTTCTCCTCCAAAGCCCGTCAACGCAAACGGGACCGAAAATTAGACGAAGAATCAAGAGTGGAAATACGGGGAAATATGGTTTCCTCTAATACGCTTGCTAAAACCACTCTGGTTCAGGAGGGCCTCTGTTTGTGTCCTCATTGTGATCTAAGTAATGCTGCACTCCTAAGGTCGCAGTCACATCGCCAACCTACCCCATATCTATCTAATTTCTCCAGTTGAGTCCTCAAATGTTGATACCAATGCGTATTTTGTAGCCTCTGGACGAGATTGTCCTTGGAAGTGTTCAGACCCTGCGATAATATATGGGTCTCGCTGGAAGGTGCCTCTCGTGGTGATCGCATGGTGAAAAGTCAGCTTTTAATTCTTCTGCAATTTGAAAACCCTCGAATAAATGGCAACTTCCCACAGACTCATATATATTCCTTTTTTTTTTTTTTTACTGTTTATTTGTTCACTTATACATTATTATACATTATATTTGCGTAAATAAACCTAAAAATGACGACCTTATTTATAACTTAAAGTAAATGACCTCAAGGGTTCTCAATACTTATACTATTATAATTTTTTTTGAAGTACTTAGTTCTAACAATTACTTTTTTTTTTTTTTTTTTATTTGTCTTATTAATTTTGTTATTATTATAAGGAAAATGTGGCTAAACCTTTTGTAATTACATTATCTTTTCTTCTATCTTTTTTTTTTTTTATCAAAATCTAACCTAAACAAGAAAAACTAAAACTAACTTAACCTACCTTAACCTAGGGATGGGATTGGGCCCTGACATATGATCCTTAGCTCGCCAATAACAAGTTAAGCAAAGTCAGTTCACCCAACTATTTCATTGGAGGACTTAAGATCACATGTCAGAGCCCACTCCTACTTAACCTAAACGTTAGTTTCAACCCATTCGACCCACCAGTATCTTTGTCGATTCAATCTTTCGACGCTCAATAAGTCCCTTTCAGGCACACTTACGCAGTATCTCAGATCAGCATTTCCATCACCCGAGGATATTGGTTCATAGAGAATACGTTTATCTGTGGCCCCTCTAGCACAAGATGGTAAATAATGGGTACGTTCGTCGAGTCTGATAAGTAGTCATGTGCATCCAGATATATGTAGGAATGCCTCAGGTGGAATATAACCACTCGCCAAAGTGTTTCTGAAATACTCAGGGTTGGGATAAAACAAGCCCGAAACGAGTTCGTTCTCCGCAACGCTAGCTGACCGCGCGAAATGATTCGTCACAAGATCCAGAATGACATTGTCAATTCTGGATACACCAGAAGCATCCAATAGTCTCTTATTAGAGACGTAATGCCGAAAGTCGGAATGTGCGCTTCTATACATCCGCATACAAGCTCGAAGACATTTTCTTTCAAATAGCCGAAGCTTTTCCATATAAGATGGGCTTATGTTCCAACATACTGGACTCGCATAAGTTAGAATTGGACGAATGAAGGCTTGGTAACATATGATCTTCACATCGGATCTTAGATAGTTGGAGTAAAAAAGACTTTTGAGTGACATAAATGCCGCCCTTGCTTTTTGTAACTGTATATTTATGTGCTCATTGTAGTACAAGAATTTGTCCAAATAAACACCTAAATACTTCACAACAGTCTTTGACTCTATGTGGAGACCATTGGAACTCGTTATCCGAAGATTTTTCCAATTTCGTCTCAAATCTGAATTGCCGCGTCTTACTGGGATGCGGAACAGTATGGTTTCACATTTCATGTGGTTGATCTTTAGCTTCCATTCTGAACAAAATGTCTGTAGCTTATCAAAATTGTCTTGAAGCTCTCTTTGGGTATCCTGTATTTTTGAGCCACTTGCGTACAGAAGTCAGCAAATGCTATCGAATTACCCAATCCGTGTAGCATTTCAGAAACATAGATGTTAAAGAGGAGCGGTGCAGTAACTGTGCCCTGTGGGAGGCCATTGATAACATTAAAAACTTTAGTCGTCGTGTATTGTCTATCTGTTACAACAAATTTCTTCTCGTACACCATAGATGTAATCATCTTTACTAAATGATTTGGGAATTCATATAGAAGAAGTTTATATAATAACCCGTCAATCCAGACCGTGTCGAAGGCTTTTTCGATATCCACTAGACAGGCAGCTGTACATCGTTTCGCGTTTAGATTCCAATTGATATCTGAAATCAGTTTTGTAACAGCGTGCACCGCCGAATGGTTTCTTTTGAACCCGAATTGGTTTCTTTCACAATCAAACAAAATTGACTTACTAATTATTACTTCGAAAACTTTCCCGATGTTAGGCAGGAGACTAATTGGCCTATAGTTAGAGGGATCAGAGGGATCCTTATTTTTTTTATTATTGGAAAAACCTTCGATGTTTTCCAACATCTCGGGATCATATACATTCCTTGTTTCTAAAGTGACACATATTTTTCTTATAAAATTTCCAATTTAATATTAATATTTCCATTTTTTTTCTTTTCCTTTCAGGTAAGTGACAATCTGGATAAATCCACCAACATGGGTTTGTACATGTGCTCCTAGGAATTCTCTAATTATTTCAACTCGGCAACTTCCCTATTCTCTAAAATACAAAAGCTATCCCTTACTAGAATTTTAACTTTAATTTATAAACAATTTCTCTTCTCAAATACCATTCATTCATCAATTAATTAAAAGCCAACAAGTAGACGCAATTAAATTGTTGTTGCTCGCCACCACATAGTCTGTCAACGTTTCAATATTCAAACATTCAAAAGGCGAGCACCGCACAGGGAGTGTTTTTCTAGTTATCCCATCCTGGCATTCCCTATGCAATGTGAACCAATTAACTTTTCACAAACATTTCATCAACTAATGGAAAATTTCCTTTGAAGCGCGCTCAACGCAAAGCGAAACGTTTCGAATTGTTTACGTAATATCATTTCAAAACTAAATGAATCAGAGCAGATCACCTCGAAGAGCGATATGGAGGAAATATTCTTCAAGAAGATGATACTGAGGTACACTGACACGTAAAACGACAGTTTTGGAATTTCTTCATTAAAAAAAAAAACAGCAAATGAATAGTAAATGGGTTACTTGGGTGATTTGGTTTTTAAGTGAGGCGCACATACGTCTAATGAGACGCTGCATGGACCGAGGTTCGATTTCCTAGTTCGCACCACTCGCGAACGTCTGACAAACATACGAGAGTATAAAGGTCATGAAGAAGCTTCTTAAATAAGAAATTGACTTTTGGGCGCGTCATTAAAGAGTAAGACTCTCGGATTACAATAAGCTAGGTTCTGGGATGCAAAGGTGAAATAAGGCTAACTGGAAATTTCATGTACCACACACCTGATGAGGCGTATTTAAGAGGTTAGGTCAGCTGTTAGGGGCTTTCACTACAATCTAGTGAAGGCCTTGAAGTAAATGAGAACAAAACAAAGTTAATGTTATCAATATTCGAAGAAACATCTATTCATGGCCTAGACTACGATGTCGCAGTTGGCAGTAGTAACAGTAACAAGCAGTCAAGGACATCTTAGTGGAGATTCGGCGAAGACTTATAAGTGAGGGCAAAACATTGAATCTGCTAATTCTGCTATATGTAGCAGAGTCCTGAACCATTAGCAGGAAAGAAGAACAGATTTTGACCACTTTTGAGAGAATAATTCTTTATTGAAGATTCGGTCCAGTATGCGAAGATGCCAAGTAGAGAAGAAGGTACATCCACGAATTCTACGAGCACTTAGTACAGCTTATGTATCAGGAAGCCAAAACATTGGCTCACCCAGTTCGACCAAATGGGCAATAATAGGAAAAAAATATACGAATTACACCTTCCAGATTCGAAATGACAAGGAATACCAAAACGAGACCGAGGGCACAAATCGAGGACACAGCCTGTGATAAAGGAGAGTTAATGCTAATTTAAGTGATCTATGATCTATACTGATGCTAATTGAACCTTAAGATCAGTGGCATCCCCACAGTAGTCTCGATGAAACAAAATCCTAATCACCATGCATTATTTCCAGACGTACATTGTGTTTAATCAAACATAAAAGTAGAAACTATCCCGACTTTTACCTATCAAGCAATTTTCAGAACCAGTTCAGCTCTCAAGATATACTCCTTGCAAGCTAGTCCGTAAAACATGAGTTTCCCATTAAATCCTTAAACCCTAAGACTAGAGCCGTCCCCACAGAAGTCTCACATGCCTGAAATTAGGCTTATATATAGTCCTCGATCTTCTAAGTACCTTAGAGCCTTCAAATGTATATAAAAGCTTTAACCCGGCTCAATCTTAAACTGGAAATGAAGTAAAATTTCAAAGTTATGACAAAATAGGCGTGACAGTGGGTGGATAAGCAAATGTTTCACTTTTTTTTTCTCAGGTATGAAATTTAATTCTCCTACCTCATAGTTTAACCATATGAAGGGTCCACAAGGACCTAACTCTTTCCTACCTCGTCACCCCAAGGACCTAACCTATTCGACAAAAGACTGGTGGTGTTATAGCTATTACATATGTAGATTCTGAAACTTAACATGGCCAGCCCCTTAATTTCTAGACCACATCTGGGGCCTAACGATTCTCCAGTGAGAAACTAGAACTGTGAAACTTAAGTTTCAGAAAGTATTCCAGCGCTGCAGTAGGACATTAGGGGTCACCCTCTACATATACGAGTCTTTGAACTTTTTGAATGGTCTAGTTGTGTATAAAAGTATTAGTGTGCATCCCTCTAGAAATGATTGACGATGAGAACTTGAATCCCAAAAAAGTTGTAACCATGACAATTCCGACGGATGGAACCATATTTGCCTTGGATAGATTTGTTGGCTTAGACCTACCCTCGGTGAGAATGCACTTAGACCAGAGGAAGGTGCATTGTATAGCCGATGCGAAAGGTGGGTGCATCCAGGTCTTCTAAAAAGACTTCGACGTGGATTCCGTCCTCGGTTTTGTACACTTCTGCTACTTCGCACACTCTCTTCGCACACTCTCGGCGATTAGCGAGAATCACACCATGGGGCTTTTCGACAATTTAATTTCATCATAAAAGACAGATGTACATCCATTTTTAGATTAGTGGAACCAATACCTAACGGCTGTCGTAGACGGTGAAGGGTTCCCATAGACCGCAACTAACTTTGATTTCATTTCTTCGAACGTTTTCCAGATCGATGGGTGTCAAGTCAAAACTAACCTGTTTGAACGATGACAGTTCACAAACTTTTCTCAGCAACGTCTAGTATCTTCGAACACGGCTACTTATTGATTCACAACCATACTTTCCGAAGACATACTACGTTAGTTTGTGACTCGAAATGTAAAGGTTTAAGCCAACAGACACCGAACCATGCGAGATAAAAGACAAAATCTGTCACTAAGGGCTCTATAGATTCAAGTCCCATTGAATGAAAAATTCACAGTGAATCAGAAGTGATTTCAATCCAAAATCGGTCATGATTAAGATGCCCATACTGCCTTCAATAAGAGCATGCTCCGCTGGACTCATCTCGTTAACAGGTACTTCACACCTGGATGGAAATTTTCCACTCACTAAATTAACCAGATCTCGTTTTCAATATTGAATTTCTTAATTTTCGAATCCGTCATTCAGTTGCCACAAGAAACGTCTTTATCGCTACTCTACCACCAGCGCACATCATCACTCACCGCCCGTTCGCATCGATTTCACCATGAACATCCATCAACATTATACCGCACGCCGGGCCGCAAAGACATCAGCCTGACATGACAAACTTTCAAGCGAAAATGCGTTCGCATGCATGAACGTTCTATGGGCCACCCCAGGCATATGATCTTTTGTACCTTAGCACCTCCCAAACACAAACCCGCGATACTAGGCTGTACTCAGAGGTGCCACACGACCTTACACCACCGCAAATCTCAAATCAACTGCTGGTTGCTGCAACACAATACAAAAACAAAGACAAACTTCAATTCAAAGTGACAGATAACATTCGCACTCAATCAGTGCGACGACGACAACAACGACGAGGACGACGAAGAGCATGGACATGGAAATGTGGAACTATCCAACCAGCCAGCCAGCCATCCAACCAGCCAACCACCAACCAACAAAGTGTGCAAGCAATTTGCAACAAAGTTGCAGCCTCAATCACACGTTCCCTGTAATATGATGTAAACCGACCACAAAAGCAAATAACTATACGCACGATCCAGAAACAAATGAGACAACTTGGACTTACGACAACAACGGCTACGAGCTAGTATCGGATAACCGCACCGCTGGCTAATAAACCCGAAGAGATGATGTTGATGATGGTGGCGATGATGACGGCAATGGAACGATCTCAATAAATTGAATGCACGACGACGACGGTTCGGTTCTAGCCGTACGCACGCGGTGAGACCAACATTTTGTCAATCACTCTCGCCTCAAAGCGTTCTCCAATGTGACAGATCCAGAATGGTCTGAGTGCTGTAAGCGGGGCTACTCCCCGTCTTAAGGTAGACTCTATGCGATCAGAAGCAGTATCATATCACACACACAGACCCCGGGAGAGGAGGCTGCGCGTCGTATTCCCTTTCGAGAGCGCTGGAATTATGAGATGTTTTGCGGTCAAGTCGATGCAACCGCATTTTTATCGGGGGCAGCACATCGGGAGACTCTCCAAGTCAAATGAAGTCACTCGACATGGTATCCAATCGAGCCGAGACTTAGAATGTTAGAAACGAAATAAATTCCATTGGTGCGGTTGCATGCATGCGTACATGTTCTGTGGATTGGGTTGATATTCCAAAAAGGATTGAATGTTATCCACGAACGTGTATGAAGATATCATTTACTCGCGTCCAGTTTACTGTGAAAATGTGACATCTATCTGACAAATTGATATGACAGCTTGATGATGAATTGACATTTAATTGAAGTTTCCTCGCATTGTTTGCTGAAAAGTGCAACTTTTTGACGTTTCACTGTGAAATTGATTGAAATCGATCCTAGGGTACTGTGGTTTTTCATAAGCCGCTTTTAAGGAAGTACAGTGGAAGACAGCAGTTTTTTTTTCAGTATCGTTACGTAGACATGGAGGCAACTATGTGCAAAAAAAATGTGGACTAAACCACTTCTATCATTTTGCTGAGGTGATCCTATTACCTGAGTAGTATTTATGAAGCAACACATACTTTGGAAAATAAATGGAGTTGGCAGCATTTGTGGAGATTCATCTGTCAAAAATTACAGTAACTTGCCACGTATTCATTGAAAAGGGGAATTGGGAATTGTGACAACAGACAGGGGGATTGTATGTGGCATACTACATCTATGGAGGCGTTTTGGACTTTTGTAGAAGCTCTGAAGTATTCCAAATATTCCAAAGATGCTCCAGATTTCGGCAAGGAGATGCGCTGTTGTGTCATTTCTTCAATCTTGTGTTGGAACAGATAGTCCGCAGAGCAGGTGTAAATAGGTAAGGCACTGTCTCCAACCAATCTCTCCAGCTGCTGGGATACGCAGACGACATCGACATAATGGGTCGGTCCTAGCGCGTGGTTTTAATGAAAATTGAAGAACAGGCGAAACGAGTTGGCCTGTTGAAGTGAATGAGGACAAATCCAGTATCTGTTGTCAACTAATAAAGAAACGTCGGTCCACCGCTTAGGACAACACATCACTGTTGGCAATATTAATTTCGAGGTAGTTAAGTTATCAACTTCACGAATGACACACTAGTAGACTTGTCCTAGGAAGCCTCTGCTCCTTCGGTTTGTTGAAACAAATGGGTTTATAACTCCTAACTTGGAAGACGAAATTAATGCTAGAATTTGTAGAGGTTGTGTTCCAGGGAGAAGCTTTTTACGGGCCGAGAGCTCGTTTAGTAAGTAAGTAAGTAGTTGCCTCTAGCCTTTGTAAAGCAAGCAGCAATTTGGTGCGAAGCCTGAAGATAAGTTAAGAATCAGGTCATAGAACGACCATCTTTCAGCGCCACTTGGTCTCTGTGGAACTCCTCCTGTCATTTGTGCCAAAGTCAGCAATGTAGAGCAGTCATTTCTGAATCTTTCTGTCAAGTAATTCTATTGAAGGTCCAATATACACATACGAGAGGAGTCCTATCTTCATCTGCAATAAACCATGTATGTCTCCTAAGCTTAAACGCATTTTTTTTTAACAGTCATCGTCTAGGTGAGGATTCTTGTAAGGCCTGCGAAAGAGAATGAGAAAGTCTGTCTGTAATAGAAAGTCTTTTAAACTTATCAGTTCTGTCGAACAGCCGAGCTATAATTTTCAAGGAAAAACTCAAGGATGACCCAGAAAAATGTACAAAGTAGTTATCGGGTATCATCAACCATCAAATGAAAAAAATCAAAAATGATGTCCCACAAGGCGGTGTGTTGTCACCCATACTCTTCAACCATAGCATCTACAAAATGCTAAATAAATATTTACCCGACTTGTAGGATCCTGACTAGTAGGCCACACAATTCCTACTCAATAAGCTGCGCTGAGATCGAATGAAAACTTCGCTCTGGTCAGCAGAGTCAGTAGAGAAAGATCTCGCCTTAGTTGAAGCACTCAAGCTTAAGGTGGCCTCAACCAGCAGTTACAGGTCAGGACTAGACTAACCTGAGAGGCTTGTTGGTGGCCACACTTTTGGCCTGACTTCTGAATTTGTCACCGTCCACCAAGTTACATAAAAGAGCTTATCCAATCTGGGAGATTTAGAATAGGTCTACCTTTACCTATCAGGATTCATCCTGAAGCATTCACGTCTTCTGTGTAACCAATCAGGGTTATTTCGCTCCGATTTCATCTAAACAAATCCATCTTTTCCCATGGTATGTATCACTTCAGCAAGGGTAGACTTTTCCATGATCACAAGTATGTTTTCTCTGTAACATCTGTAACAACTCTCTCCGAGCTCGACATGAACTTCCTCCTACAAGTGTGACTCCAAAACAAACCGCCAGATACTATTCGAATCCATCCAGCTAAATGTTGCACAGAAAACGATTCGCCACCCGCATCGCTACGAATCGGTTCGCTAACTCATAAAACATTACAACTCCGGCATATCTACATGACGTACAGATGCCACCCTCTCGCACATCTTCCTTGGTGAACTTCCAAAAGCCATAAATCATCGGAACGATGTAGGCCGCCGCACATTGTCATTAGGAAGGAAGTACGCCAAAGTGATTTCGCCACAAACACGAGTATGTTCCGCTGTTGGTTATAACTTTTAGTGCGATGCAACTAAACGATCGTTTCAATTTATTGAAAAAGAGAACCATGTCGATCCTGATGGATTGATCGGTCCCACCATAACACAAGAATTTGAAACCTTTCTCCTTGTCGTCCCCAACGACACACTGAACGACGACCAAAAGAATGCATGAAACGAACAAAGAATCAAAAAAAAAAAAAAAAAAACGGAGAAGACCTTCCGCGCATTCTGATACGTATACAGGCGCCACGATGGCTTAATTAAGTCATCAACTAGGACAGGGCTAATTGGAGATTCTGTGTGTGCCCGATCATCAACATCCACATCACCACGATCATCATCATCATCATCAGTAATAGTGGTGGCATCAACAACAGAGAGGTGGAAAGAGTGCACCAACATCAACCTGACCATAAGTCAGGCGATGATTGCGATGGAGGTTATCGTTCCTCCAGAGCGAGTCCAGCGACTCTTACACACGATCACCAAGATCGATTAATTAAACGGTCATTATGATAATGTCATGTTAGGCAAATGTCATTCGGCCCTAAGACAAATGCGCGCGCCGCCGCCTTCTTTGTGCACTCATCGCCCTCTGTTTGCCGAGTGGATCCACCACCAAATGTCATACTGGTACAGAGAGGAACAAACAGAAAAAAAAAAAGTATCTACGGCAAAAATCTGTATCTTGGCGGGCGCTCTCTCGCACTCGCCTTGAAGATTCGCGTTGGGTGGTCGCCTGTGAGAATGTGTGGTCTTTATTAAAAAACAAAACACAAAAAAAAGGAATATCAACAGAAATAAAATAAAAACCTCCAAGAGTCACTGTGAGATAAAAAGAGTCTCCTCTCAGAGTGACTCTTAGATACTTTTGTATCTTTCATCCATTCGCGGCGTCTTGTAGTTGTAAATGGCTCGCTTTGAATCAATCAAAGTATCTTTTCTCATTGCATGCATATATTAGGAGTCCCCGATGCAGATACTCCACCATAATGCCATCATGCGCTTTGATGAGGTACGCATGATAGCCTCATAAAGACATTAGTGTCTGGTTTTTATTTGCAAGCGGTCTCTCCCTTAATTTTTTGATTATGTTTGTTTAATTTTAACCTTAATTAGTTCACTAATGAACTCATCAACAACATTTTGCCTTTCGGGGGCATGAAGCCAGTAGAATGGTTATGAGCAACAACGCCGACGGACGACCGACGCACGGGAGAAACTTGTTTTAGTTTTTTAGCAAAAGATGCCGATTGTACGAGTAGTGACTCATGTCGCATGCCAGTGCTTAGTCGTTTCTTCTGTCATCACAAGATGTTCGGGTTCGGCTTAAAATGTAATCTTCACTTTTTTTTGTTATTCTCCCCTTTAAGCCGCTGTTGTTGTCGTCGTCGGGGAGTTGGGCTGCTTTTTGAGTTTCTTGTTTGGTTTTGATTGAGTCTTCATTGTGTGTCAAGTTTGCGTAAGTTTGATTGAAGGTTGATGGAAAATTACACGCGAAGCACTTTCTCGAATCGATTCTAAGAGATGTGCGCTAGGTATGCCTTTTACGTTTTAGATATCTGACATATCTGGACTAGGAGTGTTGGTGTGTAATTGCGGGACAGGTTCTTCTGCTAACTGGAAGTCTTCAAAGATTCTTCAACTTGTTGTAACGAAAAGACACGATTAAATGGAGTCGTTGGTCAAAAGGTACGTTCATTCGACTCATAGATTGGTAAAATACCTTTCCAAGACTGTCTGAGTCTAAGCCTGTCATTGACAGAAGCTTAAATTCTCTGTTTTGATGCAGCACTTGAGAAACTCTCTACGAACCTCTACTACCTTTCATAGATAGTGTATCTTCTTAACTTATCTACCATGTCCGGGAAGCTAAAAGAGTCTGCATAGTGAAGAGTTTTTGGAATCAGTTCCGTGTTCATTCTAAAGCCGTCGATGTAGAGTATCATATTCTATTCATTGGTTCAGGTCTCACTATGATGAGTACGATCTCCTGAAGAAGTTCTTGCGGATATATGCGATGGATTTATACGGCTATGATACGACATTTACTAGCTTATGCGAAAGTATGTAGCTGCCTTCTAGACTTAACCAAAGAACGGCCTGTCTCGCCTGCTTGAAAGCTTTCTCGGGTACGCATGGCTCTGCTCTAGACGCTCTGCGTGTTTTATCACACATGGTGGTTTTTGGTATCATCCGAACAGGTGTTTCGATAACCTTGTGCGTTATTTATCCTACTACCCTTGTTTCATTGATATGACGTCTAATGCAATGGGATCGGAACTTCAGAAGTGGCTTCATTCGGACTCTGAGTCTGGAATGGGGTGTAGTCCAATTCTCACGGATGACTCCAAAACTAGTCAAAAGTGTTAGCCAAGGCCCTGTTTATCAAGCGGAGATCTATGCTATTATAATGGCTATCGACTATATTGTTAGGAATAGATGGAGTATTTGTGTCTGTAGCTACAGTCATGTTGTGCTTAAGGCCCAGTCCCCAGTCCAAATAGTTGGAGAATGCAAAAACTCTTTGAACTCGTTCCCAAGGCTGACCTTTTTGACTTTTATCTGGTTTCCAAGTCACACTGGGTTCGCGGCAAATGAGATCTCGGTTGGAATTGCCAAGCACGGCTCAGAGGATAATTTCTCAAAACCTGAACCTGGGTTGGGTCTTTTCGCACACTCGCTCATTGGCGATACCGTCTCCTCTAAATACAATTGTGTTTGGCACATCTTTGCACGATACAAGCAAACTAAACGTATGCTCCCGAGGGTATCTCGGAAACGCTTGCCTTTGCTCGGATCAGGTGTGCAGAACTTCAGTGCTGATCTGGAGAGCTGATCTTATCGTTTTGAGGTGTTTGTCTGATCTAGACCAAACACTTCCTTTTGTTATGTGAGGTATCTGAGACTGGTCTGCGAGCCTGTGGTCCTATCAGGGCCTGCAACCCTTTATTATCCATTCGATATTTACGGGAGTCGTCAGTGTTTGACAGTGTGATCGCACTGGACAAGAAAATGGCTTTTATGCTTCCGAAGAAGCTGAAGAAATTAGAGAGAGAAACTACATCGGACTCACTGTGACTCTGTAGACTTGTGGTGTACAATCAACTTTGAGGATTAGGTTAGATTTTATTCGCCTACAGCCTACAGAAAGTGCATCCATACTTAGACCAGAAAGGATCTCAATCTACCTATTGAACCAGCATTGGCTTATTTCAAAGGAGGGCGGCCAATGTCTATGTTAGGGAGTTCGCCTAGAATTTTAAAGAAGTATTCTCCGAGTTGAGAAAGCTTTTTATATGCCTAGGAGGGGAAGAATAGTCTCTTCACCTAGTCTAGCTTTTAAAAATATAATTAAGAGTAAAAACGTTGACAAAGTTGCACTCTGCTAGGCGGGCTCGTCGACTTGACAGTTCCGTGTAGTGCTCCTATGGCCCGGCACCCAAAAAACGTTAATTTTGTTGTTTCGCCATCTCAACAAGAGATGAGCGGCAATTAATGTCAGCTTTGTTATTGAAGGTGATAAAGTCCAGATATTGAGTCAGAGCTTGGCTGCTGGGAAAAATGACTAGGAAAGGGCCTTCTTAATGCCCATAATTTCCGTCTGAAACTGGAAACACTGCTTAAGGTAAGGTTAATTTACGTATATGTCTCGGTTCTGGTTGCTCGGATCTTTATTTTGTGGTGCGATATACAGTGGATCTTCCAAGACAACCCAGGTACCAGGTAGTACAGTGAATTTAACTAAGTCTCACTTAGTGCTTTGCGATTGGGATTTCCCTTAGCCAAGAACTCTTCCACTCTACCGAAACGGCAACATTGATGATGACGGAGTGACGTGTCACATATGGAGACAGATATGGCCTGGATTAGGTCTGAAACGCCGTATTGGTTTACTCGAATTAAATCGATCGGACTTTAGCATAATTATGGTGTCAACAGTTGGGACGGTTTGACACACCAAACGATAACGGCTCTTCTTAAATGGCTTCTACAGGAAGGAAGGGAAAAATGAATGAAACGTCATTTACTCGGGTACGTCTGTTGCGGGTTTGTTCGATTTCGAACCTAGTGTGAACCATAACTCTAGAACATCTGATGAACATTTCGACAGATCCTACTTCTACCCTGCTTTATGGGACCTTCCTCTTGAGGTTGTAAATTCACACCAAAAAAGTGATTAAGTTCAAGTTCCGAGAGACCAGTCTCTACGTGTTCCCAAGAATTGTCACATTTGACACAAGGAAATCGCTCGTGAAGTGTCAACCCAAATCGCTGATAAACTTGTACCCTTCTGGCATTTTCACTGAAAGGTCGTTGCCGAGCAACACCCAACAAAGTATTCTGCCAGATCGTGGACTTGCCGCGAAAGTTCGCTCTGACGAGTATTACACATCGCAACATGCACCATCTATCAACTGACAAGCGACAAACATTGTCATTGGCCAACGAACAAACATAAAAGAACAGCTAACACACACTGTCAGGACAGGACAGAGGGGCCCGCGCAGGGAGTACCTAAGAAGAGGCTTCGTTGCATTTACACGCGCGTTATGCCATACGAGTTCGGGACCAACCTCAGCGTTTTTTTCTCCTCACCACTAATTAACTCATTAACATTTGGTTCCCGCGTCTAAAGAAGTTGTTTGTCGCAGTCGTATCTTGTCGGTCGAAGTTGATGTTGTTGCTGTTGTTGTTGTTGTTTTTCTTTTTTTTTGTGCCCCCAGTAGCACTGGTCGGTTTTTTTTTTGTTTCGTTTGCCTCATTACAACTACTGGTGCTCGAAGAACATGATGTTAGAGCGCAGCAGTCTGTCTGTCCGTCTGAGCGACCAACCGACGACCCTCTGCGGGTTCTCTGGGAGTTCTCTTCCCTCGGTTTGTGTGAGGATCAAGACAAAAAATGACAAGAAACATCACTCTCGGTTTTTTCTGGTGCCTCGCTTCAAATGTGTGTTTTGGTGTAGAAGAAATGCAACGAATAGATGGCTGGAGATGATAGAGCGCAGAGAACGGATCTATTCTGGGCCAGGCTGGCAGGGAAGTGTAAGTTTAATCAGAGTTAGCGATGGTCTCCAACCGGAAAATGCCAATCACTGGGGATGCATTCGGAAATCTCAGATAACGAAGAAGAATGGAATGGAACTACCAGAAATGTTATAACACTTGGCGGTCATGGACAGTGGGCCAGACCAACCCTGGCAGTGGTATACAGTAGCCAAGTGGTGTGGTGGTATGAAGTGATAATTTATGGGCGGTTCTACAGAGCCGCTATTAATTAGTGAGGGCGGGCAGGCTAGGTACATGTGCGTGCAGCGAGAGTTATGACAGTAGCGCCTGCTAAGAGCTAGCCAAGTTAAATGGGCCTGAAAATGTAAACGCTACCACTTTTAGCAGTCTGTAGAGCAATGCTATTCGCATGAGTTATGTATGTAGGAAGGTTGGCGGGTAGTGGCCTTGTAGTCTGCCTTTCTTTCCAGGCCACGTGCAAGATCGTCAGCTATAGAACAACTGACAACGGTTATTGACTTTGGTATAACAACTTGTCAAAGTAGATACGGACTCCATCTAGTCTCGTGGGCTGTATGAAAGTTTCTACGAACCTTTCGCTGGACACGATATACTCAAAGTACGATGAACTTAGAAATGGGTCACTTGGCAGACTAACAGGTAGATTTGTCTCAGAGTTACCGTAGTAGCCTATTCTCGTTTACGAGATACAGAGATGTGTATCTTTTTGTCCAAAACAGGTAGGGTTTTGGGATATAAAGGTTGTGTATGAATCAGGTTACATTAGAGTCGATTATGGCACGAAAAAGTACATGGAGTCCACAGGTTCATAGAACTTATTTGGTCATCCATATAAGTGAGCTGAGTGTTCCTTGAGTAGAGCTGCGTAGCGGAGCAAAGCGGAGTGGAGCAATCATTTTATTTAGGATGTTATGAAAAGTGGAAGAAAGTCAGATTGATCTTGTGTCAATATGGAAAAGCAATGTAAGGCTAAAGTTAGAGTTCTGGCTTGTGTCACCTTTGGATTGTGTCCTTTTGTTACGACACCGTTCAGATCAACAAAATATCTTCTATTTTCCTATAAATTTGCACTCAAAGTGTGAACGAATGACGGGAATAGAGTAAGTTAAAGCATGGCACCCTGAGGTAGGTACTCTAACTAGTTGCATCGCATGCAACTAGAATCGATGTACTATGGCGGTTGACATTTGGAAAGACATGTACTGCCCGGAATGATAGAAGCTTAGTTCTTGCTTTGTAACTCATAAAGCGCGTTAATGCCAGAGTTGCACAGTTTCTCTGCTCTGACGAATATATTGCTGGAGTACTGGAATATAATGAAAGTCTTCTAAGTAAAGCCAATCAATAGAGCATAACCAATAGTTGCGAAGGTTTTATCTTTCAGTTTCAGTCAACAGAATAAATATAGTTTTCGAAGCTAACAGACTTTTCCCAAACACCACAGATATGTCAAGGATGGGCCAGTTGTTGGCTACTTCCTGAAATAGATGTCATTTTAATCTGCGATTTGTTGCTGTCGGCCTTCTTTCATGGAATGCCACTAAAGATCGATGCAATGCGAACAATCCAGAGATGATTCAGGCACTCAACAATAGAGACAGAAGCCATAGAGAATGTATTGGAAAATAGGGTGTACAATTGAGTCCAAGCCAGCCAAGACTGTCCAAACCATCAGCACATAGCCCACCCATTAGTAAGGTATATCACAACCCTATTCTCAAATAAATGATCACCAAAACCTAAACTTCTCTGATACCACAATCGAGAGACGAGAGACGAGAGACGAGAGACACCCTTAAAGATGACTCGTTGCCAGTCTGCCAGTAGTACAATGTCTTAGACAAAGTTACAGTGCTTTGGAATAAGAATCCTTTTGTCTTGGCTCTCACTCTAAGGATTTTAGGATGAAGTGAGGTGCTACATATCGAGACAGATCTGGCCTGGGTTAGACTCGGGTTTACTCGAGGCACGATTTGACGAACCAAAAGAAAGGAAAGGGAGAAACTAATGAAATTTAGTTTACACACAGATTAGTGGAAGCCGAATTCAGTGTAAAGTAGGGCTCTAGACTGGGTACCAGGTCACTGTGATATTTTGGGAAATTGCGAAGCTGACGCATTGGCTAGAAGAGGTTCCTCTGGTCTAGATAGCATATACGTCACCGACATCGAACCGCCTATGTCGTATGCTATATATGTACCTGATCAACTATTGCAAGACTGCCAGACTGCTATGGCCAATCTTAAACGAAAATAGGACTACGGGTCTCCTAAGACACACGAGAGGAGCCCTCTCTATGATAGTGAATACTCTAACAGGCCACTGTGCCTGAGGAAGACATGCTCAAAGACTCGGCATCCCCTACAATGACTTTAGCAGAAGCTGTAGGGATGAGGAAGAAGAGGAGACCATCTGCCACCTCCTATGCACATGCCCTGCACTTGCCAACATCAGAAAGGCCACACTAGGTAATATCTCTTCACCGCTCTCCATGATCTGAACACCGCCTGCACGGCTAAAATTGGTTCTTTCTTAAAAAGGAACGTATGGTTCCAGGAGTAAGAGGGTGACCCACTCACCTTACTAAACGGCAGCACAATGGACCTTCTCTGGTCTAAGTGCATCCTCATCGCGGGCTATCTAGACTACCTGTTAGAAAGCTTCATTGGACCTCTGTGAAACCTCACACTTAAGATTGTACCATTACAGTAGGAACGTGATTAAGTTCAAAACACGAGAGTCTCGGCATAAGCTCAAGACTCAAGGAGTTGCTACGAAACCTTATGGTCACGACAGTATCCTACATCTGCTACCTCGGGATCTAAAAGCCAACTGACTACACAACTCCCAGAGTAAAACAGGAAGCGAAACAAACGACACAGTTCAAAAATGGACTGTGGAGTAGGGTCGGAGATCTTCTTTCATTCTCTGAACATTTTCACGTCCTTTCGGCTTCCTGACTTCCAGGTGGATGTACGAAGGTACGGAACGATACATCCGACAGCACGATAGCCATCTACATTGACAGCCAGGCGGCTATCTAGGCTATTGTGTCGGTGACTACACAATACTCTTGTAGAAGAGTGCAAAGATGAATTTCCCTTCCTGAGTCATCGGTTCAGAAACAGGCTCCTATGGAGTCGATGAATTAGCAGAGCGGTGATCTGCCTTGGACGGCTCCCTTGCTGATAGGGTTAACGCCTCTCTGGGGTTTCTTAAGGGCAGAATCTTAGCGCCCTGCCTATTACAAGCCAATAGTAGATCTTAGTAGAAGATTGGGTGAGAAACTGTGCCATATCTAGGCAGTTGAGGTCAGAATACTACAGGATTAGAACACAAGAACTATTAAATAGAAATCGGATGGATATTGCTAGAGTTCTGGCGAATAGTACTGTCCACTTCTATGCAAATGTCCTGCTCTAGGTAGGGCCATGCAGGGCAAACTCCGCAAATCCTTTTTCGACGAACTAACAGAGTTAAAGTCAATCAGAATTCGGGACTCAGAATGGATCTCACTGCTCAATGTCATATCCGGAGGGCATTTGTTTGTTCATGACAATCATGGTCTTGGATGTTTGTGTGACGCTCACCGAGTGGGACATGGAATCGAACTTTGGTGTTGTTTGGCAGTCGAACCTCTTACTTTTCATTCCATGAGCAGGGACTCTTCTTGTTTTCTCCTCTATTTATCTGCGAAGCATAAAGGGTGTTCGATTTTCGGATCTCCACTTAAGAGATGTAAACAATGATACAATGAGTCTATTTCTGGGCAAAAGACTAACCTCGTAAGGTAGTTATTCTAATACTCCGACTTACTACCGAGGGGCTGACGCAGGAGCCTCTCTACATTGCTTTATAAGATTGGAGGACATTGTAGTTCAGGGAAACATATTTCGAATAATTCTCCGCTCGAGAGTTTCTAAGGAATAATGGAGATGTGTCCATTTGCCATCCTTTAGCCTCTTATGGATGATGGTATCTTCATGCCACATCCACACACATTCCTTTGCTATCTAGCCGTTACCCAAAGACTGTCTACCTTCCTGAGCTCCTATGATGTGAACTGCATATGTATATCCAATCAATTCAACTATATGTCTGGGAAGTAATAAGATGGAACTACCATACATTCCTATCCATTCCCTGTACAGACTTCATCTACTTAGATAATTAAAGTGTCCCAAAGGATTAGCATGGTTTGCTTGACATGCAGTCAAAACTATTATTCCTGTAAGCCTCCCTCAAAGTGTAACTCTTTCCATGACGTTGATACGAAGAAACTACTATCCCAAGCGGGTAGATCACAATTATAACCTCAGTCCCTGGGGCAATTTCCTTCTTCAGTAGATAGATACACACACGGAAAGAGAATCCATCAGAACGCAACCACTTACCAGTGCATCGCACACAAATAGAGTCATCCCGAGAACGGAATCAAGGATGAGAAATACAAAAAAAAAAAAATGTTGATTTCTTCATACATGCATCGACTAAAACATTCGCATGCAAGTTTTAAGCCGGGACCGCACACATTTAAATGCAACGCGGGGGGCCCAATTAAGCAGCACACACACTCTCCGCCTGGAAGTCGGTAAATAAACTTTTAGCCGCCAACACATACACCCAGTCCGTCCGTCCAACCAAATGTAAGATGCAGCAGCATTGATCCAATCTATCTCTCATTTACAATTGCGTGCAGATACACGCGAAATAGTCACAGATACTCGAGCAGCAAGCGACAGCAAAAACAACTTATTATCTCATTACGATTTATTCCACCAACAGTATCGATCAATCACTTATATTTCATCGGGGCGCAAATGACTACGTGAGGTGGGGTCTTGCGCGCGCCCACTCTACCTGAATGAATTCCAGTCATCGAACTGGGACCGCGATCAGAGTCACTCACTAATATGATACTTGCATGTCGTCTATATCAGCAGGCTAATTTGCGTATGTCAAAGCGAACAAAACGGAACGCTTAGCGCGCAGACAGGCGCGCGTGCATTTGAATAGTTGATGATCGTGATGATGATGATGATCAGCTGCAGTAGCTTGGATTCGTCCCCACCCTGGCGTTCTTGATCGCCCAACCGATCGTTTGATCAGCGTAACAATATTGCAATTGTCGATTGAGGTGGTTAGATCGCTGAGATTGGATCAGTGTGTGCCACGCCAGGGCGGCGGGGGTATAGTGGTGGTATGTTTTGATCTCTTCGACATTGGATTGCCTCGAAACGATTGAAATGTTTGAGGCGTTTTCGTTGGACAAGTCAAGATATGGGTGTATGTCTTCCTGATGTGTTGTCAGTTTGGTCTGTCAAATGGTGATAGATCTTGGCGTGGCACTTTGATCAGCGATCATGCGTAGAGGAATTTACGCGTTTGTTTTTGGACACAAACAAGGAGAGACAACCTGCTGTCACTACGATGGTGCAATGGTACGTGAAAGTGCTGTTGGTCGTACTGCACTCGTATCTTTGTGAATATGATTCGAATTATGGTTGCAACTGGAGATTCATTTATCTGTCTCTAATGGGGGTATTATTATATCTAGTATATTACAAGATAAAATCAGACTCAACCAAGAACTAGGTATCCACACGTATATCAGGAACAATTGAAGCAATAGTCTCGATTCATTTTAGTTCCAAGTGTACGCGTATACCACAAACGAAGCCCAACGAATTGATTCTTGGAACCATTTCTATTCTTCGCGCAATTTCTGTTTCACTAAAAGCTTTTTGAGGGCAGATGTGTTCTCGCATGTTTGTCAGATAATCGCGACGGGTGGGACTTTAAAAGAACTTTTGGTGTTGCCTGGGAATCGAACCTTAAACATTCCGTTCACTAGTCCGGCGAAGCAACCGCTAAGACACGACGTTAACTGGATTGGTCCCTTATTTACATAGATTCTTCAAACTTTAATGGTTTTTAGATTAATGAAAACAGTTTTTAGTAGCGTATTTCAAAATAGTGAATTAGTGAGTTTTTTTCTCACTAGTAGTGAACAATAATTTCACTACTCATTTAATATAGATGTCTCCTAGGTACACGTATATGCATGTGTCTGTATTTTTATGTCTTTAATTTCTGTATGTGTTTGTTTTTAAAAAGGCTTTCACTCCCACTAAGAAGTGATGTTATTACTCACCATTAGTGAGCTATATTTCTCACCAAGTGTGGGATAAATTCTAATATGGACCAAATACAACTTTTTGTCAATTTTTGGTGTTGAGATCAACTGGGGTAGGACCTTTATAAAAGGGAAAGGTATGATGTCCATATTTCTGACCGATTTTAGACTGTTAGAGGTATGTATGCAGATAGAACTTGTAACATTTGTTGCGAAGATTTTTACAGAAATTATATCGTCTTGTACGAAGGCTTGGAGACAATAACCATTCAAGGGTTAATGCATGGACTTATTGGAGAAATAAGTACACAGTTCGGAATTCGTCTCGTATGAGTTAAGAACTTGAATGGCTAAATATGTGCGTTTGCGTCTTGGAATCAAGTAGATTGAGACTAAGTTTCCTTGGTTCCTCATAGCGACGAAATGGTCTTTCGCATCTTGGAAGGGATATTGACGAGTCTGTTGTTGGTGTCTCCGAGTTGTTTAGACCCTTTTATCCTTCTTTTGCCCACGTCTCCGGGGGATGAGATATTCACTTGTGAATTTACATAAGTCAAACTTGAATCCTTGAAAATTATATGTTCCACAATCCTTCACCTTTTACAAGGCAGCAAGGCAAGGGTGAAAGTGAGTCTGTTGGAGGCAAGACGCGGTATCAGCTGGTAGTAGCTTTTTCATTTTCGTGGAATCGACTTGTACAGAAGTATGACACTTTCTTCTGACAGTTGGTTGCCTTACAAGCGGGCTTTTTTTATAAGGACTGACTATAGTATATCGGTTATTGTGAAGAGAAACTCGAAAGCTGTCATTATTTTTAACCATTGTGACTTAATTTCAGTATGGGATTCCTTACGGAATACTTTTCAGGGTCGAAGCGTGCCTTTAGGACTTTATTAGCAGTTTACTAACTGAGTTCCACTCACTCACTTGTTTTTGCTTTTGTTTTGTCCTAAATCTTTTCTCTCTGAGGAAGTACGTGAAAATATGTAATCCTTCATACGCCTGCGCTTTATTCTTACTTCAATTGAGGTGCTGGACTTTTCAAAAGCGAAGATGTATGAGATGGGTGAAGCTCATCATTATTCTTAAGAATTTGGCATAAGCTAGACAGCTTGATACTCGGAGTTCAAGACCACTTTCCTATTGTTCGAGTGGTAAAGATGGGACCAAAAAAAAAAAGGGCAAAACTTTATGAGCACAAGAGTAAGACTGTTGACATTCACTTGGGTTTCATCAACTCTAGCCATATTATGGGATCACTTTGGGACGATGAAAGGAAAAGGTACGATGCTGCACGTTTGTCCTTTTCGCAAATCAAATAGTGCTTCATTTCGTTGATCCCGAAAATCTTGCTATTTCTTTCGGTTGAAGGGCGTCCTTAAATATGATCATGTTGCTCCTAATTTCTTTTTCTGTAAAGAAGCTAAAGCCACAATCATGGAGGAGTATGTTGGGGCTTCCATCTCTTAATGAACTTACTGAAATGTCCCAGTTTTCAAAGTTGAAGATGAGCGAACAGGACGGTCTTGAACATGAGGTTGAAATTCTTCGGGAGACGTTTGACTCCACGATCTTCATTTTTATCGGTTCACTGGAAATGCTTATAGGCTGACATCTAGTTCTCACCTGATAGTGGCAAATGTCTTGGTTTTGACCGAAACTCTTTGAAAGGGCTTATGTCACATTCGGTGAAATGCATGGTGTCTGTAACTATTCTCAGCATCACCATGAGTCCTTTGTCATCTTACCTTAAACATTTCCAATTAAGCGTCCTGTGATCCTAAGAGGTATGCAGAAGTACACCTTCTGTAAGCTGATAACTTTGATGAATGTGGACTGACATGAATGCGGGAATTCGGCAAATCTGCCTCTCATAGGTGATAGGGTCTCTGATCGTGGTACCTTCTTTCGTTAATCAGTGTTGTACATCCTAGTTAACGGCGAACCTGGTACCCAATAACAAACGTCTCCAGTTGGGCACTCAAAGTCGGTTAATGTCTACTTCAACTTGGGCGAGCCACCTCCGACAGGGTCTTCCAATACTGCTTTGTGCCTCCTAATTTTATTCAAAGACTCTATGAGCCAGAACATTTGTTTTCTTGCATTCTAGTGTCCTAGTCATCCTAGTTGGCTGATGGGCAATAGTTTGCCTAGATCGATGTCGATGTATAGTTCGTCGTTGCATTTCCTCCTCTAAAGCCCTTCTCTACACAAACGGGATGTCAAAGATAGAGATGACTCTTTACAGCTCATCTCTATAGATGCTGTCATATGCCGCCTTGAAATCGATGAAAAGGTGGTGGGTATCGGTATGGACTTCCAGAGTTTCTGAAAATTTGATCGGCTGCGGGCTTTCTGGCTTGCAACCATCCCAGTGTTGACGAAAGGTGTCAGGCTCACACAGACTTTCTTATCTCTGCAAAGGATTAAGTTCTAGTTTTCTTGATGTCCTAAGGTACTTCTGCCTAAATCCTCTTCATCTATACAACGAGTCCCTCTAAGCCATTCATACCGTAAAACATAACTCTGTTCATTGATAATAAAAAAACAGCCTCTCCCATCACCTTGAGCATAATAGTCCCATAAAATACGCGCTACGCCGAGTAAAATCAATATCTTATCCAACCAGTTGCAAACAAACAATCGTAATTTTTCTATTCTTCGTGCAGATACTCTATCTGTGACCCAACAAAAGATCTCTTTAAAAAGATATTCATCCAATCATCTCACTAATTATCCGAAAACCCATCTCGTAAATAGATAAAAACTTTTATTATGACTCAATTTGGGTCCCCAGTGCGTTGTGCTGCTTTCCGATACGAATTGTATCTATGTATCTCTACCTGGTCGATATCACGCTTATCCAAATTAAATGATCGTAAAATCCATTCTGTCGACTCTAATGAACACATCAAACCGTTTTATTCCTCTTGCCCTCGAATCAAATCACAAAAAGAAAAGTAGAATCCATTGACTGCCGCGCTGCGCCATCGCCCAGAGCCCAAGACCACCCCAGTGATCTCATGAGGAATTGTGCTCGAGGATGATTTGTATGAAAGAAGACTGAACCTAGGGGCCAGGCAATATTTTTTGGAATATGCTATGTATATCCACCACAACTGATCTCTGGATGGCCGCGAGAAGACAATATGCAAAAAAGCGAAAACAAAAATCCATCTGCGTATTTGGATTGGATACATACCTACGAGTATCTGGCAAGTCAACCTTTTACCTTTTGCTTGAGAGACGAAGATGAAGCAACAACGACGACGACGACGACGACGACGACGACGGCGATGACGACGACGTGTGTGGTACCTTTTGTTGAATAAATGAATGTTCACACTATGCCTCCAAATATTTGAAATCAATTCTTGATGGAGAGCCGGAACCCCAAAGCGGAGTTATCATTGTGCAAGCCAGATTGTATTGGCAAAGTTAATTAATTTATATGGAGGTTAATTAACCTGTAATAGCGCTGGCGGTGTGCGTCCATTGTGCGAGAGTATCGCCGCGCCGGCCGCCGCCGGACCACCTGTGATCGGCTTCATGGCTATACAACATATATGGGATCGTTTTAAGGGATTATCATAATATTATGGTTATGATGAGCGAAACAAACAAACAACACACAACACACTGTATGAGTGACGTTGAAGGACAGGGCCATCAAGTGTGGCGCAGAGATTTACTGGTCGAATGGGACCAGAAGTCACTGGGAGGTGGGTTTGTTTATGACCCAGTGACGGATTGTTTTCCAATGTGGTTCGTGGTGGACGTGTGTTTACAGAAACGAATGTAATGCCTGTGGGAATACCGACAGGGACACCGAAACTTTTTGAGTAGCGGGCCAGTTCAGCGCTTACTTTCATGAGATCTCATCCCAAAGTTTTGCGCATGCCCGGACCTTGGGAGAGTCTCCAACAAGTTCTAAAGGGTCTTGTTTTGGTGGTTCTATACAAAAGTTTATAGCGCACGCCCTCTATAATATTGCCTCATGGGTGAGATCTTCGGTAAGGTTCTTGGATTAGCTGAACAAAAACTTTGCTGTCTTATCTACTCAGATCAATGAATCCAAAACAGACAGGTTTTACGTGGGTCTAGCTTAGCTTAGGTCCAACTGTACGAAGATACCAAGGCTGGGGAGGAGCTCAAATACTTTAGGACTAGAAGCCTATACTCAATCCTGAGCTTGAGGGTCTTAAGGAACTGATTTATCTGCAGGCTAAGCAGTATAGGCCTTTATAGTTGGGTATCCCTGACACGCCTGACAACAAAGAAGCAATTCACCGAAGATGAGATTGCAACTTAACCTTCTGGAGAAGGGAAGGGATTCTGGAGATACTGCAGGACAGTGAAGTCATGGCTCCGCCAGAATTGACCAAGCTGTCAAAGGTGTATTTTCTACAACTTCATAGAACCTACTTCTCTCTTCCTTTTTACGGAATTTGTCCCATGTTCGGCCTTAATACTGCTATAACGAAGCAGCCATTAAGATCCTGGAGATGGGGTTATAGTGCCGTCTTCATTGAAATGCTTTGTCGTTGCCGGGGTTGATAAAGGCTTCGAAAGAGGTGTACAAGCAGGTTTACTTTCTACAACATTTGTCAGCTTATTGGTTGATTCTTTGCTGCGGAGTCTTACATATTCCTCGAGGCTAAGCTTGGTTGCGGGCCAAAACCTTCAGCGAGGAGGGCAGCAGCTAGCTTCACTTGACCTCTTCTATGTAATGTACAGAAGAGGTCAAGGGTGGTTGAAATGTATGTGGAATCAGGGGTAAATCTCGCAAAGCACGCCATAGTCACACATGGAAGGCTTGTGATGGCAACGGCAGCTGAGCAGTTGTTAGTTCTTCCAAGCGATTATCTTAGAGAAATGCTGGGGCTTGAAATGCAGTGGGATGTGGCAGTGTGAAGGGAGTGGGTCTTACTGCGAAGTGCGGGAAGAAGAGACTAAGATTTCATTCAATAACCATGTACTTCAGGACCAAAGCACACTGGCACTCCTCGAAGCGCAGAAAGACGGTTTGAACGTCAAATCGTGGAAAGCGCTGAATGTTCGAAAAGAGAGAAGTGTACACGTACCATTCCTCGGAATCGATCATTATAGCTCCAAAGAATTCCCCTAGCTACAGGTTAGGCAAGGTCGTAGTGTCTGGACTCAAATAGGTGGAGCAGAGTTGGGGTCAGCAGAAACATCATCGTCGTCATATGTAAGATACAACATAGGTCAGCTAGTCTAGATAAACGAATTCAAGGACTATTCTGTAGAAGAAATCATCCACAGGCTCCTGAAACGAGGGACATATTTTGTATCCCAGGTATCTTCTAGGAACCTATGGTTCATGAATCAATAACCAGTGAATAGTTTTGGCTCAAATAGTCGACAGATCTTCACGCTACTCAGAAAAAAACTATAGTAGCATCGAATTGGGCAACACAATCCAACTTGTTGGCCCGTTGACCTCAGTTTGAAGGCCACCTCCTTTGCACTCGTCACTTTTGGAGTTTCAGTCGAAATATTTCCAGTTCCCTTCCGCTCATTACAATCGAAACTACATCGACTTGGCCTTAATTAAAACAAAATGTAACCCACTATCTACTGCTTCGGCTGTTACTGGTCCTCGATCAATGATCACCAGTACGCACATCACGTACAAATTGGTTCAATGGAACCTGTCAACGGTGAACATTTCAATCCGAATAGCGCGTCCCTTGTAATCACGTGAAGAACTTTAAATAACTCAATCGAACAGTGCTCACAGGGTGCGGACAAAAAGCAAACCATGACCAACCTTCCACGATCGATGTATCTACCATAAGACCGTCGCAAGTACAAGCCATGATCTCAGGCTGCGATCGATCTGCGGAATCCGCTAGAAATGTTTGCCCTCCATTCGTCAGGTATCAGCATACATTGTTTGCGGTTTCCCGAATTGAGAGTCTGGAAATTCCTCAAATCGAAAGGAGCATTCCAGATGGGTGCAGAAATTTCAAAGTATCTCGATCGATTGGTGGCGCCTATTCCATTTAATGAGTTTATTTACTCAGCCAGAGGTGGACGACTTAAACCAACGAAATGTAGGTCGAATGATTGGCATCGTTGTTCCGAACGCATTTCTGGGCATCTCGGGGCTCTTCCACCGTGTGTCCACCATAAAACCTTTTGATAAGTTAATTAAATCGATGTGATGACGGTGTAGAGCGGTCGTTGATATCCGTTGCCAACAACGGAAAAGAGTGGACACAAATAAAAAAGAAAGAAAAACAACAAAAAAAAAAGTGTCGTTCTTAATCTCTGCGAGACGCACGGCTCTACGGACTATGTGGACGAGGCCAAGAGAATCCGAACCCAAATGGATGGCTGACATGTCGATTTGCATTTATAATGATTTGTTAAAGTTGTATTTACATCAAAACGCCTCTATTAGCCGCTCGGAAGCATATCAATTTTCCCAGACTGCGGTAGGTCGATGGAATAGTTTTATGGGCTTTATATCTGGAGGAACATGGTTTGCATTTGTCATTCGGATGCGGGTGGGCTGAGACTGAAAGATTTCTGTCTCTGAAGGGACTGTTTTCGTTTGGGACATGATGAGTTGTGAGGTGAACAAATCCGATTCGGGCTTTATGGAGGGCTTTCGCCTTATCTGGAGAGGGCTGTACTACTGACATTGATTTCTTTATTGTGATGACATCTTCGACAAAACGGTTTGGACACGTGTATCTGTGGTATGTGATGGTTTTCTAGCTGATGGTACCCAGACTCTTGTTAAAGAGTCCCATGTCCCATTACCCTTAATTTACCATCAGGAGTGGCGATGGTGATCTGACTCGCGAATTAGTCTTTTGTTTTGCAACGAACACTGCAATATTATGGACATCGCTCGGTTTCATCGTTTTTAGAATCCATTCTACAGTACTGGTCCTAACACTGACACTTAAGGAACCTCGCTCGTGGCTCTGTATATCTCAGGCTGCTCTTCGTGGTACAGAGTTGTGTTTTTGAAATAACTGGTTTGGTACATGCAGGCTGTTTAGAGTTCTAACTTGCAAGTCGTTACGATGGTATAGCACTGCTTTGTTGTTCCTATGTCTGTCACCTTTGGGATGTGAAGTAGCTGTTGGCTTTACAGGGAAAGTTTTCTTTCCATTTGTCATGTACCAGAATATCTTTTGATCACTCGGATCACATCGATTCCTGTAGTTCTCTTACTCTTCATTGATCCTGCAGATCCTAAGAGTCTTTTAGGAATGAATGGTAGGTACTGTCTTTGTTAGGTTAGGGGGTACTAAGTACTAGGGGACGTTCAAGTTAGTTTCTCTGCAGAATGTAGTCTTAACGTCTGCAGGTCTAGGCCATTAAAAAGTATTTTCCATTGGTTTTCAGCCTAAGGTGGGAAATGCTTTGGGACTGAGAGATGTGAAATATCCTCTGAAATGTGTTTTCTATGATTTTTCTCCAATCTTTCACTGGCCAGATCGATCGCTGACATTGATTCATTGACGGCGAAAGGGACATGAAGAATCTGTTTCTAAGTCTTGGTCCATTAGTAGATGTAATAGCCCTCCATGGTGGACTTCGGTGGACTGAGCAAGCAAAGAAAGATCAACAGAAAGCCTACCAATCGAACGAAAATGACAAAGGAGGCCTCGGAGTGAGTCTCGGAGGAGTCTTAACGAACGCAGGATAAATAAAGCACATACATATGAAGTCAGTAGTGTTGGGAAGATTCTTCTTAAGGTATCTATCATACCCGGCTGAGACCTGGTCCGAGTAAAATTTGCTTCTAGATACCCACACTTCAGGAAAAAATGCTCTGTGGGTCTTCAGTATTGAGTAGCTCAGCGCGGAGACCCCGCATATCTCAGAGGAGGTAATAGCCTTCCTTACAGATTGGCTTGGAATATGTATATTCATTAAGAGCCTCTCTAGGTTTACATCACTCTGCCCCTTACAAACTTTGGTATAAACTGCAATTTCCTTTGGAAACCTTCCTTTGCCAATCCTTCCTATCAGGTTAGATTACATCGAACTTAAGGATTTTATCTGATTTCCCGGGAATAATGGGAAGCCCTTTGGTGTGAATAAAGGTGTGCTCCACGATGCTTATTTTATTTAACGAGATCTACGTACTAGCTGCCTACTCTAGTCGACTGTCCTATGGTTTCAGAGACTAGTTTCAAGGTTTGTCTGAAAGCGTATCCACATGAAATCCGAGAGGAATGCCTTTTCTAAAATAGGTCTGCTATTCTTCGCAGTGGGGGTGAATCCTTCATAGGGTAAAGGGAAAGGGGCTACCAATTGAGCAAATAATTCTGGTTGCCTTGTTCGGTTTCGAGTTTTTGGTTTTTCATTCCAGTCTCAGTCTTGGCTCTACGTACATATGTACATATTTTAGGCTAAAATGGACTCTCTCCAACTATAGCAGGTGCGACATAGATTTTCTGGGGTCGATGTTCCCCTTCAGTTCTCTTCTTACCATCTCCCGTCAAGTGTGGAACTATGGACACTGAAACCACACGTCATCTACTTCTTCCATGTCTACGCAGCACTGGCAGATTGGATGTCCTCGTGCTTGAACCGATAGAGGTATGATCACAAACAGTCGTCTCTGTGTTAACTAAAAGCCTATCATACTTGCACTTTATTCAGGTTCTGATGGTAGGAATAAGAAGTTAGTTCGATCGGCCTTTGGCGACAGGTCCCAATGTTGCTGCTGATTTCCTCCATCATCGCCAAAACCTATCACTTTAGACTCTTCTGGTATATCTAGCCATTATACATCACATTGCATAAAAGAGGGATTAGAATCGAACCTTGTGGCAGTCCTTCAGCTCCTTTTTCTCTTGCAAATAACTCATATCTGGACTCATAGGGGTTAGTACCTGAAAGGCCCTCAGTTTCTTTATCAACGTCTGGTACATCTCAGGGATTTGTATGACATTCATTGCAGATCGGTGAAGCTCCTCCATTTACTGACTTGGGTTGCCTTTTTCAGGGCTTTTCGAACTGTTGTATACCGACGTTGGAGTCCAGTGAAGGTGTTTCTTTCTTTAGACGCTTGGAAAAGCCTCCTCGGATGATGTGATTCAACTTGTAACATGAATTGACCAATAGACAGAAGGATCTTCCCAAGTGACCATTCTCCTGGCCATAGATGCATCGAACGCCACTAGAGAGGTAGTCCTTCCGTCAATATAGGTGTTCTGTTGATGTAAAGTACCACTTTTAATTTAGGGTCATGTGTCTATTGGTATACCCAGGTTACTTAATCATTTGTTGGTTTTTGGAGAGTCGTTGTCGAACTGGCTTGAGCATGAAAGGTTGGTATTCCCTGTTTGTGTACAAGTACAAGTCTACAAGTACAAATGTACAAGTACAAGTATACAAGACAAGCCATTTCTAGCCATCCAAGCTAGCAAAAACCTCTGCTAACACCTCTATTCCCCTCGACTGCCCACTATAAAACTTACGTAAGTCTGTATCAATCCTAGTTGGAGGCTTAAGAGTCAGCAAGACCATCATGACAGAGATACTCACTTTGCATTCAGGATAGAAAAGCAAAGATTTGCCATAGTCTCAGTAAAAGTTTAAGGCATCTGCACGTGTAACCTGTTTTGACGTAAACTTGAATGTCTGGCCAGATACACTGGAGCAGCTAGGTATGAGTCAATGAGTTCATAATGTTACAGAATACTTCTTCCAGTCCCAACTCATTTGGAATTCCAAGACTAGACATTCAATCACAATTGTGGAATCCCCGGTTCATCAAACTCCTTGGATTTAATGTTTCCCATAGAACCCAAACCACAGAAATTAGCACAATTTCGGGAACCGATAATGGTCCACTATTAAGGTCGACCACACTAATAGCAGGTCTTAAAAACCTCCTCCCTCCGCCCTCTATTCAGTTAAAAAAAAAAAGAGTAATTCCTTAGCAAATTTGCCAACACAAACCGCACGGACTGTGTGTGTGTCCCGAAAATGAATATCTGGCGCATCTAAACACACTGGCGCCCATGGCATCCGTCCTCCTCTTAATCCATACCACTACTGCCTACTGCCTACTGCCTACTGCCGCATAAGCAAATTAATATCTCATATTCGGTGCGCGTACCCCAACTGGCCGGCATCAGTCGTATCCTCCATTCGGGAGCCCAGCTAATCCAACCGACTTACCTACCTGCGCGCCGGACATAAATAACGCCAAGCGGCAGAAGGCCTCCGCGCCGCTGCCGCTGCCGCTACGACCACAGTCACCGAAGACCAAATGAAGACATCTTCTCACAGAGCGTGTCTGTCGCTCTATTATGGGTTTTAAACATTGCTCCGATTATCCACCAGAGTGAACCTGTTCGCCGAGTTATGCCATCAATCATACAAATGGTCGGTCGCCGCTAGAAAGTCGGTATCTCCGCCGCAGCATGTATGTAAAGTTTTCGGCCTGCTATTACTGGGATTCCCTTTGAGAATCTCACACATCTTCCCCAGAGGTCTATTAGGGAGTCTGTATGGAGTGCACACTGAGCGGAGGGAACAGCAGCCCAGCATATCGGTAGAAAATCGTCTCCATGTGATCCATTTTTGGGAGGTCCGGATTCGGTTCTGGTTTCTCTCGGGAGTCTACGGTGCTCCGCTTTGTTTGTATATTCCCAGTCAACGATGTGGTATGTCACGGATGCAAGGAGGATATCCATGGACGTCGCGCTGCTGCCCGTAAGAGGATTTATGACAGGCGTTCATTTGTATTTCGATGGCATTTTAATTATATTGCTCTGCCCCCGGGGGGAAATCAGGCCACTATGGGTATCGGTGGCCAAATCGGTTGGGGCCGGGGCAAAAAAGGACTCTACGAGGAGTTGGTTTCCTCTTCTGAAGAAGACGTCTGACTTCACATGGAATGTGCTGGTGATGTTGACAAGTTTTTATCGCGTTCAGATACTGCGAAACCGTATTGGTTTTGTTGGAGGTAAGATGTTTCCGTTCTGTTCTGTGATTGCGAATCCGTGTTGTCGGCCAGCTATGAATCTGGGCGTAATGAGCTCATTAAGATGCAAGTGTAATCCTCTGAAATTACAACCGATAGATTGCCAAGCATGTTCCAGTAATTTCAAGCACTTTGGGGATTGAACAAGTTCTCTCCAGGTATTCGTAGGTGATTGAGATGAGGTGAATGGCTTTAGTTGTATCTAAACTGTTATGGACTTACGTTCTAGGTGGGAACTATGAACCGAGGGCACCTTGTGGGGTCCATAGATACACAATGTTCCATACCCTTTGACATGACACATCTTCGTGCTACAAATTCCAATGTCCATCCCTCTCTAGTTTGACAACAAAATCTACAATTGCTCTGCAATAACAGCCGAGAACACATAATAACTCATTTATAGTTCGCCCCATAGCAAAATAACTCAATCAAAGGCAACGGCAGCCGTGATTATGTATCCCGTGCAATGAATTGCAGCGAGTCGGTCTACCTTTTGCCGGTGCAAGTTAACTATCAAAAAGATACAATCGCTTTGGGTGATAGTTTGATAGTTGAAGCGCAGTCAGGCAACAGCAACAGACAGTCACCACGACACAGAATAATTAGTTATGCATAAAGGAGTACCTGCTACTTGAGCCATAGTGAGTCCGCACAACGCCCGAGTTAACGTAATTACACGAACCGCCTTATGCTCGTATGTTGGCTGTTGGTAGTATGACCGGCCATTAACCATTATTGTGTTGTTTGCTGCAATCTTTTTATAAACAAATCACATAAATGCAGAATCTATCTAGTGGATGGTGGATATAGTGTGAGATACAAACTATTTTTATCTGAAAGCAGCTAATCGATCGGTAGTCATGAAGGTGAGGAGACTTCTTAGAAAAGCGTGTGTATTCTTGGATTTTTACAGAAAGGGTTTGAAGGGTCTTATTTTTTTTTTTAGTTTTGTTGGATCTATTGTTGGGGGTCATGTTTGTGCGGCAAGAGTACGTGTTCACGGGCACGCGTGGCTTATATTTATTCATTCAGTCGTTGGCACGTAGCGAATGCATCTCATGTTAAGCTGAGGTAGAATAATGGGACTATTATTGGAAAACAATGAAGGAGGGACCATTCTACTCAGTCTACAATCAAGGAGTCTTGATCCCTGGAAGAGGGTATATGTAGGCTTGGGTCTCTTATTCTCAAGAACTCCTTAGTCTTGAAATATTCTCTCATCCCTGACATGAGTATCTGAAGTTTTAGCCACAGTCATTGCAGATAGTTTTGAAAGCATGCAGGAAAGGGTTCCTCAGGGTTCTACTTTGGGGCCAATTCTATTTCATATATATGTAGCAGTTATATGGTTTCTATTTGCAGACATGCTTGGAACTAATTTCGGCTTTTAAATGCCAGTCTTGATGATCATTCTATGTTAGAACATATGAGTGAGTGTAGTAGTTTGGTCAGCAATGCCTAAAGCTTTAATCTCTTTGAGGAATCAGATCGGGGCTGGGATTTCTTCGATGCTAGAGGAATCAGGGCATTTTTTGCCTTCGATACGGCCCTCTACCTCCTTTCATCTTTACCTTTGAACCTTATTCAACAGACTTTTTAGCCCGTAGCTCATACACCTTTGTTCTGTCACCTTGTTCAGATGGAGCTTCAGACTGGGTTAAATCCGATCTTTTGACCAATAAGCGACTTCTATAAGCTGAGTTTCTAGAGCTATGTAGATTGAAATCTCAAATGAATGAGACGACACCATAGGTTCTTTGACTCAGAGGTCTACGACCAATTGCCCTATTGAACTGGTCGGATTATAGGCCAAACGTTAACCCCGATGAGTGTTTGTCCTCGAATCAATCAAGGGTTTCTTAGGCTTCTTTCCTCCTTTGGATTTGGTTATGAACATCTCTTCTGTTAAACTTACACCTGACAAAGCGTATATCGCTTCCAGCTGGTGTTTCTTTCTGACATTCCTCAGCAATAGGACCAAATGATCGGTGCAGAGTCATGGTCGACTTTGTTCTTTGCCTCAAATAATACAGGATGGTGTCACGTGCCATACTGGTGGCGAGAGCACCGACTTATTGAAGGAACTGGATATGTACCCTGGCCTCTAAGATGTGATTATGATTTGATGTCACAACGACCCTGGAAGTCTATATCGAGTGCTTCAATAGGGAACTCAAGTGTTAGTCTAAACTTCGAGGTCTAATAAGGATTTCCTGAGACACTCTCACGGTGGCCATAAAATTATCTGCAATTAAACGGTTTTTCAATTAGGACATAACAATTTTGTATTTTAACAGAAACACACGCTTAATCTTTTGTTAGGACCTGTTAATGTCAAAACATCAGTCAAGGTTCGCATTTTTATTATTGGATTCTCGTCAGAGGTGTAATTGGAACGTATTCGTCAAAGAATTGGGTGGAGTTCACTTGACAACGATATGTGGTTCCAACAATATGGTTCCACATGCTGCACAGTTTATTTAACAATCGAAGGGGAAATCGTCTAGTAATCGTCTAGTCTCGAGAAATGGTCCGATCAATGGCCACGTCTTCATGCGATTCAACTCCTTGTGTTTTGTCCAAAGTATTTCGGAGCCAGAGAAAGATGACAATTCGCTGTATTTCTCATTAGCTAGTCTCACAATGAAATGACAAGTGATAGGATCGGTAGAACTTGTCAGGTCTAATTTGGACACTTTTGTTGGTAAATCGTCTTAGTTTGTTCCCTCGAAAACCGGTTTGTTCAAATGAACCCAAAAGAATCTATCATTGAAGTCTTGTGCTGCTGCCCTATTCCACTCCCTTTCCAAAGGTTCGATTGTTTCAGACGTAGGATACTCTTGGCAGCTATTTGCTTTAACCCTCTCTCTACATTTGCCGAAACAGTCACATCTTGGTCTTAGTGCATTGCTTTTCAAGACCTTAAACAACATTCCGAAGGCAGATTTTGCTTCCCTTCCTTTTAAGTTCAAATGTCTGCTGTTGGAGCTGATGTAATCTGAACTTTGAGTGAAATACGCTCTTCAATCCATCTCCACGAATCAGATGCTTCTTTAAGGTGCAAGTCAGTGTGAGTCTACGCATAGTAATCTTTAGGTCCTGGTCAGTTTACTGAGATAAGTGACCTTTTTGGAAACATTTGCAGACAACCACAAACTCCATCCAGTTCTGGAAATGAATAAGCAGCCTTGCATTTAGGACTTTACCCTTGGACTACTGCCTTACGAGAGTATCTCTTATGTATCTTTCTCTACAAATTGCTGACCAATTTGGTTTGTGTCCACGCTAAATGCTTCACGTCATAGCTCCTCGAAGTCTTTTCCAATTAGAATCGTTCGGCTTTCAGCTTTTTCGTTGTGAGTTCTTGATTTATTGGCATCCGGGATACTCGGTTGCAACAAGGAACCAAGCATATTGGAGAAGTATCTAACGTCATTTGTCTGAAACTGAGTGCAGGCTCTGCCTTCCAACTGCACTGCCAAAGACCGGTTTCCATCGAAGCAGGATTTTAGTTTCTTACTCAGGACATTTTGGCAAGCAAGACGTACAGATAGTGTTAAGCTACATACTCATGTAACCAGCTACAGTGCACTATAATAATTGAGGGAAACCTGAACAGATTTTCGTCAGAGTGCATTAACCACTTTGTAAGAGAAGCACCAAGACCTTCAGGTCCCCCTTCTGGTAAACGAAGCCGGTTGACGACACCCAACACCTCAATTCGGTATCAAAATACACGCCTGAGGTGTGAGCTAGCATCGGCTTTTAATTTTCTCATCACCTGGGAGAAAAAATAAGCACCACGCCTCCGCCAACTCCCCTCACCCACAGTCGGTGCTCAAGTTGTTGCTGTTTGTGGTGCTCACACATGGAACAAAGTCATCAGCCCATATGCAAGTGTCACATTCCCTGCTGGCTCTAATAGAAATGTCACTTGGCTGCGGACAAGAGCTCATAGCGAGCGTTAAGTATTACTTACCCCGTTCACAGTTGGTTTGTCGTTTTGTAACCCAATACCGTTGCTCCACACACAAATTAATTAATTGCACTGATTCGAGCACATCTCCTCTCGCCCCAAATCCTCAGCCTCCACCCACCAGTAACGCCATGCGCCGCCGCCGTAGTAAACATTTACTGTTGGGGGTAATAAATAGATTTCATAACAACATGCAACATATGTATGTGGTCGTGCACAGCACCCCCGTTTCGGGTGTAATCTCCTTGCAACAGCAACAATTTACATTGTTTACCCGACATCCGTGTCCTTCGAGAGCGTACATCCTTAAAATTCAATGAACGGCAAATCTCGCAAGGAGCCACTTCCACCCGCACAGCGAGGGTGGAACCAGCCAACACCTCGACAATGACTGCTGGTTATGGGGCTTATCGTGCCGAAACATTCGATGTGCTGCCAGGGAATTGCTCTCCAGGGGGTGGTCGGGCGATAACAAAGTGGTAAAAATAATTTTATGATTGCCCACCCAACAACAACATTGTCACTGGGCTGGGGGAGGCGCTGCGCTGTGAGGAAAACATTCACCACACAGATTAAGATTAATTTTGATAAGTCCTGCGGAGAGGGGTGCGCTCGAGTGTTATGAATCGAATTAGCTTAGATGGGGCTCGGCGTATCGTTTTGAATTTCATGACAATGTTGTAGTGATGATGAGATATGGTACTTGAGTGCGATGCGATGCGATGATGTTTATCGCATATTAATTTGTAATAAAGGATGTATCCACATGGGACGCTTGTTGTGTTAAGTGCTGAAGTGTGCTTAGCACGATAAAGATTAGATAAATTGGGGCAAACATGTAAAGGGTGTCTTCTTTGGAGGAGGACTCACAAGCTGAGCAAACGATTGAAGGACTTTCGGGCCCCTCCATCCCGAGCATCTGACAAATACATATGAGGGAGCAAAACTGTGGTGAAAAAAGCTCCTCAAAATATAAAGTGTCCTTCGGATACGGCATTCGTTTCGGGTGAAGAATGTAACACGCACAACGAGGGTTGATCCTGTACTGTGTTTGCATTTGTAGAAGGGTTTTCAATAAGGACATAACAATTTTGTACTCAAATAAAATATAAAACAATATCGATATCGGGCTGAAATTGTATAGGACAGATAGAGCATACATGTTATATTTAACTAAAGAGTTCGATCTTATTCATAAAACTAAGGCGAGCACGTCTCCAGCAATCGATTCTTTGTAACCAATTTGCCACCACTCTTGCGTTCGATATTGTAAACCAACGACTTCACGTAACCGCATACAGATCACAAGAATACCGAACTTCCTCTTCTATAGAAAAATTGTTTGACCATCAGTGGCAGCTGATGGTCCAATTCTGACCAAATATTTTCCAACATGTCACGATAGCAAACTCCATTGGCCGCAACATGACAATAATTTTCATCGACGATAAAATACGGTCCAACCATGTTTCCGGCATACAATCAACACCACACGGTCACTTTTTGTGGAAGCAATGGAGTCCTTTGATCCACATTTGGGCTTGTTTTGGCCATTAAGCCAAAAAGGGTATTCGTGTCTGAAGATGATTTTTCGGTGCAGTTCAGGATTTCCTTCAAACTTATGCAGAGTTGTGATCCTTCCAATGATAAAGAGGCTTTAATTCTTGAGTTGATATGGTCTTGTAAGGGTGTATGCCAAGTTCTGCACCACAATGCGGACTGAGAGGCTCCCGATTTCTATGAACGGAGTGGAATCGACTGATTTGGGTCATTTCATATACTCGAAACGTGACAAAAGAACTATGAAAGGCGGTGGGACAATGTTAGGAGCACCAGCCAAACATTGATGTATATTTTCCTTACTCGCAGGCAGTACATCATTCCGATTTAGATCGTTGATGCACCTTACTATTGCTTCATTATTGGAGATCTCCTTATTTGTACTTTTGCCGGATGGTAGAATCGCCCTGAGACCTTTCCCAAGAATATGGTCGCTGATTGTTAAGAGTGAAGTTACTTAGGTCAGCGGAGCCTAGGTGGATGTGAAGAAAACGGCGGCATCCTTGTGATTGCTTGCCCTCAGTACGTCAGACTCGTGGGTTCTTGCCAACACTCACTCCTCGGGAGTGACGCACTTAGACCACAGGAAAGTCCAGTGTGAAATAAGCGGATTATCAGCACCGAGACCTACATGAATACATGCGATAGGAGACAGGGCAACTGGTTTAGGTGTGAACCCTTGCCAAAGACGTACCAGTTTGACCCGGTGACGAAGTCTAGTCTGACTAGATAATTGAGATCTGTGAAGCAGTAAGATTTTCCTTCTCAAAACCGATAGGGCAGGATCGGTGCACTGGAGGTGTGTCATGGTTTTCTCCTCTTCCTTGTCTCTACAGCTTAGAGATCATTAGAAATCAATAGAAATCATTAAAAGAAACACCAAGCCTTCTTGTGTTTCTGCCTACCGTAAGTGCATCAATTATCCTTCTAAGGGTTGTCCGGTTGGCAGAGAAAAGTCTACTGGTTTGCCTAAGATCCAGCTCTGGCTAGATTCGTTGGAAGAGAGACATGTGCTGATATTCCTCCACCTGCTGTTTAGAGTGGTCTAATGGCTGCGGTATCTAGTTGGAAGTTTATCTGTTTAATAGCTGCTAACGACTTCCCCGTATTATTAGAGTGGTTCTGATCAGCGCCATCCCTAGCTAGCTTGTCCGCTTTGCGATTGCCTGGAATATATCTGTAGCCTGGAACCCAAATCAGGGATAGGTCGCACCTGACAGCGATCTAGTTGAGAGATCCACGACATTGCCCTACCAACTTGGTTAGAATTATTGGTGATTCCAAGGCTTTTGTGGCAGCTTGACTGTCCATATAGGAAACAATAGCACTGCACTCTATCGAGGTAATCGGAAGCCAGGTTGCAGCTTCACAGACTGCTGTGACTTCTGGTTGAAATACGCAAACTCCCACACTCCTTCCAGGCGCTGTTCTTGATCCATCTTTGTAGATTTCTGTCTCAGATTCGTTTAAATGTTCACCCGATTCCCAAGCACTCCTACTAGGAATCCTGGTTTTTTATTTGAAGTTTAAGTCCAAGTAGGGGACAATATAGTTTAAAAACCAAGTTTTTAATATAGTTTATGGCCGTTTAGGGTACCCATATTACCAGTTGCAAGGATTCCCTAAGCCGTAACGCTTCTAAAGCCGCCATCAGCCTCCCAAAGATATCAACGGGAACGAGATGAAACATACATAGTTTCCAGTGGAATTGTTGGAGTGGTTCCAAGGGCGTTCGCTTTGCAGACGTAGGATAGGATTTGAATCATCTCGAGTATTGCAACATTGGTGTCGTTCACCAGACTAGAACTCCGTATATAAGGAAAGTGTACAATCCGAGGCCGGAGACTTAAATATTCAGCAAGGTCTTGAAGGAAAAGAGAAGATGTAGAAGGAAGTAGGAAAAAGATACGCGAACTAACCTTGGCCTTACTGGGCTAAGCTACACCTAATCTAACTCAAAAGGAAGTTCACTTAGCATACGGGTACATTTTCATTTCGCATCCCGCAGTAGGGTAAAGGTTTGTGAAGGTATCCTAGATGTTGTCGGCAAAGGTTGGCTATCCCACCATTTATGTCTGAAATGCTATCTCTCTGGATGTATGCTGTGAGATAACATATGGTTAAACCGAGGGAAACATCAATCTATGAAGTCCTTGGGGTGTACAGGTACTCCACCCGAAGTCGTCGTGTACAGTAAATGGGCTCCTTTCTTCGAAGCTTAAGATACATAACAAATCAATACTTTCCCATCGCCTACGCCTATCTATGTTCTCATTTAAAAATCCATCGGTGGAGAAAACAAGAAGAGAAAAAAAAAACATCCAATCATCATCGTCGAAAGTGCCAGTCACTTCGGGTAAATTCATTTACAATCCCAAATGATATAACAGAAATCAATCGATGAACGTAGATACATTGGAAATCACTCAGTTAATTTGCTAATTGCGAACAATTTATTCGCCAAACGAAGATATCTGTTGGTAAATTAATTTCGCCACCCCAGTCCCCGCCCGCTGATAGTATTCCATCGCAGCGCCATCGCATGCGCTTGGTTCAATTAATTAAAATTTGAGTCATGCTTGCTCTTCACGTAGGCATCCCCATAGCCCCCAACCGACAGACAACTATGAAGTACTACAGACAATTTCCAATTCAACCCAATGACAAAGTATTTTCCAATCAATCTCAACTTATTGCGCAATCATCACAGGAACACTGCGTCAGACTGTGAAGGGTACTATACCCGGGGGTGGCTGGGGTTGTAAATTTAAACTTTGAGCTTGTCATTGAATCTAACATTTTGCTTTTTGTCGAAATTAGTCGGCAGGGGTGGCTGTAGATAGATAAAAGTATCACCGGCACATTCCATCATCACATACCAGCCACCCCGTGTCTTGGGGGGTTGGCTACAATAAAAATCCGAAAACGGAAACGGAAAACCAAACATCGAATCGGAAAATGCATACATACGTAGATACAACCCTCTTCAGATGATGGGTAGAATGTAGAAGTACGTGATCTCGATGTCAGCAAAAGTTGAATTTAATTAAATCCTTCATGTCGGCATGTCTGTTAAACAGACGCGCGCCGCCGGGATGAAATGCTGCAGAGATAGATAGAGAGACACTGTAGCAAGGATGTGTATTCGTTTCTGTTTTATTTCGGGAAACATTTTGTGTCAGGTAACTGGAACTGCAATCCGAATGGATGCTATGTCAAGGGAGGATGGTTGATTGCCAACAAGCAGCCAGATGCAGTTTTCAATTTAATATTGTGATACATTGGAAATTGGCTCGGAAGTGTGCCGAAGTGGGCAGAGGTGCTTTATTAAATTTTAGACACACTTTGGCAACAAAGTTTATTCACTTTTGAAACGTTGGCACAGCCCTACGAAGGATTTAATCCGAAAGACTGTGCCGCAAGCTTCATACAATGTTCAACTGTTTAGGTCACACATCCTGGTACCTAGCTGGTGGAACCTTCGACAAAACAAAAGAGTATGTGAGGACCTTATCACTGTTCAAGCCTCTCCTTATAACAAAGTGATCAGTCTACACAACCTACATCATAATGCTGGCAACGATCCGGAAGCTAGGGACTTGTACTCTGAAAAACATAAAGATGCTGAAAAACCTCGATAGCCCTTTTAAAATGAGAAGAAAGACTACTGAACGAACCTTATAACCAGTGAACACCTAGCATTGGAAGGAGGATAGGAAAAACGCCACTAATTTGCTACAAGTGCCGGAGACCATTTGTGTAGTCTGCCTGTATCCTCAAGAGATGTAAAGAGGAACTTAAATCCTTAGCTCTAGGCACAGCATTTCGCTATGTTGGATTCCGGGAGACATGGCCTTCCGAGGAAATGAAAGGACCGATGAGCTAGCTTAAAACAGTTTTGGAATCAAACGACATCGCTCGGTCCAACCGTCCATTAGCATTACCACATATCAGGTGGAGTTCCACAAGGATCGGTGTTAGTACCCATCTTATGGAACATTATGTGCGATAGGGTTATAAGAGCTGGAATCCGTAAGGAGGAAAGCATCATAGGGTTTGCCGATGATATAGCATGATGATGAGCAAGCGAAACTAAGAGGAAGACGAAAAGTGATGCAATGGATGGGACCAGTTAAATTAGAGCTCGTAGAGCATAAAACAGGCAATCACCATCAGCGAGGGTGATCATGATATAACGCCAAAATCGGGCATCAGGTATCTAGCTGTGATGATCGAAGATAGACTCGCCTACAAGGAATACCTTGAAAGAACATGCGACAAAGCTGCAGAGGTGCAATATTGAAGGACCTAGACAACAAAGGAGACTAGTTCTGTCAACTGTTGTGCAGTCCATCATAATGGATGGACCGAGACTACGGATAAGTAGATTTCTACTTGTCCTAGCCAGACATGACTGCTTTCGAGCGTACCTTAACAGGGTTGGTCTCAAAGAATCTCCTACTTGCTTAAATCGCAGAGAGTCCAGACTAAGATCTGCAGCACGTATTTTTCAGTGTCCTAGCTTATATATGGAGCGGAGAGACCTAAAGGAAAGAATCGGAGAAATACCAACTCCCAAGAATATTGTGAACCATATGTTGCAATAATTATGCAGTATGCAGCAATAATTATAAAGGAGCTTCGATGGTTAGAAAGAGTCAGGGAGAGCACCAATGAAAATCAGGCTCAGACGGGACATCTTGCACAACAAAGAAAAGCAAACACCGAGAACGATGTTGTATCAACAAACGAGAGACCCACTAGCTTCCTCTTTTTCCAAACTCATCGGATTCCCACAACATGGCCAACGGTAGGAACAAAGCACTCTCTTTGTCCCATGTTTCGAGGACATTTTAGGACCAGAGAACTCCCACCACTTAATGGACGACAGCTGACTCTCCTAGTCTGTGTTCCCACAGGCGGCTCACCTCTGAAGAATGAGAATCAGCAACTTAGACTTATGCAGAGGCTGCGGTGATGCTGAGGTTGTACAAGACACAAGGCACTTCCCCTGCGAATGTCCAAGTTCCACGTAGAAGCAGATACCAAGCCGTATACACGGTTTCGATGTTGTATAATAGGTGAAGCTTAATGGGGCGTGTCGCAGCAGTCTTTATAAAACTTATACGTAGAAGTAGAAGGTCTAGAAGGACTTCCGGTCCAACAGTCTGACAGGTACGCATTGCACCCGTGATACCTACATAGGCCAGTCTTCGGACCTTTTGTAGGGCGGAACGGAAGATGGCTTGAATGGTGATGATGGTGAGGTAAATCCAGTGATTTATGTCCATTGTCCGAAAACGGGCTCAGAAAGCTTGAGTCGCCTTTTCAGTGGTTTTTTTGATGACACGGTTCAATAGGTGGGGCGTTATTTCGGCAATAGCGTATCTAATGTTGGCCTGGAGCTCGTCCAAAGTGGTTGGCTTGTTACCGTAGACTAAGGACTTGATGACGGTAATGACTGCGATTCTACTTGTTGATAAAGCCGCTGAGTCAAAAAGGGGCGTCGCCTGAGAAGATGATTTTTGAGCCAAAATCTGGCCAACATTTCCAGCGCCCAATTAGCTTTGCCTATGGTCGTCTGGGACTTCGATTCTTACGTCAACACAACCATATACGGACGAATGTCCAAATCCAACCGCAAAATAAACCGGGTTGACTCTGGCGATGCCAGATCGGCGCCCAATCGACATTTCTGGGTCTTTTTCAATACTAGCCGGTACGCCGGCTATGTTTTCGCTATTCGCACAAATCATTGTCTAGTTGGTGGTTTATGGTCCAACTAGGTGTACTCTTTCCACTGTGCGACGTATTGCCTGCACACTGAAGCCATGATGGCCTCAACTGACAACTGAGCCGGAATTCATATATTTTTTTAAAAAATGTCCACACTTTCGACAACAATAATGAAATAGCAGCTCTTTCTGAATATTTTGACAGCTTTATGTCATTGGTAGCTTTGACAGCTGCAATCTGCTATCTGGTCACCCTTTAGCACGTACTACACGTGCTAAGCACACATTCATCCAGTTAAACACATTTACTTGGAAATTGTAAAATTTTGATGAACCTCGTTACTCTTATCGCCTTCGATTCGCACCGCAACACCACCACCCCCTTCCCAAGCTGCTTTTCCACCCGATATCTCCCACAGCTTCACCCCTTCCTGGCCGCTTCGACATGGCTAAATAATAAAACACGTGTTCCGCTCCGATATAGAAATTCAACACCCATGTCGACACGACCCCGCCCGACGACTCCTTCCTACCCGAAAGGAGCATAATGTTTTTTTTATCCCTGCAAAATTGATTTGTTCAATTTTTCCAACGATTAAACTTTGTTCTCGCGGAAAATTCGTTGCAGACCATTTACTTCGGAACTCAGCCCTCTTCCGTGCCGCATTCGAGTTGAAAAACTGGATGTTTGTGTTGAGCAGGAACCCCCCGACGACCGACGGCGGGTTCTTCGGAAAAGAACAAATCTCGAGGAAAAAAAAGCTCTGAAGGGTGGATTGGTGGAAAAAAAAAATTCCTTCACGTACCGAAGGACTAAATTCATGATTGGAGGAATAAAATGCTGCGACTTGCTCTCTCTCGCCGGGAAGTTTTATTGCACAAACGCAAAAGAATGTTATCAATTAATTTTGTTGCCACTTTTTGTTTGTTTTTTACTTTTTCTGATGTTTTTGTCTTTTATTGATTTTTACTTGTTTTTCTTCTCCTCATGTACTAATTATATTCTTTGTTTTCTTGTATCTCTTTGCAGGAAGAAGTAAGTGATGTTTTCAATTTCAAAACACTCTGACGGTAGTGGTAAGTTTTTGTGTTCAAACTTTAATGAGGGGGTCATACGAGAGAAGGTCCTTTTTACATACAGGCTCTCAGGTCAATATAGACCCTTAGTGTTGGCCATGGAGGGAACGGTTTGATTGAAGTGGCTGCTGGTCCATTGTGATACCCGTGGATCTTAGGTAAAACTTTTTCGCTACCTGCTCGCTAAAACCAGATCGTCGATACTAGCTATCACCGATGTAAAGGAATTAAATCATTGGATTGATCTCCAAATCAAGTATGAGAGAATGTGCTTAGGATCCCAGTCACCTGGACCAAGAAATGTGGACTAGCAGTCAATCCCCGAACAGGTATTATTTACAGCCAAAAGGAAAATTCCTGAGTTCACCTTACCATCCATTCGGGGAACTCCTCTTAGAATCTCGGACAGCGCTAGATACTTGGGACGCGTTCTTGATAAAAAAAAAACTGAACTGAACCTATTATCAATAAAAGAAACCTGGGGTCCAAAACCCAAAATTATTCTATGGATGTATACGGCTATAGTAAGACCTATTGTGACTAATGGTTGTCTTGTATGGTGGCAGTCCGTCAATAAGTCTACCAACTTAGCGGCCCTTACGAGGATTCAGAGATTGGCCTGTATTGGCACCGCAAGTGCCATGAGGACAACACCTACTGCAGGACTAGAGGCTATCCTCAATCTGCTACCGTTGGACATTTTCGTTCAAACTTCGGCAGTAATGAGTGCCCTAAGAATAAGTCAGTCAGATAGTTGGAGACACAATGTAACAAATCTTTCCATGATCCTGGAGAAATATCTAGGAAAGGTTCATACTACGGACTACCTCACTCCGTACCTAGATTTCAATAGACCATTTACAAGCTCGTTCCCAAGCAGGGACGAATGGGACGAATCTATATTCATAGATGGATCTAAGATGGATGTAGGCGTAGGGTCTGGCATTTTTTCTGAACCGCTGGGGATATCTAGATCAGTCCGCCTCCCGAACCATAGTAGTGTTTTCCAAGCGGAGGTCTTAGCAGTGATAATAATAGCTGCCCGTGAGACTGCGATGAAGGCTATCACCTTTTTCATCGACAGCCTCCAGCTTGTGAAGTGCTGTCGTGAAGAACTCAAGGTTCTTGAAACACAGCACAAGGTTGCCCTCTGCTGGGTTCCTGGACACGAAGGAATACCAGGAATTGAGAAGGCAGATGAATTGGCAAGAAGAGGCTCTGAATCTACATCGTAAAAGGTAGACACCTCGGTATTCATCCCCCCTTGCACACTGAAGCAAGAGGCTTGGATTAGGGCCAGTAGAGAGGCCAATAGTAGATGGTCCTTCCTAGACACATGTGTGATTACTAGGAACCTATGACCTTGCTTTGATATGAACAGGACTGACCGACATATCCAAAAGAACAGGAAATCCCTTTCTGTCCTCTCCTCACGGATGAAGATTTATGTTGGGGATAAGGAGAAGAGGAACCGAATGAGGATACAACCCACTTTCTCTGTCACTGCCCTGGGCTTATCCACCTTAGACTTTAATTTCTAGGGTGACACTTCTTCTGTGATCTTGAAGAATTATCAAATAGACCAATTAGTGAAATTTTTAATCCACAGGATGGTTTGGTGATTCACAAGAAACAAATCAGTACTAGGGTTTACCAATGGGCAAGCGATTTTACCCCTATGGGTATCACATTTTCTAGTCGCCTACTCACGTACCTAACCTAACCTAACCTTGATCTCCAAAAATTTTTATCTAATGAATTCACTTAGAGACTTCAATTTTAAAAACTGTGACTGCAGTGACTTCAGAATAACTTCAATGATTTCGTGACTCCAATATGACTGCAATGACTTCACTGGAATCATAAATCAACGGAATGCAATCTTTGACTTCCCAATCAGTGAATTCAAAATGAATGGTTGTTTCAGATTTTGAAGTTAGAAGTATGATATTGAATGCTTATGATTAAAGTCAATATAAGGAAGATTTCCTTGTGACTTAAATGAATGCAATCTAAAATGATTGCTTAGGTCGTTAAAGAAGAATACTGATGTGTAGCTAAGCCTGTAAGACAGTGTCCCGTGCAGTCTGTTGAGAGAGAGCGTTTCAAATCCAGCTTTAGACATGTTGGTCCACTTGTCCACTTAAAATGTGTGCTCTCGACATCATCTATTTTAAGTTTTAGTTTGCGTGTAGCAATTGGTATTTCTAAGGCGCCATTATCCTTCAAATTGGGAATACTTGTTCATAATTCGCCGAGTTCAACAGCCTTATGGTTCCCAGAAACGTCACCATGCCGCAGCACCCAAAAAAGGGTGAAAGTTGAACTGTTCCGTCATTTCTTTAAGAAAAGAACGACAGTTTGGAATTGGTAAACCTGTTTGGCTATCCAAAAAGATGCGGATATCCTAAGCCCACATCTTGCTTTTCTTAAGCCAAGAAAAGACTTCTTTAATCGCCATAATTATCGCCTGGAACACGCTACAGTTATTTGAAAGGCAAAAGACTCTAGATACCTACTCGTACTCTTGGTGTTGTTGAATGATCTGTCAGACGGTCTAATGTCAATGCAAAGTCTTTGTTGTCCAACCGAGTGTATCTCGTGTGGGGAAATCTGTCAGACTGCAGTTAGTTAGAACGCAAGGTTTGACAGTTTTATAACATCGCCTTTCGATAAATTTAACTTGCTCAGCTGAATACATCCTTCACTGAATCACTTTAGTTCAAACTCAGCCATTTTGAAAAACGTGAAATGTCAAATTCATTACCCATGGAACGCCATCATTGCTACCCAACTGGTAGTGAATATTACCATTGTCACTGCTATATTGCCTCGATGTTAGGCAATAGCAATAAAAGAGGCAATTTTTTGCCACAAATATTGCCAGTGGAGACACTGGGTAAAGAAATTATAAAATTTTTTGTGGTTTAATGGAGTTCGGATTGCGATTTTCGAAAAACGCCATAGTTTGAATGGAAATAGACCAGTTCTTTAAGTGACCTACGTATCTCCGTTAAAGCTTCCAGAACAGCTTCTTTGAAAATCATGACTTTTATGAAAAATTCATTAATTTATGATTGAAGTCCGCCTTTCATGAAGAAAGGCAGCATTGCCTGTCAGTTTAAGTTGGACGGATAGGTCTACAAAGAAAGGTATATACGTTGTATCAGGAAAATTTTCCTTTTGACAATAGCTTCGTACTATAAGCTATCAATCATGGCCCATGACCCAAAGTGTCAAAAGAACTTTCAGTTAGACCCCAGCTTACCTTAACAGAATTTTAGTTCTATAAATCATCAACGTGTTAGCGGTGGATAAAGTGTATCTTAATGGCTGGTAACCCTTAAAGGCTACAATCAAGAACGGACTTCCGGCAGCATTCCACACCTCAATTCCAACATGGGACCAACAATAAAGCATAACAAATGGTCTTCCGCATCCTTCTGTGTATCCAAGATAAAACTGCACTATAACCCCCTTAGAAGTTCCTTCCTGGACATTCCAAGACATAACCTCGACCACAATTGAGAGAGCGCGCGCATAAGTAGTGCTCCCTCGATACAGTCGACCCGAAAACTTCTTGAAATATTTTTGTCAAAACCAAGAAATTCTCATTAGAGAAACCAATAACTGCTTAATCCTTGCGAGCAGTTTAACCCTTCAACCCAGACCCACTTTGAGTGTCCACCATTCGGGACTTTTGGGGTTTTGGCCCGGCAAATGTTGCGCGCGAACACAAAATGAAGTAATATTTTAAACTGGGACAGTTATTGCAAATTTTATTGCTTATTTTGGGTAAAACATTCCATTGACGGTTTCGTCGTAGATGGCCAGGCGGCGATGAAATGGTCTTGGCGTGAATTCCTTTAAGCGATTCGCAACACTTTCCATGTTAATTACTTCGAAACATCTTTTTCTATTTCAAAAGTTCAGCAACTGTTTCCAGTGATTTGGAAACTCACTCCTGCTCCCTGTGCGGAGTCAAAAGTCAGAGGCAGAGGCAGAGGCAGAGTCGGAGGAATTAGCTACACTTAGTCATGATGAAATGGCGATGATAAGCAACATTTTGAGGGGTCGCTTTGTTTAATTATATTTCGGAGGAACTTTCACTTGTGGAACTGGATGAGCATTTGCTCGATGGGTGTGGAGGCTGCGTGTGGCGAGGGTGTGCTGGATAAATCTTGAATTAAGTGTTTGTTGGTTGAGGAATTCTCTCTTGAATGGGGTCGTTGCCTCGTAAATAAATTGGAATTGCCCGAAAAAGTTTAAAGGCCATTTCGGTGTTTTAACGTTTTATTTAATTACACTGTGGTGGCAGGCCGCGTGTGCAGCAACATTTAGACCAATGAAGTTCCATTGTGGTGCAGGATGCACCTAATATTTCCATACAACTACCCTTGCAACCAGCAGGAGCATATGTATACAGATCTCATTAGGGAGTGGGTCCAGCATAATGGCGTGCCTCTGTGCATGATGCAGTGCCTACCTACTATGACATCTATGAGCGACCTTCTCGTCTGATGAGACAGTTGTCGAGTTTCTGATCGAGCTTGGTCCAGATCTGTTTCCCTATCTGCGAATGGGTTGAGTTTAAGCAGAAGTCTAACCATAGCGAGAGGCATGCTTATACTCTCCTTATCCTGGTTGTACCATGCCTGGAATATCACTGTGTCTGGCCACTCAAACGAGATGAATATGTTGACTTGATCAGCTACCTTGTTAAGAAACAGGCAATAATTGAGTACATTTCGAGGCTTGACAAGGTCTCCTTGATTGTCATGCTCAGCGCCTGGTACACACGATAGTAATTGGGAAGGCGGAAGGGAATGTTTTCTTATTCTGGTTTTCATCGGTCCTTAAACAAACACATGGACTTCGAAGCTCTAGATCCTTCTCACAATCCTCTTTGTAAGGGATATGCGTTTCGATGTTCTTGTCCAGCATAAATTATAGAAGTCGGTGTCTTCCAGAGAAATAGACGAAGGCCCTGTAGTTAAAGTAGATAACTGATATAAAGCTTTTAAGCCTTGATAGGTAGGTAGGTAGGTAGTGAAGGGTTATAAGTTTATCATAAGGCACTAAGAACCATAGTGGACAAATCGCGATGGCTAGATAACTATTATGGTAACAAACCTGAACATAAACCATCTCTTCCATGGATTTGATAGCCCTGTTTTGGTTTATAGACCTAACTTCCTCTAAATTTTCTAAGAAATACTTACCAACAGTTTAAGTTTGTTCCGAGCGATACCCTGGTATTCACAGTGTAGATGTGTGATGGTATGGCTCTTCAGAAGGCAAATGACCGGAGGGAAACCCTACCGATATTCTTGAAGCCGGCCTGCTTAGTTTAATAATCTTCCCCCGATTTTATCCGATCGAGCATCCGCCACAATGCTTTAGACACCCTATACCCCCCGAAGTTTTACCATTTTAGGCCAGCCATGTTGGTCTCTCTAGAATAGTCCTCTTAGCCACAAAGATCGGTGGTGTTACACATCTAACTGGGTTGCTTTTGGAAGCACTGATCGCCTCTTGGGTAGTTCATCGGCCATGACACTCCTCTGAACAACACAGAAGCCTGGTACCCAGCTAAATATAGTGTCCTCTTCTACTGCAGAGGACCAAATCTGTGTTGTCCGGGTTGACGTAAGGTTTACAATCTCCAGCACATTTCCCAAGGGTGCTCATGTGTCCATATTGATATTTAAAGGTGCTAAAACAAAATAGCTCTGTAATAGGTTAGGTGACAAGGTTTCTTGAAAATCTTCCACTAGGTGATCACACCTGACATTAGTACAAGCATAAGCCTGATGACGGATACATAGACCCGATATATCTTCCAGCAGTATAGGGCTGTTTTAGGACATTGGGTTTCTGCTTGACTTTCGTATCAAGTTTAGAGAGACTTTATTGTAATTACTCGGAACAGCTAAAGGCTCCATCTTAAAAACAGTAGCACCGAGTTGACATCCGAGCAAGTTTTTTTTAAATACATATTCGATTCCGGTAGCTTTTACAAGCTGACAGAGAAGGATAAGGTTTTGCTTACGTCATTCATACAATTTTGGAATGGTTGCCATTTTGAATCCTTCAATGGTATTATAGTCCGCGAGAAAGTAAACTGATTTCACATTTCCCAAATCTAGCTAGTATAGCAAATTAATTCTCTCTTTGATAAGTGTCCACCGTTTCGAATATTGAAGGCTTAGGGTAGATACGTGGCTTAAGCCTTAGCCCACTAGTTTCTCCAGTTCGCCTTGCTCTTAACTGTGTTCAAATAGGCACTCCAAAACAATTAAGGTCCTCAGCTACTTGTGTACTACACTTCAGTGCGAGGTCCTCCGTATTAAACGAGAAGACTCTGCGGGCTGGAGCGCACTACATGGTTTTGTTATATCCAACAGATGACGGTCAGGTTTTGTTAGGATAGCTTCATCTGCAGTTGACTTCTCATCATCGACACGTTCAATACTGTATAGTGTGAAAGGAGACTTAGACCTTAGGAGTCATCACAATGTTTTACCCAAACGAACATCGCCTGGGTTGAATAGATCATTCTTCTTGACAAGTAAGCAACATAAGATGACCTCCGTTCCTATTTTGGCATTAAAGCCGCTCAACACGATGTTTTGAAATTACGTTAGATAAGGAGCCCCTCCGCCTAAACTTGTTTTCAAAATTCTGCCTAAGTCGTGAAAGATTTTTTTGACCACACCTTCGAATACGATGATGGAAATTCTTGCTAGATACCTAAGACGCATGTTACAGCCATTCATGTGAAGAAGAGATGTATCTCGTGGCATTTCCGAGTTGGAGCTAGCCCGCATGTGGTTTAGCTTTATCTGTGCAGTCCGACTAAGTATTAATAGTTAGCTCACTATGATAAATCCATCCTTCAGGTACCGTGCAGTGGATTAGATACAGCTTACAGAGCAGGTGAGTGGATCGAAGAAAGTAAAGGACTGAACAAAAAAAAAAAAAAAATAGTTCTGAACCTGTAAGTAGTCTCAAAAGCCAATCAATGAACACCTCCTTTAAACCATAAGTTATGCTAAGACCACCAGTCTAGATATTCTCGTATGTCCCTTCATTTATCCTGAAAGTTCTTGTGAGAACGTACGCTAAGGTAATCCTAGAGAGCACGTTGCACAGAATATTCACTTTTGATGGAGTCTATCTACAACTTCGGGTTTTCAGCCGCATATGTGATCAAAAACCTATCGTCTATACTTTGGTTAGACACATTCTAACAAAAGTACTATGGACAGGTCTACGAACTTGTTCAGCTAGTGTTTCTCGCTCTGATAGGTAAAAAATTCGTGTTCTGCTTAGTATTGCTCAGGGTTTTGACAGCGGGGCTCTGAGCAACTCTAAAGCTTCCGAGATCGTCGAAGATGTATATTTTCTTACAAATAGGAGTCATATAAACGTATAGCTCTTATTAACCAATTTCTCTTCTCTATTTTCTATTAGGTCCCCGTACCCGCAAGCCCAAGAAACCGCCCGGCGAGAAAGGCACTCCACCCGTAAATGAGGACAAACGACCGCGTACAGCGTTCAGTGGATCTCAGTTGGCAAGATTAAAAGTAAGTTTCCCAACTCAAGCCCACCACAAGAAATCCCACCAACATGATCTCTCCTCCCTCCTCTTTCCAGCATGAATTCACCGAAAATCGTTACCTCACCGAGAAACGACGTCAACAACTCAGCGCCGAGCTCGGCCTAAACGAAGCCCAAATAAAAATCTGGTTTCAAAACAAACGTGCCAAGATCAAGAAGTCCAGTGGGACTAAAAATCCCCTCGCTCTCCAACTCATGGCTCAGGGTCTATACAATCATTCAACGATTCCCCTCACCAAAGAGGAGGAAGAGCTCCAGGAACTCCAAGCCAAGGCAGCAACCACAGCCTAAACGCCCCGCATCTCCCGCCGAGTTGTGTGTGTACTTAACAAACAATTCATCTTTACAACGAAAGTATTAGAAAATGAATTACGAAACAGTTGTATATTTTAACCACCTACTCTTGTACAAAACTACATATTAAATGCAAAATTTAAAGCAAAAAACAAAAACAAGCAATATTTAGCTTTAAGGTAAAACATTCAGTTTTATGTAAATACTTTACACTTGTTTTGGCCAAATTTTTTTCTCTCAAGAAAAGAAAAAATAAATAAAAACAAAAAAAAACTCTAAAATAAGTTTCTAGTCCTTGCAAAAATATTTATAAGCAGTTAAAAATTAATTTTAACTATACTCATAAATAAAAAATAAAAATTAACCTAATTATGATTAATTTAAGCGAGAAAATTGTATATTTATTAAAATCAAAACACAATAACGAGTTACTCATTTTGTATTATATATAAAAAAAAAATTATTGAACTGTTAGCTATTTAAAAAGAAACAAAAAACAAAAAAAATGAAAGAAAATTAAAATAAAAATTATTTAAATTAAATAATAAAATTAAATTTATTGGTTTTCATTTCCTTTTTGTAACACGATACGGATACGTGCGCAGTACAAATGTATTTCGAAAATGGTGAGTTATTATTCATTTATTCACCACAGCCTGAGTATAGGAGGTCATAATTTATGAACACACATTTGGGTGAGGAATTATTAAGCCGTTGAACTTAGAATGGCTGACAGACGATATGTTAACTGGTTCGCCTCTGCTAAAAATGCAAATTAATTGCACATACATATGTAATTAGACAGATCTTAGAGTTTGTGGCCATCAATTTGGGTGTCGATTGGCTTGTCCGGGGGAACTACTTGTTGGAAGGGACTGCTCGCCAATAGCCTCAATCAGAAAGCTGAACTTTCATTTGATATCGAAAGGACATTTGTTTCTTTGGATGACCATATACAGTGACTGTATGTCATTACCATATGTCCAGAGGAAGGAATCGGATTAGGTAAGCAATTTGGTTGGTAAGTACTTTCCTTGCAGCTCCTCTGTGGGACAGAGATGGGAAAGGAAGGCGATGTGAAGGGTTTTCCAGTAGGGACATAACAATTTTGAATTCTGGTACGAACGGAATGTTGTTCTTTTTCTATGATTTGTTAATGTCAAAATGTCAGTAGAGACTAACATTTTTGTCAATTATAAGCAGCTCTTGGCAATTATTAAGAATAACTACCGAAATTTTGAGTTAGTGGTGGCAACTTTAAGGGCGCTTACTCAAATATTTGGTCGTAATAATCGTCTCACCAGACAGGTTGCAAGTGCTACAGTGGACAAATTTGAGTCAAAATATTTACTATTGAATGTTTCTTTTCCAGTGAGATAATGCACTGATCGAAAGACCGAACATTTTGCAGCCGCAAGGGCTTCAATTCAAAATGAGTCAAAACAGTCGATTCCATGGTATAAGGAATCACTCAGTCCCCATTTTTGAGTAAAGATCTTGGTCTAGACCTTTGTGAGATAAAATTAAGTCAAGAACTGAAGCCTCTTGATCAAACCTTCTCTGAATGGGCGTTACAAACATTTTAAGAAAACATTGGATTCTGGACCAACGATATGGTTCCACATGCCGCACAGTTTGTCACACAATCGATCTATTGAAGGGGAAGTTCGGTAATCGTGTAATTACGAGAAATGGTTCTGTTGAAAAGCCACGTTAGGTCATGGATTAAGATAGAGAAGCTCAGCCAATATACATACATATGTGGAAGGGTGAAAAAGAAAATCGGGTCCAAAGCGAGAGTGAAGCTGAGACTTCTTTCTCTTCTTAAATTTTGTTTTCATAAGTTTTTTAGTTGAAATGTAAAAATAATTAAACAAATTCTTGGAAAGTGGGTGTGACTGTTACGCAGTTGGGTACGCAATCTAGGTACAGCTTCAAGTAAAAATGAAAAGTCTTCTCAATTGCGATGCCACATTTTTCATTGCGGTTTTTCGGCTCTGTGTGATGTTAACTCCCGTAGGGTGATTCCCTCTAACTTCTTCTTCAATGATGCTGGTAACATAGTCACAGTCAATAGAGATCGCCACAAGATTATAGTGATTGACTGTTCATATAATTTATAGGCGGATGCCTACCAGGGTATGTGGTTTCAACAAGATGGCTTGACATTTCACACAGCTACCCATGCATTTGAGTTATTAAAGTCGATATGTTATCTTCTGAAATGGACTAGTTAATTGGCGGCCTCTTTCACGTGGTCCGACGACACTCAATCTGACGCCTCTGGATCTGGCGCATCGTTGGGGTTAGTGTTTATGCACTCATTCAGGCTTCAAGCTGTATTTCCACAATGAAGTATGAAATAAAGTCGGCTACTGCAACTCAAGATGGTACCGGAGCGGATCGATCAAGTATTGACAGCAACTGCATGACATAATGTGATGATGTAATCCATAATAGTAAACAAGGCATCAGAGATGTTGAAAATTGCATTACTTTGGTACTAGAATCAGAAAGTCGTAGTAAATTGACTACTAAATCTTCGAATAAAGTTAAGACTTCCACTTTAAAACTACAGTCACCAGTCATTTGGAATATTCTTACTGGGCAGTACCCAGAAGCAGTCAATTGACTGCAGTACTTCGGTGATAGTTTCTAGTCCTTAAGTCAGTTATAAGTCTCATAAAATGGGAAGTCATTTTTGCAGTCACTAAGTCTTTTGACTGCAGTCAAAACGATTACTTTTAATACTATTACTGCTTTAAGTCTTTTGACAAGACTATTTCAGTTTTCTATAGCATATAGGTCAATTGATTCCAAATCTTATTGTCAATCTTGATTTTATATTGAATATCGTTCTATGTGTGCCAGAAGGATGGAAAGGGCTCCGCATATCCAGCATAAAGAAGTCAGAGTCATGGCGATCGAGGATGCTCTGTCGTAGTTGAGATAGTAATTGATTGAGATATGAATTGATTGACTATTGTCAATTTAATTAATCTAATATTTCCAATGATGGATCCAAAAAAAACTAGAGGGATTGACAAACTCTTAAACTTGTTCTCTTAGAAAAGTAGACACTTCAAAGACGCTGTGGTATGACTATACATAAAGCTACAGACTTCTTAGTTCGTCTGCTTTCATCTGAATCCAGTCAAATCTATTTAAAACTTAATAATCACAACATCCATATGTATCTCCTGAAGTAAAAGACGACTTAAGATCATATAACCATACGCTATCTCTCCAAATGGATTCAAGTTCGTCCACGTCGAATAATTTTCATCAGATCCTGCCAAATTCAACAAACTAGCTTACAGTGTCCAGCACACTTTAAAGGCTAATAAGTCTGCTATTCTTGTATAATTGAAAGAACAATACGAATTCAAGTTTGCTAAATATCCAGTCTAATCTACCACATCATCTGCTTATGCTTTGTGATATGTTTCGTGCTCAGAAGCAGAATGGTTTCCAAGCCAAGCTTGGACAATTCGCGATTTTCGGTTGTACTACGGTCCTCAACTGAGTTCTCATAGGAGTCGGATTTATCAAACCACAAACAGTCCGCGTCTATCATAAAAGCAAAGGCTTTCGCTATTGAGGTCTGTGCCAGAGAGTGTGTCAGATGAAGTTTCCGAAGAATATAAAGAAATATTTCACCGGACAGCCAAGCAAATCTAGAGCTCTCATGGCCTTTGACTTTGAGTCTAAGCAAGTGCGAAACTGTCTTCAAACAGCTGGATGTACATAATAAAATCAGTCTAATAGGGGTCCCAAATCATATAGGCATCCCTGGTAATGAGGCTGCTGACGAACTTGTCAGATCCGGTGCCCATTTCCCATATACCCTTCTCAGGTCTACTTGCCAGCCAGATAAGGATAGTGCTTAATCTGTGGGAATAAAACGAAAGGCCTTTTAACTGGAATTTAAAACATGCCTAAAACTGGCCTAAAACATGCGAAGCAGTTCATTAATTTCTCAAAAGAAAGAACGAAAGAGATTCCAGCAATGACCACATTGAACTCTAACATCGTGCTAGTCCATCCATTTGTCATCAGGAAACTAGGTATTAGCCAATCGAACACGTGCAAACTATGCCTCAAGGACTTTGAACACTACTAAGCTTAAGTAATGAACTTGGTTTCAGTTACAGCTAGTAGGCAAATCCACTCAGCATCTGTAAGGGGATAGCACAAAAGGTCTTGAGGCTATCTCAAAGCCCATCATCGCAAGTTTCTTTTAAAAAAAAAAAAAAAAAATCTAACACACCAGTTCCCATGGTACAATGTTTGTAGAACCAGCTTTAGTAGCAAAGAACTTAGTCCAGCTTAGCTCGCAATACGAAAACCATGGCAATGAGAGTAACCCATCGATCTATACTCGTACTTCACGGTTGCCAATCAGATTCAAAATATTTGTTCCTACATAAGCGATAGCCTTCGAAGACTGAGCGCATAGCGCCATCGATTATCTTGTACTACATACTGTACCTGCATCCTTTTGCGCGTTAAGATCTCCAGATACAAACGAATATTTCCTCAAAGATGTTCACTCCAAGACACAAAACACTAAAGGCACCACCAGCCATAGGACAAACTGACCAAATTTCCATTCCCAAACCAATCTATCGGCGAATGTATCTAAGCGCTGCGGTGCACCTTAAGCGAAGCAATCCGAAGATCATATTTCATAAGCAGACCGCGTGTACGTACAAGCGCTCATTATGGATTTGTCGCGCACAATCGTGTGCACACTTCCAGAGATTAAATCCGTCAGTGATCTCGTTCGATCGCGCATTCGACTGTCAATATTGCCCCGCGAGTTCACAATGTGTGTGCCACACGTCTTGGTCGCTATCCATGCAGCGGCGGCGGCGGTGGTGCGTACCACCATTATGTGGGTCGTCAACTGGTAACCATAATCGTTTTGATTTATTGAGATTTGTTTTGACTGCATGTCTATGGAGATAAATCGTAATTACCTACAGATACACGGATACAGATACAGTGTACCTCTCTTGCCGATAAATCATAGGCATTACCATCAAACAAATTTTTGCCTTCGATTTGCTGTTGTTCCCGTGCCTAGGCCATATCTGTGGGCTTCCAAACCGAAGTCATTAATAAATCACATTTTATTGTTGGTGCACTTGGAATGGTGGAATTTTAATTATGATCGATGGCAATTGGATTAATTGAAATGTGTGCTCGAGGTTCGTATTGTGCTGGAGCACACCACACCAGCAGGCAGCAGGAGAGTGGGTAATAGTTGACAACTTGAGGCGGCCGATGCAATGGGTTGGTTAACAATGAAACAATTTAGAAATGATTGTCGTTGTCTTTATTGTAATTGTTCCATTGAAGCAGACGAGAGGCTGCCTTGTGGGACGTAGTTTCCGCTCTGGCTTGGTAGCTTTAAAGGAGGTACTATGGCAGTCGCCTTAAGGCAGATGTAAGGCTATTTCCTACCTTGCATGGTGTAATATGTACAATAATTGATGAGCACCAAAAACAGTAGTGGACATATGTAATACAAGGTGGCCCAGAATGCATCACCCTGCCGGAAGATGCTATAACTTTCTCAACTAAGCAGATACAGAGCAATCTAATTGTGGAAAGAGGGAGACACGGGCCGTCGTACCTTTGCGAAATGGTCTCACCTGGGCACAAAGACAGATTATATATCACCATCCTACGACCTCGGCAAAAGCATTGAAACAATCTTCCTTCCAAGGGAGGATTGGACAAACAGCAGGGCCACAAACCCAAATTTCCACAGACGGGCCACAATGTGACGAAGAAGTAGGGTCTGTCTGGCATATATTCATCAGAATCCGAGAACTTCCAAACCACGACAGTGTGTATTCAAGCGAAGGAATATTCATTCCAGAAAGACATCTGAATTGATAGTCAAGCCACCATAAAGGCTATCTGACCGAGAGTCGTCTAATCAAAATTGGTCATGAAGAACTCACAGCACTCACGCCAACCCATGACGTCTCATAGTTCCCAGGTCACACCGGCAAGGGAACTAACTGACGGATGAATTAGCAAGAAAGAGGACCGAACAGGACCTGACAATGGTTGACATCTGTGTTCTACCGCCCCTAGCTCTTGATAGAGAGGACCTTCGCAAGATTGGCTAACGAGAGATGGAACCCACTCCCATCTTGCTGTATTTCCAGAAAACTCTGGACAAAGTATGATGTCGCTAAAACCAAACAAATGTTGGCACTTAACAGACCCAACTTAGCACTCTTCACGGGGATCATCACCGGCCACGGTCTCATGTCGACCACTACTACAGGCCCACTGTAGTCGAATGCGAGGAGCAACTGATGAACTGTGCAGAGTACTTTTCACTTCCTCTTCGAATGGCCAAGTCTATGCAGAACTAGAAAGACAGCCCTTATCAACTCGAAAACCTGGGCGCTCCTGTCAGGAAACCCACCATCAACCATCCTGAAATTCATAACAGCTTGGAGGTGGTTCAGGGAGGCCATGAAGCAACCCCAAAGCTAATAACCAACCTTTGTATTGGTTTTTCAGGAAAATCCACGACAGTGGCTCATGTGGTCACCCCATTCTACCTTCCTAACTAAACAGATGCAGAATACACATGAACAAACCATAAGACGCTTATTCCCCACCCAGCCAACGTGAATTGGTCAAACGCTAAGACGTTTAGTCACTCGCCTCGAAAAGGTTGGATCAATATGTGACAGAAGAGCCATGAGAAGCCCTCGTAGTGCTCGTTCCGACGAAAATAGTGCCGCTGTGGCTGGCTGCCAAAATTTGATGAATTGACACCAGAGGACGTGTGGTTCCAAAAACACACACAGCTCGAGCCATTACGAACATTTTGAAGGAGCGTCTAATGTCTCCTTTTTGGCAATTTGCACTTTTTTTGTGTTTTTTAATCTAAGAGATCAAGCCACTGCCTCAGGAAGATGTCAAGGGTGCATTGTGGCCACACGGCTGACCATCTTCCTATGTCCTGTAGAAATGACTGTCCTATGCAACGTACCCCATGAATGTTAGAAGCTTTGCTGTAACACAATAGTCAGTACATATTTTAGAGAAGTCTTGGGAAAGGTCAACCCAACTCCAACTCCAAGTCAACAGTCACCATCTCCTGAGTGATTTCTAAACCCATCGCCGAATTCGTATTCGGATTCCTGGGAAAACTGATCCTTCGTAAGGATGGCGAACTCGCGGCTTAAGGTGCAATTCGGAAGCAGTTCCTTTTCGGAACTGTCGTGCGACTTATTCAGTCTCGTGCTATCTTCAACAAATCTGCCCAGCTGCTGGTGTCTCAATGGCTCTCAGTGCGCTGTCCAAGGGGCTTTTAGGTCAATCGAAGGACAGACGAAATGAGTTCGATGGGAACAAGACTGAGTACATGTTATCAGCATGCAAAGAAGCTTCTTTCCACAACTTAGGACCAAAGGTGACTGTTGAATGACACTCCAGTGGAAGACTTGCAAATGGGTTAGAAACTCTTAATTCGGAAGAGGCAATGCTCTACAAAACATGAATCCTGTCAATTCTGCTAGATGTAACCAAGTGCTTGTCGATAAGCAGAAGTAGGTATTTGATCCCATATGCGAGAATGGCGAATGAAAGATCCACTAGACGGTATCGAGTGAAGGAACTTCGATTTGAGGAACTTCGAATCACAGCTGGTGTATAAGTAGCCAGTTAAGTAAGTAACTATAAGATTTCTCGAGGAGTATAGGCGATATAGCATACCTCTGGAATCGCATGACTTAATGAGATTGTCCCATTCAATGCAAAACGTGGTTCCCAGCTCCCAAGTCATGTGTTCCTCAGTCGAACGGCGAAACTTTGTCAACCGAGGTCAGCTGCCTCACCCTGTCATAAATTACCCTCTACTCGCTTCATTTGCATGTTTCGCTGATAAGGCCAACGCCGCCGCCGCTGTGCCAATTTGAATAAATTCTATTACCAATTTATATCCGAGCTCAACCTTGACAATCCCAGACACTCTGGCTGCACCGCCACCAACCCATATCCATATCTGTTGCAAATGGTTCTCATAACCGTTCCGTCGAAGCATCAACAGAGTGGACATGGTTATCCAGCTAAATTCGTTCCTAAATCAATGCCACGTAACGAGCTTGCAACAAAGTTCTACTGACTGCACAATCTGATGGCGGAGCTCATTACTTGCGCGACAACTTCATAGACAGCAGGCAACACACAATCGGCCATAAACATTTTTTTAAAAGCCCAGCATTTAGTTTTATCATTTTGTGTTCAAATAAAAACTGGCAACAACTCCCTCACTGGCCCGGACGACACGACCACGATTAAGTGGGGTCGACACCTACGCCCACACACCCGGCCGGTTAATTCGCGAAACCCATTGTGTGGGTGCGCCTTTATAGTACCACGGAAATAATAATAATCAAAATCATTCTTGGCTCACACAGTGTTGCCGGCGCTCAGATTAAGTTGCAACCAACAACCGCTCGGATACACAACACATTCACGGGCACGTTTGCAGGCCCCGGCTGGCATTATTTTGGCTCAAAAAGTGTGAATACACCGAATGCAATTAACCAAAAGCTGGATTTATGACTTCTTAAGTTTTGACATTTTAATTTGCCCGTCCTGTTGGTATTGCCACATGTTGGCCAAGATGTGGCGCAAAACAAACATAAAAGTGGCAATAAACTTGCAAATTTTGATGATGAACGTGGGCGCGGAAGTTGTTTATTCGTTTATCAAAGTGAACAACAATCGTTATGACTTAATTCCGAGATGAGAATGCCTCGGATGGACCGAATTTGAAACCAGTCGAACCGGGGAACAAATGGAGCCAACACCTAACGATAAATTTCGAAAGGCTTTAATCGACATTTGTGTCGGTAAATCATGTCGCCAATAATTCATGCGAGCGCTTATCTCTTGGCTCTGCGGATTGAGAGGTTCATCTGCGTGTAGTCGTCTTGGCCAAAACGTGTAGAACAACGAACCCGAATAGCCATACAGCGAATCGGACATAAATTCGATCGATGGGGACAACGTCGTAAAGCTGTGCGCAGACAAATTTGTTTTCTTGTTTTCGGTTATAAAGTTTCGGATTTGAATGTTAAACGTCCGGACTGGGCCTGTGTTGTGCAATTAGTGGAATCCTGGGCAGTAAAACTACAAAATTGTTTAGAGGATGCAAGCAGCAGGGCCTCTCTGCTTGATGATGATTTGGTAGAAGTGCTGCTTCGATAATCAATCAATCAGGAGTTGGAGTTTGCTGTGATGAATGGTGTCCCTTGTTCCATAAGACTGGTGTCTGCCCTGTTATTATGGCATGTTTGACTTAACGATGTCCAAATCCCTCAGATACTGATGATTGTATGTAGGTCATGACATTGGTGTAGCCCATTTCCAAAAGCACAATTCGGCAAATCGCCTTCAAAGAGTCTCCTTCCGAACCCTGAATAAGTAGGTTGAGGACAGTCGGTGTCAAGGCAGGGCATGCCGTCTAAACTGGTAACAGATTTTTAATGGAATTGCAGCGAATGGCTGCCTGGTTGTCTGGAAGAAGGGCTTAGATACTGTATAAATAGTTAGTAGGACTCTTTTACAACGCTCCAACCCAAAGGGTCCTCAATTTCAATTCAGGACAACACAGTAGAGGAAGACCTCGCCTAAAGTGGAACATAAAAGTGGAAGGGGACTTCAACCAACTTGGAGTGCGCAACTAGAGCTACCGCGCTAACTGGAGAAGCTTGTTTGTTGAGGCTCAGGTATACCCTAGACTGTAGTGCTACCTAAGTAAGAAGGTAAGACTCTTTTACAAATTAAGTAAGCAAACTATTCCTCTGTACCATCCTCGTCAGTAGATATGTAGTTCGTTGTAAAAACTGACAGCATGAATTCTAGTGGAACGTTTCAAATTAAAAACGGGCTGCCACAGGGTGCGGCAAATAAGCCTATTCTGTTCAACATTTACCCAACCGGCCTCATAGGTTCGCTTCACGATGCTATTGCGTTAGGTGTAAAGATCAAGGACTTCGACACGATCCCAGCTACAATGCGCATTCTGGGGATCGCAGAAGTCGGAAACAGTTCTGATCAGAATGTCCAGAATATTGTTATAGGTATGCCTCAAGGGACATCGGACAAAATTCTCTATCGTGAGACCACATGGGCAGCCCCTATAGGTAAACGAAAAGCTAAAGTTACTTCGGTCGTTATAAAGAGGGTAGTTTGTAACAGGTACCTCGTTCCAAAGGGTAATTCGCTACAAGGGCCTTATACGGTCATTGGTTGTCCATGGCAGTCCAATGTGGTTCAATTTGGATGATTGAGAGGCACTGTCTTCGAGCTGATGTTCATTCTTACAGGACACCATAGTTTGAGTACAAAAAATTCTATTTCAATGTTGTCCTTGATAACAAAGCCAAACGGGGAAAATTGGTTGGTGACGTTCGAATTCGTGGTCACATTGCAAGAGGAATGAGCTCGACCAACAACCTAATCTTCTGACAAGGTTTGATCCAAGACTGACTGACGAATCCAACCGTTTTCCACATCGCCCGAGAAACTGCGCCACTCAACTGCGATCAAGTCCTTACACTTAGCTCTGAGAAGAGTCTTCGATTCAGTAGGTTGGTTTAGGGGCAGAATGTAGAACTGCTGCTCCAGAATATCTGCTGACTTTCACATTCGTCGACACTTCTAAATTAAGCCACGGCGCCCACCTATATTAGCATTGAGTTAGGTAAATTGGCTATTTTTATATTTTGTTAGTCCAACCCTGCTTTCAAGTTGTAAGGATCTTCTGAGAATTCTTGTTGTTTTCTGTGTTCCTAGGTATAAGGCAGAGTAGATTTGCATATAGAACCTTGTATACCTTGGCTTTGGAATCAATTCTGATCACTCTTGCCAATCGCTGTTTCCTAGGACTGAGAAGGGAAGGTGCTATCCCGAGCTGCTGAGGACCTGATCATCTCTGTCCTACATTATCACGTTAAAACTTGGATTCTATCGAAAGTGGATAAAAATATCCTTGGTCGTTTCGAGAGAGCAATTTGGTCCCCTTGATAAGTGGAGGAGATTCAATGACGAACAATAAGAGATGTACAGCGAATCGAACAGGTCCAAAAATTGAGCACTAGTCTTCGAAGGTTGGGTAGGGAACGTAGCAAGCTCCTCACCGGCTTGCAGAATTATCGAACCAAACGTGGAGGAACAACGCAGTAGAGGACTACCTCAGGTTAGGTGATGCGTACAAATATGTAGGAGGCAGTCGTCTAAGAACCCTTCTGACTGCAAAGGCTTCTTGGTTGAGGCTTTTCGAAAGTAATGATGATGCATCGAACTACACAGTCCTAAGGGAGAAGTATCGATACACAGACATTAGAAAAGTTCTTTCACCTCTTTCACATCTTGCGAGCGCCTGACAAACATCCGAGAGTATAACTGTCATGAGAAAGCCTCTCTAACAAAAAATATGACCCTTCGGACTCAGTGGTTTATTAGTTCCCTAGCTTGTTGGAAGAGGTGTACTTCTTGGTTGTGCATCTTTTTCCAGAATTTCTGTCTTAGACTGTATCCTTCCTCCGTGACCAGTTAGGGGTCTCCTCATTGGTCCCTATCGGGTCTTTCTCTTAGAGTTGATTTCAGTAATTTATTTGGGACTTCATCTGGGCTTGAGGCTTTCCTCTAGTACTACCGATGCGATTTATTTGTTGGACATTCAATGCGGCTGTGAAGGTACAACTCGCACTAAATGGAGTGCCATCGTGGTACTATATAAGACTTGCTATCAACCTTATCCTCACTTTATTGAAAAAGCCCAATTTAAGGCTCAAAATTCTTGGAATACTAATTTGTTTTAAAGAGACAAACCTCTTCTAGGTTTTAGACTACTCGGACCATTATCTTGGCATTCACAGACCTCGTGAAGGCAGTATCACAAGATGGTAATCAACTGGATAACTTGCATGTTCAACAGAATAATGTCAAGCTTAACTCATGGACAAGGGTTTGAGACCTAGTCTTTGTGTATTTATTAACTATTCAGCCCTAGACGGCGCTTTAAAGCCTTTTGGATATTTTTACAAACGGAATTCACTAAGACAGTCTTAAGGTTACTACGAGCTTGGTCTACCTCTGGGTAGGTAGAAGGGCTACCTGCTTATACACCCAACACCAAGACCGTTGGATGCCATGTGGATCGTGGCTTTGAAGTGACTAATCGGCTTCCTTGAACCAAAGAAAGATTGAACTTTTAGGTGCAAGTCTAATGCAATTAGTGGCAATATGATTTCAAGGGGTGCCCCATGTCATTTTCTGAATCTAAGTCAGTTCCCTGAGCTATGTGACCTTATCTGATGTAGGGCATGATGGATCTGACGATGGCTGGACACTTTCCCCATTTTCTACCAAAAACTTCACCTCATGATTAGAAGACTTTGAATGACTTTGTTATCCTTACTCACGTATCAAGTATACAGCCCAGGTATCTGTCCTTGTTTGAGATTTGAAGGAATGTACTGCTGGGTTTTAAGGCCTCGATTGAAAGGGTTTTTTTCTTGTCACTAGCAGGGCCATCTCTGTTTTCATCTTTCCTTTGTTGAGGATTAACTGAAGGTCTCTTTAGATACCAAGGAACGCACTCACACTATTGGACATACACTTAGGTCCAGTCAAGGTCTATATCAAGGACGATCGCTAGCTATAACTTCATCATGGAGTGCCTCAACGGATTGGGCTTTACTCTGGGCTGGGGACATATCCGAATTTATAAATCTATTAAGCTTCCAAATGTCCTAACGAGATAACGCTTATTGGCCCAAAAGTCTTTTGGGCTCATATATGAGAGTTTACTCGCTGTTGGATATGAAAATGACGTCACTGTTTTCCAGGTTCGAGCGAGCCCATGAGCTTTGTAGCTTGCTAGCAACATGGGGAAAATAACATTATGGTCGGGTGTTTAGAGCTAACGAACTCATCGAGACCTTTGATGTCAGACATGGACTTGAAAGGCCCTGCGAAACTCACAAGTCAACACTAGAGGTACAATCTTCCAAAAATCTGTGCAACTACTAGGGTATGCCGACGATATTGACATTATTGGCGGAACACCGAGGGCTGTCACTGGTGGGTCTAACCACAAATGATATGCTGTTTGCTGAGAAGGCAATTGAGTTGTCTAGCCGTATCCCGAACAACAAAGAAGATTCTGTCTAAGCTGAAGCCTGGACTCTGTCTAAAGTCATCCTCGGTTGCCTTGAGAGAATGATACTTTCTAAAATGTCTGGTTCCGCTTGCGATGACGGCAAGGAGATTCAACTGTACGACGAGCTGTGTAGTACTACCGACTTATTCACAAAATTAAGCATTAGCCGTCTAAGATGCCAAAGACATGTAGAGTGGATGGATATGAAAGGTTCCGGCTCATAGAGTCTTCAAATCCAAGTCCAGGGGGAGGAAGACCTCACCTTACATGGGGCACACCTCACCTTAGAAGGGGACGACGACTGAGAGTGCGCAACTGGAGGCAGTTAGTCAAGCAGCAGGCTTACTGGAGAAGCTTGCTAGCGTCACTCAATTAAGTAAGTATACCGGGTGCTGATTTCTTTCTTCTACAATCAGTTTTCCCAGGAAATAGCTTCTGTCTCGTGGAATTACTGCACTGGAAGTAGCTTGACCAAGGACTTTGTTCACCTCCTCTAAACTACCACCCCCTGTTCCAGTTGAGTTAAATCAAAAAACTCCTCACAGGCATCATTCCGAAAGGCAAACATCTCTCTACGAAACCTTTGTCCTCAAGTCAACGTCCCATCCTACCACCCCAGAACTGAAACTAATTAAAAAGAGGATATTTCACGCTCCGGCTAACTTCCAACCATTTCAAGTGTATGCATCTATCCACGAGGAGGCAGCTCTCATTTGAGTCATAGACCAGTTGCCAGCGAATATGGCCCGCAGAGGGAGACAGCCACCAACATCCACTTTGCCAAAGTGAATCAAACCGAATATATAGACATTACAATTAACCAGCCAGTCTGTCCGTGCGGCTGGCCGGCGGATGGCGGATGGCGAACGAATCTGCCATCACCGTCGCCGCTTGAGCCGCCGATTTCGCGCACAAACCATGAGGAGGATGTTTGAAGCCAGAAAAAAAAAATCTGGTAAGTTAATGTGTACTCGTTTAAGTATCTCTCTGGGAGAAAGAGAGATGTTTTCGTAATAAAGTGATGCCCGCGGACCACCCAAGTCGTTGGGCTGCATAGAGGAAATTTCTCGATGATTTGTACGTCGTTCGGTCGAGGGAATGATGACGCCGAAGCCCACTCTTCTCTGGCTTTGCATGAGCGTCCGTCCATACATAGAGTACGAGTATCTGTAAGATACACGTGAGAGCGCACTCTAGACTCACAAGAGAGATAAGCAAAAGAAGATCTCGTTGTTGTGCCCATACAATGGCTCGGTGGTGTTTTTGTTGGTTTGCATCACGCCTCTGGATTGGCATGAAGTTGATGTTAAGAGAGGATTCAAGAGAATCAGCGATGAAGATGTTGCCAAGAAATCTACGAAATGAATATGCATGCACCAAGCCACAGTGAAGTATCTGTTAGACAATGTGGCTCTTGGTACCGGGCGACTTGGATGGTTTGGCTTGGAGCCATAAGCTTTGAGGAGAAATTTATTGTTTACCAATAAAGCTGAGCTCAATTAACAACAATAACTCACGTGACGGACCTGCCTATTTGTGGCGAATCAATGGGCACATGATACAATGGTGATGTTTATTGTTTTAAGGTGAAACGAATGGCTCGTTGCCGGGGGCCAACCGAAACCTTAATGGATCATAAGTGTAGACATGTCAGAGATGGGCCATGTTGGCCATAAGTTGATGTCTTGGAGTGGCGCAAGCTGTAACCGCCGAAGTTGGACAGATTTCCAATTTTCTCTTTGACATGCGGTACCTAATGTGGATGATGGAAGGTGCAGTTCAGGATTTTGTTTGAACCCAAAGTTGTCATAGGTGGGTGGAGGGATACAGCCCAATGTAGCACCGTATGTACTAAGTCGCAGCTATTCCACTGCAGAGCTACATATGTACAACAGATCCTCTGCTGTAGATGTCGTTAGCCGTCCGAATTACCCTTGTAGCTTTTTTGAGGCATGAAACAAGTAAGACGATGGTGGGCTTTCCGATTCTGTGCTAGAGTGCTTGAGTTCATCAGTGGTCTATTTCTCCTTCATATTAAGGAGGGGGTAGATATTAGCTGACTAGAAAGCAATCCGGTTCCCCTTAGTGCTGTCCTTCATGTCGGCCTGCTTAACTAACTTTTGCGATGAATGGTCTGGTAAGGTCGTTTGGATGGACCAGATCCAAGGTACATCGTCATAGCTAACCTGAGTTTCAGTTGGCACTGGATGCGAAGGGGTGGGTGATAGGAAATCCCTATGGGTTTATGGTACCATACCTCGACTCCCAATAGACTTTTTGGCAGAACCCAGAAACGTATACAAAACGTATAGCCTCGGAGAACATCACCTCCTTTCCCTCACATCAATCAACACCAGTCTTTATTCCAAGGAACCTCAACCCTCTTCTACATGTTTATGTGCGGATTGACAGTGACCATTGCAGCCTTCCAGTATAGCCCGATGCCTACAAGCTAGATATGCCAAGTAAGGATACCTGTTCATTCAGTCCTTAAAACTGTCATTTTTAGCTAGTAAACCGCATTAATTCCATATTGCATTACCTCTTCAACCAATTCAGCACTTAGGGCCACAGTTGTCACCAAGTGTTCGGGAAGAATAAGCGAACCTCCTATTCGCTTCACTTCATCCTAGAGTGGGGAGTCCTGTGGCGATTCTTCCACATATACACATTTATATTCTCTGTGGATAGAGGCGTAACCGACACCCTTCACATTACATTTGGGAAATGTTAGAACTGTCATCCATCATCTGTCAGCTGTCACAAAAAAAGGTCCTCCAGTCCTTCAGTATAAAGGTAGTGCTTGTGAGACTTGAAGGGTGAACTTCCTTTTAAAAAGTAGGAAGAGGCTGAAAAATTAGAATGAACCAAAACCTATCCTCTGCTGGCTGGCTTATGTCCATTCCATCCTACTCTTGGAGAGAAAATAGCTTTGGCTCGTCTCCAGGAAAGGTTTGAATACAGAGCTCCGAAAAATCGGTATATAGGGAATTGGTATACCTTTCTAAGTTCTGCAACATAGTACGCATAATGCTTTCAGGAGACTGATAGTGTTCGCAACGCTATCCCAAGCACTACCATCACTGCAAGCTGTGATTCCCCAGTGGGAACTATCCAATGTCAATCAAACATTTCCTAGAAGAATCGCTGTGCTTTTGGGCAGAAGTTTGCTGAACCTTGAGGATTCCTTGAGGGTTTCAATGGATTGACATCATTCATTCAACATCTTTCTATTCAGCATTCTAATGGACTTCTTTGAATCCCGTCCTATGGTGGAGTCGATTCTGTGAGTTGATGTATTACCCAGTGTGGACCAATGCAACTATACGGTTGACCTTAGTTCAGTTTATTTGGGACTCAAACTCGGTACACATATCAAAGAATATCCACTTATGATCCTAGAAGGGTTATAAGCTAGAAATCCTCAAATTGCCACCCAAAAGGAACATTAATTGAAGCTGGTGTAATGTCACTCATTGTTATTTCTACTAAAAACTTTAGAAAGACTTATCGATATCGACATACGCCAGGCGGTTAGTCCATTTCTGGTCTCTAGATTCCAACATGCGTCATCTCCAAGCATCAAGGAAAGCATGAGATTGAGGGGACCTTTAACAATGTCAAATCGTTTCAGATCAACTTACAGCCCTAAAAGTCATCTCTTCACTTGGACTCATGGTCCACTTGGACAACTGGTCACAACTGGAAGACTTTTTAGTTGCGGAGCCCCCAAGGTGGTATTTTATCCTCCCTTCTGTGTCTGGATCTGGATCTACTAGTAAACAGAGTGCTATTGGACATGGAAGGTACTGGTTGTAAAGTGGTTGTCTGTATGTGCAGATGACATTGCTAACGCTGCCTGTGCGCTGGTTCGCTGGTCCTACGTACCCGTTTTGAAGCCTAAACTACCAGGCTAGTCACCAGCCAGCTATAAATAGGGCTACTCACCTCATTCTTCTTTCAAGGCTGCTTGTATGTGCAAGAGCTATGCACTATGAAGTTTTCCTTTAGCGGCGCTCAACCTGCTCCTCTTAGACCTTCTTGGTAAGAAAATGGTTGCTAGCGCGGCTATTCGATTCAATCCTTGATCACTGAACTCCTCAATTCACCCTAGAAGACACTAACTACATACACCTCGCCGTCCCTGTTATTTAATCAAAACTTCCTGTGAGGGCATGGGTCCTTCCTCTCCCTGGGGACAGTTCAGTCCACTTATACATAGACGGCTTCAAGGCTGATGAAGGGGTGTGTTGCGTTGTTTCTCCCAACAAGCTCAATTTAAGGATCTCCTTCCGATTTTCAGAATATTGTAGAGTTTTTCAGGCGGAAATTTCGATGATCAAGAAATCCTTTTGCATTACCTATGGTTGCAATGATGTTGTTGACGATGTCCCATGCTTCCCTCGTTGAACGATATCAGTCTCCTTGGTGTTATAAGCATTGCCTGTCTCTAGCTCTAAGGCATTCCTGGCTGTTTCATGTTTTGTGCACTCCAGTAGCACGTGCCCGGATCAAGGAATCCTTGTCCTGGCTGAAATGTAACGCAATATCTGTCAGGGATATTAGCATTTTCACTGACAGTCAACCAGTCAAACCTCTGGAATCAAATATCTTTCTTTGAGATATTTGAATAATTCATCACCCATTCTGGGTGCCACTGACCACTGAAACTTTGGTGGTAAGACAAGCTTACCAGACTGGGTATGACACACAGGATCCTAACGAAATGGTAGAGTCTGGGGATGCCCTTCGCTAGTTTTTCATAGGCTGGACGCTTTCAGTAGACCAACTTCAGATGGGAAGATCTCCCCGCTTGCAACACTTCAAGACAGAATTGGCGTTGGCTTGATCTGAAACATGGAGCGGAGTTGGTTTCATAGAAACGATCACAGATCAGCCACATTATAGATATTTTCACTAGACACTGTCCGGTAGGTCAACATGCCAAAAGCCTGGGCCTATTTTCACATAACTTCTGCAGAAGCTGTAGGGGGAGGAAGATATAGTTTCAACTTTCTATGCACTTGTCCAGCTCTGTTCCCCATCTAAGAGCTTCTTTCTTTGATGACCTAAGTGAACTAGCGTCACTAGATATCACGAGTCTTTAATTAGCCCCAGCTAGTCAAAGGGTGCGATCTACGGCATCACTATAGGTCTTTACTAGTCTAAGTGTGTCTTCATACCTGAACCTACACTACCACAGGTTTCAAGGGTATGTCTCGCACGAAAGGTCTTCAACACCAAAGTGGGAATGAGAAATCCATCAGCCTCGATGCTAACTGATTACAGTTCTTACTAAAGTGAGCACCACTGCCAGCGGTACCATGTATCGTTTACGTTTGTCCACAAAACCTGTACTTACCAATTCCTGACTTCAAAAGGACAAGTCAAACTCTAACCACATGGTTGACGTAATTAATAACAAATCAAATGTTTATTCTATTTATCGAAACCGGCAATTTTCCCTACCCCTTCCCAGCCACCCCTAACATCCACCTGTCAACGAAGAATTGCCCAATAATTTAACCCTTTACCAGATGACACAATACTCGACTTTTACTTTCCCTCGTCCTTCGCCTGGTGATTGTCATTTCCTTTCTCCGAATAAATGAAATATTTGTCAAATAAACTTAATGAGATTTGTCACGCATGTCCAGTTAGTAGCGAGAAGGGCCAGCCAGATCTACAGACACCATGGGTGTAACCCAACCCTTATTCGCCTGGCAAGCTTCAAATAAAAAAAACAAACAAACACTCACACATATTCGATGACAAAAGTAAATAAAAGGAAGACTAAAGGACCTGCCCGCACCCTCTTTTCACGGTCATCATTGAAAGGACTGCATCTCTATTTCGGGAGGCATCGACGAAGGGTTGCTGAGCAAGCTGACTGCTCTGCTCTGGTGTTATGGAAACGAAAACCTCTCTCAATCTGCAATTCGATTCGCATTTCCAAGTGTCGTCGCTCACTTGCATGACATTGAACACTTGCGAGCGATCAAAAAGTTTAATTGCTTCAATCGCTTCGTGTGTTTTTTTTTTTCAACTCAGATACTTTTTTGTCGGTCGTATCTTTTAATTTGTTTGGGTTACTTACGGATACGGGACTTAGGGAAAACGCTAGACCTGGACATGGTAGACGTATATGTACACCTGAACGGCAGACAGGAGTGAGTAGTAACTGTTATGTTCTGCTTTTATTCTTTTTTTCACTTTTTTTTCACGTTTTTTCGTTGTGTGCAGGGTGGCGTGGAAAGTTTAATTAAAAATGTGTCCAACGAAAATATTTAATTGTTTCTTGGATGCAATTTCCTCCCCACACCCATGGGTCGAAGTTAGACGATGCAATTAAATCACCAGATCTGGACTGGGGAGGATAGACGTCGAGAAACGATGTAATTAGCTACACTGTTTAAAAAAAAATTTGGAAATGAAGGGTCTTTCAAAAGTCGTGCATACATGTCAGTGGTGAATAGTTTCTGAACGCTTCCTTTTCTTTAAATGTCATCTTTGACATTTGTGAACTTGACACATGCGCAATTTTGACCATTGAGTTGAATTCGAGCCAACATATCACAATCAAAGCAGAATTTCCTTCAATTGATTGTTGGAACCTAATATTGTCGCGTCTGGACAGAAGGAAATCCTGAAATAATCTCAGAAAACTTGTTCCAAAAATATCCTGTTTGGTGTGGTTTTTGGACTGTTGGTCCATTTCTCTTCGAAGATGCAAGTGAAAGAGGTGTTACCGTCAATGGCGAGTGCTATAGAGAAATGGAATGATTAGGACCTGAGTATGGGCTTCATCCTGTTGGAGTTAGGAGAACCAAAGTAGCAATGCTACTGACTATTGTCCGTGCAATACAGAAAATTCGTCCAAAATTACTTGAGTATCCAAGAGTTCCGAAATGGTAGTCAATTATAGTCGTAGTACCTTCTGCGGACCTATTCCTTGTCCTATTCCTTGTTTAAAAAGGATTGCACGAAAAAAGAGGAGCCGCAACTGAACAAGTTAAAAAAGGTTTGCAATTTGTCTTGGAGATTCAATTCAAGACAGGAAGATCTAGCCTCAAGGGGTGTCTATAACAAAGAGAACAAAAAGATTACGTCAACAAATTTCCAGTGCGCAACTGGAAGTAGTGAGTCAAGGAGTAGAAGATCTTCTAAAAGATTTTCTCCTACACTCTCTATCATATACACCTTCTCTGGGAAGTTTAACAACGCAGATGATATGGCGTTTCCATTCCAACACTTGTCCTGTGGAACAAATAGCGACAACTGACCAGAACCATCTATTAGCATATTGCAAGCATTGGGGCCTACAAACGAACGCTGTTAAAGCTGAGATTTAGTGTTTCCACCCCAAACACAGAGAAGCCCGAAGAAACTGGACTTTATATCTAAAGCACAACTTTGCTTGTATTTATATTTGTATAACACATGCATATCTACCTAAAGCCTGGCTTAATCTCAACAAAAAAGAAAGTCTAAAACTCAAAAATGAAAATAGAGAACCTAAATGGGTGTGCTAGTGACCTCCAGCAAATAAGATCACGTACCTCAAAGAACTGATCAAGTTACAAAGATTAGCAGCCCTTGCAACGCTACTAGGTCTCATCTGATTGAACCTGCTTCTAGAGAGTCCGTAGGCCCTTTGGAAAGAGGACGACACGGGCCATCGCACTATAGTGAGATGGGTACACTAGGGTACCGAAATAGATTATGTATCACCATTCCACGACCTCAGTCTAAACGTCAAGCCAATCTTCCCCTCAAGAGAGAAGTGGGTAAACGATCACAGACGTGTCAAAAACTGATGAAGGAGTCGGCTCTGGTATATTACTTATCTGAACACGAATTTGTTTGCTCAAGCCATGGCAGTGTGGTTCAACCGAAAGTACGAGGGGACATAGGAACGATCCACAAAACTGCACTCAAGAAAGATGATTGACATATACCAACTGTTCTACCAACCCTAGATCTTTATAATTCCAATACAGAGCAAGCTTTGACGAGACTGAAGGGCACTCTCATCTGGACGAGTACCCAGAAAAATTTGAACATTAATGACAACCAAGCAAATCCTAGCGCTTAGAAGGTCCAACGTAGCGGTCGTCATGGAGACTATTACCAGCCACAACCTTCTGACGGTCCAAGAAAAACGTGGCTAGACATTGATTACCTCTGCCGAGGCTGGACCGACCCTGATGCAGTAGAGAATACGAACATCTCACTTCCCATGCCGATGCCAAAGCCTATACAAAGGTACCAAGGATTCGACTCCAATATATGTATACTGACATCTGGTCCAAACCAGTATTTGATAGGAAGGTCTTGGGGTTTGGTCCAATCCATCCTACTCTATGGATTGCCCGTATGCCGGCCGATAGTAGAGAGTAAATTCACTCCGAAATCGGACGACCAACGTTTGGCTTACCGGACCTCAATTCAGTATCTCCTCAACTTAAATACTTCATACATGACTAGAGGTGATAGGACTCACTGGACGGACTGCTCTTAGACTCAAGATTTTAGGACATTTCCATACACGGACCCCAAAGGGGTACTCGACCTATGGACTCGTTAGGAATCCGAGTGATCTTATTAGTAAGGAATACACTTTCAACACTAGGTTTACTGTGTGCATCGGACATTGGTGGAGAATCGAGGAAGAGATTCTACTCCCAAATGCGGTCTCTCTCAACCCGTCCTCCTGCAACAATTCAGGACTATTTTCCCAGAGATTTTTGCTGAACTTTTACTCTGTACCGGAACGCAAGGCGACTGCAGTAATATCTGTTTGGACAGAAGGAATGCAAACTTGCAAAGCTGTCTCACTGTCTGTCAAAGAGGGCCGAGTTTTAGACGATTTTGACAGATGCTCGGTCTATAGACCGGTCACACCAAGCTGAACAAACACCTCACAGACTGGAAGGCAAGGATGGCGAAGAAAGGATCGACCACTTCCTCTGTGAATGCGCTGCATTAGAGGCGATAAGGTACAAACACCTGGAAGAAGATACGTCCTCCCCGTCTCAGTTATCTTAGACAAACAGTCGCTCTGAAGGGAAGCACAACGGACTTAAACGGCTGCTTACCTGATGGAGATATCCTCTTCCTCCTGAACCAACCAATTAACCTCAACCACGGGGTGTAAGCGAGTGAGGTTTTGAAGCACTTTTGAGTGTTTACTCTAAAGCTGGGTATTTTGAAAGGATAAAACATTTGAACTTGTTGTTCTGCATGATGTTCCCCCGGCGCGGAGTTAAAAAAGGGCCGCTCCTTGTATTTTTATAGACTTTTTCATACATTAACCATCCATCGATAGGTCCGTGTTTATTAAAAAAACATTTAATTAATAAACGAACTCGTATCCTGGCGAGCGATCTCAATTCATTGACTTTATGGCTTTTATATAGGTTCGGTTCGGCTAAATACAATTTATTGGCGCGCCACCATTTTTTCGTCCTGGCGGATGGGTGCGACATTATAAGAATTGAAAACGAAAGCAACACATTCCTATTAAAAAAGAGTTATTTTAACGATGGCGACGCCATATTGCTGGGTCCTTGCGGCCCATTGTGTGCGCATTGTGTGACAAAAGGACATCATTCTCTCTGATTATGTCGTTGAATTCGAGAAACACACGGAGACTTGTTTGGCAGGCGGTTATATTCGTGGATTCAGGTAATTATTTAACGAAAGGAGTAGGGAAGGAAGGAAAGCTATTAGAAACTGCCCTTAATGTCCTGTTGAAGGGAATGTGCTTATATAATAAATATACTTTCTCTCTCTCTCTCCCTCTTTTCTTGGTGTGTGTGTGTGTGTGTTTTTTTTTTCCTTCAGGCGCTAATTGAATAAAATTCCGCAGGTGAGGTTGGATCCTTTTTTTGTTCCTTTTTTTTTGGTTTTGTTTTGTAATTTCGTTTCACAGGAGCACACATATTGCTTCCTTAAAGTTAATTATGTAATAAATTCCTCTGTCGATGCGGGAGGATATTCAGTTTGTGCGCCAGAAGGCGGATACTCGGTTCGTGGGACAGTCGTTAACGTGTGTTTAACTTGGCCTAGGAATGTTTATTTCGCTTCGTGGAGGGCTTTATGTATTCGCAGCAGAGGGCTTTATGTCCATAAGTGGGTGTTTTGTCATCATTTCAATTATCCTGTTAACATGGAAGCTATTATGGAAATTAGGCATTTTTTCTGTAATCATGGTTGTTTGGTAGAAGTATTAATGGTTAGGGCCTGTCTCTAGTATGTATGTACATATGTATACCTTACATGGATGCGTGGAAGACGCTTCTGCTTTAGGGTCTTCAATGGGATTCAGTTGACTAGGTACTGCATTCAATTGACAAATACGGGTCCAGTGTATCAAGAGGGTATAGCCCTGACTGTGTCCAGATAATCCTGATGAAGGCGAGAGCCACTTAGTTACATGATATATTTTTTGAACCACTAGGTATATCCAGATCAGTCCGCCTTTCGAACCATAGCAGTGTTTTCCAAACAGAGGTTCTAGGAGTGACAGTAGGTGCCCGTGGAAGGTATCACATTTTTTATCGACAGCCAGGCGGCAATAAAAGCGATTACTCCTACAGAAAGTAAAATCCAAACTTGTGAAGTGCTGACGCGAAGAGCTGAAGGTTATTGGAACTCAGCACTATAAGGTTGTTCTCTGATGGGTCCATGGACATGAAGGTATACCAGGAAATGAGAAGGCAGATGAACTGGATAGAAGAGGTGCAGAATCAGCATCACAACAGATAGGCATTTCGGTGTTCATCTTGCGCGCTAAAGCTAGAAGCATGGATTAAGGCCGTCAGAGAGGCTATCAGTATATGTTCCTCCCTAGACACCTGTGTGGTTCTAAGAGGTTTATGGCCTTGTTTTGACAAGAGTAGGACCGACAGAATTATGCAAAAGGATAGGAAATCCCTTTCCACCCTAATAGGAGTAATCACGGGGCATAACACTGTTCGGTATCACTTGAAAAACTAAGACTCATGGAAGAACACATACATATGTGTGGGAATGTGGAAACGAGGAAGTCAATGAGGATACTACCCACTTTCTCTGTCACTGCTCTGGTCTAGGATTTAAATTTATCAGGCGATCTGATCCAACAGACCAATTAATGGTCTGTCGAACCAACGTGCAAACGTTCAATCTAACCCCTTTCATGTTCCACCCAAATTCAGAGTTCGACTGTACAATAAGAAGACGTTGCAACTCGTCCACAAAAAGTAAACGTTAGATGCTTTCCCACGACTGGAGTAACCAAAGCTTATAGGGACCACCTGACTCTACGGAACCAGTATCACTACATCATCGAAAAAGTAGCCATAGGCTAAACTAGCCAAACCATCAGCTAAAAGAGCTCTTGGTCTGATGAAGAATGAAAGATGATAGAAAATGCAAGAGAAGAGTATCGAGTCAGAAGACTGGAGGAGAAGGGTCCTACGTAAGGATATCGAAGATAGGAACAACATACGAATGTCAATTAAGTGGAAAACGGCTTCAAACCTTGAACACGGACTCTTTGATACATTTAGTCATTGGAGCGCATCATATCCAGCAGCTATTTAAGCCGGGATCAGGTGGAAGCGTGGTAAGACAAGAACAGAACCAGCATCCAGTCGATGAAGAAGCCATTATCCCTCAGAATACTGAAGCAAAGCCGCCGGTTCCGCGCAACTTTTCAATCATGGTGGTGATCTTTTGGTACTATGCGTGCATATTCGTTCATACTGTAAGAACTGTCAAGGGATAATCCTTCCGAATGTTCTATTAAACGTCTGAGGTCAGTCTGGAACTCAGTAATCGCCACGCACCAGTGTGAATTTCAGCTGAACAGGTTTGCTAAAGACCAACGAATTCTAAGTCAAGACTCAGCTTCAAAGAACAGGCTAGAAGCACTGAAGTGAATGAGAACAAAACCAAGTGCACCCGTCTCCAAGAATATGCCAGCACTAGATCTGACTAGTACTGGAGTCATCCTTGAAGATTACACTGTGGCTCTCTAGCTCTAGGCTCTAAATCGTGCCGAAGCCAGTCCTAAACGCATGGAACGTCATCTCTAAACATCCACACCAGCCGAACTACAGATGCCATTGCATTAGGTGGCATATATCCAAGTTTATCGAAACTACAGTGCGGATGATACCAAAAGCCAACTCGTCCAGGACGGCAGATTGATTTGAGAGTACAGGCCATGTTAAATGTATCAACCGGAGGTAAACCAAGGAGACCATCTAGAGCACAGACTGCTTTACTCGGTTCAGCCAAGACAGGACACTCTTTGGAGTTTGACTTGACATGCTATGTTCAAGGAAGTTTCTAGTCTAGGATCACTTCCATATATTTCGCTTCACTGGTTGAGTCAGACTGGTCACAAGCCTCCTTCTCATTAAGGGAACAACCTCAGCCATCAAAGGATTGACCGAAACCTTATTTCTAGTGCACCATGTAGAAAGTGTGGCAACTCTTCTGCGAATATGCAACAGAGAGTGAACTACCATACACCATAGCTGTGGAAACAGAACCCCACGTCGCCGGAGGGTAGATGAGGGTAGCGTTGTGCATGGAGCATAGTGCAATAGGATCCCTTTGAAGCTCTTCAAGTATTGATATCTGGCTTTTCGTGGACAGTGCCATCCACCAGACTCCATTACTCAATACATATGGATCCATCTAGTAACTGCTGTGTATATCCAGTGAAGAATCTGGGGCAGGAGATCCCAGTTTGGGCCTATAGCCTTCCTGCATGTAGGGCAATTGAGGTCTTCCTAGCTGATTTTTTTCCTTTAGGTATCCAAAATAACGCCCAAATATCTGATCAGCCTTTTCAATGCTTGATAGGCTGATCGGACGTAAGTTCTAGAGAGATACGTGGGAGATCATACCGGTTTTCTGAATAAGGCTATTGGGTCTCTTTTACAAGAACCAAAGGTGATCTGTACGCGCAGGACCAAGAACCAAGGAAGTTTCAAGACCTCTCTGTTATATTGAGACCAGGACTCTCCTCTGATTTTCTGTGGTATACTGCTGTCTCTAAAGTAACTTCCAAAACAGAAACAAGGATCTAGATCATTACTCTCATAAGAGATTCCCAGTTGTACTCTACTAGAAAACGCATGATATTCTCAAGGATCCCATGAAACACACTACCATTTGGGGGAGTGCCACTGCATCCTGACAAAGCCATGCAGTACCTAATCTCACGAATCGCTTCCACGTCCACTGTTCTTACTCGCAAAAGGATTGTGTCAACACCATGCGCATCGACAAGCGCTGACCACCGAGAATTGTAATCTGTTAAGAAAGCTGTCAAGGAATTGTCAAAACACTTCTTAATCGTTCGTGATATCGATAATCCCCCGAATGCCACCGGCCCGAGTGTGTTCCTGTGTAATTAGGTGCATTTAATTCTGGACATTTCTCGGAAGTCTCCGAGCCGGTTGCGCATGCAAAATCACTCATTCATCCGCGCGACCAAAACCAAAACCCGAGGAGCAGGAATCGAAGGAGGAGGTCGTGCATTGAAACTTAAACGACTTGACGCTGACATTCAAATTCCCATCATAACTAATTCGATTTGGAGGGCACAGGGCGTGCATCCTTGTGCCTTTGCATTCAACGTACGTTCACTTTGGTTTTGGGTGTAAGAGAGTGATTTTTTTTTTTTGTATTGAGAACCCCCAAATGCAGTTCGGATGTATGGACAGAATAATAGGCACGAACATTGCAAAATGCCTGGAATGAGAGACCACACACGTCGTCGCTGGCTGGTGGGTTCTCTTAGTTGGGTCTGCAGAGCGTCCGTCCGTCCGTCCGCCTGTTTGCCCGTTTGCCCGTTTGCCGGCCGTCTGTCCATCGTTTGTCGTCGCACATCCACATCTCTTGGGCAAATGAAGATCATGCACCCAACATGAGGACCTCACTACTGCGCGCGCACTCGCACACATTTCCAGATGGTGATCCGTTCTGGAGTAGTTCTGTAGTTTGTGGACGGCCGGGCACTGTGAGGGTACTAGTACGAGTATGTTGATGGCATAGAGCTGTGGGCTACGAAGGTTAAGTGGTGGCCTTTCAACTGAAGTGGCAGGAGAAGTGACGGGCAAACAATTCCAAGCCGTTTATCAAGGGCCCTCCGAAGGATGTGTTGCACAGCGATGTAATGATACGCTGAGCAGGGGAAAACTAGTCTGGCAAGGAAAATTCGTTCTAATAATGATTTCCCGAAGTGAATAACTCAATCAATGGTGGCTCAGTTGGTTGGAGGATTCATCTCGATGGGATGGATGAGGGTTTTTCTGCGGAGATTCACTTGGATGCATGGAATGCTTGGGAAGGTTTTGCTGTCACTTTTGGGGAAGGATAGTTATTTAAAAACTGGCAATTCACTAGACAGTGTTTCCTTAAATAAAAAGTAGCTAGAACTACCCTGTGGTTAACATCTACTCCTCACCGACTTACTCCTTGTTTCTCCTTGTATGAACTGGGTCCTTTTGTTCAAATGGTTTGAAGATGTTCGCAGTTGGCCTAGAGGATATAGACGATATATGCAAGTATGAGCGGAAGCATCCATGTCCTGGATTAAGACGATATCCATTCAGCTTTCCTTGGCATGTGGTGGGCAATGTTCACTTAAATGCCTTGAATAGGAGACTTATTAGCAGTATCCTGCGAAACAGAGGATAGGAAGCCGATATGCCTGGTGTCAGTGTACCTTCCAAGAGATGACGGAAATCCCCTCTGAAAAAATGTTGGCCAGGGACAAGTAGGTTCTCACCCTGGCCCGCGATTCAAACGTTGATCACTCGTAACTGAGGAGGAGTGATACAAAAGCTAGAGGGGAGTAGCTAATTGACTCTGTTTTGTCTACAAAGCTCTTCCATTGGAGAAAAGGAAGGTTTTAGATGAGGCATTCCTATCAGATCACACGGGGATAGCTGACAAGAATATCGTGTCTATACCATCGATCTTTGAGGCTTAGGGCACTCTTCTAAAGAGGCTCATCATGGTTCAACATGGCTGACCCTAAACGGTTCAATTTAGTAGGTTGCAGGGTGTCTAAGGCATTATGCCATATCGGAACAAATCTGGCGATATTATGAAACTAAGGAGTTCTTGGTCCATGTTTTCTGAAGAGGAATGCCATCAGACTAGGATTACCGAACACGAATGCATGCAGTTACCGAAGTGACCTTCACGTCTAGGAGGAGATCACACATTAACTCTGTGACATCTCGGAGAAGACTTAAACACCTGGGAAAGTACATATATGTACATAGATACGATCGGAAGCATCCGTCCAAGTAACTGGGTTACATGGATGGTATGTATTGTTGCCAACGTGATTATTTGACTCAAAGCCTCCTTAAAGTACTGATCTTCATGAACTACACCCCGACCCTGTTATTCTTCTACCCGGAGGGCCCCAAGACTAATGAAAGAGTAGATTGAAGTGTTTTCTCTGACAATTTCCATCTGAACATCTCTCTGAAGACCCCGTATTGTGTGAACGCCTAAAACTATTTGTTGAAGAGCTGATTGGTCCTTATCACTGCGGTCTTAGACCGGATAAGTCCACAATCGACCAAATATTCACAATACGGTAGATCCTGGAAAAAATCCAAACAGTCCAGATCCAATACTCACCATCTTTTTATTGATTTAAGGTCACATATGGCAGCAGTGATAGAGACGAGCTTCACAGAGAGCCATGTCTAGTTCTGGCAACCTTCTCAGACTCGTTCGATTCTGCAGGATGACTATAGAAAGCGCTCCCTACTCCATAAACGTCGGACACAACCTTTAATGTAAAAAAAGGAGTCAGAGAAGGTGGTACAAATTGTAAAGCCAATACAAGAGGTACAATATTCCAAAAGTCTGTGGAATGACTTGCATACGCTGATGACATTGATATCTTTGACAGGAGACAAGTAGCTGTCATTGAGGCGTTTGCTAATATTGGAACAGAAGGGGCTAGGTTAAATTGTGAATAAGGCCAACACCTAGTATATGCTCTCAATAGACAGAGGTAATTAAGGACTTCGTCTACATAACTTTAAAGATCAAACGAAGAGTTACCTTTGTTTCTTGGACCTAAGAAGCCAATCAAGTTGCAAAGGCTTTTGAAAAACACAATAGGTAGACCCACATCACCCCAGTTCTTTGTGAAGCCACATACCCTTGGTTGTTTTGAACTCAAAGTTCTTCAGATGACATCCGGTCCCGTTCGTGTTGAGAAGTCGGTGGGACATTAAGGGAAGATCTCGTCTTAGGTGAAGCGGGAAGAGGAGGGCAAAAGGATCTCAACCAACTTGGAGCGCGCAACTGTAGCGAGTTAACCAAAGACAGCGCAAACTGTGAAGTTTGTTGCCTGAGGCCCAGGTCCTTCCTGAACTGCAGAGCAACCATCCATTCAAGTCCTCCATCAGTTAAGCAGTGACGATGATGAAAAATGAAATCAGAAGAATACCGTTATATATTCTATTCCAAAGCAGACGGACGGGAACTGAGCCTTGAGAAGCTTGTTCAGTCTGTTCTTAGATTTCCCATCACTTATTGAGTGTTGAGAGTCTCTGGAGTACGTATAGGGTTAGCTACCCACTTCGAGTTTGACCGAAAGGTTATTCAAGAATACAGTCACGTCACGGTCGATCCGCATGCAGTTCTCTTCGAGCCTCTGAGTTGCACTCAGAGCTGACATGTGATGTTGCTACCTGTCTGAAAGTTCTAAGGAAACCATGTCGTTGGTATAAATAAATTTCTGGCAGGACGAGTTTCTTAGGTACCAGATGGACATATGTATATGTTGGAAAGTGTAGGCGCTACGCCGATCACTGAGGAAGATATTGAATAGTCCCTATTAACCTGCAGATTTTTAACCAGGGAATGATCTGGAGAATCTTGTAACAAGAGACCTTTTTCCACAGGGTGTTGCAGGCTGGTGTTAGATTCCCCAGGCATACATATACAGATTTCCTGGGGTCGAGTCTTTTGTCAGGATCTAACAAGTGACATCTGTTATCATGATCTGATGGTGTTGGCTATTTGTAAAGTCATCTCTGTCTGTGGAAGATGTGTTTAAGTCAGTGTGTGACATGCTTGGATCTGGTTTGAAAGGAAAGGGGTTTTTAACTTTAGCATTCTCATCTTCTTGGTACCGTCTTTGGCTGTGGCAGTTATGGACGTGGACGTATGGGTAGTAGACAAGCATCTTGGGAATGGAGGCGTAACTAACCTGCCTTCTAGTTTTGATATCTTTCCTTGTTTGTTCGGTTTCTCTTACATGTTGTTCATTTTGCGTTACAGGATACGCCGCAAGGTCGCGAACAACTTTGCTTCACAACTCACCATATGGTGCGTTCCACATCATCTCGTAGACCAGTATAAGTCTGACGTTCCAAACGTAAAGCACTTTCGTAAATACCTACAGTTCAACGCACTTCTCACAGATTTGAACAAATTTACCGACAAACACGGATTGATTACCTGCTTTGCACTTCAGGCTAGGAATGTCAATAAACTGAAATGAACCCACTATCCATGACACTGGGCTTGGGCCATTGCTTGCCCTATTTATGATCCGCTGTACCGATACCTGCAACTCGAAGACAGGCTAATTATTACATCGCTCTCTCTCCCGTGAGTCGGTATTTACCATTCGCCAGTCACCTGTTACAAGCAATTAACACGTTAATAAGCCTATTACTCCCAAACACCGAGCGCAGTTAACACGTCTCCGATTAAATAAGCCATTCGAGCAGTTCCTAGTCCAAATATTTGTCCATTCTAGCGCCAGCACCTATGCAAGCAGCAGCGACTAACCAAAACGTCCAACAATGCAACGGAGCCTAAGAAAACACACCCATTGCAGCAGTTTAAAACGCATTTCCCTTCCAAGTTTGCTTACCATCAACATGTCCAGTCCATCCATCCTCCCTTAATTGATGTTTACTTAGGGCTGCTTGATCGCGCCAAGCAGCAAACCGTTTAAACGAAAACCCTCGATGGTCAATTTTGAAGAAACAACAAAAGTGCGCCACACTCTGCGCGATCGTGTGTTGTGTTGTTTTGTTGTTCTTTTTGGCCCAAAACGAGAAAAGTCGACAATCTTTTCCAGGTATTACGCTGGGAGAAGTCGCGCAATGGTGTGGCGCTAGGGCCACAATGGGTGATCAAGAGAATTTCTTTCGAACACGGTCCCACTTGGCCGTATATGAGATTTTCGGGCGCCTTTTTTCCAAAGAAAAAGTATTATCATGCCTCGGCTTGAAGGGTTCTCGAGTGATTGTTCGTCTTCGTCTTCGTCTTGGTCTTGGTCTTCGTCTTCGTTTTCGTCGTCATCATCATCCATCGGACATCGGACTGAAGTGATATGATCTTTTGAGCAAACATCGTTCAATAAACCGATGATGTTGTTGAAAGTTTTAAGCGGAAAGTAAAAATAGATTTTCGTAGCTCATTACTGGGAAATAATGATTCAAAAGTTTTGTGCCTCAAGTGTCTGTCGGTTGACATTTAGTGCGGTTTTTTGAACGCTTTAAGGAAATACGGATCAACTGGGTGAACAGGGTATACATCCGTGGTTTCAGACAGTAGCTAAACTTGTGTACATGCAAATATTTGCAACATAAGTCAGTAAGGACTTTCAAAAATAGTTTCAAGTCTAAGTGATGCCAAACTACACAAAGGGTGACTAGATAGCAATGACACTTTTTCCAATTGTAATGGTTCAGCAGCTGTCAAAGTTACCAATGACATCCAGCTGTCACAAAATTCAATGAGTTTTGCCATTCTATCGAACCGTTGTAAATACGTAACGAGAATTTCATCTTGAGGTAGGCTGTCATCATGGCTTCAGTGTACGGACAATCCGTCGCACTGTGGAAAAGTGTGATCGCAAGTAAACTCTTTTGGACCAAGGAGACCCAGAAATGTCGATTCTGGTCCGATCATCTGAATTGGGCATCGCCAGAGAGTCAATCAGGCTTATATTGCGACTGGATTTAAGCCTACATTCGCATAAGAATGTCCTGAAGCAAGAATTGAACCCGAACGACCATAGGCAATGCAGTGGCGGGTGTTAATAGGGCGCTGATCCGGATTTCGGCCAAAAAATCATCACGAAGCCCATTTTTTGGGTCTGCGACAATTGTTCAACCAGACATCAATGCATTCACAAAGATTGACTGTTTGGTGCGGTAAACGACATGGCGACATCATCGGACCTTATTTCTGTCGAAATGAGAAAGAAGACACCGTTATCGTTGCTCTCAGGTATGGTCCGATGTTAACCGACTTTCTAAGGCTAGACCTAGACGACATCGATATAGCCGAGTTGTGGTTGCATCAAGACGGCGCTACATACCATGCACGAGCGACGCAATGCTTGAAGTTGTGAAGGAGAAATTTGGCGACTGGGTCATCTCATGGCGTGCGTTTATCAATTGGCCGCCGCCAATGTGGCTCTGTGGCTACAACAAATCCTTGGTCTACGCTAACATGCTAACAACTTTGAACGCCCTTTAGGCCAACATTCGAGACGCTATTGCCATCAAACAGTCAAGCCGCAGGTTGAAATGGGTCTTAATACCGCCGTGCGTAACCAGTATACCTCATTAGGTTTGAATTGGTTTCCCGAACGCTCGCCTGCATGAGTATAATGCCATGTAAGTCTGGGTCATCTCATGGCGTGCGTTTATCAATTGGCCGCCGCCAATGTGGCTCTGTGGCTACAACAAATCCTTAGTCTAGGCTAACATGCCAACAACTTTGGACGCCTTTGAGGCCAATCTTCGAGACGCTATTGCCATCAAACAATCGAGCCGTAGGTTAAAATGGGTTTTAATACCGCCGTCTGTAGCCAGTATACCTCATTAGGTTTGAATTGGTTTCCCGAACGCTCGCCTGCATGAGTATAATGCCATGTAAGTCTTCTAGATTTGATTGTCTATGTTTTCCATTCACTTCTCCCCAGCTCTTGGTATCACCACGCGAATTTCGATAGCCTTCCTGTCTATCCAGGCTTAAGAGTATCCAGCAGTGATCTGATAATGATGACTTGCCGAACACTCTCTATTTCGAGATCTTGACGATGCTATTACAAGTTAAGTATAAAAGTTGAAAAGTAAGACTAGTACTGAAGATACATATATTGGAACAAAATGTTGTCCCTACTGATGGTATCCGAGCTACCCCAAATAGTATGATAGGCGTTAGCATCACAACCTAAGACTAAGTTCCTCATACCTTGATGTGGCACTGTAACCATGCCTTTACATTTACATTTCTAGAAGGAACCTTCGTTCTATAGTGGGTAAGGTGGTACAGTGCCTGCCGCAACATAAGTCTCCATGCAGGTTCAACAGAGATGGGGAACCAGTATCTTCTGCAAACACTCTTCTTAGGCTTACAAGTCATTCAGCGAGCAACAATGTAGAATACACCTCAAGGGTAAGGAAATGATATCGCTTCGTAGCCAGTGATTTTAAATCCCTACATCCCCCATCTCTCGCTGACAGTATCTATGGAAAGCATCAACTACACACAACAAACAACCCATTAGAGACGCTCTACAGGTCGTAGATAGATTGGTTTTAAGGCAGCTTGCTTTACTAGGGGCATTCACTTAGGAAACTCAGAGAAGAAAAAAAAAAGTCGTTGATGGTTGATTAACTACGCCAACAGTCCGTCATTCCTAGCTCCGCAGCTCTTGTCCAGTGCGATGGCCTATCTGCGATTGGGCATTAAATTTCCATTCGCCCAAAATCCAGATAAATTTGTCATCATTAAGTGTGGGCATATCGCCTCCAAAATTTGTTGGCTTCCAAGAGCCAAATTAATCATAGATACTCTCTATCTCCCTCTCAGCCTGTCTCTGGCGGGTGGCCAGAGAGCGCTCGCAACCAAAAACGGACACAAACCCATCAACATGCGCCAGAAGCGGAATCAATTATTTCAAGCCATCGATACCGATCAATTTGTGGACATGGTCTGGCACAGACGCAACCCGTCCCTCCTGCCTCTGCGCCCTCACTTACAGCACAACAATAATTGCCGACGTTATTCGCCGCTTTTTTTCGGATAATGGATGATGAAGACTAATTGCGTCTGTCTAAGGTACAAAAATCTCACACTGGACACTGGAGTGGAGTGCGTCCCTGAGCGCCGGCCGCACCAAACCGATCGAAACCAATGATCGCCGGCCTACGTTGCGCACACTGATGATGATCCGTCCAGCCACCCAAGTGCAAAGTCATGTAATCGTTAGAGGCCACTGTCGGATTATTACGTATTATGGACGTCATCGGTCGGATGACAATGCCTGGTCTGGTCCGCAGCTGGGTGTGTGTATGCCGGGACTGTGCATCCATTTAAACCGAGAGATGTGTGACCTTATCGGATGCTGTGGTGATGAATTGAGAGGAAGTTTTGTGGTTTCTGTTTCTCTGGACGCGCATTCGATTGGGACTGGCAGTGAGTGTCTATTGTTTAGGAGGAGTCAACGGCAGCGGATAGGGTTTAATCAAATTGCCTGACACGTAATAAATAAAATTGACATAATTTTATGGCTCCTGGGGTAATTGTTCCTTTGAACTGGAAAAAGGGATAACCCTCCTCCGGGCAGAGGTTTCATTGTATCCTTTCTGGGGACACGGCGGCTCGTGACTTGGAATTTTGAATTTGCTGTTCGTGTCTGTGGGTGTATCTGGTGTGTTGTTTAAATTGAAAGGAAAAATGATTGGATACGCCTCGAAAAAAAAGGGAAACTAATTTGGATATTAAGAGCATTAAGCTGGTCGTAGCTTTTACGACGGAGGGTTGAATGGTTCTACTGGACAGCCAGCCGCAGTTTCATATAAGGCACCTGAGGTACCTACTAGGACAACAATGCAGTAAGAGAGGCATGGGGTGGGCATGAACGAGAAAAAGGTTGCCACCCATTGGGGCCCTCCTTCGTGTCAGACCGTGTCCGGTGTTAGCACCAAAAATGGAGCTTATATGCGTCTTGCTTTAGATGACCAGTCAGCTAGAGCAGTTATGAAACAACTTGGGTTGACAATTTGACATGTATCACTCAAAACTGGTCGAGAGGTGTAAAGAGAAGCTCAAGTCACTCAGTTCGAGGCACGGCATCACGCTCTACTGGATTTTGGAACATATAGTCTCCTACAATGGACCGTCCTCTGGTTTAAGTGCGTCCCTACTGAGCGGGGACTACTAGCCAACCCCTGGTCTTCCAAGGCAATGAAATGGCTGATGATCTAGTTCGAATAGGTTTGGAATCAAATAACCTACCAACAGTTCACTCAGTTCTAACGCCCGACAGTCGCCTCGCGTCCGAAATTACTTTGATCATCCAATACATAGCCAACTTGTGCCGTGTTTCGAGAGTACTTTGGGTCCAATATAGGAAAAAAATAACAAGAGGACTCCAATCACTCAATAGACCACAGTTGACCCTCCTCACAACGCCCACCGTAAAAGACTGAGAACCAGCACCACAGACCTATGCAGCGGCTGGTGACCCAGAGGTAAAGGAAAACTCAAAACACTTCCTCCGCGAGTGGCAAAAAAGTTAGACCGATGGTTGTTACTTAACCTTTTGTACTACATTTTGTCTTATCAGGTCAAAACGAGTCCAGTTTAAGTTCAAGTTTGTTCTTATTTTAGAAACTGCCCAGGGCACACATAGCCTGTTCGAATACCCTACCACTGGTCTGGTGACGTCTCCAATGGTATATCATTCCTTCACATTGTACTTTAGGGTGGATCTCTCACTGTATCTTTAGATTCCCTCTCGCTGTTTAGACCTTGACAAATTATCCTCTGAACATTGAATAGGAGTTTCATCTGAAATCTCGTACCCAGATATTCCAATGTCACCTAGCTAGGACCCATACCAGAGTCAGAAACTTAGCCCTTGCGACGTTAAGCAAGACCCTAAGCACAGCAATAACACTTTTATGTTGTCATCATGGAATCGATCGACTGGTGGTTATGAAGGTTCCATTATAGCCCAATCCTAGCTCAGACTTAAGCTGAAGCCAGTCCTGAAGGAAAGTCCACGTCGGATTTGCACAGTACCCAAATTCCAAAAACTAGACCCTTGGGATAAATTACATCCCGTGATGCGAGTACCATGGAAAGGTACATCTATCAAAGAAAGTTCCCTAGCACCCGCGCAACCTAAGGAAAACATAAATTAGAAACCGTCCTATCGTAGCTGTAAAAGAGCTTAGCTACCTTTTACGGAGATAAACACTGTCTTGCCAAAAACATCCATACGAGCAAAGCTCGTGAAGCCTTGTGATGCCAGTTCTCCTAGATGGGGTAGTTCTTTAAGGGACAGAACTGGGCAAGATGGAGAAGGGTTTCTTCCTCCTATTCATACCTACAACTTCTGTAGAAATCGTACAAAAAAACAGCCTTTTGGCATGTTTGCCTAACAGACAGTGTCCAGTGAGAACACCGATAACGTGGCTTTAATAGAAGCAACTCCACACTAAGTTTTAATTCAAACTTAGGCCAGATCTATCTTGAAGTCTTATAAGTAGGGAGATGTTCCCATCAATACTTGGTACCACTCAAAGGGGCTAGCCTTACCAAAAGTTTGAATATAGCGAGGGGCATACCCAGATTCCGCCATTTGGACAGGATCCTGCAGGTCATACTTAGTCTGCTGAGCTTGTTAGCGTTGCAATTACCTGCAATGCCTCTATGGGGCGGCACTGCTCAGTAATCTACAGGAGGTACTTTAAAGTGAAAGAGCACGATTCCAGGGATCCGCCGCTTGACTGTCAGTGAAAATTCTAATATTCCTGACAGATTCACTGTAAGGAGGCTTTGAGCCGAAAAGCTGCGCAAAGAACCAATTGCTGGCTGGACATTCTTGTCTATGGAAGCGGGTTGAGAAGTTCTTAGTACATCACTAACTTTAGAAAGAATTTTAAAGTGAGTAGCCCTTGTTAGAGCGGGTCACCAAATGATCATGGCATACAATAGTATAGGCCTGACAACGGACACGGACACGTACATACAACCAGCGAATGATATGAGCTTTTACAGAAATAAAAATCCACAGTTCCTTACCCAGACAAGTAGATTGGTTTTCCTGTTTAAATTGAGGCCCACGAATTTAAGTCTGTCTTCAAAGGAAAGACTGGCACCGATAATCGCAAAAGGGTCGACACGAGGAACCTTATATTGTTTCATGCAGAGGACAAGTTAAGTTCTGAGGGGATTCACCCCTAGTTCGCAATTTGAGACCCTTCTAGGAAACCAAAGGCGAGCACATTGAAAGGTTCCATCAAAGGTATCAGGGTCTCTTCCCGAGGCAAAGGGGATATCGACCAAATATGTATTTTCCTATTGTTGAACAAAAACATTCAAATTTAGATGATCCGATGGTATGAATTCAAAAATATCAAAATTTACCCATAACTACGACGCGTATTACGAAAACATGTCGTTTACGCAGAATTTTTAATAAAAATCAAAACATTTTCTAACTCACTAGGGTTGGGCGCACTTATTTGGAACTGTTTCGCGTCCCTAAAGCTATTCATTATGATTGCGAAGCTCTACTTTGGTCATTTGAACAGAAAACATGTGTTTTTCTTCCCAAAAGCATATACCTAGCCACGCCCACTTCTTCAAAATAAATTGTGAAAAACGATGCTAAAAATATAACTCTAAGGTCATACGACGTCAAAATTGTATTTTAATGTAACCATCATGTGTTGTGGCTAAGCTTCCTGCGGATTGGGAAACCATAACTCCAAGAACACATCCTTTATGTAGGTGACAATGTCGTCCCGGTACCTACATACATATGTAGAGAGTCCTCTGTAAAAAAAGGGGTAACAAAAAAACAAACCACCATTTGCAGCAGCTATACAAATCAAACACGAAAGAAGGATACACTCTCCAAAGCAACAAAACAACAACAGCAGCAAGGACCAAGGGAAGGATAATCTCCATAAAATAAACATCGCGGACCTAAATTCTAAATTAAAAACGTGCTCTTCCCCAGCAAAGACAGTGTGTCGACTGAAAAATCGCAGTTTGTCCCCCAACGCTGCGTGGGTATTCAATTTTTTTTTTCCAATTATCTCCTTTCTCTAAAGGACGACTTTCTCGTATCCCTACAGCATACCTTTCGGAGCCCTTGGCCTTTTTCCTGCAATGATTACAAAAAAAAAAAACAAGCAAACTGTGGTTGGCGAATTAGAGGAATAATTTTTTTTATATCCTTCCTCTGCATTGTACACAAATAAATTCCGTTTTAATTGCTTCCAATGTCAAATAAAGAAATGTGGAAAAAGTATCCCGAAAAATGTCCTTCCGCTCCGCCCGCACCGGCCGGCGGCGGCGGCAGCGGCCATTCCATTCAACCCTTCTCGACGACACGGACTCCATAATGAGGTGTAATGTATTCTAGCCAACTCCCTCCTGGATGACCTTTTTTTTTGTTTTTGAATTGGTTTTGGTTATGCGTTCACACAGATAAAACGTGGGCAAGATAATTGTTTACTTAGTCGTACATAGCAGAGCCTACACGAGGATAAAAGGAAAAAAAAAAAAAAAAAACAAAAACCAACGTGATTGACATTTTGAGTCATGACAGGCATTATTCTTGTTCTTCTTTATTTTGCTCCTTTTGTCAGATTTGAGGGCCAGTAGACAATTTGACGCAATCAGTCAGTCAGGATATTGATGTGCGTGTAGTTTTGATTAATTCGAGGTAATTAACTAGTCTGGTCCTTCCGGGTCACTACCTCGACTGGAGAGTGAGAGGTGGTATGATTGACCTATCAGTTAAGGATCGCACGGTCGTAGATGGAAATTATTTAATCAGACTGCAATTATGGTGGTTCGTGCACTTATCCTTGATATGCCTTATCGTGGGTTTGAATCTTTTACTTTCAAGGGATTCGTCGATTAAATAAATGTGTGACAGTGATTTAAGGAATGCGATTGTAGTTTGTCAAGCTGATGGTGTGGTCTTTAATGAATCTAGGAGGGTAATGAGGCTGGTCTCGGACTGAAGTGAAACAAGACATTCCAAGTTACAATTGAGAACTAAAGGACATTTCAATTTGCGAATCAAATCTGTGCTATCCGAGGACTTTCTTTCACAAATACCAGAGCCCTTAAATATCTCAAACTATTCCTAGCACAGAACTTCCTAGCAATATCAATGATAGCACAGCAGGATTACTATTTGAAATTATTAGATCCTGTGAAGTTGGACTCTCTTATGTTCATGACATGTGTCAGAAATAAAACAGAAGAAAAGTAATTTAAATAGATTTCGATTAGAATAAGAAAGTGCTTTGTCACTTGGACAGTTTACTCGTAAGTGGCAAATGATGTCCCACAGGGGCCCGTGCTAGGGCCATCACTGTGGACCACTGTCTACGATGACTTTTAATCACTTCCCCATTGAAAACGTTGAAATACAATTGTTGCAGATCCGCAATGTGACAGTTTTATACTCAAACCAGCACTTACCATTTATTTAGTTGCATTTCAAAAGTTCAGTAATATCATACAAGGTGGCCCACAATGCATCACTCTATCGGAAGTTGCTATTACTTTTGCAAATCGTGGCAGCTGTCAGTTTGGAATTGATATTTTGCTAAGTAAACAGATCCAGATCCCGTTGACAAGCCATGAAACGCTGTACTCCTCCAGATCGTGGAATACTCCAACTGATTATTTTCTTAACAAGTAATTCGTTAGTGATTTTTGAGCAACGTAAATGACAACTGGTCGTACGAAACTGGTCATAAACATCGATAATCAAGTTGTCTTCAAGTGGGCGTGGCATTTTACATTCTTGATGAAATTTTATTGCTAAGTATCTAATAGATTTCTATTTTGACTAAAACAAAGGGGCTTAGCCAAATAACATCTAATATTTTGACACTGACAGCTCTTATGCGTACAAAAATATACTTTGGGGATTATTGCCAGATTACGTCCAAACTGGATACTGTATTGCCGAAACAGTGCGAATTTTAAAATGAAATTCGGTCGAAATAATCCACCAACTGTTGTCTCTGGTCCATGCAAGTTTCTGAGACTGGTTTACTGATTGATAACCGAACTTATTCCCGTATTCGTCCTGTGCGCTCCTGTGCAACTGTTGGCGAATGGGTGTGCCCAAACTTGTGAGCTTCAACAACAAACGTTGACGTCGCCGTATTCTTTAAAAGGGTGCCATTAAATGTCTAGGTTTGCTATGCGAACAATCTAGAGACTATTCAGACCAAGATATTTGTGAAATAGGGGCCGAAACCATCAAAAATGTATTAAAAAAAATTAATTTTTAATTTTTTTTTAAATTAATCTGGCAGCACAAAAGTTGAAGGGCTGAGTAAGGTTTGTTTAAGTTGAAAAAAACCGCTCCCTACCTAGAACAATCTTAAGACTTTATAAAGGGTGGGCCATCTGGTGGTTCCTTTTTAAATTATAATTTATTTTGACACTGACAGTTGTTGCCCGAAATGAGTCGCTTTACGCTTGAACAACGTTGGGAAATATTGAAAACTTATTTCCAAGAGAGTGTGTAGCCCAAACAATACGTTATTTGAAAAGAAGTGTTGGCTAAAATGAAGCACCCATCGCGCTCGCTGTACGCAAGTTTGTGCAAAAAGTTCGTGAGACTAGTATGCTAGTGTCCGTGTCGTCGTACGGTGCCATCTGCTTCGTTATTACTTCGCAGTTTGGGCCTTAGAGCTGCTTGAATTGGACAACGATTTTGGGCGAAAAATCATCTTTTCTGACGAGGCGCATTTTCATGTCGGCGGCTACGTTAACAAACAAAATTGCCGCATCTGGGGCTCGGAAAACCCGCACGTTATTGTCGAGAAGCTGATGCATCCACAGAGAGTGACAGTTTGGTGAAGATAGACCATTTAGCTTCGAAAATGAGGCTGGGCTGGTGCTACAGAGTCATGTTAACCGACTTTTTTTTTTACTGAAATTGAAGACATGAATATGGACGACCTCTGGTTCATGCAGGATTGCGCTTGCCACAATCGATCTTTTGCGCACCAAATTCCCAAATCGTGTTATCAATGCTGTCAATTGGCCGCCTCGGAGCTGCGATTTGACCCCTTTGTGGGGAACCGTGAAGGACCGATGTTATGCCAACAATCCGATTCTAACACTTAAGGCCAATATTATCCAAGCAATCCGTGAGCTACAGCCCGAAATCATCAACAAGGTCTTGGAAAATTGGAGTGACATAATGCGCTACTGCCAAGCCAGTAAAGAAACTTTCACTTGGCCCACCCTGTACACCTAAAGGGCAAGTATTGGTTTTCGATCTCAAGATTTAAATCCAACTTGACATTACTATGATAGAGAAGTCCAGCTATCGTGGGGTTCCTTGTAGCAGTTGAGAGAAACGCAGGAAATCACTTGTCTTTACGGTCGATACTACCTCCGTCAACACTACCTCTATGTCATTGCGATGAGTTGGACATTCGAAAATAGTCTTCGGCCACCCATCATACTTGAGGAGTTCTTTGGGTCCATTGCAATGTGGTCCATCTGGTTGATAGTGCGAAGACCTCCATGTCCCACTGACTTGCCTGAATCCATTATCGGAGGTGACGGCGACTATATTTTTCGAGTGTGTAACCAAAGATCCTTCTAGCTTTGGTTTGAAATTCTCTTAGTCTTCCCCAAGTCCATGTAAAACCAAAGTGGGGGTAGATATTGTAGTTCTGTGTCCTGTTTTTGTGGGCGCCGTGGCTCAGTGGTTAGTGCGTTGGACTATAGAGCAAGGGGTTCGAGGTTCGAATCCCAGTCGGGGAACACCTAAAAGTTTTTCACGGCCCCACCTCTCGCGAGCGTCTGACAAACATCCGAGAGTACAACTGTCCTGAGAAAGCTTCTCAAATAACAATCTGCCCTTCGCACACGGCATTAAACAGTAGGCTCTTCCATTCGTGTAAAGAATATAAGACGCACAACACGAATGGATGTGAGAAGCTAGGCCTTGGGTCCCATCGACCTATTGCGCCAAGTATTTATTTTTTTGTTTATTGTCCTCTTTTTGGACCATACTGGGGCCTTTATCAACTGTTTCAACTGTGCTGGACCCTGTTTCAATCTTGAAAAATTCAGAATAAGTCCAGGTAGCTGAGACGAGGCATTCACCGCCATTTTAAGGGCATCTTGTTCAACAATTGATCCTAGAGCTGGATACTACCTATCAGGTGACCAAGAGATATCTTATCTACTCGGGGGTAGTGAAGCTAGTCTCATCACTCGTTCACTACCAGCGTACTATCCACCAAGAGCTACTTGGAGGTAATGATGTAATATTGCAGCCGATCTTATCCACCAGGAGGAGCGAGGGAGAGACAGCACTCCAGAGGTTGACCTTCCTTTTTCAGTATCCATGTAGATCACGTGCAACACTTGAACATAGTCCAGCTTTTCTCAGTCTACATCTGTCCTGATTCCCTTATCCTACGCATTGTAGGACAGATGTATCTTCCACGCTCCTGTGTCAGCTTGAAACGGACAAAACCTCCCGAACAGCCCATGGGGATCAGTGGAACAAACTCGAAACACCATTCGTTCGAACATCTGAACCGTTTGACTAATCACCGAGCATATGCAGTCGGCCACCACATTAATTTCCATACAAGAACCAAGAAATTCCTCAAATCCAGTTCGGCTATGTCCAAATGTTTTGCGTATTACTCATTAGCCGGGCCTTGAAGCTCTGCATCGCATTATAAGGGACTGCGCGGGCACACACACCGAGCCAAACAAAACGAGAATTCCATCGAACCCACCAAAAACAGATAAAAAACCGAAACAACGGGGACCGAGGAGAAAATAAATTCAAATAGAATACAAAACTCCACCGGGATAGAGGAAGATGGAACTTAGCCTAATTAACAAGATTATGTCTAATTGGACCACCTAGCTAGAGGCAGCTACTGTTCGCGTTCGCTACTACCCTCGTGGTCGTCTTGATCTTGATCTCGATCAAGAAGTGATCTGAATGTCAGGCGATTGTGTTGGTGGAGTATCCCATGGGTGCCTTCGTGTTATGTTTGAGTTTTTTTTTTTTTAAATTTTTTTCTCCTTCTTCTCTATCATCCTTCGCTGATGTCCAACAAGAGTACAAACATACATATATTCGGATGCACCATCGATGGATTGGGCTCCGGTGGCACTAGCACTAGTCACTAGATACTTCAATTGTTCATCCTTTTTCCATTCGCCTGTGAGGTATGTTAATGGCTATGGCTATGGCTTCGGCTGGGCTGCATTCCTTCGAGTAGACCAAGTGTCTCAGACGCGCGGTGGTGGTATGCATGTGCAAGGTGCAGCCGAGTGACACTGGGTGCGCAGGTGTTGATTTTAGTTCTACCCGTGGAAACAAAGATAATTTAATTGTTGAGCTGACAATCATGCGCTGTTTTGACAGAACAGCGATTGGGTTATGGTCGCTGTGGGTAGGATCATGTGTGTCGACTTTATCGAAACCAATTATGAGAGGTAGTTGGGGGTTAATTGCTTGGATAATGGTCGAGATAAACTTCATTTAACATAATTGGGTTTCAATGAACTTGGCCAAGTTGCTTGCTGGGGTGCACTCTATACTGTATCTGTGGCTATGGGACACGTCTGTAGGACATCAAGCGTTTCAAGGATAAATTAGTGACTTCCAAGGCAATGTTTCTTGTCCATATGTCTGCGAAAGGCATGGTGATATACATTTCTCTCTACCATATGTCTAAACTAAAATCCAAAACTAACTTCTGGAGCTGATTCAAAGCAGAAGGAAGGAGCTGTTTGGTAAGGAGCATGCACTACCTCATGTGCAATAGAAGAAGGTACGCCCGATATGTGCCACCTCTGCTCTGTTTGTCAAAAAGAAGATCTTCTTGACTCCTTGTACTGAAGAGCTAAAAGTCTTACTTTAGGCTTAACGCCAGGAAAGCCTCGAAGAGATACCCATCGATTTTAAGGCCGCCTATGTAAGACAAGGCAGGTGACCATGTGGGACATCTGAAAATTCTTTACTCAATCCCACAAAGAGACATGTTTTGCACTATCCCCGATATTATGGTCAGGGAATACTGTTTCGGTAGGTTATTTGTGGCTAAAATATTAGCGTAGCCAAACTGGTGTTATGGTGTTTCGGCACTGGACCCTAGGGGTTTAATCTGGCTCACTGACCGATCAAAAATGGACTCTGGAATGGGTGCTGGTGTCTTTGGACCCAACACTAAAGTCTCGTTATCTATGGGAATGTGCCCCACGGTTTTCCAGGCTTAACTCCACACCATTGCGCTAGGTTAAACCTTACTAAGGGCCTAAGTAAGGCACTAGGATCTATACCTTTTCAGATAGTCAGGCAGCTCTTAGAGCGCTGTCGTCCAATTTAGTGGACTCCATATCAGTTAAACGTTGTTACGATGTACTACAATCTCTTGCTGGATACAACAGTGTGGCACTCGAATGAGTTCCATGTCATCAGAGGATCGTAGGCAACGAATCTGTAGATGAACTAGCTTGGGCTGGTTCAGGATCTGTCAATTGGGCTGCCGCCGCAACGCTAATTATCGAGGAAAAGAAACTTCGTCTAACCAATTGGAAAAATGTCCCCGGGTTACGATAGTTCAAAAGATTAATCAAGCCTCATTCCTACAAGAAAATTCTTGTCTGAAATATCACCTCGACAAATCCAATCTGTGCTCAGACATAGAATGTAGGTTCTGCTTGGAAGATAACGAATCATCTGAGCACATTCTCTGTGAATGCCCGGCTCTGCATTGGTTGAGGTGGCGCAGGTGGTTCTCGCCAACAGATATTAAAAACTCTGCGACTATGGACGTCCTTTAGGGAGGTGGTATGATTCTGTGAGTAAAATGCAACAACTTCCATTCATTTGCATTCCCATTTGCATAGCTAATGACTGCAAAAAAAGTTACATATATGTGTCTCTAAACTCTAATGGTTGTGGTCTCAGTGTCAACTCCAATAGAAATTGGTCTAATCCGCTTCATGGGAAAATACATCATTCCCCATTTTGACCCTCCGAAACCATGTGGCACTAGCGTGACACTTCTTGACAGACCGAACTGTATATGCTAGAAAGCTGCTGCATCAAAATACGAGAGGACTACTGCCCCATATTACATACTGGCTCTATGTATCCGCCATCAGGATAAGGCCTGTCACCTAACTTAGGCTAATCAAGAACAAAGCTTGACTTGCTTCAGTGGAACTCTAAGAATTACCACTCTCCACCTCTAAATAGCTTATGAAGTCAATCGATTGAAGGCCATATACATATAAGAGGTGTAGACTAGGTTCTGGACACGCCTCTTTTCCTAATGATCTTGGATGTCCTCCGCTAAGCACCGATAACGTATGTTCTTCCTCAACTTCTGTTTGATAATGACTTGGAATTTTCTATTGCCTCCAGAGTTGAATAAGAGGAGGATATGGGTTTACGCTATCAAATCCTTCACATTCAACTGTCTCTTAACGAGGTGGCTAAACTATTCAATATTCGTCTGATTTGGGACCAAAGGGACAGAGACATTTTAGAGAACTGAGAGAACTTGTCATAAGACAAGGTGAATATAGACATATTTTAGGTCTTCTTATCATCATAAGAGAGATGCAGCCCAAACTGGGTCAGAAACGCTCCCATCTCCTTATTCAGTAGCTTTTCTGCTTCAGATATAGTGCGGATCACACCTAAATACCCTCCGACTAGATCAGATTTCAAATGAAGCTAAGTACCTAGGACTTCATCACCCTCCGTATCAACAAAGTCCTTAAGTTCTGGCTGAGAACCGGAACGCTTCACTAGTAAGTACTGGGCGAATGCGTTGCCTGGTAAATTAAATTTCTCCTGAATCCGCCATCCCAGCATTCCGAAAATCTGTATGAATTCCCATTCGAATATGCACCATGGGAAGTAAATTAAATCAAAAGTCTCTGGCCCAAGGCGAGGCGCCCAAACCTCAGAGGAGAAGAAAAACTTAAGCCAACCTCACCACCAACCTAACGAAGGGAGCAGCATCAGCGACAGGGAAACCCGTGTATTTATATCAACATAAACAAGCGATTACGAGCACAATCAGTGCTACCCATCACACAGGCCCTTCCAGGTGGTCCAATTAATCCTTGCAATTCTCTTGGAAACGTACACAAACACACACAGATGCACTGCAGCGCAGAGAGAGAGAGTTAACTGGCGTAACTCCTCTGAGGGAATCCTTTAAGGGTGGATCGTCTTGATGAATTTATAAGTGTGGCTGATGAGATCACACGGAGTGAAAGAAAATGAAACTGATTAAAAAACATAGTCACGATCCTCGTCATCATCCTTTGACACTTGATCCTGTAAAGATCCCTTTGTTTGGGCTCACGATCGTCGCCCCGCCACTTTCTTTTGTGGTTCTCATTACATGACCCGAAGTGAACTTGTCAACTCGGGCCAGACAACCTGCGGCACGCATGACATTCCTCCAATGTCTCAATTACCGTCCCATATGTGGACAGGGAAGTGCTGTGTTATCTGCTGCCCGCCACGGCTGTGTGATCCTCTCAAGTGCATTACTTAACTTCTCCCTGGTACTGGTGCTGGTGGATGCCTTTTTTTTTTTTGTTTGTTCTGTATCTAGTGCGTTCTCTTCGCTTGCTCATTCTCTTCTTAATCCGTTCGAGATATGAGGAAAAAAAAACACAAGAACCATCCAACAAGCGATGTGGGTGTTCCACTCCTTCGACTTGAACGAAGACAAGACGAGGAGAAGCATTTGTCAAATGCTATGCCCACCATGTTGTGCAATCTGTGTTCTCGAAACAAAAAAAACAAAAACAAAAACAAAAAATAAGAAGCAGTATCAAGGGCGGCATTGCCACCTCACATGGTTGCTCCTCTGCTCAAAGTCCGTCCGTCCGACCGTCCATCTGTGCTACACATGACGAAATGTATTTAAGGAGACTTGCAAGCCGATTGATCACACCCATGGGTAATCAGATTCGGATAAAAACGATCGCGCATGCTTTTAAGATTTCGGATATCGGATTTTGGTTGTTCCTTTCTGTTTCTTTTACTTTTTTGTTTCGGGATCGATTCCTTTGGCTTTTTTGTTGGACGACAACGGCGGCGGCTGCGGCAGTGGCAGACCCTCAGACAGTGGGAGCCTTCAGTAGCTGCCAATGTCTCATTGTGTACCGAATCAGTGTTCATTAATATGTTGAGTATTTATATGGTTGCGGTTGGTCTGTTCTCGTTGATCCTTTGTGTGTCCCTTGCGATGTCAATCGATCATTTGACTTGTCTCGGTCGGAATGAATGAAAACCCCCAATAGACTGGATTTTGACGAAGGGTTGAATGGAAGTCGGGTGCCATTGTGCACTTTGTGTCAAATTGATTTGTGTTTGGTAAACAAGAATGTTCTCACAATGAACTTCGAGGAACCTGTTGCCTTTGGATATCGAAAATCTGGATGAATGGACAGGGAATTATTAACGGAGTGAATTGGGATGCCATCAGTGATGGATTTCTGGAACTGTTTCTTGGTAGGTATCGAAAGAATTGAAATTTCTTTATAGAACCCTACTCTTTGAGAATCAACAAGGAGTCATTTATCTCCATAGCGAATGGCTTGAAATGTAAGACTCTCGTTAGTTCTTCAGTGAAAGCACTAAAGCTCTGATAGAGGGAAAAAATAATCAGAAAGACTTGGGGAAGTAGCTTAAGTGCTAAATAGCTGAGTTATGTGGAATGATTAGGTACCCAATAGTGTGTGATACGTAGATGCATTGCAGCATAAATTAATCTTCTGGGCATAGGTGAAGCCATACGACTACCGCTAACACTCTTTAGTAGAAAATGCAAGGAACCACCTTTTAAAATTCCGAAACTGGATGGGGTAGTGCTAATCCTTTCAGATCATCCAAAATATCTTGGCATTGTACTGGACTGCATTGCAAGCCCAAGCTACAAGAAAGAGTCCGGAAGTCCAGAGTCAGAAGACTACTCTTTTTATCTCTTATATGATGGAAGGTCCTTTTTTTTTTTTTTTTTTTGGTTGCGCCAACGGATGTGTAATCTTGTAAAGATACCAGTAACCCGGGCTACTGGCATGCATGATTCGCAAACCTGAATACTCGATGCCAGGAATACGCCTACGTACTAACCCACAACCTACACACTTCAACCACTCTCCCCGCGGATCTACCGTTAAGTATTACTTCGCGGGGCGGGTTAGCACTTTATGCTCTTCTTGACCTGTTCGGCGTTTCTTGTTCTGAGGGGGCTTCCATTTGGGTTTGGTTGCTCTCCCTGAGCCTTTCCAGCCGCCGAAGTTTCTTTATGATCACCGCTGCTGTTTGTTTCACAGTATTCCATACTGCGTTCGATGTCAGCATATGTTTTACGATGTTCTCCGGAGTTGGTATTTATCCAATTATTTCCTCAAGACCACTGCGTTCCAAGCGAAAATGTGGGCGGTCCTAACAAAGGACAAAGGTACACAGAACTATGCTTTGGATACTGTGCCCACGGCGACACTTGGGAGGGTTCTGTACCTTTTATCACTTGTAGGCCTCTTCAAGTCGAACAGTGTGAAGCATTGCTCCATTCTAGGGACTTACTTCCCGGCAATACGTGATCCTAGTATACACGAACAATTCCAAAACCGATATGGGGCACGGGCTCAGGTACTCTAGAGATATAGATCTGCAAGTAGCCCTGACACTTGGATGGCACAAAATTTTAAGGGTCGAGGCTCTTTTTAGGTCGGTGGAAATCTGAGTTTGAAACTATGCGAAGAATAACAGTAGAAATGACAACCATTACCTTTTGAAGTGGCCCACCACTGGGATTATCAAATAAGGAAGCTACCGCAGTGACCTTTACATCTCGGAGGATACATCTACTTTGTGAATGCGGAGTAGACTCACATACCTGGAAAAGTATTTCTTTGAAGTTGTTCTTCCTCCTCTACTATGGACACTGTTCGGAAACGAAATCTATTTCATACTTGAACACCATTGAGTCCTAATTGTTGCATATACGAACGACGATGGGTTCCATGACACACTGGTATCCAATGGAACGAATTAAGTGACGAACTAGCAAGAGCAATGACAACAGAAGACTTTTTGAAACAGGTGGATAGGAAGACAGGCGCGTCTGGAAAAAAACTATAAGACTACAACACTAAACCTAAGCAAATTCCAGCACAAGGATGCTATTCGCACTATTATGGGAATCATAAAGATCAGATGACATGGGAAGAGACTGAATGGGAATTCAGATGCAGAGGCCTTCTGTCAGGAAAGCAATCAGTTGAGAGCCGTACCGTGTTCGAAGGGTGACTTGTCCCTTTTTTTACTTTTTGGGGTTGGCTATCTTTGTACTACCCCTGTAAATACTGATAGGTGGATGAACTACTGGATCACTGAATTCTCTTCTGGTTCTATGGCATTTGCTGCGTAGCTCTTCGTTCCACCAGTATATTGGTGACTGCTTATTTGTTGACATTTTCCAGGTTTAGGTAACGATTGCTGTATCTGGACTTATTGCTAACTTTTTCCAGTAATCAGGACAAAAACTAATGTTATCCGTTCCTGGATCCCTCTTTTCAGTTATACTTAATTCAAATAGGATGGCCACTCTCCACTTGGAGGCAACTTAGTTCGACTTATATTCTAAAAGGGTGCTCACTTCCCGTATTAATCAGTATTAGGTTCAGTGACGATACGTCTTCTCGTAGAGTCTACCCCGATCAGCATTGTTGGGCTACGACCTTTAGCATTACCCTATGAAGTATATCTTGGAAGTTCGGAAATGCATAACAGCTATAGACCTATACTCACATGGCTTTTGCATATGTGAAGCACCATAGCACCTCTTTCTGAGTTATCCACAGGCCAAACTGTATGATCATACACGTTAGGATCTATCTTTAACTCGCGAATGGAGCTCATGTTCCGTTCTGCAGTGATTAAAGTTAAGCTGGTAAATCTGGCAAACAGCGATTGTTCCAGCGTGTTTGACGTTGTTACTTCCCTTTTCTTCCCAAAAAATAAAACTTCCATCATTGCTGCAGCGCTTGGAGACATGGCGTTTCTGACTTCACGTGAAGTCGTTGAAAGTTAAGACACCTAACACAGCACAGCGACTCGACATTCTCCCGTGTTCAGCATATCGTTCATCCAGGTCTATGTTTTCAATTTCCAGAACTTTTTTGGCATGCCTCGCACTTTCTAGAACTGCTCGAACCGAACTTGGCTAAACTATTCTTTTGTGGACACGGCAGCTAGATCTTTGCACTCAAGGAATATCTCGTGCGTCCACTAGTTCACCCAGAACTTTCTACTTTGGTGCTCTGATGTTCTTCCATCGGTTTCTTTCTTAGATACTGGTGTGAGAGTACCTTTGGGACCATTCAAATCTATAGGTTTCCTTAGAAGTCGAGGAGTAGAATTTTTATACCAATGTCTTGGGCTTGATCTCTAAACATGGGGTGGGTTATTTGATGTGAAGGCTTTTTTGGAATTTTCATCTTCTAATTCGATCAATGTATGTTTTCATCTCCTACTCGTATGTGAGGGTCCTACGAACAATTGGGGTATAAAGTGCTCCCTTCACCTTAGGGCGCATTTTTCGATCACAGAGGACAGCAGAACTTATTGCCACTTCATCAACACGATGGTTAATGTCTTCAACTGTTGCTTCGCTGTTAGCCATGGATTGAACGTTTTGCAATTGGGAGGCAAGTCAGAGCTTGGACCTTCTTTGCACCTATGCACCTACTAAACATCCACCTAAACTTCAAGTGCTCGTTGCAAGGAAGTCTGATCCTGGCATACATAATGGATGCATTTGAGGTGCGTAACTTTAGATATTCTAAAACTACAATACATAGCGAAGAACTTAAGACGCTTTGTAAGTAGGTGCACGCTGACTTTGATTGGAACTTCATCGATAACTCTGGAAGGTCTGAACTGGACTCCTATTACAGTTTGACATTCTTATGAAGGTTCCGACAAAATTCTGTCAATTTTCAAGTCAATTCTGTCATTTCTTAAGTTTAATTGTCACTTTGACATCTCCCGTCTGTTCAAAATGGCTTCTGAGGTCTATCGATAACCTAAAGATGTGCAATTACGTATAACCGTCGATTTTATTGCCAATTTACTTATTGCATGTTATTGGTAGGTTTTTCCACTGCAACCACAATATCTTCTCAGACAACCCACACGTACTGGCCAATATCAACTGCGTTGGCGACACAGTGACCTCCGTTGTCTGTCTTTCCCACTGGGAGTCCGATCAAATAACCAAAATCGTCATCGTTTTAATCGATTATTACTCAAGTCAATTAATGATTCACTCAATAAAAATCCACGACAAAGCAATTTGAAATTATATCAAACGACAATTTCACGAGAATCAACAGGTGATTCACCCACACCGGCCGGCGCGGCGGCGGCGGGCGATTTTAAGTGTCAACCGCTGTGTGGCACATTTATTGGTGGGCTGCGCTGCGCCACCTACAAGCGCCCAATTCTCATGATGTATGACAGTTGTCAGCACAAAAGTCATTAGGTGAGATAATCCCTCATAAAACTCACCTCTCTCGACTGACTATGGCATTGTTGGCCGCAGGAACTGGCTGTTGTCGTGGCGGTGCCTGGATGATAAATGAACTGCGTCCGGTTAAAGTTTGCTTCAAGGCCAATGCGAAAGTTCATTGATGAACTGCGGTGCGCAGGATCTCTATGCTGCAGCAGCTGCTGCTGCTGCGGTACCCTCATTGCCAATATTGTTCGCACAAAGTGTCAAGTTCGTAGCCGGTGCGCATAATTTATCATTGCACGCTCATTAGTGGGTTGAGCGTGTTCTTCCTAACAGAGGAATGCAGTCGATGCGGATTATAAATCAATTTCGTATTACATTAGATGGCGATAAGAGCCAGCAGGACATGCTCATGTATTTTGAAAAGAAAAAAAAATCAAGGATCGTACATTTGGGCGTTGTTAGGACTTTTGTGGTGTTATATGACAGTGGGGCTTCTGGAGGTACATTTATGAAGTCACAGCAAAGAGCACGTGATTGGTCTCATTCTCTGAGACACTACGATGGTTAAGACAAAGCAGATAGCCTAGAGTAACTACCTGTACCAAAACACAGACACAATGAGGTTGGAGAAGGTCCTTTGTGATACTAATTTCGTCTAAGGGCGCCCAATTCAATGAAGTCATTGAAGAATTGTGAATGCAGTCCTCTCTGTTTCAAGTGCAATGAAGTACTTTGCTCACTAGAATTTACTTCTGAGCTCTTTTCAACTTGACACCACTCACTCCGACATATGGTTTTCACTCCTCTGAAAACTGGCTTATTGTTCTCGTCAGTACCGTTTCCATCAATAAAGAGATTCTGTTCCACTTGTCACTACTCGAGAGCATCTTGTTTAGGACGAATCTCTATTCTCTCAAGGAATCTCTATTCTGTGAAAAAGGTGAAAGATGAATGATGGACGTCAAAGCAACATGAGAATCCCGGTCAAAGCATCCATATCCAGTTCGGAACTATTCCGTCCAAGTGGTAACGTTCCCCAAATATGCTCGCAGTCCACCATCCTCTCATTTCAGAGTTCCATCTGATTTTGTTACTTCTGTTTCGTAAGCTTGTTGTCGTGTCTGGAGTTCATGAGGCGGTATCCGGAAAGAATACTCGAGTGGAGTGAGCCCGCACCGGGCTAAAGTGAGAGCATTCTTTGGACTACTTCCTCGATTTCTCTTACAGTCAAATCTCTCTTAGTTTCAATGGCGTGTAGTCAATCCTTTTAAGTTTAAGTTAAGTTTACTTGATTGACGATCAAGGAGTGTCCATGGCTAGACAGTTATATTTGCTATCCTTGCTCAGTAGACTGACCTTCCAATTAAGTTTTCTATCTCGAATATGACTTGCATCTCCTTGTGGAATGTTCAAGTTCAGCTTTGTTAGGATTTGGAAGCGCCTCTATGGAGCGAAAGGAGAGAATATTAAAGTACTTCCTTCCTCAGAGTGTCTGAGGGTTTATCCGCAGGCAGCGATAGCATAGGATGTCGGGCAACCCGACATGGCAATTTTAAGCCCAGGAAGCATAATAACCTTAGATTCCTAGATCTCAGCAGATATGATACTTTCAAGTCCTGGAATGCTTTCTGTTGGTACTGTAGTCAGGTACATCAGGTAGATGGAAGCTAAGTGGTTTTTGTATAGAATTTTTTTGTAACCTAGAATACTTTCACTATTCTTCAACGCAATCACAAGAAGGTTATTCGGAATAGCAAAACAAACCGAAGGTAGAAACTCGTTTAGAAAGTAGAGACTTCCAGATAGTTAGACTTACCATACCTTTCTCCGTAAAGGGACGTAGGAATCTAGTGTTCCGAAGCGACAGGTCCTTCTCCCGATTCTCTCTGGAGTGCATAATATGCATTTCAAAGTCCTTGTCGAATAAAATTCAAGATCTTTTAGAGTAGGGCAGTGTCGGGTACTTAGACAACAGATATATAGCTTTGAAATACGTGGCTGCCCAACCCACCGCTTCTCTATTATATCCAGACACTACACCGACACTTAGATGGCGGAAGACGCGACGCACTTTCTCTGCGAATGGCCAAGTTTCAGCAGAATCACCACTACGAACTAGCTAAGACCTCCCCTAAAACCACCTTAAAATTCATAATAAAAACGGGTTGGTTCAGGAGGAAAAACATTTTCTGTTTTAGGTATCCCTCATCAAGACTGCATCTTCCTTATGGTTGCAGTCACTCCCTTAACCTGCCTACCTACCTATGTATCTCCCGTCGAGGTCCCAACATTTTACTGCAAGCGTAAAGAGCTGCACAGGCTCTACAGTAAGCATCCAGCAATGTTTCGAATTGTGTGCAATGCCTGCATACTTCGGCCTGAAGGAAGAGGAAAGTAGTTCATTATTTAGCCCAGACGCAGTGTGGTTTGGCATGTGATTACTGCCTCTAAGGTACCTTCTATAATCTCACTGAGAACTAAAACAAACACACTCGGTTATAACATGATTGTGTCATCCGCAAACTAATCATGGAGGAGGTACTAAGTCGTGGAACGTTGCTTCCAGTTGCCCAGACCAAGAGCTTTGGCATCCGCGATAGCTTGGTCCTTAAAACGGAGGTTCCGTCTTCCTTGTCGTCTCGAACCTGGCAGCTATGATTCGAAGATCCTCTTTGCTGGAGTATTATTGTCCATTCTATAATGGCGCGCCATATAACGGCCAAACCGTATCTCTAACGAACAACTCTATCAGAGAACGGTCCATGAACCTATAGGCACAACAATACGACGACGAAAGTGGCAGTGGATTGGACATACTCTCCGAAAGGGTGGCAGGTCCATAGCTAACCACGCGATGTAATGGAACCCGCTTACTCAAGATGGCAGGATACGCGGCGGTCCTAGGAGTACGTGGCACAGAACAGTTGAGAAGGAAGCACGGTAACTGGGAAAGAGTTGGGGAGAACTGAGACATATTTCCAGAAACCGCACTCGATGGCGGGTAGGCATTGTTGAGGCCCTAGGAGCCACAGGAGGATACAGGACTTAAGTAAGTATAATGACGCGCTGGGAGCGACCGATGATGTTGATGGCGTCTGTGTATCCCAGTAGCTGGACAAATTTGTTGAAGATAATTCGATTCATCTTTGGTTTCAAGGATCTGTTCTTGAATTGCTTCGCGTTCTGCATCAGTTTTGCCGCGATCCCGAGTTCAGCCATCGCTTTGTGTAGCTCAAGACGATGAGTGCTGTCATATGCGGCTTTAAAGTCGATGAAGAGATGATGAGTCTCGACTCGACTCTTTTCCAGGATTTGCTTTAGTATGGAAATTAAGTCGATTGTCGGGCCGGTTTCAGACGTTCACACAATGGAACCACCTGGTTCAGCTTTTAATATGACATGATGAAGTGTGCATCCTCATCCCCAGCCACCAACCTTTCCTTCTTCTTTTTTTCGACAGCATCACTGCCACAAAAGTCACATCTGACAACCTCTCTCCCATTGCTCATCTGGACCAAAAGGAACTCGACGCTATCAATGAAGAACTCTGACTCATCATATCCTCGTCTAGTGTCTAACACACTTCAACCAACTAACGAGCAATCTATAATACCAATCAGTACCGGCGCCACATAACCATAAATGTCACAAGAAATGTTTTTCAAACATTACAATTCCCATCGAGTTCCTTCAGGCGATTCCACCAGCCAAGTGCCAACTCCCTACGTAATCGAACTGACTGCACCACACCCGAGGCACGAGATTAAGCAATAAAATTTAATATTTTTTATTTTTGAAAAAAACACTCATAAATGGGGATGCGTGCCTCTTTTGTTGGCTCGCTGACTGAACTCCTACTCGGCTTTCTATTGTTTCGTCGATTCGGATTCGAGTATCTCATGTCAGTCACAAGACTGACTTGACTCTGATATCAAATAAAAAATAAGAAATCCCACCAACTACGATCGTTGATTGATATTCCTGACGGAGATTTTCATTTTCGATCATCAAACGATCAAATGAACCGAAATCACGGCCCACACACAGTCAGCCGCAGCCGCAGCCGCAGCCGCAGCAGCAGCAGCAAGCGCACATTCATGTCATGTTGCTCGATCAATTGAATTGTTTCGATGTTCAGTTTCGTTTATGGATGCGAGTTTCGAAATGAGCTGTAGATTGGGAAAACAATTGTTTTTTACTTCTTTTATTACTCCCCGAGCGGAGTGGAGGAACAACTCTGCCAGAGGGGGTATCCTTCCTTCCGTAGGAAGTGTCCTTGATTAGCATATTTTTATTGATTTTGTTTTCTTCACGAAATTGAATTATTTCATCAGCACTGAATTCAATGAGATACATTTGTAGATGGGCGATGCGTGGGTTCTGTTTAGCATTCAACGGGTAACACCAGTTGGAGGGTACCTCGATGGGGATTTGACGAGTTATGTGTCCGTTTTTCTTTGACAAAAAACTACGTACATGGAGAGCTGGTCCTTCCTTCCATATTTATTGAGAGTGAAGCGGCTCGCCGACTCACCTTGTACCCGATGGACGGTATCGTCCTTTAGATAATGTGTCAGCGATCAACGCTCTGGAAACGTCAACAATAAGATAAGGTCAGTTGCTTGATTGGTTTAGACTGGCCCTCGATAAGGATGAACTTAGACCAGAGAAGGTCCATTCTACTGCTGAGTGAGTGGATCACACTCTTACTCTGGGAACCATTCGCCCCTTTATATGAGAAGGAGCTAATCTAAGCCATGCAAGCGGAACTCAGATCGTTCAAAAGGTATTCACCTAGTGTAGCGTTCCTGGGTATGTGGTACATGGTATAACTTCTGCAGAAGTCGTTGTAGGGGATGTCCAGTCTTTGAGCATGTCTTCGTAGGGTGCCGGCTAGGGTGTTAACTATTTACGAGAGGGTTCCTCTCTTGTATTTATGGAGTCTGATGGTTCTGTTTTCATTTAAGCTTGGCCAGGGCAGTCTATTGGTGTTGCACTGGTCCAGCTGATGCCATCGGTCAGGTATTTAACATAAAATGTTGATGCTTCGCTGTCGTTGACGTTTATGCTATCTAAACTAGAGGAGCCTTTTCTAGCCAATGCGTCAGCTTCACAATTTCTCCGGTATATCACAGTGACCTCGTACTCAGTAAAGGGTAAGGTTGTACTGACCAGCTATCTCGTTAAGAGATACCCAGCAGCCTTTGACAGATGTTGCATTACTCTGTGCTGGGTTCCGGGACACAGATAGGTATGTATATTCACCTGATCGAAGCACAAGCTATCGTAAACAAGAGAATATCTTATCTACTTGGATACCTACGTAGAAGATCTGGCCTTTACCAAAGGGTTAAAGGTAAGCAAAAGGAATTTAAGACTCATAGTTGGCATGCTCTCAGAATGGAAGTCCTGTCAAATGATTTCTGTAGAAGTGGCAGAGACGAAGAAGAGAAGAAAGTAACCTCCACCTTCTCGACAAATGTCCAACACTAGCTCGTCTAGGAAAGAGATTACGAGGTGAATACTTCTTCAAAGATCTAAGTGATCTGTCTTCGAACATCTGTAACACAGGAGTCAGGTTTGATTGTACTTCCTCCATCATCCCCACTTCTCAGTATTATGGTCACCAACTATCCATACGAAATAAGTAGTGCAACAGTCACCTCCCAAGGGCGGCAGATGACTCTCCCACAACATGCTTGGTTAGCAGTAAGTAGCTAAACTGCTCCAGTATCTACACGGTCCACCTAGGTAAAGGTTCGATTCAATCAGTCACCATTAGTACTGATTTGAACTCAATGCCTTCCCGGTCCACCCAACAGTTAGGGTTGATTGAGTGATTCGCCCTTTTCAGCCACTTCAGGCACAACAAATCTCACGACCCTTGAGATAGGCATAGGTTTTGCCGGGTACCTGGTGATTCTTCTGGTCTACTAAATATGTGGCATCGCATAGGACCTTCTCTTGATCTAAGTGTACCATGACTCTCGCCAGCATACCCCCTTACATACTTAACCTAACCTATCCTACAGCCGATTACCCATTTCTACTGTTAATGAAACAAAATCGGATATGACACAGTTCGGTACCCTCTATCACCTACTATCAGCTTTTAACAGATAGTGCGTCAAGCTTGTAACCTTAAAGGACGACAGCGGGACATTCACTGCCTCCACAAGGGAACTGTCAAAGGCAGATCCTCGTCCTTTTAGTGCATCCGCTCTCTAATTTCCTTCCATATTCCTGTGAGCCGACATTCAAAGACGGACTGATTCTGAACCGATCGATGACCGAAAAAGGAAAGTTCTTCTTGTGATCGACACAATTGCCTTGATAGTTGCCTGGCTGTCGGTAAGGACGGCTATGGTTGTTGAGGGGGAAGTCGTTTGATTAAGTACCCGGCAGTCTTTCGGTATAAGGAGAATCTCCGACTGGAAAACGCTGCATGAGTCAGGAAGCTGGTAAGACATGAGAGAATCAGAGAATATCACAGCTTCTATCCTAAATTGTTGTTTCGAACTCATTTGGCACTTTGTCTGTTTTGCACTCCGTCCTGTATAGGAACCTGTCTGTAACATCATTTCAGAAGTTTACGTTGGGATAGCGATACAGTATGCGATACAGTATGCTGTTGTGACCATGAGGTTTGGTACACCAGCATCCTGTTTATATATTTTTGTTTTACAAGTCAACAACATCTACTCTGACAGCACTGGTCACTTGCCAAAAAAAATGGCAATATCAGGAGTAGGTCCTGCCTTGACCTTCTTGGGAACCGATGAGGAAGGCGTCTGATCCTCAGATCTATCACGCTTGGTTTCCAGATGTGTAGGGGAGGAAGAGGCAACCCTTACGAATACTAAAAGATTGTTCAAACCACCTTCTTTCTTTGGAATTCAGTTTACTGCATCCACCCTGGTGCTCCATATTCTTTAGACCATCTAGCCCCTTCCCAATGAAAGAGCAACAAGATTTCTCCAAGATAATGCTACAGGCGTCAGAATCCATATCTCCGGTTACAACGCCATCCGAACGCTCAGGGAAGCTCGGCAGAAACTTGGGCGCCGAGAACTCAATAGCGTCTCGAGAAACAATGGGTTGCTCATCAGCAGAACTTATGGTTGATGCGGTTTTGAAACACATCCCTCTCATTGGTTTTTTTTTATAATTTTTGAAAATTTTGACAGAGTCCGGTATCCCATAGGAAGGCTGACTTGGAACCGAAGGTCGCTAGGTATTCGGAGTCCCCTTACTAGCAACTAGGCAGCCTCTTAGCCATGCATCCATCGGCGTATGCTGTTCTACCTTTCGTACTCACTTTAGGCGATTTTTCTGGTATTTTCGCAACCGTTCATCCTGGACAACACGAAAGGAACAAATCCAGTAGTCAGTTGGCCGGATTGGAGGTAGCATCTTCCTTATGTGAGGCACTGGATGGCGCCCGACACGAGGAGGTAGCTGGGTACTCTCGGACGTTTGTCAGACGCTCGCGAGAAGTGGGCCGTCTATGAAATTGTTAGGTGTTGTCTGGGGATTGAACCTGGAACCCCTTGCTCCATAGTCTAACGCACTAACCACTTGAACCACAGTGCCCACTTGATCGGTATGATGTCGGTAGACCGTTACCACTTTGTAGCTTACTGCCATATAACTCCAGGCATAGCTTGTTCGAAAAATTAATGCTTTTGCGGTGTACAGCTCTCACAGGCGATCCACAATCAACAATAAGATACATTTATTGCCACACGTATCTGTTCCCCCGTAATGATGAAATTATTGCTCGAAATTTGGAACACGCGTTCACAAGTGCCCCTCGACACAATGTGTATCACTGCTAAAAGCCAATTAGTGTTTTCAGAGCAACTACTTACAAATAATCAAGCATTCGCCCCCAATTAACACTAATTGCAGGTTTCTCTCATAATAACTCACATACCGCGCGACAGCGGCAAAACGACGCAAAAAAATAACACAATTCCTTCAATTTGCTCAATTGCGGGTGATCTCTCGTGTGTGGCCACCGCCACCGCCAATTCCAATTAATCACCCTCATTTAGCGCTCTAAAGTGATTCGGCGATAATTTCCCTGCGCACTATCACCGAACACATCGCTCCTTGGGATTCCCATGGATTGCGCCCAGTTTGGGGAGCTCTCCGACAGATGGTGTTGAGATTCCAGCCATTGCCGGAATGCCGGCGCGGCGCACATTAAAAACGCCGCAAAAGATTTATTCCATTTGCATCCGAAGATGATTGCCTCGGTGCCCGAATCCATCATATCGCCTAGTAGTTGTACAAGTTTGGTTATTGACGCGCCGCCGATGCGCGCGTCACCCCCTTTGTGGGGCTTCGCTGGCGCGCGGGAAGCAAATAAATCACTCAGTGAGCGCACATCTCGAGCGTCGGCCAAACGCTTCAAATGATCCAATTAGCAATTATTCGCCGTCGTCGTCGTCATTTGAAATTGAAGAACGAACTTGCGGAGGTTTTTAGCGTTTGTTTGCGAGAGCGGGCCTGCATTTTGTGTGATTGAGGCGCTAATTGCATGGCATGGTGTCAACTAGATGGATACACACGTTCGGATGCAAATGTATGGCGATTGTGCAATACGCGCTCGATAGTCGGGGTTTTATTAGTTTACGTCTTGACTCCAATTAATTAGAAGTGATTCCGCGAGCGCTGTGATATGCGGCAGGAGGCGTAGGCATCGCAATTGCTTTCGAAACACAACCAGTGGGCATAGAGGTTAGACGGTGGCTAATGGTATTTCCCTATGAGAGTGTCCTAGAGTCGCCAGGAGGGGGTATCTTCTATAACAGATAGTGAGTTGGACCCTCGAGGTTGAATCCCAGCCCCATCTCTAGGTAGTGTCTGACAAACATCAGGCATGAATAAGCTCCTCTATGCGTGAAGTTAGTTGCGGTTTGTTTGACATTTTAACTCATAGAACTGAATGAACACAACCTGCACAACGAATCGCTGTCAATCTTTGCGGATGGGTCCAAAGCGGACGAGTCTTCTCAGACGAACTGAACATCCATCTCTCCTTTAAGCTTCCAAACTAATAGAGCGGCTTTCAAGCCGAAATCAATGCCATTCGTCAAGCAACTGATTGGCTGGACATTGTCATATACATCGACAGTCAGACCACTCATCAAATCCCTAGTTCCACGAGATTCTACGAGATCTAAGGGAATGAAAGACTGTTGATTATCTCTCAACGAGATAGTTGGTCAGTACAACCTCACCCTTTGCTGAGTATCAGGTCAGGTTAGAAGAGGCTTCTTCTGGCTCTTGTGGCCAGATGGCATCAACTCGACCAATGCAACACCGCCAGGCTTTGGCCAACCATAAATAAAACCAGATTCGTAGGACTCTTCAAATCTGTCCAAGATAGTTAATACCCTCACCTGACACTGTGCTGGAGGAAGACATGCTAAAAGATGGGGCATTCCCTGCAACAACTTCTGTAGAAGCTGCAGGGACGAAACGGAAGGGAAGACACTGAGAGCACCTTGGATGTCTTCAACTTAGTACTTCCCAGATATTTCGCTTCACTGGAAATCTGAATCCCCTCTAGGACTGGATGAGTCTGATCGGTCACAAGCCTCCTTCTCGTGCAGAGAACAACTTAATTTCTCAGAAGATTCACCAAAAAGTTCATTGGCACAGGCAGTCTGTAGGCATGAACTGACCGAAACTATAGCAATATGGCTGAGTGTAGACGTTTAAACTATTGAGAGTAGCGAACAGAGAGTCAGTTACTACGCATCAAAGCACTGGAGACAGAACCCCACCTTAGGAGCAGCCATTATGGCATGACGAGGAGAGTCTGCATCTATAACCAGATCAGCATACCTATGTGTCATCTACCCCGTGCTGTCTAGTAGAGACGCGCCTTCTATATCGATGAAGATGCCCATGGCGTACTCTTTCCTGTCAATTCTACGAACTGGATTTTAAAGGATAGTCCCACAGAATAGAGGGTACATTCTCAGCGCATACCTGCCCACTAGTTTCTGCAAGCTTTCCAGAAGAAAGAAGACAAACTTGTAGGTCTGAAACTCTTAGCGAGTAGCGAGTCGCTGTTCCAATTTTTGGTCCACTCTAACTATACGCCAAGGTATAGGAATATTTATCAGTGCCACCCTGGTTCGATGGATTGGTGGTAAGCGATCGAGAAGAAATGCAATCCCCACAGGGTTACAAGACTCCAAAGCTATGGCTAATTGGGAGGGACAGGGTCGATGAAATCGACTGCTCTGGGAGCAGTACTATATCGCCCAGCACTTGAGAATAATCGGTAACTAGAGCCGTCTGCTGCTTAAGTGACATCTAGAGCCCTTTTTTCTGAAGCTTCGGATCCGTTTAGGCACGTACATCAAAGTCAGTAGTCTCTCAATCCAATCGGAGATTCAATATGAGAATTCCCAGTAGAGTGAACTGGGATGAGGTCAGAATCTGTACTGAAGATGAACTAGCAACACTGACGGATCCGAAATGGATAGTTCTGAGGCAGATGGCATCTACTCTGAGTCTCGGGATAGAAAGCTAATGGATGGCTGCAACGTCTTTCAAGACGAAGTTACTGGAGTCAACTAAGTTTTGAATCCACTGAAGGTGTCAATGGTTTCAGTGGAATCCTTTCCAATTTTGATGGAGCTGCGACCATGAGATGTTATGAAGCTAGGTGGCGTTACTGTCTATCTATCGCAGCTTCGTTTCATTTCATTTTAACAAGTTCATCCTCCCAACATCGACGGGAAGTGGTACTGTGCCTAGTACTGGATTGTTTCTTCTAAAAGTCATGAGCCATTCAACTTTTCTTGGAAAGCAGATCCCCTAGTCCTCAGCAGTCACTATGACTTTGTTCCTTCCACTAGCCGCCTCTAATGCTCAATGAAATTCAAAATTAATTACCATGCAGTGAAATTCTATGCGCTTTTGGAAAACCAAACAAACGGAATATACCTACCCCTGGCCCATCATTCAATTGTGCATCCGCGCATCAAAATAAATTAATTGCTGCGGCCTCCGCCGCTGCTACTCCTGCTGTTGCTGCTGCTTACACATTTAAGAGAGTTGCCTTGAGTAGCGCATTTCAATTGATTTATGAGATCTCTGGATGCTCGATTTAAATCGAATAGATCCAACACCATTAACTCTGGGTCTACCCTGCACGCAGCAGTACACTAAATGATTCAGCTGACAGATGGTGGCTGTTTATAGATACACAGATACATTCTTGTATGTTAAATCAGCCTATTTGCTGATCGTTGACTTTGAACCGATATAAGGAGTGAAATCAAAGATCTTGTGGCCTGCCTTCTCAATGGAAGTGACTGATTCATGAAGTGTCATCACTCCATCACATGGAAGTGATGGCAGAGGCATAGATGTACAGAGTTCTACAAAGCTCAGCTCAAGAATGAGTTGGAAAGGCTGCGAATTTACCGAAGTAAGGGAATGTCTATCAGGTTTAGTAGACGTAACGTGGCATGGTGCACCGTCTTGTTGAAACCAATAACCGTCCAGAACCCTCCACAGATAATAATAAGCCAACATCCACCGAGGTCCAATGATTTTTTTTGTTTTCCCTCGGACCGTAGCCCATATAGCTGATAATGCGACTTAAAAGATCTATTGTATCTTAGGGTGTAATTTTTACTCTAAGAGACGTACCACCTCGCTAATGAAGGAAAGCCCGTCCTCTAATATCTGTTACCTTGCGGATGATGCGCCACCTCAACCAAGGCAGAGCTGGGCATTCACAGAGAATGTGCTCAGATGATTCATCATCTTTTGAGCAGAACCTGCATTCTATGTCTGGGCATAGATTGAGTTTGTTGAGGTGATATCTCAGGCCACAGTCAACAGCTTACTAATGTTTTCTTTGTCTACGCTTAGAATTTCTGATTAACCTCTTGGATTGTCGTTACCCCGGGACATTTTCCCAGTGGGTTAGACGAAGTTTATGCTCCGAGTAAGGTTCAGGTCCAATGAACGCAGATCCTGAGCCAGCCTTGGCAAGTTTATCTGCAGATTCGTTGCCAGCAATCCACTGATGAACTGGAACCCATCCGAGTACCACACTATTATGTCTAGCAAGAGATTGTAGTGCATCGTAACAGCATTTAACTGCTATGGAGTCCACTAAGTTGGACGAGCGCTGCCGGACTATCTGAGAAGATATAAATTTTAGCGCCCATGACATGGAGTTCAGCCTGGAAGACCGTGGGACATATTCCCATAGGTATTGAGACTTTGGTATTGGGTCCAAAGACACCAGCACCCACTCCAGAGTCCAGAGACCCCAAGTTCTACCATAGAGGCGTCTACTGGCCCACATGGCCCTGGTGGCGCGTTTTTTGGTGGACTTGATATGAGAATTCCAGTTAAGCCTTTTGTCGAGGATGACACCGAGATGTTTGACTTCCCTGGAGTAAGCCTGTGGTGCCTTTTATGGTGATAGGTCCCAGATTGAGCAATCTTTTGTGAGTAAAAGGCACTAGAATGGTTTTGCTAGGGTTAATGGAAAGACCCTCGCTATTCCTCACTATTCTGCGGCACAGATTTATGGTCCAATGTTTGTTTTGGCACAAACGCCGGCCCAAACAGTCACTTTTCGGTCATGCAATGGTGTTTCATGGATTTCGTGTGGATTCTTCGTTCCCCAAACGCGGCAATTCTGCTTGTTTGCGCCAGAGAATGCGAAATGGCCCTGGTCGGTCACCAAATCATCATTTAAAATGCGCCACAAGGTGGTTCCCCTGACGTCAAAATGCTGAGCGCTGGGACGATACGACGCATGTGGGTTCTCGGCAACATGCTCTCTTACCTCTTTAACCAGTTCATTGGAACGTCTTGGGCGTTGAAGAACGACGATCTCCTACTGTCCCGTGGAAGGAAGGGAATGGATGTTTAGGTTGCAAAGATATACAGTCACTACAAATAGATACTGACTTACTTAGAGGGTGCTTCAGTTCTGGCTCATCTTTTATTTAACTGTCTCCAGTTGCGCACATTAAGTCGGCTTAGATTGTGCTCGCCACTTCAGCCGAGGTCTATCTCTGTTATGTTGTCTCTCTGGGGCAGATTTGAAGATATTGCGGGTAGGAACACTGCTGTCGCTCACCATGTCCTGGTCAGCTCAGACGACTGATGGCCAATTCTTTGTTTAGGTTGATCCCGCGGTACAGGTCCCACAAACCCCATCAACGTAAGCGGAACTGAATGTCATACGACTCAAGATAAACCGATCATTACCACCGTTTTCGATAAAGTCCATGATTCAAGCCCACTAAGAAGCACTGGGAGGATCAAAACCTTGTACTGACTTCTGAAGTTTTTGTGAGTCTTTCAAGTATGATATTGACAGAATCCTGCCTGAATCATTTTTGGACATCAAAGGTATCGGTGAGTTCGTTGCCGGCCTTGATGAAGCAACGAAGATCATCTATCGTCATCCTGCATAGATGAATCAGTTTAACAGGGATGTCAAAGCCAGACAGATAAGTCGCCTCTATAGATGCTGTCATATGAGGCCGTAAGATCGATGAAGAGATAGCGAGCAACGATTTGGAGCTCTGAGCTTTCTGGGGATCCTAGAGATCTGACGTAGTGTGAATTTGGTCGACAGTGGACTTTCCTGGTCGAAACAACACAAATAGCGGTGGATAGAGCAATTCAAGGGATCGCCTTTCTTGTGAATCGGTCAAACGATGAAAGTTTCGATGAAGGTTCCATTCACCAGGATCAAATTTTAGAGACCAGTTGTTGTACACCCTTAGCTTCTTTGAAGAACTCGGTCTAGCTTTGCTATCATAGTCTATGCTGAATGGTTCACTATACCTGACAACCCAATGCTGGTCTTCATCTGCAGATAATCTCAGCATTGACTGTGACTCTACCAATTTATGGAGCTGACGTGCCCTTCGTATCCTTCTATGCAGCACCCCTTCGTAGGGGAGTTGTATGTTGCATGTGATTGGCAAAACTCTTCATTAAACCAGAGGTGCCATGACTGTGACCCGGTTGTGGCATTTCTGCTTCTTGGCAATGCTTCCACTGGTGTTTAAGACTTGGTGCCGGCTCTACAAGACTTCTCGAGAGGTTGAAGGATATGCGATCAGCAAAAGTTCTGGTTCAATATAAATCACCTCACTCCGTTGTTGTGGCATTTGAGATACCACTAGACGTACCTAGGCTGCAACTAGGAAGTGGTCCGAGTCCACATTGGCTGCTCGGAATGTTCAGACACCTAATTTACTGAAGAAGTGCCTTATGTTTGATGAACTGGGCACCGCCGTGACCTCTTATGAATATGAAGATGAAGAGACAAATCTGGACCCCTTTTACGAACCGGCTCTCGTGAAAGTTGTGGTTGCCAATCATCCTCCCAAAGATGTCCCCCTTTCCTGTCATATTTAGGCTGTTGCTCGTAAATGTGTTCCTACACTTCATGAAGATATTCATTAGAAGCGTCGAACTTGTCTCCGATGGGACATATAAAGCAACATAAAGCTTATGTTGGCGAATTAATCATTGATGCGGATTGCCATAAGAAGATGAAAGCTTAAGACTTCTACCGAATAAGCCCCGTCACAGTTTTTCATCCTTTTTTTCCGACTCTTCTTGTCACTTCCTTGATGGTGGTAATGTCTGCTTTATAGCTGTGTAGGGCCTGTGTCCTCTGGTCGGGAAGTTACCCCTACGCAAAACCCTCATACACTAGCACCAGGTCCTTTTTTCATTTCCATGACAAGCAACCCAATTTTCTAAAGTCAGACAGAACGTCACAATAGACAGCTTTGTATAACTTTGTGGTAGTTAGGGACTTCGTCTACCTTGGCTCACTGTTTCTTTGGCCTAAGAAGGCAATTGAGAAACAAGGCCTTCTCAAGAAACACCAAGAAGACTCTATATAAGTCTATAAGTCCCTCATCATCCCAGTCTTGCTCTATGGCACAGAAGTATGAACGATAAGTTGTTTTGAGCGGAAACTCTTCGAATAATTTTTTAGTCCTTTGGAGGAGAAGATTTAACAGCGAACGCTACGGACTGTACACCGACATCGACCCTGGGAGAATAGCACGCATCAGTCGCCTAAGATGGTTAGGACATGTAAAGCGAATGGACACCAACGCTCCGGCCAACGCAGTAGAGGAAGACCTCGTCTTAGGTGACGTGCACAAGTGGAAGAGGACCTTAACCAACTTGGAGTCCTCAACTAAGGTAGCTAGCCAAAGACCGCGTTACCCAAGAGGCTCGTTAGTTGAGACCCAGATTGTCCCTGGACTGTAGCGCCACCTAAGTAAGTAAGTAACCGGTTGAGGAAAAATGGGTCCTACAGTTGGCCCAATAGGGTTTCACCCGCCACCAACTCTTTTCCAACATTCTGGTTCAGTCCTGTAGATCCCTATAGACCTGCGATTCAAATGTATGTGTCGAAGTTCGACCTGGCTGAACTGATAGACGACATCGTTGGTTCCATTTGGGGAATGCGTCCTCTGCTGCCTGGAGCAAGAGTAAGTGCCTCCTTTTTTCGTTGGCCATCACCAATCTTCCAAACCATCCAAAGAGGTTGGCTTCTCAATCTTTAGTCGAGGTACTAGGCAATCAGCAGGTACCAATCTGAGAAGGAGTAGATAGCTAGAGGCTATCCCTAGAATACTTGTGCTCCCAGATATTCGAATCACTATCCTCTGGTCACCTCTATCTGTCTGGTCAGATAGCTACTAGCACCCTAGCCTTCCCAACCTACTGTAAGAAGAAATATGTTAAGCTTGACACAAGACCACATCTGTGGATAGTATTACGAGTACCCGGAGAGGCCACAGATTATTCTCAATCCAGTCTATCGACTTGCAAATGACTTCCGAAAGGAATGTGACACCAAGCTCCTGCACCAGCCATTGGACGATACATGCTTAACACCGTCATTTCGGTACAGCAGCTCCCAGCTAAGTGTCCCAACTCCTAATCCTCCTGTCTTGAAACCACTCATCCCGAAATGAAATTCGCCGTCACTTTCCCATCATTACATGAGCCGCAGAGTGCCGCACATAAAGCAACAACAAAAAAAGTGCAAAACTGTCAAAGCATTTCCACTCCTGCGCGCATAATAATGAAATTAACGCGCGTGCAGCTAGCATAGGACACATTCGCTCAACACCTCCTGCCAGGGACTCTGTGTGTGTGTGTGCCCGTATGCGTCTGGATGAGTGCGTGCGCCTTCATGGATGGCTGATGGTTTCCATGCACTACTAAGTGTAATTCATTAAAATTTCCATCCAGCCCATCCAGCGACGACTACAGTCGCACACCACAACCTGGTAAGCGGGTTTTCCATCAGCCACATCACAGAGCAACAGCAACAGCAGCAGCAGGAGCTCCAGGCGCAGCAGTTGGAGGAGAAAGGAGAAAGTGATGAAGGAGTCCATAGTGCGCGCTGGTAATTAATTTGCATAATAGAAACCCAAGAGGGTGGCGGCAGAGGTGGTACCCTGCCAATGATGGTGGCTCACATTATGCAATTGGTTTGCTGCGATGCGTCGGTCGTGCCCTCTCGTCCTGAACCAACCGACAATGACGACAAACGACCGACAACCGACAACCGACGACCGACGACGCGACGTAGACGACTCTCTGGCCGGGCAAATAACGCATTTCATTTGAGCCGACAATTAATTTATAAGCACTGCGTGAATTATGCAGAGATCCCCGGATGGACTAAGCATCAGATACACACCGCAGATATCTCGAAGCCGGGCAGGATGACGACAGCGCTCCTCTCTGTGCAGTGTGCACACACAAGCCGCCCTATGAGCGCTGACAGATGGACAAAGTGAAGGGTTTTCGGCGGAGTTGTCTGTCCAGAGTTCCTTGAGCCGGAGGAGTACTGATGAACGATTTATTGATGCTCCGAGGAGCACTGGAAACTCATTTCGATTTAAATGAGTGCGAAACTGCGACACGCTAAGTACGTTCGGTCGTTTGTTACCCAGCGACGATGGCGTTTCGGCAAAATTGTCGCAACTTGTCTCATTTGGAAAGGGGAGTGTTAACGGTGTTTCACTCTTCCGTGGCAGTAAATTTAATGCCTCCTAAGGAAGTTGAGTGTTCATGGATACAGTGCTGCGGAGGACTCGGACAGGCTGCAGTAAATGCGGTGTAATGCGCGCGATCTGAGAGTTTTTTTTTCAAGAGGAGTTGTTACTCATTGCAGATCCTGGAGGGGAAAGAAGCGCTCTGGCACGTTCTTTGCTGGAATAAATCTAAATTTCCCAATCTTGGAGAAAAGTGGAAGTCGTCTTCATCCTCAAGGCAGGAAAGCCCAGTCACACCTTAGTAAACGTAGTACTAAACCTTAAGGGAAGTCTCATTTGCCCAGCATGCCTATATGAAGGCGCGCTCGGTTGAGAACAGAACTAAACCAGACGCATGTGAGTCCTGTCCTATTAGACAGGATAGAGCGCAGCATCAGATCTGAATTAGCAGCCAAGCACATGCTGTGGTCTTGAGTGGAACCAAAGGTCGGGTCTTATCCCTGTTCTACCAAAACTGAGTTAGGACCGTCACGTCACGTCACGAGAACGATCTCGTCAGAATCATTGATCTGCTTCAAACAGAGTTAAATGCCGTGAAGTCATATTTGGGCTCTGGCTACTGGATCTCTTCACAGAAGACACGGAAAATCGCACTTCGCTTATGACAAACTTGGATGACATCAGGTCAACCGTTAATACGTCTTTCGACTACCTCACTCTTTACACAGACTTCAGTTTCAATCTGGACTCCAAATTTCCCTCTAGAGAGAGCTGGACAAATGGTGAAGTCATCACCTCCGTCTTCACGAACGACGGCACTGGCCCAGGAATATTCCAAGAGAAACCACCAATTGCAGGTCCATAAAATGCACCATCGCGATGCATCGACACAAGTATGTTCCAAGCAGGAATATATGGTATCATAGCGGACTGCAGGATGCTATCGAAGGCAACCAAACAGCTATCAAAGCCATCACTTCCATCTCAACCAATTCAAATCTGGCGCTTAAATCACTCAGTTCAAGGGACAGGGTCTGAGTGCATTCCTGCTGTGTGGGGACAACCAACCAACCCCTAGTTTTAGAAGGAAATCAAATGGGTAATGAGTCAGCTAGAACGGGCTCGGAATCATATGACCGACCAACAGATCACTCAGTTCTAGCGCCTTTCAGTCTCCTGATGTCCAAAATTCCCTTGAACTTTCACAACATGGGCCGCAGTTCGAGATTACTTTGGAACCAATCCAACAAAAAAGGGACCAGAGAACCACACTTAATAAACCACAGCTGACCCTCCTCATTAGCATCCTCACAAAGCACAACCCAAGTGCGCCGCACCTTAGAAGGACGTCAATCAGCACCACAGACTTATGCAGAGGCTGTGGAGAAACAGAGGTAGAGGACGACACAACACTATTCAACCCTCAACATAACTAAGGACTGTTCGAGAAAAAATCCTAGATACGTAACCCTCGAGAAAGTATCCTTCAACGACCTACAACACCACTGAATTTCATCACGAAAATATGTTAGTCCTCCTGAACTAGCCACTAACTAGGAGAGAGCCAAGTGAAGCTGGACTCCAGTGGCCTTATAACAGGCTCTAATTAGCGTTTCTGATTGGAAGACTGAGCCAGTTTACAGAATCAACGGGCTGAAAGCATGCTTCCGAACAAACTTACTTCGACGCGCCATGTATAGTGGGTGGCATGGTGACAATAGATCTTCTTGGTCTTGGGCGCCAACCGTTCCTCTCTTGTGTTTTAAGAGTCCGATGGTCCCGGAGAGATGGTATCACTCTAATACAGACTGGTGGACCTAGAGATTAATCCTCAATATAGACGCATGGATTAATAGGAAGCATGGGGAGCTGAATTTTTACCTGAAAGAGATTCTTCCGGCTATGGATGGTTCAGAGCCTACCTGCGTAGGTTTCATTATACGATGACAACCCCTATTACCCAAGATACACGGACCTAGTGAAAGACGTGGAAGCGACAACGAAATGCAGCGCAGCAGGCTATCTATGTTCTTTTGCGGCACTGAACCACAAAAAGATTGAAATATTTGGGAAAGTACCAGCTAACAGATGGGGAGATACTGTCACTAGAGCCAACTCTCAAATGAATTTGGATTAGAGAGAGTGCTCAGCACAGATTTATTCCTCCAAGCTGTAGAAAGAGTACGTAGCCGAAGGGAATCTTAATACGAGGGGAACTTGAACAAGGACAAGAGCTCGCCGAGCAAGATATCCCTTCTTGAAATACTAATGAAATAATACTTAACTACTTGCGGTGTATGGCGACACAACTATACCAGGAGCATTTACTCTTATCCGATTCCACTAAAGATGGTTCCTGCAGGTCGATTGAGATCTGTGAAGAAGTACTCCCCTAGGATTTTCGTTATCAAAACAGGTAGGGTAGAATGGGTGCACAGGAGATGTGTTATGGTTTTGTTCCCTTCCTCGTCTCTAAAGCTTCCACAGAAATCGTTGAACGGAGTACCGAGTCTACTGGCACGTCTAGCTGCCATACAGTGCCCTGTGAGGGGCGCCAAATATCATTCTTAGGGTTGTCCTATTGACAGAGACAAGTCTACTAGTTTTCCTAAAATCCAGTTCTGGGCAAATTTGTTCCATCTACTGTTTGCTATGCTCTTGGTGGCAGTATCTAGTTAGAAATTTTTCGATTTAATAGGTGCTGACGGTTCCGATCTGCTAGCGCGTCCGCTTTGCAATTGGCTGGAATATCCCTGTGGGCTGAAGCACGGCATATGGATAATTCACACCTGACAACGATCTCTCGCAGATGCCGAGAGATCTGCGGCATTGCTCTACCAACTTTGATCGAATTATTGCAAACTCCAAGGGTTTTATCGCAGTCCATATAGAACACAATAGCTGCACTCAATCGAGTTAAGCCGCGGCTTCACGGACTGCTGCTTATGACTTCTGCTTGAAAAACACTGCAGTATGGTCCGGCAGTCGTGTGGTGATGCACAAATCTAGTGCCCTGGGGTATACTTCTGCACCTGTTCGAGACGCTGTGTAGTACTTCTGCTAGAAATCCTGGTTCTATGCTTGCCATATCAACGGGAAAGAGATGGAGCATAGTTTCCATAGAAGTAATAATGACAATCCTTGCTCTCAAAAATCTGTATTACGAATGTAAGCGAGTCGCTAATAATTTTCCCTTGCGATACGTATCCTGGGACTCAGACAAGTTTACATAAGGCAACATTTAAGTAACCTTCTGTCAGAATACCCATCCCATTTCGACAAGCCCTTCCTGTGTTCGAACCTCCGAATTCAATAAATAAAAACACCAAACATTTGAATGTATGTAAATGTAATATAATTTATTTTCAATGTTTTTTAGTTCAAACATTTTTTGTTTCATATTTTTGATTTTAACTTTACGATCCTCTATTAAAACTGATGCGTAATGCTTGTGTAATGCATTACAACTACATACTCTTTACTGCTTACTGTTTCACTGATGCTACTTATTACTCTTGATACACTAAAATACAACTAAATAATACTTATGCAACAGCAATTGTGTTTTTGTTTTTTTTACATTTAAATTAAGAACTCTATGCATTTTTTCGTTTAAATGAAACTAATTACAATGTAATCGATTACTCCGACATAAAAGTGAGAAGGAGAACACTGAATGATTTAGTTATCATTATTTCGTTAATATCACAAGTTTGTATTTTTATTATAATTATTTTTTTGCATTTTCATTATTTTATTTAACTCTAAATCTATACATAGACGTAGTTTTCTTAATTTTTTTTTTTGTTTAAATAAATAAAATTAATAGTCTCGTTGATAGGTGAATGGTTTTTTCGTTTTTCTTTTTTTATTTACACTTTATGATGAGGGGAAACTATGATTTTTATGTTTTTTTTTTTTTTTTTTAATAAATATTGCACTAGGATCAGGATTGGATGTAGGGACGTCCTTACAACTGTCCATTCATACGCATTTCGAGTTCTTCTTCCTCCTTGGTGAGTGGAACTGTTGTATGATTGTACAAGCCTTGCGCCATCAATTGCAGAGCTAGAGGGTTCTTCGAGCCAGTTGACTTTTTTATTTTCGCCCGTTTATTCTGGAACCAAATTTTGATTTGCGCCTCATTTAGACCCAATTCGGAGCTGAGTTGTTGACGTCTACGCTCGGTTAGGTAGCGATTCTCGTTGAATTCACGCTGAAAGGAGGCAAAACAAAGAGAAAAAAAAAATTTTTCATTAGAGAGTGTGTGGTAAAATTGATTTTCATCAGTTCGAGGACAAAGGGATAAAGGACAAAAGTCGAAAGGAAAAGACAGAGAAAAAAAAAATAGGAAAAAGAAAAATCGCTTTAGTTGCGGTTTGGTTTTGATTTTCTCTAACCACAGGTGGTGGTGTAAATATTTTCATGCGGAAATATAAACTCCTGATTCGTTACGATTGTCACAACAAGGATAACAAACGACACAAATTGAATAATAGAACTCGTAGATACTTACTTTGAGTCTGGCCAATTGTTCACCGGAGAAGGCAGTTCGAGGTCTTTTTTCATCAACTTGCGACTTGTCTTTCGGCTGCTTTGGACGACGATACCGGGGACCTGGAATAACAAAAACAAAAAAAAACATTATTTCCATTGAATCGAATTATAGATACAATTTTGTTTTCCCCCCTCGATCAGTGTGCCATTCACTTTTTAACACTTTCAACACCTGACTATGACATGTCAGTCAAACACATTCGCTTAGCAATAATAATCAGTGAAAACCTGTCAACAATTCATCAAGATTCAGATAAACTGTCTTGCCGCAGACAGACACAACCGAGAGAAAAGATTAAGTATCTAACACTTTCGCAAGGTCACCAACGGAATTATAAATGTCACCGCTACGAGTATTGACATATCAAGTGAAGCACTTAATGCACACGCAACCCGTACTCATAGCAAGTGGTGGTGCCCTTGCGGCGGCAAATCTCTCAACAAACGAACGTACTCGTATCTATTACATGCTAATATATCTAATTCTTGACAGAACGAGCAAAAAACGATACATTCTATCTATAAGTCGCATTCCGCATATGATTGTCATTGCATATCCGATTGAGATACTCCATTGTATGTTAATGAGATACTCTCATTGCCAGCCACAAACCTACACCACCACAACGAATCAAAGAAAGAGAAATCTTTCAACTCTACCTAAACCTTTGACTTTTAATTGAATTCCACCACTATTCGTATCCACGACGACAGCCTATGTAATTATTTCACTAAAACATATTCATTTTGTTGTGCTCCGTGGATAAAAATGCTAATAGATACATTATGGTGACTGAATGCACCACGTATACCCCAAAGCATATGTTTAACTCATAAAAAATAATAATAATCGCCAGGAGAGTACGAAAAAAAAAAACCTGAATTAATTAACGTCCATCATCGGCTGGTGCTGGTGCTGGTGCTGGTGCTGGTGATGGTGGTTCTGAGGCGGCGAATATGCCATTCAACATTAAAAAGATAGAAAACGTTGATAACACTATATCCTTAATCACATTTGTCAACTGTCAGCATACGACAAAAGACACACAAAATGGGGGAACAACAACAACAAAAAACAATCCTTTCTTAAATATATTATTATTATTATTCTTTTTTTTCGTTTTCCTTTTTCCTGTTCATTCTCGCAAAAGAAACGAAGAACCAGCGGCAGCAGAAGCAGACTAATTAAAGCAAAATGTGTGAAAATATTATGTGTTCGGGTCGGGTCCGTCGGTGGTCTGGCCCATCGAATGGTATTTAATTAAAACCGACAGGTGTATGCCACAGCCACAGCTACAGCTACAGCCACAGGAACAGAGTCACAGACAGAGACAGAGACAGAGAAACGACAAAATTGTGATGAACTAATAAATTAAATAAAGAAAAACAGAGACAGAGAGACACAAAGAGAGGAAAAATTAGAGGAATTATATATGCAAACTAGTTGGTGTAACTCATGCTAAGCAATGATGTTTGGTCGGATTTACATTTCTTTGACGTTTAACATAAGTGGGTACTTCATAATGATTTATATGTCATCTTTTAACAGATTGCAGGGTTGTTAATGAGTGTTTTAAGTCTGCATAATTGGACTGGAAAAACTGGATTACGAATTATGAGATGGAGGGGGGGATTAGTCTTATGTTTTTTGTGGTCAAATTGGTTTATGAGAATCGAACGTAACTGATTGTGTTTTGGTATCTACATGCGTGATAAGTTTTCGAATGGACTGTTGGTTTTGAGAACACTTGATGGTACTCTAGTCATACTTGTATGGCTGTTGTTAATTTGTTTTGATTTGTTATGTAAGAACACACAAATACGTAGGTTCATATCAAACCTTATCCCTATGACTTTGATTTTGCTTGAACTGTACAATGAAAACGTTTGGGTAATAGACTAGGTACCAAGATACTTAGATGTAGATCGATCTTGGTTAGAGTGGTTTCCAACTTGGATACAGTTTGTCGGGGTTCGTATCTGAACTAAGTTTGTACTCCCTTTTATTCGACTTTTAGTGAGTACATGGTTCTGGTATTGTCACCAGTTGTGTTGCAAAAGATAGAAGGGTCAGCTAAGTAGATGGCTAAGAGTTATGAAAGGAGAGCTAAAGTCAGTGAAAAATATCCGACTTGTGCTTGGATATGAACTGCATTAGAATTTACAATGGAATCAACTGAATCTGACTAAAAAAATGTAACATGTCGTCGTGAGTTTTACCTACCACCGGCCAAATATTGATTTCAAAGAAAACAAGTCTAATGTGAGATGGACCTTGAAACATTGTGGTTCAGTTTAGAGAGCACTCAGGTTAGTTCAAATGTGTTTGCTGTACTAGTTCATTTAGTTCAGTTCAGTGTTCACTGCTCAGAAAATTCGGTTTAGTCCGATTCTGAGACATACATATGTACATTTGTGAAATCCCGTTCATATAGAGCAATAAAACGATGAGCTCGTACTGCTGTTCTGTTCTGTATCCACTATCTACACAGAAAGCCTTAAATTTCAATGTTTGGAGAGTAAATATACATGACTCCGTTCAACTACTGGAATAAGTGAACTAAATGAACTAAAAGAACTAGTTCACATAGCTCACTTGTCAGAGCTCATTCTTGAACTAGTTCTTTCGTGAACTATACAATCCTACTCGGAATGTATTCATGGGATTACTTAGTCTAAACCTTAGACAAAGGTTATGATTGCTTGGTTTTCCATTAGCTTTTCCTAGTTTATATGACTGGGGATACTTCATATCAAATGCAGTTCACTATGGTCAGAGATTAGACGCGCTGTGATCAGGTATACGAATGTAATCTAATCGTTTGATACATTACCGAAAACGATTGAAAGGATAAAGTGACGCCAATTGTAATAGTTGACAGACTAGTCCAGAATTGCATCTCAATAACTCAGTCACTGTTCACTGTCATCTCTGTAAGTAGCTTGTTCTGCTGACTTTCAGACTATATTCCCAGTAAAAGGGACGGTTTAGTTCAGTATCTGCCTTCTATACTTTTAAGGCTTGAGTTAACTGGTGTGACTAAGACTCTTATAGAGTTAAAAAAATAACAGCTCATACTCTTGGCTTTGGATCGTGAAATACAAATGTAGACGTTCTATGTGCAGTCTTTTGAATAAATAAAAATTTGTGCGAGTGTTTGTCAAAATGGTTCTTTTTCACTGTTCCGTCGGTAGTCAATCAAACAAAATTAAATTGGACCTGCTGCACCCTTGAAGAACGTATCGAGTTTTGGTATTTTTAGAAAATTAAGTTCAGAGTAGGTTGGAAACCTTTGCAAAGAATGTCATTAAAGGATCATACATTTACTCTCATACCTTTTAGAAGAAAGTGAGCAGTAAGCGCAAAAGAACAATCTCCGATTGACACTAAAAGTTTCACTATTCTAAGTAGGTATCCACTCCCAATGTTAATTCCATTTACCTATACTATTCGAATCCAACAACTATTGGAAGTAAAAAAACCTTACAAGACTAGAGAAATGTTTTAAAAGGGTCCTCGCTGTCACGATTAAGTAGTACGACATCCCTTGCGATCCTATTTGGACTGCCTCACCAGAGCTCTTGAATTTAGACCACAAATAGTGACCGACACGCCCACTTTGTGTCATCAAATTTCAGTTGCAGATGAAATATCTTGGAATGGGAATAATTTTGAAGACTTCTACAACTCTCTCTCTCCATCATCTCTTGATTTGATACAGTTCATGCAAGTACAGTGTGCATACTTTAAATCTGTCAAAGTGGAATATTAATGCAGAACTGACACTTTAAATCTGTCAAAGTTGACGTCTAATGCACCACTGACACAAAGCTTTGACAGATCTGTCTCATTTCATAGTTAGCAACACTATGTGCTTCCGTCAAAGACCCCACAAGGATACAAGTCGCTTTAATGATTTAGTTATTACATACCACTCGAACTGCCTGACAAACAACATTTATGACAAATACCACAGCCAGTCCGTGTGTGTGTGTGTGTGGTCCAGTATTTAACTTCAATCATACTTTAATTGATTACTTGAAACTCAATCTCAAAGTGAACAATTAACCGACAATGAGGGTAATTTTCACTCCATTCCCTATCGTTGTCGCCATCTAAACTACGAGTACATAGTTGATCAAAATTTATTATCCAATAACAATTTAGTAATTGATTAACATTTATGGATGTAATTTTTCCAACCGCAATCTGTTCGAATACAAAACCAGACTGGAAACTCTATTGTTATGACCTGGCTAACGTTAGATAAAATAACTTAATAAGTCTAATTAGAAAATATGTTCATTTTGGAAAACTGTCGGTGTATCTCATTCCCAGTGCCTTACTGTGATTAAGTGTTATTTTCCAATAAATTTTCCCCACTTAGCGCAACGCGGAAAAACCAATTATATACACAAATATGGAAAAGGTAAACTACTTTATAATTGAATGATGGGCTCCAACTGAACAACAGCACATAAAGGAGGCTTGTGTGGGGGAAGGGCGGCTCTATGCCACAACTAACAATCGGGTTTTGTGGTTAGAAGAAAATGTCAGCCATCCGTTCGGGGGCTGTTGCCTGAAGGAGGGATAAATTACACTTAATTGAAAATTTCATTTGTTTGCAAACTTAAAATTGTGAGAAAATTGAACGCCGCCAACAGCGGTTGTTGCGTTCGAGATACAACATGCATTAGAAAGTGGCAATTGGCACTTTTCATTCATAATTGTAATAATTTATGCGTATGCGTTGCAGGGTGGTCTGCACACGGCTTGTAAGTAAAAAGATACGCTTCGTCACATTAACAGATACTTTATCATCGTTTTTCATTGGAACGAATATATATTGGAAATCAAATTCTCTTTATCTGAATCTAAATCCACTTAAAATATCAATTAGCAGGCACTTTTCCACCGTAAAATCGGTTCTCCCTCCCGAATTCGAATGCAACATGATACGGGTTTTTAATGTGGTTATTGTGGGGCGTGTGTGCGTGTGATTACGCGTGTATCTTTCACCTAAATCTTTCAACAGATTCCAGAAGAGATACATTTTTGTTTGGTTACTGTGGCTTTTGGCTTTTGGCTGCTGCGTTGATGCATTTTGGTAGCGTGTGTGTCACAACACATAAGGACTCTGAACTTCAACTCATTTGACGACAGGCATTCGATTTTTCTTTTCTTTTCTTTTCTTTTTTTTTTATTACTTTCTTTGTCTTGTTTTTGGATTGTTTTGACTGCGTGTGTGGGTTCAGTGGACACACGCTGCATGGGATAAGATGAAAGGAAATCTTCTGAGTGGTACCGATATGGAAAAAGGAAAGGCATATGCATGTCCTTCGGTTGTTTGTTTGTTATGCGTATCGGAAGTGTTAGAAGATATCTCATGGAGACAATTTTATTACTTTTTAAATGTTTGACAGTGTTTTTTGGTCTGACAGAAGGGAGAAAGTGAATCCCGACTGTAAGTAGATTTAAGGGATTCCATTCCGAAAAGTCATTCTACTGAGACTGATTTTGAGACTTGGACACCACTCAGGGATACATTAGTCAGACTCGAGTCTGTGTGATCAACTATGGGACGCACAACAGTCGCACTCGTGGTTGGTAGGATAAGGAACGGGCATTTCCATTATATTTTGATGATTTGCATTTGTGTAATACGTATCTGCAGTAATAAAATTGATTTCAGAAGAACTAGAACAACCACTTGTCATTTCATTACACTTCAAGCTACCTTCTGGTCAGTGAAGTCATACTTGGGGAGACCCGTTTTCAACCATACGTCGCATAGATAAAGGAGTTCATATCTACCAGAAGAACCGAGATGAACTCTTGGTTCTCTTTACCTAATCCAAAAATTTTCGGAAAAACCTTGGAATTTACTCCACTTTTTGTGTGGACTTTGGCATCATTGACCAACCAGAGATGTTTACAGAATGAATTATGTTTTTGAGAAATGTCAGTGAAAAATAATGTACTAGATCCGTTTTATTTGATAAATCCCAAACTTCATCTCAGGATGAACAAATGTGTGTTCTCAAGCTGAAGACAAGTTGACAGCTTGTAACATGGTTTTATAGTATTGAGAATGATTAGTCAATTTTAAGAGAAGTCAATTCAGAACAAGCAGCCCAAGCAACAACCTAAACAGTGCAATGAAACAAATGGAAGCAAAAACCAGAAGCTTGCTTCCTGTTGACCAGCATTTGGAAATATTTTAGAACAAAGTAATTGCTTCTCAATTGTTACTAAAGTTACAAATGCTCTTAGATATGACAGCTGTGGATTCTGACAAATGACTTGCAAGATGACAGTAAAACTGATGAATCAAACCAAAAGTAAGTTGTAAGGCAATGCTAGTCATTGCAAAATAATGCAAAAGAGTTGCGCATATTAGGATGTATCTGCGGCTATAAGAAAAAGTCTGACTGGAACTGATGTTCGAAAATTTGATAGAAAAGAAGTATAATGGCGAAACACCTTAGGTACATTTCGGCAAAGATGCTTTGAAATGTCCCAACTACAACGAATGCGACTAGACATCTTACTAAATGACTAACTAGATTTAAAAGTAACTCAGCATAGGACTGGTGACTAAGAACCAAGTACAGAAACTTCAAATTTGTGAATGTATGTATCTCGCAGTGAATTTAACAACATTTAATCCCTTTATGTCGCTTAAAATGTACAAAACTGTGCGAAAACTTCAGAATATTCAGAACAAAACCCCGATGATAAAATTACAAAACCAATCCTTAGCTTGTAACTAACACTCCACCAGTAAGTATCACATGTCAATACTTATTATCTAAACCACTAGATGCCTGAACGCTCCCAGTGTCAAAACAAAACCGTTGATTAACTTAAAGGTAAGCCCATACTAAGTTGCAAAATGGCTTGTAAAAAAAACTATTAAATGAAATAAATAAAGTTTTAATAAATTATCTCTAACTGCATGTTATCGATACCAGTGAACAGATATATATTGCAGTTTCAAGCGGTTTTTTGTAATTCATAAACTTGACACAGTAGGGCAGTTAAATAGAATTTTATTACCAACTACACCCTGATTTGAGTCGTGTGTTTTCAGAAAAGTTTGTAAAGAAAGGGAATAGATACATACTATTAAGGAAAGATACAACTTGGTCACGAAACTGGTCAATAAACTTTGATTGTCTGGAGATCTCGCTTTGATTAGATACACTACTATCCCTGACTTTTGGTTAATATGTCAAAAATAAAACTTACTGAGACGCAGAATTGTCAAAAATCAATCTGTCACACCTTTTTTCAGGGAATTCTAACTTCGGAAGATAACACATGACAAATGCTGCCTGCAATAGTATCTTGTATATTTTAAGAACAATAAGCTGACTTTTATCTTATGAAGTCAATGTAATATCTGACACATGTGACTACTAACTGAACCCATTTTTCATTTCTCGGTACTAACCTGAACTAGGACGATCACTGTATCGGGTGCAGTAAACCCAAGCGGGCCACATTGTCTGGCCATTCTCGTCCTTCGTCGAGCCCGACTCCGAGCGAGTGTCATCGGAAGATTCCATCCCGGAGTCTCGACTAACCGAAGGCGGTGGGATTGGCTGTGGGCTGTTGCTTTTTCTAGGCATCGACGACCCTGACGATGACGATGACGACGAAACAGAAGATGTGCATGATATATTCGAAGCTGGCGGTGGACTTGACATGCAGGACTGTGCAGCGGATTGTGACTGTGGTGGCGACTGCAATTGCTGTGGCTGGCCAATTTGTGAGACCGTCTTGCAGAGGCTCCCCAGAGGTGGCATTTTCTCAGGCATTGCAGGTTTCGTGCTCCGTCGCATGATTTCCTCATGAATCCGTGGATAAGCCGCCGGGTTGAAGTAATTCAGAAAATTCGCGCGTTCAAGCATCATCGCCGCGGCAGCTGCAGCTGCATGTTGCTGCTGCTGCTGCTGTTGTTGCTGTCGGCTGAAGTCCAAAACATCGGCAGGTGGAGTCAGCCGAGTGAAAGCAGATCGTTCAGGTGCCCGTGCCACTTCAAACGGCCGAAAGATACTGCTGGGGGTTTGCTTCTTCGACACAGGCGTTGGAGTCGGCGATAGTTTCTGTGGATTGCCAAAGCGGTCGCTGAGAATGTTGCTAATCGAGAAGGTTATGGCTGGAGCTGGTGGAGCCAATCGGTGGTTGTGATGATTCTGATCATCGTCATCGTCGGTGACGCTAATATCCTGATCGTTGTCGCCCATGATGGAGTCACTCTCTTCTTCCTTGATATGCGGATGCGGATGCAGATGATGTGGCGAAGGAGACTGATCACTGCCACTGCCACAAGGACTAACCGGATACCGCAGTGGATTCAAAGCCGTATGATGAATCGCCGCCATAGTCATACTGTTGTGTGGCATACTCATGTCAAGAACGTGCAACGGCGATGAGGTACTCTGCGGTGAATGTGGTATACCGGGCGGACTTGGGGCACTCTGTGGACTGCAACGATCCTCAAGAGCCATTGCTCGGACCGCACTAGCACTTGGGTTCACTTTTTTTTCCTTTCAACTGTTATACTAGAACGTGTTTGTAGATGGATTTCTTGTTAAAAAAAAATTCACTTGACACTTGAGGCACTTGTCAAAACGAATTTCAAAAATTCTTGCTTTCGATTGAAATAAAACAAAAAAAACACCGTCACTCACACACTGATCGAATCACTAAGTCACTTGTTGTGTGATGAGATGAGAAAAGAAGAAAAAAAAAACAATTTTTTGTTTTGTTGTGTCACTTTGACGCGCGAAAATAGATTTGACAGAGAGACGTCTGTTCGCTGCGAGCGCATAAACTAAATTAACTAATCATAGCTCCTTATCGGCAGTAGTAAGTCCTCCTCGGCCACCAACTAATAGAACTGTTACAGTGGTAATTGAAATTGAGGCACACACAGGATGCGCATCGGTTCGACGGAGGAGTTGAAGGAGGAGGAGGAGGTGTAGAGGGAGACACAAAATAACGCACACACTTGGTGTATGGAGAAGAAAACGAAAAACGAAATGAAATGTAAACCGAAGAAGAAAAACCGAACGAAACCCGAATTTTTAGCTGCTTGACGTGTGTGACACAGTCAGTTGTCACCTGTAATCTGACAGTCGATTGAGTGAGAACTCTACGAGGACGACTGGATTTCGAAAAACAACGAAAACGAATACGAGCGCAAGCGTACACACAAACATACAGCGGTACATCCCTGCCTCGGTGTATGTGTGACATGTATATCTCTATTAGGGCGAACCTAAGTGGGTAGATACACTCATACTTGTACGCTATCTTTCCGATTATCCCATCCATATGGGCGAAGTTGTGTTGGTGTGTGTATGCGCAGAGGGCGTGGCAAACTGATGGACTGCCTACAGGTCGGTTTTTGTCTCACTCGCACCTGAAAGATACACAAATGAATTCGGTTCGTATCACAACTCAATTAAGTTATGAGAGGACGACGACTGTGTATTTATTTTGTTGCACTTCATTTTTCTGTCTCTCTCTCTGTCGTTTTCACCGGTTTTTGTTATTCCCCAGCACGACAGAGCGCGATGGGACGAATTGAAGGGGAGAGATACAAAGTATCTATGTACTCTGTAGCCAGAACGCATGTACCCAGATGGGCGCGTCAAAAGGCAAACGCTTCATTTTCATCATCCAAAGTAAACAAACCGTAATTGAATAAGTGAATCTTTTAGACACACTTTCTTTGTTTTGTTTTCTTCTTTGGTATACGAATGACTGTGTATAGTGTGGAATCAATTGTTTTACTTACATTGCATACATACGTATGTATGTATGGGTTTGTAACAATCAGAGCCGACAACTTTATTTCTGAACATAAGTGCCTACAGGCACCACATACGAGTTTGGTAAGAAGGATTGTTAATAACTTTACAATCAGTTACTCAGATACATACTTTGTATGTATGTATCTATTTGTGGTATAATGGATTTAAATGCGGATGGGTTTTGATTTTAGTTCTATTTGATTTAGTGCACAGACAGTCCTTTTTATTATTATTTTTTTTTTTAATTAAAAGATAGGTTGACACAAAAAAAAAAAACGTATAGGGTGGGGGATATCGTCTCGTATTACTTTATTATTTATTAGATAAACGATGAGACCAGGCAGTCTTCGAGAAACAGCGCCTTTATTGATGGTTATCGGTTATTGACAAGTGAAAATCGACAGATGGCCTCACTGTCTAATTATTTATGTATGTAGGTACCTTGAACGTATGAAGCTCGAAGCCTTTAATTTAACTATTGAAAGTGTTGCGACTTTAAATGAAAGATTGGAATTTATTATAGGTACGTTTGGAGGTTTTTTTCTTTTCCAAATGACCTAAGGGGTATGTTCGTTTGGTGGCGATTAAAGAGTAAGGGCCCGAGATGGTACTAATACGTTGTCTCACTGTTAATTGGGTCGTTTACTCGCAAGGGGGAGTGGTGGCTATGTACAACCTTTGGACGGATTTATATAAATCAAGTTTAAGGGACAATTTTCTTATAAATGCACGTTGGAAAGGTTTTTTAAGCTAAGTTTACTCTTTGGACCTAGTTCGTGTACATTTTATGTAATTGCAAAAGCTGCAGTTTGAATTTATGTACATATATGACCACATATTCGGTAGCCGAAAGCCAAGTCTTAATCTGAAAAAAATTCGTGACTGTCTTCCAAGCAGGGAATGCCATCAGTCACAACTTAGAAGTAGCCTTAAAGGTGGCTAAGACCCCGAACAGGGTTTCGTTACCAAAACTCCACGAAAATGGAATGAACAGCCAACCAGCTTCTAAAGCCATGACTGGGTTGGAGTTTGCTCGGTCTACATATTGAACACATCCATCAAAAAAACAGTCCGACAGACTTGAACTGGTGACATCTAGCACTTATGTACATGAGATGCGAAAAGGAGGAGAAAGATTTTAAAACCACCATCAAATGCAAACACCTAGGAAGACACGTCCTGCCCGGATTGAGTTATTTTAGACGCTACCGTTTGCGAAAATCCTGGTTAGCTTACTTCTGTGTCGAGGTAGCCAGATATTCTATTAGAAAGGTTTTAAGGCGTCGGTGGGCTTCTAGTTCTCCTTAAATCCCGTGGGAGGAAGTCCAGAGGCGGGTGATGTTAGCGAAGAGTTGACTCTCTGAGTTCCGTTTTGGTTGAACAAGTACACATTTCACCAATTAAATCCCAGTCGTATCTACGAATCCCGTCAATGAAGATCACTCATTAGAGGCAACTTGCAGTTTATTCTGAGACTCCTGTAGACCACCTCAGCATGTGTTACGAGAGGTGCACTTATGGTCACAATCAGCTTCCGATGTGTTTCATGGGGGAACATCGATCCACAATTTACGAAGACATCCGTAGGTGCGACCAATGACTACGTTGGTGTGATAGCAAAACAAATTTCAGTTTATTGTTTAAATAAGACTAGTGACCCACTGAACAGCTTTAATATTATAGTTATTTTCGAAAAAGGGTGACCAGATAGCAATGATAATTTTTTTCAATTCTTATGTTTCAGCAGCTGTCTAAGTTGCCAATGACATCTAGCTGTCAAAAAGTTCAGTATGATTTGCCATTCCAAAGAGTTTGCCAAACGTCCTGTACAGATAGTCGGGATAGTAATGGTAGTCCATTTAAAGTCAGGCCTAGGATTCTGGCTATCGACATATTCAATTGTGGATTTCTTTTGAATGAGTAAGGTTTTGGTTTTGTCGGGACTTGGAAAATGAGTGCTTTCTTGAAACCATATTGAAATTCTTTCAAAGTCCAGATTCATAGGTACTTGATACACCAACCACAGGACTCAGAGTGAAAAAAAGTAACTAATAAGCAACTAAACGTCATCAAGGTGACCCAAAGCCGCAAATGGCGGCAACTGTCAGTTTTATTGTGACATTTATACTCGTCAAGCTGTGGTTGTTGTCAGTACGACTCATGTGACCTGTCTGATACAAAATGATGTGGACTGCAACCAGATTCCCGCCTTGCTAATTCGTTCGTTCGCTCCCTCTCTGACTCACGGAATGGAAATAGTCAAAAACAAAAGTGTTAAGGCACTCGTCTCAAAGAGACTGAAACAGCATGGGCTAGAAAAGGCATTGAGCTAGGCACTGGGCACCAGTGGGTAACATGTTTACTGTGACTGGTGAGGGTTAAAAAACCATGATCAACGAGTTTTTACTCCCGCAAATTAATCAACTGGGACTGGTGAACATACCTACATAGTTTGGTTTTACTGGACCCATAGCTCGCGCGATAATGGACATTTTGAAGAATGCGTTCCTGGGTCCTCTAATGTCTCGTTTAGGCGTTTTCCACTGGGCCGCAACATCATCCGATTCGATCTCTCCGGACTTCTTCTTGAAGTAACGCATCTATGAGAGCAGTCCATCTACTCTAGAAGCTCTTACAGAGAAAACCCGACAAGAACTTATGGCTCGAGAAGATTTGAGGGTGCTCCCTGCTCATCGACTCAAAACTTTAAGACATTTGTACAATAGGATCGCAATGAGACACAGGGCTATCTGGAAGAAAATTCAGGCAGTGTCTGAACTCGTAATGAATTCAAGGGATCTTTTAACTTTGAAATCAACATAAGACATACCGTTCGATTCCCCAAACGCGAATGATGGCAGTAGAGTTCTGCTGTTCCATACAGGGTCGCGGGTCCCCTGTTGAACACTATCTCTCAATCACGCAGTCCATCAGAAGTGATTTTTGACTGTCCTCCAGGCAGAAGGGCGCAGGAGTTAGTGGTGGAATCCAAGACAACTGCATGAACATCTGCTCGTACAGTTGAGCAGTCCTAAAGGCACTACAAACCCAAGATCCATCTCGACATTGGTGAAGGAATGCAATGAAAAACTTAAAATAATATCTTGGCAATCTCATCACAACTTTGGGTTCCTGGTCACGGCAATTTACCAGGAATAGGATCTGTTGATGAACTGAAACATGAAAGGTATTGTTAAAACCTCAAACAGTAGCTCGTTCGGAGAACACCACGAAAACACGTGGAAAGGACTGCAAACCCACAAAGCCATGACTGAATGTGATTTTGCTCCTGACTGATACATCAAATTAACCAAATACGATGGGGTGTGGCGATGCTCCACCAAGTTTTCGTGGACAAAACGACAAACTTCGTCGACAACGACCTGTTGAGCAACCCACAGCGATTCACATTTTCTCTGTTAGACTTCCTGGTTCATGAATCAATAATCAAATATCCTAATATTTGGCCTAAGATTTGAGCTCTTCCAATCCAAAAATGATAGTGAAGGACGCAGGAATAAATTTACTCAAATTAAGTACCTATAACGTGTAAATAGAAATTCATAGCTGTACCGCTACGCTCCACATAACTTTCCTATACTACACTCACATATATTGAAGAGCCCACTGGCAAATGGAATTTGGCTAACTCTAGCCGACTCTTGGAGGTAAAATTTGTTTCAGTTTTCTCAGAATCTCAGAAACTAGGTCACTTATCTGCCAGGATAACCTTCTGCATCTTCAAACGCTTTGAACATATCTAATATCTGTAACTCCTAGGGCACACAATAAACATCATAATTAAAGGCAGAGTAAATGTATCCTTAATTGGAATCACAATTCTGAATTTAGGAAATCATCCACTTGTACAAGTCTTCTTATAGCTCATGGCCAACTGAAACACATTCTTTGTATAGGCACCTCGAAGGTGTATATGCCTGCGACTTCAGGAGCCACCACAACCATGAGAACTAGGTAAAACCCTTAGATTGGGCTGAAACAAACCATATACCCCTTCCACTGTAGGCGATGTCTAAAAGAACTTCAATCCTTGTCTTGAATATATCTAAACAGGTTTTACCTGCCTTTCATTGGAGACAGGCATAAAAATCCCACAAATGCAACTCTGGTAAAACTTTAAGACACACTTCCACTTCTGAACTTCAGTCCACTGTCCGGTGGATACCTTTAACTGATGAAAGTGGCAATACTAAAACCAGATGAGAACTCTGAAAGTATCAGCCGAATTCTCTACTAAGGTCATCCACGAAATCATTGCTCGAATAGGACATAACCATTTCCCTGATTTCGTCAATACCCTTAGAACCTTAGTATCCTAGTCTATTCAAAAGATTTATGTTTGCTATTGTTAGATTTAGAAAGGAACTTGTCCAACAAAACGTCTGCAGTACAGGAAGATCCAAGAATCTTAAAATAACCTTTCTTGCACTTGTCCACTCGTGATCTGCTCTATCGCCCGTAGTTTGAAATTCGAAGATCACAGACAGATAGCCTCTCTGATAGATTATAACCACTCGACCTGACTAGCCAGTTTAAAAGCTCGCCTTTCAGCCTAATTATAGGCGGGTCGCTGACTTACAATTAAACTGAAATAGGTTTTAAATGGATTGCTGGCAGAAAGCTACACCACCATAACGTAACAAAAGACTGCCTTATTTAGTATTGTAGATATTCAGGGCTCATGATCAGGCCCTAAGCAATAAGTTCTCTAAGCAATAAGTTCTCTAAAGTCATTGCTGCTAAGAGACAGGAAGATTTCTTACAGACGTTCGGGAGCATACGTTAAGTTGTATTCATAGGAAATCTAATTACCAATGGAGGGCCTGTCTAAGGAATCAGGACGATCTAATGCAGACTCAAGTCCTAAAAAGTCATCCTCTGAGGTGTAATTACCAATCTAATCGAAGATCTGATTTACCGGTATCCCAGTCTAACCTGAGACCGGGACAAGACTCAAAAAACTCAGGACCAAATTGCATTCTTAAATGGTTTTAGAACGGCACAGGAATGTGCATGCCCTTAAGCGCACCGTGATTGTCGTTATAGAGGCAGATATTTCAATCCCATTACATATTCTTAGAAATCCAGCTGGCAGTCATTAGGATATCGTTGATCTTCCCTTGATGAAAAGAGGCATCCTTACCAAACGACTAATGGAGTCTAGTCACTCTGTTTTGCTTCCTTGAATGAGGATCCGAATGAAGCCCAATCTAGGGTCAGAGTTTAGTCAAAGCGAGCTTATTGATCGCACTCTATGCTGGGAACTGCATATTTAAGTCGTTCATGTGCTTCCAACTTAAATGTATCAGAAGAGGGTAAGTTCGCTCTAGAATCTGCTAGTAGGTACATGAGGCACTTACAATCATGGAAAGGCCTGCAAAGGTAACATGCAGGCATGGAACTCAAACCTGATCTTATATAGGTATATGTGACTTTCATATGCCAGTTCCTGTTTAATTTCCTGTTTAGAGCTCCAAGTTAGTCCTGATTCCTTATTAGTTAGTTGAGTTCGCATAGCCAGATATGTCCATACAGTGATACTTCGGAGACCATCAGAGAATCGTCCTAAATCTTAATTCGCTCTTAACACCATTCGTGAGTTAGATCTCACAGAGTATCTAGTTAATTTGCGCAGTCATAACACCAGCCCAAAGCTATAGATACAATCAGTCTCAAGTTCGCCTTCAAAGCGCATACTTACCTTAAAGTCTACAATTAAGGCTAATACCGATCGCAACAAATGAGAGCCCTCACCAAATCGTGGGAGAGCGCTTCGAAATCAATTCCAAAATCAGTCGCCAACTTCAAACAGCACCGCGTACAACTTAATGAATATTTAAACGCTTCAACACTGCTCATCTGGTACTCATCATCATGCACGCATCACCGAATGCGGCGCAGTTAGCCAGATTGGCCATCGACCAGAGCCTGGCCCCGATACGGAAATCGACTTATAATTAGATAGGGTAGTCGCTATCCTAACTTAATCGATCGCTTCATTAATTTCCCAAATCTGAATTGCTCGGGCTCCAAGCTCTAATTGAAACTCAATTAAATGGAAGCTCGGCTAATAACCCACCATGGAGCTCGGTCGGCCTACAAAATGCGCCTCTAATGGCTGTTTGCTTTCTGGTCTGGTTTGTTTATTTGCTTGTAGATACACATACTCGTACGAGTGTGTGCTTACTGCGAGTATGTATAATAAACGACAACGATTTGGGTGCGTGTCGTGACTTTTTCAAAATCTATTTTCGATATACTCGTACATATTTGGATTTCTCATTCGAGAGTCTGTATGTACGAGTATCTGTAATGGAATTAAGCAATCCGTGAATTACCTGCCGACTGTTAGAGCACCACGTCAATGGGTAGATACCAGGGCACTACAATTATCGTCAGGAAAGTGTTTGCTTTCGATGTGGAACGATTTTATTGGGTTTTTAGGAAGTAGGTGATAAGTATGCGCCTTCAGTTCTTTTATTTTTTTATTTTTTCAATATTTAGGGGGACTTTTGATGATGAGTATTGACAAATTGGATCATGGACTGGCCATGTGGCTGGAACGTGAATTATTCGTAGAAAATGACGAAACTGAAGAGTCGATCAACGCCAATTGAGAGGTTATCGAGAGATGGGCTTTTGTACGTACGTACATATATGGATTGTTTTCTTCAGATCAACGGATATCTGGGCTAAGTGGGATAATTGAAGAGTAAAGTCATTTCTAGGAAGTCCAACTGGATGGTGTACTAAAAAATCCATATTGTTAAGCTGAAGATACATTTGAGAAGTGCGAACACGAAGTTGGCCCGTTCAAATGAGCCGGCACATCACTTTGTGTTTTCGGAAGAAACACTTCAGAGCGTATTGGTGGGTAACTACGCCGCTTATTGAGTCCTTTCAGGCACTAATCGGGAACAGATTGCTTGAACTGTTTGCTGATATCTTGAAAACAAGCTTTCAATCCGGGTAAGACAGAATCTGCGGAGATTCGTTTCTGATTTGTTCCCAACACACCGAGTGGGTTATACCATCTCATCTCAGATAACGTTTGCAGAAAACCACAAAAGGTTCCTGAACAAGGCGGGATACTAAATCAGATCTTTGAACATACTGAACTAGTAGTTTGTCCCTACAAGGAGCAACACTTCAAGATGAACAAGGATGTATAACAATAGGTTAAATGGTGTCCACAAACACACCCAACTATTGTGAAAAAGTCACACAACCGACGAACAAAAGGGTTCCACAAGAGTCCATGTTACGTCCCCTCTTGTTTTGCATAATGTTCTACGACATTCTGAGGCTGCCAATCCTTAACAAATCGAAGATTAGGAACATGAAAGCAAAGTTTTTCCAGAGAGTAAGGCAAATAATTGAAATAAATGAATATTTGGTGCGGAAGCTTCCCAAATGGAAAGGTCCTACTGCTTAACGCGATGATGTCCTTGCTCTGCAGTCCAACTCTCTAACCACTTGAGTCATGCCCCCCACAAGCCACAAAGTAGAACAAACCTGCTATAAAACAATTCGAAGAGTCAAGCTATGACTCCGACATGGCAGTTGGTTTTGACTGAACATATAACTGAAACTATTGTCAGCAGGAAAAGGTATAGAACGTTCTTAGATATGAGTAAAGCTCTTGTATAAGGAAAAGGACAGCATGGCGCTGATCTTTGAGGACCTGTCTGTTGGCATTTCAATCAGTACTTAGGAGGCTTTTCCATTGAAATTTAGTCCTAGATTGACGAAACAGGGAAGATGCGAAGAATACAAATACTCAGTCACTGAAAGAAAGCTCCAGGAATTGTGAACTTCATTTGTGTTGTCCCGTAGGTATCGTGAAGCAAGTCACAAGAAAGCCGCCGTGGCAAATGGATTGCCGTCGGAGTTTTTTAGACGTGAACGCGATGCTTGAGTCAGGAGCATGGATTAGATCATTAGTAAAGTATTGGAGGAGGAATACCTTCTCCTTCTACAGAAAAGATGATCTTCTGTCTGCGAAAACTATCAAGACTTCTCGTATAAGATCCTGTTCAGCGTTCTACTCCATATACCCATGTGCTTTTCAACCCGGAGAATCGACTATAGACCAAATCTTCGCGTCAAGACAAGAGACCAGCGAATGTCATATTTCATTGCTTGTTCGAAACTCTACAAAGCGACGCCCAAACAGACTTATGTCAAACTTCGACAACAAGGTACTCCCTCGTGCAGTTTTTTCTGAAGTTTCTGTACGGATGGCTGGTGTCTCTGTTGATATACGCACATGACATCGAAACCTTCATTTGTAGCTACAACTACGATTCAGTATTAAATCTTCATTTGAACGACATCCGAGGTTCAACACAAAGAACCAAAGTAGTCCTCTTCAAAACGGAAGGACAAGATACCATTGACTTGGTCACATGAAGGAGACTTCTTTTAAGCCAGCGTTTATGTTCGAGATGCCAAGGTAGATCGTCATTATGAAATCAAGTACTAGCGGCTCATAGGAAACTTAGTCTGCAGCAAACAGATGAAACGGCAGAATTCCCGGGACCGAAGGAGGATAGAAGATCGCAGTATTTCACAGAGCCTCTTCACGGGTTGGAAACTCGGCCCGCTTTAACCACTAACTGATTGACTAACATCTCAAACAGCTTGGAGGAATCATATTAAAAGGGAATAAGAAGGATTGTTGCATTCTTCTCTGTCATTTCAAGGGTTTTGATTTTTGAAAAGTTCAATATTGAAAGCATTTTTTTTAGAGGCGGAGAACTTCAAATTGAAATGAAATATAGAAAAATGTTTATAATATCTATGAAATTGAATTTATTCGGCAGATAATTTTATGGCATTAATGATTAAATATGATTTCGGGCATGTGGTTGCCGTAACTGGTGCGTACATGGCGTAATCTGGAGGTCCAAGAAAACAGACTACATTTCGACTACAGAACGAGTTAAATGTTGGTTTCCAAGTGATCAAATGTTTCTGGTTTATCGGTGTAGGCACACGACTTTCAAAATCTCCAGAGAAAATAATCCAACTACCTTAAATGGTCATTTGACTAAACCCTTTCAGGAGATTATCGAAGTTCCCCCTCAAAAATTCAATTGTTTGAGCAGCAGTGTGGCATAGGGTACCATTTTGTTGGAATCACATACATATCACTGATGTCAAGTCAATCTAGGTCTGGCCAAAAATAGTCTTCCAACATAGAATGATAGCGAACTTCATTGACTGCAACATTTGCCACTTTTTGTGGAATATACCTTTTCGGTGATTTCATCCGAAACAATTCAGACATTAACGCCATTTGTCCTAAACTCTTTGAATATCTCTGTACAACAAAATATTTCCATTAAATTCGTCGTATTCATGAAGGTTTTACCAGAAATTTAAAGTCAACAAACCCTTTCGATACACTGAAGTCCGGACACTGCAAGGGCTTTCGTTCTTTTTCTTCCATATCAGTGGTTTATGTCCCTTATTGCAATTTAGTACAGATTCTCATAAAACAAATGTTTGCACTTCATATCCGGCCAAGTCGATGAGTCTCTTCTTCAATGGATTAGGAATTACCTTTGAAGTCTGCAATCCACCACATAAATGCTGGTGTTCCCCAAGGTTCTGTTTTGTCTCCTACTCTCTTTCTCATTTTTATAAATGACCTCTTGTCTGTAACTTCTAACCCAATCCATTCCTTCGCTGATGACAGTACCCTCGGTTTATCACACTTGTTCCCTAACTCACGTCCTTGCTCTTGGGTCGTACGTTAAACACATTAAGTTCTAACCTGGACAACATACTCAAATGGGGTTCAACCAATAGAGTGGAATTTAATGCTTCCAAAAACCAATGCTGTCTCCTGTCTCTCAAGCGAAACCAAGTCCTTCAACCATTGTCCATGAATGCTACTTGCATCGCTGAATCCGAAAGACTTGTCATGCTCGGGATGTGTATCAATAACCATCTTCGGTGGAATGATCACATATTCGAAGTCCTGCTAGGATTCCTTAAACGATGCAAGACGTATCTTACCCCTGGTCTCGATTTAAAAGGCACTCATCCACCAGGTCTGGAATATAACGCCCATATCTGGTCTGGTGCACCCAAGACCGTTCTGGAGATTCTGCAGAAACTCTATCGTTTCACTTGAACACCGTAGAAATGTCTCGGTTCTTTCCCTGTTTTATCGCTTTTTTTATAAGAACTGCTCCAGCGAAGTCCTGCCAGAAGCTACATGCATCATGCTTCGAATGCACATAGGTTCACATTCAAGCCTAACTTCGGATGCACTGTCGAATAAAGGGATTCATTTATAAGCCGCACAACACGAGTCTGGTCCAGAAATACTCGAAACATTGTAAATTTTGCCAATTTCTTTGCCATATCGATAAAACCTGGGTTTTTAGACCTTACTTGTTGCATAGAGAGCTAGAACTTTTGATCAAAAACCGCCCATAACCACGCCCACTATAAAAAAAATGCAGTTTTCTCAAATTTTTTTTAGTAAACAAAAATTTGGATTTGGATTGAATGAAAGTTCGATTCATCTGCAAAACTAAGGTCTTACAAGATATGACTGAGGATGAACACCCGCTTTAGATAGAGGTCTAGCTTCAGCGTCGTAGGGCAGGACTGGCATGATCAAGGTTTTATATAGAATCTCCTTAGTTGCTCGAGATAGGACTTTAGTACTCGATTACTTTTCAGCACCAAGGACCAGCGGTCCCTTGCTACTAAGTTAGAGCTGTCGAATGTGACATTCTGCCCAATTCGTCGATATTCTGCGTCCTTTTTTATTGAAAGCAGATGGACTTGGTTCTGCCCTCTCTTATCGCTAAGCCCGCCTTTTATTTCAATACTAACGAACTCATCTGTGGGAGGCCGCTGCGTTCCGCCTATAATGTCAATATCGACGGAATACGCTAGTACTTGGCACAACACGAATAGAAGGGACCTACTGTTTAGTGTCGTGTCCGAAGGGCAATTTCTTATTTGAGAAGCTTTCTCAGGACAGTTGTTCGGACTGGGGTTCGAACCTTGAACCCCTTGCTCCATAGTCCAGAGCACTTACCACTGAGCCACGGCGCCCACAGCATACGCTAGTAGTTGCACACATTTTTGAAATAATGTGCCTCCGGTATTGACTTGTAGGTTTTGGACAATCTTTTTAAATATGATTTTGCGTCAGGTATATCTGCAGAGCCTACGATAAGAACAATGGTCATGTCCTTTGGAGTTCTTATTTGGTACACATTCCCATATCTTTCTATTGGACAAATGCTAGTTTCTTACGTTTCTTTCGGAGAGCGTGGTGCTCCAGGGTCTCTTTAAACTTACATCTTCCTCACCCTCGATCTTTGGTCCGCCGTCTTCAATCACGCCATCACAAGGCTGCAGCATCGATGTTCATCCGCTCTACATAAGCTATCCCAACCGTTGGAAGGCTTATGTCTCTGTGCAGCACTCAACGTTATATCCCCTTACGCCATATGTTGCTTTGTTCGACTACACAAACAGGATCATAAACCGTGCGTAGGACCTTTCGAGTCAAGTCTTGTTGTTGAGTGTTCATGCAGGTACCAGTCCCATTCTGATTACTGGTGCTTCTGTGGTAAAGAAAGCAGTACTAACATCAATGTCATTACCAAGCTCAAGGTATTGCGTGGATTGCACCTGATGTAGTACACTATTGAAGGAACTGCATGACAGTGAGTCAGCCCCTGGTGGTGTCCAAGGTTTTAGTGGAATCCTCTCCAATTGTGACGGAGCAGCGAACATTGTCCAACTTTTTCGTGATAACTCGGATCAACCGAGAATGTCAGGGTATCACCGGTTTTGGGCATCGATACTTACTTACTTACTTAAGTCCTGTATCCCCTTGTGGGTCCTAGGGCCTCGACAATGCCTAGGCGCCATCGTGTGCGGTTTCTGGAAATGTGTTTCAGTTCTCCCCAACTCTTTCCCAGTTGCCGTGCTTTCTTCTCGACTGTTCTACGCCACGTACTCCTAGGAGCGCCGCGTATCCTGCCATCCTGAGTAGCTTATGGACCTGTCACCCTTTCGGAGAGTATGTCCAATCCACTGCCACTTCCGTCGTCGTATTGTTGTGCCTATAGGTTCATGGCCCGTTCTCTGATAAACTTGTTAGTTAGAGACACGGTTTGGCCAGAAAATCCTTAAGAAATAGCGTAGGCACCTATTGACGAACGTTTGCAGCTTCCTCGTGATAGTGGCGGCCACCCTCCAGGTACCACCTCCATACAGCAGCACGGATTCAATGTTGGAACGGAACAGTCGTAGCTTGGTGGTTAAGCTAATTGCATTACTACGCCAAACTGTGGATAGCATCCCAAACGCAGATTTTGCTTTGCCTGTTCGGCTGGCTACATCCAGTTCGGTTCTGCCATCGCTTGAGACAATGCATCATACAACGGTCCTAGGCTGATCATTTTTGTTTTTGCCGAGTTAATTTTCGGCCCAACGACGTCTGCCTCTCTCTCCACGTTTGTTGTCATTTGGTGAAGGTCCACAATGCTAGCAGGCATACGTCGTCGGCGTAGTCGAGGTGTTTGAGTTCAGATGTCAGAGTCCATCGAATTCCTCCGATCGAATTCCTCAAAATTTTGACTGACATGACCGTCTAGAAACTGGTTAAAGTAGTCTCATCAGATTTTAAACATCGACTGCGTGTTCACTACGGTGTTTCTATTACTATTTCATGGACCTACACGAGGAAAAGATTAAAGTTGTTAACCACTAAGCCATCAGATTTTTGGTTCTTTTATTGGTATTGGCCATTCTTCCGGTTAGTTTTCCTGTTAAGGTATTTCAAGACAAATCTTTCACTCAGAGCGTATAGATGTTGATAGACTATACGATGTACGCTAACACCGATCAAGTTTCTTCAAGTTACTGCAATATTCCATGGATTCCTGACCATTTGAACTTATATGTCGCCTGAAACTCCTAATTTGGAACAAACCCAGAGTTTCCAGAAATCTGACCTACAAACGACTTAGTGTACTGAAAGCTTACTTCCACAGAAAAACGTGTGAGATACAGCATACTCCTACGCCCCATGACGAGTTTCATCTTAATCAACTCCCGAATCCATCACACAAAAGTCCATAACAGTGGGAGAATATCGGAAGAAGAAGCAATTACCATTCCTGCACGCACTTCCTCTCAGTAAACCAAAAGTTCTCAATCCAATCCACACCGCATTGCCCCTCTTCGACTTACCATTTCGCCGTGGATCTGTTAATCCAATGAACTCCAAAAGAATAATTCCATTGTACGGCGAAATGAACTGGTTCCACTGAACCTTGCAACAGTGTCAAAATTAATCTATCAGATACCCCCTCCAACAATCAGCCAATGCGATACAAATTCATCTCCGTCGGCCATTAATCGAGATTAGAAACCACATCGTAACCGCAATTCATCGGTTTCCCCTTCGAGTCACAGAGTGAACACCAGGAATTCTACCAATCCGTTTGGATATGAAAAGGGCACATTCCATCACTTTCCATCTCTCTCACCCACTAGCACCAGGGATGGAATGCACAGTAATGGCTGTTGTGCTCCAGCGCGTGTTACTGTTGCTGTTGCCCGATGAGGGCGTCAGTGTATCTTTCTCAGTTTGGCTCGTCTGAATTCGCTTGAATCACTTGAAATGGGGAGAAAATGAACTCATTTCCTGTCTCTGTTGACCGGGATTTTGTCTCTCTCACCCCACCGCTGCGCCGCTGTGGGGAATTCAATTCGTTGATGGCGCGAAATCTGTTTTGTGTGTGCGCTTCCACCGATTGAATTGTGTTCACGCAGGTACGCAGGGGGGAACCTTAACTTCGCTTCAATTATTGACGCGTCACTGAATTCATTACAACAACAATTAGCATGTTTACTCTGGTTCGGCTTCGGCACCCCTTGGCGGGAACGCATTTGATTGCAAATGAGTTCGGTGAATGCTTTTCCACGGATGTGTTCCGTCATAATCATCAGAATGGGAATACGAATGGGAATACGAATGAGAATACGACTGTTGACGTTTTCAATTGTGAATAATCACTTCTTCTTGTTTTGCAGTTTATCACGGACATGTTGTTCTTCTTATTTTTTTTATTAATTGTTTCTTGTGTTTTTTGTTTGGAAGAGGGGGCAGTACATTGATGGATAGAGATAGAAAGTTATTTATTCTGGAGAGTTGAAGTCTAATTGGTATTTCGTTGGGGAGTCGGCTCATTTGCGGTTAATCCATTTGAAGTTTTAGATTGATGAGGAATAGGAAATTACTTTCTGTGCTTCTCTTTTAAAAAGACTCTTAAAGTCAGGACCTTCAAGGCCCTATTGTGTGGATAAGATGAATGTATATGAGCAGAAGACTTAACTGAACAAATGCATAAGATCTTCACAAGTAGCTGTGACTAAACTCATAGATTCAAATTAAGACCATAATTCGCTCATACTAAAGAAATTAGAAGATACTATCACTGAGGCAGACTGAATATATGACTTTCATAAGGCGATTTCAAGGATCTCTTATTGACAATTTTGTGAAGGACTTTTGAACTCTCTTAAGACGCAATGTGGATCCCATATGATAAAGCCGCATTTAAGAACTATTCATGTGACATCTCTGAGCAGGTTGTCAGCGATCGATTCTTTGCAGCTAAATTCACACCAACGTTAGCATCTTCGTGCTCTATATTGTAAATATGTTGACTCAAAGTATGGCATGCCCAGACTTAGCTGAAATGAATTGGAGTACGCGCGCACTTAGGCTGTGTTTATGGTCAAGCGAATTGCCGTCGCGCGACGGAATGACTTTTCGCGCGGTTTCAAGCGACATCGCCAACGGCAAAATCCCAAGCGATTGCGTGGCTATGACAGAACGATTTTGTCTGGTTTCATCATGTTTTGACAGTTGTTCTCACTTGTAGCAGGTTAGTTCGTTTTTCGCAAATACCTACTCCGTGAACACCTCCTTATGTGTGCATGTATAATTGGATAGCTAGCAGGGAATCACGTGACGCGAATGCGCTTGGGCATAAACACAGGCTTAAAGATAAATTGACTGACGTTTTGTCATTGACAGATCATGCAAAATGTTTAAGTGTGCGTTTCTATTGAAACGCATCTAGTTTTTGTTGCAATGGCTTTATAAACTCCCTGCTGGATACAAATACTTTTTCAAAATTCGTTTGCTTTTCGGTACAACATGACAATACTAAGACTTTTTCTGCTGTTTCAAGTTTTGTGAAAGTGTGGTGCTTTTGACAATTATGTGTGAAACATAAAATCATTTCAATGTTCACCAGCCTCTCATACGGACATCAACATTTTCAAGGACTTCTCAAATCTTTCGATGTGAAATGTTTTTTTTTTTAGCTCTGCAATTGTTGTTGGCTTATCCAATAGACTTAAATTTAAAAAAAAAATCCCAAAAAGTAGTCTAATGTCCAGTTTATGTCATCATTACGTGAAGTTAATCGACCTGAAAACTTAGCCCGCAACAGCTCAATGGTTTAACGTGTTGTGTGGCTCATAGCACCATCTTGTTAAAAATAAAGATCGTCCCTGTCTAGTTATTCAATTTGAGATCACAAAAAATATTCATTGAGAGAGTAACAGCTCTGAAATTCGCATTTTCAAAGAAAATGTCAAAGGTGTACACATGTCTTCTCCACAAATGTCAAAAATGACATAAAAAAGGGCCACGTTCAGAAATTATTCACTACTGACATCGAAGCGTGACTTTTGAAAGACCCTTTATTTGGCGCAACAGGTTCATGGGACCCAGGGGCTTAGGTTTTTAAAAACCATTTGCATTGTCCGTGTTATATTCTGTTAAAGGTGTTGTTTCATGACAGTAACTTCTTGATATCAAAGTTTATAGGTCCTGATGAGATACCTTAATCATCCTGGCTCATATACAACCGACCATAGCACATATGTATGTGTATTTAATCACAGTCCTTTTCCACATCTAATGTTAGGAAATATTTTCCGTTCTCCCACTCCGTCACCATTCTGATGTTTTCAGACAAATAGAAGGCAATCGGCTGTAATAGGTAGCAACACTGATGTTCCTCAGGGTTCAAACTTAAGATCTTTGCTGTTTACGATGTTAGTTAGTGATCAATTGCTGAATGAACAAATGATCTATGTATGTATATATTCCTTTAAGACTACCATTGGCAGTCCGGCAGCAAGACCACCAACTTAACTAGTCTCACAAGCGCCATACGAACAAAAGTCACTCCAGGGCTGGAGGCTGTACTTAATCTGCTACCGTCGGACATTTTTGTTCAAGCATCGGCAGCAATTAGTGCCCTGAGAATAAATCACTGAGATAGGCAGATGGGTCATTCTATGATCCTGGAAAAAATATCAGGGAAGGGTTCATACCACGCAATACCTTACTCTGTACCTAGACTTCAAGAGACTCTTCACATGTTCGTTTCAGAGCAGAGAAGAATGAAAAAGCGGCTGACCGCTACCAGTACACCTACCATTTCGGTCGTCATAAATGGACGCAGGCTTAGGCCTTCTGAACCATAGCAGTGTTTTCCAAGGGGACGTCCTATTAATCACAATAGCTACCCAACAGAATGCTCATTGATTTCGTGAGAAAACTTCATTTCAGATAGGTTACCAGTTCATGCAAAGGGCTACCACAAATTGTCAGCTTTTCCTACAATTCCTAGATAACAATCGTACTCATTGAACACACCCGTCTAATACTGTCCCTGTTTCCAACAGTACCAAGTATTCTTATTGTGCTCTATCATGAAAATCCCTTCATTTGTCTCCTTTCACATTCCAAACGCTTAGTGTCGCCTATCAACTTTTGAATGACATGATTAGTCCATTAGATTCGTTCGTATTGTAAGGGTGATTGTGTCCAGATACTACCGTCCATCTCATAACTGATTTGTCCCTTCTTAAGCAGCAGGTTCTGGTAATAAAGAAAGCATTTCGTTCATATTGTTCAACAAACGTGGTCCCAACATCCAACCCTGAGGCACCCCAACCACAGAGCTTTCATGGTTGAAACATGTATTCGAAGCTCTTGTTTTGGAAGTGCAACATGGGTTTCTAGTTACAAAAGCGAGTTTAATTACTTAGCTGTCAACAAGAGAGAGAACATGTCAACAACCACCAGAACGGACTTGTAGTATAGTTCCACTACTCACACCGTACACCAACAACGTCATTCTAACTCTGCTTCCTTCAGTAAACTTTCGTCATTTTCAAATCGGTAGCAAGGAGCGTGCCTTATCATTTGTCGTCAGGACACAGCGCCTGCATGAGTAATGAAAACCATGTTGGACCACCGCGGATTGCGAAAAAGGATTACTTCTCGCTCCACTCAACCGAAGAATAATGTCACAGACCAACCATTCGAAGGACACAATCCTTAATTCAACCAAAAGTCTTACCTAACTCTTCACAGATTAACCGGATAAGTCGCGCACCCAAATACCAGACCAATTTTCTAATCTAAAAGTTTGCAAACAAGAATTGTTTACTTTTTACAAATTAAAGTCCTCCCGGAGGAGAATCCTCATGCAAATCGATTAAACCGTAGACCATGAATGGAAGGAAGGACAATTGGAATTGACTGGCTGTTTCAAATTGCCCAACGAAGGACAACAGAAGGAACGTCTCACAAAAGTAAGAAAAAATAAATTCCAGCCTTCATTCTTTCTACAGGATAATAAGCAACGCCACAGGACACGTACAAAAACTAAGCTGACAATAAACAACGCACAAACAAAGCGAATTAACAAAATTGTACTGAAGGATGTGCATGTTTCGCAAGGATAGCTCGCTCGACGGGTGGCAGGAGTGTCCGTCGGAGATGTTTAATTTTTGTGGTCACACCAACAATGGAAGCGAGGAAAATGTGAAATTTATGATCCTTGGCGACTACTTACTACCTTGCTGGATGGTATCTAAGGCGAACGGATGTCCTTGGACATCTGTAGTAATGTAATCAGTATTGTTGGACACAATTACTTGTCAAACTGTGTGTAGTGTTCTGTTTATTGCTTTACTTAAGATGTGACTGTATCCTTGTATCCACGGCCTTGAGAGGAACCGAATGGGTCTTCGTGTTGGGTGGCTAATGGAGAATATAAATCGTTTTCGGTAGCACAATTTGAAAAGGATAATTTAAGCGAGATGGAAAAATGCGTGCAAGGACGTTGACAAAGCACACACTGAAGGCACCTTGACGTGCTAAAGATACTCGAGTAGAGGTCCCAGGCTCTCTGCTCCTTATTTACAGAAACCAAGAACTGTTATGGATTGAGCAATGAAGAACTTGGTACTTGGCTGCCGAGACTACTGAATTCTACTACGATCCCTTGCCCTAACCAGCAGGTTCCGTGGCTTTCTGTCCAATTTGCCTCTTTTTCGACAACCAAGACTGGGCTGTAGGTATGACTGTAAACGACATCTCTTTGCCGCCAGCGATTTCGCTTGAGAGATGGCGAGAGAACAGGCTAATTGGATCCAAGGATTTTCTTCTTTGTAACACTTTCCAACCATTTTATAGAAAAGCCCCGAGGCTCCAGTGGTTACTGCGTTGGACTACGGAGCAAAGGGTTCCAGGATCAATCCCTAGACAACATCTTAAATTTCTTTCACGGTCCCACCACTCGCGAACGTCTGACAAACATCCGAGAGTACAACTGCCATGAGAAAGATTCTCAAACAAACTTTTTATAGAGCATAGGTACAGGACATGCACACATACCCATTTTCCGCGATATTTAGGTACCGACATACATGTATCTACTTGCATCCGTAGAGTTTCTCGGCTATATGTGAAGTTAGTTGCAGTTAGTTTGGTACTTTATTTCACCTATACCTGGCATTTTATCATGGAAAAGTGCATGCCTTCCTTATTGCTTGCAAATAATCAAACTTTTGTTTGTCGAACTTAGCAAAGTCAGCAACCAGAAAGCATTCAGATGTCAGTGTACTTTCCTTGATGATGCTAGGAACACAGTCATAGTCAATGAAAAGCTCTACAGACGACTATTTCTAAGATAAATGAGAAGAAGAAGACTTGAAACATGTGTGGTTTTAACAAGACAAAGCCACATTCCACACAGCTGACCGAACAATCGATGGGACTAGGTAGTCCACCTATCCCGGCGTAAATGAAAACTGACCAAACTACACCTTAGTGAGTTCCGACGGAGATCAAGCCTAGGTCCTCTTGACTCGAACGATGAAAGTTGAAAGTGTTGGCATCACTGGGTACACAAAATGAAAGTGTTCCCAAGATTTTCTGGTCTGTTCAGTTATAACAGATACATACGACAGTGCTTGCAATCGATTGTTAACTTCAAATGACACTCTGACGTAAAAGTCATTCTTTTCGGCTACATCTGTCACAATAACAAAAAAAAATGCTACCAACTACATCGCATTAAATGCCTTGATGTCATCATCACTGCAGTCTTGTGTGTCGTTTCAGTTGTTTCGCGAACAACATCCGAACGAATCTCACTTAATTAATGAACATCTCGCATCTGCCCCGCGTTTGACAGATAAATCCATTAAATTTTACAACCAAATTTCGGTCATGAAAAGCTTGCAATAACACAAGACCAAACTGGCTGTAGGGTGCGGCATTAAATTCGATACCACAGTCTCCTCTATCTATCTAAGCGAAGTATATGTAAAAGATACTCACCACATCTAGATAAGCATCACGAACAACAAACGACGAATGAACGAAAGGAAACATTGCGCGACGAAAGCTCATTAAAACGTATATACCGTCTCAGCGCGTCATCGTAATGAACTCATTAGCCGGAGCAGCAAGAGTTGGAAAATAACGAAACTTAATTAGGAGCCCCAATGGGGGGGCGCTCTCCCCGCTATTCAATTAACAATTATTATTACCATCGATGGTGTGCACACAAAAGGTGCGGAGATTAAGTCAAAATCAGAGATAAATCCCGAGATGGACTTGTGTACGAGTAGACCACACAGGATGCTACGAAATGTATCGATCTGCTAGAGTACATCGGGTTTCTTACAAGTCACCCGTCGGAGTGGTTATGATCTGTCAATTTGTATGCGATTTTCAGTAAAAATTTTTATTCTACCCATCAACTGGGATTAATTGTGTTATTAATTATCGAATTAATTGTGTGAAGTCAGAGGCTATGACGGGTAGCCGTAATGAATACTGATTGTATCATAATTATGCAAATTTTTGGTCAGCTTTTCGAGGAATATTCGATCGTGAAGTGACAAGTTTATTGCTCTGATCTTATCTTGTCGAACTCGTAGACCCTGTCAGCGTTACTGCCGGAGTTTAGGCATAAGTGATGCATCTGACCTTTGAGTTAGAGTCTATGACACTGTAACTGCCCCTCATCGATGGGGGCATCCGCTTAAAAGCAGTGGTACCTATACTGAGCCTTGAGGAAGCCCACTTCAAGCCCGGGCGGGGAACAGCAAACGCAACTAACAAAGTATGAGAGAGAATCGAATCGAACCACTGCACCAAGAAAAGGGAATCTGCCTGGAAGTACAACGGACCGAATCAGGGTCTGAGGGCTTCTGGGATTTGGATTTCCTTTTATTTGTAAAAAAATTGACACTATTAGGTTGTCTTTTCAGCTGCTCAGCATCTTGGTTAGAATGGGGGGCATTTCGATGTACCGCGTGACTCCAAAAAACTTGCAAATGGATCGTACGGGGTCATTAAAGAAAGACATACAGTACTCCACCTCTTCGATCTCGGCATCCTGCTTCCAGTTGTGCAGACTAAGATCCATGACAACCGCTATGGCTTGGTTCCAAAAAAGGAGATTCAGTCTTTCTTTTCGATCCTGGGAGCTGCTCGAAGATGCGCTTTACAGGAGCATTTGTTTTTTGGAATACATCCACATCTTGGACCAACTCACTGAGTTCGATATTGTATCTTCTTTTTCATTCGTCCTCGTCCCATGTGTCCTCTCTCGAAGGTGCTCAAAATCTGGTCTGCTTTCCTGCTTATCGCCCAGTATTCGGCTCCATATAGCAGAACTGGTAGGATCAATGTTTTGTAGAACATGCAATTCATCTTACGAGGTAGGAGTTGTTTCTCCACACCGAAGTAGCAGTGGCTTCCTAGGGTAAGTTTTCTCCGAAGCTTCTATTACGACGCGCTGAACAGATTTGTTGAAGATGGTGCCTTTCGTGCTAACACCTGCTTCTGCGCACTAGGTGTTCCAGCATAAGATTGATGAAATCACACGACTGCGCATCTTCTTGACAAAATTCAGATTGAAATAGTTCAGGCGAACTGTTTCCGAATTGCACATCCCACCGCTTGTTTTCCAGCGTCACGCGGCACAGCTGGATCAGTTTTGTCGGGATCTCCTTCGGTCATACCCTTGTAGAGCTCATGACGATGAATGATGTCATATGCGGCTTTAAAGTCGATGGTGAGTCTCGACTTGAAATTCGTTGTTCTTTGCCAGAATTAGAATGGACATTTGGTCGTTCGCCGATATCCCAGGACGGATGCAACACTGGTACCTGTCGACCAGTGTGTTGCATAAAGGTTTCAGACGTTTATACAGTACGTCCCATAGCACCTTATATGCCACATGAAGCAGTGATATGTCTCGATAGTTCTTACAAGACATAGGATCGCCTTTCTTGAAGATGGGGCATACAGAGCAGTCGTATTTCGTTGACGGTTCAGTGCAAGTTTTCTACCAAAACACCACCACCATGTTTTAAAAGCGGCTTTGTTGTTCTTCAGACTTTTGATAGCCGAGTCAACTTCTTCAGAACTGGGAGGGGCATTGGCCTCGTCATTGTCTGGATGCGGGTTCTCTTCTTGCCCGATCAAGCTTCCACTGGTGTCCCCTAAGTAATTTCCCGAAATGTTTCTTAAAAACATCTACTATTCCCTATGCTTCGCTGACATTCACTTTCATTCAGTGCTTCGAAGAGCCTGGGTTCCGGGCTTAAAGTCAAGTGTCAGGTGGGTGCTTCGCTTTTCTAAACAACATCAGCGCGTTGTCCCGGCGTACTCATTCATCATCATACCAAGGACCCTCTTGTATATTAGCCTTTCGGAAAGCTTGTATTCTGTGTCACTTAAGAGTACAATTTGCTTCCTGGCTTCAGTCATCAGTGAAGCTTACAAAGGTGAGTTCAGGGTTGTACTACCTTTGGCAGCCTTTTAAAGAGACACAATGCCCCAGTCAAACTGAATACAGATACACGTGCATATGAACTCTAATTGGAACTCCGAATAGCTAGAACCTCTACGAATGATTGTAAGGTTGTTGGGGATGGCACACTTAAGAGTGTTTTTCACAGACCCACTCGTCTTTCGCTGCAGATTTCGTAGAAGATTCCTTTAGTGGCTCGTACAGTTTCAGTCACATTGAACTAACCAGCTTTTAGCTTAAATGACTTTGTTTCTAAGCTCGTACGAGTAAGGACATTGAGAACAATATCAGATTTTTAAAGAAGAACTGGGACCAGGACCACAGAAAGTCCGTTTGGTTCCTTCGGATGTGCATGTGGACTGCATAGTATTCCCAAAAACTAGTGAAAGTAAACCTAGTCATGTTAATCCTCCTAAAACTGAGGTTGTTCTCTCTTTAAGAGACGGGGGATTATGACCGGTCTGACTCAGCCAGTACTAAAGGGCATTACTATCCAAGTCTCCAGCGAAGCAAAATATCTGGGAGTGATCCTAGAAAGTTTCTTTGGCGAAACATGGTAGGTCGAAGGTATCCAAAGTGCAGTGTAATGGTACTTTTGGCAAGACATGGGGCTTATCATTGAAAAAGATCCTTTGGATCTATACGGCTGTCTGGAGGAGATGGCTTTCCCGTAAGTATGTGACTGTTTTTGGCATTTAAGTCCAAGGAACGGCATGTACTGACTTCTAAGTACGCCGGGCTATGCTCTAGATCAGTTGCTTGATTTACCCCCCTTGATACATTTATCATGGGATGTACCATCAAAGCAATGTACTCTCTTAGACGGGATGGCTTTTGATGTGATCCGTGCTGGAGTTTCGATGACATTTATCCTACGATTTTAGTTTCATGGAAATGTCGTCTGACGCAATGGCACTAGAACTACGGAACTAGCTTGACCCAGACTCTGAGTCTTGATTGGTTTGTAGTCGAATCTTCCTATCTTTCAATGGGAGATCAAGGGTATCCTAAAGGCTACCGACTATATTGTTAGGAATGGATGGAGGAGTCGTAGTATATGCGTCGGTAGCAACAGTCAGACTGCAACCCGTTCCAAATGCAAGAACTCCTTAAATTCGGTTGCAAGGCTGGACTTTTTGACTCTTGTGTGTGTCCTAAGTCACACTGGGATTACCGGAACTCCAATGAGATTGATAAGAAAGACTCAGGCACTGAACCTGAACGTCTTCCCAAACGTTCGTTCAAGTCTTCCCTATTCTACATAAAGTTCCATAAGATGGGTCCTATTACCCATCCTTGTGGAACCCCACCAGATAGCTGGCCTTACTCTATCGGTATAGTTTCTGGAAGTAGCTTAGCATTATTTTTACTTAGAACCATGGAACTAGCATTGCACTCATAGTGAGTGCACTATGAGACCCCAGTTTGAAGAGTTGGACGCATTTTTGACCTCCTCTCCATCTCCTGCCCTTAATAGCTTCTTATAAGGTTGCAGTCACCCTCCGTATAGCATCTACTTTAGAGCTACCGTTTCTAAGTCTATACTGTCACCAATAGCATATGTTGCGCTCCAGTATTTCACTCATCATGTCAAGTAACCATATGGGAGGGTATAACGAGGGTCCATGTGGTGGTTCTTCGCCTTTGGGCAGGAAACTTGGGTTGAGCCTATCGTCGAGTGTTTATTTCAAAACCCGAATCGATGTGTCGAGAAAGGTTTTCCTATGCCGGCAAGTAAATGTGAGGAGTCCCTTCTAACAATGTCCATGGTGTTAAGCGAAAAGTCCTTCCGACACCTCCTGTCATCGCCCTTGAAATTCCAGAACGCGTCCCTTGCATACAACCCAACCCCGTGTACTCTGCCATCTGATCAACGTATTAGCATATTCAGTTGCAGTTGCAGCAGGACTCAGTCGGAGAGAGAGAGTGTAAGCGACACGAAGCAATCAACTTGCCACCGACAGGATTGCCCACGCAAAGCAATGCCCACAAACACGGTCTCCCTACCACACCACCGTACCAAGTCCATTTGTATATCCTTATCGCGCGGAGCATTTAATTAAAACTAAACTCATACTCTGTTCCAACAAAATGCGCCATTTATTTATATACTCACACACATCGGTCGACTAGGTATCGCCCCAGACAGCACAGCACACAACACTGCAGAAACAAATGGCCAAAAAGGAAACAGCAAATCCTTACCAGCAGCACCAGTCGTGGCAGCCATATTCAATTCACAGCGATTCGTGTTAATATTTCAATCCTTATCGCGCACCAAGCTGCCTGCTGCTGGTGTGGAAGTGTGGAAGTAACCTTTTCGCCGTGGTGCACATAAATTTCCTCGGAATCCAGAAAGGAGGCAATGAGCGCACCACCATCAACACGGCAGCACAACGTTCGTCGACCAAACCGAACTGATAAGCGCTGTTGCTCGGCCGCGCGAGCTACTAACGAGCATCATTCCGATTCCATAGCTCTGCTCCTGGTGCTATCTTATAACTGCCAACCGCCGCCAGGAGCTGCCAGCTACCTTCGATAAGTTAGTTCTCTGGAACTGCGACCGGGAAAAGCATCTGCCGTAGTGCCGTAGTGCCGTCGTCGCCCCGAAAGTCGTTTTTCACGCGTTTTATGCTCCACGGAAAATTGCAGACGCGAACAGCCCTTCGTCCGTTCGTTATTATTCATATGAACGCGAGGTCTCCACATTTGGATCTTCTCCTCTGGTTTGCCACACAATTTGCATTCCCTGCTTCATTGGTGTTAATCAGCAGCAGCAGCACCACCACCACCACCACCACCATCAGTCGAACAAAGAGATGAGAAAACTTCTGGAATTGGCTTATCCTGGGCACTTTGCATTTTTCGTCGCGCGCTGTCTTTGTCACCTTTGTCAGGGCTGTGTTCTCGCCGTGGGAACGGACTCTGTGTCGTGCTCCGATCGATGGCTTGGCATTCGCGGAGATTTGTGGGCACGCCGCCGCCGCGCCGTGGACACACGGCTATTAGCACCTTTGGTCGTTTATCAATCGAAAACATGGATCCTTCTGGGAAGAGCCTGAAAATCGTATCCAAAAGATTGATTAGCGCTGCATAGGAATCTCAATTACCGATGTCAACACGCACACGCGCTATTAATGGTCCAATTGCGCACCGAGTACAGCCACTTTTCACGGCACCATTAGCAGGAGCCGGCAGATACCATCCGATCCGCGCATCCCGGCTGTGCCAAACCTAATTGAATGCCACATTTCCACAGTCGTCACGCACATCCATTTGCCGGATGGCCGTTGCAAATCGCTAAATATGTTAACATGCGGAGCAATTGCGCTTAGTTGAGACGCAGATACATCTCCGTGGGGCCTGGGCCATGGAGAGCTGGTGCAGGTTTTTATGCGCTCAACTGCGGCTGCGCTATTGAACTTGATGAATCACTTGGGGAGTACCGGCGAGCGGTGCAGCCTGCACAGCCACACATTCCGCAGGCGCAACTTGTTCTTTTGCCTTTGTACCGCTGTGTGTGTGTGTGTGCTAAATTTGAATGCCAAACGAGGAAACGATCGCCGCGATCGGTGTGCGATGATTGCGCCCATTTCACAATCGGATTTTCATTAAAAGTCCGCTTTAACTGATGTTAATTACTCACTACTCACTGGGAAAGGAGTACCGAACGGAGTGGCGGCCCGGACTATTCCGGCATGTCGTTAATTTCTTGCCTGAGCGGACCGTGTTTGCACTCTGACGGCCAAGTTATTGTGACAAATTAATTTGTTGGCTTATAGAATTGACTAAGACAAAGACTCCAACTGGGACTGGGACTGCGGATAGGTGAGGTGTTGGCGCAATTAACACTAAGGGTGTAATTACCTGGCCTGAGGGTTGTTTAGCCATCTGAGAGGTCGTGATTGGCTTCAGCTATTAGCTGAAGTTCTTTGAACCGCTGACTTGTAATACATTTTTTTAATTAGAAAGGATGGGACTCGAAGGTGTCAGTTGGTTGGTAAACGACTAACAAAGGTCTCGTAGGAGCAACATCTCCCGATGGGTGTTGGTCTGCTAAATGACGAGTAAAAGCCACTATAGCCGAAGACAAGGAAGCTCTGTTCGTAAGCCCTATTCCCACCTGGTAGTGGTGTCAGCTGAGAAATTTCTCTGGAAATTGCTGACAAAGTGAACGAATGGCGAATCTCCTGAGCCACAAAGCAGAATAAGTGTCGGCTGGTCTGTGAACCAACCAGTCACAAGCAATTGCTTTAAAGCGGGAACAAATGCCTCAGATACGGACGAACAACTTCTTGACGACCTTTGGCTATCAAGTTAGGACCATAGTCGATAAACTTCAGAAGGGCCCTCGTAAGGCCAGATAGCTCTTTGTTTATACGCGAGTTTGCATGGTATAGGACTGACATTTAAAAGTTGAAAGATTGCATGCTCTATGAGACTTTCAAACCAGCATGGCAGTGTGTTCCACGAGAATTATCCATGAAATCCCACTCCAGGGAGACGATCGACATCTATATCGACAGCCAAGCTGTCATCAATGCCATCTCATCCACAGTCGTCAAATCAAAACATCACTGACGGCAAACCATGACGTTGCACTCCTTTGGGTTCCAAGGTACATAGGCATTCAATTTGGAATTGAACCTCGTAATGATCGAAGCCTCTATTCTACTGCTCCGAGCTCTTGTTAAACAAGAGCACCTTCGCGATACTGGCTAACGAGAGATGGAACGCACTCCCATCTTGTTGTGTTTCCCAAAAAAAAACTCTCTCTTTGCGCTTAACAGACCCAACTTACGATCTTCATGGAGATCATTACTGGCCACAACCTCATAGCGGCCCACCATAGTCGAATGCGAGTAGCAACTTGCGACCTCTGCCGAGGCTGTGGCAACACGGATGCCCAAGCCTGTGCAGGACAACCTATCGGGAAAGCCACCATCAACAACATCGGGGTGATTCAGGGAGGCTATGTATGTAGCTATTCCAAAGCTAATAAGCAACCTCTGTGTTTGTTTTCCAGGTAAACCCACGACAGGGGCTTACACTGGATCCACTAGTGATGCGAGTGTTGGCTGCACATGTGGCCTCCTCATTCCATCTACCTAGGATTGATAAGATGCTGGGGAGGACCGCACCTCAACAACCAACAGTATCATGCTCTACTCTGGCAAGGAACGTGCACGGTGGTCCGGGGAAAGACTGATGCTGACTCTAGCAGCACGAAAAACCCTCATATTTTGGAAGTCTTATAGTGACAGTCCGATAGAAGATGCGACTGAGGACGAAGGGGACAACTTCTGTAGGCAATTAGGTTCCGCCTACAACCAAACGTCTAATGAGGAAGGCAAGGTAGGTAACGACAACACTTTGCTTAAACATGTAATGGGAGTTTACGGTCTTAGAAACCAGAGAAAAAAATGCGGTTCTCTGCAATACCAACTGCCTAGTCCTTGGAGGTACGCTGTTCAAGTATAGAATCTGTCAACCAGATCGACCACATTGCGATCAGCCGCTGCTTTAGAAATTGTCTCCTAAACGTCCGAAGCAGACGGGAAGTCGACACCGGACAGCCGTCAACAACAACCGTTGAAACTTACTCAGTACACCCAGGCTTAATATCGACAGAATCAGGGATCCCCAAGTGCTTCAAAACTTAAGAGACCACCTTGGCTTAGAATCAGAAGGGACAATACCAGGGACAAGCACCTACGTTTGGCCAATTAGTGCCTGGTGCAATGCAAAGTTCTTTGGAATGTGGGCACTTAGTCCGATTGGAACAGCAGAATCAATCTCATAGCTTACTTGATGAATAGAGCTCTGGTCAATGCCGATGAGTTTTGGCTGCTCAAAGCCTTCCTTCAGAAGTTATCAATAACTTTCGATGGTCGGAAGGTTAATCTATCCAAATCCAAGAATTTCAAGATCCCATACTGCACATCCCATACTGAAGCACTAAATCAGGAACACTACAGGTTCCTACAGGCTTAGAGAATACATATAATATGTAGGCTGACCCGATCAGCAGGTATCATGAGATTCTCACTTTGCCTCCTCTGGTTTAAGTGGCGGCTGACTTTCCTGCTTCAGACGGATACCTTGAAAACACTTCATATTTCCAAAGAAGTCAGGTTACTACTTACTAATCGAACTCCTAATCTGTGTTTAGCTCCACCCATGTTCTATCCGTTTCGTTCCCAGCGATGCTGCTGATCGTCAAACGAAATACCTTGTTTGAGACATGCTAGCCTTTCCACTCCCTATCCCGGACACTTTTCTTCCAGTTGTTGAGACCAACCCGGTCTGACATCCTTGACAGCATGATCCTTCTACCAGAGGTTTGGTTTCCGTTGTCTCCGCGAACCTGGGGGCAGAGATTCGAAGTCTCTCTTGGCTCGAGGTGGTGAAGTTCTGTCCAGCTTTTCTGCTTATCGTTCAGCGCACTAGGTGCCATATAGTAGGACTACAGGACTAATGTTCTGTGTTTTGAGCCCACTTGCTATGCCAAATGAAGGTCTTGGTAGCGTGGTTTGCTAGGGTGAGTCTTCGCCGGATCTGCATCGAGGTAGATGAACTACTTAAACAGTTCAGAGTTGTAGTTACCCATGTTGCTGTTTGTTCCAAATATTTGGTTTCGCCCTCGTTAACCTTCTGACCAATATCTCTCTCTGGTCCTTGATTCAATTGCTTTAAATGCCCCTACAAGGCCTAGGTGATGGCGATATCTTTTGCGTATCTCAGCACTAGGCTTGCTTTATAAAAGATAGTATTGACAGCAACCGTACTATCGTACTATCTGCTCTTGTAGTAAATTCAAGAAACAGCCATGACAGCGCAACATCTTGGCCAAATCCGACGTATTGGTGGAGGAGTTCCACTTTTTTCCAACATAGGCGGATAGTTTTTTCAGGATCCCTATCCCTTGTTGGGTCGGTGTCAGTCTCTTCGTTTGATGCCCATTCTGTATCTACTGTACGACGAGGTTTCTTCCTCTATTTTGAAACTTTGGATGTTCCCACAATCCGGCTAAATAAGTTCTTCTCATCGATGTGTAAGAGTGCCTCAAACCTATTTCCAATAGCCAAAACCCAGTCTGTACTATTTGCTAGGCAACCACCTTGGGGTTTTAGTAAAGGTGGCTACATAGAGGCGAATCTCTGAAAAATATGTCCTTCCAAGGAGACACTCAGAGATTTCTTGGTTCAGAAGGATCCGCAGACAGTCCAAATCCAAGAAATGGTATAGTATGCATGGAAGCATGCATGCGTACTAGGAGTCAAGAGCAAGCCACGTATCTATCCAACCGGCACAATGGTCAGAGCTGGTAGAAAAGCTAAAAGACTGACGATTGCCACACCATTACACTCCTTTAAGCACAATGAAATCAAAGTGAAGGTCGTGTAGATACCACAGTCCAACCAGTACCCCATTAATACAGGAATGCATCTCAAAACTGAATCTATTAGGTACCCGATCCTGTGCCTCAATTACTTTCCATTTATCTTCCCCCAACAATACCCGAACCTATTCATCGAATGGTATGCATCCGTCTTAACACAATCGATCATGCGGCATGCAACATGGTATTAAGGATATCGCATCACACAATTTAAATGTTCGCCTGCTTAAATGGACGCGTACTCCAGATACCCTGCGCAGAAGCAGCCCCCATTCGATGACTGATATGGCAGTTTCTCCTTTACCTGCCCGGCTGCTGGTGGACCACACACGATGCTTTTGGCGCACGGTCCTTTGGGTCATGCGACGATCCCTATGGCCGTCGGCGGCGCAACGCGATCTCACGGTTTCTAATATCAGCGAAGGAGGCAGCCGCACACGGATTGAGCTGCATTTTTTGGCCACTGAGTGTGCGCTTGTGTGCGTTCTTTTGATGGAATTCCTAAAATGCCCAACAGTAAGAGAAACAGTTACAAGTCCAGCCAACAGTGGTTGCATCTTTTTATGACACCGCACGTCGACGGCAATCTTACCGCCGTGTGCAGTGCACAACAAAAGGGATACGTTACGTGCGGCCACTTTGTCGATTGACAGTCATTACAACCGAACAGATTACTACCTCAGAGCACGACAACGACAACGACAACGACAACGACGACGAAGGCAACTGCACCGATACCACGCACAGGTGACACCCGTGAGGTGTGAGAACAAACAGTTCAAAGGAACTGCCACTAATCCGTGGCGAGGACAGTCAGTCCAACGGCCAACGACAGAAATTATCGTAAATTCCAGAGTGCAACTCGGTGTAAAATGGTCGAATCGGTGGCCATTCGTTTGTCGTCTTAAGTGCGCCCCGGCCGGCGCAGTTCGGCCGACAAAAGACGCACAGACTCACCGCACAGCCTCCCGGAAAGTGGCAGTTGATTTAATGCACTCGGGCTGTTTGTCCAAATGGGATTGAGCTCCGAAATATGGGTGTGGGTACCTCTCTCTCTCATTGCAAGTAGTTAAGTGCGTCGGAGTTTGAAGTTTGGAGTTTTGGTTTCGGGTTTATGGGCGACGGACGCATGAATCCGATTCTAGATTCTAATTACCACCGAGTCGCCATTGCTACAGTGCGAGTCGTCATGACCATCATCATTCAACTTGGCTTGTTTCTCTTGTTTTTTGTTTTTTTGTTGGCCAACCAGACTAGGGTCCAGCAAGCAGTTTTTCATCACACCTGGTGATTAGCTGTGGTTTTTCGGAGCCCATTTTTCATTTCTTTATTTCGAGATTCGAGAGGGCGTCACGCCCTTGTTTGTGGGCATCGTTCCTCGGCTTGATGGTGTTTTGATTAGGGCTGTCGAGTTGTTTGTTGTGTTTCTGGTAAAAATGATGTTATTAGACGGGAGATGGAGCTGATTAGGTTGGTGAGTTCGGAGAGATGGTTTCTGGAAATCCAAATGAATTCATTGTGTAATTCCGTGGAATAATTGCAGGAGGTACGGGCAGAGTTTTGAAATTTCATTTGAGCCGCTGTGACAGTAATTTAATGTTGCGAAAGCAATCTACTTACTTCTGCTCTCTCACTGCCCTTTAGTAGAGTATCTGCGCATTGTAATTGGTGATGATACCTCTTGCAGTGGTCATGTGCGAGTCGTACTACCATATCGAGACCTTATCGTCTCGGTTAGTAAATTAGTTTCAGCCGAAGATACACAACGAAGTGTTGTATAGTGACTAAACTCAGTACTATCTAATAGGCGAGGGAAACTGGTGCAAAAAGTTGTCTCAACAACTAAAGATACGTTAAGCTCAGAGGAACCTTGTGTCAAGTTTTGTAAATGCGAGATTCTCAAATTTTCAGAGGGCTTCCTACGAAAAAATGCGCCATAGATACTGTAACTATCTAACCTTTATTGTCCAACCATATGTGTGCGGTTTTGATGTACTTAGATTCTGTTGTGCTATGCTGTGCTATACTGTCTGCGCAAAACGAAGTCTGTACAGCTTCCAGGATGTATCTTCTCATACTCATTCGTGTTGTTCTGCACAGGACTACAGGAAGAGTTGTCTCTAAAGCCTTTTATTTAAGAAACCTTTCATGAACCTTTCTGTGGACTAAGCACTGAACTAGACTTCTTTTTAAGACCCTTGCACATATGGCTGACACTGTGATCTGAAAAGATCTATTTTATCTATCTTTAGGAGGAAGGAGAGTGTATCCTAAGTCGCAGAGCTTTGCGGTCGCGAAAACGCGGTTTGATGCGGGCTCTACCGGCACCTAATTAGCTTAATACAAACTAAAAGAACTTAAACGTTCTAAACTGAAAAACTAACTTAAGACCTACGGCGAGAAGGAAAAGGTTAAGACAGGAAGGGACAGGAACTAACAGAGCTAGGAAGAGAAACAGCGGTGCTGAAGATACTTGCGGAGGGATATTCTGCTAAGAAGGAAGTTGGAAGAGTCCTTAGCCAGGCGTAATATTCTGGACATTGGTGTATTTTAAATACTTGACGCAACAGGTCGATGGGACCCAAGGCCTTGCTTCTCATAACCATGCGTGTTGTGCGTGTTATATTCTTTACATGAATGGAAGGGGCCTACTGTTTAATGCCGTGTCCGAAGGGCAATTTGTTATTTGAGAAGCTTTCTCGAGACAGTTGTACTCTCGGATGTTTGTCAGACGCTTGCGAGAGGTGGGGCCGTGAAAACTTTTAGGTGTTTCCCGACCGATGAGAATTAATACGGAAGAGAGGTATGGTATGCGGGACAATCAGTGTGACCGGTAGTTAGCTAATGAAGGAAGAGTAAATCGGCAATTTCGCGAGGATTTTCGAGAGACTGCAGACGGATAAGTTAATTGAATCTGTCGATCCAGGCGAAGTCACGAAGGGCATAGCGTAGAAACCTGCTCTTGACAGGTCCAATACGGCGAATGTGGACAGCGTTAAAGGGGCCAAACCTGGCTTGCATATTTGAGGATATATCGAACGAAGGGGACGAATAGCTTTAAGAACTCTAGAGACCAACTTTTTATAAAGCCAAGTGGATAGTTGGTTCTACTTATAATGTTGTCGATGTGAGAACGAAAGTTGAGCTCCCTCGATCGGTAGAGAGAAAGTAATTCCTGAGATCAAGGAATTGTTTGTGAGTACGAAGGTGGAGAAATAAGTCGAAACCTGAACAAGATTTCAGGTAGGATTTCCAATTTTTCTTTTTCTTTTTGCGAGGCGAACGCAGTGGATTATGTTATTAGGTGGGGATGTACCAGAATTTCTTCGAAGCTTGTAAGGAATGGATTGGTAGATGCACTGAGATATTACAGCGAAAAGGATGCGAGGGCAGTATCGGTACTATCATGTGCGAAGTTGAAGTCAGTTATTCGGAAATGAAATGAGAGCGATTATTACAAATTTAGATAGATGGTACCGGTTACTTTCTGTAACGATAGAGCATCAGAAGACTACTGGTTAAGTCACTGATTTGATGGAACCCCTAGTTAGACAGACAATCAATAAATAGAACTTCTTTGTCAGAGAAGATAGAGAAGAATAAAAACACCTAAAACTACGACTTTATCATTGGGATCGGTAAGGATCATTGGGATCAAGGATAGAGTCCATAGCATCTATGGCATCTAGAAAAAGGGGATTTGCATGGGTCTCCCATTTTCGTTCTTTTGAGAGGACTATTCGCAGTGTGGTGTATAAATTTGAGTCCACTGGTTCACCAAACGGTCAACCAACACCCGTACACAAGATCTGCCGGAAACTTCGCCGCTGTCCGTGAGAGTGTGAAGGGGTATCCAAGGCAGTCGATTTCGCGTCGCTCACAGGAAGTCGGCCTTTCGCAGACCACAACTTGGCGAATTTTGCGTCGTGATTTGGGCCTGCACCCGTACAAAATTCAACTGACCCAGGAGCTGATGGTAAACGACCATAGACAACGAAGTATGTTCGCTAGATGGGCTCTGGAGCAGTTGATCAAAAAATCATCTTCAGCGATGAGGCCAATTTCTAGATGAATGGGTACGTCAACAATCAAAATTGTCGCATTTGGGACGATACCAATCTACATGAGATCCAAAGCGTCCAATGCATCCCGAAAAAGTGACTGTTTGGTGTGCATTTTGGGCTGACGGCGCCATCGGTACATATTTCCTTGAGAACGACGTAGGCCAGGCCATCACCGTTAACGACGAGCGCAATAGGTCGATGATTACCAACTTCTTTTGGCCTGAATTGTATCATATGGACACCAACAACATGCGGTTTCAACAGGATGGCGCTACGCGCCACATTGGAAATTCTGCACGAGCGATCCGAGGGCATGGTCATCTCACGTGGAGGTGATGTGAACTGGCCACCGAGATCATGCGATTTGGCCCCGTTAGACTTTTTCTTGTGGGGTTTTCTGAAGTCTCAGGTCTATGCGAGTAAGCCACCGGCCAAATTCAGCCTGACTTATGCGCCAGAGTCATGGAAGTCAGAGAAGCCGCGGCGGACATTTGAACGATCGATGTTATATTCCATACATACAATGGTAAACAATTTCGATGATACGTGTGAGATACGTACTTTGTTTTATATAAATTTAGAGATAGGAAGCACCTTTTATACATATGTACATCCAATGTATTATTTTTGGACTTACACCCTAAGTTCTGTCGTAAAGGGGTTCACTGGCCCCATGGCACCATGATACCAGCTATGCTGTTTGTCAAGGACGACACCAGTCTTCCTTTAGTAAGATGTACTAGATCGGTCTTGCAAGGATTATTGGATAATCTTTCTCTGGTGTACCATTCTGAAATGTGTAGTGAAGCACCTTGCATGACCAATCAGCATAACCAATGGAGTTATAGCCTGATCAATGTAAGTCGAACAAAAGGAGAAAGGACTCCACCTTGGGGACCAACCTTAGGCACTCCCCTAAAAGAGGATGTAACTATTCGACTTACTAGTCGTTGGGTGAATCTTCGATACCTCTGCTTTCGTCATTGAATCGTACTCAGTGCTCTTGAAAGCGTCGTTAATGTCAAGCAATAGAGCCCTTGGAACGGAGCACATCATAAAACTTTGTTGAACTTAACTCGGGAGTTTCCGATAGGCTTAGACTAAGATTATCTTTCACTGCCAATGCCAATATCCTATACTAGGCACCTCATTGCCGAAGCAGTTAAAACGATGGTGGTACCTGCCAGGTTGCTCTGTTCAATACTAGTACAAGCTAGCCTTAGATACTTGAAAGTGTCCAACAGAGGAAACATTTCCTAATATGAAGGTCAAGATCAATTAAAAATATCACTTCTGAATCTAAAGACTTCTTCAACCAACATCCTGGAGCCTATTAGAGACTAAGCACGACTTCCACAAGTTTTTCGACTTCGGAGAAACGCTGCAATCCAATGACGTACAAGCCTAGGTAGGTACTGTAGCGCAAAAAAAAGTCTTTAGTCAACGCAAGACAAACTGCACCGATGATTCCATAAATAAAGCCATACAATGTTGCCACTTAAATTTATTACTCGTACTACCTGCAAGTAGGTGCGTACCCTTAAGATTAAATTGGAAAACATATCATCGCCGGCCGGCCTAGAAGGTACCTTCAGATACAAAAAAAATTGTTTATCTTTCGTTTCGTTAATGGAAACCATCCAACCATCAAAGTTTACAAGCGGTAGCCAATTTGATTTCATGCAAAGTCACTTTGCGTCCCATTCACGCCTCGTTAATTGGCCTGGCCAAACAACTTACTGCTGCCTCCGTTCGGTAGCGAAAATTCAATTTTCCCCCTTTTTTCCAGGCGACGCGACGCGACGCTACGACAAACGACCAACGCGAACTACACCGACAACGTTGTCGTCGGTCGGCCGGCGATGATGAAGAACCATCATCACGGGATCGCTAGCACCTATCAACTCTTCCGCCTCTGCGCCGATCGCGAAAGTGAGATACGCCGATTATTTATAAGGTGCGCGTCAGTTGCGTGATAGTCCAGGTGCTGGAATTGAATTACAAATTTTTCGCTAAGCATTTTGTTTTCTGTTTCCTTTTTTTTGACTTTTGGGCGGAGAAAGGAAAACCTGACAGTTTATTGCAATTTTTTTGAGTAGAAATTAAAATTTCACTGATGAGATGCTTCTATCTGGTAATCGCAGGATGACAAGGTGACTGGTGTTCACACCAAGGTGTGTTTGGGTCTTTTGGAAGTTGGCTACCTATGTTCACAGTCAGGGGGGATAAATCGCAAGTAAGCTGCAACACTAGAGTTACCTCAAAAGCTGTTGATCCTTGATGACTGATTTATCCACCAATGTCTGTTTGAAGGAAAGACTTATCTTACTCACAAAACTGGTTATTTTTACATTCCAAGACCATTACTTCTCCGGTGGAGGGAACTTACTCCGCTTGGGAATTTATTTCACTTCTAGTGGACAATAATTTCACTTATCGAATGTGGATTAGTTCCCCATTAGATGTGAGAAATTTCGTAACATGGAACTTTGGTGAAGTAATGACAACTGACGAAGTCGCTTGAGGAGCTGCGGATAAAGGAGTGAAAAACTGCTTCCGTGCGGAGTGAGCTTAAAATACAATAATCTTCCATATGGGTGCATACCCGACCCTTTTTAACACACACTTCAAAGAGTAAATTAATTTCCCACAAGAGGTGGAATAATTTCCCAAGTGAAATAATTGCCCACGGAGTAATTTCCCAGCACACCTCTTTTTCCAGATGTGCATAAGTCTCCGTCGGATTTCTTTGTTTCTGTTTAGAAAATCTAGGAAAACCACATAACCCGTAGCCAGTAGAAACAAATGGGTGCAGGATTGCTTTAGATTTTGTACCCTTTTGGCAAATTTCCCCTACTTATCAACAAAAACGTGACCTTTCCTGTATATACTGAAGCTATCGCTATCTAACGCAATCTTTAGTACTTCGAGGAACAGGTCCTTAGATATTATCTTAGTAAACATGATGTTCATAGCCTCTTTCCATTCACCAGGCAGTTATCCTTGCAAGGTCTCTCTAGAAATGGATACATGTGGGGTTTTAGAAAGCTCAGGAGTGATTCGCTTATAGAAATCTGTTTTGGTTTCTTAACCCTCTGTTCTTTGTTTTACAGAGAAAAGGCAGCAAATTGCCTTTACCCTAAAAGAATGTATCTCCGTCCTTAGGAAGGAGAACTTGCCCTTGATTTGAGTGACAAAAAGCCGTCGGGTCGCTGCCAAAGACGATCAGTTGCAATTTATTCATCCAAATTCTACGGAAATTGACTGACATTGAACAGTTAATATTATCTGTAGATCAACAGATACTCTCCCATTAGGTATTGGAATTTAATTTGTCTCACTCTCTCACGGAAATTGATTCAGTTTCGCCAATTTCTTGCACAAATGTATCCATGCGGTACCAGCAAGGTTACTCCTTTTAAGGATAAGTCTAACGACTATCGACAACATGAGACAATGCACAGCAGTTCCCTCTCTAATGGCAGGAAATAAAGAATATTTTCTTGAGAAATACGTGCCACGCGTATACTGCCAGCATGCGGTCATGAAAACAGGCACGCGCCCGTCGGTAACCTCTGCGAACCTGATAATTGCCTTGGAAGCACCACCGCGGTGTTTAGTGATTATCCCATCGATGTTGTCCATTCAAGCTAAAGTGTCACAAAAATTATTACACACATCGCCCATAGTGTGTTCCTGCAGGTTGTAAGCTAATTACGTTCGTTCGTTGTATCTAGATGTATCTAGACGACCTCGACTCGAGGGATTGTTGCATTTTAGTGTGTCAATCCGTGTCAAGGACAGTTTTCTTTGAAATCCAAATCATCAACTATAACCTTGAGACACACATACACGTTTTATTGCATTCTCTGGCTCTAAGGTTGTTAACCATGCGAACTACTAGTAAGTATGTGTACAACTCTGGTTACTATTGTTTGCTCAACCATAGTTACGTGTTTTATTGGCTGAGAAAAATGAAGTAGTTTCACGTTACAGTTCGTAAATATTTGTGCTACTGGAATTATCAGCTCGTTGGCTAATATAATTGCTTGGAAATTAGATGATTGATGTGAGATACTTTCGGATGGCTCGATAATTGCTTGAAAATTTCACACTTTTACGCTTTGCAATCAAAATTATCGAATTAACAGATTGTGTTGGGAAACGTAATCGTTTTCTGATGACCGGGTGCCTAATTGAATTATGGAAAGTTTACATTTTTTCTTCTTCGTTTACCGTACTACACTGTTCGAGATTTTGAGATGTATCTGCGATAATTATACGTGTCAACTGTGGCAGAAGTCATCAGTCATTTGGACAAGCAGTTGCTTTTCCTTGTATTAAGAGCGGAAGAACGATGATTTTTTAATTAAGTGCGAGTGTTCCAAGGTAGAGAAGCTTCTTAATTATCCGGAACTGGGGTGGCGACATCTTATTTTATGCCTCTACTGTAACAAATGTGGCACTAAGATTGACTATACTAGAAGGATTTCAACGAATCACTCACTATATCAGGCCAACACATGGACTCATAGACTAGGCGAGTCTAGACTGCTGTCACTAGTAGACACAATACTTCTCAATACGGGAAGTGCCAACCCTTTTAGCAGAAATGGCAGAGGCTACGCTGCATAGATTTGTGCTGCTGATTCCCATTCTTCTGAGGTGGACCGCCACTGGAGTTGTGACCTTAGTAGGAGGAGTTCTCTGGTCCTTTAAGCCTTGCATTAGACCCAAATTAGCCTCGAAACACGGTAAGAGGACAGTAAACCCTACCTAGCATTGGCCATGTGGTAGAAGTTATGAGGCTAATGGGCGGTTGGAACGAGCGATCCGTTGAGATGCCGATTGATTCGGAGCCTGTTTTGGCTAACAAAGGAGATCCAGTTTGGTTGAAGTGACTGCCAGTACAGAAAACCAGCACACTTAGATCAATAGTAGGTCCATTGTGATACCACGTGGGTCAAAGGTGAAGATCATCCTCTATCTGTTCGTTATAACCATTTCGAACTTCTAATGAAGTGTGAGCTATCAATGTCCATATTTGTCAGATTACGAAGCTTTCTTTTTCGAGAGAGAGCTGGGCTTAAACTAAGAAGGTGTGGAGGAGTTTCTTTCTCTTCTTTAAACAGCTTGTGGCATGCTTGCCTATAAGACAGTGTCCCGTGATGACACCTATTGTAATGCCTATGTCCAGTCTGCTGAGAGAGATCAATTTTTTGGAGCATTTCAAATCCATCTGGAGATCTTGATACAACTGTCCACCTAAGATCTTTGCTGTCGACAGCACCTACCTTAACTTTAAGTTTTCGTGTACCGATTGGTATCTCTACATTGCCTCAGTCCACCGAAATAGGAAAGTTGTAGGAGCTACTAAGTGTTTCTAACTTCGCCGCAGTACTAACCTCAAGTAATGTAATTGGGGAGCAAGGTTACGTTCTTCGCGAGCTCAAAAGGTGTAGTATTGTGCAGTCTTGAGTAAACATACCAGGTTGGTTACAACCCTTGGTTCTTGGATCATGGAAGCCTGCTGACGCCGTAATGGAGTTACAATAATATAGGGAAACCTGCAACACAGTGTAATTTAGGGCTTCCTAGTCTGAGGACGATTCCAGCAGTTCTTCGTCTCTCAGAAGTGAATGCAAATTGTTCAGGTTCTCATCCATTTCCATGTCAATTTATCCTCCTCGACTAGAGACGGATTCCGAATGAGGTTTGACGCTCCAGAGTCATAACTTGGAAATTAGATAGATGACTTGGATTGAGATGGAGGTTTTCCCTTTTTTGTACAATTTGATGGTGATCGGATCTAAGCCGAGGTATACAACAGCTCCAGTCTTCATCTCAAAAAACTCAACGATTCCTTATTGATGACAATGAGTGCACATCTGTTAGCACTCTTTGACTCGTCCAGCTAAGCGACGTGCCAGTTGTGTGTCGGAAGACGACGTTTGCTGGTTTTGAGGAACATCACCCAAAGAAAGCACAGAAAATGGGCAAGAAACGAAGAGATTTCCCCTGGTTTTCGGACAACCCATAATAGTCCAAGAAATAGCAAAGACTGCGGCCGTGATGATTTCGTTGATAATAGCTCAATCCATGGCCAGTTGGTTTAAGGGGAGAATCCTAACCTATGACACAAACAATGGATTCAAAGAACTCAGTGCCAAGTCCATTACGACGAGGTCGAACGTATCTAAGGAGACAAAACTGAAACTAACTGAAGTTCCTCGAAGATGTGGAACAATAACCCCAAAACCTTACAATACAGAATTGCACCAGTTCAAGAAACAATTCAAATCACAACAATGGCACTTGCCTCGTATGGATCATTCCCAGCACAGGAGACTCAACAGAATGTCGAAAAATACTCTAAACCGCCAACCTTATCAAGGTGGTTTCAGGCCAGGAAAGCCACACTCTGGAGATGCTGGAGAGAATCCAAAAAATCCATTTCAATACCCAGCACCTTTTTATCGATTTCAAGGCATCGTATGAAATCATGTGTAGAGACGAGGTGCACCGAGCCATGTTTAGCTTTGACATCGGTGCCAAATTCACCTATGCGGGATAATGATGGAGAACGCTCGCTGGTCCATCAAGGTCGGTAACGAACTCACCGAATCCTTTGATTTCAAAAAGAACGGAGACAAGGTAATGCGCTGTCACGCGAAAGGCACAAGTCAACAGCGGAGACACAATTTTCCAAAAGTTTGTCGAACTACACTGTCACTGTTCTGCCACATTCCCTGGTATTGAAACTGAAGCTTAAAAAACGGGTTTGGTGATAAATGACAGCAAAATCGAGTATGTCCTGTCAACAAGAAGAGACACACAACATCGGGGAATCCGACGAAACGTCAACAGCTATAACTTCGAGGTAGTAGACGATTTTGTCTTCCTCAGCTCTACTGTAAATTCTGACAATGACATCTCTTTCCAATCGCGGTTTCATTGGATTAAGAAGGCAATTGAATAATAGAGCCCTATCCTGAACAAGTAGTGAGACTCTATATAAGACCCTGACCATCCCAGTCTTCCTTCATTGCACTGAAGCGTAGACTCTAACAAGAAAAGGATTCTTCATTTTTTCGGTTCTTCGACGAGCTTTGGAAGAAGAGATTCAATGACAAACTATACGAGCTGTTCAGCGACATCTACTTAGTCAAAGAATTGGGCATCAGACATTTAAGATGGGTACATGTAGAGCGGATGAATACAAATGATCCGGCTCTTAGAGATTTCGAATCCAATCCTGAGGTACAACGTAGAGGAAGTAGAGGAAGACTTTAACTTACGTGGCTCGTACAAGTAGAAGAGGGGCTCAATCGACTTGAAGGGTGCAGGCAGTTAGCTAAAGCGCGGGCTAACTGCAGCAGCTAGTTGATGGAGGCCCAGGTTCACCCCGAACTGAACACCAGCTAAGTAAGTAGTTAAGCCTCCAACCTACATGACGGCACCGGCTTTGAGAATGTGATGAGCATGCCGTACCACCTTTATGTGACAGGCTGGTCAAAGTAGTTCAGACAGAATAATAATGAATGTTGGAGGACCTGGTGCAGTGCATCATAATAAAGGTACATTATGTGACGCATCCGTGGATGTTAAGTCTTAGATCAGAACGATTAGCTCCTTCTACCGACTATGTGGGTTGAGGATGTCCTGTGCTATACATATGTATGTATCATGCTGCCTTGACTATCGAACTACAAAGGACGCGAAATTCAAGCACTCCGAGCTTCAGTCAAGCTAAGCATGATAGTATGGCAGGACACCAGTCTTCGGAGGAAAAGATTTCATATACCAGCTGTCTCTTGGCCGGACACTGCACGTATGGAAGGTATCTAAACAGGTTTAGTCTCAATAAATCTCCCATCTATTCAAATTCCAAAGAGACCAGGGCCCACGAGATCTAGAGGAAAGAACTGAAGCAACACCAACTCTCCTTGTAGCCAATCTCAAGGTTCTCCTATCGAGGATTGTTCTATTTAGTCTCTTCGAAGTTTGTTGTTTAATGTTGTTCCACCAAGTTGACGAAGACCATCTTCTACCTCCGGGATGTGTTGGAATTTGTTGTACTTTTAAGATGACATGTTCTTCCTTTGGCCATACCATCTGAGTCGCATTTGTTTAAGTTTGTCCTCTTTTGTCCTACCGGCGCTCGTATGTACTTCTTGTTCGTGAGTTGAAATGAAATCCCGGTCCTTCGCTTCAAATTTCAGGACTGAAATCCTAGAACTGAGGCTCTATTGTCTATTGAAGCTCCCTGTAGTCTCTGAGGTAAAGACTCTTCTGTATGTACCTCCACAAGATTGATCTGCGATCCTTTAATGGCAGAGCAAACCAACTGAAGTGCAACCAATTGTTTTGAGGCTCTCCCTTCCATTAGTTCGAAATCGGTTGCATCACGTTCCTGGGTGACCCATCACCTAACTGAAATTTCGGTTCTAACCTTTCCATTTGACTGGAAACACATACGTCTGCGATGCACCGCAAGATAACATTTTTATTTATTGAACTGACAGTTCAACTATGATTTAGCTGACACCCGGTGATTTGTGGTGCCACAGCCATTAGGAAATTAGATACCACACCTAAAACAAATTGTACTCTCCCAGCACTATTGTACTCGCATTCGAAGGAGCGTCCAATCAACACATCAGCACACCGTGGAAGACCGTATATCATTTCATATAGAAGGAACTGACACAGATCAGATGTATCTTTGCAATCTTCTGCTATCTGCAGATGAATTTCCATCTCATCAAGGCCGAGACTGAACCGAGAAACATCTCGTTCCCTCGCACCACGTCAGTGCTGGCTCTCCCTGTTGACGTTGACAATATCATCGTGGAGCAAGGCAAGGCGCTCCATGTTGCTGCTGCAAGTACTTAACTGCAATTGGTTCCCGCATGCCAGTGGTGGATAGACAACCTATGCGAGGTTGTTGCACCATCCCTTGAGCTGTACTCCTTTCCTGTCTGTCTCTCCCCAATCCCGGGACATGATGGAAATAAAGTCGGTTGCCTGTAATAATTTATCCTTTCAGTCGTCGTCAGTTCCATCGTCTGATTGACGTCTCCTTTTATGATTTCATGTTAGCATGGGTTCGCTCCGCGTGCATTCGTTACGAAAAGCGGAACAAGCCTCTTGGATGAGCCTCATCGCCTGTCAATCATACCAGTTTTCAGTATTACCACTGCGTGTGCATGTACAAGTAGGGTAAGGCATTGATTGTAATCGATAACGAAACCAATATAGGTGAGTTGGCTTTTAGCACGGAATTATCGAGTATCTGTGTACCTATCTATCTGGTTAAACTGGGCCCCACTTCGTTGTGTGTTTTAGTTAAGTGAATCCAGGAGGTAATTGAGTTGTTTGTGGGGGTTGGCCATCGATTGAATTCAGTTCGGAGGATTTGGACTGGCTGCGGATAGACAGTTGAAATTATCGAAAATTGGCTTGTAATTCAATTGTAATTCTGTTGGCCTTATTTAAATTGCCATTTGGATTTGTCGTGCAGATAATCTGTCGTCTTTGGCCGGCATCGACCGCGAGCCGGATTATGAATTGCAAAGTGAAGCGATTACCAGCGTTACCTACCGACTGTGGGCGTGATTGGATGGCAAAGTGATTCGAAAATGCCAGCGTTTATGGGCTTTTAGGTGAGTACCTATGCATTATCGAAAAAGGTATTTGGATTACAATTTGAGCGGAATAATTGGAAAGATTAATAGGACAGGGGCTTTCTCCGGAGTCGGATCTAAACGGATCCATTGTGAAATAGGACCTACTAATATGTTCCTCATTTTCAACACTGAGATTCCAGTTTATAGCTTTTGTTTAAATGCAGAGCCTTCTCACTCTAAATTCTCTGAGTACAGGGCATCTGCCTATGAAGTGATGGATGGGTTCTCCTTCTCTTATGCCTCCAAATATGCTTCCACTAGTCTTGGTCTATCGAGTACTGTGGAAATTGAAAAAAAAAATTTAGACTCACTTGACGACCTTCTACGCTAAGTCTGTGTAGAAATTATTACTTTTTCGTATTCTAGTAAACTGCCACTGTCAATGGTCACACCATTGTGTAAATCGTAATCGGATTCCGTATACGTTTTGGATCAAACCAAGACCAGATTTGTCCTGATATTATGAAAGTAGATGAAAGAGATTTTTCCATCTACAGTTGGTGCTACTAAAAGTGTTTAGTCTTAGCAAGGGTTTGGAGGTCGTACCTCCACAAAGATTGGTATACTTTCCTCGAGATTTTATCTGTAGGCACGAATAAGGCGTGTATTTTAATTTGTCTTCCAGCTTGATGTGCCCCTCAAAGCACATCCATAGATATGTTAAAACCATCCTTGTACTCAGATTTAATGTTATTTTCTATCCAACCAAGTCTAAAACCCCATGTTAAGGGTCCTCATTGTGAAATGCATAATGAAATGCTCCTGTAGTCACTTGGGTCATGGACATCCCCGTTTCTAAAAATTAGACTCGGAGCGGAGTAGTATAAAGCGCTCCAACTGCAGTCACTGAAGATAACATCGACTTAGTAAGGGAATGGGTGCTCGAAAATTGTCACATTCTTGTTGGAGAGAGCTATTCATCTCTTACTTATCGGTTCGTCACATTTTAGGTGATGTTTTGTGTATGAGATGCGTTGTAGCATCTCTCAAATCTATCCTTTGAAAATTCACTGAAAGAACTGAAGGCGATCCCAGTACGAAATGTACGAATGACTAATGTATTTATTGGACAGAAATCTACCGCTTCAAATGATCCCTAACGAGATCCAAGGCAGTGAAAGGCTGTCTCTTAAAGAGATAGCTGGTCAGTACAACCTCACCCTTTGCTGGGTACCAGGTCACTGTGACATATCGGCAATTTGCGAAGTTAACGCATTTGGCAGAAGAGACTCCTCTGGTTTAGATAGCAAAAACGTCACCGACATCGAGGCGCCAACGTCGTGTGCTAAATACCTGATCACCGCCAAAGCAGTAAGGCTGGCCAAACATCGATGGGATAAGCTAGACCATTGCAACACTGCCAGACTGCGTTGGCCTAGTTTAAACGAAAGGACGACAGGACTCCTAAAGGAGTCCTTTCCAAGATGGTTAACACCCTAAGCGGCCTCTTTGCTAGAGGAAGGCATGCTCACAGACTGGGCATCCCCTACAATAACTTCTTCAGAAGCTGTAGCGAGCGGATGGTTCCAAGAGTAATAGGGTGACCCACACACCTTACTTAACGGAAGCACAATAGGCCTTTTCTGGTCTAAGTGCATCCTTATCGAGGGCCGGTTTAACCAACCAACTAACCAATGAGGCCTATATGAAGGGTTTCTTCTGGAGCTTTGTTCAACTTTAATCTTCCAAGTCGTGGGCGCTGTAGCTCAAGTGGTTAGTGCTTTGGACTACGCATCAAAGCTTTCCAGGTTCAATCCGTTGACAACACCTAAGATTTCTTTCAAGACCTCATCTCGCGCGAGCGTCTGACCAACATCCGAGAGTACAACTGTCATACGACGATAACAGTTGGCCTCTTCCAATGGTTGGGAGAAGTTAGGCCCTGTCGCGCCGAATAATGCAAGTTTCTGAATATATTTGTAATTTCATCAAGATAAATCCATCTGTCCAAATGCAGCTCCTCTTGCAGCTTAGCTTGGGTTGAGAAGAGCTCTGTAGTATGATTCCAAAAGAGTGTGTCTCCGGACACATTGGATAATCTTCATTTCTCTAGAGATCTCGTCCATGTCCTGTTGTAGGATCCCATTCATATCCCCCCATAATAAGAAGGTTTAGAAAGTAATTGTCAGCAAGGAAGGTTTTGACAGAATCTGGATCATTTTGCCAATGTGAGGTACCTATAATAGGGGTACGAATGTGAGTTAGGACATAGTGGTTCCTTGCAGTTCAGCAAAGCGTGATGCTGACCTTCGAGCTTAAATATTGTAGTTCCTCTTTGCATCACTTGACCAGTTTTGATTTGACTGACTATCTATATGCGAGTGGATAGGCCTAGGCAAGTTTCAGTGACTCCATAAATTTCTGAAAACGCTTGCGTTGCTGAGATGTTTTATGGACATCATTGCACCTTGGCTCGGTGGTATTGCAGTGATCTGCTGTCTGTCTGCTTGGACATGATAAAGTTCCACAACACTTTCAATTCGTTATTGATTTTGGGGAAAGTGTGGGAAGGATTCTACTCTCGAAAGCTTTAAATAGGACTTAGACTGCCTTATAGACTAATAAGGATCTGGAGCTGTTTAAAGTATTATCGTACGAGCAATTTAAAAGACCCAGCGATCGTCCATAACTACCGAGATTCTTCTCAGTGTCCAAGCTTAAAGAATTCAGTGGGCAGAATCTTCAGTGGCTTCAAATATGTATATTTATGCCAGGAACGGAGAACAAAAACTTGTCGTTGCATCTGCTTACCTCAGATGCTTGTAGCTCCTGCTATTGCCCGGCCTGACATAGAGTGACGCGGGATTGCTGTTTAGTATTACTTCGTGAGTGGTTCTGACACTACATGTTGTCATCCAATTCTGTTCCGAAAGCAAGTTGTGACAATTCTGTATAGTAGGATGCTCCTGGGGTATCCAGATCTCTGGTAGTTGTTCAGTATTACTCCAAGGCATTTGACTCCTTCTTCAAACCTGAAATTAGATAAAAGATCGCTTTTCCTTGTAGTCAGGACTAGTTTCGACCAGAATCAGAGACTAAACTGAACTGTAGTCGAAGTGTCTGGGTTGGTATTGATGGCCTTGTGGAACTGCCTGTGGAAATGACTTCTGATATCCTATCCATGAATTTTATTGTACAGAATATATGAAGGGTCAGAGTACCGATTGTGGGATCTGTTGGAATAAGATTTCAATGACACAAGGAGGATGACAAGGCTCTCTCTGAAGAAGGTCTGAAACTGCGTTGACTCTTCTCCCGTCAGACATCAGAGCGTCGTCGATTGCTTTCTACAAACGCGATATGGTTGGAACGGCTCTCCAGGATGAAGGCAGACTACACCAACGAGTCTGCAAATCAGCGGAAATCTTGCTGTCTCTGAACAGAAAAGTCTGTAAACACATCGGTGGCGTTCTTCAGGGACATTTCACTTTTGGAGTGGACTAGACTTAATTCCTGACTGCGATGATGTCGACGATTATTCGAATCATTTCCTTGGTGATTGTCCTGCCTTCCCTTGGATCTGGTGAACGTTTTTCGGTGTTGATCTGATGATCAGCTCTGAATATCAGTTAGCAATGGACCAGTTGTCGTAATGACAAGATAGTCTGTCCTACACTAATATATGTATAAACTAGGTATCTGTGACCTTTTAAGTGTGAAAACGTTCAAGATAACGGAGCTTGACTAACCTGACCTGTTCATCATCTGTCCTAAAAGTTGTCACATCAGGGTTCCTTGCCCCGACGTCTAATGCTTTGAATAACCCAAAGGAGCTTAAGTAAAATGTACTCAATAGGTGTAAGGTCCTGTAACCAGTAATTTCTCACATGGCTACCCAAAAAGTGAATATCGAGTAAGAGTAGAGCTCTCAGTACTTCGTCCTCAATATTCCTCAACCAACCTCCCATCTGGCTGAGGATGGCGCGTCTTTTTCAACTTGCACCCATTCTAGTATGCACAGTCCTGAAACGTTGAGATTTCTTTTCGTTTCCATTGTTTATGATGTGGAATTCCAGGGATAGTTCTTCAGGAGCATTCCTGCTTCAGCTAGGGTCTACCAGCGAAGTATTAGAGTCTTTTTTCCATCTTTATTCAATTGCAGGGGGAAATTCCTAAGCTGGGAGCGGGGGACCTTCCTTTCGAGAACTAGGCGAAAATAGTTTCCCTCCAGAATGCCACATAATCGTTTATGAGAAAGGCATCTGTCCCTTGCAGTTCGATAAGCAATTAACGACTACCAACATGGACAGGACATCTACATACTTTCAGCTTGTTTTAAGGCGATTCAACGACATTTTGCCCAAATGAAAGGTGCCCCAGTACATGGTTCGCAAAATATTTGTCTCACTGTTCCAGTGCACTTAAGGAAAACCCAGAATCCATTTTGGATACCATGGTATACAGAATTTCCCACCTCCCGTGTATTTTAATTAACTCCAATTTCAGTGAAATTCAAGGAATCCCAGGACTTCCATCTGCTGCTCCTCCAGTACGACATCGATCGTCAATACCGAGAATGCGCACAGATTCCCTCATGACGAAAACGACGAAGACGAAGACGAAGACGAAGACGAAGTCGACCTTCTCCAAACAGCACAACCTAATTAAAATAAATTCCAGAGTCAGAGAAATGCGCAATCCTGGTGCAGCGTACGCATCATAAATTCGGACATCATTCACCGTGAGTGAGTGCGCGGAGAATCCCTCAAGACACTCATTTCCATTTGTGCGAACGTTAAATGGCGCAGGGAGAGCGGCAGTAACAGCGGCGAACAGCAACAGCAGAACAGCAGAACAGAATCTAGAGAACACAAGCACTTCGTGGTGCCCCTTTGCGCGGCAGAGCAACTCTATCCTCATCCCACGAGTGAAGCCCAGCTTCCACCTCCTAATTGTGACTGTATTCCCATTTATTATGCCCACCCCGCTGGCGTCTCCTGATCCACTCCACGGCCAGCCATACAGGCTGCTGGAGCTCAATCTTCTTGGGTGGTCCAGCACGTTCGGCAAATGTTCAAAAGAGCCCAGGCCATCACGAAATCAAATCAGCACAGCCAAAGGGATGTAGTGCAGGCGTTCGCATGGCCGGCCGGCGGGAGCCAGAGCGAAGGGCATACATTCACCAAACATCTTTGCATCCCATGCGCAGAAGGGCTTGTGGATCGTTGTAGTCAACGCAGTCTTCTTCTTCGTCTTCCTCGTCTTCATTGTCTTCATCGTCGTCATCGTCGTCGTCGTCATCATCGTTTAGGGTTCTTGATCTGGGAGTAATCTCAGATGATGATTCAAAGATACATACTTACTTGGGGTGTGCGGGATGGGGGGACCTTGCGACGACCATGAGCGGCCTTTTGGTGCGTAATACAGTTCTGCCCATCGGTCTGCGAGGCCCGTGTAGCCTCGTGTGTATATGTCATCCTGAGCTGCACTTCAAGGTGAATTGGTACACCGGGTAAACAATCGGTCCGTCGCATTGTCTGGCCCGGAGATTGCACCACACGGTAATAGATGCATTTCTTGTAGCAATTTATTGAAATTAATCACCGGTGCATTTGGCCACTTGCAGCTCGTTTGGGAGTTGCATCTTTTCGGCCTCGGATTGGATTTGTTTCTGGACGTTTGGTCTCTCGTCTCAAAGGAGGAGGAAACACCAGTTTCGTGTATGATTAATGACGCGGTGCGTGGAAAAGCAAAATGAGGAGAGCCATTGGGAGAAATCTTTAAGAAAGTTTTAGCCGCGCTTCGGTGTATCTCGGGGAGTATCTTTAAGAGTCCTTTGTTCAAAAGTTATTTCGCGATATCTCTGCGAAGCGGTTCGACTAAAAGCGCACACAAAACGCCACGGAACCGTGTAATGTAATCCGTCTTCAAAGGGGGATTAGTTTGCAAGGCAGTCAGATACTCTGGCTTCGGTGTATTGTCAGGTATCTGACGCGTTGAGATTAAATTGTACGAGTACATTCATTAGCGAGACTTGGGTAGGACTGGAAGCTCACGATGAAGTAGGACTTTTGTCATAGAGTTTGGGCGAGCTTAGGCTATCATCGTTAGACTGAAGAACATTCTTTGAAGCTCTTCCTGGACTTAAGTCTTTCGATTCCTTTGTATAGATTTGCATTCCTTATGCTGACATTCAGAAATGATTTCAGCTTTAAGGCTACAGAAGCTACATTAAGCTAACTCCACAGAGGGTTTAAGGTCTGACTTATGCGGTGGACTCTGGATGGAAACGTACTTCATCATCCCACTAGTCGGAGAATCGCTATAAAGATTCCTAGCAGATGGGAATGGGATGACGGTTCAGACTGTAAAAGGGAAGAGCCAGCTATCTATAGCCGTGAATCTAAAATGGACGAAGGTAGTGGATATGGTGTGCGCTGCGATTCTCGAAGTACAAATCACGACTTCAGACTTAAGAACGATTGCAGCGTTTTCAAGGCGAAGTCATTGCTATAAAACAAGTTACGGACATGGTTGTGGGGCAAAATATTTCTGGCAAGATCGTCAGTTGACAGCCAACCAGCCGTCAAAGCATTACAGTCAGCATGGCTTATGATCAAACTTAAGATATCTCAGTACCCAACAAGCTGATCCTCTCTTAGGCACCGGACCACATGAAAATCCCAGGTAACCGGATGAACTGGACGGGGTAGGGTCACGTCTAAGCTCCTTGTAGGCCAATACACCACTTAGCAGCCAGACTGACACGTCTGTCCGTCAGTCTATAGGCATCTAGTCCAGTGAAATGCCTAACAGACAATGGTATATTCTACGTACAAGTGCTATCGGCAAATCGCTATGGCCAGCCTATAATAAAAAGAAATCCGCAGATCTTATAAAACTAAGTCACAGGGATATTCGGACAGTTGTTGCACCACGGTTACGACTACACATAACGACTTCTACAGAAACTGCATCTCTATTCAGTTACTTGCTTGTGTGATTGTCCAGATTTAGCCACCAAAAAAGAAAGACGCTCTTGGGAGCTATAGAAAGCTATAACGAGCTGACCAACCTAACCTAACCTAAGGGCGTAGATATACACGGGAAGAACTCCCCAAGCTCGAGTACTCTCATGGTGGGCAAGATGTTGGTAAGACTGAAGGTCGCTGATGATGCGACTATCCTGGCCTCAAGGAAGTACCTTCCAGCCCTTAATGAAAGGTTCAATCGCGCATTATAATCAGTGGATGACTGGGCTGAGAGCAAAAGACTGGGAGTCAACCCTGTGGTAGTGCTTTTCACTAGGAAAAGTTTTATCCCTACCTTTAGCCCTACCAAGATTCACAGATTTGAACTCTGACTCTCGAGATCGATCAGACGCAGACCCACTCTTACTCATGCTTTACTAGTTTGGTGAAAGGCCCTTGTATCCCAGTATCAGTTTTCCAAACTTAAACACATACAGAGGCCGACTTGCATCAGTGTCATGGGGGGTTCAGAAAGGTCCATGAACTTCTACTGCAACAGTCTGCAGGCCAAAACTGAGGGAACTACGATAATGATAATCGAACCCCTATTCTCATACATACATATGTATATCGATAATATCCGGATGGGAGACCATCAACGGATCGACGGTAACTGATCATATGAACCTGACGGTTATATTTGAAAGGAGATTTGCTATATGCACTTAGAACAGATACTGGGAGCACGATAGAACCGACAGTGAAAAGGAATTCGGCTTCTACATAGCCACGGTTCAAGAGCTGGAGTCCACTGTGAAATTCTAAGAACAAATAGTTCCTTCCGGCTGCTGGAACTATACGTGAGACAGGTATTAAGGCTCTGGGCCTTATCTACATATGTAGAACAATATATGTACATATCCAGACCCCCAATAAGGTGCCCTCTGCTGCCTATCAGGGCATATCATAGAAAACGAAAGGGTTGAGGAGCTCACAAGAAGAAGCGGCTGCACTTCATGTTTCGCAAGCTCTCCCCTCCTTTGCAATCCCAATTTGGTCCTTAAAGCAAACATGAGAAGATGAAACCATTGGTCAAGCAAATGGACGATTGTCTCATCTGGACACATATGCAACGGTCACGGCGCTAAATTGTCACAACACACGAGTACTCTCAGGAATAGTGGTATTCACGTGGAGTGGCCTAGGTGTACTTCACTATTCCAAAAGTTACAGGGATGCGGAAGAAATTGAATCTGTTCGACCCCTACTGTTTGACGGTCCTGCCCTAACTGTCGGAAGAATGAGAACTCTTGGCAGCTACTGCTTCACTGTTTTGAAGGACGAGTGTTATGTCGAGTGAGAGAACTCCTGCAGTTCATATCTCTATCGGGGTGGTTCTAATTACAGTGGTCTGACTGTAGTGCCACCTAAGTAAGTCCATGCAGCGTTTTCTGGGTTAAACAAGGTGCTACAATGGACGAAATTCTGTTTGGTCTAAGTGAGCAGCGATCTCCCTGCTCACAAGACACCCAAATAACGTAACCTAACCATGATGGAGAGTTGAAAAAAGGGATCCGCCAATTCTGTCTCTCTGTAACTAAGGCTGCACGCTAAACGGCTCAACGAATTTACTTACCAGAGGCAGATTCAGATTAAACCTCAAATCTAAGGATACCATACTCATACTTAAAAAAAAATGGATTATGTCAGAAATGGGTCTATCGATACATTACATAGGGTCACGCCCACTTTTTCGGCCTGTTTTTCGAGAAAAAACATTTTTCCGATTAAAGTTCAAATTTTCATTAAAAATTATCACCGTCGTGGCTCAAAAACTTCGGAATGGCTTCATGTACCTTTAAGAAAATGGTGGGACTTTAACAGTTCATTTGAAAGTTCAATCCGGAAATGTTTTTTAAAACTTCAGCTTGACGGTTGAAGTACGTACGAAACAGTCGTACACTCTATTTTTCGAAACATCTAAAGCAGGGCCAGAAGGCTTTAGTTGGCCTTTCAGTGGTCCTGCTTAGATGAAGCTTGCAATGGAAGTCTTATGCATAGCCTTGACTTAGAAATCGAAAGTTGTTGAAGTCGTTGAGAATAGTATCTACTGCAATGGACCATAGTAGGGGGATAGCACTCGACCTTGAGGATAAACGTTTGTAGTTTTAAAGAAAATCGATAATTGCTTTTGTTATAGTTATCTGTGGGTCAATAAGTTTGGGATCATCCGCAGTTCGGATAATCCATCAGGGATATACTACCGAAAACCCCGGAGATGTTCAGAGAGGCACAGAAGATCTTCGATAAAGACTTTTAACTGTGCTAACCAGATAGTGCAAGACTGTTCTATAGATTTTCCTGATTGAGTTGTTGGTCTAAGGTTGGTTTAAGGTATGTTCTCTTGATGCAGCACACTGAAGTGAGACTGAAAGGACTTCCAAGATAAATATCAGTATTTTAGGTCGTAACCCACAGAAATAGTCCGTTTACCTTTGACAAATACCGTCCTAACCTTTCCTTTGAAGCTTTCCAGCTCATCCGTCTAGCCATTTGAAATATACTCCATGCTGAGGCTATAGGAATGGTCAGCTGAAATACATTCCACTTTTCAATAGCCAGTAGGCAGTAGGCAATAGGTAGTGCAACCTTAATCCAGTCCTACGCACGAAATGTCTCTTGAAACCTACAGACAAGAATGAATATAATGGTAGGTGGGTTGGCTTTGGCTATTGGCAATGGTGTATCCCTTAGCTCGTGGAGCTATCAATAGTAGCATCTGATACACAAACCACCCCTTCGATTAATGTACATAGCTGCAGAGGTCGTTTACTGGAATGTGGTCCAGGAATTTCCTTCTTAGTAGGCAGAGGTTTGGACAATCACGCAGGAAGTGTTTACCATCCTTTAGGACATCCTTAACACAATAATCTCAGTTTATTTACGTGGTACTGCTACTCCTATGAGTGTGAATAGGAAGTTCCATTCTGTTTGTATCAGTCCGTCGGTTCTTGCTTTTTTAAATTATGGACCACATTTTTCTCGTTGTATGTGTTAAGAGCTCATCAGAGTTTTATTTCCCTCTTCGTGCCTACATATGTGTATGTAGTGCGTGCCTTAGTCAGTTCAAGACCTCCTTCATTCCCTCATATACTTTCATTCCCTGGTATACTTTTGGATTGAAAATGAATGACAGTCAGGGACTTTTTTCCGAGAACCTTAAACTGTTCTCGAGAGCAGTTTCAGCACAAGCCTTAATTTCTGTAGCAGATATCGCTTTTATCGATCCCTGGATGGTATTGCCTTCATGGCAGTCTCATGGGCAGCTATTGTCACAGCTAGGACCTCTGCAGTTCGGAACTCTGACCGTTGACCGATTTACTTGTATATATGCCGAGAGCTTCAGAAAATACACTTACTTTTACATCGAATCCCAATTTGGATTCATCAGTATACTCTTCTGTGACTTCTGGGTTTTGTATCTCTCTACTTAGATAGGTCTTCTACTCTTGAGGACTGTTCTTGTGGACGATCCGATTCTTTCGACCTCCAGCTGACCGATCGGCTCATATTTACGACGTTTGCGGCTGGCGATTCCTGTATAAAAGGAATACATTGAGAATGACCTCGAGTCCTGCCATCGGCGTTGTTCTTATTGTAGAACCAATGAACGTTGGTCTTTCTAGCTTCGTGATGGCCTTAAGATTGCAGGGCTTGCAGGAGGTTTTCCTGCATATGGGGTTGCCATTGATACATACTTCACGGGCAGTGAAGGATAAGGAGAGTCTCGCTCTCTTCATATCACTTTGAGAATCGTCAATGTATCTGTGACATCCTACCTTGACAAGGTTAATGCTATTCAGCTGTTACCAATGTTACGTAGTTAGGTTAGGTTAGGTTTGTGGGTAGGCGAATGGAAACATTGTCACATCGCCAGACTCAGGTCAGTACAGATCCATTGTGATACCCATAGGGAAGAGATGTACCTTGCCCATTGGTTAACCCTTGCTTTACAAACATGTTTTATATGAACCTCCAAGCCATGCAGTAGATTCAAGATGTCATTAATTGATCTGTTGAATCAAATCTTCAAGATCACAGAAGAAGTTTCACCCCAGGAACTTAAATCTTAGACCAAGACCGCCGGAGGAAGTGGGTATTATCCTCATTGACTTCCTCGTCTCCATATCTCCGACATATGCCTTCTTCCGTGAGTCTTGTCAAGTTGTACCGGAGAGTATTATGCCCTGTGATTACTCCTATCAGGGTAGAAAAGGATTTCATATCCTTTCGAATAATTCTGTCGGTCCTACTCTGGTCAAAACAAGGTTATAAACCGCTTGTAACCTCACAGGTGTCTAGGGAGGCCTTGAACCCTTCTTCTTGCTTCAGTGCGTAATGCGGCATGAACTCCGAGGTGTCTTAACCTCTTCTTGCCAGTTCAATTGCCTTCTCATTTCCTGGTATTCCTTCGTGTCCAGGGACCCACCAGAGGGCAACGTTGTGCTGTGTTCCAAGAACCTTGGCTCGTGGCTCAAAAACTTCGGAATGGCTTCATGTACCTTTAAGAAAATGGTGGGACTTTAACAGTTCATTTGAACATCAATCCGGAAATATTTTTTAAAACTTCAGCTTGACGGTTGAAGTACGTACGAAACAGTCGTACACTCTATTTTTCGAAACATCTAAAGCAGGGCCAGAAGGCTTTAGTTGGCCTTTCAGTGGTCCTGCTTAGATGAAGCTTGCAATGGAAGTCTTATGCATAGCCTTGACTTAGAAATCGAAAGTTGTTGAAGTCGTTGAGAATAGTATCTACTGCAATGGACCATAGTAGGGGGATAGCACTCGACCTTGAGGATAAACGTTTGTAGTTTTAAAGAAAATCGATAATTGCTTTTGTTATAGTTATCTGTGGGTCAATAAGTTTGGGATCAGCTGCAGTTCTCATAATCCATCAGGGATATACTACCGAAAACCCCGGAGATGTTCAGAGAGGCACAGAAGATCTTCGATAAAGACTTTTAACTGTGCTAACCAGATAGTGCAAGACTGTTCTATAGATTTTCCTGATTGAGTTGTTGGTCTAAGGTTGGTTTAAGGTATGTTCTCTTGATGCAGCACACTGAAGTGAGACTGAAAGGACTTCCAAGATAAATATCAGTATTTTAGGTCGTAACCCACAGAAATAGTCCGTTTACCTTTGACAAATACCGTCCTAACCTTTCCTTTGAAGCTTTCCAGCTCATCCGTCTAGCCATTTGAAATATACTCCATGCTGAGGCTATAGGAATGGTCAGCTGAAATACATTCCACTTTTCAATAGCCAGTAGGCAGTAGGCAATAGGTAGTGCAACCTTAATCCAGTCCTACGCACGAAATGTCTCTTGAAACCTACAGACAAGAATGAATATAATGGTAGGTGGGTTGGCTTTGGCTATTGGCAATGGTGTATCCCTTAGCTCGTGGAGCTATCAATAGTAGCATCTGATACACAAACCACCCCTTCGATTAATGTACATAGCTGCAGAGGTCATTTACTGGAATGTGGTCCAGGAATTTCCTTCTTAGTAGGCAGAGGTTTGGACAATCACGCAGGAAGTGTTTACCATCCTTTAGGACATCCTTAACACAATAATCTCAGTTTATTTACGTGGTACTGCTACTCCTATGAGTGTGAATAGGAAGTTCCATTCTGTTTGTATCAGTCCGTCGGTTCTTGCTTTTTTAAATTATGGACCACATTTTTCTCGTTGTATGTGTTAAGAGCTCATCAGAGTTTTATTTCCCTCTTCGTGCCTACATATGTGTATGTAGTGCGTGCCTTAGTCAGTTCAAGACCTCCTTCATTCCCTCATATACTTTCATTCCCTGGTATACTTTTGGATTGAAAATGAATGACAGTCAGGGACTTTTTTCCGAGAACCTTAAACTGTTCTCGAGAGCAGTTTCAGCACAAGCCTTAATTTCTGTAGCAGATATCGCTTTTATCGATCCCTGGATGGTATTGCCTTCATGGCAGTCTCATGGGCAGCTATTGTCACAGCTAGGACCTCTGCAGTTCGGAACTCTGACCGTTGACCGATTTACTTGTATATATGCCGAGAGCTTCAGAAAATACACTTACTTTTACATCGAATCCCAATTTGGATTCATCAGTATACTCTTCTGTGACTTCTGGGTTTTGTATCTCTCTACTTAGATAGGTCTTCTACTCTTGAGGACTGTTCTTGTGGACGATCCGATTCTTTCGACCTCCAGCTGACCGATCGGCTCATATTTACGACGTTTGCGGCTGGCGATTCCTGTATAAAAGGAATACATTGAGAATGACCTCGAGTCCTGCCATCGGCGTTGTTCTTATTGTAGAACCAATGAACGTTGGTCTTTCTAGCTTCGTGATGGCCTTAAGATTGCAGGGCTTGCTGGAGGTTTTCCTGCATATGGGGTTGCCATTGATACATACTTCACGGGCAGTGAAGGATAAGGAGAGTCTCGCTCTCTTCATATCACTTTGAGAATCGTCAATGTATCTGTGACATCCTACCTTGACAAGGTTAATGCTATTCAGCTGTTACCAATGTTACGTAGTTAGGTTAGGTTAGGTTTGTGGGTAGGCGAATGGAAACATTGTCACATCGCCAGACTCAGGTCAGTACAGATCCATTGTGATACCCATAGGGAAGAGATGTACCTTGCCCATTGGTTAACCCTTGCTTTGCAAACATGTTTTATATGAACCTCCAAGCCATGCAGTAGATTCAAGATGTCATTAATTGATCTGTTGAATCAAATCTTCAAGATCACAGAAGAAGTTTCACCCCAGGAACTTAAATCTTAGACCAAGACCGCCGGAGGAAGTGGGTATTATCCTCATTGACTTCCTCGTCTCCATATCTCCGACATATGCCTTCTTCCGTGAGTCTTGTCAAGTTGTACCGGAGAGTATTATGCCCTGTGATTACTCCTATCAGGGTAGAAAAGGATTTCATATCCTTTCGAATAATTCTGTCGGTCCTACTCTGGTCAAAACAAGGTTATAAACCGCTTGTAACCTCACAGGTGTCTAGGGAGGCCTTGAACCCTTCTTCTTGCTTCAGTGCGTAATGCGGCATGAACTCCGAGGTGTCTTAACCTCTTCTTGCCAGTTCAATTGCCTTCTCATTTCCTGGTATTCCTTCGTGTCCAGGGACCCACCAGAGGGCAACGTTGTGCTGTGTTCCAAGAACCTTGCGCTCTTCAAGACAACACTTCACAATCTTAGATTTTATTTCTGTAGAAGTGATCGCTTTCGATGTGATGTTGCCTTCAACGCAGTCTCACTACAAGGACCTCAGCTTGGAAGACACTGCTATGCTTCGGAAGGCGGACTGATATGGATATACCCAACGGTTCAGAAAATATGCCTACGTCTAGATCCATCTGTAAAGACAGGAATGGCACGTGCACTGGCAGACAGTCTAGGTGAGATAGTTCGTGGTATGAATCTTTCCTAGATATTTCTCCAGGATCTTAGAATGATCCCTTGCACTATGCCTCCAAAGGCATTAATTGCAGCCTAGGCTTGAACGATAATGTTCAGCGGTAGCAGTTTAAGGATAGTCTCCAGTCCGCAGTGGGTGTTGTTCTCACGCCATTTATAGTACCTTTACAGGCCAGTCTCTGTATCGTGGTACATACATAGTTCCCAATGATCTATTTGGTTAACCGCTATCGGGTTAACCATTGAAATCCTATACTCCTTTAGCCTGCCCCTGTCGAAGCCAATAGAATTCCATACCCGGTACTACGGCTACGGCACACCAGTTCACACCTCAAGTGACATGCATACGCACGTAGGAATTAATTGAATCGAACACAGTCCAATAGGACACCATGTCAGCTCTGACAAAAAACAGATCCAAAAATTAAACTCATTTCAAAACTTTAATTACCAACAAGCCCTGCCAACACACTTGCCGGCCAATCGGCCGGCCGGCCGTCATCGTGCAAACTTGCCATGTTCATTTAATTAAGTGAGGACAGCGAGCGTAATGCAAACGGAATTGGATAACCAGGGAAGCTGCCAGCACAGGACCACGTATTCCACATCGCACCCATGTGCAGACCGGCTCGTCCTTCCCCCTGCCCAGAACCAGAAGCCACACTGCGTCGGCATGCAAATGAATATGTGCGGTAATGGCGTACATGGCCCCCGGTTGCAACCTAACTAACCTGGTAGCATGTTCCGTGGTGTGTACTTTGCCACCATCCAGCAACACACACATCGTGGGCACCCATCACCGCAAACTGCGTACCTACAACACACATTCGCTGAACCGAAAATTGAATTTTGAAATTTACACGGAACCCCTTTTTTAGAAGCCCGTTTAGCTCCTGCTACGATTACTCCTTTTTCGAATGACACTTTCCTTGTTAACTCGGCTGGCATGAGGCTGGCCGGTCGGTGTACCGGGAGCAGGAGTGGAATACAATTGGTACGCGCATGCAAATTAAACCGACCAGTCACACCGAGGAAATGTCACGTTTGGTGCGAACTTGCAATGTATTCACCGCGAGTCCTAGAACGATTATTTGATTACCGCGAACGCGGTTCCGCGACGTTAGCGGAAGAATGTTCCCACGAAGGAGCGGGCGCAGCACTGCCACTGTCTGACTGTGTATCTGTTAGGTCCAATTTGCTGGCCAAACAGGGAGTTAATAATTCAAAAAGGATAATTGCATCGGCACGCGATGAGTGCAAATCTACGCTACTACACCACTGCCGGGTGGGGAGTAGATACACTTTAATTGCCGGACAGTGAAATCGGGAGAAAAAAAAAGGAAAGGAAACTCATTTTCATCCAATTTCCCGGCTTTCAATTTGCATAGAAAAATCGATGATTAGTTGACCTTTGGCGGGCTGTTTGTTTTGCATTCGGTTAAATCGACATTTCAAGGCAATTAGACGTGAATGGGTTGGTGGCTTGTTAAATGTTTGAGCTGGAAATTGGATGTGGAAATGGACGGATTGGAATAGATAATTTAAATCAACTGCGATTGGTTCTCGCTTGCTGCGGGTCATTGTGTCCACGTTAGTCATGGTACGAGTGGATCGGGTCTTGATGTCTATTGGGGCCTTTAGCATGTAGATTGGTAGAGGTCGAATGGTGTACTGTCTTATAGGAGAAATCTGTAGAAGATATAAATTTAGGTATAGAAGTGGCTTCGTCGCTGTCTTTGGATTGAAAATGAAATTAAGGAAATGATTCTGTGATTTTGCTCGTCGTTGGCAGTCGTAACTTCAACAACCAAACCTTTACGCCAAGAGCCTCTCGATAGGGCTTCATTACCGCTACACCCTAACTTTCTGATACCACCTTGTTCTTCGAGTCAAGGTCGGCAAATAGTCTCTAACCCGTTGTTTCCAAAGAAAGCTAGTCAGTTGATGACACTTTTCCCACTCTTTGCGTACCATAAGGTTCTTATAACAAAAAGTGGCTTTCTTCCACTGAAAACCTCAACAGGAAGTAGTTTAGTGTCACAGCTTCCACTTCAACGCCAACATGTGTAAGCGGTGCACTAGCATTGACTAGGTATAAGGACTCATTAGTTAGACTTTGGTACCGGATTACTTTTTTCTATATCCCGATCCGACCATGCATTTCCAGGCACCTTCCATACGAGCCACTGCAGGTGGGTTAAAGTATCACTTGGCATGGGAGCTTGTGAATCTTTCCTGCATCCTGTCGCAGTCATTATGGTGGAATGCCTCTATTTCTGCTACCTTCTTCAGATTAGTGCCGTGATCTGAGCCGATCTTCCATGGAATGCTTCATCTTACAATAAAATTTCAAACCGACATGATGCCAGAATCGGTTGAAAGAGAGTCTACTACCTCTGTATGTATTGCTCTTACCGCCAGACTAGTCAGATATTTGCCAACTTTGACCGAATGTGTCCACCCCAACGTATGTGAAAGGTCGAACTCGAAGATTACGGCGCACTGTCACAAGCTTACAATCCAGAAATGCACATTTGGTGAAACCATTCGTGATGATAAAGGAAGTAACTTAGTCCCTTCATCTGATAGACTTAATTTTGTTGAAAGCCGATCTCAGTGTGCCACATGGAACTTCACAAACACCTTACATTTCTTAGCGCCCGCCTTCAGCCAGCATAGCATGTTCTTCGAATCCGTCCACAGGAAAGTACGCTTGACTTTAAGTTTTTCTGTATCTGCTCCCACTATTGAACTCACCAACCTGGATCCCATCATCAGGATCCCTGTCAAAACCAACTTAATCTAGTAGCCTTCCTCGCATAGCCCTTATGTGATCGTTGACGGATCTCGACAAAAATATGAATCACTGACCCTTCTTCAACTGTCCTCTGGTTGTCCGGAGAAGATTGGCAGGATAGTTGGTTCCTGGTAAACTGCACTTTTGCACCCTCAATAGCCCATTCCCAAGATTATTCCTTTGAATTCGTTGCAGGTTCCGTCTTAAGAACTTCACCTTGTGCACCCATTTCGATGTCCGGTTCTTGTCTAAGCTCACTGAAAAGTAGAAACTACCTGGGATCATATTATCTGTCAAAGATCGACCTCTGGCTTATCAAAGCGGTTGAACGAAAAGCATAAAAGCCCTTATCTCGTGGACGATACATGGAAGACAGGATTCAACCACAAACGACAGGAGCAATATGTCTAAATTTACAAATTTTTGCATAGAACTTCTCGAAATCAAACTAAAGGTTAGTATCTTGTGTGGAAGCAGGATACGTTTCCAGTTCGTCTGATATAAAAATTAAGACCGAACTTCCATAATCTTGCGGCCTTGCATCCCCTTCGATCACGGGACCGCTGCTGGCTCCAGTTCATTAGGCCAAGCATTCCGGGATTGAAGATTGCTTGATCATTATAATGGAAGTTCACTCTTTCTTAACATCTCGAACCTGAGGGCTATAATTCAAAGGCTCCTTCCTCCTGGTCGTCATGGAATTAGTACTACATTAGGAAAAATCTACAAGTAGCTTCACCGCTAGACATTTTCTGGAATGTCTGAATCCAATGATTTGCACTAAGTTGGACATCTGAAGCCTTGCTCATCATATCTTCAACTTTAAGTTTTGAATTTACTATGCAGAAAGACTCTCCTAGAAATAGTCCGTAGCCTGTAGACTTCAAGTTTCAATTGGGCTCTGATGGGTATTTTGGCCCTCTTCAGTCTACTGTGTCTATCCAACAGATAAGCTCTGTTTTCAAAAATCTTTTGGAATGTGATTCAAGTTAACGAACACTGTACAATGATCCTCTGACTTATTGGCTCTCCGGAATAGCTTGAATCGAACTGTGATATACAAGATATATTTCGCCCTCTAAGTTAAGGAGAGCAGTCTTTTCAGCTCCGACTTTCAAGGACACTTTCAATGTCAAACAAAAAATACCAACGTATAAAGCTTGTTTAAACGATCGGTCAACAGTTCTATGCAAAGTGGCTTAAATAAAATATTTTCTACGATATGCATCCTGAGTTCGCGAAATGAAGTCTCGTTCTAGTGCCTTAGAAGTTGGACCAAAACACGCCGAACTGTTTTCACATGGTTCGAACCTAACCACTAGACCCATGGTACCAACGGTTGATCAACGACTGTTTATTCCGAAGGAGTACCACAGGAATCCGTGTTCAGGCCGATACTATTAAATATGATATGCAGTTCTATTTTATGGCTCCCAAACCTGGAGGACTAAATTGTAAAAAGTAGTGCCATCATTGCAGCAATAATGATTATACGAAAGGAATGAATAATAATTTGGAATATAAACAAAGCGTTCTTAAGTTAAAATCTGCGAAGGCTAGTATAATCTCTCTAGCAGAACTTCATGTCTCATTTCAGGGAGAGGAATTCATTTCTGAAACGTAACCAATAATTTCGTTCCGCCGAGTCAAATCTAGTAAATTTTGCGGAGCTAGTCACCTGACTACCGAACTTTATAAACCAGGGTGAGATGACTTGGTAGGAGCATATCATTTGAATTGGTTCTCCAATCTTCAAGAAAGAATTGTCCCATCTATAGCGAAATAAGTTATACAAATTCTATACTAAATAAGCAAGCCAACAACCTAGTCCATATCAGTGCGGTTTTAGGCTAGAAAAGTCCACCTTTGATCAAATGTTCAGACTTCAGTATTTTTTGGAAGAAAAAACAAGTTCGTTCTTCTCGAGCGAGTTCTTCAACAACTTTCTGAAATAATTGTGTGAGAAACGATGTTTTAAGAAGGATTTAACGATCATCTATCTCTGGGCTTTGTTTCCCTTCGCCATGTCCTAACTATTTTAGACGACTAATCCGTAAAATTTTTGAGTAGGTCGATGCCGCTCTAGTTCGTCATATAGTTCCTTATTGAATCCTTTCCTGCAAAGTCCGTCAACATAAACGACACCGAATTTCTTGCGAAGAATTTTGGATCCGCTTTCGATAGAGTTGAGGATCAGATCAGAGGTAGAGGATCAGTTGTTCGGGATTGGGCTATAGTATTCGATTTCTTTCTCAACTTCTTATTGACAGCATATACATACATATGTATCTATAACAGATAATTCTGGATTTAGATGCAAAATCTTGTAAAAATAGAGGTTCGTTAGGCTTATAGGACAGTTGGTCCGGAAGCATAAATCGTTGTGATGAGCACAAATTTTGGTTCATTTTGAAATCTCCGCATACAATGTTCATAGTTGTAAGGGAGAATTTTCAATTTGGCTTGTACCCTCTATGTATTCAACCCCACTAACAGACAACCTTGCTGGTATTTGATAGTTACGGGTTGACTTACAATAAAGTGCAACAGCTATGGTATGCTAAACTTAGCTACTTTTTGGGTTGTAACAGCAAAAACTCTCAGTCGGTTCATGCATAGCTCATGGAACATATTATGCCGCCGAGTAGCTGCTACTTTTTTTTAGAAAAAGTTCCGAGAGTGATGGCACATGATTGCAATAAAGTAGATCCAAGATCAACCACGGTTTACGGTACCAGAGAAGATTCATTATGGACTTATGCACATTTCGACTTATGCACAAATTCCAAATTTTATTCATATCCGAATTATTCCTGTAAAATCTGTTGTCTTGATGAGGATAAGCCAGAACAGCTGTAAAAATCTGAAATAGCACCAGAACGACGACTTAAAGTGTGTCCACCAAAAGAACTGTGACACGTCAGTAATCTGTTCAAAGTAGCAGACTTATTGTCCTGCGTCTGCTCAACTATAGCCACATCTGTCAAGGTCATTGTAGAAATATTTTGTCTTGGCGGTTTAATGGATAGCTGAAGCCCACGTTTCGTACTCGAGAACTTCTTTTTTGGCCTACTTGTGGCTAGTTTGTCTGCCTTAGAATTTTTTTCTAGAAACCCAGTACCGAGTGAGATTAGAATGTACGCTTTACCAAGTTAGATCTTACTATTGGTGATTTGATTGCTTTGATAGCTGCTTGACAGCTGGTGCAAATGAAGGTGTGGCCTCACGAATAACTCCGCTTGGAGTACACTGTAAAAGTCTGGTAGCCTAAGAGACTACAGCAGGAGAGACTGAAAACACTTCAGCTCCTACGCCCTCGCCTGTCTTAGACTCATCAGTATAGACTTCCACTATCCAGTACAGAATAACTTTTCGTGTTCTCTGCTCATGTTGAAGTCCAGGAACGGAGTAACATTGACTTGAGTATGATAAAGTGCCCTGTCTTGCTGGGGTACCATAGCGATGACCCACTTAAGCGCAACGTCGATTTCATTGCGAATTCTTTCTGGAATTCTGGAAATGCCAATCGTTCTCTGAATCTTGCTTATGAGAGACAGATAGCTGGTTTTATTCAATGCTGTCCACCAGACTAGGATTCCTTGCATGAGTGTTGGTCTTACTAAAGCCGTGTCGAGTCAGTCCGAGCAGACATGTGCTATCTGCCAAATCTGTATAATTTTGAATCAACATAACATTTTGTACATCATACATACAATTGGAAACATTTGGTTTCGGTCGTGTTCCACTCACACTCACCTTTAACTACTCTAACCTACTAACTGAACTAATATCCTTTTACGCTCCTAGCAAAAGGACACCGTATGGCCTGTAGTCCAGTTGTCCAGTTCCTACTTCTTCTCCTCTGTAAATTATTCATTTCTGTAACTTCATTACGTCGTTGTAAGTGGTGGAGAAAATATGAAAACAAGTACGGGCCCCACAACTGAGCCGTACGGTACACCATAAATATCATTGACGAGCAAGGTTAGGGTTCACCAACTGCGATCCTGCAGGCATTTATTAATCCTAAACCCCGAAACAAGGAAAAACATCTCACCATTCGAAGATACAGATCTATCACCAGCGGCTGCCAATAAAATTCAAAAAATCATAGATACTCTGCGCTATTTCCCACAAAAACGAAACCATTCCGTAGAGGATTACAGGATTATACCATCACTATAAAACATCCAATTTGTAAGTGTTTCTTAATTAAAAAAGAAAAAAGCATTTTAAAATGGCCATTAAAACAACACTGACTGTTATCGACAGCTTTTACCAGCTCTGACACTTTCGCAATTCGACCATTAACTATCTAAGACCAATTAATACGTTTTTAATGACAAAATTGCTCCAAATACAGACCTGGCTATCACGAATTCCATCAGAGGCTCTAAATTCGTTCCATGCATCGAAATAATTATCATTGCATTTAATTACACCATTCGAGGCATCTAGTATCTAAAACTTTTCCAAATCACTTTGGACGGGTACCTACATACTACTGTAAGTCCGATTCGAACTTCACACGAAATGTGATGGCGAGGAATTTCAGCAATCAGCACACAGGCCGCCAAGTGACAAATTGCATCGCGCTCCGTCATTAAAGCCTAATAACTGACATTAGCCGGGGAGCGACCAAACGGAAAATACAAATTAAAAAGTGAAATTTTTCTTCATGCAATTGTATCTGAAAGCGATCAGATGCGGTACACTGCGAGTACAACATTCGTTTTACTAATGTCGGTCGGGGGCTGCTGGTTACGTACATACTCGTATGTACTACCTATGTACATACTTCATTAGGCGCGCACTGAATTACCCAAAGAGATCTGCTCTCACAGATACCATTCGTTGGCCGTCGTTGAGCAACTTCATACTGAGACATTGGGCATCCTTAGCAATCGAGATGGTTTTACGACCGAGAAGACGACCAGCGCACTAGACGATTAATGCCTAATCAAGTTTATTCATACACATATTCCGCAGCAGATACACGAGTGGGGAAAAACAATGCCCAAAACTGGTTCCGACCATATACACACAGGGAAAGGAACACAGGAACACAGGAACACATCCCTTTGCCATCATCAGTGCCCAGGTGTCTGATCGGAGATATTACCTTGTCAATGGCCACAGAACATCTGCTTGGGAATGCGCATCCACTCTCGGATGCTCTCGGGTCCATGGGCGGAGTCTGTACGGACTCTGGTACACCATACACAGGAGAACATAAAAACCAAGATTGTCCAATTACAGGAGACGTGTGTGCTGTGTGTTGTGTCTTGTTGCTCTGAGCATGTCCTTTTCGTATTTGTACATCTTCGGGAAATCGATTTTCTTGCAGGGAATGCCGGCCGTGTGGAGGGGATGCTTTTATCACCTTATTTGCAAATCCTCTGATAGCATATGATGAGGTTAGATGGCTTTGTATTTTTTTTTTTATGACTCCTCCGAGAGTGCGAACATGATGTTTCATTTGGAAATGGCATTTCTAAATGATGCTATTTAATTAGGAGTCTCGTTTAAATTAACCAAGCTTGCAGGATTTATGGTGTAGGTATTGCGGCATAGCAGTCGTAGGTCATGTTGTTATGGATATTTGCTTAAGGACACGGAAACTTCAAATGAACTACGGAGTGATCTGTAGAAATGAACTACGGAGTGATCTGCTTGAGGTTCAATCCTTAGATAACACCAAGGTTCTTTTACGGTTCCCCTGTTGCGAACATCTGACAAACATTCGAGACTATAACTGCCATGGAAATCTCAAATAAAAACATAAAGCTGAGCCCTGATAGTCATACGGACCTGTGGTGCCACACATCTCTAAAGGGTCGGTGACATTTTAAATTCGCACCATTGTTGAACTGTCAACATTTAACTGTCATTGGAATGACTTTTGATAAGCCAAAGCTAGGAGGTTGTGTAAGGTGGATCTATACCCACTCGCTTAATGGAAATAGTGCCAATGCACTACAAAATCGGTGAAAATAGCGCGGAGACAGTTCGTAGAGTTCATACAGGTTTTAGTCATCATCAAGCGGATAGTGAGACATTTGAATTTCTGGGACAGGTTAGGGATGTGACAACTCTAACTCATGCTGGTCCGGGAAGGTCAGTTGAACTTGTTGCCGCCGTATCTGGAAGTATTCCATTTCAAGATAATAGCAGGAATTGGGCCTATTCACAACCACTCAGATCTTGGTTTAAGGACCAGTTGGCATAAGAAAAGAAGCACAGTTCACTTACTTACTTAAGTAACGATACAGTCCTCGACAACAAGTTCTTGCGATTAGCGCGGCTTGTGGCTAACTGCCTCTAGTTAAACATTCCAAGTTGGTTGAAGTCCTGATGCACTTGTGTGCGCCTCCTAAGGCGAGGAATTCCTCTACTGCCTTATCCCGCCGGGTTGTAATTAAAGACTCTGCAGGTCCAAGCGTTGATGTCCACTGGATCTACATACATGTCTTCCCCATCTTAGGCGACTGATGCGTACTTTTCTAACCAAGTCAAGGTTGTTGTACAGTTCATCCTTCTTAAATCTCCTGCTCCAAAGCCCGTCAAGACAAGTAGACCAAAATTATCAAAAAAATGTTTCGCTCAAAACAACCGAGAATATTTTCATTCGTCTTCCTTAACGTCCACGATGAAGGTCCTATATAGAGTATTCTTGGTGTTTCCTAGCAACGTCTTGCTACTCAGTTGAGCTCTTAGGGCAAAAAACAGTCATTGTTAGGAGTAACTTTTGGTTGAATGTCTGAAGTTATGTTGCTACCAGAATTCATAGCGGACCTGAAGTAGACAAAGTCCCTAACATCACATCTATCTGAGCTTCTTGGGGTTTTTCAGGATCTCCCATCTGCCATAGTGTGAATATTTGGTCGTTTGTGGACACTAACCGCATTGATAGGGTCCAATCAGTTCGTTAAACTTTGGTTTTATTCGTTCACCCAATAGGGCCCACAGGATCTTGTATGGAATGTTAAGTAGCGTGATGCCTCCATAGGAGGCCCTATAGAGTTTATAGGGTCTCCTATCTTGTAGATCGGGTAGACGATGCTGACGTTCCATTCATTTGGCATACTTTCCTCAGACTAGTTCTTGGAAACTCTCGAACAAGTCTTTCCAGCACGCATGTTTGAGTCTGACTTTTCATCGTCCAGGTTGAACGATTTCTTCTGCCTGACAGCGGATTTGGGTCATAGTAGCCATTTAAAAGTCGGCAGAGTGGGTTCTCCGTATTCTGACCACCAACATTGACTTAGCCTCGTGGTTTACTTTTTCACCTCTACAGGTCGTGCGCCTCTCGTGCTCTTTCTATTTTCTCTGGAAAAGATTCTTTTCTTCATATAGCTCACGAGTCACTCTCGTAGACTAGTTACTTTGCTGTAAGTGTTTCCAGGCAGTCTTCATCAAACCAGGGGTTTCGTAGAGTTAGTCGGCTGAAACCCAGCACATCAGTTGCAGGGTTGCATAGGACTTCTCGAAATTCCATAACATCATCTGGAGTAGCAGAGATGCTCGCCTATCATTTATAATCCAAGCAAGCACTTAAATAACATAGCTCACTTGACAGCTAGGTACCTCAAGAATAATTAGGTTGGTCAGGACCTGCAGAGTATCAAACGAAACATCCGTGACTGACCACAGAGTATTCGTATTCAACTAAGACGACAAATGCCTTTGGAAGTAATCTGGATCATAGTGACGTTAGGAAACCCATCTAGAACTGGAAAAGAGGACATCCCAAGGGCCTCCCATTTCAGATGCTGAGTCTCTCTGTGCACTAAAATCTACAGAAGGACATACAGAGTATCTCCAGCATACATGTTCCAAGCGAGGTATCTTTTCCTGACTTGATTGGCAGCTAACTAACGGAGGTGAATGCCCAGGAAAGCAATTCTATAGATGAAGTCAACCTTCGAAGTATTCGGTGCTCAGATGAAGTACAAGGCACGCTTTTCAAAAACAGATGGAGGTCGAATACAGCGCCAAGTAACCCATGGATAAAACAGGTTCCTTGTTCCTATCCATTAAAAAGGACATGTCTCTCTAGGTTAGGGGTTATGCGTCGAAGTGATTTTCCTATCATGCACTATCCACTAAGTTACCAAGCAACAACCAGCCTTAGAAATGAAACAGTTGGGTCTATTGGGGACCCTAGTTGGGCGGCTTTTGGATGGAAAATCCTCATACGCTACCGACTTACTCGTAGGTTTTCGACAGATGGGCGAACATTTTTTTAAAAATGTGGATCAAGGCTAAATCCAACAAAACATAGGCCTAACATGCGTTCACGCCTTCAGAGAGAAAAAGGACGACTCCACCAAAGAATGGTTCCTCGTTATCCTAAGTATAACCCAAAGGTACCCTTCAGTAGGATAGTTGGTAAGCCCGGTTGGATGGACAGTCTGGCAATGAACTTTAACTTTAGCCACCTATAGAGGGGTACCTTCTATAAACTTCTATTCTGACGAAGGCTACACGAGTCCTGATTAGAAGCTCGTTTGATTGGGTTCCGTTGTACCCAGTTAGCCAACGTCTTTCTACGAGGATTGTAGGCACTACAACTCGTTAGCTCGTTCCCCTCACTTTATACCACGAAGATCGAAAGCAATGCGTACTTACGTACCAAGGTCCTAGCAACTTCGAAGATAGAGAACAGCCGAGTCTAGCTTCTAAACTTAGTCCATTGTAAGCTGAAAGGTGCAAGGTGCTAGCCTCAGCAGAGTACTCCCAATATAATGTGGTCGCAAGGCCTTGCAATCCATCTTCCAGAGTCCTTAAGCTGGACTGTTGCGAAAGTTATAGGGTAGAGTCTTGCATGTTTCCGCCAACCGTTGTGCTTCTCAGTTTAGAACCAAGCTTAGGGTCATAGATTGTATGGAATGTATGCAAGTAGACTCCTCGATTGCAATTAACATTGTTCCTGTTTCACTCGAGCCAAGGAAAGGACCATGCTCATGACTATTGTTTCCCAATGAAATCCATGGATTCGATTGCCCCTTTCTCATCTGTAAGATCCCCAATGGTTCCTCGGAAGCCCCCCGATAGTCTAGCATCCACTGCTGAGGGATCGTTGGAAAGATACCACAACAAATATTAGCAAAACCGAGTTTTTTCTTACACAGTATGGCCGCGGCCCATTAATCTTGGCGAATTCCACATAATCCCAACTGCGAGATCAAAGCAGAAATTACTTTATTATTACCGAACGAGAAATCCTTGTATGCCCAAATTCAGGCACCTAAATCAAAGTCTGATCGTGATTTCCGATAAATCGAATTCGAATCCTTCCATCCGGGCGGCAGCGGCGGCAGAGGTGGCTTGGAGGGAGTATAGGAGACACACAATCGACGCAGAATCCCATTTCGACGAATATACTCGTGTGTAGCCCCAGAGCCTTGGAGTTTTGGAAATAATTCCATCTGCAGACGGGAGGAACATGTGTGTAGATACGAGTATGTATGGGCCAGACCAATGGTTCCACGAATTCATTGCTGGAATGGACTCATCAGGGCATCGCAATCAAAGGGGATACGCTACGCGTCTTGGGTTGCGTTTTGCGCGTTTCCAATCCAGCAGTACACACGTCGTCCGCCATGCTCAAGGGTTAGCCACAAATACCTCTCTGATTGCTTGATTTAGGTTGGATGTTACCGAGCGAAGGGTCCTCCATTGGTACGTTAAGAGCCGTGCAGTTCGGAACATGGGCACACAGTGTCTTTGGCTTTTTTTGCTGTCTTTTCTCTTTCTCTGTGGTTGCGGTCGTTGTTTTTGCACCTCGGCCCGATTTCATGGTCTCACCTTTATATGGTGCGGGAGTCGATCTTAGGCTGAGGTTGCTGTTTTTTTTTTTTTTTTTTGTTGATGCCTATGCCCGTGGCCTGTGTGGTTCCTTAATCAAGATTTCAGCCTGAGCTGGGACAGATACATTTTATTTTCATGGCGGTTTTGCGCTGGTTCGTTGGGCTGGCTGGCTGAATTTAGCGTGCTATGTGTGCTACGTTTCGTTTAGGCAACGTTTTAAGGATTTTCTTATATTTTTTTTGTCCCTTTTTGGGCTTTGGGTTCTCTTTTTTTTGTTTTGCGTTTGCGGTACGTATCGAGATATAAATTATTTATTTTTGCCAGAATCGATTTTGTACGCTGTCGTCCGGTTTTGTGTGTTGCGTGGTGTTTAAGGCCGGCACAGCCCCTTTCCTGCATTGTTGCTCTCAATTTGTGGTTTGTCGATTGGGCCGTAAGTGTGTTTACCGGGAAAGCGTATGGTTTTGACCACAAATACAGACATTTTGTGTAATCGGCTATTGAAAGGCTGAGCGAGTGCGACGGAATGTACGTAGGTATGACTCAATGAGAGCGGCCAGCGTTGTCATTTTAATGTCGACAATGGTTGGCTTGTTGATGTTAAGAAGAAATTAATCAAGAATCCATTGACGGTTTGAGTTTCTTGTTTAACAAGGAAGGCTATTTAGACGTGTCGAGCTCAAAGGTTTGCCAATATTATATGGTTTGACGAGTTCTGTTTCTAGCCAGTCACTATAGCTCACATATTTTAAAGTCCTCGTAGTTGGCCAAAAGATTGTACACTACCAGCATTTGAAGAGCCATTTCAAATATGTACGTTTCCATGCCAATTTTGAAAAACTCTATCAAAATTCTGAGAGCTAGGTACGAACCAGAAGATTAAGATCAATCCAAGGCTTAACCTAAGTAAACAGTGCCACTGAACTGGATAAGGGAAGCAGAAAAGGCAAAGGGTTCTACCTGAAATTATAGGAAGAACTGCCTTAGAACTACTCCCTCTTAGACTTCGTTTCTCGACGATCAAGGGGTAGAGTATATATTCCTCAAGGTGCAATTTTAATCATTGGCACTACCATCAGCTCCCATTAAAGTGTTGGCAGCATCGAGCTACGAGTTCGGAATGCGCGCTCAGGACTGATAATCAAGTGGAGCAGTGGCCTCAAGAGGAGCTCCGCAGGGAGAGGTCCTGTCTTCTCTCCTATAGTTGGTACTGATCCCAAACGAAATTGTAATGAAATTAGTTCTGCATGTGGACCCACAGTACTGACGATGGGCCACCATTGCTGAAATGCATCAATCTGTCTCTCACTCTGCACGAATGAGAGGAAAATGCAGGTTTAGTAGTTCACCCCATGAAAGCAGAGGTAGTCCTCTTCACTAACAAGAGAATATTACCTCCCGTCGGTACCTTGGGACTCAATGGGCCGTCGTTCTGGAAAAAAAAACTTCAAGAAGAGCACAAAAGGTGTCTAACAGCTCTAAGGAAAGGAGACCTAACAATCATCAGAATAAAGTATGAGGAAGGGGATGCAGCCGACAAAGGTATCTTACTGACGGCATGATACCTTCCCTATGACTCCTTGACACTACCACCAACTGCAGAGTCCTGGTACATGTGAAGTACCCACACGGTCTTGTGATACTAAATATAGGTTGGGTCCGAACTTTTATTGAAAAGATGAGAAGGGAGGTGTTAGACATCAGCTTTGTAACACCAAACTCCGTCTTTCTTATGTCGGATTGGAGAGATTCAAATGATACCTCTTTGATCGACCATAGATCAATAACCATAGACCTTGCACAAACGAAAGCAGTAATTAGAAACTCCAGAGGTACAGACTGGAACGTGAAAAATAAATTAGGAGACCGGGGATATTGGATCGAATTCTGAACGCTAGGGTCCTGGTATAAGAAAGTTTGAGTAACACAGAAACGCTTACAGGATCAGTAAACAAGGCTAATGGAATAGAGAACTGCATTAGCAAAGGAGGATAGTTAGACAATGTTTCCATGAGTAAATGAGTAGCAAAGTAGACAAAGGCTGGGAAGCATTTAAGACAAGCAAAAGAAGGTTCAAAAACTTTGACTAGAACTGTTAGTTCTGTAATGAATAAGATGGGGCCACGGATGCCGCACGAATCAAGAAGATCCTCTCAAAGGATAATACCAGCATCTATAGGCAGTGAAAGTAGGCCAGTTTCTGTCTCTTATGCCATGGAAACTGGTACTGGATGAACTTCTGAAAATAAAAAAAAGTAATTCCGAAGAGGTAGATACTTCGGTTCTCCAAACCCGAAGAGTGGCAAGAGGTTGTTCTGCAAGAAGGATTTTTCCCCAATTGGGAGGAAGAGAATGAAAGCCTTAAGAGCACTTTCTCAGAGAATCTCCTTTATGGCGGATGCTAAGCTGCAAATACTTGGGAAGACCTAACTACTGGAGTTCATTGGAAATATAGGACATTTCCCTAATTTCTCAACCTTACATCCCCAACCAAATTACCAAATTACCCTGGCCGAATTAAACGAGTCTAAATAGGGAGTTGGTCGTTAACTTTGGTGTAGCTGCCCCAGTAGAACACAAGACTTCCTGAGACTAGGCGAGAAGAGATGGAGCACACCCTCATCTTGCCGTGGCTTTAGAAAAATCTGTCCTAAAGTGACCCATTTAGCCCTCATCAAAGGAACCATTAGCGACTACAACATCTTGGCGACCCACTTAAGAAGAATGCGACTACAGATAGAGAGAGCCCTGCAGAGGCTGTGTCGATACTGAACACGAAAAACAGACGGCTATGCGAATAGGTTAGATAGTGCAGAGTAACGAGTTTACCATGAGACATAAGGCACGATGTAAGTCCCAACTTTGTCGAGGTGTTTCCCAAGATATTTTAGTGATTCCTGGCCTACCTATGCTTTGACATTCAAAGAGTTGGTGTGTCAGAGATTAGGGTGGTTCTTTAGAAGACAATGACCAGACAGAATCCCTACAGTGGTTCATAACGATGGTCTGCTTAGTTTTATTATTTCTCTTCTAGATAGCCCCCTTTTAATCGGGCGATCTTAGGGTAGCCTTGTGGATGATCCTATCGGGTTACTGAGCTCCTATTGAGCTCACAGATTGATGATTTCATGGCTCTAATTGCTTTACTTTTTGGAAGCTCTGCTTCTTTCATGGCCAGAATGTCGTAGTATATGTACATACATAGTAAATCCAGTGCATCATTGTTGGTTTCAGCCCCAATGCCTCAGTTCTCCCCGACTCTTTCCCAGTTGCCGTGCTTCCTTCGCAACTGTTCTGAGCCACGTACTCCTAGGACCGCCGTGTATCCTGTCATCCTGCGTAAGGGGGCTCCATTGCATCGCGTGGTTAGTTATGGACCTGTCACCCTTTTGAAGAGTTTGTCCATTCCACTCCCACTTTTGCCTTCGTAATATTGTGCCAATAGGTTCATGACCCGTTCTCTGAAAAAGTTGTTTGTTAGAGATACGGTTTGGCCAAAAAATCCTAAAGCCTTGCAGAAACTCTGTTACTAATAAACTTTACCCAATACAAAAGTTGGCTTGCCTTTGCATCAGGACATCCTGTTTTACTTGCCGTCTTTGGACATCTATTGGGAACATGTGGCAGTCTGTGCATCTAGTCTTATGATCTTGAGTTCTTCCCGCAAAACACGGACTAAGTACTTCGTCGACTTTTGTTGGATAAAAACTTTGATTCACGCATCCCCTCAAGACTCAATTGGGGGAATGACTTGGGGCCGGGTTCGTATCACTCCGTACAGATGGATCAAAAAAAGGGTCAGCAACAGGTGGAGGTGGAGATTATGACGATCAAGGAGGCCTTGTCGGGACCAAAGGGTAATGTCAAGTCAAATAACTGAGCAATTCAACATTCACATCATCTGGGTTCCGGGGCACTATAACATTCCAGGGAATTGTATAGCCGACGAAAGCACGGCACCACGTGCCTCATTTTTAGAAAGATCTGATCTAAGCAGGAAATGCGGCAACTGTTTGATTAGAGAGAAAAGGACACGGTGCGCCTTCTCATTGAAGATTTCTGTAGACGCTTCATGGACAAAGAAGAGGGAGGAACTATTCTTTACCTCCTTTGTACGTGCCAAGCTCTCTCCGCTCGACGAAGATTGCGCTTAGGTACATACTTCTTTGACAACCTAGTCGAACTGGCTAGCGCCAACATTAGTCGCCTTAATCGCTTTATACTAACTGCTCGCTTGTTCCAAGAGAAATTGCAGGATCCATGTGGTGTCATAATGAACCTGAACTGGTTTCACTGTGATCGCTAGTGCGACCTGCCACGGTCTCCGAGAGTGGAATGGATATTTCTTGTAATTAGTTCCTTACAGGGCAGCTGAATTGGGCACCACCAGAGAGTCAACCCGACTTAAGTATTTTGCGGTTTGATTTGAGCCTACATCCGTATAAAATTGTGCTGAAGCCGGACAACATAGACAAGGTCGTGAGTTTGCTAATTGGGCGGGATATTGGCCAAAAAATCTTCTCGGATGAAGCCCATTTTTGGGTCAGCGGTTGTATTAACAAGCAGAATTGCCATTGTTGGAGCGACCACAATCCACAAGTGTTCGACATGGTATGGTGGCATCGTCGGACCTAATTTCTTTCGAAATCAGGAAGGAGACACGTTAACGTCAATAGTCTCAGATATAGTGCGATGTTAACCGATTTTCTGTGGGAAGAGCTCGACAACATCGATATATCCCAGCTGTGGTTTCAACAAGACGGCGTTACATGCCATACAAGCGACGCAACGCTCGAAGTTGTTAAGGGGATTATTTTCCTGGGACAACGTCAAGTTCTAAGTTTACGCTAACAAGCCAACCACTGTGGATGAGCTCGAGGCCAACATTCGAGCCACTATTCCCGGAATAACGCTGCTCATATTGGACCGAATCATCAAAAATTGGACCGACCCCTTGAAGCACTGCCAGCGAAGCCGAATGAATGATGTGCTATTCCACACATAATGGCATAAATGAAGCTTCAAAACAAAGCCAGAACCAATTTTATATCTCACACCGTTCTTGTTTCCATTAAATTCTCGTCCATATCGCCCTTATCCGGTCACCCTATACCAGGTCTTACACTTTTTGTAACAGACCGGTGGACCAAGGTGGGATCAGGCCGTAGGTTCCTAACTCGTCTCACAATGTTGGGCGTGGCATTGCTTTCCATTTCTAGCTCAGCTGACAGGACGCACAACTCTCAAACTGTCTAAGCCGCAACCATATACTCCAGCAAATGGCGCAACATTGTAGCCAAATTCCCATCCTTTCCGAGTAAACAAATGCGTCTATTGTTTTTGTAATTTTCGACTCGAAAGACACGATAACAATCGTTATTGAGTTTTCCTAAGCGACCCGGCCAGGCCATAACAATTTTCACATAATCTCCCGCAACACACAAATCCCATCAGAGAGAGAGAAATCTCCACGATACCCGCACTAATATCGCGATGCATCATACCTGCCTGCCCCTGTCAGTGTGCTGGCTGCATCGTGTAATAATTTTCTCGAAGCGCTTGCAGAGAGCTCGTCCTGTGGGCCCGGCCCGTCCCGTGTGTACTCTGTAATTTGGTCTTAACCAACAAATTGCTGCAAAGCATTTTAGCACTGCAATTTCGCGAAACGATCGCGCGTTTTTATCGCTTAATTTTTCTTTTTCGCATGTTGCAGCGGAAGGAATTCTCTCTCTGGTGCAGGCAAGCAGGCAGGAAGGCAGGCAGGTCCCGTCGGCGGCGTGCCGCGTCCCTCTGCACTGGATGGAACCTTTGGAGTGACCGATCCGCGGCCGCATTAACATTTCATAATGGCAAATTAAAACATAAATCGTGCGCGCCATGATGCTTTATAATGGCCATTATGTACTTAAGTCGTCGTTTTGTGGAGCAGCACTAGCGAGGTGGACTTTGTAGCTGGGGCAGGGAGTTGGGAGCAGCTGGAGCTGTGGTGTGCTGTGGTGTGCTGTGGTGTGGTGTGGTGGTGCACTGGTGTGCAGTTAGTTTGTTGTACTAGTCGGAGCGGCCGGCATTGTGATTACCCAATGCAATGATTTAATAATCATCTCCGGTGCTGGAATGGGAAACGGGGCGGTATCCTTTGTGCAGCTGGACAGCGGTGCTTATTAAATAATTTAGTTAAGTACGTTATTAAGTGTCTTGTTGCTGTTGCTGTTGTTGTTGTTGTTATTGTGGTCTGGGATGGACTGTGTTTAGCGAGAGCTTTTCTGGTTTGAAGGCATGAAAGAGGTATGAAAGCGAATCAAATTTGTTTCATCGAAATTACGTACCTTAAATGGGAGGAAGATCAGATTCACCCCTGCAGGTGTAAGAAGATGTTTCTCAGTTTTCTTCTTCTGTTTTTTCTGTATCTTTTAATAATAGGTATTGTTAAGGTGTGGATCGTACAAGAGAGCTGATGGCCAGTTGACACGGTTTATATAGAGATGGGATTGCTTTCAGACAGTGTGCTCGGTGAACTGATACTTCCTTCGGTAACCAAACGTGAAACTGGGGAGTTTTAGCTCTATGAACTTCGGTATGGTATCGGTATTCCGTGTTTAGTAAGTCCTAGCTATCCCAGAGGGATCGGAGATAAGAAGGAATCATTCTGATTACACCAGTGATTCCTAAACCGTGCGAAAGGGATTCCTTAACGTTAATAATTTAGACAACAGTGCAAAATAGGACGTCCCATGACGACAAAGCTCTAGATAACGTAGTCGTCAACTCACAAGGAGTAGACCAAACCCAGCTCTATACATTGAATGGTATGTTCGGGCAGCTCCATCATTCTTAAGGACAGAGACTATCCCTCTATATGTAAACAGGGTAAACTGGGAAGGATACATGACCTATGAAGAGCAAGACAGATCAACTCTAGGAAGCCAATTGATCAAAGGCCCTCGAATAAACCAAAGCCATGAAGTCAACCCAAGAAGGAACAGGATTCCATCCTCATCCTCATCCTCATCCTCATCCTCATCCTCATCCTCATCCTCATCCTCATCCTCATCCTCATCCTCATCCTCATCCTCATCCTCATCCTCATCCTCATCCTCATCCTCATCCTCATCCTCATCCTCATCCTCATCCTCATCCTCATCCTCATCCTCATCCTCATCCTCATCCTCATCCTCATCCTCATCCTCATCCTCATCCTCATCCTCATCCTCATCCTCATCCTCATCCTCATCCTCATCCTCATCCTCATCCTCATCCTCATCCTCATCCTCATCCTCATCCTCATCCTCATCCTCATCCTCATCCTCATCCTCATCCTCATCCTCATCCTCATCCTCATCCTCATCCTCATCCTCATCCTCATCCTCATCCTCATCCTCATCCTCATCCTCATCCTCATCCTCATCCTCATCCTCATCCTCATCCTCATCCTCATCCTCATCCTCATCCTCATCCTCATCCTCATCCTCATCCTCATCCTCATCCTCATCCTCATCCTCATCCTCATCCTCATCCTCATCCTCATCCTCATCCTCATCCTCATCCTCATCCTCATCCTCATCCTCATCCTCATCCTCATCCTCATCCTCATCCTCATCCTCATCCTCATCCTCATCCTCATCCTCATCCTCATCCTCATCCTCATCCTCATCCTCATCCTCATCCTCATCCTCATCCTCATCCTCATCCTCATCCTCATCCTCATCCTCATCCTCATCCTCATCCCCATCCCCATCCCCATCCCCATCCCCATCCCCATCCCCATCCCCATCCCCATCCCCATCCCCATCCCCATTCCCATCCTCATGGTAACCCGATACAATTCCACAATCGTCCTTCGAGACGCATTTCCTCCAAACTGCTTTCTTAACGAAGGAACGGCCGGCGTATCGTATAAATATCAAATTAACAGCAGCGCAACCGGACAGACAGACACCTTGATAGATCACTACCACTGATATTCATCGCTGCAATTATGTCGCGATAAACGTCCACGTATGTTTTAATTTTCGCCTTCGCCAGGGGAAGGGCAGTACTCGCCGCACTCAACTCCTGCTGCAGGACGGAATGAGGTGTTTTTTCCTCCACTCAGCCGTACACGTACAGGAAACCGCCGGGATTCCGGAGTGAAACACAACTTCTGCAGTTGAATTTTTAGCGAATAAATTAAATTGTTAGGAACATTCGCAGGGGAACGGGTTTCGGCTCTAAATGGTCTCCGCTTGTTTATTTATTAATCGCGTCTTGAATTTATATCCGCTCCGAGCGCGATATGTCTCTGTTGGACGGTTGGTCACTTTTATGCGATGATTCAGGCGTGATGGATGGCGATGAATCGGTTAATGGTAACTTGAGTCCCATTGCCACCTTCTTGAGGAGAAGTAACAGAGTTTAACGAAATTATTTAGCCAATGTCACCGCACATGTCGTCGGGGCGGTTGGCGGCGTAACCGCCGGCCGTCTTCGCCGTGCTGTCATCGTCGTAGTCACAGTTGGGCTTGATTAAGTTCGGATGGAAATCTTGGAATTCATTGAATTTATGATTGCTGCGTGGATATAAATTTCACAAAGTCATCTTCTATTTCTTGGAATAACAAAATTTGCTTCGAGAGTAGGAAATACCGCCGTTAATTAATGCCGGCTTAGGACAGGAAAGTAAGACCTTGCGGTATAGGAATGCTGGTCAGGAAATACCACAGAGTATAAGTTGAGCAATTAAGGTGTTGTAGGCGACTAATAAATCTAAAAAAATAGAGTCATTGCGAGAGTTTTCGGGAACTATGATCCACTAAATCAGTTTTGACTGACCCACAGCAAAGATCGTGGACCAATTAATCTAGAAAGAATACTAAGGTGTGTCTATCTAGGTATTTCTCTCAGACTTGAATGACCATCTACGGAGGTACCTCTTAACGTTTTTTTGATTGCGGAAAGACCTTTTGATGCTATGTGCATCGTTTTTCTTTGACACATTTTACTGCAGAAGTGAAAACAATTCTGGCCTAAAAATGCATCCTTGTGTGGTATTACGTTCTCTCTTGTTATGAAAGCTTAACAGGTGGACCGAGGTGTTCGTTTTTCCAGAGATTTTCAATCAAATATATCTGAGAATGCTAGAAGTTTTTGAAATTGATCCACAATATGTAGGATACATTCAATTTGAGGGTGATAAGGATTTTTCAATAGGGACATAACTATTTTGAATTTTAATACAAATGCATCGTTCAACTTTCTTATATAATCGACTAATGCCAAAACGGCGGCCAAGGTTGACATTTTTTCCATGGTTAAGTTCACGAACGAACAACGTTTGTAAGTTATGAAAAAAACTTCCGGATTTCCGAGATGGTGGTAGCAGCTTTAAGAGAATTTGCTCTAATTTTCGATCGTACAAATCGTCCCACCAGACAGGCTGTGGGTACTATGGTGGACAAATTCAAGTCGACATGCTCACTGATGAATGTTCCTGTGCCAGTAAGACAGCGAACCGATAGAAATACAGAAAATATCGTAGTTGTAAGTCCTTCAGTTCAAAATGAGTTGAATCTATCGATTCCACGGCGTTCATCTGAATTGGGAACTTCTCAGTCCACATTGTGGTGAACTTTACATAAAGATCTAGGCCTGCACCTTTACAAGATCAAATTAACTCAAGAATTTAAGCCTCTTGATCATCTTCTCCGATCCGCTTTGCAAAAGTTTGAAGAACATCCTGCAATTCACCGAAAAATCATCTTCAACGATGAATCTCTGACTTAATGGCTTTACTTTAAGAGACTTGATTATTATTTTTGGCCAGAATTGTGTGGACTTGACATCAGCGACATATGGTTCCAACAAGATGGTGCCACATGCCACACAGCTGTTCAAACAATTGATCTACTGAAGTAGAGGTTCGGAAATCCTGCAATTTCAAGATAAGGTCCGGTCGAATGCGAGTTAGGGCCATTAAATTTTGTGTATAGGTTTACGTTAAGTAGTTGGTTAATGTTTACAAGCCAACAACGTTTGCGCACCTCAGGAACAATATCAAACGCGCAAATGCCAACGTTCGGGCCAGCGCTCGTGTGGAAGTTTTGTGAAAGATTTGCTTCAAAGAATTGATAGCTGCAAACGTACTCGCGGTGGTCATGTAACAAAATTGAACTTTGTACTTAAATTTAACATGTGTACTATATCTGGAACAAATTTTCACCTCGATATCTCAAATATTCTGTATTTTATTTAAGTACAAAATTGTTATGTCCTTATTGAAAAACCTTTACTACTCTCCAAATCGGAAGTATCTCAAAGTTCCTCGCATAAGTGTGCAACTAGAATCTGAGATAAAGTTCCGAGATCTGATATCTAAAGGGTCTCATATTTGGAGCTCACCCTTTCATGCATGCTGAGGGTCCAATTAAGTACTGAAGCTACCTCGCAATTGATGGTTGTTCGGCTTCGGTTCTTGGTTCAAGCGATCCTATGGAGATACTGGTTTAAGCCTTGCCTACGTCTCAGCACTAGCTTGTTGGTGCTGGAACATAATGAAGCGCATATGTTGGCTTAAACTTCGCCATCAAACGTTCAATTGTTCATTTATCTGGACGCGTACGACTGCGACTTAGAGTAGCTCTCTAATCTAGTCTAGTCTGTGGACGGCATGATTCATTCTCCTCTTCTCTTAAAGACCTCTAGTTAGGGACCTTCCATTGAGGCAGCAATGTATTCGAAAATCACCAGAAGCATCACTAAAGTCAGTCCAGTCTTGACGGCTTAATCTTTTCATTTCATAATTGTCGTCCTATTGTACAGCTCGTCCTACCGAACAGTTAATCTCTCTTTACGGCCTCCCTCCAGGTCCATAAATTAAAGAACCTCCCAAATGCATTCAGTTCGACATCCACTTTCACTCAGGATGTCGTGTTGCAATCTGCAGATCACAGACTCCCTACACCAGCCGCTCGCTGGTGCTGTGCTTCCTCGCACACAACATGGATTTAAGTGGCCATTAAATCGAAGCCACCTCAAATAAAATCTAAACAAAGCAATATTAAACGGATTCTAATTCTCTCAACACCATTTGATGCATGGCCACGTAGCATGTTCCGCCGAAGTCAATTGTACACACTCTTCAAGTCGAGGCGAACTGCGGCCGGGCTGCGCTTCATTTCAAGACCGGCCGAGAGTCGTGCAATGAAATTGAATAGGACATCGGAACTCTATTAAGATTTTCGAACTGATTTGACTGTCACACACCGCCGACGACGACTACGACGACGACTGCGACGAGTGGAGGCCAAATAATGACTTCGCCTGCGCTCTAAGTTACTCCACGGAGCACGGATGATAATGCAGGGAAGTGGCTGGCTGGCTGGTCGCATTCATTATTGTTGGCCGGGCTTAGATTACTGCTCTGCGATAGGCAAATCAATTGGAATCGTGTAAGAGACACTTTAGAGTGGAACGTTTAAAATATTTCTAATTTGTTGCAACTTGACACTGGTCGGGGGCTAGGACACACAGGAGCACACCGGAGGCGGAGGACTGCGATGCGACGATAGTGTGCGCTGGCTTAAGTGAGGTAAAGTATGTACAGTTGGGTCTAGTGATTCAATCGATGAATACATTGACATTCATTGATAGTGTCACGTTTGAGCCGTTCTGCTGGTCCTCTGGCGGAGCATGTGAACTGAACTTGTCTTTTGGGTAAAGCAGACCCGGCTGGTGACGTTCGAGAGCCATATTTGGAAGTGTAAAAGTTAATTTAGGACAAGTGAACGCTTTGCTAATGAGGGCCATACGAGGAGGTCACAGGATGTACCAGTAGTACCAGGGTGGGAGATTGTATTTTTCGGTTGTTTGTTGGCAAGAGGCCCCCTGGGTTAATGTGACTTATCAATGCGCGAATGGAAACATGTGACTGGGTGGGAATTTATTGACTCAAGACTGGGAATGGTTGCAGGTCGTATGCACTGCATGGGACTGTACAGAACATGATACACAACGCTATGAAGGAAAAAAGAACAATCGATTAGCAAATCCTATATCGAGATGTTTGAAGACCAGAGGGTCCTTAGAAAAAAGTGTTTTAAGGCTGGTCACATGGGGATTAGTCTTAAATGAAGCAAGAGTATGAAAGAAGATAAAGGATCAAGGACTTTCAAGGAGCTATGACAGAGCTCGAGGAAAGGAATTGTTTTTTGCTAACCAAAGAATCAAAAGAGCACAACTAAAAGTTTTTTTGTGTTCAAAACAGTAGCTTGGACGTCTAATTCGGGGTTTTCTTTCGAATCGCTGGGAATAAAGTGTCTTATGTACAGACGGTACCCTTATTAACACCCTTACAGGAGCTGAAGTCTATCCTAGGGGTGCTCGGATGATACGACCCACAGCTTTGGATAGACTAACTACTGTCTTTAGGAAAAGAGTTAGTGGTGGAACTTTCTAAAGGAACTTACTTTAGAGACGTTAAGCTGAATCAGTTAGAGCTATTAAACTCTGTGACACTGCCCTATGTAGGTCTTCCCCCACGCAGGTTTTCAGCAAATAAATAGCTAAGTATCGACCTACAAAGGTGACATGACTGAGAAGCTACATCCCCAAAACTCACATTGGCTGATACCTGCACATGTTGACATTCAAATGAGCTGATAGACAGACCGAAAGTGGCCTGGCCATTGAAGGCGCATTCGATAACACTGGCTCGACTCAATACCATAATCTATTAACAACAGAGGTATCGAGGACTTGTCCAACTAATTGATGATGGGCCATGTTTGTAAGTCGGATTATTACTTCCTTCTCTAGAGTCTAGTGGCAGTGTCTGTTGGCATAGTTAAAGGCTGTCTGCAAGAAGGAGTCCTTTCTGTGCTCACTAGTTATTGACAATCTTCTTGTCGACGTCGGCATTGGTTATCCTGATGACCCGTCGATATTTCTTAGAAGCAAACACAGCACGTCCGTTTCCAGTGTCATGCAAGTTGCTTAATACACGTTTTAGAATGGTGCACCAGAAAAGGACTATCCTTCAATCCTTGCGAAACGGTTCTAGTGCATTTTACAAAAAGAAGTCTGGTCAACCTAGGACCTTTCACTACCGAAGGCCCCACTTTAGTTTATTCCAGCGATGTCAGATGATGCCTTCGCGGCAAGACTTGGGGTGTAAACCTGAAAATGATACATTGGTTGCATACAATGATGGTGAGGCTCAATATCACGTCCTTAAACTGACAACGATAAGAAGCTCCAGAGAATTGCCTGTCTCCGTATCACTGGTTCCATGTGTACTTGCCCTACGGCAGCATAAGAAGCCGTCATCGGGCTTACACCCCTATAAATCTTTGTTAGAAAGAAGGCTATTAAGCTGGAGCTAGAATTCAAGTATAAATAAGTTGATCTTGTGGGACACCTGAATATTTTTGACTTAATTTCAAAAAGAAACGTGTTTTCCACTACCCCCGGCATCATGGTCAGATACGAGTTGGTTATTTGAGGTACAAATGTTGGACCGTTCAAACTGGTTTCCGGTACTGGAAACTAGAGGCTTAGTCTGGTTCACCGACAGATCGAAGAGTTGGAGCTGGTGTCTTTGAATCCAACACCAAAGTCTCGATACCTATGGAAATGTGTTCCATTATAAACGATGAGACCTTAGAGTAGTTGATGGATGAAGATAATATGAGCAAACTCCTTGTGATCCCCAAGGGTTGTTAAGTTAATGAGACTGAGGCTGTCTTGATTGGGATGCATGATAAGATGATCATTCCAGGATAAGACGTTGAATTTTCTCAATTCTGGACACAAAAACTCGCAGAAAGAAGGACCAGGTCTGCCTAGCGTACTCAAGAAGTGGGCAAACGAAGGCAAGGTATGGATGACTTTTACTTTTTGAATTACCTCATCAATCCGCGAAGGGAAATCGGACTCCCTGTCCCACAGTATGGCAAAGCCTCGAAGAGAATGACTATAGATACAGGTTGGCCGTGGAGAAGATAACCGGCGGATTTGGACTTGTAGGTCACAAATTGAAAGAAAGACTTGTGATAGTTTATTAGCTTGGCTTGGACGTTATGTAGGCAGCGCTGGTAGATAGGAAGGAGCGAAGGCTACGATTATACCATGAAGGGTAAGTAGGTGATCTTTTACCTTTAGAAAGTCGTATGAGGCTAGAGTTGTGGAAGAACAGGACTCTTGAGGAGAATTGTAGAAAAATTAGAGAAGAAGGAAATTGGTCGATAGTGGATAGAAGGAGGGCACAAAGTAAAACTGAGAAGTTAATGGGATCGGTTTACATCATACAACATGGCGCAACTAACTTGCCGTAGATTTGAGTCAGTGAGCCGAATTAACTCAACAAAGATAAGGCGACGGTTCGATTCTATCCTTTTGTTTTACAGATCTTACTGTGTTACATTGAACATATACTTCGTGAGACAGGTCCGTGGAATGCAGACCCCATGCATGCAAGTTCTCACAACCATTCGCGCTGCGCATAATATGCTCTTAGCACGAAAAGAATAGGCCTACTGTTTTAAGAAGCCTATTCGTGACAGTTCTACTTTCGGATGTTTATCGGACGCTCGTCCAGGACTCGTTCGTTCTTTGAATCTCTATCGCAGTGAGCCACAACAGAGTCCGAGATATGAACCACACATTTTGTTTGCTCCGTCCATAGATTGGCGACGTTGAGCTCTAAGCTATTTTGAACGCTCCAAATCGAAAAACCATTGAAGGATGCTAGAGTCTTAGGAAGAAAAATTGGATCTGAAAAAAGTGGTGTCATCAGCGTAAAGGGAGACTTGCGAGTTTTAAATGACTCTATCAAGATCGTTAAAGGACAGAATGAACAGAAGGGGACCTAGATGGCTGTCTGGAGGGACATCAGAGGTGGCTTTAAAAACGTTAAGAAGACGGAGTCAAAGCGGACACCATAAGAACAGTTTTCAAGTAAGAAGATGCTCATTTTAACAATAAGGATTCAAAGCCGATTAGAAACTCTATTAAATGATGGCATATCCTTTCGTAGACTTTACTTGCCATTTTCTAAAGAGGGAAGAGCACGAATTGGATGAGGTTGTGGTTCAGAAAGTCATGTCATAGGTATCAAAGGTCTTAGATATATGAGAAAGTTTTAGAAAGAGGACGGTTGAGGACGAAGTGATATCATTCTTCGATCCCATTTTATGTACGGGTGCTATCAAGAAGAGGATACCATACCAGGCCAGTGTCTGGAACAAAGGAATTGTTAGCAAAACATGGTTTGAAAAAGATGGCAAAAAATGGCAATTCTATGTGAAATGATAAATTGTTTTCGAAAGAGAGAAAGGATGGGTAACCGGCGGATTTTTACTCATAGTTCACAAATTGAAAGAAAGACTTAGAATAGCTTATTAGCTTGGCTTGGACATTAACAGCGAGATGGTTAGAGGGAGATGACATTACATATTTCTCTGTAAAAAATAGTGCATCATTAAACTCAAAAGAAGGAGGTAGTCATATGAAGGTAAAGCTGTGGAACACGAGGATTCTTCAGGATAATTGTGTAAAAATGAGCGAAGTAGCTGATAGAACGAGGGACAAAGCGAAATAAAGGCATAACTTCGACCGCATGTACTTTGTTATGTCACTAACTTAGAGGGGATCCTCTTCTTGTCATGTTACATCGAACAAACATTTGACAAGCAGGTCCATGGAACAACCATTCGCGTTCTGCGTACTGTGTTCTTTACACGAAAGGAGTAAGCCTACCGTTTCACCCTCGGACTTAAACCTCGAATCTCTATCGCACTGAGCCACAACAGCGTCCGAGATATGAACCACAAATTTTGTTTGATCCGTCCACCTATACCAAATTGGGTGAAAGTGCTTAATTTTGCAGTCAAGATACATTGTTGGCCACTTACTACGAAACCACAATAGACAGACTGTGGAGTGAACAGTTTCCGCCGAATGACACCACCAATTCCCTATTACCACATTTACTTACCCAAAGAACCAACAATGATAGCAGACTCTAAGACAATTTGTTTTCCTCGAAAATTGCCTCCTCTTATGCAAAGCTTCCCTGAGATACACCTGCCTTTCCCTTTTCATCCACCTTGCGTGACCGAGTGTATTTACTCAAACATGTTTCTCGTTGGCAGAATGATTACTTGCTAAAATATTAGACTGTCATTTGGCAACATTTTGGCAAACAATATTTTACCCACAAAAAAAAAAAGGGAAAAAGGATTTCTCCAAGGCGAACAACATCCTGCGTGCACTTAATCGTTTGTTAGAGACAGCTAAACTCATTTCGGCTTTGGAGCCTTTCTCTACCCAAAGGAGAAGGAAAAAAATGTCAAACAGTTCTCCTTTTCTCTTCGAGGATACACGTGTCCTGCGGTGCGTACACTAATCGGCCCTTTCACATTTCACTTTGTTTTGGCAACAAAAAAAGAAGCCAACTGCAACGTTGCATTGTCGGAATGACAATGTACGAACGCAATGATAATGCAACAGCCTGCAGGAGAAGCTGCAAAAGGACACCCGCTTGCTGCGGTCTGCGTGTGGTGCAAACAAGGAAGTCTCCTTGCATTCAATGGTAGGCATGAGGATTGTTTGTTTGCATTGCTGACCGAACAATTGATTTCGAAATCAGATTGCGGTGACAAAAGTCAAAAAGGTGAGCTGCTCGCTCATTTAATCCAACAGGACGACATGACATTCCGGTATACCTATCCCCATACGAGTGTGCGTTTTTGTATGCTTGTGGCTAATGTTGTGTAATTTGCTTCATTACAACGACAACCTCATGTAACATCTGCTGCGCCTGGGATTTATTAAGGAAGCAATTTGGATTTATTGGATTCTGGTTTTTGGTTTTTGTTCGCTGAATCAGATTCTTTTTTTTTATTAGGGTTGGATCTACTCGGATGTTGTGTTGTGCGTCGTTATGGATCGTCCTAATGGGATAGTTATCTATTTGATTGGTATGCGGCATGTATGCACAGATGCGAGCCACGCTGGGTGCTGGAGGAAATTTGGAGGAAAAATGGTGAGAATTGAGGCTAATTTGTTCGTCAGTTTGTGGGATATTGATGGGCCAGCTGGGGTTTTTCAAGTGGAATCACGGCGCATAGGCAGTGATTTTATTGTAATCCTTGTTGTCCCTCGTATCTTTCGATATGGGATGACAAAATGGCGAGGCTAAGGACAATTCTTTGTGCTGTACATAGTTTCTCTATGAATATTGAAGCCCACACTTAGATGGTAACGTGTCAGATTCATATGTACATAGGTACTCATAGTAAAAACCAGTCCTTTCATAGACACCGCCGAAAAACAACAGTCTGGGAGTCTTCCAGTGGGCATTTGCATATACCTACTTATCTGAAGTTAATCGAATGAAGCCTGGTTCAGTTGTGCGTCCATCATTCGGGAATAACGCAGCATCTGATAGAGATATTGTCATTGCACAGGTTGAGCCATCTCTTATGTCAGAAATGTAAACATTAAATGACTTTGACATTTATTGAAACGTCAAGTCAGTGTAATTTTAACCACGAAACGATTCATACCGAAAAAATGATCTGTCTGAAGCGGTAAGAGAGAGTCTTGTCACCACACTCAGCATTTTGCCGTCAGTGGAATCACCTTACCAACTTGCAGCGCATTTTAAAGAAGGATTTGCATTTGTTTTAATTTAAATAGCAATTGAGTCAAAGAATATTCCCGGCAGACCGTCCAGGATGCCTCGAATTCGCCTAAACAGTCGCTCGAATGGTTGACATTGAACCTGATTCTTGGAAGCAAAATTTTATGACCGACAAGGCCCATTTCGCGCTCTCTGGCGACGGGAAACGGAAAATCCATACGAGATCCATGAGACACCATTTCATGATTAAAAAGTGACTATATTTGGGCTGACGTTTGCTCCAAAACCGTCATTGGGCCATTTTGTTCAGAAAATCAGCCGAAGGGGATCGATATCGGCGGATGTTAACTCATTATGTCTGCTCACAAATATGAGGAAAAGGTTTAGACGGTGCGCCATGCCACACTGCAAGTCAAACAATGCAGTTTCCGCAATGAAAATTCCCTGGGCGTTTGACAATTCCGGACGTCTTTTTGGGGAGTTATTTGAAAAGCAAAGTATATCCAGCAATCCTTAGACCATTGACGAGCTATGCCGCCCGAATTGCTCAAAAAATGTATGGAAATCACAGCGAAAAGGGCAGATTTTGCTTTGGCCCATAGAGGCGGCCACTCAATTGATCTATAGTTCAAAAACTAATCCAAATAAATTGCAAGGAATCTCAAATATCTAAATCAGTTGTTTTTTTTTAAGTTATTAAATATTCACATACTGACATAAAAGATGGCGCACGCTGCACTTAGCCTAGTTCTACTGACTCCACATTCGTAAATCAGATACTCGACCAAAATAGCTCAGAATATATAGGTTTGGTTGAAGGTCAGGTAAGGGGTAAGGGGCCTCTTACCGTACAGGAGCACACTTGGACTAAAAAAAAAGGTCCATCGGTCCTTTCCACCGGTCGTGGAAACAAAGCTTTTCAAAGACGAGTTCAGCAAGATCACTCAGATGTTCAAAGAAGTTCCTTTAGGGTTTTCCTGGTCGAAACTCATAGAGTAGGCAGATCCGCTTCCCAATGCTTTTTATCCCTGCAAGGGAGATTAATCATCGATGCCATCAACTTTGTTAGCCTCTTGCTGCTCTAGCCGATTCTAAATGAAAACAGTACCATCGGACTCCTAAAACACAAGAGACGAACCCTCTCCAAGATAGCTAACACCCTTAGCGGTTAGGAAGACGTGCTGAAATAGTGGGCATCACCTACAATGACTTCTGTAGAAGCTATATGGACAAAGAGGAAGAAGAGACTATTAGGTATGTGGGTAGGCGACTAGAATAAATTATCACATCGCCACACTCAGGTCAATACAGACCCAATGTGATAAGAAGAGACCATTAGTCACCTCCTAACCATATTCTCTGCTCTTGACAACATCAGGAAGACTACACTAGGTGAATACCTTCTCAATGATCCTAACAATCTCAGCACTGCCTTCACCACTAAGATTAGCTCTTTCCTACAAATCAGCATTTGGTTCCTAGAGCAATCCACTCACCTTACGAGTTTCGAGTTTATTTTGAAGAGTCTCCATCGAGTCTTTAACTGATATCGCTACCACCATGCATTCCACATAGGCTTACGACTACCACGAAATCAGAAAGCTGACTAGCGCTATACGCAGACACTACAACTGTATAGCAAATTCCGAGAAAGACAACGTGGTAAAGAATAGATTGTCTAAAGCTACCCAAACCATTGAGTCATCCGAAATGAGCAAATCGGCGCCTTCTCATCCGTTGAAGCAACTACCAGAACCTAAGCGGAAAAGGACTAGATCTCCGAGCAATGAAGAACCCTCGACATTGACATACGCTGAGATAGTCACGAAAAAAACAGAAACGTCAGTGCAACAAAGCGTCCAGAAGTGCCAAAGTGAGAGGAAAGAAAAAGCCCTCCCAAAAAAACCAGGAAAGACGACAAAACCGCGAGGCAAAGATGCAGGCGAAAAAACCGCAAATGAAGACCACAACAAAGCCGAGTGGAAAAGAGTGGTAAAAAGAGGTCCAGGCAAGATACATATTAAGCCGGACGCATTGGTGATCAAAAAAACTGGAGAAACATCCTATTGCGATATACTCCGAAAAGTGAAGACCAACCCTGAGTTAAATGGTCTGGGATCGGACGTAATTCACATAAGAAAGACGGCCAAGGGAGAGTTACTGCTTGAGCTCAAGAAAGCAGCAGCTGGAAAAACCTCTGAGCACCAAAGCAAAGTAGGGCAAGTTCTCGGGGAAATGGCGGAAGTAAGGACCCTAACGCACGAGGTGCTGATTGAGTGCAAAGACCTAGACGATGTCACTACCAAAGAAGAGATCTGTCAAGCCCTTTCCGAGCAATTCGAGGAAGTACGAGGTATGCAGGCCTCATCCATCAAATCCATGAGGAAAGCCTATGCAGGAACACAAACTGCAGTCATTAGCCTCCCAATAAACGCTGCCAAAAAAGTTCTGGAGGTTGGGAGAGTTAAAATCGGATGGACTGTATGCAGAATACGGGAGAAAGTGGTGCCGCTGCGATGCTTTAGGTGCCTCAACTTCGGGCATCTAGCAAAAGCGTGTTCAAATACGGCGGACAGAAGTGAGGATTGCGTCAAGTGTGGACAAAAAGGCCACGTTTCCAAAAACTGCACCAATGATGCAAGGTGCGTGCTCTGCGAAGAAAAGGGGAGCACCAACTTCAAACACGCGGCAGGAAGCGCAGTATGTCCTGTATACCAGGAAGCTAAAAAAACCGCAAAAAGAATATGAAAGTGCTGCAATTAAATTTAAATCACTGTGAAGCGGCACAGGACCTCCTAACACAAGCCACTCGTGAGTCAAAAATAGATGTTGCCATATTATCGGAACAGTACAAGAATCTCGACGAAAAAGTCTGGGCAGCTGATTACTCAAAAAGAGCTGCTATTTGGACCTGTGGAGACTACGCCTTCGAAGAAAAAATGATGACACCCCAATCTGGGTTCGTTCGAGCCAAGGTCAAGGGTGTACACATCTATAGTTGCTACGCATCCCCAAACAGCACTCTGGAAGAATTCCAGTATATGTTGGATAGGCTCGTGGATGATGCTAGAGGCCGTAGCCCAATCATCATGGCTGGGGATTTCAATGCATGGGCCACTGATTGGGGCAGCACTCGAACCAATAGAAGAGGCGAGGCACTACTCGAAGCGGTATCGTCACTAGATGTCATGCTGCTCAATACGGGAAGCGAGAATACCTTTAGCAGAAACGACGTAGGTTCCGTAGTTGACATCACCTTCGTAACCAGTTCCCTAGCGAGAGGCGCCAAGTGGAAAGTAAGTAAAAAGTACACTCACAGCGACCACCTGGCTATCCTGTTTGAAATAAACCAGAAAAGATCCAACCAGGAACTCCCACCAAAGAAGGCACAACGAATGGGGTGGAAAATAGGCACATTAGACGAGGATTCTTTTACTTTCACCTTTAGAGAATCTACAATAAGGCCAGGAACAGCAAATGCTATGGCTGCTGAGATTACGAAACATGTAATGAGAGCATGCGATGCATCTATGGTCCGGAAAACGTCAACAAATCGCCGGCCACCAGTATATTGGTGGAGCCAAGAGATAGCAGAGCTACGCAGCAAGTGCCATAAAGCTAGAAGACTGTTCCAGCGATCCAGAGGTTTGCCCTCTCACCAGAACCTGCAGGTGCAATACAAAGATAGGCGTAGAGACCTGAAATTAGCAATCCGGAGAAGCAAAAGTGACAACTTTAAAGAACTCTGTCAGCAAGCAGATGTAAATCCCTGGGGTACAGCCTATAAGGCAGTCATGGCAAAACTCAAAGGCACCACTAGGGCACCCTCGCCCTCATGCCCTTTGCTAATGCAAAAAATAGTGTCGGGCTTATTTCCACCGCAGAGAACGGCAGAGCGTATAACAGCACCTCAGGATTTACATGAAATCACAACCGTCACGCAAACGGAACTTTTGGAAGTGTGCAAACGGTTCGATGACAATAAGTCACCTGGATTGGATGGGATACCCAACAAGGCCCTTAAGTTAGCCATAAAAACAAACACGGAACCATTTCTAGAAATGTATAATAAGTGTCTAACCGAAGGGGTCTTTCCAGACCAGTGGAAGAAACAACGTCTGGTGCTGCTGCCCAAAGGGAAAAAACCGCCAGATGAGCCCTCGTCATACCGTCCCATATGCCTGTTAGACACAATGGGTAAAATATTGGAGAAAATTATATGCAAACGGCTGGAGGTGGCAATATATGAAGCCGGGGGACTCTCAAACGAACAGTATGGATTTAGACAAGCCCGTTCTACAATCGATGCTATACGGAGGGTAACCACAATCCTGGAAGATGCTATCCAGGGCAGAAGATGGAGAGGAGGCGCAAAGAAATACGGTGCTGTAATAACACTGGACGTCAAAAATGCGTTCAATTCTGCAAACTGGGGACATATTTTGTACTCACTTAGAGAAATGATGGTACCAGAATTCCTAATCAAAATAATAATCAATTATTTCGAGAAACGGTACCTGTTTTACGATACCGACGATGGGGTAAAACAGTACCACATATCTGGCGGAGTACCACAAGGATCGGTACTAGGTCCTATCTTGTGGAACCTTATGTATGATAAGGTGCTGAGGCTTGAAATCCCCAACGAGGCAAAAATCATAGGCTTTGCCGATGACATCGCAATCGTAGTGACAGCAAAACACCTGGAAGAAATAGAGGACATTGGAAACGAATGCATCCGAAAAGTGAGACGGTGGATGACAGCAGTCGGTTTAGAACTCGCGGAACATAAAACGGAAGCAGTACTAGTAAGCAGCCGCAAGAAAAGAGAAGCAATCACCATCAGGGTAGGCAACCAAAATATAACGTCAAAACCGGTGATCAGATACCTAGGTGTGATGATTGACGCTAGGCTAGCTTACAAGGAACACCTTGAAATAACGTGCGACAAAGCTGCTCGGGTGTGTACTGCCTTATCCAGAATAATGACAAACATTGGAGGACCCAGACAACCAAGGAGACTAATTTTGTCAAGAGTGGCGCAGTCAATAATAATGTATGCGTCACCAATATGGGCAAAGGCAGTGAAAATTAAGTCCCACTCAAGAAGAGTTAATTCCGTCAACAGACTGTGCGCGCTGAGAGTATGTTGCGCTTTTCGGACGGTATCCGATGATGCTATATGTGTTATTGCGGGAATGCTACCAGCGGATATCTTCGCTATTGAGCTACAGAGGACCTATGACGCCAAAATCCAGGAACCCCTTGCTCCAGTCAAAGATATTAAGCTGGTAGAAAGACAGCGAAGCATGAGAACATGGCAGGAAAGATGGAATCAGTCAACGAAGGGAAGATGGACCCATCGACTTATACCGGATATAGATAAATGGATGGACCGGCATCACGGAGAAGTGGACTTTTATCTCACCCAGTTCTTAACCGGACACGGCTGCTTCAGAGCTTATCTAAACAGGTTTGGGCTTGATGAATCTCCAAATTGCTCAAACTGTGGAGAGGCCAGAGAGGATGCAGAGCATGTGCTCTTTCAGTGCCCACATTTTCGCTTGGAACGCAGAGGTCTTGAGGAAATAATTGGAGAAATACCAACTCCGGAGAACATCGTAAAACATATGCTGACATCGAACGCAGTATGGAATACTGTGAAACAAACAGCAGCGGTGATCATAAAGGAACTTCGGCGGCTGGAAAGGCTCAGGGAGAGCAACCAAACCCAAATGGAAGCCCCCTCAGAACAAGAAACGCCGAACAGGTCAAGAAGAGCATAAAGTGCTAACCAGCCCCGCGAAGTAATACTTAACGGTAGTTCCGCGGGGAGAGTGGTTGAAGTGTGTAGGGTGTGGGTTAGTACGTAGGCGTATTCCTGGCATCGAGTATTCAGGTTTGCGAATCGTGCATGCCAGTAGCCCGGGTTACTGGTATCTTTAGAAGATTACACATCCGTTGGCGCAACCAAAAAAAAAAAAAAAGGCTTACGACTTGGACTCGGAACCCCTTTAAATTTATGCTAAGAGAACCTCTTAGAAAGAGACTCCACCAAAGACCCAGGTAGACTTCAAAAAATCCTATCAAATATGCCCATTCAAGCTTTTTGCAAAAAACGGAATGTCGGATAGAATCATGCACCCAACCCTCACAGTCCTTAATTACTATTATAGGTACACTATACTAGTATCCAAGGTGGGTAAGCCTTCAAACCCTAAAACACTTAAGTATAGCTCAGCATGAAGTGGTAGTCGAAATCGAAAAAGGACCCTAAGAAGAAGAAATACATGATATCCGAATCTATAAGACTGGCACTGAACCAACAAAGTGTAGATCCAGTTAATGCAACCTGTATTCTGTGCCATCTTAGAACGAGTCACATTCAGCCGGGACTTCCCAACACAAGCACTGACCACGCAACGTTGGCTTGTATCGAGCTCGTCCAAAGAGGCTGGCTTGTCAAGTCGCATGGTCCCGGCAGCCAATTGATGAATCCAGTTCCAAGACTTCAGTCGAGCTCTGGTTACCTATACATATACCTATACCTGAGAGCATTGACGGTAGCAGTGTCTCCTTCCTGATTTCGAAAGAATTAAGGTCCGGTGATGCCGCCATGCCAGAAACCGCACCAAGCAGTCAACCTTTGTGGATCCATTGATGCTCCAATAACGACAATTCTGCTTGTTGACATAGCCGCTGAACCAAAAAATGGGTCTAGTCCGAGAAGATGGTTTTATTGGCCAAAATCCGAATTTCCAGTCAAAATTCGGATTTCCAGGGCTCGATTAGCGAACTCTCGGCGTTGGCTATGGCCGTCCGGCTTAAACTCTTGCGTCGGCACAATTTTATATGGGTGTAGGCCCAAATCCAAATAAGCCGACATTTCTGGGTCTTTTACGGTACTGGCCGCTACTCTTTGTCGATTGGTGGCTTAAGTGTACTACTTAAGTGTACACCCAAACAAGTTACGCGACAAGTTCCCTGCACTCTGAAACCATGATGACGACCGACGTCCTGATGAAGTTCACATTGCGCATATAAAACTGATTGAATATTTTGACAGCTGGATGTCATTAGCAGCTTTGACAGCTGCTGAAACATAACTATTGGAAAAAGTACCATTGCTATCTGGTCACCCTTTAATTGGGCAGACATGTTGTATACCCTGTTCATTGCCTTACAAAGGTTGTCTACTACCCTGTCGGTGTCTTGGGGTTCCCGGATTGTAGCATCCATGCAATGCTGTCTTACTACTTCTTTACATCTAACCCAGTTCGCTCTCATATGAATATTACCGGCTATAGATTCAGATAGATCTGAGGGCGTATCCACTTGTCATCCCATAATGTTAGACCCTTAGTGCAAGAGGCTAATGCGATATCTAGCACCTCCTGCCTGTTAGTTACCACGATGCAATAAAATGAACAAAATTCAATTTTTTCCATGTATTATGGCTTTATTAGTAACAGCAAACATTGCTATTATTTATGGAACACAGCGTCGTTCAAGTGGCTGCCTCGGTTGGGTTCGCAGTAGCGCATTCTATCACTCCAATTTTCCAAGACTTTGTTGTAGCTCACGGATTTCTTGGATCATATTGGCTTTAAGTGCGTAAATCGTTTCCGGATTGTTGGCATGACATCGGTCCTTCACGGTTCCTCACAAAAAAGTCCAAATCGTAGCTCCGAGCCAGCCAATTGACATCGCCAAGACGGCTGATAACACGATTTGGAAGATGAATATGCACCTCGTCAAAAGAGAGGATTTTTCGCCCAAAACCGTTGACCAACTCAAGCTGCTCCAAGGCCCAAACTGCTGAGCGATAACGAAGCGGATGGTCATGCGCCTTCAATTGCTGAGTCAATTGGACCTTGGAAACGAATAATCCGAGATCTATGTGCAGAATTCTCCTCAGGCTAGTGCGTGAAATGTTGAGCTGTTGATATCGATGGCGAGTTGATGTTCGTGAATTGAGTCTCAAACTCTCGGCTACATTCTCGTCTGTGCGCCACCGTACGACGACGGGGACCATGAGTGTTGTCCACTAGCATATCAGTCTCACGAACTTTTTGCACAAACTTACGTACACCAGGCGCAGTGGGTGCACTATTTGGATATAAGTTTTCAATATTTCCCAACGTTGTTCAAGCGTAAAGCGACTCATTTCGTTCCCCGGAGGTATGATACTGACTTTCTGTCAAGATTTCGAGCGGGAAACAGCTGTCAGTGTCAAACTAACCTCTGATTTAAAAAGAAACCGCTAGATGGCCCACCCTTTTTGTATGCTGAGCTTTGTGGACAAAATACAGTCAAAAGGACACTCACCTCCAGCGTCTGTACCACTGATGCGCATTTCCATCGCAGCCCACAATGTAAACTCAGCTAACCCTGGCAATCCTCCTCCTCTACCTCAAGTATCTAAAGCCTTTCCCGATAAACATCTTTAAATTCCTAATCACCCCATGTATGCATGACAAGAAAACGCAAATATTTCAATCCCCGTCAGTGCCGACCACTGACGCCAAGACACGAATTAAATATTCATCTAAGAATCTACCCCCAGTCTCTTATAAATTTTAATCATCATCTCCGGCTACCACCTAATCAACGTTTAACAATTCTATTTTCTGCAAAAAAAAAACCAAAAAAAACACCATTATCGACGAGTTATTGCTTTATTACGGCTTTGTTCCACTCGCAGATACAAAAGTTTCCAGTTTTCCTAAAATCATTTTACCGCTGTTACCATAATAAATTATTTTTAACACCAAACAAAACCAAAAGCCATAATCACATGCTAATTTGGGTGGAATACAAAATGAATAAAAAGCAAAAGTATCTGCTACATCCACGAGAGTATCTGTTCGACGAAAACCGAGACTCTGATCGGACAGTTTATTGGCTAAAACTCCATAATCAATTTTGCCGCGACATCAGCGCATTCGAGTCACAAATTAAGAGCTTAATATGGACACAACTTATTCCATTTGAATCCGTAATATGAATACCCGGGCGGGAGGGAGGCACAAAAAAATAATTAAAAAAGCAAAAACGAAACAAGAATGGCTGTGGTTTTATAATGATGTTATTGGCCGGTCGGCCAGTATCCCGCGGCAACGAGTATCTGTTCCTCATAAATATATCTACAGTTGTTGTTGGTCTCTGCACAGCAAATTGCGATGAGAACAGCTTGAAACATCCGAAATAAAATCGTTAAATTATTGCATTCTACCTCGGCTGTGTACGGCCGTGTTTGCCTCTCGTCCCGAGGCTACCTCTTTGTTTCTACCATCAAGCCAGTTGGGTTTGGGCAACTGGGTTCGCCAGAACCCATTTTTAATTCAACGCCACCGCAGAGAGCCTCATCATCATCATCATCATCATTCCCATCCTCATCCTCATCGTTTTCGAGAGAATTTTAAATTGGGAGCCAAATCTCACGGCACCACAAGATACGGATACGAGTATAGCTTCGCCCGATGGAGGTAGGGACTCAAAATGAAAGACGAACGATAACCACCACCACCATCACCAAAACCAAAAAAAAAAAAAAAATAAGAATTGACCCTCAACTAATCAGTGTAAAGCGGATTTTAATGATGGCCGAGCCCTCGCTGAGCCTTATTTACCGATACATATGCCTACATAGAGCCGTCGTCGTCCGTTGATTACCTAAAAAGGTCTCTCGAAAGACATAGTAATGGCAGACCATTGGACTCGTAGTGGCCGTGTTTTCCGCCTGCGCCCCGCCCGGCATTGATACGTTAGGAACTCGTCGTCGAACTAATGGTTTTTTTTTTTGGTTTTTTTTTCGTCGAGGTTATGTACTCAAACATGACGAACGGACCGGACCGGACCAGGAGAGGGGTTCTCTTCTACTGCAGAGAATGCAGTCGCAGAGCAAATTATTATTCAAAAGATCTTTAGTAACAGTTGGACGCGCAATCGTAAATTAAAATGTTAGCTGTAGGTATACGTGTGTGTTTCGGGAGACCAAAATTAATGGATCAGAATATTTCATTTATATTCATTTAATTAGGGTCTTCACTTTTATTTATTGAGGCTTCATTAATATCTTTGTTTCCAGAAATAATTTTAAAACAAATTCCGAGAAATGTTAATCTTCTCGTGCTAGCCGCTCGTTTATACGTCCATACACACACTCGTACCTGGCTGGGGGGATAATGGAGTTTTAATAATGTTCCAGGAGGCCATTTTCATTTTCATCTCATTGGAGTGACTTCCTTAACCGTTTGGTTAAGGTCTTTCGAGTTTATGGTTATAACACTTAAACTTTAGTCATTGGCTGCTGTTGATTGATGGAATTTTTGAAAAGCTCTTAAAGGAGAGCGGTTTTGTCAATACTTTTGGGAGCATAGGACTTCAAAGGATGTTAAGTATCCTTGGGAAATCGGCTAGAAATTGTGGACTTCACATCAACCCGGACGGAACATACCTGGTACTCTTCAGTAGAAAATACAATATAAGGCTGACCACACAGTACTAAATAAAGTGCTAGATTGGAAGCTGAACACACAGAAAAGAGTCCGCAAGGGTTATAACGGAGGGGAAAAAGTGGAGGAGAAAATTTGGGAAAATTATGAAACCAAGCAGGACATGTTAGAGATTTCTCTGGTCATTCTCTTTGATCCCGGGCTTCTAGTTGTCCACATCAAGCACTCTGACATCAGCGATAGCTTGGTCCTTAAAATGGAGATGCGGTCTTCCTTTTCGTCTCGAACCCTTTTTTTGTTTTTGGTTGCGCCAACGGATGGGAATACGCCTACGTACTAACCCACACCCTACACACTTCAACCGCTCTCCCCGTGGAACTACCGTTCAGTATTACTTCGCGAGGCTCGTTAGCACTTTATGCTCTTCTTAACCTGTTCGACGTTTCTTGTTCTGAGGGGGCTTCCGTTTGGGTTTGGTTCCTCTCCCTGAGGCTTTCCAGCCGCCGAAGTTCCTCTATAATCACCGCTGCTGTTTGTTTCACAGTATCCCATACTGCGTTCGATGTCAACATATGGTTTCCGGAGTTGGTATTTCTCCAATTATTTCCTCAAGACCTCTGCGTTCCAACCGAAAATGTGGGCACTGAAAGAACACATGCTCTGCATCTTCTCTGGCATCTCCACAGTTTGAGCAATTTGGAGATTCATCAAGCCCAAACCTGTTTAGATAAGCTCTGAAGCAGCCGTGTCCGGTTAAGAACTGGGTGAGATAAAAACCCACTTCTCCGTGATGCCGGTCCATCCATCTATGTTTATGTATCGGTATAAGTCGATGGGTCCATCTTCCCTTCGTTGACTGATTCCATCTTTCCTGCCATGTTCTCATACTTCGCTGTCTTTCTGTCAGCTTAATATCTTTGACTGGAGCAAGGGGTTCCTGGATTTTGGCGTCATAGGTCCTCTGTAGCTCAATAGCCAAGATATCCGCTGGTAGCATTCCCGCAATAACACATATAGCATCATCGGATACCGTCCGAAAAGCGCAACATACTCTCAGCGCGCACAGTCTGTTGACGGAATTAACTCTTCTTGAGTGGGACTTAATTTTCACTGCCTTTGCCCATATTGGTGACGCATACATTATTATTGACTGCGCCACTCTTGACAAAATTAGTCTCCTTGGTTGTCTGGGTCCTCCAATGTTTGTCATTATTCTGGATAAGGCAGTACACACCCGAGCAGCTTTGTCGCACGTTATTTCAAGGTGTTCCTTGTAAGCTAGCCTAGCGTCAATCATCACACCTAGGTATCTGATCACCGGTTTTGACGTTATATTTTGGTTGCCTACCCTGATGGTGATTGCTTCTCTTTTCTTGCGGCTGCTTACTAGTACTGCTTCCGTTTTATGTTCCGCGAGTTCTAAACCGACTGCTGCCATCCACCGTCTCACCTTTCGGACACATTCATTTCCAATGTCCTCTATTTCTTCCAGATATTTTGCTGTCACTACAATTGCAATGTCATCGATCATGATTTCAAGCCTCAGCACCCTATCATACATAAGATTCCACAAGATAGGACCTAGTACCGATCCTTGTGGTACTCCGCCAGATATTTGTATCTTGTGATTGTAGGGCGTGTTGTTTCTTTCGAGGATCTCGCGCAAATATCAATTGCCTTCGTCTCGAACCTGGGGGCTATGATTCGAAGAACCTCTTTCCTGGAGCATTGTTATCCATTCGCTCAGCAAAACTTCAATTTCATTATAACCGAAACAAAGAAGCCAACAATTCACTTTTTTCCAAAAAAGTTGTTAGGATTCGTATGTCAACAGAGAGTTTGTTAAACAATTTGCAGGAAACAAACGAATTTCTAAAACTCGTTGTGCGAAAGACAGGGATTGAGACATAGGAGTGGGAATTGCTTCGCAAAATATAGGTGTCAGAAATTGGACTTTGTCAGTGCCCACCTCTAATTAAGATACATAATTCTAAGTACCTAATAGGTATCACCTTTTTCATCGACAGCCAGGCGGCAATAAAAGCAATTACTGCAAACGAAGAACTGCAAGCGAAGAACTCAGGGTTCTTGGAACACAGAACAAGGTTACACTCTGCTGGGTCCCTGGACACGAAGGTATTCCAGGCAATGAGAAGGCAGACGAACTGGCAAGAAGAGGCTCTGAATCTACATCGCAACAGGTAGACACCTCGGTGTTCATCCCGCCTTGCACATTGAAGCAAAAGGCATGGATCTTGGCCAGAAGTGAGGCCAATAATAGATGGACCTCCCTGGACACCTGTGTGATCACCAGAAGCCTATGGCCTTGCTTTGACAAGAGTAGGACCGACCGAATTATGCTAAAGGATAGGAAGTCTCTTTCTGTCCTTATAGGAATTATTACCGGGCATAACTCTCTTCGGTACCACATGAGAAAGTTAAGACTCACGGATGAAGATCTATGTCGGGGATGTGGAGACGAGGAAGCTAATGAGGATACAACCCACTTTCTTTGTCACTGCCCTGGGCTTATCCACCTTAGATTCAAATTTCTAGGTCGACACTTTTTCCGTGACCTCGAAAAATTAGCGAACAGACCAATAAATGAAATTTTTAGGTTCATCAAATCAACGGGATGGTTTGGTGATCCACAAGATACAAATCAGTACTAGGGTTTACCATTGGGCAAGGGACTTTTTCCCCTTTGGGTATCATGTGAGGTCGCCTACCCGCATACCAAACCTAACCTAAGTACCTAATAATGCCTGACTGGGAGAGTTCTTGTAAGCCTAAATAGCTCTATGGAATGTGGTAAACGGGTAGAGTTACAAACTTTTCTTAAGCGCCACTCCAACAGCTTATTCTATATTGCAATTTCAAGGGAAAAATCCAGAAATATTTGCTTTTTAAAAGTGTCGTTAGAACAAAACATTCTACGACGATAAAAACAACGAATAGTGGAAAGAACATACCGCTAGATGTTTAAAATAGTCAACTTACAAGCTACGTTCGTATCAAAACAGCCTTAAAATTAATATCCGAACACGTATTACCAAAAAGGTTATTCCTTCAACAATTTTCTGCATGGAATGCAACATCAATATTCAAAGTGATTTTAGTACTGAGTTTAGTTTTGTTACTAACCAATACGCCATAACTTATATTAGGTACTGGATTTAAGCGGCTAACTGCATCTGCAAAGGCCACAACTTTTCCAATAAATGCTTGCTCGCAAATAAAGATTAAAAACACAACAGGACCAAGAAAAGACCCTTGGGGTATGTTAAGTTTAATGGATTTAGGGTTACTAAAACTGGTTCCTATTTAGACCTTTTGCTTTCTATATTTTAGACAAGAAGCCAAAACTTCGAAAGCCTACTTTATACAATTTGCTCAAAAGGATATTGTGGTCAACCACGTCAAAGGTTTTGGTTGTGTCCACAAAAAGGTCGACTACAAGATTTTTACTTGTACCTACATATGCCTAGAGGGCAAGTATTGGTTGCTTGAAAATGCAATTTCGAAATTTAAATCAAACTTGACATTATTGTGATCCAAAAGTGGGTTCGGCAACTCCGTCTGCCTGTCGGTCCTTCTATACTCTCGATTGCAGCCTAAACGGCTAGATGATAGTAACTTTCCCTACACATACGGATGTGTTCGTTAATTCTAGTAGATGTTTGCTACATCTTTTCCGCTTGTGTTTATGTTTGATTTTTTTAAGGAGAGATGGGTTTATCGGATGCTTAGTGTCTCACCTTAAACTTAAGTCATTGACTGCTGATTGATGGGATTTTTGAAAAGTTCTTAAAGGAGTGCGATTTTGTCAATACTTGTGTGGCGCTATAGTCGGTGCTCATTCCTATATTAGTGCTCTCCATTGAGTTCGCCGAGTTTCCTTGGATAAGAGGATTCAATTGGGTTGAATGATTTCGCCGTCATTCTTCACCGAATCGCATTGACAAATCTGAAGGTTTCCTAAGGACGATAGGAAGGTATCTGTTAACTCGTAAAGTAGTTTATACTCAACCTTGATGCGGAATCACTCTAGATTTGATATGCTGAAGGCTTAGATTGCGGTAGACATGCTAAAGTTGAGTATGGAGTTCGATCTCGGCCATATGACCACTGCGAGTACTTTTGCGAGGATCGATTCTTTGAAACCAATTTTCCATCATTATTCCACATTTATCGGTTCGATATTGCTCCTAACCTCCTCTAAATTGGTAGACTGGTTGGTAAACCCGTAAAAAATAAATCCAGTGGCCTTAAGTCGCATTCGATCTGACCAATTCTCCAGAGATTAGAATAATCGTTCTACCAGCATGTTTGGCATGTGGAACCATCTTGTCGGGACCACATAACACTGATGTCATGTTCATCCAAGGTTGGCAAAAAATATTCTTCAGAGAGCCTGTTTGGTGGGACGACTATTACCACTGAAAGTTGGAGTAAGCGCTCTTAAAGTTGCGACTACAGACTCAGTATTTCGATATTAATTTTTCATGATTTTCAAACGATACTCGTTCATGAACTTCATCATTCCAAAAAATGTGAGCCTTGACTGATTTTTTGACATCAGCAAATTGTAAAAAAAAGTTTAAAAATACGTTTTTAGTAAAATACAAAACTGTTGTGTCGCTATTGAAAAACCCGTTTAAATTGAAACATATTTCACTTAATGGCCTCTTACCTCTAACAGAAGTCGTACTGCACAGTTTTTTTCAATAAAAGCCAACAAAAACCAAAAATTTGTCTGGAAATGACCCCAGCTTCCTTCTTCAGCATCTGACCGTCTAAAATAGGCATGGAATCTGAATCTCTAAATATTTGCTCTTAATGATCTTTTTTCGATTTCAAATAAAATAGTGAAGTTATGAAAAACCAATCGTGACAATGGACAAATTTTAAACATTTTTTTGACTTGTACTGCTTCTTTTCCACCAAAGGCTATGAATTTTCATTCTCCTTGATTTAAGGCCCTAAAAGTTGTACAAGAAAAGGCCTCTATGGTGGACTAGAGAACTAGGTACGCTCAGAAAGAATTGTGAACATTTTCAAACAATCCATATAGATATTGTTCCAAAAACATATAGATATATACCCTATCCTCTTTCTGTACAGCCCTTCTTAAGTGGATGTGGCCGCACGCCATTTTGTTTGCCGAATTATAACGATTTCTTCGAATATTTGTTGATCTTTCAATCAAAATTTTATCAAAATCTGTTTTTTTATGAAAACGCCCCCTGAAAATGGGCGTGGTGTATGGGAGAATTGTCGAATTGCATTCAAACGAATGCTTGTACATATTTCTTCGATGAAGCGGCCACGCCATAAGTCGCATCTTTGTCGATACACTTCTGGTTGCTGACATAGCCGCTGAGCCAAAAATGAGCCTCGTTCGAAGATGATTCTTTGGCCAAAATATGGATCTCTGGCCAACACTTCCAGCTCCCTAGTAGCGAACACACGGCGTTGTCTATGGTCATCCGGCTTCAGGACAATCTTATACGGATGTAAGCCCAAATCCAACAGCAAAATATGCCGGATGATGCCCAATTCAACTGATCGGCGCCGAATCGACATTTCTGGGTCTTCTTCGATACTGGCTCCTATTTGTTTCTTCATTTCTGTCTGGTTGGTGGCTTAAGTTCCTAAAGAGTGCACTCACGCCCAGTAGTATGGCGAATTGCTTGCACACTGAAGCCCTTTTATACAACTTGCGTTGCCTATTTACAACTGAGCCAATCCATGACGGCATGGTAAACCTTACTGCATATCTTGACAGCTGGATGTCATTGGTAGCTTTGACAGCTGCTGAAACATAACTTTTGGAAAAAGTACCATTGCTATCTGGTCACCCTTTATTGCGTCTAAGTTACTCGTACGTATCAGTGGATAGTGGTTTCCGTCTTCTGCTATCCTGGTCGTTAAAACTTATTTCTTTGAATAGCTATTGTTGTAGTTGTCTCGTGAAATATGTGGTCAAAGGCAGATGAGCATTTCTCCGCAGTCCTTGTACCACAACATTCCCAAGAATCATCTTAGCAAATAGACCGTACAGCAACTAAACGCGCAACCACTTGGCCAATTCACTGCAACTAACAATTATCCGGTCGTAATTTTAATTCTCCGTTAAGATTGCACGATACCAACTGCGACCGTAGTAAGTAGGTGATAATTCGCTAACTACCCGTACTAGCGCAAATAAGCGTCTAAGCTGCGAAGAACAAATAAATACACAGCCCATCCGAGCGTGTAAAGCCCCCCGACATAGACGCAAACTTTATGTTTATCTTCGCGTAATAATGCGCTGGGAAAGTGGAGTGCGCCCCAGCGCAACCCAGATACTTGCGATGCCACAATCCTACTCGTTTGCAATAAATCTGTTGCACGGTTGGCCGCTGCAACTAGCTATCATCGTGAATTGCACGTTCTCGTCTTTGGCTGATTATTTATGATTGCCGAGGCTATACATCCCGATGGTATTCTAATGCTGACGTTAGCGCATGTCTTATCGAGATGCTATTTGGAGAACGTTTTGTAGCAGGAGCAGCGGAACAATGCTCTCTCGGTGGGAGCATCGCGCAATTGGACAAGTAAATGATAATTTATTTGTTTGCCAGCGCGCCATTGATAATCAAACGATGAGACATGTTCCGCGGAACACATGCTCTTGTGATAGTTCCCGGAGTATCTATACTATGGCTGGAGGGAGATGTAATCACGTTGTGCACATGGTTACATTTGGCGAGTACTCGGATGGAACTTGCGCCATGGCCATGCATGGTTTGCGATGAATGTTTGTTTAGATAGCCTAACGAGTGTCATTGTTGTTTAAGCGAACGCTTATGAGTTCATTTAAAATTCATTAATTCGAGGGGAGAAACAGGCCACTGTGCGCATATGTGGGCTTGCATGCGAGTTGGGAACATTATCAGCTGTCGCATCTGTGATTTCGGTGATGGGTACCTGTAATTAATTAAAAAAGAGACACGTTAATGGATGTACAGTTGTTTCCTCCATTTTCATACGTAAACATGTATATTACTTCATATTCACTCACATGTCGCAATGTTCAGATACTTAGGAGGCCTTTACACCGTCTTGAGAAATCGGAAGGACATTCTCTCTTTCACCTCGAACCCGTTCGTGTATTTTCGTTCTTGACGGGGACGTACTTACATCAAAGGCTTAGCCAAAGCCCTAAGGATTCAATGGTTGCCACTTTGTCCAAGTAAAGGGTTTTTCAATATGGACATAACAATTTTATATTTTAATGCGAAAGCACTCTTAAACTTCTTTTATAATCTGCCAATGTCAAAACGTTAACCATGGTCTACATTTTTATTAAAGTGAACAACTCACAACTCAGTGAGACAACTCACCGGTCGGAGTACCGAAAATATCGCAGCTGTAAGTGCTTCAGTACAAAATGGACCAAATCAGTCGATTCCACACCGGTGACAGGAATTAAGAATCTCTCAGTTCACATGTTGATGAAGTTCTGGATTCCCACCCTTACATTACAAGTTAGCTCAAGATCTGAGGCCTCCTGAGCATCTGAAGCGCAGAATTGAATGAATTCTCCGATTGGTCTCTGCATAATTTTTAAGACAATCCTGAAGCTCATTTTCGGCTTAAAGGCTCTGTCCAATGTACCATGGTGGGAGAATTGTATGGACTTGACATCAGTGACATGTGATTCCAAAAAGATGATGCCACATGCAACACAGCTGGTCAAACAACTGATCTATTGAAGGGGAAGCACGGTGTTCGTATATTCTCGAGAAATGGTCAGTTCCCCTGGACACCTTACTCATGCGATTTAAACCCGTGGGATTTCTTGGAATGGAACTACGTTAAGTCGTTGATTTATGCCGAAATTCAACAAAGTTAGAGGAGCTCTGGGACAATATCGAACGTTAAGTTGCAAACATTTCGACTGATAAATGTGGAAAATTGGTTCCAAAGAACCGATCACTACAAACGTGCTCAAGGATGCCGTATGAACGATTTCGAATTCCTTGCTTAAACTTAGTATATGTATGTACTATACTTGGAATAAATTTCAGCCCGATATCTCAGTTGTTCTGTACATAATTTAATTACAGAAATGTTATGTCCTTATTGAAAAGCCTTCTATCGTACGAATTACTTACGAAAGCGGTCAGCGGCTTCCCTGCTCCAGAACTCAATATAGTTGTGACAGAGTTATAGTACACACTTAATTGTAAATCGTGTAGCTTGACAAGGTACCAAGGGTCGAGAACTCTGCTAGTAGATACCTGAATGCGATACTCAAACTAAGTCGAAGCCGACGTCGCTGGTAAGTTACTGGTACTGTTGTACTTTAAATTGAAAATCAAAAGGTTTTTCCCTGAAATTCATGTCCATTGAATCCACAAGCCATTTCGCTTCCTTAGAGCAATTCGATGCAGAGGAAAACCGGTAAACGCTAAAACCCCATTCCCATAAAAGTAACAGCCTCTCTGGTGTGTCCAGATAATAGAGTTTTACGGCATCATCCTTACGATTGCAACAAGCAGTGTCCTCCTCTATCTGGCTTTGTGCATTTGTTCTACGAAAAGGGTGAACAATCGTTCGAGACCATAATGAATTCGTTATCTCATCCACGGAAAGAATTGCGCGTGATGATCCCTGAACAAATACGTGACACACCATAATGGCGAAGGGTTTAATGCCACAAACACAGCCCCGCACCGAAGTGGCAAATAATTCATTTTAAACAAAAAAATAAAATAAAATCCAATTTCGAAGTATTTACGACCCATGAGAGGCAATCTTTGTGCCAACAAAAGGAATCATGAAGCCCCTTTGAGCCCTTAACGACACAGACAACATAGACAACACACAAAAGCCAACTAATAACGTAATCACCACAGAATCAGCCACGAAACCGAGAAACCCTTTTCCCATGCGGATTGAGCGTTTTGTATAAATCAGAGCAGAGGGTATCGCTGGGAATTGATATGTGCGCCAGTCCCGGATTGCATCCCTTTCAGTCATTCAAAGACAGCGTACACAATAACATAATCAAAGTATCTACACGTTAGCATGAGGGTTGCAGGAGAAATCAACCCCCGGACGGATGCTGCAAATCAACTCTATGCTTTTTGGGTTGGAACACCCAGGAGCAGATACTCTTTTTCGGATAATGTGTTCTGCAGATCGGGGAGGAAACTAGCAGGGTAACATTAACAAATTGAATTATAGGGGATAAACGGAACGCATTTGTTGCCCAGGGGGTGTGGTTTGCCTTTGAGTGTATCAAATGGCTAAAATGGATTACGTTTAGATAAACAAGGTACTTAACAGCTTCTGAGGGTGACAATGGTGGCGAGTCCCAAAATGTTTGATCATGAATTCATAGCAGTTTCGATTATTTAATCAACAGGAAGAGAGTTGCCTGTTGGTCTACATTGCGAGTAATCGTAGAATATGTATCATACTCCTCATCCAAGGATCCTTGCCTCTAGCACTTCTTTATTTTAAAAACGCAGGTTTGACTAGAACCACTTTCTAGTACTGTTTCCAAATCCAACGAGTAGCATCGCAGTTGACGTCCTTAGTCATACTGTCGTTATTATGGCGAATAGTTTGTACGAAATCCGAAAGTTCTCACTTGGTCGATAATCAGCAAACCTTGGCTCTAATGTATCCGCGATCGGTAGCCGACACACAATAGTTGAAGACCATCTTCAGACCGTGTATTGATGTCCATCTGGTTCTGTTCGAGGGGCCTCTGCAACCACAGCAGCAGATATTCTTGACCAAACTCCTTCTACGGAACTGGTCACCTCTGCTACTATCCCATGTTCGACCAGTTTTTCCATAGTGACCGGCTAAACGTAACCCCCAGTCCTTGCCATGTTGGTGTCTCATTGACACAACTATTCCGCATTCTTGAAGAGCATGACGTCCATGACTTTACAAATGTCAAAGTCGCCATTGGTATAAGACTCCATTTGCAAAAATTGAGGCTTCATTTGACATTCTCGCCATTTTGTTCAATTGCAACTGACATAATGAGAGCACAGAACCAGGACCCAGTTGGATTCATTCAGGACTTAATGGGAATAACTAACACGACAGCAAGGAATAATAATAACATACTAATTTCGGCCAACATTACTCAAACATATGAAAGACAGTTTGAATACATTAGCTCTTAACTATCAGGATAGGCTGACTCGAGCGGAGTTTATAAAGGGTCTGCCAGTGTGAACTTAAATACAGGCAGATGCACCCTTCCTGATCAAAGAGATAAAGTGGTTGGAATGTTTCGAGCTTGTACACTGGTCCCATCCAGTTACGAAGAGCATATCAAAGAAAGTTACACGAGCTACTAATTGGGCTTCCATACTAGAAGAACATATTCAGCAGCTCACTAACAGGTAAGAAGGATGATAAAGGTTTTTTTCAATAAGGATATAACAATTTTGTATCTAAATAGCACACCGAACATTTGAGATATTGGTCTGAAATTTATTCCAGATATAGTACACATGCACAAGTTTATGTATGAAGCTCGATATCGTTCATATGACATCCCCGAGCAGGTTTGCAGGGTTCGATTCTTCGGAACCAATTTTCCACCACTCTTCCACACCTATCAGCCGGAATGTTTGCATTTTTGTGTTCGATGTTGTTCCTTAGATCCTCGTTGTTACGTTGTTGGATGTTGTCGTAAACCAACGACTTAACGTAGTCCCATAAAAGAAATCCAACGGGCTTAAATCGTATGAGTAAGGTGTCCAGTGGAACTGGCCATTTCTCGAGATTACAAGATGATGGATGGAAACCCCATCATCTAATAAAAGGATTCTTTAGGTCATGCGCAGTGTCAAATTGTGCAACTCTCCTGGGGCACGTGAATGTAGTCTAGGTATGTTCCCAAACTTTTGACCTATGAAGACGTTCAAGACGTTTTCTTCTCCAAAGTATGTGCGTGGAACCAAAGGATCACCGACCTACCAGTCTATCGCTTTTCCTATTGAAAACACTAGAAAGACTGATTGATATCCATCTACATTAGGCTATGCATCTATCCTCCCTACGTCCCAGATATGTAGATGTACACTCGTCTCTCGTTAGTGGATATCATTGATTGGTGGTTGGTCCTGAAAGTCCAAATGACGGTGTCTTGGACCCTCTTCTGGAGATTGATTGCCTATGCAGATGGCATTGCTATTACCCACTCCAGAGAAATCCTCCACTGCAATCTCTTACGTTTTACTAGATGGGCTTTCAAATGCTTACTCGGGTTGAAATCCCTCGAAACAGAACTCGTTCTCTTTACGAAGAAAGTTCCACTTAATAACCATACAAGACAAAGAGCCCCAGTCTCTCTCCTTTAAAAAATGCAAAATACTTGGGTCTCAATTTGGATAGGAAGGAGCTCAAGTTTTCAACCTCATGCAATCCACTGCCCTATACGGCTGAATGGGGTAATCGTCTGCTGGCCAGATTGCAAGTTTTCTATCCAATGTGCAAAGATCGACATGCATGTACAGGGTGCGCCATGCTTTTATGTCGGTATGTAGACATTGAATAACTTTGACATTTATCAACCAATTCACTTGAGTGGACATGTTTTTGAAACGTCAATTCAGTAACCATGAATCGCTTTATATCCAAGCAACGCACCGAAATAGTGACGCTATACATTGAAAACAGTCGTTCAGTTGGGTTAATTCAACGCCCATATCCAAATATCATGGTTAACAAGCACCGTCTGAAAACACTCCAGAGTTGATCCCTCCGGATTTCTTTCTGAGGGGTTATATGAAAAGCAAAGTATGCGCCAGTAAGCCTCAGACCATTGAAGAACTCAAGGCTAACATTTGTGCCGAAATAATTGCTATACCGCCGGAGATGATCGAAAAGGCGATGGAAAACGCAGCAAAACGGTCAAATTTTATTTTGGTCAATTGAGGCGTCCACTTGATTGATGATTGTTTCAATATTCACATTCCGATATAAAAGAAGCGCACCCTGTAATTTGCGCAAAAAAACAATGGGATCCAGGACCTAGCTTCTCACAACCATTCGTATTTTGAGTGTTACATTCCTTAGGCGAGTGGAAGAGGCCCACTGTTTAATGACATGTCCGAAAGGAAGCTTGCTATTTAAGTGGCTTTCCCATGACAGTTATACTCTCGAATGTTTGTCAGACGCTTGCGAGAGATGGGGCCGTAAAATAAAATTTAGATGTTGTCTAGGCATTGAAGCAGGATCTTTTCGCTTCGTAGTCCAACCCACTAATCACTTAAGCCATGGGGCCACTATTGGTGGCATTGGTGGTTTATTCATTGATATAACCAAAATTTTCAGAATGGTAAACTATGATTTTTTATTTAGGCATTTGGAATAAACAAGATTCCGTGTTTTCATAATTGATTGGTTCCGGTCGGAACTTGAAAACTGGCAGCAGTTAGATGGGATTTGGAACGAATTTAAGTTCTTTAAATTGAGCATACCCCAATACTATGTTTTCTTCTTCTTAGGTGGCGCTACAGTCCGGGGTGGACCTGGGCCTCAACCAACAAGCCTCTCCAGTTAGCGCGGTCTTTGGCTAACTGCCTCCAGTTACGTACTCCAAGTTGGTTGAGGTTCTCTTCCACTTGTGCACGCCACCTAAGGCGAGGTCTTCCTCTACTGCGTTGTCCCTCCGGGATGGATTCGAAGACTCTTCGGGCCGGAGCGTTGATGTCCATCCGCTCTACATGTCCTAGCCATCTTAGACGGCTAATGCGTACTTTTCTGACTAGGTCGATGTCGCTGTACAGCTCGTAGAGTTCGCTGTTAAATCTCCTTCTCCATAGCCTGTCAACGCAAACGGGACCGAAAATCATCCGAAGGATTTTGCGTTCGAAACGACCAAGGATATCTTCATCCATCTTGGTTAACGTCCATGCTTCTGCGCCATAGAGCAGGACTGGGATGATGAGGGTCTTATTAAGAGTTTTTTTGGTGCTTCTTGACAAGGCCTTACTACTCAATTGCCTTCTTAGGCCAAAGAAACAGCGATTGGCAAGAGTGATCCTTCGTTTGATCTCTGAGCTGATATTGTTGTCAGAGTTTATAGCGGAGTCGAGGTATACAAAGTCCTTAACTACCTCAAAGTTATAACTGTCTATTGTGACGTTCTGTCCAATTCGTCGGTGTTGTGTGTCCCTTCTTGTTTACAGCAAATACTTGGTTTTGCCCTCATTTACAGCTAAACCCATTTTTGGGGCTTCCGTTTCAATACCAGCGAACGCACCAGTGACAGCCCGCTGGGTTCTGCCAATTATGTCAATATCGTCGGCGTACGCTAGTAGTTGCACGGACTTTTGAAAGATTGTGCCTCCGGTGTTGGCTTGTGAGTTTCGCACAATTCTTTCAAGTATGATATTAAAGAAGTTACATGACAGCGCGTCACCTTGTCTAAATCCTTTTTTGACATCAAAGGTCTCGGTGAGATTGTTACCGACCTTGACGAAGCAGCGAGCATTCTCCATCGTCATCCTGCACAAGCGAACGAGTTTGGCAGGGATGCCAAAGCTAGACATGCTGTCATATGCGGCCTTGAAATCGATAAAAAGATGGTGAGTATCGATTTGGACTTCTTGGGTTTTCTCCAGGATCTGCCGTAGTGTGAATATTTGATCCGTTGTGGACTTTCCGGGTCTAAAACCGCACTGATAGGGGCCAATCAGCTCGTTGACAAGTGGTTTCAGACGTTCACACAAAACAGCCGACAGGATCTTGTATGCGATAAATACTATGTTTTAGGACCAATTTTTTTTTAGGTTGGTTGCAGATAAGCTTGGCTTTCATATCCAGTCAAGTGCCAAAAATACAAACTACATATATATGTAGTTGCAATCGTTCGTCGTCCTGTCTTTCTTCTCCCACTTAACAGTCTAAACTGCTGACAATTTCAAATACCTAACGCTCATCACATTTTTCAATCATACGGATACCTTGCGGAAATATTTCTGAAGCACTCTCAGGCAGAAGAATGTCTCTGAAATGACATTCAAAACTATTTTTATTACTTCGTAAGAAAATTCACCTAATTTTTTGTTGAATAATTGTTATTCAGAATTACAATTAAATTGCATTATTAATAAATAAATGAATAATACTGGCTACTGAATGACTTAATAAAACGATAATCAAAGCAAAACGGTGAGAAGAATGTCCACTTGGGGCTAACATATTCTAAAACAATTGCAATTTGCAAGTATAATCATTACAACTGTATCAAATAAGTATCTAATCGTATAATGCCATAATGAAATTCAAGAAGAAATGCATTACACGAATTGGCAATATGCATTAACTGAGCAACAAGTACACCTACCATGGTTTGCAAAGAAGTTTAAAACCATGGCTGCGTTCATAATTTTTTGGCGGAGTACTGTACATGAATACACTTATACATGAGTTCTTATATCGGGAAGGACTTTCTCCTCATTCTCCTCCATCCTGTTCTTCCAGTTCTTAATTCAAGAAATTATAATTTAATTTCTACAAAGGAGGCACTATGAACTTTCTTTTGGAGACTACAATAAGTATACTATCCTTCCGATTCGATCCTTCCATTTATCTCCAACTTTTGTCCTACTTCCCATAGTTTAAAGGAACTACCAACCAGTCTTGAATACATCAGAGCTCGCTACTAGTTCAGAAATACTATTGGCATTCATTATCCGATCTAAAAATGTCTGTCACACTTTTTTCTGTTTATAGATCTTAACGCTGATTTTATAGATAACCATAAAACCACACCCTTTATGCAAATTCTCATTCTATTTACATAAATCCCCTGTATCGGTCCGGATCACCAGAACCGTGAGAAGCATCCACAAGAGAGACAACAACAAAAAAAAAAATACGAATCTGCCCATCAAAACAACATACTTCCGTAATTCAACAATAAATTACTACCAATCAAAATTTAATCAAAACATCTCATCACTTTTATGCCAACAACCGCATTAAAACAGAATAAAAAATAAAATTAAATAAAATAAATATAAAAAATCGACACAAAAAAATAAACAACTTCAATAACGTACATCGAAAAATTAAGTGGCAAACGTTATATAGTTGTTTTACTGAATGTATCTATAGACCGAGCTTACAATCCAATTTAAGTTTTTTTTTTCAAAAAAAAACGAAGCAACCGGCTTCAGTTATTGAATGCTACACGAGTGAACGTCCAATCAACGAGTTTTTTGTTCTTTTTTTTTTGTTTTTTCCATTTAAACCACAAAGCGAACCAAAATAACAAGAATCTCGATCAATTTTCAATATACTTACATATGTACGTAAGCTATACATGTAGGGACGTGTGTATATAAAAAAGAAGAGGGATAAATCCAATATTCTGGTTTTGGGAATAAAAATGAAGAAGCGGCGATCGAGTGCTCCCCGATGTCATTAACAAAACATAACCAAAAACATGTTCTTTATTTTTTTGGTTTTTTTTGTTTCCATTTATTGGATATTTTTATTTTTGTTTTACGATCGTTTGTAGATACATTTCACGGTGTAGATACATTTATACATGCATACATGTTTGACCAGTATTAGGCTGTAGATACGGCATACTTTGTTTTTAATTAAATTAGTTTTAATAAATCTTCTTCGTTTATTACTGTGCATGGGTTTGTAGCGTAAGTTTACTAATTTAAATTAATGAGGACAAATCTGGAATGCATCTGGACTAAGGTATCAAGCCGCGCCCTTCTAAGGCTAAGTGATCCCATAGTGCGTCAACAATCAAGGGACTGTCTGGGCAAGGTGTGGAAACAATCAGCAGGCCGCCGGCACTATCCAGAACCATAGGTGGGCTGGGAAGGCTTTTTCGTACAAATTGTGAAGTAGGAACAATATGGGGCGTGGTTTAGGCTAAAGTGGTTGTCTCCACAAGAAGACGTATTGTGATGCAATGAGTCAAACCATTTGACTTTCCGGGACTAATTAATCAGACAAAAGTTTATAAGAAAGGCAGCTTGTCGAAAAATGGAATCCCCAGATAGTGCAGGCTTTTTTAGGACCGAGCTGAGCACGTGCACATCCCTGCAGCTTTTGGCATGTTACTCTACTAAACAGTCTCCAGTACGATCAGATGGCCGGTCCAGATGGATGAAAAAAAACAACTTGGCTCTACATTTTAGATCAAGCTTAGACCAGACCTGTCTTGAAAGATTGAAAGATCCCTAGTTAGAGCAGAATTTTTTAGGACAGAGCTGGACATGTGCACGTCCCTGCAGCTTTTGGCATGTTACTCTACTAAACAGTCTCCAGTACGATCAGATGGCCGGTCCAGATGGATGAAAAAAAACAACTTGGCTCTACATTTTAGATCAAGCTTAGACCAGACCTGTCTTGAAAGATTGAAAGATCCCTAGTTAGAGCAGAATTTTTTAGGACAGAGCTGGACATGTGCACGTCCCTGCAGCTTTTGGCATGTTACTCTACTAAACAGTCTCCAGTACGATCAGATGGCCGGTCCAGATGGATAAAAAGAACCAACTTGGCTCTACATTTTAGATTAAGCCTAGACCAGACCTGGCTTGAAAGATTGGAATTTCAAGCATCCAAGTAGGGAGATTTATTTATTATATACATATATGTACCTCTTAACAGGGTACGGTGCCTTGCATATTCCTGGAATGTCTTACTGGAGTGGCACCCACCACAGTTGAATCTTGAACTGATCAGTTCCCTCCAGAAGAGACAAACGATAGTTTCAGATGTATCTTTCCTTCAAGGAAGCCGGTTCGAGGGATTTGACTGCTACTTGACTGACAGAACTTCCTTCCAAGGTTTCCGCCTGAAAAATGCTACTTTATTCTCGAAAATAATACATCCTACTGTCTTGGAGCCATCTATATAGAAGTGTACTGAACTGTTCTAATGGAAGGGACCAGTGACGCTGGTACGAAGGTTTTAGTCAAATAACATGGTCGGTGGAGTGTAGTGCCTTAAGGTAAATTTGAAAAGATCATTGATCGAGAAATAGCCCTCATGATAGCTATACCGCTCTGAGGAATATCTAAGGGGAGAAGTGCGTCTCGGGTCCGCCTCTTCGGCAAATCGATATATACTAGAGCCTATGCCACTTTGATCGCCTAAATGGCTGCTGGAGTACCGCCGGACTCTCACAAAAGTTCAGTCCCGTGTTTAAGACGATCTGGCGCCTTTAGTAACATTCTATCCATCAAACATTCATCCCCCACTGCAAAACAACGTTTTGCTTGTATTCGAGTGATTTATGATCCACAAGTCTATATTGTTCACAAGGTGAACACAATACACAAACTTTCAAGACCCACGTGATCCTTCGCGCTACAGTGATCTTAATCAGACAATTTTCAATTAAAAGACGTCCCCCCCAGCGATGCGTTAAGCAATTACCTTGCCCCAGGGAATGAGTTTCGCCATGTGATGGTTCGCGGCTAAGAAATAAACGAATGCAATAATTATACCCGTTGGCAGGAGCTGTTAATCAAATATTCACCTCGCCTGCAGGTGAGCCCTCCGCATGTAAACCGTTTCACACTTTGCAGTCTTCCTAATTAAACAACAAGCCTGTCACATCAACTGTGAGACAAATCCCTTGTCTCATTCGAAACCGCAGGATACAAACCTCAAAACCGAATTGGACAACGTTACACCAAAAATCACAACACATCCCGTCGTGTTGGTTTGACAACACTGCGCAGACCGCAAAATTCATAATCCTTCCGAGGCGAATGCGATCCTAGTGTCCTGTCACACCTGACTGTTTTTGTTGCCAAAACCTACAGCCCTGTGTAGGGTAACTATGTGTAATTAACTCGCAAAAATCCGGAAAAAAAATCGAATACGTTCCACAATTTTCTGGGTTTTGGTACAGCGACAGGTACTCTCACTATCTCTTCCGCACAGCATGCCAGCGGTACGGGCCGCAGGTAGGAGAGCTGATAAAATAGGTAAACTGTTGGGCCAACATCGATTCGTTTCGGGATGTGACCAAGCCGCCACCGCCCAGGTAACGTGTGTGGCCCAACCGATCAAAAGCCCGGGACTACGGTGTTGACTTCAAATGCGGTCAGCTAGCTGTCAAAACATTACGATTTATATTGTACTCACCGGGCATATCGGTGTATCGGGCGGCATCCTTGTTATCCTCTCTTGCTTGAGCCCACTATTTACGGGGATGACGATGACGATGCTGATGGCAATGGCAATGGCGATGGCGATGGCGACCAGGAACACACAACAGAACACAATCGGGATATGAGTTCCTCGACAATTAATAGGTGTTCTCCGTTTGTGTGTTGTTGGTGAGAACTGGCAACGCATTAAATAGATACTTTGTCTGGTGGCTGGCTGTCGGTTGGATGCACTATCGGTGAGCTAAACACAAACTCCTGGTACACACAATGCGTCCACAATGCGTACAACACTTGGTGACACCGTGGTGGAGTGCCGGTGTGTTATCGGGAACATTTAAGCCGTCATTTCGGGTATTTATGGGGACTGCCGCTAAGTAGTAGTTAAGATAGATGGATGGTTGGTTGGGTTAAAAGGCTGCGCGGTGATAACATCGCATACAGGTGATGCCTAATTTATTGGGCTATTCGGTGGTTTTTTTCTTTTTTTTTTTTTTCTTCTTTCAGCCTGTTTTTGTGTAATGTGTGGTGTTGTCCACTCCTGTCGGGGGTTTATGGGATTTTATTGTCACTTTCGTTGGATTGTGGGCGAGCATTAGATGTTGAGAAATTGGTGATTGATGCTGTTTAATACCTCTTAATGGGCTTAGGGACTTAACACACAGTATTACTACGTCTTAGAGGTGTAATGTTAAAGTCGTTAGGTGCAATCGTATTAAGGGAAGCATCCATTGTATACTTACACAGGCAGTGGAGACGAGTAGGTAGGTACCTTTCACTGTATAAACAATGCAGATACTCCGCTTTACTTTGTAAATATCTCCCGCGCATTATGTGAGATATAATGTACACTCATGCTTAGTACCAAGCGATACCCAAGAAAGTGTTCAGTCTAGCTAGTATTGATGGGCCCTCAACTTGGAATGGGAAAGTCAGTAGTTATGCTCTAAAGAAGCAGGCGATCACTATTTGTAGTTTCCAAACCAGAGTTCAAGTACCTTGGCATTACTCTAAATGTTAGGCAGCATCTGCAGCATGCAGGTAAGAGGGCAAGGGACCAAGAGTTGCGGTATCGATAACACTCTATGGCTCCCACGAATGGGCTAACAAAAGATAAAACAGTTTACAGAATTGATCCCTTGAGAGCATGTCTTACGAACAAACGCGTACCATGCAGGATATGGACAACATCGACACGATTACGGTAACAGCGACTAGTCGAAGTACTACGGAGGTACCATGAAGGTACTATAACTGGAAGAATGGGCCATGGATGCCTCATACCGTACCCCTTAAGTTTTTTAAGCAATCGTGGATGCACAACACTTCATGTTCCACTGACCACGATGTTAGGTAGAATACCTGCTGGTGAACAAACTAGGGGAGGACCTAACCTCAGGCAAATAATGAGTACTCAAGAGGCTTGGCAAAATGTTAGGGACACTGTCTCAAACAACAAAAAGGAGTAGCAAAGACAGGAGTGACAACAAAACGGGCAGCAGTAGTCTACTCAACTCGAATAAGCCGAGTATCTAAAGCTGAACGCTTTCCTCTTTTCCAAAACTACATATCGTTATTCAATGACCGTTATATGACGACGAAAATACGTATACGGTCATCACACCTCCTCCAGCATGAATCTATACCAAACGGTCAGTTTTTGTGGATTCTATGGAGCCTCTGGAAGCACATGTGGGTTTTTTGTTGCCCAATATGCATACTTTGCTCGATCGCAGGAGATGATTTTCGCCCAAATTCAGGATTTTCTTAAAACTTTTGCATAGCCTAATCGGAAAAGGTTCTCCGCTTCAAATGTAGACCAAGATTTTTATCCGAAATTTGGCGCAATGTGGACTGAGAGACTCCCAATTCCTGTGAACGGGCGTGGAATCGACTGATTCGTGGTCTTACTAGGACAGGAACATTCAAGTGAATATGTTGATTTGAATTCATTCGCAGGGTAGGCAGGCTAGTGTGACGATTATTACGACGGAAAATTGGAGTAGACGCTCTTAAGGTTCCAACCACGGACTCAGATTTTCGGTAGTAATTCTTAATAATTTCTAAACGTTGTCTGTTCACAAACTTCACTGTGATAAAAATGTAAATCTTGCCTGACGATTTTATTTTAACAAAATACCAAAAAAGTTTAAGGCTACAGTTGTAATTAGGCACAAAATTGTTATGCCTCTATAGGAAAATGCTTCTTAGCGCTGAAGTGTTGCCAGATAGCAACTATTGAGGAACTACCATTTGTACAAATAGCCAGGGTTTTTGCATGAATACAATGAAAGGAAGGAGTTGTTGTTAATGAACGATATAGCGTCACCAAGGATGGGAACGACTCAAAGTCAGTCTAAGGACCTAGCACCTGTCCACCCGTTTGGAGACTTAATGATGAAGGAACAAATGAGCCGCAGTCTTACAGCTCTATATTTAAAGAAGACCGAAATTGATGCTCAGCAGATCATTTTCATTGACTAGTTCCGCTAATTGGCGCCCAATCATAAGTAGAAAAACAAAGCAAACCAACTTCAGGAGGACTCATGACGGCTGGTTGGAGTTGAAACGCCTTACCTTCACACTCTTCGTTCTGGCCATACGAGGTTTTGTTTAATAAATTATTCCCAAGCGAACAAATGCCATTTGAGTCCAAATTGACTTTTACCTGAGTTTGGGAGCTCAGAGCCACCTACTCCACACCATTATAAGCCTCCACTTTTAATTTCCGTCTCCCACAAAATTTTCCATTAAATCCAAATACCAACCGTAAATTGCCAAGTTAATTGGATTTCCCGCAGCACACCTCCGCGAGCCAAGAAATTGTTTGCATTTCGACCGACTTTATTGCACCATTTGGCTAAGCACACAACGCCGGTACCACCCTATTAACTGCTGCGCACTACTCGTGACTAAATAATGACCAATTTTCTCAAAAATCGCCAAACGCCCCCACCTCTCATCTCTGAATGATGGACCGGCATCGAGTCAAATTTTGCACGCGGCTAATGCAAATCGCAAAGCCCCAGCCGAATCGGGTGCACCAATGAAGGTGGTATCCGCGTCGTCGTTGGGACGTGGTTTATTATCGCCCCCAGTACTGAATGGCCACTCCAAGCGACGCCGATGATAAAGTATCTATAAGCGTTTCGTAAATATTTTCAATCTGCAGTTTGCGTAGACTCAGCTTAAAACGGCACTGGTCAATGTCTAAATAGGAATTTGAAAATTTATGCAATTAGGAGGCCGATACCATGCTAGGAGCGATTATTTACGAGAGTGCGACACACACTCGGAGGACACATGTTTGGCACAACTCATTCATCTTGCTGGGTGCTGGCTGGACGGCGGCGGCGGCGAGCATCACAGGAGATTACCTACTGTGAGACTGGTTGCAGACCACCCAAAAAATCTGGCCGCAATCATAGTTCGAATGTCGGGTAATTGTCCTCCGGATAATTTGTGAATTTAATGCTGCGCCATTGCAAGGACTCTAGGGATGCTGTAATAAAAGGGATCCTGGGCTATTATGGACGGTAGGTTCCTCCTCCTGTTGGAATGTTGTGATTGTTGCTTCGGTCCGGGCGATGCTCTTTGTTGTCACAATATTGGTTTCAATTTGTGAAACGCAATTGTTCGGCGATGATACAAACATACAGAGACGAGTAAGGCGGCGCAATAAAATCGGATCAAAGGACCTACTATCTGGTGTGAGAGTTTACCTGCCGGCCAGGACGACTAATGGCAATGTCTTGAGGAAATGAAAAATGACTTTTGGGGTTAAATGGTTTCTTTGTGGATTAGGTTTAGATGCACCTGTGGTAAGGTAGGGGTACAAGTATATGTTTAGATAGAGGAGGGAGTATACAAAGCGGTCAGCTCGACTTGTTGTTATATTTTTAATGATGATTGGTCGTCGTCAGTAAGGTGCCGTCAGGAAACGTTCTCATGTTGGCCAGTATCTGATCCTGAACAGATTTTGGAAAAGCCTCATTGTGATACGTTAGGATCTATCGTCTATAGATACATGATCCTGTTCTTAATGGAGTGTAGATCATACCCTAACTATAGCTAGCACTTTCAAGCGGCTCCAAGACATCTGTAAATCTAGAAGCAGGGCTCAAGTATTGTAAATAATTACCCTCCAGAACCTATGTGGAACACAACATGTAATATGCGCTCCAAGTGTAATCAGAGAAACTAGCATTTTCTGGATGCGAAGAGTACACTAGAAGAGTGAGAGCGAAGCGTTTCTTGATATTAAGGCCGCTCTCAATAATTTTTGAACAGAGTCTAACTGGAGGACCATCAACTCAGGTATCGGTCTGTAAGGAAAATGACAACGCAGGGCATGTCACAGAGAGTGGTCCTCATCCGCCACTTTGGCTTCTGCTCTTAAGGTGCTCTCTGTGCAAGCAAAACAGAACAGTTTGGATGGTTAACCCTCAGAAAACTGAACTTGTACCATTCACTACGACGAGAAAGATACCTGACTCGATACTATCAAAGCTTGCATCTGAGGTTGTTCTAGAATTTTAAAGAAAGGACAAAGAAAATAATGAATGCTCTCTATGCCTGGAAGAGGGCCCTTTGGAGAAGATAGCGATAGCAACCATCGTACACTTAACCTATTGATCACCTTAACTACCCAGTAACTCAAGGAGATTGGTGATGCCTTACGAAGAATAGTCTCTGACTTTCATTTAAGTGGAAGAAAGGATGACCTGCAAATACTTGAGGGGATGTGCCTCAACTTTCTCAGCATCTGTACTTCTTTTTCGACTGTTCAGCTCCATGTTCTTCTCGGACTCCCAGTGTTTCTCACAATTAGTCTCATTACAAGACGTCATCTGCATGTATAGCCAATCCACTACCATTCCCGTCGTTGGGTAATTGTGCCTATACCGTCCTGACCCTTTATCTAGTAAAACTATTCACAAGAGATACAAAGTTAAAGCCAAACTGTCTTGGACTTGTTCTAAGGATAACCGCATTACAAAGTAGTCTCTGTTGCTCCGGTTTGATAGCGGTAGCGAACTCATCCTTTCTAAAAGTTGTATTCCGTATTTAGGGTTTCTTCCTTCAGTCATTTCAGCCTAATACCGAAACATAGTAAGTTTCTTCTATAGCTTCTTAAGCTGAGCTCTATTCGAGATAAGAAAAGGCTCTCTAAGCAGTCCGTTCCTTGATGATTCTGTTGATGGTTTTTGCACTTGTCAGGTCGCAATATATCTGAACTTTTCTTATCTTTATTTATTTAAGACCTCTAGTTTGATGGCCCCGCTGTACTTCTGTATCCTTGGAAAAGTATATATGTATAATGCAGGAGCAGTCGTAAAACTAGTTGTCACCTCGCACTAATATTTGTTGAGCCTCGTCTATGTCGAACATCCAGAGGATGTCAATGGCAAAATGGTCGATTTTATTGGAGCTTGCTTGCCTGTCAGTAACCACCGATCTAGTTTATGGCAGATCTTGTGCTCAAATATGGCGTCAACTGTCACAAAACGATTGGGATTGCCGAAGTCAGAACAGAACTATGACAATGTCCCCGTTTGGTATTCTATGTTTTGTAGAAGGTATTCTTCTCGTCATCAGTCAGTTGGGGTGTAACGTTATATAATAGTGAAGAATCGTACTCTAGTTTGGAATATGTCCGTCCCGCTAAGCTACGGGAGCTTACAAGAATTTACTCAACTGGCATATATAGTGAGAACCCCTTGAACCCGTCCTTAGCAATCTGATCAGCCCCTGTTAGTACGAGTTCCTCCTTACAAGCTAGGAGTTCCAGGATTAGGAGATGGGTCAATTAGATCTTTTCTAAACTTAAGGGAAATTACGAGGGTAAGTGTAGACGATAGAGGAAGAGAATCTCAGCGATTCGCAAGAGTTGAGGCAGTTAAAGGGGTCTTGATAGAGGACATGATAAGAGAGTCGATCCAGGTTAGAACGCTGAATGACCTCACTTCTAGACAGATATACTCGCTGAAAGAAGGACCCAGGTTCACTAACCTACTCAAGGAGCGGGTAAACGAAGGCAGTGTAGAGTGATTTGGTAACGTAAAGAATTATTTGGATAATCGTTTGACAAAACCAAGTGAAGAGTTGGGTTTAAGAATTATCTCATCAATATGCGACCGGAAACTCGCGAATAGAATGAACTTTGGATATAGTTGGTTGGCTGTATCGCAAGTTGAGGGCGGAACTGGTTAGACTTCCGCGAAAAACTAATTGATTGACATTTGGCGAAATCGAACGAGGCTACAGTTTCGGGAAGAAGAAATGAATTTGAATTTAGTCTCAGCGTAGGCGAGACCTGGAAATGTTTAATGACTCATTCAAGATCATTTATAGCTAGAGTGAACAGAAGGGGACCTAGATGGCTGCCTTGAGGAATACCGCAAGTGGTTTTAAAATGAGTCGAGAGGACGGACCTAAGGCAGGTTCTGTATGAACGGATTTCCAAGTAAGAAGATGTACATTTGAACAATAGCATTTCAAAGTCGAGGGCAGACAGTAACATCAACTTCGTTGTCATTTTGCAATAAGAAAGCAACAATTGGACGAAGTTTGTCGTGATGGACCTACCTAAGGAAGCCATGTCGACTGGGGGGAAATAAAGGACTTATCCTTCTTTGCAAGGAAAAAGGCTTGCACATTTAAACTCCCTTAATCCACCGTGTGAAGGGGATAGACGAAAGAGCTTATAGAAGGGTAAGGACAGATTGAAGGCACAGTTTTTGTAGAATAGACCGGGTGGTGGATTACAATGGACTTATGGTCGAATTTCACTCTAAATTGTAGGACATTTTCCAGAACAGAATAGCCATATAAAATCCTCACAACTTTGCAATTTAAAGTCTCGCTAACGAGGCCATTTCAACGCATTATTAATTATTGCCAATTGCTAAGTGGATTTGTGTATACTGAACGAGGTGTCATTCCACACTTGGATGGACACTCTAATTAGCCAGCAATTAAACTCAACTTTAAACCATCGATCAATAGGCTTACACTCGCACGCAACCACAGTCCTTCCCATGTCCAACCAGCTAAGGACACGTTGATCGTTTAGCAAAATCCACACACATGTGACAATTCGCAGGACACCTTCAATTAAAACGTCCATAATTGGCAAACAGCAACTTGACACGTTTAATTAAATATCCACCCACCTACCCACCAGGGGATCCACGCTTTAGTTTTGAGTAGGCAACGCGAGCCTGCTTATATCAAATGTTGTGTCCCTCATCCCCATCAGGGCAGTAGGAATCAATTAAAACTCGATTAACATCTCTCAATTTGGTCATTAAAAGCCTCAACGCACACATAGGCCTTGTGACATGTTTAATTACACACCGAACCGCTTGATTGATAATTAATTGTATCTCATTCAGATCCATGTACGGTAATTGGGCTACCTACACATTTGAAGAACTTTTCGAAAAATTCTAATTACTTCGACGATAATTATCAAATCTGTTTGAACGGCGTCGACCTCGAAAAATACCCAAAAACGGGCCTCAACAACCCTCCAACAGAGGTTGTACCCGATGCCGGTGCCTGGCTAATTAAATAAATGCTGCTCGGCGTAGTTTCGACAACGAAATGAAATTATAAAAGCCTAATGAATTATTCACAGGTATTAATTTTCCAACCCCCATTCCAGGACACACACACACTTGGGCCAACGGAACCATTCAATCATTTTCTTAACTCGTGCAGCGTACTCGTAATTGCCTCGAGGAGTCGCCTTGTTCAGAAGAAAATGGCCCAGAAAACTAAATGTACATTTTTCACTGTTTTCCGGTGTTCCCGGGGGTTGCCAGCTAACTAACCCCCACCACCGTCGCCGCCATTGGACATAATGAACTTATTTAATGGACTAACTAGCGAAATGGGAAACAATAGATTTCCGTGCGTCACGCTAGGTGACTCTGGCTGCGGGAACCGCCGGAGCGGGTATACCTCAAAATGTTTCATAAATTATGTTATACGAGCAGCAGAAGAAGCAAGGAACAATGTCTACATACTCCAGCTATAGAAACCACAATTATAACTGCCGTTGTTGTTGTTCTTACATAAACCGGAACCAAGTTAGTGACGCTGGTTGGCAGGAGGGTTGGTAATAATAAAAATTTTTAGGCTATCTTTCACCAAACGAACATAACACGGAACATGCACTCGACTCGACAATACCTAATCATGAGGTGGTGGTGGGGTACAGCGAACGAACGAACGTAGACAGGGAGTGGAGGAAAATAAATATGGCGCTCGGGAACATTAATGGTGATTTTTCGATGTCATAATACTCGTACTCCTCGTAGAATGTAATAATTGAATTAATTAGGCCAACGATTCCAATTGAGAGATGTAAACATGGAATGGAAATTTTATTACGCGCTTCATAAACTTACGACTTGCGACGAAAAGTAGGTAACCCTGGTTGATTGATTGGGCTGGGGACAGACCTTGGAAGTTGGAACGAAATGGGAATTCAGTTGCGGATGGATGGGAGGGGAAAGGAGTGTTTCTTTTTCTTTTACTGCGATTTATTCACTTAAATTCACTGAAACTACTAATGTGTGCTGGGTTAGGCTAGAAGTATCTGTTAGTACACGTAGGTCCGTTGTGATACCACCTGGACCATATGATCCTCCATGAAGAAGAAGGCTCCTAGGTGAAGTTTTTTTTGTGAGATGGAGCAGGGCAGGTGCATCGAATACTCTTCCTCTTTATTCCTGCAACTTTTGTTTGAATGGACACCAAGTCTAGTTGCGTTCTTTTTACTAGAAAAAGTCCAGTGATGACACTACTAATGGAACTACAATTAGTTTTAAAGTTCGTAGCTGACCTCAATATTCAGTTTTGATGCCGAAGGGAGTGATGCGAATAGATGGGAACACAAGCGGTCTTACGCTACCCTCTCACTATCAACTTCTACACTACACCTTCACGTTGGAGGCTACTCGACTGAAGATTGTGTAAACAACGCCTTTGGTAACACTGCCTCTTGCCGGCCGACAGCGGATGAATTCCCAAACTGGAATCAATGGTCGGTGGCGTTAAGAGTTCCAGTCAGGATTGCTAAATGAGCCGCTTCTATATATTGAAACTACAGGTCCATAGGGATCTCTGAGTAAGGGTGTTGGAAAAGAGTTAGTGGAGAAGTGGGTAACTGACTCCGGACAACCCGACGCCTCTGCTTATAGGTGTACAATGGTATTAGGCGTCCAGGTTGAGTACGTAAGAAAAAACTTTTAGTTCTGAAACAAGCGAAAGTCTTGGAAAACGACGGATTTACTGTTGACGACCTTGCAAAACGACAAAAAAGACAATTATGTTCGAATCTGCACGTGGAATGTTCAGACCATGAACAGACTCCGTGCAGTCGAATAACTACTGGAGGCCCTAGATATTACCACCATCCAGGATGTGCAGTGGGATGAGCCGGGCAAAGGAAGGATGGAAAACTGTGGCATATACTACAGTGACAGAGAATAGAAGCAGGTTTGGATGCGCATTTGCTATAAGCGGCAGAGTGCTATAGGTTTTGAGCTTTAGACATGTAAGTGAGCGCCTTATGGCAATCCGCATCAGGACTAACTTTACTAATATTAGTCTGATATGCGCCGATTTTCCACAGAGGATCCTGCTTACAAGGAGTATTTCTGCGAGTATTTAGAGCAATGTCCTTAGTATGACTCTTTGGTAGCATTATCGAAAAGCAAAGCCGAGTTGTACGACACCATAGTTAGTAGGTTTTTCTCCTCAATATTCATAAAGGAGAGGATCGCCAGATCATCCAACCGACAAGATATAGGCGTAAGGGACTCCTCCAGTATACTGGATATCCGAACATTCCGAGTGATCAATATAGACTCGAACCAGAACCTAGTTGCAGCCGAGATATGCCTAGAAGATACTTTGAGGAGATTTAACGCTAAACAGCAGCAATTGGAACAAACCCCCACGACCTTGGCGATCTCGTATCCTTCAATCTCTTAAAAAGTCCTATGCAGTCAGTATCGAGTCCTGAAGACCAGTGGCATTGATGACAAGAATCCGACGGAACCGCCGCAACTGATGTGTTGGGACCAAACCTCTGGTTTAATGAAGTGAACATCGCGTATCCAGATGTAAGAATGGCTCAGGTGGCATATATGTACCAAATCACCAGTGTTTTTAAAAAACTAAAACTGGGTTGCGTTCCCGTAAAATGTTTTCTCTCAAGATCTAGAATAACTTTGACGGTTATGGATACACATTGACACCATCCAGTTGTACCTTGTTAGAGACGTTATGTCGAAAGGTGGAATGTGTGTAACTATGAATTTGCGCACAGGCTCGAAGACATTCCCTCTTTAATAGTGGAAGCTTTTCCATATAAGTTGCCCTTCGGACACGACATTACATAGTAGCCCCCTTCCATTGAGTATTGAGTATTGAGCGTATTGAGCCAGAAGAAGAGAGAAGAAACAGATCCTGTGTAAAAAGAAAAGGGTCCACGCAGTCTCCCAGCTCAAGGGTATCGAAGAGTCTGGCGACAGGAACAACATCCGGTTGTTTTTCAGAAAAATCAAACAGCTGGTAGTTGGCTCTAAGCCCGGAACGCATGCTCTTCGAAATAGTGAAGGAAACCTAGTCACCGAAGCACAGGGAATAGATGTATTTAAGGAGCATTTTCAGATGCTACTTAATGGGAAGAGAGCCCATGTCCAGTCTTCCAGCCATCCCCTTCCCCAGTTTTGAACAAGTCGGGTCAGCTATCAAAAACTGAAGAACAACAACACTATCTTCAATAAATCTGTCCAGCTGCTGAGATATGTAGACGACATCGTCATCATCGGTCGCTCCCAGCGCTCCGTTATAGAAGCTTTTACGGCAATTGAAGAAGAGGCCAAGATCAAGTACCTGTTGTCCACAAACAAAGAAGCATCGTTCCACCGTCTAGGACAAAACGTCACTATTGGCAAGAAGTACCTGTTGGCAACAGTAACTTTGAGGTAGTTAAGGAACTCCACGAACGACAAAGACTTACCCTAGGAAACCGCTGCTACGGTTTGGCAAAACAAAAAATGTCCAAAATCTGATCTGCAGTCCTGCTCATCGTCCAGCATTCGGCTTCACATAGCAGAACTGGCAGGGTCAATGTTGTGTAGAGCATGCGTTTCGTCTTCCGAGTTAGGAGTTTTGACCATGTACACTCTGTATATGTACAAAGCTATTTTGTCGTAAAATGAGGCTTAGGAATGGCTTTTTGAATGTTCTCAAGCAGTTAGCAGCAGGATCACCTTCCATAACTTAAAATCGAATCGTGCTCCAAGCACCCGTATGGTTTGTGCATCTAAAACTAATAAAAACATTTAAAAATCATTTTAGAAGGCAATTTCAATCTATTCTCGATTCAAAATCCATAAATTCTAATATCGGTTTGCCCTCTGACTTATACGTTCCACCATTTTCACCGAGAGATCGGTTGGACAATTTAAATTTAATTCGTTTTATAGCCCACCATTACGCTGCGACTAGCAAACTAAGTGCTAGAGATGCTTCTTGCCGATCGGAGGCCAAGCACTTTACCCCAAATGTTCACTTTTATGGGTTCACAACCAAAAAATAAAAATAAAATGGTGAACCAAAATTGCTTTCTTTTTTGTTTCTGGTTTTTTTTTTTGCGGCAGAAAACCTTGTAATAAATTTGAAAAAAAAAAAAATCTGACACAACTACACGAGGATGACGATGCAGCAATTTTATCGCTGGCGGCAGATGTTCCCAAGTGCTAATAATCTCATGGAGGAACCGCAAAGTACACTCATCATCATCATCGTCGTCGTCGTCGTCGTCATCATCGCCATCGTCATCGCATCCTCTGGCCATAGTGAAGCATATCCCCGCCTCCTCCTGGTGCGGCAGCCAGGCGCAGCAGCAGCAGCGGTTGTTATTGCGACAACCTAGCTAAGGGATGAGACTCTACTACTCATCATATATCATTGCGGCTTTCCCACCCCTATTACGCCGCCAGAATAGGGGAATGATGACTGTTGGAACAAAAAAAGAAAGGAAGGAAAAACCAAAGAGAAATTCACAGGACCATTAACAACACATCGCATATGTTACTCCATGTTGACAGCCATTTTGTATAGATGGCTGTTGCTGGGCCGAGATGAACAACCACATCCGGGATGGGTGTTGATGATGTTTCTCCGGTTTGGGATTAAATGGCAGCGGTGTGGACCAATAATGCGATGTATTGTGGTTGGCAGGATTTTGTCCGCATCATGGTTATCCATTCCACTCCTCCTTCTGTTGGCTGCAACACTTGGTGATAATCACCTGAAATTAGAGTTGCGGTGGAAAGTTTTCTCGAGCTCTCCTCGAATCCGGATTAGAAGAGTGAAATGATGATGGATGAGTTCAATAAAGAGGAAGTATCCTTGTTAGGAACATTTATCGGAATCATGTGGTTATGATTGTTGTTTGCGTGTTCTGCTCTTCGGAAATTCCATTCATCAGCTTGTTATCCTGATTTAGTTGATTTTGGTTTGCAATTGTCTGGTGGCAGATGTATGAAATGTTTTATTTCACATGTTAGGATGTTCGCTGTTGCTGATGGTGTGATCCTAAAAAAGTTGTGAAGGACGTGATGTGGGATTCTTTTTATATTTTTAAGCAACAGCTTGTTGAAATGGACGAAGTTCACTTGGAATGCATAAAACGGAAAGTTTAAGACGAATTAGGTTCATCAATCAATAGGCTTCGTTTGGATTCCTTCCTAAATCAATGTTTTATTGTACATCAAACTCAAAAATTTGATATAAGCCATGTTTTTTGCCAGTAAAGTGAAATTTCACATAGTTAGGAGCGCTGATAGCTAGGAATTCATCAACATGTTGCGCTGAAAGCAATCCTTTTTATTTACAGACGTTGGTGTCACCGCGAAATTGTTCGGTCTCGGCGGGTGCGTTCGCAATGATGGCCCAAACATAGGTTATTTGATTTAATGCTCCTGATTGGCCGGAAACTAAATTGCAGTCAATTATGGATTTTAGTGGAAGAGTTTTGCTCCATTTTGTTTCAGCCAGTTGGATTTCAATTTGCATATATTCTTCGGTAGCATGGAACCTACGTGCTATATACCTAGGACTAGTATCTCGAACTTCGAACTCAAAATTTTAATTGAAGTTGACTTGGAGAAATCGAAAAAAGTGGGTCCACGAATTCTATCTGTTTGTCGGTCTGTACGCCCGGCTCAAGCCTAAACGACGGAACGGATTTGCTTCAGTCTTCATATCTTGAGTCTGTGGGGCCACAGTTCGTTCTAACTTCAAAATTGAAGATATTTTACCCGATTTTAATAAAAATGGTTTTCTCTTGAAAACGGCTTTAATGATTTTGGTAAAGTTTCGTATTTAAGTGAATGCGAATACATGCTAACAGATGGCGTACCACGTTATTAACAGCATTTTTTAAAAATGACTATTTCTCGGTTATTTTTTCAACAATTAGAGTTCAAATTGATATCTGAAGGTGTGTCCACACACCAAAGAAACATTTTTGAAACATTTTAGAAACATTTCAAAAACTTTGTTTATTTTAAAAACTTCATTTAGATCTAGACGCTTCGCGAAACTTCTTTAATGGTTAAGTAATGTTTCTGTGTTTTCCATTTCGACCGGAAAACTTTCTGTTTCTTAAGTATTGACGAGGATGTCATCCCGTTAATAAGACTTTCTGAAACGAAAAAAGTTGTGTGGGATCCTGGCAAAACCCTAGCAAAACCATTCTAGTGCCTTTTACTCACAGAAGATTGGTTAATCTGGGACCTATCACCATAAAAGGCACCACATTAGCTTATTCCAGTGAAGTCAAATATTTCGGTGTCGTTTGTGACAAACGGCTTAAGTGGAATTCTCATATCAGGGCCATGTGGACCAGTAGACGCCTTTATGGCAGAACTTGGGGTCTCAATACAAAAATGATTCATTGGATTTATACAATGTTAGCCGAAAGTACTTGAACGAACAACAGCAATTAAGCTTCAGAAGCTACAAACAATAGCCTCTCTTGGTATTTCAGATGCCATGCGTACCTGCCCTACGGCAGTTTTAGAAGTCATCGTTGGGCTCACACCCCTACGAATCCTCATTAGGAGGACGGCTGTTACATGCACCATCAAGTTGTAACTAAAGTAGATACCACTTTAAGGCAGGTGACCACGTGGGACACCTGAAAATTCTTAACTCAATCCCACAAAGGGACATGTTCTGCACTGTACCCGACATTTTGGTCAGGGAATACTGTTTCGGTAGGTTATTTGAGGTTATTATATCAGATCGTGCAGACTGGTCTAATGGTTTTCCGACACTGGACCGTCAGGGTCTGTTATGGTTCACAGACGAATCAAAAATGAACTCTGGAGTGGGTGCTGGTGTCTTTGGATCCAACACCAAAGTCTCGATACCTAAGGTAATGCTCGCAAGCAGATATTAGAAACTCTGCGACTAAGGACGTTCTTTCCGTCATTAGGGACGTGGTACGTCTCTTAGAGTAAAACACGACGCTAACAGTATTACTTCTTTCCAATCCATTTTATAGTGCAAGACTAAGTAAGATTAAAAAACGATTGCTTAGAACTAAGAAGAGACGTGAAGGAGATCGGATTTGAAGCTGGGAGTGCTGCGGTTAAAAACTGGGTGGAGTTTGAGTTAAACTTCTGCAGCATACGGGAGATAAGTTCATTGAAGTCGTATAAGGTGCGGAGGGTCGGAAGATAGAAGAGACGAGGGCATTGTAAGTTACGTGGGTTAGTGTTGAAGGAGATTAAGTTGTAAAGAGATGCGAAATGGATGGAGCCTGAGAGCAGTCGATGAATTTTTTTTTTTTTTTTTTTTCCGTGGGTTGGTGAGAATCTTCAAAAGACACTATGAGACACCGTGTACTCATAGTAGTGTCAGATTTTTATTGACTAAACACACCCTTCCCTTTTATTATTTTTGTTTACTACAACTAAGTTTCCTTAACAAGTAGTTTAAGCTTCAATAATATTCGCGTGAGGCAGGTAGGTTTTCAGCAAAATCACCTGCTTATGCCGTCATTATATGCGTTTGCTTCTCATTGCGCTAGATCGAACGGTTTCGTTCTTTGAAGTCGGCGCATAAGATTTCTCACGTCCAATATTTGGAGTATAGCATGGTTACAGTGACTATGGAGGCGAAGATGGAGCTTCCTAGCGAAGTTTGTTATTTCGTCGTTCACAGTTGCGATCCCTAAGTCTCTTTGTATATCATTGTTTCTAATATACCAGGAAGCATTCACGATTCGTCTTATCACTTTATTTTGGAATGATTGAATAAATTCTCTATTGCTTCCTTTAGTACAACCCCAGAGTTGTATGCCGTATGTCCATATAGGCTTAAGCACTTGCTTGTATATAAGCAGTTTGGTATGTACACTTAGCTTGGAATATCTTCCAAGGAGCCAATACATTTCTCTAAGACGATTTTCAAGCTCATCGCGTTTTTTTTTAACGTGCGTTTTCCACTTGAGCTTCGCATCTAGTGTCATCCCTAGATATTTAGCTTCATTTGCATGTGGTATTTGTACCGAGTTAATACAAACGGGTAGATTGTTTATTTTCTTGTATGTAAAGTTCACATGCGTCGATTTAGTCTCGTTAAGAACAATGCGCCATTGTTTTGTCCAGTCACAGATTTTATCCAAAGCTTGTTGGAGTTTATCAGTTGCTGACTCAATTGAACTATCCGTTGCTAAAATTGCCGTATCGTCCGCGAACGTAGCTACTACGGTGCCTTCAGTTTGGGGTATGTCTCGAGTATACAGCAAAAATAAAATTGGACCAAGGACACTTCCTTGCGGAACTCCGGCTGCTATTTCCTTGAACTCGGAGTATTCAGTTCCGTGTTTAACACGAAATAGTCTATTTTCAAGGTAGGATTCTAAGATCTTATTTAGGTGTTCCGGCAGGATCTGTCTTAGTTTGTATTTCAAGCCATCGTGCCAAACCTTGTCAAAGGCCTGGGAGACGTCAAGAAAAGCGCTAGAGCAAATCTTTCGTCCTTCTAGGGCTTTTTCAATTTCATCGGTTATTCTGTAAACCTGGTCGATTGTGGAATGCTTGATTCTAAACCCGAATTGATGATCAGGTATAAGTCGTCTTTCTTCAATAACTGGTTGTATGCGTTTCAATAGGAGCTTTTCAAATACCTTCGATATTATTGGAAGGAGCGATATTGGTCTGTACGATTTTTTGTCATTAGGAGATTTTCCCGGTTTCGGAACCATTATCACTTCTGCTACCTTCCACGCATCTGGAACGTGTAGCAATCTAAGCGAAGCGTTTATTAAATGCAGCAGTTTCATTAGTGCTTTTTGTGGTAATTGCTTAAGGATTTGTCCGGTTATTAAATCAAAACCTGGGGCTTTGTTATTTTTTAGTTGTTTTATTTCTTTGTAAAGTTCGGTTAGTGACACTCTTTTTATTCTAAAGCTGTCAGATGTCATTGTCATACTTCTGTGATCCTCTATTAATATTTGACCATCAAATGGTTTAAACGTTTCCTCCAGATGTTTGGCAAAAAGGTCGGCCTTTTCTTTGTCATCTTTTGCCCACTCGCCATTGTCTTTTCTGATTGGTGCTGATTGCATTTGTGGTTTTTTACGCTTTTTATAGCTTTCCAGAGCGAACAGTTTGTACTCTTTTCGGCTGTTAAGCCTTCAAGATAAACAGTGGTCTCGCTATTTTTTAACTCTTGAATCTCTTTTTTAAGTTAATTACTTAAGTAATTTGAGTATGTCTTATGTTGGGGGGCACGGGTTTGTAATTAACTTCGCTGCGTTTGACTACTCTTCTCCTTAATGGAGTATTTTTCCATGCGGCATACTGAATAGATTCAATAAATTTATCGAGTTCGTCTTCTATTTCGAGTGGTGTTTTTAGTGACACGTTTAAGATAATATTTTCTTCGCAATCATTTTTAAAGCCGTTCCAGTTGGTTTTGTTGTTAGTTAATCTAGGCACGCCTTCTACTTTCATTAGTTGGTCACTTATTGTTAAGATTACCGGTGAGTGATCTGAGGAGAGATCAAAACTTTCCTCTACTTTTGCAAAACTTGGAGATACTCCCTTTGTTATGAAGAAGTCTAATGAAGTCGATGAATGAAAAGAATATCTGCTACATCTCTACGTTTCTGAAGTGAGTTCAGATTGATGAGGTTGAGGCGGTCTCAAGGAGAAGGCAAGATAAGTGGTTCGTTCCCAGAAAGACCACGGAGGTCAAAACGATGCAAATGACGTTGAATGCTCTCAATTATTGCCACATGTACTTGCTGATAGGGGGACACCACTAGACTGGCGTATTCAAGTTGAGGACGAAACAAGGTAAAATAGAGGGATCTAGTCACGCAAGGATCAGAGAATTGCTTGGACCACCTTTTGACAAAGCCAAGTGATGAGCTAGCTTTTAGAATTATCTCATCAATATGGAAACGGAAGTTAAGCTCCCTATCGTACAGTATTCCAAGATCGCAAAGAAGTTGTACGATGAATGAGATAAAGGCGAGAAATAGAAGAAGTTTTTTGTACCTAAACAGATTATACTAAGGGCTTTGTAAAACAAAAGAAAGCCTCATAACAATGTTATCTTAGTGATTCCATAAAAATGCATAATGCCATGCCCACTTAAGAAGGCCTCATGTGAAGGAGAGCAAGTAGGTAGGACCCAGTCCTGCATTAACTTATCTGGAATTGTTTTTCAAGGGAAGATTTTATCTGCAAACACCTTTAAATACTTACGACTCTCAACACCATTTATTTTAAAATATTTTGAGCTATGCACTGAGTCCACAAAAAGTTATTTTTCTTACATGTATCAACAAATACTTGTAGGAGTAATTTGGTACATGAAATGGAGTGAAAGACAACATGACAGTCAAGGGGGCAAGGTCCTCTCAAGTTGCACATCATCAGTAAGTCGTGCATTGTCCTCCCTTTGCAAGATTTCTACTGAATCCAACAGGCTGTTACATATTTAAATATCCAAAAGCCATATCCCACCAAAAAGCAGTAATACAGCAATTAGTTTATAATTATAAAATGGTATTGGTCCTAAAACTGATCCTTGGGGTACACCAACAGTGTTCCATCACCTGTCCAGTAAGATGAGAGCCATGTTATGCCTCTAAGAACCGCTTTGTATACATTTTTCTCAACTTGATGCAAGTGATTGTCTACCAGTTTTGTAGAAATCCATATTTCTAGACTGAAGCTATTCTTTGAAAGCGTTTTTGAAGGCTTCGTCATTGCTGAATCGTTTTCCCGTCAGAGACTGATCCAAATGTTTAAAAAGGTGGTGACAGGTCCAGAGGGTATAAAAAGGATCTCATATTACATTTTTTTTTGTTTTTGGATTGTAGTTCTTGACAAATGTAGTAGCACGTTGTCGTAAATCAGTATGCCTTAACTTATGTTGACCACATTAGGCTGCTTAGGGAGCAGTTTCTGATGCATTTCTTCCAGTTGGTTATAATTCTTCTTAGCATTGATTGTCACCAATATCTTCCTTCTTCCTTCTTACAAAGACTTGGTTTTCCCATGTGCCATTCCCTTCTAGCCATTGTGCAGATAGGTGAGAATCCATTACTGGATTCTTTTTGTAGAGATAGAAATGTAAACCTCCACCCATTTATCGAGTTTCTAAACTTTTTTAGGCACTTGAAGGTGATGGGAAACATTGGAATAGAGAACATCCAATTTCTTCGCAAGGGTCAGGGTGGTGTTGCATGTCTACGTCACTTGCTTTAAAGATTCATTTCGACCAATCGGAGCCATAGCTGAATCGGAGCTCTAATTACCTCACTACACCCTTGATATCATTAAAGGATTCACACAAGATGGCACGCTATCATTCCTTAACACCATACTCGAACCTATTGTGCACAACTTACTAGCGTGCAACTATCAGCGCAAGCTGACAATACCATTTGAAAGCATTTTATACGAAGCCTTGGTATAAGTCACTGGTACAAGCCGTATTCCTTACCCTTTTGCCAATTAGAATGCCCGACTTCAGTAAGGCTTTCAATAAGGTATCTCGTGAAATGATCCTGTTTTCGGCTTTCAGCTCATATTGTTCAAATGGATAGGGCTTCATCCCTTTCTTAGTAATCCTGGTGTTCCATTGGGGAGTCATCTAGATCCCCTTCATTTCATTCTAACTATAAACGATCATTGAACACTCCTGCGTCTCCTTCTACGGTGACGAGAAGGCTCTAGTCTTCTACATCAACACCTTCAACTTATTGCTTGAAAATTCCTTAACATCGCCAATGTCAATCCATTACTTTGTCACATAAGTATAAGGCGAACCTTCGAAGATCATGCTCTCTCAATCTTCACTCTTCAAGTTCACCACTTGTGTATGTCAAAGGTTGATCCAAATAGTTTTTCAACTCTCACATATGTGCATCCCCAGATGCGTCTCCTTAAGTAAGACCATCATCATGCTTAGTCCGATTTTCAGGGAGTTCACGTGGCCAGTATCGTGGACTTTTAACGCGAAGCTAGAAGTTGGGCTTTGCAGAATGTGTAGGTATGTTCGATGAATTCGAAAAGCCCGATGGAACCATTTTCTAAAAACAATCGAAAAGTATTCCCTTTTTGGTATGGAATGCGCCACTGTGTTGAATGAGAAAGGGACAAACTTGAGTCATTTTTATAAAAACCATGTGAAGCCCAACTTGCGGGATATCAGCAGGGGATTGGGCGAGTTCCACTGCAAGAGACCCACTTTTCTTTGATGGATGATGTCACCAATAAAGACTGACCCCCTGCTTGTCAGGTGTTAAATATGATCTTAAATTCAACTCTCTATATGCAGATACATAATCATCCAATAGCTGTCCAGTTTAACAAAACATTTATCCACAACGCATTCCACAAGTTAAACACAGTCCATTGTTGGCAACGTATTTTATTGGATGGCCCATCGGCCATAAACATTTGATACACTTCTGCCATAAACAAACTAAACTGTCCCACACCTATCGACATGTTACACAACTGTTGGATAAATTACCATCAACCTAATCCTCTTTCTTCAAACTATTTTCATCAAACGGAGCGGAAATAGAAGAACATCAGTGTGGCTCGGCCGTAGGCGTATATCCCATCGAACAACAGGTTCCATCTCGAATCGTCAACTGATCTCCAACTGTTGTCGCCCATTAAACACCGAATGCTTACCCTAAATTACCCATTAACATCGATCGCTGTCACCATAGAGGCCGGCGATAAATTCGATTTTATTACAAACCGATACGTATCTAAGGGCGTAATGCACCTGCGCGCACAGTGACATGTAAACAGGGGGTAACAGGTTGAGAACGCCATCTTTGAGTTGTGAGAGAGCGACCCTTTGTCGATAAATTCCATTCCACGATTAACGATCTACGGGAGGGTCAACAGAAGGTATGCAGTGGAGCCCAGCTGTAAGTAGATTTGTCCCGGAAACGTCCATGAGTATCTGTGCATCTTTGGGAATAAAACTCAAGGTCAGCCTTTTGAAATTAGATCGAAACATTTGGCATGGAATCCCAGTCGCTCTCATTATATCTGCAGCACCACCCGTTGTGTCACATTCCACTGTTAACGTTGGTGGTCCCGTAGTGCGGCGATTCTCAAAGCATGCACCCCGGCCGCAAACAATCTATTAGATACAACATTGGACCTGTCGCATCATTGTCCAAGATACAAATCATCCGGTAAAGTGCCATCACCAAGATACACATCACACACCGGACCGCCACTCGGTCGCTCCCTCGCACATCACGTACACACAACACACGTAACAGGAGGCTGAGCAGTCCGACACATACTCGACTCCTATTTATAATCTCTGTCGGTTGGCATTGTTCGTCCCGGTCCGGTGTGTGGTTCCCTTGTCGGGCTGCATTGTGTTTATTGTTTGTTGCAGTTAAACGTCAAAATATTTTGTGGGTATGATTTGAGGATTAACAGCCCGAGGCCGATGGACATACGAGGAGACAACGACCAATGGTCCTTGGGCAAGTGAGAGCATGTTCCAGCGTCGTAATCCCCTAATCGGCTATTAGGGGATTTCTGTTTGTAATATGATGATGGTGTTATTCGGGTCGGTTGCATGCTGCTGTGTGAAATGATTGTTTCCTGGAAGTCGTCCGTAGGTTTGCTGGTCCTTCTTCTATGATTTTCGGACAGCATTCACGGTCAATTGGATTAGAGACTGTCCTATTAACGTAACTAAGTAGGTGACGGGATCATGGTTTCCCATGTCTGTTTTCACGGATTACGTGATGGGGGTGTTTTCTTTTGGAATAATATTTTCATCCTAAGAACATAAACCAATTATTGGTTATTAAAGGAGAACAGGAACAGGTGATCGGGCCAGAAATGATCAGATGAACCGATTTTGAGGACACCTTTGAAATTTTAAAATACTCGCAGTGTCAGAGCTTTCAAAGGCAACATGGTGATCAAGGGGACCTACTAAGAGTGAAAGTAACGAAAACCCTAGCAAACAAAACAAGGACAATCATCTAAACTGGATTTAGCAGATCTAGAAAAAAACTCGAACAAAAATTCTTTAACTTTACGGAACCAGTTCGTATTTCTGCGTCGTTTTAGCTGACTGCACATATCTGACACACACGACCCTGTACCATGGTCTGTAGTGTCGATCTGAAAGCAATCTGTTATGAAGCATGAAGGAACTATACCCAGTCAAGTATCTTCGAATGAATTGTTATGAAATAAGCAAGAAGAGGAAGTATTCAGGACATTGTTGTGTTCAAACCCCTCACTGTCTATTCGTTGATCTTCCACCTCCTCATAAGGCACCTCAGTGATAGGGCAGCAAGTTGGTGCAATATCGAAGTTCTATTTTCAAAATAGCAGCTCTTCTGCAAGTCCCTAAGGATAGTATAGCAAACTTTAGAAGAACTATCAGCCAACCAAGCTGGCTTTGAATAGAATGACTCAACAAATTTTCGATACGCGTATCATGAGTGATCATGCCTTACACTAGACCATAGTAGGGTTATGAGCAGCTGAGAATATGAGAAACCAAAATCAACCAAACGCGTCCAGTTTACTTTCTGTATTAACAGCCAAGACCTTGTAATTATGTCATATAGTCAAAACTGAGTGAGGTCCCTTACCCTTTGATGTACACTATGTCGGCTCATGATATAACCAAGACGACAATCGAAAGTCCTGCAGGGTTTCATAATAGGAAGGACAAAGAATACACTTATACAGGTGCTTTTAATAATGTCGCGGTTCGTGGAACACTATCACATCTCAAGATCCAAGAGACTCCTACCAACTGGATTGCAGAAATTCTTGAGGAAAGACATATTATTACAGAACACGAGGGTATGCAGACGGAAGCGTACGCCTCTAGAGGTACCCCTCAAGGCGAAGTAATCTCCCAACTACTGTGCATCATTGTACTAAATGAGGTGCTGCTGCCACCCTAAAATATGCGGATGACGTTGTATTGATGGTCACGAGAAAATTTCTTCCTACCCTTAACGAGCTATTACAAAATGTGGTGAAAACCATAGTCACCTGGACCAAGAAATGTGGACTAGCGGTCAATTCCTAGAAGACCGAGCTGGTATTATTTACTAAAAAGAGGAATATTGCTGAGTTTGCATTACCTTCTATATGGAGCACTCTCCTTAGAATCTTGGACAGATAGACCTAACCCAAGGAATAAGAAAGCCCCTATCGCTTTCCATACGTGCTGTAGAATGTTTGGAAAAACCTGGAGCCCGAAACCAAAAATTGTTCCAAGGATGTACATATGTATGTATATGGCGATGGGAAGACCTATTCTTACTGGCAATCCGTCAACAAGTCCACCAACTTAACAGCTCTTACGAGAATGCAGAGATTGACATGCATTGGTACCACCAGTGCCATGAGAACCACACCTACTGCAGAACTAGAGGCTATCCTCAATCTGCGACCGCTGGACATTTTCGTTCAATCCTTGGCAACAATGGGTGCTCTAAGAATAAGCCAGTCAGATAGTTGGAGACACAATGGAACAGATCATTCCATGATCCTGGAGAAATATCTAGGAAAGGTTCATACCACGGTCTAGCTCACTTCGTACCTAGACTTCAATAGACCATTCACAAGCTCGTTCTCGAGCAGAAAAAAATGGAAAGACGGACAACTGGGTCTATCAAGATCAGTCCTTCCGAACCATAGAAGTGGCAATATTGCCCGTGAGACTGTGTTGAAGGGAATACCACAGGAAGGTATCACCTTTTTCATCGCCAGCCAGGTGGTAATAAAAGCGATCGCTGTTACAGAAATAAAATCCAAGCTTGTGAAGTGCTGTCGTGAAAAGCTCTAGGTTCTTGGAACACAGCACAAGATTGTCCTCTACTGGGTCCCTGGGCACGAAGGGAAATGAGAAGGCAGACGAATTGACAAGAAGGGGTTCAGAATCAATATCACAGCAGGTAGACACCTCGGTGTTCATCCCGCCTTGCGCACTGAAGCAAGAGGCATGGAACAAGGCCAGTAGAGACAGCTGTGTGATTACAAGAAGCTTACGGCCTTGATTTGATCATGGGGCATAGCTCTCTTCGGTACCACATGAATAAAACTAAGACTCACGAATTAAGATACATATATGTCGAGGGTTGTGGAGATGATCAAGCCAATGAGGATACAACCCACTTTCTTTGTCACTATCCTGGGCTTATCCACTTTAGATTTAACTTTCTCGGACGACACTAACAAGTGTGATCTTGAAGAACTATCTAATAAAAGAATCAGTGACATCCTGAACATCATCAAATCTACTGGACGGCTTTGTGCTTCACATGAAACGAATTAAAACTAGGGTTTAGCAATTGGCAAAGGGACATCTTTCCTATATGGGTATCACAATGGGTCTGTACTGCTGAGTGTGGCGATGTGACATCTTTCTACTTCCCTACCCACGAACCTAACTAAGAACAGAAAATACTTTAAAAAATCGACCTACGAGATTATACGGATGGAACTCTGAAGGACAGAGAGTCTGGCAGGATCCACAGTTCCATGTCTTTTATTTCTAAAAAAAATACATGCTGACCAGATAAGAACGATTAGAAAAAAAAAGTAAATAAAACAACAACGGTGTTAGGTATAAAATTTATTCTGGCCTTGTTTTGAAGCTACATTCATGCCATTATGTGTGAAATAGGAAATCATTCAAATGGCCGCCTCGGCTTCGTTGGCAGTGCTTCAAGCGGTCGGTCTAGTTTTTGATGATTCGGTCAAATATGTTCGACATTATTCTGGCAATAGCGTCTCGAATGTTGGCCTCGCGCTCGTCCAAATTGATTGGCTTGCTAGAGTAGGCTAACGACTTCACGTGGGCAAAGAGAAAACAATAGAGTGGTGTCAAGTCGCATGATCCAATTGATATACTCTCGCCATGAGATGATTTCGGATTTCTCTCTCACAACTTCAACGTCTTGTTGGAACCACAGCTTGGATATATCGATGTTGTCGAACTCTGCCTACATAAAGTCGGTTAATATCGTTATATACCTGAGACCGTTGACAGTAACGGTGCCTCCTGTTTCGTTTCGAAAGAGTAAGTACTATGATACCGCCATGCCAGAAACCGCACCAAACAGTCAATGTTTGTGGTGCTTGGTTGACCACTTGTGGATTGCGTTCGCTACATCAATAGCAATTCTGCTTGTTAACATAGCCACTGAGTCAAAAATGGACTTCGTCCGAGAAGATGATTTTTTAGGCACATTACGGATCTCCGGCCAACATTTCCAGCGCCCAAATAGCAAACTCACGGTGTTGCCTATGCTCATACAGCTTCAAATCTTGCGTTAGAACAACGTTATACGCGGAAGGCTTAAGGCCTATATAGGCCTAAATCCAACCACAAAATAACCAATTCAACTGAACGGTCCTGAATCGACTTTTCTGGGTCTTTTCGGTACTGGCTGGTATTTTTTTCTATATTTCGGTGGTCGGTGACTTAAGATCCAAAAGAGTGTACTCACGCACAAACTTTTCCACGGTGCGACGAATTGCCTGCACACTGAAGCCATGATCATGACCGACCTCACGACGAAATTTACGTTGCGTACTCTTATTTACAACTGAGCTGGAATTTCGATAATATTTTTTAAAAATATTCACACGTCTGATAAGTGTGAAACAATGCATGGAAGAATGGCAAACTTTATACAATATTTTGACAGCTAAATGTCATTGGTAACTTTGACAGCTGGTGTAACATTACAATTAAAAGAAGTATCATTGCTATCTGGTCACCCTATACCCTATACCTATACTTTCTTCTACGAAAAGCAGACAGAAAGACATTTCTCACATCAAAGTCATAAGACTCCACCACCCAATTCATTATCAGGCTATTCACGTTGAATCTAAGATGATCAGATCTGCTTTGCACTACAACTGTGCGAGACGGGCGGCGATTGTTGATGACCAAAAGCAGGACTAACTTTGTAAAACGTTTTCACGATATTTTCACGGTTTTTGTAGTGAAATTTCAGAATATTTCAACTATTTAGTAATCCCTACTTAATAACCTCCTAGATTCTCCTTTTGAAAAACTTTCGCAATGACAACTGAGTGTTGATAGATCAACAATGACGCGGGTTTCAAAATGACACCTCTTGTCGAATGACTCTTGAGATACAAAATCTTGAAATATTTCTGTTTTTTTCCTCTTTTTTCTCTTCTACTATCTACTGTAGTCTACTACAAGTTTCTGCCAGTTCCTGTAGCTATCTTTTAGTGCATAGTTCTCCATAGTTCTCAACGTTTTTACGCTCCTATTCTGATTTGATGTGAGTGATGTCCTTGCTTCCTTAGAAGTTACATCACCTAAAAACGGAGACTTCAAACGGAGACAAGGAATGGTGCAAGTGTTGGAAGCTGAACTAATGATAGTAGGAGCGCCTAGACTGATCCCTCCTATGTATCCACTGGACCCCTGAAGAGCCTTTCAAAATGGCAAAGTTTTCCCGGCAAACTCCACCAGAGACGCTCGTCGTAATGCCCCCTAAACTTAACCATTTAACATCAATTACTATTCCCCACCGAGCCGATCTAATATTCCCGATAAAATCCTTTACAAATTATTTAGGAGAGCGAAACAAAAACAAAAACCAAAAACAAGAAACAAAACAAATGCAATTGCAGCCATTTGGAACAACATATTACACACAAAAACCATAACATAAACATCGAACCAAAACACACGAAACGAACACAGAAAAACAGCAGTCACTCGTCGCAGCAATAAGAAGCCTCGGCCCCATCATCAATATGGGAGCCAATGAAGCAGGACCGCGGACCGAAAAACTCGAACCTCATCATCTGATTCCCCATCGAGTTGTTCGTTGTTCCATTTATAGACTGCGGTCCGATCCACCATCAGCATCAGCATCACCAGCAGCAGCAGCAGCAGCAGCAGCAGGAGCAACAGCAGCCATCGATTAAGAGGCCACATTAAGGTATTCGCGATATCATTTAATAAGTTCTACCACCACCAACACCGCCACCACCACCACCACCAGCACCACCATAACCATCTCGGGTACAATGCGCGCGCACACACAGACCACTCTGGACCACATTTCTTAGTGCTGCTCCGTCGCGAACTGCATCCGTCGAGGCAATAAATGTCTGACAAGCAATAAACAACCAAAGAGGATGCCCATGTTCGGAGGTGCATCAGCAACGGCTAAGGACTGCGGAGTAGTACTGTGCGACTGTGACTGCGCACCAGAGTACTGTGGCAGGCGAGAAAGGGGGCGGGTAGAGGTGGCTTGTCCGCAGATAGATTCCATCGGGCGCGCTTTGCCAAAGCTATCTGCGATCTGGAATCTGTGATGCTGCGCGAGATGCGCTGTGATCTGGTTTCCCGTGCGCCTCCGCAGCGCGGACTAGGCGCGCGCAAACCGAACAACTCATGTAGCTGCAGTTGTTGCTTTGTTTGTTGCATTAAATGCGCTTCGCATGTAATTTGACAGCAAATGTATTACTCTATCACATCCTTATTATTATGCTCTCCAGCTGGTCGGGAGATGTCCATTGTTGGTGGTAATACATTAGCCATTACTCCGACAATAGATGTTTAGATGTTTTCGCTGGTCGCGGAGTTCCATGCGGGGCTTGGATGTGCACTCTGCTTTCTTGGACTTGGAGATGCAATCCCGAATCGGTGGTGGTGGTGGCGATGGTGCTGGTACTGCTGGTACTGCTAGTACTGCTGGTGGTGGTGCTTCAGTCGTCTTCGTCTATTGAATTCCCATTTTGGAATGTAATTTAGCACAGCCGAGGAGATGGAACCGTTCAGATAGTTTACTACATTAGTGTAGTGCAAATCTGAAATCGCTGAGTTAATTGGGTTTTAACTTTGACTTTGGACTTTCGAGTTGCCAACGCCAAAATGACTTGGAAATTCCAATGGAAAGGAGATTTGTTTTAAGAGGAGTAGCTGGAGTTGTCTATAGGGTCAAGCCATTCACTCAGAAGATGGTGTGACAACACTTTGAATACTTGCATGTCTATAGTCTCAAGACAAATTATCGAAGATACGAAGATTTTTAAGAGATCCTCGGAGAAATCTTAAACAGGTTGGGTAAAAGGAGAAAAGTCCACTTCACCGTACTCAAGTCATATGAGGAAAAGGTATAACGGCTACCTCGTGGAGCATTACCTAACAAATAGTACCTTGAGATAGTAGTGTGCCACTTACTGAATGCCATCCTGTCGGTTTCCGCCAGTTCAATTGCCGAACACTTTATCAACCTTCTCAGTGCCTGGTATGTCTTCATGATCAGGGATCCAGTAAAGTCTTACCTTATACTGTGTTCCAAGCACCTTAAGCTCTTTTCTACAGCACTTCACAAGATTCTTTGGTAAATATCGCTTTCAGCACTGCCTGCCTGTCGATGGAAAAGAGGATACCCTCACGGGGTATTGCCTTCATCGCAGTCTGACGACCAACTATTGTCACTGCTAGGATCTCTGCCTGGAAAGCTCTACTCTAGCTCGAGAGTCTGACTGATTTAGATATGCCGAGCCGAAAAAATATACCTACACCAGTATAAACTTTTAAGCTGGGTATGTCTCTGCTTTTCCATTCCTCTCTGCTTAGAGGGTTGTGAAAGGTTTTATGAACTCAAGATAAGGCATCAAGAAGTCTATTGTTGCTAACTTTCTCACATACTCCTGAAGGATCTTAGAGTGGCCCTATGCATGCAACCTCTAGTCATCCGATTGACTTATACATAGGCTGTTGGTGGAGGCTGATTCTATATATGATGTGCCTATACTTATCTATCGGGGAAATCTTAAAATAAAGTCTAAAGACGTCTTAACTCGAGATTAACTATCAATATTTGTTCTCTAGCGACAGTGAAAATCAACTTAGAAGGATTCTGCAAGTCACAGGGGAGAAGGTCTCGCTTAATAAGACGTATGTACATGTTGTGAGAAACCTTATTTTTGAGAACTCCTCCAACTCAGTGTCTGGCTATATCTATAGACTCAGGTGAAAAGATGAAGGATATGGCAGATAGCATGCTAAATTCCATCAACAACCAGAAGGATTTGACTCGCTCTAGGAGCAGCACATTCTAATCAGTTACATCAGATCCAGTGGAGTAGAAAAACACACATCCACCGTTTCCACAAATGATACCAATCGAGACCGATTAGTCGTTCCCATCATCTCCCCAATAAATCACTTTCAAGCATTTCTAGAAGAGAAGGGGTTTTTTTCCAAAAGATTTGATCCGATATTTGTACTTAGAGGCTTGGACTATATCAATCGAAACTATGAAGTGATTTTTGGCACGGTCTCAGGCATACATACCAACCTATAGTCAGAGTGGATGTACATCAGCGCCCCAATCCGAATGCTCTTCGTAAGTCCAGCTATGCCCACATTTTGTCCCGTTGTCCAAAGAAACAGAGTGTTTGACTAGATCGAGGTATAGAAAGCCCATGTACCTCGTATTCAGTATCAAAATGTTCCAGCTACTTAAGATCCATGCATCCTATCAAATCATCACTATACAGTCAAGCTGAAATGTGAAGCCACCATTCGCTTTGTGCAATAGAGGACCAATGAGGTTCTTGAACTCTTGAAGAATGATTAAGAAACTATATGCTAAGCTCTCTTTTTCCTGGAGATTCACTTCATGAAATGACCTTTACTTTGAAAATGGAAAATGAAAAAAGCTTTTGTAAAGAATTTTTGAGCGATATGAGTAGTATTAATGATCTTCCATGAGCCATTAGGAATCAAAGAGTCCCTCTAAGCTCATAGAAATGGAAACCGTGTTCAACAAATCCTACTGGGAGTACCAAGCTGAAGTAAAGTGAACAGTTAGTAGTGCTACTGATGCCCGTAGCCAACCAGATGTGGAACAGGTCCGTCCTATTTTCTAGATCACAAATTCAATTGAAACTCTCATCTAGGTAGGACCAATGAAACGGAGGCTTAAACTCAACTAAAACCATCTGTGCTTACCTTATACTTTTTAGAAAAAAATGAAGATCCAAGCCTTCAATGGTTTTACCTCACCATCGTCACCAAAAGAATAACCTTCGCATCCCAGGTATGATGAGAAAGGGCCACTTAGACCTACTCCCCCTCCGCCTTAAAGAAGGTGGAATAAGCGGCCTGACTGGCTTAAAACTTCACATCCTAAGCAACGAAAAATCCACCAACCTAGTTGGATATATTTTTTACAAATAGTCGCTGCTATCCAATCTGGCAATAAGCCCCTCCTACATCATTCCGAAAATGATCAAGTTCTGCCGCTGCTCCAAATTTGTCACTCTGAGTGACTAAGTGCCATGAAGCTTTGTGCCACAGAGTTCATCAGGAGAAACCTCCGAAGATCACTAATGAACATAGTCACTCATAATCATTACCATTCAGGACACTCAAACTGGCAAAATTATTTTATGAAATGCCCGCTTGGAGGCAGAATCCTCTTCACGATCTCAACACGTACACACTTCCTAAGATCGGAATTTAGAATTCTAATGTTACTCTGGACACTGTTCTGCAGTCTGCACCCGGCCCTACGTTCAAGTAAACTATGCAACTAAGTAAATTATGCACCGGGATAACTTCCCTACCACTGAAAAATCAATTACAATCTTCAGAAAGGACATATTTACTGTTGACGACCAAAACGGAAAAAGGAAAACTATGTTCAAATCTGCATGTGGAATGTTCGGAACACGAACAAACCTCATGGAGCCGAACAATTACCGGAGGACCTAGGCTAAAAACTGTGGCTCACAGCCGGTGTTGAGGATATGGACAAACCACCCTGCAGGCTGTTAAATGGCGACGATGACCCAAGTTGCGCTATAAGGCAGAACGAACCATGCAACTTGGACGATGAAAATCCAAACTTCCGTCCACCCTGCCAGAATGAAGTCGCCATATTCAAACTTAAGTTCAACAAGGTTGCTGAACCGGATACCCTGCGAGCCCCTAAAACGACTTGTTAACGAGCTGTCTGGTCCCTATCAGTGAAGATCCTGGAAAAAAAAACTCTACAAGTCCAGAACGATACTCACCATCTTTTCATTGCTTTCAAGCGGGCATATGACAGCAATTATAGAGACGAGGTGCTCAGAGCCAGGTTTTGCGTTGGCATCTCTGTCAAACTCGTCAGATTGTGCAGGATGATGAGACCTCCGATTTTAAGAAAGGGTTCAGACAAGCTGATGTGGTTGTCATGTAACACTTGTAGGAGACTCACATGCCAACACCACAGGCACTACTTTCAAAGACTGTTCAAATACTTTGAGGTGGTTAGGGACTTTATCCATCTCTCTGCTATAAACTCTGACCTTCACTGTTTCTTTGGCTTTAAAAGTCAATTGAGTAAGAAAGGCCTTAAGACTCTATATAAAATCCTCATCAACCCAGGCGTAGAAGCATGGACATTTGAATTCAAAATCCTTCCGATGATTTTCAGTTGCGTTCAAGGGCCGTGGAGGAGGAGAACTCTGTGAGCCGTACAGAGGGATCGACCTGATCCGAAAAGTATGCATCAGTCATCTACAATGTCTAGGTTATGAAGAGCGAATGGACATCAAGGCTCTGGGCCCCAGAGGACCTCAACCAACTTGTAGTGCGCAATTGGAAGTAGTGAGCTAACTGAAGAGACTGTAGTGCCACCTAAGTAAGTAACCTTTTCATGTGGCAAACTTGGCACTGTGCCCGCTCTTCGTTCCAACTACAAGAGTACCCCCTGACACTTTCTTTTCTGGCTAAAAGCCACTTTTAATTTCATTTCGTTTTACCCTCGAAAGTTTGAAGCTAGAACTTGCTTCCAAGAGCAGGTTACATTCAATGAGAGGTGTGCTCATGAAGCTTGAAATTCCAATGAGGTGCTGGACTCATTCCTCATCCTATGTCGGATTTGCTAAATTCATATCACAAACCACTTCAAACAAAAAGGGCACGAATCGCGTGAGATAAAAAATAAATTCGTGTCAGGACATGGCTGTTGCATCCTAAACCTTTTTATTTCCCAATAAATGGTATCCCACGCATTGGCCGCATTATCCTTATTCATAATGCATTAGCACACACGCTAATGGCCCACAATTGACTTAGATATCATAAAAATCCGATTAAGCGGACCGCAACATCCTGACCTCTTTCGTTACAACCCTCCAATTCTGGAGTTCATATCAAAACATCCATTGCATGACGGTATGATCATAAAATCCTGCTCGAGCGACTTTTGGGTGGTCCATCCTCAATGCCAATAAACCATAAAAATTTAAATTAGCCTTTTTGGGCTGCTATTGCACACGCAAGCAAGTAGCGCCATTAGTACCAGGAAACGTCCTTTCCCACGACCTTCTCTACATTATCCTCGACAGCTTGCCCAGGTACGAGTATACCCATCTGCATTCATAGAGATACTGGGTGCGCATCCATTCCACATGCGGTGGCTTTGAAGGATTTTCCTTTTGTCACCATGCACAGTAAGGACATTTTTTTTTTTGCTTTGTTTTGTCGACTAAGGACTCACCAACATAGGTGCGTTTGTAGTGTGTTTATGAATTTCGATTTTATTGTTGACAAACTTTATCGGTTTGTGTATCCTTTCAACATTTGCCGTCCGTGTTTACCTGTGGATCGTCCTTTTTATGTGTGTGCCTTCATTGTTGCACCAATTCATTGGCAGGATAAATATTGTTGTCGGTGCGCTTTTATTCGAAGGAAATGTCCTTTTTTATTGGATGTAATGACTTTTTGGCTGGCAGTGACGTTAATTCCGCATTGCATCGGTATTGTGTGGTAGAAATGGATGGTCAGTTGAAGTTGGGCTCAGTTTTTTTTGTACTAGGCTTTGGACTGCAATTTTATTTGACGTCTTTTTGTGTCATTGTTCGGGGCCAAGTGACTTATGGTTGCCCGAGCGTTTTGTTGTGTTGGCCGATTGTGCGTTTGTGTTGCTTTGATGATCACCGACTTTGGCGATTATTGCTCGGCTTAGGACGATCCTGGAGATAGGGATTTGTAAGGATTTTATTTTGTGGGATGGTATTGGTTGGAGATAAAGAGATGGTCCCTAAGGAATCTTCTTATTTAAAGAAAGACAAATTGATTTTGATGTCAGGTGGCTAGAGGGTTCCGTCTGCAAAATCATAGTCAAATGCTGAATACAGGGGTGGAATCAAATGGCATCAGATCTATATTCTTTGATTCACTTGAGTCCTTACTAACACAGTCTACACGTGTGGCTTTAGAGCTAGTAGTGAGTGCCTGTTAAGAAAGCTGTAGCCACCTTGTATCGACGGTGGACTATGAACAATCTCCTTTGTAGCAGTACATTTGTTCAAGTTCACCCGGTTACTTTACAGGAAACTGATGATGTCCCGAATTCGAAGCCCCATTAACTATGTATGTTGGTCGAAAAAGGGTTTGCCTACCTAGAGCTGCTTCTCTGTCATTTAAGTTATTGCATCTAGGGCAACGTACATTAAATGGAATACCTGTTCTGGCCGCATGGATCCCGATGGGCCAGTGGCCAGAACTCTAGAACCATCAGTCCGGTTTCTATTTAGTAGTTCTTGTGTTCCGGTTCCGCAGTACTCTGGCCACAACTGTCTAAAAATGACAGGCATCTACACTATCAGCTTGTAAACGATAATAATAGAAGCAGATCCCCACCTTCCTAGTCCATCCGCTAGCTCATTTGCGTCTGTGTTATCAGTATGCTGATTCTGACCTGACGACCCAAGGGAAAGTTCATCCTTGCATTCTTCTACAAGTTTCGATGATGTAGCGACCGATACAATAGACTTGATAGCCATCTGGCTGTCAATGGGGATAGCTGTCGGTTAAGTATATGGCAGGCCTCCACGCAGTATGAACCTCCGCTTCGAAGACCCTGCATGAGTCAGAAAGGTGAGAGGAACTGAAAATTTTCAAAGAATCAGGAAAATGTCTTGCCACTACTCCACAGTACATTTTCGAACCGTCGCGTAGCGTGCTTGTAATTTGTTGTTTCGAACCCAATTGTCACCATACCACCCAGTTTAAAATCTGATCGTGACGACATTTTTGAAGTTCACTCCTCGAGTTTTGTTGCTGGTTTGACCACACGGTTTGTTACACCAGCATCCCGCTTCTCTTAGCCTGACCGCAAAAACCACATAAACTTTAAACACCATTGCAACCATAATGCAAGAACGACGGCGAAAAAATGAATCGCCGCGAGTCCAAGTAGATAACCCTGGACCATAAGAAGGGGAAGACATGATGTCAAAACCTGCCCCTGCGAAGGAATGCCTGGACCTGCGGCACCGCAGGGGGATTAAAAGTAGGGTTAGGGGAGTGTTTTAGCTACGTCAACGGATCAAAAAAAAAACGACCCAAATCTGAGATTTCACTGTAAGCTCAATTTTCGAGACCTAAACCAGCACTGGTGACTTCCTCGAAAGGTTTAAACTTTCTCGACCTTCCATATCATTGTTAAGTTTAGCTGATAGAAATGATAGCGACTAAGGAAGCCTTGTCGAGGCATAAATAGTACTGAGTTAGTAATCCTAAATTCAGCTTCATCATCGGTGACTACGAAGGTGTCTTTTCCGATGATTTCTGCAGAAGGTGCAGCAGAACAAGGAGTGTAAAAAGATTCTACCTTCAGTTCACTATTCAATCAACTTCTGTTGCACACAAGACTACGCTATTTGGTTGCTCTTTTCTTCGATGACCTTAGCGAACTGTAAGAAGCTAATTTAGTTTTCGAGTTGCTAGTAGAAGTAATAGACTTTAAGCGGACATTTTCTGGGGTAAGTCAGTCTATATACTCGTACTCGTATAGACAGCCGTTCTAAATGTCCTTTTTCAGCATTGAACTTCCTAAATAGTCTAAGACATCGGATCCCTCAATGCTCTTCTCTCTGAAGCACGTCTCATCCTCGATGCCCTGATATTCGATGAGGATTTTCAGTTCTCCGAACCTCTAGCCTTCAACTTTTCAAAAATGTGACTTGCTTGCATACTTGTTAAGTGAACCTAGCTTATGAATTGGCATGAATCCTCGATCTCCAATCGAAAGCCTCTGTTATGACTCACTAAGAAAGCCCGATGATCTGAATATAATTTCGGTGTACCGATATCGGGTTGCCGTGTTCCCGGTTTTTCAATAAGGACATAACAATTTTATACTTAAATAAAATACAGAATAATCGAGATATCAGGCTGAAATTCATTTGGAACATAGTACACATGTTACGTTTCAGTACCAAATTTAATTTTTTTCATATGACCACCGCAAGCACATTTCCATCGATATATTCGCTATCGTTTCTGAGTTCCTCTAATGTTTTTGGTTTGTTGCCATAAAGCAACAATAAATTCAATATTCGACCATTCGACCTGACCATTTCTCGAGATTACACGTTTACCGAACTACCCCATCATTAGGTCACCCATGTTGTGTGGCATGTGGCTCCATTTCGTTGGAACCACATATCACCGATGTCCATTCTGACTAAAAAGACCCCTTCAACATTGCACATTAACAAAGTCCTTGAACATCAGGATTTTCTTTAAACTTTTACAGAGCCCAATCGGAGGTATTTTTGTCCTTGAAATGATCAAGAGGCTTCAGCTCTTAAGTTGGATTGATCTTGTAAGGGTGAAGGCGAAGATCTTAACGCAAAATCGCCACAATGTGGCCAATTCACATCTCAAGGAAATAGTGACTTTTTCGGGATGCATTTGACGTTCCTGGATCTCATGTGGATTGGTATCGTCCCAAATTCGACAATTTTTTTTGTTGACGTACACTTTCATCCAAAAATGGGCCTCATCGCTGAAGAAGATTTTTCCATAAAAAATTAGGGTCAACTGCTCCAGAGCCCATCCAGCGAACACATGTCGTTGTCTATGGTCGTTTAGCCAATTTGACAGAAGTAGCTTCAACAATATGGCCGCTATCAACTGTCAAAATTCAGAAGTCCCTGTTAGACCCTTTATTTGTTTATCGCTTTGTAGACCTCCGGCCGGTGAATGCTGCACATGGAGTTTACAAAGGCTGGTGAGTGGATTTTGTCGATGGCAGGATTATACAGAATTGTTAGATTGGAGACTACACTGATTTGAGCCGGAAAATGGCATGCATGTGAATCGCAATTGAATCGATTTACATGGCACTGTCTTGTCCAGATCCAATTTGTTGCATAACTCCAGTCAGTTCTTTTCCGACGAATTCCAATCCAATGCCTTACCTGACCGTAAACTCATGCCAGAACCATTTCAATTGTATTAAGCCTGACCCCATTGAATACAAATTACCGTGCGATAATGTGTTTCATTTCTTTGCCATAAATTTTCTTTCCAAGTTTCCCAAGTTCCGTATGGCTGCTCACATAAATCTAAACTTACCCACAGTAATTATCTTATAATCGCTGATTGTTTTAAAATAAAAATAAAGGAAAACCGTCCGTCATTGGTGGCGGCTCGTTCCTTTCATCGTCCGACCACTAATGGCAAATTGAATTACTGAATTAAATTAACAATTTAAACAATCAAAGAAACCCCATGTGCAATTTTCACGCATTTATTCACAGCCATTCGCCGGCAATTGGAATCGGACCGACACGCCGACACGCCGACACCGACACCGACAATCGGACGGATTGCATTTCCAATCCTCATTACGTCGGCTGTGCTGTTCTGGTGGTGGTGAGATTTTTCCAAGAAATTCCCCACCGCAGGCGCTGCTGTTGCTGATGCGGCTGGAGCGGATGGAAAGAATTTTCCATTTAACGCTGTGAACTGAACACTTGTTAACGAGTCGAGGCGCACCAGACCGCCGCGCCGCGTCGCGTTCATTCTGTTTTATCTTTTAATTGTCGACCATTATGTGAACGCCATTTTAACGGTCATTTATCCGATAATTGTGCGAAACGCTTAAGTGAGAGATATCATGCGATATTTGTATTAACAATGTAACACCAAAGCCTACTGGCTGATGTGGTGCGAGCCCCTGAAGCCCCCCGAAAAACAGGCATTAACTTAAAAGTTAACGAGTTTTTGTTTAATTTGGAGGATTATGTATGCCGATGGGCCCTGGGCTATATGCTTTGGTAGATTAGGGTAATTTGTTATTGAAGCCCCGTGCTCCAAGGTAAATAATTATTGTTTTTTTTTTGGCAGTCAGAAATTACAGCAATTCAGTTGCTAAGCTGAGTTATACTTTTCTCCTTAATGGTTACGTATTCAGTTCAGGACGGAACTGTGAAAGTAACTAAGTGGCGATCGTCGTCATTTAGACGAAAATCAAGTTACTAGCCAACATGAAGAAATCTGGCTCAGAGGCACCTTAAGGCTAAGTTCTAATGCAGGAGAAGGAATTGGGGACTCAATCAAGTGCCATTAGCTGTATTCATTGTATACAGCTTGGACGGCTCTATGGTGTTGTTTCCAGAATGATCTTATCCGACATTTTACTGTCAAACTAGTGCAGAGTCGATCAATCAAATTGTCCACAGATTCTAGAACCCACTCTGACAGTTGTGAATTTATATAAGACAGTCGCTTTCCATAACACTGCCTACAGTTTGATTGCAAGGGCTTTGAAGGATTCTTGGACATTTGGAGAAGTGTCTGTGTCTGTGACCGCAGTTAAAGGTAGTTTCCAACTAAGAGTCCTTTCTCTCCTTCTATTGTCACTAGTTATTGACAATGTTCTAGGTGATCCCCAGAGATCTGACTATACCGGGACTGCTTATGTGAATCATTTGAAGATTATTAGTGGGAAACACAGCACAACCATTTCTAGTGTCTTGAAAGGTGGCTAACTGCGTAGGTACTTATTTTAGGATGATGCGGGAGAGGAAGACAATCCATCAATCCATGCAATACCTTCAGTTTAAGACGTGTCGCTGTATCAGTGGTGTCTAAACAAAAATAATCCTCAACTAAGGTGGAGTCAATCCAACATGTCCTTTGCTGCAACCCCACTCTCCTAGAATGACGCCTACGCAACCTATGGTCCAGGTTCTTCGCAAGAACTGAACAAGCTGATATTCCATTATTCCGGCATATATTCGTCTAAATTCGAAGTGTGAGCAAGACTACGACCTCTAGCTTAATAGGTTTCAATAGGTTCACTCCGTCAGGCCCTATTCCCACTTCGTTTCATTCACGGACTGAATGGAATCCAGAGTCTTGATCTAGAAGCCTTAGTTAGCTGTCCATCAAGTGTGTGAACTCAAGACTGTAGGAAGGGAAACCGATATTCCGTGTCCTTACAGAGACCAATCTTAACAACTGTCATCTTCCCGAAGCTTACACTCAAGCGACTGAGGAAATATGCCTTGACTTCGTTTAAATTTAGTTTAAATACTTACCACGTTATCCTAACCACATTACGGGTACTGAACCTGGGCTCTAAACCTACGTAAGTCGGACTATTTAGCCATTTCTTCCAATATTCCTCATAAACCCTCTTTCCATGTACTAAAGACTTTAATTTTACTTATTTTGGACAAAAAACTAAAGTTAAGAGTACTTTAGTTGGTTTTTTTCAATAAGTTGTACATCACATCTTCCCATCCGTGTACCTAAATCAAAAGGTATCAACGGTGCGTGTCTAGTAACTAATAGTGGCCACTCCTCAATCCTAGACCAACTAAATTTTAGACAAGTAAACATCGATTATACCCCGTTGAATCTAAGGCTTTAACATAAGTTCCGGGCAACCATTCTTGTACTCAATGATCTGAACATTGTTAGACCGTTAAAAAGAGATCAGTTTACTTCCGTACATACAAGGCTCGAAGACCGAATGTGGAAGGGGGTGTGTTTTTCTTTTTCCTAATGCAGTATGCCTCAATAAAATTAGCATTTTGGAGGACACTTAGGTAGAAATCTAGATCCTGGTAGCTACTGGTCATTCCAGGCAACTACAAGACTGACGAACTAGTCAAATAGTGTACTATTCTGAGGATCCTAGCATAAACAAGCCTAGATGGAAAAATGGCTTAAAGTGCCATAGCTCTTGGATCCTCAATAAAGACTGTCGGATTGGATGACTACACCTCTTCCCTAATGACTTCTGAAGGAGCACCAGGGAGGAGAAGTAACGATCTCGGTCCTGGCGACCTGACGACTGGTGATGATGGCAACGCTGTGTTGGAGGGTATGCCCCTGATGAAGCAAACATTCAAAATCAAATTAAAACAAAAAAAAACAAAAAATAGTTTCCAACTTTTGGACCCATCCATGAGGCAGCCTAATCCAGACTCAAAGTGCAGCTAAATCTAGTCCTGAACGCAAGGAAAGTCGACTCTAAATGTCTACCTTAGCCGAACTTCCTGTGTCATTCCATCAGACGGCATATCCATGGAACTAGGGGTCGTAAGATCATCGAAACTCCAGTGCGGATGATACCAAAAGCCACCTCGTCTAAGACGATAGAATGCTTTGATAGTACAGGCAGGCCATGATAAATGTGTTAATAGGAGGGAAATCAAGGAGAATATCTAGAACAGAGCCCGAACTGTCTCGTGCAGCCCAGACTAACCATTCTTTGGAGTTTTGTGAAGAAGGCAACCACATATTTATTTAGCCGAAAGCACTCTATACCAAACAACAGACGCATAAGCTAGAAGCGATTTTGTCATAGCCATATAGATCCAAAGACCTTTTGGTTGAGAAGCCCCATGGTTTGCCAAAAGTAGCCTTATACTGATAGAAAACTGAGAGCGCAAAGGAAGGAAGCAGTTCCCACTCCCAGATATTTTGCTTCATTGGAGATCTGGATGTGTAATACCCCTTAGTACTGACTGAGTGAGATTGGTCACAATCCTGTGGCTCGTAAAGAGAACAACCTTAGTTTTCAAACGATTGATCGAAAGGCCATTCCTAGTTGACCATTCATGGACCATGCTTAAGGCTATATGCAGGTAAGTACAGACAATCATCATACGTGTATGCCTGAGCGTTCTAGAGCAACGTAATCAAAATTAGGATCGCTGGATTATTTCACCTAATCCTTTACCAAGGATATTATACAATTGTTTGCACTTAGTCGCGCCACACTGTTCTCCTTTAGGACCAGAATGAGGCCATCCACCTACTTGCAGATGGAACCAAAAATTAGCAAAGGCAGCTTTTCAAAGATGGAGAGCAATCTGTATCAACCACAAGATTATTGCTAGTTGTTACAGATGACCAATAACCTTCTTTTCATCAAGTTTAGACTAAGCGATTGTGCTACTCACATAATGTTGAGTCGCTCACAACAACTCGGCCTTTCGCAGAGCACAACTTGGCGAATTTTGCGTTGTGATTTGGGCCTGTACCCGTACCAAATTCAACTGACCCAGGAGCTGAAGGTAAACGACCATAGACAACGAAGTTTGTTCGCTGGATGGGCTCTGGAGCAGTTGATCGAAAAATCATCTTCAGCGATGAAGGCCATATCTGGATAATTGGGTACGTCAACAAGCAAAATTGTCGAATTTGGGCCGAAACAATCCACATGAGATCCAAGAACATCCTATGCATCCCGAAAAAGTCACTGTTTGGTGTGGATTTTGGGCTGGCGGTGGGATTGGTCCATATTTCTTTAAGAACAAAGTTGGCCAGGCCATCACCGTCAACCGCGGGCGGTGTAGGTCGAGGACTACCATCTTCTTTTGGCCTGAATTGGATCATATGGACACCATGTGGACGGTTTCAACAGGATGGAGCTACGTGCCACACAGCCCACGCCACATTGGAAATTCTGCACGAGCGATTCGAGGGCATAGTCATCTCACGTGGAGGTGATGCGAACTGACGACCGAGATCGTGCAATTTGACCACGTTAGACTTTTTCTTGTGGGGTCTTCTGAAGTCACAGGTTCATGCGAATAAGTCACAAACCACAGTGGTCTTCAAAGCCAGCATAACCCATGCCATCGTGAAATTCAGCCTGATTTATGCGAGCCATGTAAAATTGGACATTTCGGATACGCGTTATCCAGAGAAGCCGCGGCGGACATTTGACATGTGCCATACATAATGGCATCGATAGGCCTTTCAAACGAATAAAAAATTTCGACGATATCTCGCACACACTTTGTTTTATTTAAATTTAAAGATAGGAAGCGCTTTATGAAAGACCCTTTACTTTCTAGCAAAAAATGGAGAATTGCACGATTAGGAGATGGACTGCGACCGACCCAGGCTCTACCACTGATTTCATAAGCTGAACGATGACAGACCTACACCTACTCCCAATCTTTTATCCTTTTGTCTTCAGCTTCCAATGCAAGGATTCCAAAGCCAAACAAGCAACATTCCTGCCCATGAATTGCGCAAATAAACAGACTATTAAATCTGCACACACTTCTCAACACCCAGTGGGGATGGGGTGGGTAATAAATTCGCCATTTTCCTCTTGCCATAAATAAACTACACCCCCGCCCGGTGGAACAATTCCTCCTGAGTACTACATCCAACAAAATTAATACAATCTATGAAGTGATTTTAATTAACTGAAGAGAATATCAATTTTCAGGCCACACAACACAACACAAAGAGGGTGGCTCATCGTCCTTGTACAACTGTATTTATCCTCACAACGAACCCTCCGCAATGGGTTTACCACTTCCACCTCGCAACACATGGATTTGTTGAGATAATTCAGTTTGCTTAGCTAAAACATGTTGAAACACAGGATAATAAATTTCATCCTTCCACCCCGACAAAACAGCACATCATCATCCCTTATTCCTTCACCACGCAGATTAACTGCAGAAAGCAGAACAAAAAAAAAAAAAAAAACTGAAAAGAAAATAAAACGGTTTCCGCAATTCATGATTCCACTTAAGGAAAAGTACATAAAATCCTGCGAGCCAAATTATTATTCCATCAGATAACAGAAAAGGGATGAACATCACGAAGTCCTTCTCTGCCCTTCCTCGCACGTACTCGTATCTCTATCCACATACACAGAGTAGAGCAGTGTAGAAAACCACTCCCTTAAGTACTATCGACAAATGGTTAATTTCATGGAGAGTTCATCCCCAATCAGGGCACAATGGCTGCCACCGGAAGATAATATCATGGTAGAGGGTTTCAACGGCAAAAAAAAAAAACCCTCTCAACCGAAACACGTAAAGAAACAGGAGCGTCGTCGTCGCGTACAGTCGTTCCGCATCCGTATGCATACACTCGCCCGGGAATAAGCGATAATTGAATGAGGGTTGTTTCGGTGTTGTTTTCCTTGGCCCCCTGCCATCGCCAGTGTGGTAAATGTGGGTAAGTTCACAACAAGGATAATAAAAAGCAACAAACACAAATTGAAAGTTTACTACAGACGTTTAGGGGTCGTATCCTTGGGGGTGGCGAACACAATTTCCACACTCACACACATACCGCCGTAATTGGAGTGTATTACTTGGTGTTAAGCAAGAAACCTGTGCGGGAGTCGTTGTGTGTTAATAATTTAAAATGGTTGTTCCCCCTGCAACTCGCTGCTTGTTTTGGATTATTCGGTCGTTATTAATTGAAATTCTATTAAAAGTTATTCATGAGGTGAATTTGATTTAATGGGTCTTTTTTGTTTGCCTTAATTACACGGATATTGCTCTATTGGCGGGGGAACTCTGTATTCAAGGGTATTGGTTGGAAAATTATGGAAACATTTATAGCTGAACTCGATTTGCTGGAGTTCATAAGGTTTTTAGACTTCTTCGTGTAGCAGTCCAGGGGATAGTAAAATGAAGCTGAGGACTGCATTCCGAGGACCTGTCATCTTTTCACACCTAGCACCAATATTATGCGATAGACAGATTGAATGATAGATGGCATTGAACTCGCAGACCATATAAAGGGTTGGCCATCTATTGGTTTCTTTTGAAATCATAGGTTATTTTGACACAGCTGTTCCCCTCTCGAAATCTTGACAGAAAGTCAGTATCATACCTACGCGGAACGAAATGAGTCGCTTTGAGCTTGAACAACGTTGGGAAATATTGAAAACTTATTTCCGAAGTGAGTGGTGTGTAGCCCAAACAGTGTGCTTTTTGGTAAAAAAAAGTTCGTGAGACTGGTATGCTAGTGGACAACACTCATGGTCGTACGGTGCGCACAGACAAGAATGTGGCTGCTGTAGCCTAGAGTGTGAGACTCAATTCACTAACATCAACTCGTAATCGATCTCAACAAACATTTCACGCACTCGCCTGAGGAGAATTCTGCACAAAGATCTCGGATTATTCGCTTACGACCATCCGCTTCGTTATTGCTTTGCAGTTTGGGAATTTTTATCTCGGCGGCTACGTTCACACAAAATTGGCGCATATGGGGCTCAGAAAACCCAGTGCCGTTGCATCCAGACAAAGTGACTGTTTGGTGTGCTCTATGGTCGAAAGGTGTCATTGGTCCGTATTTCTTCGAAGATGCCAATGGGCGGACGGTTTGTTACAGTCAATTCGGAGCAATATGGTCAAATGACAATCGATTTTTTTCGACAGGCTATTGAAGATCATGACTTAGACGATATGTGGTTCCAACAAGACGGGGCAACAAGCCACACAACACGACCAATTATGACTTTATTGCGTGAGAAGTTTCCTGGTCGCGTAATTTCACGTTTTGGCGACGTCCATTGGCCACCAAGATCATATGAGTTAACACCATTAGTTTATTTTTCTGTGACGCATGAAAAACCAACATTACTCAAGTTATGGCCGAGATACCACCCGAAATGTACGAAAAAGGGGTTAAAAATTATCTCAAAAGAATCACATGCTGCGCATCTTCCCGAAGTGGCCATTTGAATGATATTGTTTTTCACACTTAATGGCAGAGTCCAAGCTTTATAATGAATTAAAATTTTGATCAAAAATGTATCGCTGCGTGTGTTTTATTTAGCTTTACTTTCGAAACCGAAAAATTAATGACCCCTCTACTATTACATTCCAAATCTGTTCCTACTGGCTACACCACCCCATGTCCACATTGAGACAAGAACTTCCTCGTCACCATTTATTCCATATTACTCAGGAATCACGGTGCATTCTTAGAAGAAGACTAGATTCACGTCTACATTGACGACGACTCATAAACCAAGGATGAATTTTGTTGGAGGCGTTTTCTCCGAAGCGTTTAGTTCTAAGCTCCCCTTCCATCTACCAAATCACTGTAGTGTGGTGTTCCTGGCGGATATAATAGCAATTAAAAGATGAAGAGACTATCCCTCACCTTATTTGTTCCTGTCCAGCTCTCACCCGTAAACACAAACTGACATCAGTTGACCAACAAGACCATGGCTCCCGACGTCAAAGCTACATTTTTTTGCTGCGGTTTGTATAACCTCAGGACCTATTAACAAATTCCGAAAATGTACTTCCTGATATGGGCAAACTTTGTCTATTTTTTTCACTAAAACTTTGCAGTCTTAAAGGACATTTAACTTCAAAATGAATCGCTCTTCATCTTCATTACGATAAAATACCATCCTATCGACAATCTCTCACCTAAATCAGATCCAAGCTAGCCAACGAAAAGCCTAGTTAACGAGTGATCGAGGATGTAGAGGGTGATCCAAAACCCGCGCACTAATATTTCATAATTTATCTTTTAATGTTTATCCGCACCTTTAAGTTTTTTCCATTACTCTATGAAGATCGGTCAAGTGGGCTCCCCATTGTCGATGACCATTTGGGGCCTTTTTACCCATTTTCAATCTTTTTGGCGAGCACTTCGAGTGACAAGTTCTTACTCTCTTTTAAGGCTTCCAGAGTCTATGGCGAAGACCCGTGATTTCCAAAAATTCCAAAGAAAGAAGCCTAGAGCGGTCAAATCGCCAAAACGAGACATTAGGCGACCAGTAAACACACCCTTAAAAATGTCCATTGGAATCATATGTTCTCATGATTGTGCATCGCTCCCCATTCACAGTAATCGTGTTACCCACGGCGGCCAGCTTCATTGGCTATACTCTCGTCGAAAACGAGCACTGCGAAGCCTTCCGGAGCCTCTTCTGTCACGTGTTGTTCCAGTCTCTTCCAGTCATATGTGACGAAATTCACGCTGGCCTAAATTCACTGAGGAATTATTCCGCAAAAAAGAGGTGAAGAAGCCCACGATCCTCAGAAGTATAGCATTCCATGGCTTGTCGATGTTTATTCTATATCCGTTTACTTTACAAATTTCAAAACAAAACTGACAGCTACCGTCATTTGCAAATCTTATTAAGATACTTCGAAACCAAAGTCTATAGTTTATCCAAAGTCAAAGCGAGAAGTGAAGATCCGAATATGATGCATGAATTGTCACCTGCCTTACGTCAACAATCATTTCTTTTAAAATGTTTTTGTTAAGCAAACAATGTTTAAAGTAGAACAGAGTTTTATTTCTAATTTAGACCGAAGTGAGTTGAAAAAGGTTCGAAATTTAAATGAAAACTAGGCAAGCCATAGAGAAGCGGAGCAACGAAAACGTGCGGAGCAAAGCGGTGCTGTTGATGCCTGTACAGTTTGTGGATACAAATTCCAGAATATTAGGAAGAAAATACTTTTAGGGCATACTATTCGGAGTCCAAGAAGGAACGCATTTCGTTTTATGGACTCAATTTAAAATTTTATTTCGCAACAATCATCCCATTCTCAATCTTCAAACCGTCAATTGCGATACGGCAACCATTACTTGTAGAAATCATAAAGATTTTTAATGTCTTCGCCTTATCTTCAAACAACCAGGTTCGAAGTGAAAACCTCTTCCACTGGTTAGTACCGATTTGATTGGACCAGTTAATTACTAAAAGAAAAACGTCCATAATCCACTCTCAAGCAATTATCCTGCGCACTCAAACCTTAGGGGCTTATGAAAAACACATAAATACATCTCTCGGCTCTCATCTCTAAGCGTTAGTTCAATTATAATTGCGATGCCTGCATCGTCCCCCCTTTGGCCGGAAAGAGGGGAGGGAAACGAAAAATATATTAAATTGAGAAATACACACATGAGCGGCGGCGGCGGCAGAAGCGACGAGGAGAATATAATTTAATCTTGTTAATGCTGGAAAATCAAGTTGTCGACTCCAAACAGGCTCTGGCATTCGCTTAGAGCATCCTCCGATGCCCACCGACCAACCAACTAAAAGCACTTTAGCCATTAAGATCCCTCGGGAGAACTTCGAAAGACGGCAGGTAAAACAAAATATAATCACGCAACCGCAAGCCTATTAGACCTGTGTGTGGACTGAACGTTCTTATGACTTCATAATCTTAATTAACGTTATGGCGAAACGTTGGATCGTCATACCACACAGCCATGGAATTAACCAGCACTATAAAGATCCAATCAAGGCCTCCGCCGCTAGACAACCATCGCCAACAGGATTCCTAACCAGGAATAAAGCAACCTAACCCTCCACCAACGACAACGACGACGCTGACTGTGACTGTGTATAGGACCCTTCTCACAAAGGCGAAGAGCCAAATGGAATTCAGCATGGCGGTCCTTAATGCGCCTGCTGTTGCGCTGTGCTGCCGATGGTATAAGGGACACGAATGGGCATGGTTATTTCCCTTCATCATGTTCTTTAATGAGTTTATACCTGGATCGACGAACGCTCAGACGGACGGACGAACGGACGATCGGACGGATGGGAAGCATCCACATATCGGAGGAATGCATGTGTACCGGACCATGTGCATCTCTTTCCCAATGATCGTTCCATTATATCGAATGTTGTTCATTCGGGGATTTTGATTAGTTTGTCGGCTTTTTTGGTTGGTTTACCTTTTTTTCGGGTCTCCTTTCGGCTGGTCTTTCTCTCTCTCCCTCTCTGTTTCCTTTTTAATTTATTTGTATATAGAACATATTTCTTGTTCGTGACAGCGGGATCTCGGGATCGAGACGAAGATCGGGCCAGCAAGAGAGAGAGTAAGATCCACCCTTGATTGGATGCGAGAAACGCGTTAACACTAATTTATTCCAGAACTTGTGTGTGGATGAGTGAGTGCGTTCCGAGTAGCTTATGAAATGCTTCTGCTGAAGGCATTAATTTGGCTTAAATAACAAAAAAACAAAAAAAAATACATTTTTTTCTTTAGTTTACTTCAAAATGGATGATGACGCTCGGCTGGGGGCTTCACAGGTTTCTCCATGATGGGAGGCTGGCTTGGCTCTCGGGCCAAGGCTCTAATCGTATGTCAATGGGGTAATAAATATGCGATGCGATAAGATAGATGTTTGCATTAGGTTGTGGTGCTTGTAGGACGTGTTAATTTGAGGAGGCAGTGGAGGCCTCCGATCGCCTCCACTTGAATTTATTGTATATTAAATATTCTAATAAGATAATTTATATTTTTATGCTTTTATTATGCTCGCACTGGGGGAGTGCTCACACAGTGCTCGTTAATGGCGATTGAAACCTGAAGAGCCATTTGTTGAATTATGTACAAGCTTATCTAGGTGTAGCTGAGTGAATTAGGAATGCATGCAGAGTCGATTGGCTTAGACGTGTCTACAATCAGCCATGAAAGTAAGCCCTAATGGAATTTTATAAAGAGCTGCGTTAAGCCTGGGAACAAGTTGAAGTTTAAAGCATTTTCAGGGACTTGTGACAAGGTAGGGGTCTTAGGGCATCTATCAGGCTACCTCACCAATGCACGGTGGTGAGTACTAATAAAGTAAAATAAATTCAAAACGAGATTTTGGTTTCATGGGCTGTCACCATGGAGCTGTGGCCAGAAAAGTCCTATTGTCCTTTCAGCGGAAAACCACTTTCACAAAATTGTGGAATCTGTTGGAACAAACATTTAATTTGGAGAGCCCACCGATTAGGATTTTGGAAAAAAGTGAGTTAGTCTTAGACCTTTTTGTCACAATACATTCTCTGGTCAAAAGTATCAAATTAAGACCAGAAGGTCATGTAGATAAGTTAAAGAAACCGATGTGAAACAATTTAGTGCAACTACCAGTCCTTAGCTTTTATTATCACCACCAACAAGGACAGCTTTTCAATTCACTCCCCATACTAGTGAAAGCAGATACAACCAAGCCAAATGTAAGTTAGTACTCCCAACATCCCAAACAGTTGAAATCAGCTACATATTACCAAACTAAACAACAACCGATTCCAACAATATCTTGGCCAACCCCTACTTAAAACCCAGAAGGGACCAGTAATTCATTCGCAGATGATGCTGATGATTGGGATTATGTTTCGAAATGCAATTTCGATGTATGCTGGCCTTCCTCTAAAAATGGTAACAAAAGGTATGCCAATCGCAGAATTGATTTAAAATAAAATGGAAAAGAAAAAAAATCGTTTCACACAGCAGTTTCCCAACAATTAGGCAGACATTTGAAGGTGGAGGAGCACAAATTTTCTACTCAAGAGCGTGTTCTCGAAGCATACCACTTTCGTGAATCGGAAACACCAAATCGAAGAGCTCCAATTGTAGAATAGGTTTGAAAGTGATCGGATAGCTTCTTGCTCAGATTCGTCAAGTTTTCGTTGACTTTTACATAAGAAAATGTGACAGTGAAACAACTGTGAATGGTTATGGACCACAGAATTGCCGTCCATAATTGCCGTGAAGTAAGTGCAATTCGAATCAAAATAATTTATAATATTTCATTCCAAAAGTAGAAAAATATTTATAAAATAAGACAACACCTCAAACGACACACAAAGACAATTTATTTCCGAAACATACGCATATTACGGTCTACTTCAGTAATTGACGATACTAAAGGAAACTTAACGAAAAATAATGACATTATTTTTCGATTGCTTCCGACTATTATAGTTCAGCATTGAGGACAATCAGTAGCAGTTGCGACCTGCTAGTCATATGGGATCGGACTAGTGCATGTACAGGGTGGGCCAAATACAAGTTTCTTTTTGGAAATGCAATGTGATGAACAAAACTAAATTTTTTACTATATTTGCAACGTCGATCACAACTTCAATGTTTTTTATTAAATACTCAGACCCTGGTATGTTAGGAAACATGAAGTAATTAAATTATTTTCTGAACATTTAGATTAGATAGAGGTCGGTGTTGAAAATGCCCAACGCTTTTTTGATGTCACTAACTTTTTCAATATGCTAGGAGAATCGGTATCTAGTTCCTTAGCTAGTTTCCACACATTAACTGATTGCAATTATAATGCTAATTTTTACCGAAAATGAAAACATTTCAAGCTACTATTTGATTCCTTAAAATACAAGAAAACATTAATAAATGTTGGAACTCTGAGCTCAAAAGGCTCAAAAGAACCCTAGAGGAATTTGTACTTGCATCTGTACCTTAGGGCAAGTATTGTTTTGGTGAAAAAAATCGATCTCGATTCGAAATTAATATTTCTAGGTTATAAGACAAATGCAAAATAATGGCGTACCAAATTTTTGAATTGCCACACCCACTTTTATAATAATAATTTTTTCAAAATTTTTACTAGAAATTGAGAAAAAATTATTTAAGCAAAGTAATAGGCCTTAAAATTTTCTATAATCTACTCAAACGCCCTATCTGGCCAAGGCCTCTTTTTGAATAAGTTTTTTTAAAAACAAAACATTGTGTAAACTCCTGCAATGTTATGACTGTTATTCAATCGAAATGCCACGCCTACTTTGCTGGGAAGAGCAAGACTTCAATCCAGATGAAATTTTACACTTATAACATTACAGTGCAAGTATGTACGACCCAGCCGTACACTTTATTTTTGTCTGTTTTGCAAAATATCTCCTGTTGTGTCAGGTTTCTAAAATTGTAGCTTTCTTGTTGAGCACTCGATTATCTATTAGATGATGTTAGTGTCCGTCTCATTACTTATGAGTAGTTTTATTGGGGATAGCATTTTTTTGAAGTTAAAGAAGAAGAGTACCGATGTGGATTCTTGACTTGCGTCTGAAAGGTTATAAGACCCAAGGTTTTTAATTGATAGTTGTGAATTATTAGTCAGTGAGTGAAAGGTTTAGACGTCTTTGTGGCTTCACGTACGTATATGGAAGGGACCAGCAGACCAGATTTTTGTGGTCACCAGCTCACAAATAAATAACAAAAACATACATCGTTCACGTGCTATTCCACTATTGAAATATTATGTTCTTTAAAAGGGTGAGGATATATTCAGCCAGATCTATAAATATTGTCAGGTCTGCAAAAGAGCAGCGTTAAGTTGACAGTCAACACGGTTGTTAAACTTTGTCCCAATTTATTGCCAGATCAAAAATTGTCAGTTTACACGGTTGGTAGATAATTTAAACAAGAAAAATTGGCAGATCCAATGACTTTTTTCCTTCGTCCCGTATTGGACTAAGAAGTTAATTTTAACGCAACCAACAGGTGAAATTCTTTTGAGTAGCATACTAGTCATGTACTTGTTATGTATTTAAAAAAAATAAATACTTGGCGCAACACCAATCGTGTTGTGCGTGTTATATTCTTCACACGAATGGAAGGGGCCTACTGTTTAATGCCCTGTACGAAGGGCAATTTGTTATTTTGGAAGCTTTCTCAGGACAGTTGTACCTACTCTCGGATGTTTATCAGACGCTCGAGAGAGGTGGAGCAGTGAAAAAACTTGTAGGTGTTCCGACTGGGATTCGAACCTCGAACCCCTTGCTCCATAGTCGAACGCACTAACCACTGACCCACGGCGCCCACCTTGTTATGTACTTGTTATAAGGAAAACTACTCCACTAGCAATTAGTTCACATTTCGAATATTGAAACATCTGCCACAAGAGGCTGGCCGATAAGTCGCGTCAATATGTGAACTCCAGTTTAGTCTATATTTCTCCTCACTATTGATGTCGATATTTGTAGAATAACCTAGCCTTGAAGACTTAGAGATTCATATACCCCAGCACTTCTCTCCGCATATCTCAAACCTTACAATAGATATGGCGTCTAGACCTCTTTTTTGTTGAAACTAAAAAACGTATTCCACATCCTACCTTGCCGACACACTCTTCCGTGTCAAACAAGGAACCGAGTATTCAACATTTGAGTAAAGTAACACTGGAGTTCCCCAGGGAAAGGTCTTTGGTCTAGTTTTGTTTTTTTTTTCTGTTTGAAAAGCAGGAAGAGGCCACTCTTATAACAGCTTTAGTGAATAAAACTAAATGTGACCTCCCTCCGATAGAGCCGCTGTGCATTGGAGTACAAATAGCTGATCATAGACTTCACCCCTGGAACTGAGATTTCGTTGGTAGAAGGTTCAAATCGTTCAATCTCCAGCACTGCATAGCTCACATTTCCATTGGAATTAGAGTTGTTTTCTCTTGGTTTTCAGATTTCACTGCAATCTGTTGAACAGCAGAATCGAGTACCCAAAGTAATCCTGCCTGACATCTGAGTGTTAGTCATTGTCGCCCTGCAGAATTCATCCTGTGCTTTATAGCCATATTAACTCAAATCAAGGTTTTATTATGACGTCCATGTAAGTTGAAGTGCATTGCCGACATTGACGGCACTGACTTCCAAAAGGTTTCGTCCATCAACAGTTCAGTACTTGCACTCTACATCCCAGATTCCTCAATGAGGGAACCAAAGGATGCATACCAGAAAAAAAAAACCTTCAGTATAAGTTAGGCCTCTCTGATAGAAATGTAACATCATTAAGGATGCTTGTTCATCACAATATGCTTCTCGACCCAAACACAGCTCTGAAATGCAATTATGCAGTCCAACAGTCGTGACAACAATTTTATTACCATGATTTTATTAAAATAACAGCAACCCATGCCTATGTACAGCCCTCCACTTACATCGACATTAATATAGTCCTCTATTTGGAGTCCTGTACCAACAGACGACAACCGTACAAAGTACAAAGCACTCGTATTCCGGACCAAGGCAGAACAAAAATAAAAAACCAAACAAACATGGTCTACAAGAAATGATTCTTTGTTGTCCCTTTGGCGACGCGAGGACAATGGATGATCACATTGAACAATTTTATTTCATGTGCCATGTTCACCATATCGACGAAGAGACAAAGCGACCAGCAAAAAGGCAAACAAGAAACAGTCTCAGCCACAAAACAGAAATGGCCAACACCAACGATCAGAAGCAGCATTAATTCAGGGTCCATCGATTCGCATCCTCCGATGCGTCGTCCCGTCCATACAAATGTGATTTTAATGAATTCCACTGCCCAGACAGCGAATTGGGAGCAGGGCAACAGCTCGAAATGTAGAAATTCACTCCTCCAGGAGACGACGAGCACAAACAGAAAAAAAAAAAAAGGAGAGAATCTGTCCAAGCACACAGGCACAGAGTTAGGCAGCAGCAACGTCATAGGAGCCCTACATGTTTTATCGCTTTGCGCGAAGGACGAGTCGAGAACACTCCCGGAGATGCTGTAAATTAGAGATGTGCACGAGAAACCCTCCTCGCTGACACTCCTCCTCCGATTCGTGGCATGTTGACGCGCGAACATCACATCGTACATGATTCCAGCGAATATCTATAACCACTTACTTTGGCTGCTCCTCGCCGGATCACGAAGAGGAGGAAAAAGCAAAAGGCAAAAAGCAAAGAAGACGAAATTAAATGGAAATAAAATGCCCGGACATGTTCCAAGTGTAATGGACTACGGGACAACAAGGAGATCTTATTAGTTAAGTTGTCCTTCAAACGAGAGCTAACCCCCATTATAGGCATAGGCGAGAGAGAGAGTACCTGGTTGTGGCGTCGTGATGGCATCATCATTGTCGTTTCTCGTCCTTATCCGTACGTGATCTCTCTCGGCTGGGCCATGGCATGGTAAATGCGAAACTCCTCCGACCTGAGTAAGCATTTCATGAGGTTTGCATGATGGAATCATCATCAGAGGGCACATCCCCATCCCCAATCATTCCTTGGGTGCTTGTCAGCCAGCTTGTCGGCCACAACCGCAACCCCAACCCCACACACATGGCCGGCAATGTAATTGGCCCGAAAAGTATAATGAGCCCTCAGAGGCCATTATATCATTAGGAGTCACGATCCACCAAGTGCACCCATGCTGCCATCCATCCCATCGGATGTGCCCGGAGCGAATCTTCACCTGATGATCGTAATTATTTTGTTGCTCGTTGCAACGAACTAAAGAAGAGAACTGGTTTCCTTGGCCAGTTTGATTATTATTGGTCTCGTTTGAGACACATACGAGTATGGTCGTCGTATGCATATGGCCAGGAGGAGTTGTGTCCAGTCAGCGATTTTAATTATCACGCAATCGGATTTTTTTTTCTGTTTTTCGTTTTCCCCCTTTTGTCGCCCTTGGGGGACAGAGAAAGAGGGAGAGTGAGTGACCACCACTTTAAGGCTTAATTGACTGCGCTCTGTGGAGAGCTAAAGACTCGTCCTGAGGTCGGCGATGTCTTTCACGTTGATCTCTTGCTGCCGTTGCTGCTGCTGCTGCGGTCGATGGTAATTACTGTGCCACTTAAACTCCTGGATGATAACCATTTTAAGCCGGTTTTATTGGCAAAACAGACGGACGATCGAAAAAAAACAAACCATCGACAGGAGATGTCGATGTCGGCCGTCAATCGGCCGGGAGATAACTTATTTGCACAAAGGCCGGTACGTGATTACGGACACCACCGCAGCAGAGTGGCACTTTCGTGATGACATGCTCTCGCCTATGCAGAAATGGCGTTTTGGTTAGCAGGTAATTAATACGAAATTATTGCAATCAACGGATAAATTGATTTCTTAACGCAAGCCATACCTTATCCGTAAGGATCTCGACAAGTCGACGATGAAATTGTTTAATTAAAAAAATCACTCAGAAGGTTAGCCGTAGCCTCATCGAGAGGATCTTGATGAGGAGTGCACTATCCCCACTCGGGACAAGCTTAAATGCCTTTCGTCAAACTCGACTTTGAAGTAATCCGGCCTTGTGAGCCATATTGGCAGTTTTATGAAAACTCATTTGGCAACCAAATGTCATTTGTAACGTCTACATCGGATGAAAGGATCAAGTTGATGTCAGTAACTGGTTGGCTGTCGTTTTACCATCCCATTACTATATGATGATTACTCTACGGGACCTGACGGTATTGCCCCAAAAATTTAAAAAAAATCCTATCACGTCCTTGCTCTTCCTTGGAAGTACCTGATCGAACTGTCTTTAACGTCTGGAATATTCCCTTGGTTTTGGAAAAGAGCATCTCTCACACCAATACTCCAAACTATCTTGCATTCCAAAGCTGTTTGAATATACGATGGGCTAACCTTCATCTGTTGCCATGTCATGTTCGTAAGAATAAGGTCGACAGTTCATTGAAAAGCTAGATTTGGACATTTGCAAAGGACGTGTAGAACTGTTTCTCTTTCGTTTGAGATATTCCTGATGTGGCAATGTACATTCAATGGAATACATATTCTGGCCGCATGGATCCAGATTGGCTAGTGGCCAGAACTCTAGCAATATCAGTCCGGATTCTATTTAGTAGTTCTTGTGTTCTGCTTCTGCAGTATTCTGGGCACAACTGCTTGGATATGACAAAGTTCCGCACCCCCTGGCATCTACTATCACCTTGTAATAGATAGTGCGCCAAGATATTGCCCTGAAAGACCCCTAAAGGGACATTAACCGCCTTAATGAGGAAGCCGTACGAGGCAGATCCCCGCCTTGCTATAGCTCATATGCTCGCTCATTTGCCTCGATGTTGTTTGGACCAAAAGAAGGCTGATTCCCAAAGAAGAAAAATTTTTCTATGTACTCTTCCACAAGTAGTGACCGACACAATAGCCTTAATAGCAGCCTGCCTGTCAATGAAGATGGCTATGGTGCTACCGGGTGTGGAGGTTTGTTTAAGTATATGGCAGACTTCCCGAGAACTGCAGAAAGAACTGCATAAGTCAGGAAGCCAGATGGACCTGGAAATGTTCAGAGAATCAGAGAAATTCCCCACCCCTACTCCATAGTCCATATTTGAACGGTTTCGTTGTAAATTGTTGTTTTGAACTCGAACCCTGCCAGGTAACCTGCTTCATCAACCTGCTGATTCACTTAGCCTAGCCACACTTCAAGATGATAAGGACATAGTATGAAGGTCAAGTGGTAAGAGGAGCTGTAGTTCTTTGCACTTTCTTGACAAGTGTAATGCTGTAATCTTCCCTTAACACCGACCACCAGACTAGAGAAGCTTAGGGAAGAATAGAACGCACCATAGCGGTGTACATCCATGAGACCAACTTCAGGCAAAGTCCCCACTTCTTATGGCACAAGTAGTTGACTTTTCAGCAAAGTTTTGAATTAAGATCCACACCTAGGTACCTGGCACTGGCATTATTACCACATCATCCGTATACGCGACAACTTTTATTTCACCTCTGTCAAGCTTGGATACTGTCTGTATCCATAAGCCAAAGAATAGTAGATATGTCTAAGCAACTTTTTGGAGCGCCGACTCCGTTGACCGCCCCGCGTATATAGAATACGCTCGAACGAAGGAGGATAAGCTGATGGGCCGGAAGTCCTTTGCGTTTTTATGCCCGCGCTTCCCAGTTTTCGGAATAAACACGACCCATGAATAGTCTCTGCCTGAGATATGGCAGCCTTCCACTCCCTTCGATCCCGTCATGCTGTTTCCGAATGTCCCGACCAAGCGCTCTGGCATTCGCTATAGCTTGATCCTTAAAACGGAGGTTCGGTCTTCCTTGTCGTCTCGAACCGGGGGACTGTGTTTTAAGATCCTCTTTGTTGGAGCATTATTGTCCATAGCTCGATGTTGCCGTGCCAGTGTAATCGACGTGCTTTGACTTATTGGCCTACATCCACATCTTGGTACAACTTTCAGGGTTGTACCTTCTTTTATTAACCCTCCTCGCATATGGGGCAGAATGTTTGACGAAGAACTGTTCTCTCGAATGTGGCCAAAATCTCCTCGGCTTTTCAGCTTATCGTTCACCAAATGGTTAATGATGCCTGGTTGCCTAGATCTTCAACTTGGTATTCATCGAGGGCTTGGGCATTCGCATAGGAAGTGAGATGTGCTCTCTGCTGCATCGACAGAGGTCATCAGTGTCTAGTCGCATTCTTCTGGGCCGGCAGCAGGTTCTAGCCTGTAATAATCCCCGCTAGGAGTGCTGGGTTGGCGCTGCTACGAATTGCTTGGTTTTGGCATTGTCATGTTCTCAGGAGACACGGCAAGGCGCTCCATCTCTCATTAGCTAGTCTCGCGAAGGCTTGATCTATTTTCGATTTAATAAGAGCTAGCGGCCGTAGAACAGAGGTAACGATCATTGTCAGGTCCTATCCGGATCCCTTTCTTGTTAAATGGTCTGTCATTTCAGTTTCCTGAATCCTGTTGGGTTCAGGATCTCAAACAAGTATAACGTTGTGGTTCGCTGTAATAGCAGTAAGTTCTTCACGGAATCGTTGCCTTTCCATTTCGAATCATTTGGACTCGACGACTATGTATGCGATGTCCTTCATAGCGGCTTGACTGTCGATGTAAATGCTGATCATCAACGATTCCATAGGCAGTTCAGGAAATAGTTGCGATCACGTTAAGATAGGAGAAGAAGAATTGGTTTCATGGGGCTCTACCCACGATTACTGCTGACCTAGAAGTCATACCTCGGACTTTTCCTCGTGAAATAATCACGAAGGAATCAAAGGTCATGGTCCTTGATTTCACCCCAACACGCAGCGTACAAGATAGAGTAATAAAAGTTCGACCTAATTCTACCCGCAACGAAATGGAAGATTGCTCCAGTCTTCGAAAAGGTATTCGCCGAGAGCCATAATTGAAAGTGAGCTGTGCTTCCTTCTGTATCAGTATCCCTACACCCTCTGTAGCGGTGGTCTGTATTTAGCCTCGTTCTTCCTAGGTGGCCTGCCAGGATGTAGCTGATAATGATCCCTATGAAGAGTTTTTAGTGGGTTCTCTTAAGCTCATCGATTTTCCTGGTCTTAGTGTTGTCCAGAGTTTCCAGGATACACGAAAAGATGTGAGTGCCCTTCATATATCCTTGGCTATCAGCTGAAAGCCTTGTATTTGCACGATCCATGATTTTACAAGTGGTAGGCCATGTAGAACATCTACAGAACCCATTACTGCTAAACCAGCTTCTTTCGTTTATTCCGGAGGGGATCGTACCAGATACAGATACAGGTCTGCAATTGGTTTCCCATTCATAACAATGCTTGGACCTTGGTTAGTCTCCTGAGGAAGAACAACCATTTTATAGAGTGCGTTGGAACAGATGCGTCCCTTGATGATGTGTTACCACCAAACCAAGCTTAACACCTGGGAGTTCTTCACTAAAAAAAAAAAAAAAAAAACTCAAGCCACTAGCTATTGTCCATTACATTGTATTTCACAACAAAAAAAAAGGAGCACCCACATCATAACTTAAACACCTGCTTACCTGTGATTGAAACCAACCGGCGGCGGCGGCGGCTGCAAAACATTGATTTCACGAATCCATTCGATGTGTTCCCCTTGAAAAGCCTTGCAAATCTATTTGTTCCATGAAAGTCCCATCGGAAACCTCCTGCAATAGAGGAACTGCTGCACCAACCCACGCCATTTATCGTTTTGAAATTTCACCCACACATGAGCCTCTGCCCACCATAGCCACGCCGAGCACGTCCGAGGGCAAAGTTGAGGCCACATACAATTTCATTTAATGAACAACACACACCGCACCCGCAAGAAGACATTAAACGTTTATCTTGCAACACAAAATGGCTACGAACTGACCCGTCTCTGTTTCGAGGTCTCAAGATCGGAGCGCTCTCCTCCTCCCTTTCGAGGAACAGTCAGTCGGTCCTTCGGGGGGCAGCTAAGGAATCGCATTCGCGAAAATAAAGCCAGAAAATGGGCTCTCTGGCTGCGCGCCTCCAACCACCAACACCAGCAACAGCAACAGCACCACCATCGTGGTAATAACGTAATAACGTGAATATATTGATTTCATCGCAAACACATAAATTAGTGGGCAAAGTAAAAGCCCGGACGAGCCGCAGAGAAGACTCCAATCCTGGACGTGCCAGGCGAAATGGGCGGTTGCGAGTTGCACGTCTTTTGTGTTTCGCTGGTCGTTCTCGCAAGGATATGGATGGATGCATGTTCCTGCCGCCGGGGGTGGTTTGTGGCTCCGATGTACTCTGCCAGGGCTCATCACTGCTCGTACGTGCAGTGTGTACGTCCAGGGCCCGGGGCCGCGCATAAGTAAGTTATAAATAATAACTGGCGTGTTGTAAATCAAAATTATCAGTTTTGATGGCCGAGTGGTTGCCTGCAGTTGAACTCTGCACGAGGATGCAGTGGTTGCGTCCATGGTGTTGGTGGTGGATGGTTGTTGGTTGTTGGTTGTTGGTTGTTGGTTGCTGGTTAGGTATTTTGATTGGACCTCTTCGGTTTGCAGACTTTATTCGATAAACACATGCGAGTTGCAGGCCTGTCATGACTGCCCCTCGGATGTCTGTGGTGTTGTTGTGTGTGGATGCGTACGCCAGCCAGGACTGCGCGCAGCAATCCTATTGAACTCCGGAGTCAAACGCAGATAGTGTATAATTAGGTGGAGTTGCACGCCGTACCAGCGTTCGATGAACGTTCCCACCTCGGTGTGCCGTGTAATTTATCAGTTATATGCGGAGTGCATAATCAAGTGATTTTCTTAAATGGAAACGTTTATTTATGCGAATACAGGGGGACCGTAATAGAGATGCAGATGATGGAAACCGGAGTCGAAGCCGGTGCGCGGGGCTCACCGGTTGTAATTTCTTAACGGCCAGAGCTTTCGGGTCTGATGAATCGCCTCTCGGAATTGGTTTCCAGAAAAATACACATCAATTTGGAATGATGGCTTAAATGGTCTGAACGTCTGCAGCGGCTCTTGACACTCAAAGTGTGATGAATGATGTGGGACGGATTGCAGAGGTTATTCAATTTTGGGGAAAGGAATTCTAGCTCGTATTTCTTGCGTGAACTGTAATTGTATTGGGTTGAAGTTCATAGTGTGCGTCTAAGGTTAAGGACGCATGGGTTCAAAGTTCAAGCTCATCTTGGTTAACGAATTGGATAAGGCACAGGTTTTTGAGCATTCCAGATGGACAGTGTGGAACTCTATTTGATTTCTTAAGACAGTCTACTTTACATACAGGTGGCTTGATGGGATTTGGATAAATTCTTTGGAGCACTCATTCGCTGATGTCCTTCTTATCATATTTACTTCCTTACTGACCCTCAACCGACAACTCTATCTAGTAAGCCTGGTCCTTAGCTAACTCCCTCAAGTTGCGCGCTCCAAGTCGGTTGAGGTTCCCTTCTACTTGTGTGCTCCACTTTCGAGATTTTCTTCTGCTGTGATCGTCCTCCAGGTTGGAACAGAGGACTCTTCGGACCGGGGCATTGGTGTCCATTCGCTCTACATGTCCTAGCCATCTCAAATGAATAATGTCCAGGTTTTTGACTAGTCTTATGTCGCTCTACAGCTCGTAGAGTTTGTACTTCTTCTCCAAAGCCTGTGAACGCAAACATAACCAAACATTTTACGAAGAATCTTTCTCTCAAAGCAGCCGACGTCTTCGACTTTAACTAAAGCACGATTTGGATAACCAAGGTCTTATACAGAGTCTCCTAAGTTGTTCCGGATAGGGCTCTACTACTCAATTATCGTCTGAGCCCAAGAAAACAGCGATTGACAAGAGTGATTCTTCACACCTGGACAGATTTGTTGTTAAACCTGCTCTGCGCACTATCTGTTCCAGCACAAGATTGATGAAATCGCACAACTCCGCATCCCCTTCCCGAAATCTAGTGCAGGTTTGGGATAGTTCAGAGAAGGAGTTCACAAATTACACATTGCACAACGTGTTTTCCAGTGTCACGCGGTACAGCTGCATCAGTTTTGCCGGGATCCCGAATTCGGCCATCACCTTGTCATATGCGGCTTTAAAGTCGATGAAGAGATGGTGAGTCTCAACAGGATTTCCCTCAATGTGAAACATTTGTTGGATCGCCGATCTGCCGGAACGGAAGTCACACTGGTACGTGCCGATTAGTGTGTTCCGGAAAGGTTCCAGACGTTCGCGCAATACATTGGATAGGGATAGGACATGCCTCGATAGTTTTTGCAAAACATATGATCGCCTTTCTTAAAGATGAAGCATGTAGAACGGATAGTCCAGTCATCGGGCATGGCTTCATCCACCCATACTTGCTTGATGATTTGGTGCGTGCACCCTCCCAAAACATCACCACCATGTTTGAAAAAATCTGCTGGTAGGCCATCTGAACCAGCGGCTTTGTTCTTCTTCAGCTTTTTTATAGCTGAGGACCGGCGATGGGTACTTCATTGACTGGTGACGGGTTCTCTTCTTGCCCTATCACTCTGTCTACTCTATGTCCATTATCTTCGCATCTTAAAGTCCCTTACTACCTCTAAGTTATAGCTGTCGATTATGACCTTCTGCCTAATTCCTCGATGTTGTGTGCCACTTCTTCTTGACAGCATATATTTGGCCCTTTTGTCATCTTTTATCCCTAAATCCATTTTTCCAGCGTCTGATTCATTTCAAATGGATCTTTTCTGGTTCAAGTGAATCCTACCGTTAGTTGAGGATAGCCACCTAATTTAATACTCAACTAAGGGAGCTGCCGCAAGAAAAGAGAAACAATCACCATCAGTGTAGCCAACCAAAATATAGCGTCAAAACCGTTGATCAGGTGTGATGATTGACGCTAGGCTCGCTTACACGGAACACCTTGAAATAACGTGCGACAAAGCTGCTCGGGTGTGTAGTGCCGTATCCAGAATAATGACAAACATGGGAGGACCCAGACAACCAAGGAGACTAATTTTGTCAAGAGTGGCGCAGTCAATAATAATGTATGCGCACCAGTATGGGCAAAGGCAGTGAAAATTAAGTCCCACTCAAGAAGAGTTAATTCCGTCAACAGACTGTGAGCGCTGAGAGTGTGTTACGCTTTTCGGACGGGATCCGATGATGCTAGATGTGTTATTGCGGGAATGCTACCAGCGGATATCTTGGCTATTGAGCTACAAAGACCTACGACGCCAAAAATCAGGAACCACTTGCTCCAGTCAAAGATATTAATCTGGCAGAAAGACAGCGAAGCATGAGTACATGGCAGGAGAGATGAAATCAGTCGACGACGGTCGACTTATACCGGATATACAAAAATGGATGGACCGGCATCACAGAGAAGTGGGTTTTTATCTCACCCAGTTCTTAACCGGACATGGCTGCTTCAGAGCTTATTTAAACAGGTTTGGGCTTGATGAATCTCCAAATTGCTCAAACAGTGAAGAGGCCACAGAGGATGCAGAGCATGTACTCTTTCAGTGCCCACATTTTCGCTTGGAACGCAGAGGTCTTGAGGAAATAATTGAAGAAATACCAACCCCGGAGAACGTCGTAAATCATATGTTGACATCGAACGCAGTATGGAATACTGTGAAACAAACAGCAGCGGTGATCATAAAGGAACTTCGGCGGCTGAAAAGCCTCAGGGAGAGCAACCAAACCCGAACGGAAGCCCCCTCAGAACAAGAAACGTCGACCGGGTTGAGAAGATCATAAAGTGCTAACCAGCTCCGCGAAGTAATACTTAATGGTAGACCCGCGGGGAGATTGGTTGAAGTGTGTAGGGTGCGGGTTAGTACGTAGGCGTATTCCTGGCATCAAGTATTCAGGTTTGCGAATCGTGCATGCCAGTAGCCCGGGTTACTGGTATCTTTAGAAGGTTACACATCTGTTGGCGCAACCAAAAACAAAAACAAATAAAAAACTAAGGAGACTGCAGACCAGCACCCCCCTTATACTTCCCACAGCAGCTATTAACTCGATGAAACTTCTATTATATACCACATACGCTCCAGGTGATCCTCTTCCAACGTATCCCGAAAACAGTCAATCAACAATGTCCACCGATCTCCAATTTAAATCCTACGTCCTGACACTGATAATTCATTAAAATATTTGAAGACCCAGTCGCACTAAATAACAACCAACCACGCCCCCTTTTAACTATTAATAAACGAAGCATTACCCTACCACTTGTCCTTATACCCAAACAATGAGAACACGAATTAATTCTTGTATCTACAACCAACTGACAGCCGATCAGATCTTCAAGACTCGTTCATATTTCAAAATCTCTCCATTTAACAACATTTTGCAGTGGGTTTTCGAGCTTTGCCATATAATTAAGCAATTTCTCAGCCCCCTTCTCGAATTGGAAGATCGATGCTGATTGCAGATACAATGGCGCACGGTGTAGCTCTTACCGAATAAAAGGTACTTCGCGCCGATTTTTTTTTTTGTATTTTTATGATCCAAATATTTGAATACGTGTGCGCCCCAAGGCGGTTGCCATACATCATTGCTGCAAATGCTGATTGCCTCTTGACACGATTTTCAACTTCGATTGAGGGTGCTCGGAAGAAGGAGTTCCTTATTCGCCATCGCCATCGCCATCGTCATCCGGCAAACAGAGAACACAGAACACAACACAACAAAGGCCCCTCAGCTCCATCTATCGCCCAAGAGGCAGTGACAAATGAGCACAATTTACATTATTACATGGGAATTAAGCAGACATTTGCGCCAGAGAGTGCCTGTGTGCCAATGGGGTCGGGTATCTGCGGCAATTTTCGGGCCATGAATCGTGTATTTCATGTCGCAGCAGTTCCGTGGAAGTAGTGTATCCATGCGCTATGCTATTTCCAATTGAGCTATGTTCGATTAATCTTTTTGATTTATGTCCACGTGCGAGAAAGTAGCATGAACAAATGTCTCGATGGCATTTAATTGGGAATCGGGACTGCATGGGGGGCACCAGCATTGCCACCACCATCACCACCACCACCACTATCTGCCTTGGCAGGCATGGTTGTGGTTGGGATGGCTTGCTGGTTGGTTGCTTGGGTGGATTAGTCGCTTGGGTGCCTGTGAGCAGACATTCCTAATCCTGGTGAACAGCGAACAGCGGTAAATTATGTTTGACTAGCTGTGTGTTGTCAACAAGATTGCGGATCATACATAAATATTATGACAGACAAAAAATAATTGGAGGTCAATTATATACACATGCATATGTATGTGTGGTAGCTGGAGTGTCCTGTCGTAAATTTTCCCCACAACCAATCGAAGGACAGCTGGGAATGCTGCCACACATGGTGTCAATGATAAATTCAAAAAGATTGAAGATTATGAATAAAGGTTGCTGCGGAGCCCAAACGGATACACATTGTGACTTGGGACGAAGGTGATATCACCAAAACCTGTCTATTTCTTGGGTTGGTTCTCTCTAAAAATGTAACTACATCCTTGTCAAAACCAGTACATGGTTAGACCTTCCCTAGCTAGAATGAAAGCCATAAACGACTCTCCCCATCCGTCTTCACTCAAAGAAATGCAACGATTTCCTGGTATGGTGGACTGTTAAAATCATAGGGATATCCATCAAAACCGAACCCTGAGGTCGAAAGAAGATCAGAAAGCAAAGTTGGGGCGATAAGTTCAAAATTTTAAAAAAAGGACCTACCAGGACTTTGAAACTATACTTAGTCTAAGCCCGCTAGATCTATGTTCATCTAAAGGAAACAGCTGCGAAGAGTACTGTACGCTTGATGCATCTAACTTGTGGAAAGAGGGAGACGGGGGCCATGGTACCCATGCACTCAGGTGTGCCCAGCACAGAGACAGATTTATATATCACCATCTCATGTCTAACCTTTTCAACAATCTTTCTCCCAAGAGAGGATTGGAGAGGGCCACAAACCCGAATAATATCTCGATTTTCACGAACGTGTCAAAAACTGACGAAGGGTTAGGTTCTAGTATATATTCATCTGAACCCGAAATTGACCGCTTTTCGAGACCTCCGAACCAAGGCAGTGTATTTCAAGTGGAAGTTCTAGCAATTGCAAAAGCAGGACGAGAAATATCCACGAAACTACATTCTAGAAAGATGACCGACATCTACATACATATATTGACAGTCAAACCGCCATAAAGCCTATCACATCCACAGTCGTCAAATCAAAATGCCAAAGTATGACGTCGGTCTCTTTTGGGTCCCAGGATACAGCGGCATTCAAGAATTGGCGGACGAAATTGTTAAAAAAAAAAGAGGTCCGAACAGAACCTGACAATGGTGAACATGTGTGTTCTACTGCCCCTAGCTCTTGATAGAGAGGACCTTTGCAAGACTGGCTTACAAGAGATAGAACGCGCTCCCATGACCAAACCTATGCAGAACTACAACCTCGATGAGTATCAATTCAGAGACGTGGGAGACATGTCAGGGCAGCCACCATTTCAAAGTGGTTCAGGGAGGCCATGTAGCCACCTCAAAGCTAATAAGAAACATTATATTTATTTGTTTTCAGGTAAACCCACGAGAGGGGCTTACAATGGATTCGTCAGTGAGCCGAGTACATGTGGACAACCCGTTCTACCTACCTATCAGGACCTATCCAAAAACCAATCTACATCATGCCTCTTCTCTGGAATTTAATGTTTAAAAAAAAAAAACATAATTTTATTTGGTGGTTAAAATCTATTGATAATCCTGGAAGCGGAGGGATGCACGATGATCGCCTATACTGATGACGTTCCATTTCAGCTAAGAACCTTTGAACACAATCTTTTAGATAAGCCAAAGGGCGCTTAAGGCTTCTCCGAGAGATGAAGTAGTAAAAGGAACACGAGAAGGGGGAATATACTTCAGGAATAATGCTCAGAAGATTGTCCAACAGTCCAACAGTCCAACAAGACGACCCGCACAGAAGCCTGTAAAGATAAAGAAGGAAACCTCGTAGTAGAATCACAGTCGGTGCTGAGAATATAGAAATACATCATCTCGCTGTCAGACAGAATGAACCATTCAATCTAGATGATGACAAGCAAAACTTCCGTCCACCTGACCAAAAAGAAGTGAGTATAGCAATATCCAAGCTTAAATCTGACAAGACTGCTGGACCAACCGAGTTGTTCCAAGCACCTGGAAATGACCTCATAGAGATCATACACCAAGTCATTTCTAAGATTTGGTCAGATGTGCGTATGTCTGTTGGCTGGAATCTCAGCACTGTTTTCCCGATCCACAAGAAAAGAAAGAAGGCCCCCTCAACTGCGCCAATTACAGAGGTATCAGCCTCCTCAACATCGCATATAAGATCCTATCTGTCATCCTGTGTGAACGCCTGAAACCCTTCGTCAGGAACCTTAGTGGCTCCTATCAGTGTGGTTTCAGGCCAAGAAAGTCTACAATCGGCCAAATATTCGCACTTAAGCAGATTCTGGAGAAAACTGAAGAAGTCCAAATGGACATCCATCCTTTATTCATCGATTTCAAGGCCGCATCTGACAGCCTTTTTTATATATAGACAGGTAGACAGGTAGGGTTAAGGAGAGACTGGAACCAAAGGAGTACAGTCCAAGTGCTATTCCTGTTTTATTCCATAGTTTCCGGAATTATTCTATGACGGTCCTATCCCCTATTCCGCAGGACGTACGTTCAAAACCTATGTGTGTATGAATATTACACAAGGAGAGGTATCCAACAGAGAGTCGTCTTGTTTATTTCTTCCCCTTAGATGGTGGAGAGGAAGAACTAATTACAGTACTGACTACCTGTAATCCATGTTCAGCCCTTTAGAAAACGCATAAAATCTCTGACCGGCGACTTCTTAAGGCAAGACATGAGTTCCCTGAACTTGATAACTCATCAAGTCCAATGCACGATTGAAGAATTAAACCAAATTGAATTCCTGGAGTCCATTTTCTACACATAAAACCCAGTTAAATTTACTATTCCACGCCTAGTGATGATGCCTCTCCAATTCTCCATCCAAACGATCTTTACGACCTCTCGGACCCGTTTTGTCCCAAAACGCTTCCAAGTCCATTTAGCTGCCATCGTAGTACCTGGCCACATAAAATCGAGTCTATTTAGCTTTTTACTGCGCGCCCACTAAAATTATTTTTAATTGCTTTATGAACTGGTGCCTGGGCTTCTGAATCACTTCGATTCGCCGTTCCTCGCGCCTGACACAACTTCTGAAGAAAGATATAAAATCCTCCGCATCATCACGACTCATGCCATTGTTGACTGGATACACTATGTGTAGTAGTAATGAGCTCAATAAAGAAGCCATTTTTATTTTCTTAAAAATTTCTACAATAACTCTTCCGCTACTGTTAGGTGTAACTGCCTCTGAAGTTAACTACAAAAAAGTAAAAAAAAATTCAGTGGCTATGGCTAATGAGTTTGCTACTCTCACCGAACCAGCCATCATTGGTGTAAAAAAAAAATAAAAAGAGTTCATTCCTACCGACCTGGTAGCCCTAGAAATTATGTTTTAATGAGGCTATGCGTGGTGGAAATGGCTGCCATTGAGACCAAATGGCTTTTTGTCCATGTCGTCCATCTTGGACATCAGAGAGGCCCACGAGTGGAAGAGTTGCGCGCGCCCCTTACAAAATTAAATGGCATTCAATTCGGTGTTTTTCAAAGGAACACCGCGCTAGGACCACCTTTTTTTGTTTTTTTGTGGAATTAAACTAATTTGGGATGCGTCATTAAACTCATTTCAATTTAATTATCGCTGACGCAAAAGTGTCTTAACTTAAGTCGGTCGGGTCTTACGTGTTTCGGTTGATTTGCTGCCTAATGAGGATCATTTGAAAACTGGTTGGTTCGGTACTAATTCGAAGCAATTGGTGCGTAAAAATAAAGTGAGTACCTAAGTGGGAAGAAGTATTAAAATTAAGTAACCGAAAGTATGGACATGCAGCACTTAACTGGGAGTTGAACTGTGTCGTGTTTTGGTGTTCGTGTTGGTGTTCGACATTTGTTGATGTGAAAAAGATGGCAGAATCCTTTCAAAAATGACGGAAAGTTCCTTACCCGCTTGTAGAAAACGCGTCATGTTGCTACTGGATGTCCTTTATCCACTTGTGTGACCTAGGGCCTCTACAACGCATACGCTCCATCGTGTGATCGGTTTCTGACAATGTTTATCAGTTCTCCAAAAGTCTTTCCCAGTGACCGTGCTTTTTTCTCGACTGTTTTACGCCATGTACTCCTAAAACCGCCGCGTATCCTGCCATCCTGAGTAAGCAGATTTCATTGTATTGCAAGGTTAGTTATAGACCTGTCATCGTCTATGGTGGTTATGGTGGTTATGGTGGTTGTGTGGTTATCCCTATAGGTTCACGCCCCATTCTCTGGTAAGGTTGTTCGTTCAAGATGCAGTTTGACCAGAAAATCCCAACGAAATTGCGTAAGCACCTATTAACAAACCTTTGCAGCTATACTCTCCCAGTATACGACATCCATAGAGCAACACGAATTCAATGTTGGAACGGAACAGTCGTAGCTTGGTGTGTAAGTTTATTGGATTTCAATTAGCGGTTGTGATGCCAAATTCTGCCAAATTGTGCAGCCCAATCGCAGATTTTTGAAACCATATTCCCAATATATTGGAAACTATTTACTTTCTCAACCTGCTTCTATTTCCAGATTTCCTGTCGTTTGCTGAAGGTCTATTATTCTGTGAGATAGTAGGCACACATCATCAGCGTATTCAAGATGTTTGACTTTAGATGTAGGAGTCTGTCGAATTCCTGCACCACTCTAGCCACCTTTCTAAATGCAGAAAGGGGTTTCAACAACGTACAAGTTGAAGCTACACTTGAGTCTCTTACAGAGTTAGATATAGAAATCTGGAAGTATTCAGGCAACTAGTAGGGGCATTCAGAGGAACTTCTCAAAGCAGAACAATCCCACCTCTACTTCACTGTTTGTTTAGGTAAATGGGGTCACTTGCTGACGGGTATTGTCAAGGACTCACTTAGCCAGACTAGTAGTTCACTGTGCCCCTGAGAACCTCATTTTACCCTTCGACCAGTTTCGTAAGGAAAAGCTTCCAAGAGCGTCTGAATAATACTGAACAATACGTATGTATTCCACTTCCTCTTGGCCCATGTAATTTCTGTAGAAATCGTGCTGCAATAATGGCTGTCACTCTGTGCGACCATGAGATCTACAGATCTTTCTTTGCGATTTCGCCGTAGCACACATATGCAGTAGGTACCATCGCATGTTAGTCTCCTCGCTAGATTCGATGTCTATTTCCTTGTTCCTCGATAATAATGTCCGCAACTTGTTGCATTCCAGTGACCTTACAATGTAAAGAGGAGCTCAAATCCCTAAGCTCAGCGCATAGCATTACGCTATGCTGGGACATATGGGTTTCCAAGGGATCGAGAGGGCCGATGAGCTAGTGAGAACAGTCTCAGAATCAAGTGACATCCTGGCGGACCACTCTGCCCTACAAACCATTAGCCTCCTTTCCTCAAAGTTCTCTACAGACTTCCGTAACATGGCGAATGCTAGGCGGAGCACAGTCCCGTCCTGCCATGTTTCGAGGCTTCTTTGGACCCAATACAACAAGAAAAGGAACAGAGGGCTTCTGACTCTTAATAGAACTTACCTTACCCTTCCAATCGGCATCCCCACAGGGCCCAATGGACTCAATGGCGGCCCACCTTAGTAGAATGGGTTTCAACGGCTCAGACACTGAGGTGTAGGTAGGCACGATACACTTCCTCTAGGAATGTCCAAGTCTCAGCAGAATCAAACACCAAACCCACGGGAAAACATTTTATTAACCAGCTCTACGAACTAGCTAAAACTAGTTTAAAATTCACAACGAAAACGGGTTGGTTCAGGAGGGCCGCACCCCACATGGACTAATGAGTAAATTTTCTGTTTTTTCTTTATATTTTTCCAGAACACAATGATCCGAGTAACAGTGCTCCCTCCTCATGGTTTTGCAGTCACCCTTCTTAAACTAACCTAACCTAACTCCATGACGCCTGGAACATGAAAGTCTTTATTTATATTTTGTTGGTCCTTTCTGACTAAACCTAGCTCCCACTAGGTGAATATCGAGTATATCAGGTGATATTTTTTACGTCCTCGTCTCCAACGGTTACCCTCTATTGATTGCTTGGCCATTAGCAACATTTTACAAATATCGTATATTGTTGATCACGCTTTACGGAATCCATTTTATTGACTCTAAAGACTTTATTCTGACTCAGTATTGAAGGAGATAAAAAGGCTGCCTCTCTTGGGAGAAAAGGCTCACCAGTCGCCTTTATTTTATTTCCACATTCAACCAAGGTAATAGACTGACAAAAAGTAAGCTAAGTATCTAAATATCAGCCCGAACCCAACGGACGTTCGTTACGACACTTAAAAACAAGCCATTGTCAATTTCACTGTTCCAAAATATTGTGTGTCTATCGATTAATAGAAACAAAGTTATATTTCCATTACTTTTTGTGAAGAAATTGACAATTCGCTGCATTTCTTCAAATAGACGAACTCCTTTCGCGAACTGTCAAACTTTATTCACGTTCCACACATGAAGGATGCAATCCACATTCCCGTGACCAAAACATACGCGAGTTCGATAATGACAGCTAAAATTCGAAGATTTTTGCGATTGTGTACGAAATGTCAAAGTTGACTTGTGAATCGACCTTAAGTAAACAATTTCTAGTCGGCGACTGGCCAAACATGCAGCAAATCCACCACGAAACTCTTAAGCTTTACTTCTATACCAATAAAATCTTGGTAACCACTCCACTATATCTTATGTAAATTATTACAAACTAATTCGAGAGCATAATTGATGGCACCCCAATCTTATGCTAATAAAGAGTTTTACTCGTTTCGTTAGCCTTTCGGTTCCAACTAACAGAATGTCTATCAAAGCCCCAATCAGTATATTCAAATGACATTTCGCTTAATCAAAAGACCCGCGCAGTGACACCTGGAATATGATCTGTCCTCAACTTTAGTGCTGCCTTAAAAGCCCCCAAAAAAAAAAAAAACCATTGGAAAATAAAAAGTGATAATATACGGAAACAAAATTTACGACTTAATGTTTACGAGAGTAAACGACAACGAAGACGACGACGACGCAGAAGACGGGTACGATGATTCCAAATCCAAATCACATCTCGGCACAGGATCTTAATAGCATTTTAAATGCTGGCCTCTCCGGGATGTGACTGGAATCCAAACGGTTAGAGTCACTGCCGCCGAAGACCTGTAGTGGACACATTAACCGAACGATGAAGGAAATTTCGTGTTTCACCAGCAAGTTACGAGCATAATAAGCTTATGTTCCCTATTCGTTGGTTTTTTTTTTTTCACTTTTTTTGGATACATTCCAAAAATGGGACTCGGTGCATCTTTTTTCGTTTTTCATGCTGCGACTGGTTTTCCAATTGATTGGGAGAGTGTGTGTGTGTGTTGTTTTATTGTTGTATCCCCATCGTGCATCCCGGGTCCCATTGGACGGACAATCATATATAAATTTATTATCTAAGACGGCAGATTTAGTGCCGTGAATTATCCGTATCTATGTATACGCATCTGCATATACGACACACCAGCCGACCGGTCCGAGATTGAAGGCGGATTGGTTTCAAGTTTCTAAGACTCATCGTCGTCGTCGTCGTCGGTCGGAATGTTCACAAATAAATATATTATGTGGGAACCCGAAGGGATACCGAAATACCTGCCTAATGTACGAAACTATTCCCAGTATGTCGAGATGATTGGGTATCTATAGATAACCTTGTATATAGTGATGGTAATTATGTGCCGGCCGAGCCTATACCTGGGGTGGTTGTAGGAACCAATTTAGATGTTGCATCCATTTAACCGGTTGGTAATGCTTTGGGTAAAATGGAGTCTCTTCGTTTTTTTTTTTGTCCATTTTTTGTACGTTTTCGTCGGGAAGGGATAATTAATTCAGTTACGACTTAAGGAAACGAGATGCTCATACTATATTCGTGAGAAAGTATATCACTACTGACGGCTAGCCGGTGCATATGGTTCGGTTGAAGTTAATTCTGAAATATGATGTAATTTACTGGATACCCTCGGGTTCTCTGTTGGAGAAAACAGATTCTTTGTTACATAATAGCGGCTGTTTGAGTGGAGACTTTTCTGTAGAATTATGTACATATGAATATTTATGAAAGAGATATTACAAGGATGCTTGATTTGGTATTCTATTTCAAACCAATAGATACTTTTCAATATTGTACTGAATAATGGCGACATACCTTGTGTAGCGTAGGTTAAGGAGATTTTTCAATAGGGACATAACAATTTTGTATTTTAATGCAATCGCAGTCTTAAATTTTTTTTATGATTTGTCTTTGTCAAAACATTAGTCAAGGCTTACATTTTTACTATAGTGAATTTTATGAAAGAACAAGGTTTGAAACCTATGAAACATTACTACCGAAGTTCTGAGTCGAGGGTTGTAACTTTAAGAGAGCTTACTCAAATCTTCGGTCTTAATAATCGTCCCACCTGACAAGCTGTGCGTTCTTTCGTGGATAAATTCAAGTCAACATATCCACTATTGAATATTCCTGTCCCAGTGAGATAATCCAATGGTCGAAGTACCAGCCCGCCCGTAGGTCCTTCAGTTCAAAATGAACCAATCAGTCGATTCCACGGCAGAATGGAGTGTCCCTAGCCCACATTGTGGCTAACTTTTTGTAAAAAAAACTTGGCCTTCACCCTTTCTAGATCAACATAACTCAAGAACTCAAGCCTCTCGATCATTTGAAACACCGAAATTTCTCCGATTAGGCTCTGTAAAAGCTTGATGAAAATCGTCGTCATGCTACGCTCAATGGAATTCGTTATCATGTCATGTTGAAATATTTTTTTTGGCCGGAATTGAATGGATTTGACATCAGTGATATGTGGTTTAAAGAAGATGGTGCCACATCCCACACAGCTGGCCAATAATGAATCGGGGCCTCAACCAACAAGCTTCTCCAGTTAGCCCGGTCCTTAGCTAATTGCCTCCAGCTGCGCACTCCAAGTCGGTTGAGGTCCCCTTCTACTTGTGCGCTCCACCTAAGGCGAGGTCTTTCTCTACTGCGTTGTCCCTCCGGGTTTGATTCGAAGACTCGACGGGCCGGAGCATTGGCCTACATGTCCTAGCCATCTTAAACGACTGATCGCTTTTTTCTGGCCAGGGCGATGTCGCTGTACAGCTCGTATAGTTCGTCGTTGAATTTTCTCATCCAAAGCCCATTAAAGCAAACGGGACCAAAAATTAGACGAAGAATCTTTCTCTCGAAGCGACTGAGGATCTCTTCATCCGCTTTAGACAGAGTCGATGCTTCAGCGTCATAAAGTAGGACTGGGATGATCAGGGTTTTATACAGAGTCTCCTTGGTTTATCGGGATAGGGCTTTGCTACTCAATTGCCTTCTTAGCCCAAAGAAACAGCGATTGGCAAGAGTTATTCTTCGTCTTATTTCTGCTTAGATGAAGTCCCTTACTACCTCAAAGTTGTAGCTGTCGATTGTGATGTTCTGTCGAATTCGTCGATGTTGTGTGTCCCTTCTCGTTGACAGCATATACTTTGTTTTGCCCTCGTTTACCACTAAACCCATTTTGGCAGCTTCCGTTTGAGTACTAGTGAACGCTCCAGTGACAGCCCCCTGAGTTCTTCCAATAATGTAAATGTCATCGGCGTACGCTAGAAATTGCACGTACTTTTGAAAGATTGTGCCTTTGGTGTTGGTTTGTGAGTTTCGCACAATTTTTTCAAGTACGATGTTGAAAAAATCACATGACAGCGCGTCACCTTGTCTAAATCCTTTTTTGACATCAAAGGTCTCGGTGAGATCGTTACCGACCTTGATGAAACAGCGAGAATTCTCCATCGTCATTCTGCACAATCTGACGATTTGGACATAGATGTCCAAGCTAGAAATGGCTCTGCATGTCTTATGCTATCCTTAAAGTCGAAACAATTAATCTATTGAAGAGAAAGCTCGATAGTCGTGTAATCTCAAGAAATGGTATGGTCTCCGAGGAATCGATCGCGCTTCAAACCCGTTCGCGGTAGTCATATGAACGATATTGAATTTTATACTTAAATGTATTACTATTATACTACATGTAGAATGAATTTCAGCCCGATATCTCAATTATTCTGCGTTTAAGTTAAGTACAAAATTGTTATGCCCTTATTGAAAAACTCTTTAGCTCCAATTCCTATAAAAAGATACGTTTTAGGGAGACCCCACTGCATTTTTCCATTTTCAGCCGAAACCACTGAGTCCGCCAGTGGCTCTTTTCGTGACATTTTCCCTGCTGATTTCTTAAACAAAGTCTATTCGATAGCAGTAAGCAATTCAGTTTCTTCCCTCTTTTTTGTCACAAAATGGCATTTAACACATTTTTAGGGGAGACTTACCCTTCATATGCAGCTACACATGTACGTATTTACGAATACAAACCAATAAAACTTTTCCAATTTGTGGACACTTCTTTTTTTTTCGTCCTAAGAAACAGATGTTTGTCATGACTGGAAGTTCCCAAGGATATCAATATTTACAAAACTATTTAAGAACACTGACAGGACAGTTTATATATCCTTTATTGGGTTGTTAATACAAATGGGTGTTCTTCTTTTATTTTTTTGGGGTTCCTATAGTATTCAATTTGTTTTTATGTACATATGTATGTAATTGTTTACCCTAACCTTATTTCCATTTGGTTGGCATATTGAAAGATCTGTCCATCAAGTTGTGATATGTCCACATGCAACATTCAAACACAAGACAGTTAGTGGTTAATGGGTTGTCTTTCCGAAAAATGTATTGAATTTGGAGTTACTATTCAGACCCTGGACAACCTATGGAAAGGTAAGGTAAAGTTCTTGGATTAGCCAGGCAGAAAACTTAACTTTTTGTTAACAAAACCCAAAAAGGAAAAGCAGAAACCTTTGAAGTGGATCTAGGTTGGGTTTGTTTAAAATGTCTGAAGACACCTAGTTTGTCCATAATCTAAAATACTGTACAACTATCAGTCTATCCTCATTCCTGCTTAAGGGTTTTAAGGAACTGTTTTATTTTCAGTTTAAGTGAGATAGGGCTCTTCAGCTGAGCCCTTCAAGAACTCAAGGAAGATGACATTGCAACCTCATCTTCTCGAAAATTGTGCAAAGAAGATGCAAGGGCTTCTACAATTCTACAGAAGGTAGATTTATAATGCCATCTTTATTGAAATGCTTCACTGTTCCCGAGGGTTTCATGATTGTCAGGAATCCGGCACAAAACTTCGTCAGCAAAAGAGCTGCTCAAGTTGTCAAAACTTTACTAGAAGGAGGTGTGCTTTCTACAACTTTTATCGGTTTATTGGTTGATTCTTTTCTCCAGAGTCTTATTTAGAAAACATTCTTCTTGAGGGTTTCTTCTGGAGATCTTCTGTTTTTGTTTGTATCAAATGAATCCAATAGACTAGCATTTGATATTGCTTGTTAAGGCTGCTAAGAACAGCATTACTGTAAGTATGTAGTTTTAAGTCGGCCTATTCTAAGAATTCCGTGTGTTGTAATAAAATTTAACAGAAACAATGTCAGTTCCGTAACTCGCAGCAATTATGAAGACAAAATTGAATAAATTGTTTATTTGCTAACGCCTGTCCTATCCTAAAAGACCTTCTAAAATATGACTTATGCACTTCCGGCTACTCATTCTCTTTATTCGCCAGTGACACTTAGATCTTGTGGTCAATTGTGATGGTTATTTGGCACTCTTCTCTTATGACTGGTGTCGGTGATCATGTTTTTGCCTAGATCATGTCTAAGGAGCCTTTAGTGAGTGCCGAAGAAATCTATTGCCGAAAATTACCATCGTCTTATAAAAAATACAACATACCTCAGCTAGATATATAAATTCAAGACTCATTCTACAGATTTTGATAAAATTTACAGGCAGGCTTTCAGGCAGGCTTTCAGGCAATTTTTACAAAATCTCATCTGCAGGCTCCTGAAACAAAACTAATTAGAACAGTATTGCGTAAGCGGGCTATATGTCATTAAACCAGTTAATAGATTTTCAAGTTACACAGAAAAAAGCAAAAGTAGTAACAAATTAGGGTTTAAAAACGAATTTGTTAGCCCACTGACGACAGTTTGAAAGTCACCTCCTTTCCGACACTATTTTTGGGGTTAAAATGGGAAATTGTTCTGTTCCTGTTGAAATACCAAACACAATTTCTGTTTTCTGGGCGCCTATAAAACATAACCTTAACCTAACATCGGGCTGATCCAGAACTTAGTTCCTCACCATAAATCTCTACTGCAAGATTTGTGGACTGAAACATATATACATACATATATTGATTTAGTGCTCATACATCATTAGTATGTATGGAAACGCAGGAGACTGCAGACTTAATAAACTACGGAGATTTTTGAAAAATCAGTAAAACAAAGGGGCCATGAGAGACAAAACAATTCCAATTACAAACTCAAAACTGTGCAAGCCGACCCTACCAAGGGTTTAGCTAGGATTGAAACGAATTAAAGAGAGAGCACCCTCTCGTTCAAAAACCGCCAACATTTCTGGCGCTACTGTTCTGAATCAGACATCCTCCTCACAAGTCAGTGCTTCTTCTCTGTCATTGTCGAAGATTGTTGGAACTTCTGTTCTATCCTAGATCAGACCATGTAGACGCGCACCCTATCGTGGCTTATATCATTGGGCCCCCATAGTCTTCGTAGCAACTTTACCAGAAAACATTCTGATCATATTTCCTGCACTATAAAGTTCATATGTAGGTTCAGTAGTATAAATTAAGCGTAAGATCTACTTAGTAAATTATAAATTTATGATTTCACTAAATTCAGAGTATAGATTCAGAGATTTGACGTCTATAAATCCCATTTAAGTCCTCAGGCGACACAAATCAAACAGTCCTAGTCTTTGCCAGCAAATGTCATTTTTGTTTACTGCCAAGAAAAAATAAAAAATAAAAAGAAAATGTCAAAGGAATTCAAAATACATTGGAGCCTGTTCACACAGGGTTGACAGACTGGATTTGTGTTGACATTCGAATGTTCAGTTTGACAGTCCTGTCTGAACACTTCCCCGGATTTTGTTTGATTCAATTGGTTAGTTTTTTAACAATGAATTCCTTTTCTAACAAAGCTTATTCTTTTACTTCATGAATTTCTCAGGTTTTAAATTTTGTTTCCACCCTGTTGTCAAGCGATAGCGATTGACATTTCCAAACATTAAACAAAATTCTGGAAACTTCAAAATATCTGAACATCCGGCTTGCGTAACATGTCACATATCCGCTTTCTCCATTTCCCGTAAACGTCTAAATTTCCTGTCCGTCAATCCTATGTGAACAGGCTCTTAAACAATTTAGTTTCATTTCAGTAATTCTAGCTTTTGATGAACTATACACATTCCATCCACTTCCGTTAATTATAAAACATATCTCCGTAAATCTAAATCTGTTTCCGCTAAATCCTGGACTTATATATTTTTTGGTGGACACATAACATAAGCCACGCCCATTTTCTGACAATCGAATTCATAAAGAAATTTCTCCACCACATCCATTAATCAACCCAAAGCCTACAAATCAAATATGTAGAAACATTACAGTACTAGAAACACCGCTAAGTTCATTGTACAAAAAGTCATGAAACAATCCTAACCTTTTCTCAAATCATTCCACTGAATTCCACTTCAATTACCCAACAATTGTCATTTCTGATAAATGGCATGCATGCATCCTCCAAGATTAAAAACAGATTGCCTCCAATAAACGTTAAACGATTCCTCTTATAATTCAATCCTTCCTTATTAGTTGACAAGTAACTGACAGTTTCTTAATAAAAATGAAAAAAAAATAACCATTTGCAGAATTAATTAGAGTTATCTTGTTGGCTTCATCGCAATGTGCGATGGCCTAATGAGAAAATGGACACTGTCACTTACATATGATGAACGACCAGCCTCGTCGGACAAGTAAATAATTTTTATAAACCAAAAGAATTCAACATTAAATTCTTTGCCTCTAATTAGGAACAACTTCATTCATACAGAGTCTGGCCAATTATGGTGGCCATTTAGCTAAGTTACATTTTGACAGAAGTTTCATTATGAAGTCAGCGCGCACAGTGCCTGTCTGGCGCATTATCTTGATTGAGTCTGTCTTGAGGTTAGACTCGTGATTGGTTAAATCTCCGATGGAATGAACATTGAAGATTTATTTGGTTTTTTTGTTGTTTTTTAATTCGTTTCTTTGGGAAATGTTTCTATGATTTATTAGCCGACACGTAAATTGCATCTGTCATCGATGTTAGACCAAATATGGCTGCCTTACGTTTGCCATTGGATTGGGATTAGTTTTTTTTTTTTTAATTGGAGATGTTTCTCGTTGGCTAAAGCATTCATAACAAATTAACGGACACTTAAATGAAATAGCGGTAAGCAGCATCAGTTCTCGTAGTAAGGCACAGAGATGTTTCCGAGAAGGCAATGGCGTCGAGTCAGAGTGCGGTAATCGTTTGATTTCTTGATGAGTTCAGCGGAGTTTGCAAGTGAAATACATTATAAATGTTTCGTAGATCATAGAGTCATTCGCAATCGAATTGAAGAAATATTCAAGAGTCATCTAGTGCCATCCTTAGGACTCTGTATCATAACTCCTCTTCTGCTGCTACTAGTCGTGATTGTTTACGGCGTAAGGGTCATGTGTATCTAGTTGTTACCTTCCTTCGTTTAAAGGAGGGATATTTGACAGAGCGCACTTAGATTTCGACCATTCTTTTCCCGGTAGCTACAGAGCTTGGTCCACTTACACACACTAAGCCTAGTCTAATTCGAAACAGCGCAACTTGTATAATACATTGGCCTTGGTAACATACAAATTCTAAACATCCAGTTTATTGGTATACCAAAAACTAAGCACGTGCGGAACCTCAGAGTCAATGTCACCATTAGCTAAGGTTGCAAGTGTCAGGAGGAAATGGCATAGTGCTTTACTTTCTACAAGGTGAATTTTTCGGAAAAAAACATACAGAAAAGCTGCAATCCGTCTGGAAAGGATGGTGTGAAACCACATCCTCCTTCCTCAGTATCAGCCCTACTAAACTTGTCCCGGCATAGAGCAAAATTTTATTAATCTTGTTGAATGTTTTGGCAATGTGGATAAATAGTTCAGTCGTTAGCTTTTCCCCCATGGAGGAGCAACGTTATTTGGGAATAAAATTGTAAGACCATATTTCATCGACTTGGCTTTTTATAAACTTTTACTTGGAGCAGTTTGACAGCACACAATTTGACGGCAAAAAGCCAACCAATTGGACAAATTCAATTGTAAAAAAGTTTCGAGATTCGATCACTGTCATTTCCATTTTTTCGTAATTTCATCATAAGTTACTACGCCCACTTTTAGGGGCGTTTTTTTTTTTTTATTAAACATCGATCTTAACCACAATTGCTTGTTAAAAAACAGAACAAATTAGATTTGATGGTTTCATGCTCCTACTGATTGTTCCACAAGGCCCTGTTCTATTCTGATTTTAGTCTGCATAAATTCACTGACAGCTTCTAATTCCAAAGGTTCTCCTAAGCTCCAAAACAAAAAAAAATGTTCATTACCTTATCTTAACTTTCAAGACAGACCTCGCTAGGTTTGATCTCTTGAAGATGGTTCTGTTGAAGCGATCACAGAACAGTCACGTTAACGATCTTCTTACTGGACACTGTCTGATAGGCCAAGACGGCAAATACTGCAGAAGCTGTAGAGTCCTATACGCTTACTCAACTAAGTATGTTCCAACCTAGTCTCCTTAGCTTTACTTTCAGCTCCTATTAGTTTTAGTATAGGTAGTCCCGGGAAGTTAATGGTGCGATCAATGGCATCACAAAGGACCTTTATTTACCTAAATTTGCCTGCACCCGCTATAACCTAGTTTACCTTACTCACAACATTTGGAAGCAAATGTATATTTCCACGTACCTGAGTGTCATAGATATAAACTGTGTAATTGCTTCTAATTCTAGGATCAGTACTACGAGTCATTTCCAATGGTTTTTGTACCAATAAAGCTTCAGGCCGCGGTCAGTCCTTTGTTGCTGAAAAGCATGGAAGACAGGATTGAGATTCACACCTGAGTTGCTTTCAAGACAAACCTTCCATGATTAGTATACTAGGAAAATTTTCAGTCAATCCCCTCAAAACTAACGAGAAGGAATACTGTGAATGGTTTGACTCAATCAGTGGTAAAGTGTGACAGAGTGCTTCAGAGTGATCCTAGACTAAAAGCATATTAGATCAAAGACATCCAAGAATTTCCTTGTTTCTGGCAGAATAAGGGTGCTTTTGGTAAGGTATGATGCTTATCACCGAACAAGGACCTATCAACCTAAATGGTTATGAAAAGATCGTTTCTAACTTGATGGTGGGGGCTTCTTCACTAAACAGTAGCGAATGGATGTTCGCGGATATCCTAGTATAACTGTCACTGGTCCAAATGGACTCTGCACGACTCTTACCTAAGACCCTGCTTTAGTAGATATGCCATCAGACCCAATGACACTAGAATCCCAATGAATTTGAAAATAAAATGTCAACTTTCTTTGTTGATTGGCTGTTCTGTAGCCGAAAGTCGGAGTATCTATAGTTTTAATCACATCTATATTTGGGTTAAACGTACTTGGAGCTCAAGTCAATAATGATCTTTCAAGATTGACCTAGTGTCAAAGACGAAGAATCGATGGTCCCTAAGGCTTTAATGGGCCAGGGTCGCATTCCAGAAGAGGATTACTGGCATCGGTGTATCTTCCCATCTAGTCCTACGGGTTTTAAGGACCTGAGACAATAGTAAATAGATAAAATGCAACCAATAACATGATTAGAGTGACGACTTTCGGATCTGAAGATCGCATAGTCTACTATTTTACCGAATCCAACATACCGATGGATAAATCAGCTACAAACCATTCATTAAGTTGGTATGTGAAACAAAGTGTCACTATGGCACAGTTTCAACTTCAACCAACCAGGTGGCAATCAATTAACCTGTCCACTTCCTTCATAACACTGATAACTGGACACCACACAAAGTATCATATCAATTTCATCATCATCACCACAGCGCATTAGCACACTCCTCTGACATCCATAATTCCATCGTTCACCGATTCGGTGACATGTTGTATACCCTCCAAGAACATCATGCAGGCATCCAAGATCTCTAACAGTAATTTCCACATAATATATGTTCATGAAATCAGATCGCAGCTACAAATGGCTCATTTGTTGCATTGGTATGTCTCTGCGTCCCACCATCGGACAAGACAGTAATCATGATCGTGACAACAACGAGGGCAAAGCAATCCGTTGCCATTTTTGTAAAAAAAAACACAAAACTGGAGCTTGGTTGGACTTCTGTGAGCGTGTTAGACAATTATTGTGGCAATGCTGTCTACCGCCATAGATGGTCAAAGTGCTGACGATCGTGAATTCTGAATTGAAATGCAATTGGTCAAGTTGGAAAGATTACAAATCTTCAACTCGTTTACTTGATCCAAAGTAAAAGATGATCAATTTTGAAACAATATCTGTCAGATTTGAATTTGTCAATTTTCGAAAGGTGTCAATTGGTTGACGTTTAATGTGATTGAATCATTTTTTGTTTTTGGCAAGCAGTTGGGCTCAATGACGACCTTGCTTCTCATCTTGTACACACCTTCGCCCATTGTAAGAAATTCACAACTGGAAGACAAACGTATTCAAAACGTTTCTGTGAAAATTCACACATCAGGTGTGTATCTTTGAATTGCCTTCTTTTGTATGCGAAGTTCAGCGGCAACATTAATAAATTTGACAGATTTTGACAGATAGGAAATGTATTACTTTAGGGTCATGTGAATCGATCTCACCTTCGTCTTACAGTCTATAAGTTTATGTGAAACTAGGTTTTAGCGTTTGCTGCTGCCTTTAGACGAGGTTTTCTCTACCGCACCGGGTACTGGATTGGATTAGAAAACGTATCGACCATCTTAGACTTAGAACTCACGATAGCTTTGTGAAACTATAGCCATTGATCTTCCATACTTGATTTATAGATGAAGTACGTCAAGTTATCCGACGTCAAACTTCCTTACAGTATTCCTAGTGATTCATTGCTGCCCTTATAATGTTAAGACACGAAAATTAGGAAGAGAAGACGATGAACGTTGGTTTTAAATGTTTGTGGAAATAATTCGTATTGTACGGTTTAAGAAAGAATATCTATACTTGACGGTACGTCCGGAGAAAAGCTTGAGGATAAACTGATGAGCTTTCGAAGAGTGCTTCAAGAAAACTGTTGAAGGGGCGGAATGTAACAGGCTCTTTAGCTGTTTACTGTTTGTAAAATAAAAACGAGAAGACAAGAAAATAGTTCTGCTATGGATTCCGCTATTTTTCTGTCTCCTATTAGTTTTATCGCGGGATTTTGGATTCTGTCAAGCTGATACAAAGTGACTTTGGGTATACCGGACTAGACATGGGCATTATACTCGAGGTTTGGGTATTCCTTGTATATTGCAGCCAGATCAGAGTGGGAAAAGTACAAGTGAAGGGCTATTCCTTAAATCTTTTAACGAATCGTAGACATTTCGCAGAATTTTTAGTGAAGTCAAATATGTGGTTATTCCAACAGAGATTGCCACTAATCAACATACCGAGGATGAAATGTTTTTCTGTTTTGGCGAAGAAAGTGCCATTTATTCATAAGGGTAGGGGATTAAGGTTACGCTTAAGCCGATAGAAGATTCAGAATTTAACGAGCTTAACATACGCTATCGCTCCAGTTCTACGGTTGAAGCGCAGGGTTGTGAGTCTGAGAACGAATCTGAGAATCTGAGGAATATATTGGATTAGAAGTAGCAGACAAGAAAAAAAAAACATTTATGAAAAGAAAAAACAGAATCGGAGACAAAATGGAGCCTTGGGGGACACCAGCATGTAGGTATATGGGAGAAAGGTAATTTCAAATCCACTGAGTTTGCCAAACTCTGTTAAATGACCTTCAGATATCAAACTCAACAATGTTACATTCACTAGAATTGTGCAGGGAGTGGTTTCACTTTTGAGTGAGATATATCATCCAACCACCAGTAGACCTTTTACTAAGATATTTCATAGGCTGATGGTTTATTAGTGTTTTGATGACAATAGATAGAAGGTCGGCAAATGAACGGAGAAAATGATTCTCCCTTTTTTAGGGACCGATGAAAGAGTCCAGAGGAGTAGAACAGATGAAAAAGCCTAAAGTCTAAAGCCACTCCCAGTGTGGAAAAACACCTTTTTAGAATAAACGGGGTGATACCATCTAAGGCAGCGTTTTTGTTTATGTTATAACCGTTAAGTACTCACAGAATACTCAATACACGGGTCTGGAACTGTGAAGTTTGGAGCAGAGAGGACTGGAAGCAGATTGGCCTTGTCTAAAGAGCTTCCAACTTGAGTATCATTGTGAACTAGTGTTGCGATGGAGGATGATTGACAATTTTTTATGCTTTGGACGAATGACCAAATATGTCTACTACCTTTGAGACAATGAAGGATTTTTGTCTCAGTTTGTGTTCAAAGGAGAACTTCACACGGCGATTGAAAGCATTGTAGTCACACCTAGGTCGTTTGAATTTTTTTCAATTTTCTTCAGTTGGGTCGGTCTTGTAAGCCCAAAAACTTAACTCCCTCAACCAAGTCATACCACTTGTTTACCATTGCCTTGATACTCTTTATTCGGTTAGGAATGAAGAATTTTCTTTATTTTGGATATTCGCTTCCGAACAAGATGGTGGTCCTAATTGACTTTCGGTCCTTGGAACGTTCAGGCATCCATCCTTGGGTGTCGATCAGAATCTAATTAAGGGTTTCGTTTGTAAAGGGTGACCCATTTTGTTTTTTTTTATTTTAAATAAAACAGATCGATGAAATTATAAAATATAAAATCATTCAAATATCCTTCATGGAAATGTGAAATGTGAATGAGTGAAGTTTGTTCCACTAATCCTCGCATAAATCAGGCGATATGCTGGAAATTTGAGGTTCGATGTTCATGTATGTATATAATTTCCAGCTTATTTGCGTAGACTATGCCCTTGACATAGTCCCAGTAAGTGGCAATGCGACTCATTGCCACTGAACCTCGACTTCAATAACTCGATTTTTTGATTACCTTTGTGGCATGTATCGCCGCTGCCGTTCAAGGCATCGTCTTCCGATTTATCTCAAATATGTATCAAGGAACTAAAGAAACTCTATATATGTATATGTATGTATAATAAAACCTTGATTATGATAAATCGGATGAAGATATCCTTAGTCGCTTCGAGAGAAAGATTCATCGTAAAATTTTTGGTCCCGTTTGCGTTGACGGGCTTTGGAGAAGGAGATCCAAAGACAAATTAAGTATACAAACATCGACCTAGTCAAACAACTGCGTATTAGTCGTTTGAGATGGCTAGGACATGTAGAGCGAATGGACACCAATGTTCCGGTACGCAGAGTCTTCGAATCAAACCCGAAGGTATAACGCAATAGAGAAAGACCTCGCCTTAGGTGGCGCGCACAAGTAGAAGGGGACCTCAACCGACTTGGAGTGCGCAGCTGGAGGTAGTTAGCTAAGGACTGGGCTAACTGGAGAGGCTTGTTGGTTGAGGCCCAAATTCACCTCGCACTGTAGTGCCATCTAAGTAAGTAAGATCGATATCCGTTGATTGTGACCGTGTTGCCAGCAAGTGTAGGCACAACAGAATGACACTCACACCAAACAATGTTGGCATAAATGAAATGGTGGCTAAAAACCATTTGGAATGGATCGTATGATACCCTATTCTCTTTCCTATGCAGCCTTTATGAAGTGACCGTGCCAGCATGGTATTTTATTTTGTCAAAATACGACGATACCTTCGAATGTATGTTGATGATGATGATGATGTTGGCTCAATCGTTTTCTCTGCTGATGCTGATCAGGAATATATGCATATACATACATATATACTTTATAGGGTCTGCCTCGATCATTTTTCTAAGCTACAAACAATGTATCAAACTTAATATACCCTTTCGATAGGCTTATAAACAAAGAACGCTGTCTACCTTAATTTTTATCGCTGAACAGTGTTTTGAAGTTTAAACTCCACTAATGCTTCGAGACTGATTCAGACTAAATCCTCTAACATGTTTCCACCTGTGTATGGTGCTAAAAGGAATCGTTTGCAATTATATGAGCAAAATTGTTGTACCCAAGTTCTTAAGCAACACATCAGACTGAGGACATAATCCTCCGATTCCCAGAGTTATCAAACCTAACCCCGAAGAGCGTGCACAAGTAGGCAAAGTTACCCAATATCTAAAAATAGGACCATTCAATTCGATCATAGCAAAATTAACGTGGGAACTTCCGAATCACTTTTCTCCATCTATCACATCTATATTTACGTATTTCGAATTTGTCTTCGACAGACAAATGGGTTATTGTTTCCCAATTTAGTAAGAATTTCAATCTTTACGGTTATTGTACCAATAAAAAGCAATATCGAGACCCGAAAAGTCGTTAATACTTGATTACCAAGAACGGATTCCATTTATTCATTTAAAGCCGCACATTAACGATCGTCAAACTCTGAAGTTCGATACGCCTTTTGTGTTGGAATAATGTGAAAATATCTAACAATTTGCCCGCACACCTTGGGCAAAGATTGCCGACTGATGATTTACGAGTCCTATTCTCTTGAAGGCGGCGCATCCATCAACGTTTTATAGAATCACCGTCAAAACATTTACAACACAAATTCGCCAGATGACTGATTGGTCATAAATCTTCGGATTTTTTTCTCTTTTTTTTCTTTTTTCGTCTCCAGAACGCGTTAATTGAATTTTTCTGGTGATCTTACCATAAATAGATAAACATTCCGATAGCCGAAATTAATCCACAGTCCGATATGGTTTTGTGGTTTTATTTATATTTTAATGTATTCTGGCTTAACGCCTCAGGCTATGGAAGATGAGTTAATCGTTAGATAATTTTATTACCTACTGGTAGATTGCTGATTGAGGTTATGTGAATTTTTGGTGAAATATCTTTTCTAGGTTGTGGACATTACATACAAAACCACAAATGTTCTATTTTGTGGAATTCTGACCTTTGAGAGTGTGCTCCCACTTGAACTTGTTTTTGGTTAATAGTGGACTGCAGAACTAGCATCCCTCTATACAGTCATGCGGCCAGTGTCAAAAAGATGTTTGGTTTTCCGGAAGACAGACTGAAGACGCACTAAAAATCAGTGCTTAACACTCAGTACGGTGCAATAGAAATAGACAGAGATCTTAGGACCGCTGAGACACGGCGACACGGGACTCCAATGTGCAAGGCGCATAGATTCGGATTATGATAGAGAGTTCAAACTGCAGCTTCATCAATGGAACCACGGTCTTATTTCAGACCAACTCGAACATGGAATGGATTTTTAATTTAATGTTAAATCCTCATGCAGGTGGATGCTGGGAGCGCCTAGTCCGCAGTTAGAAAAGAGCTATAGGGCAAGAGAATAGATTTTATAGTTCAGTGTCTGAGGTGACATAAGTTCTTCATCTGTCAAGATACACCCACTGATGAACCTTTAATCCCAGGCAAGTAAGTAGGTTGGAGGACACCTGAAAAGAAAGAAAAAGAATTCGTTCAACGGTTTGGTCCAACAGATTAGTAGATTAGCAGGAGCGATCTTTCTGAACTAACCTGTTCTTGTTAGGTAATTCGCTGAGGTCGTTAAATGGTACTTTGTCACGTTTTGGGAGTCCAAGGAAAATGAGGAAACTGATGGGCATTAGGACTGAGTGGGTAAACCAGTTTGATTCGAAATATGTTTCAGCTTTCATTTCCTCGGAAGTCCATGAGTCCTAGAATCCAGCATAGCGTGATGCCTGTGCCTTGAGCTAAGGGAGGCTTTGATGGCTGTTTGGGTGTCGATGTAGATGTCTGTGTGGTTGTTATTGTTCAGATTGGATAAACTTTTGCAGACTTCAGTGATATTATATATTTTCACTTGGAACACACTTGCGTGCGTCGTTGAGAAGTTGTATGGCCCGGACCATTGGTGGTTCCTCTGAGAACCGTCCGTGAAAATGGATATGGAAGCGGGGTTGATGGCCCCACCATTTGTCCAGGTCTCTCTAGCGGGAAATTTAAAGTCGTGCTTAAGACTGAAGTCTTAATCGAAGATTTTTTCGTGACGAAAAAGCAACATTGAAAGTCAGTCGATTCCTTAGCAGTGAACGACGTCGTTTTGACATCCCACAGCAATGTGCATCGAAATGGTTGGCTCTTGGAAAAGGTTATCCAAGTTTTTCTCTGCAAGGACTCACAAGTCAGAATTCCATAAGTCTAAACGAAAGCAGGCGTGCTTTTCTTTGGTAAATCACCAGGAGGTGCCTGCAAAGCTTTACTCTTTCATTGATTTGGTTGTCAGGCTTAGCTTGCTCTAAATTGTCAAAGAAATATTTTCCCGTGTGCTTAAACCTACTCCGACCCCTGGAATTCAGTGAAGGTTACCGCAAAATCTGCACGTATTTTCAAAAGGCAATGCCCAGAGAGAATCCCTATCTTTATTCTTAACCCCAACCTTCTTAGTTCCATAATTTTCACAGGTTTCAGCAATGCTAATGAACCTCTCTACAGTAATCCTCGTAGCCACACAGATCGGTGGTTTTACACCTCTTTGATTCTCTTTTTGGCCAGTTGGTCAGCACTTTCGTCCCCCTCAATATCGTAGGGTCCAGATAACCAGGGTATTGTAACACGGTTCTTTCAATTTCATGATTTAATGACGTTTGATTCTAGCGCCTAAAGCGCAGCCTGACTATCAGTGTAGATAACGATATTCTTGTCAAATATTAATCCCATTTTAGAAATTCCGCAACTTTGGGCACAGCTCTCCTCAGTCAAACTTTCCTTCCCAGATATATTACTTTATATGGTGTGTCGAAGTCCAGGGTACCAAGTATACCATCCTATTCACCAAGGAAGACGGGAAGCGATTCCCTTACAATGGAGCAATGTCACACACTGCTAGACTTGTAATGTCCTTCATTAGTTAGCCGAATCACTTTATTACTCGCCTGTAGCTTCATTTATAGGTTAATTGGTAAAATATACAGAAACATCCCAACTGCAGTCGTGGGCGTAGTGCAAATGCAAGTTTTTTTTTGTATCTTGGCCAATATATCCCATGTATTCTTCTTTATAGTGAAATGCTAACACCCCCAGACGAAGGAGGCAGGTTTTAGGCCTCCTCGAAGGATGCCTCTATTGACGGATTTCCTAATGAAACCTGAGAGTGAAATTAATGTCTCTTGCTTATGGTAATGCTATATAGACAATGAGACTTTCCATAGCATTTTTCATAGCATCTCCCCTTACGTTATTAAGAGCGCCTTCTCTATCTAAGAAAGCAGCTAGTAAACATCTCTTGCAGTAAAGTCTAGCTCCTACCACCTCGTGCAATGAAGTTTCCACCGATTTTCCCCATAATATTTGCATACTAAACTTTTCATAGACCACCGATATGACACTTGTTCTTAAATGAAGAAGGAGCCTCTCTAGTGTCTTAAAATGGAACGACGAGCCCTGTAGACCAACTCCATACATTGCCTAGAGACCTCTACAAACGTGATCCTGACTTTAGGTGGGGCTTTTTGAAGCATAGCTCCCAAAATATCGTAAGACCAATGACATAATATCCATCCATACAATGCCATTCGTTATCAGCAGACTTATTCGTTAGCACTTCTGTAACGTTGTTTCCTAAATCACAATGAAGTTCAAAGTGATATGGACATGGTTTCCTCAACATATATTCATCAGCACCGTGACATTTAATAATTTGCGACAATGGTAGAAGAATAACATTTAAAACTTGGCATTTCACAAGGCCAAACGAATTTGTGATCCTTGACCAAGTGAAGCCCGACTGAAGATGTTGACTTTAAAAGCTAAATTGTCAAGATTTTGTTTTAAAAGTATAAAGATTTGTTTTCAGAATCTTTGTACTGGCCATTTGTCTGTTGCATTCCCATATCAACAGAATATGGAACAAATAACTTCTTCTGTCAAATATCTATAAAGTCGCATAAATGGCGCCTAATGCCCATCTCATACTAAATATAATGTTGACACTTTTCAATGAAATGTCACACATGATCACGCTCTCCTGTTAATTCCAAAAAGTGGCACACACTTTCCGGGCAAATAATTTGCCAAAGCATGTGTTACCTTTCGATCACGCAACGTAGCTTTCTTTTCACCTCGCAATGCATTGTTATGTTTTTGTTGCACCATCTTGGCGTCCAGTGCAACTCTTATTATGGCACATGTCAGAAACGCTCCATATCAGACATTAACCAATCCCCAAGGGGATGAACATACTCGCACACGCGTCTATCTGTCAATATTGTGAAATCTCTGTGGTCACAGGATCAGTCGATTGCAAACACAATAACAAACACGATCATTATAATGTGCACAATCAACATCAATTTGCAATCGATAATTGCTGATTGATGATGGAATGATGATTGGCCAGAAATTATCGTGGATCACTCGCAGTGACCTCACTTGGACTCACTGGCACGAGTAATCAATGAGTAGAAGTTTGGAAATTGCATGGAAGCAACTGCGAAGCGCATTGAGAACTTACCACAAATGGCACACGATCTCAGTTGTACGCGATCCCGATCGGCCTAATGATATGGGGGCTCCGATTGAGACCGTAATCGAAACGTATTCATTTGTAGCGAGGCCAGCAATTGGAAAATCACAATCAAGGCACTTTAAACCACTGGTGGGTGGATTCTGTGAGTAATTTGCAAATGCACTGTTCCGATCAGTTCCGTGATTATGATGATCACTACGAGATGTGGGTTACGACGTGAGCATGCGGTCTGTGGCTAACTGCTGAATTAACCTAATGTCTAACTTCGTGCCAGTAATCGTGTAGTATTTTGTGGTCATGCAAAGTGCTACCGAGGAAGAATCGACATGCTTTGCATGATTATCAGGTTTTAGGTTATGTAGAAGATAAGTATATGCAAGTACACTGTTTTACAGTTACAGCTCATTTATTCACATACTATGTGTACATATGCATTAATACGAGTATGCACATATATAAATATTGCGTTGTAGTTGTGGAGCAATGAAGTGGTTACCAAAGTAAGGTTAATCAGGCTGTTGGGGCAGTAACTGGAAACTGCAGTTTGCTGAATAATAGCCGGTAATTCAACTCTCCAAAGTATCAGAGTGGGCTCCGTGGCTCAGTGGTTAGTGCGTTGGACTATGGAGCAAGGGGTTCGAGGTTCGAATCCCAGTCGGAACACAGGAAAAGTTTTTCACGGCCCCACCTCTCGCGAGTGTCTGACAAACATCCGAGAGTACAAATGTCCTGAGAAAGCTTCTTAAATAAAAAAAAAATTGCCCTTCGGACACTGCATTAATCAGTAGGCCCCTTCCACTTGTGTAAAGAATATAACACGCACAACACGAATGGTTGAGAGAAGCTAGGCCCTGAGCCCCATGGACCTGTTGCGCCAAGTATTTATTTATTTTATTTTAATTGAACTCTTCATGTGGAAAAAAGGAGCCTCTTTACTTCCTTGGATCTAAAAGACCGTTTTAGTTTCCAAGTATTCCCTTTCAGACCCTTGTAGACTCCAACTCCTTTAAACTAATTTTGGATTCCTTTTCTTCTGGCTGCCTGTAAACACTCAATATCAAATCAAAAACTTCTGATAGGTGTTTGGGTGAAATGTGACAAACGTCACATTTGTGATTGCTTTCTGACACTCCTCCTACTGGTCGTGTGGCTCTACTGCTGAAGGGCTTCTTGAAAGGGTCTTCCAATAGTGAACTTCCTTTCAGTGGTGGTTATAATTTTGATGGCATAAGTCGGCATTTATGTGCCCAAAACTCAAGACTTGTTGCCTAGGCCTGACATTTATAGCTTAGATTAACTTTTACGTCAGCCGCCTTCTCTTACGGCATCTATTCCTATATTAGTTGTTGTGACATCTCACTGCTGCAAAAGGAGTCATAAACGATCTATCTGTATAACAGAAATCCGCTTGCTTGGATTACGCTCGGACTCTTCTCATTAGAAGTGTGATTAAGAGTTTCATATTCAAGAATTCTTCTTTCTAAAACTTGATTTTCATTTCAAGCCTAATGCGACTCCAAAGAAATTTAGCCCTAGAACGTCCCTTGTGATAACCGAGCTAGGCTTCTCTTGTTTCATATAAAGATTCTTAGTTTGGCCTTTGTTCAACTAACTTCAATCAACTGGTCACTCATTATAAGTTCTCGTGGAACTCAGCAAATTCTTTTGAGGTATGAGGCGGATGACCTTACCTTGACACTAAGTTTACAACCGAAAAATGCCACGTTCTATGTCTTGCTTTATACACTTTATCGCAAAACAATCAAATGTTCACCCTTCTTACTCGCGATCTGATACGATGCTATTACAAAATGATCTTCAGCTCCTTTGCATCTGTTGGCGAATTATCTGAGCACTCTTATCGTAACTCTCGCTTTCTTGAGACTAAGAAGGCAATTGTGTTGCAAAGCCCTCTTTCAAACAACTAAAGTAACCTCAAGGGCGATTTTTGGTCCTGTGCGCATAAATGAAGTGTGGAGCAGAAGATACGGCCATGAGCTATCCTAGTAATATGTGTAGTAAACAGAGACATCGACCTAGTCAGAAGAGTTCAAATACAACGACTAAGATGGGTGGAAGGACAACAATGTTCCACCCCAGAGGGGAGGTGCACTAGAGGAAGAGTTCACCTAAGGTAGCGCGCTCAAGTGGAAAATAACCTTAACGAATTTGGTGTACTAAACTGTAGGTAGCTGGCTAATGATCGTACTGTCCTGACTGGAGAGCCTTGTTGATTGATCCACCAGGGACTACAGTGCCACCTAAAAAGAAGAAAACAACTCTTATTGGTGACATTCTCCGATATGATTTTCTTGGAAGTTTTTCGACAAATATATGTACATATATTCGTGTTGAAACAATTTTTCGATGTTTAGTTGTATAGATACATTTACATATACGCGTTACAAATTCAGTACAAAAACGGATAAGTTTCTTGTATTTCCTTACGACACGTAATATTTCTGCAACAGCAGAGGACCAAATTTCTAGAGAGACTTCTAGAACCCAGTAGGATACACACACTGATCGATTTTTAAACTCAATAACAGCGCCAAGTAGTATGCAATCAAATTACTCCGGCAGAATACGTTTCATTTTCGTTCTGCTAGCTGGAACCCACGTGGTCATGATCAAACAATTGATTGATTTATTAATTGGTTAGGTTTGGTTTAAATGGCTGCCTGTAGAGAACACAATCACACTTAGACTTAGGCAGTAGGTCCAGTCTGATACCACGTGAATCAAGTTGTTAAATTTAAAAGCTTCTAAATGAAGTTTCCTACTCCGAAGAGAGATGGGTAGAAATATAGAAGGTGAGAGATGGTTTCTCCCTCTTCTTCATCCATGAAATTTCTGCACACATCTTATGTAAAACGGGCCCAACTTTGTGGGATCCTTTCTTATGTGCAATCTATTGAAAGAGACTAAATTCTTAAACCGTTTTAAATCCGGCTTTGGTCAAATTTTTTGTTGCTAGACATAAATATTGGTCCACTTGTTCACATAACTTTGTGCTCTACATAGCATCTGGTTTAAGTTTTAGTGTGCGTGTAGCGATGGGTATCCCTAAGTGGTATGGGTATCCTAAGAGTTGTTCCTTTATAGGAAGATTTATTTCTTTATAGAAAAAGTTGTTCCTAATCTGGCGTGCTCATCGTTCTCATAATTTCCTGGAGCCTCACCATGCCCCGGCACGCAACACAGATGAGTTTAGAGCTACCAAATTATTGATGTTGTCGATTCCAAGGAAACTACCCGAAATGATGCGTATAATTTAGCAGATATCACATTTTCCTTGAGTCAAGATAAGACTTTCTTTAAATCGCCATAATTTCCGATTTGGAAGACGGAAGTAGAGCTTACGTGTAAAACTATGTGAACCGACTCATCTTCTAAAGGTGTTACCTGTTTCCAAAGTGATCTGAACGGTGACGCGAAATTTTTAAAATAGTTTGGAAATCTCTGGCTATCCACCAGACAATAACCCCGAGATATAGAGTCAGTGTGTTAGTCGAGGTTGTAGACCCCATCTATTTCCAATAGCTTTTTTGCAAATGAAAAGTCCGACTGTGCCTTTCTTATCTATTTCTTGAATGTTGATCGTCAATTAGTATCTTAATTTTATGCGTTTCGTGGAAGACTTGGGACGACACTGAGCTTCGTTGATAAAGGCAGCTACCTAGAGAGTACAGAGAAATATTTTATTTTAGGTTTAACACAACCTCCTTCGAGAGTGGCAAACAATATTAACTTCTCTAACCTTTTCATTTGTTTCTTATTGTTACCCTAATATGTTAGCTAGGAGTGGAATCCTCTAAGGCGAAAGTTGATAGTCACACTTTGTTCACTCGCTGTAAAACGATAGCGCTGTCAAACAAAGACGATAGTAAAACTGTGTAATGATTCCACTAACAGACACCTTAGAGAGAGCAAAGTAGATGATTGTGATCATCGACAATCAACTATTTCCTTAGACGATTCCACTCTAGAATAACGACAGACACCTAGACGGCATAATGTCGAGTTTGTACTGTCGTTTTTTAATAATGCTAATGTGTTTCAATACGCAAATGACTTCAATTTGCTTCATTTAGTACAAAGGCAATAAACCAAATTTTTTGTTAAGTAAATACTACCATTTTAACCATGATTAAACCACCCTCATACTTCGCAAAACCACAGCACTGCTTCAACATTATGACATGCACTATTGAAGGATTTAAAAGTTTGATACTAATGAACTATTTGTCGGGACAGGTTTACGAGAACTCACACTAAACCCCAACTCCCTAACTTAACACATAAATACATGAATAAAACAACTCAAGAAATTCTAATTTTTCATAGTTTCAGTATTGTATTTACGAATATATTTCTTGCATATCGAACATCGTTTTGTTTTCCTAACATATGAGTTTTTTTTTTAAGTGTATATAATATTTGTATATATATATTTTTTGTTTATTTTCAGAGAATTTAAAACTTAAACTAGAACAATGTGTGGAAAATAAATTAGGAGAAATATTAAAAAAAAATATTAATAAACACATACGAAGAGAATTATACAATCTTATGTTAGACAGATAAAGTTATTATTCTAAAATATGCCATAAAATATATTTATAAATATTTAATACATACATAAATCTAAAAAAGAATATTACTGATTATATCTTGAATACAAAACAAAGGCTAAAGAAAGAAAGAAAAATATTATCTGCTATGCGAAGCAAGCCCCTAAACTATAAGTACGGATTATTTCTGTTTTTTCTTTTTAGATAATAAAGTGCGCACAATGATGATAAATATGATGTCATGTTCAAAGTATACAAATAATTAAAAAATAATAATTTAGCGACAATATCATGAATCCCCATCAAAGACAGATTTTCTTTAATATATATTTTATTTTTTTTAATAGTCTTCTTTTGCTCGTATGCTTGTAGATTATTGTTCTTGTGTAAAAAAAAAAAATAAAAAATAAAAAAGCAAAACAAAAAAAACAACAAAAATACTGTCAAGTAAAATCTCTAAAAAGTTTGTACAAAAATTTATTTTAACGCGGTCTTCTGTTCTTGTTGTTTGAGTAAACTAAAATTATTAGGAAAACATTCATTTTGTGTAGCGTAGCATTCTGCTTAAAATTAGTTCAAAAAACTAAAAATTAAAATTATGTTATAAACTAAATTATAAAACGTAAACTATTTACAAAACGAAATTGGATAAAAAGAATTATTAAAAAAATGTTTCTATATATATATTTAAGACTAAATCTGTTTCCATACGACTTGGAATATTTTTTTTTTTTTTAGTTTTTATTTATTTTTTTCTTTAATTTGTTTGCTTTGCTTTACATTTTATAATTGTAATTTATTTTATTTATTACTAAGTTTTGTTTTAATTCTATTTCTAGATCATTGATTTTTTTTTTCTTTTGTTTATTTTATTTGTGTGTGTTTTGTTTTATAAATACTATTTAAGCTTTCTAATCATTCGAATACTTTAGGTGATGCATTTGATATCATGAATGTTTGTTATCAGTCAGTTCAGCCCATCGGACTTCGAAGAATTTCCTCATGCCGTGTCCTGCTTTGCCGACCGGTGAGTCATCTTCGTTAAACATTTCGCAATTGTCAAAGATTTGTCGTACATCTACGCAGAAATCTTCACGGGTTTTGTAACTGAAATGATAAAGAGAAATGATTTGTTTTAGATAATTCTTATAATGAAGTTTGTAAGAGAACATGCAGAGACAGTATTGTCTGCAAGCTAAGGAATGATAAGACATAACTCGAATTGCAGCCACTCGAATAGAAGAGACGATGGGTGCCCATGGTTTAGTGCCAATGCGTTCGAATTTTGTACATTCAAATCGTAGGTATACCCATTCAATCTCAAAACTCCGTAGATCCACCTAAATTAAAAACCAAAAACTAAGAGTAGAATATAACAAACCCTCTCCAATCAGGGTGAACTATCCATGGAGTGCCCCTTGAAATCTAATGACACCACACCATATGTGTATCCTATATTCTCTCCTTACTTCCTACTTGCGACGTACAACACAACACACTGAGAAACAACAAAGCGACATGACTTTTTGACGTTACACCCGTGTTACGAGCGGTACCAACAACATCTGCTGATCTAGCACACCACTTTCAACTAAAAACTTTCCTGATAAGTGAACGACGAAAGTCCGAGATAGAGAGATCGTCACGTTGTCTGCTAAAATTATTCAGCACCGATTTAAAAAATAGCTATGGCTTGTATGGCTTATTGATTTATCTAGCTTGTCTTCTATAAAAAAGGAAAAACGACCGATATAAACGACGGAGAAGAAAGTCAATACCACACTCGTTTCTTTAGCTAAATCCTATAAACTGGCGACCTAATAGTTCTAATTCTAAAGTCTAACAGAGGCGAAATTATCTTACTATTTTACTGAAACTGTACATAAGCACGCTTGTCCCAGTTGATGATATCAGACTTGTCCCGAGTGTCTGATCCAACAGATCTTGGAAACTCAGTAGTACCTCACCACAAGCACCAGTATTACCCCCATACTCCTCGACTTACATATACAATTTTGTCCCACTACGCTCGACTTAAAGGAAAACACTTTCAGAAGTGAAATGTCTGCCCCGACACCAGGCATCTGGCTACCAACCGTCTCAAAGATAATTTCAATTCAGTAGTACTCATCTTAAGTACATGTGAGTTTCAGCCAAACTGCTCACAAACATGACTGAAAAACTGAAGGAGGGGAACATGATCTACAAGCTACGGGAAAAGAAGTGTACTGCAAAATGCTACATTTTTTTATGATGAATATAACCCCCTTGTGTCGGTAAGCAGAACAATGATTATTGGTATTTCAGATTAAAATAGCTCCCAACTCTTGGCTACCCACTGCAGAGTGAATCTTTAATCCGAGAGAACAAGAGTATCAATTCTTTATCCCACTGTGCAGCAGTGAAAAATAATGAATAACTCCTTTAAGAATGGACTTCTTACATGAGTCACACAGGAAACACTAGTAAAAACCTAACACAAGAATGCAACCAAAGGTATTGCAGTTGTATAACTTACCTTAAATCCTGAAGACGTTTTTTAATTGTAGATAAATCCATCGGGTTCTTAATGATTTTACGATACGTTGGGAATTGCTTTGTATTCACAGGTAATAAAAATGGCCAAGAGTCTTCATGTAACTGTAGAAAGGTAGAAAAACATTTCAATTTAACAAACTTCAGTGACTTAGACCGATAAGAACTTACCTCCATCTCCCCCAGTACGGTTTTGCAAACGGCCAAATCCTTCATAAGCTTCTTGGTGGCATGTTTCTCTTTCTTTTCTTGCTTCAATTTCTCCTTAGCCTCATTCATGACCTGTTGTTGATTTGTCTGTTGCTGTTGTTGTGGAATTAGTGGGGTTGTTAGCGATTGTTGAGGTGGTGATGATACCATTTGTTGTGGTGGCTGTGTTAACGGTTGTTGTTGTTGTGGTAGTTGCTGTTGCTGCTGCTGCTGTTGATGCTGCTGCGGTTGTTGCTGTTGTTGCTGCTGCTGCTGCTGCGGCTGTTGCAACATCACTGGTTGTTGTGGAATAATCATAGATAGTTGATTGCTCTGATTGCCAATATGTTGCGGAGATAATGCATGTACCATTTGTTGTTGCATCGGTGACATATTCGATACGGGATTCGGTTGAGCACATAGGGCGACTCCCATTTGTGTGGCATCCATGCTGATATCAACATAATCATTATTAATAGCCATCGGTGTTGATGGACGTGTCATTTGGGTCTGGAAACGAGTAGCATCTACCGAGTTATTGTGATGTTCATCGAATGACGTTGATGCTACTGAATGTGCAGGGCTGAAATAGAGGAATTTTTAAATATATATTTTTTATTGTCTTGACAGCGATTGCTCGAAATCAAATAGAATCGAAAGCCAAAAGAATGGATTAACAAAATAAAATGTCGTGCATCACTAATTTAAGCTTTCTCTGGGATAAAACAGATCAGCTCTCCTATAATCTGTTACATTAAAGCCTACCAGCACATGTACACATTTGTATCAAACAATTTTGGACTCAATGAGCACTGTTTCAGCTTATACGGCGTAGTATAAACGACTCAAGTGCTTAGAGCGTTGGACTTCGCAGCAAGGGGTTCCAGCTTCGATCCCTAAACAAAGCCTAAACGTTTTTTTCACAGCTCCACCTTTCGCGAGTGTCTGACAAACATCCGAAAGTGTAATTGTCTTGCAAAAGTTTCTTAAATAACAAACTGTCACACGCACAATGATTGTGAGAACCTAGGCCTTGAGTCCCATAGATCTATTGCACTAAATATTTAAATATTGTATAAACGACTCTACTATAGATCGGACCAAATAAAAGCATATCGTTTTAGATGGTCATAATACCGATGCAACAAACACACCGTGTTGTTAGTTATAGACCTGATCAAGTGATGCTCAGTCAGTGCAAACGTTTTCGCAAAACTTACTTTCTTAGCTACACACTATTTTTTTGCACTAAACGAATAAGCATCCAATGTACATAGACTAGACCTTGTAGTTGTGTTTTACAAAATATAGGTTCAATGGAGACGTTGGACTATATTATTTATAAATTCTCTGTACATCTCGGGTACTTTACAGATTATTGAAAAACCTTTAGATGGTACTCCCTACATGAATAAATGTACATGTAAAGTTTTAATCGCGAGACCCGCTACTCAAACATTTCTAATAACTTTCAAGATGAACACAAGAAGATATCCATACCTCCACCTAATGTAATACTTGAACCGTTCTGTGCAGTGGGTGACAATACCCCAAAAGAAAAATTAAGAAAGACGGAGAAGGGAAACAGAATAAAAGCCTTAAAAATAGTCAAACATAAGGAACCTTAACTCAAGGAACATTTGAGAAAACAAGATAAATTAGATGAGGGCCTTTGCAGATTCCGCAACGAAACTTCGGTACCCTTTTGGAAGTTAGCTTTGCAAGTTGCAAAACTAAACTAACTTTTATTGAGGTAGAATTCCAGATCTTGCGGCTACATTTTTGTATTACTTTGATATACAGCCACTTTGAACGATAGTGAACGACCGATGCAACACGTTCGTGTCGTTGTACTGTTTACCACCGAATCCTATTTGAGTCCTCAGTAATAAGAGGTATGGTGGAAGGTAGTAATAATTCCTTCTAATGCTACCTTAACACCCGTCACAACCCGTAAGAATTATTCGAATAACAATTCTCTCTATAATACTAACAAAATCATAACAAACTCACCTTAAAGGCGCCGCAATCGAATTCATTGACTCATCGTGCGATGAATTTAGTGATTGTGATGAATTGTGCTGCTTGAGTTCCTTACTGGAAGGCTTTTTGCTTGGACGCTTCTTGGGTGGTGGTGCCTTCGAAATACAACCATGGCAATACCATTTACCTCGTGGCACTTTCAACAAAGGCGGTATATAGCAATCATGATGATATGCGCGTGGACACAATTCACAGTAAATCATTTTACCAACAGGAGGAGGTCGATGACCGCCACAAACGATACACTTACGTTCATTTGTCGCTTTGTTTACGCACTCATAGCAGTACCTGTGTAAAAGGACGAATTCCCATAAGAAATGAAAAACAAAAAATTAATAGCAGTTGACACAACTTACCAATCTCCTTCTGGGATATTTTCCATTTTCGGCTTAAAGCAGTATGTATGATAGCCCTTATCGCAACCATCACATAACAGCAGCTTATCCTCATTCTCGCCAGACGTGCAGAACTGGCAATTCTGTAAGTAATTGTTTTGGGAAATTGTAGTACGTTTCGTGGTTGGTGTGGTTGTTGTTGTAGTAGTAGAAGTTGGTGTGCTAGTTTCAGTGAATAACATCGTCATATTATGGTGGTTAGTAGTAGAAGTAGGAGTAGTAGTAGAACACAACATCATTCCAAGGGATTCTCCTTCCTGATCATTGATGAATTTATTTGGAGTATTCATCATCGATTTCGAATTATGACTGGTGGTACTCTTGTTTGCCTTGGACGACGATGATGATGGCGATGATGATTTTGGTTTTGATTTACTTTTCGAAGATTTTTTCGATTTCTTCGATGACGATGATGATTTTTTCTCAGCTATTGGTGTTGTTGTCGTACTACTCTCCTTATTGTTAGGGGTGCTAGTGGTAGTGGGCTTACAACTTTCACCATTTTTACTCGATTTGGATTTCGATTTTGACTTTTTCTTTTTACTCTTATTAGGCTAACATTTTTTTTTTTGTTTAATCAGACAGTAAATGTGTTTTTTTTTTTTTTTTGTTATTCAAAAGCCACAAGAAGCGTTAACAGAAACAGAAAAGAAGTACCACATACACCAAAGATATAGAAAAAAAATTAAAACACCATTTATGTAAGTAGTATTAAACAAATTTTGTAGTTTTTTTGTTTTCGAATTTTTTTTTTGTGTTTTGTGTGTTTTAAGTTTGTTTTTTTTTTTTGTTTTTTGTATTTAGCGTGCAGGAAATATCATGTATATTTCATTTAATACGTATTTCGTTTAAGGATATCAGCAGGCAGGCAATTATTATATATCATATAATATATTATAGCCACGTTAACATTTATAATTTTTTTTCCAAATAAATTTACATTAAATGCGGAAAAGAAAGAAAATAAAAAAGAAAAAATGTAATTAGTTAAAACATAGGAATCAGTATCAATTAAATTAAAGTAAAATACGTATAAAACAAATAAATCTACAGGTGCAGATAGGCAACAATAGCACTCAAAACAAAAACAAAGCAAGTGTGGATACTACATGGCTTGTGCTTTGAATAGAATATGAATAATCTTTTAAGAAGATTCGTTAAACCAAGATTTGAATAAATAAAATAGCTATAAAAAAAAACCGGTAAACATATTTTCCTACTTAGATTTAATGAAGAGAACTTCTTGATTGACCTACTCAAAAGCTAAGACTAAAAAAGAACTATGCTGGGGGACCTGAAAACTCTGTTTAGTCTACAATTTCCAGCTTACCTACACACATTTATTTCTTCATTAATAAACGTTTAAATCGACCAACCAAAAGTGAAAGGGAGATGCAACTTCTGTCTCTTCTGTAACATACTCCCTTGGGTGGTGAAACCTTCGACTCGACAAGCACTAGATTTTATTCACCGCAGGCTTTGTATAACATAGTATTGTTGCTGCAAGTCCTGCAAAATGTACCCTTCTAGCAATTTGGATATTAAATTAAAGCAAGTGCTACTATCTATAATCAAACACATCTCATTCACACTGGCGGACCACTGCAGGATGAACAGCAGTTTGTGGGACTTTGATGGTTGCACATCTATATATCTATGTTCCTGCTCTACAACATTCCCTTGAGAAGCGAGTCTGTAATGCTGAGATAGCACCCGCAGATGAGATAACTATTGACTCTACTGCGGACTGACTCTCACGAGTTAGATTCTTCTGTAATAAAATTAAATTTGGTATAGAGATGTTCGTGGGGTTGGCAGTAGGACATGGTTCATGGAGAATCTCTACACTGGTGCCTCAAGAAACCCTGTCTAGACACATAAAACGACGGAGCTAAAAACTATTAAGCGACTAACTTATTTATGAGGAAAATATCTGCTAAAAGTCGTCTATAATGCTACACCCTGGATCCAAATTTGACTTGTTACGACCAAGTAAGACCAATGGCACTTTATACAACTAACAATAACTTTGCGTGCCTTCGGGTGCCTTAAAAAGAAAAATATGTTTACGTCGTGAATTAGAAATAATGCCAATTTACCAAGGTATCGAAATAAAATCAAAATTTCATAGAACCCACACGCATAAATTAAAAAAAAGCAACTACTACACAAAAAGCAATAAAGCATAATTATCACAAATAAAGCATTGCAGCACCCGGCACAAAAATATTGATAAACAAAAAAGAAAAAAAAATAAAGTAAGTGATTCTAAGCAATCTGTTCAGTCGGGGGTGTGAAGTAAGATAATAAATCATCACTTACCGCTTTCATGATGCTCTTGTCCCAGGCAACACATGACTCCAGAACGTACAGCGCCATTGCCAATTGAGATGTGGTATGCGAACGAGACACTGCTTCACGCCACGACATTAGACCCTTCGGAATGTTCTCTTGAGGCGCATCTCTGTCGCTATCGCACAAGCTGGCTGGTGATGCTGCAGCGGAATTAATTTCACCCGGTGCACTACCAGAGCATGCTTGCTGCTGGCCACTACCATTATCACTGTTATTACTCGAGATATTTGCACTAGAGATGCTATTCTGCGTTTGCTGCTGCTGTTGTTGTTGCTGTTGCTGTAGAATGGACGTGCTATTATTTTCCGAAGACGAAGATGTTGATGATGAAGATTTTTGATTTTGCTGATTTTGTGCGATCACTGCCAAGTGAGCATCGCCCGTTTGACTGCCTAATGGTGGCTTGAGGTATCGCCTTTCAATGGCTGCCTCGAGACTGGCGATACGCTCTCGAATCATGGGAATTATTGTCACAAAATCTTCTTCAGTGATGTCATCCTGATCAAGGGAGATCTCATTTTCGATTCTTGGTGGCAGTACCCAGTTTTTAACCTGCATTGATGCACTGGCGATTTTATCCTCTAGAGCTTCGAGCTGTTCGAGTAGAGCCATTTCTACACGTTTTGCGACTTTTGGATTCCAATCGGTTGGACCATCTGGTGGGAAGATCTTTTCTTCCTCGTCAACACACTCGTTGATAGTTGTTATCAATGGATAGGGCGTTTCCAGTTCGATTTCTTCAGACAGAATGCGATTCAAATTCTGCTTCAATTCGCGCTCGCGAACACCTTTCGGATTAAGATTGTCAATAACGTTCTGAATCAGTTCCAGAGTGTCAACCTTCCACCAGCCGTGGCGGTATTTCCGTGGAACAAAGTTTCTCTGTAGCTTCTTGGGAAACCCCTCGTTTTTTATCTGCTCCAGCAGGCGGTGCTCATCCGGTGTCATTGAGAGAGGGGTTGGAATGTCGCAGGTAATGTAAGCGCTAATGTTTCCCAATGACATGTTGGCTAAATTTTGAAACGAAATCCCAGTCGCTTCATCAAGTTTCAGTTCGATACGGCCAGCCTTTAAATCGATACCTACGCCACTTGCATTACCGCTTCCTCCTCCCCCACCACCGCAGGTATCGTCAAGAAAGGGAAAAAACTTCTGCTCCTTTAGGTCATAGCTATCTTCAGGTGAAGCATCAACATCTTCCCCGGCTTCTTTCAAAGCAAATGCTCTTAGTTTACGCTCCAGTAACTGCTCGTTGAGACCCGACAAAGAGAGAATACTTTCATTGTCAAAATGCAAGTCGACTTTGCCATTCTCCACGGGCACTGTAAAATATTGTGCATTGTTGGCGATGTCCCAACGATGGCCCTGAATTTGAAACATACTGCCGCAGTGGATGTTCGAATAGATTTTCTGGAAATCTGGATTCTCCGCCTGGAGTTCGGTTGTGGTGAGCGGCATTTCACGATTAACAATCGAGAACCATTTGTCACTAGACAAAGGCGGAGTTGGTTTCATCATAAGATCCTCACTGCTCTGACCCGCAACGGCGACGACAGCAACAGCACCATCATCTTCCTTCTTTATGCTGACATCAGCTTCGGCCTTAATCTCTCGATTGCTTGTATCACAGACATTCTCTTCGTTTTCTTCGATTCTTGCCGATTCGATCTTGTCCATGACGATATCGTTTGAATCGCCACTGGCAATTTGTGGGAGTGGTGGAGGTGGTGGTGGTGGAAGCAACTCGGAATCGTTTTTGGAACAACTCGTTGTATTTGGTGGGTTTGGGGGGAAAACCTCTCCCGCCGTCTCATTGTGACTTTCGTCCACTTGCATGGATTCGTTTTCTGAATTCTGTTCAACATCCGTTTTCATCAGTTCGCGGTTGTCCGACTTGCAGTCAACCTCTTCGTCTTCATCCATTTTCTCTGGATCTTCAACTTCTTCATCGTTCTTTACATCATCATCATCCTCCTCCTCTTTCACTTCCTCTGGAGTCTCCAATTTCACTTCGTTTTCGAGAATTTCGTTAAATTGGAAAATTTCATTCTGAGCCGATTCCAATGCTTCGATGAATATGCCTCCAGCTTTCGGCAATTTCCAATATCGCCGCCAGAAACGATCCTGACCAAAGCAAGAGGCCCGTAGCTGATTAGTGCTCTTCTCTAGAGCTTCCTTGCAATTCAAAGATGACTTTATCATTTTTTCTAGTTTCTTGAACACCTCATCTGCTGACATTCGATTGTCCTCATCCTCCTCGATGTTTGTGATCTCACTCTCCACATCGCTTAAATCATCGTCCATACCGACGTCTGTGGAGGCGTCATCACAGCGTGAGTTATTCTTCTTATTGATCAATTGACTCAAATCGGAAGGAACGGTTGCTCCATTCTGGTACGTAACGCATTCCTCCAGTTTCGATTTAAGTGGTGTGTCGACACTGCTCTTTGACGGGCTGTCGAAAACGATTTTCTCCCCGGGTGTTGATGGCGGTACTAAGAGCTCTGGCTTGACAGCTTCCAGTGCGTCCACCATAGTATCTGGCTCTGGTTCTTTAATCGCATTCAAATCAATCGATGGAGCTGTCTGAACTTCATCCACCTCCATTTTCTCGGGTTCGTCTTTATTACTGCTGTTATTGTTTGTCTCACCATCTACAGGAGCGGCCCCATCTTCCGGCGCTGCAGCAGATTCCTCTTGCTTTCGTGTCAATTCCGCCGCTTGTTGCTGCTGCTGTTGCTCTTCCAACTGTTGTTGCAACTGCAATTGATGTTGCTGTTGTTGCTGTTGTTGTTGAGCAGCTATAGCAGCCATTGCAGCCTCCCTTTCAATTTGAGCCTTCTCATAAGCCTCCAATCGAGTCTTTCTTATATGCAACGACTTATACTTGCGGATTTTCATGTCAGTCATGTATTTCTCTTTCTTGATTTGTGCGCACGACTCCAGACTACCTTCGATTTGTTTAAGCACAGCTTTATTCATTAGCAAATCATTGCAGAGGTGAGCTAGAATTTGAGCTTTCTTGGTTGGATTTAGCGCCACAAATGGTCGATCTCTTAAGCACACCGATAGCCTCCATGTTTCGTTTTCGTGCAGCAATTCATAATACTGCTGATTCTTGCCGGTGGTTGTATTTAAACAATCAGTATCCTGATTGTGATGATCTGGTATGCGTTTTTCTTTCTCACGATCCAGCGTTATACCGAACATTTGTCGGATTTCACCGGTCGATGTGGCATACAGATATATCCTTAAAATCTCCGAAACATTCGAATTGGTAATGTCGGCGTTACGCAGTGATTGCCCTAGAAGAGTTGTATGACGACCTGGATTCGGTATGCCAGGATCTTCAATGGCACACACGAGCAAATGTGTCATTACAGAAAGTAATTCTTCTTCAGCCTCAACGTTACTTTCGGCGACAAGGGCATCGTGAAGATTTTGGAGTGTTGGCAGGGATTCCATATCTGCAAATAAAATCATTTTAAGATTTTAATATAAAAAAAAAGAAACAATAATTCAGTACACTTACCAAAACCAAGAGTTTCACCAAAATTGTGAAGAAATTCAAAGACCATTAGAAGATCGGCCATAGCCTGACCGGGCAGTCGACATCCAGCGATTCTTTTCAGCTCGGGTAGATCAATTTGATCGCATATTTCAGAATCCTCCTCAGGTTTTCTGCAAAGAGAACAAAACGAGTGATTCAAATTAGTTCAAGGTTTAGGTATACTAAACAGTGTTATTCTTTCTATGTGATTGAACCTGATGGGTTTAGAAAATTAACTTTGCTTTAAAGTGTTAGGCCTTGTTAATGATGATATTGTTGTGTTATCTACTAAGTACCTCGTAGTATTAAATACTGTAAAGGTCATCTTGTATTAAGGCATGATTAGAGGACAATGGACGTCCGCACTAAGCATGGAAAGCATGGTAAGGTTGTTACACAGCTAACAATTTAGAAACTTTCGACTCACTATCAAAAGAAACCATTCATTCATTTTACGATTCCGTTTAGGATTCCGCGGAATGTCCTATTTAACAGAGCTTTTCGCAAGGTTCCTACCGATTCAGTTCTATTTTGAATTAACTGGTGGGAAGGACACAAAATAGTTTTGGAGCAGTAATGGCGAGACCAGATTGGTCACCTACTCCGTGATTCCCATGTGATCCAATATAATGTAAATTTGTTGTGAACAATTAAATAGCTGTGCGAGGGTTTGTAAACAATTCCCAACTCGTTTCGAATTGAATGAGTTCAGGGTTTTTAAGGTGCTTGGTTAGAGACACACTAAAAATTATTCTATCATATTTCAGTGATAAAGCAGCGCTCTGCATTGTTGTTTGCCAGCAATGTTTTACAGGTCAGCCTGGCGCGAACCTAGGAAAATACTGGAAAATAAGGTTCCATCTGGCGAAATGAGACTGTTATAATTAGGGACTACTCTCCGCATCGAATACGTTAGAAGTATGGAGAACCGCCGCACCGTAAGTAGATTAATATTATAATGTTGAAAATGCTTACCTGATTTGATTTAGGATCTCAGCATCTCGTTTACGTGCAGCTACTCTTTTTTCTCGCAAAATCAATCGATCCAATACTAATTGATGTTTTTTCTTTTCGCGATCTTCGAATTTCCGTCTGATTTCCAGCTGTCGAATGAGTGTCATATGCTGCCGGCGGCGTTCTCGTTCCTATTAATTAAGAAACATAGTTTATTAAGCTCCAATTGAAGTACTACTAACAACACACAAAACTAATTGGGTTAGCAAATGTTATAAAACGTTAAGTGTACTAAATTTCAATACATGCACTATAGAGTCACTGTAAATCAAGAAACAAAGTAGCTTCATGTTAAGAGAAATGTGTTTTTTTTTTCTTTTTTTTGCGTATTTTTCGTTATGTGTGCTTGTGTTTGTTATTGTGTATGTTGAAAAAATTAAAGCGGTAGTAAGAACATTATTAATCTTTGATTATTTTTTTATTTGCATACCAGTTCGACAGCGTAGAGCAACTCCTTCTGCTTGTTGAGTTCCTGCAGATAAATCTGCGTGTCAGTTTTATATATTTATTTTAAAAACAATATGTAAAAGACATTAAAGAAAACTAAGAGTAAAGCATAGTTAAACTTTTTCCTTTCGTTAAGTGAGTCCGAATTAATACAAGAACAAGTAGTGAAAGTCTAACGCAGATAGGGGTGTCATTTGTTTCAATAAAATATGAGGTGATATCTGATATGATTTAGTGATTCTATTTGGCACAGAAGAGAACGGGTCAAAGAAAAAGTCATTCTGCATTCGAAGGATAGAAATATCCATAGGGAATCGTATTAGACATCGATGTCGAGCGATGGATGTAGAACCTTGGTGTAGAGATGCATATATTAATGACACGAAAATGGTTTTCTCTGTACACACCAAAATATCGAAAATACAAAACAAACAGCGCTTATTCGCTCAAGTATTGTTTCACAAACAGATAAAGCAGATAAAAATAAACTAAAGAATGTTGCATATATCGCCCAATTACAATAACCGACCCTATTAGAACATAAATCATCCTATCTGCTTTAAGTAGGCCTTCGTTTCTCTACCAGGTAAGCTCCTTCGAATGTATTTAATGGCAACGAAAAGGTAATCCCTTACCTCGGGCACTAAATACTACTACTAACTGACAAAATTTCTAGCTGAATCGAGTATACGAGGAAATCCATCAGGTTACAAGTCAGTTTATCTGGCACCAAACCAAAAATAGAAGCTTTTTTTCCATTACACCGAAGAACTTTCTGACAAACTCCAAGGTAGTTATAATCCCAGTTGGTATCACAAGACGCGTTGACTTGACTGCGACATTGAACGTATGTCTATCATAGAATCTTAACGTTTCAACTTTTAAAGCTTCGATATTTTTAGAACAGTCGACAGGATATTGTATAACGAAAACGTTGTCGTTTCAAAGCTAGCAATCTTCAATCATTAGAACTTTAACCAACCAATGATGTTGTACGTTTCCCCGACTGTGGATGATGCGTTAACAGCTTGAACTACTATAATAGTATACCGTCATTGGTGTAATGTGACAGATTAAGAAACAAGAGACAATAAACTGTTTTCCAAAAGAGCGATAACACACGTTTGAAATTCCCTAAGGAAACTTAAAGAACGTCCTCCGACGTAGTTCAATACAATCCTTGCGGCAAAACCTTTCAAACCCTCATGAAAATCATCTTCATCTGCAATAGGAATTAACAGAAAGTGCTGGGAATACTAGCTTCCTTCCGTCACCTCCGATGAAGTCCTTCAATGTAAGAAACAAGTAAAAGGCACAAGACACCCTTCCTACTATAGACCGCAGTGTATGCTCAATACGATGGGAACAGTGGACCACAAAGAATTTATCTATTAGAACTGTACAGGAATCATCAGCAGTAGTCGATAACAGTCGATTTGATTTTCATAGATATTAGGCTAACTTCCTCAGCAGCTACGAAGGCTGAAATGCCTTTTTGCCATCCTAATTGGTCTTAGGCATCCTAATGTAATAAGCTGGAACGACGCTATAGTCAGAATCTATTTCCAATTGCTCTACAACTCAATCAATGGTTTTTTACTTGTCAATGCTAATGAATGGTTCGCTGAAGATCCAGGGCCAACAGAGCTTAATACGAAATATTTTCACAAAATTTGTCAATGGATCCTTAAGGTCTTGTGCGAAATTCGTTAAATTGGAGGCAATAACGTGCCCGGTTCTGATGAGATTGAAAGACTTTATTACACATTTGTTGGTCTGTCATTTCCTTAAGAATCAAACATGCCCGAATCGCTATTTAAATATCGATTGTACATTTTGGAAAACCTCTTACATTGTATCTTTAATACCTGAATGGATATTTATCGATATTTCTTAATGCCGCAATAAACTGAGTTGATAAACGAGTCTTATCCAAAAATCGCACACAACAAACTAGCTATATCTATTTCCAAGACAAAAAATCTTGCATCTCTTAACAGAAGAACAACACAAACTTCCAAAATTCAAAAACAAAAAAGGAACACTCTCAAGAGAAACTCTCGAATTAAACTAATTTTCGAAGATCTACAAACGACTAAGTTCTACACAATCAATGACAGTGATTCGAAAGTTTCACCAACTATTCTCCATTAAATATAGCAACACTGATTGCTAAATGAAACTTACGAGAGCACAAAGGGAGGTAAATGTTTGATAGGACTCTGATTAAACACAATGCACATGGCCAGTTGCAACAATATTTCAAATTATTTAGTAGTCATTAAATCTAAACCACACCTTGTTGCAGCTGACCAAAGCATACTATATTACAGATATGGTCTACTACTAAGTATGATTACTAGTATGATGACTTAAAGATATGCAATACCTGTTCCTTAGCTAAAATAGCTTCTTGTCTTTTCTTTTCTTTTTCCTATAAAACAATAACAAACAGAACAGAATTAGAATTGTTTTTTTTTTTTCAAATGAAAGAACTGAAATCAAAGAGATGTAAGCAATAAACAACGAACCACCCACCTGCTGCTTTTTTAGAATTTCTTCTTGTTTGATACGTTCGAGTTCTTCTTGGCGTTTCTTGCGAGCCTGTAAAGCAAAATGTTTGTTTTAGATTAGTAGGGGTTCAAATCTTTACATAGCAATATACTATAACGAAGTAGTTAGAAAAAGAGCCACACCGCTCACCTCAATCGCCTGCTGATTTTTCAGCTCTTTCTCTTTTCTTTGCTGTTCTAGCTTCTCATTTTTCTCCTGGCGTGCCTTTTCTTTGTTTCTTGCCATTTCCTCTTTGGCAAGCTTTTTTGCTTCACGCATTGCTTGTTGTTGTTTGGCGATTTCAATTCGCTGCTCAACGTTCAAAGTTTGACGAGTGAACATCTTCAAGTCTTCTAAGCGTTTCGCTACATCGGCATCGGACATGCGGATGTACTCCCCATCATTGGCATATGGCGGAGGTGCGGGCTGCAAAAACGATCCTACTATGGCTCGGGATGAGAAACTAAAATTGTCTCGGGTCAGTTTGGATGGTTTTTTCTCCAGGTACTGCAAGAGAAGTATTTTATAAAAATAAACTATAGATGAGAAGGAATTATTTCGGGCTTACGGATAAAATTTGTCCAATTGTCTTGAGCTGTGTTGTACTACCTGGTGCATAGTAGTAAACGTCCCCACGAATTTGGCCAGCTTTGGTTAGACCTTTGATTACTGTTTCGCGTTTCCAGCCCAATTCGAGGGGTGCTCGCAGTTCGGTGATGTTGATTATTTGTGAATCCTCTCCCTCGGACTCAGAGAGACCACTCTCGGCGGCTACACTCTCAGAATCAGTGGATACATCTAATTGAGCATTTGCTTCTGTTAGTGCTTGACGAATTTTCTCCTGAAAAGAATAAAACAAACTTTAGGAAAATCACCGTTATAAGTCAATTTCTTTACTACTTACAAAATCAGCACCCTGCTGCATCAGCTGTTGAGTGGATAGCATTGGCTTTATACCAACTGCTCGACTCTGGGCAAGTAAGGACGCAACTGTATTCTTTTTCGGCTTGGAAACACCACGACCGAGATTTCTGGGACGTCCTTCTTTATATTGCGGTTGAGAACGATCACTTCCGCCACTGCCACTTGAGCTGCCTGACCCCAATGCGGCAGTTATCGAACTCAAGCTTTGTAGACTGTTCGAACCACCACCTGCTGATGTGCCGCCACCTCCTCCGCCAGCACTACCTGTACTGAGATTCAAGCTTCCACCTGTGCCTGTTCCCATGCCACCTCCTCCAATACTAGAACTACTGTAGTCGGTATTTGATAATTTATTGTCCGGCTTCATGGATAGATTGAGAGGAGCGTCAAAGTCCTCTACGGCAGACATCGAGGTGGCAGTCTTCATGCTCAGATTCACTCCAGCACCAGGCATTCCCAAGTGATCCGTATCATGTGGATCTTTATTTTTGCTGGACAAATTGTAGGCTCCATTCGAAGTTATAGTCGGTGGCAACTTAATCACTTCCACGCGATCGGCACTACCAGATAGATCTGTTGCCATTCCACTATTACCACCACGGCTGGACGACAAAGTAGCTGCAGATAATGAGGAACCTCCGCCGGCTCCCAGTCCAGGATTTGTACTCGCCGATGGAACGTTCAGATGACTTCCCATTGATGATACAGATGAACCAGAATTCGTTGATGACTGCGTTGGACCAGAAAGAGATAACATCCCTCCACCACTACTTCCACCACCGGATGACTGCTGTTGTTGAGCTGCATTGGCGGCGGCTGCCATGGCCGCATACTCCATCTCTAGACGTGCCCGCTTTGCTGGACTTAAGCCTGGAAATGCAAGGAGAGGATTTGATGGATCGAGAGATATTGTCTTTTTGCGACCACGATTTGTTGTACCAGGAATTTTGGGGCCAACTATAGATGAGGTGTACTTGATGATTTCAGTATCGGGTGGCAATCGGACTCCCAGCAAGGATGGATGTTCACTGGAAACGATATTCGGGAAAGAGAAACAAATTTGTTTTGGGAATTAGTTCGACCAAAGTTTAACATGATTTGCATTCGCAAATAAAAGTAGACACACACAGAAAGAGAGAAAAATATAGACATATACAGAAGAGACTACTAAAAATTAATAACATCAATGTGAACATCAAGGAAGCTTACTTTCCTTCCAGTGCAGCACTTTGTTTATTTCAACAATGGCAAAGAAAAGTATACAAAAAAAATCACATAATGAACAATGAATGGAACAAATGTTAAGTGTGATTCATACTCCGCCGTTGTATCCTTGTTTGGTGGATAATATTTCACTTGTACTCACCTCAAGATTCCGGACGGCATGTAGTCCTTCACTTTGCCGGTGTTAGCGGCTAGACAGGCATTCATAGCGGCTTGCACACTCTGTTGAGGATTTAGACCGAGATTTCCGAGTTGTGATAGTGAATTAAGGGCATTCAGTGAGTTGTTCTTGTCACGATCCTTGGATGAGTTGCCACCGCCAAGACCACCGCTGTTACCACTTGAATGAGAAGACATCATGGAACTGTGATGACCACCACCGGAGCCACTATTCCCTGAGCCACCGCCCATGTGATGATGTGTTATGGACCCACCGGATGATGATGATTTATTACCCGAGAGGCCTTGATGAGACTGTGACGCATGATGCGACGAAGACGAGGACTTTTTCGAGGATGATGAAGCTGCTTGTGAAGAAGCTGCTGCCGAAGCTGCAACCGCTTGCATGGCTAAAAGTTCTTTGTGCAATGTTACTGGATCATAAGCCGATGAGGAGGCTGGTTGAAGATTTGAAGACATCGATGATTTGCCATAACTTGAGGACTAAAAAGACAAACATAAATAAATTAATTACCCGATACGGTCGAAAAGTAAACAACACATGACCTTAGAAAGTTCAAAGCTAATCCCTGGTGTAAATAAAAGGCTACTAAAGGAGTAAACTTGTAAAAATTATGACAAAAATGTTCAAGTTCTTTCTATATGTAGGCATTGTCCGTGTAACAGTAACATAAGAACATGGATTGGGTTTCACGTACCAAAACTACCAAGAAAAACTCTTACTAGCAACGAAGAATCCGATAAGTTTGAATGGTCTTAACGAAGACATCTACAAGCTTCGTATGTTCAGGATTATTTGCGACGCCATAGGTTTGAAAGTTATAACTATCGTATTTGCGGTCTACACACACCCTAGAGGGCTAGGAGTTAATTTTCTCTACATTGCTGCATTGGTCCAGCAAAAACCAAAAAATGTACATCAGCACTCACTATTGAATGACAAATGAAGAAATTTCCCAGTTGCATCGGTCGAGCAATTGTACAGAAATCCAGAGAAGCCAGGAAACACCATGAATTCAATGAAAATGTAACTGCGAGGATAACACAAAAGCACGTCATCCATATAAGCAGAAAGAGAAGTTCAAGCGAAACCTATCAAGTAATGTTGCAGTTGAATGGTGACCGCAAATCCCCGCTAAATACTTCAATGTTTTTGGAAATCGTGGTTGCAGTTCTATTCTTCTTTGATTCGATTATACCCACCCTCCACAAGAGCGCAACAGCTCCATGGACCCAGGCCCTAATTTCTCACAACCATTCGTGTTGTGCATGTTATATTCTTTACGCGAATAGAAGGGGCCTTACTGTTTAATGCCATGTGCAAATTGTTATCTGAGAAGCTTTTTGATGATAAGTTATACACTCGTATGTTCGTCAGACGCTCACGAAGGATGGGCCGTTAAAACAACTTTTAGATGCTTTGGCTGGGATTCGAATCTCGAACCCCTTACTCCCTAGTCCAACGCAGTAACCACTTAAGGCCGTGGCTTCAGTTAGGTCAACGAAAAGAAGGGGACTAAACTACAAGAAATGGCTCAATAATAAGATGCTACTGGCAACTGTGTGGGAAAACTTGGGTTACTTAGTAGAAAATATTTAAAATTAGTGTCTGTTCATGTTGCTCCTGGATTTATCAGACCTCCATAATCAGGAAGAGCCTGTTATATGTACTAGAAAATACTGTTTAGTGCTCTGCCTAGCCTCATTGACATGAATATTATATTTCCTAATTTCACTGTGGAGAACTCTGCATTACTCTAGACTCTAGACAAGCACCATTAAAATGGACCTTTAAATCTTCACCTACCCTGTGTTGTGGTGATAGAATTGGATAGACCACCGGAAAGAAAAGTTATGTGTCGTATTTTTACTAATCAGTTCTATGACAATTGTGTAAAACTAGCTGTGTAAGGGGTGTTCTAATGAAACAGTGATACAGTCCAATTTGCGATCGCATAGTTAATGATAAACTTCATCAAGACTAAAATGACCAGTGCTACAGCGAACCTATCTGTGCCTAAGTACTGTATGTGCACCGACCAAACTGCATTTTTATTGTATATATCATACTTATACCTCATGGCAGGATAGACTGCAAATATTTGATTTACGCCTTACAGTATGGAGTTTTAAAGCAATTGTTTCTGAACAAAGTGATTCGTTAGGTGTTATTAGGTTTCATTACTTCATGGATAAAGTATGAAGGAGTCAGAGAGTAAGTAGAATATTTTTGCACTTGCTTATACATAATCGTTCACCCTAAGGTTCCTTTCAAACTATACGGCTAATGCACGGCTTTCCCTTTTTGCCCTTACCGTGTAATGTGAAGCGAGCCAGACTCTTCTTCAGACCACTAAAATAACTTATAACTAACGGATAGTGTGAAAGGAACCTAAGTGGTTGAATTGAAAAAAATTTAATGGCTTGAGTTGTACTACAGCACGTACACCACAATAACTGAGAGCATTGTATTAAACTCTGGCATGCATTGTACACAGCGTATTCTGTAAAAATCAGTTCGAATGCTACCTAGTACCTCATTTTCCGCTATCATTTTAAAATATGTATGTACGAAGCTATACACGTCTTTATTCATTTTATACATTCACCAACATAACTCGGTGAAAATCAATACAAATTAAATAATCTAGTAATTAAATATCAAATACATGTAGCTATACGAAGAGCACACCCACCCACTGATAACTGATTTGGTTAACTATGAGCACTTCTAAACAAACACAAAATATTATACCGCAAATAATTGGATGATTGGATATTCCGTGCGAATATGGAAAAGCTGCACCGTTATCCTCAATGCTACCACACATTCCCTTTGACATTATGCACACGCAACCCTTGTGCATACATGTATTGTGGATTGTAGTGCAAGGTATGTTCATTTGGGTCAAAAAAGAATGAATGGCAAATTTAAATAAATCAGGAAATGGAATGGCATGTACCTGTGCTGTAGAATGATAAGGCATACTAGACAAATACCTCTAAATAAGTCTGTTATATTTCCAGGTATTTATGCATATGTAGAGAGGAAATACAAGTTTTGGGAGAATTGATTGAGAAATAATTACCTTAACTGCGATGACTATAAATAATTGGATTTGTTTCCTACGTACATAAGTAGGCACATAGTGTGTCAAGAACGGTCCACAATACCCTTCCATGCACATATCCATAGAAAGCCTTATTGCCGCGAGGAAAAATTTGGGTGAAACGAATACATCCTCAATGAATCAGTAAGAACCTATTAAGATATTGGTGCATATGTACAAATGGATGTGTAACCTTGTATATGGGTCTGAGGGGTGTGTCGCCGGGATAAACGCGCAACCACTTAAAAATAAAATGTTACGACGAAAGCAAAAGCTTTGGAACCAAAATCGATTTAGAACAAGGACACAAATTTCTAAAGGAAACCGAAGCCGGACCACTGCTTTGGCTATGATGTTCAAACTTTCCTTCGCGATTTTAAGCTGAAGTAAATGAGGGTATCTTTGGCGGTAGTATTCTCAGACGATTTTGTCGCTAATTATTACAAAAGAACATGCTAACCGTCTTTCAAAATATGTTTTTACGCTTTTATAATCTTTCAAAAGTTAACAATATAAACATAATTGGAAGAAAAGCACGTCATTTACTAAAACTGCAGTAACACGTTACCCAATCAAACATTTATAACTTTGGATATCTAAGGTCGTTGTCTACCTATGTACATCTGTTCAGTAACAGGCCAATTCAAAGATTTTCTGAAGACAAAATATGATCAAGGTCTTTGCTAGAGTAGAGTATTCTTGTTTAGTAGCGGCAGGTTAATATGTAAGAGTAACATTAATTTCATCCTCCTAAACCCCGACGTACATGCATCAAATCAACAACCAAGTATGGGTGAGTGAAGTCATGCCCGATGACTGGACTATCAGCTCTATATGCCACATCTTCAATACTATGTCTTGCAAGAACTATGGAGCCATATCCCTGCTTAATATCGCATATAAAATATTTTCTAACGTATTGTGTGAACGTCTGAAACCTTTCTGCAACACACTAATCAGGCGGGATGTACTAGTGTGACATTCGGCCCGGCAGATTGACGGTCTACCAAATGTTCACAAAGGTAAGTCCTGGAAAAGAGCAAGGAATTTCAAATTGAAACTTACAATCTCTTCATCGAATTCAAGGCCGCATATGACAGCATTCACCATCTTGAGCTCTGCAAGGCAATGTCCGAATTCAGGATCCCGACAAAACTGATATAGCTTTGCCGCCTGAAGCTGGAACACACGATTTGGAATGTACAATTTGGGAACAGTTTCTCTGAACTATTCAAAACATGCATTGGATTTCGGCAAGGAGTTGCGCTGTCGTGAGATTTCCTAAACAGATAATGCTTAGGGCAAGTGTAAATACGGAAGGCACTATCTTCAACAAATCTGTCCAGCTGCTGGGATACGCAGATGACATCGATATCATCGATCGCTCACAGCGCTATAGAAGCTTTTACGGCAGTTGAAGAACAGCTGAAACCAGTTGGCCTTGAAGTTAATGAGGACAAAACGAAGTACTAGTCAGCAAAGAAGCATCGGTCCAGTGCATAGGACAAAACGTCACTGTTGGCAACAGTAACTTTGAGGTAGTTACGAAGTTTACCTAGCTCGGAAGACAAATGGCATGGTCTACAAAACATTGATCTTGTCGGGTCTGCTATATGGAGCCAAGTGGTGGACGATAAGCAGGAAATCATTCTTTATAGAATTTTCGGTCATATATGTGAGGAGAGCGATTGGAGGAAAAGATACAACCGCGAACTCTATGAGCTGTACTCCATCCAGATGTGGATATACTCCAAAAAGCCAAAACACTAAATCAGCCACATCGAGCAAATGAACCATAATGCTCCAGCAAAGTAGATCTTCGAATCACAGCCCCTAGGTTCGAAACAAGGAAGACCAAATCTCCATTTTAAATATCAATCTCTCTGGACAACTGAAAGCAGCGTGCCCAGGACCGAAAAGTGATATTTAATATAAGAGGAGCATGATGAGTAAACTCAAAGTACATGATCCACTAAAACTTTCACAAAACTTGCAATCTCTACATAACGGGAGGAAAAGAAGATGCAATAGTGACAGAAATAGTTAGAAGATTCCCCATAGACGACTTACGATAGGTGTAACATGCACAGTGGATTATTTAATCTTTTAACCTGAATGGCCTCAAATGCAGACCAGAGCGCATTAGAGCAGACCTTGGCCTTAGGTGACCCGAATGAGTTGAAAGCGATCTCAACCATCTGGAGGGGCTAAACCTATGACAGGTAGTTATCGATTGAGTTGGATAGAGAAGCTTATAAATTGAGGGACGTGGTATTTTACTATATAATACCACATTTTATGTTATTATTGCTTTTGCGAATCGTGTACATACAACAAAAAAAGTTTTTAGTCCATTCACTTGTCGCAGAGGACACTATTGTTACAGACTCACATTCACAGGGACAGATTTTCGGTTGCAGAAACCATCGAATGTGATTCGATTTGGATATGGCCCCTTTTATAGGAAGATCGATTGAGTTTCAGCTTTCTAGTTCATCAGTGGAAAAAAGTATATTATTGAATTTTCAGCAAACTAGGTTATCTTTTTTTGTGAAAATTAAAACAAGGCACGTGCAGTAGAATAGAACTTTATCGTTTTAACGGGTTTTAGTAGTTGTAGTCGCGATAAAATCCAATTAATTTGAAAACATTATAACTTTTTTTTATATTTCACAACCGACCATCCCACTGTCCCTTTTCCGTGTTCCTTTAAACCTATGTACATCAACCAGTTTACTCAAAAAACAATTTCCTTTGGTTTTCATTTTTTTTTTTGATTTTTTTAAAATTACCTTGTATGAACCACCACCACTGGAACCGGATGCCGATGTGGGTGTAATTGTGGTTCCCGCACCAAGGCCGTGCATACCAGATGAACCTCCTCCACCACTATTCATATTGTTTGACATATTTTGTTGTTGCTGCTGCTGTTGTTGTTGTTGCTGTTGTTGCCGTTTTTCTTTGCGACTCTTACTTGAACTCGATTTATTGTTTGACGAAGATGAACCACCGCCACCTGATACTCCAGTGGAATTGCTATTGTTCCCACTACCACCGCCCGCACCTAATCCTAGGGCCGATGGAAACGCAGATGCCAAATCAGGATGGGGAAATGGTGACAATCCCGATGCCTGTAAACGGCTGAAGTAGTCTTGAGCTGCTAGTTGTGCCACTGACCACCAACCTAAAAGATAAATTTGAAGTTTGAAGAATAAAATTGTGGTAAGAATAAATAGTTCTGTACATAAGTATGTTTGCATTCGTTTGTCATAAGCAAGTTAAAGGGTTCTTGTAAGGGAATGTACAAACATACGTACATATGTATATATCTCCGCTTTTTAGCAGAAATGAATTTCATTGACTCAATCAATCTTGTTGCCTTAACCATTCGAATCAGAGTTGAATTCGAAAATAAGGATAAGGATAAGGCCGATACCACCACAGAGTGTCATTACCAGCTCCTCGACAAAACTTATTGGCAACGTCCCAGCAAGTCGTTAAGATAGGAAGTGAACACATCTTCGGTGTGACCTTTGGTAAGCATAGCAACATCTGGCTACTGACTTAAACTTGTTGAGTTTATTGATTTTCCAGCGGTGTGAAACATAGGTGACGCTTGAACCTGATTTATGATCTTCCAATCTCAAAACGTGAATTTACATTTTTTACATGATGAAGTTTGGAGTTATTTGAAAGTTCTACTGAAATTCTGAGACCACCGGGTAGCAACTTAAAGAGCCCACCAGGCGACACCAGGCTATGTGTGCTATAGTGTATAAATTTGGGTGCACATAGTCAGTATGGAGTGTTCCTGTGCCAGTGAGAGAGACAACCCACCAATCAAAGTACTGAAAATATCGCAGCCGTTAGTGCTTGAGTTCAAAATGAGCCAAATCAGTCGATTCCACGCGGTTCACAGGAATTGGGAATCTCACAGTCCACATTATAGCGAATTTTTCGAAAATGTTTTGGCCTACACCCTTACAAGATCAAAATAACTCAAAAAGTACTGAAATCTCGTAAACATTTGAAACACCGAAAGTTCTTTGATTGGACTCTGCAAAAGTTTAAAGAAAATTCTGAAAAATCGTATTTGATGTTGAAGCTCATTTTTGGCTTCAAGAGACTACTGCATCCACAAGAAGTAATCGTTTGTTGTGGATTTCATTACGAACGTATGATTGATTCGATGAATTCCATCAAGATGGTGCTACAAGTCACAGAGCTGGTCAACCAATTGATCAATTGAAGAGAAAGTTCAATGATCGTGTAATCTCCAGAAATGGTCCGGTCGATTGGGCACCTCGCGTATGCTATCTAAGCCGTTGATTTATGCCAACAATTCAACAACGTTAGAGGAACAATATCGAACGCAAAATTCCCAACTTTCCGGCCAATGTGTGGAAAAGAGGTGGCAAATTGACTCAAAAGAATCGATCGCTGGAAACATGCTCGAAATGGTCATAAGAAAGAGACTGAGTTACAGACCTAAATTTAACAGGTGTACTACACACCTGGATATCTCCTGATATATTAATTATTCTGTATTCATAACTGCGTACATTTCCCAATAAAATCCCTTTAACCCCATTGACATGTATTTAACTCACTTGCTGGATGCAGACCTGCTAAACTTGCGGCTTGTGATGCAGCGACCGCCATCGTATTCTGATGATGATGTCCAGCAGCGGCTGCTGCTGCTGCCGCCATCGAGTAACGATCATTAGTTGAACTTGGACTTGGTAGCAAGCCAAGACCAGCGGCTGCAGCCGCATTAAATTGTGAGCTAAAGAGCGGATTTGATGCTGCTGCTGCAGCTGCGGCTGGATCTCGTCCCCAATATGCTGCAAGAATATATCAATTAAACACCACACCAAATTGCAAACAATTTTTGTAATACATACCAAACAACGAGGCTGCCTCCAGAAGGGACTGGTCGTGACCAGCACCTCCGCCGCCCCCACTCGATGACCCGGACTTGCTGCCGCCAGACTTTCCTTCTCCTCCGTCGTTATTCTTGTCCATGTTCTTCATTTGGAATTATTTGTTTTTCTCTGTTTCTCTATTACTTCCTCTTTCGATTTAAATAGAATTTATGTTTACAAAAATTCCTCAAATAAAAAATGTGCGTGTTTCACTTAAAGTAGTTATTTTCGTATATTTGTCTCCATATTGACAAGTCGGTTTACATGGTGACTGTTTTTGTTTTTCATAATTATCAGCTGTGACGTCACTTAACCATCTGAAAACAAAAGTGAAACATTATAGTTATGTTTTTTTTTTTTTTGTTTTTGTTTTATCGTACTAACATTATGCATATGCAGTTCAAAAAAAATAATAAACACAAATTGAATAATCAAATTTTATTTTTTTTACATTTTCTTTTCTATTTTCTTTCGGGGTAAAGCGATAAAGCCTACGGCCAGCTCTTGTTATTAAATGATTGACATGTGTACGAAGGAGTGAGATGAATATAGTAATCATCTGTAGTCGAAGAGAGACTGGAGGAATAAAGAGATGCTTGGCGCCTACTTCGTTTTATTTTGTGTGCGTGAGAGTTGCTCTTAAATTTTGCTTACAATCCACTCAGAGAGGACGAGCAAGCTGAAAGTGAGAGTGGATTCTCTTTGCGCAGTGCGCGTTGCCGCGCTCTTTACTATTTTACAATTTCCCCATTTTCGCTACACATTTTTCATTCATACTTTTTGCACTAACACACTGCCAAAGGGCGCGCATTGTGTTTTATTATGTAAAACGATAATAACGAGAGGAGACCAATGACTGAGCAAAAACGTAAAACACAATTGTTGTTTTTTTTATTCTTTTTTGTTTCTGTTTTTATTTTATTTTTATTGTTGTTATTAAGCGTGGTTGATTTTTACACTTGTAAATTGTTATTTTATGGGAGATGGGGGAGACACTACGCTAATTTAGTCAACAAGTTAAAATAATATTCTACTCGAATCGGAAATATACTGCAGTACCGGGTTTTCGGAGAATAGGACTTAAAATAGACAACTTTGTTGTTTGTACATGTGAATATACATACGTAAAACGCAAATGCAAGTCAATTGCGTTTTATTTCATCAATCCCAAAATCGGTGGGGGTTTCGTAATAGGCGAAGACAAATTTTAATCAATAATTTACGACCAAAAGTTTCCAAATTTATTCCAAGAATAGCGAAGCCAGTTCAAAAGAAGTTTCATTCTCTAAAAGAGATTTTCTAATGTGAATGCACCTTAAGTTTAGTAATTGGCTTTAACGGTTTGACAGTTGTGGTCTAGTAGGGTTATTGTGACAGTGACGACGCATTACATATCGATACATGCACCTGGTCCAAACCCTTTCATTGTTTACCCGGTCTATTCAAACACACATAAAACGATGAACATTTTGGGCTAAAACACCAGAAATTAACCAACAGAGACATTGTGCCAGGAAGTCCCAAGTCTCAATGAAAAATTGCGGATTTTATCGGGAAACCCATATGTTTGTTCTGTTTTGGGGAACTGAGAGTCGCAAGACATTCCCAAAGAGAGCCTTTTCGGCACAATAAGTGCAGGAAGGATGAGTCGCGTAAAACGCAACCCAATCAGCCCCCCTGGCGCTCAAGGGCTTATGATTGTCCTCTAAAGTGTTACGACACATCGCGATGTTGACTAACGCCCACTAAAACACACGGGCGTAGGTAGGAAATGGAAATTTTCAAGAATGCATGTGTCGACTCTAGGCGGAGTGAGATGTTGAATGAAAATCAATCAAACAATCGCTAGAGATGTGTGAAGAAGTCTGAAATAGGATCTAGAGAAGGTGTTGTTTCCACAAAAAGACTAACCAGTGCTATAGAGAGATTTTGGAGGACTATTTGAGGCTGAAAATGAAAAACATGCTAATTTAACAAAAAGAAACGAAGTCATCGAGATTTTGAAGCGTACATACTTATGATGAAGGCGTGGGCGCCTGGTTTATGGTCAGTTTGTTTTATGCTGTATAAATAGGTAACACCATGGGCATGGGTTATTTTAGGGTCAGAAGCCGTCCACTTATGTTAGTCTATTTGAAATATTGAATGTTAACATTTCATCATTGAAATAAACTTGTTTTCACTTCCAAGATCGATGGGTGCCACATTTTTTCACGACTAAGAGCTAACTCGGGTTTTGTATAACAATCCTCATTAAGGAATAAGCTACAAGCAATAGATGTCTTGTTGGATACTGAACGACCAATAACACTGTTTCGATTGCAGAATTTTTCTAATTGTTTGGTTGCTTGATACCCTGAGGACATTCTTTGAAGAAAACCCACGCAAAATGAATCCAAAAGCGTACAGAACATTGCGAAGGGTTTTTGAAAAAGGGTAGGCAGTATGTAATGCGAATGAATAAACGCAAAGGTTTACGTTCATAGTTAACAAGTAGGGCCAGTAAGATAGAATATATAGATTTTATCTGACCTTGTGTGGGACTACTAATAATCACAATGGATAAACGCCCGTTGGGCGCCGTTAAATTGTATCAATGCAACGTGTCAAAGAAAACTGACAATCCAAACCCAAAAAGCTAGTTAATTCAAACGGTAGGGATCTTAATGGCCACATTAATTAGAAACTCGTAGCTATCTGAAAGATGATCGGAGAAGGTTTGTGTTACAAAAATTGTTTAGCTCTAACTTAGCTCTAACATTGTCATGAATACAGCCAAAAAACGGAACTTCGTACGCTAAAGGATGACATGTCCATACCGTCAAAATCAGTTTTTTAATGAAAAAAAGTGAACGTGCCTATATATTTTTTGAAAGAAATGACTTAATATCAAGCTGTACGAGATCCACCTGGATTGGGATGACTCGCTCAAAACTCTGAGATTAAATCCACCAAAGACTAAAGCACTGACAGATCTCGTTGGCGGAAAACCTTGGCTACCTCTCTTACAAAAAATTAGTGCTACAACGATGACAGCAAACCACGTAATCCTGTCAAGGATCTGTAAGAACAATGTTTGTAGTAAAGAAGGAGTAGAATGTTTTATGGTCAAATATGCTAATAATATAACTATTCATGCTTCTCTATATTATTGTTGATGTTGCCATTGTTTAATTAGGTTAATGGAGTTGACGTGAAATTATCGTGTGACATGCTGTGTGCTCGTTTAGGATAAAAAGCGAAGAGTTCATAACGCACGGTGCAATGAACGACGATGTTTAAAAAAAAAAAGAGTGTTTACAAAAGGGGTAATAAAGCTTATTCAAGCTCATGAAGGCGCGGGTACTGTATTGTTTAAGGGAAATGGTCTCAATGTGGTTTAAAGATGGAAACCGTTCTGATTGTCCAGAACTGAGCCTCCTAGAGAAATTTTGAGTTCTTCTGAAAACCAAATTGAAGAAAAAAAACGGAACTTGAGCACCAACCAAATTTTTTGAAAGCAATGTTGGCAAGTCGTTTTCTGAGGACAAAATGCGAAGCCTAAACTATCGTCAAAGCTAAAGTTCGCCCACAAAAGACTTATTAAATTCCTTCATTAAATATTAAAAAAAATATATGTCTCTATTAAGTCTTTTGCTTTGCAATATTTCATTGGATTTGAATTATTCATTCCTTTGCTATTCCGGGATTTCCCCAACTTCAACAACTGTCTATGCAGATACCACGACAATTCAAAAATCTGTGTAAACATATAGTTAAACATGTAAACATTATAAGAAAGATCTTTTTGTAAATGTCAAATCTATAAGACCCCATACAGGTTTTGTCTAACATTTGCAAAGTGATATCCATTTGATGTGTCAGCACAAAACACATTAATTGACGCAATGGACATTTCGAAAAATTGCAAATCACATTACTCACACTCGTGGCATGACTCATGTGTTCAAGTTGATTGATGATAGATGAAAAACACTCGACTAGATGAAAATGATTATTAAATAGCTCTAAACGCAAACAATTGATTCTTCAAAACGATTACCATATATATGCGCGAGTAATCAGACGAACACATAATGATTAGTTAATGAGCAATGACACTGTTGATAAGATGATAGACAAATGCTGAACATTACATTTGTTTAAACAAAACAAAATGTTTGACCCATGTACGTAATACGTAGTAGTTTCAATGGATTGAGTGTAGTTTTCTGTTGAACGAGACCATATGCACGTAATGTGGATTCTAGGAACGAATACTTGATTTAATTAAATTCCAACGGAAATACTATCGCCGTGTTGTCAGTTCAAAACGGATCTCATACATTGGCTGTCCATATGAATTTCACGTAAACTATCAGATTGGTGACAGAGTAAAATAATTGTGTTGATAACACAAACTAACTTTCAGCCTATAATCGAATATCAGACATATGTACATATACATATACACTCGATTATAGAAATTGGAAATGTGCGACTAGATTATAGGCCTAGCTTCTCACTACCGTTTGTATTGTGCGTGTATTAGAGAGGACCTATTGGAAAAGCTTTCTCATGCTACTCTAGGATGTTAGTCAGACGCTCGCGAGATGTGGGCTCTAACGTGATATCTCACGCTGCGTAGTACAACGCACTAACCACTTGACTCACGGCCAAATATGCCACAAGCTTCGCCTTAAATTTTGTAAAACGATATCATTCTGTCCAATCGTAAGGTAAGACCTAACGTATGGCCAGCTTTGTACATGTATATCATGACATAATTAATTCCGCTGCCCTGGGAACCAATTTGATTTTTAGACGAGTCTGCGGATCTTATTGATATACGAGCCGACGGTATATAAGAGTAATCACCTGGATGTTGCATAGTTAGCTTTTTCTTCTCCATCAATAGAGCTCCAACACAGTTGCTTATGCTCGCGTTAAAACTGACTAATGCACAATAACCTGTTAGTATCCTGCTCACGAAATATTCACGATCACGATCTGCTAATAGCTGAACGGCTTCTTGTTCCTTATGACTAAGTTGGGATTGCTCCATCACTTATTACTCTGCTGGAGTGCTAGTACAACTATTTAGTTTCTAAACGGTCAGTAAATGCAACCAATGACCAAGACCTTTTTGGATGTTTGGATGCGCTTGTTAGCATGTCCGATTGCAGCCAAACGACACCAGTATTAGAAGCAGTGTTCCGACTATCTGTATGCATTACTTTGGCAGTGAACCCATTGTAGCCAAATGACATCAGTATTAGAAACAGTGTTCCGACTATCTATCCTATCATCCCTAGGCTTCTAGCCCAAAACACAACGGGCAGGCTTTGTTGCAACATTCTTATCTAAGAGCGCTGGCAATGCAACTCTGAAAGACATGTGGCTCTCGCTACATGTAAACCTTTACGTTAGCTCGCTATAATCAGAAGGTAGGTCAATTGACTTTGCCTGCCTTATTACTAAACATATGCGACTTAAAATGCAGCCGATGCAATTCTTGTCTTTCCATGCAACTGGATTGAAAACCCCCAGTTTCCGATTTCTTTTCATAACTATCTCAATGTTATCGTGGCATATGAAGGAGTGCCATACAACACTTTTTAACAACTTTTGGAAATGGATCCGACAGCAAAAGCGACTCTGAGTTCTCAAGGAGTCTATTGGAAAAGTTATATTCCTCCGAATTATCCTCAGAAATGGACATCAGAGGCTGACTACAGAGCGGTATACTCACCAACAGACGAACTCAATATAGAATACAATCTATAGCTGCATCTTGTGCTGGATTAAAGGGACAGTTTCTCTACGAAAGGCATGTATTTTAATTCCACCGACTTCCTTACCTTGTAGTCACTGCTCAGGAGATGTACGAAAAGTGACTCACACTTGACCATCCCCAACTGAAGGACTCGAGACAAAACATAACAATGAGGTCTACTGATCCAAGTCGAGGAAAAGTAGCAAATTACTTGAAGTTTTATTCATAGATACTTGTGACAAACCGCGTGGATCATAAATCGCCATAAGAGTGCCCTTCAAAGCACTAAAAGTTTGATATAAAAGCCAAACCCGTGCAACAGTCTAAACCCCTTATTGTGATTTGGCATTATCATGTTGTTCGCGTCTACATACGAGAAACTGCGAACGGAAAAAGCTGACACTTACAAATGTGTTGAAATTAAGTTCCATCATCTTCTTCGTAACTTCTACAGAAGTCGTAAGCGAGAAAGCCCAGTCTAATGGCGTCCTTGGCAATAGTGGAGTGTCCTACAGTACCACTTATTACAATTGCTACAAGCAACTCTAGCCTGTCTAGTGTCATCTTCCCATCTAAGATTGGAAAATTTGATAAAATAGCAATTTCTTGTAAAGTTTCTGTGTCCCGGTGTCTAAATTACGTAAAAATTGATTTGTTTAGTCATCTCGTTAAGAGACAAATGACAATTTAGATCAGTTTTTGAATTAAATGTGAAAGATTCCAGAGATTTAATGACTGACTATAAAAATTGTGATATTCCAATACCACATTGTACCTCAGCCACGACAAGACTTGTTTGCCACGATTTCAAGGAACATATGAATGTAAATCCTGCTATTGGCCCCAAGTGGTAAAGATGACACTATACCACAACCAAATGACACATCTGAATATGACTTTAACATTACTTCGTGCTAAAACCTAGAGACATACGGATGATTAGATGATTATTGTTTAATACATTGTGTTCAATACTGCCATAAGTACACACTGGTATGGTCACTCCTGTCTGTACTGCTTTGCTAAGACGCGTAAAATATTAAAACCAATCTGAAACGAGACGACACTTTTAATTATGCGCACTCTTCGTTGGTTTACCTAATGCAGAGAGAATATAAAAGCGGAACACTTCGGTTGTGGAACGCGATTGTCACCCTGATTTTATGTTTTCCCCGCTCTATTTACCCCTCATTCTTCTTACTAACAAACTAACGACAGAACCGATTGAACAAGTGCCGTCTAATCAGGGTGACATATCAACTTATGATGATGTTGTGGTGATAAAAAGTATGCCACTCCTGTAGACCATGAAAGGATAAACAATATTCCTTATACTAAGAGATTCTTCCATATCTCCTTGTTCGTTGCACAAAATTATTCTAGATTTGTAGTAGAAAGCCCCCACTTCATACCCACTGTCTTTATTAATGTAAGGACACATGAATGTGCGAGCTAGGCTAGGTCTAAGCAGGACAGTACACAGCAGAAACTTACTCTCACAGTGAAGTTTACTGCTCCAAGCATAACTACTCAACAGTGTTAGATTCTGTTGTATTAAAGATGGTAAAACTATCTACCCAAAAGGGTTTGGAAAACCTACTGCACATCAAAGCTTTAAGCACATTCGGATGACATATGTAGGTATACCACAGGGCTCTGTTTTGGGACCACTTTTGTTCATATTAAACATGAAGCAGGGGTATGTTCAAATTTTTGTTTGTTTACCTATGACGCTACAAAATAGTTGTATTTAAATAAAACACAGAATAGTAGATCTATCGAAAAGTTTAATCCAGATGTAGACCGCATGTTAAACATGGAATACGACCTCGTTCATATGAACACCGCAATCACGTTTGTTTCCACCCACTCTTCCACACAAATCCGCCAAAACGTTGACAATTTCGCGTTTGATACTGTTCCTGAGAACGTTAGTTGGTATAAACCAATGACTTAACCGTAACCCAATAAAACTGGATCATGATCTCTCGAGATTGCACGATTGCCGAACTTTCTCTTCAATAGATCAAGTGTTGTACCAGGTTTGCGACATGTGGCAACATCTTGTTGAAACAACATATCACTGATGTCAACTGCATCATATTCTGGTCAAAAATAGTTTTCAAGCATGGTACGATAGCGATCATTCTAATAGACGAAAATTACGGTCCAATAACACCATGAAATCCACGTCACATGGTCCCTTTTTGTGGTTGGAATGGAGTCTCTAGAAGCACATATGGGTTTGTTGGTACAAGGTTCATCACCCTATCGGAAGATGTTATCATTTTTGCAAATGGCGGCAAATGTCAACTCTACTTTGACATCTGTAAAGTAAACAGATACAATATACACGTCAACAAGACATGAATCGCTATACTCCTAAAGAACGCGGAATAATACTCCAAAGAACATCGGGTGACGACTTTTGCGCCACCTTCTTCAAACTTTTGGCCCTTCAAACGATCAAGAGTTCTTAAGTTAATTTTATCTTGTAAGATTGTAGGCCAAGATATTTACACCAAATTCGCCACAATGTGGACTGAGATTCTCAATTTCTGTGAATTATGTCGTGGAATCGATTTGACTGATTTGACTCATTTGGAACTGACGCACTTACAAATACAAATTTTTAGCGCTACAGGTCTATGGGACCTAGCTTCTCACAGCCATTCGTGCTATGCGAAGGGGCTGTTCTACTCTCGGATGTTTGTCAGACGCTCACGATAGGTGGGCCCGTAGAAAGATTTTTAAGTGTTTTTGCTGGGATTCGAACCTCGGACCCCCTGCTCCGTAGTCCAACGCACTAATGTTGCGACCAGCAACTCAGAATTTCGGTAGTATTTTTAGTAATTTCCAAATTAGAATCGTTTTATCGATTTCCCTTCGAATTGATTCTCATATGTTTCAGAACGTCGATCAATGGCAATCTTCTTGGTTTCAAGGTCTCGATATCGAATCTCTCACTGTTCAACACATCAATTTCTTTACCAAAAAAAACGTGTAGTTCCCCCCTTACCAACATGAAATAACTACGATGAACGAACTACTAAACGACCCAATTAAGCAGAACTAGCCGTGACAAAAGCTCAGAAAAAAAAGGTTACTATGTCCTAAAAATCTTCCCATTTTGCTGTCCACTTTTTCCACTGCAAACAAATACGTTTTATTTATGTGTATTAACATTAATAGCATCCATCACAGAGCAACAAAGAACGTTAAATTCATTTAACAACACGCTGTTTCATTATTACTCACAATAATGTAACATGGAAAACCCCCATAGAAGGTCATTCGAAATCGAAAACAACAACAAAACAACGCAAGTGTCAACCAACTTACCCTACTCTCCAGAGTACGAAGAATGGGGTAACAAAAATCAATTTATGTTTGACATTTTCTTTTATTCCTTTCTTTCTTTTTTTTTCTTATTTTGTTTGTTTTTTTTTTGTCTGTTTGTTTTATATTTACGATTCTACTCTCTTCGCTCAATCGCACACGCTCTTCGATAGAAAAGAGAATCAGCGCAACTATTTAAGAGAACACTTCGACAAAAGAGAAAAAGACACATTATTTTGTTTTCTTTGGCCCACGAGATTGGGAGGAAAAAAGAAACACAAAAGAAAAACAAAACTGACACTTACATACACATACACAGAGAGTAAGCCGTTTACTCACGCATATCTGTTTCACATAATTTTCACACACATACACGAATTTCCAATCACATTTTTTTTTCTTCTCCAATTTTTTTTCCTTTCTTTTTCACAGAATTTCTTTCTATTCTTTTACCATTGAACACATTTTTGGATCGTCATTCTTTGATTTTTATTGTTAAACAATATTTTTGAAACAAAATATAACTTCTTTTCGTGGAATTATGTGATTAACATAAAAAACAGCACACAGCACACACGCTTTGAAGAATTTATCGAATTTATCACTGAATGGTGGTGTGGTCCCGTCGCGACATAAACCGTAATTCATGATTTTATGGACATTAACCACACTTTTTGGGTTAAAAAACTATACTTTCTCGAAGCGGCCGTACTTGATGAATATTATTTCAATATTTTCCGGTATAATTTGTTAACATTTACTGATGATTTTTTAATTTTCATGCCGCGAAATTGATTTGCAGACCGTCGTCTTTCAAGATGGCGACGAAGTTGCTGGCGAACAGCAGCAGCGCGAGAGTGGTGGATTTGTATAGTTTTCGTTTTCGCACAGAATTGTTTTATTTTTCTTCTCTTCTGACGGTTTCTCGTTTTTCTTTTTCTTTTTTTCTTTTTTGATTCCACTTGGTTTCTTGCTTATGTGTCGTTCGTTTGGGAGTTCTGCGGTTGTTGTTGTTGTTGTTGCGAGAGTGCACGAGAAGGTGGTGGTTTTTAAAAGGAATCTTGTTAAAGTTTTTTTTTTGTTCCTTTCTTTTTGTTGGTTTATATTGATGTAATTGTCTTATTATCGCATTTTGTTAAATGGGTATCATTCAGTAAAATGTAACAAAAATGTAATGTCACCTCCCCGTTAACCGGATTCGGATGGATAATGCCATTTTGTCATAACTATAACTGTCACACATGACAATTGCAAGAAATATAAAATTTGAAAATCACAATCCAAATCAACATTTATTGAAAAATTATTGGAATCCCAAGTCGGAGCAGCACACATTTGTCGGATTATGTATTGTAGCGAGGAGCAAGCTTATACTCCGATTACGCCATGACATAATTGGAAAATCGAATACCCAGAGACAGTTCTGGTGTAGCTGGAGTAAAATTTCGAGGAACGACCGGCAATGGGGGAGAAATGGGTGTCATGATTGCAGAGGTAAAGGACACAAAAGTCGAAAGAATTTCCTTGGGAGAGGGAATCAAAATGTGTATCTATCTTTTGCGAAGCAGCAGCACCCGTCGGGATTTCAATTGTTGCTGTGGGGAGACACTGCAAACATCTACACACACACACATTCACATACACATAGAGCTGGTGCTCCTCGAATGGTATGGCGGCGAAGCCCTAAAGGAAAGGTGTTACAACTAGAAAGAGAGAAACGTTTCATGTATCTTGTGGATGTTTTTACAAGGATGATTGAACGCTACACATATCAGAGTGGAGATTAGGATATTTGTATTTGGTTCGCAAAATGATTTTAGCCTGGGAAACGTCGAATCGTACAGTTATGGATTATAGCCGAATTTGGTCTGACTATTCAGACTAAAGGAAAAATATAACACCGTGCAGTGTACCGAAAAGGAATATGAAGGAAGTCGCCAGCCAACTCTATGAGTTTCGTTGCTGTTGTGTCGTACGTATTTAGAATATGAAAAAGTTAAACCACGCAAATCCAGTACAGATTATCAATCTTTAGGTAGTTAAGTAGACTCTCAATACGTTTATGCTTAAAACAGATACCTGTACCTTCTTTTACAATAATATCAGCGATGGGCTATTGAGTAGCAATTCCCTTTTCGGGTTAGCTCAAGAAACTGTCCATACAACCCCCTGATTGTTCCAGTCCAGCAATAAGAAGAGTCACATAGTTATGTACAAACAAGAAGAACATAAAAGATGACGGAAAGTCTTCAATAGCACCGCGGAACACTTAGTACGTGAAATTTGAAACAAGCACCTATGTTTAGACAAAGCCTGGTTGTTACAATCTAGATCCACCATTTCTATATATGCAAATAAGCACTTAAAGAGGACATATTGTAATGTTGCTAGGCTCTACGACAGGGGCAGGGAAAACATGCAAGTCAGCGGTGTTTCTGGTCGTGAGGACACGATTGTTGATAAGGCTGATGACACAGTTTAAAGATCAATAATGTAAGCGCAAGTCAATAAGCTAGGTAAGTTCAAGATCAGTATCAGTTTAACCTTTATAGTCAAATAGTTATTGAAAAAGTGTTGAAATCCTTAGTCGGACTATTAAAATCCGCCTAGTGCCACGCCCACTCTTCCCTTGTGCACAATGTATTTTGCTTGAAATCGAAAAAAAATTATGAAGACTAAATATTTAGGTATTTAAACTGTCCACATTTCACGCATCATTAGCCGAGTCAGCTATTTAAGGAATTTTTCATACCATCTCCATAAATATGTTTGAGGTTAACATTGGATCTCCACCTTAACTTATTGTTGGTTGAACCTGTTTGAGTCACGAACTCAAGCTTTAATATCGGTGATCGTGAAACATTTACCAAAAATACGGAAAAGGTGCGAAATATCGCAATTAGTCTTGATAAATAGTCTGGTCATCTTTTGGGGGGAAAACTAAATAGAAAGTATTTCGATAGTCGTTGAAGCCATGGTGCACAGTTCATAGGCAGGGCAGTGATGATACAAAAAGTCAGTTGATGGATTCCTACGGGTGTCTTGGGTTCTTTTCCTCTATGAATATGATGAAGAAGAATTTTCCATTGATATTATATTTGTCAGACGCTCGCGAGAGGTGGAGCCCTTAAAAAAACTTGCAGGTGTTTCGACTGGGAACCCCTTGTTTCATAGGCCAACGCACTAACCACTAAGCCACGGCGCCCACTTATATTGCATTTATTATCATCTATTAGGTGTATGCATGTTAAGAGCACTAACAGCTCGGGTGATGCAAGTGGAAGACATGTTGGTTCGTGATATAGACCATCTGAAAGTTTCCGAAACATTGACATTATCGTGCCATTTCACCCGCTTGAGGTGCAAGGTCGGATTTATGGCTATTTTTTGTATTACTGTGATAATGAAGTGTCCGACACAACAATGTCAAGAATGTAAAACGTATCTTCTTCATAACTTCAATTCTGCATACCCTTTCAATTGTCTCACAACATTGTACATCTCTTCGCCACACAATCCTTAATGTTTGTTATATTATTTGGTCTGTAAGCTCTCTGTGAGCTATCTAGATTGAGTTCCTCATAATTTTGAATAACTCTCATTTTTGGAACATTTCCGAAAGACAGAAACAGAGATGTTTACATTAATAAATAAATAACTCAGGACATCATCCTTATTCCAAAGGTAAAAGTATTCAAAATGGGTGGAATAAAGTTCCCAGTTAAATCGAAAAATCATTGAAGGACAATTGCAATTACCTTCGACATAGAAACTAGTTGAACCATTTAGAAGAAGATTTGTTGTACTTTCTTGAAGAGTCCTCGCAAGTGTTGACCCCCATGTATGATTCACATAATCCTTAAACTGCCTGCAAATATTTGGTGCAACAACTCCGTACTGGGCTGAACGCCTTCATAGCTTCTCCCAATCATTCATATACACATATACATATATTGGTACATGTATAGTATTATATTCTTTACTCGAAGTTATCTACAGTTTAAGGCTTTTTGATGACAATTAGGTAAACTCGCGAAGTGCGACCCTGAAAGAGGAGTAACCGAACAATTTAATTGCGGAAAAGATAATTTATGGATGGATGAAAGTATGGAAGTAAAAGTCTCACATTTAAAGACTTTGATTTTGAAATTTAAGCACAGTGTATGGACTCCTATACAATACCAGATTAGTAAGTTTATAAGACTCAATCCTCTATTGTATGAAGGTATCCTTAATCTGCAAATTTCGAAAGCAGCAGAGATTATTAGTTCTGGCGGTGGTATGCTCACAGTTTGAAGCTTTAACTAGCACAGTACAAAAAAACGAATAGTGCTCATCAACTATACCAGCAGAAAGGCTCTGTAGACCGTAAATACTGCAACAAATGGGACACATTCCTAGAATATTGCAGAGACATAGTCATTGTGTGCAATTTCGGGAAATCTGGGAAACTTTTTTCCCAGTTGCCGTGCTTCCTTCTCAACTGTTCTGCGCCAGGTATGTCACCATCCTGAGTAAACGGGTTCCATTGCATCGCGTGGTTAGCTATGGAGCTGTCACCCTTTCGAAGAGTATGTTTAAGGACTAGAATGTATGACAAATCAGTACCTAATACCGGCTGCTACGAAACTAATAGAACTTAAGTGTACCTACCGATCGATGGTGACTTCCTATGATACAAAGTAGAAACATCGTAGAAACATCGTAATAAAATGAAATGATGAAATTATGTCGAAAAATGAGAGTTAAAGTCGTATATTATGTGAGTGAAGTTAACCATTTATTTAAGGAGGAGGTCGTGTTAATAGATACAAAATACGATGTGTTGTTGTTCCGATTCTACACTAAATGTTCAATGGGGGGTGCCGTAGCCAGTTCCTCATACATTACTAGCAGTTTGCTAGCAAAAATCTGAAGAACTGCAATTTATACTCAATTTTGTAAGCAATTAGTTGTGGGCTTCTCGAAATGCGATGGTCAGGAACGGACTTGATGGTCTTGACCCTTCAAAACTTTGTAATATTAGCTAAACTAGCAGAACCAAATATCAAAACTATACTTCACATCTCTTAGTACTCCACTTCTTCGACATACTTGGCACCACGTAAACAGAGATATCGAACGTCTCCAGTGCTATAAACAATAGGTGACAAAAGCACAAAATAACAAGTCAACAAGTACTTGTTTAGCTATACCTAGTCAACAAGTAAAGATCATTTCTGTTACTCAACAGAAACCATAACTTCTTAAGTTGTTCAACAAGTATGCCTTACGCTATAATTCGGAGAGAAGGTATGAGCCTTATAAAAAGTAGGACGAATTATTTAGTTCAACAATGATGTTCCGCAGGAAGTAAATCATTTAATCAACTATTGCAAGTGTTTAATTCTAACTTGTTGACTCCGAACAAGTTGATCAACGTCTGTGGGAATTTATCGACTTTCCAACAAGTGCAGTTGATTTATTTCAAAATATAACAAACTCCCACTTGTGGAAAGATTACAAAACGTTGTGGAATTGTACTTGTTTAACAATCATTTGTTGTGTTGTATTATAGACTACAGCTTATTCTGCGAACGGTTCTAGGAAATACTTAGTAGGAAAGCCTAACAAGTCATATTCCAGAGTGTAAAAATTGCTAGGATTTTGGAAAAGCAACCAATTGGAGGGACACAGAAGAGGGATGAGAAACCGATCAATATTGTACTAAATAATTGTCCCCTCACTACAAAACTGATGCAACAACTACGCCAAAATTTCGATACATGATTGCCTGCCTTACTTATCTCCACTGGTTTAATTGCCTTGAACCCCCCTGTAACTCACCCTGAACGCGATTTCAATTAAATTAAAAATAATTTCTTGATCCCAAAGCCTATTTGAGAAGGTACCTGCCAAATGGTATTACCCGAATTGCGCCTACAATCAGTTGCTTAGGTGTTGGCAGTTTGTTATCTTTTCGTCTCGAGAACAACTAGTTCACAAGTGCCACACCTTTCCCCAAAGCGATCTATTTGTATATCAAAATAAATGATAATTATGTGGTTAGGGTTCGGTGATAAGCGATAACAAACTTGTTATAAAAATAAAAATAAATACATGTAAATTAATTTAAATTCAATTGGTGTTTTGGGTGACTTAGCCTGCTTCTCGGTATTGTTATCTTTGTTTTGAAATGAAATACGTTCTGGCAGTGTGACTGGGAGGTATTATTTCAATTTGAATAGCTTGCCTGATAAAGCAGTGTTTGAGGAGATACTATGTATAGTATGGTGTTCAGCAATTTCTGGTGAAAATTCTGGTCAATGCTTGGTAATTCGGTCAATAGAAACAAACAAAAGAGAGCTTTGTGCATTCGATCGGGTGTTATTTTGCCAACTGAATTTGGTGAGGCAAAAGGAAGGAAATAGAATTCGTGTTATTTATTTGGTATAAATTCTGTGCTTCCTTTTTACTTGCACCTATACCTATAGGGCAAGTATTGTATTCGTGCAAAATTTGGAACTCGAGATTTTAATCAAACTTGACATTACTATAATGGAGAAGTCCAAAAAAGTAGGTCCGCCAATGCCGTCTGTCTGTCTGTCTGTCTGTCTGTCTGTGCACGAGGCTACAGCCTAAACGAGTGGATGGATTAAGATCAAACTTCATATATAGGGTCTGTGCGATAATCCCTAGAGGCGAAATCGGAATTTTCATTCTAACCTCAAAATTAAGGGTAGTTTACTTAAATCTGATTTCAGTTAAAATGGATTTTCTCGAAAACGGCTCTAACGATTTTGATTAAACTTCATATTTGAATTAGTCTGTTCAATTGCAATCAGATGATGTATCGTGCTGCTTACCAAAATTGGCAACAATGGTACTTTACTTATAGCCAATTTGCGAGAAAACGGCTTCAATGATTTAGTTCAAATTTCATATTTGGAAGGTAATGCAACATAATGGCGTACCACGTTTCGGTCTGAGTATGGTATAACGGTACTTACGACCAAGGTGACTAAAGGCCGATTTGCTTGAAATTGCCTTCAACGATTTTATTTAGATTTTGAAATATGATTAAACATCTCAAATTCTATCAGGAACTGTTTCACATTTTTGGCCAAAAGTTAGTATAGCGGTATTTTTCGCGAAATCGAGCAGTTGGAGCCACTTTACTCGAAAACGGCTCCAACGATTTTTATTAAATTTTATATTAGAATACGCATTTTCAAACCCTATGAGATGACATACAACGTTTTTGACCAAAACTGTTTTGAAAGGTACTTTACTTAGAGCCAACTTCATAAAAACACGCTTTTCTCGAAAACTTTTCTCGAACGTTACTGTTTTATTTTCATATCTAGGCTTCTTTTATAAAACTCTATAAGTTGGCATACCACGTTTTTCGTCCAAATTGCTTAAAATTCCACTTCCCTTACAGCCAATTTTAAAAAAACACGAATTTCATATCATATTAATAGGCAAACATGAATTTTATCAAAACTTCTTCCTACTGAACCGATTTTCAAAATTATATGTATACCATTGCAAAAGCTTTTTCCCACAGATGCCTTTAATAGTTAAAGGCCAGATTGATAGCAATGGTACAGTAGCTTTTTAAAGGTAAGTCAATGCATTTGCGGAAGTACACGCACACTATAGTGAACCAAAAAATATGTATGTATTGTACTTGACTTCTTGCACCATCCCACCGCAGTGTTGCTGCCAAGGTTTGAGAAAAAAATGTCACCAGAAAGGAAAAACGTACCTAAAGTATCAAAATACGAATTCTGTATAATATTTCCATTGGCAGTGGAACTATGTCGCAGAATCAAAAAAGTTAGAAATTGTTATAAAGATGCTCTTTTATGGCATCTGTAGTCGAAAGTGAAACTATCAACATAGCCATTTTTAAGAAAACGAAGCATCACATTTAAATTAATAATCACTTTTGATACGTATCTATTACTTGGCAACACTCTAGAACACAGCTGTTGTCATGGAAACGTTCTTTTTTCCTTACGATATAGGTTTGCGCACGTGCTACTGGATTTGTCTGAAATTCATTTTCATTGGTTAAAAGACAGAGAGAGAGAAAGAAAATATTGTTACATTTTTAGGGACTTACTTTGGGTTTTCGCATATTCACCGGAGTTCAAAGACAATGAACTTATGAGTGAAATTGAAGGAAAAGTAACGACTATGCTTAATTTTCAAGAGCTTTATCAAATCCTACAGATGATATATGACATTTTTGGCCAATCTGTTTAGAACGATGGTTTACTTATAGTCAACTTACATATGCTTACCTACTTATGTATATATTCGTTAATTTATTTTTAGCTCGAATACACACAAGAATTTAAGATATACATAGGTGCAAGTTTGTACGGCCCAGTCGTGCACTTTATTTTATATAATCCAAGACTTCTGGGAATACCTAATGTACCTACACACAATCGAAGAAATGCTTAGTTGGGAAAGTCGTAATAGCTACAACTATAGTTAAAGCAACAGAAATATTTATAGCAAGAGGACTGAACCGATCATTTACACTTCTAAATTTAGGGGCTTATACCAGAAGCTTAGATCGATGGTATAAACGTTTTTCTTCACAACCATTCAGAGACCATTAAGAGCTTATCCCGCATTCCATTTACGTTGCAGATTTTTGCCCTGACCTTCAAATAAATCAAAAAGTTCACAACTACATATCTAGAAGTTTGCGAATTAAGAAACTTTAGACCCTACTAACGATTTCAAGCAATATTCGCAGATAGACAGAGATTATTTGAGGAAATTCGTAGACTTTTGATATAACTATCAAACAACTTGCTTAGGGACACCTCCACCTTCCAACCAGTTCTTGAGATTTTGGTCAACTGGACGGAGAATTTAAAAATCAGTCAACTAAAAACGAAGTAACGAACGCACATATCAGGACTCTGTGCCCTTTTCAAATTTAGATACAAGTAGAGAGGGGTATGTAAGGACACCAGCTACACATCACACAGTCGAGTATCAAATTGACATTGTGGTAGCCAGTAGGCATCAGCTTAGACTCGTTGCCCTTATCCAAGTCTATCACACTTCAAAGGTAGATGTTATCCAGTTTTACAACAAAAGTAAGTAATAGCTTGTGAAGGTTATGCACCATCTTTCTATGAGTTTCAAATTGTGTGTAAACTATACTCTGATTGAGCAGATTGACACCTCTGTAAGCTCTTTAAGCAAAGAAACAAAAGAAACATTCAAGGAAATCTAACATACGTACATACGTTGCAAAAAAGTGAAGAATACCCCAATGCATCTACACGTACTTACGGAATAATCTAGCAAAATAAGAGTCTACCTGAAAGCTTGACAGAGGTGCTTTAAGGCGGAAATACAGAATCAAACTATAGACCAAGACGAAGTTGCAGAAACAAACAAAACTCCTGCAAAAGTAGCTAGTAATAGTTTGTAAAATCACAGTCGGAGTAAAGTTGAACTCACACGTCCCGACATAGGAGTGAAAAGAACACTCGAACGGCATCACTTAAGGAAACAAAAACTGCAAGATTTCAATAAACACCACCTACTCGTCGATTCTAGGACCATTTATGACAGCTTTGCCAGATATGAGGCTGAACTTAACATTTCTGTCAAGCTCATGCATCTGTAGAGGATAACTCTGAAAGCAACCAAACATATCCTTTTCATGTCAGATAGGCGAAGCACTCACTAATCAATATAAAATCAGTTTCATCTACATATGTACATATGTATGTATGTATGTACGTATATTCTGATGACGTTGACATTATTAGAAGAACTTAAATGTTTGTCGTTGATGCGGTTAAAATATATCGGCAATGCCTGCAGTCTACAGGTCACGACAACGACTTCAACAAAAAAATAAACCGCTCTAACTGACCACTGTGAGTTCCTAGACCAGTATCGACATCAAAGAAGGAAAACTTACAGACAGTACATATTTCAGTTCCCTTTCCATTAATACACAGTGTAGAGCCTGCACAGTGATCTCGAGTTTCATTGATTTACTTGGTCTTGGAACATGCATGTTAGCTAACCGGTAATAAATGATTCCGCAAAGTACAGATTGATGGGTGATCCGTTGGTTTACCTACTCTAAAATGAAGACAACTTTTACCTCAGTGCACAATCTGAGAACCTAAGTAGATTATGCAATAGGTAGACTTTGTCGATCACCCGTCATTTTATTGTCGTTGCCTGAAAGAAAACCATAACTGACATCGAAAAATGGTCACCATTTTATGAAAAGTAATATTTATTACGATTTTACATACTATCTATACATATCAGCATACCTTGCTGAGGAAGCCAAAACTCTTAAGAGTTTAATTTGAATGATATCTCAAGAGCGCTTTTCACAACCATACTTTTAGCCATACTGCAAGCCTAAGACCGCAGGAACATTCAGAGAAAAATTGGAACGGATTTTTACTTATCTTTGAAGGGGATCACTTGCGAACGATCCTCTAAGCAAGACGAAACTTTTAACCCTCATCATTTGTTACAGCGTGAACTACGATTTTATCAGACATACCTTACCTACGGAGATGTCAAATATCAAATCATTATGGTATGCCATAACTCTGTAGACATTTACCACTTTTATTTTCTTGCCAGTTATCAGCTTATGAAGGACAATGACCTCTTTGTTTTGGCAAGATAAGCGCAGGTGCAGAAACCATATCAAGGAAATCATTACTAAAGACAGGAGCAATCAGTCTTACAAACTGTCCAGTGAAGAAAGACGAAAAATTGGCAGCTTTTTATACATAGGACATCTTGTCTCGGCTGACAGTAACACGGGGACGGAACAGGATAAAAACAAAACAGTTGTCGCAGACTTGGTAGGGCACTGTCTTCCCTGCAGCACGTGTGTAGTAAACAATCCAAAAATGTACCTTCTCATAGATATTTGCGTTATGCGTATTATATACTTCACACGAATAGAAGAGGATTCACAGTGTAATGACTTGTTCGAAGGACAATTTTGGTTTTTAAGAAGCTTTTTAATAACAATTATACTCTCTAATGCTTGTCAAATGGTCGCGGGAGGTGAGCCCAACAAAAACCTTTAGTGTTGTCTACTAGAAGAATAATAAGTTCACACGCACGCTTAAATAAAATAAATATTTGGCGCTACAGGTCGATGGGACCCAGGGCCTAGCATCTCAAGACTATTCGTGTTGTGCGTGTTATATTCTTTACACGAATGGAAGGGTCCTACCGTTCAATGCTGTGTCCGAAGGGCGAAGGGTTTGAGAAGCTTTCTCGGGACAGTTGTACTCTCGAATGTTTGTCAGACGCACGCTTCTCCAGGAGGAAAATACGATCCTCCCTATCCCTGGCATCTGTTCGATTTGACAACTTCGAACGTCCCGAAGGCTGACCATTTTATAAACAAGTTAAAATTGAATTGTCTAGTCTACAAATGCATCACTATTCAGTCGTCCTTTTCTGTAGTTCAACAGTTCTTAAAAAAACAAAAAACCGATGAGTGGTAGAGTGGATTTTCTATAAAGATCTCCAGCAAATGATTAGATTTGTTCACTTCTCTGAGAGTATCAAACTTGTAAATAGAGATTTCCACTTCTGACACCCTACGAGTACGAGGTACTCTTCATTATTTTGAAACACTCTATTCCGAATCCCTATGTCAATCGGTATAAAAGGACAACAATCCCAAACATAAATACACCACGCAAAAGTGTATTTTTGTGTGGAATCAATTGCTGTCGCTATGCTAAAGCTCCAAAACATGTCTATTCCATGTTGATATCGATGAATTTGTGGTGATCTCCAATAATCCATCTGCCCATCAATCCATGGCACAACATTGACTGCAAAAACACTACCCACATGCATTCCACATGGCCGAAATTTATTCGATGTGCACAGTGCTCTGGTGCACACCCTTTCACCCGATTTTCACACAGAGTACAGGATACACTTTATTCCGTTTTCTTTTCCTCTTTTCCGTTTTTTCTTTGGTCCTGCACACTACTCCTGCTCCTGCTGCTGCTGCTGCTCCTGCTGCATGTGTAATAATATTTTCCATGAAATGGTTTTGCTTCTGCCATTTCGTTGCTTTGTGGAACGTGTCCAAGTCCAACTAGCAGATGTACTCAAATCGTTTTTATTTCGATTTTTTTGTTTTTTTTTTTTTTTTTGTATTTCTTTCTTTTACTTTGGTCTCCCTTTTGTCTCTTCCTGTCCTGTATTCATAGGATTTACCACCTCATGGGCTTTGTGTATAGCATAGCCTGTGCAGTGTGTTTTCCCCTGCGGTTGTATAGTTTTCTTGTGTGTTTGTGTTTGTATAGATTATAAAGTGAGCGAGAGAACAGTAGGAAAATGTGAGACACCAAAATTAAATAAAAAAAAAAAAAACTAAAAAAAAACCGTAAAAATCCGCATTTGGAATGAATTCGAATTCGTGTGTCGTGTTCGTCTGTTACCCTGTGTTCCTCTGTTACCTTCATTGTTACACATAGCAGCGGAATGATTCTGTATGCGGCGAATTCTTGAATTGGTGTTGAAGTGTCTCTGGCTTGTATGAGTATGGTCCTGCTCCTGCGTTTTCACAAAATTTATTATAAATTTCTGTATCAGAGAATAGGGTACGGTTTGTGTGTACCTTTGTGTGCTGTTACCATTTTGGGGGATTGGAACGGCAGCGCTGAAGATAGAAAATAATTTGATTGGCCTATAGTGGCGGAGTTGGGGGTGAGTTTAATTAATAAACGAATTTAAAATTATCCATGTACTGAGGGGGACTGTTTTGCTGTATACATCCATACAAACATATAATGTTAAAATGCAACTTTTCATTGGATATCTATTGATGACAATATTAAAAACAATGTTTCGGCGGAGTGGGATATTTCGATAGAAAATGTCGGACATAGGTATGCAAATGTGTATAAATTTAAATGAATTACTGAAGCCATAGACGCGCTTTCGGTTCAAAATCTGCTCGTACATCATACCGTACACGTCTGCGTCCTCCTGTAGTGGGGACAGAATAAATAGGGAGCCACAGACAAATGATAATTTTCCAAATCTATAGGTAGGTACGTTCGTGCATACTATTTACATAATGGAAGCGAAGTAAGTAACATGTGCTTCTGTAAGTTGTTATGTGTTGATGGAAACTAGTCTCGTCCGTAGTAAATTAACACATTCTTTGAACATACATCTAGATACCTTTCTACAGAATTGAAAAGAGCCTTAATTAATATTTCACCACCTGGCCGTGTGGGTAAGGAGGGTAATGAAATGCCCGACTCCCTAGCAAGGAGGACAGCACCCGAAACCTTTATGGGTTCGGAACCATTCGGCGGAATAGGGAAACATAGGTACCCTGAAAGACGAGTTCCGAAATTTGAAGAGAGAGAAAACAGGGCAAGCACCTGGAACAACGCTCAGGGCATGAGACAAAATAAGAAGCTTTTAGGGCTTTTAGGGCACAAGCGGAAAAGATTCGAAGCATGTATTACGACGAGTAACCAGCTTCCTAACGGAGCATTGTAAACTCAGGAAGCACCTAAGGAAACTGGGTATATCTAAAGAAGGTCTCTGCAGATTCAGCGAAAAGACCAGCGAAGTCCCGCAACATGTTCTAGGATCTTGTGGGGCACTGACTCACAAACGACTGAAATACTTGCGCAAGTACCAATTATGGCGATGGAGAAATACCGTCACTAGGACCAACTCTCATCCTCAGATTATTAAAGGAAACTGGATTAGAAAGAGTGCTATAAGACGGATTTCACCCGCCGATGCGTAGTAAGACTATACAACCCTCAAGATGATTCCGTGAGAGGAACTCTAACGAGGGCATGTACCTATGTATCTCTCCAAGGTGTGAGAAGGGGGCACAATGGATCGATAAGGTCGCAGTGCAACATACCCCTCATTCAAATAATAATAATCATAATCTTTCAAAAGTCAACCATTGGACCAAATTCAGCAATTATCCTTCTTCATATATAATTTTCTTAGTAGGCACTAAGACTAAGCGTTGCCCCTACAAACGAAGAAGATCTTATAATTAGTTCATCCTCCTGGATAGGATATGACAGTGAATGAGTTCGAATGCAAGTGCAGCTGGATTCGAAAACGGATTTAACCCAATAAGGGTGTGCCAAACGAAGCATGTCTTGTCGATCTGATTGGCAGTCTCAGATGTCAAGCAAGCGGAACGTACAGCTAAGGAAATCCCTAGTTGGAATCAATTATGACCCCCAAAGCCAGACTATGCCAGCCACATCAATAAAGATCTTTCTTTCAAGACTGAACCGGAATTCAGGTTCAGATTTCACCACAGACCTCGTATAAATATGACATCGATAAATACGACCGGTCATTCTAGGTGCTAAAATCAAGTACCATGGAAAAACCGGAAAAAGTAGGGTCCACCCAGGTACATCCAGAAGCGTGAGCTACCGTCACTTGATCGAACGATGACAATCTATGTAAAAACTGAATTCGAGAACAACGTTCTCGTGGTAAGGTTCTCCATAGAATGTTTATCCGAACTCCTTGACAGAGCACCTGAACAAACCGATCTTAACAACAAAATAGGAAAAGATATAATCATACCTAAGGCATGCCTCTATAATGCTGAAGGTCCATACTTTCTGTGCAACCAACATCGACTCAGATCAATATCTTATTGCAACCAAGATCCCAAGTGCCACATCAAAATTGACTGTGAAAAGATGTAACGTTGAAATGCGTACTCCGAAATTTTCCAACGATTTTAAAGCTGCTATAAGATGTCACGTCGAAGTTACAGCTATACCAAACGACCAACCAAAGAAAGACTAACACAAGGAGCGCGCGATCGATAATATCGAGAGATTATGTTTATTCCAGGATCAGTATATGAAAATTTTAAGAACGTGTCGAGTCTACAAGACCCTTAAAGAAAATCAGAATCCTGTAGTGGAGTTTGTGCTGAAATTATGGAAAAATTTCTTCTAGACACTGAGGATAGTAGTATCCAAGCTGAAATCCAAAAGGGATATTCAAAGGACCTCGAAATTCCTAATTTCTAAGGTTTTAACGCCTGATGAATGGAATCTGAGCATAGTTCCCCCGATCGGCAAAAAATGATTTCTGTCAGTTGCACCATTACCAGGGTATTAAACTTCTGAAGATCACGTAGAAGATTTTATATGTCTGATCTGTGGTTACAGGCGAGAAAAGTCCAAGAAAAGATTCAGACAACTACACCTATCATCTTTTCATCGCCCCAATATGACAGCGTTTATAGAGATGAACTATACAGAGCATTGCAGCCTAACTAGCAGAATAACGAAAACACTTGCTGCTCCAACAAGGTCGATGAAAAACTCACGCACAACTTTGATGTGAAAAAAAGGATTTAGACAAGGTAAACCAGTTGTCATGTTGGTTCTTTAACGTCGTACTTGAAAGAACTCTGCGAAACTCACAAGTCAATACCGGAGGCACAATCTTTCAAATGTGCACCGATGATATTGACATAATTGGCAGCCCTCAACCGGTTGTAAGTTCGCTAATATTGGGCTAAAAGGCATGAGGGAAATATCTCAGGTAAGATGTTAATCATCTACGTTGATAGTCGGGCTGCCATTAAAGCAATACTGTCAGCATTGGTAATCCATGCAAAACTAGACGATGCCGGTCCGTATACATATCCATGGTAACGAAAAAGCAGATAAACCAGCCAGGCCAGTGTCACATCTAAGCACTACGCAGGCCCTCTCTAAGGCTAGTACACCGCTTACCACCCTGAACAGAAAATTGACACTGAATCCAACGAGGAGGCTAATAGGCGATGGTATCTAATACAAACATTCATATGCAGCCAAATCGTTATGACCAGTCTACGACAAAAAGACTCAATCGTAGGGTTATTCGGACCGAGCACTGCGTGATAGACAATCATACAGTTCAACAGGGTCTGCCTCGCAACTACTTCTGTAGGAGCTGCAGGAACGAAGAAAAATAGAATCCATTGCTATGCGATTGTCCAGCAATAGTTACTAAAAGGAAAGCCACTCTTGGGAGCTACATACATACATACTTCTTTGCGAAGCTGTACGATCTCAGAAACGACGAGCTGAACAAACTCCTGAAATTCATACACTTGCCTGGGTGGTTTAGTTCACCCCACGAGGACTGAAATTATGCTCTCAGAGGTCTTATATTTGGGCACAATAGACTTATTGATAGTCTAAGTGAGCCGTTGACGAATCTCTCTTTTTGTCAACAAGGCCACCCATTTACCTAATGTCACAGTCGACAGCTATAACTTTGAGGTACATTGGGTCTAGTGCCTCTGCTGAAGCTTACACTCTATCGATGAAGTGAGAGATCAATTTTTATAACATTTTGGATCCCGTCTGCGTTCGTAGGCTTTAAAGGGAAATTAACATGGCTGAAGCTTAACATGACATGATACATGTTCAAAGGAACACGTAGACCCGCAGATTCCTCGAAACTGAGTGTTTTCTTCGGAAGTAAGTCAGTACGTAACAAATAATTAGTTTTAGCTCCACCTGTCGGACCTGATTTTTCACACATATTCTATTGTTTAAAGGTAATTAGCTTTCTAACAATTCGATGACGTAAGACAATCACAAAATAAATATGTCAACCGTTCAAGATCCGGATAGTATCGCTTGAATAAACAAAAGAAAAACAATCTTCTTGTTTATATACAAACTTATTTACTACATGCATATACGGGCTGCGTTCATAAAGTCCCCACTTTATCGTTCATACTACGATAAACATTAAAGTACGTAAATAAATAAAACTCATCACGAGACAATTAATCAATTTTGTTACGAGTACGTCTGAGAAAGGGAGCCAAAAAAAAAAGCAAAACAAAAAAAAAAAAAAATACCTGATCTCAATAATTATGATGTATCTACTACATTATGGATGTTTGTCTACGTGAATCTATTTACATATACGAGTATTACACGATATGAGCTGAGCCAGGGGTCAACAACCTACCTCCTCTCCCGTGGAATGAAATAAGAAAAGCAGCGCAATTGTAGAAAACCATAGAAAAGAAGACGCGAAGTAGAGTGTGAAATTATGTGATTGCTTCACTAAAATTATGATTACGAAAGGTCGGGTGGACAGCAGCACTATATACTCGAGTTGAAGAGATGTGTAATACCCTGCCATAGTGACGAAAAGTTTAGCTTGGTGTGTTGTTCAATTTCCATGCGAAACGATTTCTGTCAAAGACACGTCAAAAGTTCTCGTTTCATGGATTAATCCAAACGGAATATTTATGAAGAATTGAATTTCTTTTAGCAGATGAGTCACATGGAAAACGACTGAGATCAACACAAAGCAGCAGTAGAGGCATGCTTCCGGAAGTTTCAAACTTCCCGATTATTCCATTCCATGTTATAGCCTCATTTGGGTTATAATGTTTATAGACGTTTCTGTCTACATGGGGTATAGATAGTTATGACTCCGTTTGGTGGGGATAGATACTTGGTTTCAAGATGTGGGTGGAATTGTTAAGATTCAATGGGATGTGTGTTTGTATGTAGAATGGCATTCAAGAGAAACGTATTTGGACAGAACTCTCTTAGGCGCCTTATGCTATATTTTTGTATTAGTCAGATGTTATTGTTGTTTTCGTAACTAGTCGGTTATGAAGTAAGACCGACGACGTGTTTAATAACTGAAAACATGCACTAGGTTAGGTTAGGTCAAGGTACCTTTAATAATAGTAGCCCTAGATCATTACCTCAATCGAAAAAGTTATCTCGTTCAAAGTAGAACTAACTGTAGTGACTTTCCTTCGATGTTAATTCTTTAGACAATATGTTGGAGTTGGGTTACATTGGGTGGTTATCCTCGCTCAGTAGGGACGCACTTAGACCAGAGAAAATACCCGGATTATCAGCACCAGAGACCTACATTGAGACTCTCCACTTGGGATAGGCGACAGGGCAACCGATTTCGGTGTGAACCGATTAAACCAGTTTGACCCGGTGACAAAGCTCTTTAGTCTACCTAAGTCTTGTCTGGCTAGACCATTGAGATCTGTGAAGAAGGTATTCGCGTAGGGTTTTGAACCAAGCCTGGTGGTATAGGTGCTTACCATACAGTACCCTGTGAGGGCGCCAACTATCTATCTTTCTTAGGGCTGTCCTATTGAAGCGAGACATGTGCTGATATTGTTCCACCTACTGTTTCCTATTCTAATCGCTAAGGTATCTAGTCGGTTCAGTTACTCTCCACTTACTATCGGGGAGATTCCGGTCTGCATCCTCCCTCACTAACTCGTTCGCTTTGCAATTACCAATGGCCTGGAACCCAGTACAGGGATACGTCGCACCTGACAGCGATCTCGTTAAGAGATCCGCGGCATTGCTTTGCTAACTTGGATCGATTTATTGCCGATTCCATGGCTTTTATCGCAGCTTGCACTCTATCGAGTTAATCGCAAGCCCAGTCGAGGCTTAGCAGACTTAAAATACGCTACAGTGGTCCGGCTGTCGTGTGGTGATGCACAAATCTAGTGCCCTGAACTAAACTCTCGCACCTGTTCCAGACGCTGTCTCTGATCCATCTGTATAGATTACTGTCACAGATTCGTTTAAAATTCCACTGAACCCAAAGCACTTCCGGTGAAAACTCTGGTTTTATACTTGACGTCAAAGTCCAGATAGGCGACAATATAGTCCGAATTCCTAGGAATAGTGTTATAGCCGTTAGGATGCCTCCGTGGCCCATATTACTAAGGGCTAGTTCCAAGAATTTCCTAAAGAATGCCGCATTTGGCAACATGTCACGTGGAACGTGGGAAACGTGTGCTAGCTATCTCCGTATCAAAGATGTCCTATTCTTGTCGTATTTATTGTAAAAGTGTAAATTTACGCAAATCGTATTTAAAATTTGGTGAGGAGGACGAAAATAAACTTCCGTAGGCTGGCCCACATGTTGTTTTGCCTATTTCCTGATAAGCTATACCCACCGTAACAAATAACTTTCAGAGCCCTTGATTCTTGGAGAAGTGGGTAGTACGGAGGCACACAATACTAGAAGTTCATTCAAATACAGGTTCAAGGAGATTTAATGCCCCCGACGAGCAGGAAACATGCAACGAAAGTACGAGTATGGACATCCCGAATAGCATCCAACAAATCGAATTATTGAAAGCTTAAAACAATTCAGACTTACAACATTGTAGCATTGCTGTGAACTTTACACCATCTGCATTGGGAAATTCCTGGGTTGATCAATAGTGGGGGGAACCACCTTCAGAAGCAAAGAAAATTGAAAGAACGGTGCTGAAGTGCATACGTTGTCCGTTCGACTACTGAACGAGGTGTTAAAAGATTAAAACTGTTTGCGAACATGAGGCAAACATCCAAGAGTGTAGTTGTCATAGGAGAGCTTTTTAAAATAAAAAAACCTCAAGACGAAAACATGAATTCTGCAAAAAGCTACATTGCCAGGGGACCTACACCGATCGGAAAGTACCTACTCCCTCTCTCAACAAGTGTTTTCTTTATTCTTTTTCCAAATGTGAGCTGGAATCTGAACAAATCTAATGAATGAAGAAATTTACATATCCTTCAGCAAACATAGTTGAACCTTGGTTTGAAGCGATGAATCCTTAGTCATATTACGTTCCACTGGATGTATGGGCTTACTAGTTTAAAGACTTTGAGTGAAAACTAAAACAAAACATACAGAAAGCTGTAATACTTTAAAAATGAATGCTGAACGTCTTCTTCTTTTATACCAGCCTTCAAAACAGAACTGAACTCTGGAAATTGCTGTAAAGAACGAATTTCTTATCCTCTAGAACATAGAGATACATACATATGTATCACAAGCTTGTGGAATGCCAGAAGTTGGATGTGAGAGCATGGCTCCCACGTAATGGTCTGTTAACATAAGTCTTGGTGGTTCCAGTGGGGGAACCTGTAGCGATTTTGACACTTCTTCGTTAATTAGTAGAAGTAACATCGATCCTTAATATTTCTTCGGAACAAAACTCCACTGGCGTCAGAGCGCAGATGCGAAATGATAGCATAAAGATGTCGAACTTAGTATGTTGAAGATAGTTTGGTTGACTTCCTGGTTTGTCATATTAGCAAAGGTCCAAAGTACATATGTACGTTGGTAGCCAAATCGTTCTATTGTTCACCAAACCGCTATTAATCGATTCATTCTTGAATGAGTAGAGGCCCAAAGATTTCAATCCTAAGCCCACATTAAATAGACATTTGATGAAGATCTATTGCCTTCTTCGGAACTCCTAAACCTACAGTTTTACTTCTTGACAAAGCCTCCAAGATGAAAATGAGTTTCGTTCGAAAAAAACGTTCTGTGATCATAATTGACGTCATTTTTCAATTTGTTTAAACGCCACAAATAGAAGCGATAGCAAGGTCTTTATGGCATAGATAATCAGTTTGGCACTTCTTAGATCGGTTTGGAGATCAACAGCAATTCCTTCGCCTGTACACTCCAGATAATCATGCAGCTACGGAAAGTCCACGAAAACTTGTTGTAAATTTGCTTGCAGCGGTAGTTAATGGGGTGAAAAGTCTCCCATGGCAGTCTTTTAATTCCTTCGATCCTTGGTACACTGCTTCCCGTAGACCAAGTGCTCTGGATTCTGCGATAGCTTGATCGTTAGAAGGGAGGTTCGATCTTCCTTGTTGTTTCGAATCTGGAGGGATTCGAGGATCCTCTTTGCTGAAGCATTATTGTCTATTCGCTTGATGTGGCCGAGCCAGTGTATTTGACGTCTTTTGACTTTTTGGACTACATCCACATCTTGATGCAGCTCACAAAGTTCGCGGTTTTATCTTCTCCTCCATAAGAGACCGGAAGTTCAGTAAAGAATCGTTCTCTCGAAAAAGTTCAACAGCTGCTCTACTTTCCTACTTATTGTCCAGCTTTCGGTTCCATATAGAAGAACCGGCAAAATCATTGTTTTGTAGAGCAAGCATTTCGTCTTTCACGCAGGGAGTATTGCACCAATTTGTTTAGCCAAACCGAACAAGCACCGAATATCCACTTAAATATCATTCATGGAGTTTTCTTTTACTCCCAAGTGGGTAAACTCCTTAACTACTTCGAAGTTACTGTAGCCAACAGTCACCTTTTGTCCAAGGTAGTGGACAGATGCTTCTTTGTTTGTTGACAGCAAGTATTTGGTCTTCATAGTCCTCCTTTACTTCAAGACTCTCTCATTTTGCATGTTCTTCGATTGCCCTGAAAGTCTCTATGACGGGGTGCTACACTGGCTATCCTAACTGCGGGACAGATTTGTTAAAAATAGTGCCTTACGTGTTCACACCTACCTTCCGCACTATGTGTTTAAGATTGAAGAAATCACACGAGAGCGAATCTCTTTCCCGAAATCGGTTGCATATTTGGAATAGTTCGGAGGAACTGTTCCCGAAATGCACATTGCACTATGTGTTTCCCAACATCACGTGGCACAGCTGAATCAGTTTTGCCGGGATCACGAATTCGACGATCGTTTTGTAGAGTTCAAGACGATGAATGCTATCATTGTGACTTGGAAGTCGATGAAGTCCCGAATTGAAATTCGTTGCTCCGGGATTTGTCTTATTGTGAAGGTTAGGTTAGACACTCTGGAAATTGCCGATTAGTGTGGTGGAGAAAGCCGTCAGACGTTCACACAGTACCTCGGATCTGTCAATATTTCAAGAGCGTTAGTGTTGCCAGTGTTGACTTAAAATCATCGGCATTAAACTTAGTCTAAGATGTACCCCAGTACTGCGAGTCCAGGTCTAAGGAGCACTTCTATGTAAGTTTTGTTTCCCAGAATGGAAAGGCATTTTTCCAATCACAGTTGGTGGAGTTGGCGCAGTGCAATTAAAAATTTCGCTGTCACATGATTCCTACTATTTGACTTGGTTTAAGTATCGAAACAGCTGAAATGTGCCCCAAATCCACTGTTATCTCATACAAACTGCTGCTTTAACTGACTCACAGGTTGTTAACCAGCGATAAGCACACCAATTGTCAATAATCTAGATACTTTCCCCCTCGCTACACAATAAAATTAAATAAATAACAAAATAGTTACAAAAACAAAAAGTAATTTTAGAAGCGAACACAATGATGAATGACTAATTTCTCTTGCGTCGTATACATACACCAGTCGAGGGTCTTTATGTGTGGCCTTAGAGTTCACTCAAAATCATTAATCAAGTTCTTTGAATCAAATCGGAACCATTTGCTGTATACTCGGTAATAACAAAACTACAACAAAAAATTCCCTGAAATAAACTTTAAAGTGATTCATAACACGAACGCAACACATACCCGCCGCCGTCCGTCACTGCGTTCCGTATCCAATTGTACTCGTAAACGCCAGAGATTGGCAAATCCAGTAATCCACACTACCTATGCACATTGCTACTATAGTACACATATCTTCAAACTGTATCTTGTAGTGCAAAAATGTGTCTAACAATTCAGCACCTATTAGATACAATGAATACGCACAGATATGTAAGTATAAAAACTTCAACTTTTCCTATAAAATAATGAAAAGAAAAAAAAACAGGAGACCGAATTTAAACTGACGCACAATTTAGAGATACATTTTTATATCTTTTAGCATTTCACATCCATCCATCCATCGAAGGCACCGCGCACCGCACACATAAAATTCAATCCACCACCCAAGGGTAGGGGGGGTTAGGCAGGGAAACAACAAAATGAGAGACACACAAACATGACTGAATAAATAAATAGAAAATTTTTATCCTCTTCAGAATCGCCGCCACCGCCGCCGCCGCTGAAGCTGAAGCTGGCGAGCAAAGCTCTCACGAAATATAACAAATTAAAAACAAATAAAAAAATAAATAAGAAAGATGAAGAAGAAATATAATTGTATAAACGAGTGTACTGTATCTGGCATTGCGCGGCGTCGTCGTTGCCGTTGCCGTCGTTGTCGTTGTCGTTGTCTAAGAAGTTCAAACTCTAAAGATTTTTCTGTTCAAGTGTGTATATGTGACACAGGGGCACACCGAACCGAACCGAATCGTACACCGTACACCATACACAGAGTGTGGTAATCTCTTTCTCACTCACGGCTGCTTTAATTTATTCGGTTTTCTTTTGCACTCACACACACACGATTACGAGACGACAATTTTTCTTTTAATTATTGATTCGAAAGTGCAAAAAAGATACTTAGATACTTTTCTTATACGACCTAACTAAACCGGAAGTAATTTGCTTTCCGCATTTAGCGCGAACTGCTACTGAGGCCCCTCACTCACATAGCTGTGCTTTTACAAAAGAAAATAAAAATGGTTTTCTTTGTTCCCCGCGAAGGTAGTGGTGGTGGTGGCGGTTATGGATAAGAACTTCATCTAATTTCTTCCTTTCGTCTGGAATTATCGAACAAAACTACCCAACGAGATGGCAGTCATCGCAAAGGCAACCCGCCGAATACAGGCAATGAAGCAGTGCCACCACTATCATCATCGCGGAGGCTATCCTGTCCCGAGCTCGAAAATGTGTACATTTCTCTCTTTCTCACGCGCGCACTCCTCCTAAGCAAACCACTTTTATATTATCATCATAATTTTTTTTTTCTGTTATTGTTCCGATTCCAATTCGATGGTGGTGACTCTCTACTGTACACACAACACACAAAATGACGATGACGACGACTACGACGACGACGACGAACGACGACTTCACAGATACAAAACTCACAAAAGGTACAAAAAAAAATGCCAACAGCCAGCAGCACCCCGAATCCGATGTACATATGCCTCCACCCCATCCAACGACGAATATCATCATCATTGGGTTTTCCTTCATAGACCATGCACTGAATGTGGTACTCTCTCTCCCTATGTGTGCTGCTATCCTTTCTGTCGACCCGTCCACCACCCGCTTGGTGATACACTCTTACTCTATGTAGAGCTGCTGCTGCTGCTGCTGCGGGCCTGGGTCTCTTCTGGATGATGCATGCATAAAAGTACCTATGTTTCATGTGTAATTTATGCTCGAAGAAGGAGGAAGGCTGGACGACGAGCTGAGCACAGTACAACAGCAAAAGCATAAACTGTTCAGAGTGCAAGTCATAGGTATTTATGCTCTTAAAACTGTTTTCTTGTCTTTTCTGTTCTGTTTTAAAGTTTTTTCTTATTTTTTTTTTTTGTTTCCCCATTCGTACGTACATTTGTTGCCGTTCTTCTTCTTCTTCTGGCAGTCAGTTAGCCCGTTTTAGTTCTTCTCATTTCACTACCTATCGAACGGATAACCGAGAGAGAGATAGAGAGCGATTTTAGGTGGAATCCTACTTTACATTCATTTGTAAATTTCCGAGAAGCAGCACCCGGCAACACTTGGAATTGCGACAATATTTTGAGGAAATACTTGCGTGATGACTTGAATCGACATATTGCTCGGAAAATGCATATAACTTCACATAGTTATAGCAAATTCTGAGTGAATCCTTTCGGAGTAAGGAAACTCGAATCGGATTTCAGAGAATTTTTACACTTGCGGGCAGTATTCAATGCCACTATACCGAAGAGCATTTGTTCGTTAATTTTATCTATTCCTCTCCAAGAATAAATTTTGCAAAATCAAAGTCAAATTTTTGTAAATTATGGCAACTTTATTTTATTTCGACCAAAGGCAACGCCACTCTACCAACTCACACCGACAAATTGTTTAAACAACATTGTGGCGGACTACTTTGAACACGAATTCCACTGAACACTACCCATTACCAAAAGGGAGTACAAGGGGTACCACAGGGGACTGTGTTGGAACCACTAATATTAAGCATAGTGTATAATGAAACTAGCAATGACTAAGGGGTCAATAATTGTACGTCATGGAGACGATACCGTGTCGCTTGTTGAAAGAGGTACAATGAATTTGCTTTACAGCAATAAATATCGCACAACAGCGGCATTTTACAGTACCCATTTTACATAAACGTTGACAGTTGAGGATTTTAAATGGCTGCAGTTGTTTGTTCCATGTGCGGTAAGAGTTTGTTTCAAGGCCACAACAGGATGTCTTGTACAACATCTGTGCATTTCCTACGACTGTGGGGGTTCTTGAAAAACTTCATAGCATCGACGTCATCTATCGAATCTATTATAGATCTGTGCAAACTTCTTCAACTTTAAAAACTGAAGAGCCAAAAACTTCACTGCGACACGCAGAGCTTTATAAAATCTAATTCTTGCAGTTCTCGATTTCTAAACGCTTTGAACCCTCTTACAAGTGGTTCAATTAAGGAAAGCGTGTATTGCTAAGACTGTCTCACAGCATCCACAAACAGGAAACACTTACAAAGAAATCTTAACCTAGGTTTGCAAGTATGATGAATCATAAAATAAATAGGTGCAAGCCTTCGATTGTAGATCATCAGCGCTTGAAAGCATCAAAGCAAAGACCAAGAGACTTCAAACCAAAGGGGTCATCATAGTACCTTGGTGGACTAAGTCATTTACTAAACGAGACTTGTACTTGGAAACTCTGTGACTGAGAGTCCCGCTTCAAGTAGAGTAATCTTTTCCCTGTTGCTCCCGGACATACGCACAGAACATGCTCCGGCGGCGGTTCTTTTTACTGTCGACAGAGCCGACATTTATGAGTATCTGACAATTTTATTTTCTATAGATTGCATAGATTCTCAAGTCTTGTTTGTTGAGGTCGAATACATACTTGGTCTCATATTGGTTGGGGTTGATGACCTTTTTCGCTTGTCTTAAGCCTTGCAAGTTTGCCAAGTAATCAGCGTATCTGTCGAAACCATCTTGTGCTGTCTTCGAGTATGAACAGTAAGGAGGTATTCCAAAACACATCTCAGAACTAACGAGCGCTTCTTTTCACCAGTGATAACTTCATGACCTGAAATGCAGGCTACAAAGGTTTGTTTACATATGTTTGTGCCGTTGGGGACACTTTCATTGTCTCGATCACCTCGGTGATATCAACGCAGGCTAAAACGATATTTAGTTCGTCCTATGTAGGAGGACTTTGACTTAGCAAAGTCCCCATGAACATTGCCCTAGTCGCCTTGTTTGTAACCTTATTCAAGTGCGCATTGTAGGTAAATGAAACCAAGGAGGATGTTTTCCAGTGAAGCTTGTCTGAAATCGTATTTTTTCGAAAAGGGTACAAGGACAGTTTTTCCAGGATTTATGGTTAGTCCTTTACCATCTCGACCCTCTCGTTAGATTAAGGATGCTTTCCATCAGTTTGCCACCTTGTTCCCTTTTTGTCAATAATCCTAGTTCGTCTATGACCAAAGTCTAGAGCAGAAGCATCTTCTGGCGGCTAGAGATATCTTAAGCGATCCTCTACATTTGAATTGCGTTATTCTATCTTTCAGGATAGTAAGTAAGAGCTGTGATTTCTCTCCAAATCCTAGCCGATTAACCTCTCCAAACTTTAATTCTCTTAATTTTAGTCTCGTTATTGACTTGTTAATACTTTGAATATAATGGCGTGAACAAGAAATAAAAAACAAGAAACGTGAACTCAAATGTGCTGCATTAATGGAAGCATTAACAAGATGCTCTTCGCATAAATATGTCAAATAAAACTAAAATACCAATTATTACAAGTGAATTCACGATCATAAATTGTGCACATAAAACATTCATCTTACAGTAGGTACGGTGTTTGGAGCAAAAAAAAAAAACTTAACCTTTTTAAGCTTCGCAATAAAATGTGGTAATCCGGATACGTCGATTACGAGTAACCGGTTGTTTTATGTTTAATGTTATGTGTGTCAGTCAGGGGGGAAACAAAACACTTTGATGGGTCATAACTTGTAACATGAATCATTTAGTCGAAACCGAATATCCCCGCCAATTATACCGGAGGTCATCCCCAAAAAACTCTTAGCTTAGTAGTAGCTTATAGTCTCTTAGAAAGGAATAACACCAGGACTGTAAAGGATTCGACTTTTAAAAAAAGTAGGAACAATGAAACGGCTATACCATGAGAGGGTTGGTGTTTGACTTCTTCAAATTTAAGACCAAACACCAAGCGCCGAGGAAAGCTCTAACCAGTTACGGAATACTTGCATGGATATTCATATACATATTTACTTAGCCTCATAGCAGACTGATAGTAATGATCTGTATTAGATCTTGGCCAAAGGCTCTCTGCTTTGCAAAAAGGTTTAAGTGATGTTCCGATCCCTCAACAACGAAGTGTTAAGATTAATCCTCGAAAAAATCGTTAAGTGTATAGGGTCTGAAGTGGATCCTAATACTTGGATTATGAACCCCCATTAACCTGACAACTGGTACCAGATCAATCAACACTCGACGTGGGCTATGTGCGAACAGGATGCTTGAGAAACTATAGTATAGGATAGGCTTTGGGAAGATTCTAGAGATCGCATCAATTATGGCTGAAGACTTAAATTGAGAGGGATAAGGACCGATAGACGAGGCTTACGTACTTACTTAGATGGCGGTACAAATCCGGATGAACCATGGTTTCTCCAGTAAGTCCTAACAGTCTTTAGGTTTTGCACTTTAAGTCCGCTGACATTTCCTTTCACTTGTACGCGCCACCTAAGGCAAGACCTGTCTATACTGCGTTGTACTTCCGGATTAGATTCGAAGATCTTAATCGACAAATGCGCAACTTTTTGATTTGGTCTATATCGCTGTACATCTCATATATGTAGTTCGTTGAATTTTTGCCTCCAAAACCAGACAACTCAAACGGGACTGAATATTTTCCGAAGAATCTTTCTCTCGAAGCAGCCATGCATGTCTACACTCTAGATAAAGTTCAAGCTTCAGCGCCATAAAGCAGGACTAGGATGATTAGGGTTTTTCTTAATTGTTCGTGATAAGACTTTACTACTCAATTGGCTTCTCAGTCCAAAGAAACAGGGATTGACAAGACTTCTTCTTCGTTTAAGTTCTGCTGAAACTTCTTTGTCAGAGTCTACAGCGAAGCCGAGGTAGACAAAGTCCCTTACCACCTCGAAGATAGAGAAAGCTACTTAACATAATATTGACTAGTACAAGAAGTGGGAACACTTTTGGCACCTTTGTATTCCCTAGCGAGAGGCGCCAGGAGGAGAGTCAATAATGAACACCTAGCCATCTTGTTCCAAGTCCCATCGTAGAGAAAGACCTAATAATGCCAGTAACAGAAGCTGGTGGAACCACTGATGTTACTAACTAAACAAGCAGCTAAGGCTTGGAAAACATTTTAAAACCAAAAGAACCAACCATCATATCTCTGGAGCCAAGAGATACCAAGAATCCAGTTATCAACAGGGGTCATGCCAACAATCAAAGGCACTATGTTACGCTTATGTCTTTTCTTTATTCAAAGAATTATGTCAGCTATTTGCACCGCAAACATCACTGTAAAACCACCTCAGATGGGTAAATCTTATACGAGTTCCCACCTAAAGCCCTAGATGTATGCAGACAATTCAACGATTTGTCAATCATCTGGTTTGGATGGCATACCAAGCGGAGCAGGAAGTGTACAGTGGTCTCTACAACCGATTACACTTGCTTTCGAGGCGTAGAGAGTAATATCGTTCACGTCCTTGACCTCAGAATGGTATAAAGTTTCTGTCACATAAAGCATTTAATTTACTAACAACACAAACACTGTGGTTCAGCAAGGTTTCAATCGTATCGTGTATCGTATCACATCGTTAGTAGTTGAAACGCATTGTCCAAAAGACCTATGTCGGTAAAAGTAGCTGAACATGACTACTGACAGACACCTGGAGCATCAAATTGCAGCAGACTTAGCTGTAGAGAGAACCGAACTAGAAACCCAATCACCAAGCACCAAACAGGTGTGATTGTAGGATCCTCTATAACATGACTCCTCGCAAACATTACTTATTACTCCAACAGATTAAGGAACATTTTGATTCAACACTCGACGTTGAACAAGCAGGCTTTCGCGTTAGATTCTCTTGACTCGACCACTTAAACACATTTCCAGGACTGATTACATCTGACAGCCCAAAGTCTTAAGGCTGGGCAAACAGAATTAGACTCAAAATTCATGCACCCGGGGTAAACCCAACATTCCCGGACAGAAAGTCAACACAGTAGAAAACTATTCAGAATGGGTGGTCTAAACTAGCCGCTGTAACTTATTCGCTAAAACGTGGAATCAGTACTAAGTACTATAGAAGCGGAATACCATTAACTCATGGAAATTGATTTATAAGGCTGTGTTCACCGTCAAGCGTCAAGCAACGCGATTTCCAAAGAAAATTTCCAAAGAAAAATTGAGTGTTCCTACCAGAGCGGTTTCACCTAGTTTTATTCATGTTTTGACAGTTGTTCTCGTCGCTCGCCGTCGTTTGAAGTGGCTTGTACATACTTGTGTAATTGGTTGCTAGTAGCAAATCGTATCGGGTCGCGCGGCACGAATTGACTTGACCGTGAACACAGCCTAGGAAAAAGAGGAAGTGGCAGCCCAAGCGATATATTCTACAGGGCGAACAGAACTCCATTACGAAATACGCCGTGCAGTGGATTCCCTACACAAACGTGACGCAGAATACTTGCGGAGGAGGAAAGCTCTTCGGAAATTAGTTCGAGGCAACCCAAGCATTGACATGAAAATCCCTTAAACTAAACCAAGCCGTCGAACTCCTTATTAAGCGATACATGGGAAACTCCTTAAATTCTACAATTTTACCTTAGGAGGCATCTACAGTAGTTGAACTCTTCAAGGTTATACTTGCTCCCAATGTAGGTTAAACTTTCATTCAATTTTTAAAACATCACTCCACATACCTATGTACATATACATGGAGGTACATGCGGAATAACAAGGGAATATAATAGTGTTCAACCTCTAAGACTTCTAAAACTTTATCCCGTCGATAGTAACACGCCCCCCCTTATAACTTCTATAGACGAACTTAAGAACGCTAACTTTAAAATTTTGACTAAACACTCGATTCAAAAGTTGAGCTCATGAACTCTTAAATTTTATCGAAGAGACTTACGATTGTTTTCACTATATACGAAAAGGTACATATGTCCTCCAATGCGTGTCCAAAGAAAAATCCCACAAAAAAGACCCCCCAATGGAACAGCAGACGAAATCGATTGAAAACCAACGCAACACAGCCTAGATTTAAATAAAAATTAAAGCTGACTACTGTAGTACACGAAGAAGATACTTTAAGTTTTCACAGCAGTAGAAGAAACAAAGTTGGCAATTGTTGGCAAAAATTCAATCTATCTGTGGATGTATGAATGTACATATATTTAATTTAGTAACATTCATGACTGCGTAATCAAAATCGACAAAAGCTCTCTAAACAGCACTCTGGTGCAAGTTTATTGGCCTATTAACATGCCAAATCCATCAGTACACTCAAATGTGACGTCGCAGATCCACAGTACACTATCCACACTGCAGTACTCTGGATTGGGATTTGCATTTCCCATCGGTAATACACATTGCCCATCTCTCTGTATCTGCAATCAAACAAGATATCTTATACGAGAGTATGTATCGCATTTGATAGACTTTACATTTTATTACACTGTTTGGGGGAGAGAGAGAGAGAGAGAGAGAGAAAGAGCGAGACGGAGTAAAAAGCGCCATCTATCGATGTGCAATGCATGGTTTGCTCGCAATTTAGTTGATGAGTTGAATTGTTTTTGTTGTATTTACGTGTATTGGTGACCCCAAGCCATATCTGTAGGGGGCGCGCGTGTCGTTTATATAGAGAGTCAACATCCAACAACACCAACCACCACCACCACCACCACCATCATCATCAGCAGCAGCAGCACCAACATCCAGCAGCACCATCGTCGTCGTCATTATTCAAGCAACCAAACCAACTATAACCGAATCGACCGACAACCGACAACCGTCACCCGTCGACCGTCGAAACAACGTAAAGACCCATCGAGCATTTACACCTCAAGCAGAGCACACCAGGCAGACGTACCAGCGCGCATTCCTCATTTCGTCTTCGACATTGCCATCGCCATCGCCATCCTCGTTGCTAGTATTGTTGTCGTCATTTTCAATTTTATCTCCATGACAGGAACGGCAGCAGAATGAAACATATACAGCGCCAACAATAAAAGAGGAAGGCGAAGACGATGTGGAAGAGCGCAAGCAACAGCAGGAGCAAGAGGGGGAGGAGGACCAACAAAAAAAAACACTGAATGTATATTTTTTTTTTACATTTTGTTTCCTCTGTACTCTCTCTCTCTGTGGTTCTGTATGTGTGCCTAGTTGGTGTTGCGCGCGCTATGTGCTTGTTCTGCTGCTGCTGCTGCTGCTGGCTGCCTTCGAGATGTCCATAACCTCGAAGATTTGTTTTCTACACGACATCTCGATGCTGGCGAGGTACTTTGGGGGTATTATACCATATTTTAGGGTAAAATTTTACAAGAAATTCAGCGATGAGGTTAATTTTTGCAAAATTTGAAAGCTTACTGCGATTTTACCCTCTCGGTATACACGTAGGTATATCTGTAAGTATTTGTGAGTATCTATTGGGTCGTTAATGATTGTCTGATTGGAATAAAACTCATACGTCATACATTGAATCGAATTCTAAACAAAGAAAAAGATACATCCACTTTACATACAAACAATACGTACAATATCTATTGCAATTAATAAATCTGATTCATCATTCAAAACCCCGGACGGGCAATGGTCTCCCTCGGTATTTTCGATTTATTATAGCCGCTATCTCACTCATGCACTTATGAAATCGTCGTTGGATATCCAGTTAAAGATACTTTTTGTTGTTATTGCTGGTTATTCGTCGGTCGTTCATACTGTTTTGTAAAGCAGAGTAAAAGAGTGACGGCGGCAACTGTGTGCTGTGCACACCAAGAAGAATATCATGATGATGATGATGAAAACCATGCACAGAAGGGGCAGGCAGACACACAGAGAGCAAGAGCAGCAGCAGCAGCAAACACACAAAAAGTAGTTGACAATCACCACATCGAATCTGTACGTAATCCACTTCTCTTTTCATTTCCATTACAACAAACATGTACATACATATGTAGTATGTACCTAGACCTACCCACCATCATCCGATAGATATACACTATCTACGTACATACATACTATGTATGTATAGAGATACAAAATTTCCAAGTAATATGTGACAATTGAACTCACCGAATTTTAAACTTGCTCGGGTACAGGTAATCCCATCATCTGCATTTTGAATGAATTTTAATCCAACAAGATAAAGATGTATCTATAACTCAATAACTGACGACGACGACAACGACAGCGACAACGCAACGACGCATCGAGAAAAACGCGCCGAAGGCTAACCAATCGACCGATGAACGGACAACCAAAACGACTAAACGACCGACCGACCGACGGATAGACCGTTCAACAAACACACACCACACACCACACACAATCTTGTGATACTTTTTATTGTATCTACTTTTTCACCCGTCTTCCACTACTTTTCGCTTTGTATCTGCTGAATCACAAGAGCACGAAATATTCCCACTGTACTTCTTTTATTTTTTTTTTCTCATAAAATTAAAACAAGAAACAACAAAAAAAAAACTTAAAACACTTTTTATCCGGCGTCACACTGAACAACGAACGAAATGTGTGTAATTCTCGTCTCTGTCACGTTATGAGAGCAAGCAAGCAGCAGCGAAATTGTATCTATAACTGTATTTCATAAAGATATAATGGATTCGATTAGGTTTATTGGTTTTTCTTCAAATTAAAATCACTCCGAATGCATGCAGATACTTTTGTGTTTAGTTGTAGTGTTTAGATTTGAATTAAAATTGATTACAAATTAACCGAGGATATGTTGTTTTGGGGTGTGGAATACACACACAATTAACAAAAAGCAAAAAAAAAAGGAGAAGGATTCTACAAACAGAAAAAAACCATTAAACACCTGACCGTAATCCCAACTTTACTCCTCACCATTACGAGATAAAATTTCAACTGAGAGGTCGAAGTGCTCTTCTCTGCGGCAAAACCATATAAATGAGTGAAACGACGACACACAACCAACACGACAAATATAAAATGCGGAGAGAATCGTACACACCACACCGCACACTCACACAAAGGCGCAAATATAAATTTATTTTATTTTTTTTTTTTTTTCGTCGTTTTTCCCTGACTGAACAAAAGAAATATACACAATCGCTCTCTTTAGATATGCGGTGCGGCACGGCGAATGTGTCAGATACATGGTTATAGTTGCGTCCTGTTTAGGTAAGGTTTGTTCTGTTCATATCGTTTCGTTTTGTATCTACAACTGTATAGTATGTGTAATTATTATTCGAATTGTCTCACAATGATTGACCGGACGGTAGGCAATATTCTTGGTAATTAATTTACTGCAACAGAACAAGAATCAATCATTGGACGGTTGTATGGCTTTGTTGGGTACACGACGACACGATGCAAATGGCAAACTTAAATTTTTGTATTCTATATGTATCTAGTACACAGATCAGATGAGGGGTGTTATTTATAATTTCTGCGACGCGATTCATACTATAGTGTCACGGAGAAAGTTACACCTATTTACGGATCAAAGGCAGTAGAACTCAAACTATGAGTAGATAGGTAGGTAGGTACATATGTAGGTAGAATGTTATCAATTGAATTCTAAGAAGTTGATATTCATTGTCACGATCAGACGACTAATTTCAAATACGGGTTTGTAGAAGCACACCTGATGTAGGGTTCTGATAATTGATCTTGAAAATGAATTCATTGCTGTAAATGTGGTGTAGAATGTATCTACAGCAGGATCTTAACAATATTAGACTACTATTTAACTTTGTTTAGTAACTGTAAGCAATTATGTGTACAAAAACCAAAATTTAAACTTAAATGAAATGACATATTAATTATTAAGGCATGCGGCATGTTACAGCAAGAAAAAATACATTTATTTGGTCAATTTGGATCAGTCTTGCAACTTTTAAGCCTCAAAAACGCCGACGCAGTAAGGCTGGCTAACCATCTAAGGTATCAGCTTGACCAATGCAACACTGTCAGAAAACTGGACCATAGAACTCCTAAAACACACGAGAGGATAGGTAGTCAACACCCTTACCGGCCACTGTACTACAGATAGGCATGCTCAAAAACTCGACATCAATTTAAACGACTTCTGAAGGAGTTGTAGGGACGAGGAGGAAGAGGAGACCACCAGTCACCTCCTATGCACAAGCGTAGCACTTACCAATATTGATTAGCTTCTTCATAACATAAAGCGGATGGTTCCAAGAGTAAGAGAGTGATTAATCCACCTTAATAGCGCGTTGGAACTTCTCTGGTCTAAGTGCATCCTTATCGAGGCCTGGCTTTAAGCAAACAATCCTCTAAAACGACATGCCTCAAAAGCTCAGACAAGTTGCGGGAGCTTCCGCCCAAACGTGCGAATTGTATTCCAGTTTTGGACGAATATAAGCTTTATAGATGGTAGCCAAGTCTGCAGGACTGAAAAAACCTTTACAGTTGTTGAGGAATCCAAGGCAATTAGCACCATTTTTTCAGCTTCGGGGTAACTTGCATGCCAAACAGTGATAAGCCACTACATTAGAATCCCAATTGATGGGACCCCAATTGCACCCCAATTGATGATTGCATCAATATCGGAGGTGAGCTCGGTAGACATTCGCTGCCGGTGAGACTCCACAGCTTGTGGAAACAGCCGAGGAGTCGTTAAAGAATACGCGAAGTCAAGAGTACTGTCATCCGCAAGGGAATGGATTGGATTGCGAGGCAGAGAGAGAAGGTCGTCGGTAAATATTAAGAACAGGGTCGAAGAGAGAACTGAACCCTAAATTACACCGGCATTGCTTGAGAATGGAGAGGAAGCGAGAAGTAAATTCGTCCAATACAACTTGAATTGAACGTTTAAATAAAGAGACTACCGTAAGCTTGAATTTTGCAGATTGACTTTCTTGAGAGTCGGTGATACTTAGAACGTTGTATTATGTCTCAACTTTTTATGACACTAATTGGCGCCGAAGCTTGAGCCGAGATTTCCAGGGTTAGCAAATTAAGGATACCGTCCAGTCCTGCAGTGGATGTTGTTCTCATGGCCGTTAAGTTGGTAAGTCAGAATAGGTCTTACTATTGCCGTTTACAACCATAGTATAATTTTGGGTTTTGGTCCCCATGCTTTTTCAAACATTCATTTTTATTCTTTGGGTTAGGTATTCAGTTGAACTTTTACCAGCTCGGTCTTCGATCTTCAATCTTCGGGGATTGACCGCTAGTCCACATATTTTGGTCCAGGTGACTACTGTCTTCAGCACATTTTCTAATAGCTCGCTAAAAGTAGGATGGAATTTTCCCGTGGCCATCAATACGACGGTATTCGCTTAAGCTATAGTCTTGCCACCACAACACCAGAGTTGCACAGCACCTTATTTAGTACAGTGACCCATAGTAGTGGGCAAATTACTCCCCCTTGAGGGGTACCTCTAGAGTCGAATGCTTCTATCTTCATTCCCTCGTGTTCCGTTTTAATATGGCTTTTCTTGAGAATTTCTGCGATCCCGTTGGTCAGGGTATCGTGGATCTTGAAATTCGAGAGTTTTCTACCCATAGCGTACTTTCGTACATTTGTTAAAAGCACCTTCAATGTCTAAGAATGCAGCTAAAGTGTATTCTCTATCTTTTAAGGATTTCTCGATTGAACTAAACACACAGAGCAGCGTCGTTTCTACACTTTTTTTGCTTTAACATAGGTGTGCCGAGCAGTGGACATATCCTCGAGGCGAATTTACTGCGAATGTGAATGTCAGCTAGCCTCTCAAAAGATTTTAGTATAAAGGAGGTAAGGCTGATTGGCCTGAAGTCTTGCTATCCCAGGGTTGGGTATAAATACCATCTTGATTTCTTTCCATGTTCGTGGAATATATATTCGTATGAGACTGGCCTACACCCTTACAGGATCCGATTAACTCAAAAACTAGAAGCCTCTCATTCATTCCTTGAAGGCATGAAACTTCTCCAACTGGGCTCTGCACAAGTTTGAGGAAAATGAATATTTCGGCTTATTGGTTTTGTCAATAAGCAACATATGCGTCATTTGGCAACAAAAATACGTTATGTCGCTGGTTTATGCCAACAAAGCAACACCGTTAGAGGAACTCAGGAACAATGTCAACTTCCCGGCAGATATGTGTGGAAAAAAATCAATCGCTGAAAACGTGCTCGCGATAGTCGTATGTATTCCAAATTGTTATGTCCGTTATTGTTATGTAATATAACTTTAGGATAGGGTATACAAAAAAGATTATTCAATCCTTGAGTTGAGTTCCAGGGCATGTTTTGGAGGTTGGTACATACTCGTAGGTATATTTTAACGGATTTCTTTGGAAAAACAGTTTGAAAATGCAAAAATTCCAAATAAAGTTCTCATTTTGGGCTTTTTACAAAAAACATTGTGTGGTACAAGCCAAATGAAAACACCTGTTACACATATTATATTTATAGGCCACCTTCTGCAGGAGCCGTATCTGCGTCTAAATCCTCTTCACATCCTCCACAGGACAGATTTTAACAAGCATTTTCCTCACGTTTCCAATTGTTCGTTTTATTTATTTCTATTTATAAAATCAGTTCTCCCACTTGTAGCTACAGCAAAATAGTAAGGCTTATTTTCTATATTTTTAAAAAATGTTCAATTTATGGGCAAGTAGGGCGTCCGGACAGTGAACTTCACACAAAATGTTTATCAAAACATGGTTTAACCTAAAAAATGTAACAGAAAACTAGTTGCTTTACCTTCCTGACATGGTAACTAGTACCTACATACGACATATGTATGTACATGCCTTAATTCTTAAGAATTAGGACGACCCTTTCTTCAGATAAGGTTTTTCGGCTAGGAGTGAAGGTAGCTGCGATTTGTTTAACGTTTCAAATCGTGTCATAGGTCGCATTCAGTTGCGACAACTTTACGCACGATTTTCAATCTCAGCGACAAAGCTCATTGTTGGCTTAATGACTTCGTTAATAAGTAAAATCGTTGCATTCGAGCACAGCCTGAAGCTATTCACGAAATGCCATCACACCCATAAAAAGTGACTGTTTGGTGCGGGTTTCATGCTGGATGGATGGATGGATGCTTCTTCAATAATGCTGGCAGCAAATTTACATAAAGAGAAAGAAAAAATGCGGCTTTATGCGAAATAGTCATGGAAAATTGAGTTAAGCGGATTCAATTGTGCAGGCATTTCCATTGATGACATTCGAAAAATGTTGTATTTTGTATCAATATCATTGATGGCACTTTAATTCGAAATAAATTTTGTTCTGTTATCTCAAGCACAAGCTGTTTTATTTAAAAAACAAAATGGAGCACTCCTAATGGAACGTCCGAAGCAGTCAAGAGGTTTGGGAGGCCTGAAGGTCAAGAGGTCTGCAGGATGCGAAATTTGTTCTCAGCGTTGATGAAGCACCAAAACAACGAACATTTTAAATGCAACTAAGGATGAATTTACATTGATCTACACTGGGAGAAACCGAAAAACCGGAAACACTGGTTAATACCGAAAACCTACTTGAGCAAGAGGCCTTTTTTGGTTTTCAGCATTAAATTTTAGTCAATTTAGTACCTAGAAATCGAGCAACGGAAATTTTGTGGTGGCCCGCTTCCAATCAAGTTGAACTGTGTGGTGTAGATCTCTTTCCAGTAGACGTATATTCTACGTAAAATTAAATACATAATCGACGAAACATATATGTATACATCATCGTTCCCAGGAGACAAAACCAGTAAGCTAATCCGGAGTACAGTCAAGAATGTCTCAAACTTGGTATGATTGCCGCCAGCGAAGTATGATCATATCTCGCACGGCACTAGGGGCCAGTTGGGAGTAAAGTTCAGGTTTTAACGAATAGCAATACATAGACAAATTTGCTTCGGGCTATTATGTCAACTATGCTCCAGATAGCCCCGTTCAACTTGACAGTAGACAGAGGACACATCCAAACTCTGTCAATACCTAAACACAAAGGTTTAACATAGCGCAGATCCCAATGGTTGGTTGGGTCCAAAAATGAAAGCCTCTACTCCAGGATTCATTTGCAATCCGTCTTTGAACTAAATTAGACGTCAGTACCGGAACACTATTACCCCAAAACATGCCCCTTTAAGAAGATTGGTAACGGTAATAGTCCAACAACCTCCTTTAATGCTGCAGTAGGGAAACTATTTTTTGAAGCAATCTGTTCGAGCCACCATCATTACATGCAACCAGTGTATCACCTTGTGGTTTAGTGGCCATTTGAGTCGATTGACCGATCTAACCTGTCTCTAATATAAATGTCAATGAGTCTCTCCATCCTTTTGAGGACAAATGATGTTAGACTCATAGGTCTTTAGGATTCAAGGAACTCATTAGGTGTAATACTTGACTTGGAGGTAAAAATAGTGTTTACCTACCATCAAGTCTCCTTCTAAGTCACCAAGCCTCCTTCTAAATAAACTATTCAATTACTGCGCAATGAGGTGTTTTATGCCTTTTAAAAATGCTGAAACTTACATATTTCAGGTATGGTACTTTCTCCACACGAAGTAAGATCGTAATCTGTTTTTGAAAACAGAATAGCTTGCGTTTTACCTCAGTTCAGCGTGAGACCCTTTGCTTTTGACCAGCTAAGAATCCCAGCGAGATCTGCACTGATTCTTTCAACAAGCTCTTCAATGAGGCCAATAGTTCTCGACAAATAGATTTGGATGTCGTCGGCATACAGATGAACAGAATAATTCTTACAGACCATAGGCAAATCATTTATGTACATACAAAACACGATGATGGCAGGTTTCTAGGTTCTGAGATCTTGTCACGGATGACCTCCATCTGGGTTCTGTAAGCTAAATAATCAAGAATAAGATGAAGAGAACTTGTACAGAATACAATGATAGACTCTGTCAAAAGCCTTGAAGAAATCAAGTAGACACATAATTCTTATCGAATCGGACCCTTATGTCTTTACGTATATTCACTACCCCAGCTATGATAAGCCCTGAAACCAGACTGATATTGTGTCAGAGGACTTTGTGATGAACCATCTGTCCTGCGAGTATTTTCTCCAGACCTTTGACAAACAAGGAAGGGTACCTATCAGACGAAAATCAATTGGTGGTGACAGATTTGCTTTTTTACCAGAACCCCATATTCCGTAACAGCCTCAAAGTGATTTTCTGATTTCCTCCAAGCAAAGTGACAACTGCGTTGCTAGGTATAAAGTTGGAATGATCAATAAGAATATTAGGACCATCAGATTCTACCAGGAAAGCTGCCCACTCAACCACATGGATTGATTGATTATTAACCTATTATGGTTTCAACTAGCTCGTGTTTGATGGTCCAACGCTAAGTTCATTGTCCGCAGGGCAACATATTCAGACGTTTTCATTTGGTCACTCTGGGGGTACTTTAGTTCTGATTTTAATCCTCAAACAGACGAGCTCTAGAATGATCAGCAATGATCAGCGATCTTCATGCTGTGTCGTTCGAACACCCACTACTTCCCTCTTTAGGCAATTAGGATTCTTCGAATATTGAAACAAGACATTCTGTATGACTATCCATCCATGTGCCTCAATATCACACAGTATCATGTGATAGATTGGCGCTGATTAAATTTTGAGTCAACACTGTAAGCCAAAAATTTTAGCCACGAATATGTACATATGTAGTTACTCCATTAAATATGTACATTACTCATATTCTCGATAAATTTAGTTGATTATTTTGAATACACAATCCTTATCGGTCAATCAGATGGAATAAGCTAAATGTATCTATAAATGGGTACTATTGTTCAACACTTTGCTAAGGGTTATCTTTTGCAGATAAGACTCTGTACAAGTGAACCTGTCCATGAGGAAGATATTGCTTAGTTTATTTTGTTTGATTTATTATTAGTCAGCTATACTTGTAAGGAATTGAAAAATTAAACCTTCTTAATACGAACATGTAGCAGCGGCCTAACTCGTATGTGCGGACATGTCTTTAGACGAATGTTATAGGTTATGAAGTCAAGTAGTCTGTTATTCCCTTTATTACTTTAAGTGTTTCCGGGGCGCTAAATGGTAGACTTTTTCCATTTGTGTAAGAAATTTATGTACGAACCATACGAGCCTTTACTATAGTGAAAGCTAGTACCTTGCTATACCTTTCTACAAGGTCAACGATGACAGCTAGCCACAGGACACCTAACAATCGTCAGGCTAGAGTGTACTTTATGTAGTACCCCTACTTTTAGTAACAAGATAAGAAGCGAGGTGTTAGGGATTAATATCGCCTTTGCAACATCAGTCGTAGAATTGGACCAAACGAGATTTCCATGCCCGACCATAGGTAGAAACCCCTTGCCCTTCTCATGGAAACCAAACAAAAAATGATTAGAAATCCAGAGGCATGGGCATGTAATTTAGAAAACAAAATTGGAAACTGATGTAGCTCACACCATCGAAGTTCCCCTCAGATACAAAGAAGCGGCTCGACGGAAAAAGAAAGCTTTTTAGTGTGACCTTCTGTAGAAGAAAGCTTTCAACAAATAATGCAATACACCAGCAAATGCCAGTGACCTCTTAATACACTGGGTGACCACATGCAGTAAGACCAATGGGACCTAGACGTCAACACTGGAAAGATTGACATGATACAGAATATACATATATACCAACCAGGGTCATGCTGGACAGCAAGCTAACTTCGAAAAGAAATCTAGAAAACAGAATCGCGAAAAGCAGATGGACGTGCTGGATCTGCCGTAGAACTTTTGAGAAAACATGAAGTTTGAAACCGAAACATCCTACTCCATGAAGTGTTCATAATGTGGCCGATAGTAGAAAGGAAAAATACCCAAACGTATGTATATCTTGCTGAGGAATTACTGGATCCCAATCCAGTACCCCCACACCATGCATGTAGACAATCTTTGACTTACTCCGTGTAAGACTAGAGGTGGAAAGATCTGGACATTTCAATAGATATTTATAAGAATAAAATATTTGCTTTGAACAGTGTAATAAAAGATATATTTTAAAAGAAATAGATAACATCTACGTAAACTTTCCAAGTTAAGTTTGTATCTATCAACGCCGATCTAGATACTTATAACTCTCAGCTCCCTCTATTTGAATTATCTACACAATGAATCCTCATACAAGTTATTTTTGTTACACTTATGAGCAGATAAGAATAATTTCGTACATGAAGTGGAGCGAGAGACAACATCATAATCAAGTGGACAATGACCTCTCAAGTTACACATGATCAGTTTTGTTTTTTCTCTTATAAGTAACTGGTGCTTAACGAACCATTGCTGTTGTATATTTAAATCTATACTACTTAAGCCAACTGGGCGCCGTGGCTCAGTGGTTAGTGCGTTGGACTATGGAGCAAGGGGTTCGAGGTTCGAGTCCCAGTCGGAACACCTAAAAAGTTTTTCACCTATCGCGAATGTCTGACAAACATCCGAGAGTACTACAAATGCCCTGAGAAAGCTTCTCAAATATCAAACTGCCCTTCGGACACGGCATTAAACAGTAGGCCCCTTCCATTCGTGTAAAGAATATAACACGCACAACACGAATGGTTGTGAGAAGCTAGGCCCTGGGTCCCATCGACCTGTTGCGCCAAGTATACTAAACCCAACACACAGTTCTTTGCGTATGTAAATGTCATATAGGTTCAAACACTAATCCTTGAGGTACACCTTGACTCGTTGACTTCACCACTTTTTAAAGACAAAGCAAATAAACTGCAATTAATATTTAAATAAAATAAATGACTTAAAAGAAATTAGTTTCAAAAGATTGTTGAAATGTTATCCGACGTCCTGTATATAAGTGACTAAAACAATTGCCAAGTTCAGTACTTTGAATTAGTTCCAGCAGACACTTAGAATTAATTTAAGTGATATAGACTAGATCAGAAATTATTTAGACTTCTACTTTTATTCCCGAAAGACACAGGCAACGAACTTCCTCAATTTCAGATTGGAGTTAAGATTGGAGGCATGACTTGTAGCTACAAAAGAGGATTTCCTGTATCTCTCTATACCGAAGGATCGAAAACATAGTCAGAAGTAGGAGATGGAGACTTAAAATATCTTCTTCTTAAGCATAATCCCGAACAAATACCTGGAATCTATCACATTTACCTTAAAAAGATGCCTTAATTGTTTCTTGTTCCTTAACGAAAGCTAAATAATCCAGCTTCATCTGAATACCGGGACACAGACAAGCTCTTACCTATCTCTTCGGATAACCCCAATATCGGCATGCCTCTCGCTGCAGGTAATCTACTACTTAAGCTCAATGCGGGAGATTTAACCAATCTTCGATGGACAAATGGCCCTACGTGCCTTATTTCCACACAGATCTGTCCTAAACTGAATCAGAAACGCTCCAACTGTTTGATTGGACAGAAGAGGATGCTCATAGCAATCGTAAAAGTTATCATTACAAGCCACTGACTCCTCGGTAATGACTTCTATAGAAGCTGCATGAACGAATAAAAGGAAGAAACAATTCTTTAAGCTCTCTCCGCTCGAAAACGATTGTACTTAGGTACATAATTCTTCGATAACCTTGGCGAACTGGCTAACGCCAACATTAGTACAATGCAGCGCTTTAGTTTAAAAATAAGTTTCTAGATTCATGTGTGGTACTGGTTTCTCTGCCGAAAATACATTACAGTGATCAGACAATCTTGTGATGAAACTCCCGCACATGTACAAACCCTGTCTTCGATCTTTAATCAATCTCCGAAGAATAATGGGTATAAGCCCAGATGACTTCTGTAGAGTCTGTGGCTTATCTACGCGAACGTGCAAGCCCGTGCAGATCTGGGAAAACAGCCCTGGGCGAATATCACTTAGGGAACCTGGCCGCCCATTGATCATTCCAAAAATTTACAACATTTACGGAATGGTGCAGAGAAGGTGCTCAGTTATACCAAAGTCACAACCAAACTTTTGTCTTCGTTTCAGGTTAGTCCACGACAAGGGTTCATCCTCTCCGTCAGCACCGTTTCCACAAATTTACGGCCAGGCTTTTTTTTTGGCATCCCTGTCAAACTTCGTTTGCCTAGAATGAGGATTGGGAACGCCCGCTGCTCCATCAAGGTCTATAATAACCTGCCTGAGACATTCGATGTCAAAAATCCATTTAGACAAGGTAACCCGCTGTTATGAATTGTGCAAGTCACAACACCAAAGATTCAAATTGTCAAATTTCAGCATACTTCGACGATATTGACATATGTGTGTATGTAATTGACAGAAAGTGGTTTGCTTGAGTGATCAAATGTGTTCGCGTACTTTCTGCACCAAAATTCGTAGCATGGGGAAATATCTTATTCTCTCGTGAGCACTCTCTTTTGCGTACTCGAACAGGAATTCATGTCTCCTCGTACAATTTCATAAAAAATTGCTGTTTTCGGTCAAAATAGCATTACTACTACATGAGTGCATAATGACATGAACATGTACTTGCTGTCAACAAAAAGAAAAATTGTATAGGGTTGAAGATCGGTCGCTGCTTTCTAGATCTTTAATTTTTGAAAAAAACACTATACGTTGGCATTTGACGAAATACCACAGGAACAAAAGCCTGTATTTACAATGACATTGACATTATTAGCATAATGCAGACAGGTGTCACTGTAGGGTTGGGAAATATTGAACCAGAATCGGCAAAAATGGGTTTGTCGACCTGCAAATATGTACACCAAATAGTCTTGCTCAACAAGAAGATGCACACAATATCGACTAATCGAAAAGAACGTTACACTGAATAGCAATAACTTTGAGATAGTTAGGAACTTTGTGTAACATCAGATATCAAACGAAAAGTTGTAGTTACCAATCGCTGTTTCTTTGGCCTAAGAAGCCAATTGAATGGAAAAACCTTTTCAAGGAAGGAGACTATAGAAAGGTATAAGTCCCTCCCAGTCCTGCGTTATGGATTGTTTAAGGCGGGGCTGGTTCGCTCAGAATTGTAAGAAGGCTCTGCCTTAGTAAGTACATCAAGCATCATCTTACCTATCCTATTAAATGTCGAGCTGTGTAAGTCTAGTTCTGGTTCTGATAGGGAGAAGTCAAGGTGGTTTTTACACCCAAAGTTGGCAAATGTTCTCATTTTCATCCAAAATGGAAAATCAGTGAAAATGGCATTACATACGATTGTCCGAAAAATAAAATATTCTATCCATCATAAGGAAGAATGGTGGCATTTTTAGGTATTGGAGGAGCTTTTGCCAATCTTAACTAATCGGCGACCGGCTCTGAGGGTGGATGACTCACTTGGTGAGTTGATTAATCTACTATTGAACAGTAGGATTATAAACTCGAATCTGGGTGGGTCATCTGTAAGAAGACAAGTCAGTAGAGGACCCAACCAGGTGGGAGTCGGCCCCCTTCTTTGGAATTTGGTGGCTAAAAATCTACTGATAGTCCTGGAAACAGAGGGATAACGTTGGCATTACTATTGCAGTATCAGCTAAACATCTAAATACCCTAAAAGAACTCCTCCAAAACGATTTAAATAAGCTAACCAAATGGGCAGCACGATGTGTTTTGGGTGTGAACCCCCACAACACCGGATCTGTACTCTTTACCAGGAAATATAAAATTCCGCTAATAGATCCCCCTTTACTTAACTTTCTCTTATGAAGAAAAATACTTGGGCCTTGGATAGAAAGTTGAGCTGGAAACATAATATTACAAAAAGAGTCAAAAGGGCTACTATTGCACTTTTCTCCTGCAAAAGTTATAGGTAACAAACGGGGTTTACCGGTTCTAAATCTCTGTCATAAGACCTATACTTACCTTGTCTGGTGGACTGCCTTAGATAATGCCTTAAATCGAAATCATCTAAGAAAAGTCCAACGATCAGCTTGTTTGGGCATAAGTTGTGCATTTTTGGTAGAAAAGTGGGTGCTAGTCCAGCAGTTCGTCTCAAAGCAATTTCTCAGTTTGGCCACGCTTCCATTGTGACCATTTTCAAAATAGCTTTCGAAACCCTAGGCTACACTACTACAAAGTTAAGGCTCGACAAAAACAAAGGAGGAAGGAGGAGGTGTTCTTAGAAGACAAATCGATCCACTTCTATACCGACGGCTCTAAGATTAAAAACGGAGTAGGTGGAGGTGTTTTCCCTGAAAGACTTAATCTTATTAGAAATGGCGGAGCAGTTTAATATTCCTCTTTGTTGGGTGCTGGGGCATAGAGATATTTCAGGGAATTTTCGGGTCGACGAACTCGTGAGGGATGCACTACTTGTCAAGTAAAGATACCTTATGTATTCGAATCGCTCTCGATCAAATCTAAGGTGGAGAAGTGGAATAACGCGCCTAGCCTCGCTCCAAAACTCGGATCTCTCTTAATAGACTGCATTTTAACATTATCGTGTTGGCGTTATCACTGTTGATTGTCTAATAGGGAAGTACGCAACTAGACTTGGTGCTGCGGAATCTATTCCTTATCTTCTCTACACGGGCCCTGCTCTATCTCACAAAAGAAAACTTCACTTAGGAGCCTTTTTCTTCAATGATCTTGGTGATCTCAATAACACCGACATTAGGAGTCTGCTTCGCCTTTTTAAGAAGCTATAGTGGGTTGCATTAGTAGGCATGGAGGATCATATGATCCTGGTGGTGCCACAACGGACCTATTATTGGTCCAAGTGTACTGAAGGTGACAGCTACTTTTTGCCTAACCTAACCTAGTAAGGATCTTCGAATCACAGTCCCCAGGTTCGAGAGGACAAGGAAGACCGAACCTGCGTTTTAAGTACCTAGCTATCGCGGATGCCAGAGCGCTGGGTCTGGACAACTGGAAGCAGCGTGCCCGGGATCGAAGGTACTGGAAGGCTACCGTGTCTCAGGCAGGGACTCTTCACGGGTCGGGAGTAAGTATGTACATCATGCCCGAAGATTGTGACTATGAACAAATGGCCTTTAAATACTGTTTTAATGTTTAGTTAAACAAATGATTTGTACACCATTGATTAAAGTTACAAAATTTAGTATGTATGTACATACATATGTACATATAGATATGGTTTGTAAGTGTAATATTAATAAAAAAAAAAAATATACATATTAGTATGCACTGGCTTTGGTACTAAATTTGTTGCTTAATACTATGCTTACCTCATTGTTAAACAACAGACAATTCCAACAAAGTAATGCCTCCGTCACACTGCCTCACAGCTCCAGCGTTTTCAATTCAATTCGATCTTTTTTTTTTGTTTTTTTTTTTTTATTATTATTTCCCTCTTTTTTAACTCTGTGCGTTGTGGTGCCGCTGCGGCGTTGTATCGTTTTTCATTTATCGCTTAAAGTCACACCGACACCTCTCTGCGACACTCGCCGCGTTTCAAAGCAGACATAATCCAATAAATTTCAACACAAAACGACCAAAAACAACAACAAGAAGGAAAAAAAAAATAAGTAGAAAATCAACTTTTTCACTTTTATTTCATGTTTTTCCGGCCCAACTATTCGTACCCACCACTTGACTTAGTAATTGGCGATGCGAAAACAGCGAAACAGAAACGCCACCGATTTGCGCGACACAAAGACAAAGCCCAAAACTCGAATTCGAATCCGAATCCGAATCCAAATAGATATAACTCGCATATGTACCTCTACTCCATACTCAACAACCGGAACTATCCCACTACCAAGAAATACACTCTCGAATAAAAGAACAAATAGAAACACCGAAAATGTAGCGAAGCACACTAGTATCGATTTTTCCAAAAGCACCCCAAATGCGACACCAAGAGCAGCACTCGGCCCAGCACCGAAGGCCTTCACTCGAATCCTCTAAACTTCACTAAACTCAAAGTATCTGACGGATTAATGAAATTCAACCACTAAATCAGTGTAACTCGGAGCTCTTTTCACGGCGAAAACAATTAAAAATTGGAACTTTAGTTTGGTTTTTTGTATAAAATGTCCAATTGCGGGCAACTTAGTATCTGCTTCTTGCGCTGCTCTCTCGATATCCAGTTCTTTTTTTTTTTTTTTTTCGTTTTCTGTTCAACTTTACCGACTGGCTTCTTTTGCTCTGCTATCTCAGCGCGCTGCTCGCTGCTGGCTACACTTAAAGCAATGCAGCAGAGGGAGACCGCGTAAACCATAGACCGGAGATTGGAATGGAGACGACGACAACGACACGACGATGTCGACGAAAGAGCGCACACACAGCAAATAATAATAAAATAATAATAAAAAAAAAAATAAATAAATAAAACGAAGAAAACCCGCACACGGTTCGAATCAAACAATTACAAAAGTCGAAATATAAGAGACCTCGTATGCCCGTGTGTACGTTCTCGTTCAGCACTTGGTTCGTTGTGCACAGAGGCCGGCTCTCTTTTCGACTACGACAACGGCAACGACGTCGACTACGACGACGATGATGATGATGATGATGATGATGATGACGAAGGCGGTCGAATCCAAGAGAAACATCGAAATCAAACTGTCGCTATCACACGTTGCTGTGTGCGGTGGATGGCTGGGAGCTGGCGTCGTCGTTTTGTGTTCACCTCTATACCCATACGTACTTGAAAGGAGTGTGAATGGAGTGCAACATGCATTGCCGAGGTGAGTCTCCTGTTTGCTGCGCTCCCAAATTTGACAACTGTAACCATTATGGAGAGAGAAACCACCCTTTTCGCCATGACACATTGGACACTTCAATAATTCTCATCATAACAGGGTTAAGATACTTTGACTAATGGGTTGAATCTTTCTCAACGTCTTAATCGTTGAGAATCAAATTGCGATGGCTAAGCTGAAATAGTCGGAGATAAACTTTATAATGGGTTTGGGCTAGCAAACTAGACCTGGAGCAAAACTTTTTGGAATTCACATGGAAATGTCCATCGAAACTAAGAGTCACACTCATCACAATTTCCGCTGGACCTACAGTATCCTGTGGAAGATGGAATAATCTTTTCCTTCCGGCTCCGGGACACTTTTATTGGGTGCAGATGGACACTGTCTCGTTGGGTAGTTGAAAATTATTGAACTTTATCGCTGGTCTTTGGTGCTTAAGGCGGGCGTTAATCGAGTCTGCTCTGTGGATCTCCTCAAAATCTTTTTGTCATAGAATCCATGCTGCACTGAACTTGAACTGTAAAATCTCCAAGAAGTCTGGTACAGACCTAGAAAGAATTTAAGGTCCTATAGTGGTGATCTTTCTCGCAGATATACACATGTACATACATATGTAGCTCAAAGCATGATCTTTGACTTGAAATATACATATTTGGTGAACTTCCTAGCTCTGTCGCACGTTGGAAATTGGAACTATACGACTAGGAGGTGCCCACAAGGTGGGGTTCTGTCCCCCAGGCTATGGTGCATATGAGTTGAGCATCTATTACAGGCACTCATTATTTCCAACGTCATATGAAGATGAATTGAGGGTCCTGATTTGAGACTGTCTGTGCTGACGTGCATATGGCCTTGGAGATGATCAATGAATGATCCACTAGGAGAAGGCTTTCGGTCAATTGTCTGAAAACTGAGGTTTTATCTTTATGAAAAGGTGGATTGTGACCGGTCTGAGCTAATCAGTGGCATAGGGTATCACTATCCAGAACTTCGAGGAAGCCAAATATTTAGGAGTGACCTGGATAAACAAGAACTTCTTACAGCTAAACATGTAGAATGGCGCTCTCAGTTTTCTGGGACTTCAAAGTTGCTTTAAGTAAGACAATACGTGCAATATCTTTCCACCGGTACGATAGATAAGACCGGATATGATAAGACCTTTACTAGCTTATATTTCAGTTGTTTCATAGAGTTAGGACTCACGTAACTTTTGACTTCTCGTACCGATCCTCTAGAGAGCCAGAGTGTGAGCTTCGATCGGGTTGTAGTCGAATTCTTACGAAGTTTCCGACGTTGTTGTATTCGTGGATGCCAACAACACCACATTTTATTACTCATTAGGCAACCGCTACTCTGTTTTATAAGCGGAGATCTACGAAATCTGCAGATCAATCGAGCCACTGATATTGTATAGAATAGGTGAATTGGACTATTTGTGACTGTACCCACAGACAGGCTGTGTTCAAACCCTTACCCGTTTCACGGTATGTAGTTCAGAAAGTCAAAAACTCTTTGAATTTGGTCCCAGAACTGCACTTTTTGACTTTTGTTTGGATTCGAAGTCACACGGCGGAGAATCTGTAATATGATTGGTAGATAAGGATCAAAGAAACATCTCTATTTAGGTTTTCTTGTTGTTTTTTCGTTAAACAACTTATAGCCTACGCTATGTGCTAGGATTAGGTTGCATCACTACCGCGATGTTTGCACTTGTAAAGAGCGTCTTTCGTCCAATATCTACATCCTATCCTGTTCGTTTATAATCAAAGTACATAGCAGGTGCAGAGCACATATCTACAATCGAATTGTTTTCTTCAGCTTTCAGTTTTCATGAGTTTCAAGAAGAAATGAACTCTGATTGATAGTGTAATAGAAATTAGACATTGATCCGCATGTTCTGCTAGTCTTGGTATAAAGACTACCCTAACAGAGAAACTGTATTTCTAATGAACTCCATGATTTTTCGTCCTCCGTGAACGGTAGTTTAATGGAATCCTCTTTTTCTTAACGCAGGACTTCTTCAAGCGTGGCTTCTTCATCCATATCGTCCAAATGATTTTCATAAAATAGTGGGCTATAGCATCAATTTTATTGTTCGTCCTCCTGTTTGCTGTTTTTTCTGCCGATGGAACACTGTCTCCTCCATAAGGGCTTGATTTCCGTTAGCACACAGCATCTTTAAGGGGATAGCACAACAGATCTCTATTAAGTCGTGGTGCTTCTTGAGGCTATGTCAAAGCCCATCAACCCAATTATTCTTAAAGAAACAAAAAACACCGCCTCCTCCAGCATGTTTTGAGGGCCGTTTTCATTGGAGTAGAGCAATCATTCTAAGTAGGGCTTTTAAAAGTTTCTTGAGGGGTTTTCCTCGATCTTCTTATAAGTAATATGACCACTTTCCTCTGTGGTATTTTGGTATTATAGTTCTAATCACCAATAACTGTTCGGTTTGACCAAGATGATACTTAGAGGGTCTCCTCATCCTACATAGACTTTACACCGTTAGAGTTGATCATGCCTCCTCGAGTAAGATGTTGTCAAATTCTGCAGCAAAACCAGTTGCCTTGTCCAATTTCAAGGATATAGTCAAGCCCCAAAAAACTTTTCGAAAAATTCCTTTAGTATCACCTCGTATAGATAAAGGGACTGTAGAATCCTGTCCATGACTCCCGTAACTAACGTACATAACTACTTTCCATTTGACAGAATAAATCGTGCAATTTTGTGGCTCTAATCCAAGAATTTCAATGTTATGGGGCTAGTTCCTGGATTAGAACTACATATTATGTGTGTATCCACACCACCCACTCTATCCCATCTCGTAAAATTCCATTATTTTCGGAGAAAAAAAATAGTTCTTGTATCCATGTGTGTTCGAAACAGGGTAGTTTGTCACATGTCAACAGAGAGATGTATGCTTAAAGCTCTACTAGGAAAAAACTACTATTTGATAGAAAAAGGGTCTATCACCATCCTGGTTAACCAAATATTATGCTTTCGCCGGTTGCCCGAAACTGAACATGAGGCAGTTGGACTCATACTATACAGTCATGACTAGGTATAGGTATCCGTTTCGTTGTTTCGTGGATTAAACATTTCATACGCTCTACACTAGATGAAAATAAACTTTCAGATCCGCGTTTATTATGCAATTACCTTTCGTTTATTATTAATTAACCATGAATAAACAAAGGTTGATTTTGCCTCTTCATGGTACCAGTTGATGCTAGTCTTGGCTACCGCACCTCTTCGAAACCGAACTCCTTGGAAACCAAAGAATCTGTATTGGGTTGAAGCTGGAAGGTCTTTCCTCTGTCTTAAACATAAATATTTCTTTCCTTTTGCTTAATCGGAAATTGAGAGGAGTATTGCAACCGTTTGACAACCATAGTCGATGGGTCATGCCTAAAAGTGTCAGATTTGCCCTCTGTAGGGGATGGGTACATATTAGGAAGCTTGACATAGAGGACTAAACACAATGTATACAGATGGTGGCAGTGTAGTCTGTAGATTTGTTGAAGATCATTTAAGTTTAAAGTACGAGATCAAGAAAATGTCCAGCGAATAAGAAAGTCTGCTAGATGGAGGGAGCACCTCGCCTTATAAAGTACCCTTACTCAGCTACGGCGTGCATCGCCCAATCCAGGCACAATTTCAGGGCTCAACTTTGTTAAAAACTCTCTCGACCTCGAGTAGAGAATGTACTCTACGTAATCTTGAGATTTTTCAATGATGCGCACTAAAGAGTGTAGGGCGCTTCCGAGAACTTTAGCTTGAAACACAATCTTGTATTTGACAGACTTCTGAGTAGAAATGACGTTAAGGCATGGATTAGACTTGTTGATCAATTTTTTCTTTTTTTTTTAAGAGTTAGGAACCATATTACTAGAGTACTCCTATGCAACTGGTCCGAGCAAAGTCCAGAATTACCAATTTTATTGGAATGTCTTCGACTTTCCACTACCGTCACTGATCCGGAGTATCGTTGCCCTCTCCAGAAGCATCGCAGACAGAGGTGTCTCTTAAGTTTTCTCTACTGAGAGATAGTAAAAATCAGAGGCTTGCTTGCCTAACGATTAATGTTGTCTTGTGTTGTCAGACTCCACGAAAACAACAGCACAGGACCCTTGAATTGTTTTGGAGCAATCCTATTACAGCACAATCCAGGCTCAGAAACTGGACGAAGCCAATCCTGAACGCCTCTAAATGTGCACACGACCCCAAGTTCTGATATATGTAATTATATCAGACGCAATATCAATGGAACTGGGCTCGTAGGATGCATAAAGGTCACGTAAGATCATAGAAGCTGCAGTGCGGACGGTACCTAATGCCACCCCGTCTACGGCGGCAGATTGCTTTGATAGCAAGCCCATTATAAATGTATCAAATATGCAGGCAAGTCTGGCCGTTCTTTGAAGTTTCGTGTAGAAGACGCTCACGTACTTAATTTACCCTCTCCACAAAACAACCTAGGCAGAAGCTAAAAAGGTCTTATCACACCTGTATAAGTTTCAAAGTATCTTTCATGTGACAATTCTGCATCTCGTAAGGAGAACTGCTGAAATTTTCAGAGTAATGACCGAAAGCCCATTCCTAGTGTACCACTCATTTCTAAAGCAATCTACGCATAGCACAGACAGTCTGAAGGCATAGGCATGAGCTGACCAAAAGTATGGCAACATCACTTACATATACCTGGGAGTATGGTAGTATCCCTTCTGTAAAAGTTCAGAAATGTAAATGTAGATTTTGTTACCATTCACTGTCGGAGAGCCTCAGAAAACAAATTCATAACAGCTGTCCGGGGTTGACCCAGACCTCAAATCAAAATCAGAAAAATGCAATTTTTATATAAATACTATACACAAGTATCTGTATCGCAAAAGTCCTTAGAAGTTAAATGTATCCCCTACTTTGGGTTTCAAGCTGGATTGAGGGTCAAGTTCAGTTTGTAGAAGTCCTTCTTAAGAAGAGGGTCGTCTTACTAATCTTTGCACTTTGTCACCATAGTTCGAGATTGAACTTCCAGAAAATGAAAGTATTGGTGTCATTAACAAATTGGAACTCAATGTCAAGCTTGATATTTCTGTAACAAAGGAATCCAACAAAGTCCTTCCGTCCGTCTGTAGGCTCGACAGCAACCTAAACGGCTGGATGGATTTGCTGGAAACTTTATAACTGGGATTTTTGGGGTCACAACCTCAAAATTAAGAATACCTTTCTTAAGACTGATTTCACTAAACAAGTTTTTGGAACATTCAAGACCGATTTTATTAGAATTGTTAGTGCCCCTTCGTCTTTGGGTGGTTTTCTAATTTTTATTTTTTTTTTAATCTAACAAACAGATACAATTGCCACGAATGATTTAAGTTAAAAATCCGAAAATGTATCAACTATGTGCATCGCAAGTATACCTAATTGTCGGCTTTGAATTTAATTCTATATCATTCCAAATGTGCGGGGAAGTGCATTTAAAAATGAAGGGGTGATGCAATCCACCCTTGCACATGTACATACATAAGTACATACAACAGACTCATGTGCATGGAATAGAACTCTCTTTGAGCTCACCCCTCCGCCACAGAACTTCCGACGCAATGCTAAAGAGATGTATTACGGTTGTTAGGTACGCAGTAGCTGACTATATTTCTTCTGTGACCCGCATCTTGGTTTTTTTTTCCTTTTTGTTTTCTCAGTGACTTTTCCACAAAGTATACGTATGACCTGCTTTTCCAGTTAATAGTCAGAAATAACTCTGCGGTGATTGAAAGCTGAGTAAAGTAGTCGGTCTCTCTCTAGATACATTTGCAAATAAACAGTATCTATCTATTTGAAAAGAAAAAAAAAGTCCACAATTAAAGAATAATTTAATCGCCCTTCAAACACAGTCCAACGCAATAATTGGTTTTTCCCTGAAAACCGGTTGTGTATAGGTGTAAGATACCCAAACAGCATTCCACCTCAACTCAGTTGCCCCCCCATTTAGTACGCACATTCCCGTGATTTGCGATTGTATTCGCAATTATCAATTCCACCGGACAGACAGACAGACAATTTATTGAAAATACACACACAAAAAACAAGGAATCAGCCATTAGCTCTCCCCTGGATTCCATAGCCATAGCCATAGCCATAGCCATAGCCGTAGCCAGAGCGCGGTGCGAACGAAAGGCCATCACTTGACGGTTGGTTCATAGCACCATGATCATCATGGTGGGTACTCCACCACCATTACCACCGCTGCTGCTGGCTGATATCTCCATGTGTCGCGTGAGACTCCATAAATTTGGAAAATGCTGAAAATGAGTGAGTGCACGAATGTAGCAGGAAAGAACTGTGTAGTTCTGCGCTAATTCCGCCCGGCAGTGTCGCGCCGCGCGGGAGTGTGTTTTCTCTTCCGATGTACCTAATACAACTCTAACTACCTCCTGCGCACTCTACACGGCTATATGGGAATCGTATTTAAATTTGGGTTGGTCCACATTGTGATTTGTCCTTTTGTTGTGTTTCATTCGCTTTTTTTGTTCTCCCCACATCCTAATGCCATTGCTGAGCTTCCTCGGGGTGGTGTTGCTGGGTTTTTTTTTTTTTTTTTTGTTTTTTGTTCCTGCTGTTTCCTTCTCATTTATGTATGTACGAGTAGATTTTGAAAACGTTTCGGTTTGTGTATTGATTTTTCACATTTATCCGAAGGTGGAAGAACTTTTGATGTAGAATTGATTCGGAATTGAAGTTTCATTGAAGGATAAAGGCGTTTTGTTAGGGATTCATCCCTTAAACTGGCATTTTTTGAGCGCCTGTCCGATGTATATATGTATACAGACGTGTAGGATTTGTCAGTAGTTCGGGGGGAAAAAAATAACCCTTGACACCATTTACATTTGGGTATGAGTTTCCTCATCTCGTTTTGGTCATTTGGGACGAAACAGGAAAAGATATTTTCCTTTTTTTTTTTTGTAACAGGTGCATGCTTGTATGGTTATGGACTGCCACAAGGAACAATTGAGACAACAATACTGTACAAAAGCTATTTAAAAATGCCTTGCGATACATTTACTCTAAAATTGTTACATTTTAGAAAGCCCAGTTCGTATTGATGTTTTGTACATCCTGCGGGACAGTCTATAAGAAGTGTACATGCACAGGATGTCCTTAGGCTTTTCTTTGTTTAAATAATATCCATTAGAAGAAGTTGTTTAAAGTAATAATCTAAGCGATGCAGCAAAGGGAAAAGGTATAGAAAGAATTGAACGTTGAAAACGAAAAGAAAGAGAGTGAGATGCCGACGAGATTAAGATTATGCTGAAAACGTGGAGGAGGATAGATAGATACGTAGATGGGGAAGTGGTTCGTGGTGATGTGGATTTACAACAATTGTGACAACACTATAAAGCAGGGACTTAAATCTCTTTCTATTCCTGGAACTATCCATTCAGATGATGCTGTTTATTTTGGTACTGTAAGTTTCCCAGAGTTACCTTTCCAATATAGGCCAAGGAAAAGGGGGATACTTGCTGAAGATCTATTCTTCCTCCTAGTCTCTGCAACTTTTCTAGATCAGATTTAGATAGAAATGTGCAGTCAACACTTGGATCACTAGGCGATCCATTGTGAGTACCTGGGTTTACCTGAAAAAACTAATACAAAGTTGCTTGTTAGATTTGGGTTAGCTACATGGCCTCCCTGAACCACCCCGAAGTTGTTATACATTTCAGTATGGTGGATGACTCTACTGCATGTGTCGCCAAAGTTTTGGGAGAGGTCATCTGTTTCTACTCGCATTCGACTAAGGTGGGCCTTCATGATGTTGTGGCCATCGAGCATTGTCAGGTCCTGTTCAGACACCTTTCTTGGTACTTCGTCCGCCAGTTCGTTCTCTTGAATGTCGCGTTATCCTGGAACCCAAAGGACACCGAAGTCATGGTTTTCCGGTTTCTACGTTTAATCAGTTTGACTTGACGGCTGTGGATGGAAATGACTTTCATGGCGGCTTGACTGCTAATGTACATACATACATACATATGTAGATGTCTATCTTCTATCTAGAGTGCAGTTTCGGGGGTAGCTCGTGCCGCTTCTGCTATTGCTAGTACTTCCGCTTTTACTGGGTACTGAGTCTAATTCTGGTTGCAGTTCGCTTGCAGTAGTTTGAACTAGATTCCTTAAACTTTGGGGGTGTTATGCTTGAATTTTATGTTTATTGAAGAAAAGGACTAAACTAGATTTTACAGGAGTGTCTGACAAACATCCGAGAGTACAACAGTCTCGAGAAAGCTTTTCAAATAACAAATTGCCCTTCGGACACGGCATTAAACAGTAGGCCCCTTCCATTCGTGTAAAGAATATAACACGCACAACACGACTAGTTGTGAGAAGAAGCTAGGCCTTAGGTCCTATCGACCTGTTGCGCCAAGTATTTTTTTTTTTTTGGGTATGTTGAATAACCCACCTTAGAGGATGATGATTTTTTTAAATTTAGAGTACTGAGCTCAGTACAAATTAGCTTTCAACAAAAACTTGTGTAAAAAGGCAGTGGACCGTTCTATGCTCGTATAGAAAACTGTTAAGATACCTAGGGAGAGTCCTCGATCATCCCTCATCATAGGAGTTTTTCCGGAAACTGGAAAGTTTCCTAGTTAAGGACAGGTTAACAGCGATCATCTTCTGGATTCTGGAATGTTCAGAGAACTCGGGGATAAGTCCCCTAAAACACCAGATTCCCACAATTAGAAAGTGAGTTCATGTGATTCAAGATCAATATCTCGGGGCCAAGCTAGGTAAGCTGGTTGGGTAACGCGGACTACAGAAAACCCATTGCGAACCTGCCTGAAGCTTGACGGTAGCACAATTAAAATGGTATGCCCCGTAGGAGATACTAATGAGAATGGATAAATTCGACTCAAGATGAAAGGAATAACTTCTACAGCAGATTTACAACGAAGTATCGATCCAATGGCTGGCAGGCTCTGGCAACAAAGATCTTAAACATATAATAGAAAAACAACAACCTGGGCGAAATGAGAATGGTGGACGATTTGTACATTTCTGCAATGACCCAGGTTGCACCATAAATTAGCATACATTGGTTGTGAACTGATAGGCATACAACGTCCAACGAAGTTCATCTTTTGGAGTTTTTGAAGATGTCTTTTGGACAAGCGATCACCATCTTATTGGAGGTATAGCCAAATTACTCAACTACGCTTGACCATCAGAATTCCTATGGTTAACATGGACAGACTAAAGGATTTCCGAAGTGCGGCAACAGTTAAGGAAGCAGCTCTTTATCCGTACCATTCAAGATGATTGGTGGAATGTGAAAAATGTGTTTACGCCGGCCTTACAAACACTTGTTCTGCAAAGCTTCTTCATGACAGTTTTACTCCTAGATGTTTGTCAGACGTTTACCAGAGCTGGAGCCGTTTTGCATTCAAACCTCGCACATCCAGCTCAGAAATTTAACTCCCTAACCACTGACGTTCTACGTCATAATAAAAATTCCAATGTAGGCAAGTCTTTCAGTTCCTCGTTTTCTTTTCAGTTGGGTAGAAGGTTTTTCGATCTTTACAAGCTAGACTAGCAATTAGCATTTAAGTATACTTTCTAGTAAAGATATCTCTTGTCTTCTACTTCTACAAATGTACATATGTACATATGTGCAATGAAGGTTAAAAAAAATTGTTCAAAAATAATTTACAGGTACCACATCTCTGTGATGGTGTTCATACCAAACTTAAACCTATAGGTGCGTCAGTGTCTTTTTTTTTTCGTGTCTTGTGTGCTTTTTTCTTTTCTGAAGGGCATCTCTCCTCAATTTGATACGCGATAACTGACCAGACGACAACGACGATTCACTTCTTCATCGCGGCATTTCGCATTTGAGCTGCAACAACTGTGCGTTTTGCGCGAACTCTCGAACCAGTTCTTTGTAATTTGAACGAGTATCTATGTATCTTGTTCGTTATGTATGTTTGAAAGTATGCATATGCGAAGAATCTTTGCTTTGACTTCTCCTGGTTCGTCGCTTAAAGATAAATGACCTGTTTTATGTTTTATGTTTTATGAAAAAAAAAAAAAAAAAACAAGAAAAAAAAAAACAAACTGATGCTGGATACTGTCGCTCTGTTGGCCATGGAAATAGTTTTTTTTTTTATTGAGTATGTTTAATGAACGCATTTAAAATCGAAAGTAATAGTGCGCAATGCGTATTGAAGAAATTATTATTTTCTGTTGATTTCAAACGCCATTCGGTGATTATTTCTTTAACCATTTAGACAAGATCTTTCGAAAGACAGTTTAAGTGCCTGTACACACTCTGTCGAATGTAGATTAACTTGTTGTGGTGGTGATCTTTAATTGCGACCATAAGTACTACATATCCTAGCGCCTGTACAAAGTTTCTTGACATAATTCGATTAGTTTGTTTGCAATACTGAAACGAAACACTATATTTGCCGATGGGAGAACTACCAATCTTGATTAGGAGGAATTTCAGAACCTTTTCAACCCAAAACTGCTATTTTTGCAAATTAGGTCTTAACGAAACACTAGCCATTTAGCTAAAATATTTGAATCACTTTTACTAGCTACACAATAATAGCTCTATTTCAAGTTTGCCTCTGGCTTTATCAAAGAAAAATGGTTTAACGTGGGCGTGGCCATTGCCATTTGAAACAGGTCTATGCTAGGGACCAGCTTCTCAGAACCATTCGTGTCATGCGTATTATATTCTTCCCACGAATGGAAGGGATCTACTATTTCAGGGCAATTTGTTATTTGAGAAGCTTTTCATGTCAGTTATACTCTCGGATGTTTCTCAGACGCTCGCGAGAGGTGGGGCCTTGAAAAACCTGTTAGCTGTTTTGGCTGGGATTCGAACCTCGTACCCCTTGCTCCGTAGTCCAACGCACTAACTACTTTAGTCACGGCGTTCCAATTATAGTAAACAACTTTGGTTAAACAAAAAACCCTGTCAAGCCCAACCCCATCAAGGAGGAATTGTTTCCTCTACTGGGTAGAAGCTTTCCACCTTGTCCGGAGTATAACGTTAAAATTGTATTCTCCCCGAATAACATTGGACAGAAAGCAATTTCTGGCGGATTAATTGGAAAAATATATCAGACAACGCCTTCCGAATAATAAACTTTGCAGTATCTGGCAAAACAGCGATAAGGACCACAAGGTTCTCAAAGCTTCGAAATGCTGATGAAATCATGCCTGATGTTTTCTGAACCAACCAGTTTTCGTTATGAATCTCAAGGTGGTTTTAGGGTGCATGTTAGCTAGTTCGTAGAGCTGGTCGAAAAATGTTTTCTCGAAGGTTTGGTGTCCAATTCTGCTAAGACTTGGGCATTCGCAGAGGAAGTGTGTCGTGAGGTCATCCACCTCAGTGTCGCCGCAGCCTCTGCATACGTCTGAGCCATTGAAACCCATTCTAATGAGGTGAATACTCGATGCCAGGAATACGCCTACATACTTACTCACACCCTATACACTTGAACCACTCTCCCTGCGGGACTACCGTCAGGTATTACTTCATGAGACTTTTTAGCACTCTGTGCTCTTCTTTCCCTGTTTGAAGTTCCTTGTTCCAAGGGAGCAGCCGTTTAGGTTAGGTTAGGTCGCCGAACTTCCTTCATGATTGTCGCTGCGGTTTGTTACACACCATCTCATATTTCGCTCAATGTCAACCTATGGTTCAGAATCTTGTCGGAACTTGGTATTTCTCCAATTATTTTCTCAAGGCCTCTGCTTTCTATGCAATGTCATGTCATGTTTTCATGCTTCGCTGTCTTTCTTTTCTTGCGGCTGTTTACTAGTACTGCTTCTGTTTTATGTTCGGCGAGTTCTAACCCGACTGCCGCCATCCACTGGCTCACTTTTCGGCAAAGCCAATCATTTTGGGTATTTCAAGGCTCAGAACTCTATCATACATAAGATTCCACATTATAGGACCTAGTACAAACCCTTGTGGTACTCCTCTTTATACATATGTGGAACTGTCTTACCCCATCGTCAGTATCGTAAAACAAGTACCGTTAGTCAAAATAATTTAATATTATTTTGATGAGGTACCCTGGCACCATCATTTCTCTAAGTGAGTACAAACTACGTCCCAAGTTTTGTGTCTTTCTAGTATTGTGTCTAACAGGTACATACATATATGGGACAGCAGCACCAGACGTTGTTTTTTCCATTGCTCTGGAAAGACCCCTTCGATTAGGCACTTATTATACATTTTTAGGAATGGTTCCCTGTTTGTTTTTATGCCTAGCTTAAGGGCCTTGTTTGGTTTCCCATCCAACCCAGGTGACTTATTGTCATCGAGTGCGCTCTACCTAGCTTTGGTCATGTTACGGGAGTCCGTAGAGATCCTGGAGAAAAGTGGGCTAATGGGCGGTAAGACAGAGTGGTCCGTCGGGATGTCACTCGATTCTGAAGCCGTTCTCGCTAGCTTATCGGCCCTCTCGTTCCCTTGAAAGCCCATATGTCCCGGGATCCAGGATAGCTTTGTTTTTGACCAGTTTTGACTTAGTTGTAATGGAAGTGGTGACTTTGATGGCTACCTGGCTGCCGATGTACATATATACATACATATGTACATATATGTACATGTATGCATGTCAATATGCTCGTTGTTTTCCAGAGGGGATAAGCTCCACTGTAACAATTTACTCAGTATTGCAGCGTCTTAGACAGAAGTTGGCGACCTGATGTCCTTAAGTAACTGTCTGTCATTCCTTAAATTCCCTGACCTTCTGAGGTAATTTCCTTCATCCTTACCCAACCCATGCACATGTATAATATGTTCATATGTATTATCTCTGTCAGGCAGTCTCTAAATTACAACAAAAAAACCTAATTCAACTACCACCCTGTTTATCAATAACTAACCAAATAGCATACACCCATACGAGTGTATCTGTACTACCGAAAAAATTTGGAAAAAAGCCATTTGCAGGGAATTTTAAATGCAATAACGCAACCCTTCCCGTCGTTCCATTCCGTCTCCCTTTAACCAATAGTCCCTGTGTGCCTGTCCCTTTACAATCACTTAAGCGTGAGTGTGGCATCTCCACCGCAGTGCAACTCAAAAAAAAAAAATGAATTGCCGCCGATGCGGTCAAGTGGAATGAAAGAACATGAATAATAAAAAGCAACACAAACTCCACTAAAAAGGGGAACAAACACAAAGAACAAAAAAAAAAAAAACACAAAAACTAAGCAGAACAGACGAAGAAGAAGGTTACACAAATTCAGCGCCGCAAGGCACCTTTTTCGAATTATCGTCCTAAAGAGCGCGAATTTCATAGCCAAAGCGCGATGCGTTTTATTGTACACAAGTATCTGGTATCTCTGGAAATGAAACAACTAAAAAAATAAGAAGATACACAAGAAAATGTATCTTTTGCTAAACCGCGGATGGGTATCGTATTTTTTTTTTTTTTTGTTTTGGATTTTCTTTTGAACTAATGTCCAAAGTAGGGTACACACTAAGTTTTGAACCGATGGTGAGTTCTTAAGTGGGGTACACATCATCAGTTCTGAACAGACTGACATTCCTAGAATGGGATGTAATACAACATCCAAAGTTTATGCCTCAGTGTCCGTTATTTCATCAACATTTTAGCTTCCATCAGTTTCGACTTCATTCCACTCACCGGTTGTCATTCGAAGCTACACACCATCATGTCAGTTCAAAACTGATTGTATGTACCCTACTTTAGGTGACGCGCTGGTCAAGAGAACGTACGTCGTTTATAAGAGAGCAGGTCACACTAAGAGAGTGCGCTCCCAGTAATAATTCCATTTTATGGATTATGGAGCAAAATTTTGTGACAAGGAATAAATTCACGTCTTCCTTTCGCCCCCCACAATCCTCAGGCGCGCAAGGAGAGGACAAGTTATAAAGTTCGATTCCAGCAATCAACGCCATGGTGATACTACGTACATACATTCATATATGTAGCTATTAGTCTGGTCACATTCATTTCGTGCAATTCGATGGCTCTCTGTGAAGTGGATTAGCGAACGTGGTTTAGTTTATATCTCATGTGCTGGGGGGTTTATTGAACCCCTAGGACAGAATGAAACCGATGGATATGGAGAGCGGTGATAGATGTACGCAGATGTCTCAGTGTTCGCACACGAGTGACGATCTAAAATTATCACTACAGCGAGACGCGTTTTTAAAGCGTTTGCGTTCATTGAGCAGTTTTTTTTTATATTTTTTCTTGACGTTCCACAGAATTTTGATCTGTTTGAAGTACACTGAACACCAAACGGAAGATGATGTCTTACTCTAAAGCCGACTGTCAGAGATGCTTGCACTGATTACCTAACGACAGAGATCACGCCTTGAGCTAAGCTCTCAGAGCAGTATTTCCGCTTCTCTAGGCTTTAGTTGTAAATGGTTAGTTAGTTAGTTGTAAAAACACAGGAGTTATCTTCAAGGAACTAAGGATGACATATTAAATGAAATGATGGAATCAGTTCTCCACTATCTCCAAAAATTGACTAGAGAGTGAAGATTAAACCAACCTTTAACCTCCCTGAACTTGCTGTGATGGTGCTTTTCTTTTTGGTATCTTCATATTGTACCCGATAAAAAGGTAAACTAGAAGCTTTAATACAGGAAAGAGTCTGAAATGGCTTAGAGTACCCATTTCATTTGAAAGAGTATAGCGGTTTGAAACCATCGATAAAGTATGGTCTACGTAGCATGTGGGATCCGTGGCTTAGTGGTTAGTGAGTTGGACTATGGAGCAAGGGGTTCGAGGTTCGCGTCCCAGTCGGGGAACACCTAAAAGTTTTTCATGGCCCCACCTCTCGCATACATACATATAACACGCACAACACGAATGGTTGTGAGAAGCTAAGCCCTGGGTTCCTTCGACCTACATGATAGTTACAGTTCTTACTAATGTGAACAACAATTAAGAAGAATAAACAAGGTATGAAGAATAGCCTGTATTGTAATCACCGGTGCTCTGAGCACCACGCCCACAAAAGTAAAGAGACTTTGGCTCACTAATGCTTTTACTTTTTTTTTAAAGGATAATTGAGTTGAATTAAACTATCTGAAATCAAATTCATTTATGAAGTTTAGGATTGTTTGATCTGAGGAGGATGACATATCAGACGGCGAGGTGATGCTTTTGTGGAAGTGTTTGAGCCTAGTCCGAGCCATGGCGGAACATTTACATAAAATATGTTCGGCAGTGACAATGTCCGATTGGCTAATACCAATTTCCTTGGGGTGATAGTTGAGAAAGCAATGGCCAGAGTCCATCTGGATCTTAGTATCTTAGAGAAATAAATTTCGTTTTCTTCCCACTGATTTAGCTCTATCCTTACCTGACTGACAGGTAAACCCGAGAAGAGTTCAGGGCCAATATATAGAACTTGTGCACTGGATCTGGCAAGTTCGTCTAATTGCCAGGAGAATTGAATCGTCATTGGAGCATGGTTTAGTTAGTTTAGACTAAGGATGCACTAAGACCAGAGAAGGTCCATTATGTTCCCGTTGTGTAAGGTGGTTGAGATCGTTGAAAAGGTATTCACCTAGTGTAGACTTTCTAATATTTGATTATTTTCGACATGCAGTTTAGGTTGATGATATTTGTGTTGAATAACAGGTGAAGATTGATGCCGCTTGACGCAGCAGTCTTCATAATGCTTAGGGAGAGGTGGAGGTAGTAGGTGGTAGGTAGGTGGAAGGTCTAGAAGGACTTCCAGCGTAGCAGTCGGACAGGTACACGTAATACCTACACACGCCAGTATTTGCACCTTTTGTATGGTGCAGCCGAAAGAGTCTTGAATGCCCTTTTCACATTATTGTGTTGATGATGGTGAGGTAAATTCTTCTCATTTTTTTCCCGAAAAGCCCAGGCCAAACCCAGAAGGCCTTGGTCGCCTTTTTAGTGGTTCTGTCCAGATGAGATTTCCAATTCATTTTGCGGTCTAGAGTTACCCCGAAAGGTTTTGTTTCTTTTGAGAAATCGAGTTGTGCACCATTTGGAGTTTTTTTTTTAAGGAAAATTGGGGTGATAGGCTTAAGATAGGCTCAAGAAGTTAATGTCGGAAGGTTTGAGTTTCTCCTCTTGCTGAAAGGTATGATGACTGCTTGAGTTGCGTTAACATTAGCCCCATGGCACCAATCATTAATTTTGTTTGGGGCATTTCGAATTTGTGCAATAATACTAGATTCCTGTATGCCCCTTACTATAATGACCAAGTCGTCTGCATAGCTTTGAATAAGAAACCCGGAATTATTTAGCTCGTTAGTAAAAGAATCAACTACGAGGGACCATAGCACAGGGGATATGAGTCCACCTTGAGGACATCGGAATCGAGATTTGTTGGAATGAAAAGATGTATTATTAAAGGCTCCGGAGATGTCCATAAAGACACAGAGGGTGTTTTCTTTCTTCATTATAGACTTTTCACTCGTCCGAACAAGATTATGCAGAGCTGCTCTGTTACTAACTTTGATGTTCTGTCCAATTCATCGATATTGTGTGTCCCTTCTCGTTAACACCATGTAATGGCTTTTCCCCTCGGTAACCTCTAAACTCATAGAGCAGCGTGCGTTGTTTCACAGGGATGCCAGAACTTGTTGAGGAAGGTTTTCAAATATTCATACCGGACAGCAGGTGTGGTCTTGAAAGCATTGTTGAGTTGGATGACTTTGTGATTGGCACAAAGCAGCACTCCGTTGACAGAGCTTCTTTAACGTGTAAGGGTCAGTTTGTTGACTGTCGTTGAACGGTTCATTGAGCATAGATTTTCGTTGGATTTCGACAAAGCATTCAACAGTGTAAATAGAGTTGTTATATGGTATGCCTCAAGCAGAAAATACATTTTGACCAAATTGGTAGCTATGGAAAGTACCATGTGCTTTGAATCTAAATAAACAAAAAGACCTCCAAGCCATGGAAAGCAATTTACCCTTGGAATGAATCTATGCTAGCATGGTGCTCTGTTTATGGTACAGGGAGGCTTTTCAGTAGTTACTTACTTAAGTCCTGTATCCCCTTGTGGGTCCTAGTGCCTCGACAATGCCTACACGCCATCGTGTGCGGTTTCTGGAAATGTGTTTCAGTTCTCCCCAACTCTTTCCCAGTTGCCGTGCTTTCTGCGTGGTTAGCTATGGACCTGTCACCCTTTCGGAGAGTATGTCCAATCCAATCCAATGGTGCTTTGTTTATAGTACAGGGAGGATTTTCAGTAGGTAAACAATCTTTATAAACTCCTTACTGTATATAAATAAGTCCCTCTACTAGCCATCTGAGGACCCCAAGCCGTTTTCATAGGCAGCCGTAAAAAAATTAAACTCAGTTACCTAGGAGTGGTTTTAAATCACACACTCAGGCCGCCCTTACGTACGCCGGCAAGAAAGGCTCCCGGGCAGTAGCAGCAAATTGGTAATTACTATTGTTATGCCAAATATAAGATTTCCATGGCAGTTTGTCGAAACCTTCTTAACATTGATAGCACGTTAATACCCTTGTACGCATGATCGACGAACCGTGAGTCTCACATTACACGGATGAGCTTTGTGCATAGAATTGCATCTTTAAGGGTATGTTGGGCCTTTAGAACTGTATCAGCGAATGCGATAAATATTGTATCGGGCCGAATGCCTATCGATCTAGAAGCGAAGGAGTCTGTGATATGTTCGAGGACAGACAAACAACCATGGAAGCGGTGAAAGCAGAATGACAATAAAGGTGGAGGTATCCAACGTTGATGAATTGACTAACAGAAAGCACGAAGAGTTTAACTAACGCGTGGTTGTTTCTGGAAGTATCTCCCCATGATCCATGATCTCCGGATGATCCATTCTCTGGGCACTGTAAGAGAGGAGTCCAAAACGCAGAGCATTTGCTGATGGAAAGCAAAAAATACACAAACTAAAGTGACCCCAAGAAAGCTGATCACGTTTATGTATGTATATACATATGTTGGTGACAAGAGAAGGCTGGGAGACTGTGTGAAATAGTCACGAATATGACGCAGCTATCAGCAAGAAACAAAGAGTCTGCCAGTTCTGTGCGCAGAGAAAGAAGAGACGAAATTGCAAACCTGCCTCTGTAAAGAAACGCCTCGAATTGCGGTTCCACAGGGGACAAATAGGACGGAGCAACTAGAGGGGTTTTCAGCACGTAGAGGGAGTCGGGAGTCAGTAATAATTTGTACCACGGGCCACAAGTTCGTCGACTATACGTCCATATGTATGTAGATCTTAGTTTAGGAAGGTTCTCAAAGTCCACAGCCCTAAGAAACAGACAATAACAACCGCCTGCTTCTAAACATATTCGAAACCGTGTCGATAGTAATACCGAACATCTAGAGGAGACTACTCTTGAACAAACCAAACAAAGATAAACCCAGACTCAGCACCCTGACAAAAAAAACAACTAAATGATTACCACACAACAAGAACAAGACCACAACATCCTACGAAATAATTTTTTTATTCAAAGAAAGATCATATCACGCTGGTCTAGGGGCTGGCTTCTTCCTCCATCTCTTCCTCGCGAGCAGTTCCTTTGCCTTTTCCTTCTTCAAGTTCTTGTCGTAGAATTTGCCGCTTTTCGTAAAGAACTTCTGTTCGTTTCGCATCTCGGCCAGCTTGCGATTTTTCTGCTTTATGATGTTCTTCTTATTTGCTGATTTTTTCTTGCCACCTTCGGAGATTTGAACTTTAATCTTGCGGCCCTGCAGCTCGGTATTGTGTAGTTGGAAACCTTTTTGAAAACCATCCACTGTTGCCATTTCAACAAATGCGAAGCCGCCACGACGTTTTTTTGGTATTCGCACACTTTTTACGTCTCCCGCACGACTGAAGTAACTTTCCAAATCCTCCTTGACTGTGTCGAAGTTTAGATTCGTCACATAGAGGACGAAGCGGTTGGCTTTGCTGGCGCCACGCATCAGCGATGCTAGTTGTTCCTTTGATAGCTCTGTACTTGGAATTGTTGTCTCGTCTTGCTTGTCGTCATCATCAATGTGCTCCTCACCATTTTCTTGTTCAGATGCACCACTGAAATCCCGAACTTCTTCGTCATTGTCGTCATCGCTGGGATTTGTGCCGCTCTTTGGGTCGACATAGGTTCCCTCGAAGATATTTTTCCTCTTTTCGTCGTCAAAGTTCCCCAGCAAATCGGCACTGTCGTCGTTTATCGGTTTCCGGATTTTATCGGGACGGACAAACTGTTCCACTTCGTATTCACTTCCACTTGAATCTGTATCCATTTTTGGTAGACTCTTTGTTTATTTTCTCATTTGGAATTCGATTAAAATCATTTTTGTTTTGCCTCGAGAGAAATGTCAGAAATGACAACTGACAGCACGTGGGGTTTATTTATTTTCCTTGGCTTGCGGCTCGATAAATTAGAGAGAAAATGTTACAAAGCGCAGCTAGTGGTACCTATGTGTCAGTCTAGATACTTTACGTTCATTTAAAAAAAGGAAAAACGTTTTATTTTTCATTTTTGGAATTATCAGGCCCGTTTGTTGCAAACTAATAGGGTATTTATTAATAAACGATATTGAGGCAAAGCAATTTCCATTCCATAAAGGCCTGAAGAAATCAGAAACTGTGATACCAAACTTGAATTTTGCTTGTGTCATCGATACAAATTGTGGGAAAACGTCAAAAAGTCTACGAAAATTGTAGACTTTCAGTTGATTTTACACATTTTTTCTTTTTCTGTTGCAGCTTGGGTTGATAATTTGCAATTTGTATCTTTACCTGACAGCTAACGAGTTGGAATGTTATTTCACACGCAATTCTTCCAAGTTTCTGTGATGACTTTGCTAAGCCCCAGCTTCTAAAAAATCGCTCCTGCTGCATATGTCGCTGTGAGATAAGCAAGCGACTTCATTAACGTAAATCACATGTAATTTTTACCACCACATGGCTAACCTTTTCTTGTGATACCGAAGATCCTAGGGAGGACCATCTGGTTTTAGTCTCTCTACAGGCCATAATCCCTGCTTCTTGCTTGCACCGCATAAAGCAGGACGAACACTGAGGTGCCGTCCTACTCTGATGTAGTTACCGAACCTCTTCTGGTCGATTCCCAGGCCTGCACAGGAACCCAGTAATGTGCAACATTGTGCAGAGTTCCAAGAACCTAAAATTCTTCACGACTGCACATCACAAGCTATTTCAATACCAATAATCGCTTTATCAATAAAAAGTGATAGCTTCTTGTGGTATTGGCTTTGACGCAGCCTCACGGGCATGCTATTGTTACTGCCAGGACCTCCTCTCGGAGAACACCACTATTGTTCGGAAGGTGGATTGATTTGGTAATGCCCAGCAGTTTAGAAAACATGCCTGAGACTACGGTTAGATCAATCTGTGAAGACTGAGGCTGTAGGTGCACTGCCCTCTCTGGAACGAGCTTGTGAAGGGTCTAAATATTTTTCCAGGATCATAGGATAACCCTTTGTACTGTATCTTCACTGCTATCAAAGTTTGAATAGCCTCCAATGCTGCAGTAAGAGTGTTTCTGTGGATCCAATGCAAGCCAGTCTTCGTGTCGTCATGAAAGCCGTTAAGTTGCTGGTCTTGCTGGAGGACTGCCACCACACAAGCCAGTCATAAGTCAGAATAGGTCTTACTATACATTCATAGTATAATATTTCTTCCATTCGCTGGAAGAATATAGCACGCACAACACGAATGGTTGTGAGAAGCTAGGCCCTAGGTTCCATCGACCTGTTGCACCAGGTCTTCTTCTCTTTTGAAGAACGAATTCCACATATCTTGGCTGTCCGAGATTCTAAGTAGGAATTTCAGGAATTCTCCTTTTGTTACTAGGAAGACCTTCAGGGGATTGAACGCTAGGCCCCATTTCTTGGTCCAAGTGACTAGGTTCCAAGGGACCTATAAATAGATGACTAAGACTCGGCTATAGTTAAAACATCTAGATCCACCTGATATAAGTCTATTGTGAAGAATCATTGCATTTGTGCTGAGAATTCAAACATATCCTGGAGAATAATTTCTTACCCTTCTTCACCAATACAACTGATAAAGAGTGTATGTTATACATACACACAGTGTAGCCTACAGTCTTAGGCTACACTATATGTCAACCTGTGCCTCCATGAACTGTTGCAATGAGCTCATAGAAAGTGTATTTAATGACTGGATGCCATATAATCTTGTCTAACATAATCTGATAATCTGAACATTCATTATCATTCCTACTGCATTATCACAAATATTTCGCATGTAAGGTTCGAACCAAGGGTCTAGCTTCCCATTTAATTAATATTTACCATATAATTGTCACATAAGGACGATTCAAGCTTAAATATTTATTATTTTAAATCTCGGTTAAAATATTAGTACGCATTTGAAATGCAGAATTTAATTTCCTGCAAAGTGGCAGCACTAACAAAGTGGCAACAGTTGACCTTTTCCCATTTTGGCGAGTGCACATGAACTTATTTTTGCTCATTCCTGTTGGATATACATTTCATTGCGTGCTGTTGGATACATAAATTGCGTGTTTTAAATTCTGGAGTTCTAATTTGTCTTTAGTCTGATTCGGTTCATAAAATCTATTAAGTCGGATCGTGTTATTAAATAAATGGAAGAGTGTTTGTTTGAGGAAAAAACAATGATTCCTGGATTGGCTGTAGAACGTCTAAAGGTAATTTTCCATTTTATTTGCAAAATTTTCACGAATTATACCATATATATGTATGTATATGTATATGTGGCAAGGAAAACTGGATACATAATTTAAAAATTTCCAGTTTTTTCAGGATAAAATGAATGTCCTTCAAATTTCATAAAAATCGATTGACGGACATCCATCTTATCCTCAAAAAACTAGAAACCTTGAAATTATGTATCCAGGTTTGCTTGCTACTGTACATACGTATGTATGTATGTATGTATTATATTATGAATATGTAAATGTGGGGGACTCCGGCAAACCCAGTTCTGGGTGCAATATGATTCCATTGTGGACCAAGGCTTTCGTCAAGCTGCTTACTTTTGCTAAAGACGTGCTGGGTATTAGGCAACAAAGTATGAACTTTAATCTCTTCTTCGTTTCTGCTGCTCCTGCGAAAAATGAACATTGTTTAAACCTACATACATGTGTACATACAAATATCATGTTCACTTCGTATTTTTACTTGTTTTTCTCCCTCCCCGCAGGCGTGGTCGATTTTTCAACGAAAAATTGCCTTTAGTTCCTTTCGTGTTCCATCAATTTCTACTCTGCTTTATAGTGCACCACTTCTTTATGTTACAACATTTTCAAGTTAGGAGTTTTGATCAAATTTCTTTCATCAAAGCCTTGTAAAAGCGGTTTTGGTTTTTGGGTGTGTCTTCGCCGAATCCCCACTAAGGTGTCATTTCTGGAAGTAATATTTACTCCGAGGAAGATAAACAATAGAGAGACTAACAAAAAAATAAATTTAAATAAAAACAACACAAAATTAATCGCACGAAACCAAACTGAAAGAGGAAATTACGAAATTCACAGAGTTGGGAGGATATTAATAGTTGTCCACCCACCCTAAGCCTTGATTACGGCTTGTAAGGGTTTAGGCATCCACAAGTTTTTTTTAGTGAATTCTGGGCTTTCCTGCTTGAGGGCTTCCTTAATAGAAGTATTGCTTGTGATACGTCGATTTCTAATATTTTTCTCAAGTTGGGGCGGTTCCGTTTCTATAGCAAATGGATTCGAAAATCAGAAATTGGTATTTTCTATTGCTATTAAAAATTCTTCTATCCGAATTCGATGTTATGCTAAATTCAGTCCTATTGCACCGCCGGTTTGAGAAAAACGAATCAGACTCTTTCTTGACATCTAGATGTGGAGGTAATTTTTCCTGTTCCTTTAGTAGTAGGGGGATAGGTGGTATGACATGCACCCCTGGTGATTTAAAAGGCTGAATGGAGCTGGCCTGTAGGAATGATTTCTGCTAATATTTCCCAGTTTTTTTCCAGAAGACGCGAACAAGTTTGCAAAGGTGTCTTGGACTCTGTTCCTTATTTAAATAAAGTGGGACAGCAAATCGACAAATGGACAGGATATTCGGTTAAAACCTGTAACATTGAAAAGTAGCTAATTTTAAAAATATAGTGTAGCTATAACACCAACTTACAAAATTGTTTGCCCCTTGTTGTATTTCTGTTGGGTTCACTTTGAATACTTTTATAACTTCTTCGAGATTAGGCATATAATGTGATTCCATTGCCAACTCTATTGTGCTATATTGTCAAGGGACTGCTTTATAGTCCACAAAATGTTTCCCAAGATTGCTGTTGCTCAGAAAGTTAGGAAGGTTTCACTTTTGTGGACAATTACATAAGTATGTACGTATTCTTTCTTTTGTAGCACTTCTTAACTTTTTTTCAGATTAAAGGTGTTGGCTAGAAGTCTTCATATTCAAGAATCCAATTTTCGTCGTGTGGTGACAGTCAATAATCGTCAACTTAGCATCCGAAATAGTTTATTGCGTTTCGATCCAATTTGGTGTTTTCCGACTCGCCACTGGACCATTATCAATTTGGCCAACCTCGCCTCCCCTATGGCCTATCGCAATTTCTAAAGAAATACATCTCATACAAATGACAATAGAGGTGTGAATATGACTTACGAATACAGCTGCTAGCTCTTCGATTATAGTGACTTTTTGTCCTTATGTGGTGAACCAACATTTATCGGGAGAGCCTGCTTTTATACATCGTTTATCATTTCTCAACTAAATTAGTTTCGCGCAAAAGAGCGTATCGTGAGCTTTTATGAACTGAAAAAACTCAGGTAAGATATACTAAGTCCCTAAGTCTAAATGCCGAACATTTGTACATGTCTACTCTATTCTATTCTAGCACCTACTGCATTATGTAAAACATGTTTTCTATTCTATTGCCGAATATGATCTAAATATTTAGAAATTATATACCAAACGTTACTGGGATGTATGCAGTATGGCTAACAGATATGAAGAGTCTTCAAACGAAGTCAACATCGATTTTTAGTTTAAAGTAATTGTTCTTGCAAGAAGTAAGTTTCATTATATACCCACGGGTCTATGTTTCACGTTAATGTTTGGTTTTTTTTTCAGATAATACTCGTATATATTTACCCTTTCCGATGAATAAATATATATTGTTCAGTGTAGAAGTGAACAAATAAATAGTGCTTCAATCGAATTCATTGCCAAATGTGTAAAAAAAAATAGACGAACTTTGTACCTAATTTCCACCACCGATCAACACAACCAAAGTTCCTGAGTCAACTTCCAATCAATTTCCAACAAGATCTCATCATGCCTTCTACAACAACTCTTCGGAGCTACGAGCATTTTACAAGTATGTTTTAGTTTTAAGTTAGTTTATATCTGATTAGTAAACCTATAAAATATGTTACTACGTTAAACATCGATATATGTATTTAAATATCTGACACGACAAATTGTAGGTTAAAATCGTCGAAAACGGTTGAAGTCTAGTATAATTACTTATTACAAAATTTTTTGGATCTCCAGCAGCTATGACGCCTAAAAAATGTTAAAGTCTTTGGAATTTTCGTGGAAAATGTAAATTTTTACAAAAAAAAAAAGCAAGAAAAACTGAAACCAAAAGGTTTATCCAAAAAATATAAAATTCATTACAATTACATAATCGTAATGCGTTGGAAAATTTGCAAGTTACAGTGCCGCCTGCCCCGTCTAAATAGATTATCTTCGCTATCATTAACTATGTACGATATGACCTTCACTATCCCTTCTTACAATCGTATCATACATACAATCAGTCGTTTTCACTTTTTTTTTTAAACATTATTCTATTGTTCTCTTTTAAATTGAACAAGGATTTTTATGTTCTTTTGTAATATTCAGTTTGAAGCTGAATTTGTCCCTGAGACACTAAGTAATTGTTTTAAAAGGTACATATTGCATTTACATTAAGTTTTAAGATTACTATCTTACAAGACTTTGTTTTTACGTTACTTTTACTTTTATACATACATATGTACATACATACATATAAATTTATATAGATTGCAGGTCTACTGGTCTCCGCCTCTTTAGTCGTCTTTTCGTGTTGGCTTCCTGGTGAGGTAGATTTCGTATTTCATTGTTTGGGTGGTTTAGAATTGTGACTTGATGACTTCTACTATGTAGTTTGATTTCGCCTTTAATACTGGGTCTCGATGCAAGTCTTTATTAGAGATATACCAGGGTGCATTGACAATCGTCTGAAGTATTTTTGATTGTAGTCGTTGTATAATGTCATTGTTTGATTTGGCTGCAGTTCCCCATAGTTTCTACATATAGTTTGGAGTTTTTTCCTAGGAGCCAATACAGTTGTCTAAATTTGTTTCTCATTTGGTTCCGTTTTTGAATTATGTGCGGTTTCCATTTATGCAACCAATCCATTGTTTTGTCGAGTGTATGTTCTGTTTGATTTGTGGCAGTATCATCTGCAAATGTTGCTAGCTTGGAGTCCTTTGCTACTGGCTTAGGTATGTCTACAGTAAAGAGTAAATAAAGGATAGGACGTTGATTTCACACAAGTTTGAGTGTTCATCATTGTATTGCACATAGAAGTGCCTGTTGACAATGTAACTTCTAATGAGTTGGTCGTAGTCCGGTAGCATTGTCTTGAGCTTGAATATTATACGATATGGTATTTTTGTATTCCGGATGAGTAAAATCAAATAAAATACTATGTATTTTCACCAACTCAATAAGTTTTTCAATACACATTTTGATATGCGGTACGCGATCAACTGTGCTTGCTGCGGTACAAAATTGTATCGCTGCAATACCGGTTGCGGTATACCCTTGCCAGTGTGTGCATCTAATTACCGCAATAGGTTTACGTAGCGTTGTACCGCTAACGCATACCGTTCTGGTGTGTGAGCTCCTTAAAACGGGTACGACCAATCGCAATAGTGTGTCAAATGTTTTTTCACTAAATCGGTTTCGGTAGTCTTCTATTTCTGTCACTCTTAATTCTTTTAACAAAACTAAGTCGGAATATTTTTCACGATTTTGTGTCAATTTTTTACCCACAGTCGTCGATTCAAAGGCTTTTTTTTAAGGATAATGCCAAGACTGTAGCAAGTTATGCTTTTTTTTTGTGAATCCATTGCCGGTATTTATGAGAAACCAGTTTCCGTTTCCGCGAACATTCAGTTATATTAAAGCAAGGGGAAACTGACGGGTTTTCGACTGGTGAGAGCACCGTCGTAGACGGGCACAGAAGTTGATCGTATTTTTTACCCACAGTCGTCGATTCAAAGGCTTTTTTTTAAGGATAGTGCCAAGTTATGCTTTTTTTTTTGTGAATCCATTGCCGGTATTTATGAGAAACCAGTTTCCGTTTCCGCGAACATTCAGTTATATTAAAGCAAGGGGAAACTGACGGGTTTTCGACCGGTGTGAGCACTGTCGTAGACGGGCACAGAAGTTGATCGTATTTTTTACCCACAGTCGTCGATTCAAAGGCTTTTTTTAAGGATAGTGCCAAGTTATGCTTTTTTTTTTGTGAATCCATTGCCGGTATTTATGAGAAACCAGTTTCCGTTTCCGCGAACATTCAGTTATATTAAAGCAAGGGGAAACTGACGGGTTTTCGACCGGTGTGAGCACCGTCGTAGACGGGCACAGAAGTTGATCGTATTTTTTACCCACAGTCGTCGATTCAAAGGCTTTTTTTAAGGATAGTGCCAAGTTATGCTTTTTTTTTTTGTGAATCCATTGCCGGTATTTATGAGAAACCAGTTTCCGTTTCCGCGAACATTCAGTTATATTAAAGCAAGGGGAAACTGACGGGTTTTCGACCGGTGTGAGCACCGTCGTAGACGGGCACAGAAGTTGATCGTATTTTTTACCCACAGTCGTCGATTCAAAGGCTTTTTTTAAGGATAGTGCCAAGTTATGCTTTTTTTTTTTGTGAATCCGTTGCCGGTATTTATGAGAAACCAGTTTCCGTTTCCGCGAACATTCAGTTATATTAAAGCAAGGGGAAACTGACGGGTTTTCGACCGGTGTGAGCACCGTCGTAGACGGGCACAGAAGTTGATCGTATTTTTTACCCACAGTCGTCGATTCAAAGGCTTTTTTTAAGGATAGTGCCAAGTTATGCTTTTTTTTTTGTGAATCCATTGCCGGTATTTATGAGAAACCAGTTTCCGTTTCCGCGAACATTCAGTTATATTAAAGCAAGGGGAAACTGACGGGTTTTCGACCGGTGTGAGCACCGTCGTAGACGGGCACAGAAGTTGATCGTATTTTTTACCCACAGTCGTCGATTCATAGGCTTTTTTTTAAGGATAGTGGCAAGACTGTAGCAAGTTATGCTTTTTTTTTTTGTGAATCCATTGCCGGTATTTATGAGAAACCAGTTTCCGTTTCCGCGAACATTTAATTATACTAAAGCAAGGGGAAACTGACGGGTTTTCGACCGGTGTGAGCACTGTCGTAGACGGGCACAGAAGTTGATCGTATTGTTTACCCACAGTCGTCGATTCAAAGGCTTTTTTTAAGGATAGTGGCAAGACTGTAGCAAGTTATGCTTTTTTTTTTTGTGAATCCATTGGCGGTATTTATGAGAAACCAGTTTCCGTTTCCGCGATCATTCAATTATACTAAAGCAAGGGGAAACTGACGGGATTTCGACCGGTGTGAGCACCGTCGTAGACGGGCACAGAAGTTGATCGTATTTTTTACCCACAGTCGTCGATTCAAAGGCTTTTTTTAAGGATAGTGCCAAGACTGTAGGAAGTTATGCTTTTTTTTTGTGAATCCATTGGCGGTATTTATGAGAAACCAGTTTCCGTTTCCGCGAACATCTCATTATACTAAAGCAAGGGGAAACTGACGGGTTTTCGACAGGTGTGAGCACCGTCGTAGACGGGCACAGAAGTTGATCGTATTTTTTACCCACAGTCGTCGATTCAAAGGCTTTTTTTAAGGATAGTGCCAAGACTGTAGGAAGTTATGCTTTTTTTTTTCTGAATCCATTGGCGGTATTTATGAGAAACCAGTTTCCGTTTCCGCGAACATTCAGTTATATTAAAGCAAGGGGAAACTGACGGGTTTTCGACGGGTGTGAGCACCGTCGTAGACAGGCACAGAAGTTGATCGTATTTTTTACCCACAGTCGTCGATTCAAAGGCTTTTATTAAGGATAATGCCAAGACTGTAGCAAGTTATGCTTTTTTTTTATGAATCCGTTGCCGGTATTTATGAGAAACCAGTTTCCGTTTCCGCGAACATTCAATTATACTAAAGCAAGGGGAAACTGACGGGTTTGCGACCGGTGTGAGCACCGTCGTAGATGGGCACAGAAGTTGATCGTATTTTTTACCCACAGTCGTCGATTCTAAGGCTTTTTTTAAGGATAATGCCAAGACTGTAGCAAGTTATGCTTTTTTTTTTGTGAATCCATTGGCGGTATTTATGAGAAACCAGTTTCCGTTTCCGCGAACATCTCATTATACTAAAGCAAGGGGAAACTGACGGGTTTTCGACAGGTGTGAGCACCGTCGTAGACGGGCACAGAAGTTGATCGTATTTTTTACCCACAGTCGTCTATTCAAAGGCTTTTGTTAAGGATAATGCCAAGACTGTAGCAAGTTATGCTTTTTTTTTGTGAATCCATTGCCGGTATTTATGAGAAACCAGTTTCCGTTTCCGCGAACATCTCATTATACTAAAGCAAGGGGAAACTGACGGGTTTTCGACCGGTGTGAGCACCGTCGTAGACGGGCACAGAAGTTGATCGTATTTTTTACCCACAGTCGTCGATTCAAAGGCTTTTTTTAAGGATAATGCCAAGACTGTAGCAAGTTATGCTTTTTTTTTTGTGAATCCATTGCCGATATTTATGAGAAACCAGTTTCCGTTTCCGCGAACATCTCATTATACTAAAGCAAGGGGAAACTGACGGGTTTTCGACGGGTGTGAGCACCGTCGTAGACAGGCACAGAAGTTGATCGTATTTTTTACCCACAGTCGTCTATTCAAAGGCTTTTGTTAAGGATAATGCCAAGACTGTAGCAAGTTATGCTTTTTTTTTGTGAATCCATTGGCGGTATTTATGAGAAACCAGTTTCCGTTTCCGCGAACATTCAGTTATATTAAAGCAAGGGGAAACTGACGGGTTTCCGACCGGTGTGAGCACCGTCGTAGACAGGCACAGAAGTTGATCGTATTTTTTACCCACAGTCGTCGATTCAAAGGCTTTTATTAAGGATAATGCCAAGACTGTAGGAAGTTATGCTTTTTTTTTTGTGAATCCATTGGCGGTATTTATGAGAAACCAGTTTCCGTTTCCGCGAACATCTCATTATACTAAAGCAAGGGGAAACTGACGGGTTTTCGACCGGTGTGAGCACCGTCGTAGACGGGCACAGAAGTTGAAAGTATTTTTTACCCACAGTCGTCGATTCAAAGGCTTTTTTTAAGGATAGTGGCAAGACTGTAGCAAGTTATGCTTTTTTTTTTGTGAATCCATTGGCGGTATTTATGAGAAACCAGTTTCCGTTTCCGCGATCATTCAATTATACTAAAGCAAGGGGAAACTGACGGGTTTTCGACCGGTGTGAGCACCGTCGTAGACGGGCACAGAAGTTGATCGTATTTTTTACCCACAGTCGTCGATTCAAAGGCTTTTTTTAAGGATAGTGGCAAGACTGTAGCAAGTTATGCTTTTTTTTTTGTGAATCCATTGGCGGTATTTATGAGAAACCAGTTTCCGTTTCCGCGATCATTCAATTATACTAAAGCAAGGGGAAACTGACGGGTTTTCGACCGGTGTGAGCACCGTCGTAGACGGGCACAGAAGTTGATCGTATTTTTTACCCACAGTCGTCGATTCAAAGGCTTTTTTTAAGGATAGTGCCAAGACTGTAGGAAGTTATGCTTTTTTTTTTGTGAATCCATTGGCGGTATTTATGAGAAACCAGTTTCCGTTTCCGCGAACATCTCATTATACTAAAGCAAGGGGAAACTGACGGGTTTTCGACCGGTGTGAGCACCGACGTAGACGGGCACAGAAGTTGAAAGTATTTTTTACCCACAGTCGTCGATTCAAAGGCTTTTTTTAAGGATAGTGGCAAGACTGTAGCAAGTTATGCTTTTTTTTTGTGAATCCATTGCCGGTATTTATGAGAAACCAGTTTCCGTTTCCGCGAACATCTTATTATACTAAAGCAAGGGGAAACTGACGGGTTTTCGACAGGTGTGAGCACCGTCGTAGACGGGCACAGAAGTTGATCGTATTTTTTACCCACAGTCGTCGATTCAAAGGCTTTTTTTAAGGATAGTGCCAAGACTGTAGGAAGTTATGCTTTTTTTTTTGTGAATCCATTGGCGGTATTTATGAGAAACCAGTTTCCGTTTCCGCGAACATTCAGTTATATTAAAGCAAGGGGAAACTGACGGGTTTTCGACGGGTGTGAGCACAGTCGTAGACAGGCACAGAAGTTGATCGTATTTTTTACCCACAGTCGTCGATTCAAAGGCTTTTATTAAGGATAATGCCAAGACTGTAGCAAGTTATGCTTTTTTTTTATGAATCCGTTGCCGGTATTTATGAGAAACCAGTTTCCGTTTCCGCGAACATTCAATTATACTAAAGCAAGGGGAAACTGACGGGTTTGCGACCGGTGTGAGCACCGTCGTAGATGGGCACAGAAGTTGATCGTATTTTTTACCCACAGTCGTCGATTCTAAGGCTTTTTTTAAGGATAATGCCAAGACTGTAGCAAGTTATGCTTTTTTTTTTGTGAATCCATTGGCGGTATTTATGAGAAACCAGTTTCCGTTTCCGCGAACATCTCATTATACTAAAGCAAGGGGAAACTGACGGGTTTTCGACAGGTGTGAGCACCGTCGTAGACGGGCACAGAAGTTGATCGTATTTTTTACCCACAGTCGTCGATTCAAAGGCTTTTTTTAAGGATAATGCCAAGACTGTAGCAAGTTATGCTTTTTTTTTTGTGAATCCATTGGCGGTATTTATGAGAAACCAGTTTCCGTTTCCGCGAACATTCAGTTATATTAAAGCAAGGGGAAACTGACGGGTTTTCGACGGGTGTGAGCACCGTCGTAGACAGGCACAGAAGTTGATCGTATTTTTTACCCACAGTCGTCGATTCAAAGGCTTTTATTAAGGATAATGCCAAGAATGTAGCAAGTTATGCTTTTTTTTTATGAATCCGTTGCCGGTATTTATGAGAAACCAGTTTCCGTTTCCGCGAACATTCAATTATACTAAAGCAAGGGGAAACTGACGGGTTTGCGACCGGTGTGAGCACCGTCGTAGACAGGCACAGAAGTTGATCGTATTTTTTACCCACAGTCGTCGATTCAAAGGCTTTTATTAAGGATAATGCCAAGAATGTAGCAAGTTATGCTTTTTTTTTATGAATCCGTTGCCGGTATTTATGAGAAACCAGTTTCCGTTTCCGCGAACATTCAATTATACTAAAGCAAGGGGAAACTGACGGGTTTGCGACCGGTGTGAGCACCGTCGTAGATGGGCACAGAAGTTGATCGTATTTTTTACCCACAGTCGTCGATTCTAAGGCTTTTTTTAAGGATAATGCCAAGACTGTAGCAAGTTATGCTTTTTTTTTGTGAATCCATTGGCGGTATTTATGAGAAACCAGTTTCCGTTTCCGCGAACATTCAGTTATATTAAAGCAAGGGGAAACTGACGGGTTTTCGACCGGTGTGAGCACCGTCGTAGACGGGCACAGAAGTTGATCGTATTTTTTACCCACAGTCGTCTATTCAAAGGCTTTTGTTAAGGATAATGCCAAGACTGTAGCAAGTTATGCTTTTTTTTTGTGAATCCATTGCCGGTATTTATGAGAAACCAGTTTCCGTTTCCGCGAACATCTCATTATACTAAAGCAAGGGGAAACTGACGGGTTTTCGACCGGTGTGAGCACCGTCGTAGACGGGCACAGAAGTTGATCGTATTTTTTACCCACAGTCGTCGATTCAAAGGCTTTTTTTAAGGATAAAGCCAAGACTGTAGCAAGTTATGCTTTTTTTTTTTTGTGAATCCATTGCCGGTATTTATGAGAAACCAGTTTCCGTTTCCGCGAACATCTCATTATACTAAAGCAAGGGGAAACTGACGGGTTTTCGACGGGTGTGAGCACCGTCGTAGACAGGCACAGAAGTTGATCGTATTTTTTACCCACAGTCGTCTATTCAAAGGCTTTTGCCAAGACTGTAGCAAGTTATGCTTTTTTTTTTGTGAATCCATTGGCGGTATTTATGAGAAACCAGTTTCCGTTTCCGCGAACATTCAGTTATATTAAAGCAAGGGGAAACTGACGGGTTTTCGACGGGTGTGAGCACCGTCGTAGACAGGCACAGAAGTTGATCGTATTTTTTAACCACAGTCGTCGATTCAAAGGCTTTTATTAAGGATAATGCCAAGACTGTAGCAAGTTATGCTTTTTTTTTATGAATCCGTTGCCGGTATTTATGAGAAACCAGTTTCCGTTTCCGCGAACATTCAATTATACTAAAGCAAGGGGAAACTGACGGGTTTGCGACCGGTGTGAGCACCGTCGTAGATGGGCACAGAAGTTGATCGTATTTTTTACCCACAGTCGTCGATTCTAAGGCTTTTTTTAAGGATAATGCCAAGACTGTAGCAAGTTATGCTTTTTTTTTTGTGAATCCATTGGCGGTATTTATGAGAAACCAGTTTCCGTTTCCGCGAACATTCAGTTATATTAAAGCAAGGGGAAACTGACGGGTTTTCGACCGGTGTGAGCACCGTCGTAGACGGGCACAGAAGTTGATCGTATTTTTTACCCACAGTCGTCTATTCAAAGGCTTTTGTTAAGGATAATGCCAAGACTGTAGCAAGTTATGCTTTTTTTTTGTGAATCCATTGGCGGTATTTATGAGAAACCAGTTTCCGTTTCCGCGAACATTCAATTATACTAACGCAAGGGGAAACTGACGGGTTTTCGACCGGTGTGAGCACCGTCGTAGACAAGCACAGAAGTTCATCGTATTTTTTACCCACAGTCGTCGATTCAAAGGCTTTTTTTAAGGATAATGCCAAGACTGTAGCGAGTTATGCTTTTTTTTTGTGAATCCATTGCCGGTATTTATGAGAAACCAGTTTCCATTTTTCCGCGAACATCTCATTATACCAAAGCAAGGGGAAACTGACGGGTTTTCGACCGGTGTGAGCACCGTCGTAGACGGGCACAGAAGTTGATCGTATTTTTTACCCACAGTCGTCGATTCAAAGGCTTTTTTTAAGGATAATGCCAAGACTGTAGCAAGTTATGCTTTTTTTTTGTGAATCCATTGCCGGTATTTATGAGAAACCAGTTTCCGTTTCCGCGAACTTTCAATTATACTAACGCAAGGGGAAACTGTCATGTTTTCGACCGGTGTGAGCACCGTCGTAGACAAGCACAGAAGTTCATCGTATTTTTTACCCACAGTCGTCGATTCAAAGGCTTTTTTTAAGGATAATGCCAAGACTGTAGCAAGTTATGCTTTTTTTTTGTGAATCCATTGCCGGTATTTATGAGAAACCAGTTTCCGTTTCCGCGAACTTTCAATTATACTAAAGCAAGGGGAAACTGACGGGTTTTCCACCGGTGTGAGCACCGTCGTAGACAGGCACAGAAGTTGATCGTATTTTTTACCCACAGTCGTCGATTCAAAGGCTTTTATTAAGGATAATGCCAAGACTGTAGCAAGTTATGCTTTTTTTTTATGAATCCGTTGCCGGTATTTATGAGAAACCAGTTTCCGTTTCCGCGAACATTCAATTATACTAAAGCAAGGGGAAACTGACGGGTTTTCGACCGGTGTGAGCCCCGTCGTAGATGGGCACAGAAGTTGATCGTATTTTTTACCCACAGTCGTCGATTCAAAGGCTTTTTTTAAGGATAGTGCCAAGTTATGCTTTTTTTTTTGTGAATCCATTGCCGGTATTTATGAGAAACCAGTTTCCGTTTCCGCGAACATTCAGTTATATTAAAGCAAGGGGAAACTGACGGGTTTTCGACCGGTGTGAGCACCGTCGTAGACGGGCACAGAAGTTGATCGTATTTTTTACCCACAGTCGTCGATTCAAAGGCTTTTATTAAGGATAATGCCAAGACTGTAGCAAGTTATGCTTTTTTTTTATGAATCCGTTGCCGGTATTTATGAGAAACCAGTTTCCGTTTCCGCGAACATTCAATTATACTAAAGCAAGGGGAAACTGACGGGTTTTCGACCGGTGTGAGCCCCGTCGTAGACGGGCACAGAAGTTGATCGTATTTTTTACCCACAGTCGTCGATTCAAAATCTTTTTTTAAGGATAGTGCCAAGTTATGCTTTTTTTTTTGTGAATCCATTGCCGGTATTTATGAGAAACCAGCTTCCGTTTCCGCGAACATTCAATTATACTAAAGCAAGGGGAAACTGACGGGTTTGCGACCGGTGTGAGCACCGTCGTAGATGGGCACATAAGTTGATCGTATTTTTTACCCACAGTCGTCGATTCTAAGGCTTTTTTTAAGGATAATGCCAAGACTGTAGCAAGTTATGCTTTTTTTTTTTGTGAATCCATTGGCGGTATTTATGAGAAACCAGTTTCCGTTTCCGCGAACATTCAGTTATATTAAAGCAAGGGGAAACTGACGGGTTTTCGACGGGTGTGAGCACCGTCGTAGACAGCCACAGAAGTTGATCGTATTTTTTACCCACAGTCGTCGATTCAAAGGCTTTTATTAAGGATAATGCCAAGACTGTAGCAAGTTATGCTTTTTTTTTATGAATCCGTTGCCGGTATTTATGAGAAACCAGTTTCCGTTTCCGCGAACATTCAATTATACTAAAGCAAGGGGAAACTGACGGGTTTGCGACCGGTGTGAGCACCGTCGTAGATGGGCACAGAAGTTGATCGTATTTTTTACCCACAGTCGTCGATTCTAAGGCTTTTTTTAAGGATAATGCCAAGACTGTAGCAAGTTATGCTTTTTTTTTGTGAATCCATTGGCGGTATTTATGAGAAACCAGTTTCCGTTTCCGCGAACATTCAGTTATATTAAAGCAAGGGGAAACTGACGGGTTTTCGACCGGTGTGAGCACCGTCGTAGACGGGCACAGAAGTTGATCGTATTTTTTACCCACAGTCGTCTATTCAAAGGCTTTTGTTAAGGATAATGCCAAGACTGTAGCAAGTTATGCTTTTTTTTTGTGAATCCATTGCCGGTATTTATGAGAAACCAGTTTCCGTTTCCGCGAACATCTCATTATACTAAAGCAAGGGGAAACTGACGGGTTTTCGACCGGTGTGAGCACCGTCGTAGACGGGCACAGAAGTTGATCGTATTTTTTACCCACAGTCGTCGATTCAAAGGCTTTTTTTAAGGATAATGCCAAGACTGTAGCAAGTTATGCTTTTTTTTTTGTGAATCCATTGGCGGTATTTATGAGAAACCAGTTTCCGTTTCCGCGAACATCTCATTATACTAAAGCAAGGGGAAACTGACGGGTTTTCGACGGGTGTGAGCACCGTCGTAGACAGGCACAGAAGTTGATCGTATTTTTTACCCACAGTCGTCGATTCAAAGGCTTTTATTAAGGATAATGCCAAGACTGTAGCAAGTTATGCTTTTTTTTTATGAATCCGTTGCCGGTATTTATGAGAAACCAGTTTCCGTTTCCGCGAACATTCAATTATACTAAAGCAAGGGGAAACTGACGGGTTTGCGACCGGTGTGAGCACCGTCGTAGATGGGCACATAAGTTGATCGTATTTTTTACCCACAGTCGTCGATTCTAAGGCTTTTTTTAAGGATAATGCCAAGACTGTAGCAAGTTATGCTTTTTTTTTGTGAATCCATTGGCGGTATTTATGAGAAACCAGTTTCCGTTTCCGCGAACATTCAGTTATATTAAAGCAAGGGGAAACTGACGGGTTTTCGACCGGTGTGAGCACCGTCGTAGACGGGCACAGAAGTTGATCGTATTTTTTACCCACAGTCGTCTATTCAAAGGCTTTTATTAAGGATAATGCCAAGACTGTAGCAAGTTATGCTTTTTTTTTATGAATCCGTTGCCGGTATTTATGAGAAACCAGTTTCCGTTTCCGCGAACATTCAATTATACTAAAGCAAGGGGAAACTGACGGGTTTGCGACCGGTGTGAGCACCGTCGTAGATGGGCACATAAGTTGATCGTATTTTTTACCCACAGTCGTCGATTCTAAGGCTTTTTTTAAGGATAATGCCAAGACTGTAGCAAGTTATGCTTTTTTTTTGTGAATCCATTGCCGGTATTTATGAGAAACCAGTTTCCGTTTCCGTGAACATCTCATTATACTAAAGCAAGGGGAAACTGACGGGTTTTCGACCGGTGTGAGCACCGTCGTAGACGGGCACAGAAGTTGATCGTATTTTTTACCCACAGTCGTCGATTCAAAGGCTTTTTTTAAGGATAATGCCAAGACTGTAGCAAGTTATGCTTTTTTTCTTGTGAATCCATTGCCGGTATTTATGAGAAACCAGTTTCCGTTTCCGCGAACATCTCATTATACTAAAGCAAGGGGAAACTGACGGGTTTTCGACGGGTGTGAGCACCGTCGTAGACAGGCACAGAAGTTGATCGTATTTTTTACCCACAGTCGTCTATTCAAAGGCTTTTGTTAAGGATAATGCCAAGACTGTAGCAAGTTATGCTTTTTTTTTGTGAATCCATTGGCGGTATTTATGAGAAACCAGTTTCCGTTTCCGCGAACATTCAATTATACTAACGCAAGGGGAAACTGTCATGTTTTCGACCGGTGTGAGTCGTCTATTCAAAGGCTTTTGTTAAGGATAATGCCAAGACTGTAGCAAGTTATGCTTTTTTTTTGTGAATCCATTGCCGGTATTTATGAGAAACCAGTTTCCGTTTCCGCGAACATTCAATTATACTAACGCAAGGGGAAACTGACGGGTTTTCGACCGGTGTGAGCACCGTCGTAGACAAGCACAGAAGTTCATCGTATTTTTTACCCACAGTCGTCGATTCAAAGGCTTTTTTTAAGGATAATGCCAAGACTGTAGCGAGTTATGCTTTTTTTTTGTGAATCCATTGCCGGTATTTATGAGAAACCAGTTTCCATTTTTCCGCGAACATCTCATTATACTAAAGCAAGGGGAAACTGACGGGTTTTCGACCGGTGTGAGCACCGTCGTAGACGGGCACAGAAGTTGATCGTATTTTTTACCCACAGTCGTCGATTCAGAGGCTTTTTTTAAGGATAATGCCAAGACTGTAGCAAGTTATGTTTTTTTTTTGTGAATCCATTGGCGGTATTTATGAGAAACCAGTTTCCGTTTCCGCGAACATTCAATTATACTAACGCAAGGGGAAACTGTCATGTTTTCGACCGGTGTGAGCACCGTCGTAGACAAGCACAGAAGTTCATCGTATTTTTTACCCACAGTCGTCGATTCAAAGGCTTTTTTTAAGGATAATGCCAAGACTGTAGCAAGTTATGCTTTTTTTTTGTGAATCCATTGCCGGTATTTATGAGAAACCAGTTTCCGTTTCCGCGAACTTTCAATTATACTAAAGCAAGGGGAAACTGACGGGTTTTCGACCGGTGTGAGCACCGTCGTAGACGGGCACAGAAGTTGAAAGTATTTTTTACCCACAGTCGTCGATTCAAAGGCTTTTTTTAAGGATAGTGGCAAGACTGTAGCAAGTTATGCTTTTTTTTTGTGAATCCATTGCCGGTATTTATGAGAAACCAGCTTCCGTTTCCGCGAACATTCAATTATACTAAAGCAAGGGGAAACTGACGGGTTTGCGACCGGTGTGAGCACCGTCGTAGATGGGCACATAAGTTGATCGTATTTTTTACCCACAGTCGTCGATTCTAAGGCTTTTTTTAAGGATAATGCCAAGACTGTAGCAAGTTATGCTTTTTTTTTTTGTGAATCCATTGGCGGTATTTATGAGAAACCAGTTTCCGTTTCCGCGAACATCTCATTATACTAAAGCAAGGGGAAACTGACGGGTTTGCGACCGGTGTGAGCACCGTCGTAGATGGGCACAGAAGTTGATCGTATTTTTTACCCACAGTCGTCGATTCTAAGGCTTTTTTTAAGGATAATGCCAAGACTGTAGCAAGTTATGCTTTTTTTTTGTGAATCCATTGGCGGTATTTATGAGAAACCAGTTTCCGTTTCCGCGAACATCTCATTATACTAAAGCAAGGGGAAACTGACGGGTTTTCGACAGGTGTGAGCACCGTCGTAGACGGGCACAGAAGTTGATCGTATTTTTTACCCACAGTCGTCGATTCAAAGGCTTTTTTTTAAGGATAATGCCAAGACTGTAGCAAGTTATGCTTTTTTTTTTGTGAATCCATTGGCGGTATTTATGAGAAACCAGTTTCCGTTTCCGCGAACATTCAGTTATATTAAAGCAAGGGGAAACTGACGGGTTTTCGACGGGTGTGAGCACCGTCGTAGACAGGCACAGAAGTTGATCGTATTTTTTACCCACAGTCGTCGATTCAAAGGCTTTTATTAAGGATAATGCCAAGACTGTAGCAAGTTATGCTTTTTTTTTATGAATCCGTTGCCGGTATTTATGAGAAACCAGTTTCCGTTTCCGCGAACATTCAATTATACTAAAGCAAGGGGAAACTGACGGGTTTGCGACCGGTGTGAGCACCGTCGTAGATGGGCACATAAGTTGATCGTATTTTTTACCCACAGTCGTCGATTCTAAGGCTTTTTTTAAGGATAATGCCAAGACTGTAGCAAGTTATGCTTTTTTTTTGTGAATCCATTGGCGGTATTTATGAGAAACCAGTTTCCGTTTCCGCGAACATTCAGTTATATTAAAGCAAGGGGAAACTGACGGGTTTTCGACCGGTGTGAGCACCGTCGTAGACGGGCACAGAAGTTGATCGTATTTTTTACCCACAGTCGTCTATTCAAAGGCTTTTGTTAAGGATAATGCCAAGACTGTAGCAAGTTATGCTTTTTTTTTGTGAATCCATTGGCGGTATTTATGAGAAACCAGTTTCCGTTTCCGCGAACATTCAATTATACTAACGCAAGGGGAAACTGACGGGTTTTCGACCGGTGTGAGCACCGTCGTAGACAAGCACAGAAGTTCATCGTATTTTTTACCCACAGTCGTCGATTCAAAGGCTTTTTTTAAGGATAATGCCAAGACTGTAGCGAGTTATGCTTTTTTTTTGTGAATCCATTGCCGGTATTTATGAGAAACCAGTTTCCATTTTTCCGCGAACATCTCATTATACTAAAGCAAGGGGAAACTGACGGGTTTTCGACCGGTGTGAGCACCGTCGTAGACGGGCACAGAAGTTGATCGTATTTTTTACCCACAGTCGTCGATTCAGAGGCTTTTTTTAAGGATAATGCCAAGACTGTAGCAAGTTATGTTTTTTTTTGTGAATCCATTGGCGGTATTTATGAGAAACCAGTTTCCGTTTCCGCGAACATTCAATTATACTAACGCAAGGGGAAACTGTCATGTTTTCGACCGGTGTGAGCACCGTCGTAGACAAGCACAGAAGTTCATCGTATTTTTTACCCACAGTCGTCGATTCAAAGGCTTTTTTTAAGGATAATGCCAAGACTGTAGCAAGTTATGCTTTTTTTTTATGAATCCGTTGCCGGTATTTATGAGAAACCAGTTTCCGTTTCCGCGAACATTCAATTATACTAAAGCAAGGGGAAACTGACGGGTTTTCGACCGGTGTGAGCCCCGTCGTAGACGGGCACAGAAGTTGATCGTATTTTTTACCCACAGTCGTCGATTCAAAATCTTTTTTTAAGGATAGTGCCAAGTTATGCTTTTTTTTTTGTGAATCCATTGCCGGTATTTATGAGAAACCAGCTTCCGTTTCCGCGAACATTCAATTATACTAAAGCAAGGGGAAACTGACGGGTTTTCGACCGGTGTGAGCACCGTCGTAGACGGGCACAGAAGTTGATCGTATTTTTTACCCACAGTCGTCGATTCAAAGGCTTTTATTAAGGATAATGCCAAGACTGTAGCAAGTTATGCTTTTTTTTTATGAATCCGTTGCCGGTATTTATGAGAAACCAGTTTCCGTTTCCGCGAACATTCAATTATACTAAAGCAAGGGGAAACTGACGGGTTTTCGACCGGTGTGAGCCCCGTCGTAGACGGGCACAGAAGTTGATCGTATTTTTTACCCACAGTCGTCGATTCAAAATCTTTTTTTAAGGATAGTGCCAAGTTATGCTTTTTTTTTTGTGAATCCATTGCCGGTATTTATGAGAAACCAGCTTCCGTTTCCGCGAACATTCAATTATACTAAAGCAAGGGGAAACTGACGGGTTTGCGACCGGTGTGAGCACCGTCGTAGATGGGCACATAAGTTGATCGTATTTTTTACCCACAGTCGTCGATTCTAAGGCTTTTTTTAAGGATAATGCCAAGACTGTAGCAAGTTATGCTTTTTTTTTTTGTGAATCCATTGGCGGTATTTATGAGAAACCAGTTTCCGTTTCCGCGAACATTCAGTTATATTAAAGCAAGGGGAAACTGACGGGTTTTCGACGGGTGTGAGCACCGTCGTAGACAGCCACAGAAGTTGATCGTATTTTTTACCCACAGTCGTCGATTCAAAGGCTTTTATTAAGGATAATGCCAAGACTGTAGCAAGTTATGCTTTTTTTTTATGAATCCGTTGCCGGTATTTATGAGAAACCAGTTTCCGTTTCCGCGAACATTCAATTATACTAAAGCAAGGGGAAACTGACGGGTTTGCGACCGGTGTGAGCACCGTCGTAGATGGGCACAGAAGTTGATCGTATTTTTTACCCACAGTCGTCGATTCTAAGGCTTTTTTTAAGGATAATGCCAAGACTGTAGCAAGTTATGCTTTTTTTTTGTGAATCCATTGGCGGTATTTATGAGAAACCAGTTTCCGTTTCCGCGAACATTCAGTTATATTAAAGCAAGGGGAAACTGACGGGTTTTCGACCGGTGTGAGCACCGTCGTAGACGGGCACAGAAGTTGATCGTATTTTTTACCCACAGTCGTCTATTCAAAGGCTTTTGTTAAGGATAATGCCAAGACTGTAGCAAGTTATGCTTTTTTTTTGTGAATCCATTGCCGGTATTTATGAGAAACCAGTTTCCGTTTCCGCGAACATCTCATTATACTAAAGCAAGGGGAAACTGACGGGTTTTCGACCGGTGTGAGCACCGTCGTAGACGGGCACAGAAGTTGATCGTATTTTTTACCCACAGTCGTCGATTCAAAGGCTTTTTTTAAGGATAATGCCAAGACTGTAGCAAGTTATGCTTTTTTTTTTGTGAATCCATTGGCGGTATTTATGAGAAACCAGTTTCCGTTTCCGCGAACATCTCATTATACTAAAGCAAGGGGAAACTGACGGGTTTTCGACGGGTGTGAGCACCGTCGTAGACAGGCACAGAAGTTGATCGTATTTTTTACCCACAGTCGTCGATTCAAAGGCTTTTATTAAGGATAATGCCAAGACTGTAGCAAGTTATGCTTTTTTTTTATGAATCCGTTGCCGGTATTTATGAGAAACCAGTTTCCGTTTCCGCGAACATTCAATTATACTAAAGCAAGGGGAAACTGACGGGTTTGCGACCGGTGTGAGCACCGTCGTAGATGGGCACATAAGTTGATCGTATTTTTTACCCACAGTCGTCGATTCTAAGGCTTTTTTTAAGGATAATGCCAAGACTGTAGCAAGTTATGCTTTTTTTTTGTGAATCCATTGGCGGTATTTATGAGAAACCAGTTTCCGTTTCCGCGAACATTCAGTTATATTAAAGCAAGGGGAAACTGACGGGTTTTCGACCGGTGTGAGCACCGTCGTAGACGGGCACAGAAGTTGATCGTATTTTTTACCCACAGTCGTCTATTCAAAGGCTTTTATTAAGGATAATGCCAAGACTGTAGCAAGTTATGCTTTTTTTTTATGAATCCGTTGCCGGTATTTATGAGAAACCAGTTTCCGTTTCCGCGAACATTCAATTATACTAAAGCAAGGGGAAACTGACGGGTTTGCGACCGGTGTGAGCACCGTCGTAGATGGGCACATAAGTTGATCGTATTTTTTACCCACAGTCGTCGATTCTAAGGCTTTTTTTAAGGATAATGCCAAGACTGTAGCAAGTTATGCTTTTTTTTTGTGAATCCATTGCCGGTATTTATGAGAAACCAGTTTCCGTTTCCGTGAACATCTCATTATACTAAAGCAAGGGGAAACTGACGGGTTTTCGACCGGTGTGAGCACCGTCGTAGACGGGCACAGAAGTTGATCGTATTTTTTACCCACAGTCGTCGATTCAAAGGCTTTTTTTAAGGATAATGCCAAGACTGTAGCAAGTTATGCTTTTTTTCTTGTGAATCCATTGCCGGTATTTATGAGAAACCAGTTTCCGTTTCCGCGAACATCTCATTATACTAAAGCAAGGGGAAACTGACGGGTTTTCGACGGGTGTGAGCACCGTCGTAGACAGGCACAGAAGTTGATCGTATTTTTTACCCACAGTCGTCTATTCAAAGGCTTTTGTTAAGGATAATGCCAAGACTGTAGCAAGTTATGCTTTTTTTTTGTGAATCCATTGGCGGTATTTATGAGAAACCAGTTTCCGTTTCCGCGAACATTCAATTATACTAACGCAAGGGGAAACTGTCATGTTTTCGACCGGTGTGAGTCGTCTATTCAAAGGCTTTTGTTAAGGATAATGCCAAGACTGTAGCAAGTTATGCTTTTTTTTTGTGAATCCATTGCCGGTATTTATGAGAAACCAGTTTCCGTTTCCGCGAACATTCAATTATACTAACGCAAGGGGAAACTGACGGGTTTTCGACCGGTGTGAGCACCGTCGTAGACAAGCACAGAAGTTCATCGTATTTTTTACCCACAGTCGTCGATTCAAAGGCTTTTTTTAAGGATAATGCCAAGACTGTAGCGAGTTATGCTTTTTTTTTGTGAATCCATTGCCGGTATTTATGAGAAACCAGTTTCCATTTTTCCGCGAACATCTCATTATACTAAAGCAAGGGGAAACTGACGGGTTTTCGACCGGTGTGAGCACCGTCGTAGACGGGCACAGAAGTTGATCGTATTTTTTACCCACAGTCGTCGATTCAGAGGCTTTTTTTAAGGATAATGCCAAGACTGTAGCAAGTTATGTTTTTTTTTTGTGAATCCATTGGCGGTATTTATGAGAAACCAGTTTCCGTTTCCGCGAACATTCAATTATACTAACGCAAGGGGAAACTGTCATGTTTTCGACCGGTGTGAGCACCGTCGTAGACAAGCACAGAAGTTCATCGTATTTTTTACCCACAGTCGTCGATTCAAAGGCTTTTTTTAAGGATAATGCCAAGACTGTAGCAAGTTATGCTTTTTTTTTGTGAATCCATTGCCGGTATTTATGAGAAACCAGTTTCCGTTTCCGCGAACTTTCAATTATACTAAAGCAAGGGGAAACTGACGGGTTTTCGACCGGTGTGAGCACCGTCGTAGACGGGCACAGAAGTTGAAAGTATTTTTTACCCACAGTCGTCGATTCAAAGGCTTTTTTTAAGGATAGTGGCAAGACTGTAGCAAGTTATGCTTTTTTTTTGTGAATCCATTGCCGGTATTTATGAGAAACCAGCTTCCGTTTCCGCGAACATTCAATTATACTAAAGCAAGGGGAAACTGACGGGTTTGCGACCGGTGTGAGCACCGTCGTAGATGGGCACATAAGTTGATCGTATTTTTTACCCACAGTCGTCGATTCTAAGGCTTTTTTTAAGGATAATGCCAAGACTGTAGCAAGTTATGCTTTTTTTTTTTGTGAATCCATTGGCGGTATTTATGAGAAACCAGTTTCCGTTTCCGCGAACATCTCATTATACTAAAGCAAGGGGAAACTGACGGGTTTGCGACCGGTGTGAGCACCGTCGTAGATGGGCACAGAAGTTGATCGTATTTTTTACCCACAGTCGTCGATTCTAAGGCTTTTTTTAAGGATAATGCCAAGACTGTAGCAAGTTATGCTTTTTTTTTGTGAATCCATTGGCGGTATTTATGAGAAACCAGTTTCCGTTTCCGCGAACATCTCATTATACTAAAGCAAGGGGAAACTGACGGGTTTTCGACAGGTGTGAGCACCGTCGTAGACGGGCACAGAAGTTGATCGTATTTTTTACCCACAGTCGTCGATTCAAAGGCTTTTTTTTAAGGATAATGCCAAGACTGTAGCAAGTTATGCTTTTTTTTTTGTGAATCCATTGGCGGTATTTATGAGAAACCAGTTTCCGTTTCCGCGAACATTCAGTTATATTAAAGCAAGGGGAAACTGACGGGTTTTCGACGGGTGTGAGCACCGTCGTAGACAGGCACAGAAGTTGATCGTATTTTTTACCCACAGTCGTCGATTCAAAGGCTTTTATTAAGGATAATGCCAAGACTGTAGCAAGTTATGCTTTTTTTTTATGAATCCGTTGCCGGTATTTATGAGAAACCAGTTTCCGTTTCCGCGAACATTCAATTATACTAAAGCAAGGGGAAACTGACGGGTTTGCGACCGGTGTGAGCACCGTCGTAGATGGGCACATAAGTTGATCGTATTTTTTACCCACAGTCGTCGATTCTAAGGCTTTTTTTAAGGATAATGCCAAGACTGTAGCAAGTTATGCTTTTTTTTTGTGAATCCATTGGCGGTATTTATGAGAAACCAGTTTCCGTTTCCGCGAACATTCAGTTATATTAAAGCAAGGGGAAACTGACGGGTTTTCGACCGGTGTGAGCACCGTCGTAGACGGGCACAGAAGTTGATCGTATTTTTTACCCACAGTCGTCTATTCAAAGGCTTTTGTTAAGGATAATGCCAAGACTGTAGCAAGTTATGCTTTTTTTTTGTGAATCCATTGGCGGTATTTATGAGAAACCAGTTTCCGTTTCCGCGAACATTCAATTATACTAACGCAAGGGGAAACTGACGGGTTTTCGACCGGTGTGAGCACCGTCGTAGACAAGCACAGAAGTTCATCGTATTTTTTACCCACAGTCGTCGATTCAAAGGCTTTTTTTAAGGATAATGCCAAGACTGTAGCGAGTTATGCTTTTTTTTTGTGAATCCATTGCCGGTATTTATGAGAAACCAGTTTCCATTTTTCCGCGAACATCTCATTATACTAAAGCAAGGGGAAACTGACGGGTTTTCGACCGGTGTGAGCACCGTCGTAGACGGGCACAGAAGTTGATCGTATTTTTTACCCACAGTCGTCGATTCAGAGGCTTTTTTTAAGGATAATGCCAAGACTGTAGCAAGTTATGTTTTTTTTTGTGAATCCATTGGCGGTATTTATGAGAAACCAGTTTCCGTTTCCGCGAACATTCAATTATACTAACGCAAGGGGAAACTGTCATGTTTTCGACCGGTGTGAGCACCGTCGTAGACAAGCACAGAAGTTCATCGTATTTTTTACCCACAGTCGTCGATTCAAAGGCTTTTTTTAAGGATAATGCCAAGACTGTAGCGAGTTATGCTTTTTTTTTGTGAATCCATTGCCGGTATTTATGAGAAACCAGTTTCCATTTTTCCGCGAACATCTCATTATACTAAAGCAAGGGGAAACTGACGGGTTTTCGACCGGTGTGAGCACCGTCGTAGACAGGCACAGAAGTTGATCGTATTTTTTACCCACAGTCGTCTATTCAAAGGCTTTTGTTAAGGATAATGCCAAGACTGTAGCAAGTTATGCTTTTTTTTGTGAATCCATTGGCGGTATTTATGAGAAACCAGTTTCCGTTTCCGCGAACATTCAGTTATATTAAAGCAAGGGGAAACTGACGGGTTTTCGACCGGTGTGAGCACCGTCGTAGACAGGCACAGAAGTTGATCGTATTTTTTACCCACAGTCGTCTATTCAAAGGCTTTTGTTAAGGATAATGCCAAGACTGTAGCAAGTTATGCTTTTTTTTGTGAATCCATTGCCGGTATTTATGAGAAACCAGTTTCCGTTTCCGCGAACAACTCATTATACTAAAGCAAGGGGAAACTGACGGGTTTTCGACGGGTGTGAGCACCGTCGTAGACAGGCACAGAAGTTGATCGTATTTTTTACCCACAGTCGTCTATTCAAAGGCTTTTGTTAAGGATAATGCCAAGACTGTAGCAAGTTATGCTTTTTTTTTGTGAATCCATTGGCGGTATTTATGAGAAACCAGTTTCCGTTTCCGCGAACATTCAATTATACTAAAGCAAGGGGAAACTGACGGGTTTTCGACCGGTGTGAGCACCGTCATAGACAAGCACAGAAGTTCATCGTATTTTTTACCCACAGTCGTCGATTCAAAGGCTTTTATTAAGGCTAATGCCAAGACTGTAGCAAGTTATGCTTTTTTTTTGTGAATCCATTGGCGGTATTTATGAGAAACCAGTTTCCGTTTCCGCGAACATTCAATTATACTAACGCAAGGGGAAACTGACGGGTTTTCGACCGGTGTGAGCACCGTCGTAGACAAGCACAGAAGTTCATCGTATTTTTTACCCACAGTCGTCGATTCAAAGGCATTTTTTAAGGATAATGCCAAGACTGTAGCGAGTTATGTTTTTTTTTTTGTGAATCCATTGCCGGTATTTATGAGAAACCAGTTTCCATTTTTCCGCGAACATCTCATTATACTAAAGCAAGGGGAAACTGACGGGTTTTCGACCGGTGTGAGCACCGTCGTAGACGGGCACAGAAGTTGATCGTATTTTTTACCCACAGTCGTCGATTCAGAGGCTTTTTTTAAGGATAATGCCAAGACTGTAGCAAGTTATGTTTTTTTTTTGTGAGTCCATTGGCGGTATTTATGAGAAACCAGTTTCCGTTTCCGCGAACATTCAATTATACTAACGCAAGGGGAAACTGTCATGTTTTCGACCGGTGTGAGCACCGTCGTAGACAAGCACAGAAGTTCATCGTATTTTTTACCCACAGTCGTCGATTCAAAGGCTTTTTTTAAGGATAATGCCAAGACTGTAGCAAGTTATGCTTTTTTTTTGTGAATCCATTGCCGGTATTTATGAGAAACCAGTTTCCGTTTCCGCGAACTTTCAATTATACTAAAGCAAGGGGAAACTGACGGGTTTTCGACCGGTGTGAGCACCGTCGTAGACAGGCACAGAAGTTGATCGTATTTTTTACCCACAGTCGTCGATTCAAAGGCTTTTATTAAGGATAATGCCAAGACTGTAGCAAGTTATGCTTTTTTTTTGTGAATCCATTGCCGGTATTTATGAGAAACCAGTTTCCGTTTCCGCGAACATTCAATTATACTAACGCAAGGGGAAACTGTCATGTTTTCGACCGGTGTGAGCACCGTCGTAGACAAGCACAGAAGTTCATCGTGTTTTTTACCCACAGTCGTCGATTCAAAGGCTTTTTTTAAGGATAATGCCAAGACTGTAGCAAGTTATGCTTTTTTTTTGTGAATCCATTGCCGGTATTTATGAGAAACCAGTTTCCATTTTTCCGCGAACATCTCATTATACTAAAGCAAGGGGAAACTGACGGGTTTTCGACCGGTGTGAGCACCGTCGTAGACAGGCACAGAAGTTAATCGTATTTTTTACCCACAGTCGTCGATTCAAAGGCTTTTATTAAGGATAATACCAAGACTGTAGCAAGTTATGCTTTTTTTTTGTGAATCCATTGCCGGTATTTATGAGAAACCAGTTTCCGTTTCCGCGAACGTTCAATTATACTAACGCAAGGGGAAACTGTCATGTTTTCGACCGGTGTGAGCACCGTCGTAGACAAGCACAGAAGTTCATCGTATTTTTTACCCACAGTCGTCGATTCAAAGGCTTTTTTTAAGGATAATGCCAAGACTGTAGCAAGTTATGCTTTTTTTTTGTGAATCCATTGGCGGTATTTATGAGAAACCAGTTTCCGTTTCCGCGAACATTCAGTTATATTAAAGCAAGGGGAAACTGACGGGTTTTCGACCGGTGTGAGCACCGTCGTAGACAGGCACAGAAGTTGATCGTATTTTTTACCCACAGTCGTCGATTCAAAGGCTTTTATTAAGGATAATGCCAAGACTGTAGCAAGTTATGTTTTTTTTTTGTGAATCCATTGGCGGTATTTATGAGAAACCAGTTTCCGTTTCCGCGAACATTCAGTTATATTAAAGCAAGGGGAAACTGACGGGTTTTCGACCGGTGTGAGCACCGTCGTAGACAGGCACAGAAGTTGATCGTATTTTTTACCCACAGTCGTCGATTCAAAGGCTTTTATTAAGGATAATGCCAAGACTGTAGCAAGTTATGCTTTTTTTTTGTGAATCCATTGCCGGTATTTATGAGAAACCAGTTTCCATTTTTCCGCGAACATCTCATTATACTAAAGCAAGGGGAAACTGACGGGTTTTCGACTGGTGTTAGCACCGTCGTAGACAGGCACAGAAGTTGATCGTATTTTTTACCCACAGTCGTCGATTCAAAGGCTTTTATTAAGGATAATGCCAAGACTGTAGCAAGTTATGCTTTTTTTTTGTGAATCCATTGCCGGTATTTATGAGAAACCAGTTTCCGTTTCCGCGAACATTCAATTATACTAACGCAAGGGGAAACTGTCATGTTTTCGACCGGTGTGAGCACCGTCGTAGACAGGCACAGAAGTTGATCGTATTTTTTACCCACAGTCGTCGATTCAAAGGCTTTTATTAAGGATAATGCCAAGACTGTAGCAAGTTATGCTTTTTTTTTGTGAACCAGTTTCCATTTTTCCGCGAACATTCAGTTATATTAAAGCAAGGGGAAACTGACGGGTTTTCGACCGGTGTGAGCACCGTCGTAGACAGGCACAGAAGTTGATCGTATTTTTTACCCACAGTCGTCGATTCAAAGGCTTTTATTAAGGATAATGCCAAGACTGTAGCAAGTTATGCTTTTTTTTTGTGAATCCATTGCCGGTATTTATGAGAAACCAGTTTCCATTTTTCCGCGAACATCGCATTATACTAAAGCAAGGGGAAACTGACGGGTTTTCGACCGATGTGAGCACCGTCGTAGACAGGCACAGAAGTTGATCGTATTTTTTACCCACAGTCGTCGATTCAAAGGCTTTTATTAAGGATAATGCCAAGACTGTAGCAAGTTATGCTTTTTTTTTGTGAATCCATTGCCGGTATTTATGAGAAACCAGTTTCCAGTTTTCCGCGAACATCTCATTATACTAAAGCAAGGGGAAACTGACGGGTTTTCGACCGGTGTTAGCACCGTCGTAGACAGGCACAGAAGTTGATCGTATTTTTTACCCACAGTCGTCGATTCAAAGGCTTTTATTAAGGATAATGCCAAGACTGTAGCAAGTTATGTTTTTTTTTTGTGAATCCATTGGCGGTATTTATGAGAAACCAGTTTCCGTTTCCGCGAACATTCAATTATACTAACGCAAGGGGAAACTGTCATGTTTTCGACCGGTGTGAGCACCGTCGTAGACAAGCACAGAAGTTGATCGTATTTTTTACCCACAGTCGTCGATTCAAAGGCTTTTTTTAAGGATAATGCCAAGACTGTAGCAAGTTATGCTTTTTTTTTGTGAATCCATTGGCGGTATTTATGAGAAACCAGTTTCCGTTTCCGCGAACATTCAATTATACTAACGCAAGGGGAAACTGTCATGTTTTCGACCGGTGTGAGCACCGTCGTAGACAGGCACAGAAGTTGATCGTATTTTTTACCCACAGTCGTCGATTCAAAGGCTTTTATTAAGGATAATGCCAAGACTGTAGCAAGTTATGCTTTTTTTTTGTGAATCCATTGCCGGTATTTATGAGAAACCAGTTTCCAGTTTTCCGCGAACATCTCATTATACTAAAGCAAGGGGAAACTGACGGGTTTTCGACCGGTGTGAGCACCGTCGTAGACAGGCACAGAAGTTGATCGTATTTTTTACCCACAGTCGTCGATTCAAAGGCTTTTATTAAGGATAATGCCAAGACTGTAGCAAGTTATGCTTTTTTTTTGTGAATCCATTGCCGGTATTTATGAGAAACCAGTTTCCATTTTTCCGCGAACATCTCTTTATACTAAAGCAAGGGGAAACTGACGGGTTTTCGACCGGTGTTAGCACCGTCGTAGACAGGCACAGAAGTTGATCGTATTTTTTACCCACAGTCGTCGATTCAAAGGCTTTTATTAAGGATAATGCCAAGACTGTAGCAAGTTATGCTTTTTTTTTGTGAATCCATTGCCGGTATTTATGAGAAACCAGTTTCCGTTTCCGCGAACATTCAATTATACTAACGCAAGGGGAAACTGTCATGTTTTCGACCGGTGTGAGCACCGTCGTAGACAGGCACAGAAGTTGATCGTATTTTTTACCCACAGTCGTCGATTCAAAGGCTTTTATTAAGGATAATGCCAAGACTGTAGCAAGTTATGTTTTTTTTTTGTGAATCCATTGGCGGTATTTATGAGAAACCAGTTTCCGTTTCCGCGAACATTCAATTATACTAACGCAAGGGGAAACTGTCATGTTTTCGACCGGTGTGAGCACCGTCGTAGACAGGCACAGAAGTTGATCGTATTTTTTACCCACAGTCGTCGATTCAAAGGCTTTTATTAAGGATAATGCCAAGACTGTAGCAAGTTATGTTTTTTTTTTGTGAATCCATTGGCGGTATTTATGAGAAACCAGTTTCCGTTTCCGCGAACATTCAATTATACTAACGCAAGGGGAAACTGTCATGTTTTCGACCGGTGTGAGCACCGTCGTAGACAAGCACAGAAGTTGATCGTATTTTTTACCCACAGTCGTCGATTCAAAGGCTTTTTTTAAGGATAATGCCAAGACTGTAGCAAGTTATGCTTTTTTTTTGTGAACCAGTTTCCATTTTTCCGCGAACATTCAGTTATATTAAAGCAAGGGGAAACTGACGGGTTTTCGACCGGTGTGAGCACCGTCGTAGACAGGCACAGAAGTTGATCGTATTTTTTACCCACAGTCGTCGATTCAAAGGCTTTTATTAAGGATAATGCCAAGACTGTAGCAAGTTATGCTTTTTTTTTGTGAATCCATTGCCGGTATTTATGAGAAACCAGTTTCCATTTTTCCGCGAACATCGCATTATACTAAAGCAAGGGGAAACTGACGGGTTTTCGACCGATGTGAGCACCGTCGTAGACAGGCACAGAAGTTGATCGTATTTTTTACCCACAGTCGTCGATTCAAAGGCTTTTATTAAGGATAATGCCAAGACTGTAGCAAGTTATGCTTTTTTTTTGTGAATCCATTGCCGGTATTTATGAGAAACCAGTTTCCAGTTTTCCGCGAACATCTCATTATACTAAAGCAAGGGGAAACTGACGGGTTTTCGACCGGTGTTAGCACCGTCGTAGACAGGCACAGAAGTTGATCGTATTTTTTACCCACAGTCGTCGATTCAAAGGCTTTTATTAAGGATAATGCCAAGACTGTAGCAAGTTATGTTTTTTTTTTGTGAATCCATTGGCGGTATTTATGAGAAACCAGTTTCCGTTTCCGCGAACATTCAATTATACTAACGCAAGGGGAAACTGTCATGTTTTCGACCGGTGTGAGCACCGTCGTAGACAAGCACAGAAGTTGATCGTATTTTTTACCCACAGTCGTCGATTCAAAGGCTTTTTTTAAGGATAATGCCAAGACTGTAGCAAGTTATGCTTTTTTTTTGTGAATCCATTGGCGGTATTTATGAGAAACCAGTTTCCGTTTCCGCGAACATTCAATTATACTAACGCAAGGGGAAACTGTCATGTTTTCGACCGGTGTGAGCACCGTCGTAGACAGGCACAGAAGTTGATCGTATTTTTTACCCACAGTCGTCGATTCAAAGGCTTTTATTAAGGATAATGCCAAGACTGTAGCAAGTTATGCTTTTTTTTTGTGAATCCATTGCCGGTATTTATGAGAAACCAGTTTCCAGTTTTCCGCGAACATCTCATTATACTAAAGCAAGGGGAAACTGACGGGTTTTCGACCGGTGTGAGCACCGTCGTAGACAGGCACAGAAGTTGATCGTATTTTTTACCCACAGTCGTCGATTCAAAGGCTTTTATTAAGGATAATGCCAAGACTGTAGCAAGTTATGCTTTTTTTTTGTGAATCCATTGCCGGTATTTATGAGAAACCAGTTTCCATTTTTCCGCGAACATCTCATTATACTAAAGCAAGGGGAAACTGACGGGTTTTCGACCGGTGTTAGCACCGTCGTAGACAGGCACAGAAGTTGATCGTATTTTTTACCCACAGTCGTCGATTCAAAGGCTTTTATTAAGGATAATGCCAAGACTGTAGCAAGTTATGCTTTTTTTTTGTGAATCCATTGCCGGTATTTATGAGAAACCAGTTTCCGTTTCCGCGAACATTCAATTATACTAACGCAAGGGGAAACTGTCATGTTTTCGACCGGTGTGAGCACCGTCGTAGACAGGCACAGAAGTTGATCGTATTTTTTACCCACAGTCGTCGATTCAAAGGCTTTTATTAAGGATAATGCCAAGACTGTAGCAAGTTATGTTTTTTTTTTGTGAATCCATTGGCGGTATTTATGAGAAACCAGTTTCCGTTTCCGCGAACATTCAATTATACTAACGCAAGGGGAAACTGTCATGTTTTCGACCGGTGTGAGCACCGTCGTAGACAGGCACAGAAGTTGATCGTATTTTTTACCCACAGTCGTCGATTCAAAGGCTTTTATTAAGGATAATGCCAAGACTGTAGCAAGTTATGTTTTTTTTTTGTGAATCCATTGGCGGTATTTATGAGAAACCAGTTTCCGTTTCCGCGAACATTCAATTATACTAACGCAAGGGGAAACTGTCATGTTTTCGACCGGTGTGAGCACCGTCGTAGACAAGCACAGAAGTTGATCGTATTTTTTACCCACAGTCGTCGATTCAAAGGCTTTTTTTAAGGATAATGCCAAGACTGTAGCAAGTTATGCTTTTTTTTTGTGAACCAGTTTCCATTTTTCCGCGAACATTCAGTTATATTAAAGCAAGGGGAAACTGACGGGTTTTCGACCGGTGTGAGCACCGTCGTAGACAGGCACAGAAGTTGATCGTATTTTTTACCCACAGTCGTCGATTCAAAGGCTTTTATTAAGGATAATGCCAAGACTGTAGCAAGTTATGCTTTTTTTTTGTGAATCCATTGCCGGTATTTATGAGAAACCAGTTTCCATTTTTCCGCGAACATCGCATTATACTAAAGCAAGGGGAAACTGACGGGTTTTCGACCGATGTGAGCACCGTCGTAGACAGGCACAGAAGTTGATCGTATTTTTTACCCACAGTCGTCGATTCAAAGGCTTTTATTAAGGATAATGCCAAGACTGTAGCAAGTTATGCTTTTTTTTTGTGAATCCATTGCCGGTATTTATGAGAAACCAGTTTCCAGTTTTCCGCGAACATCTCATTATACTAAAGCAAGGGGAAACTGACGGGTTTTCGACCGGTGTTAGCACCGTCGTAGACAGGCACAGAAGTTGATCGTATTTTTTACCCACAGTCGTCGATTCAAAGGCTTTTATTAAGGATAATGCCAAGACTGTAGCAAGTTATGTTTTTTTTTTGTGAATCCATTGGCGGTATTTATGAGAAACCAGTTTCCGTTTCCGCGAACATTCAATTATACTAACGCAAGGGGAAACTGTCATGTTTTCGACCGGTGTGAGCACCGTCGTAGACAAGCACAGAAGTTGATCGTATTTTTTACCCACAGTCGTCGATTCAAAGGCTTTTTTTAAGGATAATGCCAAGACTGTAGCAAGTTATGCTTTTTTTTTGTGAATCCATTGGCGGTATTTATGAGAAACCAGTTTCCGTTTCCGCGAACATTCAATTATACTAACGCAAGGGGAAACTGTCATGTTTTCGACCGGTGTGAGCACCGTCGTAGACAGGCACAGAAGTTGATCGTATTTTTTACCCACAGTCGTCGATTCAAAGGCTTTTATTAAGGATAATGCCAAGACTGTAGCAAGTTATGCTTTTTTTTTGTGAATCCATTGCCGGTATTTATGAGAAACCAGTTTCCATTTTTCCGCGAACATCGCATTATACTAAAGCAAGGGGAAACTGACGGGTTTTCGACCGATGTGAGCACCGTCGTAGACAGGCACAGAAGTTGATCGTATTTTTTAACCACAGTCGTCGATTCAAAGGCTTTTATTAAGGATAATGCCAAGACTGTAGCAAGTTATGTTTTTTTTTTGTGAATCCATTGGCGGTATTTATGAGAAACCAGTTTCCGTTTCCGCGAACATTCAGTTATATTAAAGCAAGGGGAAACTGACGGGTTTTCGACCGGTGTGAGCACCGTCGTAGACAGGCACAGAAGTTGATCGTATTTTTTACCCACAGTCGTCGATTCAAAGGCTTTTATTAAGGATAATGCCAAGACTGTAGCAAGTTATGCTTTTTTTTTGTGAATCCATTGCCGGTATTTATGAGAAACCAGTTTCCGTTTCCGCGAACATTCAGTTATATTAAAGCAAGGGGAAACTGACGGGTTTTCGACCGGTGTGAGCACCGTCGTAGACAGGCACAGAAGTTGATCGTATTTTTTACCCACAGTCGTCGATTCAAAGGCTTTTATTAAGGATAATGCCAAGACTGTAGCAAGTTATGCTTTTTTTTTGTGAATCCATTGCCGGTATTTATGAGAAACCAGTTTCCATTTTTCCGCGAACATCGCATTATACTAAAGCAAGGGGAAACTGACGGGTTTTCGACCGATGTGAGCACCGTCGTAGACAGGCACAGAAGTTGATCGTATTTTTTACCCACAGTCGTCGATTCAAAGGCTTTTATTAAGGATAATGCCAAGACTGTAGCAAGTTATGTTTTTTTTTTGTGAATCCATTGGCGGTATTTATGAGAAACCAGTTTCCGTTTCCGCGAACATTCAGTTATATTAAAGCAAGGGGAAACTGACGGGTTTTCGACCGGTGTGAGCACCGTCGTAGACAGGCACAGAAGTTGATCGTATTTTTTACCCACAGTCGTCGATTCAAAGGCTTTTATTAAGGATAATGCCAAGACTGTAGCAAGTTATGCTTTTTTTTTGTGAATCCATTGCCGGTATTTATGAGAAACCAGTTTCCATTTTTCCGCGAACATCTCATTATACTAAAGCAAGGGGAAACTGACGGGTTTTCGACCGGTGTTAGCACCGTCGTAGACAGGCACAGAAGTTGATCGTATTTTTTACCCACAGTCGTCGATTCAAAGGCTTTTATTAAGGATAATGCCAAGACTGTAGCAAGTTATGTTTTTTTTTTGTGAATCCATTGGCGGTATTTATGAGAAACCAGTTTCCGTTTCCGCGAACATTCAATTATACTAACGCAAGGGGAAACTGTCATGTTTTCGACCGGTGTGAGCACCGTCGTAGACAGGCACAGAAGTTGATCGTATTTTTTACCCACAGTCGTCGATTCAAAGGCTTTTATTAAGGATAATGCCAAGACTGTAGCAAGTTATGTTTTTTTTTTGTGAATCCATTGGCGGTATTTATGAGAAACCAGTTTCCGTTTCCGCGAACATTCAATTATACTAACGCAAGGGGAAACTGTCATGTTTTCGACCGGTGTGAGCACCGTCGTAGACAAGCACAGAAGTTGATCGTATTTTTTACCCACAGTCGTCGATTCAAAGGCTTTTTTTAAGGATAATGCCAAGACTGTAGCAAGTTATGCTTTTTTTTTGTGAATCCATTGGCGGTATTTATGAGAAACCAGTTTCCGTTTCCGCGAACATTCAATTATACTAACGCAAGGGGAAACTGTCATGTTTTCGACCGGTGTGAGCACCGTCGTAGACAGGCACAGAAGTTGATCGTATTTTTTACCCACAGTCGTCGATTCAAAGGCTTTTATTAAGGATAATGCCAAGACTGTAGCAAGTTATGCTTTTTTTTTGTGAATCCATTGCCGGTATTTATGAGAAACCAGTTTCCATTTTTCCGCGAACATCTCATTATACTAAAGCAAGGGGAAACTGACGGGTTTTCGACCGATGTGAGCACCGTCGTAGACAGGCACAGAAGTTGATCGTATTTTTTAACCACAGTCGTCGATTCAAAGGCTTTTATTAAGGATAATGCCAAGACTGTAGCAAGTTATGTTTTTTTTTTGTGAATCCATTGGCGGTATTTATGAGAAACCAGTTTCCGTTTCCGCGAACATTCAGTTATATTAAAGCAAGGGGAAACTGACGGGTTTTCGACCGGTGTGAGCACCGTCGTAGACAGGCACAGAAGTTGATCGTATTTTTTACCCACAGTCGTCGATTCAAAGGCTTTTATTAAGGATAATGCCAAGACTGTAGCAAGTTATGCTTTTTTTTTGTGAATCCATTGCCGGTATTTATGAGAAACCAGTTTCCATTTTTCCGCGAACATCTCATTATACTAAAGCAAGGGGAAACTGACGGGTTTTCGACCGATGTGAGCACCGTCGTAGACAGGCACAGAAGTTGATCGTATTTTTTACCCACAGTCGTCGATTCAAAGGCTTTTATTAAGGATAATGCCAAGACTGTAGCAAGTTATGTTTTTTTTTTGTGAATCCATTGGCGGTATTTATGAGAAACCAGTTTCCGTTTCCGCGAACATTCAGTTATATTAAAGCAAGGGGAAACTGACGGGTTTTCGACCGGTGTGAGCACCGTCGTAGACAGGCACAGAAGTTGATCGTATTTTTTACCCACAGTCGTCGATTCAAAGGTTTTTATTAAGGATAATGCCAAGACTGTAGCAAGTTATGCTTTTTTTTTGTGAATCCATTGCCGGTATTTATGAGAAACCAGTTTCCATTTTTCCGCGAACATCTCATTATACTAAAGCAAGGGGAAACTGACGGGTTTTCGACCGGTGTTAGCACCGTCGTAGACAGGCACAGAAGTTGATCGTATTTTTTACCCACAGTCGTCGATTCAAAGGCTTTTATTAAGGATAATGCCAAGACTGTAGCAAGTTATGTTTTTTTTTTGTGAATCCATTGGCGGTATTTATGAGAAACCAGTTTCCGTTTCCGCGAACATTCAATTATACTAACGCAAGGGGAAACTGTCATGTTTTCGACCGGTGTGAGCACCGTCGTAGACAAGCACAGAAGTTGATCGTATTTTTTACCCACAGTCGTCGATTCAAAGGCTTTTTTTAAGGATAATGCCAAGACTGTAGCAAGTTATGCTTTTTTTTTGTGAATCCATTGGCGGTATTTATGAGAAACCAGTTTCCGTTTCCGCGAACATTCAATTATACTAACGCAAGGGGAAACTGTCATGTTTTCGACCGGTGTGAGCACCGTCGTAGACAGGCACAGAAGTTGATCGTATTTTTTACCCACAGTCGTCGATTCAAAGGCTTTTATTAAGGATAATGCCAAGACTGTAGCAAGTTATGCTTTTTTTTTGTGAACCAGTTTCCATTTTTCCGCGAACATCTCATTATACTAAAGCAAGGGGAAACTGACGGGTTTTCGACCGGTGTGAGCACCGTCGTCGACAGGCACAGAAGTTGATCGTATTTTTTACCCACAGTCGTCGATTCAAAGGCTTTTATTAAGGATAATGCCAAGACTGTAGCAAGTTATGTTTTTTTTTTGTGAATCCATTGGCGGTATTTATGAGAAACCAGTTTCCGTTTCCGCGAACATTCAGTTATATTAAAGCAAGGGGAAACTGACGGGTTTTCGACCGGTGTGAGCACCGTCGTAGACAGGCACAGAAGTTGATCGTATTTTTTACCCACAGTCGTCGATTCAAAGGCTTTTATTAAGGATAATGCCAAGACTGTAGCAAGTTATGCTTTTTTTTTGTGAATCCATTGCCGGTATTTATGAGAAACCAGTTTCCATTTTTCCGCGAACATCTCATTATACTAAAGCAAGGGGAAACTGTCGGGTTTTCGACCGATGTGAGCACCGTCGTAGACAGGCACAGAAGTTGATCGTATTTTTTAACCACAGTCGTCGATTCAAAGGCTTTTATTAAGGATAATGCCAAGACTGTAGCAAGTTATGTTTTTTTTTTGTGAATCCATTGGCGGTATTTATGAGAAACCAGTTTCCGTTTCCGCGAACATTCAGTTATATTAAAGCAAGGGGAAACTGACGGGTTTTCGACCGGTGTGAGCACCGTCGTAGACAGGCACAGAAGTTGATCGTATTTTTTACCCACAGTCGTCGATTCAAAGGCTTTTATTAAGGATAATGCCAAGACTGTAGCAAGTTATGCTTTTTTTTTGTGAATCCATTGCCGGTATTTATGAGAAACCAGTTTCCATTTTTCCGCGAACATCTCATTATACTAAAGCAAGGGGAAACTGACGGGTTTTCGACCGATGTGAGCACCGTCGTAGACAGGCACAGAAGTTGATCGTATTTTTTACCCACAGTCGTCGATTCAAAGGCTTTTATTAAGGATAATGCCAAGACTGTAGCAAGTTATGCTTTTTTTTTGTGAATCCATTGCCGGTATTTATGAGAAACCAGTTTCCATTTTTCCGCGAACATCTCATTATACTAAAGCAAGGGGAAACTGACGGGTTTTCGACCGATGTGAGCACCGTCGTAGACAGGCACAGAAGTTGATCGTATTTTTTACCCACAGTCGTCGATTCAAAGGCTTTTATTAAGGATAATGCCAAGACTGTAGCAAGTTATGCTTTTTTTTTGTGAATCCATTGGCGGTATTTATGAGAAACCAGTTTCCGTTTCCGCGAACATTCAATTATACTAACGCAAGGGGAAACTGTCATGTTTTCGACCGGTGTGAGCACCGTCGTAGACAGGCACAGAAGTTGATCGTATTTTTTACCCACAGTCGTCGATTCAAAGGCTTTTATTAAGGATAATGCCAAGACTGTAGCAAGTTATGTTTTTTTTTTGTGAATCCATTGGCGGTATTTATGAGAAACCAGTTTCCGTTTCCGCGAACATTCAGTTATATTAAAGCAAGGGGAAACTGACGGGTTTTCGACCGGTGTGAGCACCGTCGTAGACAGGCACAGAAGTTGATCGTATTTTTTACCCACAGTCGTCGATTCAAAGGCTTTTATTAAGGATAATGCCAAGACTGTAGCAAGTTATGCTTTTTTTTTGTGAATCCATTGCCGGTATTTATGAGAAACCAGTTTCCATTTTTCCGCGAACATCGCATTATACTAAAGCAAGGGGAAACTGACGGGTTTTCGACCGATGTGAGCACCGTCGTAGACAGGCACAGAAGTTGATCGTATTTTTTACCCACAGTCGTCGATTCAAAGGCTTTTATTAAGGATAATGCCAAGACTGTAGCAAGTTATGCTTTTTTTTTGTGAATCCATTGCCGGTATTTATGAGAAACCAGTTTCCATTTTTCCGCGAACATCTCATTATACTAAAGCAAGGGGAAACTGACGGGTTTTCGACCGATGTGAGCACCGTCGTAGACAGGCACAGAAGTTGATCGTATTTTTTACCCACAGTCGTCGATTCAAAGGCTTTTATTAAGGATAATGCCAAGACTGTAGCAAGTTATGTTTTTTTTTTGTGAATCCATTGGCGGTATTTATGAGAAACCAGTTTCCGTTTCCGCGAACATTCAGTTATATTAAAGCAAGGGGAAACTGACGGGTTTTCGACCGGTGTGAGCACCGTCGTAGACAGGCACAGAAGTTGATCGTATTTTTTACCCACAGTCGTCGATTCAAAGGTTTTTATTAAGGATAATGCCAAGACTGTAGCAAGTTATGCTTTTTTTTTGTGAATCCATTGCCGGTATTTATGAGAAACCAGTTTCCATTTTTCCGCGAACATCTCATTATACTAAAGCAAGGGGAAACTGACGGGTTTTCGACCGGTGTTAGCACCGTCGTAGACAGGCACAGAAGTTGATCGTATTTTTTACCCACAGTCGTCGATTCAAAGGCTTTTATTAAGGATAATGCCAAGACTGTAGCAAGTTATGTTTTTTTTTTGTGAATCCATTGGCGGTATTTATGAGAAACCAGTTTCCGTTTCCGCGAACATTCAATTATACTAACGCAAGGGGAAACTGTCATGTTTTCGACCGGTGTGAGCACCGTCGTAGACAAGCACAGAAGTTGATCGTATTTTTTACCCACAGTCGTCGATTCAAAGGCTTTTTTTAAGGATAATGCCAAGACTGTAGCAAGTTATGCTTTTTTTTTGTGAATCCATTGGCGGTATTTATGAGAAACCAGTTTCCGTTTCCGCGAACATTCAATTATACTAACGCAAGGGGAAACTGTCATGTTTTCGACCGGTGTGAGCACCGTCGTAGACAGGCACAGAAGTTGATCGTATTTTTTACCCACAGTCGTCGATTCAAAGGCTTTTATTAAGGATAATGCCAAGACTGTAGCAAGTTATGCTTTTTTTTTGTGAACCAGTTTCCATTTTTCCGCGAACATCTCATTATACTAAAGCAAGGGGAAACTGACGGGTTTTCGACCGGTGTGAGCACCGTCGTCGACAGGCACAGAAGTTGATCGTATTTTTTACCCACAGTCGTCGATTCAAAGGCTTTTATTAAGGATAATGCCAAGACTGTAGCAAGTTATGCTTTTTTTTTGTGAATCCATTGCCGGTATTTATGAGAAACCAGTTTCCATTTTTCCGCGAACATCTCATTATACTAAAGCAAGGGGAAACTGTCGGGTTTTCGACCGATGTGAGCACCGTCGTAGACAGGCACAGAAGTTGATCGTATTTTTTAACCACAGTCGTCGATTCAAAGGCTTTTATTAAGGATAATGCCAAGACTGTAGCAAGTTATGTTTTTTTTTTGTGAATCCATTGGCGGTATTTATGAGAAACCAGTTTCCGTTTCCGCGAACATTCAGTTATATTAAAGCAAGGGGAAACTGACGGGTTTTCGACCGGTGTGAGCACCGTCGTAGACAGGCACAGAAGTTGATCGTATTTTTTACCCACAGTCGTCGATTCAAAGGCTTTTATTAAGGATAATGCCAAGACTGTAGCAAGTTATGCTTTTTTTTTGTGAATCCATTGCCGGTATTTATGAGAAACCAGTTTCCATTTTTCCGCGAACATCTCATTATACTAAAGCAAGGGGAAACTGACGGGTTTTCGACCGATGTGAGCACCGTCGTAGACAGGCACAGAAGTTGATCGTATTTTTTACCCACAGTCGTCGATTCAAAGGCTTTTATTAAGGATAATGCCAAGACTGTAGCAAGTTATGCTTTTTTTTTGTGAATCCATTGCCGGTATTTATGAGAAACCAGTTTCCATTTTTCCGCGAACATCTCATTATACTAAAGCAAGGGGAAACTGACGGGTTTTCGACCGATGTGAGCACCGTCGTAGACAGGCACAGAAGTTGATCGTATTTTTTACCCACAGTCGTCGATTCAAAGGCTTTTATTAAGGATAATGCCAAGACTGTAGCAAGTTATGCTTTTTTTTTGTGAATCCATTGGCGGTATTTATGAGAAACCAGTTTCCGTTTCCGCGAACATTCAATTATACTAACGCAAGGGGAAACTGTCATGTTTTCGACCGGTGTGAGCACCGTCGTAGACAGGCACAGAAGTTGATCGTATTTTTTACCCACAGTCGTCGATTCAAAGGCTTTTATTAAGGATAATGCCAAGACTGTAGCAAGTTATGTTTTTTTTTTGTGAATCCATTGGCGGTATTTATGAGAAACCAGTTTCCGTTTCCGCGAACATTCAGTTATATTAAAGCAAGGGGAAACTGACGGGTTTTCGACCGGTGTGAGCACCGTCGTAGACAGGCACAGAAGTTGATCGTATTTTTTACCCACAGTCGTCGATTCAAAGGCTTTTATTAAGGATAATGCCAAGACTGTAGCAAGTTATGCTTTTTTTTTGTGAATCCATTGCCGGTATTTATGAGAAACCAGTTTCCATTTTTCCGCGAACATCGCATTATACTAAAGCAAGGGGAAACTGACGGGTTTTCGACCGATGTGAGCACCGTCGTAGACAGGCACAGAAGTTGATCGTATTTTTTACCCACAGTCGTCGATTCAAAGGCTTTTATTAAGGATAATGCCAAGACTGTAGCAAGTTATGCTTTTTTTTTGTGAATCCATTGCCGGTATTTATGAGAAACCAGTTTCCATTTTTCCGCGAACATCTCATTATACTAAAGCAAGGGGAAACTGACGGGTTTTCGACCGATGTGAGCACCGTCGTAGACAGGCACAGAAGTTGATCGTATTTTTTACCCACAGTCGTCGATTCAAAGGCTTTTATTAAGGATAATGCCAAGACTGTAGGAAGTTATGCTTTTTTTTTGTGAATCCATTGCCGGTATTTATGAGAAACCAGTTTCCATTTTTCCGCGAACATCTCATTATACTAAAGCAAGGGGAAACTGACGGGTTTTCGACCGATGTGAGCACCGTCGTAGACAGGCACAGAAGTTGATCGTATTTTTTACCCACAGTCGTCGATTCAAAGGCTTTTATTAAGGATAATGCCAAGACTGTAGCAAGTTATGCTTTTTTTTTGTGAATCCATTGGCGGTATTTATGAGAAACCAGTTTCCGTTTCCGCGAACATTCAATTATACTAACGCAAGGGGAAACTGTCATGTTTTCGACCGGTGTGAGCACCGTCGTAGACAGGCACAGAAGTTGATCGTATTTTTTACCCACAGTCGTCGATTCAAAGGCTTTTATTAAGGATAATGCCAAGACTGTAGCAAGTTATGTTTTTTTTTTGTGAATCCATTGGCGGTATTTATGAGAAACCAGTTTCCGTTTCCGCGAACATTCAGTTATATTAAAGCAAGGGGAAACTGACGGGTTTTCGACCGGTGTGAGCACCGTCGTAGACAGGCACAGAAGTTGATCGTATTTTTTACCCACAGTCGTCGATTCAAAGGCTTTTATTAAGGATAATGCCAAGACTGTAGCAAGTTATGCTTTTTTTTTGTGAATCCATTGCCGGTATTTATGAGAAACCAGTTTCCATTTTTCCGCGAACATCGCATTATACTAAAGCAAGGGGAAACTGACGGGTTTTCGACCGATGTGAGCACCGTCGTAGACAGGCACAGAAGTTGATCGTATTTTTTACGCACAGTCGTCGATTCAAAGGCTTTTATTAAGGATAATGCCAAGACTGTAGCAAGTTATGTTTTTTTTTTGTGAATCCATTGGCGGTATTTATGAGAAACCAGTTTCCGTTTCCGCGAACATTCAGTTATATTAAAGCAAGGGGAAACTGACGGGTTTTCGACCGGTGTGAGCACCGTCGTAGACAGGCACAGAAGTTGATCGTATTTTTTACCCACAGTCGTCGATTCAAAGGCTTTTATTAAGGCAAATGCCAAGACTGTAGCAAGTTATGCTTTTTTTTTGTGAATCCATTGCCGGTATTTATGAGAAACCAGTTTCCATTTTTCCGCGAACATCTCATTATACTAAAGCAAGGGGAAACTGACGGGTTTTCGACCGGTGTGAGCACCGTCGTAGACAGGCACAGAAGTTGATCGTATTTTTTAACCACAGTCGTCGATTCAAAGGCTTTTATTAAGGATAATGCCAAGACTGTAGCAAGTTATGTTTTTTTTTTGTGAATCCATTGGCGGTATTTATGAGAAACCAGTTTCCGTTTCCGCGAACATTCAGTTATATTAAAGCTAGGGGAAACTGACGAAACTGACGGGTTTTCGACCGGTGTGAGCACCGTCGTAGACAGGCACAGAAGTTGATCGTATTTTTTACCCATAGTCGTCGATTCAAAGGCTTTTTTTAAGGATAATGCCAAGACTGTAGCAAGTTATGCTTTTTTTTGTGAATCCATTGGCGGTATTTATGAGAAACCAGTTTCCGTTTCCGCGAACATTCAATTATACTAACGCAAGGGGAAACTGTCATGTTTTCGACCGGTGTGAGCACCGTCGTAGACAGGCACAGAAGTTGATCGTATTTTTTACCCACAGTCGTCGATTCAAAGGCTTTTTTTAAGGATAATGCCAAGACTGTAGCAAGTTATGCTTTTTTTTTGTGAATCCATTGGCGGTATTTATAAGAAACCAGTTTCCGTTTCCGCGAACATTCAGTTATATTAAAGCAAGGGGAAACTGACGGGTTTTCGACCGGTGTGAGCACCGTCGTAGACGGGCACAGAAGTTGATCGTATTTTTTACCCACAGTCGTCGATTCAAAGGCTTTTATTAAGGATAATGCCAAGACTGTAGCAAGTTATGCTTTTTTTTTTGTGAATCCATTGGCGGTATTTATGAGAAACCAGTTTCCATTTTTCCGCGAACATCTCATTATACTAAAGCAAGGGGAAACTGACGGGTTTTCGACCGGTGTGAGCACCGTCGTAGACAGGCACAGAAGTTGATCGTATTTTTTACCCACAGTCGTCGATTCAAAGGCTTTTATTAAGGATAATGCCAAGACTGTAGCAAGTTATGCTTTTTTTTTGTGAATCCATTGCCGGTATTTATGAGAAACCAGTTTCCGTTTCCGCGAACATTCAGTTATATTAAAGCAAGGGGAAACTGACGGGTTTTCGACCGGTGTGAGCACCGTCGTAGACAGGCACAGAAGTTGATCGTATTTTTTACCCACAGTCGTCGATTCAAAGGCTTTTATTAAGGATAATGCCAAGACTGTAGCAAGTTATGCTTTTTTTTTGTGAATCCATTGGCGGTATTTATGAGAAACCAGTTTCCGTTTCCGCGAACATTCAGTTATATTAAAGCAAGGGGAAACTGACGGGTTTTCGACCGGTGTGAGCACCGTCGTAGACAGGCACAGAAGTTGATCGTATTTTTTACCCACAGTCGTCGATTCAAAGGCTTTTATTAAGGATAATGCCAAGACTGTAGCAAGTTATGCTTTTTTTTTGTGAATCCATTGCCGGTATTTATGAGAAACCAGTTTCCATTTTTCCGCGAACATCTCATTATACTAAAGCAAGGGGAAACTGACGGGTTTTCGACCGGTGTGAGCACCGTCGTAGACAGGCACAGAAGTTGATCGTATTTTTTACCCACAGTCGTCGATTCAAAGGCTTTTATTAAGGATAATGCCAAGACTGTAGCAAGTTATGTTTTTTTTTTGTGAATCCATTGGCGGTATTTATGAGAAACCAGTTTCCGTTTCCGCGAACATTCAATTATACTAACGCAAGGGGAAACTGTCATGTTTTCGACCGGTGTGAGCACCGTCGTAGACAAGCACAGAAGTTGATCGTATTTTTTACCCACAGTCGTCGATTCAAAGGCTTTTTTTAAGGATAATGCCAAGACTGTAGCAAGTTATGCTTTTTTTTTGTGAATCCATTGGCGGTATTTATGAGAAACCAGTTTCCGTTTCCGCGAACATTCAATTATACTAACGCAAGGGGAAACTGTCATGTTTTCGACCGGTGTGAGCACCGTCGTAGACAGGCACAGAAGTTGATCGTATTTTTTACCCACAGTCGTCGATTCAAAGGCTTTTTTTAAGGATAATGCCAAGACTGTAGCAAGTTATGCTTTTTTTTTGTGAATCCATTGGCGGTATTTATGAGAAACCAGTTTCCGTTTCCGCGAACATTCAATTATACTAACGCAAGGGGAAACTGTCATGTTTTCGACCGGTGTGAGCACCGTCGTAGACAGGCACAGAAGTTGATCGTATTTTTTACCCACAGTCGTCGATTCAAAGGCTTTTTTTAAGGATAATGCCAAGACTGTAGCAAGTTATGCTTTTTTTTTGTGAATCCATTGGCGGTATTTATGAGAAACCAGTTTCCGTTTCCGCGAACATTCAGTTATATTAAAGCAAGGGGAAACTGACGGGTTTTCGACCGGTGTGAGCACCGTCGTAGACGGGCACAGAAGTTGATCGTATTTTTTACCCACAGTCGTCGATTCAAAGGCTTTTATTAAGGATAATGCCAAGACTGTAGCAAGTTAGGCTTTTTTTTTTGTGAATCCATTGGCGGTATTTATGAGAAACCAGTTTCCATTTTTCCGCGAACATCTCATTATACTAAAGCAAGGGGAAACTGACGGGTTTTCGACCGGTGTGAGCACCGTTGTAGACAGGCACAGAAGTTGATCGTATTTTTTACCCACAGTCGTCGATTCAAAGGCTTTTATTAAGGATAATGCCAAGACTGTAGCAAGTTATGTTTTTTTTTTGTGAATCCATTGGCGGTATTTATGAGAAACCAGTTTCCGTTTCCGCGAACATTCAATTATACTAACGCAAGGGGAAACTGTCATGTTTTCGACCGGTGTGAGCACCGTCGTAGACAAGCACAGAAGTTGATCGTATTTTTTACCCACAGTCGTCGATTCAAAGGCTTTTTTTAAGGATAATGCCAAGACTGTAGCAAGTTATGCTTTTTTTTTGTGAATCCATTGCCGGTATTTATGAGAAACCAGTTTCCGTTTCCGCGAACATTCAGTTATATTAAAGCAAGGGGAAACTGACGGGTTTTCGACCGGTGTGAGCACCGTCGTAGACAGGCACAGAAGTTGATCGTATTTTTTACCCACAGTCGTCGATTCAAAGGCTTTTATTAAGGATAATGCCAAGACTGTAGCAAGTTATGTTTTTTTTTTGTGAATCCATTGGCGGTATTTATGAGAAACCAGTTTCCGTTTCCGCGAACATTCAGTTATATTAAAGCAAGGGGAAACTGACGGGTTTTCGACCGGTGTGAGCACCGTCGTAGACAGGCACAGAAGTTGATCGTATTTTTTACCCACAGTCGTCGATTCAAAGGCTTTTATTAAGGATAATGCCAAGACTGTAGCAAGTTATGCTTTTTTTTTGTGAATCCATTGGCGGTATTTATGAGAAACCAGTTTCCGTTTCCGCGAACATTCAGTTGTATTAAAGCAAGGGGAAACTGACGGGTTTTCGACCGGTGTGAGCACCGTCGTAGACAGGCACAGAAGTTGATCGTATTTTTTACCCACAGTCGTCGATTCAAAGGCTTTTATTAAGGATAATGCCAAGACTGTAGCAAGTTATGTTTTTTTTTTGTGAATCCATTGGCGGTATTTATGAGAAACCAGTTTCCGTTTCCGCGAACATTCAGTTATATTAAAGCAAGGGGAAACTGACGGGTTTTCGACCGGTGTGAGCACCGTCGTAGACAGGCACAGAAGTTGATCGTATTTTTTACCCACAGTCGTCGATTCAAAGGCTTTTATTAAGGATAATGCCAAGACTGTAGCAAGTTATGTTTTTTTTTTGTGAATCCATTGGCGGTATTTATGAGAAACCAGTTTCCGTTTCCGCGAATATTCAATTATACTAACGCAAGGGGAAACTGTCATGTTTTCGACCGGTGTGAGCACCGTCGTAGACAAGCACAGAAGTTGATCGTATTTTTTACCCACAGTCGTCGATTCAAAGGCTTTTTTTAAGGATAATGCCAAGACTGTAGCAAGTTATGCTTTTTTTTTGTGAATCCATTGGCGGTATTTATGAGAAACCAGTTTCCGTTTCCGCGAACATTCAATTATACTAACGCAAGGGGAAACTGTCATGTTTTCGACCGGTGTGAGCACCGTCGTAGACAGGCACAGAAGTTGATCGTATTTTTTACCCACAGTCGTCGATTCAAAGGCTTTTTTTAAGGATAATGCCAAGACTGTAGCAAGTTATGCTTTTTTTTTGTGAATCCATTGGCGGTATTTATGAGAAACCAGTTTCCGTTTCCGCGAACATTCAATTATACTAACGCAAGGGGAAACTGTCATGTTTTCGACCGGTGTGAGCACCGTCGTAGACAGGCACAGAAGTTGATCGTATTTTTTACCCACAGTCGTCGATTCAAAGGCTTTTATTAAGGATAATGCCAAGACTGTAGCAAGTTATGCTTTTTTTTTGTGAACCAGTTTCCATTTTTCCGCGAACATCTCATTATACTAAAGCAAGGGGAAACTGACGGGTTTTCGACCGGTGTGAGCACCGTCGTCGACAGGCACAGAAGTTGATCGTATTTTTTACCCACAGTCGTCGATTCAAAGGCTTTTATTAAGGATAATGCCAAGACTGTAGCAAGTTATGCTTTTTTTTTGTGAATCCATTGCCGGTATTTATGAGAAACCAGTTTCCATTTTTCCGCGAACATCTCATTATACTAAAGCAAGGGGAAACTGACGGGTTTTCGACCGATGTGAGCACCGTCGTAGACAGGCACAGAAGTTGATCGTATTTTTTACCCACAGTCGTCGATTCAAAGGCTTTTATTAAGGATAATGCCAAGACTGTAGCAAGTTATGCTTTTTTTTTGTGAATCCATTGCCGGTATTTATGAGAAACCAGTTTCCAGTTTTCCGCGAACATCTCATTATACTAAAGCAAGGGGAAACTGACGGGTTTTCGACCGGTGTGAGCACCGTCGTAGACAGGCACAGAAGTTGATCGTATTTTTTACCCACAGTCGTCGATTCAAAGGCTTTTATTAAGGATAATGCCAAGACTGTAGCAAGTTATGCTTTTTTTTTGTGAATCCATTGCCGGTATTTATGAGAAACCAGTTTCCATTTTTCCGCGAACATCTCATTATACTAAAGCAAGGGGAAACTGACGGGTTTTCGACCGATGTGAGCACCGTCGTAGACAGGCACAGAACTTGATCGTATTTTTTACCCACAGTCATCGATTCAAAGGCTTTTATTAAGGATAATGCCAAGACTGTAGCAAGTTATGCTTTTTTTTTGTGAATCCATTGCCGGTATTTATGAGAAACCAGTTTCCATTTTTCCGTGAACATCTCATTATACTAAAGCAAGGGGAAACTGACGGGTTTTCGACCGATGTGAGCACCGTCGTAGACAGGCACAGAAGTTGATCGTATTTTTTACCCACAGTCGTCGATTCAAAGGCTTTTATTAAGGATAATGCCAAGACTGCAGCAAGTTATGCTTTTTTTTTGTGAACCAGTTTCCATTTTTCCGCGAACATCTCATTATACACCGTCGTAGACAGGCACAGAAGTTGATCGTATTTTTTACCCACAGTCGTCGATTCAAAGGCTTTTATTAAGGATAATGCCAAGACTGTAGCAAGTTATGTTTTTTTTTTGTGAATCCATTGGCGGTATTTATGAGAAACCAGTTTCCGTTTCCGCGAACATTCAGTTATATTAAAGCAAGGGGAAACTGACGGGTTTTCGACCGGTGTGAGCACCGTCGTAGACAGGCACAGAAGTTGATCGTATTTTTTACCCACAGTCGTCGATTCAAAGGCTTTTATTAAGGATAATGCCAAGACTGTAGCAAGTTATGTTTTTTTTTTGTGAATCCATTGGCGGTATTTATGAGAAACCAGTTTCCGTTTCCGCGAACATTCAGTTATATTAAAGCAAGGGGAAACTGACGGGTTTTCGACCGATGTGAGCACCGTCGTAGACAGGCACAGAAGTTGATCGTATTTTTTACCCACAGTCGTCGATTCAAAGGCTTTTATTAAGGATAATGCCAAGACTGTAGCAAGTTATGTTTTTTTTTTGTGAATCCATTGGCGGTATTTATGAGAAACCAGTTTCCGTTTCCGCGAACATTCAGTTATATTAAAGCAAGGGGAAACTGACGGGTTTTCGACCGGTGTGAGCACCGTCGTAGACAGGCACAGAAGTTGATCGTATTTTTTACCCACAGTCGTCGATTCAAAGGCTTTTATTAAGGATAATGCCAAGACTGTAGCAAGTTATGTTTTTTTTTTGTGAATCCATTGGCGGTATTTATGAGAAACCAGTTTCCGTTTCCGCGAACATTCAGTTATATTAAAGCAAGGGGAAACTGACGGGTTTTCGACCGGTGTGAGCACCGTCGTAGACAGGCACAGAAGTTGATCGTATTTTTTACCCACAGTCGTCGATTCAAAGGCTTTTATTAAGGATAATGCCAAGACTGTAGCAAGTTATGTTTTTTTTTTGTGAATCCATTGGCGGTATTTATGAGAAACCAGTTTCCGTTTCCGCGAACATTCAGTTGTATTAAAGCAAGGGGAAACTGACGGGTTTTCGACCGGTGTGAGCACCGTCGTAGACAGGCACAGAAGTTGATCGTATTTTTTACCCACAGTCGTCGATTCAAAGGCTTTTATTAAGGATAATGCCAAGACTGTAGCAAGTTATGCTTTTTTTTTGTGAATCCATTGGCGGTATTTATGAGAAACCAGTTTCCGTTTCCGCGAACATTCAGTTGTATTAAAGCAAGGGGAAACTGACGGGTTTTCGACCGGTGTGAGCACCGTCGTAGACAGGCACAGAAGTTGATCGTATTTTTTACCCACAGTCGTCGATTCAAAGGCTTTTATTAAGGATAATGCCAAGACTGTAGCAAGTTATGTTTTTTTTTTGTGAATCCATTGGCGGTATTTATGAGAAACCAGTTTCCGTTTCCGCGAACATTCAGTTATATTAAAGCAAGGGGAAACTGACGGGTTTTCGACCGGTGTGAGCACCGTCGTAGACAGGCACAGAAGTTGATCGTATTTTTTACCCACAGTCGTCGATTCAAAGGCTTTTATTAAGGATAATGCCAAGACTGTAGCAAGTTATGCTTTTTTTTTGTGAATCCATTGCCGGTATTTATGAGAAACCAGTTTCCATTTTTCCGCGAACATCTCATTATACTAAAGCAAGGGGAAACTGACGGGTTTTCGACCGGTGTTAGCACCGTCGTAGACAGGCACAGAAGTTGATCGTATTTTTTACCCACAGTCGTCGATTCAAAGGCTTTTATTAAGGATAATGCCAAGACTGTAGCAAGTTATGTTTTTTTTTTGTGAATCCATTGGCGGTATTTATGAGAAACCAGTTTCCGTTTCCGCGAACATTCAATTATACTAACGCAAGGGGAAACTGTCATGTTTTCGACCGGTGTGAGCACCGTCGTAGACAGGCACAGAAGTTGATCGTATTTTTTACCCACAGTCGTCGATTCAAAGGCTTTTATTAAGGATAATGCCAAGACTGTAGCAAGTTATGTTTTTTTTTTGTGAATCCATTGGCGGTATTTATGAGAAACCAGTTTCCGTTTCCGCGAATATTCAATTATACTAACGCAAGGGGAAACTGTCATGTTTTCGACCGGTGTGAGCACCGTCGTAGACAAGCACAGAAGTTGATCGTATTTTTTACCCACAGTCGTCGATTCAAAGGCTTTTTTTAAGGATAATGCCAAGACTGTAGCAAGTTATGCTTTTTTTTTGTGAATCCATTGGCGGTATTTATGAGAAACCAGTTTCCGTTTCCGCGAACATTCAATTATACTAACGCAAGGGGAAACTGTCATGTTTTCGACCGGTGTGAGCACCGTCGTAGACAGGCACAGAAGTTGATCGTATTTTTTACCCACAGTCGTCGATTCAAAGGCTTTTTTTAAGGATAATGCCAAGACTGTAGCAAGTTATGCTTTTTTTTTGTGAATCCATTGGCGGTATTTATGAGAAACCAGTTTCCGTTTCCGCGAACATTCAATTATACTAACGCAAGGGGAAACTGTCATGTTTTCGACCGGTGTGAGCACCGTCGTAGACAGGCACAGAAGTTGATCGTATTTTTTACCCACAGTCGTCGATTCAAAGGCTTTTATTAAGGATAATGCCAAGACTGTAGCAAGTTATGCTTTTTTTTTGTGAACCAGTTTCCATTTTTCCGCGAACATCTCATTATACTAAAGCAAGGGGAAACTGACGGGTTTTCGACCGGTGTGAGCACCGTCGTCGACAGGCACAGAAGTTGATCGTATTTTTTACCCACAGTCGTCGATTCAAAGGCTTTTATTAAGGATAATGCCAAGACTGTAGCAAGTTATGCTTTTTTTTTGTGAATCCATTGCCGGTATTTATGAGAAACCAGTTTCCATTTTTCCGCGAACATCTCATTATACTAAAGCAAGGGGAAACTGACGGGTTTTCGACCGATGTGAGCACCGTCGTAGACAGGCACAGAAGTTGATCGTATTTTTTACCCACAGTCGTCGATTCAAAGGCTTTTATTAAGGATAATGCCAAGACTGTAGCAAGTTATGCTTTTTTTTTGTGAATCCATTGCCGGTATTTATGAGAAACCAGTTTCCAGTTTTCCGCGAACATCTCATTATACTAAAGCAAGGGGAAACTGACGGGTTTTCGACCGGTGTGAGCACCGTCGTAGACAGGCACAGAAGTTGATCGTATTTTTTACCCACAGTCGTCGATTCAAAGGCTTTTATTAAGGATAATGCCAAGACTGTAGCAAGTTATGCTTTTTTTTTGTGAATCCATTGCCGGTATTTATGAGAAACCAGTTTCCATTTTTCCGCGAACATCTCATTATACTAAAGCAAGGGGAAACTGACGGGTTTTCGACCGATGTGAGCACCGTCGTAGACAGGCACAGAACTTGATCGTATTTTTTACCCACAGTCATCGATTCAAAGGCTTTTATTAAGGATAATGCCAAGACTGTAGCAAGTTATGCTTTTTTTTTGTGAATCCATTGCCGGTATTTATGAGAAACCAGTTTCCATTTTTCCGTGAACATCTCATTATACTAAAGCAAGGGGAAACTGACGGGTTTTCGACCGATGTGAGCACCGTCGTAGACAGGCACAGAAGTTGATCGTATTTTTTACCCACAGTCGTCGATTCAAAGGCTTTTATTAAGGATAATGCCAAGACTGCAGCAAGTTATGCTTTTTTTTTGTGAACCAGTTTCCATTTTTCCGCGAACATCTCATTATACACCGTCGTAGACAGGCACAGAAGTTGATCGTATTTTTTACCCACAGTCGTCGATTCAAAGGCTTTTATTAAGGATAATGCCAAGACTGTAGCAAGTTATGCGTTTTTTTTGTGAATCCATTGCCGGTATTTATGAGAAACCAGTTTCCGTTTCCGCGAACATCTCATTATACTAAAGCAAGGGGAAACTGACGGGTTTTCGACCGGTGTGAGCACCGTCGTAGACGGGCACGGAAGTTGATCGTATTTTTTACCCACAGTCGTCGATTCAAAGGCTTTTATTAAGGATAATGCCAAGACTGCAGCAAGTTATGCTTTTTTTTTGTGAACCAGTTTCCATTTTTCCGCGAACATCTCATTATACACCGTCGTAGACAGGCACAGAAGTTGATCGTATTTTTTACCCACAGTCGTCGATTCAAAGGCTTTTATTAAGGATAATGCCAAGACTGTAGCAAGTTATGCTTTTTTTTTGTGAATCCATTGCCGGTATTTATGAGAAACCAGTTTCCATTTTTCCGCGAACATCTCATTATACTAAAGCAAGGGGAAACTGACGGGTTTTCGACCGGTGTGAGCACCGTCGTAGACAGGCACAGAAGTTGATCGTATTTTTTACCCACAGTCGTCGATTCAAAGGCTTTTATTAAGGATAATGCCAAGACTGTAGCAAGTTATGTTTTTTTTTTGTGAATCCATTGGCGGTATTTATGAGAAACCAGTTTCCGTTTCCGCGAATATTCAATTATACTAACGCAAGGGGAAACTGTCATGTTTTCGACCGGTGTGAGCACCGTCGTAGACAAGCACAGAAGTTGATCGTATTTTTTACCCACAGTCGTCGATTCAAAGGCTTTTTTTAAGGATAATGCCAAGACTGTAGCAAGTTATGCTTTTTTTTTGTGAATCCATTGGCGGTATTTATGAGAAACCAGTTTCCGTTTCCGCGAACATTCAATTATACTAACGCAAGGGGAAACTGTCATGTTTTCGACCGGTGTGAGCACCGTCGTAGACAGGCACAGAAGTTGATCGTATTTTTTACCCACAGTCGTCGATTCAAAGGCTTTTATTAAGGATAATGCCAAGACTGTAGCAAGTTATGCTTTTTTTTTGTGAATCCATTGGCGGTATTTATGAGAAACCAGTTTCCATTTTTCCGCGAACATCTCATTATACTAAAGCAAGGGGAAACTGACGGGTTTTCGACCGATGTGAGCACCGTCGTAGACAGGCACAGAACTTGATCGTATTTTTTACCCACAGTCATCGATTCAAAGGCTTTTATTAAGGATAATGCCAAGACTGTAGCAAGTTATGCTTTTTTTTTGTGAATCCATTGCCGGTATTTATGAGAAACCAGTTTCCATTTTTCCGCGAACATCTCATTATACTAAAGCAAGGGGAAACTGACGGGTTTTCGACCGATGTGAGCACCGTCGTAGACAGGCACAGAAGTTGATCGTATTTTTTACCCACAGTCGTCGATTCAAAGGCTTTTATTAAGGATAATGCCAAGACTGCAGCAAGTTATGCTTTTTTTTTGTGAACCAGTTTCCATTTTTCCGCGAACATCTCATTATACACCGTCGTAGACAGGCACAGAAGTTGATCGTATTTTTTACCCACAGTCGTCGATTCAAAGGCTTTTATTAAGGATAATGCCAAGACTGTAGCAAGTTATGCTTTTTTTTTGTGAATCCATTGCCGGTATTTATGAGAAACCAGTTTCCGTTTCCGCGAACATCTCATTATACTAAAGCAAGGGGAAACTGACGGGTTTTCGACCGGTGTGAGCACCGTCGTAGACGGGCACAGAAGTTGATCGTATTTTTTACCCACAGTCGTCGATTCAAAGGCTTTTATTAAGGATAATGCCAAGACTGCAGCAAGTTATGCTTTTTTTTTGTGAACCAGTTTCCATTTTTCCGCGAACATCTCATTATACACCGTCGTAGACAGGCACAGAAGTTGATCGTATTTTTTACCCACAGTCGTCGATTCAAAGGCTTTTATTAAGGATAATGCCAAGACTGTAGCAAGTTATGCTTTTTTTTTGTGAATCCATTGGCGGTATTTATGAGAAACCATTTTCCGTTTCCGCGAACATTCAATTATACTAAAGCAAGGGGAAACTGACGGGTTTTCGACCGGTGTGAGCAACGTGGTAGACAGGCACAGAAGTTGATCGTATTACTTTGCTGGGACCAGTTCCGATAGTTGAAGTGTCGACAAGTATTGAGATCACTTAACACTGCCCATCTCAAGGTGGACGACATAAACATTGCTACGTATAAAGCAAGGAAAGGGCTGGTTAGCAACTCGTCACCGACGGGGACTCCCACTCAGTGAGAATGAATCGTATTGGGAGTGGACATGTGAAGTTGTTCTCTGTTATGTTGTGATCCGGGGTACGGGCAGTTACTTTGTCGGGTATATAATTTCTGATGAATTGGGTAGGGCCTACATATGTCTGTGGGCGAGAACTATATCCAAACTGAATGTCAGCAACGACAGTCTGGTCAATGGGGCGACATGGTAGAGGTGGCGCGTTTTTTATGGTGGATCTTATTTCCGTAACTGTCGTCTCATTCAGTGATGCAGCTACCACCTAATATTTAAAAATATGAGTAGGGCACTGTTTGCAGTTCTTCGGCTATATCGTTTGTTGGCTGTGGCGCCTTCTTCAGCGCCGATGGTTACTGCGTTGTCTTTTCTAACGGAAGGGGGGGATGTCTGCAGTTTCTGGAGTTTCCTTTGATACACTTGAGGATTGAGGAAGCCTTGTGCTTTTACGTACACGAGTTCCCCGGTCATGTAAACGTTCTGTTTTCCTGCATCGAGCATCGCTTCTATTTAAGGTGTTGGTTGAGTGACGTCGGTTGCCTTGGCGTTTCTCTATTCGAGGAGGAGAGGGTCTGGCTCAATTTAAACGCTGCCAACCATAATAAGACACTCTCTGAAGGTTTGGTTACATTTTTGCGAAGTTACCATACTCTACAACAGGACTGTTATTTGGTTATTGTTCTTCGTTTCATACTTAACCGTCTTAATACACTTAGCATATTTACAATTAGAGTTAGCCAATGGCATCTCCATATACACTTACTTACTTGCTTAGGTGGCGCTATAGTTCGGGGTGAACCCGGGCCTCAACCATTAAGCCTCTCCAGTTAGCCCGGTACTTAGCTAACTGCCTCCAGTTGCGCACTTCAAGTCGGTTGAGGTCCCCTTCTACTTGTGCGCGCCGCTTAAGGCGAGGTCTTCCTCTACTGCGTTGTCCCTCTGGGTTTGATTCGAAGCCTCTACGGGCCGGAGCATTGGTGTCCATTCGCTCTACATGTCCTAGCCATCTTAAACGACTGATGCGCATTTTTCTGACCAGAGCGATGTCGCTGTATAGCTCGTATAGTTCGTCGTTGAATCTTCTCCTCCAAAGCCCGTCAACGCAAACGGGACCGAAAATTAGACGAAAAATCTTTCTCTCGAACTCCATATATGTATGTACACAGCTGGACAAAATAATAGGTGTGCGTACTGTTTTTTGATATTTCAGTTCAAGAGTAAGACCAAAAATTTATTTCACTATTTTTGTTTTAAAAAAACAACGTCTCAGTAGGTATATTGTACCAAATATCCTGAACATTTTGGCATAATTGGTTTTTGTTCGTCGATATGCGTGTTAATAGCCATCTCTTCAACTCACCCCATACATTTTCTATGCGGTTGAGATCGGGCGACTGACTTGGCCACGTTAAAGTGTCGACGTTGTGATCCCTAAGCCAAGCACTCACCAGTGCTTTCGATGAGTGCTTTGGATCATTGTCTTGCTGGAATCGCCATATCAATTCCAAAATATTCTTGTATTCGAATTGGGTCATGGTGTCCTCTATGCGAAATGTGGGTCCGATATCATTCCAGGAAAAACATCCCCATACCATAATGTATCCCCCGCCATGTTTTACTGTTTATCCGGTTTACATGGTATTCTTTACCGTCTGTTCGACGAACATTCGACTTCAGTTTCGTCACTAATGTGTTCCACACCATGTACGATGTGTTTCAGCAAAAACTTTCCTCATATGTAAATTTTTTTTCCGAAGCAAAGTAACGTTCCGGGTTACTCTGCCAGGTAGCTTGGCATCTACCAATCGACGACAAACTGTGCGGGAAGTAATATTAATACCCATTTCAGCTGCAATAACCCTTGAAGATTTAAAAGGATCCCTTTTAGCCAGTATGGTAATCTTTGATCGTCTGTTTTTGTCGTCGATCTAGGTGTTCCTCGCGTTTCAGGAACCTTATCAACATTTTGTATATATTGAACACGATCATCACTTGATGTGCGTTTAAGAAGATCTTCCTGACGAAGATATCGAACTCAAATTCGAACATACACGTTATTTAGAGAACAACCAAATGGGTTAAAATATAAGATAAACAATTTGATTGATTATAGGTTATTCCTATATCGTTTTGAATAACTTCCAAGGTCATGAAATGCTTTTTTCGAGTCTAACACCACGCCACTCTTAGATAAGTGAGTTCTTTTATTGTGGCTTTCCTTAAAGGCCTATTCTCCTTCAAGAAAAGCAAACTACGCCGCGAAGTTTGATCGCCACAGATCGACTGACCGCTTACTGGTTTACAATGTATATAATTATATTTTATTAATTCAATGATATGTGTTATACTTCAGTATTTTTTATTGATTTAATAACTTTGTTAATAACCTTATAATGTATACAATGTATGAATAACTATATCACTCGCTACCGAACCAGCACGTGCCAAAGATGATCGATGACTGACTTGTGTTCGCCCACACTGTTTCCGATACTCTCTTGCTGCCGATTCAGGAGGCTCACACACGCTCACTATGGTTCGGACTCGTTCGCTGCAGGCTACCACAGGAGAGGTAATAGCTATGTTCTTTGGGAATGTTGAAAACTTCTATTCGTTGAGTGTCTGCAAGTGGCATGCTGTAAGTTGAGGGATGAGAAAGTTGAAAGTTTAGTTGACAGAAGAAGAGATGTGGGATCTTTTAGAAGCTTAGGGAAGTTGTGTATTGCATAGGGGAGTGTTTGTGGATTGCCAAGATTCGTAGCAAATGCCCGAATGTCATGATGGGACGTTGTTATAGCGATTACTCTCCAGAAAGCCAAGCTTTCTGTGACAGGATCCGGAAACATTTGTAAATGAAACCTTGTCCTGAAAATCTTATTGGAGAAAGCAGTTTTGTCTTTCATTAATTTAGATGGATTGCACCGCAAAGCAGAATTATAATAAGTAAGAATATTGATCACGAAGTTGGACATCCAGTTGTATTGTACCATAGCATTGATTGGACTTTTTGAATAGTGGGCGACTGTGAGACAATTAATTGAGACGGTTGACAAAACATTTCCCATGGAGGGTAGCTGATCATTGGTAGTGCAATTGATTCTTGAGTAACGTTTCTCCTTTAAACAGGTGATATTACCCCTAAAGATGATCACTTTTCCATACAGTAATAAATCTGCGGACTGTAGTGTTTCGTCTTCATTTATAGTGAGCCCAATTCTGGTTGCTTCTCTTCTAATCGCTGATATGTTGATGTTATTGTTTTCCCTTATGTCATTCAGATGAATTCTCAAATTTTCATCAGTTAAGTGTGGGTTAATCTGATAAAAGGTACTGACCACTTGGTTATCTCCTTGCGCTAGTGTTTTCGAAGTTGTCTGTAGAGATGATCATACGAGATGAATAAAGTGAGTTATTTGCAGAGTAACCTCCGTGAGAAACACGACTGCAACCGTATCGGTGTAGTACAGATACTGTCCTTTTGAACCCCATTATGGTCTCGCCAGATGATTCGCCAATTAAGCTATCTAAGTTATCTTACCCAAGTTAGAATTAGGCGTGATAAACCAGTTTAAGGATTTCCGAGCATTGGCAGTTCTTCTAGTGAAGGTTATATCAGCGTCCTTTTCCCAAGGCTGTATTAAACTGGTATTTTCACTGGTTGATGACCCAAGATAAGGAACATAGGGTCCTCTCGAATCTTTAGGGTTCTTGATTCCTTCTGGTACTAGAACGAGTACATGGAGAGGATCGAGGCATTGCTTGATTACATTCAATGCATGAAGTTCCACCAGTCGTTACACTTCCCATCAATTCCACAGGATGCGGTACTGTTGTGCCTACAATCTTTCTTGACCATGACTTTTCTCTTAACTAATCTGCTTGGTCAGCTGAACATTCCCATATTAAATAACTTTTACGAGTAGCAATCTTCTACATTGATTTCAGTGAGCCGAGTTCGCATTTAATTATCGCAGTTTCAACTTTGTTTTGGAACCTACGGTTAAACGTGTTCCAAATTGTTTTTGAATTTTGGAAAAGACCTACAATTTGTGTTGTAACCCCAAAAAAAGCTAGACGACTGGAATTCACTCAAGAACCGGGGGAAGCATGACTGCACACTTGACGAAAAGTGTATAAATCGATCTTCCGATCCCTTGATGTAGACTACTGCATCTCTGCATAGAGGTCTTTTTATGCTTTGATTACATTTACATCTGTTTCATGGATTTGAATATTATTGCAAAAAAAAAAAGCTGATTGCAACTCTATTATTTCTCCGTATAGAGACTCTATGGTTTTATCAAATTGTTTGATGTTATGGAGATCTCTGTTTCCGTACGCTTATCCGAGTAGTGTAGTATGAGATTACTTTTAAACTCTTCCCAAATGAGTGGCGTGCGATGCATGTTTAGTATTTCAATGGCCTGACCTTCAATTTTATTTCTTATGGCCCTGAGTAGAATTTGACCGTAAGGGGTTTTGTCGGTACCCCTAATGTAGAGAAGAATCTCATCGACATTATTTAAAAATTCATACAGGAGCCTTGGGTTCCCATAGAATTTTGGGAAGTCTTTTATCGCGTCAGGAATTCTTAGCGAATTGAAAATTTCCATTTGATTAACCGGGAGTGACTGGTCTGTATCGTTATTGTTATAAGCCATCGGGATCATAGTGATAGGGTCGTTCAGAGTATTGGACGAGGAGGAACCACAAGTGTTAGAAGAATCAAGATTACTCAGATTACTCTCTGATTGAGTGTTTTCTGGAATGGAACTTAGGCTCTTTGACAATCCTTTTAGGTTATACGGTTTGAATCTAAATTTTAGTTTTGTCTTTTGTGGGTTCGACATAATCTTTTATTTGTATAATATGACAAAGTGTGTATTTATATATTAACTTTTACTAGTTGTAATAGAATAGTAAATATATATACAGTCAATCAAAAAAGTCTCCGAACGCTACCTACTTACAAAGAAAAAGCGAAATAACTTTTTTAATTGATTAAATTTATTTATAAAATTTGGCCAAATTATACTTCATATATTACCAAATAATATGGATTAATTCATTTAAGTATATACAGTAAGCGAATAAAAGCAAAAAACAAAACAAAATAAAATATAATTCCACAATATACATCAAAAAAGTCTCCGTACACGTTGGGTTATCCTTTAAAAAAACAATTCAATGCAATGCAAACTTTATATTAGTATTTGGTAGGATAGCCTTTAGTGTTGATCACTGATTGCATGCGCCGTTGCATCGAATTCACCAAGTTAGACGTTGTAGCAGAATCTATTCGGTCCCATTTTTGTTTCAGCTTTTCTATCAGTATTTTTTTGCTAGTAATATCATATTTTCGAATTCTTCTCTCTAATGCGTCCCAAAGGTGTTCGATGGGGTTCAAATCTGGTGATTGTGGTGGACTATGCAACTGTTTGGGCACTCTATACAGCAACCATTCCTTGACAATGTGAGATGTGTGTTTGGGATCGTTGTCCTGTTGAAACACAAACGATCCATGTAGTCCCAATTTGTCTGCACTTTCGTGGAGATTTTTTTTTAAAATGTCCAGGTACATAAAGCGGTTCATGGTTTATTCCACAAACACCAAATTTCCCATCCCAGAGGCGGACATACACCCCCACACCATCACATTGCCTCCACCATGTTTAACAGTAGGTGCTAGATTCTCCTTTTGAAGTTCTTTATTGGGTTGGCGCCATACTTTACCCCTTCCATTTGTCTGGAAAACTTGGAACTTGCTCTCATCTGTAAATATTACAGTATTCCAAAAGTTTTGGGGCTTGTCCAAATGCTCCCTTGCGAATGCGAGCCTTTTAACGCGATTTTTTTGCGAAAGGAAAGGTTTCTTCCTAGCTACGCGACCGTTGTACTTATTTTTTCGAAGCACATTTCTTACGGTTTCATCACACGCTTCAATGGAAAACTCATTTCTTATGTCATTCGCGATCTTAGGTGCACTTAGTTTCGGGTTCTTTTTAATTTTCCGTACTATGGCTCGCTCCATGTGGTCATTGAAAATTTTCGGTCGCCCAGTTCGTGGCTTAGATGTAACCGAACCCGTACTTTTAAAATTTTGTACAATATATTGTATTGTTGAATGGCTTTTCCCAACAATTTGTCCAATTTGCCGAAATGACTTTCCTTCTTCGCTAAGTTTTACCATAAGCTTCCTGGTATCAACGGGGACTTCTTTGTTTGACTCCATTTTATACAAAAAAAAATAAAGCACTCACCGCAAATCAATAACTAACTATCACTAGGTAAGCAAAAGCAGGACTGATGGCAAAAAAACCCAGGCAGTAGCTTACAAGACGCAATAAAATGTAAAAAACTACTGATGTACGGAGACTTTTTTGTGCTATTATTTGAACTTATTGGTGGTTTTGGTCTCGTTGTCGATTTCAGCTTTCGTTACGTTTATCTTACATTGATACAACGGTTTTAAGAATACATAACGAATGTTTGTTCAAAATGATTTCAAGATATTTTAATAATTAAAAAAGTTGTTTGGTTTTTTCTAAAAGGTACGGAGACTTTTTTGATTGACTGTATGTTTCAGTAGTATAATGTAATGAATGTAGGGTAAATGGAAAGAACGCTCGTGTAATTTAATATACATAACTTTCTTAAATGAAAAGAAAATATACGATTATTACATGAGTAAAGTGCGACTTCTCGCCGATATTCTTACAACTGATCGTTTCTTAAATATTAATTCACCTCGAGTATGAGAGAATGTCGGGTAGAACTGGTGCGTGGTGGGTTAAATTCTGTCTTGGGTATGAGGGAGATGTGATGCTCCAGTGGAAATGCGAATATTCTGTTTTTTAACTTATATGTTTCCTCTCCCTTTTGTTTATTAATTATTTCACTGGAGTGCCTTGCGATAAGGTTCACAGTTCTTTTATTAAAATTAATTTATAAATGGAGTGCCTTGCAATAACGATCGCAGTTCTTTTGTAAAGATATTAAACACAGATACAACTAACACTTACATGCACTCAATAGAGGTGATGACAGCGATGAGCAGCATAGATGAACGATGGATGGTGGGTGAGTGATGGTGGATGATGGTTTGTTTGCTGTGGGTGGTCCAACGGCGAACTAAGCGGTACATTTATTTTTCGATTTATCGAGCGATTCGATTTTTTTTTTTTGTTTAGAATGGATTAATCACTTTATATTGCACGTTGCAATGCCGAACACTGGTTCGCGATTCAATCGCTTTATTTTCGTATCGTAAAAGATTCACTTGGACTGACTAAAACCGTTTCACCGGGCTACTCGACTGCGCCAGTTATGTTGGGGTTTCCGAGGGAGTTGAAAAAAAAACAACTTTCTTCTTGGACGAATGAACATATCTTGATTGGTTCCAAATGCTTTTACAATTATTTATAACTTAAAATTAATACATGATTGCTTAATTTGCAATAAACCTAAATATACTTCGCAATCGATTAATACATAATTGCAATTTTATTCTTAAAATTATGTCTGGGTTGCCGAATGCAGTGTGTTGTGGGGTTATTGGAGGTCGAGGTAGATGACCAGAATGCAGTGTGCTGTGGGGTTATTAGAGGTCGAGGTAGATGACCTTGGCATTATGCGCGTAACTACTTCACGACTTCTTAGACTACTTAAAATCGTTTGAATCGTGGCGTTGCTATACTTCGTAGCATTATTGCTCAGAGTGATTTCTGTGGGAACAGCATTGGAGGTGTTTTATGAAGATATCTGTTAACTTGTACCCTTACATCTATGTACGTCGTCACACCATCTGTGAACATCAACCCGAGAGTAGTCTGGGTCGAAGCAGGGAAATCCAACAGAACTATTGCCTTCATGTTGTTGCTTTTTTCGTAGAATTTCGTTGATTGCATCTACAGTTATGAATACATTTTCGTTTCTCCCTGCAACACCTTTGTCCGTCTGAACAACAACATCTTGATTTCCATCGTCTAGTTCCGGTGTCGCCTTCCTCCCCTTTCATTCCCAATCCTATAGACACCAAAATCAAAACTTGTGGGAACAGAAAAGTCACATTTGACCGACCATCGTGACTCTGTCACTGGAGGGGGAGTTCTTGTTCTAGTTCTTGGATACTATTTTAGCCTTTAAAAGAGCCCAGCAATTCTTTATTGGGTTCCAATCGGGGCTGTTTCTAGGCCACTCTAAGGTTTTTAGTCTACCTACATAGTGCCACATAAGATACAAAATTAAGCGTAAGTCACAGCACTTCATTTCTAGTGCTCAATGGGTTTTCGAAAAGAAGAAACTTACTTTTTTGGCTCTATGACATGGTGCAGAATCATTCTGAAAGATAGGATCAATTGTGACTGGAAACAGTGGTTCTATGGAAGGCACTAGATGATCTCTTATAACATTGATGTAGCTGTCTCCGTTCTCAATGAACCGGTGCAGAATATTAATTCGTCTTGGCCGAAAATCGAAATGCAGCCCCAGACGCACTCTCTTTATAAGTCTTCTCTCTGCTTCCGCTGTACTTACTGGATACTGTCAGATGAATTGAGGTTACACTTACTTTCATCTGTGAAGATAACAGCTTTCCAGTAATTTTCGGTCCAATTTTGATAAGTTTTGGCAAATCGCAACCTTGCAGTTTTCATTCTTGACATCAAAGATGGTTTTTTTTTTTGGGGTTTCCTGGCCAGCAATCCGAATCAAACGGTTGTTGATTTTTTTTACAGGTTTCTTTAAAAAACTCCAAATTAACTTGTTTTGTCGATTTTCTTCGATTAGCACACGAAATTGTTTTTAAAATACTTTCTTCCCTTTCCGCCGTCTTCCTAGGTTTACCAGAGCCAGTTATCCTGTCTGAAGTTCTTCCATACACTTCAAATTTGTTTAAGTAATTTCAAAACTGTAGCATGGCTACATCCGATTTTCTTATCAATCTTCCTTCCTTACTCAAGAAAGCAAGTATACCTTTTTGTTCACTAGAAAGTTTCTTAGCCATTTCAACACACACTCCACTAAAGACGCAACTGAACTGCACTAAGTTTCAAATAATGGAAAAAGACGCAAAAATACAACTGTTTTTTAGTCGTTACATATTTTCTCATGGAAATTCATGGAATTGTGCATTATTAAGATGACAAATCAGTTCGCATTTATTCAAGGTTTTGTGAATAAATGTTCCCACAGATGATCAATTGGATTGAGATCTGGCCTTTGGGCTCGAGTTTGAAGAACATGCGGACAGTTGTAAAGCAACCAAAGACGAACGTCCTGTGCTATATGTTTAGGATCGTTGTCTTGGTATAGAGAAAAATCCTGAGCGCAGTTGTTTTTTTGAGCAAAAGCGACCAAATATCGCCGTATTCAACTGTGGCTATTAAATGTTTTGGTTTCAAAGTTTCGTTTTTTTTTCTCCACACCTTTTCTTGCTTTCTGTCACTTCTAAACAGCTCGAACTTACTTTCGAGTTTTCTTATACTTTTTTGCAAAATCAAGCCTTCGTTTAATATCTCCTTCTCTTAAAAGTAGCTTTCGACGTGCAACACAACACTTAAGTCCGAAACATTTGTTTCACTTATGTTTTTTAGCTTTTTATTCAACTCTACAGTTGAAATTTTGGGTTAAGATCTAGCTAAATTCGATGAACTCGAATTAGGTCGAGTCAAGTCGATGGGATCCGGTATTTTGCTGAAAACTGGTATGTCGGTTATTAACACGGACATAACTCACACGACAGAAAGAGGAAATAATGGCGGAAAGGAATGACATTAAAAGTAATAGATTTGTGGCAGTGAATATTATATTTTATACATTTTATACCCAACACGAACCGACATGTTTGATCTTCAATTGACAACTGTCATGTACTCAGGACAGCTTCATAATTTATATCCTGTTTTAGCATTAACATAATCTTTTTACGTATTTGTTGTTCGCAATTCAGATCCTGTTCAATTGAGACAGCCGTACCCTTTAATTTTCTGGTGTTTTTTACCACCTGTTGCACCATATTTTCTGTTTTCATCTCAACTAGCACTGACATCTTTCCGTTGTTATTTGGAGTTTCTCCTTACACACATTTGTGACAGCTTCAATTGCGGAATTAAGTATGTGACTAATACTGACTAGCAGGCGACTGTACAAATAAATGCAATAGTACTCTCCAGCTTCGTCTTTTTGTAAAACGAAGTTGGAGATCAGAAAAAAACGCGGGAAAGCTTATGCACTTGTTTGACAACCGGAAAAAACAAGTGCAAAGCAAAGATAAGAACTGCGCCCAGCTTAATGTTCGATTACATTGGCTTAAAGTTTAGTTAGGAGTTAGCGCTAAGAGGAAAGCATTATATTACAATATGCACAATAATCACCTTATGACTAAACCACTAGGTATTTCATCTGTATTCCAGTTTCTGGTAAGTGTCCTGACTTAAAGTTTGTATTAGATACACTTTCACTTTTATGAAATGTTTTTAAATCATAATTTATATCATTAAGAAGTATCTGTATAAATCCATGTTGTATTTAATATACATATACATACATATGTAGCTCCTTGGTGTCTTTGAGTTCCATCTTGTTGGTCGAGTCTCTCAATAAGTTCTTAATCTTGTGATAATCTTCTAGGTTCTCGCATTGTATGACGTGTGCCTATCACTTGAAAATCTAATAATGGTAAACTTATAAGCTATGACTTATTTATATTTCCGATTTATTGAAATTGTATGAATTCATATTTATAGCCCATGTTTTATTTTACTACCAAAGCAAAACCAATAAAAAAGGCTAATAATTTATTTGACATCTCTTAGCCAAAATCAATTCAAATAATCTTTTTCCCATTGATTTTATTAAGTTTTCCAACCAACGAAGCCAACCCATTGTCTCGGTGCTGGTATGTATCCTGGCATTATCCTGTTGAAAAATCCATTTTTTTTGTCGATTTTCGGCCAGAAACGGAATTAGACTGCTTTGCAGAATATATATGCAGTATGTCTTAAATACTATTATTCTGCTGACACAGTGCTTCTGCCGCAACGTGTTCCCACAGGTGTAAGTTTGCTGCATGTCGCCGCTCGAACGATGTGCTCCCACAGGTGTTTCGGGTTGCTGCATGTGGCTTCTTTATGTACGTTATGGAATGCGGTCATCTCAGGTTTTAGCGAAGATTCCTCTCCCACGAAATCAAATTCCTCTGAAACACCACCTTCCATTCGCAATAGCGACAGCAACGCAGATTTGTTTTTCTCTCTGCCGCGCTTATACAGTCCGGAGACCGAAGTAAACGGTGAGCAAGCAGACGAACAAAGGAAAAACGAATAACAACAAAGAATTTGAAATAAAAGAATTTGTTTAGTTTTAAGAAAAACGAGTAAACAATCTTTATTTCTTCGAAAAAGAATAATAAAATTAATGGCAATACTGAGTAAGTGTTGAAGCACTTTTTGTTTATACGCTGTTGCTTTGTTGAAGCAACGCTGTAAACTTACAATGGCTAAACACTATAAAAACGCAAATGGCAAAGGAGCTCACGTGTGATAATTTTCTGAGGGATCGGTAGCGGAACCGGCTCATAGCGAAATACCAAGCGAAAGTGATTTTCATCGATTAGTGGGGCTGCTTTTATATGGTTGTAAAAGGAGCTCTTACATTCAAAAGCTCTTACAGCTGTTTTGTGTAATGGCGCTTTGAGCTAATTTAAAAGTTCTTGTGCGCATTTAGCTCAATAAAAGTTCTAGCGCGAATTACGTTCCTTAGTAGTTTAAACACTTTCTATTTCTATTTTTAATAATTTATTTACTTTTCTTTTTACAATATTTAGTTTTAATATTTAATTTTGAGTTGTGGAATGGTCCACCTCCAACTCCAGACTGACTGCACTGCTGCCAAAACACTTGCATCGACGTCTTAGCAATCAGCTCTACCCAAGCCAAGCATTACCCAAGCCAAGCTGATGCAGCAGGTAGGTAGGCAAATTGTTAAAAACAACCTAGCGGATGATAATAGGCTGGCTGCTGTTACTTATCTCCAATATAAGTTTGGGTGGCTGGTATTTGTCTTGTTTGGAGAGTTCGTATGATGCTGTTGCTAGGTATGCTGTTGTTATGTACGCTGTTGTCAAGCTATTTATTTGTTTACAAGCCGACCGAATTCATGTGATATCCACAATGGTTCTGTTACTATGTAACTCGCGCACTCAGAGATGCCAAGCTACAATAATGTTACAGAATTAGTTTATGAATATTAAGATGATAAATATGATAAATATTACATGTGAATGAAAAAATATAAATTAAAGATGGTGGTGTTACAAGGTAATACAGATGCCGAATAATATGAGAAATTCTGAAGTGCAAATAATATTTGCATAATGTTACGTTAACTTATACAATAGACGCTATTTGTTAATATCTGTTTTTTTGCATACATGTATGTACGTTCTTATAAAATAAAGGATGAATGAAACAAAATAAAACAAAAACAGAAAATGACTGCATGAAAATGAATTAAAAGAACTGAAACTAACCACTTGGAGGATTACTGAGACTTCTTCAGGAAAGATTTTGACACATATGAAGTGTCATATATAAAATGATCGCTATATACGCTGCTACCTGGTGATGAAAGATAGACCTTCGCAAATTTTGCTAAAATTTGATACTGTTGATGGTTAACTGACCACCATGCGTAAGGGTCGCTAATCCGGTCAGTCCGAACTGTTTTTAAAAAAAGTTCAAGCTCAGTCGTAGTATCATTTTTTTCGGAAACCTCATTTTTATCATTCGCCACTTCATCAAAAAAGTCCCAAAATGCTGAAAGCGTATCGCCAGTAATATTAATATTAACTTCGATTTAATTTTTTTTCTTGCTGGGTGGAGAATCCCCTTCACTGCCAGTGGAATCGTCGTCGTAGCGCATTTGCAAAACTTGGAACAGAATTTTTTTGCGGGCTCTCTCGATTTGAATCGGTCCTAAGAAACTTGCTTTGAATCTCGGGTCCAGTTGAGTTGCAACTAGGTAGTTTGGCATTTCATCAAGGTCGCAACGATGCTTTGTGGTCAGTGATATACAGAGAAATGGCTCGTTTCTGTTCTGTTGATGTCTTGGACTAGTTGATGTTGTGGTAAATTCAATTCCCTTTGTATCATCGTCAGTTTTTCTTGAGCCAAACTCGAATGATTAAAGTGCGTAACAATTCGTTTTGCAGCAGAAACCATCTCCAATGCTTCAGGGTGAGACTTCAACGATTCGTTCACTGCCAGTTGAAGCGAATGATTAAAGCATCTGGCAGAATCATACCCGGCGACTCTTACACCTTTCACCATGTTGGCCCCGCTATCATGAATACGCAAATGTATTTTGGATTGGGGAATATTCCAGCGAGTCGCGATTGCATTCAGTTCTTTTGCAATGTTTTCCCCTTTGTAAGATCCTGCAAAGGGTTTCATTGCCAGTATGGCATGTTCCAGCCTTGGGAACCTATGTACTTCGAAGCTATAAGAAAATCCTTGAGAATCTGACAACACGAAAAGCTTGATGTCCCATTTGTGTGGTTTGTTCGGCATGTATTGTTGAAGAAACATACTCATCTTTGTACCACACATTTGTTCATCGTAACTGACTTAAACTTATTATTGAAATGCTCGATGATAGGTCGAATTTTATACAGCTGATCATATCCCGATACCTCTTTATCGGGCAATTTGCTATTGTCGTTGAAATGCAAATTGTTCCGAATTTGGTCAAAACGATTTCTGGACATTGTGTTGAACGTTGGGATATTTATAAACTGACATGAAAAACAAGATGCCAATATTTTGCCGTATTTGTAAGGTATTCACGGAGAAAGACGTCGTAATATTTTTTGAGCTGCATAAAGGTTAGTCTGAAGGGCAATGTGTTGAACTATGACGTCGTCTAAAAAATAAGTGAAACATTTATATTGCAACATATTCTGTCTCCACAACATATTCTTGAACTCGCTCGATTTTGGGTTGATATCTAAAACAGATCCAACAAAAATTTCGGAGCCTTCCACTACCACTTGTTCAGAGTGATTCACACCTTATTTATTTATTCATTCATTTATTTATTTACCTGCGAAGCCTAATGGCTTATCTGCAGGAGATTGAGTACCTATGCTATGTACATATCTGTTAATCATCAAAGTTAATGCATTTCTACATGTAAATATTTAGTAGTAAGAAATTTTTGATTTATGCGTTAATTTAAAAACCAAAACTGAGCTAAATTGTATAATAGTATCTACATATTTTAGTTTTAGTGAAAATAGATATAAATATATTAAGTTTAATTTAATTATTTAATTGTTCTCAGTTATGAACTCTAGGTAATGGATTCTAGAAAATATTGTTTAATTTTTCGTTTTCTAACATTTACTCATCAATAACCGCTTGCTGGTTTTATATTTGTTTAGCAGGCTCAAATCGTGTAGTGGTAAGTCAGTAGGAGTAGAATAAATGCCAGACGTAGAAGGCATATCACAGAACGACTCTTTTCTTACGTTTGTACCCACAACTGTTTCAGTAGCTAAGGTAAATTTGGACATGTTTAGTGCTTCATCAATCACTATCCATCCCGAAGTTCAAATCATCATCGCTTTCAAAATCTTTCTCTCCATCCACCTCTCCGTCTGTATCGACTTCAGGATCAACAGCTTCCATGATTTTTTGTATTTCTTCGTCAGACAACGACGATTATTTGTATTTTTGTCGACTTTCCATGCCTAAATAAATGCAAAAAAGCGAAATTTCAGCAAAAAACATAACTTACTGACTGATTACATAAAATCATCAATCTTCATGCAGTCTATATACTTTTCAACGGTTCATGCGTGAATAAATGTAAAACAAATACCCATTTTTTACACTTTTCATCCCAAGACTGCCTGTAGACCGTCCAGGTTGTTGGTCAGTTTTGGTACTTGGGAAACATCCCTTTCCTCAGGCATCGTTTTACCAGCCGCGAAGTGTGCTTCGGATCATTGTCCTGCGTGAAGCGCAACACGAGGGGTAAATTGTGTTCAGCCTATGGTATCCTATGATTCACAATGATATTTTTGTACTCCTCTTGGTTCATTTTTGATGTCATGCGTACAAGCGGACCCACACCATGCCATGGAAAGGTTTCCCAAACCATGATGTTTTGAGTGTGTACTTAGGGTTGTGCTGCTGATTAACAGTAAATGGTAAAACAAACGCATAGTCCATTTGCGGCTTTTCATCGATACATTATACCGACCGATAAAGCTGTCGCTCCAAATACAAGCGTTGTATTCCCGTATTACCTTTAAACATGAAATATATACTTTTTCTTTTCTTGCTGTGTCGAATCACGTATTTCTGGTTCTGTGCCTACATATGTAGATAATAAAGTTACTGGTTTGTTGTCCTTAAAGATTACACTACTTACATCTAGACCACCAACATTTGTAATAACATTTATTCTTCGTAAAAACCTCTGGGAACGTGTTTATCCTAACCTTTCCGATTATAATAGGCATTGTTTTGTAGGGGACCCAATTTTACGCAGAAAAAAAAACGATTGTACAAAAAGGAAACGAATGCGTGTATAATTTCAATAATATGTATTTAGGAACTTAGAGCTGATGCCAAAAACAAGCGGATAGTTTGAAAGTTGAACAGCAAGTAAGTAAAACAAGAAAAGACTTGAAAATCAAAATGTCAAAATTGCCGCTTTGCAGCGAGACCACAAATGTTGGCTGCACTGTCTGAGCTCGTTCAGGAACACAGCCATTAGCGTTCAGGTTGATTCCATTGAATCACAGACAGGCACAGAATCGCAAAGCGGTAGCAAGTTTGACTATGTTCGGAATAGACGTATTTCTCACATTTCGCTTTAATTTTGTATCAATTTCCTTCAATAGGTCTCTAAACGCTGCTTTGGACAATCGAAAATGTTTCAAAAACCTGTAAAGATAAATTATTAGTAATCATCTAGGCATAAGAGACACTATGTATGTATGTGGGATACCCGGTTTAGCGAATGTAAACCTTTTTAATAAAACCGCAGAGTCGCATATTTCCACTTTGTTTTTATTTAATGGTGATTATACACTTTATGTGATAATTATAATTGTAATAATTTAATAATTGGTAGCTGTTGGGGACTACCTCTGCACTGTTTGGCGTTTCACACAAGACTCTCCTACAATCGGCAAAACTCCCTGTTCGTCTCCTTTGTCTGTCTCTTCGTATGTGCGTTTATCCCTTCTTGGTTCGTTTCTTGTCTCGTCAATCGTCAGTGATTGTGTGTATTGGTCCGTTCGGTTTGTCATTCGATCGTCTTGCGGTGCGTTGTTGTTTGTGTATTTAAGTTAATTCTCTTGTCTGCTGTTTACGTACCGTTTGGTCGTCTGATTGTACAAATTAAACGATAAGAAATATGTAACATGCAAATTAAAAACTTAGAAGTTTTATTTAATTAAAAAAAAATTTATTTATTTTAAAAACCGGCAGCGATTCTGCCTTCTAAACAACTGAACAGAGTCTTCTTAAAATCTACAACTTAAATACTATTAAAACCGCTGACACAGAGCTTCTGCCGTGACGTACTCCCACGGATGTGAAGTCCAACGATGTGCTCCCACAGGTGTATCGGGTTGCTGCATGTGGCTGCTCGATGTACGTGATGGAATGCGGTCATCTCAAGTGTTCATGACAAATATTACGAGGAACTTTGGGGTTCAGATAATTATCGCATAATGTTACGTTACTCCTCCACCCTTAAATGCTAACGTCCTCGTTAGCGTATTAAAAAAACGGGATTGGGTTTATTCGAAATATTTTTGGTGATGGTGTTTCTCCTTGGATGTTCTGCTTCTGCAACACTTCCTTCCACGTCTTCCTGATGATCTTTTGATGTAGGTTTGGTTTGTTTCGATCTACATACATCGTTTGAACGTGATGTACAGAAGTAAAAGTATTACTAATGACGATATTGTAGTATTTGTAGTACGTCCCATGGTATTTTCCTTCTCCAATGCTTTTATCGTTTCAGTATTTCTTGCATTAATTTCGCTGATCATTTCCAGTGAGAGATGTTTGTGTGTGGAGTAAGATCAATCCAATTCCACTTCCTTGCACTGCCGATAAAATCAAGGGATCTTTTAGGTTTTCTGTTTTTTTGAAAAAGCCGATCTATGTGATCGTTAATTAGGTCTAATTCATATTTTAGGAAAGGATATAGGGGATGGTTAGGGTCTACTTTTGTTGCTATTGTTTGTAAGTCCTTAGTAATCTTCCTGTATTCTTCCAGGTCTATTGTATGGATTAGTTTGAACGTTCCGGTTTAAACTTTTGCTATCCCTGTTTCAATAGCTATTTGTTGACTTTTTGTGTAATCTAAATCGCTTTCCACCTTTGCATTTTACTGTTGTTATTCTTATTACTCAAAGCAAATGTGAGGGGTTGATGATCGGTGAATATTCTGACTTTCGTAAGACCGTAAAGGTAATTTCGGAACGAACCCAGTGCCCATACGATGGCTAACATCTCCTTTTCATTAGCCGCGTAGTTTTCTTCTGCTTTACTAAGCGTTCTAGATATGAAGGAGATTGGTTTATCATTTTGTTCAAGAACCGCACCAAGTGCAAAATTAGATGCGTCGGTAGTGAGGTCAAAAGGTTTGTTAAAATCGGGGTATGTCAGGACTAAATTTCTGGAAGTAAGGAAGGTTTATTGAAAGATTCGAGAGCTTCTTGGTTGAGTTCTGTTGCTAATTTTGAAGATTGATTTTTGGATACACGTCCCTCTTCCCCTCTTAAAGGGACTGTTAGTGGCTTCCCAAGCTTTGCGTATTCTTTAACAAAGCGGCGATAGTAGCCCGAAAGACCGAGGAAAGAACGTAAGTCTTTTAAGGTCTTAGGTACAGGGAAATTTTGAATAGCTTCGACTTTCGCCGGAGTAGTTTTTATTCCATCTGATGATATGATGAATCCCAAAAATTCGACTTTCTGCTTGAAAAAATGGCATTTATCAAGTTGAACTTTCATGTTAGCATTATAGAGTGTTTGGAAGATTTCCTCTATATGCTGGGCAAGTTCACTTTCGGTTTTGCTGAATATTACTATATCATCGATGTAGACATAGCAACTTTTACCTATGTGGTCTCGCAAGATGTCATCGAGTGCCCTTTGGAAAATAGATGGCGTGTTTTTAAGGGGTAGGAATTGGGTAGCGCTCGGCTATTGTGACACTATTCAATTTTCAATAGTCTATTACCATTCTATATTGTCTTTGTCCGGTGGAGTCGGGTTTTTTTGGTACAATCCACACCGGTGAGTTATCTAGATGGTCTAATAATCCCATCTTTCAATAAATTCTGAATTTGCTTTTCTACTTCTGACTTAAGGGACATGGGAAATGGGTAATATCTACTGTAAACGGGAGAATCGTTCGTAGTGCGGATTTCTGCGACTACCCTCGTAGTGTATGTTAACCTTTCGTCCGGTTCCGAAAACAGGTTATGGAAACGGTTAACTGATAAATTTAGAAGATCAAGTTGTGACGTTGTCATGCCATCGGTTTTGATTTTAAGAGAATTTACTGAAGGTGAATTAAGTTGTTTAATTTTAATACTGTTCAATAGCTCTAATTATTTAGATAATAAATGATTATATAATAATTTCTGTATTGCTCTCTCTGTGGACTGTATATTTGCACAACCGCACGCTCTTGAGTCTGCGCTTAGAGTCCTCTATTGTGCTGTTGCGCAGCTGTGTATATCTTTGCCAGCTGCGCTTGCACTTTCCCGTTGCCCAGCACTCGACCGTTGGTGAGTGCGTGTGCGCTATGCACGATGATGGAAATATCCACCGTCGATGTTGTTGCTGCCTGTGTTGCCGTGGCAGTTTTTGGTGTTCTAGACAAATACTAATACGATTTAAAATTGTCATGACGCAAGCCTTGGTGTCTATAACAGCGGAGAGTTCCTTGAGGCTGTCATTTCCGAGGAAACCGTTGAAGGTTTTTAATGTTGGTAAAAGGAAGAGTTTAAGTTTGATATGGTTTTGATTAAACAGGTTGATTATTGTATGCTGGTATATCTTGATATCTCCAGCTATAGATTTAGCAAAAAAAACACTCTTTGTTAAGCAAAGGTTTCTGTACAAGTCGAGATTGTATGTAGTTTTTTGATGAACCTGTATCGATTAGAAATTTTAGCATTTCACCACTCTTCATCTTGCGTTCGAAAAAAGGCAAGATTGACTTGTCTGAGTTAGAAGGCTCCTCATTGTCCCAAATGTAGTCATCCGTTGCCTGTTCGCTATTAAGACTTAAGTTCCGGTAATATTCGCTCAGCTCACCTTCTTCTGTATTTGTGTGAAAATTCTGCTGCTGTCCTGTTGGCTGATGATTCTGATTTATAGGTGACCTCGATCTTCCTGTATTGGCATCAATTTGCTGACGATTCTGGTAGTGCATGTCCCTGGCCTGAGCCTATCACGTTTGATAGGCGGGCCTGGTTGAGAATATCCTCTATTTTGAAGATTCTGATTAAAATTAGTAAATTAATTTAGTAAATAGTTAGTGCTCTGCTGATACGACTGTGGCTGAGATGTGTGAAAATTTCGTTGAAAAGCTGACGGTCATGATAGGTTGGATTGATAATTGTTGTGATATGCGAGCCTTGGGGGAAGAATATTTCGAAATTGGTGGTTGTTTGAATATAGAGGTCTCTGTGAAGACTTAGGAAACATGTGCGCTCCTTGAGTCACCTTTGGGTTATGTGAAGAATATGAATGCGAAGGATGATGCGCTCGGAAGTTTTGGTTTGACCTAAGGTGTTGGTTTTCTAATTTCAAACAGAGGTGCAATGCATGAGGTAGATCCTTGGGTTCTTTCATACCCGGAAGACGAGGTAGATCGCCTCTCAAACCTCTTATAAATGTATCAAGGGCTTTATCCCTATACGTTTGGGTTAGTAAGCGTGAAGCTTCAGCATTTATCTCCCAGCAGGAGATCTTATTTAAAATTAGCGATAAATGTGAATATACCCATTGGTAGTATTCTTGGATAGTGCCGGCTCCTTGCGTTAAGGAGGACATCTGGTATTCGAGCGTTGTCACGTCTCGTTTATCCGCATAATGCATAGTTAAGCATTGTTTAATACTTTCCCAATTTAGGGGCGTATTATAGGATTCTAACGCCATATCTGATGAACTTTGCTTATATTTTAATTTCTTATTCTGATTCGATAAATTTATTTCAAAGTAACGTAATTACACGGTTTTGGGTTCGTGCTTGGGGTTGTGCTGCTGATTAGCAAACTTATCTTTTGCCATCTGAGCCAAATCGACAAAACTTGGATTCGTCGCTCCAAAGCACGTTTTTCCAAAAATTGAGTGACTTCAATGCCATTCTCATCTTTATAGTTGTTTGGGACACAAATGGTTTCCTTTGGGAAATGCAGCCATGTTACTTTTTGTCGTTCAAACGGCGCCTGATTGTCTTAGATGATACGCAAATACCATGGTTAAGCTCCATTTGAATTTTTATTTGATACGAAGTTTTAAATGGAGCCATTTTCCAAGATCTAACTATAAGAGCATCTTCTCTGATTGTCGTTTTGTGAGGTCCTGAAGCACGTTGACGCTTTTTTGTAGTTCCATATGTGTCCATATATTGAAAGGCATTATACACTATCTTTCTTGAGCATCCTATCTGATTTATACAATTTATTGTAAATCTGATTCAAACTGGCTGCTCAATTGGACATTCTTTCCAATCATCTTTCAAAGATATGAGAACCTCCAAACACTGTTTCTCAACCTCAATTTTTTCGCGTTCGACGCTAATAAGGTGTGACGTTTGAAATCGGGAAATGAAATATTTCAAATTGAAAGACTTTAATATAAACTTTAAGAAATTTCATTTATTTATGTAATAGGTATATGCATTTTCTTAAATATTAAAATAAAATTTTTGCGTTACTCTTCTCCTTGCGAAAATGCGCGTACTTTAGCTTTGACGCTCTTCATCAGGCCTTGCACGTCTTCCTCCACTTTTATTTAAATTTGTTTTCATTTTCGCAAGTGTTACTCTTTTTCTTTAACTTGGCTTTCATTAGAGCCCAAAATCTCTCTATTGGACGCAGTTCTGGACAATTGGGGGGGTTTGCATCTTTTGGCACAACGTTTACACCATTTCGCTCAAAGAAGTCCAGAGATGTGGCCAAATCAGGCCAAAACAATACCGCCTCTTCATGAGCTTGAATAAGCTTAAGCAATCTCTTTTGTAAGCACTCTTTAATATATACATCGGCGTTTATTGCATCGTGCGTACAATACAGATGGCTTGCCAAGTAAGGAACTTTTTTCGGAATTCAGACGCGCGTCGAGTTTTAAATTTGTGTTCAACACCACCCACAAATGGGGCGACGTAATACTCGTTCCCAGGGATTTGTCCAAAATCTGCGACGCAGTACGTTTCATCGTCCATAACGCAGCAATTAAACTTTGTTAAATATTGTCCATGAAGGCGCCTAGCTCTCTTCCTCGCGAGTTCTTGCTTCGTCTCATCCCGATCTGGAACTTTTTTCACTTTGTAGGAAGACAAACCAGCTCATCTTGTAGCTCGCTGAATTGTAGCTGTGCTTGTTTTTTTTTTTTTGTTTGTTAGATAAGGTGAAAATCTCGAAGACACTGAGGGGTTTGCAACCCAGAGTAGTGTGGAACTCTAACCGCAGATCGACAAATGATTTTAGTTTCAAAATTTAAGTTCGTGTGGTTTGGTTCTTCTTAATCTACGAGTATTATATCGTACATTTAAGACGTCTTCTATCTCTGGATTAATATGCATCTGCAGGCGCTCGTTGTGACGATTCGCGTACTTTTTATTTATTTCCGTTACAAGATCAATCTGCAAATCACGATGCAAGTCATTATTTCTAATATACCATGGGGCATTTACTATGCCCCGGAGGACTTTGTTTTGAAATGTTTGTATTATTTGTACATTTGTTTTCTTTGTACAACCCCATAATGGGATGCCATATGTCAAACAGGTTTTGGTATCTGATTATATAATAATATTTTGTTATCAATGGACGTTTTTGCAAAATATCCTAACAACCAGTACAGTTTTCTGTATATCTAATATTTAGCTCTTCTACTTTCTTTTTCACATGTTCCTTCCATTTAAGTTAAGCATCTAGATTCATCCCCAGATACTTAGCTGTGTTAGAATAAGGAACTACTTGATTATTTATAATCACAGGAACATTCGTTATTTTTTTATTTGTAAAATTGATATGGGTGGACTTAGACTCATTAAGTTTAACTCGCCATTGTTGCGTCCAATTACATATCTCGTTAACTGAATTTTGTAACATTACTGTTGCTTTAGCCACGCATACATCGGTTGATAGAAGAGCAGTGTCGTCTGCGAATGTGGCTATCATTGTATCATTCGCATGTGGTATATTGCTAGTATATAATAAATGCAGGGTAGGTCCGAGAACACTTGCCTGTGGAACACCTGCTTGTATTTCTTTAAGTTCAGAGTACGCTGAACCATGGCGGACTCTAAAGAATCGATTTGCTAGATAAGATTTTAATAAACCATAATATTGTCTAGGCATATCCCTATAAAGTTTATACTCTAAACCCTTATGCCAAACTTTATCAAAAGCCTGTGCAACGTCTAAGAATAAAGTGGAACAAACTTGTTTTTCTTCTAGTGGGAATAAGCTTTCTTTGCTCTACGATTTTATCTACTCTTTTAAGAAGCAGTTTCTCGAAGAGTTTTGATAATACAGGTAAAAGTGATATAGGCCTGTATGAGCTAACTTCTGATAGAGGTTTACCTTGTTTAGGTATAACAATAATTTCTGCTATCTTCCAATGGTGTGGAACGTATCTGTGTTAAAAACAAGCATTGGTTATAAGCTTGAGTTTCAACAATGCTATGAAGGGTAGTTCTTTCAGGATTTGGGCAGTTATTAGATCATAACCTGGTGATTTTCTATTAGATAGTTTATCAATGCATGTGCTGATCTTTCTTAGCGAAACCTAGGGAATGACGTCTTCATCTATTCTATGATAGAATTCAAGACGTTCGTCTGCCACGCTAGGTGGAAGAGGTTTATAAACATTTGTCAGTTGCTCCGAAAGAAGTTTGACTTTTTCTTTTCAGCTGCATTGGTTATAAGCCGTACATGATTCAAATATTTTTTTTTTGTTTCTTTCTTTTACAAGTGCTGCCACAATTCGGCCATCCTGACTATTAATCGTTCCGATTATACCAGGTTTCGTGTTTTTCCATGGTTTAATATTCGCCACTTCCCATATTCCCTCGTACGGAATCTGACTAATTTGAAAACTTTAGTGGATAATGGGCTTTTATTGATGCCAAAAAGGTTAACATTTTTATTTAAGCGAATTTGTTCATTAAAAACGGAGGGTAAATATATTTCCCGTATCATACTAACAGGACTGCCGGTATCAATTAATGTTCATTGATGCATTCTCATCAATTTGATGGATGCGCTCTCTCTGCAACGCCTTCCTGTCTGGACACGTGGCTGCAAAATGACCCTGCTTGCCGCATACATGGCATGCCCCTGTTTCTAGTTTCAGCTTCCGGCAAACATTAGCCATGTGTCCCAAGGAGTTACAGTTGAAGCACCTGGTACTCGTATTTGATGTGCTACTCTCACCTGTCCGCCTCTGCTCCGATGTGCTTTGGATCTGGGTGTTCCTCTTTTGCTTCACCTTTTCAAAAGCGCGTAGCACCTGTGTGCGGCTAGTATAGCAATTGGTTTTCGTCTGGGATGCCCTCTATAATGTACTCCACCAATTCTTCTTCGTCCAAGTCAAGACCATGGGTTCAAATTGTTTTGTCGTTGTAGTATTCGACAAAGGTTTCGTTCATCTTCCATGTTCTTGCCTCGAATCGTCTTCGGACTGCCAATTTGTCTTCTCATCTTCCAAACAATTCAGTCATTTGTCGCTTCAACTCGTCGATGTCCTCATGCATTAAATTGGGTTTTGTGTGTATCCACTGTTGGACTTTGCCTTTCATTTTGGAAAGCATCAAAGTTCGCAGTGTGCTTGTCATCCAAGTCATACACTCTACCCAAATTCGTCAGTTGTTGTAGCCAAATATCCAACATCGGACCGCCATCGTATTCTGGAAGTAAATCTTTGACAGTACTAAAAGGTACTTGGCTGTCAACCCTGGACTCTCTCATTTGCCGACAAGAACAAAACGAAAACGACAAGAAAAGAAACTTATGTTGTCTCGAAAGAATATACATATATATTATCGAGGGGCGCTCGCTAGGTAAATTTTATTTAGAGAGACACTCGTTTGGTTAATTTTTCCGTTTTAGGGACGCTCGTCAGATATTTTATATGCACATACAGTGGCTCCCAGCTTAAATGATGCAGTCAAGTTTTTAAGTGAAAAATGAAAAAAACAGAAAAAATCTCACCAATAATAGAAAAAAAAAAGATTGGATTTCAATTCTGAGTTTATTTCAAATAGATATAAAGGGGAAAACAAATTTAAAAATTAGCATTTTTTCAACTTAATGGAGAATTTGAAATTTATTGTTTGAAAATAATGTCACAGCTTAAAAGATGCATTGTGTTTAGTAAAACAAAAGAAGGCAGTTCATTATTTTTTTTTAACAGAAAGCCTCTCAATACTTTGTAGGATATCCCCGTTGCTTAAGCACTAATTGCAATCTTTCTTAGATCTGCTGTATTTCGAACCTCTGGAAGCGAACGTATTGTAAGACGCTTTGCATTCGCTCCTTCTTAATTAATCCCGCCGTATAACCTGGTGGTCGAGGACTTTAATGCCTCTTAGACCATCCAGTTTGCTGCTGGGAGACAGCTGAACAAGGAAGAACGGTAACTTCCAGTTCTCCCTCTTCGCCTTTGCCGTGATAAAAGGACCCCTACGAAATAGGGGCCGTCGCACTGTTTATCCTTTAACAACTTAAGGATCTCCTCCGGCTCGGTAGACGGTTCCAACCTTCCAACTTCACTTCCTTCGGGGTGAAGGAGAAGAACTCCGTCGTCGAGTCCCTCAACAAGTTTTTAATTTTGCGATAATCCTCTAAATTCTCGCATTGAATTGCGTGCCTATCGCTTGAAAATCTTATAATAGTAAATCTATTGCCTATGGCCTACTTACATAGATCCTTGGTCTCTTTTACCTCCAATTTGTAGGTGTTGATTGGTGGCACTCGTGGCACTTTGGCTGCTGCGCCTTCTCTTGCTTGTGCTGCTGAGCTTTTTGTAGGGGCTTCTGTTGTTGCTGCTTGCTTTGCTGCAGCTGTTGCCCTTGTTGTTGTTGTTGTTTTAGCTGCTGACACTGCAGCTGTTCATCTCGTTCCCTTTGCCTCCTGGCCGTTTGTTTCGCCTTGATTTCGTTTACCTTTTCCTGTAGCAAAGGTTTTTCAGGGTCTCATCCTCATCATCTGACTCTGATGTCGCTAGTTGGCGAAGGTGTTGTTTTCGGCCATGTACCACCCTTCCCCACCGTCGTCGAAGACGTATGGGTAGTTTTCTTCATCGTTGGTTGATTCCAGCTGCCTTTGTGATGACGTGCCCCCCCGTGCTCAGCACGACATAAGTGGCATGACGGCCGATTCGTACGGGGTGCAAACGAGGGAGCAGATCCTGGTGTTGGTGTTGCTTCTACCTGAAAAGATATAAAATAGAATTTACATATTTTCTTTGTGGCTTTTATTTCAACTTAACACAACATCAAATGCTTCCATAGCATTTCGTATTTTGGGATAGCACGTTATGCGTGGATTGGTGACTCGTTGTTCAATTTTTGAAATTGCTAATTGCCTCGTCAACAATTTCAAAAACGATCGTCGTTTGTCTGATTTTTGGACTGGATTCATTTCATCGTAAATTATAAATGCCGCCAAAGCAGCATTATCAATCATGTTGTAGAACATTGCAAGCGGCCAACGATTTGTTGAACGTTTGCATTGCAATCTTTTTGGCATTGACTTCACGAGTTTTGTAGTGTATTCAGAGGTTATTTGACCCCACTCTTCCAGAAGCGCCTTTCTTAGATCTGCTGTATTTCTTATACGGTGTTTTCTGATTTCTCGTTCAAGTTTGGACCATAAATTTTCAATTACATTGAGATTTGGTGACTGGGCAGGTGTTTCAATAATATGAGGGCCATTCCAAATCACAAGTCCAAACTTGTCTGACCACATTGCTGAGATCGAATGCGTTGTTGGACGATTATTGTCGATCAGTTGCAGTGGCAATAGATTCTCAAATTGTAGACGGACATGTCAAAACCGTTTCGAATTCTTGATCGTGATCATCGTCATACAATTGACGTTTACGAATTCAGTCGTGCATAAAACTTAATTCTACCTTAAAACTGTCTGTACAAGGTTTTTAATCTTGACAGGAGTCTACTTTGCTGTCGCTGTAGTGCGTCGATTGTCGCGTTGCGGAATATGTCCGCGTTGTCAGTATGTTGATACCGAGGTGTCGTACTGTCCATCGTTCGTTTGATTGTCTCGTCCAATTGTTGCAGATATCTGTCAATCTCCTCTACTGCTCTAGTCAGTACTCGAGGGAAGCATGTCCAGCGCGTCCTACTGTAGTTTTAGGTACATATGTGTTTGAACAAACTCTTCCAGTTCCGCAATCTCGTTGGGAATCGTTATTTCGGCACTAAGTCCGCAATGGTCACTGTCGTACACAAAAGTGTGCAAACAGTTCATAGTGCATAGACCGAGACGACGTACATCTTTTTTCCACTATGGAGAGAGATGCACACGATGCACGCTTCCAGCACCTGGAACCTTCGCACTTCACCGCTGTACACTGTCTTGTAACGTAGCTCTTTACTTGCGCAGATTGGGACACCGCCTCCTTGTTGGGCCGGTCTCTTCTTATATTATATTTATCGTTCCTTAATTTATGTCTCTGAGTTAGCTTAGTTTCGCTAATCAGAAGCAGATCAGGATTTTTATCGTTTAAGAACTTACAGTGATGTTGGCCCATCTGCCCTTGAATTGGGAGCAAGATTGCCATCAGATCAGTTTGCGCCTCAGGTGCTTTAGGCACTGACGCCTTTGGAGCAGCCTTTGGCAGTTGCTTTTGCGTCTTACCCTGACCCGACGCCATTTGGGCGTAGGTCAACTGAGGTGGGACGGCTTGGGAGATTAGAGCGGGACCAGGTGGACGTTTCACCTCGATCTTCTGCTGACGAACCAGATTTACTTTTTTTATAAATTGGAACTTAGGGCAACCCCGATAGTTAGCGGTGTGCCCCGTGATCCTGCATAGAGCACACGAGAGTTGCTCCTTGTCAACGGCCCTATCCTTACCTAAAGGGCATTCTTCTGCCTTGTGGTCTTTGCTACACTTAACGCATCGAGGCTACATGTCGCAGTTCGACGCGGCGTGCCTGAACCTCTGGCACCGAACGCATTGTAAGATGCTTTCGCTCCTTCTTAATTTATCCCACCGTACAACCCGGTGGTCGAGGACTTTAATGCCTCTTAGACCATCCAGTTTGCTGCTGGGAGACAGCTGAACAAGGAAGAACGGTAAATTCCGGTTCTCCCTCTTCGCCTTTGCCGTGATAAAAGGACCCCTACGAAATAGGGGCCGTCGCACTGTTTATCCTTTAGCAACTTAAGGATCTCCTCCGGCTCGGTAGACGGTTCCAACCTTCCAACTTCACTTCCTTCGGGGTGAAGGAGAAGAACTCCGTCGTCGAGTCCCTCAACAAGTTTTTAATTTTGCGATAATCCTCTAAATTCTCGCATTGAATTGCGTGCCTATCGCTTGAAAATCTTATAATAGTAAATCTATTGCCTATGGCCTACTTACATAGATCCTTGGTCTCTTTTACCTCCAATTTGTAGGTGTTGATTGGTGGCACTCGTGGCACTTTGGCTGCTGCGCCTCATCAACATTATTTTGGGTGAAGTACTCCTTAGCTACTTTGCTCGTATGCTTTGGGTCATTATCTTGTTGGAAAGTATAACTTCCCAAAGACATTCTAGAACCAGAAGAAGCTATTTTTTCCCTAATAATGTTGACGTAAGTTGGACTTTGTTGGGTTCAGGCAGATTTTTCTTGCTCCAGAAATTGAAATTCCATACTTTTCTGCTAGTTTATGGAATGTCAATCCACTTTGACGATCCAAAATCAGCAGTTCCTTCACCTCAGATGTTAGGGGTTTCATATCAATAATTTAACCAAATAAAACGAAACGAAAGCACTGAAAATGTGACTTCAAATTTTAATTTGATGCTTCTACCTTCTAATTTTTTTGTTAATAGTAAAGATCTGTCCTTAAAATTTTTAAAACTTGTGGCAATCTTCCAGCGGGCGTCACACAAAACAGAAAATGCACTTTATTTTGTCGCGTACTAAATGCAACTACTGGAGAATTACCACAACTGATAGCAAATATACAACAGCTATTAACGGTTAATTTTTACAAAACTGTAAACACACATTTAGATGACGTCAGCATACAACAATTGAGGCATAAATGTGCTTTGATTGTAACTTACATTATTTAACAGCGTGAATCAGCTGCTTTTGCATTTTTTTGTCCGACAGTGTATTTTTACTTTCAATAACATTGACGACGCTTTGGAATGCAGCCGGTGTCGAATGGAGACGAAGGTGTCATCTGGATATTGCATCCGGATCATGCAGTTTTAGCGTGAGACCAGTTTCTATGGAATGTGTGGCAATTCGCTATTGCGTGTTAACTTACATTCATCTAGAGAACATCAAAATGAGTTACATTTTGTGATGTTTAAATTAAAAGTGGTCCATATATTACACTTGAGGTTCATCTGACCATAATATGTATATTGTACCAATCTTCTTCAGTGAAATGCACATGTTTTTTTGCCCACTCCAAGCTCACCTTCTTGTTGTTTTTCTGAAAGCCAAGGCTTTTTCTTTGCTTTGCATCCCTTAAGTCCAATTTCCCCAAGTGTTCTTTTAACGGTTTTTCAAAAAGTTTTTTTTCCGATCCTTCGACAACTCAAAAGCAAGTTCAGATGAGGTTTTCTTCCGATTTTTGACCAAAGATCGTATTAAAAGTCGGTCCTCCAAAGGCGTGGTAAAACAACTGGTTACTTAAGACAGTAAGTAATAATGAACTAATGAAAGAGGTAAGAGGTGTCACAGACTTAGGGTTAAGGACGAGAGGTGTACAAGGAATTGTATTTATTTTAAAATCGTCTACTACAATCAATATGTTCTTGCAAAACCATTATTTTTGATCACCGCTGCACACCTCCTAGGCATACTCTGCAAAAGATTTGAGATTATGGAACCAGGGGTATTATTATTAGTTCGAATAGGTCCTCTCTGTTTCGACACTTATCCCGATCTACGATCTCCCATAGGTTTTCTGTGGGGTTGAAATCCGCAGATCGACAAATTTTAGTTTCAAAATTTAAGTTCGTGTGGTTTGGTTCTTCTTAATCTACGAGTATTATATCGTACATTTAAGACGTCCTTCTATCTCTGGATTAATATGCATCTGCAGACGCTCGTTGTGACGATTCGCGTACTTTTTAATTATTTCCGTTACAAGATCAATCTGCAAATCACGATGCAAGTCATTATTTCTAATATACCATGGGGCATTTACTATGCCCCGGAGGACTTTGTTTTGAAATGTTTGTATTATTTGTACATTTGTTTTCTTTGTACAACCCCATAATGGGATGCCATATGTCAAACAGGTTTTGGTATCTGATTATATAATAATATTTTGTTATCAATGGACGTTTTTGAAAAATATCCTAACAACCAGTACAGTTTTCTGTATATCTAATATTTAGCTCTTCTACTTTCTTTTTCACATGTTCCTTCCATTTAAGTTAAGCATCTAGATTCATCCCCAGATACTTAGCTGTGTTAGAATAAGGAACTACTTGATTATTTATAATCACAGGAACATTCGTTATTTTTTTATTTGTAAAATTGATATGGGTGGACTTAGACTCATTAAGTTTAACTCGCCATTGTTGCGTCCAATTACATATCTCGTTAACTGAATTTTGTAACATTACTGTTGCTTTAGCCACGCATACATCGGTTGATAGAAGAGCAGTGTCGTCTGCGAATGTGGCTATCATTGTATCATTCGCATGTGATATATTGCTAGTATATAATAAATGCAGGGTAGGTCCGAGAACACTTGCCTGTGGAACACCTGCTTGTATTTCTTTAAGTTCAGAGTACGCTGAACCATGGCGGACTCTAAAGAATCGATTTGCTAGATAAGATTTTAATAAACCATAATATTGTCTAGGCATATCCCTATAAAGTTTATACTCTAAACCCTTATGCCAAACTTTATCAAAAGCCTGTGCAACGTCTAAGAATAAAGTGGAACAAACTTGTTGTTCTTCTAGTGGGAATAAGCTTTCTTTGCTCTACGATTTTATCTACTCTTTTAAGAAGCAGTTTCTCGAAGAGTTTTGATAATACAGGTAAAAGTGATATAGGCCTGTATGAGCTAACTTCTGATAGAGGTTTACCTTGTTTAGGTATAACAATAATTTCTGCTATCTTCCAATGGTGTGGAACGTATCTGTGTTAAAAACAAGCATTGGTTATAAGCTTGAGTTTCAACAATGCTATGAAGGGTAGTTCTTTCAGGATTTGGGCAGTTATTAGATCATAACCTGGTGATTTTCTATTAGATAGTTTATCAATGCATGTGCTGATCTTTCTTAGCGAAACCTAGGGAATGACGTCTTCATCTATTCTATGATAGAATTCAAGACGTTCGTCTGCCACGCTAGGTGGAAGAGGTTTATAAACATTTGTCAGTTGCTCCGAAAGAAGTTTGACTTTTTCTTTTCAGCTGCATTGGTTATAAGCCGTACATGATTCAAATATTTTTTTTTTGTTTCTTTCTTTTACAAGTGTTGCCACAATTCGGCCATCCTGACTATTAATCGTTCCGATTATACCAGGTTTCGTGTTTTTCCATGGTTTAATATTCGCCACTTCCCATATTCCCTCGTACGGAATCTGACTAATTTGAAAACTTTAGTGGATAATGGGCTTTTATTGATGCCAAAAAGGTTAACATTTTTATTTAAGCGAATTTGTTCATTAAAAACGGAGGGTAAATATATTTCCCGTATCATACTAACAGGACTGCCGGTATCAATTAATGTTCATTGATGCATTCTCATCAATTTGATGGATGCGCTCTCTCTGCAACGCCTTCCTGTCTGGACACGTGGCTGCAAAATGACCCTGCTTGCCGCATACATGGCATGCCCCTGTTTCTAGTTTCAGCTTCCGGCAAACATTAGCCATGTGTCCCAAGGAGTTACAGTTGAAGCACCTGGTACTCGTATTTGATGTGCTACTCTCACCTGTCCGCCTCTGCTCCGATGTGCTTTGGATCTGGGTGTTCCTCTTTTGCTTCACCTTTTCAAAAGCGCGTAGCACCTGTGTGCGGCTAGTATAGCAATTGGTTTTCGTCTGGGATGCCCTCTATAATGTACTCCACCAATTCTTCTTCGTCCAAGTCAAGACCATGGGTTCAAATTGTTTTGTCGTTGTAGTATTCGACAAAGGTTTCGTTCATCTTCCATGTTCTTGCCTCGAATCGTCTTCGGACTGCCAATTTGTCTTCTCATCTTCCAAACAATTCAGTCATTTGTCGCTTCAACTCGTCGATGTCCTCATGCATTAAATTGGGTTTTGTGTGTATCCACTGTTGGACTTTGCCTTTCATTTTGGAAAGCATCAAAGTTCGCAGTGTGCTTGTCATCCAAGTCATACACTCTACCCAAATTCGTCAGTTGTTGTAGCCAAATATCCAACATCGGACCGCCATCGTATTCTGGAAGTAAATCTTTGACAGTACTAAAAGGTACTTGGCTGTCAACCCTGGACTCTCTCATTTGCCGACAAGAACAAAACGAAAACGACAAGAAAAGAAACTTATGTTGTCTCGAAAGAATATACATATATTATCGAGGGGCGCTCGCTAGGTAAATTTTATTTAGAGAGACACTCGTTTGGTTAATTTTTCCGTTTTAGGGACGCTCGTCAGATATTTTATATGCACATACAGTGGCTCCCAGCTTAAATGATGCAGTCAAGTTTTTAAGTGAAAAATGAAAAAAACAGAAAAAATCTCACCAATAATAGAAAAAAAAAAGATTGGATTTCAATTCTGAGTTTATTTCAAATAGATATAAAGGGGAAAACAAATTTAAAAATTAGCATTTTTTCAACTTAATGGAGAATTTGAAATTTATTGTTTGAAAATAATGTCACAGCTTAAAAGATGCATTGTGTTTAGTAAAACAAAAGAAGGCAGTTCATTATTTTTTTTTAACAGAAAGCCTCTCAATACTTTGTAGGATATCCCCGTTGCTTAAGCACTAATTGCAATCTTTCTTAGATCTGCTGTATTTCGAACCTCTGGAAGCGAACGTATTGTAAGACGCTTTGCATTCGCTCCTTCTTAATTAATCCCGCCGTATAACCTGGTGGTCGAGGACTTTAATGCCTCTTAGACCATCCAGTTTGCTGCTGGGAGACAGCTGAACAAGGAAGAACGGTAACTTCCGGTTCTCCCTCTTCGCCTTTGCCGTGATAAAAGGACCCCTACGAAATAGGGGCCGTCGCACTGTTTATCCTTTAGCAACTTAAGGATCTCCTCCGGCTCGGTAGACGGTTCCAACCTTCCAACTTCACTTCCTTCGGGGTGAAGGAGAAGAACTCCGTCGTCGAGTCCCTCAACAAGTTTTTAATTTTGCGATAATCCTCTAAATTCTCGCATTGAATTGCGTGCCTATCGCTTGAAAATCGTATAATAGTAAATCTATTGCCTATGGCCTACTTACATAGATCCTTGGTCTCTTTTACCTCCAATTTGTAGGTGTTGATTGGTGGCACTCGTGGCACTTTGGCTGCTGCGCCTCATCAACATTATTTTGGGTGAAGTACTCCTTAGCTACTTTGCTCGTATGCTTTGGGTCATTATCTTGTTGGAAAGTATAACTTCCCAAAGACATTCTAGAACCAGAAGAAGCTATTTTTTCCCTAATAATGTTGATGTAAGTTGGACTTTGTTGGGTTCCGGCAGATTTTTCTTGCTCCAGAAATTGAAATTCCATACTTTTCTGCTAGTTTATGGAATGTCAATCCACTTTGACGATCCAAAATCAGCAGTTCCTTCACCTCAGATGTTAGGGGTTTCATATCAATAATTTAATTTTAATTTTAAATAATTTTAAAATCGTTCTACTACAATCATTATGTTCTTGCAAAACCATTATTTTTGATCACCGCTGCACACCTCCTAGGCATACTCTGCAAAAGATTTGAGATTATGGAACCAGGGGTATTATCCCATGCCTCATTGGTTAGTTCGAATAGGTCCTCTCTGTTTCGACACTTATCCCGATCTACGATCTCCCATAGGTTTTCTGTGGGGTTGAAATCCGCAGATCGACAAATTTTAGTTTCAAAATTTAAGTTCGTGTGGTTTGGTTCTTCTTAATCTACGAGTATTATATCGTACATTTAAGACGTCCTTCTATCTCTGGATTAATATGCATCTGCAGACGCTCGTTGTGACGATTCGCGTACTTTTTAATTATTTCCGTTACAAGATCAATCTGCAAATCACGATGCAAGTCATTATTTCTAATATACCATGGGGCATTTACTATGCCCCGGAGGACTTTGTTTTGAAATGTTTGTATTATTTGTACATTTGTTTTCTTTGTACAACCCCATAATGGGATGCCATATGTCAAACAGGTTTTGGTATCTGATTATATAATAATATTTTGTTATCAATGGACGTTTTTGAAAAATATCCTAACAACCAGTACAGTTTTCTGTATATCTAATATTTAGCTCTTCTACTTTCTTTTTCACATGTTCCTTCCATTTAAGTTAAGCATCTAGATTCATCCCCAGATACTTAGCTGTGTTAGAATAAGGAACTACTTGATTATTTATAATCACAGGAACATTCGTTATTTTTTTATTTGTAAAATTGATATGGGTGGACTTAGACTCATTAAGTTTAACTCGCCATTGTTGCGTCCAATTACATATCTCGTTAACTGAATTTTGTAACATTACTGTTGCTTTAGCCACGCATACATCGGTTGATAGAAGAGCAGTGTCGTCTGCGAATGTGGCTATCATTGTATCATTCGCATGTGGTATATTGCTAGTATATAATAAATGCAGGGTAGGTCCGAGAACACTTGCCTGTGGAACACCTGCTTGTATTTCTTTAAGTTCAGAGTACGCTGAACCATGGCGGACTCTAAAGAATCGATTTGCTAGATAAGATTTTAATAAACCATAATATTGTCTAGGCATATCCCTATAAAGTGTATACTCTAAACCCTTATGCCAAACTTTATCAAAAGCCTGTGCAACGTCTAAGAATAAAGTGGAACAAACTTGTTTTTCTTCTAGTGGGAATAAGCTTTCTTTGCTCTACGATTTTATCTACTCTTTTAAGAAGCAGTTTCTCGAAGAGTTTTGATAATACAGGTAAAAGTGATATAGGCCTGTATGAGCTAACTTCTGATAGAGGTTTACCTTGTTTAGGTATAACAATAATTTCTGCTATCTTCCAATGGTGTGGAACGTATCTGTGTTAAAAACAAGCATTGGTTATAAGCTTGAGTTTCAACAATGCTATGAAGGGTAGTTCTTTCAGGATTTGGGCAGTTATTAGATCATAACCTGGTGATTTTCTATTAGATAGTTTATCAATGCATGTGCTGATCTTTCTTAGCGAAACCTAGGGAATGACGTCTTCATCTATTCTATGATAGAATTCAAGACGTTCGTCTGCCACGCTAGGTGGAAGAGGTTTATAAACATTTGTCAGTTGCTCCGAAAGAAGTTTGACTTTTTCTTTTCAGCTGCATTGGTTATAAGCCGTACATGATTCAAATATTTTTTTTTTGTTTCTTTCTTTTACAAGTGTTGCCACAATTCGGCCATCCTGACTATTAATCGTTCCGATTATACCAGGTTTCGTGTTTTTCCATGGTTTAATATTCGCCACTTCCCATATTCCCTCGTACGGAATCTGACTAATTTGAAAACTTTAGTGGATAATGGGCTTTTATTGATGCCAAAAAGGTTAACATTTTTATTTAAGCGAATTTGTTCATTAAAAATATATTTCCCGTATCATACTAACAGGACTGCCGGTATCAATTAATGTTCATTGATGCATTCTCATCAATTTGATGGATGCGCTCTCTCTGCAACGCCTTCCTGTCTGGACACGTGGCTGCAAAATGACCCTGCTTGCCGCATACATGGCATGCCCCTGTTTCTAGTTTCAGCTTCCGGCAAACATTAGCCATGTGTCCCAAGGAGTTACAGTTGAAGCACCTGGTACTCGTATTTGATGTGCTACTCTCACCTGTCCGCCTCTGCTCCGATGTGCTTTGGATCTGGGTGTTCCTCTTTTGCTTCACCTTTTCAAAAGCGCGTAGCACCTGTGTGCGGCTAGTATAGCAATTGGTTTTCGTCTGGGATGCCCTCTATAATGTACTCCACCAATTCTTCTTCGTCCAAGTCAAGACCATGGGTTCAAATTGTTTTGTCGTTGTAGTATTCGACAAAGGTTTCGTTCATCTTCCATGTTCTTGCCTCGAATCGTCTTCGGACTGCCAATTTGTCTTCTCATCTTCCAAACAATTCAGTCATTTGTCGCTTCAACTCGTCGATGTCCTCATGCATTAAATTGGGTTTTGTGTGTATCCACTGTTGGACTTTGCCTTTCATTTTGGAAAGCATCAAAGTTCGCAGTGTGCTTGTCATCCAAGTCATACACTCTACCCAAATTCGTCAGTTGTTGTAGCCAAATATCCAACATCGGACCGCCATCGTATTCTGGAAGTAAATCTTTGACAGTACTAAAAGGTACTTGGCTGTCAACCCTGGACTCTCTCATTTGCCGACAAGAACAAAACGAAAACGACAAGAAAAGAAACTTATGTTGTCTCGAAAGAATATACATATATTATCGAGGGGCGCTCGCTAGGTAAATTTTATTTAGAGAGACACTCGTTTGGTTAATTTTTCCGTTTTAGGGACGCTCGTCAGATATTTTATATGCACATACAGTGGCTCCCAGCTTAAATGATGCAGTCAAGTTTTTAAGTGAAAAATGAAAAAAACAGAAAAAATCTCACCAATAATAGAAAAAAAAAAGATTGGATTTCAATTCTGAGTTTATTTCAAATAGATATAAAGGGGAAAACAAATTTAAAAATTAGCATTTTTTCAACTTAATGGAGAATTTGAAATTTATTGTTTGAAAATAATGTCACAGCTTAAAAGATGCATTGTGTTTAGTAAAACAAAAGAAGGCAGTTCATTATTTTTTTTTAACAGAAAGCCTCTCAATACTTTGTAGGATATCCCCGTTGCTTAAGCACTAATTGCAATCTTTCTTAGATCTGCTGTATTTCGAACCTCTGGAAGCGAACGTATTGTAAGACGCTTTGCATTCGCTCCTTCTTAATTAATCCCGCCGTATAACCTGGTGGTCGAGGACTTTAATGCCTCTTAGACCATCCAGTTTGCTGCTGGGAGACAGCTGAACAAGGAAGAACGGTAACTTCCGGTTCTCCCTCTTCGCCTTTGCCGTGATAAAAGGACCCCTACGAAATAGGGGCCGTCGCGCTGTTTATCCTTTAGCAACTTAAGGATCTCCTCCGGCTCGGTAGACGGTTCCAACCTTCCAACTTCACTTCCTTCGGGGTGAAGGAGAAGAACTCCGTCGTCGAGTCCCTCAACAAGTTTTTAATTTTGCGATAATCCTCTAAATTCTCGCATTGAATTGCGTGCCTATCGCTTGAAAATCTTATAATAGTAAATCTATTGCCTATGGCCTACTTACATAGATCCTTGGTCTCTTTTACCTCCAATTTGTAGGTGTTGATTGGTGGCACTCGTGGCACTTTGGCTGCTGCGCCTCATCAACATTATTTTGGGTGAAGTACTCCTTAGCTACTTTGCTCGTATGCTTTGGGTCATTATCTTGTTGGAAAGTATAACTTCCCAAAGACATTCTAGAACCAGAAGAAGCTATTTTTTCCCTAATAATGTTGACGTAAGTTGGACTTTGTTGGGTTCAGGCAGATTTTTCTTGCTCCAGAAATTGAAATTCCATACTTTTCTGCTAGTTTATGGAATGTCAATCCACTTTGACGATCCAAAATCAGCAGTTCCTTCACCTCAGATGTTAGGGGTTTCATATCAATAATTTAATTTTAATTTTAAATAATTTTAAAATCGTTCTACTACAATCATTATGTTCTTGCAAAACCATTATTTTTGATCACCGCTGCACACCTCCTAGGCATACTCTGCAAAAGATTTGAGATTATGGAACCAGGGGTATTATCCCATGCCTCATTGGTTAGTTCGAATAGGTCCTCTCTGTTTCGACACTTATCCCGATCTACGATCTCCCATAGGTTTTCTGTGGGGTTGAAATCCGCAGATCGACAAATTTTAGTTTCAAAATTTAAGTTCGTGTGGTTTGGTTCTTCTTAATCTACGAGTATTATATCGTACATTTAAGACGTCCTTCTATCTCTGGATTAATATGCATCTGCAGACGCTCGTTGTGACGATTCGCGTACTTTTTAATTATTTCCGTTACAAGATCAATCTGCAAATCACGATGCAAGTCATTATTTCTAATATACCATGGGGCATTTACTATGCCCCGGAGGACTTTGTTTTGAAATGTTTGTATTATTTGTACATTTGTTTTCTTTGTACAACCCCATAATGGGATGCCATATGTCAAACAGGTTTTGGTATCTGATTATATAATAATATTTTGTTATCAATGGACGTTTTTGAAAAATATCCTAACAACCAGTACAGTTTTCTGTATATCTAATATTTAGCTCTTCTACTTTCTTTTTCACATGTTCCTTCCATTTAAGTTAAGCATCTAGATTCATCCCCAGATACTTAGCTGTGTTAGAATAAGGAACTACTTGATTATTTATAATCACAGGAACATTCGTTATTTTTTTATTTGTAAAATTGATATGGGTGGACTTAGACTCATTAAGTTTAACTCGCCATTGTTGCGTCCAATTACATATCTCGTTAACTGAATTTTGTAACATTACTGTTGCTTTAGCCACGCATACATCGGTTGATAGAAGAGCAGTGTCGTCTGCGAATGTGGCTATCATTGTATCATTCGCATGTGGTATATTGCTAGTATATAATAAATGCAGGGTAGGTCCGAGAACACTTGCCTGTGGAACACCTGCTTGTATTTCTTTAAGTTCAGAGTACGCTGAACCATGGCGGACTCTAAAGAATCGATTTGCTAGATAAGATTTTAATAAACCATAATATTGTCTAGGCATATCCCTATAAAGTTTATACTCTAAACCCTTATGCCAAACTTTATCAAAAGCCTGTGCAACGTCTAAGAATAAAGTGGAACAAACTTGTTGTTCTTCTAGTGGGAATAAGCTTTCTTTGCTCTACGATTTTATCTACTCTTTTAAGAAGCAGTTTCTCGAAGAGTTTTGATAATACAGGTAAAAGTGATATAGGCCTGTATGAGCTAACTTCTGATAGAGGTTTACCTTGTTTAGGTATAACAATAATTTCTGCTATCTTCCAATGGTGTGGAACGTATCTGTGTTTAAAACAAGCATTGGTTATAAGCTTGAGTTTCAACAATGCTATGAAGGGTAGTTCTTTCAGGATTTGGGCAGTTATTAGATCATAACCTGGTGATTTTCTATTAGATAGTTTATGAATGCATGTGCTGATCTTTCTTAGCGAAACCTAGGGAATGAAGTCTTCATCTATTCTATGATAGAATTCAAGACGTTCGTCTGCCACGCTAGGTGGAAGAGGTTTATAAACATTTGTCAGTTGCTCCGAAAGAAGTTTGACTTTTTCTTTTCAGCTGCATTGGTTATAAGCCGTACATGATTCAAATATTTTTTTTTTGTTTCTTTCTTTTACAAGTGTTGCCACAATTCGGCCATCCTGACTATTAATCGTTCCGATTATACCAGGTTTCGTGTTTTTCCATGGTTTAATATTCGCCACTTCCCATATTCCCTCGTACGGAATCTGACTAATTTGAAAACTTTAGTGGATAATGGGCTTTTATTGATGCCAAAAAGGTTAACATTTTTATTTAAGCGAATTTGTTCATTAAAAACGGAGGGTAAATATATTTCCCGTATCATACTAACAGGACTGCCGGTATCAATTAATGTTCATTGATGCATTCTCATCAATTTGATGGATGCGCTCTCTCTGCAACGCCTTCCTGTCTGGACACGTGGCTGCAAAATGACCCTGCTTGCCGCATACATGGCATGCCCCTGTTTCTAGTTTCAGCTTCCGGCAAACATTAGCCATGTGTCCCAAGGAGTTACAGTTGAAGCACCTGGTACTCGTATTTGATGTGCTACTCTCACCTGTCCGCCTCTGCTCCGATGTGCTTTGGATCTGGGTGTTCCTCTTTTGCTTCACCTTTTCAAAAGCGCGTAGCACCTGTGTGCGGCTAGTATAGCAATTGGTTTTCGTCTGGGATGCCCTCTATAATGTACTCCACCAATTCTTCTTCGTCCAAGTCAAGACCATGGGTTCAAATTGTTTTGTCGTTGTAGTATTCGACAAAGGTTTCGTTCATCTTCCATGTTCTTGCCTCGAATCGTCTTCGGACTGCCAATTTGTCTTCTCATCTTCCAAACAATTCAGTCATTTGTCGCTTCAACTCGTCGATGTCCTCATGCATTAAATTGGGTTTTGTGTGTATCCACTGTTGGACTTTGCCTTTCATTTTGGAAAGCATCAAAGTTCGCAGTGTGCTTGTCATCCAAGTCATACACTCTACCCAAATTCGTCAGTTGTTGTAGCCAAATATCCAACATCGGACCGCCATCGTATTCTGGAAGTAAATCTTTGACAGTACTAAAAGGTACTTGGCTGTCAACCCTGGACACTCTCATTTGCCGACAAGAACAAAACGAAAACGACAAGAAAAGAAACTTATGTTGTCTCGAAAGAATATACATATATTATCGAGGGGCGCTCGCTAGGTAAATTTTATTTAGAGAGACACTCGTTTGGTTAATTTTTCCGTTTTAGGGACGCTCGTCAGATATTTTATATGCACATACAGTGGCTCCCAGCTTAAATGATGCAGTCAAGTTTTTAAGTGAAAAATGAAAAAAACAGAAAAAATCTCACCAATAATAGAAAAAAAAAAGATTGGATTTCAATTCTGAGTTTATTTCAAATAGATATAAAGGGGAAAACAAATTTAAAAATTAGCATTTTTTCAACTTAATGGAGAATTTGAAATTTATTGTTTGAAAATAATGTCACAGCTTAAAAGATGCATTGTGTTTAGTAAAACAAAAGAAGGCAGTTCATTATTTTTTTTTAACAGAAAGCCTCTCAATACTTTGTAGGATATCCCCGTTGCTTAAGCACTAATTGCAATCTTTCTTAGATCTGCTGTATTTCGAACCTCTGGAAGCGAACGTATTGTAAGACGCTTTGCATTCGCTCCTTCTTAATTAATCCCGCCGTATAACCTGGTGGTCGAGGACTTTAATGCCTCTTAGACCATCCAGTTTGCTGCTGGGAGACAGCTGAACAAGGAAGAACGGTAACTTCCGGTTCTCCCTCTTCGCCTTTGCCGTGATAAAAGGACCCCTACGAAATAGGGGCCGTCGCGCTGTTTATCCTTTAGCAACTTAAGGATCTCCTCCGGCTCGGTAGACGGTTCCAACCTTCCAACTTCACTTCCTTCGGGGTGAAGGAGAAGAACTCCGTCGTCGAGTCCCTCAACAAGTTTTTAATTTTGCGATAATCCTCTAAATTCTCGCATTGAATTGCGTGCCTATCGCTTGAAAATCTTATAATAGTAAATCTATTGCCTATGGCCTACTTACATAGATCCTTGGTCTCTTTTACCTCCAATTTGTAGGTGTTGATTGGTGGCACTCGTGGCACTTTGGCTGCTGCGCCTCATCAACATTATTTTGGGTGAAGTACTCCTTAGCTACTTTGCTCGTATGCTTTGGGTCATTATCTTGTTGGAAAGTATAACTTCCCAAAGACATTCTAGAACCAGAAGAAGCTATTTTTTCCCTAATAATGTTGACGTAAGTTGGACTTTGTTGGGTTCAGGCAGATTTTTCTTGCTCCAGAAATTGAAATTCCATACTTTTCTGCTAGTTTATGGAATGTCAATCCACTTTGACGATCCAAAATCAGCAGTTCCTTCACCTCAGATGTTAGGGGTTTCATATCAATAATTTAACCAAATAAAACGAAACGAAAGCACTGAAAATGTGACTTCAAATTTTAATTTGATGCTTCTACCTTCTAATTTTTTTGTTAATAGTAAAGATCTGTCCTTAAAATTTTTAAAACTTGTGGCAATCTTCCAGCGGGCGTCACACAAAACAGAAAATGCACTTTATTTTGTCGCGTACTAAATGCAACTACAGGAGAATTACCACAACTGATAGCAAATATACAACAGCTATTAACGGTTAATTTTTACAAAACTGTAAACACACATTTAGATGACGTCAGCTTACAACAATTGAGGCATAAATGTGCTTTGATTGTAACTTACATTATTTAACAGCGTGAATCAGCTGCTTTTGCATTTTTTTGTCCGACAGTGTATTTTTACTTTCAATAACATTGACGACGCTTTGGAATGCAGCCGGTGTCGAATGGAGACGAAGGTGTCATCTGGATATTGCATCCGGATCATGCAGTTTTAGCGTGAGACCAGTTTCTATGGAATGTGTGGCAATTCGCTATTGCGTGTTAACTTACATTCATCTAGAGAACATCAAAATGAGTTACATTTTGTGATGTTTAAATTAAAAGTGGTCCATATATTACACTTGAGGTTCATCTGACCATAATATGTATATTGTACCAATCTTCTTCAGTGAAATGCACATGTTTTATTGCCCACTCCAAGCGCACCTTCTTGTTGTTTTTCTGAAAGCCAAGGCTTTTTCTTTGCTTTGCATCCCTTAAGTCCAATTTCCCCAAGTGTTCTTTTAACGGTTTTTCAAAAAGTTTTTTTTCCGATCCTTCGACAACTCAAAAGCAAGTTCAGATGAGGTTTTCTTCCGATTTTTGACCAAAGATCGTATTAAAAGTCGGTCCTCCAAAGGCGTGGTAAAACAACTGGTTACTTAAGACAGTAAGTAATAATGAACTAATGAAAGAGGTAAGAGGTGTCACAGACTTAGGGTTAAGGACGAGAGGTGTACAAGGAATTGTATTTATTTTAAAATCGTTCTACTACAATCAATATGTTCTTGCAAAACCATTATTTTTGATCACCGCTGCACACCTCCTAGGCATACTCTGCAAAAGATTTGAGATTATGGAACCAGGGGTATTGTCCCATGCCTCATTGACTAGTTCGAATAGGTCCTCCCTGTTTCGAAACTTATCCCGAACTTTTCTCCGAACTACGATCTCCCATAGGTTTTCTGTGGGGTTGAAATCCGGAAACTGCGCAGGGCATTCCATAACCTCAACCTTTCCATCTTAAAACCACTTTTGAGGTATGTTTGCGATCATTATCCTGTTGAAAGGTCCGTTTTAAAGGCAACTCCTCCTCAGCATGCGGCAGCATAACGTCTTCCAGGATGTTTTTGTAAATAAAACGGTCCATAATTTCATCGATTTTGTGAACTCCAGGTCCAGGGAAGCATCCCCAAACCGTGACGTTCCCTCCTCCATGTTTGACCGTACCCTTTGAATATCGAGGATCTAGTGCTTTATTGATGGGCCGGCGAACACGTCGAAATCCATTCGATCCCTTAAGATTAATGTTTCATTAATTGGAAAATATAGCCGTCTTCCATTTAGATACTGTCCAGTTGATGTGGGGATTTGCAAATTTCAGTCTAACCCTTCTGTTTTTGACCGAAATAAAAGGTTTCTTTACATCCATATTCATTTCGTTTTTCAGTTTCCTAGATGCCATGAATGGATTGCTCTTAGTCTTTCTTATCAGGTTCCTCGCGGAGTCCCCAAAGCTTTCGGAACGTACTCATGTACTACAAAGTGGTTACGCGTGTGATGTTTCCACTAGCACTCCTTATTTCTCCAAAAAATATCGAGGGAGTCCTGATTCATGTGGTTTGTTACCAAAAATTCAAACTGGCATGGCTTCATATATTACCACAAAGATTTCAGGACAGAAATATTAATTAGCCAGCCTCGAAAGAAACTAAAATGTTTCGTAATATCTCTACCTTCAGGATTAAGCACTTCAGTGGATTTCGGGAGTTTTGTTGCCTTCCGTAAGAATTACTTTGCTTTCATTTTGATTGAAACCTAGTTAGCATGCATTCGCATTTCTACGAGATGACGAATTGAAAATATTAAGTAAATAATATAATATAATTGCTGAGACAGTGAAGCTCATATTTTAATTTTATTCTCTGAAAGATATTTGCCCGCACCTTTCGTACCTTCGTTAATTTTAAAGAAAGTCGTAGATCACACTTAGAGTCAATGTTGTACAAATGTACGACGTCCTTCCTGGAGGTCCGTTCAACTCAGCGGTGGACTTGCTTAATGTGATATCATATTTTAACAGGCAATTTCGAGTACTTTTAGCAGTGCTGTGTAGAATCAAAAAAGAAAAAGATTCGAACACACTACTTCAAAGTAAGGCTTAGCATAATTTATAACGAAATGTTTTGCTTAAGTGCACGTACGGCTTTAAAACAATTTGTTTGTTTTGCACATTGAAAGCGTGCAAATGCTACTCACGAAATAATAAACGAGAGGATGTTTGTATCTCCTCGCAATGTCTTGAACCATAAGCAGCAATACATTATGGGCAGGCCATTTTGATCGGTATTCGTCATAACCGGAATCTCCCATTCCTATTATAGTTTTTGGTGACATCTGGTCAGCTGATATTGAACAGTATTTAAAAATACTCGATAGATGACTTAGTTTCAACTCTAAAGTCTTTACGTTGAAATAAAAACTGCCAGGTGTTTCCGGCCAACACGATTTGAAGGAATTTAACGTGACAGCTGATGGACCGATTCAGGCTCACACACGCTCACTGTGGTTTGTTTGTGGTTTGTGGTTCGCTGCAGGCTGCCACAGGCATAATAATCTATATGTCACAGGAGAAGTGAGAGTACCTCTTGCCCTTGACACACTTATCAAAATTATTTTTCATATTCGCGGCGATGGTTTTGACGTCAGCGGACAGACCTTGGCAAATATTTGCCTTATTAATTTTACTACAATTGTTATGCTTCATTTGAATGGAACGCAATTGTACTTATAAAAACAAAATTGCAGCGTCCTTGTTTTTCAGGACTTCAACTAAACCGCGAATTTTATTTTTCATTTTTAAAGATTAAAGATTTTTAGTGGTGCTATTTCGCGAAAATTCACAGGTTTGGGTACTGACATCCACTACTTCGCATATGCTGTCGTTCACGTGGAAAGGTTTAACCACTTCAGGGTCTGGGATTATACCCTCTAAGTTTTTAAGTTCTTCCGAACTATTACTTGGAATTTTGCTTTTCTTATTTACCAACTGATTTATAGTTGATAAAGTTGATAGTTGACACAAAGCATTTTGTTTTTTAAATTGCGATTCCAAAATTTTAAAATGAAATATAAGATACTTCTGATGAAATAGTAAAAAGGAAATCCTTCTGCAAATTTTCACGGCATGAAAACACCAACTACAGGTTTTATAACTTTAATTAAAATAAAACACCACGTTGGTATCCAGTGAACACTATCTAATGAAAGCGACTGCACCAACTATCGCTGATAGTAACTAGTTCCAATTATCAATTTGGTTTACAATTTAATTTACAATGTTGGCTGATCAATTGTAATGAAATGGTACATTTGGTACTAAGGCGACCAGCTGTCATTAGTTGTATTATTAAAATACGTTTAATGTAAAGACGATTAAAAGACTTAAATATTTAACTTTACTATTTACTTTATTTCCCGCATTAGCTCAGTGCGAGTTTTATATTTCGTATGAAGTTGCTGTCTTAAGCAAGGCTGCACTTCAATACGAATATTTTTAGTTTATTATAAATGAAAACACTATCACTGAATGTTCTTTAATATAAAATCTTTATTTCTTATTTTATTAAAATTACTTCAAGAAAAGCCGCTGTCCAAAGCGAGGCTGCACTTTTCAAGAAGGTTGACAATCAACTGAGCTTAAAATTGAATGCCAAAACAAATCTGACTTTGCTTCTGTGGAAGTTATTGGATATGTAACTTGCGCGCTCGATGTAAAGCTACACTCAATGCTTACAACAAATCTGTTAGGTAACAATTCCTGTTCTAACGATTCTCCGTTGTGACGCACGAACAATGTGCTAATCTTGCCGCATGTGCAGGATATTGTTACGAGCTCACATATTTGTCCCCCAACGTCCTCAGCTGACGACGATTACTTGTAACGCGGCTGAGTTATTGGAGCTGGTGGCGACAATGACATCTCATGAGTTGCTGGGTCAGCGGCATATGGCTGCGTCGATCCCACCGTGTTAACTTGCACGCAAATTGTGGATGGCTAAATCAAAAAAATCAAAAAAAAAAAGAAAAATATAAAACACAAAGTTAAAATTAAACGATGTTTATTCGTTTGTTCATCAATTAAAACCACTTATTAAAATGAATAGCAATACTATTGTGATCATCAATAAAACGTTGAAAATTCACTTAATGGTCCTTCGCCGGATCGCATATAGTCAGATCTCAAAAAAGAAAGAGAAATGACTGCCCCCTTCTACATTTAGAAGGTTTTCAAAAAAAAAAATATAAAACACAAAGTTAAAATTAAACGATGTTTATTCGTTTGTTCATCAATTAAAACCACTTATTAAAATGAATAGCAATACTATTGTGATCATCAATAAAACGTTGAAAATTCACTTAATGGTCCTTCGCCGGATCGCATATAGTCAGATCTCAAAAAAGAAAGAGAAATGACTGCCCCCTTCTACATTTAGAAGGTTTTCAAAAAAAAAAAATATAAAACAAAGTTAAAATTAAACGATGTTTATTCGTTTGTTCATCAATTAAAACCACTTATTAAAATGAATAGCAATACTATTGTGATCATCAATAAAACGTTGAAAATTCACTTAATGGTCCTTCGCCGGATCGCATATAGTCAGATCTCAAAAAAGAAAGAGAAATTACTGCCCCCTTCTACATTTAGAAGGTTTTCAAAAAAAAAAATATAAAACACAAAGTTAAAATTAAACGATGTTTATTCGTTTGTTCATCAATTAAAACCACTGCTAAAAATGAATAGCAATACTATTGTGATCAGCCATAAAACGTTGAAAATACACTTAATGGTCATTCGCCGGATCGCATATAGTCAGATCTCAAAAAAGAAAGAGAAATGACTGCCCCCTTCTACATTTAGAAGGTTTTCAAAAAAAAAAAATATAAAACACAAAGTTAAAATTAAACGATGTTTATTCGTTTGTTCATCAATTAAAACCACTGCTAAAAATGAATAGCAATACTATTGTGATCATCAATAAAACGTTGAAAATTCACTTAATGGTCCTTCGCCGGATCGCATATAGTCAGATCTCAAAAAAGAAAGAGAAATGACTGCCCCCTTCTACATTTAGAAGGTTTTCAAAAAAAAAAATATAAAACACAAAGTTAAAATTAAACGATGTTTTTTCGTTTGTTCATCAATAAAAACCACTTATTAAAATGAATATCAATACTATTGTGATCATCAATAAAACGTTGAAAATTCACTTAATGGTCCTTCGCCGGATCGCATATAGTCAGATCTAAAAAAAGAAAGAGAAATGACTGCCCCCTTCTACATTTAGAAGGTTTTCAAAAAAAAAAAAAATAAAACACAAAGTTAAAATTAAACGATGTTTATTCGTTTGTTCATCAATTAAAACCACTGCTAAAAATGAATAGCAATACTATTGTGATCAGCCATAAAACGTTGAAAATACACTTAATGGTCCTTCGCCGGATCGCATATAGTCAGATCTCAAAAAAGAAAGAGAAATGACTGCCCCCTTCTAAATTAAGAAGGTTTTTCTAAATTATTTATGACATTAAGGCTATATGATGCGATTGACAAGACGAAATAATCGTTCAGGAATGATTTTGGCACAATTTGAATATTGAAAATCTGACAATCAAGCTCCAAAAGGTATTTTTAATGGAGCATCAACTGTAGCAACAACAAATTAATGTGAAATGCATCGACTACTTATTACAGACTTCTCACGGATTGTCCATTTTACTGTCTGTGAATGGATGTCCGTTCTGGCGTTATGCATGGTCTTAAGTATGTCACTCTCCGTTTTGATTAATTTATTGAATTCAAATAAAAATCTTTATTTTAAATTAAACTTAAACAATGTATAACTATGACTTAAAGGTACAAGTTACTGTTTGTAACTGACATCCATTCCATATGTTGATTTTTATCACGTCTAGTGATTTGGCACATCCTATGTATCACTTCGTCCACCGGCAATGGACGATGAAATTGAGGGAAATACTTTTTAAATAAAACACCTCACCCAGCTGAATGTTGCGGAGAATGCAGTGTTTATTCTCTAGAATACAAAAAGGAACATTATTATAATATAAAGGATAAAATAAAGAATGATTACTCTTTTTAGTGATTCCTCTGGTTTCAATCTCACGACAAAACGACATGCCTTCTGGCGCGTATTTTAATTTGAGTTTGCGGCAATTTGACAGCCAATTTGGGTGACCCCATTCAGGCACTCCAAAGTGTCAAACTGACGGCTGGCTCTGTTTGTTTTTGTAGTGGAATCGGAACCAGATTTTCGTGTTATTTAAAAGGCTCATATGAAATTTATGACAACAATTGATAAACTTTTATTTCATCTTTGATCATTTTTAACAATTTTCAGACTTGCGACGCCATGTGGCTTGTCTGCAGGAGGTTGGTTACAAGATTGTTTAAATATTACGTTTCAATCATCATAATGTATAAAATGTTTATGCTTATTTTATATACTTAATAAAAATTATTTTATCGAGAAAAGGAGTGGAGGTCACTGTATAGATATATAACAAAGCATTTTGTTTTCGAAATCGCGATCTTGCTCACGAAAATGTGTTCGGAACTCCGGAGTTGGTGCAAGTAAATTGCAATGGGTAAATTGCGTAGAGTTGAGTTTACGTGAAACTGTTCCTTGCTCCTAAGTTCAAATAAACCTGCAGCCATGCTGGTTGTTTGACCAACGGCTGACTGCAAAGTGCATGCGATTACTTCGTTTGTACTAGTTGACAGTTTTCAGTTTTTACTATTTTTAAGGACTGGAAACCCAATGGGTCCGGAACGTAAGTTTCTTTAGCGTAGGCGTTGTATGACGTTTCCGTCCGATAGCTCCTCACTGTAAGTGACCTGATGTGGCGGCTGTATTTGACACTGGGAGGGTAACTCGCGCTCGATGCAAAACTTAACTCATTCTGTTAGCTGACATTTCCTATTCCTACGATTCTCCGTTGTGACACTCGAACAATGTACTGATCTTGCCGTATGTGCAAGATATCATGTTGCTAGTTCACAATATTTGTCGCCCAACTCCCTTAGCTGACGACGATTACTTGTAACGCGACTGAGTTACGACTGAATGACATCTCATGAGTTGCTGGGTCAGCAACATGTGGTTGCTTTGAACCCACCGTGTTTACTTGCATGTTTCGCATGTTATTTGTTAAGGAAACACGGCACGCAAGTTGTGGATGGCTAAATCAAAAAAAAAAAAAAAAGTATAAAACACAAAGTTAAAATTAAACGATGTTTATTCGTTTGTTCATCAATTAAAACCACTTATTAAAATGAATAGCAATACTATTGTGATCATCAATAAAACGTTGAAAATTCACTTAACGGTCCTTCGCCGGATCGCATATAGTCAGATCTCAAAAAAGAAAGAGAAATGACTGCCCTCTTCTAAATTTAGAAGGTTTTCAAAAAAAAAAAAAAAATATAAAACAGAGTTAAAATTAAACGATGTTTATTCGTTTGTTCATCAATTAAAACCACTTATTAAAATGAATAGCAATACTATTGTGATCATCAATAAAACGTTGAAAATTCACTTAATGGTCCTTCGCCGGATCGCATATAGTCAGATCTCAAAAAAGAAAGAGGAATGACTGCCCCCTTCTACATTTAGAAGGTTTTAAAAAAAAAAAAATATAAAACACAAAGTTAAAATTAAACGATGTTTTTTCGTTTGTTCATCAATAAAAACCACTTATTAAAATGAATAGCAATACTATTGTGATCATCAATAAAACGTTGAAAATTCACTTAATGGTCCTTCGCCGGATCGCATATAGTCAGATCTCAAAAAAGAAAGAGAAATGACTGCCCCCTTCTAAATTTAGAAGGTTTTCAAAAAAAAAAATATAAAACAAAGTTAAAATTAAACGATGTTTATTCGTTTGTTCATCAATTAAAACCACTTATTAAAATGAATAGCAATACTATTGTGATCATCAATAAAACGTTGAAAATTCACTTAATGGTCCTTCGCCGGATCGCATATAGTCAGATCTCAAAAAAGAAAGAGAAATGACTGCCCCCTTCTAAATTTAGAAGGTTTTCAAAAAAAAAAATATAAAACAAAGTTAAAATTAAACGATGTTTATTCGTTTGTTCATCAATTAAAACCACTTATTAAAATGAATAGCAATACTATTGTGATCATCAATAAAACGTTGAAAATTCACTTAATGGTCCTTCGCCGGATCGCATATAGTCAGATCTCAAAAAAGAAAGAGAAATGACTGCCCCCTTCTAAATTTAGAAGGTTTTCAAAAAAAAAAAAAAATATAAAACAGAGTTAAAATTAAACGATGTTTATTCGTTTGTTCATCAATTAAAACCACTTATTAAAATGAATAGCAATACTATTGTGATCATCAATAAAACGTTGAAAATTCACTTAATGGTCCTTCGCCGGATCGCATATAGTCAGATCTCAAAAAAGAAAGAGAAATGACTGCCCCCTTCTAAATTTAGAAGGTTTTCAAAAAAAAAAAATATAAAACAAAGTTAAAATTAAACGATGTTTATTCGTTTGTTCATCAATTAAAACCACTTATTAAAATGAATAGCAATACTATTGTGATCATCAATAAAACGTTGAAAATTCACTTAACGGTCCTTCGCCGGATCGCATATAGTCAGATCTCAAAAAAGAAAGAGAAATGACTGCCCTCTTCTAAATTTAGAAGGTTTTCAAAAAAAAAAAAATATAAAACACAGAGTTAAAATTAAACGATGTTTATTCGTTTGTTCATCAATTAAAACCACTTATTAAAATGAATAGCAATACTATTGTGATCATCAATAAAACGTTGAAAATTCACTTAATGGTCCTTCGCCGGATCGCATATAGTCAGATCTCAAAAAAGAAAGAGAAATGACTGCCCCCTTCTAAATTTAGAAGGTTTTCAAAAAAAAAAAATATAAAACAAAGTTAAAATTAAACGATGTTTATTCGTTTGTTCATCAATTAAAACCACTTATTAAAATGAATAGCAATACTATTGTGATCATCAATAAAACGTTGAAAATTCACTTAACGGTCCTTCGCCGGATCGCATATAGTCAGATCTCAAAAAAGAAAGAGAAATGACTGCCCCCTTCTAAATTTAGAAGGTTTTAAAAAAAAAATATATATATAAAACACAAAGTTAAAACTAAACGATGTTTATTCGTTTGTTCATCAATTAAAACCACTTATTAAAATGAATAGCAATACTATTGTGATCATCAATAAAACGTTGAAAATTCACTTAATGGTCCTTCGCCGGATCGCATATAGTCAGATCTCAAAAGAGAAAGAGAAATGACTGCCCCCTTCTACATTTAGAAGGTTTTCAAAAAAAAAAAAAATATAAAACAGAGTTAAAATTAAACGATGTTTATTCGTTTGTTCATCAATTAAAACCACTTATTAAAATGAATAGCAATACTATTGTGATCATCAATAAAACGTTGAAAATTCACTTAATGGTCCTTCGCCGGATCGCATATAGTCAGATCTCAAAAAAGAAAGAGAAATGACTGCCCCCTTCTAAATTTAGAAGGTTTTCAAAAAAAAAAAATATAAAACACAAAGTTACAATTAAACGATGTTTTTTCGTTTGTTCATCAATAAAAACAACAGCGGAACAAGGAAGAACGGTAATTTCCGGTTCTCCCTCTTCGCCTTTGCCGTGATAAAAGGCTTGACCCCTACGAAATCGAGGCCGTCGCACTTTTCTTCCTTCAGCAACATAAGGATCTCCTCCGGCTCGGTAGACGGTTCCAACCCCTTCAAAAGCACCGTTTGGAGCTTTTTCCCTTTCGGGGTGAAGGAGAAGAACTCCGTCGTCGAGTCCCTCAATAAATTTTTAATTTTACGATAATCGTCTAAGTTCTCGCATTGAATTGCGTGTCTATCGCTAGAAAATCTTATAATAGTAAATCTATTGCCTATGGCCGACTTACATAGATCCTTGGTATCTTTTACCTCCAATTTGAAGGTGTTGATTGGTGGCACTCGTTGCTTTGTTGTCTTTTGTTGCTGTTGTGTCTGCTGCTGCTGTTGTCTCTGCTGTTGCTGCTCCACAGGTTCTCCAGTGTTTCGTCCTCGTCCTCTGATTCGGAGGTGGCTAATTTACCATAGGTGTTTTTATCCGGATCGCATATAGTCAGATCCAAAAAAGAAAGAGAAATGACTGTCCCCTTCTAAATTTAGAAGGTTTTTCTAAATTATTTATCACATTAAGGCTATGTGATGCGATTGACAAGACGAAATAATCGTTCAGGAATGATTTTGGCACAATTTGAATATTGAAAATCTGATAATCAAGCTCCAAAATGTATTTTTAATGGAGCATCAACTGTAGCAACAACAGATTAATGTGAAATGCATCGACTACTTATTATAGACTTCTCACGGATTGTCCATTTTACTGTCTGTGAATGGATGTCCGTTCTGGCGTTATGCATGGTCACTCTCCGTTTTGATTAATTTATTGAATTCAAATAAAAATCTTTATTTAAAATTTAACTTAAACAATGATTAACTATGACTTAAAGGTACAAGTTACTGTTTGTAACTGACATCCATTCCATGTGTTGCGTGACTTTTAACACGTCTAGTTTGTTTGTTGTTTGTTTATTCAGTGTAATCAGCTACTACGCTCGCCACTACTCTAATTGTGTCTTTGAGTGTTCTGATTCGCTCTTTATTGAGGCTTTATTAGTTGTTATCAGCATCTTCATAAAGTCTACTTTCGTCCTATTGTCGGTCGTCATTTTATTAAAGTTTTCTTTAACATAATTTAATCGAAAAAAACTTAATACTTCGTAGATGCGGTTCGCTCAAAATCTGTACACTATGTACATTACCGCTCAAAAGTTTGGGGTCAAAGAATCTTTGACACTTTGAATCAAAATAACATTTAAACAATTACATACTCCCTTTTTTTACTATTTAATTATAATGAATGACAAATAATTTTTATTTTTTTATTGGACTAACTCATACTATCTAAAGCTAAAATTAGACGACGTGAAAAAAACATTGAATTCAACATAAAAACCAAAAATAATGCTTCATTCCATCTAAGAAAATTAAGCGTACAGTTCAAAATAATAAGTAAAAATTAAAAAAAAATCACTTTTTTTTCATGTTTAGTATTTTGTGTTAGCATCTACTACTGCTTGTAAGCGACGGTGCATTGATTCAACCAAGTGTTTGGTGAACGATGCAGGAATACTTTCCCAAACCTCCTTGACTTTATTCCTAAGCTCTGTTTTGTATTTTTTAGTTAATTTCTTGCCATAAATTCTCAATCGGATTGAGATCCACTGATTGCGGTGGGGTTTTTAATTGTCCTTTTACGTTATATAGCAACCACTTGGGTACATCGTGCGAAATAAGCTTCGGGTCGTTGTTCTGTTGGAAGTAGTACTCCGAAGGAAGGTTCAGAAGACGTTGGACACGGGTATGCAGTGCGATTACGTAAAGTGCAGGAGCCTGCCATGAGTAGGGTTTTAAGACATGTTAAGAAATGCTAATATGATGAGTATCTTGTTTCACTTTCAAAATTTAAGCACTATTCTCAGCTTGAACAATTTACTAACCTTTCAAGTGACAAGACTGACTCTTGTTTAAGCATTAATATTCGATGATATAATTTATGATACAATTCTCAAATAAACTAGACTCTGACTCTGCATTACCTTTATAAAAATTAAAGAAAATACATGGAAACATGAGTAGCGTCTTATAACAAGATAAAAGATTGATTACGACTAGACGCTGACCCTACAAACAAAATTTAGACAGAGGAAAAACTACATCGAAATATACACTGATCGAAATTCTTATAAAAACACTATGAATTTTTGTTGTATTGTTTTTTATTATTTTAACAAAGTTCTTTTTCGTCTTAGAAAATAAATTGCAGTACATAAGTAATTCCGGACTTCTATCAGAATGTAAAAACAATGCAATTTAACTCTTTTATACAAAAAATCCACAAAAAAAATACCTTTAGACATATTATTTTCTGAAAACAATACCTTTAATAATGAGTAGAACCTTCATTCTTAGTTTAGTTTTAGCATGCTCCAAATAGACCAAAACCAAGTTTTGAAGACTCGTATTGGAGATGGAGTTCCAGCACAATTTAATGGCTTCCTTGAGTTCTCCGACGGTATTATATTGCCGTCCACTGGTGTAAACCATACGAGATAATGTTCTTTGTTCTTAAATTTCTTTTCATCATTGAAAACATTGTTCCTCCACTCATCCGTCCACGACATGTACTTTTTTCCAAAGTCTAACCTAGCCGCTTTGTGCCTGGTAGAAAGCTGTGTTTTTTTTTAACGGTTTTTTTTAGACAACATTCTTATCCGACCTTAGAATCTGCTGGACTCGACGTTTCCCAATTGGAAGATCATATTTGTTGACGATTTTAGAAGCCAAAGGCTTGTTTCTTGCTGGGTCTTTCCAAATTTCTCGAAAAATTTGTGATTTCTGACGGGCAGTTACATAGTTTTGTATTGTGATTATACTGACCGATACCGAGTTGTGTACAACTGTATGAGACCAGTTGTTTTTTTTTTGCAATTTGTTGCAATGTTACCCCAGAATCATTATACGCAGTTATTTTGGCCTTTTCCTAGTCTGTTAAAACATTTCCCTTAGGCATTGTTCGATATATCTTCTGAAAAGTAGTATGCTAAGAAAAATCGTATCAAACATTTTTTTATTTATCGTCGTACTCTTGAATTTAACGTACTACACCAAAAAAAGAGTAAAAATTTTATCGAATTAACAAATATTTTACGAATTACTTTATTGTTTTTATAAGAACTTCGCACCCCATCTGCACTATTTTAGAAACTACGACAGAATGACTCGTTACAACCAGCTGCATTTGAGACATACCGAGACCTGCTGTCAAAATTCCCTCTATTCGATGTATCCGGGACAACACCATTCCATGAGAAACAACCCCAGATATTGAGTGAACCTCCACCATGTTTAACGACTGGCAGCACCTATTTCGGATGCAAGGCTGTACCTAGCCCCATCTTGACCCATCCGATTGACCTTTGTTTCATCGCTCCACACAAAACATTGGTTTGTTGTCCAATTCAGGTGGGACTTCGCAAAAGCAATCCTATTTGTGAAAAAATGTTGCCACTTGATTTCGCTTTTTCACATTTCGAGGACCGATTTGAGTGTGATGTTGTGAGAAAAATTTTCACTTCACAGCTTCACAAACCGGAAATTGACCCCCAGGACGATAAGCGGACATATCAGCAAGAGCCAAGCGACGGCAAACGATTCTAGCACTGATTGGTTGTTCCAACTCCTTTACTAAAATAGGGGCAGATGTGAATGGATTTATCTTAGCCTTTCTTATTAGCATAGCGTCTGTTTGCTGGCTTGTTTTGCGTGCGCGGCCACCACGTTTCGCGAGATCGAGCTTATATTCGCGAATTTTCTTTAAAGTGGTTGTCTCCCACTCTGTTAATTTTATTTAGAGTGGCCAGACACAGAGATAATTACCATTTCTGCCTATCATTAGTAAATAATGAATTAATTTTAAATTGCTATATTTTCAATTATGAATGCCGCTAATGGCACCAGCTAACTCTATGGATACTCTGTCGCTAACTTCTTAACAAAACTGTTTAACTCACATGGCCGTTCGCGCCTTCTAGCAGCCAAACAAAACTTAATATGAAAACGACAACCTTTCTGTGCACTTCACGATTGATTTCTTTGTTGTTTTTAAACTCGGCCTTTGCTGCCGCTGCGAGAGTATCGGCCACTTCTGGCAAAGCCCAACGATATTTCACTAAGTTTCTCAATGACTTGGTGCCAAGATGTTCCTAAAGCCAGGGGTTTAATTAACGCATTCGTGTTCAGGCATTCACTATCGAAAATTGAGATGACAGCATTCGTCATCGTGCTTTATTTTATTCGAACGCTATTGTGCTGTCAACAATATGCGTATTTTTATTTTGAAAGAATGTGGTAAGGATACCACTTGATGATTCAGCAGTCGGCGGAAGAGTGCGTATTTTCACTTCATTATTGGTGGTCAACTATTAATACGTTTACAGTGCATGATACATTATAATGATATTGTCTTATATCAACAAGGCACACAAGTTATTAGGGATTCAATTTTGGCCACTACTTGCACCCGACTTACATTTGTTGATTTCAAAATCAACTAGCTATGCGAAAAAAAAACAAAACAGAACTTCGGTTCTGCTCATATTCTTAAGAGCGTTTTCTTTATTCTATCTGAAAATTAAATCAATTAACCTCGAAGAAGTGTACCGTCCACCGAACATTTCTCCAGCCAGCTTTTAATTATATAAATCGCTTTAATATGTTCAATGTCACTGCAATGTTCAGACATGGAAGCTTTACTTGCAGCATTTCTGCAGAAGCTAACGTTAGCATTTCTTTCTACCGGGGCAAGGTTCGGTGCTGACGTAACTCGCGTAAATTATTTGAAATCCAAATTGATGTAATTGTGACAATTTTCTAATAATTTCACGAACGTTCCAAAGACTTTACTCGTTTATATCAAAAAACATATTTCTAGGTTTACTATATTTTGTGTTTTTATATTTACAATTTGTCATGTCAAAACAAAATAATATACTCGATTCAAAAGCGAAAGAGAGTCTCATAATGGTACTGAAACAAATAACTTTGTATAAATTAAAAACTCTAAATGAACTGAATTGTTAATGTTATTACAATTATCTTCTTGTTAATTTGAATATATTGTTTTTAATTTGTTTTGTCTACATGCATAGGTATAGTTTTATTTTGTTAAGTACACAAAAATACTATTAAACTAAATGTTTCTACAAAATTAGTAAATAAGATATAGTAGCAATACCAAATGAAAATAAAATTGCTGATTGCAAATGTTAAAATCAAATAAATCTTGTTCGTAACTGTATAAACAAAATTTGCATTGTGTAAACCTTAATTAAGCTAGTTTATAAGATATTACAAATAAATTAATCAATAAAATTGTATTACTACCACAAGCTTTGCATTTTATTTCATCGTATTGCGTATTGACATTTTTTTTGAAATATGAAAGGTAATCTAACCATCAATGTCCTGTTAATGTTGTTCGACACCTGGGTCATAAACTCTACCCTTTTCCAGCTTCTAGCGGACCCATAATGGAAGCACGATGTATTTTCTTACTTATATGATGCAGCTACCAGGTACTTTAAAACTGGGCCTAGATTTTAGCACATGCTCATATGAAAAAAATATACAAGTTACCGTGTTATTAGATACAAAACCATTGATTGTACAACGTTCTAAATGTACTCTTATTTCTTTTCAATAAACCCCTTTTAACAAAAACAAAAAATAGTTTATATTTTTTCTTTTAAATAAAATTTCCCTGTTGCTAAAAACAAAAACCAAAAGTGTTTTAAAGATTTCACATCTCTAGTTCTTACTTTTTCCAATTTTCAGTGATTGCACATCTCTAATTACCAACCAAAAACAAAAAAAAATCAGTTGGGTTACCTACTATCTGAGCCTGGTCGCCTGGTGGATTTTCAGAAACTCGTACGCAGTTCTCCGATTTGTCGATGATTTCGCAGTAATGGAAGAAATTGATGAAAGTTTTTATGATTTCGTGGGTGGATGGGCTTAGGTGGGGAGTGGGCGATTTTTGGGGGTGTGGCTGAAAAGAAAGTTTGTCCAAATGATACACATAATGTTTGATAATTGGTTGAAATAATCTTTATTGAGACAGTTTCTGGTTTTTAACATGGAATGTGTGGCCTTAATTTGTGAAGTTGAAGAGTTCTTTGAGTTTAATTCATACGGAGGATGGTTGCTGCTTGGTTTGGTTTGTACTGGATTTGATATTGCGGCTTGTTGTTGTATGTCAAGTGTCCCATACATGCTGATGCTATGCTGCTAGGATACAGTGAGCGTCAAAAGTGAGTAAACACCCATGCGATCTCCGAAGTTATATGTAATTTAGACAAAAAAATAAATAAAAAGAGAATTTCAAAAACATCAAGTAAAAGCTTTATTCAATAGTAATACAAAAAAAATAAAATTAAAAATTTGAAGTAAAATTAATGCACTTTTTTCTAACAAAAACTAAACATACTCCATATTTTATGCGTCAAAAGTAAGTAAACACCATGCCGCCTCCCATCGTTTAGTATTAATCAGTTGGATTTACTGTTATAGTTTTTCATAGATATTATTGAGGAGGTAAGTCCTTCTCTTTACTTCACTTCAGAGTGTAAGCTTATTGTGATTAAAGACTTAACAGCAGTGCAATTCGATTTTATTATAATGAGGAGTGAAATTTCTTTGGAAACGCGGAAAATTATAGTTAATTTGAGGAAAAAGGGGAAATCATATCGGGATATTGGCGGAATAGTTAATAGAAACCATGTTTCGGTAAAAGAAATTATCGATAAATACAAAAAATTTAAAACATTGGAAAATTTCAAACGGACGGGTAGGCCAAAAAAGCTTAATAAAAGAGAAGAAAGACAAATTGTGATTGAAGTGAAAAAAAATCCCAGTTCAAGTGCTCTTAAAATCGCAAAAAAATTATCAATAACAACCGAAAAACAAGTTAGTGCGAGTACTGTTCGGCGAACCCTACACAAATCGGGCTTACATGGTAGAAGTGCTAGAAAAAAACCATTGATATCTAAAGCCGATAAAAAAAATCGTTTAATATTTGCAAAAAAATATATAAATAATGATATTTCGTTTTACAGACGAAATTAAATTTGAAATTTTTAAAGGCAATACAAATAAAAAAATTTGGAGAGAAAAAAACAAAGAATTCAGTGAACAAAATGTAAGGAGCACTGCAAAACATGGGGGAGGTTCAGTGATTGTGTGGGGGTGTATGGCGGCGTCTGGGGTTGGGAATCTTGTCCTCATTGATGGTATAATGAATAAACAAGACTATCTCAACATCCTAAGGAATAACCTGCAACCGAGCGTAGACAAATTAGGTATGCTTAGCAATTGGATCTTTCAGCAAGACAATGATCCTAAGCATACCGCGCGGCTCGTTAAAGAATGATTGCTTTACAGGACTCCAAAACAGCTCGATCACCCTCCACAATCGCCGGACCTAAACCCCATAGAACATTTATGGGATCATTTGGACCGAGAAATTCGCAAAAGGACCATCAAAGGCAAAGATGACCTAAAAAAGGCATTGATTGAAGAATGGGCTCAAATATCTTTTGATACTACAAATAAACTTGTTTTATCCATGCCACGAAGACTTAAATAAGTCATAAAGTCTAAAGGTGGTCTAACAAAATACTAACTTTTTAATTTAAGATATATTTATGAATTCCCACAACAAATTACAGATGTTTACTTACTTTTGACGCATAAAATATGGAGTATGTTTAGTTTTTGTTAGAAAAAAGTGCATTAATTTTACTTTAAATTTTTATGTTTATTTTTTTTGTATTACAATTGAATAAAGCTTTTATTTGATGTTTTGAAATTCTCTTTTTATTTATTTTTTTGTCTAAATTACATATAACTTCGGACATCGAATGGGTGTTTACTCACTTTTGACGCTCACTGTAGGTACATATGAATTCCAGATGAATTCGCGGGCAAAGACGTGTATCACAAAGAATGCATGGTCGAAGGCCATGGCCGGACTGGTTTTAATGTTGACTTTATGATTTCATGTTTCAGGACAAACTCGATTGTTGAACTACATTAGGTGGGTTCTGAAAAGGTATAAAACATGTGGAAAGGTTACCGATACTTACCAGGGAACAACTACATTGTGAAGTATCCACTAAGGAGAAACGGCTCAGTGGAAGAAAGTGGCAGGCTCAAGAAGTTGGCGCGTGAAACTACAGGAATTGGGCTGGAAAAACTTGACTTGATGCGGGATCCGGTAGTACACAGTATTTTCCTGATCGTATGGATCTTTATACTTCTCTTTCAACGATTACCTGTTATTTGGAAGTTCTTCAAAAAAATTTAGAAATATAAAATAAAACACAAAACGCTTTGTATTTAATTATATTTGATTTTATTTTATTGTGACTTAAGTATGTCGCTGTTTAACTGGCTTTACAGACGTATTTCATTTACACTTGGCTTGATAGTGGCACCGCTCAAAACCGTCTGATTGTAATTACTAAATAAAAAGTCTAAATACATATTGTTTTGTTATATTTGGTTGGAATGCCGAGGGAAATACTGATTGGTTCTACGTCTTGACTTGTGCCACTATCAATTGGTACTAAAATATTTACTTTTTTATATAAAACATATATTTTTTCTTTTATTTTAATAAATGGTTGTATATATGTATGTAACAATATTATTATAATAATATTTGTGTTACAAAATTGTATTCAGTTCCAGTTTATACAGTATTCAGTTTCCAATTTATACAGATAAAATTATGAAAATTAAGCAAATAGTTGGTAAAATTTTTGTATAAATAAAATTGTTCAACTTATATATCTAAAATTACATAACATGTTTTCTATACAAACGCAATTAAGTATTCAATTTATTTGCAGAGACACGACAAATTGCAGTTTTCTTTTGAAAATATCTAAAAGACTTATTTTCAAACACCCCTTTTTAGATTCTAACAAATTCAAACATTTCACCAATTTACACGTTATATATAATTTGTCTACTGATGCCGGTCATATGAATGTACAATAAGGAACGTAAAAATATTCCAAATCTTGACCAATACAACATACAGCAAAGACTAACCGATAAATCAATGTCATTTTTAATAAAAAGATACACAAATGGGAGACATCGAGGCTACTGCAGCGGATACTCAGACGAAGTTTTTAAATCCGAATCTGGAATTGTTCTCTCTAACAAAAATAATAATTTTGCGAAAATGAAAGGAAAAAAACGTTTCCTTTTTTACTATGAATTCAGGATCATTGCCACAGTAGGTTATTTTATTATCAGACGTGGCAGGCTCCTGTGGCAAAAGAGTGAAGAATTTATTACTCTAGACACAATTAATGTAGAAATCTACATTAAGGAATGTTTACAAAAGCGTCTGATAACTTCTGGTAGAGAACAGCAGAAATCAGTGAATTTGACGACATAAGCTAATTAGCAAGAATCAGTACGGTTTTCAGAATGAAAAAAGTACTAACCAACTACTCGGCGATTTCGCAAATCTAGTCAACATCGGTCTTTACAGATTTTAGTAATGCATTCGATACCTTAGACCACCACAAACTCATAGAGACAATAAAGCGAATGGGCACTGGAAAAAAAGTGTTAGACTGGCTGAAAGACTACCTCAGAAGTAAGACATTCCATATTCGGAATCAAAGGCTTTCGCAGTAAGTTTACTAGGCTTTAAACGTGGCCCTTTACTGTTTATTCTGCACACCAACGAATTTTTAAAATCCTTCAAAATGTGGTTCCATTCGAGTATGCAGACGATACGGCGATTATTATCTGTCACAAATCGATCATAGAAGCGACCAGGATGATGCAGGCAGAGTTCAACGAGACTGGGAAATGGTGCCACGAGAATGGGCTTATAATAAATGCGGCAAAAACAAAAATTTTACATATTCGTAGCGCACACTACCCGAAGTCCTACATAAATAGTAAATTGTTCCGACCCAAGTAACTGCCAGGTTATAGATGTCGTGTATACGTATAAATATCTGCGTATAACGATCGACAGTCACTTTTGATGGGGAACCACACATAAACGATCTTCGCAAAAAGCTGACAAAGCATGCATGAAGAATAAGTCCTCAAACTGTGTGCAAATACAAGTGTATAACGCACTTGTCTAATCGAGGTTAAGATACGGCATACTTGCGCATATATCCAATATAGGGCGATCAAATTACTGACGACGACAAACGGCGAAGATGCAAGTGTGACAGTTCTCACAGAAATTGCGCCGAATCAGGAAAATCAGCATTCCCACAAAAAGTGTGAGAACTTCCAGCATTATAAAAATTATACCGTTGTGAGCTACATGAGCGCAGGTGGAACTTTTGTTCCCCCATTCTTTATTTTTCCCAGAAAAACCCATTTTCCAGTTCTAATGAAACATACTTCTCCTAGCTCCGATTCTGCTTGCCATATATCTGAGTGGATACAAATAGCGATATTTTCCAAACGGTTTGATCATTTTTTGCGGGTTCGCAAACCCCTCCAAGGAGAAGGGTCATTACAGTCATACCCGAAAAACAGTCTTCTGGAAAAAGCTCGACAAAATGGTGTTGTAATTATATCTTAACCACTGCATTGTGCTCACAAAATGCAACCACTGGACAGGGCGCTTATGGGGTCTCTCAAGACATACTATATACTTCATACAAGACAGTGATAACAACAGCACCATATAAAATAGCCTTGGAAGAGAGCATTCGAAATATCGAAAAACGGAAAAAACCAGTGACGAAAAGAACTATCCCAGTAAAATCAAAACGGACAAAACAACCTGGCCAATAAAACAATTGGCTAACATCACACAATATAGAATGGATGTCAGTTTCAAGCAGTAACTTGTACCTTTAAGTGATAGTTATACATAGTTTTACTATTATTTGAAATAAAGATTTTTATTTGAATTCAATAAATTAATCAAAACGGAGAGTGACATACTTAAGACCATGCATAACGCCAGAACGGACATCCATTCACAGACAGTAAAATGGACAATCCGTGAGAAGTCTATAATAAGTAGTCGATGCATTTCACATTAATCTGTTGTTGCTACAGTTGATGCTCCATTAAAAATACATTTTGGAGCTTGATTATCAGATTTTCAATATTCAAATTGTGCCAAAATCATTCCTGAACGATTATTTCGTCTTGTCAATCGCATCACATAGCCTTAATGTGATAAATAATTTAGAAAAACCTTCTAAATTTAGAAGGGGACAGTCATTTCTCTTTCTTTTTTGGATCTGACTATATGCGATCCGGATAAAAACACCTATGGTAAATTAGCCACCTCCGAATCAGAGGACGAGGACGAAACACTGGAGAACCTGTGGAGCAGCAACAGCAGAGACAACAGCAGCAGCAGACACAACAGCAACAAAAGACAACAAAGCAACGAGTGCCACCAATCAACACCTTCAAATTGGAGGTAAAAGATACCAAGGATCTATGTAAGTCGGCCATAGGCAATAGATTTACTATTATAAGATTTTCTAGCGATAGACACGCAATTCAATGCGAGAACTTAGACGATTATCGTAAAATTAAAAATTTATTGAGGGACTCGACGACGGAGTTCTTCTCCTTCACCCCGAAAGGGGAAAAGCTCCAAACGGTGCTTTTGAAGGGGTTGGAACCGTCTACCGAGCCGGAGGAGATCCTTAAGTTGCTGAAGGATAAAAAGTGCGACGGCCTCGATTTCGTAGGGGTCAAGCCTTTTATCACGGCAAAGGCGAAGAGGGAGAACCGGAAGTTACCGTTCTTCCTTGTTCAGCTGTCTCCCAGCAGCAAACTGGATGGTCTAAGAGGCATTAAAGTCCTCGACCACCAGGTTATATGGCGGGATTAATTAAGAAGGAGCGAATGCAAAGCGTCTTACAATACGTTCGCTTCCAGAGGTTCGAAATACAGCAGATCTAAGAAAGATTGCAATTAGTGCTTAAGCAACGGGGATATCCTACAAAGTATTGAGAGGCTTTCTGTTAAAAAAAAATAATGAACTGCCTTCTTTTGTTTTACTAAACACAATGCATCTTTTAAGCTGTGACATTATTTTCAAACAATAAATTTCAAATTCTCCATTAAGTTGAAAAAATGCTAATTTTTAAATTTGTTTTCCCCTTTATATCTATTTGAAATAAACTCAGAATTGAAATCCAATCTTTTTTTTTTCTATTATTGGTGAGATTTTTTCTGTTTTTTTCATTTTTCACTTAAAAACTTGACTGCATCATTTAAGCTGGGAGCCACTGTATGTGCATATAAAATATCTGACGAGCGTCCCTAAAACGGAAAAATTAACCAAACGAGTGTCTCTCTAAATAAAATTTACCTAGCGAGCGCCCCTCGATAATATATGTATATTCTTTCGAGACAACATAAGTTTCTTTTCTTGTCGTTTTCGTTTTGTTCTTGTCGGCAAATGAGAGTGTCCAGGGTTGACAGCCAAGTACCTTTTAGTACTGTCAAAGATTTACTTCCAGAATACGATGGCGGTCCGATGTTGGATATTTGGCTACAACAACTGACGAATTTGGGTAGAGTGTATGACTTGGATGACAAGCACACTGCGAACTTTGATGCTTTCCAAAATGAAAGGCAAAGTCCAACAGTGGATACACACAAAACCCAATTTAATGCATGAGGACATCGACGAGTTGAAGCGACAAATGACTGAATTGTTTGGAAGATGAGAAGACAAATTGGCAGTCCGAAGACGATTCGAGGCAAGAACATGGAAGATGAACGAAACCTTTGTCGAATACTACAACGACAAAACAATTTGTGACAAAACATAAAAGTGAGTGTGTCGCGTCATGGACGCAAACAAACGGTCCGCAATCCCAATAGTGGGAGATGCGGACAAGCAAACAACATCAGCCGAGGATAATACGGCATACAACTGCTACAGCAAAAGGTCAATGAAATTAAAGCTAAACAGATGGCCAGGAGACAAAGAGAACATGAAGAACAGCTGCAACTCCAGGAGCTGAAAGAACAACAACAACAACAACAAGCTCAGCAGCAAAAGCAACAGCTGCCAAAGCAACAGCAGCAGAAGGTGCAGCAGCCAAAGTGCCACGAGTGCCACCAATCAACACCTACAAATTGGAGGTAAAAGAGACCAAGGATCTATGTATCATAGGCCATAGGCAATAAATTTACTATTATAAGATTTTCAAGCGATAGGCACGCAATTCAATGCGAGAATTTAGAGGATTATCGCAAAATTAAAAACTTCTTGAGGGACTCGACGACGGAGTTCTTCTCCTTCACCCCGACAGGAGTTTTTGAAGGGGTTGGAACCGTCTACCGAGCCGGAGGATATCCTTAAGTTACTAAAGGATAAACAGTGCGATGGCCTCGATTTCGTAGGGGTCAAGCCATTTACCACAGCTAAGACGAAGAGGTAAAACCGGAAGTTACCGTTCTTCCTTGCTTAGCTGTCTCCCAGTAGCAAACTGGATGGTCTAAGAGACATTAAAGTCCTCGACCACCAAGTTGTACGGTGGGATAAATTAAGAAGGAGCGAAAGCATCTTACAATGCGTTCGGTGCCAGAGGTTGAGGCATGCCGCGTCGAACTGCGACATGCAGCCTCGATGTGTTAAGTGTAGCAAAGACCACAAGGCAGAAGAATGCCCTTTAGGTAAGGGCCGTTGACAGGGAACAACTCTCGTGTTCTCTATGCAGGAGCACGGAGCACACCGCTAACTATCGGGGTTGCTCTAAGTTCCAATTTATTAAAAAAGTACCTGGTCCCACTCTAATCTCCCAAGCCGTCCCACCCCAGATGACCTACGCCCAAATGGCGTCGGGTCAAGGCAAGACGCAAAAGCAACTGCCAAAGGCTGCTCCAAAGGCATCAGTGCCTAAAGCACCTGAGGCTCAAACTGATCTGATGGCTATCTTGCTCTCAATTCAAGGGCAGATGGGCCAGCTACAACGTCAGATACAAGAGCAGGCGACGCGGGTGGACCAAATCTACGCGCTTCTGCCGGGCCTAGCGCACCTCCAGTCGTAATGGGTACCACGGCGGAGACTCCCTTAAAGATCCTTGCGGTGAATGTGAATTCACTGATAAGGATAGAACGTAGGAACTCACTTTTTAGGTTGTTAGACGATAAAAATCCTGATTTGCTTCTGATTAGCGAAACTAAGTTAACTCAGAGACATAAATTAAGGAACGATAAATATAATATAATAAGAAGAGACCGGCCCAACAAAGAGGCGGTGTCCCGATCTTCGCAAGTAAAGAGCTACGTTACAAGACAGTGTACAGTGGTGAAGTGCGGAGGTTCCAGGTGCTGGAAGCGTACATCGTGTGCATCTCTCTCCATAGTGGAAAGAAGATGTACGTGGTCTCGGTCTATGCACCTGAAGCTACTCAACCTTCTTTATTTATTTCAGAACTCGAATCACTTTTTCGAATCCTAAGGCTAGAGTCGGATGAGAACTATTATCTCATGGCCAGAGATTTAAACGCGAAGCATGGGGATTGGGGAAATAATACGCCAAATCCTAGAGGGAACCTACTACTCAATTGGTGGGGTCAGCACAATGTCGAGTTTAGACTCAATGTGAAAGCATCGGATATTCCGTCCTTTCCCAGAGGTGGCTCTTATCTGGATCTCATGCTGTTCGACGTACGGCTACAACTGACCGACACGGACCGACAAACGATGAACTGTTTGCACACTTTTGTGTACGACAGTGACCATTGCGGACTTAGTGCCGAAATAATGATTCCCAACGAGATTGCGGAACTGGAAGAGTTTGTTCAAACGCACACCTACAACTACAGTAGGACGCGCTGGACACGCTTCTACCGAGTACTAACGAGAGCACTCTCCTCGAACTCGCTCTACCCACCGTTCAACAGGAACCTGCCAAACGAGGAGATTGACAGATACCTGAAACAATTGGACGAGACAATCAAACGAACGATGGACAGTACGATACCTCGGTATCAACATACTGACAACGTCGACATATTCCGCAACGCGACAATCGACGCACTACACCGACAGAAAAGTAGACTCCTGTCAAGATTAAAAACTCAGAGGTTAGGACACTGAAGTCGTTGATCAAAAATCTCAAAAAATTTATCAAAGAGAACTACAGAATGACGGTTAATGCGCATTGGAATGGGAAGATTTCGGCCATAAGAGCCAATAATCCAAGCATGTTCCCGCAGATCAATAAGGTGTTTCGGAGAAAGAACATCAACGACCTTCCGTGTCTTAAGATACCCCGAACAACGAACAACGAACGAATACTTACAACAGCAGGCATAGATCCAGATAACGCTGTCGAGGATGACGACTTCTTTTTGATAGAAGATCCGCAGGAGAAAGTAGAGGCTATAGGAGCGTTTTTCCAGGAAGTGTACAAGGTGAATGATAGCGTTCACCCTGGAAAAATAGATGACCTGGAAAATCGCGTCCTTGTGCACATCTTCTACCTTCGAAATGATATGCAAGAATCGTAAATGATGATCTGAAACTATACTTGAAGATAACGTGTGCTGAAGACTGCCTTAAGCTTCAAAAAGATCTTGACAATCTATCCCGTTGGTGTATGCGAAACTGTTTAGTTCTCAATGTCAAAAAATGTTTCTTAATTTCCCTAACCAGAAAATTCCTTATGAGTTTCCTTATTCTCTTGAGGCAGTCCCTCTTCAGAGAACAACAAAAGCGAAAGATTTAGGTGTCCTTTTTGACTCAAAATTTTGCTTTTCTCTTCACATTGATGCAATCGTCGCTAAAGCTAATTCCATCTTAGGGTTCCTTAAAAGAAACTCCACTGATTTTTCAGATCCCTCGTAATGAAACTCGTAGATGAAATAAATAATAATAATACTCTGGCTAAAAATTCATTACGGAGGAATTCGAAAGGGCGGACGAGGCGTTCCTACGAGAGGTTGGTTTCGAAGCATATGCCGCTGCTAGAGAAAGCAGCGAGCGTAGAAGAATCGGAGGCACATGGGAAGTATGGGTACAAATCCCACACGTGAGTGTCTTCTTGAATATTTTCACTTAACCTCGGAAAAAAAGAATTGCATAAAAATTTGCTGCATAAGATAAACAAAAACCCAACAAAGACGTTGCATTTTGCAGCGAAAGATATCGCTTCAATTGAAAAGGTGTTATCTTTAGCTCATTTAATTACAATAAACAAATTCATTAAATTACAGCACCTCTATTATGATTCACAACTTTAGTAATAGTTGGGTTGTAAATAAAGAATATAATTTGATAAGTAAACACCGATATGGGTTACAAGAAAGAAAATGTACAAACCAACTAGTTCTGTTCCTGGATTTCAGCTTTTGATACCCTGGACCACAAAAAACTTACTGATGCTTTAGGAAGAATGGAAATCAGAGGAAAGTTATTGAACTTGGTAGAAAACTACCTTAAAGATAGAACGTTGTTGGTAAAAATCAACAATTCGTTTAGCAGGGAATATGAAGTGTTACATGGGATTCCCCAAAGATCTAAACTTGGTCCCCTACTCTTTATATTATACACAAACGAAATGCTAAAATGTATCAAAAAAGTACTTAGTTTGCCTATGCAGACGACACGGCAATCGTGGTATGCCGCCCATCACTAGAAGAAGCAGCAAGTGTGATGCAATCTGAATTTAAGGTGTCATGATAATCGACTGGTGATTAACCAATCGAAGACCAAACGTATGCATATCCGCACCCCAATGTACCCAGATTCGGCCATCATCCTAAAAATTTGTAGATGCGCCAATTCGCAAAGCTAAAAAAACATCGAGGTGGTAAACACTTACAAGCATCTAGGTGTCACCATAGATTGCTATTTTCTGTGTGAGCCGCATGTAAATGACCTTCTGAACAAGCTGCGGGAACAAGAGCTCTGTTCGCTCTGTCCTATCTGCAGAACAAATCACCGACTTGCGTACAAAAACAAGTATAAGTTAACGTAACATTATGCGAATATTATCTGAACCCCAAAGTTCCTCATAGTATTCGGCATGAGCACTTGAGATGACCGCATTCCATCACGTACATCGAGCAGCCACATGCAGCAACCCGATACACCTGTGGGAGCACATCGTTGGACTTCACATCCGTGGGAGTACGACGCGGCAGAAGCTCTGTGTCAGCGGTTTTAATAGTATTTAAGTTGTAGATCTTGAGAATATTGTGTTCAGTTGTTTAGTAGACAGAATCGCTGCCGGTCATTAAAATAAATAACATTTTTTTAATTAAATAAAACTTCTAAGTTTTTAATTTATATCACGCTCTCATCGAATTGAGGCTGAGGTACGGCGCACTTGCATGGGCGTACTTGAACGTCACAAACACATATCGAGAAGTTACAAAATATCCAAGACAGGGATGTCCGGTTACTCGCATGAAGAAATCGCACAACTGAAGTAAAAGTCCTCACAGTAAAGATTCGAGATGAGTGCGCTAGAATATTATGACGATCTAAACTTGCGGATGCCAATAAGTCATCGATTTGAAACGCGCAGGTGAGCAGAAGGACTGTATCAGTTACAACCTAACGCTAGAAAAAGTATGAAATAAAAGTTTATCAATTATCGATCTCAACTTTGCGACAACCAATTGTCTATCATCTGTTAACCCGAAGCAATGAAAAATTGTTGAATGACTGTGAAGCTGCCTGCGCATTTTAAGTATATTATGATAAACAACTCAGTTGTGTTGTGGACAATTTAGGAGCCAATATCGGACCACCCGATGAGACTCGTTAAAAATGCTGACAACAATTGCTGTCATTATAAAGATGGCTCAACCTCATCAAAAAATGGAAATTCTACAGAAATCCTCAAGAGGAAACCCCTCTCATCAAACATTTCAAACAAGACAGTGAAGATATAAATAAAGTATTAAACGACCTTTGAGTAAAGGTAATTCTACTATTAATAATTTAGGTAACAGCTTAAATTAAAATTAAGAAATGTTATAAAAGAAACATCTACTGAATTTTTTCTTGCACAAAAAAAGAAAATAAACCTCAAACTTTTTTATTAAAAGGTATGAGAAATAGCTTTACCCCAGAAGAGGTTCTGCAAGAACTTCAAGATCTAAAAGTTTAAAATATTGACTTTAAAAAAAACTTTCAGATACTCGACGGTGCGTTCAAGGCAACTTGGCAAAACATTACCTATTATTGTGGTACAGTCCAGGCTCTAAGGAATATAAAATATCTAGCAGATCATGTTACAACTCTTAAAAAAATTCAACGGAGCGATGTCCTACAATGTCATAGATGTCAAATATTCAACCATTCTTCATTTAACTGTGGCATGTTACACAGGTGTGTAAAATGTGCTGAAAATTACGAGCCTGGTCAATGCCAAATTCTGAAAGAAGCAATGAAAGAGCAACTATTTTGTGTTCTGTGCAAAAAACCTGGCCACCCGGCGTCTTTTAGAGGATGCGAAGTTTAAAAATGATTTATGGCTGTTTTCCTAAAAGCAGTACTGCCTGCATTGTGAATTAGCAAACATTCCTGAATGTAAACCCAAAATTATGACAGAACGCATTACGTTCCGAAATGCATTGTGAACGATTATACTGCGCAAAAAAAAAGCAAACAGCGCATCGTGAACTAGCACGATGCAAATGACATTTCGTTTTAATTATTTGTTTGTAAAACGTGGGATATGGAGAACGCTGAGAAGTTAGTTTATTTAAAAGTACTAATTATGTATACAATTATAATTAGTTAAATCTTTTAACAGGAAACAATGGACGAAAAGCCAAATTTCCCTTTTAATTGCAACAAGGCTGCAGTTTGAAGAGGAGTTTAGCTCGCAGAAAAAAAAGGACTATTCGGAACCTGGTTCACGGAGAAATTTTGCAAGTTGATCCAGAATTTCCATATTCCCTCGACGACTGCATTAGAAAGTTTTTAAATGTAATGGTAACATACCGAAGAATCAAGGTAAGAAACAGATCGTCGGGGGAATCAACAACTTGTTGGCAATTTTTTGATGTCCCCGATAAGCAGTACGGCACAAAACATTCCATTTCGGTCCCAGAAGGACACCTTGATTCTTCGTTGGAGCATGACGAATCAACTAAAAACGACGAGAATAGTGCTGAAAGGGCTAACGAAGAACCTCCGAGAAAAAGGCAAACAAAATAAACGCCATGCTAGACTTCCTCAAAGAAAAATCTGAAAAGGATAGGGAGTGCTTTAACAAACTTATACAAATTGAAAGTGCCCGCCTCAAAGTCGAGGAAATGAAATACCTTAAAAATCTATTGAAGATGCTTCTCAATAGTTCTTTTGAAGATGCGATGCAAACATCCCATTCCTATACCAAATCGGTCAGAAACTTCTCGGAAGCTACACTGGTTAGCGAGTTTCCATAACGTTAAGTATAGGCAATATACCAACGAAATTATGGGTCTCGAGAGAACTGCTTGCTTGCACATGGGCTGAAGTGCTTTCTTAGGTAACTTAAAACAAGATTAGAAGGAGAAAGAGCTTGTTTTTATGTGTAAATAAATTTGCAATGCTAAACTTACTAGAAATGTATTTCTTTTCATTTGGAAATGCGTAAAAAACACATCATCGGGGTATGAATTAATGACTTTGAGAACGTTTTTGCATTTTGGTATGTTTCTTTTAAAAACTAATGAAGCCAGACATTTGCGTTTTATTTGTCTTTTCTTTATTTTTAACATATACTTCATAAGTATGCGGTTGTCACCTGCATTGTAATTGTTTAGCAAATTATTAATTATTTGAGCTGTCACAATCCGCATTTTGTTTGAATTTAAGAAAGCACCCTATATCTAGACTTGAGCAAACCAAAAAATCAATTTCTTATGCAAATGTAACTCGAAACATGAGTGGTCCATACTGAAACAGACTCATCTAATAAAAATTTACAAAAACAAGTTAATAAATGACTACTGACGTTAGAGAGTTGACGGCGAAAATGAAGGCCCTTTTAGACATGTGGGGTTTGGAGCCAAACGGACGACAGATACACTATTAAATCGTACGATCGAACGATCGGACGAGACAGTAGACAATTCGCTTAAACACCGCATCCCATTTCCAATAACGGACTACCATACAGAACATGCGACATAGAACGGTTACGGAGAAATACGAGAGCAACCCTTTTTTCCTTTTCTTTTTTACATTTTGAGTCAGTCGTCTTTGATCATTAAAAGGGCTAAGTCGTCTGCGCACGAAGAGTGCACCAAGCCAGTTAGTTTATAAATAAAAAAAAAGCTTTTTTTAAGAAACCACCAAGATTTTGTTTGGATCGACAAGGAGCAATCCTACACACATATTTTATCGCAAAAATGTCTAGATTCCATGACACAGAACTTAAGATAGCTGCTTTAAATGTCAATTCCATATTTACTAGTGCTAGACGAGGTGATTTATTGCGCTTTACGGCAGATAATAGACCTCACGTGCTTTTTTTGAGCGAAACAAAACTAAATGACAGACGTTATTATCTCACTGCCTATAACAGATAATTGTTGTCTGTTGAATTAAAAGTTCAATTAATAAAACAACCGACCGGCAATTACCTTGGCCAGAATTGTTAATTCTTACCCAGAGATAGATGCAAGAGTCATATTGAAATGCCGAGAGTTAAGCAGATCAGTCTCAGCTACTTTCATGGCATCAAAAGGCTATGGAGACTTCCACCCATCGACCAGAGGAAGCTATATGTTTGCTTTATTAACTGATAAAGGAAAGCACGGAGGACTGGTAAAAGCAGTCTAAAGTCCTCAATAGTAAGAATCAGAGCTTGTCACAAGCTTCTGATTTGAAGCACATGGAAAATGCTATCATTTATGCAGCTTCCGTAATTCTCCGATTAAGGCAGAAGAAAGAAGAGCCATTCTAAGGTTGTTTAAGATAGCAGATACTGTAATGCGCTCATGATCCGATAGGTTCGATCTTCTCTCGCCTGAGCTGAATCTTAAGCTTCTAATCTCCCTATACTATGTTCTATAGTATTAATGTAGCTAGAGAGTAATTTTGCATTTTTGTACAGTCGCCTGCTAGTCAGTACTGATCTTATACTTAAAGAGGCAGCAACTAACTACGTACATCTACATTTATCTGTAAATGTGTAAAATAAAAATTGAAGCTATCTACATATATCTATATTTACCTGTAAATGTGTAATTGAAAAATAAAAATTAATAAATAAACTATCTACATATATCTATATAGTAAAGTGAAAGATATAAGAAGTGCGATTTAAAAGTGCAAATAAAAAGTAAAAACAACGACCAGAAACCAGAAGCATTCCAAATTTTCTCTATTTGGAGGGAAAGGGAAAAATCTTAGACGCCAAAAGAACCGTTAGTTTTCCACAACTCAAACACGATACATACAAGAGGAAGAAATATTCCACACACGCACCACGCCACGATAGAAGAGGAAGGAATTTTCCACACACGGCACATGCATATAAGGCAAAACGTAAAAGAAAGTGAAGAGATAAGTTAAGAAAAAAGAGATTTTTTTTTCTAGTTTATTCTTTTTGTTATTTCACAAGTAAAACATGAATTAAAGAGAAAGTAAAATAAGAATATTAAAGAGAAAAGATATCCGTCAATAAATTTTGTAGTAAGTAAAGCTCAAGGGAAAATGCAATATTTTAGTTCTCGATGCAACGATTTCACACCAATTAAGCCAAGCCCAAGACGACGATGAATATTTAAAGACTATAAGAACAATTTTGAAAACCCAAGAATATAACAATCTCTTCTTAAAAAAAAATTAATTAACGGCAATGAACTTATAGTGATTCCCACACAAATGGAGAATCAGATTATTATTTACTGTGAAGAAAACGTCAGACCTGCTGTTAAAACAATACTCTATACGGGACTATAGGGGAAAAATTGAAAAGTTTATTAAAAACTGCGTACCGTGCATCCTTGCGGAAAGGAAAACCGGTAAGCAAGAATGTTTTTTAACTCCAATAGAGAAAGAAAACAAACCCCTCCAGACACATGGATCACTTAGGCATACTGGAAATTACTCAGAAAAGGTACAAATACATTTTCGACGTCGTAGATAGTTTCACGAAATTTGTATGGTTGTACCCGACGAAGAGCACGTCTAGCGAAAAAGTCATAGATCGATTGAAAAAACAGGCTGATATATTTGGCAACTCGCGTAGAATAATCTCTGACCGTGGTTCAGCGTTTACGTCCAATCAATTTAAAGAATATTACGCGGAAGAATCGTCCATACGCTAATAACGACAGGTGTACCAAGAGGAAATGGCCAAATTGAACGGATAAACCGTGAAATAATACCTATGCTGACGAAATTGTCACTAGCTAAGCCATCCGATTGGTGGCACTCTGCAAAGATTTATAAATTCCAATGTATCTAGAAGCAACGGGGTAACACCGTTTAAAGTTCTTACAGGAATCGAGATGCGACTAAGGAACGACTCTGAATTAGTTAGTCTCGCTAAGATTGTAGATGAAGAAATGTTGAATCAGCTTGATCAGGAAAGGGATAAGTTTCGTGAAATCGCTAACGAGAATAGCTCTAAAATCCAGGAGGAAAATGTACCTTCGATAAAAATCGAAAACCTGCTGTTAAATACAGGAAGGGCGATTTAGTTTCAACCAAATTCTTAGGACCATATCACGTATCTTACGTTGGTAAGAAGAACTTTTAAACCACCAGCGTTGCAGACCACATGAAACGGTGGAACGATGCGGCTATTCGGGTCGAATAAAGTCAGGATTGCCGAGTGTAGGAACGAAATCGAATTTGACCCACCACGCACCAGTTCCACCCCAGACAGTCCCTCAAACTCGAGGTGAATAAATATTATAAGAAACGATCAGTCGTAAGAATATCGTCGACACAAGCAGTCGCACTTTACTAATCTAATTAGTAGCCGAGCTAAGTTGGTTTAAAAAAAAAGGATCTTGGGAATGATCCAAGAGGTACACCCAAATCATTTTAAACAATCAAAGAAAGAATCTTGGGAATGAATGAATTAAACAATATCTTACTGACGAAAATATCCAGGAAACCTAAATAATCACACACAGAAATTTCTTACTTGTGTTACCCTATAAAGTGTTGTCCAGTCCTTAATCTACATTTAAGACCTTTTCTTCGATATTTTTGACAGCTATCGTCTGTCACTTCTCTGAACCGACATTTCTCTCTTTTTTTTTTTTAGTAAGACTTCAATCTAAATTGAACGTGTATTAACCTTTTCTAATAAAGTAATCTTTAAATAATATTGTAATCCTTAATTGTTTTTTTTTTCACTTGAATTTATATTGGTTAATACTTGGCAACCGTTGCAGAAGATCAAAAGCTGGAAGTATTTAGAGCCATCTTTAACATACGAATAGTGAGAGCAGTAAAGTGCTTATTATAAACGATACCAATAACAACTTGGGAAAACACCAAGGGCCATTTAATACAACATTACGGTCCCGTGATCGATTTCAACAACGTTCTCGCTATAATTAATAACCTTAATGTTATGAACATGTGAAGTGAACCTAAGACAAAATTCCAAAGGTCTAGAGCGCCGCTCTGGTGGTTAACCCTTTTATAACGCTTTCTGTCAAGAGCACGTCGTCTGAGCTGTCTTTTCCGGTTTTGCCGCGTATTATTCTTTGGGTCTCTTGGTTCTGGTCGGCGTGTTGGTGTCCTCGCCATAATAATTAATAAAGTAATAAATAAAGTTCCTTTGCCTTTTCCTGGGAGATAACATCTAACACTTAAGGTCAATAGTATCTTAGAATTGTGTAATAAAGTAGATTGTACATGAGTACGTATTGTACGAAACTAACAACATGGAGATTATAAATTCCGTAAAGCAATTGATTGTAGCTAAAGTAAAAGAATTGACAATTGGGCAACTGAGTAGACAAAGTATAAAGTTAACACATTATACTTATATCTCGATGTAGTTTTTCATTTGTCTAAATGCTGTTTCCCATCAATTTTGTAGAGTTAGCGCCTCTAGTCATAAGTACTTAATCCTTTTTCTCGTAATATGACGCTACTCATGTTCTCATGTGTTTTCTGTCATTTTTGTATAGTGCAGAGTCAGCGTCTTGTCTTCTTGGAGCTATTGTCTGCGCATGACATCTCTAATTGGCTTTCTCCCTAGTGTATTTAAAAAATATTCAAAATATCCAAACGCGATAGATCACCTGAAACTGAGGACAATCGCCGGTCCTCGGTTAATAAATATCGTCGGATAATGAATAACGCGAATAGTTCTCGTAAAAAGGACTCTAGTGCTAACTACTGGAGTCCATTACAATGTGTACCTGATAGTGACAACGAAGATATGGACGAAATAGTCGCGGTTAGTGAAAAAAAAATGTATGTACCATCTATCAAACTCTTCCAAGATTCTAGTGATTATGTTCACAGTGTTATGCAATCATTAAACATCTCTGATTACTGTATAAAAAGAATATCCATCGGAATAAAAATTATTTGTGAGTCCCTTACTTTTTATAAATCAATGTTTAACAAATTAAAATCTGAAAACTGTCAGTTCTTCTCTTGTTGACCGACGGTTCTATTTTGCGATGGATGCCCAGGGCAAAATAAAAATAGCATTGTTGCCTCTATGTTCATGTACGTTGTGAATAACACAACAAATATTGAAGGGGTAACTCTGCATTTTTTTTGGCCCAATCATGGACAAAGTGAGTGGGATTCGGCTCATAGCGCTATCGGGCAAGCCATCTCCCAAGCTGGAGATTTGTTTGTGCCCTCGCAGCTAAACCCAATTATAGCATACAAGAAGGAAGAAACCATATAAAATTCACCAGATGGAAATAGACGACTTTTTTTTATTTCACTTTCTAAATAACTCCGGATCCTGACAATAAGGAAGGACAACGAAACTGAGGAATCAATTTCATGGCCACAAATGGTCCAATGGGAATTTAATAAGAACAATCCTGAGGTTATATGTAATTTTTGGCTCTCTTTGTCGGTATTGCTTATGTTTGTATTAGCTGTTAGTTTATGTTTTAAGAAATGATAGTTACTCGAGTTTTGGACGACGAAGAATAAAGTCATCTTGGTTTCTTAATGTAATTTTGTGTTTTTTATTTTTAACCGTTTTCTACCGTAACATAACTACTGGTGGGCTGGGGTTCGCAATCTTCCTTTTTCCGTTACACTTTTAAAAATGGAAGATAAAATTCGCAGTTTAGTTAAGTCCTGAAAAACAAGTTTTGTTTTTGAAAGAACAATTGTGTTCCATTCAAAAGAAACAATGCGTAAGGAGAATATGAGACAACGTCTGTCCGTCGCGAATATGCAACATCATTTTGACAAGTGTGTCAAGGGTAAAATGTATTCTGATGAATTGAAAATCCTGGCGTTTTCTATTCATTTCACTTCTCCTGTCACATATAGATTATTATGGCCATCTCTACATCTTCCATCAGCTGTCACGTTGAGTTCCTTCAAATTGTGTTGGCCAGAAACGCCTGGCAATTTTAATTTCAACGTAAAGACTTTAGAGTTGAAATTAAGTCATCTACCCAGTATTTTTAAATACTGTTCTATATCAGCTGACCAGATGTCACCAAAAACTATAATAAGAATGTGAGATTCCGGTTATGACGAATACCGATCAAAATGGCCTGCCAATAATGTATTGCTGCTTATGGTTCAAGACATTGCGAGGAGATACAAACATCCTCTCGTTTATTATTTCGTGAGTAGCATTTGCACGCTTTCAATGTGCAAAACAAACAAATTGTTTTAAAGCCGTACGTGCACTTAAGCATAGTGGCTTGTTTGTCTGCGACCAGTGATCGTGCTTCCGCGGCTTAGCAAAACATTTCGATATAAATTATGCTAAGCCTTACTTTGTAAGTAGTCTCTGTTCGAATCTTTTTCTTTTTTGATTCTCCACATTTACTAAAAGTGGTCGAGACTGCCTGTTGAAATATGATATATCATTAAGCAAGTCCACCGCCGAGTTGAACGGGTCTCCTGGAAGGACGTCGTACATTTGTACGACATTGATTTTAAGTCTGATCTACGACTTGTTTCAAAATTTACGAAGGCACATGTGCGGCCAAACAAATTTCAGAGAATAACAGTAGAATATGACTCCCAAGTCTGAGACTCACTGTCTCAGCAATTATTTTATATTATAATAATATTTAATGCAAACAAGGTGGGTTTTATTAAAATTTTTCTGTTTTTCAGCATATCATTGAATCTGATGTCCAAAGTTCAAGGCCAGGAGGCCCACCGTAATTTCGAAATTGTTTGATTTTCTATAACAACCAAAATTATGAACCTCTAAAAAGATAACTCTAAACCTTATTTGTAAAAGATAGCTCCCGATTCTGTGGATACCTCTTGCTCTTAAAAGTCTGCACGATGGTTTACGCGATCGATAATTCCGCGGTTACTTATCCTTTTCTTAGGGTCCTTTCAATAATCTTTTTACAGTTGGATAATTAGCCCTGGTCAGGAGAGTGGATGCGAACCCAAGCGGCCACTGAAATTTATAAGCGAACAGAGCGACGAGAGAGTAAGGACTCGAAGCCGTAAGAGAGGAAGCTGTCAGAGCTCTGGATGCGATTCCCTTTGTTCTGGCAGCTAAATCAACTGCAGCGGAGAGAACGAGGCGAATTCAGTCTCCACCAACACCAATACAGTTCCCAGCCAGAGAGACAAGCCCCAGGAACTGTTCGTTGCCAATAACGTTGGAGACGGCTGAATTCACCTCCTGAGAGAGTGTGTGAGCGAATGTGTGATTACACTGAATAAACAAACAACAAACAAACTAGACGTGTTAAAAGTCACGCAACACATGGAATGGATGTAATTTTCAAGCAGTAACTTGTACCTTTAAATCATAGTTATACATTGTTTAAGTTTTATTTTAAATAAAGATTTTTATTCAAATTCAATAAATTAATCAAAACGGAGAGTGACATACTTAAGACCATGCATAACGCCAGAACGGACATCCATTCACAGACAGTAAAATGGACAATCCGTGAGAAGTCTACAATAAGAAGTCCATGCATTTGACATTAATCTGTTGTTGCTACAGTTGATGCTCCATTAAAAATACTTTTTGGAGTTTGATTGTCAGATTTTCAATATTCAAATTGTGCCAAAATCATTCCTGAACGATTATTTCGTCTTGTCAATCGCATCACATAGCCTTAATGTCATAAATAATTTAGAAAAACCTTAATTTAGAAGGGGGCAGTCATTTCTCTTTCTTTTTTGAGATCTGACTATATGCGATCCGGCGAAGGACCATTAAGTGAATTTTCAACGTTTTATTGATGATCACAATAGTATTGCTATTCATTTTAATAAGTGGTTTTAATTGATGAACAAACGAATAAACATCGTTTAATGTTAAAATTTTAACTTTGTGTTTTATATTTTTTTTTTTTGATATTTGATTTTTTTGGTTTAGCCATCCATAACGTTGCAAGTTAACACGGTGGGATCGAAGCAGCCATATGCCGCTGACCCAGCAACTCATGAGATGTCATTGTCGCCACAAGCTCCAACAACTCAACCGCGTTCCAAGTAATCGTTGTCAGCTGAGGAAGTTGGGCGACAAATATTGTGAACTCGCAACATCATATCCTGCACATGCGGTAAGATCAGCACATTGTTCGAGTGTCGCAACGGAGAATAGTAGGATTAGGAAATGTCAGCTAACAGAATAGTTATAAGCATTGAGTTTAGTTTTCCTATGAGCCTCTTAAATAACACGAAAATCTGGTTCCGATTCCACTACAAAAACAAACAGAGCCAGCCGTCAGTTTGACACTTTGGAGTGCCTGAATGGGGTCACCCAAATTGGCTGTCAAATTGCCGCAAACTCAAATTAAAATACGCGCCAGAAGGCATGTCGTTTTGTCGTGGGATTGAAACCAGAGGAATCACTGAAAAGAGTAATCATTCTTTATTTTATCCTTTATATTATAATAATGTTCCTTTTTGTATTCTAGAGAATAAACACTGCATTCTCCGCAACATTCAGCTGGGTGAGGTGTTTTATTTAAAAAGTATTGCCCTCAATTTCATCGTCCATTGCCAGTGGACGAAGTGATACATAGGATGTGCCAAATCACTAGACGTGATAAAAGTCAACATATGGAATGGATGTCAGTTACAAACAGTAACTTGTACCTTTAAGTCATAGTTATACATTGTTTAAGTTTAATTTAAAATAAAGATTTTTATTTGAATTCAATAAATTAATCAAAACGGAGAGTGACATACTTAAGACCATGCATAACGCCAGAACGGACATCCATTCACAGACAGTAAAATGGACAATCCGTGAGAAGTCTATAATAAGTAGTCCATGCATTTCACATTAATCTGTTGTTGCTACAGTTGATGCTCCATTAAAAATACATTTTGGAGCTTGATTATCAGATTTTCAATATTCAAATTGTGCCAAAATCATTCCTGAACGATTACTTCGTCTTGTCAATCGCATCACATAGCCTTAATGTCATAAATAATTTAGAAAAACCTTAATTTAGAAGGGGGCAGTCATTTCTCTTTCTTTTTTGAGATCTGACTATATGCGATCCGGCGAAGGACCATTAAGTGAATTTTCAACGTTTTATTGATGATCACAATAGTATTGCTATTCATTTTAATAAGTGGTTTTAATTGATGAACAAACGAATAAACATCGTTTAATGTTAAAATTTTAACTTTGTGTTTTATATATTTTTTTTTTTTTTTTTTTGATTTTTTTGATTTAGCCATCCACAACTTGCGTGCCGTGTTTTACAAATAACACGCGGAACATGCAAGTTAACACGGTGGGATCGAAGCAGCCATATGCTGCTGACCCAGCAACTCATGAGATGTCATTGTCGCCACAAGCTCCAACAACTCAACCCCGTTCCAAGTAATCGTTGTCAGCTGAGGAAGTTGGGCGACAAATATTGTGAACTCGCAACATGATATCTTGCACATGCGGCAAGATCAGCACATTGTTCGAGTGTCACAACGGAGAATCGTTGTGCATTGAGTTTAGATTTGCATCGAGCGCGAGTTACCCTCCCAGTGTCAAATACAGCTGCAACATCAGATCACTCACCGTGAGGAGCTATCGGACGGAAGCGTCACACAGTGCCTACGCCAAATAAACTTACGTTCCCGACCCATTGGGTTTCCAGTCCTTAAAATAGTAAAAACTGAAAACTGTCAGTTGTACAAACGAAGTAATTGCATGCACTTTGCAGTCAGCCGTTGGTGAAACAACCTGCATGGCAGTAATTTGAACCAAGGACTAAGGAACAGTTTCAGTTGCTAAATATTTGGCAAGCACTCTTCAGCCAACATCGCTGTTTTCATGCTGTGACAATTTGCAGAATGATTTCCTTCTAAACTATTTCATTAGAATTAGGTTATATGTATTTCATTTTAAAATTTTGTTAACGCGATTTCAAAAACAAAATGCTTTGTTAAATATATATATGTACATATACGGTGGCCTCCACTCATAAATATGTCGGTCAACAAACTTAAGTTGTTGCGACGCAATGATCAGCATATTTATGTTGGGCAATGATTTAATTAATTAATTAATTTAATTAATGTTTTAGTGCTTTAATTTATAATATTTTAATTGGCGCCCCAGCAGGGACCACAGGTTTCGGTTCGCGTGTTATCAAAATAAAAATCAATCCCTTAACTAGCGACAAAACTTCCCTCAAGTCGTGAAGTGTCGGTTTAAGAAAAGAAAAAATATTACGCTAGCGAATATTCCTGTGGTTAAACGCGATCGTGTGTCAAGAATTAAAGGGCCCCCTAGTAGCCGTTGCAGCTAAAAACTCGGAAGCGGAAGAACGGGAAGCGAGAGACGCTAGCCGCATCAACCAGATCGAACAATCAGGACATCGATTGATCTCCTGTAGTCTTTAGTTACATATGTATTTATCTAAGCGTAGTAATAAGAGTGATTATTTGATATAATTAATAATACAATCAATTATTATTATTTGAAAGAAAAATTCATTTAAAAGTCATTTAAGAAAGAAAATTCGGATCTAGAATCATAAGAGTAACAAAGAAAAAATTAGGAGGAATAAACGATCAAGAAATGATCTTACGGGTAATAATCCTCCAGAGGACATTCCAGAAATCATTTCGAAACTCAGCGCCACTGGCCCAACCGAGTGCACAAATTAACACCAAACCCATGTATCAGACAAACTACACGCCACAAGGACAAAGCAGGTCCCTCCAACAATTACAGGTCCATGTGTGGCAATGCTGCTAAAAATTAGGGGAATGAAAAGAAAAGAAACGACATGGGCTGCCGGTGGTGAATACTATTCATGTTCCCTATCCTACATTAGCCTATATCACCACATTCCTACATTGCAGTAGAATCACACTCCGGATTCATGATGCTGACTCAACGTCTGGAGCAAACATTTCACGTGGATCTTATTTCGCACGTTTTCCTCATTCTCTCATTTTCCACATATTCACCTTTTCCGCCGCATAGTTTAAGTTAGGTGTTAAGTTATCATTCATACTTTTGTATCTTTAGTTATTAAGTAACTCGGAATGAATAAAGAGGCCTTGTCCTCCGAAAAAATTATTTTTTTTCTTTTTCTAAACTTCTAATATTTTAATTGGCGCCCGAGCTCGGACCTTAGGATTCGGTTCGCGTGTTTTAAAAAGTCCCTTAAGTAGTGACGAATTAACGACAAAAAATCCCTAAAGAAGTGAAGTATCGGTCTAAAAAAAAAATACTGTGCGAGCGAAGATTCCTGTGGTCGTAGTAGCCGTTGCAGCCAAAAACTCGCCAGCGAAGGACGCTAGCCGCATCAACCCAGATCCAGATAACCAGGACACTGATGTATCTCCTGCAGTTAGTTATGTAAATATTAAAAATAAATACTTGGCGCAACAGGTCGATGGACAGGAAGAAATCCTCCAGGAAAAGCATCATCAAAGCAAGAAGACGATTGCCGGAAGAAATCATGGCCAATGAAAAACAAAATTTATCCAATAATAGAATCGAAAGGTTGCTAGAATATTTATACACCGATCGAACCGTCATCACTAAAATTCTTAGAATCATACACGCCTGTGACAAGATTAGAGATTTTCGATTTTCGGCAAGTCAAAACCTTTGGAAATGAAATCCTTAGATAGGGTAGTAAACATGTTACCAGTGATTGAGAACTATACCTACCTTCAGCCTTTCAACTCTGCATTCCTGGATACGATTTTTTAAATGTTGTCTTTGTATAAACTATCGTTTAGGAGAAAACAAGAAAGAGGTAGTAGAAAGAAAAAACATTATAGTAAATAAATTCCGTCAAGAACTTGGAGTGTTAGTTGACCAGCCAAAGCATGGTTACGGATCAACAAACGATGGAAAGCTAGGATCTTTTTCCGCGATCCAAAAATATCCTCAAGTATCAATGGAATGGATGAACAAATTATAAACAGAGTTGGTGTCATTTTAAGAACAATTTCTTTGGGATACGAAATCGATATAGAGAAATGTGAGCAATATGCCAAGGAAACTGCCAAATTATTTATAGAAAAATATCCTTGGTATTACATGCCCATAAGTATACATAAGGTGCTGGTACATGCAGCTATTTTACCAATTGGACAGTTAAGCGAGGAGGCTCTAGAAGCAAAATATTAAGAATAAATACAGATGTGAGAGAGCACCATACTAGAAAAATCACGAGTTTCGACGAGCTGTTTCGGACCTGTTAAACTACTTCATAGAGGGCATCACGGACTCAAAGTACAACAAAGCGATACTACACCAAACCAGAACAGTACGTGAACGTCCAGCTAAGGTCCGTAGTCATAGTCAGCCGTTATCATCAAGAAGGAACCAGCAACCATCATTAAGCATCTCAGAGATGAAGCAGGAAAAAGGTGAGCGCAAATGCTTCAAGTGCGGAAATCAAACACATATCGCAAGGGACTGTAAAATTCGATCGTTCAAATGCTTCAAATGCGGGCAAGTAGGTCATCGATTGGGGGCACTTGGGGATGGGAATTCGGCGCCAGAGCGAGACGGAAGATATGAGCGAGAGGGAAGATAATTTGACCTTGAGAAGGTTGGTGTTTGTTTGATGTGTGCCACGGATGACTGGGGTGCAGACTTGGGTGACGTATTTTGTTGTTAATATTTTTTGTGTATCTACGGAATGGTAATGGTGTATGAGGATACTCATCGAATGAGGATATTTCAAAACCAAACACAACCCGATGTACAACTACAGAATTGTAGCATCTCTTTAGAGAAAGATAAACTGTATACAATTTGCTATACCAGCGAATACGAGACAGTATTTTTACCATGGGAGCGTGTAGTCGCATGTTTTAAGTGTGCATCTTTAGTCAAGAAATGTCCAGTGTGCAGAAGTTCGATAACGACTTTACCTCGAATACATTTCTCATAAGTGAGCCAGATCCGACATGATCACGAGAAGAAAAAAAAACCCGCATGATTCGGATTTTATAATTTCGATTCATTTCACTATTTACATTGAAGGTTAACAGACCCGGGAGGGGCACCAAGGAAAAATGTATTGGTGCGAGAAATTAAGAGAAGGAGAAAACATGTGTACATGTGAAGCGGGGTGGATGGATATTGAAGTCTCCAATGTTCTGTTCTATACCTAGAGATTTATTTGAGTTTCAAGCAACACCTGAAAATGGCAATGAGTGGACGATCTTGCCGATATCCTCAATTGCCGATATTAAACTGCAATAATCTTCGCAACGCTTCAAAATGTTTTATTTTTTTATTTTTTATTACAGCAATTCTACATTTTATTAATGGTATTCCCCTTCCTTTGGACATTTACTTTCAACAACCAAACAGAAGCAATAATCTCACATTTGCAATGAGTTTACCGAATAATGATACAGTACAAATAGGATTATCTTTTCGCTTGTTAACGTTTTCGAATGCAATAAAATCTAATAATTCCATCACTACCGAAAATTCAATTCATGATGATGATATATTCTTCCATCTACAACAGAGAAAAGCCCAACCAGGAAATTCGTTACTGTGGAAGAGGCAATAGAGGGCTTTAGGCAAGATTTAATAAAGAGCCGAAGCCGAAATATCTGGAATAATCGAGAATAAAGGTATTTTTTATAGGCATTTCAAACTAGAATTTGATAATGAGAAAACCTTAACGATTCGCTGTACCTATGCATGCTTTGAATACCATGAATATCAAACGGAAAGAATTCTAAGCAATGGTGAGGTTGAACTCATTACGAAGCAGGATTTGAATTATAAAGCTGATGTGGAATTAGTAGACTTACAAGCAATGAAACAAACATATAACATGAGCATTTCTTAATAACCACTGGCAGTGTGCACTTTGCTTTTCAACATTAGCAGTAATAATTGAAATTATGATAAATATCGAAGCGTTTATAAAAGATTACGAAGGAATTATATTGGATGAACATTCTGAAAGACTTAGGATGTGTAACAAGTTTATATCACCATATATACTGATGGAGAAGAAGTTTTCGATTTACGGCGAACATTCCGGGAATTGCCCATGGGCACATGTCAATACAATTATGGGGCCTAATACATGTGTTTGGGATGAGCTTGATAGTCTTCCAACAAATATGTAACAGGATAAGTATTTTAAACTTTCGTTATTTTGAAGATTTTAGTGGTCCAGTTTGGAGTGTAGCCCTTTTCAAATACATGTTTGTATTTACTAATTCGTACAAAATCACCAAAATCACTGGAATATAAGATAGGTGGCCTTGAGGAACGTACGCAGAGCATATTTTGCAATAATATTCACAACAAACATGTTTTCTATCGGCCTCGTGTGTCTTAAGGCATTCGTTGCATTTTTTGATATTTTTACAGGGCGATATTTTCCCCACTACCCCTGACGCCTTATGACTACTGAAACATTTTTGGCCTCTGAAGCATCTATTACAATCTCTACATAAAACATCTGGTACGTGTTGAGGACATCTGGGGGATTGCTGACATTGCGGGCACGATCCTCCGCATTGGTGATCGTTCTTATTGTTATATGGTATATGGCATTTTTCGCAATAATAACTGCGAACAAATGCTGCTGTTAATGAAACTATAACACTGTAATACTCCTTGTAATAAAGTAGATTGAGTGTTTTTTTGGTATCATCATTACATGATCCTTTAAAAAAGATATTTCGACCTTTTGTTCCATATTCATAGACTACGATATTATAAACTTTTAAATAATTTTGAAATACGCGGAGCTCTGGAATACCACACCCCTCTGAAGGTATATTTACCCGAGTTTCTTTTATAAGTTCTACAGCTTTTAGGGTTTGCATTTTGGAACAATTTGGTCTTATTTTTTTGTATTCGGGATCGTTGATCGTTGGTAAACATAATTTGTCAGCACTTTTATGGTAATCATTCCTCTCCTTTTGGAACATTCTTCATCCAATGCAGGGTATCTTTTTTTTCCACTTCCATGTGGGAGTCTTACAGTAGTTACGCTCATACAAAAAGTGTCTGCGCTTAGGCCATCAGAATTACTCTGGAAAATGTTTGCTTATCATCTCCCATACGTCTTCAGCCTGCCCCTCGTTCTTCAAAACTCTTACAGCAGAATGTGATTCCAACTTTGTTTGTACAATTGAGATCCTTAATAGTACATTTGAGTATATCATTTATAGCATTTTTGATCCAAGATGTGGGCTCAACGTCATAAGGTATTGCCTTAATTTTGAATTCTATTGTACGACTACGTACATTGAAGCGCCGCACGTCCTTGAGAGCATTCAGTTCATCGTCTTGATGATCATTGAAGCGTATTAGGAGGAAAACTTTTTGCGTATCCAGCTCAACTAATATACGCGGTCCATATTTTGATTGGCAGAGACTCGCTTTGATTATGTTGTACTTTTTAAGAGGCTGTAGGAGTTTAAGTCCTGGTAGGGGCTTCTGCATCCCTAAGATGTTTAACTTTTCCAGAATGTAGAATACATGACTATTTTTAAGGAAAGAAACGACCGAACTGATTTAGTTAGTTAAAATTTTGGCTATAAAAGGCAAAAATTGTTTTATAAATTTGTCATTACAAATGGAGCAATCACTCATAGCAATCATGAATCTGATGTTGCCTAACGGGTTACAAGTAAGTACTTTTCTATATAAAATTCATGTACAGTGGCGACAAAATAAATAGCACAGTTACATAGCATATACTAATTATGGTCTAAATCAGCAGCTTAATCAATTAAATATAAAATAGTTTTAGGATTTACAAAGTGTAACTTCCCTGTAAACTAACGGTACATGTTACTCCTTAAATCATCCCTGGATTTTCAAATTAAATGACATTTTGTAAAGGCTGGTAGAAATAGTATGGACAATTTAAATAGCACACCTTTTGTTTATTACAATTATTTTGCAACTTTTAAATCTAATTCTTGATATTATTAAGGTAAGTAATAATAAAGAGTTTCTTTTGAAGGAAATTCAAAGATTTAAAGTTTTGGTATATCAACAACAGTATGGGACGAGGAATTCATTCCACGGAGGATTTCAGGCGGTGTGTTCTTGCCTATAAGAATGAAGGAAGCTCAAATTCGGACATTGCACGAAAATTGGAGTGCTCACGAAAAAAAGTAACTAATGCCATTCAACATTACGAAGAAATGGGCTCGATCCAAAACAAAGTGCGTAAGGATCGCATGCGTAAGACCACCTCCAGAACCGACTCGACCATTGTTCCAAACGACCATTGAGCAAACTCGATCCATTTTTGACAGCTCCTAAAATAAAGCTAAAAATTGAAAGGGAGCTGAACGTGAATGTTTCTGTAAGCACAATTAAAAATCGCCTCCGAGAAAAAAAATTGTTCGGACGGATTGCCAGACAGAAACCACTGGTATCAAATCGGAATTTGTCACGTCGTTTGGAGTTTGCCCGTGACCACGTTAATAAAAGTCCAAATTGGTGGGATAACATTATGTGGACCGATGAATCGAAATTTAATCGGTTCGGATCAGACGGGAAACAATATGTAAGGCGCGGGATCAACCAAGAATTCAACCCTAAATACACCATAAAAACAGTGAAGCACGGTGGAGGCAACATTCTTGTATGGGGGTGTTTTTCTTCGCGTGGTGTTGGTCCGATTTATCGGATTGAGGGCATTATGGATCAAGTGAAATACAAGGACATCTTGAGCACTGTTATGCTTCCTTATGCTGAGGAGGAAATGCCACTGAGATGGAAATTTCAGCACGACAATGACCCCAAGCATACAGCTAAATCTGTAAAGCAGTGGTTATTGAGCCAGAAAATTGACGTTTTAAGTTGGCCAGCCCAGTCCCCTGATCTCAATCCAATTGAGAACTTGTGGAGCGATGTCAACAAATCAATTAACAGAACGGCAGCCACAAATTTAGATCAACTTTGGGTGGAGATTCAACGTGCTTGGAGTGCTATACCGGTAGAGAGGTGTAAGGCCCTGGTATCATCAATGTGCCGTCGATGTACTGAAGTTATTAAAAATAAAGGCTATCCGACTAAATATTGAGGAGATCTCCATATTTATTTTTTTTATTTTCTTTTCTATTCTCTTAAATTTAATGAATTTCGTAAAGTGTGCTATTTATTTTGACTGCAAGAAATTGACACAATGAATACTTTTTACCTTTTTTTTTTTTAATATGAATGAAATGTTTATGGTTTTTATTTTTTTAAGTGAACTGTACCTAACTTTATTTTGTTGCATAAGTAATATCTTTTTTTACTGTAGATAAATACAAAAATTTTTAGTTTGAAAAAATGAAGCCTAAGTGTGCTATTTATTTTGTCGCCACTGTATGTTTATAACTTTTTTTTTTTTTTTGACAAATCCTGTATTGTGATGGTGGGAGTACAGGATCAAGAACTTCCCACAGATCATACTATTATCTACGAAGGACCTGTGGACTGCACTGACAGTCAAGTACGTTTATCGTACTATACAGACAGTGGAAATATTATTGTATGGGCTCCATTTGCTGTATAGAAAGAAAATAAAAAAGCAGAGGAATTCCAAGAAAAGTAAAACCACCATTTTTTTTTTAAACTTTATAACAATAAATATAAAAAAAAATTTATTTTCGCGGACCTGTAGGAAGGCGAACGCAAACTCGTCCATACAATCGCTACAGAAATGTGGACGATGGCTTGGCCCACAAGCAGCTTCCCCGTTTCTTTAAATTCCACAATGAGGGCGTAGAGGGCCTCCTCCTGCTCCTTCTATCCCCGAAGCACTTTGTCAGGGTCTTGTGTTTTGGAAGGGCCAATGATGGTGTACGAATTAACACTCACACAAAAAATAAATCCACATTTTCTCTAATCTACAAAACCTAATTGTCGAACTGAGTTTTGCAGAACTTTAATACCACCCACTCAAATATGTAAGAAGACCGAAAATAATATTTTTCGGCTTGCGCAGACCAAGAAAACGTATTATTAATGCAAGACGCATTAAGTTCTCAGCTGTTTGTTGTGGGGCACGCACGCATCGGGAGCAATATTTGTCTTTTTACTCTTGCTTTTTTATTATTGTTATATTTACTACCTAACTATTACACTATTCACATTAAAAATGTCGTGTAAAACGTGTGGAAACAAAGTGGAGCGTGCTCAACTGAAGGTGGTGTGCCGGTGCTCCAATAGCCTTTCCCACGCAGCCTGCGTTAACATAATGCATGCTGATATAGAGCTTATAAAGAAGGCAAACAAACTCTGGAAGTGTAACATATGTACTGCAAATAAACGACGTGAATCGCTATCCGGGGAAGCACCAGCATGCGTTCCTAGCCCGAGGATTGACAACATAACACCTGTTAACCCAACACCTATCGATCCACTGAAGTCAAATGTTACACTGGATTTGATTTACGCTGAAATACAGGAAGTAAAGGAGATCCAAAAGAAGCAGATAGAGGAATTGCAAATGAAAAATATTGAATGCGAGTTTAAAATTCGACAACTAGAGAAGAAAGTGGATCATCTAGAACAACTAATAGGGAATGCTGTGGAGATCTATAACATTCCACCTAACTGCAGTGATACTTCTAACATTGATTTGGCTATAACTAAACGACAAAAGAACACATCAAACAGTAGCAGTGATCAATCAAAGAAAAAGATTCTCTGTGTTAAATTTGTCTCTCGCCAGTGCAAGGAAAGAGTGATGAAAGCAAAGAGAGAAAAAAAATCACAGCTGACAACAGCACTACTCAACGGAGAAGATGTACTTAAACGATTGCTTAACTTACCAAACACGTCAACTGTTAAATGCTGCATTGTCGCTGAAGGGAGAAAAAGGGTATCAATATGTATGGACTAAAAATGGAACAGTTTATATGCGGAAGAAGGAGGGAGATAATTTAGTAAGAATTACTTGTCTTCTTTGAATGAAACTTTGATAGATCATATTAACGGAAGTATTTCAGTAAAGCATAAAATCCTTCTTACAATGATTAACGGGAAGGTCTGCAATGCCATAACTGAAACCTCTTCAACTCAAAGGTGTTAAGGTGTTAAAAGACTTCAACAAAATAGATTTGGTATTGAACAAGCAAGTTCAAGACAAGTCAAAGCTGAGGTTTGGGTTATCCTCCTTGCATGCGAGTTACATATCCTATTACTTCCGCAGACGCTAAGTCAGCGTTTAATGTCAAACCTTTGGTGTGAACATTCCATTCCCACGAAACTGCAACCGGAGCACTTTTGCCCCGGTATGCAATCGCAATGTATACGTAAGTTCTGTTGAGATTTATTTTTGTATTAGGTAGTAAGTGCAGTTTCAACCTTCGTGAAAAACGCAGCTTCGCTTTAGACAGCGGCTTTTCTCGAAGTCATTCAAATATATAAATAAAGATTCAATATTAAGAAACAGAAGAACAGAAAGTGTTCGTGTTTTATTGATTCAAAAAACCAAAAATTATTCGTATACATACGAAACATAAAACTTGCGCGGATAACATTTTTTGAATATTTACTCCATGTCTCCTATAAACTGCCTATAGAACAATGGCAAGCTCGTGGTGAGGAAAAAGAGAGAAAAGTCGAAGAAAACAAGAAAAGGATTCACGAAGCATTTAGAAGCCGAATGGGACTCTTAGTTGACAAACCAAAACCAGGTTATGGTACTACGAATGATGGCAACACTGCCCGTCGATTTTTCCATGACTCTGTTACTTCTTCGGATATAACCAACATAGATTGGTTCGGGTTGTTTTATTAACAATATCCAGTGGATATCCAATACAAATCGATCGATTTAAGGATTATTGTATTGATACAGCAAATTTGTTTGTGCAACTGTACCCATGGTATAATATGCCCGCAACTGTACATAAAATTATACCTAAAGCAAACTTTTCATCAATCAACGCTTCAAAAATAAGGATGAGCTCATGACATGTTTACAAACGGAATGGAAATTGATACCAATGTCCACAATAATACATTTAATTGAACCTTTGCCCCGTAGATGTGCGGAGGTAATCAAAAATAAAGGTTACCACACCAAATATTAAAAGTTGCTTAAGTTTCGAACAGCTCCATTTTGAGAGAAATTTGTATTTTATTTTTTTTTTTACTTTGAATGAATTTATTTTGAATTTTTGTTTTTACTATATATATCTAAGTACATATTGTGTTTTCAACGAATTTTAGTGTACATTTACTTGAAAATGATCCTTTTTATTAAAACTTTCTGCTTTTGATATTCTTATGCAAAAATAAATTGAAAAAATACAAAAATAATTTTGGCCATGTTTTTGGGAAAATTTGCCTGCGAATTAGTTTATTTTGTAAACGAGTCTTAAGTGGATTTTGATTAAATAAAGACGCTTCTCCTCCAATAATTTTTTTACTTAAACTCATAGAAAGTAAAGTGCACGTACATAAGTGTACTGATTTTGGGTGAACCGCACCTTACCATGAAGTATTAAGTTTTGTTCGATTGAATTATGTAATAAAAAAATTTAATAAAATGACGACCGACAACAGGACGAAAGAAGACTTTAAAAAAGCTGCTGATAACAACTAATAAAGCCTCATTAAAGAGCGAAACAGAACACTCAAAGACACAATTAGTGTACTGGCAAGCGCAGTGTAGTGAAACTAGACGTGGTAAAAGTCATGCAACATATGGAATAGATGTCAGTTACAAACAGTAACTTGTACCTTTAAGTCATAGTTATACATTGTTTAAGTTTTATTTTAAATAAAGATTTTTATTTGGATTCATTAAATTAATCAAAACGGAGAGTGACATACTTAAGACCATGCATAACGCCAGAACGGACATCCATTCACAGACAGTAAAATGGACAATCCGTGAGAAGTCTATAATAAGTAGTCCATGCATTTCACATTAATTTGTTGTTGCTACAGTTGATGCTCCATTAAAAATACCTTTTGGAGCTTGAATGTCAGATTTTCAATATTCAAATTGTGCCAAAATCATTCCTGAACGATTATTTCGTCTTGTCAATCGCATCACATAGCCTTAATGTCATAAATAATTTAGAAAAACCTTCTTAATTTAGAAGGGGGCAGTCATTTCTCTTTCTTTTTTGAGATCTGACTATATGCGATCCGGCGAAGGACCGTTAAGTGAATTTTCAACGTTTTATTGATGATCACAATAGTATTGCTATTCATTTTAATAAGTGGTTTTAATTGATGAACAAACGAATAAACATCGTTTAATTTTAACTTTGTTTTATATTTTTTTTTTTTGAAAACCTTCTAAATGTAGAAGGGGGCAGTCATTTCTCTTTCTTTTTTGAGATCTGACTATATGCGATCCGGCGAAGGACCATTAACCCTCCGATGAGCGTATGGGTCTGGCCAGACCAAACCGACTTTTAAATGTGCGTAAGTTTTTTTCTAGATATTTCTGAGTGGTAGCAGTCCATGACTTCTTCAAATATGCTGACGTGAACACAATAGAACGGTAAACATTACATTTGCGATATATTTGTAGTGGAAAAAACTAATTTTAAAGGACTTTCGTGAATCATGCACACATGGGTCTGAGTAGACCCACAGTTTATGCGTAGGATTCATAGTGCGAATATCGAGAGTAAATTGGGTGGTGATTTGATGTTAGATTCTTTTAAGTGTTATTGAGTTTTCTTTTAACAAAATTGCAGGTTAGTAATATTGGTTCATTGAATTATATCTTTAGTTCACGTGTGTTAGGATTATTTCGTGAGATATTTTGTTGCCGCTTGTGAATAGTTTTGGCTCGTGTCAATTTTTTTGTATTTTTCGTTTCCAGTAAAATGGAGAGAGAAGGTAGTGAGGGTGATATTTTTACAAGTATGGTGCGTAAACTAAATGCACCAAATTTGAATTCCGAGGAACGAGAGCGACTTGAGGAGCAAATCGAACAAATTATGGGGCCGGAATTCGACTCATTCGAAACAGGTGGCGACTTGGACGACGAAGACTACGTGCCAGAGGAAGATGAAAATCTGGATGAGGCGTCTGATGTAGAACAGGAGATTGAGTTAGAGGCCGTTTTGGATGATAACGATGATGATGAGGAGGAATTGGACAAAGAAGCACCAACCGCAATTCTATCATCCAGTGATGTTGCACCAGACTACGTGGCTGCTCCTGTTCAGGAAGAGACTTACCGTTCGAAAGATGGCAAGATATGGAATGCGAGTCCACCACCTTCTGGAAGACCACGTTCGCATAATGTGCCAACGATTACCCGTAAAGGGCCGTTACGAGGAACGTTGCCGCATCACCGAGCCATCTTCAAATCGTTGTTGTCCCCCGAAATCGTGAACATTATCGTGCGGGAAACTAATCGAAAAGCTCTCGAATCCTTTCGACAATGGAACGAAGAGCATCCTAATAAAAAACAGCGAGCTTGGACGATGACCAACGAGCACGAAATGTATGCCTTCTTTGGGATATTGCTGTTTGCTGGTGTGTTCCACGCCAATTCGCAGCCAGCAAAAGAATTGTGGGCGAGTTACAATATGCCCATCTACAAAGCTACAATGTCCTTCAACCGGTTCAAGTACTTGACCACATACATCCGCTTTGATAACGGTAAAACTCGTGCGGAGAGACTTCAACAAAGCAAATCTGCGGCCGTAGACGATGTGTGGCTCATGCTGATGGCTAATTTAGAGATAGCATACACCCCGGGCTGCCAAGTGACCGTCGATGAGCAGTTATTTCCATATCGCGGACGAACTAGGTTTACTCAATATATTCCGAGTAAACCCGCGAAATACGGAATAAAGGTTTGGTGGATTTGCGATTCCGTTTCAAATTATCCTCTGAAAGGAATAATTTATACGGGAAAACCACCATGTGGCCAACGAGAGACGAACCAAGGCGAGCGGGTTGTCATGAAATTGATGGAGAAATACATGGCCAGCGGCAGAACAGTTTACGCTGACAACTTCTTTTCGTCATATAATTTGGCAGAGATGTTGATGGATCGAAATGTGGCGTTTGTGGGCACCGTAAGAAAAAACAAGACCTTTATCCCTCCTCAATTGCTGAACCCAAAACGTGCACTGAACAGTACCATCTTTTGCTTTCACAATAATAATGTCGCTTTATGTTCCTATATGGCAAAGCCAAAGAAGTCAGTAGTCATGTTGTCCACCGTTCACTACCGTCGTGACACCGATCCATCGAAAGCATCAAAGCCGAATCAAATATTGGACTACAATCAATTTAAAGCAGGTGTGGACACAATGGATCAGATGTTGACTGGATATTCTTCTAAGCGTTAGACGAATCGGTGGCCGTTGGCAATGTTTTACAACATGCTAGATATCGCCGGCTTAGCCTCATTCATCATCTATGACGATTTGAATCCAGCAAAACAAAGCGACAAACGTCGTTCATATGTCATTGAATTGGCGCGGCAGCTGGTAATGCCACACATGACAAATCGGGCAACCAACCCATTGATTCGTAGGTTTGTTCACATCAAGCAAGCAATGAATCTTTTCAATGTCATTGTAAGAATACTCGAAATGTATATGAAACATAACACACCTTATTTATACATATATTTCGCTATTTTCAGGTGCCGGACTCCCGCCCATCGACATCAGCTGCACCTCAACCACAGCCATATGCTGAGGTAGCCTCCACACGTTCGTCATACTATCTTTGCTCAAAAAAGCGACGTAAAACCAGATATCATTGCTCCATATGCAATCGTCCTATATGCCTCAATGAACATTCTATGCAATTGTATAAGTGCAAACCAGAATGCTCTTCATAAACTATTTTTATTTGATAATAAATTAAGGTACCCGGACCTTTTCAAACGGACTAAAACATTCGTTTAATCATATTTTCATGTAAACATACACACATTCATACATACTAGCCACATATACTAACACACAATCACACATTTAGCACACCTCTGGTCATCTCCCGTTCCCTATTCTGAAATATACGTATTTAATATGTATGGGTCTGGGCAGACCCTTTGGGCTCCATTTACCGCCTAATATGCTCATCGGAGGGTTAAGTGAATTTTCAACGTTTTATTGATGATCACAATAGTATTGCTATTCATTTTTAGAAGTGGTTTTAATTGATGAACAAACGAGTAAACATCGTTTAATGTTAAAATTTTAACTTTGTGTTTTATATTTTTTTTTTTTGATATTTGATTTTTTTGGTTTAGCCATCCATAACGTTGCAAGTTAACACGGTGGGATCGAAGCAGCCATATGCCGCTGACCCAGCAACTCATGAGATGTCATTGTCGCCACAAGCTCCAACAACTCAACCGCGTTCCAAGTAATCGTTGTCAGCTGAGGAAGTTGGGCGACAAATATTGTGAACTCGCAACATCATATCCTGCACATGCGGTAAGATCAGCACATTGTTCGAGTGTCGCAACGGAGAATCGTAGGATTAGGAAATGTCAGCTAACAGAATAGTTATAAGCATTGAGTTTAGTTTTCCTATGAGCCTCTTAAATAACACGAAAATCTGGTTCCGATTCCACTACAAAAACAAACAGAGCCAGCCGGTCAGTTTGACACTTTGGAGTGCCTGAATGGGGTCACCCAAATTGGCTGTCAAATTGCCGCAAACTCAAATTAAAATACGCGCCAGAAGGCATGTCGTTTTGTCGTGGGATTGAAACCAGAGGAATCACTGAAAAGAGTAATCATTCTTTATTTTATCCTTTATATTATAATAATGTTCCTTTTTGTATTCTAGAGAATAAACACTGCATTCTCCGCAACATTCAGCTGGGTGAGGTGTTTTATTTAAAAAGTATTGCCCTCAATTTCATCGTCCATTGCCAGTGGACGAAGTGATACATAGGATGTGCCAAATCACTAGACGTGATAAAAGTCAACATATGGAATGGATGTCAGTTACAAACAGTAACTTGTACCTTTAAGTCATAGTTATACATTGTTTAAGTTTAATTTAAAATAAAGATTTTTATTTGAATTCAATAAATTAATCAAAACGGAGAGTGACATACTTAAGACCATGCATAACGCCAGAACGGACATCCATTCACAGACAGTAAAATGGACAATCCGTGAGAAGTCTGTAATAAGTAGTCGATGCATTTCACATTAATTTGTTGTTGCTACAGTTGATGCTCCATTAAAAATACCTTTTGGAGCTTGATTGTCAGATTTTCAATATTCAAATTGTGCCAAAATCATTCCTGAACGATTATTTCGTCTTGTCAATCGCATCACATAGCCTTAATGTCATAAATAATTTAGAAAAACCTTCTTAATTTAGAAGGGGGCAGTCATTTCTCTTTCTTTTTTGAGATCTGACTATATGCGATCCGGCGAATGACCATTAAGTGTATTTTCAACGTTTTATGGCTGATCACAATTGTATTGCTATTCATTTTTAGCAGTGGTTTTAATTGATGAACAAACGAATAAACATCGTTTAATTTTAACTTTGTGTTTTATTTTTTTTTTTTTTTTTTGATTTAGCCATCCACAACTTGCGTGCCGTGTTTCCTTAACAAATAACATGCGAAACATGCAAGTAAACACTGTGGGTTCAAAGCAACCACATGTTGCTGACCCAGCAACTCATGAGATGTCATTGTCGCCACCAGCTCCGATAACTCAGTCGCGTTACAAGTAATCGTCGTCAGCTAAGGGAGTTGGGCGACAAATATTGTGAACTAGCAACATGATATCTTGCACATACGGCAAGATCAGTACATTGTTCGAGTGTCACAACGGAGAATCGTAGGAATAGGAAATGTCAGCTAACAGAATGAGTTAAGTTTTGCATCGAGCGCGAGTTACCCTCCCAGTGTCAAATACAGCCGCCACATCAGGTCACTTACAGTGAGGAGCTATCGGACGGAAACGTCATACAACGCCTACGCTAAAGAAACTTACGTTCCGGACCCATTGGGTCTCCAGTCCTTAAAAATAGTAAAAACTGAAAACTGTCAACTAGTACAAACGAAGTAATCGCTCAGCCGAAGGCATGTCGTTTTGTCGTGAGATTGAAACCAGAGGAATCACTAAAAAGAGTAATCATTCTTTATTTTATCCTTTATATTATAATAATGTTCCTTTTTGTATTCTAGAGAATAGACACTGCATTCTCCGCAACATTCAGCTGGGTGAGGTGTTTTATTTAAAAAGTATTTCCCTCAATTTCATCGTCCATTGCCGGTGGACGAAGTGATACATAGGATGTGCCAAATCACTAGACGTGATAAAAATCAACATATGGAATGGATGTCAGTTACAAACAGTAACTTGTACCTTTAAGTCATAGTTATACATTGTTTAAGTTTAATTTAAAATAAAGATTTTTATTTGAATTCAATAAATTAATCAAAACGGAGAGTGACATACTTAAGACCATGCATAACGCCAGAACGGACATCCATTCACAGACAGTAAAATGGACAATCCGTGAGAAGTCTGTAATAAGTAGTCGATGCATTTCACATTAATTTGTTGTTGCTACAGTTGATGCTCCATTAAAAATACCTTTTGGAGCTTGATTGTCAGATTTTCAATATTCAAATTGTGCCAAAATCATTCCTGAACGATTATTTCGTCTTGTCAATCGCATCACATAGCCTTAATGTCATAAATAATTTAGAAAAACCTTCTTAATTTAGAAGGGGGCAGTCATTTCTCTTTCTTTTTTGAGATCTGACTATATGCGATCCGGCGAATGACCATTAAGTGTATTTTCAACGTTTTATGGCTGATCACAATTGTATTGCTATTCATTTTTAGCAGTGGTTTTAATTGATGAACAAACGAATAAACATCGTTTAATTTTAACTTTGTGTTTTATTTTTTTTTTTTTTGAAAACCTTCTAAATGTAGAAGGGGGCAGTCATTTCTCTTTCTTTTTTGAGATCTGACTATATGCGATCCGGCGAAGGACCATTAAGTGAATTTTCAACGTTTTATTGATGATCACAATAGTATTGCTATTCATTTTAATAAGTGGTTTTAATTGATGAACAAACGAATAAACATCGCTTAATTTTAACTTTGTGTTTTATATTTTTTTTTTTTTTGAAAACCTTCTAAATGTAGAAGGAGGCAGTCATTTCTCTTTCTTTTTTGAGATCTGACTATATGCGATCCGGCGAAGGACCATTAAGTGAATTTTCAACGTTTTATTGATGATCACAATAGTATTGCTATTCATTTTAATAAGTGGTTTTAATTGATGAACAAACGAATAAACATCGTTTAATTTTAACTTTGTGTTTTTTGTGTTTAGAAGGGGGCAGTCATTTCTCTTTCTTTTTTTAGATCTGACTATATGCGATCCGGCGAAGGACCATTAAGTGAATTTTCAACGTTTTATTGATGATCACAATAGTATTGCTATTCATTTTAATAAGTGGTTTTAATTGATGAACAAACGAATAAACATCGTTTAATTTTAACTTTGTGTTTTATATTTTTTTTTTTTTTTTGATTTAGCCATCCACAACTTGCGTGCCGTGTTTCCTTAACAAATAACATGCGAAACATGCAAGTAAACACGGTGGGTTCAAAGCAACCACATGTTGCTGACCCAGCAACTCATGAGATGTCATTGTCGCCACCAGCTCCGATAACTCAGTCGCGTTACAAGTAATCGTCGTCAGCTAAGGGAGTTGGGCGACAAATATTGTGAACTAGCAACATGATATCTTGCACATACGGCAAGATCAGTACATTGTTCGAGTGTCACAACGGAGAATCGTAGGAATAGGAAATGTCAGCTAACAGAATGAGTTAAGTTTTGCATCGAGCGCGAGTTACCCTCCCAGTGTCAAATACAGCCGCCACATCAGGTCACTTACAGTGAGGAGCTATCGGACGGAAACGTCATACAACGCCTACGCTAAAGAAACTTACGTTCCGGACCCATTGGGTCTCCAGTCCTTAAAAATAGTAAAAACTGAAAACTGTCAACTAGTACAAACGAAGTAATCGCTCAGCCGAAGGCATGTCGTTTTGTCGTGAGATTGAAACCAGAGGAATCACTAAAAAGAGTAATCATTCTTTATTTTATCCTTTATATTATAATAATGTTCCTTTTTGTATTCTAGAGAATAGACACTGCATTCTCCGCAACATTCAGCTGGGTGAGGTGTTTTATTTAAAAAGTATTTCCCTCAATTTCATCGTCCATTGCCGGTGGACGAAGTGATACATAGGATGTGCCAAATCACTAGACGTGATAAAAATCAACATATGGAATGGATGTCAGTTACAAACAGTAACTTGTACCTTTAAGTCATAGTTATACATTGTTTAAGTTTAATTTAAAATAAAGATTTTTATTTGAATTCAATAAATTAATCAAAACGGAGAGTGACATACTTAAGACCATGCATAACGCCAGAACGGACATCCATTCACAGACAGTAAAATGGACAATCCGTGAGAAGTCTGTAATAAGTAGTCGATGCATTTCACATTAATTTGTTGTTGCTACAGTTGATGCTCCATTAAAAATACCTTTTGGAGCTTGATTGTCAGATTTTCAATATTCAAATTGTGCCAAAATCATTCCTGAACGATTATTTCGTCTTGTCAATCGCATCACATAGCCTTAATGTCATAAATAATTTAGAAAAACCTTCTTAATTTAGAAGGGGGCAGTCATTTCTCTTTCTTTTTTGAGATCTGACTATATGCGATCCGGCGAATGACCATTAAGTGTATTTTCAACGTTTTATGGCTGATCACAATTGTATTGCTATTCATTTTTAGCAGTGGTTTTAATTGATGAACAAACGAATAAACATCGTTTAATTTTAACTTTGTGTTTTATTTTTTTTTTTTTTGAAAACCTTCTAAATGTAGAAGGGGGCAGTCATTTCTCTTTCTTTTTTGAGATCTGACTATATGCGATCCGGCGAAGGACCATTAAGTGAATTTTCAACGTTTTATTGATGATCACAATAGTATTGCTATTCATTTTAATAAGTGGTTTTAATTGATGAACAAACGAATAAACATCGCTTAATTTTAACTTTGTGTTTTATATTTTTTTTTTTTTTGAAAACCTTCTAAATGTAGAAGGAGGCAGTCATTTCTCTTTCTTTTTTGAGATCTGACTATATGCGATCCGGCGAAGGACCATTAAGTGAATTTTCAACGTTTTATTGATGATCACAATAGTATTGCTATTCATTTTTAGCAGTGGTTTTAAATTGATGAACAAACGAATAAACATCGTTTAATGTTAAAATTTTAACTTTGTGTTTTATATATTTTTTTTTTTTTTGATTTTTTTGATTTAGCCATCCACAACTTGCGTGCCGTGTTTCCTTAACAAATAACATGCGGAACATGCAAGTTAACACGGTGGGATCGAAGCAGCCATATGCTGCTGACCCAGCAACTCATGAGATGTCATTGTCGCCACAAGCTCCAACAACTCAACCGCGTTCCAAGTAATCGTTGTCAGCTGAGGAAGTTGGGCGACAAATATTGTGAACTCGCAACATCATATCCTGCACATGCGGTAAGATCAGCACATTGTTCGAGTGTCGCAACGGAGAATCAGAGGATTAGGAAATGTCAGCTAACAGAATAGTTATAAGCATTGAGCTTAGTTTTGCATCGAGCGCGAGTTACCCTCCCAGTGTCAAATACAGCCGCCACATCAAGTCACTCACAGTGAGGAGCTATCGGACGGAAGCGTCACACAATGCTTACGCCAAAAAACCCATTGGGTTTCCAGTCCTTAAAATAGTAAAAACTGAAAACTGTCAACTAGTACAAACGAAGTAATTGCAAGCACTTTGCATTCAGCCGTTGGTCAAACAACCAGCAAGTCAGTAATTTGAACCAAGGACTAAGGAACAGTTTCAGTTGCTAAATATTTGGCAAGCACTCTTCAGCCAACATCGCTGTTTTCATGCTGTGACAATTTGCAGAATGATTTCCTTCTAAACTATTTCATTAGAATTAGGTTATATGTATTTCATTTTAAAATTTTGTTAACGCGATTTCAAAAACAAAATGCTTTGTTAAATATATATATGTACATATACGGTGGCCTCCACTCATAAATATGTCGGTCAACAAACTTAAGTTGTTGCGACGCAATGATCAGCATATTTATGTTGGGCAATGATTTAATTAATTAATTAATTTAATTAATGTTTTAGTGCTTTAATTTATAATATTTTAATTGGCGCCCGAGCAGGGAGGTTTCGGTTCGCGTGTTATAAAAAAAAAAAAAACCAATCCCTTAAGTAGCGACAAAACTTCCCTCAAGTAGTGAAGTGTCGGTTTAAGAAAAGAAAAAAATATTGCGCGAGCGAATATTCTTGTGGTTGAACGCGATCGTGTGTGTTGGTGAAACAATTAAAGGACCCCCTAGTAGCCGTTGCAGCTAAAAACTCGCCAGCGGAAGAATGGGAAGCGAAAGACGCTAGCCGCATCAACCAGATCAACAATCAGGACATCGATGGATCTGCTACAGTCTATAGTTACATATGTATTTAAGCGTAGTAATAAGAGTGATATAATTAATAATACAATAAATTATCATTATTTGAAAGATGAATTCAATTAAAAGTCATTGAAGAAAGAAAATTCGGATCTAGAATCATAAGAGTAACAAAGAAAAAATTAGGAGGAATAAACGATCAGGAAATGATCTTACGGGTAATAATCCTCCAGAGGACATTCCAGAAATCATTCCAACCGAGAGCACAAATTAACACCAAACCCATGTATCAGACAAACTACACGCCACAAGGCCAAAGCAGGTCCCTCCAAAAATTACAGGTCCATGTGTGGCAATGCTGCTAAAAATTAGGGGAATGAAAAGAAAAGAAACGACATGGGCTGCCGGTGGTGAATACTATTCATGTTCCCTATCCTACATTAGCCTATATCAGCACATTCCTACATTGCAGTAGAATCACACTCCGGATTCATGATGCTGACTCAACGTCTAGAGCAAACATTTCACGTGGATCTTATTTCGCACGTGTTCTTCATTCTTCCATTTTCCCATATTCACCTTTTCCGCCGCATAGTTTAAGTTAGGTGTTAAGTTATCATTCATACTTTTGTATCTTTAGTTATTAAGTAACTCGGAATGAATAAAGAGGCCTTGTCCTCCGAAAAAATTATTTTTTTTCTTTTTCTAAACTTCTAATATTTTAATTGGCGCCCGAGCACGGACCTTAGGATTCGGTTCGCGTGTTTTAAAAAGTCCCTTAAGTAGTGACGAATTAACGACAAGAAATCCCTAAAGTAGCGAAGTGTCGGTAAAAAAATACAGTTCGAACGAAGATTCCTGTGGTCTAACGTGTGTTGGTGAAAAAAAATAAAAGGACCCCATAGTAGCCGTTGCAGCTAAAAACTCGTCAGCGGAGGAATGGGAAACGAAGGACAGTAGCCGCATCAACCCAGATCCAGATAACCAGGACATCGATGGATCTCCTGCACCTGTTGTCAGTAGTGTAAGCATAGTATATAAGTATATAATAGAATAAAAAATTAAAATCAACTGAATAAAAGTGTTTAAGAATACTATAATTAAAAGTAACTAAACAAAGTGTAGAGAAATTTAGAATTTAGAAATATAAATTAAAGATTATTGAGAATTCAAAATTATTGAAAAAAAAACGAAAATGCCACTATTACGTTCAGGAAATGAGCCTTCGGGTAGTAATCCTCCAGAAGAGGACCAAACTATTACTAACAATGTGCATATCCAATTTGAAGAAAGTGTTAATAATTCGTTCCAATCCACTGCCTCAAATAGCAATCCTCTACGGAATAATGCTAACCAACCTTCCCAATCGTCAAACTACCCAGAACATTCAATCCACCCCGGACTTCGATTCCATAATTTCTTCTATCGTCTGTCGGGTATTAGAAACCCAGGGGCGTAGTATGATAGAAAACATACTCAATCCGAATGTCAATCGTTTCGCTGTTATCGACCTGTCAATTGCCCCAGAGCACCAGAGCAAATACTGGTACTTAGATAGCATACAGGACGTAGTCCGATGCCTACGAAACTTCTCAGGGGAGCCAGGAGAAAAGTGCTCCTTTAAGAAAAGTGTAGATCGTATATTGCAGATCTACGAGCCCCTAAAAGGGACTGCAAAGTATTTCTGGATCCTGCGTGTGATCCACAACAAGATTATCGGCAATGCCGACATTGCCCTGGAATCATATAATACACCCCTAGATTGGACGTGTATGTCCCGATGCATTATGCAGACAAGCGATACCTCAATACCTTAAAATACCAGATGCAATCAATGGTACAAGGCAACAATACCATTCAAGGATTCTTTAATACTGTCTACTCACATCTATCACTTATCTTAAACAAGTTATCACCAAACATTTCAGAAACCATTTTGCGCACTATCAGTCCCACAATCAATTTTCTCAAAGGCCACAAATTAAAGCAGAACCGTTAACTCAAGGACCTTCTGTTCAAGCGAGACAAATCCATCAGCAAAACAAACAGCAATTTCATCAAAATATGAACATGGCAAGAATGCAGTCACAAAATGTCAACCGTCTAATTCTCTAACGATGATCGTAACGATGACAGGAGCGACGAACTGGACAAACAACATGATGAAAGCAACAATGATGGACAAAAGAAAAAAAAATAGGAGAAAACGAATGAGAGTTTTGGAGAAAAAGAGTAGAAGTTGATAAAGAAAGAGTTAGAAATAATGAAGAAGGAAGTCGAGCAGCGTTGCCCCCTTGCTACAATTGCAATTGTAGTGCAATTGTTATACGTGCACGATTATCATTTCCAGTTTAACTTCCAGTTTTTCTGGAAGTCTGTCTCCTATACTTGTACTTCTTTTTTTACGTGACATTTGTGAGACAGTGTCGGTGATAAGAGAGTTCTTTAGTTTTTTTTTTGGACGAAAATAATGAAAAGATATTATCAAAAAATACCAAAAGAAAAGTAGCAATGTTATTTTCATCAGAAAATGCTAAAAGACGCGAAATTATGCCGGCAGAAAATATGGAAACCAGGGAAGCCAAAAAAAACAGTTCGGAAGAAGATGAAGAACCGTAAGACAACGTTTTTTTTCTGGGAAAGTAAACAAGTTTCAGTGGTAAATTTTTTCGTAGGCAAAATGAGATCTGCGAAGTAAATAACTCATATAAGCCCTGACGCCAAAAATACAGACAAATGTGGGAGTCAGATTTTGCTTGGCTTAAATGCGTTGCTGAACTTTAGTTTTGTGTTCTTTGCAATAAAACACTAACGAATAATAAACATCAGCTGAAAAGGCACGAATCTTCGTACTTGCATGTAAGCAAAGAAAGAACTAAGAATGAAGTGAAGCCGATTGACAAACTGTTAGCAGCCAAATTTGAAGATAACTCCAAAATAAAAAACCAAATCAAGTTCGTTATGTATTGCTTCAAACATAACCTTCCGTTGAATCTAATGGATTCTTTAATGGATCTTATAAAATCGATTTGCATCGATTCATCAGAAGCAAAAGTGAAATCATCTGAATATATGAACAAATATTTGAAACAAAAGTAATATGAGAAATTTCGGGCGAAATTGTTAGAAATTGATAAAAATGCCACAGTTGGAACCGTTAAAAACAAAATTAATAGTATGAGAACAAGTTTTCGGGCTGAATTAAAGAAAGTCTAGAACTCCAAAAAGTCAGGAGCAGTGGAGGATGATATTTATCAGCCATCTTAATGGTATTTCAGTGAGTTGCTGTTCTTGACAGATCACGAAATGCCGAGAAGTGGATTGAGCAGCAGAAGTTCAGCTTCCGTTGGTCCTAGTTTACCAGATTTGGCGTCCGAAAAAAGCGTAAGTTTTTTTTGTACAAATAGAAACGAATTTTAAATACCACAAAATATGCTGATGTTAGCAGTCCTTCAATTACGCTAGAAACTGAGCAAAGGACACCATTTTCCCGTAAAAGGTAGGTGTAGAGCAAGCCCAAGCTGTATTGCAACAAGTGCAAGAAAAATTTAATTCAAATAAAGAAGATGATTGTGTCATACTATATGGTAAAAATGTTGCTTTTGAATTAAGGTCCTTGCCGGAAGAAGCCAAAATTTATGTTAAAAAAATAATAAACGACGCACTTTTTAAAGCTAAATTTGGGAGAGCAAAACAAATTCGTCTGCTATTGGAAGTTGAACAAAAGAGAAACATTCAGCAAGAAATGCAAGACATGAATCCGGACATCCGGATACAACAATTTCTTTCTAAATGGCAATAAAAGAAGATTAAGTGTTTTGGAATCTGAAGTCAGTGAAATTAAAAAATATACAGCCGAGCAGATGCGATCATGGTAGAAGGCATTGGGGTTGAAAACCACAGGAAACAAAGACTTCGTCTTTCAACAAGACAACGACCCGAAGCATACGGCTCTGAATACACGTCTATGGATATTGTATAACTGTCCAAAATACTTAAAAACTCCTCCTCAAAGCCCCGACATAAATCTAATCGAGAATTTATGGTCGATTCTCAAAAAAAAAAAAAGATATTATGACATTCGAAATATACACGACTTGAAACAGACTCTGAGGACGGAATGGCAAAAAATTACACAAATTTTAACAAAGAAATTAGTGGTATCCATGCCAGCCAGATTAAACTCTGTTTTAAAACAAAAGGGATACCCTACAAAATATTGAAAATCTGTTTTTTCATTCATTTTATCGATTGCGTAATGTGTACGAAATTAGCTTTACGTTCATTTTTATGAACAGATGATTTTTCTTTTTAATTTTTATTCTTAATTTCGGGCATTGTAAATAAAATCATTTGTATCTCATTCATTATTTTGCTTTATTTTTGTTTTAGTACATACACTGCCCGACAACCGATTAGCACCCCTTCTAATCTTCTAGTGGTAATACAAATAACTGAAAACTCAGAATACGTATCATGCTCAATCTTTTTTTATTTCATTTTTCTCCATTTACTCTCATTGACCTTCTCGCATTGAGTTCTGGAAGTGATCCGTTATTTTCTTTTGTTTTTTTCTGTGAAATGTGACAAAAATATACATTTTTTTTTGCGACAGCCGATTAGCGCCTCTGGGCTTTAGTATTAATTTGTGCTTGTAAGCAGTCGTATTTGGTTATTTGAAGTTACTACCTGTTACTTTCGACCTATTTTTAATTAAATTGAATTAATATGGGAAAAGCAAAACCCTTAAATGAATCGGAAAAGGCCAAAATAAAGGCTTATAGTGAATGTGGCCTCTCAATTCATAAAATATCAAAAAAAATTAGCCGGAGCCGTAAAGTTATTTCCTCATTCTTAAGAAATGAACAAAACTATGGAAAGAATATGAAGGGCCGGGCATCTTCTGTGGTCACACCAGCTGACAAGCGAATTATTTTAAGGCACGCGACTAATTCGCATGACTCTGCCGCCAAAATTAAGGAAAAAACTGGTGTAAAAGCGTGTGTGCGGACTGTGCAGCGAATTATTTCTAAAGCTAAACATTTAAAACGTCTGAAAATAAAAAAAAAACCACCACTTAACCAACTTCGAAAGACGCAACGGCTCGATTTCTGCCGAGCAAATATGACCTGGACCAAGGAGTGGCAGCGTGTAGTCTTTTCAGACGAAAAGAAATTTAATTTGGAGGGTCCCGATGGCTATGCTTATTACTTTCATGATCTTCGAAAGGAAGAGCATACTTTAGATCGACTGCACAGCCGTGCTGGTGGTGTCATGGTATGGGGAGCTATTACATACTATGGCACCATTGAATTGCAATTTCTTACTAGTCGTATGAATGCCGTAACATACAATGGTGTATTAAAAACGGCTTTTCCTGCAATCAAGGATATTTTTGGGTCCTTGGAATGGAAGTTCCAGCAGGATAATGCCCCTATCCACACTTCTAGGCTCGTAAAGTCTTGGATTGAGCGCCAAAACGTGCCTTTACTGACCTGGCCACCATACTCGCCCGACCTTAACATTATAGAAAATGTTTGGGGATGGTTAGCACGCAAAGTTTACGAGTCTGGAAGACAATACCCAACTGAATCGGAACTCATTGAAGGAATAAAAAGTGCCTGGGAGACTATTTCACTTGATTACATAAAGAAGTTATATGACTCCTTACCCAACAGGATGTACGAGGTCATAGTTAACCGTGGTGGCACAACACATTATTAATTCTTTTACTTATAGGTTATAAATTTATGGAATTAAAATAAAAAAATACTTTCCGAGTTTTCTGTGCCTATTTTCTTATGTTTTTTTTACATTTACAAGTGGGGGTTCTAATCAAATGTCCAAAAATAAAAGGTAGATTTCTGATGTTGAATTCGTTAAAATTCTATTAAAATGTAATTAAGTAAGTTGTACCGTAACTAACATTTCTTTTCACTTACAATATCATAAACTTTCAGTGGTAAAAAATTCATTTGAAATGCTTTATTTGATTGGGTGATATTAAACTCCAAAAACAAGAAATATAGGGGGCGCTAATCGGTTGTCGGGCAGTGTATTATTACCTTACACCCCTATGTACGAATATGAGTTTTGCATACTGTACATTTTCTATGCTAAAAGATTTAATTCCAGAATTTGGTGATACGGGAGATAGTTTCGACCACTGGGAGTCCCAACTGAAGAGTGTAATAGCGGTCTACAAATTAGATGAAAACAACGTGAGGGCATTAATCTCAAATCGTGTGAAGGGCAAAGCTCTCAAGTGGTTGCACAGCAGGGCAGACTTGATGACGGTGCCGATAGCTGACGTCTTTTCAAAGACCGTGCTAGTCGGCGGATACCACTGAAGCGACAGTTCGAGATCAGGAAGTGGTCCGCTGGGGAGACGTTCCTGGAATACTTCCACTAAAGCATAATTTTAGCGAACAAAACTGAAGTCCACGAAGATGAATTCTTGGAACACATCATCGAAGGAATACCGCATGACACACTGAGGTCCCAAGCAAAAATGCATTGCTTCGCGAATAAGGAGCATCTGATTGAGTCGTTTCGAGGGGTGAGTCTCTCCACGAGCAGTAGCAGAGCAGCAACCGTTCACATCGAATAATTCATTAAGGTGTTTCAACTCTAATGCAATGGGGCATATTGCATCTGAGTGCCGTAAGTCGGACATTGTGCCGCTGAGTGTCCGAAGAGGAAGGGGCCCAGGATCCATCACATCAATCACACTGATGACCAGGATGATTATGTTAGAAATTTATCTTATTTACTCGTAAAATCTGATTTTATTTATAAAACATTGTTAGGAACTTTAATCGACACCGGCAGCCCAATTAGTAGTTCGTTTGGTTTGAGAAATGCGCCCTCAACGTTCCAACGATTTGTCAATGAAGTGTTTGATGGTTTTAATCGTGTAGGAAAAATAACAATTTACCTAGACGACATTATGCTGGCCACTAGGAATGTCAACGAGCATCTGGAAATACTAAGGGGAAATTTTCATAAGGTTGGTCGAAAATAAACTAGAACTGAGATTAGATAAGTGTAGGTTTATGGAAACGGAAATACGATACCCGGTGTATACAGTTTCGGTAGAAGGTGTCAGACCAGACGAAAAGGGTATCGAGGCGGTTAGAAATTTCCCCACACCGCAAAATGTGCAAGGTGTTCATAGTTTATTGGGACTTTGTTCCTACTTCAGAAGATTCATTAAAGATTTCTCCCTTCTGGCCGAACCACTATATAATAGTTTAATCAGGAAAGACGCTAAATTTAAATTTGGTGAGAAATAGATGAGTTGTTTCCAAAACTTAAAGCGTAAACTGATTGAAGCACCAATATTAGCGATATTCGATCCACCAGGAGATGAGGTTGAACTTCACTGCGATGCTAGTTCTCATTGGTTTGGGGCTATATTAATGCAAAAGAAACCGGACGGGAAGTTCCACCCCGTATATTATTTTTCGAAGCGCACTACTAAGTACGAGTCGAAGTATCATAGCTTCGAACTGGAGACACTCGCTATTATTTATGCATTGAAGAGGTTCAGGATATACTTGCATGGTTTGAAATTCAAAATAGTAACCGATTACAATCCATTGATGTTAACCCTGAATAAAAAGAAATAAACCCCAGAATAGCCCGATGGGCTCTCAGTTCTGTTCGGAGCTTTGACCGAGTAAGTTTCTTAACCACTCGTTCGTAATTAGACCCAGTAAAATTCGCAAACGCGACCGATCACCAAATGTTGAAGACGATAAGTCTTCAAACATTAAATTACGCAAAATGGGTTCTAGAAACATAAATTCTAAAACCAAATACTTCGCGCCCTTGCATTGCCTTCCGGATTCGGATAATGAAGATATCGATTGTGATGAAGTCGTAATTCCTTCCTCGTCAAACAAAAAAACTAAGATTCCATCCGTGTGTGTTTTGCAAAAAAACATTAGTGAAATACATGCTCTACTTAGAGAAAATAAAATAGACAATTATTCGGTGAAGAAAATGAGCATTGGAATCAAAATAAGTTGTGAAAGTGTTGACTCCCATCAAAAGTTGTGTCTAGAACACCAAAAACTGCCACGGCAACACAGGCAGCAACAGCATCGACGGTGGAAATTTCCATCATCGTGCATAGCGCACACGCACTCACCAACGGGAAAGTGCAAGCGCAGCTGGCAAAGATATACACAGCTGCGCAACAGCACAATAGAGGCACTCTTAGCGCAGACACGAGAGCGTGCGGTTGTGCAAATATACAGTCCACAGAACGAGCAAACAGAAATTATTATATAATCATTTATTATCAAAATAAATATTACGAGCTATTGAACAAGTTGTGATCAATACTCAAATCGGGAAATTTGCAATTCTTCACTCATGACCTACCAACGTCAAGGTAATTTAAAGTTATTTTGTATGGGCTCGAAGAAATAGCCACCGAAGAACTTAAAAATGAAATTGTAGCACTCGGCTTAAAGTGTCAAAATATTAATATAATTAAAAAACAGTATGAACGCTTTGTTGATGTGTTCTATTTAGTTTTTCTTTAAATTGGATCAATACGACTAGGAGAGCTTAAAAAAAAAATTTAGATCTTTGTTTAAATCCCAAGTAAAATGGGATTTCGCAAGAAGACAGCAAAACCGAGTGACGCAGTGTTATAACTGCCAAATGAGCTATTTGTTCTGACCGCCACAAAACTAATGAATGCACTGCCAAAACCATTAAGTGCGCCAACTGCACCGGAACACATAAATCTACTGACCTTAATTGTGTTAGCCGCCAAAGCTTTCTTGAAATGAGGGAAAGGCTTTCGGCCAAAAACAAAACTATACGTGTGAAACAAGCACACCCAATTTATGAAGCCAACATCATGGATTTTCCCTCACTTCCACACCATTGTAATGCCGCAGTTCGTATCAGAAATTTGGTTGAATTCAACCGACCGTTTATCAAGTTCTGTATACAAATGCTATCGTTTGGACAGGGAAGAGAGAAGTGGTGGCGGTGTTGCCGTGGTAATAAAACGATCGATACGACATAAACTACTACCTATCACAAGTACAAAATTAGTTGAAACAATTGGTGTTGAAGTTCCCCATGTTAATAGGCTTTCATTGAAAATTAGTGCTTATTGTTTGAGATTTAATTTCAATGTAAACCAACAATGTAAAATCGCCCTAAGGTTGGAGGAATGATTTGAGAATGATCTATAACATTTTCAAGTCATTCCCTCAGTTTTACATGTCACTGACATACTATCGAAAATAAAATCGTCCTGTATGGCGGTTCTGCTTCCCGTGAATATGTGCGACGCCCACCAAACGCTAAATACGTTCCTAGGTACACGCGCAAGACGGTAAAACATGGTGGTTCTAGTATTATGATATGGGGTTGCTTCTCATACCATGAGTGACATGCTCTGCAGTAGCAGCATATCAACAGAAGCATTCTAATAAACTAATATGTTTATAAACATGCATACATAGACATAGGTCTCTAAGTGGATGCATTATGGAGGAGACAAAAGTGTGTCTCCTAGTCCACAAAGTTTGGGTACAGTCTGCCCAACCTGTTGCCAAGCAGGCTTGACAAACAAAAAGACGCCGCCGCAACAAGTATGTACAAACATGTATGTATGTTGTTTACGAACTATTGTCACGTGTCTCTTTTCTGCATGCTCCCCTTTTGTAAAGCGTAATTTTTGGCTCTCTTTGTCGGTATTGCTTATGTTTGTATTAGCTGTTAGTTTATGTTTTAAGAAATGATAGTCACTCGAGTTTTGGCCGACGAAGAATAAAGTCATCTTGGTTTCTTAATGTAATTTTGTGTTTTTTATTTTTAACCGTTTTCTACCGTAACATAACTCATGGTGTACGCCCCATATACCGAATAAATAGTGTGATGGATCAGAATGTTTACATTGACATACTTCAGGAAACCATGCTGCCTTACGCAGAGGAGGATATGCCAATCCGATGGGTCTTTCAACAAGACAACGACCCGAAACACACCAGCAAAAAAGCTAAAGAATGGTTTCGGGTGAACAATATTGCTTTTATGGACTGGCCTCCCCAATCACCTGATCTCAATCCAATAGAGAACCTTTGGGCAGATATAAAAAAAAGTGGTTGCAGCTGCAAAACCCAGAAACAATAATGAACTTTGGGCCACAGTGAAGACTGCATGGAAAGATATACCATTGGAGATGTCAGGCCTTGGTGGATTCGACGTTGTGAGGCCGTACTAAAGGGTCTACAACAAAATACTAACGAATTTGTGTGTACCTTTTTGTTCCATTTCTAATATTTGAAAATTTTTATGAATACTGCTCTTTTTTTGACCGACCTAATTCTCTATTTTAAAAACACAATATTTTTTTCTGTTTTTTTGTATGAGATCGAATCAAACCTTTTTTTTACAAATTGAATTAAAATTAATGTGGCTTAATAAAAAAAATATTAAACGATTCTTTTGGTTTTCGGTGCATTAACACGTTGTGGAGTAGGGTTCCACTTTAGTTTTCTTATGAAGATTTTTGATTAATCAAAAATAAAGTTCGTATAAGTTTTATTAAACAGAAAGCATTATCAGCTGATGTATTACGGTTGCTATCTGAAACTGGGTCTTTTATATTTGATAGTGATGAAAGAAGTTCAGAAGATTATTAAAATATTTGTTTCTTTATAAATAAAATACTTTTTTTGATGTTTTTTTATATTTAAACATGTAATTAAAAGCAATATTTAATGGATAGAGATATAAAATATTTTTGGCCAGATTTCAGACCCAAATACCACACTGTGCGCTGGGATACGAGTCACAAGCGGTTTCATGAGGTCGACTGTCCATATGTCATCAAACAATTTAATTGCCACATGGGTGGGGTTGATCTCATGGATGCGTAGTTCGGGCGATATCGCATTAAAATGAAGACTTGCGAATGGACCTGCCGTATTTTTACCATTTGCTGGATGTTGCAATGGCCAATGCTTACATCCTTTACCATCGGGAAAAACCATAAAATAAATTGTTCTCACAACTATGGTATTTACAAGTGTTATCAATGAAGAAGAGATGTCATAATCGCAAAAGGATACCACATCCGATACTAGACATTACAAAAGCCACATTTTTCACGAGTGTATGTGCATTGTTCGATATAGCAAAATTCATACGCCTGCTTCTTCGTTTGAGATACAAAAAGCGCTCCAACTTATGTAAGTGTGGTGACTATTTGCAGTTGTCTTTTAGACCAAAACTTACATGCATGAAGTCCACGGAAAGTGCCGCTTTTAACAAAGAAACACCTAAATTTGCTCTCTTTGGAACTTCTGGTTCCCGGCCCAACACGTCAACCCAACTATACCGTAAAAACAATAAAACGGGAAGGATCAAAACTATTAGTTTCGGTATGCTTTTCATACTATGGCGTGGAGTCCATATATCTGATACGCAAAATAATGGATCAACATCTCCATGTAGATATTTTGAAAAGCTCTACTGTTAGCGCCATTTTCAGCAGAACAGCTGCAGTAATCGACCTTGTGTCGAGTAATAGATATTCAAATTGTTAAAATTATTGGTGCGAAGATACCTAATTTGTACATTTATTTATAATAAATAAAACATTTACAGTACTTTCAAGCCGCTTGAGGCAGCCACATTGAATAAATGCTGTTTTCTTGCGACTCTAAAGCTTAGTTACTACACATAGCCCACCAGAGTCAACGAAATCGGCAGACAAAATGACAGAGCTGCATACATCGCAATTATCAATAATTTTAATTTAAGGTTATATACTATCAACAGAACAAGTGAAAATGCCGAGTGTAAACAAGAAGAGTTTGAATAGCTTGAAGAAGCTATTGAAGGCGTTTTACAGGATAGCGGTGATGATGAATGTGACTTGACTATAATACCGCCTAATCCAAGTGCGTTGACTGATGAAGAAGAAGGTGCCGATGCGGATATGACAGGATGTTTCATACCGCATGACGTTCCTGGTACTATTGAGGTATTTATGAACCGAGAGGATAGTGGTAGAGAAGACGACAGTGATGGTGAATGCTAGCCACCAATCCACTCCGAATCAAAGCCCAATCTGGCGGAAATGTGCCCCTTCATACTCTTCAACTGCTAAGAGTACTTCCGAAGTATGTGACAGGAAGAGGGCTATTTGTGAGGAGCTGAAGGTCCTCAATCCTGTACAAATATTTGAAAACTTGATTGCTTATGATATGTAAGTATAATTGATACGATTATATCCAATAGCAAACTATACGCTAATCAACACAATAGACATGAGTTTCAACTGGATTCCTCTGGTTTGAAAAAGTTTTTAGGGACCATAAGCTACCTCGAGAACCAATGAACTGTTCTCTAGAAGAACATATAGACGTAGAATTGGTCGGAAAACCCATGCCGAGACATATGTTTCGGGATATAAAAAGAAACCTTCATCTTATCTTGTACACAACGATTTAACAGCAACGTCAAAGGATAATATGTTAAAAGTAAGACCATTGGTAGAGAAACTTATGCAGACATTTTTACAGTGGGGAGTGTTTCATGACAGTACATCTGTCGACGAATCAATGGTGACGAAAAAGGAGTGGAAATAACAAAGAAAATAATAATTATCATGTTCCAGAATGACGAACTTAACCATTTCACCGTTGCGCAGTTGAAAGCGTGGCTGGATGTGCTGGGGAAAAAATCTAGCGGAAACAAAACGGCACTTATTCTGCGATTGAGTGAAATCTCACCAGAGGAAAGAGGAGAATGCCCAATCGAAGGGGTGGACAAACAAAGGAATCTGTAGATTCCAAACACAATGGGAACAACGGGTGACCACGGAAAAGGCAGCAACAACAACGAGAGCGGTGATGACGACGAAGGAAACGACGAAGGAGACGACAAAGACAATGTGGCGGTGGAGGAAGTAGAAGTACAAAAGAAAACGAAGAAAACGATCGACCTGGAGCTGATGAAAAGAGAAATGGAGCTGATGAAAAGAGAGATGGAACTACAACGAAGAGAAATTAGTTTGCTAAGGAGAGAAAAGGAGTGTCTAGAGAAGAAGAAAGATAATGAAGCGCAAAAAGAGGAGCATATGAAACGTCAAATGAAAACGAGTGTTATTCCAGCAAAATATCGATGGTGAAGGAGTTAGTATCCGAGTATTCTGGCGAAGGAGACAATTTTCAACTGTGGGAATCCCAGCTCAGAAGCGTCAAAAGTTCCTTCAAACTGGACGACAACAGTGTGCGCGCCTTGATTGCGGCGAAGTTAAAAGGAAGAGCTCTAAAATGGTTCCATTCGAGGGCAGACGTTGCAACAACATGCAACAGCAAACTCGCGATCCATCGAGAATTTGAGGCGCGTAAGCGAAATCTTCCAAAGCTACTTCCACGACAAGCTCACACTTGCCAACAAAATCGAGTTTGGGGATGAAGAACTAGTGGATTACGTCATCGGTCGCAAGCAAAAATGCACCGCTTCAGTCACAAGAACCAGCTAATGGAAGCATTTTCCGATATGTCGCTGCCAAAACAAGCTGTTTTTTCAAACATCGAGAACAAGGAGCGGAGGGGTCTCATTCGATGCTACAATTGTAACTCGCTGGGCCACATCGCAGCAGAATGCCGCAAACCAAAACGGGAAGTCGCAGCGTGCCACGCTTGCGGAGTACTTGAACATTACGCTGCCGATTGCCTGAAGTACAAGAAGGTTGTACCAAAGTTTAAGGGACCCTATAGGATAGAAAGAGCGCTCGATAACGATAGGTATCTGGTAAAAGATGTGGAGGGCTTTCAAGTGAGTCAAATCCCGTACGAAAGTATATGGGAAGTAGCAAATATAAAACCGTGGTTAAAAAGAAGGCCGAGTTGTGGCAACACTGCCGTACGAGCGGCCATGTATATACTTACACACACACACACATAGTGTGTCAACATTGTGATTCAGGGAGTTAGTCTATCGACGGCGAGGTTATTGAAAAGAGCTTAAATTCTAAAACACAGTCGAATAAATTGATGTAAAACTAAAAGTACGTTTTTTCATTTAACGCGGCAAGTCATCCGCGAGTGCGAATACCTTAACTGACGCCCGAGCAGGGACCGGCATAAAGACTATATCCTTTTGCCTGTGGATCAGTGCTAAATCAGGACCAGTGCGCTCTATGGGGTGAACGTTACTGTACCCATGAGAACACAGTAACCATTCTGAGTTCTGAGCACTAACCTTCGGCATACCCATAAGAACATGCTGATATCCTAGAAGGCTAAATGATATAGTAGTGAAGACTGTTCGTGCCACGAGTAGGTCGCTTACAATTGTAAACGTTCGCGATCAAAAGACACTTCCTTTGCCGGCTCCCATCTGAAAGATTGTTCGCGACAAGAATATCTAATTCATTAGGTTTTCTTTTTTTGTATTTTAAAAAAAAATTTGCGGTCACATACTAACATATAAGTTAACAACAAAAACATTTCCATCAAAATACTACGAAGAATTTTCCCACATACTTTCTGCTGACGATATGTCTGGACGCATCGGATTGCATCATGCTATCGTGGGAAACACTGAAGCGGCAACGAACAACAAGAAACCACGTATCCGTCGCATGGGCATACGGTGCAGGTGCGGAGCTTATGTTCTCGGTATTTTAATATTGTTAGTTTAGTTCTAGTTTGGCATTCAAGCACGAAAGGTGCAAATAAATATTCTTTTAAAGAAAAGACAAGTAAAGTCTTTTAACTGGCGCCCGAACAGGGACCGGGTGTCAAAGTACATATAAAATATAGTTGCGGGATCGCGAAGAAGCCAGTGCCCTCAAGTAGTGACCGTGCTACCGCGAAAAGAAAACTATATAGTCAGTGCCCTCAAGCAGTGCCAGTGCTACAGCGTACTAAAAGATACCTGTCCAGTGACATTAAACCCGAGAAAAAAATCAATATTTAAATAAACATAACAGACAAAGTGATTGTGCTATCTCTGTAGAGTATAGGACACTGCAAGGAAAGTACGTGAGCGGATCCTGAGTAACAAACTGGAGGAAAAGGAACAAATCCAACCCGTCGTTGCAGATCACCTGTAATGTTTCTGATCATAGCTCTGTAAGTTTGATTTTAAGCATATAGTAAAAATAAGTTAAATATAAATAAATAAATAAGTTAAACCTAGCAAAATTAAGCTATCTATCAATAAATAATTTTGGATAATAATTTAATTAATTGAAATAAGTGCATGTAATTGAAAGAATCCATATTTAAGTGAGAATATAATCTTTGTTTGAACAATTATTTTTTGTTTATATACATAGTTGATATAATAGTAGAAATAACAATTATAATAAGATGGCTAACCCCCAAAACCTCATCCGACCCGCAGTGCTAGTCGCACAAAATGCACCTGTGATTGAACCTCAACCACGACCACAACCACAACCCCAGGCACAACCCCAAGCACATCTCCAAGCACAAGCCGCTATCGTTAACGCTCCACCCGAATTAGTTTTATTAATTACCAATACTGTTAGTGAAGCTTTGAATACCGAAGGTAGGAACATTGTTAATTCCATCTTAAACCCAAATTCTCAACTCTCTCTGGGTCACGACCAACAAATAAACCCTGAACACAGGGACAATCTGACCGACATGGACAAGATTCCTGACGTCGTCAGATGTTTACGGGATTTCTCAGGAAACCCTGCAGAATTCAGCTCTTGGCGAAAGAGCGTTGACAGAATTATACAAATATACGAACCGCAAAAGGGTACAGCTAGGTATTATGGCATACTAAGTGTCATAAGAAATAAGATAATTGGTAACGCAGATACAGCATTAGAGTCATATAATACGGCTTTGGACTGGAAAGCGATTTCCAGGTGCCTAACTTTGCATTACGCAGATAAACGGGACATTGGTACCTTAGAGTATCAAATGACGTCTCTTGTTCAAGGTAATATGACAATTCAAGAATTTTACCAGGCCGTCTATACGCATTTATCACTTATTTTAAACAAAATATCTAGTATGGAGGTAAGCACAGAGTCTCTGCAATTACTTACAAAAACATACAGGGATAAGGCACTGGACACCTTTGTCCGAGGCCTAAGAGGAGACTTATCGAGGCTACTAGGCATGAAGGAACCAGCAGACCTTCCTCAAGCTCTGCACTTATGCCAAAAGTTAGAGAACCAAAGTTTTAGATCTCATTATGCACATAACAACCAAACCTTTATGAAAAAAGCCCAAAATCCACCTCCGTTACCACCCCGTAGGAATAATCCTCCTCACCAGCACCAACAAGTCATACGCCCTCAACAATTTTACCCCCAAATTGCCTATCTGCCACACTCACCGCAAGTTTATAATAACCATCCAAATCGAAACCAACAATACCCGTTTGGTCACAACTACCAACACAACTATTTCCATCAAAACCAAGCACCACCTCGACCGTACGCGCCGAAACCGCGTCCGGAACCAATGGATACATCAACTATACGGACTGGACAAGTGAACTATCAGAACCGACCACCAAATTTTAAATACGCAGGAAAAAGACCACCAGGCCTTTCTATGCAAGCACCAATACCTGCCAAGTTTCAGAGGAATTATCATATAGATCCTTCCATGGCGGAAAGCCCCCCAGAAAACTTAGAAAATTACAATCAAATTACACAATCAGAAGACGAAAATTACGACCAAACATTGCAAGAGTATTTGCAAAACGAAGAGCAAATGATGGAAGCAACAACTTCAGAACAAATGTACGAGTATAGCGATATACATTTTTTAGGCTGACCGACTCTTCGTTGCCATATTTCATATGTAAGACGAAGAGTGGCAAATATTTGAAATTTCTAATCGACACAGGTTCTAGTCAAAATTATATCCAACCCAATCTGGTTGAAAATCCTCGTCCGAATAAACAATGTTTCCTTGCTAAATCAATAGCAGGAGATGTCAAAATAACCCAACATACTATTATTAATCTCTTTGGTCAAGCAAACGTAAATTTGAAATTTTTCCTTCTCCCAAGCTTAACATCCTTTCACGGGATAATTGGCAATAACAGCCTTAAAGCATTATCAGCTAACAACTTTATGACAATCCTTAATAAGGTAAATATAAAAATCAGACAACAAGAATCGCAATCAGTAAACTCGTTAAATCAAAAGATTTGTCACTTATCAGATTCACAAAAGACCGCAATATACTCAATTATTAAAAAATTTCCCTCGTTATTTTCTGATCCGGATGAAAAATTAACATATACCACAAAGGTTCTTGGCGAAATACGTACTTTTTCCGATACTCCTGTCTATACAAAATTTTATCCGTATCCTTCATCCCTTAAGGACGAAGTCGAGAAGCAACTTAATAAACTTCTCGAAGACGGTATTATAAGACCGTCCAGGTCACCATACAATTCACCCGTGTGGGTTGTATTAAAAAAACCCGACTCGGCTGGTAACAAGCAATTTCGATTAGTCATCGATTACAGGAAACTGAATACTGTTACCATCGCGGACCGCTATCCCATTCCGGAGATAAGTAAACATTTCTCAGTCCTCGACCTGAAAAGCGGCTTTCACCAGATTCCTCTGAAGGAATCCGATGTTGAAAAGACAGCATTTTCCATCAACAACGCAAAGTACGAATTTACAAGGCTTCCATTGGGCCTTAAGAATGCCCCTTCTATCTTTCAACGCGCTGTTGATGATATACTACGTGATTACATAAGCAAGTTCTGTTACGTTTATATTGACGACATAATTGTCTTTAGTAGAAACGAAACAGAGCATCTGGAACACCTATCTAAAGTTCTCAATGCACTTGAAGAAGCGAACATGAACGTTCAATTGGATAAGTGCGAATTCTTTAAAGAACAAGTAGAATTCCTAGGGTTTATCGTTTCTTACAAAAGTATAACAACCAATCCAGCAAAGGTAGAGGCGATTGTCAACTTCCCAATACCGAACACCCTAAAAGAACTAAGTTCTTTTCTTGGGCTATCAGGGTATTATCGACGCTTTGTGAAAGACTATGCAAAGCTCGCTAAACCACTGACATCCCTCTTAAGAGGGGAGAGAGCACGTCTGTCCAAAACAAAATCGAGTAAAACTTCAATTTCTCTATCAACAGATGCCATCACAGCATAAAAGAGCCCACCGAAGTGGACAGGAGAACAAGATACAATTATTGCAAAAAATTTACTTTCCACAAATGAGTTCTAAAATACAAAAAATAGTGAAGCAGTGCATAATATGTAAGGAACAGAAATACGATAGACATCCAAATAAACCAGAATTAAAACCAACACCAATTCCGCATTATCCAGGGCACATCCTCCACATAGACATTTATTCAACTGAAAAGAATTTAGTTCTATTCCAAATACGCACAGGTTAAAATCATACAATCAAAAGCAATAGAGGATATTATACAACCCTTACGTGAATTATTATTTTCTTTCGGCGTATCTAAAATAATAGTATTTGACAATGAAAAATCATTAAACTCCGAATCTATAAGATTTATGGTAAAAGACCAACTCGGAATCGAAATTTTCAAGACCCCACCTCATACTAGCTCTGTCAATGGACAGGTCGAAAGATTTCACTCCACGCTCACAGAAATCATGAGATGTTTAAAAACAGACAAGATACATAGATCATTCTCTGATCTTCTAGATCGTTTCGTTTACGAGTATAATGCGCCAACGACAACACAAATGCAGCTGGAATCGTCCAACGAGGAAGAAAGCTACCCATACGTCTCCGACGGTGACATGGGCGACAATAATACCTTCGCCAAACTAGCAACATCAGAATCAGATGATGAGGATGAGACCCTGGAAAGCAGTTGTATGCTACAGCAAAAGGTCAATGAGATTAAAGCCAAACAGATGGCCAGGAGAAAAAGAGAACGGGAGGAACAGCTGCAACGCCAGCAGCTGAAAGAGCAACAACAACAACAAGGGCAACAGCTGCAGCAAACCAAGCAGCAACAACAAAAGACCCCACAAGCTCAGCAGCAAAAGCAACAGCTGCCAAAGCAACAGCAGCAGAAGGCGCAGCAGCCAAAGCAGCAACAGCAGCAACAGCAGCAGAAACAGCAACAGCAGCAGCACAGACAACAGCAGCAGTCACTTCAACAACAGCAGCAGCAGACACAACAGCATCAACAACAGCAACAGAAGACAACAAAACAACGAGTGCCACCAATCAACACATACAAATTGGAGGTAAAAGAGACCAAGGATCTATGTAAGTCGGCCATAGGCAATAGATTTACTATTATAAGATTTTCTAGCGATAGACACGCAATTCAATGCGAGAACTTAGACGATTATCGTAAAATTAAAAATTTATTGAGGGACTCGACGACGGAGTTCTTCTCCTTCACCCCGAAAGGGAAAAAGCTCCAAACGGTGCTTTTGAAGGGGTTGGAACCGTCTACCGAGCCGGAGGAGATCCTTATGTTGCTGAAGGATAAAAAGTGCGACGGCCTCGATTTCGTAGGGGTCAAGCCTTTTATCACGGCAAAGGCGAAGAGGGAGAACCGGAAATTACCGTTCTTCCTTGTTCCGCTGTCTCCCAGCAGCAAACTGGATGGTCTAAGAGGCATTAAAGTCCTCAACCACCAGGTTGTACGGTGGGATAAATTAAGAAGGAGCGAAAGCATCTTACAATGCGTTCGCTGCCAGAGGTTCGGGCACGCCGGCCGCGTCGAACTGCGACATGCAGCCTCGATGTGTCAAGTGCAGTACAGACCACAAGGCAGAAGATTGCCCTCTAGGTAAGGATAGGGCCGCTGACAAGGAGCAACTTTCGTGTGCTCTATGCAGGATCACGGGGCACACCGCTAACTATCGGGGTTGCCCCAAGTTCCAGTTCATAAAGAAAGTAAATCTGGTTCGTCAGCAGAAGATCGAGGTAAAACGTCCACCTGGTCCCGCTCTAATTTCACAAGCCGTCACACCCCAGTTGGCGTCGGGTCAGGGCAAGACGCAAAAACAACTGCCAAAGGCTGCTCCAAAGGCGTCAGTGCCTAAAGCACCTGAGGCTCAAACTGACCTGATGGCTATCTTGCTCTCAATTCAAGGGCAGATGGGCCAGCTACAACGTCAGATACAAGAGCAGGCGACGCGGGTTGACCAAATCTATGCGCTTCTGCCGGGCCTAGCGCACCTCCAGTCGTAATGGGTACCACGGCGGAGACTCCCTTAAAGATCCTTGCGGTGAATGTGAATTCACTGATAAGGATAGAACGTAGGAACTCACTTTTTAGGTTGTTAGACGATAAAAATCCTGATTTGCTTCTGATTAGCGAAACTAAGCTAACTCAGAGACATAAATTAAGGAACGATAAATATAATATAATAAGAAGAGACCGGCCCAACAAAGAGGCGGTGTCCCGATCTTCGCAAGTAAAGAGCTACGTTACAAGACAGTGTACAGTGGTGAAGTGCGGAGGTTCCAGGTCCTGGAAGCGTACATCGTGTGCATCTCTCTCCATAGTGGAAAGAAGATGTACGTGGTCTCGGTCTATGCACCTGAAGCTACTCAACCTTCTTTATTTATTTCAGAACTCGAATCACTTTTTCGAATCCTAAGGCTAGAGTCGGATGAGAACTATTATCTCATGGCCAGAGATTTAAACGCGAAGCATGGGGATTGGGGAAATAATACGCCAAATCCTAGAGGGAACCTACTACTCAATTGGTGGGGTCAGCACAATGTCGAGTTTAGACTCAATGTGAAAGCATCGGATATTCCGTCCTTTCCCAGAGGTGGCTCTTATCTGGATCTCATGCTGTTCGACGTACGACTACAACTGACCGACACGGACCGACAAACGATGAACTGTTTGCACACTTTTGTGTACGACAGTGACCATTGCGGACTTAGTGCCGAAATAATGATTCCCAACGAAATTGCGGAACTGGAAGAGTTTGTTCAAACGCACACCTACAACTACAGTAAGACGCGCTGGGCACGCTTCTCCCGAGTACTAACGAAAGCACTCTCCTCGAACTCGCTCTACCCACCGTTCAACAGGAACCTGCCAAACGAGGAGATTGACAGATACCTGAAACAATTGGACGAGACAATCAAACGAACGATGGACAGTACGATACCTCGGTATCAACATACTGACAACGTCGACATATTCCGCAACGCGACAATCGACGCACTACACCGACAGAAAAGTAGACTCCTGTCAAGATTAAAAACTCGGAGGTTAGGACACTGAAGTCGTTGATCAAAAATCTCAAAAAATTTATCAAAGAGAACTACAGAATGACGGTTAATGCGGATTGGAACGGGAAGATTTCGGCCATAAGAGCCAATAATCCAAGCATGTTCCCGCAGATCAATAAGGTGTTTCGGAGAAAGAACATCAACGACCTTCCGTGCCTTAAGATACCCCGAACAACGAACAACGAACGAATACTTACAACAGCAGGCATAGATCCAGATAACGCTGTCGAGGATGACGACTTCCTTGTGATAGAAGATCCGCAGGAGAAAGTAGAGGCTATAGGAGCGACTTTCCAGGAAGTGTACAAGGTGAATGATAGCGTTCGCCCGAACCATGACCTGGAAAATCGCGTCCTTGTGCACAACTTCTACCTTCGAAATGATATGCAGGAATGGCGATCTGAGAACACTGGTTTCACCGTGTTTAATGAAGGGAACATGGCAAACAATGCCATCGCCAATGACAGGGTTCACCCCCCGTTCATATCGAAGGTAGAACTACAAGCGATCTTCGTCTCACTGAGGAGTAAGAAATCCGTGGGAATCGACGGAATTCCGAACATTGTGCTCAGACACCTCCCTCTAGAAGCGGTAGACATATACACCACCCTGTTCAACAATGCGCTGAATAATGCACATTATCCGGCGCATTGGAAGACAGCAGTGGTGCAGCCCATTCCCAAAAGGGGAAAAGACACCTCCAATCCGGCAAATCTCCGGTCGATAAGTCTCCTTCCGAACATCAGCAAGGTATTCGAGAAAGTTATTCATAGAGCCCTGAATAAGTGGGTTGAGGACAAACACATAATTCCGGACAACCAATTCGGTTTTAAGGCGGGGCATGATACCCTACATGCCGCGTCTAAACTGGCGTCGGACGTCCAATGGAATAAAAGCAAGAACCAATGCACGGGTGCCTGCCTGGTTGACCTGGAGAAAGCCTTCGATACCGTATGGTTGGAGGGGCTCTTCTACAAGTTGAGCAGGCTGGGTATCAGCAAACCACTTCTGTACATTATCTGCCATATGCTCACCAGTAGACAGTTCGTTGTGAAAAATGGCAACGTGACTTCTGCTGGTACGTTTCAAATTAAAAACGGTCTGCAACAGGGTGCGGTTAATCCGCCTATCCTGTTCAACATTTACACAAGTGATTTGATAGGTTCTCTTCACCACGCTATTGCCTACGCAGACGACTTGATTGCGTACAGGTCAGGTCCTAAGGTCGAGGTCATTGCAACTCTCTTGCAACGTGACTTCGACAATATCCAGCGATATTGCGATGACTGGAAGTTAAAGATCAACTTCCAGAAATCGGAAACCATCCTGTTCAGAACGCCGTTATCTGGGGCCTCAAGGGACACCAGAAAGAATTGGCGAAAGTTCTCAATCGTGGGACCTAACGGACGTCCATTGGCGAGTAGAAGTGTGGTCAGGTACCTTGGGATCTGGCTAGACCAGTATCTATATTTTAACAAACATATAGATGCTGCTTTGGCCAGAGCCCGAGCTGCTTTTGCCCTCACAAAGAGACTGTTTCATAGCAGCAAACTCGATGCGAGCGTGAAGGTAATCTGCTACACGGCCCTCATACGGCCAATGCTTACCTATGGTTGTCCGGTGTGGTTCAACGTGGGAGCAAGCTTGATGGAAAGGATTCAAGAGTGGACAATTTCCTGGTGAAGTTGATTCGCGGTCATATTGCAATAGCAATGAACTCGACCAATAGCCTGATCTTTGGGGCTTACTACCCCAATGATAGGTACCACGAGAGAGTGCGCCTTAACGGCTTTATCCCCCCAGAGGCGTTCCTCTATTTCGATAGACAAGGTCTAGTACAAGAAAGAACGGGTACGCCGTTAATCTACCACGTCGCCAGAAAAGCTGTGGATAGGCGACTCAACTACGACCGAGGCGTAGCACAGACAACTGAGGATCGTCTCCGATTCAGTAGGTCGGTATCGGGGCGAGATATAAAGGACGTAAAACGGCAGCACCAAAAGTTTTGGTGGCTTTACGAAGAGGGAACTCCCTCGTCGATCCCTCTTGATCCTGGCTAGCCCTTGCAGGGCAAGCTGGCCATTTTATTTATTTTTTTTTATTTATAACTAGCCTGGCCGGCTCACATAGTTCTAAGGTAGTCGTAGGTGTATGTTGTGATTGGTGTGATTGTCCTAGGTATAAGGTAGTAAGAAAATACAGCACTCGGCTTTGTATATATTAGGAAAAAAAAAAAAAAAAAAAAATAAATAAATAAATAAATAAAAAAAAATCAGCAGTTGGCTAAAAAAAAAAAAAAATAAAAAATATAAAAAATTCAAAAAAAAAAGAACGTATTTAATTACGTTTTTAGCTTAAGTAGGTTAAGTAGTTTAAGATTTATTTTAAGGTAGAATTAAGTTTTACATAAAACCAAAAAAAAAAATGTTCGTTTACAAAGTTTTTTTCCTTCAATCATTTTCTTTGTTAAATTAGAAGTAAATAAATAAAAAAAATAAGAAACAATTCATTGTTTTAGTTAGGTTACGTCGAAAGACATAGGTTAAGCATTAAGTTTAGCTTAGAGCGCCCGCATACGGCCAGTAAGTTAGCCATAACATAGTTAAGTTAGTTAAGCTAGTTTTAAACAATTTTGTCTAGCACGTAAGAGTTAATGAATTAATAAACAAAAATGAATTAAAAAAAAAAAAAAAAAGGAAACCCCTCGAAGTATTTTTCGGTAGGAATGTGAGTACGGACCCCGATCAATTTGAAAGATTTCGACAAGAAAACATTGAAAACATTCGGAAAAAACAAGCTAGCGATTTAAATAACCATAATAAAGAGAGACATCCTATTAGGAATTATCCAGTCGGTGAAACAATCTTTGTGCGAATAAATAAACGATTAGGCAGTAAGCTCTCACCTCGATACAAAAAAGAAATGGTCGCAGAAAATAGGGCAACAACAGTCATAACACAATCCGGAAGAGTAGTTCATAAAAGACATATTAAAAGTTAATTTTTTTTTTCCCTTCACTAGGCTCTTCATTACACCATGTACGGGAGATACCCAAATATTGGATTACTCCAATTCCCAATTGGTTACCATAAATACAGGAGTGGCAAAATTGCAGACTGGATCGTTTAAATTGATTCACGTTATAAACCTTCAGGTATACCAAACTCTAGTTGACGATCTGGAACAAACGATTAAGCAAAACGTCGATACTAAGCATCCCATCTATAATTTCCTTCTCCATGAAATAATCCAGATTAAAAGCCATTTACATAGACTTAAGCCCAATAGCAAACGTAAGCGATCATTGGATTTCATAGGCAGTACATGGAAATGGATTGCCGGAAATCCTGATCATAATGATTATAATGTATTAGTTGATAAGATGAATAATGTTTTAGAGAATAATAACAAACAATTCATAATCAATAAATTGTCAATAGAAAGAATAAATGAAGTAACAAATGCAATTTTAAAACTGATAAAATCAAATGAAAATGTCAAAACCGAATTAATATTGAATTTTAAATATAGGCTAGAATTAATTAAGGAAGAGATTATTAATATCGAATATACGATACATTGGGCCAAAGCCAATATAGTTAATTCTTTTATATTATCTAATTCAGAAGCTAACATAACAGAAACTATTCTTAAGAATGATAACATTCCTTATATAAACATAGATGAAGCGTTAGAGTTCGCTGAAACTAAAATAGCATCAGATAATAAAAATATAATCTATATCATAAGTCTACCCACAACTAAAAAAGAATCTTGTGAAACAATCGTAATCAAAGCCGTAAAAAAAGGCAGTTTAATTAATAGAATAAGTTTTAAATCCATTTTAAAATGCAATGAAAATTTATATGGTATAAAAACTACTTGTTAGACTTATAATAAGTTATCTATATGTCCTTTAGACAATGTAGTGAACATAAGCAACACGTCATGCATACCTAACCTACTCAATAGCCGCCCACCTAGCTGCACTATAATAAACAACCAGCACATCCCTACAGTCGAAGAAGTCCTGCCAGGAATAATATTCTTAAACCAATATGATGGACCGTTAACCATAAATAATGACACCGTACAACTTAACGGAACATTCATCATTCGACACCATAACTCAACAATAGAAGTAGGCGACTTGGTTTGCCCATCGAATGAATTAACTTATAGTAAACCCTTGCCAGCCATACTGCAACCAGCCTCCACATCCAACGAAATTAAAGAAATCTTATCACTTGAAATGATAAAAGAACTTAATTTTAATAACATAAAACATATTAAGTTATTGGACACCAAAAACGAAATCAGCCTTGCGACTAATTTTGGACTTTTAATTTTGGTAATAGCCCTAGTTTCAATCATCGTTGCAAAAAATATCATCCGAAGAAGATCCCAGCGCCTACAAATTAATGTAATTAACGATGGAAACAAAGATGGTCCACAAATCCCAAATAAGGTTCCAGAACTCCCTACGATCCAAGAGGAAAAGCCCACAACATCCTTAAAATCGGACACCAATCAATTCCAATACCTTTGGAAACCGATGACGTCAAACGAGGACGTTTGAAATTAAGGAGGGAGGAGTTAACAACAAAAACATTTCCATCCAAATACTACGAAGAATTTTCCCACATACTTTCTGCTGACGCTATGTCTGAACGCATCGGATTGCATCATGCTATCGTGGGAAACACTGACGAACAACAGGAAACCACGTATCCGTCGCATGGGCATACGGTGCAGGTGCGGAGCTTATGTTCTAGGTATTTTAATATTGTTAGTTTAGTGCTAGTTTGGCATTGAAGCACGAAAGGTGCAAATAAATATTTTTTTAAAGAAAAGACAAGTAAAGCCTTTTAACTTACATACTGCCGCCTCGTGCATGCCCAAAACTCTCTTTTTTTTTTTTTTTCCCGATACTTTGATTCGCAGAGCACATGTTTTCTTATTAAGTTAAAATATTGTATTAAAGAGCAAAAGGCTTGTAGAAGTAAGCCGAAAGACAAAAAAGCTTGTTTTTTAATTAATTCAGCTGAACAAAGAAAACCGCGCCAAGCTGCATCAATAGCCGATGGCCTTCCTCAAGATGGAGTTGGACATTATCCAGTTAAACAGTGGACGGACGCCAAAAACATAAACGTAATGTAAAATTGAAATAAAAATAAAGTGTTACAGGCAGATAATGATCCGAAACATGCCGCCAAAGTTACAAGAACATGGAATACTTCAAAAGGAATAAAAGTTCTTCCCTGGCCGTCACAGTCACCGAAAATTAATCCATTAGAAAACTTATGCAAGTAAAACACCCAAGTTCTTCATCTAGCTAACGGTACAACATACACGCCTTTAACTACTTGTCAGTGGGTATGCAGTACAGTGGGTAACTATAATCATTAACCCAAAAAGTGGGCAGAATGTTAAGACAGCTGCCAGCATTTATTTTTTTGTCCATAAGTGTATCTACCGATGTGTTAAGATCTGGGAACACGAACTTCTTAAGATTATGTATTTAAATTCGTTGGTGTCTCGAAAATTATTGGAAATCCATGCCATCTAACATGGCAACTCTCATACACGTCAGCTGTCACTGTTGCAAATCCAAACCCTCTAACATGGCAACTCTGATTTACGTCAGCTGTCCCCTTTTTTCTTCCTTCTTGTAAAACAGAAGTGTCTTTTTATTTCAACAAATATAAATTCATTTAGTTTTCTCCAAAATAAATTATAATATTCTAAAGAATGAGTTTCAATACAACTGTTACGTGATTAAAGATGTAGAATATCTCATCAAATTCTACATACGTATGTACGAGTAATAGTATTCTTCATTTTAAAGAATTTTAATAAAAATAATAAAAAAATTAATAATAATCGCGCGTGTTTGTCCCATATTGAAGTATATAGATGTCGTAGTTTTAGTTGAAATCAACATTAGAGCAGAAGAAAATAGTTTGTATCATTTGGATGGATTCTATTCTGAGTTCGCAAATAGGATACACAAGAAAGGTGGTGGAATAGCGATGTTCATTAAAAAGCATCTAAATTATATACCACTGAATATCGAAACAGTGACGTATGGAAATCTTACATTGAAGGTGGAACTTAACACAAAAGAAAGAGTTATTAGTGCTATTTATAAGCCTCAAAACTTAAATAAAAATAAATTGTCTATCTTATGTTTTAACCAATTTTGTTGTTCACTAAATAAGTGTATGTTCGAATATGAGTTCGACAGTTTGGGTAGAGGCCTCTTAATAATTATTCAGACAATCAAGTACGTCACTACCAAGATATGCTGGCGTCAAATGGGTTATGTAACATATTTAAAGGAGCTACTACGGTCGATTTAAATTTTGGTAGTAGTACACTTATCCATCATATTTTAGTGATCTTACCAGATATCAAAACATTTTCGGCTGTAGTTGCAAATGACATTTCGGACCACTACACTACTCTATATGGAGTCTACGAGAAAAGTACGATCGAAGAGAACTCTACTGTACACGAGAAACTATGTACGAGTCAGTGAACTTTTAGAAGAAACACGCCCTGAAGTACTAATAAACTCCTTAGTGGTCAAAATGAATGAATTATATTCAAAATCCAAACGTGCATGTAAAAAGAGTGATGTAAGAAAAACAACCGCATGGATAACAAGGGAAGTAATTGATAGCTGCAAAGATAGGGATATACTCTACAGAAGATGGAAAAATAACCGAAGCAACTTAGCGTACGAAACCGCTTATAAAAAGTTACGCAACCAAGTAAATAAACAAGTTTCTAGAACGAGGGATCAGTATTATAAAACAAAGTTTGATCTTGCAAAATCTGATCCAAAGAAGACGTGGGGATTAATCAACCATGTTTTAGGACGAAAACCTTCCTTGGATGAAACTTTAAATAAGAATTTTCCGTTGAATACAAACATGAACGTACTTGCAAACGAATTTGGAGGTCTTTTTTTAAGACAGGCAGTATCCATAGTTCATACAAGCAACATAACTACATCTGAACATCATGACACATTCCTACAAGACTCGATATTCCTAGGAGATACTAATTGTACTGAGGTAACAAACGTGCTAAGTCGCTTAGATGCCCAAAAAGCACCGGGTGCAGATGGTATCAGGACAACAGATTTAAAAGCCAACACTGAAATCTTTGTTCCTATCCTAACTTAATTAATAAACCTTAGCTTCGAAACGTCCACTGTACCAAAGAAACTCAAAGAAGCAGTTGTTAGGCCGATTTATAAAGGTGGAATTAAAAAGTGTGTAGAGAATATAGCAATTATTCCAGCTATAGATAAGATCATGGAGCAGATCATATCAGATCGAATAAAGAATTTTGTTGAAAAGAATAATTTAATATGCAAACATTTTGCTAACTTAATCAACACTACCCTGAGCAACCGTCAACAAATGTTAGTTCTATTTCTGGATTTCAGTAAAGCGTTTGATACCCTGGACCACAAAAAACTTATTGATGCTTTAGGAAGAATGGGAATCAGAGGAAAGCTTTCCCACTGGCTACTAAACTACCTTAAAGAGAGAACGTTTCGGGTACAAATCAAGATTTCGTATAGCAATGAATATGAAGTACTACATGGAGTTCCTCAAAGATCTAAGCTTGGCCCCCTGCTCTTTATATTATACACAAACGAAATGTTAAAATGTATTAAGGAAAGTACTCCATTTGCCTATGCAGACGACACGGCAATCGTGGTAAAGTTTATCAATTACCAAAAAAAAAAAAAAAGCAACTTTTGCACCCAATTGTAATTCCATTCGTAGTTCACCTTTGGCGAGGTGCAGTCGATTCAGCAAGATTCATTTCATAGTATTTATAGTAATATCATTACAACCTCTTGTACAATAACAGTTTATATTTATAAGAAGGACGGCGCCCAAGCAGGGACCGATATCAATGTTCGCAGATAGTTAATGAAATAATAAAGTCGTTACAACGTGTACTCGTGAAAAGTCGTGCCAAAATGACAAACGAAATAGCCAGACCCCTTAAGTAGTACCAGCGTTAACCGCGTACAGATATCGATCCAGTGACATAAAGAACCAGTACCCTCAATTAGCGACAGTGCCAAAGAGTACAAGAGCCAGTGCCCTTAACTAGTGACAGTACAAAATACCACACAACTGTAGTAGGAGTCAACAAGGGGGCCCGAGTAACCACAAGAGGACGAAAAGGACATCTAGGTGGCCAGCAAGCAGTATGAAGGTGTTATTACTGCATATGCGTAGACTCTTCATTAACATTTAGATAGTATTTAAGGTGCAGTTGTTCAATAGGCAGAATCGCTGCCAGTTCGTTTAATAAGTGTTAAATAATTTAATTTATATATTAATACATTTATATAGCTAACAGTACATGACAAATTCTTGTTAATGTGAAATGGGGTGACTTTGTGACTGTGGGGTTTCTTTGTGTTTTGGCGCACAGGACTGAACAACTGAACTCGAAAACATTCCACCATGCAACGTTTGGAATTATGATGAGACTAATTTAGTAGATGACCCAGGTACAAAAAAGGTTTTGGTAAGAAGGGGGACCAAATACCCTGAAATTATTAGAAACTCTACTAAGGCATGTACTTCCATAATTATATGTGGTAATGCAGCCGGTGAGGTGGCTCCAGTATGTGTAAACTATAAGTCACTAAAATTGTGGCATTCATGGGTAAAAGGAGACCCTGAAAAGGCGCGTTACAATTGCACTAAATCAGGTTGGTTTGACACTCACACATTTGAAGATTGGCTCATGATGTTAATGCTTCCTGTTTTAAAGAAACAAACTGGTAGGAAAGAATTGATAGGTGATAATCTAAGCTCCCACTTGAATATGGAAGTGATAACGCCGTGCGAGGTCAACAACATCGCATTTATTGCATTGCCACCTAATGCGACTCATATGCTCCAACTTTTAGATGTGGCATACTTCAGATCAGTAAAAGGTGAATGGCGCAAGATATTAACTGAATGGAAGGATACAGTCTACGGAAAGAGATGTGCTACCTTCGCGCGCCGTACCCAATGTTAGCACCGAAATTAATAACCCGAATCAAAGTGTGGATCGAAACACTTCTTATTTATCGTTCTAATGAAACCCCAACATACAAACCACTCCTGAATTAGACTCACTTATAAGCTCTATAGTCAATAAAGTATTTGAGAAACAGAGTAGAAGTATAGTGGAAAGCATACTCAACCCTGATTCTGAACGTTTTGCTGGAGTAGACCAGCCAATAAACACTAAATTTAGGGATAGTATTGACGATTTAGTTAAAAACCGGACGTGGTCCGCTGCCTGAGAAACTTCTCTGGTGACCCGACCGAATTCCCCTCATGGAAAAAGAGTGTTAGCCGAATTCTCCAAATCTATGAGCCAATAAGGGGAACTCCAAAATATTTTGGGATTCTGAGCATGATCCGAAAGAAAAATACTCCTACAATACTCCGCTCAACTGGGAAGCTATTTCCAGATGTCTGGCTTTACGCTACGCCGATAAGCGAAACATTGGTACATTAGAGTACCAAATCACATCACTCATCCAGGGTCAAGGAACTATTCAAGACTACTATCATAAAGTCTTTTTGCACTTGTCACTTATACTGAATAAATTGACATGTGTGGACATCAGCAATGAGTCCATGGGTCTGCATCAGGGCTATAGAAATAATAAGTTTATGAAAATCAAGCGGGAAATAAAAAACCGCAGCATCGTTACCCAATTAACACCTCGCAGAGGCACAATTCGCCACTAATACATTCTGGTAATCAACGTCCAACCAACTCTCAGCAATACACAGGACATTTTAGTTACCAAGGACCATCAAATTTTCAACGAAATTTCCCCACATCGCAGCCACGGTCATATCAGCAGAACAACTACTTCCAACAACCCTTTCACCCCAATTTTAATCAAAATCCTCAAAATAAAGGATATTCTCAACCAGGCCCGCCTATCAAACGAGAGTCTGTAACTCAACCATCAAGTGCCCAGGCCAGGGACATACATTACCAGAATCGTCAACGATTTTATCTCAATACAGGAAGATCAAGGCCACCTATAAATCAGAATCATCAACCAACAAGACAGCAGCCGAATTTTCACATCAATACAGAAGAAGATGAGCTGAGCGAATACTACCGGAACTTAAATCTTAATAGCGAACAGGCAGCAGATGACTACACTGGGGACAAGGAGGAGCCTTCTGGTTCAGATAAGTTCAACGTCTCCGAACTCGAATACTGTGACATTAATTTTTTAGGTTAATTCAATGTGCTAAAAACTCCAAAATCTGCAGCTATTGAATTGAATAATCAGTATAATATAGAAAGTTGAGAAAGAACAGTAAGAAATCGTTTAAAAGAGGCAGGTTTTGCCTCTTATGTAACCAGTTCAATACTCTATATTTCGCAGAAAAACAAGATCAAACGTCTGGAGCTCTACTTCTTGTTTCGGACGGGGAAAACGTCGTCGGTACAGTTGCCCAGAAAAATATTTAAAACCGACAACTAGAAGTTACAAAGAAATTTAAATGTTCTTACCTATAGTGATAGTGATGACGAGATAATCGCGACCCAACCAATTACTTTCACCACAAACGATTTAAAAAAATATGCATCAAGAATATATGAATTCCGTGGTGATGATGTATGCCCTGACATCTTTTCTGCGGGAACTCGACACTATTAGAAGGCTATCCACAGGCAAAGGAATATGTATATCAAAAAAAGAAGATGATACACAGTTACTTCTTTTTCACTTCTTTTTATATTTTCCATTCGACAAGATGTGCTTCTTTAATTAACAAAAGCATTTTTAATCCGAAGGAATCTTTTCTTTCTCTCGCGCATCTCAACAAAAACAATACTCAAATATCCTTGTTGTGGTAAAATTGATTTATTTAAAACTCGTAAGACTTTTCCATCGCTCCTCTTTTCTTCTGTTACCTCTGCAAAATTCTAGGAAAGGTCCGGGGCATTGACATCTGTATTGTATCTTGGAAAGACACAAATCTTATCAAGCAATAACCCTACACCTGATCTTGCTCCAAAATTGTAACGTATAATAAAAAGACGAAACACGTTGAAAATATCGCATGTCCTAATTTTATACATGAATATGTATAACAAATATATGCGAGGTGTGGACCTTATGGATTCGTCTTTTGGCCGAAGTCACATTCGCATCAAGTCGCGCAAATGAACGAATCGGTTAATTTGTCACATGCTAGATATGGCCATGATTAATGCATGGATATTATATAAACATGCTAGATATGGCCATGATTAATGCATGGATATTATATAAACGGCATTTCTACCTGTGTCCACGAACAGACAAAATAAAGAATCTACATGAGTTGATCCAACATGACACCGCCAGACAGTCTCGCATTACCCTAGTGAACTCGCATTCCGCTAAATCTTGAGGATTTTCCATGTACTTAGCTGTTAAGTTAACATCGGTTAGCTCTTAAGCTCAGTTGTAATTTTGATGGAGGTTCTTCGCCTAAAAATATTTTTTTACGTAAACTTATTATTTGGCGCCCGAGCAGGGACCAGTGGGTAAATAGTGGAAAAAATATAGTGCGAGTGCAGTGCCAGTGTTCTTAAGTAGTACCAGTGCAGAAAAAGCCAGCGCCCTTAAGAAGGAAACCATTCTAACTCATTGGTCTAGAAGAACCAAATAAGAAATTCAGCTCAACACCTGGAGAAAAGAGGCCCCTAGTAGGAGACAAACGGGAGACATTGGAAAGTGTCAGCCGCTTTAGGATGAGATTAGATATATAATACTTTCCCTGACATTGTCAGGAATATTAGCAGAAATTCAGATGCTAGACTATTCCCCGACTCACATGGTCACTATAGACGAAGGACAAGTAAAAATACAAGACGGAGATCTGGAACTGATACACTTTATCGATATACAATAGTACTAACATTTTTTGGCCAGAAATTACTAAAAATTTGAACACTCTTATTCCAAATACACACTCCTTATATCCCTTACTGGCACATGAACTAGTACAGGCACTCGAAATTTTAGAAACTATAAGACCTACAAGTTTTAGAAGACAAAAAAGAGCTTTAGACTTTATAGGTACTGTTAAGAATTGAATGTATATTTGTATATGTGTGTGTTTTGTGATGGCACATAGTAAAAAAGTATTAGTTGTGTGAGAGCGATGGCTGAATACAGATCGTTGGGTTTTTTTGCGACACGTATTTTGCCAACATAAAAAGAGGTTTATTATTAATTTTTCTTCTCTAAAGGAAACATTTGGTCCTTCGAGCCGGATAAAAAGTGACATATGGAGAAGTTGTGAAATTCGTGAAAAGAATCAAATTAAAAATTCGAGAAAAGAGAAAAGTTCGAGTGCGCTTAATTGCACCCCGCTTAGTTGAATTTATGCTTAAATGGCCGACAAAATTGCATTCAAACATGTTCCTTATAAGTAGAATAGCTTTTTATTCGGTTAATTAAACCCCGCTTAATTGATCTTAAAAATATGCAGCTAAATAACTAAAAACAAGTAAAACTAAAGACATTTATTGAAGACAATTCAAGAATGTGTGCATTTTCACGCAAACGCGAAAGAATCGGATCGTGCAAGGATGGTTCGGCCAAATGAAATCTTCAGGAGCAGCTATATCTGTCAACATTTTGATGGAGAAAGCAAAGCAGTTTGCGGTGATGTTAAATCTGGATTTTACACCCACTGCAGGTAAGTTTTTTTTTTTTTATATTGTTGGTAAATTTGTTTGATACCACTATATTGGCTTAACAAAATCAAAGCAAAACTCCCAACGTTAGAAAATTAATTTGAAAAATGGAGACTAAAAATAAATACGAGCAAATGTGGTCTCACATGTTTCAGACATGCTAGCGGAAAGGGACATTACCGTGCGGTTAAAGAAATCATAAATCTATCAAAATAAATAATTTTCCTGTCCCACTACGTTCAGAAACAAAGTATCTGGGAATACAAATTTTTCTCTAACAAAACTATATATGAAGCAATTCAGGTTACACCCCTTATGAACTATCAAATAGAACTTCTCAAAAAAATGGAACGAACACGTTCACACTCTAACCCACTGGTAAGATCTTTAATGAACTCTAATATCAACGACAGTTTGAATGACAAATACTATTTGTCACCTTTAAACCTTTTAAACGAAGACTCATTACCTTCAATAAGACCAGATACAAATAGACACCAGCTAGCACCGTTCTATGAAAAATCATCTTCTCTTAACTACAGGGGATGATACTAACTTAAAATAAATTTAAATTATTTAAGGGATTGTTAACGTAAACCTTTATTTTAAAGCAGAGATTTGGATTTCCTTGGGGTTGTATAGCAATTTATATGGACCATTAAGGATTTTTCAAGCTCCTGCATTTGTTGTATGCATGCAGAAAGAAGAAATGCTAAAGCAAAACCGAAAGGTAATTCCGCCGAATACAACGTCAATCTTTCAGCCTCTTGATCAAGGCATTATTCATTGTTTTAAAGCATACTATCGTCAAAATATAATAAGAAAACAAATAGCAGCTATAGAGCGTGGAAAAACAATCGGTGAATTTTCCAAGTCCATAACGTCTCTGCAAGCAATGCATATAAGCAAACATTGTTTGTGGCTTATAGCACCTTCAACAATAAGAAATTGCTTCAGAAAGATAGTTTTGGATATTTATTACTTACCCTTCGTATGTAAGTTGTGTTTGCTTAAGGCAGGTATTATTCAGGATGAAGAGCAACCGGAAGTATGTCATTCTCTCAGACGATTTAATTGAAAATACGGATTGTAATGCTTATTTGGCATGCGATGAGAATTTATCATGCTATGGCGAGCTTACAGATGCCGAAATTTTGGAAACCCCTCAGTGATAACACAGTCCACCGTCTTCTTATAAAATACTGCAGTCGATTAAAATACTTCATTCATATTTCTTACCGCTTAATAAGTTTGTAATTGAATTGGTTGGAAAATTTGGAGCAATACATTGTCAAAAACAAAACAATGCAAACCAAAATAACAGACTTTTTTCATCCGTCTGTATAAGCATTTTAACAATACTCGTAATTATTTACAAGCTGTTTTACTAATGTACTAAAACATTAAATACTTTCCTTTCATTATTACAACAAGACAATAACTTAAAAGAAGTTTGCCGTCGACGTTGTTTCTTTAACACACCTTGAATTTAAAAGGGTTTTCATGTACATATGTATATGTTTTCGTTTTTTTTTTTTCAAAATAATTTATTTCTGTTAAAGAGTTACACCTTTATTTTTTGTTTTTTTTTGTTTAAGAAAATGTGTTAAAATATTTGTAGCGAGGCAGAAAGAGAAGGAGATGGGGCCAGACCGAGCAGTCTGTCTCACCAGAGGTGAAAGAGTTGTTCAACGGCGCTTACAACGCGCTAAGAGGACAACCACTTTAACCACGGCCGTGGTAGCAGCAAGGAGCTGGCAGCAATTCTAATAAAGTTTCTGTTTTAAGTTTTTAAAATAATAAATCGTATAATAATTGAGTCTCTTTATATACATATTTATATTTTTCATTTCATTTTATTTCTTTTTTTTATTTTTTAGATAAATATTGAGCAGGTCGATCAATTAAGCGGGATTTTGTTAATTGAACCAACCGGATAATTAACCAAAAAATTTGACAAAATGACAAGTTCAATTAACTGTATATTCAACCGCCAAGCCAAACTGAGTTCTGTGTTTTATTTAATACTGCACACCTCATAGAAGGTATAATGACGAAATAAATTTACATCAACATACTCAGAAGCATTATGTTGCCACATGTGTAGACGTTCCAACTGGATGTTGATCTGAAGAACGTTGCCAATGCTACAAAAAATGGTTCGCCAATAATAAAGTTGCTCTCCTGGAGTAGCCTGCTCAGTCGTCGGACCTAAATCCCATAGAGAATAACCTGTTTTTAGGTCAAAGAGTCACCAACTTTAAGTATCTAGGAACGATAATTAATGATAAAGCTAATCCTAGTAAAGAGATAGAGTGCAGAATAGAACAAGCGAGGGCGGTCTTCTGTAAAATGAAAAAAGTATTCTGCAACAGAGAAATTAGCTTAAATATCAAAACGAGAATGGTTAAATGCTATATTTGGTCAGTATTGTTATACGGGGTAGAAACCTGGACGCTTAAGAGAGCAATGATAAGAAAAATAGAAGCATTTGAAATGTGGATATATCGAAGAATACTACGCATTTCTTGGATAGATAGAATAACTAACGAAGAAGTACTACGACGGATAAAGAGAAAAGGAGAACTAATATACCTAATTAAAAAAAGAAAAATCGAGTACCTAGGACACGTCTTACGTAACAACAAGTACAAACTTCTGCAACTTATTTTGCAAGGAAAGACAGAAGGAAGAAGAAGGGTGGGGGGACAAAGACTATCATGGATGGCAAACCTTCGGGAGTGGCTCAATCTTTCCACCACAGAAATAATAAGAAGTGCCACAAATAAACAAACAATAAAAATTATGATTTCCAACCTAAGCAGCGGTGAGGAACTTTAAGAAGAAGAAGGTCAAAGATGCTGTTGGTACCACCAACCCCAATTATAAAAAAGAATTGTGGCAGTCCATGCGAATGGCATGGGAGTCAGTATCTTTGGAGGCATGCCAACGGCTAGTTAATTTCATGGCCAAACGATTAAGCCAAATAATCAAAAATAAAAATTAATTTTTCTTATCATTTTCACCAACACTTTCTTCTGCTGGCAAAGAAAAAAACGTAAATTAAAAACGAAAACATCAAATGTCAGCAAATTCAATTTCATTCAATTTTTGATAATTATTGTACCACTTATGACAATTTGTTTGACAGTCACTGGCCTCAGTGAAAATAGCTGGTCTACACCCTGTCCTGACAACCCCAGGCAACGAGACCTACCCGCTCTGGCTGCTTCCGCTCGAAGCCATTAACATAAGGCTGTCCAAATTAAAAAAAAGAATCTACCCCTAAAGAAAAGTATATTCAACTGTTTCAAGGAATTATCAACACCTACAGCGACAACTCGTGGGACATAATATACACTGACTGTTCTAAAAGCGAGATTGGCACTGGATTTTCAGTGGTTGCATCAAATGGCAGGGTTCTCTCCGCCGAGAAACTCCTAGACTACTTCTCAATATTCTCCGCAGAAGCTTTAGCGATCCTCAAGGCAACGGAAGCTGCAAAATCATCGGGTAAAAACACTGTCATTTGCACCGACAGCCTCTCTACGGTTAATGCAATCCGGAACATCAACAACCGCACCTCAATCTACTTGTAGTCTGGATTTCTGGCCATTCGGGCATTCGCGGCAATGAACTAGCAGACATCGAAGTTCCTAATATAACCACACAACCAAACATAGCATTCCACCCACCATCGAAAAAAGTCCTTATCAAGCGACGGCATTTGAGGAGAAAACACACACCACTACTCCAAGATTAATCCAACCGGCGTATATTTCTCCTACCCAACAAACACCTCCTGCAAAATGAACAGGTGTTTCTTGAGGCTGATACTCGGGCATACACAATTAACACACAGTCATCTCCTCATGAGAGACAACCCTCCTACCTGCCATCTTTGTCAATCGGGCGCTGTCCTGTCAACCGAACATTTAATACTCGTTTGTCCAGTAGTCAGTCAACACTGTAACAAATTATCTCACAGAAAACTCTTAGACCTATTACTAACCCCCTCTTCCCAAAATATTAAAGACGTCTACAAACTACTAGTAAACCTTAAACTCGAAGATTACATTTAACTAAAACAAACATGAACCTCAATTCTAGCCGATAGCTCTGGTAGCTAGTGCTATACCCTATAGATTAAGATGCAAATTTATTTATGTTTTAATAAATAATAATGTTTGACAGCCAACGTCAATATAAATCCTAAATCCCGGTGAAGACACCCATTGTAAATCCAAATCTGTTTTCGCATAACAGAAAACAACGTGAACCAGAATTAGTAAATTAATAAGCACTAGTACAGCCAGTCTCAAAATGGAGCTGGACCAATTGAAAGTTAAGTTCGTTATTATCAAACTTGAGACTTCTGGGTAATCGAATGATCTGAAGGCAGGTTTCTTCTGTCATCTTTCTAATGTCCCATTTAGCTACGTTCAAAAACCACGACGACGGATTTCAAGAAAACAGAGAAGCATGGAAATGTTGTGGAGTGTTGCAATATTTTCTATTCCACAACATCAAAATTCGTCCAATAACTAGGAAAATATGGCAAACAGATGGAAAGAAGATAAGCGCAAAGAAGTGAAAGATGATGGAAAGAGGACTGAATGAAGCGGCAATTCAGAAAAGAGAAACGGACCTGTTGAAGAAAGAAAATCAGATGATGAAAATATCGATTGGTCTGCTTCAAGCAGGACAAGAATACACCCATTTAACAGTTGACACTTAACTCGGGGCGGAGTCCCAGTGGAAGTGAAGAAGACAAAATGTGATGCAGTCACAAGGTAAATCCGCCCCATCCAATGAAATGCCGACAAAGCGGTACCAAAACAATAGCGAACCAATAAACAAATATGACATACTTTACAATATGTGCTTAGTTTCAAGAAAACATTAGCATTAAATGGCATTTATCTTGTGAACCTCACTGTAGTTTAAAGTCAATCAATAAAAAACTTGCTGGCCAGGCTGTAACTCTCAGTTCAATGTTTGAAATAAATTTCTTTGTCAGCAACTATTAACCTTGAACTTAATTTGTCACATTGTAGTCAATAAGATATTATGTTTCCATTGCGCATTTTGTCATTTATGTAGACTAAGCAATAATTATGTTAAATAAGATATTACAGTTCCGTTGTGCACTCTGTTATTTACGTAGAGTAAGCAATATTTGTTGTATAAATACCCGGTTCAATTCCGAATGAATTCATTATACTTGTCACTCAGTTAACCAAGACTTATTTTTCTTTACGTGAGTTTGCCTAAAGGGCTGAGCCAATATAATCTTCATTTTTCGGTGTTCTAGTGTTCCACTAGCAATACTGCTGCCAGTCGCGGTACAAAAACGGTGATCTAGTCAACGAACGATAAAAGAATCGTTTACAATACGAAAAATTACCAAAACTATTAATAAAGAAAGTGTGAGTAGAGGGGATGATCTGAAACTAAAAGACAGTATGTAAGAGCCGCTCCTTCCATGGCCAAATCAATTGAACTGATTTTTGTTCTCTACTTTCAGACATCGCATGCAGCATCGGGGAACACAATGAATGAATGAATGACAGGGAATGTCTTAACCATAACATGTATCATATCACCAAAAATGAACTCTATGAGCTGTTTAGAATAAGATATTGACCAGTGTTTCATTTAATGAAATGTTTCTACTTGAAAGATTAGATATGTATGCATATGTATTAGAATTTGCCTAATTGCATGAATTTAAAAATTCTAATGAATTAGGCTCTGCAATTTGTCGTGTCAGATGACTTTCTTAAATATTAATTTGTTTACAAATATTAAACTTTGTTTAAATTAACACAAATTGAAACATAAATAACAATACTTCTTTAAATTTAAAGACTTACATACATATGTACTTGGGAAAACGCCTTGCTCTTTGCAGGAACACCATCAATTTAACAGCAGGAGGTGGAAGATAAGCTGACATCTCGTAGAAAATTAAAAAGTAGAGACAGCAACTTGAAGATGCTGGTAAAAGTCACACTTTTCATACAACGAAAGTTCACTTATTAGTTTGTTCCTTAAGTCTAATTTGCATCTATGCGAAGAATTACGTCGATTTTGAACGAACGGATTTTAAATTCAACTTTTTACACTACTCGCGTTCATTAGATTTATGAGGTCATGTGTAAGATAACGAAGACCATAATCTGTTATTGGCTTTTGGTAAGAAAAATGCACTGATGAGGTGTAACGTTAAACTTTAAATTTGTATCGCCTAATAGGAGAAAACATTTTATTATAAAACGCATATTGTGCAAAGCATTTTTGAACTTACCTCTCAATAGCAACACTTCTAGAAATCCATATTCAAACTCGGTTTGTCTGCCGATTTTTCAAAAATCCGAAGACGATGAATGTAGACACTGTGTTTGTTGGCACACTTCGCATCATCACACTTACGACACAGTAGATGCCTACAAGACAAAATAAAAAATTGTAAGGATTTTCAAATGGTATCAAAGTTCAAATATCTCTCTGTTGAAAGAATCAAAACTTACACAATTATTACGTCCCCTCAAAGTACAGAAAGGAGTTAAGCATGTACACAAACTCATCCTACTGCAGTACGATGAAGCCCGGGTTTAAACCCTCTAGCACGCCATTTGTGGTAACGGAGGAGACACGACCAAAAGATTGTTTCAATGAAGGGGTTTTCTTCGGATCCACGTGGTAACATTTATGTATCTATTGAATAAGGGTGAAAGAAAAGTGGATTCAGTTATATCTCAGCTTAAAGAGTCTAGAATGCAATGAGCTATTTGCTACACAACAGCAGATTTGGATTAACATATAAACTAAGATTAAAACTTGTCTAAAAATTTACAAAGTTGCAAAACAAAAAACGGGAATGGATAGGATATTATTAATTTATCGAAAATACTGCCCAATTTCTCTTTTTTTACAAAGATCGACAACTTCCGCTGCAGAATACAGCATTTAGTACTTACTTGAGCGTTGTGTTGTGCAATGTCTAAAGTCGGTCCTTGTTATTTAAGCATAATAACAGAATCCCTTAAAAAAGTATTTTTCCTCATTGCTGGAAGGAAAAAAATTCTTCGTCGAATTTTCGGTCCCATATGCGAGGAGGGCGAATGGAGGAGAAGTTATAACCGCGAACTCTATGAGCTGTACCAAGATGTGGATGAAGTCCAAAAAGCCAAAATACTCGGCTCGGCCACATCGAGCGAATGGACAATAATGCTCCAGCAAAGAGGATCTTCGACTCACAGCCCCCAGGTTCAAGACGACAAGGAAGACCGAATCTCCGTTTTAAAGACCAAGCTATCGCGGATGCCAGAGCAACTAGAAGTAGCGTGCCCGGAAACGAAGAGAATGGAAGGCTACCGTGTCTCAGGCAGCGACTCTTCACGGGTCGGGACCCGTTAAGTAAGTAAGCTGGAAGGAATCAAGGTAGTGCCAATTGAAAAAGTGGAGGGAATAGGGAATAGTACACCCTGCAGAATTCCGACCGGTTAACATGCTGCTGATGAAGAGCAAAATCTTAGAAAAAGTGGTGCATAAACAGCTGCAGAAATTTATGGAAAGTAATAAACTTTTGACCAATCAGGTTTTTCAATATTTCCAAAGATTTAAAGTCAACGCGCATCGTTACCTAAATCTCCTTCCTTCCCCTACCAACTTTTAACTTCCCTATACCCTTTCCTTTCATTCCATCACTTAACGGGGTATAATTTTGAAGGACTTTAGGCGTAAGTGATAAATATATAATTTAAAAAAAGGCATTAACACAGTTGTGAATCACAACTGAATCTTGTGGTAACACAATGGAAGACTGATATGCATGAGAAATAAAGTGCACGACTGGGCCGTACAAACTTGCACCTATATATCAAATTATTGTGTGTATTTGAGGTAAAAATAAATAAACGAGTATATACATAAGTAGGTAAGTAAGTTGACTATAAGTAAACCACCGTTCTATGCAGATTGGCCAAAAACGTCATATATCATCTGTAGGATTTGATAAAGCTCTTGAAAAATAAGCATCGTCGTTACTTTTCCTTCATTCATAAATTCATTGCCTTTGAACTCCGGTGAATATGCGAAAACCCAAAGTAAGTCCCTAAAAATGTAACAATATTTTCTTTCTCTCTCTCTGTCTTTTAACCAATGAAAATGAAATTCGGACAAATCCAGTAGCACATGCGCCACCAAACTGTATCGTAAGGAAAACAAAAACGTTTCCATGACAAGGAAAATCTTTTGCAATGGTATATAATTTTAAAAATCGGTTCAGTAGGAAGAAGGAGGGACAAAATTCATGTTTGCGTATTAATATGATATGAAAAGCGTTTTCTTGTTAAACTGACTGCAAGGAAAGTAGAATTTTAGGCCGTTTTAACCAAAAACGTGGTATGCCATATTATATAGTTTTGTAAAAGAAGCCTAGATATGAAAATAAAACAGTAACGATCGAGAAAAGTTTTCGAGAAAAGCGTATTTTTATGAAGACTGCTATAAGTAAAGTACCTTTCAAAACAGTTTTGGTCAAAAACGTTGTATGCCATCTCATAATGTTTGAAAAGGCTTGTTCTAATATACAATTTAATAAAAATCGTTGGAGCCGTTTCCGAAAATACCGTTATTCTAACTTTTGGCCAAAAATGTGATACAGTTCCTGATAGAATTTGAGATGTTTAATCATATGTCAAAATCTAAATAAAATCGTTGAAGGCACTTTCAAGCAAATCGGCCTTAGTCACCTTGGTCGTAAGTACCGTTATATCATACTCAGACCGAAACGTGGTACGCCATTGTGTTGCATTACCTCGTACTAGTCCAAATATGAAATTCGAACTAAATCATTGAAGCCGTTTTCTCGCAAATTAACTTTTCGCCAAATTGGCTTTAAGTAAAGTACCATTGTTGCCAATTTTGGTAAGCAGCACGATATATCATCTGATTGCAATTGACCAGACTAATTCAAATATGAAGTTTAATCAAAATCGTTAGAGCCGTTTTTGAGAAAATCCATTTAATTAATTTTAAGGTTAGAATGAAAATTCCGATTTCGCCTCTAGGGATTATCGCACAGACCCTATATATGAAGTTTGATCTAAATCCATCCACTCGTTTAGGCTGTAGCCTCGTGCACAGACAGACAGACAGACAGACCGACAGACAGACAGACAGACAGACGGCATTGGCGGACCTACTTTTTTGGACTTCTCCATTATAGTAATGTCAAGTTTGATTAAAATCTCGAGTTCCAAATTTTGCACGAATACAATACTTGCCCTATAGGTATAGATGCAAGTAAAAAGTTAAAGTTGCTGTTTTCTTGGGTCTACCTATACAGAGGGCATTTGAGAAAATAGACAGAGAGATATATTAATAAAGAAACTGGACAGATAAAAGAAGTTGAACTTCAATAGTTCAAAAGTTACTTGTCTAACAGAGTGCAACGAGTAAACTGTCTAATCATTTGACTGTAACACTGAGTGTACCTCAAGGAGCGGTATTACTGTTCATATATAAAAACTTTGACAAAGTGGTGTGCCATGCCAGCACAGGACTGTTTGCGGATAATACTTTGCTATATGTTTCTAGAACCTCTGTTGATGAATGTTTCGAACAGCTGAATGCAGTTAAAGTTGAATACAGGTAAAACAAGAGCTCTGTTGATTAACCCTTGTGTCAACAGCAACACCCAAAAAATTATACATCAACATACACCCAACAACACACCCGGTTGTGTCATACATTTTTTATGCCCACGGACGTTGGAAGGAGTTAGAAGGAGTCGGTTGGAGTTGGACTCTTTAATTTTCGATGCAACGCATTTGAGAAAAAATATTTCAAGAAGTAAGCATGCAGGCTATCAGTCGTTTTATCAGATTTGATAATGGAAATAGGTACCAGCAACGTAAACAAACTGACAAAGCAGCAGCCACATCTGACATTTTCCTTATGTTGATGATTTCCTTATGAAGATTTGTGTTGCAATCTGTTCCGTGGAAGTGCTCGAAACATCGTATGTGGCAACCTTGTAACAAGCTTTAATTTGGCTTCTACTTTGATGTTAGACTACAATTTGTCAATTGGGAGCTGTAAACAAAAGACGTATATTTTACCAGTCGAATTTTCTAATCCAAAAGGAAGAGCAGTAGAATCATCAATCTTTGGTTTCACCAGTAACATAAGTATGTGCTCATATGTTCCAAAAAAGAACAAATCGGTTGTGGTTCTTTCCACTTCCCAATATAGTATCGAAATTGAAGGTCCTAAAAGAAAGCCAAAAATGATACTCGATTACAACAAGAGTAGAAGGTTGTTTCTACAACAGTTGAGTGAACAATAAGCCATTACAAAAATCCAGGATCGTTCAGAAAATGCCCAAGTCATGCGAAATTTTCCATCACGTAGTGAAATTGAAAGTATGTTGGGCCACCCAGTAACACCGACTGTTGAAAATCTTCTACTTATGTTCCAGAAGAAGACTAACACGAAAAGTCTGCAAAGAATGCAAAAAGCCCGTTTGTGCTGAACATTCAGTGGATATAACTCAATGTGATAGATGTCCATTATAAAATAACAATTCCTTTTTTTCCAAACAAAATGAAAAAATAATGTCAAATGAATAAAAAATATGAATTTATAATGAAAGGAAAGTTCTTTTCTGCATTTCTAGCCAACAACTTATATACATTTTTCCCTGCACACCCGGGTGTGTTGGGTGTTGATAGAAGAGGTAAAACGCAAAAACTGCTAGTAAATCTTGACCCAAAAAGAAAATTTTTACTTTTGTTTTGAAATATGATAAAAAACAATATTTTAGGAGGCTATTGAAAATCCTAAGTCGATACGGCACATAGAACTCAAAATATATCAATTTGAAAATGAAAAACACACCCGGGTATGCGGGTGTTGACACAAGGGTTAAGGGAAATTCAAATATGAATATTATTATCAATGGAGATATGATAGCTAACATTTCTTCTTGCTGTGTGCAAAAAATTGACACAATCCAACTGCTACCTCTCGCGTAAAATATAAGTCTGCGTTTCTATAAGTTTCTTACAACGATGAAAATGTAGAAATGGTAATTGGGGCTGACTACTGGATACTTCCGTGGCCGATTACTGAAGCTGAGAGGCCGACTACTTTCAAATCATATCCTTTTCACTTATTTTGTATATAGTTTGCGTTAGGTAGCTCATATCCCTAATAAGCTAAGTATTTTCCAATCTACAGACTTCAAACATTCAGAAGAACCTAATTCTTAATTAAATAGTTGAAGAATAGATTCTAAAGGCACAATCAAACACAAAAAAAAAAAAGTTGAGTGCCCGAGTACTGGTGCCGTCACCCTAGAATGTTGTGGTTAAACCAAATTTCGAATATTGTTCAACAATTCTATTCTTAGGTCTAAACCAAATGTTAGATAGACTGCAAACATTTACAAAACAGAGGTATGAGCTGTATTTTAATGTGCAATAGGTTCACACCTGAACGCTTTACGTTACATGCGTTACCATGGCTTACCATTAGTCAGAGAATATATGTATAGGAATGTATTTCAATTTATTTTTAAAATTACAAACAACATGTTGCCTAATTACTTAGCTGGAAAATAGTTCATGTTGCTGACGTACAACCATAAATTTAGGGAACAGAAAAACTTGAGACTTCCTCTTTTCACAACAAATAGATCTCAAAATATTTTGTTTTGTTGAGGTTTTAAATTATTCAATAATTTGCCAAGTGGTTTATAAATGGAAACAAATAAGAATGTATTTAAAAAATTGTTAGTTTTACACATTATAGTTGATTAATTAGTTTAAGTTATCTTTTGTAACCAATAGTTAAAATCAATCAACAAAAAAAAAATAACTATAAGGCAAGTATAGGTATACTGAAAATTTTCGAACCCCAGATTTTAATTAAACTCGACATTGCTATGTTGAAGAAGTTAAAGTTTTGTACAGTCGACTGCAGCCTGAAAGGTTGGAAAGATTTGCTTCAAAACTCTGAATCCAATCCAAATGCCAAATGCAATCTCGACACATATTGCCTCTTCCTTAGTTTTATTTTCGCTCAAATGGGCGGAACTAAAAAAAAATTTAAACAGAACGCAAATGGAATGATTTAGATTTTTGAGGACTGTTGTCCGCTCACTGAGTTTATCATTTGGACGGAAATGAGGTATACCTCGATGAAAATTGGAGAAAAACAAAAAACAAAATGCAATGTGGACACACATCTCCTCTACCTTATACCACGTTTATATGGCTGATTGTATCCTGATGTCATCTAAACACAGATTGCATTGAAAAAAACTTTTCTGCAATTGAGTAAAGTTTTTGCATGTTACTGCGAATCGAAAGATTGAGTTTGATAGATAGAGAAGAATTTTTTCGTCTGGTAAATAGAATGGCGAAGTACCGAACCCAATATCGATCCCCCAATCCGGTTACAGCGAACACATGGATTGAAACTCAGTTCTTATTCAATCCGATCTCTCAATCCAGTCATATAAACGTGGTACATATTAGCTTTTCGTCTCAAATATGCGAAACTGAATAAAGGATTTAAATAGAAGAACGCAATTCGGATGGTTTAGACTTTGGAGAGCTTGGAGAGCAGTTCCCCGTTGTATGGTATACCTGTATCAAAAATGGACAAAAAATGCGTCACATATGTACCTCCTCACCACTAGTTTTTTGGGTTAAATGGGCGAAACAATGTAAAAGATTTAAACAAAAGAACGCAATTCAGATGATTTTCATTTCGGAGGACTCAGTTGCCATTTGGACAAATATGAGGTATACCTCGGTCAAGATTGGAGAAAAACACAAGGTATGTATCGCTTAATCGATTTCCCAACACGATTTTAAAATATATTTTACTCTAGAAGATGGGGAAAGAATATTGTGGAAATAAACAAATAAAATAACAATTACCTTTCGCTGTCCGCAAGGATCTCGTTGAAATAAAGATTTTGTAATAAAAACGCCAGCGGTTGCTGAATTTTAGCAAACCAACCCGTTACTCAAAATCGAATCAGAAAATGAAAATTGAAAATCAAACTTTATTGCGCAAATCAAAATATGCACATAAGTATATGTACATATGTGTGTAGCCGGGATTTCAGGATTCAGCGTGCGTCCACCGGGCATCCACTGGGCGGCACCCCAATTCAAAAACTAGTTTGTTTTGTCAAATATCATCTGTTGTCCACAACATAGTGCTGCCACTTTCCGTTTTAAATCCGTTTCGACGGAAAAGTAGTAAATCTCACAATTTGCTGTAGCAATGATTGGGATTGAGTTGAATGGGTTTGAAATGAAGATTAGGAAAAAGATGGTAAGCAGGAATTGTTAAATCATTTGAACTAAGGAAATCGAGAGGTAGTTTATTCTCTTAATAATAGGTGTGTTTGATTTTTCTGAAACATTCCAACTCAGGAATTCTGTGTAGTCAAAACAAAACAGCAAAAAATCCTTCTGGAGATTTCTTCCATTTTTTATTTACTGTGGGGATAATTGTTTGTAACTCTTAACTCTAGGAGGAACGGAAATTAACATTTTTATTTTTCAATTCAACACTTCTGTACTTCGCAAAGATGAAATTGAAGATGAGAGACAAAGAAAACAAGCAAAAGGGGTTACGTGACCTTCTTTATCATTGTACAGCATAATATGTCGAGTGAATGTCAACTATCTGCATGTTATTGGTTTGACAGCGTGCACTGGGAGTTTATAAGGAAACCCTTGCGCAGGGGAGTCTTCTTACTAATAACGTTGCTATCATAAGGGCTACGGAAGAAGGTCGTGTTCTACACAATGGTAAGTTATCAGAACCCTTTGAAGTCAAAAGCGTAGCTCGGCAGGGTTGTATTTTATAGTCGCTTGGTCTTTAGAACTCCACCATCTACCATCTCTTCTACCAGGGGGACCGAATTCGATGTTAGTAGCAGAATCAGGAAAGTGAAAGCTGCTTCGGAATATTGCTTAAAATTGGAAAAAGAATATTTACATCACTAAGCCCATGTTAAAACAGAGATGGAGTCAATCGTCATCACTATAAGAAGACGGAAATGGTTTTGGATTGGTCACACCTTACCGGTGTCTTCTTTTGGCTGAGTTTTCACCACACACCGTTCCGCCCGATACCGGAATTCGGGTCATCCTCACCGTGCTTTCGATATATCCCGAACACTGAATGTTGGTGTTGAGTTAGTCCTAAGTTATTGTCTTGTTAGCGTAGATTAAGGAATAAACGTAGCCTTAGAGAAAATAGTCGAATGGTGTTCATTCGCATGATCAACGCCCACCGTAAGATGACCCAGCTGTCAAATTTCTCCTTCACGACTTCAAACGTTGCGTCGTTTGTATGGTCTGTAGCGCCGCCGTCTTGTTCGGAGCACAGGTCGGATATATCGATGTTGTGAACCTCTGGCTATAGAAAGTTGGTTAATATCGTTATACTATACCGAACTACCATTGACAGTAGCGGTGCCTTCTTCCTGCTTTCGAAAGAAATAAGGTTCGATGATACCATAAACCGCACCAAACATTCACCTTTGCGGATGCAAATACTCCAATACTTGTTGATTGTGTTCGCTCCAATAATGGCTATTCTGCTCGTTGACATAGTCGCTGAGCCAGAAATTAGCCTCATCCGAGAATACGATTTTTTGACAAGCATCCGTATTTTCGACCAACATTTCTAGTGCACAAATAGTAAACTGAAGTCGTTGTCTATGGTCGTCCGGCCTCAACTCTTGCGTCAGCATAGTCTTATACGGATGTAGGATTCAGCTGACTGGAGCCGAATCGACACTTCTGGGTTTTCTTCGATACTGGCCATCGGCGGCTATGTTTTCTTAGTGTCCAATATCTGTCTTGTTTGTGGCTTAAGGTCTAAGGTGTGTAACCCTGGTCAAACTTTTCCATGGTAAGATCAATCGCCTGCACACCTAAGCCAGGATGACGACCGACACTCCAATGGCAAACTTTACTGAACATTCTGACAGGTGGATGTCGTTGGTAACAACTGCTGAAACTACTACAATAAATCATTTATCTTTACCCACAAAACTAAAGATGCAAACACGTCAGCACCGTATGGCACCGAAAATTCTCCGAAGAATTTTTCTCTTAAAAGTGCTCACAATGCTCCATATAGCAAAACTGGCAGGCTTAACATTTTGTAGAGCTTGCATTTCGTCCTTCGAGTTGGGTGTTTTGAAACAATTTATTTCGCCAAACGAAAGTAGCAGCATTTTCCTAGGGTGATTCTTCGCCGAATCTCCACTAGGACACAGACTATATAACAGGATATCAGTGCATTAGGGTGTCATAAGTGGAGTTGATACTGGCCGCATTCCGAATTCTAGGCCTACTTTTTGAGGTAAGGCCTAACAAATGGACCGGCAAATTAAATGGACTAAAAGGTAGGTGACAATTTAAATGTCACACCTCACATCTTTACTTCAAGTTTTGACTTTGGATAGAGTGTGGAGTGTGGAGTGTGTCAAGGGATCTTACTGATAAATATATTTGTATGAAATAGAAACCTGTAAAGAAGTCTTAATTGAAAAAAATAGCCGATAGTAGAAACAAGGTCCCTTTACTTTTTCTAAAAATGTCTGCTTCACTTACAACTTTGGACGGTTATTTTAACCCTACACTGCTATTTTTTATTTATTCTTTATTTATTTATAAAAAAAACTGATTGTATCATATCTGGTACATCGTGCAGTGGTAGGATACCAGATTTTGTGTTTTAATCAGTTTTACAAAGCAGTTATTACTTTTATTAAGGCAAAAGTGTAAGCCGCATTTTGCGGAGCGTTTCCTTTTTGCTTGGATGCTTTTTTCCAGATCACTTGGCATATTGCATATTGCACAAGCAATATCCTACCTCAGCTCGAAATAGTTTTCTCACCTTTTACTACGACATTTTCGGTAGAGCAACCACGAATTTATTATTGCCATATCAAGCAAGGGGTAAAATAGTCGTAGGTTCCCTTTTTATGGTGCGCTAGTGGGCATGGCTAGTATATCAGCAGCATCCAAGCCTTGGTCCTGATTTAGTACATCATCATCAGACGACTCTCCATCAAAGTCATCCTCACTCTCTGAAAGATGTGCCAATATCTCCTCCAAATCACGATTAGTCAACCTTTTACCCTCATGGAGTTTTGAAATTTTATACTTGAATTATCATTCACTTTTCTTACCTGTATCGAATATATTACTTTTAATTAGTTATTTTCTTTTAACACTTTTATTTCAAAAAAGTTTTGCACCCGCTTATATTTGCACTAGTTGAAGTTAGCTACCACAACGACGAATATCCAAAATATCAAAGTTTACCGTTAGTTTGCATAAATCAAACATACCTATGCCCTTCAAAAAAGATGTAGCAGATCATCTACAAAACGTAACAGAGTAAAATCTTGATTCCATAGTGTAATAGAGTAGTTTGAATTGAGTTGTGTCAAATCGTCTACACTTTATTTGGAAAGTAATTTGTTCATTTATTGTACATAACCCATTCAAAATATAAAGCTCCAAGGTAGATAAACTCCTTAATTACCTCGAAGTTAATGTTGCATTGGCTTTTTGTCCTAAGAGGTAAACCGATATTTCTTTGTTTGTTGACAACATTTACTTAGTTTTGTCCTCATTCAGTTCAAGGATAATTCGTTTCACCTGTTCTTCAATTTCCGAAAGAGCTTCTATAAGGCTGTACTCGCCTTTGCTTAAGCAATTTCCCTTAACCAGTGTTTATTGATTTACCAAATCATTGGACTTGAGTGCTTGATTCTTCTGTTAGCATGGAAATTAAGTTAAAGTATTATCTATTAAATATGTCCATTCTCAGTTAAAATGTTTAGTACCTATTTCAAAATTCATTATTTCTTGTTTTTTTCTAAAGTGGCAGCACTTATGAAAAGCAACAGATGTTCTTTTTCATTATTAGTTTTGGCGAGTGCACATGAACTTATTAGAAATATATGTATTTGCCGGAAATCATTGCATTGTTCAATGGTTTCTGGTATTTGCAATTTGAAATTTAAGTTTATAATTACGAAGTTAATTACTCCAGTTTATAAAATATAGTAAACTGCTCGTGGTTTTCAACAAATTAGCGAGTAGTTCTTATATTGCTGCGAGACGTACACCCCAATTATGGGTCCAAAATTGATTGCAGAGCGTGTAAAGGTAATTTTCCAATTTGTTTGAAATATTTCTATTCTATAATTATAAGCTCCATATGCAGATGAACACTTTGTCTTTAATTGTTTTCTCGTTTCGGCAAGTTCTGTAAAAAATCAAGTCAATGTGAGCATCTCCAAGAAGCAACGTGCTCGGTTTCAAAGAATCTTATAGAGTCTGGTAGGTCGCGTTGTGTTAAATCGATTGTGTCGGGAGTTTTGGAGTAGAGACAGTGGACACTCTTCTTTTTTTTTTTTTATGCACTGGTACGCTCAGTAGCCCGTGGTATGAGAAATGCTAAAACTACGTCGCTAGAGCACCTCCAACCCTGCCCTGATTCCCTCTACTGTACTGCCGGTCAAGGCATTAATTCGTAGGGCAGGTTTTGATATCATTTCTCTTCCTTTTTATGATCCAGGGGTTTCTTCCCCCTGAACCGGTGGTGTCTGATTTTCTCGCCGTAGTTCTTGCAAATATGTTTTCGGCGATTTCACATGTTATAGGTTTTTCCACTCCAGTAGTGATGGCAGGATAGGTATTCTGCTGTATCGTACGTATAGTGGAATTCCGGGAAGCTTTCATGGCCCGTTAAGAATTGAATAAAGTAAATGTTGTCACAATCCCGTTTGCTATTCTATTTAAGCAGTTGCTCTGATGGCTCTTCTCTGGGTTTTTGTCACTGGATCAATACATGCCAATGCATTCCAACTCAATAGGCATTCGCGCTGCTATCATATTTATTTGTTGCATCCCCAGACACTGTTCTATATGCGCAGCATACTCTGAGCAATGCTCTTCTACGCACCGAGACTTCTCATGTACGAACTTAAAGCTGTTGCCGGTGCCCATATAGGGGCCGCGTACATGAGGATTCACAGAACACGTCTAATTAGTCTCATATTTGGCTTTTTGCGCACTACTAACAGGGTATATAACTCTCTAAATCTATGTATATGTATATATATATATGTATGTGTGTAAATGCGCATATGTTAAAATATTTGGCGCGAAAACCACTTGACCCACTGCGCCGGTAAGTGCCTTTCTAGTCCCATCACCCAGCATACAATGTGCTAAACTCCACAAGCTTGTATACAGGGTGGGCCAAATACAAGTTTCCTTTTAAAAATGTAATAAAATGAACAAAATTTAATTTTTTCCATGTTTTATGGTTTTATTAGTAAGAGTAAACACTCCCATTAATTATGGAACACAACGTCGTTCAAGTGGCCGCCTCGACTGGCTTCGCAGTAGCGCATTCTGTCACTCTAGTTTTGATGGTTGATGGTTTCGGGCTGTAGCTCACCAATTGCTTGGATGATATTGGCCTTAACTGCTTGAATCGTTTCCGGATTTTTGGCGTAACATCGGTCCTTCATTCTTCTTCTTAAAGTTCCTCTCCGCTGCGGAGGTTGGAAATCATCATTTTTATTGTTTGCTTATTTGTGACACTTCTTAATATTTCTGTGGTGGAAAGATTGAGCCACTCCCGAAGGTTTGACATCCATGATAGTCTTTGTCCCCCCACCGTTCTTCTTCCTTCTGTCTTTCCTTGCAAAATAAGTTGCAGAAGTTTGTACTTGGTACGTAAGACGTGTCCTAGGTACTCGATTTTTCTTTTTTTAATTAGGTATATTAGTTCTCTTTTTCTCTTTATCCGTCGTAGTACTTCTTCGTTAGTTATTCTATCTATCCAAGAAATGCGTAGTATTCTTCGATATATCCACATTTCAAATGCTTCTATTTTTCTTATCATTGCTCTCTTAAGCGTCCAGGTTTCTACCCCGTATAACAATACTGACCAAATATAGCATTTAACCATTCTCGTTTTGATATTTAAGCTAATTTCTCTGTTGCAGAATACTTTTTTCATTTTACAGAAGACCGCCCTCGCTTGTTCTATTCTGCACTCTATCTCTTTACTAGGATTAGCTTTATCATTAATTATCGTTCCTAGATACTTGCAGTTGGTGACTCTTTCAATGTTCTTGTTTATTTTTAGCTCGAAGATCGGTATTTGTTGTTTTCTAGTTAATTCCATAAACTTTGTTTTGGCGGTGTTTATGGATAGTCCGTAGTTGTTGCTTACATTATTGAGTCTATTCATCATATTACTTAACTTACTTATGTCGTTTGCTATTATGATAGCATCATCCGCGTATCTTAAGTTATTAATATTGACTCCATTTATCTTCATTCCGCCGTCACTTTCTTTTATTGCTTTTTTGAATATTTCTTCGGAGTACATATTAAAAAGTAATGGTGATAGAATGCATCCTTGTCTCACTCCTCTACGAATCTCTATTTCATCGGATTCTTCACCCTCCATTGCTATTTTTGCTTTCTGCCCCCAATATAGGTTTATTATCACTCTGCTGTCATTCATATCTATATGTTTGCTTTCAAGGATCTCTATCAATTTGTTGTGCTGTACTCTGTCGAAGGCTTTTTCGTAATCTACGAAGCGGTCCTTCATGGTTCCCCACAAAAAAAAGTCCAAAGGGGTCAAACCGCACCTCCGAGGCGGCCAATTTACATCGCCAAGACGGCTGATAACACGATTTGGGAATTTGATGCGCAAAATATCGGTTGTGGCATGGGCCATCCTGCATGAACCTGAATTTGTCCAAATTCATGTCTTCAATTTCAGTAAAAAAAAAAGGTCGGTTAACATGGCTCTGTAACGTCTACCGTTGACCAAAAAGTAGTTCCCACCCTCATTTTTAAAGAAAAATGATCCAATGATTCCACCACTCCACAATCCGCACCAAACTGTCACTCTCAGTGAATGCATCGGCTTCTCGAGAATAACGTGCAGGTTAGGTTAGCGAAAAGATAATTTTTCGCCCAAAATCGTTGTCCAATTCAAGCTGCTCTAAGGCCCAAACTGCGAAGCTATAACGAAGCGGATGGTCGTGCGTCTTGAAAATAGTGCTTGATGGAAGGTAACAGTTTTGCTATTGGAGTAGATCTAAAGCCCTTTATACTGATTCTTATTATATGGGTATCAGAGCCTAAGTATTTGATAATGTCAACCCTGGCAGTTCTTTACTTAACTTACTATCAAGAATGAATTTTTTTAAATTGTATTTTTATTTACAGCTTCTTCTGGATAAAGAACAACTTGTTTTCCATGCGTTGCCGAATGTACTATGTATAAATGATCCTTCATGTCTATAGCAATTTTGTGTGAAATGCATACAGTAACGCTGGCAAGAATCATGAAGGATCACCAACGAAATCGCCGACTGATTTTAATTAGTAGCAGTTTCACCTGCAATGCGTAAGTTCCATTATTCATCTCTATTTATGTTTCACAATAGTGTACAAATGCGTGTATTTTATTATTATTTTTTCAGACTATAAGGTGCAACACTCATCTTTACGGTGTCCTTTGATTTCAAGGACATAAGGAAATTATTTGTTTGTTGTGCATTATTGGGTGAAGGAGATAAAAAACTTTCTTACGTAATGATCGGTTAATTTTACGTGATAAGAGCCATTTAAGCCCGTTAAACACAGTGAGCAGTGTCCCGTTTCCGGTGTGGACAGACCAAAGGAACCGTTTCTCAGACAACGATTTATCAAGTATCGACAAGGTCATCCTTTCTACTTCATCATCATCATCTTTTCTGCAACAATTCTGCATCCATGCGTTCTACACAAGTATGTCTTTTAATTTCATATTTTATTTAAGTTAGTTAAGTTGGAAAAAAATGTGATGCATTTAAAGCACTATTTCAGTATATTGAAATATTCAAGCCACTTACACGACAAATTGGAGGGTAAAATACATTTTTATAGATTCATATAAATATTTGTCCGAATAAGTTAAAAAAAACACACAGTCTTAGTATTGTTATTGAACGCCATTTAAGCTATATTTTCAATATAATATTTAAAGTCTAAAAACGACTTTACTTGGAATGATTTGTCGAAAGCAATTAAAACTAATAAGCTAAAGCCAGGTATAATTTATGAGGCAAATAATTGGAGAAAACATTTTTCTTTACTTGTGTTTCCTTTGCTCTTTTTATCTTTGGCTCCCACTCCCTTCCGGAGGTTGGAGACTATCAATGCTACAACTTGTCTGTATGGCACTCAGGGTTGTAGAAAGTGTGTATCATACATCTGAAAAATATTGTATTTTTATTGTAATTATTATTATTTAATATATAAATTATATAAATTTACATCTTAACCTATAGGGTACAGCATTAGCTACCAGGGCTATCGGCTAGAATTGAGGTACATGTTTGTTTTAGTTAAATGTAATCTTCGAGTTTAAGGTTTACTAGTAATTTGTAGACGTCTTTATTATTTTGGGAAGAGGGGGTTAGTAATAGGTCTAAGAGTTTTTTGTGAGATAATTTGTTACAGTGTTGACTGACTACTGGGCAAACGAGTATTAAATGTTCGGTTGACAGGACAGCGCCCGATTGACAAAGATGGCAGGTAGGAAATTTGTCTTTCATGAGGAGATGACTGTGTGTTGGATTAATCTTGGAGTAATCGTGTGTGTATTCTCTCCAAGAATGTTTTCTCCTCAAATGCCAGTTTGCGTTAAGTCGCTTGATAAGGTCTTTTTTCGATGGTGGGTGGAATGTTATGTTTGGTGGTGTGGTGATATTACGGGCTTCGATGTCTGCTAGTTCATTGCCGCGAATGGCCGAAGGGCCAGGAATCCAGACTACAAGTAGATTCGGTGAGTTTCTGATGATGTTATCCCGAATTTTTGTGATGATTGAGGTGCGGTTGTTGTGCTGGTGTACAAAAGTGTATAAAAACAAGGAGAAGGTATAGAACTAAAAAAAAAATGTAAAAAAATCAAAGAAACGCATAAAGATCTTGTAAAACTGTATACACTTTTAGATACTTTCTTACACTTTTATACAATTAATACAATTTTATACCCTTTTATACATTTGAATACAGTTTTATAAATTTTAATACAATTTTATACGCTTTTTTACGGTAAAATATATAAAAACCAAAAAGTGTGTCATTTAGCAATCATTCATTCATTGAATTTAGTACAAAAATTTGTATATATGTATGGGATTTAGTTCTAGATGCTTTTAATTTTAGATATTTTTTATTTAATTCAAATGTAGGTTAGGTTACCAAATTAGGTTAAGCAAATTAAGTTTAACAAATTGAGTTTAGCAAATTAAGAAAAATGTTTATGAGCACAGAAACGATGGCCGGCCGTCTCGTCGTCTTCGTTGTGTTGCACTCGGGCTTAGGGTGAGCCCACATATGTATGCATATTTTTCTCCTTTTCACAACTCGTTGAGAAATATAATAATCAATCGGCACTCCACAAAATATGTATGTCTACTTAGGAAAATACGTGTCGCAAAAAAACCCAACGATCTTTATTCAGTCATCGCAGGTGGAAACCGCTTGGGTGTTCTGTGTTTCCAATACCTGCAAGATAAGCTCCTAGGATCTTTGGAGGCTTATACCTATAGCATCCATCAATAAACTGTCGCTCATCAAACGATAGTTTGTAGCAGTGATTTCCTTATTGCTCTGCTCTTGTCTCAATAGTAATTTTATTGCTTTCGCTTTATTTTCATTGCTGAGAAGGGCAGAAGTTCTCTTTCCTCTTATTGATTACCTGTTTGTGGAACGAGTTTTTATATGTGAAAAGAAATTGAATAGATAAGCAGTCACGTCTATAGCCCTTTCCAACAATCAATTAGATTGACTCTCCTTTTAATTGTTTGCATTGTGACCTGAATAGCTCCATCAATTTCTGCAACTGCAAATGCTTTAAATTCTAATTCAGCCTCCCCAGCTGTGTTTGGCACAAACACAGACTTTGGCCAGGCTTCACGTGATAATGTTAACCACTTAGGACCATGTAGCCACAAACTGCTGTTAATCAATTCCTAAGGCTTTATACTGCTGCTCAATATATCGGCTGGATTCTCTTTCGTGTTAACCCATTTATGCCCGAATATTTTTTTCTTTAATATTTTGTTTAATTTCACCTAATTTAGGTAGGAAAATACTTAACTTAAGCAAATGAGTAATAAATTTTTTGCCTCCTGTGACAATAAGATGTTGTCCTTTAATTTTCTCTTGTGAATCTTGGGTCTTTGGTCTTCCACTTCGTACTGGTGAGTAACCGTATTTTTTCAAAAGTCCGATTGCCGGTCGCCTCCTGAACTCAAGTTGATTTAAACTTTTTCCACAGTATTTACTAAGAGACCACGCATTTACAACGGCCAGATTGATCATCCACATAGCAATGAAGGTGCACCATTTCTTACCTCGAAATCCAATTCGGTAGCACCAAATGTGGTCATCTAGCAAATCTACACCACCCATATGAGAATTGTACTCATAATTAACATTAGGTTGAGCGATATCTATCTTTTTTTTCTCAGCAAATGAAAACCTTTTTGCAGTCCTTAGAGGATAAGTGCCATAGACATTGGACACCATGGTAACTATCTTTTTGTCCCTCCACCTCGTTACAAGTTGGCCAGTTCCTTTATCGTAGTAGGAGTTAAAGTGACCCCTATCTTTCTTACAAAATTCTTTCTTATCCTCTAATTTTATATTTTTCAACCGATTTTCACGCAAAGTTCCTGTTCCACCGATTTGCATTAGCGAAAGTTTGTGTAGAAGATCTGGGCTTGGAAAAAAGTTATCAAAGAAGAAGGAAAATTGTGAAGAGGGGAACTCGTCGGCGAACGTTTTGCTAAAGTGCAGAACGACTGATACTCCTAATCCTAAAAGGGGATCTTTATCCTGTCTCTTCCCTTGATATACACTCCCAATCAATAGGATAGATCCACACATAATTGTCCATCCAAATTGAAATTTTTTTCAGCGGTAAATACCACTTGTTTCCATTTATTTGTCCAATCCGTATGTCTGGCAAAATCCAGGCGAATGACCTTATGATGTTCTGTAAGAACAGGCTTGCGTTTAATTTTTTCCCGTTTGAGGTAAGGTGCAGCCTTCAGAATTCGTCGCACAGTTGCAATGCTAGCTGAAGTACCGGCTCGTGTAGCAATTTTTGGTGCCGAGTCTCCAGAATTGGAAGCAATTCGAAGAATTCTTCGCCTTTCAGCAGCCTGTCGTTGCACAAGAGGTGGGTCCTTTCTGATTTTTTCAATATTTTTGGGGATTTGCGAAAAAAGAACTAACCAGTTTATGACTTCGACTAATTCACAATGGGGACTGCATATCAAACTGAACACAGTATCCATACTGCAAAGCAGCTACCCAAGCCTTGCTTGCAACTATGTTTGCCGAAGTATGGTATCATTGATTCGTCAATGGATATATTCTCCTTTCCATTGGACAATATTGTAAAAATTTTGTATTTAGGTGATCAAGCAGAGGTCGAATCTATTGGATAGTAAAAGTGTTTGAAAAAATAAATGTTACAGAGCATCGCACTTACCTTATTCATCCTATCCGTTAAAGAAGAGGGAAGGTTTGGTTGTACAAACTAAAGTATTATGAGAGTCTTCGCGGGACTCCCAAAACATTCGCTTTCTTGGTGTATGAATATATCCACTTATTACAAGGATTCCAATGAATGTATGTATATATTTCATTTTTATCGACTTGAAGTATCTTATTCCTCCTTATAAACGAATAGGCTTTTGTTTTTTCAACAATCAAGTTAATAATTTCTTCGTTCGAAGAAATGAACAGCGTGGCTCTCCGAAGATAAAGTTAGAGGCCGTCTTACTCCAAAAGATTTCCCTTCTATGACAATCACTTTCTGCGTTGTTGGCAAAACTGGTAGTGAATATTTTTCAGTAAATGCAAACGCAATGAAGTTTGGTTGAGCCCCACATTCCAGCATGTCTCGAACTGGTCCAAAAATGTTCCAATTCGCTTCTAATCTTAGGTTAGGTTAGGTATGTGGGTAGGCGACTGGATAATATCACGTCGCCACACTCAGGTCAATACAGACCCATTGTGATACCCAAAGGGGAAAAAGTCCCTTGCCCATTGGTAAACCCTAGTACTGATTTGTATCTTGTGGATCACCAAACCATCCTGTTGATTTGATGAACCTAAAAATTTCATTTATTGGTCTGTTTGATTCTGCAAGGTCACGGAAAAGTGTCGCCCTAGAAATTTGAATCTAAGGTGGATAAGCCCAGGACAGTGACAGAGAAAGTGGGTTGTATCCTCATTGGCTTCCTCGTCTCCACATCCCGGTGACGATTTCGAGTCGTCATTTCTGCCTCTCTTGGAACGGCCTCCAGTGGCTTCAGCAGAGGTGGATGGCAAGAGGCTTTCCGCCCACTTACTGAAGAATCCTTTGCCCGCTCTCTTGGAGTTCCCTACGTAAGGTTCGGCCCCTATGGCTATGGAACCCCACGCGGTCTGGCTGGGTTAAGGCTGTGAACCTTTGCCCCGACTGATAGCGTGAGGCCTGGATGCGACCGTGATTAAGGTGGACTGCAAATGGCATTCCCTCCTTATCACGGTTGAACTCCTGCCTGTTCCTCTTGCAATTCCTAGTCGTTCCCTATTCAGGGCAGTTTGAGAAGAGCTGGCAGCCGGCGTGGATTGGCTGAGTTCTCAAAGCGCTTGAAAGGGGGAGCAAGTGGCTTCCCGCCTTCTGCACTGCTGGTCCTCTATCCCTTCTGCCAGCGTTCGTCGACCTAGTGTCTTTTTTGAACCCATTGCCTTTCAGCGTGATGCGCGCTCTATCCAGAGCCTCGCGTTCCCTGTCCATGTAGGATTTGGGGTCACGCTGCTTCAGCCGCTTGATAAGGCGAATGGCATTTCTCCGCCGGTTACGGAGAGTTGTCCTCTTAGCGTCTTTTTGTTCCACTTTAGGAAGCCTAGTCTCTGTGCTTGGCGGGGCTATCCCCAGACCATGCACACCTGCGCTTACTACTGTGGCGAAACTCAGGGCAGTGGAATTTCCTAAACCGGCAGGACTAGGATCACTCCGTGGGGCAGAATCAGCGTTGGAGTGGTTCAGTTTATCTGCCTCTACTACCAGGAGCGCCTCCTTCCTCAACGGAGGGGTTAACCCAGCCAACGTTGAGGTAGAAAGTGGCTCTGATGTTGGCATAGTACCTGCAGTAGTGGAAGACTCCCTTCGACCGGATAATGAGATGGCTTGTCGCGAACTTGGGTGGTCCCATCAGCCCATCAATGCGCTGGTCTGTTACAGGTGTTGTCACCACCAGAGGGCTAGCAGTAGGCTCACCATCTGATGCTGACAACTCCTGCAAGTAGGCCCTTGCATTGTGGAGTCTCTTCCTTTCCAGCTCCGTGAGTTCGTCTCATCTTTTTGTCCCTAGTCTCTTTACTGTCAGCTTGCAGTTCCTAGACCGCTTTGAGCAGTTGGAGCAGTTAGAGAAGGTCGAGCTGGCGACGGAACAGTTGTCACTGGTATCTAGAAAGAGATTTTCCAGATGCAGGTCAACTGTCCCGTCCGAAACAAGGGGAAGAGCATCTTCTACTTTAGTATCTGAATCGGTTTTTTTTTAAGCTAGAAGTGCCCGATTCAGTTACACTCTTCGCTTTTTTTTTTTATTGTTTTTTGTTCTTTTAGGTTCATGTTTGGGTCCCACGAGTAAGGGGGAAAAAGAGGTCCACCTGCACTCACCCCCTGTATGCAGGTAAGGGGAATTTTATTAAAACTGAAGGTCCCCAGGTATTCAGAGTTTGCGCTAGTGACTGAGCCCAGCCATGCAAGACTCGGCGCGTCGAACCTTACCTTGGGTAATCACCTTTTGGTTTCTAAGTCCCTTCACGGTCGAATCATTCCTGGGAAAACAACCTGCTGGACGACCCTCACTCACTTTCGTAAATAATGCTGGTTTTGCAATGCTTCGTCTGGCCTGGACAACGTAAACAAGGACCCCAAGCGTTCGCATTGCCTTCGCATTTTCAATGACTTTGTCAAGTAAGAAAACTTGAAAGCTTGTGTTACATTTTCATTCTCATAAATGGCCGCCGTAAATCGATCACGGAATCCAGGCTATTTTGTCAGGGTGCCATCGAAATCCCCCCAAGTATTCTTCATGTCGTGTTGTTAATACGGAATGCTCACCTGTACAGCCAATGGTTGCTGTTCATTCTGGATCGGATTGGGAGTCGGTGTCAATTCCGAAATCTTGGCCAATACTTTCTCCTTTGTATCCTAATAACGTCCTTCCACCATCTCTGCAATATCATCATATGTTGCAGCTTGATCTGGATCACGTGCCATACATTTCTGTTGCATCTTGACAAAGAGTTCATAATAGACCTCTACATTCTCAATTCTAACTTTTGCTTGCTCTAACTTTGCCATTGCAAATTCTTCTTTAGCTGTGAACTCCTGTGTAATGGATTTGCATACCCTCTCCAACATACTCGCCATCTTACTCCACCAGCCAGGCCGAATATTGTGCAATTTCGTTTTTTTTTTGTTCAGAATATTTCTTAATTCACTTTTCTCTATATTTCTAAATTTCTTTTCTTTAAATCTTCTTTTCTCTAAATTTCAAACACCACTCACACGACTGCTTATTTACGAATGCCGGCTGTTTGTTTTTCAAACAATACCCTTTAACGGCTGGACAAAACCCGTTCTTATACCACTCAGTAAAAAGGGCCGCTGTTATCCATGCCTTATTATTTGACTGCCAAATAACCGGGAGGTCAGTTCTTGGTACATATTTTAGAGCTAATTATGTTTTGTATTAACGTGATTACGAAAAAAAAACACAAAATATTATTACAGTATGCAAATGTTTGACTTTATTGAACTTAAATTTCACATTAAACTTCTTACTACTAGACTGGGGAGTGAACTACACATCATTCACCTTTTGCCACCTGTATTTATTATCAAAAATACGATACGAAATGCCCTGAATTAGAATTGCTTATTTAGCTTATGTTTTTATGCTGCTGATAAAATCGTCGATATTGTCAGGTGTTGAATGATATGTAACTAGCTCGTGGGTTTTCGGAGTTATATACCAATACTGGTTTGAGCTTAAAATCTCCGTGTGCATTTCCTGCCAAAAGAAGCGTCAGTCTCTCTTTGGCAGTTTTGTAGCCAGGTTTTGTGCTTTCCGCCTTAGATATAAACGTTCTTCCTGGTAATCGCTTCCAATATAACCCCGTTTCGTCAACATTAAAAACTTGGTTTGGCATGTAACCTGTTGCCTCAGTATCGGCGCTTGCAGATTCCCCACTCAATTTGACATTGTGAAGCTGGTATCTTTTTTTAAATTTGTCGAACCATCCGCGGGTTGCACTGAAATTGATATCATTCTGGTTTTTAACTTTGTTAAATAAGCTCAATGCTTTTGCCTGAATGACACCAGTAGTCACTGGAATTCTATGGTTCAAATCTTGTATCCAGGTAAATAACAGCTTTTCCATTTTCTCCATTACAGGAGGTCTAAGTTTGGTTATAATAGTGTCTGAGGTAGATACTCCAGCTTCAGCACTTCCACGATGTTTATCTCCACAAGCCTTCACAGTACGGACAGTTGGTTGAGGAAGTCCCATAAACAGTGCAATATCAACTGCCTTCTCTCCTTTTTCCAAGCGTTGTAGAATATCCAGTTTAGAGTTTATTTCTAAAACGTTTCTAGCTTTCTTCTTGAGAACTTTAGGTAAGAAAGAAAGGTTTGTGGAAATGTAAGCGTTCAACAGATAAAGGCATGTCCACATTACACACCCAACAGGCATTTTGTAATGTATTGGAAAGTACACCTAAGTGTGAAAATGTTTTGAAAACACATTCAAAAGAAAAACAGGTTCAAAGCTTTTCAAAAATTTCCAGTAACCCAATACAAACATCCGATCATTACTTTCCCACGTATTTGTCTCATCATTTTGGTTACTTTCAATGTTTTCGGCGTAAGAGTGGACTACATTGACAAGTCGTGAACTAAAGCACCATCTATTCGTGGCTAATGATGGAATTTTTCTTTTTAAAAATCCTTTAAGAGCATACGTCATTTTGCTTGAATGAAATGCGAACCTTGCGATGCAACGGGTAATTGAGATTTCATTTGAATGTCAGAAGTCTTGTTAAGCATTATTGCGACAAGCTCTGACGGCTTAATTGTTTTGGAAATATGACTCTTTAGAAGTTCACCAACCGCTTAGATCAAATCATTTTGAATTGAAATTGAGGTACCTTTAAAAACCGTTGCCGTTTCAAGGCACACTTGCATCCTTTCATTTTGCCGTTGAAGAGTCACCGAACAATCATTTTAAGTCATATGGATCGAGTACACTGCAAATCGATCGACGTCGTCCTTCACATCATCAGGCGGCTGTGCAATGGGATCAACATGACACATTGAAGAACCAGGACGGTGAATCCATTAACATGCCCCAGTTCTGCAATACTAAGAGCAAATGAGTCACGATGTAAATTAATTACCTTAACCAACTCTGTTCTGACGGTTTCCGGCAAATTCTCGTCGACGTTACAGTCATCCATCTTGATTGGCAATTTCTGTTTATCTGCTTGAATACTGGAGACAACAATCGTGGACCTTTCCTGCTCCGGTACGACAATCTTTACGTTTCTCAGTATTTCCAGCTTCCTCGCCACAATCGTGATGATAAATCCAGGAGTGCACGACCAACAATTACCTCAAACTCTTGTGATTCATCAGGAACTATAAGCACCTGACATTAGCAATTTCGACATCAGTTCTTACACGTCCCACGGTCTTAGTTCTGCCCTGACCAAATCCTACAAGTTTTTCGAAGAGTTACGCAACTGCTTTCCATGTCGACAAAGCATAGAAACTCAACATCTTGAATTACAACTGTGCGGAGGTAACCATTATCTTGCACATAATTTTTCCGGACAATCACGCGAAATAAATTATTTAAAACTCACAAAAAATTTTTTTAATAAAAGTTTATTTCTCTATTTATAATTTCTGTTTTTACGTTTTAATAATTAATAAACAGTCGGTGTGTTAACAGGGCTGCACCGTATTATTTGGTTTGGTATCTGAACACAAAACTAAGACTTAGAGCTAATGGAATGCCAGAAGAAAGGTTCAGTATCCAGAAACATTACAACATAATTCCCACTGACTTGCTTGCATTTACATTTCTGAATAGGTTAAACGAATGCATTGGTTTACTTTCTTGTTTACGTTATTCCGTCGTCGTCACTTTTATGGGCCAACATAAAACTGATGACGGTAATTATTTACGGTATGGAAAAATGAATTAATGTAAACACAAGCAAGTATGGTTTTATGACCAATACTTAACTCGCGCTATGTAACCCTTCTGCTTGAATTTAAACCAAGTAATTTGCTTCTTCTTAGGATCAAAGTTAATTTTTGGTGAACCAGAATTCACTGGTTTCGAATGCTTCGTAGTCGTCCATGCTGTCTTCGATTGTACCTTGCTGCTTCGCGCCTTTTCCTGCTCCCTGATACTTTCGATCCATTTGATTCTCTCCAGAAGTTCGATGGAATCTACAAACTTCTGAGCTGAAAGCAAGTTCGACATCTCAATATCGTCCAGCCCAGTGATGACGTATTGAATTATAGCCGCTTCTAAAAAGTTTCCACCCTTTGCCAGCATTTGTACTTTAAAGAAATAATCTTCCACTGCCTCTTTTGGGTTCCTACGCCTTGCGACAAGTTTTGCATGCAATTGTGCTTCGTTGGTGACTGATGGGAATGCTCTTTGTATTTTCTTTTTAAAATCAACCCAATCTGAGATATCAAATTGTTCCGACTCCAGAATTTGGCAGGTCCTTGAAATTTCATTAAAGCAGCACAAAATATCAGCTTATCAGACCACTTGAAGATGCTTCGGAGGCGCTCTGCATGGTTGCCCCATTGCTCAGAAGACAATGCCGATTTATCCGCTGGGTTAAACTCGGGAATAGTACTGACAACATCCCTTACTAGCATCTTTGGTTGAATTTCCGATCCTTCCTGCTGCAACACCTGTTCGCGTTCTGCTTGCACATCACCACATTCAAAAGTTGCTTCCGCCATAAGATCTGTTCACTATTTCGTGCGGGCGCGAGAATATTAAATAAGTTTACATAAAAAAAACTTAAAAAAATATTTTTTTGGTTGTATAAAATCAAATAAGATTCAATCGATAATGTTGGATTTTCTTTATAACTTTAAATTTCCACTACTAAACTTCCTACTCTGCCGGCGGCGATCAGAAGAAGAACTCCGTGTCTCCGGAAGTACTGCTTTCCCTTTACAACATGGCCGTGCCCTTTTCCTTTTCTCTGTTTAAGTTACAGAGGGCGCTCGTTTATATTTAAAGGACGTTTACATTAAGTTCTTATTACATTGCTTAACTTATAGAGGGCGCTGATATATGTTTAAGAATGTTCACATTTCATTTAATTAGACATTACAGAGGAGAACCTCCACTTTATTTGAAATCAAAATTACAACTGAGCTTAAGACCTAACCGAAGTTAACTTAACGGACGGCTAAGTACATGGGAAAATGCTCAAGATTTAGGGGAATGCGAGTTCACTAGGGTAATGCGAGACTGTCCGGCGGTTTTTATGTTGGACTGTCTGGAATGTGGATGTTCAGCTGCAATGTTCGTGTAGGCGCAGGACGAGGGAATATGTTGCGCTTGCAGGTTGCTGTGTTAAAACGTCCCCTCTAAAGTTAAATGTCAGTGTTCGTGGAATTGTTTCTGTAACTTCTGCCTTTTCTATTGGAATTTTCGTTGGATTGATCCGTATCTGTGTTGGTTCATCTTCTATTTTTTCTATGATGATCGTTTTCTTGTTTTTACTGTGGATGATGACCAATATGATGAGTACCAACTGCTATTACTACATAAGAAAACCATTGATTTGGCTTAGTGTCGCTGGTTAGCAGGCTGATTTCTTTGGTATTATTGATATGAAGTTCGCTGAGTGCTTCTAGTGATAAAATGTTAAGGCGACTCTTCTCTAAAGGTGTTGGTTGTAAGGTAGCCAGACTGACCCCCATTCTTGGTGTTTGTAAATTCTTGTAAAATTGGTTATTGATCTCTATTGTAGAATTGATGAATTTTATTAAGAAGGTGCCATTTAGCTTCCGTTTTGATTGGTCGATTGCAATGTTTTCGTCGAACTGGTTTAGCAGGATGATTGCAGGTTTTAGTTCTTCGGTGACTGGGATATGTTGATTGTTTGTAGTGGAACACGTAGCATTTTCGCTTTTTAATAATCTAGCTATACGAATTAAATAACTTGAAGTTATTTTTACTTAAAAAAAAAGTATTTTATTTTTTTAATAATTTGGGCATAACGTACCCTTACAATAGAACTTAAGAACTAAAACTACAATAATCTTATGACTACCTTGACTACCCAAACTCTCGCTTGGGAAGATGCACTGTTCCCACAGGTGCACTAGGGTTTCCGTACGCCGTACGTGATGGAATGCAGGCGGCGACTAAACTGTCTCGGGTGTCCCAGGCGGTGTGTCAGCATTTTGATGCTTGCGGAAACGTGGGAATGTGGATATGAGGGAGATGTGATGCTCCAGTGAAAGTGTAAATATTCTGTGGCTTAACTTACATGTTTCGTTGCTTAAATTTACTAGTTGGTCTTGTTTACAGATAGTTAATTTGTTGAATGGTTTACAATTATCTTTTAAAATTTGTATTGTGTGATAGTTTCACTGCTATATTTCCTCTTTTAACGGGTTTGAGTAACAATTTCTCATATGTTTTATCTAGTGTTAAGGGTATTCTTATAATATATAAAAGTGAGGTTGCGTTTGTTAAAATATTTATTTTTGCAAGTTCAAGTGCTTCTTCTATTGCAAATTCTCTTTTTTAAACGTATCAATTATAATTTTAGTTTCTGACTTCGATAAACGCATAGAATTGAATAGCAAATTTTATGTTTATTAGTTCTTCCTTAACTAATCGTAATCCATATTGTAAGCTTAAAACTACTTCACTGTTTACACGATTGTCTTTTTTTTGTAGAATTGGCAAGTTCATTTGTGACCAAAGTCAAATTGTTTATTCTTTTGTTATGTAATTTGTTAATAGTCACTTGCTTATTATTATTTTCTAAGACGTTATTTATGTGTGAAATGATTATTTGGGAATCTTCTTGGTCAGGATTTCCCGCTATATATTTCCAAGCGGTACCTAAAAAGTCTAAAGCCCTTTTTTGTTTTCTAACACTTGTAGGTTTTATAGTTTCTAAAATTTCGAGTGCCTGTACTAGTTCAGGTGCCAGTAAAGGATTTAAGGAGTGGGTATTTGGAATAAGAGTGTTCAATTTTTTAGTAATTTCTGTCAAATTTTATTCTGTACCTGTTGTATATCGATAAAGTGTATCCAGATCTCCGTCTTGTATTTTTTCTTTTTTTTTGTCTATAGTGACCATGTGAGTCGCGAAATACTCTAGTATCTGAATTCCTGCTAATATTCCTGACAATGTCAGGGAAAGTATTATATACATGTAGGATCTGGGTGGATCCTGGCTGAATCTCAGAACGTTATATTCAGTAAAACACTAACATTGTTTTAATTCACTTTATTAATTATACATAATAATAATAATATCTATCACACTTTTAACTGACTGGCTTAGTGGCCTCCTCGTACGCAGACGACTTTGCCTTTCTGGTGATACAAAACGACTGACTCAAAATAAGGAAAAAAGGGTTGCTCTCGTGTTTGTCCGTAACCGTTCTATGTCGTATGTTCTGTATGAGTGTCCGTTATTGGAAATGTTATGTGGTGTTTAACCAAATTGTCTACTGTCTCGTCCGATCGTACGATTTAATAGTGTGTCTGTAGTTCGTTTGGCTCCAAATCTCACATACATATCTAATCTGCATCCTGAAACGGCTGACACTCTCCTACTAGGGGCCTCTTTTCTCCAGGTGTTGAGTTGAATTTCTTTTTTGGTTCTTCTGGATTAATGAGTTAGAATAGCTTCCTTCTTAAGGGCGCTGGCTTTTTCTACACTGGTACTACTTCAGAACACTGGCACTGCACTCGCATTATATTTTTTTCACTATTTACCCACTGGTTTCTGCTCGGGCGCTTTTATTGGTTGCTTCTCGGACCGGTTACCTATACCGTCATCCTCCCTGTTTCTCTTGGAAGGTCGTTCGGACGTTGCACTCTTGTCGGTCGGCTGTACTTCTTTACCCGCCACGTTTCCTCCCGTTTTTATTTCGATCGGGACTATGTTCGTTTGTGTGACTGTTGTCGTATGGCTTTTGTGGGAACTGCGACTAAGGATCTTTATCTGCCTCTCGGAAAACGGACTTAATGAGCGTGCCCATTTTCTTAATTTCCCCATGAACGTTATGCTTGTCCCTGTAGAAATTAATAAGGCCGTCTATTTTCAGACCGAGTTGTAGCATTTTGGTGCTCTCGTGGTTGACTCTGCAATTCTGGGCGCCGCGAGCAGTGTCAATCGCTTTTATCGCGTCGATCGCTTTTGTGGGTGGCCACGATTTCGAACGTGACTGCGTATTGTCTCTACGAAAAGGCTCTTTTATTGGCGAACGCGCAAAAAGCGTGCTCTTTTTAAACGGATCAAGAGCCGTATTCGTATCTATGGACTCTTGACTTGTAACATTACTGGCTACAGCAGCCAAGTTTACCACTGCTGTAGTCGGTGCAATAGCACAATTGCTTACATTTCTATTGCAGGCATTGTATCTCGACGACATTGAGCCTGCTTTCGCACTCTCCCCCGCCGGTACTGGGGATCCGACTGACTGCACCGTACCTTCGTTCCTTTTAGAGTCTTCCATATTAGATTTTTATAGAGTATCCACCTCCTGCCAGTTTTTGGTCCGCGGGTGGTATTTTATATTTCCACCAACCCTATGAATGTGCACAACGCACAGGGCCCCCCAATCCGCCACCTGGAGACGCGCCCGATGGGAGTTACGTCTGTTCTCGACGAAAGTTGAGTTACGAATAATATTTTACTATGGTTGCAACAGTGATTTCGATCACTCAATCTTTGTTTGATTCTTTCTGACAAAGATTTTGTCTTTTTTTTTGCCAAAAATTGTATTTTTACTGGTCAATTGATCGAAACAAAATCTTAATGCTGCATCAGCTGTACACAGATTTGATTCTTGGCAGCAGATTGCTTCAACAATGGAGTAAGAACGTCGATGATTTCATCTGCTAAATCAAAATCGGCATCTTTTAGCTGAACAAAATGGTTGAGACCAATTAAGGCTTTTTGAATGCTTGTTTTCAGAAGGACGAATCGTTCTAGCATAATCAAAAGGCTATTCCACCTAATCTTGCAATCTAATGGTAGTGACAGCTCTTTTCCATGTTCAGCCTTTACGTGTTTTTGGAGAATCTCATCGTTTTCTTTTTATACTTAATATATTTCTTCCACATAATAACAGCAAACTTCTTTTTATATCTGACCTATATAATTTCTTGCCATATGAACTTATTTCCACTTTCATTCACTTTTCGCCAGAGAAGTTCGGGAGAAGTCCAGGAATTTGTTTCTAGGTATTTCATTTACAAAGGGCTTTTTGACTCCCACCGTGCGAACGAATTAATACCAGTCACGCGGATGGTGTATACAGTGTCGGACAAAACAATAACACTCAATGGCACTTAGTTACATTTTGCCAAATAAACTTGCTAAACTTCAATAGACATTGATAAACAAAAGATCTTACAAATAGCAAAAAATAAATGGTGTTACTTCAACAGTTAAAAAAATACAACACAAAATAGAGCAAACTAATGATTTTTAAATTCTGTTCCCGAGTTTTGTTTTTTTTTTAATATTTCGTGGCAAATCCATTATTTTTTATAACTGCTTCACATCTCCGGGGCATCGATTCAATTAAATTGTTTATAATACCCGGGGGATACTTTTCCAAGCAATTTCCCTTGAGCAAACAGAGAATCCTTGTTCTTCAATCTTGTACAATCTCCCATAGATTTTCTATGGGATTGAGATCTGGTGATTGCGCTGGCCAATTCAAAACATTGACTTTGTTATCTGAAAGCCAATTTTGCGCAATTTTGGCGGTGTGCTTCGGATCGTTATCATGTTGGTATATCCATTTCAAAGGCATCTCTTCTTCGGTATATGGCAGCATAACGTTTATTTTATGAATTGGCCCAATTCCCTGTCGGAAAAAACATCCCCAGACCATAATACTTCCTCCACCATGTTTTATTGTACCTCTTGTAAAACGTGGATTTAGCCGTTTGCCTTTTAGTCTACGCACGTGTTTCATTCCATCAGAATTCTTCAGGTTGAACTTGAATTCATCAGAGAATAAAACGGTTTTCCATTTGGAAATAGTCCAGTTAACATGTGCCTTTGCAAACTGAAGTCTCGCCCCTTGGCTTTTCGGTGAGATAAATGGCTTTTTTAGAGCCCGGTAGGAAAGAAAACCCGCGTCCACTACCCTTCGCTGGATAGATCTGGTGGATATGTCCAAGTCCAGTTCACTTCCTATCGCTCTTGCAGATATGAATGGATCCTTTTTGACTGCTCGGACTATGGCGTGATCATCATGAATGGTGGTTTTCCGAGGTCTTCCGCCACGATAGATAGTTTCAAGGCATCCAGAATTGCGAAACCGGCTTATTATACGGGAAATGACGGAATGGTGGATCCCGTATTTTTTGCCAATGCAGTTAACTCCTTCCCCTGCATGAAAATCCGCGACAATTTTTTGCTTGAATTCGGTATTTGTGACGCGCCATTTAAAAAAATGTTTACACTTAAAATATCAATCACTATGTCACTTATAACTTGGAAATGAGTGTAGTTTGCAACGTCAAGTGATCGTATCAAATGTAACAGTTAATTAACTGTAATACAGAAACAAAAAAAGCAAAAGAAGAGCAAAAGACAATCGGATGCAGCTGGAGCAATATGCTCGTGCTTTAGTTTTGTCGCACCCGTTTTCATTGGTTTGCTCTATTTTGTGTTGTATTTTTTAACTGTAAGTAGTAGAAGTAACACCATTTATTGTTTGCTATTTTAAGATCTTTTGTTTATCAATGTTACAGAAATAAAATTCATTTGAATCTTTTGAAGTTTAGCAATTTTATTTGGCAAAATGTTACTAAGTGCCATTGTTTTGTCCGACACTGTATATCGACAGATGTTCTTTTTTCTTCCTTTCTATCGCTGCATGGTCAGTATCACACTCCATATGAGTGTGATCTGGTACCAAAAACGTATGGTCAATGAATTGCTTGAACATCGTTGACACAAAAGAGTTCTTATTCTGACCTCCACAGCAATCGCTATAAAACACAACCTCATTGCAGGTATCGGGTAAGCCCTTAAGATGCTCAAAAAGACATGAGGCAACGACGTCCATCACCCTCATGCCACAAATAACAGAAAGACTGGTTCGTTGCACCATCGTGGACGGTTAAATTAAAGGTCCATAGCTGTCTTTTATAAAATGACACATTTGTTCTTAGGAAGGGTGTGGGAAGGCACTGCTGCATAACGAAAGTAAATACTTTTCTGCGTTGATCATTTTGACAGTGAATTTTTTTTTTTCTTTTTAGTGTCGCATTTCACACTTGTTGCATGTGTCGAGCTGGGGTTTTTTGAAATTAATGTTCATCGTTTTAAAAATGTTGGAGTATGTAGTAAGGGATTCCGTTGCTCCATTTTTCTCAGTAAATAACCGATACATTTGAAAAGACTTAAATCGGCATGAAAGTACTTTTGCTCTGATTGCTTTCTAGTATAATGAGATTCATATGGTTTGTATATGTCTTCGGATTTCAATTTCTTTCGCATCATTAAGCTTATTTCGAGGAGTCTTTCGACCTACGTAGTTTGTCTTGTGAAATTATTGAACCCGGAGACTCTAGTTTTTTCTTCACCACTGTTTTTATAAATTGGTTTGTTTCACATAGTGTGAAACGAAAACATTTTTGACAGTCCTTTATTCTTTCACCACCAACTTCTAAAAAAAACGTGTTTACGTTACTTAAGATGGTTTACCTTTTAGGCACATAACTGGTAAAGTGTGTCCAATGCCATAATTTCAGGTGTGAGACAATCGTTGCCTCGAAATTTTACCCAAGCTGCATTTAACTGAAGATTATCTCGCTTCCACAGTGGTTTTTTTTAAATAAGTTGAATCTTTCTCAATGGAATATTCGAGAAATCTGTAGCAGAGTTGTAAAATACTGCAATCTTTTGTAATGCAATCCGCTAATTCTTGGAAAGTATTTCATGATTTGTGATTCATTCAAATGACTTTATTTGATGACTTAGACTTCAGCATTCAAATCTCTCATTCTTTTTGAAGTTTTGACTGAATCAGTGTTTATGACCACTCTTATGATTGAAGTCAATTGAATGCATGTGTTAAGAATTACACTGCATTCATTGAAGTTACTTTAAAGTATTTACCATTCACTTGAAGCCCTCCGCACTGAATTGAAGTCTTTGGGACTTTAAAAATTTTCGATGTGGAATAATTGAAGTCTTTATAAATGGTGTGCTTTGATTTTGGAATTTGACTTTCAGTTATTGTACCTTTATTTTCAGTAGAAGATCTTTGAATACGCTGCGTAACAAATTAAAAATTTTTTGTGTAACATTAGTAAAATAAGATATTCCTTAATCAGTTGGAAATTCTATTTAAGGATATTGTTGCGGAACCAATAAAAGCAGGAGTTCGAAAATAAAAACACTCGTTCACCGATGGTTTATTATCTGCATAAATATGTACAATTTTGAGATATGAGCTAGATTTAATATGAATATGTGAATACTTAATCGTTCTCCTGGCAATTTACTTTTTATTTGATTGGCGGAAAAATGGAAAACGTGATTAAAAGGAAATGACTTAAACTGTAGTAGAATATTCAATAGTGTTGGGCAAAAGCAACGATATTTAAAATTAAGGCAGATTTATTTCAACTTATTGAGGGCGCGTACGCTTAATGCAAAAAGTGGAGAGAGATAAAAAACAGGAAGTGTACGAGACAGTACATTTGACAGGAGAGTGGATGACAAGTATGAGTGTTGCCAAGTATACGGAAGAATGCTGTCAAGTTATTCCAACAAATAGTTCATAGTTGGGACGATAAAAGGAATAGATGAGTGTATGTAGTAGTTTACTTTAGGGTGGTAACAGATATAGCAATGATTATCTTGTTATGGATGCGAGAGATCTGATATTAACTTGCATAATAAATGCATACAAAATTAGAAGTGACAAAACGTTTATTGGCATTGAAACTTTAAAATTCAACAAGATAAACTTATTTCATTCTAAAATATAAATATTTGTTATTTTTACTTATTATAAGATAAATTGAATATTTACATGTTATTCTATGATTCAGCTTTTACGTTTGTGACTTGTTGAATCTTCTCGCACTAAGGACCAACAGTAATCCCCTAATATACATAGCTGCATCCCACCGACCTCGATAACGTTCTTCGATCTTATTTATGTCCTAGTGAAAGCGTTCTCCTCGTTCGTCACTCACTGCTCCAAGGTTTTTTGGAAAAAAAATCAGAATTTTAATGCCAGAAATGTATTTTATAAGTTCTTAACAACTCTGCGACGAGCATTTCAGAATTGTCGGCTCTATGATTTCCTAAAAACCCGTTTATTACAGCTTTCCATGATGTCCAAGCTTTTTAGTTTAAGGTCAAAATTGATATCGTTCATAAGCTTTCTTATTTGCGGTCCAACAAATATACCTTCTTTAAGTTTGGCATCACTTAATTTAGCGAATACAGATTTTAAATGTAAAAAGCTTTCACCAGTTTTGTCCATAGCTTTTACGAAATTTTTCATTAAACCCAGCTTTATGTGTAAAGATGGAAGAAGGACAATTTGTGGGTAAATCAGAGGTGAATATTTAACATTTGATTGTCCAGCAACGAATTCTGATCTCATCGGCCAATCTTTCACCAAGTAGTGTTTCTCTTTAGCTCGACTGTCCCACATACACTAAAAGCAGTAATACTTTGTGAAGCCACCCTGTAATCCTAGTAACAAGGCTATTACTTTTAGGCCAGCACAAACTTTCCAACTTGAGTCTCTATACTTTACTAAGTTTAATATAAATTTCATAGTATCGTACGTTTCTTTTAAGATGATTGAATACACTAAAGGTATATAGGGATATTCGCTACCATTATTGTTTGATAAAGAATGAAAGAAAAACAACTCTTCAACAATACGACATAATTTATTATTTTACAAGAGATGTTACGCGGTTGGCGGTCAGCAGCAAAAGAGACTGAACCGCATATGGTTATTATAGAAGAAGTGTAAAGTGAACTGTACATAACATTGACTTGATAAGAGAAGAACAGTTTACAAGAAATAATAGGGTGATGTATCAAAGTTTGGTAAAGTGATGAAAAGATTATTGAACAATTATTTAAAAGAACTGCTTTTAAACTTGTTTTAGATCCACCAATAAAGAGACGCCGCCATTCATTTGCTCTGTAAGTGATCCGTAATTCATGTAGGATACCTGGTTTGACGACTGTGTACCTTTTTAATTAAAACCACAGACCGAGTTATACAATTTCACTTAAGTTTTGTTTTTATTTATTTATTCTCTATGATAATTATAATTAAACGATTGGTAGCTGTTGGCGACTACCTCTGCACTGACACAAGACTCTCCTACAAGCGGCAAAACTCCCTGTTCGTCGCCTTTGTCTGTCCCTTCGTATGTGCGTTCATCCCTTCTTGGTTCGTCTCTTGTCTCGTGGATCGTCAGTGATTGTGTGCATTGATCAGTTCGGTTTGTCATGTCATCTGTACTGTAACGTTCTGTCGTCTGGCTCCAATCCTACATTCATTCACATCAATTCGATAACGTCGTTACAGTAGCATACAGTGAGAGTCAAAAATTTGTATACAGGTGATACCTAATACTTCAGAAGTTCAATAACGCTAAGAAACAAGTAATAAAAAAAATATTTTAAGCACATAAAGAGAGCTTATACTTCACTATTTTATTATTTATAACATTATAGAAAAAAAAAAATGGAATTCAAAAATTATGCAGGATTGAAGAAAAAATCACCTGAAAAATGCAGTCAAAAATTAGTATACGCTTCAGAAATAAACACTTGTATTCTTACATAGGCTTAAAAAGCTGAGCTTTAATACTTCGTCGGTCCTCCGTGAGCTTTGATCACTGCAGCCAATCTTCTAGGAACCGAAGTAACGAGGTTTTTGGTAACGTCAGGAGATATTTTTGCCCATTCTTCTGTTAAAGCCGTCCGAAGGCCTTGTTTTGACGTTATGGATCGCTTTCTGATATTTCGGTCCAAAACTTCCCACAGATGTTCAATGGGATTAAGGTCTGGAGATTGTGGAGGAGAGTTAAGCTGCTTAGGCGTGCGGTACAGCAACCATTCTTTGACAATCTTTGCTGTATGCTTTGGGTCATTGTCTTGCTGGAAGACCCAAGGCGATGAGAGACCCAATTTTTGCACGCTAGGGAGTAAATTGTCTTTAAGAATGGTTAGGTAATCCTTGCTGTTCATTGTAGATTCAATGAAAACCAGATTTCCCGTACCCGCAGCTGACATGCAACCCCAAACCATCACTGAACCTCCACCGTGCTTTACTGTCGAAGTGAGGTTTTGGGGAAGAAGCTCGCTGTTTGATGATCTCCAGACCTTAGTCCTGCGTTTTGAACCAAATATCTCAAACTTGCTTTCGTCACTGAATATAACAATATCCCAAAACGTTTGAGTGGTATTTAGGTGGCTTTTTGCGAAGGTCAGGCGCTTCACACGATTAACACTAGAAATGCATGGCTTTTTTCGTGGCACTCTTCCGTGTAATCCATTCTTATTTAAGACTCTTCGAATGGTTGAGGCACTTACTGTACTTCCACGTTCTTGGGTAACATCTTGGGCTATTTGCACTGCGCTGGACCTCGGAGTTTTTTTTACTTCCCTCACTATTTTCCGCACTTCTGTGTCGGTCATAACGCGAGGGCGACCAGAACGCTGTAGAGTATCCGTGTTTCCTCTCAAGTTATACCTTTGGATAATTTTTTGTACTGTTGCACGACTTCTTTTAACAATATCAGCAATTTCCGCCAGCGATTTGCCTTCTCTTCGATGCTGAACGATTAAGTTCCGCAATTCTACCGGTAATTCTTTTCCTCGCGCCATTAAGGACACAAAATTTGACTTTTAATTCGCAAATAATAAAAACGACAACACACTAGGGCAGCTTGCAACCGAATGGTTCCAAGGATTGCAAAACATTGTAATATTCAATTCTAACGGGACAAATCAAGGCGTGAATTGTGAAATAATTTGCGCTGTATACTAATTTTTGACTGCCTTTTTCAGATAATTTTTGTTTTTATCGTCAATAATTTCTAAATTATAATTTTTTTTAACTATTTAACAGTGAAAAATAAAATAGTGAATTGTAAGCTTTATTTCGGTGTTGGAATTATTTTTCTACTCACTTGTGACATAGCGCATTTTTAGTTCTGAACTAGTAGGCGCTGGCTATATACAAATTTTTGACTCTCACTGTATGTATTCGTTCTGTGTGAAGAAAGTAGATAAAGATATCTTAGTTTCTGGTGATAACAGATTCCACTCCTGCAGTCTAGAGCCGAGAATTTCAGACTGTCTGATGGATAAATTTAAGTCACGGAACAAATTATTCAACTCTTGCTGCTGAATCATGTGTGGTTCTTTAAATGAACTTCTAGGAGGAACATATTCGGGTATTCCCTTATCTAGGGCATTATTTTCTTCAAAATCACTTGATTTTGGACATGGTTCTTGTGTTCTTGGCGTGGGCAGAGGAAATTCTTCACCATGAGGTATTGGCATGGACACGGAAGCTACTTTAGGGTATTCTAGTTTATTTTTAGTTTTTTTTTCAAAACCCTTTCAGTTTAGTTAAACAGAAATAACAGTCATCGTAATGATTCACTTGTTCCTGCTGCCTGCTTTACTTTTTGAGTTATAGCTCTTCCTTGGGCCTTTACAATATATTGACCACACACATAACAAAATTTATTGCCGCCATTTTCCATATTTATTTGAGGTACATTTAATTTTGGATAAAAGAGATGCGAAGAAATTGTTGAGCTGGATGATGACGGTATGTAAGATGTAGATGGTGAAAAACAATCTGTAAGGCACTGTGCACTTGTCGATGGAGTCATTGGTATAGGGCTTGGAGGATTTCTAATAGGGACTCGCTTAGGTGAGTGTTGTGCAACGTCGCCGCCAGGATTTATAGTAGAACTGGTTGCTGTTTCAGTTTCCTTTTCCAAAAAGCCATAGTTTCGAAGATAGTAAACCCCAACGCTTAAGTCATTTAAGCTTCCTTCTGCTAGTAGTGGAGTAAGCTCATTTGTTGATGGAACTTTATCAACTTGCGAAGCTTCTGCAGCAATAACCTTTACTTCAACACCAATAGCACTAAATTTTTCGGACAGGCTTACAATAACTTCGGCAGCAATTTTAAACTTAACCCTGAAGGTGATTCTGTCGACTTTGAAGCGTCAGCAATTACTAAATTTTCAATGGTGTTGGATTTGGTGGATAAAGACCGCACTTGCGAAAGCCATTCTTGATCGTTGCTGCCATATCTTTATTTTTCATTATGCATTCGTTTTCTGAGTGACTCTCCTTTTTTTGTTTGCCACTCACGAACAGTCTTTCCAATCTGATTTAAGGAGCTTAACTACACATACGTCTGCTGGTTGCATAATATGGGTTGTATTGGGTATTTGTTCCTTGCTACAAAATGGGATTTCTGACCATCAACAAATAATATAACTGGACGTTTTACTTGATCTGTCAGTAAGCGTTTATGTACACAATTAGCCACGTACTCATAAAATGTTTCACTGCACATCCAACCGCTCTCGCTTTTCCCTAGGATCCAAGATTGGGGCATACTCTCAACAATGTCCTTTGGAGGACGTAAGTATGGGAACACTATCACAGGTTCAAAGAGTTTTCCAACAGCCGAGAAAACATTTTTTTTTTTATTACCAGCACATGTTTGATAAATATTTTTATAACCCTTTGGTGCTATTACTTTGTCAGTTTTTGGACAAAGTCAAAAACTGCTTTCATCGCTATTGAGGATCCTTGATGGGTCTGCCAGCTCTTTAAACCATTTTAAAATATTTTCTTTTGTGACGACGGCCCTGCCTTTGCTTATGCTTTCAGCTTCTCTCATAGCCAAAGAAGGATTTCTTTTCATAAATGATTTGAGCCAAGTTTTACCTGGTCGATTATCTTTAAAAAGTGTTTTCCTTTTTTTTTTTTTTATAAAATGCGCGCGCCAAAGGGGATATGAATACCCTTATACTGATTGGGACAAGGGGAGAGAGGAACAGAGGAGGTACCGGTGCACGTTGGCTTTGAATGTTTCAAGGTTGAAGTGATGAGGAAATACAGAGCATGGGAGATCATTCCACATACGTGTCGTTCGGCTTATAAACGAATCTCTGTATTTGACAGTACGTCCGAGATTGGGCTTGAGGGTGAACTGATGTGCATTCATAGCGTGACGCGTATTGCGGGTGAAATTTTGAAGGGGAGGAATGCAACTGGCAAGTCCTTTTCAAGTCCTTAATTATTTTTTGCACCGTGTTAAGAAGGTCATGAGTCTTTAAGGGAAACCCACATTTGCACATATACGTGCACCACTCAGCAATTCTACTTTCTTCTTCAGGTGTTAAAGTAAGGATCTGGCCTCTTTTTTGTTGCATTTTCACCAATTAGCCTTTTACCTTTTAGTCGGTCATGAAGAGTTGATCGACACAGAACATATTTGGCAGCTGCTTTTCTTAAGCTCAAATTATTTGTCCGAATATCTTCTAAAGCCCGTGTTAAACGCACTTAGCTGCGCACTTAGCTACGCACTTAGCTGCGCACTTCACGAATACCACGTACTAACTGATGCGTATTTCGTAAACCAGTCATCGCCTCTATTGGAAACTACGGGTGTGTATGAAAGAAATATGGAGGACTGCCTTTAGTCTTCGAGGCATTGACTTCACGAGGTTCTCTAAGTAATCGCTAGAGGTCTCATTATCCCAAAACTTCCTGGTCACTTCCTTCAGCTCATTTTTGTTGCTAGGTTTTTCTTTTGCTACTTTGGTCTTGATTTCGAACCACAAGTTCTCGATAGGATTCAAATCGGGACTGTTTCCAGGGCATTCCATTTCGAAAATTCCATTATCTTCGAAGAATTGCCTCACCTTAAACATGAAATACATTTTTTATATTTTTTTTCGCAGATATCAATCTAGCAAATAATAATAATAGATTGGGGAAAAATACCTTTTTCGCCGTATGACAACTTGCGGGATCCTGTTGAAAAACAAATCTTCATTCGCTGGAAACAGCTCTGCGATGGTTGGATATAGTGAGTTCCTTAATATGTCCAAATACTTTTCTGCATTGACATGGCCTTCAATAAACTCCGGTCTTCTTGCAATTTTGGTTGTATTGTTCTCCTTTTGACCTACGAACGAACTGGGTTCCATGATTTCCGAACATGTTAAATTTATATTCGTCGGACCAAATGATGTTCATCCATTTTTGGTATCCCTAATTTAAATAAGTTTATGCAAATTTTAATCTATCATGGAAATGGTCAGCAGAGGTTTCCTGCGTGGACGTCTAGCAACCAGTCCAGCTTCATACAACCGCCTACGTACTGTTCTGGCTGAAGCTTTCACTCCGGTTTTTTTTCAAAAATATTTTTTGAACTACTCGAGATGTCCAAACCTTGTCACGGTGTGTTATTTTCGGAAGCAATTTTCTTTTTGACCAATGAGCTTATTTCTTTTATTTTGGTGTCATTAAATTGTGAATTGAAGTGCTGGAACCCACTTCAGTTTAGCCAGTGGACAAAGCACCGAAGCAACAGTCGCATCTTCGACGTCACTCGTTAAATAAAAGTATGAGTGAAATTGTCTAATTAGCGACTCTTCGATTTTCTTAACAATTTCCACTGGTAAAGCCTTTAATGGATTGCCGCTAAGTATCATTTTATATGACACTCTAATTGTTGCTAAGGTGGGCAGCAAGTAAAGTAAGGACATCTAGGGCTTCCGCAATTGGCCGTAGGAGGTGTACAAATTAAAATATTATAAGTTTAGTTCTGGAGGACAAGATCTCTTTATTCATTCCGAGTCACTTAATAACTAAAGATACAAAAGTATGAATGATAACTTAACACCTAACTTAAACTATGCGGCGGAAAAGGTGAATATGTGGAAAATGAGAGAATGAGGAAAACGTGCGAAATAAGATCCACGTGAAATGTTTGCTCCAGACGTTGAGTCAGCATCATGAATCCGGAGTGTGATTCTAATGCAGTGTGTGGAATGTGGTGATATAGGCTAATGTAGGGTAGGGAATATGAATCAGGAGCGTGATTCTAAGGTATGGATGGGAAAGATAGAATTTAGCGTAAAATAGCGAAGTGATATAATGGATGCTGTTAACTTACATAGTCCTGTAGAAATAAAAGATCTACAGTTGCTTTTCTTGGAAGTGCTCTCGCAAAACTCTTAGTGCCTGGCTACATTATCATGGGAATGAACGTCATTGCCTAACTCTTGGGGAAGTGCACTTCCTCAATTTGCATTGTGTCCTTCATTTTAATGACTTCTTTCGGAGGGCGTCATTAGTAAATTATGATGTATCATATTATGATGATAAAACCATTAAGTGATTTCCGCAACAAACATACAGAAAAATGCATACATCCTCAACACAGTATTCATACATTTAATTGAATTCTTCACTTTGCGTATTAAAAGAAATCGCACATCTCATTAGCATCAGATGTCCAAACCACAAAACCAGCGTGTGCACTACTTCAAACTCCTTCGCACTCTATTTTCCGTCTTCCGCATGATGTTGACTCTCCGACGATCAGCGAAAAATGAGGAAAATGTATGCAGGGAAACATTTTGAAAATGGAACCTACCTCTACCTCCCCAGAGAAGTACATTTTTGAGTCGTCCGTACGATGTGTACCCTCCGATGCACAGTGCGGTATTTAATAGGAAATTTTGACAAAAACTGTTTAAATTCATGTGTACATATTTTATTATCCATGTTTAAATATTACAGAGAACTTATTTTTTCGTAAATATATAAATTCAAATATTAAGTCCGGATTTTTAATAAAAAAAACTTTATTTTCTACTTATGCTCTAATCTACTTGAAGTGCGATGGGAACCGATGCATAATTTGTTTCCCGTTGTGCAACTGGATCCGGTGTTGAATTCCTGCCAAAGCAATATTATTCTGTTGCGCGTGAGTTATGGGTTTGTTCCCATATTAGTGAAATTGAAACAAGTGATCTACTCTGCGATCTTTATTAGAAAGAACAGAAATTACAATACGATACATAAGAAAAGGAAAAGAGTACACGCATCGGCAGCGCGATGAATCCTCTCTCGGTGGGAGATTGGATTTTTGACGCTCATGCTGAGAAGATCCCGTGTGTATTAACGCTCTCCTGGTTAGTTGCGAGAGGAAATGATCATTGGTTTCGTCGCTGCTGCTGGTGTTTCTGATACTACTGGCATGGTGTCCAAGGTAGTACATAGGTGGATTGTTTCCCTCTGACGGGTAGGGAGGTGTTAGATACAATCGTTTGAGCTCGTGCCGAGTGGTGTAGCGAGAGAGTCGGCTGGGAGCTTGTGTACATAGGCACCGCAGGTATCGAAGTATGTCCATGGATCATATTATGTACTTCGCTATTGCTATGCGGAGTATGTAACTGCTGTTGCTATGCGGAGTATATAACTCGTGCAACTCATATTTCTTGCGCGAGTTATATATTTCGTATGTATACGAAAAATGTTTGGTTTTTTTGAATCAATAAAACACGAACTCTACATGTTTCCTAATATTGAATCTTTATTTATTTATTTGAATGACCAAGAAAAGCCGCTGTCTAAAGCGAAGCTGCGCTTTTCACGAAGGTTGAAAATCAACTGCACTTACTATCTAATACAAAAATAAATCTCAACAGAACTTCTGTATACATTTCGATTGCATACCGGGGTAAAAGTGCTCCGGTTGCAGTTTCGTGGGAATGGAATGTTCACACCAAAGGTTTGACATTTAACGCTGACTTAGCTTCTGCGGAAGTAATAGGATGTGTAACTCGCGTGTAGTTCTTAACTTATACATAATAATATAATTAAGTATATAAATTAAATCAAATGAAAATGTGATTTCTAAAAAAAATATTTTTTTTTCCGGGACGTTTAGACCTCTTTATTTTCACAATCAACTTAAGACTAACTGCAAAAATATACAGTAAGTCACAGTGAAAATCATACACCTGAACTCTCCGACTTCGAAGGAGAATAAAAAACTTATGAATGAAGTTTGAATAGTAATTTTAATATATAACAAAAATTTAAAATATACTTAAACATAAGAACACAACAAAATAAATAATTCATTTAAAAATACTTACTAAACATAAAAAACAAAACATAAATCGCTATTTCGAGCTCACAGTGAAATTCATACAATTATAAAATAAAGTTTTTAATATTGCGTGGGTAACCCCCTTTGTTTGAGGACATCTTTTAGGCGATTTTCCATTGACCTTACCAATTTTTCGGTGTATTCTCTGCTAATTTTTGACCATTCCTCCTGCAGTGCCTTTTTTAGGGACTCCTTACTAGAGATGTTGTGCTTTCTTATATTAATCTCCAAAATGTGCCATAAATTTTCTATCACGTTTAAGTCTGGAGACTGAGGTGGTGTTTTGATAACTCTTGAGCAGTTATTAGCAGCCATTCTTATTCGTTATCTTGATAAAAATGGAATGTGTCCACGATTCCCAATTTCCGAGCGCTTTCTTTAACATTCATCTTAAGCAGGTCGAGATACTTCCACTTATCCATATTACCCTCAATAAAATGCAAATTTCCAACACCTGATGCCGACATGCACCCCCAAACCATGACAGTTCCTCCGCCATGCTTAACAGTTGGTCTCATGTTTTTTTAATTTCAAGTCCTCACCTGGTTTTCTCCACACATTGGCCCGTCCATCAGATGCAAATATATAAAATTTGCTCTCGTCTGTGTACAAAACATGCTTCCATTACTCAAAATCTTTGTTTTCATAGTCTTTGGCGAACTGTTTTCGAAGAGCGATGTTTTTTTTGGACAAGTACGGCTTTCGAAGAGCACTTCTACCATTATATCCATTTTTCCTGAGGACACGGCGGAATGTTTCTGGATTGGCTTTCTTTCCTAAATAATTTTCAGCTCCAGTAGCTATTGTAGGAGCACTTAATTTTGGATCAGCCTTGATTTTTCGGAGAATCCACCTTTCATCAGTATCATTAAAAATATTTCTACTGCATGTTTTTTGCTTATTTTCAACCCTGCCTTCACTTTTGTGCCTTTGAATAATGCTTTGAACAGTAGCATGACTTCTACTTAATATATAAGCAATCTCCCTATAACCTTTTCCCGATTCGTGTTGAGAAATAGCGATCTTACGTTCTTCAATTGTAGTTTGCTTTGTAGGAGCCATTTTGCACTCTTATAACTACCGAAATACAACACAAAATTGCAGTCGCGTCAAACAGGCGCCTTTAATTCACGATGTATGATTTTCACTGTGAGATGATTTGAAATAATAGCTCAGTTGCAAAACAAACCTTTAATTTCGTATGAATTTTGGTTTTTTCTTATCTCTAAGAAATGACTTGTTTCCTCCACTAAAAAAAATAACAATTTCTAGCTACAAAGTGGGCGCCGTGGCTCAGTGGTTAGTGCGTTGGACTACGGAGCAAGGGGTTCGAGATCGAATCCCAGTCGGGGAACACCTAAAAGTTTTTCACGGCCCCACCTCTCGCGAGCGTCTGACAAACATCCGAGAGTACAACTGTCTCAAGAAAGCTTCTCAAATAACAAATTGCCCTTCGGACACGGCATTAAACAGTAGGCCCCTTCCATTCGTGTAAAGAATGTAACACGCACAACACGAATGGTTGTGAGAAGCTAGGCCCTGGGTCCCATCGACCTGTAGCGCCAAGTATTTATTTTATTTTAGCTACAATTTATTTTTATTCAGCCTAAATAGGATATGCAGAGGGTGTATGATTTTCACTGTGACTTACTGTAATTCTATCCTAAAGTAACCTATGCCCAGTATACTGATGTTCCAGTCCAGCGGATGTTCGCACAGGTGTTCATTTTCGCAGTTGCTGCTACGTGATGGAATGCATTTTTATCTGGCTGCTAGTTTGATGCCAGACGCAGCGTCAGCAGAAATTAGTGTGGGAACGATTATAAATCATTGCTTACTGGAATTATAAGTCAGGGACTCCAATGAAAGATTTGTGAATGTACAGACTTTTTTTTATTTTCTTCAGGATCAGCGTAGTGTATAAAAAGTATCAAAAAAAATGCTGATTAATTTACTCAGGGCCAAGTGACCAAATAATTGTTCAACTCGTCCACTGAAGTCCCTATCTACAATCAATGCAATTTCGTTCGGGGGACTCCAACTTAGCGTTGTATGTTCCACCTACAAGATTAGATTTTTTTATAGATTAAGTTTGTTTTTATTTTGTCATATTAATATTACAATTGATCTAAAAAATACAATTGAAAACTAAACTTATAGCTAAAGGTACCAACGGATTTCATTTGTCAAATTACAATTTATATACTTAATCTTGTACTTGGGTTTTTCGTTTTTTTCTTGTTATTTTTTTGTTATTTTAAATAAATATGATGGTTACTTTAGTGTTATGAGTATTAGGGTGGAAAAGAAAACCGGGATAATCCCCGGTGATGGGTGTTTGATGCTTTTTTGTAAAAATCGTTGTCAATGATGTCATCAAATCTGGTATCGATGGCTGGGCTCGATGTGCAGTCTCAATAATTGTTGAATTTCTTCATTAGGATGGTCGGTGAGATTTCTTATGATCTTAGTAGATGCTTCCTTCATGTACTCGCTGTATTGTCTGGGAGTGTGAGGCGTAAGTTGGTGCAGCGTGCTTGTTGGCGGCCGGAAGCAGATTAGCTCCGTTTTGAAGCTATTAATTTTTAGTCCCGATTTGAGTTAGTACTCCCAGAGGTTGTGGATGTGAGACTGCACTCTTCTGATGTCTATATCTGGAGATCGGGATACAGCGTATGTGATCGAGTCATCAAAATCTGTACGCGTATATCCTATTATAACTTTTTAACCAACAGTTCGAGAAAAACAAGTAATACCTCAAATTAAAAGTTATTTATTACGCTTAAAAGTAATATTAAAATTAATTTTAAATTTCTTTGCTGTGTAAAAAATTCCGGGTGTTTTTCCTGATGGACCCCATAAGCTTCTGAACAGCTTTCCTGTTGACTTTTGCTGCAACATGGTTCCATTTAATTAGCATAGAATTTAAATGCATTCCTCCTCAATTTAAATTTAACAATTGCCCAATATTTTTCTATTGGTCGAAGCTGGGGGCAGTTTGGTGGATTCATGCTTTTGGGTACAACATCCACGTTGTTGTGCATTGTACCACTCCATGGCAGCCCTGGAATAGTGACAACGGGCTAAGTCAGGCCAAAACGTTACTGCTGTAATGGTGTTGACGTATGAAAGGAAGAAGTCGTTTTTTTAGGCACTCCTTGATGTACACATCCGAAGTCATTGTGCAAGTTGTCACAAAAGCCCTGCTCTTAAGGCCACAACTGCAGATCGCCTGCCAAACCATTGCTTTCTTAGCAAATTTATCTACTTTTATATACTTAAACTTAGAAGGGACATTGCCACGATTCGTTGAAACATAAAATTGTTGACCTGGTAGCTGCTTAAGGTCAAATTTAACATAGGTTTCATCGTCCATTACTAAGCAGCCCTTGAATTTGGTTAAAAGTTTGTCATACAGAATCCTAGCCCGTTTTTTCGCTACTAGGTTTTGCTTATCAGACCCGTTGGGGTATTTTATTGCACGATACGATTTAAACCCTCCTTTTAAACGTATACGCCTTGCCGTACTCTTAGTTGTGTTAAATTTTTTTGCTCGATCATTGTCCGATAGCGTTTCACAGATCTCATTACCTTTGAGACTAATTTTGAGTTCTTACTTTCCCGTTTTCTTAACTTTTGTTTTGGCTCTTTCGATACTCAGCGTTTCTTTATACCGTTTTATTACACTGCACACAGTAGTTTTCGGTAATTTTAATACCTTTGCAATCTTTGACCCCGACCACGAAGGATTTTCAATAAATTTGTTCACTATTATTTTGCGAGTCTCAACTTCCATTGCTCCTCGTTTGACAGGTTCCTGTTGGACGGTGGGTAGAGCGAGTTCGAGGAGAGTGCTCTCGTTAGTACTCGGGAGAAGCGTGTCCAGCGCGTCCTACTGTAGTTGTAGGTGTGCGTTTGAACAAACTCTTCCAGTTCCGCAATTTCGTTGGGAATCGTTATTTCGGCACTAAGTCCGCAATGGTCACTGTCGTACACAAAAGTGTGCAAACAGTTCATCGTTTGTAGGTCCGTGTCGGTCAGTTGTAGCCGTACGTCGAACAGCATGAGATCCAGATAAGAGCCGCCTCTGGGAAGGGACGGAATGTCCGATGCTTTCACATCGAGTCTAAACTCGACATTGTGCTGACCCCACCAATTAAATAGTAGGTTCCCTCTAGGATTTGGCGTATTATTTCCCCAATCCCCATGCGTCGCGTTTAAATCTCCGGCCATGAGATAGTAATTCTCCTCCGACTCCAGCAAAAGTGATTCGAGCTCTGAAATAAATAAAGAAGGTTGAGTAGGTTCAGGTGCATAGGCCGAGACCACGTACATCTTCTTTCCACTATGGAGAGGAATGCACACGATGCACGCTTCCAGCACCTGGAACCTTCGCACTTCACCACTGTACACTGTCTTGTAACGTAGCTCTTACGTACGAAGATCGCGACACCACCTCCTTGGGTAGAGTTGGGCCGGTCTCTTCTTATTATATTATATTTATTGTTCCTTAATTTATGTCTCTGAGTTAGCCTAGTTTCGCTAATCAGAAGCAAATCAGGATTTTTGTCGTCTAACAACTTAAAAAGTGAGTTCCTACGTTCTATCCTTATCAGTGAATTCACATTCACCGCAAGGATCTTTAAGGGAGTCTCCGCCGTGGTACCCATTACGACTGGAGGTGCGCTAGGCCCTTCAGCAACTTAAGGATCTCCTCCGGCTCGGTAGACGGTTCCAACCCCTTCAAAAGCACCGTTTGGAGCTTTTCCCCTTTCGGGGTGAAGGAGAAGAACTCCGTCGTCGAGTCCCTCAAGAAGTTTTTAATTTTGCGATAATCCTCTAAATTCTCGCATTGAATTGCGTGCCTATCGCTTGAAAATCTTATAATAGTAAATCTATTGCCTATGGCCTACTTACATAGATCCTTGGTCTCTTTTACCTCCAATTTGTAGGTGTTGATTGGTGGCACTCGTGGCACTTTGGCTGCTGCACCTTCTGCTGCTGTTGCTTTGGCAGCTGTTGCTTTTGCTGCTGAGCTTGTTGTAGGGGCTTTTGTTGTTGCTGCTTGCTTTGCTGCAGCTGTTGCCCTTGTTGTTGTTGTTGTTGTTCTTTCAGCTCCTGGAGTTGCAGCTGTTCTGCATGTTCTCTTTGTCTCCTGGCCATCTGTTTAGCTTTAATTTCATTGACCTTTTGCTGTAGCAATTGTATGCCGTATTATCCTCGGCTGATGTTGTTTGCTTGTCCGCATCTCCCGCTATTGGGATTGCGGACCGTTTGTTTGCGTCCATGACGCGACACACTCACTTTTATTGTTCTTTGGAAACTTTCCACTGTTTATGTTTTTATTTATTATTAAATAAAAAAGTACTTATTGTCACTTGCCAGTATTGAACCAGCTTATGTTTCTTCATGGGTCACTGACACCTTCACTGCGCCACTGGGGCTCTTACAAATCGCTGTACTTTTCGCGTACTTAAAAAAAACCACTAAAACACTGCGAGAAGCCGAAACAGGTCTTGCCACGATGATGGTTTGTGAACGACTTTGTAACCTTTAGTATGCAAATTAAAAAAATAGACGTTTGGAAAATAAAAAAAAATTTATTTTTTCCGGAGGACAAGGCCTCTTTATTTGTTCCGAGTTACTTAAGAACTAACTATACAAAATTATGAATAATAACTTAACACCTAACTTAAACTATGCGGCGGAAAAGGTGAATATGGGAAAATGGAAGAATGAAGAAAACGTGCGAAATAAGATCTTCGCGAAATGTTTGCTCCAGACGTTGAGTCAGCATTATGAATCCGGAGTGTGATTCTAATGCACTGTAGGAATGTGCTGATATAAGATAGTGTGGGATAGGGAACATGAATCAGGAGCGTGATTCTACGGTATGGATGGGAAAGATAGAATTTAGCATTGAATAGCGAAGTGAAGTAAGGGATGCTGTTAACTTGTAACAAGTTGCGAATGGTTTGAGGATTTACTGATGGTCCCCCAGATTCTTCAAGGTTTGTAGCTATTTGAGGTGCTCCAGTTTTCGGCTCAGCCTTGCCCATTCGCTGAATAACTCGTTCATCTCGCGCAGTTAGGATTTTTTTTCTGCCTCTTCCTACAGCCATGTCATACGAATTATTTCTTTCCAAAATTTTTACGACGGGTTGGATTGTGGGACGAGGTCTATTTACTATTTTATTTATTTCTGCGTAACTTTTTCCCTCAACTTTAACTTAACAATGATTTTTTTAACATCTATATTTTAGGAAAAAATACGGTTTCATTGGTAAATGATTTAGTGTATGTGCAATTTTGTGATGCAGTGTATATTTCTGTGGGTCGAAATTAAAGGATCGGAAGTAAGTAATAAAACACTCATAAGATCTGTGTTTGTCTGCTCCCTACTCATCTTACGCGTGTGATTAAATCGATGTCTTCTTATTTCCTTGTGTCGAGCTTCTAAAGCCTCTTCTGACAGAAGACCTATAGGCAAGTCAAAAGAATCAATAACATCACATCCATGAACTAAGATGTTATGAACGCTACTTGCCATATAATACCAATTATATAAACTTACATATAAATCGTGTGTGTTTTTAGTAAGGTTCTGAACTGCTCAACATTTATTTTTATACCTGCCGATAAAACCCTCAAAATCGGGTAAAATTGTTTTATTAAATTCAAATCTATTCCTGTGATTTCTGAACTGATTTCGCTTGCATAAATATTTTCGGTTTCTAGAGCAATCTTTCCACTTTTTACTCAGTGCTAAACAAAAAGTTTAGCATACGTGTCTAATTTTGACACGTATCAGAACACTCATTCAAATTTAAAAGAGATTTAAGTTAATGTATAACTTTACCCAGTTTATCTGAATTCGGATTTGAAATCCAATCGTCGAGCAAATCACAATTTTGAATTGTTGAACATTGCACTAGAAAAAAATGCACTGTTATTATGGTAGCAATTAAATTACAGGATATTTTGAGCCAAATTTAAAAAAAAAATTTATTTTTTGCAATTCACCTAAAACTTTTATATACTTTAATTTATTAGTATTAATTGTTCAAAATCGGACATGATTTCAGTTTCTAATTTTACACGCACTAGACGAAAAAAACCTTGTTCACTGCAAGTCAAATTGAAACTAAACAGATTCCAAAACTTACGTTCTACTCAATGTAGTGTTAACGCAAGTACCGTTACAGTAAACTTATCTGGTTTTGTTTGACTGATCTATTTTCCTACAATAATAAACCGTTTATCAGTTAAAATTCAACATAAACTTTGACAGGGCTGCCGCACTGTGCGACGATCGGGAAAACATGAAAAAAATATGTCTAAATTGAAACGTTTTGAGAAAAGAACATTGATTCTTCGGCCGTGGTTTATCTTCTGAAATGATAAACCTTATCTCTTTTTAACCTACGTAAAATCTACCCATCTCAGCCGACGTGACGTTCATTCAAATGACAATGTAGCCAGGCACTTGGAAGATAAGTTCAATAAGGTTAACCACTTACCGTTACTGAACGACGAATGAGGCTTCGGTACATGCGAATTAGCATGCAGTGCAATATTTGAAGCATATGTATGTTTGCATACGAATGAGGTGGAAAGGAAGTGGTTGGGTCCTTGTGGAACCAATAGACTTTTAAGGGTTAAGTTACGTATTTATTTCTCAAGAGCTTTATTGTTTCTAATTAGTTTATTGTTTCTATGTTATTAAAGGTTCTTCGTTTTTTTTTTTTTTGGGAGCTCAGGTCACAGATTTCGAATTGAAACACACACGGTGATTCTCTACTTCTAGTAATCTTTTTTTTGACTTTTTTCGAACTGCGCCAGTTACAGTGAATCAAAAAAGTATTTGCACAAGTTATTCGGGCGGCAATGCTTAACACTCTTAAACAATTATTTCCTTAAAATAAAACACGTTTAAAATTTTTCTTATGCTTTTTACTTTTCTTGACCGCACAACTGGGATGTTCTTAAAAGACTAACTCCATCGTACTCTATTTGTTTCGTCTAAACCTAGCTTATCATTAGACGCTTACAAGAAGCGGGACTTGTCGAACTTGGATAAACAAACAATCCGAGAAAGAGAATACAAAAAGACGCCTCGGTCCATGTGGACAAAATGAGTAAACAAATAGGGGAATAGACAATTAGGTAAACACGTGATGCGTAAACAAATAGGTAGGTGGAAGAAAAATTAGGAAAAAGACGCTTTACGCATAAACAAATGGGAGACTAAGGGATAGGAGAAAAAATAGGAAAATGGGAATACAACAACTGGATACAACCAGGGTTACCAAGACGTAACTCACACACGACTTTATGTAAAAAAAAAGTTATTTTGGCAATTATTCTGCTATTTTTTAATATTTAGTGTGCATGCCATTTGCATCGATGATGGCCTGCAGTCTCCTTGGCATAGATTCAACCAGATTCTTCGTTAACTCTGGTAACAATTTCGACCATTCCTCAACCAAAGTGCTTAGGATCATTGTCCTGCTGGAAATAATACGACCCTTCCATATTTAACTTGACAGCACTTTGGGTCAAATTACTTCGCAACACTTCAATGTTATCCTCAGCTGTCATTGTCCCATCAATAAAGGCCAGATTTCCAACACCATTAAAAGCCATGCAGCCCCACACCATGACATTCCCGCCGCCATGCTTTACTGTAGGCTTTAGATTCTTAGCCTGAAGTGCAGTGTTGGGTTTCCTCCAGACAAAACGCTTCCCATCGGATTCGAATATGTTGAACTTACTCTCATCGGAGAATATCACGTTCTTCCAAAAATCTAGCGGTTTGTCAATGTGTAGCTTAGTGAATTCCAAGCGTTTTTGACGGTTTCTCTCGCAAATAAATGGCTTCTTCCTTGGCGCTCTGCCGTAGATGTTGTTGCAACGTGATCGGACAAATTTTGAGCAGTAATAAACGGTTTTTTTTCAGCTTCTCTAATTACAGCTCTTCGTTCTCTTTCAGTCAGTTTTCTTGGTCTTCCTGAGCGCCGCTTATTTTCTGTTTTTCCAGTCTCTTGAAACCTTTTAATAACATAAAGCACTGCTGAAAATGTTACACTCACAATGCCAGCAATATCCCGGTAACTCTTACCAGTTTCACTTAATGCAACAATTCTTTCGCGTATCGACAACGGTATTTCACTTTTCTTGGGACACATCTTAATGATATTCGACGACGAGGAACGTTAGCGATCGCACGGAAGACTGTTGTGACCTATGAGCTACGAAACACAACCTTTATAATACAAGCTCAACGTACGCAATGAAATACCGGACCTGAAAGGAGTGTGCAAATACTTTTTTGAGGGTGTTTATTTTTGTTTTTGGCAACTACGTAACTGTTTTTGTATTATTTCAGAAAGTTATCTCTTACACTGTGTTCATTCATTAAAAAAAAATATGTTGTAAAGAGCGGTGTGCAAATACTTATTTGAGACACTGTTTATAGTTGGAACTTGATTTGTAAATGAAAAAATACTTTCCGTTTTGTTATTTTAAATTTATTCCGCTTTGCGATATACTACTTGCACTGCACTACTTGGCATTGATTGGTATTCAATATCAAACAAAGATGATTCTGGTTAGTTATATTAACTCTTTCAGGGGCACTTTGACAGAATGGCAGAAAAATTTTTGGAGTGGGGGTTTCTGAGAAATCAAGTGGTTAGATGCGGTAACCACCGCCGCTTTAGAACAAAAAGAAACTACTAAAATTAACTAAAGGCAAAAAACATAAAAAAACAATTAGAATCAAATATTTTCTTCACTTTTTATGAAAATCTTGGAAGCAGGACTTTCCTTTACTGGCATTTTTTTTTGCATTTTTATTTATTTATTTAATCAATCAGAGAACATCTCTTATAGATTATGATAATACTCATATAATTAATGAGTAAATAAATTAATAATTTAACATATTTACATTTCAATGAGGCACTTGAACAATTTCTGAAAAAGTCGTTTGAATTACAAACTAAATTTGCTTCTTTGATGCAACGCGACAATGGTTCATTAGTACCATAATTAGTACGATGTAGACGCCCATAGAAAATTACCTGATCGCGCAAAAATCTAGAGGGAAAATGAAAATTGATAAGTGAAAGTAATGGAGGACATTTTATGTGATTAGATACGAGATCTCTAATGAACATTATGGAGAAGTACTTGCGACGCTCCTCAAGCGATAACAAACCAATTAATAAACATCTGGATTTATATACTGGCATCTCTGCTCGCCAATTTAATTTTACCATAACGTATCTGGTAAATTTTCTTTGCACTCCTTCAATTCTCACCGAATGAGTTAAGTAATGTGGACTCCAAACAGAACTGCAGTACTCCAGAATGGATCTAACTAGTGATATATATATTGATTTTAATGCATAAGGATCAGTAAATTCACTCGTATTTCTTTTAAGAAAGCCAAGCATTGAATTAGCTTTGTTTACGACATAATCAATGTGCAGAGAAAATGTGAGTTTTCTATCTTATATAATGCCTAGATCTTTCATTCGATCCACTCTCTCGAGGCAGAAGTTATCGACGTTGTATCTAAATATAATATGCTTGGAGTGCCTATAGCAAGAAAGAGTTTGGCATTTTGAAATATTCAAGTGCAGGTAATTAATTTTACACCATTGAGTTAATCTAGCTAGATCATTATTGAGATGAACAGAAGCAACTGATCGATACAACTTTAAGTCATCAGCAAAGAGCAAGCAAAGTGAGTGCTTGAAGATTAATGGAATATCATTAATAAAGAGGAGAAAAAATAAAGCTCCTAGATGACTGCCTTGTGGCACTCCAGATGTCACAGTTATTTGACCAGAAAGACACTCATCTATTTTCACATATTGAGTTCTATTTGTTAAATAGGACTCAATCCATTTAAAAAAAACTAGAATGAAAACCTAAGCAGGATAATTTGTGTAACAAGACCTTATGGTTGACCTTGTCAAAGGCTTTGGCAAAGTCGGTGAACAAAATATCGGTCAAAATACACAAATTTGTAGCAGTAGATTTTCCTGAAACAAAACCATGTTGATGTTCAGATATACAGTATGTTGCATAAATAAGTTTCCACGCCCTGTAATTAAACTTAACAGCAAAAATCTTCGCACTAATGAACTTTTCCAAAATCTATTTTTATGAATGTAAAAGAACAAAAACAATAATATTAATAATTAAAAAAAAATATTAATTCATTTTTTTCTCAGAAGAAGTAAAGTAAAAACAAAATTCAGTGGTGCAAAAGTGTTTTCAATACCAGCAATGACCACCTTTTTGATGAGACATCTTATCCAATCGGTCTTCCATGGTATGCACAAGTTGTTTACATTGTTCTGGTGTGATTTTTTCCCAATTTCCACTTATGCATTTTTTTAATTCTCTAATGTTTTGAGGTGCTTGCTCGGTAATGCGTAGTTTGAGAATTGCCCATGCATTTTCTATTGGGGATAAATCTAGGCTTTGTGGGGGCCATTTCAAAATATTTATTTTTTCTCTGCGAATGTATTCTAAAACTTTTTTGGCAGTATGAATAGGTGCATTACCTTGTTGAAAGATAAAATCGCTACCTATAAGCCGTCTTCCTTCGGGAACTGCCACATCTTTTAGAATATTAAGATAAATATCCGAATTAACTTTGCCCTCCATTTGTACATAAGCATCCCCAGACCATGATGCCTTTCTCTGCGGCCTTAAAGGTTGGTTTTGTGCACTTGTAGGACAAGGCTTCTCCTTTCTTTCTCCAAACGTATATTCGTCCATGAGAATATTTCAGTCTGATCATGGATTCGTCTGTCCACAAGACGTTATCCCAGAAAGAATTTTGCTTTAGTGCATAGTCTTTATAAAATTCCATCCGTTTTTGCCCGACTAACGTAAGGAATTTTTCGAGCAACGCATCCATGTTTACCCGTTTCATGCAGCCTCCTGCGTATTGTGTGCGTTGATGGAGCATCGCGACCTTCGCATAGCAACTGCGCTCGAATTTTCGGCACTGACATGAACGGCTTATTGTCTGAGATGGCCAATATCCTTTTATCAGTCCTTTTATTTGTTACTCTTGGTCGCCCGACCCGTTTTATGGCTTTTCCAATAGCCGTGTGCGATTTTTTAAAAATAATTGCAATGCGTCTGTTGGAATCACCGTTTTTATGCATTTCAATTATAGCCTTTCGTTCGGCCAGTGTCAGTTGCTTAAATTTTCCCATTACGGAGGCTAAAAAGTGTGCAAAGGTAATATTTTTTCTATGAACGAACCTGGCCACAAAATATTCCAATTGACGTAAATTGAAAGAAAAATAAATTGATTACCTGTCTTACTTTTTCTGTAAAATTTGTTACAGAATTTGTATTCCTTTTGAAATTTTTGATAATACGCACAACAAAAAAAATACGCCCGGTCGCTTCGAATGGAAACTTATTTATGACATCTGTCGCAAATGGTGAAACGCAGTGGAACTTACGTTTTCTGAACGGTATCGTAGATAGCGGATCTTACCAAGAAAATAAAAAAAAATGCGTTTTTACAAATTTTATGGAAAAAACAGCATGAATTCCGCAAAATATAAAATGGAAACTTCTTTTTGCAATATACTATATGTTCTTTGACAAGAAAATATACTTTATTATAAATAATTTTTTCAAATAATTTAGGTATTGCTGAGATTTTACAGATAGGTCTATAGTTGGTAATATCTTGCTTGGAACCTGATTTAAAAATAGATGTGATTTACGCAAACATAATGGGACATTAGAAGTCTTACATTTCCAAATAGTACGGACTGGGGTATTACTTGTACTGCATTTGGCGCATCTTCTTGAAGTGCATCGCTCTGGCTGATGTTGATTGCATTCCAAGCGGATTTCCTCAGGCACAGCTGGCTTATGCCGTTTTATTTGGACCGGCCTCGGAGAAGACACTCCTGAACTATATGGACTCTCCACTGAATGATGCCTGCGCCGATTGACAAATGCTGGAGCCAAAAGACCTTAATAGACAGAACGGCGAAAATCCTTCAATGTCAGAGTTTCTAGGTCTAGGTGTGAACTAGGTTGCAGTTCCTTATATACACCAAAACGGCATTGACCATACTGCAATCAGGAAAATGGAACAAAATTCGATGCCACCATTTGTGTGATTTTCTGTCTATTTTGTAACAGCTTTTTTAAGTGATCAAACTTATCAACAAATTTCATGTTTGCTTTATAGTCTTTTACAGCTTCTGGGCAAGAAACTTCTACACTCTCTGCGTTACGTTCTTTGCGTGTAACTTTGCCGACGTTCTTAGGATAGTGATAGTTTGATAGTATAAACACAGATCTTTTGTCTCTCCACTTCAGGATACTTATATTTGTGTCGTTGATTCTATAGTCGTGCTGTCTTCTCTGCAAGTCTTTATCTTCTTTTAGGTTTGGTAAATGCTTCCTTTTTGAGTTTACCGTCCCACAGGCAAGTATTTTTTTCCTTTGCAAATCCACTTGAGGCTGATACCTATATGAAATAGTTGTCGAAATAAAAACTGCCTGACGACTCTGCCACCAAGATCTGTCTCAACTTCAGACCCCTTTTTACCAGTGTAAAGCTCGAAATTCAAGCAGTACCCCGATTCAGCACATGCCATCCACATTTTATAGCCTCGTTTGATGGGGTTCTTGGGCATATATTGTTTCAAGAAACTCCGCCCCTTAAACTGAACCCTTGAACTCTCGTCTATGGCAATCTTCTCCGAAGGTCTGTAGTTGTGCTCAAATTTGCGTCGCATAATGTCTGACAATGGTCGAACTTTGTAAACTTTATCGTTATCTGGGCTATTTCTTGCAGGCATGAGGTTATTGTCATTCATGTGCAGGTAGTGTAAGATTGAACTAAATCTTTTCAACGGCATGAACTTTGAAATGTAAGAATAGGTCAGGTCCGGAGCACCAATAATCCCTGTAGCTTGGCAGTTTTTTGATGCCCATAGTCAAATTCAAAGCAATGAACACATCAATCTCTTCAGTCGTACTATTTATTTATTTATTTACTTATTTATTTCGTCTTATAAGTTACACGCTTGTTTTAGACTACTAGCTATTAGAAATATAAATTTTTTTTTTTTTTAAGAGGATTTTAAGTACATATAAATTATAAAGACTTCATAATAGCAGCTTTACAAATTAATCTGGACATATTGAAATCAACTGCGTTTGTATATAAATTATAATTAACACAAGAAGTAGTTCTAGGATCATTCCGTACATAATTCGTTCTGTGTCTAGAAACAAAGAAAAACTGGTCTCTAGGTCGAAGAATGCGAGAGGGAGCATATATATTAAATAATGATAATATAGGCGAACAATCAATGTGACCAGTCATTACATCGTGAGCGAAAAGTACAGAATAATAAATTCTTCTATGAGCAAGTGGTTTTAAATTAATAAGCGCACATCTTGCTTCATACGATGGCATATTATTGCCCCAATCCATTTTACGGAGAGCAAATTTCGTGAAACGTTTTTGAATTTTCTCAATACGTAATTCAGTGTTGCGATAGTAAGGATTCCAAATAACACAACCATATTCCAATATTGAGCGTACTAATGAATTATAAAGAGACTTAAGGGTGTAAGGATCCTGAAAGTCTTTGGAGTTTCGAAATAAAAAACCCATCATACAATTAGCTTTGCCAATCATATAATCCATATGTAACGAAAAGATTAACTCGGCATCAAAAATAATACCCAAATCTTTTTGATTAGTTACTCTTTTCAGTACGGATCCATGTATCCTGTAGTCAAAGACAATAGAAGATCTTTTTCTATTGAAAGTTAAAACCGAGCATTTATTTATTTGTATTTAAATATAACCCATTGGAAGTACACCAGTCGTTAACCTGATTAAGATCACTTTGCAATTGAAGCGCATCATTGACAGATTCAATAGATTTGAATATCTTTAAGTAGTCCGCATATAACAGACAATTAGATGATGACAAATAAGAAAAAAAAAAAAAATAATACAGGTCGATGGGACCCAAGGCCTAGCTTCTCACAAATAAGTTGGTAGGTCATTTGTTAAAATAAGGAAGAGCAGCGGACCAATATGACTGCCCTGAGGAACACCCGAATGATTCGAAATTCCTCTAGAGAGTACGGTTCCGATCTTAACATATTGTTTGCGGTTTACTAGGTAACTTCCAATCCAATTTAAAATATCAGAATGAAAACCAAACATCTTTAGTTTCTTTAAGAGGACATTGTGTTGGACACGGTCAAAAGCCTTAGAAAAAATCTGTATAAACACGGTCAACTTGAAGATATTTTTCAATATTGTGAAGGCAGTAGTTAGTAAAAATTACTAAGTTGTATAAAAGCTTTCCCAAATTAAGTGGCATAATGATTGGTTTGAAAGCATAAAAGTTCTTTTAGATCGTTTGACCAAAACATGCGAAGCAATGCGAGGGGCGTAATATTTTCTACATAAGTCCAGTATATGTACTGGTACACATGCATTTCCAGTAAACTCACCTGGTGGGGACAGTGTGTAGTTTTTCTTCCATTTTGGAACTCCGGTATGAGGACTGCTAGAGCTGCTCGTTCCCGCTGCAGAAAGGTTAGTCCCCGGAGGCTCCATAGAACAAAAACTTGAAAGGTTAACTTAATTTTTGACGCAGCGCATTCAATATTCGTCTTTGTTAAACGGAAGCTTTCCAGGGTTGAAAAATTATTTTCAATTTCAAAATTGGTTCTTGATTTTACAACGTGCTTCGAAATGGTTCATTTGATATTTTTTAATTATTTTCACCACCAACTTTTCACTTTTGTTTTCGTATTCCTTAAACTTGTATGTATCAAACAAACCAACAAATTTAAGTTCTTTTAAATCTGAAAATCTAGTCACTAATTGTTCAATTATTGTCTCAATGATTTCAAAAAACAGTTTTTTATATTCTGTTTCTTCATCAATTTCATGTCGGACACAATGTGAAATAGTATTGCTTCGTTTGACAGAAATATGCATTAAAATTATCTCTCAAATTACAAATTCTGTTCTTTTGTTTTTTCAATAAATTTCAAACAATATGTTATGTCAAGAGTTTTTGTTTTTTAGTATCGTAAGTTTTAAGGTTTTCTTAAAAAAAAGGCTATATTTAAATATTTCTGGTTCCTTTATTGCCACTGTACTGACCGCCACCGAAAATCACAATGCCCGCTGTCGCTTAAAGTTGGTTTTTGCTTCCCTTTTCTTCATCAACTTGAAGTGAGGCACGGCTCGTAGCCAGTCAGCAACGTACAGCGGTGGCGTACAGATAGAACAAAAATATTTGTTCTTACTTTACTATACATTCCTAGACATTATACAAAAAATCAGTTAAAACAAATATGGAACTAAATATTTTAATTAGCAGTGTTCAAGAACTTGAACACCATTGTCTTTAAAATATGATTTCACCAACTTCGATGTGTGTTTCGGGTCGTTATCGTGTTCAAACATCCATTGAATTGGCATTTCCCATTCGGCAAATGACAACATTACTGTCTCCAGAATGTCCTTATAAATGAAACGGTCCATGATTCCACTGATTTGATGAAAAGGACCCGAAAAACAGGTCCATATCATGACGCTATCACCCGCTTGCTTAGCAGAGACCTTGAAGCTTTGTGGATTAAGGCGCGTGCCCTTTTGCCGTCGTACAGTACACGCTCCATTTGAATTTATTAGATTGAATTTGGACTCGTCGCTAAACAGTACCGTTTTCCACTTTTCAATTGACCAGTTTATATGAGTTTGGGCGAAAATTAATCTAAAATTATTGTTAATGTAGTGCAAAATTTTTAGTATTACTAAAGTATTAGTATTACTTAAAATTGCAATTTATATATTTTGTTAAAAAAAACATTAATTATTGGCTATCTTAATCTTGTACATGGGTTTTTCGTTTTTTTTTCTTATTTTTTTTCTTATTTTTTTAAATAAATATGATGGTTACTGGAGTGTTGAGAGCATTAGAGTGGAAAAGAAAACCGGGATTATCCCCGGTGATGGGTGTTTGATGCTTTTTTGTAAAAATCATTGTCCCCTTACAATTACGTCCAATAATGCACATCTTTTTGTTGATTGTGAAAAAAAGTTGGACATGCTTGTTAGTCGCTCAAAAAATCGTCTGCATTTGGGATTATTTTTTTAAACTCCCTGAAGCACTAAAGTCGGTCTGTGTGCTGCACAATGATCAAATTTGGCACTTGGACAGACTTTGTAACAGTACATGAACCATGTTGAAGGATGGGACACATATTGCTTTGCGGCTGGGATCTTGGTGTTCATTCCCCTGTGGTAAGTGCGGGTTGGCACGTCTTGCTTTGCGCGCCCTAGGCTCGTCGGGTGAGTGTGAGTCTTGCACTTCACTGCACCGCTAATAGAAATTACATTTTTATGCCTTGAGCGTTCACACAAAACAAAATAAATTATAATAATACTCCCGGTCGCGGATGACGTCAGGCTGGCTTATGTGACGGGACTTCTTTTGTCGCCAGTATTACCTTTCTTGTAAAATAAAAGAAATATATTTTAACCAACGTATCTTAATCCATCCAGATGTATGTGTGCACATAAATCCATCGATGATATAAAAAAAAAAACACAGCTGCAAAATTTATAACTATTCTTCTTTTTTGTGATTACACGCGAGAAGTACTACCGCGATACAAATGAAACTCTATACTTAAAAATGATCTGTGGATACTAGGTTTTAATTTATGTTTGATGACAACACTTGATTTTTAGCTTCTCAACTTTTTAATAATTAAAATTCACACCCAAAGGCTTGAAGAGTCTTTTTCTTGCTATCATGAGAAGAGGACTGTAGCCGCAGCTTTTATCACAACGGGCGAATTGGACGCAGCAGCTTTATCCATTGGATTGGACTTTGATCCCGAATTGCGGGATCTGGGGAGTCCATCGGCGTAGCCACTGTGCCTGTGACTTGTGCTGCACTCGTTTGACTTGTGATATGCACAGCTTTCTCGAACTGGTGAATAGTTTCTTTTTTTGTTTTTTTTTTTATTTTAAAGATACTCTTTACTTTTGTAATATAAAACCGTATATATATGTACGCAATTTTACTAATATGTATTTCCCTTGGATTGGGAACTATAAACTTAGCCAACTGATTCTCCTCCTACGATGTGTTCTCCCTGGCTGCCAGAATCAAAAAAAAAGAAAAAAGTTCACAATTCGGTTGGCTTTCGACTTAACGAAAGTCATGGAGATAGTCTGTTCTATAATTAAATCGAAATTCCGTACCTGACGTAATGGCATGCTAATAGGGTGTACGAAATATCAAATAAAAGTCATTTGTATGTTGGAAATGGTAGAAAATCGCCACAACTTTTTTCACCCTAGATTGTCTACCAGACAAATTTCCTGACGTAACTGCTGCTCCATCATACGTTTGGCAAACTAGCTTTTCGCCGCAATCAAGTTCATTTACTAATTTGATAACATGTTCGGCCAGGCATTTAGCGGACTTGTTGGAGCTAACATCAGAAAACTCTAGGAATCGTTCTTCAATATTTCATCCTTTGTAAACGAACCGTACCATAGTTGTTCAATAGCTCGTAATAATTATTTAAATAATTATGATAAATAATAATTTTCTGAAATGCTCGCTCTGTGGATTGTATGTGTCTGCACAACCGCACGCTCTCGTGTCTGCGCTAAGAGTGCCTCTTTTGTGCTGTTGCGCAGCTGTGTATATCTTTGCCAGCTGCGCTTGCTCTTTCCCGTTGCCCAGCACTGGTGACCGTTGGTGAGTGCGGTCGATTCTGTTGCTGCCTGTGTTGTCGTGGCAGACATTCCTCCCCCTTAATTAAAGGTTAATCTTCAATTATTGTCGGAGGATCTTACTTGGGAAGAATGCACAATTTTTGCACTGGTCGCGCCAACGTTGAGTGCCCCGTTTTGACGTCGGCGCTACGCACTAACCTGTCGTTGCCTTGATGGACTGCAGTAATTCGGTCGCTCGAATTTACTATACGCGGTAAACTTCTCCCAGGAAGGCATGAAGATATTCTGGGAATCACACACATTTCGCAGCTCAGCGCAAATGTTGGATCTACTCCAGTTATAATGTCCACTTCTGCCGTTCCCGTTAGCCGCACGTTGGCCTTGGAGGTGATTCCGCGCACCAAGAGGTCACGTTTGCTCATTTTCATGCATATCCTCTGGACGCACTGTCCGGTGATGAGGCTGATCTGGCTTCCGCTGTCCAGCAGCGCTCTTGCTTCCATGGGAGGTCTCTCTCCAGCTCTGATTTTGACGAGAGCGTTGGCGCTTTCGACTTTTGCACTCCGATGGTCTATCTTTGTAGTTGTGTCGTTTTGCTCTGCGGGTTGTTCGCGCATTGGGAAGGTGTGGCGTGAGGGTCAGTCTTCGGCTCTGTTGATGCTGGATCGTGTGGCTCTTGATTGTTATTGGTCCGGGCTGTTGCCGGCTTGTGACACGACTGGCATTCCTTGCTCCCTTAAGACTACCACCGCTAGGCTAGATGCGGCGGTGGATTGCTCCAGACAAAGCACACTGTTGTGCTTCTTGTTGCACCTGCGAAAAGCTCCGGAGCGACATGCATCTGACGGGTGCCCGCTCCTAAGGCAATTAGCACACAGTTTCCAGCTCCGTACCTTGTCGTTCCTGCCCTGGATCGACATCGCCAAAAAGTCCCCACAGGGGTATAGCGGGTGGTGTGACCTGAATAGGGGGCACTTGGGTAGTGCCGCTGCCCTGCTTCCTGCAGCCCCGCCAGCGTTGGACTTTTCCTTCTTCTGCTCGGCCGGCCTCGTTACGTGTCCGGATTTTTTGCATTGGTCGTAAAAGGCTGAGTCCAATGCACTCGCCCGTCGCTCTAAAAATTGGAGGAACTCTTTGAGAGTTGCGAGAAATTGATGAGAAATTGGTCACGGAGTTCTCGCCACTTTGTGTAGTCGGGTCGACCCTTCAGAAATACCTACGAACGCACAAAAGAATCGAGCGATTAGCTCTATATGCACAAAAAAAAATTAAAAATACAAAAAAAAAAAAATGCTCAACTAACTGCTATGTAACTGCACTAAATTACTGAATTAAAAAAAAAATAAAAAAAATTAATTTTTATTTATTTATTTTTATTTACGCTAATTATTATCCGAACTTTCCCGTTGCCCAGCACTGGTGACCGTTGGTGAGTGCGTGTGCGCTATGCAGGATGATAGAAATTTCCACCGTCGATGCTGTTGCTGCCTGTGTTGCCGTGGCAGTTTCTGGTGTTCTAGACAATAGTCGAAAGGTGCAACATTTTACTATTGTCTGATGTTTCATCCATCAATACAGAGATAAATGTGTCCTCTTGTATTTCTTTGGCTATTGCCACGCTTGTGGTTATACAAATGGCTTTGTGGTCCGAGTGCGGATAAAAGTTATTAATCTGCAAAAGCGAAAGAATGCAATTGTTCTGGGCATTATTGTGGTATGGGGGCCTATTATTCTGATTACTTTATGTTACTAAGCTATGTTCCAGTAATAATGCAAACGCTGGTTCAGTTTTTGATATGTCGCGAGAAATGATAAGTGCTTGAGAATGTGGTGGCAAACCATTCCGAGAAGTCTCGAATGGCCTTCTTTCAAATTCGCTTGTGTATATAATTTTAAGAGGCTCTAATTCGTTACTCAAATTTGTTCCATCCTTTACTCTACATAAGTGCTCGTTAATTTGTTTGTAAAATTCTATGACATTGTTTTTAATGGAGATATTTTGAAATAATAATAATAATGTTGGAATGCTAGTGTTCTCACCGTATTCCTGTATGAGGGCCGTTTTTAGCTCTCCCCATGTGGTAATCGTGATTTTCCTCACAATATTTGTCGCCTCATCGTGGATAGTGTTGATGATGTTCATCAAAAAGAGACGTTGCTCATCTTCCTCGAATTCGTTTAAATACACCGAGACAGATTCTATGCTTCGGATATATGGAGCAAGATCTTCTTTTTCCATCGAAGGGTCTTATTGACTTAAGTCCTTTTTTAATCCCATTTTGTTTATACAATTGCATGTGTGGTCCGATTGGACTTGAGCGAATAGAAATAAATATGTGGGCAGTTGGGATCTGTTTACCAGAACTGCTGATTAGAATATGTGAACTCTTTCTGTGAGTTCATTATCAGGGTGGTCTGTTAGGTCACTAAATGGAAGTTGTAGCTGTCCTAATAAGCATGTGGTATCAGTAATCCTTTTCATTACCTCACGGTTTTATGTCACTTTTTCGTTATGCTTGCTTACACTTATTTGTTTGCCTTTGTCTGATAGTTGTCATATACAAATAAATCAACCAATCAGGAAACCTATCTACTATTACAATTCGCCCGGATTTTGCCCCAAGCGAGGGTTTTTTTCAGTTTTTAGTTTTTCAAGCGATCTCACCGATGTAAAGTAGTTGTTGAAAAATATAACTTTTTGTTTTCCCCACTCTTTTTCGGTCATTGTCAACACAATTTTTTCTCACAGCCCATAGTCCTCGTACTATATAATTTCTTTGTATAACCGTGTTGGTGGGCTAAGCACCATAACTTATAGCCCCTCTTTATGGGTTTCATGGGATTATATTGCTTCATCGAGTTTCTGCCCTTAAAAAGAATCATGGACTCGTCAACTGATAGCTGTCTTGTTCCATGGTAAGCAGTGCCAAATTTTTCATTTAGGGAATCGATCATTGGACGAAGCTTGAAAAGTCGATCTTTGTTGTCTTTCGGAATCAGGCTGTTATCATTTACATGCAAGCTACCCAAAATCGTATCAAACCTATTTTTCATCGTCTTCCCTACCAAAGAAACTCCTAAGTCTTCACTCTCATTCCATTCCATTAGTCAACTAAAATTACTCTCCTCAAAGTCTGATAAGCTGTCATAATATCCGTTATATTTGCATAATTCCACATACCTGTCGTTCGGCTTATAAACGAATCTCTATATTTGACAGTACGTCCGAAATTGGGCTTGAGGGTGAACTGATGTCATATCCATAGCGTGACGCGTATTGCGGGTGACATTTTGAAGGGGAGGAATGCAACTGGCTATTTCACTGGAGCATTTTTTGTGAAAAAAGCGATAAAACAGGACGAGACATGATACATTTCTCCGATGTTCTAGAGGCGCTATGGAGCCTACAATATCTCTATCACCTATAAGTTTTATCGCGCGATTTTGGATCCTGTCTAGAATGTGCAGAACGGTCTTGGGTGCACCAGACCTGATATGGGCGTTGTATTCCAGTTTGGGGCGGATGAATGCCTTATAAATTGAGGCCAGATCAAATGGGGTGAAGTATTTCTTGCACAGCTTAAGGAATCCTAGACATTTTGCAGCATTTTTGGCGACCTCGAATATGTGATCGTTCCATCGAAGATGGTTATTAATACACATACCGAGAGTGGCAAGTACCATTCATGGATAATGGTTGGGGGTTTTGGGCGTGTACGAGAGTTGCCATGTTAGATGGTATGGATTTCCAACAAGTCTCTTTGTTCATATAGTGATTTTGTTTGAAGTGAAAAGTGTTGGTACTTATAAGTACCGTCGGCCAACAAAGGGTTAAGGTGTTTGTGACGACAGAGCGGTCTTCATTGTTATTTATGTAGGATCCCTGGGTTGACGACCGTGTACCCTTTGATCAAAACCACAGACCGAGTTATTCAATTTCACTTAAGCTTTATTTATATTTAATTATCTTATGTTATCATTATAAACGATAGGTAGCTGTTGGCGACTACTATACTGTTTGACGTTCGACACAAGACTCTTCTACCAGCGCAAAACTCCCTGTTCGTCGCCTTTGTCTGTCCCTTCGTATGTGCGTTCATCCCTTCTTGGTTCGTCTCTTGTCTCGCCGATCGTCAGTGATTGTGTGTATTGAACCGTTCGGTTTGTCATTCGATCGTCTTGCGGTGCGTTGTTGTTTGTGTATTTTAGTTAGTTCTCTTGTCTGCTGTTCACGTACCGTTTGGTCGCCTGATTGTACATAGTTGTTTGTCATGTCATGTCATCTGTACTGTAACGTTCTGTCGTCTGGCTCCAATCCTACATTTATGTAGGAATTCTTTCCTCGCTGCTCTGGTTCTTTTCACATGTGTTCTTTTCGTCGTACTGTGCCCCACGAATTTGACTGTTTTTTGGCCTTTGGATTAAATGATCACTTAGCTATTAAATTTTGTTTTAATAGATCTTTGGCGAGGATCTTAATGGATTCCGTGCATTCCGTGTTTCTGTTGCCGGTTGATCGTGCATCCCGGACTAGCGTGCATTCCCGTGCATTTCATTTTATTTAACTTTTAATTCATAAACTTAATTGAAAAGAAACTGAAAGAAAAACGCTTAACTTAATCAATATGGTTTAATGGCCTTACTCGCGCAAATAACGTTTTTACGTTGGCCGAGAGGAGAAAAATGACTCCTTACTCTTAATTGGTCAACTGGGACCTTTTGTTTATTTACTGCACCGAACTTACAAAAGAAAACTTAAGTAATAAGTTACTGCGAACTGTGAACAATTATAGCACCTTATTGCCTCTTTCCCAGCAACAGCGGTGACAGCGGTGGTCCTCGGTTTGGAAATGGTAATATTAGCGCTTGGCTTGCTAATATTCTTTGCTGGGCGTTGCTCGTATCGATCCATTCGATGAACTAAATCGTCAATTGTGTTAGCTCCATATAAAAGGGTAACACTGTTAGTATCGTCATGAATGCCATCAATAATGATGTAGACTAACTCCTGTGCTGGCGTGTTTCATGGTGGCAGGTCCACCAACGGATATGGCAGCACGGATAACAGCGGGCACAGCAGCAGCTATAGCATCGGGTACGGCAGTGAGTGCAAAAGCGGACACAACACTAGGTATAGCATCGGGTACAGCAACAGGTACTATTGCATCAGTGGTATCAACAGCAGGTTCTATGTTATCAGCAGTACGTATTTCGGCGGCGGCGAGTGCATCTTCCTCGATTTCAGAGTACTCACCATTATCCTCAGCAGTCTCTACGGTTAACAACTTGTTATGCAGCCGTCTAATTGCGAAAGCGAGCCATTTTGGGGGAACTCGATGTTTGCTGCTGAAAGTTCGTCGATAATGACTTGTCGGGCTGCGCGTCGGCTCATTGCTGTACATATGTGTTTTTTTTTTTATTTTTTATTTAGTGGTATTACCCCACATCTGAAGTTGTAATCTTCTGGGGAGAATAAAAGAAGAGACACGCTTCCTTTGTTACGAGCACAACCAGCAGGCCGGCGTTTCCATGCCGTTCCAGTTGCATTTTTATTGAATTTTCAACATTGCCACCCTAACAAATAACAAACTTGGACGTTAAGTTAACAAAAGTAATAATATTACAAGTATTACACTGAAAATATTTTTTTTCTCCAGAGCCAGCCTTTACTCATCCAATTCCAGCTGCCTCTGTTTGAGGATTTTAATTTCTCTTATCTCCTCTAGAATTTTCTCCGCCACTTGAAGCTTCCTTTCTTCTATTTGCTTAATTTCATACGTGGCTTGGTCGGACTTAATTTTTGTGCTGGCGGTATACCGTGTGAGCTGAAGGTGGTTGATGTTGAAGAGGATGCTGCTGATTCTTCCATTAGATCCGAAGGACGGAACTGATGATCTGATGGTCTTGGACATTCGTCAGCCATTAGGTCAATAGTGGGACAATCCTGCAAGCGCAAGTTAAATGTTTTTTGTTTGAATAAAACACTTTTAATGAACCTTTCGATTATTTTTTATTAATCTTTTTCGTACTCCTATGCTGATAGTTCAAGTTTGCCGTCCAAGCGTCGATGCAACTTGATGCTATCAGAATATTCGAATTAGTGGTCGCTTTGGCGACCTCGGCGCGATGTTTTTGTCCCCTTTTTCTACTGATACGATAGTCTTCTAACGTTTCACACTGGATAGCGTGCCTATCGTTCGAATATCTAATTATAACGAACTTATTACCTATGGCCGATTTACATAGCTCCGTGGTGTCTTTGAGCTCCATATTGTTGGTGTTGATTGGTCGAGTCCCTCAATAAGTTCTTAATTTTATTGTAGTCTATTAAATGTTCGCACTGTATAGCGTGCCTATCGTTCGAATATCTAATTATAATGAACTTATTACCTATGGCCGACTTACATAGCTCCGTGGTGTCTTTGAGTTCCATCTTGTATGTATGTATATGCTCTTTTAGAGAAGCTTGATTCAGAGGCAGTCGAAAGTTTTGGTGATGAAGGAGCCGATGGTAAAGATGGTGATGATGGAGCTGAGTCTATGGTTGCAAGGAGTGATGATGGGCGACCTCTTTTCCTTGGTAAAACTGTTTGAGATGCGTTCATAAGCTCGTTAGCAATATCCAATTGAAAATTTATTAGCGGCATATGCTTTACTCTGTACGCGTTTGTATTTTCGATATCTCTTCGATGCAACAACCTACTATTGACTACATAAGAATTTATGCATCAGTATACTATGCGCATGTACCATTTATTTGTGCGGTGGTTGATTTAATTCTAGTAGCATGTCAGCAATATCAACCCCTCCCATATGCTTGTTGTAGCAATCGACTATGCCTGGACTTGGTATATTTATAAATTTCTTGTCTTTTCGGCACCATCTCTTGCACTCACTCATGGGATTTTTACCTGCTTAGTTAGATAGCAGTTGCACACTCTTATTGTCTTACCAACGACAAGCAATCAATTTATGCGTTGACTCATATTTGAAATCGCTTGATCCACGTCCGCGTTTTTGAAGCTCCTTTTCACTGCTTAGAGCACAATTTTTCAATCGATTGCTTCGGGTTGTACCAACGGATATTATACCTCTTTGTCTTAGACCATTCATCAAGCTTATTGAAGTGAACCAGTTGTCAAAAAATAATTTGAAATTTTGGTTCTCAGGAATATTCGACGCCAAGTCTAAAACAATGTCGGATAAAATTCCCAAGTGCATGTTCCTTTTCCAATATAAAGTGTGAAATCATAAATATTGCCAGATACACCTGCTCTAGTGAATATTTTGAATCCCCATTTGTGAGGCTTATTGGGCAGATATTGCTTCAAACAGTGCTGACCTAATAAAAATATATAAATTAACATTCGATTTTTCGTGCATATTTGAAAAGAAAATAAATTACCTTTATATGCAATCATTTGCTCATCGACGCTTTGGAATTCTTCTTGGGAAATCTCGTTGAATTTTGTTTATGAAATTTAGCAATGGGCGAGCTTTGTATAACTTATCATACCCAGGGTGCCCCTTTTGAGGCTGAACAGAATTATTGTTGAGATAAAAATATTTTTTAATTTTCTCAAAGCGGGTTCTAGACAAAGCATTTGCTATGGATGTCAATTTGAAATTTGGCGTCCATGACATTCTATTTGTGGACTGTATATTTTTTCGGACAACGGCACGCTCTGGAGTCTGCGCTGAGAGTGACTCGTGTGCTATTGCGCGCTGCGTATATGTTTGGCAGCTGCGCTTGCTCTTTCCCGTTGCCCAGCACTCAACCGTTGGTGAATGGAATTTTCTACCGTCAATGCTGCTGCTGCCTGTGTTGCCGTGAACGTTTTTTTTTTGGTGTTATAGACAGTGCGTTTTTATGCACGTTCTCTGGACGCAGTCCGGTGATGAGACTGATCTGGCTTCCGCGGTCCAGCAGCGCTCTTGCTTCCACGGCAAGTCTCTCTCCAGCTCTGATTTTGACGAGAGCGGTTGCCAATAGTGCGCTTCCGACTTTTATACTCCGATGCTCTATCTTTGTAGTTGTGTCGTTGCTCTGCACGTTGTTCGCGTATTGGTGTGGCGTGAGGGACTGCCTTCGGCTCTGCTGGCGGTGGATCGTGTGGCTCTGATTGCTATTGGTCCGGTTTCTTGCCGGCTTGTGACACGACTGGCTGTCTTTGCTCCTTTGGGACTACCACCGCTAGGCTAGATGCGGCGGGGGATTGTTCCAGACAAAGCACGCTGTTGTGCTTTCTGTTGCACCTGCGACAAGCTGCGGAGGGTCAGTCATGTGACGAGTGCCCGCTCCTTAGGCAATTGGCACACAGTTTCCAGCTCCGTACCTTGTCACTCCTGCCCTGGATCGACATCGCCAAAAAGTCCCCACCGCGGTATAGCGGGTGCTGTGACTTGCATAGTGGACACTTGGGTAGCGCCGCTGTCCTGCTTCCTGCAGCTCCGCTCGTTACATGTTCGGATTGGTCGTGATAGGCTGAGTCCAATGCACTCACCCGTCGCTCCAAAAATTGAAAGAACTCTTTAAAAGTTGCAATTTTACGCACATCGTCTCTGGTCATCTGCCATGCGTGGTTTGTTTCGCCATCGAGTCTCGCCCTGAGCATATTGACCATGAATGGATCCCACGATGCTGTGTCGAGACCGAATGCACGTAATGAGCTAAGGTGAACATTTGCTTCATTCACCAGGTCGCGAATCCCTTGAGCTATCGATGATTTTTGACTCACCTTGGGAATGGCATGCAAGGCATCCACGATGTTTTGTTTGTTGTCGAAGACTTCGTTGAGCTTCGACCAGGCCGCCTCGTAATTCACGTCCGTGGTCTGCCATCCGTATTTAGCCGCGCCGGAGCACCATCCAATGCAAGCTTCAGTTCACGCATTTTTGTTACCCTCGCCATCGTAGCGTTGTTGTGCACTTCGTTAAGTAATTGGAATCTCATGGATTTTGCGCCACTTTGTGTAGTCGCCCCTAAAAACGGTTAGCTTTGAGGGTCGCTCTTGGCTCACCTCGATTATGCTCGGCGGCAAGTTTGGAGCAGTTGCCGCGCCTGCTCTAGCCGGATCTAGCAATCTTGCAACTGCCGTGTGGTAATTGTCTTCCACCGCTGCCAAGTAATTCTCATGTGTCTCTGACTCTTCTACCCTCGCTGCTTTCTCCACCAGCGGCATATGCTCCGAAACCAATCTCTCGTAAGCCCTGTAGGCTGCCTCCAGCTTGGTTTGAAGCAACGTTTCGTCCGCCCTTTCGAATTCTTCCGTCGCAGTAAATTTGGAGATCCGAATGAGGGTTGAGCGGAAAACAGCTCGCCGCGCTTAGGTCATCCATCGTTCGTGCGTTTGGCTTCTTGTCTTGGCCTTCGCTCTGCCGTAATACCGTAAGTCCGTTGCAATTCAGGTCGACCCTTCGGAAATAGCAACGAACACGTACAGAATCGAGCGATTGGACAATTGTTTAGCGTGGGCGATTGGAAGATTAGACACTCTCCTTTTGTATTATTGCTGGCAATGAAAGACCAGAGCAAATTCAACTGCACTCCCCTCAATCTTGGCTCTATGTGCCCACAAAAAAAAAAAAAATAATAAATAAATGAAATGCTCGCACTTGATTTATTTCAATTCAGTGACTGCACTAAATTAATAAATTAATTTAAATTAAATTTATTTTTTATGCTCGCTGATTATTATCCGGCTTGATTGAACAAATGTTCAATAATTCGTAATAAATAATTATTTAAATAATAAATTGATTTATTTTTACTTGGTCTGTGCTAAGAGTGACTTGTGTGCGCTGCGTATATGTTTGCCAGCTGCGCTTGCACTTTTCCGTTGCCCAGCAATCAACCGCTTTTTATTTTTTTTTATTTTTTTAAATTCATTTTTGTTTTTGTTTGCTAGACAAAAGTGTTTAAAACTAGCTTAACTAACTAACTAACTATGTTATGACTAACTTACTGGCCCTATGCGGGCGCTCTAAGCTAAACTTAATGCTTAATCTGTCTTTTGACGTAACCTGGCTAAAACAATTAATTGTTCCTTATTTTATTTATTTATTTACTTAATTCTAATTTAACAAAGAAAATGATTTTTAGGAAAAACTTTGTATACGAACTTTGTTTTGTGTTTTTTTAATTTTTTTTTTTTTTTTTTGTAGCCAATTGCTGCTATTTTATTTTTAATTTTTTAATCTTACTCCTTAATGAGACGAAGATCGCTTGGAGTTCTGCCTTCGATATGAAGGGGGGGTGAACCCTGTCATTGGCGATGGCATTGTTTGCCATGTTCCCTTCATTGAACACGGTTAAACCAGTCCATCGTTCGTTTGATTGTCTCGTCCAATTGTCTCAGATATCTGTCAATCTCCTCGTTTGACAGGTTCCTGTTGGACGGTGGGTAGAGCGAGTTCGAGGAGAGTGCTCTCGTTAGTACTCGGTAGAAGCGTGTCCAGCGCGTCCTACTGTAGTTGTAGGTGTGCGTTTGAACAAACTCTTCCAGTTCCGCAATCTCGTTGGGAATCATTATTTCGGCACTAAGTCCGCAATGGTCACTGTCGTACACAAAAGTGTGCAAACAGTTCATCGTTTGTCGGTCCGTGTCGGTCAGTTGTAGTCGTACGTCGAACAGCATGAGATCCAGATAAGAGCCACCTCTGGGAAAGGACGGAATATCCGATGCTTTCACATCGAGTCTAAACTCGACATTGTGCTGACCCCACCAATTGAGTAGTAGGTTCCCTCTAGGATTTGGTGTATTATTTCCCCAATCCCCATGCTTCGCGTTTAAATCTCCGGCCATGAGATAGTAATTCTCCTCCGACTCCAGCCTTAGGTATCGGAAAAGTGATTCGAGCTCTGAAATAAATAAGGAAGGTTGAGTAGCTTCAGGTGCATAGACCGAGACCACGTACATCTTCTTTCCACTATGGAGAGGGATGCACACGATGCACGCTTCCAGCACCTGGAACCTTCGCGCTTCACCACTGTACACTGTCTTGTAACGTAGCTCTTTACGTACGAAGATCGCGACACCACCTCCTTGGGTGGAGTTGGGCCGGTCTCTTATTATATTATATTTATTGTTCCTTAATTTATGTCTCTGAGTTAGCTTAGTTTCGCTAATCAGAAGCAAATCAGGATTTTTATCGTCTAACAACCTAAAAAGTGAGTTCCTACGTTCTATCCTTATCAGTGAATTCACATTCACCGCAAGGATCTTTAAGGGAGTCTCCGCCGTGGTACCCATTACGACTGGAGGTGCGCTAGGCCCGGCAGAAGCGCATAGATTTGGTCCACCCGCGTCGCCTGCTCTTGTATCTGACGTTGTAGCTGGCCCATCTGCCCTTGAATTGAGAGCAAGATAGCCTTTGGAGCAGCCTTTGGCAGTTGTTTTTGCGTCTTGCCCTAACCCGACGCCATTTGGGCGTAGGTCAACTGGGGTGTGACGGCTTGGGAGATTAGAGCGGGACCAGGTGGACGTTTCACCTCGATCTTCTGCTGACGAACCAGATTTACTTTCTTTATGAACTGGAACTTAGGGCAACCCCGATAGTTAGCGGTGTGCCCCGTGTTCCTGCATAGAGCACACGAGAGTTGCTACTTGTCAACTGCCCTATCCTTACCTAAAGGGCATTCTTTCGCCTTGTGGTCTTTACTACATTTAACACATCGAGGCTGCATGTCGCAGTTCGACGCGGCGTGCCCGAACCTCTGGCAGCGAACGCATTGTAAGATGCTTTCGCTCCTTCTTAATTTATCCCACCGTACAACTTGGTGGTCGAGGACTTTAATGCCTCTTAGACCATCCAGTTTGCTACTGGGAGACAGCTAAATAAGGAAGAACGGTAACTTCCGGTTTTCCCTCTTCGTCTTAGCTGTGGTAAATGGCTTGACCCCTACGAAATCGAGGCCATCGCACTGTTTATCCTTTAGTAACTTAAGGATATCCTCCGGCTCGGTAGACGGTTCCAACCCCTTCAAAAGCACCGTTTGGAGCTTTTCCCCTTTCGGGGTGAAGGAGAAGAACTCCGTCGTCGAGTCCCTCAATAAATGTTTAATTTTATGATAATCCTCTACATTTTCGCACTGAATAGCGTGCCTATCATTAGAAAACCTAATTATTGTAAATTTGTTGCCTATGGCCGACTTACATAGATCCTTGGTCTCTTTAACCTCCAATTTGTAGGTGTTGATCACACTGGATAGCGTGCCTATCGTTCGAATATCTAATTATAATGAACTTATTACCTATGGCCGACTTACATAGCTCCGTGGTGTCTTTGAGCTCCATATTGTTGGTGTTGATTGGTCGAGCCCCTCAATAAGTTCTTAATTTTATTGTAGTCTATTAAATTTTCGCTCTGTATAGCGTGCCTATCGTCTGAATACCTAATTATAGTAAATCTATTGCCTATGACCGACTTACATAATGCTTTGGTGTGCATACAGTTGTAGTGTCTGCGTATAGCACTAGTCAGCTTTCTGATTTCGTGGTGCACGTTTGTTTTGCCTTTGGTGAATTCTATCAACGTATTGATGTTCTTTCCCAGGGATTGCATGGCTTCACGTTTTTCTCTTTCTTCGCTGTTTTCTCTTCGCCTTTCTTCGTTGTTGTTTTCAGGCGTCAAGCTAGCACTTGGTGGTTCTGCGAGGTAGAAATCCGGCTGCTTTTGTGGGGATGTCTGCTCCGTTACTGGTGCAGACGGGGTCCCTACGTCCTTACTATCAATCGCCTTCTCCATTATTTTTAGCGGCGGTGATCGCATCAGCACAGAACTTCTCCTAAATGGATTTTCCTCTGTACTTTCGATTCCTGAATTTTGTACTACATTTTTTTTGTTCTTGTTTTTCTGTTTTATTTATGTTTGTTTTGTTTTCTTTTTGATTGGATCCCACGAGTATGGGGGAAAGGAAGGTCCACGACATCAGAGACTCCTGTAATGTTGTAATGCTACATTACAACCAGAGGGCTCCAGTGTTCCATCTTGTAGGTGTTGATTGGGCGAGTCCCTCAATAACTTTTTAATCTTGCGATAATCTTCTAGGTTCTCGCACTGTATGGCGTGCCTATCACTTGAAAATCTAATAATGGTAAACTTATTATCTATGGCCGACTTACAGTGGGGGAAAGAGAACCGTTCTTTACCTACGAATCTTGAAATAACGTAATATAATGTAAGAAAAACTCGAATATGTTCATAAATACTTATTCAGTGTTTTCGTTATTAATTTAAGTTTAGAAGTTTAGAAGTTTATTTCATTATTTCATTAATCCATTACATTATTTTTACCTGCGAAGCCACATGGCTTATCTGCAGGAGGTTATATCTCAAATGCATATATGCAATAATAGTATTGTCATTAAAGTTTCTGTTAATTTAAATTAAGTGCTACTTGTGCAAGCTTTTTTTTTTTTTTAAATTCATTTTAGGTAGTTTTATTTTTAACTTACATTATTCAGTAACAATTTAATGTAATTTTACAGTACAAAATACAAAAAAAAATGCAAAAAGCTTGAAAACTGGGTGGAAATAGAAATAGCACTTAAATAAGTAAAACGAACAAATGAGATTTTTTTTTTAATTTTCTGATTCTTTCCATATTGTTTACCTTCAATATTTAGTGGGATAACCTTTGTTTTCTAAAACAGCCGCAAACCTCCTTGGCAAACTTTCCACAAGCCTTTGGCAGCGTGTTTGTGGAATGGAATACCATGCCTCTTGTATAGATGTCCATAAATCCTTCGAATTTCCAATTCTTTTTCCCTTCAAGGCCTTGTCCACATCGTTCCACAGATTTTCGATGGGGTTTAAGTCCGGACTCTGTGGTGGCCAACTTAAAACTTGAATTCTGTTATCCCGAAGCCAAGCTTGCACAGTTTAGGCTGTGTTAAGTTTCATTGTCATGGACAAACCTCCAAGCTAGTGGCAAATTTTCGAAATCGAGAGGCTCCATGTGGCTTTGCAGAATGTCTTAATACTGATATTTATCCATTCTGCCAGATCTCTAGCTATAGGACCAACACCATGCCTCAAAAATGCTGCCCAAACCATAACGTTGCCGCCACCGTGTTTGACCGTCTTCATTGTGTACTTTGGATTCATGTCTTGACCTTATAGGCATTCGCAACCAAGAGTTCTTCGAAAGCTATTTTTTAGTCTTCTTCGAGGTCAAATCCTAGCTTGGGGGATTTTCGATGCTGATCGTCGCTCTGGTGTCACTTTGTTCGTCGGTATCGCATCCCTAAATATAGCTTGAGTAGACTGGGGTGAATAATCACTGGTGCATGGCCCACCACGTCTCTAGACACACGATCTCTTATTTTTTGGCTCAGGAGGCCATGTATCATGTTCAGCTGCATGTCTTCCTTCACGTCATCTTCCAGGCTTGAGAACAGTACTCGCTTTTTTCAAATAAAGCTATCGATGGGCTTATTACTTACACTCGGGGGAAAAACACGGTTCTGAGGATCCTGATTAAATCGTCAGACTTTGTCACATTTGCTTTGACACTAATCCACCAAGACGCAGCGTCGTCCTCAAGCAGCATTGGCATTGCTTTAATTGTATCGTCGTCATTGATCTTTTCAATGCTGTTAGCAACAAAACCAGTTTTTTTTTTTAAGCTATTTTGTATGGTTCTTGGGGTCACCATCCACCATCTCTTGATTATTTTTAATGCAAATTTAAAGCAAATTCATTTTTTTTTTAGAAAAATCTTTTAGCGTTTGACCACTATCTACATAAGTGGAGAAGTTGTCGTCTTAATATGCATGTTCTCTGAAACTCTGATTTAAAAGAACGGAGTATTCCCTGGTCTAAGGGTTGAATGAGGGATGTTGTGTTTGTAGGGAGAAACTCAATTTTTACATTCTCCAAGACAGTATCCTTAAGTAGATGACATGCAGCATTATCCACAATTAGAAGCACTTCTTACTTTTTTTTTTGAATTGTTTGTCAAGTTCCTTTAAAATCTCAATCCATACTGTAACTGTCATCCAAGCCTTAGTATTGGGGTAATATTTCACTGGAACTTTACAGTTTCGAAAGCATCTTGGATTTTTGGATTTTCCTATACAAAACAACATTTTGTCATTTCCGGACGAATGAGTAACAAAAAGTATTGTGAGTCTGTCCTTGATTTATGGATTGTCTCATAACTCATATAAAATAAAAACACATGTTCATTGCTCGGCGTCCAAAACTAAAGTGACGCTTTCACGCTTTCTCTTTATTCTTTTCAATAATTATAAATCATAAAATACAATACCTAACAACTATACGTCTTATTATCTATGCACAAATTCTAACAGTGGAAACATACAGTACTTGGCCATATTATTACACCCAAGTAAAAAATTTCAATATTTAGCTTTTAGAGGCCGATTTCTTCGAATCCTTACCAAATTTGTCAGTTTTGTGGCCTTTGGCTATTCTAAAAACAATATATTATAGAAGAGAAAAAACAATTTCAATCATGGAAGTAAACGTTTGTTTAATAATTTGAAAAATGTTTTGGAATATAGAATATCCATTTTGGTCAATATTTAGTGTGTGCACCTTTAGCTGCGATAAGGGCCTTTATTAAAATATTAGATTTTTTTGCTCCAAAAAGGCCGTTATGCTTTTGGCTTTATGACATGGAGCTCCGTTATGCATAAAAACTGGCTTTTCACGTCCAGGAAACCACTCTGCCAGTTGCGGTATCAGTCTTGTTTCCAGAACCGTTTTGTACTGATCCTGCCTCATAGTGTTTTCTACGACGTAAAGTCTTCCAGTGCCTTTACCAGATATCACAGACCAAACCATTATTGACGGTGGATGTTTAACCGTTGATACAATACATTCCGGTTTGTTCTGCTCGCCTGGTCTTCGTCGTACAAAATTGCACTTTTCCGTCATGACCTGAAAAACCGATTCGTCTGAGAAGCAAACCTGAAAAACAAGATTAAAAATTGTTGGTTCGCGTTCGAAAAATACTCCTTCTTTAAGATATTTGCTTGGTCAGCAAATGCAGTGGCAGCTTCCTATTTTGGACACAGATATCCCGTATTTTACGGTCAGTTCGAGGAGTTGTCTTGCGGGGCAGTGTCAGTGTCATTCCCAAGTCCATTTTCTTTTTTATGTTCTTTACTGAACTCCTTGAGACTCCAACTAACTGAGCTATTTTGTACTGAGTCAGACTGGAACCCTTTAGGAGAACACTTGGCGCACTTTCTTCGGCGAAAGGTCAGACTTCTTGCCCATCTTTCAAAAGCTAAAATAATTAATTTTTTATAACGACTAGCTCTGCTAATGTAATTGACCATATACCAAAGCACGACATTAAAACTTACCGTTGTATTTAAGATTTTGCTGATGTAAACCACTTTTAAATATTTAATATTTGAAAAAAATTCTTATTGGAATATCACCTCACAATCACTCCCGAACGAATATAAACAGCAAATTACTCATAACAAATAGTTTAGCATAACAAAACAGTAATTTAAAGAAAAACATAAGCCTACTTTTCAAATAATTTGAATTTTTTCGCAAAAAATTTGAATTTTTTTTTTGGGTCTAATAATATGGCCAGGTACTGTAGTTGTTCATTACAGACTGTACAAATAATGCTTTCCACGATAACAAACAGAGTAACAAAAAAATTAACAAAAGAGAGCGAAAAAAAAGGATAAGACGACATTCAACATAAAGTTTCGCATACAAATGAGTTCGATCATTCGGCTATTTGATAGGTCGCTCGAATCTGTTGCCACGCGGCTCAGTCATACAATGCATGCAAAGCGTGCATGTGACTCTTGGGGAGCTTTACAGCTGATGGTCTTTCAGCTCTGTTTGCCAAAGTTCTCTTTGGCAGAGCTTTAAACAATAATGCAAACTCATATGACGAAAAAAAGTTGTCCATAGTTATGTTGTGACCTTTCAACCCTTCAACTAAATCTAAGACCACGCGTCTACCTTGATTCCGTTCAGCTGCAGCTCCAGTTTCTTTTCCTAGATAAGGTTGAATGTTCCAAATGTACGAAGTCTCGGCGCAAGTACAAACCCAAAATTTCAGGCCGTATTTTTCTGGTTTACTTGGCATATACTGCCTGAACGAGCAACGACCATGGAAACCGAGTAATTGCTCGTCAATTGTGACGCATGAGGATGGGTTGTAGAGCAGAGGAAGTAATTTAACTCATTTTTCCCATAAGCTACGAATCGGAGCAAATTTATCCGTGGCTGTTAGTCGATTTTGTCGTCGCTTGGTTGGGTCATCGAATCACAGAATTTTTGTTATATACTGGAAAGTTTCTTTAGACATAACTGCACGAAATATTGGTCGACCAAAATCTGCATCAAACAAATCTTCGATTCGCTCTGTTTTCTATCTAGAAAAACATCTGTTTGAAGCAAACTAAAAAAAAACTTTTGGGTTGAAATAACGCAATTGTAAACACCCACAAGAATCAAGACGCCGAAATGCAACATGCTTTTGTCCATTTCTTTATGTTTGTCGCCGAACTTTGAGTGGCCAAAATTATTCGTATTTCCGATTATTATTTTCTCGATTTGAGTTGGAAAAACAATAAAAACGAGTAAATCAAAACTTTAACACGAGCAATAGCGTAACGAGTGACGCCTGGTTTCATTGTAATAATATTTTGGGAATGAGTGCTAGAGTTGTGTGGGGGGTTCGCGAGGGAGTTAAAAAAAACAACTTGATTTCTTTACTGATGATCATATATTGAATTACTTTAATGATTTTACAATTATTTGTATCTTATGATTTCTTAATTCGCAATAATCTGAATTTATTTAACAATACGTAAATGCATAATTGCATTTTAATTCTTTGAATTATGTCTGGGTTGCCGATCCAGAATGCAGTGTGCTGTGGGGTTATTGAAGTGTGCTATGGGGTTATTAGAGGTCGGTTGGCATTATGCGACCGTAACTGGAGCGACTGAAAACACAGGTTTGAGCAAAAATGAACACAACAAGTAAATTGTAGATCCTGGGTTATTGATTTGAAACTCACTAAAAAATTTCTTGCAATAACTTTTAAAAGGACCGAATATAGACAGATCCAATGGTTGCAGCTTATGAGAGCAATGAGGTGGAAAAGACAATAGATCAATCCCATTCTCTCGACAAAAAAACCCTCCAGCCCATAAAGCGACGAATGGTTATCCAAAATAATAAGAATGCGGCTTTGTTTGCTGCAATTGGTAGAGTTCTGTTCAGTTCTCCGACTATCCAACCATTTTTGTTCAAAAGACCAATGCAATTGCTTGGTCCGTCTTTAATGAACTCATCTTTATATCGTATCCTCGGGAATACATACACTGGAGGAAAAACCCATCCGGAGGCATTGACAATTCCTACAACAGTTACAAGCGTTCCCTTTTCTGCCGAAGATACTTGACTAACCGATCTTTTTCCCTTTTCTGCTATTACCTAAAAATTATTTCTAATAAAAACAACATCATATTACATTTTAAGAATTTACTTCTTACCTTTGGAGATGCTAAAACTGTTGAGATGCCTGTTTCATCCAAGTTAAAAATACTCTGGGAATTATCTTGGTGTTTTTCGTATAGTCTTTTCAAGTTTGAAAAGAATTCTTGCACGGAATCTTGATTAAAACCCCTCAATCTATCTATGCTAACATTTTTTGGTTTACGCAAAGAAATATCTGGATTTCTTTTCAAAAGCCCACGTATCCATTCAATTCCAGCCTCCTTTTCTTTCATCCAGGAACCTAGCACTATATTATAAGTATATATAAGAAAATTTTCGTGCCATTGAATACGTAAAACCAAACGTTTGTGCGGAACACATTTTCAAATAGTCCACGAGCTCACGCTCTTGATGTTTGGAGAACACTTGTTGGGTTGCATATTTGGAGCCGTAAACTTCAATGAGCTGGGAATCACAGGACTCATATGAATTTGGTTTCTTCAACCTCGAAATAAGTGTTGTCCGTTTTGTAGTTTTCTTATAACCATTCTGTATACATTTTTTTTTAATTTTCAATTTCAGTTTTAAATTTAAACTTGATAAATCCAACATGTGTTGGGAGAAACCGGGAGAACGGTTATGAAGGTTAATAAAAAGACTCACTTCAATATTTCTATTGGGATGGGATTCCAGTTCGATTATCAGGTCTTTCCATGTGTTCAGGTCTTTGTGCTGTATAAGTTTGAAGGCGGGACCTTGGAGTCGTGTCTTGACGATGCTCAGAAATAATTTGTGTTGCACTTCGTCTTTTATGTAACAAAACAAAGTGTTGCCACATGAAATGAACTTACTGAGTTCGTCTGGTTTACCGTCGAACGTTGGGACGATACTATATATATCGTTCAATGTAATTTTGACGTCCATATTGGGTGAAGTGTTGGGTCTGGTGTCAGTTAGCGTCGAGAAAGGTAGGGCTTTAAAGAGCTCTAAAGTCTGAATGTTGCGTCGGGTAAAAATGGTAGTGGTTTTATGCAGACGGTTAAGGGTGTACAAAATTGTGTGTGCGAAAAGAAATGGTTAAAAATAATTAAATCTACCTTAAAATTATTTTCTTTTGTTCCTCTTGATGTTGACTCCGCTGGTTTGGTTGATCCTCTTGATGTCGATTCCGCTGGTTTGGTTGGTCCACTCAATGTCGATTCCGCTGGTTTGGTTGGTCCACTCAATGTCGATTCCGCTAGTTTGGTGGGTCCACTCAATGTCGATTCCGCTAGTTTGGATGTCGCCAGGCAAGCTTCACGCCCTAAAGATGTAGTTACAGCCTGGTCTTTTAACAACTGCCCAAAAGTTTGCCTCCGGCGTCCTTTATTAGGAATTCGCCAGGTCTTACCGTTTTTGGGACTTTTCACTTGTACTTTTTCTCCTTTTTTCTTCACTGGTGTATAGCCCCAGTACGCATCGAGTGCAAGGTTGACTCGTAGCTTGGTTTTGGTAGTTGGGACCTCTTTGGGAATCCCACCGCTGCCACCAATGTTATGACCGGAATTTCGCCGTGCTTTCCTTATGGATAAAGGAGAAACCGGGAGAACGGTTATGAAGGTTAATAAAAAGACTCACTTCATTATTTCTATTTAACTTTTATTAGACTCTAGGGCCCGCTGTCTCAATGCATTGGCTGCGACCCTAGAGTGTTAATGTAAAACTCGTTCTGCCTTTTCCTTTCGATCCTTCCCCTTTTATATACGATTTTTACGAATGGGTTCCCTTCTACCATGCACACGCCGTACGCAATTCCCACAGCCGTATCAGCTATTCTTAATATAGACCAATATATTGGGCAACGCAACAGGCTCAAGCTGGGGTGTAAGTTAACGTAACGTTATGCGATAATTATCTGAACCCCAAAGTTCCTGGTATTCAACGTAGCATTATTGCAATAATTATCCGAACCCCAAAGTTCCTAGTAATAGTCGGCATTCACACTTGAGATGACCGCATTCCATCACGTACATCGAGCAGCCACATGCAGCAACCCGATACACCGGTGGGAGCACATCGTTGGACTTCACATCCGTGGGAGTACGTCGCGGCAGAAGCTCTGTGTCAGCGGTTTTAATAGTATTTAAGTTATAGATTTTAAGTAGACTTAGTTCAGTTGTTCAGGAGGCAGAATCGCTGCCGGTTTAAAAAATAAATAAAATCTTTTTTTAATCAAATTAAACTTTTAAGTTTTTAATTGGCGCCCGAGCAGGGACAGTGATTTCGCTTGTCATAAACGCGTATAAGAGATTTTCCTTTAGCCAGTCGCCTCAAGTAGCCGCCGTGCAATATTCGCGATAGCCAGTGACCTCAAGTAGCTCCCGAGCATCGCATTAATCTCTCGTCGCCAGTGACCTCAAGAATATAATCTACATTGTTAATTTCCCTATAACCAGTAACGAAATATGTAAAACATTACTGTTAAAATCAGTCAAGATAAATAATCTAATTAACAAACTCAATTTTGAATATGTACTATATTGCAAAGATGTTATCCTAGGTATAAGGAAAAAATGTAAGCCCTTCAATAAAATTTTAATTTGTAATAAGGAAAATATAATAGATATAAGTAATGACACATGTACGGCACATCTTCTGAAGAGTAAACCAGCCAACTGCATGAAAACCAACAATCAGCACGTTCCCCAGGTTGAGCAGATTCTACCCGACACTTTATTCCTGAACAATTTTAGTGGCCATGTACGAGTGGATAACAGCACCTTTAATTTGAACGGAACTTTCCTCATCCGGTACCATAACTCAACAGTCAAAGTAAACAACCAAACATTCATCTCAAAAGAAGTATCCGGAACAAAACCACTGCCAGCAATAGTCCAGATAAACTCCCCATCTTACTCCACGCACAAGCATCTCTCACTGGAAATGATCAGCGAAATCAACGCAAGAAATACCGAAACGATAAAAGCATTGGAGAAGGAAAATACCAAGGGACGTATTACAAATATTACAATATCGTCATTAGTAATTACTTTTACTTCTGTACATCACGCTCAAACGATGTAGATCGAAACAAACTAAACCTACACCAAAAGATCATCAGGAAGACGTGGAAAGAAGTGTTGCAGAAGCAGAACCATCGCAGAACATCCAAGGAGAAAGACCACCACCGAAAATATCTCGAATATGGAGGAGTTAACGTAACATTATGCGATAATTATCTGAACCCCAAAGTTCCTGGTATTCAACGTAGCATTATTGCAATAATTATCCGAACCCCAAAGTTCCTAGTAATAGTCGGCACGGACACTTGAGATGACCGCATTCCATCACGTACATCGAGCAGCCACATGCAGCAACCCGATACACCGGTGGGAGCACATCGTTGGACTTCACATCCGTGGGAGTACGTCGCGGCAGAAGCTCTGTGTCAGCGGTTTTAATAGTATTTAAGTTATAGATTTTAAGTAGACTTAGTTCAGTTGTTCAGGAGGCAGAATCGCTGCCGGTTTAAAAAATAAATAAAATCTTTTTTTAATCAAATTAAACTTTTAAGTTTTTAATTTGTATCAGCAAAGTACCCATTTTCGTTTGTTGCACCCAATATATCGGTCAATGTGTCAAAGTGCACTATCAGCATAGTGTGCCGCTCATCGACTCAGTTTGTTTATGTTTTGGTGTCGTCGTCGTCCCACATTTCGGTTTTGTTTGTTTATGCCGCATGTGTAAGAGATAGTTAAATCGTACTCTTATTCCCTACCAAAGAGAGACATGTTTATGAGGTCATCACTTTGGTATTTTATGGGTGTGGACTAAACCGAATGTGAGCGATGGATTCATAAACAATCATATTGGCTGAGCTCGGATGTGTGGGAACCAAGTGACAATGGCACTGCACTGGGTTTTGTAGTGAGTGTGGTATAGATCGTGTCATTGGTAGAGGGTGTGGTATAGGGTGTATGTAGTGTAGTTACTACACATGTGCTTTTGTCGAAATTGCCCCATCTTTTGATTTAGTAAACGTTATTGTTTTTCATAAAACTTATAAAAAAAACGTTTGACACTCACAACCAAAGTGAGTACCTCGTGTACAGGAAAAATTACAAAAAATCACTGAACGAGTTTTTTTTCCCCTATTTGGATTCCCCTTACCCCGCACTGCTCAAATTGTATTGCTGGCCGGCCAGGTTTCTGAGAACATGGTCCAGGTACACTCTCTTCCTGATTGAAGTCTAGACAACACATCAACCATTTACTATTTCTTGAATATATTTGGATTGCGGTTGCCTTTCTTCCAACAATATTTTTAACAAATTTTACCAGAATTTTCTCTTAACCCTCCGATTAGCGGTGGCATATTAGTCGGTAAATGGAGCGCAATGGGTCTGCCCAGACCCTTACATATTAAAAACGTATATTTCAGGACAGGGAACGGGAGATGACCAGATATGTACTAAATGTGTGATTGTGTGTTAGTGTACGTGGCTAGTGTGTATGTTTACGTGAAAATAGGATAAAACGAATGTTTTAGTTCGTTTGAAAAGGTCCGGGCACCTTAATTTATTTTCCAATAAAAATACATTATGAAGAGCATTCTGGTTTGCACTTATGCAATTGTATAGAATGTTAATTGAGGCATATAGGACGATTGCATATGCAGTAATGATATAGGGTTTTACGTCGGTTTTCTGAGCAAAGATAGTATGACGAACGTGTGGAAGCTACCTCAGCATATGGCTGTGGTTGAGGTGCGGCTGATCTCGATGGGCGGGAGTCCGGTACCTGAAAATAACGAAATATATATTAATATAAGGTATGTTATGTTTCATGTACATTTCGAGTATTCTTACAATGACATTGAAAAGATTCATTGCTTGCTTGATGTGACCAAACCTACGAATCAACGGGTTAATTGGCAGATTCGTCATGTGTGGCATTACCAGCTTCCGCGCCAATTCAATGACAAATGAACGACGTTTGTCACTGTGTTTTGCTGAGTTCAAATTGTCATAGATGATGAATGAGGCAAAACCGTCGATATCTAGCATTTGGTAAAACATTGCCAACGGCCACCGATTCGTCAAACGCCTAGAAGAATATCCAGTCAACATCTGATCTATTGTGTCCACACCTGCTTTGAATTGATTGTACTCCAATATTTGATACGGCTTTGATGCTTTCGATGGATCGGTGTCACGACGGTAGTGAATGGTGGACAACATGACTACTGGCTTCTTTGGCTTTGCCATGTAGGAACATAAAGCGACAAAAGATAGTACTGTTCAGTGCACGTTTTGGGTTCAGCAACTGAGGAGGTATAAAGTTCTTGTTTTTTCTAACGGTGCCCACAAACGCCACATTTCGATCCATCAACATTTCTGTCAAATTATATGACGAAAAGAAGTTGTCAGCGTAAACTGTTCTACCGCTGGCCATATATTCCTTTATCAATTTCATGACAACCCGCTCGCCTTGGTTCGTCTCTCGTTGGCCACATGGTGGTTTTCCCGTATAAATTATTCCTTTCAGGGGATAATTTGAAACGAAATCGCAAATCCACCAAACCTTTATTCCGTATTTCGCGGATCTACTCGGAATATATTGAGTAAACCTAGTTCGTCCGCGATACGGAAATAACTGCTCATCGACGGTCACTTGGCAGCCCGGGGTGTATGCTATCTCTAAGTTAGCCATCAGCATGACCCATACATCGTCTACGGCGGCAGATTTGCTTTGTAGAAGTCTCTCCGCACGAGTGTTACTGTTATCGAAGCGGATGTATGTGGTCAAGTACTTGAACCGGTTGAAGGACATGGTGGCTTTGTAGATGGGTTTTGTAACTCGGCCACAATTCTTTTGCTGACTGCGAATTGGCGTGGAACACACCAGCAAACAGCAATATCCCAAAGAAGGCATACATTTCGTTTTCGTTGGTCATCGTCCAAACTCGCTGTTTTTTATTGGGATGCGCTTCGTTCCATTGTCGAACGGATTCGAAGGCTTTTCGATTAGTTTCCTGCACGATAATGTTCACGATTTCGGGGGCTCGGTGATGCGGCAACGTTCTTCGTAATGGCCCTTTACGGGTAATCGTTGGCACATTATGCGAACGTGGCCTTCCAGAAGGTGGTGGATTCGCATTCCATATCTTGCCATCTTTCGAACGGTAAGTCTCTGCCTGAACAGGAGCAGCCCCATAGTCTGGTGCAACAGCACTGGATGATGGAATTGCGGTTGGTGCTTCTTTGTACAATTGCTCCGCATAATCATCATCATTATCATCCTCAATGATAATCAATCTCTTGTTCAATATCGGACGCCTCATCCACATTTGTATCTTCCTCTCGCACGTAGTCTTCGTCGTCCAAGTCGCCACCTGATTCGAATGAATTGAATTCCGGCCCCATAATTTGTTCAATTTTCTCCTCAAGTCGCTCTCGTTCTTCCGAATTCAAATTCGGTGCATTTAGTTTACGAACCACACTTGCAAAAATATCAAACAGAAGGTTTTACTGGAAACGAAAAACACAAAAAAAATTGACACACGAGCCATAACTATTCACAAGCGCCTCTCGAGCGCAACGCGTTGCCATAACTAAAAAACTGTGGTGCTTACCGAACCTGAACGCCCAGGCCACAGTCATGTTGAATATCTGTCTTACTTTCAGCATACATGTGTTTGCGCTGCACCTCCCCATGCTTCGAGCCTTGTGGCGCTCCATATTGGACCTCATGCTCATCACTACAGCGATTAACACTAGGTAGGTAGGTAACACTTTTGTTTCAAAGCCAAGTCGAAAGTGAAAAAAAAATGTATGGGTGTCGCACCTATGCGCAGCAACTTAAAGCGCTAAATAATAGAATAGGCTTTAAAATGCATATAGTCTCCCATCCGAACAACACTGAACACTTAAAGTTTTTCTCTGTAACACATCAGTATTGGTGAAGATTCGAGACATCTTTCTGAAAATGCTGCTCTGTATGTCTTATAATCATTTTTTGCCTAGCTTCTAAAACGTCCCCCAATAGTTGTTCAATAGGTATGCTTTATTGGTGATGAAACAATATTTCATATGTATTATTAACAATAGGTAAACAATATTTCAATAAGTAAAGTTGATTAATAAAAACGGTAATAAAAAAACCAGAAGGAAAGTGCACACGACCGTCGACCGACCTCTTCCACTCAACTGCTTCTACCGACTGCCTCTACTGATTGAACGAATGCCTATGCGACAAACGACCCGTTAGGGTAGGCCGTTGCCGTGCCTGTTGTTCATGGTCTTATAGGTATTAGGAGCGTTTCAATAATATCGGCCCCGTGAATCAAGATTTTGTGAATGCTCACTGGCATTCTATACCACTTATATTTATCGACAAATAATTTAGCGGTATCCAAATTGTATTTACGGAGTTTGGCTGTGTCGATTCTTAGAACAGATGATATACGTTTTATTATTATTGCGAAACGTTCCACGAGTCTTTTCCAATTATTCTGGCGGTTTTTGCGGGGTCCTTGAAAAATGTCCTGGCAGTGTTTCCATCGTTTGTGTTACCACCACCCTGTTTTGGAAAATCGAATAATATAAAGCAAAGGCGTTAGTATCACATGATTTTTTTAAACATTCGTCGATGTTATTCATTTCTTTTGGAGATGCCTTACAAATATAGCAAACTGAGCTAGCTCTATTTCTCATTACCGGATTTGCACGTTTTACCGTCAACCATTGTTTTGAATAACGTGTGAATTAGACGAACATTTATGTCGTTGAATTTCAAATAAGTGGGCTGCAAAGCATTTATTTCTAGCTCCATTCGATTAAACTCTGCGATGTAATGTCTGTACTTTTGTAAATTCGAATCGGACTGGACGGCAGTATCGTGATGATGATGTTCGGGAATTTATCCATATTGTTGTAAATTCGGTTTCACTTTTCACTTAAATAAATAAAATATATCTTCTCGAGAAATAAATGGACTTTTTTGGGTACTTGAAGTGTCACCTTAAAAAAAATTAAAATATTGTTACACCTTCGGGAAGGGGACCGCTTGCGCAGATAAACGAAATAATTAAATGAAAAATAATCACACGTTTTAGGAAGAAATACTTTTTATTTCTCAACGAGAAATGACGACTTTTTCACGTGGCCGTGGCTTATTCTCTTCTCGCTGCTGTCGCCTGCCACTTCTTTTCCACTTTCTTATTGTAGTTGCATCCACGCATTTTTTTTAAATCTAGTCTTTTGTAATCGGCATTCTTGGAATTCCACAAACACTCGAATTTTTCATAATTATTAATAAATTTGATCACTTCGTCATACCGCCACTCAGTCATCGCGAAAAAAAAACGTAAACGTCAAACATAAAATGACAGCCCATAGACTGCTATCCATAGAAAGCCATCAGCCGAGCAATACATACATAGAATGCCATTTGTCATAGAATACTATTTGCAGTCTCCACGAGCAATTTTCATAGAATGACATATGGTAAGCTATGAAATATTGCTCGTGGAGACTCGGTGTTAGATTTTCGCTTTTGAGTTATTCTCTTTTGTCCTCTAGAGTTTTCAATATGTATTATATGAGAAGTAATGCAAAAAATATGAACGATGAGAGAGGGGAAAAAGTAACCAAGTAGTTTCAATGCATTTCTTATAAAATTAGGTATGAAACCAACACTAGTAAATAGGTAAAGAAAAATGTTTTTTTCCAGCATGAATTTATTCTCACTCAGATTCGGTCTTTAAACGAATTCCAAAACTCCCTATTGTAGTGTTTAGAACGATAGGGAGAAACTCATCAAGGTTTCTATTGCTTTCAGTAACATTCCAGACTTACTTTATATTATATGATATTTTATACAGAGTGTACTTTTTTATTTGCAATTTGTCGTGTCAAAACAAATGAAATATATTTGAATGTTATACAGAAATACACGTAGAATATAGTAACGTTGAACATATGTATGATTTATTCACTCTATACTAAATTGTTAATGCTTAGCTGAATACATTTCTTACATAAAAATAAAGCACTATTAGTAGATACATTAATTGTTTGCATAAAGATATTTTTGTAAGGAACATTTTTTTTTACTATAACTATTAATTTTATATGTAATGCCAAATGTAAAAAAAAAAATATAATTACAAATGTAAAACATCTTGTACCTTTTAACTGTGAACAAAATATTTTAAATGCACTCACTGGGTAAGCATTTGTATTGTATAAATCCTAATAAGGCTGATGAAATAAAATTGTATTAGTTTTAGACATTATCTGAATCGTATTGGGTTTCATTTCATCGTTTCAGTATTGAAATTTGTCCAAAAAAAGGAACAGGTAAGCCAATCGTCAGCTATAAAAATTACAATTACAGTTACGAAACATGCTCGTAACAGTTGGTCCACCATTTCGTTACTCTAAACTTTCAATTATGCACTTTGTTGTGACTCGTTGCCTAGATTTTTCATTAAATGGAAATCTCTACAAAAATATAATGCTTCCAGGAAATGCTAGCTGAATTAATCAATTACCTGTCCGAAACATTGCATGTAAGTATTTGAAAACGCAATACTTTCCTCCCTTGTATGCTCACATACAGGCTTATAATTTCTCTGTTCTCTATTTATTTTATCGATATTTATTTACCAATTTGACACACCTGAAACAGAAATTAAGAAAACCAAGGTGGCAAGACATTCCCGGACCAACTTATGCATAGTATGAGCGATTGACAAAATTAACTTTCTTCTCCCCAAAGCTGAATTTGAATGAAGCTGAAGTACCGATATCATATGTGTACAAATTAACCATCAATCTAAATAAAAAGAAATACCCAACTTACCACTGGATGGCATACCATTTACACTCCTTAAAACCGAATACAGCCCATACTTACATATTTCCATCAACAGAGATTATTCAAAAAAATTGTATACATCTTTAATTTAAACAAAAATTTCCTTTGCCGACATTTTAATAACACCCTGTAAAAATTATTTGGTTATTTTTTTAATATGAGAAATTTACAAAAATAAAGCTTATCCAAGACAGCACATCTCTAGTAGTTACTTTTTCAATTTGCAGTGATTGCACATCTCTAACTAACAAACGAAAAGAAAAAAAAACAGCATACCTACTAGCTGAGCGTGGTCGCCTGGTGTTTTTCAGAAATTTAAGCATTTTTCTCCAATTTTTCGGTGGAATTCCGTGAAATTCGCTGCAATGGGGATTTGGATGAAGTTGTTTTGGGGGTTGGTAATGGGGGAGTTTTTGGGATGTGGATTGCCGGTTTGGAAGGCGTGGCAGAAGGAAAAGTTTGCTTAAAAAAAATGAAAATTTGTTGATCTTTATTGAGACAGTTTTATGTGAAGTTTACATGAAGTTTGAGACCTTAATTTGTATGTTTAAGACGTTTTTGTTGTATGTTATTTGGACGATGGGGTTAAGGCATCTTTGATGTAAGAGCCTGGGAGGTTGGACTTATATCTGACTTTGGTCGAGTTTAGATGACTGACTTGATGTTGCAGCTTAGTTTCAGGGTTCAGATCATGTGAAGACGGGTTTTTGGGTATTAAAGTGTGCAAAACGGCTTGTGCATATTGCTGGGATTATATTTTCTGGATCCTGTAGATGAATTCGATGCAAAGACGGTTAGCAAGGAGAATGAAAGCTGGGGAGTTTTTATTAACGAGGTTGGATTTTTGAATTCATGTTAACAAGCCAAATTCGATTAACTGGGCTGGATTTAGTGCTGTTCTAAAGAGTATGGTCAAAAGGGATTGGGTGAGTCTCTTGAGTGGAACTTTAGCAGCTTCGTCTGCACTTTTGTACATATAACATTGGGATGCAAATAGAAAACAGGAATAAGAAAAAGAATAATTTTTGATTACAATTCTCACAAAGGCAGATGAAGATTAATGTTCCTACGGAGAAGTGTCTTTGAATCCAATTCGTAGAGACGGCGCAGTGAAGAAAGTCATCGCCTAGGGTGGGGCGCTTAAGTGTTACAGAGCCTCAACTAAGTTGGTGTATAAAATTGGATAAACCTGACTGGAAAAGCTTGTGGGTTAAGGGCGTTATCAACTTTAGATGGTAGCAGTCAATTTTGCTCAGGTAAAGCTGGAAAAAATGTTTTTAATACCAGTTATCAGTTCCCACTGTACTTACTTATTGTGGCTCTACCACCGTTTTTAATTCTCCTTTAATGTTTAACTGCTATTTAAATATTTCCAAAACATGAAATAAAACAAAAAATGGGTTGTTCTTGGATGCATTTTATTTCATATTACCTAACTTAAAAATTACTTCTTTAATTGGTATACAGATAGATTTTATTTTATTTAATAAAAAGTGTGTTGCTTTGTTTCGGACTCTGATTGTCATTATATTTGATTTACAGTATTCTTTTCTTAGTTTATTATTATTACAGTATACAAAAACATTAATATTGAATTGGTTTAACAATATTAAAACTACAAATACAAAAAGTATTTTTACATTTTTGTATAGCTTTTTGTTTTATAATAATTAGAATGCTTACAATACAATGCTTAGACAAATTGCAGTTTTTTTTTAGAAATTAATTTTTGTTTTATTGATATTTGTTATATGTAGATTCAAGTAAATAAGAAAAAAAATCCAATTCTAAAGTGCCCAACAGAGTTACGACAATCGTGACCCTAAAAAGCTACAAATTTGTGTATTTTAACATAGTGTAGCGTACCCACCAAACCTACATCAGAACACACTTCCTACATAACATACATTGCATATGCATGATCAATACCGAAATATGACCTGCAATCTACTTGTTTCTCTTTATGGCAGAAACCTATGGCATTCGTGCCTTGCCTAATAAAGAATAGATTTTCACTCTCGCATCTTATCCATTTGAGCTGTTAGGACCAGGCTGGGTTATCCAACCCTTACAATGGTTACAAATTTTGAAAAAGGGTTTTAGACCGATATTTTGTTTACCGACTTTGCCCAAGCTTTCGATAAGCTCAACCATAAGATCTTGTTACATAAATGATCCTGCTTAGGTTTCCATTCTAGTTTTTCAGCTCAAATAACCGACGTTTTCAACCTCAAGCTCATAACCAAAGGACGATTACATGGCCGCATACACTGGAACGGAAGAAATAGCGAAGAGACTCCACATAAGTGCGAATCACCAAACAAACAGAAACTATAGTTCTTAATAAGAAATTGATTGAACCAGCAGTTCCTGCATCAAAACGAATCACATGGATTTCCGAAAGCAAATCGAAACTTCATGGGAAAAAAATTCAGAGCCTAAGGGGATCATTTGAGTTGAAAAAGTCTGAGGAAAACCGGCAAAAACCGATGATATTCATGTACCACCATTATGGTATTATGACTTCTTCATCTGAACAATGTGACGGATTCACTACCAATTGGGAGGACTACCAAATTCATTTTGACATTGCGGGCTCCTCTAATGGGTGGAGTAATCTTTCTAAATAAATATTCAAAAATATCATTGTACTGCATAGGTGACATGAACTTGCAGAGTCAGCGTCTGGTGGATTTCCGGCCAAGCTTGCTTGCAATGCATATGTTAGGTGTTTAAGTTCATAATTTGTACTTTCAGTTGATTAAGTGCTGAGTTAACGCGGCATATGTAGGTCACGCCATATAAGCGTGACAGCAAATCATTACAGATCCGCTGACTCAGTTTATTCAGGTGCGTATAGATTCCCATGGGCAAGTGCAATGGGATCAAGTATCGCACCGGATATCCTACACGCGCCGCGACACATTCCGCCAATGCACCGGTCTGGAGCTTGGATACCTGAACCGATGGCAAGGAGGAACGAAGCTGGTTTTTCGAATGCCTACTGCTAAAAAACATAAACAGAAACTCGGGTTCATTCCGTACTAACTACGAAGACTTTCGGGAAATTTGACTCCCACTCAGGAAAACGATATAATAGTTACACCCCTGGACAATTCGGAATTCGATCTCAGTTCCAGTTGGAACTCTTATATAAGGAATCAATCGGATCAACAAATAAACCATCAACCTACGAATCAAGTCGACAACTTCAATTCTTTAAGAATCTCTGATGCCATTAAAGACCTTCCCAAATTAGATGGCAATCCAAGGTTGCTTTTCGAATTCCTCAACAATGTAGAGGAAATACTCCTCTTTGAAGAATATACTATTGCACTAGACTAAACTTTTTTGAAAAAAAAGAGCATCTATTTGTAATTTAAGAGATTAAGAGAGAGACAAATACTCATATTTTTTTTTTTCGTGTTGCCACTGATTCAACTATTTCTACCCGTAGTAGAGCTGCGATCAAATCATGACGGAATATAAAATACATCTAAACGACGTGTACAACATACATAGTCCTGGCTTTAAGCGGAAACCCGCTGGAGCTAAATAAATTCATCGCTTACGGCAATATATTGTTCGCATCTGTTAAAACATGTGCAGAGCACCAACTATTTTTAGAGGTGGTCAAAATCAGGCTAGGTGGACTGACTTTCGAACTAATTCAGTTCAAATCGCTCAAGACTTAGTTAGAAAAACAGTACAAAGAAGAAAAATCGCGTCCTTCTGCTCAAAACGAGCTCCTCAATGCGAAACAGCGGAACCGCGAAGCCATAAAAGACTTCGGCGACCGAATTAACCTACTAGTGAACTCCTTACATTCCGTTACCTTCGTTAGCACAAACGAGGAGACGGTCAGATAATATTTGTCACTTGAAAATGACAAGTTGGCCATTTAAGCTTTTGAAGATGGTCTGAGGAATCAAAACCTCAAACTAATAGTTCAGGCCCACGGCGAAAAGGACCTTAAAAAGGCCATCGCATTAGCAGATGAATACGCTGCACGTATCGAGCGCTCCTTTACCCCAGCTCCATCCAGGTACCCTAACAACCCTTCCGTCATGGCACGACCCACTTGCCAACTTTGTAACGAAGTAGGACACACGCGAGAGACATGCTTTAAAAACCCGAGTTTCCCTAGCTTCTCGCAAAAACCAATAAAAAGGGAGGTTCAGTTTTTAACCTGTAACTATTGCAAAAAGGCCAACCACACGCAGAGTGAGTGTCGGTTGCGAATGGCCCATATAAACTCCAAACCTTCAATTCATGGGCAACAATCAAATACCCATAGAAACCCCTTCCGACGAAATCCAGACCCCGGTTTCCCTTCACAAAATAATAATCAGGAATTACGCCATTACACTGCCAGACCGAATCACGGCAAATACTCTACTTGGCAACCAGGCAGAGACTTTACTCCCCAATATACAATGACGGGAAACGAATTGATTCGGGAAGACGAAACCGAATTAGAACACGAAGAAGAGAGTTACACCATAGACCATTCCTTCCATATCATCCCAAATCAAGCAAACCTGGCCTACGACGGAATATTGGGAAACGACTAAGACTGCAGAAGAAAATAACGAAAATAAAAACATTACGCTTGAGCAACGAAGTCAACAAATAGTCGAAGTACCATTCGCGGGTAGTGAAGCAAAAGACACAAAAGACAAAAGCACAATATTAAAATTCAGGACATAAATCTAGAATGGGACCCATTGGATAACTATTTTATCCCCAAAGGTCCTCAAGATCGCGTGCAAAGAAGATTGACAGAATTAGAGTCAATTACCGACCTTAAGCATTGTAACTCTGAAGAACAAAAAGCAATCTTAAACATATGGAGGGAATATAATGACCTATTCTTTCTCAAAGGTGACCATCTCACTTACACGAAAGCAATAAAACATGACATCCTCACTGACATGAACAAACCACCCTTGTTCTTAAAACCCTATAGGCTACCGGAAAGTCGAAGACAGGAAATTCACAAACAAGTGAATGAAATGCTCCAAGACGAAATAATTAAACCTAGTTACAGCCCATGGAACTCTCCTCTTCTACTAGTTCCGAAGGAAGCTAATAATAACGATGAAAAAAGCTGGAGAGTTGTGGTGGATTTCAGAAAATTAAACGAGCTAACAATCGGCGATGCATACCCATTGCCTAACATCACTGATATATTCGACCAACTTGGCCAAGCTAAATATTTCAGTACGCTTAATCTGGCAAAGGGATTTCACCAAATACTAGTTGCTGAAAAAGATAGACCGAAAACAGCCTTTTGCACACCCTTTGGGCATTACGAATACAATCATATGCTTTTTGGTTTAAAAAATGCTCCCGCCACCTTTCAGCGACTGATGAATAATGCACTGATGGGTCTGCAAGGCATCGAATGTTTCGTCTACGTAGACGATATTGTTATCTATGGTTATGATCTCGAAAACCACAATAGCAAGCTCATTAGCATTTTGAAGCGTCTACGACAACACAATCTCAAACTTCAGCCAGAAAAATGCAAATTCGTAAAAAGGGAATTAATATATCTAATCTCTGAAAATGGGATTAAACCTGACCCAGAGAAAATCAAAGCGGTACGAACTTTCCCAGTACCCAAGAAACCAATAGATGTAAAATCCTTTTTGGGTTTTATTGGATACTAGCGCAAATTCATTCCCAATTTCGCTAACTTGGCAAAACCACTGAACAAACTCTTGAAAAAGAACGTTGAATTCAAGTGGGACGCCTTCTGTGATGAATCATTTAGGGCTCTAAAAGAAAAAATTACAAAACCCCCTATATTGTCATATCCTGATTTCAACGAAGAATTCTTAATAACCGCGGATGCTAGCGATATAGCCTTAGGAGCGGTTCTTTCCCAGGGACCGATAGGTGAAGATAAGCCAATCTCTTTCATAAGCCGAACACTAAATGATGCCGAAACGAGGTACACTACTTCGGAAAAAGAACTGTTAGCCATAGTATATGCTTTAAAACAATTCCTACCTTATATATATGGAAGAAAATTCACAATCTACACGGACCATAAACCCCTCGAATGGTTAAAGAAGCTAAATGATCCTATGTCAAGACTGGCGAGATGGAGGATCTTGTTATCCGAATATGACTATAGAATAAAATATAAGTCAGGAAAAAATAATACCAATGCAGATGCATTGGGTCGAATACCGAAAAACCTTATCAACCACACAGATACACAGAAAACCAACATTTTAGTAACTACTCGTAATGAGAAGAAAAATACAACAGATACAGAAAATCCAAAGCTACCACTACCAGACGAAGAGAAAAGGTTGCCAAATTTTATCTTACTAGAAAAGACAGCGTCGATCCACACAAATAAAAATCTGCCTTTCAGAACAATAATATTGCCATTAGTGGATTCTCGCGATGAACAAGTACTCAAGGAATCAATACCAGATTTTACTAAACCAGACATAGGAAGATATTTTGAAAATAATTCATACTATGTAACAACCCTACCTTTGCCTTTTAGAAGTTTAAAGGATAAAGAAATTACGGTAGATAGTTTGAAAGGAATAAAAGAACTTATAGATAAGATGAAGATTAAGTTAATCGGGTTCTCAATACCAAATTTAAATGACAACGTCTAAACCACATCAAAAATCTTCTTGCAACAACTTTCAGAAACATGGACATTGAAATTTATCTTTACAGTAATAACAGAATAATTTTAAGTGACCCCGAAAGCATAACTAAAGCAATATTCGAGTACCACGATTCACCATTTGGCGGACATCAAGGCATGACAAGAACAGTCAATAGAATGAAATCAAAATACTATTGGCCAACAATGAACTCAGATATCAGAGAATATATACGAAAGTGTGCCTCCTGTCAATTAAATAAGAGTCGAAAGAATCCCCCCGTACCCATGAAAATAACGACAACCAGTTCAATGCCATTCGAAAGAATAGCTTTAGATATAGTTGGACCATTGCCAGTAAGTTATAACGAACAGAAATATCTGCTAACCTTTCAAGACGACTTAACAAAATTCTCTGAAGCCTTTCCTCTTCCAAATGTCGAAGCACCCACAGTAGCCAGAACATTTGTAGAAAACATAATTTGCCGACATGGTATCCCAGCCTCCCTCTTAACCGATCAAGGCGCAAACTTCCTAAGTGCCGTGTTTAAAGACATGTGAAAATTAATGAAAATACAAAAATTAAGCACAACAGCTTACCACCCACAAACAAACGGTGCCTTGCAACGTAGCCATAGAACCCTAGCTGAATACCTACGACATTACGTTAACGAAGACCCTCTTACGTGGGATACTTGGACCCCTTACGCTGTTTGTGTACAATACCACACCTCATAGTAGCACTGGCTACACGCCTTACGAACTATTGTACGGTTTCCCGGCCAACATACCTAGCTTGCTTGAACAGAAACTCCAAATTTCGTACAACTATGAAAATTACGTTAACGAACTCAAGTCACGACTACAGCACGGTTATCAAGCGCCAAATCAGATACTAAAACAGCGAAAGGAAAATTCCAAACGTCTGTACGACAAGACAACAAAACTTAAATTTATCAATGTAGGAGACAAAGTCTTAGTAAAAAACCAGACTAGAAAAAATAAATTTTCCCCATTATGGAACGGCCCTTATGAAGTACTGAAGAAATTATCAGAAGAAAATACAATTATAAAAATCGGGAAAAAGTCGAAGGTAATCCACAATAACAACCTACAAATGTTCCAGGAATAGTCTATACACTTGGTTATTTACTAATGGCCCTAATAATTGTGTCACTTTGTTACAAACGATACGCCTCCTATAAACTTAAACACAAAACAAAAAATACAGTGCCAATCACGGAACAAAGAATCGAACTAAAAGAAGATATGAGTACTCCATCAATTGTCCTCCGAAATTAAATACGCTCCCTATAAACAAAAATGTACCTAAGTATTAATTGAAAGAATTGTAAACAGAAAATCATAAAATAATTAATTTTAAGAACATTTAAGTAATTTTACATGTATAAATTATAGCCAATGTAAACCCCTAGAAATAAGAAATTTTAATGTAACCCACTACAGATAAGAATTTTGTATGTAATTGAATAATTGAACAAGAAATTTTATGTGTAAGCCCAACCTTGACATCAGCCAGCAACCCAACTTGCTTTTAACGAAAATTCTAACCTCTTCTAGGTAAAAATTTTCTTTTTTATAGGGGGGAGGGGTGTTGTGAACCACACTGTTGTGCACTCGTTGTACACTTGCTAAACAGACTGTCGTGTATCTAAAAACACACAATTGCCAATGCATTAAAGTCAAGTGCGATAGCCGCGTATAGTTTATGCTTACGCTACAGTATTGGCTGCCTGTGAAGTAATTTCGGAATAGACACTATGAAGGAGAGGGGATGAGATTCGGAGCCAAATATTTGTATAAAAGGGCAGCCAATGTCAAGGATAGGCAGAGTATAATTTGGAAATATTCTAGACGAAGGTTGCAGCCAAGCTATAGACAGCGGGCCTTCCCTAGAGAATAATAAATAAACGAAGAAATAAAGAAGTACATCTAAGTAAAATAAAGAAAAACTGTCTTTAAAATGTACTCTCCGCTTGACACTCTTCCCTTTAAAGACATAGGAAGCACGGTGCCAATCATAACATTGGTGGCAGCGGTGGGATTCTACAAAAAATCCCGCTACTAATGGACCCCGAGTACCACTACTCAGATCCAGACGCAGAGTATTCAGACGAGGAATACGAAACGGATTCTTCCGTCACCAACCAAACACTACGGTCCTAGAGGATACGGAAACAGGGACAGGGACAACGAGGAAGAATATAAGCAACTAATTCTGAAGTCCATCGACGAGAATAAGCAAAACACGTTCCGCGAGAACACACGCAATAAGTGAAAAGTGAAAGTAAAAAAAAAAAAGCGTACCTGAGGCTAAAACATCAGGAACAGTGAAAAAAAAAAACCCTGAAATAGCGAACACACCCTGAAGCAGCAAGGACACCCTGAAGACACCAAGAAGGAGAACATTTAGACCTCCAATCTATTTGTTTCGCTTTTTGGCAGATACCTATGTCATTCGTGCCCTGCCAGGTAGATAAGTAGATTCTTACACCTTACAAGTGCAAGATGTGTCGACGATTTGAGCATCGTGGTACAGTCTTCTTTGCCACATAAGCACGGTGATAAGTGACCTTAAAACTATGTCTTCCGCCCTAACTATCGATAAACTCCATGCGTGAAGACTTAGATATCCATTTGCAAACCCCATCTAATAATCAACCACTTTCCAATCTAAAATAATTTTCGTAAAAATCAATGATGTCGGTGATGATATAATTGCGATACGATCGAATTTTACCAAATTTTAGAACACCAGCAGACAGCATGAACAACACCTGCACCTCTGCTAATTGATAGTTTTGTTCAACTGACCTACAGTGGAAAATAATAATTGCGTCATCAACGATAACTCTGTATTGGTTGATTGCAACGGCCCCCTATGTATCGGACTTAATTAAAAATCTGCAATTCATGCAATTCATTTTTAAATATCTAGATGATCTCAATAGCACTATTTACTCCTCAAACCAACGATATATCACTAAGCTCGATTGCATTGAGAAGAAAGTTCCTACACTCAATGAACTCGTGTCTAAAAAATCCCGTGATGCAATATCCAAATCTTTTATCGCCACTCAAACATCGTCCACCTCGAATTCGATCTACAATCTCGCCCACCTAGTCGAAGAACTAAAATTATCTCTGCAGAACTCTATGCATAGGGATATCAGTGTTATCAACCAATCTACCATCCCACTGTCGATTCTTTAGCCAATAATATAGCTATTCAATTGGAACGCGTGGAGGAAATGCACGCAAATCTAATTACTCTGATGGACGAATCTGCTACCATCAGGCTGACTATCCCTGAAGTCCTTGAGGAATTGAAAGTTACTTCCGGTAATATAGACAAATTCTTTAGCTCTAGAAGAGCTCCTCCATAATTCCCCTCCATAAAAAAGGTCCTAAGAATTAAGTTTCCAACTACCGGCCGATAGCTAAACCGTCCTACATACCAAAGCTTCTTGAAAGCATTGTTTATGATACAATGTTTTTCCATTGTAAACCTATCTTTTTCCCATACCAACACGGATTTCTTAAAGGAAGATCAATAACTACTAACCTAACGGAATTCGTATCCAACACTCTGTGTGCGTTGGAGGGTGGTAAAGAAGTCGAAATAATTGTTACCGATTTCAGCAAAGCCTTCGACAAAATCTCGCACGGAATCATTCTCTTCAAACGTAAAGCTCTTGGTTTTCAGCCGGGTTTTATTGCATGGACCAATTCCTACCTTATAGTGTAGTGTACCCACCAAACCTACATAAGAGCACACTTCCTACATAACATACATTGCATAATAATATCATGTGCCATCAAACTCAAGAGTCACAAAACAAAAACACTTAACGCCACACGCCAAAATGCTGACACCGTAAAAAGACGGGCAGAAAGAATTAGAAGAACAAATTCACTGCCCAAGTGTTTCAATAGATATGTGTCATAGATGGGGTTAATGTCGCAATGCACAATACTGCCCTATTAACATGACACCTGGGAAGTGAATTTTTGTGTATGATCAATACCGAAATATGACGGCATGCGACCCAGTATATAATAAGCGATTTTTGAACAATAAAATCAGAATCATTTAGACCTCCAATCTACTTGTTTCTCTTTATGGCAGAAGCCTATGGCGTTCGTGCCCTGTCCTTCGCTTAAGACTCTGGCAGAACTCTATGGCATTCATGCCCTGCCTAATAGGGAATAGATTTTCACTCTCGCATCTTATCCATTTGAGCTGTTAGGACCAGGTTGGGTTATCCAACCCTTACATGGCGACATTGCCAGGAGTTTTTAGTAGATTCTTACACCTCTTACATTTTTTTTTAAATAAATGAAGTTTAGTTTAATTTAATTGGCGCCCGAGCAGGGACAGTGATTTCGCTTGTAGTAAACGCGTGTAAGAGATTTCCCTTTAGCCAGTCGCCTCAAGTAGCCGCCGTGCAATATTCGCGATAGCCAGTGACCTTAAGTAGCTCCCGGGTATCGCATTGATCTCTCGCCAGTTACCTCAAGTAGCTCCAGTGCGTCGGTAATATAAGTGGAATCATTGCTCGAACAGAGCGAACTCAAAGTAAAAAAAAAAAAACAAGAAAGTGATAATTTCAAAAGAATAATAAAATAAAAGGTGAATAAAAACAAAAAAATATACCTAAGAGAAAGAAAGAACATCCTGTGAGTGAAAAAAAAAGAAAGAGCCCTTAGTAGCCGCCACAGCAAGCGGAAGAACAGGAAGCGCGAGGTGCTAGCCGCTCAGCCGAAGGATGGAAGCAGCATTAATCTTAATGTAAGAATACATTTTAAATACATATTAAATAAAAGGTGAAATAAAGAAACTAATTAGTATAAAGAAAAACTCCTTTCCCTGTTCGAATTATGCCTACAACACGTTCGCAAGGGCCTGCTCCAGGTACCAGCGCTGACACTTTAAATACAAATACCAGAAATGACCAAGACCAGGATTCTTCCTTTCAATCGTCTGCAACCCACCCATGAGGCTAGAACCATCGGAACTACACCCGACTTCGAACTGTTAATTTCGCGCATAGCTCGTCAGGTGCTTCAACAACAGCATAAACTCGTCACAGAGAATGCTTTGAATCCCCAGGCTAATATCTTAAATAGACCAGATGAAGTTATCTCACCCGAACACAGAGATAAGGTGGATGATCTGGATAAGATTCCAGATATAGTACGTTCCCTACGAAATTTTTCTGGGGACCACAATGAGTTTTCCTCATGGAAGAAGAGCGTAGATAGGGTGCTTAGGATCTACGAACATTTGTAGGGTACCCCGAAATACTTTGGAATACTGAACTTAATTCGTAATAAAATTACGGGTTCAGCAGATATGGCGTTAGAATCCTGTAATACGCCTCTAAATTGGGAAAGTATCAAACAATGATTAACAATGCATTATGCGGATAAACGGGACGTGACGACGCTCGAATACCAGATGTCTTCCTTAACGCAAGGAACCAGCACTAACCAAGAATACTATCAATGGGTATATTAATATTTATCGCTAATTTTAAATAAAATCTCCTGCTTGGAGATAAATGCCGAAGCTTCACGCTTACTAACCCAAACGTTTAGGGATAAAGTCCTTGATACATTTATAAGAGGTTTGAGAGGCGATCTACCTCGTCTTCTGGGTATGAAAGAACCCAAGATCTACCTCATGCATTGCACCTCTGTTTGAAATTAGAAAACCAACACCTTGGGTCAAACCAAAACTTCCGAGCGCATCAGGTTTTCAACGAAATTTCCACACATCTCAGCCACAGTCGTATCAGCAGAGCAATAACTACTTCCAACAACCCTCTAACCCTATTCTTAATCAAAATCCTCAAAATAAAGGATACTCCCTACCAGGCCCGTCTATCAAACGAGAGCCTGTAACTCAATGCTCAGGCCAGGGGCATGCATTACCAGAGCCGTCAACGATTGGATAATACAGGAAAATCAAGACCACCTGTAAATCAGAACTGTCAACCAGCAAGACAGCCGAATTTTCTTATTAATACAGAGGAAGATGAGCTGAGCGAATAGCTACTACCAGAACTTAAATCTAGATGAAGAACAAGCCGAACAGAAATTCGATGTTTACCTTGGAAGTATGGACGAGCCCTCTTGTTTAACTGAACCAATTAGCTCGGAATTGGAGCATTGCGATATTAGTTTTTTAGGTTAAATGACTCTTCCTTGCCTTACTTTGAGTGCAAGACAAAGAGTGGCGATATGTTAAAATTTCTGATTGATACAATCTCCTCCAAAAATTACATTCAACCTTACCTCCTTGCAGAATAAACAGCGTTTCTTCGCTAAATCTATAGCAGGAGATATTGAAATTAGCCAGCATAAAATGATTAATCTCTTTTGTCTGGGCAACATAAGCCTTAAATTCTTCCTTTTGCCGACTTCAAAAACCTTCCATGGTATCCTTGGCAACGATAGTTTCAGAGAACTATCGGCTGTCATAAACACAAAGGATAATTTCATGACAGTTCTTAATTCCGTTAGAATAAAAATTATGTCCAGAAACAGATTCAAAAGCTTTTGGAGGACGGAATCATTAGGCTTTCCAGATCCCTCAACAATTCACCGGTTTGGATTGTACCAAAGAAACCGGACTCTACAAGTACAAAACAAGATCGGCAACTCAGACATAAATCCAAGAATAAAAATGCAATTATGCATTTACCTATTGTTAAGTAAATTCAGGTTATTGCGAATTAAGCAATCATGTAAGATATAAATAATTGTAAAATCGTTCAAATCAATCAATATATGTTCATTAGTAAAGGAATCAAGTTGTTTTTTTTTAACTCCCTCGCGAACCCCCAACATAACTCGCGCGCCGCGTTGTAAAAAAATGGCACCTCAAGAAGCTCCAGTGCGTCGGTAATACAAGTGGAATCATTGTCCGAGTGAACACAAAGTGAATGCAAAAAAAAAATCAAGAAAGTGAAAAAGAAAAAGAAAGTGGAAAAAAAAGAAAAAGAAGAGTGAAAAAAAAAAGGAGTGAATAAAAACAAAAAATATATGTATTTCTAAGAAAAAAAAAGAACATCCAGTGAAAAAAAAAAAAAAAAATAGAACATCCAGTGAGTAAGAAACAAAAAAGGACCCTTAGTAGCCGCCACAGCAAGCCGAAGGACGGAAGCAGCATTCATCTTAATGCAAGAGTACATTTTAAAATATTTATTAAATAAGAATATATATTAAATAAAAGTGAAAAATCCGAATCAAGTAGATTAAGAAAAGAGAAATAAGAAATGTTACAAACAAAATTATAGAAGCAAATACAGAAAATATTAAGACCGAATCTATATTAAAATTAAAAGCTCAAATATCTATTATAAAAGATGAAATAATAAATATCGAATATGCCGTTAATTGGGCAAAAGCAAATATTGCCCATTCACTTATATTATCAAACAAAGAAATGAATATTGTTAATGAATACTTAGGAGAAGAAAATATACCGTTTAAAAACTTAGATGAAGCAATAGAACCTGCAGACATTAAAGTAGCCTCAAACGGCTCAAATATAATCTACATTGTTAATTTCCCTATAACCATTAACGAAATATGTAAAACATTACTATTAAAATCAGTCAATATAAATAATTTGATTAACAAACTCATTTTTGAAAATATACTATATTGCAAAGATGTTATCCTAGGTATAAGGAAAAAATTTAAGCCTTTCAATAAAATTTTAATTTGTAATAAGGAAAATATAATAGATATAAGTAATGACACATGTACGGCACATCTTCTGAAGAGTAAACCAGCCAACTGCATGAAAACCAACAATCAGCACGTTCCCCAGGTTGAGCAGATTCTACCCGACACTTTATTCCTGAACAATTTTAGTGGCCATGTACGAGTGGATAACAGCACCTTTAATTTGAACGGAACTTTCCTCATCCGGTACCATAACTCAACAGTCAAAGTAAACAACCAAACATTCATCTCAAAAGAAGTATCCGGAACAAAACCACTGCCAGCAATAGTCCAGATAAACTCCCCATCTTACTCCACGCACAAGCATCTCTCACTGGAAATGATCAGCGAAATCAACGCAAGAAATACCGAAACGATAAAAGCATTGGAGAAGGAAAATACCAAGGGACGTATTACAAATATTACAATATCGTCATTAGTAATTACTTTTACTTCTGTACATCACGCTCAAACGATGTAGATCGAAACAAACTAAACCTACACCAAAAGATCATCAGGAAGACGTGGAAAGAAGTGTTGCAGAAGCAGAACCATCGCAGAACATCCAAGGAGAAAGACCACCACCGAAAATATCTCGAATAAACCAAATCCCGTTTTTCTAATACGCTAACGAGGACGTTAGCATTTAAGGGTGGAGGAGTTAACGTAACATTATGCGATAATTATCTGAACCCCAAAGTTCCTGGTATTCAACGTAGCATTATTGCAATAATTATCCGAACCCCAAAGTTCCTAGTAATAGTCGGCATGGACACTTGAGATGACCGCATTCCATCACGTACATCGAGCAGCCACATGCAGCAACCCGATACACCGGTGGGAGCACATCGTTGGACTTCACATCCGTGGGAGTACGTCGCGGCAGAAGCTCTGTGTCAGCGGTTTTAATAGTATTTAAGTTATAGATTTTAAGTAGACTTAGTTCAGTTGTTCAGGAGGCAGAATCGCTGCCGGTTTAAAAAATAAATAAAATCTTTATTTATCTTTATTTAATCAAATTAAACTTTTAAGTTTTTAATTTACACCCCAGCTTGACACTCTTCCCTATAAAAATATAGGAAGCACGGTGCCATTCGTAACATTTGGTTATTTCCTAATGGCCCTAGGAACCTTTGTTATCGTGTCACTTTCTTACAAGCGATACGCATCCTATAAGCTCAAACACAAAGCAAAAAATACTGAGTCAATCACGGAACAAAGAATCGAACTAAAAGAAGATATGAGTACTCCGTCAATTCTCCTGCGAAATTAAATACGCTCTCTGAAGTCAAAAAATCTACTTACATATTAAAGAATAACTGGAAGAATAGCAGTGTAAACAGAAAATCATAAAATAATTAAATTTAAGTAATAATAAGAAAATTTAAGTAATCCTACATGTGTAGTAACTACACTACATACACCCTATACCACACCCTCTACTAATGACACGATCTATACCACACTCACTACAAAACCCAGTGCAGTGCCATTATCACTTGGTTCCCACACATCCGAGCTCAGCCAATATGATTGTTTATGAATCCATCGCTCACATTCGGTTTAGTCCACACCCATAAAATACCAAAGTGATGACCTCATAAACATGTCTCTCTTTGGTAGGGAATAAGAGTACGATTTAACTATCTCTTACACCTGCGGCATAGACAAAGCCAGAATAAACGAACCGAAATGTGGGACGACGACGACACCAAAACATAAACAAACTGAGTCGATGAGCGGCACACTATGCTGATAGTGCACTTTGACACATTGACCGATATATTGGGTGCAACAAACGAAAATGGGTACTTTGCTGATACACCCCAGCTTGAGCCTGTTGCGTTGCCCAATATATTGGTCTATATTAAGAATAGCTGATACGGCTGTGGGAATTGCGTAGGGCGTGTGCATGGTAGAAGGGAACCCATTCGTAAAAATCGTATATAAAAGGGGAAGGATCGAAAGGAAAAGGCAGAACGAGTTTTACATTAACACTCTAGGGTCGCAGCCAATGCATTGAGACAGCGGGCTCTAGAGTCTAATAAAAGTTAAATAGTAATAATAAAGTGAGTCTTTTTATTTAAACTTAACCTTCATAACCGTTCTCCCGGTTTCGACTCTTCTCCTTTATCCATAAGGAAAGCACGGCGAAATTCCGGTCATAACACATGTAAGAATTAATGAATTAACTAATAAAAATGCATTTAAAAAACAAAAACTCAATGTCACTATACTCAGAAATTTATTTAGTAAGAAGTAAACAATAAGTAAAGCAAATAGACAAAAGCGGGGCCTATTCAATTTTGTAGGCACCGTTCAAAGCTGGCTATTTGGAACAATCGATGATAACGATCGCCAAGAAATAACAGGACATTTACAGGTCATGGATACTAATAATCACAAGGCTATAGAAACTCTTAAAAAACAGATTAAAATAAACGACGTTAAGTGCGGTTCACGCAAAATCTGTACGCCATTGGATGATTATTCCAGCGCTCATAGTGAAAAGTAACGACACACCTTAATGGTTACTTGGTGCATTTTTTGTTTTGATTGAACATGTATCAGTGGTTCTGTGCGCAATGGAAGTTGAGAGTCGCAAAATAATAGTGAACAAATTTATTGAAAATCCTTCGTGGGCGGGATCAAAGATTTCAAAGATATTAAAATTATCGAAAACTACCGTGTGCAGTGTGCATAAAACGGTATAACGAAACGCTGAGTATCGAAAAAGTTAAGAAAACGGGATGTAAGAACTCAAAACTAGTCTCAAAGGTAATGAGATCTGTAAAACGCGATCCCGGGCTATCGGACAATGATCGAGCAAAAAAATTCAAAACAACTAGGAGCACAGCAAGGCGTATACGTTTAAAAGGAGGGTTTAAATCGTATCGTGCAATAAAGTACCTAAACCGGTTTGATAAGCGAAAAACGGGCTAGGATTCTTTATGACAAACTTTTAACCAAATTCAAGGGCTGCTTAGTAATGGACGATGAAACCTATGTTAAATTTGACCTTAAGCAGCTACCAGGTCAACAATTTTATGTTTCAACGAATCGTGCCAATGTCCTTTCAAAGTTTAAGTACATAAAAGTGGATAAATTTGCTAAGAAAGCAATGGTTTGACAGGCGTGGTCTTAAGAGCAGGGCTTTTGTGACAACTTCCACAATGACTTCGGATGTTTACTTCTGCCTTTCATACGTCAACACCATACAGCAGTAACGTTTTGCCCTGACTTACCCAGTTGTCACTATTCCAGGGCTGCCATGGAGTGGTACAATAGCAACGTGGATGTTGTACCCAAAAGCATGAATCCACCAAACTGCCCCAGCTTCTACCAGTAGAAAAATATTGGGCGATTGTTAAATTTAAATTGAGGAGGAATGCAGGAATTCTCAAAAATTTGAATTCAATGTTAATTAAATGGTAGCATGTTGCAGCAAAAGTCAACAGGAAATATGTTCAGAAGCTTATAAGCTTATGGGGTCCATCAGATTAATCAAGATTAATTTTAATATTACTTTTAAACTTAATAAATAGCTTTTAATTTAAGGTATTATTTGTTTTTTTCGAAGTGTTGGTTAAAAAGTTATAATAGCATATACGCGTACAGATTTTGCGTGACCCGCCCTTATAACAAGAGAATATAACAAGACGTTATATGACTTAAAACCACTGATAGAGAATGATAGGAATAAAATTTTAGAATCATACAACTTTACAAACAGCATAGTTAAGGAATTAATCAAATCAAATACTCGATAACACTGTGGCAACCAAAAATAACCTAATACGTCCAAGTATGTATGTTAACGATGCAAGAGTTAGACTCTTACAAAGTAGATTTTCATAAGTTAAGACTCCTAAAAGCTGGTGTTCAGTAATCTTTGTATCAGTTTACCCAACTAAACTGTTTTTCTCATAACATTAATTCATAATATTCTCTTGCTATTTCTGCCTTATGAATTGACTCATTTTTTATACATACATAACTTTGCTTTGTAAATTACTCTTAACTCATTACTTTTTTCTCTAACTACGTAATTGCATTGTATTCCCTCAACGTCTCGTGATGTGAAATACAGATCACTCTACACTACTTCTGAAATTACCATATGCGGTTCAGTCTCCTTTGCTGCTGACCGCCAACCGTGTAACATCTCTTGTAACAACAAATAATAAAATATGTAGTATTCTTGAAGAGTTTTTTTTTTTATAATCTTTCGTAATCAAACAGCTGGAGTAATGGATTACAAAGATAATTGTTTAATATTTGCAATAAAAATACCAGTCAATTATTTAGTCGTAGAATTACAATTGATTAAACCTATTCCAAATCGAAATGGTTTACAAATTGATGGTGCAGAGGAAGTAATAGTTGAAATAAATGGCGAAATATATAAATACAATGAAAAGGCTATGTTGAAGGACTTGTTGACAACAGTGGTCTGCTGTGACTGCAAATGCATTTTCCATGCTTTATGCGTAAATTTGATGCCGGAAGATTTAGACTTTATGAAAAAAAATAACAAAACTTGGAGATGTGTGAGCTGTGTGACTGCTAAACGCCGCGATTCTCTCTCTGGAGAGGCTTGTGTTTCTAGTGCCGCGAACCATCATCATCAACATAAAAAAACCGCTAAACCACTTCCACTTCCCCATCTGACTTCGCCGCAAATTACATCTCCAGCGGCTTCCAATATTACACTGGACATGATATATGCTGAAATTCTAGAAGTGAAAGAAATCCAAAGATTGCAGATAGAAGAACTGCGCACAAAAAACAAAGAGTGTGAGCATAAAATAAATCTGCTTGAGAATAGAGTACATCAATTAGAAACACAATTGATTGCCAACACCGTTGAGATCTATAATGTTCCCCCGAACAACTGCGATGCCTCTCCCATAGATTTGGCGCTAAAAGTTTTCCGTGATGATATGCATGTTGATGTCACTGAGAGAGATATTGACCTTTGCTACACGAGAAAGATTACAAATCGTCATCATAGCAAACCAAACAATGACTCACCAAGCTGTAAAGTTCACATCACGTCTTTGCAAAGAAAAAATAATGGTAGCTAAAAAAGAGAAGAGAGAACCGCTCAAAACTACGCTGCTCAACCCGGAAGCAAGAGAACAGAAGATGTACATAAACGATTGCCTTACTTATCGGACACGTCAGCTGCTTAAAACTGCAATGTCATTGAAGAAATCTAACAATTATAAATACGTATGGACTAGGAATGGCGTAGTATATACTTATGCGCAGGAACGAGGGTGATCATTTTGTAAGAATTACTTGTGCTACTGATTTTGAACAATTATGAATTCAGTTTTTGTCGACCCTTTAATTCCTAATCCATGTATTTATCGAGCCCTTACTAATGATTCTGTTGACATATTCTGCTTGCATCAAAATATACGTAGCCTAAGAAGAAATTTTTCATCTCTACTAGCTCAAATTGAATCGCTCGAGAAATTACCGGTAGTAATTGTGTTACGTGAGATATGGATCTATGAAAATGAATTAAGCTTTTACAATATTCCGGGCTATTCAATTTTTGGTAGTTGTAACGAGTCATACTCATCTGGGGGTGTAGCGGTGTATGTAAAGAATGGGTTAACATGCAATTTCTCTAAAATTAGTATGTCTAGCGCCGATATTGTGAAGCTTTCGTTCGAATATCAAAATGAAAACTACACAATGTTGTGCATATACAGATTACATGAATTTGCAAAAGCTGTTTTTATTGAAGAGTTAAATGATGTTCTTTGTGTGATGAAAGAAAAAAATTTAATTGTTTTAGGTGACATAAACATAGACATTTTGAACGATTCCGAGAAAGACACAGAAAAATATTTGTTTCTTATGGCATCATATGGTCTAGACAGTGTAATTAATGTTCCAACCCGTATGACTGATTCTTCCGCGAGTTGCATAGACCACATCTTCATAAGAGTGCAAAAAAATAATAGAATTATTTTTTGTGGTGCAGTCTACGACTATAAGCTCTCAGATCATCATATGGTTACCCTCAATTCACTCAAGAATTCTGAGCCAATAAAAAACCTCAATCTTCCTAAGAAAAAGCGTATTATAGATTACAATAAGTTAATAGAGTATTTGAAAAATGAAATTTGGGAGTCGGTTTATTCGGAGAATAATCCTTCTGTTGCTTTTGACTTGTTTTCCTTGATTTTACAAAATTATATAAAGTCTTGTACTACTGTCTCCTTGCATAATTCAAATAATAAAAGACATTTAAAGCCATGGATGACCAATACACTTCTAAATCAAATAAAAAGGAAGAATTGTCTCGCGATTAAATGCACCAAGCACCCACAAAATAGAAGATTAAAAAAGTACTATGTGAAATTATGTAAAAACATTCATAAAAAGGTTGCAAGATCACGTAATAATTATTATTCCAATTTATTTCAGAAGGCTAAGGATAATAGTAAAGAACAATGGAGAGTTGTTGAGAAAATGTAAATGGACAGAGTTGGTGAAATAAAGTTCAGAGTGTAAAATTAAGATTGTTGTGTTTTTTTGTTTTGATTTCATTGTTTGGTGCGGAGTAAAAAAATTTAACTCCCATGGAGAAGAGGGCCTTATGTTGTTGTATGTCATTCAAAGGAACCATGCCGTTGCAGCGCATAGAAGGCATAATGAACGCTCAAAGTTACATAAAAATTCTTGAAGATGTGATGCTGCCCTATACAGAGGAAGAATTGCCAGTAACATGGATTCAGAATAATTCTATTGATGTCATCGATTGACCATCATGCAGTCCGAACCCGAACCCTCTGGTGTGAACTAAAAAAAGAAGTAAATAAGCATAAAATTGGAAATTTGAATGAATTATCTGAAATCCAACGACAGCTTAGAAAACATAACACCGAAAAATGTCAAATTCGAAATTGTTGTTGGGCTGATGGGACCACCTGTGGCAACACTAAAATAAGAGCAGGGTTCAAATCTAATGAACGCCGAGCGAAAGGAGTTTTGGATCCGGTCCACTGAGATCTCCCCGTCAAGTTATGGATTACTTCGTATCGTTTGTTGACGATTTTACCAGGAAAGTATTTGTTTATCCAATAAAACAAAAAAAAATGAAATTTTCGATAAATTGCAAAAAATAAAAATAACCAAATTGTACAATAATGACGATTTGGGAGAGAAGACGTGCCTTTTCTAATTGTTCTGCTCTTTTTTTTGCCATTCATTGATTTCAGTCTCGCGTTCATCGACGAACATTGATTCCAAGCTTTGGGAGGGTTTGTAAATTGTAAAAATCACTCTATGGTCTAAAACAAGCAGCCAGGGTATGGAATGAAAAATTAAATTCAATATTTGTAGAAGACTTAGGAGAGGCATCTTCAGTACTCTGAATTCGCATATCGCGCAACAAGTTCAATGGATCCATATCGACCAATCACAGTACATGGCAACAATTTTGGAAAGATTTCGGAACAGTTTCTGTTTTTTGGTGCCGAAACTCGGGTATAACCGCGTCCTGCAAAGTACATATATTGGAAGTAAAAACTCTAGGCGATTGATACGGAAATAGTGTCCCGCGGCGGGAGTTACGGTAGCTACTTTTCCACCCGCCCTTAGCCCATCATCAATCGACCGGCCGTATACATTACATCAGCAATCGACCCCAAGTCACCTCAAACTGGAGGATCATTGCCCCCAAAAGTAATAACGACAGAAACACAGCAAGAGATTGACTCTGCGTCTGTAGAAGAAAAGTTGTAACATGTACATCAAAAGTTACAAAAGGTATTTTCACATAGTATGATGTTTGATAGAAAATGTGACAGATACATACATCTGTTTCCTTATAAAGTCCAATTGAGTCAAAGAATATTGCTGACAGACCGTCTACGTCGCTTGAAATACAGTCAAACAGTCGCTCGAATGATTGACACTGAACCTGACTTTTGGAGACAAATTTTGATGACGAGGTCCATTTCGTACCCTCTGGCGCCATTAACAAGCAAAAAAAATGACTTTTTGGTACGGCGTTTGTGCTAAAACCATCATTGGGCCATTTTTTTTTTTTTTCAGAAATTGCGAAACAGTCAATGGGAATTCATATCGGTGGATGTTGACTCATTATGTTTGCCACAAATCTGTGAAAAAGGTCTGGACGGTTACTGGTTTCAACAAGACGGTGCGCCATGCCACACTGCAAATCAAACAATACTGTTTCTCCAACGAAAATTCCCTGAACTTGTGCTGTCAAAAGTGACGACATACACGCCTCCAGAATTCTTTTTGTGGGGTTATTTAAAAAGCAAAGTGTACGCCAGCAAGTCTTACGAAATGTTCAAGACGTTGGTGGATGAGAACACCTAGATGTCCTATAGCAAGATGAACAACAACCACACCAACAAGCATCCCTACAAATTCTGGGAACAAGAAGATGGGGAAGAACAGAAATAAAAAACAAAGAACTTTTTTTGAAAGCAGGTCCTCTACGCAAAGATGCAGCGAAGGAGTCCTGGTACCAACATTAATGGGATAGGAGGTAACCAGAATTGTGCATCAACAAGCCCATTATTCCAGTAAAAAACTTTCCACTTTATATTTCCAACTTAGCGACAAGACCTGATAACGTCGTGAAGAGCTACCTTAAATGCCTTATTTCAGAATCTGAGTCCGGTAAGGAGAACGGGTATTTGAAATCGATCGACATGACCGACATGACATGACATGAGAAGTTGAGGAAGCAGTCGATTATTTTCGATAAATCGAGAAAAATTATTTCAAACAGAGAGACAGCTTTCAATTCCAACGCGCCAACTGGCTACTGTAGAAAAGGGACATCTAACACCTGGTGATCGCGACTGAAGTTCCTGGTAGGAATGGCCAAGTAAAGAGAATACCGATACTCCACTTTAAATGCTTACTGGTTTGAAAAGTGCACAGCAGCTTGATTTCAGATCTGTATTAGTTCGGAGCCTTATAAGTACTAACAAGTGCAAAATCTATTCGAAAACGACGTACTCCACGTTGTTAACCAATGGAGGGAAATTCTCAAAATTCGGGAAGACTGTGCTGGTTTTGTAAAAGCACAACTATATTTATGTGTAGCAAATGTGGAATTTTATTACATTCCCATTGCTTTAAGGCCGCATACTCAAGACCTGCAGAGCATACTCAAATGGAGTTCAATCACTAGAGTGGAATATTGACTCCTGGCTCTCAAGCGAAACCAAGTCCCTCAATCATTGTTTATGAATGATACTTGCATCGCTGAATCCGAAAGACTTGTCATCCTCGCTATGTAGGTATATTAATAACCATCTTCGGTGAAATGAATAGAAATTGCTAAATTATGAAATTTAATTTGAACTAGGTAATATTACTGCGTCATTGGAACGAGTTAAAAGATCTTTAACCTCTACTCATGAGTAGTTATAGATACTATGTCCTCTGTAAGCTCTTTAGAATAAGATATCGATTAGCACAATAAGAACCTGTTGAATTATTTCAAACAGTAAAACTATGTGAACCTTTAAATAATTTGTGTAAAGATTTGCGTGAATTTTCTGAATCTACAAATAATACTGAATTCAACACTGCAATTTGTCCTGTCTGATAATTTTCTTACATAATAATTTGTTCAGATAAAAATATCAAACTTTACTTAAATTAACCAAAAACTGTATATGTATATAAAAATATTTAATCAAATTCAACGACATACTTGGCAAAGCGCGTTGCTCCCATTGCATGAAACAGCATACTTTTAACAGCAAGAACTTTTTAATTATTTAGACTATGAATAGAAGATTGAAACCACACTAGTCCCACAAACTGTACATTTTTACACAATGACTTTTTTTTCTTTAAGTCCAATTGTAACAGTCATAATCTGCCGGTGTTGTTTAGTAAGAAAGATCCACTGAACAAGGCAAAGTTTTTCTTAACTTTGTAACACCTAACAAGGCAAAATAATTTTATTATGGAATTCATATTACGAAATACTTGTTCGAGCTTACCCCTTTATAGTTCAGCGGCTTGGTCTGCTAACCGATCTTTTACAATTCCTAGTAGCATATGAACGTAAGCTGTATAAATATCACCCTTACGAGTCCGTACAAACCTAAGAGATAAAGAAACAATTAAAAATTCTTAAAATCCTGTCAAAGTTTAAATAAGTTACTGTATCGTTTGCAGCTTAAGATAATATTAGCTAAAACAACGATCATAAGTGCCCCAGAGTAGTTAAAATTTTGTGTAGTAAAGTTTTTAAAATGGCACGTCGCTTGACGCGATGCGATTCGCTGCTAGCGATCAAGTACATGCGTACATATGGAGGTGTTTATGGCGGAGCGATTTAGCGAAAAGCGAATTGAGTGACTGCAAGTGACTGCAAGCGACTGCGGGCGACGAAAAACTGCAATCAAAATATTTTGAATCAGTTTAGCGAATCGCTTGTTCATCATGGACGCTTTTATTGAACTTTTGCATGAAAGGCAATGTTTGTGGAATCGTCGACGTTCTGATTACCACAATAAAATTTTAATTCGAAATCCTTGGGCGGAAGTTGGAGACCGGGGTATGTAAATGATGAAATTCTCCATGACTTCTGCGTTCCTTGTTAATTGGATGCACTTGAAATTTCTTAATTTTTAAGGCTTTAAGATATTTTTTACGCATTAAATAACTGCTTATTTTTGCACGCATGTTGTTCGCCTTATCACTGTCAAAAAACGAATGAAACTATGTGGAATCGCTCTCTCATAAACACTCAATCGCTTTCGATTTCGTCGAACGACACGAATACGCTTCGCCATAAACTCAGCCGAAGATGTTTTTGCGATTCTGGATGCTTGAACACTATCCATCGTGGCTGAAGACCCGGGAAACCACAATGTGATCGTGATAATCACGCAATAACCCGGCTAGTTAAAAAGGATCCATTTATATTTGTTAGGACGATAAGAAGTGAACTGGGCCAGCGAAAAGTAGTGGAAGCCGGTTCTCCCTCCTACCGGACCCTAAAGCAACCATTTATTTCACGAGCATATAACCAACGAGCGAGGCTTGCATTTGTAATGGCGCATATTGACTAGACTGTTGCCAAATGGAAAACTGTGTTATTTTCGGATGAATTCAAAATTAATTTTGGTGTGGGGAATGAATGAGATGATGGATCGGGTACAATATCCTTCACAAAGTCATGCTGCCGCACGCAGAAGAGGAGATGCTCTTGACCGACATGATAATGATCCAAAGCACACCGCTAAAATTGTGCAAAATTATAAAGTCAACGTTTTGAAGTGGCCAACGCAATCACCACACCTCAACACCATAGAATATCTATGGGGAATTGTAGATCGCCGGATTGAACGTGAAAGTTTCAGGAACAACAATTCACTTCTCTATTTGTTGTTGCATTTTTTTAACTGTTTAAATAGTATGATTTATTTTGTTGTTTTTTGAAAGCTAATGTTTACCTAGGTTACTCAAATAAAATTAATTTAAATCTATTCAGGTTTAACTACTTTTTTTGAGCAAAATACAGGAAAGGGTTAATTGAGTGCTTTTGTTTTGTTCGACATTGTATATGGTGATGGCTTCTAAGTCCAGCCCCCTCCAGTAGTCAGCCGCCGACATTCAAAATACAGCGCAGTAGTAAATGATTTTGCCCTTCTTCCAAACAAAAAATATTCCTCTCTTGCCTAGTATTTCTTCTCTCTGTGTGCAAAAAATTGACACAATCCAACTGCTACTTCGCGCGTGCAGGATACGAGTGGTTTACAAAAAAAAAAAAAAAAAAATAGTGAAAGTGAATTTGAAAAAGTGATACAATTACGAATATACTGAGGATATATGCATTTTATGATTATTATTATGTTATGACCTTACGAGACATTATTTTTATAACTATCCTAGTCTTATCCGTCTGACTACTAAAGACTACTTTTTTTTTTTTCTTTGTGTCACTTAAAAACTATTTAATAAAAATACCAACTCCACTTAAGTTTCTTAACTTAATGTTCTTTTGTTGTTACAACGATGAAACTTGCTTGACCGACAACTGGAGCTGAGGGGTCTGGCTACTCACAAATCATACCCTTTTCACTTATTTTGTATACAGTTTGCATTAGGTAGCTCATATCCCTAATAAGCTAAGTATTTTCCAATCTACAGATTTCAAATATTTAGAAGAACCAAATACTTGATTAAATAGTTGAAGAATGCATTTTTAAGGACCAATCAAACTCAAAATAAAAGTTAAGGGGGCTGACTACTGGTGCCATCACCCTCTATAAAAAATAAAACGACATATGTACATACTTGTATATAGGGGTACGTATGGTTGCAGATGTATTGTTGAAATCATATGATGAAATCAGGAAATTGATCAGCGGTACGGCCTGCTAACCAATTTTGTCTTCTTTTCACATATTCGACACTGAATTCAATTTTAACCCTGTTGAACAGAGCCAATGCACTTTACATGGCTCTAATGTGCCTTTATCGTCAATAAAACGAATGACTTCTTATTGCCAAAGCACAACGAACAAATAAGTGTCATAGCATATCGTCTGAAAAAAACAAAAGAAATGCATATATTATTATGAAGTACAAGTATCGATACCAATAATCTAACTTACCTCTTGAGCGATCCTTCATGGTTCCTATGAGCGATACTATTCTATTCACTCCACACATATTTGCACATATTTTCGGCAGCATAGTGCAACGCAAGACGAATAAGTCGTAAGCTGTAGTAGATGCTTTTTTCATAGGAAATGAAACGAAAGAAATAGTATTAACTATTTTAAAACAAATTGATTGCTATAAAGTTTAGAGTTTTTATACAAAATGATACACTATTTACAAGTCATAAATAAATGAATAAACTAACTCGCATCCAGGGTCAAATGGTCACAGCTGCCTAAGGTACCTGATGTAACTGAAATTGTTCTGAACCGAACCACCAATGAATACCGATCCCTACTCCAGCTTAAGTACATAAGTACATATGTGAAGATATTAATTTTGCTTATGTTGCGAAAAAGTAGCCTTAATCCCCGTCACAGACTATAGGTTATCAGTGATCCACGTTTATATATCATTTCAACTCTACCCACAGTGTAGCAGTGTTTATGGATGAAATCGAAAATTTCACTTCGACAGCAGAATTTAGCTGCCATAAGAAACTCTTCAAACCAATCCCAATAACTACACAATGTTTAAAACATTGAAATTATCGAATGCGGCGTCAGCAAGTTTGATCGCTTCAACAAAGCTCCTCGAATTTCCACACCGTTTCGAGTTTTCCTGCAACAGTCTCAGGTTTCAGCAGTTTCAGCAACAGTGTCCCACACTTGTTGCAAATTTACTTTATGCTATTCGATTATATTATATACGATTAAATATTTTCTTTTAATAAAATACAAGAGGAGGAATGGCCATTCTGTACTCGAATGTTTTCCTGAAATATATAAGTATTTATGTTGTCCAACAAGTCTTAAATTACCTGTTACTATCCGAAATGCTTCAGTTTAACTTTTCGATTAACGCGCACAAACTTTTAATAACAAAAACACTTGCAGTTGCAAATTAATCTTAGCAAACAGAACGAGCAATGCGATGGATTATTATTTTTATTCGAAGTCCAATTGGAAAATGAAACTTAAGTGTACGTGCACTCGGCAGCGCAAGAAACAAAAATTAAAATTCAAAGTCCAATTGGAAAATATAACTTAAGTACACGTGCACTCGGCAGCGCAAGAAACAAAAATTAAAATTCTGCTAACTGACAACATCACACGATGTCCACAATACAGTGCTCCCACTTTTCTCTTGTAAATGCGAGGCAATATTATTAAAACGGAGAATAGAGGTTAATGAAACTGTCGACTCCATAGCATTAGAAACTTTATAGGTCTTGATCCATTCTGCGTAATATGGGGTCATAACGCTCATGAGACAAGCCAAGAAACTTTTAGAGCTGTACAACGGGAAAAGATGTGAAATACATTATGTATCACAAGGAATGTATCCTAACTGGGTTGGTGCCAGGTCCAAGTCTAATAAAATCTTGGAGCATATTCTGGGATTTTCAGGAGCAAGTTGGGCCGATGCCAGTTATCAGAGGTGGAAACAGTCAAAACTTCGGATCTTAAAGAAAACTGGATTAGAGAGAGTTCTCTAATCGTCCTCTAATCGTCAAAACAATTCCGAAAGGAGTTCTATTCGATAGGAACTCAAACGAGGGTATGTATGTACCTTCATTGTGTTATTCGAAGGGCACAATAGATAAATAAGTTTCAGTGCAACACACTCCTCTTTCAAATAATAATAAGCTAGGAAGCAACAAATGCCGACTCTGGAGCTAAAAGTAAACAACAAGATCTTCGAAAGAGTAACAAATTCAAGTAGTTGGGAACAATAATTGAAAGTGACACGAATCCTAGTAAAGAAATAGAGTGCAAAATAGAGTAAGCGAGGGCGGTATTTTGCAGCAGGGAAGTCGAGTTATACGTGGTAGAAACCTGGACATTAAAGAGAGCAATGATAAGAAAAATAGAAGCTTTTGAAATATGGATATACATAATATATAAGAATATTTTGTATTTCTGAAAAGGTGTTGCGACGGATGGGCAGGATAAGAGAACAGGAATATATTTAATTAAAAAAAGGAAAGCGGTTTAGCTAGGACACGTCTTACGTAACGAAAAATACAAATTCCTTCAACTAATTCTCCAAGGAAAGATAGACGGAAGAAGAACGATAGGAGGACAAAGGCTTTCATGAATATCTAACCTGCAGGACTGGCTCAATCTATCCATCGCAGAAATAATAAGAGAGGTCACAAATAAATTCACATTACAAACGAAGATTTCCAACTTCCGCAGTGGAGAGGAACTTTAAGAAGAAGAAGCTCAAGGGAGGTAACTTCACGAAAGAAAGGGGTATCATAGGGCTTATCTTTGAGTCTAAATTAGTTAAGAATTGTGTGGAAATACTTTCGCAACTGTTGTGTTGTCTACAATCAGCTTAATTTCTTTAACTTCCAGGGAAAAATGCTGTTTTTAAAAAAAATTATCTTGAGCAGATGCTGTAACTGCTGAGGGTATCTATGTGGTGATGCCAAAATTACAAAAAAGTACAAAATTGCGATTCTTCGGAGCTAAATTTTGCAAATCGTACATGGAATAACGAAAAGTACACCATAGCCCCACCACACATGATTGTAGGAATGTGAATTGTTCGGTCTTTAAAAGATTATTACAATCTGAAAAACAAAGATTTGTAATATAGCAAAGTAACATTATAAGAGGGGTTTATTGCAATATCCAAGGACTAACCGGCAATGTAATTGCGACAGTACTGAACTTTACGAACAAAACTTGGACTTCACAATACTTTCGGAAACACATATTACTGAGGATGTCGATGATATTGAAATACTTCTTAAAGTCTACAATCAAAAATTTAAATAACATTTAAAAACTCAGATATTTAATATTTTTTTTAAACAATTTTTTTTAATTTTATTATTTTTTACATATAGAAAATAACACCTCAGCAGAAATAAGACGAAGAATAACTCTTGCCAATCGCTGTTTCTTTGGGCTAAGAAGGCAATTGAGTAGCAAAGCCCTATCCCGAAGAACCAAGGAGAATCTCTATAAGACCCTGATCATCCCAGTCCTACCTTATGGCGCTGAAGCATGGGCTCCATCTAAAGCGGATCTCTTACCAAGAGATCCTCAGTCGCTTCGAGAGAAAGATTCTTCGTCTAATTTTCGGTCCCGTTTGCGTTGATGGGCTTTGGAGGAGAAGATTCAACGACGAACTATACGAGTTGTACAGCGACATCGCCCTGGTCAGAAAAATGCGCATCAGTCGCTTAAGATGGCTAGGACATGTAAAGCGAATGGACACCAATGCTCCGGCCCGTAGAGCCTTCAAATCAAACCCGGAGAGACAACGTAATAGAGGAAGACCTCGCCTTAGGTGGCGCACACAAGTAGAAGGGGACCTCTACCGACTTGGAGTACGCAACTGGGGGCAGTTAGCTAAGGACCGGGCTAACTGGAGAGGCTTGTTGGTTGAGGCCCAGGTTCACCCCGAACTGTAGCGCTACCTAAGTAAGTAAGTACATAAAGAAAAACAATAATTATTCACAAAAACTGAAGAAACATTCAATTTTTTTTTTAAACAGAAAGTAGTCAAAAGACAGTTAAAAAGAGGGGACAGAACAATGTATTAGGAATCTTGTACTAATTTGTTGTTTTCTTTAAATAAACTTAATTGTTTGTGGAGTATCCTTTATTTTTAATCACTCCTCAGACTCTTCTTGGCAAGGATCCGACTAGTAGGCGGGAAGTGCTCGTCGATATGGCGGACCAAGCTACTTGAATACCGCTTGACAAATCATCTTTATTTTTGGGTTTATCGGAGCCAAAAGACTCTTTTATCATTGCTCAATTTTCCAGGGTATCGAGGTCTGAAGATTGGGAAGGCCAACGCAGCAGATCGATATTATGCTCTTCTAGCCACATTTTCACTTTGCCCGCGTTTGTTTCGGCTCATTGTCGTGCATTAACTCCCACTTTAATATCTTAGTGAATTTTTTTTATGGTTCCAGTTAGCGTGGAGACAAATGCTCACGTTTCCTTTTTTATCAATATAGTCGTCTTTGCATGCATGTACATATGTACATATGTGGTGGATCAATTATTATGTGTTCCATCTATAAATCCTTGTTTCCTTGTTTGAATTGTTAACACTAAATGTGTATACCTTGCCGATTGCTTTGGAAAATCCTAATTTGTTCTTGGAAAACGCACTAATTGCTGTTTCTGCTCCTCAACTGGTCACGGTATTACAGTTGGGCTAAGACTGCTGAGGAACATCGACCATACGTGACACTGCCGAACCTAATCTCATACTTATGTTACCATGGCCAAGTTCTGGAAAGCTAGTAACTTACATGTACTATTGGTAAAATTATTTTTTGTATAATTAAGTAGCTACTTGCTTAAAGTAGCTTTCGGAATTCTTTTATAACTTGTGGTGTGAAACTATTTGCTTCATAATTTGCTTAGTTACTGAACCTTACCATTGTTAAGGTAATTGTAAACTCTTCCCTTCTCCGATTCACATTTTCGAAAAACCATAGTTAGTCCTCGAGGGAAGAATGTCGACAACGTCTGCCACTTACAACGCGTTTTGAGCTCATTCCCAGAGGGAATTGCATTTTTTATGCAATTTCCATGGTAAAGTACTAGAACTCAACATCTGTACGGAAACTTTATTGGACTCTCTAGTTTCAACAAACCATTAAATTTCCCTTCATCACAATTATCTTAATTGAATAATACATTTTACGAAATACTCCAATGTATTACTATTTGGTATTTACTCCAATTGGTAAAGTATTTTCATACCTTATATAATTGGAATAAAAAGTACTATTCCAACTCGAAAGTGGCGATACGGACGCTGTGCTACAACAAGTGGCGAACAAGAACAATTCACATTTCATAACTTGACAGTTGGAGTCGAACAGTTTGAAATGGAAGTTGTTCCTGGCTTTTCTCATGTTTTGCCGGCTTTTACGATTTAAGTTTGTGTTTTTGGTACAGCCTAGTTTGTTCTATCGAAGTTCAATAATGAAACAGTAAACTCAAATAATGTACTCACATTCGTTGTTGAATTACTTCAGCTCACATATGCTGAGCACATTTTGCAGTAATTGGTAAGAAACTTTGAAATTATTGTCTTGGGCATTGCTTCCATGTATTTAGTATTTACATTATATAAATTCGTTATGCGTTCAAATCCTGTCCTCATTTGCTAATTTTAATTTTAGACAATTCGTAGGGGGGATGAGATTGGTCCAAAATTGATGTTTTGATAGCAACGTCTGTTTATTTAGCCGGTTTGGCGATATAATTATGCAAACGCGTCTCCTTGAATTCCAACCATAAACAAAGGATAGGTTTTCGATTAGCTAAACTGAAAGTAATGCGTATTTGTTTTGCATAAGGATTTCTCTGGATTGAATTGCGACGGTGTTCCTGTACAGTTGCCCGCAAAACTGTTTGGATAATTTTGAAACAGACGAAATTGTTTATTCTTTACTTTTATCAGTATAATAGTCTTCTGTTGAAACTGTTAGGACTGGCAATGCTAAAAAAATTAAAATAACAAAAAAAAAACGATTCTATTCAAATTACGCAGAAACAATTCGTTCACTTTTGCACGTATTGCTTTGGTCTTGCTGGTCATGGCGTATCCTTATACACATGTAATGCGGCAACAGTCGTTTTATAACGAATGGCCATAAATTTTTAGGTAAGGTTCAAAACTGGTTTGAAACTGCCGCCCCCCGTGCTTTACTTTCTGTTTCACCTTTGCTTGGCGTTGAAAACGGTTGAGTATTGTTTTGTCGGACCAACACACAGTTTTTGTGTTATTTCAAACGAACACCCAACTGGGTTTTTTTTTTAACTGCTGACATCAGTCCAATTCTACGAAGCACTCTCCTGGCCGTTCACTAGCTGACTTTTATTATTTATGGCTTTTGCCGCCTGATTATAGTCTTTGGCGAACTCCAGAGTTGCTTGGGACTTCCAATTTTTATTGTTTTTTTTACTATAAGCACTTTTCCTGGCAAAAATGCCTTCGTCAATGATGACTCCTAAGCTGCCCCAAAAGCTACTCGAAATGTTTCATATTTTGTACTATTTGTGCAATACTACATATACAGGGTAGGCCAAATATGTTTCTTTTTAAATATGCAATAAAATGAACAAAATTAAATTTGGTTCATGATTTATGGCCTTCTTAGTAAGAGCAAACATTCCCATTAATTATGAAATAACGTTGTTCAAGTGGTGCCTCGGCTGGCTTCGCAGTAGCGCATTCTGTCACTCCAATTCTTCAAGACCTTGTTGAAGGTTTCGGGCTGTAGCTCACGATTTGCTTGGATGATATTGGCCTTAAGTGCTTGAATCGTTTCCGGATCGTTGGCATAACATCGGTCCTTCATGGTTCCCCACAAAGAAAAGTCCAAAGGGGTTCAAATGCAGCTCCGAGGCGGCCAATTGACATCGCCAAGACGGGGTTTTCCAAGCCCCATATGCAGCAATTTTGTTTGTTAACGTAGCCGTCGAGATGAAAATGTGCCTCGTCAGAAAAGATGACTTTTAACCCAAAATCATTGTCCAATTCAAGCTGCTCTAAGGCCCAAACTGCGAAGAAATAATGAGCGATAACGAAGCGGATGGTCGGGCGCCTCCAATTTCTGAGTTAATTGGATCTTGTAAGCGAATAAGCCGAGATCTTTGTGCAGAATTCTCCTCAGGCTAGTGCCTGAAATGTTGAGCTGTTGAAATCAATGGCGAGTTGATGTTCATGAATTGAGTCTCATACTCTCGGCTACAGCAGGTACATTCTCGTCTGTGCGCACCGTACGACGACGGGGACCATGAGTGTTGTCCATTTGGCCAGTCTCACGAACTTTTTGCACAAACTTGCGTACAACAGGCGCGGCGCTTCATTTCGGCCAAAACTTCTTTTTAAATAACGCACTGTTTGGGCTAGACAGCACCCACTTTGGAATAAGTTTTCAATATTTCTCAACGTGATTCTAGCATAAAGCGACTCATTTCCATTCCCTTCGATCCCGGGCACGCTTCTAGTTGTCCAGACCAAGCGTTCTGGCATTCGGGATAGCTTGGTCCTTAAAACGGAGGTTCGGTGTTCCTTGTCGTTTTGAACCTGGGGGCTGTGATTCGAAGATTCTCTTTGCCGAAGCATGTGGTCGAGCCAGTATAGTCGACGTATTTTGGTTTTTCGGACTGCATCCACATCTTGGTATACCTGGTTTTGTGCATATCGTCCAGCACTCGGCTTCATATACAGAGTGAAATTGTGCCTATATCAACATGTCTTCATTTAAGTAGTTACCTGGCTCTAGTTGTTAACTCCAAGTCGGTTGAGGTATCTTTCTTTTTATGCTAATTATAGACTCTCCAAAGCCCATCAACCCATACTGACGCAAGGTTATCAAAAAGAGCAGGGAATGGACGGTAGAGCATCCCGATTTTTAAAGAACATTAATACGGTAAGAGACTCCATTTCATCCATGCAGATGGCTACAAACCCTTAGATTTCACATGTCCCTAATTCTATAGAAAATAATTCTGGGTTCTAAGTATTTTATTCGATTCATCGGCAATATTTCATACTAATTCTTTAAGAATGTCCTACGGTCTACGTTAGTGCGCTTAAGACTGTAGTTTTATTTGAAGGTTTTGGGGGTAAAATATACACCTCGAGTAAACAGTGCATCTGAAGATACTCCAGCTTGATAAAACGGCGGTTAACTGGAGTATCATATCGTTTCCAATAGTTCCAGGGGCACAACAGATCTTGCATCTACATTTTCTACTCTCACTTATGTATATATGTACCTAGTGTCTATATATAAGTGTCTAGTGTTTAACCGGCAGAATTACGGGGAGCTCAAAAGAATATTGGGCTCAAAAAAATGCCCAACATAACCAAGACGTAACACAGCCATCTTTAGTAACAGTTAGCAGTCATTAAAGCTCCACTTCCTTACGTACTTTTCTCAGACGAAGATCTCATTTTTCGAGTTTAATAAACAGAAGAGAGTACAACTCTCCTAAATAAAATAAAACACAGCGACGGCAGTAACCTCTTTCCAATCGTGCGAAAAGTGTAGCAAGAGGATAGATTTTGTTCATAATCTTATAACATACATGTGTGATACTTATATATTTTATTTTAAACTCTTTTAGCATCTCGTATCGTGTATTCTCCTCATCTCCGTCCTAAGGGACACATTCAACCATGTGAAGGTACTAAAATGCCCTTACATTGCTCTAACCTTAAATACAGCATATACATGAGAACATTGGACCAAAAGAAAACAGAAAGGTAAGCACTTTTAGTTGAGTTTTTCTAAACCTGTATTGATTTGGTTTCTATTTTTTTTAGCAAAAGTAAACATCACTCAAAATGCCAAAACACAATAAACAAGTTCTTTAGATCCAATTCCTTCTATCAGAAATGTTTGCTAATTTGAAATCTGATATTTGTTCCACTTTAATTAAAGGAATAATGTTAATTTTTCTTTTATGTTTATTTTGTGAAAAGCCGTTTATATTTATTTGAACTGTTACTACGTTACTGTATTACCAGCGACTCTTTGCAATGGAATATGATATGAATTATTAATTGAATCAATATCCCACACCAATTCAACACCACATCTACAGCTGGATATCGATACGGTTTCCCACGAAATAGAACCGATGAATATTTTACAAGTATGTTTTAAGGATCTTATTATTAATTTGTTTACATTTATTATAAGGAATAGGTTTAAAATGTAAATGAAAAACGGAATTTTTAAGTAGTAAGTAGTAGTAGTAAGTAATCACACATTTGTTGAAAGAATTGAATGAGTCTTAAGTGAAACGTCATATTAATAGTAATAATCCACAACTCCACATGTAACATTAAAAATCGGTACTGAAAATTTTATTTTTTACTCATGTTAAGTAAGATTACGATCTGTTCAAATTTTAGTAAATTTATCGTCCATTAAGACCGTACGACGAAGTTAGTGCCCTGTAAAACTCACTTGTTATAGGCAGTTTGTCAAACATGGTGCAAGCAGTACATTCAGTCTGGAATATTGTATAAAACAGATACATTTTCTCACGCGGCCTGTACCCACATTATTTAAACATTTTAACAGAAACGAATCTATAGTTTAGAAGAAATATAAAAAGCTGCTAAGAGACTTCATAAGGTTTATCTTTCCTGGCAGATTGGAATACGCGTTCGTTTAGCTCGTCCCTTAAGGACTTAATTTTAACTTCCCATCTCTCGGCAAAGTGAAAACAATTACACATCAAGTCCTTATGTGTCCTGGGGACTATTACAAAATATAGTTTCTCTTCTCTCTTATTTAAATACTCAATTTTCTAATTTTTTATTTATATTTTTTCCATTTATTTTTAATTGGGCATACAGTGCCCTTACACTGCAACTTAAGAACTCTTCCAACAATAATCTTACAACTACCTTAAATACCCAAACTCTCGCTTGGGAAGATGATCTGTTCCCACAGGTGCACTACGGTTTCCATATGCCGTACGTGATGGAATGCAGCTGCACCCAAAGTGTCTCAGGTGTCGCAGACGATATATCAGCATTTTGATGCTTGCAAAAACGTGGGAATGTGGGTATGTGGGAGATGTGATGCTCCAGTGGAAGCAAAAAATATTCTGTGCCTTAACTTGTATAACTGTGTTAATTCGTAATAAAAGAAAAATATAGTAATACATGACATTTTGAAGGCGGATAAAACTAAGGAAACTTAACGAAATAAAATATAGTTATATAGCAAAAGTTAATATTTTGTGGGACCACCTCTATTTTTTTAAGACAGCTTGGCATCATCTTGGCATCGATTCAATTAAGTTGTCGATAAAGGATGTATTGTGTTTTTCTCCATTCTTCCTCAAGTGCATCTAAAAGTTGCTAATGGCTATTGAAATGTTATCTTTTTAGCTTTCGTTTGAATATTTCTCATAAATTCTCGATGGGGTTCATGTCGGGAGATTGGAATTGCCAACTAATGACCTCAATGTTCTTTGCCTGAAACCAATTTTTTATGTTCACTGCCATAGGTTTCGGATCATTGTCCTGTTGAAATCTCCAACAAAGGGTCGTATGATCTTCTGCATACGGTAACACTGTTTTTTGGGTATTGGAATCGGTCCATTCGTCCCTCTATTTTTCTAAGAGGTCCCATCACTTGGGATGAAAAGCCCCACACCATAATGGAAGCGCCACCATGCTTAACACTTTGATTGCAATACCGTAAGTCAAGTATTTTTCCAACTGGTCTCCTTACGCGCATCAATTCCATCAGAATGGATCAAATTGAGCTTTGATTCATCAGAAAAAAAAACTGTCTTCCATTTTGACAAGGTCAAAGTACCATAGTTTTGTGCAAAAGCAATGCTGATTTCCACGTTTCTACGTTTAGAAACTAGAGGTTTTTTTTTAAGGTCGCCTTGAAAACAATCTGGCTCAACAGCTCGTCTAAATTTACTCAAATTTGACTGTTCGCTGTAAAGCTGTGGCTATGGTTGAGCGAGTGAAACTCGACTTCTTCTAGGGTGGGTTAGAACTCCGGGCGTCAGGACCCGCTTGGCCTTCCACTGTGGACGGGGACATTCATCCATCTGATGGTGATGAAAGGTCATGGAGCCATGAATCCTTCGACACCGCTATATTTGTATTGATGTGATACTGACCCATAAGCCAGGGTGCCTGAGAGGAATGCGGTGATGTACTCATAGGCATACCATTACTCCTGCTTGCAAGGCACAGGAGGACGACGACTGACAGCAGTATGATCAGCAGAACTGGAACCCAATCCCTTGGCCCTGTCACACCCACCGTTGTAAGACCCTGTATTGGAGGCGACGGGAGAAGGGTCACGTTGCATGGCTTAGGGGGAAGGGGTGTCTGTAGTTTCTAAATACGACATTCTTTAACACCGAACATAAAAATGAGTTAATAATTAAAGCAGTTTGCAATTTAAACGGAACGACTTGCAATAATTTTTTGCCATTGAAGTATTTCTTAGATGCCAGTGCAGTAAGTCTGAAACCATAATTAAACTTTATTTAACCCTTAACCACCTACCACCTATTTCAGTACCTTAACCACTTACGTGCGGTCCTGGAGACCGCTACAGATTTACCACTATTTCGTGATTTCCGGTATTAATAAAAAAAATCAATAATATTGTTGTTAATATCTTTAAGCTTTATTTTAAAGACTAAAATAGCATAAATTAAAGTAACATTTTGTAATTTTCTTAAAAACTTGACATATTAGCACTTGCAAATGACTACGCTCATACAATGAGATCTGTTGCAGTAGGAACTTAAAATTTCTAATTCTTGGTATTAATTCTTACAAACTAAGAAAACAAAGAATAAAATAAAAATAAAAAATCGAACATAAAAAGAAAAGCTCAACAAAATTGCAATCCACCAATTTTCACAATTTTTCGCGGCGGCTACCGCAAATTGTTTTTTTTTTTGGACAAGAAACATAAGTAAACTGTCATGCGTTCTTTTTTGAATCACAACTGAGGCATGTTTTTCGTTTTTCAAGCTTTTCCATACTATGTAAGCTTGGTAAATCTTCTCTTATTTGTAGAACGCGGCGAATAGAGTTATTGATATCCCTCTGAAGGTGATCATTTTTCATGTTACACGACGTCCTAAGTGCTGCTTTGTAAGGTGTTCTGCCAATTTTTTTATAAAGTTGAGTCGGCTTTCAGTTTTTTTGAGTTTGATTGCTCAAACTCATGACGTAAGCATTCGGTGCCGATATGTATGTATGTACAGTGGGTGATCAAATTATTACGGCCACTAGAAAAAAAAATATTTTTTTTAATGGAAACGCACATATTATTTTTATTTTTAAAATTTTTGTCTTTATTTTTTTTATATTAAGAGATACTTATAAACTAATTAAAAAAGGTATTTTTTTTTTTAACTTATAAAGTTTTTAAAAAACTTAATATTTTGTTACACCTCCTCTGACACCTCCTTTGTGGCATACTTTGGATGCATTTTAAGCAGTTGTTTTTTATTGCTTCACTTCTATGCCACACTTCTATTAGGCGTTCTATTAAAGCCCGCTTATTAGTGATTTTTTGCAGAGTGATTTGGTGCAGAGTCGTGCATAAACACAAAATTGCCGTTTGGGAACCATTCCGTAGTTTGTGGCAACATTTTTGTTCTTAGGACCTGAATGTACTGGTCCTGGCGCATGGTCCCATCCACAATGTACAGACGCCCAGTCCCTTTTCGACTAATAATGGACCAGACCATAATGCTTAACGGATGTTTTACCCGTTCCACTATGCACTCTTTTTGATATTTTTCATTAGGCCTTCTCCTCACAAACTCGGCCTTATCTGACAAAATTTGGACTGTCGACTCATCGGAAAAACAAACCTGGAAGAAAAACATTTACCGATAAAATCATGAAATTATTCCTTCGAAAGATAAAAAAGCAAATTAATAAATCAACTGAACGGGTTGGTACCTTTAACCAATCTTCAGATGTCCAGTCTTTATGTGCTTTAGCCCATTTTAGACGTTTTTCCGTCATCGCCTTTGTCAGAAGTGGCTTCTTTGCAGGACGGCAACAACTGAAACCCATATCCTTAAGTCGACGTCGGACTGTCATGTCCGAAATTTTAATTCCTGATTCCTGAATTAAGTTTGTGAGGATCTTCCGTGGCTTCTTCTTCTTCACATTTTCCGGTTCTCATGGGGGAGAGGGTTGGTTTTTCTTTCATTCTTTTTTTTTTTATTTTATCCACCGATGACTTTGCCACTCCTGCAATTATTGAAATTTTCCTTTGGGAATGCTCTGTATTTAAAAGCAGAGTTTTAATTTCGGAAATCTTTGCCGGAGAAAGATCTTTTCGTCTACCCATTGCTAAAAAACCGTCTTAACACAAGAACTCGAAAAAACACAACCAACACAATCCGAATGCATACAAATTTAAAATAAAAATAATTCACACAACACATTTGTATCAATTATACCGATATCGAAACAGTAGGCTTTAATTTTTCCATAAAAAGCTGTTACACCTTTTAAAAAAATATAAAGCATAACCTATAGGAAGTTAGGTATCTACATATATAGGAAGATGGCTACCACAAAAATAAACGCTATTTGAAATAATTTTTTTTTTAATTATCAAAGTTAATTGGTCACAAATTAGTTTCAGAAGGAAACTAATATATTAATATTGTTATTTAATTCCTTTTTTGAACTAAATTCTGCAAATAGCTAATTTTTTATGGTGGCCGTAATAATTTGATCACCCACTGTATATACAGTTTGTCAAGAAAGTGTTTACACAAAGTAGAAAAACAACAATTTTTGATTTTTCATTACAAATAGATGCACTTCTAGTGACTTTATTTAATTTCTGTTTTTTTACTTAAAATTTTTCATATATTGAAATATAAATAGCTTTCAAAAAATACTTCATTTCACTTAATTACAACAAAAAAACAACAAAAACTAAAAGAGAGCGCAAATGTTACTGTCAAGAAAGTGTTAACACATCTTAATCGGATTAACAAAATTATTGTAAAAATTCAGTGAGTAATACAATTTTACCAATTCAATATTTGGTGTGACCACCTTTAGCATCAATAACTGCCTGTAATCTTCTCTTCATTGATCCAATTAGTTTTTTAAGGTCATAGTTGCTGGGTATATTGGCCCATTCTTCTTGTATATATTGGTAGAGTTGGTTTCGTTTTTTTAAGGTTCCTTTTTGCGACTTTTTTCTTCAAATGTACCCATAAATTTTCGAGCGGGTTGAAGTCTGGGCTCTGGGCTGGGGTATCTAGCACTTTGCTGTAGTTGTAGAGCAGTCACGTCCTGACCGTCATTAAAACCAAAACTACTGGCGCTACTCAGCAAATGAGCTTGGAAAATGGTAAGGTATTTCTTGGCGTCCATGGTATTCTCAGACTAGGTCTCCAACCATTTTGCTGGATATGCACGCCAATATCATAACCGACAATTTACCAAATTTTACAGTTGGAATGATATTCCGATTGGATAAAGCTTTTAAAGGCTTCCGCCGCACTCTGTTCGGTCCTTCATTGTAGTACGGCATTATTTTTGTTTCGTCGCAGAATATTACGTCATACCAATATTCTCCTCGGTAAATGTTGTACTTTGTAGAGAATGATAAACGTATTTCTTTATTTTGAGTTGAAAGCAGTGTTTTTTTCCGTGCATCTCTTGATGAGTACTCATGTCTCAACCGCACTTGCATTAAAGTTTCGTGGAAAACTTGTACACCACATTCTTGTCGTATCTCCCTTGACTAGGCTCTAGTTGAGATTTGGGGATTTTCGTGCACTTTTTTCAATAAAAAGCGTTCATTTCTTCCTGATAACTTTTTTGGCCTACCTTCTGAAATAATATTCTCCAACCGATTTTCACGTTCTGCTCGATTGATAATGTTGTACATAGTTTTTCTGCACAAACCAAACATATCAGCTATTTCCTGAAAACTTTTGCCCTTGTAATGGTTGTAGTACATCAACTGTTTCACACCAAGTGATATTCTTTCTCGAATTCTTACATCTGTCACAACACAGAATATACAGAACCGCTATACCGGTACCATTATGGAACAATGCATACGCAGCGAAAGCAGAATTTGTATAAAATGTGTAAACACTTTCTTGACAGTACAATGTATGTCCTTTTTTAGTTGTTTTTTTTTTTTTTATTGTAGTTAAATGAAATGGAGTATTTTTATATGGCATTTAATTTTTGAAACATGGGTTATAATAGTTTAAAAACAGAAATTAAATAAAGGTACTAGAAGTGTCTCTTTGTGTATGTACAACAATTTGTAAAATATAGTCAAAGGCCGCCTTTGGGAACGACGGGAAGTGGAGTAGTTTGAGCATCTTTGATTTTTTTTTACTGCTTATTTATCCACTTAAACACTATTATACATTATGTTTGCTTAAATAAACCTAAAAATTACGACCTTATTTATAACTTAAAGTAAATGACCTCAAGGGTTCTCAATACTTATACTATTACTATTTTTTTTAAAGCACTTAATTTTAACAATTACTTTTTTTTATTTAATGTGGCAAAAGCTTTTATAATCACTTATCTTTTTTTTTTTATTAAAATCTAACCTAGACAATAAAAACTAAAACTAACTTAACCTAGGGATGGAGTTGAACCCTGACATATGATCCTCAGTGCGCCGAAAACAAGTTAAGCAAATTGAATTCACTCAACTATTTCATGGGCGGGTGAGCATCTTTCATTAAGTAGATCAACTCCTATTTTTGTTTGGTTGTAGTATAATACTATTTGAGGTTTCTAAATTCTTTCGTCTACACTCACAGTATTATGCATACTCGAAACTATGACCATTGCTCTATTTTTCTGCTGGACATAAGATGACATTGTGATAACCTTTGGTAAATCCAAAGAGCAATTACTCAATGGACCTCTGCCTGATTTTTTGAAACGATAAATATAATTTATTGTAACTTTACTTACTTAGCGGGCTCCCGACCCGTGAAGAGTCCCTGCCTGAGACACGGTAGCCTTCCATTCCCTTCGATCCCGGGTACGCTGCTTCCAGTTGTCCAGACCAAGCGCATCCGCGATAGATTGGTCCTTGTAAATTTCCCTTGGCGATATTGCACGCTTGAGCTCAACCCAAAGATGTTCGATCGGGTTGAGATTGGTTGTTTTCAAGCCATTCTTTGGCCACTCGGGCAATTTGTTGCCGATCGTTTTCTTGCTGGAAGATAATAAGAAAAAAAACGACACGTTCTTGTTCCAATTTTGCAGACTTTTCTGCAGTCCACGTTCAAATATGCTGACGTTTTGAGTGGCATTAATTCGTCCTTCTTCTTTTAAAAATTAACCAACACCTACCATAACCATGGCCATCAAAAATTAAACCCCCACGTCATTAAATTTTCCCCACCAAATGTAACTGTTGCTTTTAAACGGTGGTCCTTAATTGGTTCACCAAGCTTTTTCCATGTCCATGGGAGACCATCGGAGCCAACTTGCCCAGTCACTAATCGTAAAATTTGTATATTTGTTTGCGAAGTCTAGCCTTAGTTTTTTATGTCGTTGTGTTAGGAGTGGTTTTTTCACTTTCACGCGTCCGCGAAAACCGCTTTGACGCAAAACTTTTCTAACAGCCTCAGTTGATAGATCAGATCATTTTGTTGCAAATCTTCGTTTATTTGAACTGCATTTTCTTACATTTCGTAATTGATTGCCCCAAAATACGCCTTTGTATTGATAAATTTAAGATTGCCTTTTTACCACGCTTATTTTTTTCGACTTCAGGCTTAAATTTAAGAAATGGAATTAAGTTGATTGCAACTCTTGTCGAACCTCTTCGCGTGCTCATTCCCACATAATCCAAGTAATCTGGATATAATTGAGATGCTTCTCGATATGTTCTTCCTTTTTTCTATATCAATCTCGATACTATCCATCTGTCGTAGTTGTTTACCCATGTATCGGTTTAGCCAATCCATATACTGATAATCATCGAATTGATCAAGCTGTTCAGTATCCCTGATCTATATATTTTGTAAGATCTTAATTTGTTTTCGCTTCAAAACTTTGTTTGACTTGGTGACATCCAGTTAAAAATTTCTGCTAATTAATACGGTAACGGCTTGTGCAAAACATGCCGGATTTTTGTTTTACTTAATATTTTGTCCAGTAACCGTTGTTTGTTAAGACTTCCTCGCATCTTTTAGGCATGGACGACACCAGATTCTTAAAAAATTCTTTTCGGTTGTTCTCCCATTCATTCTTTAGTGACGTCATAAGTGTGTCTTTTTAAAATAGCCCACAAGTTCTACACAGGGTATAAATTGGGCGATCAAGGGGGCTACTCCAACTTTGATGAATGTTTTGGGTCATTATCATGTTGATAAACACTGAAATACACTGAAAACGGTCCATAATACCACTAATATCATGTATTGGTCCACGTCCCGCACCAGAAAAACATCCCCACACCATAATTGACTACAATGTCGTGGCTGAAGACGTGTCCCCTTCTTTCATCTAATATGAATACTTCCATCGGAAGCAGTCAAGTTAAACTTACTCTCATCGCTAAAGAGCATTACGTTGTTGAACGATTCAAATGGTTTCTTGCGAATCCCAGTCTAACAAACGATTAGCGTTAGCAAAGCAATCAAAGACTTACTAGAAAAATAAATGGTACCTTTTTTGTCTATGCTTAGCTAGCAGTAAGTAGAGGCTAAGATGGTCATACGTCTGTCTTAAAGGTAGACCTGTGTTTATCTACTTACTCCACCTATCTCTTCAAGTGAGAACAAGATCAAAAATGTCCCTAAGTTCTTGGACAGAGTGCGGATAACTGTGGCATGTGAACCATGATTGCATCCAGAATATCATCATGCAAAGAAATATTCAGTACCGAATTTAGATGGGTTAATTCCGTATCGTCACCAATATACCTCGAGACTATCAATCTGTTTGAGAAGGCCCGTTGTCGGATGAGCCCCGTTTCATCGAAATTATAAAGTCTCTGGGAGTATTTGCGATCAACAAATATAAAGACTTCGAAATAAACGAATCACTATTTAAAATCAAAACTATAAATCGTATAGGGCAGCTGCATTGAATCTACCAGTCAACGAGGGTAACTCCTGCATGGTGGGAATACGTTTTGCCTTAAGATCAAAGATAAACAAACCAGTCTTAGTATCTTCGGAATAATTAATATACATAAGTACGACGTTTCCTGCTGAATCCAATTTACTAGATAGATTATGTTGGTATGCTTCCGGAATAACCGATATCATTTGGCTCGAAGTAGGCAATAAGATACGTTTACACATAACACAATCAACAAATCTATTGCCCGAGTTATGTTGGGGGTTCCCGAGGGAGTTAAAAAAAACGACTTGCTTCTTTGACTAATGAACATACATATATTGATTTTTCTGAATGCTTTTACAATTATTTATATCTTACAATTAATACATAATTGCTTAATTTGCAATAACCTAAATTTACTTTACAATGGGTAAATGCATACTTGCAGTTTTATTCCAGGAATTATGTCTGGGTTACCGGTCCAGAATGCAGTGTGCTGTAAGGGCTATTGCAGGTCGAGGTAGATGACCAGAATGCAGTGTGCTGTAGGGTTATTAGAGGTCGGTTGGCATTATGCGACCGTAACTCCCGCGTCAGTTATATCTTGATTATTAGTAATAATCTGTTCTATTTCATTGTCAAGTTGAAGTGAATTTGATTTGATTAGATCAGCCTGGGTATTGCCCCCCAGGCGCCTCATTATGGGACCAGCCAGCGCTTATGGTCTCAAAAATCTATATTTTTTTTTGTTTCTAGTGATAAAAGACTGGAACGTACGGTCGGAAAAAAATTAAAAAATTGAAACGTTTTGAGAAGAGAACATTGATTCTTCGGCCGTGATTTATCTTCTGAAATGGATTCACGGCGAATTGGCTTTGTGTTCAGCTCATCTCTTTTTAACCTGCGTAAAATCTACCCATCTCAGCCGACATGACGTTCATTCCAATGACAATGTAGCCAGGCACTTAGAACATAAGTTCAATAAGGTGAACCACTTACCGTTACTGAACGACGAATGAGGCTTCGGTCCATGCGAATTAGCATGCAGTGCAATATTTGAAGCATATGTATGTTTGCATACGAATGAAGTAGAAAAGAAGTGGTTGGGTCCTTGTGGAACCAATAGACTTTTAAGGGTTAAGTTACGTATTTATTTCTGAAGAGCTTTATTGTTTCTAATTAGTTTATTGTTTCTATGTTATTATACGTTTTTTTGGAGCTCAGGTCACAGATTTCGAATTGAAACACACACGGTGATTCTCTACTTCGAGTAATCTTTTTATTGACTTTTTTCAGACTGCGCCAGTTATATAGTTGGAATCACTTGATTTGTAAATGAAAAAATGCTTTCCGTTTTTTTATTTTAAATTTATTCCGCTTTGCAATATACTACTTGCACTACACTACTTGGCATTGATTGCTATTTAATATTGTTATAGTATTCCTGTATCTATCAAACAACGATGTTTCTGGTTACCTATATTAACTCTTTCATATAAATTACACTATATGTATGTCGCGTCGCATACAAGTTATTTAAATTAAAACATTTGTTAATGCTTTTCTTCGCTTAATTCTACCTTAACAATTTCTATACCTAATACGCTGATTTTGCAAAATGATCGGTGCATGGGAAAAAGGTGCTGATAGTGTAAGGTTCGATTGAGGTGAATGGGGTAATGTGACAATGATAACTGTACGGGAGTGTTGCGTGTGACGGAAGTGCAATGTTTGCTTGAAGGCTGGTGTGCGGTGTCCGGTTATGCTGGGTTGTCTGATCTGCTGGCTGGCTGAGGTGCGCTTGTCTTAACTTCTCCCCTTGTTAAGTTAAAAACGTCCTCGTTTCGTTATACAAGGGGCAGAGCTGTATTATTACAACTGTGTGATGCATTCCGAAGTCGTCGGTTGGCAAATGTTGACTTTTGATGTTGAAATGCATTCTTTTACGGGTTGTGTGTAGTTTTTGCATTTTGCAGCCTGACTTATATCTAACTTAAGAAATGTTTTATCATGAACAAAAGGATAAATTTCGATAAAATCACAAAAGTTTTCAATTTTAGGAATTTTAAATACATTTAAAAGTGACTGGTTTATTATGTTATTTTTTCCTAATACAATTGCTTATTAATATCGCTGTTGACGAGGACTTGGAGACACGGACGTTTATTATTTTAAAACTATATTTATTTAGTTTTTCTATCTATCCAATTTTATTAGAATGGAACAAAAAAGAAACTTTTAAAAATTATAGTTGTAGTTGTCCTCGTCTGTTCGTCTGCTCCTTGTGAACCGTTCACAAGAATGATCTATTTTTTTAAATTTTCGTTGTCGTTAAATTGTCATGTCGTTAAGCTAGGTGCTGCCAAGTTGAGAAATTTCTGGTTTGAGGTGCCGCTAACAATCGCTGTGTTGTGAAATTATGACATTGATCTGATTTGTTAGTTCACTAATTTTGTCTTGTATTTGAGAATTTATTTATGTTTGTCTGTTACTGTTTTCAATTAGTGTATTTTCTTTTGTTAATAGAAGTTCAAATGAACTGTGGTCAGTGGTTCCGGCTATAAATTTTAGTGCGCTCCCAATAAAGTCTATGGACCTTGCAAATCTCCCAGGGACTTCTCATGGCCAATTATGTGTAATATCTCTTCAGACTGTTGGTTTAGGATGTCGTTTCCTTTCTGCAGGGCCGTAATATGAGTATTTTTACTTTCGTAGGCAATGGTCCTGTATTCAGAGAGGTTCGTTACTGCCATGAAGTGTGCATTCGAGTAATTGTGAATTTCGGCTATGATATCCGAAAGATGAAGAACAACAAACTGAAAATTGAGTATTAACGGAGATTATTCTTGTGAATCTTCTTTCCGTGTACTAAGAGGGTGGTGCCTAAATCTATTCCTATTACTTTTTCGATAAATATTTTTTCAAATTTGTTTCCTAAGCGCCTATTTCTACGAACAAAATCAATATATATTCTATTAGATGTGTTTTGGTTAATTCGGCCAAGCATTCTTTCTTGTGCAATGGTTAGTTTCTTTTTTATAAGCTCTAGCTTTTTTGGTTGATAATCATGCATTATATCGGTTGGTTTTGTATTCGTTATAGAGTGGATAGTATTATTATACTTATGTGTCGCTAAAAGCACAAGGTCTACTGTATCATTTATTTGTTGTTGTGCTTTGATACAACGTGCAATTTCCAAAAGCGTTGAACGGAATCGTTCAATTTGGCCATTACTCTCACTATGGAGTGTCGGGACGAAAAATTCCTCTACTCGCGGCACGAATTTCTTCACAATTGATTCCTCTGATCTTGGCAATCTCCGTACATGTTCCTATTGTGATGCCGGAATTAGCTAAATGGCAAGTTGGAATGGCTACTGTGTTCTCACGGGAACAGCAGAGTGCAGTCAATAGAGCGTACCAACTTGTGTCCTTGTTAAAGAGGACATTTAGCAATTACCCCGTGATGAATTGGATTTTAAAGGCCGGTCCCTGCTCGGGCGCCAGTTAAAAGTTTCCCCCGCGGGAATCTTAAAAAAAACCGCGAACGGGAAGGCTTATGCCTCCCTCTAACTATTCGACTTACGGTAATAAAATTATTACTTTACTTTTAGAACGATGTTTATTATTTTTACCGAAAGAGAACTCAGTACAAGTCAAACTTAAGACTAACTTACTTCTAACATTCCTCCTTGCCATCGGTTCAGGTATCCACCAAGCTCCAAACTGCTGCATTGGCGGAATGTGTCGCGGCGCGTGTAGGATATCCGGTGCGATACTTGATCCCATGGCACTTCCCCATGGGAACCTATTCGCACCTGAATAAACTGACTCAGCGGATCTGCAATGATTCGCTGTCACGCTTATATGGCGTGACCTACATATGACGCGTTAACTATGTCAGTTAAGACTATTATAAAAACAAAAATATTGTTCTCCGAAAGTTAGGCGTTCATGAACGAAATGAACAATAGGACGCGGCGCCACTGCTTTCAGCAGTTCTTTCAAAACTTTTTCAACCGGTTTTTCGCATACTTGATATAAATGGATCAGATCTAATTAACACAGCATGGAAAACGTCTTCATTTGTTGCTGCTCTCGAATGCTCTCCATTTCCTGGAGTGGGTTAACCTCAATTTTTTAGTCTTTATTACGCGACTCCTGTTCGTCTTCAGACAACTGACCTATTGGCAATATACGAAATTTTTAATGCTGCTTTCACCATGAATCAATATTTTACGGACCGAAGAGGGCATATATGAAGTACCAATTATATTTCCCACATACAATTTTGCAGGGCTGAGACTATTCTTGCCAAATAAGTAACTCTGGACTTATAGCCATGCCAGATGAAAATGTTTGTAAGATAACGTAAAACTTATTAATTTTTCGTCAACTCCTGTTATATTAGCCGAAGAAGGGTGATTTTGAAAAAATCGACGAGCTGTGTTACCATCATTGCTGTTCCCACTACCTTGTCGTGGTTTATCTATATGTAAACCCAGTTCAGTCCGGAAACGATTTTGCGCGTATTTTTTCTTTTCCCTTTTTTGTTTTCAGGTGTAGTTGCAGACCATTTTTCGAACGATAAATTGTACGATATACATATGTAAAATGAGTTCCATACACTTAATCCAAGCATGCAAAGTTGAAAGGCCGTACTGAAATGCATTTTTATTTTCAAATTTTGATCTCAGTTTGATAAGTCATTCATTTCTCTGGGTTTTGCTCCACAGATAGTACAGATAGCACTAGAACTTGTATCAGTAAGGACCTGAGCATGTATCATTGTTAAAAATAGCTCGTGTTTGATTTCACTCACTCCACCATCTTTACCTAATAGAGAGCCTGTAACTCATTTATCTGCGTTTGTATATCATTAACGACAGCTCTTGTTTTGTGAGGAGTTTCTTTAGAAAACTCGATAGAAATCGGACGACAGTATCGTACCGAAGAACAAGTGCGATTTCGCTACAGAAGAAGTGAAGCAATATCTAACTTCTCTTGTTAATATTTTTTGTATTCACTCTGTCCCGAAGAACCATCGCAGCCCCATTTTAGTAAACAGCTTGAGATGTTTCGGATCTTGGCTTGCAAATATGTAGAGTCAATCAAAATGCGTTCAACTGTGTGGTTTAGCAGATCTTCAGATAAAGCAACGCTTGCAGATATTGAGTGTTTTGATGTCGAAGGTTGGTCGTGTAAGTTAACGCTACCCATACCGTTATTATAATTCGCAATAAGATTCGACTGCTGAATTAAAACTTTTCTTTTTTCTACTGATGGCCAACATTTGACATAATGCATGGGCCGGATAGTATCGAAGTTTGTGCCCATAGTGACAACATTACATACTATCACTCGTATACGTGCCCTCTTTTCACCTTCTTCAACTCTTTATTCAGCTTCAATGGGTATTTTTTTGCCTTCTACCTCAACAATCGCAAAAGCTTATGGGGAGTAAACTGCGAACTGTTTCGAAAAATGGTGTCCAACTTACTTGATCATGGCTTCATCGATGGATAATTTTTCGTGTATGGAGCCCCATTGTTGATATTTTTACACTTTGGGCCACAGATTCAATGATAAGTTGGAGGTTTCTCTTTACCTCTTTGTGGTACCTCAATCAATGGATAGTGTCAAGATGAGTCCCCAGGCGGTTCAATATGATGGAATCCTGGTACACTATCTCCTAACGTACGTGTAGGAAAACTTATTCTCCGATGCTTAATACCTCATTCTCCTCCAAATCGTATGTTTTACCTCTGCATTCAGCTTCTTCATATACTTGATTTCCCGTGAGTTATCAACAGTTCCACATTTTGAATTAAATCTGTTCCCAGCAGTATCTGATCTGTGATACACTTATCGGAAACCACTTGGAACCGAACTCTATGTCTATGCAAACCAACCCGTATCTCCAAAACACGGGAACCCATTGTTTTACGGAACATTATCAAAACCTTTCAGTACCCAGGAATGGTTGATTAATGTATAATTAACACGTCACACCCGTTGTTGACGAAGTCATAATAGGGTTTCTCTGCGATGCGAACTAATTCGTGACTACCATCCGAGGCAATGCGTTTGACTTTGTGACTTTGACCTTCAGAGTCAGCGTCTTCCTTCTTCTAGTTCGGATAATTAGGAGAAATGTGTCCGAATTGGTTGCATCGAAAACAACGTGCTCCCTTAGCTCTATCAGGACAATTCAACGCCAAGTGTGATGTAGTTCCGCAATTGTGACATTCTTTAGGCGCAGTCGAACGTCCCCTGTGATGAGTTTTGCTTGGTGGACACGGTAGGTCTATTGGCCTCAAATCGTTGCTTCGATATCTGCCGTTGCATCCTCCTGTATACTTCCAACTTTGATTTTAGCTCCTCCAATGTTGAGGCTTCGTAGAGTACTATTTTTTATTACTCACTGTGTCTGGAATTCCATTAATTAACCTCATCCACGTCTCCCTTACCGCGGATCTGCGACATCACGTACAAATATTCTAATAGAGTCTCATAGTGATTATTTTTCCTACCCTGTGAATCGCGATGCTCGACGGTTTTCTTACGGTTTCCTGTGTCAGAAGCGCCTTCAGTTTGGTCCAGTCTTTGACTCCCTCCGTCGCTTCCACTGCTAATTTTGCGGCTCCCTTCAGTAGTCTACGTGAGTAGAGATATATTTGGTCCTCATTCCGTTCGCACGATGTTGCTATTTCTTCAAGTTGCTTTATCTCCCGAGAACGGAATTGGTTTTTGTGGACATCGTTGTCTCTAAGGCTTGTTATCGAACTTCCTTGCCTTGGTCGCTTATATCTAGTTGGTCGGCGCTCGTGTTCGATAGTTCATCCTCTTCTTCTCTTATGGCGTGTAACACGTCTTCCGTCTTCACACTTCCTCCGAAAGTACCACTAAGTTCACTAAGTCAGTTTTGATGTTGTACCTATACGACAACCTGTGATGAAAGTATCTGACATTTGAACTTGTTAACCACCTTTTTAATAGGGACGAGCTGTCAACTGTGATTAATTTTTCGCATTCTAGATGACCCTTGTGTTCACTATACTGTAGCAAATCATTATGGAATTGTTGAATTGACCTGTGATTTTGTAAATGAATTTCCAAAATTTCAAAGCGTTACTACAATTTAAACCATGACGAGTTGCCATAGTATATTGAACACGAGTGTTATCTTGAATGCGAAATTTGACGTACATTTGACAGTTTGTCCGTATTGAGGAAGTAGGGCGGGAATCCCAACTATTGGGTGTGTAAAAATATTTAATAAAAACCCAATAATATTTGCAGAGTTGTGCTTCTTTATTATTAACAAACTGAAACAAGAATCTACTCGCACAAAGTATCAAAGAGTAACCTAACCTAAATAATGTTCAATGTTAACCATTGACGTTTGATCTATTTGGGAAACAGTGTGGTTGCTGTTTCCAATACTTGTTCCACTGTCAGCAGTTGATATGTTGCACCACTTGAATTCACTTGATTTCTCCAGAAATCTGTATATCGCGGAACAATACCTTTCCATTCGTTTTCAAAATACGCTATCTTTACGTCCTTTGATTGAAAGGTTATGGTCTGGTAGAGTTGTTAAAACTGTAGTCATTTCACGACTGCAGTTGATTGATTAAACTACTTATTTTGTAAGTCGTTTGACTGACTCAATGACTTTAACTTTAAAAATACAGTCACCAGTCATTTTGAATATTCGTACTGGGAAGTAACCTAAAGCAGTCAATTGACTGTAAGTTAAATGATTGCAGTACTTCGGTGACTGTTAACAGTCTTTTAGTCACTTAGAGGTCCTCTAAAATTGTTAGTACTTTTTGCAGATAGTCTTTTGACTAGTGTCATTAACTTACAGTCAAATAACAGTCATTTGACTGTAATTTAAATTGATTGCTTTTTAGTACTTTGACTGATGTAAGTCTTTTGAGTAGAATACTTCAATTCTCCATAGCATCGGAGTACTTTAGTTACCTTTACCATTTTCAATGCAAAGTAAAGATCGCGATAAGTTTTGGAGTCAATTAACCAATGGTAATCATTGTATTCAATAATACTAATTCTGTAGAAAACAAGCCCTTCTTTTAGTAAATAATTTGTAAACTTTATTAAGTTGTTATTAATAAAAGAATTGATTTCATATTTAAATTTTTGAAAAAAACATGAACAACACAAAGTAAAGTTAAAGTATTTGCACTCGCGGATACTAAAAAGAAAGCGGACCACAGACTTGCCGCGTTAAATGAAAAACGTACTTTTTAATTTAATAAGAGTTATTCGGACTTTATTTTAAAATTGAATATCATTGCAATAAGCTCGCCGTCGAAAGACTATCTTCCTAAGTCCATTTGCCTCCACATGTCACTTCTCCTATGCCCAATAGATATGCTGACCTGCCGTATGTCCGCCGAATGTAGATATCTGATCCGAAGCGCGTGTGCTGCGTCAGCTTAGGTTCCAATGCAGTGGCCGATGCAATCAGCGGTCAGGACAAGTGGATCATGTTTCCTTTACGGTCAATGCTGTCTGGAACATGATAACTGTAATTCTTGTGTAAATATAAAAGTAAATTCGTTTAAATACAAAAAAACGCATACATACAGTTGTACATTGCAACAGAAATACAAAATTCCAAGTAACATTAAACTTAAACAAAAATACGTATTAGAAACGAAAACAAATAAAACACCGAAAATAAAGTCATTGGACTTCGTAAAACATTACACCAATTCACTGTTCACTTTCAAAATCAACAATTTTTCAAAGCTGGAGTCTGAAAGGGCTTCTCGCCTCGGAGCGTTTAGTAGGCCAGCTGTAGAAAAAAGACGTTCTACAGCTGCTGAGGAAGGCACAGGTGTATTGTACCTTAAAAATGCTGTTTTTATATTATGGTACTTGTTTAATACCTCCAGCGATGGAGACAATTGGGCAAGATATAGATCGAAATTTTCGCTTTCTTCCGATATGCAGCTGGTAGAAGCAATCCCATATCATCTGTAAATTTGCATAAGACATATGTTTTGTAAAACCACTAATGTATATAAAATATGACTCAGAATTTTTACCTGATACGGTAAAGTCGAAATAGCTATCCTCAGGTGCTGCAGGTATGGCTTTTTTAGGATGTGTGCAACTACATCCATCAATTTTCGATCTTACAAGAGATACTAATTCGCAAGTTTTGGTTTCTCCAAAATTTGGGTTAAGAGCGGAGACCCACTTTAGCTTGACAGAAGGGCAGAGTGCAGATGCAACGATGGCAGAATGAGCTTGTGGTGTAAGATTAAAAAAATCGGAAAATCTTTGCACCAACGCATTCTCCAAATTCAACACCACATCCATCGGTATGATCTTCCAGGTGTTATTAAATTGCATTTTGCGAAACTTTGTCCTTTTTGTCGCTAATGTTGGTAGCAAGAAACCATAAAGCATACATTTCTCTTGTTGCAGAAAATCGAGTGCTTCTGCAATAGGTTTCATGAGCATCGAAAACTCTTCTAAATACTCCATTTCACTGTCAAAAAATGTCTGCACACCCAATTTCTTACATAGATCGTTCAGTTTGTTTTTATTTTTGACAATGTCACGCACAGAGTCATACAATGAGTTCCATCTTGCTGGAACTGGAAATTTCAGTTGGGAACCCAAAGTGGCGACAATTTGCTCTGAACTCTTCGGTCTGTTTACTTTATTCCATAGGTTAGAACATTTTTGCACTGTCTTCAAAATAAAGAGGAATTGTTATTATTACATATGTATGTATACCTCTTTGAAAATAACTGATGGGATTTTTAAAAAGTACTTAATTTTTTTTATTAACTTATACAAAACTTAAATTTTACTTAGAAATTTTTAATCACACGAGGTGCTTTGTACCGAAGGTTGCATATTTAAGAGGACGGTTTTTGGTGATTTTACCTGAAGCTGAATATCTTTATGCGTAGATTTATGCGTAAAACTACGTGAGACAAGTCCACAAAAAAATGAGTTGAATCGAGGCAGGGAGTGGTGGTCCCAAGGACAAGTTCAGCTAGGAGCACTATTGATAAAATTACAGAGAAAACTAGCTATGAGTCGCAAGTTGTTTTATTTCTTCTGTAAGCAGTTAAAACAGTTTCAAATGTAAATGTAAAGTGGCTAAAATGATTCCCTTTAAACGGTTTTTCATTGATTCCACCAATTTTTTTGTGTCATCAGGAGATATTTTGTGCTATTCTTCTCGAATAACCTCCTTCAACTGCTGTCTGTCTTTCTAATAAATAAACAGATGCTCAATTGGATTAAGGGAGGTGTGGGAGAGTGGACTTGCAATTGTAGATCAACCAAGTTCGGATTAATTCGGAATTATGCTTGGGGTGGTCTCCTATTTCAAATTTTTGCGCAGTAGCTTTGAGGTTATCTTTTAATATTGACAAATACTGGAATCTATCCATCGTGCATTCAACAAAAGTGATGTTTCCAACGCCGCTAGCTGCCGCATTGCACCCCAAACCATGACATTTCCACCGCCTTGTTTAAAAGTTGGGATTAAGTTTTCCTTATTCATGGAAGTTTTGAGTTTTCGCCACACAAAACGTCCACCATCTGAACCAAATAAGTTGTATTTACTTTCGTCGACAAAAATTACTTCGTTCCAGAACTCATCTGGTTTGTTGACATATCTTTGGGATATTTTAAGCGTTTGATGGCATTTTTCTTTGATATAAAAGGTTTTCTACGAGCTACGCAGCCTTTGTAACCTTTAGTATATAATATGTTTCGAATGGTTTGTGGATTTATTGATGGTCTCTCAGATTTTTTGAGGTTTGCAGCTATTTGAGGTGCCTCAACCTCAGGATTAGTATTTTTTTTTCTGCCTCTTCCTAAAGCCATGTCATACGAATAATTTTTTACGGAGGATTGGATTGTGGCACGAGGTCTATTCACTATTTTATTAATTTCTGCGTGACTTTTTCCCTCAGCTTTTAACTTTACAATTATTTTTTTACATCCAGAGCAAGTAAGTAAAGATCACCCACCACCATTTCTTACCGCGGATGCCTGTGCGATACAATGCAATAGACTGGTCCATTTCATCGACTCCTTCCATTCCTCTATTGTATTTTCACTTCCACCTTTTCTTCAGTTTCTGAACGACGATGAAGGAAATTCCGAAGGGTGGCCCTGCTATAGTGAAAATCAAAGGAGCTATCCATATTGTTAGCCGAACGAAGCATTCTAGGGAGAGGTGCATTATAACCATAATTGGTGCGGTGAGTTCTGAGTCGGAAAAGGGGAGTAGACCTGAGGCACCGGGAGTTGGTATTGAATGAGACCGATGCAAGAAGCGATGGGGAATCGATGTGACCAGATATTAAACGATGAAGAAATAGAAGGTCGGCATTTACGCGGCGGTTTTCGAGGGACTGTAGATTGATCAGTTTAAGGCGTTTATTGTAGGGAGGCAAATTGAAGCTATCAAACCAGGGAAGACCACGGAGGGCAAAACGTATAAACCTGCCTTGGACAGCTTCAATACGTCGGACGTGGACAGCATAATGAGGGGACCAAACTTGGCTGGCATATTCAAGGATGGGTCTGACGAAGGTGATGTAGAGCGATTTGGTAACGTACGGGTCTGAAAATTCCTTAGACCAACGTTTCACAAAGCCAAGCGCAGAGTTGGCTCTACATATGATGTTGTCAATATGCGAACGGAAATTAAGCTCCCTGTCGCAGATGACACCTAAGTCGCGCAAAGATGAGACTGAAGGGACAGGTTCGTTGCACAGAAAGTAATTCCTATGGTGTGGTGGAAGGCGTTTACGTCATGTATTGACATTTGCTGGTATTAAGTTTGAGATAATTTTTTTAACACCAGGTAAAAAATCTGTTTAGGTCGTCTTGGAGAAAGCGAGAGTCCGTGGTGGAAGATATGAATTTGAATATTTTCATGTCATCGGCATAGATGGAAAGATAGGAGTCTTTGATAATGCATTCGACATCGTTAGTGGTAAGGACAAAAATTAAGGGACCCAGGTGACTGCCTTGAGGGACGCCTGATGTGGCCGTGAAGGGATTAGAGACAGAGGACCTAAATATAACTTCGTACTGCCGATTTTCGAGGTATGATTGGATCCGTCTGATGAAACCTGGTGGAAAACCGAGAGCTTTCAGCTTCAGAATAATAATTGGGTGTGAGATTTTGTCAAAAGCTTTACTGAAGTCAGTAGCTATTACATCGATATCGCAACCATCTTCAAATGCACACAGTGCCTGAGAAACAAATTCTGTTAGGTTGGTGGTTGTCGATCTACCTTTGAGGAAACCGTGTTGCTTGGTGGAGAATAACGATTTACAATGAAATAACATTGTATCGTATACAATGCTCTCAAAGAGTTTGGGTATGGATGACAGTTTGGCTATAGGTCGATAGTTGATTATATGTATCGTTCTTTGGGCCTTTCTTATGAGTGGGTGTGATAAATGATTTTTTCCAAAGAAAAATAGAGGGCAAGGGTTTCGCCAAGTGTGCCACACATTTTTTTAAGACAATAGCGGGCAACCCGTCAGGACCGGGGGAGTAGTCATCCTTAAGATTGTTAATCTTCTCCGTGACAAGTTGCGAAGTGATATTGACCGAGACTAAGGATGTTTGAGCGCAGTTATCCATGTAAGAGAAGTAGTCAAGGTCAGGTTCGGGGATGTGGTCAGTAAACGACTGGCTAAAAAAGTGAGCAAATAGGTTTGCAACAGTTTTAGGGTCCGACGAGGAGGTGTTGGCAAGTTTGAGGGTAGATGGATAGCTGTCGGATTTACGTTTCGAATTTATGAAATGATAAAAACGCTTAGGGTCAGAAATTAGATTTGATTGCATACGGACAATGTAATCATGATAAAGTACCTCGCTTAATTCATCGAAGTGTTCATGTGTGTGCTGATAAAGGGAGTAGTCAGAGTCAGAGCGAGATTTAAGGAAAGCCCTCCAAAGTTTGTTCCTCTTATTACGAAGCCCGCGCAGTTGTTTATTATACCACGGTGGGGACGAAGAATAATTTTTTTTGGGCGAGTACGGAACAGTTTGCAGAAGGCAATCGAAGATTAGAGAATAGAACGATGCAAGAGCCATATCCACAGAAATACCTCTGTAGTTAAAGGTTGTTGAGCTTGGCAAAATCAGCTTTTCGGAAATTAAAGCTGTATGAGGTCTGAGAATGAGAATTAGAATTTAGGTCGCCATATGCAAAGGAGAGGAAGAGGGGTGGATGGTAGCGGTCAAGAGTAGAGAGAAGATGGTTACTTGCCGTAACAATGCAATTTTCAGCATCGGATGAGAAAATAAGGTCTAGTTGTCTATCAAGGCTATTAGTTATGCCGCTGATTTGATGGAGACCAGAGTTGGAGAGACTATCTATGAAAAGGATTTCCTTGTCTGAGGTTGCATTTGAGGGAATGAAATGGGATTCATCCTCAGACTGAACCCATTGAAGATGCGGAAGATTAAAATCGCCTAAGACAATGACCTCATCGCAGGGATCCGTGACATCAAAGAGAGAGTCTATAGCATCTAGAGCGAGTTGGTAGCCTTGAATAGGTTGAGAGGGGCGGATGTAGCAACAAAGGAGATACAGACTATGTTTGAGGATGGTAATTTTAGCGCAGATGAACTCAAATTCAGCGGTATGCGAAGTTTTATAAAGTTCGGAGTCGTAACGACTCGAGTTTTTCAAGACCATCATCACGGAAGACGATAAAGTCAGAGGTAAAGAACTCGTTAGACTTAAAGGCTGGGGAAAGATTTGTTTCAGTGAGCGCGAAAACATCGTAGGGAAGCGTTTGGGAGTTAAGGAAGACAGTGGAGGATTTGGTGCGCAGTCCGCGTACATTCTGGTAATATATTGATAAATGATTAATATTAGGATTGGAAAAGCGTGGGGGTAACAAAGAGGCTGTTTTAGTTCGTAGGCCTCGGACGTTTAGATAGGAGAGGGGTTGATGAACTAACATTGGTGCCCGGTTATGAACGAAAAAACTTTTCGTGGTCAACCCTGCTACGTTGAAGGTGTGAGACTCTTTTGGAGTGTACATAGTTACCAAAGGCAGCAAGGTCATCAGCTACTTTTTGGGGAGACAAATTGAAAATCTCGTGGTACCGGGTATAAAGGGTCCTGAGGCTGGTAGGGTCGGTAGGAAGGCCTTCCTGCTGGATGGAAACCATAACACTGGTTTTGGTTTTACCCTCAAAACAAACCGAGTCAGATTTGTCGTGTAAATATGCTAGAAAGAGGCGTATGTTCTCGTATATATTTCTTTCTCTTAGTCTGGAAAGTGTCAGAGGTTTGCTGTGTTAGTTTGACTGACGGCGGCATTAGGGGATCGAGAAAGGAAGGACTGGAAAAGGAGATTGAGGGAGGGGGAGTAGTAGATGGTGGGTTAGGTGCGGGAGTGGGAGGAGGGTTGGAGGGTTGATGTGGGGTTTAAGGTATGAGAGGATATGAAATTGGGATACTTAGCACCGGTTGTGAGGTCAAAATTAGGAAAGAAATTGTTGGTGGGTGGATTAACTAAAGATGTTGATGGTGGAGAGGAGGTAGTATGAGAAGTAGGGGTTAGATTGAATGAGACGCGTTGGAGCTGATGACGTGAGGCAGAGACAGGTTGACGTATTCGAGGGAAGAAGACAGGTAGAGGACCAGCTTTGAGACTCCAGTTGGAGTCGGAGTGCGGCCTGGAGTTGGAGTGTGGATTGGGTTTAGGGTTGGGCGTAATCTTAGACTTAGGCTTAGTATTATTGAACTTTTTAGGCTTAGAGCGAGACTTAAGATTTTTGTTAGTGAATTTCGACTTAGAACTAGGCTTAACATTATTGTTAGTGTCAGCTGTGCATTTTTTGATGGTAAGGCCCCCTAAATTGAGCACGTCTCCGGTTGAGGATGAAGAAATCCAATCATATCTTGAAGGCAACTTGAATTCGAAGATACATGGCGTACTGGAGATTTTTCGGCAGTCAGTTAGATTAATATTATATCTACCAAGAAATAGATTCTGGACCCATGAAACGTCGACATGTGGAGTTGAGACCCTGATGGTGTAAGTAGAGTGGTTGCTCCGTGATAATTTTTGGAGTCTTTCATTCCAATCTGTAAGGGTCCATTTTGTACCGAGTCGTTCTATGAAGCGAGGTGGGGATGGATGACGGTGTGGGGCGCTAGCGACGACAGGGGTCGGGATCGCAGTAGATCGATGAGAAGGTGAATGAGGAAGCGAAATCCGGGGAGCAGTTTGAGGTGCAGGGCCAGCGAATTCAGCAAATTCAGTTTCAGCGTTGAACAACTCGTCACGTAGCGATTTATTGTAAAGGGTCTGATGGTCGCTAGAGAAGTTGTCTAACTTACCGGAAGTAACTAGCAATTCTTCAAGGACTTCAGCGATAGTCAGCCTTCTGGTAGATTCGTCCATCAGAGTTCGGTGCATTTCCTCCGCGCGTTCCAGTTGAGTAGCCATGTTATTGGCTAAAGATTGCACAGTGGGGAGGTAGCTCGATAGCGATTGGTTTAAAGCACTCATACCACTATGAATAGAGTTCTGCATAGATGAATTAAGTTCTTCGATTAGGTGGGTGAGATTGGAGATAGAATTCGAGGTGGAGGACGTTTGTGTGGCAATAAAAGTTTTAGATATTGCGTCGCGGGATTTTTTTGACACGAGATCACTAAGTGAAGCAATTTTCTTCTCAATATTATCGAGCTTGGTCATAAATCGTTGGTTAGAGGAGTCTATAGAGCTGTTGAGGTCGTCTAGATATTTAAAGATCTCATCAAACTTCACAAGGTGATCTAACACTTTTTTGGTAAGAACTTTGTGTTCGGAGTGCCACGAGTATGATGAGTCTTTATGGCACTTAATTGCGAGCATTACATGCGAGAGTGATAGCTCTTTGCACTCATCACAGAAGAAAAGAAAGTTATTCGAGAAGTCTTTCAAATACGTAGCCGATTTTCTACTGATTCCAGTGCAGGTGGGGTGGAATGATTTCCCGCATAGCCCCCTGCATGACACCCACTCAACTGTGGTGTTGTCCAGACCACAATTTAAATTTCCGCACTTATCCATAATTAGAATGGGGTTTAAGTTTAGACAGGGAAATGACCGGGTATTTTTATTTGTTATTATTTTTATATTGTTTGTTATTATTGTTTTTCAATTGTCAGCGGAAAGTAAAACACTGTCGGGGAAATAAAAAACACTAAAAAGCAGCGAAATTAGGGCGACGACCGAAAAATTGCAAGTAGGCAAATCGAAGTTGCAAGCGAATTTAACGGACTGAGAAAAGAGAATTTAGCTTAAATTTGCAGATCGGGAGAGAAGGAAAAACACGTCTGAACAGTTGGAAGGTCGAACAGAGTAGAGGTCGAATGCATAACAAAACCCGTTAGCACTTGCCACTACCTAGTTCTTGTCCCCAAATCTTATGGGTTTTCCCTTAATAAATTGTTTGGATGGGTGATGACTGTAATATTTTATCATCGACTCGTCATCTGATAGACCTTCATGGCATATGCCCCACTGGCAAAACTTTTTTATCATTACCTCACATAAAGGGCGAATTTTGAACATGTTATCATTGGTTGCTTCTGCAAAGGTGTTATCAGCCAAATGTAGGTTTTTCTTTATTTCCAAATACATGTTTCGCGACATACAATTAGCTACAGCAGAGACTCCAATGTCTTCCTCTAAGCTCCAATACATACGCCCTCTTGGTAGTTTATGATAACCAGACATAAGTAAAATACCAAAGAACCTACTAAACTAAAAACCTGCGTACAATATGCTATTTCGAATAATCAGGTCATAAACTTCATCATCAAATATTTCCACAGGAGAACAGTTTGCAAATTCTTCAATTACCTGGTTCCTTTTAGCCTTTAAATCGTCAACTAGTGAGTACTTGGAAGAATACGATGGAGTACAACGCCTCCAATTTGGCAGGAGTCAGGTTCTTCGGTACGTCGTCGTTTGTTCGAAAGAGATTCTACATTACTATCCTCCTCTAAGTAAAGCAGCAATCTCCACGAGATCTTTGTCGCCCTCCTCTTCATCTGTGAGAGCACTGGGCTCAGGTGGCACAATAACTATGTCAAACTCATCATAATCCTCTTCATCCAAAATGGTGTTGATAGCTTCCTGAAGTCCTAAGAATTCATTTCTGGCGGTAAAATGAGACATTTTGCATCCCTATACCTGAGAGTAAAAACTACGAGTTTTCAATTGTACAAAAAAAATGACACAAACTAAAAATCTTACGTATTAGTATCAGGTTGGATAAAAACAGTTCTATCAATAAGATTTAAACGTATTCCATCAACCAATTTCCACAATAATCAACCGATTAAAATTATTATAAACCTCAGCAATCCAATTTCACAATGAACACATAAATCACAGAACTGTCTATAATTGGAGGAAAATTCTGTATACAACACCTACGTTTTTTGGCACACAATTTTAACTAAATCCACCTGTTAGTGATATAAGCAGCTAGATCGGAAATTTAAATTATTGTTTGGCAAATAACTGTTATCAAAGTACTGCCTTTTTTTTAGTATAGAGGGCGTAAATGGGTTAAACTTCTATTGACTGTATACAGTAGCTAAAATATTTACTTACGCTAATCGAGGATTTTGCGAAAGAAACAGAGTGTATGTGCAATTATTTAAGTCGAATTGGAGAATCAGGTCTTAGTCGTTAATGGGTTAAATTATGTTACTGCCATGGTTACAAAACCACTACAGTAGGGAATACAGACAATTATTTTGTGAGTTTTTATTGTTAGTGTTTCAATTTCGTTCAAGTTACATAACCCAATGTCTGAGTAACCTTTTTGAAAATGAACTAGAAGCCTAAATCTTGCTTCAACCTGAGTAAAAAAAAAAATAGCAACCGAAATAAATCAAAAACAATTTTAAACTATCGAGTGTGGGGTTTCATCACTTTCGCATGACTCTTGAACGAAAGGCTACAAATCGGCTAAGGATAATCTTTATGCAAAATTTTTGGTAGGATGATACTTATTAATAAGTTTTTGATGACTTTCACAACAAACTTCACTTATAATATTTCAGCTACACATGTATATTAATATAAAACTTTAAATCCTTTTACGTAAAAATAGTAAAACAATAAAAACATATAGACTTTCTTTGTCAAAACAAAATAAAATGTATATAAAATGTAATATTAATAAAGACAGTATCGAAAACAAATATATGTACAATCAATTTGATGCTGTTGTTATATTTTTGAAGTGATCTTTCCAATTGTTGTACCAAAATCTGCATGAATGTTAAAAATAAATTTTGTGTTAACAATACATACTATCCAAATTGCATTGCGTTTTATTTCACTTATCACAGGTCAATACCGAAAGTTGCACTTCAATTTCACTATTAATTGAGAGACTTAAACTGATGGAAAGCGGCATGTGCGTATGCATCGATGCACTAATAGCCAAGCAATATTTCTTTATTTATATATATACCTTTATGTAATCCCGGGAATATGACTTATCCTTAGAATACATGTCTTCACCACCCTCATCATCCTAATGTTTGAAATCCTTTCATGAAACTTGTCTTCTACTCTTAATTTATTGTAGGAATTCTAGATCAATTACGAAATATGCGACTAAACACAAGAAAAATCATACAATGAATCCAAAATACATACAGTGTTTTGCAAAATATACCGGATTTTTCTTGACAATTTTTCATTGAAGGTTTCTAGGGGACAGGAGGCACAGTAGGTACAATTGTTTGACTATTAAAGAAAACCTATTGAATAAGTTTACAAATAGGAAAAAAAAACAAGGCATTGCGTCATCATTTTTAGAGTTTTATCAAAACCTGTAGCTCAACTCAATACTATGCCTGCGCAAAACATACCGGATTTTCTAAAGGACTGTATTTCCTTTCTCTTTTACATAGACTTAACTAAACTTAAAAGTTAAGTTTTTTTAAGTTATGTTAAAAACATAATATCGCAAAACTTTGTTTCTTCTTTTATTTGTAAACTAATACATTAAGTTTTCTTAAATAGACAACAGATTTTACTTGGGTTCATTCTGTTCGCTAAAATTCACCAAAGAAAAATGTTCCATAAAAATCCGGTATGTTTTGCCCAACACTGTATATCACGTAAGTATTAGGTTGGCCGATTTTCACTCAGTTCGCAGTAAGAGTGAACTACTGAGCAAAAATTTAATTTTTTTTTTCTAGAATTTTTTTATCATGCTGTGAAAGGCTCAATTTCAGACTCTTCTTTTATGAGTTTAAACTGTGAAATAATGCGGCTCTGGCAGTGAAGAACAGTAATGACGCATTTAACGGTGTAGCGGTAAGCGAACGCAACAATCGATGTTGGTTTGGACGGTGCTCCATGAACTGAACGAGCCATAAAAACTACGCCGTGCGTCACAGAGCTAAACCCTTCTTCGCACTGTGTTCCAGATCTGCAACATACCCCATTTTACTTTAAGAAAATTGGAATGTTCCTATTTGAGCATTGTTGCAGGCACGCAACATATGTAGCTCTTTTAAGTGCCGTCGGTTCGCAAGCTCTCTATTTGACATTTGCTTCCTGTTATCTCTTAAAGTAGAAGCTTGTGTTTTAGCTGATTTCAGTATTTCTAGGAAATTTTAATAAAACCAGTTCTTTTGAAAAAAGTGGTTTCAGTTTCAAAGTAAGTTTATATATATTCTACGTTAATTTTGTGTTTTTGTTTTGTTTTGCAACAGTTCGTAGTGAGTAAAAGCCGTTTTGTTGCACATCTGCAACATTGCGCATTAAACTAGCCAAAACCCAGATATTTCTCAATTTATTGGAGTAGTTTTATACACGTCTATTGTAGGCATTTTGAATGTTAGAAACTACTGTTTCGATAAAATGGGAATATCTATAATCAAAGACACAATGCCACTGAAGAAATTTGAGCGTTTGAGACAAACTTTGTTGCCTTACTCCCAACCCGGAAGTGATAGGCTTTATAAAGTAAGACCACTCATTGAAAGGCAACTAACGCTTTTCGAAGGTGACCCTGGAAAAGAACTTGGTTGTAGACGAGCAGATGTGATCAACCAAGGCTCGTAGTATTTTAAAGCAGTATATGCCGGCCAAACCTCACACTTGTGGCTTCAAACTTTTTGTTTTGTGAGGCATTAGTGGCTTTGGTTACAGCTTTGAAATCTACAGTGGTCAAGAAAATATTTTATATGAAGACGAGCCACAATTGGGTACAACTGCAACTACAGGCTTTACTTCGACAAATACTATACCTCCTTGCCGTTCATCAAATCACCGTCGTGGCAACGAACAAGGTGTGACAATTTGAGTGCCGCAGACTTTCGAGTAGAAGTAGCTGTACTGGTTTCACACAAACGTTTTGTGAAAAGTGTAGAATAGGCTTAGGCTACAATAAAACAAACAATTGTTTCAAAGATTTCCATTGTAAATGGTTATGTAAAAAAGTAGGAGCTAAATCGCAATATTGCATATCTGCAACATATGGTTTTTGTTAACAAATAAGTAAACAAATTAAAAAATATTTTTTTTTAGTTCTTTTCTTCGTTGTTTTTATGTTTTTCGTCTATTTCCAAAATTTTAGCGAAAAATGAGTCATTGCGCTGCAAAGGGTTAAGGAACCGAAATGAACCATTTTTGCCGTACAATCACGAATAATGAAAACTGAATTTTGTACGACAGAAGATTTGGGCAGTGGTTGGGTAAGGGCGAACAAAAAAAGTTATGATGACAATCATCTGGTGAACATCAAAAGGATCAATTTGCTTTCCATTTCTTCAACCAGGAGCCACGATAAATATGAGGAAATGGACAAAGTGCATATGGAATAGGCATGGTCCGATCCTATTGTATGACAAGGGAAGACCCCATACATCACGTGAAACAGTACAAAAACTGGTAGAATCGGATTATCACCTTTTCTGCAGTCTCTAGTCATTTTGTCGGCAGAAGGTATTCGGCCGAAACCGAGCAGAGCCTTTGAAGGCTTTAATGCGTCCAAAAACAAGGTCTTCTATAAAAAAGGAATGGTGGACCTCGAATCTGACTTCTAGTTTGACCTAAGAGTTGTTTCGTTCTTGTGAGGGAGATGTTTGACATGAACATTTTAGCTTGTCTGTTAACTTATGTGTTCGTCCAATAATTTTAAGATCGGGTTTCAGCCAGTTTTTAATACAGTATTCCACAGATTGGTCTTCGAATCATGAAGGTCGATGCAGATCATTTTCTGGCTAGTATGTCTGCAGTCTCATTTCCAATATACATGTATATCTGCTGTGTCCTGCCACGCAAATGAGATGAAATCTGTTTGTGGTGGCTAATGACATGAGTACTAAAAGGAAGTACCATACCAGTTTTCATGCATTTAAAATATAATTTAGTCCACAATCCGAGGAGAATACATTCATTTTTGTATGTTACCCCGATTTTGACCTTTCAGGTCTGTCACAATTTTTATGATTTTTGGGAAACTCTATTCGGGTCCTTAGTTATTTGCTCTTACAAGCGGAGCTTTCCTTGCGATTTTCCTGGGAGATTCGAATGCTATAGTCTTCGGATTGTGCTTTCACTTACATATTTCGTTCTCAATTCGTGCAGCTATAGTTCTTCACGAGGCAAAAGGATTTGATTTCGCTAAAACAAAAATGCGGTGCCCCACTTGGCACACTTTTGTTGACTTAAGGACATTTGTCGCATAGACTTGAACGTTTTGATGAAGTCAAAGATCGCGGGGTCATATTTGACAGTAAATTAAGTTTTTCCTTTCATTATCATTACGCCATTGCTAAGTCTACCTCTATATTAGACTTCCTTTAACGTAATTGTAAAGACTTTCGAAATGTGTTTAGCCCATTTGGGATTCACCATATGTTATTCACGAGCTTCGTTGAGAAAGAATTGAAAGAAACTTCACGAAATTGCTAAACTACTAAACTGCTAACAGAACTAACTGGACTCAACGTGAGATCTTGTACCACGATTTGCTGTTAATTTTTACGGACGGGTCGAAAGAGGAGGGAGTCGGTGCCGGAGTCTTCTCAAAAGAGCAGGGCATCAGTCACTCCTTTAACTTCGGACATTATTTCAGCAGTTTTCAAACCGAAGTAAATGCCATTCGTCAAACAGCTGATTGACTGACGGTTAATACAGTATCAATATCGGATATAGTCATATACATCTGCAGGAAGACATGTTCAAAGACTGGGCATCCCCTACAATGACTTCTGGAGAAACTGTAGGGCCGAAAAGAAAGAGGCTACTATTAGTCACCTCCTATCCACATGCCTTGCACTTGCCAAAATCAGAAATGCTACACTACGTGAATACCTTTTTAACAATCTGAACACCGCCTCCACGGCTAAGATTAGGCCGCTCATAAGAGAGGTCCAGAGTAAGAGAGTGATACACCCACCTTACACATCGGCAGTACAATTGACCTTCTCTAGTCTAAGTGCGTCTTTACCGAGTGCCGATCTAATCCAACCAACCAACCAACCATTCTCGGTTTTCAATTTACCGAGACTCTATTGTACTGCAACATATTGCATAAAATACTTAATACGTCCCCAAGTATCAATACTTTTCAGTTTACAATTCTCTCGAACCTAGTAGTCCGCCTATATGAAGACACAATAGACCACTCTTCAACGTGGATTGTTCAGGTTGTTTTTGCGTAAGAATAGTGAGGGATGAAGATAACGATTCACATAAAAGGAGAATCCCTCAACTGCGCCCATTACAGGGGTATCAGCCTCCTTAACATCGCGTATAAGATCTTATCTGCCATTCTGTGTGGTTTCAGACCAGGAAAGTTCACAATCGACCAAGTCTTCACACTTAGGCAGATCTTGGAGAAAACCCAAGAAGTCCAAGTCGATACCCACCATCTTGTTAACCACTTTAAGGCAACATATGACAGCATCTATAGAGACGAGCTATACAGAGCCATGTCTAGTTTTGACATCCCTGTCAAACTCGTCAGATTGTGCAGAATGACGATGGAGAATTCCTGCGCTCCATCAAGGTCGGTAACGATCTCACTGAGACCTTTGATGTCAAAAAAAGGATTTAGATAAGGTGACGCACTGTCATGTGATTTCTAGCGTACGCCGATGACATTGACATTATTGGAAGAACTCAGCGGGCTGTTACTGGAGCGTTCACTAGTATTGAAACGGAAGTAGCCAAAATTGGTTAAGCGGTAAACGAGGGCAAAACAAAGTATGTGCCGTCAATGAGAAGGGACACATAACATCGACGAATTGGACAGATCGTCACAATCGACAGCTACAACTTTGAGGTAGTAAGGGACTTAATCTACCTCGACTCTGCTATAACCTCGGAAAACAACATCTCAGCAGAAATAAGACGAAGAATAACTCTTGCCAATCGCTGTTTCTTTGGGCTAGGAAAGCTATTGAGTAGCAGAGCCCTATCCCGAAGAACTAAGGAGACTCTTTATAAGACCCTGATCATCCCAGTCCTGCTTTATCGCCGGGTGAAGAGATCCTCAGTCGCTTCGAGAGAAAGATTCTTCGTCGTTTGCGTTGACGGGACTCGGAGGAGAAGATTCAACGACGAACTATACGACCTGTATAGCGACATCGACCTAGTCAGAAAAAAGCGCGTCAGTCGTTTAAGATAGCTAGGACATGTAGAGCGAATGGACACCAATACTCCGGTTCGTAGAGTCTTCGAATCAAACCCGGAGGGACAACGCAGTAGAGGAAGACCTCGCCTTACGTGGCGCACATAAGTAGAAGGGGACCTCAACCGACTTGGAGTGCGCAGCTGGATGCAGTTAGCTAAGGACCGGGCTAACTGGAGAGGCTTGTTTGTTGTGGCCCAGGTTCACCCCGAACTGTAGCGTCACCTGAGTAACTAAGTAAGTTAACGATGAAGTTCTACATCCGAACTGTTGGGATTCTTTTATATTCTCTCAGTACTCAGTATATTCTCTGATATGGTTCAAAGATGCAATCTTACACTTAATTGAAAATACAGCCTTCTTTCTGAGCCCTTTCTGGATATTCCGTGTTTTAGCACAGCAATACAGGAATAAGCACAACAGTATGTACATTGTACATTGACTGCAAAGGATACTTCGGCAATAAATACGACTTGGTTTGTATTTGAGGATACAACAGTGTTAAAGTAGTCCAACAACTGTGCAATTAAAATAATAACAGTTCTTCATTATAACTACATAGTAATAACATTCCTAATCCTCGCATAAAATATTAATTTTTACTCCACTTTCAAAGCACGATATGGCATCACTGATAATCGAGGAAGAAGTGACGGTTTGTTCGTTGAGAAACAAAAATGACATTTCTTCCCTGCAGCTAGCGGTGAATTTTTTGCAGAAGTCGTGTAGTTTCAAGGGTAATCCCCCATATTTCCAAATTATTGTAAAATGTTGGTACAATAAATGGAGAAAGAGTTTTATAGGCATTGAAATTACTAAGAGAAAACTTGCATATATAGGAATCATTCCGGAGAAGTGGAGGTAAGTGAATAGTTTGTGTTTTAACGATGAATCCCCTAAATGATTTGTTTTTTCCTCTTTTTGTTTGCAAGTGGGTGAAGTGTATGCACATAAGTATGTACTTATTAGCAATGGAATGAAGCAAACTGCAAAAACAATGTTTATGTACGTTGCTTCTGCGTAATAGTTTGTCGAAAAAAAACTCAGTTGAAATTTTCGAAATTCATTTGGTAATGCAGAGTCGCTCTGGCAGACTTCCTAGTCAAACAAATTAAGCAGAGTACTACGCATGCCGTTTAATAATTCGCAATACTACCGCTTGATGGTGACTTGAACATTTGGAGTGATAACCAATAGGATCCTCAAACCAAGGACGATGTTGTATAACAGTGTACGAGGAATTCCTATCAGTTTTTAATCATTTCGAAAGGTAAGTGCTTAAAACAGTTTACTATATGTACATATGTATACGCTTTTGAATCTAAGCGCAAGACGTTCTCTAACTCCCGTGTATCACTGCTGTGATTCCTCAAAGTTTGAGTTCATCCATAAATCCTTGATTATTGTAGAATTGTAATGATGTGTAAAGGTTTCCTGCAGAACCTTTCATTGCTAGTTCATTCGATATTTTATTGCTACAAGGAGCCCTATTTTCTGGCGCTAAAATGTGTTACCAATTAGGAGATTAGTTTAGCCATGAGGTTATCATAAAATTCTAGGGACCCTAGTGGTTCCATCACGATCCATTACAATGGACCTTCACAGTTCCAATTCATTCGCCCATAATTTTAATTTTTCCACAGAACCTACATACGGTTAGCACGAACTGCTAAGTTTTATTATTTCTTGTAAGTTTGACCGCCTTTTTTCTGCCATATTAATTCTATTGGCAATTATTCTCTTAGCCACGCACATTGGGAGCTCGTTCTTTTTCTTGTTCGGTGGGTCGAAACTTTCATTAAACTCTTAATCGCACTGTTCAAGTATATTTCAAACCTTACATAGTCCTGTGAACATAATGCCCACTTGTAATTGTATACATCATGTCTCCAAGTGTGATGGCAGTGCACGTTGTTCCGTGTAGCATCCCTTGTTATTCTTCCTTAGTGAGCCGTGGCTTCTATTGCGATTGGTGTGTGATTTGTTTGCAGATTGGTTTGACTGCAACACTCATAAGCTTATAATTATTATTTCAGCCTGACATGATATGTAGTCATAGCTTGGATACTCTTGTTCGTGTTTCTTTCTGAGTTCATCAGTTTATTCAATGCTTCGTAAGAAAGTTCGTCTCGAAAATTAAATTCTATAACAAATCATTCAGTCTCACTTACTTTACTTGTAGGTCGAGCTACAGTTTGGGGTAAACCTGGGCCTCAACCAACAAGCCTCTCCAGTTAGTCCGGTCCTTAGTTAACTGCCTCTAGCTGCACACTTCAATTCGATTGCGGTCCCTTTCTACTTGTGCGCGCCACCTAAGGCGAGGTCATCGAAGGTGATTCGAAGGCTCTACGGGCCGGAGCATTGGTGTCCATTCGCTCTACATGTCCTAGCCGTCTTAAACGACTGATGCGAATTTGTCTGGCTAAGTCGCTGTCGTTGTACAGCTCGTATAGTTCGTCGTTGAATCACCTACTCCAAAGCCCGTCAACGCAAACGAGACCGAAAATTAGACGAAGAATCTTTCTCTCAAGCGACTGAGGATCTTTTTATCCGCTTTAGACAGAGTTCACGTTTCAGCGCCATAACTGGGATGATCAGGGTCTAATATAGAGTCTCCTTACTTAATCGCCAAAGAAACAGCGATTTGCTTATTCGTCTTATTAAGCGTTTGTCTCGTTGTGATTAGATTGGTTATAATTATGTCATCATCCACTACAAGGTTCCAATTTGAAGAAGGTAGTACTTCCTCTTTTCTATGGACCTTGGTAATAAATGCCTTCTGATGTTCGAGTCTCTGTTGAGAACTTCTGACCCTCAAAAGTTCATCATAAATTTGTATAAATGTGTTCATTTCATTTCTTTTGACGACTCACACAATTACTTTATACTATATGTTATCCCCCCTTGGCGTCCAAAAAATCACACAGTAAACATACATTGTGATGGTGATGAATGGGAGATCTTTCTGGCCTTAAGTTAACCTGCCTTAATTTTTAAGTTTTGAATGAAAATGATTGAAAACTCAGAAATTCCAATGTCGTCCTGCTGTGTGTTGTATCTTTGTAAAGTTAGGTTTGATTACAATCTTTGACCTAAAAGTATTAACTTACTTAACGAGGTTCTGAGTCGTCAAGAATTTCTGCCTAAAACACGGTTCCTTTCCACTCTCTTTGGTGCCCTGGTATTGTTTTTTAGTTTTCAGTATATGTTCTGCCTCCGACTTCATAAAGCAGTAATGGCAGGGTCAGTGTTTTATAGAGCATGCATTTCATTTCCGTTGCTTTTCCCAACAGTGAGGTGACAAATGCTTTTGTGTTTGTTAACACTTATATGACAATTTAATGGGTAAAAAGCCGAGAATTCTCACACAATCAATAAAAACCGAATTTATGAATTACAGTGAAACCTCTTTAATTCGGAATGGTTGGGGGGAAGGTCAGTCTGAATAAACGAATTTTCCGAATTAATGACAGTTTTTTTATGCACTAAAACGCGTGCCTATTGATGAAAAAATGCAAGAACTTAAAAGGAAAAATTATTTTATTGCATTATTGCAAATATGTACATACAATTTTTTATAATAACGTCTAAATGTGAATTTCCGGGACTCCCCCAATAGACATTTTGATGATTTGTTCAGACTTCTACATATTTGAGATCTATTTGCTGCAATCATTGCGTTGTTTAACTTTTGCTAATTTTATCTAATTTTTAATTAAAAAATTGAAAACCGATTTTTTTCCGAATAAACGAGTTTTCCGTAGTAAAGAGGTTTCACTGTACATTCTTTTGAAGCAGTGGCACAACATTTTGATAACATTTCCCGTAAAGTTGTTTACATTTCTTTAAACATCTAATACGACATTTTATATGTTTCAGAGCAAACATGAAGCAAAAACAAAGAGCTGTCGGAGTAAAAAAGAAAACACCAACGGATCTGAAGTAGAAAAGTACATAAGCCGCTACATAATATCCTAAATACCTCGCAATTCACTTATTTATTTACAGATTGTCAGCTCTATGTACAGAAACAGAAACAGGCCTAAAAACTTAAAAAAAACGCCAATATATTGAATGCAGAAAGATAAGAAAGTTGCCAACGAACATATTGAACGAAGTAATCTTTGTTGTGTAAAAACCTTTCTTATTCTATGTCGTTGTACATATTTCCATTGACATACCTTTTGCTGAGAATGGAATTAGAATTGTAATAAGGTCACTCATGTTTTCTCAAAGAAGTGAAGTGATTTTCATTGCACGATCTACGCCTTATGTTGAACTGGGGTCGAGGGATGATCAATGGAAATCTATTAACAATATCTGCAGGAAATATTCACCACATCTTCAAGAAACAATGGTGTACAAATAAGTTCATGTCGCAAAACACGTATGTCTCTTAATTTAATATGTAGTATTATTATGATTATTATTATTTTTTGATACGTTTGGTATAAGAGTATTCTAGTAATTTGTGATGAGGACTATGTTTGTATATTATTAAGAAACAGGATTCGACGCGACAAATTGTGGTACAATAGTCTCGGTAAATTGAAAACAAAGAATAGTTGGTTGGTTTAGTAGACCGGGTCTCGGTGAGGATACACTTTAACTACAGAAGGTCCATTGTACTGCCGATGTGTAAGGTGGGTGGATCACCCTCTTACTCATGGTACCTTCCGCTCCTTTGTATGAAGGAGCTAATCTTAGGCGTGGGGGCGGTGATCAGATCGTTAGGATCGTTGAAAAGCTATTCACCTAGTGCAGCTTTTCTGGTGTTAGCAAGTGCAGGGCATCTGGATGGGAGGTGACTAATGATCTCTTCCATCTCCTCTTCCATGGCATTGATTTCACCGACTTCGTTCTCAGAGCCGTCCGTAAAAGTAACAGCGATTCGTGGTACAGGATCGCACGTTGAGTCCATTTAGTTCTGTTAGGTAACAAAAATGTGTAGCGCCTGTTGAAGCTGTTTTCGGTATGCAGGTGGTCCGTGACCTGTGGCAGATGCTGATGCATCAATATAAAGAATACTTTCAGAAAAATCAGGTTAGGTCTTAATCTTATTTAAACTTTCATTCTTCACATGTCTAAGGTGATTTTTACAAAAACAATCTTCTATTATTATTAGTGGGCGCCGTGATTGAAGTGCTTAGAGCTTGGGCCGTATCATACAAAAAAAAAGCCAATAGTATCCTTGCGTCAATCTGAGTATTCCGCCCACACCTAAATATCGTTCTCGACCAAACCTCTCGCGACCATCCGAATGTATAACTGTCATGGAAAAGTTTCTCAAATAACAGCCCTTCAGACGCGGCCACTTCCAATCGCGAAAAGAATGTGGCATCATCCATTTTGAAAATTGAACAGCAATTACCATGTTTCGTTACAACCAAAAATTTAAAAGAAAATTAACTCTATAGTTTAACATCTAAATTTATTTTTACAAAATTAATAAAAGTAATGATAGGGCGTAAGCGTGTTTAGTTCTCAGCAGGATCCATTTCTTGTTTTTCCACCGAAAAAAAACTATCAACATCATATTCTTGCTCGTCTAACATGTCCATGAGTTTTTGAAAAATACTTTTCCTAAAAACACGTTGATTGCGCGATGTTAATTTCTTAACATCCGGTATTATGCCTTTGAAAAATGTGAGGTTTTCATCTTCCTCTCGAGTGTTGGTTTGTAAAAACAGAGCTTCATCGATAGTACTTGATCTTCGTTTTTTTACCGGTGGCATTTCGAATGAAAATCCAGGACCGGGCTGTGATGATGAAGATGCGGTTTCATCGTATGTATTTTCAACATTGACAGTATCGGTATCTTCAAAATTCATATTATTCTGGTGCGATGGCTTCTGTTGGCGCATATAATCTTTCATAAAAGACATTTGATCTGCAAGATACCATCTTTTCTTCTGGCTTCGATCATGTTTAACATTTTTTTCGTCACGTACAGTCCTTGCGTATGAATTGCGCAGACAGGTCCATTTGGCTTTACATTCTGCAACTGAAAGAAAAAAAAAAGGGTTTCATTGAGTCAAGAGTGTTTTTTACAAGGAAAATGTTTTACATAAGAATCCCGAACTATGTAACTGAGAGAAGTAGTAAACAAAATAATGCAACAAAACAAGCTAAAGAAAGCGATAGCAGACAATACTGAATACTGAACCTCCAACATAAGGTATAAATCGAAGTTAGATAAGTTCAATGAGATTGGGAATGACATAGGATTTAAGACTCTAGTTCTTCTAGGACGTTGATCCAATATTTTCGGAGCATCTAAGACAACATATACTTGTAGTAAAATCCATGAACGATTTAAACTGGATTCAGAGAAAAAAAACTAATCTGGCACAGACGAGAATGTGGCTGCTGTAGCCGGGAGTGTGAGACTCAATTCACGAACATCAACTCGCCATCGATCTCAACAGCTCAACATTTCACACACTAGCTTGAGGAGAATTCTGCACAAAGATTGCAAAATCCTATTGACTCAGCAATTGAAGGCGCACGATCATCTGCTTCGTTATCGCTTCGCAGATTGGGCCTTGGGTTGAAGTTGAGGCTGGGACAACGTTTCGGTCAACGGTGGGCGTTACAGAGCCATGTTAACCGACTTTTTTTTTTACTGAAATTGAAGACATGAATTTGGACGACTTCTAGTTCATGCAGGATGGCGCGCAATGCCACACAGCCCATGCCACAATCGATCTTTTGTGCACCAAATTCCCGAATCGTGTTATCAGCCGGCTTGGCGATGTCAATTAGCCGCCTCAGACCTGCGTTTTTGACCACTTTGTACTTTTTTTTGTGGGGAACCGTGGAGGACCGGTGTTATGTCAACAATCCGCAAACGATTCAAGCACTTAAGATCAATATCATCCAAGCAATCTGTGAGCTACAGCCCGAAACCATCAACAAGGTCTTGGAAAATTGGAGTGATAGAATGCGGGCAAAAGGCGTGGACTGAAAAACAGACGTGTGTCTTAGTCAATAATACGTTAAAATCTATTACTAGCAGCGCTGAATTATCATTTTGTAAAAAAAATAAAAAAGGTTATGAACTTGTTGCACTCCAATAAACATGTTACACATTAAAAAGTAACTTTAACCCAAAGATGGGTGGAAATCATAAGGCCTCAGTTAATATAGAGCAAAACAAAGCGCCTAGTCAAGCTGTAAATAGGTACATTTATGTAAATATGTCAACTAACCAGCCATCATATCAGAGTAAAGCGCTAGGTCCGCCATGGATAAAAATTATCTGCAAATGCAGTAGAGACTTATAGACAGGTCAGATCTGGAATATATTCAAGTGCTAATACTTACCATCACTTTTCATAGTCCTAGCAATATCATTCCAAAGGTAGTCCACGAAATTTCTGTTGCAATGCTCTTTCAATTTGTAGTTATAAATCGCCGGTCTGTTTTGTATCAAGTTTATCAATTTCTCTGAATCGCACTCCATTTTCATTCTAAAAAGAAAAACAAAAACACTGAAACGACCTTCGCTCTCAACAATATCGAGAAAACTAAATGAGTTGTTTTTCAAAACTACCTGAGTGCGAGACGGACAAATATAAATTTATGAAACTTGTTTTCGTATCTTGTGGGGATGTGTGGTTACTGTGTGCTTGTACGTGTGAACGTTGTTTTGTTATTGCGTCCTAATCATGAATCAACACGAAACAAAAACAACGCAGAAATCCAAACATTTGCAAAACTATTTCTCTCCTTTTCTTTTTCCCCTTGCTAATTCGGTAAACATCAAGCAATTTATGTTCGTTTTCGATTTCCCCAAACTTAATGTGCACTTGTTGTTAAAAACAATAAATAGAATCAGCATTTAGCAAAACTTGTATTGTGCACATTTCACGAATTATGAGGGAGAGACAAAGAGAAAGAGAGAGAGAGTGGTTGCAAAACAAAACCAAAGCGGAAACCATGTATATCGCATTGACGATTTGTCTCGATGAGATGTTTTGTTTTGTTTTTCGTTCTTATCTGTTTTCTTCTTTGCTTTGTTTGTGTTTCTTCCTTTGCTTTGTTTTGTTTTTTGTTCTGTTTCGTGCGGACCAGTGTTGTCACTTTACGAAATATTTTTTATTTTTTTTTAATAATAATAAAATATGTTATATGTGAGCATATATAAAAAAGTTTGTTTCCGTATTAATCAAGCCATATTTATCGTCCGATGAAACGGCTCAGCAGCGAAAAGAACAGTTTATGTATGCATTGCTGGACAAAAAGTTGACTCTCTCAAGAGAGTTTCCAATACCTTGGAAGTATTGTCTCAACCGATGGCGGAACCGAACTAGATATAGCCAGCCGAATAGGCAAAGCAAACCATAGTTTAGCGTAGTAATGCAATCCGCTTAAACACCGAGCTACAATTGTTGCGTTCCAAGGTTGAATCCGTGCTGCTATATGGACGTGGTACCTGAAGGGTGACCGCCATTATCACGAGAAAGCTGCAAATGTTCATCAGTAGGTGCCTATGACATATCTTTAGGATTTTCTGGCCAAACCGTATCTCTAACGAACAACTTTATCAGAGAACGGGCTATGAACCTATAGGCACAACAATACGATGACGAAAGTGGCAGTAGATTGGACATACTCTCCGAAAGAGTGACAGGTACATAGCTAACCACGCGATGCAATGGAACCCGATTACTCAGGATGGCAGGATACGCGGCGCAGAGCAGTTGAGAAGGAAGGCAACTGGGAAAGAGTTGAGGGGAGCTGAGGCACATTTCCAGAAATCGCACACGATGGCGCGTAGGGATTATCGAGGCTCCAGGACCCACAGGTGGACGTCGTGGCTCAGTGGTTAGTACGTTGGACTAGGGAGCAAGGGGTTCAAGGTTCGAATCCCAGTCAGAACACCTAAAAGTTTTTCACGGCCCCACCTTGCGCGAGCGTCTGACAAACATCTGAGCGTACGACTGTCATGAGAGATCTTCTCAAATAACAAATTGCCCTTCGAACACGGCATTAAATAGTAGGCTTCTTCCATTCGTGTAAAGAATATAACACGCACAACACGAATGGTTGTGACGTTAACCACCTTTTGCTTTTATGACTGCTGCACATAGGGTGGGCATCCTGTTCATGAGTTTGTCTATTGTTTCGATGGAAATGGCATTCCAAGCTTCATTGAGAAGCTTCCACAAGTGATCGACGTTGGGCATGTTTGGCGAACCTTCCGATCGCTGCTGGCCAAGACATATTCTGCACCAAGTTTTCCGCCTATCAGCTAAGAACCAAGAACCCTCTGCACAATTTGGAGATGTGCTTGGGATCATTGTCTTGTTGTAGGACGACGTTTCTCCCAATTAATGACATGGTATGATGTTGTGCTCCAGAATGACTTTATACCCTTCCTTGCCTAAGATTCCTTCGATTCGAATGATACGAGCACAAAAACAACCCCACACCATAATGGAACCAGCTCCGTACTTTACAGTTGGTACAACACAGTCTTGCCGCATTTTTTCCTGCTGCGATCGCCGCACATACACCTGTCTCTTTGAGTCAAAGACCCCATATTTGGACTCGTCAGTTCATAGCATCTTGCTCCAGTCCTCCATCGTCCAGTTTTCATGCTCTTTGGCCCACAACAATCTTTTAGTTCGATTTTGAGACCTGAGCAAAGGTTTTCGAACTGCAACCCTGCCTTTAGCGTCTTTTTGCGGTAGTTAGAGAAACAGGCTTCTCTCTACTACTATTCAGCTCAGTTCGTATTTCAGGAGCTGTTAAACGTCGATTCCTTCTCAGCAACGGAGGACAGAACTCCGTTTTAGTCGTTATTTTTGGCCTTCCTGATCTTTTACGATCCGACAAACTACCAGTTTTTCGGAAACGTTGAATTTTTTTTTACTGTTTATTTATCCACTACACTATTATACATTATGTTTGCTTAAATAAACCTAACAATTACAACCTTATTTATAACTTAAAGTAAATGACCTCAAGGGCTCTCAATACTTATACTATTATTATTTTTTTTAAAGTACTTAATTCTAACAATTACTTTTTTTTTTCTTATTTCTTTATTATTTTTATTACTACTAAGAAAAAATGTGGCTAAACCTTTTATAATTACACTATCTTTTCTTTTTTTTATTAAAATCTAACCTAGACAAGAAAAACTAAAACTAACTTAACCTACCTTAACCTAGGGATGGAATTGGGCCCTGACATATGATCCTTAGTTCGCCAATAACAAGTTAAGCAAAGTGAATTCACCCAACTATTTCATTGGCGGACTTAAGATCATATGTCAGGGCCCACTCCTACTTAACCTAAACGTTAGTTTCAACCCAGTCGAGCCACCAGTATCTTTCTTGATTCAATCTTTCGACGCTCAAAAAGTCCCTTTCGGGTACACTTACGCAGTATCTCAGATCAGCATTTCCATCACCCGAGGATATTGATTCATAGAGAATACGGTTATCTGTCGCCCTTCTAGCAAGATGGTAAATAATGGGTACGTTCGTCGAGTCTGATAAGCAGCCATGTGCATCCAGATATAGGAATGCCTCAGGTGGGATATAACCACTCGCCAAAATGTTTCTGAAATACTCAGGATTGGGATAAAACAAGCCCGTTCGCTCTCCGTAACTTTAGCTAACCGCGCGAAATGATTCCTCACAAGATCCAGAATTAGATTGTCAATTCTGGATACACCGGAATCATCCAATAGCCTCTTATTAGAGACGTAATGCCGAAAGTCGGAATGTGAGCTTCTGTACATCCGCATACAAGCTCGAAGACATTTTCTTTCAAATAACCGAAGCTTTTCCATGTAAGATAGGCTTATCTTCCACCATACTGGACTCGCAAAAGTCAGAATTGGACAAATGAATGCTTGGTAACATATGATCTTCACATCGGGTCTTAGATAGTTGGAGTAAAAAAGACTTTTGAGTGACATAAATGCCGCCCTTGCTTTTTGTAACTGCATATGTATGTGCTCATTGTAGTACAAGAATTTGTCCAAAACCACACCTAAATACTTCACAACGGTCTTTGATTCTATGTGGGGACCATTGGAACTCGTTATCCGAAGATTTTTCCAATTTCGTCTCAAATCTGAATTACCGCGTCTTACTGGGATGCGGAACAGTATGGTTTCACATTTCATGTGGTTGATCTTTAGCTTCCATTCTGAACAAAATGTTTGTAGCTTATCAAAATTGTTTTGAAGCTCTCTTTGGTTATCCTGTTCGGAAACGTTGTATACTGCACTCCCTTATAAGATACATTAACATTTTTGGCAATAGTTCGAAGACTATCACCCTGTTTATGAAAAGCTTTAATCACAGCTCTCTTTTAATTCATATTTGCGTCAAAAACTTGAAAAAAAGCATAAATTACTAGCTGATTTCAAACTTTTGGCCGGTAAAGTATTCATGAAAGGCTTTGTCCTCCCACTGTTATTTTTCCCTCTATCTTTCCTTGAAATTATTTGAAGGAATCTGTATTTCTCGTTACGTAAGCAGTGTCATGGGTAATCTACTTAACTGTTTTTTAACTAAATACATATATTAGTTCTCTTTTCTTGCCCATCCGTCCCAACACCTCTTCGATAGATATTCTGTCTGCCTAGGAAATATGAAGTATTCTTCCGTATATCCACATTTCAAAAGCTTCTATTTTTTCTTATCATTGCTCTCTTTAATGCCCAGGTTTCTAGCATCGATCAAATATATCATTCCACCATTCTTGGCTTGATTTTTAAGTCGACTCCCCTGCTGCAAAATATTTTTCTCATTTTACTGAAGACCGCCCTCGGTTGCTCTAGTCTGCACTCTATTTCTTTAATAGGATTGGCGTTACTTTCAATTAACGTTTGCAAGTATTTCAATTTTCTGAGTCTTTCGATGTTGTTGCTTACTTTTAGGTTTACTTTTAGGTCCAGATTCGGTATTTGTTGTTTCCTAGTTAATATCATAAACTTTGTTTTAACGTTGTCTATGCTTAATCCGTAGTCGGCACTTACACTGTTGAGCTTGTTCATCATATTACTTAATTTATACCGCTTGCTATTATAATAGCATCATCCGGGTATCTGTAGGTATTTATGTACATGGACTCCGTTTACCTTCAAACCAAAGTTTCTTCGAAAAAATATATTGAAAAGTAATGGTGAAAGAAGGCAGCCTTGTTTCACTCGTCTGCGAATCTCAACTTCTTCTGATTCTTCTTCTTCCATTACTATCTTTGCCTTCAGACCCCAATATAGATTTCTACTCACTCTGCTGTCGTTCATATCAATACTCTTATTTTCAAGGATCACCATCATTGTCTTGTGCTGTGCTCTATCAAAGGCTTTTTTCGTAATCTACCAAGCATTAGTATACGTCTTTGTTCATTTGCAAGCTTCGTTGAACTAATACGGTGAAAGTGAACAGTGCCTCGCCAATACCAAAGTCATTTTTAAATCTAAATCCAGTTTACTATATGCTTGCGTATTATTTTTAGGAAAATCTTTAACGCATGACTCATTAGGCTGATTGTTCTGTAAATAGTCACAGCATTGTATGGCTTTACTTTTCTTCGAAAGTGTCTTTTGGGATCTTGCCATGCCTATAGATCGCGTTGAATAGATTACTAGTACAGGAATACTCTCCTTATCGATAAGCTTATGAAGTTTATTCAGCAATTCGTCTGGGCCTGTTGCTTTTTTATTTTCGGACTCTTTCATGACCTCTTCTTTCATTATTTCCGGTCCGTCAGATCAATGTAATGGTTCTGGTTGGTGTTTTTCCTTCATAAAAAGCTCTTCAATGTATCCTTTTCATCTTTTTAGTTTGTTTTTGTTCCCACTAGGATTTTGCCTTCCTTATCTTTTAAAACACTGAGTTTTGCTTTCTTCTACCAGTACCAGAAATGTCCCTTTTATTTTTATTTACGTTAAAGCTGTCGTGATTTTATCATGTGTCTCTAATTCTTCTCATTATTCCTGTAACTGCCTGTTTTTTGCCTCCCTAATCTTATTTCTTATCCACTCTAAGTATTTCGTTGTATCTGCTTTAATTTGCTTTTTTTTCCTCTTTTCCTCTTTGGCCGGTTTTTTCTACTGTTCTACTAGACACGGGGCTAGTAGGTTTTTCATAAGCCCTGTCCAACTCAAATCAATAGTTTGTTCGGCAATTAAGCCCATGCCCATGATTAAGAGTTTTTCTTTTATCTTCCTTTTAGCTTGATCTTGTTCTTCTTGGTTTCTGAGAATATTCAGTTGATTTTTTTTTCTCTTTCTGCTTTTTTTTTTTGACTTTCTTTAGTTGAATCTTAATTTTTGCAAGAACGGGGCTGTGATCTGTCCTAAACCTCTTATTTATGATAACATAGTCTATTTGGTTCCTTATTACTGCCAAGATCCACGTATAAAATCCTTGTAGTGGCAGTTTGAACCACTTGATTGTGATGACTTTTGGGTAACATTTTCGTAAATATATTTAGGAGATTGTATGCATTTATACAAGTTGGTAAAATTAGAAGGGAAAATTGAGCTATATGCGTTTGCATATTACCACTTTTTTTATATCATCTCGTTACACTGCATCAGCTGGCGGTGTGAGAAATTGCGCCAAAGGAATGTTATCTTCATCGTCCCATAATGAGTTGTCACCGAAGCCAGTATGTCTCAAATAATTCCGGATTGTGCCTTCTGCACAACGAATGTCCAAGATTTATGAAGAAACCGCATTGCTTTAAGTAAAGATACAGAAACACAATCTTGGTGCTCCACTATTTTCATATAATGTACCAGCAAACGGCGACGGTGATGTAACTCTAAATTTTGAATCACCGCCCGATCCATGAGTTGAAGAATACAACATCGATAGCTTTTGTTCGGATGTTTCTCAGATGTGCATGGCAGATATCAAGGAATAAAACAATTTTCCGACCTTGTTTTTTCAATCCTTGATCAAGTTTTCGTATGCACTTCTCAAAAATAGATGAAGTCATCCAGGAGTTTTTGTTACTGGAATATTTAACAGGAATAGCTTTTGTTTCTTTAAAACACACCGGTTTCGCACTTTTGCCAATAATAAAAAGTGGCAAGGTTTCAGTTCCGCTCGTATTAGCAGTAACAAGGCATGTCACCCAATGTTTACTATGCTTACCGCCATGCTATTTCTTGTTTTCAAAGCGAGGATCTTATTTGGTAAGTTGAGCATCGGTTCCTCTATCTCTCTCAGACAATGCGTACATGATATGTGATGGTGATATGTAGAGCGGTGCCTTGACTGTCCGTGGAGCTATCCTACAGTTTCCTGGGCGCACAATATAAGAGATTGATACATAAAGTCATAATTTGTGTCTCCCAACAGTTGGAACCTATCAGTAGAGGTTATCATTCTGGATCCATAAACTTTGTTATTCGCAATATATGTATCCTCCGAATGATCTTCGACTACAACCATAGCGATTAAATGCTGAATCCAGCCAATGTTTCCCCTGCCGATTCCCCTGTTAAGCTATTCAAATTTTCGTTTATAGTCTTCCCTAGGTCGCTGTTAGGGTCGATAAATCAATAAAAGCCTTTTGAATATTAGAGCCTTAATTTAAGAAGCTAATGTCTGTATCTTTCTCCCATGATTTAATAAAGATAGTATCTTTTGTAGTGGAAGATCCTAAATAAGGATGGTAGGGACCCCTTGTTTCTTCTGGGTTCTCCATCCCTGTGGAACCCAAGATTGACTAAATGAATGAAAATGATAGTAGTCCCGATGATTTTTCTATTCCAAGATCGTTGAAGCAAATGGTATGCATGGTCGGATGTACAATGCCATAATGCTCCACGATTGTGAGAGGTATAAGATAAAAGCGGTTCAAATTGTGTCAACTCACACTTCACAATGGCATTATCAACTTTCTCTTGAGACAGTTTTTTGAAGATATTCCTAATAGTTTTGGAGTTTTGAAATAGCCTAAGTATTTGATCTGTCATTCCGAATAAAGTGGATGATTTGAATTCGCTGACTAATCTAGTGAAACAAGCGTGTATCGTGGATAAGAAATGTATAAATTTCTCTTCAGAGCTTCGAACGTACATTACAGCGTCTCTGACCACCTCATTTCTGATGCTCTCTGGTTTATTTAGCAACGCCATCTTTATCTTATCCCTTATTAAATTGGCAGAACTTAAGCCCTTCTAATGAAATGTTTTTCGTTGAATCGTGAAATGGAAGGGTTCCCAAATTTGGCCGCGAGTTGTTTTAAAACTGGATCTCTTGATGTTGTAGCTATGATCCTCCAAAATAACAAACTTTCTGTTACGGGATCAGGAAACATTCTCATATGCATTCTTGTTAAGGACATCCCATATATTCCGCCTAAGGAAGGGTCAAGATAAAGTACTCCAATTCTGAATGCCTTCCCCTCTAAATTTTTAGGTTTGCTAACTAGGTTCCGCGGTGCTGTTCTCAAGGCCGGATTTTGCTTATTTAGTATAGGGATGCCCAAACTCCCTTACCAATTATATGATGTCATAGCATTGAGATGACTATTGGAATGATAAGCGATAGTTAGACAATTTGTTGGTACTGTGGAGAGGACATTCCTCAAAGATGGAAGCTAATCATTTTTGGTGCAGCAAATCCGGGGGAATACCTCTTCTCTTCCAGACAAGTTATGTTTCCTCTGAATATGATGGTCTTACCATAAAGGAGGATATTCGAAGACTTGAGGGTCTCATCTTCATTTAGCTTTAGACCTATCTTCGTTGTTTAATGCGTAAACAAATTGTTCAGAAGGCATTGAGCAGGGGTTTTGGGGCAACATTACTTTATATTCTGGAGACATTACTTTATAGAAATAATTCTTATCGGACTCTTTCTGTATGTGCTTTAACCTTTACCTTTGCTTTATCCATTAAAATGTTTTCTAAATCCCAGGGGTTGGGACCACTATCAGCAAGAACGAAAGCTTTTTCTGAGACGTTCTCTCTTGTTTTACGATTTACATTGTATAACCTTCGTACATTGTTCATCCCTACGAATAATTTTGTATGTGCTCCAAAAATGTTAATAACGTAAGTCTTCCATAACACTGCAGTATATATTGAAACATTGTTGAAATCTTTCTCAGGATTCATATCCCCGAGTCTCGAAGCAGATGTTTCTGTACCAAATTGTCCAATGAACTTACCATCTTGATACTAGGAAGTATATTCACCATAACCCTCATTGAAAAATATGATCTTTCTTTGACCTACATTTTTTTCCGATTCATTTCTCATAAAAGATGTTGCACATGATCACTTTTACTGTCTTTTTCCACATATACAGCCACTGGAGTCTCTTCAGAAAGAAAACTGTAATGTAGCAAAGCAAACATTAGAGGATCTAAACATTCATTCCATTTGGTATCATCCTTAGCGCCTTGCAATTTATATTCTTCACTAAAGGACATATGTATGTAAAAGGTTTCTTATCTCCACCAATAGCAGTAGTACTCAACGAATTGAGAAAGTTTGAGATGAAAGTTTTCAACTATTTAAAGCAGAAGTCTTAGAAAAATATTGGCAGAAGGAATTGCTCGTCTCTCCATCTTCCCTCTTTCCTTCTGTTTCATACATGAACAAAAGTCCTAAAATAATCTATAATACAGAGCCGAAAGCCTTTGCTGCTAGCTGCCCTTTTTGTTTATATTGGTAATGATTTTGTAATTATATACTGGTATTATAATAAATACAATCTTTATGGTTCTAAGAACAATACGTTTTCTACAAGGACAAATGGTTAGTTTTTGTCTCTTTACTTATTGCCTTTTAGTCTTTGTCACAACCACTTTTTTTTTTGTAAGGATAATAGAGTCTATGTAAAATTTTAAGAGTTGCAATAGAGAAGTTGGTATTTTGCTTAAATTCTTTCAATTCAAAATGAATATCATTGGAAGAAAAAATAAAATACTAGAGTCTTCGTTATAATGCTCAAGTGGAGCGACGGCAAATTTTATTGGAAGTTTTGGATGGACTTTGGGCAATGTGCTAGTAACAAAAAAAGCAAAAGGGTCACGTTTCCCACTTTGTCGGGAGTAAGAACGAGGCGGAATCTTACTGGGGCTTTTCTTTCCCACAAATCATACTAAAACGGACACAAAAAATCTTTAACCACTTATCTTTGTTATTCGTACCCGAAATCCCTACTCCGTTCTCCTCAACTCTGTTATTTTTGTTTTTGCTCCTTTAGTGAGAAAACTCTTTTTAACTTCCTGCCTCGTCGTAAAACTGTGACTAGGAGGAAGTGAAAGGATGAAGAAATTAAATATTAAAGCCAAATGTCAAACAACTTTCGTTGGACCCCGTGTGAGAAGAAGGGAACGATGTCGATTCCGTCTGTGCTCGTCCGCCGCCTGGGATAGTACGTTCCCTCCTCTCGTTATCGGGTGTTTTATGTGTTTCGTGTGGATGTGTTTATGTGTCTTAATGGGGTTCGTTGTCTCTAGCTTCCGTGGGCATCTCGGCGCCAGATCACTGTCTGTGCATGGCTAAGTGACCGCCTGTCACTGAATGCTGAGGAAATGGGTCTATGGTTGGTCGGAAGTGTGTGCCTTCTGTTTGTCATGGCACGTAGCTGGACATTGATCACTAGAACCGTTTTTCAGTGTTTGCAGATCTGCTTAGTGGCATCCGTTACACTCCTGTTTTCCCAGTAATGGTGGGACAGCTTTGCTGAACCTCCTTCATGTTAGCGTGGACCAACATTCCTCTTGTTAAGTACTCCTTGTATCCGCGGAACTCCTCCAATCTGTCGAGCTTACCCACTTTGTCATTTTAGCCGGCCTAGTCGCGTGGCCCTCCACTTTCGCAGAATTTTGCAGAGGCAACGGAAGAAAAGACGGAACAAAGGGATAGGCTTAGAGTGGTCCTTATTGTGGTAAAATTTACCGCAACAATAGTATGGATTGTAGTTTCCAGTAACTTTTTCGAAAGGGAACTTCGTAACTTGAAATAATTTTACCCAGTTGATCTTCAAGCTGGAATCCGGCAACATCTTTAACCTGTCCGATGGCCAGCATTTTAACATGGCCCTGTTAGTAACTGTTTTTTTTTTAATAAATTCGTCAGTACTCATGCGACTGACTGTATCATGAAGACCTAAAATCCTATCCGGTATTAGTTTGATTTAATCTAAAGAGAATTATATTCTTTCGGTTTAGTTTCATAGTTGCTTTTCTTTTTCTTAATCACGTTTGTTAAAATATAGATATTGATCTAGCCAGATCCCAAGGTACCTGACTACACTTCTACTCGCCAATGGGGACCCGTTAGGTCCCACCGTAGAGAAGTTTTGCCAATGCTTTCTGGTGTCCCTTGAGGCCTCAAATAACGGCGTTCTGAACAGGATGGAAATTAAAGAAGGTTGAGTTACTTCAGGTGCATAGACCGAGACCACTGTACATACTTTGACACTCATTTTGAAAGCCTGATGGACCAAGTCGTATTACATTTGTGTTGAAGGTCCGCTGTGGTTTATATTGCATAAATGATCTGTGCTCTTATACAATCCACTCCTGGAACATATAATACAGTATTTTTTTCGAAGACCCAGGAAATTTACCTTTGCCGTATTCAAACTCATATCAACAGCCTAATGATGTTTTTCTATTAGACCTGCAAGGGACAAGCAACGAATTCCGTCTATAGGATCAATATCACCACGCTCTTTTGCAGCGTTAGCTTCATTATTGGCTGCTGCAGACATATTTTTCCCTCCAATATCTTTTACGCGTTGTTTTTTTACTATTTTTGCTGTATTTTTTGTATTGAAGTAGTTTCTTACAATTTTAAGTATCCATAACCAGAACTTGCTATACGTAACATAAGAGCGGTATTAACATGTATTGCGTTATCTTTTTTTCGTTTAACCATACTCGCTCTTCATATTGCATTTTGAGTATACCCTCACGCGCGAACCGTGATTTAATATACTGCAGCCGAAATAGGGACAGTGTTGATCGATTTGTTTAAATTGGTTAAATAAATGTTGAACTACATATAGAGATTTGATTTTAAGCTTTTATTAATTTTCTGAAGCTATGCCAATAACGTGGGCGTCGTGGGTCAGTGGTTAGTGCGTTTAACTATGGAGCACGGGGTTCGAGGTTCGAATCCCAGTCGGAACCCCTAAAAGTTTTTCACGGCCCCACTTCTCGCGAGCGTCTGACAAACATCCGAGAGTATAACTGTCCTGAGAAAGCTTCTCAAACAACAAACTGTCCTTTGGACACGGCATTAAACAGTAGGCCCCTTCTATTCGTATAAAGGATACAACACGCACAACACGAATGGCTGTGAAAAGCTAGGCTCTGGGTCCCATCGACCTGTTGCGCCAAGTTTTTATTTTTTTTTTGTATGCCAATAACGTCTTCATTTGTCGTAATGTAATCTATTAGGTGCATATGATGAGTAGATGAGGGTCCTTCATCAAAAGCTTCATGGTTGGTTGTTTAGAATCTAAATATTGCAATAATAGAAACATGATATCGAATCCACTAGTTTTGCCAAGAACTAGGTGGAAAAGCTACCATCGCAGTCTTGACGGATATCCCTTAGTGCTACCTTGCCAATAATTTCTTTTGGGATTTTAAACGGCAGCATTTTACTTAAAAGGCACGGATTACTTCGAATTTGTTTAATAATGATCAGGGATTCAACCTTAAGTTGTCTACAGTTCTTCGATTATATGTATATTAATTTTAATGAGACACAGAGGGCGTTCACTAAATGAGTGTGTTAAACAAAACTAGATTATAGATAAGTTGGACGATTAAGAAGGTAAACTTGAAACATTGATATCGTTTTCTGAGACCACTTTTTCCCCCGCTTCGATGAGTGTCCTGTTAGATCATTATCCTCTTGCAACATCCATCGACGTGTTATCTTGCCTTCGGTGTAGGATTACATATTAATGTTTACTGCCCTCTATTCGATAAATAAGACCTACACCCTGTTTCATCATCTTCATAGTCTATTTATTGCAATGTTACGTATTGGACACTTAAGTATGACACTTATGACCTTTAATTATAACTAATTAAATAAACAGACTTAAGTTTCTTCAAAAAAAAAAAAAGGATTGCAACGTAGGCTCGCTGCAATGTTCCTTTGTTCTTTGACAGAAGCCATACTTTTGTTACACTTTTTGATTTTTGCTGATTGTATATAAGCCGCCCTTATATAAAAAATGTCTCCTCTTTAGAGAGAGTCAGACAATTTCTGTTCTCTGGTATTGAAGAACGCCTTAGATTGCCACTTGATTACATTTTCAATATTATTTTAAAACAGTTTGAACAATATTTCTTATTGCAGATTCTTAACTGCTTTGTCAGTTCAGCGCTACAATGCTGGGCTCGACCTATATCTCATAAATAATTCTGTCAACTTCTCCATTTTTATTTTGTTTTGAAAAACTAGCCTCTTTTTAACTGTTAGCCCCAAAAAGTAAAGCTAAAGACAAATATTTCTAAATTTATGCAGGAGATATTAGAGGTGTCCCTGTTATTTTACACATCCAAAACAAACCACTTCACAGTGGGTCCCGTTCATACAAAGATATTCAACTTATCACAATTTGTCGTGTGTAATCGTTAGAGATATAAATGTATATATTTTTTTTACTGTTCATAAGAATCTTAAAGAGAGAATTATACAGTATTTCTATGTACGTACATAGGATTAAGATTATTTAGAATACTAAGAGATTTTAACAAGATATAGAAAATTGTCTATTGTATCCAAAAAATTAAACATGGCTATAAATAACATAAATAATGTACATTCAGTGTATAGGAACATCTATACGTTTACACATAACACTTAAATAGAAGTGTAAATTACTACTATTAATGTAACTTTGGAATATTACTACATAATTAATATAAATTGCAAGAAAATTGTTTATTAATCTAATGTAACACATTTTCACATTATAAACATTACACCAGGGTTTTCAATAATAAAAAAATAAACGTTAAACACTCATTAATATAATTAATGTATTGCTGTTAAATTACTAAATAAATGAGTGGAGCTGGCGATTTGTAAGTTTTAACATTTTATTGTCTGTATACTTAAAATACTGTGTGATCTATTACAATATTAACCTTATATTCGTCATAATAAAATTTGTACAAGCCTTAAAAAATGGTTGTTCTTTATTTAAATAAAGAGTACTCCAGTGGGCACCGTGGCTCAAGTGGTTAGTGCGTTGGACTATATATCACGAGGTTAATGATTAGAGTCCCAGCCTATAGGTCTGACAAATATCCGAGACTATAACTATCATAAAAAACCTACTAAAATAACAAATTGATTTGGACTTTGATATACTCAGTTGGCCGCTGTTAGGCATTTGGAAATCAATGTGGAGTACAAGGGTTAAAGAGGGAAAAAGACCCTCGATCCAACTCGTAAGCAATGTGGGGGACCACAGTGAAAAATGGGCAAAGTCTCTCGATCCAACCCGTAAGCAATGTGGGGCACTACAGTGAAAGATGGTCAAAGTTGATGGGTGCACCTTAAATGCTATACCCCCTCATATCGCCTCTTCCTTAGCTTTTTGGGTCAAATAAGCGAAATTCATCAAAGAAACCTCAACCAAAAAATTCAAATCGGATGATTTAGACTTTGGTATACTCAGTTGGCCGCTATTAGGCATTTGGAAATCAATGTGGAGTACAAGGGTCAAAGAGGGAAAAAGACCCTCGATCCAACTCGTAAGCAATGTGGGGGACCACAGTGAAAAATGGGCAAAGTCTCTCGATCCAACCCGTAAGCAATGTGGGGCACTACAGTGAAAGATGGTCAAAGTTGATGGGTGCACCTTAAATGCTATACCCCCTCATATCGCCTCTTTCTTAGCTTTTTGGGTCAAATAAGCGAAATTCATCAAACAAACCTCAACCAAAAAATTCAAATCGGATGATTTAGACTTTGGTATACTCAGTTGGTCGCTATTAGGCATTTGGAAATCAATGTGGAGTACAAGGGTCAAAGAGGGAAAAAGACCCTCGATCCAACTCGTAAGCAATGTGGGGGACCACAGTGAAAAATGGGCAAAGTCTCTCGATCCAACCCGTAAGCAATGTGGGGCACTACAGTGAAAGATGGTCAAAGTTGATGGGTGCACCTTAAATGCTATACCCCCTCATATCGCCTCTTCCTTAGCTTTTTGGGTCAAATAAGCGAAATTCATCAAAGAAACCTCAACCAAAAAATTCAAATCGGATGATTTAGACTTTGGTATACTCAGTTGGCCGCTATTAGGCATTTGGAAATCAATGTGGAGTACAAGGGTCAAAGAGGGAAAAAGACCCTCGATCCAACTCGTAAGCAATGTGGGGGACCACAGTGAAAAATGGGCAAAGTCTCTCGATCCAACCCGTAAGCAATGTGGGGCACTACAGTGAAAGATGGTCAAAGTTGATGGGTGCACCTTAAATGCTATACCCCCTCATATCGCCTCTTTCTTAGCTTTTTGGGTCAAATAAGCGAAATTCATCAAACAAACCTCAACCAAAAAATTCAAATCGGATGATTTAGACTTTGGTATACTCAGTTGGTCGCTATTAGGCATTTGGAAATCAATGTGGAGTACAAGGGTCAAAGAGGGAAAAAGACCCTCGATCCAACTCGTAAGCAATGTGGGGGACCACAGTGAAAAATGGGCAAAGTCTCTCGATCCAACCCGTAAGCAATGTGGGGCACTACAGTGAAAGATGGTCAAAGTTGATGGGTGCACCTTAAATGCTATACCCCCTCATATCGCCTCTTCCTTAGCTTTTTGGGTCAAATAAGCGAAATTCATCAAACAAACCTCAACCAAAAAATCCAAATCGGATGATTTAAACTTTGGTATACTCAGTTGGCCGCTATTAGGCATTTGGAAATCAATGTGGAGTACAAGGGTCAAAGAGAGAAAAAGACCCTCGATCCAACTCGTAAGCAATGTGGGGGACCACAGTGAAAAATGCGCAAAGTCTCTCGATCCAACCCGTAAGCAATGTGGGGCACTACAGTGAAAGATGGTCAAAGTTGATGGGTGCACCTTAAATGCTATACCCCCTCATATCGCCTCTTCATTAGCTTTTTGGGTCAAATAAGCGAAATTCATCAAACAAACCTCAACCAAAAAATTCAAATCGGATGATTTAGACTTTGGTATACTCAGTTGGCCGCTATTAGGCATTTGGAAATCAATGTGGAGTACAAGGGTCAAAGAGGGAAAAAGACCCTCGATCCAACTCGTAAGCAATGTGAAAAATGGGCAAAGTCTCTCGATCCAACCCGTAAGCAATGTGGGGCACTACAGTGAAAGATGGTCAAAGTTGATGGGTGCACCTTAAATGCTATACCCCCTCATATCGCCTCTTCCTTAGCTTTTTGGGTCAAATAAGCGAAATTCATCAAACAAACCTCAACCAAAAAATTCAAATCGGATGATTTAGACTTTGGTATACTCAGTTGGTCGCTATTAGGCATTTGGAAATCAATGTGGAGTACAAGGGTCAAAGAGGGAAAAAGACCCTCGATCCAACTCGTAAGCAATGTGGGGGACCACAGTGAAAAATGGGCAAAGTCTCTCGATCCAACCCGTAAGCAATGTGGGGCACTACAGTGAAAGATGGTCAAAGTTGATGGGTGCACCTTAAATGCTATACCCCCTCATATCGCCTCTTCCTTAGCTTTTTGGGTCAAATAAGCGAAATTCATCAAACAAACCTCAACCAAAAAATTCAAATCGGATGATTTAGACTTTGGTATACTCAGTTGGTCGCTATTAGGCATTTGGAAATCAATGTGGAGTACAAGGGTCAAAGAGGGAAAAAGACCCTCGATCCAACTCGTAAGCAATGTGGGGGACCACAGTGAAAAATGGGCAAAGTCTCTCGATCCAACCCGTAAGCAATGTGGGGCACTACAGTGAAAGATGGTCAAAGTTGATGGGTGCACCTTAAATGCTATACCCCCTCATATCGCCTCTTCCTTAGCTTTTTGGGTCAAATAAGCGAAATTCATCAAACAAACCTCAACCAAAAAATCCAAATCGGATGATTTAAACTTTGGTATACTCAGTTGGCCGCTATTAGGCATTTGGAAATCAATGTGGAGTACAAGGGTCAAAGAGGGAAAAAGACCCTCGATCCAACTCGTAAGCAATGTGGGGGACCACAGTGAAAAATGGGCAAAGTCTCTCGATCCAACCCGTAAGCAATGTGGGGCACTACAGTGAAAGATGGTCAAAGTTGATGGGTGCACCTTAAATGCTATACCCCCTCATATCGCCTCTTCCTTAGCTTTTTGGGTCAAATAAGCGAAATTCATCAAACAAACCTCAACCAAAAAATTCAAATCGGATGATTTAGACTTTGGTATACTCAGTTGGCCGCTATTAGGCATTTGGAAATCAATGTGGAGTACAAGGGTCAAAGAGGGAAAAAGACCCTCGATCCAACTCGTAAGCAATGTGGGGAACCACAGTGAAAAATGGGCAAAGTCTCTCGATCCAACCCGTAAGCAATGTGGGGCACTACAGTGAAAGATGGTCAAAGTTGATGGGTGCACCTTAAATGCTATACCCCCTCATATCGCCTCTTCCTTAGCTTTTTGGGTCAAATAAGCGAAATTCATCAAACAAACCTCAACCAAAAAATCTAAATCGGATGATTTAGACTTTGGTATACTCAGTTGGCCGCTATTAGGCACTTGAAAATCGATGTGGAGTACCAGAGTCAAAGATGAAAAAAGGACCAACCTGTAAGCCATAGTGAAAAATGGTCAAGGTCGATGGGTGCACCTTAAATGCTATATCCTCTCATTTCTCCTCTTCCTAAGCTTTTTGGGTCAAATAAGCGAAATTCAGCAAACAAACCTCAACCAAAAAATCCAAATTGGATGATTTAGACTTTGGTATACTCAGTTAGCCGCTATTAGGCATTTGAAAATCAATGTGGAGTACCAGGGTCAAAGGGGGAAAAGGGCCCTGGATCCAACTCCTAAGCCATGTGAGGGACCACAGTGAAAAATGGCCAAAGTCTCGCGATCCAATTTATAAGCAATGTGAGGGACCACAGTGAAAGATGGTCAAAGTCGATGGGTGCAACATTTGAAAATCAATGTGGAGTACCAGGTCAAAGAGGGCAAAAGGCCCTCGATCCAACTCTTAAGCCATGTGGGGGATCAGTTGGCCGCTATTAGGCAATTGAAAATCAATGTGGAGTACCAGGGTCAAAGAGGGGAAAAGACCTTCGATCCAATTCATAAGCAATGTGGGGGACCACAGTGAAAGATGGTCAAAGTCGATGGGTGCACCTTAAATGCTATATCCTCTCATATCTCCCCTGCGTTAGCTTTTTGGGTCTAATAAGCGAAATTCAGCAAACAAACCTCAACGAAAAAAAGCCAAATCAGATGATTTAGACTTTGATATACTCAGTTGGCCGCTATTAGGTATTTGAAAACCAATGTTTCGAAGACTTTAATCTTAACTGGGACTCTTATTTTCCCTCTAGAGAGAGCTGGATAAATGGTGATATCATCAACCCGATCTCCATATCCACCAATGAACCAATGAACTAGCTAGAACGGTAGGTGAAGTGCACTACCCTCGTGCCGAGCCCAACCTACCAAAAAAAAAAACAGCAGAGAACCAATATCACTCAATACATCGTAGCTGACCTTCCTCATTGGCATCTTTCCAGGCCATAACTCAAGGGCGGCCCACTTGAGAAGAATAGAAGTCAGCAGACATACAGACCTAGGCAGAGTCGCTCCCCCATGGACTACTCTAACACACATATCGGCTGGAACGTGGACACCGTCTTAAATCCAACGGCGATAAATCGCATGAGCGAGGTGATAGGACGATTTCTTGAGATTGCACGATTGTCGAACTTCCCCCTCAGTAGATCGATTGGTTGACCAGTTATGTGACATGTGGCATGTGGCATCAAGTTCATCGAATTCTGGCTAAAAATAGTTTTCCAACATGGCACGATAGCGAGTTCTAAATGACGACTACGCTCCAATCACAGCTCCTGCATGAAATCGTCACAACAAGGTCACTTTTTGTGGATCTAATAGATTTCCTTGAAGCATACATATGTATGTAGGTTTGTTGCTGTCAACGCATACTTTGGTTATTGACAAAACCATTAAACCAAAAATGAGCTTCATGACTGAAGATGAAATTCAGGGTTTTCGTCAAACTTTTGCGCCGTCCAATCGAAGAGGTTTCGGGACCAAGATCAAGAGGCTTCAATTATTGCTTTAATTTGTAAGGGTGTAGGCTAAGATCTTTACACTTAATTCCCCACAATGTGGACTGAAATATTCCCAATTCACAGCAAATTATGACTTTTCATTCTGGTTGCAGCAATCTACGAGTTTTACTTGTCATTACCGACCATGAAGCACAAAGCAAACGAATTGTAAGGTTAAACTCTTACAAATGTTTTGGTTGCGAGAATGAGGATTGCATTTTACATTTCGTGAAATGCGAATAAACTTCCATGAATTTGGCTAAGAAACCATGCATTGCTATAGTTTTGTCGTTTTCATTAAAAGAACGTGTTAATCGACACTACTGCATAAAAAGACTATTGGCGATAAAAATATTCAGTCTCAGTTTTTTTTTAAAAGAATAACCCTCTTAACCAGGAAAAGTCCTACCGTGAAGGAAAGATAGTCTGCGCCATAAAACGACATAGTAATGATGAAGTTTGAAGTGAATATTTTAAAGTAAATTCCGAAAGTCCGAATTTCCGTAGTAATTTCAAATAATTTCCGATCGTGGCTTTTTCGTGAACTTTACCATGATAAGATAGGTCTGTTCCCATACTTTCTGCACCAAAATTTACAGATTGAACAATTTCTAAGAATGGGGGTAAAACATTCTCACAGAGAGCCAAATGTACCAAAAAGTACAGAATGCATTGAGCAAGGAACTGTCCACTTTTTAAACGTCAGAAACATGTGTGACAAAAAATTAAAAGTGTCTATAAAGAAATTTCTTGGGCTGAAATTCACAGATAGAGGAAATTGCTTACTCTCTACTACGAAATTTTGGCGTACCGGAACAGGATTCAATAATTTTCCGTAATAATTTTACAGTAATAGAAAAAGATTTATGTAAACATTGACTGAATTTTTGACTCTGACAGATCATAATAAACTTTAACGATGCATTTGCATTAAAATACAAAATTGATATACATAATCCAAACATTTAAAATGTGAGTGGCATTCTAATATCAGAAACGATCTTTAGTTTCGACGCACATGAAGTAGCCATATGCCAAATATCGTAAACCAAAATCAGTGATATGACCCTTAAGTTAATCCCTTGCATGGGGTTTTCCCATAATTTTATGACACCATCTGTGTATTTTGGTGAATTATTGCAATCCAAGCAATGTGCCATTACTCCTGTTATAATAATAGGACGTTGCGAATATATTTTAACAAAAGTATTGAAATGGAAATAAAAGAACGCATTTAAGTAATGGTCCATATCATGAGTAAAATAAGAGAATGAGAATTAAATAATAATAAAGCAATATGTAAAGGTCCAGGTATACATAATTCCGGTTCGCTCAGCTCCCTTTAATTTAAGAATAAAATTTTCCAAATGGCAACACTTCTTATTCCCTAATTACGTTATTAAGAGAAAAACGTAATTAAGTGAGTCCTTCGAGGTCACAGGCTTAAAAATGGGACCGCATACATGAAGTAGCCATATGCCAAATATCATGAAACAAAATCAGTGATACGACCCTAAAGTTAATCCCTTGCATGGGGTTTTCCCAAAATCTTATGACACCATCTGTGCATTTTGGTGAATTATTGCAGTCCAATCAATGTTGCCATTACTCCTGTTATAATAATTAATGATAGGGCGTTGCGATTAAATTTTAACAAAAGTATTAAAATGGAAATAAAAGAACGCATTTGAGTAATGGTCCATGTCATGAGTAAAATAAGAGAATGAGAATTAAATAATAACAAAGCAATATGTAAAGGTCCAGGTATACATAATTCCGTTTCGCTCAACTCCCTTTAATTTTACGAATAAAATTTTCCAAATGGCAACACTACTTATTCCCTAATTACGTTATTAAGAGAAAAACATAATTAAGTGAAGACCCTCGAAGTCCCAGGCTTAGAAATGGAACCGTATAAAAGCGCAGTACTTTCGGTCACTTTAGCTCAGTAGTTTACAAACCAAAGCGAAAAAATGTTGCCTCCATTATATAAAGAATTTGTGGTTATTCAACTGATTTATGAGTAAGTTATACTATATGTATTTTGTTTGCAAAATTTTACAATTTTCTTTTGTTCTTAACAGTCCATCAAGGAAAAAACACCTTATGATGACCAGGGAAAGATCCAGACCCAGTGGAACTGTAGCAGAAGCTCGTGCGTGGGTAAGGTTTAACAAATTTATGTGTAATTATTTTTATTTAATAAAAAGTGTTTTTGTTTTATTTTTTTTAGTATGCAGAAACTTATTTTGCAGAGCGAGCCACGATACCATCGGCAGTACGAATCAAGTACAGGGAATGGCGGATCTTTTCGGGCGACGAAGTGCTCTTCACATTTGAAGGAACTAGGTACGATCAGGGCTACATCTTCGTCGGCTTGGAGAAAACGTACTGGTTCTTCTTTCAGAACTTTCCTGGGACTCTGAACTTAGAGGGCAGTACAATCTTGCGGTGTTCTCTTTGCGGGTGTTGTATATTCCGCTTATACAAAACCGTAGTGGAGAACATCAAATTGTTCCTTCAGGCCCGAAGGAATATTACTTAAGATTAAACAAAAATGTGGTGTCATTGACCTAAACATTAATGTGTAAGTTATAATAATTGTATTTTGTTTGCAAAATTTTACAATTTTCTTCTTTTTTTTAACAGTTAATCAAGGAAAAACACCTCATGATGACCAGGGAAAGATCCAGACCCAGTGGAACTGTAGCAGAAGCTCGTGCGTGGGTAAGTTTTAACAGATTTATGTGTAATTATTTTTATTTAATAAAAAGTGTTTTTGTTTTATTTTTTTTAGTATGCAGAAACTTATTTTGCAGAGCGAGCCACGATACCATCGGCAGTACGAATAAAGTACAGGGAATGGTGGATCTTTTCGGGCGACGAAGTGCTCTTCACATTTGAAGGAACTAGGTACGATCAGGGCTACATCTTCGTCGGCTTGGAGAAAACGTACTGGTTCTTCTTTCAAAACTTTCCTGGGACTCTGAACTTAGAGGGCAGTACAATCTTGCGGTGTTCTCTTTGCGGGTGTTGTATATTCCGCTTATACAAAACCGTAGTGGAGAACATCAAATTGTTCCTTCAGGCCCGAAGGAATAGTACTTAAGATTAAACAAAAATGTGGTGTCATTGACCTAAACATTAATGTGTAAGTTATAATAATTGTATTTTGTTTGCAAAATTTTACAATTTTCTTCTTATTTTTTAACAGTTAATCAAGGAAAAACACCTCATGATGACCAGGGAAAGATCCAGACCCAGTGGAACTGTAGCAGAAGCTCGTGCGTGGGTAAGTTTTAACAAATTTATGTATAATTATTTTTATTTAATAAAAAGTGTTTTTGTTTTATTTTTTTTAGTATGCAGAAACTTATTTTGCAGACCGAGCCACGATACCATCGGCAGTACGAATAAAGTACAGGGAATGGTGGATCTTTGCGGGCGACGAAGTGCTCTTCACATTTGAAGGAACTAGGTACGATCAGGGCTACATCTTCGTCGGCTTGGAGAAAACGTACTGGTTCTTCTTTCAGAACTTTCCTGGGACTCTGAACTTAGAGGGCAGTACAATCTTGCGGTGTTCTCTTTGCGGGTGTTGTATATTCCGCTTATACAAAACCGTAGTGGAGAACATCAAATTGTTCCTTCAGGCCCGAAGGAATAGTACTTAAGATTAAACAAAAATGTGGTGTCATTGACCTAAACATTAATGTGTAAGTTATAATAATTGTATTTTGTTTGCAAAATATTACAATTTTCTTCTTTTTTTTTAACAGTTAATCAAGGAAAAACACCTCATGATGACCAGGGAAAGATCCAGACCCAGTGGAACTGTAGCAGAAGCTCGTGCGTGGGTAAGTTTTAACAAATTTATGTGTAATTATTTTTATTTAATAAAAAGTATTTTTGTTTTATTTTTTTTAAGTATGCAGAAACTTATTTTGCAGAGCGAGCCACGATACCATCGGAAGTACGAATAAAGCACAGGGAATGGCGGATCTTTTCAGGCGACCAAGTGCTCTTCACATTTGAAGGAACTAGGTACGATCAGGGCTACATCTTCGTCGGCTTGGAGGAAACGTACTGGTTCTTCTTCCAGAACTTTCCTGGGACTCTGAACTTAGAGGGCAGTACAATCTTGCGGTGTTCTCTTTGCGGGTGTTGTATATTCCGCTTATACAAAACCGTAGTGGAGAACATCAAATTGTTCCTTCAGGCCCGAAGGAATAGTACTTAAGATTAAACAAAAATGTGGTGTCATTGACCTAAACATTAATGTGTAAGTTATAATAATTGTATTTTGTTTCCAAAAATTTTACAATTTTCTTCTTTTTTTTAACAGTCAATACTCAGATCCATACTCAGTGCAGAACTTCGTACTTGGGTAACTTTTAGCAAGTTTATGTGCTGAAACTTATTTCGCAGAGCCAGCCACGATACCATTGGAAGTACGAATAAAGTACAGGAAATGGCGATTATTTCAATCGACGAAGTACTATTTACATTTGAAGGAACTAGGTACGATCAGGGCTACATCTTTGTCGGCTTGGAGACAACGTACTGGTACTTCTTCTAGAACTTTCATGGGACCCGTATTGAGGAGAACATTAAATTGTTCCTTCAGGCCCGTAGGAATAGTGTCTTAAATAAAACAATAAAGTGGTTTCATTGAACTAAAGTAATTTTTTTTATTTTCCTTTAACTTGTTGATCCACAGAAATTTTAAACATTTCCTCATCACGGGGAACAACATACTAAACTCCAACAAGAAGAACCAACCCATACGAAATAAAAATTAAAATAAATTTTCTATTTAAATTGTAAAAACCAAACAGAATAAAATAATTGTAACTAAATAAAAAATAATAATTAAATAGAAAATTTTTATTTTTATTGTTATTGTTGTCTATTGGAAATATTGTTAGAAGTCAGGTAGAATCTGTTAATAGTTAATAAAAGCGTGAAGATATTCCAAAATGAGTATTGCAAGAGAACAAATTATAGAACTTGTGTGTGCTACCGTCGAGCTGTCACAAAAACAATTCACAGAGCACATGTGCACACGCCCCTACCGACGAAGCTGAAGACTCTATCAAGGAGGAACAGACAACGGCTTCCGACTAATCGACTTTGCAGCAGCTCGTAATACGGTGATAAGTAGCACTAGGTTTCAAAGACTACGAATCCACACAGCAACCTGGCTATCTCCAGAAGGTCGAACCGCCAAACAAGTCGACCACGTGCTAATCGATGCGAGGCACGCATCCAGCATTCTAAATGTGCAAACATTTAGAGGGGCAAATGTCGACTCTGATCATTACCTTGTTGCAGCCAAATTCAGAGCTCGACTATCCAACGAGAAGAAGCTGCGAAATGCCCAGAAGAAGAAATTCAACGTTGGAAGCCTTAGTAAGCCAGAGTCTACAGAGAGCGTCTGAGTGAGAAACTCTCCGCTGTGCATTCACCTTCCACAAATGCCAACAAACAGTGGAACCAGTACCGCGACATCATCAAAGAGGTAGCCGAGACCACCATAGGTGACCAACCACCACCTAAGAGGAGCCCTTGGTATGATGATGAATGCGTACGTCGGAAAAAGGTGACAGAAAATGCACACCTAAAAATGCTGCAGCGGAAAACAAGAGCAGCAAGGGAAGAGTATCGAGCCAGAAGAAGGGAGGAGAAAAAGATCCTGCGTAAAAAGAAAAGGGCCCACGCAGTCTTCCAGCTCAAGGGTATCAAAGAGTCTCGCGACAGGAACAACACCCGGATGTTTTTTAAGAAAGCCAAGCAGCTGGTAGCTGGCTTTAAACCCGGAACGCAGGCTCTTCGAAATAGTGAAGGCAACCTAGTCACCGAAGCACAGGGAATAGTAGATGTTTTTAAGGAGCATTTTCAGCTGCTACTTAATGGGCATCAAATAGAGAGAGTGATAGGGCAAGAAGAGAACCCACGTCCTATCAATGAAGAAGCCATCCCCCTCCCCAGTTTTGAAGAAGTTGACTCAGCAATCAAAAAGCTGAAGAACAACAAAGCCGCTTGCTCTGATGGTCTACCCGGCAGATCGACGATCGACCAAGTTTTCACACTAAGGCAAATCTTGGAAAAGACCAACGAATTTCAAGTCGAGAGCCACCACTCTTCATCGACTTTAAAGCCGTATACGACAGCATTCATCGTCTTGAGCTCTACAAGGCGATGGCCGAATTCGGGATCCCGGCAAAATTGATCCAGCTGTGCCGCGTGATGCTGGAAAACGCGCGGTGCAATGTGCAATTTGGGAACAGCTCTTCTGAATTATTCCAAACTTGCACCGGATTTCGGGAAGGAGATGCGCTGTGACTTCTTCAATCTAGTGCTGGAACAGATAGTGCGCAGGGCAGGTGTCAACACGGAAGGCACTATCTTCAATAAATCTGTCCAGCTGCTGGGATATGCAGACGACATCGACATCATCGGTCGCTCCCAGCGTGCCGTTATAGAAGCTTTCACGGCAATTGAAGAAGAGGCGAAACGAGTTGGCCTTGAAGTAAATGAGGACAAGACCAAGTACCTGTTGTCTACAAACAAAGAAGCATCGGTCCACCGCCTAGGACAAAACGTCGCTGTTAGCAACAGTAACTTTGAGGTAGTTAGGGAGTTTACCTACATCGGAGTAAATGTCAACTCTACAAAACTCTGATCCTGCCAGTGCTGCTATATGGAGCCGAGTACTGGACGATAAGCAGGAAAGCAGCGCACATGTTGGGCACTTTCGAGAGAAAAATTCTTCGTCGAATTTTCGGTCCCATATGCGAGGAGGGCGAATGGAGGAGAAGATACAACGCGAACTCTACGAGCTGTACCAAGATGTGGATGTAGTCCAAAAAGCCAAAATACGTCGACTACACTGGCTCGGCTACATCGAGCGAATGGACAATAATGCTCCAGCAAAGAGGATCTTCGACTCACAGCACCCAGGTTCGAGACGACAAGGAAGACCGAACCTCCGTTTTAGAGACCAAGCTATCGCGGATGCCAGAGCGCTTGGTCTGGACAACTGGAAGCAGCGTGCCCGGGATCGATGAGAATGGAAGGCTACCGTGTCTCAGGCAGGGACTCTTCACTGGTCGGGAGCCCGTTAAGTAAGTAAGTAAGTCAAATTAATGGCGAAATCAATTTTTTTGGGTAAAACCACTCTTGTCACTTATTACTAAAACTGCAATAAATGGACAAGAAAATGCGACAGCATTTGCAGATCCAAATGGAACATTGCCCTATATTACGGAAATTAAAGGCACCATACGCACAACAACTGATGAACCGGTCTATACTAGACTAGTTATCCTTATCCTATTTCAGCAGCCTAGTTCATAAACACTGAAATAAAATCACTGTTGCGTGATGCAATCATTTGAATATCATGTTCACCATATAATTCCCCAATTCAAGGTGTAAACGAACATGGTAAACCAACATTACGAATGGTTAGCCGACCGATACCCCATCCCTGATACATTAATTCTAAATCAATTTAGCCGAAAATGACCGACAAAGAATTGCTTTCAGCGTCAATAATGGCAAATATGAATTCTGTTACTTGCCATTTGGGCTCAAAAATGCGTCCGGCATTTTTCAGAGATATCTTGCGAGAAGATATTGGTAAAATATGTCATGTTTTCATCGATGCCATAATCATCTACTCCCCAGACGAGCAGACACATTTATCACACATAGACAGAGTGTTGAAAAAACTGGAACAAGCCGCAAAGCTCGTTTCCACGGAAAAATTTAATTTTTTTAAAACCGAAGTAGAATTTTTAGGATTCTTAGTTTCGCAAGAAGGTATCCAAACTTGTCCCGACAAAGTTCAGGCCATTTTTAATTATAAACTACCAGAGTCGATTCGATCATTACGCTCATTCTTAGGACTGTCAGGATACTATCGTAGGTTTATAAACCCTTGACGAGATTCTTACGCGGAGGAAACGGTCATATAGGAACTAATCATTCAAAAAATATACACATAAAACTTGGCACAGAAACTCTAAACGCATTTGAAAAACTTTAGAAAATCTTAGCCTCTGAAGACGTTCAACTTTAATATCTAGATTACAAAAGCACTTTGAGTTAACAACTGATGCCTCCTTAACCACACTAGGAGCAGTCCTGTCTCAGAAAAATATCACACGTGAGCTCCTTGGCCATTTGCGTTTTTCCATAGTGCTTAGCCATTGTAAGTTTACAGCGTTGCTTCCGCCGCGCATAAACAAAGAGTGGTGCAATACTTATCCAGTATTGTCATTGATTTTCTTACCTTTTTCGAAGTAATAAAGATTGTTTATTGGTTTTTCTTAAAACAAAATAAATTCTTTTATTTCCCGTTATTGTTATTGTTGTTATTCGTTTTTCCTTTGTTCGTCTGCCTGCTTACCGTTTACTTCGGTCTCCGGACTGTATAAAAACAAAGCTGCGTTGCTGTCGCTATTGCGAATGGATGGTGGTGTTTCTGAGGTATGTGATTTCGTGCCTCTAGCCAACACACGACGCCCTACTCACACCCAAATAGAAGAATCTCCGGCTATAATTGTGGAAAACATTAAATCGTTCATTCAGGAATAGTTCCTAAATTAAAATAATAAAATGTTGTCACTGAACTAAACAAGTTATGTGTAAGTTATAAACATAAACTTCTTTGAACTTAATTTTTGACCTTGAGACGGGTTCATTCAAACCGTAATTTGGTCTGTGCCTAGCCTGAAAAAGAAAGAGTCTTTCAATCAATGGTCTCATTGGTGCGTGTATAAGTACTAGAGAAAGTAGTTTAGGGCACTTTATGTGATAGCATAAGATATCTCGTACAAAAACAATATCGTGAATAGCTCTTCTAGATGTAAGTGACTGTAATCCCAACAGACTTTGCCTGGCCTCTGAACAGGAACAGAAATTCCAACGAATTTTATAAAACACATACTTAGTGAAGCGATTCTGGTTTTTTTTAATTCTATCCGAAAAATTTTGGTGACAAGGGTAATCTAAGTTAGATATTACTAGAGCAGTGTATAAGGAGACAAAAGTGTAGGAATCTGAAAAATCAGTGGAGTTACTTTTAAAGAACCCTAACATGGAATCGGCTGTAGCAACGATTACATCAATGTGAAGAGAAAAGGAAAATTGGGAGTCAAAATGGACACCTTTTTCGTTCTCTTGAGAATAAGGAAACTCATAAGTAAACACTTTAGCATACACCAACGAGATAAATTGTCATGATCTTTTTGAAGCTTAAGGCAGTCTTCAGCACACGTTATCTTCAAGTATAGTTTGAGAATTGAATATAATTAACAATGTCATTGATGAAAATGATGAAGAGCAATGGGCCAAGGTGGCTACCCTGAGGAACACCCGACGTACATTCGATAGACCTAGATGTAAAGTCCTCAATTTTGACATTCTGGGTCCTTCCTATTAGGAAGGAAGAGATCCATCGAAGTAGGCTTGAATGGATTCTAAAAGCTTCGATTATAATTTTTCGGATCACCAAGTCAAAAGCTTTGTTAAAATCTGTGTAAATATCGTCCACTTGACCATCGTTTTCGATAGTTGGTGATAGTTGACCTTCCCGAAAAAAAGCCATGCTGGACATCACTTATATGCTCTTTAACAAAGAAATCGAACTTGTTTGTTATGATACTTTTATATGATACCCCTGTAATTTTGGATATCGTTTTTTGATCCCGATTTAAAGATTGGGATCAAGAAAGAAAACTTCCATTCATTTAAAAATACACCAGATGACAATGATGCATTGAAGATGGTAAGAAGTGGTAGGCTAAATAGAATTAGAACATCTTTTTAAGGCTATGGCAGGAATACCATCAACTCCTGGTCTAGAATTGGTCTTGAGGCTATTAAGCGCATGTAAAATATCCGAATATGTTAAATTTATGGAGCCAATATCAACCATTGTCAACAAAATTCTGCAAGGCTGCATACTTTCACCAATGCTATTTTTATTGAAATCAATGTGGAGTACAAGGGTCAAAGACGGAAAAAGACTCTCGATCCAACCCGTAAGCAATGTGGGGCACTACAGTGAAAGATGGTCAAAGTTGATGGGTGCACCTTAAATGCTATACCCCCTCATATCGCCTCTTCCTTAGCTTTTTGGGTCAAATAAGCGAAATTCATCAAACAAACCTCAACCAAAAAATCCAATTCGGATGATTTAGACTTTGGTATACTCAGTTGGCCGCTGTTAGGCATTTGGAAATCAATGTGGAGTACAAGGGTTAAAGAGGGAAAAAGACCCTCGATCCAACTCGTAAGCAATGTGGGGGACCACAGTGAAAAATGGGCAAAGTCTCTCGATCCAACCCGTAAGCAATGTGGGGCACTACAGTGAAAGATGGTCAAAGTTGATGGGTGCACCTTAAATGCTATACCCCCTCATATCGCCTCTTCCTTAGCTTTTTGGGTCAAATAAGCGAAATTCATCAAACAAACCTCAACCAAAAAATTCAAATCGGATGATTTAGACTTTGGTATACTCAGTTGGCCGCTATTAGGCATTTGGAAATTAATGTGGAGTACAAGGGTCAAAGAGGGAAAAAGACCCTCGATCCAACTCGTAAGCAATGTGAGGGACCACAGTGAAAAATGGGCAAAGTCTCTCGATCCAACCCGTAAGCAATGTGGGGCACTACAGTGAAAGATGGTCAAAGTTGATGGGTGCACCTTAAATGCTATAGCCCCTCATATCGCCTCTTCCTTAGCTTTTTGGGTCAAATAAGCGAAATTCATCAAACAAACCTCAACCAAAATATCTAAATCGGATGATTTAGACTTTGGTATACTCAGTTGGCCGCTATTAGGCACTTGAAAATCGATGTGGAGTACCAGAGTCAAAGATGAAAAAAGGACCTCGATCCAACCCGTAAGCCGTGTGGGGGACCACAGTGAAAAATGGTCAAAGTCGATGGGTGCACCTTAAATGTTATATCCTCTCATATTTCCTCTTCCTAAGCTTTTTGGGTTAAATAAGCGAAATTCAGCAAACAAAGCTTAACCAAAAAACCCAAATCGGATGATTTAGACTTTGTAATACTCAGTTGGACGCTACTAGGCCTTTGAAAATCGATGTGGAGTACCAGAGTCAAAGATGAAAAAAGGACCTTGATCCAACCTGTAAGCCGTGTGGGGGACCACAGTGAAAAATGGCCAAGGTCGATGGGTGCACCTTAAATGCTATATCCTCTCATTTCTCCTCTTCCTAAGCTTTTTGGGTCAAATAAGCGAAATTCAGCAAACAAACCTCAACCAAAAAATCCAAATTGGATGATTTAGACTTTGGTATACTCAGTTAGCCGCTATTAGGCATTTGAAAATCAATGTGGAGTACCAGGGTCAAAGGGGGAAAAGGGCCCTGGATCCAACTCCTAAGCCATGTGAGGGACCACAGTGAAAAATGGCCAAAGTCTCGCGATCCAATTTATAAGCAATGTGAGGGACCACAGTGAAAGATGGTCAAAGTCGATGGGTGCAACATTTGAAAATCAATGTGGAGTACCAGGTCAAAGAGGGCAAAAGGCCCTCGATCCAACTCTTAAGCCATGTGGGGGATCAGTTGGCCGCTATTAGGCAATTGAAAATCAATGTGGAGTACCAGGGTCAAAGAGGGGAAAAGACCTTCGATCCAATTCATAAGCAATGTGGGGGACCACAGTGAAAGATGGTCAAAGTCGATGGGTGCACCTTAAATGCTATATCCTCTCATATCTCCCCTGCTTTAGCTTTTTGGGTCTAATAAGCGAAATTCAGCAAACAAACCTCAACGAAAAAAAGCCAAATCAGATGATTTAGACTTTGATATACTCAGTTGGCCGCTATTAGGTATTTGAAAACCAATGTTTCGAAGACTTTAATCTTAACTGGGACTCTTATTTTCCCTCTAGAGAGAGCTGGATAAATGGTGATATCATCAACCCGATCTCCATATCCACCAATGAACCAATGAACTAGCTAGAACGGTAGGTGAAGTGCACTACCCTCGTGCCGAGCCCAACCTACCAAAAAAAAAAAACAGCAGAGAACCAATATCACTCAATACATCGTAGCTGACCTTCCTCATTGGCATCTTTCCAGGCCATAACTCAAGGGCGGCCCACTTGAGAAGAATAGAAGTCAGCAGACATACAGACCTAGGCAGAGTCGCTCCCCCATGGACTACTCTAACACACATATCGGCTGGAACGTGGACACCGTCTTAAATCCAACGGCGATAAATCGCATGAGCGAGGTGATAGGACGATTTCTTGAGATTGCACGATTGTCGAACTTCCCCCTCAGTAGATCGATTGGTTGACCAGTTATGTGACATGTGGCATGTGGCATCAAGTTCATCGAATTCTGGCTAAAAATAGTTTTCCAACATGGCACGATAGCGAGTTCTAAATGACGACTACGCTCCAATCACAGCTCCTGCATGAAATCGTCACAACAAGGTCACTTTTTGTGGATCTAATAGATTTCCTTGAAGCATACATATGTATGTAGGTTTGTTGCTGTCAACGCATACTTTGGTTATTGACAAAACCATTAAACCAAAAATGAGCTTCATGACTGAAGATGAAATTCAGGGTTTTCGTCAAACTTTTGCGCCGTCCAATCGAAGAGGTTTCGGGACCAAGATCAAGAGGCTTCAATTATTGCTTTAATTTGTAAGGGTGTAGGCTAAGATCTTTACACTTAATTCCCCACAATGTGGACTGAAATATTCCCAATTCACAGCAAATTATGACTTTTCATTCTGGTTGCAGCAATCTACGAGTTTTACTTGTCATTACCGACCATGAAGCACAAAGCAAACGAATTGTAAGGTTAAACTCTTACAAATGTTTTGGTTGCGAGAATGAGGATTGCATTTTACATTTCGTGAAATGCGAATAAACTTCCATGAATTTGGCTAAGAAACCATGCATTGCTATAGTTTTGTCGTTTTCATTAAAAGAACGTGTTAATCGACACTACTGCATAAAAAGACTATTGGCGATAAAAATATTCAGTCTCAGTTTTTTTTTAAAAGAATAACCCTCTTAACCAGGAAAAGTCCTACCGTGAAGGAAAGATAGTCTGCGCCATAAAACGACATAGTAATGATGAAGTTTGAAGTGAATATTTTAAAGTAAATTCCGAAAGTCCGAATTTCCGTAGTAATTTCAAATAATTTCCGATCGTGGCTTTTTCGTGAACTTTACCATGATAAGATAGGTCTGCTCCCATACTTTCTGCACCAAAATTTACAGATTGAACAATTTCTAAGAATGGGGGTAAAACATTCTCACAGAGAGCCAAATGTACCAAAAAGTACAGAATGCATTGAGCAAGGAACTGTCCACTTTTTAAACGTGAGAAACATGTGTGACAAAAAATTAAAAGTGTCTATAAAGAAATTTCTTGGGCTGAAATTCACAGATAGAGGAAATTGCTTACTCTCTACTACGAAATTTTGGCGTACCGGAACAGGATTCAATAATTTTCCGTAATAATTTTACAGTAATAGAAAAAGATTTATGTAAACATTGACTGAATTTTTGACTCTGACAGATCATAATAAACTTTAACGATGCATTTGCATTAAAATACAAAATTGATATACATAATCCAAACATTTAAAATGTGAGTGGCATTCTAATATCAGAAACGATCTTTAGTTTCGACGCACATGAAGTAGCCATATGCCAAATATCGTAAACCAAAATCAGTGATATGACCCTTAAGTTAATCCCTTGCATGGGGTTTTCCCATAATTTTATGACACCATCTGTGTATTTTGGTGAATTATTGCAATCCAAGCAATGTGCCATTACTCCTGTTATAATAATAGGACGTTGCGAATATATTTTAACAAAAGTATTGAAATGGAAATAAAAGAACGCATTTAAGTAATGGTCCATATCATGAGTAAAATAAGAGAATGAGAATTAAATAATAATAAAGCAATATGTAAAGGTCCAGGTATACATAATTCCGGTTCGCTCAGCTCCCTTTAATTTAAGAATAAAATTTTCCAAATGGCAACACTTCTTATTCCCTAATTACGTTATTAAGAGAAAAACGTAATTAAGTGAGTCCTTCGAGGTCACAGGCTTAAAAATGGGACCGCATACATGAAGTAGCCATATGCCAAATATCATGAAACAAAATCAGTGATACGACCCTAAAGTTAATCCCTTGCATGGGGTTTTCCCAAAATCTTATGACACCATCTGTGCATTTTGGTGAATTATTGCAGTCCAATCAATGTTGCCATTACTCCTGTTATAATAATTAATGATAGGGCGTTGCGATTAAATTTTAACAAAAGTATTAAAATGGAAATAAAAGAACGCATTTGAGTAATGGTCCATGTCATGAGTAAAATAAGAGAATGAGAATTAAATAATAACAAAGCAATATGTAAAGGTCCAGGTATACATAATTCCGGTTCGCTCAGCTCCCTTTAATTTAAGAATAAAATTTTCCAAATGGCAACACTACTTATTCCCTAATTACGTTATTAAGAGAAAAACATAATTAAGTGAAGACCCTCGAAGTCCCAGGCTTAGAAATGGAACCGTATAAAAGCGCAGTACTTTCGGTCACTTTAGCTCAGTAGTTTACAAACCAAAGCGAAAAAATGTTGCCTCCATTATATAAAGAATTTGTGGTTATTCAACTGATTTATGAGTAAGTTATACTATTTGTATTTTGTTTGCAAAATTTTACAATTTTCTTTTGTTCTTAACAGTCCATCAAGGAAAAAACACCTTATGATGACCAGGGAAAGATCCAGACCCAGTGGAACTGTAGCAGAAGCTCGTGCGTGGGTAAGGTTTAACAAATTTATGTGTAATTATTTTTATTTAATAAAAAGTGTTTTTGTTTTATTTTTTTTAGTATGCAGAAACTTATTTTGCAGAGCGAGCCACGATACCATCGGCAGTACGAATCAAGTACAGGGAATGGCGGATCTTTTCGGGCGACGAAGTGCTCTTCACATTTGAAGGAACTAGGTACGATCAGGGTACATCTTCGTCGGCTTGGAGAAAACGTACTGGTTCTTCTTTCAGAACTTTCCTGGGACTCTGAACTTAGAGGGCAGTACAATCTTGCGGTGTTCTCTTTGCGGGTGTTGTATATTCCGCTTATACAAAACCGTAGTGGAGAACATCAAATTGTTCCTTCAGGCCCGAAGGAATATTACTTAAGATTAAACAAAAATGTGGTGTCATTGACCTAAACATTAATGTGTAAGTTATAATAATTGTATTTTGTTTGCAAAATTTTACAATTTTTTTCTTTTTTTTAACAGTTAATCAAGGAAAAACACCTCATGATGACCAGGGAAAGATCCAGACCCAGTGGAACTGTAGCAGAAGCTCGTGCGTGGGTAAGTTTTAACAAATTTATGTGTAATTATTTTTATTTAATAAAAAGTGTTTTTGTTTTATTTTTTTTAGTATGCAGAAACTTATTTTGCAGAGCGAGCCACGATACCATCGGCAGTACGAATAAAGTACAGGGAATGGTGGATCTTTTCGGGCGACGAAGTGCTCTTCACATTTGAAGGAACTAGGTACGATCAGGGCTACATCTTCGTCGGCTTGGAGAAAACGTACTGGTTCTTCTTTCAAAACTTTCCTGGGACTCTGAACTTAGAGGGCAGTACAATCTTGCGGTGTTCTCTTTGCGGGTGTTGTATATTCCGCTTATACAAAACCGTAGTGGAGAACATCAAATTGTTCCTTCAGGCCCGAAGGAATAGTACTTAAGATTAAACAAAAATGTGGTGTCATTGACCTAAACATTAATGTGTAAGTTATAATAATTGTATTTTGTTTGCAAAATTTTACAATTTTCTTCTTTTTTTTAACAGTTAATCAAGGAAAAACACCTCATGATGACCAGGGAAAGATCCAGACCCAGTGGAACTGTAGCAGAAGCTCGTGCGTGGGTAAGTTTTAACAAATTTATGTGTAATTATTTTTATTTAATAAAAAGTGTTTTTGTTTTATTTTTTTTAGTATGCAGAAACTTATTTTGCAGAGCGAGCCACGATACCATCGGCAGTACGAATAAAGTACAGGGAATGGTGGATCTTTTCGGGCGACGAAGTGCTCTTCACATTTGAAGGAACTAGGTACGATCAGGGCTACATCTTCGTCGGCTTGGAGAAAACGTACTGGTTCTTCTTTCAAAACTTTCCTGGGACTCTGAACTTAGAGGGCAGTACAATCTTGCGGTGTTCTCTTTGCGGGTGTTGTATATTCCGCTTATACAAAACCGTAGTGGAGAACATCAAATTGTTCCTTCAGGCCCGAAGGAATAGTACTTAAGATTAAACAAAAATGTGGTGTCATTGACCTAAACATTAATGTGTAAGTTATAATAATTGTATTTTGTTTGCAAAATTTTACAATTTTCTTCTTTTTTTTAACAGTTAATCAAGGAAAAACACCTCATGATGACCAGGGAAAGATCCAGACCCAGTGGAACTGTAGCAGAAGCTCGTGCGTGGGTAAGTTTTAACAAATTTATGTGTAATTATTTTTATTTAATAAAAAGTGGTTTTGTTTTATTTTTTTTAGTATGCAGAAACTTATTTTGCAGAGCGAGCCGCGATACCATCGGCAGTACGAATCAAGTACAGGGAATGGCGGATCTTTTCGGGCGACGAAGTGCTCTTCACATTTGAAGGAACTAGGTACGATCAGGGCTACATCTTCGTCGGCTTGGAGAAAACGTACTGGTTCTTCTTTCAGAACTTTCCTGGGACTCTGAACTTAGAGGGCAGTACAATCTTGCGGTGTTCTCTTTGCGGGTGTTGTATATTCCGCTTATACAAAACCGTAGTGGAGAACATCAAATTGTTCCTTCAGGCCCGAAGGAATAGTACTTAAGATTAAACAAAAATGTGGTGTCATTGACCTAAACATTAATGTGTAAGTTATAATAATTGTATTTTGTTTGCAAAATTTTACAATTTTCTTCTTTTTTTTAACAGTTAATCAAGGAAAAACACCTCATGATGACCAGGGAAAGATCCAGACCCAGTGGAACTGTAGCAGAAGCTCGTGCGTGGGTAAGTTTTAACAAATTTATGTGTAATTATTTTTATTTAATAAAAAGTGTTTTTGTTTTATTTTTTTTAGTATGCAGAAACTTATTTTGCAGAGCGAGCCACGATACCATCGGCAGTACGAATAAAGTACAGGGAATGGTGGATCTTTTCGGGCGACGAAGTGCTCTTCACATTTGAAGGAACTAGGTACGATCAGGGCTACATCTTCGTCGGCTTGGAGAAAACGTACTGGTTCTTCTTTCAAAACTTTCCTGGGACTCTGAACTTAGAGGGCAGTACAATCTTGCGGTGTTCTCTTTGCGGGTGTTGTATATTCCGCTTATACAAAACCGTAGTGGAGAACATCAAATTGTTCCTTCAGGCCCGAAGGAATAGTACTTAAGATTAAACAAAAATGTGGTGTCATTGACCTAAACATTAATGTGTAAGTTATAATAATTGTATTTTGTTTGCAAAATTTTACAATTTTCTTCTTTTTTTTAACAGTTAATCAAGGAAAAACACCTCATGATGACCAGGGAAAGATCCAGACCCAGTGGAACTGTAGCAGAAGCTCGTGCGTGGGTAAGTTTTAACAAATTTATGTGTAATTATTTTTATTTAATAAAAAGTGTTTTTGTTTTATTTTTTTTAGTATGCAGAAACTTATTTTGCAGAGCGAGCCACGATACCATCGGCAGTACGAATAAAGTACAGGGAATGGTGGATCTTTTCGGGCGACGAAGTGCTCTTCACATTTGAAGGAACTAGGTACGATCAGGGCTACATCTTCGTCGGCTTGGAGAAAACGTACTGGTTCTTCTTTCAAAACTTTCCTGGGACTCTGAACTTAGAGGGCAGTACAATCTTGCGGTGTTCTCTTTGCGGGTGTTGTATATTCCGCTTATACAAAACCGTAGTGGAGAACATCAAATTGTTCCTTCAGGCCCGAAGGAATAGTACTTAAGATTAAACAAAAATGTGGTGTCATTGACCTAAACATTAATGTGTAAGTTATAATAATTATATTTTGTTTGCAAAATTTTACAATTTTCTTCTTTTTTTTAACAGTTAATCAAGGAAAAACACCTCATGATGACCAGGGAAAGATCCAGACCCAGTGGAACTGTAGCAGAAGCTCGTGCGTGGGTAAGTTTTAACAAATTTATGTGTAATTATTTTTATTTAATAAAAAGTATTTTTGTTTTATTTTTTTTAAGTATGCAGAAACTTATTTTGCAGAGCGAGCCACGATACCATCGGAAGTACGAATAAAGCACAGGGAATGGCGGATCTTTTCAGGCGACCAAGTGCTCTTCACATTTGAAGGAACTAGGTACGATCAGGGCTACATCTTCGTCGGATTGGAGAAAACGTACTGGTTCTTCTTTCAGAACTTTCCTGGGACTCTGAACTTAGAGGGCAGTACAATCTTGCGGTGTTCTCTTTGCGGGTGTTGTATATTCCGCTTATACAAAACCGTAGTGGAGAACATCAAATTGTTCCTTCAGGCCCGAAGGAATAGTACTTAAGATTAAACAAAAATGTGGTGTCATTGACCTAAACATTAATGTGTAAGTTATAATAATTGTATTTTGTTTCCAAAAATTTTACAATTTTCTTCTTTTTTTTAACAGTCAATACTCAGATCCATACTCAGTGCAGAACTTCGTACTTGGGTAACTTTTAGCAAGTTTATGTGCTGAAACGTATTTCGCAGAGCCAGCCACGATACCATTGGAAGTACGAATAAAGTACAGGAAATGGCGATTATTTCAATCGACGAAGTACTATTTACATTTGAAGGAACTAGGTACGATCAGGGCTACATCTTTGTCGGCTTGGAGACAACGTACTGGTACTTCTTCTAGAACTTTCATGGGACCCGTAGCTTAGAAGGAACTACAGTCTTACGTTGGTCTCTTTGCGGATGTTGTGTATTCCGTTTATACAAAATTATTGAGGAGAACATTAAATTGTTCCTTCAGGCCCGTAGGAATAGTGTCTTAAATAAAACAATAAAGTGGTTTCATTGAACTAAAGTAATTTTTTTTATTTTCCTTTAACTTGTTGATCCAAAGAAATTTTAAACATTTCCTCATCACGGGGAACAACATACTAAACTCCAACAAGAAGAACCAACCCATACAAAATAAAAATTAAAATAAATTTTCTATTTAAATTGTAAAAACCAAACAGAATAAAATAATTGTAACTAAATAAAAAATAATAATTAAATAGAAAATTTTTATTTTTATTGTTATTGTTGTCTATTGGAAATATTGTTAGAAGTCAGGTAGAATCTGTTAATAGTTAATAAAAGCGTGAAGATATTCCAAAATGAGTATTGCAAGAGAACAAATTATAGAACTTGTGTGTGCTACCGTCGAGCTGTCACAAAAACAATTCACAGAGCACATGTGCACACGCCCCTACCGACGAAGCTGAAGACTCTATCAAGGAGGAACAGACAACGGCTTCCGACTAATCGACTTTGCAGCAGCTCGTAATACGGTGATAAGTAGCACTAGGTTTCAAAGACTACGAATCCACACAGCAACCTGGCTATCTCCAGAAGGTCGAACCGCCAAACAAGTCGACCACGTGCTAATCGATGCGAGGCACGCATCCAGCATTCTAAATGTACAAACATTTAGAGGGGCAAATGTCGACTCTGACCATTACCTCGACTATCCAACGAGAAGAAGCTGCGAAATGCCCAGAAGAAGAAATTCAACGTTGGAAGCCTTAGTACGACTGGACAAGCCAGAGTCTACAGAGAGCGTCTGAGTGAGAAACTCTCCGCTGTGCATTCACCTTCCACAAATGCCAACAAACAGTGGAACCAGTACCGCGACATCATCAAAGAGGTAGCCGAGACCACCATAGGTGACCAAGTCACCACCTAAGAGGAGCCCTTGGTATGATGATGAATGCGTACGTCGGAAAAAGGTGACAGAAAATGCACACCTACAAATGCTGCAGCGGAAAACAAGAGCAGCAAGGGAAGAGTATCGAGCCAGAAGAAGGGAGGAGAAAAAGATCCTGCGTAAAAAGAAAACGGGCCCACGCAGTCTCCCAGCTCAAGGGTATCGAAGAGTCTCGCGACAGGAACAACACCCGGATGTTTTTTAAGAAAGCCAAGCAGCTGGCAGCTGGCTTTAAACCCGGAACGCAGGCTCTTCGAAATAGTGAAGGAAACCTAGTCACCGAAGCACAGGGAATAGTAGATGTTTTTAAGAAGCATTTCCAGCTGCTACTTAATGGGCATCAAATAGAGAGAGTGATAGGGCAAGAAGAGAACCCACGTCCAATCAATGAAGAAGCCATCCCCCTCCCCAGTTTTGAAGAAGTTGACTCATCAATCAAAAAGCTGAAGAACAACAAAGCCGCTGGCTCTGATGGTCTACCCGGCAGATCGGCGATCGACCAAGTTTTCACACAAAGGCAAATCTTGGAAAAGACCAACGAATTTCAAGTCGAGACCCACCACCTCTTCATCGAAGATGACCCAGGTTCGAGACGACAAGGAAGACCGAACCTCCGTTTTAGAGACCAAGCTATCGCGGATGCCAGAGCGCTTGGTCTGGACAACTGGAAGCAGCGTGCCCGGGATCGATGAGAATGGAAGGCTACCGTGTCTCAGGCAGGGACTCTTCACTGGTCGGGAGCCCGTTAAGTAAGTAAGTAAGTCAAATTAATGGCGAAATCAATTTTTTTGGGTAAAACCACTCTTGTCATTTATTACTAAAACTGCAATAAATGGACAAGAAAATGCGACAGCATTTGCAGATCCAAATGGAACATTGCCCTATAATACGGAAATTAAAGGCACCATACGCACAACAACTGATGAACCGGTCTATACTAGACTAGTTATCCTTATCCTATTTCAGCAGCCTAGTTCATAAACACTAAAATAAAATCTCTGTTGCGTGATGCAATCATTTGAATATCATGTTCACCATATAATTCCCCAATTCAAGGTGTAAACGAAAATGGTAAAACAACATTACGAATGGTTAGCCGACCGATACCCCATCCCTGATACATTAATTCTAAATCAATTTAGCCGACAAAGAATTGCTTTCAGCGTCAATAATGGCAAATATGAATTCTGTTACTTGCCATTTGGGCTCAAAAATGCGTCCGGCATTTTTCAGAGATATCTTGCGAGAAGATATTGGTAAAATATGTCATGTTTTCATCGATGACATAATCATCTACTCCCCAGACGAGCAGACACATCTATCACACATAGACAGAGTGTTGAAAAAACTGGAACAAGCCGCAAAGCTCGTTTCCACGGAAAAATTTAATTTTTTTAAAACCGAAGTAGAATTTTTAGGATTCTTAGTTTCGCAAGAAGGTATCCAAACTTGTCCCGACAAAGTTCAGGCCATTTTTAATTATAAACTACCAGAGTCGATTCGATCATTACGCTCATTCTTAGGACTGTCAGGATACTATCGTAGGTTTATAAACCCTTGACGAGATTCTTACGCGGAGGAAACGGTCATATAGGAACTAATCATTCAAAAAATATACACATAAAACTTGGCACAGAAACTCTAAACGCATTTGAAAAACTTTAGAAAATCTTAGCCTCTGAAGACGTTCAACTTTAATATCTAGATTACAAAAGCACTTTGAGTTAACAACTGATGCCTCCTTAACCACACTAGGAGCAGTCCTGTCTCAGAAAAATATCACACGTGAGCTCCTTGGCCATTTGCGTTTTTCCATAGTGCTTAGCCATTGTAAGTTTACAGCGTTGCTTCCGCCGCGCATAAACAAAGAGTGGTGCAATACTTATCCAGTATTGTCATTGATTTTCTTACCTTTTTCGAAGTAATAAAGATTGTTTATTGGTTTTTCTTAAAACAAAATAAATTCTTTTATTTCCCGTTATTGTTATTGTTGTTATTCGTTTTTCCTTTGTTCGTCTGCCTGCTTACCGTTTACTTCGGTCTCCGGACTGTATAAAAACAAAGCTGCGTTGCTGTCGCTATTGCGAATGGATGGTGGTGTTTCTGAGATATGTGATTTCGTGCCTCTAGCCAACACACGACGCCCTACTCACACCCAAATAGAAGAATCTCCGGCTATAATTGTGGAAAACATTAAATCGTTCATTCAGGAATAGTTCCTAAATTAGAATAATAAAATGTTGTCACTGAACTAAACAAGTTATGTGTAAGTTATAAACATAAACTTCTTTGAACTTAATTTTTGACCTTGAGACGGGTTCATTCAAACCGTAATTTGGTCTGTGCCTAGCCTGAAAAAGAAAGAGTCTTTCAATCAATGGTCTCATTGGTGCGTGTATAAGTACTAGAGAAAGTAGTTTAGGGCACTTTATGTGATAGCATAAGATATCTCGTACAAAAACAATATCGTGAATAGCTCTTCTAGATGTAAGTGACTGTAATCCCAACAGACTTTGCCTGGCCTCTGAACAGGAACAGAAATTCCAACGAATTTTATAAAACACATACTTAGTGAAGCGATTCTGGTTTTTTTTAATTCTATCCGAAAAATTTTGGTGACAGGGGTAATCCGCGTATTCTAAGTTAGATATTACTAGAGCAGTGTATAAGGAGACAAAAGTGTAGGAATCTGAAAAATCAGTGGAGTTACTTTTAAAGAACCCTATCATGGAATCGGCTGTAGCAACGATTACATCAATGTGAAGAGAAAAGGAAAATTGGGAGTCAAAATGGACACCTTTTTCGTTCGCTTGAGAATAAGGAAACTCATAAGTAAATAGACCTAGATGTAAAGTCCTCAATTTTGACATTCTGGGTCCTTCCTATTAGGAAGGAAGAGATCCATCGAAGTAGGCTTGAATGGATTTTAAAAGCTTCGATTATAATTTTTCGGATCACCAAGTCAAAAGCTTTGTTAAAATCTGTGTAAATATCGTCCACTTGACCATCGTTTTCGATAGTTGGTGATAGTTGACCTTCCCGAAATAAAGCCATGCTGGACATCACTTATATGCTCTTTAACAAAGAAATCGAACTTGTTTTTTTATGATACTTTCAAGAAGCTTAGGAATTACAGATAACTTGCAAATACCCCTGTAATTTTGGATATCGTTTTTTGATCCCGATTTAAAGATTGGGATCAAGAAAGAAAACTTCCATTCATTTAAAAATACACCAGATGACAATGATGCATTGAAGATGGTAAGAAGTGGTAGGCTAAATAGAATTAGAACATCTTTTTAAGGCTATGGCAGGAATACCATCAACTCCTGGGCTAGAATTGGTCTTGAGGCTATTAAGCGCATGTAAAATATCCGAATATGTTAAATTTATGGAGCCAATATCAACCATTGTCAACAGAATTCTGCAAGGCTGCATACTTTCACCAATGCTATTTTTATTGAAACCAATGTGGAGTACCAGGGTCAAAGAAGGGAAAAGGCCCTCGATCCAATTCATAAGCAATGTGGGGGACCACAGTCAAAGATGGTCAAAGTCGATGGGTGCACCTTAAATGCTATATCCTCTCATATCTCCCCTGCCTTAGCTTTTTGGGTCTAATAAGCGAAATTCAGCAAACAAACCTCAACGAAAAAAAGCCAAATCAGATGATTTAGACTTTGATATACTCAGTTGGCCGCTATTAGGTATTTGAAAACCAATGTTTCGAAGACTTTAATCTTAACTGGGACTCTTATTTTCCCTCTAGAGAGAGCTGGATAAATGGTGATATCATCAACCCGATCTCCATATCCACCAATGAACCAATGAACTAGCTAGAACGCTAGGTGAAGTGCACTACCCTCGTGCCGAGCCCAACTTACCAAAAAAAAAAAACAGCAGAGAACCAATATCACTCAATACATCGTAGCTGACCTTCCTCATTGGCATCTTTCCAGGCCATAACTCAAGGGCGGCCCACTTGAGAAGAATAGAAGTCAGCAGACATACAGACCTAGGCAGAGTCGCTCCCCCATGGACTACTCTAACACACATATCGGCTGGAACGTGGACACCGTCTTAAATCCAACGGCGTTAAATCGCATGAGCGAGGTGATAGGACGATTTCTTGAGATTGCACGATTGTCGAACTTCCCCCTCAGTAGATCGATTGGTTGACCAGTTATGTGACATGTGGCATGTGGCATCAAGTTCATCGAATTCTGGCTAAAAATAGTTTTCCAACATGGCACGATAGCGAGTTCTAAATGACGACTACGCTCCAATCACAGCTCCTGCATGAAATCGTCACAACAAGGTCACTTTTTGTGGATCTAATAGATTTCCTTGAAGCATACATATGTATGTATGTAGGTTTGTTGCTGTCAACGCATACTTTGGTTATTGACAAAACCATTAAACCAAAAATGAGCTTCATGACTGAAGATGAAATTCAGGGTTTTCGTCAAACTTTTGCGCCGTCCAATCGAAGAGGTTTCGGGACCAAGATCAAGAGGCTTCAATTATTGCCTTAATTTGTAAGGGTGTAGGCTAAGATCTTTACACTTAATTCCCCACAATGTGGACTGAAATATTCCCAATTCACAGCAAATTATGACTTTTTATGGGGGTAAAACATTCTCACAGAGAGCCAAATGTACCAAAAAGTACAGAATGCATTGAGCAAAGAACTGTCCACTTTTTAAACGTCAGAAACATGTGTGACAAAATATTAAAAGTGTCTATAAAGAAATTTCTTGACCTGAAATTCACAGATAGAGGAAATTGCTTACTCTCTACTACGAAATTTTGGCGTACCGGAACAGGATTCAATAATTTTCCGTAGTTTTTTACAGTTTCGGACAGTAATAGAAAAAGATTTATGTAAACATTGACTGAATTTTTGACTCTGACAGATCATAATAAACTTTAACGATGCATTTGCATTAAAATACAAAATTGATATACATAATCCAAACATTTAAAATGTGAGTGGCATTCTAATATCAGAAACGATCTTTAGTTTCGACGCACATGAAGTAGCCATATGCCAAATATCGTAAACCAAAATCAGTGATATGACCCTTAAGTTAATCCCTTGCATGGGGTTTTCCCATAATTTTATGACACCATCTGTGTATTTTGGTGAATTATTGCAATCCAAGCAATGTTGCCATTACTCCTGTTATAATAATAGGACGTTGCGAATATATTTTAACAAAAGTATTGAAATGGAAATAAAAGAACGCATTTAAGTAATGGTCCATATCATGAGTAAAATAAGAGAATGAGAATTAAATAATAATAAAGCAATATGTAAAGGTCCAGGTATACATAATTCCGGTTCGCTCAGCTCCCTTTAATTTAAGAATAAAATTTTCCAAATGGCAACACTTCTTATTCCCTAATTACGTTATTAAGAGAAAAACGTAATTAAGTGAGTCCTTCGAGGTCACAGGCTTAAAAATGGGACCGCATACATGAAGTAGCCATATGCCAAATATCATGAAACAAAATCAGTGATACGACCCTAAAGTTAATCCCTTGCATGGGGTTTTCCCAAAATCTTATGACACCATCTGTGCATTTTGGTGAATTATTGCAGTCCAATCAATGTTGCCATTACTCCTGTTATAATAATTAATGATAGGGCGTTGCGATTAAATTTTAACAAAAGTATTAAAATGGAAATAAAAGAACGCATTTGAGTAATGGTCCATGTCATGAGTAAAATAAGAGAATGAGAATTAAATAATAACAAAGCAATATGTAAAGGTCCAGGTATACATAATTCCGTTTCGCTCAACTCCCTTTAATTTTACGAATAAAATTTTCCAAATGGCAACACTACTTATTCCCTAATTACGTTATTAAGAGAAAAACGTAATTAAGTGAAGACCCTCGAAGTCCCAGGCTTAGAAATGGAACCGTATAAAAGCGCAGTACTTTCGGTCACTTTAGCTCAGTAGTTTACAAACCAAAGCGAAAAAATGTTGCCTCCATTATATAAAGAATTTGTGGTTATTCAACTGATTTATGAGTAAGTTATACTATTTGTATTTTGTTTGCAAAATTTTACAATTTTCTTTTGTTCTTAACAGTCCATCAAGGAAAAAACACCTTATGATGACCAGGGAAAGATCCAGACCCAGTGGAACTGTAGCAGAAGCTCGTGCGTGGGTAAGTTTTAACAAATTTATGTGTAATTATTTTTATTTAATAAAAAGTGGTTTTGTTTTATTTTTTTTAGTATGCAGAAACTTATTTTGCAGAGCGAGCCACGATACCATCGGCAGTACGAATCAAGTACAGGGAATGGCGGATCTTTTCGGGCGACGAAGTGCTCTTCACATTTGAAGGAACTAAGTACGATCAGGGCTACATCTTCGTCGGCTTGGAGAAAACGTACTGGTTCTTCTTTCAGAACTTTCCTGGGACTCTGAACTTAGAGGGCAGTACAATCTTGCGGTGTTCTCTTTGCGGGTGTTGTATATTCCGCTTATACAAAACCGTAGTGGAGAACATCAAATTGTTCCTTCAGGCCCGAAGGAATATTACTTAAGATTAAACAAAAATGTGGTGTCATTGACCTAAACATTAATGTGTAAGTTATAATAATTGTATTTTGTTTGCAAAATTTTACAATTTTCTTCTTTTTTTTAACAGTTAATCAAGGAAAAACACCTCATGATGACCAGGGAAAGATCCAGACCCAGTGGAACTGTAGCAGAAGCTCGTGCGTGGGTAAGTTTTAACAAATTTATGTGTAATTATTTTTATTTAATAAAAAGTGTTTTTGTTTTTTTTTTTTTTAGTATGCAGAAACTTATTTTGCAGAGCGAGCCACGATACCATCGGCAGTACGAATAAAGTACAGGGAATGGTGGATCTTTTCGGGCGACGAAGTGCTCTTCACATTTGAAGGAACTAGGTACGATCAGGGCTACATCTTCGTCGGCTTGGAGAAAACGTACTGGTTCTTCTTTCAAAACTTTCCTGGGACTCTGAACTTAGAGGGCAGTACAATCTTGCGGTGTTCTCTTTGCGGGTGTTGTATATTCCGCTTATACAAAACCGTAGTGGAGAACATCAAATTGTTCCTTCAGGCCCGAAGGAATAGTACTTAAGATTAAACAAAAATGTGGTGTCATTGACCTAAACATTAATGTGTAAGTTATAATAATTGTATTTTGTTTGCAAAATTTTACAATTTTCTTCTTTTTTTTAACAGTTAATCAAGGAAAAACACCTCATGATGACCAGGGAAAGATCCAGACCCAGTGGAACTGTAGCAGAAGCTCGTGCGTGGGTAAGTTTTAACAAATTTATGTGTAATTATTTTTATTTAATAAAAAGTATTTTTGTTTTATTTTTTTTAAGTATGCAGAAACTTATTTTGCAGAGCGAGCCACGATACCATCGGAAGTACGAATAAAGCACAGGGAATGGCGGATCTTTTCAGGCGACCAAGTGCTCTTCACATTTGGTACGATCAGGGCTACATCTTCGTCGGCTTGGAGGAAACGTACTGGTTCTTCTTCCAGAACTTTCCTGGGACTCTGAACTTAGAGGGCAGTACAATCTTGCGGTGTTCTCTTTGCGGGTGTTGTATATTCCGCTTATACAAAACCGTAGTGGAGAACATCAAATTGTTCCTTCAGGCCCGAAGGAATAGTACTTAAGATTAAACAAAAATGTGGTGTCATTGACCTAAACATTAATGTGTAAGTTATAATAATTGTATTTTGTTTCCAAAAATTTTACAATTTTCTTCTTTTTTTTAACAGTCAATACTCAGATCCATACTCAGTGCAGAACTTCGTACTTGGGTAACTTTTAGCAAGTTTATGTGCTGAAACGTATTTCGCAGAGCCAGCCACGATACCATTGGAAGTACGAATAAAGTACAGGAAATGGCGATTATTTCAATCGACGAAGTACTATTTACATTTGAAGGAACTAGGTACGATCAGGGCTACATCTTTGTCGGCTTGGAGACAACGTACTGGTACTTCTTCTAGAACTTTCATGGGACCCGTAGCTTAGAAGGAACTACAGTCTTACGTTGGTCTCTTTGCGGATGTTGTGTATTCCGTTTATACAAAATTATTGAGGAGAACATTAAATTGTTCCTTCAGGCCCGTAGGAATAGTGTCTTAAATAAAACAATAAAGTGGTTTCATTGAACTAAAGTAATTTTTTTTATTTTCCTTTAACTTGTTGATCCAAAGAAATTTTAAACATTTCCTCATCACGGGGAACAACATACTAAACTCCAACAAGAAGAACCAACCCATACAAAATAAAAATTAAAATAAATTTTCTATTTAAATTGTAAAAACCAAACAGAATAAAATAATTGTAACTAAATAAAAAATAATAATTAAATAGAAAATTTTTATTTTTATTGTTATTGTTGTCTATTGGAAATATTGTTAGAAGTCAGGTAGAATCTGTTAATAGTTAATAAAAGCGTGAAGATATTCCAAAATGAGTATTGCAAGAGAACAAATTATAGAACTTGTGTGTGCTACCGTCGAGCTGTCACAAAAACAATTCACAGAGCACATGTGCACACGCCCCTACCGACGAAGCTGAAGACTCTATCAAGGAGGAACAGACAACGGCTTCCGACTAATCGACTTTGCAGCAGCTCGTAATACGGTGATAAGTAGCACTAGGTTTCAAAGACTACGAATCCACACAGCAACCTGGCTATCTCCAGAAGGTCGAACCGCCAAACAAGTCGACCACGTGCTAATCGATGCGAGGCACGCATCCAGCATTCTAAATGTGCAAACATTTAGAGGGGCAAATGTCGACTCTGACCATTACCTCGACTATCCAACGAGAAGAAGCTGCGAAATGCCCAGAAGAAGAAATTCAACGTTGGAAGCCTTAGTACGACTGGACAAGCCAGAGTCTACAGAGAGCGTCTGAGTGAGAAACTCTCCGCTGTGCATTCACCTTCCACAAATGCCAACAAACAGTGGAACCAGTACCGCGACATCATCAAAGAGGTAGCCGAGACCACCATAGGTGACCAACCACCACCTAAGAGGAGCCCTTGGCATGATGATGAATGCGTACGTCGGAAAAAGGTGACAGAAAATGCACACCTACAAATGCTGCAGCGGAAAACAAGAGCAGCAAGGGAAGAGTATCGAGCCAGAAGAAGGGGGGAGAAAAAGATCCTGCGTAAAAAGAAAAGGGCCCACGCAGTCTTCCAGCTCAAGGGTATCAAAGAGTCTCGCGACAGGAACAACACCCGGATGTTTTTTAAGAAAGCCAAGCAGCTGGTAGTTGGCTTTAAACCCGGAACGCAGGCTCTTCGAAATAGTGAAGGGAACCTAGTCACCGAAGCACAGGGAATAGTAGATGTTTTTAAGGAGCATTTTCAGCTGCTACTTAATGGGCATCAAATAGAGAGAGTGATAGGGCAAGAAGAGAACCCACGTCCAATCAATGAAGAAGCCATCCCCCTCCCCAGTTTTGAAGAAGTTGACCCAGCAATCAAAAAGCTGAAGAACAACAAAGCCGCTTGCTCTGATGGTCTACCCGGCAGATCGACGATCGACCAAGTTTTCACACTAAGGCAAATCTTGGAAAAGACCAACGAATTTCAAGTCGAGAGCCACCACTCTTATATACGACATCATTCATCGTCTTGAGCTCTACAAGGCGATGGCCGAATTCGGGATCCCGGCAAAATTGATCCAGCTGTGCCGCGTGATGCTGGAAAACGCGCGGTGCAATGTGCAATTTGGGAACAGCTCTTCTGAATTATTCCAAACTTGCACCGGATTTCGGGAAGGAGATACGCTGTGACTTCTTCAATCTAGTGCTGGAACAGATAGTGCGCAGGGCAGGTGTCAACACGGAAGGCACTATCTTCAATAAATCTGTCCAGCTGCTGGGATATGCAGACGACATCGACATCATCGGTCGCTCCCAGCGTGCCGTTATAGAAGCTTTCACGGCAATTGAAGAAGAGGCGAAACGAGTTAGCCTTGAAGTAAATGAGGACAAGACCAAGTACCTGTTGTCAACAAACAAAGAAGCATCGGTCCACCGCCTAGGACAAAACGTCGCTGTTAGCAACAGTAACTTTGAGGTAGTTAGGGAGTTTACCTACATCGGAGTAAATATCAACTCCACGAACGACACCCTAGTGGAGATTCGACGAAGTCTTACCCTAGCAAACCGCTGCTACTTCGGTTTGGCAAAACAAATGGGTTCAAAACTCCTATCTCGGAAGACGAAATGTACGCTCTACAAAACTCTGATCCTGCCAGTTCTGCTATATGGAGCCGAGTGCTGGACGATAAGCAGGAAAGCAGAGCACATGTTGGGCACTTTCGAGAGAAAAATTCTTCGTCGAATTTTCGGTCCCATATGCGAGGAGGGCGAATGGAGGAGAAGATACAACCGCAAACTCTACGAGCTGTACCAAGATGTGGATGTAGTCCAAAAAGCCAAAATACGTCGACTACACTGGCTCGGCCACATCGAGCGAATGGACAATAATGCTCCAGCAAAGAGGATCTTCGACTCACAGCACCCAGGTTCGAGACGACAAGGAAGACCGAACCTCCGTTTTAAAGACCAAGCTATCGCGGATGCCAGAGCCCTTGGTCTGGACAACTGGAAGCAGCGTGCCCGGGATCGATGAGAATGGAAGGCTACCGTGTCTCAGGCAGGGACTCTTTTTTTTGGGTAAAACCACTCTTGTCATTTATTACTAAAACTGCAATAAATGGAAAAGAAAATGCGACAGCGAAAATGGAACATTGCCCTATAATACGGAAATTAAAGGCACCATACGCACAACAACTGATGAACCGGTCTATACTAGACTAGTTATCCTTATCCTATTTCAGCAGCCTAGTTCATAAACACTGAAATAAAATCACTGTTGCGTGATGCAATCATTTGAATATCATGTTCACCATATAATTCCCCAATTCAAGGTGTAAACGAAAATGGTAAACCAACATTACGAATGGTTAGCCGACCGATACCCCATCCCTGATACATTAATTCTAAATCAATTTAGCCGAAAATGACCGACAAAGAATTGCTTTCAGCGTCAATAATGGCAAATATGAATTCTGTCACTTGCCATTTGGGCTCAAAAATGCGTCCGGCATTTTTCAGAGATATCTTGCGAGAAGATATTGGTAAAATATGTCATGTTTTCATCGATGACATAATCATCTACTCCCCAGACGAGCAGACGCATCTATCACACATAGACATAGTGTTGAAAAAACTGGAACAAGCCGCAAAGCTCGTTTCCACGGAAAAATTTAATTTTTTTAAAACCGAAGTAGAATTTTTAGGATTCTTAGTTTCGCAAGAAGGTATCCAAACTTGTCCCGACAAAGTTCAGGCCATTTTTAATTATAAACTACCAGAGTCGATTCATTCGATCATTACGCTCATTCTTAGGACTGTCAGGATACTATCGTAGGTTTATAAACCCTTGACGAGATTCTTACGCGGAGGAAACGGTCATATAGGAACTAATCATTCAAAAAATATACATATAAAACTTGGCACAGAAACTCTAAACGCATTTGAAAAACTTTAGAAAATCTTAGCCTCTGAAGACTTTCAACTTTAATATCTAGATTACAAAAGCCCTTTGAGTTAACAACTGATGCCTCCTTAAGCACACTAGGAGCAGTCCTGTCTCAGAAAAATATCACACGTGAGCTCCTTGGCCATTTGCGTTTTTCCATAGTGCTTAGCCATTGTAAGTTTACAGCGTTGCTTCCGCCGCGCATAAACAAAGAGTGGTGCAGTACTTATCCAGTATTGTCATTGATTTTCTTACCTTTTTCAAAGTAATAAAGATTGTTTATTGGTTTTTCTTAAAACAAAATAAATTCTTTTATTTCCCGTTATTGTTATTGTTGTTATTCGTTTTTCCTTTGTTCGTCTGCCTGCTTACCGTTTACTTCGGTCTCCGGACTGTATAAAAACAAAGCTGCGTTGCTGTCGCTATTGCGAATGGATGGTGGTGTTTCTGAGATATGTGATTTCGTGCCTCTAGCCAACACACGACGCCCTACTCACACCCAAATAGAAGAATCTCCGGCTATAATTGTGGAAAACATTAAATCGTTCATTCAGGAATAGTTCCTAAATTAGAATAATAAAATGTTGTCACTGAACTAAACAAGTTATGTGTAAGTTATAAACATAAACTTCTTTGAACTTAATTTTTGACCTTGAGACGGGTTCATTCAAACCGTAATTTGGTCTGTGCCTAGCCTGAAAAAGAAAGAGTCTTTCAATCAATGGTCTCATTGGTGCGTGTATAAGTACTAGAGAAAGTAGTTTAGGGCACTTTATGTGATAGCATAAGATATCTCGTACAAAAACAATATCGTGAATAGCTCTTCTAGATGTAAGTGACTGTAATCCCAACAGACTTTGCCTGGCCTCTGAACAGGAACAGAAATTCCAACGAATTTTGTAAAACACATACATACTTAGTGAAGCGATTCTGGTTTTTTTGAATTCTATCCGAAAAATTTTGGTGACAAGGGTAATCCGCGTATTCTAAGTTAGATATTACTAGAGCAGTGTATAAGGAGACAAACGTGTAGGAATCTGAAAAATCAGTGGAGTTACTTTTAAAGAACCCTAACATGGAATCGGCTGTAGCAACGATTACATCAATGTGAAGAGAGAAGGAAAATTGGGAGTCAAAATGGACACCTTTTTCGTTCGCTTGAGAATAAGGAAACTCATAAGTAAACACTTTAGCATACACCAACGAGATAAATTGTCATGATCTTTTTGAAGCTTAAGGCAGTCTTCAGCACACGTTATCTTCAAGTATAGTTTGAGAATTGAATATAATTAACAATGTCATTGATGAAAATGATGAAGAGCAATGGGCCAAGGTGGCTACCCTGAGGAACACCCGACGTACATTCGATAGACCTAGATGTAAAGTCCTCAATTTTGACATTCTGGGTCCTTCCTATTAGGAAGGAAGAGATCCATCGAAGTAGGCTTGAATGGATTCTAAAAGCTTCGATTATAATTTTTCGGATCACCAAGTCAAAAAATTTGTTAAAATCTGTGTAAATATCGTCCACTTGACCATCGTTTTCGATAGTTGGTGATAGTTGACCTTCCAGAAATAAAGCCATGCTGGACATCACTTATATGCTCTATAACAAAGAAATCGAACTTGTTTTTTATGATACTTTCAAGAAGCTTAGGAATTACAGATAACTTGCAAATACCTGTAATTTTGGATATCATTTTTTGATCCCGATTTAAAGATTGGGATCAAGAAAGAAAACTTCCATTCATTTAAAAATACACCAGATGACAATGATGCATTGAAGATGGTAAGAAGTGGTAGGCTAAATAGAATTAGAATATCTTTTTAAGGCTATGGCAGAAATACCATCAACTCCTGGTCTAGAATTGGTCTTGAGGCTATTAAGCGCATGTAAAATATCCGAATATGTCAAATTTATGGAGCCAATATCAACCATTGTCCACAGAATTCTGCAAGGCTGCATTTTTTTTTTTTTTTTTAAATTAGGACCCTAGCCCATATGGCTGATACTGCGACCTAAAAGATCTATTGTATCTTAGGGTGTATTTTTACTCTAAGAGACGTCCCACCTCCCTAATGAAGGAAAGCACGTCCTTAGTTGCAGAGGTTTTAATATCTGCCGGCGAGCATGTTACCTTGTGGAAGATGCGCCACCTCAACCAATGCAGAGCTGGACATTCACAGAGAATGTGCTCGGATGATTCGTCATCTTCTGAGCAGAACCTGCATTCTATGTCTGGGCATAGATTGAGTTTGTTGAGGTGATATCTCAGGCCGCAATGACCTGTTAGAAAGCTCACCAGCTTCCTAATATTTTCTTTGTCTAAGTTTAGAATTTCCTTATAGGAATATGGCTTGATTAACCTCTTGGATTGTCGTAACCCCGTGACTTTTTCCCAGTGGGTTAGGCGAAGATTATGCTCCCATGCGTTAATCAGCGCTGTGGCATAAGCCCAATTGACGCCACAGTAAGCTTCAGGTCCAATGAACGCAGATCCTGAGCCAGCCCTAGCTAGTTCATCTGCAGATTCGTTGCCTGCAATCCCCTGATGACCTGGAACCCATCCGTGTACCACACTATTATGTCTAGCAAGAGATTGTAGTGCATCGTAACAGCATTTAACCGTTAAGGAGTCCATTAAGTTGGACGACAGAGCTTTGAGAGCTGCCTGGCTATCTGAGAAGATGTAAATTATTGCGCCCTTGATTCTCTTACTAAGGTTTATTCTGGCGCAGATCTCAATGGCATGGAGTTCAGCCTGGAAGACCGTGGGACACGTTCCCATAGGTATTGTGACTTTGGTATTGGGTCCAAAGACACCGGCACCCACTCCGGAGTCCATCTTTGATCCATCTGTGAACCATATCAGACCTCTAGGGTCCAGTGTAGGAACACCATTAGACCAGTCTGCACGGTCTAATATATTAACCTCAAATAACCTACCGAAACAGTATTCACTGACCATAACGTCGGGTACAGTGCAGAGCATGTCTCTTTGTGGGATTGAGTCAAGAATTTTCAGGTGTCCCACGTGGTCACCTGCCTTAAACTTGTAAACTCTCGAAATTCGAGCGCATCCACTCAGCAGTCGCAGTGTCTGAGCATATGAACACTAGCCACCCCGATCTGTGATGTGAACCAGAAAAATGCGGCCATACGCCGCTATTGCTCATCTCGATCGAGGTGTCTATAACCGCCTCTTGAAACAGTGCCATTTGCTCAGTTGTGAGGGGTTGAGTGGACAAATCAGTCGGGACAACACCTAACCTGATGGTACTGGCCACTTGACTGTAAGTGGGAGTTACAGGTGTAGGTCCTGCCTTGACTTTCTTGGCGACCGATTCTATTGGTGTCTGATCCTCCGATCTGACACGTTTAGTTTCGCGGTGAGTAGGGGTGGCAATCTTTGAGTATGCGAGAGCGCTCTCTCTACTATTGCCAGTTCTAAGCGCATGCTTAAACCGCCTTCTTTCTTTAGAGGTCAGTTTGAAAAATCCATCCTTTTGTTGTGGGATCTGTAGGTCACCAAGCATCTTCCCAATGGAAGAGCAACCGGATTTCTCCGTGATGATACTACAGGCATCAACAATGGTGGACGCGTCAGAATCAGATGTGGCAGATTCCACATCCCCGGTTCTGACCGCAGCGGAAGGTTTCAAAGGGGCCCATGTGGCAACGCCTTCTAAACGTTCAGGGGTGTTCGGCTGCTCGACAGCAGACCGAGAAGTAGAGGCCAAGGTAGCGTTGGCCGTCGAGTGCTCAGTAGCGCCTCGGGATACAGAGGGTTGCTCAACAGCAGAACCCAAGGTTGATCCGATCTGAGATGCATCCTTCTCATTGTTTGTATTTATATTTAAAGGAATTTTGGACCCACGAGTGTCCGGGAAGGGAGGTCGCCCATGGCGGAGCCCGGTATGCCACAGGAAGGCTGACTTAAAACCGAAGGGCGCCAGGTATTCGGAGTTCGCATACTAGCGACTAAGCACCCTCTTAGCCATGCATCCATCGGCGTATGCTGTTCCACCTTGGATTAGGGATTTGATAATGGGGTTTTCTCCCCATCGTCGCTCACTTTAGCCGGCCTTATGCTAATTCCACAAAACCATCAAACTGATCAGCCAGAGAGGCACAAAGCCAGTAGCAGGTTGATCTGATTGTGGGTAGTTTCCTTAACATAGGAGCCGTTGCCCGGCGGCCGCCACGAGGAGGCAGTGAGTCTTCTTGAAGCGTTGCCGATAAGGATCGTCTAAAGACTTTACCCTATCGGTTCACACCTGGCCACCTACCTGCAAGGCTGCATACTTTCACCAATGCTATTTTTATTGGTGATTAGCGACGTGCTAAATGCGGTCTTATCAACAGGAAACGGAGGAATTCGATGGACTCTGACATCTGAACTCAAACACCTCGACTACGCCGACGACGTATGCCTGCTGTCACATAGAATTATGGACCTTCACCAAATGAGAACAAACGTGGAGAGAGAGGCAGCCGTCGTTGGGCTGAAAATTAACTATGTAAAAACAAAAATGATCAGCCTAGGAACGAGCTAGGACAAACGGTTGAGAGAGTTGAGACTTTTCAATACCTTGGAAGTATTGTCTCAACCGATGGCGGAACCGAACTGGATGTAGCCAGCCGAATAGGCAAAGCAAAATCTGCGTTTGGGATGCTATCTACAGTTTGGCGTAGCAATGCGATTAGCTTAACCACCAAGCTACCAGAAATCATTGAACAACGAGATATTAAACTTTCCCGGCACTTTCCAGTTGCCTGCAAGCTATTTTCACGCATATTTTTACATTTTCACGCACATTTGTTAGAAATCCGTCAATTCAATCCTAAATCGGTCAATTCACCCTACAAAACAACAACAAACCGGTCAATTTCACCTTAAATTACAACAACAACTTGTAATTTAACGAGCGATGACAACCGATTTTTGAATTTATGGAAGGAGCTGGAAAGTATTTTGGGGCCGTTCACTAGATATTACAAATATTTAAATTCGTATTCTTTAGTAAAAGACGAGAAAAATTTGAATTTCGTCGGTTGACCGAAAATGTAAAAAACAAAATATATGTTTTCAGATAGTTTATTCTTTTAAAAAATAATGTACACAAAAGCAGAAAGATTACTACAATGCTATTCAGTCAATTGCGAATAAGTTGAAAAAGTTGTTATGGCGAATTAAAATATAAAATTCTTCAATTTTTTTGAAAAACGTATAATTGTTTTAATATATAGAAATTTCAAAAACAACAACTGCCAAAGATTGTGGATGAATTATAATAATAGGCCCTTTAACAGGGTAAGGAGTATATCTATCTCCCTTTTAAAATTTGCATTGATGTTTAACTACATTTCCGAAAAACAAAGTCCATATACATATCTTTTATCTGATTATAGAAACATAATAGTTGTTATATTTCGGCATACATGTACTTACATATGTATGTTCATTTCTCTGATGAATATTCTTTTTTATCGACTTTAAGCGTCTGTGTTTATATCGCCATTCAAGTAGTGAGTTTAAACAATTCATTTTTCTAATATGTTACCACCTGAAGATAGTGCGATTATCAGGGCAGCATCCGGTATGGTTTTATCGACTAATATATCAGTTGTTGAGCACATAGCTTAGTTTACCTAATATAAGATCTCTAATGTATGCACAAATTGTCTATATTTTTATGTATTTGTTACACGTTCCCTTACTCGAATAATCGTAAGAATTCGAATGTTAGATTCCTTATCTAACTCCTTTCCCTTACACAAGAAAGTCATAAAAGGAGAGAACAAAACAGGGTAAAACATTTTCGCTCAGTACAAAACTTACGACTTTTTACCCCACAAATTTTTGTTGGTATGTGGTGTATTATTTGTCAAATTGATTTCAAATATTGTTCTTTTTCAGATTTTAGTTATTTTGAAGTGTCTTTGCTGCAGACGTTTTAGAATAGCTGGCATTCGTTGTGTCAAGCGTTCGTATTTTTACTTCTCTCTTTGACAATTTACGATTTTTAGTGCAGAACGTAGGGGAACAGAACAAACCAATGAATTCAGTACGTCATGTACCTAATTTTTAATAGGGAACCTAAGCTAGTATCTAGAAAAGAACACAGGGCTAGAATCAGGTCGAAAGAATAGATGTGAAACATGAACCGTAACAAAAACCATAAGACCATACGATACCCAAAGCACAAACAACGTACAAAGCTAAACGTACGAGCTAAATTTTCGTACGTTTATTGAAATCCTCTACCTTTATCATGTTACTTAATTCGAAAAAAAATCAAAAACTATCATTGAAATGCTGATACTTTTTTTTCATTTCGAATTGATTTTCCAGAATTCTTTCCAATGAACAATATTTCTAGTAAATTTAAGTTGAATGCTTCCGTATTATGTGAGCACATCCGTAAACGTACTCGCTTCACCACTAACAAATTGTTGTTGCCAAGCATTGACAGTAACAATTTTTGTCAAAAAGTTATCAAAATGTATTGTTTCACCATAGCTTATAAGGGGTTACATTCAGACAAATTCATCTTCGAGTGCTGACATCTATTGAGAGTAGTTTAGACAAGCCCCAAAGGTTTTTGCCAATGCTCACACGTATTCACAGACGAGAAGCAAATGACAACAAAAACAATGTAAACAAATGGGTTTTCGCAGGCAAGAGGGACGAAAGTTTAATATCTCTTTACTCAATGATTTCTGCAAGCTACGACTGTTCCGTTCCAATGATGAATTCGTGCTGCGATATGGATGTGGTACCTGAAGGGTGACCGCCACTATCACGAGAAAGCTGCAAATGTTCATCAGTAGGTGCCTATGACATATCTTTAGGACTTTCTGGCCAAACCGTATCTCTAACGAACAACTCCATCAGAGCACGGGCCATGAACCCATAGGTACAACATTACGGCGACGAAAGTGGCAGTGGATTGGACATTCTCTCCAACAGGGTGACAGGTCCATAGAACAGTCGAGAAGGAAGCACGACAACTGGGAAAGAGTTGGGAAAAACTGAAACACATTTCCAGAAACCGCACACGATGGCGCGTAGGCATTGTCGAGGCCTTAGGACCCACAAGGGGATACAGGACTTAAGTAAGTAAGCATATGTCAAATATCATGAAACAAAATCAGTGATATGACCCTTAAGTTAATCCCTTGAATGGGGTTTTCCAATAATTTTATGACACCATCTGTGCATTTTGGTGAATTATTGCAATCCAATCAATGTTGCCATTACTCCTCTTATAATAATTAATAATAAGGCATTGCGATTAAATTTTAACAAAAATATTAAATTGGAAATAAAAAAAAAGCATTTGAGTAATGGTCCATGTCATGAGTAAAATAAGAGAATGAGAATTAAATAATAATAAAGGAATATGTAAAGGTCTAGGTATACATAATTCCGATTCGCTCAGCTCCCTTTAATTTAAGAATAAAATTTTCCAAATGGCAACACTTCTTATTCCCTAATTACGTTATTAAGAGAAAAACGTAATTAAGTGAATCCTTCGAGGTCCCAGGCTTAAAAATGGGACCGCATACATGAAGTAGCCATATGCCAAATATCATGAAACAAAATCAGTGATATGACCCTAAAGTTAATCCCTTGCATGGGGTTTTCCCAAAATCTTATGACACCATCTGTGCATTTTGGTGAATTATTGCAGTCCAATCAATGTTGCCATTACTCCTGTTATAATAATTAATGATAGGGCGTTGCGATTAAATTTTAACAAAAGTATTAAAATGGAAATAAAAGAACGCATTTGAGTAATGGTCCATGTCATGAGTAAAATAAGAGAATGAGAATTAAATAATAACAAAGCAATATGTAAAGGTCCAGGTATACATAATTCCGTTTCGCTCAACTCCCTTTAATTTTACGAATAAAATTTTCCAAATGGCAACACTACTTATTCCCTAATTACGTTATTAAGAGAAAAACGTAATGAAGTGAAGACCCTCGAAGTCCCAGGCTTAGAAATGGAACCGTATAAAAGCGCAGTACTTTCGGTCACTTTAGCTCAGTAGTTTACAAACTAAAGCGAAAAAATGTTGCCTCCATTATATAAAGAATTTGTGGTTATTCAACTGATTTATGAGTAAGTTATACTATTTGTATTTTGTTTGCAAAATTTTACAATTTTCTTTTGTTTTTTACAGTCCATCAAGGAAAAAACACCTTATGATGACCAGGGAAAGATCCAGACCCAGTGGAACTGTAGCAGAAGCTCGTGCGTGGGTAAGTTTTAACAAATTTATGTGTAATTATTTTTATTTAATAAAAAGTTTTTGTTTTATTTTTTTTAGTATGCAGAAACTTATTTTGCAGAGCGAGCCACGATACCATCGGCAGTACGAATAAAGTACAGGGAATGGCGGATCTTTTCGGGCGACGAAGTGCTCTTCACATTTGAAGGAACTAGGTACGATCAGGGCTACATCTTCGTCGGCTTGGAGAAAACGTACTGGTTCTTCTTTCAGAACTTTCCTGGGACTCTGAACTTAGAGGGCAGTACAATCTTGCGGTGTTCTCTTTGCGGGTGTTGTATATTCCGCTTATACAAAACCGTAATGGAGAACATCAAATTGTTCCTTCAGGCCCGAAGGAATAGTACTTTAGATTAAACAAAAATGTGGTGTCATTGACCTAAACATTAATGTGTAAGTTATAATACTTGTATTTTGTTTGCAAAATTTTACAATTTTCTACTTTTTTTTTAACAGTTAATCAAGGAAAAACACCTCATGATGACCAGGGAAAGATCCAGACCCAGTGGAACTGTAGCAGAAGCTCGTGCGTGGGTAAGTTTTAACAAATTTATGTGTAATTATTTTTATTTAATAAAAAGTTTTTGTTTTATTTTTTTTAGTATGCAGAAACTTATTTTGCAGAGCGAGCCACGATACCATCGGCAGTACGAATAAAGTACAGGGAATGGCGGATCTTTTCGGGCGACGAAGTGCTCTTCACATTTGAAGGAACTAGGTACGATCAGGGCTACATCTTCGTCGGATTGGAGAAAACGTACTGGTTCTTCTTTCAGAACTTTCCTGGGACTCGGAACTTAGAGGGCAGTACAATCTTGCGTTGTTCTCTTTGCGGATGTTGTATATTCCGTTTATACAAAATTATTGTGGACAACATTAAATTGATCGTTCAGGCCCGTAGGAATAGTGCCTGAAATAAAACATTAAAGTGGTGTCACTGAACTAAACATTTATGTGTAGGTTATAATAATTGTACATATTTTGTTTGCAAAATTTTACAATTTTCTTCTTTTTTTTAACAGTCAATCAATGAAAAACACCTCGTGATGACCAGGGAAAGATCCATACTCAGTGCAGAACTTCGTACTTGGGTAACTTTTAGCAAGTTTATGTGCTGAAACTTATTTCGCAGAGCCAGCCACGATACCATTGGAAGTACGAATAAAGTACAGAGAATGGCGGGTCTTTTCGGGCGACGAAGTGCTCTTCACATTTGAAGGAACTAGGTACGATCAGGGCTACATCTTCGTCGGCTTGGAGAAAACGTACTGGTTCTTCTTCCAGAACTTTCCTGGGACTCGGAACTTAGAGGGCAGTACAATCTTGCTGTGTTCTCTTTGCGGGTGTTGTATATTCCGCTTATACAAAACTATAGTGGAGAACATCAAATTGTTCCTTCAGGCCCGAAGGAATAGTACTTAAGATAAAAGAATAATGTGGTGTCATTGACCTAAACATTAATGTGTAAGTTATAATAATTGCATTTTGTTTTAAAAATTTTACAATTTTATTTTTTTAACAGTCGATCAAGGGAAAACACCTCTTGATGACCAGGGAAAGATCCATACTCAGTGCAGAACCTCGTACTTGGGTAACTTTTAGCAAGTTTATGTGCTGAAACTTATTTCGCAGAGCCAGCCACGATACCATTGGAAGTACGAATAAAGTACAGAGAATGGCGGGTCTTTTCGGGCGACGAAGTGCTCTTCACATTTGAAGGAACTAGGTACGATCAGGGCTACATCTTCGTCGGCTTGGAGAAAACGTACTGGTTCTTCTTCCAGAACTTTCCTGGGACTCGGAACTTAGAGGGCAGTACAATCTTGCGGTGTTCTCTTTGAGGGTGTTGTATATTCCGCTTATACAAAACTATAGTGGAGAACATCAAATTGTTCCTTCAGGCCCGAAGGAATAGTAAGATAAGATTAAGATAAAAGAATAATGTGGTGTCATTGACCTAAACATTAATGTGTAAGTTATAATAATTGCATTTTGTTTTAAAAATTTTACAATTTTATTTTTTTAACAGTCAATCAAGGGAAAACACCTCTTGATGACCAGGGAAAGATCCATACTCAGTGCAGAACTTCGTACTTGGGTAACTTTTAGCAAGTTTATGTGCTGAAACTTATTTCGCAGAGCCAGCCACGATACCATTGGAAGTACGCATAAAGTACAGAGTATGGCGGATCTTTTCAGGCGACGAAGTGCTCTTCACATTTGAAGGAACTAGGTACGATCAGGGCTACATCTTCGTCGGCTTGGAGAAAACGTACTGGTTCTTCTACCAGAACTTTCCTGGGACTCGGAACTTAGAGGGCAGTACAATCTTGCGGTGTTCTCTTTGCAGGTGTTGTATGTTCCGCTTATACAAAACTATAGTGGAGAACATCAAATTGTTCGTTCAGGCGCGAAGGAATAGTACTTAAGATAAAAGAATAATGTGGTGTCATTGACCTAAACATTAATGTGTAAGTTATAATAATTGCATTTTGTTTTAAAAATTTTACAATTTTATTTTTTTTTAACAGTCAATCAAGGAAAAACACCTCGTGATGACCAAGAAAAGATCCATACACAGTGCAGAACTTCGTACTTGGGTAACTTTTAGCAAGTTTATGTGCTGAAACTTATTTCGCAGAGCCAGCCACGATACCATTGGAAGTACGAATAAAGTACAGAGAATGGCGGGTCTTTTCGGGCGACGAAGTGCTCTTCACATTTGAAGGAACTAGGTACGATCAGGGCTACATCTTCGTCGGCTTGGAGAAAACGTACTGGTTCTTCTTCCAGAACTTTCCTGGGACTCGGAACTTAGAGGGCAGTACAATATTGCTGTGTTCTCTTTGCGGGTGTTGTATATTCCGCTTATACAAAACTATAGTGGAGAACATCAAATTGTTCGTTCAGGCCCGAAGGAATAGTACTTAAGATAAAAGAATAATGTGGTGTCATTGACCTAAACATTAATGTGTAAGTTATAATAATTGCATTTTGTTTTAAAAATTTTACAATTTTATTTTTTTTTAACAGTCAATCAAGGAAAAACACCTCGTGATGACCAAGAAAAGATCCATACACAGTGCAGAACTTCGTACTTGGGTAACTTTTAGCAAGTTTATGTGCTGAAACTTATTTCGCAGAGCCAGCCACGATACCATTGGAAGTACGAATAAAGTACAGAGAATGGCGGGTCTTTTCGGGCGACGAAGTGCTCTTCACATTTGAAGGAACTAGGTACGATCAGGGCTACATCTTGGTCGGCTTGGAGAAAACGTACTGGTTCTTCTACCAGAACTTTCCTGGGACTCGGAACTTAGAGGGCAGTACAATCTTGCGGTGTTCTCTTTGCAGGTGTTGTATGTTCCGCTTATACAAAACTATAGTGGAGAACATCAAATTGTTCGTTCAGGCGCGAAGGAATAGTACTTAAGATAAAAGAATAATGTGGTGTCATTGACCTAAACATTAATGTGTAAGTTATAATAATTGCATTTTGTTTTAAAAATTTTACAATTTTATTTTTTTTTAACAGTCAATCAAGGAAAAACACCTCGTGATGACCAAGGAAAGATCCATACACAGTGCAGAACTTCGTACTTGGGTAACTTTTAGCAAGTTTATGTGCTGAAACTTATTTCGCAGAGCCAGCCACGATACCATTGGAAGTACGCATAAAGTACAGAGTATGGCGGATCTTTTCAGGCGACGAAGTGCTCTTCACATTTGAAGGAACTAGGTACGATCAGGGCTACATCTTCGTCGGCTTGGAGAAAACGTACTGGTTCTTCTACCAGAACTTTCCTGGGACTCGGAACTTAGAGGGCAGTACAATCTTGCTGTGTTCTCTTTGCGGGTGTTGTATATTCCGCTTATACAAAACTATAGTGGAGAACATCAAATTGTTCGTTCAGGCCCGAAGGAATAGTACTTAAGATAAAAGAATAATGTGGTGTCATTGACCTAAACATTAATGAGTAAGTTATAATAATTGCATTTTGTTTTAAAAATTTTACAATTTTATTTTTTTTTAACAGTCAATCAAGGAAAAACACCTCGTGATGACCAAGAAAAGATCCATACACAGTGCAGAACTTCGTACTTGGGTAACTTTTAGCAAGTTTATGTGCTGAAACTTATTTCGCAGAGCCAGCCACGATACCATTGGAAGTACGAATAAAGTACAGAGAATGGCGGGTCTTTTCGGGCGACGAAGTGCTCTTCACATTTGAAGGAACTAGGTACGATCAGGGCTACATCTTCGTCGGCTTGGAGAAAACGTACTGGTTCTTCTTCCAGAACTTTCCTGGGACTCGGAACTTAGAGGGCAGTACAATATTGCTGTGTTCTCTTTGCGGGTGTTGTATATTCCGCTTATACAAAACTATAGTGGAGAACATCAAATTGTTCGTTCAGGCCCGAAGGAATAGTACTTAAGATAAAAGAATAATGTGGTGTCATTGACCTAAACATTAATGTGTAAGTTATAATAATTGCATTTTGTTTTAAAAATTTTACAATTTTATTTTTTTTTAACAGTCAATCAAGGAAAAACACCTCGTGATGACCAAGAAAAGATCCATACACAGTGCAGAACTTCGTACTTGGGTAACTTTTAGCAAGTTTATGTGCTGAAACTTATTTCGCAGAGCCAGCTACGATACCATTGGAAGTACGAATAAAGTACAGAGAATGGCGGGTCTTTTCGGGCGACGAAGTGCTCTTCACATTTGAAGGAACTAGGTACGATCAGGGCTACATCTTCGTCGGCTTGGAGAAAACGTACTGGTTCTTCTTCCAGAACTTTCCTGGGACTCGGAACTTAGAGGGCAGTACAATCTTGCGGTGTTCTCTTTGCGCATGTTGTATATTCCGTATATACAAAATTATTGTGGACAACATTAAATTGTTCGTTCAGGCCCGTAGGAATAGTGCCTGAAATAAAACAATAAAGTGGTGTCACTGAACTAAACATTTATGTGTAAGTTATAATAATTGTATTTTGTTTGCAAAATTTTACAATTTTATTTTTTTTTTAACAGTCAATCAAGGAAAAACACCTCGTGATGACCAAGGAAAGATCCATACACAGTGCAGAACTTCGTACTTGGGTAACTTTTAGCAAGTTTATGTGCTGAAACTTATTTCGCAGAGCCAGCCACGATACCATTGGAAGTACGAATAAAGTACAGAGAATGGCGGGTCTTTTCGGGCGACGAAGTGCTCTTCACATTTGAAGGAACTAGGTACGATCAGGGCTACATCTTCGTCGGCTTGGAGAAAACGTACTGGTTCTTCTTCCAGAACTTTCCTGGGACTCGGAACTTAGAGGGCAGTACAATATTGCTGTGTTCTCTTTGCGGGTGTTGTATATTCCGCTTATACAAAACTATAGTGGAGAACATCAAATTGTTCGTTCAGGCCCGAAGGAATAGTACTTAAGATAAAAGAATAATGTGGTGTCATTGACCTAAACATTAATGTGTAAGTTATAATAATTGCATTTTGTTTTAAAAATTTTACAATTTTATTTTTTTTTAACAGTCAATCAAGGAAAAACACCTCGTGATGACCAAGAAAAGATCCATACACAGTGCAGAACTTCGTACTTGGGTAACTTTTAGCAAGTTTATGTGCTGAAACTTATTTCGCAGAGCCAGCCACGATACCATTGGAAGTACGAATAAAGTACAGAGAATGGCGGGTCTTTTCGGGCGACGAAGTGCTCTTCACATTTGAAGGAACTAGGTACGATCAGGGCTACATCTTCGTCGGCTTGGAGAAAACGTACTGGTTCTTCTACCAGAACTTTCCTGGGACTCGGAACTTAGAGGGCAGTACAATCTTGCTGTGTTCTCTTTGCGGGTGTTGTATATTCCGCTTATACAAAACTATAGTGGAGAACATCAAATTGTTCGTTCAGGCCCGAAGGAATAGTACTTAAGATAAAAGAATAATGTGGTGTCATTGACCTAAACATTAATGTGTAAGTTATAATAATTGCATTTTGTTTTAAAAATTTTACAATTTTATTTTTTTTTAACAGTCAATCAAGGAAAAACACCTCGTGATGACCAAGAAAAGATCCATACACAGTGCAGAACTTCGTACTTGGGTAACTTTTAGCAAGTTTATGTGCTGAAACTTATTTCGCAGAGCCAGCCACGATACCATTGGAAGTACGAATAAAGTACAGAGAATGGCGGGTCTTTTCGGGCGACGAAGTGCTCTTCACATTTGAAGGAACTAGGTACGATCAGGGCTACATCTTGGTCGGCTTGGAGAAAACGTACTGGTTCTTCTACCAGAACTTTCCTGGGACTCGGAACTTAGAGGGCAGTACAATCTTGCGGTGTTCTCTTTGCAGGTGTTGTATGTTCCGCTTATACAAAACTATAGTGGAGAACATCAAATTGTTCGTTCAGGCGCGAAGGAATAGTACTTAAGATAAAAGAATAATGTGGTGTCATTGACCTAAACATTAATGTGTAAGTTATAATAATTGCATTTTGTTTTAAAAATTTTACAATTTTATTTTTTTTTAACAGTCAATCAAGGAAAAACACCTCGTGATGACCAAGGAAAGATCCATACACAGTGCAGAACTTCGTACTTGGGTAACTTTTAGCAAGTTTATGTGCTGAAACTTATTTCGCAGAGCCAGCCACGATACCATTGGAAGTACGCATAAAGTACAGAGTATGGCGGATCTTTTCAGGCGACGAAGTGCTCTTCACATTTGAAGGAACTAGGTACGATCAGGGCTACATCTTCGTCGGCTTGGAGAAAACGTACTGGTTCTTCTACCAGAACTTTCCTCGGACTCGGAACTTAGAGGGCAGTACAATCTTGCTGTGTTCTCTTTGCGGGTGTTGTATATTCCGCTTATACAAAACTATAGTGGAGAACATCAAATTGTTCGTTCAGGCCCGAAGGAATAGTACTTAAGATAAAAGAATAATGTGGTGTCATTGACCTAAACATTAATGTGTAAGTTATAATAATTGCATTTTGTTTTAAAAATTTTACAATTTTATTTTTTTTAACAGTCAATCAAGGAAAAACACCTCGTGATGACCAAGAAAAGATCCATACACAGTGCAGAACTTCGTACTTGGGTAACTTTTAGCAAGTTTATGTGCTGAAACTTATTTCGCAGAGCCAGCCACGATACCATTGGAAGTACGAATAAAGTACAGAGAATGGCGGGTCTTTTCGGGCGACGAAGTGCTCTTCACATTTGAAGGAACTAGGTACGATCAGGGCTACATCTTCGTCGGCTTGGAGAAAACGTACTGGTTCTTCTTCCAGAACTTTCCTGGGACTCGGAACTTAGAGGGCAGTACAATATTGCTGTGTTCTCTTTGCGGGTGTTGTATATTCCGCTTATACAAAACTGTAGTGGAGAACATCAAATTGTTCGTTCAGGCCCGAAGGAATAGTACTTAAGATAAAAGAATAATGTGGTGTCATTGACCTAAACATTAATGTGTAAGTTATAATAATTGCATTTTGTTTTAAAAATTTTACAATTTTATTTTTTTTTAACAGTCAATCAAGGAAAAACACCTCGTGATGACCAAGAAAAGATCCATACACAGTGCAGAACTTCGTACTTGGGTAACTTTTAGCAAGTTTATGTGCTGAAACTTATTTCGCAGAGCCAGCCACGATACCATTGGAAGTACGAATAAAGTACAGAGAATGGCGGGTCTTTTCGGGCGACGAAGTGCTCTTCACATTTGAAGGAACTAGGTACGATCAGGGCTACATCTTCGTCGGCTTGGAGAAAACGTACTGGTTCTTCTTCCAGAACTTTCCTGGGACTCGGAACTTAGAGGGCAGTACAATCTTGCGGTGTTCTCTTTGCGCATGTTGTATATTCCGTATATACAAAATTATTGTGGACAACATTAAATTGTTCGTTCAGGCCCGTAGGAATAGTGCCTGAAATAAAACAATAAAGTGGTGTCACTGAACTAAACATTTATGTGTAAGTTATAATAATTGTATTTTGTTTGCAAAATTTTACAATTTTATTTTTTTTTTAACAGTCAATCAAGGAAAAACACCTCGTGATGACCAAGGAAAGATCCATACACAGTGCAGAACTTCGTACTTGGGTAACTTTTAGCAAGTTTATGTGCTGAAACTTATTTCGCAGAGCCAGCCACGATACCATTGGAAGTACGAATAAAGTACAGAGAATGGCGGGTCTTTTCGGGCGACGAAGTGCTCTTCACATTTGAAGGAACTAGGTACGATCAGGGCTACATCTTGGTCGGCTTGGAGAAAACGTACTGGTTCTTCTACCAGAACTTTCCTGGGACTCGGAACTTAGAGGGCAGTACAATCTTGCGGTGTTCTCTTTGCAGGTGTTGTATGTTCCGCTTATACAAAACTATAGTGGAGAACATCAAATTGTTCGTTCAGGCGCGAAGGAATAGTACTTAAGATAAAAGAATAATGTGGTGTCATTGACCTAAACATTAATGTGTAAGTTATAATAATTGCATTTTGTTTTAAAAATTTTACAATTTTATTTTTTTTTAACAGTCAATCAAGGAAAAACACCTCGTGATGACCAAGGAAAGATCCATACACAGTGCAGAACTTCGTACTTGGGTAACTTTTAGCAAGTTTATGTGCTGAAACTTATTTCGCAGAGCCAGCCACGATACCATTGGAAGTACGAATAAAGTACAGAGAATGGCGGGTCTTTTCGGGCGACGAAGTGCTCTTCACATTTGAAGGAACTAGGTACGATCAGGGCTACATCTTCGTCGGCTTGGAGAAAACGTACTGGTTCTTCTTCCAGAACTTTCCTGGGACTCGGAACTTAGAGGACAGTACAATCTTGCGGTGTTCTCTTTGCGCCTGTTGTATATTCCGTTCATACAAAATTATTGTAGAGAACATTAAATTGTTCCTTCAGGCCCGTAGGAATAGTGTCTTAAATAAAACAATAAAGTGGTTTCATTGAACTAAAGTAATTTTTTTTATTTTCCTTTAACTTGTTGATCCACAGAAATTTTAAACATTTCCTCATCACGGGGAACAACATACTAAACTCCAACAAGAAGAACCAACCCATACGAAATAAAAATTAAAATAAATTGTTTATTTAAATTATAAATACCAAACAAAATGAAATAATTGTAAGTAAACAAAAAAAATTATGAAAATTAGTTTATTGTTGTATATTGGAAATATTGTTAGAGGTCAGATAGAACGTGTTAATAGTTAATATTAGTGTGAAGCGTGTGGAGGTAGATATTCCAAAATGAGTATTACAAGAGAACAAATTATAGAGCTTGTGCGTGTTACCGTCGAGCTGTCACAAAAACAATTCACAGAGCATATAAAAGATCTGACATCAGCAATTGGTCAGTTATAGCCTCCTAGTGTCGAAAGTTATGAGCCTGTATCCATTCGATCCGGTGTTCTAAATTATAATGGTGGTCTTGAGTTAATAAAATCGTTGCCTGAATTTAAAGGCGAATCCGCCTCCTATCCTTCTTGGCGTACTGTCGCACATTTTTCGATGGGTTATTACCACCAAGGATCTAAAAATTGTTATGTCAGATAGTCAAATTAATGGTGAAATACATTTTTTAGGGTAAAGTCTCTCTTGTCTCTCTAAAACTGCAATAAATGGACAAGAGTTGCGAATTTTCTTCTTCTTCGAAGAATTATATTAAAAAGCATAGTTTTCTAAAGGATGTATGTTCAGTAGAAATTCCATATCACATTAGGTCTTTCAACGGAAATCTCACTATAGAAAAATACAAAATCAATATTTTAAATAACACTTCAACATTTTTTTTACTACCTGCATTGAATACTTTCGACGGGATCATAGGATACGATTTCCTTAAACAAATAAGTATATGCAAAAATAGATACCAAAAACGAAACTTAATTCTATTATCATGGCAAAGAAAAACTGCGTCATCTCAATTGTCAAAAGGTTAACTTAATTATAACAGATTAAAAATCAGATCCTGATTACCTCCGTACGCAATAAATACAAGAAAATGCGACAGCATTTGCAGAGCCAATTGAACATTGCCGTACAATACACAAATTAAAGTCACCATACGCACAACAACTGATGAACCGGTCTATACTAGAAGTTATCCTTATCCTATTTCAGCAGCCGAGTTCATAAACACTGAAATAAAATCACTGTTGCGTGATGCAATCATTTGAATATCATGTTCACCATATAATTCCCCAATTCAAGGTGTAAGCGAAAATGGTAAGCGAAAATGGTAAACCAACATTACGAATGGTTAGCCGACCGATACCCCATCCCTGATACATTAGTCATATTAGGCAAATTTGGGTAATTCTAAGTACTTGACAACCCAGGACATAAAATCTGGGTTTCATCAAATCATTTTAGTAAAGTTAGGGCATCTATTCTTCGTAACTTATCCTGCAAATACAAAATAAATAATTGCAGGGGACATGTGTCTGACGAAGTTTCGCTGTCTGACCACCAAGACATCAGTTTTTAATTTATATATATTTTATTTTAAAATTATATTTATTAAAATAGATATACTTGTCACAACGATTGCGTCCACGTCGGACCTAGATGAAGCAGCGTAGCAATTAAATGATGCGTTGGCTTTTTCCTATCACGACAGGTATGTACATACTTAATCCAGGTTGTATCAACGTAAGGTTTTCTCGTGGAGTGACCAAAAGTTAGAAAACTCTTTAAATTTATTAAATGCACGAACATATGTCTGCTGTCACAGAGTATACTTTAGAATTGAGACGATCTAAACAATCTGCGAAGACATAGATCTATTCACCCCTCTGTACTCTAACCAATTTGCATAAAGGAAAAGTAAATCAACCGAATGTGCTCTTCACTATCTTGTTAGGAAGATAGAATTTTTTGTTCCAATGAAATTGCACTGTGTGAGCAATTCTGGATATTGAGGACCCATTCGATAACACTGGTTACGAGGACTATCAGTAGCTGAGGTATCGAGGATTCGACCAACCAATCGATTAGAGCCATGCTTGAAAGTCGGGTTATTACTTCTTCTTCCAGATGATTTTCAAGATTACCCCCAAGCTGGAGTCCTCTCCGTCCTTTTGTCGTGACTTGTTTTTGAGAATTTTCTTATCGATCTGCAAAGATCAGGCTTTATGCGGACGACTTGTCGATTTTTGACAACTTCCAGCGTTATGGAAGTGTATTAATACATTTATCGGAATGGTGCATCAGAAAAGGACTACTCATTAATACTTGTAAAACCAACCTCAGGTTTTACACCAACTTCCACTGTGGAACTCTCAGTGCACAGAACCAGCTCGTTTTTGTTAGAGACTTGTCGATTCAATCAATCAAGGATGTTACGAGTTTTAATATTAAACTAATCAGCTTTGTATAGTCGGTTTCAGTCTTAAATGTTTGTAGACTTCCATCTACCCAAGATGGAGAAATAGGCGTAAAGGTGTATGCAAACCAGAATCCTGCAGTGGGATCCTTTAAGCTGATAGTTGATTGTTGAGGATTAAAATCACCCCTTTTGCTCTCTCTCTCTAAGGTTATCGTCAGCGTGTTTATCACAATTTTGCAATTGTTTTATTGTATCAGCTATTTAAGTGCCAATTTAGTACTTCTACGGTACCACAAGACGAATGGGATTCAGCTTAAAACGGAACATTAATTTATCAATAACCACTCTAGACATAGTATTTGGAATAACTATCGCCGGATACATTCGCACTTTCAGGTGAGTGTGGAAAAATGCCCAGCGTCCTTTCTTGCAAATTGGCCCAGGTACCATACTCTTTATTGATATGATATCTCGAGATTAGTGCCTTGACAGTGCAGGGGAACAATTTCACCCTAATTGAAATGTAGGTAAATGCATTTATGGGAGTTCTGGATATAAGACCTGGGCCTGGTAATCCGGTTCTTTCGCTTGTGGTATCACAATGGACCTTTGTTCTGCTCTAAACGGGGACTGCTACCCAAACTTACTCAACCCTTACTGCCCATAGTTTGGAACTCATAAAATTCCACTCTCTAAAGAGCGTTGTATAGTATTGTTGCTTGTCTTTCCATTGAAATTTCCCATTACACTGAGGATATACTTATACCTGTTCGATGTTTTGTCATTTTTTTTCCGTAGCATCCTATATCATATGCAGTTATTGACAAAACAATAGGACCATCGAGTATCGATTCAAATTTCATTGAAAAACGAAGATATTTAATCATTTTATTACTGCTTACATAATTATTCATAAAACACTAGAGAAAAATTAAATTAGTCAAAAGACAGTTAAAAAGAGAGGAATCTTGTATTAGTCCGTTGTTTCCTTTAAATAACTTTTCTAGCTAAGGAAGCTACTAGTGGGCGAGTGCTCTTTGATATGGCGTACCAAGTTACTTGAATTCTACTCCATAATTCTTCACGATTTTATGATTTTTCAGTACTAAGAGACTTTTTACAATTGCCCAAAGATTTTCCAGGAGATTAAGATCTGGGGATTGGGAGAGCCAACCACACAGAACGATATTTTGCTCTTTTAGTCACCTTTTTACTTTGCCCGCCTTATGCTTCGGGTCATTGCCGTGCATAAACTGCCACTTTAGACGCATTTCCCAGTCAACATGCGGGCGCAAAACTTCATCCAATATCTTGGTGTATAAATTCTGGTCCATGGCCTCTTATATCCGAAATATTGGACCTAATTAATTAAATCAGAACGTCTACTTACCCATTTTTTACTAAGACCCTAGGAGCTAAATTTTCTTTTAAATAAAACAAAGTCAATGATTACTTTCTTATATATTGTTACAATTTTATTGCATGCATTTCAATTAAGTATTATGTACAAACATTCAGTTCTCAATCAATTAATGAATATTTTTGTCACAACTAAGCATTATTGTTATTCAGTTTATGCTTCAATTTTCTTTTTTTTTCGTGTAATTTTGTTCTTAAAAAATTAAAAATGCTTTTAAATATAAATACGTAAAATACACAAAACCAAATCAAACAGAAATTTCACACTTTAGGCCATTATTTCGAACATTTTTAATTATTTTCTATACAAGATATGAAATTAAAAAGAAATTTGGAATATTTTAATTTATTTTCACAATTTTTTTCTCATAGTTATATAATTTCGCTTAATTAGACTATAATATCTACCGGTTTCAATTGTGTATTAAATCTATTTGCTTGTTCTGACACAACGAATTGTTGAAAAAATATACTGGATATAGTTTTGTGAGTGATTTAAACGTAATTTTTTCTCACATAAAATATGGATGTCATTTACATTATTTTATTTCTTACAAAAATAGGTTTAATTTCGTTGCTTAGAGTAATAATTACTAAAATAAAAATATGAAAGTCTGTACATATAATTTATAGTTTTTTTTATATTTATATGTTATGTATAAATTATAGCGTAAATGAAAAATATATATTTGTTTGTCTTTATCTTAAAACACTGTTCACTGTACAGAACTGAAATCGAATTGAATGTTTACCAAAACCATATTTCTTTATACAATATTGAGTTGATTTAATCTTTTTAAATAGATAACCGGAGAGTTTGGTTCAAAAACAAGTAAGTAATTAGCATGGAAGCAGAAACACACTAGAAACTCTATTTTAACGCTTTAAACCCCCATGCGACATAAAAGTCTATAAATTATCAGATAGTTCCGCAATGGTACCACAAAATTACATTTTAAATGTAACGCATCTGATCGAAAGCGCACCAGATAGGCAAATACAGTGCATACGGAGTAGAGGAGATCCTACTCGATACTAAGCAAAACAAATCAACAACAAATCATAACAGTGCAGTAGTGCAGTGCAGTGTTAAAAGAACAAAAAAAAAAAAAAACAGTGCCGGTTCATCGATCTCTCCCTCCCCACTCACTTGCTGGTGTGCTTTCCAATCACCGCAACTGCCGCATGTACTATACATTCTCACAGTTGCGTTGATTGAGAGAGCGTAACATCAGATGTATAGCGGGCCGTGAGTGTTTATCTGTATAGCGGACCACAGCTGACTGTCGTTTGGGCATAACACCTGCGACAGTTTGTTGTGGAAAACTATTATTAGGATCTACACTTCGCGGCTTTGCTTAGTTTCGTCAGAGTTGTGTCTTTTTGTGTTTTAATGATGAGGGAATTCAGGGTGGATATTTCCAACATACAGTTGCGGTCAAAATAATAGTAGTGGGAGTTAAAACATCTTTTTTGAGCTGTTTTGATTGGATTTATGGCAATTACTGTAAAAACAGTTATACAATGACAGCACAACAAATTTTTTACGAGCCGTTATTAATGAAAGTTGTGGATTTAATCCGGTCAAAATAATAGTAGTGCTTCTGGTGATTGTGCGTAAAATTAAAATTTTTTAGTTTTTTTGCATCGAAAAGTTCTGAAAAGACGAATATGGTGTTATTTTATAAGTTTTGCATAAAATACATTAAAAAATTCTTTAGATTTTTGGCAACTATGTGTAGAGGTAAGCATAGCACACCTGAAAAGCGCGACCTTATAAAAACGTTAATTTCGGAGGGTAAAACCTACTCACAAATCCAAAACCTAATTGGCTGCTCACCGAAAACAATTAGGAATGCCATCAGGTACTCGCCAAAGCCGGAAACACGTGGGCGTAAGACGGTAATGTCGACGAAATTAGTAAAAAGAGTGGTCAGACATTCACGGATCCATCCCTTTACACCAGCTACGGAGATTAAGGACATGTTTAAGGACATGATGCTAGTATTGAGACAGTTCGTAGACGGTTGCGAGATCACGATCTGACAGGCCATAGTCCGCGTAAAGTGCCTTTGCTGACAAAAAACATGTAGCCAAACGAATGCAATTCGCGAAGGAGCACTTGAACTGGCCAGCAGAAGAATGTAGGAATATTTTGTGGTCAGACGAAACGAAAATCGTTCTGTATGGCGGGAAAAGATCTCGTCTTTATGTCAGAAGGCCTCCAAAAACGGAATTCAATCCTCATTATACGACAAAAACGATAAAACATGGAGGAAGTAGCATTATGGCATGGCATGGGCATGCTTTTCTTTTCCCATCTACCAAATCAAACAAATGATGGATCAACATCTATACGTCCAAATCTTACAGGAAGTAATGCTGCCGTATGCTGAGGAGCAAATGCCACTGAAATTGTTGCGTTCACAAAAACGCACAAAAGTCTGGATCCACTCCATCCTACCTATTCACACCCATCCACCTTTTTTTTCCTTACCTTTTCTTTTTTTACCCGCCGTTCTCTGAAGAGCTATTAACTGAGCGCTTCTGGATTGGCTTCCAACTCAGTGCTCACTCCTTACTATATGCTTGAAGGTTTCCCGGAGCCAGACGGACGAGTCTGAAGCAGGTTGAGCCAGGTGGACCGCCTGGTGACTCATCATAACCCTACCCATGAAGAGCGACCCCACAAAGAGAAAGTGAGACCTCCAACGTACCATTAATCTGATGTCTAATTATAAGGCCAGAAGGCCCAACCTAAACCCGTTTGTTTGCTTTTTTCATCAAAACCCAAAATTATAAATCTCTAAAAGAGAACTTCAAACTCATTTTGTAAAGGATACTCTGGGTACCTTTTTGCCCTTAAATATCTGCACGATGGTTTACGCGATAGATAGTTCCGCGGTTACTAATCCTTTTCTTAGGGTCTTTTCAGTCATCTTTTTAATAGTTTGATAATTGAACCCAAGCAGTCACCGAAACCTTTAAACAAACAGAGTGACGACTCGAAGCCATAAGAGAGGAAGCTGTCAGAGCTCTGGATGTTATTCCCTTTGTTCTGGCAGCTAAATCAACTGCAGCGGAGAGAATGAGGCGAATTCAGTCTCCACCAACGCCACTACAGTCCGCCGCCAGAGAGACAGGCACCAGGAACTGTCCGTTGCCCAGAACGTTGGAGACGGCTGAATTCACCTCATGAGTGTGTGTGTGAGCGAATGTGTGAATATGTGCGGAAGAAGTCGGACTTGTTTCGACAAGTCACTTCTTAAGCTGATAGAGAGCGAGGAAGTTCTGCTTGGCAGATACGAAAGAAAACATAGGAAGAGTTAAGAATCTAGGAAGAGCCTAGAACTAAAAGGAACGAGAACAGTGACTGTGGCGGAGAGCAGCCACCATCCCCAACCAGGAGCGTAGTGAGGAGCATATCGTGTAGGATAGTTTTGAAATTGAATCGCGTAAGCCATCGCCCTTTCCGTTTTATTTTTGTAACCGGAGGCTTAATTCCGGTTACCGTAGATACTGTTCGCGACCCACCCCCATCGATTGTACCGTGTGAGAATCCGGAGCTACCCTCTGTGGCAATTTTTATATTCATTGCTTTTCGTTTGCCCCAACCTTGATTTGGGATTCTTTAAATTCACTTTTTTTTCAGCCTCGTATTAACCATTATCGTTAATAAATACATTCATCCATTCACCACCACAATCGCGTCTTTAATTCCAAAGGTTTTGGTAATTTTACCTTTTTCTATTAAAAGATTACCTGGCACCCCTTCTGTTCCGACCTTAAGGAACACATCCATAAATTTTCCTTATCCATATTCGCTGCATTGTTGTGATTCCCATTTTCGCTCCCCATCTCTTATTCGACATTTCACCATTAGCGTGCGCGGCCCTTTTTTTGTGTGTCTCCAGTTTTCATTTAATTTTTTTTATTTCGTTTACCCCTTTCTTTTAAACCCCCCTCTTTAAAGTCGCGCGTGTAATTCACCTTTAAATCGAGATCACAACATGTCTTCCAACAAGACAATGACCCAAAGCATACAAGTAAACTTGCTAAGCAGTGGTTTTTTTCAAACAGGGTCAATGTAATGGGATGGCCCGCACAGTCTCCAGATCTCAACCCGATTGAGAATCTTTGGTGCGCCGTGAAGAAGGCTGTTGCTAGTTGTAAACCAACTAACAACAATGACCTTTGGCAGCTGTGCAGGAATCATGGATGTCGATATCGGTGGAAAGGTGTAAAAACCTGTTCAACTCCATGCAACGACTTTGTGGTGCAGTTATTGCTAACAAAGGTCATGCAACTAAATCCTAATTTTAAATTAAAATTTTAAACTAAATTTGCATTTTTGTTATATTTCAGCGTAGATGTTTAGCGCTTTAATCCCATAAACCAGCTGTTCTGGCACTTAGCGAAACACAGGTAGTAGAAAAATCTTTTGATTTACAACTGCCTGGATATAGCTTAGTGCCATTATTCTTTTCCCACCGCGGCCTCGCCATTTTTAGCCGTAGTGATGTTGCTTACCAAATACCAATACAGTATGAAAAATAAAGCAAAGAAAGAAACGACTAACAATATTCTAGTTAGTGACTAAGTAAGTGACATTGAATGTGGACAGACCACTGACAAAGCAATATCGCAGTGCTAAGATGAAATGCAACATTGTAATACAAGTTCTGAATTCTTGAATGCTAACAATTTTTCTTTCAATATCAGCTCCATAGAACAAGGTAGCTTTTTAACTTCAATATTGAATTTAAATTTTATTAGAAGAACCACTTCCTAACACATCGGCAACGACATCTTTCAAACCATCCAAGCGACCTCGATTTCCACTGCCAGAATTGGTGGTCCTACATCAGCTCCACCTACAGACGGCTTTAGTGGCAAAAATTTAACCGAAAATGACATCAAATCAAATGAATTTCAACAGATTTTGTGGAAAAAAAGGTCATTACAGTCTCATGTCAATGAGTTAACATTTCGAGGCAATAGTTGCGGCAAACTATAACGAATTTAGAAATGCTTCAAATATTTTTTAACATCTGAAATAGTCACCCTCATTGTTGCAGAAACAAACCGTGCTACGCATCAAGAAAATATCAGTACTACGTTTTCAGTTTCAGAGACAGACATTCACAAGTTTATAGGCATTCTGCTGTATATGTCACTATATCGATACCCAAATATGGAAAATTATTGTAGCAAGAATGCATTCGAATGCATGAAAACATGAAACGTTATTTATCATTTGCCAACGAAAAATAACGGGTTATGACCCTTTATATCGTGCGAGGAGCATTTTTGAACTTTTCAATAAAACATTTGACTCAGTGCCGAAAACAGCACGTCTGTGTGTTGATGAGCAAATGTGCTCAACAAAGATAAAGCATCATCTACGGCAGTATATGCCGAATAAGCCTCATAAGTGGGGTATAAAATTGTTTGTTTTGTGTGATACTTTCGGGTATTCATATAGATTTAAAATATTTATCGGAGCGAGCGACAACACGGTCTTGTCAGGAGCACCAGATCTTGGCCCCACAGCAAACGTGAAAAAAACTCTGAACAATACTCCATCAAGGGTAACACAGTTTAGTCCGTTCCGGATACTAACAGGCATGGAGATGCGAGTAGGCGACTACCCAGATCATCGAGGACTGTTAGATTAGACGGTAGTCGGCGAGTTGGAGAGAGAGAGAGGGAAGATTTGCGGAAGGAGGTTCGCGAGAACATCGCGGTAGCTCAACGGGAAAACAAAAGAACATTCGACAAGCAACGGAAGCCTGAAGCAGAATATAGATTGGGTGAGCTAGTAGATATCAAGCGAACGCAGTACGGTACCGGAATGAAATTGAGGCCAAAGTTCTTGGGACCCTATAAGGTCATAAAGATATCAAGCCACGGCAGATATGATGTGAGAAAGGTTTGGCGACACGGAAGGACCCAGCATGACCACCGCGGTAGCGGAGCACATGAAGAGCTGGACGCATTCATTCGGGCCGAATGAGTAATCAGGATAGCCGAATGTGGGATTTGTAGCCGAACGGACGATAGACATACTATTAAATCGTACGATCGGACGAGACAGTAGACAATTCGGTTAAACACCATACAGAACAGAACAGTTGCGGACAAACACGAGAGCAACCATTTTTTCCTTTTCTTTTTTACATTTTGAGTTAGTCGTCTCTGATCATTAAAAGTGCAAAGTCGTCTGTGCACGAAGAGGCTACCAAGCCAGTCAGTTTATAAATAATAAAAGTTTCTTAAAGAGTTCGATTAAAGTAATAAAGCTTTTTTAAATAAAACACTAAGATTTTGTTTGGATCGACAAGGAGCAATCCTACATGAATTTCCAAGAACCGTCCTCAAATACGTTTCATTCATCACGTACTTTTCGTAATGATTTTCGTTCGTCTAACACAGGCAGAACAATTCCCAAGAAATTTAAAAAGAATTCAAAGAATAATTCCTTTCGTACAATCAAAACAAATTATTCAAGTGGAGCTGTCTTCAAATTTCAAACAAATTGGCTTTCCTTGGGAGCAAACAATTTTATAATGAAAATCATCTCTGGTGTTCGAATTCCTTTTTGCCGAAAGCCCCCCTTAAATTTCCCAACTCCCGAATTGATGACGAAATTTTCAACCACTACTTCTCCAAATATGACGAAATTGATGAACGAATTGAAGCTTCAAAATATATTGGAAACGCCGAACGCCGCAGACCCAAATGTTTCTTGTTCAAAAAAGCGACGAAAGTTTTCGTCCCATATTCGAGGTCTGAATTCTTATATAAAGACAAATCATTTTCAACTAATTTCCCATGCCCCAGAGTTTCTCCAAAAACAAGACTGGGTGGTAAAAATCGATCTATCTCAAGCATACTTTCACGTTCCCATATCGATGAGCCATCGTTGTTTCCTGGCGAGGTACTGGAAATGACAGCTCTTTCGGCCTATCTTCAGCTCCCTTAAATATTTGCTGCCTTAGCGAATTGGATAGCAGAGATCCTTCGAAAGCGTGGCATTCCGGCCTTAGTCTATCTAAACGACTTTTTGGTTGCCCATCAGGACAAGAACAAATTAATTTCACAAGCCGCGGAGGTTGTAAATACTTTGAAATTTCTGGGATGGCAGATCAACTACCAAAAAGCGGAACTGGACCCAAAGCAGCAACTCAAGTATCTCGGAGTAACATGGGACACCAAGGCCAATACAATTTTTCTCTCAAAAAAGAAAACAGAAAAGATATTACATGCAATAGACAACTTTTTGACCAAACAGCTCCACAGCCAGAAACAGGTTCAAAGATTGTTAGGCCAGTTGAATTTCGCAACCTTCGTAGTTCCAAGGTGTCGCCTGTACTGCCGTCATTTGCGAATATATTGTCGCCGCTTCAATCGAAAGCCGACAAAGAAGTAAAGGGCGTCTCCTCAAGTAATTGTCGACTTAAGGTGGTGCCGCGGAGCCATTCACATAAAGTCAGATCTGCATCCAAAGCCCTACACCAATTTCTTAACGACAGATGCAGCGGACACAGGTTGGGGAGCGCAGGTAGACGAAAAACTGTTGTCCGGCCTCTGGAGAACAAAAAAATTGTATGCGGTTTATGCGGCCTTGAGTGCAGAAAAACATCATCTGAGCAATGCTCACATTCTTGTCCAGTCAGACAACAAGACATTAGTAGCATACATTCGAAAAGAAGGCGAACACACTCTTTAAGTCTACTTGCACTAACTCGAAAATGATTGATGCTGGCAGACCGTTTGAAAATTCGGCTGTCAGCACAATACCTTCCAGGGAGGTACAATTGCATTACAGACCATCTGTCTCGGGAACAGTGTGTTTTTCGAAAAACACATAATAACAATTTTGTTGCAATTCAAAATTTCATATTATGTTACCGTATGCGGAATGGGAAATGCCATTGCGTTGGGTCTTCCAGCAGGACAATGACCCAAAGCATACGTCTAGGCTATTCAAAACGTGGCTCAGTGATCACAAAGTTACGGTTATGAATTGGCCACCGCAGTCACCCTATTTGAACCCAATAGAAAATCTTTGGGAGATCGTCAAGAGGAAAATCAATCCGGAAAATGTTAGATGTGCAGACGAATTTTTTAGAAAAATAGAGATGGCTTTGAATGCAATTCCATTAAACATTATACAAAATTTAATTGAATCAATGCCACGTCGGTGCGACGCAGTCATCCAAAACAATGGGTTTGCCACTAAATATTGACTATTTTTAGTTTTCTTGTATTTGAATTAAAAGTTGCATTTGTTTTCTCGCGTGTTAATTTGAAGTTACTTGATACAATTCAACGTAGATTACGAAATGTTTATTATGATTTTAAATATTATTTATTTTTGTATACCTAAAATACAGAGCTTTCATAATTTATGAAAAATGTTATATTTTTGAATAAAACTTTTATGAATTTGAAGAAATTGCTTGGTTTCACTTCTAGTTGCAAATGTTTTGTCCGATACTGTATGTGTTATATCCGAAAATAACAGTTATTTGGAGTCATCATCTTCTGTTGGGCGACTAACTAAGGACTTCGCAGAGTGCAGTAAGAGGACAAAATGGCGAAGATTGGGTATCTTAGCAGAAGTGGATTCTTCTGCTGTTGAATCTTTATTTCACGATTCAAATAAATCAAATATGTACATCTGGAAGGAAACCAAGTCCAGAAGAAGTTCTTTCACTTATCACTGAAGCAAGGTTAACCAAAAGTCGGGACTTGTTGTTAAGAGATTTTGTGAACTATTACACATCATCTGAAATAATGCCATCTTGTCAGAAAATTGTTAAAACAAAACAGACATGTTATCCTTCGAGTGGAAAAATCACAGAATCGTCCGCAGAGGTAGAACTGAAAAGTTTACTTCACCATACAGCCAAACGTCTACTCGAGTCTCAAAAATCGGTTCTGCAAACTTTTTCGCCTGATTTTTCTAATACGATTGGTTCTAATAAAATGGGGTTTTGATGGTAGTACAGGACAAAGTGAGTATAAGCAAAGTTTTTCTGATTCTTGTTTATGACATCCTTTGTTCCTTTACGGTTAATATGTCAATCACCAAATCATTCACGGTTTCAATTTGCAAAACAAACAAAAGAACTTTGATTGAAAGAATAAGTTTAGAGAAGAAAGAATAAAATTATTAACTTGAAGCCATATACTTTTAAAGAAGATACCATTGAGGTTCAAGTAACATATTCCTTGCAACTCACTATGGTAGATGGAAAGTTATGTTGTCCTTTAAGTGAAACAGCATCAAGCAAATGTTACATATGTGGTGCTTCACCAAAAGAAATGAACCATATTGAAGAGTGTTTGAAAAAGCCAGTTGATGAATGCAAGTATGAGTTTGGCCTATCCGCACTTCATTCATGGATTCGTTTCTTCGAATATTTTATTCATGTCTCCTACAGATTACCCATAAAAAATAGCAAATGAGATCGGAGGAAGACAAAGCTCTATTTTTAAAAAGAAAGAAACACATTCAGGATAAATTTCGGCAGAAACTAGGACTTATCATTGATAGACCGCGAAGTGGAACTTCTAATGATGGGCACATGGCCAGGACATTCTTTGCGAACTCTTCGATTTCGAAATTTAATACTTATGTATGTTTTGTTCCTGTTATCCAAACAATTCTGAAATACAAATATTTTAAAACGATTTGTAAATTTCTTAAAATAAACTATATTTGAAAAAACTGTTTGAGCCCTTTTTAGTTAATAAATAAAAGCGTTATATGTACATAGTATATGCATATCACAATACATATCATACCTCATCGTTATTTTATGTAGCTCCGTTCTCATACCGTTTGAGCGTACCTCGAAAACGTGATGAGATAGAGCAAAAAGGATTGCAGATTCAGAATCAGCGTCTGTTTTTGAGTCAACAAGTAATTATGACCGCCTTCGTTCGAGAATGGAACCACTGTGCATTGGGAGGTTATTCAAGTAGTGGATTCCACTGGGAACCCCACATTAACAAGCTACGAAATAATCCGAGAAGTTTTCCATTTGCGTTGGCTTGTTTGGAATATAAATCAACAAATCAACGTATTATGTGCAGAAACAAGTTTATCAAGCCCTTGTTGAGTAAAAATTGAGGTATGGCATACTGGCATGGGAGGTGCAGCGCAAACGTACATTGATAGATTGCAACATCTTTAAGGCAGGACTCTGAAGATAGTACAGCTAGTACAGTTAGTTAAGATGATCGCCTCCGAATACCAATTCATCATCAGTACAACACAAGAAGACAAGCAGAAGGACTGTACCAACTACGACGTTTCAACAATGTCTATGGTAAGGGACAACTAAAGTATACCGTGCCAAGTATTTTAAATGATCTTCCACAGAGTCTAAGAAACACAAGGAAAATAAATGTGAGAAAAAGTAGGCTAACAAAATATTTTCTGGAAAATATAACCTAAATTCAATTAACCCAAATTATCCCACATATCCTTTCGGTTTTTTTTAGGCTAACAGTAAATGAGATCGTCAATTGCATGGATGAAAGCGAAGACGACTTTCATTCAGAAATACCAATTTTACCACCACTACTGGAGGGTAATGTAACCGATGAGGATTCAGGAGAGGAAGATGTAGTTTGCGTAGATAATTTGCCCCGTAACCAGCTAGTTGCAGAAGTTGGTTTACATCCAGATAGCTTTGATGAAGAGGATGAAATCCCACTGTCTTCGTTTGTCCCCAAAAAAAAGGCACGAGTTATGAATTTTTCACGGAAGAAAGAAGATTTGGGAAAAACAATTCCAGATTTCAACTACGGAACTTGCAGCCTCAATCCATCTTTATCTCCTTTGGACCTATGGACACTGTGGACGAAGGTATGATACCCTATTTTGGACGGCATCCCACCAAACAATTTATAAGAGGAAAACCAATCAGATGGGGCTATAAATTTTGGGTTGGAACACCTTGGATCGAAAATATCTTCAAAAACAAAGACTTTTCACTGGGAACGCAAGTTGTTTTAAACTTTTGTCAGGCACTGATGGGGCGAGGTTTAACTCTTAGCTTTCACCTATTTTTCGACAATTTTTTTCTTCTCTCCAACTTTTCTGAAAGTTAAAAAAATGGTAAAAAAAAAAAGAAATATCGGTTTCCCTGTCCAAACTTATATAAATCTACAATAAAAATATGGGAGCCGTCGACAGATCTGACCAAAATATCGGTCTTTACCGCATTAGTAGTAGAGGGAAAAAATGGTACTATCCACTTTTTGCTCATTGTATTGATATGGCAATTTCAAACGCATGGCAGCTTCATAAATTTAATAAAAGTACACTGGACAACTTGGAATTTCATCATAGAATAGCTAAACATGCTAAATATTAAATAAAAACTTTGAGTTCTGTAATGTTTTACTATTGTATTATGATAGTGCATTATCCCACTGTACCATATAGGGTACACCTCATCCCCAAGGAATGGTAGAGTAATTTATTATTTTTTTGTTTTTTTGCAATGTAAATAGAAAAGGTGTCCTTCATTTGAAAGTTCATCGAAGAATTCAACAAAAAATTTCTCTGGGATAATTGAGTAATGAGTACAAATTAGAAAAGGTTTCAATTAGAATCTTTTATAAAACAATAATTTAATAATACCAAGTACGCCATCTAACTTGGAGAAAAAGAAAACCACCTTCATGCGGAAGAGCGGTCATAATTCAACGAGCAACAATTCAACCACGTAGACACGCATTGGGATCGAAATAAAAAAACGTGCTTAATTTTGTGTTTGTTGCCAAAAAGGACGACAAACTTAACACAAACCTAACACAGAACAATAACTTGATGGAATGCATAATGAATGAGCTGAATGAACTCAAAGAAAGCAACAAGCAAAGAGACGAAGTCATTGAGAACATGCATCCACAAATGAACGCTTTTCGACTTTAAAGTCTTTTTAGTGTGAACTCAACCCAACAGCGAACGCAACACTTCCACGTATTGAACGCGACCCGATTCCCTTTTGTACAAGGTTTCGAGGACAATGGTGGCGTTGGCTGTTGGCACAAGGTTAGGAAACCGTAAGTTCTGTACATTTTTATTTGCCTGAATTATAATCCTTTTCCCGGAAATCAAACCTTTTCATATCACATATAGTCCGGATAATTGTGTTTTATTACCCAACGCCAACAGTTGTTTAACGTTTAGACCATACTGGAGGAACTCACTGATGGAATTGCTATGGAAATACAGTTGAACAAATAGAATATTTCCTTTGTGTTCAACAGTGAAACTTTTATTATAAGTTTATCAATTCAAATGTTACAATAAAATGTCACAAAAGCAGTGAACTTGTTTTAAAAGTTTTTTTTTTTAATAAAATCAACATTGAAATCAAAAATATTCCACCCTCACAAGCAGAAGATCTTTAAGAAGTTATGCAGGGTATAGGCAAACAAATTAACCACGAAATAGATATAAATGACATGTGGAAAAGTGCCTTGTATTTACATCGATTCTGCATGTCAGCTTTTCGACCTTAAAGTCTTTTTAGTGTGAACTCAACCCAACAGCGAACGCAACACTTCCACGTATTGAACGCGACCCGATTCCCTTTTGCAAAAGGTTTCGAGGACAATGGTGGCGTTGGCTGTTGGCACAAGGTTAGGAAACCGTGAGTTCTGTACATTTTTATTTGCCTGAATTGTAATCCTTTTTCCCGGAAATCAAACCATTTCATATCACATATGTATAGTCCGGATAATTGTGTTTTATTACCCAACGCCAACAGTTGTTTAACGTTTACACCATACTGGAGGAACTCACTGATGGAATCGCTATGGAAATACAGTTGAACAAATAGAATATTTCCTTTGTGTTCAACAGTGAAACTTTTATTATAAGTTTATCAATTCAAATGCTACAATAAAATGTCACAAAAGCAGTGAACTTGTTTTAGAAGTTTTTTTTTTTTTAATAAAAACAACATTGAAATCAATAATATTTCACCCTCACAAGCAGAAGATCTTTAAGAAGTTATGAATGGTACAGGCAAACAAATTAACCACGAAATAGATATAAATGACATGTGGAAAAGTGCATTGTATTTACATCGATTCTGCATGTCAGCTATTCGATTTTAGAATATTTTTAGTGTGAACTCAACCCAACAGCGAACGCAACACTTCCACGTATTGAACGCGACCCGATTCCCTTTTGTACAAGGTTTCGAGGACAATGGTGGCGTTGGCTGTTGGCACAAGGTTAGGAAACCGTGAGTTCTGTACATTTTTATTTGCCTGAATTGTAATCCTTTTTCCCGGAAATCAAACCTTTTCATATCACATATGTATAGTCCGGATAATTGTGTTTTATTACCCAACGCCAACAGTTGTTTAACGTTTACACCATACTGGAGGAACTCACTGATGGAATCGCTATGGAAATACAGTTGAACAAATAGAATATTTCCTTTGTGTTCAACAGTGAAACTTTTATTATAAGTTTATCAATCCAAATGTTACAATAAAATGTCACAAAAGCAGTGAACTTGTTTTAGAAGTTTTTTTTTAATAAAACCAACATTGAAATCAAAAATATTCCACCCTCACCAGCAGAAGATCTTTAAGAAGTTATGAAGGGTATAGGCAAACAAATTAACCAGGAAATAGATATAAAAGATATGTGGAAAAGTGCCTTGTATTTACATCGATTCTGCATGTTAGCTTTTCGACCTTAAAGTCTTTTTAGTACGATTCCCTTTTGTACAAGGTTTCGAGGACAATGGTGGCGTTGGCTGTTGGCACAAGGTTAGGAAACCGCAAGTTCTGTACATTTTTATTTGCCTGAATTATAATCCTTTTTCCCGGAAATCAAACCTTTTCATATCACATATAGTCCGGATAATTGTGTTTTATTACCCAACGCCAACAGTTGTTTAACGTTTAGACCATACTGGAGGAACTCACTGATGGAATTGCTATGGAAATACAGTTGAACAAATAGAATATTTCCTTTGTGTTCAACAGTGAAACTTTTATTATAAGTTTATCAATTCAAATGTTACAATAAAATGTCACAAAAGCAGTGAACTTGTTTTAGAAGTTTTTTTTTTTATAAAACCAACATTGAAATCAAAAATATTCCACCCTCACCAGCAGAAGATCTTTAAGAAGTTATGAAGGGTATAGGCAAACAAATTAACCAGGAAATAGATATAAAAGATATGTGGAAAAGTGCCTTGTATTTACATCGATTCTGCATGTCAGCTTTTCGACCTTAAAGTCTTTTTAGTGTGAACTCAACCCAACAGCGAACGCAACACTTCCACGTATTGAACGCGACCCGATTCCCTTTTGTACAAGGTTTCGAGCACAATGGTGGCGTTGGCTGTTGGCACAAGGTTAGGAAACCGCAAGTTCTGTACATTTTTATTTGCCTGAATTATAATCCTTTTCCCGGAAATCAAACCTTTTCATATCACATATAGTCCGGATAATTGTGTTTTATTACCCAACGCCAACAGTTGTTTAACGTTTAGACCATACTGGAGGAACTCACTGATGGAATTGCTATGGAAATACAGTTGAACAAATAGAATATTTCCTTTGTGTTCAACAGTGAAACTTTTATTATAAGTTTATCAATTCAAATGTTACAATAAAATGTCACAAAAGCAGTGAACTTGTTTTAGAAGTTTTTTTTTTTATAAAACCAACATTGAAATCAAAAATATTCCACCCTCACCAGCAGAAGATCTTTAAGAAGTTATGAATGGTATAGGCAAACAAATTAACCACGAAATAGATATAAATGACATGTGGAAAAATGCCTTGTATTTACATCGATTCTGCATGTCAGCTATTCGACTTTAGAATATTTTTAGTGTGAACTCAACCCAACAGCGAACGCAAAACTTCCACGTATTGAACGCGACCCGATTCCCTTTTGTACAAGGTTTCGAGGACAATGGTGGCGTTGGCTGTTGGCACAAGGTTAGGAAACCGCAAGTTCTGTACATTTTTATTTGCCTGAATTATAATCCTTTTCCCGGAAATCAAACCTTTTCATATCACATATAGTCCGGATAATTGTGTTTTATTACCCAACGCCAACAGTTGTTTAACGTTTAGACCATACTGGAGGAACTCACTGATGGAATTGCTATGGAAATACAGTTGAACAAATAGAATATTTCCTTTGTGTTCAACAGTGAAACTTTTATTATAAGTTTATCAATTCAAATGTTACAATAAAATGTCACAAAAGCAGTGAACTTGTTTTAAAAGTTTTTTTTTTTAATAAAATCAACATTGAAATCAAAAATATTCCACCCTCACAAGCAGAAGATCTTTAAGAAGTTATGCAGGGTATAGGCAAACAAATTAACCACGAAATAGATATAAATGACATGTGGAAAAGTGCCTTGTATTTACATCGATTCTGCATGTCAGCTTTTCGACCTTAAAGTCTTTTTAGTGTGAACTCAACCCAACAGCGAACGCAACACTTCCACGTATTGAACGCGACCCGATTCCCTTTTGCAAAAGGTTTCGAGGACAATGGTGGCGTTGGCTGTTGGCACAAGGTTAGGAAACCGTGAGTTCTGTACATTTTTATTTGCCTGAATTGTAATCCTTTTTCCCGGAAATCAAACCATTTCATATCACATATGTATAGTCCGGATAATTGTGTTTTATTACCCAACGCCAACAGTTGTTTAACGTTTACACCATACTGGAGGAACTCACTGATGGAATCGCTATGGAAATACAGTTGAACAAATAGAATATTTCCTTTGTGTTCAACAGTGAAACTTTTATTATAAGTTTATCAATTCAAATGTTACAATAAAATGTCACAAAAGCAGTGAACTTGTTTTAAAAGTTTTTTTTTTTAATAAAATCAACATTGAAATCAAAAATATTCCACCCTCACAAGCAGAAGATCTTTAAGAAGTTATGAATGGTATAGGCAAACAAATTAACCACGAAATAGATATAAATGACATGTGGAAAAATGCCTTGTATTTACATCGATTCTGCATGTCAGCTATTCGACTTTAGAATATTTTTAGTGTGAACTCAACCCAACAGCGAACGCAAAACTTCCACGTATTGAACGCGACCCGATTCCCTTTTGTACAAGGTTTCGAGGACAATGGTGGCGTTGGCTGTTGGCACAAGGTTAGGAAACCGCAAGTTCTGTACATTTTTATTTGCCTGAATTATAATCCTTTTCCCGGAAATCAAACCTTTTCATATCACATATAGTCCGGATAATTGTGTTTTATTACCCAACGCCAACAGTTGTTTAACGTTTAGACCATACTGGAGGAACTCACTGATGGAATTGCTATGGAAATACAGTTGAACAAATAGAATATTTCCTTTGTGTTCAACAGTGAAACTTTTATTATAAGTTTATCAATTCAAATGTTACAATAAAATGTCACAAAAGCAGTGAACTTGTTTTAAAAGTTTTTTTTTTTAATAAAATCAACATTGAAATCAAAAATATTCCACCCTCACAAGCAGAAGATCTTTAAGAAGTTATGCAGGGTATAGGCAAACAAATTAACCACGAAATAGATATAAATGACATGTGGAAAAGTGCCTTGTATTTACATCGATTCTGCATGTCAGCTTTTCGACCTTAAAGTCTTTTTAGTGTGAACTCAACCCAACAGCGAACGCAACACTTCCACGTATTGAACGCGACCCGATTCCCTTTTGCAAAAGGTTTCGAGGACAATGGTGGCGTTGGCTGTTGGCACAAGGTTAGGAAACCGTGAGTTCTGTACATTTTTATTTGCCTGAATTGTAATCCTTTTTCCCGGAAATCAAACCATTTCATATCACATATGTATAGTCCGGATAATTGTGTTTTATTACCCAACGCCAACAGTTGTTTAACGTTTACACCATACTGGAGGAACTCACTGATGGAATCGCTATGGAAATACAGTTGAACAAATAGAATATTTCCTTTGTGTTCAACAGTGAAACTTTTATTATAAGTTTATCAATTCAAATGCTACAATAAAATGTCACAAAAGCAGTGAACTTGTTTTAGAAGTTTTTTTTTTTTTAATAAAAACAACATTGAAATCAATAATATTTCACCCTCACAAGCAGAAGATCTTTAAGAAGTTATGAATGGTACAGGCAAACAAATTAACCACGAAATAGATATAAATGACATGTGGAAAAGTGCATTGTATTTACATCGATTCTGCATGTCAGCTATTCGACTTTAGAATATTTTTAGTGTGAACTCAACCCAACAGCGAACGCAACACTTTTACGTATTGAACGCGACCCGATTCCCTTTTGTACAAGGTTTCGAGGACAATGGTGGCGTTGGCTGTTGGCACAAGGTTAGGAAACCGTAAGTTCTGTACATTTTTATTTGCCTGAATTATAATCATTTTTCCCGGAAATCAAACCTTTTCATATCACATATAGTCCGGATAATTGTGTTTTATTACCCAACGCCAACAGTTGTTTAACGTTTGGACCATACTGGAGGAACTCACTGATGGAATTGCTATGGAAATACAGTTGAACAAATAGAATATTTCCTTTGTGTTCAACAGTGAAACTTTTATTATAAGTTTATCAATTCAAATGTTACAATAAAATGTCACAAAAGCAGTGAACTTGTTTTAGAAGTTTTTTTTTTTAATAAAACCAACATTGAAATCAAAAATATTCCACCCTCACAAGCAGAAGATCTTTAAGAAGTTATGAATGGTATAGGCAAACAAATTAACCACGAAATAGATATAAATGACATGTGGAAAAGTGCATTGTATTTACATCGATTCTGCATGTCAGCTATTCGATTTTAGAATATTTTTAGTGTGAACTCAACCCAACAGCGAACGCAACACTTCCACGTATTGAACGCGACCCGATTCCCTTTTGTACAAGGTTTCGAGGACAATGGTGGCGTTGGCTGTTGGCACAAGGTTAGGAAACCGTGAGTTCTGTACATTTTTATTTGCCTGAATTGTAATCCTTTTTCCCGGAAATCAAACCTTTTCATATCACATATGTATAGTCCGGATAATTGTGTTTTATTACCCAACGCCAACAGTTGTTTAACGTTTACACCATACTGGAGGAACTCACTGATGGAATCGCTATGGAAATACAGTTGAACAAATAGAATATTTCCTTTGTGTTCAACAGTGAAACTTTTATTATAAGTTTATCAATCCAAATGTTACAATAAAATGTCACAAAAGCAGTGAACTTGTTTTAGAAGTTTTTTTTTAATAAAACCAACATTGAAATCAAAAATATTCCACCCTCACCAGCAGAAGATCTTTAAGAAGTTATGAAGGGTATAGGCAAACAAATTAACCAGGAAATAGATATAAAAGATATGTGGAAAAGTGCCTTGTATTTACATCGATTCTGCATGTTAGCTTTTCGACCTTAAAGTCTTTTTAGTACGATTCCCTTTTGTACAAGGTTTCGAGGACAATGGTGGCGTTGGCTGTTGGCACAAGGTTAGGAAACCGCAAGTTCTGTACATTTTTATTTGCCTGAATTATAATCCTTTTTCCCGGAAATCAAACCTTTTCATATCACATATAGTCCGGATAATTGTGTTTTATTACCCAACGCCAACAGTTGTTTAACGTTTAGACCATACTGGAGGAACTCACTGATGGAATTGCTATGGAAATACAGTTGAACAAATAGAATATTTCCTTTGTGTTCAACAGTGAAACTTTTATTATAAGTTTATCAATTCAAATGTTACAATAAAATGTCACAAAAGCAGTGAACTTGTTTTAGAAGTTTTTTTTTTTATAAAACCAACATTGAAATCAAAAATATTCCACCCTCACCAGCAGAAGATCTTTAAGAAGTTATGAAGGGTATAGGCAAACAAATTAACCAGGAAATAGATATAAAAGATATGTGGAAAAGTGCCTTGTATTTACATCGATTCTGCATGTCAGCTTTTCGACCTTAAAGTCTTTTTAGTGTGAACTCAACCCAACAGCGAACGCAACACTTCCACGTATTGAACGCGACCCGATTCCCTTTTGTACAAGGTTTCGAGGACAATGGTGGCGTTGGCTGTTGGCACAAGGTTAGGAAACCGCAAGTTCTGTACATTTTTATTTGCCTGAATTATAATCCTTTTCCCGGAAATCAAACCTTTTCATATCACATATAGTCCGGATAATTGTGTTTTATTACCCAACGCCAACAGTTGTTTAACGTTTAGACCATACTGGAGGAACTCACTGATGGAATTGCTATGGAAATACAGTTGAACAAATAGAATATTTCCTTTGTGTTCAACAGTGAAACTTTTATTATAAGTTTATCAATTCAAATGTTACAATAAAATGTCACAAAAGCAGTGAACTTGTTTTAGAAGTTTTTTTTTTTATAAAACCAACATTGAAATCAAAAATATTCCACCCTCACCAGCAGAAGATCTTTAAGAAGTTATGAATGGTATAGGCAAACAAATTAACCAGGAAATAGATATAAAAGATATGTGGAAAAGTGCCTTGTATTTACATCGATTCTGCATGTCAGCTTTTCGACCTTAAAGTCTTTTTAGTGTGAACTCAACCCAACAGCGAACGCAACACTTCCACGTATTGAACGCGACCCGATTCCCTTTTGTACAAGGTTTCGAGGACAATGGTGGCGTTGGCTGTTGGCACAAGGTTAGGAAACCGCAAGTTCTGTACATTTTTATTTGCCTGAATTATAATCCTTTTCCCGGAAATCAAACCTTTTCATATCACATATAGTCCGGATAATTGTGTTTTATTACCCAACGCCAACAGTTGTTTAACGTTTAGACCATACTGGAGGAACTCACTGATGGAATTGCTATGGAAATACAGTTGAACAAATAGAATATTTCAACAGTGTTCAACAGTGAAACTTTTATTATAAGTTTATCAATTCAAATGTTACAATAAAATGTCACAAAAGCAGTGAACTGGTTTTAGAAGTTTTTTTTTTTATAAAACCAACATTGAAATCAAAAATATTCCACCCTCACCAGCAGAAGATCTTTAAGAAGTTATGAATGGTATAGGCAAACAAATTAACCAGGAAATAGATATAAAAGATATGTGGAAAAGTGCCTTGTATTTACATCGATTCTGCATGTCAGCTTTTCGACCTTAAAGTCTTTTTAGTGTGAACTCAACCCAACAGCGAACGCAACACTTCCACGTATTGAACGCGACCCGATTCCCTTTTGTACAAGGTTTCGAGGACAATGGTGGCGTTGGCTGTTGGCACAAGGTTAGGAAACCGCAAGTTCTGTACATTTTTATTTGCCTGAATTATAATCCTTTTCCCGGAAATCAAACCTTTTCATATCACATATAGTCCGGATAATTGTGTTTTATTACCCAACGCCAACAGTTGTTTAACGTTTAGACCATACTGGAGGAACTCACTGATGGAATTGCTATGGAAATACAGTTGAACAAATAGAATATTTCCTTTGTGTTCAACAGTGAAACTTTTATTATAAGTTTATCAATTCAAATGTTACAATAAAATGTCACAAAAGCAGTGAACTTGTTTTAGAAGTTTTTTTTTTTATAAAACCAACATTGAAATCAAAAATATTCCACCCTCACCAGCAGAAGATCTTTAAGAAGTTATGAATGGTATAGGCAAACAAATTAACCACGAAATAGATATAAATGACATGTGGAAAAATGCCTTGTATTTACATCGATTCTGCATGTCAGCTATTCGACTTTAGAATATTTTTAGTGTGAACTCAACCCAACAGCGAACGCAAAACTTCCACGTATTGAACGCGACCCGATTCCCTTTTGTACAAGGTTTCGAGGACAATGGTGGCGTTGGCTGTTGGCACAAGGTTAGGAAACCGCAAGTTCTGTACATTTTTATTTGCCTGAATTATAATCCTTTTCCCGGAAATCAAACCTTTTCATATCACATATAGTCCGGATAATTGTGTTTTATTACCCAACGCCAACAGTTGTTTAACGTTTAGACCATACTGGAGGAACTCACTGATGGAATTGCTATGGAAATACAGTTGAACAAATAGAATATTTCCTTTGTGTTCAACAGTGAAACTTTTATTATAAGTTTATCAATTCAAATGTTACAATAAAATGTCACAAAAGCAGTGAACTTGTTTTAGAAGTTTTTTTTTTTATAAAACCAACATTGAAATCAAAAATATTCCACCCTCACCAGCAGAAGATCTTTAAGAAGTTATGAAGGGTATAGGCAAACAAATTAACCAGGAAATAGATATAAAAGATATGTGGAAAAGTGCCTTGTATTTACATCGATTCTGCATGTCAGCTTTTCGACCTTAAAGCCAACAGCGAACGCAACACTTCCACGTATTGAACGCGACCCGATTCCCTTTTGTACAAGGTTTCGAGGACAATGGTGGCGTGGCGTTGGCTGTTGGCACAAGGTTAGGAAACCGTAAGTTCTGTACATTTTTATTTGCCTGAATTATAATCCTTTTTCCCGGAAATCAAACCTTTTCATATCACATATAGTCCGGATAATTGTGTTTTATTACCCAACGCCAACAGTTGTTTAACGTTTAGACCATACTGGAGGAACTCACTGATGGAATTGCTATGGAAATACAGTTGAACAAATAGAATATTTCCTTTGTGTTCAACAGTGAAACTTTTATTATAAGTTTATCAATTCAAATGTTACAATAAAATGTCACAAAAGCAGTGAACTTGTTTTAGAAGTTTTTTTTTTTTATAAAACCAACATTGAAATCAAAAATATTCCACCCTCACCAGCAGAAGATCTTTAAGAAGTTATGAATGGTATAGGCAAACAAATTAACCAGGAAATAGATATAAAAGATATGTGGAAAAGTGCCTTGTATTTACAAGGCTTACAAGTCAGCTTTTCGACCTTAAAGTCTTTTTAGTGTGAACTCAACCCAACAGCGAACGCAGCACTTCCACGTATTGAGCGCGACCCGATTCCCTTTTGTACAAGGTTTCGAGGACAATGGTGGTGGAGTGCTATTGTGTTGCATGTCCACACCACCCACCCGTGAGGTATGAATTTTGGAACGTTAACTTTTAAATTTTAAGTATAAAGTTTTATTAACTTTGTATAACAAACCTATTAAAATATAATATTCTACACGCCAAATAAAAATAAATGCCCCTTATGTACAGACCTGGCCACATGAACCCTAAAAAGGTGTTTTAAAGAAATATTACGGCGAATTTTTTGGACGTCAATTTTTCCAATTCAATTTTACCCAAAATAAAGTTATCGTTCAATTCAAAATTAACAACATCCCAGTGATTCTCGCGTTGCATAAGATTAAGGCCATACAAGTGACGACGACCGAATAACATAAACAAAGAAAGTTAGCCATTGCATTTGGTTAACCTATTGAGGAATAGTGTGAATAAATCAACCCAATGCATTTGACTGACTGTAAGTTTAAGAAAGTCAATGGGGGAATTATGTTGTAATATTCGGATATATTCAACATTCTTTTGGCATTCCACTATTTGTTAGTTTTCAGTTTATTTTAGTGAACTTAAGTGAAAGGACAACGGCGCAGCTCCGCATTGACATTATCAACTTCTTTTATTTCAAATAGATTAATTTTAACCTTAGCAAGCATAGATATAATACAGAAAGGATCAGGTACAACTATCCTCATCCAGTTCGCAGAAAAGGAACAAATCCTTAGTCAAAAATCGCGAAGCTCATGATCGTAAACGACAAAAGAGCGTGAATCGATAATTAAGAAAAAAGTGTTAAAATTGTAGTATAATATTAATTATAGTCACTAACTCGATTTGTCAAAAATGTCAAAGGCCTTAAGCGTACGGAATTATGTACATATATTCCCTGTATCTTTCGTTAATTTTGGATTTTTTTATATACACATGTATGTACATCTTCCTTCGGGTTAGGGGTTAGAATATACCCGAGGTAGGCATGCCTGTCGTAAGAGGCGACTAAAATCCACCCACCGTATACGCGGGATAATTAGTATACACTTAAATGCAATGGATAAAACAATAAGATATAATACCCCAGGTGGCAGTCCAGATTCACTGGAAAATCCACCCTCTTCGGAGGTCAGCTCTACGGATTCTGGGGAGAGCCAATTATTGCATCTTATAAATCCCTTTGTGAACACATCAAGGGTAGCACGGTCCCCACCATCAAGGACGTGTGTCTCCGGAAAAAGAAGTCCGCCGGAGGAGCAAGCTCAAGACAAATGCGACTCAGAGAAATTTAAACAAATGGCGGGAGAAAACAAGAAACTCCGTCTAAAACTAAATGAAATGGATCTACTGTATCAAGAACTGAAAAAAGAGGTAGAATTTTTAAAAAAAGAGAACGCAGCTTTAAAGACCTCAAAATCGCAAGAAAAACGCGAAGCAACTCCACGTGCAGCTAGTCCTAAATACCATACGGATGAAGAAGAACTCGAGTTTGAAACTAATCGAGCGCCAAAGAAAAGACCCAGCAAGAAACGAAAAGCTGGATCATCGCCAGAAATCGAAATTCAAAATCAACCAAACCAAAAACTGCCTCAAGGAAAAACATGTCCTCCGCCGATTATAAATATCGTCGGAATTACGGACTATACTAAATTGCACCGTCTGCTTAAAGAAACTGTTAGTTCAGAATTTAAAGTCACGTCAATTCGGAATAACGAATGGAAAGTCAAAGTAGATGACTCCGACAGTCACCGCGCTATATCTAAAAAACTAAATGCAGAAAAGATACAGTGGTATACTTACGCAAATAAGTTCGAAATACCACTCCGCGTTATAGCAAGGGGTCTACACCCATCGTGCACGAAAGACGACGTCATAGATGACGTTAAATCAAAAGGCTTGAAAATTATTGACGCCGTAAATATCTTGAAGAAGAGAAAACAACAAAACGAAGACGGCCATGAAATCTTAGTCAAGCATGGACCTCCGTTATTTATGCTCACTTTCGAGAGAAACGAAAATATAGACGACATCTACAAAGTAAAGAATATTCTGAATATGGTAGTAAAAATTGAACCTATGCGCACAACTTCGAGATCGATACCGGAGTGCAAACGTTGCCAAGGCTTTAATCATACACAATCGTACTGTCAAAAGGAACCGAAATGTGTAAAATGTGCTGGAAGCCACTTATCCGAAAAATGCGATCTAAAAAAAGAAGCCCAGGCTACTTGCGCAAATTGCAAAGGTAAGCATCCGGAAAACTATCGTGGTTGTGAAGTTGCAAAGGAACTGCAAAAAAGGCGCGATACTTTACATTAAAACAGTATGCCGACTAAAGAGAAGCGAGAAAACGGAAAGAAAAAAGTAACTACCAACAAAGAAACACCCAAAGAGGGAAATAGTACGGTATCATTATCCGAAATAAAGGTAACCCCGAAACTTTCGGGTACCAACTCGTATGCCCAAGCCGTAAAAGCGAACCAGACGAACAAAGAAAGAGCTTCTTCGACGGATCCAGTTTCGCAAGTATTCTCTATAATCCTTGCCAAACTTGATGAACAAACTAAAATTAATAGTATAATATTTGACAAACTAAGCAAGCTTGAGATAAAGCCTCGTACAAAACATAAAACCAAATGAATATGAACAAATCAATTAAAATTTTAACATGGAATGGAAATGGGCTCAAAGAAAAAATCGCAGAACTAGAGATATTCTTAAGAATTATCAACATTGACGTGTGCTTGATCTCGGAAACGCATTTAACAAGGGAATCTAAATTAAAAATAAGAGGATTTTGTGCGTACCACGCATACCATCCCTCGGGAAGACCCAGAGGGGGTTCTTCTTTATTTATAAAAGACTGCATCAAGCATTCCTTAAATTCCATGACAGAACTTGACGCAATACAAGCAACCTCAGTTCGGGTAAAGAACAAGACAAAAGATATTAATATATCATCTATTTATTTTCCTCCGCGTTATAAGCTTACAAGTATCGAGCTTGTAGACCTCTTCGAATCACTTGGAACGAATTTTATTATTGGAGGCGACTTTAATGCCAAACATACGTTCTGGGGTTAGAGAAAAATCTTAACCAGAGGTAGACTGTTGTACAAAGTCGGTATGAGCTTCGGAGTAGACTTCCATTCGACAGGAAAACCGACTTATTGGCCCTCCGACGTAGCGAAAATACCTGACCTGGTAGACTTTTTCGTTACAAAAGGAGTATCTACCAATATCACGAAAATAGAGGAAAGCTTTGACCTCTCCTCTGACCACGCGCCGATAGTCTTAACAATAAGTGATAAGCTAATGAAAGCAGAAGGAGTACCGAGGCTCACAAATAATAGGACTAACTGGGATGGTTTCAGGCATGATTGCCAAACAAACATTACGTTGAATGTGTCACTGAAAACACCTCTTGAGTTAGAGATAGAACTCGAAAATGTTATTTCGACTATTCAGAACGCCGCATGGAAAAACACCCGAAGAAAGAAAGTAGCCAAAGAAGAGCGAGCAAATTATCCGCCGGAAATAAAAGAACTTATTCGCAAAAAGAGGAAAGCACGTAGGGTATTGCAACAATCTCGCTACCCCCAACATAAAGCATATCTTAACTTCTTATGCGATAAACTTAAAAAAACAATTCATGACGTAAAAAATCACGAGACATCGGTCTACCTCGAAGGCTTAACAAACGAAAAAACCTCAAATTACTCACTCTGGAAAGCTGTGAAAAACATAAAGAAGCCTCAAATGGTGAATGGGCAAAGAGTGACAAAGAAAAGGCGTATAAAAAGACGTATTTGCTGAACATCTCGAACAAACGTTTCAGCCTTTTGATGGACAAAAGTTGATAGATGATCAAAGTAATATGCCTCCGACATCTGATAATTTTAGAATAAAACGTGTGTCGTTAACTGAACTCTGTCAGGCAATTAAAAATTTGAAAAATAATTAAGCACCTGGCTTTGACTTAATTACCGGACAAATTATCAAGGAATTACCAAAAAAGGCGTTAATTAAGCTCCAACATGTAATAAACGCTTCGTTTAGGTTGTTGTACGTTCCAGATTCGTGGAAAGTCGCAGAAGTGATAATGATCCCGAAACCGGGTAAACCGCCAAACGACAAAAAACCGTATAGACCGATATCACTGTTGCCTATAATATCGAAGCTATTCGAGAAACTTTTATTAAAACGAATCCAACCAATTATAGAAGAAAGACGCCTTATACCTGATCATCCATTTGGTTTCAGAAAGAATCACTCCACAATTGACCAGGTATTTAGAATAACCAACGAAATCGAAAAAGCACTAGAGGAAAAACAGGTTTGTTCTAGCGTTTTACTTGACGTGTCCCAGGCCTTTGACAATGTTTGGCACGATGGTCTGAAATATAAACTCAGTCAGATCTTTCCGAAAAACGTATACAGTATTTTAGAATCCTACCTCAAAAATAGGATATTTAGAGTTAAGCACGGAACGGAGTACTCAGGGTTTAGGGATATTGCCGCCGGGGTTCCGCAAGGGAGTGTCCTTGGTCCTACTCTGTTCTTGTTATATACTCGTGACATTCCGCAAACTGAGGGTACAATAGTAGCTACGTTCGCGGACGATACGGCTATTCTGGCTACGGAAAGCACAGTCGAGTCTGCTACTGAAAAACTACAATGCGCTTTAAATAAAATTTGCGATTGGTCAAAACTTTGGCGTATTGCTCTCAATGAGTCCAAATCCACGCATACTAATTTCACATATAGAAACATAAACAATATATCCGTCTTCATTAATTCGGTATAAAGACCGTACGCAAATGAAGCCAAATATCTCGGGATGACATTAGATGCTAAGCTCAAGTGGAAGGTGCATGTCAAAAAAAACGTGACGACTCTGGAGCTGCACTAAAGCAAGTAACAGAGAATCCATACAATCATTTCAAAACAAAGTCATTAGGACTATTGTGAATGCTCCCTGGTATCTCCGAAATAATGATATACAGAGAGATCTATTGATCCCAACCGTGGACGAAGAAATAATAAACTTTGCTAGGAAGTTACGAACTCGACTTGATCGTCATTGCAACAATGCCATACTCCAAATTTTGGACATGAGAAACCTCGTTCGTCGACTCCAACGAACAAAACCGTTCGATTTAGCGCAAGGAGTACCAACCACTCTAAATGGTTCTAGTAGCTGATTTTACCGAGACAATCTACCTGCCTCACGCGTACATATGTATAATGAAACTAAAACTACTGGATGGGGAAACCTAGTTGTAGTAAACGACAAGAACTAAAGGGAAGGGTGTGTATAGTCAGTAAAAATCTGACACTACTATGAATACACGGGTATCATAGTGTCTTCATGAAGATTCACACCAACCCACGAAAAAAAAATGTATGTACATAAACACAACGCAATATCAACGCCTGAACGGGAGAAAAGACTGAGAAGAAAATACACAAACATTTTTTGTTCCAAAAGTTCAGTGTTAGTATTTTTGAAATCTCTATATATGTATGTATGTTAGAGGGTTATCAATAATCTCTCCTTTTGTTCTTAAGATTCAAATAATAAAATTGTATTAGCCGTCATATATTAGAAGATCCTAGCATACATAACGGTAATTATGTTTAGAAATGTCATTATGATACTAATTGTGGAGGAAGAAGACAAACAAAATAGTGAGATTCGCTTAATACGGAGAAATTTAAGAGATAGATCGAATCGTTTGGAATTGCCACTAACCATGTTAGTCAATTCAATTTGAAAAATATTTAGGTAGCTCTAAATTTACATACAAACAATAAACTTTGCTTTTATAACAACATTTTGAAGGAAACTTCGCAAATTTCCATCGGAATCACAGTATTATGAAAATGATCGATCTTTAAAAAACACATATCGTAACATTCGAGATTTCTACATAATGATGATTAGGGATGAAACTCATTTCACATTGGATGGATTTGTCAACAAAGAAAATTGTCTCATCTGAGCAGAAGAAAATCCTCGAATAATTTCAGAAAAATCATTACATCCACACAAATTGGCTGTTTGCTGTGGTTTTTGAGCTGGTGGAATTATTGGTCCATTTTTCTTCGAAAATGCAAATAAAAGAGCTGTTACTGTCAATGAAGAACGCTGTAGACAAATGATTTAAGATTTTTTGTGGCCTTAGTAATAAGTAAGATCTATGAAACACACAACACGTGAAACTATTGAAGTCTAAGTTTCCCGGTTGATTGATTTTTTAATTTCGAAAAAAAAACTAAAAAACATTTCTAGGCGCTTAGACGGACCTAGATAGTTATATATGTTAGTTTAGCTGCATTACCTTATAAATAAGTAAATAGTGCCCAACATCTAAAGCGACTGAAGTTGAACAAAAAACCAGCATTGAATGGCTTCCCAAAAAATCAACGCCTGAAGTTAGCGAAAACCCACATGACTTGGACTGTGCAACAAAGTCCAAGTTTGAATGACTGGTTTTTTCCGATGAACAAAATCTGAACTATCGGAGTAGGTATTTGAATATTTTTACATTGCAGTGAAGAAACTTCAATTGAATTGACCAAAGTCGTTTCGTGCATATTTTCATTTTTGAAAAAGATTTGAATTTTAACGAAAAACGCTCTATTGTTTATTGCTCGACGGACATTTTTAAAGATCGTGTTTAAAATTGGCCCCTCGCAAATTTCAGTTTTTCCAATTCGAGTTTTCCGTAAGTGGCTATTTTGTGTTCCAAGTCAGCTGAAAAGTATTAGTTTTCCACTGTTAATTGCTCAATTATTACGTGTTTCATTAGTGGTTGCTGTGCAGGATTTTATGCTTTCGTGTTCTAAATTAAGTTTCTCGCTTTCAGATTTGTTTGCATTTTATAGATACTACGTTTTGCAGGTAAGTAATACATATATCTGAGTATTCTATTCTTATCTCCGCAGAATTTTTAACAAAATGCGTCACGGATTCAAGAGATCGGTTGTATGGGAGTTCTTCAAAAAGACAGGCAACGTTGTTCGTTGTAATATTTGCAAAAATGACCTGAAATTTTCAGGCAACACGTCGTATTTAAACGACCACTAACGTCGTTAACATCCTGGCTACTTAACAGGAAATGATGCATCACCATGTCGATGATAATACCATTGATTAGAGGACTGCAGTACACGATCGCACATGTAAATGAAGAAACTTCTGGCGGACTTCAACTAAAAACAACTCTACTCGTAGTCATAAAAAGACGGCGTGGTCAATTGGAAGTCCCAAATTTAAGAAGATTGCTTTTGAAAATGAAACAAATGCGCGAAAGTGGTTGACGGAGGAGGTCACATAAATTTTAAATACTAAAAGCGTTACCACAGCGGACATGAAGAAAGATGACCCACTTCCGGAAATAGCTACTTCGAAGCCAATATCGCTATGGTCAATGCTTGATCGAAAGGTAAGCGAAGTCAAGACAACTCGCAATAATGCACCTAGCGTTATGGCAAGTCTTTCCATAGAGCAATATCTGCAATGCTAACATTAGAAACGTTCACGAGGCCCACTAACTTTTTGGAACTCTTAAAAGGCACAGTACACCCAGAACTTTTCCAGCTTTTCCAAAAATATTTGTGGATTCCTGAAACTTCTGTTCCTTCAGAGAGATTTTTGAAGATTCACACCAACCCACGCAAAAAAAAAAAAAGAAAAAAAAAACTTCGGTGAACTTAAAATTCAGATTTGTTCAGAGAATTCTCTCAGCTACCTCGCAGCACTTAATAACTCCAGGTTCCATTGCTCGTTAAAAAAAAATATCAAAAAAGATCTTCGCTTCTGAGCATAAAACATGTGACAAAACATTCTTTGGAGCGTCAACTGTTCGAGTCTGATGGCAGCAAAGCGTAAGACGTCCACCCAACACAGAATTCAATCCAATGTATACCAAAAAAAAAAAAAACCGTCAAACATAGTGGTGTGGAGTTGGTCCTATACAACTCATAAAAGGTATAATGACCATAGAAATTTACATCAACATAATCCAGAGCATAACGTTGCCAAGGATAATATGCCGTTGGTGTGGACGTTTGAACAGGACAATGATCCGAAGCACGTCACAAAAGGCATGGAAACAGGTCCAAGAAGTTGGTGGAACTGTGGCAGCACTGTTCAAATAGTTACGAGAACTATATTTATTATATATATGTGGGATTTGGAGCCAAACGGACGACAGACACACTATTAAATCGTACGATCGGACGAGACAGTAGACAATTCGGTTAAATACGAGAGCAACCCTTTTTTCCTTTTCTTTTTAACATTTTGAGTCAGTCGTCTTTGATCATTAAAAGGGCAAAGTCGTCTGCGCACGAAGAGGCCACCAAGCCAGTCAGTTTATAAATAATAAAAGTTTGTTAAAGAGTTCGATAAAAGTAATAAAGCTCTTTTTAAGAAAACGCTAAGATTTTGTTTGGATCGACAAGGAGCAATCCTACATTTGGGGGCTCAGCCGAAATAATTTGATCGGTCCAACGATCAGTGAAAAAAATATATATGTACATATCAGAAAAAACAAATAGTGAAGTGGAAAAGGGAAAACATATATGTATATGTAAGTTAACAGCATCCATTTCTTCACTTCGCTATTTTATGCTAAATTCTATCTTTCCCATCCATACCTTAGAATCACGCTCCTGATTCATGTTCCCTATCCCACACTATCTCATATCAGCACATTCCTACAGTGCATTAGAATCACACTCCGGATTCATAATGCTGACTCAACGTCTGGAGCAAACATTTCGCGAAGATCTTATTTCGCACGTTTTCTTCATTCCTTCATTTTCCCATATTCACCTTTTCCGCCGCATAGTTTAAGTTAGGTGTTAAGTTATTGTTCATAATCTTGTAAGTTTAGTTCTTAAGTAACTCGCAAAGAATAAAGAGGCCTTGTCCTCCAAAAAAATTAATTTTTTTTATTTTGCAAACATTTATTTTTTTAATTGGCGCCCGAGCAGGGACCACAGGATTCGGTTCGCGTATTAAGAAAAGTCCCTTAAGGAGTGACAAATAACGACCAGAAATCCCTCAAGCAGTGAAGTGTCGAAAAAAATACAGTGCGAGCGAAGATTTCCTGTGGTCTAACGCGTGTGTTGGTGAAACAAATTAAAAGGGCCCCCTAGTAGCCGTTACAGTTAAACACTCGTCAGTGGAGGAACGGGAAGCGGAAGACGCTAGCCGCACCAACCCAGAGCCAGACAACCAGGACATCGATGGATCTCCTGCACCTGTTGTCAGTAGTGTAAGCATAGTTTATAAGCATATAAGAATAAGAATAAAAAAAAAAATTAAAATCAATTACATAAAAGTGACTAAGAAAAGTAAAAGTAACTAAAGAAAAGAAAGTAGAATTCAGAATAAAAAAAAAAGAAAATTAATATCAATTATACAAAAGTGAATAAGAAAACTAAAAGTAAAAAGTAACTAAAGAAAGAAAGTAGAACTTAGAATAAGAAATTAAAATCAATCATATAAAGTGAAAAGAAAACTAAAGGTTAAAGTAACTAAAGAAAAGAAAAGTAGAATTTAGAATAAAAAATAAAATCAATTGAATAAAAGCGTTTAAGAAAATTATAATTTAGAGTAACTAACGAAAATTTAGAATTTAGATATATAAATCGAAAAAAAGCTGAAACAAAATAAAAAAAAAGGAATTAAATTTAAAAAAAAACAAAAAAAAACACGAAAATGCCACTATTACGTTCAGGAAATGAGCCTTCGGGTAGTAATCCTCCAGAAAGGACCAAACCATTACTAACAATGTGCATATCCAATTTGAAGAAAGTGTTAATAATTCGTTCCAATCCATTGCCTCCAATAGCAATCCTCAACGGAATAATGCTAACCAACCTTCCCAATCCAATCCTCGTCAAACTACCCAGAACATTCAATCCACCCCGGACTTCGATTCCATAATTTCTTCTATCGTCTGTCGGGTATTAGAAACCCAGGGGCGTAGTATGATAGAAAACATACTCAATCCTAATAAAAATCGTTTCGCTGGTATCGACCAGTCAATCGCCCCAGAGCACCAGAACAAATTAAGTGATTTAGATAGAACCAGGAGAGTTCAGCTCCTGGAAGAAAAGTGTAGATCGTATATTGCAGATCTACGAGCCCTTAAAAGGAACTCCTAAATATTTCGGGATCCTGAGTGTGATCCGCAACAAGATTATTGGCAATGCTGACATTGCCCTAGAATCGTATAATACACCCCTAGATTGGACATGCATGTCCCGATGCCTTGTCATGCACTATGCAGACAAGCGAGACCTCAATACCTTAGAATACCAGATGCAATCAATGGTACAAGGAAACAATACCATTCAACAATTTTATAATACTGTCTACTCGCATCTATCACTCATTTTAAATAAATTATCCTGTATGGAAATAAGCGCAGAATCCATGAATTTGCTAACACAGACTTATAGAGATAAGGCACTCGATACCTTTATCAGAGGCCTCAGAGGCGATTTACCTAGATTACTGGGAATCAAAGAGCCAGTAGATTTGCCCCAGGCATTGCACCTTTGCCTGAAGCTTGAAAACCAAAACTATAGAGCCAGTCACGCTCATTCCACCCACCAAACTTTTCAGAAACAATTCAGAAACTCGTTGCCAATGGCACAACCGACACCACAAAGTACCGCTAGACCCATATACCAAGCAAACTATATCCCACAAGCACAAGCTGGTCCCTTCAATAATTACAGGCCCATACAAAATAATTTTGCGCGCTATCAGTCCCATAACCAGTTCTCTCAAAGGCCACAAATTAAAGCAGAACCGCTTACCCAAGGACCTTCTATTCAAGCGAGACACATCCATCAGCAAAATAAACAGCAAGTTTATCAAAATATGAACATGGCAAGAATGCAGCCACAAAATGTTCAACCGTTTAACTCTCTACAACGAAATTTCCAACCATCTAATTTTCCACAACGAAACTTTCAGTCATCTAACTTCCCTCAACGTAATCTTCAACCATCTAATTTTCCCCAACGGAATTTCCATGTCGAACCTATTTTCCAACCGCCCAATTCGATGGAACAAAACAGTATGATTAATTCCAATCCCCAATCAATGCAAGCAGACTTCTCGCAACAGAATATCAATACGGAGTCAGCTCAGGAGGAGTTGAGCACATACAACGAAGCAATGTTGTCAGAGGACAACCCCTATGACGAAACCTTGGATGAATATGCCCAAATCTTTTCCGAATCATATGATTCTCAACCCACCGATTCCACGAACTCGAATTTTTTAGAGTAATGAGCTCTTCGTTGCCCTACTTTGAACTCAGCACGAAGAGCGGGAAAATTTTAAAGTTTCTCATTGATACAGGATCAAACAGATCAAACAAAAACTACATACAACCCTCTTTGGTTAGTAAGTCAATTCAAAATGACCAATGTTTCCATGCTAATTCCGTAGCAGGAAGCGTTAAAGTAACGCACCATACCTACCTAAATCTTTTTGGCCTTCCCGATACAAAAATAAAATTTTTCTTACTACCGACCCTCAAGTCCTTCAACGGAATTCTCGGACATGATAGTCTAAAAGAACTATCCGCAGTAATCAATACCGGCCAAGATTATATGTTAATTAGAAATAAAACTCGTATCCGTATTAAGTATCAAGTATCGCAAGATGTCAACTCCATTAACATTAGAACTGACCATATGACCATAGAACAGAAGAACACAATCAATTCCTTAGTAACAAACCACCCTTCTCTTTTCGATGAACCAAACGAGAAACTCACTTTTACAACTACTGTGAAAGGAGAAATTCGCACGACTAACGAAAGTCCTGTATACTCCAGGTACTACCCTTATCCAATGTCCTTAAAAGATGAAGTAGAGAAACAAATTAAGGAACTTATCGATAACGGAATTATAAGACCATCTCGTTCACCGTATAATTCGCCTGTCTGGATTGTTCCGAAGAAAGCGGATGCATCCGGCGAGAAAAAATACCGCCTAGTCATCGATTATAGAATAGAATACCAGAAATTAATGAAGTCTTTTCTCAGCTTGGAAAAAATAAATAGTTTACAGTCTTAGATTTAAAAAGCGGCTTCCACCAAATTCAGCTAAAAGAATCAGATATCGAGAAGACCGCTTTCTCGATCAATAATGGTAAATACGAATTTACCCGGCTTCCATTTGGGTTGAAAAATGCCCCCGCAATCTTCCAAAGAACCCTTGATGACATTCTTCGGGAGCATATCGGTAAGATATGCTACGTCTATATAGACGATATAATAATATTCAGTCAAGATCAGGAAACTCACGCAGCAAATATTCAGAAAATTTTTAAAACATTACAAGAAGCCAATATGAAAGTTCAGCTCGACAAATGCGAGTTCTTTAAGCATGATGTCGAATTCCTTGGTTTTATAGTATCCAGTAACGGTATAAAAACAAACCCAACAAAGGTCGAGGCAATTCTTAATTTCCCAAGCCCTCGAACACTAAAAGATCTTCGATCCTTCTTAGGATTAGCCGGCTATTACCGCCGTTTCATAAGGGATTATGCGAAAATTGCAAAACCCCTCACAACTCTATTGAGAGGAGACAAAGGTAGAATATCAAAAAATGCATCCAACAAGCATCCCATAACTCTCAACGAGGAAGCTGTAGAATCACTAAATAAAATAAAAAACGCTCTCGTTTCGAAGGAAACGATTCTCACATACCCAGATTTTAGTAAAGAATTTCAATTAACCACCGATGCGTCAAATTATGCTATTGGTGCAGTACTTGCCCAAGACAATAAACCGATAACATTTATCTCCAGAACTTTAAATAAATCCGAAGAACATTACGCCGCAAACGAAAAAGAAATGCTGGCAATAATATGGTCCTTAAAAGCACTAAGAAATTACTTATACGGTAGAGCTAAAATAAAAATTTACACTGATCATCAACCGTTGACTTACGCGCTAAGCAATAAGAATAATAACGCCAAAATAAAACGTTGGAAGGCAATATTGGAGGAATATGACTATGAACTTTAGTATAAACCTGGTAAAACCAACATAGTTGCAGACGCACTCTCTAGACCCCCACAAGATAGCTCTGTTAATTCCATGACCCCTACAGTAAATAGCGATGAAAGTTCCTCTCACGGACTTATCCCACATGTCGAAGTACCTATTAATGCGTTCAAAAATCAAATTTTTCTCAATTTCGGCGAAACACCCAACAAAGAATTTAAAATCATTTTTCCTAGATATCATAGACACGTTATCACCGAGAAAGACTACAATAATGAAAATCTTTTACAAATCCTAAAAAGAATCTTAAATCCATCCGTAATTAACTATAAAGACACAGGAACGCGTAATGGGCATGATACAAGAACTATTCCCAAAACATTTCAAAACATTTAAAATAAGATTTACGCAATTACAAGTAGAGGACATTCTGAACCAAACTGACCAAGAAACCATTATAATCGAAACACACAATCGTGCACATAGAAATGCACAAGAAAACCGCTCCCAGATTTTAGAGAAATATTACTTTCCTTCTATGATGCAGAAAATAAAAAGAATAACACAAGTTTGTTCAATCTGTAAACGCAGCAAGTACGAAAGACATCCCAATCAGCCAAAACTTGGTGAAACCCCTCTTCCAACCTATCCAGGACATACCGTCCATTTCGACATTTTCCTAACCGAAAAAAGAATAGTATTAACGTCTTTGGACAAGTTCACAAAGTACGCACAAACCAGAATGCTAAAAAGTAGAGCCATTGAAGACATAAGACAACCTTTACGGGAATTAATATTCTTCTTCGGCGTACCCAACTCTTTCGTTATCGACAACGAACCATCACTGAATTCAGCTTCTATTCTATTTATGATGAGAGATGAACTCGGTATAAATGTCTTTACGACACCCCCTTATAAGAGCGAAATTAACGGACAAGTTGAGCGCTTTCATTCAACCTTAACGGAAATAATGAGGTGCCTCAAAGAAAACGGAACTGAACGAAACTTCGATGAGTTACTTGAACGAGCAGTTAATGAATACAATCACAGTATTCACTCAACTACAAACAAAAAAACAGTAGATCTCTTCTTCGGACGCAATGTCACCTTTACCCCTGAGGATTACGAAAAAACCAGGAAAACTAATTTCGAAAAATTACTTCAAAAACAGAAAAAAGATATAGTCTACCACAATAAGAAAAAACATGACTTCAAACAGTATCTATCGGGACAAATAATTTATGTTAAAGTAAACAAAAGACTAGGAACAAAACTCTCCAACAGATTCAAAGAAGAAAAAGTAAAAGTTTAGAGAAATATTACTTTCCTTCTATGATGCAGAAAATAAAAAGAATAACACAAGTTTGTTCAATCTGTAAACGCAGCAAGTACGAAAGACATCCCAATCAGCCAAAACTTGGTGAAACCCCTCTTCCAACCTATCCAGGACATACCGTCCATTTCGACATTTTCCTAACCGAAAAAAGAATAGTATTAACGTCTTTGGACAAGTTCACAAAGTACGCACAAACCAGAATGCTAAAAAGTAGAGCCATTGAAGACATAAGACAACCTTTACGGGAATTAATATTCTTCTTCGGCGTACCCAACTCTTTCGTTATCGACAACGAACCATCACTGAATTCAGCTTCTATTCTATTTATGATGAGAGATGAACTCGGTATAAATGTCTTTACGACACCCCCTTATAAGAGCGAAATTAACGGACAAGTTGAGCGCTTTCATTCAACCTTAACGGAAATAATGAGGTGCCTCAAAGAAAACGGAACTGAACGAAACTTCGATGAGTTACTTGAACGAGCAGTTAATGAATACAATCACAGTATTCACTCAACTACAAACAAAAAAACAGTAGATCTCTTCTTCGGACGCAATGTCACCTTTACCCCTGAGGATTACGAAAAAACCAGGAAAACTAATTTCGAAAAATTACTTCAAAAACAGAAAAAAGATATAGTCTACCACAATAAGAAAAAACATGACTTCAAACAGTATCTATCGGGACAAATAATTTATGTTAAAGTAAACAAAAGACTAGGAACAAAACTCTCCAACAGATTCAAAGAAGAAAAAGTAAAAGAAAATAGAAACTCTACAGTTGTCACAGAAAGTGGAAAAATCATCCACAAAAGTCACATTCGTAATTAAAAACTGACATCAACTCTCTCTTTTTCCCTTAGGTTTCTTATAGTAGGCTGTATAGCCGAAGTGCAAATCTTAGACTACTCATTAAGCGAATTAGTCGCAATAGAAACAGGAACGGCAAAAATCCAAACTGGAAATTTTAAGATAATTCATATCATAGACCTGGAACCATGTGAACACCTAATAACTAACATAGAGCACACAATAGAGCACAACATAAGCAGGAATCATCCTTCCTATCCTTTCCTCCTTCACGAATTAACACAAATAAACAATTTAATGCATAGACTCAAACCGAAAACCAGAAAGAAAAGATCATTAGATTTTATAGGAACCGCATGGAAATGGATTGCAGGCAATCGTGACCATGATGATTTTCGAATTATCAGAAACAAAATTAATAATGTACTAAAAAATAATAACAAACAAGTATTAATTAACAGAAATATTATCAACAGTATCAATAAAATAACGAATGTCACTAACGAACTTATGAGCAAAATGGCAAACCACGATATATTTAGAAATAATATTGTAATAGTTACTAAACATAAAATTAAATTACTTAAGGAAGAACTTGTAAACATAGAATATGCCATACATTGGGCAAAACAAGGAATCATAAATTCCTTCATATTATCTATAGAGGAAATAAGCATAGCAAAAAATATACTCAAGAATGAAAATATCCCTTATGGAAATATTGACGAAGCTTTAAACTTCGCAGAAATAAAAATTGCTACAAACCTAAATTCAATTTATATTTTAAGTATTCCAAACGTAGCATTAACTCCATGTTCTAAAATTCTAATTAAACCCGTAAAAAAAACAAATGTTATAAACAAACTTGAGTATGAAAATATCTTAAAATGTGAAGATAAAATATTTGGAATCAAACTAGATTGTAAGTCATATAATAATTTGGCAATTTGTCCAAATCATAATATTGTAGATCTTAGCGGCACATTCTGTATTCCCAACCTCCTCAAAAGCATAAAAGCGAATTGCACCAGAATCAATAACCAACACGTTGCAACAGTCGAAGAAATTTCCCCAGGAGTAATCCTACTGAATCAATTTAACGGCACACTACTACAGGACAACAATAACACTTTGGAACTAGCTGGCACGTTCATCTTAAGATTCCAGAATTCAACAGTAAAAATCGAAAACAAAACTTATACATCCAATACAATAGTTTCAACGCTGAAGCCACTACCAGCCATTGCACAACTCTCTACGGGCGAGGAAGTAGAAGAATTACTGTCATTAGAGATGTTAAAGGAACTGCACATCAGCAACACCGAAGATATAAAACTACTAGAATCGAAGCACCACATTACTACAATAACAAACCTAGCACTTATAGTGATCACACTTATGCTTGTCTCGGCCCTCATGGCGAAATTTATCTGGAGAAAACATCCAACACGAATCAAAGTCACCAATGTGCTTGAGAAGAAGAATGAGGCAACACCATCAACGCAAGCCCAAGTCACCAACATCCTTGACGACGGAAGCAAGAAAACAAAAGAAGCAACATCAGCACTAACACCGCCGACACATAACACTTACCAGAACGCAACCAAAAGTCAGGACGAGATAGCACCAGAGAAACCAGTCAGGATTCATCAGATCCCACTTTTCTAGCATATGTCAAACGAGGACGTTTGAATTTAAGCGGGGAGGAGTTAACAGCATCCATTACTTCACTTCGCTATTCAATGCTAAATTCTATCATTCCCATCCATACCGTAGAATCACGCTCCTGATTCATGTTCCCTATCCCACACTATCTCATATCAGCACATTCCAACAGTGCATTAGAATCACACTCCGGATTCATAATGCTGACTCAACGTCTGGACCAAACATTTCGCGAAGATCTTATTTCGCACGTTTTCTTCATTCTTTCATTTTCCCATATTCACCTTTTCCGCCGCATAGTTTAAGTTAGGTGTTAAGTTATTGTTCATAATCTTGTAAGTTTAGTTCTTAAGTAACTCGCAAAGAATAAAGAGGCCTTGTTCTCCAAAAAAATTAATTTTTTTTATTTTGCAAACATTTATTTTTTTAATTTGCATACCTTAATATTTTAAAGACACATTTAAAGAAAAGTGTTAATAAACTGCAATTAGACTCTAAGTTTTGGTTCCAACAAGACAACGATCCAAAACATACCGCTGAGATCGTTCGCCTCTGATTGTTGTATAATGTGCCTAGACAACTGCGTACCCCTCCCGATTTAAACCCCATCGAACATCTGTTGGAGTTACTTGAAAGGAGAATTCGCCAACACACAATAACAAGCAAAGCTATGCTTAAAACTGTGTTTAAGGAAGAATGGGAAAAAATTACAGCTGACGTCACGTCTAAGTTAGTTAGTTCAATGCAAAACGCCTGCAAGAAGTTTTAAAAAGACAAGAATACCCCAGAAGCTACTAATCTTTAAGATAAATTAATATTTTCGATCGATATTAACATTAAACTGCAAATGAACGCAGACTTTTTCTGTCTCTCTTTTAGTTGTTTTTGCAAAAAAGTTCCGTTAACTGGACACGTGTTCATGAGAATTTAATGAAATTTGTCTAATACGTTGTTTTTGTTTTTAAATGGGCATAGTTAAAAATCAAAAATTTATATTAATCTGTGTGTTTTCATGCAGTAAACAATAGTTTTAGTAGGTGAAAGATACATTCCATGCTTCACTTACGGACTGCCCGATTTGATATTGACTACATATTTTGTTAATAGAGTTAAAACTAACTAACTACCAATCGTCAGATCCTCATGTGAATCATTATACATATTTATTGTATTTAAGGATAAGACAAATATCTTACATGTCAGGAAGAACTCTTTCAGTGAAAGTGTAATTTCTATTGAAGAAAATACTGAATATAATTTGGAGGAAGAAGCCCATTCATTGCCATCCACATCTACATCATCATCTTCTTTACTGACAGAGTCGAACTCTTCATCATCATTTGCTAAACCAAAACTACCAACAAAAAAGTGTCCTAAGCGTGAAAAAACACCAAATTTGAATACGTTTCTAGATCGTTTGAAGCCCGATGAGAAAAAAGGAATTGATATTGCTATTGCTACCTTCTTTTTTGGATGTAATATTCCTTTACAAAATATAGAGTCAGAGCATTTCAAAAGTATGATAAAAAAAACTTAGACCATCGTACGCAGATACATACAATACCCAAACGTAAGGTGTTGTCTAATCAGCCTTTGGACGAGGTGTATGAAAATTGTGTAGCAGAATCTAAGTCAACTAATCAAACGGATTCTGTGCTATTGATAGATGGTTGGAAGAATTCATCAAGCAACAGCAAAACGATTGTAACACTGTTACACAATTCTCAAGGAAAACGTGCATTTTTGAATGCTTGGGATTTCAGCGGTGAGGCTGAAACAGCTGAAAGGATCTCCAATATAGTTTACGATTCAATGAACTTAGGAAAACAAATGTACAACGCATCCTTTTATGCAGTTGTTTCAAATAACGCCAGTGTTGTGTTACGTATGGGCAAAAATGTGGGACACGTTCTGTGGCATTCACCATGTAATAGCCATAAAGAAAATTTGTTAGCTAAAGATGTTGTTGACATAGATCCAGCTGACAATGTTAATATGATTTTGAGGAAATAAACGAGACGGCAATACCGACAGCAGAGTAGAAATAAAAACTACATGCTGATATAGGGGTTGATATATCAACTGGCATTGTGTGCGGACGCTTCTTTCCTTTTCCGAATTTTATCTTATAAAGTGGTTTAAATTAATTGAGTTCATTTATTTCTTTATAAATCAGAAGTGGATAGAATACCAATAAAAGTTAAGTGTACCTAAATAAAGGTTTTTGTTAAAATAAGTATAACATTTGTAAGTATGATTTGGAGGTTACTCAAATCATAGCGCCCTTTGTTAGAAATTCTGTAGTGCGTTTAGAATCGGTGGAATTGTGTGAATTCTTCGATAAAGACAAAGTACGATTTTGGTTTACAAAATAGAAATTGTTAATCGAATTATTTCATGATTGCAGTTAGTTCTTGTTAAAAAAAAAGGAAATAATAAGAAAAGAAAAAAATCGATATGGGTTATTGAAATTGCGATCGGTTATACTTATCGTTAAATTCCTATGAGAGAGTGAAACGACACAAATACCGTTGTTTACATCCAGCAGGGGCGAAACTATATTTTTAGTGCATGTGTGTGTGTGAGCAAGAACGATAGAGCTATAGTCTGTGGATAGAGCTCTATGATGTGTGAAGGGTAATGGTAAGCACATAAAAGATAATTTGCCTGCGCTGATTGCGTAAGATCAAGGGAATGGAACATAATTCAGCGCCAAAAAGAATTAATCGAAAAGGAGCAAGAACTGATCCGGAGGGAGCGGGAAGTGATTGAAAAACTGAAACTTATTGAAGCAAGACAACGACAGGATGGACATAGTTAACGAATGCCTAGGATGAACCGCAGCATTAAGGACATCGCTGAAATGTTGCCAGTATTTCACCCAGGAGAAACCTCTTCGATGACTGCGCAGTGCTGGGTGGATCGTGTTGAATCTCTGACAAAAATGTATAATTGGGACGAAAGGGCATTGCTAATGGCATCAACTTCAAAGATGCAAGGTCCCGCGCGATACTGGTGGGATACAACCCAAGAGGCATCAACAACTTGGATCCATTTCGCGATAGGGCTCAAGGCGAACTTTCCTCACCAGTATAGTGAGGTGGAGGTTCACCAACAACTGATCAAGAGGCACAGAAAGCAGGAAGAGACTATAGAGAACTACTGTTTTGAAATGAACATGCTAGGCAAAAGGATACAGCTGAGTGACAAGGCCATTGTCCAATACATTATTACCGGACTAAATGATCCACAGATGAGTTCAAGTGCAGCGGGCAATTTCCATGACGTAGCAGATCTAATAGAAAAAATAAAATGGTACGACAGCATCCGAACAAATTCGCGTCATGGATTGTCAGCTGGAATTCTTAAGCCACCAAACACTAATTACACCAATTGACCATCAACTAGTTAGCAGGCCAATCGGGAATCTCATCGGATATTTGAAAAGCAACGAAGTTCAAATCGAGTGACCTGCTATAACTGTAATCAATCAGGACATTTTGCAAGGCAGTTTGCACAGCCAAGGAAGAGACAGTGGCCAGGACATCGTGAGAATGAGAACAACACTCACTTCCCGAAGAAAGAAGACAAATCTGCAAATAAGAAATATAGAATCAATGCAATATCTTCTGGGAAAGTATTTTCTAGTTGTAACCGATTGTCAAGCTCTTAAGACAACTATAAAAAAAAAAGGGTATCTTTAGGCGTGTGTCGAATGCGCCTACAATAATAGAGAAGTTCAGCCTCGACGAGAACTCTTCATGATTGAGAAGAAAAGCGTACCCTTTGATACTCTCCACATCGACAAAGCGCTTTCAAAAACAAAGACGAAACCGGTACCTACATACATAATTTTCTAAAAGATGTCTTCTATATCTTTGGGACTCCACGACGTATCATACCTGATAGAGGAACTGCATTCACATCTAACACATTTGAAGAATATTCGAATAACTCGATTCAGCATGTATTGAATTCGACAAAAACGCCTCGTTCCAACGGGGAGGTCGAGCGTTATAATCGGACCATCCTTCACGCTCTCCAAACAACCGTTGAATAAGAAAACAGATGGGATCAACAAATAAAAACCGTCCAATGGGGAAATCAACAACACTTACAATGAGGCAACCGGTGAAACAGTCCACCAATTGGTGATGGGTTATATTCCTCGGGATCCTCTACAAAATGCTCTCACACAAGGAGTAGAGCTTAATCAAACTATCCAGGATATGCAACAGATTCGAGAAGAAGGGGCTAACATAATCGCAACAACGCAAAGTAAGCAAAAGCTGTTGCATGACAAGAAAAAGCGGAAGGCTATACGTTATAAAGTAGGCGATTTACTTTTTTTAAGAGTGGCACTTCTCTTGGGCTTCTAGCGTATAGTCAGTCTCGCATCCACCAGAATACGTAGGACTGTTTTGGTACTAATGTCTAGCCCGGTCTCTCCTTTAAGGTCCTTGGATGACATGAAAGGATTTATCCGTGCTTTTCTGACCTACAGTTTTTTGTCCTTCTTGAATGTTTTAGAGGGACGTCCTCTCGTTTTAGGAAGTTTTTGGTGATGTACAGCGTTGAAGACCAATCTTGGGGAGCATCCGATGGTTGCTGCAATCTTCCTCATGGATTCACCTCGATTATACAACGCTATAATTGCTTCATGTTGAGCTTCTGTGCAATGTTTTCCTGTGCCCATATTTGTTATTTGCTAAATGTGATATAATATAACATAATAGTATAGAATATCCTCAGAGACTACTGCACACTATTTACCGCTATTTAGATTATCTCCAACTTTTTTATTTTTTACCTTTTATTTTCTGTGTTGCTATTTTTTTGTCCAGCTTGTTCAGCACTCTGTAACAGATCGATTGCAAGTGATCACTTTTCCTTTCTTTTTTTGACTGATTTTTACTTAGAATATGTTGACAACATATTTACCGTTAAAGCTGCGAAACATTGTTTTACTTTCATTCGCATAAAACAACCGTTACGGAAGTTGTTTCTGAAACGTTGAAAGTGTTGCCATTAGTTTGGCCATGGCTGTACATGTTAGAGTATAACACATTTGTGTAGTAGGGGGCACTGTGCTTTACGTCGTGCCAGTGTGAAGAGAAGTAGTTAAAGGAGAAAAAGAGTCAAAGAGAAAAACAAGAAAGAGAGCAATAATACAAATCTGTGTGTGCTCAACAGGCAGTTGATCTGTGTGAGGCGTCGTTGTGGGATGAGCCACAGAATTGTTTTGCATAGTTCTAAGTTTCATTATTCTCAATTATACATGACACGCAGTGTCTTTTAAACTCGAAATAAAAACTATATTGGCGTGCTATTTACTTAAAATAGTAAAGTGCAACCAAACATTCCATTGAAAACATTTATTCGAAAATCACAACACTTTTAAGTGAATTTGAATGTGATTTAAGTCCCAAAGCCATCATGGTGACGGACAGGGGGTGAAATATGATTGCTGCCTTCCGCTCATTTGATCATAACTTCTGCATAAATCATTTAATACACGATATTATAGAAAAAAATATTAAGGAAATCCCCAAAATAACTGAAATATGTATGTAATACGTGCACGAAAGTAGCAATATATTTAAAAAAAATCGGATGTTAATTGTTCTCTTCAAGCATCCTCAAAAAGTTATGTCTGTACTAGATTTTTTATTGTTTTCCATAGAAAAAAGTTGAGTTAATTTAAGTTATACATATATGTAAGTGGCATAATTAAAATTTTAACCCCTTCGGTACTGGTGTACGACACATACGCGGACGTACATACAATGTGAATAAGTATTCGATAAGGTATGGTATTTAGGTTTTGATCTCTCCAAAATCGTGATTTTGACAGATTACTGCACATGTTAGAAAATGGAGCTTTATCAGACCTTGATGAGAAAAGTGACGATGAAATTATACAGACTGTACCAGAAAAAATAGTTCGTATGGGTAGCGAAGTTGTATATCCAAACGAAACTCCAATGACTGTTGATGAGGAGCACGAAATTTGAGTAAAAAAACAATTAAGTCTCAAGATGGTATACTATGGAGAAAACAAATGGACTTTGCGAATGATATTTTACGCTATTGCCATTGCACTAACCAACAGCTGGCTAGAATACCAGGAAGATTGCAAGACCTGTAATACAAAATGTTTTAGATTTGCTCTAAATTTTAGTCTAATAAAAATGGGACAACCAATAACCAAGAAAAAAGAAGGTAATACCAGATCAGCAAATACGCAAAATAGTATTTCAAAGCGACGTCGTTGCGGTATTAAAATCCGAAAAGCAAATAAGATTCGGCATGACACTGTCGATCATCTGCCAGAATACGATAAAAAGAAGGAAACCACAAGGTGTAAAAAACCGGAATGTATAGGAAAAACTTACGTTTACTGTCGAAAATGCGAAATTCACTATGCTTCACTAGTGAACAAAATTGTTTTATTTTGAGTGATGTGCTCAAATAATTCAGGTCCGAAGGGGTTAAGTTCTTTCGAAGAAACCTCAAAAATGTTTGAAGGTGAAAACTATCGGACTCTTCATCTAACACTCGTTTACACCCACCATTTAAAAAAAAAAATGTAATATCAATTCAGAAGATTTAGAAATAATTAGAAATTTTAAAAGAAAACCAAGCACCTTTTTGGATACCATTGTTTTACAAAATTTGACAATAAATCAATTTTATGATTCCTATTCCCTCCCACAAATAAGTTATAATACAAAAATTGTGCGCAAGATTATGCCAATAAAATACCTGTACCGCATGCTCAAATCTTTGAACGACTGTTAAATGAAGAGTTAGATCGCCTTGTATCAGATAATGAAGATTTATTTGTAGAGACTACCAATTCAAATGCTAAAATTAACAGCGAACTACTGGCATATGAAAGTGTAAACGTAATTTTTCACGAAGATTTTGATGTTTCGCAGTGGTGCAACCTGCACAAAGTTGAATTTCCACTGTTGTTTGAAGTGTGTTGCAATATTAGCTACGCCGGCAAGTAGTTCTGCCTCTGAACGCATATTTTCTTCAACTAGAATGCTAATTTAGGAAAAACGTTGTCTAATTGGATTCGACCCAATTTTGATTAACCAAATTATGTTTTTACATTCTAAATTGAAATTTGTAACGACCTCAAAGAAATTTTATAAAAAATCGATTAAAAAAAATTTAATTTTATTTGTTTGTTTTATTACAAATTAATAAACAGTGCTGTGCAAATTAATTCGGACGAACACTTTTTGTTGGTTTTTAAAGATTTTGGTAAGTGTTTCACGTATTAATTATAACAAACATTTATTTTGACTATTTTGAAGGTAGATCGCATTTTTTGGGATTTGAAAAAGGTTTGGTGTTATTGAGAAAACTACGTTATTTGATATTAGATCTCTCAAGATGGCGTCATTGGAACTAAGATATGGACATCACTGTGGATAAGCGGACAAAAATCATTGCTTTAGGCAGGAAGTGTAATCCTTGTACTTACTTATTTCTTATAAGTTAGAAATAAAGAAGTTGCAAGCAAGATCCCAAGAAGAAAAAACTTTAGTTGCAAACAGGAAAAAGTTTTTGCAATCAAGATTTCGAAAACAATTGGGACTTATAGTACTTAGACATGCCAAAACAACTAGCTGGGAATACCAATAACACAGCTGTTTTAGAAACGCTGAAATAAGCGCAGAAATAACGGGTCTCATAAAACGTTTCCGAATTTTACTAGAAGTAATATCAAGTGATCATGAAATTGATGCCGACAAGTTTGGAACTTATGCGAATGAATCAAAGAACTTATATCTTCGACATTATGCCTGGTACCATATGCCTGCAAGCATACATAAGCTTCTTATGTATTCAAAAGACATAATTCAAGCTTGCATATTGCCACTTGGACAGTTGTCCGAAGAGGCCCAAGAAGCCAGCAATAAAGAATATAGACTCCGGGAGCACTTCAGTCGAAAGTCTTCAAGAGTAAATTCTAAAAGAGATGTACAGTGGCGGAAAACGAAATAGCACCTTTATACACAACCTAATACCTACTCATATAACTTTCTTCGAAATAAAACTGAAATAATTTTTTTGACGTCCACATGTGTATCGAACATAACTGCGTGTACAACGGTTCTTTTTAACCCTTTAAACAAATTACTAAGCCACGTGTCTTCATTCGAGTAAGTGAAGTCAGTGAAGCGGCTGGAAAAAGAAATAGCACTCTTACGTTTTTTGCATTAAAAAATTGATTTTCACCATTTCTTCTTGTAAGATCAATTTTATTTTATATACTATAAATATCTAAGTAGTTTTGTGTTAGGTTAATAATGGGAAGAGGAATCCACTGCTCGACTGAGAAAAGAATGGCAATTTTTAACATGTTTGAAAGTGGAAGGCCCATTCTGGATATTGCCAAGGAGTTGAAGTGTTCCAAAAAAATGGTTTACAATGCTCTAAAACATGTGAAGCATCACAAGACATTTGAGAACCTTCAAAGAAAGAAACCATCTCGAAAAACAACCAAAGTCATGGACAGAGCCATGGTGACGGCAAGTCGAAGAGACCCATTTAAAACGTCAACTGACATCAGGAACCAAATCCAAGACGATTATGGCGTTAACATCACGTCAAGGCTTGTTCGCTACCGCTTAACAGAGGCAGGGTTACATGCATGCATTGCAAGGAGGAAGCCACTTGTGTCAGTCAGGAACCTGAAGAAACGTTTGGTGTTTGCCAAAGAACATCTCCGAAAACCGCTTCAATTTTGGAAAAATGTCTTTTGGAGCGACGAATCCAAGTTCAATAGACTTGGATCTGATGGAAAAGTGTATGTTCGTCGCCCAAAAGGTCAAGACATTAATCCAAAATACACATTGAAGACTGTTAAACACGGTGGTGGCAACGTTATGGTTTGGGCAGCATTTTCGTGGCATGGTGTTGGTCCTATAGCTAGGGTATATGGCAGAATGGATCAACATCAGTACAAAGACATTCTGGAAAACCACATGGAGCCTTTCGCTTCCGAAAATTTGCCGTTAGCTTGGAGGTTTGTCCATGACAATGACCCTAAGCACACAGCCAAAACAGTGCAAGCTTGGCTTCGGGATAATAGGATCCCAGTTTTAAGTTGGCCACCACAGAGTCCGGATTTAAATCCCATTGAAAATCTGTGGAACGATGTGGACAAGGCCTTAAAGGGAAAAAAAATTGGAAATTTGGAGGAGTTATGGACTTGTATACAAGAGGCTTGGTATTCCATTCCACAAACACGCTGCCAAAGGCTTGTGGAAAGTTTGCCAGGGAGACTTGCGGCTGTTTTGGATAACAAAGGTTATCCAACTAAATATTGAAGGTAAACAATAAGAAAAGAATCAGAAAATTAAAAAAAAATTCTCATTTTTTCGTTTTACTTCTTTACAGTGCTATTTCTCTTTCCAACCACTTTTGAAGTTTTTTGAATTCTTTTTTTTTTTTATTTTGTACTATAAAATTACATTAAATTGTTACTATATAATGTACTTAAGATAATAACGAAAACATAGAATAATTATTTATGAACATATTCGAGTTTTTCTTACATTATATTACGTTATTTAAAGATTCTAAGGTAAAGTGTTATTTCTCTTTCCGCCACTGTACTTAATAGGTTTTTACTTTCATCGGATCCCTATCTATCGAGCCGGAGTACAATGCTACATAGAAAGCGATATCCACTCCCACTGGAGAATATTTCCCTGTTAAAAGCTCCCACAGAAGAACTTTTAGATATGGACAGTTCACATGCAGCAGAATTTGAGTCTGATTAGTTTATGAACAGGAAATTTAAATAGATTCAACAAATACATATGTATATTATTTTTGAATAAATAAAACTAGAAAGTTTCTAAAATCCTAAAGTGTTTAAATTTCATTAATGAAGATTTGAGCGAAACCATTGTATAAGTCTTTGAGATAATTGATGCAAGGATCGTATTATATTATTTAGTTAACTCTGAAAACCTTACAGAAATAAATATATGTATAAAATACATGAACAGAGAAATATAAGAAAACAATATATTCAAGCGCGGAACGAACAAAGTTCCGCTAGACGTGTGATATAACACACTGTGCGTCGTAAATTATTTTCGGTTGTCAGTTTTGTGTTTATCTTCCGCGCGCCATAGTTCCTAGAATTTTGCCTGCAATTTTTTGCAACAAGAACTCGAAATCAGTTGCTGTCATACGAATAAAATTGAACTATTGTTGTGGATCTTGGATTCTTAATTCAATACACAAATTTGAGAAAGCTCCATATGTATTTCTTTTTTCTATCGAATTGTTTACCCAGCACATTCTTTTCGCACTTCTTTTTTATTTTCAGATTCTAACGAAATCTGTGCGAAAAAGCACAAAAAATGTACGCCACAGGATTGGGAAAACGTAATATTTTCCACCGCCTCGAAGTTCAGGGATGCAAGGTAAGCGTCGTGAGAAAAGAAACTCCGACCTGGCCATATTGTACAAGCCCCAAAGCACCCGCCAAAAGTTATGTTTTGGGGTTCTTTCACCTTTGAGGGTCCTGGAAGCTTGAAGCCGATCGAAGGGATGATGAATAGCGTCAAATACGCAGACGTCTTGACCCATATGCTTCTTACAACCATTCAAAGAAGAATGAAAATGTGAAAGACCTTGCTCCATGCCACATTTAAAAAAAAAAATAAAGCAATTTCTCCCGGAGCAACAAATTAATGTTCTGAAATGACCTGGCAACTCACCTGACCTCAATCCAATTGAGAATCTGTGGGTCATTATTAAAGCGAGACTCAGGAAAAAGGACTGCACTACGAAAAAGAATGTGATTATTCATAATGAATGTATGTAAGTGAATTGGATAATAGGAAAGTTATTTTGTCTTTTAACGAGAAAAATAATCATTTAACGCGGAATCAAGTGGCAAAACAATTAAATATGAAATCAACAGTTTATGATGTCATAAATAAATTTTAACAACGTTTAAGCGTCGAACGGGCAGCGGATTCCGGTCGTCCAAGAGCCCCCCAATTCCCAGAAGTTCGAAGGAACATCCTAAGGGAATTTGAGAAACACCCTAACGCCTCAATGAGAGACATGGCTGTTAAGTTTGGAATTTCACCATCGACTGTCTATAAATACAAAACTGATGCAGACCGAAGAGATCTGAAAAGCAAGAAAGTGTAGCAACAACGAGAGCGAGAAAATTGTACCAGCATTGTTAGGCATATTTTGATTGCATTTTGATAGATGACGAAAACACTGCAAAGTAGATTTCAAACAACTTCCAGGCAAAAGATTTTACACCGCGACCAAAAAAGTAAATGTTGAAGAAGAATTCAAAGAAGTTAAGTCCGAAAGATTTGCAGCAAGATATATGGTATGGCAAGCAATATGGTCATGTGGATTGAAAACGGATACTTTTGTAACGAAAGGTTCAATCAACATTACCGTCTACATTAAGGATGTTTGCAGAAACAAATTTTGGCCTTTATTGGACGTCATAGAGGAGCAGTATTGTTTTGGCCAGACTTGGCCACATGACATTACGCAGAACAGACTATAAAGTGGTTTGAGGAAAATGGTGTGCAATTTGTTCCCAAGGACTGCAATCCCCCAAACACTCTCATGCTAAGACCTATTGAAGAGAAGGAGTGGCTATATGAGATGGAATGAAATATCTAAAATCATTGACGAGATGACTGTACAAAACCTAATGAGAGGCTATTTCGTGGTTTTTCGTTTTTTGTTGAGTTTTAACAAACTCATCCACCAACTAACGTTAATTGGTTTAATCTAAATATTTTACCACTAAGTGCGCAGTAAGTTACAAAAGAAATAAATTGCAACTATCTGGAGGGAACTTTTCGAAGTTTGGCGAAGAGAAGATGCTCCAAAAAAAAGGAATGCTTCTGTTATAAGCTACATATTAAACAAAACTGGGTTAGATAATACCGAAAATGAAGAGCAGTGCAAGAAGGTAAAACCAATTTTGCAAAATTATACCTCTAAACTCCTTAAATACGAAAACCAGCATTTCAGGTCTCATTACGTTCAGAACAATCAAGGAGGGATCAGAAAGAACTTCGGTCAACAACCTTCACGTCAACAAAACGCGTTTCCTCAAAGTGCGTTACCACCAAGAAACTTCCATATGGGTCAAAATCATCATCATCATCCCTCATATCCTACCTATAATCCACCTATGCGTCAACCCCATGCTTTTGGCTTCCAACCACCCAATAATTCCTTTGCGCAAAATCACGTTAATAATTTTCGCCAAAACCAGTTTCAAGTTGCAAGACCTTTCCCAAATCAAATTCCCATAAAAAATGAACCGTTAACACAAGGACGCAGTAACCAGTATAAAGGTATAAATAATACCAACCAGAGAGCGAATTTTAGCACAGGCCAACAACCACCAAGGCCTTCCTTTCAACAACAGTCGGCAGTGTATAAACCAAAACAGCACAACTTTCACATAAGTCCTGGCATGGAATCATTCGAAAATCCGCCAACAACCCAACCTAACGAGAGCTACAAATGCGAAGAAGACGCGTACGCCCAAGCTTACGAGGCGATGGCTCAAAATGTCAACGTAGAGCTGAATGACAATCCCCCAACCGAATTCTCAACCGACTATACGGGATATGAATACCCAGTTGATCAATCACTTGAATATAGCGATATACATTTTTTAGACTAACCCAGTCCTCCTTGCCATATTTTGAATGTAAGACGAGGACTGGAGAAATTTACAAGTTTTTAATCGACACTGGCTCCAGCAAGAATTACATAAAATCAGACATAGTGAATAAACCCCTTCCGAACGAAACTTCATTCTATGCTAAATCTATAGCCGGCGACGTTAAAGTTAGCCACCATACTTTTCTTAACCTTTTCGGTCTTAACGACGTAAAGATAAAATTCTTCATTTTACCTACCCTTAAAACTTTCCATGGGATACTGGGCAACGACAGCCTAAAGTCACTATCCGCAGTTATTCACACTCAAGGCAGCTACATGACAATACTCAATAGGGTAAACATAAAAATTAAACAACTCGAATCTCAATCAGTCAATTCAATAACCGTAAATACCGACAATCTAACAATTCGTCAAAAATATTTGTTAAATACCGTCGTAAATAAACATCCAAACTTATTTGCTGAGCCTGAAGAAAGGCTAACGTATACCACAGCAGTCGTAGCTGAAATAAGAACTTCCAATAATGACCCAGTCTATACCCGTTACTATCCCTTTCCAATGTCTCTAAAATCTGAGGTGGAAAAACAAGTAGAAAAACTTCTTGATGACGGAATAATACGACCTTCACGGTCACCGTACAATTCGCCAGTGTGGATTGTCCCGAAAAAAGCTGACTCCACTGGTGCAAAGCAGTACAGAATGGTCATTGATTATCGTAAACTCAACACCATTACGATTGCCGACAAATATCCCATACCTGATATAAACGAGGTAACTGCACAATTGGGGAGAAATAAATTTTTCACTGTGCTTGATTTGAAAAGTGGCTTCCACCAAATTCCTCTGAGGGAATCGGACGTTGAGAAGACAGCTTTTTCAATAAACAACGGGAAATATGAGTTCACGAGACTCCCATTCGGCTTAAAAAACGCTCCCTCGATTTTCCAACGAGCCCTCGACGACATATTACGAGAATACATTGGAAAGTCGTGTTACGTGTACATTGATGATATTATCATTTTCAGTGAGGATGAAGCTCAACACGCCAAACACATTGAGCAAATTTTCAGTACACTAGTTAGAGCGAACATGAAAGTTCAATTAGACAAATGTAAATTTTTCAAGTCACAAGTAGAATTTCTTGGTTTTGTAATATCATCTGAAGGCATTAAAACGAATATGGAAAAAGTCAAGGCTATTTTAGATTTCCCCATCCCCAAAACTCTGAAAGAACTAAGATCGTTCCTCGGATTGTCCGGGTATTACCGTCGTTTCATTAAGGGATACGCGCAACTCGCTAAACCGCTGACAATCCTCTTAAGAGGGGAGGAAGGACGCGTGTCCAAGAACCAATCCGCTAGAGTAGCAATAAATCTTAATCAAGAAGCTCAAAATTCATTCAACAAAATAAAGAATTCACTCATTTCAAAAGATGTAATACTAGCATACCCCGATTATAAAAAACCCTTTGACCTCACAACCGATGCCTCGAACGTTGCCATCGGTGCCGTTCTCGAGCAAGATAACAGACCACTTACATTCATTAGCAGAACGCTTTCCAAAACGGAGGAAAACTATGCTGCTAATGAAAAAGAAATGTTAGCTATTGTTTGGGCACTGGGCTCACTTAGAAACTACCTTTACGGTCATGCTAAGGTTCGAATTTACACTGACCACCAGCCATTAACATTTGCCTTGAGCAACAAAAATAATAACAGTAAAATGAAAAGGTGGAAGGCTATTCTTGAGGAGTATAATCATGAACTTAAGTATAAGCCTGGCAGGACAAATATCGTCGCTGATGCCTTATCAAGAATGCCACAATCTTCTGATATTAACACATTATCTACAACCCAGCATAGTGATGATAGTTCATCCCATAATCTTATACAAAGTATAGAGGTACCGATAAATGTGTTTAAGAGTCAAATCATTCTACAAATAGGAGAGACTTCTAGCCAAACCTTTCATATAATCTTTCCCACCTACCATAGGCACGTAATCACAGAACCAGCATACAATCTAGATAACCTCAAACATATTTTAAAAAAAATTTTAAACCCCTCTGTAATAAATTGCATAAAAACTGAAGAACATGTCATGGGCATGATACAAACAGTTTACACTTCTAATTTCAATAACTACAAAGTTCGGTTCACGCAATTGCAAGTGCAGGATGTGACTGATGAAGCGGAGCAGGAAAAAATAATAATCGAAACGCACAAACGAGCACATCGAAATGAACGCGAGAACAAAACACAAATTTTGGAAAAATTTTACTTTCCCGCAATGTCGACAAAAATAAAGAGGATAGTAAAAAGGTGTACAGTATGCAGGGAAAACAAATATGATAGGCATCCTAACAAGCCAGAATTACAGGCAACACCAATTCCGAAATATCCAGGTCAGATAGTGCACATCGATATATTTTCTACTGAAAATAAACTTGTTCTTACGTCCATAGATAAGTTTTCGAAATATGCGCAAGCCAGAGTTCTCAGGTCCAAAGCAGTAGAAGACGTACGACAGCCACTAAGAGAGATTCTTTTCTCTTTTGGCTTACCAGAAACAATAGTTATAGACAATGAAAAGACATTCAATTCAGTTGCGCTAAGTTTCATGATAGAGGAGGAACTGAACATCAAAATATTCACTACACCACCATATTGTAGTAATGTCAACGGACAAGTTGAGCGTTTTCATTCAACTCTGATAGAAATAATGAGATGTTTGAAACCGGAAAGCCTCCATCGTTCCTTCACGGAACTTTTAGAACGAGCTGTGCATGAGTATAACCTGTCTATTCACTCCACTACTGGAAGTAAACCCATAGAGGTATTTTTTGGTCGCCGTGTAACTTCCGACCCACAGTTATTAGAAAAAGCTCGTCAAGATAACATCAGGAAAATCGAAAATAAACAAAAAGCAGACCTCGAATACCACAATAAAGCAAGACAGCCAATTAAACAATATTCTCCTGGACAAACAGTTTATGTCAAGCAAAATAAACGCATAGGGTCAAAACTAAATAGCCGTTACAAAAAAGAAATTGTTTCTGAAAACAGAACAACAACTATTCTAACTAAAACCGGTAAAGAAGTCCATAAGTCTTTAATACGAAACTGAATTTCATTCCAGATTCTGGGTCACACCCATCATTTGCGAGGTTAAGATGCTGGATTATTCAAACTCTCAACTTATCGCAATAAGTACAGGAAGTGCAAAGGTGCAAACCGGCACATTTAAGCTTGTACATGTCATCGACATCCATGAGTATCAACAATCACTCAGAGGGTTAGACCAGATGATACAGCAGATAAAGAGCACCTCAAATCCCATCCTCCCTCTCCTATCCAACGATGTAAAAAAAATACAACTGCACCTCGACCGCTTCGTTCCCAAGAACAAAATTAAAAGATCCCTAGACTTTCTGGGCGCTGCCTGGAAATGGATCGCGGGAACCCCCGATAAGCATGATTTTATGATAATTAGAAATAAAATTAATAATGTCCTTAATAATAATAACCAGCAAAGAATTATAAATAACTTGTTAACTACAAAAATAAACGATATTAATAATACAACAAATCAAATATTGAAACTTCTAAAGTCAAATGAAAATGTTAAAATTGAATTTATGTTAGAACTAAGACTCAAACTTGAAATATTGAAAGATGAAATAATGAATGTAGAATATGCCTTACAATGGGCAAAGGCTGGTGTAGTAAATACCTACATCTTATCAAATTTAGAAATAAGTTTAATAAATGAAATTTTAGAAAAAGAAAATATGCCCTACAGTAATATAATAGAGGCTGTAGAATTTTCGGAAGTCAAAATAGCTTCTAACAATAAATTACTTCTATATATTTTAAGCTTACCTACCACTAAGAAAGAAATTTGCAATAAAATGTTAATCAAACCCGTCAAAAAAGGGAAAACTATTGTTAAACTAGACTTTCAGAAAATATTAAAATGTAAAGAAAACACGTATGCTATAAATCAAGAATGTAAAACTTTAAATTTTTTATCAATATGTAAACAAAATAGTATATTAGATATAAGTAATGATAAGTGTATCAACAATTTATTGTCAAGTAAACCCCACATGTGCATTGAAGTAAACAACCAGCATATTCCCGCCATAGATGAACTAGCTCCTGGAATCATCTTACTAAATCAATTCGACGATAAGATCGTGATCGATGGAAATGAAGTCCCTTTAAATGGAACATACATTATTCAGTTCCACAACGCCACCATTAAAGTTCAGCAACACACCTTTACAGAAACAGAGGTCGTTGAACATAAACCACTTCCAGCAATACTACAACCATCAGCAGCGAAACCACAGATTGAGGAACTGCTTTCTCTGGAGATGTTCAAGGAGATGGAAATCAACAACACTAGGTACATCAGAGAATTGGAAATTTCCAGTGGAAGGAAATCCATAGCGATGATATTACTCCTAACGCTAACACTCGTAATCTTCGCATACACGCTTCTGAGGAAAAGTTGGATTCCATGTACCAAGTCGAATAAGAAATTGAACATAGAACAAATCTCTTTACACGAACCAATACCTGAACCAAGAACATCAAGTGGTAATACAAATATGCCTATTCCATCTAGAACAATAGGAGTAGATGAACTATCACAACATCTTACAACGGTGTCATCGAACGTGGGCGTTCGATTTTAAAGGGTGGAGGAGTTAACACCACACAAATTATGTACATGATTTACGATCATTTCCCACGAGCCGAACCATTTTCGCTGACGCTGCGTCTGGGCATGAAGACGGCATGAAGCCAGAGATAAGGAAAAGCGCATTCCAGCACGTAGCCGTACGGAAAGAGGAGAACACCTGTGGGAACATCAAGCGATCATGCGGACGATGAATGCACGGGGAGATAAAGAATACATTTGTAATATTTTTAAGTTCAGTTTTAAGTTTGAATCGGAAGAAATAAAGAGGCTTCTCCTCCCAGAAAATAAAAAGATTTTTTTTTTTTTAACAAAATAAATGTAAAATAAATTAACTTATATGCAAACATCAATCGTTCAATTTGGGTTCTGGATAGTGGTTCGACTTGCCATATACAGTGTTGGCCAAAACTAAAGCAACTTATATACCTAAAACTTATTTTAATATTTACTTAGTGTTTATTAGGCAAAAAATTTTGAATATATTTTTTCGGATATCTCTAAATATTATAGATTAGAAGTAAAATCAATTAGCAGTCTTATGAGCAAATAAAAAAAATAAAAATTGAAAAAAGAGATAAGAAAAAAAATTGTTTCTGAATATGAAAATGGAATATCACAGGCAAAACTCTCCGAAAAATATTCAATCCATAATTAAATATTATAAGGCCAACAATTCCGTCAAGAATTGAAGATAAATCTCTGATAAGGAAGATTAACACCAATCCCTTTATGTCATCCAGAGAACTAAAAAGGCAAATTAAGTATGGATGCGAGCACCAGAACGATTCGTCGAAGAGCAGTTGACGGTGGTCTTTCATCTTTCAGGGTCGTCAAGAAACCTTTCATTTCGGTCAAAAACAGGAAGGCTAGATTGAAATTCGCAAATGACCACATCAACTGGACAGTTTCTAAATGGAAGACAGTTCTATTTTCGGATGAATCGAAATTTAATCTAAAGGGATCGGATGGATTTCGACGTGTTCGCCGGCCAGTCAATGAAGCACTTAATCCTCCATATTCGAAGGGTACTGTCAAACATGGAGGAGGGAACGTAATGGTTTGGGGATGCTTCTCTGGACATGGAGTTGGCCCGATTCATAAAATTGATGAAATAATGGACCGGTTCATTTATAAAAATATCCTAGAAGACGTAATGCTGTAATGCACGTAAAGTGGTTTCAAGATAGAAACGTTGAGGTTATGGAATAGCCTGCGCAGTCTCCAGATCTCAATCCCATAGAAAATCTATGGGAGATAGTAGATCGGAGAATAATTCGGGATAAATGTCGAAACAGGGAGGCCCTATTCGTTCAGGTCAAGGAGGCTTGGGATAATATCCCTGGCTCTATAATTTCAAATCTTTTGGAGAGTATGCCTAGGAGGTGTGCAGCGGTGATCAAGAATAATGGTTTCGCCACAAAATACTGATTTTGGTAGAAGAATTTTGAAACAAATACAATTTTATCACGGAGTTGCTTTAGTTTTGGATAGCTGAAAATTGGAGTGTTTCGAGTATTTTATGTTTTTTTTTTTTGTTATTAGTAAGTGGATTTTTTTTATAATATAATTTTTGAATATAATCACTACATTTATAAATAAAAATTTTATGAAATATTTTTTCATTTAAGCAGTTTTACTCTTATGCTTGTTCTATGTATTTAAGTTGCTTTAGTTTTGGCCAACACTGTATGTTCGCGGAGGTCAAAACGGCAAACATTATTGAGTGTAAGTACGGACATTTAAACTTAAAAAGTCTAGAACTGTTAGCAAAACAAGACCTGGTGCGTGGTCTAAACTTTAAAACAATAGCCAATTTCGAGTGCGACATATGCCTTAAATTATCCACAGCTATGTATGTATGTGGCCCGATTAGCGGTGCAAAGTATATGGTATCGTTTGTGGATGATTATAGCCGCAAAGTTTACATTTATTTCATAAAAAATAAAATCGATGTTTTAGGTACATTTAAATTATTTAAAGCAAAAGTTGAGCTTGAAAAGGCCAACAAAATAAAAGTGTTTCACTCAGACAATGGTGGAGAATACGTTAATCGCGAGTTCGATAATTTCTTAAAAAGTGAAGGTATTCATAGGCGTTTAACAGTAGCATACACACCGCAACAAAACGGTATTGCCGAGCGGTTTAATCGAACTTTAGTGGAAATGAGTAGGTGTATGCTGTTAGACTCTAAGCTGCCCGAATTTTTGTGGGCCGAAGCAGTAAATACCGCCGCTTATCTGCGTAATAGGTCACCTACCAAGATGCTTTCAAATATCACGCCTCATGAAGCTTGGAGCGGGAAGAAACCGAGTGTGTCTCACCTTGAAGTCTTTAAAAGGAGAGGGATAATATTAGACCGCGTAAGTTCAAATTTACAGCCAAAGGTGTTGAATGCTTTTTGGTGGGGTACTCAAATGAATCGAAAGGGTACAGATTATACGATCCAAAGCGGAGGACAGTCGTAATATGTCGGGATGCCAGATTTTTAAAACTTAAAACCAGTAGTACCAGAAGCAGCGTCTTTGAAGATGATCAGCCATCTCATGCGAATGTTCCTTTAAATCCAAATTCATGCGAGGAAGAAGCGTTAGAGTCTGATGAGGATTTGGAATTTTCGGATGCTGTCAGTGGATGTTTTGAGAACTTTGGTGGTGAAGGTGTTGATGATGCTGGAGATGCGAAAGACCCGGGAGATGCTGGAAATGCTGTCGATGCTGTTGATGTGGGAAACGTTGCCGATGCTGTTAATGCTAAAGGAAGTGACAATCATGATGACTTGCAAGTCAGAAAAATAAACGAATATCAAAAAAACTTCGTTCTGCAAAGCCGGTAAGTCCGCATGTTGTAAATTTCTTAAATTTCAAAGACAGATCACCCAATTCACTCACGGTAAAAGAAGCAATGCATAGCCCAAATGTAGAATGGAAAGCGGCAATGGCTTCTGAGTACGAATCATTAACGAGAAACCAAACTTGGGAACTAGCAGATGCCCCCGTAAATAGACGCATTATTAGATCGAAATGGGCTTTTAATATCAAGCGAGATAAACAGGGTGCGCCAGTGAAGTACAAAGCACGCCTTGTAGCAAAGGGGTGTAGTCCACGCTACGGGGTGGACTATAGTGAAATATTTTCACCTGTTGTAAGATATTCCTCAATTCGACTAATACTGGCCTTAGCTGCGGAATATCCACCAAATGGACGTTGTGTCAGCATACTTAAATGGAACCCTAGAGGAGGAAGTGTTTATGTATCAACCCGAATGTTTTATCGATGTAAACAAACCAAGTCAAGTCTGCAAATTGAAGAAGGCGATTTACGGGTCGAAGCAATCTGGTCGGAATTGGAACATGGAACTGGATTCTGCCCTCCAGCAGATTGGGTTTAATAAGTGGAATGGAGACGCATGTGTTTATGTGCAGAGGAGGTCTGGTGAAGTTAACGTAGTAGCCATATATGTCGACGACATACTTGTTGCGTGTTCCAATCTCGAAAATTTGGAGCGAATAAAACATCAAATTAGTGAAAGGTTTGAAGTGATTGATAAAGGGCCAATCGATCATTTCATAGTCATCGAGATTTCAAGGGAACGTAAGGGAATCCAGATTTCACAACGGAATGACTGCATGCAGAAGTTGTGCAACTCCGCTGGAGTCAGGAACCAACTTTAAGAAGTGTGAAGATTGTTCGCATTGTGCGAAGGTGGATAAAAAAGTGTACCAGTCCCTTATCGGTTCCTTGACGTACCTGGGTGTCTGTACGAGGCCAGATATTATTCATTCTGTCTTTAAACTGGCACAATTCAATAGTTTAAACTGCATTGACCGAAAATCAGATACGGGATTTGCATTCTTCCTAGCTGGTGCAGCCATATAATGAGACAGCAAAAAACAGTCAACAATAGCCCTTAGTAGCACCGAAGCTGGCAAAAAGCACTATTTTCCACAACCGTATGAAACACATAGACATTAAGGCACACTATGTCCGTTATGTTGCAGAGAAGGAGCTACTCGTACTGAAGTATGTACATATCTACAGATGAAATGACGGCAGACATATTTACTAAAAATTTAAAGAAAATAAGACACAGACAATTTAGTGGTATGTTAGGCTTAAAGTCTTAAAAAGTATTAATACTTTAATCTTATATAATGAATTCTTCTTTTATGAATGTATAATTATCAACTATTTTGATACAATAATTAATCAGTTTTGAGAGAAGGTGTTAGTTTTCATTCCTTTGCTATAACATATACAGACACACCATTAGTTTACTGCTATGTACATGTATTAGAATGCAATACTATATAAAGCAAAACTGTTTAGAATCTATTTTATGTCTCTATAATAAAGTCGCGGTCGGAGCACTGAATTAAGTCGCTGGTGTTCTTTTACTTGGTTTGTCCCAACAGATTAAGGCTAGGCTAAGTTGTTTTTTTTTTTTTACTCCTGTAATGAAAAGTGGTTAGATATTGATATTTTGCTACCGCAATTTGAAACAGCCCTTCATAGTACAGAAGCGGAACCATCAGGTCTTTGACGTCCTGCGAAAGACTTTGCAGAACTGAGCGATCGTGCAAAACGTTTAAAAGTGTCCATCCTTGTTGAAACCGCGAAAAGTTGAAGTTTGCTGCCCGACTAAGTCTCCAAAAGGCCGGTAAGCGCTGCCAAACTAATTAACTTGTTGGAAGTTTCCCCAAACAGGGCCACGAAAATAAAATATCTGCTCCATCCAAGCCTATTAATAAATACAGGCTTGTGGAAGCACTGGCTTTATATGTAGATGTCCGTTTTACGAAACATTCGTACCTGTTAATGCAAATGGGTGCTAAATATTGTAATGCAAATATCTATCCACCATACAATTTTTTGCAAGCGGCGAAGGCAAAATGTTACCCGAACGAAGCCTCTATAAGTGTAACCGATATTTCACCCGAAGTCACCCTGCAAGGCCTTGTCGACTGTACTGCGCAGCGACTTTTGGAGTCTCAGAAAGAAGTTCCTCCTAGATTGGCTATTTTACCCACTATGCGGTTGCTCCCTGGTATCCTTAAAAAAGCTAGCAATTTACTTGAGAAATTTGTTATATGCTCAGATTGGTTACTCAGTGACCAAAGGGTGAAAGATACAATGTAAAGTATCAATTACCAACCGTAAAGCATGGTGGGGGTTCGGTTATTGTCTGGGCATGTTTTCCACGATCTGGAGTGGGATAAATTTTTCGGATAGATGGAACAATTGATCGGTATTGTTACTTGAAAATACTACAAAACATTATGCCTCCATATGCTGAAGATGAAATGCCAATTAAGTGGATTTGTCACCAAGACAACGATCCGAAGCATTCTTCTAGGTCGGTAAAAGATTGGTTCCAACAGGAAAAATTGAATATTTTAGAATGGCCATCTCAATCCCCGGATCTTAAAAAGCCACAAAAAGTTCTAATAAGAATGTACTTTATGAAGAAATTGTACATGAATGGCAGAACATCCCAGTTTCACTTTGTGAGAAATTGGTGGATTCCTAGGAAAGGAGATGCAGAGCAGTTCTCAAAGCAAAAGGGGGAAGCACTAAATATTAATAAAACACTTGTTATAACTGAGAAATAAACATTACTTTTATGAAAAACCACATGTTTCCATACTTTTTTCCGTAAGTTTTACGAGGTGTTGTCTAAATTCTTAGTAAATATTTTTTTCCAGTTGCCGTACACCAATGTTCTTTTAAAATTTGAAGAAGAATATTAAAATGTATTTTTTTTTACCAAGTTTCATCAACGGAAGTTGATGTTAGAACTGATATTGTGAATCTCTAGACTATGTTCCCAAACTTTTTTCCGACACTGTATATAAAAAACTGTAACCCTTTTAAAAGACGAATTGTTCAGTTGTTCAATGAAAATGCGAAGCTTAAATCTAGAGTTAATGTTCTGGTAAAAAGCAACAACAAAAACAATCCTAACACACATCCGCTTGGTATTGATGGTCCTCTCGTCAGCAGCGGTAGCATCATCAGCAGAAAAGAGAGCGGTACTGGAATTTATATCAACGATTCTCTTACGAAGTTTACCCGTGCTCTCCTAATGAAGACGAAGGAAGCAGTGAAGCAGAAAGGCGGAAAATATGTATGTATGGTTTAACAAAAATCAAATTGCTATGAGAAAGGTTGAAAGAGCAAAGTCTTTTCTCTTAGTTTCAAGGGTTCACCAACCCTGACATTAACTTCACTTATGGCTTAAACAGTCCTTTTGTAGAAATATAATCTGGCAGCACTTCAACTGTCATATTTGTGTGTTACACTTTCCTTGGATTCGTGCAACTCAACACGCTCAATAAAGTAATCCGTAAAATATATTTAGATCATCTTTTACAAACAACAATTCGTTTACAAAAGCCACGGTGTGGCAAAAAGCAACCGGCGCCGGTCTTCTGGAAACTAAGGAGGGACTTGGCAGTGTTCGAGGTAAGTTTAAAGTACTCAACAAATTAAGAAGAAAAGGTTTCATATCTACTTTTTCTTTTATGCAGGAAAAATACTTAAGATATGTCCTTATTATGACAGACTGTTGGTCATTTTTGGAGATAAGGGAGGAAGCAATTTTCCGACCTATGAAATACCTCATTTTGTTCAATCGGAAGAGTTTACTGTTACCAATATTTAATACCCAGTTGTGTCACCTGCCATAATAGTCGAATTTTCTGAGTACCTCCCCATCTGCCCCAGAAGAAACAAATGAAAGCTCTATACAAACTCCATCACCAACAACACCACAAACAACTCGAACAAATTCTGCTCCCGTAGCAGGAACTTCCAAAGAATCCTTGTGGTACACAGAAAAGCTCAGCAAGTGTGCCCAATAGACATCTATTAATCAATTGGCGATGCTGCAGGCTTCGTTCTCGATCATAATGCGATGGAGATCGCATGAGTATGTTTTCACTGCCGACATTAAAAAAATGTATCGGCAGATAAAACTTAATAACGAACATCAAGACTATCAACGTATCCTATGGCGGTGTGAATCTAATCAGCCTATAAAGGAGTACAAACTAACAACAGTCACATGACGAACAGCAAAAATATCCAATACATTGATGGAATGTAAAGAAGCCCAAGATCAACAAGGGAAGTTATTAAAGGATGGTAGTTTTCATTTTCGAAAACGGGCAGCAAATCATGAATCACTCCTTAAAACAGTTCTGGACGCACGTGACCAGCCAAATATCAATTTTGATAAGGAGGAGACGATCAAAACTCTGGGAATGCATTGGAATCCCTCAGCTAACACATTCTAGTTTAAGGTATACACTCTCCTCGATCCCTACCTTGTCGTGGTGGAGGGGCTTACTCAACTTCCCTTTAACTTACGGTCTTATCAAGTAAGAAAACTACATCCTGTCTGCGTCCTTCTATAACTGCTCCAACAGGTCCAAGCGGTCTAGGAACTGCAAGCTGACAGTAAAGAGATTAGGGACAAAGGGTGGGACGAATCACGGAGCTGGAAAGGAAGAGACTCCATAATGCAAGGGCCTACTTGCAGGAGTTGTCAGCATCAGATGGTGAGCCTACTGCTAGCCCTCTTGTGGTGACAACACCTGTAACAGACCAGCGCATTGATGGGCTGATGGGATCACCCAAGTTCGCGACAAGCCATCGCCAGTCAGGACAGGGGATTGTCTCATTATCCGGTCACAGGGAGTCTTCCACTACTACAGGTACTATGCCCACATCAGAGCCACCTTCTACCTCAACGTTGACTGGGTTAACCCCTCCGTTGAGGAAGGAGGCGCTCCTGGTAGTAGAGGCAGATAAACTGAACCACTCCAACGCGACGAGCCACTGCTACTCGCAAGGAAGTGGGTCGGCTGATTCTGCTCCACGGAGTAATGCTAGTCCTGCCGGTTTAGGAAATTCCACTGCCCTGAGTTTCGCCACAGTAGTAGGCACAGAGACTAGGCTTCCTAAAGTGGAAAAAACGGACGCTAAGAGGACAACTCTCCGTAACCGCCGGAGAAATGCCATTCGCCTTATCAAGCAGCTGAAGTAGCGTGACCCCAAATCTTACACAAAGGTTTTTGACTCAAATCTTGACAGGCGATGGAAACAATGCTCCCGAAACCGCGGTCTGCTTATCAAACGTCATGAAGTGTGGTTAAAAAGTAATTTTATACTTCCTGGGGGTATTTTGGGAGTTCTTGACAATACTGATTCTAATGCTCAACCGGGAACTAATCGCGGAAGACCCCAGAAACCATTCGCTTCACACAAGACCAAAAAACGTAGAGTAGGGGATATTTTGGTCGCTAACACGAGTGAAGAGCTTAGGTTCGCATCGGAACTGTCTGAACGTTTATCTGGTGGTGGTGTTGATCGTGGCGAAAATAAAACGGCTTTAACTCCGCAAGAAGCCTTAGCATTTTATTTAGACTTGGATCTTTCGAAAAAAAAATATAATGTGTTACGATCTATTGTCAATGCAATGCACAAAGATTGTTTTCCAAGTTTATACAAACTAAGAAAACTTAAGAAAGAGATCCTTCCCTACAATAGAGAGGCAACAGAAACAACTGCATCCGTGGACCTCCAGGAACACCTAAATACGACTGGAAAAAGTATTGCTGAAATTTCTCACATACATCATAATACAACTGCTACGTTAATCTGTAAGTGGGGGTTTGACGGAAGTTCCGGGCACAGTCAGTACAAACAACTCTTCACTGATTCAGAAAACACAGACGAATTCCTTTTTCTGATAGCACTATCTCCTTTAAAATTGGTCAAGGACAGTACTGGTATGGAGCTATGTTCATGAAAGAATGTTCACAACTTATTCGAGATGGGGAGGCAAAAATTAATGAACTTATATGTATGTATTTTAGTCTCATTCAAATTTTAAAAGCTTTAAAAATAGGCAAAATTGGCATTGTTCTGTATTGGAATTATCAGTTTATAAATAATAATATTGTGAACAAAACATCTCACGTTAATGTTGATAACATTCAAATAAGATTAAAAATAATTTTGAAAGTATTAATTGTATTGCCAATTCTGTATATGAACTTCAAGGCCTTTAAAACATATTGAATATATGTACTCAACATGTTCGATAAAAAAAATTTAATTTTTTTAAGTCAGCTCACTAATTTATCATTCAACAAAAATGGTTTCGATGTAAGCATATCCTTTAAAATGCTGCTTACAATGATTGATGGGAGTGTTTGTAATATATTGTCAAATATGAATTCTGCATCAAAATGTTACATTTGTGGTGCAACTCCTAAAGAAATAAATATGGTAACAAAAAACGAAAATTTCCCAGAAGAAGAAAATTACCGTTTTGGACTATCCACCCTCCACTCTTGGATAAGATCCTTTGAATGTTTGTTGCACATTTCATATAGACTCCCTTTCAAAACTTGGCAAGTGCGTGATTCAGAAAACAAAATTGTATTTGCCCAAAGAAAAAAGGATATTCAAGAATCATTTAAAACTAGAGTGGGTCTTAATGTTGACAAGCCTAAGCCAGGATTCGGATCTACAAATGATGGAAGTACTGCAAGACGTTTTAAAGATTCAAAGACCACTGCAGAAATAACTGGTATTGATGAACAACTAATACGAACTTTCTCCATTATCCTAAGAGTTTTGGCTTCTGGACTTAGTATTGACATACAAAAATTTTCTGAATTGCTTAGTGAAGCAAGAGGACTATACCTTCAACTTTATAGTTGGTATTATATGCCAATTAGTGTTCACAAGCTCTTGATTCACGGCCCGGATATTATTTCAGTTTTCGAAATTCCTATTAGTCAGCTTTTAGAAGAAGCACTGGAAGCGAGTCATGAAGAATTCCGAAAACATCGTCTCGCTCACACCAGAAAAACATCCCGAAAATATACAAACGAAGACTTGATGACTGTATTACTGGTTATGTAGGTCTGATCCTATTATTTCACAATACAGAAACAAATATTCGAAATTGTCGAAAGAAGACTATAGGGATATTAGAGAATATGTAAAATTGCCAGATAATTCGAATTCACTATCGCAAAGTCAAATTTATGCAGACAATGAAGACTCGGATGATGATTCCTCTTAAATAGTTATTTTAACATTCAAAAAAATATATATCCTTATTGTAATATGTTTAAAAACAAAATTGATGAAAAAAAAAGTTTTTTTAATACTAATAGAAGTTACAAACTAAAACAAATGATTTTTCAATAGTTGTGTTTGTAATAGTCAATGTTCTACCATCTGTTTGTCACTGTACGGCCGTCGTGTAATTATTAAAATTCTCTGTGCTGATTAACCTCAACTTTCTTTTGTATTTTCAAGCCTTATTTTACACGAAAAAACCTTATTTTTTTAAATACAGATTTTTATCCACCATCTCCAAACATTCGACGCACTGTGCAACGGTTCACAGCCTAAACCCAAACCGGCTGCGTGTGGTTCCACTGCCCTAGAGGACGCACCCAGCGCAGGGAACTCCAAGGGAGCGGTCAAAGGTCTCTTCGGTAAGTGGGCGGAAAGCCTCTTGCCATCCACCTCTACTGAAGCCACTAGAGGCCGCTCGAAAATAGGTAGGAACGATAACTCGATATCGCCACCGGTCGGGAAAAGTAGCAAAAAAGCTAAGCTGGCGGAGAACCCCACTCCCAACCTTCAGGTGGCGATTGTCGATTAAAATCGAGGCCCGAAAAGAGATTAACAAAGGACCAATGGAGGCTGATGGAGCTGCGGATCTTGGAGGGTGTTAATGACTCCATTGTCAATAACAAGGGATCCTCCCCGCTCTTCGAGCAGCTCATCACCTTCAAGGGGTTCAAACTATTAAGGTGTGACAATGAGTTCACCCTTAACTGGCTCAAATCCTTCGTGTCTAGTACGCAGGCTCCATGGGCAAACGCCGACATTCGACTAGTCGACAAGAAGGACCTGCTTGAGTACACTAGACCGAAGGGGCGTATTTTAATCCCTGGCCCTCACATACCCAGAGAAAGGATTGAGAGAAATCTCCGACACCACAATCCTGAGCATAATAGCGAAAACTGGGAAGTCCTAGAAATGGGCGAGCATTCAGAGCATGGAACGGAGATAGTGGTTCTTCTTAACCACAAATCTATGTCACTGCTCCGAAGGTACAGCAACAAGGTGCGTACCGGAATCACTCGCTGCAAGGTCCGTCCCTTCTTCGACGGCGCAGTGAGACGGAACAAGGATGCTGGTGCTAAGGTAAGACAATGATGAAGATTGTGCAAATTAACCTCCACCATTGCATTGCAGCTAGCGCTAACCTCATCTATTTCTTAGGTACCAACAACATAGATGTTGCCTTAGTGCAAGAGACATGGATCTCCCGTGGCAAGATCAGCGGGCTCGGGCATAAAGACTTTGCCACGTATAGCGCGTCTCCATGTAGCGCAGATAGTAAGAATAGATCCTGTATAGTAGCCAGGAGACATATTAACATATTTCTTCTGTCCAACTATAGTGACATGGACCACACCGTGATAAGGCTGGAGCGGAGGGGGCTTTCCCCACTGATTTTATCAGCCGTCTACATGCCTTACGACGTGATCACCCTCCCACCATCCTCACTAACCCGCGAACTAGTGCAGAGGGCAAGAGACGAAGGATGGGACCTACTCTTGGGATGCGACGCTAACTCGCACAATGTGTCCTTATTTGAGTTTATTATAGAAAATAACCTAATAATAGCTAACAGGGGTAGTGAACCTACCTTCGTAGTTAGGAATAGGCAAGAAGTAATAGATATAACCCCAGCAAGTAATTCGAATTCTCTCTTAATTGAGAATTGGAAAGTTCTGGAGGTGGAATCATTGTCTGATCACAAGATTATTGAATATGTCCTGCGGTCCTCTTGTGACTCTTATAAACCGTATAGGAATCCCAGGAGAACCAACTTGGACGTCTTCAATGAAATAGTGAATAAGAGTCGACGACGCCTTCAAGAATGTAACTTGCAGTGTCCTTCCGACATAGATAATAAAGCCGTGAAAGTCGCCAATGCTGCCAACCTGTAGGAAAATCAATTTGCCCTTCTGGTCGTTGACGATGATCAACACATGACTACTAACGATAGATCCACGAACCTTAAACCACCAACATCTCGTATGCTTCTCCAACAAATGAGAGAAAAAAATGAAGCAAAAGGTCAACAATATGAAACCAGGCAAAATAACGGCACAACAAAACACAACAAAGGCGACAAAAATAAGACCGCAACGGAGGAAACAGTGGCGGCGATTAAGAAACCACCAACCATAAAGATCTTCAACGAGGACAGTAAGGTACTCTCGAAACTACTAAAATGTGAGTTAGGTGTAGATAATTTTCATATTAAGGCAATAAATAACAACAAATTATGCTTAAGTTTAAATAATAAGAATGAATGCAACAAAGTCAAAGATCTTCTTACAGAAGCAGGTACTGAATATTTTTCGTATACCCGTAAAGATTAAAAGTTACAGTCATTCTTACTCAAGGGTCTCAGCGCTGGTTACAACCCAGAAGAGGTCCTTGAAGAGCTTAACAGAACCAACATCGACAACTTGACAACGCTTTCAGGTTACGGCGAAGTCTAGACGGGATAATAGACCCCTACCCATTATAGCGGTACAGCTATGTATCTCCAGATAGCAAAGTACAAAGCCTGAAAGATATAAAGTATATAGAGGGGCATTTAGTGTCCTTCGAAAAAATCAAGATGACCGGTGTCCTTCAATGTCACCGGTGCCAGAGATTCGGGCATGCTTCTCCGAATTGCAAGATGGTAAGGAGGTGCGTTAGGTGCCAAAATTCGCATGAACCTGGCGAGTGCCAAGTGCAGGAAGATGCCGGCAAAGAGCGGCTATTTTGTGTTCTTTGCCAGAAACCCGGTCACCATGCCTCTTGGCGGAGTTGCGAAAGCTATAAGAGACTAGCAGACCGGTTTCTGGTAAAGAAACGGGAAACACAGGAAAGGGTTGCGCATAAGCGGTTTAGACAACATTCCCAACATCATCCTTAAGCATATACCGGTTTTTCCAATAATTAAAAAAAAAGGATCCCTCTGATCCCTCTAACTATAGGCCAATTAGTCTCCTGCCCAACATCGGGAAAGTTTTCGTAGTAGTTTAGTCCTCGTCCGTTCGTCTGCTCGTTGTGCACAGTTAGTTCAGAATGATCTAGGTTTTAAAATTTTCATTGTCGCTAAATTGTGAGTCGTTAAGTTTTTATGTCGTTAAAAATGTGCTGCCAAGTTGAGAAATTTCTTGTTTGAGGCGCCGCTAACACTCGTAATCAAAATAGGAAGACGAGAAGAAAAACGATGGGGCGTTTTGATAACTTGCCTAACAACCAGGGCCATTCATCTGGAACTTGCAGCTCCGCTTTCAACAGATTCATGCATTCTTAGTTTAAGAAGATTTATCGCTCGAAGAGGAACGCCACTAGAAATATACAGCGATAATGGGACTAACTTCCGAGGTGCTAGCAGAGAACTGAGAGAAGCCTACCGAACGATAAAACAGGATAAGATCGCACGTCATTTCGTAAACTCCTCAACAGAATGGGAATTTATCCCACCGGCGTCACCACATATGGGAGGGTCCTGGGAGCGTCTTGTTCGCTCCGTAAAGACAGTTCTCTCAGAGATACTTAAATCAAGAATATATGCGGAAGAAGAACTACATAGTGCGCTATTGGAGATAGAAGCAATAGTGAACTCTCGTCCTTTGACATATACACCTCTTGACTCGAAAGAAGATGAAGTTCTAACCCCCAACCATTTCTTGTTGGGTTCATCAGATGGATCAAAACCGATCGGAAAGTTGACCGACGAAGACATTATACTTCGGAAAAGTTGGAACAGAGCTCAACAAATAGCTGACTCGTTTTGGAAGCGTTGGATTCTAGAATACCTACCTACTCTTCCTAGGAGAACAAAATAGTTCCAACCTGGACGACCAATAGAACAAGGAGATATAGTCATCATCATCGACCCAAATCTACCTCGAAATAGTTGGCCAAAGGGAATAGTATTGGACACACTTGTCAGCAAAGACAATCAAGTTCGTCAACAACTGGAGTCTATACGAGACCTGCAGTTAAAGTAGCAGTTTTGGATGTCAAACACGCCGCTGAGGTACGTTGTAAGTCAGACTGAATATCTGTCTTACCAGGGGGAGTGTTAGCGGCGCCTCAAACAAGAAATTTCTCAACTTGCCAGCACATAAATTAACGACATAAAAACTTAACGACTCACAATTTAACGACAATGAACATTTTAAAACTAACGGTGCGCAACGAGCAGACGAACAGACGAGGACTAAACTAAAACCATAATTTTTAAAAGCCATTTCACTTTTGTTCCATTAAACATAATAAAAGAAAGAAAACTAAGTAAATATAGTTTTGTTAAATAAAGTCCGTGATCCTCGTCAACACATACTGTTCCGCATCCCAGTAAGACGCGGTAATTCAGATTTGAGACGAAATTGGAAAAATCTTCGGATAACGAGTTCCAATTTTCTTTAACTCCGCAAGAAGCCTTAGCATTTTATTTAGACCTGGATCTTTCGAAAAAAAAAATATAATGTGTTACGATCTATTGTCAATGCAATGCACAAAGATTGTTTTCCAAGTTTATACAAACTAAGAAAACTTAAGAAAGAGATCCTTCCCTACAATAGAGAGGCAACAGAAACAACTGCATCCGTGGACCTCCAGGAACACCTAAATACGACTGGAAAAAGTATTGCTGAAATTTCTCACATACATCATAATACAACTGCTACGTTAATCTGTAAGTGGGGGTTTGACGGAAGTTCCGGGCACAGTCAGTACAAACAACTCTTCACTGATTCAGAAAACACAGACGAATTCCTTTTTCTGATAGCACTATCTCCTTTAAAATTGGTCAAGGACAGTACTGGTATGGAGCTATGTTCATGAAAGAATGTCCACAACTTATTCGAGATGGGGAGGCAAAAATTAATGAACTTATATGTATGTATTTTAGTCTCATTCAAATTTTAAAAGCTTTAAAAATAGGCAAAATTGGCATTGTTCTGTATTGGAATTATCAGTTTATAAATAATAATATTGTGAACAAAACATCTCACGTTAATGTTGATAACATTCAAATAAGATTAAAAATAATTTTGAAAGTATTAATTGTATTGCCAATTCTGTATATGAACTTCAAGGCCTTTAAAACATATTGAATATATGTACTCAACATGTTCGATAAAAAAAATTTAATTTTTTTAAGTCAGCTCACTAATTTATCATTCAACAAAAATGGTTTCGATGTAAGCATATCCTTTAAAATGCTGCTTACAATGATTGATGGGAGTGTTTGTAATATATTGTCAAATATGAATTCTGCATCAAAATGTTACATTTGTGGTGCAACTCCTAAAGAAATAAATATGGTAACAAAAAACGAAAATTTCCCAGAAGAAGAAAATTACCGTTTTGGACTATCCACCCTCCACTCTTGGATAAGATCCTTTGAATGTTTGTTGCACATTTCATATAGACTCCCTTTCAAAACTTGGCAAGTGCGTGATTCAGAAAACAAAATTGTATTTGCCCAAAGAAAAAAGGATATTCAAGAATCATTTAAAACTAGAGTGGGTCTTAATGTTGACAAGCCTAAGCCAGGATTCGGATCTACAAATGATGGAAGTACTGCAAGACGTTTTAAAGATTCAAAGACCACTGCAGAAATAACTGGTATTGATGAACAACTAATACGAACTTTCTCCATTATCCTAAGAGTTTTGGCTTCTGGACTTAGTATTGACATACAAAAATTTTCTGAATTGCTTAGTGAAGCAAGAGGACTATACCTTCAACTTTATAGTTGGTATTATATGCCAATTAGTGTTCACAAGCTCTTGATTCACGGCCCGGATATTATTTCAGTTTTCGAAATTCCTATTAGTCAGCTTTTAGAAGAAGCACTGGAAGCGAGTCATGAAGAATTCCGAAAACATCGTCTCGCTCACACCAGAAAAACATCCCGAAAATATACAAACGAAGACTTGATGACTGTATTACTGGTTATGTAGGTCTGATCCTATTATTTCACAATACAGAAACAAATATTCGAAATTGTCGAAAGAAGACTATAGGGATATTAGAGAATATGTAAAATTGCCAGATAATTCGAATTCACTATCGCAAAGTCAAATTTATGCAGACAATGAAGACTCGGATGATGATTCCTCTTAAATAGTTATTTTAACATTCAAAAAAATATATATCCTTATTGTAATATGTTTAAAAACAAAATTGATGAAAAAAAAAGTTTTTTTAATACTAATAGAAGTTACAAACTAAAACAAATGATTTTTCAATAGTTGTGTTTGTAATAGTCAATGTTCTACCATCTGTTTGTCACTGTACGGCCGTCGTGTAATTATTAAAATTCTCTGTGCTGATTAACCTCAACTTTCTTTTGTATTTTCAAGCCTTATTTTACACGAAAAAACCTTATTTTTTTAAATACAGATTTTTATCCACCATCTCCAAACATTCGACGCACTGTGCAACGGTTCACAGCCTAAACCCAAACCGGCTGCGTGTGGTTCCACTGCCCTAGAGGACGCACCCAGCGCAGGGAACTCCAAGGGAGCGGTCAAAGGTCTCTTCGGTAAGTGGGCGGAAAGCCTCTTGCCATCCACCTCTACTGAAGCCACTAGAGGCCGCTCGAAAATAGGTACGAACGATAACTCGATATCGCCACCGGTCGGGAAAAGTAGCAAAAAAGCTAAGCTGGCGGAGAACCCCACTCCCAACCTTCAGGTGGCGATTGTCGATTAAAATCGAGGCCCGAAAAGAGATTAACAAAGGACCAATGGAGGCTGATGGAGCTGCGGATCTTGGAGGGTGTTAATGACTCCATTGTCAATAACAAGGGATCCTCCCCGCTCTTCGAGCAGCTCATCACCTTCAAGGGGTTCAAACTATTAAGGTGTGACAATGAGTTCACCCTTAACTGGCTCAAATCCTTCGTGTCTAGTACGCAGGCTCCATGGGCAAACGCCGACATTCGACTAGTCGACAAGAAGGACCTGCTTGAGTACACTAGACCGAAGGGGCGTATTTTAATCCCTGGCCCTCACATACCCAGAGAAAGGATTGAGAGAAATCTCCGACACCACAATCCTGAGCATAATAGCGAAAACTGGGAAGTCCTAGAAATGGGCGAGCATTCAGAGCATGGAACGGAGATAGTGGTTCTTCTTAACCACAAATCTATGTCACTGCTCCGAAGGTACAGCAACAAGGTGCGTACCGGAATCACTCGCTGCAAGGTCCGTCCCTTCTTCGACGGCGCAGTGAGACGGAACAAGGATGCTGGTGCTAAGGTAAGACAATGATGAAGATTGTGCAAATTAACCTCCACCATTGCATTGCAGCTAGCGCTAACCTCATCTATTTCTTAGGTACCAACAACATAGATGTTGCCTTAGTGCAAGAGACATGGATCTCCCGTGGCAAGATCAGCGGGCTCGGGCATAAAGACTTTGCCACGTATAGCGCGTCTCCATGTAGCGCAGATAGTAAGAATAGATCCTGTATAGTAGCCAGGAGACATATTAACATATTTCTTCTGTCCAACTATAGTGACATGGACCACACCGTGATAAGGCTGGAGCGGAGGGGGCTTTCCCCACTGATTTTATCAGCCGTCTACATGCCTTACGACGTGATCACCCTCCCACCATCCTCACTAACCCGCGAACTAGTGCAGAGGGCAAGAGACGAAGGATGGGACCTACTCTTGGGATGCGACGCTAACTCGCACAATGTGTCCTTATTTGAGTTTATTATAGAAAATAACCTAATAATAGCTAACAGGGGTAGTGAACCTACCTTCGTAGTTAGGAATAGGCAAGAAGTAATAGATATAACCCCAGCAAGTAATTCGAATTCTCTCTTAATTGAGAATTGGAAAGTTCTGGAGGTGGAATCATTGTCTGATCACAAGATTATTGAATATGTCCTGCGGTCCTCTTGTGACTCTTATAAACCGTATAGGAATCCCAGGAGAACCAACTTGGACGTCTTCAATGAAATAGTGAATAAGAGTCGACGACGCCTTCAAGAATGTAACTTGCAGTGTCCTTCCGACATAGATAATAAAGCCGTGAAAGTCGCCAATGCTGCCAACCTGTAGGAAAATCAATTTGCCCTTCTGGTCGTTGACGATGATCAACACATGACTACTAACGATAGATCCACGAACCTTAAACCACCAACATCTCGTATGCTTCTCCAACAAATGAGAGAAAAAAATGAAGCAAAAGGTCAACAATATGAAACCAGGCAAAATAACGGCACAACAAAACACAACAAAGGCGACAAAAATAAGACCGCAACGGAGGAAACAGTGGCGGCGATTAAGAAACCACCAACCATAAAGATCTTCAACGAGGACAGTAAGGTACTCTCGAAACTACTAAAATGTGAGTTAGGTGTAGATAATTTTCATATTAAGGCAATAAATAACAACAAATTATGCTTAAGTTTAAATAATAAGAATGAATGCAACAAAGTCAAAGATCTTCTTACAGAAGCAGGTACTGAATATTTTTCGTATACCCGTAAAGATTAAAAGTTACAGTCATTCTTACTCAAGGGTCTCAGCGCTGGTTACAACCCAGAAGAGGTCCTTGAAGAGCTTAACAGAACCAACATCGACAACTTGACAACGCTTTCAGGTTACGGCGAAGTCTAGACGGGATAATAGACCCCTACCCATTATAGCGGTACAGCTATGTATCTCCAGATAGCAAAGTACAAAGCCTGAAAGATATAAAGTATATAGAGGGGCATTTAGTGTCCTTCGAAAAAATCAAGATGACCGGTGTCCTTCAATGTCACCGGTGCCAGAGATTCGGGCATGCTTCTCCGAATTGCAAGATGGTAAGGAGGTGCGTTAGGTGCCAAAATTCGCATGAACCTGGCGAGTGCCAAGTGCAGGAAGATGCCGGCAAAGAGCGGCTATTTTGTGTTCTTTGCCAGAAACCCGGTCACCATGCCTCTTGGCGGAGTTGCGAAAGCTATAAGAGACTAGCAGACCGGTTTCTGGTAAAGAAACGGGAAACACAGGAAAGGGTTGCGCATAAGCGGTTTAGACAACATTCCCAACATCATCCTTAAGCATATACCGGTTTTTCCAATAATTAAAAAAAAAGGATCCCTCTGATCCCTCTAACTATAGGCCAATTAGTCTCCTGCCCAACATCGGGAAAGTTTTCGTAGTAGTTTAGTCCTCGTCCGTTCGTCTGCTCGTTGTGCACAGTTAGTTCAGAATGATCTAGGTTTTAAAATTTTCATTGTCGCTAAATTGTGAGTCGTTAAGTTTTTATGTCGTTAAAAATGTGCTGCCAAGTTGAGAAATTTCTTGTTTGAGGCGCCGCTAACACTCGTAATCAAAATAGGAAGACGAGAAGAAAAACGATGGGGCGTTTTGATAACTTGCCTAACAACCAGGGCCATTCATCTGGAACTTGCAGCTCCGCTTTCAACAGATTCATGCATTCTTAGTTTAAGAAGATTTATCGCTCGAAGAGGAACGCCACTAGAAATATACAGCGATAATGGGACTAACTTCCGAGGTGCTAGCAGAGAACTGAGAGAAGCCTACCGAACGATAAAACAGGATAAGATCGCACGTCATTTCGTAAACTCCTCAACAGAATGGAAATTTATCCCACCGGCGTCACCACATATGGGAGGGTCCTGGGAGCGTCTTGTTCGCTCCGTAAAGACAGTTCTCTCAGAGGTACTTAAATCAAGAATATATGCGGAAGAAGAACTACATAGTGCACTATTGGAGATAGAAGCAATAGTGAACTCTCGTCCTTTGACATATACACCTCTTGACTCGAAAGAAGATGAAGTTCTAACCCCCAACCATTTCTTGTTGGGTTCATCAGATTGATCAAAACCGATCGGAAAGTTGACCGACGAAGACATTATACTTCGGAAAAGTTGGAACAGAGCTCAACAAATAGCTGACTCGTTTTGGAAGCGTTGGATTCTAGAATACCTACCTACTCTTCCTAGGAGAACAAAATAGTTCCAACCTGGACGACCAATAGAACAAGGAGATATAGTCATCATCATCGACCCAAATCTACCTCGAAAAAGTTGGCCAAAGGGAATAGTATTGGACACACTTGTCAGCAAAGACAATCAAGTTCGTCAACAACTGGAGTCTATACGAGACCTGCAGTTAAAGTAGCAGTTTTGGAAGTCAAACACGCCGCTGAGGTACGTTGTAAGTCAGACTGAATATCTGTCTTACCAGGGGGAGTGTTAGCGGCGCCTCAAACAAGAAATTTCTCAACTTGCCAGCACATAAATTAACGACATAAAAACTTAACGACTAAAACTAACGGTGCGCAACGAGCAGACGAACAGACGAGGACTAAACTAAAACTATAATTTTTAAAAGCCATTTCACTTTTGTTCCATTAAACATAATAAAAGAAAGAAAACTAAGTAAATATAGTTTTATTAAATAAAGTCCGTGATCCTCGTCAACACATACTGTTCCGCAACCCAGTAAGACGCGGTAATTCAGATTTGAGACGAAATTGGGAAAATCTTCGGATAACGAGTTCCAATGGTCCCCACATAGAATCAAAGACCGTTGCGAAGTATTTAGGTGTTTATTTGGACAAATTCTTGTACTAGAATGAGCACATAAATATGCAGTTGCAAAAAGCAAGGGCGGCATTTATGTCACTCAAAAGTCTTTTTTACTCCAACTATCTAAGACCCGATGTGAAGATCATATGTTACCAATCATTCGTTCGTCCAATTCTAACTTATGCGAGTCCAGTATGGGGTAACATAAGCCCACCTTACATGGAAAAGCTTCGGTTATTTGAATGAAAATGTCTTCCAGCTTGTATGTGGATGTACAGAAGCGCACATTCCGACTGTCGGCATTACGTCTCTAACAAGAGACTATTGGATGCTTCCTGAGGCATTCTTATACCTGGATGCACATGGCTACTTATCAGACTCGACGAACGTACCCATTATTTACCATCTTGCTAGAAGGGCGACAGATAAACGTATTCTCTATGAACCAATATCCTCGGGTGATGAAAATGCTGAGACTTATTGAGCGTCGAAAGATTGAATCGAGAAAGATACTGGTAGCTCGACTGGGTTGAAACTAACGTTTAGGTTAATTGGTCCCAATTCCATCCCTAGGTTAAGGTAGGTTAAATTAGTTTTAGTTTTTCTTGTCTAGGTTAGATTTTAATAAAAAAAAAGAAAAGATAATGTAATTATAAGAAGTTTAGCCACATTTTTCCTTATAATAGTAACAAAAATAATAAAGAAATAAGAAAAATAAAAAAAAAAGTAATTGTTAGAATTAAGTACTTTGAAAAAAATAATAATAGTATAAGTATTGAGAACCCTTGAGATAATTTACTTTGACTTATAAATACGGTCGTTTTTAGGTTTATGTAAGCAACCATAATGTATAATAGTGTATTGGATAAATAAACAGTAAAAAAAAAAAAGAATATATACGTTTATTTTTGGTAGGCCAAATAAGCCATTTTTAGAAAGCTCGTGTAGAACTAAGAGAAGACGAATTCCTAGCATTACTGCAATAGATGGCGATATTGCTTGTGCCTTGAAGCATTGTCAGTCAACAGACAATCTTCAAGCCAAACAACTTAGTTCAAATGATGCTTTAAAGATTTTGGTTGAGGCAAAGTTGACAAAACATCAGTACCAAGTCATCAGGAACTTGGCAAACGAAAAGACCGAAGTTGATATCTTTCCTAGCTATCCTAAGGTTCTTAAAGCAAAGCAAGGTTGTTACCTGGAGCTTGACAAAATAACAATTTCTCATTCATCGGCTGAAGTTTCCCCTCAAAGACTTCTAAATCATACTGCTCAACGGATTGTAGAATACCAACGAGAAGTTTTTGAAAATTTAGAGACTGATTTAGGTAATACCATAGACTAAAAATCTTTTACCAACCAAGTTTTGTGTTTTATTGTTATCCTTATCTTGCAAAATCCTCGTCCAGGATCGACTCGATACTGTCGACCAATACGTTTTCAATTCAAAAAGGAAACGGCAGAGTTAAGCAGAGCTGAGCAGAGCTACATGCAAAACCAGATTAATGATTTATCTGAAACTATAGTTAACATATCTGGCCACATTATAAGCATTAAACATGTCCTTAAACTAACAATGGTTGACGGAAAGGTATGCAATGCCTTGACACATACTGCTTCACAACAGGTGTGCTATATTTGCGGAGCAAAGCCAACTAATATCAATGGTATACAAATTTCCTTACAAAGAACCGTTAACGAAGATTATTTGGATTTTGGTATTTCTTCACTGCACGCGTGGATAAGGTTCTTTGAATTTTTCATTCATCTAGCATACAGATTAGATTTCAAAAAACGGCGGACAGGAAATAATGAAAAACCTCTTCTAAACGCACATAAAAAAAAGAATACAGGAAGAATTTAAAAAGATTGGAATGATAATTGATAAGCCAAAACATGGTGGTGGGAATTCAAACGATGGAAATACCGCACGTAGATTCGTGCTTCCGTATCTTCCCAAATAACTGGTGTCAAAAAATCAATAATTGAAAGATGTGCTGTAATTTTAAAAACTATGATAAATTGTTTTGCAATTAATCAAGAACTTTTCGAGTAATATTCGCAAGGTACTGCACGTGAAATTGTTCAGGAATATCCTTGGTACCCAATGCCAGCTTCAGTACATAAAGTGCTTATCCATGGAGGACAAATTGTTAAACATGCAATGTTGCCTATAGGTCAATTTACGGAGGAGGCTGCAGAAGCAAAAAACAAAAACGTTAAGTTTTTCAGATCGAACAATACTCGAAAAACATCTAGGCTATCAACAAATACAGTTGTACGTCAAAATGGATTTCCTACCAAGTACTAACGCAATTTCAGTTAGAAACAAAAATTATATATATATTTCGTATTTGTGCTAATTCAATGGCCAGCGATATTGGAGTACCTATCCGAAATAATGTGTGAATAAAATCGGTCATTTGCTTTTTCTTACATACATATTTATTTTAAACATAATCTAAAATAATATATTTTAATAAAAAAAAATTTAAAAAAAACTTTATGTTATCAAGAGATTTGTATTTTTTGTTTGCGGGTAGAGCATGTGCTAATCCTCTGTCCAACACTGTACGTATGAGTATTCGTTTAGGCTTTAGTGATATCTCAATCATTTTTGTTCTTTATTCCAGAGTTTGTTGCACTAAAGACAGACAGGAACATTGAGACCGTCGTTATACTTAAAGAATTAACGAGATTTTTAGAAAGTGAGGACAACGCTATGAACTCACTAAACGATTATCCACTTATAAAACATAAGTTTTATTAATTAAATACCCCTACGTCTTCAGCCCCGGTTGAGAGACTTTTTTCAATCGCTGGATTTGTTAACCTCCAACGTCGCCAAACTATAACCGACGACCATTCTGTGGCCAAAACAGGCATTGCATAACCATCTCAAGGTGAATAAAGACAATTTCACGCAAGGTTGCATTTGTCACGGTCCGCGGCTAAAATGAGCTTCATATACTTACATATGTAACCGCCTGAGGTTAAAAACACTATCTACTCGGGATAGCAAAACAGAAAAGACTACAAGCAAAGAGAGACGCTCTCACTAACATCCAATGTTGATGAATATCTCAGATCATCATCTCTTAACTTCATGAATGAGGTATATTTGAGCTTACAAACAACATACAGTTATTAGCTGACAAATAAAGGAACAAAATCCTTTAGACAAAAAGTTCATGTATTCAAACATTACAGCACTGATTCAAGATTGTAACTGTTATAAATTATATATTAAGTATCTTTTTTAAATAAAAAACAATCCATCAGCGCGGGACAATGATTTAGACCAAAAAATTTGGCGCGATATTCTTGGTCCATTTGATGAAATGAAATGAAAGGTAAAAAAGAATAAAAAAGTGAATTGAAAAGAAATTGAAGTAAAAAAAAAAACTAAAAGTATGAAGCATAAATATTTAATCATTAAACTATGTAACTTGATATCTGTTGTATTATAGGAATTTTGTAACCCACGCCTACCACTGGTTAGTCACGTTTTAATTAAGCACAGGAGTCCGAAGTGTGTTTTATTACCTCATCACGGCAGGTTACAGAATCTGAAGTCGTTATCGCCTACTGAACGATAACAAGTATAATAAATCATTTTGCTCTATTACCAATTGGACAACTCTCGGAATACGCTCAAGAATCTCGCAATAAAGATTACAAACATTTTAGATTACGTTATGTGAGAAAATTTTCAAGATCCGCAACAAACGAAGATGTATTCCATACATTACTGTATACATCAGATCAGTATATAACCAGAATCATAAACCATACGTAAAAAATGCCAAGCAATTAGACGAAGACACTCTGCAGCTTTTGAAAGTGACTCAACTCATCTCGGATCCTGAGGTTATTCAAGTGTAAATAATAAATAAATATTTTTTATTATATTTAGCTCTCTCTGTATTCCTATTTAGTTATAAGACCATAAAAAATCAGACATATACTAAGTATAAGTACGTGCGAAGCTAAAGAATTTATATGGATTTTGGATAGAATTGAAAATTTAAACAAGACTGAAGCCGCGAGTAAACGTAAGTTATTATTAAACTTGTACTTGATTGAATTTACATACTAACTACTATGTGCAATACTTCAAGTCTATATCTTCAAAAATAAAGAAGTTATAGATTTTTGATCAGCAACTGATTCCATAGTGCACCGCCGCCTTTCCAACAGAAAGCTCATATCACCTTCCAGACATACAACAGATCGATGATGGAATAGTGATTCTAAACGAAGTACCACCGACTAAAATATTTTATGAACAGGAAATAATAATAAATGGGTCATATTTAATCACATTCTCCAACACAATAAAGATCAACGAGACTGTGTACACGGCCAGTCCTTTCCCTATACACGCAAAACCGCTTCCAGCCAAAACATTAACGATTCAATATCTGGGCCAATGATGCTAGATTTGGGTTTCCTTTTTGCGAAAAAAAAGTTGATAATGAAAGGTACATTTTATTTCGACTATTCAGAACGCCGCATGGAAAAACACCCGAAGAAATAATGTAGCCAAAGAAGACCGAACAAATTACCCGTCGGAAATAAAAGAACTTATTCGCAAAAAGAGGAAAGCCCGTAGGGTATGGCAACAATCTCGATACCCCCAAACTAAAGCATACCTTAACTTCTTATGCAATAAACTTAAAAAAAACAATTCATGACTTAAAAAATCACGAGACATCGGTCTATCTCGAAGGCTTAACAAACGAAAAAACCTCAAATTACTCACTCTGGAAAGGTGTGAAAAACATAAAGAAACCTCAAATGCATTCGATAAACGTATTCTCTATGAACCAATATCCTCGGGTCATATTTAATCACATTCTCCAACACAATAAAGATCAACGAGACTGTGTACACGGCCAGTCCTTTCCCTATACACGCAAAACCGCTTCCAGCCAAAACATTAACGATTCAATATCTGGGCCAATGATGCTAGATTTGGGTTTCCTTTTTGCGAAAAAAAAGTTGATAATGAAAGGTACATTTTATTTCGACTATTCAGAACGCCGCATGGAAAAACACCCGAAGAAATAATGTAGCCAAAGAAGACCGAACAAATTACCCGTCGGAAATAAAAGAACTTATTCGCAAAAAGAGGAAAGCCCGTAGGGTATGGCAACAATCTCGATACCCCCAAACTAAAGCATACCTTAACTTCTTATGCAATAAACTTAAAAAAAACAATTCATGACTTAAAAAATCACGAGACATCGGTCTACCTCGAAGGCTTAACAAACGAAAAAACCTCAAATTACTCACTCTGGAAAGGTGTGAAAAACATAAAGAAACCTCAAATGCATTCGGCACCAATCCGAAAAAATAATGGTGAATGGGCAAAGAGTGACAAAGAAAAGGCGTATAAAAAGACGTATTTGCTGAACATCTCGAACAAACGCTTAAGCCTTTTGATGGACAATAATATGCCTTTCGACATCTGATAATTTTAGAATAAAACGTTTGTCGTTAACTGAACTCTGTCAGGCAATTAAAAATTTTAAAAATAACAAAGCACCTGGCTATGACTTAATTACCGGACAAATTATCAAGGAATTACCAAAAAAGGCGTCAATTAAGCTCCAACACATACTAAACGCTTTCGTGATAATGATCCCGAAACCGGGTAAACCGCCAAACGACAAAAAATCGTATAGACCGATATCACTGTTGCCTATAATATCGAAGCTATTCGAGAAACTTTTATTGAAACGAATCCAACCAATTATAGAAGAAAGACCTGATCAATTTGGTTTCAGAAAGAATCACTCCACAATTGACCAGGTATTTAGAATGACCAACGAAATCGAAAAAGCACTAGAGGAAAAACAGATTTGCTCTGGCGTTTTACTTGACGTGTCCCAGGCCTTTGACAATGTTTGGCACCATGGCCTGAAATATAAACTCAGTAGGATCTTTCCGAAAAACGTATACAGTATTTTAGAATCCTACCTCAAAAATAGGATATTTAGAGTTAAGCACGGAACGGACTACTCAGGGTTTAAGGATATTGCCGCCGGTGTTCCGCAAGGGAGTGTCCTTGGTCCTACTCTGTTCTTGTTATATACTCGTGACATTCCGCAAACTGAGGGTACAATAGTAGCTACGTTCACGGACGATACGGCTATTCTGGCTACGGAAAGCACAGTCGAGTCTGCTACTGAAAAACTACAATGCGCTTTAAATAAAATTTGCGATTGGACAAAACTTTGGCGTATTGCTCTCAATGACACCAAATCCACGCATACTAATTTCACATATAGAAACATAAACAATATATCCGTCTTCATTAATTCGGTACAAATACCGTACGCAAATGAAGCCAAATATCTCGGGATGACTTTAGATGCTAAGCTTAAGTGGAAGGCGCATGTAAAAAAAAAAACGTGACGAACTTGAGAACCGATACCGAGAAATGTACTGGCTACTCGAACGACATTCCAAGTTGAGCACATACAACAAACTGCTTATACATATATAAGCAAGTGCTAAAACCTATATGGACTTACTTCATTAAACTCTGGAGCTGCACTAAAGCAAGTAACAGAGAATCCATACAATCATTTCAAAACAAAGTCATTAGGACTATTGTGAATGCTCCCTGGTATCTCCGAAATAATGATATACAGAGAGATCTATTGATCCCAACCGTGGACGAAGAAATAATAAACTTTGCTAGGAAGTTACGAACTCGACTTGATCGTCATTGCAACAATGCCATACTCCAAATTTTGGACATGAGAAACCTCGTTCGTCGACTCCAACGAACGAAACCGTTCGATTTAGCGCAAGGAGTACCAACCACTCTAAATGGTTCTAGTAGCTGATTTTACCGACAATCTACCTGCCTCACGCGTACATATGTATGTATAATGAAACTAAAACTACTTGATGGGGAAATCTAGTTGTAGTAACTAGAGACAAGCACTAGAGGGAAGGGTGTGCTTAGTCAGTAAAAATCTGACACTACTATGAGTACACGGGTATCACAGTGTCTTCATGAAGATTCACACCAACCTACGAAAAAAATGGTACATATAAGAAAATTCTCCAATAGCGTCTGCAGATGAAATACATGAAAATATTTTACAAAAAGAAAGAAAGAAAGAAAATGTTTTGTTGGAAATGTTGATGTTGATACACCAGATGACTGCAGTCTATCAAGTCGCGAATCATGTATAGAAGATTTCAGAAAGCAAAATATGTAAGAAAAAGGAAAATCATTGTGACAAACACTGCAAATATTGAAAAAAGAAATTGAAATACAAAGACACTCACTGAAAACAAATTTTTGTCCAAATTCATCAACTGATTTGCCAAAAATTCCATCTTCAGCTCCAATTGTATGAAGCGATGATAAAAATGCTCGCGAAATCCCAACCTTCTTACAAAAACGTCATCAAATATAGTGTGCGAGTGATTTTAAATGGCCTTAGAGTTGTGTTCAGTTTTCAATTTAAAACCCCTTTTCTATCGATGCAAACATTCCAAACACTAATCGCGGAAGAACACAACAGCCTTTTGAAGAATGTTCGAATAGAACCAAAAGGCGTCGAGTAGAAGATATCATGACATCTAAAAGTAGTGAAGAGCTGCGTTATGCGGCGTAATTATCCAGTCGCTCACTCTAAGCAAACAATCACCAAATTCTAACGCCAAAACAAGCTCTAGCTTTATATTTAGATCTTTCAGAAAATAAATAAAAGTTCCTTGGGACAGTAGAGTTTATACTCTCTGCAAATGTTAAGAAAAAAACTAGTGCCAGTTAAATTTTCGATATCAGTTGACCTTCAGAATTGGTTAAATACTACTGCTGAAGAAATCATTACTATAAACTCTAAAACAACAGCTTCAATAGTTTGTAATGGAAGTTCTAGGTAGTCAATGAGAACTCAACAACACCACAAAACTGGCTCTGCAATTCAATTTCTTTGTTTCCAAATGCACTTTACTGACTGCCATCATTGTATCGAAAACAAATGCTGCATCGAAATGTTATATTGGTGAGGTAACTCCTAAAGAGATGAATACAGCAGCGATAAAGAAGAGTACCATAGAGCAATCTACTTTGACAGAAAAAAAGAAATTCTAAAATGAATATGTAGGTCTTATCATTGAAAATCTAAAACCTGGACTTGGTTCTACTAATAAAGAGAATATACTGAGAGACAGAGGGATAAATGAAAAACGTGGCGTGTTTGATAAATATTAATATTTTGAACTTTTCGGAATTGTTAACCGATACGAAAGTAGTATATCTTCTACTCTACAATTGGTACTACATGGCAGGTTGCTAATGCATAACCCAAACATAATCTCATCGTTCGACTTACCTACCTATTGGATTTCTTTCAGAAGAACCTTTGCCAGCAACCATAAGGAAATCTGGAAAAGCCGCTTTACCCACACCAGAAAATCATCCCGAAAACATTCAAACGAAAATTTAATGACCCAATTGCTCCCTAAATCCGACTCAGGCATATCACATTTAAGACATTCGATATCTAGAAAGTCGGTTTCGATTGATGAGAGCTTGAAGGCATATTTTTGGTATTGTCAGCTACAGTTAGACATTATTGAGGATTTAAAATAATTAGATCATGGAATCGTGTCGGGTCATGCAAATGCGATATTTTCAGCTGCTCTACTGAACGCAAATGGCACGCAAATGACATTTATGAACATCTGACTCAAAGCAAATTCCATTGTCGAACTTTGTGCTAATGGAGTACTACCCTGGCAACTTGCGTTTTCGTAAATGCTAAAACATCAGTTTGATGCAGATGACGTTTCCGAAAAGACCCATATTTTAATAAAAAAAAATTAAGTAGGAAAAATCCGAAACGTAAATTGTGTAACGATTCAACAACGACAAATATGATGATGACTTGGAGAAGACATCACAGGTAAAAAATTAGAATTATTAAAACAGTGTCTCTAGGCTCAAATCTGCCTTTGCGAAGAAATGCCTGCACTGGGGCTTCGGCAGGAACTATTGCGTCTTTAGTATATAAACAAACAATGAATGAATGAATTTCTAAAATAAAAAAAAATATTTTTTGTAGAACTTTTTGAGTCAAACTTGTTTTATTCAACCAATATTATTGTAACAAAGATGCTAGGTGTCCCTTAAGCGGTTCCGTAGTTATCCGCCTAAGAGAAATTTTTACTGTGTTTCATCTGCTGCAACTAAAAGTGTGGCTTTCACAAAATTTTTCTTAACTGGGTTGAGACAACAAACACTCCGGCTTGTTGTTATTTCTAACTATGTAGGTATATCACAAGAAATGCTTAAATAAATAAGTTCGCTAAGTGCCACCTGAATGCGGCTGGTTTCAATTTACTTTTCTTTTTTTTTTGCAGAGTATTTGATAAACTATATATGGTATATAAGTACGTCAATATGGGTAAAGAAATAAGTTTGGTTTTGGTATATAAAATGTGTCAAGCAAATATTTAGTTTCACAAAAATACAAAAGATAAACAAAAACCCCCTTTAATACTGTTGAAATACTGAATCAATCTAAACGAATTCAGACTACAATCCGTCGTGTCAGATGCTGTTGTAATTTCTTAAAGCGCACACGCCTACAACACTTGCACACTAAATGCAATCATATGTATGTTCTAGATCTAGATGAAAGCGTTAACTTGCCAACGTTTGCTTTAACCTTTTCTAGTTACTTTTGTCTTATAGTTTATAGCTTAGGTCTTAACTTAAAAATTCTTTAGACAGTAAAAAATGAAGACTTAAAACAAATACCTGCGCAATATGCACATACTCTATATAAACTATATACTTTATACTACATGTACCTTACTTAGAAACGAAAAACTAGTAGGTAAGTCACTGCAATCCATCGGCATTCACTTGTCGCCGCTGTGAAACTCGTCCAGACAAAGCTTACAGCTCCACGAACCTTCGGGTGGTGTTATCAGGGGCGGCGACAGGCAATACATATGGTATCCCCTGTCGCAGTCGTCACAAAACAGCAGCTGATCGTCATTGTCTGAGGTGCCACATATTGAACAGTATTTGCATTCTATACACTGCCACCTGTAGCGTTTCACCGATATGATCATGTTTGGCGTGAACTGAAGACATGTCGGATGACCGGATCGACCACAATCGGAGCACGAGACAAGTTCCTCGGGCAGGTTTGTCTTTTTGTTTTCACGCGCGTCACCTAAACAAAAATCGCAATACGGTGATGGATGCGCGGTCGCGTCACGTTCGGTGCGCATTTTATTGGCGCCGCTACCTCCTTTTTTCGGACTGGATTCCGCTTCATCGGAGGGCAGTTTTTCGATGGACGTTAGCATCGACAGCGGTTGGTCGTCCACAGTGGTAAGAGGTGAGGCGCAGGAGTTTGAGTTAAATGTTGCACTGGCATTTGCATTTGAGCGGCGTTTCGATTCGCTGTCATTGTTGCCACTCCCCTTTCTTCGGCCACCTGAAAGATCAATTTATTTAACTGGTCGTACTATAAAAACAAAAATGTATAACACTTTACCCTTTCGACCTCTTTTTGGTGTCGAATCGGGATTTACTGGAGGTTTCTTGGCTGGTCTAGCGCGTTTTCGTTTGCGATTGCTGTACGACTCCTCAAAGTCGGCGTCCGAGTCAAAGTCTTCTTCGAAGTCTTCGACATGCGCTAGCTCCATATCCTCGTAAAACCATTCTTTTTCTGGATTGGGATGACTATCTTTACTGTCGTTGTCTGCTGTAGCACCAAGTGAGTTACCATCAGGCGGTATAACACTTGCTGGAGATGAAAACGAAAAGATAAATAATTTAACGGAAAGCACAATATTTTTAGTTTTAGACTAAATTTTACAACAACCCACGACAAAATTCCATAGTCATTGCGAATACGAAGCCATAAATTCAAATGAAAACTAACTGAAGGGACCCAGGTAAAGTTGAACAGCTCTACCAAAATTCAAATGCAGTTTCAATGATCAATGCGAAAAGAATTAAAGAAGCTGATAGTACCTTTCCTCAGACAAAGGCGTATAAAGCGTATATCCTGGAGACATATGTACATACATATTTCGTTTCTTTCTCTGAAAAAATAAACACCAGCAGGACCCGTTGTTTCCTAATCCCTGTAAAAAGTTGAGTGTGAATTTCAAATGAAGCTGTTTCAGGAAGTATTCGTTATGAATTCTAAGGTTGTTTTAGGTGGCGTGTTAGCTAGCTCCTTGAAAGATACTTTTCCAAGTATCAAGGTTTAGATACTTGATTCTTCTGAGCGTTCGGCATACGCAGAGGAAGTGCGGTGTGTCTTCCTCCACCTCTGTGTCGCCGCAGCGTATGCTAATGTATGTGCTACAATGCTGTGGTCTATTCAGTGATAGAAATTCTCTGGTCCTTTAACCGTTGTAATGGGTCCAAAGTTGCATTGAAACGCGGAGAACACACTCCACCTAGTATTGGTCACGCTTGGAACACATACGAGTGGTTTGAAAATTTTATGAACCAGGCAATTTGTGGTTCCGTTTTTGACCCGTCCGTGAATATACAGGGCCCACCGTTTAGGAAGCTCTCTCTGGAGGGAAACTTGGAGTCGAGAATAAGATTGAAGTTTGAGTAAAGGCCGAGGTAACGGAGGGCGCATGCACTTTAGACCACTTGGTGATGGTGCTCCGTCCGATGTAGTAGCCCATCCGCATCCTGGTTTGCAAATTTCTTTTGCAAAATTCCCAGTGGACAGAATCAAGGCATGGCAGTAGTGGGACTTGTCCTGAATGCACTAGTAGTCCCTATACAAGCCAGATGTTGGACTCTTTGGAGGATGGTCAAGCTTGTGGCTTTTGCGGCAGCAGACAGACCTAACTGAGATGTGGTCTGCCGATGTTAGTGTACATCCAGTGGATAATGGCAGGTTTAGGACGCTGTAGCAAAGTACATACTGCTTTTGGTTACCATCGAATTAGCTAGAGTGACAGGGATTGTGAGCGAAACCCCATTTCGAGGCTAATACAGTAATTGCCATCACATTTCCACACTTTCGCTGATTTGGTCTGTAAAATTATTATTCTGAATGATGAGATTTATTTGTTTGGGTACGTCAACAAAAAAAACTTTCGCATCTGCGCTTCCGACAACCCAAGAGAAACAGAGTAACAACCTCTCTATCCACGAGTGCCAGTTTGATGTGATTTTTGGGAACTGATTCTAGGGCGGCAGACCACACATACCACTCAGCTCTATTATGTGGCAAATTTTCTAGACATGTGACTTCTCAAAATGGAAACTTCAATTGGCCAGTGTGATTTAACACCATTAGACTTTCGAGATCTACACCAATACTCCAACTATTATAGATAATACAAGTTATATTTGTGGATTACAACTACGATTATGCAAAAACGTGATGATATTGTATTCCTTCACTAAGTTCAGGACTTGTACTAAAGTTTATACTTTCCATACACATATTGTGCTTTTCCTTTGATTTAGAATAACACCAATTGTTGTATAACCCTAGCACGCTTTACGGCTGCATCAACATTAGAATTATCATATGAACTAGTCAAAGCACTAAACAGTATTGTTGTGAAGAGCCATGTCCACCAATGTCTAGTACTAAAGTGTAACCAGATAGCAATGATACTTTTTCCAATTGTTATGTTTCAGCATCTGTCAAAATATTCAGTAAGATTTGCAATTTCATCATGCATCGTTTCACGCTTATCGAAATTCCGAGTCAGTTGTAAATATGCAACGTGAATTTCCTCGTGAGGTCGGTCGTCATCATGGCTTCAGTGTTTAGGCAATGCATCGCACCGTGGAAAAGTTTTAGCGTGAGTACACTCTTTGGACCTTAAGCAACCAACCCGACAGAGATTGCTGCGAAATGAAGAAAACATAGCTTGCATAGCGACCAGTATCAAAAAAGACAAAGAAATCTCGATTCGCACAGATCAGATGAATTCTTCTCGGACAAGGCCCATCTTTGGTTCAGCGGCTATGTCATCAAGCTGAATTGCCATTATTGGAGCGAACACAATTCAAAGGTTTTCGACCAAGCATCCACAAAGATTGATGGTTCGGTTTATGGCATGGCGGCATCGTCGGACCTTATTTGTTTAGAGATGAGGAAGGAGTTACCGTTGCTATCCATGGTCTTAGGTATAGAGCGATATTAACTAACTTTCTGCTTAGAGCTTGACAACATAAATATATCCGAACGGTGGTTCCAACAAGACGGCGTTACATTCAATACAAAGGACGCAACGCTCGAAGTGGTAAAGGGGAACGGTGAGCGTTCATCAAATAGCGGCCTCGATTATTTTCTGTGGGGCTACGGCAAGTCCTTAGTCTACGCTAACCCAACAACCACTTTGAACGAGCTCGAGCATTCGAGACGCTATTGCCGGAATAACGCCCCACATATTGGACTTAGTACATAACATCACAGGCCTCGTTCTTGGAGTCAGTCCTATACCACATTATATATGTATGATAGCGATACAAACGGCTTTCCCTAAAACGAACATGGAAATTGTTTACCCTGGCTGTAGAAGAATATTAAATACTAATGGAAAATTGGCATTCGAGCTGTGCCTATTGGAAACAAACAGATGCGGTGACGGAATCTAACTATTTGTGAAAAAAAGCAATAAAACAAGGAAAGGCGAATATCTTTATCCTATTTCTCTGTCTCCTATAAGTTGTACTGGTCAGATTTGAATCCTGTCTAGCAGTTACAATTAACTTTAGATCCACCAAAGCAGACAACAGATAGCTGGGTTTCAATTCGTTTCTAGTTACTAGAACGTGTTCAGTTGTAACAACTTTAGGGGAACGATTTTCCAAGTTTCATTGCAAAACCATTCTCAGCGATGAGGCCCATGCTGGAGGACACCCCCTTACTACTTCAAAGAGGCAATAAAGTAACAGTCAATGGAAAATTAAAATGGCCAATGACATGGCCTTTTCGTTCCTAAGGCGACAATATCTCTCAATACTCTAACTCAGGAACGAAAAGACAACGCCACAAGACGGCGCCACATATTGCGCATCTGCCCAACCAATCGAGTTGTTGAAGTCAAAGTTCGAATTGACTATTCAATTAGCCGCTTCATTCGTGGAACTATGTTACAGACTATAGTCAACGTCAATCAACATCGAACACCGAATTGCCGGAATATCGTCCGAATTAGATGAAAAACTTATGAAATATTGGTTTCAGCGAATTCAGTCATGCAGACGTTTCCGCGGAGGATATTTGAATGATATTGTGTTCCAGAATTAATCGGAACAGAAGACGGGAACTGTAATGATACTTATGTTTAAGAAAGGGTTCCGAATAGGACCTGACAATGGTCGCCGCATGTGTTCTACTATTTCTCTATTTCTTGTTAAACACAATGTAGAGAAAATCTTCGTAAAACTGGCTAATGCGGATGAAGCGCACTCCCATCTTGTCGTGTTCCCAGAAAGCTCTGATAACCAAAAAATAAGACAACGACAAAACTTAACAAATCCTGGCGCTTTACAGATCAAACTTAGCACTCTTCACGGCGATTATTACAGAACCCCATGGCAGCCCACCGTAGTGGAATTCAAGTAGCAATTGATGACCTCTGCCGAGGTTGTGGCAACACGGATGCACTAGGATGTACTTTTCACTTCCTTTGCGAATACCCAAGCCTATGCAGAACTGGAAAAAACGGCCCTCGGTGAATATTAATTCGAATATCTGGGCGACCTATCAGGAATTCCACCATTAACTATCCTGAATTTATAACAACATCGGGATGGTTCAGGGAGGGAGTGTAGCTATCCCAACTTTTGTATTTAATTTCAGCTAAACTCACAATGGATTCACTAGTTATCCGAGTATTGGGTGCACATGTGGCCACTCAATTTTACATATTTGGGTTTATTTAGAGACGTCTATTACGTAACAAGTTACAATGCTTGAGCACAAGTTACATTGAAAGAGGACTGGGTGTAAGGCTTTAGGTCAGTAAGGAAAATTGGAGGTTATTCTTCGTATTCGGTAATTGACTGGCTATGCGCAAGAAGTTTCTGCAACGTTTCATCTACAAAACAAGGGGAGGGATTCCATTTGGTGCAGAACATTGAGCTTTATCTGTTACACTTTCTTCATTATAGACAATTCAGAGCTGCATCACCTTACTTCGTTTCTAAGAACACAAGTGCATATCACACAGGATAAAGATTGAGTAGCGCCAACATTACCACATCTGAGATGAATGCATATCAGTACAGCAATGGTTGCATTGTGACAAGTTAGCGAAAAACCTATTTCAACAAAAAGGAAGAGAAAAGGGTTCATTTCCGGTTTTCTTAACCAGTCTAACTTCACTAGAGAGTTTAATATAATTTAAATCTACATACATACATATATTCCTTTGCATACTTTTGAGTTCAATTAATTCGTAGAACATCTGTTTGAATCATTGCTTGCGCAAGGGGGTAGGTAAACAAATTCAGACTAAACGTCTTACACATCGCTGACTTGAGAATTACTCACACCAAACACCCAAACAAATGATAAATAAGCGCCGATTTACTCAGCTGTCTGCGCATTGTTGGTTCGCTTACTCCATCATGTCAGTAGCAGCACAAAGGCATAGAGATATGTACATATGTAAGTATAAGCGAACGACACATGAATTAAAAGAGAAAAAAAAATCCGGTTCAAACACTTTTTGAAAGTTAGACGGTTACAATCGCGCTTTTGGCGGTTTTTCTTCTAGAATTAGCTAGTAGTACCTACAAACAGATCGTCAGATCGAACTGGTTCTTCCGTCGCCACCAAGGTCGTATGTATCCATCCATCTCCGACCAAAACAACTTGAAAATTATTTTTTTTTTCTCTCTCTTTGTTATGCTGAATCACGTATTGTGTCGTTTATTTCTTTTCGGAATAAAACCAAGTCGGGGGGAATGGGGCAAACGTAAGACAGAAGAAAAACCAATTTGAAGGGAACAGGTAGAAGACGACCGACCCAACAACTACGTCAAACAAGATTTATAGACGCATATACTCTCTACTACAACGATAAGGGGGATGCGTGAAGATGCTTAATTTTCTCCCTGAAAACAAAAAAAAACTCCCCGGGAATGGGAGGGAAGCAAAACAACAACAAATTGTACATGCATATGATGTTTTAATACTGCCGAGTGTGTTTTCTTTAATTGAACGGGATCCCACACACAAGAAAACGGGAGATAGAGAAGGAGAAATCGAAAGGAGGAAGGAGGAGGACCTCTTGTATTGATTATTTTCCTTGGCAGTTTCTTTCACTTCACATTTTTTTTCATCTCCTTTGTACACACAATCAAAATGAATTCCATTTCGTGCCCTTGTGTAAATGTTAACAACAAAAACATGCCGAAGAGACAACTCCTGCGGAATACCGACGAATCGAGGGGGGATTCAGAAAACAAAAAAATAAAAAAAAAGAAACAGAAACGAATAAAATCTCCCTTGACATGGCGGAGGACGAACCCGGGAGGGGTGCACCTGCTTTTTCTTCACCAGACGACGAATGATTTCTTGTTTCATTTTTTTTTTGCTTTTTTTTGGTTTTCGGTAATCGTACTAGATCTCGCCCTTTATGTGTACCCGGGGCTGCTTACACTACCTGTGCTCTCGGACTGCTGCGACTGCTGTTGCGGCTGTTGCGACTGCTGTGGTTGATGGTGATAGTGATGATGATGCGCCTGGCTTTCCCGGAACTGGTAGGCCTTGTAGCTCTGGTGATGTAGCAGGTATTGGCGTTTGGGCTTACGCCATCGCGCTGAGGGATACGTATAGATTTGGCCATCACGGAATCCGGGCATTCGTTGTTTTTGTTTCATAAACAAAGCGCAGTGGGTTTGTGCAACGCCTGTTTGAGGATCCAAAAATGGCATTCGGAGGCGCCGCTCGATGCAGAGGCGTGTGTTGAAGTTTTCGCTGTTCTCAAGGATCTCCTTGTAGGCGGTATCGTTGAGGAAGTTTTGGATTTTCTCAAAATTTGAGATATTTACTATTTCGATGTCGGACGCCATAGTTTTTTGTTTCGTTTTTATTACTTTTTGTGGCTTTTTTTTCTTATAAAACGGACAAACGATGCAAACACGATTGGAAACACACACGGCGAATTTGACGACTGAACGCACAGAAATTTTTTTTGCACATATACAAATGCATACACAAAGCACAGGGTTGGTGGTGGAAGACTCTGAACTGGAAATGTTGACAGTTAGTGTGTTTGAGTAGTGCCAAGTTGACTATATTGAACTGGGATTCTCTTATTGGGTGGAAACACAATAGGTGCGGTAAATGTAAAAATATATTTACCTTAAGGTAGGAAATACAGCTAAAACAACTGTTTTACAAACGTATGTTGTACCGACATTAGCCCAACAATTGCACATATGTAAGAAATACACTATACAATCTGCATAAAACTGGAATACTTTTTTATTAGTCAGTTTTGAATGGAAACCATGTTTTTGTTTTATTTTACTGCATTTCTCCATTAGAAAAGTAAGTACACAATTAAAATCTTTACTAAAATCTGTACTTCCATACAATCTGTCGCATATAACACAGATTGTATACTCAAGAGGTTGCGATCGTACAATATCGGTTCTAACGTCCAATTGTTAGATCAGGAGTTGTATGGTGCACTTCTTACTTATACAGCTGTGTGTTTCTCATCCAATAGGAATCAGCAAGAGACGCTGCTGTCACTGCGAAGTTATTCGCCTCAGTGATGAGTATTCGTAAAGATTAGTTATAAAATGATTCTGATGTGGCGAAGAATAAATTCAAGTTATTGTGAAACATACCGGATTAAGTTTCTTCCTCTTATTTTAGTAATTTAGATAAATGAATACACAATTCAATTGTAATTGGCAGAATGAGAATGATACGCCATATCCTTCCTTGGTATAAAGATAATGGCCGCCATAAGCATTTTTTCCAGTTTAGGAAAACATTACGCGGAGAAAACCTTGATCCTAGTTAGCAAAACAAGCACTTTACCTTGTGTGCAGGACGGGAAAGTTTCGCCGATTTTTATAAATGAGAGGGCCACTCGCTAGTAGGTCCAATTTTATAAGATTTCTTTAAAGGTTTATCCGAATTGAAAACATGCACAAGGCATCAAAGAATCTAACTTACTACGCATACACGCCATCGTGTGGAGTGTTTAGTATTATATCGCAGCTCAGTCTAACTTCTTCGAAGACGCTGTGACTCGTATTTGACTATACTGCACCTTGTGGATATCGGTTGACCTCTGTTTTTCAATCCATTCTCAAAATATTTGTCCGATCCACTGACACCATCACTAAATTGTATTATCTATAGGATTCTGACCCATTCTTTCAAGGAGCTCCGCGTAGGAAATACTATTATGTTGAAAGATTCGCAAGATGTTATGTACTTGTAAATTGATAAAGCGGTTGGCGCTGCAGAAGTTTACAAATCGCTCGTACCACGAAGGAGCCTTAAATTCGACACGGTAAGCTCTACGTTAGTCTGAGTTTGAAATCGATTGAAGGGATACATTTCGCCTTCTTCAATACTTAGATCCTAATCCAGCGGAACAGGAACCTCACACTAGTTGGTTCTACATATATTCCACGAGTCCATCAACCAACTTGGATAAAAAAACACGACATCGGGTGGGAATCGACATTCCAACTAGTTTAATGTAAAGTAAACAAACAAAACGCAAATTGTCAAACCAAGTCTTTTGCAGCGCATGTCAGTTTTGACGTCTTCTTTTATCGATACAACGAAATGCATCTAGACTTAGCTAGGCTCATATGGGATTAGTTGTCATTACATGCAAATTGTTTACCTAATGTCAATTACTTTTTAATTATATCGAAGCGATAATCAATCAATTTCAATTTTCAAAGCGATATACGTTGATACATTTCATTTCTACAAATACTGGCGAATTTCGTTACCTTAACATCGACTAATTTTACAGCAAACCATGTAAACACTCACCTCACTGAACGCCATATTCCACTGCTGAAATGTCACCACTCAGGTCTGCCAACATAACACAGAAATTTGTCACTAGACAGCTGTCAAAAAGTCTTCATTATTTGTGCTGTCTGTTTGTGATTTTTAGGGCGTGGAATTATTCATCACACTCGTTCCAATTAATTGACTAAACTCCAAATAAAAACAAATTCGAAAGTAAACCCTGGACACGTAAAATGGGTGCAAGCAATAAGAACACCCGAATCGCCCTGGGAATCTCAACCGTATCGGCAATCTTTGTTTTGATTGCTTTTGTTTCGCCCTACTGGTTGGTTACTGATGGCAAACTGGCTGCTCCAAAATTCCTGCACCTCGGACTGTGGGAGGTGTGCTTCAATCAGTTCCAGGACATCCATCGATTCTACGACACTCGTTTCACCGGTTGCATGTGGGTGTTCGAGGAGGAATATTACATAATTCACGATTATTTGCTCCCTGATTTCTACATAGCTGTTCAGTTCTTTGCAACTCTGTGCTTTGTTGCTTGCTTGGTGGGGTTGCCATTAACTCTGGCTTTCCTAAGGTGTTCCCGTGACGACGATAGGTATGTCTTCCTACTGTTGACAATTGGAGCCGTTCAGGTGTTTGGTTCCATATGCGGATTCATCGCGGTGGTGGTGTTTGGAGCAAAGGGCGACAGCAGAGACTGGATGCCACACTGGGAGAATAACGACATGGGATGGGCTTTCGCATTGGCATGCGTTGGCAGCGTGTTCCTCCTACCAGGCGGCGTCCTCTACATGGTGGAGGCGAGACGTGAGCGTTATAAGCGCCTAAACGAGATCGGCAATCGCGAGGCAGGCGAATATGTTAATGAGTACAACACGCGAAGATACGGCGAGGGTGTACAAACCGATATATGAGAGGGTCAGTTGCTGATTGTCTAAAACTCCGTCCATCTGTCGAATAGCTTAGCGTTCGATTTATTTTATTTTTAATTGTAAGCTGATTCTACTAGAGTGCCTTGTATATTTCAAAAGATGTTTACATTCCAATCATGTTTTGTTATTTTTTCATTTCCTTTTACTCGAATAATAGTGACGAATAAATAAATTTTATAAGAATGAACGTAAGGAGGTGTGTTTTGATTTGCTTTTATTTTTAATAAATTTGATTCAACATTAACAATTTGATGCATTGGTGGTGATAGACGTAACTAATGCGCTACATTGGATGTACTACCTTTTGGAGAGGGCTTGCTTATAGTAATTGATTTTAGTTTCTGGAAATGAAACGAGCAACAATGAAAAACAAAATATTACATTCGTGTTGGTTTTGCGTACAAAAAAAATAACAACTGTGTCGTATGATACATTTTTCTCAGCTATGGCGGCTTCAAAACTAAATTATGGTTTATTTTAATTATTAGAAATGCTACAAAAGTGAGGAACAGTGACCCTAGGTTTAGTGGAGGGAAGGAAAAGTAGTTTTATTACTCTGAACTAAACTAATGATGTTTTAATCGCTCTAACCATTTACATTTGAAGGAGATGTACACGTAAGCTATTTCCAAAGCACACGAATTGTCTACTAATTACATTTTGTTTTTTCTCAACGCTGGGTTTGCTGATACCTAGAACAAATTTCTCTATGACGTTACTTTGTATTGCATTGTTATACACATATTTAGCTTTGTAGTTATTAGGGTGCATCGACGTGTTACTAACGAAGGTGAGCTGCCATTGTACACAGGCAAAACAGCAGGTCATTTCGAACCAAAATAACAGCCATCCACCAATAAGGTGTAACAACGCTGTACGAAGGCTGGAGTTCATATTTTACAAGGGCGTGGTAATGGGGGACGTAGGTACATTTCTCCGAATTCTGCGAACAGACTAAGAGAAGGTAAACTGTTGAAGGCGCTAAGAAGTCAAGATTCCAGAAGAAGTACATCTAAACCATAGTAACCAATTATTTCCTAGCAGGCAGAAGACTGTTATTGATGTCAAAGGGTCACTAGTGCAGTTCCAGTCCGTTTGCTAAATGGGTAGGGCAACTATCGACTACTTAGAAGGTATGTGTTAGAAGGAAGTCAGCTCCGTCTTCGAGAGATTGCAATGCACTATGGGCAAAGCATAGGTTTGGGTCCCCTGGCCATTGTAAGTTCACAGCTTTTTAAAGTACAAAATAAAGAGGGAAACTTGGGAAAGGACAACGAGATGATACGGGTGAAATAGACGAAGAAAACAGCAACAATTATTGAAGTAATGGGGGCGAATCTACATTACAGTAAGGGTGTGACGTAGACCAGCTTTATAGACTCTATAATCAAGGAGGGTATGTCACCCGTGTTGATACAAGACACCTGAGGAAGAAGACGCAGGGGCAATCGAGTGTTTAAAGGGACATGCATGCAATAATATAAAGGCATTTCTGTGAAAGGCTGAGGAGCTCAAAGGGAAATTTAATACCGAAGGGCCGATCAACCGGCCAACAGTAGACTTAACATCATTGTCGTCATTGGCATCGATCTAGCCAACTTCATGTTCTAGGATTTTCAGCAAGTTTAGGATTAGGCCAGTAGAAACTCAGGTTTTAATTTGAAAGAAATTGCATGTGGGTAATGCTCATAGAGCTGGCTGTTGATTCTTGTTGTGCCTTTGAGAACTGAAAATGAGATAACAAGGTAGACCGCGTTAATAGTATTAAATATCCGAGACACAATTCAAGCAATGAAAAATGCAGAACTGAGCAAGGGAGAGCGTCTTGGATTTTAAGCAAAGCAACAATAAAAAGACTGGCAGAGTTCTACAAATATCATGGACCGAAAGAATCACCAATATAGAAGTTCTAAGAAGGATGAATCCAAAATGGGAACTTCTGAACACTATACAAAGACCAAAGCTGGAATATCTGGGACACGTGATTAGAAATTAGAAAAATCAGAGCAGCAGGCGGACAGAGGACATCATGGATGAAGAATTTACAAGTCTGGCTCGGTCTATTAGCAACCCAAATAATCAGGAAAGCAAGATCACGCGAAGAGACGATAAACAACCTCCTAAAAGAAGAAATACCATAAGAATGTAGCAAAAAAAAAAGAATTGTTTTTGATTGAACCTAATACTTTAGGGCAGAACAATTATTGGATTAAACTAACCCATTTGCGCCATGGTTCCAGCAATTGGTAAAATTTGTCTATCCACTTAAGCACCCGACTCTGCGATAGGTTTAGCGGCAAACTAAGACAAAATTGACTCTCCACTGAATCAACTACTGTTCCCTTAAGTCAGACTATACATATAATTTTATATTTAGTTAGTATTAGCAAAATAGTAATTCAAACAAATGTATAAAGCTAGTTTCCTATTATAAAACTTTTGTGTGCATCCACCAAAGCCAAGAGATTACAGAATTTCAATATTATTATTTAAAGCACTTACAACTTAGTACTTGTACATCGTAGAGCTATGTATGAATGTATATTCCAGACTAGAGGCTGCAACTGCATCCAAATTTTAGGTGTTACTGTGTAAATTTCAAGATATCTAAAGTTGCTTTGCTTAGAAAATAGAAAACCTACAAAATCATACTCCATCTGGTTTCAGTGTAGTTGAAGTAATAGGTTGTTTCAACCACTTTTGTGCGCTGGCAGTTTCCTTTTGTACAATTATGAAGAGTTCTCGATCGTTGGACTCCAATTGCGATCGAAAGTAAGTTATTAGACTCTCTTCATCGCCGATGCAATTGGGAGAGTCCAACTTCGAGTCTAGATTATAGTATTGTCCGTCGTCATCGATTTTTCTTACAGCAATCCAATGCCTTTTCTTTATCGGAAGAGTAACAATACCGAACTTATAGTCTGCCGGAACATTGAGAATGAAACCCACTACCTCGTCGGTGTTTATACATGATGGATCTCTGACAAAATGGCAAGGGGTTATCAATTGATTTTGATGTTAGTTTTGGACTTACTTCCGCTTATCAAACCAGATTGCCTCGCAGTTTTTCTCTTGTAGCGCCGTCATAATCACGTTGACGTCATAGTTACCGAGGCCAAGGACAGATCGATGTGGATTTATCCAGACCTGTGGACTGAGATGTTTACACACATCATCTAGTTGAGCTTTAGTGTATATATCGGCTGTAATTTTGTAGAAAATCATTTAAGGGTTTGGGTTTCTTTTTTTGGTTTTGATGAGAAATAACTTACATTGAAATAAATTGTTTAGGGCATGAAGAGCACAGAGTTGACGTCGTTGTCGTTCGTGGTATATTATGTCACCTGGCATTTTGTTAGTAACCATTTAAAGCTGTTTTGTACAGTATTAGTTGAGTCGTTTGAATAATCAAATTTTATTCAGCATCAATCGTTTTATTGGAAATTTAGTGAACTTAAATCGCCATCATTTGTTTACAAAAAAGTGTCCGACTGACATGAGTTCATATGTCAGTTGGTACTGTTAGATTTTACATTTTATGCCGTGGCAGCTGGGAATATAGGGTGTCGACTCAGGATCAATCGGTTTATGTTTGGTAATTGGGAAATGAAATGTACCTATGCACTGTGAAATCTGAAACGAATTGTAGCAAATTAAATGTAACTCATAATTAATCGATGGCGGATTAAAGGAAATTGTAGAATCAACAGTTTCCGCAACTAATTTCGAAAGCAACTTAGCAGGCATCATTGGGCAAGGTTTTGGAAAGTGACTGTAGTTTTCTCCAGACAACACCTAAAACTTATTTCACGGTCCCACATCTCGCGAACTTTTGACAAACATCCGAGAGTACAAATGTCATGAGAAAGCTTCTCAAACAACAAATTTCTCTTCGGATACGGCATTAAACAGTAGACCACTTCCGAACGGTGTGATAGTTCTAATAATATTCCACTGGCCAGACAATCAACTAGCATGATGTTTCTGTTATCTCGGGTGGTGTCGTTGAGAATATATTTCCTAAAACTAATATATTTTCAAATACTTTTTTCAAATACTTCTTGTAAGTTTGTGTTTGAGATATCTTCAATCAGAAATCTACATCCAAATAATAGTAAATATCACAGTTTCATTGAAGATCGGTGGTAATGTGTAGATCCGAATCCTATATAGGCATGTTTGAAGAATTTATTAACAGGTGGAGCATCCATATTCGCTACTGTGTTCGTGAGTGCGCTTCTGCGGTTTATAAAAAGTATAGCCTAGTGTAGTCTGTTTCAGATCACTTGTAAATTGTAAAGGTGCCCAGAGAGAGCATTGGAATATTCGCGTTTCTCTTAATTCTTGGAGAAACACCTACATATTTATACGCAACATCCGAGCGCGCTCTATTTCTTGTGAATTTCGTACTATAAAAACTAATCATGTTCGAATCTCGGAAATGAAATTCCGGTAGCATAAGTTTTTCCCTTGTGTACTCATTAAAAAATTGAGGACTGCACCGCTTTGTCCTTAATTTTCTGGTATTTATCCGTTTTCTTTATCATAAATAGTGGCGCTTTTCCCTCGCAATCATTTTGATTGTTTTGTATTCAGTGAAGTCACTGATTGCACTCAATTGAAGTCGTCTGAAGTCTTTGGATTACATTTTTTAATTATTTTGACTTATGTTAAATACATTTGAAGTCTTCAACTTCATGAAGTTAGACTATATGGATTGAATTCATTCGCTGAATGCTAGTACCTTCAATGGATGCAGATGAATAAAAAAGAATGTATTAGCTTTGACTTGCTGAAAGTAATTATTCCAATCATGACCTCAAATTGAAAATAGATTTACGTGTTTTAAGTCAAAGTTATTGACTTCATTGAATTAAAACAAATCTACTTAAATTCTTAGTTCGACTTAAAGGAATGCATTTCACAATACATAATTGCATTCTTTTATAGGTGTGTCTGAGGATCAATACGATGAAAACAAAAGGTTGTAGAGTCACGAATTCCGTTGGGATTTTTTTATCTAGAAAGTATTGTCTCGGTCGATGGTGGCGCCGAATTCGATATGAAAAGCAGAATCGAGAAATCCAAAGCCCCACTCGAAATATTGTCAAAAATTTGGAGGTATAATGTATTACCTTAGAAACCGATTGAACCTAGATGAGGTTTAAAACAGCTGTCAGCTACAACCATACCGCGTTTAGACCAATAAATAGATCCGTTGTGGTACCACCTGGATCGTACGATCCACCATGCCTACTAGCTTCTGATGAAGCATTGTAGACTCTTACGTCGATGTTAATAAGATCACTAAGATCATTTAAGCAGGGCAGGGCAGAGTAGGTAAGAAATAGATTCATTTTTCTCTGTATCTGCAATAATCGTGTGAATGCACACTAAGTGTAGTTGCGTGCTTCCCTATTAGACAATGTCCAGTGATGACGTCTGCCACTGCGGTTAATATGCAGTCTGCTTATGGAAATTAGAGTGTGAGGGTGATTCAGACCCAGCCTAGCCCAAATCTGTTTGGACCTGAGATTTGATCTTCCGAGAGCATCCAATTGTAATTTGAGTTTGCATGTAGCGATTCAAATACTTATGGCATCTTTACCAACTCAAAACTGGTCAAAAAGTTTAAAGAAGAACTCAAATCCCTAAGCCCTACGCATAACTTAACGCTGTGGTGGATCCTGGGACACATGGGCTTCAATGGAAACGAGAGGGCCGATGAGCTAGCGAGAATGGCCTCAGAATTAAGTGAAGGAATCCTGACAGACCACTTTGTTCAACAGCCTCCTTTCCTCCAGGATCTCTACGGACTTCCGTAACCTGCCGAGTTTCGAGACTCCTTTGGGCCCAATACAACGCGAAAAGGACTAGAGAGCTTCTGTCCCTCAATATGCAGGGGCTACGGTGACACTGAGATGGAGGAAGACACGACTTATTTCCTCTGCGAGTGCCCAAGTCTCAGCAGAATTAGACATCAAACCATCGGGAAGACATTTTTCAACCAGCTCTCCGTACTGGTGAACATGCCACCTAAAACTACCTCAAAATTCATAACGAAAATGGGTTAGTTCAGGCGGGCCGCACCCGCTATGGACTAACGAGTTTCTGTTTTTCCGTTTTTCTTTTCAGGTATATGTCCCGGATATTCCACACAGGGGACCACAATGGAGCCGTTGAGATCCAAGTGATGCTGCTCCCACCTGATGGTTGTTGCAGTCACCCCCTCAACCTAACCTAAGGTATCTTTACCTGATGAGATAGGTACAGTAGTTCCACGTCGGTCGAGTTCGTCGGCCCTACAATTCCCTGGAATATCTCTCTGCCTCGGCACCCTACAAAGGTGAAACTGTTCTGCCATCTTTAATAGATAAGAGCGCCAGTTTGGAGCAACTTTCGAATTGGTAGAAAAAGATTACAAGGATTTCGCGTAAAAAAAACACTTGGCGCAACAGGTCGATGGGACCCAGGGCCTAACTTCTCACAACCATTCGTGTTATATTCTTTACACGAATGGAAGGGTCCTACTGTTTAATGCCATATCCGAAGGGCAGTTCGTTATTTTGGACAGTTGTACTCTCGGATGTTTGTCAGACGCTCGCGAGAGGTGGGGCCGTGAAAAAGGTGCTCCGACTGGGACCCGAAACTCAAACCCCTTCCTACATAGTCCAACGCACTAACCACTGAGCCACGGCGTCCACAGGATTTGGTTTGGCTGTCTAAAAAGATGCGGATATCACGTTTCTCTTGACCCAATATAGTACCTCTTTATCGGCAGTAATCCTGCTCTGGAACACGCTACAATAATTAAGAAAACGGAAGGAGAGACTAAGACTTGCCGTTAACTTTTGAACCCTTTCGTCGGTACACGAACACCGCCTCCTCCAAGAATGTCCTAAAACATAAGCTTTTGTCAAAGCTTACATGGTTGATCATACCTATCGTGCAATTAAATCCAATTCAGCAGAAGAATAGGTCACTATTCTAGGCAAACGATGCAAGGATGAGTGACTTTAAGAGTGATTCGGAGAGACAAAAAAACAAACAACCGATTTTAAAAATATGTTAAGTGCTTTTTTTATTATTAGTTATTATTATCATCACTTAAATTGTTTTTATCTATTTCTTCTCATTAGTAATCGCATGAAATGAAACAAATTTCCTTATACGTTCTTTTTGTTTGTTTTAGTTTTACACTTGAAACATTTTTTGTTACAATATTAATAATAATTAAAAATCTTTCAAAAAGGTGAAATAATAAAGTTTTCTAAATCTAAAGAGTTCTCTGGAAAAAACAAAACAAAAATATCTTTCTTGACCAAGAATCAAATATATATATGTATAGTAATAATTATAACTTACAGACACACACGCAGACACACATTTTGCAATAAACAAAAATGAACAAATGAAACGCTATAGGTTTTTTATATTTTATGTATTAATTTTTAAACGATTTTCAGTCAATGTTTGTTTCTTTTTACTCAAATTTAAAAGAAAACAAATGTCTAGCTATTAAAATCAAAAAAAAAAAAAATAAATAAATATATATATATAATTTGTTTTTCATCTTTTGATTTCGGAAAACTCTTCGACATACATATATACTATTTGTTTGGGAGTTCGAATTTGGAAGATTTGTAGGTATTTATTTTTACTCTTCACGAAAAGCTTTTGTTGCATGCACACATACCAATTACTATACGATACATCAATAGTTTGAAATATACATATGGTTTCTTCTTTTAAATATATGCTATATATATATAGAATTTGTTTTCTTTTATTTAAAATATTTTGTATTTGCGAAATATTATTTATTTTTCTTGTTTACATTTCTTTATGTTTTGTTTGTATTCCTTTATTATAATTTATTTTAATTCGGTAAATTTCTCAACACATCAATAAGAATAGCGAAGGGGTGGAATTATAGGAGCTAAACATCAAGAGCGGATGTGTGGTTTGGTAAATTTTGTGTTTAAAAAATGTTTTCGATTACCTTGCTGCCAAACACACTGCTCTTGGTATAAGGTGGACCTTTTGGTAAAGGTTAAAATCTCAGTATAAAATAAAAGTTTTATCAGATGTATGTATTTAGTTTTAAAAATATTATTTAGTACTTCGGATTGAACTCCAGTAAATACCTACACAGGAAAACGTTGCCAAAAAGTTAACAAATGCAATTTTAAAAAGTAACCGTGTTGTTTTATATCACTGTGAGCTAGAGAATATACATTTTGTGTTTCGAATTTGAAACTGGGTGTGGATTTACCTATACTCACATATTCTAAAATTAAATAAGAACATAGTATTTGAAGGCTCAGAGAGTTTCACATAAAATTGGGTTCTAATCGGCGGTATGCGTGGTGTAGACAAATGAAACACGCACAATGCATTCACGGGGTAAATTGAAAACAAAAAACAACAAAATCTTCGGCTAGATCCACTTTTCAGGGGCGTGTGTTCAATAGCAAAGTTCTCGGATTAATTCTATCAAAAGAGAGTTGTCTCAATGGATGTACGTCTATGATTCCACCCCGGTACTCCGATCTTGAACACATTCAAAAATAAATGATCGATTGAAAACCTAAAATACACATTTTATGTTCTAAGATTGGTGTTTATAGTTTTGTTTGTTGTTTTAAATTTTTCTTTTTTTCTTTTGTTCATTGTTTGTTGCACATATTTTCATTTTGTGTAAATTTTACAAATTTATAAACTAATATCAGTTTTTTTATGTTTAATTATTTTGTCCGTTTTTTTTTTTTTTTTGTTTTTAGTAAATAAAGTTTCGACGTTTTTGTAAAATTTGTGTGGTAGTTGTTTTGTTTTTTAGGTATTCGTGCATAAATTTTGTGTGTGTTGTTATGCCCATTTTAGAATTTATGGTACTTCACGATGAACTGTGTGTAAATTTGGATTCGGGGTTTATGGTGGTGGTGGTGGCGTTGGTGTTTTCAATGATGGCGGTGGCGGTGACGGCGGTAGATGGTCCTGACTTATTATTGTTGTAGTTAACATGTTTGAGTTATTACTATTTGGCATGTCCATTGCTTAGCACAACAGGCAAAACATTTGCCTGCTGAACAACAGCATTTATAGCGTCGATTTCCTTTTTTAGAAATACTTCAACACGTTCGGCACCTTTATCAGCACCGATGATACGTTTACGAATACCATCTTGTGATATGAATATTTTATCGCTATCGCGCATTAAATCATTTTTAAACTCAACGATGCCGGACACCGTTTCAGTGACAGTCTTATCAATAAAATCCTCAATATTTTTGGTCTCCATGTCGATTTTTTCTTTCAGTTTACTAGACAAATTATCCATTTCACACTGATCGTGTGAAACACTAATTGCAGCAAGTGCTGTTGATACACTGACTGGTTGGCGTTGAGCCATACCAGGATCGATAAAGATTAGTTTTTGAGTAGTACGCGGTTCACCATCGTTTGAAGCGAGTACTTCGTCGTTCTTCGCTTCTTCGGAGCCGGGTGTTAGCTCCTGGGTGAGATCAGTATTTGATAATTGATTATGTTGAGTTGTGTTGCAATCGACGGCGAATGAGGCATTCGATGAGGTTGCCTTGGGACGTTTTTCTCCACGAATGAATTTTGGCAAAATGAAAATTGTGATAATTGCGATAATATGAAGGCACATACAAAGTTTCAGGTACAATCTTACACTGCCCTGTAAATGTAATCAGAAAATCAATAAGTTACAATTTTGCCAATATTTGCTTATCGTTTACTTACCATAAACTCAAGAAGTACAAATGGAAAAGTGGCATAACCCATAAACACACGAGTGGTCAGACATGTTATAATATCGTAGAACATTCGTGTGAATTGAGTTCTTTGGAATCGATGACGGAACATACGTCTAGCCTGTGTTTGAAAGAAAATTTTTATTAGTAATTAAATACATAAGCAACAAAAGGTACGTACAGATCGTGCTGCTGTGACAAACATTGCCCCAGTGGCGAATGTTAAATAGTATCCAGGATAGAAACCATGCCAAACAGCGCTAAGGCTGAATGTAAGTACGGTTCCATATTTCTTTGGTACGCGTTCGTAAACGATTGTACGGAGCCAAATGTTAGTACCAATGTTCCAATTGTTTATAGCATCACGGAAGTTTGATGCAAACTGAAAATACAAAAGAAATTACTATAGTTACTTACAAATACGAGTATATCTCATATAAACGGACTCAAAACGTCATTCAAAATAAATTTGGGTTATTCAAGGTATCTGCGAAATTCCCTCCGAAACAGCTTGGTGCTAGCTCAAACGAATTCGTCAGATTTAAGACGACAGATGAGATTTGAGTTCACCCCTGGTTGTTTTCAGATTCCAGTTCTCAAAAGAGCTTCGCGTGTACAATATTCGCTATGAAATTCACGAAATCCTGTTCGAGTACTCAAACGTTTTGTAGTTTTTTTCATAAAAGAGAGAAATAAATTTCTTTGCACTGATTTATCAATACAAACTCATAGCACTAGCTATTAGGCCTTTCGGCTTGGTGTATGGAGTAATTTGGTTAATGAAAGTAGTAGGGAGGAAACTGATAATGTATGATAATACTAATTGCCTTTAACTCTGTTAGCTTATCAATAAAGGCTTTACATAGTGTACGCTGTCTGGTCCTGCCTAGGTCTGCACACTTGCATATATAGTGAAAAATTGTTTCTTTTCGTTAGGGATCTTGCAGATGCGACACTATGCCTAATCTGGTTAGATAAACCCCGATGGTCCAGTGGCCGGTACCATTTCAACAGGTCTATCAACATCTGTCTGGTTTCTATTCACTAGTTCTTGCTGTTACACATCCACTGCCATTACCTATGCAGATCGTACTCTTAAGGTCCCCCAGCGGGACGTTCACCACCTCAGCAAGGATGCCGTCAGAGACAGATCCCTGGCACCCAAAGGAAACAGATTCTAAGCCGATGACCCAGCCGATTGACTCTTTTACTAAGTAGTTTTGAAGATATAGTGATCGCCCTCTATAAATGTACATACGTGCAATAAAATTCCATGTGTTCTCTATTTTTCAGAGAAATCTGAACCTTATTCCAAATATTGTTGCTCTTGTTTTTAGATTCCTCACGAAACTGATGAAAGAAAAATCCCGGTGAGAGTTTTGTTCAAAATACAAATTTTTTTCCAGTATTTTTCGAAAGTGAGAAACGGCTTCCGTTTACTTTGACGGACTTCAGACGATATACATCAATATCATCTTAACTGGGAGGCGGCCAGATAAGCCCATATCATCAAAACTTAGGACAGCTCATTTTTATCAAAAAGTTGAACATCCGTTAGAAAAGATTCCTTGGCCAGTTTTTCGTGTAAAGGTACCGGATCGCTGGTGCCGATCGAAGCCATGAGACAGAGACTTGCTAGAACAAAGATTTGAAACTGAACTAAGAAAAGTTGATGCCAACGGTCAAGCAGTTTTTCAACAAAATTCGGTTCCATATCACATGTCCAAGATCATGATAAAATATTTTAAAGACAAAAATAGTTAGAACACTCACCAATTGAAAATCTGTGGGCTATTTTAGAAGCAAAACTTCGCAAAACAGATAACACAACAAAACCAAAATTGTTTAAGGCTTGTAATCCAGATATGGCTCCGAGACCAGCAAATATCAGAAAAGTGTAAAAAAAAAACATGTATGCTAAAACGTATTGACGACGTTATAAAACCCAAGGAAGGACATACATATATATTTCCTTTTAAAACAATTCTTTTCTGTTTTTTTTCTAATTTGTTTAAATTAACACTTATGTTCACATTAATTCGCACAATACTGCACGTTAGAATACTATATAAATCACATAGTGAATAAATGAAACAACACGGACACTTCAATCCTTTGGAATCCTCAACTCCGATTAGAGAATCACGAATTTTACTCGTTCAAAGCGTATGAAATGAATAGGTTTATTACGAAATCGACCTTGAAAAGAAGAATTACCATACAGAGCGATAAAGATATGAAACTGAACTACTCGTACTACGGGTACTCTATTAAAACAAACGAAAAATTAATAATATATTATTTAACTTACCTCAAATGATAATACATTAATGTTTGAAATAAGATCCCATTTGGAATTACCATCCTTATCATAGCCGGTAAATCCTAAACCGGAATTATTGCATATAGCATCGGCCAGCAGCCAAGCATGATAATACTTGAAACGTATTGCTGTGGTGGCCATCATGGCACACCAAAACTTATAAGTGAACGATGAATTCTCTATAAATTCGGGATCCTTAAGACTTTTGATTGGATACATCTTCACGAATTTCATAAATATAAACGCGCACACTAAACTGCCAACAACTTTTTTTATAACTGCTTTCGTTGGCGATGGTTCAAGGATGATCTCCTTTGAGTTTCCATTATCCAAATTGCCCTGCAATGTATCAATTAATGCAAACTCACAATACACATACCCGTGTGAATGTTTGCACTTACATTTGATGTGGGACTTTTAAGTAGATTATATCCCTCAATGAATTCAATGTAATCCCTGTAGAAAACTAATGGGCCAGCCATCAGACCTTGAAAGTGTAACACATACGAGAAATACTCGAGTGCCGATGGAAGTTTCTGCACAGCATGATATTGTTGAGCTTTGGTCAGATCCTAATATGAATTGAGAACGCAATTTTAACGCTTATGCCATAATGAATTGAAAATAAATTGAATTTACCTTTTGTTCTCTGATAAAACCATCATGGATACTGAATGCCAGACTTGTTACTTTTTGTGTTATAATCATAAGCGGTCCGGTTATGTCCAGCGAATATGAGCCGTAGTCATAGATTTGACGATGCAAGTGTATGCACAGCAAATAGGACATGGCCACTATCATAACAGTTCTATAAAAATACAAGATTTAGAATGTTTAGAGAGGAACTGTAATCGTTTTCAATTTACCTTTGAACTATCGCTGGACTCTGAGTTCGTATCACAATGTAGCATACTGAAGGAAGTCCTGCGATATGTATCGCTTGTTGTCCGAAGCAAAAATATCCAAAAACAAGGCCTAAAGATAGACCAAATGTGTGTCGGACAGCGGAAGATACTTTGGAAGGATGTAAGATCGACCGGAAGAGCGATGCCAGGAAAAGGGCGGATATTTGGCATATAAGGAAATTTACCTGAAAATAAAAATGTACATAAATTAGTTATTTGGTTAAAAAGAGGTTTGAATACTTTAATAACTTAGAACTTAAGAAGAATGAAAAGAGTGGTTAAGTTACAGCATCCCATTTACAGTTACAGCATCCCATTTAAGCTATGCAACAAGAAAAGAAAGGCGACAACAAGGCACTCAGGAGACTGTAAAAAAAGAGACCAAACATCTTCGTAACTTGCTGTAGCAGTAAGGACCTTACTTAGACCATCAATTCGGCTTCATAAAATACCTGTAGCCGATATTACTGTAGTTCCCATCGAAGGCTAAATCTGTCCCTACGGCACAAAGAAGTACTGTGCAGTAGTAACGCTGGGTATTAGAAACACCATCTATCTAAACTTATCAGAATGGACACTTAACGTGTATTGACAAACTAGTTCAACAACATGTGTTGTGAATAAAGCTATTTGTCTGCCAGACTGTGGACCTGGATAGAAGGATTGTAGTCTTTAGAGTTATGACCTTTGTTTTATTGTATATGTCTCCCTAGTCTGGCGCAGGGACAAAAGGGATCCAATGGTACTCATCTGTTTGTTCATTTTTTTATTTAGCCCAATTCGCTACTTTAAATTCATATGATAGCTATTAATAATAATATTCAACTAATCATGAAAGATAAGTTCTAGTACTTATCTTTGTTCACCCTCAGTCAAAACAATTTTATGTAACTAAATTCTTGTGTTCGCTGAGAGAGCATTGAACTTATAAAATGTGCGCACATCTAAATGTGGTATCGCTTGAATAAAAAAAATTAAGAAAACTCAATCTCAACTGTCACAGATACTTTAATTAATTTCTTGCTAGTTTAGTAGATCAGTTGTTGGCTGACATAAATATGCAATGCGGATAAGTCCTACTGTGGGAAGTTGTTTTAAATAGCTTACGCTAATTGGAATAAGCAAATAACATTGGCGTCACAATCATATGACTCGAGTTGACGTTGTCATTAAGTGCTTAAAAAAGTTAGCTTACCAGTTTCAAGCCAACGATATTGGTGTACTTTTACCAACTTACGGTTTTGAGATTCGAGACCTTAAGCAGTGCATGAGTAGGCAACTCTAAACAGGCCGACTTAAAATATGAAAATAATGACCGGAAAATACTACTATTAATTGAGTTACAGATCAGTGAGGCATAAAGTAGTAGGTCAATCGCAATGACGAAATAACAGCAGCCATACACGGCTTTTAATAAACTAAGTAGTTTGCAGCGCAAGTATTGAATCGATAAAGTTCCAATTGCATACTGCAGCTTTGTTATTGCTGTTAGTACGAAAAACCTAAGACATATTGTTAGAACCCTTAGAGATTAATATCTGGTAGGCAGATATGCCATAAGGCTGAGTGCTCTCTAACTAATTCGATAGAAAAAGAAGAAATCGTGAACCACATTTTTCGTATCTTTCCCGCCCTATCGGCTTTGAGATGGCATTGCTTCGTAAATCCTAGTGATCTAGCCATACTCGACTTTACAAAATTGTTCCTGGGTCTAATTGCTTGAACAACAAGGGTTCACACCTGGAACTGGTTGCCCCGTCTTTACAACGATATGACAATTCTATGCATTTTAATATTCTATTTACAGTGTAGGTCCCGCTACTACGATTCTTCCTTTTTTGGTATCACAATGGATCTTCTTTTTGATTTAAGTTTTCTCGGTGGAATCGGTGGAGAATGTCTGTTACAAACGCCACATCTCAATCAGCCTATCTAAAGCAAGTCGTGAGAGTCGGGGACACATTTTTTTTATACTGAAGCGCAACTACTTCTTACAACCGAAAAAACAAGGCAACAGCATTAATATCTGTTCGGACAGTCAAGTATCCCTCTAAATTGGTTAATGAATGCAAAAATATTCTCGGAACTTCCTTTTAGGTAAACGTGCTCTGGATACCTGGGCATGCAAGGCAACGCCGACAAATTGGGAAGGGGGCGCTTGTTAAAACCATAAACGCCCCCAAAACGTGATGTAAACATGTGAAAAGAGCCAAAAACTCATAAACCAGGCACAGCGATAGGCGAACGTTCTTGCTCTCACCATGCAAAGAGAGAGTTCACCTGCGCAGAAGACAATACAGATGATCGGTCTGTCGTGATGCAATGTATCAATTAACGTAATCTACTGATACTTACACAGAAATATGTAATGTATTTGCGAAAAGATAAAATTAATGATCTCACACTATCCCACCTTCACAAGAGGGAACTAGCTACATATTATGACTATATTTTACCTGAAGAGAGTTCCACATGGCTTAGCTAAATGCACTCAGGTAATGCGCAATAAAATTGTTTAGCTATCGGTTGCTTGATCTCTATATGACATTTGCATTAAGTCACGTGCAAGTTGCCCACAAAATGAAAAATGTAAACCAGTCCTTATTCGATTTTAGTGATGCAATGCGAAAATAGTTTCACATCAAGTGCACATGAGCCGATCAACCGATCAACCGATCGTTGAGCAGTAGGTGCCCCTCGAATGCTAGCCAATATATTTCGCTCGCACAATTACTCGCAATAAAGCACGTAAGTTTGTTGTTTCTTTTTTTAAACTATACGAATAATTCGCTATTAATTAAGGCCAATTAAGAGTACTAAAAACAATCAAGACGTATGACGGTCTGCATGAACTCATATCTTTCGCTATATTTTGCATTTTGCGTTGAATATTCTCTGTCGATAAAAATAAATGCCTTCCTCAGTGCAACTGACACAAATTAGAGTAGAGATTAAAATTTATTTTTATGCTAGAACAAATTTAATGACCACGCCATTCGTCGCGCAAATACACAGAATGTATTCGATGATTGAACATTGGCAAAGTTGGGGTTATCGAAGATTTTGTTTTGTATATCTTTTATTTATAAATTCGATTCGAAGTCGAATGTCATTACCAAACGACCAAGGAGTGTGTACATGATTTGGCAACATCGTGTATAGTGTTTGGTAACAGGTTAGACTATCATTTCGGTTGGGTTGGCAGTTGTCTTTTGTATTTTCTTGTTGTTTATAGTTTTGTATGTGATCAGACGTAATGTAGGCGGAAGTTCTTATCAGAAGAGTTCACGACTTTGATAGATGATGGGTTGAAAGCAATTATTTCTGTTTATAGAGATCAGAGTACAGAGTATTATGCACAACGTTTGAAGGTCTGGTCAATCAGACATAAATGATACCAGACACTCTGTTGTAGATAGCTAAATGTGTCAAGCTCTGCTGATTGTGTGAATATCTAAAGCGGACGAGTTAGAAATAGATGTCACACCATCACTATGAAATTAGAATTATTTGAGTCCCCCCCTCCTAACCCAACGTTCATCTATGGTAACCAAAATAAACCCCACTGTACAATTTATTACTCGTAAATCTTTCAATCTTAAATCGTGTCAAGTTACTCTATAGTCTGAAACGGAGACAAAGGAAAGGAAAATTTATTTATAATTAAGGAAAAATTAAGATTCATCATTTTCTACAAGGGGGGTGAGTTGCTTATTGAAAATGAGGTCTGCAAAACTGAAAGGCTTTAGTCAACCATTAAAGATACGACAGGGAGATACGAAAGTATTGTAGAATGGAAAAGCAGGCCAGGCACAGGAAGTAGGAGAAGTACATACATTCGTTAGACGATGTATTATCGCTTCTTCTGGTGAGACAAAAAAAAGAAGCGAATCGTGATGTCAGTTACCTTTTAAATATATTTTTAAGTTAAACCAAAGGCGTTCAAATGGTAGGCGCTATTTAAAAATACCGACCTCTATCTGTGAACTCACTCCTACCTCCATTACCGTGATGTAAAGTTGCTTTTTACTTAGGTACGTACAATTAAATGGAATGAGAACTGTTCGCACGGTACTATTACACCGCTTTGCTGCCACTTTAACTGACCAAGACTGAGATAAGTAAACAAAATGAGTGAAGTCAGCTCCGATTTAAGCATAGAAAACTGTATGCTTGTAAAACCGACAAATTTACTTCACTTTGCCTTATTTCCACTTGCTTCCATAGTCGAGGATTCAGACCACTAAACCTACCTCCGTATGAAAGAATCGGTTAGGAATAAAATGATGGATTCTCTATTGGGAAAATATACCAAGATTTAGCAGGTGCTTTGTTCACCAAAAAAGGTCTATTGTTAGATCACGGATCTATCGGGACGTTCTATAGAAGAAAGGCTTCTCAAGGTGCTAGTTCGCAGAGTTCCTAAATAGAAGAGCGCTTAAATCGAGCAGTCTTATTGTCACAAGTTCGTGCAGTTACTCATACTCTCCTACATCTTGCACTACAGTACTTCTCCTAATGTAACAGACCTCTGATTAGTTTATCATTACTAACCCAGTACTAGGTGTATGATCAATTTTAAGATAGTTGAATGTCTGTAGAAAAATTGAGTCACCAAGTCACTTAGCCACGGGAGTGAGTGGATTCCCTGTTGAACTCCAGTTTGAAATGGCTTTTCTGCGAGGATTTAGGCTTGCATTCTTATAAGGTCTCATTGATCCAAATGACCATAGCTGCGACGTAATTTTAGTGATTGTCCCCTAAATATTCCACGAGGGGCTTCATATAAATGCAGCTAAAACTGAAGCCTTCAGCCTTCAGCCTTCAGCCTTTCGAGCTCTTTCTCTCAACTTAACATTACTGGACGGGAGGTCGTTAAAGTGCAAACCTTTTCTTATCTGCATCATCTCGACTGCTGGCGACACCGAACTCGATGTTAGGATCAGAATTGGGAAAGTAGAAGCTGCTTTTGAAATGTTTGAGGTGTGGACAAGCAATGTTCCGATTGTTTCGCTCCAATGTGGAGGTAATATTGTTGAATGGGTGCAATTACTTGAAAGGTGACCACAACAATCCCTCGGAACAATCCTTCGTTAGAGCAGGAGCCGAGACATCACTTTAAAAAGAAGGAAATAGTTGTGGATTGGTTACACGTTAAGGCGTGAAGACAATTCCATTGTGAAGCACGCCATGCAATGGAACTCACTTACCAAGTCAAGAAAAAGACATGGTGCAGTAAAGTGGAGGATAAGTATGGGAGACTTGGAAAGAGTTGAAGGGAGCTCAAGCACGGAACAAGATGTGCTCTTCTAGAGTTTACAGGAACTAACTATGATTTTGTCAAATCCAACCTCAGGACTAACATCGAACTCCAAATTGTCGGCATAAACCTCGAAAAAATTAGGGAAATTGGTTTCAGCGATTCATTCGTTCAAACGTTCTGGTGAACTACAATTTGAATGATGTTGTGTTGTGTAGTTGATGGCATCGATAGTCCTTTCTGTATGAAAAACGTTTCCTATACCAAAAGGCGATTGACCTTCAATTTGCAAAAAGACACTCAATGTTCTTTGTTTCACTAAAAACTAAAAAAAATAAATAAAAACAAAGCCATTTGTTTGAACTTTATCTTGTTGTGTCATTGAAATATTCGGGCGAGGGTCTATAAATCCCAAGATTTTCTTTGGGGGATCAGTGTGTTTGCCTTATTGTTCAGCAAAACATGAAACACATTATTAAAAATTCACGCATCAAATCACTTCTCGTAGCTAAATAAACATATTCTAATCTTGAAACCAGAAATCATATGCAGACCCATTCTGCTGCTCTGCTATTCAGATGAAATTCCCAAGGTCATCCAGAAGCGACATCAATTTTATTATATCTCTCGGTATGTTGCTTCCTACATACATACATAAGTATGTACAAATGTGATGGCGAATTATGTATTTTATTTATCGGATAATAAACGATGATGCAGGCGCCAAGAAAGTGGAATTTTACATGTAATGTTTGTCGAACGAGTGAGGTGTTCACCTTTTGGTTCATTGTCTGCTTTGCATTTGGGAGTATCTTTGGAGACACGTGTGTTTGTTGTTTGATTCAACTATCGCCGACTAATGAGGCATCACACCACCAGAACCCGGTTTCTGTTATAAATACAGACGGGCTATATGTTAGCATTTTATAGTGTTGTTTGACCAGCTGTGACGGGCTAATATCAACGATTTGGGTTCTATCATAGACTGTATGTACTGTAAGCATTGCACAGGTTGGTTGTTTTATAAAAATTGTGGAAAGGGTTTGTGCTCGACCTCATGCAATCACTAATCTGGAAGTAATATGGACTTGCAGGTCGGTGCATAGTGAGTGTAAAAGGATAGTTGTCTAGAAGTCAGGGATAAATAGACTGTATTGCATTGTGTTCATACAGTACCAATGCGTTTAAGGCTATCGCAACAAATTCAATTCCCAATGATAGGTGGGCGCCGTGCCTCAAGTGGTAAATGCGTTGGACTACGGAGGAAGGGGTGTCAGGTTCAATCCCTAGTTTATTTTTATTTAGTTAGTTTAGTTTAGGCCATTTTTTTTCTTTGAAGTCCATTTCATTCGTCAAGCAGCTGATTGGCTGGCGGTTAATGCAGTATCAGCATCGGAGATTGTCATATACTCGTACATGGACAGTCAGACAGCCATCAAATATCTCGGATCCAGCACTGAGATCTTAGGCAGTGAAAGACAGCCGCGTATCTCTTAACGAGATAGTTGGACAGTACAACCTCATCCTTTATTGGGTACCACGTCACTGTAATATATCAGTGAATTGTGAGGCTGACTTACTTGCTAGAAGGGGCTCCTCTGGTGTAGATAGTATAAACGTCACCGACATCAAGTCGCTAACATCTTATGCTAAATACCTTCTCAACGCCGACGCGCTAAAGGAGACCAATCATCGATGGCATCAACTTAACCAATACAACTAGACTAGGCTTCTCTTGCCGACCCTAAACGAAAACATATGCATCGGATCTCTCTCCTAAAATACAAGAGAGGTTTCCTCTCCAAGATAGTTAACACTGTAAATGCTATAGGAAGACATCCTTAAAGAGTCGACATCCCCTACAACAACTTCTGCAGAAGCTGTATGGACGAAGAGGAAAGTCACCTCTTATGCACATGGTCTGCTACACTAGCTAGGTGAATACCTATTCAACGATCTTAATAATTTCAGCAGCGCCTGCACGGCTAAGATTAGCTCTTTCATATAAAGGAGTAGATGGTTCTCTGATTAAGAGGGTGATCCAGTCAGCTTACACATCGGTTGTACAATGGACCTTCTGTTCCCCAAGTGCATCGTCACCGAGGGCCGGTCTAGATCAATAAAACAGCTAAATTACCCTTCATTTTGGGATTAGAATGAAAATTCCGATTTCGACTCGAATTGTGACCCCACAGGCACCAGATATGAAGTTTACAGCAAATACGTCCAGCCGAGCGTACAGATAGACCACCTTTTTAACTTTTCCTTCATAGTAATGACAAGTTTAATAAAAATCTCGAGTGTCAAAACAATGCTCTATCCAGGGCCCTCATTTCTTTAACGACCTCTCCGACATGGCGTCATAAGTATCCTGCGCTTCTTTAATAGCTCCGGTGGATTTAATTGTCTGGGTAGCCCAAATGGAAAGATCAATAGTATTTATTTCGATACAGACAGACAGGTTTTTATAAATTCGAAATACGTTTAAATCCCGAGAATTCGTAAAATAGGTACGTATAGCCTAGATACCGATAAAGTTTGTAGCTTTTCCTGAACCAGTTTACCCCGACCTGAACAATAGCTTATTTATATTTCAAACATTCAACTCTTTAAAGGAGGTCTATGCTCCATCGTTTCCACCGCTTGAACTCCTTCTTACTCCAGATAACCAGAGAATCGACTAAACCTGTCTCATAAAGAAGCTTCCCTGGTATTAATATTAGCTGATACTTATTATTATCATTTACAACAGGTTTTATGAATCACTAAAAGAGAACATAACTAAGTAGGTGGACCTATAAAGCCACGTCGTGATAGCTTCTTGTATTTAAATTAAGCAAAGACAAACAAAAGAAATATCAGAATCAGTTCCAAGGAAATAAAATCGGAATCAAAGTGATAAAAAGCCAACAGAACAGACGAGTTAATGGCTTTGATTAAGCACAGTCTACTAATTGAAAGCGGAGACGAGACACAAATCGTTTATTAAAGACTGCCAAATGTCACTTCTCAAAGCTATGAACGCGGTGGTATGGTACAGCATATTGACATTATTTTTTGTAATTACGTATTTTGACATTGGAAGTAAAAAAAGTAATCAATTCCTCCCACATAGAGTTGTTATTTCATTGTCATGGTCAGATGTGGTTAACCGAATCGTTTGTGACAAGGCCATGTCGATTATATTACAGAAGTATTAACATTTTTCTTACATTAACGGCTTCAATCGCTGTCACTTTCGAAATGCCTATGAAATATGCTATTCAATTAGCATAGGTCTTTTAACGAAATATGTATGTCATCAATGTTTCATTGCTGAATATTAATAACCTCATTTAGGGTGGCTACTAATTTAGTCGGATATTGGTGTTGGTTAGTTATTTTTGACAAATTCTGGATGTACTTCGAATTATGTCATATTTTGAGAATATACGTTACGTATTATGAAGAGCTGTCAAATTGAGAGTTGTGGTTTGAGATCGAAATCTTTAGACGTTAGTTTAATAACAGTTTAGTGGCTACATGTGTGGTTGTCGACTATCCTGAATGTATGACGAGTGAGAGAATACGGTATGACAGGGCAAAACTCATTGGATTTAAGCATCAAAAGCTGTCAAATGGTCAGGGGGATCTCTAACAGATATTCTTTACGTAAAACCATCGCTTTAGGGAGTCCATGTAACTGGCTCGTGGAATTTTGGACCATGCAGGCATCCTAAACGGCCATAACACTATTCCGAGTAATTCGTATTATATTGTCCCTTATCTGGACTGTAATGTGAAGTAAAATGTGACCAGATAGTAGTTATACTTTTACCAATTGTTGTGTCTTAGCAGCTGTCAAAGTTACCAATGACATGCAGGTGTCGAAATAATTAGTAATGTTTCTCATTCCATGCGAAACGTGTGGAAATTATTAAAAAAATATATGTACTACAAATTCCGGTTTAGTTGTAAATACGCAACGTGAATTTCGTCATGAGTTCGAGGCGATTCGTCGTCGCACCGTGGAAAAGTTTGAGCTTGAGTACACTCTTTTGGACCTTAAACCATCAACCAGGCAGAGATTGGTGTGACATAGTGAAAACATAGCCGCCATAGCAGCCAGTATCGAAGAAGACACAGAAATGTCGATCTTCGCCGATCAAATAAATTGGGTATCGCCAGAGAATCACCTGGGCTTATTTTGCGATTGGTTTTGGGACTTCATCCGATTCATAAGCCGGACGACCATAGACAACGCATTGAGTTCCCTAAGTGAGTGCTATAAATGATGGTCGCAAATACGGATTTTGGCCAAAAAGTCATATTCTCGACCGAGGCCCATCTTTGGCTCAGTGGCTGTGTCAACAAGCAGAAATGTCATTATTGGAGCGAGCACAATCCACAAGTGTTCGACCAAGCATCCACAAAGATTGACTGATTGGTTTATGGCATGGCGGCATCATCGGGCCTTATTTCTTTTAAAATGAGAAAGGAGACAGACTGGGGCTATGTCAAGCTCGACACATACTCGTAGTGGCATGAAGTCTAAGTTTCTAAAAGAAGTGCTTGAGAGTAGAATGCAATTCTAAACGAATCTGCGACTGTAGGACCACTGTATCATATTTCAAGCAGAAGTCACAGCAGTCCCTAAAGCCATGACCTGGCTTTTGATTAACTCGTGCTATGTTCCAGGCCACAGGGACATTTCAGCCAATCGCATACCGGAGGGTTTGCAGATCAGAACCTCTCTGATTATAGGGGGCAACCGTCAGGAGCTATTAAACAATAGGTGGAACAATATTAGCACATGTCTCTCTTACGCAGAGTAAAGAGCTTTGTCACCGGGTCAAACTGATTTAATGGGTAAGTGGTTCCAACCGAAACCGATTGCCCAGCCTCCTCTCCCAAATGGAGGGTCTCCATGTACTAGTATGTAGGTCTTTGGTGCTGGTAATGCGTTTATTTCCTATATTGGTATTACAATGGATCTTTCTCTGGTCTAAGTGGGTCCCTGCTGAGTAGGGACAACCACCCAACCCAACCGATAGTATTATTGTCACACAAAATTGCCCTTTCGACTCGGCATTAAACAGTAGGCCCTTCCAGGCCCTTCTGTAAGAAATATAACACACTCAAGACGGATGATTGTGAGAAGCTGGGCATTGGTTCCCATACGAACCAACTGCGGTAAATATTTCTATTTGTAGAAACGATATTTTCATATATTGTCAGCGATTCTACAACTTATTTTCCTTATCCGTCCCTTCAGGGTGCGGTTCCGGCTTTGAAGCCTTGAGATGTTCTTCACCTTCTGAAAAGCAGCTATTCATCATTTCGCTTCTGAGCTCGCGATCAGCTCTGTTTTATCTAACTAGCGGTGTCTTTTATGTCCCTGTTTGGTTGCTATCATTATTCGTCGACCCCGGGGTTTGCAGGGCCGTACGCCCACTGGGAGCTGTAGAGACATGCAATCGGAAAGAGCCCTTCTATCAGTGCACTTACTTCAGTTGATATCTGGTAAATACGAATTGACAGATCCACAGACCCAAATAATAAACATTTTGAACAAATACAACTCAAAAATTGCATTCACTCATAAAACAAACATGCTGCTCCTTAAAGGATACGAGTACGTATACATGTTTGTATGTATATAATTCGAAATCATTTGAAAAGCAATAACCCAATAAAATATCATCCTCCTGCCTCCTTGTGTGTGGGAAGCAATTCTTGTTCTGAATTATGAATGCGTTCCATTTCTAACCTATATCTCGTTCGTGTACATTCTCATGTGCAAGCCAACAACAAAAAACACACACAAAAGAGAGCCAAGCAAGAATTCAATTCAAGACTTCTTCAGCGTCAGCCCCTCAAAAGGATATTGACACTGCGGTGATTTAGAAATTGTGTGTGCTTGTGCGGATGGCAGAGTGGTTATTCTCTGGCAATTTATACAACTTCTTCATAGTTCTTCCATTTTCATGAGGAACAATTATTTCGCTGTGCAGAAACTACTGCTCTACACCTATGTATATAGTATACCGAGTGAATATGTTCGCAATGAGAGAACGAAAGAGAGCCAAAGAGTAAATGCACAAGAGTGTCAAGAAATGTGTGTCTGAGAGGTTATTTTTGAATAGTCACATTTTTTTGGCAAGATAAAATTAAAAACGAAATTGATTGAGTGGTCAATGGCGCGACATGAAAGAAAATATAAGTTGGAGATAAAGTTCGGTGGGGTGATCACTTCTGAGTCAGGTGTTTGGCATATATAAATAATTATTTGCGAAAATGTCGAAATAGTAATCAATAATGGGACAAAAAGTATTCTTATCACAAATGGAATTTTTTTTTCCAACGAAACAAAGAAACTAAAGGTTTTATCTAAACGATAAAGAATAAACTTTGCACATACATATATTTTTATAAGGAATGAATGATATGAGCTGTCAAAACCAACTGAATGCTTACTTAATATTTCATAACAGTTAGCAGCTAAAGTGGAACAGATGGGATTGAGTCTTAAAAGGCTTTCAACTGTGGATCAGGTGCAGATGACATTTGTTGTCGATGAACTTTCCTTGAATGCCATATGAATGAATTTCATTAGACCAGTCCAGAGCGGAAGAAGTTTTTATAAGGGCTAGCAGCTAGACTTTTTCTTAAACTGAAACAGAACGAATTGAGTCTTAAAAGGCTTTCAGCCTTTGGAAGCCTCTCCATTATGAAGAAGTTACCCTACTCTACGGCAGCTGATGTAGTGTAGGATTGACTTATGAGATTATCATAAAAAACCACACACGGATTGCTAGAGAACTATTACGGTAACCCTGATTTGGTTCGGAAACCCAACTTCCTTGAAGTTTTCAAAGAAATACTTTCTCTGGTATTTAAGTCTACTCCGAGATATGCTCTGGCATTCACAGGGTATATGTGCGATTTCCTCCGAGATGTGAAGGTCCCGGCAGTATCCATATTTGATAATCCTGGTCTCATGGTGTGCCTTAACAGAAGGAAATGGCCAGAGAAAATCCCTATTGTTATACTGTAACCGTAACCTGCTAGGTTTCAAACTTTCCGCACAAGACTTTACACACCCTGTGCCCTCCTAAGTTGAAACCTTTTATGTCACTCACGTCTGACATCCTCTTAGCCACACAAGTCTGTGTTTGCATACATTAAACAGTGTTGCTTGGGGAAGTATTGACACCCTGTTGGGCAGTTCGTTTCCCTCAGTATAGCAGTGTCCAGGTGCCCAGCATAATTCGACACGGTTATGTGTACATTATCTCCTAAGCATTGTGCGTCAATTAAAAGTTTATGATGTTGGATTCTAGCGCCTTAAGCGGAGCCTGATTATCCATGTAGATAGCGATATTCGTGTCAGATATCGATCCCTTCTCTAGGAATAAGCTTTGAGTACAGCTACAACCTCTGCTTGGAATACACTCCAAGTGTCCGGGGTATCAGGACTACTTACAAGTCTATGTCGCCAGAGAATATACATATGTATGTACCTAAACCAGTTCTCGTATATCAAAGTCCAGGGTATTGAGGATGTCGGAAAGTGATTCCCTTTGAATGGAGTAATGTCCCACACTATGAGTAGCAGAAAATGATCAGGAGGACCATCTCAAGGTGGCGTTCTCTTACCACTAATAATTGGAAATATTGGAGTGCTTTGACATTAACTCTTATCACTACATACTAATATAAATGGGAATGATTCTGGATCTTTAGTCCAAGGCGCTCTCAGTTTTTCCAATTCTATGACTGGTACTATCTTAGTACCACTGGTCCAAAGTTCACGATTCGATTCCCATGTAGTTAAAGTCCCACCTTCAGTAAAATATGTGCGACAGTAAAGATGTCATGAAAATGCATCTCAAGAAAGTATTTCCTTTGTTCGAAGCTAAACCTGAGCTCTAAGTTTGGCAGATTTTTGCAATAAGACCGTTCATGCGTCTAGGTCCATTAGACCGAGGCCCTAGCTTCTTACAATCGTTCGTGTTGTATGTGTTATATTTTTTACACGAACTGCTTCCATCTACCCCAATGATATAGTTTGTGAGGCGTGCGTCGGTATAAAAATAGATGATTCTCCCAGAATGACTTGAAAGGAATGGTAACCTGGAAGATATTACTAAAAATGAGCCTGGCAGAGTCTATGTTTTCGTGGCGGACTCTGAGTTTATTTAGAATGTAAGCGTGGCCAAATTCTTTACCGGATCACTGAGATGTTGCATTAAGCAAAGACCTGAGCTATGTGGAGTAGTCTGACACCCCAGCAACAGAATTTTTTATTTTAGCTAGTAAGCTACTTTCTGATATTATTGCGCCAATGCCATCTCTACAAATAATTACAATGCATCCCTCGGTCTCGAGGTTCATCAATAGTCCAATAAGCAACAAAAACACCAGAGAAAGGCGAACTACCCAGAAGAGAAAACGCCTTGATCGCCTCTACAACTTTTAATTTTATAAACTATTGCACAACAGTAACAATTATATTCCAGATTGTGACCCCCACTTGGCTCCGTAATAACTATATTATTGAGACTGATTCCAAATTCTAAGTTTCAATTGACGAACTTCATGTGTAATTAGCTTGATTACTGAGAGACGCTTGCAGGTTAAGGAGCCATTAAGAATAAATTGCTAAAAGTAAAGTTCACAATAAACTTAACGTACTTACGACTTTTATAATGTAGTAAAACTTACCTAAAAAGAGAACAAATAAATAAATTAATTAATGCATAGCTAATACCTAAATAATAGTTAAACTGAATGTTTCATAAAAAAACAAGTGAACTGTGAGACATCGTAAAGAGAGGAACTGACTTAATCGGATACGTTTGCCAGCTTCTCTTCGAATCAGACGTCATATTCGAGTTTCCCAAAAATAAGGTGACAGGCCTGAATTAATATTCTTATTGGGCCTTTCATGAAAGGTTATAACTATATAACACTCTCTAACTTTGATAACTACAATACGTATGAGTAAATAGCAACCGACCACTCATTTCTATCCAACACTACGTTGTACCAGCTGATCTATGACATTGACAGATAGATGACAGAGGGATTGTTATTGAAAATTATTATTCTGCACATGAGGACATGACGAAAAGTGTGTTTAGAATATTTAAATAAGTGTTTTGGACTCTAGTTGATGGCAAAAAAGTTTTTATTTTATCGTTACTTTGGATTTGATTACTTCAACCCAAGTTTTGCAGCTGATTTTCACTTTTTGGAGATCGCTGTCATTTTGTTAGGTTCACTTAAGGAATAACCGGGATATTGTTCTTAAGCTATGTTTAGACGAGGTGCAAAAATTAAATTATAATCGAACGAAGGGAAGCACTGTGAGGCCATCTTGGTATTAAAAAGCAGCGAAGATAAAGACACAAATGACGTACTGTGTGGACAAAGGATTGGGTAGTCCACTGCTAGATAATTAAATTCACCTCACTCCCCTGTCATTATTCGTTTTTGCTGCACGAAATCAAACTTGAAACGAATATAGTCGTAGTACGCAGCAGGGAAAATACGCATCACGCATCCAAAATATATCACAAAAAACAATACCAACTTGCTACATCAAATTAATTGTCAAATGTCATAAGCTTCGTACATCTGCTAATGTCATAAATGTATGACATTGGCCTGACAATGATACAAAAGACCCTGTTCACACACGATTGACAGACTGGATTTTTTTTTTGCATTTGCATGTTCAGATTGGGCGCGTTCCGATTTCTAGGCACTACATTTGCAGGTAAGGCCTAAAAAATGGAACGGCAAACTGACTTAAAATGTAGGTGACATTTCAAGTCACACCTCGCATCTTTATTTCCAGGTTTTACTTTAGACAAAGTGTGGACTGTGTTTGTCAAGGGATCTTACTGATAAATATATTTATGTGAAAATGGAACCTGTAAAGAAGGCTTAATTGAAAAAATAGCCGATAATAAAAACAAGTTCCCTTAACTTTTTCTAAAAATTTCTGCTTCACTTACAACCTTGGACTGTGATTGTAATATAAAATTGTAATGAAAACACAGCGCATGTTGATCAAATAATCATATCCTTTTATTGTATCAAATCGATGATCACTTTTAAGTTTTTAATTTATGTTGTCATCTTTTTGTTGAGTGACAACGATTGACATTTCCAAAAGTCAAAGAAAATCTGAAAATCCAGACCTTTTCACTTTCACCCTGGCCTGTAAACGTCAAAAATCCTGTGTGAAGAGACTCAGAGTGTTTCCACGCTTGACATATATATACCTGACAAATGAATTGTCAGATGAGGGTTACATGTCTTAAGACCTTGTACTCGTGAGATTTTATTCCTTATTTACATATGCACTACAAATGTGACTTATTGTTAACAAAACAAATGATCATACGTATTAAGTTTTGTTTTATTACCATTCTAAAACATCAGTGAGAGTTCAAAAACACTTAACATACGATTCGTGCAGTAAACAGTGATTAATCAATTATAAAGGCCTTGGAATGGTACAACAACACATACATATGTATACGCACATACATACATGTGTATGTATAAAACAAAAATCTAAATTGGAGAAAATAAAAACATAAAACTGAGGATAAATATAAATTTTCGGTTCTACTCGTACGTTTTGCGTAGTAAGTTTAAATATCGTATGTTTGTTTATGATTGGATATACACATGTATGTATGTTATATTTTTGGGTGGTCCGAAAATTATGGAATTCTGCATAGAAATTGAATTTTATTTTGAAATAAAGATAACAACACAACTGTTTTACAGACTTTATAATCATTTTTTTCTATATTTCTCGCGCACTCAAGGGTCTATTGCTGCCCTAATAATGTTAAGACATAGGGCGGGCATTAGGGTCATTAAGGAGAGTAATTAAGAGATACCGAAGAACGTTGGTTTTAAATGTTTGTGATTTATACTGTGAGGACATAATAGAGCTTGTTGTTGTGCGGTTCACGAAAGAATACATATACTTGACAGTAGATTTGATTGATAAACTGATGACCATTCGAAGAGGTGTTGAGAAAACTACAAAAGTCGCTTGGACTGCAACTGGCTAGTTCGTTCGAGCACTGTTTCTAACAAAAAAGCCACCAAACGAAGAAAATATTCGAGAGCGTCAATAGTCACTGCTATGCTTCCGTCTCCTACTAGTTTTATCGCTCGATCTTGAATTCTAATTAGTAGGAGAAAAGAGGTTTTGAGTGCACAGGAACAAGGCAGCCAAATTAGGGGGGGTAAATTGCATTCTTTCAGTTAGGATTAGAATTGGATTGAATTAGCAAACAAGAGATTATTTATGAAAGTAAAAATAGAGTCGTAGACAAAACGGAACCTTGGGGGAAGCCAATATTTGTATTACGGATGGGCGACTTGGGATCGTCCAAAAGAACTTGTAATGAATGTTTCGAAAGGTAATTTTTAATCCATTTAAGAAGAGATTCATCGATGCCAAATGCATGCATTGGTCTGTCAATTAGGCAAATACTGCATGGGTAGGCCTTCTCGACATTCGTCAGTAGGGAATTTCATGAATTCCTTCTTGAAAAACCCTAGCTTAGGCTTAAAAATAGACTGAGCGTGGTACTTGAATTCCAATGTGACTGGAAATGAGTACCCAATCGTTCATTCTATTTCGTTGGAAAGTTAAACCGAAATTTAGATTCCGGCATTTAGGATGTGTAACGCACAGTGATACCCATGTTGGTGATATTTAGAAGTATAGTTCCTAATTCTTTATTCGAAAGCCGGTTAAATATTTTATTACTTAAGCTTCTGCTATGACGGGTATTACAAACCGTGTACTATTTGAAGGTGGCAACCGTGGGCCAATGGTTAGTGCATCGGGTTCCTAGACAACATCAATAAGTTTTTTTCACAGTCCTATCACTCGAGAGCGTCTTTGGTATTCTCTGGGATCGCAAACACTTCACTGAATAAGTAAAACTTTACTGAATTCATAATGTCAACCTTTCTTGTAAAATATACTGTAGGTACAATCTGACTCACATTGCATTATTAATGATATTACAAAGTCGTTGTTCCCTTTCTTCTCATATCACGTAAGTTGCATTTATCTCGCTTTATTGTTTTTTAAAAATCCCTATACTACGAGCACTACCATCGCACTCACCAAGGATTTCTGCAAGATGTAACCAACAAGGAAACAAAAGGAAATCGCATAAAACCAGTTCAATGCCTCTTCAACAAAAGTGACCTTCAACACAACAACGTGTCAATTGAGATCATCATTTTGTTACGTGTTTACAACACGCTTGTTTGTATAACTTACTTAGGTGGCAGCGTCTATTTGTATAGAACACATTAAATAGACCACAGTGTTCATATTTGTTTCCACTCAATAAACAGATGAAGTACCGGCTAGGGATTACTAGTCGAGAATGCATTTAATCTCGTAACTACTTAACTTGGAGAAGGTCATGATTGATTTCTGATGAAAGTGTGAGGTACTTACGAGTGTGCATGTGGGGTATATGCATATGTAGACGTAGTTTGAAATTGAAGCAAAGCACGAATTAAGTCTGAGAAGCCCGGAATCTTGTCCTACAACAGCATATCGAGATGCTGAAAAAGGGATAGGCAGAGTCCAGAACGAGGACCACCGCAAGTAATAGGTTCAAATGTCTAGCATATGCCAATGATTATTGGAAAACATTTGAAAAAACCGACATGATTCTCTTCGCGAGAGGATCCTAGGAACTTCGGGACCGTAAAAGTGAATCTGGACAACATCAGTTTTATCCAGTACTGTTCTTGGCTCACCAAATTGAAAGTTGTGAATCGAAGTGTCTCACCTACAACGGGAAACCCTTTTAGTAAAGAATCAATCAATCAATATTTAGGTGGCACGCCCCAGTGGAAAAAGGCAGGCAGTACAACCATATCCATTCTGGATCTGGACTGGAGACGGTTCTTGGTTTTGTCGAAATTTGGAAATCAATATGGAACCAACAGATAGCAGAGCTACGGAGAAAATGGCGTACGGCCTTGAGACTGTTCCAGAGATTCAGAGGCTTGCCCTCTTATTAGGATTTACAGGTAGATCCAAGCTTTATAGATATAGATAGCTTTAAAGAGGTTTGCGAGCCTACAGGACAGTTATGGCAAATCCCAAAAGCAGTAGAGCACCCCTTAGCTTATGCAATACAAAATTGTATAGTTTTTTTTTTATCAAAACACCAGCAGAACCTAGTATGTAACCTCATAGGGAATCATTCCAATTGTTACGGTTTCCACTCCTTTATAAAGCAGTACCCCGTATCTGGCGAAGTTCCACAAGGATCGGTATCGGGCTCTATCCCACAGAACACTATATATGACAGGGTTCTAAACTTGAAATTCCAAATGAAGCCCAAATCATAACCTTTGCCAAGGGGATATTGGAAACGAGAGTATCCGAAAGGTGAAACGGCGGATGGCAGTAGTCGGGTAGAATACGCTAAACATATAAACAGAGGGAGCACTAGTAAAGTGCCGTCGCAAGGAAAGAGAGACTATCATTATCAATGGCCAACATAACATAAAGCCGACATCGGTTATCAGGTACCTAGGTGTGATGATGGACCCGAGCAACTAGCAACTAGGGAGCACTAGTAAAGTGCCGTCGCAAGGAAAGAGAGACTATCATTATCAATGGCCAACATAACATAAAGCCGACATCGGTTATCAGGTACCTAGGTGTGATGATGGACCCGAGCAACTAAGCAGAGGCATGATTATGTGTTCTTCAGAGATTTCTTCTGGTCGTCTTTGGCATAGAGCTCAAAAACGAAAACCTCTGCTTGAATACTACAGGTAAAGTGTTCTAACGAAGCAGACAATTTGTAGCTGAAACCGAAAATTCTGACTCCTAACCCATTCGACATTTTTGAACCGCCAGTGTACCAATTAGCATGAGGAATCAATTGAGGGATATTCAGAATTATCCATGGAACTGGCCAGCAAAGATGCGGCTACGAAAAAGGCGAAATCTTTCGGAAAAAGCGCCACGGAAAATAACGCGAAACTGTATTTGAAGTTATTTGAGAATACTGATGGAATAGGGAACCGTCCGAAATCCGGTCAACCGCGTACTGTGCCGTGCTGAATTGAGTTCGAAATTCAAGAAAGGACAGCATATGATTTAGGACTCACTCGCGAATGTAAGAGACACACCGACCACTTATTCACAGAAGCATTGACACAGAAACGTAAGTCAGAATCGAAGAACGGTCACCGACGAATTCTGTTTACTCAAGAGAAGCAGAATCGTTGAAGAATCGTTCAACAATAGAATGCTCCATCATCACGACATGGGTCTGAACTCATTTTGAGATTACAACGTGGCCACCACTCAGCTTCTGTGGGGTTTGATCGCCTACGATGGAGTTACCAAGCTCCATATCTGCCAGAAAAGGTGTCAAAATATCAGTTTTGGAGGACGTTTTGGAGGCCCTCAACACAACACTATTCGTAAAAACCGTGGACCTTTCACCAAGACTCCGCTCCAGCACATAAGGGAAAAAATTGGCCCGCAGCTCAATCCATTAGACTACAAACTATGGTCCATTCTACTCGATTATGGCTTGCACTACTCGATATCCAAGTATTGAGTCTTTGAAACCTGCCCTTACCTGAGAAGTGGAGAATATTCCAATTCATGAGGTACGTACTACAATGGACGAGTGGCCATACCGACTTCGCCGTTGCTGGGAGGCAAATGAATTTTTAAAAATATTTATTCGTTTTTATTTTATTAGCCAACAACCGTGTACCGGTGTACCCGACCTTTTTTAAATCCACCACATGAACTCTTTTAGGCAGCACCTCTACCGGTAGATCGCTCTATGGAATCCAACCATAGTCTAATGAACTGATAGGTGGTGGTACCCCAAAAGTCTGTAAGTAAACAAACAAGACGTTGGAAGGTTTACTTCAATCCAATGTTCCCCTATCGGTTTCAGGAAAACAATCAAAACAAACAACGAGACCTCTTCGAAAAGTTAACTAATCTTTGGAAAATGAAGAACAAAAGTATTTACACTCTGTTCTTTAACAAAATGATTGTTTCTTAGCGAACACACTGTAAACAATAAAATGCAAATAAAGTGCGAGAACAAAGAGAAAAATTAATATTTTGAACAACGCAGTCAGGTTTATACTTAACTCAGTCATTAACGAATAAAAGAAAAAGAAATTAAATAAAATAAAAATGACGTAAGTCCTTGTTCAATTCGAGTTATTGTTAATCTTATTCAAGAACTTAAAACAAAAAAAAAAAAAAAACAAAAGCAAATTGTTATTGAACAAACCCCAATCCAGGCAACAGGGGATGTTAGTCGAATTCGCATTGAACTATGTGTGTACGAAATTGGGTCAAACAATCTCTGAGACGGGAAAATTATTTTACAGCAGCCAACCGGGTGGCACACAGATAACCCTAAAAGTTTTCTGCACACGCAGCCATTATAGCAAAAACATATAAAGCCGTTTGACTAGACAGACGCGTTTTAAATTTTTGGCATTGAACTGGGTTGCAAATGTTACATAATTTTTATTTCCAAACCATGCCTATGGAGAGTGTAAACCCGTTCAAACGAAAAGCAACAAAAGAGCAAAAGTAAATGTCTATTATTGCACACACACATGTAGTAAATAGCATTGGTAACCAGTTTGGTGAGCCCGGTTTATACCATTACCCGGTTGTAGTCAGTGGCCAACAGAGCGTGCAATGAGAAAATAGCATCACGGTTAAGATAGTGAATGCCACGATATATGTACTTGTATCTCGAACTAGTTTGGTTTTAGCACAGCCAAGAGGTGATTTTCATTGCGAATCTGCGAATCCATTGTGCTTGAAAGTATTTCGACATTTTATGATCGTAGTTTTTCGTCTTTGGTACCGGTTTGAGTATGCTAATGATTGTATCTGTATCTATTGGTGTTTGTATGTATGTACTTAGAAAAAAGAGATATCTTAGGTGCAGACACGTATAGAATATAAAATTGAACCAAAAAACGAACAGACTTATACAGAATACAGTCTCTATTGTGAATTGATCTTAATTATTGTAAATGCCATACGTCTGTGACAAAGATGTGACAGTTCGATGTCAGAAACAAGCGGCTTTGACTAATTTGACACGTCATGTTATTTCGTAAAGGATGTGAATGCATAGTGAAGCAATATATGGTGGCCGCACCCAAAACTCAGAGAAAGAAAGTCTCCAAAACGCCAGACCCCTTAAACTCAAGTATGAATCACTTTGATGAAACTTGAAACTATTGTGTTGTTGTTGGGTTCTACACAAACGTCAGTGTCAACGATGGTTCCAAAAATGGTTCGGTGCGGTTGAGGATGCTTCGCGGTCACGAAGACGAAGCTTGGGTTGATGACGAAAAAAGAGGCATTGATCGAGCTAGACCACACGAGAGATTGTAGAAACATTGAACATCCATGACCACCTGAAGAAGCTGGGATATGTAAGCGCGCTCGATATTTGGGTTCCTCATGAATTAAAGAACGTTCATTTGACTAAGCTTATGACAATGTGGTATGTATCCGGTCTTGATCTAAACGTGATAAAGAGCCTCAACCAAGATCGAAATTAAACATTCATCAGAAAAAGGTCAGTGTGGTGGGATTTGAAGGTATCGTGGTTCGTCAACTCCTACCAAGGAATCAAACAATAAATTCTGACGTTTACTATCGGCAATTGGTAAAATTTGTTATCAAAGTTTGCGTTTTGTTACGACAACCTTAGGGTGGTCAGATTTCTTGGACAATCTACAAATAACTAAATATGACTTAGGTCAGATATTACCGCTTATTAGGAAGATGTCCTCATGTAATGTTTAACTTGATTGTTCTTAGGAACTTTTGTATTTTGTTCGATCTTTTGCTTAGTGCTCTTTAATGGCTTCATGAGAGGTGAGCTGTCAAATGCCCTTTTGATGTCAGGAAATACTAGAGTATTCCTGTATTCCTGCTACATATCTCTTTGCTTAAACTCTCAATGATGTGTAAACCACTTTACAAGCCAAGTTTGTGACAACGTTAAACCCGAAAACTTAGCTTACGAAGTGTAAATACTTTAACTTTCATCGCAGTGCGATTGGGAAGTATCGGAATATAATGCAATTAAGCATTACATGCATTCTTTTTGAACTTTAATCGCTCAAATAATAATTTATCTCGTAAAATGACTGTAATTAATTATATTTGTTACAATAATTGCGTGTAATTATATACTTTCGCTAGAATTAATACAAAAATATATGAATAATGGTTCTAGCTAAAGTACATTCCGATAATTGCGTTACGGTTTTATTAATGAACTCTGGCGTGAATGATTGAGCGAACACAATACGTTATGCTTCGCCGAAATCGATTGCTCCCTTTGCACCACAAGTCGCATTTTTTTTTATAAATTAACCATGTTTGTTCGATCCTCTAAAGTCTCCGGTCTATTACTATAAATCATGAATGTGCTAAGGCCTAGAAGCGGCCAATTGATCCATTTCTAGAGATAACACGAGCTTCGATCTAAAAAACTCAATGTTTGGTCAGATGTGTGGCACCATCTTGTTGGAACCACACAGCACTGAGAAGTCCCAGAGAACGAGTAATTTCGGAATTAGATGAATATATGCCAGAGCCTGATCCTTCGTCGGTTTTGACCCGTTGGGTTGGCTGCAGACGTGAGATGGTGATATATGTATAATCTGTCTGTGTCCAAGTTTGCCCATCTCGCAATGGTACGGTGGCCTGTGTCGCCCTCTTTGGAGAAGGTTCGATTGCTTCAAGCGTAGAGCACTCTACGCAGATGTTTCATTTAATCAAGCGAGCAAGTATGGTTTCAAAGGCTGCGGTCGGTGTGGTTCTTAAAGCTCTGGTAGTCCCTATACATGCAACATCTTTGTATCTTGGTCAGTGCTCTGGGATATGTAGTTTTGCGAGCTGGGGGCCACTAGACTAGGCACCCATAGGATAGAATGGGTCTGACGGTGGTTGTGTACATCTAGTAGATGACGGGCTTGGGCCTCCATTTTAGCCAAAAATTAGCTTCACGCTGAAACTGATTTTTTTATGAAATTCTGGATTTTATTCAAGTTTTTGTAAATCCCAATCGGAGAAGTATTGATGGTTGAAATGATCAAGAGGCTCCAGTTCTTTAGTTAATTTGATCTTTTAAGGGTGTAGGCCAAGACCTTTACGCACAATGTGGACTGAGGTTCCCAATTCCTGTCAACGGCGTGGAATCTCGTTTTGAAGTAAAGCTCTCACGGCTGCGATATTTTTGGTGCATTGTCTCACTGGCGCAGGAATTAAATGTGCTGACTCAAATTTGTCCACTATAGCACCCACAGCTTCAAATTAAAATTTAAAAAATTGACAAAAATGTAGACCTTGACTAACGTTTTGACATTGACAGTTGTTATGTCGTTATTGAAAAATTCTTCATATATCGAAAACATCCTCAAAGGGTTTATCAGTGGCTATGCTGTAAAATTAAATAAAATCGCAAACTACGAACGTCAATAACAGATAGGACAAATTATCTTTCAAAATCCTGTGTGTAAACGAGAATTGCGCCAAAAATAAACTGAAAAAACAATGTCATGTCGATCAAGTCAACACCCAAACCAAGTACACGAATGTACCGATAACGAAAATAATAAATACGAGTGTCGTGCGATGCTAAAAACAGCCCAGACGTTGACCCAAAAACCCATTACCAAAAGTCGTTTGTCATTATCATAGTATTTTGAATTTAATCGTAGGATTCATTTGATTAAACAGTAACCATTTTATTTTGCTAAATTAAAACTTAGACTTCTTATATATGTACATATGTACATATAATTAAGGATATGACATACAAACGTACACATGTACATGTTAAATTGATTCGAAAATCGACCAAACAAACTCAATCACAGGAACAACATTCTGAAATTTGTTTAACGTTCATCATTGGCTTGGCATTAATGACAAAAAAAGAAACAAAAATTGACGAAAAACTAATTTACAACCCAAATGCCGTACTCAACCGACAAGTAAGTAATTTTAGTGTCAAATAAACAAACAATTCTATATGTATGTACAGAGAATAAAAATAGAAAAAGTGACTTTTTTTTGTTTCTCTCTACGCATTTAGACTTTATTTCTCTTTTGACATTTTCAGCCTCATTAGCCAGAGCGCAAACATTTGTTTCCTCGTTTTAATTACTAATTCAATCTGATATTGATAAGCAATGCGACGAAAAATCAGGTGATTCGTTAGTCCACCCCACCAACCAGCCGACTCGACTCAGCCAGCGATAATGGTGAAGGTAAACACAGTGACGTGTTTACATTTTTATAAGGCACCACTTAGTTTCATCATGTTTACGTTTCTTGAGAGATACCCGAACTAATGTCTCGAATAATGGTGTTACTAGAAATGATAAACAATTCGGGGGAAAATTAATGAATGGGCCAATAAAATTTATCCAATACGATTATATTTGGTAATAAGACAAAAGTTCTGTGGAATGATCTACAAGAAGCAATAAGAAACAAAAAAAAATTGAGAAATGCCTTTTGTTTTTATTTTCACAATTTGTTTCTGAGTCGTCTGTCTATTTTCGATACTATGATGGCAATCCGGAAGTAATGGAGGTTTGTGTCTATTTCTCCGTATCCCAGGTTTAATTTATAATGTCACAGCTGAGAGTGGCGTTCTCACCACTAATGAGTCACACGATGATGGTGCATTGTTTACTTTGTTTCGAATTTGTTTTGAAATAGAATTCGGTCACTGACTCTCTGGTTTAAAGCGATAATGCGCCTCTGCGTGATTACTAATCCAATGTCGCAGCATTTGAAATATTTGCATAAGCACAAGGGGTATTGTGTGATAGATTTGAATTTACAGCTACTTGTGTCACTTTATAGTTGACAGATGTCAAAGTGACACATTGTTAAAGTATTATGGTTGAAAACGCAAATCAATGATGATGAACAGACCTCGTAAATGCAATATGGGCTAGCATTCTGCGTCGCAGAAAAACAATTGCTAAAGGAACTGACACAACGTTTCGGACAACAATGATGACTTTTCGATATTGTACCCAGACAAAGATTGGTTTTTGAAATGCTCACAAGCTTCTATCAGATACCACCAACTGAAATGTGAATATAACAGGTACAATTTGACTTTTTAAGAGTGAGTGAGATGAGGTTGTTGGAAGCCAACACAAATTCTCTCCTGAAAGTAGTAGGTGCCATGAATAATGAGTGAGCTTGATTTTCACAAAAAAGGTCCACGGATACACGGATAGGATACACCTGGAGATTGATCGGAGTACGAAAAGAGTTAAGAGCTCGCAGCAACCCACCAGTAGAAATAAACGAGTGATTGTCAGACTTCCAACATTGGACACGTAAAACGACGTCAGAAAATCAACGCTGAGCAAAAAGAGCTGACAGTTGGACACAGCTCTGGAGAACATCTTGTGCAAGATTTAGACGGTTCCCTGCTCGTTTCGGATGGAAAACATCTCGGTATGGTTTGCCAAATATATGCGACCAATCAAACTGAGTCTCTTTTTTCGAATTCGTAAGAAAGAAAACCTTATGAAGGGCAAGAACTGGAGAGGAATTTGACTACTGCAGGCGGTTTCCGAAATAACAAAACGAATTCAGCACCTCGGATAAGCAAGCTTCCGTTCTCAATCTTCTTCTGTCGAATATCGATCACTCTCTCATGCTGTTCACCGATTTTAAAAATGCATTCATTAGTGTTTCGAAGGAGTTTTATTTATAAATAAAAAGGGATTTTAAATCCCAAAAGCACAGGCTCAGATTTTTTCCATTATTCTTCCATGCAGATCCTCTTGCTTTGGTGCAGTGGTGCGATAAGCCTTGATTTTATTTATTTCCCACACGTGGTCTGTTGGTTGCGTTAGTTATTTCCCGCCGGGCTTTAGCCTGCACAGTCCGGGTCACAAGCCAACGCACTACCCACTACACCATTGCCTCTCTGTAGGAGGATCATACAAGACAAACCTATAGTTATTACTAAGGCAACATACGATAGATGTAGATGTCACATTGCCGGACAACCGATGGTAAAAAAAAAAAAAAATACTTGGCGCAACAGGTCGATGGGACCCAGGGCCTATGTAGCTTCTCACAACCATTCGTGTTGTGCGTGTTACATTCTTTACTGTTTAATGCCGTATCCGAAGGGCAAATTTGTTATTTGAGAATCTTTCTCAGGACATTTGTACTCCCGGATGTTTGCCAGACGCTCGCGAGAGGTGGGGCCGTGAAAAACTGTTTTTCAGGTGTTTCGACTGGGATTCGAACCCCGAACTATTTGCTCCATAGTACAACGCACTAACCACTGAGCAACGGCGGCCACAAGAGATACCTGACCATCTCTCCAAAACCTTGGGTGTATGTTCTCTAAGATATAGAGAAGCAATAATATAAAAGACAAAGTTGCAGCGATTAAATGAATTAAATGAATGAATCATCTGGAAAATATCTCTTACTTTCACAAGAAATTTGCAAACGTTCCCTAATCTAAAAAACTTCTTTGAAACTCTTTTGGTCATATTTTCAAGGCAGAGTTCCATGGAGAGACGGTCCCCGGATCCGCTGGCAAGACTTGTCGCTTATTGCATCCATCTGAAACCTTGCCATCCTTATTGACAAACACGACACCAAGAACCCATCATCGAAAACCTTCTAAGCTCGTTGAATAGTGCAAAAAGAAAAACCCGCTTCATTGGTTGTCACTTTAAAATGAGTCTTCTCTGAACGACCAGACTAGTGAGCTAGTGAGATGAGCTTCAGGTCTTAATAGACCTCTCACTATCATTGTTCATATCCCCTAGGGAGTTGTTTATTGAAGAATTTTCTCACACTTTCTATCAGAGGGCAACATCAGAACGGGTTGCATAAATGTTTCATATAAAGACAGATGTGGCCCATGGAACAAAAGTTGGACTTAAGAAGGGGTTGGATGTACACATGATTTCTGTAAAGCGCGTCTATAATGTTCCATTGTATAGTCTGCTTGAGTCGAGCAGCTAAAAGCCGCAGTGTTTTTCCATTGCTCACTCACGAGCAGTTAGTCGATGAGTCAATTGACGTTGTCCAAAACTTTTAGCACATTTGTTCCGCGTTCTTGAAGTAAATAGCGCTCAGTGGCTCTCCACGTGAATTCTGCTTCGATAGGGTGACTACTTTTGCGTACTTTTGTACATTATATTGTCGATGTATATAACTATTTACTAAAATAGTCAATAGTCGATAAAATCACTAATATTTGGGAAAATACAATCTAAAAGCTGTTTAACCAAAAATTAAACAAATTTCAAAATAACAACTCACCTTGATACACTTACAACTGCTTCCCTAAACGAGATTGAAAGCAAAGCTGTTTTACTTTGATTAAGCCATTGAAACCAATATTTGTTCTTAAACTTCCGCTGACCCAGCCAGTTATTTAGTCGTGATAATTAAATGTACACTCACTACCCGAGTGACGTTATTCAACTAATCACCTAACCGGTTTCAACAGTGAGTCGACCCAGGCACGTTCCACCCATTTGTTTTCATTGCTCAGAACCCAGCGAGATCCCCTAGCAGTTACATTGTACCGCGTGTCCATAGATAGTAGGCAATAGTTTTCATTCTTATCTCTGAATCAGTGTAACAAGGGAGTACATCTTACTAATTATTTTAAGACGCGTCCCCCACTATTATCGACTTTCAAGGTTACGTGAATTTACACAACCTGATAACATTTTTATTTTTGTTGAAGCGAAGTTGATGAATAAGCTTTGGTTTGTTCGTTAGTATTACTTACATAAATACTTAGTACTGTGCATCACGGTCTTAGGGTGTGACTTATCTTTGCATTACGAGGAAGTCTATAGAATTTCTTAGTACTTGTGACTTCTGAAGAAAGTGTAAGTCAAAGGAGATAACACCTTCGGTAATAAAGTTCTACATTCTTAGAAACAGTTGGATCTCTTTTGCCACAGCCATCACGGTTTCAGTGCCAAAAAGACAAAAGTAACAACTGAGATAGAGAGATGCTAGATTATTGCCTAAGAAGTATGGAAATACCCAGCTAAAGAACGGGCGAAACATGTGACAATTTTCCTCAATAGTGGATACGTCGCACCGATGCCACCCAAAGGCTTTGGAAATGCGACAACACCAATATATTTGTGGAACAATTGCATTGTTAAACTGAAACTACATTGCCTTAAACTCTGAAGTGAGTAAAGTCGAGTCTCTCCAATCACCAAGAGAAGGCATACAAAATAGTTATGAAGAAGAGCACCCAGAGCAACCATGAACCCAGTAATGCACTGGAAAGATTTATTGCCCATATACCTGAGTATACCGTAGGAGACAACGGATAACAATAAGGGTTCACTTAGCAAACAGTTTGCGTTATTTCAAAAACACAATTTAAAGACGTAAAACTAAGGCTTCTCTTACTAGCTCGGGAACAAACGAATATTCAGATATATAGACTAGACTATGTTGGCTAAAACTAAACTTTTAGGGACTCCGAACTGGCAAGGCGAAGGACTCTGAATTCTAAGAGACCAACCCAATATGAAATGAAAGACATCCCTAGAGTATGGATGGATCAAGGGGGTAAGACGTTTCGCAGATTGGCTTTATACTGACTAAGACGTCAGCACTTAGTTTCTGAGAACAGTCATTTTCAAAAGTATGGCACAACGGAGCTATTGCTTAGGTACCAACGGTGGAACTAGACAAAGTCACATCTAGAGTTTCCCAACTTGCTGTACTAGGTTCAACTACTATAGAGTCTAATCTTTGACATCACTCACAATCAATGAACGGTTACACAGCTGGACAGCAGTGTAAGACAGATGAAAGCTGAGACACAATTAGGAACAACGACGACAAATTAACAACGACACGCGGTGCAGAAGCCGATGAGCATATCATTCTTTGTGCCTTTGTCGATTAGAAAACAATATTTGCACCATACACCGCTTATAACGCCAAAGCCACTGTTGTTCGCCAACACCCGGTCGTCAATAATATTATTTTATGCACTTTGTGTACTTAATTTATTGCTCAACCTAGTACATACATATTTTCCGTTTTACAATGGCAACACAGAATACATCATACGAGTATTTCTAAAAGTTTGTTGCTCGCTTTCAAAAGAAAAACAAAAGAATACATTTTAATCGAACGAGGTAAATGAAATAAAGTTTATACGCAGATAAGGCCTACGGCTATTGAGGTCGTTCTGTTATCATTTTATATGTTCAATAGCGCTGATAAGGAAACTTCATATTATTACCATTGTTTCACATGGGCACACATACATATGTATGTAGATTGTATGAATGTTCGAATTACAATCACGATAATGCTAAATGGTGGCAGTTTGTAATACGTAATTTGTAAACACACGCTATGCTGTTTAGCAATTGTAACCAATACGATAAGCTAGTTGTTTCGGCTATATGTACGTACATAGTTGTACGAACATCGAGGCATGGAGTGACCTTGACTTTGAAGATAAAAAGAGTCAACGCTCTCGACCTGACCCTTTTTTGTCGGCGGGCAAATCCTATACTGCACTTAAAGTCAAATATTAAACGAATACAAACTCCATTTGAATATTCCTTTTTTTTCAGAAAATGATAAGTAAGCTTCAGTGATCAAAAATCTTGGGTCATAAGCTTTCAAAGGTTTTCCAGAGAAGAGCATCACTCTACAGTCCTTTTGATGACCGAGCATGCAGTGGACGACAGTTCAAACATTTCATATATCCTGCCTGCTTTCTGGAGACCTTTGGCGATGAATATTTCTCCGTTGTTCAATCAAGTCTAGTGTTTTCAGCCGCAGTGCAGTGTATATGTTAGAACAGTTGCGACATTGCCGATCACCGGACAATGAGAGTCAGTAGTTAGTGCTTCGAACTACTACAGCGTTTGACAAATCCTCGAGAGTAAAAGTATCATAACAAAGCTTTTTAAATTGTCATCGCATTGTAACCCTCTTTAAGATAGGACCTGCGTCTCGTACGGACCTGTTGCGCTAAATCCAAATTCTTTACTAGCAACGACCAGTCTCTAAACATGTTCGCCAATGACCAATACTATGCTGCTGGTGTTCCCTGCGATTAGTTTTGCATTAAAGCTTTCTTGTTTTGAAAAAATTAACAAAGATTTAAAGAGAGTATAGTCCTGCAGTAGCTTTCAGTTGTGTACCTCGAAATGAATTCGCCAAATGAGTCGAATAGAAGAACCGGCATCACGTTAAGTTCAACAAATTGATTATATACCTCAAATTAGTACTGATATTCGCTTCATTATCTGTTATCGCGAGTAGCAGAGTTCAATGCACAACATTTTGATCTTGAAACGAAGGCAGCTGAAGAGGAGGAGTTCCGTAAGTTTGTTTATCGAAAGCGTATGTCTCTAGAGAAGCGAAGTTCATCGCTTACAGCGGCCACTTGCTTATATCAAATAGTTCTAGGGATGCAATAGTTTCAGCTTAATCTTTCTTTACAAGTTGCCCGTACAATTTCGAAAGCAAAACACACAAATTGTTTCCTTCATCCGGAATCTGCAAGAACACAAGCTAATAAGTTAGGTAACATTATATTCTAAATTTGAAAAGTGCTTCGAAATAACTATTTTCTTACAAAAAAAAGCATAACAATGAAATTAAGGAAGAAACCCATTTTCTTAATCGAGACTTAAGTGTGGCTCTTTTAACTACGTGGCCCCGCTTATACCATTTCCGGACTCAAACACAAAGCTAGTTAGTCACATATTAATAACATAAAAGAAATACCTGTGCATTATTTCGTTTTAAAAAACCTACAGAATTCGCATGAAAAGAAAAAGCTGCAAATGCATTTGTAGAGGCTAAGTATGCCCCGTAATCCCTCCACTTTACACTCCTCAAGAAAGAAAGTGATCCTTAATAAAGGAAGACATCTATTGTTTGTAGGGTTGGACGTATTGCTGTTGGTTTCTTCATGCAAAAGCACAAGAGTTGTTCAGTTTTTGGTACTTGCGCGTTCGCATGACACACACGAATTGCAACCATTGTTTCGATGTATTTTCAGTTTCGAATGCACCGACTGAAGTGTTTACATTCCACTTAGGAGACAAATTTCGGCGGTAGCTCAGCAATTGTACAAATAAAAGAGAACATTTTGGACTGAAAAAAAAATTGTGAAACCATTTAAGTACCCGTACCAACAAATGTAACATGGCAAATGCGCTTTTATTAAATTAGCAAGACCCCCGAGAGTTGAGAACCGTCTCCGTAGAAAGAGTATCAATCTGAAAATGATTTTTGCCCTGAGTAAACTACAACTCAAGTGATTTAGTTAAATCAAGTTGTTCTCACACAGTCAGTCGCAGCACCGTCTAATGGGATTAGTACTATTTCTCTTTTCATTAATTTTTATTTCTACACGAATCACTTAAATTTGCTGGCTGGCTACGAGGTTGTGTACTAGTGGAGGATTAGGGAAGGAGATGGGTCAAAAAACTTTCAAGTTCAAATGTATTAGATGCGTATGGAGTAGTTGTTCAGTGGGCACTTGTAGAATATACATACATACATAATTGACCTAATGGGTAACATGAAACAAATTGAATTTAAAAACCACTGCCACTGTTGGGGATGGCACTGATGATGCTCGCAGTTTATTATATTTTAGAAAGCTGTGCTCAAGAACGAATAACTGGGGGTTATTCCAATCGTTAACGAGCGTTCAAACGTACACAGGCGAAACCTACGACTAACTTACTCCCATAACCCACGGCAATGCCAGAGCGGACCATAATTACTGGCTGTAAGAACAATTCTAAGGAATAAAGATTTATCTCCAGCTGTTATTATAGACAAATAGACTATAGTAAAGGCAGTTTAACTTTTTGAAGTTCGATATACTTTTTGGTCCATTCAATCTCACTTTAATGTTTTTTTTGCCTGCTCTATCGGTTTCTATTTTGAACTTTGGGAAGTCGAAGATTGTAAAGTTAGTTTTGGATTTAAATATGTTTACAAGATCACACCCACTACAAGACCTCGAAATAAATATAACTGGAGAATAAGCCCCAAACGCTGATACCTAAATGAACCAAACACATAAATAGCTAGGAATCAATAGCATTTGATGGGTGGAAGTTGTAGGGGTAAGGTAGACACTGATTGGGTCCAACCTCCTGTGAACCTTCCATAACAAAATCGAGTTATGAGAGAGACGCTAGCAAGACGCTATTAGAGCTGACACAAAAAACTGCACACATTTGGATGTGGATCCGTAGTGGGAAATGGACTGCGTTCACTGAAAAGGCAAGGCAACATTTGAAAACATCTTCCGATAGATCCGAAAAGCACTGACACCACATACGACAACCGACAACAACTAATAGATACGTAACACGGTGATAAGTAGCACTGGGTTTCCAAAACTAGGTGGTCGAATCTCCAACCAAATCCACCACGTGCTAATATGTAGATAAGAGCCATGCATCCACCATTCTGAATATGCAAGGTTAGAGGAGCAAACGTCTGACCACTTTCTTGTTGCAGCATAATTCAGAGTTTGACTATCCAACTAAAAGAAGTTGCGAACCGCCCAGAAACATGAATTCAATATTGAAAACCTTAGCATTACTGGAGTAGTCAGAGCCTACAGAGAGCGCCTAAGCGAGAGACTCTCCACTGTGCGCTCACAAACGGCAACAATCTATGGAACCAGTATTGCGACATAATCAAGGAGGTAGCTGAAACCACCATAGGTTACTACCTATGAGGCGGCCTTGTTATGGTGTTGAATGCGTATGCTGGAAAAAGATGAAACAAAATGCACACCTAGCGGCAAGAGCGGCAAGGAAAGAGTATCAACATGGTGGTGATGTTGTGGTAGGGTGCATCATCAGGCGATCGATGAATTTGGGATCCTGGCAAAACGAATCAAGGTGTGCAGCATGAAGCTGGAAAACACGCGAAGTAATCTGTTAGTCGGGACCATTTCTTCTTCAATCTGGTGCTGGTACAGATAGTGCGCCGGGCAGGTGCGAATACCAAAGGTTGAACTAATCCGTTCAACTGCTGCGACACGCAGACGACGACTTCATTGGTCGCTCCCAGCGCGTCGTCATAGAAGTTTTTACGGCAATTGCAGAGCAAGCAAAACGAGTTGATCTTCAAGTAAATGAGGACAAAACCAAGTATCTGTTTCCAACAAACAAAGAAGTAAATATCAACAGGACTAGAAAAACACTGCTACTTCAGTTTGACAAAACAAATGTATTCGAAACTTCTAACTCGGAAGACGAAATGCATGCTCTACAAACCAGTTCTACTCTATAGATTCGAGTGCTGGATGATACGAAGGAATGCAGAGTAGATATTGAGCACTTTTGGGAGGAAAATTCTTTGTCAAATTTTCGGTCTATTTCTAAGGGCGAAACGAAATGATACAACCGCGAACTCTATGAGCTGTACCGAGATGTGGATGTAGTACAAAAAGCCATAACACGTCAACTAAAGTGGCTCGGCAACGTCGGTCGAATGGACAATAATGCTCTGATAAAGAGAATCTTCAAATCTTCACTGGAAGCAGTTTCGGGAATGGAAGTCACAGTCGAGAGTTATAACTTTCAATTGTAAAGGACTTTGTCTACTTTGGTGGAATAACTCCAACCAATCAGTTTCTTTCGTTTGAGAAGGGAACTGAATAATAACCTTCTAAGGGCTTTCTCATCTCCTCATTTTATACTCCTACAGCCTGAACGCTATACATATATGTACGTAGATATAAAGGGGATGAAGCGGACAATTCAGGAGAAAAAATCTTTGCAAGATATACGCTCCTTTAAAGTTGCCAGAAGAGGAAAAAACCACCTGTCCACAGCTCTTCTAAAGATTGGTTCATCTAGGCGCTCTTCTTTTTGCAAACTTCAGCGAACTAGGGTTCGTCAGTAAAAGCTGTGATTGGTTTAAATAGTCCCTTAGCTAGCCACTATTGTAAGTCCTTCATCCAAGGATATTGGACCTCTTCTAGTCTAATTGTGTGTGCTTCCATACCTACATATGTAGGTGTACACCAAACCTCATCTACGATCTACGTAATGTACATGAGCGACATAACGTTCAGATAGGAACTTACGTTCACTTCATCGTAGCCAAGGTAAAGTGTTAAAAAAACAAATCACCTATCCTGTCTACCAAATCACCACAATAGTTAGTCTCTGGCTAAATCAGATCAATGACTCCACCGACTAATGGAAATTGTGCTTAATCACAGACTTCCGAAAGCAATTAGCAGCGCGTTGATAATTCCCAAACCACGCAAAGACTAATGATAGCCAGACTTGACAAAAACTTCCAGACTCACTGTTGCAACACACGCAGCAAAACGGTTTTAGCGGTATCACCGACACGCCGCGCCGGCAAGTCGTTCGCATGAGATCTGCAACCATCGTCGTCGTCACAATGGCGTGATTTTACTTTCATTCAACTCCATTGGATATGTTATCGAAATGCTTGCGTAACGAAACCCCAAAATCACGTCCCATGCCCAAATGTGTTTGGTTGGGCATCACAATTGAAAATGATTGGAAGATCACAACCACGCGTTGTGCTCCACCACACAAGCAGATGGTGATTGCTTTAATAAACAACCCGCGCGACACCAAAATAAAACAAAGAATAACCAGAATAGCGCATAATGATGAAGATGATCATGATGTCAGATGTTCTCTCGTTGTTTTTATGATGATGACCCACATCGCTCCATCTCGCTCAACGAGCCACCAGCCCGGCTATCGCGACTGAATCTCTGCCAAATAGTGCTGGCCAAGGAGAATCTGTGTTTGGGAAAAAAAACCTCGCGCTGTTTTTCGTTTCTTGCTTTTAGACGCAAGACCAAGAACAGATTTTCGCATGCATTGGGGTATAAATAAATACTTCCATCGTTTAATTGTGCCTGGCATCGAAACGCCTACACCTCGGCTCCATTAGCGCACACAAAAATCAAATATGGCCGTGTACAGCAAATTGTTGCAATGGGGGTGTTGGTCGGGGGAAAAAGACAGCCGACATGCGGAGAGATATGTCGGGTTCGGGTGTTGCTTCAACAACCACCCTCGCATGTGTAGAGATAAACGACGGCGCCGCCACCCCGTTCGAGATGGGGTCAGTGAAGGAATTATGAAATTATTTCGTCACGCATAGAGGTGTGTATGTATTAGCAGAAAACAAAGTAGCACTTACCAAATCCACGGAGAGCCCACATAGGTCAGCTAGCCACAAAAAGGCCCGACTGCCGTCGTAGTAGGCCTCATCCTCAGGAGTTAGCTGGGGAAGATCCTCGAACATTTTATGTGCGTTGAGACTTCTGGAAGCAAAAAAATAAACAAGATGTCCCGATCTGCGGAAAAATGCTTGGCGAAAACTCTCGGTATGTCAACTAGGAGGTGTTGCCTAGTAGACACATACAGGCAGAGACGAGCGGTCGTTAGGTGACTATCCTTCCCCGAGTGAAGGATATTCCGCTGGTAAACACAAATCTGTGTATTGGTGAGACTCCTTTGTCCCGCTCCCCGGCCTTCGGTTCACTTAACGCATCCAAAACCCGAACTATGCCAGCAAATACGTGTGCTGCCTGCTCCTGAGTTGTTCGCCGCGCTTTAGACACTTTGTGCACTATTCACCGTCGAAACATATGTGCAGTTTTGCATGTCCGATAATTTGCGCTACTCACTTTTGTTTTGATTTATTTTTTGTTATCTAATTTTCCACCAACAAGTTAATTTAGAAGTAACTACACCCACCGACGATTTTCTTCGAAATAACCGACTAGACTGAAACCACTGAAACACTGAAGAGGGCCGCGAACAAAAACAACTTTCGGTCAATTGCAAATTGGAACGGAGCGAACGTTAGAGGGAGATCGATGTATTGTTGGCTGTCAGAATGCTGAGTATCGTTTGGGTTGTGAAATGTCAGAAGCGGCTGAGAGAAAAGTGCTGCCAGACTGATGTAAGGGTATGTGTTGCGCAATATTTCGAATGATGTTTGAAAAAAATAATGTGAAAAGCAAATATTTTTTTTCGTTGCGTTCATGCTACACGCGATTTGAATTTAATTTGCTTTTTTATTAAAGTTAATTTATTGAATAGGAATTTGCATCAGAAAAGTTTCTACTTATGTAATGCTAAGTAAGGTTTAGGTAATTAATCTACAGATTCTGTGTTTGTAGTTCTTTGGTGACCAGGAATGCAACTAAGTTTCGACTTGTAACATAAGCCTCGAAGTTAAATTTTTGATTTACTACTTAACATCGGAGTGAGCACTACCTTTTTGATCATAAATAGATTGAGTTTTCCATTTTTTTTTTTGAGAATACGCTCCTTTCAACCATATTAGCCGGATGTACCAAATCCTACAACCTTATCCTACATAGGCTAGCTATGGGAATAATTTTCAGAGGTTTACTGGGGTATGGTCTACATCCCAAAATTATGAAGAAACCTAAATGTGACTTTTTTACCAAGCATCTAGCGCAGCGTGCTGGGTGAACCTTACTAAAACTTGGTCCTAACAAAATATCGGAACAGGACCTCATACTTTTCGTTGAAGTTAATCTAGCGCTGATCTAAATGTACACTTTGGTGTTGGGTCGTAAGAGGCTATCTTCAGTTTCAAATACAGATTCTATCTTCGATCCGATGATGCAGACTAGAATATTATACTTGGATCCAGCAAGAGTTCTCTAATGATTCAGTCTAAACGGAACTCTGACTATGAGACAATATGTCCTTTTGGAGACACAAGTACAAATATTCGTATGCAGCTCTTAATGATTCCATCCCATTGGCCATTTAAAAACTTTCAGTCAACAGACTATAGTCGACCAGTGAATCATTTTCGGTCTCAATCCCAAATATTGCTATAGAGCCGCTGAATCGCCATAGTACTATAGTGATGTGGCAAGTTCAATTTAGTCTTTGAAACAAATGTATGCGGTACCGTTTGATGAGCATAGGTCTAAGATTGGGATTGGACCACTGGCTATATTTCGTTGTAATAGTGGGGTCTTAAGCAGATTCTGAAGTATATTTATTGAAGCATCAGCGATGTCTAGAATCTTCTCGACGACTTTCGAGAAAGAAGCCAATTTCAATCTGGTTTGGTTCTAATATTCTGTACTTTCGAGTGAATTTAAGGTTGATTTGCCAAGTTTGTTGGGACAGTTACTTGCCTAGCATAACTGAAAGTGGAGAATATCTTAATATTTTTGGTAGTCAATGCCCCTTGCTTCTACTTTTATATGAACGATACTTTCTTCCTCTCATCATGTGCCTGGTATGTTATGAGAAGGATTTATATGTATAAAGCGAAGGTCGTCGACGTAACTGGAGCTTAATATCCCCGATTTCTGGGTGGATATCTTAGGACGTTTTATAGAGGACTGAGTCCTAGAGAAGAAGAGAATAATAATAATAAAGCAATGTCTACACTGATGCAGGGTCACTTAAAGATTTATCTATGAATACGGACAACATAACAGATGCCAAATATTGAATGCCTTCAAAATTCAACATTACTTAAATATGGCCATTGACAGACGATAATTCTCTGCAACATATAGAAATAATTGATCTGTTGCTAGCATAGAAAAGGGGTTTAGTAAATCAGGACATTGCACCAGAGCATTGAGTACCTATAAACTTTTGGTTGGACTGAAATTAAAATTGTTCCACCTTTACTTCAACGCCTTTTAGAAGCTAGGGTAGACCTTAAGATCTAAAAACTGGATCCTTCATTAGTGCTCTAGTATATTGTCGAACATTGAGAATAAGACTTCCAAGATGGGTTCAGCCAGTAATGAATGCCTTTACTATGATGTTTCTATTTGGGGTTTTACTTAAAATACGATAATTGCTGTTTCTAAGGCGATACTCTCTTTATTAGACAGTTTGTTTGGGGTACAATGGCCTAGTAAGATGATATATTCAAACTACGCTATATGTATTCTTGTTTGAATTCAAAGAATCTGTCGTGCACAGCGAAATACCGTGTGAAATTCGGTAAAGCATACAGCGTTGGCCGCCGTTGGACTACGAAGCAATGGGGTTTCCGGTTCAATCCCTAGATAACACTTAAAATTTCTTTCACGGCCCAATTTCCGCGACCGAGAAAACTTCTAACAAATAATAAATTGCCCTTCGAATAACGCACTAAACAGTAGGCCCCTTCCAATCTTGTATCTGTATAAGTTTTACTTACGATTTCTTATTTTTTTTTCCTGGTCCCTAGCCCATATGGCTGATACTGCGACCTAAAAGATCTATTGTATCTTAGGGTGTAATTTTACTCTAAGAGACGTACCACCTCCCTAATGAAGGAAAGCACGTTCTTAGTTGCAGAGGGTCTAATATCTGCCGGCGAGCATGTTACCTTGCGAAAGATGCGCCACCTCAGCCAATGCAGAGCTGGACATTCACAGAGAATGTGCTCAGATGATTCCTCATCTTCTGAGCAGAACCTGCATTCTATGTCTGGGCATAGATTGAGTTTGTTGAGGTGACATCTCAGGCCGCAGTGACCTGTTAGAAAACTCACCAGCTTCCTAATGTTTACTTATTACGATTTCTTAATTACTGCCCATTGTAGATGACACATTCCTAAAGGTGTTTGATATTCGATGTGATTCGGAGAAGATTATTCTTTTATTTTTCAGTAGCTCTGTATTTGCAAATGTTACCATCCTCCTCCTACTCCTACTACTACAGTATTCCTTCGGGTTCGAGACTATCCACAATAAAAACTCACAACTTAGTTACGGGCATAAACATACATACATTTATATATTTTCATTAGTTTTTCATTGAATTTCATAACACTAGATCAATTTTGTACTAAACCTACTTTATCTTAATTTTATGTAGCTTCAACTTGAATCCTAACATTTCGCTAAGGACACCCGATAGGGCAGACAAAATAACAACTTTAATTGTGGTATACAAGTATGGATTTGCACTTAGACCCGAAATTTTAAATGGTGACTCCAATTCTTTTAGCAAATCGCCAGCTAACTTCAATACGCTATTGGATACCATTAGCTCATCCTTCTTCTTCGGCTTCTGTTCAATCTGATTACGGAAAAAACAAAAATCATTTTCCATTAATTTTGAAATTTAAAAAAATTTGTACCTGCAGATACAGATTTATCTGTTCAGTGATCAATACGGAAATGCTTCGGTATTTTCGATTGATTTTATTGCCAAGCGTCATAAATCTCAGCAAGAATATTCCCAGAGCACTCGACCATAGTAGGGCTTCTAAATTCAAATGAGAATGTAGATGAACTGAGTCTTTCAGCCATTCTACACTAAGAAATGCTAATAATAGCAATGTGAGTAGAAAAGCGGCAGATACAATGACATCCACAGAACGTTGGGGACCACGTTTCTAAAGTAAAGAAGAAATTAATCAATATAGTGATAGATGGAGAGGAATTAAATTTGTTTACCTTCAAGTAGGACCTCACACTAAGCCATGTTTTGATGTTGCGAACTTTATTCAGTCGAAAGTGGGGCAAGTCTGATTTTCGTGCACGTCTCGATGATGTTAAGTGGGAGAAGAGTTTTGCGTACAAAAATCTGAAATGGAAATTTAAGTAGAAATCATTATTACATGAAGTTTAAACGAAGCTACACACAAGCTATGCGCGATGAATCTTCCACATGAACAGCTGCACTTCCGGTGAAGAATATATCTTAACGTGGTTAGTACGGCGGACTACTAAACGGAAGGATCGAGATTAGTCACAGAAATCTGACTAAAGGATTCACAACATCTATACAGATTTAGGGACAAGGACTCTATTCCATGATCCATGATTGACCAAGAGTTCCAATAGAATATAGGAGAAATAGAGCGTAGTTTGGTACAATGTGACTAACGCGCTGGCTACAAAACTAGAAGAATCTGTGAAGAGGTGTGCCAGTAGAATTGTGTAGTGATTTACCAAAGAGCTAACAGCTTACAATGAGAATCAGCTTAACAACTAAAGTACAATCTCCAAATAGTATATCCCCAAGACTCTGCCTGCAATAGCCATTCTTTTGATGAAATACTTCATCACGTTTTCGCAATATTTATGTTTCCCCAAATAACAGGTCTGATATATTCTTTTAGTGCATGAATAATTGGTAGAGCATTGGTGTAGACTTTATCTTTAACATAGCGTTCACGACAAAAGTTTAATTGTGTTCAATTGCATGCCACGGCTACGCCACCAAACCGACCAGACTATTACTGGTAGCTTCACCACTTTTCCTATATTTTCGGAGCCCAGATGCGACAGTTTTATTTGTTCTCGTACCCAGACAAATGGAAATGAACCTCATCACTCAGAATAGTTTCGTTTAAATAATTCTGATCCTGCTTATTCATTTCCACCACCTAATGAGTTAAAGTACGGCATTGTGTGTGGTCTGCCTGCTTCGATTCTTGTCCCAACTGGACCTTATGAACATGTAGATCAAGTGGTGAAAGTTGCTAATAGGTCCAAATCCTTTTCATTTTAAAGGTTACAGAGAGCCATAATCGGCTGAAATACCAAGCGTCAATCGGTTATGCTGCATGTCGATCATGATATTTGGAAGTTTACTAAAGAGACTTACCATCAACGCTAAAGGATGACAGCGATTATAATACATGTTTGGTTTAAGACAGATAAAAAGTGGTTGGGAATGGAAATAGGATATTGGAAGTTTCCGAAAGAGGACGATGCAGTGCATTTGAGACATGTTACCAATATGACAGTATCATGGAAACGACTGTACAGAGGGTGATGTTAGGAAGAGCTTAAATGTGTAAAAAAAAACATACATACATACGAATTTAAGTACGAACCTTTGTTTGAAAGTTCTTTCTGCTACAGCAAATAACATGAATAAGATTAAGGTAAGGAACAAACGCTGCACGAAACCAATAACCAGAACTGTACGTTCCCATTGCGAATTGCCAAATGCAAAATGAAGGATAGCAATGAAAGAAAATGAGGCTTTCTCCCAAAGTAACATTGGAACATCAAAGTAGTTTATTTCCATAGATTTGTCCGAATCAATTGTTACCTAGTAAACGAAAATAATTGCAAGTGAGTGTAAATAAACTGAAATAAAACATGAACAGGTATACCTCGCACAACCGGCAGAATGAAGGAATCAGCGAGAGAATTACTGAAAAACAAACGCCAATGTAAATGTAGTCACAAGTTTCAGGCATGGCCTCCACGCGCTCAATTATACAAGATGATATGTCCAATACGGACATTTGTGCCTTTTTTATCTCTCTCTGGTCCCACAGGGTGCAGCTTACTGGAAGAGATTCATTATTTAAAGTAATTAATTGGAAATAATGACGTGCATTTCCGTTTCCGTCTGTCGTATACAATGGGTAACGTTTCATTTGCCTTACTACTCGATAAATCGGTATCATGACCTAGTTTGACAATTAACAAATAAAACTCATCGCATTCCGATAAACGACAGCGGGAATCGAACTAAATATAACAGCAAAAGTTAGCTGTCTACGCCCAGACTTGGATATTAAAAGACACAAGTTGTACCTACTTCGGTCAGTATTTCCGTGTGGATTGAGGATCGTTGTCGGTGTAAAATCCATATCATAACCTTCATCTTCAGACAACTGGGTTTGTTTGTAATCGGAGTTTTCCAGTTCAGAGCTGTAACTGCATTCCTCACCTGTGAAAATAGATTAAAAATATGCATACACTCCACGATTGCATGATAGACATACTATTTGTGGTAACGCCTAACCATTCCGTGGCGGATGTAGTACATTCAGTGTAATTGGATGTGCCTGCAGATGTTGGACTTGAAATCGTTTCCCCATCGTCACCTTCTTCATCTGTATCGCTACTTTCACTGGTTATCTTTGTCGTTTTCTTCTGAAAGATCTCACTGGAGGAAGATTTCATTGTGACCAATCTATTCGATCTTTCCAAATCAGATTCCGATGAAAGTGGATACTTTCGTCTATATCCTTGTAAAGGGGTGGAAGTATTAAAAACTTCTTCAATTCCAGAAATTTCATCTTTAGCCTTAGTTACGTTGTCAGTCAATCTCAAACGCAATTGTTTTTTCTCGGTAGCCTGTGCATTAGGAGCTACCGCAACAACATTCTCTTCTCCGCTTGAGCTTTTGCCATTTAAACTCTCAAAACCATCATCTTCTCCAACAATTCGTTTAGCAGCACCACCATCTTCAATTACATTGTCAAGTCGAATAAAATTATTGCGACGCTCTTCAACTGATTCGTCGATTGCTGCAGGTTTTGGCGTAGGTGAACATTCACCACTGCTATTGCTAGTTGTATTGGCTTGAGTACCGAGATCTGATGGTGGCTTTTCCACTTGCACTTCTACTGCGAAATTATGAATAGGCGAGTCCCAGTTAACATTACGTTTCTTGCCAACGGCTAGACATTCATTGATGGAATCAACACCCGCCAGCAACGCTATACTACTGCAACCCGAGAGATCGAGTGCCAACTTGGATGAATTTATGTCGGTGGAAGATGATTGCTTAGCTTCTAATAGGTTATGTGATTCCAATGAATTCTTGCGAAGTTTCGTGAATACTTTGGTGTCCTTTAAAGAGTTAAAACTAGATTTGCTGTGAAGGCTTGTGGCGCTGTCTTGTGGAGTTGATGCTCTACTTCGGGGTGATTTCCCTCCGCTTGGATGAGCAGTTGTGCATTCTGTATCAAGACTCCTCATTCTGAAAAAAAAAAGGTGGAACATAGATAGTTAGAGACAGATAGGCCGGAAATAAGTGCAATGATAAACTTACTTGACAAGTTTCCTTCGACGTTTGACGCGTTCTTTGGGTCTGCCTGCGGAATTGCAATATCTCTTCCGTTTGGAAGTGACGCCATTTCCAGAACTAGTAGCAACAATTTGCGAATGAATGAGACTTAAAATTAAACTTAATGCCATCGGGATGAGCAGTTCTGATATTGAGACTATATGCTATTGAATATAGATTAGTTTATTGAGTATGCTACGACCGATTGTAGGTAGGTACTTACTTCAGCATCGCTATCCAAACGATGAATATTGAATGTGTATACAGCCCAGCTTATCATTTGTGTTATGTACAGGAATAAAAGAATACCAAATACTTTGGGAGATGTCTGTTGACCCCACCATTTTGCATACACTGGAAGTAGGAAGTAACGCAATATTGCCAATCGTATCACAGTCAATAGAGATTGTTTGGGTTTGGCCTTTGGAAATGTAGAACCTATAGAATGTAAATTAAAAGAAACTTTAGTGTTGGATAAATGCACATTCATACAAGTATATATATTCATTACAAAATTATCGTTCGAAGTATTAGAATGCGAATACTTAGTGTGCATTGTTGTAGTCAGAGGTATTTGCAAATCTTTATACGAGATGGCTTATAGAAAGAAAGCTTCCTCTGAAATGAAAACGACAACGGCTGGTACTTATACCGGAAGTTGACAAGCGACAGAAAAACCGACATCATACAGACCGCTGTGCATGTTTGACACAGTATAAAGAATCACCTTCGGTAGAATTGGCCAGTACACCAAAGGAGACAACTGGCACCACAGATACATGCAGTTTGTGAAATTGCACGCGAAGCCTTATCTGGAACCAGATAGAGGGAGAGAAAAAGCAGTACTCTACTGTAGTTACACTCGACATCAAAAAATACGTTCAATGCGGCCAGCTGGAACTGCATTATGAGAAATGTTCGAGTACTTAACCATCTGCTCCGCATAATCAAAAGCTACTTTGAAGACAGAACGAACCCTCCACTACGATATAAATGAAGGGCCAAAAATATATACAGTTACAGGAAGTGTCCCACAGGGATCAGTTCATCAACAGAAAAAAAAATTCACACACTGTGCGAATGCTTTGAGAAAAGGATTAGGAATTTCAAGAATATACGGTGTGACACTTCTGATAGAGATGCGAAAGGTTTCTAATGCATATTTCTCACCTGAGCTCTTAGAATGGGTTGGCAAACGAGTACATTGCAACAGGGGCTTATCAATTGGTCTAAACATCCTTAGTGCCCGACAAATTTGCTCCAAAAATAATCTTCTTGGTTTCAATTATTATTTCTAAAGTGTAGTAGATCCAATTTTCGATTGATGACCAAATCGCTTCACATGTTCTGCCTACTGGATAACTTTTAGTGAAGGAGAGATGAATGTATGTTGGCCATAGCACCCCAGTGTCAGTAGAGGATCTTATAATCTTATAATGATCTGATTGGCAGTAACATGCGTCGATGGAACCAACGGTGACGTCCATAGTCAGAGTAGTGTGTACTTTATTGGAGTTATTCCGACTTATATGGAGTTCAGCGCAGTAAGGAATTTTCAAGACTTGAGAAAGTATCTTTAGAAGGATGTGGTGACAGAGAAGCGTTTACTAGAGCCATGGGAGACTTACTAGTGTTCTGTTAATTCCTCAATATTAGCCAAACATGGGACAATATGTCCGTTCATACCGAGGTGGATATGCAGACAAAAATATGTGACTAAGAAACTGGAAGAGGGTGTTAGTCTCCCTATATGGAAGAATTATTACAATTTGTTATGACCTCTACTTGACAAAGATTCCATATCCTGGTTCAATTATATCAACAAATCGGTATACAGTTGCAATAACTATAGCAATTTGGACGAGATCATGAAATTTTCAGAATCCATATTGCAAAACATATAATTTAGATATCAGTCTTTCAATGTACTGAAATTATTTAACAATAATCTTGCATTCGTATCTTATCTAACTAGTTTCAGGCAGCATTGCTTGTCGTTAATGCAGAAGCAAGTCATAAAGCCTGATTGTATAATATGAAGGCATTGTTTATTTTAATGAGTTTTTTTTCCTTTTATTTCCCTCAAACATGTTATCTATAAAAGTTTATTATCGCGAGAGAAAATAAATAAAAAAAATACATAACAATGCGATGTACTTATACAAACGAAGAAAGTGTGAATGTTTAGTTGATTTGTTTGCTCTACTACGCCGCAAATAAAGCATATCTTGTTTAAACAATAGAGGGCCTCCGCTTCCCCGAGAATTATTGTATTTAATTAGGAATGAAATAGTATCCAGTGCATCACTTGGAGTTTCTATGAAGCGAGAGTTGTTGTTTTTCCAAGTTAGCATGCAATTGCTAAACTATACTACATCTATTGGAGAGACGAGAGTCCAAATATTTTTGTAAAAGTTGGAAGCTGTTGTACAAGCTTTGTAAACCATGCAAGTTTGCAAGGTTTTTTCTTCAGCATTACTCTAGAATAAAATGTTCATAGCAGTTCCTAATCTTGTAGGTCTGCACAGAGGTAGGAGCTGTATTCATACTTATAGAGAAGGAACAAACGAAGTTTCGAAATGCACAGGTTTGCCTGTACATATGAGCCACCTCTCTGGAGATAGCAGTGACTACAGTATGCGGAGTTAAAATTCGATTTACCTTGGATACAAGATTAGATTGAAAAGTTACAAAACCAAGAAAGACTACGTTGTCTCCAAGTAACGTTCGGGCGGTCTCTCATGTGATATCTCATAGGAAATTGAGACTAGAACCGCCTACGCATAATTTTCGTTCTAAAATGGAGTGTGATAACCAAGCTATAGACACCCTTTAAGTAGAGGAATCATTAGATAGAAAGGAATGACACAGGGACTGAGCTAGTATGTATTATGGTAGTGAAGTATAGTTGAGGATGTTGAGAGACTCAAAGCAGAGACCCTGGTGAAGCTGTACTATACCCGTGAATGAAGGGCACGATAACACGATCACTCTTGAAAGCGTGGAATGATAGCTTGAACATAAATGAGTGAAAATTTGAGCATCTACCACACAAAAAATCAAGACAAATATCTTATGTAGATGCGTCGAAACCAATATATTAACTGCCACATACTAATAATGTTAAACAGTCTGGAAGCGTTCCGAGGCCCATGTTAAAAAAGGAAAACAGATCAAGAAGCTGGAAGAATCTTTACAATCTTAGTAAGTGTTCTATTCCTAACAACTCTTTACATAGCGATTCTTTAGAAGGAATCTTCCAGCCGGGTTCTGCACTTATAAAGGCGGTGTAGGAATTTTGAATCCAACGCACTAACCACTGAACCACGGCGTCATCGCACACGATACCAAATTGTCAAACCATAATTGTCTTTCGGAGAAATAAATAGTAGGCCTACCTACTGTGTTCTAGTCTCATTCGAATTTCGTTTGCGATCAGTATCTATAGTACATGAGATAATGGTTGTTCCTCGAGATGCCAGTACATGGACGCAGCCAATTCTGAGCTAATGTGTCTTGTCTTGAGCAAGCATTCAACCAAGGCTGAGCTACTGGGCTTATGCTCTATTCGCCCAATGCTTTTCATTTAAAATTAAAATCCACGTTTGTGGTACGGTACAATACATTCGGTTTCTGCTCGTCGGTAGACATAGCATCTTGATCCCGAATTGCCAGCACAAAATAAATCATGGAAGTCTTGGTGCAAAGGGTGGAATTTGCTCGCTAGATGTTTCAATATATCTTGTTAACGGGATATAAATTCAAATAAAAAAAACAAATCATTTGGAGAAAATGCTACTGAAAAGACAGGAGTAAATGGAGCCAAATTTAGTAATGAATCGCACAAAAATATTTAACCACATTGTAGGTATAGTTTACATTTCATTTTCTCTCCATACTCACATATTTTATAATAAAGATAAAAATACGTATCTACATATGTGGTACATACCTCTCACTAAATCAACATCTATAAACTCGGTCTTGAGTTTTGCATTCTTTAGTGTAAAGCTTGTAAATCCATCCAAGATTTTCTGTTCAACTGTCTTTTCCCATTGTTGCTTGTCATACGTACCGATCTTTTTCTGATACCTGAAAGTATTATAATGTAAACATATTAAGCAGGGGCAAGATACATAGAGATTATATTTTAAACTGTGTGAAGATGTTATTTAGTATTGAAAGACTGTTATGTAATCGAAGCTCTGATTCTGACCGAAAATTCAGTCCTCAGCAGATAATCATTGGAATGTTAAGTACTATAGCATATGGACACCTGGAAACGGATTGCGTAAAACAGAAGAAAGTATAGCGCAGTATGATAAGTAACAAAGGTCAGTATATCGACCCACTTAACAAAAGACATAGAAAAGCAGGAAAAAGACGTAACAGTAGGATTGTCTATAGTAACACCAAGAAGCTCGTGTGTGGCTAGCATCCAAACAGCATCTAATGAACAGAGAGAACACTTCTCTACTGTACTTAATTACTTAAGAGTTACACGAAATGGTCTCGAACTCTAATGAGTCTTTCAAAAATTCACCTCAACGCAAAGGATATTGATGGCAGTCCTACCGAACAAGTCCTATCATTTCAAGCGTACAATAGATTGGCAGCTTATATGGAGAGCTTTGAAAAATGAGCAATTTACCCAGGAACAGAAAAAAAGGGATTATCATCAAGTCTCCGAAAAAGGGAAATCTGATAATTGTGAAGCTCCAGTTTCCACAGGTATATGGGTTCCCCTGTCGTAGTCAAGACAATAGCTGAAATAAATCGAACAAGTAGGGCATTGGATTATCCTACATCCACTACACAAACACCGGATAACAATAAAGCAATGAGTTACATACAAGTCGCTGCTATGTATATTTACTGTCTTTTGTCTTAAATAGAGAGGATATCTTTACGCACTTGCATAGGAGAAGCCTCGTAAAATGTATAAATGTTATGGCTTACACAATGATAATGGAGAATTTTGATATCCAAAGTGGAGCACGGCAGCATACATACTGCAGTTGCTCTTACTGGTCATCAGCTAGATACTCTACTCTTGGAAGATTGACGAATAGTAACCATGAAATTCAATGGACTATGATGTTTTGCTACGCTGACCATTTCTGCCTCCTTTAACAAGGGATCTGATGGCACAACATTTGGATTTTAAGCCGGAAAACACTATGGATCCGGTTAGATCCGAGTAATACTGCATTTCCGTAGTTGCTCAACATAGGGCGAAAAACTGAGGCTTAAAATAAACAAAGTCAAACTTTTCCTTTTCTAATATCCGCACTCAGCTTAGCAGACCTGAACTAAGAGTCGGGGAAGTAGACAACGTTCCTCTTCTATATCTAGGAAGTGTCGTCTCGACTAAATATAGTGGCACCGAATTGGATGTGTGCACCAGAATTAAAAAGGCAACAATTGGGTTCGGAATGCTATCCAAAGTCTGGAAAAGTAAGTAGAAAATCATACAAAAGTATCCTTCATTCTGATGAGCAGCTGTACAACTGAATCTATTTTCAAGATCAAGATGTTTTATGAAGTAAAAGAGCTTATATCCAAAATTTGGGATTATCTTCGCCAAATCGTAATACATTTGTCAATCGTTTGTCACTTGGTTGTTTTCCTGGACTGTCCTCCTAATTAAAGCCGAATGAAATTGAATGACCTAAATAACTTGCCAAACACGTACCTACATACATATATTGTCAGAAACAAAATTTAAATTTATTGCCTGAATAATCTTAATCGTCTTCCAATAACAAAAAACAAAAACTAAGAAGGAATTCCAGGTATCACATGATTAGAAATGACGAAACTCTCATTAGAGTTGGAGGCGTTCTTTCTTTTTTCCTAAATAAAATGTAAATTAATAATCTGATGTATCATTATGCCCATTTTTGGGATTGAATATTTTGTTTTACGAATTCTTGTTTAGAAATGAGAATGTTCTGGTTGATATAGTCACCAGATACGTAATCCTTATACGTGAGTTTATTAATTAAAAAATGTTCCATTAACAGCGGAGTGAAAATTACGTGTCAATTGTTTGAAAGGGACACAGAGAATCCTTCTTCGTGTATATTCATTTAAAAATATATTCTTTACCTACTGGACCTTAAAAGAATGTTTTTGTGCAGACCGCTGCGACTTGTTAAATAGCGTCAGTGGTAACAAACCCGACATAAGGATCTTTGTTACCCTAGAACCATAAACTACCGAAATGTGTCCAAAGAGGCAAGCATAGAAAGCAGTTTATGGTAACACTACATCTGCTCACACGCAGATTAAGAAAAAGAAAGCTGTTTTTTATATATGGATCAAAATTGAGTTAGATTAACTATCTAGGATGGGACACTTCCTATATATTTCTGCGGAAAGCGATACAATAAGACATCCTGCAGAAAAGGTAAAAGCAGAGACAACATTTATTTTATATCTATGTGCTATATTTCATTTCAACTCTTTTTAATTCAAAATTTTTAATAAAGAAAACCACAAGTCTTTTTAAAAACAAGGAAGATTAAGGAAATAACTCAAGTTTGAGAACCACATTTGAAATTTGGGCTTATTGCCAGGCAGGCGCCTATGTATGATACATTCAAAAACGAAATAATGACCGCCGGAGCTTATTTCACAACTTTCGTTGAAATAAAGTTAGGCATGTGGCCTGATTTCGTCAGGCGTTATTTTACGTTAACAAGAAAAACACCTGTAACAGATATGTTAATAGACAGAGTTAATAAGTGACTCTGATATCTGACCTCATACAGACGAAACAAGCATGTTTTTAATACAGTGGCTAAATGTAATAGGAAAAGTGGTAATATAGGCTATAATCTTAATTGATTTGACGCAAAAAAAACTAACTCTAATTCAGTTAATACAATTCCAGTAATGTACCGTACTGCATTTTAAGCTAATTAATCTGGATAAGTTACAATGTCCTGATGAGTCGTAAAGATAATGTATGGAAGAATTAAAACAAATTGTGGGGTATTATACCATTATTTTGTTATAAGGAGCATGCCCACACTTTTAGGATAGTTTCGCTCGGTTGAATAAGAGGCATTCGCTTTTGAAGCACTAGAACTTCTCCGATTGGACTCTGCAAAAGTTTGAAGGAAATTCTCTTTAGAGATGAAGCTCGTTGTTGGTCTAATGTCTTTTTCAATAAGCAAAATATGCATTATTGGAGAGTAATGAACCCACATGTGATTCAAGAGACTCCATTGCATCCTCAAAAAGTGACGGTGTGGTATGAATTTCATGCCCCTCGGCATCGTCATGTTACGGACAACGGGAAGACTAGAATTGCATGGACTTGACATCAGTGATTTATTGTTCTAATAAAATGGTGCCATATGCCACACAGCTGATCAAAAAATTAATCTATGGAAGGGAAAGTTCGGTAACCGAATAATTTCGAATAACCCGGTCGACTGTAAACCTGTGTATGAACTCCTTTGGATTTCTTTTTATGGGTATACTTTAAGTCGTTGGTTTATACCAAAAGCCAACAACGTTAGAAGTTCTCGCGAACAATATCGAACCCTAAATTGCCAACGCTTCCCCCGATATGCGATATAAGAGTGGTGGAAAATTGACTCCAAAGCATCTATCGCTGGAAACGATAACTTGTGTACACCAGTCTTAGCCCAATATCTTAATTATTCTTTGTTATATCCTTATTGAAACCGACATACATATGTATGTCAGTCAAGGACACTTCTTCGCTTATTTTTAATGATAAGTCAAACGTACATAGCTGACTCCTTAGTACAAACTGTTGCTAATTATGTTAATTGTCTTGTGTGAAATAGGACAGTTGGGTGTAGTGCACATGTTATAATCATATAATAGTAGCTACTTGTTGAGCCGTCAACAATAAAACAAAGTACTTCACACACACGGGCCTTAAGGCATAAACCTTTATTTCAAAAGAAAGAAAAGCCTGCTTGCATTTTGCTCGAGCTCTTTTGGAGTCGACTCCATTACACCTATGGATTGCCCTCTTATTGTTAGATGACATCTATTTCAGATGATGGGACCCAAGTTCTGAGGAGAATTAAAGGCAAACGTCTAAGCCCAAAATACACCAAACGGACAATAAAACATTGTGGTGGTAGAGTAATGCTCTGGGGATATATCTTAGCACAAAGAATAGTCCGATTAGGCAAATAGGGTCTGAAGACTTAAGGCAAATGTCAAAGACCATCTGCTTTCCATATGCGAAATGGCACATACCGCCTGTTTGGCCTCAAGCTGGTTAAAGGTTGGCTGATGCCACTGTCACTCGATCTAAACCGTATTCCGTAAACCACCATTTATTATACAATCACAAACTGGAACTACTCTTCATGCTACCAATAGTCTATTATTAACTTATTATTAAAGAAGGCTTTTGAACAAGATTGCTATGATTCCAGTATAGGTAGCAATGTCTATGAGACACAATTAACCTTAACACAGAATAACTAATAAGTTAAGTTTTAAAAAGGGAAATAAAAATCCAAGAAGCACTTGTCCATGACTCTATGCGTTTCTTTCACATGGTTTGAGGAACCATTGTCACATCCCAGTTATTTATTTGATAAACAAAAATATTTTAATAAATTGCAACTAACTCACCATGTAACGATTTCATCCAATTTCATAGTATCATCCAAATTATCCAATTTTTACGACCTCTACGAAGAAAACAACAAAAATTCAATCATTCGTTCCAATTGATTGATAAATATGTACATATGTACATATGTATGTAAGTATCTAAATTAAGATAAAACAGAAAACCAGCAAGGAGTGCGAGGCAAGACAGTACGCAATTTAGTTCAATTATTGCCGTTGTGCCGAGCAAAAACAACGACAAGCCGACAACCACTTAAAGACTTAAAGAGTGTGCACAGAGGGAACACTTCTCTCTGTGTCGCCAGCCCCCAGCCAAAGCGAAAAGCAATAAATTTTGCAATCAAATTTATGTATCACAACCGCCACCGCACACATAGCAGCACCAAGTGTAAACTTTCTCTGACAATAAAACCCGAAATCAACAAACTGTTGCATTTGTTTTCACTTTTCTTCGGGAATATCCCCAGAAAAGTGCAGCTCCTCCAGTGGGTGGAATGCTCGCACAAAAACAAAGATTCCACTTGGCCCACTAATCGCAATGTCAAGCCACTTGGCAACTCTGGGCACTCGACCAGACCTAGGCCACATTTTCCGATAATTTCTGTTCCATTTGCAAACAATGCCAGATGTGCCTTTGTTGCTAGTTAACCACCCGCAAACATTTGTTTCTCGATTCTCGTCACATTCCCTGTTCGGTTACTCGCAACGGGGCTCCGAAATAGATTTTTCCGTGGACAAAGCAAAGAAAAATTCCTAGGCTCGACGAAAATAGACGTTTTCTTGTTTAATCGATAATTTTATCAATAAGCAGCGGTGGTGGGCGGATAGACTGCGATACTTTCACTGTTTTGCGGCACTCCAAGCGGGCGTTCGATGACGAACCTTTAAGCGAAACACAGGGAAAACTACAAACAATTTAATTTAGCTCGAAACGAAACACGACTTAATGCAAGCGATAAAAAAACAAGGAATAAAATTCTCTGAACTGCAGGTACTTTGTGCAAAGCCGATTCTCCGAGGTCTAACTGAAGAAATGTCAAAATCATCTGGGTATTGTTTTCTGGTGCGGGCGCATTCGCGTATTTTTTTTTCTTTGTGGGTTGTATTCTTATCAATAGCGTCCAATTGGTTGCAGTTTGTTTTGGGTTGTCACTTTCAGTGGCTAGATGGCGCGCAGATCAGTTAGAAATACTCAAAAAGAACGACAAGTTTGCATTTGAAATTGCGATGTAAGGAGTTTTACGAGACGATTCTTGTGAAAACATTGGTCTATATATATAAAGGAATCTATGCAAGAGCTTTGCCTGAGCAGAATTTAAAACATGATGCCGTCTTACAAAGAAAGAATCAACGCCCAGTCTCTTAATGAGACGTCTATCGCCTCTTTGTCTATTGCCTTCTTTTGAATGGCAATTGAAGTAGATTCGGCCAAATTTGAAAGGAAAACCTTCTACGAAATATGGAGGCTTATAATGAATAGCCTTTACGAAGCCGATTTATCAACGATGCTGGTTGCTTTAGGATTTTGTTAAGGTATTTGACTGGGACAATTGCTGTTGACAGCTGGACTGGGAAAATCTAGAGCAAAGCTATATTCCAGGCCGTGGATCGGACTTACTCGAGTCTTTCTGTTAAGAAGCACACAAGTGAATAGGCTTCATTAGTGAATGAGATGGTAACACGAATCATCCCAACTATCGGAGGGCCAAGACACAGTTGTAGCCTACTACTATGTGGTTGACCAGTGTTTTGAATGCAAAGTCTAATAAGCGCCAAATTGGAACGATAAATCGACTATATATACCCAGAGCGGGCCCAACTTCGGGCGATGCAGTCCTTGTCATTGGAGGAATAACACCAATAGACATATTGTGCAAAGAACTTCAAAGAAAATATAAGAAGTGGTGCCCGACGTGGAGGCTACGAGGACCACGAGAGAATGGTAACATCGTTGGAATGTATCAACCAAAGTTTGTTGGACCGATTGTATGAACTTTACCATCTAAACCAGGATAGGGCGCTAACATGTGGAGGTAGACATTTACTTAACACAGGTTAAGAGGATATGGACATGGCTGTTCCGCATCACACCTCTCCAAACTGACAGTGCGGCGCAGGTACAGTGGTAGATGTGGAGAACGTGTTCTTTCAGTGCGCGGTTCCACACTCATGTGGAGATAGTAATAGGAGAACTGGACATCAGAAAATCTGGTGGCGTACATGCTAGAGTCGGAGATAATGAAATGCAGTGTGAACTTTCGCCGGAAACATGAGAAGCCGGAAAAGTGAAAGAAAGAAAGAGCAAGGCAACCAAAGCCAATTCATCAAGGATGTACATATGTATGTACATATAAACGACAAACGACATACATAACGATAGACGACAGATGTAGACGAAGAGTAGGAACTACAGTTAAAAATCCTTCCCACGACGAAAGACATGCTTACAGCAAGAAAGACTGAAAACAAACCAGCTCCTACGTCCACGCTTGTCTTAGAGTCATCAGTCCTTCATCACACGATGAAGGTGTGTCCTGTCTCGCTGGGGCACCATAACGATGACTCCTTCAGTCGCAACCCCGATTTTATTTTGATCTTTTCGCATAAATATCCAAAGAAAGGTAGAGACTGTTTTATTCATTGCTGTCCACCAGACTAGACCGTAGCTGACGTCCTAATACGTTTGTGTATGTTCAGCTTCCATGCCAGTTTCCTGTCTAATATAAGACCCAAGTAATCTAAGTTCCCTTCATTTTACCAGTGTTATCCCAGGTATTCCAGGTCTTTTTGAAAAGTTATGCCAAACTCCATGCTCCTACAAGTTTACGTGACTAAAACATCCCCCCAACTCTGTCCTGATTCCCCCTATAGTACTGCATTCCTTCGCAGGCTAGTTTGATGTATGAATATGATAGCATCAGCAGGAGTCAAAAACTTTGCTTTAATTAGGAACATGCATTCGATTATTGGTAAAGTATGGAACAACAAAACCATCGCGGGTAGTATGTCTGCTCTATTTTCATCAAATGCAAAAAAAGGTTCCAATGTCATGCGAAAACTATTGAAACGTACTTGTTGCGTATAATATTCTGGCCAGCGTACTGTGTGGCGGTCTTGAATCGTTCTGGCTTATATTTATCCCCACGTACCGATGGTTGTTGCGACTCGGCAGATAAGCTATTGACCAAATTTTCATCCTAAATCTGGAAAATGGAAATGAATTTTCAGTCGAAGCACATCATCTATTTATCGACTTTTAAGCTAGGTGTGGGTGTTACATTGAAAAATACAAGGTTTTTAGAACAGTTTGTAAGCTTTCCTTCGTCATCGGCAGAAAGATACATATTCTGTTTGGTGTAGAAGGCGGTTGGTCGAAGGACCAAAATAAAACTTTACAAAAAATTAATCCTGCAAGTTCTACTGTTTGACGTTAAGTCCTGAAGAATAACAAGGAAAGCGGAACAGGGTTCCTTTAAAATGAAAGTACCTCGTCGAATATCTGGTCACATTTTCGAGGAGATCGCTGCTCTGATGAACTGATCCCAGCTGCTCGGGCCGAAAGGCAGCAGACTCTTACCTTCATAAGATTGCAAATAATAAAACAAATAAAAAGGATGTGTAAGTATTTTTAAAAAAAACATTATTGTATTTATTTGTATTTTATTTCGCAAGTCCTGGAAAATATTCTTAAAATTTTCAATTAAATCAATTTTTATTACAAAAACCATAGCTATGTCCACCCAAGTATTTTTAAATGAACAGTTTTTTTACGAGTATGTTTCGAAATATTAAATTACAAAATACGTACTTATGTATGTTTAATGATTTAATATTTATTTATTCTGAAAATGCCTTTTGCGTAGTTGTTTTTTGTTTCGTTTTTGTTATGTTTTTTTTTTTTATCGAAAAACAAATTATAAAATGATGAAATGTTAAATTTTATAAACCTATGTATGTCCGTAAGTTAAGTATGTAGTTGTGATACCATAGTGTAGTCAGCGTTTCTAGATGTTTCGTTTTGTTTTCTATTTTTTTGTTGTTTTTTATTTTTATTATTTTTGTCTAATTTAGACTATAACGTTAGTGTTTTTCTATCGATGTCATTATTTGTGAAATTCTATATTTTTTTCAGATTTTTTTTTGTATTTTTAGTTTAACGTGTGTGTTCGATTAAAACAAAAGAAAAAAAATATCTAAATACATAGATACATGTCTATCACGTCTGTTTTGGATGTTGCACAGGCGGTGGCGGTGTCGGTTTGAAACATTGCATGAGGAACGCTGTGTACATGATGAAGCCAATGCCTAACGCTATGAGAGCGTACATGAAAATGTTTAGTTCAGGTTGTCGGAAACGATTTTTCCTTAGCCATTCTAAGACTTCATCTTCACAAAGGAGGTCACCTGGAACATAACAACCAAAATTAACTGGGATATCAACATGATGTTGGTTTTGAACACCCACCTCTGTAAATACTGGGGAAGCGTCTTCTGAAGTAGACCATAGCTGGTAACTTGGTCACGCCCCACTTCTTCGCGTATCTGGAATCAGCCATTTTCACAAAAGTGATGTCAAGATTATCAGTTTCGCTGTCAATGTTCTCTAGCTTCTCCAAAGCTGCCGAGCTGTCTTGCTGATTATGTTCATCTGAAATAGGTCGCAAATGTCCCATAAACATACGGCAAAGTTAATTGTTTTCTTTCTTACAGAAGAAGACCGTAATGAATTCATTTTCCTCCAACAGTTTGTCCAACATCTTTCGGTTGACCTCTTCGATTTCATTTTTGATTTCAAACACATCCTGTGAAGTCAACCAGGTTATAATCTTGTCATGCTGATGCAGATCACCGTCATAAAGAACAGGAACTTGTTTCCTATTTATAGAAACGATTTTCAGATTACACATGATATAGTGTTGACTAGAATTTCATACCGGAAGTAAACCAATGATGGAATATTAACAATTTCATATGTCTTGGCAGCTTCGACGCTGGCTATTTTGACAAAGTCTATTCCAAACATATCTGCCTCGCCATCGATTTCCTCTAGTTCTTCGAGGATTTCCTCACACTCGGCGCAGTCCTCATCATCTGCAAGTAGTATATCATTACAAATACTCATTTGTTATTATAAATTAAAATCTTACAAAAGAATACAACCAATAGGGTGGACTCTGCCATCAGGCGGTCCAACATGCGCTCGTTGACTTCCTCAATTTCATCGGCCAATTCTCGGTTATCATCATCAATTAACCATTCAAGAACAGATTGTTCGTTCTGGAGATCACCCTCAAAGAGCAGTGGGTTTCCATTTCTTATGAAAATATGATAAAAATATTATTAAACATTATTTTCGTAATTGTAATATACATAATTGTCAAACAACAACCCAAGCATGACGATATAGGAAGAGGAATAACATCTAAAATGCTCGTCAGATTACCAAGCTGGAAATTTAACTTCGCTTCCCAGTCAATACCAAAGTTCATTTCAAAAGGTCAAACCTCTCGCAAGGGTCTGACAAACATCCAAAAGTATTGTCATCATTAAAAGTATCAAACAGGATGCGAGAAGCTTGGTTTTTAGACCTGTCTTGCGTACTTACATAGTTTGTTTTATTATGTCAAGCAAATGGTATTGAGGTTGTGGACGTGCTTAGGCATTCTATTTTTTTTTTACCAGAGAGTTTGGGAACAAAAAAGCAGAAAGTCTAGTAAAATATGTAACAATAACCTCAGTGTGTGTATACAATGACTTAATTGCTTTAAGATCTGTTGTTTGCATTAACTATGAATTAAAGTATGACAGGGATATGGATAGAGACATTTACTACATGTGGGAATTTATTTCACCTCTAGTGAGAAATACACTCACTATTATAAAATATACAGTTTATATATTCTATAAGGGAATTCGTTTGTACTCTTTGGAGTTATTTTCCGCGGAAGCTATTGGAAGTGCCTCACATTGAAGTGCAGGTAATTCTTGCTTAAAGATGCAATTATTATTCATCATTGATGGGGAAAAAATTCACTAGGTATAAAAATGTTGATTAAATTTCCACATGGAACAGATTCCCCTGAAGTTATTGCTCTGTACATTTTGTGTACTGTATGATAGCGCAGTACAATCAAACTAGGTGGAGTAAAGTACTCCTTATATCATTTAAGGAATCTTAAGAGTCGATTTTTTGGTACCATTAGCCAGATCGCTGGGGTTGTCGGAAAATTAAGTGCATTATTCTTCGAGCAGAGCGAGGTTAGGGCTCGGAAAGGAGATGAAGTGTAGGTAAAAATAATAAAGGCGACCGATTTTAGGGATTTGATCATAAGCTGATCCCGTTTAAATATCACATTGCACTTTGATTTTAAGATATTCAATTCCTCTTTAACGTAGAAGATCGAAGGAGCTATAAATACTTAGATAATTAAAGAAGACAAATTCCTCCACTCTTGATTCTATTTTCGACACGTTTCCCTTTTGAAACCCAAAATTCTCCTCCCAATCAGCTCGACGTTGCAAATGAGTATAGTTGGTTTCTTGAACATGGAACCTTTAATAACTCAGAGATGCGATCAAGAAACAGAAATAGAACTGAATTGGAATAATACCAAATGTGACTTTGGGCTTTTCATTGCAAATATTGGGCTCGTTTCGGATTCCACGCCTACTTTTTGTGATAATGCCTAGAATATGGAAAATACTAAAAAGTAGGTGACATGTTATGTGTCATGACCTGTATGTTCATTTTCCATAAAAGTAAAATTCAACCCAATATGGAAGTAGTATGTTCTCCTATCCTAAGGGTACATTAAGTTTGATACACAGTTTGTAACATAGAAGAACAATCAGATTAAACCGTTAAGTGTTCATTTGTTTTAAATCCACATACCGCCACGCCCATTTCTTCATAACTTCACTGCTTTAGATCAATTCAATTGACGCCGGCTTAACTGGCACTTTTATTAGAGAAAGGCTAAACTAGATGAGACAGGGCTAGGACGAGAAAGAGTGATACTGAAGATAACTGGGGAGAGATATTGTGTTGAGGTGGAAGTCAAACGAGTTGATGTATTATCGTTCTAGTTACTGCGATGAGAGTTTTTACGGAAGAGGAGTATATTCGAGAAATGCAGGACAATCAGGATGACCGGTAAACAACTGATGAAGGAAGAGTAAATGGGCGATTTCGCGGTGGTTTTGGAAGAACTGAAAATAATAATTTCAGACGATTGGCAAATTGTTCTATTCTCAATCTATGTCAATCTAAGCAAAGTCGCGAAGGATGAAGCTTGGAATCTGGGCGGGGGGTAGTTGGCAAACCAAACCTGGCTGGCATATTCAAGAATATGTCGAATGGTGGTATTTTATAGTGATTTATGAATTCAAGTCGAGCTCAGACTTTGCTCTACTTATTATTTGGCCGATCGCAGATAACACTTTACATCGCGTAAAGATGAGACTAAGGGGACTAGTTCGTTACAGAAAAAGTAGTACGCAGTAGATTGACGGTTGTATGACGTTTAGTTCGCGATAATTTTTCTGGGACCACACAGAGAATAAGTTTAAATCATTTCAAAGATAACGAGGATCAGGAGAATAATTAAAGAAAGAAAGCGATAAAATTGATGGATCATACATGCTCATGCCCATTTTTTGAGAGCGTTTTCATTTTGATGAAAATGTTCGTATTACATTGGCAAACGTTCGAAGTTATTGTATTAGAAATACAGGAAGCTACGGGCATTTCAATAGGAGTTTTAAACGGACGAACGATATGTTATCACACAATCCCTTCCAGATGGATTGTACCTTCTTTACATATTTCTTTTTATACTGAGGATTTTGTTGGCCTAAACAAATGTGTTCTAGAACAAGAGCTCAAAACAAATACAAGTAGTTGTAAAAAACCTAACTATTATTTCCATAGGGGCAGAAGTGTAAGACTCTAACATAAGTATAAGATACAATATTCTAAAACATGAACATATGTACTAGAAAGCTAGTCTTAAATGAATTGATTTCCCCCGTTGAAATTGTTTTGAATATAGGTACAATTGAGAAACCCCATCCTTAACTTTTGACTTTTATTTGGTTCCCCAAATATCAAGACCGATCTTATAACTATTATTAACAACTTACCTGAAATAGACCAGTGCAGGGAACGTTTTTATGGAATACCGCTTAGCCAATTGTGGATCCTGGATTTTAACCATATGAATACCAAATACATCACACTCATCATCGATCAGCTCTAATCCTTCCAATATTTGATCGCAAATGTTGCAGTTGATTTTATCTAAAATATTTTCAAATTTATTTTTGATTTTGAATGTAGAGTATCTCAAGACAAATGGAATGAGAATAGGAGTTTGGAAAACGTTAATGGAAACGGTTCAATTGCCTGTTAGAAAAGCTGTGTTTGTATTAGGGTTCTTAGTAACTAGCATTAGGAGTAGTATAAGCCGAAGAAAACCGCCCAAACACAGGTATTCCTTTCCAAACCAATGAGCAGCGTTTCAGAACACCTCAAAGAGCTGTGCATTCAGTTTGGAATTTATATGCTATTTACAGTCAGCTGCTGGGTTTTAGTATTCTTAGAGTAGTGGGCTTGAAAAAGTATCAAAATATTGCAATGATTAAAAGAGACAGAAGATCACTGATCAAGAGGTAAGCTCATGCGCTCTGTAAAGAGAGATAGAGTTCTTGCATCATTTTTTTTTTGTTTTTTTAGAATACCTTGCTTTAGGATACGGTTTCTTTTTTGTGTGATGTAATTCTGTACAAAGGCTTTTTTAACAGGATTTGTTGTTGTGATATTGCTCGAATACAGAATAGGAGAACAAAAACTTCGGCAATAAGCGGGTGACTTTCCGTTTCGATCTGAGGGAACTTGTTGTTTAAGTTTGACATTGTATTGTATTTGTTTGTATTTGGTGTATTTAATTTTCGGGTATTTTTTTGTTATTTTTTTTTTTTTTTATCAAAATCATGAAAAAACAAAAGGACTTTTGGTGAAAGAAAGAGTGAAAGATTTTAAGGTGACTTGTAACACTTACAGAAGTACACAGCCAGGTACTGGGTTTCCTCCACCATGGTTTCCAACATTTGTCTAGTGATCAGTTCTATTCGATCTTCGGTTTTTTGTGTAATCAGCCATTGGAGGACTTCTTCTTCTTCATTGAGTTCACCTGGAAGCGTTTGACAAAAAAAGTTACATTAATTTTGCAATAAACAAAGATTTGTTCTAATAAATCGCGATGATGGTTAGATAGAGTAGGACTTGCGTCTTGTGTGTCTGAGACACATATGGCAGCGGGCATATGGGTGCAATGCTCGGGTGTGGTAACTAATATATGTACATATATACTCCTTGGAGCTTTTGTTTAAACATAAAAGGATAAAAGATGCCTTAAGAGAGATCAGGTTCCGTGGTAATCGACTGGATATAGAACGAGTTTGTCAATAATCTCAATAGGAAAAGGGACGAAAATGGGTATATGGGTTACTTCATTGTACATGGAAAAGGATATTGTACTATTGTACTATCTGGGATGTTGAATACCGGCTTATTAAGGAAATAGTCTTGAAATCTGGTAATCTAAAAATAAAGTGATGATGGGATACAAAGAAAGCTCTGGACAAGCGGAGTGGACATACTGACTCATACTGCCTGCGCTGTGAAGCCGAAACCTAAAACATGATGTGGAGCATCATGTGTTAGAATAGCAAAGATTTAGGGGCTGTCAGAAAAATCTTAGAAATGGAAAGTAACGCCAAAATATCTAATTGCTCCGAAGCGTAAATTATATGATCATAAACGGTAACACAACCTCAGAAAGAACAGCAAGAAATTACCAATTTTCTGTAAGACCTGGTAGCTTTGAAAACGAAGCGACAAAGTGACAAACCTACGATGGTTCATTGCAACCTTGTTCATTAAATCAGGTGAAACAGATTTAGACTCCTATTCACGACTGATAGATGGTGATCGAAAAAATAACGCGCTGAACTCAAAGTGCACAAAAACATAACTGGTTTCTGTTGCAGCCGTAGCTAGTTCATATGCAGATTCGTTACCTACAATTCGATAGTGACCCAAACAAGTTAAACATCAGCTTGAAAAACGGTGGAACATTGAACCGAGAATTTGGGGTTGGAAAAGCAGCTCCAACAGCGAATTCTATCTTCGATCAATCGGTGAACCATATCAGAATTTCAAGATCCAGTCTCAGCCAGATCCATTTGACTAGTTTTTAAATAAGATTCCAGAACAGTAGTCTTTGGTTATAATGGAGAGATGTTGCAGAGCATGTTCGCTCTTGGAACTGAGTCAAGTATTTTCAGGTATTCTAAAAGATCGCCCGGTTTATAACAGGTGACGATTGATCATGATCACTGAGATGCTTCCGCCAGAATCAAGCTCTGAAAACTCCTGGAAGGATTGTATATATATGCTGATCTTTGTACCAAGACTTTAATCCTGCTAAGTTAATAAACTTTAAAGAAATGTCGTCTACTTGATGTTAGTTGGAGGTCCTGTATAATAGGACCCTGTACTCGTAGCTCAAATCAGTATGGCGTCAAAGCTGAAAAGGTAACCGAAGATGCACTCTTTAACATTTTGTAAACATAAGAATGAGAGCCTTTAAAACAAAAAACAAAAAAAAATAGTGTTCGACTTATTAAAGACATAACCAAATCATTAGATACAAGGTTTGCCTTGAAAATTGATACACGAAAACACGTGACAATGTAAAGTGTAAATTATTGGATTAGTTGTCCCACAAGGGTCGGTGTTGGGTCCAATTCTACTTTTGATTTATGTAAATTCAGTCAAAATGTGAAAAGGATACAAACTGGGTTTGCGGAAGACATATCTTGTTCGTATGCTTATGCTTTTCTATTGGATTTGCTAATAAATATAAGTCATGACTTAGGAAAACTTAGACATCTATTCCATACTTATAACTTAGTTATAATGAACAAAACTAAAGTTGTGATTTCATATAGTTTATCGTCTAAATGTCTAAAAATATTCAATTCTCTAAAATAACTTGGCACAACTTAAACTTTGAACGCACTTGCTTGGTTAGAAAGTATCTACTAAGAACGTCGAGTTTAATTGTTCTTCTTAAATGGTGTTGCACTCAGAAACAATTTATTACGGGATTGTACGATCCAGCTGGATGCAGTTAGCTAAGGACCGGGCTAACTGGAAAGGCTTGTTGGTTGAGGACCAGGTTCATCCCGAACTGCAGCCCCACCTAAGTACTAAGTTGTACGATCCAAATTATAAAATGTTTTTTGGGGTGGTACACATAAGCCATGTAATCTATACTTGCCCAGTTGTGGAATATAATTACTAAACCACCATTACATTTTGATAACGTAAGTGATGAAATCCTGTGTTGAAAGCGAAAGCGCAGTGAAACTGATAAAATAAGTTATTTCCGATTAACGTTATTCACTTTTAGGACTGATACTTTTTGCATGTTCATGTACTGTGACGTTCTATCAGTTTATGCGTATGGTTTGATACATGGTTATATCCAACTACACTTAGTAAACCTTTCTGCAAATTAAATGAACTAGTTCTTTGTATGCGGTGCTCCTACTCGTATGCTGTGTATAAGTAACTAAATTTACTAATTTACTTAAAACTTACCTTCAAAAACATTTGGTATTCCTCCTTCGAAGTATACCAACGCCGGGTAATCATGTACTCCGTATCCATCGGCCACCGAGAAGTCCTTCGTTTTGACAAACGTTATGCCATGCTTATCGCAGTCATCGTCAATGTTCTCCAATTCTTCTAATACTTTCGTGCACTGCTCACATCCATCGGTATCTATGAGTTTCAATTCAAAAGCATATTAGCATTCGGATCAGTTTGAAACAGAACATAAGAGGAACATGTATTAAAAAATAAAGAAAAAAAAAAAACATTGGTGCAAGAGGTGCAAACAAAAGCGAATAAATAAACAAAAATAATAGCACAAGGAATCAAATACCATTGCATGTTTATAGAAAAACAAAATAAGAAACATCTAGCAAAACGAAAATTAACAATTAATTCGTGAAAAACACTGGTAGGGGTACAACAGGAAGTGTGGTTTTAACTGGGATTGCTCGCATATCCAGGCGCATGGGGACTAATGTTGTACACGGCATGTATTCTTTTTTTTTTGTTTTAAATTTTTGTTTTCTACTTTACACAATACCCTCTTCATGATGAGTTGGTTTATCAGATCCTTCCATGGTTTCCTCGCCGCCAAAAGCTGCGGCAACACTGGCACCTCCACCTTCCTGCTGTTGTTGTTCGCGTTCTTTTTTCATTCGTGCCTTTCGCATCGCCTTCGAGCTGCAAATGTCGCATTGTGTTTTGTTCCCTAATTCGCATAGTATGTTTAATATAATAAAGAAATCTTTAACTTAAATTTAAAGTTAGTTTTAAAGAAAAAAAACATGTTTACTCAAAAAAAAAGAACAAATAAAAAAGTAAATAAATTAAATTAGTCACAGTTTTCTTATAGTGGCATTGGCAGCCATGTTTTCGAATCAAACGAATTTGATTGTAAATCCGTTCTAAGTATTATTGACATAGCAGCAGTTGTAGTTGTGTGTATGTATGAAGAGTGTCCTTTAAGTGGACTTTTGTTTGAAGATTTAACTTACAAAAGTACACAGCTATCGATCCGGATTCTTCGATTAAATGGACGAGTCGCTCGCCTTCGAGATCCTCGATGACATCCCCGCTTGGATCTTTTTGTGTTAGCAGCCAGCTAAGGATCTGTTCTTCCTCATAGAGGTCACCTGAATCACAGGGATGTTATAAATTTTTAGAATGAGTGCTTGCTTTGTATTGACTTACCGGCGTATATCACAGGTTCCTTAGATGTTGGTTTAAAGAACACAATGGCAGGCAGTGCAAATACTCCATACTCCTTGGCCATCTGCTTGTCGTCGATTTTAACAAAGTCAATGCCTGCCTTATCAGCTTCGTCATCGATATGTTCAACCTCAGCAAGCACTCTTGGACATTGTTTGCATTCTTCACTGTCTAAAGATAGAAATTTGGGTTCAAATTTTTACAAAGCAGTGGTTAATATAAATTGTAGGTTAGGTATGTTGATTTTAATTATAACTATTGGTGGGAGCAAAAGCTTCCATTTATTTCGGCTTAATAGAAGCTAAGCTTAAGGCTTAAAAACTAACGTACGAGCTAGGGTTTTCAGGGTAAGGGGAAGGGTGAAGGAGGTCTATTTTTAGGCGAAAAGAGCGAGTGTATAGCTTGAAGTTGTACCATAAAAGATACGGGGTGTCGGTAGAAGAGACGAGGGCATCGTATCCGATGGAACCTCAAAGAAGCCGATGGATGAAGAGAATATCATCTATGTACGGCTCTACGATCCTCAAGCTTTGTTAAGTTAATGGAATTGAGCCAGTTTTGATAGGATGGCATGCGAAGGGGGTCGTAACAGCGTAGAAAGGGCAAAAAGAAAAGAATGGCGTGGAATGTTCTCACTTTTAAACACATAAACTCAATCGAAAAACTATCGTAGTCTTGTTCAAGGTGCCTAGAGTATTGGGAAGAAGGAATGGTTTTGAAAAGTTTGGTGTCATCAGCGTAAATGGAAACATGGGAGTGTTCAATGACTATTAAGTTTGTTTAAAGCTAGAATGAAGAAGGAGACCTAAATGATTCCTTTGATGGACACTGTATATGGCTTCAAAAGGAGTCGACAAGTCGGACTGAAAGTGGACACTATTTTACCAAGTAAGAAGATACCCATTTTAACAAATGGTTTCAAAGTCGATGGCAGACAGATTAAAAAGAATTAATTGATGAGACATATTATCAAAAACGTACTAAAATCGGTTGCAATGACATCGACTTTCCATTTTATAATGAGGAAAGGCTAAAGTGCACGGATTGGATGTGGATTTTAGGAAATCATGTTGACTGGACACAAACTTAAAGATAAGGGTTTTCTATGGAACATTCAATTACAATCAGTGATGATTAACAAAGAACATGAAAAGAACAGGACCAAGAATTGAACTTTGAGGGACGCCAGTTAAAATTTCAATGAATTTGAAAAAAAATGTGCTCCTGGAATAATAAATAATAATAAATTCTTGAATTAATTAACTAGTATGATGTGATTGAGTGCGTCAAAGACCCTTGCAAAATCTATTATTAGGTTTCAGTCTAAATCGATTTCCAAATCATCATCAACCTGGATTAGTGCGGATTAGATTGACTAGCACAGAGGACCTTATACTCCAGCATCTTTGACAAGTAAGGAGAAACAGCAATTGGTTTGTACGTTGTAAGTTAAGTCTCTGCATCTAGCGAAACTAGATGAATTCGTTCCAAGAATACTGATTAATTCAGCCTTGTGTGTATTCATTATTGGAAATCATTTAGGAAATTATAGGAAATATAGGAAATAATTTAGCTATAAGGTAGAATAATGAATCTAAAATAGTCCACGTGCACATTAATGGGAAACCTTAAACATCGAATACTAAATGGTATACTTACAAAATATAACCGCCAAATAATCAGACGCCTTTCGAATTTTCTCAAACATCTTTCGATTGACCTGCTCGATGTGGTCTGTCATTTCCATATTCGCGGGGCTAGTAAGCCAGTCAAGGATTTCCTCCTCATCGTCTATATCGCCATCGTAATTGATATATTTTCCTGGGAAAGATTCATAAATTCATTTTTTTTCGTTTGTTCCTACATGTATAAGAGATTAAATAAAAATATCAAACCTTTTCGAAAGTACGTGATTCCTGGAGGATTTCTATACCCATATTTCTTTGCCATGAGACGGTCCTTCATTTTAACAACACAAATTCCATACTCAGCTGCTTCGTCATCAATCAGCTCAATGTGGCGGAGAATTCGTGGTGTATCAGCATCCTCCTCTTTATCTAGAATATATTAAAAAAAACAATCTTTGTGTAGCCAAGGACCTTAGCCTATCAGTGCGAGGGGGGAACAATAAATTAAATAATAACTAAGCAGTTACAGTTTTCGTAAATGCTATCCTTGACTACTTGAGAGTTTGCTTTCAACTGCCTGCTGGCGACTTCCGAGCAACGATATCTAGGCACATCTTCTATACTTACAAAATACAACGGCTAGGAAATCTTTTGTGCCAATATATTCAACAAGGGTATTTCTTTCGATTTCTTCTATACTCTCATCGGATTTTTGTTCAAGGATCCATTGGAACACTTCTTGGTTATTGGTAAGGCTTCCTATTGAAAGAAATATGTTGTAATTCAGTCTGAAGTAAACTTAAATTTTGAAAGAATGTGTTGAAAATATTCTGATACCTGTATTCTGCAACGGTTTGGCCAATCTATTTTATGTATTTAGATACTCTGTAAGTAATTTGATAAAAAATTAAACCATTCAAGTTTTGCTGAGTGCTGATTGCCAAATAATTTGGATACCTAGTTTGCTAAGTCGTGAAAAACTTCGAGGTAATAAATCAAAAGTAAAACACTGCTCCCAGTGCTCGCAAGCGTAGAGTTTGTAATGTAATGTGCAAATGTGCTAAATTTAAGTATGAAATTACATTTCACGTCATATGACCGCTGGCAGTACGTTTACAACGATCGAATTTGGAGTCAACTTTACACCGCCCTTCCACACATATCGGCTAGAGCATTGGCAACTTCGCGTTCGATATTGTGCCTGGGTGTTAACGTCTCACGTTTATCGTTGTTAATTGGTCAAGGATTTAACGTATTAAATGACCATTAAAAGAAATCCAACGGCGTTAAATCGCATGAGCTAGCTGGTCATTCAATCGGACCGTTTTAGAAGATTACACGCTTACCAAACTACCCCTTCAACTAGCCGTGTGGCATGTGGCACCATCTTGTTGCAGAACCCAGTTGGACAAGTTTAGGAGCATCAATTGATCAAGAGGGTTTAGTGCTTGAGTTAATTCGATCTTGTAAGGTTGTAGACCAAGATCTTTACCCAAAATTCGCCACAAAGTGAACTAAGAGATTCAGAATTCTAGTAAACAATGTGAAATACACTGATTTAGCTAGTTTTGGTAGATTCGGTACATTTTTTTTACCATTTTCTGGCAATTTTGTTGAAAGCCATCACAGATTCAGGGCTTCCTGAAATCAGAGATAAACTACAGAAACAATTGAAATTCCTTGATTTTTTTCAGGGTTTCCCTTACCGAACGGGAAGCCACAATGGTACGCGCCTGTAATGTGTTGATAAAAATGCCAACCTCCTCCAAACTACTTGATCAATCACATCTCTTTTTGTAGTGCCACTGTCAGCGATTCGACTGAGAGAATGTGAACTCATCCTAACAGCGACCACCACTTCCAACGTAATGAACGCTACCAGATTCCTTTTGAACAGCTAGCTGTCTCTTTTCTTATTGCCGGCAAATTTCTTATAGAATTCATTTGGATTCAAGAGTTCGTTGAAAGTGGAGGCGTTCGCTGTTAGGACGAGGTTAGGAGATCGTAAGCGGTACCTTTTCATTTTGTTATTATACTTTACATTGAATTTTAATCTTTTTTCCTTAGAAAATAAAATCATTCATTCATTCCTACTGCATTCAACTATAGTAGATTGGATTTTATTTCCCTGACCCTAACGACGATTCAACGTTTTCACCACAGCCACTCTCTCTCTCTTTGATTTATATTTAGTAGCTGCTGAACGTGCCCTTTTAATACTCATTATCTATGCCTAACTTTACTTCACTACTTTGAACAGCTTGTCTTCCGGTAAAGCCTTCAGCCAATTGCTTAGCTTTCGGCATCGTGGGCCAGATTTCTGCTACGAGATTCTTTGGTATTCTTAAGCTATAAGACTGCATATGTCTTTGTATAATGGTGATAACATGGTAACAAAACCTAGACTTAAATAGCTGCATTATTTGGCTATGTTTTTGATGCCATCATCCTCTTTTAATTGTCCGGTAGTGGCCTTCATTTTTGTGAATGGCTGCTAAATGGTGCCTTGCTTAGTTGGGACAATTTTTCTTATAAATGTAGGGTTCGAGCCAGGAATGGGCTCCATTCCTGAGAATGATTTTGCTATGGTAATACAGATCGTTTTCGTGAATGTTTAGGCTCCAGTCACTGAAGTTACTTATCTGCTGATGGTCGTTCGGATTAAGTTTTTGAGGTAATCTGATCTAATTGGAATGCAGGACCAAATTACAGAAATTCATGTAATTGGCAGCACAATGCCCTATTGCTGACAAATATAGAATTTGGATTGACCAGTATATGAACTGTAATATACGGACACATACAACCAGTTAGCGCATGCGAAGTTTGATAAAAATTTGGGTGATTTGTAAACGATGTAGAAGCATATACTTTTCCATGATTAAGTAACAAGTATAGGCGAGTTAAAACGTTGCAATTGATTCGCAACTAACTTCACGCATATCCGATAAACTCCATTAGAAAACAAGATGTGCCGGGTAATATATCACTTAATACCTCCGCAATATGGCATACGAAGGAGAGTACTGTGTTTACAACAGAGTATTGAATCAGCTACCTGAGATAATCGGGAGCTTAAGGCGGCGATTACGAGACAATCTAAGCTCCCATCGTATCCTTCCAGGATAACAAATAATTATTATAACAATCTTTGAACAATATCTGCAAATATATAGACGTTTTTCATCAACGAACATCTCAATGGGCTTGCAGTGACTTAATTGCCGCTAAACCTTACTGCAAAGAGAAATTCGTCTAAACTTTTTATTAAAACATAATACATTTCGAAGGTAATAACATATATGTGGCAGGATATTCTAGCCGTAATAAGTAACAGAATCCATGAAATTGTAATTACTTTTGTTCTCATGAACTTTGTGATTATTTTATTTATATAGCAATTATACTTTTTCCAATTTTTATGTTTCGTGTCAAAGCTACCAATGACATCTGGATTCCAAAATATTCAGTAAGGTTTCCCATTCCATCGTGTATCGTTTCATGCTTCTCGAACGTGCGGAAATTATTAAAAAAAAATAATGGAAATTCCGGCTCAGTTTGGTCGCTCGTAATCATGGTGTCAGTGTGCAGGCAATTTGTCCCATCGTAGAAAAGTTTGAGCATAAGTACACTATTTGTGACCCTCATGAGATTGAACCAGACAGAGATTGGTGGAAAAGAAGAAAACATAGCCGTCGTAAAGGCTAGTATCGAAGAAGACCCAGAAATGTCGCTTTTGGCACCGATCAGCTGAATTTGGCATCGCCAGAGTGTTAACCCGGCTTATTTAGTGTTGGATTTGGGGGTACATCCGTATAAACTAGTGCTACCGTAGGAATTGAAGGACGACCACAGACAACAGCAGATTTTGGCCAAAAAAAAAATCGAGCCCCATTTTTGGTTCAGCGTTTATATCTTCATAACACGAAATAAATATATAAAAATGAAATGAAGAAAGAGGCACCGTTAAGAGTCTCAGGTATAAAGCTACGTTAACCGTCTTTCTGTGGCCAGAGCTCGACAAGATCTATATATCCTGACTGTGGTTCAAACAAGACGGCGCCACATGCCATAAAAGCGACGCAACGCTTGAGGTTGTGAAGGAGAAGGGTGACTGGATCATCTCACGGCTAGCGTTCATTAATTGGCCTCCGCTATCATGTGACTTGACACCACCGGATTATTTTGTCTGAGGCTATGTCAAGTCTCGAAGGCAACATTCGAGACATTATTGCCGGAATAAGACCGGCTTATTGGACCGAGTCACCAAAATTTGACCGACCGCTTGAAGCCCTGCCAGCGAAGCCGAGGCGGTCATTTAAATGATGTGCTATTCCAGACATAATGGGATGAATGTACATCCCTGTATAAAGGTGCAAACGTATACTTAAACTTGTTTATGATATGTCAATGTCAACACGTCAGCCAACAGATGTGTCAATGTCAACACTTTGTTACTATTGTAAGTTTCACGAACGAAATTATTAAAATTATTACCCAAGTCTTGAGTTGGTGGTTTTAACTTTAAGAGCACTTAGTCCAATTTTCGGACATTATAATCATCAAATGACGTTATATGGCACACAGCTGGTCACCCTTTTGAAGGGGAAGGGGTAATCGTTTTATTTTGTAAAATTTTGAATTTCTTTTATAGGGTTACGTTAATTCGTTGGTTTATATCAATAAGCCAACAACGTTATAAAAGGTGAAAAACAATATGAAATTGTATCTGTATTTTATTAAAACACAAAACTGTTATATCCTTATGGAAAACCCCTTCTTAATAAATTGGTTTCAAGTGAGTTGTTCTGTTGTGTATAATTCGATAAAACTTGTCCATACTTTGTAAATAACAAAACATTCATAAAAAATAGAAGATGTTCGTGTTTTCTCAACAAAATTAAAAAGTGAGTATCGGGCTCAGTCCATTTCCGGTGAAAGATAAGCCCTGTAATTGTACTTCTACCTTTTTGAGTATTAACACAGTCCTGAGTTATAAAAATAAAGTTTTGAATACAAACATTAGAGGTTCTACGTTAAGTTGTTATTTATGTATGTATGTATATGCATACTGCCTTACCATAATATTAAAGTACGGTATTGTATCTATACGATGCGTTCTAACGTGTTTAGTTATATTTTGTTAATTTTGGTAAAATGCGTTTTCACAATCTGATAATCTATTATATTCGTTTAAAGTACTTCCAACCAACAAATGCAATTCCAACAAACATCCCTACCAACTTAAGTAAACGTTTTCCCAATTTTTTTTCTATTCGCATCTTTATTGTGTACTTAAGAGAAAACAATCAGAATCACACTTAAAGTGTAAATCCACAAAAAACTCTTTTCACAAATTATAATTTTGTTTTTTATAACAATTTCGTTTTATTTATTATTTTTCAAAAAAAAAAAAGAAGATATTTTTGTTTTTCATTAAAACGAAGTTTATATTCTTTACAAATTTATCTAATTTATTCTAAACATAATTTTTGTTTCTGAACACTTCGTTTTGTAGTTATTATTTTCTATATATTTGCAAGTCTTCTCGTACGATTTATTTTTCAGTTAAATAACAATAAATTACATTCTTATACATGTACGCTTTAACAAGTTAAATAACATTAACATTTTGTAACATTAACAACAATTTTATATAGTATTTCTAAATATACACATGTTTTAGTTAATAAGAAAACAACAACATTTTCAAAGAAACAAAAAAAAGAAAAAAACTAATAATAAGATCTATATATTTTTCTGTACAGTTTATATAAAAATTATATATTTCGAAAAAAAATAAGAGTTGACTTTGTATTAATTCAGCTTCAGCGAGTTTTGACGAGATTTGAAGTTAGAAAATTAATTAATTTATTAACACAATAATGTATGCATTATGTTTAAAGAGCATCAAAAAATATACAAATATGTAAACGATAGTATCAAAAGTTATTTGTTTTTTATTTTACAAAAAAGTATTCAAAAATATATGCTACGAAGAAGCGTGCGATTTAAGGTTTGTCTACATCCTACATCGAATGGATGATGTTTTCGAGAAAATAAATAAAACAATCCTTTCGGGAAGGATCTACAAACAAGTAAAAATGAAATCATCATCATAACTGTGGACAGACCTTAAGTACAAAATCAGACCGCACGCCCGTTCTAGACAAAATAGGATATAGTAAACGACGAAATGCACTTTGTTAACAGAAATAAGTTTATATAGACTAAAATTGAAAAGAGGAAACTAAGATACATAATGTGAATTGACAGGAGAACAGTTAGTATGACAGTTCTGTTAATTGTGGCTTTCGCTGATTTATTATTACAATTTTATAACATTTACATTTGCGAATGGATGCGGACCTTAAGTGGTGATGGCTTTATGTGACGAGGTGGCTTGGACCATGCTTGCTGGATGTGACGATGACATTTTGTGTATTTTTGGACTGTTTTGTGACGTTTGTCGGTGTTTCCAAGTTCGAATCAATTTCGAAAAAGCTCTTGCTATAAAATTCCTTTCTCTCTCTCTCTCTCTTTTTCTAGTTATGGGGTTTAGTATTTGGAAAACCCTCGTTGGTAAGGAAACTTTGTGTGTCCTGTTTTTCAAGGATTTGAATTGAATTGAAAATTGATTCGGAATCAGGTGGATGAGGTGGATGGCTTAAGGCTCATGTTTCATTAATTATTTTAATTTATTAATATGTGTATTGTGTATTGGATAGCAATGTTTTATTTTTTTTTGTTAAAATTAGTTCAATTACTATATTGCTTCCTTATTCCCACAGAGAGATATCCTGAAAAATGAGGTCATATAAATTTTTAATTCGATTATGCAAATAATGTATTCCTGAAAGACAGAAAGAGAGAAAAGAATGTGAGGAAAGAAAAGTGTAGAATTAATGATTTCATCGATTACTGTCTACCAGAAAATGTATTTTCCAATGCCCAACATACCGGTTTTGACGTTGACTTTATCGCCATCTTTGCCGATGTTATTATCATTGGATAGGGATTTTTTAGAGCCTTTGCCAATTGGTTTATCATCATTGCTCGACTTGGTGTTGGGTTTTGTGGTGTCTTTTTTCAATGTGGGCAAGGGGGTGAAGGGTTTTTTGGATGATGCACCGGTTTTTGGGGAAGCATACGAGACCTTAACCAATGGCGGATCGAATCCAGTTGATGTTGATTTCTTTGCCGAGGACGATGTCTTGGAACTTGTGGTTGTGGTTGTTTTCGATGGTGAGTCGAATTTGAAATTTCCACCCTTATCGGATGGCTCATGGCCGATACGTTGTGCAGTCATTTTAGGAACTTTCGTTGATTTCTCCAGTTTTGTTGGACAGCATTGGAATGGTTTGTAATCATTGGGAACGTAGTTATTGCCCTGCCTTGCTGAACGGCCGCCATGACCCAATCCAACATAGAAACATTCGTCATCTGTGTGTAACAAACAAAAACATTTTGTCAGATCGGTATTTTTGATTTATTGGAAAATCTTTTACAAAATTTTGTAAATTTTTTGTTTTTTACTTTTTGTTTTCATAAAATATAAAACACAGAAAAATAATTATTCAATTCTTTATGTGGATTTACTACTTTTGTTATTTTTATTATGAAAAACTTTTTTGTTTTTTTTACAAAAGTAGTTGTAGAGAAAACATGTAGTAACTCAAGTCATATATACCACAGACGGTTAGTATGTATCTTTTTTTTGTTCTTTCTACTTGCAACATATAAAAAAATAAATAACTTAAGCGTGCGCTTGTAGTTGCAAACAGTTCAATATCTATTAAAATACATTTATATTCGATAACCCAATAACGTATTTTTCATATAACTGACAAAATGTTTTTGATGCTGACATTTCTGTGTATAGGATCACATTCACAAGAATAATATTTGATTTTTTTCTCATTTCTTTTTAAATTTAATCTTTAAGGTTCAGTATAACACTTTAATTTAAGATATATAAATAAACTAGGATAATAATCTTATATCGTATAGAATTGCATTTGTTGATTTTGGAAAGTACTTATGGTTTAAGTATTTTTTTTTTTTTGTTTAAACTTTATATTACGATATTTATAAATTAAAAAAGTATATATATAAATATATATTTAAAAAAAAAAACATTGTGTCAGCTATGATATTTTGGTATAATTAAATTTTTGTTAATAGTAGGATCAATTCATTTTTTTGCGATTTAACACGATTTACACCGGGGAGTTCAAACAAAAAACACACTTCGGATAGAAAAAAAAGCGTGACTTTAATGTTTGAATTGTGTTATGCATGATGTACGCAGTAGTGTCAACTTTATGGTGTTGCGAATATGTTTGTCTGAGTGTGTTTCTAAAAATGTATTTCAATTGGTTGAATGATCGTCGCTAAAAGAACGAATGCCTTAAAGATCTCGACAGACTGCTACCTATGTACATTTAAGATGAAGTAAATATTATTTATTTTATTTAAACTTAATATATCCCATTGCAGAAGAATATAGATTTTAAATATTGGTACAGATTTTTTGTATTATACAGTGTAGCTTAAAATGCGTGAATAGATCTTATGATCAGTTTTCAGTGTAAAAGCAAAGTGACAATCCGATTTCTAAAATGTGTGTACTCGAGTTTTTAAATTAAAAAAATATGTACAAAATGCATATACCTATACATATGTATGTACAACAACAATACTAGTTTTGTAAGACTTTACTTAATCAAGCATATGATTCGATAATTAGAGAAAGATTTTCGCAATATATTGTCAGGTATAAGCGAACGGTCTCTGGTGTCAGTTTATCGTTAATGCAAAGTCATCATCCTATCGGAAGATGCTGTAACTTTTGCAAATGGCGGCAAATGTCAATTCTACTTTGACTTTTGTGAAGTAAACATAAACAAAATACACGTCAACAAGACATTATACTCCCTAATAACGCGGAATAATTGTTAAGAAACAAAGTTTTTCATTTTCATTTCAAGAACATGGGGTGATAACTTTAGGCCACCTTGTATTATGTCTGTACATTATCTCAGCAGACCCTTTATCCTGCTGAGATCTCGAGTTGAAAACAGAAGTCCACGTAAGTTGGAAAAGTTAAGTTGTATGTCTCTATGATCTGCAATATAAGCGTGAGTAATAAACTTAACATCTGCCAATGGAATGCCTTACCGTTGATCTCACCTTTTACTTGCCCGGGACTAATTAAGCCAACCAGAGCTTTTAATAAAGTGAAGGATGTTCGTGACGTCTATTGACGTCGTCCGTTCAGGTTGTTAAAGAAACGGAAACAAGCTGGTCTTGTGCAGAAGTCATGTGGAAATAGGCCCAGACTTTTGGCATTTTAGCCTATTAGACAGTGTCTAGTGAGAACACCGATAACGTGGCTAATTTGCTAACGCTTTAGTAGAACCAACTCTGCACTACGTTTCGGATTAATCCATGGCTAGATCTGTTTTCAAATTTCGCAAGTAGGACGATTTTCCTATCTACAGTTGGTACTAATAGAAGCATCAAGGCTTAGCGAGTGTTTGCATGTAGGGAGCGGCTCCGCCATTTCGGTATGATTCTGTGGGTTGTACGCAGTCTCCCGAGCTCATTAGGGTTGCAATTCCGTGCAATGCATCTGTGTCCTCTGTGTCTGACATAAATGAATGATGAGTTGAGAGCTCGAAGCTAAACGGCCAACTGCCCCTGAGAATATAGGTCTGGGGTGGGAGTTGACCTATCGAGTCTTACTTCCTGCATTTTAGGTTTGGTTAAATACTGAAACCAAGGTGTTTCTCGCTGACAGAGTGAAGGAAGATGACCTTACTCGGCGTCGACGAACCTCGTCAGTCAGTAAGTAATTACGAAGAAGGGGCCTGGTGTTTAATATGTTCGAAGTTTTGTTTAAGCAGGATATTCATGATCGTTTTACTTTCGAATATTTGTCTATTATTTGTAAGAGATGGGTCTCTGAATAAAACTTCTAAAGTCTGAAAATCTAACCTTGAAACCTGGCACTAAATCTTCCGATGCAGTAACTACTAACTACTAGGATAGTAAGTGCAACATCTTACCTTGAAAACAGTCTCTTTCGTGTTAGACACGGTACCGAATACTCAGAATTCAAGGAAATCCACGCCGGAGTTCCGCAAGGAAGCGTACTTGGTCCAATGCTATTCCTGCTCTACACAAGAGACATGCCACAAGATGAAGGAACCGTCGTAGCAACGTTCGCAGATGATACGGCTATCCTCGCAACGGACGAGTCAGTTGAATCATCAACGGGTAAACTACAACGGGCTCTAGATAAAGTATGTAAATGTACAAATACCATACGCAAACGAGGCAAAATATCTAGGAATGACCCTAGACACAAAACTTAAGTGGAAGTCAAACGTTAAAAAAAAGCGCGACGAGCTAGAAATCAGACTAAGAGACATGCATTGGCTACTCGGAAGATACTCGAAGCTAAGTGTATATAACAAACTGCTTCTGCATAAGCAAGTGCTAAAACCGTCTTTGACATATGGAATACAACTTTGGGGTTGTACGAAACCAAGCAATATGGCTATACTGCAAACATTCCAAAACAAAGCTCTACAAGCAATCGTGCAAGCTCCATGGTATATAAGGAATAGTGATATTCACAGAGATCTAGGAGTTGCTACTGTGAATGACGAAGTAATGAACTTTGCTCGCAAACTTCGTACTCGTCGTTACGCTCATTGCAATAATGAAATAATCCGTACTATGGACGTGACAAACATCGAGCCCCGACTACAAAGAACAAGACCGTTCGACCTAGCGCCGTAAGGAAAACCGAATTTAATGACGGTATTAGTAGGTGCCTTCGCTGGAAGGCTACCTACCTAACGCGATTAACACTACAGAAGCGTAAACTACTTGTTAAAGGAACTTAGTCGTAGTCATGAAACAATGAACGCGCGACCGGTTTCTCATAGTGCCTCTCTGAGGGGTGAGGTTTAGCCCGTAGGCATATACTGACTGACACTAATGACATGGACAGGTCAGCTATATGAATCGGGCATCACCAATGGTACGGACCATTGGTATCTTTTGAAGATTCCTCACCTCCAGGCGCTACCAAAAAAAAAAAATGTTAGTGCAACTGATCTTTCTGTAGTCTCAGTAATCTTTTTGTTTGACATAAACGATTTTTTATATTGTGGTTAAAGTTGTCTTAAAAAGCTCATGAACTCCTTTGGTCTGTCTTTATGAGGACACTTTTTGAACTCCACTGATGAACGAAATGATTAGTCTTCTTAATCAATGTGGCTATAGTAAGTGTGCTGGGACTGGGATTCTTTGTCCTCTTCTATATAAAATAAAATTAAAAATTGCCCTTCGGAAACGGCACTAAACAGCAGGCCCCGTCCACTTGTGTCTAAGCCCTGGAAAATTATTTCAATGCAGTACTACATGCTCGTTACACCGGGTGATCAGATACTTAATCCAATCCTAGATTGTTATTGTAATTGCTTAACAATAGCAATTGACTAATATATAAACAGTTCGCTGAGTTCCGGCTTTGAGCGCTGCATGAGAAGATATGTATATATTCTAGGGTTCTTGATACCTTTTTAAAGTTGAATCTAGCGCAGTATGTCGGTAGACTAGAGCAGACCATAATATTTCACATCTAACAGCCGGTTTGAAAAAATTAAAGCATTAATTCAGCTATGAAGTTGCTTAACAGTTTTACTCTGTAGCTTTTCGAGCTGTGTTTTCGGTTCAAGGATTTTTTCCCCACAAATCATGTATCATGTACAAAGGCTCTTGTTAACTTCTTTAATTATGTCCTTTGTATAATGCCGAAGTATTTTATCGCACATAGAATTACGTGGTATTATTGGTGATAATAGGTTTAAGATTGATGAAACGTCCCTCCTTGTTGCATCATGCTGAAATGTATAGTAAAAGCGTTTGTATAACACTGACGATAGTGCATGACTATTTGACTTCAAAGGACGAGAAATACTCTTAGTTTTGAATTGTTGAAGGCAAATACGGATATTTCTTTGAAGCTGAGATAGTGGGATAAAGTGTTCTTGGACTTAAGGTTTAGGAATATCGAATTTCTCGGAAAGCTAAGCAGTATTACCAGCACTCAGATTCTGATGACAAAGGGAATTTAAGCTTCCTTCAGTCAGAAAAAATGCAATTTTCGAACGCAGAGTTATTTCCTACCGAGAGTGAATAAAGTGCTAAATATTTTCAATGTAGAAGTGTGGATTTATGTCCTTATAAATGTGGACTTAATTTTCTTGTTACGTTTAATTAATGTTTATAAATTACATACTATTAACCGAGTACTGAACGATAAATAAAAAAGCAAAGCAGATATTAGGACTTTTGAATGAAAATGTCGAACATCTGGTCTTGCTTTCGAGGATGGTGACTGGAGAAGAAGATACAATCGGGAACTCTTTGAGCTGTAAATGTAGTTCAAAAACTTAAGAAAAGACAACTACGTACATTGGGGCGGCCACAGCGAGCGAACGGACAGTAATGCTTCACCCAAGAGAATTTCCGGAAAAAGAAAACCGAACCTCTGTTTGAAGAACCAAGTGTTTGGTTTTAAAAAAAAATATATAGAAATATTATGTCGGATCCTATGTATGTACATATATATTTATGTTGGTACCTCATTAAGTTAAATAAACACATGCTTTGCTGGTCCCTTTATTTTATATTGGAGGCACTACACTGCGAAAGGTAACTCCACATAAAAGCCTGTTATTGTTGTTTTCTGTTTCTGTACCTCCTTTCGCTCAAGACTTACATAAGTACTTAATACATAAGTACATAAGTACAATAATATTGTAGGTAGTAACTGTTGGAATAATCCATAATTAAAATGCCTGCTTAAGGCTCACCTTGATCCAGAAAAGTCAAGAAAGATCAGTTGGCATACATTCACAAACTGCTCTAACATTAATCAAGGGTTCAAGAACAACGCTAACGCTAATAAGTTCAATCCGGAGACCCTTGTGGAAAACGAATAATTGGTAATAGAGATCAAATTGTGGGATACATTTTTTCACAATTCTTTTTATTGAGGACTTACTTCACGATGTTGTAGTAGAATCACTTAATTCAGTCAAGTAAACCATTGAAAATTATAAAAACTAGTTCTTATTTCTAAATGAACTACTGCCAGACCTACTAAAATACCGGGACCAAGTTAAAAATTATACGAAGTAGTAAAAGCAAAAATGGTTTTGTCATTATGTAGTGTAACTTTTGTTTTCATACTTGTATCTAAGCTATTAAAACATGAAACTACTAAATTAAAAAAAAAAAACAAAGTCATTCCCTTCTTTATTTATATAAGGAAATGTTTACCTTTCGACGAAGACTTAGGTTTAGATTTTTTGGAATCTGTTGAGCAAAATGAAAAAAAAAAATGTATTTTAATATATCTATCAATTTTTACCCCAACATCTAAACATTGTTAAACAAAATCAATATTCGTTAAAGAAAAAAAAATTAAAAGTAGGTACATGTTATATTTCAAGAGGTGTTCAAGTGTTTTTTAAACTGAAAGGAGAGACAATGGAATGTCTAATGGAGATATAATATGACAGCTAAATTGGTTGCAGGTTGCAGATTTTAAATATCGTAGAGTACTGTTTGGGTTTAAGGGTCCCTTGGACAATCACTGATGAATTCTGCTCAAAATTTTGATCATAAATTTCAGTTCCTCCAATTTTTAGCAGTTCTTATTACTTTGTGGACATTTTAACTAAAATATGTAACCAATTTAACTATCACAAGAAGAATAGAGATGAAGTCTAGAGTACGATTACGGGGAGAGGAAGTAACTGGTTAATGACGCAAGGATCAACATTGTGCTATGGTTTTACCTAAAAGGTTTCTAAAAAATCTTGCAGCGTTGAAGATACTCGATCCATGACTCTTTTTTTTCGCTGATAATTTTTTCAATGGCTTATCATCATCATCGTCGTCATCATCATCATCGTCGTCATCATCGTCGTCGTCGTCGTCATCATCATCGTCGTCGTCATCGTCATCGTCATCGTTATCATCGTCGTCATCGTCATCATCGTCATCATCGTCATCGTCGTCATCGTCATCATCGTCATCATCGTCATCGTCGTCATCGTCATCATCGTCATCGTCATCGTCATCGTCGTCATCATCGTCATCATCGTCATCGTCGTCATCGTCGTCATCGTCATCATCGTCATCATCGTCATCGTCATCATCGTCGTCATCATCATCATCATCATCATCATTGTCTTTTTTTTTTCTTCTGCCAACTCCAACTTCATCACTATCTTCATCATCATCATCTCCTATGACAATCGTACAAATATTTTTAAAAATTTAAAAATATATCTAGTCAAGTGAATAATATGTAAGAATATAGAAAAAACTATAAATTCTGTGAAAAATTAGTCCTCATCTCTCTCAACCTAAGTTTTTCACCAGTTTTTCCACGTTTAACGCTCTATTCTACATTCACAAGATATTTCTAAGTCGACCTATACCAATTTTCCAAAACGTATACAATATGTAAACTACATTTTTATGAGTAAAGAAGTGATCAAATTGAATGCTTACTCTTTTGATTGACCAACCATTGCAAAACACGGTTTTCGTTTTTGAGATTACCTATCGGGTGACAGAAAAAAGCATTTCATTTCGGATACATTTTCGAAAGTGTTTAAGAAAGACAACACTCACCATCATACATGATCGGGACGCCAGTCTCATAGTATACGAGAGCCGGGAATGCAAATATTCCAATTTCGTGGGCCAACTTAACGTCATTTGACTTTACAAACTGAATACCGTGCTTGTCTGTGTCATCGTCGATATTCTCCAATTCATCGAGAATCTCTGCACAAGTGCTGCATTTATCGTCGTCTTAAAAATGAGTTAAAATATATTAAGTCTTAAATAGTATACGAAATTATATAGTAAACTTACAGAAAAATACCGCTAAATGCTCCACATCGTTAATCAACACTTGAAGTGTTTTACGATCAACCGATTCAATAACATCTGCGTTCGATTCATAAAGGTCGATAACCCATTCTAAAATAGCCTCCTCCTTCATTAAGTCACCTAAATTGATATTGAATATTTAAAACTCATAGGTTAGGGAGAAAATAATGAAAAGAATGTTTGAAACCTGGATAGAATGTCCTAAACTTATTCCTGTAGAATGCAAGAGCTGGCAGTACTGGTACATCATATTCTCTATCAACTCCATCGTCGGAAGTCTTTACAAAGTCAATATCCTTTTCTTCGCATTCATCATCAATGTTTTCCAATTCATTTAGGATCTTCTGAGCCTTTTTGTCGCCCTCACGATCTGTAAAAAATTAATTATTTTAGAAGTGTGTTAAGTAAAACTGTTGACAAATGAAGGGGAGTCCTAGAAGGATGAACAAAATTTAGTATTTAAGGCGTGCTGGATGTGAAGGCCAATCAGTTACTTAAGAAGCTCCATGTAGTAATCGGGTACTGGTTGGTTCATCTAGACGTGAATTTCTGACATATAAATATGACAACGACCTTACTCTCTCGATGGAGTTAACGGTGGTCTAACAGCTTCAGAAGGAAGCTCGGGTTACTTCGGCATACTTTGGAGCTCAGGCCGATAAAGATTTCCATGAATAAATCAGCTTATTCGAAAAGAGCGGAGCTACTCAAAAGGGAAGAGTATCGAGCGAGAAGCAGGGTGGAGGAAAGGATCTTGCGTAAAAAAAGGCTGGAATCTGGCTTTAACCCTGAAGGCAGGCTCTTTGAAACAGTAAGAGAAACCTAGTCACCGAAGCGCAGTATATGGTAGATGTATTTAAGGAGGATTTTCAACATCCTCATCTACTTAAAGGACATCAGGTAAAGAGAGTGATAGGGCAAGGAGGGGACCCAGTTTTGAAGAGATTGTCTCGGGTGTCAAAAAGCTGGAGAACAACTAAACTTCTGATGGCCTACTAGCGGAGCTTTTCAACCATGGTGGTGATGTTTTGGTAGGGTTTCATGCTTTCGGTTCAGCAGATCGACGATCGAGCAATATTCACACTGAGACAAACCCTGGAAAAGACCAACGAATTTCAAGCTGAAACTCACCATCTTCATGGGCTTTAAGCACGCATGTGACAACATTCATGTGTTGACCGAATTCGCGATCTACTCTGATCCCTTATGACGCTGGAAAACACGCGGTGCAATGTGCAGGGCAGGTGTAAACACCTTCGACAACTGGAAGCAGCGTAAATAGGTTTGAAGGGAAAGGAAGGCTGCCGTATCTCAGTCATCTTTTCATTTAAAATATCAGATCGCTTTCGAAGTCGGATTTTAAAATAGGGAGGAGTGCCAACTTGATGGTAGTACCAAGAATGAGGGACAAACTTCTTTACCATTTAGGGTACCGAATTTACTGAGATATAAGTATGAAGGGATTTACATCAGGAAGGAGATCTTTCGAAACGAACCAAATATTCATCTTTCAAGATACGCCGAACGAAGTGTTAATTTTGGTAAGGTCTGAGACGGTATATCTTCTATAATATTTATACATTATATACTTACAGAAAAACACAACAACATGTTCGTTCTCGGATAGAATTTTCTCCAACATTTTCATGTTGACTTCCTCGATTTTACCAGGAATCTCCAAGGTATCCTCATCGGTAACCCAAGCAAGTACCTCATCTTCATCATCGATATCTCCAGGGAAGACCATTGGATCACGATTTCTAAAGAACACCAATTGTGGGAAGACCTTAACATTGTACTTCTTAGCCAAGGATGTATCTTCTGTAGTGACGAAAATAATTCCAGCCTCGTCCAATTCATCGTCAATGCTCTCAAGTGCGTCCAATGTCTTATCGCACTTCTCGCCCGGATCACAGGGGCCAGTAAAGAAGACAACCACATACTCATGGTCATTGATCAAGTTGACCAAAATTTCATCGGTAACTTCTTCGATTGTTGCCGTTCTCTTTTGAATGATCAACCATTCGAGAACTTCTTCTTCATTCATTAGATCACCCTCGTACAGTGCTGGAATTTTGTTTTCGAAATAAATCAATGCTGGCAAGTGATCTAAACCGTATTCCTTAGCTTCGGCCGCATTGTCAATACGCACAATGACAATGCCTTCCTTCTCCAATTCGTCGTCAATATTTTCGAGTTCATTCAAAACACGAATGTCCTGCTTGTCTTCCTTGTCATCTAGAAGAAATAAAATCTCTTGAAACACTGTATCCTGCCTGTGTTGGGGTAAGAACTTACAGAATATAACTGCTAAATGCTCGGTGCTTTCTACGAGTTTATCCTTCATTTCATCGGTAACTTCTGGGATCTCAGAATAACGCTTCTGGTGAATCAACCAGCCAAGGAGCTCATCTTCCTTCATCAAATCACCTTCGTAGATGTGTGGGATGCCACGCTCATACAGGACGATGGATGGAATATCATCAATACCCCACTCCTTGGCTTCGTTGTCATCGTCGATCTTTACGAAAGCGATGTCATTTTGATCACACTCGTCATCGATGTTTTCCAATTCGGCCAGAACTTTTTGCGATTTCTTTTGGTCTTTGTCGTCTGGAATTTAAGCGAAAATATATTAGTATGTGCGTTTTACAAGTTTAGTTAGCTTATTACTCTACTATACGAATAAGTGTTCATCAATTTTGTTCAGAAAATCGATCTCTTTCAATACGAATAGGTAAAACCTAAACCAAATTTGACAGAGGGTCTTGTAGAAAGGATTTGAGACCCCCTTGAGATGTTAACTACGAAAAACTTTTTAAATTTTAAAATTTGATAAAATATCTACGATTATCTTTAGGAGTACCGTCCTAGAAAGGGTTGTTGGTCCCTAATTTGGGTCCTTAATGATACATATATTTTCAGACGCTCGTCTAGTTTAGCACACAATTGATGAAACGAGCTCAAGGAAAAGGTTATAGAATCAGCCAGAAGGAGTAATGAAATCTCGAACAAGACGTGTGTAAATCTAATACAACTTAATCGTAATTAAATTTGCAGTTTCAGGCCTCTGACATTGCATACGAACCGCTTATTTAGGTCCTTACTACGTTCTAACATGGACTATAACTTCCGCTTGTTGACCTTAACAAATGTAAAATGCGACACCTTAACCAATGTAATGCTGGGCACTCACAAAGAATGTGATCAGAGTGCCCATATTCAGAGTAGAACCTACATTTTGAATCTAAGAATAGAGTAAGGTTAAAAGCGTAACAGCTTTCTAATACTATCCTTGTCTAAGTTAAGGCTTTCCTTGTAGGGATAAGGCTTATTCCCCGTACATGTTCCTAATGGGTCAGACCAAGCTTGTCTTCCCAATCATTAATCAGCACTGTGTCGGCAGCCCAATTGACACCACAGTTGGCTTCAATTTCTATAAACACAGATTGAGGCAGCGGAAACTAGTTCATCTGCAGATTCGTTGCCTGGAATTCCTTGATGATCAAGGACCCAATGGAATGCCTCTCTGCTATGCCTTGCAAGAGATTGTAGTAGAGATTAAATTGAACGATAGCGTTTTAGGTGCTGCCTGGTAATTTCAAAAGATATAAATCCTAGCACCCTTGATACCTTTACTAAGCTATAACCTAGCGCAGATTTTAATGGAATGGAGTTTAGCCGGAAAGCAACGGTCCAATTTCCCCTAGGTATCGAGACTTTGGTTTTGGGTCTGAAGACAAAACCTCCAACTCCAGATTCCATCTTCGATTCCGGTCCAGGGCCATAACACTATAAGGCTAGTTTACATGGTCCAATATTTCTATATTGAATAACCTATTGAAAGAGTACTCCGTGGAATTTTGGAAATAAGTCAAGAATTTTCAGGTATCCCACATGGTAAACCAGTTTATACTTGTGTCATAGCTGGAGATTAATAGCGCGTTTAGGGCTCGGCTCGTCTTCCTAATGAAGATTTCCCAACGATGCGAATTGGCACCATGAGTCAATAGTTAGTGCTTTGGCTATGATGAAGCTTGTATTTGGCTTAATGACTTTGGCAATTAGCCAAATATGCGTTATAAGTCAGCGACAATCTGCTTGAAGGGACTTTTGTTATGGATTCCATACCGGTTGGTGTGATTGGAGCGTATTTTTCATCATGTTACGGTCAATGCAGCTCCCATGTTGGAAGACTATTTTTGGACGGAATTGGATGGAGTTGACATCAGTGATATGTAGTTCCAACCAGATGGCGCCACATTCCAAGAAACTATTGAAATAATTGATCTATTGAAGGGAGAGTTTGGTAATGATCTGATCTCGAGAAATGGTACAGTTGAGAGGCAGAACCGAATTTCTTTTTAGGGGGTTACCTCAAGTCATTGGTTTACAAGCCAACATCGTTAAAAGAGCTCAGGAACAATTTTTAGCGCGAAATTGCCAACGTTCCGGCCGGTATGTATGTCAGAGGGATGGATACAAACGTGCTCGCAGTGGCATATCCAGTAATTGATTTGCTATGAGAAAAGGACTGATTCTGTTTCTCTAGTTAGTCAGCCTTCTTGTCCCTTGTACACCTTCATCAACAGCGACCGAGCATTTGTTTCGTCGCTAGACGTGTTGGTACACTTGTTCACCTAAGATTTGTGCTCTCGATAGAATCTAGGGCATTTTTTGGTTTCCTGAAATATTTCGAGCTTGAAATTTTATTCAAACTAGACATTACTACTTTGGATAAGTTACAAAAAGAAGTGTGCAACTCAGTCTGGTTGTCTGTCCGTTTTCTGTTTGTCGGTCTGTCTATGACTTTAAATGCAATCGGCTGAACTACTTTGTTTCAAACTTTATATTTTAGATCTGTAACGTCATGCCCATTGTTTCAGACTATTGACTTTAGACTTTGAAGTAGAAGTTAATGTTCTAGTATCGTACAAACACTTTTAAATTAATGTTTTAACAATTGAGAAAGGAATTCTATCCGAAAGTTGTTTTGAACTCGAATTGGAAGCCACTAAGTCTACATTGGGATGTACTTTCAATATTTCTTTTAAGGCCATCTGTCTAGCTATAAGAGGGTTATAACACTTACAAAACAACACAGCTACATATGGCATTTTCTCTACAATCAAATCCAACATCTCATCGGTAACATCTTCAATTTGATCAGAGCTAGTCTGTTCTTCTAGCCATTTGAGTAGCCTCTCCTCATCCTCTAAATTGCCTTCGTATATGGTCGGAATGCCTTTTTCAAAGTAGATCAGTTTAGGAACTTTATTGATGCCATATTCAAGAGCCTCCTCAGGATTGTCGATCTTAACAAAGGTCACACCTAGCGAATCGCACTCATCATCGATATTCTCCAGTTCTTCGAGAACTTTTTGTGACTTCTTGTCATTGTTGTCATCTGTTAAACAAAAAAACCTCGTCAAGCCTGTCACAATTATCCAAATAAATCACAATATTTACAGAAGAGAACTGCCATCACTTTGCCATCCTTCACCATCTTGTCGAGCATTTCGTCAGTAACATCCTCGATCTCGTCGCTTTCCAATTGTCCCAGTAACCAGTGTAGGATTTCGTCCTCATCCATCAGATCACCATCGTAAACATTTGGAATTTCCTTCTCAAAGTACACAATTGCTGGGATCTACAAATGGAATCTCTTTGACTTAACTTGTCAGACTACTTGCTGTGCTTTTCGTACCGAATCAATACCAAATTCAGCTGCGACCTTAGCGTCATCAATTTTAACAAACTGAATGCCATGCTTGTCGCAGTCGTCGTCAATTTTTTCTAGCTCTTCCAATACGGTCATGGAGTCATCGTCACCGTGATCATCTGGAACACGAGTGTGCCGTTATAAAATACATACATATGCACATATAAAACCAAATACGTACAGAAAAGTACAACCAAGTTGTCAATGTTACTGATCAGGGTTCCCAGCGTTTTGGCAGTTACATCCTCAATGACATCATCTTCGTCACCAGTCGACTTATTTTGTACTAACCATTCGAGTACGTCTTCCTCGCGGGACAATTCACCTGGGTTGGGTGGAGAGTGAGATTTGGTTTTTGGGCAAATTGGCAAATGGGCATATGGTATCCAAGAATTTACCTTCGTAGATGATGGGAGTTTGATGGCGATAGTAGACCAGAACTGGTAGGCTTCCCAGATTGTATTCGTCTGCGAGTGCCTCATCGTGGATCTTGACAAATCCAATGCCCAATTGATCGGCCTCATCGTCAATATTTTCCAGTTCCTGTAGCGCCTTGGAGCATTTTCGGCAATCCGGCTTATCTAGTTACATAGAGAATAATACGTCAGCTTTGGTTCAATTTTGAAGCTGATGTGGATGTGGTATGGTTTGGAGGATCATGGTAGAGGGTCTTCATTCCAGAATGTTCGTGCATGTCTCTTTATCGGAATTTGGTAATGAGAATATGTTTTTTTTTTGTTTTTTTTTTTTGTTGAATTGATTTACATCATGCGTTTGGAGGTTGACTGAAGAATTTTGTTTTATGTCAGTTGTTGGGATATAATGTTTGTAGGTGTGTTGTTGATAGGAAGGTGGGGTTGGTAAGTGTTGCAATATAGGAAAGTATTTCATAAGAACACAATAACTAAGTCTACAAGAGGACTTCACTCAAACAAAGCAAACAAATAACAAATTTATTTTCACATATTGTTAATTAACAAGGGAGTCCTTACAAGCTTAATATATACAAAGGGGTACAATTGACAAGTGTAGCTGCTCCTTGTGTGTGGGTAAATAAAATATGTGGTGTTGGAGAAATATCCTTATAAGCTAATTACGATACCTTTCGACACCTTTGAAGAAATTATAATCAAGTTATTATCGAGCTTAGTATTTAACAATTGTGTTATCTTTAGTATGTCCCTTTGGTTAAAAGGTTGTAGTTCCATTTTAGATGTAATGTCAATTAGTGATGTGAGAATGGGGAACATTACCCCCACTTTATATTTTTAAATTCCAAAAGGATGTCAAAGTGAATGAAGATAGTATCAAAGTTTAAATAAAATATTCAAAAATAGTACAATCCATGTGGAACGGGTGGTGTAGTATCCTATCCTCCTTTCTTAGTATCAGCTCTAAGTACTAAAGTGAGCATAGGTCAATCTGATAACTGTTGAGGTTGTTACATGCAAAATTCGCCCTCAAAAAATGAACGTTACAAGGGAGTTTATTTTCGATAGAAAATATGATTTTTGTCGCTTATGACACTTCTACCCATGAAAACTTACGTCAATAGGAAAAGGACTTAACATGGTCGTTGTGAAAACAACAATTATGGGGAGAATGGCCAAATTTTAGGTTAGAGCAGTAAATCTATAAATATTAATCAGCAGATCAGCAGATTATCAACTAAATTAATCATAGAAACATCGCGAAAGATTGGGTATGAGGATCATTGATCTGATCTGGCAAGAAGCCACCACAGATGACGCATGTGGTTTATACATGTTATGAAGGGGTTCAAACTGAAAGGAAAATCAGAAAATTACGTAAATGCTGTACTCGACGAATGGAAACTTAGTTAGATCTACAAGAAAGGAGAATTTCTGCACAAATTTCATTTGTTCCATAATGGTGACACTTATGACAAGCTGATTGGAACGTTAATATACGTTTTAGGCATACATATATTTCACTCAAGGACATATAAAAGTGTTCTTGGAGTTTATGTGATCGTTCATCCTGCTTACATATATAGATGGAGGAGGATGAATACCTAACTACATACATCAGCACCGAAATGTGCCTTAACCCTTTATGAACACAGACTGGGCGTAGTTTTTAATGAGGACATTAGCCAACTCAGCTAATTCAGTCATCTTAACCAACTCCATCAACTCAGTGTGTAAAACAATAAAACTGGAAAACTGGTATCGTAAATGTTTAGACATCGATCTGAGATGATATTATTTCTTTGGAGAGAAGAATGATCGAAAGCTGATCGCTCAAAAGGCATTAAGTCCAGTGATATTGTTTTACGTAAACTTAGTCAGTTTATTGAATTCACCGCTCAGAGGTCTCTGTCAGTTACAGACAGCCTTTATACACAACAGATGCATGTTGACACATGCGTCCATAGCTAATACTTACTGTCTATGCTACTGACAATGCGCGATGTAGATATGAACGTATGCCTAAGAGTTCACATTCCTTTGACATGCGATTGCATGACTTAAGTTGGATTAGGATCAGGGATGACTCTGGGTGCTGTCTGAACTTATCAAGGAGACTATGTAACGAAATTTTGCAATCAGTTTGAGTCTTACATAGGTGGGGATGGAACGTCGACGGATTAAGCTGACACTTCAATTTGAAAGACAGAAAAGCTACCAACCTCAAGACTATGGCTTAGATAGAAAGAATATGCTGCATTGATTGTGATTGTCTTAACACTACAGAAATATGTGAAGTGTCGCCACTACACGGGCTCTTATAAGAGGTCGGATAACGAGTGAATCCCCCATTGAACATGAACACAAGACAACCGATGTATCACCAATTAACCGAGCCAAAGTGAGAGCTGGAAGCCAAGTATCACGGGGCATGGGAAGATGAGGGTAGTAAAGAACACAACCCTCTCTTCTGTATTTTATTTTATTACACCATTGGCTACATCAGTCTGCGAATAAACATTACCTATCCATCTGCATAATGTTAAGACATATTGCGGGCATTAGAGAAATTAAGGAGAGAACTTTGGTTTTTAATGTTTGTGGACATACTTGATGGGGAGTCAATACTTGATGGGGAGACTATCAATTTCAATCAGAGTTTCTGACTATAGTAGCGTTTTTAAAACTGATGGCCTGGTAGGCAGAAGAGCTGTTATTCGATTTATAATAAAGGCGTTGCCAAATGGTGGTATTACTTCTTTTATTGACAGTCTAGGGACGATAAAAGCAGTTCTGCCATTGACATTACATCGAAACTCGTAAGTCTTTGTGATGAAGAGCTACGAGCTCGCGGTCATAAAGCTGGGAAGTAAAGAAGTATAATTCAAACTAAACAAAGCGTATACTATACTAAATATTCCGCCCTGTAATATTAAACAAATGTTAGAGAACGGAATATTAGAAGGAGTAAATGAACGATCTTGAGGGCTCGAATCCTGTGTCTTAACCAAGAAAATGCGACCACTCTGTAATAAGCAAAAAAACTGAAAGTATTTCCTTGAATAAAAAATCTTTGTCACCTCTTATGAACACAACATGCTGAGTTATCATATGATGAGGATGGAACTTATCAGAAGGCGCATAGGGTGTATCATCTAAGAGGATATCCCATACTTCTTCGCCCTCTGCCCAGGAGTTTGACATATAAGAAATTTGCAAAATACCTTTTCAATGAACTAAAACAGCTGTCTGGTAAATCAATAAAGGATTTCCATGTTTTGATAAATGCCTCAGGAGCCTGGATGACTTGAAAGTCCACTGTGTATTCGCATGTATTATGGGAGTTTTAACTCCCAGTGAATCACTGATCCTTCTGTCAATATAGGCTTCCAAAATCGAATGCTATGGAAACTATGTGAACCTTTTATGGTGGCAAGCCATCAGCAAGACCACCAATCTAAGGGCCATCACGAAGGTATCATACAAATGCCAGCGTGCATTGGGTCGAGGTCATCCTTAACCTACTTTCAATAGACCTTCTTATAGAAGCAGCAACTAGCACTTTAAGGATAAGTCGGACAGCTGGAGTTCGAACACATCGGAGCACGCTTAGATCCTTCAGGAATATGTGGAGAATGTAACAGAAACAGACTACACAAAATCACTTGGCCCTTTACAACCGTTTACAACTCTCTATTCAGGAAGAGAGGAAAACAAAGAAATATGAGGATATCGCCTTTTTCAACGTCAGCCATGCAGCTAAAAAAGCGGTATCTGCTACAAAAATAAAATCAAAGTGTGAAGTGCTGTCGAGAAGGGAATACAGCATAGCTGTGTTATGGAATACAGCATAACACAGGTAAGATTCTGCTGGATCTCTAGTTATGAAAGTATACTAGAGAATGAAAGGCTTAATGAATTGGTTAAGAAGGTCTCGGCTTGCATGGAAGCAATAGATGTAGTTCTCAGGGGAGGCACAATGTGCCCTCTATTTAATAAAGGAAGAATCGACAGACTACAAAGTTCACAACACTTTGGCGTATCCCATTGAGAAAGTACATATATAAGTAAGATTTTTGTAGAGGATGCGATGAGGTGATGTCACTTCCTGTATCATAGCCCAAACGTCTTTCAACTAAAAAAGAAATTCCTGCGAACCCTTCTTCCAGGACATCGAAGAATCGTTCGACACACTGGCTAAAGACACTGCTGCTATATTATATCGACAGGATGGCTTGTATTCAAGACGCTACATACTATTGGTTAGGTATAGGTATAGGCAAAGGGGACTCCCTGCTAGTCCTACCTACTTACATAGAACTTTGCTTGCTTACGAATCCGTTTAAGCAAAAGTCCGTCTTTTCTCTCGAGTGTATGAAGTGTATACTTGTCAGTTTCTAACAAACGTAATCCTTACACCCTATGTGTCTCAATATTACGTCAAACATCGGAGAGCTGAACAAGAAAAAACATTTTTTTTTTGGATAACATTGGCCTATTTTCTGTGACACGTGGAACACTCTTATAATAAAATAAATTACCAGCTCAGGGTCAAACGCGTTGGTCGATTCGAAAATAATTTTTCTTTTAAAATTTCGAATAGAAGGCGAGATGATTCACTCGAAAAAAATACTCAAAATCCAAGTAACCATGCAGCTCCTTGGTTAATACAGTCATTGTAACAGCATTCCCACAAAACAAAAAAAAAATCATTTTATCACTATGAATATCTGAAAAACTTTCAGTTTTCGAGGATAAGAACCAGAACGGTACTAGAAATGTTGCCACATGGCGGCGATAATATGTCAACTTTTGCCGAAGACCATTCTGCTTCGATAGTCTTGGATTTGGGCCAATTTTCTTCTTGATTCTATCATTCGAACCAACTAGTGTCTATTATACAAATTTGGCATTGGCTGTAGTAGATAGAGAATGCAAAATAAAAATGATTTTCAATTGCCTATGTTCAATGCTGCAATTAATTTTTCTGGGTTTATTCACTTTCGCTGTGGCCCATTCGGTGTGACGGCTGCAGCGGCTAGCTTAGGAATGCTTAGATGTCCAAAAAATCGAAAACTCTTGCGTGGTATCGGTAAACATGTAAACAAAATAATTATTTTTTACGAGTTAATGTATGTTTTTTATTTAAATCCAACACTGCAGTGTGAGTGGGGATTTGAAAGTAGGTGGTGGCAAGGTTTTCTTTCAGTTCAAATAGTCTCAACGACTCTTGTTGTTTCGCTTTTTTTCGAAAATCTTTTGTTTGAATAGAAAAATACTTGAAAAAAAAAAAAACAATATAACAAATTTGTCTGTCCGCGACGACTTGTTTCACGAGCTATTTTTAATCGGCAGTTGTAGGTGGAAGGTATTATTTAAATGAACAGAGTCGAGTCGCGAAGAAATATCTTTGAATGTGAAAACGTAAAACAGGCGGATGGGGCACGAGGCGCGGGAGAACAAATGGCTGCTTCATTTGCCGGGGGCATAGACAATAAAATGAATTAGTTGAAATACTGGGACAAATCTGGATCTAGGCCCAGACATTTCAGTTATTTATTAATGCTATGCATGCACAGTACACAATTGGTAGGCAAATTTTGCTATTTGCAATTATTTATGGCAATGACTGAAAGTGGGTGTGTTTTTCGAAAAAAAGAAAATCGTTCGACGATTCTAGGTATAAAACTTTTGGGAAAAATTGCTGTTAACAAGCCATTTTTAATTGACTCTGTTTCCTGTCTAAATAAATAATAAACTCTTGATGAATTAGTATTTGACTTTGGTTCTTGACAAGTTCATGGAAGAATCCTGTAAAGTTGAAGAAGCAAACCTAGTGGTAGAGTCACGGTTGGTTGCTTGGTAGGTTTAGATCGGGCCTCAGTAAGAATGCACGTGGACCAGAGAAAGTCCATTGTACTGCCGTTGCGTAAGGTGGGTGGATCAACTATTACTCTGGTAAGAAGTATTATTGAAGAAGCGTTTTAATGACAGTTATACTCTTGGATGTTTGTCAGATGCTCGCTAGAGGTGGAGCCGTGAAAAAGCATTTAGGTATTTTGCTTGGGATTAGAACCTCGAACTCCTTGTTCCATAGTCCAACGCACTAACAACTAAGCCACGACGACCACCTGATATTGTCAAATGCTGGGTATATCCATAGGAGGTAACTGATGGTCTCCTCTTCCTTTGCGTCACTACAGATTTTGTAGAAGTCGTTGGTCCGGTGGTCCTGTTTTCGGTTAAGGTTAGCCGGAGTAGTCTAGCGGTGTTTAATTGGTGAAACTAATGGAAATATTTGAGGAGAGGAGAGGAGAGGCTTGAGGCCCAGGTTCACCCCGAACTGTAGCGCCATCTTAGTAAGTAAGTAATGGAAATATGAAAAGGTTTTTTTTTACAGGCTGTACAACGGCTATGAAAACCAAAATCCCGCTGTTGGGCAAAATGGACCATTCAGCATACACAATGTTGGGCAAAATGTTCATTCGCCTTCCAAAAGTGAAGTAAGGAAAGCAATATACAAGCTCGAAACCAACAAGACTGCTGAACCTGATGGCCTAGAGGCCGAGTTGTTCAAAGCAGCTGGCGATCAGTTGATAGAGAGCATACACCAACTCAGAGATTAAAATTTGATCGGACGAGTGTATGCCTGATTAATAAAATCTCAGCATCGTTTGTCTGATCCACAAAAAAGAAAAACTCCTGAATTGCGCCTATTACAAAGTATGAGTATTACATACAAGATCTTATCTGTCATACTGTGTTAATGCCTGAAATCCTTCGACACTTTGATCTCCGTAGTTTTATGCCAAGAATGTCCACAGTCGATCACATCTTCGTACTTCGGCAAATCCTGAAATTCATCAGTCAGCATATGACAGCATCTATAAAGTCGAGCTATGCAGAGCCATGTCTAGTTTTGACAACTCTGCCAAACTTGAGAACACTCGCCACTCTATCAAGATCGGTAACGAACTCACCGAGATCGAGTCAAAAAGCGAAACTCACAAGTCAACACCGGAGGCGCAATATTGCAAAAGTCTGTGCAACTACTAACGCATGCCTATGATTTTGACATTGTTGTCAGAACATAGCGAACTGGTGTAAATGTTACTGGAAGAAATAACTTTTTGGAGATGCCAGCTTTCTGAACCATTCTAAGGGGAGATAATGGTTTAGTTTATTTGAAGTGGCAGAACACCTGAACACCCGAACACTTAGACTAGTAGGAAGTCCGTTGGGTACTGGGTACCCAGTGGATCAATGGTGAAAGTTTCTGTCTGCCGGCCGGGTCGAACTTCTAATGAAGCGTGAGACACTATTTATGTAGACAATTACAGTCTAGATTTGTCCACTTGTTCACCTATCACTTATGCTCTCGACAGCATCTAGCTTGAGTTTTAGTTTGGTTGTAGCGATCCAAAAATGGAAAGAGTTGTTCTTTCTCTGACGAGTTCATTGGCTTTACAATTTCTTGGAAGCCACTATGCCCTATCACTCAATAAAGTTGAATAATAGGCCTGCAATCATTAAGATGAACGTGTGAACAACTTGTACATATGTATATACCAGCTTTGGATATGAAAAGCACCTTGACTTTTCCCTATACTTTTGGAATGCGTAATGACAAACGATCGGGAGGGCGGATATCACTATACTTTTCAGAATCTATCTCGATTGTTTCCCTTTGTTGCAAACTATATGTCAACTTTAATATACCCTTAGGTTAGAGTATAAACCGGTTTAGGCAGAGCGTTCGACAGTTCGCGCGTGTTTAATGATGCGGTTCTTAAATTCAGCAAAGATCTTGACTTAAAGGTATTCTTTGTTTGTATTCTGATATAAGGGAAAACTGTACTAGGTTTTAGACTTGCCATATTCTCCAACAAGTCCATTTAAGGGCACAATCAACCGACATCTACAAATATACCTGGGACGTATGATGAGTCCCATTATCTGAGAGAAAGTTGAAATAGACACGTTTTAGGTCTTGATAATGCGGTCGACAAGATTTAGAGTCCTAGCGAGTCTTTCTTAAACGTATATAGAACGATACACTAGAATAAGAATGTAGACAGACTATTGATTAAGTCTTAAGCATAAGGAGCTTGCAAAGACCTTATTTATAATTGTTCATTAGCTTAGAGCTCAAGAATAAAGTCGAATGTACATGAAACTTTTGGTTTAAACTGTTAAAAATGTAGAAGTCGCAGTACATCAGTTTGTACCGCCAAACTGCTTAGTTAGTGCTTAATATTCTTCGTTTACGGCATGGTTTGTGTGCTCTTGAGTATCCTTTAGGCACATATGTATACAATCTTAAGTTGTTTAAGGAAAATTAGACATGTTTAACTACTTATGTACAGTTTAGTGTCGATTTTAACCAGTTTTTAACTACAATTAGGAGAGAGGTTTTAAACTACATTAAAATGAATACATACATACTTAAACACGTAGGGTTAACGAGAGGAAAACAAAAGAAACAAATCAAAAGCACATGGCGTGGAGGTAGGTTGGATTCTTCGAAAAAAAAAATATTCACAAAAACGTTGAACAGTTAAAGCTAACTTACCCATTACCCTTGGAGGACATGTCGCATGATCAGGACCTGCAGTCAATTTAACAAATTAAATAATTTTGTAGAAGCCTCCTTTAGACATAATTTGCGTTTTCCTCCACATTGGTTAGTCACGAATTGAATTTATTTTCTACTAAACTAAAATTGAACAGTTTTACTCTATTCTAAGGACCGCTCGAGTCCTGTCAGAGTACCGTAGATCATATTACGTTTGTGCGGTCCAAATTTTTGCAATTCATGGTTAAAAACAAAATAAACAAAACTATATAACTACTGCATTAGTTTACCATAGATTACCTACAACACTAAGATATAAAAAAAAAAAATAACTAAAGTTATTTGTTACTAACAATGAAAAATCGTTATCGATACAATTTTCTTGGTGTCCCAAAGTAAGTTAATCTATCGAACTAACATTTGCCTGTTCTTTAACTGCAACTGCATTAATTATTATTTATTGTATTTACACATACAAAATACATTTAGAAAAAAAAAATAATGAAGAAGACAAGTAACAACATTAAGCAACAGCACACAACACAACCTCTACTTACAGAATAGGACGGCTACGAAATCGGTATCCTCAATGATTTTGTGCAAGATCTTGGCGTTGACTTCTTCAATGCGATCGGGCAGGTCCATGGCTTCGAGTGATGTGAGGAAATCGAGGACGCCTTCTTCGTCCATGAGATCGCCATCGTAAATAATGGGTTCCTTTTCACTGGTGGTAGTTGTATGTTGGGATTTTATTTGCTTATTGTTATTGTTTTACAAGATGGCCTTGAATTTAAGTTTTTTGGGTTAAGACTTACCGGAAGTACGTGAGTGCTGGGAAATTCTTTATTCCATATTGTTTTGCTAGTCGTTTATCGTTAATCTTTACGAAATCAACACCGAACGAGTCAGTGTCATCGTCGATTTTTTCGAGTTCAGACAATACTTTATCACAGGTCACACAACTTCTGGCATCTGCAAGGAAAAGAAAATACATGATATGTGGTGATTTTGAATATACATTCTAAACTTTTTTTAAGAATAGTGGCAGACACATCTATGTCGTCAAAGTACTACAAGGAACGTTTAATGGTAGGCCAACTGATGGTGCGTTTTACCGGATTGTAACGATATTACAAGCAACTGGTTCTATAGTGTATTTTACCTACTTACACCTACTTAAACCAAAAATTCGATCATAAAACCTGGCCCTTCATGGAGTCAATCTTTTGATTTTTTGTTTAAAACGGAAGAGGAACGCTATATCGATCCTCACGTGTTGGTCAAAAATTGATGAAGTTACTGGCTCGGGAATATTCTCTGAGGAACCACCGACTGCTATAAAATTCTGCGTCCATACATGTGTGTTCCAACGGACATATACATATGGTATCACCGAAGCCAAGAGGGACTTATCCACTCTGAACAGCAATAATTTATTAGACATTTCCATAGACACCTAAGCAGCCATCACAACCAATTTATAACTGGTCCAGAGTGGTAAAGAGAAGCTCAAGTCCCTCAGTTCAAAGCACAGCATCAGGCTCTGGTGGAATGCGGGGCACATGGGGGCACATGAACTTCCAAGAGAACGAAATGGTCTATGAGCTAACTTGGTCCCAATACAACAAAGACACAACACACTTCCTCTGCTAATGACCAGTCCTAAACGTAAACATGCCACCTAAAACTACCGAATCTTAACAAACAGGAGGGCTACTAACGGCATGGACTAATCTGTTGAACTAATTCTTGTTCTCTCTTCTTTTCGTATACCACAATAGGGAACATAATCGATCCGTTGAGTTCGAAGTGATACTCCCTCCAATGGCTGCAATCACCTCCCGAACCTACCTACTCAAGCCTTAAACGCAATATAGTTCTCCACCAAAAATGCTGCGTAATAGTAACGCTCGTCGTTACAAATGTCTATAACTCGCCGAATTGTTATCGTATTAAGAGATCCCTGATCAGAATGGATACACCATATTATCTTCTGAAAATAGTCATGGACTCTTTTCCGAACTGAAAGCTCAGGTATAAGGCTGACGACAGTTTTAAATTGGATAACATTACTGCAGGTCCGCGATGGATAACTCTGTTTCAGGATCAAGAAAAGTCTTAAGTTTTCCAAACTGAAACGAACTGACAATTGAACTGAGACTAACCTAATACTTATAAGCACGCGAAAGGCCTTAAGATCTTAGGATCCATTAAAATACTTAAAAATAATGCTTGACAAACATTGATACCCCCAATTTTGCTATATAGAGTGGAAAGCTAGGTCTGTTTGGTGGGACCACTTACAATGAAAGAAACAAAGAGGAAAGTCTCATTTACATGCGAGATCTGCGCAATCATAACAATAGGCCTTAAGCAGATCGTATTTCACCGAACTGGCAAAATCCGAATGGATCTAGTAATCTTATTTCCATAAATTTGGACAGGATGGTTTTTTCTTTTTGAAAATACTATCAGATTTGACTGTATCCACACAATTGTGTTCGAAATAATGGTTCAGTAAGGATCCAATGCTTTGTTGACAATGCTCTAAGGAAGGAATTTGGCTTAAAATATACAGAACATCAATCAATGTGTATTACAAGCTAGACGCGGGATACTATCTAGTAAACTTAAACTTATGGTGAGAGTATCCTTCTAAACATGAGAATTTGCGTTGTAAGATTGATAGAATAGAGCCATGTCTGTAGCTATGGTCAGGTGTTACTAGAATGCAGAGGATTGACAGAATCTTTGTCTTTTAAATATAGAAGACAGCAGTGAATTTTTGAAGGATTGCACTCATTCGGGCACCTTGATTTATAATATGATTGCATCAACAGCAGAGCAGAGAACAGCAACATTCCTGAGAGAACAGCAACATTCCTGAATAGTAATTCGTTCTCTCTGTAACTCCACAGCATAGAGTGTCCTTGGCGTGAGAATGGATTAGGTTGCGATTAGGACAGAACGTACGGTACGTTAGGTAGCTAACGTAGAGTCCATAAGAGCACCTCTTCAAAATAAGTGAAGAGATCTCAATGCCCCTGTAACATCTGAAAATTGGTTAATATCTTCTGAGCGAGTGCGGAAAAATATTGGTCTAATAAATATAATGCCGTTGTTGTTGTGTATGCTACTGCTATGACAATACAATCATTGTTAATAAGACCTGGAAGTAATGATATGTAAGATTTTTAATTACTTTAATGAAAGACCAAAAAGATTTGCCCATCAGTTTAGGTTTTATGCTAACAGATTTATTCGGAATGAAGGAGCTCATTTTCGAAAAAATTAGATTTGAAATCACGTCTCCAGCGTCATTTACTATTGAGAGAGTATTGAGGCCAGTTAAAAGCCCTTTGATCTTTATAAGATTAGGTGTGACAGGATTTATAAAGACGATATACGCATAGTTTCATTTTGGTTTAAAGATGACAATGAATATTGCATGCTATTTTATCAATGTTGTTGAAAACCTCATTAAGAAAGTATTTAGACAAGGCAACGCACTGTAAAAAAAAATTGTGAAAAGGCGAAGTGTATGCCATGGAAATTATGCAGAATGTATTTTCGGAATTGTTAGTTCAAAAAGTACACTTCCAATCGCTGCTCTTTGCTCTAAAAATGCAATTTTGTGGCACACCATCTCTTCCGAACAAATAAAGTGATATAGCACTACTATGCGGAGGGATGCACTAACTGAAAAAAAATCTACCGTAACACTAGAAATTATACTTGGCACTGTACTGGAGAAGGGACAAGATCGGAATGTTAACATACAGGCAAGAGTCCAGGCGCTGACCATATACGTTGGTCAGGGTATAAGAAAAAGCCTCCCAGGATTAGACCTTCCACAGAAAGCGACACAATATAGGTGTAAAATTTCTAGAGAGGTTCATTAACATGGCTGAACAAAAATGATCCAACTTAGGGAAATTTATTTATTTATCTTTGGAAATCTGGATACATTTTAAAACTTAGCAGGTCGGGCTTTGAGAATAATATTAGGGATTCGCTATGGCCATTGCCTTCCAAAGAGACGCGCCAAGAGACTAAAATTATGAAATCCCGTCTAGTAGGACATCACAGATCTACTCTGTGAATTCCAGAGCATAGCTTGGAGTAATCTTAAACACCTAGAAAAGTATTTCTTTAACAACTTAGAGGCAGGTTGGGTCTGCGACCTAAACCAATGAGATAGTATAGGGCCATCAAATGCATAAAAAAATTGGGTTAGGTTTAGGTTTGTTGCCGTAATTGTTCTCACGGGATCGTAAAGTATTTAGAACATTAAGATAATACGATCTCCTACATTACCTATCGGTTTTTTAACCAAGCGCATCATAATAGTTGCTCTTTTTTTAAAGAAATAGCTTAGAATAAATATACATAGGTAAACAAATGATTTGGAACAACAAACTAATTTTGTCCTGCTGGATACTGACTACAGTCCCACGGGGATATTTTTTGATTTCGCTCTTAAATTGTACAATTTTCTTCGAGCATACATATGCCCACTTTAGGTGAAGGTTCAAGATTCTCAAATTAAAGTGTCATTATGAATAATATTTGAATTTAGTGAAGGCTCGGGGAGTGCTTTTAGATTCTTTACAAATAAGTCGCATCAAGCTGTAAGGCTCAAAAATAATGTATTAACCACGCACATATGGACTCCAATTGTAAGGTGACTGCATCTTGGCATTTCATTTGTTAAAATCAGTGCCATCGACGATACTGCCTACTTAAAAGCTATTCATAACATTTACTATTTAACGTTTCTGTCAGTATTCGGCAATTTATTACAATTTCTGCTCTACTTCGTGTTCTCCATAATATCAGATTGACGTACACATCTTGTATAGAGTGTGTGTTTAATAATTTTATTTTATAGTTATCATGAAACTCTAGCATAACATTCTGTGTATCCATTCGAATTTTAATCGTATTTCAAACAAGCTAGAGAGGATTTGACCGTCTCCCACGGTTTTTGAGTTACGGCATGTTTAACACCCGAATATACACAAGGCATGTGTACATTAATATTTAGTTTGCATGTTGTATAAAGTACGTGTTCAACAATATTAAAACATGGAAGTTAAATCAGTTATAAAAAAAAAGGGTGGCGTATACGTAACATTTTTTTGATATTTATTTGTACACTCTTATTAATCAGATTTCGTAAGTGGATGTACTTTTATTAATGGTTTTTACTGAGAAATGCTACGTAAATCTATGTACAGAGTATCTTGGAATGAAATAAGTGAGGTTATGAACTCTTAAGGAAGTCTTCTAAGAAATAAATTTCATGAGAATGAAAGTAGAATGTGATAGACGTCGTTTCATCCAACCTCGTACAATAGAGATTCTAACTAGAGTCCTGATTCCTCAAGTTGCGAGCTGTTAGTTGAAATAATATATTTGTAAAGGAAATGTAATAGGTTTAAAGCAATCAGGAGATTTGGATATGGAAGATCCAACTTCTAGATCCATAACAGGTGGTGTGCAGTAGAATGATTAGCAGAGACCCTACCAAATGTACATCAAATATGAGGAAAAGAAGATGAGAATGTCACATATACTATGGTAATTGACTCAGGATCTTTACAAACAATGGTAGAGTCGGAAATTTCAGTTGGATACGTGATACCTTAATGAAGACATTGACATTTTAAGCTGCTTGAGATGACTAAGTAGAGACCATACACCAATTCCTTTCTCGGATTTGCAAAACCCAATGGAGACCCATTCAACCGAGTTCATCACAGAGACATCAATCAGTCTCTTGAGTTACTAGTAATCGGTTAGTTTTTTATAGGTCTCAGTGCAGGGTGACATTTATTGATAAAACTATTAAAATAGAAACTAGATGTTTAAAGCAATTCTACAGAGATTTTACACCAAATCTGACTAGGTCGTCACCAATTTCATTTAAAAAGACACCTTAGTGCCCAAGAGTGCAACAAGGTTCTTCAAATATAGTTTCAAATTAGATGAGACTCAAGCTGAGAGCTTTAACAGATCCTTGATGCTGCATTGCAATTTTTTCTGATAGTTCGTGTACCAGTAAGACCAAGGCTTCGTGGATATTTTAATATTTTTTTGCTTTGGGTTTGGGTTAATAGAAAGATTCATATGTGGTGCAAATTTGAGAGCTTGGCTTTGAGACTTTTACTAGAAAATCAAATCGAGTTTGGAAACTCTAGAAGAGCTACTATCTGTAAAATCTTCCGTTCAAAAATGGAGGAAAATAATGCCTCAGAGTCTAATCAATAAACTGTTAAAATTGAAATTGTGAAAATTGAATATGAATATCCAATATAATGCTCAAAGCCAGTAAGAACATCTAGAAAGTACTCGCGATGATGCAGTTCAGGATCCTTCTTTAGTACAAAAGTAAGATAGGATGTGTAACATTCTTCATAGTAAGAGAACTGGAATGACCTACAACTAAAATATATCAAATACCTATCTACGGTGACGATGTTTATCTATTATTTCACAGAATCATGGACCTGTACCAAATCACCATTGGTTTGACGGCAAAGGCAATCTAAGTCTGCTTGAGAGTTTAGCAGAGTTTCTTCTCTCTTGTAAGCTTCGTAGGACAACAGGTCTAGAGAGTTAATGTTTTCGTATAATCAAGCTGTGACGGCTTCCTTATAACGTGCTGTTCCTGTTATATGCAGTACGTTCCCATTGGAGTACCTTGGTGCAATTAATGTCAGAAGAAGGCTGCAAATTTTTCTCAATCGCTGCCTAAGGAACACAGTACAAGTAGTCTGTCCAAGTCATATAAGTAGATGTGAAAGAAGCTGGGGATTTGTCACACTCTACTTAAGGATGATACATGCAATGAGTCCAGCTCACACAACAAGGGCGAGTACGGGCAGATGAATCTCAGCATTGCGATACACATACCCTAGAAGCCAAAGGGGGTAGACTTAATCTAACAAGAAGATGAATATTTTTGGCATGGGTGTAAAAGAATTCTCACTGATCCACCAATGTCACGTACGACATTGTATTCATCAGTACAGCTAGTCCGGAACTGCATATTTAATCATATTTATAAATCCCCAGGAGAAAGTGCTTATCCCAACTTAAGGTAAGAATAAATATGATACTGACTTTTTAAAAAGGACCCGTCTTGCTTAAAATCGACTGGCTTATCAGTCATGTAGGATAATTAATTAAGAGCATTAATTTTAAAGTATAAAAAGAGTGCTGGCAGGTATCGCAAGTACACTTAGACCAGCTGAATTATATAAATAAGAAAAACATTTGGGAGCAACTTTTGAAAGACTTTTTAATCATAGTGAGTTGGTGCCATGAAAGACGAATACTGAATCTTCATGATGTTGATGTGCTGTACTGACTCTTTTGATGTGCTACACAATACTGAATTCGGGTAGACAACACTTTATTTTAAAATGACATATCGATAAGTTTCTATTTGTAGATTTCCAGGTGGCGGGGAATTTCAATAAAATATCATGGAATCAGAGTTAGAAATGATTTTTCGAAAATATATATTCGAATATATGTGTAGGTGTATTATTTGAAAAAAAGTGTATTTCATCTTCCTTTAATTAAGTGCTTCTTTGATGATAAGTATTAATTTATTACAGCACGAGTAATTAATTATAATTTCATTAGTTTTCCATTTCTCTTGAATGACGTACTGTCATATTATGTAGGTATACATAAATAAACATACTCGTATGTATTCCTGGAGTGTTAATAATGACAATCATGTATTTTGTGGATGATTAGATACTGCTACACATGGTTTCCCTCAAAATACAGTCAAGTATTCGACAAGTAGTGTTAATAAGTAAATATGTCAATCAACTTTTGTTTTTCTATTTCTAAGACACAAACCATTCAGTTTTTAACGTATATACTTGTGGAATTGCCAAAAACATTGTCATATCATGGTTAGCCTATGTTGCTAAAAGGCTTACAAATGTGACATTGTAATAACTGCATTGTTTTTCATTTTCGTGTTTATCTAAAAAAAAGTAAAATCTGAATAAGTTTACTTAAAGTTTACCTACACTAGGCCCAATTTAGATACTGCGGTTCATCGAAGCTTTTGAATTCGAAGCGATTCTATAGCACGAATGTTTTTGGTTAGAACAAAAGCTTTGGGGACAAAATATATGTTTATGTAAATCTGAGGTTATTTTGATACTGACAGATGTTTCCCGCTCGAAATCTTTACAGAAAGTCAGTATCATACCTCTGTGGAACAAAATAAGTCGCTTTACGCTTAGAGCTTAGAACCTTATAGCAGCTTAAATTGGACAACGATTTTGGGCGAAAAATCATCTTTTCTCATCTCGGAGGCTACGTTAACAAGCAAAATGGACGCATCTGGGGCTCGGAAAATCCGCATGTTATTGTCCAGAAGCCGATTGTGGAGTGGTGGCATCATTTTTCATCGAAATTGAGGCTAGGAACAATTTTTCGGTCAACGATGGATGTTACAGAGCCATGTTACCCGACTTTTTTTTTTACTGAAATTGAAAACATGGCCTTTTTTTCGTGAGGAACCAACAATCGGGAAAGGATTCAATCACTTAAGGACAATATCATCCAAGCAATGCGTGAGCTACAGCCTGAAACCATCAACAAGGTCTTGGAAAATTCAAGTGACAGAATGCGCTACTTAAACACTGTTGCATTCCATAATTAATAGGAATGTTTGTTCTTACTAATAAAGCCAACATAAAACAAAAATTGTATTTGGCCCACTCTGTATAATGCTTTTTTCTTTACCTACTGAACCAACTGTGAACCAACTGTGTTAAATGAAAAATGTTGTCATCCACGTCGGACCATCAAAGCTGGTGACTAATTGGGCGCAAAGGAGAATCATAACAAAAAAGATAGCTGGAGTGATAAAGTCATCTTTGTGGACGAAAATAAGTTGAACCTCTTCTGATATGATGAAAGAGGTATGGTGTAACAAAAGGCAAATGACGAGCTTAAAAGTGTCAACATTAAACCAACAGTCAAGCACGGAGGACTCCACATAATGGCATATGGCTGTATTTTGGCAAAAGGTGTTGGGAATTTAGTTTTCATAGATGGGATTATGGACAAGGAAAAGTTTAAGCTTTAACAAGATAATGTCGTGTCTCGTCCATTATTGGTCATTCTCTGATGGTTCGACAAATGAATAAATGCGGATTGCAGACAAACAGTTTTTCGAAATATGCCAGAATGCCTTAACGAAGTTATGGATATCCAAGGTTATCCAAAGACCCCAAAAAGTGGGTGTTATCATTAATAAAGTACGTTGTGAATTATGAAGAATTTTATTGCTTATGGGATTTATTTTAATATTTTTTTTCTTCCGTTTCTATTCAAAATATGAATTTGGAAAGTTCCAAAAGTTATTTAAAAATTTAGTACGCCATATCTGTACGTATATCTTATATTTTGCATATATTGGGTTTAAGTTCAATCTCTGAAGAAATAGGTGAAGAAAGAAAATCCTCTAAAGCATTGTAAAAAGCCCTTTGCTCTTCTATCCTAATTTTGTTTGACCTAGTAGGAAGTCAAAAAAATAACTCTAAAGTGGAAAATGTTTTCGGCAGATGATAGAGAAGACAGAGGAAGGTTTTTTTTACAATTCCCACTATAGCGTCTTACGCGGTAGAGAGGAATTTGGAATTGTGATCAATGCTCTAAAAAACAAGTAGGCAGTAGAAGCTGAAGGTATTTTCGATGGTATTCTAGAATAAGTTCTGGTAATACCAAAAACAGTAGTAAAAGACACCTGACGTACCTTCCACAATCGAAAGACGATATCTAAGCCATGTTACCATTTGATATATTGTTAAAGGAATGGAAAAGTAATGTTAAATACTATTTAAATACCCAGCTTTACTGTTTCACTTCAATGTTGAGTGTGTGATGTTATATGGATGGAGTTCATGGAAAATAATCTCTCATCTCACAAAATAGCTCTAAAAGTTCGTGAATTTAAATTTACAAAGCATAATCTAGCTTAATCGTATTTTTGATGTGTAGCTCCAAAACAGAAACGTTCGGAGACCTATGTATCCACTTACACTCGATGCCGAAACTAAAAATGGATAACTCACAAATTTTGGAAAAGGCGACAGAGACATGTGATACTATGGAACGGACTTACCCATTGACATTGAATGCAAATCCTGATCGCATTTATAGAATTTTGTTAAAAATTACTTAAATGTTCGCCTCCCAAAAGTTAACACGGAACTAAGTTTACATATATAATGATATTACTGTGACCAATTCGATCAAATAAAATGAAACAACAAATACTAAATGTATTTTTAATTTAAAAGAATTTATTATCGCTTAAAAAAATATTCTCAGCCAATAAATAAAAAGTATATGTATGTAGTCATTAGGCTAATAAAAGAATTAGCCAAAATACCTACAAAGTAATAGCTTCTACTGTCGCCCGTACCAGCAATTTGTTGTAAACAATTCCTATTCACGATTAAACTATGCACAAACATTTAAATGATTTATTAAAATAATTAAGAGGCTGATATTCCATCCGCGAAATCAACCGCCCGTCGCCAGCAATATACATGATGAATTATAGTTTCTGAGCGCAACGTGTCGGCCAAGTTCAACACCGGCCAGTCCACCCATAACACATAATATATGCATAATAACCAAGTAAACCTACAACAAATAGAATAAACCTTATAAATAACGTTGCAATTTTGGCTCATTGAAATCCGTGTATTTTATGGGTGCACTAATTTAGATTTTCGAACTTCCCACAACATCCTGCCGTCAGCGATCAGAAACGATAGAACATACCGAGCAGGTACGAATGGATACGGTAAATTCGTCAGTATTTCATATAAAGATAAAATAAATAAATAAAAACAAAAACCAAACACACTGAAACACATGCACATGTGTTCATATGTATATTCATATTTTGCTTGATTGGTTTTTCAACCGACACGCTGCAGATGTGTGAGATCTCCTCGCAAAGTATCTGCGGCTGGCAGCATTGCGTTTTTCCTCTTCTTCTAATAAAAATAGAAAAACATTTTCTTTTCTTTTTTCTTGAAATAAGTAAGGTTCAAATGCGGACATGCATTAGTAACACACAAAGTATCGTAAAGTATGCGAAGAACGAATGGGGCTCTGTCGATAGGTGTTGCTTTGATGTAAACAAGACTTTGTAAAACACGAATTTATATTGTTACATGCAATACATATACAAATGCATGTAGAGCACTTCTATAAATAGCAAACAAATATTTATTTTCTGCCAAGGCAGAAATTCAAAATTCATTGTCCTTGATTTCCAAAATGATTTATTAGAAACCAGTGAACCCAATGAAAACAGCGACTAATGGAATACATACATATATGAAAAGAACATAAGCTCAATGGTAGAATAATACTTGAGAAAGCCTTGCGATAAAATGAATCCACCAAATGGAGATAAACAAAATGATATAAATTAAACGATGTGCCAATTTTTAGAACAATGCGTAGGTACTATTTATTTGCGGGCTTTATCAAATGTTGCCAACGCTACGCTTAATAATTCACGAAACGATAAGTTATTTTTACTCTAAAGACACATATGTACGTACGTATTTTATTTAGTTCTTTAAACGTGGATGAGTTTGCTGGGCAATCAGGTAAAATGAACGTGTGTGACGGTTAAACTAGGAGGTGGACAGATTGTCACTTTTGACAACTTTAGTTGTAGTTCATATGTGACAGATATCAACGCGAGCGACAGTTTCTTTTGTACTTGGTACTCTTGTAGTGCTATAATAATTACTCATGCAATGAGGATTTTATATTTATTCGTCGAGTGTAGCAACTGACGATTAATTGGGTAGAACTGGCGTTCTGAAGTCCCTGTGACACTCAAGGGAAAAAATTGACATTAGAGAATACATTTTGCGGTGGGTAGTTTGGGTGTAGTTTGGACATTAGAAGGGGGCCAAAGCTCCACTTCTACGCATGTAAAATATTGGAATCAGTCAGGGTCACCGTTGTACTCGCAATACTCAGTGACTCATAATGTCATCCGAGGGACAAGCACTTCTATCACTTCAATCATTTGTGACCGTATGTTCACAATGACACGAATAATGTCAGCTTTTAATGCGTCGATTGTTGTTGTAGACTAGCTACTTGCAGTATCCCCAAAGAAAATTATTAAGAAGTGTACAATCGCAAGATCTTGTAGTCCAGTTTGCAGGTCCATTATGTGAAATTATGCGTTTGTCGAATATTTGCTTGTTCTACGAAACATTGCGCCATCTCGTGGAACCACATCTTTTCAACATTTGGGGACCGAAAAAGTCATTAATCTGGCTCTACAGCTAGTATCGTTGAGCGTAGCACGCTGATTAGTCCGATCTTTGAAAAAATAAGGTAGGATGACTCCACCATGACAAAACCAAACTGTATGCATTATCTTTGCTCAAAAGTATGACAATTTTGCTTGTTCACATAACCATTGAGAAAAAAATTACCCTCATCGGTGACCATAATTTGTCGAGAGAACAGCGGCTTTAATTTTTGCACAATGTGGATCTAGTAAACCTTCAAACCAAGATCTTTGATTCTTAGATCTTTGTGAATGCTGTCAAATCAATGAATTTGGATCTTCTTTAACACTTTTCTGAACGCATTCATTATTTTCTTCTTATGCGTCTCAAAGCCACTACATTTTGCAAAGAAAACGATCAACAAAACAATGAAAAACGGGGTCAGATGGCCGATTATGTCGGGTGTAATATCATGCAAGTCGTTTATAAGTTTGGCGCACAAAGCTACTATTTTGAAACCAAATCAACTACTGAATAAGAATGATTTTGACAGTTTGCAATCTGACAATTGGTTTGACAGATATAACTGTCTAAAGTTAGTATTGGCTTAAAAAGAACACCATTTATTTGTCATAAGGCAATCGAAACTAATCGATGTTCTAAATCAGAATTGGACAATAAGTTGATTTCGATTAGTTCCTGTGTGATAAAGTTACTTCTTTCGAAAAAAGTACTTTAATCCATGACTAAGTGCAGCGTTTTTAAAGTTAAGACGAAAAGATCAAAATTTTTGGAAAATGATACGATGAAAATGATAACGAGCTACAGACGAGAGTAAATTTAACTTCTTCGGAAAAAGTAGGGCTAATCAAGTGAATGAAACGTTCCGATTCTTATCATAAAACCATTTTTATCTAGGCAAGTCAGCAGCCAGAAGACATTCACAAGAATAGACTGCTTGTTACAGGTTTCATGCTTGATCATTGCTTCATTATTCTTCTTAAGTTTGCTATAGGACTATTAAAAGAGAATAGGAGCTCGCTTATGCGCCATGTTGGAAGACTATTTTTATATGACGAAGAGTGGTACAAAATTGTCCCGCTTTGGTTATATAAATGGGATTAATTAATTGAATTTGCATATGCAGCACTATATCTCAAATATTCTGTGTTTTATTGAAATAAAGAATTGGTATTTCATATTGGAAAACCATTTATGAAAAAAAATGTTTGTGTAGCGAAGAGTTTTGTTTCCAATTCTATCATACCACCCACAAGGTGGCATATGTTCTTAGCAATGTAATAGATCAATATTTATTTATTGAATTCAATCTAATTTGTCTTAATAAATAATACCCATTTTGTTTAACACTTATGCCCCACCTTTTCTTATAAACAAGTAGTATGTCTTAGTTTTCAGAAGTTTTGTTGGATTGTTGGATGTATTATAATAAAAGCAAATTGAATATATTGTTCATATGTAGGTATGTATATGTACATATGTATGTGACTAAAAAATTAAATGGAAGGAAGAGATTTATTATATTTTGCACACAAGTGGAATTCAATTAGATTTAATGAATTTTTGTACTTAAAAAAATAAGAATAGAACGAATCTGAAACATTACTGAAATGTATGAATTTTTGCAATAGTAAATCGCTTATAATAGGTAAATCTTATTCCAAACTTATTTCAAACGTTAAGTGTGCGAAACCATTAGTAACTCTTTGGTAAAAGATGACGTACATTGTCTTATGTATATCGGATGCAATAGTCTTATACTGTACGGGTTCCTCCTTAACTATGTAAATTTTCATATTTGGTCTATATATGACTGTCCACTTTCTTGATAATATATCCTATTCTCAGTATATATGTTTTTATGCTTTTAGTTATAAGTCTTGAGTAAAGACTCAGAGATTTAAAAAAATTAAAAAAAAAAATTAATGCGAAAGTACTCGAAACCAAAAATATTAATGCTGGAGTAATACGATTTTGGAAATGCTATCTGATCGGGATCTGGTCGGAATTAAGTAATTAATTGTTTTCTGGTACTGGATCTCCCCTTTTTAATTCACTAGACAGCGAACAAGACAGGTCATTGAGATTTCACATTAGTAATCAAATAATAGCAAACTGATAGCAAATTACGCTATATTTATGGCTTGCTAAAAACCATCGATAAAAATGGCACGTGGGGCAACAGGTATCACAATCAATCGTGATGTCCGTGCTACATTCATTGCACGAATGGAAGGGACCAGCTTTCTTCGAAATTTTGTATTGTTTTTGCAATTCTTTTACGATATGTTACACTATTGTATGTTTGTCCGACTTTCTTCAAAGGTTGGATCATTAAAAAATGTTTGTTGTCTCTAATCTAATCTCAAACCACTGGTTTCACATTTTGATTACTAATAATTATGGTAATTTCTTTTGGAATGGTAAGTTGATCTCGATTTCGTAAGTTTTTTGAAAAGGCATTAATTTAATTAATACCTGTCTATGCAATTCGATACCAACGCAATTAGCTCAAGTAAGTCATACCTGAATGTATTTGAGTGAATGTATTGGAGTGTTGCATCCAGTAATACATATGTTTTATTTTAATAACAGAATTCTAAGATTCAATATTAAACTTAATATTTCAAAGTTGTTTCACTGCCACGTTTTTCTACTTCCACTCACAAACAAGACAAGTATCCTTATTTCTAACTTCAGGTATTAATTTAACTTTTCAAGTTTAGTGAGAATCAAAAAGTGGGGCAAATTTGTTCTCCAATTGGCCTCAAACTTGCTTTTATTTTTTTTTTGTTTCTTACAAATTCCGTGCAGTTTCACGGTTTTTCTTATTGTCTGTCAGTATTTTAGTAGAATTTGAAGGAATAATAATGACGACTGTCCGGTAGTATACTTCATATTTCACTGGTAGTAACCAAGGAGTGGGCGTAACAGAGTAAAAGTAAATGGAGTGCGAACTTATCTAGTTCTGTTGACAAAAAGACTTCACTTAACCAAGACTTGGACCTTGGGCGTTCAACCACTCTTTAAAACAACATAAAACAATAATAGGGGTATTATTGAGTATTAAAAAAAAATGTTTAAGAAAGCTGGCAAGTTAATTGTAAGGAAGCGAACTTAGTAATGTCACTCATGAAGGTACCAGACTCGTGGGGCATTTTTAAGCGCAAAACTCCTTGACTCTAAAGCATAAATTAATGTTAGACGGAGCAATCAGTTAATCACTTAGTCATTAAAATTTCTTTTGTCTCCTTCAAGACAGGCTCCGTTTGGAGCGGACCATTTTCTCCAATGAACAATCCAATCATCTATGCATTCTGTATTGGCATATTTCGGGATCCCTTTCAGTTTTCTCATTTGAGTTTCGAAAACAAGAAAAAAATCATCGGATGCAATATTTGGAGAAGACGTTGCTTCTCCGATCATATGTATAAGTATCATTTTTGGTCGACTATTTCGCTCAGAAGGATGGATTCGACTCTTTTGGAACAAGCCGTGGTGCGACGATTGCATGCACAAAACATCACCTAAAATGGGACGAACTGATTCATCAAACTATAGGAAACTATAGTGACAATTTTCGAGTGCCATTTTCTTCATGAAAACGATGTTTACTTCACTAACTGTTATTGCAGGCCGTCCCGGATGAGGCATATTTTTAACAAATTTTTGGTCCTCTTTGAACGTTTTATATGCTTCCTGTAAGTTTTCTTCAGCATTTTCAAGGCTTCCGAACAAGAAATTTCATTCATAGCACAAAACTTCGAACAAACTCTTTGCTCAGTATTTTTTTTGCATAGTAAATGGTACCGATAACACTTGAGGTTAACTAATATTTTTGGCAGGTGTCAACGAACTAGTCGACAGATCGCGTTCAAATTCAGAGTCAAATAAACGTTTGTTGTTTGAATGACTGAATGTAGTGTGGACCTTATGGTCAAGTTCCAGGCTCACTCCCTAGACAACACCTAAAATAAATATTTTCCGGCACTACCTCTCGCGAGCGTCTGACAGACATGCGAGAGTATAACTGAAAAAGCTTCTCAAATAACAAACTGCCCTTCGGACACGGCACTAAACAGTAGGACCCTTCTATTCCACATTTTCTAAACTACATACTTCTAGTCAAATCTTCTCCCTAATAAGAACTATCAAGGCAAGGGCGGTAATAAGAGCGAATTTGTTCAGTAGATCATCTCCATTATATCATCATCAACGTCTTCGAAAATTTTGAGCAAATAGAAAAAGTTAAGGACGTTACCGCCCTCGGAATAATCAAAAGCCCTCTATGACTTCTAGAGCTACCTTTTAACTACCTATGGTTGATACCATTTGGTAGACCAGACATTTAGGGTAAAACAAAGAGTCTGGAGTAGGCCAGGATGGAAGCCAGTGCAGATAGAGATTTAAATAAAATAATACCAGACTGATAGGCTTCGTAGCCCTAAGATTTACGTCAACGCCTGGCTGTCTAATGATTCACGGGAGCATGAATAAAATAAGTTATTTTCCGCCCACCAATTAGTCAGACAAAATAAAGAAAAATGTGTTTCTTCAAGATGAGATCTTGTCTAAATGGCACATCTCATATATATTTCAACAACGTTTCAAGTGGTTTTTGAATAAAGACAGCAAATGCCTTTCATGTTGTTTAACTTTGCAGTATCAAGCATTTACACCTAATTTTGAAAAAAATAAACATGTTTCGTTTCCGTTGAGTAAATATCGCTTTTTATTGGGATAATTAAGTCGGAGCCTTGTTAACGTCCGGATAGAATCCTTAGCTGTTTAGTGTTGTTTGCATAGAAACAGTCAAAAGTTTTGTTTACGCTTCAACATTCTATAAACCAAAAAAACAAAATGTGTGGTCAATTAAAATCGCATATTCATATCAGCGATTTTGTTTTGTTTCATAGCGCTAATTGCTAATTTCTTTTTTCTTCTCTTTTTATTGTATTCATCTTCCAAAAATAAGTTTTATTTTCTATGTCACCATTGGATTTTATTTTTGGATTTTTTTTTTTGTGAAAACTTTTTGTAATAGCGAACGGAGAAAAGTATCTAATATCTTGCCATGAAAATTATTATTGAAAGAAAAGAAAAAAGAAAAATTTTATTGAAGCCATGGAAAAACATACATAGACAAGAAAAACATATAAAGAAATGAAGATGATTTTGTATTGGGCATTCTTTAAACCGTTGGACAATGCGATAGACAGTGCGGGTTGCGGGCTAAAATCAACATAGTTCTGCTACCTAGAGCAAGGAAATTCTATTTCTAGAATAAAGTTTGTAAAAGCCAGAGCGAGACAGAAGGACTCAAACGAAAACACGATGAAAAACCGAAGAAAGAATAAAAAAAAAAACTTGTAAAATTATCAGAAAATGTCGGATCAGGCGAGTGTTTGTGAAAAAGTGGGAAAAGTATATTTGCCAAAAATTGACACTGCAGTAAGTTTTCTGCGTTATATAATCCCACCATTGATTACGTAGCAATCGAACGGAAATGCCGATGAATGTTGTATCGCCAAATCCATTGTATTCCTACTGCAGCAGTAGTATAAGTGATTGGGAAGTCCTGGGTCACTCACACTAGAGTGGGTAATAAATCAAATTCTGCACCATTGCAAAAACGAAAAAAAGAAAATCGAAAATCGAAAATACATTCAAATACAACAAACATACAGAGATAGAATTTTATTTATTTAAAGACCAATCACCTATACACCGATTCACTTTGCGAACACACTCTCACTTTTATGCAATTAATAATTTTTTTTCACTTTCATTTTTTTGAAAATTTGTTTGAATCCTTTTTTTGTGTGGTTCTTTGGGTTAACACTTACACCAGAATACGGCTACGTAATCCTTTTCGGCTAGGAGCTTATCCAATTGTTTTGCATTGACCTCCTCGATTACGGCTTCTGGCTCAAGAGGAAGCGGCGGTGGTGGTGGAACGGCGCCACCACCCTGTGATCCTTTTTTGTTTGCACAGTTTACATATCCGGGAAAACTAAGTGCCAAAAACGAGCACACTAATATAGTTATCACTTTTATTCGCGTAAATGTCATATCGTTTTGAAAAATTTGTATTTTTTTAAAAAAATAATTGCAAACTTAATTTATAACTGAGCGAGCGAGAGATACGACAGACAAATTTAAAACAACAGATATATATGTATGTATATATATGTAGAAAAAAAAACCGATATAAGGAGAAAAACGAAACTTAACTTAATTCAATAATAAGTAAATGGAAAATAATAATAAAAAAAAGTTTAATGTAAAAATGAACGTTTTCCCGCGGACTTGCTGACAAAAGTTCCGCTTTTTTCAGAGGTCCGCTCGCAACTGACCGTTTTCAAATTTTTCTTGGGGAACCGAGATTTTTTTGTCTACAATTTTTCAAAAATAAACTCTGTTCCTTCGTTGGTATAACACAACAGCGAAAAAAAAAAAAGTTTTTTTTTCTATTCTCTGGTCTGTCTGTCTGTGTCGGGTGTGTATGGCGGAAAAGCCATTTGGTCCGTCGTTTGTTCGGGCGGGTATGGTTAAATTTTCTTCAGTTTATATAGTTTTCTTTCTCATCTTACACATGTAGACGCAAAGTGCGGCTTCGATAGTATAGTGTGGCGGGATATGCCACAGCCAGCGGGCATACGCATCACCAACTTGTTGATGCTACATTTCGATAAAAAAAAAAATATATATTTTTGTTGGGATTACTTTTAAAAATAGATCAAGAGTATGTAAGCGGAGCACTGTGGCAGTGAAACAGTGCAATAATCTTGATGGCTCTCCTGTGAGATGCTTTTTCAGTCGAAAGCACGTTAATGGTTATTTTTTCTTGTAGTTTATTACTTTACAGCAATGTGTCTGGTGTTTGCTTTTCCTTTGCCATCGTTAAAAATGTTTCTGCACATAGTCGTAAAAATCACCTCATTGTTTGTATTAATCCTAATGGTAGTTCCGCACATCGTGTATTACTTCGCGGGGGTGTTGGGTATTATTTATTCTGCAAAAATTCTCAACCTTTTCAGACGTCAGGACAACCTCAAAGCAGATGTTGGCCCGCAGCTAATGGGATGATTTTGCAGCCACCAACAAGCTGTCAAGCACATTGCTACAAATATTCACACATTTATGCACAAAATGGATGAATTCACCTCGAAGATGGAGGTTGATTGGTGAATTCACCACGATAATGACATTTGAAAAATGGTTTTATCACTTCGTCTTCATTTTGTTCATGTATGCACGCATGTGTGTATGTAGATATTTCGCGTTGTATGACTATGGACCACCTAGTAAGAGCCTTGTTGACTCATGTAAATAGCGTGAAACATTATCGTAAGAACTCAAAAATATTGCTGAGTAGCTCTGAAGAATGTTTTTTAGTTTGATGGCTACTGCTGGACAATCCGATAGCAATGGCGAATGGATTCTAGTTCCATTTCCTCTTTGCAGTTTCTACAGAAGTCTTCATAGGGGTGTTCTAACCTTGGTTTCCATGTAGTACCGGTTCATGACACCAACATCAGTCCAAATATCGCTGTGACTCAGGGATCAAGAGATTTGGAAATCACTTTATGTCATAGATTGGTCATAACGATTTGGCTATATACTATATCGGCTGTTAGCTTCTTCGTATGATTCAGTATCTATTTCGCTGTGCAAAGATCTAAAAGGCTTGACATACGAAGGGCATGCAAGAAGCTTAGATGCGGGTCTATTTTCAGGGTTTTGCTTCCTTTTGTACTTTGAACATTGTTGGCATTGTTCTTGTTTTAAGTGTATATATGTACATACGTTGGCCCATTAATGACTCGTCCGCCGCCGTCTTTTTTCCAAAAACCTGACTTATTCTTGGAGATCCTTATTGGCCTGGGCTCCGAGAAAGTCGAAGTAGCCTGAGTGAAGTGTGTTTCCGTTTGGAGGTCTGACGCCACCGTTGACCCCATCGAGAGAGTTCATCCGCTGTCATGTTTATAGTTCTGCAATTTTCTCTTATAAGTTCAGCAAGTCGCGTCCGGATGGACATCAATCAGTACCAAATGGCTACTGTATAGTAACAGTTACGGCACTGGACGTCGCCAAGTTGACGCCAATCAGTACCTACGCTATTCCTACAGTACCCAACCTGAATGAACTTGTTTTAAATAGTGCCTCCGTGTTGACTCTAAAATATCTTTGTAAAGGTATCCCGTATTTAACAAAAGGCTTCGAATCTAGATTTCAACGTTGTTTAATGTCGACTTGAAATTCGTCGGAAACTTACCTCATTTTTGTCAAATAATGTATATCAGGTATCACTGCTCAAAGGATAGTGTGTCAAACTACTTAGCTGGAGATTGGAAGCTCGAACCTTCTCAAAACAAAATTTTCCACCCTAGTCTCACATGTCGGAGAAAATCATTCAACTCTACTGGATTCTAAGTTAGTTGAAGACACATGCGTTTGTAGTAAAACACACTCTTTGCACAGGAAATGATGCAATCTATCACGAGATTGCGTGATGCGTTAAACAAATCTAACTCTTCAAACAGCAAAGTTCTAGTCATATAACACTTGTGATGGCATTATCTTCTATCTAATTCCATATGGTATACGAAATGGCATAGAATATGCCACTAAGCTAATGGCCCCCAAAATTTTGTAGAAATTATCTCAAGGTTTATGGCCTTCCGTAAAGCACGCAAGTAGAGTATAGTAAAACAATACAAAACAAAAGGAAATATTTGTAATTAAAATCCTATTCAGTATAAGAAATATGCAGTTTGGTACTCACAGTCGTGGAGTTCTTTGGTTTTGCAAATATTTGCAACGAATAGATAAGATTAGAGACTATAAAACGGAGGTAACTGAACAACTTGGAAGTACGGGCATACATATATGTAGAACTTCAATGACCTTGATCATCATATGAGATAGTACTGACTTAAGAGTAGAAAACTGTATAAACAAGACAAGATTAGGTAGCTATCATCGGAAAATTAAATAATCTTGTCGATTTTAAATGAAGAGTTTTTGAAATGTGAGCGTCATGAAAATGATTTTCAAAACAAAAGCCCACCCTTGTTTCCTTCTACTAGCGGTTTCTATGTAAGTGATGCGCAAGCCAAGCTTAGAAACTACCATAACTCCTTATTCCCAATCGCCCTGTCTTTGGAAAACAATTCATCAAATGAATAGCAACAAAGTCAAAGAACAAGATATCTCATCGATTAATCCTCTTCACATTGTCTACGCTCGGCTTAAAACTTACAAATGGTTGTCTTCTTAACATTAAAACCATTTTTATGATATCCGCTTCAGATGCATCCTATTGGATAATTTTTTCACCAGTTCTGGTTTTCCGCAAAGCGGGCATCTAAGGCCCCTGCTTTTAGACCAATCTTTTCAAACTCATTTCTTCAAGCCTACTCTCTTTCGACATTCTCTCTTTTCGATATGATGGTTCAAAAATTGTTCAACAGGGCATTCAAAGTCTCTTCGGGCATTAATGACATAACAGTTTTGTATTTAAATAAAATATTGAATAATTAAGATATCGGACATGAATTTATTCCAGGTATAGTACATATGTTATACTTATTTAATTATGGAATTAAATTTAGTTCATATTTTACTTATTGACAAAGCAATTACCTTAAACAGAGGATCATCGCGTAACATGATTTTTTAAGGAAATTCAAGATTTTTTTCAAACTTTTGCGCAGCCCAATCGGTAAGTTTTATTCAAATAGTTACAGATTACAGTTCTTGAGTTATTTTTATCTAGTAAGGATGTAGGCCAAGATCTTTACGCAAAATTCACCATTTCACATGAAAGAATCCCAATTCCTTTGAACGGCATGAAATCGACTGATTTGACTAATTTTGAACTGAAGTGCGACTGCGATATTTTTGATACTTTAAACAATGCACTGTCTCTTTGGTACAGGAACATTCAATACTGAATATTTTGACTCGAGCTTATCCACTATAGTCCGCACAGCCTGTCTGGTGGGACGATTATTATGACCGAAAAGTGAAGTAAGCGCTCTCTAAGTTTCGACTATCGACACAGAATTTTTGTATTCGTTTTTAACAATTTTCAAACGTTGCTCGAGAAGATTAGCTTCACTACAATAAAAACTTAAACATTGGCTAATGTTTTAACATTAACGGAGAATAAAAAGACTTTAAGGCTGGATTTGTATTTGAATACAAAATTGTTATGTTCCTATTGAAAAAAGATGTCGCATGCCATACAACGAAAATGAACCAGAAAGTCTAGATCTCAGTCAATATCATCGACTCAATGGAATTAAGTTTTAACTTTTCTGTTCTTCTTTATTGCCCAAAACAAAATGAAAAATAAATATTCAACTGGAACATGCGTCTGGATCCGGATATTTTTGCTTCTATCTTTGATTCTTGCTGAGTATTCTGTTTTCTGGCAGACTGCTGTCGAGCTCAAGAGTACATTCTTAATAGACCACGTAAGTCTTAACCAGCATTGTCATGCCTACTAGAAGGTGATATTCTACCTTATTCTCTACCGACATGGTTCATAATAGTTACCATAGTAAGATACCATAACTATAAACAATACTCCACACCAGTCGGATTGCACTTCCCTTATCGCTTGCCTCCTGCCAGCATTAGAACACCAACATTACTACGTGGAGGTGTAGATAGTTTCGCCATTCCATCATTTTCAGTGCAGCTTTCATAATTTTCTAAATGAACTTGAAATAAATGCTTGAATGATTTGCATTATGATTATGATTGCTTATATCACTTTTGCGTCGCGCATGATCTAAATTCTTGTCAATTAGTAGGCACAATCCTGCTTTTTGTTTACATTCTATACTGTATCCCTAGGGTGCATTACGTTTAAAATGTAACTATTAGCACAGAGAAATATTAATAAGTATGTTCTGAATGTGCATGAATAAAAACCAGAAAAATAAACTTTATAAATTTCTGAGAAGACACAATTTTGAATTCTTCCCACAAACACCCCCACTACCAAAAAAAGGAAATAAGTATTTTGATATGATTATTCCACTGCAACCAATAAAGTTATAGAGGCAAAATAGGCGATCTTCAGAAATGTGCTATAAAGCCTCGATCCCTTCCATAGAAAAACCACGCCCTTTTGAATGACAATACTACAATACTACGGTCGAAAGCAAGAAAAAGCGGATAAGCTGTTATTACAAGACTTTCTATCTGTTTAACTCTAAGTGATGCTTTCCATTTGTTACACATTTTCTATAAGCGGCTTTCTTCCTTGCAAGTTTACCGTCCATACAGTGGTGTTCGAAAAATTTCGCTCACACTTTTTTATGTAAGTAGGAATGGTGTTCAGGGCCGGACTAGTAAGTTTTTCTGCTTCATCTTTAGTTTCATAATGAACCAGATATTCTTAAGTGGATTAAGGTCCGGGAGGCTCCTCAGGGCAAAGTTGTATTTTCCTCTGACTCCTACTGATTGATTTATGTCCTGTACCCCCCCAATCGTGTGCGATTTCTGGAAATATGCCTCAGCTCTCCCCAACTCTTTCCCAGTTGCCATGCTTCTTCCTCAACTGTTCTGCGCCACGTATACCTATGGCCGTCACGTATCCTGTCATCTTGAGTAAGCGGGTTCCATTGCATCGCATGGTTAGCTATGGATCTGTCTTCCTTTCGGACGGTATGTCCAATCCACTACCACTTTCGTCGTCGTATGGTTGTGCCCATAGGTTCTTGGTCCGTTCTCTGATAAAGTTGTTCGTTAGAGATACGGTTTGGCCAGAAAATCCTAAAGATATATCGTAGGCACCTATTGACAAACGTTTTCAGCATCCTTGAGATAGTGTCGGTCACCCTCCAGGTACCACATCCATATAGTCGCACGGATTCAACATTGGAACGGAACAGTCGTAGCTTGGTTGTTAAGCTAATCGCATTACTACGCCAAACTGTGGATATCATCCCAAATGCAGATTTTGCTTTGCCTATTCGGCTGGCCATGTCCAGGTTGGTTCCGTCATCGGTTGAGACAATACTCCCAAGGTATTGGAAACTCTCTCTCAACCGTTTGTCTAGCAAATCCAAATATGATTTGATGAGATCATTTTTGTTTTTGCCGAGTTAATTATCTCTACATTTGCTGTCATTTCGTCAAGGTCCAGTAGGTATTCTCTGAGACAGTAGGCATATGTCGTCCATTTCCTGTTGATAAGGTCGCATTTAACACGTCGCTGATCACCAGTAAAAATAGTATTGGTGAAAGTATGCAGCCTTTCCGAGCCCCACTTTGGAATTCGAATTTCTCAGACAGCTTTCCTCTGTGCGAAATGTGTGGCAAATCTACAGGCTTGAGTGACGAATTCTCAACATTTACAAACAAAATACACAAAATACTAGTTTTTTCAAACCGCACTGTATAGTTAAGATCAAGTTGAATGCCATTCTGTAATCAGGCATTTTCATATCAGAATTTATTCTTATCAGTCAGCTTTCAACTCTTTAACCCCCCCGAGTGTTATTTGATACCATGAGTGGGTTAATTTTACTACCAAAGCTATCATATAACGTAACATGATAGTTTTCATGTCACACCTCGACACAATTACTTGCAGTTTTTCTCCATTACATAGTTTTATCTCGAGATACATACAATTGTATCTATATTTATGTTGGCAGGTTTGTTCCCTCATACTCATAAAATCGTCATCTAAATCTGAGCTAAGGTAAATAAAAATGAATCTTTAGTTGTCTCAACGCATTATACCTTTATCTTAAGACTGTGTGCTAGCATTTTGGGGGTAAAACGCATTTGAAGCATGATATGTAGATACGTGTGGCATCCAATCGTTCATGCCAGTCAGTGGGTTAAGCTCGGGGTGTCCGATTACATCGTAGATGTTCTATTCACTGCCGTGACTGAGTGACACATTTTAAGGCTTCAGTTGTAATTTGCAAGTTTTTCGCATTTTTTTTTGTTCATTCGTTTTGCATCTTAGCTCAGATTCACACGAGTCGTGCGGTAGTTGTCGATTGAGTTGTGGTTTGAACGTGGTAAACTCTAATTAGTGCCAATTATAATAAAAAAAAAGGAAATAAATTTGTTTTGAGTAAATTATAAATTTATTACTCGGTGTTGTGCTAAGTGGTTAATTCGATTAAAAAAAAAAAAAAATGTCACAAAAAATTCCCCAAACAACTGGCAATGGGACGGATGCTCATCCACTGAAAGTGGCAGTAATTGGAGCAGGTTTGGTAAGTGCAGAGGATATGATCATTTTTACATGGCTAAGCTTGTGAAATGTCATTATATCATCTGAGAATCGTTGCTTGTACTTGTTTTTAAAAAGCTTATGCGGAAGATTTTGTTTTATTGCAAGCTTACCTACTATTTTAAAAGGGTTTCGGCAAGTGCCTAGTGCCTTGTAAGGCTATGCTATTTTACGTTAAGTTCTACTTATCTGACATGTGTTCTTCAATATTCGTACATACGTCGAACTAAAAACCTGTAAATGGTATAAAAAGTTAAAATCCAAGATACTCCCTTGAAAGGCAAGAAAATATGAAAGTTACTTGGAAGGCTGAAAACAGGAATCACTCCATAGAATGACATTATTTAACTTGCAATATGGTTTCCTGAGCGACATTTATGTACATATTTGCTTCTGCATCGCAAAGAGTCCAATAAGTAATACTCCTTGTGTGTCACGATGACCGACTTAAGATGAATCATATTTAACTTTCAATCGAATAAGGTTCAGTCTTGAATTTATGACAAATTACAAATGGTTTCCCAATAGGCACATAGAAATTTTATATTTTAATACAAACATGTTTAATTTTAATGTCGAAACGTCTGTCAAAATTTATATTTATATCGTGGTGAAGTTCAGGAACGACTGACGTTTAGAAGTAATTCAAACAACTGACATTCTGATCCGATTCTCGCAACTTTAAGAGACAACTTACTTAAATTGTCGGTTTCATCAGACAGGCTGGTTGTGCTATAGTATTATCTCTCAGTCCACATTGTGGGGAATTTTTCGTAACGATCTTGACCTCTTTAAGATCGAACTAACTCAAGAGCTGAAGCTTATTGATTTAAATGCCGAAACTTCTCCGATTGGGCTCTGCAAAAGTTTGAAGAAAATCTTAAATTTCATCGAAAAAGCTCATTTTGGTCCTAATGGTTTTGTTAATAAAAAAAAATGCATTATTGGAAAGCAACAAACCTACATGTGCTTCAAGAGACTCCATTCCATCCACAAACAAAGGACCCTGTGGTGTGGATTCCAAGCCGGGGTGCGATTGGACCATATTTTTTCGTCGATGAAAATGATGGCCTTATAACGATCAATGGAGTTTGCTTTCATGCCATGTTGGGAGACCAGAATCGGATAAACTTAACATGAGTATTATATGCCACCACATGCCACACAGCTGGTTAAATAATTAATCTATTGAAAGGGAGAAGTTTGGTAACCGCGTAGTCTCGGGATAAAGGCCGGTCATTGGATATCTTTTTAAAAGACAACGTTTATTTGTTGGTTTATGCCAATTTCGAATGCAATACTGCCAGCTTTCTGATATGTGTCGAAGATTAGCTTCAAAGAATCCATAGCTGCGAACTCGCTGCTCGCGGTAGTCATAAGAACGAGATCGAATTTCATAATTAATGTTACATGTATACTACTCCTGGAGTAAATTTCAGCTCGATATTTCAATGCTATGTTCATTTTAAACTGCTTTACAACGACTTTTAAAGGGTGACCAGATAGCAATGATACTTTTTCCATTCTTATGTTTCAAGAGCTGTTAGAGTTACCAATGCTATACAGCTGTCAAAATATTCAGTGAGATTTGCCATTTTACGCTGAACGTCCGAAAATTATTGATAAATATTATCAAAACTCCGGTCCAGTTGTAAATACGCAACGTGAATTTCATCGTGAGGTCGGTCGTAATCATGGCTCTCAGTGTAACTTGGGATAGTTTAGGCGTAAGAACACTCTATGGACCTTAAGTCACCATACAGACAAAGATTTATGTGAAATGAAGAAAACATAGCCGTTGTAGTGGACCGCAGAAGACCCTGAAATGTCGATTCGGTTCCTATCGTCATCTGAATTGAGCATAGCCAGAGAGTCAACCCGGCTTATTTTGCAATTGGATTTGAGCCTACATCCGTATAAGATTGTGCTGATGCAAGAATTGAGGCCGAACAATCATAGACAACGCCGTGTGTTTGCTAATTGATCGCTGGATATGTTACCCGAAGATCCGTATTTTGAATAAAAAATCATCTTCTCAGACGAGGACCATTTTTGAGCGGCTATGTCAACAAGCAGAATTGGAGCGAACAGTGTTTGACCAAGCATCAATGCATCCACAAAGATTGACTGTTTGGTGCAGTTTATGGCAAGGCGACATCATCGGACCTTATATCTTTCGAAATGAGGAATGAGATATTGTTACCGTCAATGGTCCCAGTTACTTTCTGTGGCCAAAGCTCAACAACATCGATGTATCCGCACTGTGGTTCCATACAAGCGACGCAACGCTCGAAGTTGTGAAGGAGAAATTTACAAATTGACACCTTAGATGAGAATATTCGAAACGCTCTTGCCGGAATAACGCCGCAGATATTGGGACCAGTCATCAAAAATTCGACTGACGGCTTGAAGCACTGCCAGCGAAGCCGAGTCAGCTATTTGAGTCATGTGCTATTTCAGAAATAATGGCAGGAATGTAGCTTTAGAATAAAATCGGCATCAATTTTATATCTTACACCGTTGTTATTTTGTTTAAATTTTGTTTTCTATTGTTCGTATGTGGTCACTCAATAAATAGGTACATTAGATATAACTTTTTGTTTGAGTGGAAATATTGTATGGCGTATACGCAACTTTTGTTTTTTAAATATTTTTCCATGGTCATGGATGGCTAGATTTTTTTTAAGAAATCCTTTCGAAAGCAAATTCGTGATTTCGAATTCAATCTTAAAACAAGCATAATGAAGAAAATAATTCGAATTTTAATTATAGGTGGGTTCCCTTGCAGCATTAAATTTGGCGAAAAAGGGACATGACGTACATTTGTATGAATATCGAGGAGGTAAAAGCAATTATGTCGTTTACGGAATTATTTTGTTATCCAATCTATTTGCAGACATACGAGGATCAGAGCTCATTCAGGGACGCAGTATTAACTTGGCTCTATCACAAAGAGGTCGCAAAGCCCTGGCTGAAGTTGGCTTGGAGAAGGAAGTACTTTCAACAGCGATTCCCATGAAAGGACGAATGTTACACGACCTGAAGGGAAACACTTCTGTTGTCATCTACGATACATGTAATCATCAGGTAAATTTTCTTATTCATTGTAAGCTGATGGAGTAAATAATGATGTTAATAATTTTTTAGTGTTTATACTCAGTGGGTCGGAAATATTTAAATGAAGTACTATTGAATGCTGGCGAAAAATTCGGAAACATTCACTTGCACTTTCAGCACAAATTGGTGTCTGCTAACTTGACTGATGGTACTATGCAGTTTAAGAGGTACACATTTTTTTAATACATATGTTAGGGATTCGCCAGTAGCACTACTCTGGGAATCACTGGAAGAGGGACACATTTAATAATCAACATTTAGAAATGAGAGATATACAAGCTGTATAAAGTAAACAAGACCTTTTAAAAATAACAACATCAAAAGGTTCTTTGGCAGAACTGATTTATTTTATTCATAACAGCCCTCTTTAGACTCAAAACAGTAATGTCGCCGGTTTACTTTGGAACACACTTGTGTGTTTCCGCATTGTAAAACCGAAAAGACTTTTATTCTAGACGTACAATCAGACATTTTTTGTTATATCGTGGGGATTATGAAGAACTAGAAATTTGATTACGATTGTTATCTTCGTACGGTATGTATCTTAAATGATAGTCTAACATGAGATTAGGAGGTTCAAGTCTACAAAGGTGTGTGGAAGATACTTATGATTTGCTTAAGACTAATATTTATCATAGTCAACATGTATATCGAAGGTCCGTGAACTTTGGAAGTTTATAAGAATTTTGGTCATTTGTTGGCTCAAAAATTGTGCTTCTGCTTTCAGATAGATGTTGCAATAGTATTGATCTATCGTGCTTACTTTTTTTCACTCATTTTCGTACAATGGAAAGTATTAGGCCGGCGGTACCGATGTTTACTGAGGTAGATTGCAGTAATTGTTTCACAGAAGACCCGTCTCTCTCCCATCGCCCTTGGAAAACAAGCTTGTACCAACGGCATTGGTTTTCTTCAAAACTGTGGGGGGAGTCTTACTAAAGGGAAACATTGGGGTTAATCGTTTAAGCCCATTATCCTCTCACTTCATTGATCTAATTTTGATTTTTATCTGAAAACCTCAACATAATCTTCCCAATAAATACAGTAGAAGACTTTCAAGAAGACAATTCTTAGCTGAGTTAATCAGATGGCTTATCCTATTGGGAACGGCATTTTCAATGCCTTGATGCCATGGAAAATTAACATAATCGTCGATTCCTTGCTTGCAATACTCCTAAAGTACAATCTACCCATTAGGGTTAATGTGTTTTTTATTTCTTTATTTTCTATACTCGAAATCCTCTTCCTACTACTGAAGCCATAAGCGATGCACTGGAAAGATGAAAGGATTAAACAAGTCCATATCCCCAATACGATTAAAAGGTATAAAGGTTACCCTGTGTAAGCATCATAGGCGCAATGCTAACTGGAAGCCATTGTAGATCTTTCGCTTCTACATCGCAAATTTATGAAGAACACAGATATTAGCACACCAAAGCTTTATTAAGGCTGGATTAAGGTTAACTAAAGTGCTTCTTCAAAGTAATATTTCCGATTAGCAGTCTCAAATATTTCTGGATAAGAACTAGCTTGGTTCACGGACGAATCTAAGAAAGATAACCTAGTAGATGCTGAACTATTCTGGACTTCAAACTTTCGGTCTCTTTGACAATCAAAACTAGCATCTTTCAAGCGGAAGTTTATGCTTCTAAACTGTGTACTAGAGAATTCTTAAGAATATACCTTCGGAGGTCAAACATAAGTATTCTATTTAATAGTTCATCAGTCTTGCATCTAACTAACGTTAAAGCTAAGTAATTCGCTGCAATATAGAGACGGTCTAAGAGATTCATATATGGAAAGAGATTCTCTTAACAAAGAAAGATTTCCTTACCAATCATTGTTTACTCAAATAAAAAACATCCTTCTCCACTACTCCATAGACTGCCCAACGCAGTGAAAAAACACCAAGGCGCAGTGTCCAGTGTATATGTGATGAGAAGAACTTTTACTCACTTCAGTCATGGAAGTTTGTTGGTGCGTTGGACTATGGAGTAAGGTATTCCAGGTTCAATCCCTAGGCAACACCTCAAACTTCCGAACATCTGACAAACTTCCGAGAGTACAACTCTAATGAAATAACAAATTGGCTTTCAGATACAGCTTTAACAACAGTAGGCCTCTTCCATTCGTGTAAAAAACACACACAACACGAGTGGTTGTGAGAAGCTAGGGCCTGGGTCCCGTCGACATATTGCTCCAAATATTTGTATTTTTTTAAGTTCTATACTACCTATATAATTCTAATACTTTAATGGCTTGGCCTACCAGGACATCAGTATTTGTAACTCGAAAGGATTTCAGGAAAACTGATTTTCATGTATCGATTTGTTAGAGGTGGATTACAGGTTTGAGTCAAGTTAAACCTGGTTCACTGACGAATCAAAGATGAAATCTGTAGTGAGAATGTGTCCCGCTATATTTAAAACGATTGAGATCTGGCCCAGGCTACATCTTCGATGCCTTGGTAGTCGGATTCTGCTACTGGGGACATACTAATCTTCATAAGGAAGATGGTACTTCTATGAGGTCGATTTCACTCTTAAGTAAAGGAGATCTTAAAGATCGCAGTGTCAGACGATCGAGATAAAGATCCTACAAAAAAAGAGGAGAACTTAAGAGGACAGAACGGAGCGGAGCATTCTTGTGTTTCTGGTATTTCGTTAAAGTTGTCAAAGTAAAAGGTCTTAGCAAGTGCTCTATAAAATGATAATGTGCGCTGAATGGGATGCTAGAGGCGTATCAGTGTATCAGTGCCAGGGCCTTTTCTATATCTGTTTATAGATCTTGTGTCTGTCCGTCTGTTCTGATATGTTACAATTCTAACCGGTGACACTTTATGTTAGTTTTAGGTACAAAACGTGACAGGATTCTCTCTTTGACAACTTCTAATGAGATGTGGGCATCCTTCGCCAGGGATTGATTGCAGAACCTCACCTCCGGAGCTCCTCTCGCCGTTCATTCCCGACTATGTGGCTATACCTCGGCATCCACAAAGACGCTAAGTTGTTTAATTTTTCTGAAATAGACTAGACTTATCTTAGGTGTATCACAATCCTAGCAACCAACACCTCTTTCAAGTTTGCGAGGTATTTGACTAACTGCCTTCAGTTGTGCACTTCAAGTTGGTTAAGGTCATCTTCTACATGTGTGTGCCACTAGCGAGCTAGCATTGTCCCTTTCGCGTTAAAATCGAAAACTCTTGGGTCCGGAGCGTTGATGTCCATTCGCTCTATGTAGCCCAGTTATCATAGACGACTGATCCGTACTTTTTTGACTGGATCGATGTCGCTATACAGGTCGTAGAGTCCGCTGTTCCTTCACCAAAGTCCGTGAATGCAGGCGGAACCAATGTGATGTGCACCACTTGACATAGTACGGCGAAGATATCATTTTGTTTTCCTTGAAAGACTAGACTGCGTTTGTTAGGAGGCTCGGTGCTCTTCGGAGGAATCATTAGAGTTTGAGACCGCTGCATCGTTTTATTAGTTAAGTACAGTAGCGAAGTTTCCTACTCATCTAATGACGTGATCCTTATCACAAACTAAAAGGATACTAGCAGAAAAGTAGAAAAATGTAAGAGATTCTATTTCTCTTCCGAGTTAACAGGGTATTTAAGGACTCCGTTGTTCTTTTTGCGACATTATAGGCCTTTCTACGATTTTGTAGAAAACTAGGTTATTCAAAGCGCTTAATGTGTACATACGTATATAACCAATTCGCTATCACTGTATTTCTACAGAGACTACTCAGATACGGACATGATTGAAGCAGAAGCAGATCTGATTATAGGTTGCGATGGTGCTTTCAGTGCTGTTCGCAATCAAATGATTAAGATGCCAGGATTCAACTTTACCCAGGAGTACATTGAACATGGATATTTGGAACTATGCATACCAGCTAAGGATGGACAGGTATTGCTAAATCTTTTCCTTTATGTCGGAACATTCAATTAAATTCAATTTAAAGTTCCAAATGCCAGAGAACTACCTTCACATATGGCCACGAGGCACTTTCATGATGATTGCACTCCCGAATCAGGATAAATCCTTCACAGTGACCCTGTCTATGCCCTTCACAGTTTTCAATACCATAACCGATGCTAAGAAGTTGATTAAATTTTTCGAAAAAAATTACAGAGATGCAATTCCATTGATAGGAAAAGATAAGCTAATCAAGGACTTTTTCAAATCGAAACCACAGCATTTGGTTTCCATCAAGGTAACGCACCCTATCCATTAATTCATTCGGGAATAACTAGTTTCATCGTAATGACTTTAGTGTTATCCATACCATGTCGGTACGAAAGTGCTTCTCTTGGGAGATGCCGCTCACGCCATGGTTCCATATTATGGACAAGGAATGAATGCTGGGTTCGAAGATTGCAGTTTGCTTCTGTCAATCCTTAACCAACGTGGCATCAGCATAGAAGATGCCTTGCAACAGTTCACCGAAACCAGGTGGCAGGATGCACATGCGATATGTGATCTAGCGATGTACAATTACAAAGTGGTAAGGATTCACTAATCCTTCTGCAAGGTAGGATATATTGGCATGAAAATATATTGAAATTGATTGTATTTCAGATGCGGGACTTGACCAATCGTTTCTCATTTCGCTGCCGGAAGTGGTTTGATGACCTGCTCTATCGCTTCTTCCCTAACTTTTGGGTTCCGCTTTACAATAGTGTTTCCTTTACGAATATGCCTTACAAAAGTTGTATCGATAATCGCAAATGGCAGGATAAGGTATTCACGAGACATACTTTATCCAAAATTTTTAAGTGTATTAACCTTGTTTTTTTCAGACGCTGAATAAAACGTTCATTTCAATTGGAGTTGTTGGTGTTATAATTGGACTTGTGTACGCTGCTAAAAACTATATACCAAACTATACTTCCTAGACCACTACTGCCATGAAACTACTTTATTTATTTATAGGAAAATTCATTCTATATAACGAAATTTTTAATAAATAGCAAATATCCTGAAAACACCATATTTTGGTCCAAGTAGCCTAGAGTTGAAATTTTTATCAGAGGGACCACTACAGGGAAAACAAAGACGTTTGCAAAAAAAAGACAATATACGCTTAGAGCTCTTAGAGTAAGCTCTGCAGTGAAATAGAGTCCGGAAAAGATGAGGTCTGACTCCGGGAAATCCTGTTAATGGCACCTTTAGTCACAGGCTTCCTAATAAAACCAGACGGATCTTGGATAGGCTTATGCTCAGAGATCCTAGAACTCCTCTTTAGGACACACTTTCCAGGATGAGAAATCGAGACCCAGTAAGGCCTTATGACAGAATAGCCAACGTAAGTCATCCCCTGGTTAACCAGATCGTAGACGTTAAGCATAACAACTGGCCAATTGACTCGTTTGCCACCTGCAGAGCACCCGGCCCTGATCATATTCTCCCGATGATTCTTCAAAGCAACGAAGAGAGCTTATACTTATATTCCTTGATTTTGGAAAGAAGCCAAAGTGGTTTTTATACTCTTACACACTAGCCCAAAATACCTTAGCCAGCCTCTCCAGTTAGCGAGATCTTTGGCTAACTACATCCAGTTGCGAACTCTATGTTAATTGATGTCTTCTCTCACTTGTTACTGGATTGTCCCTTCGGGTTGCAATCGAAGACTCTTCGGGCCGGAGCATTTTGTTAGAGTTTGTAGCGTAGTCGACACGTCCACAGAGTGGATCGGGCAAACGATTGTTCCAAACTCTAGTTTGGATATTGTAAGCCTAACTTTGCTCTGGTCGAGTGAGCGAAAGTGTTGGTCTCCTCACTATTACTTCCTTGATGTGGGATCTGAGATATCCGTAGAAGTACCTTGGCTAGAACTAGGAAGCAGTTTGAGTCTATGTAGGCTGCTCGAACATCCAGAATACTGGAAGACTGTCTTCTGTCAATTAGGCTGAAGATTTGATGATCTGCCGGCCGTCGTATTATTTGCTAGCTACATACAGTGACAGACGTGGTGTCGTTTATGCTATGCTTTTCGATAATGCAAAGAACTCCTCCTTTTCTATTTTGGGCATATCTAGGACATTGCTCACAGTTCAAGGAGCACGTCGAAATATTCCTTGGTAGCATCAGTGTTTTTTTCTGTGGGGACGTGGGCTTATACCAGACTGATATAAGCGGCTTGCCTTGATGCGGATTGTTGCAATGCTTGGCTATAGCTCATGTCGAAGTCTGTCGCTTACAACCATCCGGATGGCGGTGATATCGGGTTTAAAGGAGCTTATAGCCTCCGCTAATTGTTCGGCTGCGTGAGGTCTGTTTATAGTTCAAACATTCCATGTGCAAACTCGAACATCGTTATCCTTTTTCCGTTTCCGAGGTTTTAATTGTTTATGATCTATTTGACAAGTCACCTCGAGGCACAACTTGCAAACTGGACAACTCGCTCAATTGTATACCCCTAGGACGAGGGTCTAGGTTTTCCGGAGTCAGTAACCCGCTTCGTGGGTATGAGGTTGCCGTTGACGCATTCAAGGTTCATTCGCCACCAATTCTTTTTCCAATACCCTAACTCATTGTTGAAGATCGAACTCTCGATATGGGAAAGCAGCTCAAATAAGGAAAGCATTTATAAGTAGTTTATCCTGTGTTGATCCCATCAAGAGAGAAAAGGAAGTGCTTTAGTGAGAAGACACTCCTTCCCTTCTTTCGACGGCTGGTACCAACGACCTTCCAAAGGAGTTGACAGCAGCCGTTGGACTTTTCAGTTGAGGTACTGGACACACATTACCCACCAACGTGGGAGTCTAGCATTAGAGTTTATAGTGAGAGAGATTTGAGTGAAAACGCTTCTCATACATACATATATTCGCATCACTAACCTTTGGCTACTACTTACTGTAACAACTCTGGCTATATCTGCCAAATATTGACTAATTTGTCATTAGATGTGAAATAGTAATTCCAAAATGTCACAGAAATTAGTTAATAGATGAGATGAGTGCTTATTACTCAGTCCGTTCAAAATAAATCGTGGCTTCAGTTTAAAAAAAAAAAAAGAATTTTTGCGCGGAACAAGTTGCAAAAGAAGAGGATACAGGTGCCAATATGTCATGGCTAAACGACGTGTTGAAATATTTCTAGCTGTAATCGTTAAAGAACTTCTATCGCCCGAATAGATGATGCCTCCTCCTGTGTTTTCACTGTCACTTGCCAGCGAGTGTCTTGTGTACGTACGCCCACCAGGAATTAAATACATATTTAATCTTCACCAGACCATCTGCCAGACAGGCGACAGATGCTAAATGAGACTCACCCTCTAATTCCTCGGACCAAATCCAACCGTGTATGGTCAGCGCAGCAGTGAATCCTAAAATTATTCCAAAGGACATGACATTTGATCCAATTGCAAAAACGAGAAGTCAATCGAAACTATTAACCAAAAAATTAATAAAACTAAAACTTTTAACTGCAAATGTATGAAAAACGAAATTCAAATTTGTTTTTGTTCGAATTGAGTCACATTTTCCCAAAAGTATTTCTGTTCTTAATTGAAATCATTTTCATTTGAAAAATTAAGCTAAAAATGTTACGTACTGCGTGAGTCTGTCGATTTGCTTCGCTTCTATTTATAAATGACGATGGCTGTCGCTCATCTGTGATTTAAATGTCATTTTCGTTGAATATGCGAATGCTGGTTTCATTGAAAATTTCAAGTAGCTAAATATACATAGAACAGAATGATCCAATGCGAATGCTCCTACAACAGCGACTGAGTTAATAATTGGAAAAGTCTTCAAACTTAGAATGTTTTGCTTAAAAATGTGTAAAAGTTTAAAAACACTTACAGTAGATTGGTCATATAGTGTTCAAATAAATATATATGTAAATTTAAAAATGATACTCACTTTCATATCAACTTAAGTCAGTGAAATAAAATGAAATCTAAATTGAATGACAGAATGCAGATAACTAGGAGTCGGCATATCGGGTCTCTACTGTAAAATACCGATGTATTTTAAATGCCCCACAGTTTGGGTGTGAAAATGAAAAATATTTACAAATTAAATGCTTGCATTTATAAAGAATTTATTGTGGCCAGAAATTCCATTTAATTATGGAATAAACAAGCTCAGAGATGGTATTTGAAGAATGACGATTTGCATGCGTATGCGATTCCAAAACAGATGACAAGCAGCGTTTTCAGGGTTAAGATGATGCAATGTGAAACATTTTAAAGAAACGTAGAGGGACTAAAACGGAGAAGAGAATATGTATATATGTTTGGCGCAACAGGTCGATGCGACCCAGGGCCTGACTTCTCAAAACCACGAATGGAAGGGGTCTACCGTTTAATGCCGTGTCCGAAGGGCAATTTATTATTTGAGAAGCTTTCTCATGACAAGTTATACTCTCGGATGTTTGTCAGACGCTCACGAGAGATGGGACCGTGAAAAAATTTTTAGGTGTTTTGGCTGGAATTCGAGCCTGAACCCCTTGCCTCATAGTCCAAAGGACTAAACACTGAGCCACGGCGCCAGTAACACAGCAATCTGGTTCTTAGCAAATTTACCTCTGATTTATGGTTTCACAAAATGTACAAAGCGTTAAGCATTAGGCTTGCACTTTTCGCTACTGAAGCCGATATTACAAAGGGCTCACTAGTTGATGACTTTTGTGCCCAGACTGTAAAGACACTGATTGACTCCCAAAGTGAAGGACCTCAGAAGAGCAGATTCGTCCATATAAAGGTGGTTTTATATACATATCTACTACATATATTATTCAAGAGATTTTAAACCAGGCTACGGATTTCTCCACATTTCCTCTCTGGCTTTGATTCCTCGTGTCAGCGTTAATATCTGTTTAACAGAAATCTATTTCACCCTCTGTGTTTCTAACTAGTTGCTCTCCATGATCTCCCTTTTTCTGATAGTTGGTGATGGAGATTGACACAATATACATATGTATGTAAGGGAAACCGTCCCAATTTCCTCCAGCCATAGTTCACAGTTGACATCCCCCCAAAAGACCCATTTCTTTAGAAGATTTCCAAAATGTTAACGACCTGTAAATAATGTTAACTTCATACCAACTATAGAACAAGTGTCGTCAATCGGCATTTTAACAGTCATTATTGCCCGCCTGGAACCTTCCACGGATGATCACATTCTCTGGTGTGCCGTCACGGCCCAGTTATTATCCCGGAAGTATTCAATCCTCGATAACAGTTTTGTGATACCTTTTCGTAGCACGTCTTCTCTTTAATCCATCCACAAGCATATTCAACTCCCTAGTTTTTGACGAGATCCAGGCAAGTAGTAATGCGCCAGTGCCAGTTGGCATCTATTTGCAGATGAAGTTCCGTAGATGTGTGTTAAACGTTGGACCCTATCTAATCGGTTTTCTACATTTTTCTAAGAGGCTTTTTGCCACCATTATCGTATCATCGTATACATCCAGTATTTTGACCTCAGCGAGGTTCTCCATCTTAGTTCACATACCCGTTTGCACTAATGAAGCACCCTTTTTGGACACTCTGATTTGCTCTTTTGATCTTTTCTTCTTCAGCATCCAGGTATATAGTCGCCTGTAGATCCGATTCGAAAAGTGGCTAAATGCTATTCTGCAAACAGAATAGAGACGCACAAGGTTGCATCCTGCCGCCAGTATTGTTTATACTGTTGATTAGTGATGTGGTTCTCTTGCTTTGTGATCGATGGGGGAACACTTGGAAAGTTACGACCAATATGACTAAAAGCTACAGACGCTTGAAAACTGGAGTCTACAAGCTCTAAAGCTGCTAGGAACGATCTTGCAATTCATGGGGCCAAAAAGTAAGTACGCCATATACGGATGGATCATATAACTACTGTGATATAGCAGTAAAGTCAGGCATTAATCAGCGCTCTCACTGCCTATGTAGTTAGGTCTGAACTTCTATAGGAATGAATGCACTAACGTACTGAATAAAACAGAAACAATAGAGTGATCTGTATTGAATAGCAAGTCATATGACAATAGGAAACAATAAAATACCAGAAGCACCAGTAAAACGATTGTCAGCGAAACCCTTCATATGTACATATGTATGTAGGTCCTGAACTATTCTGCGAAATAGGATACCATACCTTATAAATAGAATTTAAGAATCTGAGACAGAAAAACTTGGTAATGTCCTGAACTATAAGTAAAAATCCATATTTACTCCGAGGTAGATACATACATATGTAAACTCCTCAACCACTTCGAAGTTACAGTTGGCAACAGTGATGTTGTGTCCTACGCGGTAAACTGATGTTCCTTTTTTTGTTGTCAACAGGAACTTGCTTTAACTTGAAGAAACCTGTCCTGAGCAACTATCGATGTGTTCCAGTCAACTGACTGTGCCAATGTATTTGCAAAAGTCCGACCATGTCTCAAAATAACTGCATGTGCTCTAAAGTGAATTATCCTTTCCAAGGAGGAGGATAACTACAAAACCTGAAAGCACAATATATGTACATACATAAGTAAGTAGAATAATGACACACAACTATGTATAAAAGACTTTGAGATAAGAGATCGTACGATCTGGAGAAATACGCTTTGTAATGTATTCGATCGACGGCAATGACTAATAACAACAATACGCTACTGACCGGAAAACCGATAATTATTATCTAGCCAACGAATTAATTTGTATCAACTCAACTACTCTACATGATGTTGAACAACAGCTTTCATACGTGTGGAACTATGTATAGGTATACATTTTGTTTGATTAAACTTTTGATTAAACTTCGATCCTGTCTTATCACCGGAAAAGTACCTCCTGTCCACAGTAGGATATGTGAATACGCCGAAGTCATCTTCAGTTACTTTTCCACTCAATAATCATTATTTATTCATTGTTTGACTCTCGCTACCAGCCGGCCGGTGTAGCGATATACCATCGATCTACTTGCGATCTAGAAAGCTCTAACAAAAGCTTTCTCTCGCCAAACCAAACCACACACAGTGATGTGTTCTGAAAGTGTCAAGATATACTTAGCTCTCCGAAACAACAACCAAAAGAAAGCTTTTAATAAACCAAATTAACTACCATAACTAAAAGTTTTCTTTTCTTTTTCCACCTCTTTCTTCTATTTCGTCGTTTTTCATTGCTTTCATTTGACTTCCCACGTTGTTTTTATTGTTACCTCCCCGAGAGTAGCTTTTCGTTTTATTGTGTTGCCTTGTCTGCTCTTTACTTTTTCTTTTAGTTTATTTCTGTTGTTATTCTTTCGAAAAGAAGAACAAATAAAAAAAACTAGCTACTATAGCTTTCCTAAAGACTTTGTCAGTTGGCCGTCACATGTTCGACCATTTAGACATAGAAAAAGTATTTGACAAAAAAATAATCTCCGATACCTTTCGATACGTCTCTCATTCTCAAAACAAAACGGAATATAGCCGAATTCTAAGCAAAGCTTAGAAAATCGTAGCTTACGGCAAGTCTCAAGCAACGGCATATACAAACGAAAAAGAAAAAACGGCAAAATTTCTCCCGGTTTTCGCGAAACCGCAATTTGAGTTATGTTTTCTGCTGTTTAAGGCTTGATAGTGTGGTTTTTGCAATTTTCTCCCTCATTCGGTCCTATTGTGTCGTCGTTTCTTCTTCGCTAGACTATCGTCTCTGTCGCTTTTCGCCTTCCGCCTTCCGCGTGATAATTATCAGTCCCGTGTAGGTATTTTTTCTTTTTTCGCTCTTCTTCCGTCGTCTGCGCTACGGTGGTGCGTGTACTAAAGTGTGCTAGATCCTTGTAATCCCCCTTTCGGTTTGACGCCTGAAATAAAATATCTAGATACTTATTGCAGTTTATCGCAAGCTAAACCCCACTCAACACATGTGCTGCCAGTGTGTGTTGTGAACATCGTGCCAACCTCACAATAATCAGTCTGACTTCCTGGCCATTGCGCATTTAGGAAAATAACTTAAAAAAAAACACAAACTACACAGAATCACCTATTTTCGTCGCGTCGTGTCGGTGCTGCTGTCCGTCGTGTATCTGTACCCCTTCAACCCCTAACCGCTCTTGACTGTGTTGTGTCTGTTTTAATCCGCGTGCAAAGTTTTCCGATTCTGTTTTCCTTCCTCTATACTTTTTTTTATTTCTGCGCAAAGTGATATGGACAATTGAGCCGTCTATAATTATCTTATAGTGAAAATTAAAATAAAAAATAAATTGCAGCAACAACAACAGTTTTCGTAGAAACGAAAAAAAACTGTTTCCGCATTGAATACCCCTAAACATTACATCACTGCCGCGCACTATACTGTCTGGCAATAGTGATATTATTTCGCGTGTGACAAACAAAGACGACCCGAAATCCGAAATCCGCGAGATACTACCGCTCATCTCCAATCATAGTCTGAGTGTAATTCGAAAAGTAATCATGGTGAACAACAAGCCAAAAGGACGCCAGCAACAACCTCAATCGAAGAAAGGTGGCAAGTCTCAAAATCACCAACAACCACAGGTAGCCAGCCCTGCAGGTTCTAAGGATAAACTCGCATTGACACAGAAAGCCCCTGTCGACACAATTAAATCGCAGAAATTCGATCGCAGTCCCTCTCTCAATACGTCTCTCAAACGCATGACCATCTCCAACAAGAAAGCCTCCAAGACTCCCCTTTATAATGCGAACGTCAAACCGAATCAAATCCCAACGACGACAACCACTCCGCGTATAACTTCCCGCGATGAGGATCACAAGGACGATCCGATGGGTCATAAAAAAAATCAATTTGGCAAAATGAGATTGCCCGAGGGTTCCGTGGGTCCGGCGAACGAGAACATCACAACCTATTCGACCTTCACAGCGCCATGTGCCAAATGTTCACCGCAGTCGAACTACAGCCTAATTGGTCCTTTGATTTTCACAGGCAAACAATTCCGCAAGCAGAGTACAAAATACAACAGGGGACTGCATAACTTCCGCAACGAACCTAGGAACGTCATCATGAATAGTACTTTTGTGCCAATAGTGCAGCCACGGAAGCCGGTTCTATCGTCGTCCAACATCGCAGCTGTGATCGCTGATACCGACAAGCTGACAATTTTCGAGAAATTGGGTAAAGGCCGGACTTCGTATCCCATTATGCAGGTGAGCACTTGAACGACCATAATTTGCATAAAGCTTCTCCAATTTAGGTTAAGCCAGTCAGCGTGAGTCTGCGCATATTTTAAACGGGATTGAGAACAGGAAATCTGTTTCTAGTTTTATCGACATGGAATATTAACATTTAGGACTAGTTTGGTGCTTTAATTCTATATATCTATCTATCTATGCACAGATATATTCTGCGTGACGCGACGCAGAGTATGGGTGTCGCGCTGCTAAGTATTGCTTTAATTATTTACGAGTATATGTTCATATTTTGAAAAGTTCACGGTTTGTGAATAACATTAATAGTTTTAAATAAATAATTGTGGGGTGATGGGTTTTAAATTCGAATAAAATTGCACTGATGTGTAAGTACATACGCATGTGCGGATACTCTTGACTAGTTTTTCGAATCATGACACTAAAACTTTTCGTTTCTACTAATCTTTTGACGTAACCTTTCAGACTAAACTGAAAACAAGAACACCTAGTTTGTACTAAATTTTATAAACGTACTTATACCTTAAGACTTGTCACCGTTAAATATTTTGAAAAGATTCGGAAAGTGGTCATATTTTGACAGAATGTACGTAGTCTGATTTTTCACACGAGGTGACATGAGACAGCCGACTTAATAGATGATGCAATCCGTTTGTGTGATTCGCTACTACAATGAGACTCAATCCGTACGAAAATTCTTGTTTTTTGTCTTTTTCGGGGCTGGCGAATTGGATCGTTCGACGGTTGCGTGTTTAGATTGATAGTCCTTTCTGAACACTTTTATTTGACTTATTAGTAGTCGGTGCCAGTGAAATTGGTTAGTTTTTCAACAACACTTTTGTTTACAATAAGGTTTTGAAATTTGAACTCTTTTTCGGAGTCCAGGTAATAGCAACATCGAGGGAAATGAGCGAGCGGATGAATTAGCAAGAAAGACTCCTATAAGAGGTCCTTAAGGCAGAGTCATTGCGCACTTTTTTTATTGCAAACTTATAGTACGAGTAGAGGGCAGAGGGTGCGTAACAGTATCATATTTAGACAGGTGTAGCCAGATTAGTGGAAAACCAGAACACAAGAACTATTAAATAGAAACCAAACAAATATTGCAAAAGTTCTGGCAATTGGTACTGGTCCCTGGCCCATCGGGGTTCGTGCTGCCAGTATATATATTCTATTTATTGGACATTGCGTCAGCTGCAATATCTTAAAGATAAGAGAAACAGTATTACACTTCCTATGCAAATGTCCAGGTCTAGGTGGGGTCAGATAGCCCACACTAGGTTAACCTTTTTTTAACGAACTTACAGATTTAAAGGCAGAATTGGGGACTTCATCAGTTCCCTAAATGTAATACGGTGGATTTGAACAGGCGTCATTTATCATATATTAATGAACACCATTGTTTATCAAACAGCTCACATGGGTCGTGGTACTAAGACGGCACTTTTTGTTTTGCTGTTAACAAACGCATCTATTTACCTACCTCTGCGCTATGCCCTCGGCAGTAAATGCACGTATTGACAGTCAAGCCGCCATTGAGGACATCTCATCCACAATCGTCAAATCAAAATAGGTGAAACAATGCCTTGAAGAACTGACAGCACTCACGGAAAACCATGACGTTAAACACCTTTGGGTTCCAGAACATAGCGGCATTCAAGTAAATGATCTGACATAACAATGGTCTTCGCCTGTCACCTTGCCTTATCAGAAAGGCTGTGGGAAGGCATCATCAGAAAGGCTGGGGAATGAAACACAAGAAGGAGCGTAAGACGTTAATTCCTCTAGAAATCAAAGCGAGAACAGGATACCCAGGAGCTGGAGAAAAGCTGTAAGAAATAGAAATATTTCGCCCAAAATGCCAAGTCAAACCTTGAAAGATTACAGCAGAACGTTTGAAACTTCATGTGTCAAGAAAGATACTTCAATCCACTATGCCTTAGAAAGCCTCCAAACTGTAAAGTCAAATCAACCTAATTTGTTCATGCAATATCCTCAATATTTTCGTTGGTTTTATAAGGAAATTTTATTAACCGTATTTATGTTGGCAACACTGGTTATACGTCGAGGTTCCAGGGTAGCTTGTTAAAGCTTTGCTTGAGAGATACTGCTGTGTGGTCGACCTTTAACGTAACAGTGCAGTATTTACTGAAAATCGCTTTTTTGACGCACCAGCTTACTGCTTGGCACCAGAAGTTACAATTTTCCCCTAAGTTGTGCCATGCTGATTCTGAAGATGGCTTGATAAGTGGAAGTCTCTACTTAACTGGAGTAAGTACAGAGTACTTCCGAAAAATGTGAGATAAGGACGTTGGTTACAATTTTGCTTTACCGGAAGTGCTCTGGGAACTGTTCTGAGATTAACTTGTACTTATACTCAAGTACTTGTACTCGTCTTGAGATCAGATGAAGTTTGACTGTATTAAATCGTGTCTTGTCTTCAATAAGAAAAATGTTTTGGGTAATGGGTTAGTTATAAGCTTGCATTGACAGTTGGAAGTTGGGATGATTTGCTTTAAGAGTTTCTATGGAGAATTCAATCGCCAACTGATGAGTTGTCGAGGCTGCTATGGAAAATCACCTCGTCTTAGATAGGGTTAAGCTACTCGGTTCCGAAACTATTCAAATAATATTCAAAAAATATGTACTAAAGCAAAATGTATCTTGTTTCGTGTAACAAACCCCAATGTATACAATCAAGAACTGTTCAATGTATTTACTCAAATGGTAGCCTATTTAATAAGCGGTGGTTCCATGTATTTGCCACCTCTCGAGAGATAAGTTACAAATATTACAAACTACAAAGTACAATCTGTTAAAATGTATTTAGCACTTTGACTATCACGGTGACAGTAACACGTTTAGGGTTTTGTTTACGATAAATTTCAAACAGAATGCATGTGTGTATGTCGGTTTAGAAATTGGTTTTTTTTTTAGATAAGAAATTTTAAACAAAACTGTAATTAAAAATAATTTCTGCGGGTAATTTTCTACGTTATAGGACACGGACATGGGGATCGATCAAATCGACCGATGAGACGTCAACGAATTCATGTGGTTTGGTGGTTTTTTCTTCTTTTATGTATTTAATTTTTTTATGCAATTAGTCTGTGCAAAAACCCATATTTTATTAAAAAACACACAACCTGCGTACAGTTTTAAAACAATTTTCAGTTTCACTCTCTGCAGTTGGCTTTAGTACTCGTATGGAGGGAAAGTTCCCCTCCTGCCTTTGTTTTAGTTTTGTTTGAACATGATATGATGCGGTTTGACTTTAATTAGTGCAGTTCTCAGAAATTGTCCGGGATTTCCCCTAGGGTTCGGCCTTCCGATTAGGGGTCGATGTGTTCAACTTATCAGACTCATCTAAGGCAATAGTAATAAATATATTGTGTATGGAGTCATATACTCGCTATCCCGTTCTGTGGCAATGTATTTCGTCTTCAGGGCTGGGTGATTGAAAAGTTTATCTTTTGTTTGTCTACTATCTTATTCCGCATTGTTTCTCGTGTACTTTCTGTGTTGTCCAGGATCCGTAGGTATTTTTGATACTATATTCCGAAGATTATGTTAAAGACTTACTACAGGAAGCTATTTGGCGTAAAATTTCTTTTTCCTATCCTAAGACTCATAAAATATACAATTACATGACTCGAAAGATTCATATAGGACTCAGCACCTAGGTTCTCCAAACCATAAGTGTTGCATATGTTACATGATTGGAAGGGGTGTAATGTTTAATGAATTATACTTACGGATGTTCATCCGATGCTTCCGAGAGGTGGGACTGTGAAAGAACTTTTTAATGTTGTGTGGATATCGAATCTTGAACCAGAATCGAATTGCACTCGAACCTATGGTGGGCTAGATTCTGATATTGAGTGCTATGTTGGTTCAACTCGCATAGAATTTTAACCGAATATTCAGGTTTCATTGCTTTGATATCTAAAAAACCGAAGTTTCAAACTACTACACCACAATCTTTATCCTATCCTTTTACTGATTTTTAATCTTTGCATAAAGTTCATACTCTTAGCCAAAGGTTTATTCTATAACTAGGCAAGTAGTCAACTTATATTACAAGGGTATTCATAGCGTCCTGCGCCGCATCCAGAATACCAGAAGGTCTAGCAACTATTTCAATACCCAATTTTTTGACTCCTTTTCCAATGTTCTCCACCTTAGGCAACCAGCTATTCTTCCTGAATGGGTAAGTGTGTTCCATTGTATGGCGTGTTTCGCAATGGAATTATTTTTGCGCCCTATTGTGTTCCTTCCTTCTTCTTATAGTTATGTCGATTGACTTCTGCGCTGTTTCAAAATGGAGCTCTGAATTTGAGATTTAGCTTCGACGAAAATACTGTCAAAATGATTTAAATGATGAAAACATTGTTTTTCCACATTTTAAACATTCTAAAAGCAGATTTGGCTCACTCATTTCCGCTACTAATTTAATAACAGCTCTGCTTTCTTACGACACTGCTGCGGGAATAACATCGCGTTGCTCCGCGATGATCGGTGCAAAAGGATCCAGAGCGAAAGGCTGTTTGTTTGACATCGAATTTGAGTAAAAATGTACTTTGATTTGGCCATCCTTACCAATTTCTAGAATCCATCAGATTGCCCTTTTTCAGCACCTTGACAATCATCGTAGCTCTGGCGATGTATTTACCTACTGTTTTATTCTTCTTAAGGGCCTTAATTCTTATTAAGTGCCATAGCGAAGTTCTTCCTCCATCTTCTGAGCTGATTCTCATCCGCCATAAGTAGGACATAGTACACATCAAAAGAGTTAACTTCTAGGAGTCTATCCCCAACCTCATGAAGGGCTGGAGCCCAAAAAGACCTAAGTAGTAGTCTAAGTAGTTCTTGATATCATCAAGGTATTCAATCGAAAAGTGAGATTGAGACAAGTTGTCAAAAATTTGTGGCCCTTACTTTGAGCCAAAATAGCAGGGACTTAGAAAATGTTTTTAAATTCATCATAGTTGCACGCAAACTGTCATCTTTATCATGCAAAAGTTGTCACCCGATGTTCTGTGGCGGTATTTTTTTTTTATGAATGAAAAACTATATTTCGTAGTAATTATTCCCCGTTTATTAAGAGTACAGCGGTTCATGTCTAGTTGACTTGTATTTTGTATCTGTTTACTTCACAAATGTCAAAGTAGAATTGACATTTGCCTCCATTCGCGAAAATTGCACCATCTTTCGGCAAAGTGATGACTTTTGCGCCACCTTGTAGAAGCTCCAACTTCAGATAATGGTTTGGCTACATAAGATTCAGATTGTGACTTTTCCCTAATTTCTTTTTAAATCGTAATAGTCAATATTGTAGTTTAATTAGTGTATAGTTTGAATCCGAAAAAGCACCAAATTTATCTTATCTGATAAGCATTCGAAAATTTACATATCTCAGTCGTACGACAAATATAACATGCCCATAACGTATGGTTTCGAGGAATGTTTCTTTTTTGTTTACAAAAAGATATGTCTTCAAACTAATTCCAGTTAAAGATACCATAAACAATTTAACAACGTAATAATCATCAATAAATTAATTTCATTTACCTAATTGTATGTAGTGTATCCAACCTGTCTCCAGATAAGTACGTAGCTCAAGTCGAAATTCGTATCAAGTTACTTGATATTGGTCTTGAAACGTGTGCATTTTGTATAGATAAAAATATTTGCACGATCTGGAATGAAAACAGACAGCTGTTAAAATTTCGATGTCAAGGTTATGTGTTGTTTATATGAAATTTTATTGGAATGCTATAACTTAAGCTTCCGACCGAAAGTCTTGAATAAATATTTCAGCTGAAAACATATTAGCTTTTGAGAGAATTTAATATTTAACTGACAGTTTAATTGGATTACCCTGTAATGATTGTATTTTTATTGTATTAGGTAATCTATAGGTAAGCAGAAAACCCAAATCAAATGATAATGTTTATGAAGATTAAATTATATTTCAACTGCTCTCTCTTAGACAATGTGAGACAATGTTAGGCAAGACAGGGTGAGCTTTCTTAGGCGTTTAATTAATTTTCAATTGTCAAAAACTTCTGACAGGTAATCGTTTAGAAATAATGACGTCCTCTGTGAAACATTTAGAAGCTGTTTCGGTCAGTTTCCTCAATTTCCTTAAACTTTTCTTTTATTTCTCAGACTGTTGTCCTCTAATTCCCTGAACAGATACATATAATCATAGCCATTATTCAATCTTTCATAACCAGAAGTGAAATAGCCTTGAATAAGTGTCTTTGCTGGAAGGCTTCGAATGTCGGAGACGGTTGGAAGGGTAAAAAGACACTCACTCACCTTGGGCAGGCAGGTAGGTCAGACGTAGAAGATGGAATTCTCAGCTAAGAGTCTTTTTAAAGGTGGTTTACCCGGCTTGGCGGCACATAAATAACTTTCAAATCTGAAATGGAAGATAAACGGCTCGGCTGATCAAGAAGGAGTACCAACAGATGTGGAATATGAAGATTGGAGAAGCTTGAGACAGGTTCACGTACTATGAAAGCGGGCTCAAGTATGTAACTCAAGCGTGTGCCCTCATTAGAGTTCTCTCGCATTAAGTTTCGTTTCAGAATCATTTTGAGGGTCATACACGTTCGCCACTCCTTGGCTGAAGAAGTCTGTCCTAGAGGATGATAATGTTTTGTGTTTTTTTCTCTAGTTTCCTGAATTCTTCTTTGGGGGTATGATCCCTAATTCCGCAAGAATGGTTCATTCCATTACCCTCTTATACCCACATGGCTAGGTTTCCAACAGAAGGTCACTTTGATTTTCCCACCGAGTTCATTAAATTTCCCACACAGTTTAGATTTAATGATATAGGAGTCAAGTCTCATGATATTAGCTTGGTTATCTGACATTAAAGCTTTGTCAGAGTGGACACGTTTTTTGTCAAGATTGGTTTGGATACATCTGTCTATGGGATAGCTTCCAGCCTGAAAAATGTTTCGATACCCGAATATTCCAGCTCTAGTTCCTTCATCAGTTCTCGATTGATGCATTTCTAGTTGTTTGTGAGGTTAGTAACAAAGTTCTTATGAAAGTGGAACCTTCTAAAAATATCGTCCCTTGGAATGGGCATGTCAAGAATTGCTTCGGTTTAACCCACTTATCTCTTCCTGTTTTCTTTTTGGACATTCTTAGAACAGTTTTACTTGAACTTTTCTCAACCACACGGTGGAGACGAGTCAGTTTCAGAACTATCTCCATGGCTGCAGTTGGTTGCAGAGGCATATCAGTCCTTGCACTTTATTAAGTATCTTCCTCGAGCTGAGTAGATGTGCGTGTGTGAACTTCGATGTCCACTCTGGTCGCAGAAAATTGGTTAACATCGCTCTATATTTGAGACCATTAAATATTTTGACAGCTGGATGTTATTGGTAACTTTCACAGCTGCTGAAGCATAACAATTAGAAAAAGTATGATTGCTATCTGGTCACCCTTTGCACATAGTCATACCTAACCTAACCTCACTTATCATATATACATAAATCTATAAAACTATACAAACTTTAATATCATTTAAGCAATTAATTTTGACAGTTTTAATGGAAAGGTTGATGCACTACTCTCATTCTCAGAATGCCAAGGCCATTCTGTAGAAATTTTGTTAGAAGAAAAATACAACACGCAAGCCTACGTAACTATTAGGCTTTTGGTTATAAACATCCGAATCGTAATAACAAAATCAAAACATTTAAACACCTCGAAAACTTATTTTCGTTGTGATAGGTCACGAGTATTTGTACGCGTGAATACTCTGAGGTTCGAACCTGTATTTGCGTCATTTGTTTTCTTAATTTAACTAGTGCTAAGTGCTACAGTTATATTTACATTCTATGACCATTTAGCATGGTAATTAACACGTTTGATATTTTCGGAAATTGTTTTGCTCCAATATTAGATTTATCTAAATAGTTTTACACTTTTAAATTATACGAGTGTTTGTAAAATAGAATGGTCACATTTTGAACTACATGACGTGAGCTTTAGTTGGCATGCACGTATGTATATTAGAATTATTGGACAAAAGTGTATCCAATCAGTAGGATTTGAGAATACTACCCAGATACTATAGGGTCTTCCCAAACGGAGCGACATTTTTACTTGCATCTACCTATAGGGCAAGTATTGCAATCGTGAAAAAAATCGAACTCGAGATTTTAATCAAATTTGACATTACTATGATGGAGAAGTCCAAAAAAGTAGGTCCGGCAATTCCGTCTGTCTGTCTGTCTGTCTGTATATTGGACTGGAGCCTAAACGGCTGGACGGATTTGATATATAGGGTCTTCATTCTAACCTCAAAATTAAGGGTAGTTTACTTAAAGCCGATTTCAGTTAAAATGGGTTTTCTCGAAAACGGCTCTAACGATTTCGATAAAATTTGATGTGTGGGTTAGTTTGGGCATATGCTATGAGGTGGCATACCACGTTTTTCACGAAAAATTCGAATAACGGTAATATTTCTAGGTTATAAGACAGAGGGAAAATGATGGCGTACCAAATTTTGGAATTGCCACGCCCACTTTTATAAAAAAAAAATTTTCAAAATGTTTACTAGAAAATGAGAAAAAATTATTTAAGCAAAGTAATAGGCCTTAAAATTTTCTGCAATTCTCCGAAAGGTGCTATATGGCCACGCCAACTTTTTAAGGGCATTTTTATAAAAACAAAGTCTTATGAAAACTCCTACAATGTTAGGACTATTAATCCATCGAAACGCGGAATGCCACGCCTACTTTACTGGAAAGAGCAAGACGTGGACCTTAATTCTGATGAAATTTTACACTTATAGCATTACGGTGCAAGTACGTACGACCCAGTCGTGCACTTTATTTTTTGATTGTGATGATGGAAAATTTGAGAAAATTGTTTTGTAATTTGGTGTGACAGATGTATTTATTTAGTCTTACCATTCAGGCAATGGAAATACGTTTATTGAAAAGTGAGCATGTCGCATGTACGCAAACTAAGCAACCCTTTGACTTTTGTAGCTCCAACCGATAGAATACGTCGGGTTAGGTGGCTTTGGGTAAGGTTATAAGACATTAGGCGTCATACTGGTCCCAGCACTAATCCTGGAGACTTAATTTTAAAAAAAAAATAAACATAATTTTGGTTCAAATATTGAAAGTCCTTCTAAAGAAGTATTTTCCACAGGCTAGCTTGTAATAACGTCTCAATGTAATGTCTGCATAATCCTAACCTTATAACGTGCTTTCTCAGCCTATGACCAGAGAATATTCCTATCACTGTTCTTATCCTTGGTATGTCAACCTGGTACTGGCCACAAAAGCTTACAGACCGCATCCCCTTCAGGTCAGCCATTTCGATGACATTTTGAGACGATTCCTAGCTAGTTCAGATTTTGTGACGAAAGGTTTAAGCTCCTTTAGACCAGCCTATCGGTTAATGTAGGATATATAGCCATGTTCCTTAAGTAACTCTACTATTGTGAGTTCAGCTTAAACCTTTGCTTGGAATATATTGCATTGGTGCCCAGATGCACCTTTGGGTTTATATCACTATATGTGGATTAATGGGTCTGTAGTCTTTCGCTTGGGTGTGACTTGATTTACCTTCTTTATACCCTAAACTTTGCTTAAAGATTTCCATAAGCAAAAGTTGACAAAATACCTACAGGTCCGAATGGACGAATGATACAAAACTCAACGCAAGTTCTTCCTACAATGAGATTCGCTACGTCTTTCTCTATCGACAGACTAGTGGAGTCTGAATGCCGTTTCGTTATGGAATCAACCGGTGTAGTTATTCTTCTTCAATACTTCAATGCCACTTTTCGCCCATGAGCCATCAGATTTCTGGATGAAGTAGAATTGACGCAGAATTGTTTCCAGGATTTTTTCTTTAATCGCCTGATCTCTCTTGCTCTCTATGCATTTATTCCAGGAAATCTCATCCCCCAATAATTGTGTCCTATTGAAGAAGTGCTTACCTATTAGTTTTCTTTCAGAGTTTAGCTTCTCATTGGGACTTCTTGGAATCCCTTCTTACTGCGCAGATATTCTCGTATGTACTGCTCATTACTTTACAAAGGTGGTCTACTTCCTTCTCTACATCTGGGGGGTTGCCATTATGGATTGTCGTATCTCAGTAATTTTGTGGACAAAATAAAGTCAAAAAGCCACTCACCTCTAGCGTTTGTATCACTGCTATACCATTGCAAGTAATGCGCGTTTAAAGCGCTACCCACTAAGTAAACCCACTTGTTCTTGGCCAACAGTCGCTTTATTTTGTCAGATCGGGTGTCCGTCTCTCATCACCAGGCATAGCCGTGACACCTATCGGAGTTTCGGAGTATACAGCTGCAAAGTTTCCATCATTCAAAACAAAAATCCTTGAATTGTTTTTAAGTTATATTCATACATACATGCCCTGATATGACCCTTTTTCTTATTGAACAGAGTGTCCCTTAGTTTGAGCCTATTCTCATTAATCCATGCCTCTTGTACCGGTATGGTTAAATGGTTATGTATATAGTTGATCAAGCATGTTGTCATAGCCTTACTCTGATGTAAGCTTAGTTGGATTACCTCCATCATCTTTGGGCTCTTTCTCCTGCTGGATCACGAGTTTTAACATGACTGTATCGCACCATTCCTTTAATTTTTCAAGAATAGTGGGAATGGTAGCGATTCCCTATTCAGGGACCCATAACACTTCCTCTGATCTGTGCGCAGCACCCTCCTCGTGCTTGCCCATTCTGCATGTGGAGGAGACCTAGCCATTTCTCTGGGTAGGAGTAAAGCAGTCAAACCCAAACCCATAACGTGGTCATAGTGTTGCGTTCCAACTTTGCCACACTCACGCACTTAGGCTGAGCCCCAGATAATACTTCCTCGATTTATAAGATGCTACCCATCAAAAATGTTGGTCAGGGAAGAACTATGTAATATTTAGAAGAACTATGTATGTACATACGTATTTCAGTTGCCGAAGCAAAACTCTACGAGAACATCATATAAAGAGATTTTACAGACAATAAAGCCGTTGTACGTATCTATTATTACCTCAGAACTGAAAAAAGGGAAATTATCCACATCTACGTAAAAACAAAAACACAAATGATCGCACCAATTTAAAATAGTAATGGAAAAATTATTAGAACTGGTTCTCGTAACTGTTTGCATTGTCATTTCGTTTCGAAAATAAAAAGTGAAACCTGTATAACAGTGGCAAACGTTATTATCGAATTTGCAATTCGAATTTGATTATCTGATTATGTCCTCTAAAAGATCAACAAAACCCAAATTGACTAACCACTTTAATGCCAATTAGCACATCGCCCGAATATAAGTATAAAACCCCGAACTCAGAAAATCAAGAAACGATCTTCTTAAGTCTACACGCCACACAGATTCAGATGTTTACAATTTTTTTCTCCTTTTCCTTTTTTTATTTTATTTATCTGTCTCCTTTTCGCCGTAACATCTGTCCCACCCACCGCCGGCCGTCTCACAATGTCAAATTGACATTAAATTCTTGCAAAAAGTTTTCTACTGACCTCCAAAACTATAAACACGATACGTATGCTATTTTTTGTTTTTCTATTTTCATCGCATTTTGTTTTGGTGTGGCTTTCGCACAAAAGCTCCACGTGTTTTTTTTTTGTTTTTTTGTTCCCCACAATCGATTGACGCAATTTTATTTAACGAATCTCGGCTGGAAAGAGAAGAGGCAGAATCATTCAGAGAATGAATCAGATCGAAAGCTTTTTTGTTTTTTTTTGAACCAAAAAAGCTCGAACCTACTCGAACCTACTCGAGGATCCGATGAAAGTAAAAGGAAAATCTCCATTTTCGGTTTCGTTTTCCAAAAGCGTTTGCCGGTAGAATGCTAATGCTGCTACACAAATGATCTAACGCAAGGCATGTGGACCTAGTCATCGGTTAAATGGAGTGAAATTTATTTATTTCTCTGTGTGGCGTTGAATGCGAATGATGGATGGCATTGAGTAATAGAATTTTTTCATAGATACTTATTTCTTTATGGTTAGGTCCGAGTTGAGATGAATATAATTTCACTTCCATTTCATTAGAAATTTTAGTGCAATTTTTAGTCTGGGTTTTTTTTAATTGATGCTCCTATGGAGAGGGTTTCAGAAATCGGCGGGTATAAACATTGAGCCAATAAAAGAATTTACGGAATCGCAAGTTGCCAAAGTCATGTGTTCGAAATCGTCATCAGCGTTAGCACAGTGTTCGATAACGCAGTTTGCTCTGAATTAGATAGTTATAAACGTCATTTAGATGTCATTTGCCTTGCAGTAGAGCAGGCAACAAATCGCACATGCCAAAAAGTCAAAAGTCATAAGTCAGCTGCACAAAATGACAGTTGCAAACATGGTCGCCGATTGTCTTGTGTCAAGCATTGATGATAGTTATAAAAACATATGTTTTTTTTTTTTTTTTTACGTATATGACTTTTGAATCGCTCCACCAGCCAGTCTGTGTAGCAAACCGGTCCTTTTCGGATTGTGTTTCGATAATCTTCTTATATGGCTTATCTTCGATCTAAATGTAACAATTTTGGTTATTGTTATTCCCATTGGCCCCAACCACCTAATTTTCGACTCAAACGATGGTTATTTGCCTTCCATTACACTTACACGAGTTGGACCTTGTGAGCCTTCAAACCAAAATTTTTAGGTACAACAAGAAAATATTCTGGGAAACTGTCAACAATTTGACGCATAGCAGTGTCAAATGATAGAACTACAATTATGAAATCAAATGTGCAATATTTGCCAATGTTGTTGAACCGCGTATGTTCTCACAATAAAATGGCAAAGACTACTGAATGCTTGCAATCTGACAATTGTGTCAATCTTATATTGGCTAATACTATATAACCTTTCAAGAGGCGAAATAATGTAGCCCTCTGGATACTGTTTCAAGTGTTGTGAGACTTTATTCACTTAAATCTACTTTTAATCTCTTTTGAACTTGTTCACCATCCACTCCGGAATCGCTTACGTAATAATTTAGAGTGGTATCTTCTTGATTCCTTAAGGGGAGTGGATTTTCCATGTTTGTCTTTTGGTAGGGGTTTTTTTTTTCTTGTCGTCAGGGCTTTTATGAGTTTAGTAAGCTCTCTATATGAAGTAATTTTGTTCCACGTGTCGCTACTCAAGATCATCTAGTTTACCTATCTGCGATTCCAACCTCTTTCTCTCTGTTGTCCATCTGGTACAAGCAAAAAAGTTATGATAAACGTCTTCTTGTGCTATTTGGCAAATAGAGCTCTCGACTTTTCCCATCTTTTGGAGGTACCGGCTAGAGCATCTGTGTCCGGCTAGGAACTGGTAATAGGTTAGATCGCCGTTTTTCCAGCCCATCTATGCCACAACATTTTAGAAGAGCCCCCGATGGGAGTCACTTCAGCCATTACAACGATTCTAAAAGGATTCTAGATCGGGATCTGCTTCCTTTTCATAAGGATTACCGCCGTTTTTCTGTCGCTTGAGATAATCAAAAGAACCCCCAGCCCTTAAATTCTGCATCTAGGCTTGATCGTGAACTGTCCAAGATTTGCATACAAAAAGGATCCGTAGGCGATCCCCGGGCTAGCTTCTCACAATCACTCGTGCTGTCTGTGTTATATTCTTCACACAACAGCCGTATTCGAAAGGCAGTTTCTGAGTAAGGAGCATATTGCACTCTCGGATATTGTCAGACGTTCGCGAGAGTTAAAACCATGGGAAAGCTCTACTCTAGTACTGTAACCCACTAGCCAGTTCGGCGAAAAGCTGGTCGTTGACCCAGAAAAAATTATGATACATTGAAACATCGGCCTCGTTTACATTGGCATTTTTTCATTATTATTATTATTTTCTGTTAGTAGTTGTTTTCCTGAGGTTGCTTCTGCATTATTAAGGCACGCACCAGTGATTGCGTTCCAACTTTCCTGGGACCTTGCCTAGTTAGATCCCACAAGTGATAGATATCTTTCGGCTCTGATACATATACTATCTGAAAACACCAATGGTCTGTTTGGTGGGATTCTGGCCTGTTTAGCGACACTTCAGCAGATTTGAAAGTAAAAGCTGCAGCTATTGATAGTTACTAGTGCATTGAGTGCAGACTGTAAGACTTCAGCAAGAGCTTACGACTATTTGGCAGATATTGAAATAGGGATGTTCTCAACTTTTGAATAGATACCGCTAAGTACTAGTTTCTAAAGCAACGGAGGAAATACTTCATTTCCTCACAATGTACTCCATGGGTATATAACAGTTTAGAAACTATTTCCAAGCATAGGTAGACAGTCACTCAACATCATTTCGACCAAAGCTTTGATTGAAACTTTTCGAACTCCGAATGGTTACAAAATGATCACAAGTAGGTATTGATGTTAGGTTGAGGTCAAGTCGATAACGTTCGTCAACATATGGCATGTTTCGCTTAAGCTCCCTTAGTACCCAAAAAGGAATGGGCTTGATAGTCTGAATCTCAATGCTTTGGGAATTCAATTGTCATTCATTACAAAAAAAAAAAAAAACAATTGTATTATACAAACCGTCTGTGCTTTCAAACAGAATAAAATATTGCCTCCCGCACACCATTATGTCCATTTTAAAAATCCGTCTGAACATTGTACGTACATACGTCTAAAGCAAAGCTTAGGCTTGTAAATGAATCACTCCAATTCAGCGATTCCCCATTCGGCTATTCAATGTCAAATACCCGAAAAAGGCAGATAAACGCGAGTTAATTTGAATCCAATCTAATTGGATTATTTACATCTACAATTCGTGTTGAACACATTGTATGATATGTCGAGTGGGCGCCTAAGTAGCCGGCTACAGTGATGATGTAAACAAGGTCAATATTTATTATCTCCTAATAAATAGGAAAATTACTATCGATTTGATTTGTTTACAATGATCACCTTTGTTAGCCAAAGGCGTATAGAGATTGTGTATTATTATTGCTGTAACTAGATAGAATTGAATATTCAAGTTGAGTAATACTATTTGGAAAGAGATAAATGTTGAACGCGAGTCTTTTATGGTTTTCGTGTGACTCTTGTGAGATTTGTGAATTCTGTGGAGTTAATGCTAGTTTTTATTGAATTTTTAGACAGCATCATAGTAAATACCTCTTCTGAGCTTTTTCATTCCGGACTTACATAACTAAGCTGGAAAACATTTTAACTTTTTTTGTTGGGTTAGGAATCGCATCACTGGAGCACTCAGAAACAACTGGTCCATTGTACTACTAGGGCGCGAAATCTACAATTATTCATTTTGCTGACATTTTTACTGACTTTCGGAGAAAACCGAGAACGCACTTCAGCGATGAGGAGCTTTCAATATCAGGACTCACCACATTACCACCGGAAAGTAGGACAATAACAAAGGAAACGGGTCGGAGTATCTCAAGCGTCGCAGACAGACTAAGCATCTTAGTGAAAGGAAAGTGTCGCATAAGAACGTCTACAGTCTTCAGTCTTTTCTAGTGAGAGCATATACAAAAAAATATATTCGTAAGAAACTGTCAATGTTCGTTAACGTAGACTCTGACCGATTACGCGGCAGGACCCAACGCAGGCTCTGTGGGCGATTTCAAGGAGGAGGGTTGCTGGGTTGAGAAAGGCTATAGGCTGTCGCTAGTGACAGTAGATTATTTTGATAGTACAGCCCAGTACAAATGTATCAAGAGGATGTAAATTAGGCAGAGCATCTAGAGCAGAGCCCGACATACTTAGGAAATCTACATGTGGAGAAGGTAGTCACATATTTACAGAATACTTTTGATATGGCGCAGCCTGAGTATCATCCACGCTACATGCGAACTCTTGCTAAGGCTTGACGCTTTTAGAAGTACCAGCCGTAAATGGGAAAATTTCCCTAATTTCAAGACAGATTTGGCCTAAGCTTGATCTTAAATGCAGTACGGTGTTGATTTTATTGAAGCAATCAAGGAACAGCCGCGTTATCGGTGCTCTCACTGTCTCTTGACAGGCATGACCAGTATTGTCGAATAAAACACTACTCCATCTAGGAGTTTCTTCCTTTGACAACCTAGGGAAAGTGGCATCACTGGGCGTCACGAGGTTTCTTCGCTTTATAAATAGCTCCGGTTGATTTAATTAGTCCTGGTTAGCTAGATGGTGCAGTGCACGGAATCCCAATGGACCTTGATTGACCTAACCTATGTAAGCTTAGGATGGCAGAATATTTACCAAAACCTGTCCACTGCTGCGGTTTTGTCTTCTTAATGGGTACAAATGTTATACAATGTGTATCTGGTTTGACGATAGACTGCGCTACTTCTAGGTAAGGGCAGCGCCCAAAGAACTTTCATATATTTTCCGATCATATAAACTGAAAACTGCACCACAGAGGCAGGTAATTGAGTTCCACATCCATTGCGCCACTTCCAAACCAGTATTCTATTTCTAACTCATAAATCGACAGGCATGGCTAAGGCAGGAGGGGTAAATCTAATCGATGCCAATAAACGCAATAATATTATTCATTAGCAAACATTCCACACCGTTTAATGGATAGAAAAATAGAACGAGCGCAGCCCACATTACCACAAATATTTGTGCTGAGAAACAAGCTGCTCGCAAACGTGAACGACGTGTGATGTAACCGGTTCTTCAGTTCATTGAATGGGAAATGGGAATGTTCCACTCTTTTGTTAGAACTTTTCCGCAAAGAGTTGACACAACCTCCTTAGATATGACTCGCTAAATGTTTCACCTTTCCAACACCTCACTAGAAAACAAATCAGTTCCCAGACAATCCCACTGCGTTGTCAATAAGATCGCACCTAGAACACCCCAATCGAGTATCTAATCGGAAACTACGAATATCAATGTCTACTTAGTATCCAAGTGAATACAATCAAATATGGAAGGTAAATAATTAATTCAGATTTTATAATATGATTCGGAGTGCATTCAATTGAATGAATGCAAAATTAAGAAACGAGGTGGGCAGTGGATGTGCAATCAATAGAAAATTTATTCAGTTCTAGAACTACGCGATTCACAGCGTACAAGTGAAATGCGAGTACATTGTATGGGGTCATTCATTCAATTCCATTAATTTAGTGGATTTGCTGCAGTTTATGCAGAAACGAATGCATTCGCTTCGAATAGGAAGACTTAATTTAAAATTCAAATTCTTGTATTGAGTGGTGCTTTCTTATTCGATGGAAGTGACAAAGGAACAGAAAGCCCTCTTTATGTGTTTTTTTTTTTAACTGGAAAATGTCATGAGGCGGGATCAATGTTTGGGGCAAACTTCTGTTTTTGCAGTATTGTCTGGGTTTCCGTCTACTAAGACGACACCATTTCTGTCGACGGTATCACATGGACGAATGTAACCAAGAACCCAACTACGTTTGTTGAGGTGAAAACCCGATCTTAACCTTCTCTATCTTCAATAAGTTCAGTCTGAGGATGAATCTTAGAACGGATCGGCAAAAGGAGCCTCTGACAAAGAAATCTTCTTACAATTTGTCTCTGCCTTCTCCAAATCAGTGGGATAACTAAAAGCCTCGGTATTCATTGGGGAACTTGCTCAGTAACGGCGTTTTCAACTTCAGTATCACTGCCATGGATACATTTCTCGGTTCTTTCTGTTCCGTAATTTTCGTAAAAGTAAGTGAAGCTCTTTACCAGAATTACATACCTTGGCCGAGGGTAATCTTCTCCAATAACTTAACTTTTGTAAACCTATTTAGTCAGTATTAAATTCAGTCGTTTACTCGCAACTTGCCAAAGTGAAGAAAATTAACAAACTGGATCGAAAACTGTCAAACTAACAGAATATGTTTCTCAGGCTCTGTGTGCGTTTGATAAAATCTCTCACTTCATGTTTACTCTTAAGTTGAAAGCTCTTGGTTTAATCAGATAGATCCAATTTTATCTTGATCGACAGTACGTGGTTATATTTAGATTTTCTGGTGTCCCTCAAGACAGTCACCTTGGTCCTTTAATGTGTGTTTTTTTTACCAGCGGTGTCGGTCCTTGTGCTACCGACGACCGAACAGGTTTTGTAAAAGAATTTTTAGATCCCTAAACTACCAGATCACACTATATCACATTAGTTAAGCCCGTCCTCGAATACCCTAGCCAAGTTTATTCCCCTGCCTGTACTATCCACGTTGGACGTATTCAAGTCGTTCAATAAATTGAAGTCGTTGCATGAGCTGGATTTTGTAAGCCTTCAACCAAGATCTTTGGATAAAATTTCCCATAAAGTGAACGAACAAAGTCTAACCTGCTCTTCAGTACGTATCTCTCTTCTTATGCGTCTCGGTGCCACCACATCTGGCAAAGAAAATGGTGTTCAAGAACAGTCAATAATACTGCGAATAGAGGTATCAAATCATGGTCGATGTCGGGTGTCGAATGGTGCAAGTGCTCTATAAATATAGTCTACACAACCAAACCAAATTTCTATTTGGTAACGTTGTTGAAGCGTGTATGCTTTTGCAAGGGATACTGAATAAAAGAGACAGTTTGCAGTCTGACAATTGTTTGACAGATACAAATGTCTGAAGTTGGAAGTGGTTTAAAAAATAAAGTGCACGACTGGGTCGTACATACTTGCACCGTAATGCTATAAGTGTATAATTTTATCAGGATTAAAGTCCAAGTCTTGCTCTGCCCAGTAAAGTAGGCGTGGCATTCCGCGTTTCGATGGAATACTAGTCATAACATTGTAGGAGTTTACTCAATGTTTTGTTTTTATAAAAATGCCCATAAAAAGTGGGCGTGGCCAGATAGGGTGTTTGAGTGAATTATAGAAAATTTTAAGGCCTATTACTTTGCTTAACAAATTTTTTCTCAATTTTTATTTAACAGATCAAAGGTATCTACATCAATAAGGATTCTGTCTGAAAACACATTCTGTTTTCGTTTCTCAAATATACATATAAAGATACATTCATACATACATACGTGTAAGACAAATCATCTAACTGAAGGGAGGGAATAAAAGGTGTTACTTGTAGATTCATCCATGCTTATCTACGTTCACCTGTAAATAGACACAAGTGTTCTATTTCTAAGTCCACAAATAAAAGCCACTGTTTAAGTGCCACGTTTCCACCGCCCCCAGATAGCATTCTAATTCTAATTCTTCGACTTATTTAAAAAATTTAATCGATCATAAACGAGCAAATAAATAATTTGTTTTGCATCGGACGACTAATCAAATCCCCTATCTGTCATCTCATTCGTGAGATACAATGTTTCCTCGTGGTTGGTATTTTCCGATTATTTTCTACATACTATCCGTGCGCCTGGTGTTTATTGCGCGATGGTATTTCTTGTTTTCGGCAAAATGCCACCAACGACACACATGTGCGTCGCAGCATGTACACAAATAGGTACCACTACTGCGAGTAAAGTTAACAAAAGCTTAAGTACGTACTGCAAGAGTGGCCTATCAAACTTGAGATACGTTATCTCGAGCGATTCCTTGGGATTCGCTGGCGGATGGAAACGAAATGATCTGTAGAATAATTTAATTAAAACAAAGATACTCGAATCGAAATATTGTTTTCGCGGCAAACTCAGGTGATGTACACATCTGTTGGGTTATCATTTCCTGTAAACAATCTTGATTACCTTTGTTCTTTCAGAAACTGCATTCGGCATAGACTAAGATAATGGTGTCAAGGCAGTTGTCACACGTTTGAATATTCAAAGATGTTTTGATGTTTTGTTTGTAGCGCGCAGTATGATAGTGGTTATCAATGAGGCTGTTAAACGGAAATTTGTTTTTTTATTATTCGTCTTGCTTTGGTAGACTTTGGAGAATTTATTTTTGGTTTGTTTTTGATTGAAATAGATACGCTTATCAGCGCTAGTCTCTTGGAAATGCAAAACTAATTTGAAATACGAAAACGTATAAATCAGAATTAATCTTTGTGGCACTAAAATATAGCGAGTGCAAAACTTCAGGGGTGGACTGGCCTTGTAGGCGTCGAGAGCCAGACTGTCAATTGTTTTCTTTCGGGATTTTTTGAATTCTATTTGGTTGCGTCAGTTGTTTAATTCACACCTGTAAGTGTGTGTGAGTCACAATAGTTAGTTGACCTCTGGCTGTCATGTAGTGACAAATGTCTTAATTTAGATTGCGGGGTTTTGTAATGGCGTAGGAACAGCTGATCAGCTCTGTGCAATGTACAAAGTTCGAAGGTTCAATCGACTTTAATGATTTTTATTTTTTACCTGTAAATTAGTCTGTCAGATCATAAGGCTAGGGATGCTTGGACAAAGTCTTGTCATACAGGTGTTTGGTGTGTTAATTTACCCGAATGAGATAAAACAGTTCTTTCAGTAAAAGCAGGAATGTCTATAAATAGATTTGCAAACAGGCCTTACTTAAACTCTGGGTTCATTGCATTATATGACGGTGTTCTTTATGTTACTATGTCGGCTAAGGTTAAGATCCAAAACAATAGTTTTTGGCGTTAGGTAGGTAAGTGAGTAGACGTCGTTAGTTCAACCTTCTACGGTAAGGCTTAAATAATGCACCAGAATAAGGGAGTGGAAATACTGTGTAACCAACATGTGGCATTAAAGAAAATTGACATTTCCTTTAGAAGAAAGTTCAGTCTTTGGTCGGACATCCGAAGAGAGTGTTTGTTTGAGTCCTGTTTTGAGGATTTTTTCATCTGGATCTTATATATAATTCATACTTATATACACTCGCCGACAGTTTTTATAAAAGAAGAGCATCATCGGCTTTGGGAGTAGCGAAGTTCAAATTTAATATCTTTTATATAAGTAGATGATAAAAAGAAGAGGCTATACGACTGATCCTTGTGGAACACCATATGTTGTTTCAATACTGTTGAAGAGTATTCTATTTGCCTCTGTAGTTTGTATACTTTGGCCGAGAAATGACCTTAACCACTTAAATTCGTTGCCTCTAATACCGTAGCAACGCAGCTTGTCCAACAGATTTTTTGAAGTCGAGGAAAACCGCAATGACGTTGGTTGGCTTGTTAGTGTAGACTAACGACTTGACGTAAGGCCAGAGAAAATAATCAAGTGATGTCAATCCACTTGATCGCGGCAGCCAATTGGTGAACGCTCGCCGTAAAATGATGTAGTCACCAAATTTCCCCTTTCGAGCTCTTGGTCGCCTGTATAGCATGTAGCGCCATCTTCTTGTAACCCCAGCTCAGTTATATTGACGTTGTCAAGCTCTGGCAACATATCGGTTAACATCGCTCTATACCTGATACCATTGACGGTAATGGTTATTACGAATGAAATCAAGTCCGATGATGCCGCCATGCCATAAACTACACCAAACAGTCAATCCTTGTGGATGTATTCATGCTTGATCGAACACTAGATTGTGTTCTTGCATCAGCACAATCTAAAACGCATTTAGGCCCACATCCAACCCCTACCTAAGCTGTGTGATGCTCAATTCAGCTGGAAATGATACATGATACATTGGCAAACCTTACTGGATGTTTTGACAGCCAAATGTCATTAGTAACTTTAACAGCTGCTGAAGCATAATAATTCAAAGAAGTTTCAGTGCTATCTGGTCACCCTTTATTTATTAACCGCACTAACGTGAGTTCTATTATACTCATCGCATTTAGGTAGAGAAATCTTGGAGAGAAACATTTAGGAGTTAGTTTCTTTCTTGGATTTTTGCTAAAATGAATTTTCGCCAGAGTTCCGTTCCTTAAACGAATTAGGTAGTTTTTTTTAGCTCCTACTAGTAGCAAGAGCTCCTTGAACGATTAGCTTATCTTAAACTACACCCTTAAACAGTTCTACTACGCGCAAAGCAGGGACGTGGAATCACTGAGGGACTTAATTGACCCAAGTGTTGTTGTTTGTACAGCTTGTCATCATCTTACTTAAACAGATCGATCTAATGAAAATTCCGTTCAGTTTTATGAGATGTATTTTGTTGATTAGATAAAAATAACAGAGTACGTGCCGATGAAAGATTGTCATTAGCAAATTTGAAAGGAATATACGAGCATAGTGCAAAGCCTTGGAACAAATGTTCAGCGATGTTCTGCACTTCTGTTGCGAAGATACTTATCAATCTTTTCTTTTTTTTTCATACGAAGTGTTTCTAGACAATAGAACTGCTTGAATTGTTAATGAACTTTAAAAAGTTTTGAGGCAAAGGAGTTTTTCTTTAGACCTACCGTTGCATTATATTCCCTTCTGTGTTTTAGTAACGCCTTTATCCGGGCATTAATGTAATCAACCAGTGTAAATTGTCTGGTACAATTTTCTTGTACCACAGGTTCTCAAAAGAGTTGAGGTTAGTGATATGGTTAGTGACACAGGTTAGTCCAATATACAAATACAATTACTTACTTAGGTTTCTTCAGATAGTCCGGTCATTAGGGAACTGCCTTTAGGTTCCCACTCTAAGTCTGTTGAAGTCTCCTTTGTGCGCGGCTAAGCCAATGAATTTGTATCCATCCGTTCTACATGTCCTAGCCATCTTATACGACTGTTGTCCAATTATTTGACTAGATCGATGTCGTTGTATATTTCGTATAGTAAACGGGACCGAAAATTATACGCCGCCGAGAATGTCTTCATCCGCTTTAGATAGAATTCAAGCTTCTGCGTCATAAAGCAGAAATGGGAGGTTCAGGGTTTTATACAGAATCTTCTTAATTGCTTGGTATTGGGATTTTACAACCCAAAGAGACAGCGTTTGGCAATAGTTATTCTTCCTTTAGTTTCTCCTAATACTTGGCATATAGTACATTGTTTTGCCCTAATTTATCGCTGGACCTATTTTCTGCGGCTTCGGTTTTATTACTAGCGAAAGCACTATTGATTGCCAGCTGTCTTTTGCCAATAACGTCAGTATCATAAGCATCCTCTCAAGTACGATGTTGAAAAGATCACATGACAACGCGTTACCTCGTCTTTCTGAACATCGGTTTCGGTAAGTTTGTTACCGACCTTGATAGAGTAGTGAGCGTTATCCCTGGTCACCTTGAACAGATGAATGACTTAGGCAGGGATATCAAAGCTGGACATGGCTCTGTATAGATCGTCTCTATAGGTTCTGACATATGTTGCCTTAAAATAATCTTCGATTTAAGCTTCGTTAATTTTTTTCCAGGATCTGTAGAGAGTGAACCTTTGAACGACTGTGATCTTTCTTGGCCTGAACCTACAAGATCACAGTCCAACATCCAACTAAGTCCTGTTTCCGTTCTATAGTTCTATATAGCAATCATCATAATAGATGTCACAGTTTCCACGCGTTTTCTGGTCGTTCGGTGATGCCTGGGATTCAAATATGTTAAAGCAGCTCATAAAGGGATAAGACTTATAGTTCGACCCGACTGCAACTGGAGAACACCACCGTTCACTCCATTTAGGGAGTTCGTCCGCTACCACATCCCCATGAGCTACCAACGTGGAGGTATAGAGTAGGAGTTAATAGTGAAAGGCTGTCATGAGATCGCTTGTGTTCTCAAATGTATATTCGCATCACTACCCTTCGGTCATAGAAGTTACTCATTGAATTATAATATATTCGTATTGTAAAAAAGTTCATTTAATTTCAACTGCTGCCCTAAACTAGATCGAAACTACTGCAGAGTGATTCATTCCTCGCCTGTTTGATGATTCATAAATATCATTTATTTCGTAATTACATTGTTAATCAAATAGAGTCATGCAATTTGAGTGGTCGTACTCAATCTAACGCATTCTAGGTAGTACATCAAAATGAATTCTGATCATTTTACTGCCACATAGGCATTTAGTTTAATTGTTATGGCGAAATTAAATTTTATAAAACCAGAGTTTCAGACCACGACACTAGAAAATGTGCGTCCTATCTTCCCTTTATTTCTCATTTATTGTAAATACGTAGCGACTATACTTATTATTTGTCCTTTTCTGTGCCAAAGGTGCCAAAGAAGCTCCACTTTCAAAAATAATTATTCCGTCCTCGACAAAGTTCAAAGTGGAGTAGGAACGCATGTAAAGTTTGACCTATCCTTTCCTGTACGTACAAGTGCACATCGTCCAAACCACGTCTTCTGCTTTCAGCAGTTCCAATACTAAAAAAGTACTATGGAATCGTATTTACATAAAATTGTTGCCTCTGACTGGACCGTTTTTCTGGTATCACTTAATTTAGAGCTCTTTCTCAATCCATATTTTCGTATTAAGAAACAAGAATGGTACTATTCGAATCTGATAATCTTAGTCTTATTCAGTATCCCCATCTATGAGCAAGGGATGATTGAAGAAGAAAAGAAAAATTTATAATATCCTCGGGACCAAGAAAATAGACTCTAAAGGTTCCGTTTCCGAATACCAAAGGTGGAAATTTGAAAGACCTTTGGGTAAATGAATGGCCATTTTAGGAAAATAAACATTTCGTTATACATCCTGGAGTAAAAAATCTCAATACCAGACATTCATTGTATTTTCCAAAAATGGAATGCTAATTCAATACTACGAGAAAATATCGTCAACAGAGCAGTAATAAAATCGATTAAATCAGAGTTTGTGAAAAACTATCGACGAATTTTAAAATATTTTTTCAATCTGCAAAACCATAAGGAGGGAGCAGTCTCACTCTCAAGGGATCTATTGTGTTCATCAGTGTGGGCTGTCTAGAAAAATATAAAAAAAAAAACAAAGAAATTTAAACTCGTTAGTCCACGGATGGAGCGACCCTCCAGAATCAACCCGTTTTCTTCGTGAATATGTTACGCTGATGTTGCTGGATAATAACGTTAGATCATTGGCGTAGTTTCTATCTTAAAAACCCTTATGATTGTCAATATAATTAAATAATTAAATAAATATTTAGTACATACCTTAAATACTAAATTCTTAGAAACAGCCCTACTTAAACAAAAATCAAACAGTAGATACACATGGAAGACTATATTTATCCATTTACTTTGGATAAATCCATTAAGCTTTGTATATCCATTAAGCGACCTTTGAAGATCATTGAAGTTTTAAATTTAAAGTTTTTTTGCCCATTATTTCTAAATTACTGTAATTAATGTCATGTAACTTTCTAATTGGCTATTTCGTGTGAATTTATTTCGAAATTTTCTTAACCTAGGCTGAGAAATGTCAGACGGTAATTCTGAAAAATGTATCATTTCATAGTGGAACTGAAACTACGTGTAGATATTCTTTATGTAAGACATAATTCATGATAGGAAACAGTACATATGTACATATACATATACCTACTAATGATAGTTTTGGTTTGTTTTGTTTGTTGGATTTAAGTAATTTTTTTTTTCTTTTTCAGATCAAGAAGTGTTTGAGGGGCTAACTAAGCTAGATTTAAACATAAGGCCTGGAATTGAATCTGTCTCTCCTCTTTGATTATCTAAATGTGCTACTTCGCTTTTTAAAAGTTTAAGAATTATTTCAAATTGGTGTATTTAAATTGAATTATTTTAAATGAGTCGCTTCTCACTAAATCCTATTAATAAGTTCAATCTTTAATAGACCAGTTTCAAAACTTTCAGCGATTTCAAAAGTATTTGAATTACTCGTCTTTAGCAAATTTTAATTCCGAAAAAAAACATAGATTTATTAGTCGTTGTTGCACTACAACGAATTTGAGTCTTTTCACTAATTTTTGTGTTTCTACTTTGAAAAAAAGAATCCAGATCGATGTCCTGTCCTATATACGACTCCACCAAGGAGTTCAAATTTCGTTTTCTTAAACGGTTGAAATTCTATTTGGCAGATTTTTAAAATCGATAGTGTTCAATCTTTTCCCACAGAGGTTCAATCAGACCTGCATTAAGACTTATAGTTTTCAAATGGCCAAACGATTTGAGGCTGTTTTCACCTATTACTAAAATTAATGATTGCGTATGCTTTTAAAAGGATATAAATGGGTTTTTCTAATGGTGTGGATATTATATCCGTTCAGTACAATGGGCGTGGTTTACCTTCAGGTTTGGTAATAATAGTCTGTTATCATCCAGTGACAGTGAAGTTAATTTTCAACAAATGCATATTCATTACATAATTTCTAAAGCCAATGCTTTGATAGGCTTTCTAAAAGGCAACACGGTAGCATTTAAAGATGTATATACCTTAAAAATACTTTACCTGACTTACGTAGTGCACATTCTGGAGAGTTATTGTATTTGGGTTCCTCTTTTACCAAAAAATATTCAAAGAAGATTCATGATTCAAAGGAACATGAAGTGGTCTAAAAGTGCCCAGATACAGTTCCAGATACTTGAGCTAAAATCCTTTAAACTCTGAGTGTTCTTTTCTCTTCAACGGCAGGATAGACCCTCCGGTTTTACTTGTATTTATGTGTCTTTATGTTACTAAAAAATAGGATTCTTCTTTTTTCTGTCAGCAATTAAAATTTTTCTTCAGAAATTAGTTGGAATTTCGTACTAATTATAAGTTTTGATTTATAAACGCCTACCTTTTAGGGGCGTGTAATCTATGCCGTCATGTTTTAAGCTCTTATGTTTTGTTTTTTTTTTGTAAATATCTAGTGATTGCATTTCTACAAAACCTTTTGAAAACATAATCATTTTTGTAAATACCTATTTAACAATTTAACGTATTTCTTTTTTCTTTTTTCCAGGTATGTGAAATATTATAAATAAACAAGTAATATAAACAAAGTCGTGAGTCAAAAGGCCAGGTATGTAATGATTTTTAAGATCAATGTTTGTGAATGCCTTGGTTATTTGGGTAGTGGATTGGTTTATTGAGCGGGATGCTCGACCTTCGATTCCCAGAAAATAGGAAGAACTTATCTTTTTTAGGCTAACTCTGGCACGAACAAACTTCTCAAAAGTAAAAATGACCCCTTCGACACCACACTACACTCAGGCCAGCTTTCATTCGTGTAAAGAAAAATAACACGCATAGTGGGTGCCGTGGCTCAGTGGTTAGTGCGTTGGACTATGGAACAAGGGATTCGAAGTTCGAATCCCAGTCGGGGAACACCTAAAAGTTTTTCACGGCCCCACACCTCGCGAGCGTCTGACAAACATCCGAGAGTATAACTGTATCGAAAAAGCTTCTCAAAAAAAAAATTGCCCTTCGGACACGGCATTAAACAGTAGGCCCCTTCCATTCGTGTAAAGAATATAACACGGACAACACGAATGGTTGTGAGAAGCTAGGCCTTGGGTCCCATCGACCTGTTGCGCCAAGTATTATTATTACGTTTAATTCTAATACGAAGAACCAAAAAAAAGGACTAGAGGCTGCCGTAAGCAAAAACTGACTCCAGTGTGAAATCTTCAAGTCAAGAGGCAAAACTTTTTCGTCAAACCGAAACGAACTTCACTCGTTCATGATAAATTTTCTAGATAAAGTACAAATAATGCCTGAACCCAACACCCCATGGTGTCCTCTCTATTTTCGTTGTACTCAAGGCAGGAGTTCACCGAATCGAAGCACGGAGTAAGCCTGTTGCTGTGTACTATTAATAATACATAGCTATTCAGCCAAAATTAGTGAGACAACGCCACAATGATATCTATTTACTGAGTAATCCATGGCTCAGAATCTTACAATCATATTAGTGGTCCTAGTCCAAACCCACGTGATTTCTAAGTAGGAGGAGAATCTGACAAGGAGTCTTTGCACTCTTCTATGAATAGAACATCTTGAAGATCTTGCAGATCTTATATGTGGAAAAGCTTTGTGCTCTCTGAAGACTTTAATTCTTAATGTTTATATCGTAAACCGATTCAAATCAATATTCCTTTACCTAGGTGCTGGTTTCTATTAAAAGGAAGCCGTATTTAAAAACGATTGTATGTCAGAAATAACCAACGAAGAGAAGCTCTTTTTAGTGTACCCTGCCTCTACGAAGAAATTTTTTACTTCCATTCAAAGTCTCTTTCTTTTGTTAACAATTTACGTTAAGATTTTAGTACACACAAGTGCCACTTTAGCTTTCTTAATATAGTATACCTACAAAACGAAATCAAAGTTATGCCGATTACACAATCTTGTCAACTGAAAACTGATAAAGTAGAATATGAACTTGATACGTTTAGCGGTCAATCAGGCATGATTTCGGTTTCGATTCAAAAGTGAGTGAAGTGTATAAGAGTTCCCACTAGGGTGAGTGTGCGAACTTTCCTTTTTATCTGGCAACAACACCCGTACGGCCTATCTATTAATTGTTATCAAAACAAAACTCTCAAACAAGACTAATTTATGTAAACTACTCACCCATTTATATATGTACATATATAAGTAACCACAACAAGTGAAACAGCAGAACAGAAAGTGGCTTCTTCTGTAAACTATTCTCCAACGCTTAAAAGTATACAACGAAAAATGTAATTTTGTTAAAAAGCTTTTTCAATCGCATGCAACATAATATTGTTGCATGAGAATTTCTCAATAGCTGACATTTACAAAGCAGAAAGCATGCACAGTCACAGTTATCTGTCATTCGATGGTCTGTTAGCGGTAAATGTAAACATGACATACGGATACGATAGGGCGGATTCGTTTTTATTTTCCAAAAACAAACTGTTGCTACATGAAATGATTGACAGCACGAGATAATCATGTGTTTGTGCTTAGTTTGAAAGCTCTGAGCAATGATTTTGTGGTTTTAATTACAGTCAGCGCTGATAATTTATTGCTAGGTAAATATTTTTATTTGCGCTGGATTTAAGGGTAATTATTTGCAGAGTTAATAAGAAATAAACTGAATTTTTATTCTAATTGAGATTCATCGAAACGTGTTTTTGTATCAGTTGGTCAGCTGTCAATTATTTAACGAATTTGGAAAATCATACGTGCGATTAAGATAAGAAGGTATTTATATAGGTACCTATGTACATATGTATGTACATGAGTACATATCTACTGACGATCTGTGTATGAAGATAGAACTTACAGTTCAGATCGTGACACAAAATGGAATTTTTACAATCAAAAGAACAAACTTCTTTATATTTACTATTTACGGTTAGGATCACATTTTTAAGCAACATATGTACATTGTCAAAATCATCTATTTTTTACAATTTCTATGCTTTGATTTGCGCGTAAATTGTTCGGGTCACAGAAACGGTTCAAGGAGCTGTACAGTTGTATGTAGCCTATTAATCTCATCGCTAATGAACGAAGAAGATGAGGAAACTATACTCCTATACAGAAATCAAGCGACTGGTAAGGTTCCACTATGTTTTGCTATACCAACCTCCAACTCGATTGATTATTAGTTCAGGCTGAAAATCTTCAAGTGTTACATCAAAGTACAATTGAATGATCAGTCCTTGACAGTTTGCTGAGAAAGTAAACGTCACCTTGGAGCAATATCTATAAAAGGCCAATGACAGAAGGTGTCATAACTATAGATTACGAGCACTTGAAACACATATGGACATATTGCAGGGCTGTATGTATATTTTTAAAAGAAAATGGTATTTCAGAAGCACTTTTCTAGTATTTGCACTTAAAACAACAACTTGACAACTTCAAACTATTTTCCTTTTCAAGTCATAAGATTGCATTTCGAAGAACTATTGCAATGCAACTGATTATTGAAATGAAGATCTTCAGACTTTACTTCCTAGAAAGTTCGTGTATTAAGCAATTTCAATGAAATTAAATTAATTGAAATGGTTTTCGTGTCAAGCAATGCTTCGTGTTATTCACTTTGTTGTGTAGTGTATTGTATCTACAAACAAATAAATAAGCAAATAAATAAACACTGTATTGCTGATAGATGAGTCAGCATAGAGATGAGTATTCTAAACATGGGATCGCGGTGGAAATCATTAGAAGAAAAATTTTATTTATTTAATTTATTATATATGTATGTAAATTTCTGTGGTAAGATAAAACCCCCCAATGTAACACAGTTTCAACATTCAAAATTAATTTAAAGTTTAAAAATAACTTTAATTGATTACGTAAGAAGGGTAGGTTTTGAGCAAGACTCATAGAGAAACTCAGAAGCAGAAAATTTGCATCTACAATTCCTAACAGAATTGAAAGTATTGTGTAAACAGGGAAGTAACCGGCTTACACAGATCAACTGATGGCTGGGAACAGTTAAGAGTAGCTCAAGTGCAATGATTCACACACTTGCCCTGGATAGCTTCTTTCCAGGTTGTAGGTACTCTGCGTATTGCATCTACCTTAGAAAGAAATTTTGAAAATCCGGACTTTTTGTTGGATAGTTCTCCCAAAGATTTAGTATCTTCGAATCGTTTACATACACTTTCCATTGCATGTCAATTAGGATGATTTTCTGTAGGTGTTTGGGTTGCAAATAACCCCTATACAACTTTTTGCCTAAGGAGAGGGTATGAGTTTGAGGGTGCTCTACTGTCTTGCCATGACTGTTCAGCAGGCAGTCCCCCAAGGATTTATGCATGTTCATCTGCTTCTTCGCAGAGCTCGTTAAAGCTTTTCCTTTGACTTCAGGGTATGACTAGTTTAAGCTCCTATCGGCTATTTTTGAACTGATTGATCCTGATAATCTCTAGACCATTGGAATACTCTTCCTACTTCATGCCACTTGCTTCGTAGCTTTGCTATCTCTTGGTTCCACCAGTGTACTGGTGGTCAGTGATTTGTTAATGTTTTTCGAACCATATGTATGTATGTCGCAAGCCCTAGTTACTTGATTATTAACCTCAAGGGGCCATAGCTTTTATTGCTCCTGCACTTTTTCTTGACTCGTGCTTGATCAATATTTCCATCGACTGTCTCGCTTTCTCTGAAGAAAATTGGCCCAATGATGGATTTGGCGAAAACGCCGGCCCAAGCAGTCACAGCAATGGTGTTTAATGGATCTCGAGGACACCCCCGACAGTTTTGGTTGGTAACCATACCAAAGAGTGCGGAATGGGCCTTGTCGGTCATCAAAATTTGGTACCAAAAACCAGACTCAGTGTCAACAATTCGAGCGAATGTTTGGTCGTTTTCCAATCGACTTGGACGGTCTATCTGAAATATTCTTTGACTCAATTACTTTATACGGATTTAAATGCAAATCATCCTTCAAAATGCGTCGGAAGGTGGTTCCACTGAGGCCAAAATGTATGTGGGTTCTCGACAACACTCTCTCTTACCGCTTCAATCTGTTTATTGGAACATCTTGGGTGTTGATGAAAGGCATGTCGAGGACCTTCTACTGTCCATGCTTAACAAAATTGGACACCAAACGAAGAATAATATTGTCGACGAAGTGCACGTTGAGTTAACTGAACGTTATTTCAGTGTCAACCAATTCATGGCTCAAAATGCACGGAATTGACGTTTCAAGAACATGTCTACTCAAGTCAATGGGTTGATAAATGTCAAAGTTATTCAATGTTTACAAAGCGATATAAAAGATGGCGCACCCTGTAGTATAGTATAGTATAGTACAGGATGGAAAGCTTATCGGATATTCGCGGGAAGTAACAGCACGTAAAAATCTGATTCAGGGACATTGTAACCTTTTCCTATTCTAACATAGTCTAGTACAGTTTCGTACGTAATCATTTGCTTTAAAAACTTTTCAAAAACCAATACAGCCAATATTAGGTACACTTATCTCAGTCCACTAACACTAGACTAACGCGTCTTGAAATACCTTTTGAACTTTTGGTTCAACTACGGAGGTACACACCGAATCATTATCAAAACTTGTACATACGTAAAAATGCGACACTAAAGTCAAATGCGACCACGTCAACACCGAAATTCTAATTTTAACAGATTAAATCCCCATTAGTTGGTTGAAAATAAATTTTACGCGAACGTGTTCTTTATCACCCAATAAATGCAATAGACACACATTTTATTCGTTTAGCCAAAAACAAAATAAAATAAAATTTTAGGTGTGCCCTTGGTGCCATAGTCTTCTGGAAAAGCAAGTCCTTTCTCTTTTCGGCTAGAACGGCCAGATAAACCATACGAGTACAAGATAAATTGCTCCCCAGCAAGCGAAACACTTGGCTCTGGCTTTCAACGTCATACCGCGCGCTCCAAGGTTCCAATAACATTTGATATGGAGTAGAATGCTGCTATACTTTGAAGCGACCTTCAAACGCCCATTATTACAAGTTTTTAATCACCCAAAGACTTGAAAGAAAAATTGTTACAACAGCAATGTGTATGTATGAGCATAGTAGTAGGTACATACAAGTAATTAATGTATAATAGTTATTAATCGCAGGATCCTGTCTCGTGTGATGTTGGGAGTTCCCGAGTGTCGCTAAACATAGTCATTAAAGTTAATATACGGCTCTTTAATGGTTATGTACGTACGTGGGTGTGGGTGACGACGCTCTGTAGCCCTCCCGACGACGTCAATAGTCTGAAGCACCCGTAAGGTGTCACCTAGCAGATACTATGCACATATTATCTTTGGAACACACAGTGGAAACACACAGCTGACTTTTTCCGCCGCGCCGACTGACGACGACGACGAGAACACAAGTGCTTGGTTGTGTTCCTCTCAAGGCTTTGTCGAGATAAACAATATAAAAAAAAACAACGAGAACTTCAACGGTGTTTTTTAATTAGTCAATTCGCTATTTTTATGCAATCAGACTGCAAGATAAGGAGTAATCAGTTATTTAATATTGTGGCTGCCTTTATTTTTATTTTCGTATTTGCCCGACTTGTTTGCGTGCTGAAAATGTTTGCACAGTTGAGACATTAAGCGTCGTTTAATACAAACTACACAATTTGTATAAGGAAAGTGCCTTAATGACACTCAAACTCGCTGGGTAAACAGGGAGATGTGGGCCAAAAGTCTACCGTTCTCGCCTAAAGTGAATAGTTGTGGGTATAAGCCGATAAGGGTGGATGATGTTTCTAGAACGTTTAGGTCAGGTGCCACACGAGTCAAAGTTGTAGTTCTTGACTTGGAATAGTACTTTCATAATTTTTCAACTCATTTGCATTGAAATGGGTGTTAAGTTGTGCAGAACTACAGTGTGTCAAAAGGTTTTTCAACATCTTATGCGCGATGTTATCGATGGACGGGACATAGTGTTGAATTATGTTTATCAGACATCACAAAACCAAAGATGTCTAGGATGTAGATTTCGAGCTTCTACAAATCCACGCACTGACTTAAAGCTCCTGCATGGTCCTAATTGGTCCCACATAGCCTATGATGCATAGCTTTTCTGTTTTATGGGAATACGCATGAAATCCATTCGGTGGTTCTCGAAGTTTGGGGGATACATACATACCGAAAGGTTTTGGGGAAACTCTCTTATAGTAAAGGAAGGGCACCGTAGTTCATACCTCAATCCCTAGACAACACCTAAAATTGCTTTCACGGGCTCACCCTTGCAAGCGTCTGACAAACATTCGAGAGTACAAGATTGTAATGAAAAAGCTTCTCAAATAACAATTTGCCCTTCGGATACAGGATTAAAGAATAGAGAATATATCACGCGCAATACGAATAGTTGTGAGAACCTAGGCCTTGGGTTCCATAAACCTGTCGCGCCAAATATTTATTTTTCTTTTTTTTTCCAATAAGGACATAACAATTTTGAATTTAAATAAATCATACACAATTTGAGACAGTGGGCTAAAAATTATTTCCCGATCCCGATTTATTTTATGTGTCCACCACGAGCACGTTTACACTGACCGATTCTTTGGAGTCAATTTTCCGCTACTCTTCCACACATATCAGCCAGAACGTTAGCAACTTCATGTTCAATAATATTTATTCCGGAGCTCCTTTAACGTTGCTGACTTGTTGGCATAATGATTTTTCAATGAAATTTCGGATTTTCTTCAAACTTTTGCAGACCCAACTGGAGAAGTTTCGACGCTTCGAATCAAAAGTCTTAAGTTAATTTGAATCTTGTAAGAGTGAGGGCCAAGATCTTAATCTAAATTTCCCAATTTCTGTAAACTAATGTTCTCGACCCAAGCATTGTCTAATTGGGACATAAACGTTCAACAGTAAGTATCTTCACTTGAATTTTTCCAGGCATGCACAGTCTGTGTCAAACGTTTCTCTTAGATGCACTTTAACACTACAAAAATATAAACCTTAATTGATGTTTTGACATTTACAGATCATAAAAAAATGTGAAATTTGAATACAGACCCACCTGTATACTGACAGCCTTTGTTTCCTACTTCCAATGTACTTGCAATAAGTTGTTTTGGATGACTAGCGATATTTTTTGACTTTTAAATGAATCTGTTCTCATAGTTTTCATAATTGCTGACACATGGTTCTTTACAGCCTAAATAAATTCTTCTGTTACTGTGATCACCATCCTTTACCTCGAAAGAAATACTTCATATAACCTACCTTTGGTGATGAATAGGAATAGCGAATTCAATTTTCAATTCAAAATTGACAGCAAACAGACAGCTCCTGGCTTTCTTAAACGTTTGTCTAATGGATTCTTCCACCTCTTTAAGACAACATATACATACTTGTTGGCTTACTTCTGAAACACTACTTAGACTACTAGCGTTCTAGCTTACTAGCCAAGAGAATGTCAGTCAAAGACTTAATTAAACATAAGACCAGAATAATAGTTCACTTTTGCTTATGGTGCTACTATGCTTTCTCCTCTTTAACCCTCTGTAGGGCATGATAATAAATTTTAAAAATAAGTAGTAAAAAATGTTAATAGAACGAAATTAAAATACATGTGGTTCTGAAAAATTATAATTATTTTATTTATTTGAAAAAAAATCAAATTTAAAGGGAGTGTGACAGATATGTCACACTGCCTTATAAGGGTAACTTAACTAGGTGAAATTGTTTGAAGCAATTATTGTGTTTATTATACAGAGCGACCCCACATATCTCGCACATTGTTTGTAAGAACCCAGAGCATATAGAAAATTTGCATTGTATTAGCTTTTCTGTTCAAACAGGCTAGTGTCCTGTTTGATCTTGCCTGATTGCCACTGGAAGAACATGTGCTGGACCTTTGAGTCGTTTTGCTTGAATTTCGTTTTCGGTAGATCGAAGGTTCTTCATATTCGATGCTACACCAAGCTTACATAAAGTTGTTGGAACTTCGCCGAAAATCAGCGGAGTTCAAATGTTTATCCTGCAAGCCCTTTGCTTTATGAATTCTTTTGGAAAAAAGCCATGCGTTTGCCATGCTAAAATCCAATAAATGGTAAAACATGCGAACCTGACACCTTTTGCTGCTGCGAAACTGTATTTTGTAGCGTCCTATGATGCTATCGATTAGATTCACGCCACCCATGTGGGGATTGTATTCTCCAACAATATTTGGACGATCAATTGATATATACCGCTCGGTCTTCTAGTCATACCTCCTCATTTCGTGCTTTTGGCATTTCTCCCACAACTCGATGCTAAGTTAACCACCTTGTTATCTTTTCAGGCTGCGGTTGCCACATCCTCAACAACAACATACGCAACAGAATAGCCTCTGTCTTTTTTGAACATGTCTTTGTCTGTAGGTAATTTGCAATCTGAAATCCTGTTTCGACGTACAGTACCAAGACTTAGTATACCATGTTTTGACAAGTATTCTAGCAGTGGCAAAGTTGTAAAGTAATTGTCAAAATACAATCTGTAATTTTGGTTTTGAGCTATTTCTCGATTGTAGAAGTCGTTCTAAGAAAGAAAACAAACGAATCATATTGTAAGCCTCTTCACAAAGAAAAACTTGCCCATGTTTGGCAATGTGACATTTCTCTGACTCAATTACATAAAAACCCATACTACACCAAAAAGTTCAGGTTCTCACCTCGTATATTTTCGAAATATACATAGTATTTATCACGTTTTTCTATTATTTACTGATTTTACTAATTTTTCAAAAGCACTTACATATATAGTTTAACCCGATCGGTCAACGAACAATGGCGGTCCCGAGGCACTAACGGTATCTAAATTTTGTTATGTTAAACTGAGTCGATACAGCGGTTTCTTACGGATAAGTTACATTGATTCAAAATGGGTTTGAAAAAATATTTTAGTTTTGATAGGCAGAGAATCGGTTTGTGACAGAAATGTCACACCGCCCTACAGAGGGTTAATAGAGACACGATTTGGTCAAAAGAAGACGCCATTCGTGCGGGAACCGATGTTCGCGACTTCCCCGAGTTTTTAAAAGTTTGCAAAGAAGGAATAAGAAGACAGTGTTTCTCCATTTCGCCCCCGCAGCCTCTATTTGTATAGTGACCTTTTTGGCCAGCGTCTCATAAAGAGATTGATGGATTGGTTGATACTAAGCTCACAGAATTCGATAAATTCTTTTGGAAAACCCCCGAATTCAGAATAAGTACCATACCTATGACCTCGCAATAGATACGTTCATCGTGAGTTTAAAATCAGCCTTCAATTCGAGTCAGTACGTGTACGACCATTTTTATTACAACAAAGACAACTTTTCTGTTCAAAAATGTTATATTGTTGTATTTTACAGATTACACTGCTTCGAAAAGCGCTTAGATACTTTTTTCGGAGAATTTCTCTTGCTGCTACGTCTGAAGCCGTTCGTCACCTTATTACGCACTTGCAGTTCTGCTGAAGGCGATACAGACTTCGATCCATGGGATTCATTTCGATAGAAGAGTCTCTCTAAGATTGCGCTCTTCGTGCCGACAGATGTCCTACGATTTGTTAAATCTTCATTTTCCATCTCAGGCATACTCACCATAACCTTGTCGCCGACAGTGAATGCTGGTTCGGCTATTCGGCGTTTCCGGCCTCTTTTACAGATCTGGACAGAAGTCTTACTGGCGCATAGCTGGCAGAAGGGATTCTCTGAATTGTCGTTGGTTAAGGCGCAATTAAAGTGCAGAGGTCCATTGCATTTCCAGCAAAACACTTCGGGGAGGAGAACTTTCTCACAAGCAAGGCATTTGATTTCAGTGTCCTCGGTGTCGTCGGTTTGGTCAGTCTGTGAAGCATCTTCGAGATGATGGATCATGTTTTTTGTGATCTGGTTGACTTCGTCGAGTTTTTTCTTGAGAAGGGATAGTTGTTCTTTTATCTTACTTTCAGTTTGAATGTCCAAAGCCCCACCATTTGACGGAAGGCTGAGGTTGTTTTTCAGCGAATGTCCAAACATGGCATCATGTGGTGTTCGTTGGATGAGGGGGTGAAAAGAACGATTTTTGAGGCTCTGAACGATTCGAAGGCTGGACGCCCAAGTGCGAGTTTGATTGTCTGACATCAATTCTTCGAGGTTTTTGCGGAGATCCTGTGGCACAGAATCCTGCATTGACTCACCTGGTTCGAGTTCCACGTTCCAGTTTTCCGATAGAATGTGGAGGATCTAGGAACGAAGTCGAATAGAAAAGGATCATAAAAGTTGCTTACCAAACAAACCTTGTTACAGTAGTCGTGTTCATTGTCACAGAGTAGGGCCTTAGGAACGCCAATCAAACAGAAGATATCGAAGAGAACAACTGCCACTTCCTCCGGGGTTTTCGTCTTCATTGGTCGCAGGACCAGAAATTTACTTTGACAATCCTGGTAATTAAGGATAAATTTGTACACACCATCAGGTTCCGCTTCCATGTTGATTATGTCGATCTGAAAGTGTGTACACATTAAGCCCGACTTAAGTAGAGAAAAACTTTCATTACCTGGCAACTAGACGTAGGATTAGAGACAACCTTCGACTTCACACTCAAACTCTTTGGTTTGTACTTCTTCTTTAGGGCACAATCCCGGCACAGGCTTAAGTAGATAGCTATCACCTCCCTCGTGATATTGCAATACTTCCTCTTCAACTCCAACTCCATGCCCTTCTCCTTTTTATGACCAATCTTTAGATGAGTACTATGCACGACATCGAACATCTCGCTGGCCATGCAAAAATAAATCTTCTCGGAGCCTTGACTTTTGTCGCTCTTCTGTACCAACTTTTCGCGGTCGCCGATTGTCATGACGTCAAATCGCTTCAATCGGCGATAGTGGATTCCAGATAACTCCAAGCCGCGGCTTCGTCTTTCGTTGGCTTCCTTCGTCTCGGCCACCAGTTCGTTGTAGCGGTCGTCTGTCATCAATAGAGTTCGTTCCTTTCTAACGCCTAATAACTGGTTTAATTGCTTCTCAAACTCGGTCTTCATTGTTAGAGGAGCGGACTGTGTATAATACGTCTATCTCTCAAAACTGCAGACTAACGACTGAACCTAGCTCTTTGTACCCACTAAGCGGAGTGAGCAGAACAGAGCACCACTAACAAAAGAGCAATTTCATTGTCAATCATTCGAGTGGATGCGGCGGAGGGGGTGAATTGATTAAAGGCACACTTAGCACTATGGTGGCAAGACCGATGATGACCTTTTGAAGTTTGCTCACTGTGCCCCGAAACACGTGATGGTTAGGGTATGTATTCGAGAATGCCTATACTCACTGCGGGTAGTGGGTATGTAACCAAAAAAGTATCTGAAACCAATCAGGCAGCAGAAGTAATGGCTTTTAAGAGAACACCAAACGGAACAATGTGGTTGAAGTATGTTTTAAGTTCTTAGATACGCGAAAGCACTCTCCAAGTTTTGCATCATCATCGCCAGTCAGCATTGCCATGAGTTGTGTTTGTTTATTTGTTTCTGTTTTTTTTTTATCGTCATGATGGTGACTTTTTTCTAACCTTTGTGACGGTTTTATTGGTTTTTAGCGATACGAATGCTTTGGCTAAGTGGCGATAATTTTCAATTGAGCATAACCGTCCTAAAATGAAGCTTTGAACGCGAAGAGAGCTTACTGGTGTGAAGCATGCGGAATTGTGGATTAGACGCAGTTGAACTTATGTATGTTTGGTGGAGAGGGAAGACCGTTTCGACTTTTCGAATAAAGTTCAACACGAAACGCTGTTAAAATGTTATCTTAGTCATAAAAAATCTTATCAGGTTAGGTCTTGGCCTAGATACATACTTATTTGCAATATTAAAATAGTATTCTGCGGACGAGGGCGAAGTATCAATTGAACAATCCGGATATCCACAAGTGAGTTACAGATAAATTCTGTGCTTGATTGTCTAACTGAAGATAACAACATGCCTACCAACATGGAAAGGAAACCCCACGGAGGCCAGCTGCTAACGATAGTAAAAGTAGATTTAGCGGATTCATCGCAGAGGTAGTCTAAATGGCTATCGAAAGTTTGTTCAACTTTCGTTTCTATCCCTTGGTATCCATAGCACTGCCTCTTTGTTTTGGCATTACGAGAGCCCTATGCATTAGTCGAGGGGTCATCTAAAGGTGGAAAGCAAGTGTGCTTAACGATCATTTGTAGTTTAGATTTTCTTTTGGGCTGAAGGTTTCGTATTGGTTTTATAATCCACTAAGACTTTTAATCTAGGTCTATTCATTATACGATCATACGATCCTTTAAACCGTACACTGGACTTTCCAAATGTCCGCTATAGACCCATCAACTCAGCTATCTTGCATGTCTGAACTGTTGATCTGTGTCAATAAATATTGGTATTGACACGTTCTTGCCAATAGCACAGAACCTAAATCACTGCCTTACAGGTAATAACTTCAGAGGTAACCGTTGAAGTCAGAGAGTTCGTTTGACCCTCACTTACTCACTTTTATTCATTGAAAGAGTAGCGATTGCTAGTTTAGTGAAAAATATATCTTTAAGTTTGTTGTGCTAGTTTTCGAAAGACCGGAGTTTTGATCCGACCATCCCTACTTTATCTAGGCGTTCCTACTTTCCGGTGTAGTAGGCTATCAGTATTGTACTATTGTTACTTAGAAAACAGTTGTATCAGCACAGGATTAAATAAATAAATACTTGGCGCAACAGGTCGATGGGACCCAAGGCCTAGCTTCTCACAACCATTTGTGTTGTGCGTGTTATATTCTTTACACGAACGGAAGGGTCCTACTGTTTAATACCGTGTTCGAAGGGCAATTTGTTATTTGAGAAGCTTTCTCAGGACAGTTGTACTCTCGGATGTTTGTCAGACGCTCGCGAAAGGTAGCAGCACATGATTGGCAGATCAAAATACAAATGTCTGTCGATAGAGGACTGTACGTGACACAACCATTTTACGACATTCCTTAATGAGTTTGACTTATGTATAGGTTAGGTTAGGTAAGTGGGTCGGCGACTAGAACACGTCGCCACACTCAGGTCAATACAGACCCATTGTGATACCCAAAGGGGAAAAAGTCCCTTGCCCATTGGTAAACCCTAGTACTGATTTGTATCTTGTGGATCACCAAACCATCCCGTTGATTTGATGAACCTAAAAATTTCATTTATTGGTCTGTTTGCTAATTCTTTGAGGTCACGGAAAAAGTCTCGCCCTAGAAATTTGAATATAAGGTGGATAAGCCGAAGAGAGTTATGCCCCGTAATAATTCCTATAAGGACAGAAAGAGACTTCCTATCCTTTAGCATAATTCGGTCGGTCCTACTCTTGTCAAAGCAAGGCCATAGGCTTCTGGTGACCAAACAGGCGTCCAGGGAGGACCATCTACTATTGGCCTCACTTCTGGATTTTATTTCAGTAGCAGTAATCGCTTTTATTGCCGCCTCACGGGCAGCTATTGTCACTGCCAGGACCTCCGCTTGAAAAACACTGCTATGGTTCGGGAGGCGGACTGATCTAGATATCCCCAGCGGTTCAGAAAAACTGCCAGACCCTACGCCTACATCCATCTTAGATCCATCTGTATAGATAGAGATGGAACGTGTGTTGGCAGGCTGGCCATCCTTCCATTCTTCCCTGCTTGGGAACGAGCTAGTAAACGGTCTATGAAAATCTAGGGACGGAGTTAGGTAATCCGTAGTATAGACTTTTCCTAGATATTTCTCCAGGATCATGGAATGACCTGTTGCATTATGATTCCAGCTACCAGACTGACTTATTCTTGGGGCACTTATAGCTGCCGAGGTTTTAACGAAAATGTCCAGCGGTAGAAGATTGAGGATAGCCTCTAGTCCTGCAGTAGGACCTCGTGAGGGCCGCTAAGTTGGTGGACTTGCTGGTGGACGGCCACCATACAAAACAACCATACGTCAGAATAGGTCTTACTATTGCACTATACATCCATAGAATAATTTTAGGTTTTGGACCCCAATTCTTTCCAAATATTCTACTACAAGTATAGAAGGCTATAGTTGCTTTCTTAATTCTTTCATTGATATTAGGTCTCCAGTTCATTTTTTTATCAAGAACGAGTCCTAGGTATCTAGCGCTATCCGAGATTTTGAGGGGAGTACCCCCAATGGACGGTAATGTGAACTCAGGAATTTTCCTTTTGTTGGTGAATAATACCAGCTCGGTCTTATGGGGATTGACCGCTAGTTCACATTTCTCAGCCCAGGTGACTGGGATCTTAAGCGCGTTCTCCAATATTTCGCTAAGGGTAGGTAGAAATCTACCTGTGGCCAGCAGTACTATGTCGTCAACATATGCAATGGCCTTAACACCACTGTACCTGAGTTGTAGCAGCACCTCATTTAGTACAATGACCCATAGTAGCGGGGAGATTACTCCGCCTTGAGGGGTACATCTGGAGGCGAAAGCTTCCATCTTTGTACCCTCGTGCTCTGCGATAATATGTCTTTCCTCAAGAATTGCAACAATCCAGTTGGTATGTGAATCGTGAATCTTGTGATTTAACAGGGTTCTTCGAACCGCATCCGTTTTGACATTGTTAAAAGCACCTTCAATGTCCAAGAATGCGGCGAGAGTGAATTCCTTGTCTTTTAAGGACTTACTGTTGACTTATGTATAGATTTGTAACTGTTTGACAAAAAACCATCCTATATCTCTCTTTTAAAGAAGACTTATCTCCTATAATAGGAAAGTCTAAGTAGCTTATGGTGAATCTTTTTTCGTACACGAGTCTTAAACTATCTTTAAAAATCTGGATAGCCACCAGACTTTACCAAAACCAAATATAAACCTAGTCTGTATATAAGCTAGTGTCACCTGTTCTAATTTTTAGTATTCTACCTAACCGTCACATTATATTCCATGCTACATCTTAAGGATTTTCTGACCAAACCGTATCTTCAACGAATAGGTCCTGATAAAGAGAATGGGCCATGGACCTATAGGCAGAGCCATACGACGATGAAAGTGGCAGTCATTCTCTTCGAAAGGGTCGATTCTAACCACGCGATCAAATGGAACACGCTAACTCAGGATGACAGGATACGCGGCGGTGCTAGGAGTACGTGGCGCAGAACAGTTGAGAAGAAAGCACGGCAACTGGAGAAGAGTTGCGGAGAGCTAATGCACATTTCCAGAAATCGCACACCATGGCGCATAAGGATTGTATAGGCCCTAGAACACACAAAGGGATACAGGACATAAGGAAGGAAGGAAGGTGACATTCGAAGTCCTGTCGAACTGTTCGTATTTTTTCGCAAATTTGCGGGAGGATTATGTGTAGAAAATTGATCGCACATATCATCGTATTTCTTCTTAATATCGTGCTGGGCATGTTATGGATTTTAGATCAGGATTGTAGGCAAGCAAACTGACGTAAAAAGTAGATGTCATTCGATGTCATATAACTCGTTTCCCATTTTCACTTTTAATAGAGTACGAACTGTGGTTTTCGAAATACCTGACGGCCCCGATCCATAGAATCCGATGAAATCGTTCTGTTAAATGTTGACGTTAACGTTAACATACTGTCGGAGGGAATAGTCATATAAAATCCGTATCACACGGAATAATTTCGCTTAAACTCGAAAAAGCTTTTTTGTCAAGAGCAATAACAGTTTCTCAGCATTCTCTCAACGCTTTCACTGATCAATATAGATTGTAAGTACAACCTTCAATACACGAATGTGTGAACAGTAAAGGGATCAGCGGATCATTCTATAAGAATCCGTGTCAGTTAAAAACGACGCAACAACGAAACCTTTAGACATATGTACATACATATGTACATATGTTTTAATATAATAAAATGAAAACACAATCATATCCTTTGGTTCCCTCAAATCGTAGATAACTTCGCCGTTTCTGTATGTTTTTGAGGGACAATGGGTTATTCCATATCCACTCTATGACGCAATTCATATGCAATTCAGCAACTTTTCAACTATATATCTAAAACCAAACATCGACCATTCTAGTCGACATAGCACATCGGATTAAGACAATCTTGGAAAAAAACAAAATCGGCTAAAAAATTAAGAAGTCACCGCGAAAACTCTTTGGCGTATTTGTGACAGGTTTGAAAACTTATGATTCTTGTTGTGTTTTTTTTTTCTTTTTGTGTTTATTTTGATGCTTGTACAACGTTTACTTAGTTTTTTCGATCAATATTGACTTTGTTATAGTTAAGGGATTTAATAAGGGAAAGTAACTACATTCGTGAATATGCAGTCATGGAAGGATTTCTGTGAATTTTACAAATCAATCGCTGAATCATCCCGAATGCTAGCAATTTTTTTTAGACTCAATGAATACATAACGATGGATCTAAAGGAGCACTATGGTGGGTGTCCATTTGAGACTAAAATGTTGCAAACAGCTCTCAAGCAGCTCTTGAGAGCAAAGTGGCAAGTGGGCACATTCTTGAGAGTAGCTCGTGGAGAGTTGACTTTTTACTCTTGACATTCCAACTTTTTGAGAGTCACTCGCAAGTGGAAACATCACTTTTGATCTCTATCGGTGATTATACCACAAAATTCCAACACAGTTCATACTTTGTCAAAAGTGTACATGGAGACAGGAAGAAAAAAAATCAACTTTTAAAGGAATATGAGTATTACCAATACACGATCACGTAATGGTAATATTCTTTGAAAACAGTGGGCCCAACGGATTGTATAACATATTCGCCTTCAATAGTTGTCGAACTGCAAACACCGTTAAATTCAAAAGCATCTTCAATTTAAAGCTCCACTCAGTGGTTAAACGCATTATGCCACGCCCACTTTATGGGTCAGTTTTAATTAAAAAACTGATTTTGAGGTAATTTATGGATGTGATGTCCTCAATTGTTTGAAGTTATCGTTGTATTTAAAATTTGCAGTAGATATGCCATTCCCTCTTCACAAGTCTGTTAAACAACACACTCGAATCTGGTGCATTGCTTTCGTAGTTCTACAGATACCAATTGTTCAAAAAGACTTAAATAGATACTCAAAGTTTGATCCTATTGCTTACCTACCGCTAAGTAAATAGAAGCCTTCTTCAATCATATCTTCGTTTGTGCACACAAACCACCCGCGCTATCAGCATTTCTATTCAAATATGCCCTACCGAGGTCAAGAACCATCTATCGCTTGTCACAAAGCAAACTGTTCATTATCAATACACAGCTTTAGTCAAGTGCTTAAGCAAACATGTCTGAGGGAAGCTTATCGCTCATTAACCCGTACACAGTATGGGCTGCAATAAAACTATCACGACTTCCCAACACTGAGTACAAGCACCTCTGCTTGTGGATTACATGCTTCTATCTACGAGTTCGAGTACGAGTATCTATGCAAATGCATTACGAAAAACGCCAACGTCCGATGTTAGTGCAGAAAAGCAAAAAACAAAAAAAGTTTTCTTTTCATTGACGACAGCGACGACGACGAAATTTTAACACCAAACGTGTATGTCGGAGAGACCTAGTAAAAGTTACTGTACGCAGTATCTGGTTGTTTAATTTATCAGACCCTTTGATCGAAGTCTCACGTGTACGCCGCCACGGTACCAAATTTGTGCGTATACCCAATTAGAGATAGTCGACGCACAGGCGGTATTCGTTCCACAGATACAATTAATATTCAATTGAAACACATTATGTGATATATGGCCTGCATGTGGCGGATACGGATGACTTTCTAAACGCAAAAACAAAAAAAATTGTAAAAATGTCAACACACGTTCCGGAGTGATAACAGTTTATGAATGAATTCGACGTTCGAGTCTGTTATTTAATTGACAATCGATCGATACGGAGTGGCTATAGAGAAGTAGAGTATCTTTCGCTTTCACGTGGCAAAGTGACCTAAAGAAACGATTCTTCTAGGATGTGCTGTCAATGCGAAAAGGATAGACTACGACAGATTGGTTTGGAGATGTCTCTAAGGGTTGATACCGGGTTTTCGAATATTGGACCAACCGCTTGAAATTTGAGTTATTAACAGCTGTCAGTCCTATTGTATAACGTAGTCAAACATTATTTGAAATGGTTACATAGATTCTACCAAGATACTACTGAGAGAAAGTTCAACGTCTAATGACTGCAATGACAAGGTGAGTTACAACCAGAAGCTCATGGTTCAATAATAAGTTATGAGACCAACATCGAAGTGGGGTATCGAACTGATTTAGAAAACACACTACAGGAACATGCATACATATGTTATAATCTTCAACTAAGGCCGAAGAAGGAAGGATAGTAACAGAAGCGAGCACAGAGAATTCAAAAGGATCAGTGTTGCAGACTTACTATAAGTCTGTTCATTTAGACAGAGTCAGTTCAATCTGACCAAAATGAATATAGAAACTATCAAAACTATTGAAACTATGAAACATTTTAAAATGCAGGTATCTAGGAACAATCCAAGTTTAACAGCCTGTAAGAAACCTAATGACTCAAAACGTATTTCTTATAAACAGCAGCTAGATCGTGTCAACGTGTTTAAATGCAGAACCCATTGAAACCATAACTGTATGTTTGACTATAGATATATGTAAATGTATTTTTTTGTAACTCGTAGTATTATCATGGAAGACGAATTCTATTTCGAAAGATATGTATTCACTGGTTGTAGTTTGTTATAGGCGGTATCCCTCACGTTTCTGTATGAGGTCCACTACTGTCGAACCTTACGAAATTCTTGGATCGGCAATCCAGTACCTATCAATGGTAATTCCAAAAAGGAGGAATTAGTAGAAAGGCTTCAATGAATGTATCAAGATCATTTGAAATCCCAGTGTGGTTAACAAATTGGAAGGATATTGTAATGGTAACTGGCGTTAAACTCTAGGCAGAGTTAGACTGAGCAGTAGCAGCCTACGCCAGAGAAAAAGTAATGTAGTCTTCATCTCTAAATCAGGGAAAGCTGTGCTGCAAACGAATGTAAGTTCCTCATTTTTACTAAAGAGTGTAGAAGATTTTTTCATATACCTAGACTTTAACGATCTTTAATGAATTCTAGAGAGGTTAAGGAGTAAGGAGTAAATTTAGGCGTGTTGCTAAAAGTCATGGCACGATTTGTGGAATCTATCGGTCACTTTTCTGTTAGGAAGATCTGGTCTAATGTGAGAAGGCTAACTTTCTTTTATTATTAATGCAGGATCAATATCAGCGATGGGCATAGGGTTTAGAGGCTAATGGATTTTCTCTTAAAAAATCTGCAGTCTTGGGTATATTGACTACAATCTTTGGATAGATACCTTAACGAGCAAAAAAACCGCCATTCAAATGCGTTCAGTAGATGGGTAGCCTTTTCTAATCCAGGTATTTCGATTGTTTCTTTTTTTTAAATGAGCTTGGGGGGATGACTGAAGCCCTAGGAATGCAGCCTCACTCGGATCTCAACTCGGAACAACTCGGATACATTCTGTTTCCCGGTACGGGATACCTGAAAAACGGAGAACAATAATTAGTTCAACAGATTAGTCCACGGCGACGGGAGTGGCCTTCTTAAAGCAGGCCGTTTCCGTGATAAATTTAAGGATAGTTTTAAGTGGTTCGCTGCGGTCAATCAAAAATTCCTTTCCGATGGTTAAGCATCTAGTTCTGTTGAGGCTTGACCTTTCGCAGAGGAAGTCACAACAGACTATGTGACCTACCTCTGTATCACCACAGCTAGATTTAATTTTGGTTTTTCTAAGGTTGGCCGTTTTGGGTTGTGGCGTGTAACGACGATCAGCTTTTGTATATTGAATGATAGCAGTTCTGTGGTCTTTTTTACTTGCACCTATACCTATAGGGCAAGTATTGTATTCGTGCATTCGTCTGTGTTATAATCCCTAGAGGCGAAATCGGAATTTTCATTCTAACCTCAAAATTAAGGGTAGTTTACTTAAGGCCGATTTCAGTTAAAAGGGATTTTCTCGAAAACGGCTCTAACGATTTTGATTAAACTTCATATTTCAATTAGTCTAGTCAATTGAAATCAGATGATGTATCGTGCTGCTTACCAAAATTGGCAACAATGGTACTTTACTTAGAGCCAATTTGACAAAAAGTCGATTTGTAGGAAAACGGCTATAATGATTTAATTCAAATTTAATATTCGGACTAGTACGAAGATGATACAACGGTACTTAGGACCAAGGTGACTAAAAGTCGATTTGCTTGAAAACGTCTTCATCGATTTTATTAAAATTTTCACATAAGATTAAACGTCTCAAATCCTATCAGGAACTGTATCACATTTTTGGCCAGAAGTTAGTATAACGGTATTTTTCGCGAAATCGAGCAGTTGGAGCCAATTTATTCGAAAACGGCTCCAACGATTTTTATTAAATTTTATATTAGAATACGCCTTTTTAAACCCTATAAAATGGCATACCACGTTTTTGGTTAAAACTGCCTAAAATTCCAGTTTCCTTACAACTAGCTTAATAAAAACACGATTTTCATATCATTATTAGCCAAACATGAATTTTATCCCTACTTCTTCCTACTGAACCGATTTTCAAAATTATATATGCACCATTGCAAAAGATTTTCCTAGAACACAGCTGTTGTCATGGAAACGTTTTTTCCTTACGATACAGGTTTTGATTGGTGCGCACGTGCTACTGGATTTGTCTGAAATTAATTTTCATTGGTTAAAAGACGGAGAGAGAGGCAGAAAATATTGTTACATTTTTAGGGACTTACTTTGGCATATTCACCGGAGTTCAAAGGCAATGAATTTGAATGAAATTGAAGAAAATTTAACGACGATGCTTAATTTTCAAGAGCTTTATCAAATTCTACAGATGATATATGACGTTTTTGGCCAATCTGTTTAGAACGATGGTTTACTTATAGTCAACTTACATATGCTTACCTACTTATGTATACATATATTCGTTTATGTATTTTTACCTCAAATACACACAAGAATTTGAGACATAGGTGCAAGTTTGTACGGCCCAGTCGTGCACTTTATTTTATTATCGTACCGTAAATAATCTTGATACGCGGCACGAGGAGAATTCACTTCACCTTGTGTTGGGTATGTTGTAGAAGTCTGAAGTAATTTCGGATGTGACGAGCCTGATGGGTGTTACACAAATAAACTTAATGCCTGGATATAATCTAAACCAGCGGATTCTTTAGAATTGTCTCTGCCAATAAAATTCTAGTATGTATTACAGGTACACAGCGCAAGTGTTATTTTTGACCTATGTACGTCTGAGAGTATGAACCCTTATTCCAAGTCCACGGTGTCAAGTCGAAAGAAAGAGAAGATAGGATCGATTTTCTTGTGTAATGGCTTGCAAATCGTTGTTATCAGGATTCATTACTCCCTGGTTGGAGTCTGAACTAGGCAGGAAGCATTTTTAGGGTTTTTGCATTTAGCTAGGTATCTACTACAAAAATTGCGTAGCTATGGTTTGGACTTCTACCAACAACCTACCACTCAATAACCAAACACCATTGCCACCTACCAAAACTTGAAGTGCGGCTTATCCGTGTCATGCCGTGTTGACTCTGAAGAATGTTTGAGTCCAAACTGAAGCTCAGCAGGTCGTACATGTTTAAAACCTCTTCGATGTCAAGGAAAACACAGAGAATATAGTTTATTTCTTATCTCAATCTAATCCAAACCCATCGACTGTGCATGCACGTGTTTTCCCCCCATCAGTCCTGTTAATGTGAAAGCAAGATGCATGCTCCAATAAAAAGTCCAATGCCGCGCATTCTAAGTAACACCACTCGACTGCATTTACTCAATCAAACACAACAATTAATTTATTGGCCATAGTAAAATAAATAAAACAAAATTGAAATTCATAACAAAATCCAGCGTTCCCCAGAGGTTGCGCAACACCGACCGCCGCGCCGCGTTATTAAAATAATTAAGCCCTACCGAGCTGTTTGCATACACTTGCACTTGGCTCGCCAGTGCTCGGGCGAAATTGCAAATAATTCCATAAAATTATCCAGAACACCCAGTCCCTCCCACTCCATAAGATATTACCTGATATTTTCTTAACGAAATTTTGCGATAGGTCAACAACAACGGCTCGGATCGGATCCGCCAAAGACGCTCGTAATCACTTTGCATGCATTTTCATTTTCACTCGCCAGAGCCTCGGTGTTTCTGCATCTTGGCCGTGCGCCGCTGCCACTGCCGCTGGATCGCTGCATCGCCGGATTCAGGTTTTCCTTTCTCTTTTCGCATTGTCTCTCATTCCAGCCGTGTATTCAATCATTTTATTCTCCGTAGCAAAATGATAATAATAAACTAAAAATATTTATTAAAAGGTGAAACTCTTATATTTCCACTTTTAATTTGTTGTTACTTTGCATTTAGCATTTCGCTAATCAAATCCGAGAAGTCGGGGTGTGCTGCGCTGGAGGTGAGAAGAAGTTTGTTTTTTTTTGTCGAGCCTAGCACCTTGTTCTTTGGGTGCTGTGCCGGTGGTGCTGTGATATTCTTTTTCGATGGGTAGCTCTGCGGATTGAACTCTGGTCGGTGCTTACGACATGGATTACATAAATACGAGGAGATGATTGCGCCGAAGACGTGCAGAAACGGTTGGTATTTGAGGTTAGACTTGGCTGGGGAGATGTGCAAAGCGCAAGGTTGAGCGCTGGAAAGTGTTATGGATGGTTTGAGTCGGGTGGTGAGATGATTGTTATATTACTTCTCGGAATGGAGTCAAGCATGCTTTTCGCAGCTATTCGAGTTGCGCGTATTATACGACCTATCCTCACATGGATGGAAGGGACTAATGCAGTGATCAAAGGGCGTTTTAATATTTGAGAAGTTTTTCATGATTGTTACACTCTCGGAAAATTGTTAAACGATAGACCGTCGGACACCTCGTTCCGTAGTCCAACGCACTAACCACTTGAGCCACTGCAACCAAACATTGGCAGCTCACAGCTTTCTAACATAAGGTTCTTTAAAAATATCCAAGAAAGTGATATGATTAAAGTGAAAGCTTTGCGTCGTCTTGATTTAAGATAAGGGGTTTTTTCGAAAGATGGATGAGGTTGAGGTTGAGAAGTGCAAATTTAAAGAGTTTTTCAATAAGAGCATAACAATTGTGTACTGAAATCAAACACAGAATAATTGAGACATCGAGCTGAACTTTAGTCCAAGTATAGCAAATATTATACAATTTAAGTACGTAATTCGATCTCGTTTCTATGACCACCACAAGCAAGGTTACAGTGTTTGATTCTTTGAAGCCAATTTTCTCCCACTCTTTCCCACATATCGGCCTAAACGTTGGCCAATTTGCGTTCGATACGGTTCCTGAGCTCCTCTAACGTTGTTGCCTTGTTGGCATAAAAAAACGACTTAATGTAACGCCATGAAAAGAAAACCACCAACGGCGTTAAATCGCATGTGTGAGGTGGACATCGGACTATTTCTCGAGATTACACGTTTACCGAGTTGATCAATTGTTTGACCAGCTGTGTGGTATGCGGCACTTTTTTGTTGGAACCACATATCAAGTCCATCCAATTCTGGTCAAAAATCTTCTTCCCACATGGCACGATAGCGAGTTCCATTGACCGTAAAACGTTATCATTTTCACACAATTTGGACTGAGAGATTCCCAATTCCTGTGTAAGGAGTGAAATCGACTAATTTGGCTCATTTTAAACTGACACACTCTTCACTAGAAAATACAAAATTCCGAAGTACGACCCTTGGAAACTATGCTGAATTCGTCTGACACTCTTCGATAAAGTAACATATATATTTGAGTTTCATACTTGATAAGTTTAGCTGAATTTCCAAAATCCTCGATCTCATCAAGACAGCCACTATAGACCTGGATTGTTGTGAGAAAGTGATAGGAAAAAAGTGGGTCTATATCGCACTAACATAAGGCGTGATCGTCTTAAAATTTTGCAAAAAGTTGGTTACGTAACTCAACTCAGTCGGGTACAACGGTAGGTTTGCCTTTGCATCAGTGGAGTACTAAGAGCCATCCCGACAATGGCTCCGGACATGCTGTTTCGCTAGAAATCTATGAATATATTTACCAACAAAGTTTAAAGATTGATAAAATCCCTCTCGCAAGACACCCACTAGGTAATTACTTAACTTCTATTTGATAAGAACGTTGATTCAGGTATACATTCAAGACTAGATTGGGACAGCGACTGGCTTTTAGGTTCAGCTCTAAATTGACGCCTGTTTCTTAAAGAGACGGCTGAGTAATTCCGCATTCACTCATTTGTGACATTCTAGATCAGAAACGCTCCTATCGTTCGACTAGACGACAATCGTAGTAAGTGTCATTATATTTAGCTAGGCTTTCTCGCTAGTGACATCTGAAACTCAAAGAAATCATTCTTCAAATCCTCCAATCTCTTGCATATTTCTTTGATAACCTATGCGAACGGGCTAACGCTAACATTAGTAGGTAGCTTCAGTTCAGGTTAACTGGCAATAGTGTGGCCTGTCAAACTGGTTTCTTTTTGCTTCGACCTACTTATAGCTATTTAGTATTGATTTCGTAAGAAATTTCGAATTTTCGATCAAACTTCACATAACTATGAAAGAGAAGCCCAAAAAGGTCGTTCCGGCAATTCCGTCCATCTGTCTGCCTATCTGTCTTTCTGTATGGTCAACTGCAGTCTTAACGGCTGGACGAATTCACTTCAAACTCCATATTTGTAGTCTGTAGGTTCACTTCTCGAGGCGAAATCAGAACTTTCAGTCCAACCTCAAAATTAAGGGTACTCGAAAAAAGCTCTAACTATTTTGATAAAATTTGATATTTGTGGTTGGTACGCTATAAGATGGGATACCACGTTTTGGGCGAAAAATGCGAATAATGGTAATATTTAAAATCAGCTGTTTCTTGGACACTCCTTTACCGATTGGTTTTAAAATGAATGTATGGAAAATATACGACATTTTCAAAGATAAGTCATACAAAATTTTGAAATAGCCACGCCCACTTAAAACTCTCCAATTTTTGAGTAAAAATTGAATTTTCTTCGACAATAACAGTCAAAAAGTATCCCAATATTTTAAAAATCCGCAACGGCATGCCCACTTTACTCATCCTGAATAATTTATAAATCTTCGGCATAAAGGTGCAAGTAAGTATAACTCAGTCGTGCACTTTATTCATTACTACTGCTTACCACTATTTTTCGAAATCAGATTAGAAACATATTTTATATTAAAAATTTTTTTCCGTTGGACGTTTTGATAGCTCGAAGGATCATTAAATGTATCTGTGCACTGTTCTCTTCCATATTGAAATGCACTTAACGCAAAACACTCGAGTGTTATTCGTTTATTGACATTTAGCAATGTTGATTTTATGTTGTTTTTTCCCACTGAACTTTGACGTCACATTTATATTTGAAAAATAAATAACATTTATAGTTACCAAAGCAACTGAATTTATGCGAAATCGCATTGACATTTGCGAACTTTACCTATCTGCTTTTTTAAATAAAAAATTAAACTGATTTCTTGCATTTTTATTTTTATATTTTCATTTATGCGATAATTAAAAATATTTTGTTAATGAAACATGATCCTATTTTATGTCGCTCATAACCTCCTATATACATATATGTATGTACATATGTATTTCATAAAATAATAAATTATGCTAATTTGACAAAGCCAATCTAAATAGTATTTAGCGCCGACACGCAGTCGGGTTCAATAGAATCGTGCATCGTAAATACATAGATTGAATGCCTTGAGTGTCGCAAGCAGATAATCACTTCTGACACATGAGGTGTGCAGATTGCTCGACTTGACAGAGTGTTGGAACAACTACAGATTTAATTGTATTGACTAGATGGCTCGCAAAAAAAAGAACAGCTCAAATTGCCAAGAGGGAATTAGTCAAAATATTTTTTGTGCAATTATTGAATTAGCTATGAAATTATAATTCGAATGTTCAAGTCATTTTTATACATGAAATTTGTTTTACAAAAAAGTGGATTCATAACGAATGAGAGACCTTCAACATTTGAAATTTTTGATGGAGCGTTGAACTTCCACTTAATGACTTCGAAAGAATTCGCATGACTTTGATATATTGCTGCGAAATCGACTAGAAAGTGCATTTTGAAGATCTGAAGGATGTTCATTTGTTTGATGTTACCGGCTTACTGGACTGTCAATTTATTCTAAATAGAGAATCACTTAGAACAGTTAAGTGATTCCGATCCGTCGCAGTGTGGACTACAGAGGTGAAGATTCAAAGTTCGGTACCTAGATAATATCAACGTTTTTCGTTGAGTAGTGATAAACATCCAAGAGTAATACTGATGTCCCGACAAAAAGAGCTTGCCATTCGTACTTCGTAGAGCCATAGGAATATTGTACAATATAATGTGAGCTTCGAGGTCGAGAATTCTTAGCCATTTAGAAACCCTAAGGGAATTCCGTAGCAGAAATTCGGAAAACTTCAATCAGTAGAGAATCTTGATGCCTAAATTTGAGTCCTAAAAATGGCCATAAGAGCTGCTTTTAAGGTTTTGTGCCCACCTTGGTGGAACACTGATCTATCCAAGCCTAGGAAGATTATTTGAAACACAAGTTCTTGGAACCATATAAGAATTGTCTTAAAGAATACAAGACTTGACTTGGGTGGATTGCTGTCCATGGAAACCATAACCTCACCTATGGATCGATAGTACGGTAGCCGGTTTTTAAAAGCAACCTGACACCAAAGGGACTCTACGATCACACCCGTCAGACGCTTTAACAGTCTTGCTTCACCTTTTATTCCTAGATCTACACATTATGGTACAAACATTTCAGTGCAATTCGACAGTCCAGGTGCTGAACTGCGAAGCCATATGGATACAGTAATATTATTGATTCCCTACCAGGAGAACTCGTTTCAACGTACAATTTCGTAAAAGATATGAATGGCAAGATAGACAGGTGATTAGGGATAGGGACGGAATCCCTAAGCATTCGAAAATCTTTCACACTTTTAAATGATCCCAGCGTGTTCCAAGCAGAATAACTCGTTATCCGTGAAGCCTGTAGCCACATGAAGTTACACATAATAAAACATCGACAGGCAAGGCTGAGCCCTCGCCACCGAAAAGCAATTATCATGCACTAAATGTCTAGCACTAGGTAGGGTTGTAAATTAAGAATTACCCTAGTTCTTCTAATCTTCTTCTTAAAGTTCTCAGGTCGGTTGAAAGCCTACTTCCGGCCATGTTGCAGAAAACATTGCGCCAGGTAGCTTATAGAAGCTGTTTTCTTCCAAACCATATTCATCTGATCTGGGAAATTATTTGTGTTGTTCGCAAAGAACTTGAGGTCCATCAGCTTACCCGCCTTTCTTTCAAAGACGTTGGAACGCATTTTGGACACGCACATACGAAGTGGCCAGTCTATCCGAATCTTAGCACGCGTAACCTAAACAGCGATCGACAATGTTGCTCAAACCATAGAAAAGAAAATCACTACACAAGATATACCCAAGTTACCTTCTTAGACGCTTAAGGCACTTTCAATAATGTTTTCCAGTGCCCTACAGAAGATTTAAACGTAATCTTGCACCTTTAACCATTCGAACTTAATTTTTCTCTAATTCCTTCAATATTTCCATGTCTTACCAGCTTCTTAACTCATGCAGGGGATTGTACGGGAAGCCTGCCGTATACTTAAGCGAACCACAACACCCCTTAGCACCAGAGCCATCCTCATAGAGAAGCAAGCAGCTATCAAAGCTATTGCGTCGGTCACTACAACCTCAAAACTAATAGAACAGTCCAAAAAGTTTGTCTCCCTTAGTGATCGATTCAAAATTAGTTTCCTTTGAGTGCCGTCCCACAGGTTACAGTGAGGAACTGCGTCATAACCAGACAGCTGTGGTCCAAATATTACTGGACAAGAACTATTGAATAGAAACCGTGCATCTGTAAGGGTTTTATTTATTCTTGTTAGTTCATCTGGAGATCCAGGAACCCATCCGACGAAGAGATTGTAGTGCATCATAGCAGCTTTTAACCAATATAGAGTAGGTACATTAAATTGGACAACAGAGTTTGAAAGGATATACAACCTAGCTATTTGAAAGGATATACAACCTAGTTCCCTTGATACTTACTAAGGTTCAACAGAACTCCAAACACCTTCCCATAGATAACGAGACTTAAGGTCCAAAGACACCAGCTCCAGCTCCAACTCCAAATTAAATCTGCGATCCCGGTCCAGTCTCAGAACATCTTTGGACCAGTTTGCATCTCAAATTTCATCTCAAATAACCTACCAAAACAGTATTCCCTGACCATGATGTTGGAGACAGTGCAGAACATGTCCCTCTCTAAAATTGGGTCATCAGTTTTCAGTCCCACTTGGACACCTGGCTTATACTTGTACACTAGCTGCAGCTTAATATGGAATTTAGCGGGCGTCTTCTTAATAAAGATGTGTAGGGTTGTAAGCCCAATGACGGCTTCTAAAAAAGAAATACCTCTGTACCTTCTGAAGCTAAGTTATTGTTGTCCGTCAAACGACAATCAACTCCATCAACATTCTATACATCCAATGCATAATTTTTGTTTTTAGACTTCAAGTTTTCCGATAAAGACGTCTACTGGCCCACATGCATATCATAGCTACGATTTTGACCAGTCTTGTTTTTGTAAGAGGCACTGGAACGATTTTGCAAGAAGTATTGGATAGTCTTTCTCTGGTGGACGATTCTAGAACGTGTTTGGTAAACCTTGCATGGCCTTTAGAAATAGTCTGTGTGTTGTGTTTACCACTCAAATATCGCCAAGTTGTCTGCATAACCTGATCTCTGTAGATTGACTAGAAGCTTACCAACTATTAGTGACTAAAGAAGGAGAGAAATAACACCTCCTTGGGTGATACTTGTAACTACGATCATAGATAGACACTGACACTCGTCCAAGGCAGGAACTATGTAATAATTCGAGATTCAAGCATTGCCCTTATGCACTGGTTGGTTGGATCCTCGATGCATTTGCTATAGCTAGACCTTGCTACTGAGTGCTAGCCAGTGTTGACATCTGCACCTACTCATGCTTTTCATTCGTAAGGTTATGCGCGGCCTTTCGAACTCATTATGACAGTTCGTACTCCTCTATTGTTGCAATTGAAATCGGACATTCAACCGGACACTCCATGCCGGATATACTCATTTAAACAAAATTCCAAGAAAGAAAAAAAAAAGTAAAATAACAACTGGATAAACTACAATTCAAGTAAAACAACAAATTGCTTCCACAACAATTGAATGTCGCGCAGAAGTATTCCAATGCCACCGCGAAATGTTGTTATTTTCGTTATCACCCTGTTGTTGTCAATTGAAGGTCGCAACTATCAAGGACCCGAATTATTCCGCACACCTAAGAATGTGAAAATGTCAGGGCCGCAGCAGCATACGTTGTATGATTTATTCCTAGCATAGCAGGCCAAGTTTTTGACTCGTGTTCTTCAGTGCATTCTCGTTGATAAGGAATAATCTATAATTGTCGCGCCATAAACTTGCTATTCATTTTGTTTATTAATAATCCTGCAGCGACGAGTAATATTTTTAATATGTTGCTTTGCTATAAATAAACATTGATACCTTTGTGGTTAGTCACCGAAGCAAATATTTTGCCGACTGTAGGTAGTTCGGTGGATTAGGTCTCCTCGATAAGGCGATTGTTGACGACGACTCTTGTCACACCCACAGCGCGGATGCATTTGGGGAAATTTCCAGCTTCGGTGTGGCCAGCGTGTGGGGGCTTATACTGAACCGATTCCAAGGATCATTGAACAGCAAATAATAACAATGAATGTTTGTTAAAGAACGTTGCTTGTTAAACCAGTTGGCTTACATACTGTATGTTTGTATGTGCTTTCAGCATTTATATAAAGGTCAAGGTTATTTTATATTTTTCTTTTCGTCGACAAGAGGTTGGTGTGGTGTTTGTGGTATTCGGTTGGCATTTTTTTTTAAAGAACATTCTATCATTCAAAAGCGTTTGTAGTTGAGAAGAGGTTTTTATCGATCGCTGTTCGATTTCGTTGAGTTTATGGTTCATAAGGTTGACTTCGACGTTCCTGACCTGACTATAGGAAAGATGTTAAATGTCAAACCTTTGCAAAATGACGCTCAGCCCGTAAGTAACAATAACAGTGTTACCCGCCTGTCATTTCTTCGTAGGGAAGAGAGAAGAGAACGGATCGTTTTCTCTCGAAACGATGATGAAAACGCGCCGAAAATAGCCCTATCTGCGGAGAATAACCAGCTTCAGCATATTAGGAAGAAAACTACTTCAAAAGGACGGCCTATTTAAAGATGGCAATGTGGAAATTCACATTAATTGATGAGAAACGTTTGTCTGAACAGTGGAGTATTACTATATTACTTAGTAGTCTGTCTAGGACTTCTGGCTCTCCTTGAAACATGGTCGGAGAAAGATAATGTCCCTACTTTTGCCTAAGTATTGTTCGAATTTATAGAATAGTACCGGCGAAGAGTGAACCCACAAATAGAACAGTGATAGACTGCTATCAATACTAGAAAATATGTGCCTTCAGTGGGAAATAGTGGCCCAAAATGTTACTTTTGCCACGAAATAGGACAGATCGATATTAATCACTCGAAAGTGAGCAAGGGATGCCTTGTGTCCATCAACTTGGCTGACCGATCAAAAGACCTTCATGTTTGGTTTTATTAATGTGATTCATGTTGACCGTTGGAGTTATTTGATAGCAAAGTGTGCAATGTTACATAGGCACGTATTACGAGAAAAGGCTGTTCTACAAGTTCTGAAATATCGGTAAGCCTTGGTGTAACCTGTTCCTTGAAGCAGAGCCATCACACCTTCTTTCCTCCAATGCAACCACATCTCCTTTCGTATTTTCTTCTGTCGATGCCCTGATGATTCATCTGAAGTACACATTACCACCTTGATTTTGTATTACAATCGTTTTTTTTTTTTGATTTAATAAAAACCCATTCAGTAAAATCTCATTGCTGAGTCTTAGTAATTAATGTGATTTTATCAACTGTCTTAATCTCTTACTTAGTAAAGTCATTGAACACCGAGTATGTATATTTCATTGATCTTGCAATGAAACGATCTGTTATCACCGCTGATTGAAAGCCGGAAATGCATATGCTGACATACACTTAGAAGTGACTTTTATGATCTGTCAGTCAGGCACGTTCTCATCGTTCAATGTACCCGGGCAATGTACTTTTCCGTAGTATTTACAATATTTTGCTGGACAAAAACTTGCCAATCCAGATTGTTTCATTAAAATTCGGGTAAAATATTAACTAATTAAAACGTCGAAAAGTCCATGCGCGGTATTTTGGAGCCCTTAGTCAGGTAGTTAAATCCAATGCTGATGTTGTTTACAAGAATTGGCAAAACTTTAGTTTGCATCATCAATTAATCAACCGGTTTTTGGTGACAGAACCAAATTGGATGAGGTTGGGTATATCAACAATATCATGACGTGGAGGTTTACTGACAAGCAATAAATATGACAATCCTGGGGACATTAACAGCGAGTGATAGACCGCAACTGATTATACATACATAGTTAAAGTAAAAGAAATGTCAGAAATTATTTGACAAACATAAGTACATTCATATACACATATACTCTTGGACAGGGACCATAGAAGTACCATTAGGCTTTGTATTTTCTTTGGCAATGAACTTTACTAAAAACTGGATGACTATAGTAATATATCCTCTTAAGAGTTTGAAGTACAATGGTATGGACTCTGGCAACTACGTAAATAACGTACCCACATTCAAATGTTCTGATTCGATGTTTTTATTCCATTGATCGAAATTTCGATCAGCTTCAAGCTTTAAGATTTGCGGAACGATAATTAAACCTGGTCTTTTCTTAATAGAATCAGAATCAGTACGAAATTGATTGAATTCCTAGAACCCTGTAAAGCAATGAGTAGACCTGACAGTAACGAACTGATCGCCCTTCTTAGCACATAATGGGTGACCAGATAGCATTGATACTTTTTTCAATTGCTATGCTTTAGCAGGTACCTGTCAAAGTTACCAATTACATTCAGCTGTCAAAATATTGAGAAAGATTTGTTAGTTCATCATGCATCGTTTCACTCGTGCTGAACGTGCGAAAATATTGAAAAATATTATCGAAATTATAGCTCAGTTGTAAATGTGCAACTTGGATTTTGTCGTGAGGCCGGTTGGCGTAATGGCTTCAGTGTGCAGGCCATTCGTAGCACCGTGGAAAGTTTGGGCGTTAGAACACTCGTTTGGACCTTAAGCCACCAACTGGACAAAGATTGGGGCGAATGTGATGTTCTATTCTACACATAATGGCATGAATGTAGCTTCAAAAGAAAGCCAGAATCAATTCTATATTCACGCTATTGTTGTTCCATTTAAATATTTCTTATTGCGCTTAAATGGTCACCCTGTGATTAAAGGCGTTTATATTGTTTTTCAATCCTATTGTACTCATCATTGTCTTTAATCTCCATTCTATTAAACTTTATATGTAATCTTAAACTGTTGTCTGGACAAAATGTTTCAATGCTCAAACTATGGCAGGTTCAAGAAGAAAAGTTAAATAACGGTCTTCCAGCTTCCTAGCTGTACATGCCAGATCTGTCAACTGCTTATATAGGTACTTACATATATCGACATGTTGCAAAGATGAGATGTGGGAATCACCCAGTTATGGTATGACGCAACGAGAATGGTCAAGAAATTAATACCAACCAAGTGACCCTGAACACTTTTCCTGTTGAAACCTATGGTTCTCCTTTGTTGAGGTTGTTCTTCATATGCTACGGTCTATTTGTTATAGTATCGAAAATCAAATCTAACTGTATAAGAAAGAATACTTGTTTTAAACACTAATTAATATTTTTTTTTTCTTCTTTACGACTTGTATGTTAGGTAGACATGTTAATGCTTTTATTATTTTACCTTTGGTTAAGACAAGGAATTAATTTTTTATTTATTTTTTTTTCAGGTATGTTTCCGGTACAATAAATTTGACTATAAACAACTTTAAACCAAAACTAAGTAATAAGGTAACTGTAGGCCAGTGGCATTCCTTTCTTTTTTTTAAACTTGCACCTACATAGTCCTATAGGGCAAGCATTGGTTTCGTGAAAATTTTCGAACTAAAGATTGGGTGGCTTATGATTAAAAAGGAAATGAGAATGATCATACCCAGATATAACATTTAAATTAGGGCTAAAATGTAAGATATTGGATATAGTAATCTGTTTTTTAAAAACAGAATAACCAGCTAAGAATCGCAGCGAGGTTTTCATTGATTCTCTGATCTGGTCTGATTTCGGCCTTTTTCCAAACCAAACGTAATGTTAATGAGGCTATTCAATTATTTAAAATAACGTAAGAGGGAAGGAATGATAAGCTTTAAAAACTGAATAGGTATGTCATTTCCGCGACAGCATTTGATCGGAGACACTAAATAATGTTCAGAACCGAATGTTAGGTAATAGCCTCAACGTGAAACTGACTTCCTCCAAGCAAAAGGGGAACTGCGTTGTTAGGTACAAAGGTGGATTGGCTAATAGTTTTGGCAATGAAAGGTTCATTAAGTAAATTTCAATATGTGCAGCAGATAATGTAGTGGTCTATTGGGCTGGCTTGACACTCAAGAGGTCAAGCAGACTTGGGGTATCATTTGCAGCATAACAATTTAGATATGAGTATGAGTATTACTACTAACCCAGTAGAAAAAAAAAGATAGCATCGAGGAATGGAAACGATCGTAAGTCAGCTTTTGATACATTAAAATCTCCATAAGCCATAATATGCTCAAAGGACTATACGAAAAGAATACAATATACAATCCACTGTCAGATACTTCCAAGACGATATATTCCACTCCAGTACCAGACGATTTACATTATATATGGTCCCGCCCACATTTTGGGGGCGTTTTTGAGCTGAACATTTTATATCTGGATTGCCTTTGATAGTAACAGCGAAATTGTATCGCAATGAACTCAAAAATGCGGAGTTCCACGTCCACTTAATTCGTCTTGAAAGATTTATAAATCCTTAGCATAAAGATGCAAGTATGTACGACCCAGTTGTACACTTTATTATTCTTTACAACCAACTGAAATGCCATTTCCTATGGACATGACATTAATGTCTGGTAGAAGTAAAGAACCATGAAATAAATTATTTTGCTTTCATTGTCCGGAAATAGTTTAGCTAAATGTTTTTGACTGCTTTTATTAATGTAAGGTATAAAATGCTCTAAATAGACTTCTATGTATATACATATGTATGTATATGTAAACAATCTGTTGATGACATCATTGTAGGACGTACTTCGAAAACAACCGTGGTATGATTATTGTCAAGTAAATAATCTTAGTGTGGACTACAGTAACTTGTAATAAAATAGGCTTTGTTTATAAAGGGGTTTTCCATAACATGGCATAACGCTGTATCCTTTATAGCACACTTAGCCTGTATGATGGAACGATTATTACGACAGAAAATTGAAGTAAGCTCTCTTAAAGTCGATACCACCGTCTCAGAAAGTCGGTAGTAATTTTAAAACATTTTCAAACGTTGCTCGTTTATGAACTTTACCAAGATAGAAACACAGATCCTGACAGACGTTTCGACATTAAAAGATCATAAAACAAGTTTAAGGGTGCGTTTGTATTAAAGTACAGAATTGTTATGTCTCTATTGGAAAACCATTTAGTATTGTAATTTTCTTCGATATTCACAGTGAATGGAAAGTCACGCTCGCAGTAATAGGCGAACTCTACTTGTTGATCTTAGAACGAGCTCCACATTTTAAATGGAATCGTTAGAGGCCATACTGGAGAATTTCAGAAGAGAAGAATATTCTAAAAATTGGAAATAGGAGGATCTCCGATAGGCGAAGTTATCCAATGTCAATTCGGAATAATAATCTAGTGTATAGGGTATCAAGAATTAACTATGTCCCCACAATTTGTGTGTTCTAAGATCTTTCGGAAAAGTCATTCTTACAGTTAGAGATGGAGTCTGTTCTAAATAAACTCGTAAAATGGGCAGACCGAACTAACTAGTACTGTTCACTACCATTTATGTATATTTCCGCCAGGGGTATTGAACTGCAATTTGGAGATTACGTCAGATACCTATCCGGGGGTTATTCTCGACAAGAAAGTTGGCCCTCTATTGATGTAGGAATGCTTTAGGCCCAAACTGGGATCCCCGTGCATTGTCCACTTAATATACACGGCAGTCGTCAGACCTATGCTTTTGGACGAAGTTTTAGTCTGGTCGATGGCACTGAACAAGAAAAACAACATTCCAACCGTCAAGAAGGCTATCCTCCTTCTGTATATAATGGGCGCCTTTAGAACCACTCATTGAGCTGCACTATGCTCCATTTCCTTTCCGTTCTTATTTTTGCGAGGGCGATGGCGGATAACTCGGACTATTTTGTCCCCTATCTGAAATTTAACGTCAAGTATAAAACGAGGATTCTTAGCAGAAGTTGCTAAAATGATTTAAATGAATATGCGACAGAAATCTACACAGATGGAACAAAGACAGCGTCTGGAACAGGTGCTGGTGTTTACTCCAGGGCACTAGATTTGTGCATCACCACACGAACTGCCGGACCACTGTAGCCTATTTCAAGCAAAAGTCAGAGCAGTTTTTTTTCTATTAACTCGAGAGTGCCATGCTATTGTGTTCTACATAGATACTCAAGCTGCAGTGGTATCGTCAATACTTTGATCCAACGTATCCCTGTGCTAAATTCCAGCCCTCAGGGATATTTTAGGCGATTGAATGACAAACAGTAGGTGGAACAATCAGGACATGTTTTTCTTCCAAGTTAATCTGGCCAGAGTTTGATTTTAGGAAAACCAGTTCACCCAGTGTAAGTTTCTGTTAATAAGATAACCCTAAGAAAATTAATTGCGGCCTCACGGGGGTCTGTATAGCAGGCAGATATGCCAGAAGGCTTGGTGTCCCCTTCAACGATTTTTGAGACTAGGTAGAGGAGGAAACCATGACACATTTCATATGCATCACTTGTCTTGCAGGAAGGTGCAGACTAGAAATGGAAGGCGAAGCCCAGAACATGAAGAGATAATTAAAACCAAGGTTCTGAATCCAAAAAAGTAGAAATTAAAATTTCAAACACAAAATTCTTTTGGAGACTCATTACGGATGCAGTTTGTCACCCAAACCTTGTGTGTATGAAAGTTTTAAAGAATGCTGACTAATGCCGTGCATAATTGATTTAATTAATCTTGTAATGCCATTAATCAGTGATATTTAATGAGCACAAGATATAACAATTTAACACTTAGTATGGTAAGTTCAACAGCCACTTAAAGGTTAGCTATAAATCCATGACTACAAGCTGATGTTACAAGTTGTTTGTGCAAATGGCATAGCTTTACATTTTGCGTAACATAGTGACATCTTGGTATGAACTACACATAGACTATTGCATGAGAATGTACGCAAATATTGACACTCTTAAAAGGACAACGGTACTTGCAAGTTTCGTAGATACATACAAGTATGTATCTCTTATCGTTCGTCTTGTCAACTTAATTACAAATACCTTATCTGATGCATCTATTGATCTTATTTATGGTTCAGTTGTAATCAACTGTCTTCAGAAACATTCACTTATCAGGTCACAACGGCAGAATGGCAAAAACAAACAACTGGTTTTATCATTTAATATAAATCGAATACACGAGACAAAATCTCAGGCTCGTTAAACCTGCACTAAAGGAGGTTTTTTTTTAATTGGTCGTAAAACTAAAGCGTTTAATTGTTTCACTTCACCAAAGTAAGGTGACGGATGGAATCGTATAGACTTAATAAACTTGACCTCTGCGCGATAGTAACCAGTCACACAAGATTTGCGAAAATATTTAGTTTAATTTTTTCGGCTTTATAAATTGTTATTGTTTGTATTTTTAAAGGTGAGCAAGGTAAATAAAACTTTTGATTGTCATCATATCTATTTTCTGTCCAAAAATTTCTTAAGGTTAGTCAATTTAAAGGCTTAATCCAACGGTATGTGTAATTGATGTCAGTGCTAACTTGGGCTTTAAAGTTTTGATAGAGTTGGTAAGAATTTGGGGTTTTCCTTGGTAGATTGAAACTGGACACCTCTAAAGGGATTAAAGACAAGCTTCTAAGGTAATGTTGGAAATTAGTAACTTAAAAGGCAAATAGTCTACAATGTAGGATGTGGAGACTTATTTCAGTGCAGGTTTTCCAATAGGGGCATAACACTTTTATATTTTAATATGAATTCATTCTTAAACTCTTTCAATAATTTGTTTATGTCAAAACGTCAGCCAAGGTTAATGTTTTTATCATGATGAAGTTCATTAACGACCAACGTCTAGAAATCATTTAAAATTCCTACCAACATTTTGAATCAGTGGTCGCATTTTTAAGAGCACTTTCTTTGTTTTCGGTTGTAATAATCGTCCCACCAAACAGGCTGCGCATCATACAGTGGATGAATTGGAGTCAATTTATTCACTGTTGAATGTTCCTGTGCCAGTTAGGTAACACACCTGTCGCTTCAGTTGAAAATCAGCCACACCAATCGATTCCACGCCGTTCACAGGAATCCGGAATCTCTCAGTTCACATTGTGGCGAATACTGCTTAAAGATCTTGGCCTATACCCTTACAACCTAAAACGGAAGCCTCTTGGTCATTTGAAGCACTGTAACTTCTCCTATTGGGCTCTGCAAGAGTTCGAACAAAATCATCCAAAAATAGTCTTCAGCTACAAGAGACTTTATTGCATCCACAAAAAGTGAACGAGTGACAAACGAACAAAAGACTATTTTTTGCCAAAATTGGATTAATTTGATATCAGTGATATGTGGTTCCAACAAGATGGTTCCACATGCCACCCAACTGGTCAAACAATTGATCGAAGTTCGGTAATTGTGGAATCTGGAGAAAAGTTCCGGTCAAATGACCACGCGCTCATGCGATATGATGTCTTTGGATTTCTTTTTATGTACTTATATATTTATGGCAACAAGCCAACAACATTAGAGGAATTCAGGAATAATATCGAATGCGAACACGTCAACATTCCCTTCCGATATGTGTTGCAGACCTATGCAAAATTTGCTTCAAGGAAGGGATTGATGTAAACGCCCTCGTCATGGTCATATGAACAAAATCGAATTTCATATTTAAATATAGTATGTGCACTATACATGAAATAAATTGCATCCCGATATCTTAACTACTTTGTGTTTTATTAAAACACAGAATTGTCATGTCTTTATTGAAAAACTTTTACTAGTTTCAAAGATGTAGTGATCGACATAATACCCTTCATAGCTGCCGGACTGTGGATGACTATGAAATGGTGTGGTGGTTTGCTCAAATGTATGTCAGACTTATTCCAGTACAGCGTGGCCCTTTGTTTGGAAGGAAGCCGGTAAGACTTGTAAATGTTGAGCAAATCAAAAAAGATACCCGCCTCTACACAACAGTTCATTTTTGAACCATCGTCGTCGGTAAAAATTCTTGTCTCGCACTCATTTGTCACTCCGCCCTGAGTGGGAATTTGGAAATCTGACTTACACCACACGGTGTAAAAAAACTTAATATGGAGGTCGAATGGTAAAAGGTGCAGGATTACGTTTAAAGCTTTCTCTAAAGCATGTTCTCATGGCCCCCGTTGGGCCTAGATCCGCAGGTCTTTGGACTTTGTTGATAAGTTTGACGAAATGTTTCCCTAACATAGGCCTAGACTAGACCAGCGATGCTTAGGAAAGTATAGGGCTCACCACGGCTGTGTACATCCGTAGGACCACTTTCCAGCGAAGTTTTCACTTCCTACCGAAGGTTTTGGTGCCACCCACCAATGTTGAGTTCTCAGCTAAGTTTCGAATAAAGTACCACACCAAGGTGCTTGCCACTTGCGAATAAGGAGATTAACTCGTTGTTTAGCCACGGAGGGGCGAAGGTTGGTACTTTTGTTTTTGTGGTAAAGGGCATCAGTTCAGTTTTGCTTGGATTCACGCTGAGTCCGCACCCACTGGCCCGGAAAATAGTAGGTAGCTGTACTAAAACGCCACTAAACCCATTAAAGATATCCTAGACTTGTGACTCATGTCTCTGATCATATTCATTAATTGTCAATACTGAACTAGGGCCTTGGACTGCGACCTATGAGGTCTATTATACGGTCTTATTGCATAACGCCTGTGAAATAACTCGTTGGGGTACCTAAATCGTCATTGTAGAGATTAAGAACTGACTCGGGCATATATTAGTTGAGATTGATTCAATTTTTCGTTTGGCATAGGTTCTGAAAGTTGGCCCAGTTTAACATCTGTCCCCAACGCTCATCAATTACGGGTACAGTGGTGGCTTCCCCAAAACAGGGCTCTCGTCAGTCAGTTTATAGACAGTCCCGTACGAGCTTAAATCCTACCGTTTATAGTATCTACTCTTTCAGAAGTTAAATGTGGATTTCTTAATTAATTCCGAATCTTAAAGTGGGTCAATGCATTCGAATTAATCATATGATCTCCGACCTTCATATGTCCTCCGTACTGCTGGAACCACCCGGCAGGTTGATTTACATTCATTGGATCTGTGGGAGTATCTCAGTCTTACCATCGACGACTTTACAAACAACTTACTGCTACTTTTACCGCCTCTACTACAAAGGTAAGCTACTTAGTAAGTTCCATGTAATGGTAGTGGTCGAAAACAACCATTAGCCACACCAACTTAAACATCTAAAACCTTCGATCGGAATGATTAGGTAAGTAGAAGTCTCCTTCGCCTGTGCATTTCGCATCAAACTACTTTCTAATAACGTCTTTAGCAGGTAATTAGGTAATTCCTCAGTGAAGGCCTCGGCATAACCGATTCCCTTAGAAAAATAAAAAAATAACTACAAACCAACCAAGCACCTCAGTAACAACGAACCGCAAGTGCGCACAACGCAGGTTCTTTTCGGTCAGCAGTACCACCAAACAAGTGCACAGCGCACCAGCGCAGCTCATTCTGGGCGCACATTCTGCATTGCCTGAAATGAGGCTGAAAGACTGCCTTCAGCAAGGTCGTTCGGTCTGCACTACACTTTCAATAATTTTTATATCAAACATCCCTTTCGGAGCAGTGCAGCTACCGCCACTCATTGCTGTTGGTCTCAGCAAAGTGGTAATAAGCAATAAAAGGTGTGGTAACCGTGCGGTGCACTCTAGGCACGTACCGTATTATATAAAACTTATTTACATACTTATGCGCGTACATATGAACCTTTTTGCGCGCGCGCGCGCGCTTGGTCACACTGGATACATTTGTGGTATGCACTGTTGCGGATGTGGACGCTCGCTTACTTGCCTAGTTAGCCAGGCGGTTATTGTATTAATTACCTTGTTAAGGAATTGGTAAGTTTTCGCTACTCTCCGCAATCACATTGCGTATTGTTGTGCTTTCGACACACGCTGAATTGTTTTTGAAATACCGAAAACCGTTGAGATTCAGTTGAGATACTTTTTCTTGTCGCTCGAGACTACCGAATTTACTATCGGTTTTACATTAACTTTATGGCCAGGGCGTTGTCACTTTGTCAGTGGCTCAAGCGTGTGTATGGGTTGCTAAGAGATTCAATCTCCAGCCATATTGAAAAGTGTACAATTCTAAGTTGGTGCGTGGTATCGAAAGGAGAGGAAAAAAGAAACAGAATCAAAGACTTTGGGTGCGGCACTGCAAGACATTGAGCGCATTTGAAAGCAGACCACTGGCCACCAGCCATGGCTTAATGGCTAGAATTGAATTTAATCGGATTTACTTATATGGGCTATTGCCATTCAGTGGTAAGACCGGCTTTCTGTCTCATAATCTATTAAAAAAAGAAAAAAAATAGTTGTAGCAACTTTTCATTCAACACACCTTCAAAAGAAGTACAACTTGAGCAAGCAACTGCTGCTGTAAGGTATGTGCAGATACTTTGTGCTCCAGGCGAAAGTATTGCGATACAAAGTGGTACTATGTACGTGTATGGAGAGAATTGTCTTTAGATAGATTTTCTTTTTAAAAATATTCATTCTTTTTCGATAAACTTTTCTGTTTATAGATAAACGTAGACGCTTTTCTAGCGTAGATTCTAATCTCGGACTTCCGCGGGAGAGCCACTAGGACTTTTATATTTGCTTTGCTCTTTCTTCTCTATAATGTTACTGGGTTTTACAATAATTATATGTTCATGCGATGTAGGCTGGACATTAAGCGACATAAAATGGCAACCCTAATACGGTAGGATTTTGATGTTCAGATCTAGGTCTAAACTCCAGCCTCATTAGTATGATGTCGAAATGGATATCTTCTACAAATAATTAGCGAGTACCTTTGGCTAACTTGAATGCCAAGGTTACCAACGACAAGGAAGGGCTAAGACATATTATTGTCAAGCTCGGGCTAGACAACCGCGAAAAGTTTACGAATACCAATCGCCTTACGAACAGGTGGCCACTGGTTTGAGCACTATACCTGCACTATACCTATGTCAACTGGGTGTCCAATGACTAGAAAGCAACCTCAATCAAACCATTTCGCCGTCAGCTCTAGTCGCCCGAACTTCTCAAATAGATGAGAATAGTAGTAGCTACTCTTCAACAGCTATAAGTTTTAGGTAGTAAAGGACTTTATCTTCTAATCAAACCTGGAGGGACAACGGAGTAGAGGAAGGCCTCCCATTAGGTGGCGCGCACAAGTCGAAGGGGATTTCAACCGACTTGAAATGCGACACTGGAGGCAGTTAGCTAAAGACAGGACTAACTGGAGAGGCTAGAATAAATCTCTCAAACAAGGCTAAGAAAAAGACTCTCTTCGAATCCAATTTAATACAGTCACCTTAAGAAAGTGATTGGATCCTGAACGACTTCCAGCGAAGAAGCGCTAAGCATCTCTCAAATGGATCTTCAACACATTTTCTCCACGAATCCCCTCAAACCTAACTAACAAGCTCCTTTGGGCGATTCATAGTGGGACTCAGTGGGACCTGACGCAATAATACCTACTGAGGTGCAGAAGTGATCGGATATAATGTTGACTGTGATCGAGACAATTTTAAAAGGTTTTTTGAAGATAGTGTATATTCTCAAGTTATGGAGAGAGGTTTAGAGGGTTTGAGGGTCTCTTGCTCTCTTTCCGAATTGATCAGTCTACTTCTCCAATCTTTAGGCTATCAATTGGTGAGATATGTGCACTAGAAGATCTGTTAGTAGAGGCACTCCGTAAGGTTGTGTTCTATCTTGTGGAATCTTGTGGTTAATGAAGTTTCTCGAAAAAGCATTTAAAAACACAAAAAAACTTTTACAAAATGCTTTAAACAAAGTTGTAAGTCCTCATAAAACTAAATTGATGCTCTGCTTCCGTCAATGGTATCAGGCTTCCGAAAAAAACTGAAAATCCCTTCCGAATATACGGACTACACTGACTCAGGCCCAAACTTTGGGTTACTCTGGAAAAGGTTACACTTTGAAAAGACGAATGGATTTTAAAGCCTCAGAAAGCAAGTAGGTACTGCGTTTGTGTTGATAGTCTTAAACAGTCTGTCACTGACAGTCTCCGTCTTCCAAATCACTATTGCGTGCTCCAGGCTATGGGGATTAAAAGTCTTATCTCGGCTTATCCGCATCTTTACGGAAAGTCAGTCGACCCTTTTTTAATTCGATAGAAGCTCTTAGCTGCCGATCATCTTTAATGGAGATGGGTAAGCAGTTCAACATTCACCTTTGTTGGGTGCTGAGGCTTGGTGCCATTCCAGATTATTGTAAGGCCAACCTTACCCATGACGAGTAAGTGCAACTTAGGGGATACCAATCGCTATACGTAAACAAAAACTTAAACTAAATACTGTGGAGCACAAATCTTAGGTGAACAAGTGGACCAACATGTCTAGCGACAAATTTGGGCAAAACTAGGCTTAAACCGCTCTAAGAATTTGAGAGAACCGCTCTAAGTCCTAGAGACAATCATGTTACAAAATTGGGTCTTTTCTTGAAGAAGGGGATGAAAACCATTCCCCAGCTTCTTTAATTCTTTCCAACTCTATGATCCTAGCTTGGAGACCCCGCAGTGATATTACATTGATGCCAAGATTCTAGCTAAGAGTAAGGAACTTCACCATCATTTAGTGTTACCAACAGAATACACGTCCGAGGATGGGTTTTTCTAATGTCAACGCTCAACTTAACATTTGATGAGCTTTGATGGTTGGGCGTTGGTAGTACTGAACTTTATGTGGGCAGTATAATCGGGAAAGCAAAAGCTGCATTCGGAATCCTGTTCAAAATCTGAAAAAAAAAAAAAAATGTTTTCAGCATGAAAACCAAACTGCGAATGTACTTCTCCAACAAGAACTCAGTATTGTTTCACTTGCTCGTTGCAAATTTTCAAAGGAACAGCTCTCAAAGAGATTGGGTTCAGATGAACGGGTCGCCCAAGACGAACGTGGTACAGAACAAATGACTGCAATTCGAGGTCAATAAGCTTCAGCTGAAAGGCGTTCTAGAGTAAGCTTCTGCATTTTAGTTCAAACTTTGTTTGGCGAACTGTTTCGTTCTTTTAGTTCATTTAGTTCAGTTTTGCTTAGGAAATTTTGGCATGTGCGATTCCGTGACAAACATACATTTGTTAGAAATACAGTTCTTCTTACTGAACTACATGTATTCAAATTATACCTGAGCTTGTTAAACTGCTTGTTGAAGCGTTGAACTAGTGAACTATAATAAAATGACATTGAGAATTAGTTTACTTAGTTTACTTCTTACAGTTCTTTTCTGAACTAGTTTGTTCGTGAACTACTCACGCCTATTGTAGAGCTCAGAACAAGAAGACGCGGTGGGGTTGTTAAGTCCCAATGCTTCCCGATAGATGGTCTGCCTGTGCAGGAGAGATACTCCCAATATATTTATACTTATTTTCGAAGCTATCTACGATGGTTCCAAATGTTGTATTCTTCACTGAGATCTGCAATATCCAAACTGGGCTTATATGTTCCTATCTGTGATTACAAGTAGTCATGACTTTGAGCTACTTTATCGACAGGTATCCAAATATTTTGAATACACTGGCGGCGCATTCTTACTGTCTCCCAGAATGTCGGAAGACTTGGTGGTTAGAGAAAAACGTACTTCTGAGAGTGTGTATTCCGATTTACAGATCTAGCTTCCAGCATCTTTGACTGGATTCGGAAGACATACTCCGAGAGAATGACGTAAGAATATTAAGCCTCTATAGCCGGCATAGATACTCTCAAAGTCTGAAACTGTGCTCTCATAAGTTATGTAATTTGTTCAAATTGAATTCATCTAAGTATATGTATTTCTATTACAAATCTTGGTTTTAATTTTCATTAAGCAATAAATTATCGTTTTCCCGATGACATTGCTGTATTTTCCAATTAACTTGTGAATGATTAATTGAGAGTCGATATCTTAATGATGCAAGTTGTTAGTAGAAGTAAATCACAGGCGGACCGTGGTGCTGTTTTTTTTTCCTCTCATCCTGTTTTAAAAGTCAATGTCAAGAGAAATGGACTTGTCTAATGGGAAGTTAATTATATCTTCATGGTGGTGTTATTAACAACCTCTTGCAACATTTCTATTAGCATAGGTGTAGCTAACTTGGTATCTAAGTTTAAATATGGGCATTGGTTTAGATATGTTGATTGGAAAGTATATTTCAGTTCATATGTGGGTAAGCTGGTCAAACCATTAAAGTATTGAACTTCTGTTGTAGGCATGAATACCAAGTTTATTTGAACTAACGAAGATGTGCAAGACACAGGTCTAGGGCATTTTGAATATCCTTTAGGCTTTTAAACAAGCTGAGCAGTGAAAGTCGAAAAATAAGAAACAAAATTGTCAGGATCTTAACTTTGGAAGACAAGTCTATCTTGGGATAAGAGGGTCTGTTTTGGAATAAATTCCTTTCGATTCTTGTTTGCAGACTATACCTGACATGGCTAGATCCTAACCCAGATGACTGACACTACGACTTAACAAGATCTATTGTATCTTTTGGTGCATATGGTGCATTGGTGTCGTACCACCTCCCTAATGAAGTAAAGTATGTAGTTAGCCGGGGAGTTTTTAACATCTGCTGGCGAACAAATTAAATAAAATAAATACTTGGCGCAACAGGTCGGTGGGACACAGAGCCCAGCTTCTCACAACCATTCGTGTTGTGCGTGTTATATTCTTTACACGAATGGAAGTGCCACTGTTAATGCCGTGTCCGAAAAGCAATTTGTCATTTGAGAAGCTTTCTCAGGACAGTTGTACTCTCGGATGTTTGTCAGACGATCGCGAGAGGTGGGGCCGTGAAAAACTTTTAGATGTTCCGAATGGGATTTTAACCTTGAACCCCTTGCTCCATAGTCCAACGCACTAACCACTGAGCCACGGCGCCCATTTTAAATATGATTCCAATTCGTTACTAGAGGTACCCCTCAAGGAGGCGTTATATCCCTCATTATCTGCATTCTAGTCACTTTTTGTATTTTGAAGGAATTAATTAACACAGGAGTAAGTATCACTGCATATCCAGATAGCGTAGTCATTTTAATTCAGGGAAAATTCCTGGACACATTGAATGTGTTGTTGAAATCGGCGTAAGGAAATGGGCTAGAGAGTATGATGGTCTTCACGTGAAACCACTCAAAACACATCTTCTTTAGAAAATATAAGAAAATCAAAATATCTTGTCGTTGTACTGGACAACAGACTATATTGGAAACTTAACATACAGCAAGGTTTATAACGCTCTCTTCATATCCAAGAGAACGAAGTGGATAGGGTGGGGCCTAAGACCTGCAATGATGCCCTGGCTATTCATGTGTACTGTACTGATGGGTATCTGTGCGTTAGGTTGGCACGCTTTAGAGCTTGAAATTCAAATGACTTCTTAAAGGATCACCCTTTCACCTTCTCTGCAGTTGCTCTTTATTATCCTCCAAGAAAGCAGATTCTGGAGAAATACTTCTTCGTGGAACTTGAAAATATTGCTCATTCAAATAAATCGAGATGATTTCAGAAGTAACGAAAGCGAACAGGAACAATATTGAATGCGAAATGGCAGACTTGCCTGCCGATATGTGTCAAAAATTTGTGGAAACTTGCCTCAAAAGTACCGATCGCTTACTATACTTAAATATAGTATGTGTGCTAGAACTGAAATAAATTTCAGCTCAATTGCTCAATTATTCTGTGTTTTATTTAAATACGGAATTGTAATGTCACTATTGAAAAACTCTTTATAATGGGGAGGCTTCTCTAAGGCATTCGTGATATATCCGATCTCCTGTAACGAGATTCGTTTTGGAAAGTCAATATAGCATGTCACTTCGTTTTCACTACTGGCATTACGTGTATTTGCATCCATGAATCCCATTTTCCCGATGAGGGCTGTCTTCGGAACGTTTTTGAGTTTTCAAAAATGAACCACAGCTATATATGTAGTTGGACTTGCTTTGCGTGCGCGGGTAGCAATTTTATCGAGCGTAGATCAATAGAATGTTGACCTCCATAGAATGCAGTGTCAACAAGATGGCGTCACTTTGCACACGGTTGCACGCGAACGTTATATTTTCAATATGCCAGTCAACCTGTGGCGAAACGTTTCTGAATAACAACCCTGTTTTTGTCCATATTATCGATCAATAACAGGACTTAAGTCATATGATTGAAATTGAAATTGAAAACAAAACAACAATAACATTGTTGAATCCGGTTTGCATAATTCTCTAACTTTAATATTTCTTGGACTTGTACGACAGTACATACAGAGATCAGTGAGGTCATTGTCTTACGCCAACCCACCACCCAAACTGGATTCAGATCCAATTAAATCGAATCGCTTTGGAGATTATTATTAAATGATCATGAGTTGAGTAACGTGAAATGTAAGAATACCTCACACATGCCCTAGAATCGCCATCAGCGACCACCAATCCGCAACAGGTTAGAACACCCACTTAATAGCTAACCTGTCGATTTCGACATCTAAAGAACTTCCATTTTGAAATGCACACGCATAGATACGGGTATCGTATGGCAGGCGTTTCAAAATTGCACCTTTACGCAAATGCAAGGTATCGCATATCAATTTGCACAGATCAACGCTTTTGTATGAACAGTCACCACGGAGGGTTGCGTATCCACCGCGATCACCACCCATCGGTGTGTGCGCCAGCCTAACTGAAATGTCCGACTTGTCATGTGACCTGTCATTCTAAGGCGTCAGTTATAAACAAATAACAATCAACAAACGATGCCTAACCGTTCGTTTGGTTTCTGTTGCTGACTGGATGCTGGTACTGGCACTGGCACTGGCAGACCGATTCAATCACTTCACTCTCACTGGTTACCTGTACTGGTGATGGTGCTCTGTTGCTGCAGCTATTGCTGGTGCTGCTGCAATCCAAAAACGTTTTCTTTCTTGGTTTTGACTTTTTTTTTTCTGTTTGCTGTGTAGCACACACAGTGTGTTTGTAATGCCGGTGCAGTGGGAGCTGGGTGCTCTGAACCGTTCCAGCTTCAGATTCAGTCAGCACTCGCTTAGTCAATTTTGAAAGCACGGCATGCTGGTGTATGTGCCTAACTGGTAAGATTGGTTTTTGTTTCAAGGACTTTCGGTGGACATTCACTTTTTGGTCTGCTATTTAATATAAAACTAAGCAGAAGAAGAAGAAGAAGAAAAAAAAAGCGAAATAGATTGCATAAAGTCGGCTTTAAACTATCGCGCGGCGCGCGTACTAGCGATTGTAGTACGACAGCTGATTCTATGGATGTGTTTTAGGTTAGACACTCGTTTTGTATCTAGTAGCGTGCACTTGTATCTTGTTTGGCTTTGGTGGCACAGAGTGAATGTGTATTTCTTGCAGAGATACCTGCTTATGTGCACCATTTGCGGCAACTGTAGTTATTATCATTATTTTTTATTTCTTACCAAAGAATTCTTATGCCTGTATGTACATATGTAGATGGAACGACGGGTAAATGTCTTGCAGCACCCGATGCCAGGCCAATTCGTGTTATCACTGGGGCGGTGGTGTTGGGTCGCTGTGCACACAAGGCTCTTCTTTGTCAGCGGCAAACTTGTCTTCGTAAATACAGCTTTTTATCATGACAACATATCAATGTGGTTATTAGCGTACGTGGTCAGTAGAATTGCTGTTTATTGACCAAACGATGTAATTGGATTTTGTTTGGCTAAGAATTCAGTTAGGGTATGACAGTGCGGTTTAGTGAATACACACATCTAAATGTTAATGCATGTTTTAGTGTTTTATTTTTGTTTTGTTTTTAGAAAGTTATTTGTTTGTTATTTGAGAAATTTATATACAATATCTGAACGATACACCTGCGCGCTATTAGTATACCTATGTATGTATCTGAGGACGTAGCGAATGCAACCTGCTTTTTCCTTATCGTTTTGTCTGCGTGCTTGTTCTATAGAACCTCAACAACAGGTTAGTTTTTTTAGGATCATGTCAAAACGATCGTATGACAGTGCATCAGATTACATTTCTTCACTTTAAGCATCTATAACCTCCAGCTTGTGGCTGGAATGCAATGTCACGTTTATAAAATCGAAAAATATATGTCTTTATCTGGACTATATGATATTTGCACGGTTAAGCCGACTCCACCTCCATCGATGGAAAAACAAATACCAACATCAAGGTCTCCCTACTGATATGAAAGCTTTAATTCTGAGTTCTATAAGCAGTTCAATGCATCACCTCTCGATGTAGGAAACTATTTCTCGTCCCCTTAGTAGTTTTCGTCGCACCCAATATCTCGGACAAAATTTTAGCTCCAAACATCGTTATAGCAACTTCTTCAGAATTCTGGTCCATATATTGGTAGAACGTGCGATGCTTTAGAACTAAAACATCCTCCATGGTTCTTAACTTTCAAAAGCTCCCCACAACATTTCTGCTCTAAAACCAAACTATCTGGCGCATATTAGAAAAAACGAACGATGACCTGGAGAAAGCTGACGATTCATTTCTGTGCGGGGTTTCACAAGGCTAAGCTAGAGCAAAAGTCCATTTAAACAAATTGGGCTCAGGGTATTCGAGTATGAAGCAGGGTCTCTGGAAATGAGTTGGACAGAACTGAAACGCTTTGCAAGAAGCCGCAGGTGATGGTATTGTGGACATACATCCTATAACCTACGAGGAGCTACAGGAACTGGACTCTGTATGGTTGTCAAAATCATATTCGGCATGATGCCCCACCTTCCAACCTGAATCTATGTAAATATTCTTCGATGGTTGGGCTATGAGAATGTAGCCGCTACCGCTCGATGTAGCTGAGCTAGTGTAGTTGACCAGAAGCATTGCGGACTGCATTCTCTTCTTGGTAACACTCAGAGAGTTTGTGATTAAAGTGTCTCTCCCATTCTACCTCTTTGTCTATGGAATCGAATATTTGACGAAGAATCTGTTCCACTTTCCTGCTTATCTTTCAATATTCGACGCCACATACAAATGTACGTATGTAGAAGAACCGGCATAATTAATGTTCTTTAGATAATCCCTTTGATTACTCGTGGTAGGTGTCTTGAACACAGTTATTGGTGGAACTTTTTGGTTCTATGCTCGTTGACTTTCAAATCCATATTCCCTACCGTTGTTTTTTTTACAAGCGACGTTTTGTGGGGATATGCCTCGATAGTTGTCAAAAGACATAGTATGACCTTTTTTTGTAGTTGAGACGCATATTTAGAGCTCCCACTCCAGTCATTAGGGATGCTTCCATCCTCCCATACTTTCCTACTAACCTCATGTGTCTTCCTCCACTGCGCTGTACTTTTGGGTTAGATTCGAAGTCAAAACTGACGTATGCATCCATAAGCTTTATATGTCATAGCTATTTTAGACGACTGATGTGCAACGACTAGGTCGATGTCATTGTACAGTTCGTATAGTTCATCGTTGAATCTCTTCCTCCAAAGTCTGTCAACGTACGTGGGACCCAACATATCATGAAAAATCTTTCTCTCGAAGAGGCCGAGGATGTCTTCATCCGCTTTAGACAGAGTCGAAGCCTAAGCCACAAAAATAAGGAGTGGGATTATCAGGGTAGGGCTTAACTATTTAATATTCAATTACCTTCTCTGCCCAGAGAAACAGCGATTGGCAAGAGTCATTCTTCATTTAAATTTTGCTAAGACGTCAGTGTCAGATTGTATAGCATTGCCGAGGTAGACGAAGTCGTCTACTACCTTAAAGTTCTAGCTGTTGATCGTGATGCTCTGTCCAATGCGCCGCGGTTATGTGCCCCTTTTTTTATACTTGGTTTTAGCCTCATTCATCATTAAACTCATTCTTGCAGCTTCTGCTTCAAAACGAAAGCACCAATAATAGACTATTGTCTTCTGTTCAAGATACTAATACATCTGTGTTTGGCAGTGATGCTGAGATTCCATTTATCAGGAATACGATCGTCTTAAGCATTTTAGTAAACAATTGGTGTATACGCTCTACCAAGTCATCTCCAGCTGCTTTGAACAACTCGGCCTGTAGACGATCACGCTAAATAGCCTTATGACCTTCAAGATTGGACTTTGGTATCTTTACTTGGCTTGTGGATGGAAATTTTGACTATCATCGTCTTTGTTGAACGATTCATCCTGCCTAACAGCGGGATGTTGGTTTTCGTCGCCGTTGTACACTTTGCAGAATAAATCGAAAGAAACAGAGCTGCAAATGCACCTAGGAGGTGGAGTACGGTTTGTTAATACTCCTCATCGCTACAGCTTTTGGAGGAGTCATGAGAAAAAGGTTAAGCCTTTTGGGACGGTGGCCTATCAGACAATGTTCAGTAAAAGGGCCGATAACGTGATTTATCCATGATCACTTTAATAGAACCAACTCCTCACTATGTTTCAGACCAAACCTAGATCAGATCTGTCTTGAAATGTTGTAGGTAGAGAGATTTTCCCATCTTCTGCTGGTGCTGCTAAAGGCGTCGACGCTTAGCAAGAGTTTGCACGTGGTGAGAGGCATCCCCAGGCTCTCCCATTTCGGTAGGATCCTGTGGGTCGTTGCCAGTCTGATGACCTCGAAAGCCGCGAAATTTCGTGCAATGCATATATCTGTGTCCCATCGATTATAGTGATTTAATAGGCGCTTGACTGATTTCATTTCAGCCAGCACAAGGCTTCCTTGATTGTCAAGGTTTCCGCCTGAAAAACGCTACAATGCGCTAGAAGGAAACTTAGAATAGAGCCTGTCGGAGAAAACACCGGAACCCACCTCTTCATTAGTCTTGGAGCCGTCTGTCTGGAAGCGAACTGAAGTGTCCTCAGGAAAGAAAACACTGATCTATTGTTAGGGATGCTTGTTCCGAAATATCGGTCCTTTTTAAGGGTTCGCGTTCAAGTAGATTCAAGTTGATTGACTTTCCAGTTTAGTTTTCTGTCCAAAATGAGACCCAAGTACTTTGCATTGTCTTTAAAGGATAGGCTGCTACCATTAATCGTAGAACGATCGACAACGCGTTCCGTGTTTTTCGTCGTAAGGAGAACATGTTTTGTTTTGAGGAGAGCTACCTCTAGTCCGCAATTTACGGCCCATCTAGTGCGCCGAAGGATACCACATTGAACGATTCGATATCGATTGGTTTTTCTAAAGTTTTCACTAGAACTAACAATAGGGTTAAAATAAGGCACCTAGCTCTTTCTTAAGCAGGTGGATAAACGCACGGTTACATCTTAGATTCAACAAAAAACTTAACTCTACCTTACCAGAGCGAATGTTGATAGTATGAATGTGTGTTCCTCACCATTGAATGTGTCCTTTTAGCCCACAGTCTATGTAAAAGTACACTTTCTATTTTTTTAATAGGATGAAGTTACTAATCAGCCAGAGCTAGCCAAACGCAGTTCAATTCTCATGCGAACGTCCTACAAACTTCAGAGAGTATACCGTTCATCTAAATATGGAACCAATTCTCGCTGTTGTTCAATCGCTTGTTGCTTTTATTCCTTCAAGCCCTTTTCCTGTTTCCTACTTATTCAGCAAGTCGTAATTTGTCCGCCCAACCCCAGTCAAACAGAAAGATGTTCTCCCATTCTTCTCGGTGTTCATGTGGTGACCTAGAAGTCTTGTGCCACTATTTCCTCGACTCTATATGTAACCTGATTGGAAAATCAATAAGCCAAGTCATTGACTCTGTCATGGCGCCAAGAAATTTGTCCTCTCCTGAGTTTCCATATGGTCGTTCCTTAATTAGCCGGAGATCAATATTCCTCAGACCTACCATGATAACGCAGTTAACCGAAAGCAAAAACAAAAAAAAAACCTTTACCACAACTCACTCTGCTGCCACATATCAGTTGCTATGCACGTTGCTATCAGCACTTGACGCTGATACGAGTAATGCACTAAATCGTTCTCAGTGTGGTTGCCTTCCCGAAACCCTTATCAATATGTCACTCAAAATAAAGTGAATCCAACCGAAAACCATCTCCGTGGAAACTCGGCTCAAGCCGCAGAATTCGCTTATCATTCCGAGAATAATAGCAAATTTTCGTTATGCGTTATACAACACGTAGGCGTAGGCGTAGGGCAAGGACTACCCCAACACCCCAACACCTCAACCAGCAAACCACCACAGTTGCGAGAGAAACAATTTTATGATATCTGGCGCCAGGTTCCCCAAAAAAAAAAAACAAAACTCACACCCACACCCACACCCTCGTGTACATAATTACATTACTGGACAATTATTATTAAATCGCAGAAGGCAGGATAACGATACGTGGGATGAGGATATGTGCATGCGAAAGGGCTGTGCTAACCTCATGTAAAACCACTCAAACCCCATGTACTCCAACAGAACTGTGTGTATGTGTGCGGTGGCGGCGGCCTCTTAGCAACGCCACGCCACGCCGGCCGACCGACATGTGTTCCCAACCATATGGCAGGGAAAGACTCCCAGAAATTGGCCATTTTTGTTTTCCTGGCAAGTCGTCAACTCAGCAGGATAGATAACACGTAGCGCGGTGCTTTGGGTATCCAAAAGACTTCGCGTCAGAAAATTAATTTGGTTGTGAAATTTTTTCCTGCAGGGGTAGTATCTACTGCGAAATAGATTTCTGCGCTCTCTTATCCTGGAAGGAAATGTACGTGTCCTCCCCCACCTTGGTTCGAAAATATACGAAAAAAGGACGAAGGTTAACGAAGAGTGACTGGGGTAAAAGCTGTGGCGCAGCCTCTAGCTTATGTATCTTGGGCACGGAATGGGGGAAACTTTTAACTCAGCCGGAACAGATCGCAATTGTGTGTGGGAGTAGAGAGTGTGTATCTATGTACATACATATGTACTTATCTGTTTAGCTTTATTCTACGCTGAGAAACCTATGAATGAATGGAAACCCTTTTAATGAATGAATGACGTAGGATGCCCTGTTCCCTCGGCGTGATTTAGCTGTGCTGACGTCAATGGGGATACGCAAGCTTTTCCTGGCAAAACATCGTAAAATGTTCTAGACTTCAACGGTTCAAACGACAACGACAATGACAACGACAGCGGTTATGGCGACATAGTGCGCAATGGTGGTTAATTTGCAGCAGTATGTACGTGGGCGTTTGTGTGCGATTAACAAGGGGATGGAAGTGTATAGGTGTATCAGGCCTTATTTTTTTGCAACAAAAGTTGGCCGGTAAATCAGCCATATGATTGTTTTTTTGAGTTAAATCGATGACAAGGACTACGTCATCTCTTCTGTTCGTTTGGAGAAGACGTAGCAGTATGTGCGAATCCAACAGATTTTCATTCGTATAAGGGGATTGAGGGTTGTTATTTTTGGAAGGGGGTGTGTGTAGGGGGGCCTTGTATCGTGATTTTTATTTAAAATTTTACGAGCCATGAATGGGATGAAATGTGTGCGATTCAGTTATAGCGATTGACTTGTTGCGCGCATCTGGAGAGAACATGCCACTGATACCAAAAAGGGTGCCCATCGAGGGAGAGGTTTTAATATTTATGTCAATGAATTGAATCCGTACGTACCTAGAATTAAAGGATTCAATTGAGCGTATTGAGTGTGTTGAATAATTTTATAGTGGAGTGGGAGTAATGGATTTATTTATAGGCAATGTTGTGCGAGCCTTAACAGGACTGGAGCGCGCCTGTGCATTCACTGTCCACAACCTCCAACAATTTGTGGAAGCAATATGGCGACGTCATCAAAGAGGTAATCCAGATCATCATAGCTAACCAACCACCACTTGAAAAGAGCCCTTGATACGATGGTATGACGTACGAATTTGTCGGAAAGAGGTTCGACACACTTATGACCAGCAAGAGAAGAGTATTGAGCCTGAAGAAGGGCCTACGCAGTCTTATAGTTTAAGGATATCAAAGAGTACTGCGATTAGAACAGCAATCGAATGCCAAGCAACTGGCAGAGGGCTTCAAGTCCGAGATTTAGGCTCTTCGAAACAGTAAAAGAAACCTAGTCACAGGGAATTTTGGATGTATTTAAGGCGCATTTTCAGCCCTAGGTAGCGATAGAGATAAGGCGAAAAGAGAACCCGCGTACAGTCAGTGAAGAAGCCATCCACCCTCCCAGTTTTGAGAAAGTCGGCTCAGCTATCAATAAGCTGAAGAACAACAAAGCCGCTGACTCTGATGGCCAACTAGCGCAGCTTCTCAAAGAAGGTGGTGATGTTTTGGTGGGATGTATGCACCAAATCATCCACCAAGTATGGGTGGATGACTTATCTATCAACTGTATATGTCTCATCTTCAAGAAAGGCGATTGTATGTATGTATGTCTTCTAAGAACCATCGAGGCATACCCCAGTGCCCCATATACGATCCTATCAAACGTATTGTGTGAACGCCTCACACCTACCACATGACGACGACGTTTAACCAATTCTGATTTAACCACCGTGGATGAGATAGCCTTTATGGCGACTTGACTGTTAATATAGATGCCTATCGTCGTGCTGGAGTGCAGTTTCGTGAATAGTTCTTGTGCCGCTTCTGCTATTTCGAGTACTTCCGCTTCGAACACACTGCCGTGGCTTGGAAGTCTGTTGAGATATTATTCGGGTGATTGACCCTCCCGTTAGTCCAATTCTTTCCTTAAGATGTTGGTCTAGCGGGTTCAGTGCAAGTATGGTTCCAAGGCTGCGGTCGGTGTGGCATTAATAGAGCTGGAAGTCCCTATAACTGCCAGGCTTTTTATTTTGGTCAGTGCTCGGGGGTACGTGACTAAGATAGAACGGATCTGACGTCCATGTACATCCAGTGGATGATGGCGGACTTGGTCCCTCATTTGTTGCCAAATGATACAGCATTTGTAGAAGGCTATGGGTGCTTTTTAAGTCAGCTTACGGTCGAGTACACAACCCAGGTATCTTATCTTATCTGAGATTTGGAGGTGTGTACCGCCTGAGTCGCATGGACCCGATTTGTGGTCCATATAAGAGCGATAATAAGAGCGAATTGGAGTAGTTCGGTGATGGTGGTAAGAAGTTCGAGGTATGAACGAAAAGTCGCCATTATGACAACATCATCCGCGTGTGCGATAACTTTGGCCCCACTTCGTTCTAATTCCTTTAAGATTCTGTTTACGACCAGAATCAATAGTGAAAGGGATAGGACCCCACCAGCTTTAAGTTGATGTGTCCCGTCTTGATCATGGATTCAACCCAGTCTGAGACTACTGGAGCTATGTTTTGTTGGTCCAATGCTAGTCTTATCGATTCGGATTTCACATTGTTAAAGGCTCCTTCTATGTCTAGGAGTTTTCAATCCGTGTTACCACTTCATGCAGGGCTGTGATATATGAGTAAAATTTAGTCCAATTACCGTGGCGACTTTTGAGTGATCTTACAGATCTGCTCTGTGTGGAGAGGAGCTTCTTTAGTTTTGCAGGCTCTTTTGTACCTTACCACCCTGTGGTTCATATCCCTGTAAATACACAGAAGAAATACGACGTTAATATGCTTCCTGGCTGCGAAGGGTTACATTTTCCTATGGTAACGTTAGCATCGCTCTTATTGCAAAAATAGGTCGAAAAGGTAGAAATTTGGATTTTTTTTTCAAGTCAAACTTAATCAACTGGAGTAAGCCCACTCATCCGGCGACAATGCTAGAATCAACCCAAATGTCAACTTGATGAACTTTCATTCCCGTCATCCGTCCGCCATGTCGCCGATGGCATGCCATCGTTTGATGTTTGTAATTAAAATGCTGCCAATGGCATATCGCGAAATTGTACATTGATAACAAAATGATTGTTAAATGAAGCGAAATGTGCCAAAATCACCGATTAGAAAACCCACCCTAGGACCCCCAGCCCGGCACCAAAGCGAATTCATCTCCTGGCGACATCGTCAAAAAAAGGAAAACAAAAAACGAAAAGCAAACAAAAAAATGCTTCCAATTAATTTCCGCTGAAGCAGAAGCTTAAAGCTATATAAGGAACAAGTATTGCGAAGCATGTCCTACCATCAGCAAACACATCTTCATCCACAGCACCCCCCACCCACCCACAGATACACAGATACGTATCGTTCTCTACCTCGCTCGGCATGACGTCTGACGGCATGATTTCGGTGGGCGGATGTTGGCTATTTTTAGATTCGCTACTATGATTATTGGTTCTGTTGTTTGCGCGCTTGTTTTTAGAACACGATTACGAAAGGCGAAACAGTGCTACCATCAGAAGTCAGGCGTCTTGTCTGATAAAGTGGGTTGAAGTGACGGAAAAAGGTATTACGGGCTGCCGGAACAAAAACCACCGAGAGAGTGTGTGTCGATTCGATTGTTCTCAAGGAGAAGCCGCCGCTGCCGCTGCCGCCACCGCCGCGGTACTGGTATCGGGATATGATTTGGTGGGTGAAGAAGATCCGCTGGATTCGTTCGGTAGTCGTACATCGATTGAGCCTCGCAGTGGTGTTTCTCGAAGTAAATAAAAGTGTATCTAATTATTTGTCTTTTGTGGTACGAGGCTTGTATATGGTATGCTGGTGCGCGACTGTGTAGTATAATGATGTCGTGCAGTGAGGTTGGCGTCGATGAGCTTCATGTGCAAATGTCGAAAGATTAGAAGTGAGTGTTCGATGGATGTTAAAGAGCCATTTAAACTTTGAAAGTTCATCCAACCTTATGGTGGATTCTGGGATCTCCACGGGTATCTTGATTTACATGGAATTTGTTTCATGTTTTCGCTTGCAAATGGCTTAGATTCCTGGAAGATTAAGGAAATGCAAATATACATTCGAAACATTGCCATAGCCACATGACTTTTGACGTCGTCGTCCTCGTCGTCGTCGTCGGTGAAAAGGAGTAATTAGTTTTTGAACCTTTCTTTCCATAACGCGTACCGCAAATACGGGGGCGGATTCCGACACCGACTCGACTAATTCCGAGATATCTTTTCCACCGCGTGAATTAGTTTCATGTGAATAGGGAGCCAAAAGAAATCCATTAAGAGGGAAATTTTATCAGAATTTGTTGATTAATTACATGGATTTATGGTGATGATTACACGGGCTTCTTTTTTTTTTGCAAATCAGCGTGGGTTCGCGCTGCGGACAGGAAATGAGGACTCATCACTGTGTGCGCCGTCGTTTGGTATTGCTTCGTAAAAAGGAAATCGATTACCAGTTCCATACTGCGTACATATGTACATACATAAATGATGGTTTCTTTTGAAATTTGTGTTACAAAATTTTTTCTGTTGACAGGTCAGGGGGTAAAAGAGCTTTTTTAAAAATAAAGTACACTCGCGATAGAGTGAATTAATAAAAACCAGGCGTTCACAATTTCAGACAGCCTATAGTAGAGTTACCCAAGAAGTCTACCGTTTTCATGTTAGGTAGTTCAGATGCTTTTAGTGTCTTTCTATTTCCAGGGTCAGAGTAAATATTGCTCACCGTTGCTACAAAGTCGTTCTTGTGTCTTAAAATAGCACATACAGTTGACTTGGCTATTCTGTATTGGAAAAATTCACATCGCCACACTCATGATACCAATAGGGGCAAGATGTCTTACAAATGTGTTCCATATTTAGTAGATTTGATGAAGTTCAAGTTGTCATTAATTGGTCTTCTGAATAATAGTTCTATGTCACAGACGAAGTGTCGCCCGAAAAATCTAAATCTTAGTTGGTTAATACCAGGGCAGTGACAGAGAAAGTAGGTTATATCACATCACCGAGATACATATGTCTTCTACCGAAAAGGATTTCCTATCCTTTTGTATAATTTAATCGGTCCTACTTTTGTCAAAGCAAGGTCATAAACTTCTTGCCATCACACAGGTGTCTAGGGAGGACCATCTACTGTTGGCTTCTTTACAGCCCTTAATCCCTGCTTCTAGGTTCAGTTCATAAGGCGGGGTGAATACCTGTTCTGATGTACATACATACATTCCTTTGGCCTTGTCATTACCTGGTATATTTTCGTGTCCAGGGACCCAGCAGAGGCGGACTAATTTGAATATGCCCAATAGGCCGACCGCTTTTTCATTGTTCTCTACTATGGAACGAGCTTGTAAAGGGTTTCCATGGTAGGGGTAAGGCAAAGGTAAGGTAATCCGTGGTACGAACCTGTCCTAGATATTTTTCCAGGATCATGGAAGTGCCCGCTGTATTATGAGTGCAACAATCTGCTTAGGACACTAATTGATGCTAAGGCTTGAACAAAGATATCCAAATGTAGTAAATCTGCTATTTACTTACAAGGCTTGCAGCCTTGGAGCTTGTAAAGGGTCTCCATGGTAGGGGTAAGGCAAAGGTAAGGTAATCCATGGTGTGACCTTCGTTGCCTCGATAAATTTATTACAATTGCACCAAGGGCAACGCATTACTATACCCGCTTTTCTGAAGTCTTCATTCAAGCAATCTATTAAAACAGATTTAGAATAGCTTGCAGCCCTGGAGTGGTTGTTCTCATAGATGGCACTTGTCATCTTCCAATAACTCACTAAAGGTAGGAACCTGGTACCAGTGGTACCTTCAGAGGCGTATGCGTCTCAAAAGTTACAGAATAAAGGAGGTAAGTGGTACATCATCGCTTTCGCTAAGTTTATAAAAATCACAACAAATTGGCAGATCTGGATCTGGTTTTGGTATTAAATTCCTATTGACTAACTCCCTCGTATTGTAAATATGGTTCTAAATCGATTTAGAAAATATCAATGTTCTTGGCCCAAGATTGTCTTTTATTCTGCTAAAGTGCATTCTATAAGGTGACCAGATAGCAGTGATACTTCTTCCAATTGTTTTATTTCAGCAGCTGTTAATGACATCCAGCTGTCAAAATATTCAGTAAGGCCTGCCATTCCATCATGCATCGTTTCAAGCTTGCCGCACGTGCAAAAATTCAGTTATAAATGCGCAAAGTGAATTTCGTTATATCTTACCAAGTAAAGTTACCTTGGGTATCCCGATTGCACATGCAAACTTAAACTAAAGCTGGATGCTTTTAAGAGATCAAATCTCAGGTGGAGATTTCTAGCGACAGAACTGAATCTGAAACACTCTAAGACTTTGATCTCTCTTAGCGGTTTGCTTATCAAAACTATATACATACATATAATTTATTTTTATTTTATTTTAGATTTTTAGAAACTTAAATTGGTTTCACTAGTAGGTATAAAGAATTTTATGATCTAGGTAGAATCACAACGGACCTATTATTGATATAAGTGGTGTTTCGATAGCTGTTTACCACTTTAAACCTAACATTACCTAACCTAAGAAAACTTAACTTCAAATACATGCAATATTGCGTGTCCTTCTTTGACGCCAAAACAATTACTTTCAATACCACCAAGTTCAAAAGTCACAACGAATCATTCATAGGAAATACTTGAGTCTTACCGAGTCATAAAACTATTCAAGGTATTCGAAAATTATTCAAAACCATCGATATCTGTCATTTTTAAGAGGTCTTTTCTCGTTGACAGTTTGCAAATGTCAGCTAATGTCACATTCCATTTGCATATTCATTGCCGATAATATGCATCCAGCTATCACCTCACTCTTTTTTTTTTGAACACTCGAATGCCAATCGATAAATCCAAATAAATGGGACAGCTAAAGCAGATAAAATCGAACCGCAGCGATGATGAACTTAATATCTGCGAAGGCTGGTGACTCATCACCGAAAGATTGTTGTGCACGAGACAGATTATGCTGACACCCTTATTTCAGACGCATAAGGTTATGAAACCTTGTCGATATTATTCTGAGCCGTAACTTATATTCTAATCTGTTTTGTTTTTTAAATGTCAGATGTTTTCATGTGACACGTCGTCGTCTGAGCTTAACCGAGGTGTTATATGGGTTTTCTTGTTATGAAAAAGAATTACACGCACGTATTAACACTTATATAATTTTATTGGCTCAAATGAGGGAATATTATGGATCTACATAGATATGTACGTCAGTCTAGAGGCAGATTGTGAATCTGTAAATGAGTTCAAGAAATTAGAAAGTGTATTACAATGATCGATGTGGTGCAGTAACATATGTAAGTCCCAAATTTTCGTGGAACTAATACCTAAGTATTTAATAAAAATTTGGTTCAATTTAAGTCTGAGCAAGGTGGCTTGCTTCATTTACTAACAGGATCTCACCCTTTTTTTTTGCAGGGTCTAGTCACTATTGCGGCTTCGTCGCTCCGCTGGACAACTGTCCGGTAGGCGCTTACAACTTAGATTTCATGAATTTGTTGTTTGGATTTTATTTCCATTTAGCGATGTACTTACTTTTCCCATGCTCTTCTGGGTATTTTTATTCTCCAAGCTTATCAAAAAAAAAAACTCTGTTAGGTGGAACATACGTTCTTAATTCGATTTGGCACTTATGTCCTAATAGGTCCCGAAAAAAATGTTTGGGATTTATGTCCCTGCGTCGATAGATGCATGTTTCTCTGGGGTCTATGTAAATTGAACAAAAAACAAAACAAAAAGAATTGAGGTAGAAGCCAATAGTTTGTTTCTCCTAACCAGTTCATTAAGTTTCTGCAGGTATTCCCACACAAGATTAGACTAAATGACATATAAGTCATGATAGCAGCTTGGCTTTCTGACATTATGGCTATGTCGCAGTTGGCATGATTTCTCTCAAGTTAGATTTGGACATATCTAACTAAGGCATGGATTTCAGCTTGAAGGTACTTTTGCTCATTGGTTCAGAATATTTGGGACTTGCTCCAGTTCCTTCGTTAGTTCTTGAAACATCTTATTGACACAATTATTTTCAAAGTTCTTAAACTTTCTCATAATATCGTCTCTAGGAAAGGACAGGAGTGATAGTCTGTTGACTGTTTGAAGGTCTCTAATTTAGATTTTTTTATTTCTTCGTTGTAGGAGATCAACGCTATTGTGTAGCTCTGCTACTACCCAGCACGTTAAACAATTTACGCGTTTGACAGATTGCACTTCTGGTTACTGGGTAGCCGGTTTCAAACACATCCGTGATGCCCCTCGTACTGGAGCTCTCCTATCATATCATATCAAAATGCTCCAAACTAGTTTTAAAAAAATACATGTACAACACCAAAAGTTGTGAGAAACCAGCCGCCGAATCTCATCGCTTCCAGTTACTTCCAATGACTTTGAAGAAAATCTATCTGGGGTTTAGGGTAATCGAATCTTTTCAAGTTGGTTTTGACGTGATTAATCGAATGTCATTGCCATGTTTTAGCCCAGTGCTAAGTCGAGTCAACTACTGGGATGTTATAGCTGACATCTATTATTGGCTGTTAGAAAAGCCAGCTTTGAAATGAGATGTACTTATAAGCCCCTTTTCAGACTTACTCACCAAGCATAGATCGGCATTTTAGTTTCTAGCTGAACGAAGCGAAGCCCTTGTGTGTTAAGCGTTAAACACTTATCAACCAAAAATGTTCTTTCCGTGAGCTTTTGCCATTTCTATTAAATCGTTGGTATTGTCAGAGACTACAATGGCTGTAGTTTAATGGGTGCGGGCACTTTGCAAGGCCTTCGTTAGACCATGGCACATTTAGTGGCTGACGTTGTCTGAGGGACTGATCTTCTTGTTCTTTCTTGGCGGTACCTAGAAGACCAAGTTTTGGATTACTTTCACAGGCCCGACCTTTCTGTTTGGCTTTCCTTGGTTTCAGTTCAATAATTTAATTTGGATGTGCCATGAGGATTCAAATTATATTACATTCCAACTTGGTTATTCTATGCAACTTCCTTTCTGCTGTAACACCTGTATTTATCAACTCGATTAAACGCTTCTCATTCTTCTTATTATTTTTTCTATCTTTTACTTTTCCTTCTTATCTCTTCGAAGAGCTCATGATCGGTTCCCATCCTGTTCTGTTCGTCAAACTAGGCGTGCATGTGGAAATTCAGCATTTATATCTCATGTCTGGCACTTCTAACAATTGCTGCTCTACTGATCTCCATCCTCGCGGTATTGGAGTTAAAGAGACTATTTACTCTGGACATTAAATTTAAAAACAGAAGTACTGGAGGTAACGTGCAGAGTATTCATTCCCTCAGTACTGCCAGAAATGTCTTCTTTCTAGTTTTTGTTTCATTTAGATCCGCATTATAGCTATATTTTTAACCCTTTTTCATCTGTAGACGTCATTTGTTATGAGGACCTCGAGTTTAGGTCCAACTTCCCTGCAGAATGCTCTATTTTTTTTCAAGGATATTGTGATAGTCTAGATCAAGTAAGACAAAGGCATACCTATTGCTCATCTCTGCCTGTATGATGGTTAACATTTGGAAGACTAAATGGAAGTTCAGAATATACACACATACACATGTAGGTTCATACTTGTGCCTTATATACCATTTACTTTAAATGACTGCATATTCTCCGTAACCGTAATATTCAAACAAGTCGTCCTTGTAATTGTGCGTCAAAATTTTTCGTTAAAAAAAAATACCCAATGAAATCCCGAAAAACTGTCAAAACTAAATCAAATAACCCGTTTTTTGTGTTTGTTAAAGACCTTCGCAAGAGGACACAAAAGAAAATAAGCATGGTACAAGGTGCCCTCATGTGGCGCCGGCTATCGACTTCCGACAAATTTCCTTACCGATTTTTGGCCAAAAAACATAGCACACAATCTAACAAGAGACTTCGAATACTGAAACGGAAGCTTAGACGAAAGCCAATCATTTTTACCTATATTAACTAGGAAAGGAAGTCCAAATATGCAAGAAGGTACGTAATTGCATTTATTTGGTGGCTTCAATATTCAATTTGCACCGCAGGACATTCGGCACACTAATGGTGATCCTTGATGGTAAAGCAAATCCGCTAAACGGGAGTTGGGGATCTAAAAACCAAAAAATTACAAAAACCCTTAAATAAGAAGTACGCCATTCGGCTGTAATATCTGGAAATACATATTCGTATACAAAATAAACTCTATTTGTTTAGTCCAAGACTCGAAAACTTGTTTTAATGGTATTGCAGCTCATTAAGTATCGACTACGTTAGGTACGTACTCCTCAACTTCTTGGAAGGTTGTCCCTAAGGTTGGTTTTGAGAAACTTTCAGTAGTAGAAACTACTGCAAACATAATATTCGAATTTTATTTGTGACACCTCTTACGATATTCAGTCAAGCTAAAACTTGATGTGTTTCGGCTCCCACACCGAAAATAGACAACCATCAGCTCGAGTGAGGCTGTGCAAACAAGATCATGTTATACGTGGCTAGTAATAGTAGATGGCTTTAAACAAAAGCCTTTCACAAGAAATGTTGGTAAGTAGATTAGCTGAAGGAATGACCGACAAAGATTTGTGGAATTCCGAAAGGCGAACGCAAAGAAACAAAAATTTAACAAGGGGTCCAGTGGCGTGTTTTATGGCCCGAATTCTTGAACCAATCTATCTGCAACCTTAACCCTTCACCCAAATGGCATCAGCATTATTTCAGACGGACATGACAGCATAGACCTGCCATCTGGCCTTAATATGCCAAAATAATGCGCATTCATAGACGCATAGGACATTCACTAATGCGCAGTCACGCTCCATGCAACCAGTATATAATGGTGGAATAGCAGTATTCGTCCAGAAATACTTCTAACTGACTACTAGGACAAACCTATACGAAATCCAATCTTGACCGTATGCGTTGACAGTCTTTGGAGGAAGAGATTTAAAGACGAACTGTACGAACTGCACAGCGGCAATGATTTAGTCAAAAAGTTGCGCAACAGTCGTCTAGGATGAATAGGACATATAGAGCGGATGGAACAAATTCTCTGGCTCGTAGATTCTTTGAATCCAACCCGGAGGAACAATGTAGTAGAGGAAGACCTCGTTTAAGTTGACACCCACTAGTAGAGGGCGATGTGAATCGATTTAATTTATCTTGATTTCGTCGTCCAATTGTGAGAAATCCTTAACTTCTAGACTGAAGATGCCTCAAACGTTAAGGATGACTTCGGTCGCTTCTGCTTCTTATGCCCAACTACTGCTTCTGTGTATTTTTCCATAGATCTTCACCACCACTATGATAAAATCCCCATTGGTCTACTGATGTTAAATATTTGCTATGGATATTCTTGTACAATCATCAGGAATAGTGTTTATTTGTTGACTATAGCAGGGCAACAAATAATATCGGTGAAAGAATGGATCACTGAGTTAGGTCAGTTTGTGAACCAAATGAGTTGAGGAATAACTTTATATCCAACTGTAGAGTTGTTGTGATAGTCAGTAGGATGCCAACATTCAGGATTTTCTTTAATCTCGTGCTAAGCCTTCAGTTCTTGAGTTAATTTGAATTTATAAGTGTGTTGGTAAGATCTTTAGCAAAACTTGCCACAATGTGAACTGAGGGATTCCCAATTCCTGTGAACGGTTTGGAATCGAATGATTGGGTCAACTGAAGTCGTTACGGGTACGATATTTTCGGTACTTCAACCATAACTTTGTCTCACTGGCACAGGAGCATTCATCAGTAAATATGTTGACTCAAATTTATTTACTATAGTACGCACAGCTTGTCTGGTTGGACGATTATTATGACTGAATATTGGTGAAAGTACTCTTAAAGTGTAGTAATTTTACTAATTTCCGAACTTCACTCTTTTGTAAACTTCACCATGATAAAAATGTAGTCTTTGCAGAAGTCTTAACATTAACACATCATAAAAATTCTTTATGGTTTCGTTTGTATTAAAATACAAAATTGTTATGTCCCTTTTGAAAAAACCCTTTACAACTCGTTTTCTTACTTAAAGTTCATAGCTTATAAAATTTGTGTCAACACGTTTGCTTGGAAATTTAAACATTTCCTTCATGTGCAAAGAACTGAACAGAACTAGCTCTTTTTCCTTTAAGTACAAGACCATGGGCTACAGAGCAAAAGCGGTTTAGTTTTGTTGGTTCTTGAGGAATACTTGTGGAGAGAGAGCAAGAGTTTTGGTTCCTTACTACGTATTATTAAAAGGAGATGGAAAACAAATGTCGGCCTTTTGAAGATACATACATATGTAGATATATATGTTCTCACGCATTTCCACATTAGGTACGCTAGAAATTCAAAAGTCGATCATTAAAAACTTTCCAGCAACATTGAGCAACACTAACCATCTAAAGCCCTTGTCCTGGACAAAAACATTCGTTTGAACCTGTCGTAATAGAAATCGTCTTCAGCGAAATTGGGAAATTTGGCTCCAAAAAATTGATCTAGATAACCTAGATGACTAAATGAGATCTAGTTTAAATTTAACATATACAAGTTAAAATAAGCCGATATCTCAATTACTCTATTTTTTTAGTTTGAATATAATATTGTTATATCCTCATTAAACTCTTTACTTCTATCCAAAGTGAAGGATGCCACGCTTAATTTATAAAGCCTCATGTATGTGAAAGTACGTACAGCCCAATCGGAGAAGCATTTTCGTTGTTATACTCACAAGTGCTTGTTACAAGTGCTTATCACAAGTTCGCGAAAAATACGATGTTACTGGAACGAAGGCTAGGGAAGACAGTAAATTATAGTTATGTTCTCTCAAAAAACTGTACAAGTGTCTCTAAAGTGCTGTTTTTAACTAAATAGCTATATTAGTTGTGTAACTATGAACAATACCGACGAAGGTGCGATTAGAACGTCTGCCGTCATTAGATAAGAAATGTAGATTTTGCGCTTGAAATCAGCAATGGTATAACTACAAATTCTTCCGTTTCCGCCGGAAGTGTTTAGATAAGATAACAATAGGTATCTTGCAATATACTATTAACTGAGAAGATACAACGCTAAGTACCACCGCTAATAAAGATTGAAGACTTTATTTACTTAACTTCCGGTGCGACTAATTGCAGTTATTTCATTTTGTACTAGTATGTACTCATATCAATCTATTTTTTTTTAAATACGCAGGCACTGGTAGCTCAAAAACATCTTGACAATAGTTTTCAATTTATTTGAAATGACATTTGTTATAAGAGATTGATTTGAAATTATATGACAGTGTAAGTTAAAAAAGCCTTGTTCTTTAGAAAACTAAGAATCTGTACATGAAAACACCTACAATAGTTCGAATTGTAAAAAATGTAAGAATTTATTGGACGGTGTGTGAATGTCAAAAGTTCTAGAATATGTGAAAAATTTCGGGAGTACTCTTACCTATTTTTGGTTCAATGTCTGAGTGATATTTCCAGAAACAAAACAAAATACATTGTTTTATAACTCTTTGTGATCTTAATTTTGTTATTTTCTTTTTCTTTCCAGGTATGGTTTGAGTATAACGAAATAAATATAAAGAATTGTAAGTTTTACATTTAATCCCCTGATACATAACAGAGTATACTGTATATATAGTTTTAATCACACATTAAATGTCTATTGTCCAGTTTCTGAACGTTTTTGAATGGTTCATGACGACGATGAAACCTTTAAGCGTCGTAAGTTCGTAGAGTACACCGCTTAGTAACTATTATTTTACACTGAATTTACCGGTAGAGCACAGGCTGGTGCATGTCCCGTCCAAAATGTCGACGAAGTACAAAATAGGTCTGGTTGGTGATTTCATTTTGAAGACATTACAAGTTTCCTACATCATAGTTTTTTCTGTACTTAACTCTTCCGTCTTAGGTATTTACAAGGAAGGAACATGTTGTATCCCTTGACTGGACGTATACTTTTTGTTTCGGAGCTATGTTAAACTTCGCTCATTCGAGGAGTCATAGTGCTAAAGAGAGAAATTATTGCTAATACAACAATACTCCTATAACATTCAGATGTTTCAACAGATCACTTTGGATTACTGAATTGTTTATACTTACTTTTGTTTTGTTTTTGCTTATTGTGTTAAAAACTACTGAAGTGGATATATGTACATATGTACATATGTAGATTTCTCAATAAAACACGGCTAGTGTAAACAAAGTTGGACTAATGATACATTCTTGTGGAATCTCATACTAAAAAAATTTCTGCTAGCAAAATCGTATACCTACATAGATACATTCGTAAGTATTAGATAAAGATATAAGATTTTTTTTATCTACGAACTTTCTAAATAGTTTTAATTGTTCTAAGAACCGTAGACGAAGTTTCTTAAAATATAAAGGGTGCGTTATCTTTCATTTTGGTATGTAAACATTGAATAAGTTTGACATTTATTAACCGATTGACTTGAGTGGACTTCTTTGAAACGTCAATGCAGTAATATTTTAATCATAAATCGCTTCATACCGGAGCAACGAGAAATAATGACGCTGTACATTGAAAATAGTCGTTCAGAACCACCGTCTAACATTGTCATTGTTGTTTGGTGTCGAATTTTGTTGAGCACCACCTTGCAGTGCATTTTGAAGGATGATTGGGTGCAATTGAGTACCAACAGACCGTTCAATACGGCAAAACAGTTGCTCGAATGGTTGACACTTAACCTGATTTTTGGAAGCAAATTTTGAAGAACGAAGCCGATATGGATCGGTAGATGTTGGCTCATTATGTCGGTTCAGAAAAATGTGAACAAGGTCTGTACGGTTACTGGTTTCAACAACACGGTGCGCCATGGTACACTGCAAAAATAATACAGTTTCTGGCTAGCCACCCAGATCTCCAGATTTGACCCCTTCGAACTTGTAAAGTTTTTTCAAGAGCAAATTGTACGCCAAACATTAGTGTCGAAATCATCGTTATACCGCCCGAGATGCTCGAAAAAGTCTGGGAAAACCCAGCAAAATGGACTCATTCTGCTTTGGTCAACAGTGGCGGCCACTGGATTGATGTTGTAGTCCAAACAAATTGTAACAAGATGGCGCACCCTCTCTATGTATCAGCTAGTTATTGGTTAAAACTGAAGTCAGGTTATCCTAAATTCAATATGTAAAACGGCCAACGCACGTACATACATATGTATGTACATATGTTTATCTATCTGATACGCCTTTGTAAACCGGTGGCAAGTTTTCCCCATTCAAATGTACAAAGACAAAACCCGCTTTCTTTTAGAAGCTACTGGTAGTGATAGCGGGGATCTTCTTCAACACTGTAATTTGATCCGTGATCTAAATTTTGCAAAGATAAATCTTCCAAAATGCCAAGATCCATAGTTCCATTCTATCAATCAGAAACAAATACGATCTTTACTTTTCCTTCATCTTAGTATGCCATCGTATCTGTGGCGAAAGTGTGTGTTTCTCAGAATATCTAACCATTCACATTTTATTCAATTTACGAAATCAATTAACGAGAATTAACAGCTAAACCATCAACTATTTTTTTTTTATTCCAATAAAGTATTTTTGATTTTAGAATTGTTAAACAAAAAAAAAAGTAGTTGGTATCTCAAGAAACTTTACCAAACCAATTGTTGAAAGTAAAACTCAATGAACCAAACCACTTTGCCATTCTCTCCATATGCCATATATAACCAGGTCGATACACCACTTTTAGGTGACCGGGTGTGTGTACTAACACCACAACTGAATGCCATTCAAAGCTTCTCACTTTATGTACTACACTAGTAGTACTAGCGCAACAGCAACAGCAAAAGTATAACACATACGAAAAGTTTCCCCCAAAAGCTTACAGAAAACAAAAAAGAGTGGGACGCGTACTAGAATCTTCTTGATGCCGTAAAAGATACACTAAGCCGGCGAGAGCTTTTGAAAGTCGTGTTCGAAATAAATGAGAAAAACCTAAAAACTGGGGAAAATTGTGACGTAATAAATAAATCACACCCCCCCTCCCCCTCCACACTGCACACATATGTACACGACAGGTGGGCGAAGATGGGCAACCAAAAATACCCTTCATCTCAGAAACCCTTCGAGAGTGTTATTTAACCGTCGAATCATCTCCGAAAGGCATGCAAGCAAGCAGCATCTCACTGCAGTTCCAATAAACCAATTGCATTCACTTACCGACATACGTACACACATACAATATCTGTATGTATGTAGAAGGACTCGCACACTAAGCAAACAAACACTAACCGAGAGAGCGTGTGTTGCGGAGGCATTTGCTATTCGGCATTCGGCATTCTAACAAGTATGTATGCAGGTTTTCCCCTGCGACAACAGAAAAAGCTTTTAAACATACTTTTTTGTTGTTGTTGTTGTTGTTTTTCTATAGCCTTGTTGTATTCATTAAATGCCAACGCCAAGCGGTCGGTATAGAATAGAAGTCGTTCAGTAGACCAAAGTTGGGGAAATGTTAATTTAAGATCTCCACTAGCAGTAACAGCAGCAGCAGCAGCAGCAGCAGCAATCCAAAAGATACTCGTATCTTTTAGTAGTATAGCCCCCCAAACAGTAACCGTAACAAGTTTTTCTCTGCCATCGTGGTCTCAACCAAACATCTGTATATGTGTGTGCATTAGTCGGCCCCCCCACGGTCACCCGCGCTCTATCAAACTTTGTATATACAACAGAGAAACAGTCGGGGAACAAAAATATTCGTTTTCACTCTTCACTCAATTAATGAAATAATGAAACTGGCAAGCAACCAGTCGTTCAGTGAGTGTGACCGCGTACGAAAGTGAAGTTTATGAGGAGCAGCTGAAGATACAACTCACAAATAAAAATTTTGTTGATCGTGTGGTTTTTTTCTCAAACACTTGACGTTCATTTTTCAAATTCTATTCTCAACGTATTTTTGTGTTAAAATTTTGTTTGTTTCTTTTTTTTTTTATTGAGAATTTTATTCGTTGTCAATCGAATTAAATTGAATACCCAAAGTGAGATACACACAAAAGAAAAATTTCTATAGATACAGATACAGGCGTAGTAGAATAGACTTTTCTCGAAACATTCGGAAAAATCCAACTTGTGTGTGGCTCTCTAAAAACCAAATCGCAATCAAATCAGAGTATTCTAAGGACTAAAAGATACATCAAGAGAGGTGTTTAGTGACGTGACACGGGGCTATTTTCAAAAAAATACAAAAAAGAAAGAATAAAAAAGTAAAAAACTACCTATCCGTTGGTAATTTTTTCTACGCTTTGCACTGTTTCTATACTCTGTGAGCTATTTTAAGAAAGTCGAGTAAAGAGAAAACAACTTTTTGACTGTTCTACGATTTTCATACGTATAATCACCTTATACCTATGACAAATATGCGTACTATTACCTGACAGCTGTAATTGAAATTAGTTTTTCTTTTTTTGTTTTTGTGTGTTTTTTACATTTTTTTTTTGTTTGCTATTGAATTCTCTTTGAAAAGGGAACTCATATAAGTGACACTATAAGCAAAATCAATTCTTATTCAATTCAAGTGGCCAAACGACACACGACAAGAAGACACTACCAGATACTAATACTATAAGTATCTATATCTCTATTAATTGGGAATTCTTGTGTAATAAGTGTTTCCAACCATATTGTGATCAATAAAGTGCATTTTTCAGTGGAGAATTCACTAAATATAGTCCAAGAAAAATAAGAAAGAAGTATAATATCTAATTAAAGTGCGTGGTGAAGTGCAAGAAGAACTTTTCTTTTTTTTTATTGTTCAAACGCATATCGTCGTCGTCATTGTCGCTGTTTGTTGTTATCCACCCAAATAACTACCAATTCTCACCCTAATAATCGGCACTCAGCAGCAGAGGAACAGCAGGGCCACAAGAAGAGTAATCGTCGTGGAGTGCAACACTCTTTTCTGTTTTTGTTTTTTGCTTCTACGGGGAGCAGTTTGTACACACATTTTGTTGAGAATCAACAATTGCAAATATATCTCTCGCCGATACGCAGTTACGAAATACATAATATAATCAAATAATTGAGTGAAAACTTGCCAAAGAGAAAAAAAAATTAATAATAAATTCATTTGATTTCACCTACCTTTGTGAAACGTGATAAACAAAAAAGCGTTCTTATGAAATCGGAAAACTGGATCGAATCCTACAATGAAAAGGTGAATAATAAAATTTGTTTTGTGTTTTCTTTTTAAATATTTTTAGTGACATTTTTTATATACATACATATGTATGTATGTATGTCTTCGTTGTATCTGCGGATAGGAGGGAAAATGTATTTTTCTTGAAACATATGTTTGGGTTGGCTTTCGCTTGGCGACAACACCAAGGGTTGGGATGAGGTTTTTTCTTGCTGTGTTCTTGTCTACGAAAGAAAACATAATTGAATTATTCTATGTATACATATGTACGTATGTATAAAGAATTTTGAAAATATGCATATTTAGAATTAGCGGTCTTTTATATAAGATACATAGATAGAGACGCAATATTAGAAAGTTATAGGTATCTACGTACATACGTCAGAATGACAAAGTGATTGACATCAGAGAGACACTGTTAAGCTTTTATACTTTCCTAATTAGTGAGTTTGGTGATGGTTTAATTACTTTTTTCCGTATGGGAAATATTTTTGACTCTGCTGGAGTTTATCTACCTTATGGACTGCAGATACTATATACTTCTGTATGCTGCATTGCCGTACTCAAACTTTTAAGTAGTCCACGTTGATTTATCTATCCTGATGCATCATTATTAAGTATATTTGAACATTTTCCTAGTTCTGATGAAATATGTAGAAGAGCCTAAAGGGTATTTTAACTCTACTGAGGAATTTGTATTAGTCGCAGATTACTTTGAACCAAGAATAACCAGCAGCAATCCGAGGTAAAAATTTCATCAGTCTTCTAGATAATGTGACACTTAGTAGAGGCTGGTATCTATTATGTGGTCGATAACGTAATATTTGTATTTTTCTTGTTATTAACATCTTTGCAATGTTTTTCATTGTTAAGAGGCATGTTAAGAATACCAGCACATATTTTGTAGAAAATATTTAACATAAAACGTATTTTGCTTGAAGACTAAAAAATATTTCGGTTTTCGAAGGACAGTCGAATATTTTTGTAGCTTCAGCGATAGTATAGTATAAAACCTTTTAAAGAAATTATTTGGTAAGGATATACAGTGGAGGTCACTTATGTATAACGACCCTGAATGGAGCAAGGAAATAAAGTCTTTATATTTGTCGGAAACCAAGCAAGTGAAAGTAAAGTCGACAGTATAAGCCGAGGTCGTTCCAAGTGTCTTTCAATGGATGTATGAATACGTGACATGGACCACACAATTGGTAGTGAACTTACCTAATGGTTTGGTCTCAAGTAGGATTGCAGGGCTTTTCTTTCAATTTATTTTATTTTCGAAAATCTATAAAACATTTGTGCTTATTTACTTAGAGAAGATACAATGCTGTGTAAAACTTGGCCTAAACAAATACGCCTCTTCAGTTAGCCTGATCCTTAGCTAATTCCTTCAGTCGCACACTCGAAGTTGTTTGAAGTGTCTTGCTACTATGCAAGCTCTATTTGTTTTAGGTATTTTCACATTTGGCGGAAGGATCTAAACAACTTGCAGCGTAAAGTGTGGTTAATGGAGTATCTACAAATTCTGGGATAACACTGGGAGTAGGAGTAAGAAATAGCTCAATGGAATAAAGACACTAGTGGCACTTTATTTACTCAATAGAATAATAAGTAGTTCCTTCTTCATTCGAATCTAACTCAGAAATACTATTTAACATGGAATCGTATACAAATTTTGAGTAATTTTGGGAAATCCACTAACATTTTCCATCCATTCCATTTTTTTACGATTCGGATTCAGATTTTCGACATAATACTGTGTGGTACGATACATGTACATATCTGTCAGTCGTGTACTTGGAAAGTTCAATGATATCGGAACATAGTGGAAGGCAGCTTCTGAAACTATAACTTCACCTATCCTGTTGCGATGCCTCGTCAAACCCGCTCTTCCTTAAGCATGGCACGGAGATAGTTGTTAAACCCGTTCGAACTATGGAGGTTAAATCATTTTGCATCCAAAAAGTAACCTATCATACCTGCAGCTAGGTTTTGCTCCCAAAACTAAAAAGCTGGAGATTTTTAGAAAATCAAAGTACCTTTAAGCGGTTGACCCTCAGACTACTAATTACTTGAACAGTTTCCTTAGATTCGTATGATCGTATCACTTCATTCAAAGTCAATATAAACAGACAGATAGCTATTTCCTTTTGGTATACCATAAGGTACTGAAAAAGGCTTTAAAATCGTTCCCTTGTACACATTGCTTTTACGTATTGAGACCACCGAAATAAATATTGAGCAACGTAGTCACCATTGTATCTGTAACAACCTTAAAAAAATAAATATTTGGCGCGACTGATCTATGGAACCCAGGGTCTATGAAGTTTCTCACAAGCATTTGTGCTGTGCGTGTTATATTCTTTACACGAATGGAACGAATGTTCAATGCCGTATCCGATAGGAAATTTGGAAGCTTTCTCACGACACTTATACTTTCGGATGTTAGTCAGACGTTCGTGAGAGGTATGGCTATGAAAGTAATTTTAGGTAGTGTCTAGGGACCTGGAACTCCCTGTCCCGTAGTCCAACGCATTAATCACTGCAGCTACTAAGTCCAAGGGTTGCATTAGTGCATCTTTTCCGATTAATAGTTGACATTAATTCATCATAGATCGCTCAGTGATCCATTTAGATACATTCCATCCACTCTCACTTAATCGAAAACATTGGTTATATATGAAACGTCGAATCTTAGTACATGTTGAGTATGATGAGTTAAAAGTGTCTCTAAAACTGACTTGTTGAATACAAATTATTAGGAAATTTTTCATCCATAAGTCAGCAAAGATGCACCCAATGTAATTACTTTTCAAAATCACAAGGATGATCTCTCTTAAGATAAGATGATCAATCATTGATCGATTATGGCGTAGGCGATCAAATAGGATAGGCACATTGAGTATGAAAGTGCTCAAGCGTGGGATTATTGCGCAGCATGTGCATTTGGAATTCAATAAAACTCCTCTCAATTATTTTTTCATAAATTGTCAATAGGATCTCGCCAGATGATCAAAAAAAAGTAGAAAAAAAGTCAAAAGTTTTGTTTACTATGTATGGACTGTGAATGATTTCATTGAGGTGTGCTAGTGGTCGTTCATTGGATAAAGTTTAAGGTCCCGCCTACACTTTACTGAATTGAATAAAACCTTGCAGAAGTAAGTCTTCTATTACCATTGTGAATGATTTCCATATTCTACCTGTTGTTAACTAAATTTATCATCCAAATAACCTATCTAATCTATGTTTACAAAATCAGAGGTGTTGGCTGGAAGAATGAGTTAAAAGTGCCGCAATTATTGTTGAAGATCTGCAGATGGTTCCATCTGGAAACAATCTGAGAGCAGTGTCAGCTTTAGTTGACTTTGAATTGAAACTCTTCACTGTAGATGCCTCTGGATGTAGAGATATGTATCTTGGTCAATAGTAACAATAAGGCTAGCATATGGGGCGGTTCAAAACCTACTATTTGAAAGTCATTTTGACATACATATGTATAAACCGCATCTTGACAAAAATCAATTTCTTGCAAAATTTATGAATAGGGCACTCACTTCTTTCCAGTTCAATACCTTCCAAGGCATAGTAAGTACCTAGTTAAAGTGTCAAATCTTCGTCAGTTTGCAGTAGCCTTCCAATTACCCCATACGCTAATAACAAACGATTTTTACTCATGAATATATAACCGTATGTATGTATGTAGTCTAGAACAAGGGTGTCGCCCATAAGTGGCACTTTTTTTTTTTCTCCTAATAACGTAACAAGTGGCAAATGATTTCAAGGGATGATTAACAGTGTGATAGAGTATATAGTATGGGAAGAGAATGCCACACGCTATGATAGAATGCGGTGTCGCTGTAAAATTATACTAGACACGGTTTCGTATGGTAACAAGGCAGATACAAATCTAGTCTTCTGTCTATGTATTGAAGTCTTAAGAATTGTGCAGTAGTTTGGACGTCAGAAGGTGGACTGAAGTGCGATGACATATTGCATTGATGGCGCCCGTCATCTCAATCATGAAATGAATTTTTTTTATAGCTTACGTACATAGTTCCTGTTTATGTGAAACAGTTCAAACATCTTCGGTTGTTTATGGGAATTTTATTTTATTTTTGCAGGACGTTAGTACTCATTGACCTAGTTATACACATCTGTGGGAATGTATTCGACAACAATCGATGTAAGATTGCATTTCGACAGACAATTATAGTATCTCTAGTCGTTCATATGTACTAGATATTCAGCTGAAATCGTTTTAAAGATACGCTTTGTGTGTAAGATAGCTGTGATATAGACATTTTTATATCTGTGAGACACAAATCATTAGTACCTGCCACTCTAGGTGCAACCCATACATTTTATTAAAGAGTCCATCAATCAGTGAACCTTACTGGACACTAACAGAGTATCCCCTTCTTTCGTTCTACTTTTGGTCATACAACTCAGTGGTGTTTATTTATTGCATTTTTGTCCACTAGAATATCACGCTCTGATGGCAGTAGCCACGGCCATTAGGACTTAACTTTTTAGAATGAAAAAATAGTCCTGGTTCAAACAGAGATGTGACCCTACTAAACTACTTACCTCGACTAACTTTGGTTCTCTTCATTTAATGTGTCCCTTTATATATTTACACACGTCGTATGTACATATGTGTTTGCTATATTAAGTTAGTTTTTCACATTGCATCTGTCCAGATACTGACGCAATAAATACAATTTGGGATACATTTTGGTTCGTTTTAGGTAGTAGCAAAAGTTTCATGTGATCCATCCACTTAAAGATAAGTGTAGAGAAGCACATTCCACACACCACAAACAACCATTTCCAGTCATCGCGTCGTATTGAGTATCTACTACTCTTGTCCAGAGAGCCATGGGTTTCAGCTTTTTTCCTGGTGACCCAAAAGTTGAATTTGACTGACTCACTTTCCCCATTGCATCCAGTGTGTGTGCTCTTTTGAGACACATCAGGCGTGGTTGATTATATCGGAAACATACATATAACGTTCCTGACATCGTTTGACTTTCGAAAAGCTTTTGAAACTTTGAAATGTTTGATGTTTGTCCAATTGGATAGTTAAGTCACCTAATATATAAGATAAAGGGATTTTGAGTTCCGTCAATCAATATTTAAGGCTGGGTATTCAGTAGGGTTCATTATTCGGAAGCAGAAGTTAGTTGGTCCATTCCAGAGGGATAGGTTTTCATTTCTAGTCATTACCCACCTGCTTAAAGGTTCACTAGTTTCAAATATCCAGAGCTTCAACCGACTGTGGAAGTATCATTGGATAGGATTACTGAATAAACGATTAATCTGATAAAATCAATCTTCATTTCCAATTTTGTCCCCCTGATACTTTTAGACCGCCTAGTCGATGGAGTAATTTGACTACAGTCTTTTTTCTTAAGCAAAATACGGTCTACTCAAAACATCATTAAAGCTTACTGTGGACTCCTGCCTGCTTCTTAAGGTTGATGAAACCTTCATTCTTTTAAATATTGCACATGGTCCCAAAACGAAGTTTGAGTTGCCAAATACTGATCAAGGTATTGGATACAACCACTATTACCACAAATATTGAACTAGAGATGTATCACAAACGGTGTGAGTAGCTTAGAACCACTTCTTTGAAGCAGACATGCCCCTAACCCGCTCGTTTAAAAAACTAACACCATCTAAGTTTCTTAAGCAATATATGAGTACATATTCACCTACTGTACCTAAAAATTACTTCAATTTCACCTGTTATTCGTAAAATGTATAGCCATGCACACTTTTGGTGGTGTGTTTGAAAAAAAAAAGAAAAACTTTTTATTAAAAAAAGCCACTACTCAACGGTCTGTTAATGTTCTTTAAGCTTTTGAACCACTTATCCGATTGTACTCACATCAGAACAATATGTTCGTTAGGTTCAGGTTACCTTCCACTGTCACGCCTATTTTCTCACTATTAATAAAATTATTGAAACGAAATACTTAGGTTCTCAACTTATCTACAATCCACCCATACATTTAGTAACGCCTACTTTTTGGGGGCGTTTTCATAGAAAACGATGGCAGACGCAGCAGTTTGCTAGTTTAAACAAAACTGATGATGATGAACCTGCCGTTGGTCTTTTCAAGATTTCAAGATACGCATAACAGCCAATATACTTAATTGGGACAAAGTGGACACAATGATTTGTGTACAGAAAGATGCCCATTAAGAGCTATTACCAAATCTAACGATTCACAAACTTGTTGATTATTTTATTTGCAAATTGCATCGTTAACCCAATGTGCCATAATCCGTTCCATTTCTTACCAATTTTCAATTTCAATATTTCACCGCAAACACTTTCATTTATCACCTCTATATAATTTAAATTTAATGATATATAATTAATTTTTTTAAACTCATCGTCAATGTGAAAGGAAAGAGTGAATTATATGCGTTCAAAGTTTGGAAATTTTTTTTTCGCTCGCAAGTATGTATTTTACGCAGCTGACTGAAATCCAGAACAACAAAACAATTAAATTAACTTTACCGGTCATGTGTTTGAAATAAACAACACATAGCCCTGCAATCAGTATATTCACAAAAAAAAATTTTGTATAGTACCCACTTCTATGGGATGTGCCCACACCCATACTATATACATATATTCAGTAGAAGCGTATACAGTTTTTTGTTATTTTTTTCAATGGTTTCCATTCCATTTCCATCATTATAAATAACGTATTACTCATATTAATTATATGAAGAGTACACGCCATATCTAGATATAATTTTGGCGATATACATACGTGTATATCTGTGGTACGGTGGCGGATAAAGATACATTGGCAGAGCACGATAGTGGAAAATTCTAAAATCATGTCAATTATTGTAGTATCTGTTGTTGTGTATGGGACTGATTTGCACTGCAAAGTTATATCATTAAAATTACACTTAATTGTGGATTTTTGGTTTCTGCGATTAGTGTGTCGTGCAAGCAATTACTTGGATTGTTGGGGAACTATAGGCACTGATTATTAATTGTTTTATTAGTTTTTCTTTATATTTTCATGACATCAACATCAGATACAGATTGAGTCGACGCGAATCTTCTCTTCGTCACATGTATGTATCTTGTCTAGGACTGGAGGTAGATGACGTCTTTAGAGTGATTATGTAAAATTCACTTCAGAAAATGCTTACTCATTTCTGTTTACAGTCACTTAAAGCTTACATAGGGGATGAGGATCTCACGAGCCAAACCTGTTGAATGTTGGAGAGTAAAGGGAAAGGAAGTACAATTGGGATTTTTGATTTGATATTACGAACACAATTGTTTTATGCTAAGGTACGACTTAGCAGATGAGGTTGCTTCTACTAAGAACCATTCTTTCTATCGAACATATGTACCTCTACCATTCGTTATACTTGAATGGATTTGCTGATCATGCCATTTGGTCAGATGGTTGCTTGACATACGAGCAGTAAAAGGGATGGTTGAACGGTGACGTTATTTAGGAATCTAATCCTAATCGGACAGGCATACAAGTCGAAGCAATTTAGTAGATTATATACCTAAAATCAATCAATGCTTCATCCTATCCTCTATATGATACTTCCTCGATCTGGCGTATGTATCTAATTGGTAAGTGGGAGATATATCCTACAAGTTGATACCTCAAAACCCCAAAAAAGACTCTGTCCACAACGCAATTGATTGTATAATTCGCTTTTTCAATATACAGTTGAAGTCGCCTTTACTTTCACTTGGTTTGATTCATTGTATTTCTGGCCATTCTACCGTCAAATATAACGTTCTCGGAAATAACGACTCCAGGTTTTAAAAACACTAAATCCTATAGACCTAAAGACGGACTCCAAACCACCTGCCTATTTCTTTTTTTTTCTGGTTCCGAAAGAGGGCTTCCACAAAGCAACACAGTTAGATGTATAAAATCGCCGATCTGTGTGACTAAGACAATTATTCTAGAGAGGCTTATCAATATGACTGACCTTATATGGTCCAACTTAGGAAGGCATTAGATGCGTTAAATCGTAGGAAATCTGTAGAAATTTTGAAACACTTAGGAGGTCGCGGTTAAAAATAAAAGTAAGGAGGGCCTCCATGAGACTAGGATTATTAAATTTCGTCTTAAAGGACAAAAGAAAAAGCTCGACTGAACCGCTACTTATCGCGACTCTCAATTTTTAACCACTGATATCTATGAGGTCGTAGAGCCCCTATGCTGTTTCACTGTGATCGAAGATCAGTGGCACTACCTTCATGAGCTCTTTAGCCCTTAAGTTTCCTAGTAAGTATATTGAAGGAGGTTAAGCAACCCATAACTTTACAGCCCTTTGTGGCGAACATTCAAAAAAAACGTGACAGTGCAATATTTTTTCAAGTTTCCGAGGATTCGAACCATGAAAGCCATACCTAAGCGGGGCGTAGAAATTGTGGTGCCCAAGGCTTATGGTTTCGCCATATTTACCAATTGAAATTCTTATTTTACTTGTTTTCGGTTAAAATTAAACCTCTTAGTTCTAAAACACTTTCCTTTCTTTAACTTTCTCTCAATCAGCGCTGATGGATCATTTAGTACAACATAGGTGCCAGTTCACAATCCTGCGGTACTCCACTTAGGCTTCTAAAGTTCTCTTTCAAATTGCCATCCAGATACGACATGCTTTATTATTTTTTTAGATGAATATTACGTACTCATCTATAGATGTTAATCTTTGCAGGCTTGTGAAGCGAAAGTTGTGTAATATTTGATGACAGATACAAACTTCTTTCTGTTACTTGGTTCTGGGAAAACTGTTTCAAACACACAGTCAAGCAGTTCAGCAACTGCACCCCTAGATATAGTTCAACCTTCAACTAAATAGCTAAAAAAAGAATAAATTCTTATTGTTGCTACCACTTTTCATTTTTAAATCAATAAAACAAACGTATATGCTAATGTATCCACATACCGATTGCATACTAATTCATATTAATTTTAAGAGAAACACTTTCACCACACGTTCTACATAAAAACTACCGATCTCGAAATGTATACCCACATCATAGATACACATGCAGATACATACATTGATTCATTGATTTTGAACTAGTTATTGGAAATTTACATCTCACAAGTTTGTACCTCATATGTAACAAACTGTAAACATATGAAAACATTTGTATTTGTTTAGCGATTCTTTCTGTTTGCACGATTTTGCTTTTACGTAAGCGCACTTCAAACAACCAACACCTGAGCTACCTGTTGCCATTGTCATTTCTAAATATTAAAACCAATTTTTTGCTTGTAATGTTTAAACAGTTTGTCTGTCGACGGTGGAAAAACAAATTGAAAAATTCTAATAAAACAATCAATATCCACAAGCCACAAGCGATTGACACATTGCGCACTTCCTTTTTATTTTTTTTATCTATTTCTGAACTGTTTGTATTGGATTATCGACGCTCAGGTTCAACTAATCTAATTTGTTAATTTTAAGTTCACTGCTACCTGCCAGGTCTTAAACTTAAACAAAATAACACAGAAACCCGTCTCCATATGTAGATAGAAATCATCAAACGTAACTAATGCATGGATTAGATAGTAATTGGAAAAAAACGTATCTTTCAATAATTCAATAAGTGCAAGTATAGTTCGGTACACGTTTTTATAGTTGTGCACCTTGAAACTATAGAACCCATCAGAGAAGAAGACAAAACAAGTAAAAAGAAATCAATAAATCGATTGTAAGTGTCATTCAACGTGTGTTTAGGTGGCAAAATTGATTTCATGAGCTAAGCATATGTTTTTCTTTGCCCCGAAGTGGGCAATCAGGTTCACTTCGAACATTATTCGTGATGTAGAAATAAAAAGCGTTCGATACTCCACTCGTACTCGTATTCGTATCTATTGCCGACTTTGTGTATTAATGAGTATTTTTTTTTTTTGCTCCTCATGTCACTTCATATACCTATGGGTGTATGTATTTGCGTAAATTTAAGAGGGTATTCGGTAGCATAGTGTTGAATGAGAGGCTCTCAATTCTAAAGAATCATCACATTGTATGTACCTAGTACGTATGTAGGATTGGATATCGAGGTGTTTTATTCGAATTTCATGTTAAACGTAACACCAGTGTTGTTTCAATTTGGATACATATAAGGAATAATGGAGTAGATAAATGTCAATAGGGTTTTATGTTCGTCTTATTGAATGATATTTTCGGAAATCCGTCCGGGAACATAATCCTTAGATCCATTTGAAATGGATATCTGACATGATTTGGATTGTTTTCCTAGGACGACAATAATAGTCATTAATTTATTCTTGAAATGCTTACAGTCACTGGAATTGCTTAAATAAAGGACAGATTGTACGTGCACTGTGACATTTATGTGTATGTACCTCTGGAACTTGATGAGCCATCGTACATGTATGAAATACATGGAAATTCTTCGTCACAACACATAGACCGTAGTTTTTGGAAATATCATTATTCGTTTAAGTTGGAGAACACGTGAATTCACAGCGTGCTTATACACCAGAAGTTGTAGGTACTATGGTCATTTGGTCAGTCCCCATACACCGTGGAGACATTATTTCCACTTGACGCACCGAGCCGGGTAGTAGAGCTTATATATCTTTGAACGGAATCAAGAAACCCCTCATAGCTCGTTCCCAAGCAGAGAAGAATGGAAGGTGTTCCCTCTAGCATCGCATGTACTATCTATGTCTTCACATTTGGTTCCAAGGAGGATATAGGCATAGGCTTAGGCATGGTCTCTAAATCGCTGGGCATATCCTTCCGAATAATAGCTCAGTGTTTTCCAAGCGGCAGTCGATGGTTTGGTTGAAATGGCTCCCAGTAAGTGACACCAGCACGCTTAGACCAGTAGAAGATCCGTTATGATACCACGCGCTTACTTACTTACTTAGGTGTCGCTACAGTTCGGGACGGACCTGGCCCTCAAACAACAGGCCTCTCCAGTCAGCACGGTCTTTGGCTAACTCCCTGCAGTAGCGCACTTCGAGTTGGTTGAGGTTCACTTCCACTTAGACTCAGGTCTTGTCTACTGTGCTGTCGTTTCGGGTTGAAATCAAAGACTCAGGAGCGTTGATATCCATTCGTTCTAGATGTCCTAACCATCCTAGACGACTGATGCCTACTTTTCTGACCAAGTGGATTACGCTGTACAGCTCGTAGGGTTCGCTGTTAAATCTCCTCGTGTTCGAAACAATCAAGGATAACTTCATTCGTCTTCGTTAATGTCTTACTATTTATAATACAGAATTGGGATGATGAGGGTCATATATAGAGTGTTAGTGTTTCTTTACTACTTGCCTTCTTAGGCCAAAGAAACAGCGATTGGCAAGAATAATTCTTTTAGTTTGATATGTGAAGTTAGCTTGTTGCCAGAGTTTGTAGCGGTATCGAGAGTAGAAGATGTCCTTTAGCTACCTCAAAGTTATAGCTGTCCATTGTGAGATTCTGTCTGATTCGTTGATGCTGTGTATCCCTTCTTATGCACCATACAGTGATAATTGTAAATGCACCAGTGACAACTCATTGTGTCCTGCCGATGATAAAAATGTCATGTACAGACTCTTGGAAAATTATACCTCTGGTGTTGGCTTGTGAGTTTCGTACAATTTTCTCAGATATGAAATTGAAAAAGTCTCATGACAGCGCATCACCTTGTCTGAATCCTTTCCTATGGACTTTCTTTATCGCCACACTTAGTTAGAGCCCAGTTCTTGAGTATACTAAAACTGTACAGCTCTCTCTGTAAGCAAGTAAGGTGTAAGACACCATCGAGACATTTAGACATTTGCTATGAGCTTGGATCAAACTTTTGCGTCCATCCTTTAGCTGTTGGAAGGCCTAACTGGCTATAAGTAAAATTGCGTGAGCCGCAATCATGTCTGCAAAATAGACTGATGAGCTGCACACGTTACATTCTTCAGTTCGTGACATGTCTGACAAGTCTAATAATTAGTAGCCGCAAACGCATTTTTAATTTCACGCAAATAATCCACAAAATTTATACACATGCATGTGCAGATACAAATAATAAATTAAATGCTTACTGTGCGATCTTATGCCTTACTTTCTACATCGCACTTATCGATTTATGCGCACATGACTATTCACAATATGTAAAGTAAAACAGCTCTGCACTTACAACAACCAACAAGTCAACAACCTTTCTACTTAAGCCCGCTTTAACCCATTTCAATAAAACACAAAAAAAAAAAGAAAAGATATGTATCTCAGAAAGTATCTATTTTTGTTTTTCGTTACCTCTGGCCATTTGGCATATACCATTCATTCGCCAATTTAGCTTATAGTTTGTTGCAAAGTTATTAACCTTTTGGAATAATTTTTTATTTCTCTTTGTATTGTATTTTCATTCATTTTGTAATGTGTACCTGTTCTGCTTCAAAAGCTAAAACAGAGCAAAAAAAAAAAGCAAATCAACGATAGTCGCAGCAGAATACTGAAAATTGCTTGCGGCTGCAGCACAAATTGTTGTACGAGCATGTATCTTGAGTATAAGAAAAAAAAAATATTTTGAAATTTGATTTATTCGTGCAATCTTTGGGTGGTAACAGACACCTTTGCCACAAAATAATGAAAAATAGAAATATGGTATTAACTCATAAATAAATAAATGTTCCTTTGTAATCCGTACACAATTACAGCGAACTCGATAAGTAACCACCTGAGGTCGACCCAGTTAAGAGTCGAGGGGATTAATCTTTGTGACTCTCCTCTTGTGGCGCGTTCATTAATTGCTAGTGATTAATTCATGCCAACTACATCTACCACCGAGCACTGTTGAGTGATGAAAAACACAATTGATAATGGAAGTGTTACACTGTTGCAATTTTAAAGTTTAATGGCTATTTATGGTATGGTTTTTCTAATTTTTTTATTAGATAGTTAGATCGTGGTATCTCTTGAGCATGACTTGAATTTTTAGCAGGTGACGTTCTTGGAAATCTTAGAGTAGTCTGGTAGTAGTAGATATGAAGAACATTGAGTTCAAAACTTGAATAAATATAATCGAGATCTTCGCTGTAAGCCAGCCTGTCATGACCCTCAAGGTAGAATAGTATGTTTACTCTTTGTAAGAACTAGGCACTTACATATGTATGTATGTAAACCCTATTTCATTCGTCACTGAAAACAGAATCTTTGCTAAGTTCGGAGTACCATTCCTATTGCCTAACAAAGCTCAAAATCCAGCTTGGACAAGATTTCATTTTGCCGGAAGGACACCTGAGATTTGTTTCCTTTAGTAGTCAACCAATAGACTAGCTTACATTGATAACAAAGCGAAAAGTGCGATTGCTTTGTTAGGAGGCAAAACCCTCGCCTAAAAGTCCATAAAATCTGTATGAAATGGTGCCAATATCTCCAAAATGGCTAAAGCCAATACAAATCCAGATTTAAGTTAGCCACTGCTAAGTAAATACCTAGCCCTGGCTTGTAACAAGAAAATTTTATTTTGCCCGCATTCGCATTGTACCCTCTACTAAGTCATAAATTTGTACAATTACTGTAAAGATGCATTGGTCACTATAAGCCTTAGAATCATAATAGGCTTTCCCAAAAAGATCCAATCCGAAAGGATGTAGTAGTCAGTTTCTCTGTTTATAACTTGGATCTCCCTTAATCTGAGATTTTGGAGTTTTGTTATGGTTTCACCAGTCTTAGTCACGTATAACGTTCCAACTTTACATAGATATGTAAAACTTTAATACTTGACATCAATAGAACAACTTTAAATATTTTACCCGTTGCTTTTCAGGATCCCTGTACCCCTTTTGTTACACAGTATTCATACGTATCAACATTTCGAACTTATGAGCTATTCTCTATTGATCACGGCAGTTGAACATAAAATCTTCATCGTATAGTGGACACATTCCCTTATACGTAGATAAATCCTAAAAATCCATCGGTACCCTCCTGTTATATGAGACCTTCAAACTCTTGTCGAATTTTGTTGCACTTTCTTACAAACCATACATCTTAACTTGCAGCTCGAATTGTTAGACTTACTTTTTAATCCTAGCCCCAGCCTTGACACATGATGGCTTGAAAGGATTAACCGTAACACAATATCTTTACAATTAAAGAAGTCCTTCTACAATGGATATTCACAATTAAATCCAAAGTCTGCATAGATTTTGTCAAATACACTAATACACAACGCAAACACTTAATAAAGCAGTCAAATGCTCGAGTGTAAAGTACTTGCAAACAATGGTTTGTTTCATCATGACCATCTCCGTTGAATTCGAAATCATGATTGCCATCATCGAAAAACGACAAACTATGGTATGACACAAGGAGGCGTGTTGTCACCTGCGCTGTTACACGAATTTTTGTTTACAAAACCTTGACTGAGGGTACCAATTCATAATAAACCCGAACCATATACACTTCAGTATCGATTTCTACATGAAGGCTTTTTCAAGAGGAAAAGGGTTACAAAAGGGTCATAGGTCGATAGGGAAAAGGCCAGCTGATAGTAGCTCTGGACAAGTCCGTTCATTCAAATGAAAGGAACATTCGTAAAGGCCTGTTCAAGAAAGAAAATTTATCTATTATGCCTGTAGTGTCTAAGAGAAACCATTGCCACATTAACGAAATGTTTCCCTAAATCTTCACTTCAACATCAACCTGAAGTATGTATGTATCTCCATAATAAATAAATGACAGGCCTTAAGCATTATACTTTTTAAAATGGGCTTCCCGCCAGAAACTCAGGTAAATATACTTACAGACATTGTTTAAAGCTAAGAGGATATTTCAAAATCATCATCTGTCGTGCCCCTAACATGATTCAGCCAAAAATACGACATAGATACATACTTATGTGTATTCCACGAAAATAGAATTGAGTTCGTTAAACAGACACGAAGGTGCTGCCAAGATTTATACTTATGCCACATTTTTTTTTTTCATAAAATAAAAACAAAAATCTAAAATTACAATTATTCATCACAATAATTTCGGTTTCACTGACGTCTTTTTACTTGCACCTACATGTTTGTACATAAGTATACCTAGAGGGGAAGTATTGGTTTTCTGAAAAATTTCGAACTAGACATTGCTGTGATGAAGAAGTTCAAAAAAGAAGATCTGTCTGTCCGTAACTGCGACTGAAAGTCAAATTTATAAGCTTTGAGCTTTCCTATATTTCAAACGAGCCCATGGCCACTCCCATTTATGAGAACATTCTTCTAGAAAGCAGAAAACTTGTGGAGTCTTCCAGATAGCATCAGTAGAATGGAAAAAGAGGAAACTTATATCTTTAAGGTCCCAGCACATACTTACGACACAGTAGGGGACTTTATTTTCTTGACAGAAGTGACACATTAACTTGAATAAATTTGAAAAAAATGTCAAAATATACTGAAGCAGTCTCTAGAGAGATTGAAATCTATAACTTATGTCCCAGTAAACAAAAGACAAAAACATTTCACACCTTGTACGCAACTTTATACAAAATATGATGGAATTGAGGATTTCGAGAAAAATAATAATGAACTGGACAATGCACGATAATTGAATTTCATAACTACACTTGATTATCTATTACTTGCCTCTACTTTCACTTTGCGTTTGTAAATTTTGCCAACGGTGTTGTCCGTGTTGGATGTAAGTATTTTTTTTTGTGTTGTCCATTGCTCTTATCAAAATAATCATCTTGGTAATTTTATGTAATCGTAGTTTTACATTGACACCATACAATGGTTCGTGGCATAAAATGTTATAAAAAAACCGACTTTCAATTGTTTGACATTTGTATGTATCTTCCGTGTAACAAAATTATTTAGCGGAGGAAATATAGACGCAAACTACATATTAGAACCTGTCTTAGTATTATCCATTCATTTAAAATAACATTTTTCATGTATTTCCTAATCAAAGAGTAAATAAGAAAAGCCTACAGTGCACTCGAAGATATCCAGCAATAAACGTGTTCGCTCATTGTCGATATAAAGATATACTTTTGAGAAATGTAGCGGCATTGATTACCCCTATTATAGGTCAAATGTCCATCAGTCCATAACGTAAATTTCATGAACTATTGCCGAAATACGAGTATGTTGAACTGGAGGATGAAACATAGTAGTTCTTTGCAAGGATTAGATCTACACTATTCACATCGAAGTGTGTCTAGATTTAGTAGAGAATCTGATGTACATATGTAGAGTGTTTGTTGCATCACGAGTGTCTCAGCCTGAGAAATGAGTTCTGTGACTCTGAGAACATAAGCACGATCTATTGCATAGCCCCAGAAAAAAAATCCAACACAATCTTGGTGCCCAGATCACATTACCAAAACTCGAAAAAAAAAATCGTTCAGGACATTTGTTCGTGCAGTAAATCCAAGATGTGGTACCGTCTTGTTAAAACCACAAATCTTCCACATCTATATCTTTGCTGTGAAATCAATGGATTTGGATCTTTTTCAACAATTTCACTTACACTAATTATGTGTAGAGCATTTTGATGATGGATAGCCCTTAAGACATCTGTAATAGAGGCAGTCTCTTCTAACTTTTTTACAGGCAACTGTAAACGCTGCACGCTCAGATGGACCCTAATCTGCTCGTCATGCGGACTATTTTTGTAGTAAGTTTTCACAATTTTAACCCGTTCAGCGATTATTAAACAATCCGTATTGTAAAATGGCGAACCCCAAACTAAACATGTACAGTCGCGAATGACAGTTCGGTTTGACGTATATAATTGAAACAGGGATGTGAAATCCGGACCACGAATTGAATGACTCTGTATTACGTAAACACTTATTTAGACTATTTCTGAAACAACACAATAAGTAGATCGGTTTCTTTTATTGCTAGTTGCCGTGATTTTAACTATTCTTGGAGTACCGCATCTGAATGCATAAGTTTTTGATTCATATGCTGACAGTTACTCGCAATTTTTTGTACATAATTGAGAAACATATCACTTTTCCTGGATGGGATAGGTCCTTTTACAAAATTTTTATCACGAATTCATTACTAAGATAATAGTCATCGGATTCCCGGAAAGTATTTCAGTCGGCTTAAGGAGAAAAATATACACAAAGTATTATCCTATATCCATCGAACTGACTGTACCAATTTTAATGATTGACCATTCATTTTATAGGCTAATTTCATTTGTTGCATGAGCCGCTTTTGTAATTATAGATTCGAAAATACATCATTAGCTTAAGAGCTTCTCGGGCAAGGTAGCATGATATTGATATTTTTTTATTATACATTATGTCTGGCACTTGTATGTATGTACATACGTATGGTCTAGTTCCATTAAAATGTTTTGCAAAATATTATTCTGTTTAGTAAATCCAAAAATTTTATTGTTTAACAAAAATAAAATTTAATTTCAATCTAATTCGAAAAGCGTAGTTTCTAAAAGTAGATTGGACGATTGCCTTCCATAGAAGTTTTGATCACGTTTTTAGATACATTTTTTTTAATTATTGGTACATGGCATTCCATTGCATCGGAAATGAAAACCTTGTCTCCCGTTCAGTCCCCCACTCGTTATTCACTGTGTAGGTTCTTCTCTTGAATATAGTGATGTTGTTTATTTTATCTAAATTTGTTTCAAAACTATAGAAAAAAAAAAAAAAACAGCAAAATATCGATAAATACTTTGAATTTCAAAAATATACCAATGATCGGTTTGTTTTGTTGTCGTCGCATCTACATGTGGATATTTGTGTACACATTTGCGTGACACAACAACACCAAGTACAATAGTTAATAATAAAATTTTGTTTCGTTTCTTTTCTGCTCTCGCCGAGGTGGTGACATTTTTTAAATTGCATCAGATAAATATCAAAAGCTAAATGAACCTAACGTCTATAAAAATAGTAAAAGATACTAAAACTGGTTGTGTGTGTGGGGGGTTTTGTTTACGCAATCTTATGGTAGATACAATTTAAAATGTATCTACCCGACAGAGGATATTGACATAGAAATGCGCGCAGTAATTTGGCAATGTTTTTCAACTGTAGTGCGTTAGTTCAGCTATTTGGTAAACAAATATTCTATTTCTGCATCTGTATTCATAGTGTGATTTCGTATTGTTTCGAAATAAACAGATAAGAGATTGGCTTCTAGTAAATTAAAACTTTGAACAAATTGATTAATTTTATTTTAGTTTTATTTCAATCCACTATCGGAATCATCCAATGCGGTTTTCTGATTCAGTAATCAATATTTATTATCATATCAGCTGGAATGTACGTCTAGGGCCGGCCAAAGATCATTTCATAGAGGTGTACAAACAAAAAATCCATTGATTGACAGCGCTGATAATAATTTTTCTCCTACACAGCGTGTGCACTTTTTATGAACTTTTTTTTTAGTGAAATAAAATAAATTAAATCTTTTTCAAATGTCACTGATCTAATTTAAATTTGTTTACGTTTTATAAGCTTATCTAGATTCGATTTTTATAGAAGCCGTTTAAAGGAGATAAAAAAAAGTTTAACATAATTAACCCCTCTCTGATTGAAATGGGTATAATATAGTTTTAGGTTTTTACGAAAAAAAAAAACTGAACATTTGTAGTTCCATTGCTTGAGTTAATGTCAAACAGATCTGTTTTGAGATAAAAGTGACTTCAGATTTAATAGGTTTCAAGAGGAATTGATTTATTTATTTTATTCAGTTAAATGTTTGCATGCAGAAAGCAGGGCATCAATAAATTAAAAAAAAAAAACAAATAATCGATGCGACAGGTCCATGGGACCCAGGATCTAGCTCTTCACAACCATTTATGTTGTGCATGTTATATGGTGTACGCGGCATCCCTAGGGGGAACTTTTTTATTTGAGAAGCTTTTTTTATAACAGTTGTACTCTAGGGTTGTCTATTAAATCGAACTTCTAAGCCCTTGCTCCCCTGTTCAACACACTAACCACTTGAAACACGGTGATCAATCATTAATAAATATGCAAACAAGAATTGGCCAGAGAATTGAACCCTGAGGCATACCTTGTTTAATGGGTTTTAGTTATGAGAAATTATTACTAATAACTTCCTTGTATGGGATTTTTTTAAAAACTGTTGTTGGATGTGAAACGAAAAGTAATCAACGATTGGAAAAAAAGAAGGGATTAAGTATCGGTTTAGCTAAAAGTGTCTCAAGATCTTTGGACAATTATGGTAGGATGCGCATCTCGCCCTACAGTGACAGATCTTTAGATTTTTCGCCACTGGTTTGGCTCTGTCTATTTTAGGAGAAAGGACAGTTGATCGAAAAGTATACCAGCAGAGGTTTCCAATACAAAAATGGGCTGGGAGAAATATTTTTTTGAAAAATGTGATTGCTGTTCGATATTACCAAACACAACAGCGAAACTAAGTCATTCGTTTAGGAAGCACGTGGTATGATGAGTGGCACTGTTTGAGCCTAAAATGTCGACAGTGCCTTTCATTCAGCCAATGTTTTAATTCAAATGCACACATAGCTATTCATAAGACTTTAAAAAGTTTTTTTTAAACAAAATTGGTCGTCTCTATTTGCTGCCCTAAACTGTGCAATTATTAGTAAACTAGGGAGTCAAACTTGAGATATATGTATGTATATGTAAACCATTCTCACTATAAATAGTTTGTTATGTGACCTTTGATCTATTGCAAGGTCTGGTCTAGGTTATTGATTGTTATTAGTTAGGCTCTTATCAAGAAAGCATTTAAAATCGACACTTTCGGAAATATATCAACAAATGCATTTACTTTGTTTGTTTACTGTTCTAATTCAATGAAACCTCAAACGTGACCAGACCCTCGTGATTGTGGAAGAACCAATTTAAACTTTGAACATAGAAAAAACAATCTTACCTTGTGAAAGCGACTGTACCGATACATATATAGAAGGTTCCTAGCATTAGGAATAAGGAACAGGGTTTATCCTTGCAGTGGTAAAATACCAAGAAACTCATGGGGTTATGCTCTACACTTAATTCCACTACCTTGCACTTCTTTATACGTCATTTATACACCCACTGTCTTTCTGGCTTTTTTTTCTGCAGACATTTTTCTCCTCATTTTACCTTCGCCCCCATCTTTAACTATTGTCAACCACAAAACTCCTGCAGTATTGAACGGGCAACCATGAACTAAAGTGGGCGAGCGAATAGTATGACCCCACTCACGTGGTGGATACTGTGTAAGCGTATCTATTTTTAATATCTGCGTGAAGGTTTTTATTTAGAAACATATGTACGTAATATGTACATACAATTCTACCATATTTTTAAATATAATGGATATATAATGGAGGCATAGCTTCAAGTATATTCTCTAGAGACGTAGACCTGCAAATAGCCCTGAGAATTCCGACCACTTGTAGTGTATTGCCAGCAGAGGTTCGGGCTATACTCAAACCTGCGGAATTATAAAAGATGGAAGCCATATTTGACACGAATATCGCTATAAACATTGAGAGTAAGGTTGCGCTTATGGTGCTGGAATCCAACATCATAAAATCTGAATAAGCCAGAAATTCCCGCACAACGCATTACGTGCACAGAACTGTACCAAATTATGTTGGGTACCTGGCTTAGAGAATTGTTCTAGAGAGGTTCACCAACATGGCTGACCTAAAATAGGTCAGGGATTGGAATGAGCCCACTAGTGTTGTATATCGCTTTATAATAATCCCATAACCAACCTATGTATGTATGTACCTACTCCCTACCGATGCATTCGATATCGTATATGTACGCCCATATTTTAGGGGCGTTTCCACAAAAACAAAAAAAAAAAGGATTTAATAAAAACTCATACTTAACATTCGTGTACATAATCATGAAGTCATAATTGTAAATGAATGAAAACATCACACCGTGCCACGCCTACTTTGAAAGTAATGAAGCAAACAAAGAGGGCTAGGTTATCATACAATCTTATCCAATTGGAATGCAACTTATTTCTCTACTAAAGTTCTGCGTTCCAACCTCAGGTAGCATGTAATAATTTCCTGACTCAAAGTAGAGTCAACTACTTGCATATGTATATGACACAATTTTTGCTAACCGCACTATAGGAGTAGAACGAGCCCTAACTGCATAGAAAGAAGCGACAGCCAAAATCCATTCTAAGTACTTTACGAACTGGACTAAGTATTCCATATGCCTTCAAGAATGTAAACTTTACAATCGCTGAATACGTGAATTTGCAATAATTTGCAACTCAAGGCTGCCGCCACACACCGGCTAAAGATCACTGATCTGCAAGTATAAATTTTCATCTTACACGTTCCCATAAAACTTAACGATTTTCCAAATGACTCAAATCTGACAAATTTAGAATATGCCACACCCACCTTTGGTGGAATTTTCTTTGCCCCTCATTGTCGGGTGATACATTGGCAGTACGAAATACTACCAAAAAAATCTACCACCAGGGAATAATAACAACTTACTAGTAAAACCGATTAAATGCGAACGAAACCGATCAAAATGAAAAAGTTTTTTTTTGTTTTTTTCGAAAGCAATAAACGGAAATCATTCCGGAGCCATAATTCACTTAACACACTGCGGGTGGAATACGAGTACAACACATGCGCTGGTGTGTACCTTTTTTTTAATTAACTCGCCAAGCTTCACGAGGAACACAACAAAATAATAATTTTTACAACTTTTTCTTTATTTCTCGTCAATATGAGAGCGAAGAAGACCCCCGCCGCTTGCATACATAGTATAGGTATAATAAAGAAAGGCACCCATTTTGTTCTATTTAAATGAATTTCTTACGTTTGTTTCTATGAGAAGAAAGTTTCATAGCGCACCCTCCTATAAATAGAATCTGTGAGATATTTCACATCAAATTAGCTGTACGACAACAGCATGAGGTTTGGCTATTTTGATGTTGATAAATAAAATGTGTTGGTATTTTTAGCAAATGTTTTCTTCAAAATTTTTCTTATACGAGTATGTTTTTTACTTTTTGTTTTTAATTACAATTTGTTTTAATATTTAATTTTTTTTTTTATTTCTTTGCAGGTATGAACCAACTTTTTGTACAAGGATGAGTTTTTAATGGAATTTCTCTACAATGTGGGATAAGTGATTATTTTTTATAAGAACTCTCTAAAGTTTTTTTTGTTTTTCGTTTTCGCAAAGACGATTGCTAAAAAATCAGTCAGTGTAACGTCGACCCAATGACCTTATATGCATGTTCAGACCGTAAAGTATGCCATATCTAGCTCTGGTGAGAGATACAATTCCAGTGCAACCACCACAACCAACTGAATTAATGAGAAAACCATAACCTATTAGGCACACACAGTGGGTCGGCATTTTTTCGAAAATGTTAGATAATACCTACGTGTGTTGCTCTATTGCACGGACAGTGCTGGTTGCTGGTAGAAAAAGTAAAAGTCGTTCACGTTTAATTGAGTTTACAGCTTTTGGTGTGCAGTATCTCAACTCGTATCTGTTTTATTTTTATAATGCGCGGCATGACTTTGAAAATATTTCTTTTTAATATTTTTTCTTCAATTGCAGTGATTTATGAAAAAAGTCTGCTAAGCCTTGAGAGGGTACCCATTAAAGTTCAGATTTGGGAAAGGAATCGCGCTGTAGATTGAGTGGATTGAGGGTGTCAAGTGGCTTCTAATGAGGTTTATAGTTCTAGTCGACTGAGTAAAGTGGATCTGTTTCTTCCATATAGCCAGTAGCAAAAGAGGTTTACAGAAGAATAGTAGGTAGAAGCCTGCACTTGCAGGCAGATTAGTTTTAACATTAGTCTTAGAAATTCGACAACGCCTTTCATTAGGTGCCTTCATCCAAGCTTGACATGAATGACTATGTCTGACTACGCCCACTTTTTGAGGGCGTTTTTGTCAAAAAATAGTTTTTGACATTCTTAGCTTTAGTTTGATTTCGTCTCTTTTTTCTTTGACGTGTTCTTTCCAACGCATCTAAGGTATTTGGCGGTGTTAGCGTATGGAACTTGCTAAAGTCAACATGACAAACTTAGCTCAACTCTTCAGCTCAATGGTGTTCATCTATATTCGTAACTATCTCACTGTTTCTGCTGATGTTTTGCCGACTGACTGAACCTCTGTATGATCAGTAAATGTAGCTAATGGCTTAGGTAAACAAAAAGTAGAGTGTTGGACTCAGGATGCTCCCTTGAGGAACTCCTACTTTCTCTGAGTTCGGAGTACGCCTCTTCTTGTTTCATTCTGAAAAACCGAGGCGTTAAGTATGGTTCAAGTAACATTGTGTCTTGAATTAAAAGAATATTTTTCAGTGTCCTAGTGTTCTTCGCACCAGACTTTGTAGATCACTTGAACTGCGTTTAAAAAAACTCACTTTTCCTCTTCCAGAAAATTTTCTATGACATCAGTAATACTATGAACTTGATCTTAAGTTGAATAACTATATCTTCTTGACCATTGTAATGCGATTTTACGATCATTTTCCAATAAAATTTTTATATATGGTCGTAGCACCTATTCAAGCCCGAACACATGTAGCTTTATTTACCAGATGCATGTCGTGTATTTCAGTGAATTTGGATAAGACGTTTAGTCACAGCACCTTCTTACGTAGGTAGTTACTGGGCGATATGTCCGATAAGTGGATACCTAAACGAATATGATCCATTACTAACTGCTTATCGTCTGACTGTCGGTAGATCGAATTAGAACACGTTTCCACGTCGAACCATGAAAATCACCATAATGTGTAGAACTATTCCTATTGATTTGGTTGTTCTAATCAGTACACAGTCATTTTGCTTCTCCCTTCTTTTTTTTTTTAATTTTTCTGGATTAGTTTGGAATTTTTTTTTAAAGTAAAAGTCTGTCTATTCTGATTGAGCCTTGGGTCTTGTTTTTGTCTTGGCATATGTTATTCATTTGCAAACGTTTCAAACAATAATATAAAATCCTCCTCTATAGGAAGAGACAGACTACTCTCCGTCAATTAGGCTACCTGTAGCAGAAAAAAACCCTGAAATAATGTAGCTACAAACTTATACGAACATGGAAGGTGCTCTTCAGCTCGGGGTCTTGTGAAACAACCAGCCACTCAGAGATGAGGAGTAAGTTCAGAATGTTCTTGCCAATGTTTGACAAGCAATCTGTTTTTCCTAAATTATCTGATCAATATTTTTGAACAGAGTTTACGATGAAACTGTTATGCCAGGAGTATGGTATATGGAAGAAATAGTGGTATCAACTTTATGACCAGGCTACACATCCAACACAGCTGTTCATGCACTTCTTAAAAACTTCCTCAATATCTTAACTTATAACATGATAGCGAGCTCAAAGGTTAAACTCTAGTTTCAGGTGTTCTTCTGCGAATTATGTACTCCTCATATCATTCACGACTACTACGGCTGCATTCTCGAAAATATACTCAAATATCCAATATTTGTTGTTCGTGGAATCCCAAACAATATTCAAATTTTAAAGTTTAAAGTTCAAAGACAAGTAACTTCTAAAAGACTCTTACAATGTAGGTACAGCAGAGGCCAAAAGTGATGACAGTATTTCGGAAAATAGATGAAAATGTATCTCAGTTTTGAATGTCAGCACCTAACAATTTGTTACCAACATAATATATTCTCTGTAACTAAAGTTCACAAAGTTTTTGCTTTTATGACTTAGGTGTGTTTGAAAAAAATCAATTGCACCAACATGTTGTCGTTTTGGCAATCAAGTGTATATTATGCGCAAACTATTGTACATCAAGGGAACATCCATTTATCGCCATTAATTATTATCAAAGTCATCTGATACACACAGGTGAAAGCCAATTTTCGGTACGAGAATTATAATCCAAGTTCGAAGACCTTCTACGTGTTCTTTTGCTGTTGTGTGACCTAAATAATTGTTGGCTAGACTCCAATGAACATCTCGTGTATTATCGATAAAATGTATTTTTTTTTGTGTGAAAGTTTATTTTATTTCTTTATTCCTAGGATTAAATGTATTCATTTTCAAAGTGCATTTCGATGTGGCCTCAGGCGATAGGCAGTTGAACTCATTAATAATTTTCAAACTACTTCCTTGGTTTTGGGTTTCGGAATCTTAAGGGTTGAAATTTTGGCATAGAAAATGGCCAGAATCCATGGGAACAGCAAAGCCTATATTGTTTTTAGAAGTAAAACTCATTATTATGCAAAATAAAGCCTTCTCTAGTTATAATGGCAGAAATCCAGAGAGTTTCAACCAACTGGATAATTCAATTTAACACGAAGGACGTTAATTTTATCAGAAGATGGTCCATTAACTTTAATTATGTGCAGGAAATATCTTAGATGGTTCTACTGAAGACCTACTTTCTTTTGCAAATTGAATAGACAGATTTTGAGCTAACAAAGTACACAAATATAAGCGGGAAAGGTTCACAGACCTTCTAATGTTCGAGAATATTTTTCTTATACTTAATTTTGACAGTTGTGTCTGAAATTAATGGCCGATATGGTTTGTTTCATTAAAGCCGGGCTTCAGTGAGCTTTTTGCATGGACACTTGTTGCAGTACCTTTGGGTTTCGATTTCTTATCGATATAATCCTTATGACCTTTAATTCAAATTGTTTGAAACTATATTTGTTCTGGTTGATGGGAGGAGGGGAAGCCGCCAAGTCAGACTTACTTCACACCAAGGTCACAAGAAAGCTATTTAATCTTCAGCGATCTTCCTATCCCAAGGACCTTTGATAGAATATCGTATTATTTTCTTTTGATGAAAGTCTCTTACAATCTCCCATATGTACAAATGTTGGTATCCCACAAGGTTCCCTTTGTTTTCCATTATTTTTCTTATTTTTACAAATGATCTGGATTGCCTCCTTTACGTCTGTACTCTTGGTTGCTAGCTACCTCTCGAATGAAGAAAACTACATAGCTTCATCCAACGTCCTTCAATATATATTTTTCAAGGAGATATTGTACGACTGTGGTTTCTGATCAAGCAATGGCACTTACTATCAGAAACAGGGGACTCTACTAATAGAAAAAGTTGCGACTACCGACTTGAGATTTCGGTAGTAACTGACGCTTCGGCACTGACAGGTCATAAAAATATTTTAAGATTGCATTTGTGTTGCAATACAAAATTGTTATGTCCCTATTGAAAACCCCTTTACTTTAAAAGATACTTCAACATAAAGCGCACTTGAGTTTAGTTTTCCTGAAAAAGTTTTCAGTTCGCTTGAAGGATTTTATTGAGACTACAATGTCTATATACATGAGTCTCTAGTCTTGTGAATATTGTTTTCTTTTTGGAATATCAGCGACAAGAACTTACTTAGTGGCACCATAGTTCGGAATGAACCTAGACTTCGTCTGCTAACCCAATTTTTAGCTATCTTCCTCCGCAGCACTTCTGTTTTAATACTTCCCAAGACGAAAGCCTGAGTGGATATAAACTCTTGCATAATAGCGTGCCACCTTGTTGTCTCTGACATCAAAGTTAAGGTCATTGAAGATATTGATGTTGCAAGGAGTAGTCTTTATCAGAGATACTCTTTGGATTTCTTCCAAATCCCCTTAAGTCTGATTAACTCATTAATGTCTGCTTTCCCTTGAAAAATATTTGGGGAATTCTTCGATTGTCCCTCTCTCCCATCCATTTGAATTTCGGGTCCTGATTAACCTTTTGAAGAGATGCCGATAGCTCCATTATCATGTTTAAGTCTCTACATGATGACATGTAGTTAAAACGAAAATACATTGATGAGGGTATCGCTTAAACTGGAGGACATTTCTGAATCATATATTGGTCTCACGAAGCTTGTTCTAAAAAGCGCATAATTGGAATAATTTCTGCGAATTGTCGAACATTTTTGTGATGTACTCCACCACCAGAGTCAAAATCTAGTTTTGGTCCTTCGGCGTTATACCGAGTTATACAGAGAACTGGCACCAGTTTACATTTTAGTGGAATGTATGTCGTATATGACTTTTAGCGAATAACGTTTTCTAATTCATTCTTCTGAAAGCTTTGAACCGTTCGTACAATAGGAAGTTATTAATGCATTTTGTGTACTTTCATAAGTATCTGCATGTGCGGGGCATATCTCCCACTATGCCACCAGAGGTAACCCACTATTACATTCTGAAATGTTACGTACTAACCACTGCTCTCGAATATCAATTTAACTGAATTCGGTGTCCTTCCATACTGTTGATCAAACATGTACCAACTCTGTTCGCAAAACAATTTCGTTATATACGCCTTGAGCGAAAATTCCAATTCCCTTTCGGAGTAGCTATAACCTTAATGCCTTCTCTATAACAAGTAGATTAATCAACCACATATAACGAGTACTTTGGATACGATCTGATAATTTTAAACAATTCCACATTCCGTTCGACAAAGACCAGCAATAACAATTTTTATGTTCATCAAACTTTGCTTGTATGCTTCTCTTTTTTCCTTCGAAAACAAAATAAAAATAAAAATAACTTGTATGCAACATTTTAATTTCGGATTAGTGTCTGCTACTATTATACCATCGGAGTTACCCGTAAGTCATTTATTTATAATTACAAGATACATAGAAATATTGTTCAAAGAGTATCCGTAGTTTATACTATGGCAGACGGCAAAACAATCGCAAATCTTGTGCAACTCAAAAAAGTGAAAGACGGAATTTTTTTTTTACGTTTTTCTAGTTTTGTTTTCTGTGTTACCAGTATAAGAAAAAACCCCCAATGAAGACGTAAAAAAAAGAAAGAAACAAGATGAGAAATAAAATATACAGAGGAGAGACCTCTGACAATTATTTACCATTATGTACCAACTTTGTGCAGCAACTGGTCTGAAGTTGGATTCCGACTTTATTTCGTAAAAAAAAACAGCAATTACCCAATGCGACATTTAAAATATCAAACAAATAGTTAATTGTGTCAATATCCTACTAACATTTGCTACAGTGACACCAGAGTAGATTATCAGGAACTTGTACGGAGGAAGGAAGAGTCAAAAGAAATTCTTTCAACTATGGGAAGGTTAGAAAGGTGAAGCCTTGGGAATAAGGAAAAGTTTTAGTTTATGCTATAAATTTATAAATATCACATTTTGGATAGTTATGAGATTGATTAGATCAGCAACCTCTCTATTTCAAGCCGAGATTGTAAACGAACACACTTCATTGACTTTCCACGACATACTGGGGATAAAGAAATTCCTTCTTCCGCTCATGATCGAGGACTGAGAAAGTTCTGACCATTTACTGGCTTTAAATGTTTAGTTATACCGTCCATTTCTGAAAAAAAAATTATTTCAAACATATCCGCACACAGGCTCAAACGCCTTAGGCCATATTTCACGCGCTTCCACTTTCCTCTCTGAGTTCTTTAATTGCTGTCCTTAAATTTTCATATACAAGGTGACCAGATAGGAACAAAGTATAGGACAACAACCATGTAAGACATAAAATAGATTCTGGCCTTATTTTCAAGCTACATTCGTGCCATTATGTGTGGAATAGCACATCATTCAAATAGCCTCCTCGGCTTCGATGGCAATGCTTCAAGCGGTTGGTCCAATTTGTGCGGTGTTATTTCAACGATAACGCCTCGAATGTTGGCCTCAAGCTCATGCAAAGCAGTTGGCTTGTTAGCATAGACTAAGGACTTGACGTATCCCCAGAGGAAATAATCGAGTGGTCATGGTCAAGTCGCATGATTACGGCGGCCAATTAATGAACGCTCGGCATAATATGACCCAGTCGCCAAATGTCTCTTTTACAACTTTGAGCGTTACGTCGCTTGTATGGTATTAGCGCCGTCTTGTTGGAACCAAAGATATCGAATATATCGATGTTGTCGAGCTCTGGCCACAGAAAGTCGGTTAACATCGCTCTATACCTGAGACCTTTGACGGTAACGGTGTCTCCTTCCTCATTTCGAAAGAAATAAGTTTTGATGCTGTCGTCTTGCCATAAACCGCACTAAACAGTCAATCTTTGTGGATGCGTTGATATCGAACACCTGTGGATTGTGTTCGCTCCAATAACGTAAATTCTGTTTGTTGACATATCCGCCCAGCATTTCCAGCACCCAATTAGCAAACTCTGCGAACTCACAATCTTACGAGTATATGGATGTAGGCCCAAATTCAAGCGCAAAATAAGCCAGATTGACTCCCTGGAGATGCGCAGTTCAGCTGATCGCCCCCGAATCGACATTTCTAGGTCTTCTTCGATACTGGCCGTTAGGGAGTCTATGTTTTCTTCATTTCGCACTAATCTCTGTCTGGTTTGTGGCTTAAGGTCCAAAATAGTGTACTCACGCTCAAAGTTTTCCACGGTGCGACGAATTGCGACCAACCTCACGACGAAATTCACGTTCGGTATTTACAATTGAGTCAGAATTTGGATATTTTTTTCAGTGATTTCCGGACGTTTGGCAAGCGTGAAACAATGCATGATGGAATGGTAAACATTTCTGAGTATTCGAACAACTGGATGTCATTGGTAACTTTGACAACTGCTGAAACATAATAATTGGAAAAGGTATTATTACAATCTGGTCACCCTACACTGCGCTTCAGCTAGATCTTTGATCTTTGAAAACTACAACAAAATTTGTTCAATTATCCTGATGACTGGTGTGTTTTCTACTACGAATAGTTGATGTAAGTCTGATCTCACAAAATTATGTTTTTCTAAACCTACCTCAGTCTCAAATGTGTGAACAGTGTTCCTTCCACTGTTACAGTACAGCAACCACCAAAGAATATCGGTGATAGCATGTACCTCAGTGGAACTCCACTTAAAAGGTGTTTTATAAATGATACCTAACAGCCTCGTACGTTGCCTTCTTGGATAGCATTTCAACAGCCTTGTCAGATCGTTCGAAGAATACAATTATAATGGCAAACGGATTGTGTCATCTTCAAGAGAATATCTTGCTCAATTTGCTTAGACATCCTAACCACAATAACGTCTTCATTGTTTGTACATCACTCTCGCTGATATACTGTTCGTTTTCGTACCTAAAAGGAAATACCAACATACGAATATTCCCTTCACTTTTCAACTAAACGTTCTCTATTTTTGTACTATATGACGACATTTGCCAGGTGTTTACTTCCTTCCATCACATCTTCATTTTGAGTGGACCATCCACATCGGCTTCAGACTTAATTGCAAAATCTGTCCAATTTTCGACACTATACGGTAATTAATAGAATTGATTCTAATTAAACCGACAGTCAAATTAATTTCAATGGAAAACAAAAAACGTAATACATGTCTGTTAAATCACATCCACTTGTAGATACTAAGTATCTACACATACATAACAAGTATGTAGTCTACATCCTTCTATTGACGTTTTTCCACTGAACTCCGGTTATGCTGTATCATAAATTGTTTTTTGCGAATTTTAATCAACAACAAAAAAAAAATCACTCCACCCAGTGTTGCCGGATACAAGAACCAGTTCGTTCCTCCAATGATGTCTTTGAAATCTCTTTTCTTTTTTTTTTTTTTGTTTCGAAATGAATTTTTTCTTGACTGTAAATCTCGAACGCAAACAGGTTCAAAGTAAACTTGCGCGCTGCAAAAGATAGAAAAGAAGTATCTGTGTGTACATATGCCGAGAAATCCTGTTTGTTTATAAAGTAAACGTTCTCGATACTTGATATTGCAATAAAAAATTGCAAAGAAAAATGTATCTGTGTTGCCGTTTTTGGTAACAACAAAAGTGAAAACTTCACATGAATCTATGCACGCCGCGCGCTATGGCCCTAACTATGTTTTTTTTTTTATTTTGTTTAACCGGATGCCACCCGCAATCACCTCCAAGTTGTATGGTATTCCATCACGCAGAGTTTGAACTGTGTTCGGCGTCGTCCGTGTACTTCATTTTGACAATCTCACTCCAATCGAAAACGAATGCCATTTGCAACTGCAATATTAAGTATCTCCGCGTGTACTCTTTGTTTTACGGTGTGAAAGAGAAATTGCCAAAAAAAGTATCTATGAGCAGCTGGCGGTATTTAAGATACTCGTACGTAACTTGCCATTACTGGTGGCATTCATTTGCATTTTTTTTTTACATATAGAGAGCATATTTTGCCGGTCAACTAACTGTCTTGGGTTCCCTTATACGTTTTCGGCGCTCGTCGGAGAGGGCCTAAGGCCAGTGTCTTCCTGGTCCGCTATGGTATTCGAGCGATTCGAGAGGGAAATCGGAAATAATTGGACTGTAGCGGCGCGTCCGAATTGCCCCATATGTATGTATACTTGTACTCGTATGGTCCGTCTGTCTATTTTGGAGATGTGCTACAATTACCCGTATCATCGTTGTCGGTCGTTTTTTTTTTCGTCGTCGTCGTCGTTGTTGTGGTTGTCAGGCAATTGGAAGTAGTACCTACATATGTGTGTACCGCAAGGTGTTTTGAAACTTTCACTTTTGTAGACCCCACTAACGACTTGATTGTTCGCGTTTGGGGCCGTATTAGTTTGATGTTTCTCACATATCAACAACAAAGAATAAATTACGAGTTTTGTTTTTTACTCTTTTTTTTTGAGTGTAAGTAGTGGATGTTAATGCGGTTGTCTGGTGGGCAGTCTGTGATTATTCGTTATTTCTTTTTTTTTCACTTTCTGTGCGTCCATTTGATGGCTATCGCGATTAGGAGAATCGGTAATGTATAAGAGAGAGGAGAAACATTAAATAAACGCCGGGCGCAGGGAAATTAGGTATGACATAAGGAGGACGGCTTATGAATGCGAGAGTAATTGATGTTGTAATGCATTCTAAGTGCGGATAATTCGGAATAAATTACAATTTTCAATTTGGATAAGAAGCTTTTAATCGGGGCGTTGACATAAATCAAAAGTTTGCAAAAGAATTTCAATACATTTGGGTGTTCTTGATATAGTTGGATACATTCCAGCACGTTATTCTCTTTTTTTTTGAGTGAAATTCCACTTACTATCGGGATTATAGTGGAATAGATACTTCTATAATGGATCTTTGACCACTTGTCGTAGAATATTAAAGTTACATTCCTTATCAATCTTTAGATTGATTAAAGGTTCTAGGATCTCGATTAGAGGTTCTAAATCGAATTTACAAAATTCTCTGAAACTTTTGAATAAACTCTCCTTTTTCAGAATAAAATTTTTCGTGCAGAAAGTACTCGGGCGTATGAGTACTTTTTTCTATCGATTTTTCAATTTTTTTCATCACGGCCTCTTGTACTTGTAAAAATGTAAAAATCACATAATCAAACCTCTTTTCGTAAAACGGAGTTTTCCAACACGAGACAGTGGCCTCGGAGGGGTATACTTAAGAAGTTGATGGACTAAAAGATAATTGCTGAACTTGCGTCAAAATTCTAGTCCCTCTTTGACAAGCTCGTCAGAGATTTCGATGCTTACAAGTATACTAAGATTCGGTACTCAAAACCTCTTATGATTTATTTCGTCTCTTCATGCATGACGTGAATATTATCGAGTTTTGCTACTCCGTAACCATTCTCTGCAGAAGAATTTGGCATCATTGCCCAAAATAAATAAAGGTCTTCTTAGCTTGCTAGTGTGATTCTAAGGAAATGAATTTTTCGTGAGTGTCTCGCAAACATCCGGTAAAAGATTTAAGTTAGAATGACACAGGTGTACAGACACATTTAAACCAATAATGCCATGAATCGCATTATTTGACTATCCAAGACGAATTAGCCAACCGGACCTTTTAATAAAGCGAATTGTGATACCTAGTGACGGCAGTTTGTCTAAGTTGGAAGGAATATGTACAAGTCTTTTATGGGCCATAGCTGCACAAGTGCATAGGAGTTGGAGAGCGGTTTTATTCCCCTCTTCATTCCTACAGCTTATGCAGAAGTCATGGGAAAAGAGACCCAGGATTTTGTCATGTTGACCTATAGAGCAGTGTCTAAAAGAGAAAACACCGATAACGTGAGTAATCTGTGCTCGCTTAACAACAACCAACTTCGCACTACTTTTCAGGTCAAGCCTAGGCCAGATGTGTTTTGTTGTAAGTAGGGAGATTTTCCCATCTACAGTTGGTACTACTATAAGCGTCCAGTCTGAGCAAGAGTTTGTATATAGCGAAGAGCATACCCAGGCTCCGACATTTTGCGGCATAGCGAGCTCCTAAGCGAGCTCCAATTTCTGCAATGTCTCTGCGGACCGGCATCTAGCGTAAGTGAATATCGAATGAAAATAGCACGATTTAAGGGATTTGATTGCGGCTTTACTGTCAGTGAAAATGCTAATATTCCCGACAGATATTGCATTACATTTCAGCCAGGATACTGTTTCCTTGATCGCCAAGATTTTCCACTAAAAATGGCTCGAATACTCTGGGAGGCGGAATTAAATACCCGGACTAATCTTGGCAGAGGAAGTACTGCAAATGAAGGGGTCTTCAAAAGTGAACTGAACTGTACTCAGAAAACTCATTCACTATGATCAGAATTGCAATCATTTAAAGAATATAATACCCACAACGCGAATGGGCCTGTGAAGCTAGGTTATGGGTCCAATGCTTGTATCTCAATTTGAACAGTTTATTCTATAAGAACATGACTGCCGCATTTTACAAAATATGATTCCAAATTTAGTCTCCCAGACCCCAGCTTCCAAATGATAAAATCCAGAGGTCATCAACTGTTGTCCAACCGCACTTACTTGGGCTCTCGAAAGCCTTCAAAGTTTTTCCTTTTCTAGGGATAGTGGCTGATTATATCACATCCTACTAACAAACAATTTGGAAATTGCTTCACTGATTGGCCACAATTTACAGCATAGTCGAGCACAGCTTTCAGAAGTCAATAATTGTTACATTATCCTACCTATGCTTACCAAAGATCCACCTGGTGTACAGCCTTTCTTTGCCGCTAAATAAAGTGTCAAAACTCAAAACTCACTGCCTTCTCTATTTTTGGCCTAATTTAAACGTTCAAAATCACGAATCTACTAAGGTAAAAATGCATTTTCTTTCTCATTTCTTATTCCTACTGACTTACCTAGACATAGTATGAAGTTTATATTACATGAAAGCGCAAACAAAATCTTGCATGTTTGCATGGAAACTCATGCTTATCTTTACTTGTTTCTATTCGGCGACATGACATGGGAAAGTTTCTTTTTTTTTTTAAATACTGATGGGTTGTTGAAATATTTCTAAACTGAACCCAAAGTGATTTCTGTTGACAGATATCCTTCACCATACCAGTTTGAAATGCCCTCCTCAAGTTATCCGATTTATGTGTAAACATTCAATTAAAAGAAAAACACTCTGCCAGACAGGTCTCATCTTACGACCTTCAGCTGTCTATTTCATAAAAGAATTCATTCATTTCCCTCAAGAACAGATAAATAGATATGTACATCCGCTAAAATTTGGTTTATTTCCCTTCAATAAAACCTTGATTAAGATGTAATGTAAGAATTTTCTAACTCAGAACAAATAACAATAAAAACAGTCGCGCCGCTTCAAGTTCAAACACATGAATCTCTTAATTTTTATTTTACCGCGAAGCATGATTGAGTTTAAAAATATCGACTCTCAAGGTGTGAATGAAAAAAAAATATATATTTGCTCTCTGTTTTCGCCCACTTTTTATCGCACTACGTACTACATTATAATTTTAATGTGCGCTCGCATAAAACTTAAAACAAATTCCATCTCAAAACCATTGAGGATGTGTGATTCGAACGCAACATCTTGAAAACACGTTGCGGCGCATATGTGTATCTGCGAACACCGAACACCAACGTCGACGTTCTATTTTCTCGTCACACTCCGCACAGCATGTTTGCTTGCGTATTTACATAGATACACTTTAGATGTCAGGCTCAGGAGCGGCAAGAGGGAGGACTCTGATGGATTGTTCTATATCAAACTAGCAGATACCGGTCGAAAAGAATGACAGAAATCTAATTACGTGTTGCTTAGTAATAAATTCTTAGCTGCCAACACATGAATTAAGATTTTCGAGGAATCCACTCTAGTGTACTCTAGCGAATGAAATTTGTCTACGAGTTTGGTAATAATTTCCTCAATCGAGTCTTCGAGTGGTGGTGGCTGGTAGTAGACAGATTAGAAGCTAATTGCGTGCACTGTGGCTAATTGCTGCCTCTGATGTTGATTGTCTTCCTCAATTTGGAGCTTTAATTTCGAATTAAGGCACTCACCTCACATTTCGACGAATCCAATGACCTCAAATGCCAAGAATACTCTTCAATATTATGAATATTTCGAAATTCGTTTTCAATGCACACTTCAGCTGTTAGTTTGGTGGTCATGAGCAAAAAACAAAATATGTATCGTGCAAGCCAAGTTTTTTTTTGTTCGATTGTCATCATGACGGCATGCGCACTTGGTTCTTTCTTGGCTACGCTACAGTACGGCTACCAATCATTCTCATGTTACTAGGTGCATAAATAAAATTGCAATCGCGCCGCTGCGCACGAATACAAGAACACCCACAAAAGTAGAACGTAACCTCAAATCAATTTTATTTAAAACTTATTTTCTGTGTATAACACTGCGATAAATAATAAAAAGGCAGCAAAAGAAACTGCAATCTAGCAATAGTGAACAACAAAAAATAAAATGCTCGTGTGATAGTCGTACGTAATTAAAATAAAATTGGAGTTCACACCTGCCAGCAGTTTACTGCGCTACTATTGTGGATTTTCCAATCCAATGGTTTTTTTTTTCTTTTTCTTTTTGTTTTTATTTTAACTGCAATCTAATTAATTAACTTTTGACAGTGTTTCAGTCCGTGGTGTTATCATTTCGGAAATTATGCATGCAAATACCTAGATAAATCGGCGACCCGCTGAAAATAATTGTGTCACAAGAAAAAAGAACTGAATCGAGATATCGTGTATCTAAAGCAATTTAAATGCATTTAGGGGATTTTATGTGTAGGTAATAAAGTTTTTGGGAAACACAAATAAATGAATTAAAGGTGAACTTACGGATTATCAGCACTAAAGGTATCACCTTGCTGATTGCAACACGTTTCTTAATATAGTTGCATACATATGGGCGTCGAATGCATGAACTTAACTTTAGATGGCGCTATTACAATCCTCTTGCGCAGATTTGTGCAAGAAATAGGTTTAGATATACCCTCCCTTTGAGGTAGAAATCTTTAAAAATTCAAGACTCATCCCCTGCAGAAAGACTGAGATGAATAGCGGAAGGGTTTCATTGATATATTCTTAAAAGTGTCATTCTGGCTGCAACTTGTTTTATGAATTGGCAGTTAAGGTTTGTTAACCACTAAAGAGGGTATCAAGCTGTAAATTCTGAAGTAATCTAGCCCTGTTGTTATCCCAAGATTCTCAATATTCGGTGCCTAGTCCCTAAGGGAAAACTTTTATGACCTAGTCAATGTTGATTCTCCTTTGTAGAACATGAACTTTATTCTTCGTACTAGGTTCCGGTACTACCCATGCTAGAAGCCAAACTGACGATCGTTGTTTTGTATTGTAACTCAGGGGGTTAGTGGATTAAGTGTTTAGCTTAAGGTACAACCTTATGCTAAAGAAAAGAAAAACGTTCCACATTGACCACCTGGGCTTGAATCTCCATCTGATTCCTTAAACAACTTGACAGAATAGATTGTTTCATTTAAAGACAGATGCTGGCTATTTCCAGGCTGATTGCAATGAAACAAGAAGCAAATTGATGATAAATGCTTCCTAAAGGAAAACGCTCCTACATAGGACAAATATGAACTCTATTGGATAAGAGCTTCAAAGGTTTCAGCCACTTTTACAAACGTACCACAAGGTGGAGTAAGAAATTCGCAATTCCTGAGACCGGTGTCCAATCGACTGATCTGGCTTATTTTGAACTGAAACACTTCCGGTTTGAAGTAACCGCTCTTAAAGTTGCGAGTGCCGATTTAGAATTTCGGTAGTAATTTTTAATAACTTTTGAACATTGCTCCTTCATGAACTTTACCATTATTAAAATATAGACCTTTGACGACGCTTTGACATTAACATATCATAACAAATGTTTAAGAGTGCGTTTGTATCAAAATACAAAATAGTTATGTCATTATTGAATACATACCTAATTAAAAAACAGAAAATATTCTAAGCCGTTAAATGCACTTAAGTCTGACGAAGATATTTATTTTATAATTTATTCAAATTGATTAATTTAGACAACAATGTATCCCCCATCAAAGTTAAATACCAATATAAATCATTGATACAAAAGCTTGCTTTTTTATCTAATTTTAATGTGAAGGTGTTAAAGGTTTAATAAGTCAATTTTTTAATATCAAAAATTCCAAAATCCCACCCAAAGTAGTCAGCGAAAATAATTCATTCATGAATCAGTTAGAACAATTAAAATTTATGATTTTCAAAGCTAAACATCAAAAATAACGTAAAAGTATTAAACGGGGGAAAACATATTATAAATTGAATGGATTCAGATATATTTATTTATTAATAATCCCAGGTGTATGAATAATTCATTTTAAGTCAATTAGCATAAAGCGTAGAAGATGATAAATTACCTAGTGACTAGTGTAGTCGAATACGGTTTAAGGTTTCACAGCGAGTGGCATTTCCGTAGTTTTCTGGAAATACACTTTGTCCTTAAAATGAAGCATTTTATTAATTAATATATGAGTCGTATTAATTGCAGTGCTGGAGGAAGATAACCAAAGCGTTTTGAGTAAGAAATATTTTGGCAATATTTCAACATATTATGAGCTTTGTCTGCATTCCACTATGAAGTTTTAGTTCTGCGCAACCATTTACCAGCTCAGGAACCACGCACCGCCTTCCTTTTTTTTAAGGCTGTTGATGAACTTCAATAAGACTTTCATACTTATTCCAAATAATATGTTCTCCTGTCTCTTTTAAGTGGCAGTACATATGTATACACATAAGCTTATTAGATATGTTGGACATTTTTAGATCTCGATGGTTTAGGCCTTTGCTAAATGCCAAACCCCATTTTTTGGACTCAAATCGATACTAATAATGTGGAAGACATGTGGTTCCAACAAGACGGTGCCACATCTCACACAACATGAGCTGTTTTGCCTTTATTGCAAGAAAAACTTCTTGTGTCTATGTAAACAATCCCCAAAATCTTGACGGTTTGAAAACGAATATTCGTCAGGCTATGCCCGAACAAAAGTCATTGGAAACGACCTTGTCAGAATCAAGTCCTGCAAGAACTCTCGTGGAGAACAAATGAATAATGTTATACTCCCTTCACAATGGAAAGATCCAAACAATATACATATTGAGTTACAAATTTGATCGAGATATCTAAATCAATATTCTGTTTTATTTAAATTTACTTTCGGAATCACAAAATGGACGACCGTACATTTCATGAGATGGTTGGTGTCCAAGAAAGATTCGGAGTGTGTCCATGGCTGACGCAAAAAAAAATCCTTTGCCAATAAATTTCTGGCATTGTTAAGGCATTTATGAGTTCTGTTCACCATTATGTATCTATGAATACTGAAACCATTAGTTTAAAGAGAAAAACTTAAGCAACTCCAGCACGTCCAAAGCCAGACAGTCCAGTTAGTAATTCACAAATTTATATTCTCGTTTTATCACGCCCATTGAACTAATTCTGAAAAATTCAGTTAATGTTTTCTAGAACCAAACCATAAAACGTATCTTCATGTATCCTGAACAGTGTGCACACCTTATGACAAACCAAAACACACACCTGCTGCACTGCACTGTCATTTACATTCAATTCACTTAAATACAACTTTACTAGTGCGCGCATAGTTTATGCCCAGTTTGGAGTGCCTGTGCGGAATAGAAATTCGAATATTACCTCTAATGAAGCCCGACACCTGTCACTCAGTGTGATGTGCGCTTGCGAAAACATACAATTCACTTTCCATATAGAAAAATAAAGAAACAAACAAATCCCCGAACATAAATCGTTTGGGTGACATTTTAGCGCATTCAAGTGCCTAGGTGAATCCGAAAAGTTTATACTTTATCACACTGCTAGAGGTATGCAGACGTTTGAATAGTATGCCTGCGCAAAATACTGAACCAAGTCGATGAGGAGGACAACGAACGCCTCTACAGAGATTAATGTCGAAAAGGGAAATAGTGCCGGCAGGGATACTATCCGATAGACTAGGCTGCCTTTGATGTGTTAAAAATAGTTCGAGTATCTACATATGTAAGATACCACAGCCATAAACTATGCAATTGAATTATTTATGTGACAAAAGTCCACTGTCAATGTAATTGTTTCTATATACACAAGCATAGGTACTTGCTTGTTATATTTTCAACATAAATTACAATTTAGCTGTTTTGTGGTATTTCGGCAGCAAAATTGCATAATTTCCTTGGAATAACAATTATTCAAGTAGCAGCGCAATGGCAATGCACCATCAAACTATTTTCAAAAAAAAAGTCATTAGTTGACGGCGCAATTTTGGAAACCGAACATATAACTTGGAAGGTTTGTCCATTCTCCCCTTTGGTTAGAAACACTTCCCAAGTGAAGTAGTTGTGGCTTTACGAGGCATAAAACTTCTTTTATGGCAAAACCTTCGCATTCCAGTAGAATTACAGACCGTGAAGTGGTTAAAATCGGCAGAATGTACAAATGAGTTACATAATGTTTTTTTCTGTGTTTTAAATGGCAGTAAGGTGTTACTTTTTTAAGCCATTTAGATAAAGGTTAATGATGTCCAGGTACTTTGTCAACAAAGTACATTCATCATGCAAGAGTATATGCTTCTTTTTAATTGGTTTCGACACACGATTATTGTTTGATTTTATCTACTTTGACTTGTAGCACTATTTTCAACATCCTTCTGTCAGTCTGCAATGACAAAACATCTGATTACGGAATCTCCTACTAGTCGAAGTGATCTTCCCAAGTGATCTTGGCAAGCTTTCATTATAAGTCTGAAAAGTTTGTGATGGATGCTTTATCCGGCACAAGTCTGTGGTCTATACTTTTCAATTCTTAAATGGATCACTCTAGAACTCACATGTTATCACATAAAAAATGACAAGAAAAACTTCGCCAGACCCTTGACTTGACTAGTTTTGAAGCCATCCATTAAGATTCGACTACAGCCCAATCTAGACTGTAGTCAGTCTTGAACGCGAGGGAAAGCCGACTGTAAATTTGCGCAGCAGCCGAAGGTCCTATCATTAAACAGCATCTCAATGGAATGGGTCGTAGGATAAGTATATTTCGAAGCGCAGTCTCACCCCACGCTGGTATCCATTTTGCATCTCCCACATAGGGTGCATCCTCAGTGTAGATCTCCGCTGTCTCGACTAGCCTCTTCAAGCTTTTCAACAATATGGATCTCTCCCAAATTTTGGTATGAAAACCACTCTAACCGTACGCCAAGGTATAGAAATATATTCCAGTGCCAGATATGTCGTAAAGATGGCCTTCAGACTTGACAGCAACTAGCTTATTCCATTGAGGAAGAGCTTGGTACATTACATCGGTACCATGCGATTTGAAGCTGTCAAAGGATGGTACAGCATGTCTTATAGACTCATCTGCCACCACTACCGATGCAATGTACCAGATACGCCGAGTTTTAGATGGAACTTAACCTACACAGGCAGACTAAACTGTGACGTAATCATTATCTGGTTCCTTAACTCCCGCTTAAAACTTTCCCGATCCCTTTAAATCACCGAACCACAATAAGTTGTCTCTTTCAAGGAGAATGACAAGTCTTAGAATCTCGATGTGTAAGTTAGTTTCATAAATATTTGGCGCGACAGGTCTACGATCCCTTGGTCCGTAGTCCAACGCACTGTGGTGCTCCACTTTGATCAGCAAATTTGTCTGATACGAATACTTACTAATAGCACATGCCGCTTGGATCTTTTTATTTTTTTTTTGTCGATATTTGATGTCACAAGTGTGCCTTTCCCTTTTGCCACACTTATTATCTGAGAGTTGATTTGAAACAGATCAATCCCATATGACATCTTTTCAAATCAAACGTCTTTAATGAGCTCCACGTCTCATTACCAATCTCCCCTATGCCACGTCTGTGATGTAATTTTTGTTTCCTACTACACAGTGCCCAACTAATTGACTTGTTGTCTGCCTCCAGTATGGAACGCAGCATCATTATCTCAGCAGTCGAACTGTCTACCCATAATCATATTGTTGTGTTATATTTTTCTTAAATAAAAATAATTCGAACGATAATCCATAATAATGACTTAACAATAAAACAAGGCAGGCACACTAGCAGACCAGACATACCAATAGTGCTTGACAACACAATATTGTTTTGATTTTTATATTTATGTCGAGCATTATCACTTGCAGCAACAGTAAGAGCAGCAGCAACAGCAACAGCAAGACCTCGTTAATGCGGTTTGAATGGTCTTGTTTTCGAATATTTATAGTTATTAATCTTTTGGTATGTGGTAACCCTCTGATTGCATAGGTTCATGGTGGGGAAATATAATAAAACAAAAATAAAAAATACAAAAGATAAACGCAAGTGTTCGATGTCGCGGTTAGAGAATCTAAGGCAATTGCTGTCTTTTTATTTTTTTTGCTGTTCAAACCATCATGATCGCAACGTCGTCAGTGCGTTTCCGCTGCGGTTAACAACCAAATGCAATAAACCTTATCTCATCATGTTGGCAAAAGTCAGATACGAATTATCGCTCTATGGTGGTTGAGGAGCGCTTGCAAGGTATGGTGGTGTAGTTATGAAGAAGATTGATGGGATATTCAAATCGAGTTGAAGTTGTCATTATATTTCAATATTAAACTTTATGAGGTTGGTTGACCTAAGTGGGGTTTATTGATATCGTTTTACTTTTGATCGATGGTAAAGCATGTCACACGTATCCTGTTTGTAGATACGACTTAATTTGGATACTATCTTTCCTAGGATTCAAACCTTCAACTCATCCCTCAATTGTTCAATACACGAATCACTGAATGCAACTTGGTAGTACTTACCATATATACATCTTGGTGGCCCTCATTAAACAAGCCTTTCGCAGTGGAAGAACATTTTGCAAAGATTTCTAGAAATGTTTCTAGTGTTTTCCTTTTATAATCGATAAACTAACTTGGAAGGCATATCTACTACGAACCTTCAATGAGTCAGTTCTTGAGCCTTTAAATTTTTATATGTCAATTTAAGCTAATTTTCAAGGCCTTCTTGCCAAGACTCGACACCCCAAAGAAAATCAGTGCACTTCTGTGAGGTCATCCATCTTAGCTGGGTTTACAACAGAATTGTATGGCTTGCGGGTACTGATAGTATAGAGATTTTGTATCTTTACGTTTCTATCAATAAATAGGACCATTTGCCGCAGAGGGGCTTTATTATTAGTATCATCTTGACATGATAAGTCAAGATAACATGTCGAAGCCGGCATAGGCATCGTGGGGGCATGAACCAGTTAAAGTACAAAACCCACTACCCGACTGAGTAGACGTGCCAAGTGCGAAAGATATAAACAAAATAAACATTTGGCGCGACAGATCCATGGGACTGGTTCATTATGCGTGTTTTATTCTTTACGCGAGTAGAATGAGTATAATCATGAAAGCGATTTGTTATTTGAGAAGCTTTCTCATAACAGTTTGTCAGATGTTTGTCGGATGTTTTTTTTATATAAGATGGGGCCGTTAAAGAAATTTTATGTGATGTTTTGGGATGCCACAAACATCAAAGGATAGGAAGGCATGACTTGGGAGTTAAATTTAAAAAAAGAAACATCTGGTTACTCTCTTTAGGGCAAGTCGAATGCAAGAAATAGCTGTTCTGCCAATCAGCACACGAATAGCCTTAGAACAGTAAGTGAGATAATTCTTAAAAAAAAACATTACCGACTTAACTTAAGCGCCCTTTGCTTCGGGAAACTTTAACTAAGTGTAAATACCTAAAGATATATATATGTACGTATAAATGTTACTCAAGCAGAATCTGTAATGTAAGATGGACTTCCCCAAAGTTATTTTCTGTATGTAACCTACTTTAGGCAATATTCGGTCCTAATCGAAGCATTCTATCTATAGATATCGATTTCTAAGAATAGCCAAGTATTTCAAGCGCACCCACACAATAGTTTCGCCAAAACTCTCTTAGATAGTATCCCCCTCCCAGTATCTGTTATCAAATGCCACACTCTGTACAACCAAAGAAAATCGATTTACTTTGACTTCTCTTGTAGTCCTGGGCGATGTAATTAATTTTCGCAGGAAAGTCACAATGCCCAATGTACACATGTACATACATCGCCTACAGCTATAGTGGACTGTTCGTGTTAGCTAGGTTATAACCGTCAACTCCTAAGGTTTCGATTGCAAAATGCTTCTCTTCCTTATAAACATTTTGAGGATGTCCTCAAATTGGATTATCGCCATAACACTTGTTGGCAGTGACACTATTCTTGACGTATCTATGCGTGTATAGCCGCTCGTATCATGTGCAAAACAAATCACTAATATTTTCTTATCACTTCAATTTCATAATTAGATGATATTTCCCGTTCGCAACGGAAGTAGATACAAGCTATTTGCGGGGCATATTCTAATATCGTTGATATCATTTCTATTTTTTTGTTTTCTTTTTTGTTTTTTTGCAATTCCTATGCACCCCGTGTGTTCAATATTGTAGTATTTATTAGTGACAACGTTTCTCTATGAACAGGCGCAATGCCGTTGTCGTCGGCGCTGCGGTATACATATGCCTGGGCGTTTAGTTTCAGTCAAGTACTCGTATATTTGAGAATATTTCAAGTTATTGACACTTAATTCTAGTCGATTTCGCGGGACCTGTTTTGATAATGGTTTTTCTGTAAATATTGCTGCTGTTTGCTTATGTTATACTTTGGAAATGTAGTCGGTCAAAGGATAGCGCCCGTAGGAATATAATTCAGCTGCAATATACATTTTTGCCGATAGGAATCCAAAAAAATGGAATTTTTGGTTAATTGGATTTTTATACATCAGTGTGTCTGTCTGTCATTTTAATCGGTGACCTTTCTTAATATACCCGAATCCACTGAGTAGCCCAACTAGAAACCACTTGCTGATCCACACTATGAAGGAAGATATAAAACCTTTTAGTCAATGGACAATCCGCAATTTTTTTCCAGACGAAATTTTATGTTCTATTTGGGAAGTGAACCCAGAGTCGTAAAGCATGAGATTCACATTTGGGACGTCATAACATTTACAAGTAGTAGCTCTTTACTGGTCCATTCACTTGCCGGCAATATTCTTAAATAATTTCTTGGACAATGGGTCTTTTGTACTTTAAACCTTAAGGATTTCAATTAGAGACTAATGTTTTCCAAAATTTAAATATTTTCAAATAAATCAAATCTATTCAATTATGATGAACATTTGGGCTGAAATAATAGCTGCCACGGTTGCCAATAGTCTATTGGATAGTGCGTTTGCTTGTGACCCGAACTGTGCTGGTTCATCCCCTTGCGAGTGACAGCAAACTCAGCTGCCAAATCATATGAGAAAAACCAATCAAATCAAATTTTCCCGAATTACTGCACCAAAAAAAGGGAATTTGCCTGGAAGTAGAATGGGTCGAATAGAAGTCTGAGTGCTTCTGGGATTTGGATAAAAATACCAGAAACTCTTTGAAGAAACATTTAAATTTCTTAGTAGACTGAGATCTACAAGTAAAGCACTTATGTATGTAAATACAAAGATTATCCTGGGAATAATTTTCAGTTTCTCAGACTTGAGATTACACTACATGATGCCCCGTATACCCTTTAAATATGTATGTAGGTAAACGCATTCTGACAAATAAAGTGAGTTTTCGAAGTGAAAATTCTTAAGTTTTGTCTCTACATGTATGTATCTATGTTTTACTCCATGTATGTATGTTTGTTTAACTGGCGTTAATATTTATATACATACATATGTATGTATGCAACATCCACACATAAAAGAATAAATCTGTAAAGTTATGACTGTAACTTATTATTTTATTAATTTTGTTTTGTACAACTTAATAACATATGCTAAACTAAATCTGCGAATGCATTGCAATGAAATTAATTTGCGTTTTCTTTTTTCCTTTCAGGTATGTGCCCAGTATAGAAAAATATCTACAAATAAGTTAATTAAGAGGATACCTCTGTAAGTTCTCTTTAGTCTTTCAAGATCTTTCACTTTTTATTTAATTTCGAATCCAGCATTGTGTTAGCCCTTCTATATTGCAAAAAACCAATAGATTTATTGATCTAGAAAGCCTATAAGTTCAACCCACTATAAAAAGGTTATATCCATGCTTGAACATACATAAAAGTTACACTCTGTCTGGAACGGGTCATGTCATACCATATCCCTCTTTTTATGTGAGTTTTGTAAAGTGGATGTCATCGCACTGCATTTTTTTGCTGAATTACAACGATACCTTCAAGAGTTCATGGATGTTACATGAAAAATTTCATCGAAATCGGTTTTCTGATAAAAGCGCCTTAAAAAAGAGGGCGTGGAGCCACATGATGTGTGGGCAAAGTCTTGAGAATTTGAATATCTAATATTTTTCTAAAATTAAATTAAAACTTGTTTCTGCTTGTCTTTCTCAAAATCCCAGATATGAACATTTCATATTTGGATTTATTTGGATACATGCTAACCGATGTCATACTAACTTTATCTGTAAAAATTCGTATAACGTTATTTTGATACTTCCTAGTTATGTATTTGTTTAGAGATTGGGCTTTAAGTAATAACTGAGTGTTATAAGATATTTGCGAAGTAATTGGGTAGCAAAGTTTGTAACTGCCATATCCATTTTTATTATTTTTGTTGAAATAGAATTTGAAAACGTTCTCTATATTTCATCTGCGAACGACATATTGTTATGCCCACTTTTTCAGTGTTTTTAAAAAACCAAAAAAAAAAAGTATTTCCCCAGATAACGTTAGTACAATGTTATGTTGAAGAATGTCACGCCCATTTTATTAGAACAAGACTTGAATTTCAATACTCTTATAGCACACTTTACTTTAACTTGAAGTTGGGAACCATGACTCATGGGATAGTAGTTCGTTCGTGGGACCGACAAGGGTTCAGGGGCTCGAATCCCAGAGAGCACCAATGTTTTTTTTATGATTCCACATGTCGCAGAGGTCTGACAAACATCTGAGAGTGCAACAGTCAGGTTAAGGCTTCTAAATGCAGAATATAACACAAAAATGATTGTCAAAAGCATAGATCCTCGAGCCCTGTTGGACCTGTCGCGCCAAACTAAATGTCACTAAACACTATCTTATGTCTTATAATCTGATATCCAAACCAACCTTGACACTCTCAATCAAACTACGCCTTAACTCCAAATTTGTTTCCAGCCATTTCCTTGATCCTCCTGACCATACCCAACTTGAAGACTGTGACCAGAAACTTTTTATGCCATTCTTGCGTATCTATAAATATTGTAAATTTAAAGACAAATGGATATCCCAATCTTTACAAACATCAATCAATTGACAACATCATGTTTGTATACAGAATGACTATTTAGCTCCCAGAACCATAAGAAATACATACATGGATGGTTTTCATGGACAAGTCTTTCTTGTTTCTTCCGAAATATCTCTGATCATGGACTTTAAGCATCCATGGTATAATCAGCCTTGACAGAATAAGAATAAACGTCAGACTACGTACGTTCCCAGTATTAGCCATCCAGTATTAGTGAGTGTTAACTTTAAAAATTCGCCTTGACGTCCTTTACATGCATATGTATGAGCTGGTTAGTCTCTGCTCGTTCAGATTTTATCGCTTTGAGTTTGTTTTTTTTCTTCAGAACTCAATTGTGGACTAAAATAGGTTTATAAGTTGGCAACTTTTAGATTAAAGGTCCATACAACTATTAGTTTTTGGAAAAAGGGAAAACAGACAAGATGACAGTAGTATAATCGATGAGGATGACTTTGAAGTGACAGTCTTATAGTCTTTCTCGGCCAAGTGTCAGCCATATAGATGGAATCAATAAACTCTTAAATTGCCCGTATCTCCTGCCCTAGCCTATTGCGTTGTTAAGAACTAAAAAAACCGTGACTTGCTTTTACCCGTTTGTTGCAAATGGGAATATAATTGGCTTGAACTCTTATGCTGCTTATAACCCATAAAGGTTGACAAACTCCGCATAATGTCTATACCTGCATGCTTGGGTGAATTTATTAAGTTATTATCTCAAAAATCACGGATCTAAACTAAATATCCCCAAGGGGGTAGGGCAGACCGCGTATAAACATCTATGACCTCGATATAACACGCCTCGACAAATTAAACAACACCCAGCACAATGAACTCGGTTGTTAAAAACTTTTGACAAATAAAGTGCGCCGGCTACCATTCACAGAGGTCAGGACCTCTGATGATCAAATTAAATTGGGTTTTATGACCGAGTGATAATGTACATCTGACACCAAATGAAACGACAGTTCTTCTTAATATTTAAGTAGTACTCTTAGTTTTTGTTCAGCCTTCGGGCACATTCATACATAATATACCCTGGTAGGATCCGTGAGACAAAATGCAGGTGATTCGTCTTTGGTCTACTACTGAAATTTGTTTTTTGTTCATTCCTGTGTCCTTCCATTGGACGAATAGACTACGGTATTTACCCAGTTTCATTATTCGATTCGTGTTCTGAATACGAAATGAAAGGGTTGCAGCTCAACAACCACTTAAAATACCAACCACTTTCCTTTTTCTTCTGTTTTTGTTGTTTTTTTCGTTTTGTTTTTTGTCAGTACCACAGCTAGAGGAACATATTGATTAGATTGTTGTTGAACTATTTTCGGTTGGGTTCGTGCCGGGAATATGAATTCTTGTTGGTTTCAACTTAGGTAGGTATTTGTTTCGTCTCTCTGGTTTGAGATCCGACATTAGGATAATTTGTATTGAATTTATCTACGCGTATTAGCGCGTATCTGTGGGTAGTGAAAAACTCTAAATGACTGTTCACTTTCATTTTTTCTATACTTCTTTTGTGATTTCGTCAGGCGGACCTCACTGAAAGCCTTATCACAAAAACGCGGTTCCAAGTTGCTTTTTTTTGTTGTTTTTCTATTTCCAAAGGCATTATGGTAATAACGAAATTGCAAACTACCCACTGACAGCAACAAGAATAGATATGATAAGCAGAAGTAAATTAAAACAAAAAAGGAGGAAAAAAAAACATTGTAAGGGCAAAAGTGTTGAAGTGTATTTTTGGAAAGTTTTGTTGCTCACTGATAGGTTATTCGTATAAGTTCAGGCGTTCGAAGCGCTGTGTGAAAGTTTCTTCAGTATTTTCATTTTTGTTTATCGACGCGTAAGTTTGCATTAAAAAACGCATTGAAATTAATTGTTAATTCTAGTGCTGCACTGAATTTTTTATATCTGACAGATGTCAAATGGATATTTTGAAAATTCATCATAAAAAGTATCAATAATCAACCACGCTTTAGCTAGTTTAAATTTAATAGCTATGTACGTACATATGTGTAATATTTATTCGTGTTTGTTTGATCTTTAAAAAAATTGATTACCTCGCTGACCTTCTTGGTTGTTGTTCTACGGTTTCGTGATTAACTCCACCTATCAGCTACCTTGCTTCCTGTTGTAATGTCTCACATCACTCAGTTTCCCCTATTGTTCTAATCTAGTGACTACACTCCCAATTGTCTCCATTTCCGTTGCATAAGAAAGCTTGTTCGAGGGTATGTCGATCGCTAATGATTCGTATTTTTCTTAAAAACGTATATAAGATAACTGTACCCAAAGTCTACCTATTAATTGGAGATTTTGTGAGTGTAGTTCGTTTCTAAAATCCTTTCTTTGAGCCTGTTTACCCAAAATTGTCGGACTGGATTTTTTCGACGTTTACGAGCGAGGGAGGAAGTGGAGAGGGTGACGTGTGTACGGTAATCCGGATTTTCTAAAATTTCACGGTTTTTTTGACGTTTGAAAAACTCATTTGCTGTCAATCGACAAAAGAATTTAAAAAAATTTAAAAATTGGGACATTCACGAAGTAAACAATAGAAATACTACAGTAAACCAATTTAATTAATGTAAAAAGCATTAGCTTTGTTGCAAACATTTTTTTTTGTTAAAATCTAACCAATTTCATTTGGTACCAACCGCTATTATGTCAAAAAAAAATGCGCGGAAGTGTTTACACAGAACTATCAATCTGAACACACGATTCCAGTTCGTCAATCCTGTGTGAATAGGGTATTTTGCTCATAAAAAACATACTGTGTTTTTTGTTGATTAGAGCGATATCTTCGAACGTTTGTGAATGTTTCATACAAAATAAAATTCAAATTTTGAATGACGGGTGTCACAAGCGACGTATGGATGAATTGTAGAGAATTTGAATTAGCCTTAAGTTTATCCATTTGGTATAAGACCTTCCACTATAGTATTTTCTTCTCTTGTAGGCTTCGATCTGGATACCAGTTACATATTAGGTTGACAAAAGTTAAGCCTTATAAGAATACTTTGGATACCAATTTAGTGACAGTTAAAAGGATTTTCGCAAATGCTCGGAGTCAAACTTTAACGTACTGTCATGTAATTATTGTTTCTTGCACCTATTAGGCTATAGGGTAATTAGTTCGGTATAAGGTTTAGAATTTTGGTTGTTATAAATAAACATTTATGATCGACATAAAAAACACAAGATAGTGAGTGTTAAAAAAACCTTGACCTAAAAGATTTAGATACCAACTATCAGCTTAAACTCAAACAGATCGTGAATAGTAATGAGTACAAGCCCATCGTCAACTCGTTACACTTGTGTTATCATCCCTGCGTCATACCGTATAATGACACAACTGAATAGGGGTGAGTTCCAACTGAAGGCTACATTATACATTTTACTACATAATAGTTGTAATAGATTGACATTACTTTATAGGGCAAACTTACTAAAACGAAGGTAATATGGGTATCTAAAGCTTCTCCAAAAAAAAAAAAAGAGGTGAGCTTGACTAGTAAATAAAGCTCTATAGATTTGGTTGGTCTCGATGTACTTTGTCTCTTGTGGTCGTAATTACTATAATATATTTCTCTATGTCTATGCATTCTCTTTCGAAAGCGATCTCGGTTTTAGGGCCTTTGTACCTAAATACATGTTGAAGAAGAATATAAAATGCCTCTCCTGTCGTAGGATGCTAAAAGTTCATCCCTTATTCCCCAGTTTCAGAGAACTGAGAAGAGCAAACGCTTCTGTTAACGAGTATAGGTTGAAGACAATAAACAAGGATGCTACGAAAGTGCCTGTACTCGTTCGGAAACTCTGCTACTTTAGTATGTTCAAACTATTATATTCGACCTATAACACCGAACTTTTGACTCCAAACAATCGATAACTCTTTGAAGGTGTAGATGAAGTTCAAAGAATTATGAATAATCAACGGCATAGCTTTGCCACAGGGATACGGGATCAATATATAGAATCAAGAGCCTTGTAGAACTCTTACTACTCCAACTCATACACTCCAGCATCTGCTTCGTGGAAATATTTCAAGGTTGTTCATCACCCGTTTACCTAGATACTACGTTAAAGTAGCTACTCTACGATGTGTCAAAAATGAGGACACTTCTGACTTCAATTGTTGAAAATAGTTAATAGTCCACTTGCTTATTCAAACAAGTGCCAACCTGACACATCTTTATGGGAAAACCCATCAATAAATTTAAATGCTCCATGCTCCAGATCCTGGTGCTTATCCAAGACCTGTAATGGCTTCTCATCCAAATTCTGCTGATGTGCTTGATGGTCTTTGTCAATAAATACAATATCTAGTTAAACTCGTGCGTGCCAAACTGATTGGAATGTTTTCACCAAGTCACGTTCCGAAAAAACCCAACAATATCAGCCATAATAGTTGATAAATTATCACATTATCATGATTAGTCTTTCTCGGGCTAATTTAGAATTCAAAAATTTAATTTTGTTAAATTTGACACCAAAAAGCCCACTTAAGGGCTGACCTCTTTATAACTTTTGTCAAGTAAGTGACGGCTGAATATTTTCGATTCATTTGCATCGTTGAGTAACAGTCTTTTTTAAGCTCTAACGGTCTCTCTTTGCGACATATTTTTACAAGTAACCTTCAAGATACATTTTAGTACCCAAATACTACCAAGGCTTTAAGAAATAACACGTTTTCATGTAATAAAACTGTTTTTTTCGCAATAAATGGAATGCCGAATGGTTAACAGAAGTAAACAAGTTTTGTTTTTCTCTGCTTTTTTTCAATTTTATGTTCATTATTCACTATTGTGGGTTCTATTTTAGAAGCCATGCTTAATCCATTTATTTATGTCATGCTTCATGGCATACAAACGTATAGATTTGCTTTTTTTTTTACATTCATTCATAAAACTCAAGGTCTTCGAAGAGAGATACAAAGCGAAAGCTTTTGCTTGCGGCATTAGATACTTTATTAACAATAATTCTAGTTTTACAAAAAAAAAAGCAAAAATAGAAAATAACGTATCGTAATTGTATATAGTTATCGGATGCATGAGGTGGTTGAACATTATAGTTTTTTTTTACTGATTTGTACACGTAAGCTCATTGAACAATAGTGTTGGTTATGACGTATCTATTGGTTGTAAATCAAATTAGCCACTGTGTTGCGCTTGGGAAAATTGATGATTAGGTTGGTTTCTATTATATACATACGTATGTACGAGCATGTTTATCTGGGACAAATGATATACTCGTACTGAAAGGAAAATCGATAATCAATGTGTGAAAGGGTTAAGTCAGCTCGGTCTTCTTTGGTAGTCATTCAGATATATGTACATACTTAACCATCACCGGGTAGTTTAATAATTCGAATCATACTCATCGTCTTGTTTATCAACTCCCACATATCTGTGCTGAGTCATAGATATTGCACTAAATGAGAAATAGTTGCATAGTGTCTGACTGGAAGATCGTTGAACACAAGATTCATTTATCTTAACTTACTTTACTTTACTTGATGCACTAATAGGTGTGTGGTAATATGACATAACGATTTGTTTGCTCAAAAAACTCATTTATTTCGACAACATAAGGAATTAGTTCAATCATCAAAGTATTGGCCATCGTGAGCTATGAATTTTTACCATCTTTCTTCCAATTGATGGATTCCGTCATAATAACACTGCTCGTCTATTGAGGCCATCTATTCATAAAGCCAATTTGTTACTTCCTCGTAAGAATAAAAGTCCTGTTTCGAAAGTCCGAGCTGTTCTGATAGTAACCAGAATAGGCCAGGTTTGGTAAATACGGCGGAAGGAGCATTATGATAAAAAAAAACTGATGGATGTCTTTGAGCACAGTCTAGTCGTTTTTGCTTTAATCCCCATTAATCGTTTTGCCAGGTTTTAGCAGTTCACAGTAACTATTCCCTTCTTCCCGTGGATATTGCCTACTGTTTACGTGATTGATGGTTGCCCTGGATTCACCCATGATTTTTTGCGCTTGCGGTTGTGGGTATAGATCCACTTTTCACCGACAGCAACAATTCTTTTGTTGGCGATCACCCAAAATATTAGCTTTCGATGTCTCTTTCTCCCAATTGATATGGCCTATTTTCCTTCGTTTTGCATCATTCCCAGTTGCAATGTTTCACCGAGCTGTCCTTTTTTCTGTAGTCGTTCACGGTCTTTATTATCGATGCCACTTTTGAAACGAGCAAACGAACGTTCGCAAGTCTTTTGAGTTGGAGCATTTTTTTCATAAACTATCATTAACAATTGATAATTTTCAGCAGCGGTTTTTTTAAAATAATGTTAGCTGCCCACAAATGCTTCTTGTTTGACACAAAATTCGATATTTTCAAGCCAACAACAATAAATGTTTGTATATACAATGACAACCCGTGACATACTAGTTTGTATTGACAGATGTCAACCCTTCAAAATATAATAGGTCTGTTTGCGTACTCATCCAAAACAACGAATTTTCACGAAAATCTACGAAAAGTCACCAAATCCTGTTCGAGTACGCAAAAGTTTCGTAGCGAGAGAGTAAAAAATTTCCCCATGCAACGAATTTTGGTGCAGGAAATTTCTTTGCACTGATTTACGAAAGCTGTCAAACTTGTCAGATACCTGTAAGAAATTTTTTGTTGTTTGTGTATTTGCACACATTTGCTTTTGACGTCTAAAAAGTGGCTGTATTTCGTAGCTTTCCCGTTCGTTTACTTGTTTTTACTAACTCTTTACCGATAGCAGAATAATGGACCGGAGACCTAATCCCTAAACGAGACCTTATATTTAATTGTCATAGGGACACACGTAAATTGGTGGCTATATTTGAAGTAGAAGTGTCGACAGTCCTTCTAACCGATCATGCGGCCCTATGCCGTTTCAATAATTTACTGAACCATACTTTCTCCTCTTAAAGTCCTGAAGAATAAGCTTAATGCTCATGGCATAGCTAAAGAGTGCTTTCAAGTGCTCTAGGTCAAGTTGAGCTAGTGAAGTTGAAAAAACCAAGATTTAACCACCCTCACAATATTTAAGGATCCTGAAAGTATCATGCTAGTGATGCATTCCTAAAACTCTTCGATGGTAGCCTCTTATTCATTGCTTATCAACAATTTTGCACCGAGTCAAGATCTCTAAGCCTCTCCTTACCATTCACAATATCAAATAGATTTGGAAAGGTTAACTAAGGCTTAAAATGCCCTTTCAAAAAGTCGTTTTAACACCATACCTCGGCTTCAAAAAAAATATAGTTTTCGTGCTAGTATCCTGATGAAACATACATACATATAGAGGTGCAAAAGCTCTGTCAATAGTCTACCTCCAAACGTATTGGCCAATTTCCATTTGTAAAAGATTATCAGCTAAGGCTGAATGTACTCATCTCATCAGTTTTGATACAATGTCGACAATATATCGAAATGATCTTAGTAAACATGCCCAGGACGTGAGAACTAGTACCTTTCAAAGATGCTGCTTCTTAAGTGTTAGAGGCTGGACAGCATAGGAAAGATAGTCTAGATACATTATTCTTGGTTTTTCACTAGGAACTTCTAAATACTTCTCTAGTACTACAAGATTTTCGTTGGAACTTTCTATAAGTCTTTCCCTAGTTTCATGCTGAGGCCACACTAAACATTTTATATCAGCAAGAACTATTATTTTACAGGCACATTTCAGAGCTCAGCTTTGGAAACAAAAAATCGATTAAGCCTCGGGTTTGATTCCTTTTTACAGACAAGAAACCCATAAAAATGCTTGACTTTCCATTAAACTTTACTTGAAGCAGCAAAATGGTTGTAATGGAAGCATGTTTTCTAAGCCAGTATTTTGTATTGATTCTTATTTTCCTGCTCTTCTGTATAACGAGGCTCAGCGAAGTTGGCAAACACTTGACTGTAATCAGCATCAGCACCTCAGGCCTACTCATCAAAACAATGACACTTTGAAGTAAAGTTCAGTAGAATTGCATTCTAAGTTCGGATGCCTGCACCCACCTAGTCGTAGAAATATCAGCTTGCAAGGTAAAGGCTATGCCCCAAGGTACTTGCGATATTCTTAGAAACCCCTTACTATTCCGAATGATGTTAAAATCTTTTTACCCTTGACGCCAATCATCTCAATCCATTGGAGCTGGTTTCACAGTCACCCGTAGCAGATTAATTATCCTTTCCACAAGTCACTATAGTCAGGCGACCAACCCAGAAATACTATCACTGAAAAGACCGTAAACAAAAGCCCCTCACAGTACCTACTCGAAATGTTCTTTATCTTCCTTCAATGACATTCTGTCAGCTCGGCATGGGTGCTTCCAATTAAACGCAATTATTGGGTCAGGGCCACCATTCTCGTAGTTAAAAACTTTTTTTTTTCAGTCAGACTGCTGCACTAAGGAGACAAACCTATATTCAGCCAGAATTCTACAATCGTCACACATATTCCCATTGTTCACCACAAAGTCATTGTAATGTTATACCATAACGAAATTATGCAAAAAAAAAAAAGAACGAATGAAAACAAAATGTATCTCATAGAATAGCACCACATATCTCTGTGGTAAGTATCTACGGAAAGGTTGCTGAACATCCTCCGAATAGATACACACACCTACATATCTAGATGCTGTATCAAATGAAGTTTATTTTTTCACTTTCATTGTGTGTTTGCCCGATGTTACACAACGGGTTGAAAGAAGAACTAGGCACAGAGGTACTATGTACTCGTGTATGAATGTACCTTTGTATGAAGTTATTTTTGTATCTTGCAAATCCAAAATAGCCTCTGTAGATTCTCTCTCTGTCGCTCACTTGGGAACTGGTTTTCAAGATACATACATATGTACATAATCAAAGTGAAATATATGACTGAATGGTATAGTAACACTTGCTGCACAAGTCGATCTTGTCGTTGAATACACCTCTCAGGCACCACTTAGGCAGGTGATCTTAAAAGTGCACTATTCTGACAAGCTTACGAGAGTGTAATCACATCAAGCCAGGCCAACTCGGTGTTGGTATAGTGCAACGGCAGTGTGTATGGTATGCCGATTTAAAAAGGGAAAGGCAGTCAGTCCAACAAACAGCCGACATCAAACCCAAGGTTTTTAATTGTGTTACTATAATATTATTGCACATTCCTTCATGCCGTACGGATGTTGTTCGTGGAGGGGTTGAGCTCTTGGTGGACTTTCCATTAAATGTTCTTCTGTCGGGTAATTGTTGGTTTTTGTTTTTCTGCTTATTTTCGTGTATAGATACTTTCTTGGATGTGTTTCTTTAAAAGACAAAAAAAGTTCTACATAAGCCATTCTTATGTAAACCGGTTGGAAATTGCGTAATAAAAATCAGAAAGTAGTTTCGGATACCTATGTACATATGTATGTACTTATATAGCTGTATGAACAAATTAAAAAAAAAATTAATAACTATAATCGAAGTTGACGCAATATCATTGGAATTGGACAACCATCTACTAGGAGTGTGATTAAAATAATTACATACGTGTGGCGTTAATTATAGTTTACAGTAAATTAAGAGGCAATATATTGCAGAGAAAAGGAGAGGTTATGTTCCTTATTTGCCCATGCTTGTCAACAATTTCTTTTACATCCTGCAACTAATTTTACGATATTTATTTTTTAAGGATCGACTATTTTCATAATAAGTTTAAATAACTTGAACGCATTGCACCAGCTTGTAACTATCCATGGTTAAAATTGTACAAATGTCAAAGATGACACAAATGTCAGAGATGGCGTTCAGAAATTATGTACTACTGACAGATAGGCGCGACTTTTGAAAAATCCTTTATCTACTAAACCGTATACATTTAGCGATTGAATTATCTGTATCCGATTTCTTTTAAAGAGTTCTAGTACACTCTAAGTCACTGTTTCTTTCATTTGTATGCTGCATTGTGTTTAAGGGTATGCTGAAGGACTCAATTGACGAGTTTTTGGGTCTAATGCTTAGTCTTAAATTAAATTACCACTGAATACCATATATCCGGTAAGGGGTTCAAAATTTCAACGACTTAGTTGATAGAGCTTGGGTGGACAAATTTAGTTTAAAGTAATGCAAAATAATGGATTACAAAGTTTTAGAACTTTTAAAATATTTAACTTTTTGCAAAATTTTTACTGGAAATCTAAAAAATGTTTAAGCAACATTTATATGCTTTGAAGTTCTCTAGAGTTAAACTATTAACTACTGATACAGTGAAAGATACTAGCATTCCGTGGAACCCAAAAATTTGCCTTTAAAACACGATTTACTGTATTCAAGAAAGAACAAAATAGCGACATATAAGTCTAAAAAGACTCCAAGCTTAATGCCACCGGGATCTCCAGCTTAATCCCAACTTTTGCTTGAAGGACTTTTAATTACTCATACATTTTTGCAGAACTTTTCTGATATCTCGTACACAAGTCTAAATCAACTTATTTGTATTGAGGAAGATGATGAAGAAGAACCTACTACCAGGATAAAACCGGGCTTAAAATTATTCTTGAAGTTATGATCAAAATTATTTGACAGACTTCAGACTTTGCCCATTCAATTGTTTTTAGTCACAGCTTAAACCTCGATGCAATGTTTTAGACAAGCAATCTGTGCTAATACGTACATACCTCCTTTCCAGAACTCGTTTATAGTTGTAGTACTTTTCCACTTTATCCCTATTTTATGTAGTAGGTTCACCAACAGCCATGTGTTGTAAGCGTATTTCCAACCAGTTTTGGCTAGGGTTCCTTCATTTGTATTAATATTTTTCTAATGCAATATTTCGAATTGTTCAAGGTCAAGTACCTTAGAGGACAACTTTATATATTATATCGTTTAGTTGAATATTTTTGTTAGATTTCATTTTCTTCCTTAGACTAGCTATTCTCAGCTGGTTAGCCTCTGTAGCTGACACCCTTGTAATAAATCTATGCTTCGCATCTACACTGCTTTCGTCACACTGACTAATTCCTTTTCGTAACTACACAGTTAAAATGCAGGCCTTAGGCGGCGTCTTCAGTGAAAGAAAACCAAAATCTGAAGATATGTCCTTATCATAAGCAGACCAGAAGAAAGTTTTTCAAAATCCAACAAACCACAGAGCCAAAGATTGCAAGTTCAATAAAAGACAATCAAAGACATGTGATCTTGATAAATACTTACATGGATCGGAATCACTATACTTCACCACACATCTTATTGAGTCTGTAGCCCTCTACGTATAAAACGTCTAACCTTAATAAGCTTGGCATTGAGGACTATGTACTGTCTGCAACTATTCAAAGACGTTAAATCAAACCATGTCTCGAAAGAAGCCAAATTGAATCTTTAATCATTCTGGTCTTGAATCATAGACTTTAAAAACGACAATATTAGGGAAATTTGAGTCTTCCACTAAGACATGCCATCGTTTTGAGATCCTGGCGATGTACGCTGTGTGTCTGAAGATGTTGTATACTCTTTTAATGCTCTTATATAAAGTTTAGCCATCTTAAAGAATCAGTGGGGCATTCCAGGCCTATTCACTTCTATTGATGACAGCTGTTTCTCGGGAAGTGTCAAATGGTCCGTCAGGGCACTGACATAGCTCGAAACAGCATCGTTCCACACATATACTGCAACGCTGTATGGATTCAGTCGTATTAAAAATGACGCAACACTTTAAAGTCAACAGACCTACATATGTACATATGTATACCATTCATAAACAAATTAGCAAAACTACATACGATCGACGCAAATTAATCGGCATGTATCCATTGCCTTGTATAGTAAAGGTATGTATCTATCCTTGGTGAATGCCATTCTAATTTGTGAAAGAAGGTCATATTATTATTCTACTGTCGTTGCCAACGCAAGAACCCATGTCCGAATGGACAACCTTAATTCGATGCCATAACATGGTTCCGTTTAAAACGTTTCCTATCCAAAAGCCATTCAAACTAAACCAATCCATTTCGTCTACAACACTTTGTACATGTGATTCACCCCCTTGGAATGTGCAAAAACGTTTAATTGATGTTCAAGACGTCCTTAAACAATTGATTGCCTGAAAATATGATTAAAAATCCACTCTTGAGCGCATTTCTGCAATCACTTGACCCAATTGTTGCATAAAAATCAGAAGAAAACGAAAAATAAAAAATAAATAATAACAAATAAATGTGTTTCATGTGCCGAGGTCGTTCAATTTACTTGATTAAATGTCATTACATCCACACATACCGATAATTATTTACCTATATTTGGATTCGTACGGGCAAAAATATTTGTACGTAATTACCAAGAAAATATTGACCACGAAATATATTTGTTTTTCTATTTGCGCACACACCTTAAACTATAGTGAATTATGCAAGAGAGACTGCATTTAAAATGCAATTTGTTAAATTGTGAAATATCGGTGAATATTTATATATTTTAGTTTTATAGGGGGGTTTTCGCCATTGACGTACTTGTAGCTCTAGCTAGACGTGTGAGTTGAGGTATTAAAAATTTATTGCACGAATGAAGCTTCTTTTTTGTAAGTTTAACCACAAAATTCATGGAACGTTTGTAAGAGTTAACATTTAATTAGTTGAAGGGTTTTATGGGATTCAATATTCGTGGAATCGTTTTAATTAATTTTTTTTTTTTATTTTTACTGATGATAGGGGGGATGAGAGGGACTTAATTCAAGTAACTATTAATGCTTTGTTTGTTAAGAAAGCCGATAACCGGGATACATTTTTTAAAGTAGTTACCAAGCCACCCTTAGGTACATACCGAATGGGGTATTGTAGGGAAAAGCTTGAGTTCAAAACTTAGCTCATTAATATTTTAAATGACCTAGCAAACGTCAATTGTCGCCATGGCTTCAGAAAGAGTATTAGTTTGTTCCTCTTTCTGTATCTATTCATCTAAATACATACTTACACTATTCGAGAGATTTCGAACCTGATCACAGTGTTGGACTTCCACTTTTCACTTCCGCTGTCTATCGCTCTCTCTGTATTTCTCCACAATTCGTCTCTGACTTTGCTTCGTCGTGTCAAAGCTAACACCTGTTTAACAGCTCAACAGTGGCTCCCCGAGACCTTCTGCTAGTGCCGGACATTGAGACAATCTATGTGCTGCCATCCCGATTTCCTCCACAAATCAAAGGTGTCATCCTCCAGAAGACCTATTTTCTTTAGGTGATACCAATCATTTTAGTGTTCTTTGTCCCAAGTTTAGAAGTCCTATGTGAGTGGTACCTGTCGGCATAACAGCCATTTTCGTCTGCCTTCTCAGTTGTTAATTATGTGCTCTATTATTAATTATGAACTTCGATGTTGACTATTGCTTTGCTGGAGAGCCCGCCATTCTGTTGCCCTCAGCTCCTACGTGCCCTGGCCAGACCAGCGTCTTCTCATTTTGAAATAAGATCTTGTTGAAAACATGCAAAAGGGCAATTATCTCGGCTCAATTGATTGGGGTATATTCCTCCAGACTAATAGGACAGTCTAGTTATAGTTCCTCTGAAAAGATACCTGCCCCACTCTACAATTTTCGACGTCAACGTGATACCCCACCTTACTCCACATAGCGCCTTGCACTGATGCAGCACCCTTTTCGCACCTTTTTCGAAAGTTATTGCAGACCCGTGTAGACCAGAATATCTTCTATCGCCTAATAAAATGTTATAAGCCTGGCTTAAAGCATATTTTCAGACTAATACCAAAAGCATTTGTCCATTTTCGGGCTAAAAAGTCATCTAAGTCATCTACAATGTCAAAGTTGACTAAACTAGTTTTCTGACAACGTGTGAATGTTGTGTGCCATGTTATCTTTACTAACAAGCCTTTGCTTCTGCGTATACTAAAGTAGATCACATAAGATTGACGGAGATCTCCCCTATTTTACTAATTGTCGGTATTCCTCAGGACTCTGTTCTCTAGTATCCAACTAGAATCAACCAACTTAATCTGACAGAGTTTGTATTAAGCCATGCTATTAGCAAGAAGGACGAACTAGGTCATAAAATATAGGCAACAGGTTCATGAGATGTAGGGTCTACCTTCTCATAACTTCGACCTACTGTCGAAAGCCGTGCCCGAAGGACTTTTTCATGAGTTGTACTCTTACATGTTTGCCAAATACTCACGAGGTGTGGGACCGTGAAAGGACATTCAGGTATTGTCTGGGGATCGAACCTTGAACTTATGAAACGGCACTTATGCATATACTTATATATGTAGCTTGAACCATTTCATTATGATTAATCTCGTACTAAGCCAGGTTTAACAAAGTAAGCAAATAACTCTGGCAGTACTCTTTAAATAGATCCAGAAAATTGTCCGAGGAACTCTTTAACAAATTTCTCGCATAAAGGAAACTGAAGCTTAGTGGGAACTATCCCTACGTTACCTTCAAGGGGCTAGTATAAAACGGCCACGGAACTTTTGGTGCTGCTTCGTGAAAAATGACTTCCAGGGCCTAGTGATTTGTTGAGCAAAAACTGTTACCAAACTTATGCCATTTATTGGATCTAAATCAAAGAACGTGTACAGTTCCATTTCTAAATTCACACTTTCTAGGATTGACAGTCAGCACTCTGCTAATCAACTGACATCGTGCCGAAACTTCGCACCAAATGTCATTAAGCCAACTAATGACTACACAGCAATTATCTACAATGTTGCCCTCCTCGCATTGCAAATAAAATTAAAAAGTAAAAACAATTGAACACGAGACTTGCACTTTTTCTCAAATGGCTATAGTAAAACAAAAAAGTTTGCAAAGATCTTTAAAACCGAGCAGTTGCCCCCTTTTCTACGTTCGCTTCTACAGCCATCGAGTAGCGCACAGATAGCACAAATATCACTATCAATTGAGATGTCTAATATAAATTTATCTGTGTATTTGCAAAATAATTAATTTTCTCCTCCCCGATCGTCGGGCAAATTTCGCAATTATTGAAATGACGCCTTTGACATTTTATGTGCTCGCTCGGAGCACGTTTGCTCATTGAGACCAACGACGACTGCGACTCTGACTGCAAATTACTGGAGCACTTAAAAATCCATTGATAACGTTTTAAAACTGAACATTAGTTCGGTGTCGTAATTAGACATATTACTAATTAAAAACTCTTATCACGAGTACACTCGTGCAGGGGTACCAACGACTAAGTTATTCTTTGAAACGCCTCTGGGGCGTCAATTAGTTCACAAGTTCCGATCCACGAGGCTCACCTTTTGCAGCTTTGGCTTGATGTTTTAGCGCAGTACGTTGCACTTCCTGTTTGTGTTCGTTTTTCTAATCGCATTTCGTTTTTTTCTGTTTCTTTGCAGTGCGGGACATTAGAAGCACCCGATTCGTATCATCATCAGAGATCAACCAGAATGGACGCTTTCCAGATTGACGATGGTTTCCACTCAGATGGAGGAACCGAGACTCCACCGCCCAGTCCCAGCTCGGGCAGTTCAATTGCATCGACATCCGATCATGGATCCCTGGAGAGTGTTGATACTGGAGGAGCACAACGTTTGGCAGTACTGTCATTCGAGCAGGTTCGCAAGTTACATGACGTCATGGATGAAACAGTTGCCATACATGGCCGGGGAAACTTTCCCACACTGGAAGTGAAATTAAAAGACTTAGTTAACTCAGTTCGCAGGAAGCTGGAAGCCGATGTCGTCGCCGGTGGAGCTGGAGTTATAGTCAAGGACATACGCTTGAATGGTGGAGCCGCTAGTCATGTTTTAGCATCGGAAGATCAGCCATACAATGATTTGGATCTAATCTATGCCATTGAGTTCAGTTCAACTCGTCATTTCGACCGTGTCAAGTCCGCTGTGCTGAACACACTATTGGATCTCTTGCCGGAAGGTGTGTCAAAGCGTCGCATCATGCCGTGTGCCCTTAAAGAGGCATATGTGGGCAAAATGGTTAAGGTGAACAACAACAACGATGGTGATAGATGGAGCCTCATCTCGTTGGGCAATTCACCGGGACACAAGAATGTGGAGCTGAAATTCGTCGACACCATGCGCAGGCAATTCGAGTTTAGCGTTGATTCCTTCCAGATTGTCTTGGACTCATTGCTGCTGTTCTATGACTGTGCTGCTTTGCCGATTTCCGAGAACTTTTATCCGACAGTCGTCGGTGAATCGGTCTACGGAGACTTCCAGGAGGCTCTGTATCACTTGCAAAAGAAACTGATCTCAACACGACAGCCGGAGGAGATCCGCGGCGGCGGACTGCTCAAATACTGCAACTTGTTGGTACGAAATTATAAAGCTGTTGATACACAACGAATCAAAACACTCGAGCGATACATGTGCTCAAGATTTTTCATTGATTTCCCCGATATAAATACACAGACCGTTAAACTAGAGGCATATCTGAGAAATCACTTCTGGGGCATTGACGAGGAGCCCCTCCAATATCAGTACCTGATGCATTTACGTGAGGTGGTCGAGACATCGACAGTGTGTCTAATGGGCCACGAGAGACGGCAGACACTATCGCTAATACAGTCGTTAGCCATGCAAGTGCTCTGCCGGGAAACACAAAAACAGCAACAGGCACAAGTACAAGAGCAATTACAGCACCACCACCAACAGCACCAACAAGCGCAACAACAGCAACAGCAACAACAACAGCAACAACAACAATTAACACAGGCGATTGTTGTCGATATGCAAGCTCAACAAAATGCAACAACAACTCAACATTTGTTGGTACAACAATCGCCACAGTCAAACCAAGTAACAGCAACAGTTTGTTGCCAAAGCCAGACACAAGACGGTCAGCAACAGCAAGTGCTGGCCGTAACACAACAACAGACTCAAGCGAACGTACCTCAGACGATACAAATTCAAGCCGGTCCGCCCGGTCTCATCTATGCCAATGGAGTTTATTATGCACCTGTGATCCCAGCGACAATCTGCACATGCAACTCAACGTGGTTGAGCACGTGATTAGGATTCCTCCCAACAAGCACGCCATTACCATCATCATCTTCTTCATCGGCACCATTCTCATCATCATCCACCACCACCACTACCACCACCACCACCACATCTTTATCATCATCATCAAAGCCATCATCGCAATCTTGTCCATTAAACTCATGCCAATCAAATTCAGAGAATATTACAGTGAATGCTTGCGCTTACGCAACACTAACATGTCTGAGCTGTGAATGTACCGAGGGGCATCATCTTCTAATGCCTGCCTGCTTCTTATGGCCAACCACTACAATACCGATCGAATTTCATGCAGCAGATCACCAATGGACTTCCAATTACTTTTCTGCTTCCCTCACAACGACGGTTGACTGTATCTCCGCCGCCACTCCTGACACTCAACCTCCTCCTCCATCTCTAACTCCATGCAGGTGATCACGCTTCAACAACCGCTAAATAAAATAACACACAGACACACAAAAGTCAACAAAAAAAAATAACAACATGATGTTAACAAAACAACAACAAAAAAAATAAACCTAATCAACTTTTACATAAACAAAAAAATGACTTTAATGTAAGATCCTATTAAATTTATAAATAAAAATATATATACTAGTGTAAAGCATTCTAAAAACAAAAAAAATTAAAAAAAAAAACAACCCAAAATTATTACAACTAATCTACTCACACACAATATAGTAAACATAGTTGGGTATTAACTTGGAATTTATAAACAAACAAAAAAACGAAAAAGCAAATTTTCCTATTTGTATTAAAAGCAAAACAAAAAAAAATATAATAAAATAATAATATCTTATATAAATTGTCATTTATCTTGCGATTCTCTTAATCAATTCTATATACAATTTAAGAAGATGAATTACATAAACTTAGTATATACATATATCTTAAGGTGAATGACTTAAATCAAAATAAGAGTTTTTAGAAAAACAAAAATACAATATTTTGTTCTGCTTGCATATTATTTGTTTTAATTTTTTTATAATTTGATTTTTTTCCTTCTTAATTTTGAATTAAGTGATAAGTTAAATGATAATCATAAACATTAGTGTATTTCTGTTTAAAATAAACAAAAATAAATATGAACATACATTGCTGCAGGAATAGAATTCTTTCATTAAACGAAAAAAATACAAAAATACAAAAAAAAATAATAATAATAATACGAGATGTATGTAAATAGGTCTCTGAAAGAAAATATCTAAAAATTAAAATGTTGTGGTGATAAAATAGTTCATATAACCATAATTACATTTCTTATTGTAAAGTATCTTATATACATATGGATGTATTACGAGTTTACACTATTTTCTTTATTCTTTCTTTTTATTTTTTTTAATTATTTTTTAACCACACAGCAATAGAATGAAGATAAGTTTTTAAGTATTCCACAAAATGATAGCCTCCTCGATTTATTTCTCTTTTAATACCCATAACCGAAAACATTCAAAATAAAATCAAAATTTTTCAAACATGTATTTGTATTAAGTCTTACATCAGATTAAAGGAAATAGAAAAACAAAAAAAAAACAACAAGTACTTTTATTTTTTAAGTTTTAATGGTAAACAAACAAAATATATACATACATTTAAATACATATGAATATATACATACATATATAACTTTAGTTGCACTGTTTTCAATTTCTTTAATTTGTTTTTTTTTTTTAATAATTTTTCTTTGTCTGATTTTATAAAAAAAAAAAACAAAAAACATACATATAATGCGCATATAAAAATATATGTATGTATATGTATATAAATATAATTTCCTTTATTATTATTTTATTTTTTATTTTTTTTTGATATTGTTATGTATAATAGTTAATTAATTAAAAAATAGTTATTACTATTAAATTAAACTGATAAATAAACAAAAAAAAATCCACATTACTTGAGATTTGTAATAAAAAAATAATTTTTTGTGAATTGAAGTCATACACAAAAAAATAAAAAAAAAGTTTTGCGTTTTATTTCCAAGAGAAATGGAATTTATTTGACAGTTGCTGTTCCTTGCTATAGCCGGTGTTAATCAATTTTGGTGTTCAAGGAGAATAAAAGGCAGCTCTCATCGTATTTAGAAAACATGAACACACATTGCAGGCCTTTTGGGTTTGTTTAGTTTTTAATGTAAAAAGGAAGCTTATGGTTAATAAAAAGAGTTATTTTATAAGTATCTGGATCTGTTTTTTTTTTTTTTTGTTAGTAGAACTTTCGAAACAATAAAGGTTAAGATGGTGTCTAGCTTTGGAAGACGATGTAGATGCATGATGTAGTATGATGATGTAGAATTGACTTTTGGCAGTGGATCGTCCTGATTCTCTATCAATATCTGATCCATTCGGGTATAGTTCTTTCCTTCCTCGTTTGCAACAGCAGGGCCCTACTAACATTATTCAAGTTGGGGGAAGTCAACTGCATACCTTATATTAAAATTATATTCCATCCTTAACAAGAAGCTCGAATACATTACGAGTCCAGAGATAGGTCTGCGTCACGTTGTAGTGCGTTCATTGAAATGTCTTAAACTTTTGAGTCAAAGAGTATCCAATCCTGCGAAGTTTTTCACCTTTAGTTCTATAGAGAGTGAGTTCATGATAGTCTCTGTGGGTGCTGTGGGGATACTGCTCGTGGCCCCGGTAATTCCCATTCAAGTCATATGTTGGATATTCGATAGCAGAGAGAGAGCATATGCCATCTCTACTATCGGCCACCATACAAACACTCCATAGAGTGGGATGGGCCTGACGATGCAATTATAAATTAAGTAGACATGCTTTGGTTTCAGATCCCAGGTCTTACCAAAAGCCCTGCGACATATTCAGTACGCACTTCTTCCTTTCGTGATTTCTGACCCCAAGGCACTGTTCCTCGTTTCTTAGATGCAGTTTTATACCCCCAACAACGAGGCCCGAAAGTCTTCTAGCTTATATTTGCTCGTGAAGAGTATCATATCGGTCTTTATAGGATTGTCACCCAGGTCGCTAAGTGATACTCAGCGCACCAACTGCATGCGTTTACCCATGGTATTCAAAATGTTTCCTCGTAGCCTCAGCATCCTAACATGTAGTTTTTTTTTGTTCTGTCATCGGGACTATTGATGTCAAAAAAGGATGTATACTAACGCAGATCTAGAAGGCCAGCATTAAAGGCACAATTTAGACAATTTTAAGAGGATTAACAGAGCACAACATTATGGTAGTAGTCCTGTCATGAGAACTGATGCAGAAGCTATACAAATATGATTAGTGTCGATGACTCGAACCGAACGTCACCAGAAATGCATAACGTTGAGATATGAGCTACTTATTAGCTAACATCAAACAAAGGTACAACAACCACAAAGAAGGTGATCCAAAGTATCGACACCCTTCCTACAAGGGTCGCAGACAGTAGTATCTCCACGCTTAGACACTACGCTAAATGAACGCGTTTCTTTATAACGCCAATGAGTTGTCTATAGTATTTTCTGCTGGGAGACAGCTAGAATTCCGCTTCGTTTACACGCTGGAAACAATTAATTTTTGCTTGTTTCTGCCTGCTTTTAGAAGAGTCATCCCAAACACAATTGTGTTAATAAGTAACTAACCTGCGACTCTTGCTTACCAATCTCATCCAAGATCTCCTTCTCCGCTACAAAAATTAAAGAGTTTCTGTACTCTTGGCCAGTCTTGGAATAGATTGGAAAGTTAAGCAAGGCCTTAAGCGCAAACTGAATGTCGCAACAGAATTGAATTGACGCCGCCGGCTCTATCGGCACTTTATACAACCAAATACAACTTAATTCCTAGGGAGAGAAGGCAAAGGTTAAAACAGGGTGGGATAGCGCTAGGAAGAGAAAGCAATACTGAAGGCATTCATGGAGGGATATTCTCCTGAGCCAAACGCAACATTCTGGATTGGTGTATTATAGCCAACTAATACAGAAGACAAGTATGGACCATAGGTTCCGAGGGGAATAGTATAAAGAAGACCGACTGAAGAAGGGCTGGACAATCCATGTGACCTAACTAATGAAGGAAGAGTAAATCGGAAGAGTAAATCCTGACGGTTTTCGAGGAACTGGAACTGAAACAGATAAATTTCAGACGATCGGGGTAGGGGGCAAATTGTTTCTGTCTTGAACAGCTTCAATGCAACGAATATGGAAGTTTTTCCATAGGAAGCCAGAATCGGTGGGAGAAGAAATAAACTTTATGTCGTTGGCATACATAGAAAGATTTTGATAGCGCAATCAACATCATGATGAGCACGAATGTTAAGAGGGATCAAGGAGGCCATTATGTTGTTAAAAACAAAAGGTGTAAATAAAACCGATTGATAAAATTCGTTAGAAAACTAAAGGCTATTGCATAGATTTCTTTTCCATCTTCAAACAAATGGGCGGAATTTGTTAATTCAGTAGCTTTTTCATGACAGTTGTGCTCCCTGATATATGTCAGATGCTCGCGATAAGCCGTGAAATAAATTTTAGGTGCTGGTTAGGGATTGAACCTGGAACCCTTGCCCCGTAGCCCAACGCACTAACCACTGGAGTCACTGCTCCCACTAACAGTGCTAGAAGAGTCTTTAACATAACCGTGTAAATCCTGAGAACCTTTTTCTGTGATAAATCCCACATCTCACCAACGGAGATGCCGCCTTTGATATCTTGACGATGATTTACCATGTTTTCTCCAAAATAGGTTCTCTCCCAGGTTTACTTTTAGAAATTTCGCTTTACCGGTCGTTTAACATTGATTAAATCAGGCCGGTTGGAATACTCTTTCTCTCAAAAAACAACCTTCGTTTCCAAGTGATTGGCCGAAAGCCTATTCCTGATTCGCCATTCATCGATTTTGTCTAAGCATATCCTCCTTTTAGCACAAACACATCTGTTGCCACGGTCGATGAAGTAGGTACCCCAGTTATCCCGAGTTGTGCGACTTAGATCGTCCATTACACAGTACCGTAAAACACCCAATACCTTCCAAACCATAGATGCTTAAGTTTAAGCAGTTTCGGATGAGCACTTCAATTTAAGGATTCCGTGTTCAGCTCACATGCATCACAATAGTTTCATTCGCTACAGTCATATTCCGACAACTGGTGCTCGGACCTTTGGGCATTCAGCCAGATGATGTAAACCGGACTTTGGATGCAAATACAATTTTTTCTGCCAAAAGAACTCCACTCATCAGCTCCTTACAGGTTCTGTTTAGGTTCGAGAAATAAGAGGCACCGTCGGCTTCGGTTGAAGTACGTTCCTCCACAGTCCCGTTCAGCTGGTATAATCCATAACCTTTCCTATGACTATCAAAACAATATAGTGAGTTTAAAGTTGCATCAAGGAATCTGCGCCAATATTATTGCCCCCAAGGTCGAATAGCTGGTTAAAAAGTGAAGGCAAGTCCTACTTTTCTTGGTCCTTCAGCCTGCTCTTGCCTTGATACCTTGATTGTGGCTTAAACCCACAAAATCCATGCAATTTCAACTTCATACTCTCAATAATCCGCATTAGACTGTCATAAAATTCCTTTCCGTGGCCAGTACCACACAGTCGTATGACCACACAGTCATATCTATTACTTCTGATCAAGTATTCTGCTACTGCTACAAGCCATCTCCCCTTTAACCGAAGTCACATCGATTATATTCGGTCGTTAATTGCCAATATTTGTCATGCTCAAGAGCTCCACATATAAAGCGCAAGTCCTAATGGTCACTTAAGAGCACTCTTTGGTCCGCATCGGGGCCTTAACTATTTGCAAAATGTTGTTACATCATTTTACGACACAAAACTTCATCTTCAGTTTACCCTAAGCGAGTCTGGTTCCTAATTATCAGCCGTTAAATCTGAAACAGTCGTTTGTAAAAGTTTAATCCGCCACTCCAGCTCGGACATCTTTGCAGCCATCTCAGAAGACACTAACATCATAATTAACTCGTCGCTTTCGTTTAATTTAATAGGGTTGCTTGTGGCACACACAAGATAGTAATGACATGGACAACCGTTTAGCGTTACAGTCAATAGGATTAGATAGCCATTACCAATCAATTTATCTGTTACGTTGCACACTCTCGGAAATAAATTGCAGCATTTTTGCGAATATAATAATGTAATACAGGTTATTTATTGTAGTTTACGATTACAATTGAAAAAAAGAAAAAGAAAGAAACAACAGCATCCATGGTAGATTGCGACATCGTCGGATAGTCGCGGAAATGAACATACATACGGTTGGTGTTGGAAAGTCGCGAATTTGACTGTTGAAAGGAATGCTCACCTCCGCGACGCGTTATGATGGCAGAAGAATGGCCCCAGACGAAGGCTTGGTGCCATTGACTGCAGCTGATTTATTACTGGGCTTTGGGAAAGGTGTGTTCGAACAGGATTACTGCCAGATAAACCGATTGTCTAACTACTTTCAGCTGACTAAGTGTTTATGAAGACAAATACTCGACACATGTACTTTATGTAACTAAATATGCTGCTTAGGAACAGCACAGTCGTCTGTATGATGCTAGTAGAGCAGGGGTTTTTCAATAAGGACGTAACAATAGTGTACTTTAATATTTAAGCATATTTAAGATTTTCTTATGACATTTCAAAGCCAAAACGTCGAACAAGGCTGACAGTCTTATCACGATGAAGTTCATGAACGACATATGGAATCCTTGAAAAACTACAACCAAAATGCTGAGTTGATAGGCGGAGCTTTAAGAGCACTTACGCCGGTTTCCAATCGTAGTCCAAGTGCAGTCCCACCAAGGGGGCTGTGCGTGGTATAGTGGTTAAATTCGAGTCAACATATTCACTATTGAATGTCCCTGTGCCAGTGAGATAACCCAGCTATTGAAGTGCCGCAAACATCGCAGCTATAAGCGATCCAGTTTAAAATGAGCCAAATCAGTAGACTCCACTCCTTTTACAGAAATTTGGAATCTCTCAGCCCGCATTGTGCCAAATTTTGGATAAAGATCTTGGCCTATACCCTTGCAAGATCAAACTAATTCAAGAATTCAAGCTACTTGATCATCTGAATTGGCGAAACTTGTCCGATTGGACTCTGCTAAATTTTGAAGAAAATCCTGACTTTCATCGAAAAGTCATCATCAGCGATGAATCAAACCCACATGTGCAAAGTGACCGTGTGATGTGGATTTCATGCCGGAAGTGTGATTGGACCGTATTTTTTCGTCGGTGGAAATGTTCGTGATATTACGGTCCCATGTCCCATGTTGGAAAACTATTTTTCCCCAGAATTGGATAAACTTGGTTTCAGAAATATGTGACTTCAGCAAAATGTTGACACATAGCACACATCTGGTCAAACAATTGATCTATTGAAGCCGATGTTCGGTAATCGTATAATTTCGAGAAATGGTCCAGTCCAATGGCCACCTCTCTCATGCGATTTAAGGCTTTTGGACTCATTTTTATAAGCTAGCGTTAAGTTGTTAGTTTATAACAACAAGCCTAAAAGGTTATAAAAAAACTCAGGAACAATAGCGAACCGACAAATTGACAATGCTTCGACCGATATGTGCTGAAGAGCGGTGAAAAATGGACCGCAAAGAATCGATCATTGCAAAGGTGCTTGCGTTGCGCATATGAATGAGATAATCAATTTAATAATTAAATTTAACATGAGTGCTACACCTGGAATATAATTTAGTCCGATATTTCAATTATTCTGAGTTTCATTTAAGTACAAAATTGTTATATCCTTACTGGCAAACCATTTAGAACAACGCAAATGGGAGCTTCTTCAGACCAATTTTCCGTATGTCCTCCATTTCCATGAAGAAGTGACTACTCAAAGTCCACATTCTCCTGTTGTACCCAGTAATGATGCCGGAGTTGGTCCGAGCTAGTTTTAACCAGACAAAATGTTGTAAGTTCATAAAGCCAACCCTTTCTTTACAAGTTCATCCGCCCTTTCGTTGCTTTTGATATTCACAAGCCCTGTTACCCAGCATAAGAACACGAATTGACTTAATTACTGCAAAGTTCACCACCTAAATACTCGTTTGGCTGTCCATGTACAAAGTACCAAGTAATTGTCCTTTTAACGAACGGATTTGAAGCCGTCGCAGAACTCGTTTTCTTTACAAATAAGAGTCCCACTTCAAACATCAGAAAAGCTAAGGTAACTAGGGTGCATATGAGATCAAAAATTGAACTGAAGAGGCAAGGTTCTAGAAGGAACAAAGAAGGCCTCAGTAGCTAATGCAAAATCCACTTGATGTACACCGCCATCGTTAGACTTATTCTTACATACGGCTGTATACTGGAACTCTTGGACTACTTTACTGGACGAAAGAAACAGTGGCAAGAAACAGCGCTCTAGAAAGCTATATATTATATCGGACACAGCGTCAACACCAGTTCGTCAAAGATCAATACGTGCTCCGACCCTTTCCACAGACTTTAACTTTAATGTCGACTCAAAACTTTCCTTTAGAAACAACTGCACAAATGGTCAGGCTCCGGATTTATTCGGTCTGAACAGCAATAATAACAGAGAAATCTACATAGACACCCATCAGTCATCAAGGCCGTCACAACCACTTTAAAACTGGTCAAGAGCTGCAAAATGGAGCTCATATTCCTCAGTTCAAGGCACAGCATTACGATCCACTAAATTCCTGGGCGCCGTGGTTAGTAGTTAATGCGTTGGACTGGAGGTTCGAATCGCAATCGGGGAACACCTACAAGTTTTTCACGCCCCACCTCTCGCGAGCGTCTGACAAACATCCGAGAGTACCACTGTCCTGAGAAAGCTTCTCAAATAACCTTCGGACACAGCATTAAACAGTAGGCCCATTCCATTCGTGTAAAGAATATAACATGCACAACACGAATGGTTGTGAGAAGCTAGGCCCTGGCTCCCATCGACCTGTAGCGCCCAGTATTTTTTTTTTTTTTTTAGATTCCGGGACGCATGAGTTTCCAACGAAACGAACTGGCTGATGAGGTAGCTAGGAAAGGCTCGAAGCCAAATGACTTACCAACAGATCACTTCATCCGAAATAAAGTTGTACATCCTCAACATGGACAATAGATTACTTTGGGCCTACTGCAACAAAACAAAGGACCATATAACTCTGATCACTTCCTTCGACTCTACTCCTTCGTATCACAGGCCACGACCTAATGTTGGCCCATCATAGAGGAATAGGAATCATCACCTCAGATTTATCTAGAAGCAATTGTAATACAGAGGTAGGGGTAGAGGAAGGTTCAACAAACTAGCTAACACGCCTATCTAAACCACCATCAAGAAAACGGGCTGCTTCAGGAGGGCTACTTCCGTCAAGTACTAATTTGTTGGACTTATTGCTCTTTCCTCTTTTTTTAGGTATCCCACACCGAGGAACACAATGGATCTGTTGATCCAGTTTGGATAAGATCGAAAGGCCTGGGAGTGAGTTGGAGAGAGTTGATGGCATTTGTGTAACTCGCAATGGATGACTGACCTCCGTTGGAATTTTTGTTAATTCCTTGAATGAAAAGGTAGACTTGAAGTTGCAACAAATTGAACCAGATAACCTTAAGCCTCTGCTAGTGCCATCAAAAGTCAAAATATTTATAACCCACCTTACCTAATAAATTTGTCTATCACCAACACGGACGAAGAAAGAAAAAGCTGTATCTATGATCGTGTTAAATCCACACCATATCCAATAGGAAAAGTTGAAAGTGCTTTGATAGTTCATCGCTGCTGCTGCAGCATTAATTTTTCGTATTTATGAATTTGATCGTGCACCTTACTGACCACACCGCCACAGAGCCACCATACCAATAACCGGTCAGCCAATCCACTACCAAATACTCGCAGCAGTTAGGCTGATTTGTTCGGTGCCCACACTAATCGGTGGAGGCCAATAATCATCTGCTGCAGAGGCAGCATTCGGGTACCATCAGCAAAACCGACAATAAGCCAGGCAGATGATTGTGTCATAACCGCTGTTCATGCTTGTACCATTCGAAAGGAGGAAGCCCACAAAAAAACAAAAAAAAAGAGGAAAAACTCTCTTGATTGTCCACGGATACATCGAATAAACCAAAGATTGGTCATTTGGTAACCTGCCCCGAGCTAAACTTAGAAAGACGAACCAGTCCCCATAGCCAATTTGGATGCTAGAAAAGTGAAAGACTTCGATTGCATTCCGGTGCCAGACAATTTGACACAAAGGAGGAAGGGAATTCTCCATTGAAACCGTATCATTAGTATAATCAAAACAATTACCTGGGTGCAGTCTGTAATGATGATATAAAAGAACACAATCACAATTAAATAAGAGGTGGCTACCAGTTGAAAAGCTGCCATAGCCCTCTCATAGGCACAACTATTACGTCGTTAATTGATGTGGACCAGAAGTTCAAAATATGCCAATTAAAAGTGTACAAGAATGTTTGAGGTATGTATGGCAATTAGCCCTCTGAGCTGAGTCTAATTAAAAGACTTGGACCTTAAAAAGGGAAAGTTTTTTGGAAAGTCTTGGAAGCAGGAAAAAAATAAACGTACTGGACTTAGTGACAAAACGAACTATTCAACATGAACGGTGAAAAACCAGATGGACGAAATACCCGATCAGAATAAAGTGAGGAAAGCAATATGCCAACTTAATACCTAAGGTAGCCGGGGATCAATTGGTGAAGAACATACACCAAATTCATTTCCAAAATCTGACTAGAAATGGAGGAAAGTATGCCAAATGAATGCAGCCTAGCATCGCTTCCTCAATCCAAAAGAAAAGAGGCCCTCTAAACTGCCCAAACTATAGAGCCATTAGCTTCCTTAACATTACATATACGATCCTGTCGGGCGATCCTGTGAATGTTTAAATCCATTTGTTAACGAATTCATCGGACCCTCTCTATGCAGTTTTATTCACACTACGCCAGATCCTAAAAAAAATCCAGAAGTCCAGTTCGATACTCACTATCTTTTTATTGATTTAAACGAAGCATATGACAGCATTTATAGAGACGAGCTATAAAGTCATCTCTAGTTTTGACATTCCTGTCATGGTCGTAACATTGTCCAGGATGGTGACCGAGACCTTTGATGTCAAAAACATATTCAGAGATGGTCATGCCTGAGGAAATTGTTCGAAACTCACAAGTCAATACCTAAGGTACAATTGTCCCGAAACCTGTGCAATTATTTGCATATCATCGACAGAACACTGCCAGCTGTCACTGGTGCGTTTGCTTGGAACAGAAGCGGCAAAACCGAGAAGAAAAACACTACAGCGACGAATCGAATAGAACGTCACAATAGACAGCTGCAACTTTGAGGTAGTTGGAGACTTCGACTACCTCGAATCCCCTAAAACCTCTGACAATAACATAGCTTCAAAAATCAAGCAAGGAATTACTCTTGCCAACTGCTGTTTCTTTAACCTTAGATGGCAATTGAGTAGCAAAGTATGCCATCAGTCGTCTAAGATGGCTAGAACATGTTAGAAAGTCCTCAATTCCGACCCGAAAGGATAACGCAGTAGAGGAAGACTTTGCCTTAGGACGACGACCTCAACCAGCTTGTAGTATGCAGTGGAGGCAGTTAATCAAAGTCCAGAGAAAGATTGGAAAGGTACACACCGGACTATAGCGCCACCTAAGTAAGTGGACTGAACTGCGTTTAATTGTGCTTAACCGCTTGGCTTGATCATAATTGGCTTTGATTGGTAGCAAATTTTTTGCAGTAGCTGCAGTAGCTTGACAGTAAAGAAAAATTACTTCAAAACGTCTCGAATCTCTTAACAGCACTTATGGCATCAGTTTAAGGTGGGACAGTCCCTGTTCTATTTCTGTTTAAATTGTGTCCTCATTTTGAACCAAATTAAAACTTTTTCAGATAATAAAGTCCGAAGTCTGCGCTTATCCCAGTTTTGCGTAGACTCCAAAGAGAATGCACAGACATGGATCACCCCATTTGGCTACATGAGACTAATTGAACCAACTGGAGCTATAAATAAAGCGAAGGAGGCTCGTGGCGCTAAGTGACGCCAGTTCATCTAGGTTGTCAAAGGAAGAAGCTCCTAGATGGAGTAGTCTTCTGAAGGACAGAGCTAGACAAGTACGTAGGAGGTAAACAACGGTTACTTCCTTCTCCTCATCCATACAGCTTCTACAGGAGTCATGTGGCATCCAGAGAGAACACCGATAACGTATGTTATAATTTTCCCATCTACAATTAGTACTTCTAAAAGCGTTCAGATTTAGCAAGAGTTTACATGTAGCGAGGGGTATACCCATGCTTCGCCATTTCGGCAGGATTATGTGGGTCGTACTCAATCTGGTGAGGTCGTCAGCTTTGCGATTTCCTGCAATATCTTTGTGACCCGAGAAGTCAACCGACAATTTAAGGTGGCCCTTGCATTAGGAGAACACGACTCTCTGGATTTGATTGTCGATTGACAGTCAGCGACTGACATTGGATTACATTTCAGCCAGGACAAGGCTTCCTCGATGACCATGATTTCTAACTGAAGAACGCTACAATACTCTGGGAGGCAGAAGAAGATGCTCAGGTTGAGCCTGTCGGAGAAAACACCCTAACCCACCCCTTCATCAGTCTTGAAGCTGTCCCTGTAGAAGTGGACTGAATTTGTTGTCAGGAAAGGAAGCGGTGATAATCGTGTGGTAATTTCCATCAAATAACATTGTCGGCCGAGTGCAGTGTAAGCCGTGTCTCCTAGGTTGAAAATGAGGAGATTACTGATCGAGGAGGGGTCTGCATGGTAGCTAGACCACTGTGACGAAACTTTGAGTCAAATAGCGATCAATTGTTTGCCAAGAATGTGTAAGGGAACCAGATGAACCATGATGTCCAGGAGAAGATTTTTGCACCTTAAAAAGAGTATTGAACTGAGTAGGTACCATCAATGATAGGAGGGTTGAAGGTAGGAACCTTATATTTTCTCGTTGTGCTCTGAAGGAATTCACCGCTAGACGATTTCCTAGACAGAGTCAGATTATAGGCAATCACTTTGCCACCAGTCCTTTCTATGTGCAAAAGCAGCCGATAACTACTAGATTCCACAAAAGAGAGGATAAGACACCACCTTGGGAAGTTCGTTCAACAAACAAGTCTTCTGGTCCATGCACCGCTCAACAGTGAGCTGATAATTTTGCATGTGAGCAATTGATTGATCAGTAATTTAAGCGAAGAATCAACCTTAAGGCCAAGTGCATCGAAACTTCCCCCCAGATTTGACATTGTTAAATATTCCCTAGAATGTCTAGGAACGCTATCATGGTAAGTTTCCTGATACTCAATGATTTCTCAATGATGGGCACTAGTGAGCCTGTCTCAATTGATTTGTCTTTGCAGCACGTCATAGTAAGTTAGATATCGATTCGCTTTTTATAAAGTTTTCAATTAAAAAGAAGATAAGCTGGTAAGTTGGAGATCCTTAGGTTTCATGTGCAAGTTTCTTTCTGGTTTATGTTAGAAAATACCTTCAACTTTGGTTCATACTTTGGCAATATACATAGATTAGACTTAGACTATAAAATAAGGTGACTTTAAGCCATGTGAGCACAATATCTTTTTTATTTTGCCCGGACTTGAACCAATAGATTTCCACTTAATAACCGAATACATAAATACTACACCGTGGCCAGTGTAGAGGTTGACACCATATGTCCTCCACTTCCTCATCTTCCAATTTATTCCCAAAAAAAGGGCTTTGCCTGGTGCATGTGTTCCTAGCATTATTACCAAAGCAGTATGGGCTGATGACACCTCCACAAAACCCATAGCAAATAGTCAATTCTTAGAGTCTAATGACATTTCGTGTTTAGCTTCGCCTAAACGTAAAAACTTTACTTATAAATGATGCTGTTAGGCCAGAAATAGCCTCCATCCCTAAATTTTGCAATGAAAATCGGAATATTAAAACACAATTACAGACAAGTTGATACGTCAAACTTACATTATCCATACATATCGTACTAAACGCTTTAAGAAGGTTGTACCTAGCTATGAAGCTTTGTGCTGCGCAATCTCCTATGCGTAAACCTTTGAACGATCACATTCTAGACAGATCACAGCAATCCACATTTGAGCACCCTTTAATGATACCTCGTTCAGTTTGTTAACGTTCTCATGATTGACAATTTACCTGCACCCACCTTGAGAGATACAATTTAAAATTCTTATTCTATAACTCAGCACAAACATTACATAAATCTATGAATTAATTCAAGCCTTTCCAACCACCAACGACCTAGCCACGCCAAGAGCATTCTCTATCTCTATCCGCAAATATCTTCGGTGTCTGTCCACTAGACATCGGATTTGGTTGTAAGTCCACAAGTGGCTTTAATAAGAGAACCAAATATTTACGTTACATGCGATCGATATGTATCCGTTGTCAACAGCCACTAGCCACTGGCCACTGGCCAGTTAGTGGTCAGATCGAAAAATATTCTTGTTTAGTAGAAGAACCAAGGAAAAAAAGAATTAATGGCAATTACACCAAAAATAAAAGTTAAACTAAGAATGAGAGAAAAAACAAAAAAAAACTTAAAAATGCCACTTAAACAAATTAGCTCGGGACCATAGCTATAGTTAAGTTATTGCTCCGGTTCGATGCTTGGCGAAAGAAACCCGTCGTCTTGTCAAGGTGTTCAGCATTCGAATCTCAAATCTCGAATCTCGAATCTCTTTAGAACCAGTTCCCATAGTTTTGGCATGAAGCTAAAAAGAAACCATCGGAAGCCTACGTTTTACATAAGTATCTTGTAGGGTAATAGCGCAATGGCTAAACCTAAACCATGCTCAAGGTGCTTGACTGATGTATGCAAATCGTTGTAATCGTATCAAGAACGGTTTTATCATTACATGTAGGACGGCAATCATAGTTAATTTGGTTCAGTTAAGTTGGTTACTTAACTAAGCCTGTTTGGGAGACACTCATCGGAGACCTCGCTTCGAGTGGCACATAGCCATCGTAAGGTGTGTGTTGTTGTCTGGCTCTAATCGTAGCTGCTTTGGAAGTTTGTCTTATTTGGCTTTGGCTTTGGCTATTCATTCTGCTGGCGGTGTGGCGGGCGTACAATGCTAGGCGTTCTATTTGCTTTATTGAATTGTACTCGTAGTTTGTGGTCAAGTCGGCTTGGACAAATGTTTGAAATTATAGTTCAAGCTTATTTGTCGCGCTTTAAATGTGATAACGTAATCTTTGTTAGCCGTGTAAACACATTTGATTCGGTGTTTTACAAACTATTCGGTTGAACGTCATGGGAAATTAAGCACTGAGCACTGCATGGGGACACGAGGCAATTGTACATACATTGGGAGGAAACTCGTTTTTACAGAAACTCTATAGTAGTTTTGATAAAAATTGTTGCAAGTGATTAATAGACTTAAGGTAAGTCGCCAATATTTTGGATGTGCGACAAACTACAAATGCGGATATCACAAGCTCTTTGATAGCATTACCACTTTTGTAGAGGCACAATGAGACCAAAAGCCAAACTGCATGACTAGCCACCAGACACTGCGTTGTGAGAACTCCAACTATGTTTCTTAAGTTTTCCCTACTCCCGAACATAGAAAGGTAGGCCTACAATCCAGGTTAAACCAGATTTGCTTAGACATGATGCTAGTCCATACTGTTCACTTTCCTAATGGGTGCAGTATGTATCTATGTGGAGTAGTATTGATGTAATAAGAACTAACGATATCTCTCTATGCATTGTTTGCAGCCCCTTTAAACAAGGTATCCACTTTTCAATTGCCCGGAACATTACCGTGTTCTAAAACTCAGCCAGAGATACTACGTTGCGTCTGACAACGCTCTCGTTAAGAACTCCTCGGCATTAGTTACCCAAATTAGATTGTATTACAGACGAACTCAAGGCTAATCGGACTGGTGTAGTCTTTGGCGGAAATATAATACAGTAATGTCAATCATATCCGTCACGCTGGAAAGGAAAGATGTTATTTTCTTATTTTGAAGAAATGTTCTTTGCTGCTGAGATACGCACACGAAATCAACATCATTGCTCGCTCTTAGGTCCGACACGTGTTAGGCTTGAAGAAAATGTAGATAAAACCCAGTACATGATATTAAAAATTAAAGAAGGATCTATCCACCGCTTAGGATAAAACGTCACTATTGACAACTATAACTTCGAAGTGATTAAGGAGTTACCGAAAGACGAAACTCTCGGAATACTCGAAGGACGAAATTCATACTCGATCCGGTGCTGCAGAAAAGAAGAAAAGATTCTGACAACTTACGAGAAAAAAATTAAAATATTTAGCTATATGTATATATGCCAGGAGAATACAATCGCATACTTCCAAACTTCCAACCTCAATAGATCAATTGCCACAGAAATTTTCAAGACTCGAATTTATTCACAAAAGCACGCACACCCTTCCTGGTGGAAAGAATACCACACTCCTTAACACCATAGCCATCCTCCTTGATAACCAGGCAGCTATTGTAGCGGCTATTGTACATCCTCGAAACTAGTACAATAGCCTTAAGAAGAACTTCCTCGCTGGGCTGGTCTTCGGTTCAGAATCAGTCTCCCTTGGGCGGCAGGAAATGAGGAAATGAAAGCGGATGAACTAGCGAGGCGGGAATCTGTCTCTGACGATTTTAACGACCTATCAACGTCTATCTATTTAAACCTAATAGCAGATGGCAGGGGGTGCAGAACTGTGTTATATCCAGCCAGTTCTGGCCATAATACTGCAAAAGAACACAAGAACTATTGTAATAGAAACTGGACAGATATTGCTAGAGTTCAGAGAATAAGTACCGGGCGCTGGTCCATTGGGATCCACGTTGCCAGAAATGGCATTCAATTTGATGTACATTGTCACAGCTGCAATATCCTTTGTGCAACTGTCCAGCTCTAGGCACACTGGGTAAACCTTATCTTGACAATCTAAAAGCATTTTGGGGAGACATATTGTGAGTTTCCTCGATTTAATCGAGTAGCTTTGAATAAATCCCATTCATTAAAGATCAAGTGACCTAGAACACCTATCCAACAGACCAATCAATAACATCTTGAGCTTCATCAAGTGTACTGAATGGTTTCGGAGTTCAAAGGAACCTAGAGCCTATATAGGACTATATAGAACTAAGATTAGCCAATGGCAAAGGATATCCCTTATAGGATATAGATTCTTCCGCTCGCCTACTTACGAACCTAACCTAACCTAATACCGTTCTACATTCGATAGGTCATAAGTGTCGCGGTACTTTAACGGCCGTTTCACGCTTATAGTGTTTCAGCATAGCTTGTTGACACCACCACTTCTACGTATCTACCTTTTCAGACCTTGACCTTTACAAGCGATGGGAGCGTGCAAGAAAGATGTTGGTGCTCCAACGCATGTGAAAAAAGGAGACTCATAATGGACCTCCTAAGTTTCGATGTAAAAGCAGCCACACTAACATAATCGACAACGTATAGCGATATTGAACTTCTTTGGAAGGGTTGGAGTGCTTCACCTCAAATCGAGAAAGTTTCACGTCCTTAACCCAAACGAGCCTTAAACTAGTGTCGGGCACGCTGCTAATCCCATAAGTGTCCCGTATTACCATTTGTGTACGTCAACCGTGTTCTTTATTAGTCTTTGATGTAGAATTCCTGTACGCCTCTATCTAAGGAATGTCTGTTACATTAAAGGTGATGGCAAAAGGTTCGTCGGGAAGTTTGTCCCCATTATTAAGGACGACACGCTTGTTTCGTGTACATACGCTTACTCGTATGTATGTCATCATCAAATAAATGCCAACCGAATTGCTTTATTAACTTTACGCGCTCGATACGTCAGTCCTCCTTCGGGCTGATGTAACCCCAATATAATCCGACGGTTTTCGAAATTGGTAAACAAATGCACGTACGACGCAAAAGCGCAATATGTGTGTTAAAGGGGATTATCCGTGGGAGGGACGGGACAATGAATCGATAGAAATTTCATTTGACTTACGTTTATTATTTACCGCTCTATCCCATCACAGCTGGGTGAAGTTCATTTCGTTTGAGTAAGCAATAAATTTTACGACATTTGATGCATATTTCCTTGGATTAAATGGCCCTGCAGGAGGATGTCATTTTGTTGACTTAGGTTAGGTTCAGCTTGAACTGAAAGTTCCAAGGAAACGCTGCTAGCTCACCAGCGAAACGGTATGGCACGAGTAACTTGTTTAAAAAGTCGTCAAATATTTCGAATATTATCATCGACAGAGAATAGAAATTAATATCAGGTTTTAATGAATTTCGGATCATTTAGTCTGTTGTCTAGAAGAGTCTATTTGAACGTCCGTGACATAATCGTAAACCTGTTCGACGAAATCCTTCACAGAATACGAGTACAAAAGGTGTGTCCGTTGGACATCAAGAAGTCAAGAAGTTTAATGCTTTTTACGCATTTCAGTTCAATTATTGTCGAAGCAGAGCGAAACATGCACATATGTACATAAATAAATCAGGTAATGCGGAATGGGTGACTTCCGTAATTCCGAATGCAAATTTATGCCGAAATGAAACACACTGTGCCGAAAATGGTTGGCTGTTCCATTAGACAAACTTGTTTTCATGTAATCGCTGAGAATCAAGGCAATACACTTTTCGCACATTCGCTGACAATTAAAAGAGGATATTAGCATACAAATACATGCGTGTATCTTCAGGAAAAGAAGTTGACAGAATTCCACGTCGAAGGCGATAACTATTTTAAAGACAAACGTGCCTGTTACCGTATACAGATGAAAGATAATCAAATGATTTTGATAATCGCATGATATCCAAATTTTTAATAAAGAATTCCAATAAAACTCTTACAACCTTGACACCATTAAACATTTCTTATGATCTGTCAACGCGAAACTCCAGTTAAGGTTCACATTTTTATCAGGACGAACCTAAGAACCTAACGCAAGAACTTTACATCAATCCATATTTTTTTCAAGAGACTCCATTACTTACTTAGGTGACGCTACAGTTCGGCGTGAACCTGGGCTTCAACCAACAAACTTCTCCAGTTAGCAGGGTCTGGAGCCAATCACTCTTAGTTAATTCTTCCACTTGTGTGCTGATGCGCAATTTTGAGACTAGGTTGATATCGCCGTTCACCTCGTATAGTTCGGTGTTAAATCTTCTCCTCCAAAACCTGTCAATACAAAAGGAGCAAACCAAGGATATCTTCGTCTTCGTTAACGTCTATGCTTCTATAGAGCTGGACTGGGATAATGAAGATCTTATCCAGAGTCTGCTTGATGTTTCTTGAAAAGGCCTTGCTACCTTATTGCCTTCATAGTCCAAAAAAAACCGCGATTGTAAATGTAATTCTACGGTTGATCTCTCAAGTTGTATTGTTTTCAAAGCTTTAGCTTATAACTTATAGCTTATAGGTGGAAGTCCCTTATAGCTGTCTAGTGTGACGTTCTGTACGATTCGTCGGTGTTGTATATCCCTTAATGTTAATGGCTTATACATACTGGGTTTTGCCCTCATTCACAGATCAACCCACTTTGGCCCCTCGCTGTGTCCTGCAGATGGCAGGTATGAAAGTTAGACAGACTTCTGGAAAATTTTACCAATGGTGTTAGCTTGTGAGTTGCGCACAATTTTCTCAAGTATGACCTTGTCTGAATTGGTTTTGACATCAAATGTCTTGGTAAGATTGTTCCCGATGGTAAGAGTGTTCTCCATCGTTATCCTGCACAATCTGACGAGCTTGGAAGGGATCTAAAAACTAAACATGGCAAACTGTCATATAAGGCCTTTTAAATCGAAAAAAGATGGTGAATTTGGTGAATTGTGGGTTTACCCGGTCTAAAACCGCTCTGACATGAGCTCGTTAACAAATGGTCTTAGACGTTTACACAAAACGGTCGACAGGATCTTATATGCAATGTTAAAAAGATCTATAGTTGAAGAGGCTCCATTGCGTCTACAAAAAGTGACCGTGTAGCGTCGATACCAAGAAACCTGTATTCTGTAATAAATATTACTGTATTCGTAATAAAATATAACATGTGTACTATTCTGACACAAATTTCAGCTCTATAACTCAATCATTCTGTATTTTATTTAAACACAAAATTATTATGTCCTTATTGCAAAACCCTTTTCAATGAAAGTATTGGTAAAGTGTGACGTTTTTTTCTAAAACCGGGAACAGATATTTTTTCTTTGTTGACAGCATGTTCTTGGCTTAGTTTTCATTTATCTTAACACCAAGCCATTACAAACTTTACTAAATTGCTAGATGTTCTTTCTATCGTGTGATCGCAGGACCTTCTTCTTTCGCAGCCGTTTAGTGCGCTGCAACATTTGTACCTGTCCATTCCTACAGTGGTCTTACTAATTTGATAAATAATTTGATGATGTTGCGAAACGGATTACACAGATTTTTGGCGTTTCAAATTGTGCATTTGGTTTCAATAAGAGAAATAATCAGAGCGACATTTGCCATCACAATCCGGACATGCTTAAGAGGCTTCATCTATTTATCCATTTAAAGTCGATGACTCGATTTCCATGACGAATCTGCATCTTAACCTTTGACAGACGTGATTCTAGATTAATAAGAGTGACTGCCAGATGGAAACCAACCAGAATCCAATGGCTACCACTTGGAGGTAAAATAAGCACAATGGGTGTGTTAGCTACAATAGAGTAAAGGCCAGGTTGACGTTCAGTGTCCTCCTAAACATCCAACTACCAAGACTTTTTACATACTTTGCAGTAAGTACCAACTCAATGAGTGACACCTTAACGTCTATGGAGAACTGTTCCTCCTTGGTTGGTTGGTGGCGAAAAAAATGGTATCAGAACACTTTTAGACCAAATTAATGGTCTATAGAAGCTGTACTGAGAAGTGCACGTACTTACAAATGTCAAAATTGTCTCGACCAACTTTAGCCTCCAGTTTCGACAAGTCGTTAATTCCAAGTCATCCATCGCTGGCTAGTGATCCAAAATCGATTGAATTACCAAAACTACTCTTTCTAGCTCGACTTTCAATGTTTCGACTAAAATAGCTGACCTTCAAAGGCAGACATAAAATTTGAAAAATCATGAATAAAGTTTGATATTTTTGTCTCCTCCATTGCAATCCAGATACCCGTATTGAGATTTATTCCCAATTTAGAATAAAAGCCCAAATTATATGCATAAAACCGAAAGCAGTTTAGTATTTAGATTCAGAACTTGTATTCTCAATTGATTATCGAATGAATATGTAACAAGCTTAGTTGAATAAATTTACAAAAACAAAAAAAAAAACAAACAAAAGAACACGAAATTGGAATTTATAATTTTATCTGTCTTTTTTTTTTCTCAGATTTTGTTCGTTTATTCGCTAAACAACTCTCACTTTTCTAATGAATATGGTTCAGAATTTCAGAACTGACAGTTTGCGTCATTCGCATAAACTTGAGAAACAGGATTCGTACCATAATATAATCTAAAGAACAGAATCTTAAATGTTTATCGAAAAATCAACGAAAATGTTACTAAACCGTGCATGCAATTGTTTTACAATAAACAAGGCGATATAAAATTAAATTGTATTGTTTGTCACTGAATTGACTGCCATGAGTTGGCGTATTAAACTAAGTACCCTTCTTAATTATAACCGAGATTAATACTTAAAATAAATTTGTTCTGTCGGTAGACACTGTGAATCATTTAAGATTTAGTTGCAAGAAGTACAATTTAAGGAAAAAAGCTATTATTATTGATACACCTAGTTAGATATATGTTAAGTATTGGATTCGCGAAAAATATCATTTTCAAGACTTCAGCCAAGCTAAGCATTACTATTATGGAGATGTTCAATAAAAGGGGTTGCACACTCTACAGCAACCTGAAAGGATTTGCATTAAACTTCATATCTGAGGCCACAATTCGAAGCGAAATCGGACCTTTCATTCTTGCCTCACCTTACTCATTGTATGTATATCCGATTTTAGTAAAAATAGATTTTTTGAAAACAACATGTTTGAGTTATTTTGAAAAGTTTCGGATTTTTCGGATGTTTTTTCAACTATAGTAAAGGGTGACCAGATAGCAATGATACCTTTTCCAATTGTTATATTTCAGCAGCTATTAAAGTTACCAACGAGATCCAGCTGTCAAAATATTTAGTAAGGTTCACCATTCCATCATAAATCGTTTCATTTTGGCCGAACGTGCGAATTTTATTAAAAAATAGTATCGAAATTCCAACTCAGTTGTAAATACGGAAAGTGAATTTCGTCGTGAGGTCGGTTGTCATCATGGCATCACTGTGCAGGCCGTCACACCGTGAAAAGTTGGAGCGTGAGCACACTTTTTTGTACCTTAGGTCACCAACTGGCGCCATATCGGCCAGTATCGAAAAAGACCCAGAAATGTCGATTCGGTGTCGATCAGCTGAATTGGGCATAGTCAGAGTCAACCCGGCTTATTTTGCCATTAGATTTGGGCTTGCATCCGTATAAGATTGTCCCGACGTAGGAATTGAAGCCGGACGACCACAAACATCGCCGTGAGTTCACTTATTGGGCACTGGAAATGTTGACCGGAGATCCGAATTTCGGCCAAAAGATGAGGTTCATTTTTGCTCACTGGCTAAGTCAACAAACAGAATTGCAGTTATTGGAGTGATCACAATCCACAACTGTTTGACCAAGCATCAATGCATCCACAATTATTGACTGTTTGATGCCGTCTATGACATTGCGGCTTAATCGGACCTTATTTCTTTCGAAATGAGGAAGGAGACACTGTTACCGACAATGGTCTCAGATATAGAGTGATGTTAACCGACTTTCTGTGGCCAGAGCTCGAAAACAATGATTTATCCGAGCTGTGGTTCCAACAAGACTGTACTACAGGACTTAAAGGTAAAGCAGAAATTTGGCGACTGGATCATCTCGCCGCGAACGTTCATCAATCGTTTATTTTCTATGTGGCTACTTCACTTCCTTAGTCTACGCTAACAAGCTTACCGGTGTGGATGAGGTCGGGGACAACATTCGAGACCCGATTGCCGGAATAACACCGCACATATTGGACCGAGTCATGACAAATTGGACCAACCTCTTGAAGTACTGTCAGCGAAGTCGAGCATTTGATGCTCTATTCCACACATAATTGCTTCTTTTTCTTTATTATCTTCCTCAGGACTTGTCCATTAATGCTTCTGCGGCAGTAGTCCTTTGAGGATAAGAAAAAATGCCAAGCCTTTGAACATGTGGTGTTGCTGGAAACGGCAACTTCAGATCACTTTAGTTGCTAATCGAAAATGAAACGTTGATGACAATCAGAATTTTATTTTCGAAATCCATCATGGATGCAATGGAGTCCCTTAAACAATACGTGGGCTTGCTGTTATCCAGTTCTTGAGTTAATTTTATCTTATAAGGGTTTACCACCAAGATCTCAAGACAAAATTTGCCCCAATGTGAACTGAAAGATTGGAACCGACTGATTCTTTGATAGAACCGACGGGTTCTTTGATATTTTCGGTAGTTCGGCCTCGTTGACTCAAATTTATCCATAATAGTAGCACGCACAGCCGACTGGTGGGACGATTATTACGACAGAAAATTAAAGTCAGTGACCATCTAGTCAGAGTTCCGGTAGTAATTTTCAATAAATTCTCTTTAACTGGCTTAAGGGTTATGTCCATATTGAAAAATCTTTGATTTGATTTGACCCACGATTCCTGGATGTGTAGTATGAGATGATATCTGAGGCGAAGCTTTGATGCAACTTGGGGTGCAATATTCTTAAAGAAGCTAGACAGTTGGAGGCCAGTAGAGGCTGAGGAGGAGCACGAACATGAAGGGGATTTAGCGACTGCAGTCGCCACCACAGAATTATTAGGAAAGAATTTGGAAGCAATTCATACGGACCCATTCGGTACCCAAGTAGCCATTGACAACAGAACTCAAACATGTAATAGTTTAAAGTTTATATGAAATAAGTGACAATAGCAAAGCACAAAACCTAACATACAGAATACCTGGTCATCCATTTTGGCCTAAACCACAATTTAAAGAGCTTTCGCATCACTGAAATCATCACCCTTGGAACTATTTCACTGGCAGGTCAATCTACGAAGTGGGTTTGGGAGAAGAAGAATGGCTCTATCTGCGTTTGGTATGTTGTCTAAACTATAAGAGTTCCCTTCATAGTACTTCGCTAGATCCTCGGACCTATTGTAAAAATCTAGGCCACTTTTGCTGTAGACTGAGAGTGAAGTCATCTTCATAACTAAAGCTAGGTGTCAACACTCGTTTGACAATGGTGTATTACTGCTTTCATTTTTGCTCATCTCATTATAGTGGAACTAAAAACATATCATAACAAAGGTATTCATGGACACATCTGCAGCTCTAGAAGTGGATGGTTCACACAGGTGTACGTTAGGACTTCTCCTTCTCGAATCTAGTAGCCCTATAATGACTGGCGATGTAGAATACATTGAACTCAGCCGCATATTCTCATAGTCTGTTCCTACTTACCAGATGCAAGTCACTCCTCGTAAAGATATTCTACTACTAATGCCAACAGCCTCTTCTTCCAACTGCTTCTCCTGTTCTTATTTGTTTCGAGAAGCTAAGCTGTCATCTCTGACGAGACCATTTCAGATACTATACGACATAGCTAGTGAAACAGTGATTTGATCGTAATATTCGGATTCCTTCACAGCCAGAATAGATTTAAGTTCACTTCTATACAGATCCCAAGGACTATGGCGTCCATTCAAAGAAGTTTAATTTAGGCACCTCTTCTTGCCCCTTAGATCACTGCAGAGTTTTTAATTCTGGTTGAAATAACTCTCTTTGACTATGTGAGCAAACTCTTTAAACGTCCTGAGTACCTGGTATCGACACAAACTACTTTTCTAGGTGTGTCCCCTTGCCTTGGATTCGAAAGCGATGTATCCAGCTCAAATCGATGTCAGGACAACCTAAAGATCATTCGTACTACATTGCACAATGTGCTTTCGATGTGGTACACAGAAGGCCGCTTGCCAGTACCCCCACTCATTGAAACTGACTTAAGAATACTTGGATAAAGCTTTTTCAAGTAGGACCTGCCAGTCCAATGGAATATCATTTAGTGCAGGCGTCATACGTCTGCAAGAGAACCATGGAGACCAAGTGGGGGATCCGTCCTCAAAACTTGCACGATGGTAGTAAGACAATACTCATGTATGAAATCCTAGTCTGGTGGATAGTATTGAAAAAAAACAGCTGTCTCTCTCATAAGCTAGATTCATAGAACGACTTGGATTTCCGTTACCAGTTCCCTTCGCAAAACTCCTACGCTTGCGGTAGTAACCATGCTGAACAGACTTCCGCTGGGTATTTATGGGAAGGCGTTGCGACTGATGTGGTCATCGCTATGGTGCCCCAGCAAGACATGGCAATGCACCATCGTCAATGCTGCTTTTTTTAAAAACAGAACCACGGACTACCTCGTTCCTGGCCTTCAACATTAAATTCCACGCATGGATTCCCAGTCGACAGAATTGGGCAGAGAACACGATAATGAGTAATTCTGCAGTAGAAATCTACACTGATGGGTCTAAGACAGGCAAGGGTGTAGGAGCTGGACTGTTTATTCGGTTGAAAGCATGTCTTTTAGATATCCAGATTTTGCAGTGCATTCCAAGCGAATGTTATGGCTGAAGCCACTGACTGGTTGTCGATGAGATCGGTATCGACTGCCAGTCAATAGTAAGATCTAAAGTGGTTAATCAATGTCTCGGATCTCTCATCAGATATCCAACAATTGTAATGTGACTCTGTGCTGGGTTCCTGGCCACTTGGACCTCCAAAGAAACTGTAAGGCAGATGAACTAGCCAGAAGTGCTATAAGAAGGAGCTTTCGACCACCTAAATGGGGCTTCATCTACCCATTGAAACGGCTTGATACAATACTTACTTACTTACTTCACGGGCTCCAGACCCGTGAAGAGTCCCTGCCTGAGACACGGTATTCTTCCATTCCTTCGATCAAGCGCTCCGGACCAAGCGCTCTGGCATGTGGAGGTTCGGTCTTCCTTGTCGTCTCGAGCCTGTGGGCTGTGAGTCGAAGATCATATTCCATTGTCCATTCGATAGATGAGGCCGAGCCAGTGTAGTCGACGTATTTTGGCTTTTTGGACTAAATCCACGCCTTGGTACAGCTCATAGAGTTCGCGGTTTATTCTCTTCTCCATTCGCCCTCCTCGCTTATGGGACCGAAAATTCGACGAAGATTTTTTCTTTCGAAAGTCCAGCACTCGGCTCCATATAGCAGAACTGGCAGGATTAAAGTTTTGTAGAGCATACATTTCGTCTTCCGAGATAGGAGTTTTGAACCCATTTGTTTTGCCAAACCGAAGTAGCAGCGGTTTCCTCATTCACTTCAAGGCCAACTCATTTCGCCTTTTCGACCGATGATTTCGATGTCGTCTGCATATCCCAGCAGCTGGACAGATTTATTGAACATAGTGCCTTCCGTGTTGACACCTGCCCTGCGCACTATCTTTTCCAGCACTAAATTGAAGAAGTCACACGACAGCGCATCTCCTTGCCGAAATCCGGTGCAAATTTTGAATAGTTCAGAGGAGCTGTTCCCAAATTGCACATTGCACCGCGTGTTTTCCAGCGTCACGCGGCACAGCTGGATCAATTTTGTCGGGATCCCGAATTCGGCCATTGCCTTGTAGAGTTCAAGACGATGAATGCTGTCGTATGCGGCTTTGAAGTCGATGAAGAGTTGGTGGGTCTGGACTTGAAGTTCTTTGCTGTTTTCCAGGATTTGCCTTAGAGTGAAGACTTGGTCGATCGTCGATCAGGCGGGCCACACTTGCAGAAAGGTTTCAGACGTTCACAAAGTACATTGGATATAATCTTATACGCGACATTTAGCAGGCGATGTGCCTCGCTAGTTCTTGTAAGACATAGGAACGCCTTTCTTGAAGATGGGGCATATAGAGCTGATAGTTCAGTCATCGGGCAGGGCTTCATCCACCCATACTTGGTTGATGATTTGGTGCATGCACCCTACCAAAACATCACCACCATGTTTGAAAAGCTCTGCTGGTAGACCATCAGAGCCAGCGGCTTTGTTGTTTTTCAGCTTCAGGTGTTGTTTCTGTCGCGAGACTCTTCGATACCCTTGAGCTGGGAGACTGCGTGGGCCCTTTTTTTTTTAAGCAGAATCTTTTTCTCCTCTCTTCTTCTGGCTCGATACTCTTCCCTTGCTCTTGTTTTCCGCTGCAGCATTTGTAGGTGTGCATTTTATGTCACCTTTTTCCGATCATCATACCATGGGCTCATCTTAGGTGGTAATTCGTAAACTATGGTGGTCGCGGCTACCTCTTTGATGATGTTGTGGTACTGACTCCACTGGTTGTTGGCATTTGTGGAAGGTGAATGCACAGTGGAGAGTATCTCACTCAGGCGCTCTCTGTAGACTATGCTTACTCCAGTGGTGCGTTGAACTTCGTTTTCTTTTTCTATTCATGATACAATATATCTACATTAACTTTGCATCAGACAAATGTAAGATAGCGGTCTCTGTTTCCTGGTAGTGTAAGGGACAAGACTATGTGTGGCTATGATAAGACCTTTTCTTGCTTAGACGTCGGTTGTTTGGTGGAGGGGGCTTTTGGGTAAGAACATGACTCACTTCTGCACAAAACTCAAAAGAACGGGCTGACTCGGCTGTAGTGGAGCTTTCACGAGTACTCCTGACTCTGCTCGATTTACTTCCGCGTGATACTTTCATCATAGGCTGTACTAGAAAGGCAATCTACCGTCTTCAACGGTGGTAGATTTTGGTATTATCCGCACTAGAGTTCCGACAACCTTGCGCCGTATGCGTCTTATGCAATGACATCGGAAATTCGACTGCAGTGGAAATTTAGAGTCAACTTTTCCTGCGTTCAAGACTTACTTCAGCCAGACTCTGAGCCTGGATTGGGCTGAAGTCGAACCTTTACGGATGGCTTTAGACCTAGTAAAGGGTCCAGTGCTAGTGTCCTCGTAAAAAGCGGTAGATCTCTGCTTGAAAACCAAAGTGATGCTATTCTAATGGATGCCGACTATATTGTTAAGAACAGGTGGAAGGATCGGAGTATTTAGCTTTGTCTGGTATCAGATGGCAGATCTTTGGTGCTCATGTGGTGAGTGCTGATACTCGTCATTCCACTTAAATGGGACTGGATTTTGCTTCTTGAGGGGAATACTCCTTCGAGGAGCTTGAAGTTATCGATGACTTTTCTTATTTGTCTATCGCCGTGGCCAAGTCGGTACTTTAGGCCATGCAATCTTTCCACATGTAGTTTTAGGTTTCGTACTTGCAATTACGACCATCCATGTCGGACTACATTCCCAGAATTTGCACACTGAACTCCGTCAAGTCATTAGAACCCACTAATCTTCTCTCTTGGTTATCTCTTCTATGTACTTTTTCCAGCTATAATGACCATGAATTAATCAAAACCCCATTTGGTGAGATTTATATTTTTTTATTTTTATTTCCAATTGAAATAAACTAAAATATTTTCTGTTTCTCTTTCTGCAAAACTTTTATTCTTACTGTAGTTCATTCAGCTCATGGTTGTAACATGAACTCGTTTCATCTGCCTGAATGTGCTCAAACTAAGCGTATTCTCAAACTGTAAACATACAAGCTGTTTCTCAAACTGAATCATAAACTGGCACACAATTTGTCAAAAATGTTTATTTGTAATATTAATTGATTGTAAATGATCTCCTTTTTGACATTAATCATTCATTTATTCGGCTGTAACATTGTTTAATTATGACACGTCCAAAACCCAGCTGTCTCCTCTGCTATACCGCACTCTCAATTGTCTACTTTTCCATTTAGACAAGCTAGTGGAAGTGTTACGCCTCTTACCATATGTATCGTTAAGCTTATCCCTAAATTCTCCAACGAATTTGAGTTCCAGCTCCGTTTTATCAATATTGACGTCAAAGACGGAAGCATTTTTAGAGAAGATATCATCCATGCAAAACGACAAAAGGCAATCCACTCTGTATCTTCAAACCCAGTTCCGGACTTGATGTCAAGAGACCCTTGGTGTTGTATAAAGTTTCAAACAACGCGACTTAGCGTCATGTGACTTCAATTCACAAGCCAACACCGGAGGCACATTCTCTGAAGAGTTTGTCCTTGGGTATACCGATGAAATTGATGAATATGACAGAACTCAGCAGGCTGTCACCGATACGTCCATTAGTATTCCATAAAAGAAAGCATCATCTGTCGACTGGTATCAGTGCACAACATCGACGAATTGAACAGAACACCATAGAGATTCCAAAAGGACATTGTCTACTTTGGTTCTACAGCACCGTTTAACGGCTGGATTACATATTATCTCTGGAGAACCATGTATTCCATAACTAATGTTGTCAAAGGCTCTTTGGCATTAAATAAACCATATTACAACCATATTTGTTTAAAAGTCGAAATGATGCCTCTTTTAAACAACACTTCTGGCAACAATACATTTTTTGCAATTAAAACCCAATTTTCTCACAATTAAATGCTTCTTACACCTAATTATGTTCTAATTTCCTTTTAATTTGCAAACATTTGAATCGAAATTACTCCATCTTATAAGAATAACTAGAATCCTCACAGTTGCAGAGCCACTGTCCCACTAAAATCCAGCCATCAGCCGCAAGCCAACAGATACACTTCCAATTCCAGTGAGAAATTCCAGCTGGAGTCTAGCTGATTTTGTTGTTTTTTTTTGTTTTTTCTGCTCACACAGAAAAGAGGAAAAGTCAAATGCACGGCACGAAGAGCAGGTAGAAAAATAAAAAGTTTCTCGCTCGCTGCTCAGTGTTTGTTTCCTGTTCGTGTGATTATTGTTATTACTTTCTTATCCTTCATTGAAACGCTTCACTGTTTTTTTCGTTTAATTTAATTTGTGTGTTCTTTGGGAAATAACCCAGCGTTTGTCGGTGCTAAACTGCTAAAGTCCGCAACGGTCTTGTTACGGTCGACTCTGCCAGATGCAATTCATTGAGGAATCCGTGTCTCAAAGTGTTATCGTGGTTCTATTGTGATTTGGTTTTTCTTTTATTCGATTTCCAATCGGAAGAAGAAGCTGCTCTTCGATTTTCATCAAGTTTTCCTGCTGTGCTCTGTGCCGTGCTGAGGAGAAGGAATCTATCATTGCAAATTGCTATACACTGTGCGGAGACTAATTTTTCCTAGAACGTGAGTATGATTCAGTTGAAGAAACCTCATAGAAAATGGTTACGAAAGTGAACGGGGTTCCCAGTCCCTATTGGGGATTTATTGACGGGGTTCTGGTTTTCTTTTCTTTTTTTTTTTGGTTGGTGTCAGGCAATTTTCAGTGTCATCGTGTGCCATCGTCGTGGGGTAAAATTATTTGCGAGAATAAGTAAATAGACGGCACGACATCGCCGTCAAGGTGAATTCGAGTGGGCTGGCCTCCGGGTTTGGTAGATACCAGGCGCTCACACGATAGACAGAGGGGAAGATGGTCTCTTCCCCCGCATTAATTGCATTACCTGCAACCGGCCGTTCTTTGTGAAGTACTCCCACGTCTCGCGGGGGATACTCTGAACTTAATTCGCTGCTTATGTCGTGAAATTGAGCATGTAATCCTCATGTTTTCGTTTTAATGTTCGCCTTAGGGATGCAATATGAAGGCATGTACTCTGTGTACATGTCTCGGAAAACTTTCCCCATTAGGCGTTGCATTCACGGGATATGAGTCAGTTGCATGAACATGTTCTCGGGTTTTTTTTTGTTTTTCATTTGAAGTGGAGAGATCCAATTGACATCGTTTGGAGTTGCGGTTCATTAGGCAGGTTGAAGTACACTAAGCGTTTTTACTCAGTCATCCTTGACAATAAAGGTGTGTCGTCAGTCTCATGTAGGGTACAGCATGCTGTTATTAGATTCAGTGACGCACTTGCCAAACCAATACAAAGTTCAATGAAAAACGTGCTCACCTGTGGAATCTTAGATCAGACTGTATGATCGTCGTGTGGACTTGGTATTAAACTCCTCTTCGACGTCACATGAATGTTTTTGTAAACTAATAGCAGCCCTGTTCTTCTGTAGACATTATAGTGCCGACAAAGTATCCGTACACGACGCAACCATTTAGCACAACTTCGAGAAATCCACGAATCAAACCATCAAATTCACTCTTTTCTGAGAAAAAAAGTGATCACGTCCACGATCAGTTACACAAATGGAACTAATCGGCCTAAAGGGTAGTTTCCATTATATTATAAAACGGATGCCAAGTGCTCTGATGTTCGACAAAAGAGCCTGATGCCAGGCCTTACAATGATAAAATAATGGAAGACAGAGCCAAGAAAGACAAAGTCCTTTACGACGATATAGTCTGCCCCTTCTTGGAGATCGTATTTTGGCAGCATTCGTTTCAATACCAGCGAACGCAAAAAGATGGTGAGTATTGAGCTTATGCTGAAGTGTGAACTGAACTGGAACCACACTGATTGGTTTGTTAAGACAATGCTGAATTTCTATTCATCGGGTATATTGTCATCAGTCATCTCTCTCTCCGACAGTTTTGACATCACTATCTTAAGCTCATCGCTGAGATCTTCTAAACAACACTGAGTCCACAGTCCGGATTTAGCTGACCTCCTCAGATGGGACTCAGGCTTGTTGTCTATTCTTATTCTGATATTCCTGTTCGTCTGAAAACATATTCTACTTTCTGCTGAGAATCACAACAGCACAATGTGGACAAATTGCCGATGTACTGAAGTACTTTGTGATAGATTTAGGTTTGGTTAGATGGTTGCCCCTGTTGACAAAGAGAAATATTTGTCAGCAGTTCACTTAGACTTACAATGAGTCCATTGTGCCCTATCCCCTGAGAACTTAATTTCAGTCTTCGATGGCTGAACTAAACCACCCAGATACATAAGTGTATGAATCTCAAGAGTCCATTCAGTTCGATATTTCAGAGATCATCCAGTTTCCCAAGAAGTAGCTCCCTAGAATGCCTTTCCTTTTGGTGGCTAGTGCTGGACAATCGCATAGCATACAGAAGTTGTTATGGGATAGTTCCAGCCCAATAATGAAGCCAATAGTTTTCCGAATGAGTTCTGAAAATCTCTTTTTGTCGTAGACTGGCCATAACGATTTAGCTGTACTCATTTTAGCAGTCTCAATTTTCTGTTCAGAGTCCTAAAGGATGTACTATCCTCAGAAAGGGCCAGCGCGTTGCTTAAATGTCACGGTGCTCTTGGTAGTTTATCTCCTTTTTCATTACCAGGGCTATCCAAGTATCCTGGCACTCAACAGAAGCCACTGAGATATCGTCCACTCTTTTTTGTAAATTTTTACGAGCTTGGGACCTTATCGACGCTGACTGTAATGCCTTAATGGCATGTCTGCAACTTGTTTATTGCAATGATTTCGGTTTAAAAACCCTGCGATCGTCCTTATGTCTGAAGGACTTGATTCGTATTTAGAGACTCGCAGCAGACGCCAGCACCAGTACCAATATTCATTTTGGATTCATCAGCATAGACAGGTGAAAGATTTGACTTAGCAACTGTCTTTTCAGAAGGCAGATGAACTTAGGCATATCTAGGTAGAAAAATACCCGAATTACTCCTTTCAAAACTATGTTTAATGTCTTCGATCGTATACGGATTGCAATCGATTTTCAATGAAGCTAAGCATTGGGGAGTTATAAACTGAATAGTAAACGTAGTGTTTGTTATTGTGTTCAGCTTATCTGTATAAAGAAAACTCAGTTCACGATCCAAAAGCGACCAGTAATGGAAAACTTATTGTTAGTTCAGCCTTTTGGTTGAACAGTCTACGAAGGAGAGAAAGAAAAGGACCTCGATGTGCTATAACTTTTCTAGTAAAGAGATGTGAGTTTTTTTTTACTCAATCATGGGGCTGTATGTTTGATTCTACTTGCTCTTGTGGCACCGGAGTGCTTTTGGAACATAAGGCTTTTATTGTTGATTGTTCTACTCAAAGTAAAATATGAAAGGCGTTGCAAATAGTCATGACTTTTTCGCGGTAACCTATCAGTCACCGGTGTAGTCAATTCCTTTTTCGGGGGTGTAACACTTCCTAATGCTTTCGATACACGTCAATGTGCGTTGTCAATTGTCAGGCGACTGATGTACCCCCACCAGGCAGTCAAATGCTTCCCCCTGTGCAATCCGGCATTTGTAACGCAATTTCAACACGCGAACTTGCATAACTATCTTGTATCGATCTGTGTGAATTAAAGGTGTCTCCAAGAAGCACTCGAACATAGTATTGTTATAGAGGGTATCTCCCATTCAACGTCATTAGCCTGGTTAGCACTCATATAACGAATATTGTTTTTTTATCTAAATTCTTTACGCAAACTATTCGCTGGAAGACTGTCAATCATACTGACGTCTTACTGTTAAGTGGGTGGTAATTGGTTGTATTGTCTGAGGCTCAGATGCCGCAACAAACCGAGAGTTGTTATTGTTCTATGGACAAGACAACAAAGTCAAATGACACTACCGGTCAGCACAAATCAGGTGATGCGTGGTTGGAAAAGTAAAATATTTAATTTATTTTGCTCCAAGTCTTTGGAAAGTACTCTGAATCCATGGATATGTACGTACATGTATGTGCATCTTGAGGCTGGCATTTAGAAAGTAGTTTTTCAATGAGTGCATCGCTGATGCTACACTCATCGTGTGCACTGTGTGTACCTCAGTTGGTATCAGTACTTGTTGTTTATTGCTTCATGCAAATGCAGAGGTGTGCTGCAACTTGTACGGACATATGTGGGCTGATGAAAATCATAAAATGTAACCACATATGGGTCAATGTGTTTATTTCTTTTCCATCTGATGGTTCCTTGTTGGAGCACAAGAGAACTAAAAATATTAACAATTGGTTAGTTGGTAAACCAAAGTAATGGTCCAATAAAGATTAATCTGAATATCATGTCGAAACCACATGTTTTTGCAACTTTTACGTCTTTCGTAATTCTGAAACTGAGGTGGATATTAATATCGAAGTGGACGGAGATCATTTTTTAAAATTAAAAAATTATCGACATAATTACAGTCCGGTCGGTCACTGTCTGATGGGGAAGCCCGTCGGAGACGTAGTGTATCCAGTGAACAGAATTTTCGACGTCTTGCAGGTTTCAGACCGATTTTCTCGGAATTTTGCAAAAAACGCTAAATGGTGCTTAACAAAGTAGATAGCAGCTTTATTGCTTTGAAACGCCATATATCTTCAACCCCTTAAGGTACACCCTTTACAATCAAGTTCCTCTTTGTGTACTTTTGTTGCTTCTTCGGATAGCACAGAATCAGAGTCTAACTCGATTTCACTGAAACCCACTCAAAAGATTAACGCATATTGTGGAATACTTACTGAAGCCAAGAGGCTCAAGATGATTAGTGTATCTGCAGGATAAGTGGACATGGTTAAGAGTTTTTCAATTGGGCTTCAACAACATTTGCATATTTGGTCGCTCGGTTTCGACAACATTACGTATGATTTCATCGCAAAATCATTCTCAGCTATAAAGGCAATATCTGGCTCAGCGGCTTCGTTAATTATCAATTTTGTCTCATTTGGGTATGTCAGCATGCTGTAGAAGTTATGAAAAATAATTCTACTTTCTTTTAGTTTCAACAAGATGGAGCCCCATGCCACACAGTTTGCTAAAGAATCGAGTTATTGAAGTCGAAAATCCGTATTATCTTCAGAAATAGACTACTAAGTTGGCCCTCTCTTTCGTGTGACTTATTGTCTCTGGACTTTTTCTTAAAGGCAAAGTTAAGTTCAAGGTAATAAGCTAGATAGACAACTTTTGAACCAACATCGAATGCCTAAATTGTCGGGAGAGTGTTCTAAGATGCTAACCAATGCTTGAGCGCTTGTCCGCGCTGTCGACAACTTTCACAATGAGCTCCGTGATTCAAGTGAAGATTTGGCGCAGTGGTGACTGTACCATGGGCACGAGGCACCCATCCGCCTTTGACGTGATAGTATTTGGAGGCAGTCTACTCGCTGAGTTCTAGTTGTCATTGTGCAGACACGATGCTTTGTCCGAAGAAATTGTTCTGGTGTTTTCAAATACATGGACGACTAAGGTTTACTTCGAAATCAAGAGGACTTCTCCACATATCAAAAAAATTAGAGGCAAATATAAAAACGAGGTATGAAGATTCGAAGTGTTACGTCCTGCCAAAGGGTAGCTTGTCTCTTTTTAGTAATTACTGCATATCTAAGCAACTGCATTCTGCATTCGGTATGTCGTCTGGAACAGCAATGCAATCAACTTAAGCACCGAGCTGTGACTGTTCCACTCTAACGTGGAATAGGTAGGATTGTACTCTGCATGGTCTTCTTGTGTTCGATTATTTGGTTTTCCGATTGAACCTGAGGTGCAGTAGACGTATTTTTTCTGAAAAGGGCTTACTTTTGCCGTACGTACTATATTTTCAGGAGATCTTTAGTGGGATGGAACGCATTTCTGGTTACATATATCATGTACATCCACTCAAAAGCATGTTCATCGAACAAGAGTCTAGTAGGTCATTATAGAGAAGAAATAGATTGAAATACGAAACGCCAGCATTAATATCAAATATAGGGGGATGGTCGAAAATCGATGACAATTTTAATCGTACTCTCCTACTGGTTCTCCAACTCCCTTAGGAAGCAAGCTTTTGTGTTCCACTATCTGCGAGTTCTGGTTTTAGTACTTGTTCACAATTTGTGCTAAGCCATGGTTTGTTTAGAACTTACCTTTGAAAGAATGTGAATGTGAATGTATAAGCTAATTTTAGTTATAAGCGCTGGTTAGTCTGCCTGGGTTTATACAGGACTCATTCACCAAATATTTGTATTTGCCTTTATATTAGGGACTTCCTTTTGTCGTCTTTAAAGGATAAGGGTTCGGATAGTGTTTTCCATTGTTCCATATATTAGGGGAAAAGTATCCAGTTGAAATTAAAAATGTACCCCTTTGTGGGACAATTCATTTGTTCCAGAATTTGAGTACATATACATATTCCTAAAGGTAAGTTTCTGTTTCCTAGGACCACCCTCTGGTAGCCAAACTTATCAAAAATGTATATTAATTACAATCTTAATAGCCTCTTAGGATTTTTCGAATTGTTTCCTTGAACCTCAATAAAACTAAAAGGTTATTGACACTTATAATGTTTCAGTTAGTCGGTCAAATAGGTGATTAGTAATCAAAAGGTTCAGAAACTTGATTAGATTTAATAATCAATTTTCTTATGTAACTGTTTAAGAAAGGATAAATGTTTTTCAACATACATGTGGGCTCAAATTTATAGCATTTAAATCAAGAACACCCTTCGGAAACGATAGTAAATAGGACTGACAAAAATAATGTTCTGTAGAGGATCACTCAAGTTGCAGTGGTTGAAACTGCTCCAAACTAATAGCATAGGGGATAGTGTTTATGTTCGAGTCTGAGGAGTTGAGACAGATGTTAAAAACTCTCAGGAATCTCAATGTCGTCAGCATATCCCAGCAGCTGTCCACATTTGTTGAAGGTAATGCTTCACACCCATCTTCTTAAAGAAATCCGGTACATGGTTAGATTAGTTTGACAGATCTGCTTCCTGCAGTCATCGCCCAAATATCGTCACAGTTTTCGGATCCGTAATGTTATTCAGACCAATGTAACCGTTTAACTGTCTTCAATCGTTTGTGATCTTTAGCATCCAATATACATACGTGACTAATTCAAAATGACCACACCGGTACCGGTTTTCCGATTTAGCCGGTGTCTGTAAATAACAAACGAGATTTCCTTGTTGGGCTCGAAGTGGGCTAGAATTTAATTTCGTCCAGATGTTTCTGTGAATAAGTTAAAATCAAAGAAGTCACTTGAATCAATATTTTTTATTTGATGTCAATATTTATGTGTTCTGCGAGAGGAAATTACCTGAAAAACTGGTTTTGAAACAATAAAGCTTTGTTCGGCGTTCTAGGTCTGCACTAGAAGTCACAGATAATGGCCTGCCTGCCTACACTTTGACTTGAAACAAGTTCCATATTACCCCATCGGCGTCAACAGTATGTGTCATAGTTCTATTCCTTTGTGGTTCTTTTTTTTTTATTTACATATGTATCGCTAAAACGATGAGTTGAATGACGTTTGTGGCAGACCGCTTCCCCCACGGTGCATCGACTGTCGTGAAAATGCGCGGCTTTGGTGAATTCTGATAAATAAGCAATTTTTTTTGTTTCTCCGAATTTGTCGTTGTGGGTTGCAATAGACTCTCCATAAATTATTCATAAGGTGGGTGGTGTGGTGGAAGCAATATTGCGTAAGGTGCATTGTCAAACTTTTAATTAGAATCGATAAGCCGGGTGCTGGGGTGAAAGCAATATTGCGTAAGGTGCATTGTCAAACTTTTAATTAGAATCGATTACTATGGCACTTTATGGTTGGAACTTTTTTTATTTGTTTTTTTTTTTGTTTGTTTCTTTTAACTGCTGCAATTGTTTAGGACGGATGTGACGCGTATGTAGTATTCCGATGCATTATTGTGTAATCAATTTATTGGCTGAAGTGAGCGAGGTATTCATTGTTGATTTAATTATTTTTCGATGTTTGCTTACGTTTTATTTAGTAATCGGTGTGTATTCGTTTGTGTAAACAATAAATTCCGGGACTATAAAACGGTTGATTTGAGTCACTATTACGTTGTGGATTCTAGTTGAGATCCAAAGGTTAATGCTTAATTTGTTTAAGTAATTTGAATGGAATAGAGGTGGTTTGGAAGGTTTACTCCCTGTGTGCATGTGTAAGATGACATTTTAGGATTTTTCTTTTGATTATTGAATCAAATTTAATTTAATACAACATGAGTTTGTTTGTTTGTAGACTAAGGAAGCCTGTGTGGCAAAGCTGGCAAAAAATGATCAAAATGAGTAAATATTATGGTTATTTCACTTTGTTACATTCAGGAGCATTATTTGAACCACAAATTTAAATTTGGAAAACGACTTTGACGTTCAGTTCCAGCATCTATGTATGATTTAATGGGTTATTACAACATATGGGTTTTCAATAAGGACATAACAATTTTGTATTTCAAAGAAAACACAGAATAATTGAGATATCGAACTGAAATTTGTTCCAGGTTTAGTAAACATGCTAAATTTACCGGATCATTTTTCGAAATTAAACGATTACCGAACTTCCCCTCCATTAGATCAACTGCTTGAACAATGGTATGGCATGTGGTACCACCTTGTTGGAACCATATATCGGTGATGTTAGTTTGTGTGGACGCAATAGTCTCTTGAAAATGATTTTTTAATGAAATTCAGAAATTTCTTGACCTTTATGCAGAGCCAGAAAGGATAGGGCTCGGCACTTCGAATAATCAAGAGGCTTCAAGATATGAAATATTTTTCTCCCAGGAGAGGAGAATCTCCGGAATTACTCCGTCTACATGGATTACTCGTTCTTGGACTTGGGGCAATGTTACACGGATGATTTGGTTAAATCGAATTGTTACCTTTGTTTACGATAGGCAATAAAGGAGTATTTCGATAGGATTACGATTTATCCATAAGTTTATAATGTATGTACAGATGTATGTACATATGTACCACTTTCTATGTACGAACAAAAACGTGCAGAACTTTAGTACCAGCTTATCACCATTAACTATTGTTGGTTTTATTTAGTTCTAAAAGTCTTATCAAGTGGATGTCATATTTTTAGAACCTGTAACCAAAAATTATCTTCCTCAACATAGTCACGCCTTATTGGTATTGTTAATAATATTATCAAAAGGATGTGCCAGAGCAAGTATCCCGCTAAGTTTGTCAAATAAGATTGCGCCTTGTATTTGATTGCAAGTGGATTAGCTCGGAGAAAAAAGTTTTGCCTAATACGTGAAGGGGACCGAACGCTTAGCGTTCATTTGCTTAAGTCTTTTGTGACAGCTTTTTGACGTGTGAAAAGATGCGTCCACGAAGTTTAAAACCAATTTAGTCTAACTGACTGGGTTGCAATTACTTAGTTAAGATTTGAATTTTCCCTTATACCGCTAGAGGAGGTATATATTTTCTTCGATGAATTAATGAAGAATTCGCAAACATTCCTGTAAACGGTCTCGACTAAGAGGTTGTTAAACAAGCCCCGAGAACCTTTTCAGGAGTTTTATATGACACGAGGGATTTAAGTGTTACTTTTGTTGTTTACTGGATCAAGCTTTTTAACGATTGAAGGTTGAGGAAAGTAAGATTATCCTTTTCATGGGGTACCGATGTATCCACCGATGACTATTTTCCTAGGCTTGCATAGGCTTGGGCATTCGCATAAGAATGTCCTCTTCTACATAATTTTCTAATAGCATTCGTCAACGGTATGTCGCCATTAGGTTGTGCGTGGCCAACAATTGAAGAGTGCTAAGTCGGGTCTGGTAAGCGCCAAGATCTGTTTGGTTTTGGCATTATAATGTTTTCTGGAGACGGGACAAGGTGGAAGTGCACTCCATCTATTATTCGCTAGTCTCGTGAAGACTTGCTCTATAATGGATTTAACAAGAGCTAGGGGCGGTAAAACACAGACAACGACCCTTTCGTGAAAATCGAGATATTATTCGAGTTGATGGGCCTACCGTTAATCCACAGGTTGGAAGTTCCATTATACAACTTCATCCGCTTTGCGACAACTTTGAGCCCATTTCATTCCAATTCCGTTAAGATTCTGCTGACGACCATTATAGAGGGACCCTTGCGGGTGGCTTTAAAGGCCTATGGAGGAACTTGTCAGTCACCCAGATCTGAGGTGATGTGTCTCGTCTTGAACATCCATTTAACCCAGAGATTACTGGTTCAATATTAGTTTTAAAGATTCGGATTTCACATTGTGAATTCTATATCCAGGAATTCTAATCTTTGTGGTGGAGTCAATTCAATCCTTGTTACCACCTAATGTAGGGCTGTCTTAACAGATTGGCCTTTAGTATAAGCATGTTGGCCTGGGGCTAATGTTAAGTCTTTGGTATATGCCAACAAGCCAACAATGTTAGAAGAGCTCAGGAACCATATCGAACGCGAGTTTGCCAACCTTTCAGTCGATTTGATGGAAAATTGGCTCCAAAGAATCGATCGCTGCAAACTGCCTCGTGGTGTATATGTATATGAACCAAATTTCATACTTAAATATAACATGTTTCAATTATTTGATGTCCCATTTAAAAACAAAATTAATGTCCTTATTGGAAAACCCTTTACAACCTAAACGCAACCATGTTCGCGTTTAAATGTTTTGCAGGAGAAGATTCAGCGACGACAGCTTAGTAAAACATCACTGTATTCATTAAATTATAGTTGTTGTCGAACAGTTTAGGGTTAATAACGTTAGGACTATAAGACCAGGTGTACGAGTAAGTAAACAATACAATCTGTAAGCCAGAGCTCGTTCTATATGGAAATTAACATTGACTCAGTATAATTATAAATTGCGCTGTTATTGTTAGTTTTAAGCAATGATTAATAGTCTTAACCTGAGGGTATATTACGAAAATAGTTCTACCTGTTAGCAGTGATTAATAACAGGTTAATGAATTCAAAACTACATACATATGCACATATATATGTAGCCTTCCCTTGTCATCTGACTGTTTGTGCTTTATTTCTCTCTTTTGTGTTAGAAATTGAAATAAGAAATTCTATCGAGTTCTATCTGAAATACAAAACTGGACTTAATGAGCCTTTGCTACTGCAGTGCAATAGACTCTCTGGCTTGTCATTGACCTGTATATGATAAATTTATTTCCAGCAAAAAAATAACCAGACACAAACAAATAATAATTTTCAGTTCCGTTTATTGTTGATCGGTTTGTCCGCACAAAATGTTGGAAAACAGTGTCAGTGTACATGCTTGACGTTTGCTTGAGACTGTCATCCAAAAGTGACAGCGGCAGTCAAGCAGATAAACAGACAAATTTTTGTCGCTAGACGAATTTAAGTGATTCAAGTATGTCAAATGTCAAGACTGTTTGAACTGTAAATATATTCATAATGAAACTCATTTATTTTTTTCATTAATACAAGTAAAAATGGTGCTCTGTGATTCAGATTAAATTTATTTTTAGCATGAATGGACATTTTCTGAAAAACACATTTTTGGGCTTTGCAAAGATAAGCTTCTTTGTTCATTGCAAGTTATTTTTGCTCTTAGAGTCTAAATGAATCACGAGTTTTTTGTTTGGAGCATTTTATAAGCCAACTGCGACTTAAGAATGACTTAAGATTTTTACTATCAGAAGTGCTCTATCAAGCGTCTATTACTTCTCAACTTCGGGGCCTAAGCCACAGTGGCCTAGTAGTTAGTGGGCTGCACTATTAACTGAAACTTAAGAATTGGTTTGAGAGAGTGACTCTGACTTATCGCGAGCGTGTGACAAACATCCAAGAGTATAAAAAAAGGTTCTGAAATGAAGTTACTACTCTTTAGGTCTTAAATTTTGAGCTTGAGTTTGAACTAAGAGTTAGACGTAATACAACTCTTAAGATTATAAAAATCCGTCCACTGCCGCACCGAAATTAAAATAACTTTACTATTTTGTCTAGCCACTGGCCCACGCATTGATTGAAAAACGGATTTTGTTGGAAACTTTGCATGTAACATATATAAACGTTCGAAGATATCGCTGTATTTCAACAAAAATACCACCGCAGCTACACCCACTTAACAAAGTTACATAAGAAGGAGGATAGGTAGCATACGATCCGTTCCAGACATATTGTAACTTTCCTTATGTTTCAGTGTGAATTCAAAGCGCTTATGTCGAGGGATGAAAGCATTTCATCGCAGAGAAACTTCAGTCTCGTCATTGATTCAACTACATTTGCATTTTGTTGCTGGACATTTCATACTTCTGAGGCTGATTTTTCATAATTATCATATCTTCCGGGTTGGTTGTTCTCCCAATTTGCCTTTCAATTAACACCTTCCGATTTTGTAGCGTAGAGAATGAAATATGACATGTTTGCGTTTTCTATTGATTGTACATATGTACTTTAGATAGTGGAAAATACCAAGGACAGAGGAAAGCTGTCTATCTTCAAAATGAGATTGCAATATACGAGAACGATTCCAAAACCGATGGAGGTACGGGTTTAGGTACATACAGTTGGTGTAAAAAGTCTGCGTACACAATAAAAAAAATTGCCAATGCCATAAAAACAATGTTTCAAACCAAAAAATTAATTTCTTTTTCATTAGGTTTGTTAAAGGGGAGTTTAATTTAATGAATGAATAACAAAAAACAGGTAGAACTCACATAGTTTTAACACAATAATTAATTAAATTAACACATAACATGAAAAAAGTCTGCGTACATTTAAAAAAAAAGATATTTAAATAAAGAATTAAGTATGCCTTAATACTTTAATGGGTACCCACGGTTCAATTATACTTCTTTAAGCCACCTTCCCACTGAATCTACCAAAAACTTCGTGTCTTCTGGACGTATCTTAGACCTTTCCTCCAGCAGCTTCTCTTCAGGTATATTTTTGATATTATGCTGTATTGACTGATACGCCGTTTCAACAGATCCCATAAAAGTTCTATCAGGTTAAGGTCAGGTGATTGTGGGGGTGTATGCAACTGTTTCGGAACATTATACAGAAGCCAAAGCTTAACAATCTGAGCTGTATGCTTGGGACCATTATCTTGCTGGAACATGAAATGACTACCCAAGCCGAGTTTTGTAGCACTTTCAGGGATATGTTTTTTAATAACATTAAATACTGAAGTTTATCAATCGTGCTTTCGATAAATTCCAAATTTCCGACACCATTGGACGCAATACACCCCAAAGCATCACCCCACCACCGATGTGCTTTACTGTAGGAAATAGGTTTTCTTTATTTTATTTATTTTATTCAGTTGCTCGTTTTCTCTACACAATCCCGCGTTCGTTCATTCCGAAAATGCAAAATTTGCTTTCGTTTGAACAAAGGACGAAAGCAACGCTCTTTTTTTGAAGGTTTTCGAAATAAATGTTTTTTTCTGCAAGATCGTCCTTGGTAGTCTGCTTTTCGGAGTACATTTCTAATTGTACTAGTGCATATTTTTTTTCAAATTTTTCCCTCACTATCGTTAGTATTTTCGGAACATTTGTTTGTGGATTCGCTTTTAGTTCCGATAAAACAGAGCGTTTTTATCATTCTGGGAGCACCTGGGGTCTGCCTGATTTGTACTTTGTGGATAAATTTCCAGTTACTACGTAGTTTTCTAAAACTCTTTGGACAAAAAAATGTGATCTATCAACAATCTGTCCTGTTGCTCTCAAAATCTTGCCTTTGATCCCAGTTTTATTATCAGTTTTCGAATGTCCACTGAAATTTCTATGTTCATGGTTACTATATTAAAAACTTAACAAATATAACCAAATATTAAAAAAAAACAGCACACTTTACGACTCTTATACTTGAAATAACAAAGTTCGCAAAAATAAATAGTATTCGTAAAGTAAGAACAACGAAAAACTATAAAAAAGTAACGGAAAACGTCCTGTACGCAGACTTTTTGTGCTTGAATTTCAGTGGTGTGTTCGGATAAATGGCGCCAGTGGAGTTCATAATTATGAAAGATCAGATAAAAGTTATACATATTGAATAAGGAACCCCTGATGTTATTTTTGCATTAAAATATATAAATTTTTATTTATAATTTGAGAGCTTTACATATTTTTCTAAAAGAGTATGTTATGTACGCAGACTTTTTACACTGACTGTACGTATGTGAATACTCTAAAAACTCTACAAGTAGCCCTGAGACTTCCGTACACTTGTAGTGTGTTGAAAGCGGCTAAATCAATATGACCAGTGGGATCAATATACCGCGCGAATATCGCTACCTACTGCTGCGCTTTAGGCGCTAGAATCCTACATCAGAAATAGTCAGGAATTGCCACATAATGCTCTCGACGTTAAGTACGCTGCTGTTGCCAGTTAGAGTAGGAGTGTCTATAAAGACAAAATAGACTTTCAGGACAGTACTTGAAGACCATAGTACTCATAGAATTTCTGGAGGTTACCTAGACAACAATGGCAATGTCGTATACAAAAGACTTCTGCTCATTGTCTGGAATTTAAAGACATTATCTGCACTGTATCATGGGGGAAATTCGAGGTGATGTTTATAGAACGTCCGAGGCATTGAGAAACGGTCAAGATGTAAACTTAAAGCGATATTACCGAAACAGCCGAACATGTACTCGAATTCCTATGAATTGCTAAGTAGATTTGTTTACAAAAAGAACCCCCAAAATGTGAATAAACAGTTTTAATGTCTATCACGCGAAAGACACAAAAACAGAACACAAACCAAAACAAACCATCCAAATGCGAGCATCTAGAACTGGTGTCGGCGTACGTATGTGCTCATTACTTCGAAATTGCTTCACTGGCGATGCTGACTTGTCATAAAAATTGCTAAACTTTTTATAGCATTTCTTCTTCGTACGTTGCACTGAATAACAATTGTCCCCAATTCTCTTCGCATAATTTCGAATTATAAACTCTGTAATTGGATTAGCATCCACATACTAATGGTATTGTGTGGCCAATACGTGACAACAAATACGTTCTTAAGCACATCTTCTCGATACATCTCAACGAAAGGTGGAATTTGTTAAGTCAAACTGTGTAACCTTCTGCACACTGTGAGTTTCATCCGAACTAATCAATTTACATCTGTCACCAAACGACCAGCCATTCAGTCACTAACCAAATCAGATTCTATTGCGCAGCATAACATGCCAACCAACTACCGAAGGTTGAATCTACTAAATAGATTAAACAAACAAACAATTTTAAATAAATTGGATTCCTTGAAACAAATATGTTAGACTCTTGCACGCAAAACAAGCAGTCGCTCACTGTAGGCATGTAGTATGACAATCTAACTAAAAGCATGGAGTGTTGCAATTTCCACGCCAATCATGAGCCGGCAATTCTGGGTTTGACAAACCGGTTAGCCACTTGCTGGTGTAATTTAAATTGAGGACATGAGCCTTAATTAATCAAACGCAATCGCTACAACACTATGTACGCCTTTCTACGCAGGGTAATTAGCCAAAGTGTATGGTGTGATAGAGCAAAGATACTTTTTTTGTTTATAGATTTAAAATTCGATAGCTGCTCATAGTTGATTGATTTTTGTTGCTTTTATGAGAGGCTATTAATATAGAAAATAACATTGCACGCCTTGCCTAATGTGATTAGATGCAAATTAGGTTTATGGTGACGAGAAATTGCTCAATAACTCCGGAGGGAAATATTAAAGTTCAGGTTATTTTGGTAATTGTAGTGCTTTTGCTTCATTATTGACAGTAATAGCAAAATGACGTGTTAATCATTTTAGTTGTTTATAGTGCGCTATAGTTTCGTTTAAAGAGACTGCCAGGCGTAACATCTGCCATGGAACTCTGAAGAGTCTATTAAGTGTGATAATGTTCTTTTTTAAGACCTTTGCCCATCCGTCTGGCACTGCGAGCTGAAAAGATCTATTGTATCTTTAGGGTGTTATTTATGCTAAGAGTCGTACCACCTCTCTAATGAAAGAGAGTACGTCCTTGACCCCCGGTAAAGTTGATCATTCACAAAGAATGTGCTCAGATGTTTAGTCATCTTTAGTTCACAGCGAATTGTCTGACAACTCACCAGTTTCATCATAAGGATTTCTTTGTAGGAATAAATTATGAATAATACATAGTTTGGATTGCCTTAACCTCAGAACACCCTCCAAGTGGACGAAGTTTGTGTTCCAAACCATTAATTAACCCAGATGACACCACAGTAGGGTCCAGGTCATATCAACGCAGATTCTGGGCTAGTCCAGCTAGTTCATCTACAAACTCGTTGTCTGCAATTCCTTGATGACCACGGACCCATCTGAGCATCAAGAGGCAAAAGATTGTAGTTCATCGTAGCAGCATTTAACCAATATAGAGTCCATTGAATTGGACGACAACGCTTTAAGTCCTGCCTGGCTATCTGAAACAATATAATTCCTAGCGCACTTTATACCTTTTTACGCAACGCACATCTCAATAACATAGAGTTCAGTCTGGAAAATACTGAATAAATACACATTCCCTTAGGTATCGAGACTTTGACGTTAGGTCCAAAGACACCAGCTCCAACTCCAGATTCCATTGAACAGTCCAGTGCTGGCACACCATTAGACCATTAGTCCATTAGACCTATGTAGTCTTGTACTTGTACTCTGCAAACAGTCTTCGTAATGAGGCAGGCAAGTATTTGTAGCTTCTATAGATTGTTTACCATTGTTCGTCCGAGAACTTTCGATCACCAAACGATGGTCGCATTATACTTGGTAATGGGCCTCACCAGCATTCTATACATAGAACGTAACATTACTTGGCGTCTACTGGCGGACATGGCCCAAGTGACTCGCTCGTTGGTGGACTTAGTAAGAGAATTCCAGCTTAGCCGTTTGTCAAGAATGACATCGAGATTGTTGAGGTCAGTGGATTAAAGTAAAGTGGTACCTTTGACGGAGATAGGTCCTAGATACAGCAATCTTCTTTTCGTTAAAGGCACTAGAACGGGCTTGCAAGGATAAATGGATAGTACTTCACTGTACGACGCCTCAAATAGTTGTGCTGTGTTTAACTCTAACTAATATCGTAAAGTCATCGCCACAACAAATGGTGATGTACCCAGACCTCTGCAGATCGACCAAAAGATTTCCAATGTCTAATGACCATAGATGGGGAAAAGGGCATCTACTTGGGAGGCAATCCTTAACTGCAATCACAGAAACTGACACAGTAATAATTCGACTTTTGAGCATTGCCCTTATCCATCATCTCTGTTGTGTTTTCGAATGCGCCCTAGATGTCCAGGAATGCACACACAACTATTTTTTTTTTTGAAAAAGCTCATATCTTCTTCACAAGATTGTAGAGAGCACCTCCAGTGGATTTTTGTTTTCTGTTTACAAACTGGCTTTAGTGCAGAAGGATATACCAATCTAACTGACCTCTAATATGAACGTCAATCAGTCTCTGCATAGTTTTGAGAACAAAAATGTTAGACTAATAGATCTAGTTGCTTACTAGGTCTATTGCCTGGTTTGAGTATGTAGATCGATTGCCTTCTGTAGAAGTACTGGCAAAATACCATCACCGCCGCAGATCTTGAATCCTTTGAAGGAGCTTACAGCCCATTTAACCGTATCCGCTTGGCAAGCTGGTCACTCCACCAGGAAACAAACTGGTTTTACGGACACAGCTGTTGTGATAGGAAATAGCGCATTATTCAATTGGTATATGCTGCTTCATCTATGTCCACTGTGAACTCTATAGATGTAACAAGCATATCTAATTTCAAGAGGACAAGTCCGCAACACAGATTCCAGTCCGTGGATTTGGAATCGTATCTTGAAGAATCATGTGGCAGATTGTCGAAGATGTCAAATGTGATATGTGGCAGCCAGGCTTACTCAGACACATCTCAACTTTCAAATAAAGTGGAGAACTTGCGAGTGTGAGCTCAAGTACCTCTTGGAGAATCGCATTTGTGAGAGCACCTGACTACCAACAAGATATTCTAAAGGACATCTTTTCTAGTGACGCCACTACTGTCCTAGATCTTGTACATTGGCAACGCAACCTTTGGAATATGGGTGTTGCTTTTCTGACAGTGCCGTATTAGTTCCTTGACCTTCGTGCGTTAGACTACGGAGCGAGGGGTTCGAGTTGAGCAAATTGCCCTTTGGACACACGTCATTAAGCATTAGGATCCTTTCCTTCGTGTAAAAAATATAACACGCACAACATAAAAGGTTTGGGTCCCACCGACCTGATCAAGAAACTATGTCTTCCATAAAAAATTCCCGCCACTAACCTATCACTATACAACGATTATGGCTACTGAACCGTTGAGTGAAGGTTCAAATCTCAGAAAGTTTTCTCCTGCTACAAGCTGCGAGTATATAAACTGGAGACCACTTCCAAAATATTCCACTAAATACTAATTCGGGTCGACTACCATTCCAACGTAATCCAAAGCATGAAGTTTCTCATTTCTATCTAAACGCGGCTTGCAATGAGATATTCATGAGGGATATTGTAATCACGAACTACTGCACTTAACGTGCGTAAATTGTATAGTTACCGCTATTATTTTGTTTATCTAATCTCTGTGACTGTAATTTTTCCCTACACACTTATGCACCGCACGAAAGTAAATCGAATATTTTCTGGCTTGTCGGACAGCACCGGTAGATACGGTGGCGTATAATACGACTATAACGCGTGGGCAAAGAACGGCAATGGTAAATTCTGTGGACACACCCTCTTTGTTTCGTTTATGTTTAACTGCCAAGAAATTAGCAAATCTTAAAGTGAAGGGATTTTTGTTGTGTTGACAAATAGATAATGGCAACCAGTCAAATAGACATCGTCTTGTAGCTGCCAAAATGATTTGTTTGCTGAATGAAAAGTAATGTTGAAGAGGTAAACAAAATGAAAAAAAAATATAAGCAAACAGTCAGGTGAGTGTCATTACAGTTGGACAAATTAATTGGTGTGACAGGTTATGAATATAAAACACAGCTTTACTGTCATAGGAAGCGACATTATCTTGTCACACCCGAAACGTCTTGTTGTAACGAATGTCAGTGCCACCTAAAGCATCTGCATGGCAAAGTTCAGCGTTGAAGAACTGCTATCGCAAAGTAAATAAGTCTTGTGACAGCTAACGCGGATATGTGTTTCAGTAAAAAGTGACCAATGTCAGTATTTACTCGGCTATTCGTACTCAGTTTAATTTAGTTTATTTGTACATAAAAATATATCAACATATGTGTCTTAAGGACATTCAAATCGTAATGTGACATTGTTAGCTGTCAAACATTAACTCAAACGAAAGAAAGCACACGTATAACTGAAAATTAGGTCTAGGGTAGGTATTGATTCGTGCACAGTCCCTTGAGAATTTAAAGTTTAGTGTACTTATTAAAAAAATGATACATAGGAACTTTACCATGAATAACAAATACCTAAAGGCGCTGTTACAAGAATGTTTTCGCTCCTGCTCCAATGTCCTTCAACGTAAACGGGATAGAGCATTTTTGGAAGAATCTTTCTCTCGAAGCGATCGATACATTTAGATAGAGTCAAAGCTTTAGTGCCATAAAGCAGGACTGGGATGATCACGGTATAATACAGTTGTTCGAGATAGGGCTCCACTACTTATTTCCAGCCCAAAGAAATCTAAATCTATCTAAGTCCTTTCTTGACAGGAGATTGTTGACGTAAGGATTGGAAAACGATGCTGACATTCTATTCATCAGGCATACACTCGTTTGACCGAAATTTTAGAAATGTGTTGGTGTGTGCTATCTATCAAGTCATCTCCAGCTCCTTTCGACAACTCGGTCTGTAGGCAATCAGGTGCAGCAGCTTTGTCGGTTTCGAGCATAGGTACTGCTCTCCTTATTTCCCTTTTAGCTATCATCGTCTATGAATGATTCGTTGAATAGTTCATTCTGCCTGACAGCGGGAATTTGGGCTTTGTCGCCGTTATACAGTCTGCAGAAAATGCCAATGCTAATGTCAATGTTCTTCCTGTCTGCTAGTCTGTATTCTTCACCAAACCAAGGGTTTCTAGGTGCACTCAATTCTGGCAGAATTGGAGTCACTGAGAGATTTCGAGGTAAGCACCCGGCTTAGATTCTGTCGGTCAATTGCACCCTTTCTTCTCTCTGGAAACTGTGTACTTACTATAGTAAGTAACCAAAGTCTGTTTTCGAACGTGGTGTCATAAAGTCTGTGTGGTATGCTTAATATTTCCAATTTGTCTACTAACTGGAGTATGTTATGACCCAAAGGATGGTTATGGGGTCTAAGAAAATATAGACATGGTACGTTCGATGTTACAGGTATAGAGAGCTGTATTTGTTTTCCTTAGGCTTTTTAACCTTTCCATTCACACAAGAACGAAGTTAATCGTATTTTCAGTAAAAAAAAAGTTTTTTACTTGTTGGACTATGGAGCAAGGGGTTCGAGGTTCGAATCCCAGTCGGAACACCTAAAAAGTTTTTCGCGGCCCCACCTCTCGCGAGCGTCTGACAAACATCCGAGAGTACAACTGAGACAGCTTCTTAAAATAACAAATTGCCCTTCGTACATGGCATTAAACAATAGACCCCTTCCATTCGTGTAAAGAATATAACATGCACAATACGAATGGTTGTGAGAAGCTTAGGACCTGGGTCGCATCGACCTGTTGCGCCAAGTATTTATTTTTCTATCTGCCTCCGTATATAAGACCAATTCCCAACTTCTGGAGTATAGAAGAGTACACAGATCTACATATGTGGTGTATAAATTAAAAATCTATTAAGGCAGGTTACCAGATCTGTCGGCTATTTTGAACATGAAGATGACACGATAAGGACTTACCTCGTCTGTTGTCAACGATCGCATTACATAAAGTTTGCAGGAATTTGTACAATTAAATATTTTTTAATATTGTGCAGTAAAAATGTATTTATATATTCCTTTTACTGCCCTTTTTAATAACAATAGTCACGGTTGCTTATAGATAAACAAAACCACTGGAACCGCAAATTTGTAAGTTCGTGACAAAGGTCTGCATTTAAATGTTTTTGTTTAGGTTGCATTTTTTCCCCAAACGAACAATATGGTTTAGTTTACATTGGTTCGATTGGTTTACTCTTACACAACGTTTTTCATTTGTCAGCCCATTTAACTTGTTGAAAGAGAGTCGTTGTGTAATGCTTTCTTCTGAAAGCTGAAACTGAACAGTGCCCTGTAGTGACATTCTTGGGCTAAAATTTATCAAACCGCTTCCTCCAATTTGTCCACCCAACTTTGCTCTCTTTAAAGCATTCAATGAAGTTTGAGACTTGTTTGGTTATAAGTGTCTTGCTAAGTGTATTCTCAAGCTGCATTTCTCTGGACACACTCGCTATGGCATCGATTCCCAACTGTCAAACGTCCAATCTGTCAAAAATCGGTAGAAACTGCCCTACATTTATTAAAAACTCTTTGATATTAGCTCGGAGGATCGTAAATAAGGCTACTCCACAAGGCGAAGTGTTCTCTTCTCTACTGTGGAACTTAGCGGTAAATGTTGTGGTTATGATCCGAAAAGGGAAGTGTGCAGCTGTCTCGGGTAAACACCTCAATATGCTCAGAAATCTTCTGCAGAACGCTCTCTCTTTTTTTTCGCTCTCCTTAATGGATTAAGGGAAGTGGTCTTGGTGTTAACCTTTAAGAAACACAATTAATCGTCTTAGCAACCTTTACCCCAAATACTAAAGTCAATTACTTAAGGTTGTCCTTGATGATATGTACATTTAACTGCAAATCTAAAAACTCACTACAGTTCTGTACTGTTCTACACTGCTAGAAAGGAATCCAATATATTGAATTACAGTGACCTCTAGATATTTTGGCTTATTTGCCTTACTATTTTCAGGAAACCAGTGGCAGGCGTTTTATTCCCCCTTTTCTAGATTCTAGTCATTAATAGCCTACTAAAGGAACTAAATAAGTAGACATCACTAAGGACAACGTAGTCAAGAAAAATCCTAGATTTTCCGAAGAGTCTTGGGTATTGGGGTAAATATTGGGGACTTCACTTCAACCCGGGCAAAACAGATCTGGTACTCTGGATAGGTTGGAACTGACTCTTTTTGAACATATCTTGGACAAGAACTTAGACTGGAAACGAATAGAAACGAGTCCGATCTCTTCATCAGTAAGAGAACAATGGGAAAAAGTGGACCCTGGAACCGGTAATAATGCCTATATGGAGCTCTTGTATGGTGGAAAGTCACTATGAAGAAAAAAACACAATATAAATACATTAGGCGAGGTACAAATAGCAGGCCGTATTGCCATTGCCATTGCCGGTGTGCTCTACGCCCACGGCTGCACTTGCGATGTTTCTGTGTTTTTTACCACTTGACCTACAAATAAAACTTCAAGCTGGTAAAAGAACTTGCAGCACAATGCTTTGCCTATTATGAGTCCAGAACCGTATCAGCTTTTTTGGGTGCTAGGACTTTCGAAATATATAGAAGGGGCGATGTACTGGCCAAAAAAGGATCAAAGCTACCATTATTATTAGGATTAGCTACCATAGAATTATTCACGAGAGGATCATCAACATGAAAAACTTCAAATGCTTCAAATTAGGAGGACATAAGGTGTCTATTGTTATGTCCCTATTTGCAAACCATTTATTATATTTGGCCAGTATACTGCTACATGCGTAGAAGGTGGCTTTTTGATTCTTTCATTTATTTTTGACCTCCAAGTAAGTCCTCTTATCAAGTACGGGGCTAGGTCTTCGGCGATGTTTAGGAGTTTGCCCTCCATAGAAGTTAGTACAAAGTTTGGTATCTTGCTTTTGCTGATAAATAATGCTATCCGGATTTCTAGGGAGTTCACTCTTCCAATTTGTCACAAAGGATCGCACGGTAGATGCATCATTATAACGTCAACCGTTTACCCTAGGGTCTTAACCTAGTTAAAGTTATCTGAGTTTGAAGAGTACTAGCGGAGGTAGTATTCTGTCTCAAGGCATACGTCTACATACTTCTAGATTCAGTCCTCCGTCTTCACTTAATATGTGCCTTCTCTTCAGAATTTGCACAAATGGTCAAGGTGTTGCGGATATTAAGTTTTGTGAGTGTTCTGCGCACCGGTCATTGTTTAATGAATCTTTAGGACTCGTCATGATTTGTAAGGATGAAACGAACTAATTTCTATGATAAACTTCACTGGTAGCTCAAATGCTTGGTACTACTAACTCGAAAGCTCCTAGGCAATAGTTTCTATGAATCTGCGCAGGATTCAGTCCAATTAGATTCGGGATATTTGAGTAGTCCTGGTCCGTGGGTTGGCTGGAGAGGTTTTCCCTAATTTCGCATATTCTGTTGTTCAAAGGGCTGTCATTTATCACGTTGTTGTGTTGAACGTCATCCCAGAAACATTTCTTAGTACCAGTAAGGAGCGGAGGCGCTCATTTGCATACATAGGTAGAGGTACATAGATATGTAAATGTTTGTTATTACAACATTATGTAAATTGAAGAAATGCTTATATGTTTATGTAATTCTAAAATTTATAATTAAACTGTGCCAAACCACAGTCAAGTCAACTAATTAAGACACAACATGAGGTTAGTTCACCTAAAAGCCAATTCGGCATAAATAAACCACTTTCGGTGCGGAGGCACACATTTCTGGCTCTAAAATAGGAACATAAAACAAATTACGTGTTCAAGCACTGCCGCCTTTTGAAGCGGTTTAATCTACAAACAACAAAAGACAAAAATAGTTACGGATGCCGTCATTGAATGGCTGACTTTCTGGTGAGATGCCAAACAAAGAGCGCGTTTCTGTTTGCCTCAATCTGTGCAAAACCTCAAGTAACCACAGTTTAAATATTATATCTGTCTACAGGTGTGTAGACGCACATATGAAGGTAAATATGATGAATGGTTTGATTCAGTATTCTCATTCTCAGTCTTTTGGATTTCGGTTCAAGCGAAAATTACGTCAACATTTAGTCGAGTGTTAATTTGACACTGAAATTGCGCTTCAAACACAAACTCTGTATCTTCTACTTGTGTTGTGTTTTTATTCATATTCGTACCTGACAGTTTAGTGGTTTACTACAGAGGTAAGTGGCTATTACTTTAATTGCGCATCTATCTGATGGATGTGATATGGTTGTTACTTGCAGCGGATTGTCCATAGATTGGAAAATGCCGCAACGGCGATCGTTACGATCGAGTCGTTTACTTCAAACGAAACTTGTTGGAGACGTTTCGCTGTAATTGATTTTTTTTTTATTTTAATTGCAAACATTGGATATTAACACTTGTACCGCTTTTCAACGGAATGGAGTCGGGTTTCAGTGTTGGTAGATGAATCAGTGTTTCTTTGTAACTCTACAAAGAAATTGTATCCGTAAACTTTTTAATCAAATATTAACAATGAATTAATTTGTCACCTGACTTTGACTTTCACTGTGCAGAGGTGCATGTATTGCATTTTCTAAATGTCACTTAAATGTCAATATTATAGCATTTAGCACGACAGCAACGAAAAACTAACAATGAAGCAACAGTTTGAAGACAAATTTCATCAGAAAGGGTTTGTAAGAGGCTATGATTGAACAATTTACGAGCTCAAAGTAATAACAGAAACAGAACTAACCCTGCAAAATGGCGCTACTACGTTTTCGACTGTAGAAAAATGGCAGCACTTTTGTAGAAAAACTGCCAGACTGGCTCTATAAATTTACATACATATGTATGTAAGTGACACATTTTGTTTACGTCCATAAGCCCCTAGAGAAGTCATAACCTTATCTACGTTGGAAATTTTACCATACAAACCATGGTGGTAGCAGAAAGGTTCTTTCCGGTACGCTTATCTGTTTTCGGGTATCACGTTGCTCTCTGAAAGAACGAAAATTTGTCTACTTGTACCAAACTTACTCTCAGTGGTTAAGCTTGGACAATTTTGTAGTCAATATTTATTTCCTGCTGCTATAAGCTGCGCAACGAACGGTGAATGGAAAACCGTCATCGTTGCGACAGCTTACTTTCTCTCTAACTCGGTCATGCGCCCGCCCCGGAAGGTTCTTATCGAACTCATGAATTTCTCAGCTTACTTTACTTTACTTTGAGAGCTTCAAATCGCCTGGTACCGATAGAGTGTACCTAGCTCTATTACAACAGGGGATAAGGTAGTTGCTGCCAACTCTGATTGCGTGTCTAGTACTGGCACATATTCTTATATGTTGAGTGGCTTTTATAGTCCTTCCTGCTGAAAAGCTGCTCAATTGGGCACTGAGGATCCACCCTCTATCTGAGATGCAAAATGGATACCAGGCACCGTGTGAAAATTCTGTGAGTCTGTTGCTAGATGAGAATGCGTGCTTGTCAAAGAGGGCGCCTGCGACAATGCAACTTTTGACTGCAAGTGTGATGGCTACACAACACGGGGTAGATGAGACCGTTAATGTTGTGGATATTGTGGGTACTGCTGATGAGTATAACTCTGGTTATAGATGCGTACTCTGAACCCCGTGCTATGGCAGGGGTCAAGAGAGGCTGCCCGCAAGGTGACGTTCTTTCTCCACTGCTATGGTGCATAGCAAATTGACTCTTAGTTATATACTCTCTATGCTGCCATAGACATTTTTGTCAATCCTCTAAAAATTGAGGTTGTGGTCTTTATGAATCGAAGGATTGTGACTGGTCTTCCTCAGTCAGTGCCAAAATGGCCTTACTATCGAGGTCTCTAGTGAAGCAAAATATCTGAGAGTGGTCCTGGATTAGAAACTTCTTTGGGCAATGAATGTCAAGGAAAGACATGAGGTTTATCACCGAAATAGGTTCTTGGAGGGGCCTTTCGCGTAAGTAAGTAACTGCCTTTTGCAATAAACTCAGAAGACTCTGAAAAACTCTGCCCTAGATTGGAGCGTAATCGATTTTTCACGGATGACTCCAAAACTACTTAAGTCTCTAGTGCTGGTGCCTTTGCGGAAACCAACAACACTCGATTGCACTACTCGTTGGGCAAGCATGCCTCTGTTTTTCAAGCGAAGTTCTATACTACTCAGACTGCGCTTAGGCCTTGCTCTACCTTGCAACCCCTTCCAAAATAGTTCCAGGATTCAAGAGTTCTTTGATATCGGTCAGAAGTCTGAACTTTTTGACTCTTGTCTGGGCTCTAGGTCATATTGGGATTTCGAGTAATGAGATCTCCGTTGGGTCTTCCCGCGTTCTCGGTTAGACCCTCTATTGACGATTGGATCTCTTCCGAACACAATTGTAAGTGGTATGACTCTTCAAGGTATGGTATGACACTCAAAGTACAATGGACCAGTTGGGTCTGAGTGCTCCAGCAATAAAACTCCTAACACAAAAAAAAAATGTCCCTTAGAAATGTTTTTTATTTATTTTTTCCCGAACCAATAACATTTTGCACCTTTTTCAAGAACATATTGCAGTTCAATGAATCGGCATTTAGGTTCAGGAGTCCCTGGAAGGGATTAAATTCCAACACACTAATTTTGCTTTAGTAATTTACATGCATATAATTGGTACTCCCACTAAAAACACTCGCAGACATTCGGATAGTTCTCCGTAATAGAGTACACCCCTTTGAGCCGCTATATCCGCAATTTAGGAGGTTTAAATCAGAGATTATGTTACGACACCAGAACGTATTGAAATCCATACTATGGAAATCCTTCCGCCACTGTGTGGTTTTCTCTCGCCACTAATTACACTCGTAATTCAAAAGGTCCTTCAGCCACATAATCCCACAATGTCCTCCCCGAATCCCACAAATTGTTTGTTTTATCAATACGAGTGCATGTATATCATTAAATTGGCTATCGTCCAATCGCTGCTGCATTTGAAAATTTCCACCTCGACCAAGCCGGAAATTTCTTACAAATGCATCTCACTTGTACAATTACTCCCGCCGGCACAATATGCAATACTGCGATCTAATTGAAACCAGTCTCCTGCAAACCTATGCAGCCCAAACCAATCGACAACGTTTCCAAACGTACCCCAGGGCCCAATTACACAATGACACACAATTTATCACGATTCGAATAGAAGATAGAAGTGCACTACTTCCTGTGCTGCATTGTGTATCGATTCGATGTGTCCTTGGAAGGGCTAGCTTTGACCTTCTTTCCTGTACTATCTACTTCAGGCAGTAGTTGGATGAAAACTTCTTGGTTTTGACTACCCTCATGCATATTCAAGGCGGTAGATTTAATTGAACAACCTCGCCCCCAACCCACATCATGATGAGCCTGATGTCCGTTCATTGGAAACCTAAATCCTGCTGCTTTTGCTGCTGCTGCTGCTACTGTTGCCGGTATGCAGGCAGTAGGGATCAATGAATTTTCTGGAGGGAGTGACCCACAAATGAAAATTATGAAAAATAAACTCTAAATTGAAAATAGCAGTGTTTTGCTGGATGACGGCAAAGACGACGACGACGACGGGGACAACTGTTAGACAGGAAAAGAGTGCCAAAAGCAATTCCACCAAGGCGCGCGCCGGGGCGAGAGGAAAACAAAGTTGTTTCCCCCATTGTGCTTGGAGGGGGTGGCCTGCAATCAATATCACCTGGGAGTGCGATAAATGGTAACGAAGGTTTCCGACGCCACATGTAGGCAGGCGACTGACGGTAAATTTGATTAAGCACCCTTTGTTGGTTCTGCTTTGTTCGTCGGTATTAGTTGTAGTTGGTTTTTATTGATGTACATATGTACGTTGTGGCTTGATGACGGAAGGCTTGCATAATTGAAAAAAGAGGCTTCTATTGCTGGTTATTGAGCTTTTAATAAACGTTAAAGGTTTTTGTGCCGCCCCCGCCTGGGTGCTGTGAAACCATCTAGGGCGATGTAGTGCTCTACTCTATTGAGGTGTTGTAAATGTGCTGAGTGGCTTTTGTATCTGGAGAGTGTAAAGTGGTTATCTGCAGTGGAGGAATGGAAATGAGGTGATTTGAATTTACTTCGTTAGTCAGAAGTGTTAATCACATAAAGGGATGTAAATTGAGGGTTTTTTTCCTTGCATTTGAATAAAAACATGATGTAAGACTTGGGATTGACATTTGCTATTGGAGAATTGATGAACGCAATGAGGTTGTTCATCGTGCTGCAATGATAAATGGGAAATCGGTGCTATACCTGTAGAAGAACGACTTAGTGATAATCCCATGTCATGTTTTTCAGAAGGTAGAGGTCAGAGTGACAATCGATACGATAACTACAGAACAGCATAAAAAAGAGAGAACTTATTTTGAAATCATGTGAGACCTGCCAACTGCTGTGAGACTTTGAAATGTTTCTATCCGAATCGCAACGGTTAGTGTTTCCAAACCCACATTCCAGGTTTTGACATCATGAACTCGTAGCCTTTCATAAGAGCGACTGCATCCATTCATATATCAACCACGATGGCTCTTTTCTAACGTACCTCAAAAAGAGCCATTTCAGTAGACCGACATCAGAGGTAAACATACTGCGTTTTAAGTAAAAGATTTTTAGGGATATTAATATCTAGGATACATTCTAAAGTGTTCAGTATGAAGCAGGATGCCCTTGTCGGCCCACTTGAAAAGTGAAAACAACCTTTATGTATCTCCAGGACTGAGAGACATGATTTTAATATTACCTGCTCCTATAAATCGATAATAGCCAAAGAATTAGGCATAATGCTATCAATGTCGGCTAAAGGCTCATATAGTTTGTTAAAAAATAGACCCAAATGCTGTTTATTCTGTAGCGGTGTTTGACAATTATTTGTAGTCGATGCTATCAGGAAAAAAAATTACTAATTAGAAAAATATCCACTGTATTATATCACTAACTTTGGAGGCCGGTTCATCCCAACAAAGAAATAGAATAAAACTTTAAAAAGCTATGAGAGTTACTGATGAACCAGATTGGTTATTTCAAGCATTCACAGGTTTTCCTTCTAATCGCATTAATCGTCCACAAGCCAACAAGTAAAAATATGCACTACTTCATCCTCGACGCGTCCACTACAATCCAAACTGCTAACAACGCTCACAACACTATCACCTACGACCTTAACATCAGCACAGTTCATGTCAATGTTAATATCAGTACCAACTACATTGTCCTAGGTCGCCATTTAAACTGCCCAATCATTGCCGCTATTATTATACATACTTTACTTCAACCATTCGAAAATATGTGATCGTTTCTCTTGAGTTAACATCTTAAAATTCGCACTGACGATTATTGTCACCTTAAACAATACCCCAACTCTTTGTTTGTAAAATAAATACTTGGCGCTACAGGTCGATGGGACCCAGGGCCTAGCTTCTCTCAACCATTCGTGTTGTGCATGTTATATTTTTTACACGAATGGAAGGGGCCTTGAGAAGCTTTCTGAGGACATTTGTACTCTCGGATGTTTGTCAGACGCTCGCGAGAGGTGGGGCCGTGAAAAAACTTTTAGGTGTTCCCCGACTGGGATTCGATCTACAACCCCTTGCTCCATAGTCCAACGCACTAACCACTGAGCCACGGCGCCCATAGTCGCTCTTTGTTTGTACCGTATCCTAAAGGTTTTTTAAACTTGTAACATAGGTTATAATCGAGATAGACTCTATGAAATATTAATCATTAACAATAACGACAACGAATGAGCCATGTCCGTCTGTCCGTACTTGAGTTTTTGAGAAAGAGAAGCAAAACAAATGAAAAATGTTTGAAATCCGCCCACTGACACGTTCACTTTTTCATAACTTTAAGACAAATATTTTCAAATTGTCTACGTATTATATATGTCCACGCCTATTTTTGCGACCGTTTTCATCAATGTGGTATCTTGTAAGATCCTCAAACGTTCAAAGTTATCGTAGTAGTATATCAATAAAACGTGGGGGCGCCGTGGCTCAGTGGTTAGTGCGTTGGACTATGAAGCAAGTGGTTCAACGTTCGAATTCCAGTCGGAACACCTAAAAGTTTTTCACGGCCCCACCTCTCGCGAGCGTCTGACAAACATCCAAGAGTACAATTGTCCTAAGAAAGCTTCTCAAATAACAAATTGCCCTTCGGACACGGCATTAAACAGTAGGCTCTTCCATTCGTGTAAAGATTATAACACGCCAACACGAATGGTTGTGAGAAGCTAGGCCCTGGGTCCCATCGACCTGTTGCGCCAAGTATTTATTTTTATATCAATAAAACAATATGTAGTATGCCACGCTCATTTTGGCAGGATGTACTGACATTTGTTCCAAACAGATTGTAGCTTCTCTGCATGTTCTGTGTTACAGATTGGCAAAGGTGTGCTCTGTTTGTAGAGATGAAAATGTTACCATTACTGGCGTATATTACCCTACTACTCGTATTCGCCGTTACATTATCGATTTGCGTATGGTCGGTGCGATATTTGTATTACTAATAACTCATTTTTCTTATTAGGGCCGCATGACTTTTGCAATGTCTGGAAAGGTTGGTGGAACCTTAAATAATAGTTGCTAATGCATTTAGTATTGCCCTAGTGAATTCGCTAATATCGTGTATCCAGCTTGTGATCGAGCACTACTCTGCAGTTAAATTGCTTGGAAACAGTTGGAACTATGATGAAAGGCTTTATGGTGAATATTGACTATTAATTTCCGTAGTCTGAGCTCCGTTTCCCTTTGTTCCTTGTAACAAAGACCTTGCCCTTGATATAGCACTGTGAAGAAATTCTATTAAATCGAGCAAGGGATCTTATACTGCAAGACCTCAATATGTACATAGTTCTACATGCTGTGTGTGCCGTAGAATTAAGAGAGATCCTCGTTACTCACTGGAATAATCAATGATAGTACCATTGGAACTATAAATCTCAAACTCGGTCTTAAATTATTTACTAGGGTTTTGGAGCATCGAAGAAACTTAATTCATTCGATATCTACTATGCTACTGCCATGGTCCATATAAACTTCACTTGCGTGATCTAACCTTTCCACAACCTGAATCATGAATAAACTCCAAAAGTGGATGTTCTGTTAGTTACTAAATATATACAACGAGGTCAAAACTGAGTTGTATTATTTGATCATATAATGATCCTGGTTGTTATCTACAATTTCATTTGTTTCGCTTCTAATATTTTCTACAGAATTTACGCTCCGACAAAACACTAACAATAAACAAATTATTTTCGATATAAATTTCTGGAATGTGTACTCACTCCATTCCATTCATTTCAAACCATACAAGTCCACATAAGTCACAACACTTTTGATAGATGAAGTCATCTGCTTATTTAAGGGCGAAATACAATTGGAGCTTCATTTAAGATCGCTCTGTGACAATGTAAAGAACACTTTGTAGGTATCGCAATTGACCTGCGTTTAGTCGCATTGTGTTTCCATAGTATGGCTATGATTATCATATGATCAAAGAAATCTATACACGTACTCCTTTCATATTCCTGATCAAAATTTTCAGTTTTTGTCTTAGAACTCAGATTAGCGCCCATCTGTATAATTAATTGACTTAATTGCTTTGTTTTTACCCACATCTCGAACTAACAGTTTGCATAAAAACAGAAAAATCAATCAAAATCATTTCACAAAATATCATTACGGGCGGATAAGCATGAGCTGGCACAATAAACCTGTATTATTAGTATAAATAATTGTTTGCTTTTGTTTAAGCAATTAATCAATAAGTTAATAACATACTCGAAGTGCAAAGTGGCATTGTGTATTATTTTGCTGGACAACAACTATCACTTCACACGAACTAATATGTACTGGGATGTGAACGTTCGACCGACGACCGATGAAGTACTCTGACTGCGAAAGGACTATTATTTCTTCAAATATTGATAGGCGATATAGGATCTAATGGTGAATGGTATGATAGATTTGTCGAGCTAGTATTCCTTGCTTTTGCTTGTAAATATTGTTGGATTTATTAACCAGATTATGATAGACTGCTCCTACATGTCGCATTTCCCACAATGCAAATAATAGATTTTAATGAAACCCATGTTTTGTGGGTTAAACATTTACAACATTAAATTTAATTCGAAGTAATACCAAATCACATCATTTTGTTTGTTCCTTTACAGAGAGATGCGACTTGATTCTAACTCCAATGAAGATTTTAAATCCTTAGGTGCTAAATATAATGCAAGTATTACGCATATATCTACAACAAATTATAGTTTAACTGATTGTATTTTGTTTATTTTTTTCTAGAAGATAAAAGTAGAAACTTTAGCAAAGTGGGGCGGATTGGAAAAAAGCGTAACAAGGCTGCCTTTAACGAATTACTCAAGTGTTGTAGGACCACGTCATAATTCCAGTCCATTCCCCGTATCCCATAGTATTAATAGTCGGTTTATAATTTGGCAAGTCCTAAACTACGTTCAAATGAAAGTTTAAAATCTGAAACTTATTTTTTTAATTAATTTTACAGGGATGGAGATATAACACTACTTGAAGTCGATGCCATTACAAATACATCAGATGAAACTCTGACCGAAAGCAATATCATATCAGATAGAGTATTAGCAGCGGCAGGTAATCAGCTCAAGGACGAGATCCACACCAACATAAGAGGTAAGCCTGTGTAATGCTTAATGTTTAAAGCTAATGTTTAATTTGTTTTGCGCTTTGCCGCTTGCTTCACAGAGTGCCGCACTGGAGAAGTTCAGGTAACAAAGGGCTACAACTTGCCAGCGCAATATATTATTCATACAGTTGGGCCCATATATAAGAACAAATTTAAAACTGCTGCAGAAAACACGTTGCATTATTGTTATAGGTGAGGATTGAAAATTGGATTTTATGAATTAATTTTAATAATCGTTTTGGAGATTTTTTTTATTTTTTAACGAACAAGATTTTTCGTGGCACTATAAAGCGGATGTGGGTGACTTCTTTTGAAGGCCTAACACTAATTGCTTTTTGCTTGTTACCCTACCAACGTTTTTATGTCAACGTCTATCAGTTATGTAGGGCTGGATTTTTTTTTTATTATTTGTGTTTGAATAGAATGTTGTTCTATTGAGCACATATGACCTACATGATGTACTTACCTTTCAGTGTGCAATATTCAGAACAAGCGTGCGTAAAACCCTGGAGGAGGTTGTACTTTGTAAACCAAATGAAAGGCCTGTTACTGCTATCAGTGCTTCCTTATAAAGATTAATGCATTATGAAAAGTTCACGGTTGGTTTCACTGATTGCACTTTCAAATCATGTTTTAGCCTAGGGACTGGTCTATTCATGGCATATCTTATACAAACTACGAACAATAAATTCATTCAATGCGCTAAAAAAATGTTAAATGGAAGTATTATGCATTGAGTACTCAATATTTTTGTTTTTTGTATGAAATAAGCTGGTGGAAATAATAAAATGTGGAGTGTGCATGCACTTGCATATCTTTTTTAAAGCAACAAACACATTTTGCATTTGGTATTTGTTGCGCTATTTTTAGCAGTCCTCGTATGGTAGAGATTATACATTTAGTAGGACCGGTGTCCCTACCATTATGGGATTATTGTGATTTCCTTACTTATATTCCACTTTTTACTGTTGGCTTGCCGTGCATTTGCATATGGGTATACGTACATATATAGTCTTTTTCAAGGCAACACCGATGTGTTTTGATAAGTCAGTTACAGTTGTGCTATTCCCCCAACCGAGAGAATCTGACGCTTACTTTATTGGATACCCTGCAGAGCCCAGGTGGGGACTGCACCTTACTGACCACTTTTATAACTCTATAGCGATATGCACTGAAAATAGCTCAAATGTAATGATTTTTAAATCTAATATTCCAATAGACATCTTACAACAGCATTATGAACATGTTCTTACATTATATTGCCGCGTATGACTTAACGATGATCATTTACAACTTCCAAGCGAAGTTATGTGAAAAAGTAGGAGTTCCGTGTGAAAAAACTTTGAAGAATACTCCATAAAATATAAAGAAAAACGACATGATAACGATCTAATTATCTCGTTCTCTTCACCTTCGTTATAGGCGACTTCCACTGTATGTACTATTTTATTATTATTATTTTATTTAAAGGATACAGTGTTTTCTCCTAGATCTTTCAAGGATAGAAAACTTTCTATCGACGAAAGAGTGAAATTTGAACAATGAGTTTGTTTAAGCATCTCAGTCAGTTTGCACAGTGTGTTCCATCTAGCTATTTCATTAACTCTAATTTTTTGGTTCCCATATATAAAGGGAATTTTGTAGATAGGGGCTTCGTCATGTTTCTAAAAGCAGTTTTGTACTTTATGAGACCTTCTGTGCAATTATCCGATCCTTGACTGCTTCTTACTTCATTCAGCAGTTTTAGCCTTTGTTCCTTTTGGTGGTCGTGTCCTTAATTGTGTCCATTGGTCTCATTATATACTTGCACGTACGTACGTACATAAACCAAATGTTACTAGAAGCGGTTTTCTATTACAACGATTGGCAAGAATTATACACGAACCCGAAATTTTAGATGGATTTGTTCTACTATTAAATTTTCGTTCATCCTAGTTGACTTTGCGTCCTTCACATGTTGTTCTTGAACTTTGGTAAAACTTCAGAAGCAATAGAGAGACGATTTCCTCGATCGCCCGTTTTTTCAAGTTCTTTTCGTTTCCAAGAAAGCGTTTACCTCTGATTGTTCTTCCCGCCATACTTCGATAAATCAAGTTGATAGTCGAGTGATATACAGTACGGAAGAAGGGCCACCTTTCACCGGTATTCGGCACTCGTATTTAGGAGTCGATCCTTGCGGTATAGAATCTTTCGCGAGATTAAGAATGCGAATGTGAACAGCATTGGTTCCTTGCCAACAAGTTAGGTCGAACATCAATTATACTGGAGGAATGCTTTGCAACGATCATACTGTAACGAATCTTATTATTTAATCAGGAGTATGCCAAGTCCCCTGCACGTACATTGTCTAAGAACCACTTGGAGAAGCTATTTTTTACTGAAGTGCATATTAGGTGTTGGCAAATTCAGCATTCATGCGGATGAGGCGGTTTTTTTCAAATTTAAGTTTAAGGTGTGACCATTTAAATCATGAAGTCTAACAATTATTCGCTTGTTAACCAAAATTTTTCTGAACATTGGATGAACATTGGGACATTGGAATCCCGCTGACTTAGGAGACTAGTTGAATTCAATATGATAATTGCAATAATCTGATTAGAAATTGAATTAATGGACTATAACAAGTTGTAAAGTAAATAAACTGAAAATGTTTTGTATGAAGCACTGGTCGGGACTTTTCAGGTCCCTTCCCACCAGTTTTTCGGTCATCATTTCTCCAAAATGCAAAATCGCTTTGTGACATGTTATCTACTAGTTCATGCTCAGCCAAAGATAACTCTTTATCGGATAAATTATTTAAAACTTACTCCTTGTGTGTTTCGGATCGCTGTCTTGCTACACAACCGATGTGTCCTCATCATAATATATAAATACATACAAATACAATAAATGCATACAATTCATCATTACTTTAATGCAATTTATTGGTCCAACACCATAGTAGGAGAAGCATCCGCAAACTATGATACCAAATCCATTGTTTTACGGTTTTTGTCGTGAATCTAGATATTAGGTAGACGGGTCACATACTGCGAAGTTATCTTTTTGCCATACAGAATAATTTTACTCATATCAGCCCAAAAATAATCTTCCACTACTCAGGAGACCATGACAGAAGCTCTATCGCTTAATGAACACAGCTATTTGTGTGCTTTCATCAAAAGCAACAGATCTACTACTGGTTTATATTTAAAAGTAAAGCTTCAACCGAAATAGTCAAAAGGTAAAGTCTAACGGTAAGTTTCGTTCAGTCCCAACCTGGTAATTACGCAAGTTCCTCATAAGGACCGTATGTTGACGGAGAGGGTTGCCAAAGGCGATTTTTAGGGTCAATTCGTTGTACAATTTCGCAAATTGGGGGTTTCGGGTTCGATATTGTTCCTGAGCTCCTTTTAATGTAACACCATTAAATTGCATGAGCATTGACTCATAACATGGCGATCGACGAAAATTTAAGGTCCACTTACACCTCCGGCATGAAATCCGCGCTACACGGTCACTCTTGTGGAGTCTCTTGAAGAACATGTGAGTTTGTTGCCGTTCAAAAGCATTTAAGACAAAAATTAGCTTTTCGATGGAATTCAGGATTTTCTTCAAACTTTTGCAAAACCCAATCAGAGAAGTTTCGGTGCTTCAAATGATCCTTTTGATCTTTACCCAAAATTCACCACGATGTGCACTGAACAATGGACCAATTTAGCTCATTTTGAGCTGAAGCTGTTATGACTGCTATATTTAATAATTACCATTAAGACAATTCTATTCTCGTTGACTATAACGTTTAACATTGGACTGAATTACTTATAATAAAAATTAAAGAATCAGAAAGAATCATCTCCCTCGTGGAGAAACCTAAATGGGAACAAGAAACAAATAAAGTGCACGACTGGGCCAAACTTGCACCTGTATCTCAAATTCTTGTGCGTATTTGAGGTAAAAATAAATAAACGAATATATACATAAGTAGGTAAGCATATGTAAGTTGACTATAAGTAAATCACCGGTCTAAGCAGATTGGCCAAAAACGTCATATATCATCTGTAGGATTTGATAAAGCTTTTTGAAAATTAAGCATCGTCGTTACTTTTCCTTAATTTCACACATAAATTCATTGCCTTTGAACTCCGGTGAATATGCGAAAACCCAAAGTAAGTCCTTAAAAATGTAACAATATTTTCTTTCTCTCTCTCTGTCTTTTAACCAATGAAAATGAATTTCAGACTAATCCAGTAGCACATGCGCACCAATCAAAACCTGTATCTTAAGGAAAAAAAAACGTTTCCATGACAACAGCTGTGTTCTAGAGTGTTGCCAAGTAATAGATACGTATCAAAAGTGATTATTAATTTAAATGTGATGCTTCGTTTTCTTAAAAATGGTTATGTTGATAGTTTCACTTTCGACTACAAATGCCATAAAAGAGCATCTTTATAACAATTTCTAACTTTTTGATTCTGCGACATAGTTCCACTGCCAATGGCAATATTATACAGAATTCGTATTTTGATACTTTAGGTACGTTTTTCCTTTCTGGTGAAATTTTTTTCTCAAACCTTGGCAGCAACACTGCGGTGGGATGGTGCAAGAAGTCAAGTACAATACATACATATTTTTTGCTATTGTACCATTGTTATCAATTTGGCCTTAAACTATAAAGTAAGGAGCTTCAGTGAGGAAAAACTTTTTTAATGGTATATAATTTTGAAAATCGGTTCAGTAGGAAGAAGTTGGGATAAAATTCGTGTTTGCTTATGATATGAAAATCGTGTTTTTGTTAAGCTGGCTGTAAGAAAAGTGGAATTTAAGGCAATTTTGACGAAAACCGTGGTATGTCATCTTATAGAGTTTTGAAAAAGAAGCTTAGATATGAAAATAAAATAGTAACGATAGAGAAAAGTTTTCGAGAAAAGCGTATTTTTATGAAGTTGGCTATAAGTAAAGTGCCTTTTAAAACAGTTTTGGTCAAAAACGTTAGGATTTGATAGAATTTGAGACGTTTAATCTTATGTGAAAATTTTAAAAAAATCGTTGAAGGCGTTTTCAAGAAAATCGGGGTTTAGTCACCTTGGTCCTAAGTACCGTTGTATCATACTTAGACCAAAACATGGTACGCCATCATTGCATTACTTCGTACTAGTCCGAATATCAAATTTGAACTAAATCATTGCAGCCGTTTTCCTACAAATCGACTTTTTGTCAAATTGGCTATAAGTAAAGTACCATTGCTGCCAGTTTTCGTAAGCAGCACGATACATCATCTGATTGCAATTGACTAGACTAATTCAAATATGAAGTTTCATCAAAATCGTTAGAGCCGTTTTCGAGAAAATCCATTTTAACTGAAATCGGCCTTAAGTAAACTACTCTTAATTTTGAGGTTAGAATGAAAATTCCGATTTCGCCTCTAGGGATTATCACACAGACCCTATATATGAAGTTTGATCTAAATCCATCCACTCGTTTAGGCTGTAGCCTCGTGCCCAGACAGACAGACAGACGGCATTGACGGACCTACTTTTTTGGACTTCTCCATCATAGTAATGTCAAGTTTGATTAAAATCTCGAGTTCCAAATTTTGCACGAATACAATACTTGCCCTATAGGTATAGGTGCAAGTAAAAATTTGCTAGTCATTTTGACTTGATCCTGATCCCTAAATCATCCTGATATTGTTATAAACGTTATAATTTTTAGGATGGTTAATTTTCGCTTTGCTGTCAAAATCTCAGGTTTCCGAAATCATATTCACAAAGGACTACGTAGAAAGTGAGCTGTGTTTTCTTGTGCGCTACAGCCTCTGCAGGGGGTTATCTGAACTTGGTCGTATTCTTCTTAGGTAGAGATTGTGTTCGGTTTTAGTTTAGCTTAAAGAATTAAGTCTCACGGAAAGAAAAGACTATCATAACTTTTTGCGAATAAATAAAAAATATATTCAACATGCCATTGCGATTGGTGGAAGCCCTTGTAACCAGGAAAAATACTACCATGAAGGAAAGTTTATCGGTGCAGACGCATATGGTGTATCAATTTTTGCATAACCCCCTGATGAACAGGAGATGTTCGCGGTTGGACTACCATCGTGGCTCAGTTGTTAGTGCGCTGGACTATTGAGCGAAAGGTTCGAAATTTTGTGCCCAGTCAACACCTCTCTCAAGTGTTTGAGAATCATCCGAGAGTATAACTTCGGACACTGTAAGTACTTAAGTCCCTTCTATGCATTCCTGAGAAATATATAACACACTTCTCCACAAATGATTGTGAGAAGCTTGGCCCTGTGTCCCATACGCACCTGTTGCGCGAAATATTTGATTGCATTTTGTTTTATTTCTACTTAAAATATGAACGTTATGCATATACACACCAACACACATACGTCACTAAATGGACGTAATAAAGAAATATCTGATTTAAAAAATCAGGTTACGTACTTTCCTATATTGACTCCAAAGGCTTATCAATAAAATGTTACATGAAATGCGGTCTTGTCTTGCGACACTCAGAAAATACTGCTTTTCTGCTAATCGCTATGATCTCATTTCTTTATTATCTATCGACTTCGATTATGATTTTTGCTGTGATTAATAAATGTTTACTTATTTCCATTGTTGACTTTGTTTATTAAAATGTACTTAAGCTAATATTCATTGCATTGTGCTTGCTTGATGCAAACGTTTATGTTTAACAATATATTCCTTCATCTGCTATGCATATTTCACGTTTATCCTTAATTTTACAGAAACGTTCTATACAAGGCAAAAGAACTGAATCTTAAAACAATCGCTTTATGTAATATAAGTACAATTCAAAGGAATTTTCCATCGGATTTAGAAGCTCACATAGCATTACGTAAGATCTCAATATAAACATATATAATTATTAAAATTAAATAATTTACTTTATTACAGGCACTATTCGTAAATTTTTAGAGAAATTTCATTCGGAAATTGTGATATTGTGTGTTGATGCACACGAACGTGGTATCTATGAAGTTTTGGCACCATTATACTTTCCAAGGGATCAACTAGAAGAAGGCAGTGCACTTTGGCAATTACCCAAGGATATTGGTGGTGAATTTGGTGAACCACATCATCCGGATCGTCAGATTCGTATAATACGCAATCCTCAACACACAGTTATAATGAGGCATAGTAAGTTTTATTGTTTGTTGTTTAGTTTTGTGCGCTTATCAGACTGGATTTCGATAAGATAAGAATACATTGACGTTTTGCAATTGGTGTAAGATATAGGTAGATACAATTTTGAATCAGACGCTATTATTGCAAGGGAAAGCTCACATTTGGTTTTTGGCTTTTATTAAAGTGCGGTCGTTTTTGGGAGCAATTGTGGATTTTCTTTCAATAAAATCAATTGTGATTTGCTTTTCATCAAGGAATTCAATATGAGAAGTTAGTAAAACTGTTTATATTATGTAAAGTGATATGTCATTCGTAATTCTAAGTGCAATGCGAGTTAATTTGTGTTTTGCGTCCTAATGATAGTGTTTAAGTGCAATATCGCACTTTCAAAGTCCAATATAAAATGATCTCATTCATGCAAAACTAATATTTTGTGAAATTTATCTTGAAATTGTCTTTTTTTTTTGTTTAAGTGAATGAATGTTGGATGGTTTATCTGGGTGCAATAAAGAAGTGGTTTATTATTCATCAAGGGAAGATCTCAGCAAAGTGATGTCGTGTTGTTACCTCAAAAATTCTATTACGTTGAAGAGTTACAGTTTAATAGCACCTTCTTCTGGAGTGGATTAATACCCACTTCATTTATCTAAAGCTTTTCTCAATTGCATTTAACTTTGTACGGTAACTAGGCTTAAACCGCTTCAAAAATCGGTCGAGATCTTAAGCGTTGAGAGCTTCTTTCTCTAATTGGTTCTTGAACGAGCTCGATTGTTTATTTTCAGTTTGTGTCCACAAAAGAGCGATCAGTAAAAATGATTCAGCATTTTATTTCAATCCTGAGTCACTAGAAGAGTTAACGACAGAGATTAGTGAAAGATTTTTTAGTCACCACATTGGTTAACGAATTGCTTTTTAAGAGAAGAACAGATATTATCTTTCAACTAGAATTTAAGACTTTTCTGCTTCAATATGTGTGTGGGCGCCGCGATTCAGTGTTAAATGCGTTGATCTACTGAGTAAGGAGTTCGAAGCTCGCCGCCCAGTCAACACCAAAAGTTCTTTCCTGGCCATCCTACCGTAAGCAAATGAAAAACATCCGAAAATATATGCAATTGTCATAAGAAAGGCACAAATGGTGGAATGGCATGAATGGTTGTGAGACGCTATGGCCCTACGTCCCATAAGGGTTCTATATTAAATGACGCTACTTACTATTTGCTTTGTCTTGTTAATAATGTTCACTAGCAGACAAATTCAAAAATAACCTCCGATGTATTGGAAGTGCTTGAAGTACTTGAAGTGTTTTCGGAAGTTTGATGGAGGAGTAAGCGTTCTTTTTAGTCATCTTCAATGAGTGAACGAGGAAATTGTTTATAGCGTGATATAGAGTGGTCCTATTCACGTTGTGTCTGTATATTTCAAGCAGATATTATCCTGTCTCCTGGTCAATGTGGTTCTTTCTAGCTAACCATAGTCAGCCTTACTGTCGGGTTCCAAACATCCTGCCGCAAAGGAACGTTTGGAACAGGCAGGCTCATCTTTACTCATTAGAACAACATCTACCTCTTGCTAGTACTCGTAGATCACATAGTCTTCGAAATCATCTGTGGCCACAAGCGGGGCGAATAATTTGTTTAAAAAATTTGTTTTTTTACTGAGCACCCTAGTCTTGGATTCATATGTGAATGCGGGTAAGACTTTAGAGTAACATGGATTTAATGGTAAAGAGCCTTGACAGTAGGCCTCGTTGTCTTAGTATTATTATAAGACCAAAAGTAATAGAAGATTTACACATTCGGGCTTGATAAAACGTCACGGTTCTTTTTCGCCAGATTGAAGAAGAAGCAAGTCATTTCAGTCAAGATTTTGATAGGTTTTGATAGTAGTCCGGAAATTTTTCCCTTTTTACCCACACATTCATGTCAGTTTATTAGGGATGTCGAATGCTCTCATGGTATATGTATTTCTGCATGGTTTTACTAACCCAAAATGTTTGTTTTTTGCAATATGTGCACCGCGGTGTGTACTGCGGCATACTGCAGGCTATTTGATAGAACTTCAGCACTTGGTGCGTTCTTCTCTGTTTCAATCTATCTGGATCCGTTAAGTCCATTCCATTTTCTGAGCTTTTTTATATTCTGCTTTATGTGCATGAGTTAGATGAGGTGTGTCCATTTCTCATCTACACTACGGACCTTACGTTCTTCTTATTTCGTTAAGAAGATGGATAGGACATCGACCAGCTCCTTTCCAGCTCGAGCTCTATATAACGATCGAACCATAGATGAAAAGATTTTCTAAACATTTTGCCATTTTCGTTTTTATGATCGTCGTCTCTTTTTCTCAGTAGTCCGATGCACTAACGTTTTCATTGAAAAACCTATTAATTTGATATTTTGGAAGCCAAATCGACATATGTACGTTCGAAGATATCATTTTTTCGTGGTAGAAGAACAGGCTACTATGCGATCTGTATCAGGCGCGTTGCAATTTTTTAAAAAATTACCAGATAGCAATGATACATTTTCCAATTGTTATGTTTCAGCAGCTGTTAAAGTTATCAACGACATCCAGCTGTCAAAATATTCAGTAAGGTTAACCATTCCATCATGCATCGTTTCACGCTTGCCGAACATACGAAAATTATAAAAAAAACAACTCTGGCTCAGTTGTAAATACGTAACGTTAATTTCATCGTGACGTCGGTCGTCATCATGGCCTTAGCGTACAGGCAATTCGTCACACCGTGAAAAATTTGAACGTAAGTACACTTTTTTGGTACCAAACAGACAGAGATTGGTGCGCAATATAGAAAACATACCCGCTGTAGCGGCCAGTATCGACGAAGACTCGGAAATTTTGATTCCTTGCCAGAGTTACCCCGGGTTATTTTGCGGTTGGATTTGAGCCTACATCCGTATAAGATTGTGCTGACGCGAGAATCGGAGCCGTACGACCGTAGACAACGCCGTGAGTTCGCTAATTGAGCCCTGGTAATGTTGGCCGTTTTTGGCCAAAAAATCATCTTCTCGGACGACGTCCATTTTTGGCTCAGCCTCTATGTCAACAAGAAGAATCGTCGTTATTGGAAGAATTAAAATTCACAAGTGTTTTACCAAGCATCAATGCATCCACAAAGATTGACTGTTTGGTGCGGTTTATGGCATGGCGACATCATCAAAGGAAGGAGACACCGTTACCGTCAATAGTATCGGGTATTTCCAGGTTTTACTTTAGACAAAGTGTGGACTGTGTTTGTCAAGGGATAAATATATTTATATGAAATTGGAACCTGTAAAGAAGGCTTAACTGAAAAAATAGCCAATAATAAAAACAAGTCCCCCTAACTTTTTCTAAAAATGTCTGCTTCACTTACAACCTTGGTCGGTTATTTTAATATAATATTCTAATGAAACCACAGCGCATATTGATCAAATAAGAATATCCTCTTATTGTATCAATTCGATGATCACTTCCCTGGAATTTATTTGGAAAATAATTTGTTTATTTATTGCACATAATCCCTTCAAATTATAAAGCACAGCCGAACAATACATAAAATATTGCCGATCAGCTGATTCTTCACACTTCAAATACTGACTTAAAAGTAAGGGAGAATTTTTTTGTATTCGAAACCAGTCCACTACCTCAAAAAAAATTGCCTTACTTTTCAGTCAAATTTGAGTCTCTATACCAATCAGAAACGTTTGATTACATAGTGCCTAGAAATCGGAACGCGGCCAATGGCATGAATATATGTAGCTTCAGAATGAAGCCAAAATTAATATTATGTCTCACACCGTTGTTATATTTAAACTTTTCCTATCGTTCTTATCTGGTCACCCTGTATATGTTTTTTAATTACTTACATGATATGGGTACTCGTGTTGATATCCATGTTGTTAATTTGACTATACTTTGGTGTAAGCTAATCTATATTTTAATTTTTTTTTTTAATTTTCAAATTAAAGTTCAGTCTTTGATAATTAACTTAAAGCATGTAACATCTTCTTTGTATGCATCACCCTTTAAAAACTTATAATATCTGCCTGTGAGCCCTTATTGTCTGGTATATAACGATACATATTTTTCGTTATTCAAGGGGAATTCCCAATCTTGTCGTTAAAGAAATGTTTTTAAGAATGAATGCTGAATTTATTGTTGTTTAACTAATTTTTATACATGTACATATGTGTTGGCTATAGTTTAATATTTGTATTGATCTTTAGTGAATCAGGTTTAAAAAAGAGTAATGCCCCCGATTGGATACGAAACTGGTTGCAATTGCAAAACAAAACAAATAAAATGATGTGCTTACAGAAAAAGGTTTTCTGTTTAAAAAAAAATTACTTTCTTGGTTGTTAATAAATTAGTTCAATGTTTTGTCAACTTATGATTAACTTAACATTTTTCGCATTGATCTGCTATTGAAACGAAGGTCTTGAAAACTAATTTTCTTGTAGTTGACATTGTCGGCTTCAATATCTTTAATTCGTGTTTAGTTCTCTTCTATATTATTATCTGAGTGTTCGGTGGAATTCGAATGTTTGATAACAAGTATTAAGTATGAGTGCATTTGTGTCTGTAGAATTGCAAATAGCGACGATGTTGTCATTTTGTTCGCAAAAAAACACGAAGAATTAAAAAAAGAAGTTAGACTAAATGTATAGGTCTTGAAACTCTCTGTAGCTGCCTTTCGCACACTAAGTTGGTTGAAGTCTGTTAAGTTGTTGTTATGGACTGGATTCCAAGACTATCCACGACTATGTGTTGACCTCTTGATGTTAGTTGTGAAATCACTATCTTGACCTCATTCAGGTCGGGTTGAAGAAAATTCCTGTTATCATCCTCCAAGTTGAATTTATTCTTCCTGAGAAAATTCTTCTTTTTGTTTGTGCTCTGCAGTCATTATACTGGATGGTTAATGGTTGATCCAAGTCAGGAGACTTGGATGACCTCTTATTAATGCTGGGATGTGGGAAGAAGTTTCCGTACATAATTTAACATCCGACAGTACTACCAAAGATGATCTCCTTTCCAATTTTTTGCGTAAAACACGCACAGAATGATTTTACAATCTAAGTTAAGGCACTTATCGTACCCTTTGTCCAAGAGTTCTTAGGAGATTACCTTGGCATCGTCATCTTTCTCCTCTATTATGTAATATTATATAATACTCATTCAGTTGTCTGAAACACATGACTTTATACGTGTATCTGTTTAAGCGCTCTTTTTGTTGTTGGCAGCAATTTATAATAAGTCCACAGTCTCGCATCCTTCTTTTGTCCGGCTCGTTCCCTCACACTTCTTGTGTGGTGAAAGTCTCCGCTTTATAGCGGTTCTGTGCCTCCGCCAATTCTGCGGTTGCACGCGGTCGATTAAACGATGCAGTTTTCCAAGATCAGACCCTAAACTCGGTGCCCTTAATAAGTTTACAGGATTTGTTAACAGTCAAATTAACAGCATTTTAGGTTTGATAATGACGCTCCGTTGAGCAGACAATATATGATGTAAGCTAGGTAGGAAGATGAGTTGGCTAAGAGGAGAGAATACCCTTTTCACCGCATTCAGGTCGATATAGAGGTATTGTGGTGCCCATATGGGTATAAGGAGCAATACCTAATCAATAGTACCTTAAGGTGATAAATGTGCTACTTACTGCGTCTAGTATATAAACCATCCTGTCGCTTACCGATTTCTCGGTCTCTTATTCAATATCCTGGAAGAAATATCCTTCCTGGAATTTCTATCTTATTTAGCGAGGTTTGTGTAATGACACGGGAAGTGGGTAGTATCCTCTTGGACATCCTCTACATAGATTTTTATTGATCAATCGTAGTTTTCGCAGAGTATTGTGCCCCGTGAATACTCCAATAAGGTAGATACGGAATTCCTTTCTTTTTGTACCAGTCGGTTTTTTTTATTAACCTTTTTTTTTGTAATAGTACATCTCCTAAGAGATCTCCTTCTACTGTTTGCTTTCATTAAATTTTTATTTCCTAATTCGTCAAGTGCCGGTCCTTTCTTAGCTACTTCATCAGAATTCGTTCTTCCGTATTCAGTTTCCAATTAAGCTTTTTGTCAAGAAGCTGATTGGCACGGTTAGAGATTTTGAAGCGAATACCTCCGTTAGAGAGGTATTTTACTCTTATTTATGACCAGTACTAGTCCACTTGTCCAAGGCTTGGGTTTCCCTGTTCCTAACTTTTAAGAGTACGAGTACGATGAGAACATGATCACCTACGTACTATATTTCAAAACTCTTTTTTCACCTGATTGTTCCATCTGTTATTACTATTTATAGCATCATTCCATGTATTTAGCATTTTTGTAGAATTTTTTTAAGATGACATCGAAAAGTATGTAACTTGTTGCCCATCGAAGAATATTGCGCCTACAACGATGCCACACTTTCTATCTGTAACTTGTACCTCCAGATGTTTCACTCAAATTTATCTTATCAACTCCCAAGGGCCTTAAATGTTTGTTCCGCTTGCGGAATAATCGCAAACAGATATAAAACAACAATGAATTATCATATTGCAAAGTGTAGTGCAAATAAACCGAAAGATATTTTCCACACATTAGCTCCTATTCACAAGATAAATATTATTATCTGTAGCACTACAAAAATAACCACTGTTTCAGAGATGAAACAAAAAGAAAACAAGAATTTCATCTCATCAGTATCTTTGTTAAAACTGATGCCTCTCGGCAGTTGTGAAGCTCTACGCCGGGATTCTTTGCTGAATATCTGATAATTTCATAATGTACCCGTACGCGCAATAAACAACAAAAGACTCTGCGCACGATATAAGTTTCTCCTTTTTACTTGTTTTTTCTGTTTTGTTTTCTGTCGCTTTGATAATTCTGGTTTCGTCGACCAAGTGTATATGTAGGGACAGCGTACACTCTCATTGTTGGATTGTGATTCTTTGCCAGAGATTTAGTTGCGCAAATTCACAAATTCACAAATCCAAACGAATTTAATCCGATTACACTGCTGCTGGGTGTTGATTTCTTAATCCGCACTGTTTTGAATGATTACCGAAGCATAGCGCTTAGACTATAGAAGATGATAAACGATTCCTTTGAGTTCTCTTGTAAATATACGTTTTTGTTTATTTTGTTTATTTAATGAAATTCTATTTTGAATCTTTCAGCTGACGACGATTCAGATACCAGTCCACATGACATAGACGGAGGTAGTTCCGACTTGGAATGCGGTCTGGCTGACTTAAATGGATTAAGTCTAAATTCCTATCATAATAATGGACAGAATACATTTGCTCAAATGCAGGTGAGTTTTATTTTTCATTTCTAAATTGATACGTATCCTTGTTAGAAGCTTGAAGTCCGCTAAGTTATTCATCATCTGGTTAGAGTCCAATGTTGACACTTTTGATTTCACGTGCCCATTTGATTAGATGTACCCCTCTAATTCCACACTTAAAACCGTTTTAAATTTAATTTAATTTATTTCCTAAACATATGTATATTTAAGCAAAGCCTTAAATATTTCACTGCTGGTGTATAATTGATTTCCAAAATATTCATATTACTCATCGAAAAGACGTCAATTCTCAATCAGTATAACTAGTTTCTATGCTAATAGACATATTATTGCTTATCTAATTTTAAGTATTATTCATTGTGTCTGTTAACTGCAAAAAAAATTATGTTACAACGTTTAAATATTCAGTAAGTTTTTACGAAGTTATCTTGTAAGACTGACATAAGACTGATTTTAACATAATCTCGTAACCTAGTAAGCAATTGTCACACAGAGTGTACAATATATTGATTGGTGTTGCCACTTACTGCGATTTGAACCAGACAATCTATTAACAAGAACAATTGAAATACTAATGTACTTAGCAGGAACTTTGTTGTTGGCAAGTGTGCCAAATTGCAATTTCAAAAAGTCTATGATTTCTGTTGTTATCTGGTTGAAACCACATCTCGTATGGTTCGAGCAATGATCTTTATTGATCTTAAATCAAGATTAGGTCCTTATTTTTGAAGAAATAATATCCAATGATCACTTTGCTGTGTGTGGACCACTTACATATGTAAGTACATACATACGTACTCATGCAATAACTTGATAGCTCAGAAATAATTTTCAAATTGCGCTAAAACCCAGTCAGCGAAAGAATGAAGAATGAATGTTTGAAGCTTAAAGGTATTAAGAGCCTTCGGGTGATAATAGCGCTGCTTTATAGTTTCTACATTCGTTAAAGAATGACTTACATGACGATCCTTTTGCCTTAATCTCTGTCCTCTACGGGAACGTCAGCCGGGGCAGGTTTTGCAGCATTAATTTGAAAGCTACTTTATACTTTCTATATTATTTTAATAGCACGTCTTTAGGTCCTTGTAAACCTTTTGTCAGCCATTACAGTCAGTTGATTCCAGTTCGTGTATTGGGTCTCTTTCTTTCTACTCGTAGGTGATTAGACCCTTCTGGAGTTCAAATGATTCTGTGATGTAATGGCTTTAGACAGTACCAGAGGAAGTGACCCTCTTTCGTAACGCAGCCTCTGCATAGTTTTTGTTGATATCGTTGAGTTTAATTTTAAATTTGTGATTTTGTTTCTGTTTGAAGAAGCTTTGTCGTATCTTGCTCAAAGCTTCCTTGATACATCACAGGTTGTCAACTGGTTCCTCGTCATAAGACTCTCACGTTCCATCCGCCCATTGAAGTGCTCAGTTTTGATCTATTGCAGATTCGTAAACTATCTTATTTCCGGTTATATCCATGTAACCAAGGGTTCAGTAAAGATTACTACTTTAAGTTATTCGTGTCAGGTAGCGTCGTAGTTACTTGGATTTCATTTTCAGTAGCAAGAATTGCTTTAATGGCCACCTGACTGTAATAGTATCAAATCATAGTATTGCCATTCTGACATTCATTCATCCATTTTTGGTGCATCTGTTTAGATATATACGGATTTGTCTTTTTGCTTGATTCCCTATTCGTTTCTGCTTGGAAAAGTATTTGTGACTTATAGCCACTGTTTCCGCCTTCAACTCGAATTGCCTTAGATTCTGTCCAACCTCTTCAAAGATTGACTAGCTGATCCTTAACACACTCTTGGCAGCAAACCCCTTTTCATATTACCAGCCTTACTATGCTTACGTCGTTATATATTAATGTCGATGTTTCAGTGGTTAGTGCGTTGTACTATGGAGCAAGGGTTCCGAGATCGAATCCCAGTCGGGGAACACCTAAAAGTTTTTCACGGCCCCACCTTTCGCGAGCGTCTGACAAACATCCGAGAGTATAACTGTCCTGAGAAAGCTTCTCAAATAACAAATTGCCCTTCGGACACGGCATTAAACAGTAGGCCCCTTCCATTCGGGTAAAGAATATAACACGCTGAAAACACGAATGGTTGTGAGAAGCTAGGCCCTGGGTCCCATCGACCTGTAGCGCCAAGTATTTATTTATTTATTTTTTGTTTCAGTCCCCATCGAATGCCTTGGACTTTAAATACTTAGGGCTCTGGATACTGCAGTAGCTGCGCTCTTGACCCTCTGTACAATTATAATCTTAATGTCGGTGATGTCTATTTTGCTTTGCAATGTTTTTTCTGTCCTCGAAACATTCCTCTTTTATTCACACTAGGTCGTTTATCATCGGCATATTTCGTAACTCTATAAGGACGAACTTGGCAGGTTAATTCTAGTATTTCCTTCTGCTCTAAACAACTTAGACCGACGAACCTACAAGTTGATTCCTGTGAACAAGGGATGGACAAACCGAGTACATGAGAAAAAATGTCTTTAGATCAAATATATACATAGATATTCAGATTGTCTACAATTCTCTCGTGCATCATACGCGACTACGCCCTGCTTTTGGGTGTATTTAAAAAAAAAACCGCTTTTGATTGAATTTCGCATGTAACATCCTTAAACATTCGAAGTCATCGTTGTAGTTCTACAAAATACCGTAGTACGCTAAGCCAAACTTAGCAGGGTTGTTACAAAGGAATAAGGATAGAGTAGTATGTACATATACCTTGCAGTCCAGGCGGAATGTAGTATCTTTTCGTATATCTGTGTACCATTCGCAAGGCGCATCTCTTCTACAAGCTGATGTTCCAAATTCTCGTTTTCGCCATAGTATTTGAATTAGTTTGAGAAATGTCAATCAAATGATATACCGTGTTGCGTACCAAAATTCTTAAGAACTTTACTTACAGCCATTTTGCCAAAAAGTCAGGACAACTACGGAGACGTGCAATAACATTGCGTATCACGTTTTGCCCAGAATATGTTACATTTACGGTCAATTTGGCTAAGATCTGTTTCTTTTCCCAGGATCCATCGTCTTTTTGAAGGCCGCCTTTATTGATGTCTGTGCAAGTTTGTAATGAGTTTTTCAATAAGGATATAACAATTTTATATTTAAATAACAAAATAATTGAGATGTAGGGCTGAAATTTATTCCAGGGATGATATATTTTTCGCATTCGATATTGTTCCTGACCTCCTCTGACGTTGTTAGCTTATTGGCATAAACCAAGGACTTAAGATATCCTCATAAAAATAAATCCAAAGGTGGCCCTTCGACCGGGCTATTTCTCGCCCATGGTGTGGCATGTGGCACCATCTTGTTGGAACCACATATCACTTATGTCAAATCCAACCAATTCTAGCACGATCTTGACATGATGATAATTTTCATCGATGAAAAAATAAATTCCAATAACACCTACAACATGAAATCCACGCACTTCATCGCTGAAGATAATTTTTCAATGAAATTAAGGAAGCCCAATCGGAAATTCTAGAGACGTCAAGATCTCTACGTAAAATTCGCCACAATGTCGACTGAGAGATTTCCAGTTCAGGAATCGACTGATTTGGTTCATTTTGAACTGAAGGACTTACCCTAACGATATTTTCGGTACTTCGACCGTTACGTTGTTTCACTGGCACAGGAACAATTAATAGTGAATATGTTGTTGGAATGAGTGCACTTTAATTTGCGACCACCTACTCAGATTTTCGGTAGTCACTATTAAAAGCTTCCTGTAAGCCCTGACTAATGTTTTGACATTGACAGATCACAAAAGAGTCTAAGGGTGCGTTGCATAAAAATACAAAATTGTTATATTCCTATTGAAAAACCCTTTATGCGAGTGTAATGGCTTCCGATTTGCTGATTGTTGCTTACTTACGAAAGCGGGAAACCAAAAATAGGCTTTATTGCTGAGAATGATTTTGCGGACAAACTTTGATAGTTTTCAAACCTTGCTGAAGCCGGTATTTTTTCCTGATTAAATAGAAAGTATGAGCGAGAAATGCGGCATCTAAATTGGTAAACCTTTTTCTCGATAACAAGGCATTATCTTAAAACATCTTACATACATATGTACATACTTATGTGTGGTGTTTTAAGATTCTGTGCAAAATCTTCCACATTTTGTATTTTTTATTTATCTTTATGGGTGTGAACGACTTATATGTTTTACATGCACGAGCTATTAATACCTGACATGAATACTTCGAATAATGTTTTTGTCTTATTTTTGTGGTATACATGGATACATACATATACAAATATATATTCTTTTTATTTAGTTCTTAAGTTTCTCGGTCAAATGGGATTAACAATAAACGGCATGTGTTTTTTATTGATACTTTAATTTTTGAATCCAAACGTGCAACTTGGTTGAGAAGGTAAAAGTCAAACATGCCTGTATGTTTGTAGTTTAATATTTCGATCGACCTGTTCTGTTCGTTTTAAAGTAAAGGGTTTACCACATAAATAAGTAATCTGAGATAATCATAAAATGTATATTATCGAACAAGTTCACAACCTGGGTAATCAAATTGCTTCGCTTTATTTCCGCATCGGTGTAAAGAAAAGCAGACCATTGACCACAGTATCCTTCTACAGAAACTTCATAACACTAAGTCGAGCGAGGAATTAAGGGTTTCCATGATATCTTTTAGGATCTTAAGCTGGAAGTCGATGTTTCCATCAGGATGCTGTTAAAATTTCTAAAATAATAAAATTTGGTCATCATCTTCCATAGCTCAATTGTAATAAATTTCACAAGGAAGCAACTCATTTTCAAGGGAACTGCTGGTCTTTCGTAGAAACGTTTATGTTTTTGTGGTATAGCGGTCTAGAACTCAGAAGACATTATGTGTCAGTATTTGTTCCATTGATTGGAAAGTTTTTATGAATTTTGCATGCGATTTACCTAAAACATTATTTTTTTAGGCCTAATAAAGGTGGAGTACAGGGACGTATTTTAACATACTAACAAGCAGCTCTTTGACTATGAGTCTAAGCTGGTATGGAACTGTCATCAAACGCTCCTACTGCTAGCTGTTCATAAGAATATTAGTCTTATATGGGTCCCTAGACATTTAGGCATCCCTGGCAACGAGGCCGTTACTTGCATGATTCGGAGACCCAATCTCCATATATTGGCCCTGAACTCTTCTCAAGTCTACCTGTCAGCCAGATAAAGATAGAGCTAATCAGTGGGAATAAAACGAAAAGCTCTCTCACTCACTGGTCACTGCTCTTTCAATTATCACCTCAATAAAATTGGTATCAGCCAATCGGACACATCAAAACTATGTATATCCCAAGGACACTGAAACCGGGAATTTTTTGGGAATTTCCCGCCATTGCTCGGACTAGACTCAAACACTTCCATAAAGGCTTTGCCTCGCCTTCGGATGTCACCTCCTCCTCAGCTCAAACAATTCTAAGTTTCATTAATGAACTTGACTTCAGCTAGCAGATAAACTTACTCAACTCTTGTATAGGGATAGCACAGGAGATTTTTATGAGTTCGAGGTGCTTATGGCGGTTACCATAAACAAAAAAAAAAAGGGATGTGACATTCATACCTATGATTTGAACCAACAGCATTGAATTTTCAAGTTTTAAGTGTGAGCGGGCTATGCTGTGACTCAGTCGTTATAGATCAGATTTACTGAGTTACTTCGGTTTGGTTGTGTGGCCCGTTCTTGAGCTCTAATCAGCTAATCAGCGGACTGGTTTTATGAAAACATTTGGAAATGTTAGAAGTCAATACGCTCTTCAGTACTTTGTGTTACATCTCGGCCATAGTTGATTCGTCTTTCCCGGTGACGTGAAAGATTATCGAAGTATCCGCTCTATGATGTATATCAAAATAGAGAAACACACTCTCATGATACAAGTCATTGGAGTAGTAAGCCCCTAAGATAAGGCTACTTGTCGAATACATTGCTCTTGCAATGTGACCTCGACTCTACTTCTTCTACAGAACAGATGAGTTGGCTAGGGTAGGGTTAGCCCCTCAGTCCTCTCTATCAGTATTGTCAATCAATAACAAATTGAAATCGAACTAAACAGTTCAAGACCAGATGTTGCAAGAATCGTATACATGCCAAGCAGCCAGGCTAGTGTATCTGAAGTTTCTAATTCACTTCTTATGCAGATGTTCGGCCATAGTAACAAAGTGCATTAGGTAAACCATATTTCGGCAGTCCTTCAGAACTTCAATACTAAGTTTTTTTTTATCTTTAAAGAATCAACTTACACTAGATGTGATTAATGCGCATCAGACGACTTCTATCACTTCTACTTAGCTAGTCTACCTCTACATTTTCATCACCTAGTCTCACTTTATTTCGGTAACTCAGAGCCGATACTATTTTGAAATACTCCCACGTATGTTTCAATTCGATCAGAAAATCTATCAAACCCATGTTAGCTACCCTCGGGCTTTGAGGCAGTGCCATAAATACTAATCAAACAGATGTCTTATTTTTGTATTGTGTTAGTGATATAAATAGCTGTAAAGACAACCATAAATACGTAGATTTTTTTAAAAGTGCCCTTTTAATGGAAACTATTTCCGTTTGATATATTTTCAGCAAGGTGACTTAGATCGGCAGCGCTTGCTTGGTGACCGACAAAGAAGCGGTGTCTACGAGAGTGTAATAGAAGACGGACTTGAAGGCCTAGAACACCAAGAAAGGTAAGCTAATATAATTATTGTTTTTTTTTTAATCTGCAACTACCAGACAGTGACCGGTAGCCAAGCAATCGGAAATATGATATTCTAAACAAACACACATAATATTTGCTTACGTGGTAGAACGATTTAATCTTACTGTCTACAGTATTATGAAATACGAAACTTTTTTGTGATTTAATTAAATTTGCTTTGGCGAAATAACAAACAACGACATTTGTTACCTGAATGTAACATACTTTGAAGTTTTTTGCAAAATGAATCAAAGTAGTGGCACCTTACATGAAGTATAAATACTGATGAATTTCAATTTGTAGCCGAATGCAGTTACAAATTTTAGTAAAGTGTCATTCAGCATGGAGTGTCATTTTAAATTTCGCACATTTATTGAACTGTCAAGATTCATCTGTCATTGCTATGACTTTTGAGGTTATTAAATTGGGACCGATACACACTCGCACAACGAGTGAAAATTCGTATTGTTTTTGGTTTTTACTTTCAAGGACCTTCTCGCATATTGACTTTAATGGTGAAAACTCCAACTCGTACATAGCATAGTCCGGTTGAAAATGTAAATGTCTCAATTCCAAGACGATCACAGAAATTGACATTTTGCATAAAGTTCTTGACCTACATGCTTATAATGTCCAGTTGACACAAAAATTTAACGCTGGAAACCACCCGCAACATCATTTTGAGTGATGATGATCATTTCCTATTGTCTGGGTACGTAGACAAACATTAGGCCATTTTGTTTTTCGAAAATAAGTAATGGTGGACCATTTGAGTGCGTTGTTTGCGTTACCGAGCGATGTTTAATAATTTATTCTGCCTGAATGATGCTATGAACGTGGAACGTGGCACCACATACCACGCAACTGGCGAAGCAATGGCTGTACTGCGTGACAAGTTTCCTTGACGTTTCATTTCTCGAAGTGGAGAGTTCATTCGACTCCCGAGATCATGCGATATGACACCATTTGATTTTCTTCCTTTAAGCCAACGTTACTAAATGTTTCACTAAAAGAAAATAATAAAGCTGCCGCTCTCGCTCCCTGATAAAATGTTTTTCAAAAGATTGACTTTTTGTAGAGCAGAGCCGATGCGGACATTTGGCAGAAATTGTATTTCGTTTTTAAGGTCAGGGACTACAATAAACATGACAACTCTTTACTCCTAAGGCCTACGCTCAGGCAAGGGTTTACTTTCACCAGTACCTGAATATTCTAACTGATGTGTTCAGTGTACAAACCGACCATTTGTCTTAATTGTCTTCCGGAGCAAAGTCGCTTTGGAATGAACTTGGCAGCTTTTAAAGTTTGCAGCTGCTAACTGCAAGGTCTTAACAACCTTTAACCACATACTCGTATAGTTGTAATCGCATTATGAACCACACTTACCACACTTTTAAATCACACTTTAGATCCCTTACTACCATTTAACCCGTGTCACCACTTTTTTTGGCCTTAAAATTTTGAACTAGGAGGAATTTTAAATCTTGCCTTTTGAGAAGAAAAGGAGTAGGTATGTAGATATGTAGGTGGGCACCGTGGCTCAGTGGTTAGTGCGTTGGACTATGGAGCAAGGGGTTCGAGATCGAATCCCAGTCGGGGAACACCTGAAAGTTTTTTCACGGCCCCACCTCTCGCGAGCGTCTGACAAACATCCGAGAGTACAACTGTCCTGAGAAAGCTTCTCAAATAACACATTGCCCTTCGGACACGGCATTAAACAGTAGGCCCCTTCCATTCGTGTAAAGTATATATCAAGCACAACACGAATGGTTGTGAGAAGCTAGGCCCTGGGTCCCATCGACTTGCGACCTGTAGCGCCAAGTATTTTTTTTTTTTTTTTTAGGTATGTAGATAATGTAGAATTATGAGATTTCAAGACAGCGCTAAGGACCATAGTGGGTCCAACGCGATCTCTAGACAACCATTACGGTAACAAACCTCAACCTAACAAAGGAAGAGATCCATGCCTTCCTGCAAAACTACTTAAGTCTACTTCAAGCTATACTCTAATAATCTACTCAAATGTGTGACAGTTATCAAGGTCTCTGCAGTATCTACATGTATCAGTGTTTGTAATCTTAATCTCATGGCGTGCCTCCTCAGAAGGCAATGCCCAAAAAGAATCCCTACCATTATTCTTAACCGCGACCTTCTAAATTTCAAAATTATCCCAGATTTCTTACGACTTAACATAAGTCACAAGGCATTAGACATCCTATGTCCTCTTAGTCACACAGATCACTGGTTGCTTTGTGGAAGCTCTAATCCTTTTTTTGGCCAGTTTGTCAGCCCTTTCGTTCCCCTCAACATTATAGTGTCCAGGTACCTAGTATAATCTGACATGGTTCTGTGTGCATCATGTCTTGACCATTGTGTTCTAGTGGCTTTACCGCAGTCTGACTATCTATGTAGGTAGCGATATTCGTGTCAGATACTGATCCCATCTCTAATCTAATTCTGCAGCTTTGACCACAGTCAAACCTATGGCTTCTTATAGGTCTATATCTCTAGAGTGTATACCTGAGTTCGTGTCTCCATCAGTAAAAATGTATGTACATATGCATATATTGTAATCTCATTTTGCAGAGAGTCCAATCTGTCATTCGTTCTTTTTCGAATACACATGCATATATACTATATTACTTCGTATGGTGTATCGAAGTCCAGGGTACAAAGAATGTCATTCGATCGATTCGTTTATTTTTCTACAAGATGATCCGCACTATAAGATGACTTCTCTAGTTCCAAAACTGGACCCATCGGCTACGTATGTTTGGATGTTTTAAAAAATTGTGGATAGTTTCGGAAGAGATCTTACGAGTTCTGTTGACTTTTCTATGTAGTCATCCGAAAAGTCAAACAGGTCACGGAATTGACATTCTAACAACAATCGGTTTGCATCTCCATGCATCTCAGCCGAAAATGTGCATAAAGAACAAGAATCAAATGCAAATATACTATCCATGTCAAGGTCTGCCAGTATTGCACTGTAATGGAAAAATTCCTGCAAATTTATAGTACTTACCCCCTCCTGCTCGGTTGAAAACAATTGTAACAGCGTGTGACTTTGGATTTATGTTGCACTATCTCAGAACGTGAATCGTAATTTTTCTTAGAACTCGTAGAACTTATAAATGATTATTTATTTGAGAACTTCCCGTCTTTTTGCAATGCAAACTTTTTAATCATCCTCCTTTGAGGTTGAGCAAACAAATCCTTATCAAAACGTGGCGCAACGTTGCTACAGATATCCACTGCAATGTACATATTTTTTATGATACACTTGTCATCGGCATTATCTCTGACTTCACTATAATTTTTATTATAAATCAAATTTGAGCATGCCGAAGTCCGTGAGTACATATTTTGATAGTCTATTTCAGAAGATAAGTCATTTTATTACGTATTGCTACTGCGAAATATGATATCTAAATATAGCGACAGTTTTTATTATCATTTTTACATGCACGAATGGAGGCACACCTCTAAATGTCAGTGTTACGTCAAAGTTATTTCATCATGGAAATTTATGATTCACTAAAACTATGACGTTTTCAATTGATAGGTCCTTGTTATCAGGTTTTGTCACGCTACCTCTGTCATTGTAATATGTCAATGGTTGTCTGAGGTAAGACGGAGATTTTAACGTAATTGCTAATTTGATGACATGCGCATGGCATCATTATTTGTAATCACTTTGAATTTGTTCAATTAAAACAGTGGAAGACTGTATTTGGTGTTATCTTGGTTAAACAGATTTTCTTGTCATTAGCAAAAGCATATATTTGCAAATGGATACTGGTTGTTTTGAGAAAAATCTTTGTTCCTTTCGGTGTGTGCGTGTACGTCAAAGTCAAAATAAATCTTCGTGTTTTGAAAGAAGCTGTCAGAGTTTGATAAGACTGAAGTGCGTTGTGGTGGTATGCGATTATAATGGAGATGAAGGTTGACGTCAGAAATATTTCAATGGGACAATAAAAAAAGCAAAGTCCAGTGCTAAGCACTGCGGCATTTCTTATAGCGCATACGCTTCGCAATTGGGTCTTATCTAAAAGTTTTAAAACACGATTTTAAATTAATCCGTCGTTCTAGTATGCGTGTTTTACAAACGCTCTGTTTTGAGATGTTTTTTGCTACGTCTTAATGGGATCTTCTGTTACATACATATATCAATGTAGTACCAATGTAATGAAGTGATCCTTGGAAATACGTCATTTAGAGCTTTAAACAGTCAAGGTCTCAGAGATCATCACAACCACCGGTGAGATTTCGAAAGTCTCTCTATTAAAGTATGGTTAATCATCTTTTCGGGAGTTTGATGATTGTTCCTCTGTTGGTTTGTTTCTTTGGCATGAAGCACAGTGTTCCTTCGCTTCCATGGGTCCACGAATGAACATGTTATGACTTGGCTTTTACTCTCTTTTGAGTGTTACATTTGGAATACCGTTTGATCTCGGTGTGGCTATGTAGCAACCGAGTAATACAACCGTAAGCAAGCTGAAATGATAGCTTAATTTTAGTTGAACACCAGAACCCGTTCCGATAGTGTGTTATTTTTTCCATCAATCTGGTCAGATGGTGTCTATACTTTTTCGAAAATGAGGAAGGTGTAACCTTCACCGTCAATTTTCATCACAAGAACTAAACGTTAATAGATTTATTTTTGTCCTCAAATCGAAGAAATGGATGTGGAAGACATGTGGTTTCAACAAGACGGTGCCGCATCTCACACAACACGACGGGATGAGTTTTTTCGCGTTTTGGTGATGCCGTGTGATTTGGCGCGGGTGGACTTCCTTTTGTGTGACTATTCAAAAGATTATGTTTATTTATACATATAATCCCGAAACGCTTTGAAAACGAATATTTGTCAAGGTATGGCTGCGTTATTGCATAGACCGGAACCTCCATGATAATAGGGTGAGCCGTCAGCACATATTAAATCGATAAAGTTCTAACTATGTAGATACTGCAGTCGTTAGAATAGCAAACAGTAAGTGGAACAATATCAGCACTTGTCTCTCTTCCAAACAAATTTGGCTAGAGCTGAATAGTAGAAAAACTTATAGACTTATCTCTGTCAATAGGACAATCCTAAGAAAGATAATTTGAGCCGTCATGGGGCACTGTATGGTAGGCTCGGTGATCCCATTAACGATTCCTATAGAAGCTGTAGAGGCGAGGAAGGGGAAGAAACCATGATGGTGATGGCCTGTGCATCTGTCCTGTCCTGCCGGTTCTGAGAATTCCTTCTCAAACAAATATTTCTTCACAAATTTCAACGATCTAGTCAGACTACACCTAAGAAAGCTTCATCACCGGCTTAAGCGGTGAAACGTACATCTTCGCTATAGGTTTATACCACAACCGGTTCCCCTGCCTTCTTATCACGAGCCGAGAGTCTTTATGTAGGTCTCTGGTGCTCGTAATCCGGTTACTTTCCCAATGGATCTTCCTTACCCGACTATTGCCAGATCTTTGTAGAAAAGTCATCGAAAATTAGGTTGCCAGAATCAATTTTAACAAGATCTCCCGTAGAGAATATTTGAATGATGTTGTATTCCGTTCATAGTGGCAAGATGCAACAATATACTGAAGTTGAAATTTAATCGAAATCACAAAATGAATATATGTACGTACTTACAGGACATATAGGCTATATGTAACAATGGGACATGGCTTTCATTTACTTTACATTCATTACCAATTTATAGTGCACGTGCATATGCATGTACATACCTATTTAAAGCAGATTATTCGTAAATTGGGTGGAAGTTCTTATTATGTCTCACAAGAATAGAAATTTTCTATTCAGGAATAGGTGAACGTGTACGTACTTGGATATGTTTGTACTTTGATTTATTACCACAAATTACACACCGATTTCCTTCTATTCTGGTGTTGATAAATCCTTTCATCGCTTGACCTTAAAAACCGAGACCATGAATATTCATAGAATTTCCGTCGTTCGGCTGAAAGGTAAAAATTTATTCGAAATAGCGTTGCTATTCCGTTGAATCGCATATCCCCATTTTCAAGACGCAGTATTTCAAGAAGAGAACCATAAAATGTGTTTGTTTTTCCAAATCATTCGGTTTGAATAAATCTTTTTTTTTTTGAAAAATATTGTGGCTTTCATTTGCGCGAAAATGTTTATTTTCGTTTTCATGGAGTACTAGCGTATTTGTTAGTTTGGATGCTTAGTTTCTAATGGAAAGAAATAAACAGTCATGATTACACAACTGAATACCATACCGATTGAACTTACATTTTCAGACAACCCTCGACATTGCTCCGAGAGCGTTTCCGTGATCAAAATCAGTTCAGCAGTTTTCTTAAAACTTATTTGCCAACTAACTAACAAACTCTAAATGTTAGGTGAAACAACGCACGTCGGGTACCAGCTTGAGTCATGAAACTGTCTTGCAATAACTTGCAAGATCTTGATTAAGATAATGCAGATCAACTCCTGGAAAATATATTAATATCGTTGGCATAAAAATCCTTTCTTTTTTTTAGAATTAGAATAAAATAGCACCTACAAGCGACCCTTGTGGCATGGCAAGCTTGTGATAATAACTTCAAGTAAGACCAAGCTGATGATCTTAAAAATTGGCTCAGAGCTTTTTACGCAGTCTTTGTATCATGGCAGTATCATTGTGTTTATTCTCTTTGGTGTCTATATGGGTGGAAGTCAATGCGTTCTTCATTTCTTGGGCAGCTTGGGACGTTTCCGAAGGTTCATGCCATATTCTTACAATCTCTCTGCAAGCTCATCCGTACTAGGCTAACGCTGTAGTTCTAATGCAAGGCTATGTCTTCACAGAAAATTAAGTCCAGGATGCAATTAAAACGAAAACTTGCTCTTCACAAAAGACAAAAGAAAAAGCGAAAAAGTTTATCAGTATCAAGACAACACATTCGTATACCCAAGCTCCTTGTATCACCTTTTTCCCACCCACGGCTACCTCCATGATAACGTCGCGGTTCTGGTTTCACATGTTGTTGAAGTTTGTGGATAGTGAATTCACAGCGGTGAATCTCTGGCTCAGAGGCTCTATGTACACTCTGGCTACTCAAGTCGTGTTAAGGTTTAGAATGTTGAATTTCTTTTTCTTTGAATTATGTAGAAGCGGAAAAGAGTAATTCTAACCAAATATATGAATGTTAACTTCTTGCAGGGTTACGCCCACTTTTAAGGGGTTTTCTTAAAATAAAGTTGTTAGCTAAGGAGATCTTAGCAGGAATTCTTAGTTTTAGCTACAATGTGACAGCAATCAAAACAAGATATCGAATGTGCTCACTTAACTAGCAAATTTCACAGAGCCTTTAAGGAACGATGCAAAACCTTAAACGTTAGGTATCGTAAGAAGGCTTCAATTACCCCAAAATAACATCCATACATATATATGTACATAGCTACAAGTATAATCAATTGTAAGGTTTACTTTGAGTGAAAATGCGAATGTTGAAACTGTACCAACTATAAACATTTCGAACGCGAAAGGAGCGTCAAAACACGAATGTACATACAATTAACTTGAATTATTATTTATGTTAGTATTGTGGAACAATACAAACTTGTACCAAACAGCACACAATCAAGTTCAAAAGTCACCTCGCATCTTTACAGCATTCTCAGCCTCTCGTCGTCTCCAGTTGCCAGGCTTAAACTGACTCACAGAAAGTTCAATGAGCTGGCTAATTGATACATTTTGAAAGGCATTACTGGAAGTAACCTGAATTCGCAAAAAACGGCAACAAACTTATCACGGTGCCATTCAGCAATGTAGTGTACTGTACGTCACATATAAGCTGGCTGGAGTAATAGGGTTTGAATAAGTAAATAAAATTGTTTACATTGATGATAATCGGTCATGGATCGTTGCACCTGAATTAATTGACAGCAAAACTAAAATATGCGCGTTTTCTTTTTTAAATTCCATCAATGGCAGATGGTAATGAGTGCTTGATGTGAAACTATTAATAATGATGTCTATTCTGAACATACATACAAATACATATGTATGTCTGCATGTCTGACATTCAGCGCTCAATTTGAATTAATTTTCATAAATAGCTTGGCAATGAAATTGACTTTATTCATTTTATCGAACGAAGTAATTAGGAGAATTGGAATTAGACTTCATCTGGTTTTATACGCGTGTAAACAAAATTAATTGCAGAAAGAATGCTACAAAAATAAGTTCTTTTTTGTTTTGCCTGAATGGAACCATCAGAAATAATATTTATAGTCCTGTAGTACCAACGTTAGGTCATCCCTGGTATCACTGGCAAGAAATATCTCATACAACTGAACTGTTTCCTATGGAAACCGCATATGTATAGCACGACATATCTCATTTCTTGACTTAAACCCTGAAATGAATTTGACAGTTCTTGTCATTGTGAGTTTTCCTTTCATGAAAACAAGTTTAGTTTTCACGTCATTGAAATGTCCTTCTTCTAGAAATGAATTAATCCCTTCTTTTTCTTTCTGATTATTTTAATTTTTCGACTTCGTTTGAAGCTCCTAGTGCAAGAATTTGTCACTGCTTACTCTTGCGCGACTTTATTGAAAATGTAATTTTTGAGACTCCTGACTCAATTCTTTTGAGTGGAAAGAACTGTGGTCCCTACTAACGCCTTGAAGAGGTGCATGCCCTCATTGGAGTTCCCCTAGCATAAGACGCCTTTCGCAAATAATTTTGAGGGTTATGTACTCTTACTGCGCCTCGGCGGCGGAAGAAATCTGGAACTTTCTCTAATTCAGTTTCCTTTAAGAATTAGTACTTGGCCACCTATTTCAGTCTTTAGTGGATCAGTACCTCCTAAAGTCCCAAGAACATGTTCCGAGGCTTCACAGAACTCATCGAAGAATTTTCAAAGACCTTCTTTACATATACATACATAGTTTCATTAGGTGCTTCCTCAGTTTACAGTGCCCCATTAGGATACGCAGGCTGTTCTTGGTAATTGTGGTACATGCTACAATACTGTTCCGGTTGTGTTGGCTTAAAAGTTTCTTGACTTGTCTCATGCCCGTTATTCCAGATTGTTATCCCGTTTTCCCTATCTAGTTTCCAAACTTCTTCTTTAAGGGTATGATCCCCTATTCCGAAGCACCTATGAAGGTTTCTGATACAACACAGAGCATTCTAGAAATTTTTCCTGAAGTAAAGTCACCGGGTGAAGCGGTTGCATAAGCAGCGATGCTTAACTTTGCTTTGGTTAGTTATCTAAACTATGTTCAACCGATTGGTAGATCTGCAAATATTGTCAGGTCAGCAAGTATGCTGGGTATCAGCTGATAATTTATTTGCAGCGATAAATTGTCAGTTTTCACGGTTGTTAGATTCTGTCACAATTCCAGCAAATTTATTGGCTGACTGTTGTTTTGATACAAAGTTGTCAGACAAAGACAAGTCTGCAGGTCTGAATATCGTGTGAATATAGCTGATCTGTTTTTGTAAAAGTCTTGCAACGTGATAAGGTCTATATGCTGCCTAGTTTATTCTTACTGCAAAGGAGATACCAACATTCTTGTTTCATCCACGTTAACGGAAGTTTTTGCTTTGTCAACTGTATGCTGACCTACATACATCTGCATGACCCTTTGCTGATGATAAGCCCTAATTTATCTTTTTTCTCTGCAATTTGTAACCAATCTCCGGCTATTCTGATGACTTCCCTGTACTAGCTTGATTTTATCCACATTATATTGAAGTTAAATTATTTCTCACTGACACTTTTCTGATGTGAAATTAATTCCCTCTTTAGGGGGGTGTACATTTCCGTGAATTTATTTCCTTGTATCTCACTTTGGTCATGCACTTTTAAATTTAAATTTTCAACAAAAACAATGGGTCAGCAATGCCTTCAAAATTACCATCAAACAACAAACCCTTTAATTTACGCCCAGTGTTAATATGTCAAGGGAAATATTAATGGAATTGGGGCCAAGTACGAATTAAGTGAAACAATTTTGCTGATTTTCGGTCACGATAAACGTACATGGAAGTTTAATGAATATTTTCCTATAAAACACTCAGAATTTGCACAACACTTTCCTTCAGCTACTATAGCGTGACAGTGTGCTTCAGTAGATGGATATCTTTGGATTGTTCTATGGCGCGAATTCCTATCGTATGTTGGAATAAGGAGCACACATTTATAAGTGCAATGCACTTACTGCCGGTGAAAGTACAAGAAAATCCTTTTATTGTTTCAAAACAATTGTTGGAATTATTTTTTTTTTTGAGCGGCTGCACTCTTGTCAAACATTTTCAAGTAGAGTTAGTAGTATGTATGCATGTATAAACATTTCTAATTATAACTTTTTAATGAAAACTGCTGTGGTTTTTTTGATTTGCAAATGATTGGGGGGCTTCCGGGGAGGCTGCGTCTAATATTTTCAAATTGCACTCGGTACCATTGAACTGAACCCATTGAAAATTTGTTCCTGTTTATATGCTGGTGGACTCAGTGAACAGGAACTTTTTCCCTTTAGTAATGAAAGACTTTAAAAGTAAGTAAAACTGACTTTAAATGGTATTCATTGTAACTTATAGTTAGACTTATACCAACGATTCGTCAACTCTGCTACTCGGCACATCCTTCCCTTCGAGCGCTGCGTACGAGTAGCCATACAAGTCTGCAGGACCAGATAGACTACACCTGCCAAACTGCATAACTTCAGATATTACCTTGCCCATTCTTTAGAATCTATCTGGATTTGATCCCCATTCCACAAAAGTATAGAAAGAAGTCAAGACGGTTTTCATACCCAAAACAGGTAAATTCATCGAAACGATCTCAGACTTATTCGTCTACTTTCATTCCTTCTGGGTGAGTCTTTTGCAAGAAGACATCTCAGTAGAGGCACCTCAAAAGTGGCGTACTGTCCCCACTTCTCTGGAATTTTGTAATTAATAATCTATTGTTAGTCCTGAAAACGGATGAACGGGGATCGCCTATGCGGGTGACTTTGCTGTTGTAGTCGAATCCCCTTCACTAAATGGTATGAACTTAACTTTCTTTAATGAAGCAAGATACTTGGGTGTTATCTTGGATAGGAAGTTGAGGTGGAAAGGAAGAGTCAAGAAGGCTACTAATGCACTCCTTCTTCTCTTGCCACAAAGCTATTGGCAACACATGGGGCTAGCAACCCCGTAAAACTCACTGGTTCTACATTTCGTTCATAAGACTTATACTTACGTACGAGGTGGTTGTCTGGTGGACTGTGTTAAACTGAAATCTCCTAAGCAAAGTCCAACGAACTAAGGAATTAATGGAAATTAAATACAGATATTCGCATTTTCTTCAAATAGCCTAGCAGCAATCAAATCCTTGAAGTCCTTCTATAAAAGCTTGAAAGTTGGTCTAGACTGCCGTTCATCTGTCTTAGAGATGGTAACGCATTCTAATACTAACCTTACTTGGGTGCCGGGGCCAGGCAATTGTATTGCCGATTAACTCGTCAGACATGGATCTATTGCATCTAACTTACCAGGAAAAGTTACCTTAGGTATTCCATGTAGTGACATGCAAACTTCAATTAAAGTTGATTGCTCTCAGGTTGAAAGTTGCTGCCTCCTCAATCTGACACCTCTGTAAGTCACCCTTCCCTACCATTATTTATTATTTGCTTTCCCAATCTTTAGGAGAGGAGGAGAGTCATCACCAATATGTGGTATGTATCTTTCGTGTGCAGGCAAAGCATAATCCATAAATTGACTCCCTAACAACAACCATTTATTTTGAAAATTTTCATTCCTTTGTCTAGTTTTCAAAAGGAAGTGGCATAAGGCCAACAAATACACATGGTATCCAATTTTCATATGAGCGTGACCTTTGCTCCTCCCTAGCTGACGTAATAATGGTTAAATGAATATTTAAATTTATCCACGACGCATTTTTACTGGTTCTTTGTAAATAGAAACAATCTGCTCCTAACTTTCCATAGCAATCGATTGTATAAATATTTGTTCTTGTTATTCTTGTTATCCCCGCGCGACCCGTTGTTGGTTTTAGTTTCACTATCTGATTTGGTGTTGTCACCAAAGTCAATGGTGTAGATGCTGATGGGACAGGACAATACCTAACCCATGTTGTGATATAATTAGTGGGTGTATTGTCTGAAAATCCACCCATTGGGGCACTAAAAGAAATAGACAAACCTACGTAGATAACTACGCAACCACCCACTGTTTTTCGTTCGTTTTTTTTTTAAATTCATGAAAGGGAATTATTACTTGCTTTTCTAGTTGATCAGGTTTAAAGTTTAAAGGACTTTTATAGATCACAGTACGACAGTCGCATAGAACGAAATCCGTAAATAATTTTCTTTCATACAAACGTTGCCAACGTCGCTATTGCAGACTGAATAATAAAACAACATCACGTTAAAGAAATCATATTCAGAAAAAAACATAAATTAAACTTTCAGAATCTTGACTGCAGCTGCAGCTGCATGTGTTTGGTTATATCTTGAACAGCATTCCGAACATGGCAATGCTGTTGTAGCTGATCTGATGACATCTTGTTGAGTTCTATCATCAGGCAAGCTTATATCCCTTTCTATGAGAGTGGTTTTATAAAATACCCCCTCGGCACTTGATGCTTAAGATCTCTGAATCTACTAGATGAGAGTCCAGTTGTTGTTGTGTGTTGAACGCGGTTTTCACACCATTTATGCCATCCAATTGCTTGCTTTTCGTAAGCTGTATTTATAGTCTTCTTTGTTTACAGCAATTTTTTTTTCTATTGCCGCCGGACCGTGCTTCCATCGGTGGACGAAAAGCTTATGAGTTATCTAGGGAACTCTGGGTTTTGCGTTTTCCACTGAGACTTTATAGGTACACATCTAGGTCCTTTTTGTAATTGGCAAGTCTAATCCCGGCGAGATAATGTCGTTGAATCTACTTGAAACCACCAAATGTCATCAGATTTGTACAGTAACCTATAAAATTCGTTAGCGCTGTTTTCTGGAAACTTTTTGAATTGCTAGCTTTGATACAATTCAGCATTCTTTATATCATAGGACTCTCGCTGCCCATATGTACAATTGGTTGTAGACCTTCACAGATTTTGCAGCAATTTGGCATGGAACTAATAATTTTTTTTTTTATTTACAGGTATGATTTGTATACAATTTATTGTAAAACAAACTTGTAAGTATGTACTAATATTGATGTTTGTTGGATTACCTGACTTTTAAGTCTTAAACCGATATGTTTCCTATATTTTGCAAGATTTATGTGGAAAATAATACCAATCTCACCAATCACTTACAAATACAAATATTTGGCGCGAAAGGTTTATAGTACTCAGGTTCTAGCTTCTCACAACCATTTTTGCTATTTGAGAAGCTATCTCATGACAGTACTCTGGGATGTTTGTCAGACGCTTGCGAGAGGTGAGGTCATGGAAGAAATTTTAGATGTTGTCTAGGGATGGAACCCTTTACTCCGTAGTCCAACGCACTAACCACACACTTACAGTGGCATATAATACCTGATGCAATAAAGTGCATGACTGGATCGTTCGAACTTGCACCTACGTCTATAAGTCGTGTGTGTATTTCAGATAAAAACATATGGAAAAAGTAATGATCCTTCTAGAAGGGATCGTATGACACGATTTTCTCCTTAGTATACAACTTTAGTGAAGTAGGCGTGGCATTATTTTGTTTACTTGCATCGACAACTTCGATGTTACATACAATATTTCATCAAACTCAGTCTTTTGATAAAAATGCCCTCTAAAAAGTAGGCGTGGCCACATATGATGTAGCATAGCAATTTGTTTTTCTGAAGCTGACTAAATAAATAAAATATCTTCCAAAAATGCCCTATTTTACTATATAGCGTATTTACTCTACTGCTTCTGCAGTATTCTGGTTGTGACACAGCTACGCATCCCCTGTCATCTGTTATCAGCTTCCAATAAATAATGCGCAAAGATTCTGCCCTTAAGGACCCTCATAGGGGCGTTAACCGTCTCAGCAAGGGAGGCGTCCGAGGTTGATCCCTGCTAATTTATCCACTTGCTCATTTCCGTCGATGTTGATATGACCTGCAACCCAAAAAAGACAAAGAAGGCTGATTCTGAACCGATGACCCATGCAGGAAAGTTTATTTTTGCACTCCTCTACAAATTTTGATGGTGTAGTGACCGACACAATAGCCTTCATTAAAAAAGGATGGCTATGTTGCTACCGGGTGTGGCATTTTGCTTAAGTAAACGACAGCTTTCTCGTACAGCGAGAACCTCCGTCTGGAAGATACTGCATGAGTCAGGAAGCCAGGACGACTTGGAATATTCAGAGAGTCAGAGAAAATCCCTGCTCATACTCCACAGTCCATTTTAGAACTGTCGGTGTAAATTGTTGTTTCACGCTTACAAGATCGAATTAACTCAAGTACTATAGGTTCCTATTCATTTGAAGCTCATTTGCGGCTTAAGGACATTGTCATAAACCAGAATGCATTATTTGACAGCGACACACCCACATGTCCTTCAAGAGACCGTGTGATGATGTACAACATAAAACGTGTCATTGCTGTAAAAGTCTTGTGTACAATCCGAGCCTTCCTTCCATAGGTTTCAGGATTCATGCCTAGAATTGGAAAATATTTTTGTATATCCTTGGTCAATCTATTCGTTTTGCGGAGTTTTGTTCACTAATTCCGTTTTATTTCCTTTATGTCGAGCAAGCTCCTGTTGGTTGCATTTAATTTTTTTTTTTTTTTTTTTCATTTTTAAGCCTACCTGAAAATAGTCCTACAGAAAGAAGTCAAAATGTTCAATTTCGTAGAAAATACTCGTACATTTCCCATTGCTTCAAAGTCGTTTTTTTATGGCCTCAGTCGGTTATTTCTTTTATCTAATTTTTCGCCCTCTAAAAAGTAGGCGTGGCCACATATGATGTAGCATAGCAATTTGTTTTTCTGAAGCTGACTAAATAAATAAAATATCTTCCAAAAATGCCCTATTTTACTATATAGCGTATTTACTCTACTGCTTCTGCAGTATTCTGGTTGTGACACAGCTACGCATCCCCTGTCATCTGTTATCAGCTTCCAATAAATAATGCGCAAAGATTCTGCCCTTAAGGACCCTCATAGGGGCGTTAACCGTCTCAGCAAGGGAGGCGTCCGAGGTTGATCCCTGCTAATTTATCCACTTGCTCATTTCCGTCGATGTTGATATGACCTGCAACCCAAAAAAGACAAAGAAGGCTGATTCTGAACCGATGACCCATGCAGGAAAGTTTATTTTTGCACTCCTCTACAAATTTTGATGGTGTAGTGACCGACACAATAGCCTTCATTAAAAAAGGATGGCTATGTTGCTACCGGGTGTGGCATTTTGCTTAAGTAAACGACAGCTTTCTCGTACAGCGAGAACCTCCGTCTGGAAGATACTGCATGAGTCAGGAAGCCAGGACGACTTGGAATATTCAGAGAGTCAGAGAAAATCCCTGCTCATACTCCACAGTCCATTTTAGAACTGTCGGTGTAAATTGTTGTTTCACGCTTACAAGATCGAATTAACTCAAGTACTATAGGTTCCTATTCATTTGAAGCTCATTTGCGGCTTAAGGACATTGTCATAAACCAGAATGCATTATTTGACAGCGACACACCCACATGTCCTTCAAGAGACCGTGTGATGATGTACAACATAAAACGTGTCATTGCTGTAAAAGTCTTGTGTACAATCCGAGCCTTCCTTCCATAGGTTTCAGGATTCATGCCTAGAATTGGAAAATATTTTTGTATATCCTTGGTCAATCTATTCGTTTTGCGGAGTTTTGTTCACTAATTCCGTTTTATTTCCTTTATGTCGAGCAAGCTCCTGTTGGTTGCATTTAATTTTTTTTTTTTTTTTTTTCATTTTTAAGCCTACCTGAAAATAGTCCTACAGAAAGAAGTCAAAATGTTCAATTTCGTAGAAAATACTCGTACATTTCCCATTGCTTCAAAGTCGTTTTTTTATGGCCTCAGTCGGTTATTTCTTTTATCTAATTTTTCGCGATATCCTCCAAATATCTATTTTGATGGCGTTGCCTCAGGCTTCTTAGATGAAGCATTTCTATGCTCGACTCTAGCCTTGATGTATTGAAAGTCGAATGTATCTTAAGTACTAGACTTAGAACTGACATCATGGATAAGTGATGATAAGTCCAAAAGCACGATAGAGATCCAATGAATTCCCTCGTTTGTCGTTTTCAAAACAGTTTGCAGTATATCCCTTACTTACTTACTTAGGTGAGGTGGCGCTACAGTCCGGGGAGGCCCTGGGCCTCAAAAAACAAGCCTCTCCAGTTAGCGCGGTCTTTGACTAACTGCCTTCAGTTGCGCACTCCAAGTAAGGCGACGTTGCTCTTCCGAAATGGAAGACTCTTTGGGCCGAAGCACTGGTGTCCATTCGCTCTACATGTTCTTACCATCCCACCGACTGATGCGCAGTTTTTTTGACAGCGAAAGTATGATATTAATTGTCAAGAATTCACATGACAGCTCGTCCGTCATCTTATCTTAATCAAAGGTCTCGGTGAGATTATTACCAACCTTGTTCGAGCAGCGACTAGTTTGCCAGGGATGCCAAAACTAGACATGGCTCTGTATACCTCGTCTCTATAAATCCGCGATCTGTCTAGTGTGAAGATTTGGTCAATTTTGGACTTTCCTGGTCTGAAACCACACTGATAGATGCCAATCAGGTTGTTGACGAAGGGTTTTAGACGTTCACTCAGGATGGCAAATAAGATCTTATACGTGATGTTAAAAAGACTGATACTTCTATAATTGCGACAAGGGAGGGGATCAGGCAAACGGTGCTGAGATTCCCTTCATCAAGCATACATATGTATGTACACTCATCTGACCACATCTTAGAAATGAGTTTGTGTGTGCTCTCTACCATTTCCAGCTGCCATCGGTTTCGCCGTACATATATCTCTAATGACCGATAAAAACCATATTGGTAAAAAAATGCAACCTGATCTAGATTTTTGGCTAATGGTACTTGACCATAAACGGGTCTTGATTCGATTACCAGAGCCAAAAGTCCCCGAGGACCGGCTTCCTTTCCTTCAGACTATGCTAATTCTCATTTAATGAATCGACATCATTCCATCCTCCGAAATTCCACTTAAATCCTTCCCCTTAAACGGAACATAAATCATCATTCACTCCTTGGCAAATTTCTAATTACACAACCCCCTCTCAAGTCAGGAAATACGTTGTCAGCACTTTCCTTTCTCCTTGTACTTCCGTATATACATACATCTACGTGCATCGACTACAAGGATCAACAAATACACGTTAATCGATGCCGGTTTTTAAGTTTCCATTCACTTTGATGCTCACGATTAATTATATCCAGCACTTGCACTGCATCTTCTTCAATGAGACGTAGATTGCTCTTAACCTTGAAGATTCCGATAGTCATGGGTAACTGCATATTATTCCAAGTGACACTTGGATGACCTTTAGCACCCCTTTTCAAACCCAACCGTCTTATCATTAAAAAAATAAACGTACAAAACAACAAAAAAGAATTCAATTGCATTTGTCCTTAAAGAGCCTTGTGCGTATGTGTATAGTATACTTATGTACTACAGGGCGTATGAGTAATATTTCATCATCAGTCGTCTCTCTTGTATTTTGTCTATGTACTGAGTCTGCGTACTATTTCTCTCAGAGACTGTGAGTGACTATGAAGAGAAAGACGAAATTGTTTTAGGAAATGCAGATGGATGTTTATTCAAAAACCAAGAAAAAACAAAAACACCAACCGACTGTAGATACTGTGTAAATTGTTAGATAAAGTCTTAAGATACTTAACTTCAAACGAATTAAAATATAAACAAAGCTTCAACCACCCAAACTGTACGACAGAGTGTAGACTATACGACACGACGCGAAAAAAAAAGAGAAAAACCAGAGAAGTAGATGCGGGTGCTATTACAACCCGACAGCGATTCGATTCAGTTCAGATGTTCACCTCAACGCGACGAGTTCGGTAATACTTAACTCTCGCCGAAAAGAAAGAAAAATAAAAAATAAAAAGCGGTCAATAAAACAACACAAAAAAATATATACGATTCTCTTCCACATCTTCGTTCGCGAATGAGTTAAATATAGTACACGTCAACGTACACTACGAGAAATATTTTTACATTTAACCCTAGTTTGTTGTTTTTTAGTTGTTTTTATTTTTTTGTACATAAAATTCCTGTGACAACGAATAATGACACATACCAGTCAGTAGATACAAAGATACGACCGAATCTCGTAATCGATTAGAAAAAACAAAAAAAAATTTAAGAAAAGAAAAAGTTCCTTTTTTTTTTTGTTATAATTTGTAATTGGTTGGCGCTCGCAGTAGCACGTTCATCGCACACGCAACACGAGTATTATGGCCATGGTGGAAGGAATGACGTCTATCGATTTAGGGCCTATCCCACCGACGACACCCGAATCGGCCAGTGGGAGTACAGAGGCTGGTCTACAGGAAGAGCACATCGAGACACCTGAAGAGAGGTTTGTTTATAATGTGGACAATTGTCATAATAATTTCTTACATTTCGAGGAGTTGAGGTGGAAGGACCACCGACCGACCGACCAAACGACTGACAGTCAATTTTGAAATTAGACAATTAAGAGTGACGTTTGTTTGTACCCATCGATTCCTATAATTTTACCCACTCCCACTCCCACTCCCACTGCCACTCTGTGACACCACTAGTCAGTGGATATGACAATTCTATTTAAATATTTATTCGATGCGTCATTCTAGATTTGAAGTAGGTACTTGGTGTCTGTGTAAGGATACGCCGCCGTCTTGCCGTCGTCGTGTGTCCTTGTTTGTCAGTGTCAAAACGGGTGTGTTACTCGAAAGTGATGTCATATATCAAGCTAAAGGGACATTTTAGTTGGGAGAATACTATGAAATCAGTTCGGTGTGTGTCATCATTAAAATAATTTTTTTTTCAAATTTTATTTATTTTTTCACATTCACTTGTAGACTAATCTATTCTCGCCAATGAATTAAAATTTTAAACAACATTTTTTTTTTTAATTTTCGTGAATGAACTGACTTTGGTTGGTTCCACTAGTTCGTTCCGGTTGTTTCGACTTGTTTAACAACTGATATTTAATTAAAGTGCTCGTTGAAAGTTTTGATAAAACCATTCATACAACGTGTACGGGTAATTGCAACCAATGGGAAATATGTGGTTTTTTGTTTGATTTACAATGCTCAGAGATTTTATGATAATTTGTGAGTTTGTTTTTCATTTGTGAAACTAACATTTGGGCATGAAAACCCTGATTGCATATTTATAAGGAAGCAATCGGAGAGGAGGTCATTGTCGAGTTTTTTTTTTTTTTTTTTTTTATTTACCTTTGGTATGAGCCATGTGCCACGAAACTTAGTCTTCTGACACATGACGTCAATCGTAGGGCATGTGACCTATGCAAGTTGCTTACGTCCTTCTGTGTTAAAACTTTCTAAGAGATACATATGTGTAGAGCGGAGTGGGCATTTTGAAGCCTGTCATAGCAGAAGACCTACATATCTTCACGTTTTGGGAAAAGATAAGTGTATTTCCCCTACAATAGTAGGATTACACTATTGTTAAACTGGTGGTAGCATACAATATTCGACACACCCATAACTCATCTTGGGATTGTTCTATATTTCCTTAAGCACGCATTCTAAAAGGGCAAAGAGTTGTTCATGTTTATACGTATATCCTTGAGTGTCATCGTCTTCTGTTCTCTGCAACGTGCGTGCGTGTTTGCTTAGAGCAAACCACTCTCTCGTCGGATAGCATATATTTAGGTTGACTCTGTTGTAGGGCGTAGTTTTTAATTGAGTTGTCATAAGGCGTGATCGGTCCTTATAGTGATGTGTCTACGTACTGCTTATTCAGTCTAGGCTTCCAGCGCTAGTCAGCTGCATCAAATTGGTTGAGGTGCCACTATGGGCGAGGTCTTCCTCCACTGCCGAGACCCTTTGGAGTGGTTTCGAAAATTCTCCGACACGGATTCTCTACATGACCGCACCAACATCCTCTTAACAATCGGGTTCTATATTTGGGATTGTAAGTGCTGAAGTTAGCATTACTGCTTATCAGTTGCATATTATTAATGCCGATGAATGCCGAGTAGAACATAGGTATCTTCAACATTCTTCTGGGGTTCAGGAGTACAGCTTCTGTTCTTTGCTTTAACGACTGCAGTAGCATGTGTCCGAAATAGTTTTGTTCTGTCCTCGAATCGAGTGCTCGCGGGATAGATATCTAATTTGGCGTATTGTTTAAAATGTATTTATAACTGAAGCCTTTTCCTTCTGCGACTCTTTCCACTTTTAGTTCACGACTGGATATGTTTTCTAAACTGCACGAAAGGATTTCTACATTACGATGTGGTCTTGCCGAAGTTTAATGTGCTTAGAAAAGTGAGCCTATCTCATTTTTAGGCTCTGTTCTCATATAACAAGTAAAATATCCCGTACCCGTTTGTACATCACTGTCATCTTCATATGAGTCAAACGTGAGTCAGGATATTGTACACGCACATTAGATGTGTTTCTCTTGCGCTGTACGTAATGTCTTTATTGTAGCGGCTTGGAGGAATGTTGCGACAGCGGCTTTGATTTTCCGGACTAACTGGTCAGATTATATTTGTAGTTTAAATTTGTTTTAATTTACTGCTTCATGTTTGTTCCAGTGGGCTTCTTGATTTCTCTAGAATGCCCCATCTTAGGACTTACTTCTGCATTCCTTAAGTGTACCTAGCAACTATTTAGGCTCTCAAATCAATACTCCGCCGAGAAGGTTTACAGTCTGTAAGGATATAAATTACATTTTGATTTTAATCGATAAAGTGTTCAAGTTTTCCATCAATTTTGCACGGGCTCTCATTAACGTCTGACAAACATCCAAGTGTACAACAAACGAAAACTTCCTCTTCGGATCCGAAATTAAAAGAAAGTTATGTGAAGGCGATAACACGCCCAACACAAATGATTATGCATAGCTAGTCACGGAAGGATCTGTAACGTCTTAGTACATTTGTGCAAATAGTGATAATGTATGTAAGCCGTAGTCTCTGCCACATCAACAATAAGAGTATTTGTTATCATTTGCGTTCAGTCACACGGCGGCGTGAGTTCAAGACCTTTTGCTTTGCTTTCTGATGTCCCATGCGCCTGCAAACGCTATTTTTGTTTTTAAAAAATATTATTTTCATTATGCAGCAGTAATATTTTGATTTACCGGTAATATTGCGTCTCAAAATTCTATTTTCGGTCATATGTGCGTCACGATGATCGACGTCAATGGAACATCCTGCTTTCAGTTGATGTTCCGCTAAATCGATTCGATTCGACTCATAATTTAAATGATCTTTAAAAAATATAAATGAACGAGCCTATTAAAATATATGTACACAGGCGAACGTACTTATATTAGTAGATACACCGTACCCAAGTATCCTAAGTTAATATAGTCTTAAATTTTTTATTCACAATTAACATCATAATATAATAAAATTCAAATACAAGTTTGTCAACAGTCGTAGATATATAATAACTTAAAAATAATTCACCAAAACATGCAGAGTCTATAAACGTTAACAACTTTACGTTTCAGTTTAAAAAAAAAAAAACCTTTAGAATAAGATACATTCATTAGATACATGTGCACTCCTAGAATAAGCTTTATGTTAAACTAACAGAGCAGCTTTTCCGTCAAAAGCACTCGGTCTATTCAATAAAAGTGAGGATGGGAGACCGTTGGGTGTTTATCGGTAAGACGGAAACAGACATCAATACTGTCTAATTTGTTCCGATAAAAGTGCATTTTTCATCATTTCGGCGTTTGACACATGGCGTTTTGTCCTCTCTTCTATAACGAACATTTCTATAGTCTACACACAGGCCTATGGTTATGGTGTGCCGTACTCTCTATTGTTTGAGTCCCTAAAACTTTTCTGAACATATCTTGATATTTATTTGTGCATACATATGTATGTATGTACATTAGGTCAAAATATGGGCGGGATTAAGTCAATAAAAACAACACAAATCAATTAATCCTCAAAATTTACTAAGTTTCCTTTAAATTGGCACAATTTGAAGCAGTCCCAGGCTGGGATCGGCCTCAGTTTTCTCAGCGAACTTTGCTCTATCTCTTCATTCGACTCAAAATGGTTTCCACGATGTAATAATTTAAGTTACGGAAACTGAAACAAATCACAGGGTACCAAATCAGGAGACTACGGTGTTTGCTCGATCATATTGGTACCAAGAGTTGTTCTGGCACAATTTTGGAATTTTTCGGCAAACACTCTCCCTCAAACGCTCTAAATATTATTCACTGTTTCACTGCTTGACCCACCGAATGAAAATTCGCGTGAACCACACCACGAATATCAAAGAAAGCAGAGAGAAACACCTTAACTTTTGAGCGACTTTGACGTAATAGATGACTGTTGGCTAGTTTGGATGTCATACTCATAAACCCAAGTCTCGTTACCTGTGATAATACATTCCATGAATTGAATTGACTCGTTCCAACATGTCTGCAGCAACTTCTTTGCGATGTTCTGTTCAGTTCTGTTGGAACTGCTCTTTTCGAACAAGCCATACTGCGCCTCGTCTCATGCACAAAACATCATCTAAAATGTGGCGAACTGATTGGTGAGAGATGGAAAGGTCTTGTGAAACAATAGAGACGATTTGGAGGCAGTAATTTGTTCACTAAGTCGATGTTTTTTTTTATGCAACTGGCGCACTACCCTATTGGAACTCTCTTGCTCTCGATATTACATAGCCTCCGTTGGCTTTTCCCAATACATCCCATGCATGCGAACATTTGAACAAAATTTTCAGCGAACTCTTTTCTAAATCAATTTTTTTTCGAAACAAAATTCGCCGATTGCACTTAAGGTTAACTAATGTTTTTAACTCCTGTGAACAAACTAGTCGACAGTTTTTTAGAAGAATCCATTAACGCGGACCATTTGAATGTATACCATAAATTCCCTGTAATATTGAAGCAATCAACGTCTTGGCAACATTAGATCTTGTTGCACTGTAAATTCAAAGTTGAGAGCTGTCTTCAGCCAGAGTTTGAATTAGTCGGCTTCAAATGCAGATCACACTGGAATCACAAGTAATACAATTATATATATATATATATAATAATAATAAAATGGAGTGCGTCTTCCTACAAATATAATTTTGAACCAAACAAAAGTTTTCACTTCTAATACTCCGACCCATATTGGTTCGGTACAGCGAGATACCAGATATTCTTCGTCGGAGTTCTACACTCCCTTGGACAACTTTGTCTCATGATTCTCTCTGAATGAAGGTTTTATTTGCCCAAAACATATGCCCTAACTTCCAACCGAAGTAACCTTCTGTGAATTTACACCATTTCACTGCGACTACAACTGCAGTCAATATCTGAAGCCCCGTTGGGAATCATTTAAAAAATATACCCTTAGACAAATCAATCTAAAGGAACGGGTCTGAGATGAACCTTGTGGAACAACACATGGAATTTTCTACTGCTGTATGTACACTATCAAAAGCATCAATAGTTCCCTATCTGCCAATACTGAATATGGCTTACGTTTCCAATATTTGTATTCCTACCACTTGGATAAAAACTATCTTTAACAAAAGACTTACATATTTGTATACAAAGAAGGTCTAACAACTATCATAAGTGCCACCTTCTGCTGTCCTTCTACAGCGTTCCAAAAGTCATTAAATTTTGGAAAAAAAATTACGTAATCGATTACTTCTGCAACAATTGTTGCCACTTCCTTATGGATGTCTTTAATTATACCCGCATTTGCATATATAATCTATTTGTATCCTTTTCTAGAAGTGGCGTTACAAGATAGTTATTATTTTGTCCCCATCCGCAAATGGCATCTTTGCGATACTTCAAAGTATGCTCCGACTATATATTACGCATTGTATTGTAATGTATTTTCAAACACCGATCGCAAAAGTATCTTATTTCTATATTTAGGACAACATTCGCCTATACGTGTGTGTGGGTGTATTGAGGAATTTTCCAAAAATAAAACCCTTAAGACGCCTGTTGGAGAAAACAGTAATAGATTTTCGTTTGTCCTTAACATACAGTTGTAACAGCATAGCCATTCAGGCAATAGGGCGGGGGAATCCGCTTTCATGTCTGGGGAAATATCTATAGATTTCGATTTCGATTAAAAAGCCTGCCACCACCACTTGCACTATACGAGTATAATGGAAATTACATGTCTATTGCATGTCTTTGTTCATTTACGAACTTTTCCGAAAGTAGGGCATTATTGCAGGAGACCTTCAGGAGTCCTTCAGTTGTCTCTCATACGTGACATGGGCTTCATTTGAGTTCAAAGGAAAACCACATACAAACGCACGAATGACGAATAAAGGAGCCACAAATCGAATGAAGCCATCATGACAAAGTATATCCTATTAGTGCCTGAACGTGTTTATGTACATAGTATATTCTTTCCAAGACCCTGGCAGACAGTTAATAATAATGTCACACTAATGTTGAAGTGTGTGATCAATGAATTGCAAGGGAAACAATGTTAATTACGTTAAGACTGGCCCTTTGTCGCCTTTAATTAGAATTTTTTTGTTCAACAGAATAAGGGTGAATAAGATCGAGGCAAATGCTTCACATATTCTACATAATTAGTTCGGATTTACTTTATCCAAACTTGAAGATATTTTAACTGAGATTTTTTAGTGCGATGACCTAAAAGTAAGAAATACATAAATGTGACTGCCAATAACTAGTTCACCCATATAGTGTATGTACCATTCCGCCATTATTCCATTTAGAACAAAATGCACAAGTGCATAAAGGCATCGTGTTTCCTTTGAATAGAAACGAAATAATTCACCCTGAGATGCAACAATCTTTCAGATTATGATTATCAAGAAAATTTATTATACTGAACTATCTTAATCTGTAACTTATGTGGAATGAAGACTACCACGTCTCCCCAATAGAGAATACCTTTCTCTTGAGGTTCAGCATTTCGCTAAACCTTAAAGTAATTAGCGAATGCCATAGATACGTTGATACTAATCCGAAGTTATTCACACAATTTTCGACCGATGTGGGTATCATTATAGGACTACTTTCTAGATGAATGCGAACAATTTAGTAACCACTAGGGCGGAATGTCATCGAAAAAACGATGTAAACTAGAGCTTCGCACTGCAAGATGAGATCCCCTTCTACATGTAGACGACACCTAAGGCGTTACGAAGAATTCTTTTCTCGAGTGCGAATATGGTTCTTTACTATAGAAGTCCTTTACGTCTGCGATGATAGCTGGGCTCGAACGACGACCGATATTTTGACAAAAACTAGCAAAAGTTCGTCAATTTTGTGTCTCTCCTTGTAAAACAAAATGAACTGGGTCTTAATCTCATTTACTGCTAAATTTATTTTGCCAACTTCTGTCTAAATACTCGCTGAATTCGTCTAACCAAATCCTGTTTTGGCATCTAATGCCTCTGTGAGATCCTCTTTGATGGAAAAGCAAGTCCGTCGTCATTCTGCACAAACGGACGAATTCAGGAAGGCGTATCTCTATAAATGATAGGTACTTTTGGAGTTTTCTCCATCAATGAAGTTGACAAATAAGGTTTTACGCCGGTATCCTTTCTTACGACCCAAGTTAGGAATACGCCCTTGATTATGTTGTCGACTTTGGAATTATGTCGACAACAACTATAAGCTGCTGATTCCTGCACCAGGGCCGGCCAGCTAGAAGATAGCTTTGAGTTTCTTGGCTAATCTTTACCCCTACTCGTCTGATCTTTTGAACATTTGGATGCATAAGAGTGTAATTCGGGAGCCTTTGGATTCTGCGCAGAGGAGGTTTATTTTATCGTCTGACGTGTGTGCTTTTGGAACCTGTTTAGGTGTTGTTATATGTACATATACTTATCGGACAATCCGTTGCTGTCTTTGCGCTCTGGCAGAGTGAACATTTATACATACGCTAAGTCGCACACAAAACTTTTCCAGGAAAGGCTCAACAGATGTCTGAATTACTATATCTCAACATAGGCATAGACAAAGCTCATGTCGACAGTAACTAAACGAGTCGACAAGGAGCCATAGTGCAGTTATGTATGCTAAAGAGCAGTTTACGTGCTTGTCAATTTGTTTAAGAAATCCTTACAACATTGGTTCTAAAATCGATTAATTAAACCTCGCATGCTTAGTAACAAATTTGTTCAGCCTTGTGAATGAGGGAGTGCTCTAGCTTAGCCAGTGACCCTGATATCTCCTCTAATCTAATTAAAATATATTTTCGCTGAAAAATCTAATAGGAACGCTGCTGGAAAAAACACCCCAATGCAAACAAAGTCATCTTCTCATGTTTGCTTGCTACTCAAATGGTGTCTCACTTTTTTCTTTTAATTTATCGCTGACATTTTAATATATGTACGTTAAAAAAACAGGTAAACAATACAAATCGCATTGCACCACATATGGTTTGTGTGTTCCTGCTGCGAGATAATCGCACAGTACACCGACGATAAATATGTTTAATCTCCTTCGGAGGTGTCAGAGATGATATACCGTCGCATAAGTGTTATTTAGCACGTGCGTCTGTTTTCGCTGAATATGTAAATAATTACGAGCTTGTTATAACAAAACCCTTCCTATGTGTCATAGATGAATTGTATCTATTAAGGTTGGGGAAAACCTTCTAATTAAATTATCGCCCTGGTGCACACTTAAAAGAAGATCCAACCCGCACTTGTGAAAAGTCAATCGCGCACGACCATAATCGAAAACCATAAACTGAGGCTAATTATTTAGAGTGGTAATGATAATTGTAATTAATAAATACCATTCGTGCGAATTGTCTAGGTTGATGAGTCACCACAACCGAATGAAAGGTGTTTCGATTAAATCTACTAGTATGTTGCTTGTATTTGGCATAACGCTTGGGAATACTCGAGGAGACCGGCGAAGTAAACAAAAGAAACGTGTTGAACTTAATATCTTTTCCCGATTTCTGTAAGGTTGTTGACAGCTCGTCGACCCACCTATGTAGATTGGAATGTAATCTCAAAGACTTGCCAAACAGGTACAAATTTTGCCAGGCATGTGCTACCCTATGATGATATGAATGTTGTTGACCCTGACTCATAGACTCATATGTGTGCCAAAGAAATTTTGCACTATGGGCTCGGAAGCTATAAACTCCTTTCTTTTATTGTTAAAATCGTAATAAAACTAATAAAATGGTTTCATGGTGTTTCAATGACTCGTAAGTCATTTCTTTCATTAAGAATTCCGAAACGTAAACAAGTCAAGCATTTTAGATCCAAGTGGGCGGAATGCATCAATAAATCAATAAATTTGTTTAAGCACAACGCATTATTCGGGAACCCTCCTTTCAAACAGTACGATGGAACATGCTCTCGAAAATGCGCAGTACTTTCAATTAAATAAATATTATTTTTGCCCCACCAAAATTTAAGAATAGAACAAGTATGGATAATGTATCTATGAACTGCTTGGCATCAGCCATTTCATTGCTTAAAAATTCAACACGCTTGGGAAATTCTTGATCAATCCGACAACGGGGTTTGGGTATATAATTGACGTCTTTTGTTTTTTGCTCACTATACCATATACACAGTATTGAATAGAATAATTGAATTTTGAATTCTCAGTAAAAGTGACTACCAAAGGATTTGGTTCTCACGACCTAGTATTCCCCACTGGAGCATTTTATTAGAGCTTTCAAACACCACAGAATCAGAGTTTACTTACTACAACTACCCGACTTATATGGCCAATACCGTCAAACTGTCTACAAGCCTCGGAGAAGGTAGTGTAAGTTCATATTAACCATTAACCTGTTTAAATGTCAACCGGTTGTCTAAAATTCTATTGAGAAAAAGTGATTTCTGATTTTTTTTGCATAAACGCGGCACTACTAACTGTGACCGAATTAGAACATTTTTTTATACTTTTTAACTCTCTTTTGGAAGTAGTTGAAGTGTTGAGCAAATTCTTAGCCGCACCCTTTCACCTATGATTTACTTGGCTCAAATAGGCACGTACTTGACTAGTGAGTAGTGTCGAGCAGTTTTGAAGCATTGGTGCAATTTTTCTGACTCAAGCTCTGCAAATATGGAACCTAAATCTGCCAAACAGAGGAAGTTCAGCATTTCATTGGCGTCGTAGAGTAATTGTCGTACAAAACTATTCACTTTACAATGTCCTGAATACCAGTTTCAAAAGCCTTTTCATCAAAGTATCAATATCAAAGAGTATGGGGAGCGTTGGTTTCGGAACTAACCTTGATTGACCCTCTTTAATGTGTTATGTGACGATGGTTTTCTTTCTCGTTTCGACTTTTTTTTTAAGTGGCCCTTGTGTTCTCGAACTCGTTTTATACTCTTACCCCCGCTCAAGATTTGCTCAAAGTAATTAGGTCTAACTCCTGACATCTTGACTTTTTGCCTTAGAAGTCCTTTGTGGTCTACTTTCAGAGCCTAATTACAGTCACTTTCCTCTTGATTATGCAAGGAGTATCTCCTCACAAGCCACAAAGATAAAATCGTTTAACTCCGTGGAATGTACAGCTCCTTCGACTAACTAGATTAAAAATTGTTTAGACTCTGAACCGGATGCCCTTTTTGGAGATGTTGAGAGACTCTACTCAGGTTACGTTTTGGGAGGTGTGATTTCCTCAGTTTTGCTAAAATTATTTGTTCAATCCAAGACCAGGCACTAATACGTTGAGAAGGTCGAATAAAAACGTTGGCTTGCTGGCATCTGGACGTCACTGTTAAATGACAAAGTAAAGAGAACCTTTCATCCATCGGATAATATATGCTCCAATATATAGCGCACCAGGATCGTATGTTTGTCATAACTATTCGGAGTTCTTGATTGTGATTGATGACCGGTTTCGATCCTCCCTCTCGTGGTGTTGTGCAGCGAAGTCTTGCATGTAATTTCTGGTCGGATTGTCAAAAATGTTATCAATATCAGTGAAAAGGGTCTATGCAGCCTATCAAAACGTAGTCTTGAGTAACCGTACTCATGCTTTTCAGGCAAAAAGACGTCACTCTTGGCCATTGTGATTTTCACTACCCGTTCGTCGTTCAAAGATAAAGCAACCAAATTTCCACAACTAATTTCGTTAAAATTTCGAAAGTTCAGTCAAGAATATCTTTGACTTTTAAGATCGAAGGCTGATGTCATTACTATCTGTTAACCGACATTATCTTTTAAAATTTAGAAAAACGGTCTGATTGTAGCAAATTGTTTGTTGGCATGACACTTATTTCACACTCTATAACAATAGATAATATGTATGTATGTTACTCCGATCTTAACAAACTAGAACAACAATATTAACTAAACTCAATTGCCTACTCTAACTCTACTTTCTTTACATATATTTTCAGATATGAAAGATTACTACGCCGATCGCAAGTAGAAGACTTAAATGAAGTTTCTGGAATTGGATGCCTATACCAAAGCGGTGTAGATCGTCTAGGCAGACCTGTGATTGTATTTTGCGGGAAATGGTTCCCAGCACATGATATCGATTTAGAGAAGGTAATATCTATCAGAATTCTTAAAAAAGTTAAACTCTATTCTATAAATTTCTATGTGTAGGCACTGTTGTACCTGATCAAACTTCTGGATCCAATTGTTAAAAACGATTATGTAATAGCGTACTTCCACACATTAACTTCGACAAACAATTACCCCTCACTACATTGGCTACGTGAGGTATACAGTGTACTGCCGTATAAGTGAGTAACATTGTTGTAATACCGATTGGAAATCGTGTTTTATTTTATTTTATTTTATTTTTATAGATACAAAAAGAATCTGAAGGCATTCTATATTGTGCATCCAACGTTCTGGACCAAGGTAAGCATACAATCAAACAACTTCTGCTCTCGATTATTTCCATTTGTCTGAATCTATTTTGTCCCGTTTATCCATATTTCGTCTGGGACATTGTCACACAAATTCTTTTTCATTTTATATACTCTTATTCATTTGATATAAATCTACGAGTTTCCAGAGTTTGTCGAGGACATTCGGAAACATATCTCGGTCTACTGTTAAGCACGTGAATGCTATTAGCTGTTAGTGATAACCTTCCCACAGCCATCTAGAGCACTACAGAAGGTTCTATTTTCAGTTTAGTTATTAAAGTCAATAAACTATTTGGCTAAGGATTCCTATTTATAGTTCGTTTTTAATAATAGACTGCCCTGCCAAGTGTGTTGATCTAAACTATGCGTCATCCTCCCTGTGAAAGTTGTCACTGCAGGGCATCAGTAAATGTTATAAGTGACGTACTCGATTATGAAAGAAATGTAATGAATTTTGAATGAGCAATTTATATTCCGCCACATGTCTAGTAAATTTCTTTACTTATTCTCTGTGTTGGCGACTTGGCTATTAATACAAATTGCGCATGGACTATTTTTAAACTTGCGATGTTTTCACATCAGTCTATCAGACTGCGGCGTATAACTCTTTGTTTTACGTTGTGTTCTGTGAATGAATATGCTTAAGTCTAGTAATTGGTTTTTCGAAGTTTATTTATTTAAAAGAAGAAGTTTCAATGAATATTTGGTTATATGTATATAAACGTCAATCAAGGACCTATGTAAGTTAGATCCAAAATTGGAGGAACTTTCCAGTTGGAGTAATCAATACTCTACTTTAGTTTATGGCTATGAGGAAAGTATTGGCGACACATCAACTAATGGCATGCTTCATAATAAGTGAGATCACCGAGCTGCACTGAAGAGGATAAATAAAAACTGTTTGGATTTACATAGCCGATTCTTATACATATGTAGTTTACTAGTTTGATCAGTCGAGCAAAGATTATAATGTTTATAATCCCCATACGTATAGTAAAGGTTATGCAATATGCCCAAGCGATTCTCTATGCATATAACTAACCTTTTGATTATGCGCTTCTATGCGAATTAGTGCAATGAATTTGTTAACTTTAAGCTCAGTAAATTTTCCACTATATACTGGAAGAGCTTATTCTTGGAAATGTTTTGTAAGAACAAAAAGATTCTGCTTGGGTCGGCTTGTAGCCAAAATCACATTGAAACTATTTTAAATAAACTGTTGATCAGTGTTTCCGATGAGCTAGGCTTTTTGTCTTATTTTGTTATTCTTGCTGGAGAATTTAATACCAGCATTATTCTTTAAAATTTTATTGTTGATAGTATGAGATGGTATGGTTAGACTTGTGTGATCCAACTGAAACGGTTCTTCATTACAATTAACCGCTGCATCAGTGTGAGCCTCCTAGCTCGAACACTGTTTCAGGTATTTTAAATACATTACGAGTAACTTAAGACAATTAGAAAAAGGTCATATGTCTATCGATTGATTTTGAGTTTTTTTTTCTATGATTTTTGTTTTGCTAGAGACAAAGATCATTATTGGTTTACTAACAGTATTAAAGCTTTGAAGCTCTTGAAGAAGATCACGGCTATAAAAGTTGGAAGAGATTCGGAACGGATGTGGTTCATAATCTGAGCCCTGATTTAGGGAACATGCTGATTTTTAATATACGAGAGTCTGCAAAGAGTCGCTGACTGGTAGTAAGCTTTGGAAAAGGAAGCAAACATGAATCTTTTAAATATGGATTTTAAAGAATTAAATCAAAGTTTCACCTCACACTCTTCCTCAGGTGTTAGCAGCTCTCCTTTACATATTGGAGAAAACACTTATTATGTGCGTTTCCCACTTGAATTTAGTTTCAACGCAGCTAAAAAGCTGAGGTTTTAAAGATTTGTATATCAATTAGGTTGTATTCCGTTGAAAAATACAAGTTATACCAATTTCCAGGAATCGAAACGAGTTCAGATCAATGGCAATCCTGTCCTTTTTATTTACGATGCTTGAAAAGATTATTAATGGCCCGGTGCGAGAATTTAACAAAAATAACGTACAACGCTCTACATATACATATGTAGATACAGAAGACCAATTGTAAATAAATCGTTGGAGAAGACATCCTATCTTCTCTTCCGCCTTAAAGTAGCCCGGAATATTCCTATTTCGTAAAGCACTCGGCGGCATTGTTGAATCAACCTTAGTCTTATCCTTGGCACTTTCAAGTATTTTTTCCTGTTGTGTTGGGACTTTTGTGGGTAAGAGGAGTAAAGAGAAAAGACACCCTTCTTACGTCTAAAAAAAAAAAAAAAAAAAATACTTTGCGTTAAAGGTCGATGGGACCCAGGGCCTAGCTTCTCACAACCATTCGTGTTGTGCGTGTTATATTCTTTACACGAATGGAAGGGGCCTACTGTTTAATGCCGTGTCAGAAGGGCAATTTGTTATTTGAGAAGCTTTCTCAGGACAGTTGTACTCTCGGATGTTTGTCAGACGCTCGCGAGAGGTGGGGCAGTGAAAAACTTTTTAGGTGTTCCCCGACTGGGATTCGATCTCGAACCCCTTGCTCCATAGTCCAACGGACTAACCACTGAGCCACGGCGCCTACGTCTAATCAGGCTCTTGCCAAATTTCTGCTCCAATGTCCAATAGTAATTATTCAATTGTGAGAAACTGGGGCCAGTAGAATAAAGATTTTTTCTTTTTTTGCTGATACTTGTTCTCGACAATTGTTGTGATTCTCTTTGTCTTCTAACGTCTTGTACGTGCTACTGCTCTTCTAAGACTTCTTTCTATCAATTAGATCCTATCTATACTACCTTTATACTCTTAATCGTCCATATATCAACCAATTTCATTACTCTTTTCAGATGATGACGTGGTGGTTCACGACATTCATGGCTCCCGCAATTAAAGCAAAAGTTCACTCATTGCCTGGTGTCGAGCACCTGTACTCTGCCATTTCCAAAGATCAACTAGAAATTCCCGCATACATCACCGAGTACGATATGGCCGTAAGTCTTCAATAAAAAATGTTCTTTAAAATTTTTTTTATGTAAATAAAACTTTCCTCTTTCAGACAAATGGACTCCATTACTTTACGCCAGTACAGACGCCTACATAGGGCAGACTTCTTGCTTGAAAATAAAATACATCTGAAATTATTATTTAAACAAACTTTATTTCTTGTGAATTATAATTGTTTTCTAAAAAGATTTTACTAAAACCATACTATTATTTAATTTATTCATTAAAACTAAAATCATACATATATGAAGTTTAAAACATTTAAACATTTAAAACAAAATGCTTCTAGGAACAGTGAATACCAATACCAATAGATTATGTAGGTGATAAATCATTCTTATGATGGTAGAGTACATACTAAATAAAATAAAAAAAAAAATTGTTATATGAAAAAAGAAAAGTAACATAATAATAAGAAAAGTTGTTATTGCTAACGCGGATCATACAAACGAAAAAATAAACAAAATCGTTATAAATGCATCGTAAAAAGTTAACAAACAAGACGGAAATGTTTAATGTTTCTCCCATAAAAAAAAGTATTATTAATAAAATGTTTTATTTAAAACCAACCTTATTTCTTCCTTTCAATTGCTTACATGTATATAAATAATCATTGCAATCACGAAAAAAGAAATCTGATGATCAATTACCATTAACACTCAGGGATTGGTTTGAAAGAAGAATGCTGATTCAATTAACTGAATACGATATAAATGAAAAGTTTAAATATATTTACAAGCGGCGTATATTTGTGTATATATACCAAACCAAACTGAAACAAAATAAACCAAGAGAAAAACAAACAATGTTGTGAAGCAATTGAAATAAATATAAAAACAAAAATAGTAAACAACAATACAAAACAAGAAATTATATTTTATACAAACCTTGCTAATTGTAGAACAAAAAAAAGTAAAAAACAAAAGAACAAAATAGATAAACAATACTTTTATTCACACATATCGTCAGTATATTCGCTCAAGTCGCCGTCGTCGTCATCGTATTTCGAGATTAGACCTGCATCCACCCTCAGTTTAACCACCTAGTTTACAGACTCAAAATATGTATTCAAAATCGAGCCTAAAAATACATAAATTCGTTAAGTCGTCGTCGTCCAAACACGGCTTATCGAATATACCAACGATATTTGTTCGTAACTTTGCAATATTTACAAAACAAAACAAAAACAAAAAACATTTTCATTTCAACATGTAGGGCCTTAATTTCAATTTGACCCAAGGTCAGTTACTTATGCACGTATTTGTTATTAACTTAGATCAACTAGAATTAATTTAGCGTGCCAAGTCAATAAAATACAAATGTTAAAAAGAAAAACTTATAACACTTTCATTTGGATTCCTACGATTTCTAGAACTTCGGTTAATATTTAGAAAAGAAAAAAATGTAAACTTAGCATTCGATTTAGCCAATTTATTCTATTAAATGAGAAAAACAAAAACAAAAAAAAACAATATATAATTATTACGAAATTGGCCTTAATTAGAAATATATAAAAGCATAATACAAATCCCAACGTTAATAATGAAAAAGGAAAAAAACTCATAAAACGCAAAAAAACAAAAAAATATATTAAACTTTAGAATAACCTTAGTTTATTGATAATGAATTTATTGTTGCATACTATTTAACGGTAGTAATGAATCGTTCCACCTAAGTATTACATTTAAAACAATAAAAACAAAAAAAAAACGTGAATAAATAAAAGTTACTATATTTGCATTGAACATACTAAATTATACTATAGTTCTCTCATTCAAAACTTTAACATTGTATAATACTTTCTCTCATTTATTGCAAAAATGCATTTTTAAAAAGCAATTCTTATCGTCTCACACAAAAGTAGTTGATAATATTCTTTTTTTGTGTTTTTATTTTGTTATGTTTTAACTCGAAAAACAAAAAAAAACGAAACTAAGTATCTAATGTACCTCAAAGCAAAATACATTTTCAAAATCTTTGCAGTTTTTTTTTTTCATTAATTCCATAATGCACACATTTCATTCGTATTATGCGTAAACAAAGGTACTAAACCATATTTTTAGTAAAAAAAAAATATAAAATTTTAAAATGAAAAAAAAAAATTAAAACATATGCTGAAATAACGAGCGAACTCTATAAAAAAAAGAAATTGTTATGTTTTTCCCCCTTTTACTCTAGCGTAGGTTGTCGATATTTAAAAAAAATCATTGTTTTTGTATATATATACAATTTATTAAAATAAACAATTTGTAATTCGGTTGCGGAAGTTAAAAACTTTGTTTTTTTTTTATTTTTCCCAAGGTCGGTGACAGGGATTTAATAGACTGAAACTTGCTCTCACTTTCGAATGGCTTATGACGAATATAATCAGCATGATGCAGGAGTGGAATCCTCTACGGTGATAGTTGGCTGTTGACGATCACAATCATCCATTTTGGTCTCTCTAAGGTGACCATCGTGGTGATCATCATATTTTTGCGATGGTTTTTGTTTGACAACGCGATCGTTTTACTGAGAGCTAACAAATTGTGATCATCAACTTTGACTATCTAAAGTGTTACTTTTAACTATCGTGTTAGAGGACTCCTGGATACAAAACAGTAGTGTTGTCGAATTATTGGGAAATTTTAAGAAATCAGATACGCTGGGTGTGGAATACTCTTAAGTCATAGTTGTTTGTTGGCGACCAGTGTGATCAGCACATTTTTACGATCGTATACATCAGTATACAGCTGTATTGTGAATAAAATTTCCACCAAAATAACTCCTACAATCGAAGAATTGGTATCGTGAATAGATTTTCGAAAGAAAAAAACTGCTCCGAATAATCGCGATCAGACAACGATTCCCATGGGTTTTTTTTGTGACTTGTCCTTCGAGTTTTTTCCCTACCATTTGGCTAGAGAATTTTGGTCAAGACAGCAAATTGTAAGAGTTTATTTGTATTCAATTTGAAACATTTAACTTTTTATTAAATTTTCGGTCAAATGCGTCAAATTAAAGACAACTTGAGGTCCTTATTGAATTTATGGAAAAGCATCCGGACATTGCCAATGGGTATATGCACAAAAAAAAATAAATTTTGGAAATCTGTGCAGAAGGAGTTATAACGCATTGGCTGCTACGTTTCCGTACAACACCTAATATGTATGTACTTACCTTGGAGCCACGTCATACATTTTCGTACGATATCTAATAAATAAAAAGTGCCTTGGTCTCCTAAGACCTACATGAATCGTTAAAATGTCTTCGCTGTCAATGTGTTAAATAGTGCTGGCCCGCCAAAGAAGGCTCCCTTTAAGTAGAAGAAAGTTAAATACATATTTCGATATTGATAACTTTATTTTTATTTTCTTAAATTAGGTCCCCAACAGGTGGAAGTCCGTCGAAAGATTTCAAATTTTTTCTCCGGAAGAAACAACAAAAAATTGCCTGCATGTTCGTCAGACGTAGATCTGTAAAGTTTGGATGTATCAAATAAAGAATATAAAAATAATAGTAATTATCTTCCTAATGACAATGTCTCCGGTAGCTTTAGGAGATTACTTTAAATTCTTAGATTTCTTAGAGTTATCGAGTTCTACTGCGATCTTTTGATTTATTGTCCCCCATTCTCATTCCGTCCAGTGGTATGTGCCCTCATTAGAGAGAGAAATGAGATTCCTTACGAAATCATTTTAAAGGAAAATATATTCTAACTACCACTTGGTGGAAGATATCTGTCTTAGAACTGTCTCAATTTCCATAAAGGATCTAAGGATGTTTTGTGGATCAATGCCCATGAAGACCCGAACACATGTTCTGAGATTTTTTGTGTTGCTCTGGAAGTTTCTTGGTTTGCTTGTATGGTTCCCCATTTCGCAGAAAGACAGCTCACGAGAGAACAATTGCCTTCTTTTCGCAACCAAATAATGTATTACATCTTCAAACGCTCGTTTTTGTAAAATTGTGTAAACTGATGCACAAATGGAACTAAAAAACATATTGGAATGCTACGATGTGTTTACTGAATTACAGCGATCTTTTTTAATGATTGTGGATGTTCCATGCAAAATTTCATCCAAATAGGTTTTCTCATAAAAAATCCCAAAAAGTAGCTGTACAAAATCTGAATAGTTAAGTTATGAAAAGACGGCGTGGGTATGGAGGGATTTGAAAAATTTATATTACTGTATTGATAGTGATACTAACCATTTATATATGTAAGTACGTACATAAGTATCTTATGGGGTCTATTTCTATTACTTCTCTATGTTACAAACTATTTATCCAACCGTTGGGCTAGGTGGTTGGAAATATTTCACATTGCCACACACAGGTCAGTACAGACCCATTGTGATACACATAGGAGAAAGATGTCCCTTGTTCATTGGCTAACCCAAATTTGATTCATATGAAATCCAGTAGATTTGATGAAGTTCAAGATATCATTAATTGGTCTGTTAGATTTATTCTTCAAAGTCACAGAAAAAGTGTAGCCCGAGAAATTAAGATCTAAGGTGGATAAGCCCAGGGCAACGACAGAGAAAGTGGGTTGTATCCTCATTGACTTTCTCATCTCCACAACTCGGACATTTGTCTTCTTTCATGAGCCTTAAGTAGCTTTTTCATATGGTACTGAAGAGGATTATGGCCCATGATTACTGCTTTCAAGGTAGAAGGGAAGGTATCCTTTTACATACTTCTGTTGACCCTACTCTTGTCAAAACAAAGCCATAAAGTTCTTGTAACTACACAGGTGTGTAGGGAGTACCATCTTCTCTTGGTTTCTCTACGGGTCTTGGTCGCTGCTTCTTACTTCAGTACACAAGGCGGGATAAACACCGAGGTAGACTGTTGTGATATTGATTGTGTTATCTGCTTGTTATTTCCTGGTATTCCTTAGTGTGCAGGGACCCAGTAGTGGACAACCTTCTGCTGTATTCCAGGAACCTCAAGCTCTTCACGACAGCATTTCACAAGCTTCGATTTTATTGCTATAGCAGTAATCGCTTATATTGACCCCTGGCTGTCGATAAAAGAAAATGAATATGTGATACGAAGGTTGGTAGTCGTATGTAAATCCATTCCTGAGTTGTTACCGAAAGACAAGGAAGGAGCATAATCTTAGTCTGCTTTTGTACTTAGATAGTTGACTAATTCAAAAAAATAGGGTCGTTTAAATGATTGGCTTGGAAAGCTATTAAGGTAAGAACAGAGAAAGTCGATTTCTGGTGCGAAAGAAACCTGACTGTAACTTCTTCAATTATAAAATAAGGTATTTGCCATTACAACGATGAGACACTGGTCAACTGTACGAAACACAAACCAGATAATAAAACATAATATCTAAATAATCCATTGACATTAGTATGACTAATAGCACAGTGAGAACTGCTGACAATGGACGGACAGATATGGCTCAATCGCATTCACTTGTTCGCTTTTGTATTGTCTGAGCCTTATTCCGGCGCACAGTTTTACTACAACACTCTATATGTATGTACATATGTATACCTGCTAAGCGTTTACGCAATTCCACTCTAGGCTTGAACTACACGGCAATAGTGATAAGGAGACGTGCACCGTAGAACTAAATGACGATAACAACCAACAATGTCACCAATGACAGTGTAAACAAAGCAATTAATCTTGTATTTCGAATGCAATTTTAAATTTTAAAGCGTTTATCACAAAAGTGCTGTGGTCACACTTCTTCGAGGGTTCTTTCTTAATCCATATTGGTTGCGATAGGCTGAGTATGTCGACATTGTTTATCGGTATGGAGCCATGGATTTTATCAAGAGCTGTAAAATAAAGACTGACAAATCTAAAATGTTGATTGAGTGCAATGAAGCAGTAAGCAAAGTTGATGCTCTTTGAGTAATGATTCGTAGACATGCTGGTAGTTTCGATTGGTTCGTCTTGGTTTTAGAACGTCTGTCCTGTGAAAAGTTTACTAACGTGTAACTAAAACAGTAATATGGTTAAGATTGAGTGGGCACCACTAAGGATACCGCCGCGTAGGCGATTGCAAACTTTAACAGTCGGAGTTTACTTTTTCTGTTTGTTTGGTTTTGGATTGTTTTCTTATCTTTTCTGTGCTCTCATCTTGGTAAGTTCATTGCCGACATTAAATCATTACATTCGTGCTTCCAGTTGTGAAACTTATGCATGTTATGAGACTACATATAACTTTTTTATAAATAAAGAATTAAATTCATGTGAATGGTACATACATACATACTTAGTAAACCTCTTTTATGCAACATGGTCTAGAGCTACGACCTTCCGGATAATCGGTTTTGCCTGTTATTAGAAGTTTAAAGGAAATTAAAAGAAAGAATATTAATTTTGTGAAGTCTGCACGAGTGAGTTCAGTATTTCTCCGAGTAGTAAAGTGAATATTAACAAAATGCTTGCTAAAACAGCAAGTTATTAGAATTCCAGAGAAAAAAAATGTTTACTACATAAATATATTATAATGTTAAAAACTCAACTCAATGCTAAAGTTTTGCCAGATTGTAAAAGTGTCTTAAGGTGTGATCAATGAACTGCCACTTTCTTCATCTATAGACAAAATTTTTAAGATCACATGAATAACCTTAAGAATTAGTTGTCAGTAGTCAGTAGTACTTATTCTACATTTGAGCGAAATATTTGCAGTTAACTTCCGACCAAAATAAATGCTCATTAGATTGAAGTAGCTGCAAGTGTCCTAAGTGTTTTAAGGAAATCTATTATTCTAAGGATAAGTAACAAATTTAGAACAGGATGTTATTCTGCTTCGAATTCCAGGCAACGTTGTGTAAAGCACAGCAATGATCACGACTAAGAATAATAGTGGTGAAAGTGTGCAACCTTGCCGTACCTCAAGGTTGCATTCAAATGTCGACATTCAATTTTTCCAACACTTTACTCATCGGTAAGAAAAGGCTTAGTCTGGATCACGATATAAAAACTTTCTCGTATTCTTTGAATAGCAGGTTAAAGACTGATGTTGAGATGCACAATAGTCATTATTAGATGATTGTCGTTACTCGCAATGTCTTCTCTGGGTTTTTTTTTCTACCAACGTTATGATTCATTAGACTAATTTCAATGTCAATGTGATTGATGTTTTGGAGATTTACGCAATTTTCCCGACTATCATTACTATTCCTCATGCATCGTCTTTGTTTAGGTCTAGGTCAACGGATATCCATTAACTGAGCCTTTTCCGTGCTTTGTAATATAACATATTTTCGCTCCAATAGGCTCTTGTTTTATTTAATACAAACTACAGTAGTCCACCATTGTGTACGGGTTACTCCATGCCATTGCAATAACCACTGATCTTGCCTTCGTGGTTACCTTTATCAAAACTCGCATTAATTAGTTGATCCTTTAAATCATTTGAAAGACTTAAGCCTTTTGTACGCCACCGCCTCGCAAGACCAACAACAGTAGAACTCCTTTAGCCAGCAGTGTCATCGACAGTATTCAATTTAAAAAAGTGATTATTCTCTAAGCTCCGCGTGAAACTGAATTATAAGCAGTTCATTGTGTTGCCAGCAAGCAAAATCTTATTCCCTTTCTTTTTTTGATAGAAAGGACAATCTACCACATCCCAGCCCATCAAGACATAGAAAGTTTGCCAGCCTTCTGATGAGTAGTGCCGCACACATTGAATCGAGGACGTGACAAAACCCATCACAGATTCAAGTCCTCTGAACAATCTTCTCTGAGATCCCATTTTCCGAGAACCACAAGCCGAAAACAGTAGTAGACAATAAAAGGAATTTCTTATCCAGGATTCCTCTTAGGTATTTGCTCTCTTTAGAAAATTTGTTCCTTTTTGCTTTGGCTATGTTACTAACTCTGGATCCCTTATACGAACTTATGTAACACTTACTCTTATCTCCTGCTCCATCATTACTATTGCAAAATCCCTAGTCTTAACTCTACGCAAGACTTCATTTAAATCTGGTATGCCAACAAATAATGGTATCTCTTAAGATCGCTGTACTAAGGATCATCTTATTCCTACATTCAAAATAAAAACTGTTGAATTAAAATAAATCGCTTCATTTCTAGCTCTTTGGAAACATCTATTTAAAAGCCATTGTGATTTTATACGCCACCTGGATATACTCTGACCGTCAGAGAGCTCAAAACTGCATAAGAGGACTGGGGTAAGTATTCTCCTTCATCGCAGGTCATTTCGAACTCTAACTATTCTCCATGCAGGTCAAAATGGATGAGGGACAATAATTTTTGGAAACATTTCCGCGACTACTTTCCCGTGGAATTGGTCAAAACCGCAGAATTGCCTCCAAACAAAAACTATCTTCTAGCATGTTTTCCACACGGCGTCATAAGGTAACTTAGATCATAGCCCTTTAAGAATAAATTAACCTAACCTTTTTGTTTCGACAGCATTGGCCTTTTCACAAATATGTGCGCTGATATCTCCAAATGGAATGAACTATTTCCAAGAGTTCGTGTTCACCTGGCAACTTTAACGATGCATTTTAATACACCCATCTGGCGAGAAATTATCCAATCCTGGGCAATGATCGCGGTATCAAGAAAATCATTAATGAATAATCTTACAACCTCAAATGATCCACAAGATCCTGTAAACGCCGATGGTCACACTGCCAGAGCTGTGGGCGTTATTGTAGGCGGGGCTCAAGAGGCTTTAGACGCAAAACCAGGAAAATATATTCTGACTGTAAGACATCGGAAGGGATTTATCAAACTAGCTATACAATCAGGGTAAGGAATAGCAATCTTCAATTTAAAAGGAAAACATTACCAAAATTGAATTTTCAGTGCTGCCATTGTTCCGGTATTTTCTTTCGGGGAAGTTGATCTATTCGATCAAGTCGACAATCCGCCGGATTCGTTTGTTAGGAAAATGCAAACGTATGTCAAGGATATCACTGGTATCTCTCCTTTGCTGTTCATAGGGAGAGGATTCTTTCAATATTCCGTAGGACTATTGCCACAACGTAGGCGAATAGTTCAAGTTGGTAAGTTCTTGTATTCTAAACACTGGTTGAAGTGAAACGACTTACTGTGTTCCATTTATACGGTTTCTACTTTAGTCGGCACCCCTATTGAGGTACAACAGTCTGACAATCCAAGTGAAGAAGAAGTCGATAAGTTACATGAATACTTCATGGACAGTTTGCACAAGCTTTTTGAGAGTCACAAGTCGAAGTACATTAAGAACTCAGAGGATGTAAAGTTAATCATGAACTAATACCTATGGATGTGTTTGCAATATTTTATAAATATTAAACGTGTACTTATTAATACATACATATAGGCTGCTGAAACAGAGTTACTAAATAATTTTCAATCTTTGTCATATATCGTAGCGTAATCAAATCATATATGTAAACTTCATGACAAAACGGCGGCAGATAGATGTAGCAGTTGAATTATCCTTCATAAGAGCAAACAAACATGCTTGATATCGCATCTGACAGTCTCTTTTTCTGGTATTGTGACTAGGACTAGTATGGTGAAGACAAACAATGGAAGCGAATTGACATTACATTACTACTAACTTTACGAATCACATGTCCCGAATAAGCCATCACTCTACTCACTTAACAAGTGCTAGACAGAAGCTCAGTCTATTTCTAAAAATAATTTCAAATGGTAGACTAAAAGATTTTACGAAAAGACCATACGAACTTGAGAAATCTAGAAGGGAATATCATAACATAGTCGCTATGGGTTCACTCGGTTGCCCACTATACAGCATTTCGGAAGAAGTGATGTACACCACGATTTGCAATCTCTGGATCCAATTCAAATGCAATATCGACACATAAGTCCTCTCCCTTAGAGTTCTGGTTCAAATGGGCAAAATGGAACAAATAACTTAATCAGAAAACCTAAATCGCATGATTTGGACTTTAGTGCAGTCAACGCAATGCACTATCAACACACATCTCGTCTCCCTTAAGGTTTTAGGTCAAATGGGCAAAACGGACCAAAAAACTTAACCAAGAAAAACGCAAATCGCATTACTTAGACTTTGGTTAACTCAGTTGCTACCTATATACCATTTGACGAGAAATGGGGTATACTGCGGTCTAGAATAGTCTGAATCGAAAGTCAGATACACATTGCAAATGCAAAGTCGATACACACCAGTATTAACCAATTGAAAGACCGAAACTTGTCTGCAAAAGTTTTAAGAAAATTCGGAATCTCATCGAAAAATCATTCTCTTCAGCGTGAAGTCCATTTTTGGCTTGATGGCTTTATCAATAAGCAAAATGTGCATTACGAGCTCACTTGAGAGTCAATTGCATCCAGAAAAGTGACTGGGTGGTGTGGATTTCCTCCCGAAGATATGACTGGACTATATTTGTTTTTCCGATAAAAATAATCATCATACTACGGACAATTCAATTCACTAAAGTACCATATTGGAAAGCTATTTGTGACCAGAATTTAATGGCATTGACATCAGTGATGTGTGGTTCCAAGAACATGGTGCCACATGCCACATAACTGGTCAAACAATTAATGTATTGAAGGAGAAGTTCGGTAATCGTGTCATCTGTTGGATGTCTTTTTATGAGGCTACGTTAAGTCGTTGAATTATGCCAAGAAACCAGAGCGTAACAAAAGCTCAGGAACCATATCAAATGCGACGTATCAATTGATGTGTGGAAGAGTGCTGGAAAATTGACTGGCAAGAATAAATCACTTCAAACGTCTTTACGGTGGTCGTATAAACTAAATCGTATTCCTGCACCTGGAATGAACTTCAGCCCGATATCTCAATTACTCAGTATTTTATTTCAATACAAAATTGTTAGGTTGTTATTGTAAAACCCTTTACAAACCCAGCACTAAGTTTAGTTTGTCACAAAAAGCGAAGTTGTTATCTATACGTACAACAATATATAAGCCATGACTCGTAAAGTCTAAACGTCACTCTAACCAGGACAATAAAATAAACATATCATCTGCGGAAATGCTTTGAAACAATAGAAAGAAAAGTCAAAAGTTTGATGCTTTGATCCCATTAAGCCAGTCAAAGTATTTTTTTTTTATTAAACCGATTCAATAAGATAACCGTCTTGACCTTCACTCAGACTACACAAAGCGAATAGCCCCCATGCATACGACACGAGAGAACAATTATTCGTCACTTCCAATGGTGACAAACTCCGGATTCATTTGACAAGTATGGCAATAAAAACCAGATAAGAACGCAATCATGCATTGATTACGTCTCCATTACACATCATTCTCGGCTTACATCGAAGTGATATTAATTACCTACAAACACTTGTATCTGAACCAGCTGTGTGGCTCACGCAATTCATAATCATATGGATTATACGTTCTTATTGATAACTGAGCTCGAACCATGTCCACTTCCCAATTACACTTGCAAAACAATGCGAGAGAAGCTTTTCGGTTTCGAACACAGACTGACCCATTTTCGGGTCGAAATGAAGGCTACATTTTTTTTCGGGGCACTACCATCCGAGCAAAGTCGCATACAATAAAAGCCTCGGCTAAACTTGTATAAGGCGTTTTGTTGCCAGTCACTGACGGTAATCTGGCTGCGTTGTTGTTTATCAGGGCCCGGCACCGATGTTTATCAATACCCAAGTATAGACTATACGATACTAGAAATAAGTGTTTTAAGAATGTTCTGAGTGCCTATACGGAAATTGTGCGGCGTGTAGATTCGTTAGACAAATTCGGTCTGAGTGTCTCGGGGTAGAAACGTGTTGTGTAGTGAAAAAGAAGTTCAAATATTTTAATTATGGTTAAAATAGAGTGGGCACCGGTGAAGATCCCGCCTCGTAGGCGCATACAAACCTTCACCGTTGGGGTGTATCTTTTCCTTATGTTTGTTGTTGGAATGTTTTCGTATCTATTGTGCGGTGTCATCTTGGTGAGTAGCTTTGTTTGTATGCATGCATGAGTAATTGCTAATTTACCACATTTAGGCGAAGCCCGCAATCAAACAATATAATAGATGTACACATAAACATTAAAAAAAAAATAAAAAAAAAATAGTGCTGCATTTAAATTTGTAATTATTCTACATGTATCTAAGTAGGTATGTTTTAGCCTTCAGTGATTGTTGTTGTTGTTGTTACTATTAAATATTGTTCTACGGGTTGGTGTCGAGTCGATAAGATGTTTGCAGTAATAGCGATTTCAAAGTCAATTGGTTTTGATTTCGATTTATCAGATTAAGTGGTTCGATAATAATCGTTTTGTTAAGAGAAATATTTCATTTTATTTTTAAAGGTGTGCTCCTATTTGTAGTCACATTGTACGTTCAACTAGTGAGGTCTTGCGTACAAATTTTCTGTTATATAAAGCAGAACATGTATAAAAGTGACGTTTAAGATGCACCGTGTGTTAATTAGTGTCCAGTAGTATAGCATATGTAAAATATGATAAATATGATCTAACTCTCAGCTGAGATCAAGAATGTACTCAACTTTCTTGCTTACGTGGCGGTACAGTTTGGAGTGAACTTGAGCCTCAACCAACAAACCTCTCCAGTTAGCCCGGTCCATAGCTAAGTCGTGCACTGCAAGTGAGTTGACATCCCCTTCCACTTGTGCGCACCACCTAACGAGAGGCCTTCCGGAGCATTTGTATGACACCGCTTCACATGTCCATCTTAATCGACTAATGTCGATTAGTGTTTTTGACTAGATGAATCGCTCATATAGATTATCGTTGACAACCCTTCTCAAAAACCCCCCAACGCAAAGAGGATCGATAATTTTGCAAAGAATTTGTTTCTTGAAGCGGCCGAGTATGCCTTTATCCGCTTTATCAGCATAAAACAGGACTTGGATGATCAGGGTTTTATACAGAATCTCCTTAAGTAGTTGTTAGGGATATAGCTTTTCCAGGTTTAATTGCCTACTCAGCCCAAGGAAACAGCGACTGACAAGAGCTCTCCTTCGTTTGATTTCTGCTGAGATGTTATTGTTTACAGAGTTCACAGCAGAGCCGAAGTAGACAAAGTCACTTACTACCTCGAAGTTACAGATGCCGACGTTCTGTCTAACTTGCCGGTGTTATATGTTGGCAGCATCATTTTTGTGAGTTTCGCACAATCCTTGCAAGTACGATGTTCAACAGACCACATGACTGCGCGACGCATTATTTAAGTCCTTTTCTGAATTCAAATGTCTCGGGAAGTTCGTTACCAGCCTTAATCGTCATCCTGTCATCCTAGGCGAACAAGTTGGCAGGGGAATCCAAGCGTAATACGGCTCAGTATAGCTCGTCTGGTGTGGCGTTCACACAGTATGACAGATACGATCTTGTATGCGATGTTCAAGAGAATAATACTTCTATAATTGGCCAAATTCAGGGGATCTTCTTTCTTGTTGACCGGACAAGATTCCATTCATCAGGCATTGTATATACTCGTCTCATCTTTATGAAGAAGTACCACAGCACTTTGGATCTCATATGATCATGTCCTACTGAATGTTTAACTGCATCTTGCATATACTACAGTAGGAACCTTAATATGCACTGCGATTTATAAGATCATTTGTACTAGCCCAGCTAGTGCAGTTGGTAGAGCTTTTAACCCCATGTTGGGCGCCATTATTAAGAGTGTGGTTAGGGCAATGCTGGTGGTATCTGGTCTGACAAACATCTGGGAGTATAACGGTCATGAAAAAGCTTCTCATAACAAATTGCCCTTCGGACACAGCATTAAACAGTAGGTCCCTTCCATTCATATCAAGTATAAAATACGCACAACACGAATGGTTGTGAGAAGCTAGGTGGGTCTCATAAAGCTGTAGCGCCTAAAATTTGTATTTAGATGTCATTGGTAACTTTGACGGCTGCTGAAACATAACAATTGAAAAAAGTATCATTTCTATCTGGTCCCCCTTTATGAAAGCGTATGCATAGATATAATAGGACTGCACATTATTTGTTACCTATGGGTATAAAACCTTCGCGCCGTACTTAATTGATCAATTTTTATGGCGGGTAACCCATTAAATATATCTATACTATCCTGATTATCGCTTATGAAGTTCATAAAGTCTGCAACTATTTTCGATATGATAAAACCGATTACTCAGGGTATATAGTACGTTACTTACATTTAACGCTTTTTATCAAAAATTAAATTCACAAAAGCCAGCGACCCGAAGCCATTCGAGAAATGCGATGACACCATGTTAAGTGGGGGTTCATTGGCCCAAATTTTGTCTTCAATGGTTAGCAAGGCAGTCACAGTCAATGTAAATAGTGATGTTGACTGAATAATGGCGATGGTTTGAAGTGTATTCTCCACTCAATATTTGGCAATAACGATGAAAATTACGGTGATGGTTCACACATTTCTCATTTCGAAGAAGTATGGACCAATGACTGTCCCGGACCAAATTAGACACAGTGACAGTGACTTTTTGTGGATGCAAATCCAAATGCAAAATCAAATGAAATGCATAGGTTTATATCTTTGTGAACACGTTCACCAGCGGCATTTCAATAAGGGATTATAAATCTTTTTCACAATTTTAACACATTTAGTGCTTTGGAAACGATTCATATTTTAAAATGGCAAGGCTTAGACTAAACATAAAGCCGCCTCTTTTTATCTCCAAAAGAATGGAGGGGAAAAGTGAGGCCTAAATCCAGCAATGATACACTGGCTATGTAATCCTAATGTAAGACCCATCTTGTATGATAGAAGGCCACTATATAGAAGAATATACGGCATACAAAGGACAATGCACGACTCTTTTACCCTTGACCTACAAATAAAACTGCAGGCGAGTAATAGTGAGTTTCACTAATGTAGGGTTCCTCAATGCTAATAGTCATTTCTCCACATTCGTGCTGAATCAGATAACATCGTCGGTAGCCTGGACTTCGATACTCCATAGGAAGTAATATATCCATAAAGGGAGGATTGGAGGACATTATATATTTACTCGTTGAATGTTAAAGCATAACTCGGAGTAGAATTTTGGAAAAACTATAGGGATGAGGAGATAGAAGAAACCGATCTCCAATTCCTATGAACTTGCCCAGCTCAGTTCCATAAAAGACTACTCTACCTAGGAGCTCCTTTCTTTGGCAACCTAGGTGAGCTGGCGTCACGAGCCTCCTTCGCTTTATTAAAAACTCCGGTTCGTTTAACTAATCCTGGGTAGCCAAATGAGATCCACAGCGTCAATGCACACCTGTGCAGTCAACTCCTAAGAATATTGTAAGTTTTAGCAGATTTTTACTGGCCAGATTAGGAAAGAACGCACTTGGATAAGTTGTACAGCTTTATTTCGTATCCAATCGTGTACATTTTCATTATACTTTACCCTTTCTATTTTCAGCTTCGAGGAAATATGTTTTTAAAGGCTCTTGTGGTAGCCTATGCTGCCTGGATTTACCTAGATCGGAACAGAGCCGAAAATGCAGTACGAGGATCGGGGTAATAGTGTCTAATTCCTAACAAATTTATTTTTATACATTCGTCTATTCACAGGTTACGATGGATGAGAGACAATTTCTTCTGGAAGCATTTCCGAGACTATTTTCCAGTGGAATTAGTAAAAACCGCTGATTTACCGCCGAATCGAAACTACCTCCTAGCCTGTTATCCGCACGGTGTCATAGGGTAAACTAAGTCTATCCATCTTCAGCAGTTTTATCCGCTCTGATGCATAACATTTACAGCATTGGAGTTTTCACGAATATGGCCGTTGACATTTGCAAATGGGAGAAGTTATTTCCAAAAGTTCGTCCCCACCTGGCCACACTGGCATTGCATTTTAACACACCATTGTGGCGACAATTTGTTCAAGCCTGGGGTATGGTCTCTGTGACAAGGACATCGCTTTTCAATAATCTCACGACTTCACATGATCCACGAGATCCAATAAATACCGATGGCTATATTGCCAGTGCTGTTGCCGTAGTTGTAGGTGGAGCACAAGAGGCGTTAGATGCCAGGCCGGGCAAATACATTCTAACGATCAAAAACCGCAAGGGATTCATTAAATTAGCCATGAAATCAGGGTAAATCATGATAACTGCATTGAGAAACCGTAATAAGAATTTCGATGTTTTCAGTGCTGCCATAGTGCCGGTATTTTCATTTGGCGAGGTTGATGTCTTCGATCAAGTCGACAATCCGCCAGATTCGTTTGTGAGAAAAATGCAAGTGCTTGTAAAAAAAATTACTGGCGTTTCACCGTTATTAATCCTAGGAAGAGGATTCTTTCAGTATAATGTTGGTTTGCTGCCACAACGCAGACGTATTATACAAGTTGGTGAGTACATCTATTGCTAGTGTTTTTAAGTTCAGTTTGTAGATTTGGGTTTTCTTTCTTGTTTTAGTTGGGGCACCTATTAACGTGCCACAGTCTGACAATCCAAAGGAAGATGACGTCGATAAGCTGCATCAACAGTTTATGGATAACTTAAACGAACTCTTTGAGACTTACAAATCAAAATATATTGAGAATTCAGAGAATGCTGTGCTGGTGATGCACTAGCTCGGACCCACTTGATGTTTTCCAGTGATAGTATTTACGTTATACGTATACATACATATGATATTTTGTAAATAGACGTTTAACTTAAGCATACCTTTTGAAAAAAGGAGTTTTGTACTTAATCCACTGTGTACGTCTGGATATCCTTAAACCATTACCGTTTTGGAAAATAGCACAATGAAAAGAAAAGCATATTTTAGAACGTCCCAGTGCTAATTTTAGCTTCATCCCATCGAGCTGCTAATTGTCTCTGTTATTTGCTGAGACCCTCAGTTTGTCAGTGCGATCCGTGGTTTCGCAGTAGTAAGAAACCTACTATTCTAAAGTAAATGAAACGATTTCAATTGAGCTGAATCTTCGCACCCCTATTGCAGACAAAAGTAGTCCATTTTGTTAACAGTACACGTAATCAGGATAACGTTTTCGTGGAATTCGACCAGGCATAGACATCGATGTTATGCGAATCAAGCATCCTTGAGTGTAGTGTAGCAGAGTGACTACCATAACTGCTCCACAAACTTTAAGTATAGAAAAACTTACCATGTGTAATGGTTCTATCGCCTGAAAAAGTCAGTGTATTTGAATGTTTTTCGTGTTTTTCAGCACCACCCCAAGTCCATCAAGGCTAACTGGAAAGGATTATTGATTCCGAACTTGATTGACCCCGAACTGTAGTGCATCTTTAGAAAGTAATTGTTGGCATAGACTATGGACATGAAATGGACAAATCACACGAACTAAGTTTCCTGTTGAATGGTTTATATCTAGAGATAACAAGGTCACATTTTTGCTCAGTCAGCTACGTGGCACGTAGTGCCATATTGTTGAATAAACGCACAAGTCATCTTTTTGCTATTCATTCTAATAATAGTTAGTCAACATTGTTCGGTAGCGATCTCGATTGATTATCGCAATATTTCCAGAAATATTAAAGTCTAAGTACGTACGAATGACTTCGTGTTACTGTTTTGATCAAATATGACAACTTTGCTAATTAATGCAACCGTTAACCCAGAAATGGGCTAAAAATGATTTCGCGAAACGAGTAAAATAGGCACAACAAGTGTATATTGTTCTAAATGTAGGTAATATACTTAGATGAGATGATGACCAAAAAATCGTAGCTAATTTCACGCATAACAAACAAGGCCTATTGGAATAAAGGTGAATTTCTATTGAAACTAGGCCACCTAAAAACTTTATCTGAGCTGTCTACAGTTTCGGGGTGAATCAACAATTCTCTCCAATTAGCGCAGCCCTTACTAAACTACCTCTAGCTGACCACTCCAAGTCCGTTATATTATTATAAGTCCGTGAGGTATTCAATATTCAACTGCGTTATCCCTCCAGATCACATGCGAAGATTCTAGGGTCCGGAGCGTTGGTGTCAAAAGACTCGATGAGATCATTAACGATATTGCTGGAGCAAAGAACATTCTCCTTCGTCATCCTGCACAGGCGAACCAGTTTGGCAGGGATGGCAAAAGCTGACATGACCCTGTATAGCTCCTCTCCATAATAACTCTCATATGCCGCCTTACAATTAATGAAAAGATTGTTGGTTCCATACTTGGACTTCTTGGGCTTGTTGTTTTTTCCAGGATCTGTCAAAGTGTGAACATTTTATCAACTGTGGACTTTCCTGGGCTGAGACCACACTTATTGAGCACGATCAAGGTCCTGAAACGTGTTACAGGTATTCAAAAGGTATGACATATAAGATTTTCTACGTGACGTTCAGGATACCACCATAACTAATGCAATTCAGCGGAACTCCTTTCTTGTGGATTGCGCAAACGATGCTGAAATTCTATTCATCAGACTCGTCTGACTAAATATTAGATAGATTTTGATCTATTATTCTAGATAGAAGTTTCTTTTATTATCTACTACTCGCTTCTATTTGGCTTAAAGTACTGATACAGTAAATACAATCCTGCACCTGTTACCAAAGTCGTAACACAGGCTCCAATTGACGTTGGTATAGGTGCGAAGCTTTCTTTAATATTTTCCTTGTCATCAGGTGTCATACTGTGTTGTTCTTCTTTTGTCACTATTTTAAATAAATAAATGACACAATTTAATATGTACAGAAAAAAATACACTATTCGTGAATACTCACAGAAAATGTTAAGGATATCGTTTGAACTCTTAGGATTCAATAACATTTTTCTCGTATTTTTCACTTCATAATACATGCTTTCAATTTGTGAAGGCTTTAAATATTGTAGCAAATTCACTTTTTTATTCCAGAACCAGTTTATCCTTTGATCGTTTAAAGCAATCTCCAACTTTTCAAACATCTGTAATTGCAGATTTATAGAATAATTAGCGTTTTAGGTGACTAACGAAGGATTCGTAGATATCATATGTCTCGCTAGAGCGACGAGACGCACGGCCTTTAGCCAACGACCTGTTATGGCCAGAAATGTGCTAAGTCTAGATAAGCTATAAGGATTATTCAGCTAAGTGAGGAATCCCTAACCAAGAAGGTATAATATAAGGCGTCACTATACGGGGTCATTTGTCCAATGAAGCGGGTAAGCCCTCACACACTTTAGGCTGATCAAGCTTCCCTTGTTCCATTGAAAGATGGATGATAGATCTACACGTTCGATCCAAACGAAGTCTTGGGGATATGTCTCCAACCCAACACGCCTACACTAAAGCTCGATCTGTTGAAACAGCCCTGCGCATGAGGTGGTAGCACAGATTGAAGATTCACTCCACCACAATGAATTCACGCTAGATATAAAAGAAGCCTTCAACAATTTGAAATCCATAGCGATAAGAATAGCATTCGACCAACAAAACATAGACCCAGTAATCTCAGACTGGGTTGAATGCATGCTCAAGACGAGAGCATGCTACTTACAACTGGGTGACTGCCAAGTACTGCCCTCTAGAGGCACCCCCAAAGTGGAGTCTTATCCCTTCTTCTACGGATACTGGGATACTGGTTATGAACAGAAACTTAAAGGAATTATAACGAAATGGATTCCAAGTTGTCGCATACGTAGATGATGTTGTCATAATGCAATCCGCCCTTAGTAGCGACCAAAGTGGTCGGTAGTGTGTGAATTAAACGTTAACGCCCTAAGGACAAATAAGAGAACATTCCGATAGATCGGGTCCCTGCGAGTCAACGGTACATCCTTCTAAGTGCCAGATGAGGTGAGATTCTTGGGCTGTATACTCGACCGTAACCACACTTGGAAAGAGAACCAAAACCTTTGATAAACAATTGGGGCCCAAGGCCGCCATCATCTACCGCCATCAAGAAGAACAACCATTTTGTGATGCTGCTAACCTTCCGTCGGCCACAACACCTAGTGCTTCTGTAGTCTAAACCTCGACTTTATCTTCTCCTTTAACACCAGACTCTCTCAAAAGTACTGGGGAGTTTGTCCCATCGTCATCTAGAACACATCAACAACAAATACGGGAACTTAAGCAGATCCAGACATATTGAGTAGATGCGATCGTACTTGGACAGGAGTAGATCTAAAAGAGATGTTAGTTTGCAGAACTATTGTTTTCGAGCTTTCTTTTCAAGTCTACTACCAGCTCTGAATCCTAAATTTAAAAGAAGGCACACTCTTTCTAGGCATTAACGATTACATCGATAAGACTTAAGGGTTTCTTATGAATAAAAATAGACGTTATCATCTGTCATAACTTTGAGCGAAGGTATACAGACTAGCAAAAACTGGGCCATCGGTAAATAGAGCCCTTGGAGATTGTCAGGTCGTCCTAGTCTGACTACTTATTAAATTGTGCTTAAGTCGAGTCTGACGAGATCAGTCAAAAGTACTCGCCAATTGCTTTCAAGGGTCGATAGAGCTTGAAATATACATAGAACGTCATAGGTTCTCCGTCTTCTTTGTCTCTACAGCTTCGAAGGAAATGTTTTGAGGAAGCAATCAGTATGCTTGTGTATTGGTTTACCCATGAAGATGTCAACTTTATTTCTTAAATGATTCCCCCTGACGGAGATAAGTCTTCTGGTTTTCTTACAATCCATTTCTTGGACAAATTTGTCCAGATGAGATAAAAATATGAATCTTATCAATTAATTGTAGGGTCCTGCTACAATCATTAGGGCGGTACAGGTATACATCATCATTAGCTCTTGCCATTGGTTGACTGCCGATATTAGGAGCCATAGCACTGCAATCTAATGAGTTAATTGGATACCAGACAAAGGCTTCTTGGACTGATATGATTTCTGTTTGAAAAACGAATGCTCGTATTATCTCTATTTCATAATTAAGAGAGGAGACACAAACGTAATCAGTTAAGACCCACGACTTCTAAATATGAACAATGTCCTCACCATCTTCTTCACGTCGCAGTAACAATTTAGCAGAGCCTGATATTGAAGATTAATCTGTGTCAACTGATGTACTTACTAAGTATATTAGTGGTAACTGGTACAGGGGCCTCTGTTACTATGAGATACTCCTTCTAATCAGAGAATTTATCATCACTAATCTTCTTCTCAGAAAGCTTTGACTGGAACAACCCAACCGGTTTTTCAGATAAGCGTGAAAACATACTCTCTTGTAAACTTTTAAGAGGAGCGACTGAATCCCAAAAACCATCTATGTATACAACTTTCATACTTACAGTGTGTAATACCATAGTGATTGACTGATCCTTCCAGAAATCACTTCCAACTTCTTCATCATGCCACAGGAATAGGGTTTTTATGTAGTAACTCTTCAGTGTATGCATCTCTTTCATATCACGAAACTTCTTCATAAGTCGTGCTGCATGCTTAAGGTTGTATTTATCCAATATAATGCTTCTTTCAGAATCTGCGTAAGAACATTTAAACGATGGGTTATTGTTTGTACCATGTTGTGGGCGCGGTATAGCCTCCCAATAGCCCACGGTTGGCTTTCGTGGAGAAATAGATTTGCTATTCTCAAATCGAAATGCAGGAACAAAGTCAATGCTCAATAGTTTAATTCGATCTCTCACAACGCCAATAGTGTGAGCTGGTCCATTTTTACTGTAGGACAATTGATACGTTATGCCATTGCAGACCAGTACTCTACGTATTGAAGTTAAGAATATTTCAAAACGTCCTTCGAGCCAACTTTGAAATTTATCCAGTAAGAAGTATCCTTTTTCGCTAACCTTCCCCCGTAAGAAAATGCCCATCATGTTGTTTTTGATTTTTTCTGAATGTGTTAAGAGATCCGATAAGTCAATGTAAACACTGCCCAAGTTTGAAGCATCCGGTCGTATTTTGACAAGATGATCATCAGGAAACTTAAGTCGCACTACAAGGTCAAATTCATCAGGTTTTGAAATCTTCAGCCTATCGGGATAGCTTCCTAAATAAAAAATAATACAAAATGACACATTAAATAGGAACCTTCACATAGCGTAGAGAGGTTGTTAACAATTAAAAGTCGCAAGTCTGACGGACAAGCTGTAAAAAGGTGAACAAATGATTGTGTAGAACTAAGCACTGTCATTTTAATTGGCCTCGGGAGAGTAGAGAAAACTAGACCTAACCGAGATAGCCAAATAGCAAATCATGCGATCTCCGTACTACTGTTGAGAAAATAGGTTCTGTAATCTTCCAACTGCAGCGGTTTTCATTTGTTTCCACTCTTCTGGAAGAACGAACATACTTAATGTGAGATAAAGGGCCAGCAGTGCGGAAGGCAGGAAGCCCCTTGCTCCCCACTTCCAGTGCTGCGGGACTTAAGCCAGCAGCCGATTTGAACCCCAAAGGGTCCAAGCCGGCTGCCAGCTCCTCTCAGTCTGCCCTGGAACGACGACTAGGTTCGGCAAGAGGACAAGGTAGGAATCGAACCGTGGTAAGGAAGGAATGCCTCTTGCAGTCCGCCTCAATCGCGGACGATTCCAGACCTCGCGCGATCGAACTTGGCAAAGGTTCACAGCCTAAACCCAAACCGACCGCGTGTAGTTCCACTGCCGCAGAGTACGTACCTAGCGCAGGGAACTCCAAGCGAGCGGTCAAAGGTATCTTCGGTAAGAGGGCGGAAAGCCTCATGCCATCCACCTCTACTGAAGCCACTAGAGGCCGCCCCAAAAGAGGTAGAAATGAAGATTCGATATCGCCACCGGTCGGGAAAAGCAGCAAGAAAGCTAAGCTGGCGGACAACCCCACTCCCAACCTTCAGGTGGCGATTGTCGATTTTAATAGCCCCGAAAAAAGACTAACGAAGGACCAATGGAGGCTGATGGAGCTACGGATCTTGGAGGGTGTTAATGACTCTATTGTCAATAACAAGGGATCCTCCCCCCTCTTCGAGCAGCTCACCACCTTCAAGGGGTTCAAACTATTAAGGTGTGACAACGAGTTCACCCTTAATTGGCTCAAATCCTTCGTGTCTAGTACGCAGGCTCCATGGGCAAACGCCGACATTCGACTAGTCGAAAAGAAGGACCTGCTTGAGTACACCAGACCGAAGGGGCGCATTTTGATCCCTGGTCCTTATATACCCAGAGAAAGGATTGAGAGAAATCTCCGTCACCTCAATCCAGAGCTTTATAGCGATAACTGGGAAGTAATGGAAATGGGCGAGCACTCAGAGCATGGAACGGAGATAGTAGTTCTTCTTAACCACAAATCCATGCCTATGCTCCGAAGGTACAGCAACAAGGTGCGTACCGGAATCACTCGCTGCAAAGTCCGTCCCTTTTTCGACGGTGCAGCGAGACGGAACAAGGATGCTGGTGCTAAGGTAAGACAATGATGAAGATTGTACAAATTAACCTCCACCATAGCATTGCAGCTAGCGCTAACCTCATCTATTTCTTAGGTACCAACAACATAGATGTTGCCTTAGTGCAAGAGCCATGGATCTCCCGTGGCAAGATCAGCGGGCTCGGGCATAAAGACTTTGCCACGTATACACGCCTTACGACGCAATCACCCTCCCACCATCCTCATTAACCCGCGAACTTGTGCAGAGGGCAAGAGACGAAGGATCGGACCTACTCATGGGATGCGACGCTAACTCGCACCATGTACAATGGGGCAGCAGTGATACCAACCACCGCGGTGAGTCCTTATTTGAGTTTATTATTGAAAGTAGCCTAATAATAGCCAATAGGGGTAGTGAACCTACCTTCGTAGTTAGAAATAGGCAAGAAGTAATAGATATAACCCTAGCAAGTAATTCGAGTTCTCTCTTAATTGAGAATTGGAAAGTTCTGGAGGTGGAATCATTCTCTGATCACAAGATTATTGAATATGTCCTTCGGTCCTCCTGTGACTCTTATAAACCATATAGGAATCCCAGGAGAACCAACAGGGACGTCTTCAATAAAATAGTGAGTAAGAGTCGACGACGCCTTCAAGAATGTAACTTGCAGTGTCCTTCCGACATAGATGAGAAAGCCGTGGAAGTCGCTAATGTCTTCAAAGAGGCTTTTAATATAGCTTGTCCGATGACCAAAGGGAAGTGTAAGAAATCACCTCCATGGTGGAACAAAGAGCTGGCAGACATCAGGAGATCCACTAGGAGTCTCCTCAATGCTGCCAAAAGAACAAACTCAGATGCGGACTGGGGTCGATATAAAGACAGTCAGAGAAGGTTCAAAAACGAGACGCAAAAAGCAAAGCGTCGGTCTTGGCAGAGTTTCTGTAATGACATTAACTGAACTACAGAATCTGCGAGACTTCGAAAGATCCTCTCAAGACAATCTGTGGCTATTGGATCACTTAAGGATCCCGACGGTAATTGGACTGAATCATGTTCTGAGTCACTAAAATTGCTTATTAGCACCCATTTCCCTGGGAGTGCAACTCAACCTGTCGATAGGAGATCTCAGAGGAGAGAATCGATTGGGCAATAGCCTCGTTCTCACCTTATAAATCACCAAGGCTGGACGGAATCATACCGATCATGCTTCAGAGCACCTCAAGTACGGTTATTCCGGTATTCAGAGAACTATTTATCAGTAGTCTCAAACACAGACATATCCCTAGAACATGGAGAGAGGTCAAGGTGGTGTTCATACCCAAGGCTGGAAAGCCAAGCCACACCACCGCCAAAGATTTCAGGCCTATTAGCCTAACCTCCTTCATTTTGAAAACATTAGAAAGATTAGCCGATATCTACATTCGCAGCAGACTTCGTCCCGAGGTCATGTCCACAGCCCAACACGCTTATACCAAAGGAAAAAGTGTGGAAACGGCGCTACACTGCGTTGTCGGCTCTATCGAGAAGTCCTTAAAAGACAAGGAATTCACTCTCGCCGCATTCCTGGACATTGAAGGTGCTTTTAACAATGTCAAAACGGATGCGGTTCGAAGAACCCTGTTAAATCACAAGATTCACGATTCACTTACCAACTGGATTGTTGCAATTCTTGAGGAAAGACATATTATCGCAGAACACGAGGGTACAAAGATGGAAGCTTTCGCCTCCAGAGGCACCCCTCAAGGCTGAGTAATCTCCCCGCTACTATGGGTCATTGTACTAAATGAGGTGCTGCTACAACTCAGGTACAGTGGTGTTAAGGCCATTGCATATGCGGACGACATAGTACTGCTAGCCACAGGTAGATTTCTACCTACCCTGAGCGAAATATTGGAGAACGCGCTTAAGATCCTAGTCACCTGGGCTGAGAAATGTGGACTAGCGGTCAATCCCCATAAGAGCGAGCTGGTATTATTCACCAACAAAAGGAAAATTCCTGAGTTCACATTACCGTCCATTGGGGGTACTCCCCTCAAAATCTCGGATAGCGCTAGATACCTAGGACTCGTTCTTGATAGAAAAATGAACTGGAGACCTAATATCAATGAAAGAATTAAGAAAGCAACTATAGCCTTCTATACTTGTAGTAGAATATTTGGAAAGAATTGGGGTCCAAAACCTAAAATTATTCTATGGATGTATACGGCGATAGTAAGACCTATTCTGACGTATGGTTGTCTTGTATGGTGGCCGTCCGCCAGCAAGTCCACCAACTTAGCGGCCCTCACGAGGATCCAGAGATTGGCCTGCATTGGCACCACAAGTGCCATGAGAACAACACCTACTGCAGGACTAGAGGCTATCCTCAATCTTCTACCTCTAGACATTTTCGTTAAAACCTCGGCAGCTATAAGTGCCCTAAGAATAAGTCAGTCTGATAGCTGGAATCATAATGCAACAGGTCATTCCATGATCCTGGAGAAATATCTAGGAAAAGTCTATACTACGGATTACCTAACTCCGTCCCTAGATTTTCATAGACCGTTTACTAGCTCGTTCCCAAGCAGGGAAGAATGGAAGGATGGCCAGCCTGCCAACACACGTTCCATCTCTATCTATACAGATGGATCTAAGATGGATGTAGGCGTGGGGTCTGGCATTTTTTCTGAACCGCTGGGGATATCTAGATCAGTCCGCCTCCCTAACCATAGCAGTGTTTTCCAAGCGGAGGTCCTGGCAGTGGCTCCGCAGGTGAGACTGCGATGAGAGCAATACCACCGGAAGGTATCCCCTTTTTCATCGAGAGCCAGGCAGCAATAAAAGCGATTACTGCTACTGAAATAAAATCCAAGCTTGTGAAGTGCTGTCGCGAAGAACTCAAGGTTCTTGGAACACAGCACAAGGTTACACTCTGCTGGGTCCCTGGACGCGAAGGTATTCCAGGCAATGAGAAGGCAGACGAACTGGCAAGAAGAGGCTCTGAATCTACGTCACAACAGGTAGACACCTCGGTGTTCATCCCGCCTTGCACATTGAAGCAAAAGGCATGGATCTTGGCCAGAAATGAGGCCAATAGTAGATGGTGCTCCCTGGACGCCTGTTTGGTCAGCAGAAGCCTATGGCCTTGCTTTGACACGAGTAGGACCAACCGAATTATGCTAAAGGATAGGAAGTCTCTTTCCGTCCTTATAGGAATAGGTACCACATGAGAAAGTTAAGACTCACGGATGAAGATCTATGTCGGGGATGTGGAGACGAGGAAGCTAATGAGGATACTGAGGATAATGAGGATTTCTTTGTCACTGCCCTGGGCTTATCCACCTTAGATTCAAATTTCTAGAGCGACACTTTTTCCGTGACCTCGAAGAATTAGCGAACAGACCAATAAATGAAATTTCTAGGTTCATCAAATCAACGGGATGGTTTGGTGATCCACAAGATACTAATCAGCACTAGGGTTTACCAAGGGCAAGGGACTTTTTCCCCTTTGGGTATCACAATGGGTCTGTATTGACCTGAGTGTGGCGACGTGTTCTAGTTGCCGACCCACATACCTAACCTAACCTAACCTACTCAATGTGAACGCAGTCCGTCGATCGATTATACGTCTTATCTTATACTGCTGGGAATCTCTTAATGTGGGTGATTTTCAAGGTTGGCAGAATGATGTGTACGCACTTAGTAAAGTTATCAACAGGTTCCAGATTATGAATAGATAAAACAGTCAGTTTCCCTCAGATCTGCGTCCCTTCATTGTGCGTAAGTGTAGTCGGCGCACGTTTTAATGGAGCTCCGCTTGAAGATCCTCAGTTTATTAAATCAAAAAGTAGCCATCACGAGCTTATAGCGTTTAACTCAGCTTATCGCTTTTAACTCCCGGATTCACAAACTTAACAAAGCAATCAATACCCTTACAAAATAGACGCCTGCTTCTTTGTCGATATCATCTAAATTCGACCTTAAAATACCATGGAAAAGTCTGGTATTGTTTTGTAAGGACTCTCAATAGGTTCGAGGATAAAATTTGCCGAAAAAACCAGTAAGTCTCAAGTCATGATAGCAGTCGTTTTTTCGTTCTAGGTGTTCCAGGCCGGATTCATTTAAGACTCAAAAATGTTGATCTTATTAAAACCACAGTTTTGTTCAGTCACCGATTTTCTGATCTGAAGCTTTTTCACTTGCTAACTTCGTTAAGCACTATCATCCTCCAACTTAGATTCTAAGATGGGTTCAGTTTTGGGTATGTCCCAAGTGTTCAGGAGAAATAGAATAGGACCCAGGAGACGTTCTTGTGGAACTCCACCGAAAACTTCATTGAACTCTTTCGTTTTTATTCCGAAACAATTTATTTTGTGGTAAGATTCTAAGGTCTTATATAAATGTTCCACAAGACACTACCATCTTAGCTTGTATTTCAAGCCGTTGTCCATCTTCGACTTTTATTACTCGGTCACTCATTGTCAATATTAATCAATAAGTAACAACTTTGCCATAATACATAGACACTCCTTTTGTTATGAAGAAGTCTATTAATTTACTTGTTTTTGCTGCAGCGGAAGGCAAATATGTTGGTTTTCCTGTGGAGGAGAAATCAACCCCGAATTACATACCAATATCGTACAGGAATCCTCCTTCCAAAGAATTGTATCTTAAGCCCAAAAAGGTTTATTTTGCATTAAACTCATGACCAATTATGAAAATCATTTGAAGAGAGTTGAAGATATCGAAATATTGTCTTCCATTCTTTCGGTGTGCATTGACACCGACCATATCCAACATTTTGACATGTTCCGCTTTCAAAGTCAATTAAAGTCATTGGTCCTTCGAAACTGTAATAATCTGACAAAAGGTATGTCGAGAACCTTTACATTAGATTCATTATGAGCTGCGCATACATTGCTCAAGATCTCTGCACATTCTCGGTATATTTGTCCCATTAATAGTAACAAAGTTCCGACGCGGTTTGCTAAAGAACTCATACAGTTGTGTCTATCAATTTCTAGATGGAATGGGTGTCTTCCTGCAATCGGTACCATCTGGAGATTGCGAGAGTGACGTAATACCAACAGGGTTGCCAACTTTCGTTCACTTAATTAGGGTTCACTGCCTGCCCCATAAGGTGCTTAAATTTTATAATTCTCTAAACACGGCGAAGGAATCTTTTTAGCACTTCAGTGGCTGGGTGTCGAAAACGTCAACTGTTTGTTAACACCTTCAAGGTGTCCAGTTCCCAGCGACATATTTCGAGTTCGTTCCGTTGTTCAGTTCTTCCTAACGCACGGAGTTTTAACGCGTTGATAGACGGACAAAACTTTTTTTCTCCGTTGAAAAAAAAAAAGATTATGGGTGTAAGGTCTTTAGAATTAATATGAGGACCTTTTTCTACTTTACGTAGGAAGGCCATTATAGAGAGGACAACCATTAACCAAATTCAAATATTCCTTAAAGGCAATTCCTAACAAGGTCACAATAAATTCCAAAGTTTGCAGACTTAAAGCTTTAATATTTTAATTGTTTAAAACAATCGTGGAAGAGAGTGTTTCAAAGCAGCTAAAAAGACTGGGACTTATGGAGAGACCAGGTTGACACCTACCGGTCAAGCGCAAGTCACAAAAGAGTGTCTTGAAAATTTCATTCTCCTTCAAGGCATTTATGAATACATCCCTTACTGTATTATATACGTCAGTGTATGCCTCTCGCTCTTTGTCAATATTGATAGCACGGCTAATAGTTTGATAAATATTGTCCATAATGTCGATCTGAAAGAAAGAAAGAAAATTTGTTTGAGTTATTTGTTAAAGCTGTTACTATCAAGAGGGTAAGTGGTATAAGGGCTTCGTTGGAGTTAAAATGAAGGTGCAGTTTGACGTACTTCTGTGATATTTTCGTTATATGCATTTAGAATGAACCACAGATAGAATAGTACTTCACTCAATCCTATGATTCACGCTTGAAGTACCAAGCCGTACAAAAAGACCTTTGTATCAGTTTGCATAAGATAACCTCATATTTCTTGAAAGCATAGTTTTCAGGTTTGGTGCCGTGGCTTAAGTGGTAAGTGCGTTAGACTGCGAGCCAAGGTTCAATCGTTAGACAACCTATAAAATTTCTTTCTCCCATAACGAAGAATTTTTTAAATAAAACTCAAAAGGTCTTCTTTTACTCGGAGGTCTTACAATGTGGCTTCCATATGCAACAAACAAAAGATTTCAAAATGAAACACCATCTTCTATAGAGTTCTAGGCCTTTAGGAAGACCAGAACAAACCAAACGATTTGTTTGACTAAAACTTTAGGGTTACGGAAAACTGGTTAAAACAGTAGTGTACCGGAGGATGGTGCCTTGTTGAATGTGGTCGACAAGAATTATATTTCTCGACACCAAATTTTATCAATAATTCTGTCGTAAACAGTTCATGGAAACAGGCAATGGCGACAAACATGCAAATGTTCTTGTTTTCTATTGGAGGTGCAAATACCACGTCGCTGAAGGACACCCTTCTGACGGTATCTATTCGAAGAAATTATCCTACATTTTTTCAATGTTTCAACCTTTATACATATGTAGGCTACTAGGGCTGTACATTTTAGTTCATTCAGTTCAGTATGATTCAATGCTTAGGACATTCTACCTTGTCCGATTCGGACGCATATACTTTTGTAAAATTTCCTGCACATAGACCAACTCCTGCATGTTATCGGTTAAATAAAACAACTGGAACTGGAACTGGAACTACTTAGTTCACTTATTAGAGCTCTTTTTTGTACCAGTTCATTCATGAAGTACACAACTCTATACTCTCAACCACAATAAACGACAACTCCACAACGCTAGTGTTTATGATACGAGTATTAAGGATCTTTCCACTTCGCCTACCGAGAGACTAATTAGACCAACAGGTGCTTCCTAGAAAGCAAAAAAAGCTCATGATGTCTATAGATCCCCGTTCGCTGAGATAATTGCGGAAAAGAGCCCATAAATAAAGCTGCCTCAGCGTCAGACCAATTAGTATTAGCTCAGTGTTCTTAAAGGTACTGGCAAAAACTATCAATCTCCACATTGGAAATACAGCCTTATTAAAGCGCTCCCTGATTGAACATCTATTGGATCATCGAGTTCACACTTAACTGCTCCATTTTTCAAAGTCGGTCACAAACGACCAGATGTACGTACACATATGTAAGCAGCTGGATGATTTCTGCCAAGCTATTATAATTTTTAATATAAGTGAAGATTTCCAAAGGTATTGGAATAATTTAATCTTAATCGAAACCTTTCTGGTACTCCAATAGTCACAATGGTATCTCTGGTTTTGAAACGCAGTCTCCATTCATTTTCCCCGAATTCGTCTATAGTTTTTAGTCACATTACATCAAACTTAAAACCAATGAAAGCAAATACAAAAAACCAATGAAAACAAATAGAAATAGAAAGACTCTTAACCGACTTAAGATATATGTATGTACATTTATGATTTCAAAATTTATTCCAACTATCCACTTGTCCTGTTGCGTTCGGTGACATTAGGTCTGTTCGCGTACTCTTTCAAAACAACATATTTTCACGAAAATCTACGAAAAGTACGCAAAATTTTCGTAGTTTTGCGTGGAAAAGTGCGCAAAAAATGTCCCCATGCAACGAATTTAAGTGCAGAAAATTTCTTTGCTCTGATTTATGAAAGCTGTCAAATGGGTACATCCCTGTACGTAATTTTTTGAATTTGTGCATTTGCATACATTTACTTTTGACGTCTAGAAAGTGGGCAAATCTTGTAGGTTTCGCGTTCGTTTACTTTTTTGTGACATAATTTTACCCCACTTCTTGAAATTTCACAATCTACGAGTTTTGGTACAGAAACTACGCGAACAGATATTTGATGTTGGATTCAGAATCTATTCCTTTGTCATTCGTCTTCAGTCTGTGTCAAACAGAATTTGGACATTTCAACACAACTATTTTCATTATCCGTCACGCGCTGGTCATCAGTGCAGTTCGCACGTGGCGTAAGTCACCGCGCATTTGACTGATTGTGCGTTCCACATACAAAACCAAATTTCATTTTATTTTATTTTGCGGCTTTTCGTTCTGGTTTTTACAATTTTTTTTTTCCCCAAACCACTTCTGTATGAAGACGAACAAAATAAAATAAAGTGAACGACTAGGCCGTACAAACTTGCACCTAAGTATGTATACAAATACAAAGAATCGAATATATACATAGGTATGCATATGTAAGTTGACTATAAGTAAACTATCGTCCTAAGCAGACTGGCCAAAAACGTCGGATATCATCTGTAGGATTTGATAAAAAATCCTGGGTCGATGGGACCCAGGGCCTAGCTTCTCACAACCATTCGTGTTGTGCGTGTTATATTCTTTACACGAATTGAAGGGGCCTACTGTTTAATGCCGTATCCGAAGGGCAGTTTGTATTTGAGAAGCTTTCTCAGGACAACTGTACTCTCGGATGTTTGTCAGACGTTCGCGAGAGGTGGGGCCGTGAAAAACGTTTTAGGTGTTCCCCCGACTGGGATTCGATCTTGAGCCCCTTGCTCCGTAGTCCAACGCACTAACCACTGAGCCACGGCGCCCGTAGGATTTGATAAAGCTCTTGAAAATCAAACAACGTCGTTACTATGTCATTTTCCTTCAGTTTCACTCAAAAATTCATTGCCTTTGAACTCCGGTGAATATGCGAAAACCTAAACAAAAAGTAAATTCTTTCTCTCTCTCTGTCTTTTAAAAAATGAAAAAGAAATTCTGACAAATCCAGTAGCACATGCGCACCAATCAAAACCTGTATCGTAAGGAAAAAAACGTTTCCATGACAACAACTGTGTTCTAGAGTTTTTCCAAGTAATAGAGATATAAATTGATTATTAATTTAGATGTGATGCTTCGTTTTCTTAAACACGGCTGTGTTGATAGTTTCAGTTTCGACTACAGACTACAATAACAATTTCCAGCTTTTTGATTCTGCAACTTGGATATTCCACTGCCATTGGGATATATTTTGTTAGTAATAATGGTAATATTATACAGAATTTGTACTTTGATACTATATGCACGTTTTTTCCTTTCTGGTGAAATTTTTTTCTCAAACCTTGGCAGCAACACTGCGGTGTGATGGTGCAAGAAGTCAAGTACAATGCATACATATTTTTTGGTTCACTATAGTGTGCGTGTACTTCCGTAAATACACATCTATTGACTTATCTTTAAAAAGCTAATGTACCATTGTTATCAATCTGGCCTAAAACTATAAAATAAGGAGTATCTGTGGGGAAAAGCTTTTGCAATGGTATATAATTTTGAAAATCGGTTCAGTAGGTAGAAGTTGATATGAAAATCGTGTTTTTGTTAAGCTGGCTGTAAGGAAAGTGGAATTTTAGGCACTTTTGACGAAAAACGTGGTATGCCATCTCATAGGGCATGAAAATAAAACAGTAACGTTCGAGAAAAGCGTATTTTTATGAAGTTGGCTATAAGTGAAGTACCTTTTAAAACAGTTTTGGTCAAAAACGTTGTATGTCATCTCATAGGGCTTGAAAAGGCTTATTCTAATATAAAATTTAACAAAAATCGTTGAGGCCGTTTTCGAATAAATTGGCTCCAACTGCTCGATTTCGCGAAAAATACCGTTATACTAACTTTTGGCCAAAAATGTGATACAGTTCCTGATAGGATTTCAAATGTTTAATCATATGTCAAAATCTAAATAAAATCGTTGAAGGCACTTTCAAGCAAATCGGCTTTTAGTCACCTTCGTCGTAAGTACCGTTATATCATACTCAGACCAAAACGTTTTACGCCATCATGTTGCATTACCTCGTACTAGTCCAAATATGAAATTTGAACTAAATCATTGAAGCTGTTTTCTTGCAAATTGACTTTAAGCCTAATTGGCTATAAGTAAAGTACCATTGTTGCCAATTTTGGTAAGCAGCACGATACATCATCTGATCGCAATTGACTAGACTAATTCAAATATGAAGTTTCATCAAAATCGTTAGAGCCGTTTTCGAGAAAATCCATTTTAACTGAAATCGGCCTTAAGTAAACTACCCTTAATTTTGAGGTTAGAATGAAAATTCCAATTTCGCCTCTAGGGATTATCACACAGACCCTATATATGAAGTTTGATCTAAATCCATCCACTCGTTTAGACTGTAGCCTCGTGCACAGACAGACAGACAGACAGACGGCATTCGCGGACCTACTTTTTGGACTTCTCCATTATAGTAATGTCAAGTTTGATTAAAATCTCGAGTTCCAAATTTTGCACGAATACAATACTTGCCCTATAGGTGCAAGTAAAAAGAATCATCCAAATCGGTCGAGCCGCTCGAGTATGTATGTATGTATATAAACGATACACATAAACAGAATTAGAAAGCGAACAATGTATGCACTTTTTTAAGATTAAATATGTATGTTCTTGTCAAGTATTGTTTAATATTTATCTGAATAATTACCCATTTTGTTATGAATCATCATAAATAAAACAAATGCACCTACAATAAGCTATTTTACCTTACATTCACTATAAAAACCAAATATGTAGATATTCAGATCATCTGTAATTCATCCACATTGCCCTTAGCCACTTTTTGGGGAACTTTTTACAAAAAAACACCGATTCTCTTGAAAATTTTGGACGTAATATATTCAAATATCCGAAGTTATCGTTGAATTTCAAGAAGAAATAAGAAGAATAACTGCACTACCGCCACGTTTAATCGTTCAATAGGAAAAAGTCAAACGTACAAACATTTGTTGATGAATATGCAATTTAGCACTAGTATTCAATCTTTCAGTAAATGCATTCACACCGGCAACCTACAGCACTTGTTATCATTCAATTTGTGATGAAATTGCACACCCACCGAGATACATACCTACATTCTGAGATACAATTAGAGAACAAAGTGTGAGTTTAGAGCACAAATCACCTATCTAGTATAGTTCATCAGTGGTTTAGAGATTTATGTTGATTGTTCACTTACCTGATAGAATTAGTTCTTAGTATTATTAATAAACAATAAATATAAGCGACAACAAAGTATACAAATTAACTAAACCGTGAAAAGAAACTTCGCGAAACCAACCTATCCACAGGTTTACAGACGACTAATATGACAGTGGAATGAAGAACTGAGAATGAAAATGAAACGTAAACATTCGGGTGGCTTTATTAATAGGGTATCGTCATGTAAATCTACAATTTGCAACAAAAAGAGTGAATCCGTGCCTATAGAGACTATGCGTTATATGTACATATGTATGTAGATAGTTTAGCTTGCATACTTTGCAGATACTTTGTAGATAAGAAAGATAGAGAAAAATTTAAATAAAACAAAAACGATTTGAGATATAAAATTAAATCTGGCTTTATTTTGAAGCTACAAGGTGTCGCAAAATTAATCATATAATTTTGTTTTTGAATTACTTTTTTACTTAATAAACCAAAATGATTTTGAGTTCTGGAAATCTTTATTTCCACCTTTACAGTTTTGTCTGTTAAGTGGAAAAGATGATATCCGTCAAGTGGCTGCCGTCAGTGTTGTTATACATTTGTGCCCGTTTTATGGTATTTTCTACGAATATTCGCATTCCTGTCGAATATTCTCCGTAAGGGCTGCGATTGTCTGAGGCTTCTTGTCATAAACCTACGACTTCAAGTAGCCGCAAAGAAAGATGTCATTTATCATCGCCCTGTAGCATTCGCCAGTAACAGTGACCGTATTGCAGAAGGCAGCCAAAAAAAAAACGGGCCAATCAATCCTCCCGCGTGAACGCCGCACCACAGAGTAGCTTTTAGTGGATGTAATGACTCTTCATGCAGCACTTTCATGCAGCCTTTCCAAGTCTTTCGTCTGGTTTATGTTTTTTCGATCTCAGCGACATCAGCAGCCACAGCAGCGATATTCTCGGCCTTATGACGAGTTCGGTGGTGGCCACGCCCTGCACGGTCACCTGTGGTTCCAACCTGTTCAAGTCGAGTAGCAGCTACGCGCCGGAATATTTGCCCAGTTCACGCGACACTCTTCCAGTTTGAACAAAATCCCTTCCGGTAACCTGGATTCCATCACCCCATGTCCAAACTGTATTCCAAATTTTGCCGTTACCGTCTCCTCGAAATCACTCACACAGCTTTAGAAGATGAGTCGTTTCCTTTCCTGTCAAAGTGACATTGGAGTTCTTAAATGAGGCTGTACACCATGGTGAATTCGATAACTTCATATAAGTAGGGTTTAAATGAAACAAATAATTATTTTAGGAAAGATATATGTACGTACATAAATTAAAAACAACATGCAATGGGAATATTAAAATGATATTTGGACACCGATTCGGCCATAATACATTTAATTATATTGATAAATAGATTAGTAACAACATTTATTTATTAACAGACATAGGTTTATTTTAAGCCTAAGAAATAAAAGAACCTAGTCATGCGCGTTAAATATTTTAATTTTGGTAAATATTTTGTAATGGCTTTGGGATCTACATATGTATATCCTATTATTTTTTGCTGCACCATTCTTTACAGCGACACTTCGTTGAATCACTTTTTTGTGTAAAGCTCCATTTCGTTTTGCTCGGCTTTTGTCACTATTTAAATAAAATCATAAAAATGTTGTTTTGTCTTAAAAAAATTCATATACGTACAGAATATATTAAAAATGCTGTCCGCACTCTTAATACCAATAAAGACCTTTCTCGTATTTCTAACCTCGTGGTACATGCTTTCAATTTGTGTTTCCTTTAGATGCTGCAGCAAGTTAACTTTTGGGTCCCAGAACCAGCGAATCTCCTTTTTGCTCAAGGCAGTTTCTAATTTTTCGAACATCTTTATAGAAAACATAAACAACGTAATAAAAATCTTATACTAAGAAACGGAAGTACTTACTATGTTCAATATTTTACCGATGGACTCATTTTTCCAGAATTCATTTCCGACTTCTTCATCATGCAATAGAAAAAGTGTTTTTATATAATAACTTTTCAGTTTCGACAACTTTGAATTCATATCCCGATACTTTTTCAAGAGTCGCGTTGCATGTTTAAGATTGTTCTTATTGCGTATAATGTCTCGTTCAGCTTCTGCGTAAGAACATTTAAACGATGGGTACTTTGGTAGCGGTATAGCATCCCAATAACCTTTGGTTAGTTTTCGGCAAGAGATCGACTTGCTATTTTCAAATCGAAATCCAGGAACAAAATCAATTGAAAGTTTACACGTACCGTTCACAACACCAATTGTGTGTGCTGGTCCATTTTTACTATAATTCAAGAGGTACTTTTCACCATTGCAGACCAATACTTTGTCTATTTTTGTTAAGTATTTTGTAAACAATCCTTCAAGCCAACTTTGAAATTTAATTAGTAAAAAATATTTCTTATCTTTAACCATTTTTTGTAAGAAAGCGCTCATGTTTGTGTTTTTAATTTTTTCCAAATGTGTTAAAACTTGTGATAAGTCAATGTTAACATTCCCTTTGTTTGAAGTATCTGGGTGTATTTTGACAAGATGATCAAATGGGAACCTAAGCCGAATAATGAGATCAAACTCATCGGGATTTGACACTTTTAGATTATCCGGATAACTTCCTAAAGGAAAAATAGTAAAGAATTAAGAAATACATAGGGCGATTGAAAAGTTTTTTCATGCACTCGCCAACAAATACCAGAAAAAATAATATAAAATCACTTACACTTACATACCGTTATAAATGGCATAAGGATAACTTAAAATAATAATAATAAAAAAAAAATAAACAAATAAGAATAAAATTTTGCGGTAAAAGTATGGAAACATGTATTTGTTAATATTTAGTTCTTCCCTTTAATTTGAGAACTTCCCTGCATCTCCTTCCATAGAATCAAGCAATTTTTCACATACATACATAAATATTTTTTTGTTTTTACTATCTTTGCTGTCTTTTTACGCATTTCCACAAATCTTCCATTGGATAAAGATCCCGGGATTGTCACGACCATTCTAAGGCATTGACTTCTTTCTATTGAAATATTTTACCAAGTTAGAAAAATGGTTCGCATCGTTGCCTTACTGAAAAATGTTCCTAATGGGCATTTCTTCTTCAGCATATGGAAACATAATGTTTTGCAAGTAACGATATATTCTTCAAGCTCCAGATCGTAAAAATGCATGAACCCGACCGAGCTACCACCATGCTTTAAGGTTTATAATTGCTAATTTATATTGTACCTTTCACCAATTAGCCGCGCAAGACTTCCATTTCCCTGCAGTTTAAAACACATAATTTTTTGAAAAATTCGCTTTTAACAAAAGTGGCCTTTTCAAGTGCGATTCCGAAAATACCACTCTCTTTCGACTTATTCCTTACTGTGCGATCAATCACTTTTGCGATACCTCTTCTGTTTAATTCAACTTCAGTAAGCGTTTTTTCTAAACTTTATTTCGACATTCTCTGAACTATACGATCGATAGTGGTTACTGTTTTTCTCGGTCTGCCTGATTGTGGTCCTCAGTCCACTCGACTGTCCTTTTCTTTTTCTATTATCTGTTTATCTTTTCCTTCAAATGCGGGTGTCTAAAAAGAAAGCTTATATTTCTTTAGCTTACTCCATGAACGCAACGAATCCGAAGTGCGCCGGGGGTTCGTCAATCAGTAGCCTTACTCTAAAAAATTCAGTCACTATGGATCGTTTCTGCCTTTTTTTTCCGTGGGTTGGTGAGAATCTTCAAAAGACACTATGAGACACCGTGTACTCATAGTAGTGTCAGATTTTTACTGACTAAACACACCCTTCCCTTTTATTATTTTTGTTTACTACAACTAAGTTTCCTTAACAAGTAGTTTAAGCTTCAATAATATTCGCGTGAGGCAGGTAGGCGCTAGATCGAACGGTTTCGTTCTTTGAAGTCGGCGCATAAGGTTTCTCACGTCCAATATTTGGAGAATAGCATGGTTACAGTGACTATGAAGGCGAAGATGGAGCTTCCTAGCGAAGTTTGTTATTTCGTCGTTCACAGTTGCGATCCCTAAGTCTCTTTGTATATCATTGTTTCTAATATACCAGGGAGCATTTACGATTCGTCTTATCACTTTATTTTGGAATGATTGAATAAATTCTCTATTGCTTCCTTTAGTACAACCCCAGAGTTGTATGCCGTATGTCCATATAGGCTTAAGCACTTGCTTGTATATAAGCAGTTTGTTATGTACACTTAGCTTGGAATATCTTCCAAGGAGCCAATACATTTCTCTAAAAAGATTTTCAAGCTCATCGCGTTTTTTTTAACGTGCGTTTTCCACTTGAGCTTCGCATCTAGTGTCATCCCTAGATATTTAGCTTCATTTGCATGTGGTATTTGTACCAAGTTAATAAAAACGGGTAGATTGATTATTTTTACTTGCACCTATACCTATAGGGCAAGTATTGCAATCGTGAAAAAAATCGAACTCGAGATTTTAATCAAACTTGACATTACTATGATGGAGAAGTCCAAAAAAGTAGGTCCGGCAATTCCGTCTGTCTGTCTGTCTGTCTGTCAGTCTGTCTGTCTGTCTGTCTGTCTGTCTGTCTGTCTGTCTGTCTGTCTGTCTGTCTGTCTGTCTGTATATTCGACTACAGCCTAAACGGCTGAACGGATTTACATCAAACTTCATATATAGGGTCTGTGGGATATTCCCTAGAGGAGAAATTGGAATTTTCATTCTAACCTCAAAATTAAGGGTAGTTTACTTAAGGCCGATTTCAGTTAAAATGGATTTTCTCGAAAACGGCTCTAACGATTTCGATAAAATTTGATGTGTGGGTTAGTGTGGGTATATGCTATGAGGTGGCATACCACGTTTTTCACGAAAAATTCGAATAACGGTAATATTGAAAATCGGCTGTTTCTCGGGTATTTGTGCAGCGATTGGCCTAAAAATTATTATTTGTAGGTTATAAGACAAGTGCAAAATAATGGCATACCAAATTTTGGAATGCCACGCCCACTTTTATAAAACTTATTTTTTTTCAAAATTTTTACTAGAAATTGAGAAAAAATTATTTAAGCAAAGTAATAGACCTTAAAATTCTCTATAATTCACTCAAACACCCTATCTGGCCACGCCCACTTTTTATGGGCATTTTTATAAAAACAAAACATTGAGTAAACTAAAACAATGTTATGACTATTATTCCATCGAAACGCGGAATGCCACGCCTACTTTACTATGAAGAGCAAGACTTGGACTTTAATCCTGATAAAATTATACACTTATAGCATTACGGTGCAAGTACGTACGACCCAGTCGTGCACTTTATTTTTGTATGTAAAGTTCACATGCGTCGATTTAGTCTCGTTAAGAACAATGCGCCATTGTTTTGTCCAGTCACAGATTTTATCCAAAGCTTGTTGGAGTCTATCAGTTGCTGACTCAATTGAACTATCCGTTGCTGAAATTGCCGTATCGTCTGCGAACGTAGCTACTACGGTGCCTTCAGTTTGGGGTATGTCTCGAGTATACAGCATAAATAAGATTGGACCAAGGACACTTCCTTGCGGAACTCCGGCTGCTATTTCCTTGAACTCGGAGTATTCAGTTCCGTGTTTAACACGAAATAGTCTATTTTCAAGGTAGGATTCTAAGATCTTATTTAGGTGTTCCGGCAGGACCTGTCTTAGTTTGTATTTCAGGCCATCGTACCAAACCTTGTCAAAGGCCTGGGAGACGTCAAGAAAAGCGCTAGAGCGTAAAAGCGTCCTTCTAGGGCTTTTTCAATTTCATCGGTTATTCTGTAAACCTGGTCGATTGTGGAATGCTTGATTCTAAACCCGAATTGATGATCACGTATAAGTCGTCTTTCTTCAATAACTGGTTGTATGCGTTTCAATAGGAGCCTTTCAAATACCTTCGATATTATTGGAAGGAGCGATATTGGTCTGTACGATTTTTTGTCATTAGATTTTCCCGGTTTCGGAACCATTATCACTTCTGCTACCTTCCACGCATCTGGAACGTGTAGCAATCTAAGCGAAGCGTTTATTAAATGCAGCAGTTTCATTAGTGCTTTTTGTTATTAAATCAAAACCTGGGGCTTTGTTATTTTTCAGTTGTTTTATTTCTTTGTAAAAGTTCGGTTAGTGACACTCTTTTTATTCTAAAGCTGTCAGATGTCATTGTCATACTTCTGTGATCCTCTATTAATATTTGACCATCAAATGGTTTAAACGTTTCCTCATTTTTAAAGCCGTTCCAGTTGGTTTTGTTGTTAGTTAATCTAGGCACGCCTTCTACTTTCATTAGTTGGTCACTTATTGTTAAGATTACCGGTGAGTGATCTGAGGAGAGATCAAAACTTTCCTCTACTTTTGCAAAACTTGGAGATACTCCCTTTGTTATGAAGAAGTCTATCAGGTCAGGTGTTCTTGCAGCATCGGAGGGCCAATATGTCGGTTGCCCTGTCGAATAGAAGTCAACCCCGAATTGCATACCAACTTCGTATGGGAGTCTACCTTTTGGCGAGTTATATCTTGAACCCCAAAAGGTGTGTTTTGCATTAAAGTCACCACCAGTAATGAAATTCGTTCCAAACGAGTTGAAGAGATCTACAAAGTCGTTACTTTTAATTGTGCATCGTGGGGGACAATAAATCGACGCGATGTTGTAGTATGAGTTCTTGTTTTTAACACGAATTGAAGTTGCTTGCATAATGTCAAGTTCAATCGTTGTATTCATGGAGTGCTTAATGCAGTCTTTGATGAATAGGGAGGATCCGCCTCTGGCTCTCCCAGAAGGATGATAAGCGTGATACGCACGAAATCCTCTTATTTTTACCTCAGATTTTTTTGTCAAATGAGTTTCAGATATCAAGCATATGTCAATATTGTCGTTTCGCAGGAATACCTCTAGTTCGGTGATTTTTTGTTGGAGGCCGTTTGCGTTCCATGTTAAAATTTTTAATAACCGTTTCATGATCATGTGGGAGTTCTTTTTGTTCGTGGTTTAAACTCGAGCTTGCTCAATTTGTCAAATATGGTCTTGTTAATCTTGGTTTGCTCCTCAAGTTTTGCGAGAATAATAGAGAAGACTTGCGAGATTGGGTCTACCGTAACACTAGGCGGTTTGTTTGCTTGTGATCCCCTTTGAGCATATGATTGCACTCTTGGAGATTTTGGCTTTTCATTATTTTTTGTTAGAGGAACTTTGGTTTGGTCTCCTTTCGTCTTAGTTTTAGTGGGTTTAGTTTCGTTCGTAACTTTTTCCTTAATAGTTACTCGTCTTTCTTTAATCAGCTGTGCGTTTTTGACTAAAGTATTCTTGAATGTATCGCGTCGTTTTTGGAGCTCCTTAGCTACTTCACAACCTCTATAGTTTGCTGGGTGGTTACCTTTGCAGTTTATGCACGTCCCCGGGGCTTGCCTATTAAGGTCACATCTTTCTGATAGGTGGTTACCAGCACATTTTACGCATTTTGGGTCTTTTTGGCAATATGCTTGGGTGTGATTGAAACCTTGGCAGCGTTTGCACTGTGGTATCGATCTTGTGTTCGTACGCATTGGTTCGATTTTAACTACGATATTTAAAATTGTTTTAATGTTGTAAATAACGTCTACATTTTCACTCCTATCGAAAGTGAGCATAAAGAGCGGGAGTCCATGCTTGGCCAAAATTTCCTGTCCTTGTTCCGTTTTCTGCTTTGTTTTTTTTAGTATATTAACTGCGTCGATAATTTTCAAACCTTTCGCTTTAAGATCTGTTATAACGTCGTCTTTAGTGCACGAAGGGTGGAGACCCCTTGCTATGACACGTAGTGGTCTTTCTGACTTATTTTCATAAGTGTACCATTGGATCTTTTCCGCGTTTAACTTCTTGGATATGGCTCGGTAGCCTTCGGGGTCAGCTACGTTAATTTTCCAAGCATTGTTTCGGAATGACGTGACCTTAAACTCCGACATCACAGTTCCTTTGAGAAGGCGATGTAGTTCATTGTACTCCGTAATCCCGACTACGTTTATTGCAGGCGGAGGACGTAATTTATCCTGAGCTTGTTTCTTCTTCGGCTCGTTTTCGTTGTTTTGTTTCCGTGGCTCGATTTCGGGTGAAGAACCGGCTCTTGACTTTTTACTGGGTCTTTTCTTTTCTACCCAATTTGTTTCGCGTGCTAGCTCTTCTTCATCCGTGTGATAATTGGGACTAGCTGCATGAGACAGAGTAACTTCGCGTTCTTTGTGCGAAAGAGAATTCTTTAGAGCCTGGTTTTCATCTTTTAGTGAATCTATTTCTCTCTTGAGTTCTTGGTAGAGAAGATCCATTTTGTTAAGCTTAATACGGAGTTCATTGTTTTCCTCCTCAAAGCTTTTACAAATCGCTGAGTCCCTTTTTCCTTGCGCTTGCGCATCCGGCGGACTTCTTTTTCCGGAGACGGTCGGTCTTGATGGTGGAGACCGAGTTACCCTTGAATTTTTCACGAAGGGATTTATTAAATGCAATAATTGGCTCTCCCCAGAATCCGTAGAGCCTACCTCCGAAGAGGGTAGATTTTCCAGTGAACCTGGACTGCCACCTGGGGTACTATATCTATTTGTTTTACTCATTGCATATTATGTATACATCTTATCCCTGGTATACGATGGGTGGATTTTAGTCGCCTGGTATATTCTGGCCCCTACCCGAAGAGGTAGGCCTGCGAGAGTTTTACAAAAACGTTAATTCGACGACTATGGCGCGCAGAAGATTCTGCAATATTCCAAGTTTTCGCCACTTGATGATGTGCCAAGCATACCTCTCATTCGAAAATGGGTCAGAAAGTTTGAAGAGACCGGTATAACACTGGAAAACCAAGCACCCGGAGTGCCGCGAACAGGAGGGTTTACATTTGAACAATATTATTTTTAAAAAATAAATTCCCTATTTATGTATTTTAATAAACATTTTTTTCAATAGACGACTTATAAACTAAATATAAACTTTGCTGTGAGACATCTTGTATTTTTCATGCAAAGATGGAAGCGTCTTCTCCAACAATTTTTTACTTGCACCTACCTATAGGGCAAGTATTGCAATCGTGAAAAAATCGAACTCGAGATTTTAATCAAACTTGACATTACTATGATGGAGAAGTCCAAAAAAGTAGGTCCGGCAATTCCGTCTGTCTGTCTGTCTGTCTGTCTGTCTGTCTGTCTGTATATTCGACTACAGCCTAAACGGCTGGACGGATTTACTTCAAACTTCATATATAGGGTCTGTGGGATATTCCCTAGAGGAGAAATTGGAATTTTCATTCTAACCTCAAAATTAAGGGTAGTTTACTTAAGGCCGATTTCAGTTAAAATGAATTTTCTCGAAAACGGCTCCAACGATTTCGATAACATTTGATGTGTGGGTTAGTTTGGGCATATGCTATGAGGTGGCATACCACGTTTTTCACGAAAAATTCGAATAACGGTAATATTGAAAATCAGCTGTTTCTCGGGTATTTGTTCGGCGATTGGACTAAAAATTAATATTTCTAGGTTATAAGACAAAGGGAAAATAATGGCGTACCAAATTTTTGAATTGCCACTCCCACTTTTATAAAAAAAAATTTTCAAAATTTTTACTAGAAATTTTACTAGAGAAACAATTATTTAAGCAAAGTAATAGGCGTTAAAATTTTCTATATTTTACTCAAACACCTTATCTGACCACGCCCACTTTTTAAAGGTGTTTTTTTAAAAACAAGACATTGAGTAAACTCGTACAATGTTATGACTATTATTCCATCGAAACGCGGAATGCCACGCCTACTTTACTGGGAAGAGCAAGACTTGGACTTTAAACCTGATAAAATTATACACTTATAGCATTACGGTGCAAGTACGTACGACCCAGTCGTGCACTTTATTTTTTTTTGGAATGGTGATCAATAGGGATAACTTCATGGAATGGATCGACTCATGACTCATGACATGAGTTGATACATGTGTATATCAATTGTTGATACAATTTTTTGATTTAAAAAAAAAGACTACACTTAAACTGCTCGCAACATTCTCAAACACCCAGTTATGAAAGTGGACTGGCATGCCTTGCTACAAAACTGATCACAAATATGTAGGTAGACAAACTGTATCGATAATTCCTTTAAGTTACAAGACATGTACATAATATGTTAAAATTAATACTCCATACCCATAGATGTACAAAAGCTAGCTACGTTCTAAGCTAATTAGAAATGGTTATAATGTAGTTTTTCATGTTGATTTTCCACAGATAGATAAGTACGTACCGCTAAAGAATAAGTCACAATAAAGGACCTTGAAGAACTCATTCTCCTTTAAGGCATCAATAAATGCATTCCTTACAGTATTATATATTTCAGTGTATTTCTCGCGCTTGGGGGCGATGTTAATTGCTCGACTAATGCTTTGGTAAACCTCGTCTAACTGAAAGAAAAAAAAAATTTAAAGTGCTTAGTCTTTGCATACTTTGGAAGAAGAATCAACTAAAATTTATCTTTATGCATTTATGATGGCATCTGGTTTCTGGCGATGTAGTATCAAGATCTATGCCAATTCACTTAAGACGTTAGAACATTTTAAAAAGGACATTCACAAAGAAATTGTACAAGAAACATAATATTTACTAGATGTCACTTAAAAGGTCATATTACTGAAGAATCTAATAGAAAATAATTTAATTTAGACATTGTTCCAGCGCACCCTGTAACTTGTAAGAACTGATTAAAATGTTTTTTATTACCGATATATCTGCATTTACTGGGCTTGGTTCCCTAAAATAAAACAAAAATACAATTTAAAAAGCCGAAATCGATATCAATCAAAGGAATGTACAAACTTCTCTTTTATCATCCTAATAAGGCATGCGGCTATGTGCTTGCATTTATCGTCACCGCAACTGCAAGTGCATTTCCAAGACTGTTGTTCTTTATCTATATCCTTTAGTTTAACTGTGTAGGGGCTTAAATTTAAAGACTTCATATTCCAAGTGATTTCTTCCACTGAAGGGTGCCATGTCATCGCGCTGTTTTTCAAGTTTTCTTTATAGATTTCTTCACCTTTACGTAAATTTTGCCCAAACCCTGTGTAATATGTGAAGAAATCGTAAATGGATATATTTTGATCCATCATGGGGAAAACACAAACTGAAAATTTAAATAAGTAGAAATGGAAATACTGATTAGTTGTTAATTGTTACTTAGTGTCTAATAAATTTCAGTTTAAGTTTAAGACTAGCAGAATTCAGGAGGAAACTATTTTTTTTACTATGCAATTGCTGATATTTGAACACCTGACAAACAGCTCAATAGTCTGACGCACTAACCACTGAACCACCAGGTTAACTTTATATACTGTGAATATGTATGTATAAAACTTTACCCTAGACTAAATGAAATCGAAAGACCAAACAAAATGGGAATCACCCAAATATCATTTTTGGCCACTCCCATTTTATTCAGGCATTTTACAAAAAAGTGATTCAATGATATTTTGAGAAGTTCAAACTGATTGTAGTGTTTCTATATGACATTTTAATCACATGCGTTCCATGGATTATGGATACATATCAAATGACTAACCATAGTGAAAATAAGAGATACCGATACACATTGGTTTTGAATGTCAGTGAATTATATGTACATATATGTAAGAAGAGAATACGTAAGAAGATAGTTTTGAGGGTATACTGATGAAGAGTAAAAGATTTACCGAGTAAAGTGTTGAAGTTAAGAATGCCACTGGATGCAGCAATGTTTATAAAAAAATTACTAACCAAGGAGATGTACATAGGAAACTCTATTTATATTTTTTTGTAAAAGTGGAATGTGTTACCAATTAAATAGAGCTTCTAATAATACATATATATATATGTATGTAAGGAGTTCTTTTCTTTTTTCAGAAGGTCGAGGAAGAAGCATTCCTCCAGAATGGGTTCTTCTAGTGCAGTGCATCATAAGATTGCTAGTTCTGGTGTTGAATGACGACAAATCGAAGAGCTTGTCCCAAATCAAATTGATTTATTTTGCTTATCTTTACCTAAAATCACCATGAGTATAGGGCACTAGAACTAGGCATTCAAGTACAAATAGTATTCCCTGTGGCATCAATAAATCAGACTGACATAATGTAACCACTCCGAAGAACATTTTAATTTTTCAGTTCGAATTTTTAGCCATTGATTACACATATGTATATAGTAAATCGAACTCAATTTAATTACATATGATGAGATAATAATTATCTTTATTTTTAACGTAAAACTGTGTCCGATAATTAGTTCCTATCTTTCACTCGACAACAAATTAATTATATAAGTATTTACATTTTTCACAATCAGATTTGTAAGATATTTTCTTTATCTTTTAGACTCTTTGAAACGACAATTATTCAAACCCCTCTCAGTAAGGTATTAGTTTGACTGATACTTTTGCAGAACCTATTAACCATCGGCGAACCATTTCGAATCAACACGTATTTAAGAAGGTCTAAGTCTTAAACAAACCCACAGTTAGTACTGATCAGAGTGGACAATTTCCTGGTGAAGTTGATTCGCGGTCATATTGCAAGAGCAATGAACTCGACCAATAGCCTGATCTTTGGGGCTTACTACCCCAACGACATGTACCACGAAAATGTGCGCCTCAACGGCTTTATCCCCCCAGAGGCGTTTCTCTATTTTGACAGACAAGGTCTGATACAGAATAGAACGGGTACTCCGATTATCTTTCACGTCGCCAGAAAAGCTGTAGATAGGCGACTCAACTACGAGCGAGGCGTAGCACAGAGTACTGAGGATCGTCTCCGATTCAGTAGGTCGGTTTCGGAGTGTGATCGTAAAGATGTAGAAAGACAGCACCAGAAATTTTGGTGGCTTAACGAAGTGAGAACTCCCTCGTCGAACTCGCTTATTTCTGGCTAGCCCTTTTAGGGTAAGCTGGCCACTTTATTTATTTTTTTTTTCATACATAGTCGTAGGTGTTTGTTGTAGGTGTCCTAATTATAAGGTAGTTGTAAAGCACAGCACTCGGCTTAATAAATAAAAAAAAAAAAAAAAAAAAAAAAAAGTTTAAGTTTAAGATTTATTTTAAGGTAGACTTAAGTTTTATATATAAAAACAAAAAAAAAATAGTTCAGCTACAAAGTTTTTTCAAAAAAAACATTTTCTTTGTTTAAATTTAAAGACTTCATATTCCAAGTGATTTCTTCCACTGAAGGGTGCCATGTCATCGCGCTGTTTTTCAAGTTTTCTTTATAGATTTCTTCACCTTTACGTAAATTTTGCCCAAACCCTGTGTAATATGTGAAGAAATCGTAAATGGATATATTTTGATCCATCATGGGGAAAACACAAACTGAAAATTTAAATAAGTAGAAATGGAAATACTGATTAGTTGTTAATTGTTACTTAGTGTCTAATAAATTTCAGTTTAAGTTTAAGACTAGCAGAATTCAGGAGGAAACTATTTTTTTTACTATGCAATTGCTGATATTTGAACACCTGACAAACAGCTCAATAGTCTGACGCACTAACCACTGAACCACCAGGTTAACTTTATATACTGTGAATATGTATGTATAAAACTTTACCCTAGACTAAATGAAATCGAAAGACCAAACAAAATGGGAATCACCCAAATATCATTTTTGGCCACTCCCATTTTATTCAGGCATTTTACAAAAAAGTGATTCAATGATATTTTGAGAAGTTCAAACTGATTGTAGTGTTTCTATATGACATTTTAATCACATGCGTTCCATGGATTATGGATACATATCAAATGACTAACCATAGTGAAAATAAGAGATACCGATACACATTGGTTTTGAATGTCAGTGAATTATATGTACATATATGTAAGAAGAGAATACGTAAGAAGATAGTTTTGAGGGTATACTGATGAAGAGTAAAAGATTTACCGAGTAAAGTGTTGAAGTTAAGAATGCCACTGGATGCAGCAATGTTTATAAAAAAATTACTAACCAAGGAGATGTACATAGGAAACTCTATTTATATTTTTTTGTAAAAGTGGAATGTGTTACCAATTAAATAGAGCTTCTAATAATACATATATATATGTATGTAAGGAGTTCTTTTCTTTTTTCAGAAGGTCGAGGAAGAAGCATTCCTCCAGAATGGGTTCTTCTAGTGCAGTGCATCATAAGATTGCTAGTTCTGGTGTTGAATGACGACAAATCGAAGAGCTTGTCCCAAATCAAATTGATTTATTTTGCTTATCTTTACCTAAAATCACCATGAGTATAGGGCACTAGAACTAGGCATTCAAGTACAAATAGTATTCCCTGTGGCATCAATAAATCAGACTGACATAATGTAACCACTCCGAAGAACATTTTAATTTTTCAGTTCGAATTTTTAGCCATTGATTACACATATGTATATAGTAAATCGAACTCAATTTAATTACATATGATGAGATAATAATTATCTTTATTTTTAACGTAAAACTGTGTCCGATAATTAGTTCCTATCTTTCACTCGACAACAAATTAATTATATAAGTATTTACATTTTTCACAATCAGATTTGTAAGATATTTTCTTTATCTTTTAGACTCTTTGAAACGACAATTATTCAAACCCCTCTCAGTAAGGTATTAGTTTGACTGATACTTTTGCAGAACCTATTAACCATCGGCGAACCATTTCGAATCAACACGTATTTAAGAAGGTCTAAGTCTTAAACAAACCCACAGTTAGTACTGATCAGAGTGGACAATTTCCTGGTGAAGTTGATTCGCGGTCATATTGCAAGAGCAATGAACTCGACCAATAGCCTGATCTTTGGGGCTTACTACCCCAACGACATGTACCACGAAAATGTGCGCCTCAACGGCTTTATCCCCCCAGAGGCGTTTCTCTATTTTGACAGACAAGGTCTGATACAGGATAGAACGGGTACTCCGATTATCTTTCACGTCGCCAGAAAAGCTGTAGATAGGCGACTCAACTACGAGCGAGGTGTAGCACAGAGTACTGAGGATCGTCTCCGATTCAGTAGGTCGGTTTCGGAGTGTGATCGTAAAGATGTAGAAAGACAGCACCAGAAATTTTGGTGGCTTAACGAAGTGAGAACTCCCTCGTCGAACTCGCTTATTTCTGGCTAGCCCTTTTAGGGTAAGCTGGCCACTTTATTTATTTTTTTTTTCATACATAGTCGTAGGTGTTTGTTGTAGGTGTCCTAATTATAAGGTAGTTGTAAAGCACAGCACTCGGCTTAATAAATAAAAAAAAAAAAAAAAAGTTTAAGTTTAAGATTTATTTTAAGGTAGACTTAAGTTTTATATATAAAAACAAAAAAAAAATAGTTCAGCTACAAAGTTTTTTCAAAAAAAACATTTTCTTTGTTTAAATTTAAAGACTTCATATTCCAAGTGATTTCTTCCACTGAAGGGTGCCATGTCATCGCGCTGTTTTTCAAGTTTTCTTTATAGATTTCTTCACCTTTACGTAAATTTTGCCCAAACCCTGTGTAATATGTGAAGAAATCGTAAATGGATATATTTTGATCCATCATGGGGAAAACACAAACTGAAAATTTAAATAAGTAGAAATGGAAATACTGATTAGTTGTTAATTGTTACTTAGTGTCTAATAAATTTCAGTTTAAGTTTAAGACTAGCAGAATTCAGGAGGAAACTATTTTTTTTACTATGCAATTGCTGATATTTGAACACCTGACAAACAGCTCAATAGTCTGACGCACTAACCACTGAACCACCAGGTTAACTTTATATACTGTGAATATGTATGTATAAAACTTTACCCTAGACTAAAAGAAATCGAAAGACCAAACAAAATGGGAATCACCCAAATATCATTTTTGGCCACTCCCATTTTATTCAGGCATTTTACAAAAAAGTGATTCAATGATATTTTGAGAAGTTCAAACTGATTGTAGTGTTTCTATATGACATTTTAATCACATGCGTTCCATGGATTATGGATACATATCAAATGACTAACCATAGTGAAAATAAGAGATACCGATACACATTGGTTTTGAATGTCAGTGAATTATATGTACATATATGTAAGAAGAGAATACGTAAGAAGATAGTTTTGAGGGTATACTGATGAAGAGTAAAAGATTTACCGAGTAAAGTGTTGAAGTTAAGAATGCCACTGGATGCAGCAATGTTTATAAAAAAATTACTAACCAAGGAGATGTACATAGGAAACTCTATTTATATTTTTTTGTAAAAGTGGAATGTGTTACCAATTAAATAGAGCTTCTAATAATACATATATATATATGTATGTAAGGAGTTCTTTTCTTTTTTCAGAAGGTCGAGGAAGAAGCATTCCTCCAGAATGGGTTCTTCTAGTGCAGTGCATCATAAGATTGCTAGTTCTGGTGTTGAATGACGACAAATCGAAGAGCTTGTCCCAAATCAAATTGATTTATTTTGCTTATCTTTACCTAAAATCACCATGAGTATAGGGCACTAGAACTAGGCATTCAAGTACAAATAGTATTCCCTGTGGCATCAATAAATCAGACTGACATAATGTAACCACTCCGAAGAACATTTTAATTTTTCAGTTCGAATTTTTAGCCATTGATTACACATATGTATATAGTAAATCGAACTCAATTTAATTACATATGATGAGATAATAATTATCTTTATTTTTAACGTAAAACTGTGTCCGATAATTAGTTCCTATCTTTCACTCGACAACAAATTAATTATATAAGTATTTACATTTTTCACAATCAGATTTGTAAGATATTTTCTTTATCTTTTAGACTCTTTGAAACGACAATTATTCAAACCCCTCTCAGTAAGGTATTAGTTTGACTGATACTTTTGCAGAACCTATTAACCATCGGCGAACCATTTCGAATCAACACGTATTTAAGAAGGTCTAAGTCTTAAACAAACCCACAGTTAGTACTTAGCAGAATTTTGCTTATATTTTAAAACTTCAATAAATCTTTTAGATAGATATATGTACATATGTATGTGTGTACTATGTACATATGAGGAACGGGAAGATTTCGGCCATAAGAGCCAATAATCCAAGCATGTTCCCGCAGATCAATAAGGTATTTCGGAGAAATAACATCAACGACCTTCCGTGTCTTAAGTTACCCCGAACAACAAACAACGAACGAGTGCTAATAGCAGCAGGCATAGACCCAGATAATGCTGTCGAGGATGACAACTTCTTCGTGATAGAAGATCCGCAGGAGAAAGTAGAGGCTATAGGAGCGACCTTTCAAGAAGTGTACAAGGTGAATGATAGCGTTCACCCGAACCATGACCTGGAAAATCGCGTCCTTGTGCACAACTTCTACCTTCGAAATGATATGCAGGAATGGCGATCTGAGAACACTGGTTTCACCGTGTTCAATGAAGGGAACATGGCAAACAATGCCATCGCCAATGACAGGGTTCACCCCCCGTTCATATCGAAGGTAGAACTCCAAGCGATCTTCGTCTCACTGAGGAGTAAGAAATCCGTGGGAATCGACGGAATTCCGAACATTGTGCTCAGACACCTCCCTCTAGAAGCGGTAGACATATACACCACCCTGTTCAACAATGCGCTGAATAATTCACATTATCCGGCGCATTGGAAGACAGCAGTGGTGCAGCCCATTCCCAAAAGGGGAAAAGATACATCCAATCCGGCAAATCTCCGGTCGATAAGTCTCCTTCCGAACATCAGCAAGGTATTCGAAAAAGTTATTCATAGAGCCCTGAATAAGTGGGTTGAGGACAAAAATATAATTCCGGACAACCAATTCGGTTTTAAGGCGGGGCATGATACCCTACATGCCGCGTCTAAACTGGTGTCGGACGTCCAATGGAATAAAAGCAAGAATCAATGCACGGGTGCCTGCCTGGTTGACTTGGAGAAAGCCTTCGATACCGTATGGTTGGAGGGGCTCTTCTACAAGTTGAGCAGGCTGGGTATCAGCAAATCTCTACTGTACATCATATGTAATATGCTCACCAGTAGACAGTTCGTTGTGAAAAATGGCAACGTGACTTCTGCTGGTACGTTTCAAATTAAAAACGGTCTGCAACAGGGTGCGGTTAATTCGCCTATCCTGTTCAACATTTACACAAGTGATTTGATAGGTTCTCTTCACCATGCTATTGCGTACGCAGACGACTTGATTGCGTACAGGTCAGGTCCTAAGGTCGAGGTCATTGCAACTCTCTTGCAATGTGACTTCTACAATATCCAGCGATATTGCGATGACTGGAAGTTAAAGATCAACTTCCAGAAATCGGAAACCATCCTGTTCAGAACGCCGTTATCTGGGGCCTCAAGGGACACCAGAAAGAATTGGCGAAAGTTCTCTATCGTGGGACCAAACGGACGACCATTGGCGAGTAGAAGTGTAGTCAGGTACCTTGGGATCTGGCTAGACCAGTATCTATATTTTAACAAACATATAGATGCTGCTTTGGCCAGAGCCCGAGCTGCTTTTGCCCTTACAAAGAGACTGTTTTATAGCAGCCAACTCGATGCGAGGGTGAAGGTAATCTGCTACACGGCCCTCATACGGCCAATGCTCACCTATGGCTGTCCGGTGTGGTTCAACGTGGGAGCAAGCTTGATGGAAAGGATTCGGGTGTTTGAGAGGGCTTGTCTTCGGGCTTGCCTTCATTTATACAGAACACCAGAGTCCGAGTACAAAAAATTCTACTCTAATGAGGTCCTTTATAACAGGGCGAATCTGATCAGAGTGGACAATTTCCTGGTGAAGTTGATTCGCGGTCATATTGCAAGAGCAATGAACTCGACCAATAGCCTGATCTTTGGGGCTTACTACCCCAACGACATGTACCACGAAAATGTGCGCCTCAACGGCTTTATCCCCCCAGAGGCGTTTCTCTATTTTGACCGACAAGGTCTGATACAGAATAGAACGGGTACTCCGATTATCTTTCACGTCGCCAGAAAAGCTGTAGATAGGCGACTCAACTACGAGCGAGGCGTAGCACAGAGTACTGAGGATCGTCTCCGATTCAGTAGGTCGGTTTCGGAGTGTGATCGTAAAGATGTAGAAAGACAGCACCAGAAATTTTGGTGGCTTAACGAAGTGAGATGTGGGCGCCGTGGCTCAGTGGTTAGTGCGTTGGACTATGGAGCAAGGGGTTCGAGATCGAATCCCAGTCGGGAAACACCTAAAAAGTTTTTCACGGCCCCACCTCTCGCGAGCGTCTGACAAACATCCGAGAGTACAGTTGTCCTGAGAAAGCTTCTCAAATAACAAACTGCCCTTTCGGATACGGCATTAAACAGTAGGCCCCTTCCATTCGTGTAAAGAATATAACACGCACAACACGTATGGTTGTGAGAAGCTAGGCCCTGGGTCCCATCGACCTGTAGCGCCAAGTATTTATTTTTTTTTTTTTTAACGAAGTGAGAACTCCCTCGTCGAACTCGCTTATTTCTGGCTAGCCCTTTTAGGGTAAGCTGGCCACTTTATTTATTTTTTTTTTCATACATAGTCGTAGGTGTTTGTTGTAGGTGTCCTAATTATAAGGTAGTTGTAAAGCACAGCACTCGGCTTAATAAATAAAAAAAAAAAAAAAAAAAAAAAAAAGTTTAAGTTTAAGATTTATTTTAAGGTAGACTTAAGTTTTATATATAAAAACAAAAAAAAAAATAGTTCAGCTACAAAGTTTTTCAAAAAAAACATTTTCTTTGTTTCAATTAGAATTAAGTTAATAGTAAATAAATAAGAAACAATTAATTGTTTTAGTTAGGTTACGTCGAAAGACATACATAGATTAAGCATTAAGTTTAGCTTAGAGCGCCCGCATAGGGTCAGTAAGTTAGTCATAACATAGTTAAGTTAGTTAAGCTAGTCTTAAGCACTTTTGTCTAGCATGTAAGTTTTTCTGAATTACAACAAATAAAAATGCATTTAAAAAAAAAAAAAAAAAAAACTATGTACATATGACAATTTTTCTTCAGTGGATAGTCAGCATTTGTTGGAAAATTTGTATCTATTTTAATCTATTGCGAAGATGATAACACTCACAGTCAATGGAATAACGGCCGGCTAGGTACTAAAATATTTATGAATGAAAAGAACACACAGTCACAAACGTTCACGGGTAAATCAAATGTGATAACCAACCCAACTCGAAATCTGCAATCAACTGATCGAATGTGGCGAACGAATTGGAAAGTGCACACTTAGTAAGTATCTAAAACCAATGTTGCCGTTTTGGCATTTGTTATGCTCTTTTTTCAGTGTTGACATTTTGCGAAATATTACGATATTTAGTTACTTAAAATGGGTTGAATTTCATCTATCAGATGTAAGCTTTTTACTTGACGAATGTACCTCTATGTGGTGTACAGATTACAGTCCTCATTAATTAATATTAAATAAAGAAACATTACTTGGATTAAATTACCAAAATAAACTATAAGGTAGACTCAATATGTCACTCAATACTTGGCGCAACAGGTTGATGGGACCCAGGGCCTAGCTTCTCACAACCATTCGTGTTGTGCGTGTTATATTCTTTACACGAATGGAAGGGGCCTACTGTTTAATGCCGTGTCCGAAGGGCAATTTGGTATTTGAGAAGCTTTCTCAGGACAGCTGTACTCTCGGATGTTTGTTAGACGCTCGCGAGAGGTGGGGCCGTGAAAAACTTTTTAGGTGTTTTTAGGATTCGAACCTTCAACCCCTTGCTCCGTAGTCCAACGCACTAACCACTGAGCCTACCATGTTATGTTACAAAAAAGTTCTTTGATAATATTTTTAGCAGAGCTGAAAAATATCAACATAGGCATTTTAAAGAAAACAAAGAATTACGTCAAAATTGACATAAAAAAGTATCTGACCTCTTTTATTTTGCTATTTTGGCAACACTGTAGTACACACTTGTTAAAAGCCTAGTAAGTTTTCGCTTTTCGCAATTTTCGCGATACAGGGTATGATTGACAAATTGAATAATGATCGAACAATGACCGTATTCTAAGTGTGGCTGGATACACAGAACTGAATACTCAAATCCCGATGCACGTGTCAGTAGTAAGTCATGTTGACTACATGACAAATTCGAGCTTAGTTTGAAACCTTGTCTAGTTACAGAGTTCAGGTATGGTACTTTCTTCGTACGAAATAAGATCGGTGTCAAAATAACTTGGATTTTACCTGAGTTCATCGTGAGACCAAGATCTTCATTGATCCTCGCAACTAGGTCTTCAACGAGACCAATAGATCTCGGCAAATAGATTTGGATCTCATCGGCATACAGATAAAAAGAAACAATCTTGCAAACAGTAGGTAAATCATTTATGTACATACAAAATGGAATAGGTCTCAGAATCGAACCCTGAGGCACTCACGATAGCAAATTCCCAGGTGGCCATGCATAACCACTCTCTGGGTTCCGTCAGGAATTAGATGAACAGAACTAGTACTGAACCCATAGTACGACACAAGTTTCTAACACTTAAAACTATGATTGACTCTGTCAAAAGCCTTGAAGAAATCAAGCACAAAATCGTTATCGAATTGCAGCTTTATTTCATCAAGTACCTTCACGACCGCTGTGGACTATCAATAAGACCTGAAATTTTTAAATTGAAGAAATCGCAGGGAATAATCCATCTTCCACAACAGCATTTGATCTGAGACTCTTAATAATGCCCAGAACCTCATGTTAAGTAACAAGCACACAGTGACTGAACGTGAGAAATCCATCGCTAGGTACAAAATTGGATTGGTTAACAGTGTTAACTACGAAATGATCATTAGAAATATTTGTCAATAATTGGCAAGTGTGTCCCGGTTTCTTCGAGGATAGCTGGCCACTGAGTTTTAATGCATAGTAGTTTCTTTTAGCTGAATGGAAACAATCGACTAAAAATCAATGAAGAATATTTAATGTTTCTTTAATTTCATCTGAAATTTATTTTGGATTTTATTAAACATATCATTTATTTACTTTTGTTGCACATATCTGCATCCCTCATCCGAATCTGCACCCAGTTACATCATATTTTGTGTATGTATGCACATAGCACATCATCTTTCAACATTTCATCACGTACAGGTCATGTTCAGTATACAACACTTTGTACTTAAACTTTATTTCACACGTTTCCAAGAATACGAAAAATCATCGCCGCCCTATTGTGCTCGGTACGAGTATTTATATCTGCTATAGACCCTATAAAGTAGATCTTTAAGTTCGTAATGGGACTCATTTTCACATCTTCACTAGTTTACTTCCCTTTCTCGTTCCTGGGTGACAATGATGTCCATTTTAAAGCAGGCCAGCTCCTCTGCTGATTGTTTAGCTGCACATTAACTGTTAAGCGACCGACCATTCCACAAGCAATATTGATAGTGTGATGCTAACGTGAGAACGCTTGTGCTCCTATATTTTAGTTACTCCTGATCTGGTTAACTATTTTGTTATAAAAACGTTGTCAAGGAACCTTAGACAGGTAGAAGAAGGTTTTGGTGTCGACTTGGATCATTTACCAATATATGTGGCACTTATTGAAATGATTATAGTGAAAGAGACACATTTATGATTCTTGAAACAGAAAAGGAGCTATACACTCAACTTTCTTCGAGTTCTTTGAGCAATGGCTTTTATAAGCTTATCAATGCAGTCGTAGACGGAAGAAATTAAATTCTAAGTCAGCAGCTTGGATGTCGAATGAACTGCTCAATAATTTAAAACGCAGCTCTTTAACCACCTTATTTAACATCGCGTTACATTCGCATATACCAAATCAAAACCGAAGTTAAATAAATAAATACTTGGCGCAACAGGTCGATGGGACCCAAGGCCTAGCTTCTCACAACTATTCGTGTTGTATTCTTTACATGAATGGAAGGGGCCTACTGTTTAATGACGTGTCCGAAGGGCAATTTGTTATTTGAGAAGCTTTCTCGAGACAGCTGTACTCTCGGATGTTTGTCAGACGCTCGCGAGAGGTGGGGCCGTGAAAAACTTTTTAGGTGTTCCCCGACTGGGATTCGATCTCGATAGTCCAAAGCACTAACCACTGAGCCACGGCGCCCAAAACCGAAGTTCCCCAAGAAAATATCCTCAAACCTTTGTTATACCTCCGCCATACCAGTAACCTACCCACAACATCCTATTCCATGACTCCAACTTCTTCAATAGATCAAACATTCAGGTAGATTCCAATATACCAAACAAAACTGTGTTCTTTGAAGTATTGTGAATGTTCCGTGATACATCTCAGATATAACAATCTTCATTGGGACATACAGATTCCTACTGTCATCAGCTCAAGGGTCAAAGCACATACAAAAGACCGAAATTGCATGTTTACGAGGAAGTAATAAGTCTTTTTAAGGTGTATATGATAAGATGACAATCTTATTTCACAAAGTTTTAAATTTTTCTTTAGTAGCACAGGCGGTAACTGACAGAAGATAATAGCAGATTTCTACAAGACTATAACTTAGAAAGTCCCTCAGGTATCGTTCGCAAGGCACAATAAAACTTTATGGTCTTCAAAGAGACTTTGAGCTTAGCATGTCCGGTGACTAAAAGAATATGGATGAATCAATTCAATGGAATAGTAAAGAGCTCCCAGACATTCCAAGAAACCTGGTTTAAGTGGCAATGCCCCCACTAACCTCAGTATCCATAATACACGGATCAATTGGGTTGTGGAAATAGAGGAGAGATGACACATAATAACTGAGCTAAAAGGAACAAGGCATGGGCCTCAAGAGGTGAAATTTTATCCGTACTACTATGAGTCAGTCTTCTAAATAGAGCAGTTCTACAACTCAGTTGTAGTGGAGACAATATCGCATATGCAAATAACTATTACAAAATTAGGAAATTTGTATTAAAAAAACAGAGCTGGTATTATTTGCTATCAAAAGAAAAGTACCAGAGCTTACACCACCTCTTATACATGGTATTCCACTTAGAATCTGCAACACCCTCAGATAACTAGGCCTTGAGCTTAGTAAGGAATTAAATTCAGAGGTTAAACATTATTCAAAGAAGCTACCGTTCTATGCATGCAATATTTACAAAAACCCGGGAAGCAGCTTATCAATTACTATAGACTACCTCAATTTCAAGAGACTCTTCTTAACCTTTAAGCTTGCTACTAATCAAATCATAACTGAGAGCCCTTACTCTCACTAGACAAAGTGGGCACTCGATGCTTTGCACATCGAATATTGGAGAATCTTCTACGCGCTACAGCCGCTAAATCATCGTTTTTGTAAACCTCTCGCACGGACAACATTCGGTCCACTCCCACGACAGTACTCCCTAGAGCCAGGCTACTGATTAACATATCCCTCGCGCCCCTCAGATTCGATGCGTTTATGCAGTAAGCTAAACAAATATTAACTTTCTTTTGAGACACCCTGTACTGATTTCTTACTTTTATATTCCACAACGACAGCCTTTTTTTCTATCCGACTTTAAAGTAGCAGTTATATGCACTTAGACATACGCTATAAAGAAGTTGCTCCACAGAATGAAGAAAATACGAGGCCTCACAGACTGTTACCGAAATTTGTTTGAAGAGATGACATGGTGTTACAGTATCAGTCCAAGATGAATGCGGAAATCGCAATGTTTGAGACTTCAAGTACTACTCCCTGTATTGAAAAACCTGCTAGCTAGGAACCTGCCTAGCTCTACAGCAAATTCACCAACTTTGCAGTATGCAGTCCCATTGCTACGTGATATATTTATAGACCCGCCGTTTTCTGCATCTCATCGAGGGCTCAAAAAATGCAAAGTCTCCAGGAGATCAAGATGACAGAATCCCATTCGTATTTTATCCAAACTGAACCAGAAATTTCATATCAAAACTCACACTTGAACTCAACAAAATCTTTTTAAAAAGATTCTTCTTCTTGTCTTCCAGCTTCATAAAAAAAAATTAAGAAATCGGCCAAATAGCTTTGATAGCAGTACTTTTCAAAAGACTTACTCAATAAATCAGATTGATGTGAATATCCAGAACAAAGACAGGGAAACACTCCGAGAAAGTGTCCCTAAATCTCTTAAGCGGGTCCGATAATGCCAGCATCGAGTTCTGAAGACCGTAGCTGCACTGCCACAAAGCGATCAGAGATGCCGCGTTTAATGTGCCGATTTGTTTCCGACTTCCCCATCGAGGAGAAAATAAAGAGATGTTATTGCAGGAATGAGGTTCGGAACTTTTGGCAGAATGTATAAAGGCCATGTCAAGAACCAAAGTCCGCAGGGACGGACCAGTAAACCTAGTAGTGTAATCGCAGTCGATGCTGAGAATATTACTTCCGCAGACTATATAACGGTAATGATGACCAAAATTCCACTGCCAGGCAGAACAAATTTGTACGACGATAACCAACATTTTCGTTTATCCGATGTGGATGAAGTTATATACTAAAATCCATTAAAACTGCTAAAGTTGATGGCTTCACTGCCGAGCGCTGGTCACGATTTGGTAACAAGCATGCACCAACTCAAACTCGTTCGCCTATGCAGGATGGCGATCAGGCCCGGTGACGAGCCAACCGAGACTTTTGATATCTTAAAAGGACACGCAACACCGACGTATCGAACAGAACGTCACTCTCGACAGATATAGTAGTTAAGGATTTTGTTTACCTAGAAACCGCCAATAAATTTAGACAATGACACCAACGCTGAGATCGAACGAAGATTAACCTTTGCCAACCCTTGCAAAGCGCTCAAATCCAAAGCGATCTCCATCAACTAGCTGTGCAAACTAAAGATCGAGCTGGGTGGGGAGTCTTGTTGGTTGAGGCCCAAGTCAACCCCGAACTCTAGCACAACCTAAAGTAAAGTAAGTAAAGGTATATGTTTGCAGTTTTGAGTAAACTGCTAAATTGATTTTGATCTATTGGTTCAATACCTAAGATTGCTTGAAAATTTCCGGAGTCAATAGTACATATGTATGTAGGTTCATATATACATATGTAGGTAAAGATACTTTAGTGTACTTACTTCAACATCGGATTAGCCCGTTTCCGCTTTAATTTTTAGAAAATTGCCATTAAAACTTATATACATGTAAACATACATTTGAGCTGCAAGTTATTTAAAACCGGATGACGTTTCTTACAACATCTCCTTGGACGACTTTGTACTGTGATGGTCTTTTCAAAAAGCAATATTTCTGAACGTGCCCCAATTTTTTACAAAAATAACTAGTACGCCAACTTTGATTACCAGTCGAAAGTCTGCCTTTAGGGGAATGATTACGTCGCATATTGACCACCTTCAACTCAACCATCCACTTTAACATGCCTTCCTCAATCAGGTTCACCTGAATTTTACTGTTTTTCAAACTCATCAGAAGTCTTTTGTCTTTCCTTCGATTCTGAAAGCTTATTTCCTTTCTTACATATGTATCTATATCATACTCGTATATATGTATGTATGTAGTTTCAAATGCAACTTCCGACTCGTCACAGAGATGAGAAATCATACATTGTATTGGAATTAGTGATAGTTGGTCCCTATTGCCCAGATAACAATAAAATTGGTTTCTGATTATAAACAGTCGCAGGGGTTACCCGAAAGGGCGATAAGCAAATGATCTCTCATTGGCCTTTGTTTATAATTAATTCCGCATTCTCAATTCTAAGCTGTGACACTATGACGGGTTGAATGATTCGTTTATTTATGTTGGTCTCTTCTTATATGACTGAAAGACGACTAATGGCATATTTGTTTTCTATACATATGAAGATATCGACTGTGACGATGGCACGCACTCCGAAATTTGGAAAAAAAAAATATATTGAAAATCTACAATCAGTCAAAAGCGGATCTCATAATACCCTATTCTTACATTTAATTTTTTGTCGAATTACAGCGATGTCTTGAATGTTTGTGGGTGTTTCATGTAAAATGTGATTAAAATCTGTTTTTTTATCAAAACACTTTAAGAAGCGGATGTAATAGCTAGACCACCGTCGGAATGTTGGAAGCTTATTGGTTCCGTATCGATACTTCCACCACAGTTCCTCGTCAGCATTTGTTGGAAAATTTGTATCTATTTTAATCTATTGCGAAGATGATAACACTCACAGTCAATGGAATAACGGCCGGCTAGGTACTAAAATATTTATGAATGAAAAGAACACACAGTCACAAACGTTCACGGGTAAATCAAATGTGATAACCAACCCAACTCGAAATCTGCAATCAACTGATCGAATGTGGCGAACGAATTGGAAAGTGCACACTTAGTAAGTATCTAAAACCAATGTTGCCGTTTTGGCATTTGTTATGCTCTTTTTTCAGTGTTGACATTTTGCGAAATATTACGATATTTAGTTACTTAAAATGGGTTGAATTTCATCTATCAGATGTAAGCTTTTTACTTGACGAATGTACCTCTATGTGGTGTACAGATTACAGTCCTCATTAATTAATATTAAATAAAGAAACATTACTTGGATTAAATTACCAAAATAAACTATAAGGTAGACTCAATATGTCACTCAATACTTGGCGCAACAGGTTGATGGGACCCAGGGCCTAGCTTCTCACAACCATTCGTGTTGTGCGTGTTATATTCTTTACACGAATGGAAGGGGCCTACTGTTTAATGCCGTGTCCGAAGGGCAATTTGGTATTTGAGAAGCTTTCTCAGGACAGCTGTACTCTCGGATGTTTGTTAGACGCTCGCGAGAGGTGGGGCCGTGAAAAACTTTTTAGGTGTTTTTAGGATTCGAACCTTCAACCCCTTGCTCCGTAGTCCAACGCACTAACCACTGAGCCTACCATGTTATGTTACAAAAAAGTTCTTTGATAATATTTTTAGCAGAGCTGAAAAATATCAACATAGGCATTTTAAAGAAAACAAAGAATTACGTCAAAATTGACATAAAAAAGTATCTGACCTCTTTTATTTTGCTATTTTGGCAACACTGTAGTACACACTTGTTAAAAGCCTAGTAAGTTTTCGCTTTTCGCAATTTTCGCGATACAGGGTATGATTGACAAATTGAATAATGATCGAACAATGACCGTATTCTAAGTGTGGCTGGATACACAGAACTGAATACTCAAATCCCGATGCACGTGTCAGTAGTAAGTCATGTTGACTACATGACAAATTCGAGCTTAGTTTGAAACCTTGTCTAGTTACAGAGTTCAGGTATGGTACTTTCTTCGTACGAAATAAGATCGGTGTCAAAATAACTTGGATTTTACCTGAGTTCATCGTGAGACCAAGATCTTCATTGATCCTCGCAACTAGGTCTTCAACGAGACCAATAGATCTCGGCAAATAGATTTGGATCTCATCGGCATACAGATAAAAAGAAACAATCTTGCAAACAGTAGGTAAATCATTTATGTACATACAAAATGGAATAGGTCTCAGAATCGAACCCTGAGGCACTCACGATAGCAAATTCCCAGGTGGCCATGCATAACCACTCTCTGGGTTCCGTCAGGAATTAGATGAACAGAACTAGTACTGAACCCATAGTACGACACAAGTTTCTAACACTTAAAACTATGATTGACTCTGTCAAAAGCCTTGAAGAAATCAAGCACAAAATCGTTATCGAATTGCAGCTTTATTTCATCAAGTACCTTCACGACCGCTGTGGACTATCAATAAGACCTGAAATTTTTAAATTGAAGAAATCGCAGGGAATAATCCATCTTTCACAACAGCATTTGATCTGAGACTCTTAATAATGCCCAGAACCTCATGTTAAGTAACAAGCACACAGTGACTGAACGTGAGAAATCCATCGCTAGGTACAAAATTGGATTGGTTAACAGTGTTAACTACGAAATGATCATTAGAAATATTTGTCAATAATTGGCAAGTGTGTCCCGGTTTCTTCGAGGATAGCTGGCCACTGAGTTTTAATGCATAGTAGTTTCTTTTAGCTGAATGGAAACAATCGACTAAAAATCAATGAAGAATATTTAATGTTTCTTTAATTTCATCTGAAATTTATTTTGGATTTTATTAAACATATCATTTATTTACTTTTGTTGCACATATCTGCATCCCTCATCCGAATCTGCACCCAGTTACATCATATTTTGTGTATGTATGCACATAGCACATCATCTTTCAACATTTCATCACGTACAGGTCATGTTCAGTATACAACACTTTGTACTTAAACTTTATTTCACACGTTTCCAAGAATACGAAAAATCATCGCCGCCCTATTGTGCTCGGTACGAGTATTTATATCTGCTATAGACCCTATAAAGTAGATCTTTAAGTTCGTAATGGGACTCATTTTCACATCTTCACTAGTTTACTTCCCTTTCTCGTTCCTGGGTGACAATGATGTCCATTTTAAAGCAGGCCAGCTCCTCTGCTGATTGTTTAGCTGCACATTAACTGTTAAGCGACCGACCATTCCACAAGCAATATTGATAGTGTGATGCTAACGTGAGAACGCTTGTGCTCCTATATTTTAGTTACTCCTGATCTGGTTAACTATTTTGTTATAAAAACGTTGTCAAGGAACCTTAGACAGGTAGAAGAAGGTTTTGGTGTCGACTTGGATCATTTACCAATATATGTGGCACTTATTGAAATGATTATAGTGAAAGAGACACATTTATGATTCTTGAAACAGAAAAGGAGCTATACACTCAACTTTCTTCGAGTTCTTTGAGCAATGGCTTTTATAAGCTTATCAATGCAGTCGTAGACGGAAGAAATTAAATTCTAAGTCAGCAGCTTGGATGTCGAATGAACTGCTCAATAATTTAAAACGCAGCTCTTTAACCACCTTATTTAACATCGCGTTACATTCGCATATACCAAATCAAAACCGAAGTTAAATAAATAAATACTTGGCGCAACAGGTCGATGGGACCCAAGGCCTAGCTTCTCACAACTATTCGTGTTGTATTCTTTACATGAATGGAAGGGGCCTACTGTTTAATGACGTGTCCGAAGGGCAATTTGTTATTTGAGAAGCTTTCTCGAGACAGCTGTACTCTCGGATGTTTGTCAGACGCTCGCGAGAGGTGGGGCCGTGAAAAACTTTTTAGGTGTTCCCCGACTGGGATTCGATCTCGATAGTCCAAAGCACTAACCACTGAGCCACGGCGCCCAAAACCGAAGTTCCCCAAGAAAATATCCTCAAACCTTTGTTATACCTCCGCCATACCAGTAACCTACCCACAACATCCTATTCCATGACTCCAACTTCTTCAATAGATCAAACATTCAGGTAGATTCCAATATACCAAACAAAACTGTGTTCTTTGAAGTATTGTGAATGTTCCGTGATACATCTCAGATATAACAATCTTCATTGGGACATACAGATTCCTACTGTCATCAGCTCAAGGGTCAAAGCACATACAAAAGACCGAAATTGCATGTTTACGAGGAAGTAATAAGTCTTTTTAAGGTGTATATGATAAGATGACAATCTTATTTCACAAAGTTTTAAATTTTTCTTTAGTAGCACAGGCGGTAACTGACAGAAGATAATAGCAGATTTCTACAAGACTATAACTTAGAAAGTCCCTCAGGTATCGTTCGCAAGGCACAATAAAACTTTATGGTCTTCAAAGAGACTTTGAGCTTAGCATGTCCGGTGACTAAAAGAATATGGATGAATCAATTCAATGGAATAGTAAAGAGCTCCCAGACATTCCAAGAAACCTGGTTTAAGTGGCAATGCCCCCACTAACCTCAGTATCCATAATACACGGATCAATTGGGTTGTGGAAATAGAGGAGAGATGACACATAATAACTGAGCTAAAAGGAACAAGGCATGGGCCTCAAGAGGTGAAATTTTATCCGTACTACTATGAGTCAGTCTTCTAAATAGAGCAGTTCTACAACTCAGTTGTAGTGGAGACAATATCGCATATGCAAATAACTATTACAAAATTAGGAAATTTGTATTAAAAAAACAGAGCTGGTATTATTTGCTATCAAAAGAAAAGTACCAGAGCTTACACCACCTCTTATACATGGTATTCCACTTAGAATCTGCAACACCCTCAGATAACTAGGCCTTGAGCTTAGTAAGGAATTAAATTCAGAGGTTAAACATTATTCAAAGAAGCTACCGTTCTATGCATGCAATATTTACAAAAACCCGGGAAGCAGCTTATCAATTACTATAGACTACCTCAATTTCAAGAGACTCTTCTTAACCTTTAAGCTTGCTACTAATCAAATCATAACTGAGAGCCCTTACTCTCACTAGACAAAGTGGGCACTCGATGCTTTGCACATCGAATATTGGAGAATCTTCTACGCGCTACAGCCGCTAAATCATCGTTTTTGTAAACCTCTCGCACGGACAACATTCGGTCCACTCCCACGACAGTACTCCCTAGAGCCAGGCTACTGATTAACATATCCCTCGCGCCCCTCAGATTCGATGCGTTTATGCAGTAAGCTAAACAAATATTAACTTTCTTTTGAGACACCCTGTACTGATTTCTTACTTTTATATTCCACAACGACAGCCTTTTTTTCTATCCGACTTTAAAGTAGCAGTTATATGCACTTAGACATACGCTATAAAGAAGTTGCTCCACAGAATGAAGAAAATACGAGGCCTCACAGACTGTTACCGAAATTTGTTTGAAGAGATGACATGGTGTTACAGTATCAGTCCAAGATGAATGCGGAAATCGCAATGTTTGAGACTTCAAGTACTACTCCCTGTATTGAAAAACCTGCTAGCTAGGAACCTGCCTAGCTCTACAGCAAATTCACCAACTTTGCAGTATGCAGTCCCATTGCTACGTGATATATTTATAGACCCGCCGTTTTCTGCATCTCATCGAGGGCTCAAAAAATGCAAAGTCTCCAGGAGATCAAGATGACAGAATCCCATTCGTATTTTATCCAAACTGAACCAGAAATTTCATATCAAAACTCACACTTGAACTCAACAAAATCTTTTTAAAAAGATTCTTCTTCTTGTCTTCCAGCTTCATAAAAAAAAATTAAGAAATCGGCCAAATAGCTTTGATAGCAGTACTTTTCAAAAGACTTACTCAATAAGTCAGATTGATGTGAATATCCAGAACAAAGACAGGGAAACACTCCGAGAAAGTGTCCCTAAATCTCTTAAGCGGGTCCGATAATGCCAGCATCGAGTTCTGAAGACCGTAGCTGCACTGCCACAAAGCGATCAGAGATGCCGCGTTTAATGTGCCGATTTGTTTCCGACTTCCCCATCGAGGAGAAAATAAAGAGATGTTATTGCAGGAATGAGGTTCGGAACTTTTGGCAGAATGTATAAAGGCCATGTCAAGAACCAAAGTCCGCAGGGACGGACCAGTAAACCTAGTAGTGTAATCGCAGTCGATGCTGAGAATATTACTTCCGCAGACTATATAACGGTAATGATGACCAAAATTCCACTGCCAGGCAGAACAAATTTGTACGACGATAACCAACATTTTCGTTTATCCGATGTGGATGAAGTTATATACTAAAATCCATTAAAACTGCTAAAGTTGATGGCTTCACTGCCGAGCGCTGGTCACGATTTGGTAACAAGCATGCACCAACTCAAACTCGTTCGCCTATGCAGGATGGCGATCAGGCCCGGTGACGAGCCAACCGAGACTTTTGATATCTTAAAAGGACACGCAACACCGACGTATCGAACAGAACGTCACTCTCGACAGATATAGTAGTTAAGGATTTTGTTTACCTAGAAACCGCCAATAAATTTAGACAATGACACCAACGCTGAGATCGAACGAAGATTAACCTTTGCCAACCCTTGCAAAGCGCTCAAATCCAAAGCGATCTCCATCAACTAGCTGTGCAAACTAAAGATCGAGCTGGGTGGGGAGTCTTGTTGGTTGAGGCCCAAGTCAACCCCGAACTCTAGCACAACCTAAAGTAAAGTAAGTAAAGGTATATGTTTGCAGTTTTGAGTAAACTGCTAAATTGATTTTGATCTATTGGTTCAATACCTAAGATTGCTTGAAAATTTCCGGAGTCAATAGTACATATGTATGTAGGTTCATATATACATATGTAGGTAAAGATACTTTAGTGTACTTACTTCAACATCGGATTAGCCCGTTTCCGCTTTAATTTTTAGAAAATTGCCATTAAAACTTATATACATGTAAACATACATTTGAGCTGCAAGTTATTTAAAACCGGATGACGTTTCTTACAACATCTCCTTGGACGACTTTGTACTGTGATGGTCTTTTCAAAAAGCAATATTTCTGAACGTGCCCCAATTTTTTACAAAAATAACTAGTACGCCAACTTTGATTACCAGTCGAAAGTCTGCCTTTAGGGGAATGATTACGTCGCATATTGACCACCTTCAACTCAACCATCCACTTTAACATGCCTTCCTCAATCAGGTTCACCTGAATTTTACTGTTTTTCAAACTCATCAGAAGTCTTTTGTCTTTCCTTCGATTCTGAAAGCTTATTTCCTTTCTTACATATGTATCTATATCATACTCGTATATATGTATGTATGTAGTTTCAAATGCAACTTCCGACTCGTCACAGAGATGAGAAATCATACATTGTATTGGAATTAGTGATAGTTGGTCCCTATTGCCCAGATAACAATAAAATTGGTTTCTGATTATAAACAGTCGCAGGGGTTACCCGAAAGGGCGATAAGCAAATGATCTCTCATTGGCCTTTGTTTATAATTAATTCCGCATTCTCAATTCTAAGCTGTGACACTATGACGGGTTGAATGATTCGTTTATTTATGTTGGTCTCTTCTTATATGACTGAAAGACGACTAATGGCATATTTGTTTTCTATACATATGAAGATATCGACTGTGACGATGGCACGCACTCCGAAATTTGGAAAAAAAAAATATATTGAAAATCTACAATCAGTCAAAAGCGGATCTCATAATACCCTATTCTTACATTTAATTTTTTGTCGAATTACAGCGATGTCTTGAATGTTTGTGGGTGTTTCATGTAAAATGTGATTAAAATCTGTTTTTTTATCAAAACACTTTAAGAAGCGGATGTAATAGCTAGACCACCGTCGGAATGTTGGAAGCTTATTGGTTCCGTATCGATACTTCCACCACAGTTCCTCGTCAGTTTCCTTAATTTTAAGGCCACTTTTTTTAAAGAGTTACCGAATAACGCAGAAAAACTCAGCACCGCTGGTTCAAGTCTTGCGAAATTATTATGCTAAGAACTTATTTATTTATTTCATCAATCAGACATATTTTTTACTACGATTAGTATCTAGATTAACACCGAGATCCTTTTTACATGTTACCCTTTCTACCCTTTCTACGTCTATAGTAAGACCTATTCTGACGTATGGTTGTCTTGTATGATGGCCGTCCGCCAGCAAGTCCACCAACTTAGTGGCCCTCACGAGGATCCAGAGATTGGCCTGCATTGGCACCACAAGTATATGAGTACAACACCTACTGCAGGACTAGAGGCTATCCTCAATCTTCTACCTCTGGACATTTTCGTTAAAACCTCGGCAGCTATAAGTGCCCTAAGAATAAGTCAATCAGATAGTTGGAATCATAATGTAACAGGTCATTCCATGATTCTGGAGAAATATCTAGGAAAAATCTATACTACGGATTACCTCACTCCGTTGCTAGATTTCCATAAACCATTTACTAGCTCGTTCCCAAGCAGGGAAGAATGGAAGGATCGTCATCCTGCCAACACACGTTCCATCTCTAACTTTACAGATGGATCTAAGATGGATGTAGGCGTAGAGTCTGGCATTTTTCTGAACCGCTGGAGATATCTAGTCCGCCTCCCGAACCAAATCAGTGTTTTCCAAGCGGAGGTCTTGGCAGTGACAATGGCTGCCCGTGAGACTGCGATGAAGGCAATACTACCGGAAGGTATCACCTTTTTCATCGACAGCCAGGTGGCAATAAAAGCGATTACAGCTATTGAAAGAAAATCCAAGCTAGTGAAGTGCTGTTGTGAAGAACTCAAGGTTCTTGGAACACAGCACAAGATTGCCCTCTGCTGGGTCCCTGGACACGAAGGTATTCGAGGTAATGAGAAGGCAGACGAATTGGCAAGAAGAAGCTCTGAACAGGAAGACACCTCCGTGTTCATCCAGCCTTGCATATTGAAGCAAAAGGCATGGATCAGGGTCAGAAGTGAGGCCAATAGTAGATTGACCTCTCTGGACACCAGTGTGATCACTAGAAGCCTATGGCCTTGCTTTGACAAGAATAGGATAGGAAATCACTTTTTGTCCTTATAGGAATTATCACGGGGCATAACACTCTTCCTTACCACATGAGCAAGCTAAGACTCACGGATAAAGATTTATGTCGGGGATGTGGAAACGAGGAAGGTGGGCTTATCCACCTTAGATTTAAATTTCTAGAGCGACACTTTTCCTGTGATCTTAAAGAATTATCAAATAGACCAATCACTGAAATCTTTAAATTCATCAAATCCACAGGATGGTTTGGTGATTCACAAGATGCAAATCAGTGCTAGGGTTTACCAATGTCTGTACTGATCTGAGTGTGGCGATGTGATACTTTACTCCAGTCGCCTACCCACATACCTAACCTAACCTAGCCTACCCTTTCTAAGTTTATATTATTGACGTTATTAGTTAAAGTTAATTGGTGTATAATTTCTAGCACAAGAGAATACTTGACATTTTGAAACATTCAAATGCAGAAAATTTACTTGACACCATCAAGTCTTCCTAAAGAAGTACGCAGTGCCTTTCAGAAGAGATTATACGATATAATTTGAATAATGGGATATCGTTAATAAACAAAAGGAATAGTGAAGGACCTAAATGACTACCCTGTGGGACGCCAGATGGTACGTTCATGTAATCGGTTAAATTACTGTCGATTTTTACAATTTGAATTCGACGAGTCAAATAAGATTCAATTTATCTCGAAAAATTAGTATGAAAGCCTATGCAAGACAGCTTATGTAACAAAATTTTAGGGTTTATCCTGTCAAAAGCTTTGGCAAAGTCCATAAATATGACGTCTGTTTGAAGCTTATCTTCAAAATTCGTGATTATATTGATTGTTAAAATTGATAAATTGGTGGTGGTCGATCTACCTGGCATAAATCGGTGTTGGAAATTAGATATATGTTCTTTGATAAGAAATAATAATTTATTATAATTATAATTATTTATATATAATAAAGATGGGCCTGTAATTAGTGATATTTTGTTTTGATCCAGACTTAAAAATTGGAGAAATAAAAGATATTTTCCATTCATCCAAAAAAGTACCGCTAGTAAGTGATAAATTAAAAAACAATTACCAAGAATTAAGGAGATAAACCTTCATCACGAACTTGTAGCAAGGTTAGTAGTAGATTTTGATGTCCCCGTTTCTTCCTATTTTCCGCAAACCTACAGGGTCTTTCAATAGGGACATATCGATTCTAAATCAATTAAGTCATGCAGAAAGGAAAATGTAACAGAAAATTAAGTATACATTTACTTTTTGGATAAAATTAACAGCACATTAGCCAAATATTCAAAAACAGTTGTCTTGGGTGAGCCTTGCTAAAGTGATCCTTTTTTTTGAACCGAGGACAAATACAGTTATTGAAGAATTGTATTTTTCATCATCTTAATTGCGACAAGGTTCCCTGAGCAAATATGAGTTCATTTAAGAGTTTAAATGTCTAGGAGTTCTTATGGATAATAAATTAAGCTGAAAGTCACATAAACATAAACTCATCTGCTTAAACTGATTCCACATAACTTGCTCATTACTACAAAAGTTTTTACTATGCTGTGGCTCACTCGTGCCTAAAATATGGTCTTGTATTCTGAGAGTGTACCTATAATAGTAACTTGATTCTAATTTGGGTGGCGCTAGGGTTTGGGATGCTTATCGTGTTAGCCCGGTTTTGAGCTAACTCCCTTCAGCTGTGCACTTCAAGTCACTCTCTACTTGTGCCAAGATGGGTTGGGTTGGATTCAGAAAGAGAGAGTATACCTATTCATCCGCTCTACACGTCCTAAGCATCTTAGACGACTTATAGGCATTTTTTTTATCATTAAAACTCCGAAGGAGCTATGAGCTCATTTGTTAAGCCAAACCGAAGTAGCTTCCTTGGGTAAGTCTTCACCGAATCTTTACTAAGGTGTCATTCGTGGAATTGATATTTACTCCAAGGGTTGTTGATGATAGGTGAGCGTTCTGTGCTTACACTTACCCTGCACAATATCTGTCTAGCACAATATTGAAGAAATCACACTACAACACACCTCCTTAGAGAAATCCGGTGTTTGGAATATTTCGGAGGAACTATTCTCGAATCTGACATTGCACCGCGTGTTTTCTTCCCATACAGCTGGATCTATTGTACCGGGATACTCCGACTGTGAATGCCGGTGAATGGTGTTATATGCGCCTTTGAAGTCGATGAAGAGATGATGAGTTTTACTTAGAAATTCGGTTCAGGCAATAATAGCCTTAAGCTCTTAGCTTTACTCCCCTCTTCCTTTTAGATGACACAATTGGTCGTCCTTCTATGCCAGTCTAGTTCTAGTACCTACCGAATTCAAATTCTCCACTAACTCCGCGAATTATATCAACACTGCTGCCACTTTTGTAACAGATCGTTTCTTCTTGTTGATCGGCCTTTTTTGTTTAGACTTGTTTGTCGGTTATTGATAACTTTTCCTCAACCTCGTCGATATCTCAAGACATTCATTCATTTGATTCATGTCTATCAAAACTATTTTATTTTTAATTTAATCACACATATACATACAAATTTTATTACAAATAACCACGAATGTATCAGAAAACTTGTACGGTAATACTATGCGCTTTTAACAAAATTATAAATCTGCTGACAAACTAATGGCATATAAAGTACAAATGCGCACAAAAGAGCATTAAGGCCAAAGCTGTACTCAGTAAAAGACTCCTCAAAACAGTCAGCAATTAACTGCCTATCGCCACTAGTCAAACGTGCTTGTTCCTCCTCCGTTACTAAAACAAAGAAGAAATAATAAATACGTAAGCAATACACCTTTTTGCAAATACATACAGAAAACATTAATTATATCGCCAAAGGACCGCTCATTCAATATCTTCAAGACCAATTTTACTTCGTTATGCATTTGCTTTATTTGTGATTTTTTTAGGTGCCCTAATAGATTCTTTCCGTTAACCCAGTAGTGCTGAATCTTTCCACAACTCAAGGCCTCTTCAAATCTAGTAAATACCTGTAAATGGATGGGATTAGATTTTTTTTAGATCAGTTTGTAATAATAACACTAGACGACAGACAAGTTTGGAATTTAAGATTTTTAAACCCGACTAACCTGTGGCAGACTGACTTAGGTTAAAACCATCAAATACCTAGAGCTATCATCTGCTACGGAACTCACCCTTCTTCTTGTTTTCAAAAAACCTAGGAACGGAATCAGCTACCTACAGCTTAGATTTGACTTAGACTTACATTTTATTATAACCCTTTAAAATTAAACGGAAACGTGTACCAGAGCTTAAGCGTGTCTATAAAGACTGAAAGCCAGTAAACCACTAAAAGACCAAACAGCAACCAAAACAACTTTTTCTCCAGAAATCAGGGACATACTACGCCCCTCCTTGATCCTTAAGCATCATTATAATAAAGATCTAAACATCTATGTATTTGGAGATAATTTTTTTTCAAAACTTGCCGTGCATTCCACATGAACATCCAAAATTACATTCCATTCTCCTGCTCCTTAACAAAGACGAATACACTTTAAATAAAGTGCACGACTGGGTCGTACGTACTTGCACCGTAATGCTATAAGTGTATAATTTTATCAGAATTAAAGTCCAAGTCTTGCCCTTCCCAGTAAAGTAGGCGTGGCATTCCGCGTTTCCATGGAATAATAGTCATAACATTGCAGAAGTTTACTCAATGTTTTGTTTTTATAAAAATGCCCATAAAAAGTGGGCGTGGCCAGATAAGGTGTTTGAGTGAATTATAGAGAATTTTAAGGCCTATTACTGTGCTTAAATAATTTTTTCTCAATTTCTAGTAAAAATTTTGAAAAAAAAATAAGTTTTATAAAAGTGGGCGTGGCATTGCAAAATTTGGTATGCCATTATTTTGCACTTGTCTTATAACCTATAAATAATAATTTTTAGCCCAATCGCCGAACAAATACCCGAGAAACAGCTGATTTTCAATATTACCGTTATTCGAATTTTTCGTGAAAAACGTGGTATGCCACCTCATAGCATATGCCCAAACTAACCCACACATCAAATTTTATCGAAATCGTTAGAGCCGTTTTCGAGAAAATCCATTTTAACTGAAATCGGCCTTAAGTAAACTACCCTTAATTTTGAGGTTAGAATGAAAATTCAAATTTGACTAGGGAATATCCCACAGACCCTATATATGAAGTTTGAAGTAAATTCTTTCAGCCGTTTAGGCTGTAGTCAAATATACAGACAGACAGACAGACTGACAGACTGACAGACAGACAGACAGACAGACAGACAGACAGACAGACAGACGGCATTGGCGGACCTACTTTTTTGGACTTCTCTATTATAGTAATGTCAAGTTTGATTAAAATCTCGAGTTCCAAATTTTGCACGAATACAATACTTGCCCTATAGGTATAGGTGCAAGTAAAAAGATCATAAGAATTTTTCCCTTCCTCCGAAGGGGTTAGGGGCTCATTCAACTTCGTTGCTCCCATGTTAGGTGGAACATAAGTCCAAAATTCAAAATTTTGAACTCCTGGCACTTTTCATGACTATAGTCGTTACGCAAATATTCGACAAATCACATATAAGCGAATACAAAGTGGGCCTAATGTGCAGGGAAGTTTCGAATATAACAAACAGACAGACTTTTTGGCAAGAAAATATGTCTGTCCTCTCACTCTTTGGTCCGTAGCGCTTTTTGAGGTATTATCTTACAGTGAAATTCTACCTTCATATAAGTACATATACAAGTTCATCATACATATAAGATAGATCGCTTGAAGCTGAAAAACAATCCTTTGAACTTTATTACAGTAATTGACTCCTCGAAAGCGAATTCTGAAAAGAATGCACTTTAGCAAAATTCTGTTTTAAAGACATAGCTATCCGCACTTCTTAAAAAGATTGGACAGAAGCTGCACCGATTTGGAACATGTTATGAGAGCACACTCTCCGGATTGCAGTTACGGCGATACAGAACAAGCTATTTGCGTATTTAAAATTGAGCCGGAAACCATGCATGATGGGATGACAAATGTTATTGAATATTTTGGCAGCTGGACGTCATTGGTAACTTTAACAGCTGCTAAAACATAACAGTTGCAAAAAATATCATTGCTATCTGGTCTCCCTTTATAGAATCCTGTGAGAATCGAAGTCCTTCTTGTTCTTGCACACGAAACCTAGTAAAGTGGGCATGATGTTCTGAACTTCATATTTGAAAGACTTATAATGATAGAATCGTACTGATTCAATCTAAGGGCGTTCACAGTTTTTTGTTTTCATAAAAACACCTTCTAAAGTGGGCGTGGCCATATATGGATATAGAGAATTTCCAGGGCTATACATTTTTCTTTAACAATTTTTTTTGATTTCTAAAAGATTCTAAAACAAATTGAAAAAAAGTTAAATCTCCAGTTCGAAATTTTAGAGATACTTGCTCTATAGACATAAAAAATAAAATAAACATTTGGCGTGACAAGTCTATGGGACGCAAGGCCTAGCTGTTCACAACCATTCGTGGTGTACTTGTTATATTTTTTACACGAGTGAAAGGGGCATTACAATTTAATGCCGTATCCGAATGGGAGTTTGTTTTTTGAGAACCAGTGTTACTCTCTAATGTTTTTCAGAAGCTCCCTAGAGGTGAAGCCGTGAAAGAGAATTTAGGTGTTCTCTAGAAATTGAACCTGGAACCCCTTGCTCCATAGCCCAGTTCATTGGACTATGAGTCACGTTAAAAGTCAAGTAAAAAACTCATCTACAATTTTCTACACAAACATTTTATGATTTATGTGTTAACTTTTTCTTAAATAATAATACTCACCGTATGCATGATTACAGCGATAGGCTTCGTCCAAAAGTTTTTGTCATCAATTTCTTTGTCGAGCAAAAAGAATAAAGTTTTTATATAATAACTTTTTATATGTTTCATCTTTGGATTTCGATCTCGGAACTTTTTCACAATTTTTATGGCATTTTTAAATTGGTTTTTGTCGCGCATCATCTTTCGTTCTTCAGTAGCATAAGATGCACTGAACGAAGGATTGTCCGCATTTAGTGCTGGTTTTAGTGGCAGGGGAACAGCTACCCAGTTATTTTGTGGTGGGTTGTCAGATACATACTTTTCGCTACTAAACACGAATCCAGGCATAAAATCGACCGAGAAAAGTTGTGTATTTTCGTTTTCTCTTGTCACATAAAGCGTATGTGCTGGACCTGACTTTGTGTATTTCAACTTCAATATCTGATCCTGAAAATTTATTTCATAGTTTATCCTATGAAGAATCTTAGACATCAGGCTTTCCATCCATTGCTGAAATTTATTTTCCAGTAGTAATCCCCGTTCATTGACAAGAGTACACAGGAAGTCAGACATACGACGTGCGCCTGATTCATTTAACCGATTTAGAACATTCGTCAAATCTATATAAGCATTTCCCCTGATCTTTTCGTCCCTGAGAATGTTGGCATATTTCATTTCGGGCAGTTTCAGATATATTACGAGGTCGAATTCATCGGGAAGTGATATTTTTAATCCATCCGCATAGCTTCCTAAAAATAGAAATACAAACCAAAAATACAAATATAGGGCAATAATTTTTCGGTTTCGAAAGTAAAGCTTAATAAAACAAACACAGCGACACATTTTTGATGAAAATTTTAGTTTATTATGAACTTTGGAATTTGTCATTAAGTATGAAAAACAATGTCATTCTAATAGCCGCCTCAGAAAGATTCGCAGCATTTTTAATGTGTCTAGAATCCGGGGATTATTCGCGTAAACATGGTCTTTTAAGTAGCCCACAGAAAAAAAATCTAACGGTGTCAAATCAGATGATCTTGGTGGCTAATTGACGTCGCCAAAACGTGAAATTATGCGACCAGGAAACTTCTCACGCAATAAAGTCATAATTGGCCATGTTGTGTGGCTTGTTGCCCCGTCTTGTTGGAACCACATATCGTCCAAGTCATGATATTCGATAGCCGGCCAAAAAAAATCGATTATCGTTCGACCATATTGCTCCGAATTGACTGTAACCGTCCGCTCATTGACATCGTCAAAGAAATACGGACCAATGACACCTTTCGACCATAGAGAACACCAGTCACTTTGTTTGGCGGCAACGGCACCTCTTCGATCACTTGTGGGTTTTCTGAGCCCCACATACGGCAATTTTGTTTGTATGAGAAATAAGGCTCATCACTGACGAAAAAGTTGTTCGAAAAATCGGTTCGAAGCGTATCTACGGCGTTGTGAATGTTCAGCAGGCTTCAATTGTTGCCTAAGTTGAACTTTATATGGATGGAAATGCAAATCCAAATGCAAACTATGCCATAGTGAGGTGTACGACACGTTCAACTGCTGCGAACGCCGGGAAATCGATAAATTCGAATCATCAGCAACACTTGCACTTACGATTTTTCGACTATTTTCGACTGAGCGTGCATTACGATGATGCACAGGCCTTACGACATTTTACCAAACGCGAAAAGTGGCTACGTTTGAATCAGCACTTTGTAGTAAGTTTTTAGAATTTTAACACGTTGTTCCATTGTTAAGCGATCCATTATCGTAAATGGGAAACATTCAACTAATATTATGACACTTCAAATGACAGCTGAGTTTGGCAGATGTCAAATGCCAGCGCTACCAACTTGAAACCACGAAATGAATGACCTTGTATTTTACGCAACAAAAACATATGGTCAATTTTTAATTCAGTATTATCATGATAGTTGTACTGTCAAATGTTTGGCAGACGCTCATGAGGTGTGAGACAGTGAAATAACCTTTGACGCACTGGCTTCCTAATCCAACGCGCTGGACTTGCAAACGTCCTTTTAAATAATCTAGGGTGAAACGTTTTCTTTCATTCGTGTAAGGACACGTAAGTCCCTAGATGAGAAAAGTATAAAGGAGAAGCGTATCCAACAAACATTAAAGGAAACATCGAATCACTTTTATCGCTATCCCTTAAAACTACGAAAGGCTGTCCAATAACCTACGCATTCTGCAAAAGAAGTAAAGTGTTATGTTATCTTTCTAGACATAGAATTACGGTGGCAAGTGCCCTAAAGTATTACCTCCTATGCAAAAACAAAACGACCAATCTAGTTATACATATAAATGTTCTTGAAAGAGATCCGCTGCTAGCCCCAGCCGCACGTTTCATGGCAAAAAGAATCAATCACTGCCGCCCTTTTAAATTTGCCTCACTGGCGGTTCAAAAATGTCTAGTGAGGGTGTCCAGAGAGTGTAACAGAAAAAAGGTCAAATATTTCTAATCCCAAGCTTCAACCAGCAACTTGACTTCAGCTAGTAGGCTAAACCACTTAACATGAGGTCACAGTGCATGTTGAGACAACTTTCAAGCCCATTACCTTAACTACCTCTAAAAAAAAGTTATGCTTTCAAATACATTTTTGCCAAGTTAGTCCAACAAGGAAGTTACTACACGTTTAAGAGAACAACCAACATTAGGGGCACCAGGAGTTTACAGTAAGAGATACACTAAAATTCGAAAACATTATGTTACTATATTCTGTAAACGTGTGTAAACTCTTGTTCAACAACCTGATTGGCCATAATCGATTTTGAAACTTAGTTACTTCAATTTAAAATCGACTTATTAATTTTAAGTTCTCATATTTGTTTCTGGCGTCCTTGCCAAACTCGGCCGATTGTGGCTATACGAAGATCTGTAAGTACAACACCAAGATCTTTTTTTGTCTTCCTCAACATTGGTCTTAAGGTTAAGGTAAAGATAACACTACAGACACACATTAATCAAAATCGATCTTTTAAGATACCAGGGTTCTTTTCAATTGTTCTTCCCAAGGACTCATAAAACCCTTCGGAACTTCTTATAAAAATAAAGTCCACGACTGGGTCGTACATACTTGCACATTAATGCTATAAGTGTAAAATTTCATCAGGATTAAGGTCCAAGTCTTGCTCTTCTTAGTAAAGTAGGCGTGGCATTCCGCGTTTCGATCGAATAAAAGTCATAACGTTGTAGGAGTTTGCTCAATGTTTTGTTTTATAAAAACGCCCTTAAAAAGTGGGCGTGGCCAGATAAGTTTTTCGAGTGAATTATAGAAATATTTAAGGTCAATTACTTTGCTTAAATAATTTTTTCTTAATTCCTAGTAAAAATTTTGAAAAAAATTAATTTCATTAAAGTGGGCGTGGCAATTCCAAAATTTGGTACGCCATTATTTTTCTTTGTTTTATAACCTAGAAATATTAATTTTTAGCTCAATCGCCGAACAAATACCCGAGAAACAGCTGATTTTCAATATTAACGTTATTCGAATTTTTCGTGAAAAACGTGGTATGCCTCATAGCATATGCCCAAACTAACCCACATATCAAATTTTATTGAAATCGTTTCGTTTTAGTGAAATCGGCCCTAAATATACGACCTTAAAAGAAAATATGAGGCGATAGAATGATATGTAGATCACAACGTATCACTCAGCCCAATTGCCTATTAGTATCCTTATTTCCAAAATCGTTTGAATTTACGAATATACTGTGAGTGCAATATTTTGAACCTTCAACAATTTTTGTTTTACTTAAAGAAGAATCGTCTATTTCGAGGTATATTTAAGGAATCTAAAATTAAAAACATAAAAAAATGCTGTAACCCACGAACATAGCCGCGGTTCCTTGAAACCCGAATATTTTGTTGACACCTAATGTCAGTATGTACACCGAAATCACACGTACTAACGTGAAGGCATAAAAATTCAACTTGCGATAGCCTGCTGCGGATTGTCCAAATGAACTACTGACTGTGAACATTTAAAAAAAAACACCGCTGTTATTACACTGTTTAATAGTACAATAAAGTTAATAATAACACTGGCCCCATCTTTATTGCATTGGGCTTCATGTCATGGCAAGTTGTAAGATACACTAATGTAAACATAAATTGGGTGCTGAATAACACTTAATATAAAACTATAAAATAATAATAAGAATACGAACCGCTTAAGTCACAGCCATTATACAGCTCTTTAAAGAATTCATTTTCTTTAAAATGGTTGATAATTTTCATCTTTATATCATCGAAGATGGCAGTGTACTTTTGGCGTTCTCGATCGATGTTGATACATCCAGATAATATGTTGAAGATATCGACTTTCTGAAATATAAAATAAACCATTGCAATAAAATTCGAACTCGGTTACTTTCTTTTTCTTTAAACTTTATCTAAGGACTGCATGTACCACTGGCTAGAATTGATGGGAAGATGCTGCTAAACTGCCTGAAGGCGCAAGTGTTGATATTAGTACTATTTTGGCGACGGCGGGAAAAGTATCAGGTCAGTAGAAGTTACTCAAATAGATATCGACAAACTTTTAGGATCCAATTTTGCTGCATCTTCTATTAGTTAAACCTAAGACTTAAAAACTAACTAGGGTTAGGAGATCGAGTTTGATTTGAATTAACTTTACTTAACATTTGCAAGACTAAAAAGGTCGGTAGATAAAAAAGTCGAAGATATTCTAAATTACGAGTGTTGGTGTAGAAAAGAAATATAAAGAGTACAATTTAGAATGGAAACAATCTTAAGGTGCCACATAGAATCAACGCTGTGAACAAATCGCTGGCATGCCAGTAGCGACACAAATTGACCATAAATTGACCGGTGATAGTCTGTCTTGGTACATCAAAAAAATGCCGTTGAAACCAAAGCTTCGAGACAATAATCTAGGAGTGATCCCACTTCGAAATAATCAGTCCTCAGGTCGGTAAAGAAGCTGGGGCGCCCGGCTTAAGTAGCTAGTGCGTCGGATTACGAAGCAAGGGATTTCAGGTTCAATCCCTATACAATACCTTAAATTTCTTTCACGGTCCTTTCCGAACAAACATCCGAGAGTACAACTGCTATAAGTAAGCTTCTCCGAAAACAAATTGCCCTTCGGATACGGCATTAAACACTAGGCCCCTTCCATTCGTGTAAAGAATATATCACACACAATACGAGCAGGTTTTTTGGCAAAGAAACGGTTGTACCTAAGCCATTAGTAGGCTAACGACAGCGCTCACATCCCGTATGTTACTGACATCGAACACCCGGTTTAGGGCTTTCTTACAAAGGAACTGGCATACAAGTGTTGGTCGAGCTGGTGCCAGAAGACGCGATTGAAAGTATCGATCACAAAAGACTATATATGTAGGATGCAGATTACGCTTAGAACAGAAATTCAACGTTGTAAAGCTCAGCACGACTGGACAACCCAGTTTCTAGAGAGCGTCTAAAGAGGAGATTTTTCGTTGCGAACTAGAATCCCGACATCATCAAAGCAGTAACTGAGACCACCACCTAAAAAGATCAGGCTCTTTGAAACACTAAAGAAAACAACAGTAGTCACCGAAGTCTAGGATATGGGCATCAGATAGAGAGAGTGAGTGAACAAGAACTAAGCCCGCATCCAATCAATGAAGAACTCATCTCTCCTCACAGTTTTAAAGACCGAACATTTTCAATCCTGAAAAAGACCTGTTCGAAGCCTTTAGGCCAATTGAAGAACAGGCAAAACGAGTTGGTTTGGAAATGAATGAGGACAAAACCAAGTACTTATGATCTACAAACAAAGAAGCAATTGGGGGGCGAATGAAGGAGAAGATAAAAATTCGAACTTAAGAGCTGTAACAAAATGTGGAAGTAGTATAAAAACCTAAAATGCGTCACCTACACTGTTTCGGGCAAATCGAGTGAATGGACACTAATGCTCCCACACAGAGGATCACTGCCTCCCGGTTCAAAACGACAAGGAAGACCGAACATCCGTTTTAACAATCAAGCCATAGTCGATGCCAGAGAGCTTGATCTAGACAACTGGAAGCCGCGTGCCTGGAATACATATACATATATATATACAAACATATGTGCATATGTGCATATGTATGTAGGTCAAACAGAAAGTTTATGCTCAGAAATGCAAAACTATTATAGACTTTAAAATTAAAATTTTTTTTTTTATTGATTACTTACACTTTTACAAATTCTTTTTAAATTTTTCACCACTGGCTGTTGTTCTCTATAAATAGAATACAAAACATATTTTTATTATTAAAATTTAAATCAATATTATCCAAAGGAATATACGAACTTCGTCTTTTGTAGAAGACAAGCGGCTATGTGCTTGCAATTCTGAATTCCGCAAGTACAAGTGCAATGCCAAGACTTGTGACTTTCAGTTAAATTTTTCATTGTAACTACATCAAGGTAAGTATTGATATTCGTTTTTACATGCCATGTATAATTATCGTGTGGATAGAGATGTAACATGCCTTGCTCGTGAGCTTGAAGAATTTCTGCACCTTCGTATAAGTTTTCGCCATATCCCTCATAATATTTGAGCAATTCTATCACACTAATCGATTCCATATTTGTTCGACACTGGTACTGTAATATAGAACCAAAATATAAATTAAAACCATCACAATTCACTAAAAACATACTTATATAGGTATGCGCACATACACCCTGCATACAGACAGGTGGATGGACCAACGGACATGGCTCATTTGTATTCGCTATTTGTTTTTTTAGGCTAAGATTTATTACACTCTACCCTAAGGGTATATTAGTTTTGATACATAGTTTGCAACTTGGAGCAAGCAAGTATATAGTACATATGTATAAGTTAACAACATCCCTTACTTCACTTCGCTATTCAATGCTAAATTCTATCTTTCCCATCCATATCGTAGAATCACGCTCCTGATTCATGTTCCCTATCCCACACTATCTTATATCAGCACATTCCTACAGTGCATTAGAATCACACTCCGGATTCATAATGCTGACTCAACGTCTGGAGCAAACATTTCGCGAAGATTTTATTTCGCACGTTTTCTTCATTCTTCCATTCTCCCATATTCACCTTTTCCGCCGCATAGTTTAAGTTAGGTGTTAAGTTATTGTTCATAATTTTGTATGTTTAGTTCTTAAGTAACTCGTAACAAATAAAGAGGCCTTGTCCTCCGGAAAAAATAAATTTTTTTTATTTTCCAAACATCTATTTTTTTATTTGGCGCCCGAGCAGGGACCACAGGATTCGGTTCGCGTATTAAAAAAAGTCCCTTAACTAGTGACGAATAACGACTAGAAATCCCTCAAGTAGTGAAGTGTCGGTAAAAAATACAATGCGAGCGAAGAATTCCTGTGGTCTAACGTGTGTGTTGGTGAAACAAATTAAAAGGGCCCCCTAGTAGCCGTTACAGTTAAACACTCGTCAGCGGAGGAACGGGAAGCGGAAGACGCTAGCCGCACCAACCCAGAGCCAGACAACCAGGACATCGATGGATCTCCTGCACCTGTTGTCAATAGTGTAAGCATAGTTTATAAGCATATAAGAATAAGAATAAAAAAATTAAAATCAATTACATAAAAGTGACTTAGAAAAGTAAAAGCAACTAAAGAAAAGAAAGTAGAATTTAGAATAAAAAAAAAAAAAAATTAAAATCAATTATACAAAAGTGAATAAGAAAACTAAAAGTAAAAAGTAACTAAAGAAAGAAAGTAAAACTTAGAATAAGAAATTAAAATCAATCATATAAAGTGAAAAGAAAACTAAAGGTTAAAGTAACTAAAGAAAAGAAAAGTAGAATTTAGAATAAAAAATAAAATCAAATGAATAAAAGCGTTTAAGAAAATTATAATTAAGAGTAACTAAAGAAAATTTAGAATTTAGAAATATAAATCGAAAAGAAGCTAAAACAAAATAAAAAAAAAAATTAGACTTAAGAAAAAAAACACGAAAATGCCACTATTACGTTCAGGAAATGAACCTTCGGGTAGTAATCCTCCAGAAGAGGACCAAACTATTACTAACAATATGCATATCCAATTTGAAGAAAGTGTTAATAATTCGTTCCAATCCACTGCCTCAAACAGCAATCCTCTACGGAATAATGCTAACCAACCTTCCCAATCCAATCCTCGTCAAACTACCCAGAACATTCAATCCACCCCGGACTTCGATTCCATAATTTCTTCTATCGTCTGTCGGGTATTAGAAACCCAGGGGCGTAGTATGATAGAAAACATACTCAATCCGAATGCAAATCGTTTCGCTGGTATCGACCAGTCAATTGCCCCAGAGCACCAGAACAAACTAAGTGATTTAGATAGCATACCGGACGTAGTCCGATGCCTAAGAAACTTCTCAGGAGAACCAGGAGAGTTCAGCTCCTGGAAGAAAACTGTAGATCGTATATTGCAGATCTACGAGCCCTTAAAAGGAACTCCAAAGTATTTTGGGATCCTGAGTGTGATCCGCAACAAGATTATTGGCAATGCTGACATTGCCCTAGAATCATATAATACACCCCTAGATTGGACATGTATGTCCCGATGCCTTGTCATGCACTATGCAGACAAGCGAGACCTCAATACCTTAGAATACCAGATGCAATCAATGGTACAAGGAAACAATACCATTCAACAATTTTATAATACTGTCTACTTGCATCTATCACTCATTTTAAATAAATTATCCTGTATGGAAATAAGCGCAGAATCCATGAGTTTGCTGACACAGACTTATAGAGATAAGGCACTCGATACCTTTATCAGAGGCCTCAGAGGCGATTTACCCAGATTACTGGGAATCAAAGAGCCAGTAGATTTGCCCCAGGCATTGCATCTTTGCCTGAACATTGAAAACCAAAACTATAGAGCCAGTCACGCTCATTCCACCCACCAAACTTTTCAGAAACCATTCCGAAACTCGTTGCCAATGGCACAACCGAAACCACAAAGTACTGCTAGACCCATATACCAAACAAACTATATCCCACAAGGACAAGCTGGTCCTTCCAATAATTACAGGCCCATACAAAATAATTTTGCGTGCTATCAGTCCCATAACCAGTTCTCTCAAAAGCCACAAATTAAAGCAGAACCGCTTACTCAAGGACCTTCTATTCAAGCGAGACAAATCCATCAGCAAAATAAACAGCAAGTTTATCAAAATATGAACATGGCAAGAATGCAGCCACAAAATGTTCAACCGTTTAACTCTCTACAACGAAATTTTCAACCATCTAATTTTCCACAACGCAACTTTCAGTCATCTAATTTCCCTCAACGTAATCTTCAAATATCTAACTTTCCCCAACGGAATTTCCATGTCGAACCTATTTTCCAACCGCCCAATTCGATGGAACAAAACAGTATGATCGATTCCAATTCCCAATCAATACAAGCAGACTTCTCGCAACAGAATATCAATACGGAGTCAGCTCAGGAGGAGTTGAGCACATACAATGAAGCAATGTTGTCAGAGGACAACCCCTCTGTCGAAACCTTGGATGAATATGCCCAAATCCTTTCCGAATCATATGATTCTCAACCCACCGATTCCACGAACTCGAATTTTTTAGAGTAAGGAGCTCTTCGTTGCCCTACTTTGAACTCAGCACGAAGAGCGGGAAAATTTTAAAGTTTCTCATTGATACAGGATCAAACAAAAACTACATACAACCCTCTTTGGTTAGTAAGTCAATTGAAAATGACCAATGTTTCCATGCTAATTCCGTAGCAGGAAGCGTTAAAGTAACCCACCATACCTACCTAAATCTTTTTGGCCTTCCCGATACAAAAATAAAATTTTTCTTACTACCGACCCTCAATTCCTTCAACGGAATTCTCGGACATGATAGTCTAAAAGAACTATCCGCAGTAATCAATACCGGCCAAGATTATATGTTAATTAGAAATAAAACTCGTATCCGTATTAAGTATCAAGTATCGCAAGAAGTCAACTCCATTAACATTAGAACTGACCATATGACCATAGAACAGAAGAACACAATCAATTCCTTAGTAACAAACCACCCTTCTCTTTTCGATGAACCAAACGAGAAACTCACTTTTACAACTACTGTGAAAGGAGAAATTCGCACGACTAACGAAAGTCCTGTATACTCCAGGTACTACCCTTATCCAATGTCCTTAAAAGATGAAGTAGAGAAACAAATTAAGGAACTTATCGATAACGGAATTATAAGACCATCTCGTTCACCGTATAATTCGCCTGTCTGGATTGTTCCGAAGAAAGCGGATGCATCCGGCGAGAAAAAATACCTCCTAGTCATCGATTATAGAAAACTCAATACAGTAACAATAGCAGACCGATACCCTATACCAGAAATTAATGAAGTCCTTTCTCAGCTTGGAAAAAATAAATGGTTTACAGTCTTAGATTTAAAAAGTGGTTTCCACCAAATTCAGCTAAAAGAGTCAGATATCGAGAAGACCGCTTTCTCGATCAATAACGGTAAATACGAATTTACCCGGCTTCCATTTGGGTTGAAAAATGCCCCCGCAATCTTCCAAAGAGCCCTTGATGACATTCTTCGGGAGCATATCGGTAAGATATGCTACGTCTATATAGACGATATAATAATATTCAGTCAAGATCAGGAAACTCACGCAGCAAATATTCAGCAAATTTTTAAAACATTAGAAGAAGCCAATATGAAAGTTCAGCTCGACAAATGCGAGTTCTTTAAGCATGATGTCGAATTCCTTGGTTTTATAGTATCCAGTAACGGTATAAAAACAAACCCAACAAAGGTCGAGGCAATTCTTAATTTCCCAAGCCCTCGAACACTAAAAGATCTTCGATCCTTCTTAGGATTAGCCGGCTATTACCGCCGTTTCATAAGCGATTATGCGAAAATTGCAAAACCCCTCACAACTCTATTGAGAGGAGATAAAGGTAGAATATCAAAAAATGCATCCAACAAGCATCCCATAACTCTCAACGAGGAAGCTGTAGAATCATTAAATAAAATAAAAAACGCTCTCGTTTCGAAGGAAACAATTCTCACATACCCAGATTTTAGTAAAGAATTTCAATTAACTACCGATGCGTCAAATTATGCTATTGGTGCAGTACTTGCCCAAGACAATAAACCGATAACATTTATCTCCAGAACTTTAAATAAATCGGAAGAACATTACGCCGCAAACGAAAAAGAAATGCTGGCAATAATATGGTCCTTAAAAGCACTAAGAAATTACTTATACGGTAGAGCTAAAATAAAAATTTACACTGATCATCAACCGTTGACTTACGCGCTAAGCAATAAGAATAATAACGCCAAAATAAAACGTTGGAAGGCAATATTGGAGGAATATGACTATGAACTTCAGTATAAACCTGGAAAAACCAATATAGTTGCAGACGCACTCTCTAGACCCCCACAAGATAGCTCTGTTAATTCCATGACCCCTACAATAAATAGCGATGAAAGTTCCTCTCACGGACTTATCCCACATGTCGATGTACCTATTAATGCGTTCAAAAATCAAATTTTTCTCAATTTCGGCGAAACACCCAACAAAGAATTTAAAATCATTTTTCCTAGATATCATAGACACACTATCACCGAGAAAGACTACAATAATGAAAATCTTTTACAAATCCTAAAAAGAATCTTAAATCCATCCGTAATTAACTGCATAAAGACACAGGAACACGTAATGGGCATGATACAAGAACTATTCCCACTACATTTCAAAACATTTAAAATAAGATTTACGCAATTACAAGTAGAGGACATTCTGAACCAAACTGACCAAGAAACCATTATAATCGAAACACATAATCGCGCACATAGAAATGCACAAGAAAACCGCTCCCAGATTTTAGAGAAATATTACTTTCCTTCTATGATGCAGAAAATAAAAAGGATAACACAAGTTTGTTCAATCTGTAAACGCAGCAAGTACGAAAGACATCCCAATCAGCCAAAACTTGGTGAAACCCCTCTTCCAACCTATCCAGGACATACCGTCCATTTCGACATTTTCCTAACCGAAAAAAGAATAGTATTAACGTCTTTGGACAAGTTCACAAAGTACGCACAAACCAGAATGTTAAAAAGTAGAGCCATTGAAGACGTAAGACAACCTTTACGGGAATTAATATTCTTCTTCGGCGTACCCAACTCTATCGTTATCGACAACGAACCTTCACTGAATTCAGCTTCTATTCTATTTATGATGAGAGATGAACTCGGTATAAATGTCTTTACGACACCCCCTTATAAGATTACGAAAAAACTAGGAAAACTAATTTCGAAAAATTACTTCAAAAACAGAAAAAAGACATAGTCTACCACAATAAGGAAAAACATGACTTCAAATAGTATCTACCGGGACAAATAATTTATGTTAAAGTAAACAAAAGATTAGGAACAAAACTCTCCAACAGATTCAAAGAAGAAAAAGTAAAAGAAAATAGAAACTCTACAGTTCTCACAGAAAGTGGAAAAATCATCCACAAAAGTCACATTCGTAATTAAAAACTGACATCAACTCTCTCTTTCTCCCTTAGGTTTCTTATAGTAGGCTGTATAGCCGAAGTGCAAATCTTAGACTACTCATTAAGCGAATTAGTCGCAATAGAAACAGGAACGGCAAAAATCCAAACTGGAAATTTTAAGATAATTCATATCATAGACCTGGAACCATGTGAACACCTAATAACTAACATAGAGCACAACATTAGCAAGAATCATCCTTCCTATCCTTTCCTCCTTCACGAATTAACACAAATAAACAATTTAATGCACAGACTCAAACCGAAAACCAGAAAGAAAAGATCATTAGATTTTATAGGAACCGCATGGAAATGGATTGCAGGCAATCCTGACCATGATGATTTTCGAATTATCAAAAACAAAATTAATAATGTATTAAAAAATAATAACAAACAAGTTTTAATTAACAGAAATATTATTAACAGTCTCAATAAAATAACGAATGTCACTAACGAACTTATGAACAAAATGGCAAACCACGATATATTTAAAAATAATATTGTAATAGTTACTAAACATAAAATTAAATTACTTAAGGAAGAACTTGTAAACATAGAATATGCCATACATTGGGCAAAACAAGGAATCATAAATTCCTTCATATATTCCTATCTATAGAGGAAATAAACATAGCAAAAAATATACTTAAGAATGAAAATATCCCTTATGGAAATATTGACGAAGCTTTAATCTTCGCAGAAATAAAAATTGCTACAAACCTAAGTTCAATAATTTATATTTTAGGTATTCCAAACGTAGCATTAACTCCATGTACTAAAATTCTAATTAAACCCATAAAAAAAAACAAATGTTATAAACAAACTTGAGTATGAAAATATCTTAAAATGTGAAGATAAAATATTTGGAATCAAACTAGATTGTAAGTCATATAATAATTTGGCAATTTGTCCAAATCATAATATTGTAGATCTTAGCGGCACATTCTGTATTCCCAACCTCCTCAAAAGCACAAAAGCGAATTGCACCAGAATCAATAACCAACACGTTGCAACAGTCGAAGAAATTTCCCCAGGAGTAATCCTACTGAATCAATTTAACGGCACACTGCTACAGGATAACAATGACACTTTGGAACTAGCTGGCACGTTCATCTTAAGATTCCAAAATTCAACAGTAAAAATCGAAAACAAAACTTATGCATCCGATACAATAGTTTCAACGCTGAAGCCACTACCAGCCATTGCACAACTCTCTACGGGCGAAGAAGTAGAAGAATTACTGTCATTAGAGATGTTAAAGGAACTGCACATCAGCAACACTGAAGATATAAAACTACTAGAATCGAAGCACCACATTACTACAATAACAAACCTAGCACTTATAGTGATCACACTTATGCTTGTCTCGGCCCTCATGGCGAAATTTATCTGGTGAAAACATCCAACACGAATCAAAGTCACCAATGTGCTTGAAAAGAAGAATGAAGCAACACCATCAACGGAAGCCCAAGTCACCAACATCCTTGACGACGGAAGCAAGAAAACAAAAGAAGCAACATCAGCACCAACACCGGCGACACATAACACTTACCAGAACGCAACCAAAGGTCAGGACGAGATAGCACCACAGAAACCAGTCAGGATTCATCAGATCCCACTTTTCTAGCATATGTCAAACGAGGACGTTTGAATTTAAGCGGGGAGGAGTTAACAACATCCCTTACTTCACTTCGCTATTCAATGCTAAATTCTATCTTTCCCATCCATATCGTAGAATCACGCTCCTGATTCATGTTCCCTATCCCACACTATCTTATATCAGCACATTCCTACAGTGCATTAGAATCACACTCCGGATTCATAATGCTGACTCAACGTCTGGAGCAAACATTTCGCGAAGATTTTATTTCGCACGTTTTCTTCATTCTTCCATTCTCCCATATTCACCTTTTCCGCCGTATAGTTTAAGTTAGGTGTTAAGTTATTGTTCATAATTTTGTATGTTTAGTTCTTAAGTAACTCGTAACAAATAAAGAGGCCTTGTCCTCCGGAAAAAATAATTTTTTTTTATTTTCCAAACATCTATTTTTTTAATTTATATTCAGCATCAATAGAGACAACGACTGAGCCATGTCCGTCCGTATGTCACCAGTTTTTTGGCCTTGGATTTTGAGCTAGGAGCATGAAATTTGATACCTGGGCTTCTGAGTAATAAAAGCAGTACAAGTATACAACATTTTTAAAATCCGCCCACTTTTTTCAGCTTTATACGTCAATTTCAGCCACGCCCACTTTTGGGGGCCGATTTTAATGAAATTGTACATCAACAAACATTCGAAAATATTGTTATATTGTTATTCGTGGGGACTTCATTATGGGGAGGATAGGGTATCATGCGATTCGTTCTAGACAAATTGTAGCTATTCTATCTGTATTTCCGCTATTGATACTGATCATGAATGCATGTATACTTTACTCAATGGTCAGCTGCCATTTGACAGATTGATGCTACCTCTCATCCTCATTCACGCCATGCATAAAAACTAAGAATGTCGCCTGTTGGAAAACTTTATTGTGCCCAAATGTGGCTCCAACATGAGGGTGCCACATCACTCACAGCTCGTGCTCCGATGCGAGACAATTTTCAAATTTGTCAAAAACTGTTAATATCCACTAAGCCGTGATTTCATTTCTCTCGATTTCAGCTTAAATGTTTAGGGCCGAGAGTGCTTCTGTTAAGTTTGGTCAAAATCAATCTAGTAATTTGCCCACAACTGCATTTTGAGTAAATATTTGAGTGTAATTCAATGCCCATGAACATCTTCGAAAAACGTTACGGGAAATTTCAAAATGATACCTATTTCATCCTGCAAGATTTTTGTTAAGTGGGCTAAAGGCATAATATACCGATATAACGATTTCGGAAATGGCCTTCGAAACGCGTAGCGATTCGGTTTTTATTTCCTTGACCGTGACGAAAGGGTGTCTCCGGAGTGGTCTCTTGAGTGTTGTTGAATAACATGAGTTGAATTTTTGGCGAAATCGTCTCGGAGAACTACATAGAAACTGTGTTTAGAACCGAACAAGATTGGACATTTTTCAGATACAAAACATCTTTCAAAATGGTTTACATTGATTCAAATGAAATGTTAACAGTATTATCGAGGTCTCTAATTGTCAAACGAAGATTTATGAGTTTAGCGTTGTTTATCAGCTGAGGTTGATGCCTGTCCAGGGCGATTTTTGCCTTCAACACTTTTTCTGCCTTCTTTGAAATATTTGTACTATTTCTTACCATTTTTATGTGACTTAGACATTTGCAACATTCTCAACGTTTCTGCAACATAATTCTTATACCCCAAACAAAATTGCATACAAAATTCATGCTCAACCAAATTCAATTTTTGCGAAACATATGCGAAACTATTGAAATAAAGTGCAAGACTGGGCCGTACAAACTTGCACCTACATATTTATATTGAGGTGTATTTGTATGTATATTGTGTATTTGAAGTAAAAATAAATAAACGAATACATACATATGTACCTATGCATATGTAAGTTGACAATAAGTAAACCATCGTTCTAAGCAGATTGGCCAAAAACGTCAGATATCATCTGTAGGATTTGATAACGCTCTTGAAAATTAAGCAACGTCGTTACTTTTCCTTCAGTTGCACTCATAAATTCATTGCCTTTGAACTCCGGTGAATATGCGAAAACCCAAAGTAAGTCCCTAAAAATGTAACAATATTTTCTTTCTCTCTCTCTCTTTCTGTCTTTTAAGACAAAGCTAGTAGCAGGTGCGCACCAATCAAAACCTGTATCTTAAGGAATAAAACAGTTCCATGACAACAGTGATGCTTCGTATTCTTAAAAATGGCTATATTGATTGTTTCACTAAAAGAGCATCTTTATAACAATTTCCAAAATTTTGATTCTACAACATAGTTCCACTGCCATTGGGATATATTTTGTTAGCAATAATACAGAATTTGTATTTTGATACCTTAGGTACGTTTTACCTTTCTGGTGAAATTTTGTTCTCAAACCTTGGCAGCAACACTGCGGGTGATGGTGCAAGAAGTCAAGTACAATACATACATATTTTTTGGTTCACTATAGTGTGCCTGTACTTCCGTAAATACACATGTACTGACTTATCTTTAAAAGCTAATGTACCATTGTTATCAATCTGGCCTAAAACTATAAAATAAGGAGCATCTGTGGGGAAAAGCTTTTGCAATGGTATATAATTTTGAAAATCGGTTCAGTAGGAAGAAGTTGGGATAAAATTGTTTGCCTATTAAAAATGTTTGCCTATTAATATGATATGAAAATCGTGTTTTTGTTAAGCTGGCTGTAAGGAAAGTGGAATTTTAGGCACTTTTGACGAAAAACGTGGTATGCCATCTTATAGAGTTTTGTAAAAAAGCCTAGACATGAAAATAAAATAGTAACGTTCGAGAAAAGCGTATTTTTATGAAGTTGGCTATAAGTGAAGTACCTTTTAAAACAGTTTTGGTCAAAAACGTTGTATGTCATCTCATAGGGCTTGAAAAGGCTTATTCTAATATAAAATTTAACAAAAATCGTTGAAGCCGTTTTCGAATAAATGGGCTCCAACTGCTCGATTTCGCGAAAAATACCGTTATGCTAACTTTTGGCCAAAAATGTGATACAGTTCCTGAGAGGATTTCAGATGTTTAATCATATGTCATAATCTAAATAAAATCGTTGAAGGCACTTAGACCAAAACGTTTTACGCCATCATGTTGCATTAGCTTGTACTAGTTCAAATATAAAATACGATACATCATCTGATTGCAATTGACCAGACTAATTCAAATATGAAGTTTAATCAAAATCGTTAGAGCCGTTTTCGAGAAAATCCATTTTAACTGAAATCGGCCTTAAGTAAACTACCCTTAATTTTGAGGTTAGAATGAAAATTCCGATGTCGCCTCTAGAGATTATCACACTGACCCTACATATGAAGTTTGATCTAAATCCACCTACTCGTTTAGGTTGTACCCTCGTGCACAGACAGACAGACAGACAGACAGACGGCCTTAGCGGACCTACTTTTTGGACTTCTCCATTATAGTAATGTCAAGGTATAGGTCCAAGTCAAAATGCAGATTTTGACATGAAAAAAAATAAATACTTGGCGCTACAGGTCGATGGGACGCTATGGGATGGGAAGCTAGGCCTCTCACAACCATTAGTGTTGTGCGTGTTATATGTATTCTTTACACGAATGGAAGGAGCCTACTGTTTAATGCCGTATCCGAAGGGCAGTTTGTTATATGAGAAGCTTTCTCAGGACGGTTGTACACTCGGATGTTTGTCAGACGCTCGCGAGAGGTGGGGCCGTGAAAAACTTTTTACGTGTTCTCCGACTGGAATTCGAACTTCGAACCCCTTGCTCAATAGTACAACGCACTAACCACTGAGCCACGGCGCCCACCACAGATTTTGACATGAATTCAAAAATATTTGCCGGAATTGAAAAGCCTGAGTATTCTAAAATTAAAATGTTACTTTATTTTTGGATTATAGTAGTACGTATCTCTAAATTGTAAAATCCGCGGTAGCAATACTAATAAAACTTAACCTAAAAGTACACCTGGGCTCATACATATATCATGTACTTTGTAGTACTTTAATTTATCAGTTAAACCATACAGGCCTAGAAGTATTCACTCAAATTGTTTAGATAAGACTCTTTAGACTTTTAAAGATAAGGAACTCTAAGCGAAATAAAAAGAGCAACCGAATTTCATATATGCCTTTATTAACACAAAAACTATCATTAATTGGAAATAAGTCTCTTTTTTTCTAAATCTAAAATGAAAACTTTTAATGTAAGAGAAAAGCAACCAAACAAGAACGAATTGTGTACTTGTCCGTCAAGTTTTCACAATATTTGTACCGAATTTTTAGTACAGCGTTCCATTTCCTTTTAACTCGATAGGGATACCTATAAGAACTCACTTAGGAAAGCTACAACATATAGAACAGATCCACCTCGAAAGGAAGGGAGATACGTTGCACACTATTCCTCGATGGAAGTTTTTCACGAAGTTTGGAACGATGTGCCAATTTAAAAACAAAATTTTAAGCTCTTATGACTATCGAAGGAATTTCTTAGTTTAATATAAAGAAGAAATCACGAACCTAAGGGTTCCGTTAAAGTTAAACGTAGCTATAAATGAGTCATCCTTCAACAAATAATAGGAAACCCGAAGAGAAAACATCAAGTCCGTGTGCACTATGCACATGGAGGAACTAAACACTACAAAGACTGCATAGAAGCATAGAAATAAAACACATGCACAATTTCTTGCACAACTTCTTAGCTCAAAGATATCAAAGAATCTGATGTTAAGAGACTTGAGATTCATTTTATTTTACAAAATTTTTTCAAGAATTCACGCTCTTTAAAATAGTAGGAAAAACATGATTACACTTTGAGTAGCTACTGAATGAGCACCAAATGCGTTGTATCAAGAGATCTCCCAGAACTCGCTCCCAGTTGAGAAACCTTGCCTCACGGGTAGACTGTAAGCTCGATGTGCCCCATCTACAAAAACAATCAATCATATCGATACCTTAAAGGAAATGCAGCAAATAATAACATTAGGGAATCGCGGTTACTTCAATTTGGTTTAAACCTCCTAACACGAAGAACCAAGGTGATGCCCTATAGAATATTGACCCTGCTTTCAGTAAAATGCGAACAAATCTTGGTCGCCTTCGGCAATAAGAAACAGATAAGCTGTAACAAGATATGGATATACTTACATACATACATATTCCGGAACACAAAAATACATCAACTGCATTGACTCGATTATCGATTATCGATTATCTTACCAGCCCTCGAGGGCGTCATCGAGATGACGAAGAAAAACCGAACCAAATTACTTGGTCTAACGAACTAGCAATAGCTAGAGGTTGAACGAAGTGGTTGAAACGTATAACCTACAAGGAGCGATATGAATGAATCAAAATAGCTCCACTCACGATCGACTGATATGTAAATCCTAGTTTCAATCACCCAGTCTTATCGGGGGAACTACACACATGTCTTCATGCATATTCAAAGAAACGACAAGAAACGATAATAAGAACTCACATCGTGCTTAAGATGATGGCATACATTAATTATAAATTTTACCTACTACTAGCAGACCTGGCAAACTTTGTGCCAAATCAGCACAGCCGTTCACCATAACAATATTTTTAAAATCTAATCTAAAATGATTACCTTGCAATGTATACATGTATGTATTTATGTATGTATGTCCAACAATGTTTATAAAGTTTCATAAACAATTATACCAAATACATATGGTATCTATGTATGTACATGCCTATCTAGAACCTTAAACCTAATATACTGTATATCACCACCCCTGTATTTGCATTTTTTTAAGTTTAAAATATTTTTCTTTTCCAGGTAACAATTTTTACTCAGAATAATAATAAAAAGGTAAACAATTTTATAAAAAACCGATAAGTTTCGGTATCCTTTCTAAGAAAAAAGCAATTAAACAGTTCTGTGGATTTTTCATAATTTTTGCAAATACAGGGGTGGTGATATCGTTATGAAATGGAGTGTATATTCGTGATCAGTAAGCCTATTGACCACTAATCGTAGGTCCAGTGGGCGTTTGCATTGGACTATTTGTTGGGCCTCAAATTTTGAGCTAGGAGTATGAAATTGTATGTGTTACTTCCGGATAGGGGTTCGAATATACCCGAACTAGACATCCCTGTCGTAAAAGGTGACTAAAGTAGGAAAGATTAAGAAAACAATGCAATGTACAAAACAACAAGAAGTAGAAGACCCAGGTCTACTACAAAATCCACACTTTATTGAGTTCTGTCCTACGGAGGACCAAATATTACATCAATTCGACCCTTTTTCAAGACGAGCAAGAATATCTAGATCATTGCAAACAGTATCTAGCAAAAGCTCCAAAACAATACCGACAACACATCAGGGTATTAAATCTAACAATGCAGGAAGTTACACAGCAACAATGCAAGCAGAAATGAAAAATAATTAAGTCAGAAAAAAGATGAACTCTGGAAAGAACTAAGTAATATATGTATGTAGAATTACTACCCAATTAAACAATGAAGTAAAAAGGGAAGCGAAAGAAAATGACACTCAAAATAAAAGATCAGACAAAAATGGGAACCCTGAAGAGCTGAACATAGAAACTGACTGCATTCTGAAATAAAAGCAAAGTAACATGTGATCCAAATAGATCACCCAATATTGGCAAAGGATGTAAAAATAAAAATGATTCCACTACACTAGACAAAACGGCGAATAAAACGATTAATAATGAAAAGAAAGTTCCACCACTTAACATAATTAGACTAGCTAACTTTAGGGATATCAAAGTTCCCATGAACGCAGTAACAAACAAGGCCTGGACAATAGTGGCTTTGAATAATAACGTCTGGAAAGATCATACCCCAGAGTCAGACACATATCATCCAAAAGATGCTGGAAAACGAAGTACAGTGGATGCAAATAAACACGTATCTGACCCAGATCCTGAAAATTAAAAAACAAAAGGGAGCTAGTTGAGGAAATGACCGAACCCGCTACTTAGACATGTATGATTTTTATTTTTATGAAATAACCGATTTTAATTAAATTTCAAATGAAATATCCACAAACGTTGGAAGAAATCGATGTGATTCAACAAATTTTTTTTTTTAGTTTTATTTGCTTCTCCAAATATATACTTACATGTTACTAAATAAATTGACTTGAGATCTTTAACCGTTCTATTCAAAAAATATTTCAAAATGTCCACAACCCCCCCTACAGTCTCTTAAAACGATATTCATGGAAAAAGTAATATAGCTTAAAAGCTTTTAAGCAGCGATAATTTATATTCAATAAACAAATCGCATTTATGAAGAAAATAAATTTGATCATCCAAATGCCGGTACGAATATATGTAAATTATGATTTCCTATGTTCATACAAACGTGCACCTGTTTTTCTTTTATCAATGAACGAATCAAATATGTTACAAGAACTATTTTTCCTTACCTCTCTTGTTTACAATTGAAATTAATGGAAGAAAAATCAAAAACTGAAAGTACTGAAACAGAATCTTTACTAAACTTTTATTGCGATAAAGGCACACAGAATGATAAGTAGGCGCGGTGCGAATACAATATGATCGAGCTATTACCCTGATCCAACTGAACAGATTCCAAACAAACGTACGATTAAATAAGTCTACAAGCTTAAAGCGCTTTTTATCAAAAGTTGGGGCTTTCCCTATTATAAAAAGTAATGTCAAATCGTGGAAATTTGAGACTTCCTTTTCATTTAAAAAAAAAATAACGATAAATTCCGTGGAGTGAATAAGTTTTTGAAATTGAATCAGTTCTTACAAAATCGGTGAATAAAAACAAGCTTACTAAATAAATATCACATTTTAATTCTTTTTTGAAAAGGTACGAATGTATTCTATTTAAAATGACGTAAAAAACTTATATTTACACATTTCAGTTCTAAGCAAAAAATCGAAGAAAAGAAGCATTATCATATTTTTCCTGTGAAAAAGTTTTGTTCTTACGGAGAATGCACGCTTACAAGCACACAAAATGTTTACACTATGCATTGCTTTATTTTATTTCATTTGTAAAAGGATCCTTAGAGAATAAAACACGCACTGTAGATGTGCTATATAATACATATATCACCGTGAGCTAGGTAAAACGTTAAGTAGCTGAAATATGAAATTTAAATGTTTCCACTGTGCATCACATAGTAATGATAAATTTTTAATAAAGGACTTGCGCCAGGAACCAAAGTAAACATTTTCAGAACTTTGATCTAAATTATGTCAATTTAGCGGGAAAATGTATGATTCGTCCACAATTAGAAAACATCTGAAAAAACAAGGATTTCCTTCAAGCATACATACATACAGTGGCTCCAAGCCAAACTCGCTCACTTCAAAAAAAAAAAATAAATGTTGAATAAATACGTAAGAGAACTGTAAAACAAAAAAAAATGAAGCAGTTTTCGTTTATATTGGTGGACAGTATCACGGGATCGCAGACATGCACGGTTTATATAAAGTTGGCTTTGAAAATACTGTGCGTTGGCCAGAAGAACACGAAAGCATTCGTGAACGGTTATTTAATATTTCCGGTATATGTAATCTACCTTGCAAATCCATGTACTTGAGAATATGATTATTATTTTCTCAAAGTATGCCATTTATCTATGGATGTATCGATGTATCGCTAATTAAGTGATTCACGTAACGAGCAGAAATCATTGAGTAAAAAGATATTAAACTTTCGTCCCTCTTGTCATACCCATTTGGTAACATTGTTTTTGTTGTAATCTGCTTCTCGTCTGTGAATACGTGTGAGCATTGGCAAAAACCTTTGGGGCTTGTCTAAACTACGCTCAATAGATGTCAGCACTCAAAAATGAATTTGGCTGAATGTAACCCCTTATAAGCTATGGTGAGCACTGTCAGTGCTTGACATCAACAATGTGTTAGTGGTGAAGCGAGTATGCTTACGGATGTGCTCACATAAAACGGGAGCATTCAACTTAAATTTACTAGAAATATTTTTCATTGGAAAGAATTCTGGAAAATCAATTCGAAATGAAAAAAAAAATATCAGCATTTCAATGATAGTTTTTGTTTTTTTTGTTTTTTTGAATTGAGTAACATAATAAAGGTAGAGGATTTTAATAAACGTTCGAAAATTTAGCTCGTACGTTTAGCTTTGTACATTGTTTGTGTTATGGGTGTTGTATGGTTTTATGGTTTTTGTTACGATCCATGTTTCATGTCTATTCTTTTAACCTGATTCTAGTCCTGTGTTCTTTTCTAGACACTAATTTTGCGTAAGACTAACTTACGTTCCCCTATTAAGAATTAAGGTAGGTACATAACGTACTGAATTCATTGATTTGGTCTGTTCCCTTAAGTTCTGCACTAAAAATCGTAAATTCTCAAAGAGAGAAGTAAAAATACGAACGCTTGACACAACGAATGCCAGCTATTCTAAAACGTCTGCAGCAAAGACACTTCAAACCAACTAAAATCTATAAAAAGAACAATATTTGAAATCAATTTGACAAATTATACACCACATACCAACAAAAATTTGTGGGGTAAAAAGTCGTAAGTTTTGTACTGAGCGAAAATGTTTTACCCTGTTTTGTTCTCTCCCTTTTATGACTTTCTTGTGTAAGGGAAAGGAGTTAGACAAGGAATCTAACGTTCGAATTCTTACGATTTTTCGAGTAAGGGAACGTAATAAAAATATAAACAATTTGCGCATACATTAGAGATCTTATATTAGGTAAACTAAGCTATGTACTCAACAACTGATATATTAGTCGATAAAACCATACCGGATGCTGCCCTGATAATCGCACTATCTTCAGGTGGTAACATATTACAAAAATGAATTGGTTAAACACACTACTTGAATGGCGATATAAACGCAGACACTTAAAGTCGATAAAAAAGAACATTCATCAGAGAAATGTACATATGTACATAAGTATATGGCGAAATATAACAACTATTGTGTTTTTATAATCAGATAAAAGGTATGTATATGGCCTTTGTTTTTCGGAAATGTAGTTAAACATCAATGGAAATTTTAAAAGGGAGATAGATATACTCCTTACCTTGTTAAAGTGCCTATTATTATTATTCATCCACAATCTTTGGCAATTGTTGTTTGCGAAATTTCTATATATTAAAACAATTATACGTTTTTCAAAAAAATTGAAGGATTTTATATTTTAATTCGCCATAACAACTGTTTCAAACTATTCGCAATTGGCTGAATAGCATTTAAGGAATCTTTCTGTTTTTGTGTACATTATTTTTTAAAAGAATAAACTATCTGAAAACATATATTTTGATTTTTACATTTTCGGTCACCCGACGAAATTCAAATTTGTCTCGTCTTTTACTAAAGAATACGAATTTAAATATTTGTAATATCTAGTGAACGGCCCCAAAATACTTTCCAGCTCCTTCCATAAATTCAAAAATCGGTTGTCATCGCCCGTCAAATTACTAGTTGTTGTTGTAATTTAAGGTGAAATTGACTGATTTGTTGTTGTTTTTTAGGGTGAATTGACGGATTTCTAACAAATGTGCGTGAGAATGTAACAATATGCGTGAAAATAGCTTGTTGGCAACTGGAAAGTGCCGGAAAAATTTAATCCCAAGTGGCCGAAGGGTAGTGATGCGAATATATGGCAGCACAAGCGCTAACACGAAGCCTCTCACTATTAACTCCTACTCTACACCTCCACGTGGTGGCTGCTGGGTACCTAGTACCTCGACTGGAGATTGAGTAACCAACCCCTTTGGAAGGTCGTTGGTGGTAGCAAACGAGAGAGGGGGGAGGAGTGCTTTCTCATTAGAGCACTTCCTCTTAATATAGGCAACAGCGGACGAACTCCCTAGATAGAACCAACGGTGGCGTCTACCAGTTCCAGTTAGGTCGAACTACTAGTGCTTATCCCCATATGAGCTACTTCGGCCTATCTGAATCCCAGGTCTATAGGGATCTCCAATACTAAGCCAGGGTATTGGAAAAGAGTTGGTGGCGGATGAACCCTTAGCGGGCCAATGGCAGCGCTCGCACCCCCGAAGCGGAATACTGACTCCGGAATATCCGGCCCCCTGACCCAGGAGTATTACGTGGAACTGGCCCTCCAGGTTGGGGGCTGTGCGTCGGGGTAACTTCCCTACCACGTAAAAAATAAGTAGTTACGAAGCAACCAATAGCCTCGGATAAGGATGACCCTATTGTTGACGACCCCAGCAAACGAAGCAAGGACAACGACCTTCGGATCTACACGTGGAATGTTCGTACCCTTAACAGACCACGTGCAGCCGAATAATTAGCAGAGGCCCTGGACTGCTATAAACCATATATTACCGCCATCCAAGAAGTGCGATGGGATGGGCCGGGCAAAAAGAGGATGAAAAACTGTGATATATATTACGGTGACTGCTTTAGAGAACAGAAACAGCGCATATTTAGATGCGGATTTGTTGCAAGCGGCAGACTTAGGCAAGAAGTCTTGAGCTTTTAACACGTAAGTGAGCGTCTTGTGACAATCCGCATCAAGACTAAATTCGCCAACATAATCCTAATATGCACTCATGCCCCCACAGAGGACAAGGACGACACCACCAAAGAATGTTTTTGCGAGCTCCTCGACCAAACCTACGAGCATTGCCCTAAGTACGACGTTAAAATCGTCCTGGGCGATTTTAACGCTAAGATAGGGAAGGAGGACATCTTGGGTAGGACAGTCGGAAAGTATAGCCTACACGACACCACGTATGGCAACGGACTTAGGCTTAGTGACTTTGCGGCGGGGCGTAATGTCACAATAGCAAGCACACAGTTTCCTTATCTCAATATTCATACGGGGACATGGCGATCTCCTGATCATGAAACAGTCAACCAGATTGATCATATTGCGATCGACGCAAGGCATGCCTCCAGTATTCTGGATGTCCGAACCTTCCGAGCAGCCAACATCGACTCGGATCATTACCTTGTTGCAGCAAAGGTACGAATGCGGATATCGCAAACGCCACAACAGAGAAGAATTACTGTGAGAAGACTTAACGTCGAAAAGCTGCAATCGCAAGAGACCCGAAATCTCCTAACGAGTCCCATGCCGCCAGCATCAAGTATCGACGACCAGTGGCAACGCTGCCAACATGCCATCAGAAGTGCCGCAACTGATGTGCTGGGTTTCAACCGACCACCACCAAGAAACCCCTGATTTGACGACGAATGCCGGCACGCACATGCAGCTAAACAAGAGGCATACAAAGCGGCGCTGCAATGAAGGACGAGGGCTGCTTGTGAGCTCTACGAGCAGAAGAGACGGGAAGAACATCAGCTTCTCCGGAGAAAAAAGAAAGAGCATGAGAAGCGCGCGATCGAGGATATTGAGAGATTATACTCCAGGAATAATGTACGGAAGTTTTACCAACAGGTAAAAAGAACTTGTCAGGGTAACAACACCCGTACAGAAGCCTGTAGAGATGAAGATGGAAACCTCGTAATTGAATCACAGTCGGTGCTGAGAATATGGAAAAACTATTTCTGCAGACTGTATAACGGCGACGAAGATCAACATTCCGCTGTCAGGCAGAAAGAACCATTCAACCTAGACGATGACAGCCAAAATTTCCGTCCACCTGATCAAAATGAAGTGTGGATAGCAATATCCAAACTGAAAGCTAACAAGGCTGCTGGACCTGACGGCTTACCAGCCGAACTGTTCAAGGCAGCTGGAAATGACTTGGTAATTTTCTGTCCCGTTTGCTTTTATTGACTTTGGAGGAGAAGATTCAACGACGAACTATACGAGCTGTACAGCGACATCGCCCTGGTCAGAAAAATGCGCATCAGTCATTTAAGATGGCTAGGACATGTAGAGAGAATGGACAAGAATGCTCCGGCCCGTAGAGTCTTCGAATCAAACCCGGAGGGACAACGCAGTAATGGAAGACCTCGCCTTAGGTGGCGCGCACAAGTAGAAGGGGACCTCAACCGACTTGGAGTGCGCAACTGGAGGCAGTTAGCTAAGGACCGGGCTAACTGGAGAGGCTTGTTGGTTGGGGCCCAGGTTCACCCCGAACTGTAGCGCCACCTAAGTAAGTAAGTAAGTGTTCACGATGCGTGCATACTCCGAAAAAGCCCGTTATTTTCAACATTTGAAAACGGATTCCGGCCTTTTCCTCACTGCGTTTTACTTGGGGATACGGGATATCCGTTAAAAGATTGGCTAATGACATCGGTCACAACAACGTTATCTTCAGCAATCGATCGAACGCGAAGGATCATAGAGAATGCGAGCGGTATTCTAAAAATAAAATTTCCTTGCCTAAACCAATTGAGAGTTCAACCCACAAGGGCAATTCAAATTATAAAATGACGAACATTTCCCGATTGCCAACAAGCGATGAGGTAGAAGAAGAAAACCTACATGATATAATTTACAAAATATAAATTTACAAAATAAATGGTGAAACAGCTTTTCTTTTTAACAAATTTGTTGGAATTAAGTCTGCAGTTTGTGAAACAGAAAATCAGTAAACAAATTTGTAAATAAATTTGTAATTTGGTGAAATAGACCCCTGGGTCTTCTTTGACACAACAATGAACAAGGAATTGTATTTAAGCATTTTATACATCTTCGGCGGACATCATTGGGGGTAGTAACAATTAATGATAATGATCCGAAGCATACTGCTTTGGACTCACGTTTGTGGCTTCTATATATGTAATTGTCCGGAGGTTCTTAAAACGTCACCGCAAAGTCCAGACCCCAACCCCATTGGGTACCTTTGAGCCTGGAATAATCAATAAGACAAAACCATCGCATAACTAGTGTTCGTTGGGAAAAGCACGGCCAGCAGTTACCAGAAACTTGTTGCATCCATGCCTTAGCGACTACAAGCCGCTAAAATACAAAAAAAATAATATCTATTTATTTGTGTTAGTTTTGTACTTTAATAAATTACTATGAAATGAATTTCAAAAACTTTTTCGCAGGAAAAATATGATAAAATAAAAAAGTAAAATAAATTCTTGGCGCTACAGGTCGATGGGACCCAGGGCCTAGCTTCTCACAACCATTCGTGTTGTGCGTGTTATATTCTTTACACGAATGGAACTGCCTACTGTTAATGCCGTGTCCGAAGGGCAATTTGTGATTTGAGAAGCTTTCTCGAGACAGTTGTACTCTCGGATGTTTGTCAGACGCTCACGAGATGTGGGGCAGTGAAAAACTTTTAGGTGTTCCCCGGCTGGGATTCGATCTCGAACCCCTTGCTCCATAGTCCAACGCACTAACCACTGAGCCACGGCGCCCACAGGAAAAATAAAATAGTGCTGCTTTTCTTTGGCTTTTTCTTAGTACTGAAATGTGTAAATAGTTAAATAATAGTCAGAAAAAGAAACAACAACGAGAAGCAGTTACAAGACGCTGTACGAGCTGTAAAGTGACATTGGCCTAGTTAGATGACCTCAAATTCTTAGATGGCTGGATAATTGAAAAGGGGATTGTTAACAATGCTTCGACTCGAATAGTCTACGATTCCACCACGGAGGAACGGCACAGTAGAGGAAGACCTCGTGTAAGGTTACGCGCTGAGTTGGAAAGGGACCTCTACCAATTTGGTGTGTGCAACTGAGGGTACCTGTCTAAAGATTGAGCTAACTGGAGAGGCTTGTTGTTTGAGACGCAGACCTACCTAAAGAAAAGAAAGGAAATTTACTTCATTCCCCGTAAATTTGAGTTCCCCTTAATTAAGTATACATGTGTACTAGAGCTTTTTCAATCATGGTCAATCTTTTTAAGTCGTTCGCTCAAAAGTATTGTTGATTGCAACCACTCAGCGCCAAACAATCAATCATAAACTCAATACTTATCTCACTCAGGTATGAACGAACGAAACAAAGGTATCTTTTTATGTACTTCTTTTATATATTATATAATATTCTTGTTTTATTTTAAAAACACGAGGTACTGATCTTATATTTTCATGAATTTGTTAGATACTGTGCGGGTGAGTATTTCATGTTGTATACATAGGTATAAACCTCGTACACGACTGAAACGAATCCAATGCAAACAGTGGGATAGGGATACAATATCTCTATCACTGTCAATGAACGATTGGCTTAAAATTATTGATCAAGACTTGAACGATTGACATTGCTCTAATGAGTGTTTCGCTGATAACCCCTTCAAGAGCATTTCGTGAGATGTCATCGGTGTGATCACAAAATTCACTTTGTAGCACGATTCCGAAGTAATGCTATCGATAAATGTCCGTGGCTACCTGTAGACGGAAACGTTAAAATATAAATACGTACATATGTATGTACATCCAAATAGAACGAGGAGTGCAAGTTGATGGCAGTGAAGAATAAGTGCAAAAATTTGTGAAATCCATTCACTACCAAGCTTACTCCTTTAGCGCGTTTATGTTGGAAAAAAAAACATTTTCACGTTATTTTACAAATAACATTCTTAAAAGTTCGAACCTATCGTACTAATTCAACAGTAACATGCAGTGGACCACACCCACATTAGTAGCGGTGATGCAAATGAATTGTATCTTTTCTGTATGTTGTTATGGATGTTTGGGACATTACCCTCTGCTCTTGGTAACCCGTGCTGAGCTCTCCAAAATGTAGACCCTCCGCTTATTGTTAATAGAAATAGGGTTTGTAAAGTAACAAATTGTGTGTAAAACTCATACTAAATACACCCTGATTCTCACTAATTGCGTCGGTCAGCTCGTAATACGCAGAATAAACTTTGAACAATAGAGTGGCGCAATATTCCTTCTCTTGTCAACCAGACTAATGGTCCTTTCACGAAACGAAGTCACCTCGAGGCTAAAAGACCCATCCCACATGAATAGAGATCAAACCCCCAAGCACAACCTTCTTCTCTTAGAGAATCATCTGGCAAAACAAGACATTCAACACATAAATTGGCTTAAAACTTGTTTGTATTATCTAGTTTTAAAGTAGCTTAGGTATAATTATTTTTTAGCGTGGATTGGCAATTCAATTTTTAAATTACAAACATTTTATGTAGTTAAATTTCATACAAATTTGATTATGTCTGTCCGGAGTGGCAATTAAATTTTTAAATTACAAATATTTTAGTAAAATTTAATGAAATCTATTTATTACTTGTCCAACATCCAATCTCAAATCGAACACACCCTGTAACAACCAGCAATAGAAGTGGATCGTGGAACCTGAACAACTGGAATAGATATGATTTGTCAAAAAATGCTTAACACAATCGTCGCGTCTCTTTCGTTCTTTTGCGAAATTTAAAGAGCGCCGGCCGCCTGGAATATAAGTTTGAAATATTCACTCGTAACGAAGACTGCGACATTTCGTTTACCAGCAAAAATTTTCCAAAAACCTTGTCAAGTGTGATTTTATTTTTATTTGATTAAGCGTAAGTACACCGGAATTGTAGCCCCACATAGTATTGCTAAAATTGTAAATTTCCAGCTTGTTCCCGAGTCTATCCGCATCACAATGTCGGACGACAATCTAGAAAGCCTCGACAATGCGTCACTCCGTAAAAAGTGCCTCGAATTCGGCCTCCCAAATGTGCCCATCACAGATACTAGCCGCAAATTGTTGATACGTAAATTGCGAATAGCGATGACCGGTGAGCCAGCCGATAAAAAGAAGAATCGTCGCGAAACGATACACGTTACTAAAATCCCATCACCTGTTGACGCTACGGCCAATGCTGCGGTAGAGGATGAACCCAAGCGGCCCCCCAGCCGAATCAACCGTCGTACAATTGCTGCGACAAGTGTGACATCTACTGTGGACGATACTACGTTGCCAGCGGCAGTTAAGGCGGCGCCCGTCACTGACAGAAGACGGTCAGTTCGATCGCAGGGTGAGCAAGATGCTTCAGTCAAAATTCCAATCTCGCAGAAGCGCAAAACCGAGGCGGTTGTTATTGAGGAAGATGACGAGGACGACGAGGATGATGTGATTTTGCTGGAAGCCGCTGAGAAGAGCGAGCGAGATATAGTTATACCGAGGACTCGACGATCGGTTTCATTGTCGAAGACTGGCGTTGTAACCACGTCGTATAGTCAGGAAACGGTGGCAGCGCCGCCAACCGTCAACGAAACCGAATCTGAGTCTGATAATGACTTCGTTAAGAACTACGCAAATAGCTATGAACCTCTTACTCGGCCACTTCATCAGCCGCAGTCACAAAGTCTGTCATACGGATTGTCTCAGCGGAAGATTCCTATTCCGGAGCCAGATCGTATCTCGTCGTTTCGTACGACCACAGTCAATAAAACCTCCATTGAGCCGGAGCCCCTGTATAAGGCACCAACGCCAACAGTGCGTTATAGCTCTCTGGGTTCCGGATACTCGGCAAACAAAGAGTCGATTACCACAACTTCTACCACGCGTCGATTCACCACTGGCGGCTATGGTGGACTTTCTGTTCCACCTGCCAAGTACAGCAGCGTGTATGACGACGAGGAGGACGACGACGATCAATCAGAGGCAACTCCCTACCTAAGTGACTTTGCTCGAAGATTGGAGCGTCTGAAGGCAGACCCACTGGTAAAAGGAGTCGAGTCCCCTAGAAGTGCACCAATCAAGCGCGAATCTCAGCGCTACCAGTCGTCAATTGTGGGTCGACGCGGCACCACACAGAAGGATTCCGTGGGCCAATCATTAAAGAACTTCCTTCTCGCCTTGGATCGCAAATACCAGCTAAAAAAGAACTTCGCCATCGCCTTTGGAGTCATGTTGCTGCTCTTTATCTACATCGTGTTCATTCACTGAAGCCACCAGCATCGTGTTCATCGCGGTGGTCTACAAACTCTATGCATTTCTCATTGAATTTATACTCCCTTATTTTAAATGTTAAATGTTTAAACAAATAAATGTGTAAATTCCGTTCTACTGAAGCGTTTTTATTTTTATTTGGCCTTTGACGTCGTCCCAGTGCATCACCTCGCTTTAATAACGAGATGACGTAAGATTCGTCTAAACAAAAAATTATATGTGTCATTCACATAATGGGAAAAAAATTACAAAGGGGACACCCGGGTTTGAACCGGGGACCTCTCGATCTGCAGTCGAATGCTCTACCACTGAGCTATATCCCCAGACAGGTACACCTTGCAAATGCTTCTATAAATGAGAAGGGCGTCAGCTAACGGAAACGAATTTTTACTCGACGCTACACACATGATTGTTGCAGAAAAAGATGAAGAATAGACGGTTTGTTTTTACAAAGAATCTCAGCATTAAAAAAAAGTAAAAAGCATCTTAGGACAAAAATCACTTCGAACGACAACCGGTCATTCTGCACTCACCAACCGGTTGTTTTTATTTGATTTGCTTCCCGATATGAAGAAAAATTAACATGTTCTGGAAATAGGTACGTCTTTTGGGAGTTAACTTGTTCTTAGCAAAAAAAATTGATGGAGAGATGGTGTTCGCGCGATCGGGAGGTATGTAATGAAGCTAAATTTTCTTGTGATTCGATTGCTAGTCAGTTATTTCTAGTAGTAGGTACTAGACGGAATGCAGTTAGACAAAGTTGTCTTAATTTGGCAACGAGGTGGTCAGGACTAATATTGTTTGAATGATTAGGTGTCCCTTGCATGTGGCAGACCAGGCGAGTTAAGGAGCATGGACTGTTAATGGACAGCATTTTAATTTTCGCGTGGAATAAGGAAAATTTGAAGAGCTAAGGTTAAACCGTGACATGGGAGAATATACATAACTGGCTAGTTAGTGATCCAGGCAGATCAGACCGGGTAAAGTATTTATTGCATCGTTTGGGGAATCCTAGACATTTCGCAGCATTCTTAGCGAATGTATGGTGATTCCAACAAAGATTATCATGAACACACATATCAAGGATGGAAAGTTTTTTGGGGAGATGGCAAGTGCCATTCATTGATAAGGACAGAGGATAGAGATTACCCTGTAATGACAGAGGTTTTCAAAGCAGAAAAGATTAATTCTCATCTAGATCAGCAGATTTGTTTATCATAAGTCTTATAAGACCGAAGACTTAACTCCCTCAACATCATGCTTCTTCACAACTCGATGTCGCCCTTACGTTTGGGTTGATTGCAATTTTTCTAAAGGATTTCATACCAAGGAGTGGTACTTCAGGTTATTTTTCGGTGAAAAGTAATCTTAAGGGTTACCCTGACAGAAAGTATCGCAGCTTGTTCGTAAATGTAAGAGCTCTTTCGGGTAGGCTCCCACTACATATGTACGTATGTATATAAATGTAGTTGATTTTATACCTAAGAAAACTGCAAAATACCTCGGTCTAATACTGGATTCCAAACTATATTGGCATTATGGATACATACATATGTATGTACGCATGCAGATGAGCTATCGGCAAGAGCTGGGGACTCAAACCTAAGGGGGTACACTGCCCGATACGTTCCAAATGGATGAACAGCACTGGTACTGGTGTACTGGTGCTACTGGAAGTCTTGAAATACAAATAGGTTCTTCAGACTTAAGGATGAATGTAGCAATTTTCCCTGCCGATGATTATCGATGGATAAGTATCTATGGTCACGGTTAAGCAGCCATTTGGCGCAACAGGTTTTAAAAATGCTTTATCATGAGAGTTGAGCCACTTACTTACTTAAGTCCTGTATCCCCTTGTGGGTCCTAGGGCCTCTACAATGCCTATGTGTACAATTTCTGGAAATATGTCTCAGTTCTTCCCAACTATTTCCCAGTTGCCGCGCTTCCTTCTCAACTGTTCTGCGCCACGTACTCCTAGGACCGCTGCGTATCCTGCCATCTTGAGTAAGCGGATTTCATTGCATCGCATGGTTAGTTACGGACCTGTCCTCCTTTCGGAGAGTATATCCAATCCACTGCCACTTTCGCCGTCCTATTGTTGTGCCTATATGTTCATGGACCGTTCTCTGATAGAGTTGTTCGTTAGAGATGCGGTTTGGCCAGAAAATCCTAAAGACTATTGACGAACGTTTGCAGCTCGTAATAGTGGCGGTCACCCTCCAGGTACCACATCCATATAGCAGCACGAATTCAACGTTGGAACGGAACAGTCGTAGCTAATCGTGGATAGCAAACTGTGGATAGCATCCCAAACTCAGATTTTACCTTGCCTATTCGGCCGTCTGCATCCAGTTCGGTTCCGCCATCGGTTGAGACAATACTCTCAAAGTATTGGTAACTCCCTACTCTCTCAGCCGTTTGTCCAGCAATGCATACATGAGTTGATGAGTTCGGTCCTATGCTGATCATTTTTGTTTTTGCCGAGTTAATTTTTAGCCCAACGACGTCTACTTCCCTCTCCACGTTTGCTGTCATTTAGTGAAGGCCCATAAATCTGTGTAAAAGCAGGCACACGCCATCGAATTCCTCCGTTTCCTGTTGATAAGGCCGCTTTTCGCACGTCGGTAATCACCAATAAAAATAGTATTGGTGAAAGTATGCAGCCTTGCCGAACTCGACTTTGGACATCGAATTCCTCTGACAGCCTTCCTCTGTGCAAAACGTGCCATGTGGACCCATCATATGTATACATACTACATGGACTACAGCCAAATTGTTGTGGCCAGTCTACGACAAAGAGATTTTCAAATAGAATTCATTCGTTACTTGCTATGCGATTGTCCACCTAACGAACGAACTATTAATATTAATATTAATATTCATACGTGGTTTAGTTCAGCCATCGAAGACCAAATTTCGACTATGTCTTGAAACCTTACAAATTTCTTAATAATTGAAAACTATTTTACTACACATAAATTATTATGAAAACCAATACAAAAATCCACCACAAAACAGAATAAATTTACCATGCACAGAAAGCACCACCCTATACCTGTAGTTTTTTCGTTGTTCAGTTGCCCGCTCTGCTTTTTGACATTTCACTGACAATTCGCAAACAATTTGTTTGCAAGAAAACAAGAAAAATAAAATAAAATACAAAAAAAAAGAAAAACACAAACACAAGCACAATTGACCCTCTCTGCCACTTTCTAACTTTCTTTTAACCGCCACACACACCTCTGTTTGTCTCCCTCCAACCCATGCAAATGAAACCAAAGGGCACATATATGTATCTCCACTCCAGAGCCGAGCAAGAGCAAAATAGTCACAAAAGAAATGGAAAATCCTCCTCTCGTCGGTCGGTCGTTGTTCTTCTAATCTAATGTCAGTGGTGCAGTCAGTGTACAGTGCAGGTGAACCTTTATTTTTTTCAGTTCTGCTTTCCAAATGAAATTTTAATTGATTTACTCCGAACGAAAAATCGAATACATTCCGTGAAATTGCCAAAAAAAAAAAAAAACAAAAACTTTGTGAAATCAGTTTAGTTAACCAAATTCCCGTGTGCATTCCACTGAGCAATTGGTGAGTATGCCTCGCAAAAGGTCTTTGCATTTTCACAGTACTGGGGAAATTAAACCATAATTAGTTAATTGTACTAACGCCGAGAGTGGATTAACATGTTTTTATATCTGTTCGTACTAATTTGTAAATAATAATGTAAAAATCGTAATCCAATTGGAAAAATGGAGAATTTTTTCCAACTCGGCAAATGAAAATCGATACTATACGACCCTGTTGGTGGTGTGTTTGTTGTTTTTGCTTGTGGGGTCTGGTTTTGATGTTGCATTTGGGTTTCGATTGCGGTTGCGGTTCCGGTTTTATTTGGGCAAAGGATGGAGCTTGGATTGTGGTACTTCCGGTGTGAGGTGCCGATGTATAGGAACAGTGTGTCCCCACAAACACGCCCAACAGCCATGACAACCGCAAAAAAATATTGATTGCCGCGACCGTCTGGGGTGATGTGGGGACAATATCGATTTTCTTGAGCCAAGGATGTGTCCGATGAATCACTGGTGTAGGCGCAGGCTGTCTTTGTTCTTGGAGTGACTTGACAAAGGCGAGTTCCTCCCAACACCCAACTGCCAATGGGGTTTGTTAATTTTTGGTATCGCAGTTTACAAAGCGTGACGGTTCAACGCTCGATGAACAATGCTTGACGGTTGAAATTGTCATGAAAATTGTTACAGGTGGCCAAAATGAGTGGCGGAAACCCTCAGTGGGTGACGAAGGTGTTTTTAATGCTTCAGTTGAATTGTACTTACCGCATAGTTGGTAACTACGATTCGTTATGCAATAGAAGTTATTCTAGTGAGCCCTAGTCTAGTTTGAACTGTGGGTTATTGAAGAACTGAAAGAATTTTTATTTTGCATTTATGATATTTCAGATGCTAATATTGACCCAAATGGATGTAGGAACTACGTGCTTTTTGCTTTCTTCGTGAAAGAGTAAACTATTTGACTGATCATTGCGAACATAAATGTCAAAAACATTCGTTGACCCCGGTTTTGATTGTTTTTCCAAGTTATTAGAAGCAGGAGAAAGACCTAGAAGCACGGTTGCTTCAGTTTGTAACCAATATCTTGCAAAAACAATTCGTATAACACCCTATCCTCATTTGTATACAGTAATTTTTTTACTTGATTACAACGATATACATTTTTAATTTAAAACGCCCGAAAGAGGGAGCGTGGCTGTGGATAAATTGTAGGCTATAAATGAATGGTTTACAATTTGACTCCAACTTTTTTCCATCTCCGGAGATTCTGCGGATCATGACTCCAATGGTGTAGCGTCCTGAGATTACTTAGAAGATTTACCAGAGGTGCACAATTGTCGTCTTTTTCTTTTTCCTTGTCACCCCGTCAATTGTTCAACGATTTACCAAAATGTGGCAGTGTGGATGTACATATCTGCTTCACTGACTCATCTTCTGTAGTGCTATATCTGGGAAATCAGTAAAGTTTGAATGCTAACCGCCTTTTTGTTTCTATCACCTGCCTTTCTTCAAGTAAAGTCCTGTAGCTATCTCCATTTTGAGTCATTGCTGAAGATTGTGAGCGCTAAACATATGTACATAAATGTTAAAATCATTGCAGCTATATAGTCTGATGTAACTGTTATGCTTTCGGAGCTTCTTTTCTAGTTCATTGTTTTTATTGTGTTTCATATCATGTCATGTCCGTAGGTGATTTGTTTTCACATGTTGAATTCCGTCGATCTGGGAGCTGTTACCTATTCGAAAGGAGCAAGCCGATCACGTTCAGCTGTGCTTGAAGTACGCTTCTCTATAGCTTCTACAACTTTTACAGCGGGAGTGAAACCATGGACATCCCACCCTTTTACACGAGGAATAATAGTTATAATCAGAAACCATTTCCTAGCATCTCTAGTCTCTGCCAATTCTTTCGTTTGATGTTTTTACCTATAGGTTGCTGTTCTGTTCTATGCCAAATATTTTGTTAGTGTTACTGATAGTGTTAGAAAGAGTAAAATGTTGTGGCGCAACTGTTAACAAACGTTAGCTACTTTGTCGTAATAATAGTTCTGCATCCAACACTTGGCCATATCCAGTTCGGTTCAAGTATCAGTCGAAATAAATAAATTCCATTTTGACACTATCGAACGCCTTCTCAAAATCGGAATGGTGATCGATCCACAGGGTGTTGATGTTGACCGCGTTGTCGATGACTTCCATATAGCTAACTGTCTTGAGCTACTGGGCTTGAGTTTTACCTCATGTGTCTATGGAAACAGCATTGCAGTTGCTAATTCAGAAGATTGCTTAAAGTTGTGGTCTTTTGAAAAACGACGTCAGACTACTCACGTTTGCCTTCGTAATTGATATCATCTGATGGTGGTGAATGTAGTTTCGAGATCCAATGTTTGACGAGTACAGCTGACAAACCACTGTCTTGAGTAACTCGGTGTTTCTTATATACATACATATGTATATACTTCAAACTAGGGTTTTGGGATTCTACGAAACTTTGCTGAAGAATGAATAGCTTCTGTTTAACCGACAATCACTCCATACTGCTGCTGTTAAAAACTGGTCACAATGTAATTCCAAACTTCTTAAGCTTCATTATGGCCTTATGACATTCACGTGCCAATTAACGTGAATGTTTTGTCTACAAATTTATAGTGTTCGTTCTCTTCATACACAATTGGTTAGGGTTCGACTGGAACAGGTTATCTAGAAGCCTGTATTATCGTTCAGCGGCTTATTATGGTAACTTTTTGTGCGGACTATGACGTAACATATGAAGTATGACAACGTTAGGCTTGCCAGGTTTTCGAAATGTGCTAGTGGAAAACAAAAGGACAACGATTGAGTATTTAGTTCGATGAGATATACTTAGGATAAAAGTAGTCGATTGTGGTCTTCCACTGGGAGAGGAAAGTCAACTGAAAAGACACTTGTATCGACTCCTACCCTAATCTTTAAGCAATTAGAAGATGTGATTCGTTGTTATTGAGGGATTTCGATCCCATAGGTAACAGGTATCCCTAATTACGGAGCTAGATACTGCAGGTCTAAAGGATGTCATTCGGGAAGGTTATTTTGAGGGAAAAATCAGTTTTAAAAAGACGCTCTCATTATATGTCTGATTTAAACGAAATAGTCGACAATCGTTTACTGACAACGAAAATTTTGCTTTCCCACGTTTCGGAGAGTGTGTGAAGACTTTTTAGAGCAATAAGATGAAATTAAAAAAGCGGACTCAAGGGAAGAGTGCAGTTTGAAAGAGCGAGAAAGTGCAGGGCCCGACGAAATGACTTTAAGTTGCAGAATTTTAACATTCACATTATGATCGTTAGACGGGTATATAGAACAACTTACATAATTTTGTTATTGTGGCCGTAGATTTGACTTCTTAGACCAACCAAGTCACGGGCAGATGTAGCTTATATTGCAGCCATTGTGTGACCTACCTGGAACAAATTCTTCCGCATTTATTGGTTCTCCGAAGGACATCTTCAGCCTTCCTGTCGGGACGGATTTGTTTATTTCGATTTTATATTTGTACCATGTTTAACCTAGATAGAGCATAGTCACGAATATGGGATCCACCTTGGAATATTTCTGCTGGGTAAAAAAAACGTGATCTAATCGTTTTTTGTTTCAAATTGTATTTTATTTTGTAAAAATTGTCGCTCCCTTCCATATATTTTTCCTGCGAAAACCACCTCTCTACAAATCTCAAACAAAACTCGGCTATGAAGTATAACTCCTAATAGCAGATAAAATGCAAATGCTCCACCTACAGTTATACTCTTTTCTTGAGCGTCTACCAATCGCTTGTGCATTTGGTATTAAAGCCACTGTCAACTCATTTCCCAGTCGAGGTCAATACACTTCACTTGAATAATTGGACTTTCCTGTCATCACTAGAGATTGCTTCATCGTTAGCCACATGCATGACAGCCAGCAGCTTTGCGTCCAAGAGTTTTTCGTCTTTTTTCGATTTACACGTTGTGATGATATGCTATTAGTCAGCACACTTATGGGCAGCATTTGTTATGCCAGAAGTCAAGGTCTTAACACCACCAAAACAGAGAATATGGAAAAGTTGTACGAGGGTTCGTCGTTGGATCGTGAAAAGTTTCACGTACGAAACAATGAGTTTTTTCTTATGACCTAGACAATGCAGCTTAAATTTTTATAAAAGCAATGTGTGATTCATGGGAGCTTTTACACACAAAAAAACAATAATTATGAGCAGAAAGTTCGATGGCTCTATGGTGCCATGCCATGTTTGAATAATGAACTCGTAGAAATTAGTACGTTCAAGATAAACGTCATATCGCAGATGGTTTTGACTTTTTTTTTGTTGTATCCAAGGGTCGTAAGATTTGTGATTTAGTGGCACACATTGTGTTAAAATTGAAAGTGTTATCTCAGAGAACAAAAAGTACGTCTTACCTTGATTCCACTCAAGTCAAAGGTGTATCAACCTTGTGGCCCAAACCTTTTTTGCAATTGTTCCGAGCAAAATTTAAGGCTGTTATACAGATAGATATCTTTCCTGAGGTGAGCAACCTTTCTGCGATTAGACAAAGTGAGGTCAAGACTAAGATGCTCTAAACCTGTTTATGATTACGTTTCCCGGTAAACTATTCAATAGCAGTTTCCAGTTCTCTCAGAAGGTCTCGACTAATTGCCTCATATTCGAACGAAGAAGCTTGTTATCACTTTTAAGGCAAAGTTTTGGTATTCTGCCAGTCCTCTTGTATGTTTAATAGCTCTTCCCAATCTAATGGAATTTGCCCAGCCAGATCTAACATACTGTGGGCGAATTAATGATGAACTCCCAGTGAGTTTCCTTTTGGATTATGTACTACTACTTCGAGTACTATGTGGACGGCCACTACAACTGCTATATCTTCAGTACTGTACTGACTCATGCCTTCGGTGACTTTATATCACAACCACTCACGTTGTAGGTGTTGTATTCTTCGCACAAATGTGGTTCCAACAAGGTAGTGCCACATGCCACACAACAACAACTGGCCAAACAGTTAATCTATTAAAGGGGAAATTCGGTAATTGTGTAATCTCGAGAAATGGTCCGATCGAATGGTCACCCCTTCCGTGGAATCCTTCGTTGGATTTCTTTTTATGGGCTTGCAGTAGGCCATTGATCTATGACAAGCCGACGTGAGAGGAGGTCAGGGCAATATTCCGGCCGATTTGTGTGGAAGAATGGTGCAGGTAGAATTCTATACTTAAATTATTAACATGTGTTCTATACCTCAAATAATTTTCAGCTCGACCGTCATTTTTAAGGGGGGATGGAAGATATCGTTGTAATTCGACAAAACAAATACTGTACGGACACGCCCACTTTATAAGGGCTACACAATAGCTTTGTCTATCACAATGCTGGTATAGTCGGGAGAGCATCGTTCGTTCGTTCGTTATCAACGAGTTTCTCAAAATATTTGAGTCCACGCAGACAAGTTTGCTCACTTTACACTACCCGGCGATTGAGCGATGGGGCAATTGTGAATTTAATGCGTTCGTGGGTGCACAGATTCAGCTCTGAGTCTTCTCAGAACACCTTCTGGAGAAGAAACAATTGCTCAAATTGTGGACGCCCGTCACATAAGTATGTACGTGCTGAAAGGAAAGGGTTTACTTAATTCAGTTGGTCCAATTGCCCCAATGCCCCATCCAAGATCGCAAACATTCATAGGCAAGTTGCACTCTTTTCTGGGTATAATCAATTCATTAGCACACTCGGTAAGCATATCATCCGAAATTTACACGCGAATATTCCCAATCTGCTCAGCTCTCTCCATTCCAAACAACTCATGATACGAAAGTGGCGTGATGTATAGAAAACTTAACGCATAGCATAAAAACAACAAACTACATATATTTTTTTTATTTGTTAAAGCTTTCGGCGTTTATCGACGCAGTAACAACAACAATAAGTAAGTTTATATCGTAGAAGTTCAGAGAGAAAAACATAGCTTTTACACAAAATACAAGATGATGACCGGCTTTCCTTGAGTAATATTGGGGGATCGCCAGGGGGATTTTATTGGCGTCAACAGCATCGGCTAGACTTTAAGTTGTTATTTCCGTAAACATGATTGGCTACAAATAGTAGGCTTGTCGCCCATAGCTATATGACACATGCGACTTCTTGTTTTTATGTACAAAATTGTTTTTATTATATAAAATGTGTTGGTTATTGAAAGCAGTCATTTTCCGGGATGTATCTTATTTTGTTTACCAACGCTGGCGGTTAATAATTTGTTTACTATCTAAGCTTCTATGGCATAAACAATAATAACAACAATAGTATGCAATTGCGAATTGTTGTTTGGAACGCAAGCGCCGGGATGGGGGTGTTTATTTGTAACGCATTAACTTGCAGTGGATGCGACTTAAGAGGCTTGTCTCAGTGTTTACTTTAGATATGACGTTGACGTTTATTCTATCTTTCAATCCGGTTTTCTGATTATTCATTCATTCGCATTCACATTTGATAGATATTTACAACTTGAACGAATTATACCGCCCGAAACGGACGGGCCTCTCTATATTTTGCACTCGTGAGCTCGGTCGTTTCAAGGTCCGAGATACAATGTCACGCGTTTTGTATTTTGAATGCTAAAAACAAATAAATTAGGAAACTATAATGTATATGTTTGTGGGTATTAGTGATAAGCGAAAAAATTTATGATTATAGTGCGCAGTTTGTTGTAGATTCGCGCGTCATGCCTCCTCAATCGGATCATGTTACCCCCAAGGGGCTGCCAATTTGAAAGTACGTATAGACACTATCTACACAGAACAGGAAGAGGGGGCTCGCTAATTTTACACACCACACGCGAAAGCTTTTAATAAAAGAAAAGTACCGCTGATGGTTTTTTCATGCGTATTTTCTGATAATGTCAGGATAAGATAGTTAGCTAAACTTTTAGATCAAAAAAATGCGCAGAAACTCTTAAGTCATAAACTATGCTCAGATGATTAGGAGATTTACAAATATTTTCAAGTTTGCAAATGTGGTAGCAGTTGCTACAAATGAGCTGACAATGACAAATGAATTTGTCAGTTCATACGGCTGTTAGATTTTGTCCCAATTCCTGTAAATTTATTTCCAGATAGCTGATCTAACAAATAATTCACGCAATTGTCAGGTATTTGGGGCAAAGTTTCCATTTGCAGATCTTGCAATCGTCTGAACATAGCTTTACTCTTTTGACTGACACTTGTATCATTCTAAAGCCGTGCTGCCAACGTCTTGTCATAAGCTTTGGCTAGTGACTGCATAGTAGATTCATAACTAGTTGCTGGTATTCTGCAAATAACTAATGGGAAACCAGAAAGCAATGATATTTTTGATATCATCTTCACGGACGAGGCCCATTTTTGGCTCAGCGGCTACATACATATGTCAACAAGGAACATTGCTTGCTTGCTTGCTTGCTTGCCGTTATTGCAGCGAACAAATTCTACAAGTGTTCGATCAAGCATCAACGCATCCACAAAGATTGACTGTTTGGTGCGGTTTATGGCATGGCGCCATCGTCGGACCTTAAAAATAAAAACAATACTTGTGCATTAGGTCGATGGGACCCAGGGCCTAGCTTCTCACAACCATTCGTGTTTTTGTGTTGTTAATAAGAGAATTTTGGCCTATCTTAATCGTCTAAATTTTTTTAGTCCCTTACAGTTTGGTTTTAGGACTGGCCTTTCTACTGAGGATGCTCTATTGGCTTTTTGTTCTATTTTATATAAGGGCTTAGATGAAAAAGTATTTTGTGCTGGCTCTTTTGTCGACATTACAAAGGCGTTTCATATGGTTGACCATCGAGTTCTATTAAACAATTTGTATAAGGCCGGATTCAGAGGATTCATGTACAAATGGTTTGAGTCTTATCTTAACGATAGATTACAGTATGTAAAAATGAATTGCAATATACATAAGCAGTTCAAAACTAAATAAATTGGGAGTACCCCGAGGTTCTGTAATTGGTCCAATTTTATTTCTAATATATATTAATTCCTTATTTTCTCTCCCATTCTTGGGTAAAACTAGAGCCTTTGCTGACGACCTTGGTATTGCGTATTGTTCAGGCAATCCTTTAAATTTAATAGCTAACAAAAATCATGACGTCTTTCTGCTAAGATGTTGGTTTGCGGAGCACAGACTTATTGTTATTTCAGTCTTACTAGCCAGGACCACCCCGACTTAGATATATTATTTCATTCTCATGAAATAATAGTGCAAGGCCAGCCTACTAAATAACCAATGCAGATTTCAAAATGGTCAATCGTTCAATAGAAATGCTGACTGGAGTAGGAACTGCTTCAAAATTGAAGATGTAGATAGTTTTAAATACCTTGGTGTTACGCTTGATCAAAATTTGAACTGGGCCAAGCACATTTGTTTTTTGAAGAAATATATACTTAACTCAACCCGTGGTTTTTTTCGTCTTAGAAAGTATTGCTCTTCTAACACTTTGAAAATGGTTTACCATGGTATAATTCATTCAAGATTACAATATGGACTTTGCATTTAGGGGTGGTGCTTATTTTAGTAAACTACAGCAATTAACGATCGCTCAAAAATCTGCAATACGAACAGTTTGTAGCTCTCATCTTTCAGCTCACACCATGGACCTGTTTAGGGCTCTGAAAATTTTGCCTTTACGACATTTATTTTATTTCAAAGTTCTGAAGGTATTTTTCATGAGAGGCGGGTATATGGAAAGTTCGATTTCTGATTCTGTTTCATGCAAACTTTTTAACACCTTGCCAGTGGAATTTAGATCCATAAGAAACTTCAGCATGTTTACGAAAGTAACGAAACCTTGACTTCTTGGTTTTAACCATGACGAAATCGAAACATTGTTGTGCTATTATAATATAAATAAAATAAAAAAAAATAAAATTATTTGCACATTTGTTTTGTAATTATAATTAAATTATTACCATTTTTAACTATTACTGCCATCTTTCATATTATTTGAATTTATCGCTTACATTTGTTAAACTTCTTCTCTACTTTTGTACACCCCACACAAAGTTAAAATTGTTAATGTGGCATCAGCTCTATTTTTCTGAAATAAAGATGTCACTAGCTATTCTGAATGTATATACATATGTATATAAAACTTCATGGAAACTTCAAATTTGTAATATTCTTGCTTTAATTTATATGCAATTGAAAAAAATTGAATATATTCTCTACACGAATGGAAGGGGTCTACTGTTTTATGCCGTTTCCGAAGGGCAATTTGTTATTTGAGATGCTTTCTCAGGACAGTTGTACTCTCGAATGTTTGTCAGACGCTCGCGAGAGGTGGGGCCGTGAAAAACTTTTAGGTGTTCCGACTGGGACTCGAACCTGAACCCCTTGCTCCATAGTCCAACGCACTAACCGTCAATGGTCTCAGATATAGAGCACTGTTACCCGACTTTCCGTAGCCAGAGCTAGAGGCCAAGATTCGAGACGCTTTTGCTGGAATAACGCCGCACATATTAAATCGAACCATCAAAAATTGGACCTTGGCTTGGAATTGGCTTGAAGCACTGCTGGACTTTGTGCTTATGCTATCATGCAGAGTCCATTTCATTCACCAATGCGTTCTTTAAGTCTTTTAAGCTTTAACCTTTCTCTAGGATATTCTCTGGGGAGAACTCCCGCCTGCTCGCATTACATCTTTTCCGGCATGTGAGAGCACTATGTGCATGGCAGGTTTTGCCCCCGATCCCTCCGACTTTTAAGCCAACCCTCGGCTTGTTCTGTATATTTTGTATAGGAGGTGAAATAAAGCTTCTTCTAAAGAAATCCTCCTGTCTAAGTATTCCTAATGTGTAATATATATCATGTGTTGTGCAGCTTATGCCGATCCCCAATGATGTACGTACGTCACAATGTTTATCAATTCACGTGATTCCAGCAGAGTCAGGCTACAATATACAAATTTGTTTACTTAACTGCAAGTTATTTAATATCTGCTCAGTATTTTGCTAGAAAGAGCATGTCATAGAGGCCCTGGTTATCTTTCAGAATTCGAAATCACAGAACGGAACTCCTTATATTTTGTTGACCTCTTCATTTATTAGTAAAATGTTAAAGATAAGCATCTTTAAATATTTTACTGACAGAGGCTTGAACATTTCCATTCGGAATACGTAATCATAAGTATGAAGTGGGTCACAACTCCATACGTTGAAGTGTATGGAGAAGGTATTTCGAAACGCTTACCATTCTTATATCATACATATGGGTTTTTTACCTTTTACAAGCAATCGAAATTGTTTCAGATGTTTACAAATGCCCATGCAAATTTAACTACCATATTACTGGGATACATTGGTGTCATTACAGTCCGAGGTGGACCTTGGGCTAAACCAAAAAGCCTATCCAGTCAGCTTGATCGTTAGGCGAGGTCTTGATCTTGACGACATCTGGAATTGATCGATGTCGCTGTTCAGCTCGTAGTTCGTCGTTAAATCTTCTCCAAAACCCGAATGGTATGATCAAGGCATACGCCTCTGGTGATGTCAGTTTCGCACAATCTTTTCCAGAACGATGATAAAAAAATTACATGACAGTTCGTTACCGACCGTAACGGAGCACCGGGCGTTCACCATCGTTATCGTGATAAGTTAAGGAATTTGGCAGAGATGTCAGAGCTAGACATGGCTCTGTATAGCTCGTCTCTGTAGATACTGTCATAAAAGGCCTTGAAAAGGTGGTGGATTTCGATTTTCACTTCCTGAGTTTTTTCCAGGATTTGCCTGTAAGCCACCAGGTCCAGCAGTCTTGCTGGTTTGGGCCTAGCCATTGCTATTCTTCCTTCGCTTTGGTCAAGTGGACGGATATCTTAGCTATCATCGTTTATATTGAATGGTTCATTCGCCCTGAAAGCAGAATATTGACCTTCGTCGTCGTTATACAGTTTGCAGAAGAAATTTTTCCATATTCTCTGCCACTGGATTTCCCTCTTCATCACTACATGTCTCTGTAGGCTTGTAGCTTTTAGACCTGTTGGTGAAACTTCCGTACATCATTTTTTGAGTGTAACCTCTCAATCTCTTCGATCGTGCGCTTCTTTTCTTCCTTTGGAAAAGCTGAGGCGGTTAGAAGTCTCCTACACTCGTAGAGCTCACGGGCAGCCCTCGTCCTTTACAGCGGCGCTTTCTATGCCTCTTGTTTAGTTGTATATTCTTGCCGGCATTTTTTGTCAAACCAGGGGGTTCTTAGTGGTGGTCGGGTGAAACCCAAACGTCAGCTGCGGCACTTCTTATGGGTTTTTGGCAGCGTTGCCACTAGTCTTTTTCAATTGATGCTAGCGGTATAGGAGTCATTGAGAGATTTCGAGATACGCGTTCGGGAAAGATTCAACTTTTAATCTTCTTACAGATTTAAGAGAGTAAGAAGAGTAAGATGACTACGAGACCACCCCCTTGTGAATATTGAGATAAGGAAACAGCTCGCTATAGTGAAGTCAATAATCTTAAGTCCATTCCCGGATGTGGTTTCATGAAGGCTGTGCTTGCCAATTGTTCTACCAAAGATATCTTCCTGTTTTATCTTGGCGATTAAATCACCAAACACCATTTTAACGTCGTATGTGCGACATTGCTCGTAGGTTCTATCAAGGAGCTCGTAGAAACTTTCTTTGGTAGCGTCGTCCTTATTGTCTTCGGTGAGGCGATGACCGTATATAAGGCTTAAGGCTGTCATAAGATGCATATCACTTCTTGCCTAAGTCTGACATACCCACATCCAAAAAAAAACGGTATTTATACTATAGATATGTATCACTACTTTTTAGCTATGTTGGGGATCTGCTAATTCTTCTGCTGAATGCAGTGTGTTAATATTTCGAACATTCCATGTTGCGGTTTCTAAGGTTGTCAACCTTAAAAGCATCAGGGATGTTGCAACTACCATTGGCTCATTAACTTTTTCCAACACCGAGACTCAGTATTGAATATTCCTATGGACATGGGGTTCAAATATGTCGAAGCAGCTCATATAGGGATGGAGACGCTGCCTGGGAGTTCGTCCGCTACCACCTGGACTAAGAGGAATGGCCTTAGGCCTAGGGATAAGACTCTCCTCTCCCCCTCTCTCGCTCGCTATCACCAACGACCTTCCAAAGAGATTGCGTACTCCAGTCGAGGTATTAGGTAGCCGGCAGCCGCCAACGTGGAGGTGCAGAGTAGGAGTTGATAGTGAGATGCTATCGTGAGAACGCTCTTATTGATTCCCATCACTACCCTTTGGACTAGAGCTCGTTCCTATTTAAATACATCTTCCTAATAGAGACTAACAATTTGACACCATGCAGGTACTTTCATCAATTATTACATGAATTTATTCATTCATTACTTGATTGCGCAGTCTTGTACAGAATCCGTTTGGCAAACTCTGTCTTTTGTAAAACATATTCTCAGGCAGTTCAAGTGCTGAAATTCTCTTTATTAAATTTGCTGCAATTGTCTTTAATATGAGGCAATAACAAACTTGTAAATCAACTTTCGATTTTCAGTTGGACTTATTAGAACTAAGGCCGTGAAATTTGATCATGCGCACGATCACACATCATACTCGTATCTTTGTCTACGGAAAGCTGAAAGAGTAATTTGAAATATGGTTGCAGATACACCGTCCCGTATTAGGTTATGATATAAACCACACCACTTGTTTTGCGAAAGTAATATCTTCTGATGTTGGTATCGAGTCAATCATCAGGTGATGAACAAGTAACTAGGCAATATGCGATAACAAGTTTATTATTATTATTTTGTTATTTTTATAAAACTGAATCATTTCGATAATGTGTAGGTCAACTTGGAGATTGTCGATTATATTTTTTTTTTAAATCGAAAACTTAAAGTGTAGTCATAAATGCACCGGTGTTTCATTTTATTTGTTCTTTTTTTTTTTAAATTACCTGCAGAATATGAGTTTCCAAAATAGGCACTGAAAAAGGTCTTTGAAATTCAAAAACCACTCCCTAACCCACAAAATACCAATACTACTGCACTTTTATTTGCATAATTTGTCAGTGCTTATTGCTGAGTAATTGCTTCAGTATGGTTGGGAAGCCTCCAACCGTGAAGGAATAAATGTGGAGAAAGAATATCATACCTCTCTTCTATCATTATCTGGGCGTTAAATTCAATTGTGTTCTTCATTAACGTATGTAGATACGACTCCGTGTTAGGCTATGGGAAAGTGTACGTGATAATTAAATTTTTACAAGAAACCAAAATTGATAAAGAAAAATTTTAAATTAAAATATGACAAAAAAAGACTTGAAAAGCTTACTTATATTTTTCGGATACCTGTTCTATACAATTCCCTACTGTTCAAGTCACAATGCGTGCTGGTACTGGTACATTGGTATTTCAAAGAAGGGGTTTCCTTTTCAAAGAAAATAAAAATAGGTGAGTCGGACTGAAGGTATAAAGTTCAAAGTTTAATAAAAAGGCTAGACTTCCCTGTAGCCTGAAATCCAGTAAAGAGAAAGTTCACACCTGATAGTGATATCCGCGACATTGTTTAGTCAACTTGGATCGTATTTATTATCCGAGCTTGACTGTCTGTATTTAAATCAATAGTCGTGCAATCAATTGTGGTTTCAGTCCAATTAAGTTCACAATCGATCAAAAGTTTATACTTTGTCAGATCCTGGAGAAAGATCAAGAAGTCCAAATCGATACCTTTTTCTTTTAAGGCCGCATATGACAGCATCTACAGAGATGAGCTATAAGGAGCCATGTCCAGTTTTGGCATCTCTGTCAAACTCTTCCCTTTGTGTAAAATGGCAATGGAGAAAGCCCGCGATCTGCCACATTCCAGTACCGTGGAATGTGATCTGTACACCCTACGTCCCAAAAACCATTCCCAAGAGAACAAGTGCGTCAGATATACATACATACATACATACTTACATATTGGGATTGGTGCGGTGAGTTCCTTTATCTCAATGATTTCTACTAACGAATACAGGACAGCCTTTACTGATGATGAACAGGAATGGAATTTCGGTCTTTTTGTCTGTAGAAAAAGAAAATTATGACACAACTAGCTCAGCCAGTACATTGTGACTAAATGTTTACGAATAGTAAACGGTCCTCTACAGGTGGCTTCATGGTTGTCCTCAATAGACTCAAAATTCATTAAATAAGTATCTATACTATCCTAATGGCAATAGGCTACATTGCGGTGTAAGGGCTAGAACATGTGAAGTCTAAAATGAACAATATCTCGAGAATCAATAATCTCGAATCGGATAGAATCTAGAAAATACAAAAGACACAAATGACTAAATCTCGAAAAAAAAACACAATTTTCAGACACTTCTATTAGTTTACGAAAGTAATGAAAAATATTTTGAAATTTAAACTCTTTAGTCAGACAGTTTGTAAAGTAACAAACGCCAGCCATACAACAAGTACTTAACAGCATTTTGACAGTTTCACGCGGTCAAAATCCAACATATTTAGGAAACTTATACAAGCCAGCAAGTCAGAAGAAACAAATTCACAAATCCACCAGTTCAGTGGAAACAATCGAATTATGGACTTATGTCCTACATTATCGGCATATGTGTAAGTCGTGAAACTAAGTTTTGTAGGGACACGCTCTAATCCAAGCAAGAGCTTTAACCCGTCGTCCACTTTTAAATTGTAACTACGTGTCTTGCCCAAAGGGGAATCGTTTTGTTGTTCCTACTATTATCTGATTGATGGCACAATTGGAAGATTAATCTCCCTTTCTGTTCTGTGTTGCTTAGTCATGAAAGGATTCGGTCCACTGTGGAAGACACTTCTTCGGATCAGGGCTGGAATTTCTTGGAAATTTGTTTGAAAACTTTGTAAGTTTTGTTGAAAGCAGAAAACTACTTTAAAGATTTTCACTTACATAGAAACTAATTCGATAACGTGTAATCCCAAACCAGCCGATCATAACTGTGTTATGATCAACATATCCACGTACATCTCATAGAGTTCAGTTCATAGAGCACCCTGCTCAGTTCTAGCCTTACAAACCTTTATACTGTATGTACTACAATCGGTAATCAATTGCACCCTTTTTATAATATCCATTGGGACTTTGAAAAATTCAAAAATTAAGGTTAGGATGACTTATTAACATTGCCCACTCTTTTCCGCAGGGCATAGTCACTCACATCTTCCTTACTCCGGTAACGGTTGGTAGGTAGGTAGATTGGTGATAGGTTCACTGCAGCCATATTAGTTCAATTTCACTCGGATCTCAACAGATCCATTATGTTCCCCGGTATGGGAAAAAGAGAAAACAACAATTGGTCACAACAGGCCATGTTGTGGAAGTCCACAGTAATTTCGGATGTGAAGAGACTAATGACCTGTGTGATCTGTTGATAAGTAATTTGATTCCCAGCCTATTCTACGTAGCTTATAGCCCATTATTGCTCCTAATTACACCTCTTGACCAGTTTTGAATGTATTGTAATAGAAGTGATTACAACTTTGATGGTTGTTTGGCTGTCCATGGTACTGTTGGTGTTCAGAGTGGATAAGTCCTTGCAAGCCTCTGTTATACCATATATGTATTTCCGCTTTTTTGGTCAGAAAGATGAACCAGGCCACCAGACCAAGCAACCATATGTAAGAATAGGTCTAACGATGATGGTGTATATTCAATAGATAGTGAGTGACATGAGCCGCCATTTTTGCCGTATATTCTGCTCCAAGTGTAAAAAGCAATCGAAGCCTTCTTTGTGCGTTCTACTTTGTCTTGTTATTGTCTGTAATGGTAGCTACTAGTGAAGTAGAATATAAGTCCATAATTCGGCTCAAGAGGTTAGTGCGTTGGACTACGGAACAAGGGGTTCGTGGTTCAATCCCTAGACAACACCCAAAATTTAGTTGCGGCCCAACCTCTTGCGATTGTCTGACAAACAATGCGAGGTTTTAGACAGTGCCCCCTTCCATTCGAGTGAAGAATACAACACGAATGGTTGTGAGAAGCTATGGTTTGGGTCCCATAGACCTATCGCGCCAAATATTTGTTTAATTTGTTTTAAATATGGCTTCTTATTGTATGAACGTTTTAAGCTCCTACCAAATTTCTGTACACCTCTACCGAATCATAACACGAGGGTACGTTAAAACGAGGGTCTGTTTTCGTCCAGATTAGTTATGGACGGACCCTTCAAGATGTATTACGTAACGCTATCGGATTGTTCCCCATATCCGGTCCAAAACATAACATAAATACTTCCCGTACACTGTTAACCAATGTCACTAATTAACATTACTCACTTCAACCACAGCCAAGATACCGATAGACATTAAGTAGATAATAAGAATTGTTTTATTTAACAAGATACCAATTGCAAAATGTACACATACCCCTGATAAGTGTGCACACAATCAATGTGAAGCACACCACATTCTACCATCGAGTGAGCAATCAATTATCAACAATCAACTACAGATAGTTATCGCGACAAAAAGAATTCTACGTGTTCTTCCTATCGAACTTACCACACATTTCCATCACTGGAGTCGGGCTTTAAACAAATCAAACAGTAACCACTCGCAAAATATTATTTTCTCAAAACAGTGACAGTTTATATCAAAAAATAAAAATTCTACATATTCGCATTTGCGGATCAAATATAAAACCAAACAAAAAAAAGTTTTAAATCACCAAATTTACCGTGAGATTCAGAAGTGAGTAAGAGCAGAATCGTACATAACCTGAAAATAAAAATCACTTGATTAGTTTGTATGGTGTTGGCGTGGTGTCAAACTGTCGAAGTGACGTGTGATCGATTTGCTATAGTCGCGATATTTACTTTTCAGTTTAACAACATGCAAGACAGAGTATCTGATTCGCACCTCTTCGATATGTCAGGCAATCCGTCCTCCTGTGTCATCCCCACACACTGACACAGTGTTCAGTTCGTTGTCATTAATTATGCACATTCCATTTTTAGAACAACTAAAAATGAGGGCGCCAGCTGTTTTTGAAAGTTCAGCGTCATAGTGAAGCTGAACTGGCATTCATTTCCAGCCTGGAACTGTGTGAGTGTGCACGTATCCGTACTCGTATTTATACTGTTGGAGGGCAATTGGAGAATCTTATCTTGTCTCGAGATAAGACCGAATGGCCTATTCCAGTGGAAATTTATTTCTCGTCTAAGAAAGATATAGATATTTTTTTTTTGGTGCGATAATACGCGAACTAAGGTCACTTTTAGTCTCTCTGTACATTAAAGTTTGCTTAACTATAATTATTCTAACTAAACTAACCAATAATTAATTGTTTTCCTAAATACACACGAGTGTGTGCGGTGTTGGACTTACGTACATATATATAAGTACTTTGGACACTCATGTTATCTAATTAAGTGATTTTTATTTTGGAAAAGGTGATTTGTGGTATTTGTTACTAAATGGTTTTGTGTTTTTTGTAATTATGTATTGTTGATTTTTTTTTTGTTCTTCTTTTTTATATCATGTGGTCTCAAGTTCTTTTTGTGGTATTTGCGATATTTTGTTGTAAGTTCTGAAATTGTTTGAATAGCAAAATGAAATGAAAACGGTCAAAATCCGCTGTAGTACGAATTCAAAGCAATTGGTTTCATTCAATTAAGAATGAGGCGCGTGCACCGTCCCCAATGGGACTGAACGGAAGTTGTAAGTGTGCGTGGGGTGGAATTAAATTCAAAGATATTCAACGGGCTAGATAGAGGGTGTTTAATTTTGTCTAGAATTGTTTTGGAGACTTATTTTGTTGATTGTCAATCTGTAAGGAGATTGAGTTTGGCTTGTTTCGGATGTCAAAATTCAGAGAAGTTAGTGGATTTTATGTCTGCCGCTCTTAACGCGTCTTCAATCAACTGGACTTCGTGAATGTTGTGTGTTCTAATAAAGAGTGTTCCAAAAATATATGTCCGCAATGCACGTGGTGCATAAAAATATGAGTTTTATGAAGAACTTTCAGTTCCGAAGAAGATCCACCTAAGATTTTGGGCCTTTGGGCAGTTATCCATAGGAACCGCTGCCTTTTACAATCGTCTGGAGTTGGTTTTTTCAATGATGGTTTTTGCAGTTTCACTGCACTGTCGTCGTTACATATTCTAACGGAGTGGTTGATCTTTAGGGTCTCGCATAAAACCCCAGCTTCCGTACCGACGTACATTTTGAAGCCGTCAGTGTGGAATTCCAGCTCTTTTTCGTTAGTAATCTGTTAATTCTGTGGGCGTAAATAGTCACGTTTGAGGCTCGAAATAGTAATGTACCTATGTATGTTTAATAGTACATTTGTAATTTTTTGTTAAAAGGCTTTTTAAGACCCAATTTACCTCTTTTTTAAGAAATGGATTGTTATTTTTTGGACAGAATTTCTCTACTCCATGAATTTCTATCGATATGCAATGGGCATTTTAGTTCAAATTCAGAGAGTGCTCAGTTTAGTACCTGTTTATTGAACTAGTTCGTTCTTTTAGTTCATTTAGTTCAATATAATTCACTGATCAGCAATTTTGGTCTTGTGCGATTCGAGCACATATGTATCTACAATGCTTGTGCTGCTATATATTAATATAACAATAAAGAGTAAAACTTTATCGGATATCTTCAGAGCTCTTACGTTTTTTTGATTTCATGAAACGAATTACTAGACTCCCTGATGAGGAAATGAGCAGACTTTGTTCGGGTCAAGCTACAGGTTAATCGGAATTAACTTCAGCATTGTCTCTTGTCTGGAGGGGTTTTCATGACCGAACAAACATATACAATTATGAACTCCTTCTAGAACTAATGCTCGATTACTCTACATCCTTAGAGGATTAATCAAGAAGATGATCTATTCACAAGTGCGATAGTCTGCGCTTGAATAAACCTCTTAATCTTGTAAAGGGTTTTCAAAGCCAGTGCTTGAAATATTATACATACAAATGTGCTTATTTGATCCATGGTCATAAGCTATACGTTTAGTCTTTTCTGACATTTCAAATCTTTATGAAGCTTTGTAGTCCATTCGCTAAGTAAAGCTAAACTTATATTTTTAATGAGTCTTAGTTTTTTTTAAATCTAGGTTCAGCTTACAGATTTTGCGATTCACCTTACGCCCCATAAGACCTCCAACCGTAAAATTGCAGAAAAGGTTGCTGGCTGAGACGGGAAACTCATTGGTCTATTTCGGGGCTTGACTCAGTATAAACACATCCTGTCGATAAGCTAGCACTGTGTTGTTGTAATCTATATAGCTTCTACATTTGCTAGAATCGAGTTCTGAATGTTGGTTTCTAATTTGTCTTTAACGTTTAGCACATGTTCCGACTCAGAGGTTTCTGTCTCCGATCGTATCGTGCGATTTGTTGGTTATTCGCTACTAATCTGCTCTACGTGGCTCTTGTTTATTTAGCTACATTTGAGCATAACTTAAACTAGCATTGCAACCCTTCCTGTTGCAGATCCACCAAGGATCGGAAAGACGAAAAAGGTGGGAATAGTATAAGTACATTCACGTGTAGTAGGCTAAGATTTGCATTTATTTTTTATGGGATCGAAAGTAGGTAGGTAGGTGCAGGTAATGTTTTAGTCCCACATCATATGTCATGACATCATCGAATTTTAAGTATGGAAAAACGTAACAACCATCTGTAGACCTTTCCCATTCAACCAAATAATTACTAGCAGGTGCAAGCATGTCGACGCTATAGCTTTGAAAAAGCGGATACAGAAGGGTCGCGTCCCTGTTTAACACAACTATCTAAGTACTTGGTACCCCATTTCCGTTTTAGACGGTATATTTGAACTTTAACCCGATCGAAATGTGATGTGGCACTGACACACAACTTGCACTTCACAGGCGGCGCCCAACGTAGGGCTCAAATATGTGCATATATGAAAACAGCTTCCGTACTATCTAATCGGGCAAAAGGTCATTACAATACACCTTGTGGCGCTCTACTTAGACCTTAGTAATTTTTTTCTTGCTTTGGAGTATATCCTCGACTTAGATGAATCAATCAGACACACTTATAAGCAAAACTAATTTTATTTAGGCCGTCTAACGTCTGGCGTATGATTCCGAATTTGACATCAATTAATGTATAAACAAAATTATACTCTAGAAGTTGTAACTAAAATATCTACTATCAAAAAGTTCTTGAGACGCATACACTATCAAATGTAAATTAACTACACAAAACTGAAACCACACAATACATGTAAATTTTGTACAAAAACCAAAAAAAAAAAAGAACAACAACAAAACCTTACGAATTCCAATTTATATACAGATATGCCGCTATTTGCCAAGAAGTCCAGTAAACAGACGCCTGACACAATACCACAAAACGACAATAACAACAAACTAACAGCAATCCCTGCGAATATACCCAGACCAGATTCCAATGTCACGAAACCGCAGCTGGTATTCCACTGTCAACTGGCGCACGGTAGCCCCACAGGACTGATAACAGGTTTCGCCAGCGTTCGAGAACTATACAAGAAGATCGCCGAGTGCTATGACATCCCTGTCGATGATATACTATTCTGTACGCTTAATTCCCATAAAGTCGATATGACGAAACTATTAGGCGGTCAGATCGGTCTGGATGATTTTATTTTTGCTCACCGAAAGGGTAGACCGAAGGAGATCGAAATAATCAAATCAGAGGACGCTCTTGGCCTGACCATCACAGACAATGGTGCTGGCTATGCATTTATAAAGAGAATCAAAGAAGACAGTGTCATCGATCGCATCCAGCACATTGCCATTGGCGATCACATAGAAAAACTTAACGGTGTTGATATGGTGGGCAAACGCCACTATGAGGTGGCGCGACTATTAAAAGAAATTCCCACCGGTGCCACATTCACCATTCGATTGGTGGAACCCATGAAGAGCGGATTCCAGGGTATAGGTCCAAGATCACAGCCTAAAACACCAGGAAAAGGGTACGGTAGCGGTAAGGAGACGTTACGATTCAAAGCAAATGGTAACGTTGAAATCGAAGAGAAATTCGACGACTCTACACAGTGCGGCATCGAGGCTATAAATAATTTACTCGAGTCCTTCATGGGTATCAACGATGCGGAATTGGCCACACAAATTTGGGATCTCGGAGCGAATAAAACAAACTCAATGGATTTTGCTGAGGCCATTGACAGCTCAGATCTGGAATCGTTTGGGTTCACAGATGACTTTATTATTGAACTATGGGGTGCTATAACAGACGCTAGACGCAGGAAATCAAAAAACTGATGATTCATCTGGCGCGGTGCGAGTAAATCTTAATATTTTTTTTTTATTATTTACTATACAAAGCAAATGGTTGTATTCGAGTTATTAAATTATGCAAAGTTTCACAAATCTAAGTTTATTATGTTTTATTTTTGTTTATTTCTTTTTATTTTGTATAAACAGTAAAAGATACATACATCTGAAGAAGAGAAGAAGAAAAATATATCTGTGCATTTACATTACTTTATGTTACATAATTTTGTTTGGCTTTATTTCTTTATTTCTTTTTTTTTTTTCATTAATTTTGTTAGTTGATGCATCCATAACCTGCTGTGATTCTCGCATATGAACATCGGTTTCTTTTATTTTCAACTTATAACAAAATCTTGGACGGACTCATACGACGCAAGTTATTTAACCTCCTTTTGGACCCTTAAATGTTGGCAGATTGACGACCGTATCCGTTCCCTAAAAACCCGGATCGTAATAAACTGCCGATTGCTAAGCAAGTATCTGTTTTCGTAAAAAGAAATTGCGAACGCCTTCAGCTGAAGTTTGACAGGAGAAGCTGTCTTATACAATGACACCTGTCATTCGTACTCTAGTCGCCGAGAAATAAAGTTAAGCCTCGACTTTTTTTAACTTCTTATTTCTTTCGCCATCCTTTCGTTGAGCCCCATAAAATGCGCAAAAACGCCACGAAAAATTTAAAAATTTCTTTGCGACGGATATCTAAATAATTCAGGAAAAAAAATCTCCTGACAACTGTTAATGTAAATGCATCGCAAGTAGCCATTGTGAGACGTGGCGTTCCTATCGGATACCATGATACGGCTTCGAGTTTGGGGTAACGGGTTATAGTACCGCAGTATAGAGATACATATGTCAGTTGGCTACCGGTCTTTGCGGACAAAGATATTACTGAAGTTTCAGTTTAAAAAAAAGTACACAACTGAGTCGTACGTTGTTGCACCTTAATGTAAAAAGTACACAATATCATGAGGATTGAAATTCAAGTCTTGTGTAAGATACAAGAGACCCTAAAATGTGGGCGTGGCGCTCTTCAATTTTGATGGAAGGATAGCATTCACAATTTGTTTTTGTTTTTATAAAAACTCCGCCTTTCAAGGACTACATTTTCTCTTCAATTGACTCAAAACGGATCCTACGAAGTTTCAGAAAAAGGAAAAAAATCACAGAGAGAATCCGTGTTCGCTCGATCATGTTGATAACCTTTTTCCTTAAAAAGTGGATGGATTTGTGTGATTGAATTAAGCTCTTTTAGAACAAGCCGTGCTGCGACTTTCGACTTTAAATACCATGCTTGGTTAGAGTACTTCAGGTAGTATTTAAGGTCGAAATATTGGATAGATTTTCGAACTTAAATACCATGCTTGGCTAGAGAACTTCGGGCCACGAACCAATGGCCCTAATACGAAGAATGCCTATGACGTTGACACATAATTTATTTATTTACTTCCGCAAACGTTCTTGTGTTTCAATCTAAATATTGCAACACTTTTCGTACTTAAGCTTTTCGAGCTTTTGTACTTAGGAACCTAATTTTAATTGACTAGTAAAACTACGACAAAAAATCTCTCTGAAGAAGGTGAATTCAGAAATGAATCAACAAAAATATTTTTATAAACTTCCGCTGGTGCTATTTAGTTTTTTATGATTTCATGAAGATTTAGGTCCAAGGCTATATACATATATATATGTATTCATAACCATGGCAACATATTTCCGAATTTTACTATCTGCACTATTTTTAGAAATCCAATTAATGTTTTAGTAGTCAATCGTACTTAAAAAAAATAACAATGTCACACCCGCCCACGTTCTATATTTTGTGACAAATTTTGAATAGCCAACGCAAACCTCCGTTTTATTGTTATGTCGGAAAATCTTAAATATTTCAGGGTGCAGTATTAAATATAGATTTGTTTACTAACAGAACTATTGGGGGCGTGTCAAAAATATAATGATTCCGTATTGTTTAGTCGGCAACAAAAAAAACATGTTTGTTCTAACACGAGTACCATTAGTGTCTTGTTAACTGTTTGCTTAAAAATACAACTCTATCCAAAATTTGTAAAAAAAAATTGGCAAACACTTTAAGTGTCTATTCGACGCCTATGACATGCTTGTATATCGTGCATAGATGCGCTAAAGATCACAAAGATTAAAGTCCAGCCATTAGTCATTAACTAATTTTGTTGGGAAAATTTGAGCGTACTCGTACTTTAGAAACAAGGCATATGAATCATATCGCACTTGCATTCCTGAAGTCCCAGAACTCAAATAATAGAAATTTTACTGTCAGAAATTTAAGTAAAAACTAATTTAACTGACTGGAAATGTGTACATCTGTTCATAATTGGTCGTGTCGGATCACTAGTCTGATCTTGTTTGAAAACCTTAAAATGACAAGTGACATCTAATAAATGAATCTAAGGTAATGGACTTATCATAACTACGAGTATACATGTAGGGTGAAAGTGGTTTTTTGAGTTTTTGTTACTTTTGAAATACATGTGGGACATTGCGATTGAAAAAGTGTGACGTATGCAAATGAACACCAAGCAAACTACGTATAACACTTAAGTATCCAGCACGTACTGTAAGGTAATCTTTAGACATAACTTTCCAGTTGATTCATATGTAAATTATTTGCTTTGTTGAAAATTTATCGCTTAAGTCCTTTTACTTGGCAATAATTACTTAAAATTGGAATCTTCCAACGTTACAGCAAATTTTAAACAAAGCGCTATTGACTCACAAGTTTTCCCATTGATAGTGTGATTAAATTACCAACTCATTACCTGACGGAAAGTAATTAGGTCAGATCAGTAATGGCATCTTGAATGTCAATTGTGAAGACAAGCAGGCGAGCATTAAAAAGACGAACTGACTAAGTAAGTATTTGCTTTACCTTCTCTTGATGGTTTCCAAGAACCATCCTTGCGGGCTTCTTTGTTGGGTTTCACAGGGGATCAGTAGTCGTTGCGAATTAAAGATGCTGCGAACGCTATCAATTTCACGTTCGGTATAGTTCCTGACCACCTCGAACTTTGTCTATTTCTCCAGATTATACGATTACCGAACTTGACCTTCAATAGATCAATGGTTTGACCAACCCTGTGGCATGTGGCACCATGTTGTTGGGAACACATATCCAAGTGATGTCAAGTCCATTCAACATGACACGATAGCGTACCGTAACACGGCGATCATTTTCATTGACGAAAAAATACGGCTCCGGGATTAAATCCACACTACACGGTCACTCTTTGTGGGTGCAATGGAGTCTATTAAAGCATATTTAGGTTTATTGCTGTCCATTTGCTTATTTGCAAAGCCAGGCGTGGAATCGACTGATTTGGTTTATTTGGAACTGAAGCACTTATGACTGCGGTGTTTGGAATGGAAACCTTGGCTAACGTTTTCATAATGACAGTTGTTATGTCCCTATTGAAAAGCCCTTTATATGAAGTGGGTAGGTGCGTGAGTAGCTTGAAAAATTTCGTGTAGACAGTCTCAAAGTTGAATGATTTGATTACACGAACTGTTTAAAGTTCTTACTCTTCTGTCATCAATTTACGGTTAAAGATACAGCTGATTTAGAACTACAGACATATGTACATAATAAAGAATATAAATCTCAGGAGATCTTTCAGCTTAATTCGGCGAAAGGGCCTCAACGTAACTGTCAACAGTAGTGCTCTTGATTATACCCGGATAATATCCATTTCAACAATAATACCCGGGTACCCAGGGTAATACCCAAGCAATGTCACCTACCGGATAACCAGTACCACAAAGTACCAAGTGCCACAAATACTCTAATTTAATATAAATGTTAGTAATGCACACCTTTAGTGGTGATGGTATGTAAATATATTCCACAGGAAGAGAAGGGAAAGCAGCGATGAAAGCATAGGTCAAAATCTTACGGGTACCCAGGTATGCGGATATCAAGAGCTTTCATCAAGATTAGTCCTACGGACAGGTTCAATTTGTTCTTCATCGCTGCTTCTGCAGTAGTGAGGTACCTTCAGATGCGAAGCACACTTTCCGCAGGTGGTCTTCTGCATTACGACAATCATATTTCCTTCCGATAGCTTTTCACCGTACTATAGACCCATACGTTACAATGTATGGCCAGTGCATCACAGCTGATTTGTTGGTGTTTTACGCTCTCCTACATTTGTAGGAGGCTACACACGCTTTGCAAATGAAATCGTCCATGTTTTTCCAACTTAGTTTAGTGCCTAGCTTCTCACAACCACTTGTGTTGTGTGTTTTATATGGTTGATGCCTTGTCCAAAAAGTAATTTGTTATTTGAGAAGCCTTTCCATGATAGTTCTACTATTTTTCGTATGTTGGTATTTCTGTCACATATTTTGACGTTAAGTTTGAATGCAATTTGTCGCGATTTTTACCGTGTAATGTTTCCCAAACAAAGAGTTTGTTTGAAATTTTGTTGTGCGAACGGAATTTCAAAAGCATTTGGGTGGCATAAAGCATTCAATTGCAGATACCGTCATTGTAGTTTAAATAGACTTTCATTAGAATTATCCATCTCTCACCAATCAGTTCGCCACATTTTAGGCCTTGTTTTGTAAAGCAGACATGTTAGAACGAGTTTATCACGGTTACATATCACGGGTCTATAAGTATGACATGCAAACAAGCCAACGGGCATCGAAATGGTGCTTAAAAGTCAATGATTTGCTCACTGTTTTCTCCGATTTTCGAGGGGTTGTTAAGTCAGAGTTCCTTCCGATGGGTCAAAGAGTGAATAAAAAATATTATTTAACAGTTATGAAACCTTTGAGGGAGAGTATTCGCTGAAAAAGATTGGAATTGTGGCAAAACAACTCTTGGATTTTGAATCGCGATAATACACCAAACGTGCTGCCAATATGATCGGGCAGCACAGTATTCTCTAGATATGGCACCCTGTGATTTTTTTCCTGTTTCCGAAAAACAAATTATCACCCGTTTTGAGTGATAATAAAGAAAATACACTGAGAGAACTGAAGGCGATACTGGAACTAGCAAAATATATGGATGACTGGATTGTTCGTTGGAAAACATGTACCGCTTCAAATGGAGCCTATTAATGAGCCTAATAAATACAATATTTTGATAAGTAGGTAATTAATTTGTGTTGTTTTTATTCACTCAGTCCAGCTCATATCTTGACTAAATGTGTGGAACTAGCTGTCTTCCTTTCCTTTCATTCCACATAACATAGCCTCCGAATGACCGAAACCCAAGGCAGTGTGTTGAATTGAATGTGTTTTCTCGCGGTATCATTATAAAACTGGAAAGTAAAACTGCTGTTTTCGCAACTTGATTGATTTCTTCAAACGCACACTTATGTTTATGTACACACAGCTGATAAATGTTTGCCCCGTTACCATCCGATTCGTCCAAGTTTTTTGTTTCTGTTTTGCCATTTTGCGTCACGAAAAGCTCGCCTGACTATTTATGCACAATACCGCAGAGAAAACCCGCCGCCATAAGCTCTAAGTCATATTTCATTGATCGCGTACTCTTCCGCTGCCGTCTCAGACATATATCACTTCTTCTTCCTCCCACCCACAGTCTGTTGCATCTTGTATTAGCAGTTGCCTATGTCTGTATCCCAAGTAGTAAGCAATACATCCATACCCAAGAGCTAACGAATATAGCCCTCGAAACCGGGTGGTGGACAGTCATCGGTCGGCTGTGTCTTTCGATCTAGGCACACATGTCACTCTGAGTCCGGCGTTTATTGTTCGTGTCTACGAACTTTTTATTCCACTCCACCGACCGATTACTTGGAACTTTTCTTCGCTCAGTATTTAGCTATATCTCGTGGGGGGAAATCGTTCAGTGTGAAATCCGCACTTGTCGGAGTTGTATCGCCAGGCGCAGTCAAACTACATACATACATAAAATTTGTATCTTTACCCGAGTATCTGAAATAGAAAACAAGTCTCTATAAACGAAATAAAAAGCTCTCATCGTCGCCCCCTTTGTGTTATGAAATTGCCAAACGAGTTTTCACTCAAAGACAACCCGTCGTACTTTGTCGTTGGACTTTAAACCTTTTCCAACGCCGCCGTAGGCAGAGTCTAAACAAATGCAATTTAAATAGAAGAAGAACGTGAGAGAAGCGTGACTTTGTGTGAAATTGTCGTTAGTATTTTTTATTTTTTTTTTTTTTGGTTTTTTTTTTTTTAATAAAAAACCATTTGAATTTGGTTTACTGTGCGTGTTTGTTTAATTAGTAGCGAAACTATGGTGCATTCCTGTTTAGTTAATAAAAATATAAAACTAATACAAAAATTCTAGTGATCTTTGATCGGCAAAATACTGAGCGGATTTTTGTGTGCTGTCAGATTAATTTTGAATTGTATTTAGCTACAAACGATTGTGCTGTGCATTTGAAGGTCAAACAATTTTTGGCCGACACGCGGAAAACGAGGAAAATGTTTTTATTTTAGTAAAACATTTATATGTGCTGTGTTTGGGGTTCAGTAGTGAAAGTTTCTTAGCTTATTACAAGGTACCTGTACGTCTGGTTGGATGAGAACGTCAAACGTTTGACTGTGTTTGGATTAATTTTGTTACATCATTGGAGTTACAGCTGTTAGAATATACGTAAGTGGGTTTGGAAATTACTGCTGCATGTTCGTTCATGACTTAGTCATTGGATTTTGTAAATAAGTGTATCCCGGGTTCCCGGGTTTTCCGATGCATATTTTATTTATAAGTGTTAGCAAGTTTGTTAGTAGGTTAATAGAATCACGTCGGAGCTTATCTAGGAGAGCAATAGATATTTTGGTCTAAGTTTTATGCCTGTGAATTGTGATTCATTGACTGGTTTTGACTTCATAACATTTTCAAGTGCAGTGTGTCACTATTCATCGGGTTTAACTAGTCAAAAAGACCTATGTATGTATGTACATATGTATTAATTGTCAGATTAATAAGAAAAGATACGACAGATACTAACAATATTTTCTAGTGGCTTGTGTTTTATGTTGTAGTTGGATGGTAGAAAACTGGTTTCCTAACAGCTAGCCTGAACATTTGTCCTCAGAATAATAAGAAATAGTCGCATGGACCTCTCCATTAGACGAAAAACAATAAAACTTGTGAACCGGTGCATTGTCGTCAACCAAAAGTACATATGTACATATGCAATCCTACTGAATAGCTATTGATTCGTAAATATGACATCAAAACCTTGTTACGCACTTCTTGGGCTTCTAGGGAGTTTTTGTCTTAGCCGAAGTATAACTAAAGTTCAAATATTTAAATAATCAAATTGTCTACAATTCGCCTATAACTCATATGTGGCTACGTCCACTTTTTATGGGAGTTTTCATCAAAAAAACTGATTTTAATGAAGGTTGGCATAAAGTATTTCACACGCGTTTAAGTATACTGCTGCAGTTCAACAAAAATTGGAGTACAACCACGCAAACAAAAATGAACTACGAAGGTAGTTACCAGGCAACTTATTTCTAGTAGGGTTTAAACTTTTTAAAGGTGTGGTTTATAACAGAACTTTGGACAGACAAACTGTAAAGTTGTTGGTAAGCAATATCCAAAGATGTCTTCTGATAAGCACAAACTGAGGCTATTTTGACAAAAAAAATTGGCTAAAAGGTAGTAAGTTTTTTTTTAATTTGACAGATATTGTGACATATCAACTGACATGTTGCCCTATTTAATCAAAATAATGACATTACGCCATCCCTGTTCTCAGGTATGTGACACATCATCTGACATGTTGCCCTATTTTATCAAAATAATGACATTGCCCCTCCTGTTCTTAGGTCAAAAACTTTTCTACGTTCCTTTTCACAATTCATAACTAGAACTGATAAGGCTTTTATGTTTAGGTATCGAATTTCCGCAGAAGTGTATTGCGTGTGGTAAAAACTAAAAAGAAAAAGTGTGAGCCATTATAAGTAGAAAAGATTAGAGAAGACGAAAATCATTTTATTGTCTAAATACATCGTAGACGTTCTAAATCAAGAGTTGTGAACAAATTTTAATTGTGAAACAAGTTCATGATTATGTGTGATAAAGACAAACATCGTCAAAATAGTGGAAGTGTTTGAAACAGATTGTATGGTCCTATAGAACTTTGTCAGAATTATAGGTATTTACATACATAAGTATTTTCCCATTATGAATAGAATATACATAAGATCATTAAAATGTCGTCCATGGGAGTTCTTGCAGGACTTGATTCTGACAAGGTAATAACTCGACCAAAATCGGACGTTTTTAAAATGTCAAGACTGCGGCTTTACTTTTGTCCTTAGCCAGGATCACATCATGAAAGCGCAAAATAACTCATCCAGGAATTTCTGCTTGCAATAAAGCCAAAGCGGGTCGTGTTGTGTGACCTGTAGCACCATCTTGTTGGATCCACATGTCTTTCACATCCATATCTTCGATTTGAGGCTCGGTAAGCATTAAGCTTTAGCAAAGGTTACACCGTTCTCATTTTCGAGAAAGTATGGACTAGTAGACCAAGTTGCTTGCCATAAAGTGACGTTTTGTTATTTAACGTATTCACCGAGAGAAAATTAATTTTATCGCTTAAGAAAATGTGCGAAAAACTAATCATCCACAACCCGATGTTCAAGGATCCAATAGGCGTATGTTCTTTGCATTCCGCGGTCAGCTGGCTTCAATTCTTAAGTAGGTTGAACTAAGTTGTTCGAGTGCAGATTCAACAAATCCAAATGCAAAATACGCCATAATGTGCTTTAAGACAAGCCCAAATGCTGTACTTGCCGTGAAATCGATAGATTTGGATCATCTTCAACACTTTCACTAACGGCAGCCATATTTTCTGTAGACCGTGCTTTTCGATGACAGATAAGCCTTAAGACATGACAGAGGCTGTTTCTTTAATTTTTTCGTACAGTTTTGCCTAGAATGATCGATTATGTTGACCATAATCTGCTTGTAATGCGCGAAATGTAACTGTATGTAAATTGTACGAATGTATGTAAAATGTAAGAATGACTATTTATTGTAAAAACGCGAACTTTAAGCTAAACATTCATACAGTCACGGATTACAGTTCGGTTTGACGCATGTCATCGAAGCGGGGATGTCAAATCTGGATCACGAATTGTTAGACCCTGTAGATTCTTTCATCCTTTATACTCATGTCTGCGATAACATGTGCCAAAGTACACACATATAGTATGTATACTATGTCCATATGACCTCTGGCTTTATTAACTAATTTCCTTCCTGCTGTACCGATTCGATTCTCAGAAGTACATATCAAAATAAGAGTCACCTAGTGCCTTACTTAAATATGCATACATTATATGTGCAAATAAAGGACTTGAACTTAGATCAAGTTCAGCTTATCAGTAAGTAAGCATGACTAATTCAAGCAGCACATCGATCCTCAAACACGTGAGCTTTGATATAGGTTTGGCGGCTAAGTCATTCAATCAAAAGATAACACAATCACATATTTTTGAAAAATGAAATTAAACCTAATCTGGTGCGTGGTAGGTTCCTTTGTAAAGAAATAAAAAATAAAACACGCCACAGTTATCAAGACAACAGGTGACGTGAAAACAAACATTACATGCACTGGTAGATAATTAAATGAGCGAATTTATTTGAATTACACAAGACTGTACTGAATCAGCAAAATGTATTGAAATACTGTCGCAGTACGGTTTAATTCAATTCGATTACGTAGACTCATTTTACTTAAATAATATACTTATATGTACGTTGGCAGGGTTGTTAAACGTAAACTAATTACTAAGACTACTAGCTAGCATTGAAAGGGTGGATTTTCTTTACAGTAACCAAGTTATATCAAATGAGTGCGAAATGTGTTGCTTAAATAGGGGTATTGCATGCTAATTTTATTGTAGTCTATTGTGGAGTGTTCTTACTCGTACGTACATACATATGTGTCTGAGACAATTGATGATTCATGAAGATCGCTCGCAATCTTGAATGCGAATCAACGACAGTGACAATCAGCTCGACAGTTTGTGTTAATTTATTTGAATGTAAACAACATTATGTAATTTCCTTAAACCAGTCCGACCGAACTCGTTTCAACTGAACAACTTTATAGCAGTTTCTTAACAAAAAACAGATCGTAAGAAACTTAAAGTTAAAATCTATTTCGAGTGTTCTGATTAAAATAGTAATATTGGCACGCTGGAACATACATAGTGAAACCAGCTACCTATATATGTACATCCCACTCGAGGCAGCACTTGTTAAGTACAGAAAGTTATGAACGGTCTAAACCTATTATCTATCAGTCCGAAAGGCTTTGTTTAAGCTCCATTTTGTTTCAGGCGGTTTCAAATCCAATGAGACTGGTTTAAATTAACAGCCAAATGCAACGCCATCTCTGATTCATCTATTGAACATTGTAGACACATCTTTTATATATCCTCACACCAAATTTCATAGCGTTGCCATTGTTCTGTCAATTCTTATGACATTATAACCAAACGTCCAATCAGTCAGTATATCGAATCGCGATTTGTTCCTCATTCTCTTAAGGAAGAGCAAAGAAACATAAAGTGCGAACGATGGTCAACGTTTTCTTTGATTCCGAGGGCATAATCCTTAAATAGTTCCTTCCATAACATCAAACTGTGAATGCTCTATATTATTTGGGTGTTCTGGAGAGATTGTGGGACAGAATTCATCGTGTTTGAATGGAGATCATGGAAGGTGCACGTTGCTTTTTGCTGCATGACAGTTCGCCGTCGCACAAAGCCCTAATTGTACGCAAATTTTTGGTCAAAAATCGCATCACGGCATTAAGCGCTGTGCGACTTCTGGCTGTTTCCTTAACTCAAATTAGCGATGATAGAGAACACCTACAGTATCAGATCCCTCCCATTCAGAAGGCTTCCGGCCTTCGTGTACCAGACATGCTTCTACCAAGTTTTATGATCGCTTATAACGCTGTATTGACTCGAAAGGGGGATTATTTTGATAAATATGATGAAAAGTATACTGCAAAAGAGTTTTCCTCTTTACTTTAGAGAAGTCTCATTGGACTTGGGACAGACCTATTATGGATAAATGTGGTGCAAAGAGCACTAGAAACAGAAGTATTAAGAGGGGAAAACCCAGTTGTCGAACTTTAAGGTCCTCTAATAATTGTAATCTTCACATTATTTGCCTTACTCTCTGCATCGACTCTAATCACCACGTTAGAACCATCTGGTGTGGTCAACGAGGAGATCATATTTTGAGTCTGTTAATGTGTGGTTAGATGACGAATTTTAAACCTATGTTCTTATTTTTCTGCCGCGGTCATTAAGGGAACATAAGCCATTAGCTCTCTCTCTAACGTTGAATTGGGTAAGTGCACACAAGTCTACCTCCGTTTCCGTCAAGCTGCTCGATGTCTTTCGAGACTTTTCCACTGAACTATGAGCATGTACATACACACGTACATATGATAATTTTTACTTTGAGGATTCATATTTAGCAGTAAAGTCTGAAACAATTGGAAAGAACATTTCGGAACTCAAATTTAATGTAAATACATAATAAAAATGTTATTTTTTTTAATTCCTTTTAAACTTCACGTAAGTTTGAACATTTTTCCGAAACACGTCTGTCTTAAGGCTCAACCATAATAGACTTCGATGAACGCTAGCTTAATAAAATATCTTATTACAAGCAAACTGTATTGCATGGCCATTATGGGATTATGCTCGGCTTCGTTAAGTTTTCCTTAACTTCAATTCGGTTTATTTCAATAAAGTAGGGGTACGAACATTTGACAGATGATAGAAAAGAAGATATACATATGTAGCAATGGCAATAGAAATTAATTCGTAATATGATTTGAAATAATTTGATTATTTTTATTTTTCATCTGTATTCAAACTAAACCGAATGTTAACTATTTGGCAAATTATGAAAATTGGTTAAGTATTGGCTATGGGTAACAAGAATGTTTGGAACTTGAAAGGGCTTTTCGTATGGGTTTTTACATAAGGTTAATCCCACTGAAGCCCATTATGGTTGAGTCTTTCGTCAAGTGTGAGAAGGAACAGTAGATGTTGACGAACACAGCGGGTGAGTAAGTAATTTGAATCAACAATCTCTCGATAAGTTGCAACCTTTGATCCAGTCGTGCAAAAAAAAAAAAAAACACCATGCATGAAGAATGAAGAATTTTGTCGTCTAATTCTTAAGACTTGACGCGTCTATGAATGGGGTTTTGTGTGGTAAATAATCAATCGGTAACATTCTACCCAAAATTTGTGCGCAGCCCACAATATTTTGCTTTTGTTTTCGTTGGCAGCACTCTGAGCAACTGACCTTGTCCATGCAGATTCAAGACCGGAAGTCCGGTCCAGTTATACCTGGAAGTTTTTCCTCTTTTATTATGCTTAAGTGCTTTGATGATAAGAATATAGGGACTTGTGACATTTCACCTGCAACGTTCCCCTATTTAATGAAAACAATAACATTCAGATCCGCCCCAGGTATAAAATATGTTAAGTATCATCAAATCCCCAAAATTCCGAATATGCAGATGTGAAGACAACGGTATATCTACCATATACGAAGTTTACTATAACCAATATTAAAATTTAAAAATCACTTCCTCAATCAAACTACAAGGTCGTCTCATTCGTTTTTTTTTTGTCTCTAACACTAACGACCAAAAATACATATTATTTCAGTGAAACAATTAAAATTTCATCAGAGCTTTATTAGTGCGGATCGCAGATAAAGTTGCAACTATACATTTACGAGTTTACGGATTGATAACTCCCAGAAGTTCATTCACCGATCACAGCAAAGTTACGTGCTGCTTTTGTTGTAGGCAGACATTTCTATTCGCATTTCATTATCAAGGCAAAGCATTTTTCCACACACTTTGGTACCAACGTGCCAATTAATTACATAAACTTATGTACATATGTACATATAAACGAACGTTTGAATGTAAATAAGTTTCATTTTAATTGGATTTAAAATATATGAGACTATGCCTCCTCGCTGCTATAAATGTTTTCACAAAACAAGACAAATAGTGAATCAGAAAAGCAAAGAAAATACAAACAAAACCGACATGGGGCACCTCCACAAATTTCTTCTAGAACATCACGCGACTAGACTTTGTTCCCATTAATATAATGATTGTCTGCCAAAAATATTCCTAAAGTGAGAAAACAAAAAAACAGAAAAAAGGAGAAAACCTACATTTGTATGTACTTGGAAAAATATTTACATTTAGATGTTGTTGCCAAAAAAGCGTATAGAAATGGAAATTTTCCGTGCAGTTCTTGAAACATACAGCTGTGAGCAAAAAAATGACAGTGCTACTCGTACTATGTTGGCATAAACCAAACAGTGGTTTAAGTCTTCTTTTAATCAAATTAACACATAAATTTATTTGATAAGAAAAGTAAAAAAAAGTTAATGAATTTCCTATAGTCTATGTGCTATACATTTTAATATTTTGTAACATTCGGTCGATCCGGAAACACAAAAGTGATATAGCTTTAGTCTATTTTCGTAGCAAAGATGTCACTTCTTATGGCCAAATGTCAAAAGCATCATTAAATTTGTTGATGCCGCGCAAAGCTGTCAATTTGTGATTTGTCATGAATCGGCATCACACAAAACCAGTGATCCCGAGTCAATGCACAATCATTTTGACATTTTTTAATTCACCAATTACAGGTGTTGTCTTCAAATAGGAATGATGAAATAGAGGGCCACTCCATGTCCTTATTGTCGCTCGCTCCTTATTGATTACTTATTTCTTCTGCTGGTTGTATCGAGTGGCATTTCGTGCTTCGCTAATGGGAGTTTCATGATCTGCTGTGCATCCACTGATGTATAAGTGTTACTTCATTATAGTAATAATCCAATATTTTGGTCCAACACCAATACCAGGTTTTACAGTTTTAGGTGGGCGCCATATATACTGCCAGAATGGGCTTCCGTTATGGCGCCACACAGAATAATTCTACTCTCATCAGTCTATAAAATGTTCTTCTATTTCTCAGGTTACCTTGATACATGTTCTCAGTTAAACCTTAAACTCTTAGTCATGTGGATTTTCTCGAGAAGTGACACTTTACTTAAATTTTCAAGAAAAATGTATCTTACAAGGTAGCGCCGCTATTATTTTGGTCGCTACTGTATATGCTTACATGCTTATAGAAGATATTTTCTTTTGAATGTCATATTCGTGTTTGGGAAATTCTACAAATTTATGAGTGTATTTCGAAACAATGTGGAGGCTAATGCTTACTCCTTTGTTTGTATTCAAGGATCAAGGAATAGTTTTCTTGACATATTATTTGCAGTTCAGATGAATGTCAAACATACCGCTTGACATATCTACATATGTCATAAGTGGCAAGCAAATATACTCGTAATAGATTTATGGTCCTCTAATTTTATGAAAAAAAAGTGTTTACCGAAGACAGCAGTGATACCGTTTCGTGTACCAGTCGTTTCGAGATGCTCGTGTGAGGAACTGTGATAATTAACAAGACTCACTAAGGTGTTGAAGTCGTGAGTGTTAAAGACACAGGAAGGGCCATGACAGCAAATTAGCTTTTAAACATATGTACATAGTGCATACTATATACGAGGTTTTAGCCCCCACCCCTTTCCTTTAACAAATATATGCTGCATGCGGTAATCAGTATATCAAAGATTGGGAATCATTTAAACCGGACATCCAAAGTGTTGATTCCAACTAAAGGAGTCCATTTGTAAAATACTATCAAGTGACTTAAAGCCAAACCACTTCTCTGCTCCATTTCCAATAATCTCCTAAATTGATGTTTTGACAGAGTAGGACTCTGCATTCTTCTCTTTTCTCGGGCACTAAAGTACATACATATGCGAATAAGTATGTACATAGTTTTACTGGTTAGTTGGTTGCCAGTTTTCGCCCCTTTAATAGACGTCAATAAGATGTATATTGGTTAGGTACTCAAGGCCGTTCACCAGAAATAATGACAAGGCTATGTTATACAACTTTTTTAAAGGTTATTAATAGTCCTCGAAAGCTTAACCCTCGAAAAACCCTTAGAATACAGAGCTATGTGATAGCTGTGATTTCGGCTTTGAAGACGATACAGTCATTGTTACCTTGGTGACTCATTGTTACCTTGGTGACTCTTAAAACTCACTTGGTTTTGCAATAACTCTACCAGTAAATCACTTGTCATCCGTTAGCATCCGAATTATAAATCAGTCGCTATTCATCTGTAAATAGTGTAAAACCGAAGCATTCCTATAATATCACTACTAACGCAATTTACTTAAGAACTGGTGATGCAATAAAGATGCAACTGTGAAACCTACATATGAACTCAATACAGGCTCACATCAGGACCATTGTAAAATTTGAATGATGACATCGTCAGCTAACTTTAAAGGAGTTATTAAAGCAGTCAGGTATTACAGTGGCAATATTGGGGTTAACTTTGGGGCTTACTACACTTTACAGACTGGAATACAGAACAGATCGTCATGATTCGTGATCAACCTTCCAACAATTCCTCATATTTCAGCAATATTCATCACTCATTGAGTAACAAGGGCGCAACATAGTACAAGTCTGTCTCTATATGAATAAGTCTTCAATAATTTAAAGCTAATCCTACTAGGTGAACTCGTTAATAGTCATTAGTTAAGGAACCGGATATATAAGAAAACGAACATTTAGAGGGACACCAAGCTTGGAATGTCTAAGCCTTAGTTATTTCTATGTTGCTTTTAGGCGTAAAGTAATACGATTGAATTCCCTGTACATTTGGTGTAGAAAAGTGTTAAAAACTCAAAAATACCCAATTTAAATCTATTTGTACAGAGTACGAGTAAAGACTATGTTCGTCATAACCTTAGCAATATAAACGTGATAACTTCATTTTAATTTTACCATTCCACACGGATTATAGCTCTTATTTCTATGTTTTAATGGAACATGTTAAAAAAGTTATCATCCATTAAGTTAAGGTAAACGAAAAAAGTTATTTTTTTCAGAAATCGATAGTTTCAAACTACGTAACCTTAATCAAACATGGAATGAGCTAATATTATCGGCTGTAATTTCTTCTTTTGGTTGTTGCATATGTATATACACTTACGAAGCCATATTCGTATTTATTTTTATTTTTAAATAAGCCAGGAAGACAAAAAGTTTCTCACGTAGCAGTGCATGAGAATAGGCCCTAAGCCTGTTATATTCAGTCGTTTGTAATTAAAAAGAAATCGATAAAACTCATTGCATTTGAATGTTCTATGAGCTACAATAAAAAATCAATGAAGCTTTATTTAAGTAATATATTTACTTACTCAAAACAGACAGTACTTATAGTGGAAATAAATCTAGATTTTAACTGCACCTATACTTTGTATGAATAAGCTTTCGGTCGCATTTAATGTATCTACCCTCAATGACTTGCAAATATGTTTTATTAATTTGTTGTCCCATTTTTTTTAATAATCGTTATCAATCTTTTGTTAAAAAAACAAAAGTGAAAAACTTTTGAGTTGGTTAAATGTCTAAATGCGATAAGACACCCTCTTTTTATTTGTTTATATATATTATCATGAATTGAATAACCATAATATCTGCTGACAATACTAAATTTATAATATTAATATATTATTTAATCAGTTTTTCTGGTCCGTTTCATTGCAATCCACAGATATATGTACATACCTACATACATATGCACAGATGTAGCTGGGAATATAGAAGTTTTTTTTTTAATTAAGATGCCAAATTTTTCCAATAAGTTTTGCGGATATACGTAAAGTTAGATGACGTTAGTTTGCGAATTACTTATATTTATACATTTTAACGATGTTTACAAAATATCCAAACATCTTCGGTTGCACCAACGGTATCCATAGATATCCAGGTAAAACTTGTACCGGCCTACTTATACAAACATATAGGAGCCTCAATAGATATGTGACGGTACGTCAAGTAACAATCTGTGCCAGAACCACAAGAATTAAATGCAACAATAATCTGTGCTTTTTAAAGAAACTAACACCTACAGGATACAATTGTAATATGTATGTATATTTGCACGTATCCAAGCTTGGATAGAAACTCTACTTTAACTCTCCCTCAAGTTAGCCATATCAGTTTCATGGTATTGACTGTATGACTGAAGTTTAGTTTTTTTTTATCTGTCTACGTTGACGACGTAATACCCTCGCCCAGGGATTAGTACGTTGAATTACTGAACATGGGGTTCGAGGCTAGATCCCCAGACATACATCTCACGAAAGTCTGACAAACAACCGAGAGTATAATTGTCATAAATAAACTTTTCAATGAACAAAAGTGTTTAACTTTAAGTTAAGAGGTAATTGGCCAGCATAAACAACCCTGTGAATACCATGTCATTGTACGTTTCACGGTTCATCTTTAAGTCCAAGTGACATCAGCAGCTAAATGCATTCTTAGGTTCTTTTAAAGCTTACTGTTACCGAATCAAATTCCTCCTGGGTTCTAGAAGATAATAACAAATATAGAAAATATCTCTCAAATCGTAGTGTTGGGTACAAACCCAGATCTATCTTCATCTCTTCCGCCCATTACACTCATATCGTAGCATTTCTGTATTTGGTTAAACTGCTTCCGGCATAAAAATTCATATCAGTTTAAAATTAAAATATATATAAAGGCACATAAATAAAACAAAACAAATACAATTGGCAATTTTTCGAAATGCATATTTATTTATTCAAGGCCTTTGAACTGGAGGTAAACCATATGTATTTGTCTAAAGCTTTAGAGCTCAAGACCACTTAAAATAAGTGACAACAAGTTTGGTTTCAATAAATGAATATGTACATATACATACATATATGTACACTTGTATGTAGATAGTTTTGCAATAGGTGGGCTTGTCTAAACCGTTGGATACTGAATAAACAAACAAACTGTGGTGTATATTGCAATCAGAAATTACTGAATGAATCACTGGTTACCAGATTTCATAACTTGAATGAACTTGAATGCCCTTTCTTTTCTTTTATTCGCTACCTTGTTGTTGATAAGTTAAGCTATAGCGAGGGGTTCGGGGCTCTATCTTTGTCTTTTCAATTAATAGTTTGCTTGTTGAGAGTTCAAAATTGAGTTGGGCTCTAGATTTCTCCGCATAAAGTGGAGAAAAAGTCACACTTTCAGTAAGATTAAGCTTATTACAGAAGTCACCTACATAAACAAATAACTTTTCTTTTATTTAAATATTAATTATTATTCTAAAATCTAATATATATTTATATTTCTGATATTTTCAGATAGTCGTGCACTGTAAAATCAAATTGGTTCTCACAACCATTGCAAAAGAAATTCATATTTAAAAAAACAAAACAAAAAAAAACCTATAAAATGGCAACAAAATAATTTTCCAATATATTGCTAATATAGACAACGAACCCAATTTAATACATAAACTTAATAAAGTTTTAAGACTCGTATTATTAAATTAAACTCGAGTATAAACAAATTAAACAAAAAGAAACAGAAGAGAAGACATCTTTACAGACGTAATAATAAAATTGCAAAACGATTAAAATGAATAGCTTGGTAAAAGTATTCAGTAACTTCAAGGAGTTCTACAGTGAGATCAATGGAGCCACCCTGACTGGAGCCATCGATGTAATTGTTGTCGAACAACCGGATGGGGAGTACCAATGTTCTCCATTCCATGTAAGATTTGGAAAGCTGGGCGTTTTAAGAAGTCGCGAGAAAGTGGTAAGTTTCATTTTCATATCTAATCTTATGCAGACGTATGTGGAATGTTTCAAGTCCAGCTACTGGCAGTTAATAACCTTTATTATTAGGTACGTCGTTCGATAAAGAAATTATTGACGCGTTTTATTATTTTGTAGCAATTTTATCGCGTGTTTTGAACGTTGATAAGACTACATACACAGCGGTCAAGTAATTCGGCACCCAACTGATGTTTATGTAATTATTGCGACACTAATAATTGTTAAGTCTGATGAAATGATATCATGATCATTAAAGCATTTAAACACCGAAACTACGTTCTTTGAACTACTTGTTGATATCTATTACATTTTTAGAGGACAAAGAAGAGCATTTGTAGCTACTTTCTGGATTATGCGCAAGAGATTTTCGGATATAGAACCTAGCATTTAAGATATATAACTCCGAATATCTATAATTTATTAGAACAAAGAGTAAACTGTTGATTTCTTTACGAAACTGGTATTACCATAATACTTTGTCTGGCTTATTGAAGAGAATACATCTTCTTATTATTTAGGGAAACAATTTTATTCAAACAGCTGCTTAGCAGTCGTTCATAGTTCCCATCGGTACTGCGTTTTTTGATGGAATTATGATAACATTCATTCGATTTCTACGATGGTATGCAATTCCTTTGGATTTGTCATACACCCTTCAGACATTCATTTTAAGATCCATTTCTGAAATATGTAGTAGCTGAAATATAACTAGCCAGTTTTTTCCGAAAAACGTACGAAGCCATCTGTTAGCGTATATCGAAACTAGTCCAAATAAGAAATTTTATTAAAATCGTTAGACACATTTTCTTGTTTTGTGCTTCCAAACTTCTAACCTTCCACGTAATACTTTTTGTGAGATGTGCAATACACGTAAGTATGTATTGATGTATATCAGTCATTGAGCAAAACGAAACAAAAGACTTTGCTCTGAATATCTCGATTGCAAATCCAGTTTGTGTTCAATGTTGTGTATTGCGATACTCTAGTGGTAAATTCTAGAGCACCCCAAGGCTCTATTTTTTTTTTAACAATAATTTTCGACACACATTCGTGGGAACATCTCTCCACCAATATTTCTATTTTTGCCGTAAACGTTGAAATGCCTTTAAGACTTCATCGATTTGCAAACTCATTCAAAAGCAAAAACTTAAAGTATTTGCAAATGTCTAGGGGAGACTATGTATCTAAGCTTTGTTTTCCGCTTCTTTTAAAAGAATACTGCAACGAACAAGAGTCAAGTCGACTAATGATTTTTCCTCATCAGACCGATAATCGTTTGCATCCAAACAATATAATCGATGGATCGTACTGTGAACTTTCCTTTTTTTTGCAAATTGTGAAAACAAAAGGAATTTCCATTACGCATTATGCGTAATCTTCACAGTACAGCCGACTCTCATTGTAATCTCTCTAGCTCACTTTTTCTTTTTTTTCTATTCTGCTTGTTTTATGAACTGATTCGTTTTTGCACTATCAATTATGGTCTTAGCCGACCTCCGCTCCCAATATTTTTGCATTCATCATCAACATATTCTATTCATAACAAATTAAACATGATGTCTTTTCTGGCTTAACTTTCAGGTGGACATTGAAATCAATGGCGAGCCAGTTGACATTCATATGAAATTGGGTGAATCCGGTGAAGCCTTCTTTGTCGAAGAGTGTGCCGAAGAGGATGTTGAAGAGCTGCCAGACAATTTGGCAACATCACCAATCCCAAGTGATCACTTCCCCAATAAATACACTGACGTTGATATAGACGATCCCGAGGAGAAAGCCAAGTACGTAGATTTCACTGCCGCTCAGTGCAAAAAAAAAGCATATCTATTTTGACCAATTTCCGAAAATCCGTTGCAGAAATGATGTCATTTGTTGCTTTGATAATTTTGCATGCTCTTACACACCACACTGTCCATTCACTTATTGACTTGTAATCATCTTGATCTTCATTTTCCATTATAAATTTGGTTTTCCTTTAATTTGAGATTTTATTTTCGTTCTTATTTTGACTTTCTTGCATTTTCTTTTTTCTTTTTTCTTTACATAACATTTAGAAAAGCTAGTGATGACATATCGATGTCCTTGCCATTGCCAAGACGTAATTCAATTGATTTGTCCATAGAAAGCAATAAGGACGACACCACGCCCAAATATGAGAATCAAGTGTCTGACTTTAGCTATCGGAGGTACTCGTATATTCATTATGAAACACCATCGTTTTATTTCGTTTTATTTTGATATATTATTAGTGTAGTTTGTGTAGTATATGTACATATATCATAAAATGAAACATTGTAGGCTCTACTAGCGATATCTGTCCTTATGGTAGGAATTCTTTGATTTGCAACCGCATTGTCGTCTCATTTTAGGCACACTGACAACACGCTGGAGCGTAGGAACTTAAGTGACAAAATCAAGGAATACACCACACAGAAGCTTCGCCAAGAATGGGCCGAACATGAGGAGCAAATATTCCAATTTGATGTCACCGATAAAAAGGTTAGACTCTCACTAAGTTATGAAATAGTTGACGGTGACAATGATTATTTGCAGGAATGGAGCAACAGCACGTTAAGAACAGAGGAGCTATCCCCGAAGGTTGCACCTACGATAGTGAATCAGGAGCCTGCAACTGAACATACTGAAGTTGTAAAAACCTCTCTAGAAGCAACCGAATCAGTTAAAATCGATTCACTTATGCCTACCCCCAAAGAACCAACAAGTGGGACTGCGTGTGATCTACGCACCGACAACAATAGTATTAAGGAAGAGTCGAAGAGCAAGAAAAAGCGTCGTAAGAAGTCTCAAATGAAGAAGAAAAATGCACAACGTAAGAGTTCATCAAGCAGCTCGGTTGGCAGCTCAACACCAATGGAAACAAATGATGCCGAACCAGACGCTATATCAATGTCGAACAATACAAATTCATCGAACGATGAATCGCCTACAAAAACCGATGATACTTTGAATTCCAGCGAAACAATTGCTCCAAGTCCGATTAGTGAGTGTCAAACTAGTCCCATTGCGCCATCTAGCCGTCTTGCAGATTTGGACATTCATTTCTTTAGCGATACTGAGGTAGCATCGGGAAATCGCGCTGGTCGCCCTAGTACACCGATTCAGAGTGATAGTGAATTGGAAATTTCGATGCGAGAGAAAGACAACGATGTGGACATGAATTCAGCTTCATGGAAGTGGGGTGAACTACCAACGCAAAACGAAGAACAAAAGGATATTCAGCAGGGTCAACGGATTTCCATGCTGAGTGGCATGTTAAATTTCATGAAAAAAACCAATAAGATGCGTAAAAATGCAACAGATGGTGGAGTTTATTTGTCAGAGCTAGACGCTGAGGGCATGGATCCTGAAATGGCTGCTATGTATTTCCCATCGATTAAGGATAGCTCAATGGTTGGCAATGAAGACGACAGGGAAAGTGGAAATGGGACAAGTCTACCACACAGTCCAAGTTCAATGGAGGGACCAAAGAGTGTGGACTCAGACTATGAAGATGGCAAACTTGCCCAAGATCCAAAGTAAGTTCTACAATTAAATGTGCGTTAAGGTCTCTCTTTTATGTTGCATGTACATATCTTTAGATATCTGGACTTTGTGGCAATGTCACTTTGTGGTGCTCCCGAGAAAGGTGATCCGTCTGATGAAGAATTCGATAGAAATCTTATTAAGTACTCAGATGTAAGTAGAACAAATTAGTGATTGTATTTGAAGCTTGTTCCTTTAGTGTTCAATGCGCTAACAAACTGAAAATTATTAATCAATGAAGCACATTTCAATTTGAGCAATGTTAAGTGTGATTTTTTTCTTACATTATCAGTTGCTTGTTGTTAAAACAGTTTCATATTCATCGCCCTCTCAATAATTGGGGGGATAATTTCATTCGAGCAATATATACATATTTCATTAAAGCAAATGTACATACTATTGCTTTATTCACGTAGGTACCATCTTGTATGTCGCCAATATCATTACTACTTCGCCGTCAATTGCGCCCCCTTTTGGGTTGGATTCGAATACGGTGATTCGAACTGCGTCTATTTCTCGACTGATCTCCTATCCAGCAAAGAAATTGAAAATAACCGCATTGTCTTAATTATTAAGTGAGTCTAGGTGGATAAAACCAATCCTAAAACGGTCCAAAGTCATTGGAGATGCTAGCAGATAACTGTTTCATTGTTCTGGAACTATCTTGTGATGAATTTCAGAGTTCACTCGTTGTGTTACGAAAGGAATTTTGATGTATACGTACGTACATGTTTTGCTCGGTTACTAGTTGAACATGGAGGTGGTGCGCTGTTGGACTGTAATATTTCTAGGAAGAGCAAGAGCGCGAAATAAGTCTTTGAAACTAGAACTTTGAAACAGTCTTATCCTCTACAACACGTCATTGTTTTATCAGGTTATAAAAACGCCTACAAGTTTTAACAACCGTCATTAAAATCGTTGTGATTTCATTTGAATCTCATTAACCTTTAATTGTTTTGTCTTGTCTGTATTGCTAGACCGATATTTTGTAAACAAGTGCATAAATTATAATTGATTTGTAAAAGTCCTGTGTTTAAATAATTGAAATGTGCTTAACAGGAATGTTAAATAAATGTCATTAACAGTGTATAAATACAACATTTAATATATGATATCCGATTCAACATAATCATACACTCGAATCACAATCAAATCGCACATTTGTGTTTGTTCAGGTCTGCCACAATCCCAGCCTGTTTTCCTCGCCAAATTTAGTTGTACGTTTGAATGGTAAATACTACAGTTGGGCTGCTGCATGCCCCATCGTCATGACCATAATCACATTCCAGAAGCCTTTGTCTAATGTAAGTTTGCTTTGTTTAATAAAACTTTCCCTTAAAAAAAAAAACAAAATTTAAATCTCTTTCTTTTTCTGTTTGGATTTTTTTTGTTTCGTGATTGTTGTGCGAGTCGATGGTTTTGTGAAAATGAGTCCTAATACATTTGTTTCTATATACTAGGATGCTATTGAACAACTGATGAATAATTCTAAGCTTGACAATTCAAAGGCTGAAGTTGATGGCAATACGTCGGGCGGTGCTAATGCAACTGCTGCAAAACGTTCATGGTGGTATTGGCGTCGGCCAGCAAGTGGAAGTGCTGGCAACATGAAGAATCCAAAGATTGATGGATCGAAAGACGATGACAAAGGTTTGAATCTGGCCATTAATGATATGACACTTTAACTAATCTATTCTGAGTAGGTTTAGACGCTGATCAAACTGCAGTGGCGACTCAAACGTCACGTCCCACTTCACCAGATGTTAGTGTTAGTGAAAATACTCTCAGCAAGACTGAAGACTCCACTTTGAATGCTGAGAACACGTCAGCAGCGATTGACAACGATGAGCTCTCTCAGGAATCCATGTCTTCGACCAAATTGGCTCTTAAGAATGAAAAATTCAAAAAAAGTTTGAGACTCAGCTCTGGAGCTATTGTAAGGTGTTTTATAGCTTTAAAGGTGGCACAAGTCTTATATATTGTTTTCTTTTTTATCTAGAAAAAGCTGAATTTAAAAGCCGGAATGAACGAGATCGAATTTAGCGTTACTACCGCCTACCAGGGCACCACTCGTTGCAAGTGTTTCTTATTCCGCTGGAAACACAGCGATAAGGTAGTAATCTCGGACATCGACGGTACTATAACCAAATCAGATGTCTTGGGTCATATCCTGCCAATGGTTGGCAAAGACTGGGCGCAATTGGGTGTTGCGCAATTATTCTCGAAAATCGAGGAAAATGGTTACAAACTATTGTACTTGTCAGCAAGAGCAATTGGACAATCGCGTGCTACTCGGGAGTATTTGCGATCAATTCGTCAAGGTGATGTAAAATTGCCGGATGGACCTTTGCTTTTGAATCCTACTTCATTGATCTCAGCTTTTCATCGTGAAGTAATTGAGAAAAAACCAGAACAATTTAAGATTGCATGCTTGTCGGACATTCAAGCCTTGTTCCCAGAAAAGAATCCCTTCTATGCCGGTTATGGAAATCGTATTAATGTATGAGCTGTTGACAAATGTTTTTTGTTTTAGAATGGCAAATACTAAGCTGGATTTGATTATTTTTTTTGCAGGATGTATGGGCTTACCGTGCTGTCGGAATTCCTATAATGAGAATATTCACAATCAATACTAAAGGAGAGCTTAAACACGAGCTTACACAAACATTCCAATCATCGTAAGTAGTTTTATTCCTCGGTTTCTTAACATTTTAGGTGTTTGAGTGTATATACAGTCATGTTTGCACGAATCAAATGCACGGGTTTATAACACATATCCAATCCGTAGTTATTTGCGAAAATTTATTAAAAACAATTAATATGTAGCAAGAGTTGTGGGTACTTTTGTATTGAAAACATTATATAATGGACACTCAATCGCTAGCTGCAATGTAGTTACATATATGTATGTATATGCTCGAAACGTTGTCGTGGGGTATACAATTTTTGTCGTCATTTCAAAAACATTTGTCAGACACCAGTTCCCATTAATTTAAGATTGTTGAAGCCTTGGATCTCAAAATTTTTATTGTGAACGACGTATACCTGACTACGGAATAAGTTCTGCACTGTTTGTTTAATGTTTTGGAAGTAATATCTTTCCTTATGTGGTAGAGACAGACAGTAAGGTCTTCAGTAATCAATCGTAAGTTCTTTATATTCTTTTATATTCTTCTACAGGCATTTCCTGTCTCTGTATAAGTCTGCCAATTCTTCCTTTACTAAATATACGCCACAGTATACGGAGCACATGGACTCAAATAACTTTATCTATTGTTTGCATAAATGTCGGGATGTTTTCCTTGCAGTTGACTTGCTGCATATCATGTACCGAGCCTCTCTTAATCAGTTCATCACCTTTCACATCTCCTGATATATCCTCATAACGTCTTAGTCTTACCCTATTCAAGAACCTTAGGCTCCTCTTGACAGCTGTTTCGTTCCATTTCTCTCTCTCGGATAGAAGCTTGAAAAGGTTCTGCAATGCCTCTATACTAATGTAACTTTCCTTTTGGACGTTCTGCTCACTATACAATTAATTAAATTGTGATCGACATGAAGGATTGTTAGAGTCCCACACCACTCCTATTCTGACATTGTTTGTTAGCCATTCAAAATTTACAGGACTTTGGAAGTACGAATTGATTTACTGGCCTTTGGTGTGAAGAAAATCTTAACCTCCATGCATGTTCTTAGTATACATATGTTTCCTTGGAAGAGTAAGGTATTTCTTATGCTGGGTACTACACCATATTCTGAACAGGACTCTTTTTTTAGGGTCTTTCAGAGATCCTTCAGTTGTTGGTTCTCTAGAGAGGACTTTTCTTAGTCTCACAGTTTCTACCGTACCCGTTATTTCATTATAGAAGTTTTGCAATGAGTGACGTCCTCCTTCCTGTGTCTCACATTTAAAATTCTTTTGACTGTCCTGTCCTCATTTAAGTCTTTATCGTAATTCATTCTATTGTCTGCATTGAGGAGTAGTCTAATTCTTTTCGTACTGCTAGTACATATTTTCTTAAATACATCTTTATCGAAATTCCCCACCTCGCCAAATAGCAAAGGCGCTGAATCCCAAAAAATTCTTATATTTGAATCTAAAGTCACTAAAGAAGTTCTAATTTAGTGTTTTCTTTTGGCGATCGGTAGCCCTGATTATTCAATGAATTTTAAATGCTAATATATTATAGATGTAAGTGAGCAAGGTAAACTGTGCACTAATCTTATACTGCACCGTGTGAAAAACGGTTTCGATTGGTAAGTTATGAACATGGTGGAGTTAAATAAAAATGGTTATTGAATGAGAGAATAACAGAAAAACATAGCTATGCGCACTAGTAACTCATCGACTCAAGTTGAATTGCATTAACCGTTATCGACAATCAAACTTCGGGAACCAATCTTCGTTTCTTATAAGCTCACAACCCAGTTACGCCTGCTTATATATTTCTCTTTATCTGATATCATCTTAACTCTTAACTCTGAAATGCTTGAGGAGAATCTGAAGCCTACAGCGTAAGTGTTGTGATGTAAGAAATGTTCAATGAAGTCTATTACCGCCCGTCCTTGCAATTTCAGAGCACGATTCAATAAAATATCGGGCTAGACTGATCTTGGAGCACAGATTTTATAGTAAATACCTAACCCTATGCATCGTTCGTGGTATCACCGTATGGCCATGCCATTACATTTTATTGCAGATAACTTTAAAAATAAGTTAGGGGTGAGCTATGCTGAATCCGAAAATTCAGAACATTTGTCTTTTTCTCATCTATACGCTGTATTAAGCATCTATCTGGAGTGTGGAGGAAGAAAAGGAGACTTGGGTAGTTACAATTCAGCGCGAGCAGGGCACTAGGGTAAACAATTCAATCAATTGGATGCATTTTAACAGTGCGAAGAGTATTAATGTAACGAAATATTCTATATGGTTGCGCGCACACTGGAGGCTCATTGCAGCAAAACAAAATAACGCACCACAACCCCGAAAATGTAGCAAGTCTTGAAATGTTTTTGCGCAAATTACAACAAAACACTTACTTTGGCCGCGTGGGCTTGTGGGAATGTTATATCAAAATTTTTGCGGTATTTTAGTAGAACTTTCGTTTTATAATTCTGAAAAATAACATTTTTATGTTTCGTGAACATTTGTTATGCTTTGGTTAATACCTTAAATACAGCGGTAACTGTATGATAGTTAAGTAAAATCTAAAGCGGGTACTGAAAAACTAACTCATTTGCATCTTACTTAATCCTCAAGTTATGACAACGATTAAGGCAACATAAACTCTATAACAGTAATACAAAGTGATAACAACACCATGAAACCATCTAATGCTGTCCGCCAGTATGTATTTTTAAATGGCATCAAAAACGACTCATTGGTATTAACTATGCAATGTATTTTTCATCTATTAATGTGTAATTGCTTCAAATACGTTCATTATTGGTTCAAAAAATAACGACAGCAGTACAAACTTCAATTAACTCATAACTATTAGTTTAAATACTCATAAGATTAGCAAAAAAAAAAAAAAGAAGCAAATACTGCTATGTATCGTAAATAACAAATGTATATCATTTGGTGATGTGCTTCAACTATCCTACTGTTTCCTCTCCAATCATATACACATGTAATTTTGCGATGCTCTCCACTATGTTGAGTTATGAAGTTCCCACTGTGAATATACTGTCCATCTGTTATGATGAGAATTTTTCTTGTAGCTACATCAATCAATCGCTGGAGGTGCATGAATATTTCCCACCAATCGAACGCGATAGTGATTTAGAAGATGATTTCGACTGTGCATCAGACGATGAAGATGAAGATGAATTGCAATTTAGTGAATCCGATACAGATAATGATTTAAATAATCAACTAACTCTGGAACTATACATGACGAAACCGGACTTCTTGTATAAGGCTTAGCCTAACTTACGTATAAGTAAAAAATTATCCTAAGGATATACATATATTATCTAGATTAAAGAAATATTTCATATCATTGAGGTACAAGCAGAAAACAATATGTGCTACTTAAATGTGATATGCATTACATTATAGGTTATATAGGTCTAAGACTAAAGTTTATTCTAAACAAAACCCAAAAGTGATTTATTTTTATGTGTAATAATTGTTATTTTATATGAAAGCATATATGTATATATATATGTATGGTTGTTAGAAGATAAGAGAGCGAGATAGAACAAATAAATGAAGGAGATTTTCATTTTTGTTATGTTGTTTAGTTTTTGTATTACGTTTTGTTACTGACAACATTTATTACTTCTCAAGTAAGTAAACCAAGTTCGGAATTATTTAATTATTCAAATTTATTTTGATATTATATATTACTTAATATAACACTACAACCAATTTGAGTAAATTGTGTATGTATCTCTATTTGTTAGGTATGTTAGTTATCTGTAATCGCTATTTGCTTCAACCATCAGATTAGTGGAGAAAGTTGTTAACAATATAAAACGGTTTACTAAAGCACTTGCAGACCTAAAATTGAAGCTTTGCTTATGGTGCCTTATTACTAACTCGAAGCTTTATGTACATGATAAAAACAATATGGCTCTTTTTTTATTTATTAACGGAACTTGTAAATGTACGTCCACTTCACCAGTTACATATCACATTAGTGTATCCATCCCCTGTCGGATGGATGGAAATGAAAGATTTTCTTTGAAATTATTAGCTTGGAGGAAACAGACTTCAACTAGTGAAAGTCAATTCTTATGATCTAAGATTCCCAATTAATAGCCGCAGAACCACACGAAGTGTATGGCAATGGTGTAGTGGTGGTGTGCTTGGTTATTACGTGATTGGTGGTTGCGAGTTTGAATGGCATCAGTTTTTTCAGAGTATTCAGAAGAAATAAAGTTAGGCTTTTATGTCTAAAATTTTTGGGGTTCACATGCAATCATTAATTTCGGTATGAAAACCACGTTTACTTTCGTTCAAGATTTAGGGATGTGAACCAAATTCAGGTAATTTCTAAAGACTACAGTCAGCCAGTGAAGGCAAGGGAATTGTTAAACTCGTGCTTGTTGAATTTTTGTCTTTCTCAAACTTTATTGAAATCCTTACACACTCGTTACAAAGCAAAAATCTTCAGCCCATAAAATAGTATAAACTCTAGATTATTTGAAAGTATGTATTTACAGACTCCAGTAGAGATGATATATTGCCGACAATTTTAATCCCGCACAGTTTACTTTTTTTAAAACATGTGACATCAAAGAAAGCTTCATCTCGACCTTAAGTCATGCCATAGTTCTAGTGAACCACCTAAATGTTTCACCCCTATCAGTCGTAACTTCCTCCGTTCTAAGAACGATAGAGGGACTTGTCATGAAGCCCTTTGCTTTACCTCTTTCTTTCCTGTCATTCTCCTCCAGTTATTAGAAAGATTATGTTGCTAAGCGTAGAATTAAATCCTCACTATTAGCTTTAAATCGATTCAGCTCACATCATGATATTAAAAGGAACTCAAGTATGTAAGGATCAAATGGTTATATTCGGCTTTTATTAGAAACTCAACAATTGCGACTTATACAAAAGTATGAACCAGTCTCCGTGAGATATTCTATTCGAGGAAAAAAGATATTCTTTTCCTCTGGTATATCAGCTTTAACTAGACGTAAAAGTTTTAGTCCAATTCATCAATGCATTCAAAATTTAATATGATGATTGATCTGCTGTCTTTAGGTCCAAACTGAAAATCTCACAACCAATGGGAATGCAAGCACTATCTATCCCACTATGATCTGCACTGTACCATAAGAAGCATGTTGTCCTAGACCACCATATACTTAGGAGCTCCTCTGGGCATATTTTCTTCAGTAGCATGCTAAACCCACAGTAAAGAAGTTATTAAATCGTGATACACTGATCTTAGCTGGCAATTCTGTTCGCGGGTGTACTTGATTAGCGTTAAGGAATCTTTAGGAGTGAAGCACCATGTTGCTCTCGTTTTAACTTTTTAATTACAGTAACATCATTAGTTATTGTTTAGGGTAGTTCTGACGATTAAGGTGTGATATCGCTTAATTTCCACCAAAAATGTAGCGACAGAATCATAATGCGCGACTTGTTCTATGTATTCTTCCCTTTATATGTCGTTTGCAAAATATTTGCTTCTTGCGAGATGGGATTTCATTTGCCATAAAATGTGGGACTCACGAAATTGTCTAGATTCCTTATTCTAGTACTGTTAACAATCATTATGTTTGTATAGTCCGTAGTATAGCACTTTTGGAAAAAATAAAAAAAGATTTTAAATGTTCTTCCAAAAGACATGAACCAATTATGTGCCTTGAAATAGTTTCTTGTTGTCCACTTGTCGTTAAGTAGACGCACACTGTATCTACATTTTGCCATCTAAATGGATTTGTTTATTATCCTATTTGCCTGCAAAAGGACCACTGATTGGTCCTTTTACAACTCTACAAGTTTCAGCTTTTTGTTCTTTCTAAGTTTTAGGTTCTTTCTAATTTCACTTCTATTTAAAATGTCATTATTCTTGAATTGAAATCTCTCAATTTTCGATCGTGTGCTTCTATCGAGCTAGATGTTTCACGATAGCTTGGTGATAACGTTGCCACTGGTCTACGGAACTTGGTGCTCACGACAAAGTAGTAGTTAGGAGATTTCGTTTTCAATGGCAACTGTTCTCTGTAGTAATTACCGGGTGAAATAGTGGCCCTGCACATCCTATATATACTATATCTGTCTACTTGTTTCTTTACGTGCGAATGCAAAGGTATTTTGTTCTTATTTTGTACAACCAATCCAAGCGTTCGCAACTGGTAATCCATTTAGAACTCCCCTTTGTTTTAATAAAGCCTGTGTATAATAATATTAGAATAAGAAATTCGAGACGAATTTCTCCAAAGAAATGCAGCTGAAATTTTTAAACTATATCCATAATTAAATTTGTGAATGTGTATCGAACCCGCTGATGCACAATTTTTTGTCTACAAAACGATTCATTACAGCAACTCTGTACTGTACACTTACTAACTATGTATTTTTTTTTTTAATTTCTAGGTACTGCAGTATGACTTACATTGTCGATCAACTCTTTCCACCAATCAAATACGATGAGGGATCCATTGAGTTTTCAAACTTCAACTACTGGCGTGATCCTTTACCAGAGCTTAACATAGAACTAGATGAAAGCAAACCGTCAGTAAACCCAGCAACAAATACAACTTTATCGAAACCCTTAAGCTCCATTCCAGAAAACTAAAATAATATACTTAAGAACCCTATTATCGATGTCAACAATTCACGTTTATACACATTCTGCGATAGATAGACAGTTTCGGATTGTTTACAATAGTTTAGGCTCTTGATTAGTTATAAATAAGTGTCTAACAGTCCGAAATATTCCATTAATTGTGGATTTTGTATGTAAAACATCGACGTCGGCAATAGGGATTAATTGAACTTACTTAATAACAAAACAAAAGCAACAAAATGATTGACTAGAAACAAGAACTACATTAATATCGTAATATTTTTAACCACAACAAAATTAGAAGCTAAATACATAAGCAAAATAATAAAAAAGAAAATAAAAAACAATATTTATATCACATTGTCGAATAAATATTAAACATACAATATCAATAATAACCGAATAACAAGATCTAGCCTCAAAAATTAATATATATTGCTATTTGTCATAAATTTGTTTGCATTCATTTGTGATAACGCTAAATTTATCGTTTATTTTAAAATATTTATAACATAATTCAATGTTATCTGAAGTAAAACAAACCACAAACAGAGAAATCCCAATGTAACCTAGATATTTAGAGAATTTTCTATAATTAACCATTTTCATTTGTTTATAGGATATGATATAATTTTGCTTATGGCACTCTACTTTTAAATAGTTTATTTTTTTTTTTTATTATTTAAGGAAATACGTTTGAGTTTATATTTTATTTGTTTTGTTTATATATTTCCAGGTTCTTTTGTGATAAAATATTTTTTTATATGTTAAAATTTACCATTATTTTTATAATTTCTGTTTTTTTTTCTTTTCGAAATCCTATATTTCAGAAAGTATTTATTTTATAATTTTTTAATAGTATGGATGAGAAAACAAGCAAAAGAAACTTATGTGGTACTTTACTACTTAAATGAATTGTGTTTCAGATTTTGAGAGAATTTTTGTGAATGGTCTAACTATGTATATTTTTACGTATATGATACAAAATATTTGTTCATATGTGGACTGCTTGGAATCTATTTTAAGGAAAATTTTCCAATGCACTTTAATTGAATTTATTTGGACGTCATCTCATATGGTGTGTTTCACTTGATCTTCTGTGCAACAATAAAAAACCGAAAGGCATTAGGTTATCTTAAAAAGATTATTCGTACTTATATTTAATAAAAGAAGGCTAAAAGCGAACACAAATAATATATAAATACATATGTAGGTATAATATCCAGTAAAGCTGATAGAACTCATGTATCAATACACAGACATGTGTAAGCTTATAAACATTTATACAAAATATGAAATTGCAAAATAAATAAATATTCAATTAGGCTTGAGTTTAAACGAAAGTTTTTGTCTTTTAAGAGTGAGAAGATACACATTTGTACAGAAATGCCCAAAACAAAGTAAAGATCATGTTCAAATTTAATCCAGAAAAGCTTGGTAGTTTGAAGCCTAATGCCCAGCCTTTTTTCGTTTTTAGACGCATCGGGGTTAAATTTATACAGTTTTGAACATAGTTTCTAAACAGCTCAGACTGGCTTTTACAGCTGCTTGGCTGTCTAATAAACTATTAACATGTAATCTTCGGGAGTCTCTTCAGGAGACACTATCTGACACAGAGCTTGGTACCAAAAACCTTATGACGCAGACAATTTATAGTTATTCCGGGTACGACATTTGGAAACATCAGAACTCCCAGCACATAATCGTGATTGCAAAATATGGCTGAAAAAACACTTTACTGGACCGGAGCCAGCTAAGCCAATAAACCGAGAGCAGAGGCATACTTGACTCAAGGGGCTGTTTTTCTTAAAGATAATTGATGGGCTTAAGATAGCCTCAGGATGAACCGCGATCTCGTAGAGATCTTTTGAGCGAGGAGGAGATGATATCTGAATGAAGGAGATGTAAAGCCTTTATAGAAGTGTTTAAGCCTAGGCCGAGCAATGGCGGGACATTCACATAGAATATGTTCGACGGTTTCAGTGTCCTCAAGTCGGCACGTGTCCGATTGCCTAATGCCTAATGTGATAGTTGAGAGAGCAATGACCAAATAGGAATCCATCAGGATCTTACCGTTATATTTCGTCATTACTGTTAATAATAATAAGCAGCATGAGGCAAGTTGGAGAGACAACCACAGTCGACTATTGATCTAGAAGGCACTTTATCTGAGTTGGAAATCAAGCACGAAATAATTCCAAAACCAAGTTAATAGCAATGTACTTCTATTACAGGACATACTTGCATCTATACCTATAGCGCATATGTTTTAATCAAACTTGACATTACTATGATGGAGAAGTCCAAAAAAGTGGGACCGCCAATTCCGCCTGTCGACTGCAGCCTAAACAGTTGGACGGATTCGCTTCAAATTTCATACCTGTGGGCTCACACCTCGAAACAAAATCTAAAATTTCATTTAAAATTAATTGTACTTTACTTAGGGCTAATTTCAACTAATATGAATTTTCTCGAAAACGGCTTAACGATTTTGATAAAAATTGATATTTGGATTATAAGATGGCATACCACGTTTTGCACGAAAAATAACGGTAATATTGGAAATTGGCCATGCCTCGGGTATTTCTTCGGCGATCGGGCTTAAAATTGATGGAAAATATAAGACATTTGCAAAAATACAGATGTATGTCATATATACACAATTTTAAAACAACAACGCCCACTTTTTAAAAGTTTTCAGTATTTGAATTTTTTGACTAAAAATTGAAAAAACTCAAGACATAGGCAATTAAATTCTCTATAATTATTCATACATTATCTATGACAATGCAAACATTTTAAGGATCTTTTTTAAAAAAAAAATGTACGGAAAATATCGCGATGATTTTAAAAATGCTGAATTCCATACCCATTTTGATCATCCTGAATAATTTATAAATCATCAGCATAAAGGTTCATGTACGTACGAGCCTGTCGTGCACTTTATTTTGATTTTACTCTTACTGTTCGACTGTCCTAGAATTACTATTTACTCGTACAAACGTAACATCCATGTCCATAAGTTGATTGACAACCAAGTTAATCATCTGTATGATGCTTAAGACAATGGGCGCGTTCCGATTTCTAGGCACTACTTTTTGAGGTAAAGCCTAACTAGTGGAACGGCAAACTGACTGAAAAGGTAGGTGACATGTTTCAAATCGATGATCACTTCCCTGGAATTTATTTAGAAAGTAATTTTATTATAATCCATTCAAATTATAAAGCACAGCCGAACAATTCATAAAATATTGTCGATCAGCTGATTCTTCACATTTCAAAAACTGACTTAAAAGGTAGGGAGAATTTTCTTGCCTTCGAATCCAGTCCACTACCTCAAAAAAAATTGCCTTAAGTCAAATGTGAGTCTCTACACTAATCAGAAACGTTTGACTACGTAGTGCCTAGAAATCGAAACGCGCCCAATGATGGTTGTTTTAAGTCTGAGTATACCGTTTCAAAGACTAAATAGTTTTTATTTCAAATGGGTCTAAAACGGACTTAATTGGACCCCACCAAATATGAAATATTTATCTACCAGACTTGCATATAGTACATACATACGAGTACCCTTCTCTTTTTGTTAGTTCATCACCAAAGGATCAGGTGAAGATATACATATTTGAAGTTCTATGTTATGTACTATGACTGCTCCATATCGTTTATCCCTTCCCTGGATAGCTTCTTCCACTGCTTTATTATAAAAGAGACTTTCAAACACCTTGCTGTCAGGGCGATAGTCCATTGGTGACTGCGATGAGTTTGCATCCTATAACAAACTCCTGTATAAGTGTTGAGTTAAAAGATGCGACTGGTCATTTACCTGAAGTGTTATCTTAACATATGTATGTATCTTCAGCCAAGATTTTGATATTAGTCTGGAGAAAAATCATAAAGGGTTTTCTTTGCACCGTATAAAGAGCTTGGAAGAGGCTCAACACTTTAAATTCTTTTTCAAAAGCACCACTTTCGAACTCTACAAAAATACAAAATTCCAGGACTTCGTGCAAGGTATATACACAAGTCCCACTCGTATGTCGCTCTTAACTGAATAGTAAGTTTAGTAAATCATGTTCGTTTACTAAATTTTCCCTACTTCACTGTATTAAAAATTGAAAAAGAAAAAAGGGTCATCTGATAAAGAAGACTTGGTCTGCTCCCCCATTCAAATATTATTTAATAGAATGGACGCACTTAAATTATTCCGTAATGTATGTAGTTCAACAACCCAGATATCTGACTTATCCATACACTGTTTGGGTGGGAAGGCATGATTGCATTGTTAATTTTGCTCGAAAAACTTTTCCACTCGTCTGGACGATGATAACATAAATTGGCTTGAAGAGATGCTTAAATATAATTGCAATGGTGTGTTTCGAGGTCGCCTCGACCTCCATGTACATGTGTAATGTCATAGTTACGGTTAAATTAGGTAATATTTTATTTTTTGTCAATTGATTGACGTAAGGAATAATTGTTATTTGGTCAGGAGTATCTATCTTTGGTGTCTTCCTTTGAGTCTTGCAAATTAGCCCATATTTATAAAATTGTACTTAAAACCATCATTCGTTCGCATGTTCGCTCCTTACGTCAGGTACTCGCGTACATGAAGCTCGATAATATCTGGAAATTCACTACAAAACTTTCATTTCTCCAAGGTGACACAAATTTCTCCACTGTGCTTCAGTTCAGGTCCAGCTCTCCAGCTTGTAGAAGTTTTGCCCATCATTTGATCTTAGGTTTTAAACGTTTTTTTTTTTCAGTTGTGACTGTTTTTTATCGTTCATCCCAAAATTATTCTGAGCAATGAAGCCCATTTCTAGTTCAAATCGTATGTTTGTCGCCAACCCGAAGCTATTGACTTCCACAATTAGCTATTTGTAACTGTCAGTGCAAATCGCTACTATTGACTGACGGTCTGTTTTTAGGATAAATTGCAAGAGGAAACCAAACATTTGAAAAATCCATATAATTTAAAAAAAAAACTTTAAATACTACTTTGCTTCCTGATGTGGCTAAGATAATAGCTAGAATTATCATGGAAAGAATAAAAAGACACACTCTACGCCAAAAAGCAGATTTCGCTCTAAATTCTCCTGACCACATCAATACCCTGCGGATCATCATCAAGCAGTGCTTTCAATATCGATTGCCACTTTACCTGATGTTCATCTACTCCGAAAAAGTGTTTGATAGTGTCAATTTGGAATTTATTTGGCGTGCTTTGCTCAGGAGAAGCATTCCAGATAAATTAGTATCTATTATCAAGGCTGGGTACGACAATGAAGCCTGTCTGAGGATTTGGAAGTTGGGTTCAACAAGGCTCAATTCTTTCACGAATATTGTTTTTATTTGTGATTAACGATATTTTAAATTTGGCTTTGTCGACGGGGCTGGAGAAATTCGATGGACTGTTGCATCCGAACTCAAATACGTTGACTACGCTGACGATGTATACCAACTATCTCACAGAATAATAGACCTTTACCAAATGACAGCAAATATGTATTTAGAGGAAAGCATACATTGGAAGTATTGTCTCAACTGATGGATATTGCCAGCCGAATAGCCAAAGCAAAATCTGTATTTTGGATGCTATCCATGAACGCACCTCTTTACCAGGGCCTTGAACCTATAGGCCCAACCATACTGAATTGGTAACACTTTTCGTAGAAGTCCATATTTAACCACGCAATGCAATAGAATGTACTTACTCTCTTTAAACTATTCCCAATATTTTGTAGATCGAGTTAAGATCCGAAAAATCCGGTTACTATTGTAAAATGCTGATATTTTGCTCCACCTTCCCATATTAGGGTTCATTATTATGCTGGAACGCTTTTAAGAAAGGAACTCTCCGCTGTGCATTTAAATGCAACGAAATTCAAATCAAGATCATCGACTTCTATGCAACGCGTTATGATAAATGAATCTGAGATCCCAGATTAACGATAAAGAATGCGCAATCAGGTGTCAACATAGAAGGTACTGCCGTCAATAAGCAAGCCCATCCAGCTGAAGGTAAGTTACGTGAACGATATAGATATCTTGAGATACTCCCAACAACTTGGACTATAAATCAAATTGAGCAAATGCCAGAGAGGATGCAGAGCATGTGCTCTTTCAGTGCCCACATTTTCGCTTGGAAGCAGAGGTTTTGAGGAAATAATTGGAGAAATACCAACTCCGGAGAACATTGTAAACCATATGCTGACATCGAGCGCAGTATGGAATACTGTGAAACAAATAGCAGCGGTGATCATAAAGGAACTTCGGCGGCTGGGCTCAGGGAGAGCAACCAAACCCAAACGGAAGCCCAGGAAGGAACAGGTTAAGAAGAGCATAAAGTGCTAACCAGCCCCGCGAAGTAATACTTAACGGTAGTTCCGCGGGGAGAGTGGTTGAAGTGTGTAGGGTGTGGGTTAGTACGTAGGCGTATTCCTGGGATCGAGTATTCAGGTTTGCGAATCGTGCATGCCAGTAACCCGGGTTACTGGTATCTTTAGAAGATTACACATCCGTTGGCGCAACCAAAAAAAAAAACGTTACCATTTCACGTTCACGTTCACGACTACAACAAATGTTTGCTTTTCAGAAAATTGATCCTGTCAACTGTACTGTATGGTGTAGAGTTCTGCGTGATACATGTACATTAAGGCTAAGCTAATATTGACATCTTTCGGGCAAAAAATACTTCTTCGAATATATAATATGCAAGGTCTGCAGGACGTACCCACTCTAAACAGCAACGTACACATAAGCATCTACATAGACAGCCAAGTAACCATCAAAGCCATCACTTCCATCACAACCAATTCAAAATAGAAGGAGTTCCAATTTTTCCGCTCAATGCACACTATTACGCTCTGGTGAATTCCGGGGCATATGGGAATGAAATGGCAGATGAATAAGTAGAAGAACTAAAATGAGCACGGAATTAAATGACCTCCTCATAAATCACTCAGTTATAGTTCCCATCTGTCTCCTTAAATCCGAAATTATTTTAGAGTTCCACAACACGGCCAACCCGAGGTGAAGTACACTATCCTCGTGAAGCGTTTCGATATTACCAATAAGATAGACCCAAAAGACAACTTCTCTCACCCAATAGACCACAGCTGACCCACCTCATTGGTATCCTCACAGACCACAACTCAATGGTAGCCGACCTTAGAAAAATGAATGGAATCCGCATCGCAGACCTAACCACAGGTTGTGATGATACAGAGTAAGGCGCCATGGACTCTGCGAATGCCCAATCCTCAACAAATCTAGATGCTTAACCCACAGAAAATAATCTTTTGACGACCAAATAAAACCACCCTAAAATTCATCACGAAAACAGGCTGGATCGGGAGGACGGCTCCCCGCATAGACTAATCTCTTAGACTATTCCTTGTTCTCTCTTTTTTAAGTATCCCACACCGAGGAACACAATGGACGATCCGAATGAGGCTGCAGTCATCTGCCCAACTTATCTACCATATATGTATTAGCCTTGAATGAACCAGAAGATACAACCAAAAACTCTAGGATCTACACCAAGATGCAGATGTAGTCCGAAATGACATAACACAACTTACAAATCCCAGCCTTCAGATTCAAAACGAACCTTTATATTAAAGACAACGTGATGTCGAATCCTATAACCATATGTTCGAAACTGGAAAGTCATTGTATATCAGGTGGACGTCCTTGGCCGATTAGTAAGACCATTAGGTCTTAATTTTTCATTTCTTCAACGAATACAATACAACGGGTTCCGTTTAACAAACCCTTAGTACAATCCACTGCGTCATTTATTAACGTATGTATCTACATACATACATACATATGCTCCATTGAATCTTTCCACTCAATCAAAATAAAATCTCTTTAAAGCAGCTCCGAATAATAGAAATAATGAGCGACATAATTAAGTCACAGGGCACTTTGCCCAAGTCCCAGTCACAACGACAAGAAAATTTTCCATGTTTCCCATCTTTTCCTCTCTAAATCAATTCATGGCGCAAAATTTGAACAACGATTCATACGAGTACGTTGCGCTAAATGACCTGCTATTACAAACCGCATTGTCCACTTAAGAACCGACACTCCCCACAACTTGGACTTGACTATATAAGCCCCATCCTCAGCATTCCCAGTCATCAGTCAGTTTTGATCAATCGACGCTAGTACATCGCATCAATCATAAAACATGAAGTATCTCATTTTGGGAATCATTTTTGCTATAAGCACATTTGTAAGTTTGCATTCTCCCATTTCAGATGAGTAACGTGTTGGATAACCCTTTCCAAATTTACAATTTCAGACATGTGCTGAAGAGTACAAAATCAAGAGCCAAGATGACCTGGTGAATGTTAGAAAGGAATGTGTCGAAGCTAAGAAAGTGCCCGCCGAAATGGTTGAAAAGTACAAAAAGTTCGAGTTCACTGATGACGAGACGACACGCTGCTACATTGAATGTATCTTTGATAAATTTGGACTCTTCAACGCAAAGGATGGCTTCCAGGTTGATAATCTGGTCAAGCAATTGGGACAAAATCGCACCCAGACCGAGGTAAAAGCCGAGATTGAAAAATGCGTTGACAAGAACGAACAAGGCAGCGATTCCTGTTCATGGGTGTTCCGTGGATTTAAGTGTTTCATTGGAAAGAATCTACCTCTGGTGCAACAGAGCTTAAAGGCCAACTAAAAACTTGCAATTTAAATGCAAGTTTAAGCTGAAGACGGACTGTTTTATATTACGGCCTTAACTGTGTATAAATAAATCTAAGTATCGCTTGAAATGTTTGATTTTGTTTTTCGTTTATTTACTGTGGTTCGTATGTTTTAAACTTAGCTTCCGAATTGGATGTGCCTTTATAAAATTGGTAAGCTTGGATACGTTTTTACTTAGTAATTCTATCAATAACTGTATTAGACAACTAGCACAAGTCTCTGATAATATGCTGATCCCATGCACTGTTACAACTCGATCATCTTCAATATTAATCGTTTTACCACGCTCAGGGCCACCATTGGTTATTTCCCATATTGTATGAATGTCTGAAATCTATTTTCAACAAACGTCTCAGTCTTACTTCCATCAAATTTTCAAGATCTTTGATGTCAAAAAGGATTTAGACTAAGTGACGGGCTGACGTGTCACTTCTTTCAGATCAAACTTGAAATGCAAGGTATAATCTGTTAAAGTCTGTGAATTACTAGCGATTTTTTTTATGATATTAACATAACTGGCAGAATTCAATACGTGGCAACAGATCCTAGTGGGAATGCGACAGATTTCGTCTTTTCAATACATTGCCTCAGCCTTGAAAGATCGTTTTTGTGGACTTCACTGGAAGAATCCCTTCGTTGTCCATCCTCCTATTGAGGATCTCTTGTTGTATAACATAGACTTGCTATACTTAATCCGACTATGTTTGGATATTTCCGACTTAGCACTTTCACTTGAGCATCACGGTAGAGAAGCCGAATCATTCTACTTGCATCCTTGCATGATGGTTGGCATCAAAGGCGCGTACAAATAAAATTATCCCAATCAAAAATTGGAATAACTAAAGGTCGTGGAAAAAGATCTCAAATATAATAGTCCAGATCAGATATAATTTATTTTCAACCTTCATACACATAACTATAAATTTTCTAGAGTAGATGAGCAGTAAGAGCCACTCTCTGGTTCTTCTAAAACGGCAGCAAATGATGGTTTTAATATCACCCAGGCCCGTTCCCTCTCTCCAAACCTCGCATAATTTCTTCAGGGTTCGTTTCATTAACATTAGGAAACCCTACCCTAATTCCTGGTCTCTTTTTTCCCATATTTCAACTTTTCAGCGTTGGATATCGAAGACATGGACTTGGACTGAACATGGTAAGCTGGTTCAAGGACATGCCCTCAAGACCTCAATCTATCATACGAAAGGAATTGAGAGGGTCCAGTCTCTATTGTGCTCCCTGGTGCGGGACACCTGAAAAAAGGAAATAAAACGAAAAATAATTGCAACTCGTTAATCTATGGCGAGAGCGGCCCTCCTGAACCAACCCTTTTCGTTATGAATCTTAAGGTGGTTCTAGGAGGCGTGTTAGCTAATTCGTTGAGTTGGTCGATGAATGCTTTCCCGAAGATTTGGTGCCTGAGGAAGTGCGCCGTGTCTTCCTCCACGCAGTCTCTGCACAGGTCTGAGCTATTGACTCCTATTCTATTGAGATTGGCCGCCATAAGATCGTGGCCTTTGAGGACACCAATGAGGAGAATCAGCTGCGTTTTATTGAAAAACAGGAGCTTTCGGGCCCAAAGTAGCCTCAAACAAGGCACGCGGAGAGTGCGCTACACCTAGCCTTGACCACGCTGCGGATGTCCGCCGTGATTTAGAAGGAGAGGAGGCTAATGGGCGGTATGACCGAGTGGTCGCTTGATTCCGAAGCTGCACTCGCTCGCACATCGGCCCTTTTGTTTCCTTGGAAGCCCATATGTCCAGGGAGGCAGAAAAGCGTGATACTGTGTTTAAGTCCCCCTTACATCGCTTGATCAGTTTAGAATTGATTGTAATGAAAGTGATAGCTTTGATGGCTGCCTGCCTGTCGGTGTAGATGTCAATATCCTCGTTATTTTCCAGAGTGAATAAGCTCCTGTAGGCACTCACACTTATGCGGTTGAGAAGTTTTATAGACACAGCAATCTGTGGTTCCTCTGAGAAGATTCCTGAGCCTGTGCCTGTGCCATCCGTAAAAATGGATATACAGGTAGGGTTGATGATCCCACCATTTGTCCAGTTCTCTCTGGAGGAAATCTTGAAGTCGTGAATGAGGTTGAAGTCTGAATGAGGGGAAGGTAATCGGAGAGCGTGGTCGCGTCAGACCATCTGGAGATAGTGTTATGTCCGATATGGTAAACTCTCCACATTCCGGTTTGTCGTAAGCGAAGGGCGTTTTTTGCCGCTATTTCTTTTGCAAAAATGTCCAGTGGGCATAGCATGAGCATGGTTTCAAGGGCAGCAGTCGGGCTAGTCCAGGTTGCATTTGTAGTATCTATACACGTCAGACACTGTGAGGATGCTTAGGTATGTGGGTTTTGCCGCAGGAGGCCACCAGACCAGGCATATCCGTAAGTAAGAATTAGTCTGACCCAGCAATAAATGTACATCCAGTGTGTCAGATAGTGACATTTTTGGGACCCCATTTCCTACCGAAAAATCTACTGCAAGTGTTAAAAGCTACATACATACATGTATATGAGGCCTTATTCGTACGTTCTATTATGTTGTCCTTCTTGTTCAGCCTACGGTCCAATGTCCACCGAAGATATCAATTAAGACTTGGTCGCTCTAAATCAGGTATACGTAAATTTACATAATGTATATACATACATAGTTAGTTAGTAAAATAAATTGCAGAATACACCCGACCACACTAGTGAAACGATCAAGTGAAGTTTTTTATTGTCCAACTTATCCTCTTTGTCGTCAAGAGATCATACTCAAAGTGATTTCATTTATGATAACCGAACATGGTAAAGTGCCTCTGAATCGAAACAAACAACTCACTTTAGTTCTTAGTATGCATATGATCGCAACTAAAGAAACGCACAAAAGGCCATACTCAATTGAAATCGGTCGTCAAAAACTTATAAATTTGTATATAAAACGAGCTCTTACCGAGCGCTAACGGTCAGTTGCCTTTTAAGAAAACATCATGAAATACGTAGCCTGTATCTTTCTCGCACTTATAGTTCTGGTAAGCAATTATAAATACACTTCATTCGTAATACTATAGGTGTCTTTCCTTTTTGGGTAGATAACAGCTAATGAATTTGCAGTAAAGACCCGAGAAGATCTCATCAAGTTTCGAAAACAATGCGCCAATTCGAGAAACGTGACTGCAGAACTGATCGAAAAATACAAGAAGTTTGATTTTCCTGATGAAGAAATCACCCGCTGTTATATTGAGTGTGTTTTCGAAAAATTTGAACTTTTTAATGCTGAAAGCGGATTTCAGATCGAAAATCTTGTTCAACAATTAGGACAAAATCGCAATAAGGACACGGTGAGGACTGAAATCGAGAAATGTGTCGACAAAAATGAACAAAGCAGCAACTCTTGTTCATGGGTATTTAGAGGATTTAAGTGTTTTATCAGCAAAAATCTGCCCCTGGTTCAGGAAAGCATAAAGAATTAAGATCGAAATAAATGTTAGGTGTTTTGAAATGTTTTCTATGTAATTGCTTGCATTCTGGATGCTCAGTGATTGCTTAAGTTTTGAGCGCCGAAAATCGTCTTACTGCGTCTACCTGAATATTTTATTATCATACTGTAATTCTTTATTAACAACAGCTTAAATGGTGTGTGCGGAATGTATCTATACAGACAGACATGAAGGTCGAGGTTGTCCTCCTTTTAGTGGTTCTCATTATTTTTCTTCCCCGTGTCAACAGCGTTAGGTATAAAATAAACACTACCTATGATTGATCCACATTATCTACCTGTGTGGTATTTGCGAAAATACAATTTTACGTGGCTGCTAACAATGTGGCATTTTGCAGAGATACCTATCGATATTTTACAGATCTAACCAAGCTGCAATTTGTTTTATGATGGGGCATGTTCCCCTACCTATTTTCTCTTAAAGCCGGGATTAGTATGACATGAATATATTTAAGAACTGCGCAAAAGTTTTCCAAGAATACTGACGCTCAGATATACATACATATGTAGGACAAAAGAAATAAATGGTCACGAAACTTCTACAAACTTAGCGTGTGCGGAAGACAAAGACACAGTTAATTGCATCTTAATTGCATAAAGACTCGTCTATTTCTGCGATACCAAAGCCCATGTAATGGGCGCACCCTATGTGAACATAAGACTTACCACCTATTAATCGGCAAAGAACCTGCAATCAAATTGATAAAAGGGTATATTAGGGGCATATGGGCTTGGACGAACAAAATTACATCGGGCCCTTAGCAAGTGCCAACCTGGAAAGGAAAAAATCTGAATCTCGTGGAAATCTACATTTTTTGTGATGTTTGAACGATGTGTTTCACTGACATCAACACATATCAGTTTTAACGTTTGCATACAAGCTATCTGGGCGCCTTGGCTCAGTGGTTAGTGCGTTGGTCTATGGAGCAAGGGGTTTGAGGTTCGGCCCCACCTCTCGCGAGCGTCTGACAAACATCCGAGAGTAAAACTGTTCTGAAAAAGCTTCTCAAATAACAAATTACCCTTCGGACACGGCATTAAACAGTAGGCCCCTTCCATTCGTGTAAATAACACGCACAACACGAATGGTTGTGAGAAGCCCTGCGTCCCATCGACCTGTTGCGCCAAGTATTTATTTATTTATACAAGCTATCTATAAGACAAGCAAAATTCAAGTCTGGTATTACAGTTTCTATCGGAGCTAACAGTTTAACCACAAAATGCACAAAAGTCCATATGGGATTAGTCTTTGTTTTATTTAGCAGGAAAATTCCTTAGTGTCAATATTGCTTTCTTGTACAATCCCTGATTATAGGAAGTAAGGACAATCCGAAACGGGTGTGAGACTGACAATGGACTGGCACAAGATCATCACCACTGCATTAAAATGCAGAGCACAATGTACCCATTACCGGAGAAGATAATCATATTCGAAGATCACGGACCTAGTAATGGTCTACTGTTGTATATGGAGCAACATGAGGGGGATCTACCACCACTGCGTAAATCATCGAGGGTCTCTGGTAAAACAATGGAACAATTGCTTTTGGTGGTCTTTTTGCCATTGACGTTGGACGTCAAACTTCCTCACAGTATTTCCTTCATGCTTTAATTCTCATGTACTCTTGTGAAACTCGAGATACGGGAACAATATTTGGTTCTCTCCGAAAGCCCATTATCGCAGGTGGTGTTCTACAGACTTTCCTATACTGCTAGCAAAGAACCCCTCCATTTTAATTTTAGCATCCAATCTAGGACTATGTATGTGTACGTACACACGTTTTATAAAGCAGTTGTAGACGCTATCTTTGATGTCGTCATCTTTGTTCTCTCAACCTGTGTGATCACTTGCATATAAACCTAATATTAGGCTCACACATCGAAGTGAATTACTAAAAATATCTTTCAATTTCAAACGCAAGTTTAAGACAATCCCCATTGACATGAGCTTAAATTATGTTAACGTTGTGGACGCCATCATTTTCCATGAATAACTCGCTTAGCCACACCTTCCTTTTGAGCAGATCTTCCTAGTACTTTTTGAAAAGTATGTTAATATCAAATCAATGAGTTTAGTAAGAGATTCTTTGTCTAGCACAGGCAAGATGAAGCTCACCCAGTCCAGCCTGTGTAGTCAGATCTCCAAAAGGCGACAGTAAAGTTTTCGATCTGACACAGTAGGGGCGCTGCAATGAAAATCCCATTCTTTGATTAAATAGGATTAATAATTTATGAACCCCTTCATTTCAAGTTATCAACTGCCAAATTAATCAAGTTACTCTTCAATGTAGAAATAAAAGAAAAAAATAATTATTTTGCCCGACGGGCCAATGGAACCCATGGCCTAGCTTTTACAAACTATTCGTGTTGTGTGTTTTATATCCTTTACCGAAATGGGTGACCTACTGGTTAATGCCTTATCCGAAGGGTAACTAGTTGTTGAAGACGTTTTCTCACGCAAATTGTACTCTCGAATGTTTGTCACGCTCTCACGTCCATTGTATCATGGGAAAAAAATGTTTTTCCGGTTGAGATCACTGGTAATGAGATTTAAAAAAAAAAAGAGAATTGTCTCGCAAAAATCAATTGGTTGACGAAAAAGCATTTTGCAGAGATGATAAACAAAATGTAAAATGCTATTCACATAACTTCTGCAGAAACAGTAGGAATGAGGAGGAGAAAGAAATCTTTCTCCACCTTCCATGCATTTGCTCTGCTCTGTTCCATAAAAGTCTACTCCAGCTCTACTCCAAGAGCTCGTAGACCTTTCTTTGACAACCTAAGCAAACTATCGTCATAACTTTACTTACTTAAGTCCTGTATCCCCTTGTGGTTCTCGACAATGCCATCGTGTGTCTCAGGTCTCCCCAACTCTTTCCCAGTTGCAATGCTTCCTTCTCAACTATTCTGTGCCACGTTCGCCTAGGACCACCGCGTATCCTGCCATCCTGAGTAAGCGGGTTCCATTGCATCGCGTGGTCAGCTATGGACCTGTCATTGGAGAATATGCCCAATCCACTGCCACTTTCGTCGTCGTATTGTTGTGCTTATACATAGGTTCATGGCCCGTTCTCTGATAAAGTTGTTCGTTAGAGATACGATTTGGATTTGGAGATAATGACTACCGTCATTAGGGGTTGAAGTTGTTTTACTTTACCAAATGGTGCGATTCACGGCATCACAATGGACCTTAGTTTGTCTGCACACCTACACAGAAAGCCATTCTAACATAAACCTAAACCTAAAGGTCTATTGTCTTTGATTACCGAGAATCCCACAAAACATTCCAACGAATAAGCGAATGAATTTCTCGACATTTGTAAGACCAATCCGAACAAAATGTTGCATCTTCTTGCGACGTGTAAAACAAAACAACAAAGACTGCAATCCTAGAGAGATAGATCTAAGACCATATCCTCTATTTCTTCTTGCTTTTTTTGCCAGTCTATTGGATAGTTTTCAAAACGAAATCCTTCAGAAATCACGAGGATTCATACGGCGTAGTGCGATTTTTTTGGCAAGCTAATCCAGCAATTCACAAGTGCCAACTTGCTCTACGTCTATGCCCGGTTTCCTACTATTTTGAGGAAAAATGTGATGCCCAGTGTTTTTTCACAATATCTTACCATTCCAGCAGCAATATGAAAAGTTTCGAAGAGATCAGTGATTCTATTTTGTCTAGCATAATATATTGATTTTGTCAATCAAGATTGTGACAAAAAGGGATGGAAGGATTTGTCGGACCACTTAAAAACGATTGCTTATGGGAGTTACATGACTGCTTGGAGGGTAGGTTGGTCATGGGTCACACTCTCGTCAGGGTTCTGATGTACATACATACGTATGTATGCTGACGACATTATTTTTCTAGAGGAAGATGTGCATGATGTTCTAGAATTTTTTCAAAACCCAGAATTTTAGGATAATCCTCGAAAAGTCAAGAATATTGATATTTAGCAAGGGGAGTAGAAGAGCTAAAAAGAAAAACGGTTTTACGAGGCTTTAGAGATAATACTAGAACTAGAGATAGTTAAGTAAAGTAAGTACGTAAGTAAAAAACTTTGAAATTATAGGATAAGGCGAAGAATAGTTTAAACAACACTTGGTGTAATTTTCTTAGAGCAAAGATCGTAAAGTTTTGAACTAAATTTAGATTATTTAGTGCAGTGACTAAAGCAATAATCAGCTATGCAACTCAGTTATGGGGTTTCTCGAACTTCAGTGCTGTGGATACATTTCAAAAGTATTTTATAAAGAGTTTTTGGTTTGCCCGAGTTCATTCCCAATTATATAATTAGCTTTGAAACAGAAGTTCCTGACATGCAGGAATGACAGGCTTTATTTCGAGGCCGCTTTCGGGGAGACAACAAAAACTGACACATATTCCACTTTATCGGGAAGTATCCAATCTTAAAATCCATGCGTCTCAAGTTTCCCGAACCATACTTACTGTACTCAACGGAGCTGCTCCTAATAATTGGGAAACGTTGCACAAATATGTATGTATACATTTTATTGATGGTACCGAAAAAGTATAGTTGAAGGATATACATACATATGTAGTCCTTCAGTATAATAAAACAGTTTTTTTCAGGATATAATCTCTCCCAAACAGACGACGTTTGTCTTATGTTTTTTTCATTTTTCTTTTATTGAAAATAAACAAATCAATTTATTGTCATTGGTACATACTGAAAAACTACATTACGTTCGATGTTTTTCTATGTTTTTTTTTTCTTCAAAATACCAAAAAGTTAGTACAGATTGAAAATTGTATGTGTACACACATATTTGAATTAGTTGAAAATATGCAATGATTTCAGGATTTACATGTATTCATACATGCGTAATTCCCCTTCATACAAACATATATCTAAGGAGTTTTACAAATAACCGGTTTTTCTCAAAAACGCATTAAGAACACACTCAATACTATAATTTGCAAGGAAAAACACCATCTGCTTTGGGTTTACTTATTAAAATAGAAAGACAGACATATATTTTGTACAAACGAGTGTGGTGGAAGTACCCATGCATGCACACATACATATGTACTTAGTTGGTATCAACAGGTATCAGTTGAGTTTTATGAGGATACTTCGGATACAGACGAACTTGTACTGAAAGACCCTTTGCACACAGATACCTGCATTACGCATCTTTGAATTGACTATTTCATTCTCTGCTGGAAAATAATGTGGATATTTACGTTAGGATTTCTTACATGTGTTTACAACTACATATGTACATATGGTAGGAAAATTTTACCAGGTACCAATGGTATAAATGCGATTGAAACCCGGTTTACTGCATTAGTTTATCTTAGAACTTGGCAGAGGAAGTACATCAGTTAAAAAAGAAAATAGAAAATAATTCAATGGCAGTAAACGAGAATGAAGTTAAAGATGAGGGCCCTACCACCCTTTACGATTGTCTGTTTAACTATCATCCAAAGCCTCCGCCACATTGGACGAAGTATATCAACAGTCTTATACAAAAAGTTCAGCCAAAACAACAGCCAATCAAGTCGAACTCCAATGGTAAAGTTGCCAAATAACTCCGTTGACGACCCGGCCTCCCGATATTTTAAGTGGATTATTGCATTGAAATATACTTAAATACATGTAGTACGTATTTGTGTATGTAATTATATCGGATAATGTTACTTATTTGTTTAACTAGTATAAGTTCCTCCTTCATTAATAAAAAATAAATTTTATTCGTGCTAAACAAATTTGATTTTGTGTTCATTAATTAAAAAGTGGTATTTTGATTGTAGTTTTGACTTGGGGTTCTCTACTCGCTGGGGTTAGCTGTTGAAAGGAACAAGCAGTGTGATCTTAGAAGAAGAAAGTGATCTTCTTAGGCCTTTTCATCCCTCGGACGGCGTATGACGTCAGAAACGCCTGCTCACGATATTGTTCGGAATTCTGCAACTCGTTTCAATCCTATCATGATTTGTAGGTCATCTGACTTGGATTCCTTCTCCCCTGTTCTGCGCAGCGTTTGATTAGATGAATGGATTCTATTGAAAATGATGCTTCACATCGGAATTGTGTTCAGGTCGTAAGGTGTTATCATTAATTGCAGATCCGTTTTCGTTAGTGATATGGCTTCATTGCATCAAAGTAGGTAGAAATCTGTTCACAAAAGCAGCTTGGGATTAAAAGCGGTGGTAAATTTCCATACCTACCACCCTCGTACAGTAATTGTAGTGACTAACAAAAAGTGCTAAGAATGCTACTCTTCCAGATTTTGAACGTCACACTAAAGAAAGCTTTATGTATGTACATACATAGCTCCCCCGTTCGTATGACCATCGGTCGAGACTATATTGCGTAATGTTAGTTTAATGGTTAATTAATGATTATTTAAGCGCTCAGGCTTAATCTCTTGGCTGAATTTATCTTCTGTTTACTCTCTTTACCACGGTTTCCATTCTGGTTTAACAATTCTGGGCGATAACAAGCAGATATCATCAGCGTTATCAAGATGTTTTAAATATGTTTTAATATTCCATTAAACCCCTTGGCTTTCATTTGTATAATACCACTCCACAAGAAAAAACAGTGGCGGATGTATAACTTCAATAAAATTCAGGAGGAAGATCGTGAGAGGTGTGAATTTATTGTGCGTCTTAAAGCAGAAGCGCAAACATGTCGATTTGCAGATTTTTTGGAAAACGTGAAGGCAGAAGGTAAAGTCAATACAAAAAATCCGAAGGAAAGATGTGGTGGTGTCGGTTGTGCAGCTATGGATCCAAAAGATGGCATGTATAGATTTAGCAAGGATTAAGTCAAACCCACCTAAATCTTCACTCAATCCCACCGATTTCCATACGAATTGGCGCCTATAAATCCCGTCTAAATATGAGATTCATATTAACTCCCACTTAAATCCTCATGCTATACAAATCGTACAGTAAAAGTCGCTTTTGTGTGCCGACTAAGAAAAAAAAAGAAATAACGAAAAGTCAAAATACATTGAGCAATTCAGTTTCATTTTATTTGTAATAAGAATTTTAGTAATTCTAGCTTTAATCAAATACAGGTAGTAATTAAAATTCCACCTACATTCATACTTCTGGAAATTATAAAAATTTGACCAATCTGTTTGACAGCAAACGTCAATTGTAAACCTAAATCTCGATAGACTCCTTCCGTAAATCTAAATGTGTTTTCACTAAATCCCAGATTTAGTTTTTGGTGGAAATATGAGTATGAGTTTTCTAGAAAGAAAATTATTAATAGTACTGCAAGAAATGCTTCACCATAAGTTATGTACAATATGCAATTACTGGCCGCGTTCCGATTTCTAGGCACTACGTAGTCAAACGTTTCTGATTGGTGTACAGATTCAAATTTGACTGAAAAGTAAGGCAATTTTTTTGAGGTAGTGGACTGGATTCGAAGGCAAGAAAATGTGAAATGTGAAGAATCAGCTGATCGGCAATATTTTATTATTTGAATGGGTTATGTACAATAAATGAACAAATTACTTTCCAAATAAATTGCAGGGAAGTGATCATCGATTTGATACAATAAGAGGATATGATTATTTGATGAATATGCGCTGTGTTTTCATTAAAATTTTATATTAAAATAACAGTCCCAGGTTGTAAGTGAAGCAGAAATTTTTAGAAAAAGTAAAGGGACCTTGTTTTTATTACCGGCTATTTTTTCCAATTAACCCTGTTTTAAAGGTTCCTATTTCATATAAAAATATTTTATCAGTAAGATCCCTTGACAAGCACAGTCCACACTTTGTCCAAAGTAAAAGCTGGAAGTGAGGATGCGAGGTGCGACACTTGAAATGTCACCTACCTTTTCAGTCAGTTTGCCGTTCCATTTGTTAGGTCTTACCTCAAAATGTAGTGCCTAGAAATCGTAACGCGCCCACTTTTACGGGCTCACGCACTTCGCGAACAAAACCGCTCTCCCGAAATCATATGTATGTACGTACGAACCCAGGGGTATAAGAAATTAGCTAGTTATAGAATGAATTACTGGTAGGTAAGGTTCAACAAAACACGTAGTTTCACTGATAATGTAAGTATTTTGTGTTCTGGTGATAGTTACTTTCACGATTTTTCACTACGTACATACATATTCATTTCAACGTTGAACCTGAATCGGAACCTATGTACCTACTCGTATACGCGTTCTGAGTCGTAACCGAGTCTCCCCTACAGTCGTTTTTTCTTTTTAGCTTAGAAGAGACAGCGCTCTAACCAGAACCTGAACAGCTCGACCTCTCTGAACAGAGCATTACTAGAGCGATCTCTGAACAATCTAATTTATTTGAGGAGCACGATCGACCAGAAAGTATTCATAAAACAGGCAAATGAATCGAAGATTAATGCTTTTGTTCCTTGAAAACACTCAAATAGTGTTTATACACATATAAAATACTTTTTTAATTAATTACTCCTAATATTTAATTAACAACAAGCCCTTGGGCGTCATTCCAAATGATTTTGAGTTTGTTTTCCACTGCCTTACCTGCGTTAAGCATCAAACTCGCTGTCCTTTAGTCGATTCACTTTCACTTTCCACTTGCATCGTAGAAAACGTCGGGCGAACTACCTTACCGGTGAGTAAGTTGAATTCAAAATTGGGACTAGAAAGCACCTGGAAAATCTCATATTTGTGATAACTATTATCAATTACTAATTTATGTTGAGGAACACAAATTTTCATGTTAACAATCTATTGTAAAACGTCATCGAAATATGTATGTATGTTGTATCAGCAAAGCATCCTTAGAAATAAAATGGACAGTTGACGCCTCTAAATGTACACCTCATAATGTTGGAAGGTTCAATAGAGCAAAGAGCTAAGGAAGGGTAAATTTAAAAACGTCGAGGATATGCGCAACACTGCAAACTGTGCGCTGCTTTTACACTGCTGATACCTTGTTTCCGATGCCATACACAACTTCCAATAAAAAAGTTATTGCTGCGCAAGTTGCTTGGTTTTCCTTCGCTTTTTGTCATACTTCCCTATTATGATTGGCAACTGAACGTAGTTGTGTTGTCTTCCACACAAATCAACTTTAATACGACTGAACTAATTTTTGGAATTACATAACTACAACACAACTATTTTCAGTTGAGCTAATGGAGCCAACTTGAAGTACATATGTAAACAGACGATTTCGATGCAAACAGAAGAAAACTCAAAAAGTCGTCGGTTGTAATTTGAATATTAAACAAAATACAAAAATGGAAAGCAGTTCAGTCTCGTTTTTTATAGTAACGACTATAATATGATGATAAAAAAATTCTACTTATGTTGATCGTATCCCATAAAGTGCCCGCTATAGTTCCAACCCTATAGAACACAGTCTCAACTCAAGTATCCTAACTTCTATTTACAGATTCATTAGTCATTTCATTTTGAATGAAGTGAACTATTTATTAAAGTCTGCGGTGGGCTCAGTATGATGCTGCTTTTCGTTTTTGGTTTTCCGAAATTACTTTGTTTCGCTTTCCACTGGTTTAACCCAAGAATTCACTCCTTTTGAATCCCAATGGAACAAATCCGGATGTTCGTCAAGTAGGGTGGGTGTTTGTATCTTCCAGACTTCAAAAATACTTTTAAACATTTCCTTTCTTACGATAAAACCATTCCCCTTTCTGTAAAACAACCATCGTCAACTGCACAATCAAGGTTGTCTTTTTGACAGTTAACACAACCACAATAGGTCTGCTCCCGTACTTTCTGCAACAAAATTTATAGATTGTCTAATTTCTAAGAGTGTGGGTAAAAAAAAAACAAAAAAAGAGTAAAGTGTACAAAAAAGTACGGGAACGTATCGAGCAAAAAACTGCCCACTTTTTAGACGTGTGAAACATATGTATGTGAGAAAAAACCAAATGTATGAATGAATTTTTTACTCTAAAATAAGGATTTCAAGAATATACAAATGAAATAATAAGCATTTAGCATTCTATGAACACATTTGTACATGTTTTCCATAATTTCGTTTGAATTTAATTTTGAAAACTAACACAAAAAAAGCAAACGTCAACTTTGACAGATTTTATAAGCTGATGCGCGTTCCGAATTCCTCTTTTTTACTGTTTATTTATCCACTTAAACACTATTATACATTTTGTTTGTTTAAATAAACCTAAAAATTACCTTATTTATAACTTAAAGTAAATGACCTCAAGGGTTCTCAACACTTATACTATTATTTTGTTTTTTTTTAAGTACTTAATTCTAACAAATACTTTTTTTTTTTTGTCTTATTTCTTTATTATTTTTGTTCGTTCCGAATTCCAGGCACTAGATAGTCAAACCTATTTGTTCAATATATGAAGTGTTTTTATTAAAGCACAAGTCCAAAGTTTTAAATAAAACAGACATTTAAAATAAATAAATAAAGAGACCTTGTTTTTATGATAGTCTATTTCTTGCACTAAAGCCTACTTTACAGCTTCCTTTTTCATACACATATGTATATTTATAAGTAAGGTGCTTCGACAAGCATACTTCCACACTTTGTATTAAGTCAAAACTGGAAGTGCGGATGCGAAATATGACACTTGAAATGTCACTTACGTTTTTCAGTCAGCTTGCCGTTCCATATGTTAGGCTTTACCTAAAAAGTAGGCCTAAAATCTGGAATACGCTATATAATTCTCTAAGTTGAGATCGATAATAGGTCTGCTTGCGTACTTTCTGCACCAAAATTGGTAGATTGTGAAATTTCAATCTACTATGCAACGAATTTTAGAAATTTCAATCTAAAATTTTGTACTCTTGTGAGCGCTCTCTTCGACGAAAAACTACAAAACTTTTGCGTACTCGAACAGGATTTAGCGACTTTTCGTGGATTTTCGTGAAAATTCGTTGTTTTGGAAGAGGATGCGAACAGACCTACAGCTGTCGTTGTGTACCATAATAGGGATGATAATCTTCCTAAAACGTTCATCGTGGAGATCGGTATATTTTTGACTACAGCCCTGTTTCATCGTTAAGTACTTTCGATCGACGACTGATTAAAAAGTTAGACAAAACTAAATAGCTTTCCGGGTTAGATTTAGAAATAATCAAAAACTATCTTTTGTTTTTCAATTTCAACTAAAATAATTTTCTTTTTAGACAGTGCCTCTAAAAAAATTTCTACATAAAAGCACGAACGACGACTACCGATGTCTGCTCTAACACAACTGGAAACAAATACTTTAAAATGTGTAACAAATTAATTGCAACTATGTGCTCCCTGTCCAAATTTCTTTATCGCCCTTCTTTACCAAATATATATAATATTCCCTGAAAAGTTTAAACAATATTCAAATCAAATATGCAATATGTTACATACTTACTGGCTTCATCAATTTTCCCAAATCATTACTTACTAGTACTTTGTCGGCCTAAGTCCACAGATTCAATATTTAAACAAATAAAAACATTTCGGGTGTTGTGAGGATACATAAAATAAAAACTAGGATTTGATTGTATTGTACAATGTTTATATTTAAGCATAAAGCTACCTCCGCAAATAAAACAGCGACAGTTGTTGGAATAATATTTATTATTTCTTCATTTTTATCATTACTTTTTAGCATTTTGTTTTATATAATTATTATATAAGTTTAAATAGGGTTTTTTTCTCATTTTTTCCTTGTTTTGCGTTTGTTTTTCTTTTGGGTTGATTTTTTTAACTTCTTTTGTTTATTTTTTTCTTTTGAATTTTTTTTATCGTCTCCTTTTTTTCGCTCCACCTTTTTTCTTTCTTTTCCTTTTATATATATTTTTTTCTTTTTTATATTTCTTTGATTTCTTCTTTTGTCTTTTTTCTTCTTATTTCTTAAAATATTTTTTTTTATTTTTATATATTTCCGACACATTCAAAAAACATTATAGTTGAAATTATAAGCGCTCGTTAAATATATCGATATATATATTTTTTTTAGTTTCTTTCCTTTGTAATTTTTCTTCTTTTTTTTTATGTGAAATCTTTCCTTTTTTTTCTTCTCATTTTCATTCATTTGTTGTTTTGTTATATTTATTTTTTTATTTTTTGTTTCTAGTCTTTTTTTTCTAAATTAAGAAGACATATAATGTTTTTTGAACTATATATATATATATATTTTTCTTTTCAATAAAAATCTGAAATAAATTGATTTTGTTAAAATTAAAAGTGTAAATATCTTAACGACTAACATGCAAGCTGAATTATGTGGATGTGAATTGGTGTAATTTCTTAAGAATGTTCAAATTGTAACAGAGATTAAAGCGGAAATAAAATAGAATTGATTGTAATAATGGAAATGAAATATAATAAACTTGAGCTGAAAAAATACGTTCTTTTTTACTAATTGACTAATGTAAAAACTAGCATGGTTGTTGGCACACTCTTAGAAAAATACATACTGAAAACCAAAAATGCTAACAACAAACGCAACAAAGTAGGATGGATCAACGCTCTTCAAATGAAAGCAAAGGCGTATGGTGCTCGTAAGAAAATCAAAAATGGTATAAAAAAGTTTTATTTTATATTTCACCTAAAGTCTGTTTCCTTCATATTAATAAAAATCAGAGAATTGTGATCTTCTGAAAAATTAAACAAGATAACGAAACACCATTAATTGGATGCTGATGAGATGGAGTTTTTTTTTTGTTTTTGAATAAATTAATAAAATATGCTAAGTTCCTCTCATTTAAACTCTGTTCTAACTAGGTTTTATTGTATTGGTAATGCTATCACGGACTACGCTTATAAGATTTATGTTCTATAATGACAAAATATTTGTGACTTTTCCACGCCTGCTTATACTAATTTAAAAATGCTAATGAATAACTTTACAGCAGGTTTTATTAGAACTACCTACATATGTATACTTTCACGTTCATGAAGGATTCACATCGTGTTCTGAAACTTCTCCACAAATTTCCTACAAATGTAGAACTAGTTGGCTCAGAATGTTATACAATACGTGGACTAGTGACGAAAGCATCAAGAAAGAATTTACCGTCAACTTAGAATTACAAACCGCGCTTGTTTTCCAAAATGTCTAGACCGGAAGAAAGATAAAAAGTGCGCAGTATTTCAATGCAGATGCATATACTTAGTACTAGCAAATGTTTTGGTAGACGGTGTTTGGAATAAATATTTTTAAAAACTTTTTCTTCCATTTATTACGTCACTTAAGGACTACAAATTGTAGAACAACTTATTCGAAATGACCCCCATTTGGCTTCCAGTAACGGCGAAGTCGGTCTGGCCAATCATCGTTGCAGTACGTACATACCTCGTCCATTGGAAAATCTTCTCTGCTCGGGCAAGGGCGCGCTTCATACTTAATACTTGGATGTCTAATAGTCTCCAGAACGAAAAATTGTTTGTAGTATACTGAATTCAAGTCCGGGCTACCCGATGGCCAACCATCCGTGGAAATGAAGTTCGGAACGTGGTTTTTTAGGCAGAGGAGCTCCACAACGTTCTCCAAAATGTCCGTTTGATATACCTTTGCTGAAATTTTGTCAATTTTTTGGCAGAAGTGGAGCTTGGTAACCTTATAGCAGGCCGCTCCCCACCAAACCATCACAGAAGCTGGTTGGTGGCCACGTCGAACTCTCGGAAGTTCAACGCATGTCGTGATGACAGAACATAGACTATTATTCTGTTGGTTGAATGATTCTTAAACGGTGAGTTTTCTCATCAGTAAACAGAATTCGTCTGTGACCGTTCTTCGCGTACTGGCACCACGCCACAAACATTTAAGAATAGAACACACACAACTCGCATGATTGTGAGAAGCTAAGAGCTGGACAGAAGTAATACGTAAAGAATTGTTTTGCCAAATTCATATTTTTGTTTGAGTATAAAATGTGCCAGAAAAAAATGTGCTGATAGGTAAAGCCTCAAACCATTTGTCGCTAGTACTATCCAAGCGGCAGTTGGTGTGAGAAGTAGAGTAGACTGTATTTACCGGACTCGGAACGAACTCGACAACTCAGAAATTAAGCGATAGACAGCATACAGAAATTCTAGTATTTTGTCGAACAGTTTATGGTCAATGGCAAAACCGAACAGGATACAGCCAGCCGAATCATATTATATTGGTGTAGCTCTTGAAAATTATCTCTACTTGCGAGAATTCTACGTAGGGAACACCTACACCAGGAGAAAGGTCGGAAACACGAGTGTCGTAAGTAAATACTGCAGAGCTGTCGAGGAGTAATCTTGGCAATGGGAGGAAGAGTTGAGAAAGTGCGATTTCGACGTTTTTCGTAGCTCTCCTAGTCGACCAGACCTTTTTACTGATAGCCTGGTTTATTAATTATGCAGGATCCATAAGTTGGGCGTGGCATTCCACATTTTTGAGATCATTATCACGATATTTCATTGAAAAAATGTTTTTTTTATTATTCAAAAAACGCTCCCTAATGTAGACTTTAAAATTTGATACATCATATCATTGCATATGCCTTAGACCTTAGAAACAATAACTCCATCCGTTTAGTTTTAGTCACAGATATGCAGGCAGTATTGGTGGTCCCAATTTTCTAGACTTCTCATCGTAGTAAGTAGTAGAAGCACAAAAACAAATACTAGTGAGTGTAATGTGGAGAAATTGAAAATATATGTATATATTTGAAACGACTCTTGTCATTTTCTTCACGCACTTTTGGCAAATGTACATCTAGCAAACGCCGAAAAGTGCAGGTTTTAATAATCATACGTTGATCCCCCATGAGTTAGGTGCAGCAAGATCCGTACGTTCGTTGAATGTGGCAACCACTTTGTTCACCAGAAACACTTAAGGATCTGTCCCTAGGATCCCGCTTGCCATTTATGTCTGCCGCGACATACACTGATAGAATTGCAGGTCGTGGTTGTTTTCGATTTACATACCCGTCTATTCGAATCAAAAATCAACTCTGCAAATCTTCCAAGTCATCATGCGTCTCGTTTTGCAACAACTTACCTGTTATTGCTGCTTGACTACATACCCAAACAAATAATAGCAAACTTTTGATAAAGTTCATTAAAGGGCAGACTTGAACAATTCATGTTTATCTGTTTTAAAATGATTAATTCTCAATCCTCAACATTATAAGGAATTCGTACCCACTACGTATATAGTACGTTTACATACTATTGTATAATATTTTATAACATAATGTACTTGTTTCTACGGTGTTTGGAAAATATACCTATTTACTATGCGAGATAAAATACTACACAACACAGGAAACGTTTCTTGTACTAGAATAGTATTGACGAAAGAAAACATAAGGGTAAAACAATTTTATTCTCTGTCTTATACATCCCGTTTTTTAGTCCAATCCAAAGACCAACCAAGTTTTTAGTGCACACATGGTCTAAGTGTATTGTCTTCCGCTATGACGTTCCCAAAAAATAGACTCACATATGTACGTTTCAATATTGTATGTATTGCATACATATGTACGTAGTTAAATGCAGAAAGAAATCACATTTAAATTATCATCCCATTAATGAACATATGTAAATCAGTTACGAGCGCATTCTTTAATAACCTTTCTCTCATATAGAACTCATAAGTTAAAATAAAAACTACTCTAATAAATGGTCCCCTAACTAATAATACTGATAACAAACAAAAGTCCTATGAAAACAAACCAAAACATATGTACATAGGTAGTAAGTAGTAGAAATATGTACTATGTGTAAAGTTACCTTTTAAAATAAACCTGCGGAGATACCCTTTTGGCTCTTGTCTAATCATGGAATGTGAGGATAACACTGCTTAAGAATCTTTGGTAAACAAAGTGTTCACTTATACGCAACAAGTGATTAATTATTGATAACATTACGTGCATACTCACTTACTCCCTGAATCTACCAACCACACAATCAGCCCTATTATGAATATATTTGTTGACGGGAAGGAAATAGTTCGCGTGAACAAAAAAGTCCTTCGGAATTCATAATAAGGCTGAATAGTCACATCACTCACTTTATTCATCACATAATACTGAACTATAGATAGTGACAATTGTAGTTGTACTGAGGTTTATTTACTCAAGAACACTATAATTTAATCCGCTGTGTCAACGACCAATATTCCCGAGATTTTCGCTCTTCAACTTCCGCTTGAATGTTTCACTGTTTTGCTCGTATAATTCAGTCCTGTCTTGTAATCCGATACATATAATTATATTGTTAGCGCAGAGGTTAAGATCCATTGTCTTTTAGATACCCAAGCCGTGTTAAATTGTTCGAGGTATGCTCTAAGTATTTAAATATTTTTTCAATACCATGAACGGATCAGAAATGTTTAAAGCACCTACGGCGTATGCTAGCTTAACAATTATGTGTTTCATGCAGCTGGCTTTTTCTCATAAGGATAAGAGTGGCGCATCACTGAGCGGTTCTTATATTTTTTCTGTTTTCTGATTCCGTAATCGATCCTCAGATTACCCCGACGAGGTAATATAGGTCTTCAAAAGTTGCCACAGCAGTTGCGTTATATGTAGTATTCCAGTATCCCCCAATAAGTTTTTGATTAAATTTTGTTATTGTACATCTGCTGCTACAAAAAAGCTATATATCTGAACTTATTCATGCGAAGAGACCCTGTTTATTATAATGAGCACACGTTTCCTGGACATCTCTCTAGATATAGTGTATTAAGTCCAGACCTCGGAATTAAATTAGGTTGATGCGTACAAGATTTTCGATAAATATGCACCTTGAACATTTAAATGGTTTGTTCGTTATAAGCCAAAAAAACGCGTTTCACGATAATGTACACTACTCAATATTCAAGTAGACTGAGGCATTTGGAGGCAGCTGCAAGATTAGTAACACCTCAGACCGACATGTTTTTGAGGATACTTTAAAAGGTATGAGTTGAGTTCGAAGATCGACGTTATTTGAGATGTAACTAAAGTTTCTAATTCATTATGAGATAGTTCCTTACTTGCAAAATGACATAAGGTAATACATAGGATCCCAAACTATATATTTAGTAAAGTAATTTCATAGATGCAATCGGTACTATAACATGTAAAAGAATGTTACACCACGGCATCGAAAAAGGCACTTAGACTCAGAGAAACTAAATTATGATTAAGAGCACATAAAAGGGAAAAGAAACCGATTATGGAGGAAACATAATTAACTGGAAACAATTAACACACGCCGTGGCTCAGTGGTTAGTGCGTTGGACTATGGAGCAAGGGGTTCGAGATCGAATCCCAGTCGGAGAACACCTAAAAAGTTTTTCACGGCCCCACCTGAGGGTCTGACAAACATCCGAGAGTACAATTGTCCTGAGAAAGCTTCTCAAATAACAAACTGCCCTTCGGATACGGCATTAAACAGTAGGCCCCTTCCATTCGTGTAAAGAATATAACACGCACAACACGAATGGTTGTGAGAAGCTAGGCCCTGGGTCCCATCGACCTATAGCGCCAAGTATTTATTTATTTATAATTAACACACGCGAGTCTGAGATTCTAGTCTGTAGTTAATAAATTCAGTGACAAAGTCAAAAAGCATACTCCGACCTTCGAGTTTTTATACACGAAAAGTAAAATATAGATGGAAATTGTTATTCCGAAGACTTAAAAACTACTCGAAAGAAGATTAAGTGTGAATAGATATAGATATCCTTTAGAAGTATAAAACCTTTGAACTATAATCACATAATATCGATATTTGGCACACGTTTTTCTAAAGTCAGGCCCGTTTGGTTTGGAGTTGTTTTTGAACATTCAAAATATGATGCCGTTCCTTATACTTTATACATGTATACATATGTACATGTCATAAACAAGAGAAACCACGAGGTTCAAAGTTATTAGTTTCTTGGCTCGACTGGTAACCTTTTAACATAACACACAAAATAGCAATACAAGTCAACGTGAAATGATGAAACATGTGGTTGATGGTAATACTACATTCAAAGTGTACACTCAAATCAGGAGATCAAAGAAGATGTAATACCCCTAGCTTGAATATTAAGGTGCAACTATATTCCACTTAAAGGTAGTAAGAACTGCTTTTCGTTTGGAACGCGTCGACACTTGCATTTTTTTTTGGTCTGGATACTGAAATCAGTATCATGTACACGCAATGTCAACCGAAAAAGGACCAACTGCTTACAACCATTCGTGTTGCGGCTGTTATACTCTTCAATGAAAAAAGCCCTACAATTTAATGACATTTTTTTCTATTGACTTCCTCTTGACAATTACTCTAATGTTTGTGAGACTATCGCAAGAGGTGGTACCGTGATAAACCGTGATATGGAGACCGAACCTCGTACTCCGACTCAGTATTCCAAATTGTAATTTTGGCTTTTCCATGAAAGTTGTGCTATCGGAGATTTCTCAGACACTCGCGAGAAGTTTTTGCCGCGAAAAAACGTTTTATATTATCTGATTACGAGTCCTACTCATTGGGCTATTGAGCTTTTGGGTCATGGAGTATGAAACCATGGCAACGATTTTTTATTCTATTTTGTCTCCAGCATTAAAACTATGAATTGTAGTTTTGAAATGGCTAAAGGCTGGAAACGAAAGGAGTTTCCAGTAGAAAACAGTACCAGCTTTCGTAAAATGTGCAGAAAGTTTTGTACATAAACGACCTTAAGGTATTTTTAGTTTCTCCATTATGTCATTCCGAAGCTTGAAGTAGGAAAGGACTTACAAACACTAGCCTACAAGCTATTAAAAACATCTCATGTCACATCTGTGACAGTCACTATCACTGAAAACTAAATAAAAATCTGCAAGGGCCAAAAAAAAGAATTACAACGAAACAACCGCAACATACCGTGGAGGGCAAACGTGCTGGGCGCCAAACTATCATATAATTGGGAGAAAATTAAAGAAAAGCAAAAAGCATGATCAGAATTCATTAGATCTCAATAAAAAAAAATAGAAATTAGTTAAAGCACCAATAAAATAAGACTTAGGTCAGGAGTTTAATCCAGGAAGGATTTATTTAGAACTGAGATTCTTAAGCAAACCAAGGGTTAAAACTACAAACTTCATCAAATTAACGTGGAGAATGTTCCGAATCGACCTGAGCTTCCTTCATCTCAATGAGAATTCTTACTTACTTACTTAGATCGTAAAAAAAACACCTTTGTTCTCGTTGGTATCTTTTTTTTTTAGCATTTCCTTCTCAGTTACAACATCAGAATCTTATCTGTAATGTGTGACGAAACCATGTGACCATTCATCGTTTGAAATTAAAAGAGTGACATCCAGATTATAATCATTTTATGTACAATCATCATATGTCATATATATTGTCATTGTAGCAATGATGTTGCCCCGTACTTTGCAATTCGTACATAGCATTTTCAATATTTATCAGCATTTGTTTTTCAAGACTATCGAGCAGCAGTTAATACACATATACAGTTTCCTATGTGAATGATGTGTATTTCGCAATATAAGTAGAAATCATATTAAGCTATATTCCTTCATTTAAGCAACTCCATCTTATTCGTGGTTAAGGTACCAGTATACCGAATGGGTTCGTACCACAAAGTTTCCAAGTACTGTCACAACTGAAGACAAACAAAAAATTATGAAGGCAAGAAACTCGACATATATTGATCGTTTCACAGGTAGAATAAGCACCAAAAAGAGTAAAGAACGTAATGTAATAGACGCAAGACTTGGGAGCCAATATAATATAGACGATCGCACAGTCCATTAAAATATTTCAAATAACAACTTCAACAGCAACTGCATGAGCGTATCAATAATAAGTGTAAGCGTTGGACCTAATTTGTTTTCAATAGATTCTTTCCTATGAAATAATTACAGTCCTTTGCAGCTAAGTCTACGAATTTGTTAGTAACTATATGTAACCTGATACGTAGTCAATAATCCTAGTTAGCTCTTCGCTATGTATGTAAATACCTAGTTATGTATTATTTTTGAGTTATATACATGCATTCCAATCCTCTGTTAAAAGGGTAAACTATCTTAAGTCAATGGAGGTAAATTTCTTACAATTTATTTGCTGTTTATACAGTTTTATTGCATCCTTGTGTTTCGTGTTTCTATCAAACTTGTATCCAAATTCAAACATATTACAATTATTTGAATATCTGTTAAAACAAACTTAAGATAGTTTACCTTTCCAGTAGAGAATCTATCCACCTGAGCTATAAATTTCTACTACCAAAGTTGTATATCAATAAATATAAATAGTAATAAGCTTAAGAGATCCCCCACCCGATGATTTAGCGTTAATTTGCTTACGCACGCAGACAAAATTAAGAAAAACAACAAAACAGAAAGTGAACGGGCACTTACCTTAAAAATAAGAAGGAAAAAGCAATAATCAGTAAGGTGCGTAATAGTTTGCCCTGCCACGGTAACCCCTTCTAAAACGAAATTTTAAAAAAAATGGAAAATGGAATTAGTTTTAAGGACAAATTTATTTCATACATCCTAAATTACATTGGCCGCCTGGCGCCCCGGAAGGTACTGTGACAGCATGCACGGGATACACGGGCGCCTCTGCCTCTGAAACTTCCTCGGGCGAAACGATTAGTCGTCGATAGTCCTGGGCGATTTGTTCGCTTTGACATAACCTTTAGAAATAATAATAAATAAAAAAAAAAACAAAAAAACAAAACAAAAATATTTTATTAGAATAAATGGAAATAAAATTTTGTAAATCTAAACTTTTTAAGAAAATTAAACCCAATGAAGAAAAGGTATTTCCCGTTTCAACACCAAAAACAACCGCGTTCGGTCAACTGAAGTGATAATTTATTTAATTTTTGTAAAACTTTAAACGTTCGTGATTAAGGAAAGACATTTCAGAATCGATGAGATTCGAGATGAGAACCCAAGTTTTTCTGAGTCTGGGAAAATCGTTAAATGTCATAAAAATTAACTTCTTTTCAATATTGTTCAGTATTCAAAACAAACGTCTAATTAAGTGAATCAAAACAATGTGCATATTTGTACGAGACCGCTGAATTCGGACTGTACACATAATTAGATCCGAGCTCAATCTACGTAGGTTCAACTAAGCTTGCGTACGTAGTAAAGGGCAAGTGCAGTGAAAGTTTTTGTAGGTCATACCAATCGTATTATAAAATAAAATAAGTATTTGGAGAAAAGACTTTTTTTAGTACTACATGCAGCGCTCTATGCCAGGGATGTTTCCCAAATTCTGCTTGCTTGGATCAGATCTTTAAAACTAGCAAAAAGAAAAACATTTTGATGGTTTAAAGGAGTATATCGAACAGCCATCGACACGTATGAATGCCAGTACTTTAGTTCGCATCATATCTAGACAACAATAATTCTAATCCATAACACTTATGTATGTAAAAGTACATAAGTATGTACACTGTTTGGCCATGGAACCAAAACACCGTTGCCATGTTGTATTTGCTGATAAGTAAGTCCTAAGTATGCAATCATAATGCACTTAAACAACTACATAGTATTTCGGTTCAACATGTAGTTCCTTCAAATAGTTTAAGGAAATTTCGTTTCAGGGTATCTTAATAGCAGTTTGTCTCTGTCCTCAAATTATACCAAAATGTAATCTACAAGTGATGAACCTATTCTACTGACGCATTAAACGACTTCATTTCTTTCAATGCCCCCTTCTATTCAATGGGAGTGCGATGGGCCTGATTCATTTAATATAAAAAACAGAGTAAAGCCCACAAAGCATTAGAAGTTATAGGTATTTTTCGATGTCTGTTGACCAAACACTTTGAAGTATGTACATACGTATGTAACACCGTCCTTCGGAATTTTCTAATGACGTCCACTACAGCTAGACAAATATTTTAGGTTGAAAGTAAAAGAAAATAAAGAAAATGTGGGAAAGAACGAGAGGAAAGCAACACGAAACCACATCTAGCAATTTCCTAATAATAATAATCAGAATAAGTGGTAGTAAGAAGGCCGGTAAATTATACAACATAATAAAGAATGTGAAAAGATTAAAGGTAGAAATCCTCCGTATTAGTGACGTTCAATGGAGGGCAAATTGAACAACGAAAAGCAGCTGCACGTTCTTACATATATTATATGTATGTGGTACAGGAATCCTAATGTCTTCGTTATAGGAGCGGGGTATCTATCGAAGGGATTAACAATGACACAAATTAAAATTCAAGATACATTGATTGTCGCAAACAATGTTAGAAGCTACAGATGGCAACAAAGTAAGTCTTCAGTAGTTTGGCGTACGTAAAACACTGTGGTTTCAATAACGAACGTCAAACCATTCCAGTGTGACATAAAAAAAAACGATGATGAATACAGTTCGGTACCATAGCTTTCAAAACCAGAAGCTAAGTGATATTAATAAGATCCTAGAATCGCATAAAGAGACTGCAGAAACTGATTGACTTGGAGGGCCTGCACGAATCCGGTAAAAATTAATCAGATACAGAGGGAGAAGCTAATCAACTGAAATTGATGATGAAAATCAATAAGTCCACAGCTAAGATCAAATATTTATCATATTCGTCATATTCGTTGTCTTTGGAACGCATCCTTCAGGGTCTTTAGTTTATCATACAAGTGTACGCTTAAAAAAGAAAATGAGAAGATTCTGACTCAAAATAACTCCAGGAGGACAAGCCATCTCAATGGCAAAAACGAAAGAAGTCGTAGAACGCCAGGGGAGACTTTAATGCCAATAGAGGTGCTCAAAATGAAAGTAGTAAACGAGCAACTGGGTTATCACATGTACTCGAAACTGATCATTAATGAACAAACAAGCAAGATAAACAATATCAGATGTGCGGAAAAAACAATAGTGATGGGTAACGTCATGATTAATGAACTTGATGTGGTATGTCGCAAATGTTGGTTAAAGATTACCACTACAAACCCAAAATCTTAGTGCTTGCAAGAAACCAACGAACACAGAACTAAATTTGGGAGACTTTCTATAGAACAAGTTAACAGCTTCAAATGCCTAAACAATAAATAGCAGAATTGCTCTCTAGGAGAAAAATAAACTTAAACACAAATCAGACTTACTAAGTGCTTGTGGTAGAACTTGTATGGAATTGAAACTTATGACACCACTTGCAGAAGAGGGTCATAGCCAGTCAACGAAAAAACGAAAAATAGAATACTAACTATATATTCAGATATATATATAGGATCAACAGAAAGTCTAAGATAAAAACGTTGATTTGTAGCGTTGCGAAGCAAGGTAAAACCTTAAGAAGCGAGTAAAACACTGAAAATATTCTCAGTACTCCAAAGAAATTTTCTCCTTCTGCTTGGTGTAAGAATCAAACACGATCTTGTGCCATTTTACAGAAGATTGCAGAATCAGGAATCGAATTATATTTTGTAATCAGTTTAATTTATTTTTTCTTGATGTTATCGATGCAAATATTTGCAATGACTTCTAAAAATTTAACCTTCCCTTGCTACACACATCCATACATATAAAAAGAAACCTGTCAGACAGTACAAGCAAGAATGCGACTCCATCGTAATTTATTCTCAATGAATTTAATTAACACGACCTAGGAAGAGGTTTCCGAAGATTCATGAATTTTTCAATTTCAGTCTTCGAACTTCGAACGAATTTTAGCATATTTGTCTGAACAATAGAAAAAAAAGAATTCCAAAGTAAAAACTGAACGCCGCGCCGGTATATATACATACATATGTAGATACACACGCATGGCGCAATGCCCTTTTACCCTCGCTTTCGTTCAATATAAAATAAAATGGGAACAGCCTTCAGTATACATCGGAAAAAATTTTCACTGGGAAACCTTTTCTCCATCCTTCGCACAGCAACCAGATATTTTTCACCAAAAACATTTTAAATAGTAATTCAATTCTTACCTTTATTTGCCTGCCTCGAAACAGAGTTTCGTTCATTGCCAGGGCGGTCTCGACGAAATCCTTGGATCCGAATTCGATGTAGGCAAAGCCCTTGGGATGGCCATCGGCCTTATTACATAATATCGTTACGCGATTAATAGTTCCACACCCATGAAAATGAGACTCCAACTCCTCGGCCGAAGCCCCATAATCCACATTGCCCACATACACCGACCTAGTATCGATTTCTTGTTTCTCTTCGATGGACAGAGGCACTGTAGCGATGCCAGTATTTGAGCCGGCCATTTGCTTATCTACTTCAGATTGCATTTGCTTAATTTTCTCAGCTTCTTCTTCCATTTCTTTAACACGAGCCTTAATTGCTTCTAATTCTGGGTCAATTTGCATATTGGATTCCTCCTATAAAAACAGGACACCACCGAACAAACGAAAAATTAAAATCAAGAAAAAAAAAAACACAAACAAAAGGTATTTTAGCTTCCCGGTAGAAATATTCACGCCCAAACAACACGTCTTACCTCGTTCAAAATTTCCGATTCTCCGTTGGCATCATCCAAGTTATCCAGAAGCTGATCTTCGTTCAGTGATAGGTCTTCGTCTGCCATTTCTTGTGCTTTTGTAGTATACAAACACAGGCTTTTGTATATAACTATCCCCCAAGTTATCTTCTGTGCGACGTCGCGCTAAAGTTGTTGTAATTGTGGATGGATATGCAGGAAAAAAAAAAGGCCGAAGAAAATCAGCGCACAAAACACAGGCAAAAAAAAAAAAAAAAGAAATCGATGCACTCAAAATGGTTGCCCTTGGAGTCGTAAGAATGGAGGAATTTTTAAAGAACGGATGAGTTTCTTCTTTGGTTCACTTAATAATAATGGCCCGCTTAGAATTAACACCAAATAACAGAAGATAATTAAAACGCTGTTTCTAATCTTTGTTTAGAAATGCAAGTGCTTAGATGGGGGTTTATACAATGGAGGATGCTTTTCGATTACTTTTTGAAGAAATTTCCCTGCATTAAAACGTAATCAATTCGACTTTTCCCGGTAAAAATCTCTATGAAATTAGACGAAAGCGGAGGCAAAACAGAAACAAAAATGGCTGCCGGCTTGTGGCTATTTCGCTTTTGATGTGGAGAAAATCAGTGATGGGTGCATTCAGTGAAATTTCTGAAAAACCATTGATTTACTTTGAATCTATAAAATTCTCAAGTACATTTTTATTTTATACACTATTGTTAGTCAAGTCATTAGCAATTAAACATATTATGTCAAATATCCAATATCCAACTTCGTACCATGGGCTGCACCAATGCACCTTGAAACCAAAGTTATTGATGAAATCCGATTGCCAATGTGAAGCCTACTAAAATCTAGCTCTCATACAAATATGTCTACGACGATTACATTTAACGTGGCAGATTTGTGAAGTAGTATCCTGTTCGTGCGCTAAATTCTTAACTTTATATAGAGGGGCAACATAAAAAGTCTCTGCTGTTTTAGCTCCGAGATATGAAATCGGATTTCAATGCTTGACACATTGGAAAAATTAAATTAATGCGTTGGAATATTTTACGGAAATTGAAATATATTTGAAAAATAAAGTAAGAAAAAAGCGGGAGAAAAGAAATTGGCGGAGGAAAATGGCATTTACTGACATCTGTCAATGACATAATGTTTATGTCTCATCTATGTATACTCTATTTTAATTATCATATAGTGCGAGCATGATACTAGGTTTAAGATTTTAAAAATCTCTTTTTAGGTATTTTGATTTCTATGTGACAGCTGGAGTTATATCGGAGAAATTACGAAAATTGTTGTATTTATTTGTTTAGCTAAATTTTATCAGAATATTGATACCGTTATACTTTCAGCCACGTAAGCGGGTAGCATAACCAATTACATGTGTACTTAAAATGTTTATACTAAATGCCTTATAATAATTTTTTTTTAAATATTAGTACATATAATCAAACATTTTGTTTTGTTTAAAACGAAAGTATAAAGCGCCATCTATACCTTGATAGGAAAATAAACAAAATCTTAAGTGCTTACAGCTAACTGCGCTCAAAAAGTCAGACGAACAGACCGACTTAAAAGCAAACAGTTCTATTCGAGCGGTAAGCCAGACGCTTTACTGAAATGCCGGCTAATTACATTTCGCACTTTTCATTTTTATTTGCAAAATGGTACGCTGATTAAATTTAACTTGTTTCATATTCAATAAATTTATATATAATGAGTGCGAGTGACTCGGAATATGAAGAAGAGGAAATTTATGTTTTCGCGGATTTCAAAAATAATATAATATTGAACGAACTGGAGGATGCTAACACTTCAATCCAAATAATCGGCATCGATTCAGACAATCCAATCGCAGAAGTGAATGGAAATATATTTAAAGGTAAGTTAATTTAATAGAATTGTGTTGACTGGGTGAAATGTATTTGGAATTAAGTACCCAACAACCATTTCACATATATTTTACAGTGCAATTGATTTCGGTAACCGAAAGCATGTATAAAATGTAAAGCAGGTAGTGTCTAATGTACATACCGATATTAGGTGACCTTCATGCGTTCTATGTAACCTGCGTTCATGTAATTTCTACATCGAAATTATTTAGCGGCAAATAGACCTTTGGTACTTATGTAGGCGCTGCCAAACTTTTCCCCGGTGAACCGGATGAGCCAAAATGCCTTTCAAGTTTGCCAGGGGCAAAAGAAATTGAGCAGATGGCTGTTTCTATTTGGCTGCAAGCTATAATCACGCATATTTACCATCTTTATATGGCGGATTGAATCTGGATTCAATGCGGGTCGAGATTCATGTAAACGGGGATCGGCAAATTGAGTTTGAAATAGAGAATAAAATAAATACTTGGTGCGACGAGTCGATAGGACCCCGGATCTAGCTTCTCACAACCATTCATGTTGTATGTATTGCATTCTTTACACGAATGCAAGGGGCCTACTGTTTAATGCAGTGTCCGAAGGGCAATTTGTTATTTCGAGAAGCTTCCTCAGGACAGTTGTATTCTCGAAAACTTTTTTTTTCCATGTTCCGGGTGGGATTCGAACCCCTTGCTCCATAATCCAACGAACTAACCACGGCTCCCACTTATTAAAAACAGAAAAAAAATCTAATATCGAAACAAATATGTTTTTAAATACATAGTTTATCATTGACTTTGACAATTTTCTTACCAAAAATGTATTGCTTTTCATGTGTGACTGATATACATACATATGTATGTACCTTTAATGTAAGAAAATACATTTGTTTATCTAATATTTGCAATATTGTTCAACTCAATGTAGGAAATATTGTTAAGAAAAATACAAAAATAATTTCGAGCTCGAGATTTTAATCAAACTTTACATTACATACTATGATAGAGAGGTTGAAATATGTAAGTGGGTTTGCCAATGCCGTGTTTTTGTCTGTCTACTTATGCACGAGGCTATGCGATGGCTTTACGCGTGATTTCAAGCGGTTGAGTGTTAATGACAGAGCGGATTCGCCTAGTTTTATTCGTGCTTGACAGTGGTAATGTAAACATTTCCTAAAAAATTGATTTTCACGTTCAATTTTAATAAACGTGTCCTATTGTATGAGCCATTCGAGAACACCTTTTTGGCCATAACTACATACATATAACGGTATTTTTCACAGGTTCATGTGGTAAGAGTCAATTATTTGAAAAGAAAAGCTCCAGCGATCTACTTTCACCGGTACTTCACTTACTTACATATAGGCTAAAACACAATTTGCCCAAAAACGGCTCACATAGTAGCTACATCTATAGAGTGCTGTAGAATAGCATACCATGTTTTTGACTGAAACTGTTTAAAGCGGTACTTTACTTATAGCCAACTTATGAAAAACAGGACTCCCCAACTCCCTTCTCTAATTCTCACTTTCAGTTCGAGTATGGTGTATATATGTATGAATGTATGCACATACATAGTTGATAGGCGATAAAGAAAATAACATACAAAAAGTTTTATGAACTCTCTTAGTGTGAACATGCTGTGCACTAGGGTTCTGTTAGGTGTAAAGTGTAATAAAGCAAAAAGTTCAAGTCTTTCCAACTCCGGCTTCATTTCAACTGAGAAATTTGAATTGAAATCGACCAGCTTATCGTCGACATACCTGATGAAGTAATACGATAGACTGCGCGATGCACCATCAAAATATTAAAAGACTTCGGATTCAAGAAACAATTGGCAACAATTAACAGAAATAGGTATTGGAAAACTTGGACGCAAACGTTAAAACGTCGACGATAATCGGAACATCCTATATTCATTCCACATAATCTGGAAGTTTTAATTTTCATTTAAAGGTATCGAGTGGTACTTGAAGGTCTGAAGGTAAAAGTTTGCATTGAACCAGACGTCTACATTTTAATTTCATAGATGAGTGTGGAAACAATTTTATAATTCGTATTTCTTTGGTTGAACCGATAATATGTTGGGCAGTAGTGACTATTAAAAATGTGTACTCCTTTTCTTTCATTTCAAGATTTAATGTTTGTGGTGGACGAATTCGCACGAGAGTGGGGACGGAATCTACTGCTCACCACACAATCTGGGGTAGTAGAACCATTTACCAAATCGGTGAGTATTGATAAAGGGCCGTAGAATGTTTTAACCTAGCAAAGAACGTCATTGTGCTGCAGACAAGTTAATACATATGCATAATGCGTGAAGAACACAAACTGTTGTTTTAGCTACGAAAGTTGCTCGCGATTTGCAATTAATTGTACTTTACACTGCGATGTTAAGACAAAATATAGACGTAGAAATGGATCCAGGAAGGAATATAATAGGGCTACTACCGAAACTTTCACAAAGAAAAGCTTCATATCCCCATTGAAGTGATTAAATACCACTTTGGCACTTAATTGACCAGAACCGGGTATCATGTGGAGAAATATCTACATGCAAACCTGTTAGGGGCCCTCTGTTCCACCATTTCTGTAAAAAAAAATGTAGAAAAAGGAACAGAAGAAATAATGTAAGACATTATTACTTGTAGTTTCCTGCGTTTTCCACATTAAGGCTGTGTTCACGATCAAGCGACGCGACACGATGCGATTCACTACTAGCGTATGGATGCGATTTGGGGACTACAAAAGCTGCTAGAGATATCGCTTAAAATCGCCCGAAAAGCTTTTGATTCGCGCGACGCGAATTCGCTTGACTGTGAACAGAGCCTAAGAAAGAAAATACTAGACGAGTATTTTTCTTTAATGACCTAGAGGATACCCCTTAGTCCGAGTTGATCCCAAGATATTAGACCTCTTTAGAGGAAAGAATTTATCACTTAAGTAGTTATTCGATTTGGGACCAATGCAAGACTTTGTTTTGTGCAGATTGAATTAAGTCAGTTACTTCCTCTGATTACTACAAGTCCATCAGTTTTGGTGGAGTTTAAAAATGAATATAAAGTTAGAGTCGTAAATCTTTTAATAGTTCTTAGGCAGCCAACTCCTTAAGATTGGGTGAATATAACTCGGAACAATGCTAACTATAGATGTTAGTTAGCTGCCTAAGAACTATGTTCATTGCTATATTCTTTAGCAATACCGTGAAACTTAGCCAATTTATAAGTAAAGAAGGTTAGAATGATTGGCACTTCTAAAACACTTCTGCAAGAGAACGTACCAATTGGTCCAACTGATGTTAGCCTGGCAAACCTAGCCTTGAGTTCGATTGTTTTCCAAAGCTACTTTCACATTCCAATTCCATGGTATTGGTAGATGCATGAAAGCCCTTTATGCCTTAGGATTGCTGTCATGAACGGTGAAGAGGGATATAGCCTTCACGCAGCTGCGATGTTATGTGAAGGGATTCCTTCAATCGATATTTAAGCTTGAATATTTGCTTCTCATTTAAAAGTTCGTGTGGAGTTAAAGTTGTATTTTTTTTTTTTTTAATTTCAGGTAAATACGATTTTTCAATGGGAACACATGTGTTCTTTGAGGAGGAAGATGAACAACTAGCTATAGATCCTATCTACGAGAAACACGCAAAAAGAACCTTCAAATATTTAAACAAAACTAACAAAGTATTGCATTTCTCCCGTATCTTTGTCGAACCTGAAAGCAATTCCATAGAACCGCCAAAGGAAGACGAAACAATCAAAAAAATCGACGATAAAAGTAGCTTACGCGTCGACATAACGTATGAGGAGGCTCTTAAACAATTAAAACCAGAGAAATAGTACGAACATAAAAATGGACAAAATCTACAACATCGCTAAGACTGAGCCAGTTAACTTCAGGAAATTTCTGGACGACTATGCCGCCGAATTAAGTAAGACTGAGTTTCCGAAGAGTGATAAAGATGTCCAACGCCTGATGGGAATGCAAGGAAATGATGCTGAATTCGGAAAAGTTAAATCATCCATATCTCTGGAATTACTCGACTCACCTGATGATGTGCGAGTTACACCATATGTCCCGGGAATTAGTGAGGATAAGCATAAAACATCTCTTCAAACAAAATCCCCTGGCGTAAGGTTAAACACTTTGCAACGAATGATCAAGGAAAAGGAATTAAGTCAGAACAGTCCGTTCGGGAAGACTCAGCATTCATTCAAACAAGTCCACACTGCGGTAGATCAGTCTAAACATAATATGGAACCGTTTAGCGATGTTGTTCTGTCTATTCGTTTTTATAAACCGAAAACCGACACACCTCTCAAAAGAAGAACGTATCCAACCTTCAGTGAGGAATTTCAGTGTCTCGGGTCTAACTTGTTGTCAGAGCTGCGCGACAAAATATCATGTGTCTGCAATAAAAAACGTTTCTTTGAGCTGAGCGAAGAGCCGACAGCCGATAACCCCGACAAGTTAATTGACCCTGGGTTCTTTTTCATCGAAAATACTTTCTACAACGATCTGCGAAATCCGGCCAATGCCGACTACTCTGAAGTCATAATAGATTGGGCAAAGAAAGCCAGAGGTTATAAGCAAATAAAATTTCAGACGCGGCGTATGGAAGAGGTCCGTTTTATTGATTTGGAAGTCAGCCTGGGCTTCCCCCAACTTTATCAGCACCATGGGAACTGCGAGCACCTGTTTACATTTTCCTACGTCGAACTCTTGTCGAAGCACACTTGTCTGGTGAGAGAGTTGTATCCTCTCTTAAAGTCAGTAAATGCGTACAATGCGAAATTTTGCAACATGTGTGGGAAACGGGAGTTCGCATATGTGGTTAAGAACAGCAAGAGGCAATTGTATGACCCAGCGTACCTGTGTTCGGTATGCCTTTTTTCGTTTCACTATGTGAATGGAAAGAAGGTGGACGAGTTTAGCGCTTATCGGATTGTTTCCTACAGTGAGAAGTTAGATAATCATGAGAGTTTTGTAGTCGACAACTTAGAAGACTTTGATTGCATGGAAGACGAAGACGAACCGGAGGAGAACTCGGATTTGTATGAACCGAGTCCGGCAAAGATAAAGAAAGAAGAATGAGTTGTAATATTTTTTCGTTTTAATTTGATCGATGTTTCTGCGTAGTTTAAAATAGTTTTTTTTTAAGGAGTTTAAGTTAATAAAGTATATATGTATATTTAATATACATACACACATAAATATAGTTCATTTTCATCACTTTTTGTGTATTAGGTATCATGTTTCAACGAGCGTTCACAAACTCAGTTTGTACTAAGTACTGTGAACGTTACTCTCGAAATGTACACTGTCCATTACCACTTAGGCAGTTTTAAGTGTGTAAATCGTTTTTACGAAATGTTTCTTGTAGTTTCTGTAGGTGAAGAGTCTGCCTAAAACACTCTTCAATACCGATACCGAGCGCTCAGGCATTCGCGATAGTTCGTTCTTCCTTTCCCTCTCAAAGCATGAGGAGGGACTGTTATTCGAAGATTCTATTTGCTGTAGCATTACTGTTCATTCGCTCGATGTGGCCGACGCTGTGTAGTCAACGTATTTTGACTTCTTGAACTACATCCACATTTTGGTACAGCTCATAAAGTTCGCGGTTGTATCTTCTTCTTTCCCCCTCCTCGAGAAAGAAGTAGAACGAGAACGAAATTTTATCAAAGAATTTTTCTCTCGTAAATCTGCCCAAATCTTCTGCTTTCCTGTTTATCGTCCAGCACTCGCCTCCATATAGCAGAACTGACAAGATCAATGCTTTATAGAGCATGCATTTCGTCTTCCGAGTAAGGAGTTTTGAACCCATTGGGGTAAGTAATTATGTACTGCATTGTGAGGAAGTTTTATGTCCTATGATTCTATGCCAATACCAAGAAGACGGATGATCATAGCCTTCTTAGAAGGAAAAAAAGGAACCAGAAAAGTAAGTTGAAAACCCGGATTCGGTGCTAAGTAGGTATGTTCAAATACTATTTATGCAAACTGCGCAGATACTATCGACGACAGATGTTCCGATGAACTTAAAGAGATTCTCCCAGTAGCTTTCAGTCTCACTTAATTGAAGAGCAGAATAAAAAGTTATCTGCTAGCAAATCGGTTTATGATGTCATCTTACCCGAGAAATTTAAAAAACAATCAGTTCAGGGGACAAGGATTAAAGAGACTAGTTTTATACCGCACATCTTCAGACCACAACCTAATGGCGGCCCACCTCAGCAGAATGGAACTCAATAACTCGGACATATGCAGAGACTGCGGCGAAACCGAGGTAGAGAAAGACACGAAGCATGCCCAAGTCTCAGTACAATCAGACAACAAAACTTCGGGAAAGCATTTTTCGATCAACTGTACGAACTAGTTACAGGCTCCCTAAAATCACCTTAAAATTCATAACAATACAATAATTTTTATTTTTCATGTTCTTTCAGATATCCACCGGGGAACACAATGGATCCGTTGAGATCCGAGTGAGACTGCATCTTCCTCTTGGAGCTATACTTTTTAGCATTAAACTCCTGCACCTAAGATTCTTCACTTATTCAAGAGATTTTCATTAATTTCAAATAAAATCCTCGGAACTATATTAAACAAATTTATTCTTAACATAACAGGCACAACAAATCAAATAGTCATTCAAACAGCAAATGGTTGATCCTTGCCATCGTCGTGGTATTTTATGTACGTATCGCCGTGGGTGAAATCTTTTGTGCCCTCAAGTCTGCCTCTTGGCGGAGCCTTTTCGTAGTCGAATGCCTTGTCGGACTTGCCAAATAATTTGTTAGCCTCCTCAATTTGATCACGATACTTGCCGACAACAACTTTCTTGCCAGTAAGTGGATCGGTTATATCACCCAGTGGATAGACAACTTCCTCTACTTTATGTGTTATCAGGCGGGTTAACTTCTGGGGCAATTCCTTTATCAGAACAATATCTCCGGTTTTGCAGATTTTCCGCGGATCATGTGCAAAGATGAATTCATCTTTTTTGAAGTACTACATGCAGTTGGGAAGATTTAAATTAATCAATTGGTTCTTTTAGTAAGTGGTGTGTGGCTAGGCCTACCATGTTGAGGTTTGTATCCAATTCCATGCGGCGGATACGGATTTTTGATGCAGTCTTTTTTACACAAGGCACGCATTGTCCAAGTAAAATTAAACCTCGACTTGCCATTATTTTATTTAACAACTTTTAATTAATAACTTTTCTTTGGTTGAAATGTTGCTGTGAAGAACTAACATAGCCTAAAAGTTTAAATGTCATAACAGAAAAACGAAATAGGAATGAAACAAGAAGGCTCCTGTTCTCGTTCAGGCGAATAGTTGAATTAGTAGGGTTGGAACAAATTGAGCTTTTTAATTCTGGAAAAAAGGAATTTAAACAAAAAAACTGATTTTGACATGCAATATGCTAAATGATATACTAAGAAAGGCAAACGGCTTCACAATGTGTAAAAATTTCATATTAATATCTTGTATAATCTCCGCGTTAGAAGAGGAAATGGTGTTTACTAAAGCAAAGTGGTAGTCAATTGAAAACGTGAAACGAGTTTTCTGCAAAACTTAAAAATAACGTAATTGAGCTATCATAATCATCAAGTAAATGAGCGTTATATCAATTTGTCACTGAGCAGCGAATGAATGAAATCATTAAATTTATTGTTAATCATCGCCAAATTAACTGCTCGTGAATTTCTTTTTTTTTGCAAAAACGAATTCATCCAAAACATAAATAGTTGGCATTGAACTGTTGGTAAAGATTAAAAGACGCTCAATACGAATGGTTGTGAGCAGCTAGGTCCTGGACCATCCACCTCTTGGACCAAGTATTTCTAATGTTTTTCTTTTTGTAATATTTGCAACAAAAAAAAAAGAAAAACGTTGCTAAAATTAATTGCAAATCTACAATTTCTTGTAACACAAAATCAATATCGATGTTTTCGTACAAATCATCGATAACACAAACAAAATTGAGATTTGGTATCACTCTTGACTGAAAGTTTAGTTCGTTTGGACGTCATCTGATCTTAGATCTGTTTCCTTACTTGAATAATCGTACAAATTGGTACGAATTGTTTGTTGGAGTTTTGAAGTAAACATTTTTCTTTTGTTTTTATTTTGATTTTCAAAAAAAATATTATAATGCAAATAAATAATTTATTTCACCCACCGGAAAAGTTAAATAAAAAAAAACTATGATTATGGACGGATTGATACTGGAAATTACTACAAATTAACATACATACATATATGTTTTGACATTCAAAACGATTTCAAATCGATATTTCGGTACAAGTTCAGAAAAATTTCAAGGTTTTGCTTTGGTGGAACTACGACATTAGCTCGGAACATATGTTTTTGAAGATTTTAAGGTTACTCTCGTGTTTTGTTCGACGTCAGACATGGTTTTGGAGTTTTGCTCATATATTTTTTTTTAATATGTTCCCTAGCACTCATGAAATTTTCATCCCTCTTAGATTATTTAGAATTCATTGACCTGTCAAATTAGTCGTTTCGTAACAAATTTGGCTACTGACTTAACAAATTCCACACCAGTAAAATGTGTCAGGATATTTCAACTTGGTTGCCAGAACGACCGTTGCCCGTTTATAACTCAATTTACGGAGCAAAAATGACATTTTCCCTTGGTTTAACTAAAAAATTATCTGCTTCTGATATCCAATGGAGAGCTTTGAAAATAAAAAAATTCGTCTTAACCAAAGAAAAGTTTCTGAAGAGCCGATCTTTTCGGAAGATAAAAAGACTTAATGAAAAAAATACCATTAAAAACGCATGTGAAACCTCCTCCGCAATGCATTGCCAGCTTAATTTTAAATTCCATCGTTTCAATTGCATCATTCCAGGTCCGCTTAAGCCCATCCAACTTCGGACTTTACAAAATTTTCTCGCTTTGGAACACATTCGCAATTTTATATTTACTTGGTTAAAAGGTGTGCAAATAAGCCAGTGCTTTCCCGTTGTGAAAATCTGTGAAAATTTCAAAGAAATTTCTGTAAAATCTTTGAAAAAGTGTGTTTTAACTGTTTTCAATTGTGGTAAGTGTTAAATACTTTGCTAAAGATGTGTTTTTACCCCAACAGCCAACATTTTCCGAACAGTTGGCTAACCTCCGAACGGGGAGTACCTCCGGTCAGCGTTTTGATTTTCGAGTCAAAAGATTTTTCCGGTTACAGTTTCCTTAATGCAAGCTTTACTTCTAAATTAAGGATTTCATTCATTTTACCGAGAAATTACGTTGAACAGGGAATTTGTGTGCGAAAGGGTTTTGCGGTATTCCTTCCACCATTTTTTATTTCAATTGCCAATGCGCAGTGCGGTAGAATGGCAGTTGGAATGGAATTTCTTCATTCAAGAAAAAAAAAAGTACTAGCACGCAATGACGTAATTCGGGTATCTTTCGTTAAGACGTTTCTTTTGGGTGTGTGTAGTAGATCGGCTTTTTTTCTCTATAAACGAAACGTAGGACCGTGATTAGATGGCGATTGTTTAATCGGTTGTGTGTCGGCAGTTTTATTGGTAAGAAGAGTGGTGGCAGGTATAAGCAGGTATACACCCTCCGTACCCACAAATTAACGATACAACCGATTGAACAATCGTCTAATCAGGGTCTAGAGAAGTGCACAACCCAGGTGAGCTCAACAGATAGCTATGCGTCCGGGGTGCATACTTATACCTGTTACAAGGGTGTTATTCGTTGTTCGAAATGTTTTCGAATGTACCTGTAGGGTATGCAAGTATCTATGTATGTATATCATACATAGAGGAAGTGTGCTAACGCCGAAACAGGGTGGCGGATAATCTATGGGTTTGTTTCATCAAATTGACAAAATATGAAGCCGTGGGATACTTTTTAAAGTTGGCATAAAAATTTCTATTTAAAACCTTGGAACCTTGTCCTCAGCGTTTTCAATAAATTGACCTATCACCTAAAAGAATTTATTTAAAATAACGCTATAAGTATGTAACCATCTTCAAACATTCCCTGTCTAGTCACACCAACATGTGTTGCTTGTTGCGGTGCTTACGTTTGTTTCTGACTTGGAGACTACAGCATGGTTATCTATCGTGTCTTCCATGCAAAGGGGTCTATAGAATGAACGATTTCCGAGTGTTGTATTTCCTTTGGGTTCCGTATCGGTTTTTGGAGTTTGCATTGGTACAGAAGTACTTTTTTCCTCAAGAAGTCACATAAGATACATGGAACTTTGACTGTTATCTTTGGTTTATGAAGACCAAGACTTTATAGTCTTCTTGTTCGGTAGCATTTTGCTCGTAGTCTTACGATTTCTTCGCTTTTCAGATACTCCTCTCGCCGGCTCGTACATATTTTCTTCTGCTGACTCGTTTCGCCATAAGCGACGGTCTCATATGTCGATTAGACCGAAAAGATTAAGATTAAATGTTTGGGGTTTGCACTCCATCGTTTGTTCATGTCGCCTGTGGTAGGGGAAAATTTACTTATTATTCCCTGTTTACAGCCTATTTCACTGTTGGCCGTGATCCGGGCAAGAAATGGCTCGTAGTGTCGTACACTACAGGTGTCGCAGATAAAGCTATAACCCTGTCGCACTGAGAATGAGTTAGATGTTCAGCTGTTTTTTGTAACTATGTACATACATATGTATGTATGTGGGCGCCGTGGCTCAGTGGTTAGTGCGTTGGACTATGGAGCAAGAGTTCGAGGGTCACGGCTCCACCTCTCGCGATCGTCTGACAAACATCCGAGAATACAATTGTCCAGAGAAAGCTTTTCAAAATAACAAATTGCCCGTCGGACACGACATTTAAACAGTAGGCCCCTTCCATTCGTGTAAAGAGGGTTTATAGTTTGATGGTTCGTGGAACTTCTAATATCGTTAGCATTACATTTCATTTAGGTGAAAAGTTCCTTTATCGTCATTATTTCCACTTTAATTATTTCCACTTCAGCTAGAGAAATCCATAGCAGAGGTATAAAATATTGAACCAACCAATGGATAAGGGTTATGATAGATATTCGAATAATTACTTCCTTTTCCGGAGGAATGTTGGTATCTACAACCGCTTCTCCATTGGATGTACATATACATATGTATATCGAATGCCCACGAGTGCCACCCTATAAAAATAACAGACAGACATCAGTGTCAGTGTTCGTTTGTTATCACTTTCTGGGTCTTAAATTTTGAACTATAGCCAGGTTTTTGTGAAAAAGATATTACAAACTATTTGCCAAGCCAATCTTTTAAGAACTTTATATCTTCTGGAAACCCAAAAAAATCATTAAGACAATGTATGAAGCTATTGAAGCCTTTTGCATTAAAAAGTCGTTTTCGAAGGCTGCATTAGGTAAGTTTTTGAGGGCTGCATTAGAAGGAGAATAGGGTATTATACGATTTAAGATGAATTACAGCTTTGCTTACCTTGAATATCTTTCCCAGAGTAAGTGATCCACCCACCTTACACATGGTCCTCGTTGAGGGCCGATCTAAGTCAACCAACCAACCAAAAGCTTTGCTTTTCTTTATGGTTTATAAATAAAAGAAGCTATACAACAAATTATAACATTTTAACTAGCCCGAGTTGCTGGAATTAGATCATTTTTAGATGAATTTATATTTTTGATATATATTCGATCTTACATAAAAGTTCAACTTCGTCTATATTATTTCTTTCCTTATAAAATGAAAAAAAAAAACTGATTCGCTTTAGTTAGTATTAAAGTTGCAATAATGAATGAGAAACTTAAAACAAATACTTGAAATATCCTTCCGAATATGTACATACCATATTTTAAAATGTGAAGATAATTCAACAAATATAACGAATATCTTGTTTTGCGTTGGTAAATACGAACATGGGTATTAGTTTTTACATCTGTAGGTGCAGGGAGCTTTATTACATGTTCTAAAATAATGCAAAAACAAGACTGGTCAACCACAGCCTTACTGTGTCAACAACTGCCGCAGCATTGATTCATGGCTGAAACCACAAACTTTGGCCAGCCCACTGGAATATGTCCCGGGGCTTGTATAGTCAAAACAATTAATCAATTATTACAAGAAAACCCTAAACTTACCTTAAATCAATATTCCAACAGACCATTGTGGTCTGAGGTATGTTAACAATTGAATCTGTGCCCAGAGACGAAGAATGTCTGTTTTGTTTGAAGGAAGACGAATTAAATTAACGCACCCTTTGATACAACATAACTTATATGTAGGTCACAATGGATGACCTACTATATGGAGACTGGTCTGCTCGTCTGTACGGAAATCATTACAACCAGTTTTCTCTGGAGGGTTGAGGTATGTGGGTTTTTTTTTATATGTACAACATTTCATTGACAATATAAGGATAATTGTATTATAGCATCCCAATGCGAACCATTTGTACTATTATTTGCCCCTGCAGTCAAACTATGTATGTATGTAAGTGCTCTCAAAGTACAACAAAGCCTTGTTCACGTACATAGCTTTCTTTTGCGCTCGATTTGCCCATTCATTCACGGATAGTTTACGTACATATATCACAATAGTTATCTTGAATTGTGATCCTAACAGCACAAGACACCCAAATTTTTAGAGTGGTAGGACGTGTACAGTTTTGTATGTAATGTGAACTAGATTTCGGACACTCGTTAGTCATTGGACTACATTGGACAACAGTTTTCATACCATGCAGTTTTGTGTTTGATTGAAAGAAGGTATTCCAAGGTATGGTATGTCCACCAGCTTCGGATAAATTAATGAACGATCAGAGAGAGGAATACTTAAACAGCCTATCCACTGAAGCATTTGAAGTTTCGAAAGCCCTCTGTCATCTAAATGTACATTGTTAGGTCGATGTGAGTGTTCTAATAGAATGTTGGTTGCCAAATCAATCTCGAAATGACGCCATCCTGATCCTGACGCCTTAGCCCAAAGCCAAAGTCGTTGAAGGGATAATTTATGGGGGCTGCTTTCTGGTTCTGTTGAAGCTTCTGCATTTACTTTGGAGATGATGTGTATCCACATCTGCATGTATGCCGCAAAGGTTATGTACATACATTATGTAACAATGATATAGCCACAGTTTCTCCGATATGGGCAATCCACAATGAGGATGAGAAATCCCACTAGTGTTGCACAGAGTGGTCGGCCATTTATTTTAATCTTTAGCCATTTGACTAACTGGGCCCTAATACGAGTATATTCTTTTGAGGGTGAAGTGAACTTAAATAGGCCTGCCTTATGAAATTGAGTGTGTTTTTGGGAACGCAGTTGTTTTACCTCAGCTAATTTCATTATGGAAGACACATATTTTTGTCAGTATACTACTATATACGCAGATTTAATTTTCAAAGGTAATATCTAAGCCAGCAGGGTCCTTAGAACACAAATGCTGGGTCAACGTTATTCTCGTTGTGTCTGAGCCAGTAAGTCATCGTAGGAACACTTGACTGATCGATTTTTAAACGGTCTTTGCTCATGGGACCGTGAACAATTGGATGGTTTCTTCTCAATTTTTATTTAAATTTGCCATTTGGTAATCTGACGGAATAATTACTGCCATATTTCGACATCCAAAGCACTCTCAGTTTTCTGGGAATGTACGTGTGCTTTTGGTAAGACGTAAGAACTTCAGACATAATGATAAAAACATAGTTCGATTAGTTTTATTAGCTAAGGCTTCAGGAGATAAACCTGTGTAGAGTTCTTCTGTATTATTGGTCAGGGTATGCATTCACGTATGTCTTACGAATATAATTGTATAATTGCAAACAGAGTAAGGAAACGCATGTTCGCAAAGTTGTTGCTTATGGTGCACAAACGTCATTTATTGAAGTGGCTGTGCTGCTGATCTTGCAATTGGTAGACCAGAAGAAACAGTTGGGAGACCATGCTGTTGCTTTTTGCAAAACGTAAACAGTGCGACTGTAGATCTTTCTACTGTTGCAGTTGATAAATAATAGTTCCATAAAAACTAAATAGACGTTTATAGCGTAAAACAGTTTATGTCATAGGCTTTCTGCAGGTCTAGGACTGTGACGACTATCGTGTGGCATGGTTGTTTTTGGTTCAGAATACTGTTGATTCGATTTGAAATTCGTCTTTGTTCGCATAAAGCTGCAGTTCTTTGCAGCGAGTACTGAAATAGTACGCTCTTCAACAGGAAAGCGCTAATTCGATTTTTACAAAGGACGAAGAACGAATTGGTCTTAACGCGTACAAAGTTTCTTATTTTTCTTTTGCTTCCTAGTTTGCAATCGACCAGTTGAGTTAAATCCATCCGGTGAGCAATATGAAAGGCATATAATTTCATGGAATGTAGGACATACGCAATTTCAGGACAATTGAAGTATGTATTATGGAACTACTAAGTAGGCTTGGAAGATATCACGAAGCTACTTACTTACTTAACGGGCTCCCGACCCGTGAAGAGTCCCTGCCTGAGACACGGTAGCCTTCCATTCTCTTCGATCCCGGGCACGCTGCTTCCAGTTGTCCAGACCAAACGCTCTGGCATCCGCGATAGCTTGGTCTTTAAAACGGTCTTCCTTGTCGTCTCCAACCTGGGGGCTGTGAGTCGAAGATCCTCTTTGCTGGAGCATTGTTGTCCATTCGCTCGATGTGGCCGAGCCAGTGTAGTCGACGTATTTTGGCTTTTTGGACTACATCCACATCTTGGTACAGCTCATAGAGTTCGCGGTTGTATCTTCTGCTCCATTCGCCCTCCTCGCATATGGGACCGAAAATCCGACGAAGAATTTTTCTCTCGAAAGTGCCCAACATGTGCTCTGCTTTCCTGCTTATCGTCCAGCAGTCGGCTCCATATAGCACAACTGGCAGGATCAGAGTTTTATAGAGCATACATTTCGTCTTCCAAGATAGGAGTTTTGAGCCCATATCACGAAGTATGGATCAATAAAGTATTGCTTCATCGTGGAAACCTATGTAGAACCAACAAAGGCGGGTCAAATTGAGTCAATAGTGGCATAAAAAAGGCAACACCATCTAGCAAGAAATGCTAAATGTCTCGGAACTCTGGAACTATAGCTTTCTAAAGCCGGTTTTCTGCTAATAATTAAAGTAAAGGCATTACAATAACGGTTTTTGAATGCGAAAGAGTCTGTTAAAAAGACGTTGAAATGGAACGAGAGAAATATTTATGTAATAGAAGTAACGACAAAACACATCGAGGTAAGCAGAGCACGTCCATCGATTTTCTGTCCTAATTTCAGAAGTACATACAAATGTATGTATTTACAAAAAGCAGAGGTTGTATTACCCACGGTAAGCAGTATAACCAGTAATTTAAAAGCAAAATACTAAATCGGATAAATAAGTCCTGACCCACCACATAAGTTTTTCGTTAATAAGAACACAGTTGTTCACGTGTCAAAGTCTTGACTAATTTTTAAGTGATCAACAATGGTTTAGACAGTCGACTACGATCCACTGGCAAAACCGTTCATATAACAGACGTCACAATCCGCCTTAAAGTTATAAAACTTGACCATAGCTCTATAATCAGCAAGTCTAACAACACCAATAAATGGGTTGGCAGTCTAATTATAGATATAAATGGCAAATTAGAGTAATTTATTGAAATCTCGAGATCGTTTTAGTTTTATTGTGAGGTAACATTTTTATTTGTTTGTTTACTTGTTCATTAGTCACACGCCGTCATATAGACTTGTAATTTAAACGACAAAGTGACAAAGTTTTCCGAGCACATCAAAGCCGAATTTTCATACAGTTAAAAGTATCGAATTGTAATTATGCTGGAAAGTTGAAAAATATTTCAACTGTAAAACTCTACTCCATTAGTTACGCCGCAAAGTATACGAATCTATTACAATCGTCCGAAAAACGAACAAGTATACCCAGCTCTCTTGCACTAATCTGACCGAACGTGTAGAAGCAGAACGAACCTACAATCCTTCTCGCTAGTCCACAGAGGGGAGATTTCATCGCCCGCTGTCGTCGTTGAACTCAACGAACCATCATCACAGTTTGATGAGTGTGTATTTAAGATAGTGTGTAGAATTGTGCCATTAGATTCTCTGTGCTAAATTCCTTTCGTCCCTTTCGTCACTATAAAAGTAAGTAAATTACAAATAATAGTTTAATTAAATTTACTTTCGCCTCTAAAAGATATTTCTTGCTGCGTTGTGGGGAATTTTTTTTTTTTCTAATCTAATCCGGGAAAATTCCTTCTCATCTCTCGATGAAAACGTCAAAAAATTGTGTGGGAAAAATCGATAAAAAAAAAAATACAACGCAAATAATTATCTGCTGCGGTCGTTCGTCTACCTACTATGGAGTGAAAAGTACATATATTTTCCACCTTTCCTAGGTGAGCAACAGAAAAAGAAGTGAAACGTGCAATTCGAAATAAATCACACAGTCTTGTCGCATCCGAAAAGTTGCTTTTGGAAGTCGAAGTCGGTTGTGTGGTCGGAAAAGAATTTTTCCTTGAGGAATTCTAGAAAAGAAAAGGAAAGAAGAAAAAAATGTTGCGGTATCTCCCCGACTAGATATTAAATTCCTATATGGATAAACTCGGTGTGTCGTATCTATCTATCTATCTGTAGGTATATAGATGTATTTGCGGCGCGATTGTAATGCGCATGTTCGTATGCATGGGTGTAGACCCTCGTTCGTACAAAATATGCTCGTAAAATATTCGCGAGATAGTGTGACGCATTGAGGAGTGTCCAACGACGACAACGACTACGACGACTTATCGTCCGCCATTTTACACACATGCATGCACACACAAAAATAAAAGAAATATATCTCTAATTCATGAAAAAACATGACAAATGTAGAAGAAAAAAAAATTGGTCTTTCCAAGGAAGGACTACTTGCTGCAAACATCTGTCAGATGATTAGAGAGATTATCCTGTTTTGAGAGGCATCTGGGTATGCACCTGCTTCGAGAGAGATCATTAGTGTCACACGCTTCTAATGTTGGTGTTCTTTTTTTTTTTTTTTTGTTCTCTAGCTGTCCTGTGTATCTATGACATAAGTGAATAACAGGGAAAAATGTCCGTAAATGAAGAATAATCAAACCAACAATTGATCGTAATTAGTAAAAGTTTGACATCATCTCTCCGGTTGCCGCATTGACATCACTCAGTGAATGAATTTGTGCGCTCGTCGTTCGTTTCCTTTTATCCACACTTGATTTCCCGCATTCTTATTTATTCACCTCTCCTATGCCTTTATGCCGTTTGAGTATGTGGTTCGGTTCAATTGTTTGATTAGAAAAAAAAATTGTCAATCAATGGGTAGGAAATAAAATTTAATTCTTGTTCTTGTTTCATGTATCACAGTACTCCCCCTCTGGTGTGGCCAGCCCTTGCGACTCCCGGCTTTGCCATGCCTAGCTGTGCCATGCCATAATTTAAATTTTCAATTCAAATGAAATGTGTCTCTTCTCTTGTGGTATGCTACTACTGTCTTTCTCTTTCGGTATAATTGAGTTTTTCCATTTGATCGGTTTTCTTCCTTCCCCGTTTGGTCCGCGCACCACACCTCACATTCTCGGTGCAAGAAATAGTCCAAGAAGTGTATATTTTTATATGTAGATACTTTACTGTTATAGCACGAGTCGCTAGTTCTCCATTGGATTCCATCTCTCTAAACTCAGAGCGCTAAGAAAGCCACGCATACACACTCATGCTAAGTCGTTTCTATACATTATTAGTGGGGAAGCAGAAATGTTTCATTTCGTCGCTTCGGGAGGCTAAGAAGAAATGAAAATTTTATTTTTAACTTTGCCGTCAGTTTCTTCAAAGTGTGAAGATACACTCACTTAAAAGAATATGAGTAAGCGCAAAGATTAGTACGAGAACGCATATAGTTTTTTTTTTTATTTTATTACTTTAGGTTATCTCCATCGGCGTAAAGCAGGAATTATAAATACCTATCTACCTTTTTTTTTTTTATATCTTTACTTTAAGTAACCATAATTTGTATGCAGTAGTTACCACGTACAAAAGGCTAAATTGTTAATGGATACTTCCTAGTAGCCATAATGACAATAACACGCACTAAGTGATGCTAAATCATTTATTGTTGCTACTCTTCAATGAGTTTTTGTCACGGTCGTGTGCATCAGAATTTACACTTAGTCACAGAAATCTACATACGCTTGTGCGGTAGTGAAAAGGAGAGCTCATTCTTAGTTTGTACGTCGATATCGTGTAGATGTGTTTAAGAGGTTTAAAAAGATATTAGATTCTTTTTTTAAAACAAAAGGTCTGTATTTTGATTTTGTTAGTGTCCCATCGGATGACTGAGAGTTTTCGTATGTGAATAGTACTTGATCACGCGTAAGTCAAACTTGAATACAAAATTTATGAGTAAAAGTGGGGAACTAATACCTGTTACACTTCACGCATGTCAGTTGAATGGATTCCTGAAGGAAGTGTTTAATGTGCATGACACTATACAGCAGTGGGAGACTTGCCCTGATGGGGAAAATATGATTAGTGGTCTGCAAATCTATTAAAGAATAGATTATTGATGATGGAGGAAAGTTTTCTCCAAATATTGCTTTTATTTAAAGTTGTAGAGCGACAGTGTTTAAAATTTATTTGTTGCTTCGATGTGCAAGGTTCGTGGTTCGGAAGTGTACACGTCACTTATTTTGACGCTTTTTGATGCAGAGTTTATCTTTGAATCAAATTGGGCAAGGCCAGCCGAATACAAGGTTGTTCTACTGATGGACTATAACAAGGTCAAAACTTGGCCTATACGAGGGTGCTGCTTATTTATGAATTGTGGCGAAGAAGAATACCCAGTTCGGTTCAGTTAACCACAACACATTTAACTATTCTATCATTTTTTTGTGTTGCTGGCAAGTGGTTCTAAAGATTGATCCACATAAAACACAGAACAAGGTTAAAATAGTTCTCCAACACAAACAGAAAGTCGTTTTCCATAAACTTGACCTATACCAAAAATCCAGTCGTAGGTAGGGTTACATTTTATAAATGTTGAGGTCTAATTCTAATTTCATTGCACAATCCCAATTGCATCAAATTATATAGACATTGCGAGCGAAAATGCAAGATCAAGGCGCATAATGACAAGTTTGTGATCGGAAATAGTTTAAAAAATCTTGGCTGATTGGTATGGACAAGCGACAAGGCAGTGTTAAATTATTCGCCGTAGAACTGAGTAAGAACAGTCACAAACTCTTGCTAGTTGCTAGTTAATCTATAAAATTTCGATTTGAATTACATCCAAAGCAATTGTTTAAATTGATTAGAACTGCGTCTACAGTAGTATCACTACTATCTTTTCCTTCTGGTAATTAGTATATTTGATAAGTATTATCGGTTTTAGACCAGTCATAAATTTTAACTACATACTGACGTGAAGGCACATTTTTACGCACTTAAAAGACGAGTTTCTACTTGTTGAACACAACAAAACTGCAGTAACTGTGATGACTCCCTTGACGAGTGAAAGTTATAGCCTAATCACTTGCAAAACTAGATAATTTAGGTAAGAACAATTAGTTCTGTGACGCTGGCCTTTGATCCGGGTGGGTGTTTATTACAGACTACGTTGTTCACAAGTGGTGGCGAGGTTGCGTTGGGGCATGGTTGATGTTGAACTAATCATTTCTTTTAATTTCTGGAAAATATATGGACGATCGAGTAACCAAACTACTTTTATTTTACATTATCTAAAGCTTCCATCTAAAAACCATCAAATATGTACCACATATACTTGGATCGTGTGAAAATTATTGAAAAGCGAGTATGTATCCGACATACATACTCCACACGATATGTACCTCGTGATCTTCCACTTGACTTGTACTTGTATAGATTAGATTGGCCATTAGTTTTACAAGGCACGAAGGAATTCGAAGGGATTTGTGGGCAATGAACTCAAGTATGACAAAATCTTGAAGATTTTACCAATGAAAACTATTCTCGTGACATGTTTTTCCTAAAGCCTTTGTAGATTAGATCCGTTATTGATATCTACACTTCACATTGACAAATAGGCTTATCCGTCAACAAGTTAAACATATTTTCATGACTTTTAAAGGAACAGAGCATCTTCCGTTATATTAAAATTTCGGTTTGTTCAACTAGTTCTAGTGTGACACTTCTATGGTCGGTGGGTGTGTTTATTACGGTCTCTACTGCTGAAAGACGGAAAGAATACTTTTGGTCTGCCTACATCTTGAAGAGTCATACCACACACAATTGTGTTCGTTAGAGAGAACAGAGGGCCCTGACTGAGGACGCAAGCAAACCCAACGAAGGTTTAGGTCCTAAGAAATCATCCTTTGAGGCTTGCGTAGCAATCTCATCGAAGATATTTCCCGCAACCTCATCGTTACCTGGAATCCAGGCAAAAGTCAGAGAGTTCAGCCTTGCGATCGATTTCAAGGTGTTCTTGCATTCTCGAAATATTTTGGAACGGGCTACCAGAGTTCTGAAGCGCAGCTTGACTGTCGCTACAGACGCAAATACTTCGATGTCTCCTCTTATTCTTAACAATATAGTCGGTAATTATTAGGATAGCACAGAAAAACAGAGGCGTGCTTACCGAACGAGTACTGAAAGGTAGTGTTATATAATCATAGGTTAGGGTATAAAAAGAGACTTAAGATCAGACAGGATTAGTTAACTTGCGACACAAGGTGTTCCCTTGTTAGTTAAATCTAAACAGTTGAACAAAGCACGTAGAGTGCTGGAAAAGCAGCGCCTAGTGCTCGTCGTGTTGTCAACTCAGAAAAGTATGTATGTACTTACAAAATGTTCTTATCATTCAAAATACTATCACATATCTATTCCGTTATGGAAGCTCATTTAGGAATTCCTTTACGTAAAAACCATAGAGATGAATGCTTTATGTAAGAACTACCCTACGATAGTGGTTCCGTAATCTGTTTATATTACTCACGTTCTCAAGTCGACGACGTTAGTGTCTATTATTAGCAATGATTTTGTGTACTTTATTTACTTCACTTTATGTTGACATTAGATTTACTAAGCGTTTATCTAATCAGTCTCCACTACAGAACTGTTGCATTTCGCGCAAACTATTGTTGAATTTTAAGTCATGTCATTACGTAGCAAAGTACTGGTTTTCGAAGATATATGTAGCTGCAACGTAAATCTTTTATAATTTTTTTGTGCCCTAAGAGCGCTTGGCGTTTTTCGCGATTGAGTGTAATTTGAATTTATTTTCGGCATTCCTATTTATACAACAAATATCGACGTCAAATTCATCTGTATTCGATACATACTACAATTTAAAGTTGTATCATGTAGCATGCTATTGATAACATTCGTCATACAGACACGTTTGTTGCCTTACTAATTGGTCGCACGTGATTCATCGTGCACTTTTCATAATTAATGCCAGATTTTGGTTACCTTATGAAGCGAATGTTTTTCTTTTCTTTCACTGAATTTCATTTATGTCATTTCCTCTCCCTTGTTTCGTTGTTGTCGAGTTTCCGTTGGGACATTTAAAGCTGAATGTTTGTGCATTTGTTTAAAACTACATATAAACGCCCATAGCTTTTAGATTCGAAAATGAGGCAAATGTTAGGCGTGCGTTTACGCACCCATGCTTAGGTATGCTTTGTCTGCAGTACACACACCTTTTTTCCCTTAGGTTTGTGCACAATCATTTGATTTGTGTAAAACTTTACGTATGTGTTCCTCTCTGTAAGAGGGATTTGTGTAAACAATATTAATAAGAAAAGTTTGGGGAAACAATTCGAAACAAATCATTGTTTGGTATCGGTATGTACCGAAGGGGAAATTGAATTGTTGTGTTTATTTTGTTTCATTTTATTTACAACAGCTAACAAAATAAAACCTAGTTATTTCGTGTACTGTTTGTAAAGTTCAATGAAATTTAAAACATAAAATTCCGCATGACACATTCTTGCCAGTTCAGAGTTAACCTTTAAACTGCTTGAAGCGAATTTATAACTTGCAATGGACGTACTCACATCATCTGACTAATTCATCTGTAAACAAGTAAGCATAAATATGTACATTTGTATGAATCATTTTATCTGATGCGAATCAAGGCAACTTGAAGTCTTTACTGACTGACCCGGTAGGTTTTTCGTTTAGTATAGTCTGTAAGAATTTCTCATTACCTTATATTCATGCACAGCGATGACTGTACTCGGAATTGCGCAGTAGTTGAAAGGTGCAATGAAATTCGTGTAAAATTTCTTAGGTCACCTTTTGTCATAAACTTAGCCAAGAGATTAAATTGTGTATATTTAAATTCGAATTCGTGGGAGACGTGGCTCAAGTGGTTAGTGCGTTGGATAACTGAGCGGAGTTTGATCCGCAGATAACACTAAAAAGTCTTTTCACGGTATCAGCTCTTTCGAACATCTGATAAACATCCGAGAGGAAAACTTTCATGAAAAAGCTTATCGTATAAAAAAAATCCTTTTGGAGGCAGTATTAAACCAGACGATTGATCCTTCGTTTACCGCCGAAACCAATTTTTAACGTCCAAGACAGATGGATTTCCTTAAGGATCACTTTTGAGAAAGCAGAAAGATCGGATTTGCTGCACCTGTGCTGTGCTCTAAGGTTGAACGAGTTTCCGCCTTTTCTTGGAATTTTATTGGATTAGCAATCATGAAAGCCGAAGATGAAATAAATTGGTTGAATTTGGGTGTAAGTTTTTCCATATAAACCTAGTTAACCGCTGCTCGTCAGGGAGATATAATATAACCCGCTCATCTATGTAATACTATGAGATCTTAGTCAGTGAGGGAAGGACAGGTAGGTGTCTCTTAACATCAGGTTACTGACGAATTGAATTACGTCATATATGCGGATGCGGATGCGGTAAATACTTATATATGTATATCACCATTTAGGTGATATGACCAGCAAAAAAAAAAGAATACGTGTAACGTTCGTAGGATGTGCATTATCTCATATACAGTGTCGGCAAAAAGGTTGGAAACATAGTCTAGAGATTTACAATTTCAGTTCTAACATAAAATCCCTTATACCTACGTTGATGAAACTTGGTATAAAAATACACTTTAATATTCTTCTTCAAATTCTAAAAGAACATTGGTGTACGGCAACTAGAAAAAAATATTCACCAGGAATTAAGACAAGACCTCGGAAAAAAGGATGGAAACATGCAGTTTTTCACAAAAATAATGTTTATTTCTCAGTAATAACAAGTGTTTTTGTTAATATTTAGTGCTTCCCCGTTTTGCTTTGAGAACTGCTCTGCATCTCCTTTCCATGGAATCCACCATTTTCTCACAAAATGAAACTGGAATGTTTTGCCATTCATGTACACTTTCTTCATAAAGCGCAATCTTATTAAACATTTTTTTTGGCTCGAACTTGTCTTTTTATGTATTCCCACAAGTGTTCTATAGGATTAAGATCCGGGGATTGAGATGGCCATTCTAAAATATTCAGTTTTCCTTTTGGAACGACTTTTTTACCAACTTAGAAGAATACTTCGGACCGTTGTCTTGCTGAAATTCCACTAAATTGGCATTTCATCTTCAGCATATTGAAGCATAATGTTTTGTAGTATTTCCAAGTAACGATACCGATCCATTATTCCATTTACCAAAAAAATTGGTCCAACTCCAGATCGTGAAAAACATACCCAGACCATAACCGAACCTCCACCATGCTTTACGGTTGATAATTGATACTTTACATTGTATCTTTCACCCTTTGGTGAAATTTCTTCTAAATATTGCGATGGAAAACATTATGTGAGGCGACCAATTGTTGATCTTAGCTAAAGTATGGTTTCTATACCAAAGATGAACCATTTGCACAATTAAAAAAGGTTGTAAGCGGACGTGTGACATGTACACTGTAGTTTACATCCTTAACCTATGGTTAAACCATCACTTGAGTCCAAAAACCCGCCACAAGCAATCATGGGATGTGAATTGAACTTTCTAGAACAGTTATAATCTTTATGACTTGGTGGAAAAAAATGGTTCTTCACCCCGAATCATCTGTCTTAAATCCTTTTGTGGTTTTAGTAAACGCCATAAGGGATGTGTAAAGTTATGTCCATACGAAATGTGTGTACTACCACAACCACCATAACCCACATGAAACATTCAGTCCATGTGCTTTATATAGACTGCCTTGTGAATGTCGGGTTTTGGTTTCCGACGAATGTCGTTTTTATTCTGTAGGCAATTTTCGAATGGATTGCTGTAAATATGTATTTTCGACGAGACGGATTTGTAATTTTAACCATCTGTCTGCATGTGAAGAAACTCTGATACCCATTCCTTGTATAGCTCGTTGACAACTCCCTGCACAATGTGGACTACCAGGTTGACCCCTGCTACACCGTTTTTGACAGCAATTTCGTTCGAACTTGGATCATACGCTCCTATTAATGTTATTTGAATACTTATGCATAGAATAATAGCGTGAGTCTGGACACTCGGAAATCAGCTCGAAATACACTACAATGATCCGCATATCGTGTGATGAAATAAATAAAAAATGTTGATGTTATCTTCCAAGCAAATAAATCCTTTTTCGACGTCATGAAAGCGGCATCCATATAATGATCTTGAAATCTACGAGGTAATATAAACTGGATCTTAACGCCAACTTAGTAACGACGCGTTTTTCGAAAAGTCTAGAAGTCTGAACTCCCTAAACCTAGGCTAAATTCTTAGCCCTGAAACTGTTGATACTAGACTTGAATTTCGCTTGTGTTATCGATAATTCGTATGAAAACGTCAAAACTGACATGTGTTGATGGCAGTCAAACGATTTTTCGTTGTAAAAATCGCAGTTTTCCAATTGATTCGTGGTAATAATTTCCACTTGCTTGTTTACCTTACAGTGTCAGCCCATGCCGAGTAGTGCCAAGTTTGTCTCATGACGTTGCTAAGCCCTGATGTCGTTTTAGATTCGCAAGCCCATATGGCCTTCGAAAAAAAACGCGTCTAGAACTACCAACGCCTATTTTGAATACCAGAATCTGTTTCAATGTTATAGGTAGTGCTCTGAGCTTGTTCAGTAAATATGGGGTGGCATTCGAAGAGTCTGATACTGAAACAAAAAAGCTAAAGTATCTGGTCTGCGAGTGTCTTCAAAACTCTACTAGTCCTCGTCTATGACTTAAACGAGGAACTTAAAACAATGGCATAAGAAACTTGTGCGTACATGAATTATCTTTTGAGAAGGACGAAACTTAATCTTATCAAACAATACACATGTGTGATTTATGAACATCCTTCCCTTGCTACAAAGTTTTTGAATCTAAACTAAAATCCTTTTCACCAAACAAATCGGGTACATGTTCATGTACATATGTACATGAATTGAATTGAATTTTTCATTCTCTTAGGCAACAGCAAAACTTTTCAAATTATATTACAACATTAGTACTATCTAAATCATTTTTTCTATGTGTGTATGTTATGACAAACTTCAATAAATAAATTATGTTAACGCGAGCAGGTACCATTTGAAAGCAATCATCGCATTAACAATGTAATTTCTCGTGTCACCAAGCCATTAACATTCGAAACAAATTCAACTCAAGAGTCCACTTGATACGTATACTCGTACAAAAAAAAACCAAACGAAAACAGCTTGTGTTCACGTCTAAGAGGATTTTCTGATTCAGCCTCTTCACCCTTTTCACCGAGAAGAGAGTTCTTTTAAATTTGTTCCATAAGAAATATTTACCTTGATCATTCAAATAATGTGCTTCTTCTTCAATAAAAATTTAGAAATAACAAGTGATTCTTCACACACACAACTCTGTACGAATGTGTGTAGGTACACAATGAAAAAAACCCACAGGTAAATATACATATCTTCTTTTTGGTATGAAATGTGAATTACTCCCATTGGACATGACAAATACATGCAGACGACGTATGTACGTACTCTGTGGCACTAAATAAATGTGGAATTGCGCAAGGACGATTTATCGATTTTATTTGTACGGCGAGTATATCTTCAATTGATGGAGTGTACGAGCAGATACATTGTTTTATATATGCCTTGATAGATGGAAAGCACTTGATTAACTTTGATAAGATTGGAAAACATCAATGCAATCCTTTGATTACCAATTAGGGATTCTGATTGATTGGAACTTTTTTTTTTTGGATCTATGTAATAGACACGTCTATACATACAGATGTACATATATAGAGTAGACGTTTTAATAAAAATGCGCATGTACACCATCTTTCACAGAGATTCTATGCTGCTATTGACAATGCATGCTAGTATTTCCATTTAAGGATATATCAACCGACCATACCCGCCGCCACCCACCAAACATGGTAGTTAGTTCGTCATCCTCCGGAAGGATGTTACTCTTTTTATCTACTAAAACGAGGAGAAAATGCAACAAAAAAACCCCCCGAACAAAGGATGGATAGCGAGTAGTGACGTGTGTGTGGGCAAGGTCATACGAGTACATATAAAAGCACAGTATGACAAATGAATAAGCCTCTCGTGGGAGATAATAATCGCGTGTGTAAGGGGAAAAAAATACGTTTATTCTTTTCTACACAAAGAAAAAGGACCTCATGTGCCGAAAGACCTTGTCCTTTCTTGTGTGCACGTACATACATTTGTATATGCTGTAGAATGAAAATGTAATTAATATCGTTTCTATCTCTGTCAGTTATTTTGACTATTAATTGCTTTTTTTCTTGTTGAGAAACATTCAAATGGTCTCCCTGTCTAGACAACATTACATATTTACTCCTCCTTACATATTCTGTGTATGACAAAAAAGGAAATGGATATTGAGTTTTGTCCAAAAGGATGTACCAACTCTAGTATGTACATACATATGTATGTACGTGGTACTGCTGCTGCTGCTACTGCAATCCTTGTCACCTACACGTAACGAATTTTCTTAATTTTTGGCACTCTTCTCCATTGTAGAGTCATCTTTCCCCCAATTTCAAGGGAAGGACACTCCTTATGCGCCAAAATGGCTCCATTTTTCACTTCTCTCCTTGTCACCACACACTGCGCATGGTTGGAGCATATATGTAATTGGGCCTCTACTCCATTGCGTCAATTCTAGATCACAGATAAGTGGTTTTCGATAAGATTTAAAAAGAATTATCACCCAAATCAATAGATTTTCTAAGTGCGCCTACTAGAAAATATAGATTTCAATCAATGCTACATTGTGTGCCCGCGCGCCTACCCCACTAGAATTAGTTAAAGTAATTGCTAATGTCACTCTCTCGCTCTCTTGAAAGTGGCTATGCTCTCTTTGATCAGACTCTATGTATATTGGCACTACGTCGAATCATCGAAATCCCCGCAAATACTACAACAATAAAACCAACTTTGACAACGACGACTATGATGTTGATGATGATGGTGGATTCTACAACTACAATAGTGACATTAACAGCGCATTCGGTTTCTGCCCTTGTTGCGATGTGCACAACTACAACGGTTCTTAGTTGATGTTCAAGTGTTGTCGGTATTGCACATACGAAAATTCTCTGTAGTTAGGCAATGATGTCTAAAAGTTAGAAATTAAATTAAAAAATTAGTTAAACCAAAAAAAAAAGAAATTTAAATAAATTTAAGAACATTTTTACATAAACTAGACGTAGTACATAGAGGAGTGGTGGAAACATAAAAGTATTTATTTAGTAATTAATGAAGAAGAAAAAAACTTGCATAGTTTTATTTTAATTTCGTTGTGATAGAAAAGCAAAACGTAATCTAATGTGAAAAAGCAGTCAACAAAAAAAAAAAAAAAACAATAGAAACAATTTTTTCAAATAAACTTCCTCGGGAAAGCTTAAAGTTTTTTGTCGTCTTGGTGGATTACGATATCTGGACTGCCGCTGGTGGTTTGGTGTTTGCCTGTGCACCTCCTTCCCACATTTGATAAAAGGTAATTAAACCTTTGATCGATTTTTTGTGTTCTTGAAAAAAAAATAAATAGAAACATTCTGGTGGTTTGAAAATTGTTATTGAATATTTGATAGTTACTCGTAGTTGGTGTTACTACCCCGTCATCGATGCCATTTATTGATTTTTCTGTGGCAGGGAGTATATAATATACACATGTATGTACATGCATTAAAGATTCGAGACTGAAATTGGGTTTAAAGTTTCTTTTTCTTTTCTTCTTCTGAGGGTGCTGCTGCTTATAATCGATATCGTGAAATATAAGTAGTAGAGAGTGTTGCTGTGATTCATTTGTGAAGGAATTTTTTCTTTCCGCACACACCCACTTATAATACATCAGGAACAGCGGAGACTATACGAGATTGTGCAGTAGTCGACCACTCAGTTACAGATCTGTTTAATGACATTCATAGAATAAAACAAGAAAAAAAAAACACGTTATTGGTTTTCCTTTTGAAATTTATTTTTAGAAGGACTTAGAGAATGTAAAAGAATCTCAGTTTTCATTCTTGTTGTCGCATTGCCACAAACATCCACTCTCCTTCCCTTGCTTCTATCAATGACACCACAGACTGGTACTCGAATTATTTGATTGGTCATTTTTTGTTGGCCATGCCAAGTATTTTTTTTGTGTGCCTCTTTGTTGAAAAAGAAAAACTGGTAATAGCCCCACCAGACAGGGACTGTGTTCAGATGGGAAATGGGTTGATTTTTGTTTTTTACTTTTCTTTTCGCCGTCACACCTTGATGCATTTTCATATTTTCTCATTCAAATTGGGACATTGCGGTTTTACCATATATTTCCTTCCTTTTCTGTTGCTAAGGAATAATTAGATTTTTTTTCTTTGCAATATACCAATATCTATACTCTTGTGCTCCAAAAGTCCAGACTGAAAAATCATAAGACATGCGCATCACATAAAAACGTAGTTATTCTAATTGCTTTTGGGTTTTTTTTTTCTTCTATTCTTTTTAATATTCATCCAGCGATTTTGTAGAAATTGTTCTACCAACAAATGATTTTGAATTAATCGAAACTAATGATTGAGTAGAGGAATTCAATGTTTAGCCATGACCTATGTATGTGCATATTTTGATTTAATACGCTATGTATGTAAGTATTGAATTGTGTGATGAATAGTATTTTTTACAAATCGCTATTTTTCGCTACGACTTGCAATAACAAAATTAATTGAGTATTACATACTATACACATTTATGTATATTTCTGTGTCAAAACTATTGGTTAAGACGTTTTGTTACAGCCTTGTGGTTTAAGCAGTTCATTTATTCGGTTGGGCATGCTCTTAATCATTTCCTTTATTAAACACGACTACAATGTTTTGTTTAGCTCATGAGCTGTATTGTTCTGTAGATACGTGATTCTAGATAATCAATTGCATTTTCAATTCTAAATTCATTGATTTTTAAGTATATTAGTTTATGCAGGTTGCACGAAGTCCTTTGTTATTTAAAGTTCCATCCAGTGAATCGAAATATGGACGAAGAAATTCATCTCGATTTAATGACATGCATACGTATGTATATGTAGGCGTCTTTTCTTCAACGACCTACTGTTTTACAGCCCCAAATGATGTTGGTCCGCCGTCCGTCCAACTTACGAATGTTACTCGATGAGAACGAATCATGCAGTCTGCACTAGTATGTCCTAAGCGATACTTACGACCCCAAGCCGCGTCGAAAAGTCTCAAAATATTAAAAAAAAATTAAAAAATTGTGCTTAGAATAGCTTTTTCATAGCATTTACTTTTATTCTCATTGTAAAGTGGTGTGTATTCCGCAAAGTAAGTTGTCACAGAGATTAATGGATAAAGTTCATGCAACTCATCACTAAGACAAGTAGTATTACCCCCTTCGATCTGTAACAGCGCAGATAGAACAAAGCGAATTGTAATATTAAATAAAAGTATACTGTCTCGTAATTTGAATGCTTTTTTTTTACAATAATCTTCGCTTCTTGAATGCTCATCAGCTTAATATTAATCTTTGAACTTCTTTCCTGGAATATTAATCACGAATGCGGAATGATATTAACGTGAAAGTTCTTTTCGCTAAATAACCGATACAGATGTACATCGACCTGTAGATCAGTAGTTCCATATCTTGTCAGAATTACTGTTACAACCTATTTTAACCATGGGCTGGTGCCTAGTTTGCAAGATATTGTACGACAATATGTGGAGTTTATTTTAACTACTAATATGTAGAGTTTCTATGAACCCCAGTTACAAAGCATTTTGAACAGCACGATCTGAACCGTTCGGAGTTAATTTGGGAAGATAATTGCAGGAAGTAGGAGCAATATTTTTTAAACTTTTACTTTCACAACAATTTCCGATAACTATTTGTTTATAAATCATTAAGGAGTTCGTACCATATTCATTGCATCACATTAGTGGGAGTATCTGTCCACAGACAGTCTAAAAATAAACTCATTTGAAATAAATTATGAACAGGAGGACGACTAATATATCCTCTTCTAAATAAGTTCTAAAAGAATGAAAATAACTCAGATGGATGGGTTTTTATTTATAAGCATCTACATTTGACGGTAATCGGTTACTTTGTATTGCAAACACTTGAGAGTCTTGGGATCATTTCTTGGACGTATCTTTTTAGTTTAAAGAAGAGAAGAATTTTGAACCCTCGTTCAAAAGCATATACCATTGGGAAGCGAAAATTTTATATTCGATATTTTCGAATCTGTTTAAACAGGGGGATTGATGTACTTGCTTCACCTTTGTTTGTTTCTTAAATTCAATAAGTAAAAGTTTCTTGTGGGGTACAACTACAAAGTCTAAAATGGTAATCTTTTATACCAATTGGAAAACATAATTAAATTCATACGGCGCTATTATCTAGAATTTAAGATAATACGGGGGCACGTGAAATGCCTGTTCAATTATTATCACCTTTGAACATTTGTTATTCGAATCATTTTTTTAAATGTAAGTGATTTTTTGAAGTTAAGTTGCTTGCTTAAGCAGGAAGTTCTACTGTTACACAGAATATATGTACATATGCACTTGTATGTATAAAAAATTAAAAGCAACATGTAAAGGAAGAAAAATTTTGTGTTGAACAAATGTTTAATCATAACTATTTCAAGAGAAAATCTAAGAAAATCCCGGTTTAGGAAATTGTGCTTGTACAAGAAAAACCTTAGAACGTCACGTTCTTTATGAAGATATAATAATAGACCATTCGTGAACGTAAGGTTGGCAAGTTTTTGTACAGAAACAGTAAGAAAATAACTTAGAATAACTGCAAAAAAAAGATTTCATTAATCAAACATCAATATTTGATTACGTTCACCTAATGCATTTGCTCTGAATCAGAAACTCTTATATATAGTTATTTGGTTAGTCAAGTATTTAAACCATTAAAGCTGTAGTGAGTTAACAAATGAACATAGGTATGTTTCGTAGAGAAACCCAAATGTTTCTGGTTTATGACTTAAAACAAAAATGTGTTAAATTGTGAAAATTTGTACTCCAGTGGTTGGTGGATTGTACTACGGAGCAAGGTGTTTCAGGTGTAACCCAGACAAGACTTAAAAATTTATTTCACGGCCTCACCACTCGCGAGCGTCTGGCAACCATAACAAATAACAAATTACCCTCCGGATACGATATTAAACAGTAGACCCTCTCATAAGTGTAAAGAACATAACACGCACAACACGAATGGCTGTTCTGGGTCCGTAGACCTGTCGCGCCTGTATCTACTGTATCTTATCCACTTCTGAAAGTTTTCAATCACATGACACATTTTGTTATTGTCTTAACTGTCATACTGCTTCAAGCAATTGCTTTGACTCCTGATATTCGCATTCATCCAATATCTTTTTTTTCTTGAAACATGTATGCAGCAGGTCGTATTTTATTCCACGATAATACGTGTTTGCTGTTTTTCGACGTTTAATGTTTAGAACTTATCCGTGATCTTTTTCCCATTTATCTTTGTCCTAAAAATGTTGAGATGTTGACCAAGGTCACGTCAGTTTAGCACCATACACAAGAACTGATGAAACACAACAACTAACGCAATCAGAGTTTTATGTTTATCTTTCTTAATTTATGAAACAAACTTCTTGCTATCTACACAAATTCGATTTTTAATTTTCGTGAAACCATAAGGCAAGACGTTAGTCTTATAGGAATTTCAAGCTGACCGATTGTTGAGGGAGACGAATGAGACGCCTTAGTTGTTTAATATTTGTGTTATTAATAAGCAATTTATTGGATATGTGACCAATCTAAAAGAGACTCTGCCGGGCTCATTACTCATTACTCATCAAAAACTTTAACTTGAGAAAATCAAAATTGGGCAATAAGTTCGTTTTAAGAAATGGACTTGCTTATTAGCTATTTATACCGCGCGACTTGCCGTTTCTAGAGTACTTTGTTTAGGGAGGTACATTAAACCTTAGGGCTGTTACAGCTTCTCTCAACCTTTCATATTGTACTTTTCTCAGATAATAGCTTATTAATGGCCATTATGTATACTCACTCTTTGGTGTTAATCAGACAATCGAGAGAAATAGTGTCAAGTCCGCCAAATTGTAAGGTATGTTCCTGATTTTGCGATTCTCAATTCAGTTTACATGTTTCGCCCGGAAAACAAAGTGAAACGTATACATACATAGATTGATTGAACACATTTCCCGCTGAGAGCACTCATTATTGCTAAAACATTAGTCCCACTATAAACCTGTTGCAAAATGTGGTTATACTTGTCATAATTTTCAAAAGAAAACCAAGAACAAATCTCAAAATTAGATTCAAAAACAAGACAAGTTACGACATCTGAAAAAAATAAAAAGACACTCGAAAACTTTGTCAACGGACTTGTGGGTGTTGCCAAAAATACTACCCGGCAATTTCAAACTAAATGGCATTCGATATGCATACATATGTATGTACAGCTTTCTTTAATTTTTGTGTATCTATCACATTTCCTTTGTCCACTTAAATATCGGACGTTTTATTAAACTCGAACATTAATATTCATTAGACAAAAAAAAAAAAAACAGTTACCGTTAATTTGATTAAAATAAATTGCAAAAAAATATACCTATATACATACTTATGTATGTATTTCTTCTTGCAATGGACGGTTAGTCTCTATGGCCATCTATCTAAGTGTAGTATACACATCTCTTGCGAATGTGTAAAATGTTAATGAACTTCTTCAGTTCGTTTTTTTTTTTCCGTTTCTCGCGTTTATTATAGTTTTCCTCTTCCATTTCCATTTGAATCATATTTTCGATGTGCTTATATGTGGAGCTCGATGAATAATAGAAAAAAGAATAGACTCGAAGACAGGAAGTACAATTGTCTAAATTTGGAATGCAGTTGAACCGTTTAAGTAACACACTGCGCCATTCAACAAAGCGTAGCCCATTTATTTTGTCTATTGTTTATCACACGATGAAATCTGGGGAGAAATAAAAAAGAAAGTACTTTTGAGAGGCAACCACATACATTAGTCTTATTTCTTTTGGTGTTTTTTTTTATATCTGTGCTAAAATTGTAGACTTTGGTCTATTGGGATTTCTTGACGGTGATTTATTTATTTGTTCCTTTATTTTGTTTATCTAAACAAAATACCGTTACCAATATGCAATATTTAACTCATTGCAAATAGATATAAAATACCAGTAATCGTAGTAATCATTATTTATGTACAATGTGTGTTTCCTTAGTATCTTTGGACATGCTTTGTGTGGAGGAGTGTAATTTTCTTTTAGTTGTTATTTAGCAATTTTTATTACAACACAACACACGTACATAGGTTGTGTATTTCACCCCACCCCCTAGGTAGTGTTTTCATTACGAACGCGCGCGCATACACAATTTTATTTTTATGTCGAACCTAATGGTGATAAGTTGTGTCGTTAGTTCTTAGACTGGTGTCTCTCTGTAGGTCTTTCGTTTTTATTCGATCATCTAAAAAGTTGACTTTATTTCCGTCGTCAGAGTACATACATACATATGTATGTACACATGTATGTATATGAAAACAAAACAGTACAAAATGCAAAAAGGATGATGTCATAGAACGCTAATTTCGAGGTTCTATCAATAACAAAAAATTAGCAACATTAATTAATGTAATTTTTAAACTGGTCGGCTCAACACTATAAGTATTCACGCGCGCAGTGTTGAATAACGGCGTCATAAAGGCAGAAAGCCTCTATAGTGTAAGGCGAAAGCATGACCAATGCGCATTATAAACTATTTGTATTCAATTTGGCCAACAATTTAGAGTTGTTGCAGATGTCAAGTGACTAATTAATTGATTTGACGATGATTTGTTTGATTTGACGGTTGTGCTCATCATCTCCTGCAAATTTTAGTCACGGTTGCACGTAATTCTTTTGTGAATCACATGACACGTAATTTTAATTTGAACGTCTTATCTTTTGAATGGAAAACAAAAAGTCATTACCCATTGCCATGACGACAGGCTACATCTGTTCCTCGAAATTGAAAGCCCGTATGAAATCAAATTGAACTACATATACACTTCTCAAAGGCACACACATTTATGAGTTGTGTTTCTTTTCTTCGTATGTGACCGCATTCACTAACCGAAATAGCGATTAACTGCTTTAACAAAAATTAAGTTCTTATCTGGGAATATAATTTATTGTGTGTGTTTGTCGCGCTTCGAAGGAAGAGGGTGTTACGCAATCCATGAAGATTAAAGTCTATCATATCGAACTTAGTTGTTGTTACCTGCGCGTGGAATGACACACATACACATGTACATATGTAGCTGAAAAAGATTTGAATCTGATAATTTGTTCAAGTATGAAGAATAGTATTGATTAAGTAATGTATAGTAGTGGTGCGCAGCCAGCCCCTTCGCTTAGTTGGTTATGTCTCGAGGGTTCTGTTGTAGAGTGACTTGAAAAAAAAAAATACTCCTAGTCCCTCAACCACAATAAGTGTACGCAAGCGTAGCAAATAACTTCTGCGGTTTAATCAGTGTTTAAACGCGTTCTCTCTCTGGTTTGTGAGGTGTGATATTTGATATTATACTCGTATTTTGTTTACGCATACTAGTAGTCAATCAAAGTAGACGCTTCTATAAATACTCAATATTTATTGTAAGTCGTCTAAGTCTACGTTTAGAGGGTCGTGATTTTATCAAATAGAATAGTGGAACTGAGCACGCAGAGTCCAAGAGGCAAAATTCTGTATTCGCTAAATTTATTTTCCCATTTAAAGGCCATGGTTTTCACTGCAATTCGAGAAGTCTCGCATATATTTTGTCGTATATGTGACGCAGAAGTGCTTATGCTTACATATATTGCGTCATTCCCAGAAGTAAAAGTTTCCGAGATAAACTCAGGTTCGAGTGATCTTCACAATATCACACTTGCACTCTATCAAACATACTAAAGCTACCCTTCCTGCTGAATAAGTTGCTTCGAACTTCATAGAATAATAAACAATTGCTTTGTGCAGCAAAATATCTGAAATATCTTCACAATATATTATTACAATAGTCCACCAACGGAAAGAGAATGTATTTTCTAAAATATGTGGGGAATATCCGCTAGCTACTTAGAACAAATCGATCCGAGTGTTACAGAATACGTATTCAACATTGTTAGCTTTTAAGCAGCGAAACACAACAATTCGTTTCATTTTGTTTATAATCTACTCTCGGTTTAACCGGGTCTATAATGGTCGTATAATGATTCGGAAATTTCAACTTATTTGTTCAGTGTTTTACGTAGAAAAATAATAAGTGTCGTAAGTCTGCTACCCGTCGACAATAGTAAATGGTAAAACATGGTTTATTGATTACATATTAATTGTACTCCTGATGGATGGATTTTCATTTTTAAAATGTATTGTAAAAGCCTTAAGCGACCAAAGAGTTACTGAGTCTTACACGTTCAAGACTAAAGCAATCAATACTTCTCTTTGGAAGGCAAATTGCTGAGCAGAAAATCGTTAAGTTAAATGCGTTTTTGTTCGTGAAGTACATGCGATAATGCAACCAAACTATGTACATGTAGATAATAGAATTGGAGATTTTAAAGAATTGGTCTTAACTTAAGAAGACTGTCAAACAAGCCAAGCCACGGCGTCCTATCTGATGAAAGTGGGGTTTGCTCTACAGAACAATCGAGTCTTAAGGATTTGGATTTACATTTTTAACTTATTTAGTGTTCGTCTCAAAGTTTCCAGTGTTATGTTGTTTCTTATATACACGAACATTGCTTTGGCCAAGCTATGGTCCGGTATTAGAATGCTAGCTTATTTATTTAAAACAAAGTCTTAAACACGAGTGAGTTTTTAACAACTAAACTATCCCGGCACGTGAAACTTTCCCTTAACTTTTTTCTCAATTAGTAGCCTTGATTTTTAATGACTGTCAGCTTTATTTTATCAATCTATCGAAAGTAATTCTATCAATTTCACATAACTTAGCTGCGAATTTTAAGCGTCTTTTATTTTAATAAATAAGTATAACAAATGGTAATATACCTTATTATGGTATATACCTACACTCTTCAATCGCCCCTTGAATTTGAATTTGATGAGAAAATCGAAATAAAAATTTAATAATATTTTTTTTCTTTTTCCTTACAGGGGTCATTGCGAGCGGCGCACTAATCTCTGTACCAACATATATATATATATATTTCTGAAACCATTTCGTAAAATCTCGGAATTCCCCTAAACTTCACATTTATAAATACATTTACCAAGCTTAAACTAAAAACACATCAAAATGTCTACAGTCGACAAAGAAGAATTGGTCCAAAAGGCAAAACTTGCCGAACAATCCGAAAGGTAAGCAAATTTTGAATTTTTATTTCTCGTGCAAACAACCCAAACTAAAGTGACTTTAATATAATATGACAGGTACGATGACATGGCACAAGCTATGAAATCAGTCACAGAAACAGGGGTGGAACTTTCAAATGAAGAAAGAAATCTTCTCTCAGTCGCATACAAAAATGTTGTTGGTGCCCGCAGGTAAGTTTATTGTTTTTAGACTTCCTCTTGAAATATATTTTATGCATATGGAAAATTTCTTAATTCTGTTTAACAGATCATCATGGAGAGTAATTTCTTCAATTGAACAAAAAACTGAAGCCTCCGCCAGAAAACAACAGCTCGCCCGAGAGTACAGAGAGCGCGTGGAAAAGGAGCTTAGGGAAATTTGTTACGAAGTTTTGGTAAGTAAGACTTTGATGTGCTGAGTCTGTGCATGTTGAAAAATAGTCAGTTTCAATTCCCATTTTCTATATATTTCAACCCCTTTGAAATGTTGCCGTGTGTAAAACCACCACTAGATTCTTTTCCTTAGACGGATGTACACATCCGAATGTTTGCAGTGGCATTTTTAATCTGATTTTTCGCTCCTTTTATTCGAAAATAAATTAGCTTTACCATAGCAATAGCTTCTGTCTATTTTTTCATTATTATACATACATATGTATGTGTTTCAAAAAGCTATACATATGACAAAAAACCTTAGGAGGGAAGATTAAAAAGTTCTAGAAGGATGGTTGTGTAGCAAGAGAGTTGGTGGCGTACTCGCGCACTTAATTCTATTGTGTGGGTTTTTTTCCATGAGTATATATGTCAAGTATCAGTTTAATTGGGTCATTATTCTCTGAGGTATCGACCGAACAAGCGAGTCAATCAATCTGGGGTGGGAAACAAATTTTGTCAAGTTCCTAACGAAAAAAAGAATAGATACCTGACATTTTAGGAAAAGATGTCTGTGGTTCATGGGATATAAAAAAATGTGTACATACGTAGAAAGACGGGTTGGGAGAAAAAAAGCAAACTTTTCAAGTATATGGGTTTTTGAAAATGAGGAGTTTTCTAGAGATTTCATATACTTAGATACATAAAATATATTGAAAACAGACCCTGAACTTTTTTACTATCCACTTAATATCGAACTTAACTTTCGTTAATTCTGTCTGTATCGTATTAGACTTATAACTTATTCATATAGTAATTTAAAGGTTATTAGTCCAATAAGTGGACTCTACAGATTGGGGTACTTTCTTATCGTATTAATGTCGACCCAATTTCTATTTTGTGTGTCTTATTTTTAAAACATTATATGTGATAACTGAAAGAACACGTTTTCGCATTAATAACTTCAAGCGATTTCCCAGAGATGATCAGATAGTTTAGTAATACCCAATCACAGGTCTGTGTTTATATTTCATTGATTCATTTCGAGTCGCGCAATTATATTTATATATAAAGCTCTGAATTAAATTGTCTAATTTTACTTTACAAAACTGGGTTTGAAAGGAACTCTCATGTGTTACTAGTGCTATTAGCCTTGTAGTACGTGAAAGGTTTCAGTTTTTCAGAGTCCTCTGCTACAGAATCCTAATCTATTCTAAACTATTCCGTAGACGTATACTTAGGCTGGGAGTTTAACCTTTGTACACCAATTTACAATAGCTGTGAAAAACAAAAAACTTCTGGTTATCGAATTTTGAAATAAAATGTATGCATATCCAGTCGCAAAGTAGCGTAGCATATATGTAGGGGAAATCAAATTGTCTCTGTCTACGTATCAACTGAATTAAGGTGGTCTCGTATATTGGAAGTCCCATTTCAAATGACTTGAAAAGTTGAAAGATAGCTGTTATGTTGTACATAAGTTTCCGGCCTTTTGTCGAAAGGGTAGAAAGGCAGAGGGATGCAAGCACTCTTTGTTATACTAACAGTGTCATGACTAAAATCACTTACATGTTAACATTTGGATTTCAAAAGAGAGTGACTTCAGTTTCAATTTTGTGGATCTAGAGCCATAAAAAAATTGCTTTTTATGATGCACCAATAATATTTTGTCTACAAAAAACCAAGATACAATAAGCTAAACAGTGGGGAAATAGACTCTCACTGCAGAGGTTTATACTTTCATCGCCAACTATAGTTACACATTCATTCTCCTTCCTTAGGATAATTCTAAACCCAGACCAGTTCGTCCGGACATTGCGTAGATTAGCTATCGCGGACAAATGTCTGCAAATGTTTAAATATAAACAGGATCAACCAACATTTGCTAGCGATTTGCGAATACATAGATTGGGTTTATACAAAACCCTTCATCGACTCTAGTATGCAAAGTAACTAAGCACGGGATTGTCAGTATTGATGTTATCCTCACTTAGGCTATGCTTTTCGACTTTTATCAGACTCAAAAGATTGGAATTTTTATTGAAAGCACGAGAGGAGAGAGTATATGTATATGGTTATACAAATTATCATCTGCAGGCAATAGCTTTACGCAATAAGTTAAAAAAATACAACAATGCGGTCAGTGCGTTCAATGAATATTCATTAATTTCATCTTCCCATGCACCTGCCTTTAGCCATAGTCGTGGGTAACCTCTTTAAAGCAATGCGTATCTTCCGGCAGTTGCTAACTTCCTTCTCCTTTTAATTGTTAAAAATAAACTTCACCAAACATCGGGATAGAAACATTATATCTACAATACACTGTGGTTTAATACGAGTATCATCTATTTCTTAACCTTTTTAAGATCAACAAACAGCAGTGCTATATTGAATGTGTAGCTAACTATTTGTCTTGGAGATGTCCTAATCTTCCAATTCGTTCACCCGAAAATAACCCAGACAACTTGGATATTTCCAGTGAAATACCACATAATTACTTTTCCAATTGATTTGTTATGAAAAGTGTCATCGTCATTATCATCATCTTCTATGATTAACCCTCTATTTATGTTGGAAAGTATTTATAATTTGAAAGGCGGCTCTATTGATTTTTTCTTTCTTTCTTCTATTAAAAGCCCTATATTTAACTGCTGCTGCTAGGCAGGGCAAACCTTTTTGGTATAAATTACTGAAGGGTGAAATATCTAATTACTTTGTATCGCCATGTATATGTCCTATAGTTGTGCTCCGCCCTATGTACTCTGGGCACACAAAAGGGGTTGTTCCGTTTGCACGCCTTCACCTCACCCACTGGCATCCAATTCAACCATGAACTGATTCACAAGAGTCTTGATGTAATAAAATAGGTCACTTGTGTACAACCAGATGCTTGGTGATTATACATGTGTAAAATTTGCTCGTTATAAATCTATACGTGTTTAATCGCACGGAAACATTTTGCATTCTCTTTATAAAGATTTTTTTTAAACGTAAACGTAAACCACCACCACCACCTACAGTTGGGCTAAAATGTGTTTATATGTATTATTTTTGGTTACAGGGTCTTTTGGATAAGTATCTCATCCCCAAAGCAAGTAATCCAGAAAGTAAGGTATTCTACCTGAAAATGAAGGGCGACTATTACAGGTATTTAGCTGAAGTGGCCACAGGAGACGCGCGCAGCAGTAAGTACATGTTTCTTTATATTCATTGTGTTACACACATTCACTTACATATATAATATTTTAACTATACCTTTGAGAAGAAGAGTATTAATAAATTTTCCCCTATCAAAATTATAATAGCCGTTGTAGATGACTCCCAAACAGCTTACCAGGATGCATTTGAAATTAGCAAGGGTAAAATGCAACCAACACATCCAATCAGATTGGGTCTCGCACTCAATTTCTCAGTCTTCTATTATGAGATTCTTAATTCTCCAGACAAAGCTTGCCAATTGGCCAAACAGGTTATTATAAACAAAACAAAAAAATCTCTTAAAGCAAAAAAAAAAAAAAAAACACGATATAAGAGTGAAGTACTTATTGCAAAAAAATTGTTGCTGCAATCACACGTTGATTGGTGAAAAAAAGGAAAAGACTTAGAATGGTTGCCAAACTGTTGGGAGTTTTCATAAGTTTTAATCTTTATGCTGCTGTATATCTCTCTTGTAAATAATATTTAGGACAAAACTAATTTTTTTTTTTAAATTTAAACTTAAATTACATTTTTTTTTTTATTTCATTTCAATTAATTCTTTGTTTTCTATTTTATTTTATTTCCACTTAAATTATACAAAACGAAAAACGAATAACGTATGTAAAATTATAACTCATTGGCACAACCTCTCATGCATAAACCAGCCGTGGTAGAAGATTCTCAAAAGGCATATCAGGAGGCATTCGATATCGCTAAAACAAAAATGCAACCAACGCATCCAATCAGATTAGGTCTCGCACTCAACTTCTCGGTCTTCTATTATGAAATTATAAATTCACCAGCGAGGGCTTGTCATTTAGCTAAACAGGTTTATACAAACAAAAATCTATTTCTTTCTCATATTATTAATCAAAGTGCATATAGTTTTCTTTGTGGCTCGGTTTGATTCTTTTATAAATATTAATAAATATTTCCCATTTACCCATTTCTTCTATATTCATTTTGTAAAATAAATCTGCTATTACTTTTTAAATAACAAAATATGTTACCTTGCATTTGGATTGCTATAAAATATTAAAGGCATTTCTCTAACAATCCCCTATTCGTCCTATTTACTTTTGTCCCTTGAACCTGCAGCCACTATAAAGATTGTGTTTTTGATGTTAATATGTGTGTATTCTTCTGAATGTACTTTTTTTCCTTTAAATAACAATATGTGTAGTTTATCTAAAATATTCATTTATCTGGAATCATAATTGATTATGAATTGATAGTGACATATTTAAACTGTTAAGAGCATGTTAGGTTAGGGGTTGACGTTTTAAAACAAATATGTATCAGCTGCCGAAGGGAGACACAAATACTAACCATAAGTTTAAGCATTAGCCTTATTTGTCTTACCTATAGAAGGTACTTAAGAAGGTTTCTCATATGACTTTAATACTCACTTATGGCAGATGGTCGTACGCGAAAGGTGGTACTGTAAAAAACACAAATGTTTACGGTATGACTACTAGATTCCGATGCGGTTTTCATGACGTTCAACTAGAACGAAAGTTTCTAGCTTTCTTCATGGTATTCAATTCATCCTAGTCAGTACTTCCTAGGTTTTTAATGTCGTTGTTCTTGTAAACATTAATTCTGATCTCTACTGTCTGAAAAAAGGTGTAAGCCGCGGCTATCAAAAAGATATCGACGTCTTTTCCCATACGTCTTGTTACAAGGTAAGGCTTACGGAGATACATACATATGTATGTACATACAGTGGCGACAAAATAAATAGCACCCTTTGATCAGGGATTTTGTCCTTTGAATTGGATTTAGATCAGGGGACTGAGCTGGCCAACTTAAATCGTCAATTTTCTGGCTCAATAACCACTGCTTTACAGATTTAGCTGTATCTTTCAGGTTATTTCCATATCAGTGGCATTTTCTTCTCAGCATAAGGAAGCGTAACATTACTCAAAATGTCCTTGTATTTCATTTGCTCAAGAATGCCCTCAATCCGATAAATCGGACCAACACCACGCGAAGAAAAACACCCCCATACAAGAACATTGCTTCAACCGTGCTTTACTATTTTTATGACGTATTTAGGGTTGAATTCTTGGTTGATGCCGTGTCTTACATATTGTTTCCCGTCTTATAATGGTCCACATAATATTCTCCCGCCAATTTGGATTTTTATCAATATGGTTACGGTCAAACTCCAAATGACGTGACTTATTCCGATTTTATACCAATGGTTTCTGTCTGGCAATCCATCCGAAGAATTTTTTTTTTCGGAGGCGATTTTTATTTGTGCTAACAGAAACATCCACGTTCACCTCCCTTTCAATTTTTAATTTTATTTTAGGAGCTGACAAAAATGGATCGAGTTTGCTCAAACGAACAATGGTCGAGTCGGTCCTAGAGGTGGTCTTACGCGACCGATCCTTACGCAATTTGTTTTGGATCGAGCCCATTTCTTGGTAATGTTGAAGGGTATTAATTACCTTTTTTCGTGACCATTTCAATTTTCGCGCTATGTCCGAATTCGAGCTTTCTTTATTCTTATAGGCAAGAACACACCGTCTGAAATCCTCCGTGGAATGAATTCCTCGTCCCATACTGTTGTTGATATACCAAATTTTTTAAATCTTTAAATTTCTTGCAAAAGAAACTCTTTATTATTACTTACCTTACTTACAAATTAATTGTAATAAACAAAAGGTGTGCTATTTAAACGCAAAATTTTAGAATGTGTCTGGAGTCTTTGTACAATCTTTTACATCTAATTTACAGCATCCCATTGGTAAGTCGTAAAATGATGTTGGTAGAATTCTACTGCTTTGATTGCGATTCAGACTATCTGCAATGTTCCTCTGCAAAACAAGTTTTACCTTTTTTTTTAATGTGTTGGATGTTCCTGTTTTACTAAGCGCAATATTTTCGGTTTTCTTTTACGGCAGGAAGCCTCAGATAGTCACTTCATTGACCTTATTATGAATAATACAACGATTTGGACAATCTTTCTGTAAGAAACAACTACTAGTCCGCAGATCCGTTTAACTGCTCCCTTACTTCAATGCTACCATGCTGGCCTCGAGCCAAAGTTGAATCCCAAGGGATTGGTAGGAAGAGAACTTTTTTGTCAATCGACCATATCGTTTTTTGTCATTCTTAAGATTCCTTCAATTGCCATCATACAGTAACTACTGTGTGTAAGGGTTTTATTTTTCTTCAGTTCGTCGTCGTAGATAGTGATTAAAAAATACCAAAAACAATTCCATCGATTGAATAACATGCATTCAATTTCGTTTTGTTTTCGTATAGAAACTAGCAAAACATTTATAAGTCAACCAATAGCGAGTTAATATTTTTCTTGTACAACATTATATATATTTGTAGATAACTGCATACGTATATATATTACCAAATGAATAAATGAAATTCAATAAGCCATGTACAGATACTTCATTTGATGTTTCTTGTTAATTTAACTTTAGTGTACATTGTAACATAAATCTATTTGCTTGATTAAACTAACCTTTACTAATTACTAAGGATGACAAACTTATGTATGTGTGCCCATTGAATTAACGAATAATTCGGGATAAGTAAGAAATACATATACAAGCACCCTTTAATGGACCATGAATGCTTTACAATAAATTTAAAAAAATATATCTATACGTATACGTACATACATATATACATGACTTATATTACCAAAATGTAGTAAATGTTATTTACAAAAGAAGAAATGCTTTGCAGCAAAGATTTTACTTCTTGTATCGTGTTATTTATTTATTTTTTTTTTTTTTGTTATACTAATGTTTGCAATTCACCACTATCATATTACTATAATAAAAAAAAAATTCTTTTATTAAAATGTATCAAGGCGTTCGATGATGCGATAGCTGAGCTGGACACGCTAAATGAAGATTCATACAAAGACTCAACACTCATCATGCAACTGTTGAGAGACAACCTCACCCTCTGGACATCGGACACGGCAGGGGATGCTGATGAACCACAGGAAGGTGGTGACAACTAACCAAACTAAATGTTCCCTTTTGACTATGCAAATATTAATTAAAAAAGAAAAAAAAAAAACAAAATGAAACAACAAAACCAACAACAAACAAAAAACATAAAATTATAACAAAGAAAACAAAAAACTATAAAAATTCAAAAAGATAAAATCTTTAAAAAGAAATAAAATTAAATTTTTAAAGAAAAAGCATCAGCAACAATATTCATCAGAGAAGAGACAGAGCTAAAAACACAAAAATCAGCTAAAGAAAAGAACAAACTAAAAAAAAGCCCGAAAGGTCCGGTTTCCTTCTCTCCTTTTCGTTCGTTCTTTTTGCCGAGAATGTTTTATTTCAGTGAACAAAAAAGATAGAATGCAACCCTTCTTTGTCTTTAAAAAAAAAGAAAGAAATTACCATTTGTTATAAAAGAGCGCATTATTTATTATTTTTTAATAAATAATTTTTTTGTTGTTTTTTTTAACAATCAATTATTTTTTTTTATTTTTTTTTCTTTTTTTTTATATGTATATATTACTATATACGATTTCAATGCATCTCGATGTGGATGTTCAAACGCAAACACAATTCGTTTATTTTTTTTTATGTAATTTTGTTTACTTGTCAGAAATATAGAAAACATTTTCATCTGTTATTTCTTTTGTAAAGAATTCGAAAACAATAATAATAAAAAAAAGAGATATATCTACAAAAAGAGGATATAACATACATTACACGAAATGATAATGATTAATTTCATTGTTGTTTTGTTTCTTTATTATTTTTTTTTTTTAGTTCCGTCATGTTCGTTATATTTGCAATATACAAAAAGATAAATATATATATATATAATTTAATTTAACTTCAACAAATAATACTTTTTGTCCAAAAACAAAACAGAGAAGAGAAACAACAAATAAAAATCAAAAGAGAAAAAAACAGAAAAAATGTTTGCAAGTGTGTCTTCTCTTTTTTATTTTATATGCTTTTTACAACAGTTGGATGGACAGTGATATGGTTGTCATGATTTTAGTTTTGTTTTTATTGGGTTCTATCGGTTTTTTCTTCTTTTTTTTGTTACCAAAGCCCCCTTTATTACTTTTACTTGTCGCCTCATTTCAGCGGTTCATTGGATTGATTGTCTTTTAGTTTCAGCTTCTTTATTTCAATTTAGTTGTTACACACACGCCCAAGAACTCAATTAAATAAAGAGAAACGTAAACGTACGGAAAAAATCAAACATGCATTAGAAAAAAATACAAAAAGCAAAAAAAAAAAACGCTTCAATTAACACTTAAAAACCAAATAATTATTCTTGATACAATTAAAGTAATATTGCCAATTCTTCAATCTTTTATATATAAACAAAACAAAAAAAAAATAAAATAAAATGACATGCAATGCATATGAGTTCAAAACAAAATAGTAAATAAAATGAAAAAAAAAAAAAATAAACTAAAAGAAAACTTGTTTTTAGATATTGAAAATAATATAGAAACAATTTTGTTTCGTTTCCAGTTTCGTTCTGTTCTTGAAGTCGACTTATATTTTAAAATGAATTTCAGCAAAACTATACATAACAAAAACTTAATTAAGTTCAATTAAATAAATTTGGAAACCAAAAAAATATAGTCGCAAGTTTTTGGTGTTTTTCGAATTGAGCTGCCCCTAGAGAATAATATCAAAATGAGCTCAGAACATTTAGAACTTTTCTTCCCCTTGTATCTGTGTCGTGTTTGATCTTGTTTTTTCTTATATTTTCTTTTTATTGTAACCTTTGTCGATGTTTTATCTCCTCTCGGTTTTGTGGAATTTTTTCTGACTTTGTTGTGTTTGTGTTGTCGTTGTGGGTAAGTTTCAACTGTGTATCGTTATTTATGGAAAAATGCATTTTTTTTTGTTTCTTTTAAATCAAGTTACATATTCCAAAAATAACAACAAAAATGTAGATTTGTGAGTGTGGGATGACAAAAAAAAAGAAGTGTTTTGTGTATCTTTTAAATATATAAACATAAATATGTATATCGTGTTAATAATAATCTCTGTATTCTTATTGCACATTTTGCACATCAACTATCACTACTACTCTTAAGCATCCATATTAAGTCGGTGTACTAAAATATGTAGATCAAGCCATGGAAGATCGTGTTGTTTTGTTTTTAATAAAAACCTCTTTTTTCTGACTAAGTGTTTTCAAATAAAACTCTCTTTTTTAACACAATTCAAGTGTTATTCGCTGTATGTTATGAATAAGAAAGGATCAAAAACTACCCATATCTCATAAGCTCAAATATGGTATATGTATGTATGTTATTCACACTTTGTGGATTTTAAAAATGCTTATCTCAATTTCGGTAAGTAAGATGTTAATCACTGTGTATATACAAAAATTGTACATCTAAATGTTTTATTAGTTGTGCTTGGACATCCACCACTGATTCTTATGTTTATCTATAATTTTTTATTTCATTTTCCTTTTTTTGTTTTCGGTAAAAATATATTATTTGTCCTTCGAAAAAAAAAATTAAAAAAAAAACAAATGCAAAAGAAAAAAATGGGAAGATAAAAAACAGACGTTTAACAACCTGTATCAGGTGAAAAGGAATTTTAAAAAGAGTAGAAAAAAGAAAAAAAAATAATTTGCTAAAATCGATAGACAATTCTTGTTTTTTTTTACTTTTAAAATAGAACCCTATGCTTTCGCCTAAACAAAGAAAAAACAAAACATGAATATTTATTATTAAACATATGTAAATTCTTTCTTCGTAAAAATTATTACAATTATGCGTTAATTTTCAATTATACTTGATATATGCTCATGCTTAAGTTCCACACAAAAGAAAAGAAGAAAACGTTGATCGCATTTTTAATATAACAAACATAAAAATGTCTTTAAAAATCCATTCATCTCTTCATATAAAGAAAAACGAAAGGAGAATTATATATTAAAAACATGAATATATAATTTTCTTTTTTATTACAATAAAAAAAAATTAAATTAAATTCTAAAAATAACAAGTTACACTGGCGCAAAGTGAAAAAAAAATTGAAATTGCAAATCAAAAAAAAAGCTAAATAATTTTCGGCATTGTGTAAAAAAATGTATGTATTTTCCTAACGACAAAAGGTGCAAAATCAAAATGCAAATAATTGAACATTACTCATACATTTATAAAATGAAAATTTAACTACTTCAAAAGGGACTAAAAACAAGTATTTATTATTTCATATAATAAAGAATGCAAAAATTTAAAAAAAAAAGCATAAAAGCAAACTAAAAACCAGACTAAAGAAAATGAAAGTAAAACAAACGGAAACAATAATGAAAATTTAAAAGAAAGAAAAATTCTTAAAACAATTATTGTCCAGCTAAAATTATTATACAAGACAAAAAAGGAAAAACAGACGTATGATGAGGAGGGAAAAGATTATTTAAGTTTATTGAAATTACAGTTTCTTAATTAAAATAAAAAACAAAAAAAAAGCAGATTGTTTTTATTTAGATACACCCATGCATATAAATAAAAATAAATAAATACTTGGCGCAACAGCTCGGTGGGACCCAAGGCCTAGCTTCTCACAACCATTCGTGTTGTGCGTGTTATATTCGTTACACGAATGGAAGGAGCCTACTGTTTAATGCCGTGTCCAAAGTCCAACGCACTAACCAATGAGCCACGGCGCCCACCCATGCATATACCGGATCTAAATTTGAAAAACCTGGGCACTCACAATGCAACTTTTAAGATGATCTTCGTCTGAACGATAGCAATAAACGCTGTCTTCTGTAGTTTCTTCCATCGATAGTCACCTCAATTCTTCAACACGTTGGATCCTGTCTGTCTGTCTGCCTGTCTGTATGTCTGTCTGTCTGTGAACGAGGCTACAGCCTAAACGAGTGGATGGATTTAGATCAAACTTCATATATAGGGTCTGTGTGATAATCCCTAGAGGCGAAATCGGAATTTTCATTCTAACCTCAAAATTAAGGGTAGTTTACTTAAGGCCGATTTTAGTTAAAATGGATTTTCTCGAAAACGGCTCTAACGATTTTGATTAAACTTCATATTTGAATTAGTCTGGTCAATTGCAATCAGATGATGTATCGTGCTGCTTACCAAAATTGTTAACAATGGTACTTTACTTATAGCAAATTTGACAAAAACTCGATTTGTGGGAAAACGGCTCCAATGATTTAGTTCAAATTTTATATTTGGACTAGTACGAGGTAATGCAACACAATGGCGTACCACGTTTTGGTCTGAGTATGATATAACGGTACTTACGACCGTTACGATTTTATTTAGATTTTGACATATGATTAAATATCTCAAATTCTATCAGGAACTGTATCACATTTTTGGCCAAAAGTTAGTATAACGGTATTTTTCGCGAAATCGAGCAATTGGAGCCAATTTATTCGAAAACGGCTCCAACGATTTTTTTTAAAATTTATATTAGAATAAGCCTTTTCAAACCCTGTGAGATGGCATACAACGTTTTTGACCAAAACTGTTTTGAAAGGTACTTTACTTAAAGCCATCTTCATAAAAATATGCTTTTCTCGATCGTTACTGTTTTATTTTCATATCTAGGCTTCTTTTACAAAATTCTATAAGATGGCATACCACGTTTTTGGCTAAAACTGCCTAAAATTTCACTTTCCTTACAACCAGCTTAACAAAAACACGATTTTCATATCATATTAATAGGCAAACATGAATTTTATCCCTACTTCTTCCTACTGAACCGATTTTCTAAATTATATAGCATTGCAAAAGCTTTTCCCCACAGATACTCCTTATTTAATAGTTAAAGGCCAGATTGATAACAATGGTACAATAGCTTTTCAAAGATAAGTCAATACATGTGTAAACGAAGCATCACATTTAAATTAATAATCATTTTTGATACGTATCTATTACTTGGCAACACTCTAGAACACAGCTCTTGTCATGGAAAGGTTTTTTTCCTTACGATACAGGTTTTGATTGGTGCGCACGTGCTACTCGATTTGTCTGAAATTCATTTTCATTGGTTAAAAGACAGAGAGAGAGAAAGAAAATATTGTTACATTTTTAGGGACTTACTTTGGGTTTTCGCATATTCACCGGAGTTCAAAATCAATGAACTTATGAGTGAAATTGAAGGAAAAGTAACGACGATGCTTAATTTTCAAGAGCTTTATCAAATCCTACAGATTTTATATGACGTTTTTGGCCAATCTGCTTAGAACGATGGTTTACTTATAGTCAACTTACATATGCTTACCTACTTATGTATATATTCGTTTATTTATTTTTACCTCAAATACACACAAGAATTTGAGATATACATAGATGCAAGTTTGTACGGCCCAGTCGTGCACTTTATTTCATATCCTCCCAGTACTAGTCAAATCAATGGTGCACATTTGTTCTAGTTTGGTGGTAAATAGCAATGTATTGCCGAGCTTATCTTCCAAACCAGAGTATATACATAATTTATATTGTGGATATATTCTGTTGCAAACAACTTGTTGTACTTAAATTAGCTGTCAATCCAAGACAACAGGAAGTTTTTGGTTGTCAAATGTTTGTTATGTGCGCCGTGCCTCAAGTAGTTAGTTAGACTACAAAGCTAAGGATTCCAGGTTTGATCCTTAGACAACACCTACAAGTTTTTTTATCAGTCTCACCTCTCGCGAGCGTCCGACAAACTTCTAATTATCTGTCATGAAAAAATGACCCTTGAAATACGGTATTAAACAGTAGGCAGATAATAAATGAAAACAGACACTATTTAAGGACCGAAAGCAATCGAAAGCATGAATCTCTTATTTCCTTCCGGTCATTACTGCTCAATCGTATTTCTTAAAAACCGAGCGTTCAGAGAACGCATTGGGCATGGTCCGATTAAAACACGTTTGACGTGGTCAAGTTGTGCTCTGAAATAAAAAAGGAAGTCTTATAATACATGCACGACTTATTTGTGCATTGATTAACTGCTAACTTTGCCACTCATCTTCGATTTTCCAGTTGTGAAGGAGTTTTTGATAAAGAAAGATGTTTTAAATAAATGAAGAATTCTACGTTACTTGCGTAAGTAAATTGTAAATTGTTATACAAAATATAGCCTGAAAGTTAGAAATGACCACCACTGAAATGATTAAAAATCCTTGTTTAGTCAAGGGGAAAAAATAATTAAATAGCAGTAAACAGGACGTATAAAAGGCATTCAATTATCCCGACGTTGGTCCGCAACCAAGCAATCACGGAACTTTTTGAGAAATGACTCGAGCGTTTATATATACATACATACATAAGTAAATAACGAGCCACGGTTTGGCTCACTACAGCTCACAAGTAGTTACGAACGGCATTCTTAAAAACTTCAGAAAAACAATAATTGGGACGACAGTACTCCAAAACTTTTAAGTGGTGAAAAGAATGGCAGAGTCAACCGAAAGACCATACATATGCAAGCTATGTGGTTTTTGAATAGAACTAGGACATACTAACGGCAACTAAAGTGAAGTGGTGAGAATCATTCCATAATGACGATCATTGACTTACGGATTTTCTGAAAAGATATGATGTATAACTTGCAAACGAATATCTCCTATTTTATGAATTTAAGCTGATTCCGTATTCCAGGCACTGGGCAGTCAAACGTTTCTGTTTATTCGATAAATCCAGGTTTGACAGGAAATTAGGAATTTTTTTTGACAATAGACTGGATTTGAAGGTTAAGAAATCTTTCGTGCATTTAAGGTCAGCTTGCGAAAGGATCGGTTAATATTTTTCAGTTCGGCTATGCATTGGTATAAATTTGAAAATGCCAAAATTGTTGGAGTTTGATTCTAATATATACCTACTTTGCTGACAAAATATTTTGTTCCCATTTTCGAACACTTACGCATTGCTCACATATGGCAGTTTTTTTTCTGAAAGTCTCTTTCCTACTTCGGACTTTTATTCTATGCGGTTTGTGCTATTATACCTTGACTCTTTATCACAAATAATCTATTATACTTCGTTCTCCATGAAAAGCAGTTGACGAACAAAATTGTATTATTCAATTGAATTGACCTCAAAGCTCTACAACCGGAACACCCTATTCCCACAGGACTGACTTTTAACTTTTAACGTTTAAAGCAGGGAATACACGATATAACTGTTGTATCAAATTGTATTGCACCAACATCGACCCAACAGTTGTATGTAGCAAACATACGATCCAATTATCATGCGGTTGCCATACAACCAGAAACGTAAATAAGGAATTACATGCAAATCTGTACGACAGTTGTGTGCGCGGATAATTTATACAGTCGGTTGTATGGTTCAGAGCTTGCGTCGGATACAACTATCGCATACAACATCACATCTGTCCAACCTTTGGTACGACGATTGTATTGTGTATTTTGTACTTAACAAACAATTTGAGAAACATGAGAAAACATGCACTTCTCTTAGCAGTGATGTGGAATTTACTGATGGGACAGAAACAAATAAGATTTATAAGGAAAAGTTGCGAAACAGTCATATTCAGCTTGTGGGACATAATATGTATGCATATGTCCTGTTAGATCTGAAACGGTTAAAACACGGGCGTTGTCAAAACGAGTGCTGAGAAAAAATATTAAATCAGATCGAATAAACGAACGAACCTAGTACCTACCTATTTAATTAAACAGAACTTCTGAATGTTCAGGCACACTAGTATACTAGAGCATGTTTGTTTATGTAATGCTTAGGTAATGGGAAACTTATTATATATAGAAACACGCCTCTGTAGATTAATCTACCTATCATGCACAAAAGCGATACATACCAATAGTTGACTTAAAAATGATACGGTTCCATGAAAACACAAAAAGAAGTTAATTTTAAATGAAAGTAACGATTTGTTAAATGTTCATTCAATAAGTTCATTCAGCTGTTGCTGAAGAAGATAATATATTTTGTACAAAGTAGAGCTGTTTATAATCCGGGAAAGAGTGCTGTGTAATTTAATTTAAAGTTCTATTCTTAGAACAACTTCCTGGAAATAATTTTTCATTCACTAATGTTTATATATTCTTCCTTCTTTATTTGCTCTTCATCACCTTTGTGGTAATGTCAGTTTCTTATTGCCTGAACACTGACATATCTTAAAGCTGTCAGTTTTGATAAATTCAATACGTTCTACACTTATCGGAATAGAAAAATACATTTATTAAGCAATATTATCTTCTAATCTTAAAGTTTGTGTAATATTTTACCAAAAACCATTGTTTTTAAAATATTTAATTTAACTTTTGAAATTAACCGCCGTCACTTGTCAGAATATCTTGTCATACGCAATCAATCGATTTTGCAAAGGTCACCTTGAGATGTCATCTTGTGTCACCTTGGTGTAGTTCAGTCATACCATTTCTTTGAAATTTTTCGTAAAAATTCATCAAATTTCAAAGATAAATTCAATTATTTCCAGCCCGTGAAATAAAACAGACCATCATCTCCAGTCAAGTTCAGTCTCCAGGTAATCAGATTACATTGAAGTAATACGTTTGCAAATAATCTAAATTCGTCAAATTGGTTTTTTTAAATCAGTGTCATCCGTTAGTACTCAATATACGAGATAAAAATATTATTTCATACTAGCAGTGTTGTGCTATTATTATATTAAACCACTGAAAGGAATAAAACCATAAGGTCAAAATGCCTGTTGACGACGACTCTCATCAGCGTTTCATCGAGCGTGGCTCGCATAAAGGAAAGGGTATCGCCGTCTTCACTAGTGGTGGCGATTCCCAGGGTATGAATGCAGCCGTACGTGCAGTAGTGCGCATGGGGATCTACTTGGGATGCAAGGTAAACTAGAATTAAGTTTAACTGATTTAATACTATTTATTGAGTGCTGTGTAAATGATTTAGACCTGGATGGATGGGAAACTAGTATCAGCAGTATTTCATCTAACACTTTAACAATTTGTTGTTTCACTCAATTGTACGATGACGCATTCGACTGGTCTTTTGATAGTTTATTTAGAAGATGCCAGACTTAGTCTAAAGTTAGTCTGGTTATCAATAACAAGTTCAGTTGTTTTGTTCAATTATTACCCAGCCGTGTATACATGCACGAGAACTTCTCAAAAAAATTCTAACGAAATGAAATGTTTATTTGTGGTAGCAAAAAAATGAGGTCGCAGCCAGTTTGAAAATATTCTTTAATTTGTGTACCTGATGACACAGTATTAAATTTGTATGAAATTTAGTCAAGATCAAATATTCGATTAACCTTAGCCCTCACCTTAGAATTGTGACATCGAATTTGATTGGCACGTTTGGGACTCAAGTAATTGATGAGGTGCTACCATGCCATGTGGTAAAATTGGGCGAGAAAATTCAATCTGTGAATATATTGTACGATTTTAAATCGAATTCAAGGTCAAGCTCGAGTTCGCAATGGGTATAATGTTCCATTTAGTTTGATTTAAAAATTGCCATTCGAAACTAAACAATTGATCAGTGTTTCAATTTAGGATGAAATTAGTAGCTTGAGTCAGGAACTGTGGGGGACTTTGAAAAATGCCTCTGTTTATTTTACGCAGTACAGCGCCTCAAACACAAACACTTTATGTACCGGCAACGCTTTGTCTGGGTGGAACTGAACTGAAATAGTTTCTATTTGATGATAAACTCGATTGGTTAGTTGAACAATATTTGGTTTGATTTTTTTGTTTATAAACTGTTTTACTAAATGGGCTTAGTTTGGTTAAAGTCTGCAGCTAAAATAATTTCGTCATTCTATTGTACTTTCGGCGATGCGTAGTTTTTTGACTAGATCGATATAGATGTCCAGCTCGTATAATTCGTCGTTAAATCTCTTTCTCCGAAGGCGGTCAACGCCAACGTTACCGACTATCTTACGAAGAATTTTAGAAGATTAACAATGCCCTTGTCCAACAAGAGAATCCTTATTCCTACAAGCCACTGTGACCTGAGGTTTTGTCTTAACAAACTTATTCTGTGCTCAGATACGAAATGTAGATTCTGATCGGAAAATAATGAATCATTCTCTGAATTTCCAGCGTTACATTGGTGAAAAGACGTACTTTGAATAAAGAAATAGGTTAGTCAGTGGAACTGAAAAGCTCTCTTTCTATGGACGTACTATTCTTCATTAGGGAGGTGGTACGTTCCTTTGGAGTTCATCTACCATTACAATACATCACAAAACAATCACTTAAAACTGGACCAAGATATCGCTACATACGACGTCGTTATGGAGCACCATTCGTGTGGAGTTTTAATGGATAGGTAAGGATGAGTAATGGATAGGTCCATAGCCCTTTATAACCTGTTAAACAAATACACTTTCTGTGTCATTGCCCAATCTCCGTTGAAATATCCTGGAGAAACACTTTTTTTTAAATGACATGCATACATATGTACGTACATGTCTCTCCTTACGTCACTCTTTTTTAACACATGTCTTCAGTTTATATGGGTGCACGATATTTAATTCCCCGACATCTGTGTTTCCGTTTATCGGAAATTTAGAACATCGGAATATTTCTGTCAACAAGTTGGAAATTTTGCGTGATGTGCTACACGCCTCGAAAAATCTTATTGCTGCCTGGCCATTAGTGTAGTAGTATTAGCTAGTGTAGTAGATTTAGTGAAACCGAAATGATGAATATGATTAACTTCGACTTGAAAAACACTACAATGGCTCGATAAATTAAATTCTGGTCCGCTGAGAAAGCACTTTAACACTTTTAGTTTAAAGCCATACGCAATTATCAACATTATCATTATCTTCGTTATGTATGGTGAGTAATACATAACTATAAAAAAATTCAGATGCTAGTTGGAGCCGAGGTTCATGGTGCGGCCATGATTTTGTACAGTTCGCCTCTCAAACACATATTGCCCACTACACCATTGTCACTATCCCAAACTCCTAGACAATTAATATTGGATGTGGATTAGATTTTATAAGCTCCGTCTGAAATGATCCTATTCATCTATTCCTTTGTGCTAGCTATGATCATCACTTTAATGAAACCATCTCACGATATATATTGTTCCATTCCCTATCTAACTTCCCAGCACCCTAGCTAATTACAACAATATTGCCATCTGGGGAACATATTACCTCATCATAAATCGTGTTCCACAGCAATAGTACCTCGTTCCTTTGTTTTCAACATAGAGTGCTATCATTTGAATTTTTATTTGAAGATTCATTTCCGATTAGCATTATCTGTTACTTCCTACGGGATCTGAGGCACCAACGTCTGACTGGCCTCAAACATTACTCTAAACTCCGCTAATAATTTTATTTATTTATTATATTTTTACCAGCACTCGATTGCAGTCAGTGTCTAATTTCATTTCACGAGAAACATTCGTTAATCTATTTTATATTCTCAGGTATATTTCATTCGTGAGGGTTACCAAGGCATGGTAGATGGCGGCGAAAACATCGTCGAAGCCAACTGGTCCTCGGTGTCCAGTATCATTCATCGAGGTGGCACTGTAATCGGTTCTGCTCGTTGTTCTGATTTCCGTGAGAAGGAGGGACGTCTAAAGGCTGCCCAAAATCTAATTCTAAAAGGAATCACCAACCTGGTTGTCATCGGTGGTGATGGTTCCCTAACCGGTGCCAATCTCTTCCGCGCCGAATGGTCTGACTTGCTGGATGAGCTTGTCAAAACTTCAAGAATTACACCCGAGCAAAGGAAAAAGAATGCCTTTTTGCACATCGTTGGCATGGTAAATTATTGCTTGTTTATGTGACCACACCCAATTGATTTTAATTGATAACGATCATTTCAATTTTAGGTCGGTTCCATTGATAATGATTTTTGCGGCACTGACATGACAATCGGTACTGATTCGGCCTTGCATCGTATAATTGAAGCCATTGATGCTATTGTCAGTACAGCCTATTCTCACCAGAGAACATTCATCATGGAGGTAATGGGCCGTCACTGTGGGTAAGTCTAAATCAAATATGCATGATACTTTAGGAGAGAAAAAAAAAATAACTTCAAGCTAGATTTAAAGCTTGACATATACTGCAGATTATTGATTGATTATTATTAAAAAATAATAAATACTAAAAACATAATTTGTAAAACTACTACCGCAGTTACTTGCCAGTAGTAACAGGTGTCATATCAGAAGCTGACTACGTTTTTTGTCCAGAATCACCGCCACCATTCGATTGGCCAGAGAAGCTTTGCAATAAATTGATACAGGCAAGCGTTGTTCCTATTTGAAGAAACTCAAATCTTTTCAATCATGTAAAATTATATCCTGCTTTTATTTATGGTTTTTTATATTTTTCAACAAAATCAAAATTAAACCCAAATCAAAAAACAAAAACCCTTATTTGAAAGCAAGGACATGGAATTGGCCGAATTGGAATTGAATGTTAATTTAAGTGTTATTTTGAAACCAATGGATTGAATTAGTTTTTCACATGAGTAATTATTAACATTTATGTTTGTGTAAGTCAAAAAAGAAAAAAAAAATTAAATACACTACAACACACACACAAACACACGATAAACACCCTAAATCAATTTAGATAACACTTGAAAAATATCTTCGTTCTTATAGCATTGTGATTATTTACCATTTTTTGCAGTTATTTGGCCCTTGTAGCTGGACTCTCGTGTGAGGCTGATTACATTTTCATTCCTGAAACACCGCCTAAGGCCGATTGGCCCAATAGGTTGTGTCAGCAACTGAGTCAGGCAAGAAGAAATAAATGTGAAATTGAATTAGCGACATTTTTTTTTGTTTTTTATTTTCAAAATTGCACCAATTGGCTATGTTGTTGTTGTTAATAATTAAACAAAAAATCACACTCAAATTGGAATGATATCTTCTTATTTGAAGCATATTTTGCCATAGTTCTGTTTTGTTTAGTTCAATTCTAGAACCTTGGCAAGTCGTGCACTTGTTTGATTAACAATATTTATATTTATTTCTTTTTTTTCTAAGTTCCATGTGCTTTTAGCATCCAGCCGACCTAAGCTACTGGAAATACATATTCCAATATTTATAAATGCAATGTTCCACATCCATAAAATTGTTTAATATGTCCACAATGGTGGAGCATTGTGTGCTATGTATTCACTGCGTATTTAAACAAAATGCTTTCTTTTCTCTGTTTACTTAATCTACCTATTTTACTAGACTCTTTTGCATTATTACCAAGCCGTGTCATATCCTTGTCATCTTAAAAAAAAAAACATTTCATCCATTTCAGAGAAATTTCACACACATTTTGAATCGATCAATTTATATTTAATTTTCTCTTTCATTTAGGTATATTTTGCCCTTCATTGAAGCTTGTAACAGATTGATTACTCACATTCTTATTTATCAGACTCCGAGTGAGTTACCGCGTATGTGTAGTGATTATCGATTCTCAAGAGTTTCTCAGATAATAATTTGATATGTCTTTTATGATTTGGTCGGCATATCAAATTGCATGTGTTGTCAGAAACACATTTCAATCGTTTTTGGTATATGTATGTTTACCTATCTGATGCCGGGCGATGATTAACTTTGTCATTAAATGCAACAACATCAGAATAGTTTGATCTATACTCCAGCTTTTCAATTGTGAAATTGAATAATCAATGGGTTCATCGCAGATGCTTTTGTTTCTTTTGCAAAATTATGGTATACATTACTGGTTTCCATTTACATTAAATGTATTGAAAATAATCCATGTTTACTTCTCTGATTCTAAGCAAAAATTGTAATGGCAACGTATTATTCCTCGTTAAGACAAAAAAGGACACAATCTTCTAATATTTTATATATTTTTTGAAACTTCATGATCAGCTTAAGGGAATAGTACACGATTCGTTCTTAATTAATGTTTCAGAGACAAAAATACACGATGAAATGAGTTCACAAGGCGTAAAAGAAGTTTATAGTAAACTTTCTGGCCTAGTTCCCCTCATCTTTTTCAAAATGTTCTCTAATACAACGTCAAACTAGATGAATACTATTCCAACCTAATGCGCCCCGCAGGTGGCACAAAATTTGACACACTGCCAAACGCTGGAATGGTCTTCCCTAAGATTTAAAGATTTCAACCTTGTAACCAAAAAAATCTACACGTACATATCTCTTACGTTAATTTCCCGAGAAACCACTCATTATCTTTCAAAAAATGCCCGAACTTTACTCAAGAAAAGAAAGTACTCAGAATAAAACAATTCACAAATGTACCATACCAAGAGTCAAGCAACTCTCTTAGGAACAGTCTCCTTCCCTAACAACGCACCTATCCTATTCGGAAGTGTTAAAAAAATACAAATACATCAACAGCAATGGCCAATCAAAAATTGTTTTAGGTTACTGATCCTATTGAATTCCAATCTGATCGGAACATAAACTGAAACTTGAGTAATACACTGGGAGAACAATTTTATGTTCAACTGGAATAAGCTACGTACTCCTCATTATATGTATGTAGTTCGTTGATTTTTTAAAGGACGTCCTGCTTGTTATATAAACGTAAACTAAATAGCGAATTGGTGTCACCAATTTCCATTGCTTCTATAGTGAATAATAGTTTCAGACCGATGCGATTGCTTTCCAACTGTAATATTATATCAATATGTATAGCGTTGTTTGTCAATCAATGTTATTCTCAAGCATCACACCGAAAGCATTCCTATATTGCATACCAAATGTTCAAGATACTATCTTAAAAAGTTGAAAGTCGTCTTTTCAAAAAAGGTTCTATTCAAAACACAAGAGTTTTACGGAATTTAAAATATTTCCCCGTCGCGAGCCCTTAACTATATAATAAACCTGAGTAGGACAATTCATCTTCCTTTTAAAATAAGTAAATCTAAATAAATATGAATTGTCTTAGTCTTAAGCATATTATCACTTGTCTTATTCTTATTCATACATAGACATGTATGTATTTACTTTATTATTTAACATATTTATGTAATCATGTACAGTGGTGTTAAGAACGAATGTATAGGAACTGTCGCAAATTTTAGCCTATAATGATTTATTAGTTTATTCTTTTTACCTTATAATGATTTATTAGTCTATTCTTTTTACCTTTTACCTGCTTTTTCTGTTTTCCGTTCCATCTTATTAGAGGACATTTTTGATTTCGTTTTTTACCCCTTCCTTCTTCTGCCACAAGAATCGAAGAATTTTTGTTTCAAAACAATCAACAGCTTTACTGCGCAGATTTCTCTTGAAAACACACGACATTATGTATGATAGTTCTTCGTCCTTTAAGTTTTTTAAATAATGTACCTTTTTTGTGAGTAGTGCGAGTCCATCATATCTTGCAGATCGTCGTTCCTTTATAAGAAATATCTGCCTCTGCCCGACCGAACTTCTATTTTCTTCCGAGTGGTTGGTTTGAATACGCATTTGGTCACAGTGCCTCACAACAGAATTCTGCTTTTTTCGAGCGATTCCAAGCTAAAATTTCAGAAATACCAACACTACTCCGCAAATTTAAATTATATCAATTTCTAGAGTAAAATTGGCCTCAGAAAGTTTCAAAAAATTTTTAGACTTCGTCACTAAGCAAAGAGTACAGGATGCAAAAATTAAAATTATCTTCTCCAACTTTCAAAGTAAAGTAGAAAGAAGAATATAACACGGACAACACGAATAGTTGTGAGAAGCTAGGCCTTGGGTCCCCTCGACCTGTTGCGCCAAGTATTTATTTTTTTTTTTTATTTTTTTCTTCATCAATCCTGAGTTGGGGATCGATATTCAATCCGCAGATTGTCCTGGAAAATGTATTGTGAGTCAGCTATTGGATTACTTGGATCAAACGCTTGTCAATAACAGTTACTGTCGGGACGGGGTCTACATTCATATTCAAGAAATGTATATTGCCCATGGTTGCACAATTTGAAAATCACATTGTGAAATAAATTGTTTAATTGTTTAGAATAGTTCAGTTAAACGTTCGTTTTTCAATAAATATTTGCATTTTTGTGCAACCCATCAGCGATATTTGAATAAATGTTCAGAAATACCACTTTAACACCGCTATTCTCTTAACACCACTACACGCTGTTAAACACTAGATTATAATCTCCTAGAAAAAATTCAGCTAACCTCAAAACCCTTCTTATTGACAGGTCCTAATCATAGAAAAGTCATGAAATACACACAAAATTCATATGCTTGTTTTTATTTCCCTTGTATTATGTATGTTTTCTGTTTTCTTTTTATCGCCTTAGTTACTTAGCTATTGTATCTTCGTTAGCAAGCGAAGCTGATTTCATTTTTATTCCCGAAGATCCAGCTGTTACTAATTGGCCGGAAAAGTTATGCACGAAATTGTATCAGGTCAGAATGATTTGCAGACAGAGCACTTATTTTTTTTTTACAAATAAACTTTATTTACATACCAATAAGAGAGCGGCTTAATATTTTTCTTAAACTTAATACAAGAATACACTTTTACACAAAACTTTCCCTGTAGTGTATTATACAAGTGAATAACAAAACTCTAACAACAAAACCTGTCCTTTGTAGATACTCACGCTGTTTTAAGTAAAAAAAAAATTTAACAAAATTCGAGTTTTTAACATTTTTTTCAAATATGGTTTTTCTTTCTGTTCTAATTTAATGTTTTCTTTTTATTCGTGTATCTGTCCACAAGTGTTTCTTGTTGAAATTGTCAGTAAGGGATTCTCTGTCCATTGTTTGAGTATAGTTTGGTATTTTTTATTTCTTTTTGTTTCATCATTAGTCATTCATCTTCATCTCGAAACGATATTGGTGATGGTAATATTCTTATTTAATTAATGGATTCTGTTCTACTTTATTTAATTTCTATTCAATTCTATTGGTATTTTTATTTTCTGCTCAATCAAAAATACTTGCTATTATCACTGTTGTAAAATTGTATCATAATTCATATTTATGCTTCATCTTTAGTTTGTAAGATTGATTGAAGTAAAGAGTTCGATTAGTGTATAAATATGTACATATATTGTAAATATTATTTACTTTTGTAAAGCTTTTGAGTAAATCCTTGGAGATAAAACAGGGGTAGGATAGTAGCTGTATTCACATGGATAAGGCTCAAAAGGAAAAGCCACTCATCACCGGTTTGGCATTGATTTCCAAATATGTATTCCATCGTAGTGTGCAATTTTTGGAGTTGTCATCTTTTTTCCGAAATGTAATGAAGGGTTTCATATAAGATATAAATACTTATGTACATATCTCTGTGTCCATTTAACTACATTCAAAAATAACAAGTAAATAACGTGGAATTCGAAGTTTAAGTTCAAAATAAGACGAGGCATCCTACACATATTCTATGGCTAAAATAAATCCTTAAAAAAGTCATTTACAGTTGAAAACGTGCTGTTCCTCAGTTGCGTCATACGAGTAGAAGTACAATTGCATGCACCTCTTGGGTGTTTCTTTGCAACACGAAGGTCAATCCTAGAGACGTATCCGGCCTAAGTTCGATCATAAGCGTAGTGACGGGTTAGTAATGCTAATTATTGTAGATCAAGAGATTAGTCACGTAATTGGTGTCCTTACTGAACACTTTCTGATTTGCTTACATTGTAGAAGATAACATCTGCTCCATCCCAAGCGAAACTGCTTCATGTAGGTGCTCTTCTTTTTTACGCAAAGAAAGAATCGTTTGCTTCAAAAAAAACCTACGGTAAGATGAATTAGTCCCTGGTTGGACGTGGATCCTCGTACAGACATCCCCCTTAACTGAGCCTTTACCTTGAAAGCCTTATAGAAGTTTTTGATAAGATTCATCATAAGTTTTGTCGAGTATCTCGTATAAACACTCTTTCGTAACATTGTCCTTCGATGTAAATGAGCGCATATTATCCTATTATTGCCAAATTTGCTAACTATCATAAGGCACTCGTTCTCGTGTTGTAAGCTTAAGACTTGTTGCCTAAGTGGACCGCGTACGACTAACGTATTAGAATAATGCGGTTGTTTTCCATCGCAATCGCCATAACAGATGCCACATTTTTTCATTCTCCTTCTGGGCGGTCAAATCCATCGACCTTGTACCAATCTAGGATGTCTTAGGTTCTTCGGTTGCATGGAGCCTGATAAGGTCCTTTCTACTTACAGACTTGAAGGTTTAAAGGTACTATCCTTTCTGTGGGAGAAGTAAACTCATTCATATCTGGAGCTTGTGGTTAAGGTAAAAAATGTGCCTGAAAACCGATGCACAGGTTACTTCCGCGTTTTATTTCGAATGATTTCCTTAGCACAAAGTCCACTTGCATGAGAAACCGACTTACGTAGATCGACATGTCCCACAGGTCCATAAAATTGAATGTTTCTTACACTCAATCTTTATGAATGTCGAATAAATGGTGAGAAGTCAGAACCAAGTCTGAATCAGAAAAAAGAAAACTTACTTCCTAATCGAACTCTTTGCATTCTCTTATTTGCACAATCAAGCGAATATGCTTAGATTTATATGAATACCTTATAATAACAATTAAAAAACTAATAACAAAACATCAGGAACGAAATGCTGGACAACGTTTGAACATCATCATCGTTGCTGAAGGTGCTATTGACCGTGATGGTAAGCCAATCACAGCTGAGGATGTTAAGAAAGTTGTTGTGGATAAACTGCAACAGGATACCCGTATCACCGTCCTTGGTCATGTGCAACGTGGTGGAAATCCAAGTGCATTTGATCGTGTCTTGGTTAGTATGTTCGATAAATACTATTTCACTTGAGTTAATGCTTATTGCTGTTAATTGTAGGGTTGTCGTATGGGTGCCGAGGCTGTTCTGGCTCTAATGGAGGCCACTGAGACAAGTGTGCCATGTGTTGTCTCCTTAGACGGTAACCAAGCAGTCCGTGTGCCACTGATGGAGTGCGTTGAGCGCACTAAAGCTGTCGCAAAGGCAATGGAAGACAAGAACTGGGAGTTGGCTGTTAAACTACGTGGTCGTTCATTCGAGCGTAACTTGGAAACATACAAAATGTTGACTCGCTTGAAGCCACCAAAGGAATCATTCGATGCAGCGGGCAAGGGTATTGTAAGTTCAGTTTTTTCTTATTTTCTTTAACAAAATGTAATGAAGGTATTTTGTGTGGCTTTTAGGAAGGCTACAGGCTAGCTGTAATGCATATTGGTGCACCTGCATGTGGTATGAACGCTGCCGTTCGATCATTTGTGCGAAATTGCATTTACCGTGGCGACACAGTTTTTGGCATTCACGATGGTATCGAAGGTCTTATTGCTGGAAATATAAAAGAAATGGGCTGGTGAGTACCAAAGAATTCTTTCATTCTTCTTTTATAATGAAAACATTTTCATAGGTCTTCCGTAACTGGATGGGTTGGCCAAGGTGGCGCTTTCTTAGGTACAAAACGTACTCTTCCAGAGGGCAAATTCAAGGAGATCGCAGCTCGTCTCAAGGAATTCAAAATTCACGGGCTTCTAATTATTGGTGGATTTGAAGCCTATCATGCCTGTGGTCAAATTTCCGATCAGCGTCCTAATTTCCCTGAATTTTGTATTCCTTTGGTTGTGGTTCCATCAACCATCTCAAATAATGTTCCTGGTACTGAGTTCTCATTGGGTTGTGATACTGGTCTCAATGAGATCACTGAAATTTGTGATCGCATTCGTCAGTCAGCCCAGGGTACTAAGCGACGTGTTTTCGTTATTGAAACTATGGGTGGCTATTGTGGCTATTTGGCTACTTTGGCTGGTTTGGCTGGTGGCGCTGATGCTGCATACATTTATGAAGAGAAATTCTCTATTAAGGATTTGCAACAAGATGTCTACCACATGGCATCAAAGATGGCCGAAGGTGTACAACGTGGTCTTATTTTGAGGAACGAGAAGGCATCTGAAAACTACAATACCGACTTCATTCATCGTTTGTATACCGAGGAGGGCAAAGGGCTGTTCTCTTGCCGTATGAATATATTGGGTGAGTATTTCAATTTATTTTATATCTCGTTGTTCGAAGAGAAAGTATGTATTAGCAATGAATAGGCAGGTATTCAAGTATAGGTTAGGTTAGGTTAGGTATGTGGGTCGGCGACTAGAACACGTCGCCACACTCAGGTCAATACAGACCCATTGTGATACCCAAAGGGGAAAAAGTCCCTTGCCCTTGGTAAACCCTAGTGCTGATTAGTATCTTGTGGATCACCAAACCATCCTGTTGATTTGATGAACCTAGAAATTTCATTTATTGGTCTGTTCGCTAATTCTTCGAGGTCACGGAAAAAGTGTCGCCCTAGAAATTTGAATCTAAGGTGGATAAGCCCAGGGCAGTGACAAAGAAAGTGGGTTGTATCCTCATTAGCTTCCTCGTCTCCACATCCCCGACATAGATCTTCATCCGTGAGTCTTAACTTTCTCATGTGGTACCGAAGAGAGTTATGCCCCGTAATAATTCCTATAAGGACGGAAAGAGACTTCCTATCCTTTAGCATAATTCGGTCGGTCCTACTCTTGTCAAAGCAAGGCCATAGGCTTCTGCTGACCAAACAGGTGTCCAGGGAGGACCATCTACTATTGGCCTCACATCTGGCCAAGATCCATGCCTTTTGCTTCAATGCGCAAGGCGGGATGAACACCGAGGTGTCTACCTGTTGTGACGTAGCTACAGAGCCTCTTCTTGCCAATTCGTCTGCCTTCTCATTGCCTGGAATACCTTCGTGTCCAGGGACCCAGCAGAGTGTAACCTTGTGCTGTGTTCCAAGAACCTTGAGTTCTTCGCGACAGCACTTCACAAGCTTGGATTTTATTTCAGTAGCAGTAATCGCTTTTATTGCCGCCTGGCTGTCGATGAAAAAGGTGATACCTTCCGGTGGTATTGCCTTCATCGCAGTCTCACGGGCAGCTATTGCCACTGCCAGGACCTCCGCTTGGAAAAAAGGTATTCAAGTATAATAGTGATAGATTCTAGGCGAAATCACGAATCTAGTTATTCCCTAATCAACATAACTCCATATGTTGTCCAATAAACTTCACAACAATTCCAGGAAGATTAAGTGGTGGGAAAGTAAGGATAGGAAACAGGTAAACGAAAGATTACAAGTGAAAATAAAGAATTTCTTAACTCAGATAAATGCTAGGAACGTTAGAAATCTTTCAAAGAAAATGATTGCAAACATAAGTAATAAAGGACTCAAAGGAGCTCATAAGTTTTGTCAATTTTCCAAATGTTAACTGGACAAATCCCTCCATCAGCCTAAAAGTAAATTTAAAAATCATTTAGACTTTCGTTGTAGACCACATGTCTGCATTATTTTTATTACTTACTTTTGCTTTGAAGTTATGATGCATATCTGAATATAGCAAAATACCTTTTCCGTCCTTGGCGGTCCTTATGCAAAACCAGCGAGGAGGCATCTAAGACTTTGTCTTAGGTGATTTGATGGCAATTTCTTCTACGTTTACATATGTATGTATATAGTAACCCTTGTCAAGTAACTCGCTACAGTGAGACTGTTCTGTAATTCAATATGTGTGAAACGAACTTTAAGGGCTGTTCAAACGAATCCGAAGCGGCGGGTTCATTTCTTGAAATAACACGGCCACGGAGGATGCACTTTTCTAAACGTCAAACAAATCACAGTTAATTTTACGCATTACGCCGAGAATGTTGGAAAAATGGGGCGTCTCAATTGGGAAACTCCACCAATACCTGAAATATAAGACCCCTTCCATCCGTTGGTACAATATGACACGCACAGCGATTGTTTGATTAATAGACCACTGTGACGACGAATATTTGTTATTTTTCTTTGAAAATCATCAAGAGTTAATGATAAAAATGGCAAATGATTATGATAAATGATAATTTATGACCTTTTCACACCCATACCTACCTAACAGACTTCACGAAAATCCTGACGAAGCAATCATCACTAAATTATAAAGAGAGCATGTAAGAAGTCACGCTTTGGGGCTTACATAGACCAGTTGGTGTCAAATACTTATAGTCCGTATATACCACGATTCCTTTAGATACCTTTAATTTTTGGCAGATTTTTGAGGTAGCTCTATCACTCATGGTTGTTTTCTGAGGTTTTTGAAAGCAATGGAGTTAAACTTTGCAGTCATTTGCAGATGAGTGACTCGGTTTTCCTATTTTCGGAACGAATACGTGGTACAATGGTATCTAAGTACTGTTGTACGATCGCGCCGGTATGATTGCATCCTGGTCAGTAGATTTATAGATACAGAGAAACCTTACCCTATTTTGTTTTCTCTGAGAGTCTGTAATGGAACAGATTTTGAAAGCTACTTTGCAATATTTATCAAAAAGTGTTAAACATACACCGCGACCGATAGGAAGATATGGTGCCCAATTTAATTCATTTTAAATTTCATTATAAAATAAATTGTATTAATTTTAAACGATTTTTTCTTGCCTAGGTCACATGCAACAAGGAGGTTCCCCAACTCCATTCGATCGTAACATGGGTACAAAAATGGCTGCCAAATGTGTTGAATGGTTTATTGATCAATTTAAGAAGAATAGTCAACCAGACGGATCCATCAAATGTGATGGCAACGACTCTGCCTGTCTTTTGGGAATTGTCCGTCGTCAATATAAATTCACTCCATTGGCTGATTTAATCACCGAAACAAACTTTGAGTAAGTCGATATCCGAGAATACTCCTATAAAATATTTGAATAAACATCAACATTTCTACTTTCATCAGGCAACGCATCCCCAAGAAGCAATGGTGGTTGAAATTGCGTCCACTACTGAGAATTCTTGCCAAACATGAGTCCACGTACGAAGAAGAGGGTATGTACATTACCGTTGAAGAAGAATTGGCCACTGATGGTGCTGTAGTCTAAAAGCGTTCCATAACTAGCTGGACATGAAGCTAAATTATTATTATTTTTTTATTCTTATTTTGTTTCATCATTCAAACATGAAACCCATTATATCACACACGCAAATTTACGTATTACTAACTTGCTAAATTAGAAAGAGGAAATCCAAACAAACATTATTCTAACGAAGTGAAACAGTGGACTTAGTTTGACAAATATACCATATACCGATTGCGTACGGTAAATGAACTATTAAAGTATCAACGTTTAACGCACATACAAAATGTATTATGAGCCTATTGAATATTAATATTATTAATATAGTTGTTGTTCATTATATATGTATTAATAAATGAGTAAAAAATATCTTTGAAAAGAAAAAAAAGCGTAGGTAAACTAACATAAAAAATTTAACAACAAGTATCTCAGGTTTAGAAGTAAAACCACCAATATACATACATTTTGCACCGTGTTTTTCGACGAGAATACAATTAACTACTATTAATCATTAGATATTTTTGACACTCTCTCTCTCTCTCTCTCTCTCATAGCGCTTTCATTCTCCGATGAGCTTTATTTATATTCTTTTCTTAAATGTTTGTGTTAATTTATTTTTTGTTTTATTTAGCTAGAGAATTATTCACAATCTGTCCCTCTTAAGCCAAAAAAAAGAAAAAAAAACTGTATTTTTAGATAAATTTTATTTTACAAATATACTTTGTTGAATTTTTATTTTGCGCCTTGTCTCTTTTTATTAAAAAAAAAAAATAAATAAATAAATAAATGAAGAAAATGGACGAATGAAGTCTTAAAGTTTTTTGTTATTATATGTATGTGCAGACATAACGAATGGATTTTGAGAATAAACGTTTCAATAATACGTTCAACTTGAATTCTAAGAATGAATAAAAAATACATTTATGAAGAAGGTAAATTGTAAAAGAATACGAAAATGTTATTAGAGACGTATCAGTAAAAATAAAATCAGAAATTGTTAAAATTTTCAATGAGCTAAATAAATAAAAGATATTTAGAAGATGTAGTTGTTTTATTAATGCTTTATTGATTGAATGGTTGATTTGTGGTACAAAAGCATTAGCAAGTGGTAAGGTAGCTGTCCGCTTGTCTTCTAAAATGCTTCCTTGTGATTTTTTGTACGACAGCGGCTGGGACATTATGTATGACCCAGTGCTGCGTATCCGGAGAGCAAAAGGAATGGACATAATCGGATATGTCGACGACATCGTGTTTAAAAACTTTCGTAAGACCTAGTGAGGGAAGGGAAAGTTTTAGACAAAAAGAAACAGGACTAATTAACTGTTGAATGAAAGAGTAAATCGGTGACTTCGCGACAATTTTATAAGGGGGTAAATCGTTTTTGTCAATCCAGGCAAATTTGCGAGGGCCAAAGCTTAACTGCTTCAATACGTCGAATGTGGAGTAGCTAAAATCCTAGAGGATGCAATGCAAAACTCCAACTATATCATCAAAGACGTGAAGATATGGGTTCGCTCAACATATGAAATATTATACTTACATTTTATCTTAAAATTCTTCCTTTCGAATGAATATCCGTAAAAGCAGATGACTTTGAGTAACGCTTTCGAAATACAAAATACCCAATTTTTGAAAAAGAAGTTATTAACTTTCCGATTTCCGATAGAGGTATTTTCTACGATATTACTATTGTGTATGTAGAAACAGAGTATAAAATAAGGCCCTTCTACCTATAGAATTATTATTCGAAATTAATAAACAGCAGTAGTTACCAAACTAATCACAATGTTCTTCCCTAGGGATCCATCAAGACATAAACCCGTATTGTTTGAAAAATACTGACCCTACTCTTGACTATAACTGTCTCAGTATCATGGCAGCTCTAAAAGTCACTAGACAGCAGACGGTAAGTTCCTGAAATGTTGTTTTTTTTTAAATAACTTCCCACTTCTCCTGGTGATATTTATCTTACCCAAGGCATATATTCATTTTATCTTTAAGGAAATCTTTTTTTTTTTTCGTTTTTGTTAGATGCCGATGTTCTTCTCGCTTTTTTTGCTTGCTCAACTCACGGGCAGCTTAGAAGCTCTGCAATGTTTGTCTTTGCTGGCATTCTTCGTCCATTCAAAAGTTTCTTGGTGCTGGTCGAATGAAATTAATAAACTAGCGGCTTATAAGTCGTAGTTGGATTTCAGAATACGACGAACATTTTGGCGGTCTTTTGCGTTTGCAGATTTTCGATGTTATCTTCTCGCTGTAATTCTGTTTTGTTGTGGTGCATGATATACATACGCGCATTTGTACCTTCGTCTGTTGTGATTATTGTTGATCGTAATGTGATCAGTTTGGCTGAACTTTTTGTGATCAGAAGATCGCATTGTTCTCTTGTGTATATCGATATGAAAAAAGGTGGTGTCGCGTAATTTATGCTTACCAAATGTCCTATCAAAGATCTACTCACGATGTCCTTTAGTGGGATCGTTCATTTTCATGTCATTAGCTCATGACAATCGTGTGAGCTACCAATTATACTTTAACAATTTTGTAGTGAGCTGCAAATAATTCTGGCAATCGTCTAAACAAAGCTTTACTTCACGTCACCTTCGCTTTACTTCACTTCTTTTCGAAAATAAGTAAACAAAAACGAACTTCTTTTAAGACAATTTTATTTCTAAATACGAAACCAGTGTATAACTAAACCTACTACCTACGACCTCCTCATGCTCAGCATTGTGTTAATCTCCCAAATTATAATTCGAGTTCGATCTATAATTTCCCGAAGTTGTTTGTTTTTCAGCATAACAGTCTCGATCAGCTCACGATTCTCTTGAAGCGCCTTCCTGTACTCTTCGCAGTGTGTGGGCTCTGACCGATGATCGGGTTCATCCTTGTATGGAATCAAACTCTCAACGTGAGTGTACTCCATCCCTAGAGTCGTAAATTAATTTTACATTCTAAAGAAAACTCCAAACTTACCTTGCGGATATCCATCGTTGCATTTCTCATAGATGATGCGAACTCGTTTGAATAACAATCGAATAGTCCTGAAGTACTCTTGAACCTTCTTCTCCGTATTGTTTTCTCGATTACATGTCGGCTGAATGATTTTGAGGGCCGAAAAGATTTCTTGGAAGCGTGAAGTTATATCCTGCACCGTTTCTTGACCAAGACGTGACAGCCCAACAATGTTTATCTCCTTCGGTGCCGGCATATTAACCTGAGGTTGGGTCTGTACAGATGGCTGTGCCATCATCGCGGAACCTGCCGTTGGTGTTGATGGAGTCTGCAGTGTTAGCTGCGGAGCTTGTTGCTGGGGATTTGGTGCTTGCGGTTGTGGTTGCTGTTGTACCTGAGGCACTTGCTGCTGTTGTTGCATCTGTTGCTGCTGCATTTGTTGTTGCTGTTGTAGTTGCTGCTGTACCAGAGCCTGAGGATTACCTCCTTGTTGAACGTGCGAAGGGCTTTGAATACCTGCTGTGTTCATGACTTGGGGTACTATGCCGCCCATGTTAGGATTCTGCATTGGATTAGGTTGCTGTTGGGACTGCTGCATCATGCCTGGTTGGTTGTATCCACCCATCATGCCCATTTGATTGGGAACCATCTGATTCATGTTAACCATTTGGTTGCCGAAATTGCCACGGTGGCCACCGACAGGGCTATTGTACCCGCCAGGATATTGACCGGCCATATTTCTTACAAATTATACGAGAGGTAACGATTTTATAATATATTAGGGGATATTTGCATCCTCCAATGTACTTTCCGATGCGAATAAATTTGATGTTAACTGCTGACAGCCGTCAAAAACAATTCTTCGAGACTCGATCGGGGGCATGTTCTATGCCTAAGCAAGGACAGCCACCCACTGCATACAGTTGAACCTAAGTTGAAACCGGATCGAAATGGGAATATATCACGCCGAGTTGAAACCGAGACGTGTGGACTCAATCAGAACTCAATCATACTCAGAATCAGGGAACAAGACAAAAGAGAACAATCTCTCAACTTCGCAACAAAATGAGCTGAAAAATTGCTGTACTTCCTCTTTAAATTTTTTTTTCAAATTTATTACAAAGGAGTCCCCAAGAACTACGTTTGGCTGTTCTTATTGCTTTTTATAATCATATATTTGTTTACACAGTCTAGAGTGTCTGTCACATCTATTTCTCAATGGACCTAAGTCTGTGGATCACCAATCCGGCTTTCTTTTCCCCAGATTCGAATTAAGGGGCAGAAAGAGGCCAACGTTGTATTGAGGGCTGAGGTTGCAGGAGTAAAAACATACATATATTGCTTAGAGTTGCCTTATAATCGAGGCAGTAATTTATAAAAACTGATGAGCTAAGAGGATCTACATATAACCAATATTTGAAATACCTGTTATTCGAGAAAGAAAATTGGCTATATACCTTCCAGGTTCTTATGCTCTTAGGTTCCTTATGTTCTAGTCTGAAACTAATTAATAATCAAATCAACTCACTTTCACAAAATGTTGTAAATAAACTAATTAGTAATCCAACCATCAATTTCACAAAATGGTGTAAATAAATTAATCCACAATCCATTGATTTTTATCAAAATAAAAAGAAAGTACTCAAGTTCCTAAAGAATCATACATATGTATGTTCCACAAAAGTCCATAGAAAACCATATGAGATTTGTGTGACCACATAAAAATGAACGTACTACCGCATCCAACCCGGCTGTCAGCAGTGTCAAATTTTGTATTCGCATAAAATTCGCATGTTGCTTGCTCAAATTTAGTTATTTGTTAATTTTAATATTTAAAGTGATACATTTTATATTTAAGTTATGCATAAAAGGGAAGAGGTACTTCGAGAGGTAAGTTATCTTCATCGACTTTTGCCATTTAAAAGTATAGTGTCTACTTAACCCTTTTTCAGGCGTTAGGAAAAAATGAGGAGGAAATCCAACGATGGGAAACCTACGTAAAGGATAATAAGACTGCTATAAACAATTTAAATACGTTTAGCAAGAGGCTCACTGTGGATGTTATGGTGCCGATCGGTAGGAAAGCATACATTCCTGGTCGTTTGATACATACCAACGAAGTGATGGTGGGTCACTATCAGGACTATTTCTCCAAGTGTTCGGCATTTACAGCCACGGAAATATGTAAAAAACGTATAGAAAATGGAAAAACACATTTGGAACAGCTGAAAGCTGAAAAGGATTTATTTCAGTAAGTACAATTGCATGTTGGGAAAAAACTACAATGGACCAAGTTGTATTTGCGCACATAGGTCGATGCAAGACAAAGGAGCAAATTGCCTATCTGAGGCGTTGAACGAATTAAACATGTCGAGTTTCTACCTTTCGTTTGTATACAAGATGAATGTTATGCAGATATGTATGCCGTACACAATCAACTCTACGCCTTCTTGATACAGCTCGTGTGACTTGGTTGTTAGTGGCAACCCTGCGTATATTTAGGGTACAGATTTTTATATCCGAAATTTCTAAGTGGTCGTCAAAATATGGTTTGTCTTATATGTATAAATTGAGCAGTACCGCGATATTAATCATAATCCCCTGATCACAGTTTCGTTGCCCCAAAAGCATGTGGCAGTATTCAACATAGAAAATACTGGTTTTACCGCAAAACCCCACCAAAATGTAGGGTAGTAGCTGATTACGATTAACAAAATATTTATTTGCATCTACATTTATACATATGTATGTACATACATACAATGGCTCATTAGAATAAGTTATCCCATTACATATTTGGTTAAGATGTTCCTCACTACTAATTGTGTATGGATATAATCCATTGACTAAAATAATTTTTTTCACTAGTTTAAGAAGATATACTTGAATATATTTCATGAAGACTTTGTTAAATACACCTTCTATATCTACGGATATGATAGTAGTGTATTTCCTATTGCAAGCCTAACTAAATTCATAAACACAAAACTATGTTCTGAAAATAAACAACGTCGTTGTGGAAAGTGTGGACACCATGGGTTAGGTGGAAAGATGTCCCTTTGTTTTTTCATGTGGTACCAAAGAGAGCTATGCCCCATCATTACTCCTATCAGCGTAGGAGTCGGTTCTACTCTTGTCAAAATAGGGCCATAAAATACATTGGAACGGCAGTCAACATCAAATCAAACCTCTCCGAAGAAATTCAATGTAGGAGAAGCAAAAGCAGAGTTTTGTAAAATAAAGAACGCTTTTATGAGTAGAGAGATTAATCTAGATATGAAATTGAGATTTGTGAAATGTTATGTTTGGTCGGTTGTACTTTAGTAGCAAAAATATGGAAGAATTTTGCGCATCTCTTGGCAGGATCACGAATGAAGAAGTACTAAGAGAAGTCAGGGTAATATTGCTTTTAATCAAATACTACGGAAGGAGAAGAAGCGTTGGATGTTGGCAGATGTTGACATGTTTATTAAACTTAACAAAGAGAATAGCTCAATCTAACAGCAGTAAACATATTTAGTGTAGTGACAAACACACAATTGCTGACATCGATCATTTCAAACCTTTAGAACGAAGTGGTGCCATAAGACGAAGAAGAAGCCAGTGTTTACGAACATAGCAACCGAGTAATGCAAGCGATTAACCTTGAGCCTTTTCTACGGCTCCGATTCTATTTCGTTCAAGTAATTTTTACTTGAGACCAACTCGAATCGGTTGTTCTTCAATTGGGGAAATTAATTTTTATCCAACCAAAATCTGTTCCCTCATTTGATTAAAAAAATCTTTAAACGAATTAAGGAGGTCCATGGACAAAGGTAGTGCAGGGTTTCGAAAAGAGGGAACCCGACCTGAGGCAGAACAAATCCAGCCGATTCAGTATCGGCTACGGATACCTTGGGAGATTTATTTTTCTCTTACCATAAAGGATTAGCTTTAACCCTCTAGTTCCCAAGCAGGCCTCTAGACCGCCTGCACCTACGCACATGTGGCGGTCACACAAATTCTTGTTTCCTATGTATGTTTACAGCAGTTTATCGAAGAATTTTCAAACTTGCATACAGGCAAAACAAATTCCACTTGTATTGCGTAGAACGGGTGCTGATGGCAGTCAATGTTGAAGTTTCGCGAAAAACCTAGGAAATAATTGTTTTGTAATTTTTGCCAAAAAAAAAAAATAATAATAAAATACTTTCAGTGCTCGTAGTTCAGTTTAAAAATTACCGGTGAGTAGCTGTGAATGTATTTTTCAGTAAAAGTATTTGTGCGAAGAAAAGGGATGTTTCCCAGGTACCAAAACTGACCAACAAGCTGGACGGTCTGCAGGCAGTCTTGGGATGAAAAGTGTAAAAAAATTAACCAATTAACTACAACAAGTGGTAGTGGAAGGCTCAGAAATTTTTGTTGGATCTATTTTAGATATCAACCCAAAATCAAACGAGTTCAAGAAGATGTGGAGACAAAAAAAACCTGTTACTTAAAAAGTCTGCTTTAGTATTTCGTGATACGGAGTTAGGAGATGAGTTCAAAGCTCTAGATACTCCATACAAATGCTTCACTTATTTTTTAGACGACGTCAGAGTTGAACACATTGCCTTCGAAGTATTGCCACTTAGAAGTGTATTGCGGTGCAGGTGACAATGTAGTGCAGCCAGGTACACCTGATTTAGGAGCTTCCTCGAATGTGGTCATTCGCCTGTCGCAAATTGTTCCCGATTACAAGAACCACATAATATACTTCGACACATAATATACTTTTATACATCATTGCCCTTACTTGTATATTTAAGATCTCGAGGTATTCATTCTTTGAGGACGATTCGCACAAACCGCATTCCTAACTGTAAGCTGCCCTGCGAAAGCGAACTCAAATCGAAAGAGCGCGGATAATCCACTGAATTTTGTAGCTCCGCTTTTGGTGTCGAAATCTCGACTTCTGCATGGAAAGACAACAAAGCTGTTCGATTAGCTTCAACCTATGTAGGTGTACAGCCGTTTAAAGATCAAGAAAATGTACACCCAACAGTTTCAAGATATGAACGATCGAACAAGAAATATATAAATAGACGTCGAATGCCCTCACATATGGGTGGAGTAGACCTCATGGATGGGCTAAGTGGTCGATGTAAAATCCGTTTGAAGACACCAAAATACACAAATCGATTATTTTACCATCTACGCGACCTAGCTATGGTTAATGCCTATATTTTGTTTAGGCGGATTAACAAATCAAATCCACATGACAAAAGTTATCAATTGCCGAACTTCAGATCGCAGGCTGTACATGTACTGTGCACATTCCAGGAACAGGGATTGCACAAAACTGCTGTCTCTATGAAAACCGCATCAGGTATACCTACTTTCTTGCCGCCCACGGACGTGCGTCACGATGGAGTTGATCATTTTACACAATTTTTGCCGCGCACTGCGAAAAGGATATGCAAATTTCCTGGCTGTACATCACAAACCCAAATAATGTGCAGAAATGCAATACAAATCTTTGTTTCACGCAGCTGAAGGACTGCTTTTATGCTTTTCACCATAAATAAATTGATTATTCAAGAATTAATTTATATCATTATTTTCCTGGTTCTTTCGATAAAAATATAGAAGAGAAATATACCAACCAAATGTGCAGTGTTCGTTTTTTTTGGACATAGGTTCCCAAGGCTGCCTCTAGGCAGCTTGCCTCTCCCACCTCCTAAAACGCACGCCTACTCATTTTTCCACTTTTCTATCATTTGATTTGAGTTTATCTCTCCAACATTAGTCTCCACTAATTTTTTGAGCCTAAACAAAAATTTGGGAACTAGAGGGTTAAGAAGAAGTGAAAGGGTAGAAACTCGTTCGTTATTGATAATAGTACACCTCTAGAGTATTTTCTAAGAGAATCGAGAGCATCAATGAGACTCCAAGCACTTGTTCTCCATCGACTTGTTTCCTTTAATGTTCTATGTTGGCAATTTAACTCGTAGGTCTCTTTAGAATAGAAAAGAGACTCTATCAACTAATAGTTTACCAAGTAATGCAAATCTATATTGTCCACTCCAAAAGTGAGGGGTGTCTTGGTTAACAATGAAGTTGGTGAAGTAAACATTGATACGAAAATTAAAAATCAACCCGAAAATTAAGACTTAGGCAAAGGTTTTTCTTGTATTATAATTGCTTGGTGTCAGACATGTGAAAATTCTCCAATAGAAGTTGTTGTAGTTGTTTCTTTTGGTCACAAAATTTTAAAAAACATTTTTTTCTGCCACAGAAACAAATTGGAAAAGCCATATTTAGAGGGAGTCCTGCCAAATACCGAAGAACGTGAAATCATTGAAGAATATGACGAGGAAAAAGAAAAAGTCTGGAGAGAAAATCATCGTCAACGACTTAGAGAAGCAAAACTAAAAGAAAAACAACAAAGACAGGCGCAATTGAATAAAGAAAACGCACACGATGAGCTTATACAGACGCTAGAAGAGGAGGAAGAGATTCTAAAGGAACTAAATCAAGATTTGGCTGGTCGTGAAGTTGCAACCGATCAGGACTCTCAAGTGATTCTGAAAAAACTAATGTCTGGTGAAATGAATTTACCACCACCGAAAAAGAGAATAGCTCACTCTGCAACCAAGCGCGATGATTCCGTGCAACTAAAACCTGTGGAAGCGAAAACGAACGAATTAGTGACTAATCACATTGGAAAATCATCTGAGAAAAAATTCAACTTCCTTAACAATTCGGAATTGATAACAGACGGCAATGAATCAGACACGTCGGTTGCTTCAGACACCCCAGAAGAAATACGTCTAATTGAAAAGCAAGCCGAATATCTATTGCAAGGTGACCGAATTGGTTTCTACCAATATCAATTGCAGATCATTGACCAGCAAATTGTCACTTGTTCGTTTAGTAATAATAAGGAGCTGGAACATAAATTACACCTTTTTAAAATTAGAGACCACTTAGAGGAACTCATTGAGATCCTTGAAGAGGCGGCATCATCCGAGACTGACTCACAGGCCAACGAACTTGATAAAGAAAGAACAGAAGAGAAACCCGGAGATAACCCACCAAAAAGACGAATATCTTTCGCCTTAGAAGATCAAATGTTAGAATTCAGAAAGAACGAAACAGTTGCCGAAATGATGCCAACTAGATCGCCGATGGAAGAGAAACCGCAGCGCGATATAATACGACTGGATGAGCCGATAGTAGCAGAAAATCAGCCGGAAGACACAGGTGAAAATGATTCAAACAGACTCGTTGATCGACGGAAAACAATTTTAGAAAAAGTTGAAGAAAACCTAAAAACCCAGAGCCTTGAAGATGTCGATTTAGTAAATAAAATCATCGACTCCAGTGTAAATCGTATTCAAACTCTTCACATACACTTTAAGCACTCAACAGAATTTACTGGCGATTCCAATGACGTGAGTCCCCAGGCAGAAGTCCCTAGAAGCCCAGCGGACTTGTATAGAATGGTCTGCACGGAGGAAAACACAGATCCACCTATAAATGAAAATGAAATAAATTTTTACTTGAAAGAAGCTGATCGTGATAGAGCGTACGTTGATGTCCGAGCAGAGGTAAGTTTAGAGAAAGTTCACAATTTCAGAGTGAATTTTACAAGCTGTTTTGTTTTCTAGTTCTTGTCCCCAGAGTCCAGTGAGACCACTAATCCAATGACACAGTCTAGATCAATTTTGAAAAACAAGTCGGCGGTAGATCGTGAAATACACATCACGGAGCCCGATGAAAAGCCGAAAACGGTACAGCAAAAAAAGGTGAAGAAGGCAAAGGATGACGATGTATACCTAACTGCATACAATAAGGTAAAACTTTGTATATTAATTCAAGAATGAGTTATAATTTTAATCGCATTTAGGTTATGAGCGATGTTATCGAAAATCCATCAATAGAACCGGATCCATTACCCGCTGGAAAATACGTGGACATGCACACTCCCAAAAAGAGAATTAGTCGATTCAAGCAAATGCGAAATGAAAACAAGTAAATTGGTGCATTATTAACTGTTTCAAATGTAGTTTCTATTGTAATGTGAAGACAAATCTGTGAAGGCCAACATAATTGTGTAAAAAAATCGAATACTGAGTCATAAAACTTTAGATTTCTCCAAATTTTAAATGTAAGATAAAGTAAATTAAATGTGTGTCGCTGGTCGCAGCCAAAAATATGGAATGAAGTTTATTAGAGTACGATAAATATTTAAGAAATATCAAATTACATTAGACCCTGATTAGATAAATATTGCTTATGTTAGTTTGTGGGTAAGATGATTGATTTCTAACCCAGAAACTAACGACACAACCGTGTCAAATGAGAGTTAAGTGCTTGGCTACATTAGCCTTTCAATGAATTTCATGCCCTTAGTACTGTGGCTACATAGGTAAAAATACCTCATTGGAACTAAACCAATGTTAACAGATAAACTTTGGAATCTTAAACTTAAAAGATCGTTGAAGCAGTAGGTCGAGACGGATAAAATTGTATCTAACAAGTCCTTAGACAAACACCTGAAATTTCTTTCACGGTCCCACATCTTGTGAGCGTTTGACAAACATCCGAGAGTATAACTATCATAAAAACTCATCTCAAATCAAAAAAGATTGGTCAATAAACAGTAGGCCCCTGCCATTCGTGTAAAGAAAGCACAACACGACTGAGTGTGAGAAGCTAGGCTCTGGGTTCCATAGACCACTTACCCCAAATATTTGTTGTTTTTTATTAAGAGTTTAATCAACCATATTCCACAATCGGAAAGAAAAATTTTGCAATGGATAATCTTTTATAACCTTTGGTTCCGATATTTACCCCTTTTTTTATGATTGCATCTTTTGTTTTTTTCATCTAGTTTTTCATTAGTAGTTTATGAATTAGGAATGAGTCCATAGTAGTACCAATCGCCAAACACGGCACGAGGAGACTGCACTCCCTCTAGCATATTGCCCATGTTGGGGAAGTCCAAAAAGATTTTAAAAGTGAGGAGGCTGATAGAAGACCGATATTGTTTGATTCCGTACCTGTTATAACTAGCTTATCGATCCTTTCATTTCCTGCAAAACACATGTGTCCCGGAATCCAGTATAAGGTGATCCTGTGCCTAGAGCTAAGGGATTTGAGTTCCTCTTTGCATCTTGTGACCAGTTTTGAGTTGGTAGTGGCGGATCTGGTTGCTTTGATGGCTGCTAGGCCATTGCCTGTAATGGGCCATCCTGACTAAGTGGTCCAAGAATATTTAGTTTTATAGCAAGTCTGCGTCAAAACGTATTTGTATATGTTTTGCAGATACCACTCTTGCCGTGATCCCTAGCCATAGAAGGAACCAGCCTTTCAAATTTTGTTTGATATTAAGTATAACCCCGTGGGCGACGTGGCTTAGTGGTTAGTGCGTTGGACTATGGAGCAGGGGGTTCGAGGTTCGAATCCCAGTCGGAACACTTAAAGAACTTTTTTACGGGCCCACCTCTCGCGAGCGTCTGACAAACATCCGAGAGTAAAACTTGTCTTGAGAAAGTTTCTCAAAATAATAAATTGCCCTTCGGAGACGGCAATAAACCCCTTGGCCCCTTGCATCCGTGTACAGAATAAAACACGCACAACAGGAACAGGAACTGTTGCGCCAAATTTTTTTTCTTAGGTATGAACCTTCTTACCGAACGGTTTTGAGTTGATTTCGCAGCCATTCTTTGAAAATCCTTGAAAGATGCGACGCATTTGCTTGATCCTTATTTTGTTGAAAGATAAATGACCCATACTTTACAAATCAGTTGTTATATATATGTATACTATATACAAAGGCATGTCCAGCTATTTTGTAAATTACCCAGTAAGTAATTAAGTCTAGGATACTGCTGTACTACGTAAGGATTATAGTAACATATAATTTTGACGACCGTTTAAATTGTATAATTTATTCCGACTGACAGCTAGCAGTCATCATTATAAAGTAAACAGAAGTGATTTCTCCCCAGCGATCGACATTTACCTCAAGGTTTACTTTTACATCACGACCGGGGGTCTCCAAAGCCATTGAAACATTCTTTTTATCTTTTCTAGAACATCTCAATAGCAATCAGGCACTGTAAATCAGTAAATAAAAAAATTCTATTAAGTGCACAAATTTACTCCATGGGAGTAAACAGGTTGTTTATTGAGAAAAGCTTTAAAGTAGTTTACTTCTTTACAACGTTAGGGATATTTATTCCTATTTAACAGAAAACAGCGAATGAACATTATTAAATTAATAAACATTTAAAAAAAACATTCTTTAGAACTACTTGTTGTTTAAAATTAGTTAATCTTCCAGCCCAAGGAACTCTCTTTCGAGAGCCGCTCCCATCATATTCCAGTCGCCATCATCTTCTGTATCTTGTTTGTCTGACCCATCATTCGAATCCGACCCCATATCTAAGTCAGACGGTAAAAGTTCACCTGGTATAAATGTGCGTACATATTTTAATTCGCGCAAATAACAAGGCAAACCTTGCTTACCTCTTCGAAACTTTGTGCTTGGCATTTCATCGTCGTCCTCCGCTGAGCTTCTCTCATCTTTGTCTGTATTTGCTTCGCTAGTTATTAGAAGTTTCTGTTCTCTGGAAAAAAACTCGCGCTGTCTCTCCTCCTCTTTTTCTTGCCGTTTCCTCTTTCTCAGCGTCTTATCCACTGGAGGGTTTTCTAAAAGTCAAACAAAAGTATCTGTAACACTTACTCATGTAGAAACTTTTGGTGCATACCTATATTTACATGCTCGTCTTCGGTAGAGGAGTCCGATTCAAAGAATTGATCAAATTCCTTATTCATATCGGCCAGGTCTGCATTGGAAAAACTCAACAAAGGGTTGATGGTATCAATGAATTTTTCCGGCTCCTCTTCCTGCATGTTGGACGTTGAGGAAATCTCTGACTTTTCGCTGTAATTTACCACATGCTCGGGACTGTGACAGTGCGCTGGTGGTTGGCGTTGCTTGTTCTTCAGTTTGCGGTCCAGAGGAAACAGTCTCTCATCGACGATCTCCCATCGTTCAGCACATGACCATAGCCAATTCGCATTTACCACTTTGATTTTTGGATTCTTTTTCGCCGCACTTACTTTGAATGTGCCCGCTGTGACGGCGACCAAGTGTGTTGTAACTTCGCTGATGTTTTGACTTACGTTGGCACCCAAACTTTTCGCTATGAAATAGGCTCGACTCTGTTCTAGTTTCATGTTGGTCGGAACCAAACCGGAGAACACTAAGCTCTTAGTGCGTAAGACTTCCGAACGAATTTTCGGAACAATAATTTTCAAGTCGGGAATCTCTTTTGTCTCATCGTAGATTTCATAGAATCGTCTATGAATATTTGTGAGTATAACCTCCAGATAAAGTAAGTAGTCGTCGGGATCTTCAATTTCAATTGTTTTAGCTGCGTTATCTGTTGCGAGTTTGACTTTTGGGGAATCATCGGGAGATTTTGTGTTCTCATCGGAACTATTGCTTGTAACGTCAATTTCCTCTTTTTCGTCTTTACTTCCGCTGTCGGTGTCATCTTTTGATTCTAATTCTATTTCTGGTTCTTCTTCCATTTTAGTTGTACTTGTTGTAGTAGTGACTTCAGGTTCTTTCTCCTCTATTTCTTTGGTCACAGTACTGCATACAATATCTTCACTTGGAGGTTTGGAAGCTTCATCTTCAGGCACGTCTTTTGATTTATCCTCATCATCTGTTTTCTTATCTGTACTTTCATCATCTGTTGTTAAGTTTTTCAAATCTAAAAACAGAGGTATGGAGATACAGTATGCATGCAAATTAATTTCTAAAAAGCTATATATCTAAATATACAAATGCAACCGAGAATTTACAAAAAAAAATTTACTTTTATTCGGACTCGATTGGCTGAACTTACAAGCGCGAGAAATTCTTGAGTAAATTCTTAGCAAGTGAAGTGACAATGGTTCATAAATTCATGCAATTCAAAGAAAAACATCAAAATCAGATAAATCTGGGAAGATAAACCACCCGAACCTCAAGCCTCTTCCCCTCTTATTTGGTGAATATTCTGTTTTACTAAAGCTGAAAGCAGACCGTGCCTCTGACTATCGAATCCATAAACATCTACATAATACGGTAGTATATCTCAACTCAGAGAGGGTGAGAAGAAGCCAAAGAGCAGCTAACGAATTCTTAGTCACTAAAAATGTGCTAAAACAGAGAACAGTTTCGGTATACCGTCATGCACGGCTGAATTTTTGTAAAGGTGTAGTTTATGGAGTTTAACTTATTAATGTAATCGAGTCCGAAATAGTGTAGGGGATAAAGACACAAAAGGTAATAACTGTCTGTAGAATTTCTCACAGGTCTCACCAAAGGGAAGTGCACTACGGCAGGAGCTAAGAAAATATACAGAGAACCAAATCACATCCACAAATATTTCTTTTAACACAAGTTTCCTAGGAAATTTTAACTACGCGGCATGGTAAGTTAATGCGAAAGAATGCAAAAAGCATACAAAGATAAAAATGAATGCAAAAGAATAGCACTGAATGCAAAGAGAATGCAAACTTTGCTTTTAAATTTCTGGCACGTGTTCTGGTACAGTTGTCCGTTTGAAATATGGTTCGGGCAGAAAACATTTGGACACTAATCTTTTTGTGAAAATCCCACTCACGTATATGCCCTCTCTTCTTTGTGGTCATTTGGTGAAAGCCCAAAATTCTATGAGATAGTAAGAACATCATTTGGATTCGCATTGTATTTTAACATCCTGCGATTGTTCATATTTATTTCTCTCTTCATTCGTAATTTGCTCTATTCTGACGAACTTCTTGATACGAACTCAACACCGAGTGCACAAGAATAAAACAAAAGAATGCAATTACGAACAACCTAAAGGAGAACACGCAAATATCGCACACAATACCTCTATCCGTGCGAGTGGATCTACTCCCTGTACATGACATCCGTGTGTCGCACTAGCAAAATCGGATCGTGTAATTTGCTCTAAATATCGTGTAATCTCTATTTATATTTTTAGAGGAATAAAACAACAGTTTTTTTTGAAAATCATGACTTAATGATTGAAGACCAAATTTCATGAAAACTATAGAATCATCATAATTGGAAACATAACATACTTGTGTGCTGTGCGTCAGAAATAACGAAATGAACTGCATACCTATGTACTTGCATTTATAAAATGCATTAAGCGCCTTTTATAAGTCTCCCACAAAACACAATAAAAAGATGAAAAACTTTTTGAAAAGTGTGTGTGTACCATTTTAACGTGGTGCTTTATACAGTGTGTGGTTGAAATGGGTGACAAAAGCCGTTGGTGAAAATAAGGATAGAAGCAAATGAGAGGAAACAAGCGCATAATTTGCAAATATGTATACCAAAACAAAAAACAATAAAGAGGACATTAGTCGAAGATGAAGAAGATAAAGTACTAATGAAAAAGAGAGACAATAAGTCATGCGCGCTATAAATATATAATACATAAGCATGTACATTTACATACATATAAAGTAAAAAAAAGATCATACAATTCGACAATGAAGCTTTACATTATGAAAAGCCAGGTTTGAAATAAAAACATTGTAAGTGTGATGCAGTTTTAATCATATGGCTAGTGCGGTTAGTCAGAAATCTATTCACGCGAGTGGTGAGATGACTACGCGATAAAACAATGCCAAAATGAATGTAATTAATATGTACATATAAACATCTAAGTGTGTTGCACTGGAAATAATAATTTTAGCACGGTTGATTTGTTGGAAAACGTCTAATATTTTTCAGTGAAAAGCAACTAATCGAGGAAAAAAAAAGAGTATCAAGAAGAATCATAAAGGCTGACTAGGACTTTTGATGTCAAAATATGCCAAGATCACGCGTTATCGTGGGATTTCTGAAACAGCATACATGAAAGGATTGAACAAAGTTTTCCAGCCAACATAAGTCTTGCGTACTCCGACGTACAACGTAAGTATTCCCATTTGCAGTTACCGTGAAAGATACCATTATTGGTGTCCTTAATGGAGCCCTTAAATAATACAACTGACTGCACACATCTATTTTGCACCGAAGACAGACAAAAGATCGCATCTTTACCGAAATGACCCATAAGTTATTGATAAACAAGGTAAATCTCGATATGCCCCATGCAACGGTGTAACTCTTGCTTAAGCTTAATACTGTTTTCTTAATCTACCGTAGATGACGGGCCTAAGTTCCTTATTATGAATATAATAGACGTCATTATGGGCGATTGCGTTCTTAGTTTTCAGGGATCTTAGATTCTTATGGTACATCTGTTTCGTTGTAGCATTCGAGAACACAGTGATTTTAAGTAGTACCCAATTTAATTTTACCTTTAAAATCTACACCTTCTCCATCCAATTCATGTTTCGACAGACCAGGCGGTGCATTAATGTCTCCAGTGTGTTGAAAGAAATGGTATGGTTTCACTTGAATAAGATTGGATGCCATATTCCATACATCTTCCCTATCGTCTATGATGCAAACCATAGAGTCGCCGCACGGAAACAAAGCCCTGAAAGAAAAGTCTTCAATTAAAAAAAGCTCACATCAGGGTAAACACGTACTTCAAATTATCAGTTTTACTCGTTGCATTAAAACACTCGTCACGTGAGAGTATTCTGTGAGAGAAGAACTTCCCATCGGGATCCAACAGCTGCGCAATAGTATGGGCATAATTTCTTGCGCCAAATGTACAGATATGCAACTCATAAGATCCAGACATTCGTTTCAAAAACTCTCCCGTACCAGGACGCAATCTTGTATGATACCAAGGCGAATGTGGGCCATATAGTTGAAAATGATAAATGCCCTTAATATTGTTGGGAACATTGTCGTTTGTCGTATGGATGACAGTTTGATCCAAATCCACCAAAAGCACTAGTTTCCTATCTTGTAGCAATCTCTTAGTGTCTGCCTGCCCTAGTTTCTGGGCAAGTTTCTGTGTTACTTTCAAATCAGGCACCGAATGCACCATAGGCACTGATGCTTCTGAAGTATTTCCCTAAAGGAAAAAATAAATAAAACGAATTCAACTTGTATGCGCAATTTGATTTCTCAGTGTTTAACCAGCCTTAAACTTGAACGTACCTTGTCATTTTGGCGCAAATCAGCACCACAATCGGCACACATATCCTTGATGACAGTTGTATGAACACATGACGAAAGCGATAATAATGCAGATCTGTGTAATTAGAAAAGTTATTAATCCACTTAGAAGGCAAATTATGCAAATTTTCTAATTGGCCCCGATTTTGGCGAAAGAAATATGCTTGTTTGTAAACGCACCCTTTCTCGACAACAGCGCCATCTTTGTATAGACGCTTTTTGACAACACCGACTTTGTTGGCTTTGAGCTTCTTCACCTCTTTATCAACGCCTTCAAAAATCTCATAAATCAATATAACTTGTGAATTACCAACTGGATAACCCTCTCGTACTCTCCATTTGATAATTTTTATTTTACAATCGTCTGGAGCGCAAATTACAATGTTTTGGTCCGCCATCACTTATCTTTCACTTTTGACACTGAACTAAAATTTGTGGAACATAACAGCCATTTGCAAAAAATGCACTTTTCTAAAATTGTTGGTACTGTTCAGAGACGAACGTCGATTTTATAAACTACTGTTCTGATCAACAAAGCTATCAAAACATTTGGTAATGATGATATTTTTGTAGAGAACTACTATGCAGGTGTTTAAGTGTTCTTGGCATAGGTGAAAGAAAACCTTTTGCCATCTATTCATGTACTAAATTATAACATTAAACTGGGCTGGAAAAAGTTATAAAAATCAATAAAATATGTTCAATGTGGAATGTGGTCGACGATATCAAGAAAAATTTACAAAGAGGCCTTTCTACACCTATTCCTAATAAAGGTATTAACTTTTTACCGACCTCCTTATTTAATTTCTTCATTCACGGGACCGCAAATTTAACATTACCTTGTTCGAAGTAGTGATTATTGAATCGCTTAAAATTCTGATATTTGTGAGTAGTAAAACTTTTCCTCCACACTGTGGCTGCTTTGCGTTCCACTCCATTATTTCTATGTCAAAAACTGACGTCTATTTGTTTTCTGATCAATAAAATTCAAAATAAATTGATAAACAAGAAAATAAAATGTCTGAAGCAAATCTAGACGAAAATAATGAAAAGGCAAAAGAATCAAGTGAAGCGCCAAATCTAAAGCGCCATGCCAAAGATGATTCAAGCAGTGAAGATGAATGGATTGGCCCCATGCCCTCGGAGTCTGCGAAACCAAAAAAGAAAAAAGGTAAACGTGTTTTTTTTGTTATACTCGATTAGTTTAGAAACGCATGTTTAAATAATCATTTATGTACATATGTACATAGTTCTTCCTTATGAGAAAATCTATTTGGAAAACCTTCCTAATGCCGAAAGTTATGAGAAAAGTTACATGCACCGCGATGTCATTACACATCTTGTCTCGACAAAGACTGATTTCATCATAACAGGAAGTTTGGATGGCCATATAAAATTCTGGAAGAAGATGGAAGAAGGAATTGAGTTTGTGAAGCATTTCCGCAGCCATTTAAGTATGTTTTTATGGATATATAGAGGATTGTTCACATTAGAAATTTGTCTGTCATTGCAGTGCCCATAATATCCCTGTCGACAAACAGCAATGGTACTTTGCTGTCCTCGGCTTCAGCCGACAAGTGTGTTAAGGTGTTTGATGTTATTAACTTTGATATGATCAGCATAATTAAATTGGAGTTCACTCCTATATGCACGGAATGGATACATTCTCCTGGTGATGCGATAAGCAGTCTAGCAGTGTAAGTTAATAGGGTTAGGATCAGATATAATTTGAAAACACATCTGTATTGTGATACTATTACAGATCCGATAAGGACTCTAATAAAATTTACATTTATGACGGCCATGGGAACGGAGAAGCGTTGCAAGTTTTGGACAATCTGCACTCAGCTCCTGTCAACGCTATCTGCTACAATACTGCTTATGAAACGGTTATTTCCATTGACAAAAATGGGATACTGGAATATTGGATGAACTCGAAATATGACTACAAATTCCCCGCGAAAATGGTTTCATTCGACTCGAAGTTGGATACAGGTAATCTAATAACGTGTAGGTTTTTTTGCAGATATGATATGACATTCGCTACCTTCTTCCAAGCTCTTTCAAGGAAACGGGACCGAATATTTTACGAATAAATGTTTTTCTCAAATGATTGACTACGTCATAATCCACTTTTGTTAGTGTCCATGGTTCAACAGCTCGAAGTGCGAATGATATAAAATCTCCCTGCTTTTCCAGTCCAAAAAACAGTAATTGGCAAGTGTTAGGTGTTGGTGACAACAGACAAATTTATAAATTTGTTTACTATACCATGTCTTTAATGCATTCATGGACTTCAAAGGCTTTTAAAGATTTCAACACAAATTGAATGCATTCAGTACCTTCAACGAACTGAACCCATTCACTGAATGCTAGTGACTTCTATGAATGCAGATCAATCAAATAGAATGCATTCATCTTCCTAAATGTTTTTTTCCGTAGTGGATAAGTTGGACTAGGTTTCGTAGGTCTTCTGCTTTTCTTTCACGTCTCTTAATATATCTGATATATCACTCAATTCATGCAGAAAATATCTTTTTCGAAATAACCTAAACTACTAACATCCTAAACTACTTTCAATGATGTGTGCTCCTCTACAACATAGAGCAAGACTAACAATTCAAGGCACCTGACTAAAATTATCTTTTTAATCCATTGTCTGATATTTTATTGCTGCGGCTCGCTCTACTAGCATTGATAATTTGTATCTTTCTGTAATGCTCGGACGGCAGAGTATTCTATTCTCAATAATACAATTCTCAATTTTATTCAGGACTATACGAGTTTGCCAAAAATAAAACACTGGTGACTGGCCTGGCTGTATCAAAAGATGGACGTCGATTTGCTGCAATTTCCACTGACCGAAAAGTAAATATATAATACTTTAAGATGGTTATCATTAATTTTTAATTCCAGGTAAGAGTGTTCCAATTTAATACTGGAAAATTAATAAGAGTGTTCGATGAAGCACTTGCTCGGTTCCAAGAGATACAGAAAACTTCTAATGCTCTTCCGAATATGGAGTTTGGACGACGGTTAGTATTGTCAATACAATCCATTGAATCAATTTCGTAAATTCATTATAAATTTTATTTTTAGAATGGCAACAGAACGTGACTTGGAAAAGTCGGATCACTTTACAAATAGTAATATTATCTTTGATTATAGCGGCCATTTTATAATGTACCCTACAATGTTGGGTATCAAATTGGTAAACATTGAAACTAATCGCTGCGTTACAATTATGGGAAAAACGGATAACATTAGGCCTCTCAACATCGCATTGTTTCAGGTAATTTATTTCAAAGATATTTTTTTTTAACCAGTAATGGTCATGTGTCTTTTGATATGAACTCTCCTTGATGACAATGGTCAAAGTGATTTACTTCACCTGTACTTTTGGCAGATTGGAGAATATGTTCGTTATACTTGCTCTTGTTGCTTTGTCCTAGTTGGCCTTATGCTTCAGCGAATGATTCTCTCCCACCAGTTCGATTATTATCAGTGCGTTGGGTTAGAGTCCTTATGTTAATAAAACTAAATAAATCTCTTAGGTTGTAGTTCGATCAGTTAGATCAGTTCGATTGTTTAGTAAATGTTTAAGCGTTCGCTAATACAGAAAATTTTCTTAGATGTATTATCTTTGATGCTGTTCACAGGCCTTATAGTACTGTTTAGACGTATTTTGATGGCATTCCTTTCCTGTTAGTTCTTGTCCATAGGTAACATTTAATTACCTGCAAATGCAATTTGGTGCAAAAGGTTCATGGAAACCAGTGTCTGGGTTCTCTCAGTAAGCCTGTTATATTCTTTACAAGAACGAAAGAAACACACTTGTTAATGGAGTGTTCGAAGAGCAATTTGTTATTTGAAAAGTTTTTCATGACAGTTATACCTCGGATGTTTGTATGTAATATTCGTAATGTTGACCTTTTTTTATAATGCGTTTATAAGTGCATTAATCCGCTCCCTTCACCAGCTTACCTCTAACAGGCATGTCTATATCATCAGTAATCCCCTCTAATTGATTCCAAACTATTCAGGTTTTTCTAAACTTAAGTTATCGAGGAGAAGAGCTACTTGATGAAGTAATCTTTTGGATTACGCCGCAAGATAGCAATAATTAGTCTGATCGCCTATACACTAACTATTTACTTCACTTTTGGCCTAGACTAACTGTCTGGAGGTATGGTACATAGCGTTATTTTTCTATCTACTCTATCTATGCTACATACTTCCAGATTGGCATGCCAGTAGCAATTTTCTGGCCTGACACCTACCACAAGAGATATTAGCGCTTTTCTGTTCAGAGCGTAATTTTTACGATTTCGATTCTGTTATCGTGCAACTTAAGACCTCTGTTACTTTAAAGAACGGCGATGGCATTTTCTTGACTCCAATGTAAAAGTTGTTAATGCAAAGATGGGGATCGTAGATTTTTCAATAGCTATTTTATTTATATTTTTTTTCTCTTCTTTTTAAGGGAAAAGCAAGAAAAACTAAAGCGGCCATCACGATAGAGCAGGAAGCCAGTGATAATCCAACGCTTCAGTCGTTAGCCAATGATCCCACCCTGTTTTGTACAGCTTACAAGTGAGTAAATAGTTTTGCTCCCTTCTAGCATTTAATTAATGAATTTTTATTTCTAGAAAACCGCGATTCTACCTCTACAGCAGGCGTCTTCCATCAGATCTTCAAGATGTTGATCGCGATATATTCAATGAAAAACCATCCAAGGAGGATATAATAGCAGTACCTGAGGGGCAAGGTAGTAACATGATTTTATCTTTACTAGTGCTTCTACTAATCTACTATCTTAACTTTCATGCTTAACAGAAGAAGGTCTAAGGGGTTTTATTAAATATTATTTGCATTCCTTATTAAATTTATTAAATATTTGGTTTTACATTACTTAAGGCACCCAACGAGTTTATGAAAATGTCATCCTACACACCACCATGGGAGATATTCATATAAAACTTTTTCACAAGGAATGTCCGAAGTCAGTTGAAAACTTCTGTGTTCACAGTAAAAATGGGTATTTTTTTTCTATGGCTACGTTATGCTTAATTTTCTAACATTAATTTGGAAATTTCAGGTACTATAATGGGCACATTTTTCATCGAGTTATCAAAGGTTTTATGATTCAGACAGGAGATCCGACAGGCACAGGAACTGGTGGCCAGTCAATATGGGGTCATGACTTCAAGGATGAATTTGTGCCAAGTTTGAAACATGACAGACCGTACACTGTGAGCATGGCCAATGCTGGACCAGGCACTAATGGCAGTCAGTTTTTTATCACGGTTTTACCAACTGTAAGATTTAAAGTTATTGTTTTTAGTTTCTTTGATTTTAAATTGAAAACTTTTAGCCTTGGTTGGACAATAAGCATACGGTGTTTGGACGAGTCTTTCGAGGAATGGAAGTCGTACAGAATATATGTAATTCAAAAACGAATCCCAAAACAGATAAGCCGTATGACGATATAAAAATTATTTCAATTTATTTGAGCAACTAAGCTGCAATTGATTACGTTGTATGGTTTATAGCAAAATAAATAGTTGCATATATTTATAAGAAATCAAGAGTTTTTTTAATGTTAATGTTTAATCACCGTTAACTAACGCTACTATAAGCACCTAGGCAGGTTGGCAACGTAAAAACTGCGCGGTAAAAGGAGCTGGATACCTAATCGTACCATAAACGAACACCAGGGGCAGTCGATCCCGATTCTGGAATTGAAATTATCTTTTCCGATCAGACGCACTGACAGGATAAAGAATCTTCGAGTGCTCCATTAGAGACCTCTAAATTTAAATTGCAACTCTGTTGCTCAGTCTCAAAGATGAAATGACCTCGCTTTGTAAGATTTACATACATACATGTATGGAATTGATTGTTAATAAATTAAGGTAGACAGAGTAACCGCATTTATTGTAACACAGGAATCGAGCCTGGTCCATCTCTAAGTTAATGTTATTAGTGTTTTGTTCCCAATCGCTTGACTAATATCACAGGGTGGGATGCTTACTGTAGTGTCTGCCTCGTTTAGTTTACTGGCATTTCCCACACACCTTTGTAACCGGAGACCCAGCAAAGTCTTACATTGTGCTGTGCGGAACGCGAAGCTCTTCCTGACAGCGTCTTATAAGTCTCGATTTTATTTCAACGGCAGAAATCGCTTTCATTGCCTCGTAATGAAGGTGGTAATATTAGCGCGTGGGAATGCCATCATTGGAGCCTGTTTACCAGCTGTCGGGGGGTCTGATCAAACTTCACATTCCGCGAATTTCGGAAAAAAAACCTGCGCCAAAGCAGGAAGTCATCCGTCAGTCGGTGAGTATCGTTGATCTGTTTACTGCTGATTGTTTTTCGTGTTATTCTTATCTACTCGAGAAATAATTGACAAATGGTCTAGCAAAGTCTAGACGGAGGGTTATGTTAGGAATAGCAGTAAGCAGATATGTATGTATTAGATTTACAATAAATAACGTTTTATTTTGTATTTTAAACATGTATTTAAACTGATGTTTAGCTCCCCAATTTACTCTAAACTAAATGATTTCCTTATTGAATTAACATGATCTATGTTGCCATTTTCGTTGATGCTACCCAGAACGTCTGACAGAGCTGAAATAATTAGGCATTCAAAGTATTTGCGAACAATGACAACTTTCTATTCACTCACCTGCTTTATCATCTGTTGAAAGCAATAGCGACAAGATCGGTAATCTGTCGTGCTTGCAAATCTCCACTAGTGTTTCACATACATCTTCTTTATTCGGAAGGTAACGCTCTTTGAAGATCGCCAACAAGTCGGTCAGGGTTTCTGAATCAAAACCAGCTCCAAGGATTTTATTTATTTGTTGTATTTGAATGGACTGTAATCAGACAGAATTAATTAATGTGAATTTTCTATAAAGGTGTAAGGAGTACCTTAAAATATTGGTATTTCTGCTCAGCAGATAATTCTTTCCAATTCCGATAAAATTGGGCAGTTGATGTCGGTGATGGGGGAAGTGCTCTCTAAAATAGAATACAGAAACCTTTAAAGTCTTCCGCAGAACCTAAGAATACAGCACTTACATCTTTCGAAGCTAAAGTGAGTTCAGCTTCCAATTTTGTTACTTTGGGCGGTTTCACGACTGTCTTCTCCGGCGAAACTTTATTACTGTCTTTAGCTTCTTCTATGACTTTAACATTATCAGTGGTAGTTGTTTTCTTGACTTCTTCATATGAACCGCATTCACCGTTGAATAATTTATCGATGACCTCATCGGATATTTGTATATTTGAGTTTTCAAAATTCTTGCTGTCTTTTGGACCAATGACATCAATAATTGAGATTTTTTTCAGTGGTTTCTGCACGAATAGGACAAATGTTATGGAATGCTGTAATCATATAAACGACACTATTACCTTTGATCTTGAATAGGAGGGTTTGTTGGTCGGTAAAATGTCCACCATATTGCTCCGCAAAGGACTAAAGTTCGGACCTTCGCTCGGTGTATTCGTGTCAGTCATTGGATAGCCTTTCGGCACAGCACCTTAAACAGACGCATTACACATAATCTCATACAATCAGCGTTAGGTACTTACCAGTTCTTTTTAACCTTTGATTGATTCTTTGTAAGCTTGCCTTGGCGTCAGAGTTCTTAGCATCAATCATCAATACAGTAGTGCAATCCTTGAGAGCTTGCGTATTAAATCCTAAACATTCGTTGGCTTGCATTCGACGGTAATAGGCCTTTACAGATAAGTTATCGATTTCAATTGCCCGGTTGCAATCCTCAATACATTCATAGTATCTAAAACAAATAAGTAAATTTTCAGTATTTTAGACCTTTCTGCGACTAAAATCTTAACAGCATACTTTTCAAGCTTCAGGTAGCAAAGTGCTCGATTCGTAAAGAATTTGGGATCGCCATCGAAAGCACCTATAGCCGCTGTATATTCTGATATTGCCATATCGTATTCGCCAAGTTTAACATGTCTATTGCCACGTTCTTTAAAAAGGTCTGCTTTAGCACTTCGATTGTCTTGTTCCTCGTCTGCTTCGATCACCTTTTTCTTCGCTATGATATCAAAACCATATTCAAATACAACGGTACAGAATGGAATAATAGAATGTGTTTACCTGGATTGACACTTTCATTAGGTTTCACTCCTAATTCTTCCATCGTGGGGTAGTGACTTCGAATTGGCTGTGATTTTATATCCTAGAATTAAAAGTTTTGATTTTGAATTTAATTTAATGAATGGATAGATACACCTATTTCATAAAATTTGGGTAAAGTACAATAATAATAAACAGAAATGTTCCAGTACCAAGGAATTTCAGGATTGTAATTCGAAGTTAAGACAATCCAAAGGAATGGATTAAATGTATAAAAAGAATCAAACTCAGCAATCAGAATAAGGGCAAAGAGAGAAGCTTAACAGGTCGCATATAGAGTAGGTAGATCCTTTTACTAAAAGGCGTAGTTAAGGTCATATACTTTTTTATACATATATTTTAGATGCTTGTCAGATGTTTCCGAGAGGTGGCACATTGAACTAAAAGACTCTGATGATGTCTCCGAAGTGATTTATTAACGATTGTTGGCAGTTAATGATACAACGTTCCAAGTTTTATATAGTTTAACGAAATGACAGCAAATGTGTAATCTGTCAATAAATTTTTATAAATAAATAAATATTTTGGCGCGACAGGTCGATGGGACGCAGGGTCTAGCTTCTCACAACCATTCGTGCTGTGCGTCTTATATTCTTTAGACGAACAGAAGGGGCCTACTGTTTAATGCCGCATACGAAGGGCAAATTGTTATTTGAGAAGCGTTTGTCAGACGTTTGCAAGAGGTGAGGCCGTGAAAGAAATTTTAGGTGTTGTCTAGGAATTGAACCTGGAACTCCGTGTTCCGTACTCCGTAGATTCAGAATACAATGACGAGGAGTAAATTTTCACTTACAATCTTGCAATAACACCAAAACTTCGACCTTCAACTCATCGAAAACTGGTAACAAGATATTTACTCTCGGTGATCACTTGCATGTCTACCTGACAATATTTTAGAGGCTCATTACAACACGGTGTGAGAATTCTATGGTCTCCTATCGACCAGTGAGCTGTTTTATTAGCTACATTTTTTGCAATATCTGGCCTTGATCACTTTCATTTATTATAGTTGATCACCAGTTTTCTTGATATGAAAAAGTTGTAAAAAATACTAAGAAAGTAATTGTTTGATTCTTATTACTATAGAACTGAATTGCCTTTAGTGATTCTTTGCTTAACTTTGTCCTAGACAGTCAACAGTATCTATAGTTGTTGCAGCTGAAGAACAAACAAATTTGTTCTAAGAGTATATAGTTTCACTACACACACGAAGACAATAATACCTGAACTACCGGTTGCATCTAATACAATAATGTCATGCTTGTTAGTATTTCTAAAATTCTATGTACTTACTATGTACTATGTAAGCGTCTGACATATACATTCGAGAATATACATATGTATGTAAATGTCATAAAAAAGCTTCTCAAAAATAAATTGGCATTCGCATTAACCGAGAAGCTAAATGCCGACTTTCATGACTTTCATCTGGCTCATCATAAAGTAGACAGAATCAAGTCATGAATCCAGGTATGGAATACATCGACGTTAAGGGAAATCTTAGAAAAAAAAACCTACGAATGGAATAAGGAATACCTTTATTAAGTTTTTTTTTAAATTAAGAAAACGGTTGGGTTGGAATGTGATTCAACATGTATTTATTTTCACCATTATCCATTCTTTTCTTTGTTTATCCTCTTTAAACCGAAATTCGAACACAAATTTCTGATAGAATTAAAATAATTATTTAAATTTTATTGAGAATAAACTCAGGGAATGAGTCTCCAACTATAAAATAAGTGGATCGAGTGTAACACCTACTCTATGCCATATAAACGATAATTTGTTCAAGAAGTTGGAGAAATTAAAGGTTTTTCTTACTTGAAATAACTTACAACTTTAGAACTTTATTTTGCACATGAGGGGCACGAATGAAAAACGAAATCAAGAGTTGAAATTCATAAAAAAAATAATAAAAAAGTGCAGCCTATCGGAAGGAAATCAAAAAAAGTTTATGGGTACAGCACATGTTTTGGAAATAAGAAATCGAAGATTTGGACAAATGTATGTCACAAATGTATCGCATCGCGTAGCGTTTGATCGATATGGGCATATATGGCAACACAATCCCTTTCTTTTGTTTGTGGGGCATATGTCCACGATATATGTATGTAGTTGGTGTTCGTAATGGTTGTTTTTTAAGGATTCAAGTTATTAAAAATTTCAAGTTACAGGCATGGCATGCAGGCCATCTATGCACTTTTATTGTGTAATGATATGATTCAACCAACAATATGTTCTAATTGATTGAACACAGCCTTATCCAAAACATCAACACCACCCTTAGTTTGATTATAAAATTTGATAACATCAGGTTTTCTTTCAATATGCATGACATCAACTGTTCACGTTAAATGATAAGTAGTAAGGAATGTTGCAAAACAACGTTTTTTAGGGACATATGACAAAATGCATGCCCGAAGACTGTGATCGAAACCGATTTTTATATGATGCAATGGTTTTTTCTTCCTCATGTCAGCCAGTTTGGTTGAAATTTCTTTGCGATTTTACAAGGTGTACCAATTTAACTCTTTGAACACAAGAAAGATGATGCGATGTGAAACATTCTTTAAAAGCAGCATACCATAATATGCACCATATTAATGCTATATCAACAGAGTTCCAATCATCTTTATACTATTGACCACCAAGTAGATCTGTCAGATCAAAAAATGTTTTTAATTGGTTGGATCAGAAACGCAGAGACGGGATCATTGGTGCTCAGTAGCGGTATATTTCATTACTATATATTTGGCTCAATAAAATCATCTGAATTATCGCTAGCAAACGGATACGCATCATGGTAAAGGAACAATGGCATTAAGAAGACGACAGTGTATTCGTACCTATTGGACATATTTTTTGCAGCGCTTACCTGGATAACATCTTGTTCAAGCGTACCTCATGTTTGAAAGAAAATAAATACGATTAATATATGTACATACGTAGATTGTACCAAAATTTCCAGTCGACTAGATAAAAATTACAAAAAATATAAGCTATTAAACATACTCGTAGAAATAGTGTAAAATTTACACCACATCCGGGTAGAGGTGAATGAAAATGAACAAGAATATCCAACATATCTTGTGTCCCTTGACAAGCATTACAGGTATTGCGAATCTTAAAAGAAGTTGTGTAAGTACGAGGGGCGAATAAATTAGCGAGCGGATGAATCAGTAAGGCGGCGATCTGGCTCGGATGACTCTCTTGCTGGGATGGTTAACGCCCCTATTGGGGTTCTTAAGGGAAAAATCTTTTCGCATAATTTATTGCAAACTAATAGTAGATGGCACCGGGTGCTTAATAGTGTCACAAGAACTACTAAATAGGGACCGGACGGATATTCTTATAGTTCTAGTAATTAGTGCTGGTCACTGTTCCATCGGGACCCATGCGGCTAGAACAGGTATTTCGCAGCTTCAATATTTCAAACGAAAGAGAAACAGTTCTACAGTTTCCATGTAAATGCCCAGCTCTAGGTAGGGCCAGGCAGCGCACACAAGGCAAACACTTTTTCGATGAACTTACAGAGTTAAAGGAGATCAGAATTAGGGACATCAGTTTCGTGAACATAAAAGGTGGATTTAAACAGATGTCATTTATCATATATCAGTCAACACCATTTTATATCAGACAGGTCACATGAATCGTGGTATTAAAACGGCGCTTATGTTCTCAGCATGTTTTTACCGGAAACAACCACCTCTACCTATCTAAATAAAGTAAATGACATTAAAATCTTGAAATGATGTCCAAAACATACATATCTTTTGAAATATGCGCAGATAAAGGATTTCTATAACTTAACGAATGTACACATCCGCCTACAGGTTGCTAGTATTATTAACACCAATTATTGTAACCCAATGATTGGCACTGAATAGAGTAGGTGTATGAGTTAAGTACGGATAATAATTTTCACTTTAATTGGCTCACTAACTATAACTAGGTGAAAGTAGCTTAAGGTGAAAGTAAGAACTTGGTTACCATATTGCCCAAGTAAATACAACATAATTTGAAATCACTTCAGTCAATATCGGACCATCTTCACAGCTTTCAACCAGAAATCATAAAAATAAACAATTAAAAGAGCAACTGCACCACACGTGTATGTGCACATGACTGTGAAAAAAACTATTCTTGTTCGCTGACAAGGGCAAAGTACACCAAAGTACCTACGGGATACCACGAGATGAGACATAAGTTTTCCTCCGCAAGAGCAGCAACACATAATTCTAACCAACATTTAGGTAGACATGCAGAAAATCATTATTTCAACACTATTCGGGTGGATCGCAAGCATTTTTAACATTCACAAGTTTATTAAGAAAGGTTCCTACTTACTTTTGGTTCTTTTCCAATTTTTAGCTTATGTTCTTTGTCTTTCATTTCCTTTTCCCAGCTGTACAAGTCGTTTAAGGTGTTTTTGACCTCTTCAGCATTGTTGCGAATCTGTTGTTGAATGTGTATACCAGATTGCTTTTGAATAGCTTCCATTTTATGATATATTTGGTTTTTTTTTATTTATTTTTTTAATTTGTTTCAATTTGGCGAAAAAAATAAATTATTTATGTATTCTCGTTGGGATAATAGAAACAAATGGAAACTTCGTTGTCATATCAACAAAATATCTGACATTTTGCGATAAGTATGTGGCGGCATCTGGTGGAAAGAATTGAATTACACTAGTGGATATGGATAAGTGCTCAGTTCATTTAATATATCGTACGGCTACAGAATATAAAATAGCTTGGTAGCTATTGTATAAGAGATATTGTGAGACTTGATGATCCACAGAATGCAGGAAGTAAACTTAATCAAAACTTACGCGTATCCTGTCGCCTTTTTCGGGAATATGACATTATAGGATAGGTTTCAATTCTAACTCCATTTTTCTTTTTTATTTTCAAAATATCTGGTTTGTTGGTTGGGTAGTTTTAAAGAAAGGTAAGGTGAAGAGTCAGATGGTGTTCATAGTGTCTAGACACGTCCTGTAAGCGTGTAAGACAACTCATTTCGGGAAGGACTATTGAATGACTGAGACGGCCAGGTTCTATTACTAGAAGACGTAATCTAGTGCAAGTAGGTACTTTAACCTCTCAATCGTTCGCCAAGGATTGACGTAAATTCGTTAGATAAAAGTAATATCACAGGTAGGCAGGTAGGTGGTTCGACCTAATCAAACTTAGCTTTTGTGCATCCATAATGATGCCCGATGAGGAGGTTTGTTCCCAGTTCCTACAAAGGGTTTTTCCTATTCTTTATTGTACGTTGGTGAATTGGGTACCCAACCGTCGTGATGTTCTCAAAACTTGGAAAGGCCAGTTAGTTTTTGTAGGTCCTGGAAGCAGTATCTTTTTAGACATAGGCTTGGGCAGCGACACAGGTAGTGAGGTGAATCCTCGTGAACCTCTTTGTCATCCCATCGTTAAGTTTAAGTTTCTGTGCAAGGTTCCGTGGAAGAGTATGGACTGTGGGTTTACCTTGCAACATTGACAGAGGTTTCCTGTCATTTTGTAGAAGTTTGTATTGTGACCAGAACTTTCTTTGGTATATCCCGTGGGATGTTATTGGCTGTCATTAGGCGGGTAATACCCATAATAACGCCAGAAGCCGTGGAAAGAGTCTCAACAGTGGTTGGTGAGATTGACTTCGAATCCATAATTGACTTTAGTACACACTCTGACAGGAATTTATCATAATGTGTTCGAAAATCGAATAAATTGTGGAAAAAACTGAAATTATAATAATGTATCACTTCACAGCTTCACAGATCGGTAATTGACCCCCAGCATCGGGATCGCAAATAAGCAGCGACCATATTTCATTAGCTCTTCGGAAGCATCTTCTGGGAGAGCTTTCGCTTCAAGGATTTAAGTGAGTTGAGTAAAACCAATAGAAAACGACATTAGGCGTCAAACTTTTGTGTGTTTCTGTGGTTCGAACTCTAGATGTCACCCAAAGCAGTAAAAGACTTTGCTGTTACTGTCATTTAAAGTACAACACGCACGTGTTTATTTCAATTTAGCTTCTTTCGGGTTTGGATTAGTTTTCTATTTTTTATTGAATTGTAAAATATTTAGCAATGCCTAGGTCAAAGAGGGATAAGAAAAGTAATTCACAAAGTCCATTTGTTATTTCCTTGTCTAATAACTAATACTTTTCCAGTTTCACTAACGAAAACCGACAAAAAGGGTTTAGCGTGGAAGCAACAAATCATCGAGGATATCCGAAGATGTGTAGAGAAATACCCGAATATATTCCTCTTTTCCGTACAAAATATGCGAAACAGTCTGCTAAAGGAACTCCGTAATGAATGGAAACAAAATTCCAGATTTATTTTTGGGAAAAACCGTATTATGCAGATTGGCCTGGGCCGCACAGAAGCAGAAGAAGTTGAACCAGAGTTGCACAAGGTAAGTCCATCAACAGGTTAACAGGGGAAATATTTATCATGTCTCACTCCGTTTTTAGATTTCCCAAAGGCTGTCTGGCCAGTGTGGCCTTCTTTTCACAGAAAAATCCAAAGCTGACGTTCTGGAATGGGCCCAGAATTATTGGGCGGTTGAGTATGCTCGCAGTGGTTTCGTTGCCACAGAAACAGTAGTGCTGCCGGCAGGTCCCCTAGAGGATTTTGCACACTCGATGGAGCCCCATTTACGTTCACTCGGTATGCCTACAAAGCTCCAGAAGGGTGTTATTACCTTGTACAGTGACTACACGGTTTGTGAAAAGGGAAAAGTCCTAACCCCAGAACAGGCGAGAATACTTAAACTCGTAGCTAAACCGATGGCCAAGTTCCGACTGACAATAAAGTGCTCATGGAACAAGAAGGATGGCTACGAAGCGCATGTGCCGGTCGAAGGCAATTCATCAGACAGTGGCAATGAGGAAGACATCGAAGAACACGACGACGTTGAGATGCAAGCCAGCGAGGATAGTGATGGCGAGTAGTAAAACAATCCATTCTAGAGTTAAGTTTAAGCGTTTATTTTATATGTGTAATATAATTTGAGAGGAGATATTTAACGGTTTAAATATAAATTGAAATGACGAAGTGCACACGTTTTCATTTAGTCTACCAGTCATCACAGGAATTATCCGAAACATTTTGCTGTCAGGTGGAGGAAAGCGCACCAGCGTTCTTCTTGGTTGGCTTGTAAGCAATGACATAACGTTGGGCAACTGGCAGTGGTGGTGAATAACCAGACGAGTAGCTTGCGTCTTCGAACAGAACCTCGTACTCTTCGGTTGATGTTTGCGGCAGGCGGTTGACTATTGCCTTATAGAAGCAAGTTGTTTGCGGGTACAACGCCATAACTGAAATTAAAAAGAAAAGAAAATTTATTGCTGGGTTTCGAGTGAGGTTTTAAAGCGGTTATCCGATCTGAGAAAAAAACGAAAGAGTCAACTAGTGTTATACAGTGCCTTCAGTTCTTTTAGCCGAATTTTCGTTTATCTCATCAATCGACACAAAACGAATCTCACGAAGTGTCAATTAGAGTTTCGGAAAGAGGAAATAGGACCCATATCTGGAGAATGCGGAGATTGCTCCATCATATTGGTGGCGTTTTTGTTTAAAAAGTCGGATTTATCAGATATGATCAAAACTCAAGCGTTGTTCTGCCACAATCTCGATGTTTTTCCCTCCAACGCTTGAACACGATATTTCCAAATACCAATGCTCCCCATAGTAATAGAGCATACGGAACAAATAAAACTCGTCAGAACAGTACTGCAAGCAAGTACTGGGAACAGCAGTGTCAATGAAAAGCAATATAGCCCCAGGAATTGATGGGATCCCCGATTTCATGCCTAAGAAAGGTATTAAAACGGAACCTGAGGTGTTCGGAGATCTCTATATAAGATTCCTGAGAGAAGAAAAGTTCCCCACTGCTATGGAAACGACAGAAGCCGCTGGTACTAATCCCGAAAGGTGAAAAGTCCCAGAGGAACTCTCTTCCTATAGACCGCTGTGCATGTTGTACACAGTAGGAAAGGCGCTAGAAAGAATTATCTGCAACAGATTTGAGCAGTCCAACCGAAAATGTGGAGCGCCACGAAGCACGCGATGTCACATCTGGAACCAGATGGAAAAAGCAGTACTGGACTGTAGCGTTTAACTTAGCTAACTGGAACTTCATTTCGAGAGCGTTGAGGAAGATTCGAGTACCGAACTATCTATTACAATTAATTACAAATTGCTTTGAACACTCCAATAGGATATTAAATTACAGAAAGGACCTACGGGGATCAGTTCTAGGTCCTGGCATGTGGAACATTATGATTGACCAAGTGCTACGTATCCGGAGTGGACATAATCGAATACGCCGATGACATCGCGGGGGTACTATCATATCATCAGTATCATTCCACCCATTATTTTATGGTTACAAAAAGGGGCACTCTAGTCCTTATTGGAACCGCCACTCTACCTTTCTACCTATGTAACTACTCTTTAAGCCAATCTTAATGAAATTTAAGGGAACAGCATTGACAACAAAACTAAAACTCACCCATAGTGTCCTTTGGAAACAATGCATGTCCATCGGTCTCCGGATTGGCCCTCATCAGAGGCAATGGAATAATTTTCCTTTTGCTTAGTACATGTCGATCCTTCTGCTCCTCATCAATGTCATCGACTTCGTATTTATTCTGTCCGTTTAAAAACTGTACAACCTCAGCAAGAATCCAATTCTCCTCGTCTTCCACACCTTTGACCAAAGCAGCAACTATATCTCCCGCTTTGGCGATGTAACTACTTTCCGCTGGCACGGCTCCGCATAGTGCAGGGACTTTCTCACCAGGCTTGCTAATAAAAAGCGGCAAAGTCTGAGCCGATACCTGAAGCATTTTCAATTGTGCTCCACGTCGAATTGCTTCTTTGTTGCCTGCATTCCTGGCTTGAATGCGGCGCTCATTTCGAATATTACGAATTTCCTGAATTTTTGCGAGCGCTTGTCGGATAACAGCCTCTTCTTGAGCGGCATCTTGTAAGCCGGTTTTGTAAAGACTCTTCAGCTTGTGCGGAGGTAAGTTGGACATTTGCGCTCGTATAATTCCATTGAGATTCGACTCACAACGTCGTCTTTCGTCCTCGATATCATGAATTAATCTTTGAAGCGCCTTCAACCGGTCCTATTTTTGTGTAGGCTGTTAGTGTCTCATTTGAAAAACAAATTTGATATGTAAATACCTGAATTTGTAGAGCAGCGCTTTCTGCAGTTAATGGCATTGTTAGTTGTTGTTTGTTGTATAACTATTACTTAGACTTTTTGTTTACAAATAAGTTCTGCTAACAATCCTAAAATATTTATTAAAAATATTCGTGTGACAGTTTGCTGGTTGACACCTAATAATTAAGCAATGAACTCGTTCAGGAGTTGTAATTGGGTATGTTCAGGAAAGATGGATATATTGAATGAGTCGTTCCTCAATGGACGTATTCAGTTTCTATAGAAACTAAATCCGGGACTCTGTGAAAAAGACTAAAGATACAGGTGGTTCCACCGGGATCTAGAATGAAGTCAAGATTTGGCCAAATCTTTGCCAAACCATTTATTTAGTTTTGGTGGAGACATAACCATATGAAGAAGAGATAATCAATTTCCAATCCCATGCCCGCTAAAACCTGCAACTGGACGAAAACTGAAGGGGAAAGAAGTATTACGTGTCTGGAACTGTGTCAGTGCAAATAATATATTATTATACACTACGATCGGTAGTGTAAAGTTTTAATAAGATTGAATTATATATGGGCTGCTTTAGAATATCATTTTTTATGTAGCTGTGTTATTAGTTTTGGTTAAGACGACTCAATTCGATTGTATAGTGAGTTATGCACTCCACACAAAATTGTCAACACGGTCAGTTGTTGGCCAAATCAAACGGTGTGTGGGCTAGTCATTTGATCAATAAGACGGTTGACTAGTTTCAACTCAGTTGAATCGTATGTGAGGAAATCGTTTGACTTGTCCGGTGATTTTCTTCAGTGGAAGTAGAATGAGTCTCTCAATTGTAGTTGTGTAAGGTGTGGTCAAGTATCAAGTGAATTGTTAACTTAGTTTACAAACGAATTGAATTGGCTATGTCCTACTTTAGTCAAGAGCAATGTAACTGACCATTATACCAAAAAATCTACCTGAAATTCTCTTAAAGCTAGGTGGTTAGTCAAGGGACTTGCCCACACAGGATTCAATTGAGTTCAAAGACTTATCAGTCTTTTATCGATAATTTGAATATAAACGTTTAAACTTAAGTTGATGTCAGTCAGTTAATTTTACCAGTTTTTGCTGCACTTTATATCGTAACTAATATTGCCAGCTTTTTTTCATACAAAAGAAACCCCCATTGATGAACTCCCAATCACTACGATGTAACTATGCCATAATGTACATCTAGTACAATCTAATCGAAATGACATAACCGTTTCTACCTTAATTTATTTCAACAAGTGCAAGCGAGACGAAACATATCTGCGCGCTTTTATTTTCCATTCCACACACATTTGTCAGTTTTAAAACCGCGTAATGGCGATTTAGCCACCGGGGCAAGTAAAAATAAAATTCATATTCTTAGCAATAATTTTGCTTAAAAACAGTAAAAGAAGTGAAATGAAGTGATATCAAAATAATAAGCTCTGTAAATAGCATATTAAACCAATCATACTCATTTTGTCCATTACACTATATATGTATATAGAAACCTTAACAAATTTGGAGAAACTTGGAATTGCCCTTTCTTGTGAGTAGAATACTTAAATTATTTCTTCCCCTATTGTTTTATATAAATCTAGATTGTGGAATATCTGGTAAGCTGCATACGTATGTATTTAATTAATTTTTAAGTCAAAAATTATATAAAAATGGGGTGTTATGGGGTGTATACCATCAGTACATATACAAATCGCGCTCAATAATTTTAAAAATTGTTAGAGAAGTCCATTGTTGGGCTGGAATGTTGATTAACTGAATTCCGTTTGATTTACTTGAAGGACTCGTCTTAGTAAGCAAACAAAATATGGTCCTCAAGTGGTTTAGGATCCACAAAGGGCGATGTAGCAGCTTCTTTGTTTTCACGTAAACAACTCGACTTGGCAAGCATCTGTTTGTATGTGTTTTGCTCGTTTGCTGTGTCCAACCAGATGATTTTAAAAGAAATATTCGTAAATGCGCATCTTTTATTGGGGAGGTTTGAGTTTATCTAATTTGGCAAAAGAACTCTAAACCGGTCCAAGGTGCATTTATCTCAAACAAACATTCACAGCTCTTGAGTTTAGGGGTATTTTCTATCATCCACATCATTTTTAGCGTGGAATCAGCTGTTCCACCCTTTACGGTCCATTCTTCAGGATGGCCTTCGTTATGTTTTTGCATTTTTATGGCGAAAACTGGATCCAGTTGTACCTGCAGATGTGTGTATTCTGTCCTTGCTCAGTAGGTTTGCAAATTATTAACAGTGTTGAACGCTAATTCACTCTCGGTTATCTATTGTTTGTGTCTTTTCTTTGTTCCCTCATATCTTATGTTGATGGTAGGGAAATCTTAAGTATCCCCTTCCCTTGCAGTATTGTCCGCATGCTGTTTCTGAAGCTGATTGTAATACACTTAATCGCGTTTATTTCGAGTTCGAATGTAGTACCTTCTCAATGGACATTGGTATGCTGATGATGATATATAATGAGCTATATGTATTATGCTACTTATCCTACTCGTTTCCATTGTGCCCAATTCTTATGAGTTCTGCTGTTTGGTACACAAGCATCCTATTTCACTTAACCTGACCGTGCTGCATGAAAATAAGAACATAATATGAAGGTCGATTGGAACGACATGGAATGTCCCCGTTTAGATGTTAATGTTGTAATTTGTCCTTAACGCATCTATGAGATCATCTTTGGACGAAATCCTTACTTTTTAACCGTTTTGCTTCAAGATTTCTTTACCCGACCCTCAATGTTGAGCTTCCAACTAATTTTTGTATTAAGTATCAAGTGGTTAGTGCGTTGGACTAGGGAGCAAGGGGTTTCAGGTTCAGTTCTGGAAATCAAACATTTTCACGGCCCCACCTCTCGCGTCATACATCCGACCGTCATGGCAATAAACTGTAGACCTATTCTATTGGAAAAGAGTATGAGACGAATATGAGTAGCTGTGAGAAGCTAGATCCTGGGTCCCATAGACTAGTCGCGTCAAATATTTTTTTTTCTGATCGAGTTACTTCAAATCGTATAGGATTGATTCGCTTCATTCTTGGTTCTTATAGGTATAAATAACTTGTAAGAAAGTTTTGCAACAAATTTTCAAGTTTGATCCTTGAAAAACGCAATTGTACTAGTCATACCTTCGTAATTTCATTTCTGTTCTATTAGATTGGGGGAAGCAAATCCTATTTATTGATCATTACACCCTACAACTAGCCTCGCCAAATGCTTCTTTGGTGCGGAATCAAGTTATTTCGTTATTGAAAGTCAAAACGCCTTAAGTTAAATTCACAAATACAAACTTTGATCTACAATTCAAAGGTAGAAGTATGCCTAGTCCTGTCATAAGTTCTGTAATAAGGATATAACTCTCTTACACTGAATGTAAATCCATAGTAAACGAATGTCGTAATAGTGGGTGCGTTCTTCTTCTTCGTGTCATCTATGGCAAGATTTTCCTTTACATTGATAATGGCAGTGGGCTTAAATTACACTTCAACGGGAGTTTGTATTGAAATTTTAAAGTACTCAATTCTACTCTATTGTCTATACGCCATTTACTTATGTTAGGATCCGAATGAACTTAATGACCGAAAATCAGGGACTTTAGGTTAAAAATGAAGGTGAAAAGTTGTTTCTTGTGAAACCTTTGGGTGAGATATACCATCTTTAATGAAACTATTATTAACTTACTAACTTGGTTATAGGTAGACTTGCCAGTTATGGTATACCTCAAGCTGTGTCATATCCCCTCATCTTTAGAATCTGGTAGTTTATGGGCCACGAGCAAACCTAGAAAAGGCAGGATACAGAGTTATTGACTATGCAGATGATATTATTTCTGCAACCTCAAGTAAACTCTCGGACACTGTATTACAGGGAAAGTCTTCAATACGTTCTTCTAATGCTCACTAGATCAGTGGCGCTATTGGATTCTTTGTGGTGACGTTCCCCGTGGACTCCCCGCATTATTTTTCCAACGACAAATACGAAAATAGCTCGAAGTGTCATATATTAAGACAGATCAGGCTGTAATTAGAAATAAAACAAAGATTAGCTACTGGTAAGAAATGGTGCACTCACGAAGCACTGGTTAGTTGATCAACATAATATGAGTTTGAGTTTTTAAAAAAAAAAAAATTTTGGGGATGGGAAAGAGGAAATCATTACTCATTTCTTATGCACCTGTCCAAACCTGTCTTTAAAAAATTTCTTTTGTTTCATTAGCAGCATCAGTTGTTTGGTCCCTGGGTAACCAACGTCTTCCTTCACTTTTCTGTTGCAAGTTTGCCTCGTTTGGGTTATAATTTTAAAAGAAATCGGTTGGGCGATGTTCCAGCAAATATAAATGTGACCGACCAGGCGTTGTTGACTGCATCTACCTTATGTGAGGTAGGTCCTATGAACGGGGTTCGGTCAGCTGAGGATGCCAAGTCAGACAAAAATTCGAATTCTGAAAGATGCGTTTACTTCTTGGTGCGTTTACTCTTGCTGCAACTTTTTTCAGCTGGTTGCTACTTTGATCTCCTGCTATCATCTGAACTCAATCTTATATTTAAAATTAGTACGGAAATACTTTAGAACATTTAACTTAGTATGTGTAGGGAGTGCCCGGTTGAATTATTACTTTAACTTAACCATCCATTCTATTTAATCGTAGGACTATGACAACCGTTAAATTGAAAATCAAAATCAACAACAGCTATGAATCGGAACCGTCTTCCGGAAGTGGGGTGAGTATCCTTCAAGTTTGCGTGTGAGAGTAGTTTATTGAACAACCAAATCTACTTTTAGTCATCTGCCAGCGAAGGTAACGAGTATGAACATTCCACGTCCGAAGAAGTCCCAAACCTACCATCAATGTTGAACCCAGGTTTTTATACTATGGTAAATCAGCCACCACCTATAAACATAGAACAAGGCGCATCCCCTTACATCAAACGTTACAATGGACCGATAGATTCGAGTCAGGAATCTGACTTTGAGGGTTTCACCGAAGCTCAGATCAAGAATCATCGGACCGTAATTGTCAACGCAACACAACCTAAATTACAGTCACAACAAAAGGATTCTGAAAAGAGTCACATATCAGTGGAACGTACACAAGATAAACTTACGACAGGCCAGAAAGTATTTGCAAGGTTTTACGATGTCATTATTGAACAAAATAGCTGCAATGCTGTCGACATGCAGCTGTCAGGCGAAAATCGTAGCGAAGTCCTTGAAACTCAAAGAAACCTTTCCGAGGAACCTCCGTCCGAATTGTCCTTCAATGGAAAAATAAAAAGTCTGACTTCTGACACAGGTGGGGCGGTAGAACTCGACAACAAAGAACGAAGCGAGTGCAATTCGTCAAAAATTCTAAAGACTATCCTCGAAACGACTGAAACATCCCACTACAAATATACTAATGAAAGATCTCCTGACCTATTCGGTGACAATGACGACGATGAAGATGATGATGATGAGGTCACACATGCACCAGTAAATGTGTCGGATCCTACGGAACAGGAGGGCGTTGCAGTGGAAATGAACAAATCGCTTAACTGTCCGACAGAGTCAAGTTTTGCAGACGACAACGATGAGAACACAACCAACGCGGAAACAAATTTATTTTTAAAGAACGTCCGGAAGGAAAAAGAACTGTTGAAACGCATCAAAACCTGCTTGGCAGGGATTCCCCCACCACCATCCCTCACTATCCCTCAATTGGATATGTTTTCTGCCATAATTAAGAATAAGGAAGACATTTTAAATTTTAAAAGCGAAGTAGAAACTGTGGGCTCTATCATCCTCTGCGAAGAAGAAGGACTATTCAAGCCATCGCATACAGTTGACGAGGTGAAGGCGATGCCTTGGAAAGATATCCTGGGCGCCCGCCAACATGGTCTAAGGTATTGAAACTAAAGGGTTTTGCTGTTACAGTTGCTAATGTGTAAATTGATTTCCAGTTTTAATTTGTGCCGTGCTTCAGAGAGTATAGAACTGCTAAGCTTAGCAGTTATTGAGAGGTTCATTGGGGCCGAGACCACAACGTCCTACACAGCTTCTTACATTAGTTCTCCATCGAGTGCGAAAAAGAGAAATTTGCGATTGAAGTAAGTTTGACAATTAATTCGTTGCTAAATGATTGGATTTTGTAAATATCTGTACTTCTAGAATGCTAACACAGTCACCGGGTAATAGACTAAGTCATTTGGCAAAGCGTCGTGCCATATTTTCGTCTGCGAACTTAGCAACCACATCGCAGAAATCAGCCAACACTTTGCTGGGTGGAATGCAAATTTTACTGGACAAAAAGTATACTCTACACACATATGATGTAATTGGTTGGCTTATTTTGTTTGTTTCTTCCTCGTATTAGAAAAGGCAAGAGCCGACGGAAAGGAACAACCCCAAAGCGGAAGACTCCAGGCAGCAAAAAGAAAAATGGTAAGATCTTTATAAGCTCTAATTTTAACTTATATCCCATTGGCAATTCTGCTTTTAATTCATAGCTCTTGGCTTAAAAAATCCGTGAAACATCCAGCATAGATCTACGCAACTTAATTGTAGCTACTGCAAAAATCACAACACTTAAGTTATTAGGTTACTTCGATCGATAAAAATTGATAGAAGGGAGCTTTTAAAATAAGTCTTTGTACTGATCCTCGAGTCAGAACGATTTGGAATACACTTTTTTGATCTATTGCATGCTAAATGTAGCCTGAGCCATGGAAACGTGTGTTTTCCAGGTTTTGATTATAAATAAAACGTAAAATGTACATATTTGACGAAATTGGGCTTTGTTTGAAGCACATTGTTGAGGTATTTAATCATTCCACGGTCGTCCCATTTTCTTGGTATAAGCCTAAAGCGTTTTCCGTTCCTAAAACCTATATCCAAGTCACTTGCGTGCAATAATAAGTTATATTTGTCAGTTGTTGTCAGTTTGAATTCTTTTGCTTCTCCTTCTTTGTAACATTCTTCATATTTTTATAATTAAGATGTTGAGCATACCAAATAGAACTGAATGGACATAACGTGTTGTCCTGCACAACAAATTGCTGTCAATTTTTACTGATAGGTCCAAAAGCGAGAAGGTGTCAGAGTCGCTGCCGGAGTCTTTTCATTAGACCTGAACATAAACTTCTCCTTTAACCTCTCAAACTATTGCAGCGTCTTTCAAGCCGAAGTCAATGTTATTCGTCAAGCGGCTTATTGGCTGGCCATTGAATCTATTACATCCAGCATTACGAGATCTAAGGCAAAAAAAAACTGCCCGTTAAACAATATCACTCTTTGCTGGGTACCAGGTCACTGTAAGATACCAGGGAATTGTGAGGCCAATCATCGATGGCATGAACTCGACCAATGGACCACATCCAGGCTGTTTTGGGCTAGCATAAATGAAAACAGATTCATCGGATACCTAAAACACAAAAGAGGAACCCTCTCTAAAATAGAGAATATGTCCTCGCCGGACACTGCTATGAGAAGATATGCTCAAAGACTAAGCATTCCCTAAACGAACTTTGCAGAGACGAAGAAAAAGAAGATGCCATTAGTGACTTCCTATAAACGTGCCCTGAACTCGCCAACATAAAGAAAGTTACAGAATACCTATTCAATGATCTAAACGATTTTAGCACCATCTGCACGGCTATGATCAACTCTTTCATACAAAAGAGTAAATGGTGCCCGAACTTTTCAGTGGGGATCTTCTTTACTATTCATTTTTGTTTCCAGTAACTTGATGCTGCCTGTACATTCATCGGGTCTCCCGCAGCATTCTGTTAAAACTGGCTCCTTATAAACACCATAATTAAGGTCTTGGAAACGTTAATCTTCAGTCTATATTTGAGGGTTATTTATTTAATTTATTCTTCATATTGTTAAGTTTACGTGTATCGTTCGCTCCTTGTCTTCTTCGTAAAAGTCCTTTTAATCACTTTTCGCTGGAGATTGGTAATTTACATTTCGAGGAGGTCTGTGTAGAGCAAATATTAGTTCCCGCCAAAGCTGTCCGTTGGCCTGTCGGTGACTGCGATTGTATGCATTTGCTTCAAACTTTCCTTCAATTCCGGGCGCGTTGCCTCCATTTGTCCAGACTAAGCGCTCTGACGTCCGGGATAGTTTGATCCTTAAAACGGAGGTTTGGTCCTTCTTCTCTTCTGGAACTTGGGGGTTGTGGTTCAAAGATCCTCTTTGCTGGAGCATTATTGTTCATTCTGTCGTTCATTCTTACGTGGCGATTAGTGTGTCACTGAAAGGTTTTAGACGTTTACACAAGGGACCTAGGATAGTCTTTCTTGAATATGGTGCATATAGAGCTGATAGTTCAGTCATCGGGGCTGGCTTCATCTAATCATACTCGTTGGATGGTTGTTGATTGGATGATGGGTGGATGCACTATGCAAAACATAACCACCATGTTTAAGAGGAGCTTCGCTGGCAGACCGTGAGAGTTGGTGACTTTGTTGTTTTTCAGTTGAGCCAACTTCTTAAAGTTGGAAGGCGGATGGGTTTATATTGATTGGATTCTTGCCCTATCAGTTCCCGATTACAGAGGATAAACCAAAGTACTAGCAATGATTGTAGTTTGCATAACCTTGTTACACTGATTTGTGCAGTGTTATGTTGACCTCCGGATTGGGATTAATTTCTGAAGTTACACTACATGAAAGTGTGTCGCCCTCTGTAAAACCTTGACTGCTATGGAAGATCTCGGTGGTGTATTTTCATAACGTGTCTAAGCAACTAGTAATGAGTTTTCCAGGAATAACAATCTAGAGATGGCGCCAAATAACTCATCGATCGAATAACAATATCGATCTGGAACTAGTGGATCTGTATATTAGTTAATAAAATAATATATTTTTGAAGTCTTTGTATGTTTTCTTACTTTAGTAAGTCTCAAGCCTAAGTACATATATCGATGAACTCCAAGAAGATAAGTTGTTATTAGGTATGAGTTTTTAACTAAACTGTTTTTTTTATTTATTTATTTTCAGTTCGCAAAACACCATCGTCCTCTGCAAGGAAGCGTTTATTCTTTCGATCTGAAAATGCTAAACCCGGTCCGTCGCGAGAAACCTCAAAACGAGCCCTATTCCAAAGCCCGGCTAAACAACAAAAACCAACGGCTACTGCACCGAAACCAACCTTTAAGCCGGAAATCGCTAATCGTGTGGAAAAATCCAAAAGAGCCTTATTTTCTCCTGATAAGTCTTCACAAAGTTCAGTCGGCTCATCAATTCCACCTTCTACTGGATTCGAATGCGTAAACTTTAGTCAAGCTTCACAATCTAGTCTCTTTGGTGGACACTTGGACTCTCTGATACTCAAGCGAAAGCGAACGGAAGAAGACGGCTCCGATGTCATGGAAAATAGTAAGAAAATGTATCGAAGTGAAACACAGATTTTGACTCCTCGTTCACTGAAAATAAAAAGTCAAAGTTTTTGCATTGGGGCTGGTTCCACCAACAGTATAATCGGCAGCAGCAATACGTTGCGAAGCAACAGTAATATTAGCACAACATCCGTCTTTTCATCGAGCAGTAGTAGTGGGAGATCCATTACTAGAGCTTCATCAGATACGACATTTACTTCTTCTAGTCATTTAACGGAAAATCATCGCAAGGTTTGCAAATTATTATTACTGTCTAGAAAGGAACCCTTTATTTAAGGATTTTTTTTCTTTAGAAACTTCTGTGGGCTGTCTCTCAGGCTTTGCAAGCCAAGCAAATCAATGTCACACATAGTAATTTCAAACAATTTGCTTCGGTCTTGGCCAGAGTTGTTAGACGGTTGTTTCAGGAGTACTTCCAGAAGAGCAGCTCCAGTACCAGTGAAACTATGCTGAGGTAGGACCAGTTGTTGCTCTTATAGCCAGTTGATATTGATTATTATATTTTAGGTTGGCAAAAAAACATGTCTACAATGTGATAGCCGGGAAGAGCGCCGATGATATATACCTGCATGCAAAGTCTAAAATTGATGAAGAGAAACGTATGTCCACAACACGTCTGTCGGGATACATCGCACCAGATGAGTATGAAATCCGGAAAACTGCGTTAACCCAAACCAACCTGTGCAACTTTGAGAACTCTATGGATTCGTTCAGTTTTAGTCAAAGTTCATCGATGTGCCAGGCTCTGCCCGTTACGAACTCTCAAAATTGTTCAAAGATCTCATTAGAGAACCCTCCCAGTTCGAACAGTGCAATGAAATTATCCATTCAACCGAATGCTAATTTACAAAATAGTTCCTCGAAAAATAATCTTGGTGGCATAGCTCTCCGGGAGAATGTTGATTGCGAACAGCGTAGGTCAGCTCAGAAGAATTTTACTGGGAAAGATCAGCGCAACGTTAGCCCATATGTGAGTACGGTTGGACGCTCAGGCAAACTTGCCACAACATACGGTAACAGTTTGTATGAACTAAGCAGCAACACTGCCAGAGCAAAGCGACAAATATCATTTGATAGCTAAATTGTAGATCTTGTTAAATAAATTTCAATTAAGGAAAAAATCATCCTAGATAAACTGTGAGGTTTTATTTCGGATTTAATACAAAAGACCCATTTACAATTATCTTGCACATGTTAAGCGCATTTTTGTTTTGACAAACCATTGTACTCTAAGCACACTTACCCCTTTTAGTGATTTTGTCCGTAGAAAACTACTGACAAGTTTATTGTTACTTACAGAGCATTTAGAAAGTTAAAAGACAGTGTTTTACCACGATTTTAATATATGTATAGTGCACGTGATAGAAGAATAAATTCGCCGACTGGGGTGATTGTTAGCAGTATTTGACGAGTTTTTTACAAACATAAAATGGATTAAAGCATTTTAGAAGAGGAATAAAAGTATTTAAAAAAATGAATTCTTTTTTTTTATAGTTGAAACGGAAACTAACATACAATATTTATTGGTAGCTAAACTGTAACGATAAGAGTTGTAATTTAAAATTAAAGAAACATTAATTGCTTTATGAATGTGTTGTTTTAATATCCGCAGTATGTGGTCTCAGTGTAACTCTCAAAATACCGAACTTGTCCTCTTCTCTAGGAAATACAACATTCCGCAACTCGAACCCCGAAACTATGTGGAGTCAACCTAACAGTTTCTAAAAATGGTAAATATTTGGGTCTCGTTCTTGATAAAAAACTCAGCTGGAAATTCAACATCCTTGACCGGGTCAGCAAAGCGAACACAGCTTTATACTGCTTTAAGAAAGCGATCGGAACTAAATGGGATCTACAGCCATAGTTAGTATCCATTATCAGGGCTATACTAGCATATGGCGTGATCGTCTGGTGGACAGCTTTGCAAAAACCTGTCACCTGCCGCAACTCAACCGGGTACAAAGGTCACCATGCCTCTGCATCACAGGAGCCCGACAGAAGCTCTAGATATGCTGTTTCACCTGCCGCTTTTTCACAACTACAGCAAAGAAATAGCTCTGCAGCCACAAGTTCGAAGGCTATCTCCTAATGGTCTAGTCTTAAAACAGGACACTTCTCTATTCTGAACAATCTTGAATTCCTTCCGCAGGACACCGACTCTTTTGTGCGATAGAAACTTTGATGTATCCCCTCACGACTAGACGAGTCATGGCTACAAAACAAGGAGTCTGTATCATTCTATACGGATATATCAAAAACAGGGCCAAGATTAGGAGGAGGTGTCTTCTCCAACGGTGGGCGCCGTGGCTCAGTGGTTAGTGCGTTGGACTATGGAGCAAGGGGTTCGAGATCGAATCCCAGTTGGGGAACACCTAAAAGTTTTTTCACGGCCTCACCTCTCGCGAGCGTCTGACAAACATCCGAGAGTACACAACTGTCTCGAGAAAGCTTCTCAAATAACAAATTGCCCTTCGGACACGGCATTAAACAGTAGGCCCCATCCGTTCGTGTAAAGAATATAACACGCACAACACGAATGGTTGTGAGAAGCTAGGCCTTGGGTCCCATCGACCTGTTGCGCCAAGTTTTTAATCGTAATGAAAGGACAGGGAAGCACGGAAGTCTATAAATTGAGAAGCAAAGAACCACAGGCCTAATGATGCATATTCACGTTCCAATTATTTAAAATTCTCAAAACTGAAAATTAATTAGTGTAAGCTCCAAGGGTCCGAATGCATTCCTAACTCTAATCGGTATCGGAACTTACACTCGGGAATACAACTGACTAAGCGTTGTAACGACAGCGGAAAATGTGGCTCATGTAAAGATACGAGTACTCCCACGCATTTATCTCAGTTAGCTTAAACTGTATTATGAGAGTGTTATGCAACGTACAGATAGCGAATTTCTAGCGTTGAAACAAGATCTGAAATATATATTGGATATATATTGGAACTGGTTGACCAAAAGAGAGAAGTACTAACAAGCACTAGAAAAAAGATCCAACCAAAATAGTATTCACACTATTGAAAACGGTATGATCTCAGTAATGCGGCTCTTTGTCTTTGACGGGGCCGATGGCTTCAATAACTTGACCTTCCCACTAACTCGGCCCATTCAAATAATTGTGGAAACAAACATATCTTACTAGGCGAGTTCTGACGGAGCCCATCGGAGTAGGCATATGCAATATAGGCGGGTGAGAAAGCTTTCCGGGCAGTTGGTGAACTGTCCAGATTAATGCCAAACATTGGAAGGCTTAGGGAACCAATTAGAAATCTGCTGAAAAAGTTCACCAAGTCGATACTTTGGGATGCGACTTTTATCGGTTTTTTCTTAACAAAACGCCCCGAAAAGGCGTGGCTGTATTTGATGTATAGCTGAGTTGTAAGCAATTCAAAGATCAACATTTTTCATAAATTTTTTGTTTTTAAGTAAAATACTAAAATTTTGAAAAAGTGTGCGTCCCAGTGGCCAGATTCTTCTCTTTCTCAAAAGCATATAATCTCAGGACAGTGTATAGACGATGTTAATGATATCTGATATCTCTGTAATTGGGACAGAGAATAGGGTCTTCTTTGCTGTGAAATGAAAAATGATGTCAGTGAACCTTGGACACCGTGCCTAGCGGACAACAGGAGTTGTCGTTCGAAGATCGAACCATTGTTAAAAGATTCAGCCAATTGGAGATATCATGATTTGTCTGATCAATCGGGAGTACTGTGCCCAGGCGGCGCAAGTACATGGAAGGCTGCATTGTTGAAGTCAAGATACTTTGAGAAAATTAAACGATTAATATTTGGTCACCATTAAGCCCCTTCTTGCACAACTATAGGAAATTTAGTCTATAACTTTGAAAGATCAGCTGAATATGTCGGATTTTTCATAACGATATTGGCCTACATGCTTATAACGTCTAGTTGCAACTAGAATGGAAGCCAACAAATCACGTCGTACTTTCCGTGATTGGGTGCTGGAAATTTAACACCTTTTTTTGGAAGAACCAATACCTCCTTATGTGGAGTAGCGCAACGGACTCAACAGTAGTTTAGGTATCATACCACTCAGGGAAATTACACCTCCCTTAACCCTACCTAGACTTTAGAAAAATTTCAAATCTTTAACGACTAATTCTAATTCACAACTCCAAGTACCTTACATAAATCTATATACAAGAGCACTACTCACTGCTATTATAAATTATACGAATAGTCATTTCATCTTCTTCCGACAGACACAAGTAACGAGCCTTGACAAACCAACACTCTGCCTGCTCAGTGATCGTGTCAATATGAATCTTTGTATCTTATCGTTTTGTACTTAACAAGTATACATTTTCTTTCTTGCTTTTTTATCTGACTTTCTGAATGTATCTATCTTGTTGATCAAACACTTCGCACTCCATTAACATCGTCAGTCGCCAGTTTCAGTTGAGAGTGACTATTCGGTGCCCATGCTATCGACATTCTGAGCTCGGACTGAGTTGAGTCACCCGCTTTTAAGTTTGTACTCAATATTAAGTTGACGATCTGCGAACTCATATGTATATTATTGCGCGGTATACTTGAGCCAGTAATTGATAAGAATCTAAAAGTGAATTAAAAAACAATGGCAAAATCTTTATTTTCATTTCACGACACAATGGGTGCCAGTAAAAGTGCGGTCTCACAAGAGCAACTCGAAGAGTACGTCCAATTAACGTATTTAAATAAGACCGAAATAAATTTGTACGTCTTGCGTAGGGTGAGTATCTAAAAGTCCAAATAATGAATATCTCTGTGTAATTGCAGCATTTTGAAAAAATTCTCAACCATTGATCCCGCACGCTTCGCTCGTGACGTCAATAGTCGGTTCACTAAGGAGGAAGTTTCAGGTTTATTCACGGAACTAAGATATAATCCCTTTGGGGATCGGATATTCAAGGTGTTTTCTACCGAACCGGATGGCAGTTTATCCTTCGAAGAGTTCCTAAATTTGTGCAGTGTCTTTTCGGATAACTGCCCGTTGCAAGTTAAGGGCGCCTGGGCGTTTCTAATATTTGACTTCGACGAAGACAATCAGATTACCAAGAGTGACATATGCGAGTTAATTGATCGATTGACGAATCCCATGAAATTAATGGCCGATGAAAAAAATCATATTTGTGATGTGGTGAGTGGATATCCATTATTTAATGGCTTAGATACGAGTGGAGTGGTCACAGTTGTTTGAGTATTTAGCGCACAAAGGTTAACCTTGTTGTCGCACAGTTTAGGAGTGTTGCTATGTTGCACTAATGTATCAGTGAGAATGATTTACATATGTACATATTTAGTCAGATTTCAAATAGGGTTGCTGTTGAGTGCCAAGCAATGTGTTTATGATATAAGTTTGTTACATATGTATGTAAATAGTTTGTAAAATAGAGAAATGATTGAGATAAACCCTACAAAGTATATACATACATACGTCCGTCCTTGCGCATGCAACAAGTTTTGCAGCCTTGAATTTTGAGCTACGAGGATGAAATGGCTTCTCAGAAGGGGAAGTGTACAAATCCCCAGAATGTCACGCTCATTTTGTCATAACTTCACTATTTTATATGAAATCTATAATACGTTCGATAATACGGATCGATGTCTTGTAGAGAATGCATTTCGTTTTCTGAGTTAAGAGTTTTGAACCCATTTATTTCGAAAAACCGAAGTAGTAACGGTTTCCTGGGGTAAGTGCACTCGAATTAGTCATTCGTGGAGTTGATTTACTTATGTACATACTCTGCCCCCTGCGGTAGATAAACTCTTTAACTACCTCGAAGTTACTGTTCACAACAGTGACGTTTTGTCCTAGGCAGTGGACTCATGCTTCTTTGTTTGTTGACAACAAGCACTTTTATAAACTTCAACACCAACTCGTTTAACGCGTTTTATATCCCAGCAGTTGGACAAATCTGATAATAGTGCCTTCCGTGGTTAGACCTGCTCTGCGCATAATCTGTCCCAACACAAAATGGAATAGAGGAACTGTTACCAAATTCCACATTGCGTGTTTCCAACGTCACGAGGCACAGCTGGATCAGTTTTGCCATCGCCTTGTAGAGCTTAAGACCATCGTCCAAACCAAAACATCATCACAATTTTTGAGAAGCTCCGCTGATAGGCCCTCAGAGCCGGCGGCTTTGTTATTCTTCAGCTGATAAAAATAAAAGCATAATTGGCTATATAGCCTAATGTCTGTAGATCGACTAGAGGACGGTCGATTACTAGTGACCACGTAAAGGGAGAGAGAAGAAGAGGACTCTTCCCTGTACACAGCTTTTATATATTAATACAGAAGGAAGTAATACGATAATTCTTTCCACCACGAACCTAATCCATTTAATTACCGAATCTTCGATACCTTCGCTACTGCTTCTTTCCAACTCATTTCTTGATATTTAGCGCCTTAACAAAACAGTACAGGAGTGAGGGGACACTCTGTGTACTATCGACAGTAACGAGGACAGCGCACTGAATAATAAACGTCAAATCAGGGTCTTAAGTTGGTAAGCTACTTCATCTAAGTCTTGGTTTCAGTAAACGTAGCAAGCATGTATGTACATGTACAATATAAAGAAGACTTAGGTGTTGATAGTCTGATAGTAAGGCTTCTATATACACAATAAAAATAACTGATGTGCTAGGTTTCATTTAACCACTACCTAGAAACCCGTGGTAACGAGGAATACCGGCTCTATGAGCAGAAGAGACGGGAAGAACAATGGGGTTTCCGAAAGAATAAAAAAAGAGCACGAGAAGCGCGCGATCGGAGATATTAAGAGAATACTGTTGAGAAGTTCACCCAACAGGTAAAAATAGATTGTAGATTGTATAGGCAGAATGAATCATTCAGTCTAGACGATGACAGTCACAAACCTAAAATAAGAAATCTAACAAGGTTGCTGGACATGACGGCTTACCAATCGAAATGACTTGATAGAGAGCATACACAAGATTTAGTTAGGTGAATCCCAGAACCGTTTACCCCATGCACAAGAAAGGAGACCCCCTCAATTGTGCCAATTACAGATGTATCAGTCTCCGTACGTGAATGTCTGAAATCCTAGTCAAGAACCTGATTGGCCTTTATTAGTTAGTTTCAAATCAGAAAAGTTCATTCTTCATACTTCATACTTAGCCAGATTCTGGAGAAAACTCAAAAAGACCAAGTTGATACCCACCATCGTTTCATCGATTTTAAGGCTGCATATGACAGCATTTATAGAGACGAGCTTTACAGTCTTAGGATCCCAGCCCTCGTCAAATTGTGCAGAATGAATGATGGCTGGTTCATTAAAATCGATAACGATCTCAACGAGATCTTTGATGTCAAAAAAGGATTTAGACAAGGTTAAGTGCTGCCATGTGATTTTTTCAACATCGTTCTTGAAAGAATTATGCGAATCTCACAAGTCAATACCGAAGGCTTCCAAAAGTCAGCTACTGCTACTAGAGTACGCCGATGAGATTGTTATTATTGCCAGAACTCAGCGGGTAAACGAGGGCAAAACCAAGTATATGCTGTCAACAAGGAGGGACACACAACATCGACGAATTGAACGTCACAATCGAGAGCTATAACTTTAAGTTAAGTAGTTTGGGAGTTATCTATGTCAGCTGTGCTATCAATTCTGATAACAACAATTCAGCCGAAATAAATCGAAGAATAACTCTTGTCTATCCCGAAGAACTAAGCAGACTTTTATAAGACCTCGATCATCACAGTCTTGCTTTATGACGTTGAAACTTCGACTCTTTCTAAAGCGGATGAAGATATTCCCAGTCGCTTCAAGAGAAACATTCTTCCCAAAATGTTCGGACCCATTCGCGTTGACGGGCATTGGAGGAGAAGATTCAACGATTCAACTGTGCAAGCTGTAAAGTAACATCAAAATGGTCAAAAACTACGCATCAGTCGTTTGAGATAGGTAGGACTCTACTCCAGAGGAACAACGGAGTAGAGAAAGACCTCGCCTTAGATGGCGTGCACAAGTAGAAGGGGACCTCAACCTACTTAGAATGCGCAACTACATAGATGCAGTTAGCGAAGGAAGAGGGTGAAGAGACTTGTTGATTGAGGGTCAGGTGCACCCCGAACTGTAGCGCCACCTAAGTAAGTAAGTAAGTTTTTACCATTGGATGTAACTTTTCTAAGCCCAACTGAGTAAGAGTTCTTGTATAATTGTGCAAATCGTATCATATTCAAATTCTGGGCGGTACAATTTTTCGTAAAGAGATCGTTGATCAGGAAGAAGTCTTTACTCAAGACACCAGTACTTCTGCCCGTAAAGCCTTCGAATCAAACAAAAGGGTAGGAGGGCTTAGTCTTGGTTGGGGAGCACAAGTGGCGCTACACTCTTGGATGGACCTGGGCCTCAACCAACCAGCTTCTGCAGTCAGCTTGATCCTTTGTCAGTTACCTCCAGTTTCGCACTCCAAGTCGGATGAAGGTCCTTTCTCCTTGAGCGCGCAGCTCTTTCTCTACTGCATCGTTCCTTCGGGAGTTGTTAAGTACCGGGTTAGTTATATTTAGTTGTGAAATTTGACTGTGATGTGGATAAGGCTATTACTCAGTGAACCCTTTAAAGCCTTTTGATTCTTTAGTATAACATCTGGTAATGTAGAATGCAGGGTCCCCTCTCAAGTAAATTTTGAATACACCTGTTTCAAGCTACGTCTAACCTATTTCATTTTATATCTCATTGGCAGTTGCTTGCAGAAATGGATCTACAACATCTAGGTGGAATGAATCAAATGGAGTTCTTGCATGCGATTAGAAAAATCCCCGATTTCGCACAAGTATTCTCATTCAAACCATAAAATATATTTATATCTTAAGCCAGCTATTGTTTGAATTTTATATACATGTGTACATAAATAAACATATAAAAAGTATAAAGCATTTGGAGCGAATATAAGTTCCCCTTTCTTGGTAAAGATATTTCCAGCGGCTTGGCATGGTCGATCTCGCTTATCAACACAGACAGTACGTGCTAAGTGAGTAATCGACTCTAGAACTACCAAGCGAATATTCAGTGTAAATGCAAGGGTGCCGGCAAACAGTTTGAATATAGCGCATAAGTTGTGATGTCTTTCAACGAGGAAACTGCTACATTGAGACCGGAAATTCCAAACTCTGTAGAAGAGACACTAGTTAAAGACGAAGAAGTCGTTGTGGCAAATCAGTGTTTAAGTAGAAAGTGTACATTTTTTGTTGAGCCTGCCGTTCTGATGCTGGTCTTCGGATTGAATTTATCAGGTTAACAGAGAATATTTATCTTGACGTGCGTTCCTTTGTTTATTTTTTAATAATAATTTTCAATTAAAAAGCAACGATCTTCAAGAATCAAATCATTTATCAGACATGCACGTCAGTATTTCTGTATAACGACAGTTTGTGCGGTTTACTGGGAACAGCCAATTCGACGCCAGAATCTAAGGTGAGTGATAATGCTTAGGATTTCGCAGAAAATTTTTGTGCGTACATATGTAGCTATGTAGATATAATTTTCTTTTTCTGTTTACATTTTCATAGAACTGCTAAAGGTGTTCGGAATTTGTTATGACATGACTTGAGTGTTTGCATTTTTGTTTACCGCTGGGCAATTTGTTTGTTCTATTTTATGAAAGGGGTAGGTTTCACTCTTTAGGGGGTGAAATCGTACTACAGTTCATTAAATCACTGAAATATTTATGTATCTATTGCTACAGAGCTAACTCAAGGTTAAAGGACCATCGGGACTATCATCATGGAGACTTTTAACTATCTTTGGATTCCGAGAAAAGTCGTAAGACTACCAGTATTGAGGGAAGAATCGTAGACACCCTTAGGGGAATGATGTTAAGGAAGGCGCCTAGGATACGTTTCTGATGAGAATAGTTTGACAGCTGATATATGTACGTACATATGTATGTATATGTACATATGTATATAGGTACATGTACATATTTAATGGACAACTCACGGCTAAAGGCGCGGAACCAGGCGTTAATGGAGTCTTTTAATTAAACAGGTTGATGGACCATTTTCGGTACAAGGGTTGCCCATTGCTTAACCTTGTTCTATTGCCATAATCTATATGCTTTCTGTGAGGAACTTCCAAACCATCCAGTTGATTCAATACAAAGTATCGTTCACAGGCCTATTGGGTATATGTTCTATGTGCGTCGTGGAAAGAATTTCTGTTTGAGACGTGGACCAACCTAATCTTCATTGAACTCGCCTTTTGTTCAACAAATATGTAGGGAGGACATCTGTTGTGTTGCCTTCCTTAGACCCTGCTTGAATGTTGATGGAAAAGGTGATGTCATCAGTCCCATTTTCACTGCTCCGCTTGGAGAGAACACTGTTGTGGTTTTGGGAAGTGAAGTAATTTTGATATGGTTAGCAGCGTAGACCTGTTTCATTTTTGATTCATCCAAGGTGGCATGAAGTGTATAATAAGTGCTTTGTCTAGATTGCCAAGATTGGGCCATACGATGACCCATTGTGTTTTGTGTCCTGGACTCAGAGTGGTTTAATTTCGGTTATTTAAGATGTAGGAGTACTTCATTTCTCCGAAGAATGCTGTAGATATTGTTTGCTTTTTTAATGTACATATAAGGCTGCTTATTTTCTTCACTTCACTTCTGTCTCAACATTCGTGGAATATGCCTTCGTACGAGACTACTTGTGTAAATTTTTACATTTTTCTTCATGATTAGGACGATTCCGTTAAAGGAGGGAGTGGTCTAAGGATCCACTCAATTCTTTCCTCTGTAATCCTTCCACTAGTAGTTCCATATGACTGCTAATGTAATTCTTAAAAGTGATTCTTAAGCAACAGCTTCAGTTAATTTTAGCCAGATTCAGTAGAGTTACTGCCGTGGATTTTAAGTAATCCTCCGACTGACCTCTGACTTTGTCTAATTCCATCATCAGGTCTCTTATTCCAAAATGGCCACCTTTCCCCAAAAGTGTAAAAGTTTGGAATATGAGCGGCTTAAACTCTGAAATGATTGGGTATATGGTAAGCAATATAGAATAAAAGTGAATCATTCTAGGCGCTTAGGGCGAAACTACAACATAACCCATGGGGAGCGCTTACAGAACAAAATTAAAAGTAGCACGCCAGCTGGACCCAAAGATCAAAGATCCTAAAGTAAATTGTTGGCAGTCTATCTCCGAGGAAAGATGGAGTCACACTATCACGAGAAACAGTAGATGAAACGTAGACGATACCAGCATTCACTAGAACTTCGTCTTAAAGGAAGCGATAAAGCGGCCTTTAAATTCATACACGAATCCAATCACAGTGAAAATAACAAAGGCTATTGCTTATACCAAAGGGAGAGAAACCACCTGAACAATCATCATATATGTACATTGCTCGAGCTCGAGAGAATCATGCGAACGAGATTAGAAGAATATATGAATAGGGAACTCGGTACTATACAATCGACAGTTTGGATTCAGAAAGAAACGACGCACCATCCATGCACGAAAACAGTTAGCTCCGAGGGACAAAACGCATTTAATTCAGGCAACTGGAAGCGTGCAGTGAGCATGAGTGACCTGCAAGTACCTTCAAATCCTTTATTCTGACATGAAAGAGGGACTAAAAAAGTAAAAGATAATGGGAGGAGTCCCTCAACGGTCGATCCTGGGACCAATTCTTTGTAATATAATGTACGATGGAATACTAAAAATATCAAAGTCAAGAGGAAAAGACATCATTGGAAGTGATGCAAAATTGCAATCAAACAATCGCGAACGTGAAGCTATGGGTGCAGACGTCAGGATTTGAACTAGTGAACCGCAAAACGTTCTCATAAGCAGCCGTAAAAAAGTAGAATGCGTAACTATACAGGTCGATCAGCACATTATTAAGTCGTACATCAACTACATTTGAGTACTTTACTGGCAGCAGTGGCTTTTCTATTCTTGTACGCGGTCCCAATACGGCCATCAACAGCAAAACTACAGAAACAGGGACCAAGTGATTGCGGATGCCACGAAATGCCTTCAGTATGCCCGGGAGCAAACGGGTTGAATGGCCGCAATGTGTAAAGTAAATTCTTTTGACCGAAAGACCGGAACCCGAAGTCATTCTTTGAGTCTATAAATTGGTATTTTCTCGTCTCCTTCCTACAGAATGACTTCCTTTAGTTATGAAACCATGAGAAACTTCAAAGATACCTTGTTGAACACTTCGAGTTTCTGTCTGAGAGTAATCACTTGTCCTTCTAATGCCAGAAAGTCGTTAAGATTGTTATTGTGGAGACCACGATAGGATTCATCTTCAGAGCACTTTGCATGATTATCAAGTTTCCTGACTTTACACCAATGGTTGCCGAACTCAACCAATTTTTGTTGTAACAGGTCCACGAGAACCAGAGCCTAGCTTTCTACAACCATGGCGTTGGGCGTGTTGTATACTTCACACGAATCGAAGGGGGTCACTATTTCATGATGTGTCCATCATGATGTTTTTGGTAGAGACCGAGAGGTAGAGCTCGAACCTTGAAACTACCGCTCAGAAGTCCAACTTTTTATATTGACATTACTGCATATTGTAAGTTTCCATGACCATACAACTTTTGTTTAATATTTCTTTGACTTCTTAGAGAATAGAGACCGAAGTCCAGCCATATGTAGCGAGAATACTTCTGGTCAAAACAGTACTTGAAGGTTTTATACCTGGATTTGCCGGACTATTCCTTGGCGCTTGGTCGGATAAAAATGGAAGGAAACCGCTCTTAATTGCTTCCTTTATTGGTAAGACTGACTCGAATATACAAATTTTTTTATTTTGTTCAACACTTTCCTCCGTGTCACAGGATATTCAATGATTTACATCATAACATCAATAATATGCTTCCTCTCGACGAAATATCTTACCAATCCGTGGTACTATGTCCTATCCATCGTTCCGGAGTTGATTCTTGGCGGTAGTTGTACCTACAGAATTGCGATATTTTGCTACATCGCCGACATAAGTACGACCGAACAAAGGCCAATTCGGTGAGATCTTTACATGACATCATTTCAGCTGACATTACTATAATTTTTAACAGAATGGCATTTCTAGAGGCTTCAATCTACATCGGCCTGATGACGGGTTCATTTGCCTCGAGTTACATTTACGCAGCTACCAGCACTCTTAGTGTGTTTATAATTTCGGCTTCCGTGGTTGTTCTAACAACAGTCTACATCATCGTATGGGTTCCAGAGAGCTTGAATCAGCGAAATAGATTACCGCCAGCAAACGATGAGGATGTACATGCCCCCACGCACAATGCAATCAGTGAAATGCTGGCCACATGTTTCAAGCCTAGGGAGAATCATGGCCGCCTGATAGTCTGGTTAATTATGTCTACTCTCTTTATAACTTTCTTTGTCTTAAGTAAGTTCTGTGGTTGAAATGTGAATGAAAATGAAAATGGACTTTACATTTGTCTCACAGATGGTTCTAATACCGTGTTCTACTTGTTCGTGCGAGAGAAGTTTCAATGGACTGTTAGAGACTTTACGATATACGAGACAATTTCAACATTGGTGCCGATTGTAGTCAATATCTTTGGAATGCTTATCTTGCGAAAAGTAGGTTTTATTTCCTATAAATTGTGCTATTATCCATAAAACTATTTTCAGATGTTTAATGTTTCTGTAACGACACTGGCGTTGCTCGCTGTCGGCAGCTCGACATTAGGCGAAGTGGCAAAGGGGGTAGCTACTGTGCCATGGCATATGTACCTTGGAGTGGGTTTGGGAAGCTTCAAAGCAATAGGATCGCCCATGTGCAGAGCAATCATATCGAATATAGTACCGATCACAGATTTAGGTGAGTTCAATTGGCGCCCGGTATTGACACTTTTAATTTCGAAAAATTGTGAATTGCAGGAAAAATATTTTCATTCATGAATGTAGTGGGTTCTGTGTCTCAGTTCGGATCAGTACCACTATACGCGTTTTTGTATAGTCAAACACTAGCCAGCAATCCGGGAGTATTTAATCTACTCAGTGGAGGATTGCACCTGATATGCTTCATGTTTTTGGCGTAAGTTATAGCAAGGAATAAGATTTGTGGGATTTTTAAGGAACTATTTCCTATTTCTAGGATTATCAATGGAATTAAACACTCGAATCGGGAATTGTACGCTACATCTCTATAACCATTGGCTAAATTAATTACAAGCAATTTTAGAAATTAGTATAAAGAATTGTTTTGAATGTTTTAATTTCCTTATTTTCTGATCATTAGCGGTGTTGCAATATCGTTTTTTTGTCAGAAGCACGGTATTTAGCCTGGAAGCAGAATGATAACAAGTAGGTCCAAGTAATGGAAGATTATTCTCTGATGAATTGATAAGGACCCAAATAGACTCTTCTTAAGTTGAGGCCAGAGCATCTTTTTAAAAAAACCCTGTAAAATTTTAAACCGCCGTTGTGTTTTGCATCCAAGTTTTTGAATTGTTCCCTAAGTCAACCGAAGGCACTGGTAATGACCATGCCTCTGGAAATGGTTTCGTGCAAATGAATAAAGAACGATTTAAGATATATGAGAGTTGCACATTGACTCAGTAATTACTTATAAAGAGGAAGGGTCCAAGAAATATCTACCACTCTGTTTATTGGTAGACATAGCCAACCATTTCAGAAAAAGGAAGACGATATGGACTAAAAGCTGCAACTAACAAGAGGCCTTGGTATAATGATGAATGATAACGTCGGAATAAGGTGACAGATGGGAGGAGAAAAGAATCCTAGGAAAAAAAAAAACCCTAAGTCTTTCAGCTTAACGATTTGAAAGAGTCACGCAATATGAACAACAACCGAATGATTTTAAGAAAAGTCAAGCACACAGGGACACAGGCTCTTTGAAACATTGAAGAAAACACCTATTCTACAAGGCGATGATCGAATTTGGAATCCCGGTAAAACTGATCCAGCTCGGCCGCGTGTCGGTGGAAACACCCAGTGTACTATTTGGGAACAGTTACTCTGAACTACTGAAAACTTGGATCGGATTTCAGCAAGGAGATGCACTGTCGTGTGATTTCTTCCATCTTCTGGTGGAACGAAAAGTGCACAGGGCAGGAAATAAACACGACAGGGATTATCTTCAACTAAACTGTCCAGTTGCTGGAACACGCGGACGATATCGACATGACAGCTTTATTCGACTAAAAATGCCCAGATAACGTCACAGTGGTCATTGTTACTCATACCACAGAACACTTAATAAGGACATAAGGAGTTCCGACATCTAACTGGATCCATTGCAGAATCTGTGAAATATATTATCTAATAAACTTAGATTTCTTAAGTAGTTGATGGACACTTTGAATCGTTTTTGATTACACATTCCAAGGAATTTCTTACATATTTTATCTCAGACCGTGAAGATAAAACATTCTTTCAATGTTTGGTCTCCTTTTCCATAGAATAGAAAATATGTGGGCGCCGTGGCTCAATGGTTAGTGCGTTGGGCTATGGAGCAAGGCATTCGAGGTTCGATTTCTAGTCGGGAACACCTAAAAGATTTTCACGGTCTCACCTCTCGCGAGCGTCTGACAAACATCCGAGAGTACAACTGTCCTGAGAAAGCTTCTCAAATAACAAACTGCCCTTCGGACACGGCAATAAACAGTAGGCCCCTTCCATTCGTGTAAAGAGTATAACACCCACAACACGAATGGTTGTGAGAAGCTAGGCCCGGGGTCCCATCGACCTGTTGCGCCAAGTATTTATTTATTTTTTTAGGTCAGAAAATATGAACGATTTCGCTGCCCTTTGTCTTGTTAATGCTGTTGTTTCTTTGCTCACTATTCTCACATTGCCTGGTATCCAATGGAGGGCCACTCTATTATTTCTATCCATTTTGCTAAGTCCATTTTTTTTCGACTAACATGCGAGAGTATATCATAAAAAAGTTTCTAAGAAAACATTGCCCTTCGGAGATAGCATTAAAGAGCAGGTTCCTTTCATAAGGACCCTGTATCTCTGTGGACACATAGGTAGTTACTGTATGTTTGTCCATGTTCTAAAAGCCCAAGCACGTTCTTGGTCCATTTGTGTACGGTTTTAGGCTTCAACTTCAGTCATTCTTGTAGCTGAGCTTTGGGAGGGTATTTATTTCAAAGTGGTTATTCGGCGAAATGGGTTTTGAATTGGCTTGTGTACTAAGTGAACTAGTTTCCAATGTCATTTTATGTCAGTTTATTTAATTCAGTATTTTAATAGTTTATTTAGTTTAGTAGTTCAAAGAGCTCAGTGAACTAAATGAACTACGTGAAAGAACTAGATCGGGAAACAGATTTAAACTAAACTGAGCGGACTCTGAAGCGAATGTAGAGGGCTAGTTCTTAAAAGTAAACATGCTTTTTGTTCCTCATTCTCCATTTATGTACTTTTTTAAGAGACATCTAGGTGTATTTGTTATCCTTACTCTTTCCGTCAAAATTTTTCGAGTAATGTGTATAAAATAAAACAGATTCACAGTTCGAGTGGTGCAATGTCCTGGGTCAAGAAAGTGGATAGAATCCTTTTTGTGCAAACTGATCCACAAGAAAGGAATATAACAGATAATAAGTACGACGAATAAATTAGTATTAGCTTTCTTTATTTTAAATACTTCAACGTCAAATTATCCGTTGGCGTAATGGACGCGATATATTCTACGGGAAGGCCCTTCAGACTAAGTTTATACGGAACTGAGGGACTGAATGTTTGTTTGACATTTGCAGTTCACGCATGGGAAGCGGAGAGGTGATATGTAATGGTAATCCGAATATTTAGATATTTTCGACGTTTGAATATGTCAATGGTAGAAAACAAATTTAAAAACTAAAAAATTCATGAAGTATACAATAGAAATACAGTTAACCAATTTAATTGTTATGAAGGGCATTAGTTTTATTGTAAAAATAATTTGTTTTTGAATTTGATGTACATAAGTCAAAAAAAAAGAAAACAAAAAAATCCAGTCCACCAGTGCTGTGTGCACAGTTGGACCTTGTCTAATTTGTAAAGAACATAACAGTTGATGCTAAGTCTCCCACAATTTTCCTTTTCTAACCATCATAGCAGGCATGACCTCATTTACTAACGATCCTATTTGACTAGTTTATCAATTGGCCCTTACAATCTAATTAAACTTGGCTACTTTACCACAGTCACTCCCAAGAGTAACCAAAAACTGAAATGTTTGAATTTACAGGAAATGCAAATCGTTGCATTTAATAATCTACAACCCCGTTCCACTGTATGCATCGCCGAGTACGATTTGTAATTAAGCCGTCACCTCATCGCCATATCACTCCATGTGTGGTTATTGTAACCACGGTGATGCCAGAGCACTCCGCCATGAGAGCACCATCCCATGTCAAAACATTCCAATCAAGAACGTCACATGAAATTCAATTTTCACATGTAACCTTCCATAAGAGAGTCTGAAATTCACAAGTGATGAGTGTTGACGTTATTAAATTGTGAAATTCTGTCGCCAGGACAACGCTTTATCGAAACTACATAAATATCGACTGCAATTAAAATGCAGAGTGTGATTCAATGAAGGGAATAGGCAGAACCATTCAGGCGGGTGAAATGGCAATGAAAGCTGGCGCGTGTACCTACATATGTATACGTACGTACCCCCGGTGTGCGGATAATTAAAGTTTCTATGTAGGTAAAATGAAATGCCATACGAGTGCGTCGAACATGTTTTGCTGCAAAGTACTCGTATCCACTGTAATATGTTCTGTCACTGATTGACTGATTTGTAAAGGAATTTCCAGGACCATGGGTTCGATTCCTTTGAAAATTTATATATCGAGTATTTTTCTCATCATTTTCAGTGATTTGTTTTAATTGGGTTGGCTGGGAAATTCATTGATTGACTAAATCATCGCTGATGGATGTCAATGTTATTCAACGGTACAGGCATCCATTTTATACCAACCACACACATGAATGTATCTACATAATTAATGCAACGTTCTATGAGCCTCACACATACATATGTATAGCTTTGGATATTAATTCTCATAATTACGTAATTTATGGTGTTCTTGGAACTAATTTGTATTTCCATTTTTATGCCACGGGAGTAATGATGTGGTTATAGGTTACGGCAGCATCAGGCGTACGCAAGAGTGGAGCTAGGCGCATGTGGCTCTTTTTGGTATTAATAATGATATTTTACCAACAGAGTACCCAGAAGGTGTTAACCTTTCAGTTAGAACCCACCTGCACCGCAAAATTATCAAGTATGTACCACCCCCAATATAAACCGAGATAGTATATGCAGAGTGGGATTAAGCAATGTAAATCGGCTTTAAATGGTTTTAGCTATCAGAAGGATAATTGGCATTTCGTCATGGGGCGATAAAAACGAGAATTTATATTCCAAAAAGTTCATCTGTAGTACTATAGGAAACTGGTAGATTTTACACTTCCAACAGATTGCAAATATACGTGAAATATTGTGAATTCAACCAAGTCGGTTGAGATCCTCTTTTAATTGCACGCGTCACCTACTCCGTTGTCCTTTCGAGTCTGATTCGAAGACTTTTCGGGTTGGAGGGCTTATGTCCATTCGCTTTACATGTTCTAGCCATCTCAAACGACTGATCTGTAGTTTTTTTAATAGGTTGATGTCACTGTACAGCTCGTATAGTTCGTCGTTGTATCTTCTTCTCCAAAACCTCTTAACCCAAACGGGACCGAACATTTTACGAAAAATCTTTCTCTCAAAGCGACTAGGAATGTCTTCATCCGCTTTAGATACAGTCCACGCTTCAGCGCCATAAAGCAGAATTGGGATAATCAAGGTCTTATATACAGACTCCTTATTCTACCGGATAGGGCTCTACTTCTCAATTGCTTTCTAACCCTTAAGAAACAACGATTGGCAAGTGTTATTCCACATTTTATTTCTGGTGAGGTGTTGTTTTCAGAATTGAAAGAGTCGAGGTAGATAAAGTCCCTTTAAAGTCGATGTTGTGTGTCCCGTCTTGTTGATAAGCGACAGTTCACCTAGGTTGTCAAATGCCCCCCTTTGGCATGATTATTAGATCGACAACGTGACTGTTCTGCGCTCGCTTCAGTAGCACCAATTCTGCAGTACGTTTTAAGCCTAGACCAGATCTGTCTCGAAATGTTGCAAGAAAGGTGATTTTCAAGCTTTAGAGTAAGGAGGTTTTGAGTCGTAACATTCAAGAAGGTGTTAGGAAAGCCACCGTCGTATTTTTGTCCTGCAGAAAATTGATGAGGTAATTGTACAACTACTGGGTTATTGGAACCAGCTGTACCGGGTGACGCTGAAAAACACGCGGTGCAGTTTGGCACGGAGATGCGCTGTCGTGTGACTTCTTCAATCTAGTGCGCAGGGCAGGTGTTAACGCGGAAGGCACTATCTTCAATAAATCCTTCCAGTTGCTAGGATACGCAGACGACACCGACATCATCGGTCGTTCCCAGCGTGCCGTTATAGAAGCTTTCACGGCAATTGAAGAAGAGGCGAAACGAGTTGGCCTTGAAGTAAATGAGGACAAGACCAAGTACCTGTTGTCAACAAACAAAGAAGCATCGGTCCACCGTCTAGGACAAAACGTCACTGTTGGCAACAGTAACTTTGAGGTAGTTAAGGACTTTACCTACCTCGGAGTAAATATCAACCCCACGAACGACACACTAGTGGAGATTTGTCGAAGACTTACTCTAGGAAACCGCTGCTACTTCGGTTTGGCAAAACAAATGGGTTTAAAAATCCTATCTCGGAAGACGAAATGTATGCTCTACAAACAAATCATCCTGCCAGTTCTGCTATATGGAGCCGAGTGGTGGACGATAAGCACTTTTCGAAAGAAAATTCTTCGTTGAATTTTAGGTCCTGCATGCGAGGAGGGCGAATGGAGGAGAAGATATAACCGCGAACTCTAGGAGCTGAACCAAGGTGTCGATGTAGTCCAAAAAGGCAAAGTACGTCAACTACACTGGCTCGGCCACATCGAGCGAATGGACAATAATGCTTCAGCAAAGAGGATCTTCAAATCACAGCCTCCAGGTTCGAGACGACGAGGAAGACCGAAACTCCGTTTTAAAGATCAAGCTTTTGCGGATGCCAGACCGCTTGGTCTGGATAACTGGAAGCAGCGTGCCCGGGATCGAAGAGAATAGAACGCTACCGTGTCTCAGGCAGGGACTCTTCACGGGTCGGGAGCCTGTTAAATAAGTGAGTACTGGGTTATTGTCTGGTAATCAGATAATGCGGTACCTAAGCATAGACGGAGGCCTGCGAACAATTTCTTCTGCAGCTCCGGGCATTTTGCTGCACATGTTACCTCTTACCTACAGTGGTCAAGAAAAATTTTGCCATGCTTCACTATCTCCTTTAACTCTCTCCTTTCACTCTGGACGGAGGTTACAAGGTGGTCTTTCTCTTCTTAAGTTTCATTAGAAGTTCGTTTAAAAGGGCAGATAGAAATAAACTTTTACTTTTGATCCACGTAGCTCTAAAATGATCTATGCTGCGAACGACTTCAACTATACCAAACTTAACCTAGGTGGCTTGTGTTTTGCTTTGAAAGGACGTATCTTGAACAACTAAGTAGGTTCTACATATGAATGTTTAAAATATAGACCGAGACCAATTTGGTCTCATTTGCAGGAGGAACACTTTTGTGTCCGTGGTTTACGCAAAGAAAAGAGGATCTCAATCAAAGATTGGAGGGGGTAAGCTAAGAACAAGTCAAGTTGAGTGTTGGGCTTAGCTTGAATTCGGTCAATTCATATACATATAATCATTGCAGTTCCAATGCCTATCGGTACACGTATAGTGAAATTAAACACTTTGTTCGATACTATTCCTTCAGAAAAGTTAAAGTTTCTTCTAAATCACCTTCAAACCCATAACACATAACATAAAAACTTTATTGAAAGTGTATTTCAATTTCCATTTCCTTAATCACGAACCGTCCTATCCGCAATCCAAATAAACATTTTATCGTGTGTCCATCCAGGTGAACTGCTCACTTAACCGAAATACAAATTGAAATCTTTTCATCTGCGCAATATGTTGGATACTTCAGAGAGTGACCTTGGTCCTTGCTCCCTTTACAGTGTTCAGTGTCTCGTAATCGCAAAGTATTGGTTTAATTGTGGCAAATCAAAGTCATCCCTTATTAAACTGTTACGCAACGCAGCTGTATTATGCGACCTCAATCTTTTATAAATCCGATTATAAGCCTCCTCCGATACCATTCCAAGCTGACTGTCATAAAAAGGGTAATACATGTTCATTTTTGTAAACGTTTTCCGACTTAAGTTGTTTTTCGTAATTAAATCACAGCAGGACATCGTTATTTGCGCCCGTGTTTCGAGGAGAGCGCTCCACTGGGCACTTCCATTAGTTCCGCCGAAGGGCAGCCAGTGTAATTGAGTGCCTTTCCATATACAAACCTTTTAGCACAGCATGAATAATAAATGGCAAACGGATGTGTGTACTTTTACGGGGATCTGTGGTTGACAGATCAGACGCAATCGACTGCTATTAAAGCGGCCGGTCGGCGTCTTCGATTGAACAATAACCCCATACCTCTGTTTTTTTTTTTATTTAAAGTTTTTCGATGTACATTTGTAAGTAAATAGGAAAGGGCTAGGTGTGTGAATTTAGCAGGGTAAACTTAGTCTATCTAAAAGTATATTGTGGTACATTCATATGGCTATGTACAAACGTTTGATGTGACTTTAGTTTCTGGATGACATCTCAGAAGGTGTATCACTGTTTGATACCGATTCGCATGGATATCCCACGATAACGAAAGTATGGATCCTACCCAGAGTAGGGTTACATCTTAACTCTTTAACTTAACTCCTTTAAGCAGGGAAATAGATATTGAATCGGACGGAGAGACACTAAATTTGCTGTCTCTTTTTGTTTTGTCAGTTGAAACGAGTGTTTTTCTTGGAGTGATAGATTTTTCAACTCCGACGAACTGACAAATTGACAGTCAGTTGTTTACTGACAACTCACTCTATATTCTCTATAATTTATCATTTTATCAAAGACTCACGCCTCAACAACGCTTTAGAATCATTTAAATTTGCTGCTTCGAAAGTAATCGTTCAGTTCATAAAAAAAGCACAGAAAATTACGTGAAACTTATGGTCGATATAATCGTTCATCTCAGCAAGCACCTTCCTTTCTTCTGGTATACGCATATAAACCAACAACATTGAACAAGTTATAACGAAGATAATATCGAAAATGTTCGATAAACATTGGGCTGACAGATATCGGTATGTTCGAAACAGCAGTGTTAGTCAACTGGATGAAATTAAGAGTTTACTGGGCTATGTTGTTACAAGCAATTAGTCTGATATCCCCATTGCATCAGTCTTTTTCTCTTAAAGGTGTTATATACTTTGTTACATCAGTCTGGCACAGAGCGAGGGATCTTAGATTCCATTTACATTATAAAAACCTTAATGTGTTGATTTTCCAAAGAAAATCGTTTTCAATAATAAAGTGACCAGTTTATACCACCATTACGTTAAATGAATCTCCCTGGAAAGTAAGACTGTAATACCTCACTCTTTTCACGAGTTGTGTGACTAGTAGCTCCATCCTGTTGAAAATGAGGATCGTCTGTTTCTATTTCCTGAATTTGATTCCACAAAAACATATAATCAGATGTCTATAGCGCTCAGCATTGACAGTAAGAGCTCTTTCATTTGCTTCTACAAAATAAATGAGCCAAAGACCGCACCAAACAGTACATATCTGTCGATGGAAAGATTTGCCCAAGTTGCGACAATTTTGACGAATTCATCCAATGTGAAATGAGCTTTATTACCAAAGATGATTTTATGTGAAAAACCAGCATCATGTTCTAACAATCAATTGACGAAAGTTTTGTATTATTTACTCTCTAACTATGTATCTATGGTTGAAATTGTACATGTATCTTCTTCACAGCTATCAAAGATGACATAAAAAAAGGCAGCGTTCGGAAATATATTTACTACTGCCATCTAGGCGCGGCTTTAATATGGAAGAATTTCTGATTATCAATGCAAACGTTAATACATTACCACTTCCAAAAGTTCTTTGCATACTCATTAACAGAATGATAAAAATTGGTCCTAGAGTTGTAAAGACCAATGATATGTGCGCCAGTTCTAAAGGGCATGCATAAATATTCCCCTTCACTGCTTGTTGTTTGAAAATAACCATATATTGGGATGATCAACGCAATATATGAAATAGCCTGGTTGTTTGACTCAGTCTACTAGGAGCGTCATAAATTGAAGGATAGCCCAAGTTTTGTTCTTGGTGGACAGTTCGAAATAGTAAGGCAAGTCATGATCCATCCGTGCATCAAGGAAATGTAAAGACAATGTCTAAAAATAAATACATTTTATATCCCTTTATCCATACAATGTCACTAGTTCTATGAGACATTTAAATTTTCTTAAAAACGGAAATAAAAAAAAAGATATCTGAATATAAACCCTTTGGCACCAGAAGCACTTACTCAAGTGTACTTAATTGACCCCTTAAACTATGTAGGGTGGAATGATTAATTTATGTCAAACCGACTGTGAAATCGTTTGAACACAGTTTTCCATAAAAAAATACAAATATTCTAAAAGAAGTAGAAGGGAGTATAATAAATTCTGTGGAAACGAAATAGGAATGTTAATTAATGAAACAACGTTCCGTAAATTCCTCAAACGGCATTTATTTCAGTCGTCTAAATGTAAAGTGATTTCGTCCCAATTCATTTATTTTTATTTCAATTCTGTCTCCTACTTGGGAATATAGTGGTGAATGAACTGTGATCTTTTGTTAAATACTCTCAGTAAGGTCTCGAAAACGAGTGGTCTCGCTGTGAGGCCATGGAACTAGTCTTCTCCACAAACAAAAACACGACCCCCCACTTTCACCATCGTTTTGAACTGACACGAACAAACAATGCCTGACAGATAAAGATAAGAAAATTAGAGTACAATTTCCTAAAACTTCGTAAAGGAAGTCACGACAGTCACATTCGGTAGCATATGTTTGTCAATAGCAAATCGTCAATGTTAACCCTGGTCGAGGTCGCGGGAAAATACAAAACAGGTTGAGGTTCTGAGAAATCATTCTTTGAGTCTGGTTAGCAAACTCATCTCAGGTCTCATTTCCCGTAATCCCAGTGTGACCTTCGATACAGAAAAGAATCAAAGAGTTTAGCCTTGCGATCAAATTCAAGGAGTTCCTGTATTCTTGAACTATGTATTTTGAAACAGGTTACAGTGTTGAGCAAGGCCTTAAGCGCAGCATGACTATCGCTATTGACGCCGACACTCCGACCCCGCCACCTATTCTTAACAATATCGGTATCCATTAAGATAGCACAGATCTCCACTAGGAAAACAGAGCCAAGCTCGCCTAACGTATGGTCAAATTTAAGCGTTGTCAGAGACCCCTGAGTAAGGCAACATCTTCCGGATGTGTCTGAGCGTAGCTTGAACTATTTAGTGTATGTAATTGAGAGTCGACTTCCATTCACCATTGCAGTGGAGACAGAACGCTACCCTGGGTACAGCCTCTGTTGACAACTGCCATGGCGGTCACAGTCCGCACCTGCAACCAGAGTTCTATTCATCGACATTGCCCTGATCCACAATACCAATGTCACATCTAATATTCAGTGACGGACAAAACAATAGGACCACCGAGTATCGATTTAAATTTCATTGAAAAACTCAGATATTTAATAGTTTTTTAAACAGTTTTTTTTCCATTTTATTATTGTTTACATAAAGAAAAACAATAATTATTCACAAAAAAACTTAAAAAATGTTTTTTTTTTTTTTTTTAAAAACCAGAAAGGACAAAACAATAGGACCACTGTACAAAATGTTAGGAATCTTGCATTAATATTAAACTTTATTGTTTAGGAGTATCCTTTATTTTTTATCCTTTTTTTTTGGCAAGGACGCGACGGTGGGCGGAAAGTGCTCGTCGATATGGCGGACCAAGCTACTTGAATGCTGCTCCACAAATCTTCTTTATTATTGAGTTTATCGGCGCCAAAAGATTCTTTTACTATTGCTTATAAATTTGCCAAGGGATCGAGGTCTAGAGAGCGGAAGGGCCAACGCAACAGATCAATATTATACTCTTCTAGTCACATTTTTACTTTGTCCGCCATTTGCAATCACCAAAACCTCACCTAAGCTCTTGGCGTTTAAATTCTGGTCATGGTCTCTTTTATCCAAAATATTGGAAATTTTTATCCTTAATTTTTTGTGAATAATTATTGTGTCTCTTTATGTAAACAATAATAAAATGAAAAAAAATTTTAAAAAACTATTAAATATCTGAGTTTTTCAATGAAACTTAAATTGTTACTCGGTGGTCCTATTGTTTTGTCCGTCACTGTATATACAATATTAGTATGAGGTCGGACTGCAGAGATATTACAGGGATTACAGGGCTAACGAGGCAGAGTACTATTTGGTATTTTTGACGTGAAAATACTTGTAACAGTATTTCTTGGATTTAAAGGGAAAGAAATAAAATATTAAATCTCAAATGTCTCAAGCCCCTTCAAAGTATCAGCTTTCATTTTGATACAACACCAATATATCTGATATCCCCTTTCATTCAACGTCAAGAGCGCACGTCATCAAAAGTCAGTATTTAAAAACATCGATTACTTCCCATACCCCAAAGTCGTACATATGTCCCCTGTGGTATGCCAATAGCAGTCAAAAAGTTATCAATGTCAAAATCAACACCCACTCCGTTCATTGTAAAATAAAACCACAAGCACCATCGACATTTTTCTGTGGCATCAATAACACTCGTATCCTTTTTCGATTTCCTGCAATTGTTGTTCTTTTTTTTGTTGTTGAATTTGACATGCCTTACTGACAAGGCCAGAGCGATTCGAAACCGTATTTAAAGGAAACCTTAATCGACTACAAAATCATATTAAATTGCGAACTTTGTACTTCTCGATGAATGAAGAGGTTTTTGTTTTTTTGTTTGTCAAAAGGCTTATATCCTTATGTCAAGGAGTCCATAAACAAGTCATTGCAGTCTACTCGATTCGTGTATGGAATACGGAATGCAAATTCTCCTATAAGCCGATGAGGGTTAGACAACAACAAAACAGCTCTTGCATGTCTCATCTAACATCTTGATGGAATTTTTAATGCAATCCAGTAGGGAGAACTGGGGCAACCATCATCCCCACCCACTGTCAGGGCTTGAACAAAATAAGCTTACTGGAGCGTAAAGGAATTGTGTCTGCTCGTTATTTAAAACACGATGCAAAAAAAAAAAAAAAATAAATAAATAAATAAAATAACAATGAACTTCCAACCGGCTTTATTGCCTCTGGCTAAGTGTGCACCGCACTGGGTGGGCCCTGTCCGGCAATGGTCGATTGATACAGAACAAGTCAATTCTTATCCTTTTGCGATAATATTGTGTGGTCGATTGTTATCCAGTTGTTCGGCCCAGTGAGTTGTAAACTCAAAGTGGATGCTCTGTTGCGTTGCCTCACTGACCAGCTTGCTGTGCAGTTTTAAAGTGCAAGTCAAGTGCTTTTGACTGGGTCTATTTACACGAAGAAGATATAACTTGTTTGTTAGTACGATGACATACAAACATATAAAGGCTGCAATAAAACAAGGAGGAAGATGGAGATGAATAAGTTGAAGGTTAGAAGGAAATGTTGGCGGTTGAATAACAATTAAAAAATATTTTATTTTCCATAATATTCGTGAGAATATTGTCTAATGCTATAAACTAGAACAGTGAACTAGACTCACTGGAATTTAATCTATTGGACTGAAATGCCGTCATTGCTTGGAAACGACAGAAGTGGGTTGTCACTCAATCGTACGATCCTGTTGTCCACTTGATTTTATATATAAGGTGACCAGAGAGCAATGATACTTTTTCCAATTTTTATATTTCGGCAGCTGTCAGCTGTCACCAATGACATTTATCTGTCAAAATATGCAGTAAGGTTTTTAATTTTATCACGAATCGTTTCACGCTTGTCGAATGTCCAGAAATTATTAAAAAATATTAGGTATAGAAATTCCGTCTCAGTTGTAAATACGAAACGTGAAGTCGGTCGTCATCATGGCTTTAGTGTGGAGGCAATAAGTCGCACCGTGGAAAGGTTTGAGCGTGAGTGGATTCTTTTGGGCCTTAAGCTACCAGCCAGGCAGAGATTGGTGCGAAATCCAGAAAACATAAAATACCTGGTCGCCTTGTAGATAATAACATCAATAAGATAGAGATTTTCGATATTCCTACTGAATATTCACATAGCTTGAAACGTACGTATTTACATATGTTCTTAAAACTTTTGAACGTACGACACACAAAATTTTTCCTGGGACTATGTCGTACATGAACTTGAACTGAAGCAGCATTTTATTATGCTGAATTTGTTATTGGGTTTTAATATGGAGCAAGGGGTTCCAGGTTCAATCCCTAGACAACACCTAAAATTTTTTTCACAGCTCCACCTGTGAACTTCTCAAACAACAGAAGCAGTAGACCCCTTCTATGTCGCGTCATTTGTATTTTCACGTTTACGTTCGAGCAACGTTTGCATGTTATTCAAAATTGCTGCCGAAATTTGGACTCGGCTTTTCGCGCAATTTCAAGCGACTTCGCAACTAGGGAAATTGCAAGCGAAGTGTTTAAGTGTCCGAGCGAATTCGTGTTGACAGTTGATCTAGTCGCTTGCAGTTGCGTGATGTCGCTTTTGCTTTTCGCCAAATCGGTACGCCATGCACACCTCTATATGCACTAATGTAATTGATCACTAGGAACGAATCGCATTGTGTCGCGCGACATGAATTCGGTTGGGTATAAACGTAGCCTAATAGCTCTTACTCCCATTTTCGGTCATATTAATTCCACCATTGATGATGAATTTGAGTCAACATATTCACAATTGAGATCCTGTGCCAGTGAGACAAAGCACTGATTAAAGTACCAAAAATATCGCTGCCGTAAGTGCCTCAGTTCAAAATGAGTTAAATTAGTTGACTCCAAGCCATTCACAGGAATAGGGAATCCCCATTTCATATTGTGACGATTTTAGATCCACGTGGGACACGAGTGTGGTTGCTCACATGATCTACGAAAACCTATAAATACCTCTGCGTAGGTCGTCATGTTGAAGTTAAGTAAGTCCCTAAAAATTTTTCAAAGTTTAATTTACTCCACGAAGTCAAATAAGTGCCAAAAGAACGTCATCTTGACAGATACTTCTATCAATTCTTCCTGCTTTTTGTGTTCCCAAACGTGGAGTAAAGCATTCATAATCGTAGTATCAGACTAATCAAATTCCAAATGTCAGTGCACACTCTTAATATAATTAATTTGGTATTTACCTTTTTGAGGTTCTCTCAATGTGAGCAAACGTCTTGATGTGAAATAGCCAGTTCGTCATTAAAACTTGCCTTCGTGGTATTGAAGTTTCTGCCAATTTTACTTATTCCTCTTTAATTCCTGCCTTTCTTTGCCTTTCGACCTTCCTTAGCGGCATGAAGCTACTATCGAGTTTGCTGTTACCACTGTTGCCCCGCCGACTACCAACAGAATCTGTCTTAGCGGTATTGAGCGTGGAATTCGTGTTGCCATCTCTTAGTTTTCAATATCTCAAACAAGACCTTTTCGACATGGGAGACTCTGGTAGGACCACTCCACACAGTCTCGTAAAATCATTGACCCAATTTCGGCCTACCACCTTGGACATGTGTATTTCTCATTTAGTTAATACCCACGACATATTCTGACCCAATTCCCCCTCTCTGGTTCCATAGCCTTTGCCTCAAATTTTCGACAAAATTCAGAGCTTTAATGCTTCCTCAGTTCACCTGGATACTGGCATCAGCTTGTGTGTATTCCTTAACCCACTAACGCCCCAATTACATGACATTGGCATCGAAATCAAACATCCCAGCGTCTTCTTCTCGTCGAGAGTTAATGCTTGCTTTTTGATCCGTCTCACCGATGACCGTCACTACGACGGACATGTCAATTAGGTGGCTTTGGTTCTTTGACAAGAAATTGTAATTAACTGACAGATAAATATTTGCCCACTTCTCCATCACGGGTTTCGTCCCTCTCTTCGGTTTTTTTTTTTGCTTTTTGCAGAACAACCCCAATAAGGCATTATGAGTAGAACGTACTGTTAGAGGCTGATCCATACCTGTCAGTGGAACGGACTGACATTGCCCACTTAATTGTCAAAGGTTCTGTGTTTGATGAAATTCTTAAGCAAATTTTTGAGGTATTTTTCCTTTTACTAATTTAAGGACGTTTCCATTAAAGTTTCACCAGGGATATTCGGTTCATCTCCACTAGATACACTCAAACACACACACGCGCGCATACACACACTATACTATTTTTGTGAAAAATTTTCTTTTTTGAGGAAATCTCTGACGATTCTGTGAAATCCATCCGTTTAACGAGGCGTTGATTCATAAGATGAGAGGAAGAAATATTACACTCATACTGAGATGAAAGATCTAAAAAGGTCCAAACCATGTGCCGTGTAAAAAATGGTTTCCGGAAGGGTTTCCGTGGCAAAATAAAATGTTTTACCAACGAAAGGACGAACGTAAAAAAAAAAAAAAAAACCAAAAGAAATGCGAAATGTTCTTGGTGCGGATTCTTCAAAGACATTCATATGATAAATGAAAATATGTTTCTGTGTCAGAAGGAAGACATAATCCACAAAAATAAAAAAAGAAGAAGAAACGACGAGAACGTATCCCTTGTCCTTTATGCGTCTGCTGTACGTTTTCCAAGTCAAATCATTCCCCGCAGCGGTGGGAGGAGCTTACTTTTATCATCGCTGCCAAAGGAAACCAAAGCAAAGTCCCTGCGAAGGTAGCGAACTAAGAAGGATTTCAAAGCGCACTTGAAAAGGACAACGTGAATTCCGCCACATTGCCTGTTGGGAAGCTCTGCAAATAGCAATTATTGTGTATCTATAGATAGACTGGATTCGAGGACTCATTACATGCGTACAAACATAGATTAACAGAGACCTGGCAGCCGGGTAGATTGATTGCATGCACGGGGGTTCCGGGCCGTGCGCCACGCCGTGCCGGTTGTTCGCTCGCAATTGGAAATTATAGACAACATCTTTGACACGGTACAAACATAATTGACTTGTCTCTCATCCGGTCGGTCTCAATTTTCGTATTTACAAAGGACACGTCAGTGACAAACGAAGCGAAATGATTTCAAAGGGATTTCATAACGAAATTCCACAGATACTTTATCAATTTGTGCGATATTATTGGACGCCTGGGTGGGTGATTCTTCGATGTTAAAATGCTTTCGAAAATATGGCGATTTGAATGAAAGGTTATGTTGAAACTCCGTGAACAATTTGACAATTTGGGTTGACAAAAAAAAAGTTCAATAAGTAGAAAGTTTTGGGAAAGGCTATTGTCTATGTATCTGCTGGAGAACACGAAAAGTCGGGGATGGATGCGATGTTTGGTTGAGTATCATAGTTGAATGAAATTGGTTTCATTGCTCTTTAGGCTGAAGCCACCCAAATAGTGGCACTCAAACAATGTCTCAAAAGATTATATATGAATCAGTGATCATGTGAAGGTATAGACCTGGAGATATAAGCACATTATGGCTCACTAAAATGCGAAGGTCTTACACAACGTCCTTGAAATAATAGCGCGGTGCTACTGAAGAGGATTGTGGAAAATGGGTCAGTCGAGTCTGCGGAGTCCCTTGTCCACCTATAGAGACAATCTATGTGCTGAAGTTAGTGTCACACCTATCCAACTAAGTCGACATTAGGATACATCTGATTTTAGGCAGCACTTTCAAACCCAGTCTCCTTCTTTTTATGTGCAGCGACTAATCCACGAAAGACTGATTCAAAGCTTCAATACCAAAGATGTCAGGTAAAGAAGCTTGAGCGCTGTGTCCTAGGAATTATTTCGAATCAATAGATCTCCGTCAACTAGCAAATCAAGAAGAAAGCTTGTCTCTCCGCAAAACCAAGACTCTCGTCTAAGGCGGGATTCAGTGTATGAACCTAGTCCGAAGAGTGCAAATGTGAAAGAAGGATACCCTGATGATGCAACCAGAAAATTGCCAAGCTAGGGACCAATCACTGACGCCACTGCACGCGGGTGTAATTGTGGAATATCCTATCCTCATTATAGCTCCTGTTCCTAGTGTGATGTACTGCAAGTTTTTGTTAAATTATTGCGGTATCTAAGCATTTGAGGATGGTAGATCCAAAATACAATTAAAATCTGTATTTTTATGGAAATCTTCAAAAAATGGACGTGGAGATATATGATGTGGAAACATACATATATATATTGAGTGTCTAAATATTTGATATTTTCAAAATGTTTTCAAGTTCAAGCAAAATAGTAAAGTTATGAAAAAGTGGGTGTATATCGAAATTACTTACACTTATACTGGTTTTCTTCAAGAGAAGACCCCAAATATTTAATTTTTTGACCCAACAAGGTAGCTTTATATTAGAGGTTGTGTATCCCGTCAGCTCTGAGAAGGTTATTGAGTAGTTAGGCCTTACATCGAACAACTAAGGACATGATGGGCCTGATGAAGTTTACAAACTTTCTGGAGAAAAATTTATCTGGACATAACTAGTAAATAATCTTAGGTTGTTTTATGAGAATTAAATAACAGTTCGAATCTCATACTGCAATCATTGATCTTTAATTTAAATTATGTTTAAATATTCCTCGGTTCCCCGTTGATTCATTTAATTACGGTTTCATTAATTTTTTGCTTTTTGACCTGGAATGCCATGAAATCAAAGTGACTTTCCATGTCTGCCTTGAAGTAACCTCTAAGATCCCAGTTTAGATAGATATAAGGCCTCCAATATGCCTTCATGCTTCATGTGCATTAGAGCTATACAAACAATACGAAGGCAACAATCGAGGCTATTGTTAACCTGCTTCCAGCTAAACTCTTTTATGGACATCAGGACAGATGAGATCTGAAATCCGATAAGAGCACTCCCCCCCAACAAGGGATACTCTCTTTCCGTCTTCCAAATCAAATCACGAAGTCTTATTCTGAGTAAAGAGAAACGTGTTATCTTCTACATACATATATTTGCATCTTTTTGGGCAACCAGGATCGTATGATACCCTATACCCTTTCTTATGCAGCCCTCATAAAGTGGGCTTGGCATTTTTTGATAAATTACAACAATAACTTCGAATGTTTTATGCAAAGTTTCATCACAATCGATTTTCTGATGAAAACGTCCCAAAAAGTGAGCGTGGGTAATTCGATGTACGGAACAATTGTAGAGAATTCAAATATCTAAATATTTTTCTTAATAATTTCATATAAAACAGGTGACATACGTGTGGATGGTCGGACATGGCTCAATCGTTTTCTCTATTGATGCTGATCAGGAACATACAGTGGTGGCAAAAATAATAGGGACAAGATGACTTTAAACATATTTTTTTATCTGCTTCCTAATTCCTTCCACTTACAATTACAAATTTTATAGTGTATCATTGTATTCATTTGTGCAATTAAACTTCGTACTCCTTTCCGCGAATGCCTTCTTCCTTTTAACATAAAAACGAAATATGTACCTTAACCACTTGCTCGGGCTGGAAAAAATAATAGGGACAAATAAAATATATTCAATTTATTTCAGTATTACTTATATTATGTACACCAAATCTTTGTTTCTTCAATATTTAGTGGCCCCACCTTTGTTCTTCAGTACAACAAGACATTTTCGTGGCATAGAGCCGACCAGTGCTCTGCATGTTTCGATTGGATTAGCATACCAAGTTTCTTAAACCACCTGCCACAAATGTGCACGATTTCTTATTTTGATCTTTGAAACTTCCCTTCTTAGGACTCCCCGAAGATGTTCAATTGAGTTTAAGTCTGGTAACCTCGACGGCCAATTCATATATCTAATCCTATTTTCTTCAAACCAGGTTTTCAGAAGCCTTGAATAATGCTTGAAGTTGTTATCTTGCTGGTATTCCCACTTTAGCGGCATGTTGTCCACCGCATATTGTAGCATGGTGTTCTGCATTACATCTTTGTATACCACGCGTCCATAATGTCTTTAAATCCAAAAAAGAGGACCAACGCCATACAAAGAAAACAACCCCAAATAGTGATGCTGCCTTGCTTTACTGTCTTCCTGGTGTACGTAGGATTAAGCTCCTGATTTTTTGGACGTCTCACATAAATTTGCCGTCAGACTCAAAAAGATTTATCTTAGTTTCGTTGGACCATGCGATTTAATTCTGATTTAATTCTGCAAATACTTTCCTCTTCTTTATGTTTGCTGTGCTGATATGAGGAACTTGTCTTGCCATGTAACCCACTTTCCATTAGTCTTCTTCTTATTGTCCGGCTACAGACTGGAGCCTTTAACTCAGTTCTTAAGTCATTGGAAGAGGCAAACGGGTTTTTTTACAAGCCCTTAACAACTGTCGGTCGAAAGCTGTTATAGTTTTCCTTGGTCGTCCACCGGTTTCCGGTTTATTTTGAACCCTAATAGCATTGTGATCTTTTATTTTTGAGAAATTCAAAATTTCCGCTATTGTTCAGACAGTTAGCTTTATATATACTTAATGAGGTCTATCTCGATTATTTATGTATGTTACAAACTATGTATCAAACTTTAGACAAGTAAAGATTAAGATACACACAACACTTGAGAAGCTAGACTGTGAGTCAAAGCAAGCATTTAAAAAGACTTTGCGAACGCTCAAACGATTTCTGTTTAAGTTCTATGGGAGATACCCAGTTCTTTCTCAGAACTCTAATACAGGCGATCTCAGTAGTCTCCTATGCATCATTATAAGCTCATGATCCTTTTCCCACATCGACCTTATCTGAAGGCATTTTAATATAACCATTTACCGTGCATATACTTTCACTTTCCTAAGCTACCTCCAAATAAGGCTTTCGATAATGCACTATAAGAAGGTTGCTTGTTGCGAAATCGTGACCATTAAACAGAATAAAAGTTATCATGAATCACTGAAAAACTTATTAAAATCGAATTGCCTTATTCTCGTCTAATACTCCAAGGGTAGTCTAAAAGTCTAAAGCATTCACGCGGAAATTGTGTTTCTCCTCACACCAATAAAACAATATATATTTCCTGTTTACTTTTTTTGATTATAAAACTAAGCCAGGAGACCATGAACTTCATCATGAAAAGAATTGAATTGTTACAGTTCAATGAACAACCCAAACTTTATAAGTAAATTTATCCTAAAGCAGCACACCTACACACCAGTGGCCTTTCCAGCAAACAAAATAGCCAGTTTCTGGGACGTCGAGCAATTAATTTACGATCGACTTTTAAATTTGTCGTCTGTCTGGTGAGTGAAATTGGGATTGAAGGTCTTATTAGCTTCTTATTTTCACCTGAAACTGTAAAGGATGTGAATTGCTTTCGTAGATTTCAAGATTTGATATTGATTTATGTTGCCAATTTAAAAAAATGGCGAATATTATGTACATAAGTGAACAATTTAAAGGTTGTTCCACTCCATTAATTGTCCCATCTGACATCTTAGAGCCTGTTCACACAGGAATGACGGCATTTCTGTTCACATTCGCGTGTTCAGATTGTTAGTTCTAGTATTAGGGGTTGGCGATAAATAAATTTGGTTAGGTTTACACAAACAATTCTTTAATTAAAGTTAATGCTTTCCACAGCAAGTAAATCATGTGTGAACAGGGTCTTATGCTTTCAAAATTCAGTTGACATAAAAATCCAAAAAGTGACAAATACCAGCTGTCAGATATCAGTCAAGTATTAGTGTAGTATTTTTCCGTTGTCTTTACCATATACTTATACATATATGTATCATCGGCTATTTGTTTGTTATTTTTGAAAAGGCTACAAAAAATTTTTTTTATTAACGGTTGTTGCTTTATTGAAAAGAGTAAGCTTTCTTTGGCTAGGTTAGCAGTGGGTCATCCTGTGAAGCCAAAATTTCAGTACATGGTTGATTATTTCGGCCCCTATTGCATGAAAAGCTTGACCAACATTGTTCTTGATTACCTGAATTATTTCTGCCAAGTATATCAAATCTCAGCTGGGCGTCAGTGTCACAATATCATATGATTCCAAAAACAACCAACAGATGCCCAACAGATGTTTGCATTCAGTCGAAGTCGTCTTTAGAGCACGCGTCACAAAGATAAGAGACATCTCACATAGATCGAAGACTCAGCCTTGTTTGTTTAATATCGCGACTGACAGTACACCTGTCTATTGGATCTTAAGCATCCAGAGGTACAAATTGATAACTGTGCTAGTTTGTCCCCGGGGGCCCAAGCATATCATATTTAAAGATATTTAAATAAATATCGTCCCGGACAACCTGCGTGTGCGAAAAAAGGCCTACAGTCGCTCCTTCTTGCTATATAAACAATTATTTTTTTAATAAGATTTTTATATCTATTGAGGTTATTGAACTCAACTCCTTTACCTAAGCTTCAAACCTGGAATTTATAAACCTTGAGGATAAGAGTGTACAAGTTGCGGCGGCAAATGATTAAATTTGATCCTGTAAGCTTGTTGCCCAGATTTTTAGACAAAACTTGCCACAATTTGGACTAATTTGACTCATTTTGAACTGAAGCACTTACGGCTGCAATATTTTTCGGTACTTCGACCAGTGCGTTCTCTCACTGGGACAGGAACATTCAATTGTAAATATGCTGACTCGAAATTAACCGCTATAGCACACACAGCTTGTCTGGTGCGACGATTATCATGAACGACAATTGGAGTAAGGGCTCTTAAAGTTGCGACTTTAAAAATTTCCTCAAAAAGTTGACCTTGATTGATGTTTTGACACTGACAGATCCTAATAAAAGATTAAAGGTGCGCGAGTATTAAAATACAAAAATGTTATGTCAGTATTGAAAAGTTTTATGTACTTTTACTTATTCTTATATTTTCCTTGGGTATGTTGCTGTCGTACAGTAGACCGATAAAAGCAATGCTAGGTTCAGTTCTTGTAGATTTTTTAAGGCGTTATCAGCACAATGTTTAGTGTACACGATTCAAACGTATGTATGACAAAATTCGCGTCCTACAATGAACAAGTTAACCATTATCTTAATTCATACATCTTTCAAAACTAATTTAATAAGAGTAGTACGCACAACATTGTGTCTACCACCACCCCATGTCCATCAGTACTCGTATCTCGAAACAAGATGTTCGAACATTCGAAAGACGTACACCCCTTTTGAGTGAAAAAGTTCTTCCCCGAGTCCGTCTCCTCCTCGTAATTTGTACTAGAATCCCATTTTCGAACTTTCGAAAACACCTCCTGGCCGAGATTCTGCGCTGTGCACCACTGGAAATACATTTCGAAATGTCTCCACCTCAGTGAATAACATTCACCCAAGCACCTTACCTACTACGTTTACGATAATTTGTTTTGTAAACAACAGTCAAACAGGATATGACTGTCTGCTTTTCAGTCAGTTCGTAATTTGAATTCGTATCGTTCGGCAGCATTCGTAGTCGAGTTGTTTGAAACCATGCGTTTAACGTGCTCTATTTGTATCTCTATGTTCAGTTGAATTAAGGACACGTCGCTAGGTGAAGCCGGTGTGAGATTATTCGTTGTTGTTTTGTGTTGTTTTTTTCTTTTTCTAGGATTTCCGGCAGATCCTTCTCTCGAGCGATTGGTTTTACGGATTTTTGAAATATTCGTTCTAAATTTAAAACGGGTTCGGAACCATTCGAAAATCAATTTAACGGAAGAATTAATTTTAACCCGGATCTCCGGCAAATAGCTAACGTGAACCTTGGTAAAAATAGAATTGTGCTGAATATCCTTTCCTATTCTTTAAGAAAAAAAAATTATAAAAAATTTTCGTTTATTGTACCTAATTTTGCGAAGGAAGTTTAGCGTGTCCTGTTTAGGAAAACAAGTGAAGATTTTTTTTTTATGTATTACTGTGAAGTGCTATGCGGATTACTCAGTTTGAAAGGAATACACCATAAAGGAACCGCTAATTAATGAGTCTAAACCGTGAGTAACAAGATTACAAAGTGTATATGCAAATTTAGGTTTAAGTTTTCTTTGATGTATTGGATACCGATTTAATGGAGCTTAATCCTTAAAATCGTTCAAACACTGTTGTTTAGTTCGGTAAAGTTTGAAATTGGTTTCGGTGCGTGCTCTGGGATGAGGGTGCAAAATGCAGAACTGTGTGTATCTGGTTTTGTTGGGACAGGACCCACATTGAGAGTGCAGAGATAATGGATACTTAATTGTGGAATAATATTGTTGTTTTGTGTGCACATCATGCGATGGGATGGGCGGCTTTATTTTATTTATCTGGGTGGGGTGGTCGCTGGTCAGCACTTTCTGGGGGGTTAGTAGAAGGATGATTGAAGAATGGGGATTTGCTATGTTGTTCACATAGAATTGAGTTGAAATACAATGATTGATTAAGATAATTATATATATTTGAAAGATACATGTTCATATGAGCACTGCTTTGGAATATAACCTGTTAACTGAAATATTGCCACGTGTCCGGCCATTATTTATGAGGGATCGACAAAGTGTTAAGAATCTTTTCTTGACTTATTATTCCAGTTATTGTACATTTAATATCTCCACAAGGACTATTTCAATTTAAGACCAGCAGAGGTAATGGTACAGTGGTTAGCTTCTAATGGCCTCATGCTAGGACCCAATATAAATAGTTTTATGAAGTTTTTCCATAGACAAGGAATCATAGGCTACCCTTTCTCTATCTCGTTAGAAAGTCCACAATTTATATAACTATCTCTGAAATATGGTTTAATGAATATGAAAGAATGACAAGACATAGCCACAGATGTTTTAAATTGGTAAAACTAGGCGTTCTCGAAAGCAGCCTGGAATGGGTATAAAGGTTCGAGAAAGTAATTTTCCAACTTTCAATACTTAAAATAGCGCAACAGAAAACTATAGGGTTAGATAACTATATACATATAAGCACAGTGAAAAGAAGTCTGTTCTATGTTTGAGTACAAGGAAACTTATTTATATCGGAGCTGTAGGCATCGTAGCGCCGTGGTTTGTGGGTAGAATCATTGGAAGGGTGTTGAAGACTTAATTCTTAGAAAATACAAATTTCTGGCTATAAGTATCGTAAAAAAGTTTGTATGTCTCATGGATATGTAAGAAAACAATAAATCTTCACCAGTCCTACCAAAAAATATTAGAGAGTCTCACTTAGGGATTTTCATCAAAAATCCAAGAAAGGCAAACAGTAAGTCTAGACAAGATACATCCACTATGTACATCAGAACGAGGCCAATCTTTTGATCATCAAAAATAGTATGACGCAATTGAATCCGAAAATTTTGTGATTTTCCTCGTTAAAGCAAGGCAACAAAAATCGATAACAAAAGTTCTGATATCGACTTACTTCGGCAGGTCCGGAACGGTCAACTGGTCTGGCAGCTACTGTCAGTACACCTACACTTATAGTATACAAAATAAAATTTTCCAATTTTCAATGAATTTAACGAACTTTTGTTAGTCTCTTCATCCCCTTTGTGCCAAAACATTTTATTCGCACTTTTTCTAACTCTGAAAATGTTGAATGAGTTCGGTTTATTTCTATTTAACAATGTTCTTAGAGTTAGTATGTATATTTTGTGATATGAATAGTTCAGTGGAAGTTCGGGTCTGACATATTTCATGCACTTAGCACATTTAAGATAGTTTTGTTTACGAACATTTGTCTGTTTACATATAAGAATGCAAACATAGTTCATGGTTGTTATTAAGTTTAACTTTTTTAATTATTTTTTTTAAAGCTACTTGTTTGTCTATGTTGTAAAGGGTTTTTCAAAAGTCGTGCACATTGGAAAGTCGGCCTAGAAAATTGTGTTTTCATTTTTTTTTATAATATGACTCTTAACAATTATGTGTGAAAAACACAACCCTTCCATCCACCAAGATGACTACAAGGCCTCATACGAACTTCAAAATTTTTAAATTCATCAACTTCGGTCTGGCTGTTGTTCTTCAGCTGTGCAGCAATCGTTGTTGACATTTCCATATAGACTTTAGTCTATCAAATCAAATCGCATGATCTATGTACATACATACGTAGCCAGTTTGTGTCAAATTAGTAGACCTGAAAACTTGGATCGTAATAACTCACTATTTGTGACTTGTATATCCATCCTCTTGAAAGTAGAAACCGTCTGTTTCCTCAATTTGACACTACGTCAAATCTTCAATCATTTGTCTATAGATCTCTCCATTGACAGTAACAGTTTTCATTTGCATATTCAAAGAAAAATGAATCAATAATTCCACCAGCTTAAAAATCACACCAAATAGTATATATAGTATTGTGGATGTTATAATTTTTTGAAAATATTCGAGGATTTTTTTCTATCCCAATGCGACAATGCTGTTTGTTGACGAATCTATCCAATGTGAAGTGAGCTTCATTACTAAAGATGATTTTGCTTAAAAAAACAGCATCGTGTTCTAATAACCAATTTACGAAAGTTCAGCCTTGACTGTGATATAACTATCCAGCTATGGTTACAATTGTATGTACAGTGGCGACAAAATAAATAGCACAGTTACATGGTAACTAATAATTATGGTCTAAATCTGCAGCTTAATCGACTAAACATAAAATAGTTTTAGTTTATACAAAGTGTATCTTCCCTATTAACTAGCGGTACATGTTACTTCTTAAAACAAACTGCGTAAGGATCGGTCGCTTAAGACCACCTCTAGGACCGACTCGACCATAGTTCGTTTGAGCAAACTCGATCCATTTTTGTCAGCTCCTAAAACAAAGGTAAAAATTGAAAGGGAGGTGAACGTGGATGTTTCTGTTAGCACTAATAAAAATCGCCTCCGAGAAAAAAAATTGTTCGGACGGATTAACAGACAGAAACCATTGGTATAAAATCGAAATAAGTCACGTCGTTTGCAGTTTGCCCGTAACCATGTTAATAAAAATCCAAATTGGTGGAAGAATATTATGTGGACCATCATAAGACGGGAAACAATATGTAAGACGCGGGATCAACCAAGAATTCAACCCTAAATACGCCATAAAAATAGTAAAGCACGGTGGATGCAACGTTCTTGTTTGGGGGTATTTTTCTTCGCGTGGTGTTGGTCCGATTTAGCGGATTGAGGGCATTCTGGAGCAAATGAAATACAAGGACATTTTGAGCAATGTTACGCTTCCTTATGCTGAGAAGGAAATGCCACTGATATGGAAATTTTAGCACGATAATGACCCGAAGGATACAGCTAAATCTGTAAAGCAGTGGTTATTGAGCCAGAAAATTGACGATTTAAGTGGGCTAGCTCAGTCCCCTGATCTAAATCCAATTGAGAACTTGTGGAGGGATGTCAACACATCAATAGACAGAACGGCGGCCACACATTTACATCAACTTTGTGTGGAGATTCTACGTGCTTGGAGTGCCATTCGTTGGAGAGAGGTGTAAGGGCCTGGTATCATCAATGTGCCGTCGGTGTACTAAAGTTATAAAAGTAAATACTACCCGACTAAATATTGATGAGATCTCTATATTTACTTCTTTTCTTTTCTTCACTGTTCTATTAAATTTAATGAATTTCGTAAAGTGTGCTATTTATTTTGATTGCAAGAAATTAGAACGAAGCATCTTTTTTATCTTTTTTTTTTAAATATAAATGAAATGTTTCAGTTTTTTTTTTTTTTAAGTGAACTGTCCCTAATTTTATTTTATTACATAAGTAGTATCTTTTTTTACTGTAGATAAATACAAAAATTTTAAGTTTGAAAAAATGAAACCAAAGTCTGCTATTTATTTTGTCGCCACATATGTACAGTTACGGACAATAAAATAGGGTCACCAGCATGCTTTGCGTAATAAATTAAAAGAAAGTCTGCAAATCATTGTAATTATATTAAATTTATTTTTTGTTATAAGTTTAAATATCAAGCTAAGAAATGGTAACAAAAAAAAGCGAATAACTTCATTCAGTAAATTTAAAATAATGAAAACATAATACGAGAGCATTTTTTTGAAGGACAATAAAATAGGGTCACAATGTTAAGTAACAAATGAATAAAACTGGTTAGTAAAGATAAGAAATTTTAATTTGGACTTAGTACTTTGTCCAATGGCCCTTTTGATCTAATACAGCCTTATATCTAGAGGACATTGAACTTACCAAAGCCCTACAACCACTTTTTGGTATAGCATACCAAGCCGACAGGACTTTTTGCCACAATTCTTTCTTGGACTTTGGTTTCATTGGTCCTATTTGTTTCTTAACAATCCCCCATCAATTCTCAATTAAATTTAAGTCGGGGGGGATTGCGCAGGCCAAGTCATAGGATGTACACCGTTGTCGGAAAACTATTTTTGAGCTAGACCCGAAGTGTGTTTTGGGTCATAGTCTTGTTGAAATTCCCAAGACAGTGACATTTTCAAGCAGAATAATATCTTCAAGTATACTAACGTACATCTGCATGTCCATCGTACCCTTGGACCAAAAAAGAGACCCGACTCCATACCACGAGAAGCAGCCCCACACCATTATATTACGAATATTGTTCGCGAAATCGCTCCTGAATTGGGATAGGTCAGTTAATGGGAAGAAGTGGCGTAAAATCCTGCGGTCTGACTAATCAAACACAAATATGATTGGTAACGATGGCAGACCTTGCGTAAGGAGGCCAAAAAACGCCGAACTGAACGCTCACTATAACACTAAGACTTGTATGGGGTATACCGGAGGTATTGGTCTTCTTCCAGCAGGAATCGTTCGTACGATCTCTTATCGTCTTTCCTATGATGGCCTTATAAAGTATGGGATGGCAGTATTGCGTTCTTTATTGAATTTTATCTATGATTTCGAACGTTTACTGATGTTATATGTAAAATTCATCTTTTTTATTAAAATGCTCGCGGAAGTGGGCGTGGCTTTAGACAATGTATGGATAAAGTAGAGAACCTAAATGTAAAGCAGTGAAGTTTTGAAAAAGCGGGTGGAATTAAATATATTTACACAAGGGCCACACATGTATGGAACATTTTATCCTCTTAGCGCAAATTCGCTTTCGCTATTAATTCTGATTACGTATTTATATTTAAACTTTATAATTTTGTCTATAAAAAAAGCACCAAGGTGATCTCGTACTAAATTACTGAAACAGCGAAACACTTAATAGAATATTCTTATTTGCTTTTCAAGGAAACAATGTTGGCTGAAACTTCTGCATTGGATTTTTAATTTTTGTTAAGGTAAGGATAACTTCATCCTTCATTAGAGAGGGACGTTTATATATTATCTCCATTATACATCAACGTATGTACAAAGTATTTTGCATGATTTTTTTAAATTCGATAAAATTATGAATAATTAAAAGTTGGCAGCCTTGCATAAGGTCTGCTGCTATGTAGAAAACTTCTAATGATATGCCATTTTTTTAGCTGCTTCAGAAAACTTTTTCTGATGACCTTATTGCCTGGGAAAAAATCCTGCTGCAAGGTAGATATCATGTGATTTTTTGTTGAAAATTGATAATAGCTTCGTTCGTGAATGAAGGAGGGTTTTTATGAAGGAGAGTTTCTGCTAAGCAGAGTAGGTACATACTTCGTATCTCTAATATCTGGTTTATATTTCAATTCAATTATATTTTTACTTTTCAAAACAAGCTCCCGTTTATACTGTCAAAACCTGTGTAACGTATTTCATCTCTTTATATTTCGTTTTGAAAACACTTGATTTCTACGACTCGTTTGCGTTGTATACATACATACTTTACATTATATACATAGTTGTTCGACCCAATACATTTGTTGAAGCCAGTGGCGATGTACTTGCAAGAAAAGAACAGAATCAATATTGGAGTGCTGGGCAGTCTTCGAATTGGAAGGTCTGGGCTAGGTACTCTTTGTTGGGCCGTTGTTTCCCATTCGCTCCATGTTCTATCTTTGTTGATGACATTTAGCCTGTCTTGTCCTCATTTACTTCAAGATCAACTCTAAAACGTTGACTGATGATGCGAAGGACTGATAATGTCCATGTTGTCTAGAAATCCCAGCATGTGAGCGGACTTTTTGGACTGTTCCATAAGCATAAGCAAAAGATTGAAGAAATCACGAAATATGTTGTATACTTGAAAAAGTTCTTTTGGAAAGCGTTACCTGGCACAACTATCGGCTAGCACCCTAGGAGAGCTCTAAACAATGAGTGCTATTACATGCGGCTCTAAAGTCAATGAAAAGATGGATAGTTTCGACGTGAAATTCGTTGGTATTTTCCAGAATTGGTCTTAATGCGAGAATTTGGTCTATAGTCTGATGTTATTATGAGTTTTCTCTACTTTAACTAAAGTAGTCAAGCATCACGCTAGACTTCAAGTAGGTTGAACTGCTTTTATATCCGATTCCAAATTCGTCGATGATTACAACTTTAAAATCAATGTGGAAGTGACGAGTTCTATTTTCTTGCCTCTTTTCTTGTCGTTCAAACCCTTACACTACCAGAAAGCCGAGAGCGCCTTGAACGTGTTCGAGATATTCCCAGATATTTCACTCCACTGGAAATCTGGATAGTGATGCCCTTAAGCACTGGCTCCGTCTCGTAAAGAGCACAAACTCAGTTTTCAGAGGATTGACTGAAAGCCCATTTCTAGTGCACTATTCATCGACAGTGCCACACGCAAAGTAAAGAATTTCTTCAGAGTTGGCCGGAACTGGCTTAGAGCAGGGTACGCTCCATTGGTATCAGACGATTTGAAGCTTTGAAGGGATGCTACAGCATATCTCATAGCCTTATCTGTTATCACAGTCGTTGTAATATATTAAGTCAACCTTCAAAGTCGAAGCAATCATTGTGACTCCGGTTTGATTGGCTTGGCTCTTTTGAGAACCCTAACTTTAATTTTTCTCCTAGAGTTTCGATATTTTCTCAGGATCGGAAAAGGTTTCAGTCTCCATTTAGATTTGTCTTGAGTCACCGATATAGAATCTGGCTTCCTCTCTGGGTTTCTGCAATTCACGTCAGTTCGAAATATGTGTTTCGATATGTGTTTAGGGGGAGTTTTGACAGGCTTGTCTAGCTCTTTTCCTAAGCGTGTCCATTTAGTTTTACGCGAATGTAATGTCTTCGCATTTGATTTGGAAGGCGATGTACCTATGCCCTATGATCTGACAGGAATACTTATGGCAGGACTCTCCAGTTCGAAATCAACTTCAAGTACTGATTTCTTCTTGCCGTAATAAAGGTTGGCTGAGCGCCATCATCATAGTTAAAGTTCTGGGAGATGGTTTTCTAGCACGTTACATTTGCTGCTGTATTCTGAGCATAAGTATCTGCGGATATGAGTAACCTCTGAGTTGGAATCATAGAGAAAGTAAGCTAACGCAGTGTCAAACATTTTCCATTCTCTTTTCTTTTCGTTTCGTAGTTGGAACATAAAAATCTTTGCTACAGAATTGTCCAACTTGATCACTAAGAGGAAGTTAGATACATTTATATAAGTTCATCGTCTTTCAAATCGTCAGAGAGTACCGTAGTACCTGCCAAACCACAAGTACGTTTATTTCGCACCCATGACTCTTGTTTAGCTGTTTCCAAAACAGTAAGTGTACCCGAAATTTAGTTCCATTATTCGTATTCGTATCTATGTACATATGTATCTACATATGTATGTGATACCAACAACCCTTCCTCACTTGTATGACAGGAAATTTTTTTAACTTGACTCTAATTCTTGCTACTTGAAATAATCAAATCTCGTATAAGAGCACTTTGTATGCAAAACCATAAGTTTACGAGTAGGTACATTGTTACGTCTTTCACATGTTTTGATCAGTAAACCGTATTTGTTACCAGGATTTGGTTTCTTCAAAGATCTCAGCAGTTGCAATATAGAATTCTATTATTTGCCAACATCTCATATCGCAAAAGATACTCGTAAAGTAATTTCCTATCTGTCTTCAGATGAGCTTCTGTCTAAAGGTGTTACCAACTCTTCAAGGAGAAAACACCCTTCACGAACACGATTTAGGTTTCAATGGCAAATAAACAACAAAATCAGCTTAGCTTTTCCAAGAACGTATACGTATCTTGTATACATTCACACACAACGAGACTGCAAATATGTATTGACGGTTGTCTTCTGACGAAAAATTAAGCGCTAAGTTGTTGGCAACAATTAAGAGGCTTTGTTAAAGAGGTTTCTTGATTTTATGGTGAGAAATAAACAAATGTCAACATTTCCCACGATAATCAACAACTGAACTACATCATAATATAATTCCAGTAGCAGGGCCTGTGGGAAGACCCGATTCGAACCCGAAATTCATCCAACAACACAGCACGTGACATCCATTTAAGTTATAAGCAGCTTAATAATAATTAATTATTGCGGCAGTGCCTATTACACGTGCGAAATGAACCGAAATGAGTCCATGATAAACTTGTTAAAAGTGAAATTATATTTCGACACCATTTCTGGAAGAGATGAGGGGGAAGGAATATCCTTGGTTACGTAGTTAAGCATAATATACATATCTCAACCTGTTTGGTGTGTTGAAAGGGTCCTTTGGATGATTGCATTGTTTTGCATATAGAAGGATAAGACAGTTCTGGAAATATAAGCGTATGTCATTAAGAACTTAAGCATTCTCTGACAATTCTATAGAAAATGCAACAGAAACTGGGGAACACTTTCTTTGTTGTTGGACCTAACAATTTTTTAATAACGAATATAAAGAGTTCTTCGGTGGGACAATCCCATAGGATTTATTGGCTAAACATTGTGTCAGCTACTGCTCATTTTGACGTTTTTGAACAAGACTACGGTTAGAGTAGCTTCTCAGTAGCTCACTTGGACACTCAACATCGTGTGTTCAAAACAGCTTTTGAAGGTAGGGTCTTTGGAGTCTTATTGCAGATTTAGAATAGAGAACGAAAGGGCTATTGGCTGTAACTCTGTATTCAGTACAGACCGCGCCCCTTTTTCATAACCGACTTTAGAAATGTCTTGCATATAATATCTTTCAACCTTCAAAGTTATCGCAGAATATCAATAAACAAAGTGCGTGACCGAGTCGAACGTTGCACCTTACTGCTATAGGTACACAATCTTTCTTTTTGCCTTAATAATTTTTTTCAATTTCCAGTAAAAATTCAATTTTTTTTAAAAATGGACATGACAGCTCCCTTTGTACGCCATTACAAAGTATTTGTCTTATTACACTCAGACATTAAGGCTTAGATCAATCCCTGAAGAAATAACAGAAAATTAGCCAATTTTCAAAAGTACCATTATACGTGCCTTTAGAGAAAAACGTGGTATGGCATTTGTTAGCATACTTATATCAAAACTTACACAATACTGAATTTTATCAAAACCGTTAGAGCTATATTCTTCAAAATCTCTTTTTGTAGATTTTAAGTAAAGTACTCTTTATTTTGAGGTTAGAATGAAAATCCTCTGGTCATTACCCCACAGACCCCAGATATAAACTTCAAAGCAAATCTCTTCACTCTTTAAGGCTGCAATTTTAGTCACAAACAGACAGACGGACAGAATTTACGAATTCACTCTTTTGAACTGTTCTATCATGGTAATGTCAAGTTTCACAAAACCAAAGTATTACTGTTGGATGTCTTCGACGGTGAGTCCATCTGTCTTTAGCTTAATTATGTCACTTGGCTTTGTAGGTGCAGCAGTACTATAGGTGTTTACACTTCTTGCTCCTCCTAGTGACGTTAGTGTCTTACCGGCTCAAATAGGTTATAGCAAAAGCTATATGAAAGCCACTTAATATTCTAATATGCTTGTTTTGAGTGTCCCTGCCCAGACTGGAGCAAATGACTTAGTGTTCCGCTCTGGATAGGGATCATTCTAGGGTATCCAGGCTTACTGACATTTCGCAGGACTTGGGAAAGCGCTATCTGCGATGTCTTTTTACTTTTACTTTTTACAACTCGATAGGCCATTTGCTTCATCGCAAACTCGTCTGAAACACATTGGCTTTCTCTCATTAAATGACTATGGAATATCGCTATACCCCGGCACAGAACAAAAATGTGTCATCCCTGATAGAGACAGAAACGGCAGCGTAAAATAGCTTTGGAATGATTAGAGAACGATTCCAGAGATTTGATAGCTGCTTGGCTATTTAAAAATATGCGAATATCTGTAGTGGATATCAAGTTTTTCCTGAGCCAAAATAGGACTTCTTTCATCGGTATTAACTCCACCTGGAACACCTGGAAGGAGAGACCACAATGGGACCGACTTGTCTTCCAGAGGGAATGATTACACGGAATGATTTTCAGACTCTGTTTCATAATTTTCCAGAATGAAAGCGTGGCCAACATCTTTACTAGACCATAACTGGACTACCAGCCATTTGCCTACCAAAAATGTCAAGGAAAACAGGTGACACAAAATGTCTTCTGCTAAGTCTATATCATTTAGTAGGATGGATCGATTAGCGAAATATTATAATTGCTAGTGCAGTTCCATTTTGTAGGGCTTCACATCCAAACCATACCGTACTACGCATTTTATTAGCTTATTTAAAGCGTTTTGCAGGAGTTCGTTTTAGAGTTTTTAGATGTTTAACTAAAACTGCAAAAAACAACGCCATACGCATAGGCGATCTCTGTCATTCTTACTCCGAGTTTATAATCCCATTTATCAAACGTCCGTGGCTCAGTGGTTAGCGGGTTGGACTATGGAGCAAGGGGTTCGAGGTTCGATTTCCAGTCGGGAACACCTAAAAGTTTTTCACGGCCCCACATCTCGCGAGCGTCTGACAAGCATCCGAGAAAGCTTCTCAAATAACAATCTGCCCTATGGCATTAAACAGTAGGCCCCTCCTTAAGATATTTCTCAGAATGGGGAAGTTAATATCTGAAGCCAGGTCCTGTAGATTTGTGTGGTTTGGAGCTATGTAGCGCCAAAAGAAGTTTGTCCTTCGTAATAATACTAGACGTGTCGGTTATTTGTGGAGTTGATTGGTTGAGGTCATTGATGCTAAGAACTGGGAACTAGCTACCTAGAATGTGTGTCGAGTAGCAGATTTAAAAATGTTCGCTAGAATTCGTCTAAGATTTCTCTCAGCCCTGAAGCTCAGAGGGTTCTTCTATCTTACCCCGACAGAGTTTTTATGATTTTAGCTTGACTTTCTTTAATTTTTCTTTTTAGAAATTCTTTGTATGACTTCCAATAAATTGCATCTCCTGTGCATTTTGCATTCCACCAATAAGGCTTCCTTCTACGGCTTACTGATGAACGTAACATGTATGCATTTTTCAGACTTAATATGCGTATATACATGTGTACATGGAATATCTGGTTTGAACTGGAGCACAGGTTTCACAAGTTTAAGACTTCCTTCCTCAAAAGGGTTCTTTTCAATGTCCTGGAATTATTGCTCCATGTTACAAACTATGTATCAAACTCAGGATAGAGTAGGAACACGTTTGGTAAATTTCTGTGCACTTTCTTGGTGCAGTTACTGATTCTGAATATAAATATGTACTTACATGTACACAAACATCGGTGCCATAGATGAAAAGTCGGATACAGCATTTGTTTACCTTTTCACCAGAATTTTCATGAAATGCAAGAATGCAGAACACTCTCGACTACGGATTCAGCATTTTTCTCCTTTACTGAATCCAATTAAAAATTTATAAAAAAATATGTTTTTCGGCAATTACTATACGCAATAAAATATGTATTACCTGGAAAAGCACAATGTCTTCACAGACGGCTGGTCACTGCCAGAGCATGCTTCGAGAAAAACACACACACTCGTCCTTTGCCCTGCAAAGGGAGCATGGTTGGTTACGTTTTTAAGAAGCAGAAAATATTAACACAGAGAACAGGAGAATCAAGACTTGCACGAGGCAGTTAATTTAAAATTAAGTGTCAGTCATGCGGAAGGTTTTAATTATAATAATTAAGAGTTTTCACAAGAGTAGTTAGTGTAGTAAATAAGGAAAAGGTCACTTCTTTGAGAAGCACTGACGGTCATTTCCTGTAAAAGCTGAATTAGGTAGTTCAAGAAAGAAAAGTTGAAAATAGATTTTTATATTTTATAAGTTTTATGGTAGTTGCATGTACAATGATACTGGTCCTTTTGGAAAGTGAATATTAAGAATGTTGAAAGCTTACAGAGTCGGTTGGCAACATATCGGCTGATATGGTATTGCGTGAATGGTCTTCAGGCGAACGGACTATAGACCTCAATGAGAGCTAGACGTCGACCTTACGAATAACTCCTCGATTAGAATATACTGTCCTCTTCCCTTCTTCTCTTTTAAAGCATCCGGCGATGACGTTTCGCATGGTTCTAAGCGTGAAAAACTTTCACAGAGGAGTTCTAAAACTTAAGCCCAATAAGAGTCACCTCATTCTGCTCAAGACATTGGTATGAGTAATGTACATATTTCCACGTTCACTCCAAACTATATCCTAAAGATAACTCAGGTTAATATGCTTAAAGAAATGGCCGGTCTTTTAAGACAGACCTGCATTACCTGCGGTGGTGACTGCCAAGTACATGTACTGAACTCATGCGAAAACGTCCATGGAAATTTTAAGGTAAGGTTCGATTTGTTTCATATATGGACGATGTGGATATACAGTGAGTTCCTGTCCATCGTTTAGAAAATGCTACAATGACTTTTAAATACCCAAAAAACTGAGGTTGGCCTATTTGCTGACAATAGTCTTCTATAATAATCTTTGATAAAAAATTAAAATCTTAGCCATCCATCATCCACTAGAAGTACATAGTTGTTCTCAGAGCCCGTCTTAGGAAATCTATGCATTCTAGGAAATTGATCAATATCTACTGTAGGTATTTCGTTAATTTAGCAGCGCTAGTTTATACACGGTTTAAAATATACTCGTGAAATATTGAAAGAAATAAGGTCCGATGTCGCAGCTAGCTATGCTATTAACAACACCAAACAGTTAATGCATGGTCGAACACTTGATAATTGTGTTCCCTCCAATAACGGCTTGTTGATAAAGCTACTGAGCCACAAATGAGACTCGCCCGAGAAGTTAATTTTTGGCCAACATCCGGATCTCCGGACAACATTTCCAGCGCCCAGTTAGTGAACTCACGGCATTGTCTTTGGTCGTCCAACTTCAATTCTTGCGTTAGCACAATCTTATATGGATATAGGCCCAAATCCAACCGCAAAATAAGCGGATTGACTCTTTGACGATGCCCGATTCAGTTGACCGGTACAAAATCGAAATTTCTGGGACTTCTTTGATACTGGCCGGCTTTGTTTTTTTCATTTCGCCCCAATCTTTGTCTGGTCGGTTGCTTAAGGTCTAAAAGAGTGTTCTCATGCTCAAATTTCTTTCACGGTAGGACAAATTGCCTGCAGACTGAAGTCATGATGACGACCGACCTCACAATGAAATTCACGTTGCGTATTTAAAACTGAGCCGAAATTTCGATAGTATTTTTTAATACATATGTAGTTCCGCACGCTTGGCAAGCGTGAATGCATAATTGAGTGGAAACCTTACTGAATATTTTGACAGCTGGATGTCATTGGTAACTTTGACAGTTGCTAAAACATAACAACTGGAAAATTGCTATCTGGTCACCCTTTATATTGTTAAATGTAAATACTTGGGTTTGTAAAAAACGGCAGTAAAGAGTAGCTACTGGTAGTGGTCTTCTTCCCACTGTGTGTATTTAAGAGGGGTTTGAAATTATTTACCAGATGGGTTGGCTTTGTTCTGAAATCTTCAAATGCTGTGTCATTCTTTAAACTCCTCAATCTGTAAGACTATTCCGATAACTCACATGACACAGCGGTGTATCTGTGTTTCGTTTAAAGGCGTTGACTGCAATATACCTATATACACATTTTCAGCTCAGTAACATAAAGAACCAGCTGGGATTTGCCTGTAAAGTTATTTTTAACCAATGTACGAGTACTTATAAGTACTCTACTCTTTGCTAAGTGTATACTCACTGAGGTCGCGTAATGCGTAGTTTTATCATCATAATTATTTGCACACTCTCCCGCATTATTTCAATCGTCATTCGCATCTTCTCATTGAATTTCACACTTTATGCACACAGCTCCTAACGATATTGGGGTGGTAGTGGGTATCATCAAATTAGCATCATATTCGCTTCGCCTCGCCTCAGTTCCAAATAAGCGGGGGGACTTTGTGCGTCGAGTGGAAAAGTAAACAAAATTTACTCTCAGTGGATTTCCTTGAAAATTTCTTTTAGCTTTTTGAAATGAATGAGAACGACTTTTACGTCTCCATCCAATTTTTTCTTTTTCTTGAAAATGCGAAAATGCCAATGAAAGGAGATAGCAGACGATCCATAGATGAAAAGGCTGACAGTGAAGTTGAAAGAAATACAAGACAAATTATCTCGAAAGCCTTCAAGATGGCAATCCTTCGGGTGTGATTTTATTAAGGCGACATTTTATTTGAAAACTGCTTTAAAAGTTTAACAATTTCAAAAATGTACTTGTGTTGCGTAAAGTTTTAGCCTTGATGTATTTAAATTAAGTTTAGTCTTTTGGGCCACCCATTATAGTGATTGGTTTCATTTATGCGACGTCATTTGTGTTCCAAAAAAATTTAACTTCACTTCAAACAGATTCTACAGCCTTTAGCTCTCAAAATGCTGAAATAGTCCATATTTACTCAATCCCTACTAAAGGTTAAAGGTAGCCTAGGCTTGGAGGTATTGAAACTGGAACAACTCGAACTCGGACAGTAAACAGAAGTGTAAGAGGGCATAAGAATCCGCGTAAACTGTTATGGAATGGAATTGAATTTCTAGAATAAAGAAATAAGGAAAGCGAAAGCAGTAAATTTTACGATCACGAATAATCCTGCCGCGGCCAGACTACATAAGAAAACGTGAAGGATACAAAGTCTCTGAAAAAACCGGATGGCAGCTTTACCGAAAATAGTGCACAGAGGGGACGACTTCCAATAAAAACTAACTTTTCCGGCAGTTAGATAACATACATATATGGGATCTACACATAAAGACCTCAGAAGGTGTACTGGAAAATAGCGGCATAAATCTTTCTCCAGAGGGCACCTAGAAGGACCAGTTCTATCTTCTTTAATGTGGAGCAATCTTCTTGATTAATTTCAAATCAATCTTGATTGAAACCATGCCAACTGTGACATATGCACATAACCACTTACATATGTAACTATAATGTCAAATAGACAAGCTGCCTTCTATGCCTAACTCGTATGGATATAGGGGGTAATGAAATGGCTGACTCTTTGGCAAGAAGGAAAGATTTGTTCAGATTCAGTGTTAAGCAAATTACTGATCCCAGTGGTCTCTGGCTTTATATATTTTCATTTCCACTTCACGGCAAACATTAAACTAGAGGAATGCGATTTGTTTGCTTTTTTCAATGAATATCCAAATGTAATTGGATCCAAAGTCTAAATCACCCGATTTGCATTCTTTTGGTTGAATCTTTTATTCAGTTTATCCCATTTGAACAAAACAATAAGAGCAGAGCCTGATTTGTCAAAAAAATGTTCGTGTTTCTTTTTTAGTTCAGAGTGATCTATGCGTGTTTCTTTTTTCGATTAGAGTGTGCTCAGAGCGCGCTCTATGTGCTCGATATGAATTTATAGAGCATCCTGAGCAAAAATAGAGCCCGATGATTTTGATGTTTGATGAGAGAAAAAAAAATAAAAAAAACAAAAATGAAAATAATTGAAATCGCGCCCAATGTCTTATGGTTTATTAATTATTATTAGAAATAAGTATTTTATTTGAGTCTAAATATTAGTTCTGTGTTTAGAAGCCCAAAAGGATTTATTTTTGTTTATTTTTGTGTAATGTGCTCAATCGTTTTTCTTAAATAATTCAGAGCGTTCGGAGCACACTCCGAACAGAGCGAGCTCACTGTGTTCAGGCTCTGTTCAGAGCTCTGCTCCGAGCTAAAAAAGAAAAACGCCTGATGCCTAGTCAATTCGAGCTAATAGATCGTGGTCTGAGCACCCTCTGAGGAAAAAAAGAAACACGCATAGAGCGCTCTGTGCGCTCCCAGCTGAAAAAGAAACAGGAACAATTTTTTTGACAACTCAGGCTCTGGTCCGAATTAAAAAAGGAAAATATCTAGAGTACATAAATCATTCGGCTTACGTCATTTGTGACGTATGCCTATGACAAAACGGCTTGCATCCAAATAGGAAGACCTTTAATTGTAATGCTCGAAATATTCTACATTCAATGTAATTTTGGATAGAATTAAAAAGATGTTCAGCAGAAGAAATTTCAGCAGACTTCAGCGAGATTCATGATAGACGCAGCTTCTTTTATCCATTCATATTATGCCTGCAATATACTTATGTGTATTACTGCATGAACGATATGACGTCTTTGTTTTTAGATGCTCTCTCTGTACAATTGAAGGGGTTCTTCCTAAATGCACAAAATAGGGTAGTAAATAGGAAGATAGTCAAGATACTTTAGAATCCCCATTCTAATGCAAGCTCATGCACAATACATCTTAAGCCATTCACTCCCATCACACAATCCGTTCCATAAGTAATTTTGAACTTTGAAATTCCTAGAAAATAGCATCGCAGAATCCAAATGAAATTTGACAATAAATTCTACAAACTGATATCGTAGCGAGTAGCAAACGGGAAACATTTGACAAATACTGAAAATGTAAGTCCTATGCAGTTGGCGAGCACCCAATATACAACAAAATTAGTTTTCAAAACACAATATGTATTCTTTCTATAACATTGCAGGTTTTGGTACACCTCTTGTTCAAAAACTTTTATTTCCTACTTTCACATTCTGGGGAACGATATGGACTAAATCGCGGTTCTGAATTATAACTGACATCACATAAAGGAAAAACTGAAAAAAACCTTAGTCTTCAAGATCAAATGGATTGAATGCATTCCTTTATTTCTTTCTATGGATTTTTAGCAGTAATTGTAAATCTAGAGGTAGGTATGTATCTGTTTTCTATTCATACATTTTTGGTTATAATGCCTACGGAACTACGGATGTCGAAAGTAAGAAAGTGAGTGAGGTAAAGCTGTTCTCAATCCCATTCGAATTCTGTGATCACATTTTTGATTTGAAGTCTATCTGTTTGTTGGTCTATCTCAACAGAAAAAGTCTGAACAAGCTTGCTATAAATGCACAACAGATGTGCTGGAGTTAAGTCTTGACAGTTTTTGCTTTCTCGAACAACTATTTTCGAACTGGTTAAAGGATTGAGCAAGACCTTAAGCGCGGCCTGGGTATCGCTATCGTTGTCGCCTAGAAAACAGAGACATACTTGTCGAATGGGAGTCACTGGACTCTTTTTTGGTTTTGGAGCTCAATACAGTCTCAAAATTTGCACAATTAAAATTGATTCGAAACTAAATAAATGGAAAGGTTGTCAAAATTTCAGTGCGGGTTATATCAAAAACCGCACGTAAGTATCAAAGAAATGTGACCAAATTTTTCATTTGATGAATCCATTGCTTCTTGAGGTACTTTTATAGAACTATTCTCTAAATTTAAGCCAAAAGTACATAGGGATTTATTTTTGAAGGTTAGAGCGCACGAGAATGGCATTAGTGGCTGCTTAAGTTTTAGGGTTGTAAAAACAAAGGGATATTTTGATTAAATGTAGTTACCGTCAACCTATTTGTCTTAATTCTCAGATTGTATATGTTTTAGATAAACAGCTCGTTCACAATAAAAGAGTCCATCGAGACCAGGAACTTTATACTGAAGGAAGCTGAGTGCTGCCTCCTGTAGTTTCCAGAAGCTGATCAAATTCTCTGGTACTAGAATTTGGGCTTTCTTATGGGTTTTTTTTAAGGCGGCTTGGTATGTTCGTTGTTTTTTTAGCTGGTGTGCATAATTTTTCAATAATCTTTGAACGTCGGAATGATGTGATTAAGAGGTTTTGTGTCTGACTTCCATTCTCCTTGTTAAATGGTCCTAAGGATGTTCCCCTGATAGATAAGATTAGGGCATCTAGAATTGGTTACCGGGATGTCGTTTTAATTTTTTCGTTATATTTGCAGAGGGTTTAAAAGGGCTTAAAAATAGTGGCATTCCTCAGATACCTGAATTAGTATTTCCGCAAACGTCTTTGTGGTTAAGGCTCTCTGTAGCTGCATCACGTTTTATTACGTAACCTCCCCAAACCATAATACATACCTCTAACCTTATAACTTCCCCTACCGATTCCACAACAACAAACGTGTTAACAATCAATTAATAATTATATCATACCCACTTCATACGCTTCTTTGCTAACTTGTCCTGCATAAATTTATATGTATATGTCTACACGAATATCTAGCATTTGAGTGGGTTTTCAGAGGACAATCTAATTAAATCGTGTTATATGATTGCCTGTCATTGACATTAACCGAATCGATACAAAAATTACCATAAATGCGGTGAATATATCAGTTTCGTCGATGTACGATTTGATATTCAATGGTTTTATAATCGGCATGCCTTCTGGTGGAAATGAAATTAATTTGTACACAAAACAATAATAATTATCATTAAGCGCCTTTATTGGCACAAAATTTTGTTTGGCAAAACAAAGTCCTTTTTAAGAAACAGAATCTTGTTCCCAGGATAATAACAAATAAAGTGCATGACTGGTTTTTACGTGCTTGTACCTTGATGCGGAGAGCTTATAGATTTAGGATTAAAATTTAAGTAGAATAGTTAGCAAGATGTGCAGAAGAAATTCGCCGCATTTTCTTATGCATGAAGTCTAATAAAGAGGGCATGGCATTCCACATTCTTGAGAAAAATAATGTGATAACTTTAACAAATTTGAAAAATTTCATTAATATTTTTTTTCAAAGACTGCTTTTAAAATGTAGGCGTGGCCATGTGACTTCTGTAACTTCAGTTGCCAGAAAATTAGTGCTTAAGGAGTTGGCATGCTTTTTCAACAACTAATTTCTCGAGCAATATTGTTGGCCATGGAGCCTCTTTCGTTTAAGCTATGTTCAGACGATTGCCAGACCTACAAATATTGTGTGCTGAAAGTTCACACCATTGTTAGATTATGTCCCAATTCCTAACAATTTATTGTCACATGACTGGTTTGGAAATTGCCTGACAATTATTTGTCAGGTGGCGATATTTTGCAGATCTCATATATTGACTGAACATACTTAGCATTATCAAATGCTTTTTACATCTTCAGTCAAAGGTAAATCAAAGGCAAAAGATTTTTGTGGTGTCTGCTCTCAATGTCTATCGCCTTTAATTAGTCCTAGAGCCCTGTTATCTGAGTGGAATACAGGATATATGTATGACATTTGAACTCTGTGAAGCAAAAGATTTAGGGAGTAGAACTCGTCTTTGTTGTACCGATTTATAATGAAAATTTCATTAAAACCATTTTTTTACAATTAACCTTTAATGAGTTTCATTTTTGAATAATAAGATCATTTGGTATTAACCCCCTTTGTCCCATGTAGATCTCGAACTTTTGAAAATCCCCTCTTTACTCACATTTGGATGTAAATAGGAATTACGGACCAAAATTTTAAGTTGCTACGTGTATAGATTCCGGAGGAAATCGCCTAAGCGTTTTACAAATACAAGTTTATGGCGCATTAGGTCTATGGGCCCCAGGGCCTAACTTCTCACATCCATTCGTGTTCTGCGTGTTATATTGTTTACACGAATGGAAGGGGCCTACTGTTCAATGCCATGTCCGAAGTTCAAACTGTCTTTTCATGACAGTTTGTTAGGCGCTTGCGAGAGGTGCGGCCGTGAAAAAACTTTTAGGTGTTTTGGATTGGATTCGAACCTCAAACAAGGCAGTTAATTTTTGAGCCAGTTGTACAAATTTTTTGTCCATACTCTTTAATTTTCTCACCATTTTTATAGTACACCCTAGATGGTACGCTTACTATGAAGTCCTTCCTAAACTTCAGTTTGTGGATAGCGATATCAGTTAGAGTCCTTGGGAAATTCCTACGTAGCACACGGTTTAGCCTACCAGCATTCTGTTTCTCTTAATCTAACAGCATTCCATTAGTAACTTTGGGTAACAAGGGACTTCGCCTATCTCAGCTCCACTATATACTCTGATAACAATACAACTTCATAGCTCAATCGAAGAATTACTCTTGCCAATCGCTGTTTCTTTGACCTAAGAAGGCAAGGGCTTGCCAAGAATCACTAAAACTATATACAAGACCCTCAATATCCAGTTCTTTATAGCTTTAAGCTTTATCGCGCAGAAGCATAAATGTTAACTAAAACCGATGAGGATATCCTGGGTTATTTGAAACGCAAAATTCTTCGCATGATTTTCAGTCCCATTTGCATTGACGAGGATGGAGGAGGAGATTTGACAGTGAACTCTACGAGCTGTATAGTTATATTGACCTGGACAGAAAAGTACATCTAAGATGGCTAGAATATGTAGAGCAAAAGGACATCAACGCCCCGATTCTAATCCAGACGGACAACACAGTCGAGAAAGACCTCACCTTAGGTGGCGCACACAATCCTCAATCACCTTGAAGCCAAAGGGTTGTGGCATATGTCATTTATTCGATAATGCCCATCACTACCTACCTCTACTATTCACTTACCTATCGAGGTCTGCCCCAGAAGAGATCACAATTTCTTTTTTTCCGCTGATAGAAAAACGGATTCAAAAAACCATTCATAGTAGAATGACAGTTTCTGTTTGGCACAAATAAATGTCAAAATGCCATTTATTTTTCGGTGTCATTGACCATCAGAAGGTGATGTGCCAGACGTTTGTTACAAAAAGTTGACAATGAAACTGTTTTCAGAGAAAAAAATGTCAAAAATTGCCATGGATATGACATTTTGTCATGTAATGTAATGACAGCTTAAGCAAAGTGCCTTCAATTTCATAATAATTCCAATTCGCCTTGAAGCTATGAAGCAAATCCATCCAGTGATTTAGGCTCCACTCTCAGTCACAGATACACCGACAGTCAAGTTTGATTAAAGTCTAGAGTTCGATATTTTTTAGGAAATCAAAAACCTATAGGTAAGGTGCAAGTAAAGAAATTGGGCCCCATGCATACATATACTTTCATTTCGGTTGAGCATTTGAAGGAATTTACATAAAGACCAAGGTTTCAAAACAGATTTAGAAAAATATAATTCCCTCTAACCATTGAAAGCTATATGTAGTATGCAAATCCATATTGCAATCCAGGCAAGAATTATAATTTATCCTTGAGCACCGAAACAAAACAAAAAAACACAATTAAAGTCATGGCTTCTCTTATCCTTTAGGCCTTTTTGTTTTGTTTGAGAAATAAATAAAAATAAAACCATATTAAATACACTCGCTGAAAGGTTATGAAGACCGACACGTTTTCCAATTTCCATTTTCTTATGAATTTCTACCTTTCTTAGTGGCTTTGAATTCAATCGAAAGAAATCAGTGCACGTGTGGTTGTAAAAATATTTTATTACCTTTTTAAATCTATTCAATACGAGATCCGAGCATAAAATTGCAACATAAAGACGGTTAGAGTAGTCCATTAAAGGTTTCGAATAATGTTGAAAATCTTAAAGGCAATAAGAGCCAACAAAAATATTTGGGAGCATGCATCTTTGGAACGTTATCCTTATTAAATTATATTTAATGTGCAATGAACAAAAAATTTGCGACCATAATATGGTGTAAGGATAGACGAAACCGTGGAATAACTAAAGTGCACGCTAAACAAGGATGTTATATGGGAGGGTCAACTATAGTACAAGCAGATGGAATATAATTAGTTTGAATAAGGCTATAAATTAAATACTTTTGGAACATAATAACATCCAAATATACATATTTCACGAAAATGCATGAGTCTATATGCCTTACTGAATTTTGCATGAATTTTTCACATAAACCGGATGACATGTCGCCTTACTGCTGATATAGACCATGAACTTAGGAAGCCCCAAAGCAAAGGGTTTAGAACCATCAATTCACAAGAACGAGGCGCCCAGTTGACTAGTCTATTTGTGGAGATACCACGGTCACAGAACTTCGATTTCAATTCGAAACAATGGAGTGACGCTGAATTGATTAAACCACAGACGGTTCAACTAATCCTTTTCCTATTTACATACTTGTACGTTGAATACAGATAGTGAACATGGTTCGGTAGCGCCTTATATTAACTGTGACCCCTCCAGCCATAAACCAGGACCACATAGCGTAAAAAAGCATCAGGACCTTTTCATGCGAATCAATTCTGATATGATGTTCTCCCTCGATAAAAACTGTTTAATATATTTCCAAATAAATGCATATAATCTTCCCCAAAATTCGTATCGTTATTTTATGATCACCATTAGTAGCACAACTGAATTTGGTAGAAGAGGAATACCCCAAGGTGGTATCTTTTCAATTATACTATGGCTAATAGTCATGAATATAACACTTTTATGTTTAGACAGAGAGGGAACTTAAGTAGACGGGAATGCGGACCACATGGTGATATTAGTGTTAGGAGTGTTTCGCTTTGTGATAAGTGAAATCACTGAACGAGCTCTGAATATAGTAACCGCCTAGGGCTCGATTAAACGGTCAACTACTCTCCCTATAGCCCAGTACAAAGAACCTGAGCTGGAAATTAAGTCTATACCAGCGAGACAAAAAAACATGCATAGCTTTCTATACCTGCAAAGAACGTTCGGTAAAAGGTGGGATCTGTAATCAACTTTTTACATACTTCGGTGGCGCTGCAGTCCAGGGTGGACTCAACCAACAAGTCTCTTCAATTAGCGCAGTCCTTGGGTAACTGCCTCCAGTTGCGCACTCCAATTGGTTAAGGCGTTTTCCACTAGTGCGCGCCACCTAAGGCGAGGTTTTCCTCTAGTGCGCTGTCCCTCCAGGTTGGAATCGAAGACTCTTCGGGGCGGCCGTTGGTGTCCCGTCAGCGCAAACGGGACCAACAATTTTAAGAAGAATATTTCTCTCGAAGCAACTGAATTTATCGGCTTTATATAGCGTTGACGCTTCAGCGCCATCAAGCAGAATATTTGAAACATTTCAGCGTACAGAGGGATTACTCTGAGTCTAAGTGCTGGACTGCGAACACAGCTGGATTTTATGAACACAGCAATATTCTGGATTTCATAGCAGAACTCAAATCGAATGAATTTAAAAAAAACCTTTCGATGTACAATTCCGTACATGAAAAGAATGGTAAGATTGACAGCTGATTACAGTTTGTAACAATCTGTACCGATGGCAGAGCAAAAATAGACTGTTAGGTAGGTGCTGGTGTTTTCGGAATCCCCAAACATCTCATAATCTTGCAGATCTTCCGCGCGATGCTAACGTGTTCCAAGCGGAATTACTTCTTATCCGTGAAGTCTCTCGCCAAATTAAGGGCCACTGAGATATACATATGTACATATTACCAAGACGAAAAAAATTGCAATTATATAATGGCAGCCAATAAAGTCATTGCCTTCTGGATTCCAAGTCACTGCCACGTTATTGACAATGAACACGCTGATGAACTAGGCAGACGAGGCTCAGTCCTTCACAGTTCACACCCCGCTCAAAGCAATTAAGGCAAACATCTCCTCAATCTATCTTAGAAAGGGCAACTTTAAATGGTCTAGACTGATAAGCTACGTCGTATTGAGAAAGATGCGGCCTGGCATATAAACATTAAAACAGTTGAAGCCACGGAACATTGGCCGATAGGAGATCGCGCTGTAAAACTAGGCATCCCATATAGCAGACATTGTTGGAAAAGAAGCTAATATCTACCACATGTGTACTTGTAAACCACTAGTCAAGGTTAGACAACAGGCATTAGACAAACCCTTCTTCAATTTACTTGGGGATACACAGGTTCGCTCCGAATTCTCCTCACCAATGCACATCAACATTCAGGTCAGATACATAGGTATGTAAGTCGTGGTGTCAAAACGGCTAAACTGTGTTAATTGGGTTTTGGTAATATAACAAATAATTCAACGTATTTCTGCCATTATATCGTCTAATTTTTTACAAGTCTTACACGATCCAAGGCTTCGGTTTTTACGAACATTAATTTTTTACGAGTTATGCCGTATTCCAAGGGCTATTTTTATTTCTGAAGCTTTTTTCGCGCCAGTTGTACTCTCGGATGTTTGTTGACTGTTTGGAAGAGGTGTTTTTGTTATCTGTAGTCCAACAATGCCTTCAGGGGATTTTCAGCTTGCTCTTCAATTAAGTGCCAACGTCATGGTCGGTCTTCAACTTCCGTTCATCTCAGTTCAATAATTATAAATGTCAAGTTTTGTTGTATCATGTCCGCCATACTGATTTCTTAAAGAAGTTCAAAACCTCGTTTATTTACAATTTGCTACTTGCCTTTGTAGGGTTTGCCGTCATTTTGATATTGTTAAAATTCCAGATAATGGCCCAGCGTCCTTAAATATACTTAATTCTGTGTAGATTCAGGTTTCTTTTTTACATTTTGTTCTACAAGTTGGAAGTGAAATACAAATGTCCCTAGGTCCTTCAAAAATAGTTTTCCTACTCAGTGAGATTTGATTAGATTCAAACTAAGTATCCTTAAGGTGCGACTCCTACTAAAAGTAATCGTTAAACGTGTTGAAGTTCTTTCTCTTTGCTGTCATCCACTTTTATGTAAATTTGACTTCCGCGATTCGCAGCTCGAGACTCTTCATTTCGCCCCACTGGGAAGTGTTAGACTTATTGCAATCAAAGACCCTTTATCCAGTGTCCTTTTCGTGAGGAACGTTTCTTTCAAAATTACTTCTATTAACATAAAAATTTGAATGAAACAAGTGCTTTATTAAAACGTTTCTTAACAGATGCGCAACTTATCTACTCGCGACTGCCTGCAAAAGAAAGCTGTTGAAAATAAAAGGCAGATTCCTTTCCCATCCATCGTCCTTTTTTTGCTTTTTTTTTATGTCATCTTTCGTTTTCTCTAAGTATCGATTTCCTTGCTGACGCTGGTGGTGGTGGTGATGGTGGTGATGGTGGTGGTGAGAAGTAACTTTTTCTCTGCGGCTCCATTCAGAGAAAGACATCTTCGTCCCGCCCCGGCCCCGGCCCCGGCCCCGGGGGGCAAATAGGGCGCAATTGTATTTGAAATACGATTAACCTACATACTCACTCGAATACGTCGAACGTCAGTTTTTCCTTTTTTATTTGCAGCCTGTTCGGGGGAGAAACTCATCTAATGCGAATAAACTCATTTAAAAGTGTGCTAACTTTTCAGCGATGTGAGTGCGGTGGGGTTGAGGAAAAGGTTGAGGAAAAGGGCTGGTGGCTCTGTTGCTGGTTAAACATGAAGAAGGTGCACTGTCATTGTTGTCGTCATTGGTGTGGCTCCAAATCATAATCATCTGCGGAGTACTCCTCGTAGTCGTCATGCTCGTCACCATCGTTAGCAGAACCTTTTATTCGTGACAGGGTAGGGGGAAATGTCTGGCTGAGATTAAATTATGATAAATTAATTTTTTTTTTCGTTTTTCTGTGGCAAAAGCTGTGTACTGCCGGATGTGCTGCGTACGTTCTCCATTTTCTATTCTCATGGAGATTTATTGTAATGTGGTTGGATCTGGATATCGATTTCCTGATACAGTTGGTATTCGCGTTGGCATCTCGGAGTACTGTTTGCCTTTTGTACGCCTCTGTAAAATTTCCGAAAAATTTACATCACATTTACATCAATTATTTCTGCGTGGAACTGAGAAATTAGAGCGCAAAACGGTAGTGACAATGGTGGGCCACTGAAAAGGATCCCACCGCACTATGCTGGGGTGTGGGCGAGGGACTTGTGATTAAATCTCATTTTCCATTTTCGTGGAGATTTTTGTATTTATGTGAATTATGCTCGTCGGTACTGTTTGGGTGTTTGCGAGGCAGGATATGCGGAGGATCATCGTGTATCTACCTACCAGCGCGTGGGGGTGTCCTTTGGCCTTAGGGGTAGACATTTTTATGGCTAAAGTTTTATTGGAAAATTGACGGATGATTCTCTCTTTTAACTTTATTGCATTCTTTATATTTTGTTTTATTTTTTGCATGGTCTCTGGGAAGGACACGATTATAAGTTGGGCCAGGAGTGGGTGTGCTTTTCTGATTTTAATACGGCTATAAATGGAATAGAATTAGCTCGTTAGCGAGCATAAAGGAAGTTGAGCAAATAATTGCTAATGAAGTGTGTAATGCCCAATAATTCGCTTTATCGTTGCTTAGACGAGTATTGTGAACTCTCAAAAGACGTCAATCAGAGTGAGTGGAATTTAATCCACTTTACAAATTGACCTTTCTTTTATATTTGTTTATTTTTATGACGTGCTCGCTTGAGTTTCAGTGCTTCTTATACGCCTACGTGCAATTTTGTTTTGAATCCTACACGTTCTTTAATTGTGTGTGTACGTACATATGTATGTGTGGAGCACGGCAAATAAAAAAAGAAGAAACAAATATCAGTTTTCTACACATAACCAGCACTGACACATCGTAAATTGCAGTTGGAGTAGAAGTCCCATTCCGTAAATTAATTGGTGTAGAGCAAGCCGAACAAATGATTCTTGTATCTAACTACAAAGCTGTACTAAAGCCTTTTCGATTTTTTCAGTAGAGTACCGATTGAAGGACACCGGGAGTGCATTTGACGTTTCAACCCTTCTATGCTCGTCTATTTAAACAGTGAAAGTACACGCTTTGTTGAGTTCCTACATATATGCTGTTCCTGCTTCGAAGGCGATTCTTCTCATTTCCTTCCTCACGCTACCAATCCGTGTGGGTTCCTGGATACTCATATATTTTCATGTGACAAAGTCTATGCTCTTGTAGTTTTACCACATTTTTTGGAAATCATCCATATTTACTAAACGAATTTTAAGGTCGGTTGCTACAACTTTACCACGAGTTTCATCGTAAGATTTTTTCAGCGATATATCCCAATTCTTGTTTAAGGGGGTCGTTGTCTCATCGTAGTCCCATCTCGCCATTACATCCACAAAAATTCATTATTTTATGCTGAGTCACATCTGTTATGTTAATTTACATTGATATTCCAGCTGTCAGCTATTTAGACAAGGCTAACCTGGTTGCAGTTCAGCTCGGGGCAAGCTTAAGCAAAGCCTCTTCCTGTGCATAAGCGCGTTGAATTTAAATTTTCGCAATCTTCCAGTAGTCTCACCCATTTTTCATTTAGTCAATTCTAAAACAAATCAGCTTAACACTCACTCTGGTATTAGTTAACTCATCGTCGCGTGAACCTAAAATTATCGTTCACTACTTCAGTCTATCGTTCACCAACCATGTACTCCAACTGATTGCTATTCCTTCTCCTGTATGAGGAACTGTCCCCAAATTTCCTTAATATCGGTTTTGTTTTGAAAAAAGAAAAATGTTTGAAAACATTTGACCCAACCCCTTACCGATATTTTTCAAATCTCTGTCACACAGGGTGTCTTTCTGTCTAGATTGTAATTGCTACCGATTTCATCAACGGAATTCTTAAAAATTTCCCACTCTATAGTACTTTTCAAGCTTAAAAGTCTTGACTGCGTTGTTTTCTATGTGGATAAAATCCTCGAAGCTCGATCGATGCAAGGTGCTATTTACGTCATCTGTATCTGACTCCATTACTGCCACCTCTAGTGTTTCTCAAGGTAGACAACTAACGAAGTTGACTGTGTTATTATTTAAAACTCAGATATTCCCATGTATCAGACAAATATTAATTCAAGCGGACGTATTTCATTAGTCCCTCGATCATATTTGATCGGTGATGAGTTCGTCCGCCTTGTCTCTCTACTACGCAATTTGGGTACCATCTGCGATAGAGAACCAAGTTTGTTCTGCCATATTGATCAGATTATTAACAGGGCTAATTCAGTGCTTGGATTTATAAAACATTATTCTAGAAAATTCTGTAACCCATATATCACTTTTGTCAGACCCATTCTTGAATATGCTCGCCAAGTGTAGTCTTCCTACCATGACATCTATTCTCTCCGGATTAAAGCTGTTCAACGCAGGTTTATCCAAAGTGCTTTACGGGTCTTTCAATGGAATAAAATATATTACTTACCCCTATATGAGGGTCATTTAAGATTTATCAACGCCGGGCGAGTAGCAGTCCTTGTTCATCAGTAACTGGAAATATCCATTGCTCTGCGCTGTTACAATTGATTGCCCTTTACGTGAACCTTCGCAGTCTTCGATCAGATCCACTCTTCGGCCTTAATTATCACTGAACCAATTATGGATGTAATCAGTCCATATCATTTGTCTACAAATCTTTTTCACATTTTTAAAATTGTCTACTTTTTAAATACGTCGAACTATCTATCACCTGGAGACCATCTGTCACCTCCTATGCAAATGCCCCGCACTGGCCAACATCAGAAAGGCCACATTAGGTAAATACCTCTTCAATGTTGTCAATGATCTGAACACCGCCTGCACGGCTAGAAAAAGGAGCGGATGGTTTCAAGAGTAAAAGGATGACCCACCCACCTTACTAAACGGCAGCACAATGGACCTTCTCTGGTCTAAGTGCATCCTCATCGAGGGCCGGTCTAAACCAACCAACCAACCAAATACGTCCAACAATCAAGTTATTGAAGTTGAAGTTCAGTGAATATGCTTTCCTGCAATGGACCAATTAATTGATTGCCTTATTCGTTTGAATGGACTCGTCTTTACTGATTGTTTGTGTTATATCAAGTCAATAGTCGATGTCAGTAACCAGAGTTTAGAGCGCGTCAAGACAAACATCTCAAGCTGAATTACCCTCATTCTCAGCACAAGCTCTTTTATTTATATAATCAAACCCAAGATATGAATTTGAAGAAATGTGATTTCAAGAAAACGATGGCACATCTCACACAACACGACCCGTTTTGACTTTACTGCAAGACAAGTTATTTCTCGTTTTGGTGATGTGAACTGGCCACCAAGATCGTGCGATTTGTCGACGTTGGGTTTATTTTTGTGGAGTTATGCAAAAGTCATGTTCCTTGACTTTTGAATCAAATCCTGCAAGAAGAATGATGTTTCATTCATAATAGCAAGATCTAAACAAAATAAAAGTTTGATCGAAGTCTAAATCATAAATGCATTTTATTGAAATCTACTTTCGAAATAACAACCAGCTCTGTCTGTAAACCAAGGGTTTTGCTACGCCTAATTTCTTGAGTTAAGGTAGGTCTATCTGGTAGTCTTTTGAGATGAAAAACGACTCGACATTTTTGTCCTTACAAAGCCGCGCAAACATTCACACTGAGTATCATTAATAAAAGCAATACAGTACAAATTGCTATTAATTTCAGACGTACGATTCCAGGAACCATTTACAGGTCATCCTTACTCAATACCATCAGCAAAAAGCTGTTATTTTCCTGATAAATCCTATTTTACCCGAAAATCAAGTTAAAGTATTATGTCCTGCGAGAGGTGAAACACCATTTAATTGAACTCCGAATTGATTACTATCTCCTCTGTATTCCGCAAAAGCCGCGTTAATACATTAATTATACATCATGATACATTAATTTACAAGTTATATGAATATTTTCCTCAGATAATGATAGTCATCAAGGATTTTTCAGTTTGTTCTTGCCTCATCATCATCGCTTCATTAAGGCGTTGTTTTTTTTTGTTTATTTACGCACTAAACAGGAGGTCCGTGGGCCCATACTTTCTTCCTTTTATTCAAATGTAGGTTATCTCACCGACTTGAACCAAGATACACCATCCATCAGGAATTATTTACGAGCTCTGAATTTGTACACCAACAATATTTTAATTGAATACTAAAGCAGTTCTCCGCATGGATGTTGGAATTTAAATTTTATACACACCACTGCAGGCGTTTTCGTAAGAAGCGATTGTAATTCCAGATTCCTGGCACATCTCATGTGGGCTCTCATACGAAGACAGGTCAATTCAATGCCTGCCTGACGATGAGCCGCCCAATGCGGTGGCATTAATAAAAAGGAACGATAAAATGTCATCGTATTATATTCATAAGTCTCGCCAATGGAATTTATTTCAGAAAAAAAAGCAAAAAAATGCACAAGCAACAACAAGGACTAAAGGACAAGTAACAGCATCAGTTGAAGCAACATCCACAGCAATAAATGAATATTTATAAGGCTAAGAGACAAAAGGCACGTTTCAGGATTCATCCTCGGAGGGCAATAAGTTTAGAGACGTTGTAGAGGGATCCTGATGTTGCAGTGACTGCTGTAGTTTTCTCTAAACTTAGATGTGAATGTATTAGTGAATTATTGAATAATAAAAAATCGAATTGGTTATCTATAGGAAGACAAAGTTTTGTACGGAATGGGAGTATAAACTGAAAATAGGGTGAATTCCGTTTTATTGGTAGGATGTCGCACTTTTAGGTATTCCCGTGGAAGTAAATCAAACTAAGACCGTTGTTTACAATGATTTGCATTGAACTATCTTCTTTTGGAGGGCGAAGATCATTCAGAGGATGATCCTAAAGATGTGAGAGTTGTGCTTTTTCCAAAGTAGCATAATTTGGAAGAAGTAGTAGTGCGGTTACGTACATGATATTGCCAGAGGTATCCAATCAATATGGCAATACTCTGAAACAAAATGCTTTAAATAAAGTAACTCAATGAACGATTCGAAGTGATTTGAGTGCAAACCCTTACAAACCTAAACTAGGACTATTTTCCTTTTCTCCATTGTGTCAAATTAGCTTTCTCTGGCTCTCATTCTGGGAAGGAATCTAAGCTGGAAACCTAACATTCAAGAAAGAGTCCAGAAAACCACAGTCGTACTTGTCTCTTGAAAAAGAGCTTTTGGAAATAGGATGGAGTCTACAACCTCTAAGAACTGGTGAGCTTGTCTTTGCAGGGTCTCTGGGAATATCTCCCTTTGAGGCTCAGGACATTTTGCTGCACCTTATACCCTTAGTAAATGCCAGCAAGTGCAGTGATTCGGCTCGAAACAACCTTACAGTGATTACACCATTAAAAGATGAATCGGTTCACCTCTATATCGGTGGCTCAGAAATCAAGCACGGTGTTCTTATCTAAAGGAAACCAGAATATCTTTTTGGATACCTAGCAGCTATTAAATCGTTGGAATAGAGCTCTAAGGACATGGGTTGTTACAGGGAATTGTACCACCGATGAACTTACCAGATTAGAAACAATTGTTCCCATTTTGATTTGGTAAGGCAGCACACATAAAACTGTTGCTAAAACCTGCATTTACGGAATAAGATGAAAGATCAACCTCACATACAAACCATTCAGTCGCAAGCTCTATAAGACTTGATGGATGAAATCTCCCATGAGAGTGCAAAACAAGGTATAGAAGACGACTTGCACTTCTCTTCAGTCTTGCTAGATCTCTTTGCAAATCTTTTGATGATCGGGTTTTTTTAACAAAGATGATTGTGTGTAGAGTGACCAGGACCAGAGAGAGATTTGTCTTGAAAAAGAGGGTGAGAGAGACGACTTAAACTATATGCTATCGAGATCACAAAAGTGGCCAAAGGTGGACACGCTCTAAAAATGTAATCTTTCTGAAAGACTGGTGGCATTGGATGCGATACAAGGTATTGGTAATGGTTTTGGCATACTTGAAAGATACAATAGCAGGTTTGCTGGATTTTTTTTTGGTTTAGAAGTCGCTGAAAGGAAAATTCTACAGTCATTGCAGAAGCATTTGCGTGGGAAGCCTTCTGCAATAGGGAGGGACTTTAATCCACAACTAGAGTTCGTAGGTTAATACTGGCTTCAGAACTTGCTTATATGTATAGCAATAATTTATCATAGTAATAATTCATTCAATTCATCTCTCTTTTTCTTCATATGTGCGTTTCTGAGGTATAAAACTGAACCTAGTATACTGCTTTGCGGTACGCCAGTTTTAATTTCTTTTAATCTTGACTATCTTTAATCTTGAAGAATAGCTGTAATATATGTATGTATGTCCAATGTATGTATACGACTTTTAATTTTTTGAATAAAGCTTCGGCAGTTGTTTTGCACGAGTCCTTTGTGCCAGACTTTATCAAACGCTTGTGCTCTATTTCGAAATATAGCAGAGGATATCTGTTTCCCTTCGAATGCATTTTTGATTTTACCTGTGATTCTATGCACCTGATCGATTTATAAAGTGCTCAAAGCACAATTTTTCCTTTATCTTTTTTTACAAGCGTTTCTCCAGTATTTGTACATAGGTATTAGGTAGCATTGATAGTGGGTGATATGAGGTTCCTCGTTAGGCGATTTGGCTGGTTTTAGAATCGTTATTATCCCCGGGACTTTGCAAATACCTTAATGCTGCATTCAAGATTTTTTGTTTTGAAATTGTTTTAGAATTTCTGTTTGCAAGTGGAGTTATTTGTGAACTACATTTTTCAATTCTGTTGGATAATAACTTCTTTGCTATGAAAAATAATCCATCCTCTTTTCAGGGCCTCCATGAATACATGTGCGGATGTATACATTAGTAGCTTTGTGATGATTCCAGTAATGCTCTATAAAATTTACATTTACTCCTGGGGAAATCTAAAAATAATATTCAAACGAGTATGTAGGTAACACATGATAAATTCAAAAAAACATGATGGGAGTCTATCTCATCAATATTCAAGGACCATCACAAAAATTATTGTTATTCAAAGTCACAAACGAAAATAAATACGCACACTGAAAATCCAAGCAACAGGAAAGCAATTGAAAATACATAATATTAAATATATACAATAACAAACTCAAAACAAAACAAACAAAACGATTTGTTATTCAGTACAGGGTGGGCTGAAGTAACATTGGTGGTCGGTGGATTAGGGAAAATATTTCAAATAAACATATAGTAATAAGGAAAGTTCCTCTAACGAGGAGGTTTTTAATTTAATTTTGTTTTGGTGCATACATATGTACATATGTTTGTATGTACTTACATAACATACATACATGTTTACCATTTTTAATAACCAAATTTGTTTTTTTTTTCCTTTTTCCGCAGTGAATGAATTCTAACCATTGTAGGTATACTAACTCAATAGGGGGAGAAATATAGAAATTAAAGGACGTCCCAGAAAATATAATAAGTACAAAGTCACTAGGAAATCAACAATCAGCAACCTTTCGGACCGTTCAATACAAGTCATCATGGACGGTTTAAAGTCAGCAATTTACCATTTACTGATGTTCCCCAAAGCTCTGTTTTTAGTTCAACTCTCTTTCTCATCGTTATAAATTACTTCTTATCTGCAACTTCTAATTCAATCTATTCCTTCGCTGATGACAGTACCCTTACTTTTTCATACTCCTTCCCTAACTCAAGTTCTTGCTTTTCGACCATAGAGGAGAACCGGCAGAGTATGTTAAACACATTAAATTACGACATGGACAGCATACTCAAATGGGGTTCAACCAATATAGTGGAATTTAATGCTTTCAAAACCCAATGCTATCTTCTGTCTCTCAAGCGAAACCAGGTTCCTCAATTATTGTCCATGAATGGTATTTGCATCGGTGAATCGGAAGGACTTGCCATCCTGGTATGTGTATTAAGAACTATCTTCGGCGGAATGATGTCTAGGATTCCTTAAACGATGCAAGAAGTACTTTACCCCTTCTGATCAAGCCTCAATTTATAAGGCATTCATCCGCTCAAAGCTGGAATATAACACCCATATTTGTTCAGGTGCACCCAAGACAGTTCTGCAGATTCTGGATTGGGTACAGAAAAGTTCATTAAAGCTAATACATATATGTAGGTGATAGAGATATTGTGAACTCTATAGTTTCACTTGAACATAGTAGAAATGTCTCATGACTTTCCCTAAATCTGATCCCGCGCTGCTTCTGAGTCCGTATATCTAATAGTAAACTAATATCTCTACAAACACCATCAAAAATCTTTTGAAGGCGATTCCATTAAAACACGTTTACTACTATTTTGGCAATAGCCATTTCCATGACCTAGCAAATAGCTTTTCTTTAAAAATATATTATCAATACTTTATTGCATCGGTTTATCTGAATATTCGACAAAATGTCTACTTGACATTTATTATTGATATTTTTTTGAAATTTGCGTATTCTTATATTACTTGTTGGCACCAATGAAATTGGTCAGCTTTTGAATAACAAATTCTTTTTACAACAAAATTAATGGTTTTCACAACAATTACATAAATTGGTTTACTTCATATTTCTATCGTTTACTTCGTGAATTTATTATTTTTACATTTATTGACATTTATTTATTTATTTATTTTTTTTTTGGAAGTTTATATTATTATTTCATTAATTCATTACATTATTTTTACCTGCGAAGCCACATGGCTTATCTGCAGGAGGTTATATCTCGAATGCATATATGCAATAATTGTATTGTCATTAAAATTTCTGTTAATTTAAATTAAGTCCTACTTTTTTTACAATTGACACTTCCAAAAGTTGAAAAAAATCCTGGAAATTATAAAAAAAAGAAGTAAATCGGATTACCGTAACATGTTACCTCTCCGATCGTCGGTAAAAATAAATACAGTCCGTCAGTCCTGTGTGGACATGGTCTAGGAGAAAAGAAATGTCTGAAATAAAGTGACGGTTGATTGTATATTGCTTTTGACAGATCGCACACCACTTACTTACCGAAATTTGTAGGGTTCGAAAAGAGCTATTACGTTTTGTCACTGAGGGGAATATTTTACTCTCTCGTGTAAAAATGATTATTACGTACATACATATGTATGTATGAGTGTTCCTTATACTAAAATTTTGGGCGATGCTATGTGTGCACAACCATACATATTTATGTATGTATATAAATGTGAGAAGACATTGTGTAGGATCCGATATTTTTCCGAGACAATTATTATGAAGTTATTTAGAAATTTTATCTAAAAAACGACGAGCATGGGGAGTAATTTTATGAAGTCTTTATAGTATGGAAAATCGAAAAGGATTCTTTTAAGGATATGAGTGTTTCTTTGTTTTTTACAGACTCAAATACATACATAAGTATGTATATAAAATATATCAGTGATATTATGAACTGCAGTTGAACAGAGTTAGGTAATACTGATATTTATCCTGCGAACTTCTTGCTCCAGTACGATAACAACATTACCGGGAATTTTCGGAAATAAAGTACGGCTCTTATGAGTGTTAAAAGTCTGTATAATTTCACTTTTAGCAAACTTCCTCCAGTTACGCACTCGAAGACTCTGGTGTTCACTCAAAGTGTCGTAGGTCGATGTCAAAACAAGACCAAGTATTTTACGAAGGGTTTTTCTCTAGAAACCTCTCTATAATTTTGAGTGCCATAAAGTAGGACATGGGCGATCAAGGTGTCATACCGAATCCGAATCTTAGTTGTTCGGAGTGAGGCCTTTCTACTTAACTGTCTTTAACGTTACAACTGTCGAATGTGACAGTTTGTTCAATTAGTCAATATTGTGTGTTATTGGCAGGATATATGTACATATGTACGTATGAGCACACTTTGTCTTGCCCTCATTTAGCTCTTAATAGTAGCAAACTCACAGCTGACAATCCGCTGAGATCTTCCAGTATCATTGCCGTATGGTGGTAGTTGCACAAAGTTTTGAAAGATAGTACCTCCGATGCCGACTTGTGAGTTATTCTGGCCGCATAGATCTTGATGGGCCAATGGGAAGTACTAATTGCCAGAACTCTAGCAATATCCGACTGGTTTCCATTTAGTAGTTCTTGTGTATTTCGATGTTTAGTGCTCCAGTAGTATTTATATGTTTAAGCTTGGATATTGTTATCTGCACTTCGTGTTGGTCAATTGGAAGGAATATTTTGGTATGATCGTCTATGTTGAATTTTGGCATAACGGTGGGTTGTTTCTATAATCTCAGGACCTGCTATAACTCTAGTAGAAGGTTTCTTTCTTTAATTCCACAGGTTTCTGTTCAGAGTATGTTGTTGTTTTTTCACATTTCGGTTAAATTTTCATATACAGTCTCAAATTATCTCCTCTTCTGTCCTCGTCTTCTGGGTGTTGGAATGGTTGATCTGACACTGGCCAAAACGATTAAATAAACTCACTATTTAACTCGCTCTTTAAGTCTGACTTGGATAATGGAAGTCTTTAATAAGGTGCATCAGGCTGCTTTGATGCTATATAATACCATTCCACGCAGAACAATCTCTTTTTAATTAATTTTTATGCAAAGCGTTGAAACATTTTTTTTTAAATACCCAAATGAATTGTTTTACATTTTCTGATTTCCCTATTTTCCTGGAAATTGTAAATTAAAACCCACCGGGTGATAAACCACTCCGACGTCTGCCCCTGACCTTCCATAAGGAACAATAGTAATCTATTGTCCTCGTCTTCTGGGTGTTGGAATGGTTGATCTGACACTGGCCAAAACGATTAAATAAACTCACTATTTAGCTCGCTCTTTAAGTCTGACTTGGATGATGGAAGTCTTTAATAAGGTGCATCAGGCTGCTTTGATGCTATATAATACCATTCCACGCAGAACAATCTCTTTTTAATTAATTTTTATGCAAAGCGTTGAAACATTTTTTTTAAAATACCCAAACGAATTGTTTTACATTCTCTGATTTCCTTATTTTCCTGGAAATTGTAAATTAAAACCCACCGGGTGATAAAACCACTTCGACGTCTGCCCCTGACCTTCCATAAGGAACAATAGTAATCTATTGTCCTCGTCTTCTGGGTGTTGGAATGGTTGATCTGACACTGGCCAAAACGATTAAATAAACTCACTATTTAGCTCGCTCTTTAAGTCTGACTTGGATGATGGAAGTCTTTAATAAGGTGCATCAGGCTGCTTTGATGCTATATAATACCATTCCACGCAGAACAATCTCTTTTTAATTAATTTTTATGCAAAGCGTTGAAACATTTTTTTTAAAATACCCAAACGAATTGTTTTACATTCTCTGATTTCCTTATTTTCCTGGAAATTGTAAATTAAAACCCACCGGGTGATAAAACCACTTCGACGTCTGCCCCTGACCTTCCATAAGGAACAATAGTAATCTCTTCACTCTCCATAAAATGTGCAAATTTTACTGGCCACATAATTTCTTCTTCAACACAATACGAACACGTTTCAGATGCCAATAAAGAAAAGAAACTTCAAAAACGCCTGCAATATATATGTATGTACGAAAGTGTGAGGAACATTTAAGCCTTAAGACATTTTTATGACATTCAGCCACAAAAGCAATCATTGAATAACGCCATTGATCTGTAACTGAATCACGGCGAGAGAACTCAACACGAAATGGTTTTGTGTCCTTTGTAGGATTTTCGCCCAAAGAAATATACTTTAAAAGCCACAATATGAATAAGGTTTTTTTATAGTTCATTCTTTCCAAAAATAAACCACAAAAAAGTACAATAATGCTATTCTGTGAAGCGATTCTGTCAGTGGTGTCATAACCAAAGTGGAAACTCAGAGTTTGAACCGCATGACGTGCAATAGTCGAGTCAGGTCCTTGGGGTTGTTTGGCTGTAGGGTAGAGAAAAATATAGCCAGGATTAAAAAAAAGTAAAGTTTACACGTGGGTGGCGTAAATGCCCCATGTCACCCTAGTAAAGTCAGAAAAAAAAATTTGATGGAAACTTACTGATTATTCTTTTATGGTTTGTTTAGGCCTAGACAAGCTGCATCGGATTTAGGCCCCGCTGGATGGGTTCAATGGGATTGGAAATCTCTATTTAGGCGAGAGTTTATGGTTGATTTAGTTCTCTATTCAACTATATCGGTTTCGGAATGGTATTGGCCAGTGTATACCCTAAATCCCGCATACGCAAGCTAAATGGACGGCTATCCTTTTGTTTAATACAATTTTATGGTGGTATTGAAATTTTTTTGCCTAAGGTATATCCGTAGTGTATCCGTAAGGGAGCCTTGTCAGCATGCAAAAAAAAAAGCTAGAGTTATGTTCGTTTTAATTCTAAAGGATGTTATCCACTTGTTTTCCGTTGTCGTTTCGAGCTCTATGTGTTTTGGCAGGGACTCGTTTGCACTGTTACAAAATGTTAACTTTTGCTTTGGTTAACGAAAGTCATTCTACAGTTTTTTTTTATAAATAACTGTTATCATTCTATTCCGACCCGATGCAGTACATTTCCAGGATCTGATTGCAGCTCAGTTCTCATAATGTTGGTTCACTTAGCTGATAACGATAATTCTTCTGAGCACGCTTTTGTCTGTGATCATTTTATCGCTGGGAATATTAGAAATAGTCAATTGGTTCTCTTCATACATAGATTAGTATTTTCTTGGAGGTTACTCTTGACAGATCCTTTGATTTTGCAACGAATGTATAAACCGTCATTGGAACCTTAATTTTTTTACGACCATGCTTATTTTAGAACCATTTGAGATGGAAGCTCTTCCAGTTTTCTTTTCTTCCACAGATGAGTTTCAATCCTTTCTAGTAAAATTTTTTAAAGTGGGCGTAGGAGTTCCGGGTCTTGGTATATGTCATTACTTGGCATTTATTGTATCATCCTCAAATATTAGTTTCAAACACAATTGCTGAAGAAATTACCGAAAATATGTAATTTTCAAAAGTACCCTTGTGCGTATATTTACAGAATAACGTGGTATGTCATCTATGAGGATATTATATGTATAACTAACTCAAATATGACATTTCATATTTAGGAGAAAAACCATTTTAATTGAAATTGGCTTCTTAATTTTGAGACTAGAAGAAAACCCGGGTACTGCATCGGGGCATGACGCCACAGACCTCCGATATGAAATTTGAGGTGAATTCGTTTAGCCGCTCCTAACTATGTATTTCGTTTAAATTTTATATTAAGACCAGTTTCTTAAAAGCCGCATAAGATTTCTTAAGAAGTTTTTGGTAAACGCTATTTAGAAGGGTACTTTACCAACTTTTCAACTTAACAAAACCGCGAAAAGGAACTTTAAGAAAAGAGAAGATCTGGAAATGCTATCATCAAAGAATCTGGACATATTTCTTAATCCTACATTGTGTTGAAGACAGCTCAAGTATGCATACAAATTAGAAAGCTGACGAGAAGTAATTGAATTTCTGTTTATTTCTGTTTTTTGAAGAGTTTTGATTTTGTCTTAAAGATTTATTCTCAATCAATCTACCCGAAGTCTTTCTAAGATTATACTATACCAGTACTACCATAAAAATTGTATTTGGATTTTAGTTTTCGAATCACATTTGGAACATGTCTGACTGGTTGACATATTCCTCAAAGAGGTCGTAGTATCGGACCTCATCGCAGGTCCTTATCCAAACGTGTCCAAAAATTTGATTGAAATCAATCTATTGTCATTAACATTAAGTTAGCCGAATTTAAGGCACAGGGTTAATAAGAGAATCACAATACTGAACAATTAACTAAACAAGAAAATGCGTATCCCCAGACACCTCTCTGTCTAATACCATATAGCCGGAACTTATATTCTCAGATATGTACGTTCCACCCCTTTTCTAGGTTCTTCATTTAAAGTATGTATTTAACATGAACATAATTATTAACTTGCCTATCAAATTAAACTGAAGTATGTAATGTGAACTTTATATTTTTTTCCTCACAAATTGTAAAGTTCACATGTTTCCATTACTTGTTGGCACAGGATACTCTTTCCTTCATCGGCATATTCCAGAACGATGCCCTTCTCTTTTATAGGATTAATAGCAAAACTGTATTAGGTCCTTAATTTGTTTGCTTTTAAAATTATCTCTCATTACGATGACGACATTAATTGGCAAACGTAAGCCCATTAGCCTTTTTAATTTCATAAAGTTCAACAAATAACAAAATAATGTTGACAAAGAAGTTTTACAAGTTTAAATTTAAATTACGCTTTTTGTAAAAAAAAGGATTTGATAACTTTTCACAAAACTATGAATACTATTTTTATTTTTCTGCCATTTGTTTTTAAGTTTTTCGTGTGCCTCCGCATGCATGTTTAATTTTCATATAAGAAAGAAAAATAAAATCATAAAACAGCCGTGAAATAGAAAAGTTTGCGATTGAGAATTGCAGAGGTCGCAATTATTTAAAGTGGGGTTATGACGTTTTTCTGAAAATACGTAATCAGCTATAACTATCCAATTAAATAAGTTATAAGTTCGTTTTCTAGAGTGGATTACTTAAAGATATATTATTGTAGGTTAACCTTTATTGAAAAAAATAAGTAAGAAGTTTGGACATACTTGAATGGGTTTCCAACTTAAAAGCAGTTTCTGTCCAGACTCTGTCCTTTGACATAAATTTAAGAAGACACGTTGTTTCACATTTTTATTCCCTGATCTTCAAAGGTAAATTGGAAGATGAATATTATTCTAGCAAGAACTTGCCGAAAAGTAAAAAGTCTTGAAATTATGTAGCTATTTTCTGGCATTTCATTCAATTCTTTAACCTAAAGTTACACTTTTTGAGTCCCTAAGTAGAGTATATAATCTTAGCAGAGCTTGATCCTTTAAGTGAGTCTGGTAAGAGTCTGGTGGAGCCATTATTAACTTCATGTCTCTTGCTTGGCACATTCCTTAACTTCATTTCTTAACTGCATTTGTAATCTCGAGGGTTTTTTAAACTATTTGGAATAATTAGGCAAGTATCAATTGTCAGCCAGTGGTAAGGGCATCACTATCCTATCCTAGATAAAAAATTTCTTCGGGCAAACCATGTCAAGTCGTTGACGTATAACGCACTCCCAATTTTCTGGGAGTGTAAGGTTACTTTTGGCAAAACACTGGGTTTATCACCGAAAAAGGTCGTTCGGTGCTATATAGTCATGATATGACCTTTTTTAGCTAAGGTTCCGGTGCTGGAGTCTTTGTGAAGACCATCACTAATACAACTCGTTAGGCAGGCTTACTTTTGATTTTCAAGCGGAGGTCTTTGCTATCCTAATGGCTAACGACTAGATTGTTAAGAATAGGTGGAGGGGTCGTAGAATTTGCATCTGCAGCGACAGACAGGCTTCGCTTAAGGCCGTACTCAACCCTGCAACGCCTTAAATTCGGCCGGAATGCTCAACTCTATGAGTCTTATCTGGGTCCCCAGGTCACAATGGGATTGTGGGCTATGGGACTTTCGATGAGATTGCTAACTAAGGCTAAGAGGATGATTTCTCAGAACCTGAACCTTCGTTGGCACTTTATCGCTATTATTTCTCTTTGTGATAAACTACGTATGTATCAAGCCTAAGGATAGGTTAAAACGTAGCCAGAAATGTTCCACAACTTCCAACTACATTTGATAGTACTTAGTTGTTCGTTTCAAGTTATTACTAGCAATAAACTTATAGATTCATGTATGGAAATGTTGAGTTTTGTTGCGGGTGTATCACGTCATAGTGTCACATGCATTTGACATTAGGAATTCATAGCGCTGAAGGGGTGTCAGGAACGGATTTCTTTAATCGTTTTACTACTAAAAGACGACTTAAATCAATCTTTTGAAAATAGATCTGAGCTATTTAAAAATGAAAGGTGTTTCGTACATCAATTCTTATTTTTGTAGGGTTGGCAGCCCTGATACTATGACATTTTTGTTACAATTGTAGTTTTACTTTTTACTAGAATAAACATCGCAGGGGTATTCGGGCATCGCAAACTAAGTGCACTCCCAATGGAACACCCTTTACTATGTACATATCACCGGATATTAGCACAAGTTATTGGCTGTCAAAGTCACACATACTCCCTGTTTCTTTTTTTCCACTTCTGCCAGTCGCATGATGGTGCACTTGTCACTGTGCACTAAAAACGTGAACTGCAATCTCCGACTACATCCAACAAGCCCTTAAATGTTAACTGATGACGACTGTATTTGCCTTTATCTTGACACATGAAAAAAAGCACACAAGTTGTTTGTACTTTTTCGCTATTTCATAACCTTCGTACGTCACAACATTCGAACAATATTGTCAATCCCTTGCTCAGATCTACAGACGATTACTTTATACTGTCAATTGTAAAGGCCTGATAACTTGAGCAATATTCAAAGTGCCATTCAGTCATAACAAATATTGTTATTATTATTTTCGCACACCGAGTTTGACAGATGCTTTCCACCTCAACCAAGACCCCCGGGGGATGCAAGCATGTGTGTACGCCATTCTCAATATATTCATCCAGCTTATCTTTCATTTGCATAGTTGGATGATGGGGAGAATATGATATCATGCCAGCACGATAAAGTGGATGAATCTTTTCCTCTGTATTTCGTTCCATTCTCTGCGTAGATACTCACTGCCGCCATAATAGCTTTAAGCATCAAATCGTTTTTACGGGAAAAACAAAATATAAATTCACTTTTCTACCAGATGGTACCCTTTGTTTACTTTTCTCCTTGAGTGTATTAAGATACATACTTCAAGATACGATGGTGCTCTTTGCGAGCGCTGTAGCTTTGCGCTTATACAGGAGAATATATGTAATATTCGTAAGGTGGCTGCATCCTCAAGAGATAACATTTCCCGGTGGACTTTCTCAAGAGCAAAGCCTTGCTTCGTAAATGGCACATCATGCTGACAATCTTACAATGACGTTCAGATGACCAACAAGTGTAGGACTGGAATAATTAACACCTCTGCAAATCGTTTTCCTTATTGATGTTTTCCAAACTCGAACGAGTCAAAAATATAAATTACAAAAACCGAAAGAAAATTCGAGTTCCAAGGACACGTATTCTTACCAAACTGTTTACCTCCTATTACGAGCAAAAGATTGGTGTTTTTCAACCCACTTCTGCTCATTACGCCTCTAAGTTGCTTCCTTTTCAAGCTGTCAAGCCGTATTAAGGATTCCTCGCACACATGTTTCCACAGAAGCATTTCACATCGATAATACATCAAGAGGAGGCATGTTTTTCCCTCAGGTATATATTTGAATTGAAAAATGAACGACTTATTGAATACGCCGAGAGTTTGCTCCATGACTGGAATACCAAGTGGAGGCATACACTCGTATGAACTTGTTCACCCCCACACTCTGGGGGGCGAGATTTGGGACAACTGGTTGAAACATTTATTGCAAGTTTGCCTCTTGGCTAACACCTTCCGATTAATTTTATGTCTGCTACAGCTCACGAACAATATATGTATGTGCGAGTATGTAGATATTAACATGAACAAGGACCAAGCGAACCCTTCTCATGGTTGAATGAAGCGTTAATTTGCGTCCTTTCATGTGCGATTAAATACGATTTCCAAATATAGAGAGAGAGACAGGACCGACAAAGAGGATTAATGCTTCACACTAGGTATTATTATATATGATGTATATACGCCAGATATTTTTCATCTGCACTTGGTAGCGACTTGGCTGTAATTACCGCACCCACTTGGAAATGGTGTGCCACCTTGTGAGTTTAGTACCAAAAGGATATGAAGAATAGATTAAAAAGTGTATCTTCTTCGATTTCATTAATGTTCCTTTGAGCTATCAAAATTTGTAAGAGGTGCTTTGATGTGATATAAATCTCTTAGGAGATCTCTTATCTGGGACCAAACAATGGAAGTGGGCAAAGTCGTTTCATGTAAGAAATGCGAATAGAAAGGTTCTTTTCAATCGAACTGAGGAGGTTTACCATCAATTGGGTATGAAAATGGTGCTTGGGGACTTCAACATCCTTTTTGAATTAGATTTTTGAGTGTGGTTTTCATGACAATTTCACCGGAAATGAACTAAAAGTGATTGATTTTCCTAAAGGACGAAACAACTCACATTTCAAACAACAGACATCTGTAATACAAATTGATTGGGTTCCCATGTGATGAAATGTCAGAATTTACTTTTCTGAAATTCCTGGCAATGTAAGATAGAAGGTTAACCATGAGTAAGCTGAAAATGCGGTCACACCGATATGTATGCAACAAATTGTAAGGATATTCTTGGCAAAACTGAGCAGAAAGAGAAATGGAGACGAGAGCTAAGTAATAACCAGTTAAATCCAAGCAAAAGGAGTTAACTTTTTCTAGAAAGAAACAGTATACGTATTAAGTAAATGGATGAGACCTAAATTCCTATCATAACTATTCCAAAAATACTTCAAACAATAAAAATGCGTCTCCATATAATTCAAGAAGTTCAATGATTAGTTTAGACACCACCCACATAGTAAGGAAACCTAGAACTATCTGGGCTTCAAACCAATGTCTTTGAACCAGAACTGTACTTCATATTTCTTAGGTTGACTGCAATGATACAATGCACCACAAGTGAAGTAAGGAGCAAGAATCAAGGAATATGAAGTGGAAGCATGAACTTATCTAAATGTTATAGCTTCCTTTCCAGAGAAAAGAAGTATCTTAGAGAAGTAAGTACTTATTACACCATTCCTCACCTCTAAACAAGGCTACCACCATAATTCTAGAAGATTAGATCAATATTTGTGTTTATGGACTTTTTACTACTGGTTATGTGTAACGAAAACTTTTCAGCGACAGCCTTGCGGGATATGATAGTCCCAACAGTGAGGACAAAGCATTATGCAGTAGTGTATGTATATAGAGAGAAGAAAATGTCCTGGGCCATCAGCAACTTGCAGGAACATGTAGTCCGGCTTAATTCATAGAACGGGCTCTATAAACGATTTCATCCCTCCAGCGTATCAAATAAAAATAAAAAAAACTAGTCACGACCTATTAGAAGGACCTATTTGACCTATTAGTCTAATGTTTTTTGTCTTCAAATCTTTGGAGAGTATACTAGAAATTCAAGTCTAATAAATATTACATGAAACGCCTCTATTCAAACTCCAGTATGATCCAGATCCACTCAAACGGTCACAAGGTAGCAAAATAATATAGGTATTCTTGCTTTAGACCTTTTAAGATATACTTAAAGAGATTGTTCTCGTTCCCAGAACTTAAGTGAACATTAAATTGTGAACAATAGTTCGAGAATCAGGGAAACTGGATGCATCTCCGACTGACTACAAAACTGCACTTAGAAATTCTGAAAAGGAACTGGTTAATGTTCCTTTGAAAGTCGTTAAGGTTTAAATATTAAATACAACGTTACCTTGGACGGAATAGGTTTTATTTTTAGCATTATTGAGATGATGGGCTTTAATATAGTCCCAAGAAGCTCTATTACCTCTTAGAGAAGCTGTGTGGGTATCCCTACCAAAAGAAAGTTCCTGAATGAAGCTTAAGACTGTTTGAACTGAAAAGGAGGTGACATTAGAAAACGAGAGAAAATCTTAATGGAAGTATTTAAGCCTAGTTCGAGTAATTGCGGAACATTTACATAAAATATGTTTGAGAGATTCAGCGTCTTACAGACATAGCTGATTGACTTAAAGTGATGTTCTTTAGGATTTAACATTTCAATTTGGCTATCGTTGAAACCATTTTTCAGCTCAACTCAGCCGGGAACAAATGTCAGCTTGCCTTTGCATTAGTGAAGCACTAAGATTCACTCCAATAGCGGCTCCGTACATGATGTATTTAGCAAATAAGTGGGAGTCTGTGTAGATTCTCGTTTGAAGGCTATATCTCAGTGATCTAGTCTTAGGACGAATACTCTACTGTTCTTAATAGTCTTTAATTCCTCTTTCAACACACCGACTGCATACTTCTTTAACTTCTTATCGACTAGCTTTGGGGGACGGCTAGTGGCTAGTGGCCGGGATCCACGTTTTCCAGGCGGAGATCATGGCAATCAAGGAGGCTGAGGCTTAACGTGATATCTAATCGGGATATGAATATTTATACGGATAGTCAATCCTTAGAATCTTTCACATTGCACTCAAGAACTGCAAAAAGGGTTCTAGCCCAATGTATAGGGATTGATCACAGGATCTGATACGTCCGTCAGGAATTTGATTCCCAGTACAGCCATGAAATCTTTTAGAGCTGCTAGGCTATCTGATGAAATATTCACATGTGATTTTGGTTGATGTCTTATGGCACACTCACTGGCACAAGGCTGAATTGGGCAAAGCCCAATTGTCCCGATTTCGTCAAGATTGGCACTTTTGTTGTTGCGTGAAGCTGAAGGGCTGTTTGCGACTGTTGTCTTCGTAATACTTACATGTAGAGGAGAAAGGTCAAAAAGACTTCCAGGGCAGCACACATTGGACAAGTATGCAGTGTATCCATAATACCTAGGCACTTTTGCAGTTTGAGAGGGAGAAGATTTGATTATATTTTTCCTAACATACATAACATCGTACCGCTCGTTGGTAGAATTCTGTATGGAAAAGGCTATTATACTGGAATCATAATAAAGATTCTCTTTGAAATGTGCCGAGTGGTGTATTTGCAAGTGGACCAGGTTTTCACTACCACTCTTACCTAACTACCTACTTAAAAACTGAAGTAGTACTGGTTGAAACGGGTCTCCTCCCGCATAGCTGCATCAATGCATCTTCTATTGTTTCCTATTTTTTGGTCATGTTGATCGGGTTGTTAGCTGCCTTCCTTTTAACCCTTTTACGCTCGAACACTTGAATCCAGGCCTTTAAGGACACAGATCATTTGAATTATTTCATTCAATATTTATTCGTAGATGTCGTTGCAAATTGTTTTACTTCGTTTTGGAGAATATTGGAATTTGAAATCATTTATCCCTCTGGAACCTCTTAAAAGAAATAAATTGATCTATTGATGTTCCTATAAAAAGCCGCGTTCCAATCACATAGCCAGCAAGAGATGGATGAATATTTTCCTTGGAAACCAGCCTTGAACTCCTTAGATTCCTGTCCTTAGATTTCTTCAAAGAAAAGCAAAATATTCACCAACAGTGCCTGCTGATAGCAACAGCAACGTATCAATATAATGGCATGAAAATACCAAAACTAAATACCCCATCATTAGGAACCGCCTACAGCGTTTTAATCACGTACTTATCAGAAACGTAAATCGATTAATTAAACGGAACGGAGACCAATGTAATGCCGCCTGAAGATGCCCAGCACACCAACTGGGATAAGAAAAATTAAATCATTAGCCAAATCTCCGACTCTGCCGTTCCCCATCGGGGGTTCCCCTGCAGAGGATGATGTAACCGCCTTTTATTTTGACATACTACCCACGAGGACTGAATCTCCCTTTTCGGTTTACCAAAAGAAAAACTTTAAGTTCAACCACCCTAAGGCTTCGCTACGATTTGATCACAGAAAATTTAACATCTGCCCTTTTGCCGAATTCAGTTTAAACGTGCTTCTCAAGCCCACGTCGATAGAACAAGGGGCTTGGAAGTCGAGACAGAAATAATTAATTAATTTTCGCTACACAGCCAAAGACCATAAAATCTATACGCCAATGACGGTTTACGAGGGGGTCCTTTCGAATTCAACAGAATTTGATTGCGTGATAGGTTGCTGCTAATTTCGTCCTTATTCATCCATTAACGGTGTGCTCTGTTGAAATATTATTATTGCCGTTGGTCAATAAAATAAAATAATAATTTTGTACTAAAGGCCATGTCTGGTCGGAGAGTAACAAATTGATTTAAAAAAAAAACTAATAGAAACTCTCCTGTAAGGCAGTACACAAGCAGGAATACAAAGGGAACTAATTAAGCTTTGAGTTCAAAATTCTGTTTCCTCTTTGATTTTGACACCTTCTCCTTCCACTTGCTAAGTGTGTTCTTATTTGCTGAGAAATAATTAGTTTGTTTGTTTCGTAATTAGTTATTTTTTGGTAATTGGTTATTATTCCTCGGCTGTGTTGTATGCCGGGGAATTAACGAAATGATTCTAAAATCAAACAACATTACAGCGATGTAATGCTACATAAGCTCGCTTGCAGGCTTATGGGGGATGAATAGCATGCCTCCTCTAAAATCGGGATTTTCGGGGAAAATTCTAAGGACAATGCTCAACGGGAAAGGGAAAGTCATTCATCTGTTTTCGTTTTAATTTATACAATTATGCAAATAGAAGTATACAAAGGGCTGTGTAGGCACAGTAATGAAGGGTGGATATACTTTCAGACTCTTTTGTGCTTTCATTTAGTTTAGGTACACTAAAATAAAATGAGTATTGTGCTGAAGAGAATCAGGCTGGATCTGGCATTGGAAAGACAGTTCATATCAAACGAACGATGGTGCTCAAGTGGAAAAATTCAGCCGAAAGCAAATGTAAGATGCGAAGGTAGTAATCCACACCCATAACATCACAATTGACATTTTTAGGGTCTTTCTGAACTATGCTCTCAGGCCTTCGCCAAATTTGATTGTAGTAGCAACTAAACATTTGGAGGTTTTAGAGTAGAACAGCAATGAATCTATTAGGACTGCACGATGCATATGGGACTGTCTGGTGCATATGAACAGGTTAATCTTCAATTTTCCTGCAAGAGTATTTCCTCTTCCGTCTTCTTTGTTCCCTATTTCCCATTTCCCATTGCCATCTAAGATGTAGGTTTTCGCTAAAATTCCGGCTTTTAGTTCTACTTGAATCCGCCTAATCTAGGTTAAAGTCAATGAGTCACCATTCGCTTTTTGAACAGGTTCAGATTTGCTGACTATCTGATTTTGGCTTGGAAATCTCATTTTTTTAAGGAGGAGGAGCTGTGTTTTTCTACCAACAGCTCTGCTATAATAACAGCAGTAAATGGGGTGAGTTTCTTATTTCTTTGCAAATGCAGTTTACCTTCTCGAATTCATACAACAAATTAATATTCTCATATCTATCTACACAAGCATAAGCACTGCACAAGCAGTTTCAGTTAATTTCAATAAATCTCAGTGTCCCCCAAGGTTCTATTCTTGGTCCACTTCTGTTTTCAATACATCCACGGTTATAAAATACAGCAAATACTAATCACATTTATGCGGATGATGTACTACTTTACATAAGTTTCTCCCTGAGTCATTTTACAGAACTCTTTGGAAAGATAAATCCTGATCTACCTTCTGTAACCGAATGGTTTGCTTTTAAATTCATTAAAAAAGAAAGTGATTTGTTTTTTTTACGTCAAATTTCTGTTTCTGAATATCCTCAAATTTTTCTTAACAACTTTCATGTTAAAATGATCTCAAAAATTATAAGTCTTGGAATAATGTTCAACAGCAAACTATCATGGGATGTTATTTGTATGTACGTTTACGGTTCTGTCAGAGGTTTATCCGTAAGCAAAAACTTTTTGCTGTTGAAAGACCTATTAAGGCTTGTTAAAACTCTAAACGGCATCAGTCAAACAGTCAAACAAACTCAATATTGCCCTAAGCTTGATCGCCAGATACGTATTCAATCTTCATCGATGTGACCATGTATTTGTTTATTCTTGATAGTTCATTGATCTTTCTGAAATACAGATCTTGCTCATCAATATTACTGTTTTGGAGTAGCTTAAACCATATTCTACCCCATCGTTTCATCAGAAAGTTAGCCGGTTCGTTTTACCCTTATGCGCTTAAAACCAGGCAAGGGAAAACTTGTATCAAACATGTTGAATAAAATTTACTCAGTTAAAGAGAAATTATTGCTGCTAGCTTGAGCATTTTAAATTCGGTATCCTTTCATTCTTCTTCACAGACTTTCAGTCATAATAATGAAGAGCAACAAAATTCAAATGTTATCGAACCAGATGTTGGAATGACTTGGTTTGTATATCACCATTTTTTGGGCCTTAAATTTGGAAAGAGAAGCAGTACACGTGCCACGCCTACTTTTCATAACTTCATTATTTTGTATAAGTACAAATACATGGAACACAGAGGGCAATTTCTTATTTGAGAAGCTTTTTCATGACAATTGTGTTCTTGAATGTTTGTCAGAAGCTCGCGAGTGGTGCCACGGTGCCCCTGACCGTGAAATTTTAGCTACGAAAAATGTGGATATTTAAACTGTCAATAATTCGGCTACACAATATCTGTAGTCACGCCCACTTTTTGGGGTATAAGATTTTGCATGCAAAATGACAATGCAGCGGGACCACGCCCACTTTACAAAGTTTACATAAGAAAGAGGACGGTATTGTAGCTCTTCTATATGTTTTGCGCTTGGAAAACCTTTTTCAGAGATGATATTCATTCCTAGGTCAGTGGCTGGATAAGAAAAAAACAATCGCAATTCGAGGTTCTGAGATTCGAAATAGACCATTGTATCAACCATGGTCTGCAGTATTTAATTCTCTCTAGTTATAATCAAATGAACAATTTGGTTCTATTTGCAGTCCCTACTTAGGGGCTAAAATGAATAACCGCTTATATGTACATATTTAGGAGTCAGGAAAAATATTTATGCCTCTTAGATGCTTGAAACTTGGTACTTGCTCAAATTCTTTTATATCCAGTTGCAATAGCACTCAGGTTGCCATGTTGAAATTCTATTGCTCCTAACTACATACTTTTCCTGCTAATGTCCTTGTGAAAGCATTTAACAAGTAATTTAATATGTGCATACGTTCTGTTTATTTAGTTTAAACAACGTGTACAACAAACTTTTTACAGTTTTCGCAGTTTCCATGAAAAACAAGTCCAACCAGGAAAATCTGGCCAGTGTAGTACCTGGTAAATTACATACATGCATCAATAGGTACTTACCTTTATGAAAATTAAAATTAAACTACGATTGTACTTTTAATTAGCGTTAGCTCTGAAGAGTTCTTATCCTTTAATCTGAAACCGAATAAATAGCTTTGCCACCCTCAATTATTATGAAACTTGTGCAAAGTTAATTGTCCAATTTATGCACATATGTATGTATGTTTGTATCTCGTGGAAGCGGGGTCCTGAAAATATTCTCATTGAATGGGAGATTTAATTACATGACCTAAATTCAACACGTAGTTGAATTTCTATGCCTCACACTCTGTAGTATAGCAGGGAGATACGTCTGTGATTAAAGCAATACTAATGGGAATTGACAAATTAATGTAATGCACTCCCTTGGGATTATTAATGTGAAATACACTCTACGTATGTCACACGCTGTGTCTAGGTTAATTAAAGTCAACAAGCTTGTTTATTGATTTACGTTTAGCATCAAGGGACTAAGTTAGGCTAAGTTATTGGGGTGACTGCATAGTAAATCGCGCTGTCTGAACTCAAATCTCTACGGATCTATTGCTGTCCTGGATGAAAAATAGAAAACACAGGACCTAGAGTTAACACAGGACCTATAGTAAACACAATGTGTACGCCTGAAAGCTTCGAAGCAATGTTAGAGTGACTCTTGGTGAGTTTATTTGTGATATTATTGTAGCTAAGGGGTAAGGCTTCATTCGATCATCAAATATTTGGTTCACGTTTTCTACCTAAGAGCGAACTATTTAGTATTTTAAATGAAATAGTTTGTGTTTCAGATATTCTGGTGAAGTACCATCGATGCGATTAATTATGGAACAAAACCTCTGCACGAGTAAGTTCCAATGTTGTATTAGTACAAATCGGCCGAAATGGTTATAATTTAGCGTCGAAAGGGTGTAGTTTCTAACTTAAATGCATAGACAATGAATTCGACATAAAAATAAAAGTTCAGAGCTATCGAGTGACACGAAAGAAGCGATTACTTAACTAATTTATTCAAATAATGACTAATCAATTCAATTAATCGCCCAGGGGTGTTGCAAGGTGCCACGGTCTTCCTGAAACCACACATGCTCCAAGTCATCTTCTTCTCTATCAACTGTAACTATGTTGCCACTACCATTAAAAAATTGCGTGCTATCGAACCCTCCTTAATTTTTGTAGTTATAATGACACTTGTGAATAACTTTGGGACACTAACTTGCCCAAGGGCTGATTCACGAAGTCACTAAACCAAAAATGGGCGTCATTTTTTTCTGATGAAAATCGTAGTTAAATCAGTTTAATGCTATCTGACTTTACTAGAAGTTTTGACAAGTATTTTGAATCAATTTTTATGACATTGTAGTGAGACTAGCAAACTGTCTTCATTGCCATCTAGACTTTTTAGTAACATCTGACATGGTCATCAACAATATTGGTACTCAACCAACCATTGTTATGGCAAAAACAAAATAAATGATCCACTTAACGTTATCTGAAAAATACTTTAAGTGGATTTAGAACTCGATTTGTTGAATCATAGAAACCTCGTATTCCAAATGAAATACATAGTCATTACTTTACAGGTAATACAGACAAGTAGACAAGTCTGTCAATAGTCGCCCTTAACTCAGTATGAAACGAAAGATCGAGGTTTTGCCTCAAAAACCAGACTGGTGACATCACCAGATATTTCGAACTGTGATGGAAAACTCTTGCAGATCGTCAGTTCCTTGGTGGAACTCAGAACTGAAAGACTCAGTAATGAAGCCAGAAAACTTTTAAAGCAAATGAAACTGAGACAAACGTGGGAACTTCAGTCTTCTGCTGGAGACTCACTTTCCGGGAAAGCAGATAGCGACAGGGTCCTCCTGCGCAAGTTGAGTTTGATTTAAATCGGCGTAGATAGTATACTTTATTGGCCATGGTAACAAATAAAGCTATCAGATAGGCTGTAGCATCCTTTGACAGCTTTAAATCGCCTGGTACTGGTGGAGTCTTCTAAGCTCCGCTGTAACAGAAGATAAGCCAGGGCAATGCTAATGAACAGAACTCTGGTTGTATATGAGAACTGTACTCGATATGTTAGGGTATGACACGTGTCAAAAGAGGCTACCTGAAAAATGGGCGTTCTGCCTCCACCGCTATGGTACATAGTAGTTAAGCCTCTGTTGCGTACTTTCAAAAGTTCAAACGTTTACGCTCAGGCATAGGTATCATGGGACGTGCTATCAAAGCAATCTACCGTCTTATTTGGGTATCATCCGCACTGGAGTTTCGATAATCTTGCGCCATATTTATTCTACGATTCTAGTTTCATGGATATCCCATCTGATGCAAAGACACCGGAACTTTGGTTGCTGTGCAAAGTCAGACTCAACTTTCCCAGCGTTTGAGAAACCAAAGTACCTAGTCTTCGGTCTAGTCGCGGATGGCTCCAAAATTAATAAAATGGATAATACTGGATTACTGCGTCTGAGTGCTCCAGTGATACGATTTCTAATCCCACAAATAAGATCTCTAAGTATATAGAAATAAGGAATAAAAAATGTTTTCAAATTCTTTAGTGTAGATTATATTGAATTAATGCTTCTATTCTTTACATTATGTAGTAATAATACTATAGGCAGCCCGATGTGTCTTAACGTCATTCACTTTTTCGAATGTAAACTGTCTTCAAGTAATAATTTGTGTTGTAATATTTTAAAACCGCATTGAAGCTTGCAGTAGTCTTCGAAATTTACTTCCTTCATATAAGTAGCTAAATACACAAATGCACCACCATAAATATCAATCGTTTTAAACAACACTGCGGCGTATACGTACTTTATTTTTTCTTTACATTTATTCGAGGAATTGCTGCAGTAATTAAGAATTGTGTACCCAACATATATGTATATAGGTATGGAGTTCAGTCTTTATTTGAGTAGTGTACAGTAAAAGGATATGCGAACAATAAAAGTATAAAAGGGTTGTATAAATCCAGCCATCGCAAGGTGAAAAGCATAAAGAAAATATTTTCGTGGCATCGGAGGCGTAAACGTAATTTATTTTTCGTAAAAGAAGGATTTTAAAAATACATGTTCTATTTACATTGCAGCACAACATTTATAAAAATATAAATAGATCTCCATGTAAAACTTGAAAGGTAAAAATACATATGTACGTATGATGAATAATTCAACTAGGTTGAAAGCAGTCTGGCAGTCTGAGATTTATTTTAAGAGGGGCTGCAAGAGTGTGGATGGTAGTAAGGTTGTTTTTAACCTGAACCTGGGTGGGTTAAGGTATGGAAATAGTTCCAAAAACTTTGCGGCTTATATTGATCTCCAATTTGGTTTCAAAAAATATTTTCTAATTTGCTGGACTCAGGAGACTATGGTTGACTATGAGTTCGAAAGGGCGTAGAGCTACAAAACTACCAATTTTTATCCGGAGTGAGATATCTGGAAAGAGATCAGTCTATGGGGGGAGTGGCCCTCCTAAACCCGGCCTTTTCATGATGAATTGCATGGTGGTTTTACGTGGCGTGTTACCTTTATCCTTGGTGCTGATTCCCATTCTTCTAAGGTGGGTGGATGAGGGGAGTCAGCTGTGCTCTATTGGGCCTAAAGTAGTCTCGAAACGCGGCATAAGGAGAATGCACTTGATCTTGCATAGGCTACGTTGTGGATGTTTGAAGTAATTTCGGATGTTAGTAAATGGATAAGCATAAGGACAGAGTGATCTGTTTGTTGGTTATTTGATTCCTAGTCTATTCTACCTAGTTCATTGCCCATTTCGTTCCCTTGGAAACCCATGTGTCCGAACCCAGTAGAGCATTTACTCTTCTGCACCAGTTTTGAATTGGTTGTGATGGCTTTAATGTGCGTTTGGCTATCTTTCTAAATACAAGAAAGTGTATTGGAAAAATGGTGAGTTTCATATGAAAAGTCCTTTAAAAACTATGGGGAAACATGAGTCATGTTTGGCCAGGAGACAAAATAGATTGGACTATGTGGAACTACGATGGATTTAGGTTTACTAAAGAGAATTTAATTTAAGGAATATGGTATTCTGTCACTTTAAATTGAGCTGAAGGCCTACACTAGTCTGAAATCTATTTCTGATATATACAAATATGTATGTCACTTAACCGTCTGGTTCGGACATCCAAATGACAGTTGTTAAAACTAAACTGTCAACTAGACGTTGTGATCAGTTAAATTAGAACTCCAGAGCGTCGTTTTGCGGAAACCCAACTAACAGTACGATATGCCTTGCACTCATATGTACATATGTGGTACCTTAAATGACAAGGTGTTTGACATTTCCGAAATCTATAAACTTTCCTCCGCTGTCACTCCTTTGAGTGAAGCTTTGACACGTTTAAGCACTTGGTGTCCATGTTATATTTTGACATTTATGTCTTGTGCTTCCACTACAGTTTACTGCGGTAATATCTCCATGGGATTTGGTATCAAGTAGAACTACGGTCACTAATTAGCTCCCAGTACGCACAATAAATCTCACCTTAGCTTACACACTTCTTTGAAATTATACTGAATGAACTTATTCAATACTTACTCTTTAATCTAAATAATCTTCTGTCAAATAAATTAAATATTTTTGTCTGACCTTTATCCAATTCTTATTTTGTATCTTTTCAGGCTCAGAAACCTTTACATTACATAAAACCGGATTCTAAGACAGGTACATACAGACATGTGTGAGTACAAATTAGCCGAGTCTCTGTAATTTGTGAAATATTTCCCTCACCCTATCCTAATGTCATTTGTGGTAAACGAGAGGAAATGAAAGGATGTACAGTACACACCTACATCTTCTCAAGCAGAATGTATTCCCTGTACTTCCAATTATTCCGAGATAATTCATACTAATAACACCTTATCCCAGCCTGCTAACCCCAGGGCAGAGGTGACAAGTGTACAAATCTACTGTAATACTTACTACCGTACTCAGTTGCTTACACACCCTCAAAATGGAACCACACTCATTCCACAAATGCCTTTCACCCAGCCTACACGGACCAAGTTCATATATAATATCATTTCCGAGGGACGGACAGAATTATTTTTCCTAGGGGGGAGGTTGCCATAGTGCCCCGTAATGTCACTGGGTACATCCCTAGTGAAATACGTCTTATTTGTTGTGGGTTACCAAGAAAAAGCTGAAGAAATGTGAACTGCGAAACAAGTTAGAATGAATATGTATAACCTTTAGAGTGAATTTCAAAAGGACACCTACTTCATTTTGAATACTGTTTGACACATGTTACATATGTAGTGATGTGCAAGTCTCCTGAGTGCATTTTTGTTCCTTGTCGGCTCTGTTGAAATAAAGCGTTTTTCGTTAAAAAGAGAGTCCCAGTTTGTTCTTCATTTAAATGAAGGACATTTAAATTTCCTCCTTGGAAACGCCTGCACGATTGAATGCCCTGAGTTTAGTTTTCAATGATTTTTTCGAATAAATCAATTGATATGCCAGCGACTTGACAAGTCTTCTAAAGTTTCTCGCTTATTTCCATAGATGCTGAACTTGACAGGTGTCAAATCACACGAATAACGTGGTAAATTGACGTCAAACAAACCGCAGCTTACTTCCCGTATAACCGCGGAACCCTATTGGAAAAATGTGGCATCATAACAGCGAAACCCTACCTGAACTACATGCCATTTTTACCTGTTTTTACTGCGAAAGTTAAATTAAAAATTTCAGTCCAATAACTCATAGAGCCTTTTTTTGCAGGAAAGATTTGTATTTGGCAATACATTATTGCACTATTATCGAGCTCAAAGAGGGCGCAGTTTTATTTCCTTTTTTAAAAAATGTCGAGGGGAAAATAGTTTTAAATTGCATGATTTTTTTATGGAAGAGAAATTGCTTTGTACCCAAAAACGTATATGTATGTAACAAAAATTAATAAATTTCAATTGGGGGGCTTGGAAAGTGCAAAAAAAGTAGTGAAAGTCGACAAAAATATAAAACAATTAAATTGACGAAAAAATATTAATCCGTTATGCACCCTATATATGTATGTACGTTTCAATTGTTCACATATGTTTACACGGTTGTAGCTGGTATTAAAATTGGCACATAGTTCGGGTTTGGTTAAGTAAGTTTTTTGTTTTCAAGTGTTCTATCCTTTGTGAAGGATAAACAATGTTCGCGGTAGGAAAGGTGCCTAAATGAATAGCAAAAAGAGGATAAAATAAGTTTTTTTTTCATCCATCTATAGCACTCTTAAATCAATGAACATTATATAGTTTAAAATATACATACCGACGTCAATTTAAAAAAATTCAAAAGGACATATCCAATCCCACAAACAAGTATGTTTCTGCTTGTCAAAGAGTCGAGCTACCTTATGAGGTCTCTAATAAAGTACGGCATGCAAGTGAACAGATCATCCTACCTGAAATAACGAACCATATGTAATTTATAAATTTCTGCATAGCTTCGTTAATTTTTTTTCAAACCTGGAAGTATGGAAAGGGTGTAAACCTACTTCTGCAAATGATTTCTATCCAACGAAGCGAATCCTTTGCCATCTGTCAAAAAACTCTTTACTTTGCCTACTCCAATCAAACTTAAGACTTGACCATAGTTTCCTCTTTATTTTTGCTTAGCGGAACTAGATTTACAGATTCCGCTACAATAGCAAAGAGCAAACTGGCATAGAAGATGTGCGGTGCGGATTAGTTATTGAGAATTGGCTGCGGTTAAGAGTCATTGATTCAAACCCGTAAATTATTGCCTGGCTGTGGTCTGTATTAAGGGTACGTTCTAGAACATCAGTTATGAACTTTTGGACAGATCCTGTACGATGTCAAAATCGTGTTGGTCGTCTTCAAAGCTAATTCACCCTCGAGGGCACAGGATCACAGGATCAGATAATGACTTCTGACTTAACTTTGTTTGTTTAATAATACATAAATTGACCACGTATTACCTAAACGCATATTCAGGCAGCACACCGTGGATTCAGACCATCTTCTGGTCATCGTCAACTTCGCAGCTCGACTATCAAATAAAAATAAATCTCAGTCAGAGGACAGTGAAGAGGACATCAAGCATCTAAGCACACCAGGAGAGGTCAGGTACTACTAAGAACAGTTAAGATTGTGGGAGAAACTCTTCACCATTCCATTAATTATCAGAGTCCATTGTTGGGTCGCCATAAAGGAGGTAGCCGAAACTACAAAGTACTACTGAAAATCAATCCATCGTAGTCTAATGAGTGCAACATCGGAAAAAGGGACAGAAACCGCACATGTACAGAAACACCTCTAGGATATCGAGGAGACTATTTACAAAACTTGATAAGTAAATTTACAAGAAAGCCAAGGTACTAGCTGCAGGCTTCAAACTGAGAACATAAGTTCTACAAAATAGTGGGCCTACTCACAGAAACGCAGGAAATCGTATGTACAAGTGTTTAAGTATCATTTTAGAAACAGCTAACAGATGAGCAGAGAGAGTAACACAACAAGAAGATTTCTCACAGCCAGTCATTGAATAAGATTGGAACACCTAATCTGAAGGTGAAGAGTAAGGTCTTCGACCCCAATAGCTTATCGTAGAAATATTTCAATCGCAAGCCCAATGTTTTAATTACTAACATGCCATGGATCATTAGAACAGTTTGGGAGAACAAAAAAGAACCAAACTATCGAGTATGCCTCCTAAGTGTCAGAGATGAGATCCAGTGTAGCGTACAATGAATCATTTGAGGCCATTTACTGGCAAGTCGGCTGTAAATTAAATCACCACCACCATATCTGTTCTATGAATAACTCCTGAAGGGGAAAATATTGGTATCGGGGATGCATTCTTCAGTAGTCAGTGAGATTATGAAATGTGCTTTGTACAAGATTAGGGAAATGGGAAATGGACCTACCGTCAACCTAAAAAGAACAAAATATCGACCTTCTCGCCTCCACGGGTAAACAACCAGTTGCTCTCCTTATCTTTCAGACCTTGGTGTGGTATTTGATCCAAAACTTAGCTGGAAACTCAACACTGAGCAGCAGGGGGTAAAGAAAACCTGTGTGGAATTCTATGTTTGAAGCAAAATGTATGTTTCATTATGGATGTATGTTTCATGAACTATGATTCAGCACAGCTTGCTGATGCAACCACTTCTACCTACTTACCGTACACCGAATAAGAGATTGCAATCCAATTCATGGAAAGTTTGGTTCCATTGGTAGATATTTTGGTCTGAAGGATAAGAAATATACCAGCATCTGTCCACTCCTAAGAAAATACCGTCATTATCGACAGCTATAACTTCAAGGTAAGTAGGAAGATTACCTATCTTTGTCCAGTCAAAAGAGTTTTTGAATTCAAGCCTTCAGTTTTGAAACAACAAGGGAAACCAAATGTTCCCTATAAGCAGCAATCGAAGGGTAGTTGAGACTTTTCAAGGGTCTGGAGACCGATAACGTACCGGCACCTTTAATAGTACTGCACGTGATTTTGGAATCATCAAAAAAGAGATTTTGTTTGATATATTAAGTCTTAAAGATACGTACTTACATATGTATTGAAATCAGAGTCTAATGTATGTAAGAATGCTGTAACTGATATGCAACAACTATGTTGAAGATTTATGAGAAAGACTGTCAATAGAAATCAGGGGTACAAATGTCATTGGAGAATCCTTAGACATGAATTCATCAACTGACACTACGTCACTCCCAAAGAAATCTTCGACAAACAAGCTGCCTTTAAAAATGTTTGCTTTGCTGAAACACATCATTGTCGTGAAGTGAGGCCCAAAATGTGACAGAAGTCCTATAGAACCAATTATATCCATTTTTCCAATTTATACATGCAATTCAAGATTCAACTATGAAACGGAAGCCCCGTTACTAAATTGCTTTCAGAATACGAATCTAATCAGTTCCAGACAAGAAAAAAATAGAACCATTGTAAGGGAAGTCAGTGGAAACTAGCCTTCCTGCTGTTATAATGTATCTGCACCGGTATGGATGTATCCCTTCAACCACTTTACTATGCAAAACTTGCGGAAAAACTCAATTGCGGTATGGGGAACACACACTTCAGATAACATGCACGTAAGCCCACACTTGACGACGTGTAGGATACATTACCATAGTTTGTGTTTTTTTTTCCAACTAAAGCTGGCATACATGTGCACCATTGTGATACAAGGAACGGGCTGGCAGTGGCTTTAAGACACGTAAAGGGTTTCCCTTTTTTAACACTGCCAACGGCGGCGGCGGCATTGTGGAATAACCTGTTAAATGAAAAGCAAACATTAAATATGTGTGCTCTGCGACAGTAAAGCCTGACGACAACTGCGGCTTTTAATTTAAATTGAATTCCATAAAACGTTGACATGGGCAAAAGTGGCATAGATACGCTTCACCCCTGATTTTAATTGCTTTACGTGTCTCAAACGCGACACAAAGGAACTTAATCTCAGTTGGGGTGGAGGGAAGACGAAAAAAAGTTTTCAATACCTCTTGGCTTATGCGGCAAAAAATGTATCTGCAGCACGTGATCCGTAGCAGATTAGATGACTCCGAAGATATCCATAATTCAATATTTTTTCTGCTTTGACAAAAGTTTCTCCAGACCAATTTTGTATCATTCCATCAGGAGAATAGCATCAGATGTTTGAGTCCTTTTCAAGGCGATTATTAAAGTGATTTAACAGATAATGTTCCCGTGGTTCTACACGGAAAAGAAATGTAGTTGTTGGTGTAGGGTAACTATCACAGTAGTCAATTGCGTAGTAAAAAAGTAGGGTGCCTATATCTGCTGATAAGTAGAAGACTTTTACATAGTAGGCTTGCTTAGGTTTGTTGCAAGTACATATTGCATTTTGCCGTTCAATCTGAATACACCGTAATAGTCTAGTCTCTATATGACCTGATTACGCAGAGAGACTGATTTAGACCCATCAGTGAAGACCTTCAATTCAAAATTAAGTATACTTCGCACATACTACAGTTAAAATAATTCTGTCAGCTCCGTCAGCTTTATCCGGAACCAGGTTTAGTTCCTTGTTAAGGTAACAAACGTGTCCTGTTTCATTGTTCTGGATCCCGACTTCCACACATATTTAGACCATTGTTTTCAGCGTCACAGTCGGAGTTGAGTAGAGAGTGCTGCAATGAAATGGTTATTTGAATCCTACTTGTGAATGCAAAGGAACTACATTTTAAAAACCTTTCTGTCAGGTTTGCTGTTGTCCTCTGAAGTTAAGAATACACTTTATATATGCCATATCCGAACATATGTGTATGCACTCATCAAGCAGTGTAGAATTGTCCACAATATCTGGAAAGTTCTACACTCCTAAGCATGAACTGAACGGTACTGGCTCCGGTAATAACAGAATCAATAATCAAGAGTCGGGACTTATTTTAATTCTATCTGCGTTTGACAAAGTTTTAAAGGAAGTGATGGTGGTGGTCTAGCCATTGACTGACTTTGCAAATAGAATGCATTCTGGTCTTCACAAAAACTACAGTACCGCAGTTTTATTTATGAAATTTGAAAAAAATTTCGATGCTATGAGCCACAGTCTCATCATAAAGAAGTTAAAAACCATAGACGTGCGCCTTAAAGTATTATCATGACAGAAAGCCGTAGTTACTTACGAGGTCCCACAAGGATCGAAGCCAAGCTCTGTTCTATTCAAGTAAACAAAGCGCTTGAATTTTTAAGCAAAGCACAGGGTATGCGTATGCGGACGATACATTCGTAGTTCCAGAATTGAATGCAATCATATCACGGTGTCGCGATCTTGACCTAGTCAAGACAAAAATATTGCACATACGCCCACCGTACATTGCAAAAGTGGAAGTAAAGATCAAAATGGATGACTTTAAGTGCCTATATATGTATGTACATATGGAACTATGTTCAGGAAGTAAGGATTGACTACAACCAAATCCCAGATGCGGTACATTAGCTTAGGAAAAGTATCAAATATGCATAAATGCAAGCTAGGGGTAAGTGACAGAATAAAATTGGCGAGTGGGAAACGGCAAATATCGCACAGCTCTTGAAACTAGAAATATTGGGAAGTTTCTATGATGACAGTAACTACCAAGTCCCCGCACAACAAATCTACAACACCAGAAGAAGACAGCACCAGAGGTCTGCATTCCTAGTTCGTGAAAATAGCTGGAGATAGCTAGGTTTTTCTTATGTTGTCCACAAGACTAGGACTTTCCATATTCCTAGTACTCTGGCTATCTATGTAGCTATGTAGCTAGTGCATTTGTTGCAGATGGATGGGTACCTTAGAGCTCTTTTTTAAGTGTGTCGTACATGTACATACATATGTAAACTTAGGCAAATTTCTCTGATTGTTGATGGTGTTGTTACGAGTATATCTATGTAGATCTCTGTGCCTCTTAGTTAAAAGAACATAAGCTTAGGCTTTATCGGGATGGTGTTAAGTTAACCACTATTGGTTCGGAGTAGCTTTACTAGAACTGTTTCCATGGCATAAGGCAATAATGTTGGGTGTTTACTGCAGACTCCAATAGCAATATCGCCTGCATAACCCATAACTTCGTATCCCTATTTATCGAAGGATTTGTTTATTCACTGTAAGAAATCACAGTTGTGGTGATAGCACTTCTCCTTCTATTGTTCTATTTCAAAGAAGGTTACCATAGTAGGTTCTTTGTTCGCCAGCGAATTCCAATAATGCCTAGAAGTGAATATAAGCCGATTGCAGCTGATCTGCCTTTACTATATTTCCCATTTCTCCCCAAAGAATAGACAGATTCATAATAGACTTTTTAAGGATGGAAAATGCCATAAGAATGTTTTATTTCCATCCGGATCCGTCGTTTTTAAGGAAGGAAGTTGTTAGCCGCCTGTTGAAACCTATTATGGTTTACGGGGTCTCCACTGAGCTCCTTAAATTGATGTCACCCCCCAATATCATCTGTATTTCATTGATTTTTGTTCTTGATTTGGGAACAGAAAAGTTTTTCAGATATACATTCTGAGATCATTGAGACAACTCTTGTATCGTCCCAATAACAATCGCCTAAGTTTGACAGGAGCAAACTGTGTGGTAAGCCAAACTACGTAGTCTGAAAAACTAACTCTGCAGTATAGGAGGATACTGTTTATTTTGTTTTGTGCCATGTTCTTGGCATACCACTAGTTCGTCTGCCATTTTAGGCTTAGATGTTTAAATCACCGCATGCTCGGGTATGAAACTGACACAATTTCCGAACGAATGAGCGATCCACTGCCAGTTTCGCCATTCCATTCTTTGGAAAGAATGCTGTAGTAGAATAGCTTTAGGTTGATATCTAAGCTAACACAAACCTGGATGCAAATTTTGTCATTTGTACTATTTAATTGTGTACCTTGGTGTGGTACAAATATCATAATTTTACAGATTATTCGACTCAGTACTTTACTCGCTAAATAGTCGAAATAGATCGGTAAGGATAGAGTTGTCCATTAAAAGTTTGCCATATTTTTTTTTAATGATAACACTGTAAAAACAAGTAAAAACTAAACTGCTCAAGAAAATAGAACGATGCGAAAAATTCAGAAAAGCTACAATGCGTCCAAGAACGTATAATACCTTATCCTTCTTTTATCGCACCCATAATAAAGTAGGCGTGGCGTACTGCATTTTCCTTTCATTTGTTGGTATCTTGATTTCTGTTTTCTTGTAAACAAGATACAGTTTCTAAGACTTCGCTCTCTTAAGAAGACAAAGCAGTGAGACTAAACGAATCTTTAACTACTTACTTAAATCTTTGGCTTTTCATCTATCTATAAAATCTATAAAGCTTTTCATTGTTCTTGTTCGCTACGTTATCTTTCTAGATACCGTAAACTATCCAGTATCCAAAAATGGTTTCAAAAATATCAAATTCGTCAGCCTTGATACATTTTTCTAAATTGTTTTTCTCAGTGTGCGTAGACCCTTGGATGCACACACATCAGAATATTGTCCTGCCTCCGCCAGAAGAAAGTTTAACCACTCATTGATGGAGGGAACTTATTTTTATTCTCATTTTCATTCTTTTGGGGATTGTATCAAGAAACCATGTGTCATCGGTTTGTTTAATAGTCTTTCAATCTTTCAATACACTTGCCATGTTACTAGAAGACTGAGTTCTGGTAGGTTGTAGTTGATTATATATTGAAAAGATGGTTATAAGTCAGCACTTTTCCAGCCGATGGAAATGCAATTTATTTCGATAAAAAGGTGAATGATGCTTAAAAAAGCTGAGACAATCCACTAAAAATGTTGTTGGAAATAAGTGGTTGTTTGGTGTCAATTAGTTTTTGTTTACTTGGACAAATTTTAAGGGGGATTCGCAGGTACGATTTTTATGGCATAGGATGGATTATTCGCAGTCATCCGAGAAATAAATTTTCGGATCTTTTGCATCGTTCTTCAGTTGACTAACTTGTATGGGATTCAGTAGCTTCTCTATCAAGCCTTTGTAGCAGTCGACTGCGTAGTGTATATACCAGGGCACTTGCTTCTAGATTTCAATTACATTTCAGTCTGGCATTCACCATGGACCTAGCCTTGAAAATAGTTGTTCATACCATCTCCCTTTTTATAGATTGCTTTGAGGAAAATCTACACTCTGCGCTCTATTCCTTTGGGTATTAACGCCTTCTTAAGACTGTGTTTGGAAGAATTTTATCTATGCACGTTTATTTTTTTACTCATCAGATGTGTGTCGTATTACGTCATATAGCAAGCACCACTTAGTCGACACTCACGAACTTATTAGGTTAAGCGTCGACCTATTTAAAATGAACCCATGCTGTTCATTGATTATGATATTGCAACAGATGAAGGTTAAACTATGGGAGACATTGTTAAAATAGTTTTGGGATGACATATAGTTGGAAAAGGTCTGTGGTTAATAATCTCGCTTGGTTCACCTTTTTTGAATATTTGCGTGAGGAAAGCTCTTTTCCAAAAGCAAGGAATTATTCCAGAAGATAGGGATAGTTCGATCAAGTACTTTTAAGACTTTATAATAAAGGGTCATAAAAAAAAGGTGTCATTTTATATTTCTCTCTATTGTTGACCCGTCAATATTCAACTAACATTGGGACGACTTTTTGCATATACTTACCCACACTACTTGTCAAAATAGTGAAAATGAACTATAAAAGTTCATACAGTTTTTGGTCAGTATCAAGACCCTTCTCCCACAATTATTTAATTTCAATCGATAAATTTGAAGGTCTCAACCAGGATACTGATGTCAAGAACCCAACTAACCCAACTAACTGGACTAAAACCCCACATATGTCGACTTCGAGATGATCGCACGAATTGGACCTCTCCGGAGTCACTTTTTATACAGAAATCGTTGCCTATATATGTATATGGTTGAGTTTGCACAAGGATTGACACCAGCAAACCACGCACCACACAAAAATGTTCTGAGTGATGAGTTTCATCCAACTGGTGCTCCGAAAATCCAAGAGATAGTGGAACACCATCTTCATCCACAGTGAGTAACATTTCAACGTTGTTTTTAGGCTGACGTTGTTATTGGCCCATTGGCTAACGAACGATGTTCACAGACTTTTGTTTGGCTGAAATTAATGCCATGGACGTGGACAATGTTTATTTTCAGGAGGACAGCCCCGACATGCTACACAGCTGGTGAGCCAATGGGTCTATTGAGTGACTAATTTGTCGGACGTGTGTTTTTTCGAAATGGAGACTTCAATTGGCCGCCAGAATGGTGCGATTTAAAATCATTAGATATACTTTTTCCTTTGAGACTATTTAAAGATAAAGTTCGTGCCAGTGCTCCTACAACAATTCATGCACTATTTGTGAAATACAAACGTAATTATGTGAAAAGATGAATCAAAATTTCTTCAAGAGAGTGACTATTTAATTAATAAAGTATCTAATTAGTCACAAGTCAAACTTTGTATTTTAGACTTAAGAAGGATTTTGTACTTTTCAGTTTTTATTCTACATTTTACTCCTTCTGTCTAACATCATGGTGCCCTGTTGTCTAAGTCGATATTGGTTTATAGCTTGTATAGTTCTCCCTCCGTCAAAGGAAATAGAACCGAAAACCTATGAATAATTTTTCTCTCGAAATGAGCAGGGATATCTTCACCCGCTTTCGATAGATTCCGTGTTTCAGTAACATATAACAGAATTGGGCTTATCGAGGTCATATACAAAATTCTGTTGTCAAAATCAATAGCAGTGCCTAAGGCGGACAAAGCTCTACACTTTCTCGAAGTAAGTTCCCGATGGAGACGTTCTGACGAGCTTGTCTTTCTTGTTTTGCTACTAAGAACTGTCAACCAAATGTTGTGAACAATATAGTCTTAACCGAAACGGTGGGTGTGTATGGAAAGCATAATCAGTTTCGCCAAAGCACAACACAATCCAAATCTTCAAAAATCTATTTTAGAGATCTGTCTCCAATTTGCAAATTGCATCTTGGGATATTTGGCTAAGATTCTCCACCCAGATTCGATATTTAGTGTCTCACTTTCATACTGCGGAATACACAGTGCTAAGGACGTTATGTACGCAAAGACATGTCAGATTATCTCTGAGACCTGAACACTGCGTTATTGAGGGGAAAGGGCCAACGAACTGGCCAAAAAAGGATCAGAGCTTCCGCAAAGCAAAGTTAGAAATGTAAAACTGTCGATCTGTGTGGGTAAAAGGATTATTCTAGATACGTTCATCAATATGACTGATCCTTGAACTGAGGAGGGCGAAGACCTTGTGGCTTACGTTCGATCACAGGAAATCTGGGGTAATAATGAAACTAAGTAACCCGTACTTAAAAATATTGGTAGGGATTCTCTCTGGCCATAGCCGTCTGAGAAGGCATGGCATGAGACTAGGATTATCAAATATGTACGGAAGCATGCAGATACTGCAATGACTTTTACGCCTTAGAGGACATCACATCTCCCCGGTTTGGACTTAAACATCTGGGAAAGTATTTCTTTGACAGCTTTGAGGAAGTTGGTTCTGCGAACCAAATCAATGAGATAATGGAGAAATTAAAGTTTTGCAGGAATAATGGGTTCCCTAGGGTCTGCTACAGGCCCACTGTGGTGCCTAGTGTTTTACGATGAATTCATAACGCCACAATCATAACTGAAAATGTTTAAAGCGAGCGCGGTAAATACACTTCAGAAACCCAAACTTAAATGTGTTTCTCCCGTTGACGCTGTTTAAATGCAAATACGTACGACCCACTCATTTGTGAAAATGGATGTTTTCGCCGTGAAACATAAACAAACTTTTATATTTGCGAGCATGTAGTTGTTTAACTTACAGTATTGTGGTATTTGAAACAGCTCTTCAGCAGAGTTTTCGAGCCAACTACTTGAAGTTCTCAAAAAGGACTTCACTCCTAGTCCCTCTCAAACTTTCGATACTTTCGCATGACATACTCTCTCACATACTCGTACTCTACATCCTACTTACGTATAGATACAAAAAAAAACCTTCACATACATTGTAAAACTATTTTCTTCCAACATTGTACTCATTTGAATAATTCATCCATCATATCATTTTTCCCATCCACATAGTATACATATTCGAAAAACATCTTAAGCTGAGCTATGTGTAGGATGGAGTGTAGGTAAATTTAGCGAACCGGATATTGACGTACATATAAGAAAATGAAAAACAAAACAACGGAGGAGATGACATTCATAAAATATTCATAGTTTCTCTATTTACTCAATAAATTCGCTCGTACCCCCACTCTGCACAGGAATTCCTGACGTATGGTGGCGAATAAACACCTGGAATGTTTTATACATCCTTGTGGATGCAATAATGAAGTGTCCTCGTGTGTGGAGCACAACACCACTTAGCAAACGCATCGCATAATGTTATGGTAAAGCATTTGCTTTTTTCCACTCTACCCCTCTGAACTTTATAACACTTTGAGGTAAATGTCTTCAGTGACTATGTATGTATATGAAGAGTATCCATAAGGAAGATACACGAAATAGATGTACTTAAAATTTATTGGATGTCCTGCGGAGTGGGATGGGGATTTATTAAATTTCCAAAGAGGCTCGTATCCTCCTTATCCCTGACTGCATTATCATTATGGATTTACGAGTAATCCCAAAGTTTGGTGAATACAGTGTTCAGTAGTTTCGGTAACCGAAGACATTCTGAGGGTTTATTGTGAATGAGAAATTTTGGTAGGGTTACCTAAGGACTTTTATGGTACTACTAATCCAATGGGATGAGAATGGATATTAAAATAAACCCGAGGGTTTCGAAATTTGAGTAATTGGTTGTTTCTGTTTATTTATATGGCCCTATAAAGAAAAGAAAGGTTTCGAATAATGAAAAGTAATATTAAATAATAAAATAAACTTTTACAATAGCACATGTGGTTAATACCGTCACATATAACACCCGTAGAAAGTAAGTAGGGCAAACGCCCCTTCACTTAAACATAAAACCGCTTGTATGAGGCAAATAGTAGATAAAGTTTACTTACACAAATCCGCAGGGCAAAGGCAATACCCTGAACTTCTGCGCAAATAACAAGAACAGGTCTTATGTGAAAAAAACTGAGTTTTTTGCTTAATTGCTTAGTATCAAACAACCTTAACTTTTGGAATAAGATCAATGAGTCCATCAGTGTAGTCCTCTGCCAACTGGAATTCTATTTAAAACTATCCATCTTACACCCTTAAATAAATCTAGCTTTTAGTTCAAAACTAGATCTAGCAACTGTGACGTCTTGTGGGCTAATGAATGGTGGACTAAGTTTTAAAACCGGCGGACTGAGTATGCAATGAACAGCATTATACTTAGGACATTGGATAAACTTACCCGCATGGATGACATGCTACGAAAGCGTTCGAAAAATTGTCTTCAATACCTATCCTAATAAGAGTCAAGCCTTTTGGTACAAAACTCCGGTGGTGGTGTTACACAGGTACGTTCCAAGATGCTGTGACACAGTGAAACATAATGACGCGAAACCAATGTAATCAATGTAAACTGAAAATATCCCACTTAAGTTGAGAGTTTTGACAGATGAATCCAAACTTACTTTAAAAATCGACAGCAGGTGTCCCTCAACGGAGTCATTTAAGTCCTTTAATTTTCATCTTAACGCCTAGTATTCCTCACTTCAAGTTTTAGCTAGAGCTACAGTACAAATATGTTTACAAAGATATGATTCAGCGTGGCTGATTTGCAACAAAGTTTCCTAACGCAGCACGCTAAACTCTGAAAGTCTATGAGGAATGAAAAAACAGACAAATACCAAGCCCTTAAGTCAAAGAAGCTTAGACCGATTAGGTCCAAATTGGACATCGGTGTAGGATCAGTTTATGTTCTGACGAGCTCGGTTCCAGAATTAACAATAACTGCTCGTGAGACTGCGATGAAGGTAATACCATGTGATAATATTGCATTTCTCATCGACAGCAAGGCAGCAATAAAAGCAATATCTGCAATAGAAATAAAATCGAAGCTTGTGAAGTGCTGTCGAGAAGAACTTAAGGTTCTTGTGACACAGTCCAAATCCGCTCCACAATACAAATGTCTCATATACTCTGTGTTATCTAGAAGGAGCACACATGCAATCCTAGGTAGGTTACATTGTCGAAGGCACCTTTTGTGTCGATGAAAATGGTCATGGCCTATTCTGTCCTAACAAATGCGCATTCTAGGAGACTGAAAGTTTTCACATTTGATCAGTGAAAAACTTGAGAACGTTAAGAAACTCACTGGTTTCACCCAGTGTCAATATTTTCACAGAAATTTCAATCTTCGATGTCAGTCGCTACAATTTGTCTTCATTCTTAGTGTCTGCAATTCTAAGCTCTATATATCGATCTGTAGGAAGTTTCCACAACCAGCCACGTCAGTTCTAACCATAATGTACGGATATTCGTTAGATAGTAAAGACTCCTTCTCTTTGAAAGACTCCTTCTATTCGTGACTTGAAATACCAGCTGGATAAAGTGAAATCAATTACTTCCTTTCTTCTCAACGTAACAATGGTTTGCTCCCAACAATCCATCCGAAACTCCGCAATTGCCATTTTCATCGCTAAGAAAACCCTGTTCCAGAAATAGGATACAGAAAAATAGAAAATACAAAAGTTTGAAGGGCTCTACAGAGCCACGTTAGTTTTAACATTTCTGTCAAGTTTGTCCATCTTTGCTGTCATCTCAATTCTGTTACAACACAATCGACTTAGAGTCCGACTTAGAGAATGCAGCTAGCTAAAGACTGGTCCAACTGGGTTGAGTAGGCTTGTTGGTTGAGACCCAAGTTCACACCGAATTGCTGGTAAGATTTCTAAAAAACGACTCGTGTTTATCAGAATACGCATTATTCAATGCAATGCTACATAAAAACAAAACAACTGCTATTTCAAGACAAAAATATACATATTTTCATAAAAAAACCTTCAAATCCAAAGAAATAATTCAATTTAAAAAAATATTACACTTAAGAGTATCTCTTTATCCTACGTTCGTGACTATAGTTACATCAGCAGCAGCTGGGTTCACATGTACCGGTTTCCAAGCAACTGTCAGAGACTGGGAATCGTGCTATAAATTCATTAACGCTCTCCGATTTTCTTCCAATCCGCTCCATCCTTTTAATTTTCGAAGTTTCTATGTCATCTATAAACTCCATCCACACTTTCGATAGACTCGGCAATTTTTTTATAGAAATTTCCGGAGATGACACATTTTCAGGGAACGATTTAAGAGTCATCACAAAGAATATGCTTCCTTCCACGTTCCGGAGAGAACTGAATTTTAAAGGAAAATTTATTGAACTGCATACCATCTGGGAGGTTGTTACGTATTTTGCAAACCAGGTAGATGTATGAATATATCTATTCACGAAGGTAAAACTAATTTTTCTCCGGAAGGAGGTTTAAAGGACTGCACATGCTACACAATACACCACATATTTGCAACAGTCGTGTGCTACATTTACAAAAAAATAGTACATATTCGCAGTAATAGCAGATGTTGTTTATAACCTAAGAGAAGAATAGAAAAACAGGTATAAAGGCATACAAAGGACCAGTGGTATGAATAGGCATTATGGGCGATTATGTTCGTAAACGAAATGTGTTCCTTATTTTGCCAGACTTATTGACGATTTCGTTTCCTTTACTATGCTATGACATAAATTTGTTAAGATACTGCTTACTTACTTATTATGCATTACAACTACAAAGCTACCCAAGCTAGATCTCATTCTAGTCAACAGACCCATAAGCTACCCTTGAAGATCCGAGTCACCTGGACTGAGAAATATGGGCTAGCGGTCAATCACCAGAAGACCGAGCTGGTATTATATACCAACATAAGGAAAATGCTTTAGAATCCCCTTAGAATTTCGGACAGCGCTAAATACCTAGGACTAGTTCTTGATGAAAAATTTAACGAGAGACATAATAATAATAATAATGAAAGAATTAACAAAGCCACTATTGCTTTCTATACGTGTAGTAAAATGTTTTAGCAAATCTGGGCTCCAAATTTTACTATGGATATATACCGTTATAGTAAGACCTATTCTGACTTATAGCTGTCTTGTATGGTGGCCGTCCGCCAGCATGACAACCAACTTAGCGGCTCTTACGAGGATACAGAAACTGGCCTGTATTTGTTCCATAAGTGCTATGAGAACAACACCTACTGCAGGATTGTAGGGTATCCTTAATCTGCTACCGCTGGACATTTTCATTCAATCCTCGGCAGCAATTAGTGCCCTGAATCTGTCAGTTAGATAGTTGGAGACTAACTGGTCATTCTATGATCCTGGGGAAATATCTAGAAAGTCTCACACCACAGAGTACTAGACTTCTAAAGAATCTTCACAAGCTCGTTCCGGAGCAGAGAAGAATGGAAGGGCGGGTCACCCTGCCAGTACACGTTGCATCTCTATATTCACAGATAGATCAAAGATGGATGTAGGCGTAGGGCAGGGCTCAGGCATGTTTTTTGAACCACTGGGTATATCCCGATCAGTCCGCCTTCCGACCCATAGCAGTGTTTTCCAAGCGGAGGTACTAGGGGCGATAATACAGTGAAGGCAATACCACAGGAAGGTATCACCTTTTTCATCGACAGCCAGGCGGCAATAAAAGCGATTACTGATCACAAGGTTGCCCTCTGCTGGGTCTCTGGACTCGAAGGAATACCAAGAAATGAGAAGCCAAACGAACTGGCAAGAACTGGTTCAGAATTAATATCACAATAGCTAGACATCTCGGCGTTCAGCCTGTCCTCTGGACTAAACCAAGAACCAGAGATCAAGGCCCGTAAAGAGGCCAATAGTAGATGGTCCTCCCCCCTCCTCCTTATACAAAATTTATGGCCTTGTTTGACGAAAGTAATCACGGGTCACGGGTCGGTATCACTTGAAAAGCTAAAACTCACCAGAAAAGACATGTGTACATATGTTGTAGACCAGGAGATGAGAAAGTCAATTGAAGAATTATCCAACAGACCAACTAATGACATCTTGAACTTCATCATATCCACTGGATTGTTTGATGGTTCATATGGAATACATTTGTAAGACCAAGGCTAACCAATGGGCAAGGGACATCTTCCCCCTATGGGTATCACAATGGGTCTGTACTGACCCACGAACCTAATCTAACCTACCTACCTTTGATCGAGTTGATGTAGTTTTTAATGAAATCTATTACTATTCTGACAGAAGTCGCATATTTCATTTGCTGAATGTCCTTAGTCTTAAAATTAAATCCCAACACTTCCCATAGATCCTGAAGTGTGGTGGTGAGTAACATTGCGTGTAAAATTGACATCTTCAACGTTGACATTACCCATTTTTGGGATAATCCATTCTAGGATATGTTTTTTACACTTTGCATGGAGAGGAGCATTAAGATATTTTATGCCCGCTGGGGGCTACCCTTCTGAAATGGAATGAATATGTCTCCGTTTTATCGCAAGCCATTCAAGTGCCATGATTTGGGATGTAGAAAATCTGTAATATTATCTGAGCCCAGGGTTAAGGAAGGCGGCAATACACATGTGGGAAGTTATTTAAAGGTTAAATTAAGAATGTGAACTGCCAGGAAAATTATTTCTTTTAAAAATAACTGCGATTTTATTTTGCTCGAATGTGTAAGTCGAGGATTCCCATAGAAGTTATAAATCACAGAGCATTAATCATTTGCTAAAATAGAAACGAATTGAATCTACAAACTAAATTAAATTTGAAAAGCACGCAGAAAGGAATGCACAAAAGCGGTGTGCATCCAAGAAAAAGAACAATAGGGTGCAGCTTTCTGCTTATTACCTATAAATTAGTAAAGGGACATAACAATTTTGTATTTAAATTGAGTATAGAATAATTGAGATATTGGAGTGAAATTATTATTCCAGATATAGTACATACGTTGAATTTAAGAAAAGAATTATTTATATGACCACCGCGAGGAATTGATTCATTAGAGTTAATTTTCCACTACTGCTCCACGTTGTTGACTAAATGTCCTGACTGAAGTGCCCATTCAATCGGACCATTTCTTGAAATTACACGATTGCCGAACAACAGATCAATTCTCTGACTGCACGGCATGCGGCACCATCTTGTTGGAACCACATATCACTCTCGCGTTTTAAATGATCAAGAAGCTTCAGCTCTTTAGTTAATTTGATCTTGTGAAGGTCCAGGTCAAGATCTTCACGCCAAATTGGCCATAATATGGATTCCTCAAACGATGCAAGAAATAGTTTACCCCCTCCGATTTGGTTGCAATATACATATAAAACATACAATGTACATATATCCGTCCCAAGCTCGAGTATAATGTCCAAAACCTGTATGCATTTGCGATAAAACTAATAGGATAGAAAGTAACAGAAACATTACGTCTCTTACCTTGTTTTATCGTTTTATTACCAATAGTGCTCCAGCGAACTAGCCAGTTGCATTCCGCCAGTTCAGCAGTTTTCTCCCAACATCCGTCACTCTTGAATGCTCATCAGTTTACCTTAAAACCTCTCTGCCGATGTACTGTCAAGTATAGTCAATCTTTCCTAAGCCGTTGTACAACCTACAACCGTACATTCTCTATTTTTCCATCCCATTGTAATCCTAAAACATTTAACACCAACGTTTATCGGTATATCCCATCTTCTCTTTCTAATTTCCCTAATACCCGCACTATGTCCTAGCATTATGTTGTAGTCACGCCCACTTTGTGAGGGCGTTCTTATCAAATAACCGGTTACAAACGAATGTTGCACGAAATATAAAAAGAAAAGTTTGCAAAGTGGTGTGTTAAAGACTTCTGTAAGACTTCAGTTCCATTACTAATATTCATTTATTTTGAACATGGCAAGCTCGTCAATATTTATGATAATCTGATTCATTTTTATTAGGTTTAACTGTGGTAATGAAAATAGTGCTGGTTCTGTATTGTGCACCTTTCCATCTGACTTCGTAGAATGTGAAATTAAGCAAAGTATGCCAATGCTGTTGGTAGCAATGATCTTATAGATCGAGGTGTTCTAATTCAGGCCTTGGAATGGATCATCAAAGTTGGACTCATTCTTTTCTTAAACCCTCAAACTTGAATTGTACATACATATGAATGTATGATTACAAACTTTGTGGTTATCAACTGCTAAGACCAAACGTGAATGAACAAAGGTATATCGGGAATGATGAAAAACTTTTCTTGTGGGCTTCGCTATCTATTTCTTGCTGATTTTTCCAAAAACACCACTTCCACAAACTATAGACTATTAAGTACTTTTTTGTAATACACATAGATTCATACACAGAAGCAGCGGAAACTATAGACACCACGAATCAATATTGCGTTTTTACACAACATCTGGGGGTATATTTTCAACCGAACCACAATCACAACCTACCTAAACTGGACCTAACCTAACCATTAATCATTCTTTAAAAATCAATTCCCTGCAATCAGTTTTTTATCGTCAGCTTCTTGAGGCAGTGAGTAGGTGACTAGAACTCATACCGGAACTCAAACAAACTGAAGTACTACCTTTCCTCAAATATTACCCGTTGACCGGCCCTCAAGTGACGAATTGCCTGCACATGTTTTCATCAATCTTTTCTGACGATTTTTCACTCGAAAGTGTTTCCACTCAAATGAAGGACGTTATTCGGTCACCTAGACAAAGGGTTTCAAACTTTCGGGTCGGGAACAAGAAAGTTTGGTAACAACTGCTGTAAGACGGGGTTAATACTACTTAAACCTAAAATACATCTTACTCACGACTTTTTATCACGTCCCTACGCACTTTGACCTAAGTCATCAATCAGTACATCCTTCAGTATCCTTCGTTTGCTACCTCCATTTTCACAGACGATACGCCTCCACCATTTTTTTGTTTTGTTTCGTTGCCAAGGCATTGTCGTCCCTACAAGCTCATAACTTTCCAACAGAAATAATAAATGAAATTATTTTTCTCTTTCCATTCCTAGAGAGCTTATGAAAGTATTTGCAATGGAAATACTTGAATTCAATTACAAGGACCATCTCTCGAGTGCACACAAAGTCAGGAATTGTGCTACAAAAAGAGCACATTGAAGAAGCCGGCGAAGCCAAACACCGACCAGAAACAGGAAAGGAGCAATCACAAATCCGGGAAGGAGGAGACAAACAAAACAGAAAAACACAAAAACTTAAAACATATTTAATCAAAACAAGTATACGCACTTATATCTAATAAACGTCCGACATCGTGATTCCTGCGCTTAAGTTTCACTTCAAGTGGAAGAAGGTGAAAAAAATAACGATTATCTAATAATGTCAGACTTGGAACGTATAAGACTGGTGATACTCGGCGGTGCCGGGGTCGGCAAAAGTTGCATCCTCAAGCGTTTCCTATTTAAAACGTACACGGACAAGTACCGAGCAACTGTGGAGGATTTATATAACCGGGAATACGACCTGGGTGGAGTCACACTGAAGGTAAGTTCCCTTTTCGCCCTATGTCTGTGTGCATGAGTAATCGGTGCACGAAGTTTAAATCCTTTAGCAGAGTAAAATATGGAGAAAAAGAAAAAAGGACCTCCCGTGTAGCTTACACTAAAAGTTATTTGAGTTGAGAATTGTGCAAACAAGTGGTTGCTTAGAGTGTGTCCTTGTTGGGGGTTGCCGGGCGGGTGTGGGTGACTGCAAGGAAAACAAGGCGAAATGAATTGATTGTGCGGTTGGGCTTGCTCCATCAGAGTTAGCTACGGATTAGTAGGGATCATTAATTTGGAATTAGTCTCATCATGGGATTAGGGTTCATTCCGAGTACCGACCGCATTCAAACGATACGGTGTACTTGGCTGGTGCTTAAACTTGGCGACCGCTGCTGTCCTGCTTTATGTTGCTGACAATGACAGATAAATGCTTTTTTTATGTTTTTGCGGGATAAACGAGATGGGAATTTGTAAGATGGTCATTAGTGGTTAGACAACAGACTACATTATGAGCAGCAGACAGCTATTCATCCGCGACTGCGGAGGGCAGGGAACGATGTGGTTAGACCGCAGTTGCTCAGTTACGAAACTGAAGTGGATTACTTCACTACCCCTTCTCCCTTGCTTGTCTTGAATTCCAAACGAAGTTAAATATCCTGGGTAATATCTAGACGGATGAAATTTTGTAATAAGTAGTTATGGGTTAGGTATACAAAAATCATATTTTACATTCATTCCAGAAAAAGTCTGTGGTTTGCAATTGCAATTCCTGTTTGTTTTCCTTGAAGGAAGTGGGTATACCTATCTATAGGTTGTGTAAACTTATTGTTGCGGGAAATTAGCATACAAAGTTTGCTAATGCCTAGCAGCCAGAAGGAGACTTGGTTCCCGAATTAACACTTAATTAAAAGTACATAATTATACTGGAGCAACCTACATAGTTCAATAGCACTTGTTGAAAGGTTGATGACACCTGGCCTGTGCACTATCTCCTCCAATAGGGCAGTGTGACACTGCTATATAGGTGGTTTTCAAAATTCTAAATACTTACAGCCATCGCCTTGCCTTTTTAAGCTCGATGTAATGAAAGCTGCAATATGGGACGACAAATAAAAGATGGATCTCGACTTTCTCGAGATTTTAGGCTGTAAAACATGACTGTGATGTTCATTTTTCGAAACTAAAATTCCTGAAAGCACCTGGTCAAGAAGGTGAAAGACCGTCTGTAGTCTGGATCAGTGGGTGAGGTGAAAAAAAATAAAAGATGTGCTGTATAATTCAAGTACAAAAAAATCGTTCTCAATTACAGGTAAATACCAATAATAATGAATGAACAATGAATTATTTATCATTGTGATACTTCGAGAAGCAATTTTTTGCTTTGGAAAAACACAAGTGGATGTTGCATTTAGTACAAAACGTGTGTGTGTCGGATATCACAAACAATTTTCACGTCTGTTTTTACAAAAATCTTGACAGAAGTGACTGTAACGGTTAACTTGTTCAGATGAGGCCGCTCAAATCGACACCGTTCGATAGGTAAGAGGTAGAGGGTGAAAAATTTTCAGTTGGAAAAGAATCAGACTGTAATGATGACCTTCTGCAGACGGTCTTAGTGGGTAAAGGGTTAAGGTCGATTTCAGTTAAAATGGATTTTCTCGAAAACGGCTCTAACGATTTTGATTAAACTTCATATTTGAATTAGTCTAGTTAATTGCAATCAGATGATGTATCGTGCTGCTTACAAAAATTGGCAACAATGGTACTTTAGTTAGAGTCAATTTGGGGAAAAGTCAATTTGCGAGAAAACGGCTTCAATGATTAGTACAAAGTAATGCAACACGATGGCGTACTACGTTTTGGTCTGAGTGTGATATAACGGTACTTACGACCAAGGTGACTAAAAGCCGATTTGCTTGAAAGTGCCTTCAACGATTTTATTTAGATTTTGACATATGATTAAACATCTCAAATCCTATCAGGAACTGTATCACATAACTGTATAACGGTATTTTTCGTCAAATCGAGCAGTTGGTGCCAATTTATTCGAAAACGGCTCCAACGATTTTTATTAAATTTTATATTAGAGCAAGCCTTTTTAAACCCTATGAGATGGCATACAACGTTTTTGACCAAAACTGTTTTAGAAGGTACTTATAGCCAACTTCATAAAAACACGCTTTTCTCAAAAACTTTTCTCGATCGTTACTGTTTTATTTTCATATCTAGTCTTTTTTTACAAAACTCTATAAGATGGCATACCACGTTTTTCGTCAAAATTGCCTAAAATTCCACTTCCCTAACAAAAACACGATTTTCATATCATAATAGGCAAACGTGAATTTTATCCCAACTTCTTCCTACTGAACTGATTTTCAAAATTATATACCATTGCAAAAGCTTTTCCCCACAGATGCTCCTTATTTAATAGTTTAAGGCCAAATTGATAACAATGGTACAATAGCTTTTTAAAGATAAGTCAATACATGTGCATTTACGGAAGTTCACGCACACTATAGTGAACCCAAAAATATGTATGTATTGTACTCGATTTCTTGCACCATCACACCGCAGTGTTGCTGCAAAGGTTTGAGAAAAAAATTTCACCAGAAAGGAAAAACGTACCGTATCAAAATACAAGTTCTGTATAATGTTGCCATTATTACTAACAACATACTTATATCCCAATTGCAGATGAACTACCTATGTATGTTGCAGAATCAAAAAGTTGGAAATTGTTATAAATATGCTCTTTTATGGCATCTGTAGTCGAAACTGAAACTATCAACATAGCCATTTTTAAAAAAACGAAGCAACACATCCAAATTAATAATCACTTTTGATACGTATCTATTACTTGGCAACACTCTAGAACACAGTTGTTGTCATGGAAACGTTTTTGTTCCTTACGATACAGGTTTTGATTCGTGAGCACGTGCCACTGGATTTGTCTGAATTTCATTTTCATTGGTTAAAAGACAGAGAGAGAGAGAAAGAAAATATTGTTGCTTTTTTAGGGACTTACTTTGGATTTTGGATATTCACCGGAGTTCAAAGGCAATGAATTTATGAGTGAAACTGAAGGAAAATGACATAGTACCGACGTTGCTTGATTTTCAAGAGCTTTATCAAATCCTACAGCTGATATCTAACGTTTTTGTCGAATCTGCTTAGAACGAAGGTTTACCTACTTATAGTCAACTTACATATGCATACCTACGTATGTATTCGTTTATTTCTTTTTACCTCAAATACACACACGAATTTTAGATATGTGTACATAGGTGCAAGTTTGTACGGCCCAGTCGTGCACTTTATTTTATGTGAAAATTCAGTCCATAATCTAGCTACTTTAGTATTCGTCGTATCAGAATATTCAATAGAATTTTATCAAGCGATATACACACCAACGAACCCCCCTTTTTTTGTAGATGGGACAAGTATGAGTACATTGAACTAACATCAGCTATCCACACAGCCTTTAAAATGTCCTGTCCCATAGTTACGGACAAAAGGAAGCTCCACTCAATATGGTGGTAGGCCGAGTTTACGACCATACGCAGGAACCCCAGAAAGTTATACAACCGCACAAAGAATTCCGCTGACGGAGATCGCTACAGGGAAACTAAATGTGTTAAGAAGAAGGCAATATACGCTCTTGAAGTAAGTTCTGCAGCAAAATAGAGTCCACAAAAGACGCGACTAGACTACGTAAAGTATTGCCAAAGGCACCGACAGTCCCAGGCTTTATAAAAAATCCAGACAGATCCTAGACAGACTCATACTACGAGACCCTGGAACTCCTTTTTAAGACACACTTTCCTGGGTGCGCAATTAAAACTCCGAACTGCACTAAGCCCTTATAACAGAACAGACAACACAAGTCGCCTTCTGGTCAACCAGAACGCAGGCGTAAGGAAGATCATCTGAACCATTGACTCGTTTGCCCACTACAAAGCACCTGGCCCTAATAATAGCGAATATCTTTCGTGGATGCCTAAACTGCTCATATGTTCCTCGAGCCTGGCGAGAAGTTAAAGTTATTTTCATACCCAAAGCAGGTAAACCCTCACACACTAGCCCAAAATACTTTAGGTCGATCAACCTTACCTCGTTCCTATTGAGGACATTTAAGCGATTAATAGTTTTACAAATTCTCTCCAGACTAAGTCATAGTGATGTCCCCAAATCAACACGCCTATACTAAAGGCCGATCTGTTGAGGCAGTGCTGCTTGAGGTGGTAGGATGATTTTTCACTTCATTCCAAGCTATAGCCTGATGAAATGGGACAACCTTTGATTTGGAGGTACAACCATAACCAATGGTATAACTTCTGGACAGCTATTACCACAGAAATAGCACATAAAATACTGAAAACTTTGTCTAATGTTATGCAGCCACTAAAAAGTTATTTATGAAAACTTGTTTGCTCCAAATTTGTGCTTAAAATGCATTTTTCTCAAAATTTGTACCCAATAAAAAATAATTTAAATAAAAACTTTATCTTTGACAAATTTCCTAAAAATATGTTCAAAAACTTTTTCACGTGCGGTTAACAGAAGTTTGAGTAAAAGCCATTTTCTGTCAGACACAAATGATCAAAAGAAAGTGTACTAAATTACTTTTAGAGAATTCGTTTGTGGTTCTGAAACTTTGAAATTTTTTCTGGTCAAAGAAACAGATGTCGGTCACATTTGACTAGAACTCTGTAGTTTTCAGCATAACATAAACAAAGAAACTCTTTTGTAGCGAATGCTGACATTCGCTTGTTTTGATCAAAGTATCTTAAGTGAGTACTATTGTTTTTCAATTTCGAAGAACAGTCATTTAAAACAGTTTTGGGTAGATATTTCGGAAAAACTATGGGTAACAACAAAAATAAAGTGAACGACTGGGCCGTACAAACTTGCACCTATGTCTCAAATTCTTGTGTATTTGAGGTAAAAATAAATAAACGAATATATACATAAGTAGGTAAGCATATGTAAGTTGACTATAAGTAAACCAACGTTCTAAGCCGATTGACCAAAAACGTCAGATATCATCTGTAAGATTTGATAAGGCTCTTAAAAAAATAAGCATAGTCGTTAAATTTTCTTCAATTTCACTCAAATTCATTGCCTTTGAACTCCGGTGAATATGCCAAAGTAAGTCCCTAAAAATGTAACAATATTTTCTTTCTCTCTCTCTGTCTTTTAACCAATGAAAATGAATTTCAGACAAATCCAGTAGCACGTGCGCACCAATCAAAACCTGTATCGTAAGGAAAAAAACGTTTCCATGACAACAGCTGTGTTCTAGGAAAATTTTTTGGTATATAAGTTTGAAAATCGGTTCGTAGGAAGAAGTAGGGATAAAATTCATGTTTGGCTAATAATGATATGAAAATCGTGTTTATGTTAAGCTGGTTGTAAGGAAAGTGGAATTTTAGGCAGTTTTAACCAAAAACGTGGTATGCCATCTTATAGGGTTTAAAAAGGCATATTCTAATATAAAATTTAATAAAAATCGTTGGAGCCGTTTTAGAATAAATTGGCTCTAACTGCTCGATTTCGCGAAAAATACCGTTATACTAACTTTTGGGCAAAAATGTGATACAGTTCCTGATAGGATTTGAGACGTTTAATCTTATGTGAAAATTTTAATAAAACCGTTGTAGGCGTTTTCAAGCAAATCGGCTTTTAGTCAGCTTGGTTCTAAGTACCGTTGTATCATACTTAGACCAAAACGTGGTACGCCATCATGTTGCATTACTTCGTGCTAGTCCGAATATTAAATTTGAACTAAATCATTGGAGCCGTTTTCTCGCAAATTGACTTTTCGCCAAATTGGCTATAAGTAAAGTACCATTGTTGCCAATTTTGGTAAGCAGCACGATACATCATCTGGTTGCAATTGACTAGACTAATTGAAATATGAAGTTTAATCAAAATCGTTAGAGCCGTTTTCGAGAAAATCCATTTTAACTGAAATCGGCCTTAAGTAAACTACCCTTAATTTTGAGGTTAGAATGAAAATTCCGATTTCACCTCTAGGGATTATCACACAGACCCTATATATGAAGTTTGATCTAAATCCATCCACTCGTTTAGGCTGTAGCCTCGTGCACAGACAGACAGACAGACAGACAGACGGCATTGGCGGACCTACTTTTTTGGACTTCTCCATTATAGTAATGTCAAGTTTGATTAAAATCTCGAGTTCCAAATTTTGCACGAATACAATACTTGCCCTATAGGTATAGGTGCAAGTAAAAATGGGGAACACTACAAACTATGCCAGTAGTGACATTTGTAAACGGCTATGATAAAAAAACAGAAACCGTAGTTAAAAATTCAATTTAGTTTTTTTTTTTAATATCTAATAAATTATAAAAAAAGGAAATAGGCAATCTTGGCACTGCTTACTTATGTAATTACTTTCCTAAGCGGCGGTACAATTCCAGGCTCCAACATTAATCTTCTCAAACTAACCCAGTTCTTAGCTAACTGGAGGTATTTCTCTACTGCGATGTCCTATTGGTTTTTGAATTCGAGGTCTCTCGAGGATTCTACGAGGAGGAGTATTTGATCTATACCCTTTATATGTTCTAGTCATCTGAGGTGACTTATGCCCGATTTTTTTGACTAGGTTAATGTTGCTGTACAGTTCGTACAGTTCGTCGTTGAATCTCCAAAGCCCGTGAACACAAATGATACCGAATATTTATTTTTAGAAGAATTTGTCTCGAAACAGACAGAGTCAAAGCTTCAACTTCATAAAGCAAGGTTTTATAAAGAATCTTATTTGTTGTTCCGAATAGGGCTCAATTAATTGACCTTCTCATTGCCATTGTCAGAATTTACAGCAGAGGTGGGATAGATAAAGCCTCTTACTGCAAAGTATGACAGGTAAAATCTTGTCTGCGATGTTCAGGTAAACGATGCTGAGATTCCATTCGTCAGGGATACACTCATCTGACCAAATTTTAGAGATTAGTCGGCAGCACTAATTGTGACGGTACCACGAGATTTCCTTTTTCATTTCTACAGGTTTTGTTGGCGCGACGCTTTCTTTTTATCTGTGTTACCAACTTCGGTACCTTATTCCTGAAGTATAATCCTCCAATATCTTCGATCGAGTGCTTCTCATACTCTTCTTTTGGGGAAATCGATGTACTTCCTATCTCTTCTTGGATACAGGTAATGATCCGAGCTCGAACGTTCGAACATCTAAAATACTGGAGGCATGACCTACGTCGATCACAGTATGATCAATTTAGTTGACTGTTTATAATCAGAAGTCTACCATGTGAATGTTAAAATGGAGAACCGTGCGCTTGGTATACGAATAGTGATATTTCGCCTCGCAGCGTCTGTCTTGTCTTCGGTGGGGCCATGAGCGCATTTATGTACATAAGGTTAACTTTGATGGGTATTGACACAAGACGCTCACTCACGTGTCAAATCCTAATTTCTTCATGGTTACTTAAGGTAACCAGAGAAAATGGCATTAAAGAGTGGAGAGGCTTATTCTGAATAAATCAATGCCTCATTCCAATAGATAATTATCATGTTTAACCCAAAACCTGCCGGACCATCTAGGGAAATAGTAGTATTTTCTGATATTGTTTGTTTGCATATCTTGGAATACTTGCACATCTATGAGCACTCCTATGTCACGTATGTGAAATATATACCACCGTTTGTTCTACCCTTATTTAACGAAGCTCTATTATCTGCTTTATAGAGTCCTGTTGACCTGGCTCCTATTCTAATGAGCTTTTCATAAGTGGATCCTACAAGAAACACTAAAAGCATCGCAGTATTTTAATTAAATTATAGCACTAACGACATCTTCAGTAATCTTAAGCATCTGTCGGTCTTCGCTTCTCCCTTTCTATTTTTAATCCCATCCGACGAAGGACAAAAAAAGACCAAATTTCTACGCAACTCTCAGTTTATAAATCCATCCACCATTTCCTCTATTATTTTCCGCCCTTCCTGCTAAAAATAATTTCTCCTCCACTTATTTTGACACAGTTATTAGTTGAAAGGAAAACACGGCACAACTCAACCTTGCCTTCGTCTGATACTCCCAACTCCTCCGTTGGGCGCCAGTCTTTTGTCGAAGCAAGCTCGACCAAGTGACACACATTCCGATCCGTGCTGTGTTTCTTTGGCACAATACTACTGCTCCATTTATAGCAACTTAACTGATGGCAAACGTTTCATTTTGTCTTTGTCCTTTTTTTATGTCCTGCGTACACCTGTATCGATTTATGACCACCATAAGGTACTACAAATTGGGCAGATATAGGTAGGTACGTAATCAGCGTCGTAAAACTGTTGTTAACATTGGGCGGCATTAATTAGTCAGCGACAGACCCCAAGTTTGTTTGTTATGCGTTCTGATAAATCCGATGCTTAGCCAAGCAGAATATTGTAATTGTGTTAGCAATTTTGGGGCTAACACGTGCTATACGCTGTTGATACGCTTGGTAATAATAAGGCTTCAATAGATGACTTTTTTGCTTTAAGACAAGATATATGAGCAAACGGGTCGGGCTCCTTTGTTGCTATGCAGGGGGAGACACGTCGAGCTTGTCGTGTCGTTAATATTTTTCCAATTAAAATCGTAAGCACGAGTGAAAAATTAAAACTTGAATTGTTATTTCTTAATTAATATCTGTAATTGGTTTCCATGGATCAATCTGGTACGTGGTGTCACGTGCTCCTTAAGGGAGATGAAGAACGTCGAAATGGCGCCGCACTCGACGGTTATGGTTGTAATGTGCTTGTAAATGAGGATTGTTGTCATTGCCGACGAGAATAGGAAAACTAAAGCCCAACCAAGAATTATGTCGTGACAAATGTGTGAGGAAAAAAAATAACGCCACTATTAAGTTAACAAGGGAAGTAAATATGTAAGTATGCACAGACCCATACGTATGTCAACTATTATGTACTACTTACTTAGGATAAAGAAATTTGAGGGTAATTCAGATCAAAGTCAAGAAAGCTAAGGGAATAATGTCGTTATCATCTTGTTCAACAAATTAAGGATATTCTAAGTCAAATCCGAAAATTCCAGATGGAAGTCATAATTGAGTTAATGGAGATGGTTCCTATTTTTGGTTTTATCTTGTAACAGAACAAACAAAAGTAATACAAAGCCATACATGATTCAAAATGGCGGACACAGCATGGTTGCTCAAACTCCTCCAGAACGGTTTACTCCATTCCATGTTTCAAATTTGAACAGTTGAGACTGGCAATCCGCTAATAAAGGGTGATTCAGTTAGAGGCTGTTTTTTGTTCAGAAGTACTGCTTTGACAGATGACGCGTGAGTCGTGTTAACCTGCCATGGCATTTTTGTTCAGTAGGTATTGTTTGACATTTAATTATGGAAAGACTATACAAATAGTTCCCACCCAGCACATAGTGCAGAAAATAGTTGAGCGTTGGCCCGCGATAAATCGAATCAACGTCGTTTTCAACATCTTGGCTTGTCGCATGCAACAATTTAACTTATTTTATGTAAAAATCTTGGTTCAAAAGCATACAAAATTCAACTCTTGCAAGAATTGAAGGATGGTTACCTACCGAATCGTCACCGTCATCCACATTTATGGCTTAATGGGTACGTCAATGAGCACAGTTGCCGTGTTTTTGCCGAAGAGCAAGCCTTTACTTAGATAAGATTTAAGAGGTTTCCTGATCAGTTAAGCATTAACCAGGATGACTGCAATTTGATCTGCCGAATTTTTCGAGTATGACGCATATCTAAGCGTTCTGAGGAGTGAAGACTATAAAGTCAGAATAAAAGTCTACAACTGAATTGCAAGACCATGGACTATGTCAAGAATGGATGAGGCTGCTATGAGACTTATAACAACAACCGAACCATCACTCAATTAAATATATTTAAAGCGGAATACTGATACTAGTACTAATAATGAAATATTGAACTTTGAGAAAAGAGGCTTAACCCTACACTGCGCAGTGTAGACGATTTGATACAACTCAATTCAAACTACTTTATTACACTATGAAATCAAAATTTTACCTTGTTACGTTTTGTAGATGATCTGTTACATATTTTTTGAAGGGCATAAGTATGTTTGATTTACAGAAACTAACGGTAAACTTTGATATTTTGGTTATTCGTCGTTGTGGAAGCTAACTTCAGCTAGTGCAAATATAAGCGGTTGCAAAACTTTTTTGAAATAAAAGTGTTAAAAGAAAATAACTAATTAAAAGTAATATATTCGATAAAGGTAAGAAAAGTGAAAGATAATTCAAGTCTAAAATTTCAAAATTCAATGTGCTTGATTGAAAAAATCGTCCTTTTGTGAGTCGTATCATTTCTGATACGTTGTGCTTTAACGGGTGAATTTTATTGCAGATAGCATGGCAAATTTCAGGGAGGGTAAAAGGTTGACTGATCGTGATTTGGAGAAGATATTGGCACATCTTTCAGAGAGTGAGGATGACTTCGATGAAGAGGCGTCTGATGATGATGTATTAAATCAGGACCAAGACTAGGATGCTGCTCATATATTAGCCATGCCCACTAGCGCACCAAAAAATGGTACCTAAGACTATTTTACCACTTGCTTGATATGGCAATGATAAATTCGTGGTTGCTCTACCGAAAATAGTAGTAAAAGGGGAGAAAACTATTTACCTCTAGCAAAATTTCGAGCTGAGGTTGCATATTGCTTGTGCAACCAAGGTATTCAATCTACAAGTAAAAGAGGAAGGCCAAGTGATCTGGAACAAACCATCCAAGCAAAAAGCAAACGCTTCGCAACGACAGATTACATACCACCAAAGAACGTGAGGCAGGACTCATGTAGCCATTGGCCTATTTATGAAAAAAATTGCAAATCTTTTTCATTTATAAAATGCTCAAAATACCGCTTACACTTTTGCCTTTATAAAAGTAATAACTGCTTTGTGAAATTCCACAATGAATAAAACACAAAACAAATCTGGTAACCTACCACTGCACGATGTAGCAGATATGATATAATCAGTTTTTTATAAATAAATAAGGAATAATTAAAAATAGATTTTTTTTATTATTTTTCTAGTATTTGCAGTCATAAATAATACAAGAAAATATTTTTTTCAGTAAATAATAGAAAATCGCGCAGTGTAGGGTTAAAATCGAAGGGTATCATCGTGAAATTTCGACAATCAGTACTTAATTTTAATTTTGAACTCAGGTAGATTTAGTGGTTATGCTATATCTTGACCAAAAACTAACGAATAGAGTCTAGACTTATGTAATGTGTCTCTACCGAAATTTACATTGACGTTTGCAGATTGTCAAAGGTAATAATATTTTATTATTTCTAGAAGCGGACAGGCTTATAAAAAATAATATGAAACTGAATTGGTAAATGTATGTACAATGTCATTCATTTCTTTATTTCAAGTTGGTAGCGCTGGCATTTGTCACCTGTAAAGTTAACAATCAAACAACGTGTTAAAATTACTAAAACTTACTACAAAACTGGTGATTCAAACGTATCCTCTTTTCGCGCATTACGCGATGATTATGGTCGTCACAATCAACCGACTACGCAAGCAATCGGTAAAACTGTGAAGAAATTTGAAGAGAGTGAAATCGTTACTGATATTGCGCCTGTGCATCATCGTAATGCACGCTCAGTGGAAAATATTGCTGCTGTAAGTGCAAGTGTTGCTGATGATCCGTTCGCAGCAGTTGAACGTGTCGTGCACATCACTATGGCGTAATTTGCATTTGGATTTGCATCTCAATCCTTATAAAGTTCAACTTACGCAACAATTAAAGCCTGCTGACCATTCACAATGCCGTAGATACCCTTCTTGGGTGTTGGAACAACAGACAATAAACGCCGTTTTTTCGAACATTTTCTTGACCCTATATTTTGAATTCATTTGACGTTTTAGTTTAACTTTTCTTTGTCAGCACACGAAAGTGCAGTTGCTGTCATAAAAAGGGATTGCTCGATTATTGTAAATATCGGATCTGACATCATTCCCATATGCGATGGAATCTCCAGAAGTCAAATTGTGTATTATATCCTCAGGATTGAGTGAAAATGTAAAATAAGCCAAATTCTTGCTAAATCCTGGATTAAGTTTTGGCTGGTATATGTATGTATATCATTAGTATATCGAATTAGTGTTTTTACCATTTCACCTTTCATGATCGTTTGACAAACATCCGGGATTACAAGTTGCATGAAAAATCTACTTCAGGATAAGAAACGATGTGGTATAGCTTCCTTTGATTTGTGCAACGTATCTTCCTACGTAATTTGACTCTAAACTCAACTGGAGGGTGAACTTAAACATCGAATGCTTTATAATTTCTGTGTAAAAAAATAAACCTCTAGAAATAAATGAGATATACATAGCAATGTCTGTATAACTACTCAAGCTCGCTAGGATGAGAAATATTCAAATTGGAGCTCTCGATATCCACTAAAAACACACTTGAAATTATTCCCCTCCAATTTTAAATGGATATTACATTGATTCCTAGCGTGGTAGTACTATTAAAAACCATAAACGGCATGTACATAATTTTGTATATATCTATAAAAGAAATAGTGCTGGGAATATACATATGTATATACATATGTGTCCTCACTTACTCCTGTAATTAATCGTTCGCTTTGAATTTACAGTATTTTTGAAACAAATTCATTTCCATTAAAAAAATCAATTTAATGGGTTTTTAATACAACATTAGAGGCTCGAAACTGAGCTTTTAATGTTCAAAACAGGTATAATGGTATTTTGGAAAGTGTGTACCTTTAAGAACATAAATTCGTTATACATATCTTTAGTTTAGAACTTTAAATCGAATGTCAAAAACACTTCGTTATTTCTGTTAGCATCACGACAGAAGCTAAATAACTTTTAAACTCTCTTATTGAACCTTAGCTAACATATCTGTCGCTCGCAAGTCAATTTAAGCATTTTTGTGGGAAACGAAACCTTACCTTGTAGGAAGTAACAACTTCAAGTAGATGCATACATACATACAGATGTATGTCAGCACACAAACATTTCATTTCATTTCATCTTCCACTGCCAACTTCCAAAAACCAATCTGAAGAGTGATGAAGGAAAAAGAAGTATTTAATAGAAAAATCATTTTTAATTTCCCCTTCGCAAGGGTATTTGCTATTCATTCTGTTGTTGCCCAGAATCCCACATACAAGTATATTTGTATACATCAGTATGTACATATGTAAGTATATTGGAACTTGAACACATATTTGCAAATAAAGGTTGTGAATTGTAGTGTGGAGTTCAATTTGAACAGAAAGAAGTTGTGGTTCACTCAGTCGATTAATAACAAAATAAGTTTACACAGCAGAACACTTTATCATATCGCATCCTAACTACACATTATGAGAGGATATTATAAGGATACATTTATCTGAACTTCTTTTTACGTAATTTATACATTCAGGGCTAAATGTAAAGTAAATATTATCTTTAAGAAGTTTTATCATCCATATGGGCTGTTAAGAACTCTTCAGATAGTTTATCTATAATATAAAAAGAATTTAACTCTACTTCCTTAATTTCCATTACAATTAGGGATGCAACTAAGTCTCAACTGGGTCCTAACCAATTACCTCCAGTTACGCACTTTAAGTTGGCTAAGGTCCTTTTTTACTTGTGCAGGCCACCTAAGGCGAGGTCTTTCCCTACTGAGTTCTCCCTCCGAGTTGGATTCGATGACTTTGTGAGCCGGTGTGTTGGTGTTCATTCGGTTGTGAATACTGAGATGAAGAAACCGTGTGGTAACTATTGACACATGAAGCCTTTCCGCAAAGTCAATAAACCTAAGCCGTGATGATCATTCCTGTATACAATCCAACATAAGTCGTTAAGTTGGAAAAAATTGTCTGTTATTGTTGACGCCTACTGCATTATTTTGCTGAAAGATGTCCTTTATTTGTTTCGGACTACATTGCTGGAGTTACTAAATTATTTTTCTTATCATTCCAAAAGTAATCCACATTTCTACATCTACATACATAGTCAATCAGTAGGTTGTTCTGAACTTTTAGATGAGACACAACTCATTTTATAACGAAGGCTTAAACACTGATTGCCATTGTTCTTTTAACATGCAAAATACTGAATTCGCATTAGGTCACGACTCAGAATTACGATGCCTGCTATAAGCTCTGCCATTTTAAAAGAGTATGCACCTTCCAACCAGGGTCTTAAATAGATCTTCGACAAGTATATGTGGGTTAGGACATCGGTTCCCTTGCTTACTTTAGATTTAGAAAACAAGAGGTCTCGACTGCCAAAGAGAGCTTCATCTACCCATTAAAACGGTAACATACAATATCTATCTGTAGACGACTTATAGATACTCTAAACGGATAACTGATGGTTCACTGCGTGTTAGGTAGGCACTCTTGGAATTGCGGCCAAAGAATTACATATGTATGTCGTGACTCTATAAATGAAGAACCGGAAGAATCTCCATTTCAGCTTCTCTGCAGCTATGTATCTTCTCATCAAGGAAGCAGATTCTGACGGAATACTTTTCAAAGAATATTTTTGTTTAAGATACCAATCCAATTTGCCAAGTCGATATTAAGCCGAAATGGTTCCAGGATAAACGAAAGCAACCGGCTCGTGTGGTAGCACAAAGGATCTTCCCTGGTCCAAGTGAATCCTTTCGTAAAAGGAGAATATACACCTAAAGCCATCTTGGACATTTCACAATACATAGGGTTCTACACTAGAGAACCTAGTATGGAATCATGTGACATTATAAATCATAGTTCTACCATTGGTGTCGTACAGCTATGCTCTTTGTCTAGTAGTTAGTTCCTTATGCCCACTAGCATAACAGGACGTTTACCAACTTTGCCAATACTATTTACTGCCCTTTCATTATAAATATTTCCTCGATTGCTTCTTGTACTATAAGGACAATTTCGTCTATTTTTGTACAGATTTGCGAAATAACTTTTGTGTTAACAAAAGAGTTTTGTTTTATTGGTGTGTTTTCTTCTCCTGTTTTTCTTGCCACGCCTTCTTGTTGTAAAAATAGAACTACGACCACTTTTTCGAATAACTTTGTGAACTTGGACGCGGGATATCCACCGCCAATCGATTTCAGCATCTCCACTAAAAACGTATGAACTTTGATCGGCTTTGTTTGGTAAAGTTTTCTTTTTCTGTCCTCTTGAAACACATTATTTTGTCACCTGCAGGTGATTTTGAGTTTCTTGTACAGTTTTGTCTACTTTCTGCAGTATTTAGCCTCTTCACTCTTTTCCCAGTTCGGATATGGCCTACAGCTACTTCTACGAAGCCTATAGTTATTGTCATCTATCATGGTACACAAAATTGGCTACACCAAATGATCCGTGAACTGATTCCTTTTGTACAAATACTATACACGAAGCTTAAAGTATTCAACTTTAAGGGGACAACAAGATTTTAGCAACTTTTAATCACCTCATAGGATACGATTTTGGCAAAGAGGGAGAGTTCTCTATTCATTCTGATTCAGATTTCCGGAAATTAAATATATTTTATTTTATATTTCCTGGAAGGAACGATTCCCAGAATACCCTCAAAATTAGAACAATGTTTTTGTGAAGTGAATGCCAGAAGTCAAACAAGAAATACATTTTATTAAAGTTGTCACTCAGGATGGCCCTCAAATGGCCATTAAGAAGCATTAAGATTTCCCTTGTACACATTGTGTATTTCATTAAATTAAACGCCAATGGGGGTAGCGGATGACAGCTCCGGCATTTGGGTGTAGGTTAAGCCCCGAAGCATTTCTGGCTTCACCTAACTTGTAAGGTGATATCCATAGAGATGTGTCAAAAGCAGTGCGCACTTGTTTGTTGCAGTATGAACATCATGATGAAAATTCAATGTATGTATTGAAAGTCCGTGTATTAGGGCGAATGTTAGAAACTTGTCATATCACTTCAATACTCTTCATTTCCGTCCAGGGGAGACTCGTATTTATTACACAACCTTTTCAGATGTCTATAGAAAGTAAAGTACAAAGAGAACTCTTTCAATGCTATACATTTCATGAAAATCGTTTATCTATGTATGTGTGTGTATGTGTGTTCAAACAACACTACTAAAAGTTTCATTTTCTTCCATCATTACCCCAAAACTTAGGTGCATCATCACAATATTCTTATCTTGAATGAAACCCACTCCCTCATCAGTTGAGAAACAAAATAAAGGGTTTTCCTTGAAACATCCATCTACATCACCTAACACCTATCAATATTAATTCTCTAGGAAATAGGAGAGAAAAAAATCTTCTCATAAATAACTTTCCAACCGAAAAGGAAACTTTTCCTCGGAAGTGTTGCTGATGCGTGAAGGTAAAGAAATGTTCTTTGGTTTTAACGATCTACCAATAGCCTTATGCGAGTTTGGTTTCGAAAACTTACAGACACAACAAGGCCAACAGGAAAAAACTTGATTTTCGTAGAATAAGTATAGATTACTTCTACTAATTGCCTTTTAAGTCAGTCAGGTGAGACTTAGGATTTCTGTGGCAACAATCTCTCGAATGATGAATTTAAATGTAACATTCAAATTTAACACAACTATGCTTGTACTATTTATATATATATGTATGTACTTGATATTGCCTCGGAAAGTTAAAAAGGTTTAAAAATTTCAAAGGTTGAAACATTTGACTAACATGTGACAAACCTACTACATATGGTTTCTGTCATTGATATGGTATTTTGAAAGGTAAACGTCTGTCATCGTTGTGATTGTACAAACAACTTTTTTGTTACCTCGATAGTGTGCCAAACAAGATATCGTGAACATGATCTAACTCAAATAACTTTAGAACATTGGTTTGTTTGGTTCAAAAGTGGTGATGTTGACATCGACAACTAAGTCCAGAAAAAACTTGACGAAGATGTAGAATTGAAAGCATTATTAGAAGAAGACTCAAACACTCGAACACAGAGAAGGGCTACCAGAAGGATTGAACTTAGTCTTACAACTGTTTCCAAACCTTAAAAAGCCCTGAGGAAGTCAAAAAGAAGTCAAATGTGTTCCATATCAATTGAAAGAAAGGGACATCGAAAAGCGAAGAATCATTTCAGAAATTGTGCTTCATCGCCTCAAAAGAAATGTTTTTTTTAGTTGACTTGTTACTGGTGATGAAAAGTGGATCTATTTCGACAATTCCAAGTGCAAAAGATCATGGGTAGACTCGGGCTAACCATAAGTCTCGCAAACAGTTCCCAAAATGCACGGAACGAGGTTATCCTGTGGGACCAGGGCCCTTATTTTGTACCCCATACCTATAGCAAATGTTTTCGAAAATCGTAAATTTCTAAAAAAAAGACATCTATCCAATTCCGGAAAGTAAAAGTGATTTCAACTCTTTTTCGAAAACTTGGTATTTTGGCTTATCCAATTCAGCTGCTTTTGCGGATATTCATTCGTATATGTATATGATTTTCAAAAGAATTTTTAGACAAATTGTATTTCATAATCGAATGCATATTTTTAAAAATAAATATCGGGAGTAAGACATATACATACATACATACATATGTATCAAACAAACTTTAGACTAAAATGTCTTCTGGCAATCGGTAGCTGTGGCTCTATTGAGTATTGTACGTTGGAATGCGTAAAGATAGGCTTCCTTCGACAGCCGAAAGTTTTTCACAAAGCTATAATACATAATCAGTTCACCAATATGTTTGCATGGATTATAATAATAAATCACCTCCCATGGCTCAGTTCCATAATGTTTGAATGATCCTCTCCATTCGATATTTTCCAATCGTCCTTTGCCATCCCCAAACCAGATTCCAACACTGTCCATTATTTTTAGGTAACAAATGTTTTGACAATCATAACTCTCGGAAATTGTCGGTTTTGATTTGGAAGCATTTATGTACATACATCCAATCCGATAATCATACAAAATACGAATACATTTTAGAATCGGATTTCATTATCGAATCGCAATCCGAATCCGAAAACAATACAAAAGGCAACTGGTCAAACGATTACTGGGCATCGCTACCGTCAGAAACTGACAGAAATGAGTCGAGCATTGCAGCAAATACGACCAAAATATGGGCAGGGACACATTCCCTCATGTTGCAACCCAAGTAAAACAGTATTTGTCAAATATTAATTGGAAAGTTCCACCCCACCCGCCTTACTCACCAGACTTAGCCCCTTCTGATTACTACTTGCTTTGGTCAATGCAACACGGTCTTTCGGAACTACACTTTCAGTTCTACGAAAAATTGAAAAATTGGCTTGACGAATGGTTGGCCTCTAATGACAAGCAGTGGTATTGGGGTCCTATCCATTAATTGCAAGAAATATTGGAGAAAGTCATAGCTAACGATGGCCAAAACTTAGATTATTAAAATCATTCATTATCAGTTTTTTTAGACAAAAAAATCTACGTTTGATCTATTAACATGAAATCGTGGAGCATATTATTTATCTCCTTACATCGAGTTGGCTGCAATATCTATATATTTTAATTAGTAGAAGGTCGTCAGGAGTTATACCTTCGAGAGGAACCAGGAATGAACCCTGTCCTCATTATTTTCCATGTTCCCTTAAACATGATAAAACCACTATTTTCAAGTGGTCAGTAGAACTGCTACTGTATATCGTAGAAAATGATGTATAAGGATGCGATTTTCCAGGTCAACGCTTTAATTCATATTATAGACTTCCTGGAAAATTGCTCCTATATCATCTACTGCTTCTCAAGCACCTTGTTTCATAAGGAACTCCACGTCTTGAAACGATTTTTCTCGAGTTCATTATTTGTTCTTCAGGTTGTTCGAATACCTAGAAAACATTAACCTTTAATCTACAGTTTTATATAACTAATCCTACTATAATTGCAATTACTCCCTTTGACCTTTAAAGCGTAGTTGAGATACTTTAAGTGAGATGTGTTCCAGTTTGTAATTTTTATTTACTTGATATTCAGGTTTTTTACAAGTTATCAAGTAAAATAAAACACTGTTTTTACACAATTGTTTTTACAAAAACTAAAACCAAAAATACTTAATATTTGTGTAAAATCTGGATCTATTGACTAATTGGATACCTTTGACTACTTCGTGCCTAAAATTCGGAACTTACCCACTGTGTATTCCACATTCATGGTTTAGATTATTCATGGTCTGCACATAGAAAAATAAAGGTCTACTGTGATGCCGTGAACCGCATCATTTGGCTACTCGGGTCTAAACCAACCGGAACTTTTGGAAAAAAGGAAAGAATCTCATGTCGCTAGTTCGCCTAGGTTCCCAAAGAAAGAAGGTCCTAGATGGAGTAGCGCAAGTGCATAAAAGGTGGAGACTGGTTTCTTTCCCGTCTTTATCCCTACAGCTTCTTCAGAAATTGTGTGAAAAGTAGCCTAGGCTTTTGGCATGTTAGCCTATCAGATAGTGTCCAGTGAGAATACAGAAAACGTGACTGATCACTTTAATAGAACCAACCCCAAATCTGTCTTCAAATGTTGCAAGTAGGCTGATTTTCCCAACTACTTGGGACTATAAAAAGCGTCCAGCCAAGTTTGCTTGTCGCGAAGGAGGGACAAACTCGGGCTCCGTCATTCGAATAGACTCCTGTGAATCGTCATTTTCTCACATGTGTCTGTGGCCCGCTACCCAACATTGGTGAATGTTGAACTGCCTAGACATATCCAGGAGAGACAACTAGCAGTTGTAAGGGGCTTCAAAGTAAAGGCTTTGACTTTCGGTGAAAATGCTGCTATATTTGACAGACAATGCATTACATTTCAACCGGAACAAAACTTCCTTGATCGCCAAGATTTACAGCTGTTGCAAGTAGTGTATAACGAACCCTTTCCAAGCGATTAAGTAAAGCCTTTTGCAATAAACAAAATAAACGGCCTTAAAGCATATACCTTGCAGCACATATTACAGCTTATCTGCACATTGCCAGCATAAAACACGACTTATTACTCGCACACAGCTCGCAAGCGTTTTCCCCAACATGTACTCAACAGATTCCGACAATTCCAATATAGAGCTGTTACACAACTGTTCAATCCTTTTCCGTATTCTTACGAATGTAACATGTGTTCCCGATTGCTTTAAACGGCGCGTACCCCCACCGAGACACACATATCTGTATTTATTGTCAATATCGTGGTTTATACTGCCAGGAAACAAATTGACTTTGGCCACGGATTTGCGAAGTCGTTTTCTTTATCCTCGTGAATAAAGTTAAAATATGCTAAATCGTATGTACTTTGTGTATGTGTGCTGTGCTCCCCCAAACCAACGGAAGTAGGTGGGAAACAACTCTCTCCCTGATTGTTGATGGCATTCTAATACTTCTTTCAGATTCTCATTTAATGAAGTACACCACTCTTCCGGTGCCGAGCGCAGTTCATGCCCTCCTCACCACGTATACTACCAGCACTTACCTATGACGATTATCCCATTTTATCCCTATGCTAGGGTACTTGTGGAAATTTGATTAATGCTCCCTCCAAGATGGAACGGAACGCGGAGTAATTAATTTGATCTCTCCTCGCACTCCTTCGGTTAGCGTGGAGATCGTTAGCTCAGAATAATTTCCTGTGTAATTTTCCACAGCACAGGGGAGGGTGCTGTAAGACCTTTGTGTGGCTGACAAGTCGGGAAATGTAAACTGCTAAAAAGGATGTCACGGTATAACTTTATTTCGTTCTTCGCCCGCGCATAGTAGAATCGTGATTTTAATTCCACAAATGGGTTTTTCAAAAATGCGTTCTGCTAAAGTGGATTGTGGGAGTGGTGGGGATTTGAATGAATATGTTAATTGTAAGTGCGGTTTATGGCTATGTTGTGATAAGTACAGAACTCTACATTTGTCTTGAACTAATGCAAAGTATACATAAATCGGAGAAGTGTTTCGTGATGTGGCTTTATTTCACTTGACTAAGAAGTGAATGTACCAATAATCGATTTCAACTTAAGTACATTATATTTAACTTTACTAACACATCCAATCCAATCAAGTTATGTACATGTTCCAAATTTCTTTAGGGTTTTGTCCATATTTGTTACCATCTACAGTTTCAGTATTTTCGTGTTGTAGATGCTTGCCGATATGGGTGACACTACGAACTGAAAGATTTGTTTCATCTTCAGGGTGTAGGATTGTACGTCCGTAGTAACAGAATTTTTGAATTCTACTGACGGACATATTTTTTTGTGCGAATACGTTTGCTTAATCAATGCAAAACATCGCGCGTCCACCTCACCAAAGCGAAGTTAGGATAGCAACATCCAAGATCAAAACCAACAAGGCTCCTGGACCTGATAGCCTACAGGCCGAGTTGTTCGAAGTACCTGGAGGTAATCAGAGGAGTGTATGCGTGATGAATGGAATCTGAACATTATGTTCCTGATTCAGAAGAAAGTATACCTCCGAATCGGATCAATTACTGGGGTATAGAACATCACACACAAGATCTTATCTGTCATACTGTGTTAACGTTTGAAACACTTCGTCACCACACTTATCAGTCCTTCTCAGTGTGGTTTCCGGCGAGGAAGATCGACAGTCTATCACCCACCATCTGGACCCACCATTTCATCTATTCCAAAGGGGAATATGTCAGCATCTGTAGAGACCAGCTATACAGAGCCATGTTTGGGTTTGACATCCCTAGCAAACTCGTTCGCTTGTTCAAGATGACGATGGAGAACCCTTGCTGCTACATCAAGGTCGGTAGCGAACTTACTAGACCTTTGATGTCAAAAAAGACTTAGACAAGATGACGCGCTGTCATGTAAATTTTTTAACATCGTACTTGAAAGCATTGTAGGAAACTCACTAGTAAACACCGTAAGCAAAGTCTTTTCCAAGTCTGCGCAACTAAGCAACAAGCAACATCAATTCGGATCAACTTGGAAGGACTTCAATTTTAAGCTTAATAAACCACTCTCCAATTAAGGTATTAAGAAGTCTTCAGTTAAAGAACCAGGCGCTTGTAGACACCGGAAGATAGATACCGTGCAATAGAACTAACTATTGCGTTATTTACTTTAATCCTTCCTGGATCTTTATCACCACCTTTGTCTTGGCAGACTCTAGGTCAACTATTTCCCGATGATTTTTCCCTCTTACCATCACAAACACTTAACATCAACAAAGTACACAAACTCATGTCTCAGTTCTGACTACAACATACCAATCTGTAAAATCATTTATTCAGTGGACAGGGTCCTTTGCAAAAATCATTCCAATTCCATTGCCCGCATCAATGAACAAAATGAAACCAATTTTCCATCTATCTTCACAGGTGGATATACTTGACACATCTGGAGATATGCAGTTCCCTGCAATGCGGCGACTGTCCATAGCAACAGCACATGCATTCCTACTTGTATATGCAACAACCTCCGCCCCCAGTTTTCTGTGTGTGAAGCAGTGTTTTGAGGAGATCCGGGAACAGAGAGCCGATTTTCAAGTAAGTATCGCATGTCACAAGTTCACCAATACGAGTACCTATTGTATGCGTGACGTCGAGTTAAATATTATCTAACGTAACGCGATTGTAATTACAGTTTGGATTGAACAGTAACACGATTCATATTAATGCTTAATCCGCAGGATATACCCATTGTGTTAGCTGGCAATAAATCGGATCTGGCGTCATCGCATCGAGAGGTCAGACTGGATGACGTAACCGACTGGGTGTACTGTGAACTTCCGAAATTGCGGTAAGTGAATTGTGGTCCAGAGTATATGGACACAAATTATATGGTTTGTGTCAAGTATCCTGCGAAATTAATCGCGAAAAATCCCACGTACGAGTAATTGCACTCACATTTGTTTGACTACACCGCACATCAATGTGGCAGGCGACAGGGGCGGATTGTACGATATTTAAAATGTTGTCCGGGCAATTTTAATTAAATCAGCGTTTGATTACATTTTTAATGAATACATGCTGAATATTAATTCTGCATTGGAGGCCACCACTCTTGGTTTTTCCATCGGATATAATTGCTTATGATATAATTTAATAAGTGATTACATCAATTAGGGGCAATCAACAAGTTCGTGGAATGTGATTTTGTTTTGTTGAGACTATTCAACAATTTAATCTAATTTCGGCAAGTTTCTTCTATGTCCTTTGAATGATTCTAGCTCTGTTGAATGATTCTAAGGTCGTAATTGACGCGATCATGCACTTTCGAATGAGAAATACTAGTTTAGACAAACCTCCAACTTCCTCCAAAATTGAGGAAAATGGATATAACTTTATGGAATAAGTCTGCATGCTTTAGATGCTCTAGATAATCTTGAAAAATTTTAGAAAAATTGTTCCAGCTCTCTAGTACTTTCCCACAAAAGTGTCTGCTGTTATTAACTTAAAGGTTTTTAGTTAAAATATTAAAAGTCGAATGTAGGCGAATAACCTAAATACTTTGCTAAGATATTTACCAAGATTATAAACTGAACACAGCCTGTTCACATGAAAATAGTACTTCAATGCAAAACGAGCACATTATTGGAAGAGAAAAGGTAGACAAACTGCGGTCTCTCCGGAACGGATCGAGTAATGCTCTATTCTCCTTTTTACTCGGTTTTTGATGAGTGGGCGTGAACGCGGTTCATTATTTTTTTTGACTTTAAGCGATATCTCCGAACGTTTATGAATGTTACACACAAAATTCGATCAAAACCAGTTTTTGGATAAAAACACCTGTAGAAAGTGGGCGTGGCAATAAATGATGTTTGTATGAGTTGTGAATGACTGCCAACAACAAATTTAGAAGGCATTCTATTCAATGTGGAAAAGTTTTACAAGAAAGCTGAGCCGCTGCCTACTGACTTTTAATCCCGAACACATTCCCTTGTCAGTTTGCTCAAGGCCTCACTGGGTCACCATTAAGGGGAACTGCTTTAAAGTTGCTTATATGTATGTAGAGAAAATTTTTTTCCACAATCATCCAAGGAAAGAAAGAGGTCCTTCAACTCAATTTTGCTCTTTTCTTCCAAATTAATGAAAACCCACTGTAAAAGACTTTCATTCTTCCATAATTCTCAGTTAGGTGTATGAATCTTAGGTGGTTTTTTAGCTCAAATTTGCGTACCTTCTTTAACTTCTTAAACAAATGAGTGATGTGAGTCACACGCTTATTCCCTAAAAGGAGGCACATAAATAATCAAAAGTATCATCTTGCCCAGAAATCCTACTTAAATTTGAGTTTGGTACCTTATTATCTCTAGATACTTCCATTGAGGAGTCGGACCAGATATCTTCTTGATATTAGAAGCACTTCATTAGTTGATTCTGCTCATCGGCGTAAATTCCGCCATAAATTTGAAGCAAAGATGATGCACTCATCTTCCTGTCACATCACTCCGCAGACACAAAAAAAAAGACACTCTTTCATGATAATAAATTATTAGTTAAACTTTGCGACGGGTTTTCATTTACCATAATTGGTCCCCCATCCACTAAAAAAAGTTATCGCCATCGATCACGTACAACGCTTCGCGCTTTGATAATGAACATCGACCCATCCGCCGCAACTACTAGTACTTCAACCTCGAAGTTTCAATTAATAGAAAAATCACTTACACTTAGAACCAACGGTCTTTGATACAACGTGTTTCAACTCGATCTTTTTATACTTGGCAGTCTTCTCAATAGAGTTCTCCTTATCGATTGTACAATTACTGGAAATAAGCTGTACCAGCTCTTTAAATTGGTATCTGTAACATACTTTCGACCTACATTAAATTATGTTTCAGGATATGCCTGACAGACTCTTCCGAATCTTAAATTCCTTTATTTAGTTTCGGCATAGCTTTGCCAATATTCGTCCTTAAAATTAAAATTTAATATAGAACTTGTAGGCTACTTCGATCTTTTTTCACATAAACAAATCAACATAGGCCATTTCAAGCATCCTCAGTACAGTGCAGCAGGCGTACATTATTTGCTTTAAGCTCCATGTAGTGTCTGAGGTGAACAAATTCACTGCCAGGACACAAACATGAAAATAGGATAAAGGAAAACCACATCATTCTGTGTAAATGGATTCAGCCAGTAAAACGAAAAAGAAACTACAATGAATATAAATGGGTTTTATATAAATAAGTGCAATTTGCTTGGCAAACAGTTTTGCAGGACGTAGGAAGCTCCTAGGTTTGCAAGTGGCAAGCACCACTTGCCGTTGCACTGAGTTCATCGCACGGATATACACAACAGTGTATCGAAAGTGCTTTGCAATTGCACTCGCCAGATCTCTCCATGAAAAGTAATTTAACAGTAGCACGAACACTTACACAATATATACATATACATGCACATATTTATATTTTTTATTCTGAAAGGAGATAAGTCCTTGCATGAAATTGCGAAATAAGCAAAAATACATTGGCTGTTCCATACGGTCGGTGGATGTAATATTGGATTGCAAATGACTTTGGAGACATTAATGGATGTAAAATTAGTTGAGTCCTTTGAAGTGTCATTATTCAAAAATCGTGTCCTTTAGTCATTGGTTTTATAGCATTTTAAATACCCGCAATGATTTATGGGATAATTGGATCCATTCATTAGCATTTAATTACCAAAGCAGTTAAAGTTGTCCAAAAATGCATTTAAATTGCGTTTTCCAATTCCTAATTTTGCCTGATTGTATACAAAGACCCCAAGGACCCATGATTACCATATTGCATGCTTCTCATTCATTGCACCCCATAACGACGCGTGCAAAGTAGGTGCTATTCAAGTGCAAAATAGAATAATAAAATACTCATACATTAGGGGTTATAACGTGAACATGCACATAAGTTGACATGAAGCCACTTGTGAGCTCTATCTTGTGTATCGTATGTGTCCTTTGGGTTTACACGCAGATAACATGCTGGGGAGTAAGTCAGTGGAAGACTATAGCAAGATTTGAATCGGTGGCTATCTATTCAGCGTCATTCATCTTCATGTTGCTTTGACCTTGTATCCAGAAAAGATTGATTTTTGGCCTTTTTTGCACACAAGATAGATTTAGTTGGAACTAGGGTTGATACATATAATTAGTCTTTCCATTTAATGAATCCAACAGGAAGTGAAACTAAAGCTGATCATGATGTTTAAGGGCTCAATAAATACATTTTCGGGACTCCTGCTTTGGAGGACGGTTGAACGTAGGCAGGACTACGATATGGCTATTACGATGAAGATTGTTATTAACACTCATACCGAGAGTTGGCATTTTTCAGTTTCGGCGATGAAAGGGCCAATTGCTGATAGTGGCCGAGAGTTTTGATTACCCTTAAAGGACAAAAGACACAGATCGGGTTTTTAATCATTAAATTTTACACTCTAAGTTTTTTTTTATAATCCTGTGAAGATAAGAATTTTATTAGCTTAATTACGCTGCGTTTTAGTTCTTCGATGAAAAGCGAAGGAATAAAAGTAGCAAACAAGAGATCATTTATGAAAATAAGAAAGAGAATCGCACAGAAAATGGAGCCTTGGGGCTCGCTAACATTTGAATGGTGTATAGGCCAAATGCACACATTTTTGATGAAAGAGCTTGATGCCAGACTCAGTCAAATCCCTTTGAAATATATCTCGAAATGATGCAGCGGTTTCCTGATTCAAGATATTTCATAAGCTGATGATTTATCAGCGTTTCCATGACCTTGAAAAAAGGAGCATAAGTGCAATGTGTCAGTAGTTGGAGGGGAATGAAGATTCAACAACATTATTCCTTTGGGCATGGATCCTCGTTCGCGAGGTACAGCCAAGACCGAAATTGTTTGCATTCTCTGATAAATAAATAAAGACTCGAAGGAGGGTCTCTAAACCTCCGATTACCTGGTATTACCTAAACCTGGTATTAAACCACTTAACGCTATTCTGACTAGATAGGCGATAAAATAGTCGCCTATGACTTTCCTTCTGTAAATCGATAGGGCAGGTGCATAGAATGTCGTTTGGTTTCCTGCACTTCCTCGTCTATACAGCTGCTAGAGAAATCGTTGAAGGGAACAGCAAGCCTTGTTGTTGTCTAACTACTATTTCTTTTAGGGTACTGGTTTTCCTACTATCTAACTCTGGCAGATTTGTTTCGAAAAGAGACGTGTGCTGATATTTAACCACCTACTACTTGCGGTGTTTAATTAGCCGCCATCAGTCTTCCAAAGACATCAACGGGGAGATAGAGCATTATTTCAAGGGCAGCTGTAGGAGTGGCTCTAAGGGTGCCCATTTTACAGGCGCAGGATAGCCTTTGAAGCTTTTCGAGCATTGTATTGTTGCTTTTCGAGTCCACTGACGGCCACCAGAGCAGTACTCCGTATATAAGAATAGATCTGACGACTACCAGTGAACAATCCGGGGCTGGAGACACCAGTCTGGTCCTATAGCTTTGATATAATAAAGTTGAATCGAGGTCTTCCAAGTGCGGTCTTAAATATATATTTATCTGAATCACTTCCCTGTAAGCAAGGCCAAAAGTTTCCAAGATCTCAGTAGTATTCTTCACGAATTGTTTAATATTTCAACCTTTCAGCTCAATATTTCAACCTTTCAGCTTTCAGTCTGACAATGGTTTGCCAATGCTGTCAGACAAAAATTGGTAGTCCACACGATTGTCAAATATTTGAGATAAAGTCTTCATTTGTCAACCTGACAATATTTGTAAATTTGACAGTCGTCAGAATAAAGCTTCAGTTTTCTTTTTATCATGACCACTGTTTAAGCAATTTACAAGGTTAGGTGCAGTGCCCTTCGCTGAACTCGTTCTTTGCGGTCCATAATCTCAGAAAAGAGCTGTTTGTCAAAAGTTTTGTCTGCCCACTTGAGTCCGAGGGTCTTTTAATTCAACAACCACTGTGTAAACTTCAATTCGGCTGATGTTAATAACCTGTCTAGTTGCTGCCTTACAGATTGAGACTGATAAATTTGTTTCCCCCAAATGACGTGGTGGTTGGAACGAATTAATTGCTTTAACTCTAGACCAAACCAAAAACTAGATGAAACCCTTCAAAACACACCAAAATAAAAGAAGAGCCCAACAAATGGGTTACGCATTTGAAAATTTCTTCACAAAATGGGTGTAAGAAAATCACTTACAAAGCAACCATTACCATGACTGGAATGACAGGCTGGGGAGTCCTGTGATTTATTAAAATTACATCACAAAAAGCAGTTGTGATAATCCTAGGGAATTGGAAGTGATGTTACGCGTTAATATATTGCGAAGGCTTTAATAAATAAAACCAAAGTGCGGGGTTATTTATTGCTACACTCTAAAGTCAGGAAACGACTGCGATGGCGATGAAATATATCCCTTTGGATTTTAAATTTTTTTCACATGTAATGCTCGAATATAAAAGCACTGTTCTTTAGTATGAATCACTTAGATATACGTTTTGTATAATTTGATGTCTTTTAAGGGATTTGAATACCTGTTACGGGAGTCTATTTATTTTCGGCTTAAAGTCGGGAGTGGATGTGGGTGCAACTTTAAATTTTCATTCGACTGACCCGCATTATTTAATCCTGACCCAAATCAAGGAAAATAAAAATCCCTTTAGTGTCGTATCTCCTTCAATCTTTAACTAGTAACTGCCATAGCACAAATGTAAGGCAAGCAAAAAATAGCATTCTCGGGGAAGACAGTAATTTTCAGTCAGCTCACCGTGGAGTTATTGTGTCCGGACACGAAGGAAATACATTTTTTCGCCTTTTCGTGTAGAAAAATCGATTTTCTTTGAGTTAAATGACCCAGCGTGGTAGTTTTGTGCTAGTCTATTCTTTATTTATCATTCGACATCGGATTTCTTGATGTTTTTCTTACATTCTTATGTACACGCTCAGTGCACTGTTCAAAATTAATAATGGCGTTTGGAATTCCAAACTAAATGAAAATCTTAATCTACCCTCCGGACTTTATCTTCACGGAATGTGCAAAACTCTTAAGGCGCTTGAAAAACCACCTCACCATCGATCTATAGCTCTGCTCAAAGAGAATAATTGGGAAAACCGCCAGAGAGTAGATCAAAAGGTTTTAGTGGAAATCATCCTGCGGGGCTTGTATGGTTGGACGCTGAGTATGTTTTTCTTTCATAAACACCTGAAGCTTGTAAAAGGCTTCGGATTGACATGAACAGCTTCCAGCAATACTGTACTAGAAAAGACAAACAAAATAACGATTTATGAGGGTGTACTCATAAAGCGATATCCAGGAGTTGGATATTGAGCGAAGATATGATACAAAAAAAAGTGCACTTATGTCCTGGTGCATAGTAGGGTTTACTTTTTATGGAATTTAAGACATAACATTATATGAAAATAAATGGACAACTCACGTTGGCTATTTTTTATTGGAGATTAGGTAACGTGGGCCTTATAGATGTTAGATGTACTCTTCTAGAATTTCCTGAACATGATTTTATTAGCATGGTAGGATACAGATTGAAAAACACGCCACTAGTTTAAAAGATATTGTGTACTGAGCCCAGAATACCATTAAGGATGTACTACAACCGAGGACCAAACACAAATGAGTAATTTTGTAACACTAACACATTTTTATTTAGGACGACCTACTTTTTCAAATGGGTTTGTCTATACTAACTGTCTATATTCGTCATGAACAAGTACTCATTTATTTTAAATCGCGATCTGGTAATTTTTCATATTTTTGCCAGATTTCCTACGACCTAACATGACCCGAAAGGGCGTAGACGCCCTATCCCCTCATAAGTTGGACCACTTTAGGTCAGTCATGTTGATGAACCTTTCTAGAACAATCCTCTTACACCTTTGCGTTCCTTTGGGGAAGCTCTAATTTTTTTTTGGCCAGTTAGTTGGCCATTTCTCTCCCTTAATACCGCAGTTTCCAGGTACCCACCATAATCTTGCTCGATTGTGCATACCAATTAAGATTTGATGATATTGGATTCTAGCGCCTTAAGCACAGCCTGACTATCAATATAGATAGCGATATACGTGTCAGATATTGATTCCATCTCAAAAATTTCCACAGCTTTGATCACAGCTAAAACTCCAGTGTGAAATACACTGCCTGTGCTCGGGAGAATCAGGGCTACTTGCACGTTTTGGAACCGTCCGTATACATACATACATATATTGGAATCTCGTTTTGAAAGAAACAGCTTTTCTCTGCCAATCCACATTACACTGTATGGTGTATCGAGAAACTCATTCGATCCAACAAAGATATCGGAAAGTGATTCTCTTAAAATGGAGTAAGACTCCCCACTGTAAGAATCGAAGAGCCCTACATCAGTGAATAGAAGCGCTCCTGCAGTTTTATTTATATGCAGGTCAATTGATAAAGGATACAGAAACATCCCAAGTGCAAGCATGATCGTAATGTGCAAAACCAGTAATGGCAATGCAACATATTCCCTGTACCTTTGTCAACGTACCCCGTGTAATTTTATTTATAGAGACCATCCGCCATATAAGAGTCCCATATGTAAAGATGGGTCTGACTATCATAACATAATGCCGTACGCTAAGGGCAAATTGTTAATTGTGAAGCTTTCACCTGACAGTTGTACTATCGGATGTTTGTCAGATGCTTGCGAGACGTAGGACCGTGAACAAAAATTTAGGTATTGTCTAGGGATTGAACCTCGAACCCCTTTTTTCCCAGATTTCTGAAAAACAAGTTGTTTGTGCTTAATACTTGGAAATACTGAGAAAAGTGGTCGAGATTCTATCCTCAGAGAACAAAAGATCTTTCGCGGTCCCATCTTTCGTGAGCATCTGACAACCTTCTGAAACTAAAATTGGCTATGGATAGTTGGTTAGTAAGCCACGTAGTAGGCTTTTGAAAAGGTCAGCCTTTAACAAAGGTGGTTCTGTTGCTATTCTTACTGGTATGCAGACGAGTTGACTATGTTAACCTCTGGTTTTGGATCTTAGTTAACTCGGCATTAAAAAGGCACATTCTTATTTGTTTATTAATTTGTTCGACTTAAATTGAAAGTGAAACGTACCTAAATTTGTTTCCACATGGCGGGAACTGTCAGCTTTATTTTGACATTTGTGAAGTAAAAAGATTCCTAATATAGTTTGATATCTCATGAATCACTATACCCGTCAGGATCGCGGAATACTACTAATTCGTCAGTGATTAAACTGCAACGTGAATATTGGCGCAGATTTTCGAACCCACTGAAATAAGAGACTGGAATAACACGGGACAGAAGAGGCACCGGAAGACCTCGCAGTGCTCGTTCCGACGAGTATAGTTGAAGTGTAGTTGGACACTGTGTGTAACACGGTTACTGTGAACGATACAGAACCATGATCAACGAGTTTTTATTGCCTCAAATTGATGACTTGGGACTGGAGGTCATCCAATAGAATGATGCTCCAACGGGCAAGATCCCCCGATTTGAACGATCGTGACTTTTTTCTTTGAAGTTTTTTGAAGGTGTACTGCCACACCTATTTTTTGTAGACTGGATAACATGAACATAGTCCCAATGCGGGTCGGTATTTTTCTGTAACTACTTCGACACTAGTGCTAGGTACATAAATCAGTCCAAATTGGCATTGTTCTCTTCCATCAGACATACATACATATGTACATATGTAGTTCCTAATCAACCTGTTATGATCCTTATGAATATTATATAGGACCTATAGAGATCTTTACATAACGATACTGGCTATAAGGTCCACTACCAGCTGGATGCTTCAGCTTTCCATAAAGTTGGCGACTATTTTTGCTATTTATTTGTATTAACTTCAGCAACCACCGTTTTGTATTTTCCTTGCCTATGCCCTGTTTCATTCATTAATGAAGTTCATTAGTTGATTTTAAGGCGATGGTAGCATTGTTTGGACATGCAAGGCAAGATACTTCTGTCAGCATAGCTAATAGCATCGAACTTACGTTGTTTTTCTAAATTATAATGTAGAATGTTTATCAATGTTTATAACTTTAAACATCATAGTCGCACATAACTCTCAGACGCTATTCTATTGATAGGGTTGTGTGGTTTTCCCAGGCCGGCAGGGGCCCACTTAAACGAGGGGAAGGTCCATTGTGATAATTCTATTGATAAGTGTATAAATATCTCCTAAAGACGTACATATAGGTACGCATTCACTCACTCTATTGATTCTTGTTTTGTTTTAGTATTCAGTTCGCTATGTCCTGTATCGAAAAGGATATAAATATTCTAAAGAATTCTAGCTGATAAGTAACATAAATCCCATTCAATATCAGTACCGCTGACATTACCATACAAACGAGTATATTAATGAATTCCTTCAAAATGTTTCAGCCAGACGAAAAAGAGGACATTCACTGTTTGGGCGTATGTGTGGCGGATAAGGCCGCCATGGCATACGAAATGACATCAAGCGACATTTTACGAGGCAGTAATCATACCCAAGCATTTATTTTTCTTTTATTAGTCTTGCTATACGTTTGACTAAGTTATGTCCTATGGATGAATCATAGTCTGGATTTTTTTTTTTTCATGAAAAGAAGTGAAGATTAATATAAATATATTTCACTGAATATGAATTTGAAACTGTCGTAAAGAGGGATACTTGCATAAGTAGTAGTCATGCTGTTGGGAGATTGATAATACGAATAGAAATTCCGAAGATGACGACCATCTTATGCATTTGTAAGGTTTATGTAATAACCATCCTTATTTCATCATGACTGAGAGACAGTTCTTCTATATGAATAGCGTGCTGTTGGTCAGGAAAGAAGTAGATGATATTCAAGACTTGTGATACGGGGATACAAATATATCGATTTTTGATTTAGAATGCATAGACAGAAATGTGTTTCGCATATTACTTTGTAACCGGTGTACTGATGCTTTATACATACCTTGACGTTAACTGGAAATTTAAAATCTTAACACGCATCAAAAGATTTAGGGACTTACAAACATTCCATTACATACAATTACATTACATACAAGTGATTCCATTATATATAGTAAGAGCTGAATGGACCCTTTATACACTCCTCCCTTGCACTCAAACAGGGTTTATAGCATAGGCGGACTTTAGGTTTCATAATTCACCTGCCAACTTCCAGAGGCACTAAGAACTCCGATTGTACCTACGTAGATGCGTTTTTTTTTTTTTTAATTTCATTCGTTCCTCTCACATTGTTTAGTAAATCCTTTTGTTGAGAATATAGCGTAGCTAAGCTCAAAACGCTACCACTTGATCCAATGATTTAGAGGAAGATACATGCTTGAAGAAATCCAAAATCAATACAAAAGAGCATGCAAGAATCTAAAACAATCTATCTGGGTTCTACAACAGACCAAGATATTATTTGAAGAAGGAAGATGTTGCACTGCGACCTTTTGGTCTACTGTACTAACACCATGGAGGGGGAACGTTGCGGAAGAAATCTGTCCCTGAGCACTCTAATCCAGAGTTTCAGTCTTTTGTGGATCAGTGGCGCACAAGATCACAGGACATATTTTCAAATTTTACTGGACTCAACGTATAATCTGCAGAGACCTTCTTTAGATAAACTTAGTTTTCTCAGCTGCTCTTTGCATTCCAATCCCACGTTAGAGAAACAATACAGATACGAAGGTTATTTTTGGTCCTTGTGATACATGGTTGTGACACTACTGCCCTGAAAGCCATCATGCCCTGTTTTCCTTCTCTAGTTGCCTGAATTCTCCTATTCAGATGCTTCCTTTCTTGATAGGAAATCAATCATTTCATTATACTCTGTTGTCACGTGGTCAGAAATCCAACAGAGGGTCACTTTGTTTCTCCTACACATTTCATTAAGTTTTTGCAAGGATTCCCACACGAGTCAGTGTCATGGTAGCGACTTGGCCACGTAACACTTTAGCTACGTCACAGTTGGAATGGTTTTTGTCAAAATTGAATTGGACATACTTATCCCTTGAATAGATGGTACTTTTACCCCTGGGTTCAGACTATTTCGTTCAAGGTCCGAATACTCCTGTTCCAGTTCTTTCGTCAGTTGTTGATCCATCTGTGTACCATTTCGTTGTGTGATTGCTCAGTCTGTAGATTGTGGATTCGTTCCTCCGATTCTTTTCATTTCTGAGCTTGGTATCAAAGTTTACAAAGTTCGTTCTACGTGATACACTCTTAGAACCGTTCTACTTGCACAGTTCTTAACAACAAGGTAGACCACAATGGATCCGTTTGAGATCCGAGTGAGACTTTTCCCACCTTATGGATGTTGTAGTCACCTCCTCAACCTAACTAACCACGAGGTGTAGAGGAGTCAGTTCCAATAGTATCTCCTTAGATTGCACACGTTCTTATGGCTCCTGTAACACAGAGGCATATCAATGCTTGTAAATTTTTGAGTGTCTTCCTCGCATTCCAGGTATTTTTTCAGTAATTTAGCATCTTAACTTGGTGTTAGTATTGTATTCGACAGCTTTATCAGCCACATTAATATTTTTCTTCCTCATGAAGGATTAGGTTAGGTTAGGTTAAGGGTGTGACTGCAAAAACCATCGCGAGGAAGCAGTTCCACTTGGATCTCAGCGAGTTCCCTTGTAGGGGATATCTTAAAGAATATAAAGAAGAAACAGAAAATTAACTCGTTAGTCCATGTCGGTTGCGGCTCACCTAAACCAAACCATCTTCGTTATGAATTTTAAGGTGGCTTTAGGGGGCATCTTAGCTAGTTCGTAGTTCTGCTGAGACTTGGGCATTCGCCGAGGAAGTGTGTCGTGTCTTTCTCCATCTCAGTGTCGCCACAGCCTCTGCATTTGTCTGAACCGTTGAAACCAATTCTACTGAGGTTGTCCGCCATTGGGTTGTGGCCTGTGAAGACGCTGAAGAGTACTAAATATTTAAACTTTCGTCGGATTAAGGTTTAGTTCATGTCTTCTAGCCCATGTAGTCAATCCTATGGTTTGTCAAATTCTCAAGTAGCTTAACAACAACAAGACTCCATATTAAAGGAAATGGAACTTCTTATGGCTATCCTCTTGTTGTGTTGATATTGATGATACTTTCTAACGTATTATTCACCGCTGAACTTGTGTTCAGAAGCGAAGCGAATGTCCTATCGATGTTTAAAAAGGTACACCGTACTATATCTTTTGCTTACTAAGATAGATGAACTAAAGGAATCCCAGAGGTCTCAAGTACCTACAGCTATCTAAGAGCAGAATCAAGAATTACCTTGTTGTTACATCAACCTGTGTAGCAAAAAAACAAAATCTATTAACTGCCTCCACTTAGAATCCATAAACTGGACACTTGATGCCTTCGATCTTATGTAAATTCTGAAGGGAATAGCTATCGACTAAGTCATATTCCAGAAAGCCAATATTTGTTGAACAGAATAGACTTCGCACTGAGGACGTCGAGTACCATCATCTCGTTTATTTAATTTCCCATTGAAGGAGAAGCGATTTGTTGGAGCACCTCTCCGAGCAGATTTCCACATACCCAATATTATTTTGCGAAAACAAATAGGATTTCATACAAACAGCTTTTCGCTCATGAGTGTGTGCTCAAAATCCGGTCTGTCCATATTTATCGTTTCCATTACATGCGAGGACCTTGAATTAAAATTAATATAGCCCACAGGATGCGATACAGAAATGAAGTCATTTCCATCCTGTGTTTACACGGAATGGCAAAATTTACAAGAATAATTAAAAATAATTAAAATCTATTTCAAGAAAAGACAACAAATACTCTTAGTTAAAACCGTCGAGGAACTGGTGCCTCCAGCCGCCAGGAGGCATCCACAAACATGAACCAACCGAATGCTCGCTCTTAAGCAATGTTTATTCAATCCTTAATAAAATATGAAAGAATGTGTACGAGTATAAGTATTTTTGTTTTGTTCGCAAAAAGTAATTTAATTTGATTTCAGTAGATGTTCCCTGGGAATTTATGCTTCGCGTGGGATCAGTAGCGCGTCGCGCCTGTTCCCCCGAGTGAGATGATTTCTGTGATTGTTTTGCAGGAGCTGCGTGCAACCGACCTTTGGATTTATTTTAATCTTTTCTAATGGAAGTTTAATGCTTTAATGAGTTTTTTTTTATTTTTTGTTAATTGCAGAGCCAAGGTCTTGGAGTGCTCGGCGAAAGATGACTACAATATTGCGGAATTATTCAAAACATTGCTGTCGCTGTCGAGATTTCTACCAGTGGGCAACAATGAGAGCGCGACTGGACTTAAACGGAGGTCATCAGCTTATGTTAGTGCATCCTCAAGTAGAAGTAAGTAATGGTCTTTTAAGAGTTATACGAGTATACATGTTTCTAGTTTACTGGATTAGGTACTTCCAAAAGAAGTACCACCTTGATGTTGCTATGAATAATCTTTTCAAGATGGTTAATGGTGGCTTTCCTGAAAGGTTGGCAAGTGCCGTTTTTCTAATTTAGCACAGGTTAGGGCATTTGGAATGAAGTGAGATGCTCTCTTCTCCATCGGTATCGCCACAGCACCCTCGGCAGAGCTCATCAGTGTTTAGTCGCATTTTTCTTCTGTGGGCCGCCAGGAGGTTGTGCCTGGTAATAGTCTCAGTTAAAAGCGTTAGGTTAAGTCTTTTAAGCTCTAAGATTGGCTTGGTTTTGTCATTGTCATACTTTGTCCAGAGTTTTCTGAAGACATGACAAGAAGAGAGTGCGTTTCATCTCTCACTACCGTTGTCAAGCCCTGTCCGGACCCCTTTCTTGCTTAATCTTACGCTCGCTCATTTTACTGAATGTCGTTTTCTGACTGTCGATATATACATATGTAGGTATGTCGATTATCTTTCTACAGCGCAGTTTTGAGGATAGTGCCCTTGTCGTCTCTGCGATTGCTAGTATTTCCCGCTTGGAACACACTACGATCAAGCACTTTCCGATTCAGATCAGTATATACCAGAGCCCACCCCTTCGTTAGTTTTGACTCTGGTAGATGGCCTTCCCGTTTATTCACTCCTCTCTTGAGGAATATTGCTTTAGCGTTAAGGCTGAAGTAGTGAGATAATGTAATCGATTCAGTATCCTCATCTCACTCTAGTTTGGTGGTCTGTGCCGCCCTCATTCGAAAGGTTGGATTTTTAGGGATTGTTAGGGCACTCTCTGCAGCGATTTTCTTCGGGTGCTAAATCAATCGAATCAGTACTAATATGGTTTCAAGGGCTGCAGTTAGCGTGATTCTAATGGGACCCGTGGTTCTTATATTTCGAACCTGACCAGTGCTTTGAGATACATGATATCGTCAACTGCAGGCCACTAGACTAGGTAGAATAGGTATGTCATTGGAGTAGAACATATTTTGTGTCACTGTAACTATCTAATCAGAACACGTCACCTGGGTAAATTCTACCTGGAAGCAGAAGACATATCTACTTGGATTCATCATAAGCTCTAGTATAATGAGAGAGCTCTAATTTCGTTTGGAGGAAATCACAATAGGCCCTATTGAACCAGCTGCATGTCCCTTGATCTAGAATGCAATCTGCAGCATTTTAACTTTTTATCAGACGGAATGGAGAGGATACTTAGCGAGGTCTAGCTGCTGTCAGTTTTTCCAAATTTGTAAATAGATTCGGCGAAATAATTTCTTTAGTTCCCTTTTACATTCAAGAACAAGGAAGGGCACGGCACATAGAGCCATTGTGATGTGACAACCTCCATGGTGTACGCATTGGAAAGGGCTACATACATTTATTAGCTTAAAGTCTTATTTATTAAAGCCCAGTGGCGTTCTCTAGGGTGTTTAATGCTTAATCGCACTCACGACATAAGTTCCATGTGTGCTGAAGTATAAACCTTCTTTGAAACCCATGATAACCTCATCTACCCTCATTAAAATGCAAATAGGAACACAGGACTTTTGTAATGAAAACCGAAAGTCGATTTGAGTGCATTACACGAGTGCATACATATGTATGTGTTTCAAAGGAAATTTCAAAACATGTTTGCTAATGAACTCTACATACCGCAAAAGTTGTTCATGGTTTTACATTACCGCCAGCGCCTTTCAAACAAGCCGCAGAAAAAATATGTGAAATCAAATTACCCGATGCGTTGGAGATAGCAAGGAAAGCTTACAATATTGACAACAAATTAAAAATTCAATTGCTCGTATCCATGTGCATTAATTTAATTCCTAGCCATGTAAACATGAATACTGTATACGCCATTAATTTAAACGGAAACAGAGCCTGCAGAAAACTTTTGCAAAACAAATACATGACAAATACAAGAAAATACATGATAGACTTGTAATTTCATTGCTTAACAATTTGCAATGTAAATGTTATTTCTTTCCTTTGGGTGGCACCCTTTTACAAACGTACTTTTCAATTAAACCCCAGTCCTGATTAGCCCTTGCTTCTGCTCTTGCTGCTACTGTCTACTCCGGTGGCGGCGGGAGACCAGCTCGCATTGCGCATCAAAAAACAAATTCATTTAATATTTAATTAAAAATGAGAGTTCCACTCCAATAATGAATTATTAATTAATTAGCTGAAACCTTAGTAAAATGGATTCAATTAGAGCGAATGTCGAATTACGACGACGACGACGGATAAGGAAGAAAATGGCACGGTCTTGTGTTTGCTTTGTAAACGGAGTCACGTCGAGCCAATTATCCCGGAATTCCTCAATATGGAGTGCTAGTGCCATTGGCTACCTTTTTTTCGCAATGATTTGCTATTCTTATCCAGCTTTGCTCTTTTTATCTTTTGTGTCGCCCCGATTATCGAAGGACGCGCGTGCAGATCGGTGGCTATTAATTAAATGTGAATTGAAAAAGAATATTCCTTAGCAACCATACAAATCAAAGTCGATTGTTTAATTGGGTTCTATTCAAAGCAGAATTCCTTAATTCTGGAATCTGAAGGGCGAAGGATGTCGGAGGGTACTCGTATACATATTTCGCACTGGCTTGCCAGCTTAAACGGTTCTAAACACAAAATCTTAAAGAATATTTGGAAATTAATGATTTGTTTATAAGTAGCAATAGCTACAAATATACTAATGGTGTTATACTTATCACACTTTACAAACTGGCACTGTGTTCCACACTTGAAATTATGATCGTACCATTGATCGAATTGCAATATTATATGTACTAAATAAATAAATAAATACTTGGCGCTACAGGTCGATGGGACCCAGGGCCTAGCTTCTCCCAACCATTCGTGTTGTGCGTGTTATATTCTTTACACGAATGCCGTGTCCGAAGGGCAATTTGTGATTTGAGAAGCTTTCTCAGGACAGTTGTACTCTCGGATGTTTGTTAGACGCTCGCGAGAGGTGGGGCCGTGAAAAACTTTTAGGTGTTCCCCGACTGGGACTCGAACCTGAACCCCTTGCTCCATAGTCCACCGCACTAACCACTGAGCCACGGCGCCCACTTTTATATGTACTAGGGTCTCCGAAATTTCGAAATATTCTTTAGGCGCCAAACCAGAAGGAAAGTACAAAGAGTTGCCTATCAATATCGAGGAATAATAACTAGTATCAGTCAAGGAAAAGACAGTACTATCCGCTTCAGATTCAGCCTTATAATAATTCACTGCAGGCACTTCTGAATCAGTTTTGCTGAGATCCCGAATTCACCCCTTCCATTGCAATGCTTAAGATGATAAATTCTGAAGTCGATGAAGTGGAATGGTTTAGTTCCAGTTTTCGGAAAAACGATTCAGCATGTGCCATAATCTTTTCAATGATTAAGCAAGTAGCACTACGCCGACTGTGATTAACAGTGTTTTAGTATACATTCCATCAAACCAAATTCCTCCAAACATGTCTTCGTCAATCCCTGCTATAAATAGACAAAGCCTCAATGCAGAGCCTTGCCTCACAAAAGACTTTCCTTGAAACCTATTTTATCCATCTTCTCAATTTTACACCACCGCCACTTGTGTGTCCTTATAAAATATGATTTACAACCAATGATGGTGTTGGTGGGTTGGCTTCACTGCTATAGCAATGTGCTAAGAGAACTTCTCGCTTCGTGCCTATGTGCGGAAGGGGATCACTATACAGTCGCCTTGCCCCAAGTCAAGTGCTGAGCCTTTCTTAATCAGTTCATCATCTTTTTTATTCCCTTGGGCCTATTAGTATAAAGTTCAGTGACTTCTAGGCTTGGTATTTCTCTGTTTTGCCATTCCTCTCACTTAGATAGAGGGTTGTAAATAGTCTTATGAAAGCAAGATAAAAAGTCATGTAGTCTGTTGTTGGTACATTGCTTTCATAGTAGTGAGAAATCTTAGCATGGCCTGATGTGTTCGTCCTCCTGTTGTCCGATTCACTTATCCTTAGGGCATTTGTGACACTTGTTTAAAAAGGTCTAGCGGGAGTAGGTTGAGGAAAACCTCGTGCCTTGCCGTTGGTGCTGCTCTCGTTGCACTGGTAGTACCAACGCACTCTAGCCTTTGTACCGTCTTTATCGCTTTAATATTGGTGGTGTTGCTAGCGGTTTGCCACCATACAAGGTTTCCATAGATACACATAGCAATTTAACTTTTTGTCGAACACTTGTCCCGTGTATTTGGCACTGTCAGATATTCTAAGGAGGATTCCTCTAACAGAAGGAGTTTTAAAATGCGTTGTATTCCTTTTGTTTGTGAAAAATATCAATTCTGGTTTTTGAGGGCATACGACCAAAAACCCCATTTCCAGGTCTAATTGTCCAAGATCTTTAAACCTCCTACATTTGCCCACTTCATCACCATAGGCCAAAGTCATGTTACTGACCGAGCCACTGCGAAAAGTTCTTTCCATCTATTAAACATAACTCTAATCCAACATCAGCAGTTCTTAAGTACCATTTGATCGTCAAGCGATTATTTCAGTTCCTTATTGGCAACCTCTCCTATAAGATGTAGTTTAGACTTTATTGTGTCGCGACTTGTCCATTGTGCATTGTGTTTTGAACTAAATTTGACTATTAAAGTGATAAGTCTTTTCTTCTGTAGCGGTGTTTTTAGGATCAAAGTCCAATGTTAAAACGGTGCTAAAAATGTTGAATAGAGATCCTAAAAGACATTTTGCCAATCACTTATTACCATTGATTCATATCTACATTTTATTACCAAATTAAGATAATGCAGTCACATAGCTCCCAAAGATGAACGTTCGAAGCCTTACCTTGCTTGAGGGTGTAGTCTGCTATCATTAAAAAGGACTAAAATTTGAAAAGCAAATCGAAATATCCCCTAAACAGACTAAGCAAAAGTCAAAAGCATCCGTTTACGCAAATCGATACTACAGACTAAGCTAAAAATAGACCATTAGCCGACACCATTATTCACTGTCCTGTAATATGTATTTCCGCATAGACCGTACAAATGGGTCAGTAAACCATGCCAAGCAAATTCTTTCCCCCAATCATCAGCAGTTTATCAGAGCGGTACTACGCAAAAGGACCGGCAAAAACTCATATATTATCCTTTATAGATCTAAACACCATTTTCCTACTCGACGAACACTCTCCAATTTTATTGCCCATAAACCACTTCATTAAGAGAGTCCATACCATGGCAGAGCAATTACTATTCTCTCCAAGGACTACGCAACATATATCCAATAAAAGTCCATTTAAGTCAATATGAAGGGATTTTTGACAAAAAAAAACTTCCTATTACACAATCTCGTTCGCAATATTGGTTTTGAAAATTTGTCACAAAATCGGTGTATAACCGGACGGAGATATAGGATCCATAAATCTTTGATAAAATTAATGGGTTCTCGTAGCAGAAAAAGGAATAATATCAATAATTGGCACATCTCGAGTCCCAAAAGGATTCCTCAGTTACGTATGTATTGCGGTGTGTACCTCCTCGTCATAGAGGCAAATTTCATCTGGATGTACACAGTTTAGAAAGGGTCGGAATTACATATGGATTATGTACGTACCTTGGAGACTTTGGAACCTCAATAGGGATAGGAGAATTATTAATTTCCCTTAAATTGTAAATTATGAAATTCCAGTGAAATTGTTTTAATAAAAAGTTTCCTTGTATGTCGGTCTGAAACATTTCTCTTCCAATTAAATTGGTCAGTATTACAAAATTGCAATAAATACTTTCCAAACTTGAATCCTTACGAAATAAGGCAGTATTATGCATTCTCTACATTAATACCAAAGTATCACTCACTCTATACGAAGTTTCACATGTCGTCAACATGAAGTAGACAAAAGAAATTAAAGGTAAAAAAAACATCTATTAAACATAAAGAAATAAAACAAAAGTAAGTAATAATTTTTAATGGAGCTGCCTATCCAATAACAGCAGCATCAACATCAGATGAATTGATAACTGCAGGTAAATTACATCCAACACAATAGAGTCTCGCTCTATTCATGAGTGAAAACATGCATTGTGCATCCTCACAATAATTGCGTAAATGGGCATGGGAACGGAGAGTGCATTATAGTGATTGCTACAGGAAACAAAACAGAAATCCCTTAGCTCCAGGTAACTGAAAATAAACTTACGCGAAAGTCTTGATATACAATCCAGTATGGTAGCAAATGATCTGTCCACTTTTGCCTCCTACATTTTATCGAAACGCGTCCCTCATTGACAACGCACTCGTTCTAGTTATGAAAACTTTTTAACAGCAACATTAAACCCTTATCCATCTACTGCTGGAATGTACGCGTATTGCGCTGTATGTCCACTGTATTCCTTAACTCTCAAAAACTTCTTTACGTGGTTTTACTGAAACAAACCTTTCTAACTTATTAGCTAACTTTCTTAACCACTTTTTCACTGAAATCTTCCTCGAACCCGATCACAAATATTTATCTTAAATGGTCAATTGTCACCGTTACTAGCTTCCATCGATATCACTACGTTGCTTATAATACTTAAGCATTACTACTCCCAAAAATCTTTTATAGATCAATTCTTACTTGAAAGTTAGATATGGAATTTTATTCAGCTTTTATGTTCCTAACCCTGTAATGGCTACATCATGTGCCCCTCAAGGCAGCCACGTTGGCCCTTAATATTTTTTCTCTCACCGATTTTCGCTATTTTCAAGATGACCAAAACTTATTCTCTATTTGGTCCCAGAAAAATTATCTTGGACTAAACGACTGCAAGCGTGCTGCGGAGTCCCACAGCGGAATTAGGACTCAATCTCCTAAGTACTTGTGCGATAGGTGTTATCTGCGCTTAGGAGATTAATTTTCCTCCCACATCGACAACATAATAAGAAGTGCCAGATTTGCGTTTAACTTTATGAACCACTGGAATCGTTACGTTACCAAATCACTATATTTCACCCTCGTTCGACCCATTCTTGAATATGCCAGCCAGATTAGGTCCTCCTACTACGCTGTCCATATTCAGTGAATTAATGCCGTCCAGCAATCGTTCTCGGCTATTTCGTCTGGATTGTCAGAAACAATTTGCCCACTTACCCCGATCGTCTAAAACTTATTTGTCTGCAGTCTCTCGGAAGCTGTCGCGAAATCGCCGATTTCCGATTTACCTCCTTTATCAGCTAATTTTCAGTCACACTGATTGTTCCACGCTTCTCGAATTGGTTTTCTTGAAAACATTAATGATTAGAATGTTGCATTTGATTAATAATATGGAAAATTCTTCCTACTTCCACCTTAGCCGAATATCAATATTAGTAGCAGAGATATCGAGGATTCGACCAACCGATGCTTAAAGAATCTGTGACCGCACTTAAACGTTGTCCCCAAGGAGGTGTTCTTTCTCCCCTACCGTATATTAGTTATTGACAATCTTCTAGCTCGTCTACTAAAATCTGGCTATTTCGCAATTAGTTATGCTGATGAATTGGTAGTGTTTTTTAGTGGTTAACAGATCACAACCATTTCTAACGTCGTGCAAGGTACTTTACTACGCATTTAAGAATTGTACACTAGAGAAGGTCCATCCATTAATCTTTCCAAAATCGTTCTAACACATATTACAAAAGAACACTGGTAAATATAGGACCTATTGCCGTTAAAGGTATCACTTTAGTTTATTCCAGTGAACTCACATATCTCGGTGTCATCTCATTATTGACAAAAGGCTTAGCTGGAATTCTCGTATTGAGTCCGCCACCGAACCCGCTACTAAGTAGTAAGTGGCTCAGTAGTCGCCCTTACGGCAGAACCTGGGGTTTAAATCCAAAAATGATGTTTTGAATATATGTACATATACAATGATGGTGAGGCCCATTATCATGCAAACGGCCATCGTTTGGTTTGGCTATCTTGAACATACAACGGCAACTAAGGTTCAGAAGCAACAGAGAATTGTCAGTCTCGGTATTTCAGGTCCCATGCAGCAGAAACAGTCGTTCACCCCTACAAATCCTCATTAGGAAGACGATCGATAGATGCGACATTAAGCTGCAACTAGAATACATTTGTAAACCAGGTGACCATGTGGGACATATGACAATTCTGAACTCAATTCTAAAAAGGGACATGTTTTGCATTATCCTTGGCATTATGATCAGGCGATTTTGTGTCGATATGTTCTTTGGGGTAGAGATATCGGAGTGTGCAAACTGGTCTAATTCTGTTCCAACACTGGACCCTAGGTTTCTGGTTTGGATCACAGAAGGATTAAAGATGAAATGTTGCGATAAAGCTGCTGTCTTTGAACCCAACACCAAAGTCTCAATACCTTTCGGAATGTGTCCCACGATTTTCAGGCTGAACTCCATGCTATTGAGATCTGCGCTACGTTAAATCTTAGTAAAGGTATAAAGAGCGTTATTTTTGTATCTTTTCAAATAGCCGGGTGGCACTTAAAGCGCTGTCGTCCGATTTAAAGCACTATTGGCACAGGGCCTAGCTTCTAACAACTATTTATGTTGTGCGTGTTATATTCTTTACACGAATGGCGCGAGTCTACTGTTTAATGCCGTCTCCGAAGGCTAAATTTTTATTTGAGAAGTTTTTTCATTGCAGTTGTACTCTCGAATGTTTGTCAGACACTCACTAGAGCGTTGTCTAGAGATTGAACCTGAAACCCCTTGCTCCTTAATCTAACGCAATAACCACTTAAGCCACGACGCCTACTCTATATCTGTGAATGCTTCTACGATGCACTGCAATGCCAGATGTAACAGTGTGATACATGTATGTGTCTCTGGTCATCAAGGCAGCAAATCTGTACCTAGGGCTGACCCTGATGCTGGAATTTGCTGATTAATGATTGGTAACACAAACTTCGTCTGTCCTACTGGTTAGGACAATCCAAACAATTAACCAAGACGTATTCCTACAAGCAAACCCTTGACCAAAACAAGCATAGCATTAGGAAGCGAGGGAGTTTAGTCTGAACGATAACCTTAACAAACTTAATCTGAGCTCACATCCGATATGTAGATTCTCTGTGAATCCCCAGCATTGTATTGGTTTTCCGTAAGGAAATGAAAAACTCTGCGGCTAAGGACGTAGGACACTGTTTTGTACTAATTTTATTTGAAGAAAATTGGCTTTTACCACAACTGCATAGAATTAGACAACGTTTTCAACATTTTATGCATTATTAAACTGTTTCTTCAAAATGTTTTTGAAGCTGTAGTAGTTTCAAACTTACACTTTAAGTGGTTAGGCCTTGTTACACCTTGTCGGGATATAACTTCAATGGAATTCGATTTTTTTGTTTGTGGGGCTTCAGGAATATCCTCTTAAAAGATTATAACTCTTATCTGGGACATCCGTATATACAGAGACGCACTTATGTAAGCACTTCGCATTCCAGTGTGTATTCCTCATGAATATATCTATAACAGGCTTCCTATCGATTAAAAATATTTGTATCGCATATTGTTAATTAATTTGTAAACTTCATTATCCGGACTAGGTTTACATGAATTTATCCAATATTAATTTTCATATTTGAATTTGTGGCAGATGTGGTTAGTAAGTACTTGGTTATTATACTTTTTACCGGAAATTGATACCCTTTCCAATTAAATTGCTCTTTTTTTTACCTGAAAACAAAACAAATAATGCCAGCAAAACAAGTAATGCGAAACCTTTTGATTCAAAATGTATTCCCTACCAATCCTTGAAATCTCAACCCCATCCATTGGTCATTACTAACTAACACACGACTATTAACATCGTGTTACACCGTATTTATCCCGCCTAATGCTTTTAATTAAAATCGTTTGGAAACACAATTATTGTCTTTCCCTAAAATTTAAGCAAAGCATTTCCTCCAGGAGGCGCATGCCACCACCGGAATGGCTCCATCCGTTCACTTGTAAGTTTCTACTTTGTAAACATTGTACGCTCCAGATGGTGTGAAAATGTATTCCCTCACATACCTGTGCGTTGGGTAACATATTCAACACACATCAAAACATCTGAAGCGTGTCAACAACACATCCCTTCACAAAACACCACTACTTGAATGCGATAATTTAAAAAAAATAAAAAGGTTACCCGATTTTGTCAACTGTGTTGGTTAACTTTCTTATCGCAGGATATTAACAGAGTGTTACACTCGTAGGTGTATATTCGCATGTGTGCACTGTAGCACAAGGGTGCAGTTTAGGGTTGGGGTTAAGTAGTTATTTTGCAAATAACTTGTACCATTTGGTAGTGAGTGTTTACCTGTTTATTGCGTTTATTTACAGATAAGAACCGCAATGCCAGTCCATCTGTTTCTAGCGATAAGAAACCCAGCCAGTCCACAATTGTTGAAGCTGTTGACCCTGCGACTAGTAGCGAATCAAAGCTGAAGCCAAGATCAAGGTGAGTCTTTATGTTTATGTTTATGTGCTATCAATGTGTCTCGATGTCCCTTTTAAATATCATGACTATGAGAAATATGAATCTGTAACTAGCACGTTAAATCTTTATTCTCTTGAACGGTAGCTGTATGCTGAGTGCTTTGACTTAGTATTTAGTACGTTAGTAGATTATACTAAAAAGTTCAATTGTCAGACAATACTGAAGCGTCTTTTTGGCAGTTCCGCCTCTAGTGAACGTCTGACGAACATTTGAGAGTATGACAGTCATGAGCAAAAACTTGCGTTTGAACTTAATGTGTTAAATATTCCACATAACACGAGTGATTTTGAGAAGCTAGGCACTGGGTACGTATTAGTAATTTTAATACGAGTATGCTCGACACCCATGGTTTGACGAAGAGAGCCGCAAACCATCAAGCAAAGCAACTCCCTTAAGAAGCGACACTGCATGGGTGAGAGGGACTCGGGAGCTCTCTGAAGAAGGGAGGAGGGAAGAACATCTGCTGCTCCGGAGAAAAAAAAAGAGCATAAGAAGCGCGCGATCAACGAAATAGAGAGGTGCTAATCCAGGAACAATGTCCGGAATTCTTACTAAAAGGTACAAGAACGTGTTAAGGCTACAATACCCCAACAAAGCCGTATTGAGATGAAAAGAACACATCGTGGTTGAGGCATAATCGGTGTTGAGGATATGGGGAAACCAATTAAACGGCGACGATTACCCACTCTCAAGCAGAACCAACCATTCAACCTGGACGGCGGAAATCCAGACTTCCATCAACCCGAGCAAAACGAAGTGAGAGTAGAAATATTCAAACTTAAATCCAACAAAGCTGCGGAGCCGGATTTGTTTAAGGCAGCTGGGGATGACTTGGTGGAGAGTATAGACTAACTCATTTTCAAGATTTGATTGGAGGAAAGTATGCCTAATAAAGGAAATCTCAGCATAGTTTGCCCGATTCACAAAACAGGAGACCCTCTAAACTATGGCAACTATAGAGCTATAAGTCTCCTCAACATTGCATATCTTCTCGACCCTATTGTGTGAACATCTAAAACCCTTTATTAAAAAATGATTCGTCCCTCTCAGTGAGGTCTTAGACCGGATAAGTCCACAATCGACCAAACTATCACATACCATCTCTTTATCGATTTTAGAGTAGCATATGACAGCATTTATACAAACAAGCTATACAGAGCCATGTCTAGTTTTGGCATATTCATCAAACTCGTCAGATTGTGCAGGATAACGACGAAGAATGATCAATGTCCATAAAGATGGAAATATTACCGACACCTTGGATGTTAAAAAAGAATGCAGAGGATAGCATACTTGAGAAAATTGTGCGAAACTCACAAACCAACACCAGAGGTAAAATTTTCCAAAAGTCAGTGGACATTGATACCATCAGTGGGCTGTCACTGGTGCGTTTGCAATATTGGAACAGAAGCGGCTTATTAAATAAAGAGTTTCTTTGTCAATCGCTGTTCCTTTAGCCTAAAAAGACAATTGAGTAAGACCTTGTCAAGAGAGAGCAAGGAGACTCTATATCAGACCATCATCATCCCCGTTCTGCTCTATAGCGGAGAAGCAAAGATCTAAACGAAGGCGAATGAAGATATCCTTGATTATTTTGAACAGAAAATTCTTTGGATGATTTTCGGTCCCGTTTGCATTAACAAGCTTGGAAGGAGGAGACTAAACAGCGAAATCTACAACCTAAAAAGAATAGTATTCATCAATGGCATGTAGAGCGAATGAAACCTCAGATCCAAAGAGGCTAAGGTCCATAATCACTTCGAATTGTAGCACCACCTAACTAAATAAGTAAGTATTCTCTATCTCCACATACTAAAGCCCTTGGTTTGCCCGCTGTACATTTGACCGTTATATAGAAGCCTCTCTTTACCAGGCGGAAGTTAGCATACATTTTATAAAGGCATTAAGTTTGATTGGTTTGTTTCGTCGTGGACATACGAGCTATATGCATGGATCGAAGTTCAGAGTTTCCATCTACTCTCGTCAGTCGTCCCATGTACTAATGAGTGATTGTTATTCGTACTTGAGTGAGGCACATGTTGAACATCGACCTTTTGATCTACTGTGCCCCCTACTAAAACCTTGGATAGGTACATGCCCTCATTTTAATTCTTCTCTACTATGATTCCTTTCAGTATCATTTTATTGGTTATGTACTCTTACTACACCAGGATGGAAGAAAGCAGTTATAGAATACTCTCTCTTGCCTCTAAGGACTGTATTTCCTGTATCAAGATTAATTTGTACACATCTATCTTTGGCACAGATTTCAGCGTGAAAGATACTGATGCTTGTGCCCTGCTATTAATGGTCAATATCCCTTGACTTCAGTCATTCTCTCGTGAGGAACTTGCATGTGCAGCTTGAAATATTAGTTTAAGAAGGTTGACTTTGTTTAGGTAATGTATAGCATATTGGGGCTAGTGCAGGACGAAACTATGACACATGTAGACCTCTCTTCCACAAGCAGACAAATCTCTCAAGGACTATCTGGGTATGATACTTTCATACTTCTACTACAATTTCCTTGCTTTAAGTTTTTACCGGTTTTCATGTGGGGGGAATCAGATACTCCCATTACTGACTGTACTTTTTGCCCTGTCCGAAATATTTAACATACCAACGCTACACAGGTGGCACAGGGTTTTAGTTCGCAACTTGTCAAATATTTTAAAAAGTGCATACAGTCAGACAACTTGTAAAACAATAAATCCCAACGAATGTCTACGTGTCTACAAAACCAATTTCTTTCAACTCTAACAAACGTGAAAACTCCCCAGACTTGTCAGGTCTATTGCTTTTTAATCCTTAAACTGCTTAATATGTGCTTAAAACTTCTCCAAACCTATTTAATATACGAGCGTAACACAACAAGTTTAACGCTCGTAAAGAAACAATAATCCTGCACACATTTTGTCAACACAGTCATTAATTTCATGATAAAGGGTTTCGGATTAATTCCATTATAGGGTTATGGTTTGGCAATAAATAATTTTCCTGGGTGGAGCCGATGATGACTCGACCCTTTTCCCTAACAACTGGCGCGTGGCGGTGAAAACTTTCCAAGGGTGATGTTTTTCTTGAATTTTTGTGTCCTCCCCATTTTTTTTTGCTCAAACATCGTATAGGAAAAACGTTTTATTTCGTTTAATTAAAGTCCGGCATCGAAATTTAATATAAAAACCTCGCGAAAGGGTGTTTTCTTTTTTACAACTATAAAGCGCGTAATAATGCAACTTACGTAACATGGCTCGTTTCTTTTTGGGGAATTAGGTTCACGCTTCACGAAACTTAGACTGTCGTTAAATTTATCTGTCCCATCTTTCGGGACGGGACGGGTATTGAAAAAGTCGTAACTTGCGAAAGCCGTACAAACAAGTAACATTGCTTGTTACGTTATCATCTTAAGTTTGCAACTGATTGCAATGGCGTGGAGTGTGAGAAGATTTAAAAGTACTTTTCGATGACTGGTTTTAGGCAGATTGGAAAAGTGGGTTTTTATGTCAAACTCTCTCAAATGAATTGTATGACTTCCACGGTAAAAAAGTTTTAAGCAAAATGCAATGATTTTAGATGGTATGGGAGGGTAGACACTGCTCTCTATCTACGGACCGTAAACCTTAATCTATTTTTACATGATGCTACACGGATTCGAGTAAGAATACATAGGTTTCCTTGGAATGTATAGTCGTATAAGAGTTTTAAAATACTCAAAGAATAAAACATTTCACAGAATATTTGAAAATTGAAATAAACGTTAAGAAGATGTGCCTTTTCTATGAAACCAGTCAGATGTAACAACGAACCATAAAAACTTTCGTAATGTGCAATGCAGGATAATCTAAAGACAAAGTTTTGCTAAGAGAACTGAAATCATTGGTGATGCTCGGACTCGGTTTTGACCGGATTGCATTTGGCGGTAGTTTTGATTGTGAATCATCTATGGAAATTAAGAGTAGAAAACATTTGCTCTCTAGACAAGGGATTATCGGATACTATCGTCAGACGACTCGTGGGGCCACCATATTTCAAGACAAATCTCGTTTTAACTTTCTGACACTCAGATCGATACATCGACAGTATATGAGATTACATTTACATCTCGGCCGGCATTGGTCAATGTCTAGAAGGTATCGCGAGATTAGAAAAATGTCAATTAACGTGAAATAGAAATTAACTAACCTAACTGGAGTCATATTATACAAGAACTCAAGAATCTTCGAGAGCCTTATCTGGTCGTGATAGACAATTTTAGACGGGTGCTAGAAGCATGCAGAAATCATATGCAGTGCGAACGTGCCTACTTCTCTTAGAATGAATACGATCGTTATTTACTTACTTAGGTGGCGCTACAAGCCTCCCTAGTTAACCCGGACATTTTAATTTGGGTATCACAATGGGTTTGTATTGACCTGAGTGTGATATTTATCTAGTCGCCTACCCACATACCTAACCTAACCTAGTCCGGACATTACCTAACTGCTTCCAGTTGTGCACTTCCAGTCGGTTGCCGTCACTTTCTATCGTCGTCTTCTTTTATTGCGTTGTCACTCCGGGTGGATTCGAATACTCCATCTTAGACCTCTGCTACGCAACTTTTTGACTAGATCAATGTCACTGTACAGTTCATAAAGTTTGTCATTGAATCTCCTCCTCCACAGCTCGTCAACGCAAAGAAGGTCGACAATTTTACGAAGAATCTTTCCCTCAAAGCGGCCGAGCCTGCCTTCATCCGCTTTAGATAGAACCTCCAGCACGATGAAGTAAGGCTGGACTGATCAGGGTTTTGTACAGAATCTCCTTAGTTGTTCAGGATAGGGCTTTACTATTCTATTGCCTTTTCAGCCCAAAAAATAGCGAATGGCAAGAGTAACTTTTCAATTTCATTTCTGTTAATATGCCGTTGTCAGAGTTTACAGCAGACACAAGGTAGACAATATCCCCTACTACCCCGAAGTTATGACTGTCGATTGTGACTTTCTGTCTAATTCACTTATGTGTTGTGTGTCCCTTCTTATTGACAGCATATACTTTTTGCCTTCATTTATCACGAAACGAGAGACAGCCCGTTGTATTCTCCATGTTAATACCTAGTTGCACAGACTTCTGAAAGGTTGTGTTTCCGATGCTGACTTGTGAGTTTCGCACAATCCTACATACAACGTATCACCTTTTCTGAATCCTTTTTTGACATCAAAGGTAATATTGTTTCTGACCTTTATGGAGCCATGAGCATTTTCCATCGTCATCCTGCACAATCTGACGAGTTTGCCAGGAATGCCAAAACTAGACGTGGGTCAAAATAGTTCGTCTCGATAGGTCCTGTCATATTCCGCCTTGAAATCGATGAAAAGGTGGTGGATATCAATTTCCAGAATCAAAATGTGAGATTTGATCGACTGTGAAGTTTCCTGGCCTTAAACCATACTGGTAGGGGCCGATCAGAGTATCGACGAAAGGTTTCAGACGTTCACAAGGTATAGCATAAAAGATTTTGCATGCAATATTCAAAATACTAATATCTCTGTAATTGGCGCAATTGGTGTTGAGGTTCCATTTATAATGCAACCAAACATCTGACCAGATTTTAGAGATGAGTTGGCGTATGCTCTCTACCAAGTTTTGAACAACTCGGCCATCAGTTTTAGCAACTTTATTGGTTTTGAGCTTGAATATTGCTGTGCTTAATTCACTTTGGTCAGGTGAATGGAAATTTTGCATATCATCGTCTATACTGAATGTTTCATACTGCCTGACAGTCTGATGTTGGTCTTTAACAGCGTTATACAGCATGCAGTAGAAATCTTTCTATATTCTTACGTGAACGTGCTTCTCGGCATTCACTGTCAAATCAAAAGCTTCTTGGTTCCCATCCCATCGCTCTTCCTAGATGGCGGTAATGTCTGCTTTACAACAGGTTAGGGGTGCTGATTCTTCAACTGCACACGGTCTATTAAGGGTTCGAACATTCCACGTGCAGATCTGCAGCTCGTTTTCCATATTTCGGGTGCTAGAATTGCACTTCTACTGTATACAATAAATACAACAAATAAAGTTTTTGAGGCTGACCTGGGCATAAAACGCAGATAGAATAAGTTCACAGTGTTTGGTGCGACAAATTACTGGCATGACATCTTCGAAAAGTAGAAGGTCATCAACTAACTTAAAGTGTACAACTGCTAGTAGTTAGCTAATTGGACCTTGACTCGGTAGATAATAATAATCATACGAATGTAGATTATTATATTATAAAATATATATATCAAACTTATATAAGATAGAGTGCACATGAATAGTTGTTCTCGTGGCGTCGTCTAGCCTATAAATTCTCCAAACTTGTTCAATGACCTTGATTTCTGCGTACTGTCTCACATTTTAAGTTATAACTCTCACGCATCTATTTACGTGAAAATACGGGAACAGGAAACCTTCCGTCCAAGATAAAGAACTCTAAAGTCATTGCATTACTTATAGCCCTGAAGCTCACTTCCAAGTGAACGTTGTATTTAATATCGGTAGCATGTATCGATTTAACAGCCCCATAAAACACACGGGAATTGTCTGATTAGGAAATTTCTCCAGTCCAACAGATCATTCCAAATCTCTAGCAAAAAAGCAGAATAAGAATGGCCTTCTTCATTGCTTTTCCATTTGAACTACTACGAACTATATCGAATGTCTGTTAAAGGAATTTTATTTTCATTTCAGATCTCTAATTCGAAGGGCATCCAGAAAAACAAAACAGCAAATAAATAACGCCGCTGGTGATGACTGCAATGTTCAATAAATTGAATGAAAAAAGATTTAGTGAATCCAAACTTTAAATATCTCCTTTATGAATGTATGTATCTTTACATAAAAATAGGAACCAGTTTTCGTATACAAAAATAAGAAAAAGTATATCTTTAGAAAAATCAAAAGTATTTGTTAAAACTAAGCAAACTATTACTAGTTATTATTACATAAATAGTTATTTAATTAATAAGTTTTCACTCCAGAGTATTGCAAAATTATTATAGATGTGAATTTAAAAACAAAAAACAAAAAACTACTGTTAGCCAATGAGGTATAGAATATTGAATAAGTTAAATTAAGTTATAAATATTATTTCACTATATTATCCCGAGTTTTGCTAATTTTGATTTTTACTCTATGGGACCAGGTTAAAAACAAATACAGTGAATCATTGTTTAGAGTCTTATAGATATTTAAACATAAATTCAATTGGATTTATTAAACAAAATGCATATTTAATTTCGCTGACTGAACTATATTAATATCACACAAAAGAATTTACTTATCACAATAGTTTCTTGAGAATTTTTTTTTTTAATTTTATTCATAAGCATTTAACTTTAACTTAAGCAAATCATGTTAAAAATTTAGAAAAACAAAAGCCTTTGAAATAATTGGAATGTTTGGAAACCACATTAGTATTATAGAACAAAACAAAAAATAAAAATAAAAATAAAAACGCTGCTTAAAAAATTGATTAAGGCTGCCAAATGTTTTCTTACACAAGTAAGTGAAGTTATTAAAATAATTTCTTTATTGTAATTCTAAGAAAAATTGTTAAATTTTATATTAGGCATTGTCCTTGATAATACAAAAAATGTATTAAGCTATTAATCTAACCGATATAGGTGTATTATTAGTATTTATATTTGGAATCCCTAAAAATAATTGTATTTGTTCGAATAGTCAAAAGACTTTTCGTTTGAAAATGAAGTGTGTTTAGAAACATTCGGGTTGAAATGTTAGAATAAAAGAATTAAGCAAAACATTGTAACCAGCCATGAAAAAAGACTTTTTTTTTTTTCGTTCTTTGATATTGGAATCCTATTATAAGCTTATGATTACCTTCACAACGCATTATACATTTAATAAATTTTTATTTAAAGATTTTTTCGCATTTCTACATAAAGGTGGCTTGGATTGATTTTTAAATGAGGGCTCAACTCATGTAACAACTCTTTAAAGTTGTTCAAATCCTTAACATATCATAGTGTATGTGTATAGCTGTGTTACTACTCTATTTTCTGACCCCAAGACTAGGACGATGTCCTTATCATGTTCAAGCTCTATTTTTTATATAAACTATGCTGATGGTATTAAAGTAGCCTTCCGTACAGCCTGGGGGATTTCATGGATAACTTCCATTTATTCCACACTTTCTTTTTAGGCAGTTTATTTGTGTTTTTGAGGTTAATGCTTTGTCATATTTCCTAGACGACAGATATGTAACAACATTTCTCCATCTGACATTGGTAATTTGTATCTTTTCAACATTCTACGGGCCATTAATCATCTCAAATCGAAAATAGAAGGTTCGACCAAACCTTTTTTCCACGCTCATCCGCTGGAGTTGCCTGTAGGTAATATATATATACATATGTAGGTATGTACATACATATGAATGAATAGCATCTGCTATTAACAACCTCAGGCGTGTGGACTGTCTTACATTGTATTGTATATACGAGTATCGTAAACGTAACCTCAACATTAGAGTAGAGGTACTCTCTGCTCTGTCGCGTGTTTTGACAGCTGACAGTCGTTGTTATTCTTTGACATTTTCGATTTCAATAACAAGGTAAGTCATTGTGTTGCCTTATTTATTCCGAATTTTTAGTGGATCTTTCATTGAAACAATTAATTACTACATATTTCGTTTTACAAAATATTATTATACACTAGAGTTTCAAAAAAATGTAAGTTTTATTAGCTGCGATACATTGGAATCACTGTCTTAGATGTAAAAACGGATACGGCATTTTATTTTGACCTCAAACCAACGTTATATAGTAGACTTAATGTAGATATCTTCTCTCTTTCTTCTGGGAATTTGTGTATGGAAAGTTTCAGTTCAGTCATAATTTTAGTTTCCAACGGTGGACTACCTGAAGCCACATTTAGAGTTTGAAATGTCAAGCCTAAGGAACGCCACAATTGGATACAACCATTAAAGAACAGAAAAGAGTTTCTTCTGCACACCGTCCTCATTGTGAGGATATTTTGTTCTTTTCTACCACAATTACGATTACATTTTACGAAAAACAACACTGATTTGAATGTTAGCAGCATGCATCCAGATAATCCCACATTACGCATTAGTGCGATACTAATTCGTTTAGTTTAAATGGAAAAAATGACATTCTGTTTTTAGATCCTGAACATATTATTTTTACAAATACTGTACCGTCTTGATTGGTTAAGACCGGCCCAGAGAAGATTCATTGTGCTGCTGCTGTGTAAGGTTGGTGGTTCACCATCTTACTCTGGGAATTAGGATTAGCTGTGCAGGCGGTACTCAGATCGGTGAGATCGTTGAAAAGGTATTTACTTTACGAATGTATCGTTTCTAATATTGGCAAGTGCTGGGCATGTGCATAGGAGGTGACTGATGTTCTTCTCTTTCTTTTCGTCCCTACAACTTCTGGAGAAGTCGTTGTATGGGATGCCCAGGCTTTGAGCATACCTTCCTATAGTGCAGTGGTTCCTCTCGTGTCTTTTAGGAGTCCTATGGTCTTGTTTTCTTTTAAACTTGGCCAGAGCAGTCTGGAGGTGTTGCATTAGTCAAGCTGATACCATCGATGGTAGGCCAGCCTTATCGCGTCGGCGTTGATAAGGTATTTAGCATACGTTGACGCCTCGATGTCGGCGACGTTTATACTATCTAAACCAGAGGAGCCTCTTCTGGCCAATGCGACAGCTTCAAAATTTTCCGGTATGTCATAGTGACCTTGTACCCAGCAAAGGGTACTCCGTCCTCAGTTATTATTTAGGTAAACTAGGCACGAGTTATTATAAGTAGTCACATTTTAATGCCTAGAGAATCTTCACCTTGAAATTATTTCACTCATTTCGTTTGAGGTATCGAAGCCAAGGGTACCAAGAATTTCATTCGATTCTGCCTGTAAATGTATAAAGGCAGCTTTCTCCAGCTTTAATTACAGCTAGAACAGACTGCATGTGTCCATAAGTCTTAAAGTCACCTGAAAATGTATGTTATTCGAGTATATACCTGGCTCCGTTCCCTTACTACTTTTGGAACCATCTATTTACCCTGCAATTTCATTTTAGAAACATAATTTCTTCCTATGCCAATCATCTTTATCATGATACTTCCTATGATGTATCGAAGTCATGAGTTCCAAGGATTTCATTCCTTCAGAGATAGTAGAAAACAATATTCTAAGAATAAAGCTATGCCCTGAATTGCTGGTTTTAATTAGCCCTACGTTTGTGAACCGAATCGCACTATTATCTAGTTGTAGTTTTATTTGTAGGTTTAGTAGTAACAGATACAGAAACAAATCGAGTACACCCAGTTTATGTGTAATTTTCAACATATCAAAGCTCCATTTTCCTCTGTCGCCAAAAGATGTGCAAGCTCCATAGATACGAGTACCAGTAGCCTCCGTACTAACCGATACTCTGCACACGTGAAACCACTTTTCACGCGGGGCTGCTGTTAGTTAGTTCGCAGCTGGTTAACCTTTTAGGCTATATTCTCCTCTATGAATTATTATTCACGTTACATTGGCGCGCTATTCGCCTAAGGTATCAGCCCGGTTAGGTACTGTGGTCCAGTTTTCGCCATTCTTAAGTATGTAGTTTACAACAGTAAAATGAATAAGTCAATCACTTAAAATGGCAAAGAATATGTTCACGCTTTCCAAAACATCCCCACAATGTGGTCTATTTGGGTCAGTTTCACGGTAATTTCCGTTTGAGGAGATATTCTCTAAAACCGAGTGGTATTCAGCAACCGAATGAGATAAAGTCCCTTCGATAATATCCTTGATCATTTTCCTCCTGCGTACATAAGTATTTATGGAACTGGCAATTTTTACGATAAGGATTCATTTGTTCTGTTTTGCATTTCCGATATTATTCGTCAGCTTTGATTATCACTTTGACAATTTTTGTTTGCATACTCTACTTCCTCTCTAAAACTTGAACGAGTATAAATAATTACTCCGAGATACTTACCGAAAGGTGGAGAAACCACTTCGTGGCCTCCAGTGGAGTTCAATATTTTACAGTAGTATTGCTTCACCCCGGGAAATATGGTCCGCAAGGCCGATGATTGACGCTTCTCTTGGAATCGGTAGGAGTAGAGTTTCGTCATACATAAACAGAGGTTCTAGCACCGAGCCTTCTGGTAGACCTCCAGTTACTTCGTCTTAACTCCCTCGTCAGAGTAAAAGAGTAAGTTAAACCCGTTCTCTAGTGACAGACTTCCATATTGAACGGCATTCAACCTTAGTTAGAAGAAATAGGGCAAATCAGTATAGTTCTACTATGCATTAATTCTGCCAAGTTTTTTTTTTAATTATAAATTACTCACTTACATAACCTCAGAGATATCTTTGTGTTTATGTTCCTAATCGATCTGAACAGCTTCAGACGACACATTGGTTTTGAAAACCCTACACTATCTAAGTCGGGGATCCTCTGGCGTATACGTACTTTTTTCATAAAGCAAAGCACAATAGTAACAAATCAATCGCACCCGAAGTAAATTACTTAGATGCACACACAAACAGAGAAACTAAACCAGTAACAGCACAAAGTTGTTGAAAATTCTAATACACTCCATGTAGAGCCCCATGCCCCGTAAGTTTAACTATGTACTTCATAACCTCTCACCCATAGTTATTAACTTTATTGTTTGACAATAATTTTTTTAGAATTCTGTTTATGGCATACAATGTACATAAATGTATTCTTAGGCTTAATTTTATCAAATAAGTGTTGTTGTGAAAAATAACAAGTAAAAATATTAAAATTAGAAAAAAACATTTTTATTTTCTACTAAATAGTATTGTTAAAACAGTTATTATTACATGTTTACATTTACATTGTATAGGTACACGGACAAGGTGTATTCAAATATACAAATTCGATGCAAAGTGAATTGTGATCAAATAAATATTAAACAAAAAAAATAATTTAGAATTTATATTGACAAGCGTAGTAGTAGCTGTGACAGATTTTGAAAAGAAAAAACAAAAACACAAATCGGCCATGGAACTCGTTTTATAAAACTTATCCATTTTATTATCTTAGAATAAAGAAAACAAATTATACCGCAATATGCAAGTTATTGGGTTTTGTAACAAAAACAAGTAAAAAATGTACTTTGCATTCCAAACACACACAAACACGTAAAAAGAGAGAAATAAATTTAAAATTAAAAACAACTTCTGGGTATTTGTTTAACTTTGTGTACAGCAGCGGTCCTTTGTCCTAAATTCCAGTGCTTGCGCCTCCATGTGATATGAAATTCGGGATTCTAAATTAAAATCCAATTGAGATGATGCCTCGTAGGCATGATGAAAACAAATACTGGGGCTGCTCCATCTCTCACTCCTTCTCTGCTTCGTGCTCTGTCGAAAGGATTGTTTGCAAGCCACGCAAATAAAGTGGAGCGAAGGGTTGGTGGCGACACAACGTTTGATGAATAAGCTAGAGAGCCGCAAATTTCGCCCAAAGTCAACAGAGTTGTGTAACAGATTTTCCTCTAATTGACGCTGAAATACTCGTATTGTACATCAAGGGATAGGAAGGGCACGTGTACCGTACATAGATATATCGAATTTAAGACCCGAAACCCCTTAGTAATGCTTAGGTTTACTTTTGTTTGCGCCTAATTACTTGAATAAAATGTAATTTGCGTAATAACAAACATCATATTGCAGGTTTTGAAAGTGGTAATTTCGAATTCTGGGAAGCGAACAAAAATCGTCTTTGGCAAGAGTGGGTGGAGCTCGTCTATAATGCTAAGAAGAGTTGTGGCAATTAGTGTAAGAGGATTTCAATAGAAAGTGCAGAGAGATGGGAAACTGTTAAGTGCGTACCTTCTGGGTAAAATGTAGATCTTAAGTCGCACTATGTTAATTGATTTAAGCACCTCATGTAAGTTTATGCTAGATCCCGAGGCCTGCCAGAGGCCGTTTAGATGGACCTAAAGAGTATTTCAAGAAGGACATACTCCAATATTTAAGTTCCACCAGACATATTGAGTGGATTGATTCCACTTAACATAGTCAGCATTGAATGATCCTGTGCCAGTGAAACAACTCACCTGTAAAGCCGTAAGTACTTCAGTTCCCAATGAATTAAATTAGACGATTCCATGGCGTTCAAAGGAATTGAGAATCTCTCAGTCTACATTGTGGCAAATTTTGCGTAAAGATCTTAGTCTACACCCTAACAAGATCAGATTAACTAAAGAACTGAAGCCTCTCGAAAATTTGAAGAGCGAGGACTTCTCCGATTGGGCTCTGCAAGTGTTTGAAGAAAAACCTGACTTTAATTGGAAAATCATCTTCAACGATGAAGGTAATTTTTGGATGAATGGCTTTGTCAATAAGCAAAATCTGTATTATTGGAGAGTTAAGATACACACTTACACTTGGACTACGAAGTAAAGGGTTCGACGTTTATTCCCTAGGCAACTCCTAAATTGTCTTAGGCGGCTCCATATCTTGTGAGCATCTTACAAACATCAGAGAGTACAACTTTCATGAGAAAGCTTCTTAAATAACAAATTCCTCTTCGAATACTCCACTATAAACAGTAGTCCCCACCATACGTGTTGTGAGAAGCTAGCACCTGGGTCCTACATACCGACCTGTCGCGCCAAATATAGACATATGCAGATAGATAAAAAGGATCCCAATGTTACGGTCAATAGAGTGCGCTAATGTTCCTTGCTGATAGAATATTTTTGGCCAGAATTGAATAAACTTGACAGTTATATTGGAACTACACAGCTGGACCGTAGAAAGGGGCCAATTGAATAGCCACCTCGTTCATGTGAATTAACGCCATTGGATCTTTACATGGGTTTATGTTAAATCGTTGGGTTGTACCAACAAGTGAACAATGTAAGAAGACCTCTGGAACAATATTAAACTCGAAATTGACAGGGAAAGAGCTGTTCAGGGTGACCTTTTCAAAGATTAAACCACAAAACTCAGGAAAGTCAGTCGTCAACGGTATGGTTGACCGAAAGTACGAAAAGATCCAAAGCTGGAAGACCTAATGCAGGTTCAGGTGCTGAGAGGTCATTTCTTGAGCCGTACTTATTCCTTTCATCAGAGATCTCTTTCCTTATAATTCCAGCCTAATCTGGGACCTAGACAATAGTTCAGTCTTGTGCTACAAACGCAGAGTATACAGGTGCAATAAAGTCGGTAGTCAGTAGAAGATCACAGATCTCTGCTTTAAAAACAGGGGCACGCTTGCCTAACGAAGTGTAAAGTCTGGTGTTGTCGGTCTCCACGAATACACCACAACCGAACCGCTGACTAGTTTTGAAGTCATCGGTGAAGTTTCAATTACAGTTCAGTCCAAGCCCAAACTGCCCGAAGCCAGTTTCGGTGTCATTCCATCAGACGCTATATCCACGAGATCAGGTTCGTAGCCTCTCCGGCTAAGATGGAAGAGTCATTGATACCAAAACCAGGTGTAGTGGAAAAACATCCCATGCAGTCACGACTGGTCGTTCTTTCAAGTTGAGTTCCATGTATTGCAAGAAGTATCCTCAGCACTGGGTGGGTCAAGCACCTTTTCGTGAATGCTTGAATTTTGTGCCTAAGTGGTCTGCATTATAAAAAAAAATGCCATAAACCTGGTACTCTGATGGTGGTCATAGGAAAGTCCTCCTAAAGATCATGTACCTCCATGATAAGAAAGATTCTGAATTACAGTAGAGTTAAAGCGGCTTGAATACGTATGTACATATACCGGATGAGACTACCCAGCCATATTGACTTTAAACCGTTCAGTGGAAGATGTTCTCACAGAATGATGGTAATAACGAGTAGAAAGCAGAGAGGTTAACTAAAGAACCTACACCCTGTTTGGTGGGACGATTATTACAACCGCGAACCGGGGAGAGCGCTCTTAAAGCTGTAACTACAAACTCGGAATATTGGTAGTACTTTACAATTACTTTTAAACGTCATTTGTTGATGAATTTTAGCATGATAAAAATATAAACCTTTCCTGACGTTTTGACATTGACAAATCAAAAAAAGAAGCTTAAGAATGGATTTGTATTAAATTACAAAATTGTTATGTCCTTATTGAGAAACCCTTTAAAAGGTTTCCCGAAATTGAGGGCAAATGTTTTTGCCCGACGTTGCAATCAGGGATCTGTGTTTACTCAAAAAGGTGTCAACTGAGTCGTCCTTGTGGGCGTTCATTAAATCTTTCAGTTACATTCATATGTACCTCCATAAACTTAAAATTGTGTTATTGTTAAATATCTAATTATACCTCTCGAATGGAGGCCATATCAATTCTTATTTGTGTGGTATGAACAAAACTTGTTTCACTTTTTTACAAAAGAAACTTTAAATTACCATGATTCCCATTCACTGCATCCTTCTGCTTGAAATTTAATCCGGTACAGCACTACAATCACTCTCCTCCTAATAGTAGGCTAATGAGGTTTCCAATTTGCTTCTAGCATATTGCATTCTCTCCTCTAGGTTTCATTTGTTTTATCTGTATCTGCTTATCAAGCCGTCTATGGAAATAAACGCAATTGAAACATTGTGCAGACGAATTTTGATTGGAGGTCAGTTCATGTCGGAAGCACTAATATGTGCACTGGGTTATGAAAGGCTAGCATACAACGGTGCCTGAAACTCCAACAACGGCAGACACATCTTCAACAAGGCTATCTATGAATTGAACACTTTGCAACTGTAGCACAATGAAAACATCGACTATCATGCACCTGGGAACTTTATAGGACTTTTCAATGAGCGCACGTTTCCTCAAAAGTGTTTTGTTGCCAACGGCAGATTAGAGAAATCTTTAAAGGTACAGGTGGAGTATTTTAATTGTTTGTGTCAAGAACTGTAGACTAAAACTTTGCGAATATGTGCAGGCATTAGAGCCAGTAGTATTTGTAATATACATACATATGTACTACCTAGAGTACAGTGCATCCAACATAAGCGGTCACCAGATGTTTTCCTGTTTGTTTTGCCGTCTACAGGATGAAAGACGAGGTGGTCTCAATTGTTAAGGATCACAATGGCAGTGCCAAACCTTTATGACATCCGTCTTTCATATAAGTTCCCACATAAGTATAATATATATCATAATGTGCATAGAAGTCACGGAGATGAACGGACAACAAATATGTACTTTGATGCCGGAAAGCAGGTTTACTAGTTCAAAAGAAAGAGAAAATGGGGAGTAATAGCATAAAATATTTGTAAGGAGTTTCTAAATGGAGTGTTAAGTTAAAGTTAGTTAAAACTCTTAGTAAGGAGATTAAGGATGCTGAATCATTGTTGTGTTGGAGAGTAAAGCTGAGTTCCAAGGACTAGTTTTAAAGCGATAGTCTACTCTTCCGTTATATAGGGTGACCAGATAAGAATGATAGGAGACAAAATTTAAATAGAACAGCAATGATATAAGATATAAAATTTCTGATTCTGGTTTTATTTTGAAGCTACATACATTCATGTCATTATGTGTGAAATAGCACATCATTCAAATGGCATCAAGCGGTCGGTCCAGTTTTCTATGACTCGGTCAAATATGTGCGGCGTTATACCAGCAATAGTGTCTCGAATGTTGGCCTCGAACTAGTCTAAAGTGGTTTGCTTGTTAGCGTAGACTAAGGACTTGACGTAACCCCAATGAAAATAATCAAATGTTGTCAAGTCGTATAATCGCCAGCCAATTGATGAACTCTCGCCATTGATGAACTCTCGCCAGTCGCCAACTTCTTCACAACTTCGGGCGTTGCATCACTTGTATGACATGTAGCACCACCTTGTTGGAGTCACATATCGATTTTGTCAAACACTCGCCACAGTAAGTCGGATATCGTCGCTCTGTACCTGAGACCATTAACAGTAACGGTGTTGAAATCAGGTCCGATGATCCTGACATGCCATAAACCGCACCAAACAGTCAATCTTTGTGAATGCATTGATGCTTCGTCGAATACTTGTGGATTGTGTTCGATCCAATAACGGCAATTCTGGTTGTTGACGTACTGTCGAAATACTGAGTCAAAAATGACCCCAGACCGAGAAGATGATTTTTTGGCCAAAATCCGAATCACCGTCTAATTAGCGAACTCACGAGTCTATCTATGGTCGTCCGCTTTAAATTCTTGCGTCAGCACAATCTTATATGGATTTAGGCCCAAATTCAGGCGGAAAATAAACCGAGTTGACTTTCTGTTGATGCCCATTCAGCGAATCGGCGCCCAATCGACATTTCCGGGTCTTCTTCGATACTGGCCGCTACGGCGGCTATATTTTCTTCATTTCGCACTTATCTCTATCTGATTAGTGGCTTAAGGTCCGAAAGAGTGAACTCACGCCCATCACGTTCACGATGAGGCCAATTGCCTGCTCACTGAAGCCATGATGATGACCGACCTCATGACAAAAATCACGTTGCATATTTACAACTAAGCCGAAATTAATAGAATTTTTCAATAATTTCCGCACGTTTGGCAAGTGTAAAACGATACACAATAGAATGACAAATCATACTGAATATTTTGACAGTTAGATATCATTGGTAACTTTGACAGCCAACCTTTAGTACACACTCTTGTAATAATTTTTTTTAATCTTTAAATTGTGCTAAACAAAATTGACATTCTCAGGAGATGTACAAAAATGTACACAGTAACGTCCAAGAAGAACCAGTCTAATCGTACAGCGATAAAGATGGGATTGCTTTGGTTAACCTGAATATTTCTTTATTTTATTAAAAGTAACATTTTCGGTATCCGTTGTGTTGCTACTGCATTATGCGTTATGCGTCAGTATATTAAAACGCCCGGTTCCCATTTTTATTCACCTAGTATCGTTACACTACATTTTCCGTCCAAAGCAACCCATATCCAGGTAACCTAAGGTCAGTACGGCTGTAACTACTCAAGGAATAAATAACTTTTCATGGCAGGTATTCTCACTCATCTAATCCAGAACTACGAAATTATTAATGGAACTTTGTTTTTCGAAATAGCTCCATAAAAACAAGTTCGTTGCTCTCAAATCGGGTATATACCTATGTATATAAGGGTATATACCAAATCTTCAAATTCAAACTTAGACATCTTGCAATGAAATTATGCTTTCTGTATGCTTCCTCCATGCCAATTCGCATTTATCGCTGGTCTCTGTTTGTAAAACGTTCTTTTGTTTAACGAATGCCTAAAGATCAGCAACGACAATGGAATATAATACTAGATCTCAATGGAAAAGTAGACTCTTTTGAGTCAAAAAGGGAGGCTTATTTAGGGTATATTTACATATATAAGAAAGGTCTTTGTGGCCACAAATGAATCCTTGGAAACGCCATCACTGCACAGCATTTTATAGCAATATTGGAGAACACTCTGAAGTCAGAATAGAACCTGCTTGGACAAAGCAAGGTTAAGGAAAAATCGGAACTTTGAACTTAAACCCGGCAGATATTAGCCATCCATTGGTTAATTAGTGGTTAGATGCCGGAAAATCTTTGCAACAAAAACTACACGACGATCTTATTTGCTTCGAAATTCCTGCTATATAAGCAAATTGGGACGTGGGAAAGCAGTTCCCAAGAATTAAAGCCGATTCCTACCTCCTTGTTATATGTACCTACTATGCCCCAGCCATGCATAAATATTTATATGATGCTAATATTCATCTCAGACAAGAATGCAATCCAACTTAAACCAAATTGCAATCTAATTACATACATCATCCACAGCTTCACAGCCAATAATTTCAGCCTTGTTGGTGTCAACCGACACATAAAATTTATGTTAAGGACACAAGCGTTCGAACACAATCTCCTGAACTAGAAGAAGAATTCAACTTCAACCAATTTACACAATTTATCATGCGAGACATATGATCCGAAATCATTTGTCATCTGCGGCGACACTCAATATTTTATATTCCCTTTGCACATACTTTCAAGGATGCTACAGCAAAAACATTTTAACATATTAAAGACGCCATTCAAGTCGAACCACAATTTTATCAACTAGTACCATAAGCCCCTCGAGTGTGTTGATTCCGTATAAAAACGAAGAAAAAGAAAAAACCAAACAGAGCAGACCATTCCAATTTACGAGTATTGCCGCCAAATTAAAATTACACTTGAAATCTATCTCCGTTCTTTTAGTATCCTTATTTGTATCCACTTGTCCTTCCAAGTCCACAGCGGGGGGTGTGCGCCAGGCGCCGGCGATTATGTCCTCCGTATAATCACCACAACCGCAGCTCTCCATGTAGGATGCTATTAAAGTCGATGAAAATGCTTTTAAGCACTTTACCACGAATAGTCCTCTTGGATGAAGTGAGCCAAAGTGATCCCGAACCCAGAAACAAAACATGCTTTCCTTTTTTTCATCTTCTTCCTTTTCATAACAATTCGGTGAATTGGGTCAGTGTAATGAGGTAGTACCTAAACTCTATGTACAATATGTCCTTTTCCAATGCCGATGCCGATGTCAATCCCATATACTACACAGAATTAGCATAAATCACGTTTTATGGCTGAAAAGAATAAAAAAAAAACCAAGGAAGATACTCCCTAGGAAGAGGACCTACATCCGAGGATACAAGTGGTATAGGACGGACCCATGAGGGTGGATTTAAAAATGCTTTCCGGCGGCAAATTTAATGGAAGGCTGCAAATTCAAAAGTGAAAAATTGCGTTCAACTTAAATAGTAAAAAAAGGAAAGAACGGGATACTGTGCTAATGTGAAAAGGAGTATTTTAGATTGGGTCCTTGAGATTTATATACATATAAGCTGGATATACGAAGGATAACAGTACGCAGAATTGACCCGAAAGAGGTTAAGGGCTGGTTTTTAATTAAATTTCGTTGAGTATGAAATTATCGCAAATGTATGTTCAATTGAATGGGTAGCAGGACCTAGGGCGCATTCGAGATTCCACTTTAATCTGAAAAGGATCTTAAAGATGAGAGGAGAATCTACTCGCTATCAATGGACGATATGTATGTGACTGCTAGGGCGTAAAGATTAAGTAAGCAATCAATTGGTTCGAAGAACACACAAGTCAGCTCTTGGCCAATATGACGCCAAGAAACAAATGAAATTTCCTATCCCAGTATGAATGTAATGAAACGTTATGAAAGTAATTAAATTCAGAAGTGATATGGAACGCATGAAATGGAAGACAATACAGGGAACAATTCCAATATAGATATTTGCTGGGAGAGGTCCACAACTCAGGGCCCAGCTTCTCACAACTAATCTCGTTGTGGATGTTACAGTCTCTATGCGAATGGAAGAGGCTACTGTGTAATGCAGTACTCTGTTTTTGATGACAGTTTTTACTTTGGGATGTTTGGTAAAGCTTTTGGTCTGGAATTCGATACTTAAATCTTCAGATCGGTAATCCGACTCTGCCTCATTGAATGATCAACTCACCAAGCGATGTATCTACGTTTAGACTTGCAAGTCCATTTCTGATTTCCTCTGATTTTATATTGTTAAAAACTTCCTTAATGTCCAGAAAGGACAGGGCTCTCATCACGTACGACGACAATCGTTTGGCGATATAGTTTTGACATTGTTTCGCTTCAGGAGATTCAAAAATTAATATCGTTTAGTCGACATCGCTCGGACGAATTAACTTTTACTTGAAGTAACCCCAACAACTTTCAAACATTATCGATTGATCAAACTACAGACGACAGCGCTCATTGTTTTCGTTTAGACTTAAAAGTTATGTGATGAGGGCCCAGGTGAGGATGTAAGCAGTTACTGAAGCCCAACTTTAACAAACATTTGTGCTGCGTGTTTAGATCAAATCTACACTCTTTAACTTCAAAGCGCAACTGAAGCCTACCTTCATTATATGTATCTACGTGGCTCTGTGCAAAACACCACAAAAATTGAATTAATAAACGTTTACAACTCATATCATTATTGGAAGCTGGATTATATGGTCATAACTCGAGCCTCGACAATATTTGCAGAGGCAGCGGTACGAGAGAAAAAATCTCGAGGAAACTATTGGCCAGGTCTTTGTCACCTAAAAACTCTTCAGGTCCTCGTGGTCATCCGTCTGTAATTGAGTATTTTAATTCCAATATACATACATATCTAGTTAAATTGCTCAGGGAGTGTCTATACTGGTATATGATCTGCCTTTAGAACATAAACCGAGTTTGATCTTAACTCCCAACGTCAAGTGAAAAAACTGCTCAATATATGTTATATTCAGAACTTAAAATACGATAATTTGACAGTTTTTCATTCTGAAATAAGAGTAAACTTCGAAGCATACAATGTACCTTCTTATTAGTTTAGGTAATGAGGTAAATCCACAACAACCAACTTAACTGAGTTCGTGTCGAGTATTTTGTGTACACTAACTTACTTACTTAGGTGGCGCTACAGTTCGGGGTGAACCTGGGCTTCAACCACCAAGCATCTCCAGTTAGCCCGGTCCTTAGCTAACAGCCTCCAGCTGCGCACTCCAAGTCGGTTGAGGTCCCCTTCTACTTGTGCGCGCAACCTAAGGCGAGATCTTCCTCTACAGCGTTGTCCCTCCGGATTTAATTCGAAGACTCTACGGGCCGGAGCATTGGTGTCCATTCGCTCTATATGTCCTAGCCATCTTAGACGCCTGATGTGCATTTTGCTGACCAGGTCGATGTCACTCTACAACTCGTATAGTTCGTCGCTGAACCTTTTCGTCCAAAGCCCGTCAACGCAAACGGAACGAAAATTAAACGAAGAATCTTTCTCTCGAAGTGACTAAGGATCTCTTTATCTGCTTAAGACAGAGTCCATGCTTCAGCGCCATAAAACAGGACTGGGATGATCAGGGTCTTATAAAGAGTCTCCTTGGTTCTTCGGGATAGGGCTCTGCTACTCAATTCTTCATCGTCATTCTGCACAATCTGACAAATTTGGTAGGGAATCCGGCATATGCTACCTTAAAGTTAATATTTTGTGTCCACTAGTATATGGAAATGAAGTCGATGTGATACCAATGATTTAGCAAAGCCTTCGACAAAGCTTTTCTTTTTCAAATTTTACAAAATTAATCTTTTTAAACTAAAGGTTCTTGGCTTTCAGGCGAAGTGTATTACGTGGATTGAATCCCTTTTAGAATGTTCTGCTTAGGTCAATAGTTTGCATCCTAACAAAAGTTTCCACTGGAGTTCCTCAAGGCATCCATCTGGGTCCCTTATTATTTATTTTATCAATTAATGATCTTCACTGTATCATTGTAAACTTAGATTTATCTGCTTACTCATATGATACGAAGATATTAAGGCCCATACCCTCCTCTTCTGACTTGGATATATTCTCCACTTGGTGCCTTAACAATTTGCTTGATCTCAGTGTCAATAAGTGGCAAGCAATCACCTAACTCTCGTAAGCATGCTCCAACTATACCTCGTATATACTTAATGAATCCGTTCCCGTAGTCGGAAATGCCCAACCCAAGTGTTTTCTGTGAGAGAGAACTTAGTTTCCGTTCACATATCAATAACATCATAGCCAAAGACAACTCCTTTCTTGGCTTTGTCAAGCGCTGGTCTAAGGGATTCTCTAATTCTTATGTCACTAAATCCCTTTACATAACATAACACCCACATTCTCTGTGGTAGAAGTTGTACAGCGCAGGTTTATTCAATTTGCTTTAAAGCGTCTATCCTGGACTCATACACGAAACTTACTTCCGTACTCAGGTCGGTTGAAACTAATAAAATTGCAGCGCCTTCTCTTCGCCGTAAAGTTGTAGACTTCAAGTTTTGTAATGTTTTTTCGTCTTTAAACCTACAAAGTTCATCATTAATTTACTTAAAACATCGGAGAGCATTTGTTTTCTTTTGAATCAGGCCTACCTGTTGCACTTTTGAATGTGTTTACTGATTCTCAACATTGCATACTTTGCCAAATTAAAACAACTATTTGTTCGGTGATTTGCATCACTGAACCGAAAAATTGATATTCAGCCAAGCATAATAATTTTCCTAATCGTATTCCTGCATCACTAAAACATAGAACTTCCAGATCATCGCAAATTAAAATTTTAATATTTTAAAGTTTTGGTTTTACACAATTTTTATAGTGAAAGGTAGCCACATGCGGTATTCAAGTACCCCAGCTATACTCGAAATAGGGACAGAACTGGCTATGCTCCCTGGAAAATAGGTCAATTATCTGACCACCCAACCAGGTCTTATTGGCAAATCTTTTTGCCGCTTCTTGTTTTAGTTTGCCTTTAAGGGTGAATAAATAACATGAGCTTCAGAGCACCTACCAAAGATGTTAAGTTACCAATGATTAACAGGCCTACAAGCCTTCGTTAATAATACCCGGTAATCACGAAATGTAGAAAATGTGTGGAAAATGTGCAAAGTGTGGAATCTGCAAACCGAGAAACAAAACTTCATCAGACCTCGAAGTCAGTTCGAAGGAAGTTCTGGTAGATTGTTTTAACAAAAAATGAGTTGAACCCGAGCCATAACATGTTCGAGAGAAACATCATAAACCTCATTGAAACGTCATGTAGAGAAAAAAATATTCGTAAGTTCCACAGGACGAGGGATAACGACAAACCTTAGAAGTTGTATACGGCCATCGATATATCGAAAACAAAACTTCGTAAAAACACGATTATCTCGAAAACGACCGAATCGATATTTCTTTATTTTCAAAGATAGACTGTGTATATGGCATACAACGTTTTTGACAAAAACTGGTTAAAACGAGACCTTGGTTATAGCCATCTTAAAAAAAATACGATTTTTTTTCTCGAAAACTCCCTGAACGATGAACTTAATTTTCTTGTATAGGCTTTATAAATTTCTACAAGATGGCATACCACATTTTTGGGCTTAGAAGTTAGAACATTGCTTTACTTGTAGCCAACATATACATACACACATGTATGTGTATGTAAATATATTCGTGTATCCTTTTTACCTTAAATTCACACAAGATGCAAGTTTGTACGGCCCAGTCGTACACTTTATTTTTTGTTGAACTACAGCGATATCTTTCAATACTGAACTGAAAGTGGGCATGGTCACATATGAAGTAAGCATCGAGGAATTGTGGACAGTTTAAATGTTTAAGTATTATGCCTTAACAAAATTTTTCGATTTCATGTAAAATGGTGCACTTATTTATAAAAAGTAGGCGTAGCAGTGGGCTAAATTTTGAACTTAAACTGATTCTCCCTCCTTAAAGCTCAGGTACGAAATTTGATTCTTATAGCGTACGGACAAAGGTCAACATATATGTGAACAGAATTACTTCACGGGCGTCAATATAGTTTTATTTCATCAACGTTTAAGAGTTCTGGAAACGCAAACTTATAAATTTCAAGTTCATGAAAGAGTTTTCGTACAACAGTTCTTAAAATCGTACAAATGGGAAAAAGAAGTAATCCTGCTAGTCTTGGGAAATAATCTTTACGATTTGCAAACAGGCGAGGGCATATCATGGCGACATCAGAACCAAATTCGTCGGGATTGCTATCTATATTATGAAACAAAAGAACCATTTTTGACATTCCATTCTGGTCCGCTCTGAAATTCCAATTTTCGATGACGTGTCCGAGCATTTCGAGTGGTATTTGACGAATAACGCGAGAAATGTTGGCTTCCTATTCTTCAATCGTACCCGGCTTATCCATGTAGACTTTGTAGTTTGCATAGCCTAGTCCGAAGTGGGAAATTAACTGTTCACCGCATTGTTCTCGCAATAAAGCCAGTGTTTCACGGGCTGTGTGGCAAGTAGCGCCGTCTTGTTGGTACCAAATGTCCTGAAGATTACGGGCTTTTATTGTAGCCAGCAAATAGTCGGTTATCATGGCGCGATAGTGGGAGCCATTGAAAGGAACGTTCTGAGCTGGTTTTGTTTTTGAAGAAAAATCATCGGTGCATTCCACCAGCCCATAAACCACACCAAACCGTTGTTTTGTCTGAATACAATGCCCCTTTACTATGTATCTTCAGGTTGCTCTTCAGTGTCAAATACGCCAAATTCGGTCATTGTACCCATTAAACCATAAATGTGTCGAAATGTTGTCGAAAACAGTGGATTTTCTCAAAGCTTTTTAAGAGCCCAAGAACTGAAATGATGGCGATTCGGTAAGTCGGCCTGCTTCAATTCGTGCATGAGTTGAATTTTGTATGCTTTTAAACCAAATAGCTATTTCATACCACAAGCCAAGCTGTTAGAACGTCGCCGAATCAATTCATCGTGGTCACTACGTACTAACACACAATTACCTACCTCTCAAATGTTTTCTTCTTTACGTCCTGGATGTGGTCTACATATTTGGTCGCGAAGTGTCTAATAATAAAAATTGGGTTTCAAACTTTTCGAAGGTAAAGCGAATCGTGCGTTCGGTAGGCCGATTATATAGACTATAACGCAACACATTCCTCGTGGAACGCTGATTTTCGTAATACGGCTGAATAATTTGTATACACTGTGCTGGGCTAAGTCTTTCATAATGAAATGTCAAACATTACTAAACAAAAATACCATGAAATCCGTAAACAAAAGAGTACCTCTAAATGAATCACCCTTTAGAAGCAAAAATCGACATTCACGGCTCCATTTACTCCAAAGTTTGGCTTGTATTTTGAGGGAGGTAATTTTATTAAGTTTTACGATGAAAATCATATTTCTTTTATGCAAACTGATGGAGACTCCGAAACTATGGCTAACAACGCAACAGCCAACTCACCTAATAATGCCCTGCGGTTGGATGGATTTGTAGAAACAACAACGCAAGTAAACGCGAACTTTGCCAACGTTTTTGAAGCCTGTACTTTTCTAGTTCAGGCGTATGGCCGAGAACCCTATTGAAAGCAGTTTACTCATGTTACAATTTTGTACTAAATCCGAAAACACGATTATGCATATTATTGTTTACATACGTACCTACAAGGTTGTGGCAAAAACGGGATAGAATGTGTGTTGCGGCATTCTTGGTCTATTTGCACTTAAAAATATTTAATTAGATTGCAGATTCTCCCTTCCGCATCCGTCAAGGTAGCGAAAGGTTTGCTAACCAAATTCGCAAATTAAGAATTCTTTCTTGTCCACCACCAGGGAGCACAATACAGAAAAGGTAAACATCAAGCTGCCAAGCGGGTGTGCCACAAAGCCTTCCCGTCTTATTTAAAACTGCATGTGAGGTTGATTTACATGAGCGAGCATGTGGCAGATTCATCGGATTAAAGTGTACGAGCGCGACTGACACTGCAAAACTCATTGCTCACGCTTAATAATTTAAACCATAAAAATTTCAAACTTTTATCCTTTCGGGAGGACATCCATGCCTCCGCAGCTTTACCCTCTCATGTCACACAGAGAGAATGACCAATGTAGATGAGCAAGGATTTTTTTAATTTCCACTACCCAGGCGAGTAACATTTTGAACAAAGTGTGTGTTGGCAAACAAGAGGAGAAACCCAAAATAATCTATCTTTTTTGTTTTTCGTTTTGCTTGGTCAGGTTCGGGCAACACTTGCGAGGATGGATACGAATATTAAATAAAAGCATGCCATGGTGTTTGGGTGTTGAAGTGTTGCGGTTTGGTTAGCTAGGAATTATTTGTCGCCATGTCGCAGCTAATCCTTGTGTAAATTCTAATTTCGTCGACATTTGGCGTGCACACAGTCATATACGTATTGAGGGAAACGGATGAGGGTAGGGTTTTATCACCTGCGAGGTAAAAATCTGGTAAGATGGGGTCCCTTATGGTAGCACGAGCCACGTTAAAGTACACATCTGTCTGTCACAGCTTCATATTCGTTGAATGGAATAGAAATCCAATATATTTTCAGGGAACTGGAAATACCGTTAAATGCTTTAGTATTATACAAGTTGGAAATATTTCGTGCAAATGAGAGAAGGTGAATGGTACGTTCCCTGTCCTAAATAAGTTTAGTTAGTTTGGTTTTGGCTGTGGGGAGCAACGCCAATAAGCAAAAAAGAAATTCCAAAGCTTTGAAGTTAGCAATAATGCCACTACCTGTACTGGTAGCTGTCGAATAAAATGAGTCCGATAGGAGTTTGGATCATTTGGACTCTCTCCCCTCGTATTTCGTTCAAACTTTTATGTAATTAGGTTTACTCTGAAGTGTGTAGGTAATCACTTTCAAGTTATAAAGGGTGATTCGTTAAGAGGTACTTTTTTTGTACTATTTTGACAGATGACGTATGAGTCATGTCATGGTATTTTTGTTCAGTATTGTTTGACATTTTACTATGGAAAGACATAGCCCGGCAAAGGGTCTAGAAATTATTCAGCCGTATTACGAAAATCAGCATTCTACGAAGGATGTGTTTCGTACCCTTAGAGCAACTTATGGTCTATCTAATCTGCCTATCGAACGGACGATTCCCTTTACCATCGAAAAGGTTGAAACCCAGTTTTCATTTATATACACTAGGCGTATATAACACAGTAGCTGAGACTGTACGCAATGACCGCAATGAATCGATTTGATGTACGCTCTCTAACAGTTCGGCATATTAGCTTGAATATTGGTATCCTCACATAATTTTGGTCAGGTGGGCGGACGTCTTGGTTTTCATCGTCTGGATTGAATGGTTTATTCTGGTTAACAGCGGGATGTTACTTTTCGACGTCGTCATACAGCAGCATCGACTGTGATTTTACCACAAGGTTTCTAGCTTCAACTAGACACCTTTCTGTACGAGTCTTGTTACGCCTTTACAGGTTCTTTTATCTTCTCTCTCTTTGATGGGAAGTTTGGAATGTTGGCGTTGGTCGTAGGAAGAATTGCTGATACGAGTTTGGTGAAGTCTCTAGCAGCGGTTTTTAGACATAAAATTTACTCACAGAAATCCTTCTGCTGCAAACCATGCTCCACTTAATCCCAATTGACATCGTTAGCAAAAAACTTAGCAATTAGGCTAACAAGTTCCAAACAAAGGAAGGAGCAACTGACTTGATACATAAGCCGTTTTTCAAGCCGAAGTCAATCCCTTTCGTCAAGCAGCTGATTACGTTGGATATTGTCATATACAGACATACATCAACAGTAAGGCAGCCATTGAAAGACTGACGTGAATCTCTCAACATCACCCTTTTCTAGGTACCAGGTGACTGTTAGATACCAGGTAATTGTAAGACGTACTGTCTAGAAGAGGCTCCTCTCATTTAGATGGTGTAAGTGTCCCTAACATCGAGGCACCAATGTCTTATACTAAATATCTTATCAACGTTGGCGCGGTAAGGTTAGGACCTCTACACTGCTCTGGGCGACCCTAAATGAAACCCTAAACGGTTGGGCATTCCGTACAAGGGTTTCTGCAAATGCTGTATGGACGAAGAGGAATAGGAGATCATCAGTCGCCTCCTATAGATCGCAGCACTTGCCAATATTATGAAGGCTACACTAGGTGAATACATTTTCAACGATCTAAAAGTGGTTTCCAGAGTAAAAATGTGACCGACCCATCTTACATATCGGCAGTGCAATGGAATTTCTCTGATCTAAGTGCATTCTTACTAAGGGCCGGTCTAACGCTTGAGATATCCACACTTATACCTTGGCTACAACCAGGTGGTGATGGCTGCTCGAAAGTTTCTGCTATTCAGGATACTGGAGGCATCCCTTTTACCGATCGCAATGCCCCTGATATGCTTGCGCTTGTTCAAGTATTCAACTATACGTATGTATGTATGACTGTGAAGTCAGGCTTGTGTTTATTGACTCTCAGATAGACAGTCCCAAACGATGCTGATGTGATTTAGCCAACGAAAACCAGTTAAATTTTGAATTTACTTTATTTTGCCAGAAACTGTGTCTTTCCTTAATACCGACAGCAGTCGGCAAGACAGTACGCAGCATATTCACGAACCTTTCACACATACGATCCACCGGATGTGGAATGTAAATAGTACTAAACGTGCTCAATTTCGCTCGGTGTAGCTCATTTTAGTACAAGAGAAAGGTATGTTCCATATTATACGTCATTTATTTTTCAATGAGTTTTCTTTCCGTTGGACCTTGATAATCCTTGTATTTATTAATGAAGCTAGTTATTTACTTACGCTGCTACAATGTAAAGTATATATTTCTCTGCTCTGGACAGGATGCTCAATATCGTGGACTTTGGTTTCACTATCTTGAATACTTAAAGACTGTCTAACTCAAAAAATGCGATTTTTGAGCTAATGATGCAGAATTATTCGTTTTATCATGCTGGTTATTTTGTAAAAATTTCATGTTAATACCTTGTATACTCGCCCCGTTAGAAGAGAAAATGTCGTTGTATCTTCCTACAAAATAGTAGTGAAAACTACTGAAAAATTTAAATGCGTTTTCTACAAAATCGTGTTTTTTTTAATTATGTATGACAGCCTTCAAGTAAATAAGCGATATGAGCATGAAAGTTAACGGTGACACCAAGAAGATATACGGATCCTTTGGGTTTGATTATTTCGTGGTACATTTAAAGCTGTGGTACAGTAGACGTATTCTTCCTAGAGAAGTTGGTTAATTGTGTCTCCTTCGGATTATAGAGCACTATGCTCGCTTTATAAATGGGGTGGATCTCGCCGCATATCAATGATTTGAGCCAGAAAAAAATTAAAATTATTTGTTTGGACAGAAAGAGGCTGCAGTCTCTATTGTTTTCTATCTTTGATTCCAAGCGTCCATAGCACCGGGTTCCATCTGAGAAGGTTTATGTAGCTTGGTAGGTTAGTTTTGAAGCATTCTAGCCAGTTTATCCACTTTCCATCTTGTCTCAAGCTTAGCTGAAGTTCTTATTAGACCAGGTTTCGGTCCTCCGTGAAATACTTAATCTAATTATTTTTCACAGGTAGGAGACAGGAGGCACAAAAATTTTTTAAAAAGTGATATTCGAGTGAGTATTAAATGATTTGGTAAGAATCCCCTTTGGCTTGTTCGAGATGAAAAACCAAGTTAAAATACCTTTTGCTGACTAATATTTTTCCTATTCGCCATCAAAAAGGGACTACGTTTGGTCCTTTTGCCTTCACCTGGTTGAGCTGAAAATATTATCTAACGGGCTCCTGCCCCGTAAAAGTCTCTGGCTGAGACACGTTAGCTATAACTTAATCCTTAAACCGCAGTTTTAGTCTCCTTGTAGTCTCGAACCTGAGGACTATGATTCGAAAATTCTCTTTCCTAGAACATTATTGTCCATTCCAGTATAGTCGACGTTTTTTTGACTTTTTGGACTACGTCGACATCTTGCTCAACTCATAAAGTTCAAAGTCATATTTTCTCCTCCATTCGGGCTCCTCGCATACAAGACCGAATGGCAGTGGCGAACGAGCACTTAATAGGCCAACTTGAGCACTCACTAATCCCCAAAGCGGGTTACTGATATCGGATTCCCAATCGACCCTTCGTCGTACGAGTTTCAACAAAAGGAACTGGCCCTCAAGATTAGTGGTTGTTCCGTCGGAGTAACTTCCTTACGACGTAAAAACTATTATTATGAGAGCTGAAAGTATTAAATCTTTAAGCAATGGACTTGCACGATCTGTGCCTGAAGTAATAACTAAATGGCTCTTAAGTCCTTGTTTAACTCATTAACCTTATCCAAATTACTTCCAGAATATATACACAGCACAGACATTTTTCACCTATGTCTGAACCTCACATACATCTGGTATCCCCGGAATAGATAGAGCACTAAGCTTGATGATTCCCTGGGATGTCAGACTTTCGACTTAGGGGAAATAAACAACTTACCGACGATTGGGTGAACAACTTACTGAATTCGTTTCTTTAAGATTATCATAATGTGTCTGCTTTAAGCCGCGTTGGGCGTAAATGATAATACGTTCCCCCCCACCAAACCTATTCCAAGGAATCAATAAAAATTTCCTTACCTTTTTTCAATACAACCGTCGTCTTATTCACTTTGATTTCCTTTTCCTAGAATATACCACAGTGTGAAATTAAGAAAATCAAATCAAGTACTTTCCAGACTACATCAGCAACTCTGGTCAGTTCTATTTTATGTCACATTCTCCGAAAAGACCAACCGTAAGAACTCGCAGCAGAGAGAAAAAGACGCCACTACTCCACCACACTTCTCAGAAACTAAACAAACAGCTGTTTGTGTTTTTATATCCCGTGCCATGCCCCCAATTAAATTATGTGTATCTCGCACAAGTCTGATAAAAATACAGCACCCAATACATAAACGTCCAACCCTACCGTAGCTATTCCACTCTATCTATTTGAAAGCAAACACAAATATTCCCCCAACACTTTCAGTTGATAACATCAATTCAAATCGTGCTGTCAGCCGAAAAGAAAATAAAAATAAAAAGAAATTAGAAAGAAAAAATAAAATCTCTCCAAACAACCGGCAAAGTGAAAATCGTCCAAACCAACGGAACGGACACATGTAACAGAAAGAAACAAAAACACGGAATCTCTCCATCTCCATGCTCGAGGCGAACGTAATCACGTAGATATCTCGTTCGTCGACTTAAAGAAGTTATTGAAGCCAACGTGAGTTCTAGAAATTTACTCCAAGGAGAAGAAATTGTATTGTGTTAGCAATCAACAATATCCAGCACTTAGCCACAATTTGTTAATTTATTGATAAAGTTTGATCGATAATTGCATCAGACACACAGAACCGTCGAGTAGGAGGCGGCTTCCCAATCAAATAATCGAAAATAATATATAAAATCATTCTAACCGGTTTGTGCAACCCAACATCATATATACTGACATTTCTATATCCCTGAATTCACGCCCAGGTTTTTCGCAAGTATCTGATTTTCTGTGAATAATTTTCATTTAGAGAAAAACGATATTTTCCCCCCGAACTGTCTCGCCTTCGTCGTCGTAGTTGCGCAATTATTATCGACGGAAAAAAACAGCCAGAACCCCATACACACGTCGAGGTCTATTTTGTTTTTTATTATTGTTTTGTAGTGTGTGGTAAATAATTAGCAAGAAAATAGAGAATTTTTGTGTGAAGCCAGTGCGAATAGTGTGACATGTCCTCTAATAAACATTACGACGACTTGGACATTACTCGTGATGAATTTGAGAGATTAAGTGCCGCACTCAAGAAGGAAGAGTTCCGGAAACTCTTTCTGGACTACTGCGAGGAGATTCAAGACCCTGAAAACCGCAAGCAGTACGAATCGGAGATCACCCAATTGGAAGCGGAACGTGGTGTTGACGTGACCTTCCTTAACCCTGAACCGGGATTTGTGGTGAAAACCTCGGTGAACGGTGAGTCCAAGTGTTTTCTGAATATAGCAAAGTGCGATAAGGTTGCTGCGCCCAGTAATGTGCCGAGCGTGAATCCAAAGGACGGTCAGCGAGGTCTGAATTGGCGCATCCCGCATGGGCTGCCGCCGCCACGCGATGATTTGGATAATAAGGGAGCCCGGTGTAGGGTGTTCGACGTTATATTCCATCCGGACGCGCTATATCTGGCAGAAAAGAATGCGGCATTCAAGCGATGCCTCATTGATACTGCCTGCGATGGAGTCGAGCGGGAGTACAAGGTCCGACTGGATCGGGCGAACCTAAAATTTCCAAAATTGAAGTTCAAGGGCATGCAACGCGCTTCTGTGATACGAAAATTGTCGGAAAATCCCCCGCCAGAACAGGAGCCGAGTCCGTTAGATGATATGTACCCACCGAAACCCGTAGCGAATGAGCCACCTAAGAGAGTGGTACAGGTTTCAGCACCGAAACCAGAGGAGTACTGTAAACCGAAATATGTCCTCAAATATCGTCGTCCCGTGGACATGTCGGAAATGACTTATGAATTAGATGCTAAGATGAATGTCACCATTCCCAAGGAGCTGGTGGTAGAGGTTGAACTGCCATTGCTGAAATCAACTGCGGATTGTACGCTGGACGTAACAGAACGAAAGCTCTATTTGATCAGCGAGAAACCTGCCAAGTACAAATTAAATATAGAACTACCCTATGCTGTGAACGATAAGGATGGTTCTGCCAAATTCGATGCGGACAAGCGCAAGCTTGTTATCATACTGCCAGTGCAAGTGGTGGGAAAGGAACGCTGCATGAAGGATTTCTACCGAGAAGACAGCGGTGTGGAGAGTGATGTGCGCGAAGAGATGCATTCGAACGGGGGAGATTCACCCGTGACGGAGTTGGTTCAGGAATTAAAGTCGAATATTTCACCGGTTGAAGGTAAGCGCATTTTGAAGGTGAGGTGTTAGTTAAATAATAATCCCTTCCATATCTGTTGGAATTTATTTTCTCATTCAAATTCAAATTAGGCAAATGTGCGACTTTTTGCTGGTTAAGGATGTTCATAATAGAGCTTACTGTATATCAATACAGGTTTTTCCCAGTATTAAGAAGCATTTGGGACTCCTTGTAGCGACTATTCGTTTATCCGTAACAAAAACAATTGCCTTAGATTAGGTTAAAGTGGCTGCCAGCCACATCGCTAGTGCACTAGAAATAGTAATAGGACCTTTGTGATACCATCTGGATATACTCGTCTAACTCGTGAAACCAATTTGACCTTCCAATGAAGCTAACTACACTCCTAATGTCGGTATTAATAATGTCTCCCAAATCAGTCAAATAATCGCATAAATCGTATTCATCGTAAAATCATTGGATTGCACACCATGCTTAGTTGCGTGTTTTCCTATTAGAAAGTAGTGATGACAACTATTATGGTGCTAACATGCAATCTGCTAAGAGAATTCAGAATCAGCTTTGGGGAAATTTGCTGTGTCCCTAGACAGGTTATGCTTCAGGTTATGTTTACCTAAGATTTGCTTTCTCGAGAACATTCGGCTTATATGTATATAAGTTTTAATGTAGCGATTGGTATAAGTAGGTTCGTTTTACCTGACAAGTTCGTCGTAAAATTCCCTGGAATATTCCTATGCCCCGGCACCAAACAAAGGTGAATATTCAACTGCTCTGCTATCTAAGAGAGACAAACGGAAGTCTAGAGTAAATTTCGAGAAAAATTTCTACCGTACTGTGAGGGTTTATCGTACAACCCAACCAGTTAGTTTATTTAAAGCGTTTTGCAGGAGTTCTTGAGTTGGTTATTTGTGCAGTTGATCTGTTAGCGTCGATCTGGAAGGTGTGTCGAGTAAAGTATGTAGATCACCTCTTTCTTTTACATACGAGCTGGCCCGCACAGTAAGATGAGGATTTGCATTACAGCAGACAATGAGAACTGTCTTCTGGCTCCCGGTTTCTACTATCATTCTTTTCAGATTTTCCCCTAAGAAGAAGGGGTATCGGGCAAAGTACGCCGATGCCATATATAAGCAACCTATATTGCTACTTGGCTGCCATTATCTCTCGATCGCACCGATTAGCTTAAAAATATCAATTTGACGAGTTAATCCAGTGATTTTATGATTTGTTCCCATTGGGTCGAGTATACATTATTTTTTCTTACATGCATATGTATGACTTTTCCAGGGACTAGTTTCCTTTGGGTAATAGTACCAAATGGTTCAGAAACGAAAAGAACTCGTACGGCTAGCATCGTGTAAATGTGTTTCTTTTGATCATGCACTTTCATTGACTTACATATTTGTAATACCGTCATGGTCCAGTCGTTGTTTAGAATTCCTATTTCTAATGATCCAAATAGTTCAGTATAATATGTACTTCCTCTGGTAAACTGCCTCAAAACTGTTATCAAGACATAAAATTTACAACAAATGAGCTAATTAACCACGAAACAAACAGGTCGCAAAACCATTAATCAATTTATTTTTTGTACATATGTATTAAGATTCTACATTCTTAGTTGGTTAAGAGTAACTGTGGACGACTATCATTTGTTCACATATTGGACCTTAAGTTCGGTTAAGATAAATGACGAGAATATAGAGACTGCCCATTAGTTTTTGCAGTCTACGTTGACATTTGAATTCCTTATAGTGATGGCCATGAGTAGTGTTAAATCACAAGCGTGTTTTGTTTGGTTATTACAGTCGCAGTAATGAAAAAGTTTACGACTAGCTGCTCTTGATTATTCTTATGATCTAAGAAGAAGTACTTTTAGTGAAACAGAGAATATTGACTGAGAATTGAAAGAGTTATGTTAATTGCGTTCGCCATTTGTATATCGCTGGCAGTAATAGAACAACTTGTGTGTTACGAAATCAAATTTTATGTGGGCGTACAGTGTGCGGAGTGCATATTTAATCTGTCAATTTATATGAATAAGTCCAAGGAACGTCCGATCTGGTGTATTCATTTGTATACTCCAGAGGTTATCAAGAAGTTGAGAGATCATCTCCCTGTGGATAAGGAAAAGTATACATTTGTGACAAAATATGCTGCGACTTATGTTTAACATGTAGCCAATCTGTAAAAACTTTCATCATATTTATTTCACTAAATGAGGAAGCTAATCTGTATCAAAATCTTTTTAGATTTACATTTCCTCGAACGATACACCGGCAGGGTAGAGCTTGATCTGAGTATGAGCAGACTTATGTAGATATTTTAAAATTGAAATAAAATAAGGAACATCAATACGAAAAGCTAAATAAAACTTATTTTCTTTTATTGACAGATTCGAAACCTACACATTCTGCTGCAGTTGCAAAACACCCAACATTCTTTCTTAAGAATTCCATTCAGTATACTTTCCCGCAAAATTTCGACTGTAACGCGTTAGACGATGTCATCGCAATTGTTCTTCATGTCCGTAATGTTGACAATGAATCAATAGATCTCATCAAAGACGACAAGTTTTTCCATGTCAAGTTTACATCAATCGGTGCGGGCTACTACCCCATCCATTATGCATTCTATTTTGAATTCCCAAAAGAGAGCGAAGTAAAAATCGATTCTATCGAAGCTGAAGCATGGGATAACAATGTCGTTTTGAGTTTGAGCCTTAAGGACTTCCAAGGAATTGAGTCTTATTATGCTGGCCTCGATAAGACCGATGTAAAGGAATTTAAAATTCAAGAGAAATTCATCACCAACACTTCGAAGCAATCGAAATCTCAAGAGGATCAATCTCAATTGGAAGTTTCCGTAGAACGGTCCGAAGATGAGAAATCTGTCGAAATTGAAATCAAGCCTAAAGGCCTAAATGATTATCACTTTGGCGAGGAAGGAGATGATGACGAATTCAAGAAGCATTCTTCAGTGAGCACCAGCAAAAAACATAAAAAGAAGAATAAGAAACGCCGCTCACTATCCGAGTCTGCTTGCGATGACATCAAACAGCACCAGCAAAATGCTGCAGCAAGTGCCGCAAAGAAAAATATACAAATCAATAAGACCGAAGAGAATAACAATAAACACAACGATAATACGAACATCAATACCGATAATGGCGAAAAAAACTCATCGGATTCGTCTCCCGAACGAATGAATGGCGAGGGAGGAGGCAACATTAAAATACCCCTTAATCGTAAACAAAGAAGTTATTCGGAGTCGCGTGACCATAGCGCTCCTATATTCAAGGGCATTCTTAAACATTACAGCAGATATGCTCGCACCATATCGGACAGTTGCTCGTCCATTGACGAGCCGAGTTCGTACTCGTGCTCTATGGATGGAGGGCTGCGTTTCGCGCAGTCATTTAGTGATATTCCGGAGGAGAATTCTCCCCACCAAGGTCTCTCGGAGAGCTGTAAGAAGACTGTTAGATTTAATGAGGTCATAAAGAAACAAGTATTTCGGTGAGTACAACTGATAAGAAGTCTACTAAGTTATTTTGTCTCAAGGGTAAATTTATTGAGGGTGACGCAAGTAATTTTATATGTTTCGCAATAGATAAACATTTTCTAGCACTGCCGTCTAGCGTTGATATAAATAAAAATATTAAATTTCATTTCACATGCAAATTCATTTTTGTCAATATTTCCTGTGCAAACACCAACATGCAGTCTGGCACATGAGTAAAGTCATACCCATTAGTCAATAAACATAATAACGTGCGCCTCTAATTCCTCACAATGAATGTTTATGCTCTGCAATTGCGAAATCAAAATAATGTTCGTATTTGTTGGTTTATTTTTAGCTTGGACTCGAGTATCTTGGGTCAACGGAAGAAAAATCAGAAGAAGAAGAACAAAAAACAACGCGCTCTACAGCGACGCCATAGTGAGGGCGATTCTGCAGATTATGAAGATAACAAGGTAAGTGTTTGTTGATTATTACTTGATGTTGATGGTGCTACAGAGCGATCTTACTGCGCATGGAATTCTAATCAGCCAATTCTATAAATACACTCTAGTGTGAGAATATTTATTTAAGTTGTGCTGTATGTATAGGTGGGAAAAATAAAATTGTAAATACCCGGCATATCCATTATATTTTAAAAATATTTACTTATTAGTAAAATTAGAACGGAACATTTGTTAGAGTTACATTAACTCAGAGGCGTTAATTAGATTAGACACAATTCTGTTCATACTCGAAAACGAGATCAAAAAGTGATAATTTGTTTTGTGGTGGATGTTGTTTCATTAGAATTTACATATGTACATATACGTTACAAACGCAGAAAAGCGAGGAAATTCGTATCGCTTGCCCTAATTAGTTCGCAAGCCTGATACGTTCTCTTAATCCAAAAGTGCTATTAAAGTAATGTTGTCGAGAACTTATGGGTTTTGTACACTACAGGAAGAAATCTTTCCACAAAAACTGGCATACAAGAAAGCATAGACGTTGGGAGGAAATAAGAAGGCTGATAAACTGGATATAGAAGAATAGATTAGACAGGGCTCTGCGAATCTATTTTTACAGGAGAAATAACTAGAACATTCTGTCTCTTTGCCTACTCCCGTATATAATTGATTGCTAGGCATAATATTTTAAAATGGGATTTTTAATTGAGAATGATCTTAAGATGACATTTCTTTGAAGACAGAACAACTATTCACTGAGATTGGCGCCAAGAAATGTTCCTTCCTAGACATTTATTTCCACGGTATGATCCTGACCGTTTTTCTTTTATTTCTACCACTAAGAACTACCTTATTATCTGCCAGTAAAAGGCCGACCGAGGTAAGCCATTGAGTCATTCCCTAACGATTCTTGTTGTGGCTTTACACAGTTATCTGATTCACCTTCCTTGCATACAGTTTAATTTGCTAAAAATGCAACTCAGTTAAAGCTTTTCGTACGCTGATTCGATGTTAAAATCTTAAAACTATGTTTTGATAACATATCTAATCTAATTGCCATATCGCCATAATTAAGGATTGTTTAGTCTGTGTTTTTCTACAATCATTTGATAGTTATCTTTCAATTTGACTTTTACGTAAACAATTCTAACGCCTTAACCGGGTGTTGTCAGATATTTTGAAGAACAAAACGACCTTGCCATTGACAGGATAATAACTGACTTCTTAACTTTTGCTATTTACTCACTTTGGGTCCCATAATAGGTACTTTATCTAGAAAGAGGTTCGTTTCGTAGGTATTAATTACATGCGGCTATTTTTGTTAGAGATTCGCAGCAATAACTCAATTATCCTAATAACTTTACAACTAATAGCCAAGTGAAAATGTGTATGAGTTGTATGTAGGATCATGGCTCTAAATAGCATGTGTTTGAATTTGGCTGACACAATTTCGTTAGATACATACTAAATTACTTCGCTTAACTTCATATTTGTATGTGATTTTAAATACTTCTAATAATAATCTTTTATTATCTCAAAATATTAATGTTATCGTAGTAACAGGTTGAATTGTCTCGCCATTCCACTTAGCACATCAGTCACCCATCAGGCTTTCAATTATTATTCTAATTTATTAACGAGCAGAATTATCGAATTACTCAATGCATCTGGTGTCGACGTTTGCTTTGTTTATACTTTTGTGTGTATTTAAAATATGCACAATATAAGCTGAGCTGAGTATTTCCAACTACAAAGTTAAACGCTAATACATATCAATTATTTTTAGTAATGGTAATTTGAACTTTGCATCAGCATTAAACGTAAGGGAAAATGGGTCAAAGCTATTTATTTTGTTATCGGCTCAATAAGACCACAATCATTAATTCACGTTGAATAATACGTAGAATTAGGTTCTTTAAAGAAAAACAAAAACAAGCATTGGAGTCCATTAAGCAAAGATATGGGCGATATGGGCAATGTAAAACGAAAACATTAGTTTTGTGTCAAAAGGCTCATGAAAAGGAAAAAGGATTTTCATTGCATAACCTTCTGATTCTTTTAATATTTGTTACTAAATTCTGATGGCATGTGAATATTATTTGTACAAAATGACAAACTTCGGTTTATTTATAGTTTGTGTAACGTTATTGGAGCCGAAGGTATTAAACAAATATCAAAATTATTCTTATCAGCGAAGGTTACCCTCAGTTGATAAATGTTCGTTTACTATGGATTATTGATAAATAAACCACTTACTTTGGTGAGTGTTATCTACCTGTATTGTTATTTTATATGTAAATAAACATTTTTATGTCAATTGATATATGTAATAACCGACACTGCGAGGTAAAAAACGTTGGAAAAAGAATAATTTTGCCTCACAGTTGAACATCCATTTTGGTTAAACAAATAGACGTTTGGTTTTGTTTTATTGAAGTGGCTGCCAGAAAGTCACACCACACTTAGAAAATAGAAAGTCCGTTGTTCAATAGAAGGTGCTTTCAAACTGAAGTTCTGAAGTTCGAATGAGGCGTAGGGGACTATTTATGTCGAATATTCGTCAGATCAGTTAGATAATTAATGAATTTTTGGTAGGCCCAAGTTCTTTTTTCTTTTTATTCACACTCAAACACCATACTTTGAAGTAAATTTTGCCTCCTACGTCATATTGGCTTGGCGTCCTGGAACAACCTAAATGCCCAAATTACCTTGGCAGCCATCTCATCAATATCACATTATTTCATGAAGATACATTAGCAATATCGATTTATGAATTTTTTTTATATTTACAGTCTCCCAATAATCACGAACAATATATGAAGCAGCATGGCGGCCAGATAAAATCATCAAAACACGATAGTGGACTTGATCTTTCCACTCAGGATAAAAACGCAAATCCATCTCTAATGCGTAATCGTATTGAATCAGAATCCTCCGATCCTGAATCAAAGAACGCTCTTATGTTCGATATGGATATGTAGTTCCACTACTGATAACATTATACCCACCTTGTATTGAATTTTCGAGTGCATCTTGTGTAAGCACCTGTTTGATGAAGATTTAAGACCATTTTTTTTTTGTTTTTGGTACAAATGAGCTAATTTCTTTTTCGTTAAAAGTTAACGAAGTCCTATTCAATTACCGTTTAAAAAAAATTCAATGTTAGTTTGTAGTGTTACATGCCTTATGTCGAAAACAAAAAGAAATTTTATATGTCTTACGTGCTCACAATGTTGGCACACAAAGTCTTTAAGTACCTTAACAATATTAAATTATTTCCTTATTATAAACAAAATATTAAAAAAAAAATCTACGGAGTAGAAATTGTTTACAAACGAGCAACTTAAAATATCAAAAACATAAAACAAAGATAAAATTGTCGATCTTGAAGATGTAAGAAATTTTTATTAACAACTAAATTAAGACAAACGATCGGTGTATTCCCAGTGAAACGAATTTTTTGCACTACATTCTTAAAAAGATCCTAAATCATCTTGTATTTGAATACTGTAATAAATTAATCGTAACTTCTCACAGCCAGCAAAAGCAATTAATATTATTGTCTACGAGAATTTACTGTGGTTTTTGTATAACAATTATATATCTTATTCTCATATTATTCTTAGTATATCATTTATAATGATGAATTTTTAAAATAAAAATAAAAAATACTATTTAATTTTGTTGTTTTTTTACTTGCCTGTTGTGTGATCGTATAATCAATGCTGATATGCTTACATGTAACAAGAGAAGCCCCTCGCATAGACATCAATGGTACCCCAGAAGTCTTTGTTGATATCCGGATACTACTACATTCGTGGTCTACTACCCACTTCAATGATCTATCCAAAGTCTAAAATAAGGCCCAACGGCAGCTTGCAAAGGCACTCTCGTACTAGATATAACCAAAAAAATCAAGAAGACCAAAAGAATGTTATACCACGCATGATGTCTACAGAAAGTTATTGTCTATGACAGAACCACTTCTCTGATATCAGTAATCAAGGAAGGTGGATGTCAGAGCCAAAATAAGAATTATTGAGGGTTTGTAGTTTATCCAAAAGGAGAGAAGTAAAAGAATGACAGAAAGAGGAAAGAGTGGTGGCTGGATTATTACCGGTAGTTATTGGTGGTTTTCTTTTTTGGAGAATGGGAAATAATTCCTACTTATTATGTCTTTGAATCAGGTGTCGATGAATGCATTTATGTTGAGGCATCACTGGCTCGGCTCGATGAGCTGTCTGTGGATTTGTCTACATTTGGGTGGTCGGCGAGATTTCTCAGTAGTTTTATAGACATTTTTGTCATGGGTCTGCATCTCCTCAGGAACACACTCTGTGAGAAATTCAAACGTTTCTCTATACGCATTCAGAACATTCTTATATGACCCTACAGTTCGGAGTAAACTTTCAGTTATGCACACCATCTACAGTGATTTCTTGATTGCGTTAATTCTACGTGTTTGATTCAAAGATTGAAAGATGCTCCAACAGAATCCCAAACACACCAACTTTTCGAAAAGTCACCGTATAATCTTTGCCATATTCTTAAACGTTTTCAAATTTTAAGCACGAAACAAAACAGTAATCTACTTTTGCCGCGATAAAGGAGTCCTTTGAAAATCAACGCACATCTCAGGATCCCACAACGTCTTATTGCCAGCTCCAACTAAAATTTCATGTGCCTTTAGCACGTCTCTGCAAATTTAAAAAGAAAAAATGTATACAAATTGAAATCAACAAATAAAAACAATTTTTCTAGACGTACCTTGGTATTTTCATCCACGGAGCTGTTTCGGGATAAATACGAGTTAATATTTCCAATGTAGGTAAAACCGAATTTTTAATGTAGATGATCTCAAAATGTGATATACTTAATCTCGTCTCTCGATTCTTTCGCTCCATGAAATGCAGTCCCTTCTCCTTTTCAATGTCTCCTAAATTTAAAATTTCCTCATAGTAGTTATCGCGCAGCTTTTTAGCAAGATTAAAAGGCTGCATGTGTCGACCATGTATGCCGATTCGCAGTATAGCCATCAGAGCATACATGCGAATAGTACCCTTTCCCAAATTAAACTTATTTGCATCTAGCATATTTGTTATCTTTAGACGAAATTCCTTTGACTCGTACTTCCTAGTTTTCAACAACAGTTGGTTCGCTGTAGACATAATTAGTTCGGTCTCCTTGGAATTCGACAAGATATTTGTCTGATCTAGCAAGAGCTTTAGCATCCAAACTCTGTGGTTCTCTTTCAAGTAGGTTTTGTAGATTTTCGTTAGAGGGTGACCAGATTTTAGCATAACGGTATTATCCAGGCCATTGTGTCCACAGTAATAACAAACTGCTGTGATCATCAGGGCTGCCTTTTCGTGAGGCTTAAGCTTTGCGTCGAGCTTTTCAATGATGCAGTATATAGTGCGGCATATATGGTAAGTGGTTTTCATATTATGGAAGGGATAATCATTGTGGGCTATCTGTGCACATAAAAGAAAATCCTTGAGGCGGTCCCAGTCGAAATGATAAGTATTTTGGAACATTTTGCAAACATAAGTCAGTTGATTGGGGTCATTCAAATCGTGGAGTTCCAAACTCAACCTGTAATTTTTATTTGTGTATAGAAGTACAAAGACACAGTGTGTGTTATAAATTGAGAGTTACCGATGTAAGCGTTGTGGAGCCATAACACTGCCAACAATGGGGTATTGCGGTCTCATTCTTGCTCTTAGCATATTAATCAAGGTCTCACGAAGAACTGCCTGATGTGCGGCCTAAACGTAGAATAGATAAGAAAAGTATTTTGAAATAAATTCGGAAATTGTAAAGTCTCATCAGTCTATTTAAAATGTACATAGTATACATAACTATCATCACTTGACTTTGAGTCGGTTCCACTAATCAAAAAGGAGCATCTGGATTTTTACCAGGCTTAAAGGGTGAATTCTAATAACCACACAAATTTCATATCAAATTATGAATTCACTGCCATTAATCACAGGACTGTTCATTTATTCAAAATGCTTAGGGTACCGAGAGCTAGCAAATTCCTTCATGCTTTATTGGATGGAGGACCGCAACTTCCAGTTTCATACCTGCTGGGTCTAATGAGAAGTAGCTAGGGTTAATTCATATTTACCTCGAAAATGGAAAGAAGAGACACCACACCGCAAAAACTTTAAGAGCCATTAGTTTGACATCATTGATACTGAACACATTGGAGATACATAGATAACTACCTGAGGATGGTGGTAGTGAAAAGAATACCAGAGAAATCCAGTCAATCTTCCAGTAAACAGGCTTGGCTCAGGGATTTTTTTTGGAAAATAAACCAAAACCTGCACTTCGGATCTAACTCCACGCTCTCGATTGTGAGGACGAAATAGACCTCCTGCTACCACTAGAGAATGGCCATAAGTAATTCACTTATCACTAGTGTCACTAGTGATCGTAGTCCTTGAGGAGCTGATTCTCAGCATATTACCCTTACTAACAACCTACCAAATCTACTCCAGATGCAGAGATTATTCCGGGCTTACAGCCTGAAAATCGTAAGACCTTACAATTTAAATTTCCATCGATCGTCTTCTCAATCTTTCCAAATAATGCAAACGCTGATGAGCTAACAAGGCTCTGTACTAAGCTCGAAACTAGATAAATTTTAAGTTGAAAATGCAGTCTCGAATACGAATAAAATTTGTACTTAAAGGATCTTACACTCTCTGCCTCCATTGTTTGATAAATACATACAGAAAAATATATAAACCTATTTGGAACGGATTGTGTGATACTCTATTTTCCTTCTTATGTACTTATGTATATGTAACTTTTGTAAAGTGGGTGTGGCCGCGTTGAATCTTATTCCTTTAATTACACCGATGTCTTCGAACGTTCACAGATTGTTACATGCAGAATCTCATAAAAATCATGTTTTTGTTGAAAACGCCTCTAAATAGTGGACGTAGCCAGAAATGATGTATGGGTTCATTGTAGACAAATCGAATATCTAAATATTTTGTCTTAGTGACGTTTTGAAAAAGTACCTTATGTACATAAGTACACAACTGTTGATAAGTTTGCGTGAGAGGTAATATATAAAATGAATTGAAATTATGAGTATTCAACTAAAGAGTTCTTACCTGTCTCTCTTGTTCTTGAATAATTAATCTGTAAGCAAGAATATCCGCTAGAGGTTTAGACATTCTAGAAATATGAAACTTCTCCTCTTCACTCAATACAGTATTATGTTCAGCGGTATTAGCAAAGGCTAAAACTCCTAGAAATCTATTACCAAATAGAATTGGATAGTAAAATATGTACACTATAGGATTCTTGGGACTTTGTTTGATTTCCTTGTCCAATTGTTTCGAATCTTTGGTGACATGCACTTCCAGAGATTTCTCTGACTTCCGAATTTTAAATAAAACTGAATCCGGTTTGAAAACCCTAAAATACGGACAAAATTTAACTATTAAATGCCAATTATACAAATTCACATTCACTTTAATCTGCTTCCAAGTTTAGACAATTTTTCATTTTTTATTTCATACAAATCGCAGAAACCAGTATGCTTATTATAATCATAGAAAAAACATCTATCGGTGGTTATATGCTTCATGCAATGGTCCTATGTAAAGAAATATCTAAGTAAGTTATACACATTTAAGTAAAAATGCAATTTACCATGAATCGTGATAAAAAGTTTTCATACGAAGTAGTACCATTAACGTACTCGAATAGCAATGCTTGCAATTTACCTTGAAAATTTGCTGACTTTGCTTCTATATTGTACTCGAATCGTTGCGATAGCCAAATTGCAAACCATTTAGAAAACTCTAAAATATACCCTATGGCCTTCTGCTGTGTTTAAAGAATAAATAAACGAAACAATATTATATGGTTATTGTAAATTTTCAGCTTTCCTGAGAGAAAGGATCGCCCTCAGATTTGTAGAGTTCTAGAACGGCCAACACTTTGCTCTCGAAAGATATAATAGGAACGCATATAATGCAGGTTGCTTTTACATTAATCGTTATCTCCGGATTACTTTCATAAAGAGCTTCTACATTTTTTACAACAATGATTTGTTTACGTTCTATAGCAAATGATGAAAGGTATTTTTTACTAGCTAGAAGCAAGAAAAAAAAAACACTGAGATCAGAAATGACTACTATTAAGTATTTGATATGTACTACATATTACCAACAGGAGCCGAGCACTCCTCGAAAGTTCTAATATCTGTTTGTACATCAGTAACGACGTCGCACTTATGGTCAACCCAATGAAGATTTAGACCTGAAAGGAGATAAATTATATTAATTTCCAGTTTTCACAAAGTGCAGACTGAGAGAATATGGGGCACAACCAATTAGATTCTCCAATTGGCTATTTTCAGTTTTAGACACTAAGTTGATTGTGGTTCCCTTTTCATTTGTGCTAGCTTAGTCCAGCCTTTTATCTTAACCGTAACGTCTTGCAAACTTTTTGGGCTATCGTTATATTTTCACTATTCTAACTAGGTCGATGTTTTCTTCCTTTTTACCCATATACCATATAACGGTACGAGGATATCCCAAGCGCTACCACGAAGAAGAATTACTATAAGAAGATGTAACGTGGAAAAGTTGCAATCGCAAAAAAACCACCAGAATCTTCACAGAACGTGTATTTCGAAATCTTCTAACGACTTTTATATTCCCAGTACCAAGTTGCAAGGACCAGAGCCAACGAAATGCTGTAACCCCTGGTTTGACCAAGAATGACGACGAGCGCATGGAGCTAAACAAAAGACACTACAAAACAATACTTGCCCTATTGGTATAGATGCAAGTAAAAAAGACGATTCGTTAGTTTTACAAGCAGAAGAGAAGGAAAGAACATAACCCTTCTCCAAAAGAAAAAGAACACGAGAAGCGTACAATCGAAGACATTAAGAGAAAATACTACGAGAACAATGTACGGACTTAAAATAAGGAAAAGTTCTTCTGTAGACTGTATAACGTCAACATGTTTTCAGACTTAGAGATAGAAAAGCATTTTTTGTTTGTTTTTAGTAACCCTGCCAATTTCATCCTTTTGTGCAAAATGACGACTAAGAGTGGTCGCTGCTCAATCAAGATCACTAACAACCGTACCGAAATACCAAATAAGTATTTATACATTTAGCTTACAAGCCATCATCAAAAGCACAATCTCTTAAAAGTCTGTGTGTACGCTGACGATATAACATACATAATTGCCAGAACTTAGCTGGATGTTGGAAAAACCAAATACATATGCCCACTCTATATGCTGTCAACGATGAGACACACAACATTGACGAAATGAATAGATAGTTAGGAAGTTCGTCTGCCTTGTCTGTGTCAATCCTGACAATCAGAATCAAAGAATCAAGGAATAACTCTGGCCAATCGGTGTTTTTGATTGGGCTGAGGAGGCAAATAAGTAGTAAGATCCTGTTAAGAACCTATAAGGAGATTCTTAATATTATCTTTCTTTATCCCAATCTTACATTATGACGATGGGCTATATCTCTGTCGTCTCGAGAGAATGTTCCTGTCGCGTGAAGAGTTTCGAAGGAAGAGATTTAACAACAAAGAGATTTTGTTAGATAAGGCCCAAGCCACACAAATAAATACATAAGTACATAGTTTTATGACTCACCAGATGCGTGCGTTATCGATTTTAAATTTACTATACTTTCGTACACCTCTTCTCTCCAATAAAAATCGTCCCTAAAAAACAAACTAGTAGTTCCACAAATGTAGTTGAAAATAAAAGAATACAAACATGTTAGAATCCTTTTTTTCCTTTATTCACTTTTAGAAATATAGTATATATTTTTGTACATATCTTTAATAGCTTACTTGAATTTCATTTGTGCTTATATGTATATCTATATAAATAAATTTACTAAAAACGTTCATCTATAATGCTTTGAATATGTGTAATTTGAGGTAGGTCACGACGTTTCATTTCAAGAACATATAAAACAGGACAATCGAGGGATGCACAATTGATGAAATTAGGACGGCCGCAACATGCTTGGCAGATCTTTAAATTTTTAATATTATACTGAACAATATATTTTCATGATCATTGTGTAAAAGAAAAATTACCATCCTTGTAAGGTAGTATCCTCTCTCTAATTTTGATACTTTCTCCTGCAGAGTGATTATACTTTTTGTAGGATCAACTGAACAAAATGTACAAATTCCCTCCTTTGTTTGCCGCCCACAGTCTATAATACAGTTCGTTGAGGAGAAATATTGTGAGATTGTACTTTTCTTCAACGCATTCGCGGTAATAATCTCATTAGCTGCCGATAATGCAGGAGTGAAGAGGATTTTCCGGGGCAGATTAGTAAACCTTAAACAAAACTCCAAAATTATTAAATGACAGAGTTAGAAAAACATATACATATGTAAGTATGCTATTTTAATTTACTAACAATATGTTAAAATATTTCCAAACAATGACTCACCACTCATTAACATCGGCTCCAATTAGAAGAAAACATCGGTTTAGTGGTGGAATAATAGCTTTTGTAATGTAGTAAATTGCATTGATTTTGAGTCCATCATCAGCTAAAATATCATGTGGATTCCGTACTAATCTAATTAACGGTAGGCCAGGTGGACCATTCGTAACGATAAATGGTACACGCTCCCCACGACGTGGGATTCTACGAGGATCAGTCTGCATCCATTTTCTGAAATCATACAATTAAATTGGATTAATTTATTATCATGTTCTTGTCTTCTTCTATTTTTCGTTTTGCACATGTACACATACAAAGATTTATGTATTTATAGATGTTGTGTATGGAAATATGTATGTATCTTCATCTTTCATACTCTTATATTTGTAGCGCACACTTTACTTGATAGACCTAAACGTTGCTTAACTTATTTGCGCGATTAACGTTGCTTAAATACCTTCGGGATATTTTCAGATGTTTAATCTGCCGGAGCAACCAGACGATAGTAACATGTTAATCTATTGCCCTTGATGAAGTCCATATAGAAAGTCTTCCTTTAGAGCACGTATTCTTCCTTCTTTCTATACGAAAGGCCTACAAATCTATAACTGTTTCAGCTAGCTTAATTACATAAATCAATATACAGTGACTTGGCGGTTTGAGAAAGGGCTGTGTGTGGCTCTTAACAAAAATGACTGATTTTGTATTTATGCTAGAACTATGAATTTTTCGAAAAACACAACTCAAATCACCTTGTCAATTCCAAAGCTGGCACACATGCTGTCGGCTTGTAACCATTTAGACCACGGAACTCTTTTGCAAAAATTAAATCTTGAATATTTGCCTTTCCGGATAGCAGCTTCGTGAATTGGCGACACACGTAACTCTTCACGTGACTTATATCAGCCGAATCAAAAAGAATTCTTAAACATTTTTCCAACATTTTAGCAGCTGCCGGGCACCCATCCCTTCGCACGGTTTCAATACCTTTAGCCTCGTAGATTGGCTTTTCTTGATCTGGTGTTTCGTACATGTAGCCGACATAACGCTTTTTTGTCTATAATCACAAAGAAATTAAGAATATTTCACATTACTGAAGAGAAACAATATCCATTTACCTGCAAAATACAAGGTTGATAGACTTTCTCAAGTTTCAGCTTCACGGGCTGCGGATTATCTTGTGTGACTAGTTCAGCTATCTCAGCACCAATTTTAAAAGCGTCCGCTCTACTTCTGCCGGGCACAAGAACAAACAGAGAGTCAGTATCGCCATAAACAACTCTTACATTCCACTGGTCATTGGCTTCCACCAGTTTTATTGCACGTTCGAGAGTCTCACGACCTTTCGCTACAACACTATCTCCCACTTCCACACATGGCATTCGACCACTGAAATTTGCAGCCGTATAACCATACGTTACGTTTGCAATTAGTTTTAAGCCTAATTGACGAGAGTGCAGAATTCTCTGAAGGGCTGTTTTATTTTTGTGCAATTTCATTGATTGTTTCACCATTTGTCGGGTATCAAGAACTTCGGTTAACATGCGTGGGAGAATACCCTCACGAATTTCACGTTTCACATAGACTACACCACAGGGTGATATTGTTACTAAATCGTGATCCAAAAGCTTTCTAAGCAGCGTTGGTGAAACTCTTAGCTGAGAAGCACCAAATTCAAACGGCACAGATCTGTTGTTAAAATTAGTAATGTCATTTGTTTTTAACTATCTTCATACTACAAGTATACTTACTGTCCCAGATGTTCCACTCTGCCGAGGGATGTTGAGAAACAATAGTTGTAAGCCATAATCATACTAGGATAAAGGCTTTGAAAATCCAATACAATCACAGGATCAGGATAGAACCGTGATTGTGGCTCTAAGATAAGTGGCAGGTACTCTGGAGCCCTCATATGGGCACGTTGTTGAACACTAGGTGAAAGTGGAACCAAGTTCTTTGGCTTTGCGATTCTACAATGATAATGACACTCAGTATTTCTTTCAAACGATGAAAGTCACTTATTCCCACCGCAACATCATACTCTCCACCCGAAATTGAGATCCGCGAGAGAGCACCTCATAAAATTGAATCCCAATAAGTTTAGCCATTTCACTCGTCCGACCAATTAAGTCCAACTGATCTAACAGCTCCAAAGTTCCTCGGACTCGTTCCAAATAGTATTCCAAAACGATCCATCTCGTCTGTGGGGCTTGAAACCATTGCGAAAGGTCTCTATGAGTGTGTAAGGGACAACGCCGATGCAAAATGTGATAAATAACATTCTCGAAAGTGTACGATGTGAGAGCGATTTCTGAGCGCATCAAACGCCACACATCGAGCAGAATTCTTCCACACAGTTTCGTCTGCAAGTGCTATGCGTTTAGAAAAAGTCATTTTAAATTCTGATCAGTAGCTTACTTCGACATCTAGATCGGTAAGTTGATCTCGATCTTCATCAATAAAATCTCGAACTTTTTGTGACGGAACTCTCGACAACAGCGGCGTGATATTGAAATCCAGATATTTAGCTCTTTCCATCACATAACCCCACGAGGACATTTCAATTTCATATCCCACAAAAATATCAGGATCCCAATAGGCACATAATTCCAACAGTTTAACCAAGGCTTCTAGTTCGGTGGGAACAACTTTAACTTCCACATCCGAGTCGATACCATTAAATTTAGCACTATTCAAGGTGCCATCGTCAGAGACAATAATGAAGCCAGAAGTTTTCGACACACCTTCTGTGCAAGTGGACGGAATGCTGTTTTCTATTGCATAAAATATGCACATTATTGCATCGAATTGCGGGTTGGGTAGTAAATCCTCTCTTGTCGAAACAAACAGCTCAAGTGACAATGTTGTGAGGTAGTTATGCTAGAAACGGAATGATAGTTAGATAATAAAGGAATTGCTCTTAAATTTTTTTTTACTTACCTCGATATCGGACTTGGCTTGTTGTAGATTTTCTAAATTTACTTTGAATCCATACGTGTTATTCAATGTTGCGATACTTATTCCAAAGCTAGTATCGAGAGAGCCCTGTGAACCATGCAGATTCTTCACAAATGAAGACTTATCGAGCTCTGCTAATATCTGTTTTTGAAAACCAAAATATTGTGTATTAACTTTATTTAGTTAGCAGATAAAACAATTAAACTATGTATTTATTTGCAGAGCTATTTAGGATGAATCTAACGAATATTGTAAAATTCCTTTAGCTAGAGGATTGGAATAGAAAATAACTTGGCTTATGCTGAAGCCTGTAAACTTTACCACATTTAAGAAAGGGCAACATCCTATCGCATCATGTCGCAGAATACATGAAGAAATGGAATCCTTCATTCGGGTCGAATGAAGCGTCAGGATAGCCGAATGTAGGATTGGAGCCAGACGACAGAACGTTACAGTACAGATGACATGACATGACAAACAACTATGTACAATCGGGCGACCAAACGGTACGTAAACAGTAGACAAGAGAACTAACTAAAATACACACAATCACTGACGATCGCCGAGACAAGAGACGAACCAAGAAGGGATGAACGCACATACAAAGGGACAGACAAAGGCGACGAACAGGGAGTTTTGCCGCTTGTAGAAGAGTCTTGTGTCGAACGCCTAACAGTGTAGTAGTCGCCAACAGCTATCTATCGTTTATAATGATAACATAGAATAAATAAATATAAATAAAGCTTAAGTGAAATTGAATAACTCGGTCTGTGGTTTTAATCAAAGGGTACACGGTCGTCAAACCAGGTATCCTACATGTATGACAGTTAGAGGTATCAATGATATAGGTGATTACTTACCGCCTCACTGTTTATAGTTTCATTCGACTGCGAACTCTTCTGGCTGTTCCCTATTTCATCTTCACTGTTTATCACATTCTTTAAAATATCTGTTGAAACACACTTGACCAGCGGTGGAACTTTCTCTCCAGTGCATTTCTCCAAAGCATTTGTTAGGCATACATCCTTCAGCTTCTGCGACAGGGAAACTCTTGCTCTAAGCGATTTTCTTCTTCTTGACGATTTCGTTTCACTCTTCGGAGCCGTCAGTGGAGTACAATCAGAAGAATTCCTTGTTTTCGGACCGCCTATCTGTCTCACACTAATAGGTGTCAATGGAGTCAATGATATACTCTGCATCGAACAATCGATATCTTCACCAGTCTCACCTGACTCATTTTCCATTAGCATCACTACTTTTTGACGACGAATTTTTATTGGACTATCTTCTTCAAAGTTTTTGGTCTTTTCACCTTCATCGAGACATTTTTCCTTAAGAAGTTCTCTTGCTTTTAACCACAACTTAGCATCGTGCTTCGTTGGAGGTAGTACAGATGGTGTTATTGAAACCACTTTCTCAGTAGATAGGTATTCTCTAATACGATCATCATTTCGAAATGGACAACCTAGATCTTGCATTACTTTTTTTCTTCGATTATAGAAGCCTTCTAGACCAGATATTGTACTTTCAAATTCATCTTCGTCGTTCAAGGATTTACCCGGAATGCGCAGAACTGTATGCCCCACTTCCTTTTTATGTGTCACGTCAGCGTGATTGCTGTAGAAGGGTTTTTGGTGCATCATATCGGGAATATCATAGATCTTATAATTCTGGGCTACTTCTTCGTACGTCTCTGGTAGGTGGTGTGGCGTTATTATAACGACTTTATCAGAACCGGGTGATTGTAAGTGTTGATCGTATTTGATAATCTGTGCAGGGCTAGGAACGGAAATTTCACTAAACACAGAAGGGCTATCGACGACGAAGGACTTCTCATAGAAACTATGCACAGTTGGTTCATCATCATCATCATCATCATCGGAATCAGGATTCTCTGAAATTCTACGTTTCGGAGTACGCGGTGTACTCAGATTTATAATTTTAAATCGGTCAAGATGGGAAGGGCCGGCAACTGGTATTATTTCGAACTGATTATTAACAATTATTGAATATGGTTTCTTAGAGGTTATCGGTGTTTTTGGCGATATGGGCGGCACTTTGTTGATTTTTTTCTGTGTTTCATTCTGTGTTAATTTTACTCTCTTTAACTTTATTCTAAGTTTTTTTGTTTGCTCTTTATTTATACTAGCAGTAGGATTTGCTTCATCATGGGAAACTTGCGTTTTAGTCGAAAGAGGGTAAGCTTTTTCAGAACACTCAATATCTTTCTCGCATTTTTTTAAGTTAAGTTTGTTTAAGTGGATTTTGATTTTCTTATGTGACCTAAGAGACAAGTGACCTTTTATATGTGGACACTTCCGAAGTACAACTCTTGGACTGAGTTTTATATCACAACTACTTTTTTCTTTGGATGTGAACGGCGACTGATTATTATGGTTTGTAGGAAATTTGTTTTCTGTTGAATAAGCCTCGATTGAGATTGGACACTCAGAGTACCCTGCTCGTTCCTCAACTTCACTGCTTGACAAATCTTTGTCGTATTTTTTCTTATTAAATTTTTTTAATCTCTTCGATTTGAGAGACAATCCATATTTACTTTTGGAAATTGTATTTTCTTTTACTGGAGACGGCGGCGTGTAGTTGGCAATCATTTCTTTCGTTAAATTCGAGTCGTTTATTATTTGTGTACATTTTTTAAGTAATACTCTTGGACTGACCTTAGCTGTCAATTTTTTTGAAGATGAATGCGGTGAGATTTTACAGTCGGCTTTTTCTTTTGAATTTGTTGAAAGTATAGGTGAATCTGTTTTAAGTGCAACTACGCTACTTAAATAATTAGATGTGCACATTTCATTTGTTTCTGTAGTCAACTTACGCATTGATGAGCATGATGGCAGGGAATATTGAGTCTCAGAGTTCTTAGGCAGTTTGTCTGGGTCTGGTCCAGATGCATTATAAACTCTGAGTCGCCTTTCATTTTTTCTGCGAGGGGTACGTAGGTTACACGTTATATGAGTTTTATCCAAGTCGATAGTTTTCCTTCGTTTATCACTGTGGATCAAATAAAGAAAACACAGCGTATGAGTAAAATAATAAAAGAATTCATTGTCTTGATTGTATGTATATAAAAACATTTGAATGGGACGAAGACTACCAAACAAACCAAGTCGAATATTAACATTAACGATCTGTCGCTGGCTTAAAGACCCAAATAACTCTCCTCCGTAGACTAAGGATATTAAAAACGTTATAGTTATTCAAATTGTTGAAAGATAGTAGGAAATTACGCAATAAATTACGCAAAATTTCATTCAAGCCACTAGCACCAAGTCAGTGATGTGGTGCTTTACATGCTTTACATGCTCAAAGATACAAATACCTTTTCCACAAATGGATATGCATTAATTGACATACAAGATAGTCACCCTATACTATAATACTTGCATAGCATTTGCGAAGAAAATAGATGCTGGATACACGTCGAATAATCTATCTGAATATTTTTTTTATCAGTGATTTTGTCGCAATGTAATTTTCGATGCAGAATTCCCGGTCATCCTACGCAAATTGATCAAATACTACGACGTTTACCCGCTTGCCTCATGTGGCATGATTACTGCAACTGGTGAACGATTTGCAACAAATTCACAGTCAATATTCTAGTCTCGTCCTTGTCCTGATCTCTTCCTTTCTTTTTTGTTCAATCCTTTTTTGTTTTCCCCCACTGGGATCTCTCAGTTCTTTGTTTTCTTGTTTTTCTTTCGACAATGCAACCGCACACACAGCTCGCGCGACAGTAAACATTTTGAAGGATGTCCATTCCCTGTCTCGTTTTGACGATTTGCACTGGCTGACAAGATCGCCCAATTGTACTGCTCCAGACTTCTTCTATCTAATGTTTGCAACTTTAAGGTATTTGAGTTTCTAGTCTTACTATCCTAGCATCCTTATGGTGAAGCTGCGAATTATTACGAATCCAAAAATTCACAGCTTTCCACTCGGAGTGGGCAGCACCCCTAAATCTCAAAGCCACTATACCAAAAAATGTATCCCATTCTTTTCGGACTAAAGACGCACGATGCTTTCTATGTCTTCTCCTCGCATTTAACGCTTTAAGGGTAATGGCTAATGTGTTTGTGCTCTACGTATTGAACAAACAAAGTTTCAGTGTAAAAGTAAACCAATCACACTTTGAAAACATAAACTTAGAACCTTACAAGTAATTTGATTAAATTTTGACATAAAACGAAATGGGACTATTGATATTTTCGACTGTAGTCAGAGAAAGATTTCTAAATACGCACTGTTGCGTGTTTAAGTATTTAATTTACCTTAAAATAACTAACTGCTTACTTTAAAAGTGGTGTGCTTTCACCGTTCAATTCCATTTCAGTTTCAACGCTTTTCCTTCTAAGCTCAGTAAGTGCTAATCTCTTTCGAAGAGACACCAGCTTTCTGCAAAATAAAAATAGTTTGAGTTGTGTGGAATATGCTGACTAACCAAAGTACCTTTCAGTTTGTACATTGATCCCCGGTTTCACTAAAATTGATTCATTGTCATCATTCCTATCGGCGGAAGATGTTTCTATTTCCTTAGCTAACAGATTTCCTGTAAATTGATGTTAGTACATAATTATTCTCCGCCCATTCTTTGCGACTAGGGTAAATATATACTTTTTAACGACCGCGACTGTATAATAAGAGGTAAGGGAGCATATTTTTTTGCCACACTGCTCGGTGTCCTTGGAGTCCGGGGTGATCCAGCACCAATTTTTGACGTTCTCTTTGGAGTGGTTGGCGTTCTTTGCGTTGCTTGTAGAATTCCCTGTTTGCTCTTTTTCGGAGTTCTCAAGATATCATCAGCTCCATCACATTGTTCGACTGCAGGTGTATTTACACTCAACTGACTATAAAGAACATTTAGTAAATTTTGAATATTCTTGTAAAACAAGTTAGAATTACGATGGTTGGCTCAGCTTTAACAACAACTCATCCATATCATCCATAACTATTGAGAAATCATTAAGACATTCGTTATCAGAGTCATCCTCTCGTGCATAAATAGCTGAAGTGTCTGCCGCCATTGTAGGACTATGAAATCCTTTTTGTGAGCTATCCACTGCATACATTTATTGTTGAAATTACAATTGAATGGTGAATATGTAGAGATACTTACAATCCAAGTGCTGTGAAAGTGGTGCCAGGGTGCTGTCCAAATCGATGTCGTGTTCGGCTTCTCTCTCCTCTAGCTGTTGCATTACATCAAGCAATTCTAAATCCTGACCTCGAACTACGGAAATGTTTTTAAAGATTCTCTTTTTATTTGTGTAAATGGCACTTACGACTCTGGTTTATAGCATCTGGTTGCGTGAGACTGAAAACTAATTCTTCATCTACAATGGTATCATCCAAAAAAACATCATCTGACTCAGGAGCCGAAGGTGTTTCGGAAAACTTAACGGATGTATGGAAAATACTTCGATTTGTGAGATGATCAGCTATGAATGACGCGTTTGTTAAAATATCATTTGGGGTGCATTCCTCTGGATATACAGCATTCGCTATCAATTTCTTTAAATTGAATGTTCTTTTCTAAAAAGAGTTAAATAGGTACGTTATTAAGGGAATTTAGTATTTCACTTTAAACAGAAAATAATAGCTTTGAAAATCAACTATCCAGTTGAAACTTTCTATTTAATTGAGAAATAGTATGCCCCCGTATGCCCCACTGTTTCTCAAAACGCAATTTAGAGTAATTTCGTTGCTTTCTAAATCCAACCTGGAAAAATCCCATCAATACGTGAGCTAACTACTGGATAGTCATGTACAAACGATATGGACTTTTGCAACCCCAAACGCATTTTAGTAGGAGACATCATGCATTACAAGAAAGTCTGCCACAAATTTAGTTAGATTTCTTCTGACAGGACCGGCTGATCGATCATTTTGTGGTTAGTTGTTGTTTAAGAAGCGGTCTCATGGGCGTCCGAATCAAATGGAGCAAGCGTTTGACTACACTTTTAAACTACGTACTGCATCAGTAATAAAACGTCGGAACATCATTAGAAAGCCCAAGTACAACTATTGTTTACAATGGACTTACAATTAGGGGAACATCCTTCCCGAGTGATGGAAACAATCTGCAGCGTAGTACCATCAACCATCGAAGAACTTTGGAATGCTGTAAAAAGTGCCACCTTTGGAGCAAAAGAAAAATCGCAAGGATGTCGATTTACCTAGATACCTAGGTAGCATAGCATAAACCCAGCAACTGGCATTACACTCCCTATCAGACTTGATATACATTCATGTCAATTTCTCGTTCCATGTGAAATAACACTGATAGTGAAATGAGATAACACCACTGGGTCTACCTTTATTTTTTAAACGCAGTCTCATTTCTTCCTGAAATACATATACATATATAACGGCGGTTTGAAAATGTAGATGTGAAGCCGAAGGACGTTCGAAGAAATGTCCATAGTGTGAACACATTTTATCCCACGAATTGGGCCACCCACGTACGAGAGTACGCCCCTGTTAGACAATAATCACGTACATTTAAATCATTTTAAAAAGTGCGTGCATCTATTTCGCTGACCCAAAACTTTCCATCTATATTCTCTATGCAGAGACCTTAGCCTTCCTCCACATCAACTTCAGAAGTATTATGAAACTTCTACCCAAATTATTTGCTACCACCAGTTGAAAATAAATAGGGTTAAGGGAGATCAATATGAGCTTTAAATCACAGTGCGTCTCATATTAATAATATTAAATACCTTCTCTTTAGCACTACTTTCGGCTTTCGGTACAATAGTAGCTTGAAGTGTACCATTCATAGTTTGATCCATAGACACTTCCAGTTGCTGCAATTTGTTTACCAATGCATTGTGATAAAAACTCTCACTGTCGGTTGGCTTTACATTGGGTCTTTCCTGAGATTGAGGTATTTCCAAACGTGGAATCTAAAATCGCAAATTAGATTTAATGTGTAAACAAATTATATTAAACTAAACCTCATCGCATTCCTTGCTTAGTTTTTGTCGGCGAACTCGTTCGTCCTGCCAAATGGCTTCAATACCAGGATTCGTATGCGCACTTGTTTTTGTTATCAGCTGAAATCGGTTCAATATGAATCCCGAACCAATGTCTAACTCAAGTTCGGAAGTGGATTGTTTTACTGCGACATTGCAGTCTAAGATTTGTCCCTTTTGAATGGGGTATGATATGACTGGAAATTAGAAATTAGTATTATCAGAATATTCCAATTTTCATACAACTCACCATCTTCTTCATCCTTTAGACGAAATTTCAGAACTTCTTTAGGCACATGAAGGAAACTCATACCGTACAAGTTGTAATCAATAAAGAACTGCAGGATATAAGGTACATGTGACTCGTGCGGTTGGAATATTTTACCCATAATTGCTCCATTTTGCAACAAATTGGCCACTCGTCTAACGAACCGGGGATTGAGCATGTATATCTTGAGATATTGATGTTCTCTTTGATGATAGCCATAAAACGGTCTGACGAGGTGGATGAACAAGAGCTGAACACTCAAACCAAATGAAGAGGTACTTACATTCCTTTCACCAATTGTATTTTAAACACGTGTTGACTTCCAGAGCTGCCTTGTCCTAGGGATATGTTCAGTGCTTTATCGATGCTCGAGGCAATCAAGTAAACTGCCTTATCCAACGTCTCGAAGTCTTTCTTATCATAAGGGATGTACAAATAAGGAAAAATGCCATGTACATGCATGCAGCACTTTTGACCTTCTGCATTTGAGCCAAAAATTCGGATTATGGGTAGCTGGTAGGTGGCGAGACTTATGAAATTATGAACTAAAACAAAAATAACAATGATCGCATACCTTTTTTATTTCTTTGGAGCGTAACTCTGAAAAGCACGGGTCGAGCCCTGGCTTTGGTTTCTCCATATAGAAATCGGCAGTCACAATCCGCAAGGAGAATATACCCTCCGCATCAGACATACTTAGTTTCTGTGGTCCCGAGTGCGCACAGATTAAACGGTAACTAACACAAAGTTTCACGGCACAGACCACTGGAACGAGACAAGTGTGAAAAAACTATACAGGTGGGAAAAAGGGGTAGACGGGTTGTCTGTTAATGTTTTATCTCGATCGAATTGTGTAATTAATTTAATTGGAGCGATTAACGAAACTCTTATTGTAACTTGCTTAATGTTTTGAATGGTTTTGAATACATTTCGCGCTTAGCCAATTGTCAAATATTTGAATCAGCTGGCCACAATATTCTTACAGATGATCTTTGCGTATTGAAAGGCAAGAAATAGCATTGTCATGTTTAAAATAAAATACTAGGCTTGCGCCAAAATTTAAACAAAAATGTCTTTAAAGGTAAAACTTACAGTTTCGCAAGTTATTACCCTGTTTGCACGCTAATATTTTAACTCGATATGTATCTATGTATATACTAAATATGAGCCACATAAAATGTTTCTAAAGGGTAACGATAGGAAGAAAATTCATCGGTGTGAAATGTAAAAATGATTCTGGTTTTATTTTGAAGCTACATTCATGCCATTGTGTGGAATAGCACATCATTCAAATGCCCACTTTGGCTTCGTTGGCAATGCTTTACGTTGTCGGTCTCGAATGTTGGCCTCGAGCCTCGAGATCAAAGTGGTTAGCTTGTTAGCGTAGACTAAGGACTTGACGTAGCCCCAGAAAAAATAATCTAGTAGTGGCAAGTCGCATGATTGCGGCGGCCAATTGATGAACGCTCGCCGTGAAACTACCCAGTCGCCAAATTTCTCCTTCACAACTTCAAGCGCCGCGTAGCTTGTAGGGCATATACCGCTGTCTTGCTGTAACCAATTGATGAACGCTTGCCGTGAAATTACCCAGCCGCCCAGCTCGGATATATCGGTATTGTCGAGCTCTGTCCACAGAAAGTTGGTTAACATCGCTTTATACCTGAGAACATTGACCACTCATCGCTCCAATAACGGCAATTCTGCTTGTTCACATAGCCTCTGAGCCAGAAAAGGGCCTCGCCTGGCCAACATTTCGAACTCACGACATTGTCTATGATCAACCGGCTTCCATTCTTGCGTCAGCACAATCTTATTTATTTATGTTGTCTTTTGAGAATTTAGGGTATTTTCAAAAGTTCTATATCATAGAAACTGAAAAAAAGTTTATGAAAACATGCTACATTTCAGCAGCTATCAACTCAAGTCCATTAGTTTCCTGTTCCTCTCCGCGTTCTGCAGCTAAAATGAACTTACGATTTTTTAAGCTTCGAATTAAATCATAATGTGTATTATACAATGATATATCCACATACTTCTGTGATAAAAATAAAGCGCACGACTGGGTCGTACGTACTTGCACCGTAATGCTATAAGTGTATAATTTTATCAGGATTAAAGTCCAAGTCTTGCTCTTCCCAGTAAAGTAGGCGTGGCATTCCGCGTTTCGATGGAATAATAGTCATAACATTGTTGGAGTTTACTCAATGTTTTGTTTTTATAAAAATGCCCATAAAAAGTGGGCGTGGCCAGATAGGGTGTTTGAGTGAATTATAGAGAATTTTAAGGCCTATTACTTTGCTTAAATAATTTTTTCTCAATTTCTAGTAAAAATTTTGAAAAAAAATAAGTTTTATAAAAGTGGGCGTGGCATTCCAAAATTTGGTATGCCATTATTGTATTTGTATTTGTATTTGTATTTGGTATGACACTTGTCTTATAACCTACAAATAATAATTTTTAGCCCAATCGCCGCACAAATACCGGAGAAACAGCTGAATTTCAATATTACCGTTATTCGAATTTTTCGTGAAAAACGTGGTATGCCACCTCATAGCATATACCCAAACTAACCCACACATCAAATTTTATCGAAATCGTTAGAGCCGTTTTCGAGAAAATCCATTTTAACTGAAATCGGCCTTAAGTAAACTACCCTTAATTTTGAGGTTAGAATGAAAATTCAAATTTCGCCTCTAGGGAATATCCCACAGACCCTATATATGAAGTTTGAAGTAAATCCGCCCAGCCGTTTAGGCTGCAGTCGAATATACAGACAGACAGACAGACAGACAGACAGACAGACAGACAGACGGCATTGGCGGACCTACTTTTTTGGACTTCTCCATTATAGTAATGTCAAGTTTGATTAAAATCTCGAGTTCCAAATTTTGCACGAATACAATACTTGCCCTATAGGTATAGGTGCAAGTAAAAAGGTAAAATTGTTTATAAAAATCAAATTTTATAAAATTGAAATTCTTTGTTTATCCTTCTAAATCCATCGCTTTCAAAGTATTCCCCTCCCTATAAAATACACTTATGTATGCCAACGAATTGTTAAAGTCTATTACTGAAATGCCCTTCATAGAGCGCAGCAATCCCTCACGGAAACAATTTCCCCGAAGCGGTTTCTTGAGCTTAGGGAGTAGCCAAAAGTCACACAATTAGAGGAATACGATTTCTGTAGAAGGCTTTAAGCACCAAGTCTTTGATTTCTTTGAATTACAATATATGTATACATATGTATGTTCTTTGTCTTCAGCACATTCTCTGCCTTCGTTTAATTGTTTGTACCACTTTTAAGCATTTTTTGTGACATAGCCTGTCCACTGAAGGCCTTCTGTAAGATTCTTAATAAACTAAATTTAATGCAACTTCTTTGTTCAACAAATCAGACATGAAGAAATGAAGATTTCAATATATATACATAGTGGTAGTGGTTTTGGCTTGATATTGGCGTTTGAAAAGAAAATCAGCTATAAAACTTTGCACCCAATTTTCTCAGAAACATGGTAATTTCAATTAAAACCTTTAAGTACTCAGCAAATTCCGAATATGGGCTTGTATCAATTTTTATGTTTCTATTGGATCAAACGTATAGTGGATAGTTCGTTGGGGTATTGAGCGAAAGGTTTATGATATGAATTCTACCACAAACAAAAAAATGCTCTTCAGATACGGCATTTAAATGTAAGTTCATGGATTTCGTACATAAAGATATTTGGCTCAGCAGGTTTATGGTACCCAGGGCATAATTTTTCACAATTACTCATATTCAACGTATTATATTCTCTATACGAATGTTCAATGTCTTGTCCGAAAGGCAATTTGTCATTTGTAAAGCTGCTTCATGGTCGTTACACTCTTGGATGTTTTTCAGACCTTTGCGAGAGATTCCGTCGTGATAAAAACTTTTAAGTTTTGTCTAGTCCCACGCAGTAACCCCTTGCGCGTACATGGACATATTAAGCATAAAATCTTTAAATTATCAAAATTATGTTAGATTAGATATGATGTATGTAAAAGATAACTCTCTCGAGAGTGTCAGGTAAAGCAATGAATGAAGTGATGATATATAGAGCATAGAATTTATACTTACTTGAATCTACCAAAGTCTAGTCAGTTTATAAAAAAAATCAAAAACCAAACTCATTGAAATAAAATATAAATTAGATTTATTTTTGTTCTTTTTTTATTGCTGTTGATTTTAAAATTAATGAATTGTATCAATTTTTGTTCTTGTTTTATGTCATAGATGTTTGCACAAAAAGGGAGGATATCATTTTAAACAATATGGCGTTTTGTTTATCATCGCTTTGTAACTTTTCCACTTTTCGTACATTCTCCCGTTTTTTATCCTTTTTGTTACATACTTCAATTTTAATTCAAGTGATAATTAATTAATATATTATAAAATATATGTATGTGCTGATAGAGAAAGATCCATTATTAGTGCATGTTTCAATTTTGTCCAAATATGTCATGTTTTGTATGCATTCATTTAAATTTATTACTTTTTCCTATAATCCCCCATAAATTTTAATTTAACTATATATTTTGTTAGCATTTAAATTTGTTTTCTTAAATTTCATAAATTTGTTAATTTTTCTTTATTATTTTATTATCCCTTTATAGTATAATTTTCATTTTTGCATTTTTCTTTGAAATAATATATTTAAAAAAAAAATGTTTTTTCTTCGAAAGAGACATTTCATATAATGTATAATTAATGCTTATTGCAAAAGGATTGTTTAGATTTTGTTTTTTGTTTTAAAATTACAATATATGTATACATATGTATGTACATATATGCACACATATTTTGTTTGTTCTCCTTAAATATACACATATACACATGTATACATATATACATATCTTTAAATATATAAATGCTTTTATATACATTTTATAATTATCATCTTTATGTATATATATAAAAGGTGTTTACATACAAAAACATTATAAAAAAGTGAAATTTGCAAATTAAATACTTTTAAATTTCTTTCAAGTACAACGCTAAATAGTATTTTATTAGAAAATATTCCTTTTTTTTTTCTTTTATTATTAAAAATATTTTAAATGTATTCATATTTTTGTTCTTTATATAAGTTTGGCATAGTGTTAAGAAATTTTTGCTGATTTGCAAAGACAATTACTTTAAATTCAATTAATTTACAATACAACTTTTCTTTTATTTGAGTAATTTGTTAAATTTATCAAAAATTATGGAGCCATAAAATAAGAATACATCGTTATGTATATGATTAGGTTGATAAAATAAATAGAAATGCAAAATAATTAAAATGGGTCTCGTGTTGCATTCAAAAGTAAAAAAAAAACGTTATTTATCGTTTATTTGATTTATTTTTTTTTAAATAAATTGTACGACATATTAAACTTACCCGTTGTTATTATAATTATAAGAAACGATTCGTTTGATTTATTCATTTTGTATTTATATTGAAATGAAGGAGACAAAAATAATCAGATTTAATATTTAATCCATAAAGCATAAACATTGGTAATATTCATGAATGCGCAGTTGAGTACATATACAAAAAAAAAAAGCTAAAATAGTGGATTCAATTCAAAATTAAAATTACAATGGGAAATAAGAAAAAGTAAAGCGTTTAATTGAAGCACAGATAAATATATAAAGTACAATAGATCTTACAAGTGTATATGGAAAATAGTCCCGGACATGTTTTAACATATTTAAGTCTTGAGCCAGTCGAAACAAACATTTCTTTTTCAAAGTTATATGAAACATATAAGTTCCTATCATTTGGCGATTGATTGCAAGAGTTTTAACATATCACAATGAAAAGGAAAATAAAATACATAAATAAAAAGGAACTCATATTGCACTTAAATACTAAGTAAACTAAAGTTTTAACTGATATATTAACCGGATGCTTGTAAACTTAAATCTCACAAAGCAAGGATTATATAGAAATCTTAACTCCATGCGACTTTCGAACAACTTTTGTGCTTCCGAATACAGACATGCAGCAATGGAAGGTCAATTTTTGTTTTCACAAGATTTTTCATGATAATTCTACTCTCGATATTAGTGAAAAATACGTTGGTGTTGCCCGGAATTTGAATTTTAAGGTCAGAAGTCCGACGCACTAACCACTGAGATTACTGGTAATGTTTCAAAAAATTGCAGCTATACTATAAGTGAAAAGAGATATGGAAAGGGAAAACTGTTTTGAAATGATACTTCTTGTTTCATTAAGGTGAAGAAGGCAAATCTCGAGTTTCAAGGTAGGTGGTCACACCGAACCATAAATTTGGAGGTGGAAAACATTCAAAAAGTTTACATATAAAAGGCCTAGACTGAAGCAAAATAAACAATCTTAAAACTTAAAGAGGATAAAATGTACCAATTCTAAACCACTTCTATATGGTTTAATAAGTTGTTTCTTTTCTCTTTTATAAGAACATTAAGACTTCCATTAAAAGACTTTGAAGAGGAGGAAGAGATAAATGTCTAGCGCTATTTCATAAAAATCAGTTTTTGCTTAGAGGTTTTTGTTCCAACACAATAGGGCAGGGTAGCAATATTTCGGAATTGCCATTGTTTTATTATACGCTCTAAGTATTTTTCAAGGTAGAACTATGAATACCAAGGGCAGTGAATTTATTCTTGGTATAGCAATGACCCAACACACAGGTTCGTGCACAGAACCTTAAAAATCAGATAAGCACACTTTAATTCAATTACGGTGGCAGTAACCTCGATGTGCACAATCAACATGAGATCGAACTAGACCCTTCAAAACAAAAGTCTTGCTAACAAGAAATGAAAGAAATAAAGGTTTCCACTAGTGTCCAAATGCGAAAAATCACACTTATCTACCTTTGTGGAGAGAATTATATGTAGATGATTAGTTCGAAATAGCTATCAATCAACGGGGTAGGTGACCCAAAAAGACAGACTATGCTGACAAGTGCTATAGAACTGCAACGAATCTACACGGATTGTCAACTACTAGCTTATATATGTAAGTCGAACTCACAAGCTCTAAATGGAGATTAATAAACAATCAATCAATCATCCATTAATAATAACTGTTTTTACAGCAATTTTCTTATAATATTTTCGTCCTCGACCCAGTGAGGACCGCATTCCGCACGTCATAAGATTACTGCTTAGGCCAAGATTTGGTGAGTTTAAAGGCGACCCCGAGTTACTGATCGAACTCTAAGTTGCGTTCAGGCACAAAGCTTATATTTCACATTCTAGGATTTTTAAACGTCATTGAAAGACTTCAAGCAAGCAAAACAGACCCAGTATGCAACTCCGGTAAGGTACGATCGCAGATTCGACTTCGAATGGTAAGCAAAATTGAGCCAAAACTCGAAACCGATAGTGTTCCTCAAATCCAGTATTTTAAAAAAATGAACACCGCGGTAACGTGCAAACCGCAAGTAGTTCTAGTAGAATTTCTAAACAGACATTTCGAAAAAAACTGAAAAATCATAATAATAGCAAACACATTTTATTTATTTAAGTTTCGAAAAACACTTGCATGTGGAATTATTCAAGTCTAAGGAAGGATTGCATTCCTTTTCAACAAGAACTCTACTGACACAACAAATTAAAGGAAAATAGAGAACCAACTGAACCAAATAATAAAAAAAAATTATTTAATTTCTTAATATCAGCAAATAAAAGTTTTGTATTTGTATTTCTGTTTAATTTGCAAAACAAAAACAAAATTATTATTATTTCCTCGGAACATTAAAAATCAAGTATACATACATATGTAAATATATTTATTCTTTTTTCTCTATAACATTATTTTTATATATGGCAAATAAAATAAAAAACAAGAAATAAAAAAAAAAAATAATTCTTATGACAGTAAAAAGGATTACAAAAAAATTCACATTGACTAGAGTTTACATATAAAATAATATTTTTTACTCTTTTTTTATACAATTTACACAAAAATGCAAGAAATATACATTCATATAATCAATATGACATAAACGAAATAAAAATAAACAAAAGAAAGTCAAACAGGCGGATTGAAACAGAACAGAGGAGAGAGCAGACAATAGAATAGATTAGAAGTCCAGAGAAAGGGTTTTATTTTTTGTTTTGTTTAGATTTAAGATATACATTTGTTTAAGTTTATTAGAGAATACACAAAAAGGCAATATTTCGTGTTAGTTTCTACACTACAATAATTAATTAATTCCTTAATGTCATTCGTCAAATGATCCTAATGTTGTTTTCATGTTTGTTTTTTTTTGTTTTTCTTTATATAAATTTATTTATTTAAGTATTTATTAAATTTAATTATTAAGTTTGAAGTAGAAAAATGTTTGCTCTTTTATTATCATTTATTATTTTGTTTTTTTTTTCTTGTTAAATAGAAATGAGAAACGATTTTTTTTACTTTTGTTAGATATTATTAAAGATTACTTCTTAATGCTTGATTTGTTTTCTGTGTTAATTAGTAAAATGTCTTACTTATTAGTTAAATTTGTTATTTATAAATATTTCCTTCATTTTTTTTTTGTTTTCCTCTTTATTCCAATTAGTATTTAAATTTTGTTTTCTCTTTAAATGTAGGGCTATCAATAATATGCGAAGAGATTAGACTTTTGTGTATGATCGCCTTAGAAAATTATTAATTCACTTTTATAATGTTTTGATTTTTTTTTTGTTTTTAGTGTTAATTAATTTACGCCACATATATAATCTAATAAAAATTATCCAATAAAATTTGTTTGTTTAGTTTTCTTTTATTCTTTTCACTTAATTTTTCATTTAATTGTATATATATATATATAATTTGTTTTAAGTATATATTTCTCTATTCAAATAGAAGGAAAACACTTTTTGAAGTTAATTATAAAATAATAGAAAAAAAAAAGAAGAAAACAGGAGGAGAATTAAGAACTTGATCTAAACATACAAAAATATGATAATAATGATGTATAAAAAATAAAAATGTAAACATTGCATAAATTAACTTAAACATCAACAACCATTTTTTTGTGAATATCTGTATTTCCGACGACCGAACAAAATTCGTCGAATGATATTTTACCGTCCTCGTCTTTGTCGGCAAAACAAATAGTTTTATCTACGATTTGTTGTAATTGTGTATCCTTAAGATTATTTCCTACCATCATTTTAAGCACCTGAAAGAAAAGATGAGTAAAACATTTAAGCACATATCTTTAGGTTTTGTTCCAAAGAAGATTTGTTATAGTGAACGCGCCGCGCCCACCAATTGGTAATAAAAACAAACAGCCAAAAATGTAAAAACAAAATGCGACAGGTAATTAAGGCACTCTAATCCTTTAAAAATAGAATTGACAAGAGAATAAGAAAATATTATTTTTGTAATAATTCTTTTCAGTGTACGTGAGGTACATTTGGGTGTCTGGTGACTCACTGCTTTCAGATCGTATTGACACTAGTTGATTTTGTTTTCGTTATTCTTTTCGTTGTTCATATACACATTTAATGTAAATACGTGAAAGTAAATTGCATTTTGTTGCAAGAGAGGAGAAAGTGATTATGTAGTTTGGGAAACAGCGATCGTATTTTTTGGTTTCAGGCTGCGATAGTTATTTAGAAGGTGAACTGATGGAAAAAAAAAACGAGCGAAACAACGTGGTTTCTAATTAGATTGATTATTACGCAGCTGTTGCCAACTAAGCAAATCTTATTGGCTGAGTTTTCCTATTTAACTGGCCTCTTTACAATTGGTTAAAATATAACTCATCCAACTAATGCCAATGTCTTTGGATAACAATTCCCTTCGCCAAACGGTCATCCAATGTTTCTCTCACAACAACCAAAGCCATCGCACTTACTTTAGAGAAGGTTAAGTAAGAAGCCCTTTAAAGTAAGACTACGATGGAATTGTTTTTAAAAAGAGTACAAATACATGTTCACATTCTAACAAGTAAATGCTCTAGTTATTATTTTTTACTTGGGGAATCGATTTCTTTCGATCTTGCCATACGCTTTCTTAAAGTTGATACAAGCTTGTGCAACTACTAGCCCATGAGGTCAAAAACAAGTTATATGTACATGCTTCCATCAAGAAGAGACAGAAAACAAGCGGATAGAAAGTCATAGTGGACATACAAATTTAACGATTTGCAGCAGTCTTCGATTCTGCTTATTCCTCGAAAATTTTACCTCCAACTGAAACGACTATGTGTTAATTAATGCAACACACGCATATAATGTCCCAACATTCACAGGGACTAAATACCCTATTCGACTGTTCGAACGACCAGACACAAAGCCATGTTGAAAGTCAGAAATGTAAGTATATGTACTACCGGGTGTTTTTAAAAATCAGACGGAACGAGTTGTACTGAAACCGAAATAAGGGTGAAAAAAATATTTAGTTGATAATGTACATATGATGTGTTTATATTACGTCGAATTACGAATCACATTGCAATACCATGAACTGATCTAACAATCACTACCAAAAAAGGTAAACGTTTTCAAAACCATGGTTATGAAACAAGAGCAGACAAATAAAAAACCTAATGTTAAAAATTCTGTACTAAGAAAAACATATTTTTAAGTGAATTCCTCTGAAAATAGAAACATGAATAACTTTTTGCACTTCTCAGTCAACTATCAAGCAAAAGTGTTCGCTTTCTTTTCAGTTCCCTACTTGAAAGGACCTACATATCGCAAGATCGATCATAAACCCTTCATAAATTTTATGTAAAGTCAATCTGATATACATACTTAGTATGTACATAAGTAAAATGTGTTCAAAGTCAAAATTAAAACTTGTTGATAAGCTTAGGCTGTTTAAGGTGTCCCTTTTACGAATAAATACATGTTGATAAAAAAAAATAAAAATTTGTACGAAATCCTTGTGCGTTAAGTAGAATCCTCTACTCGGTATTCCTACCGGCAGTTTTAGAAGCGCCTCGTACAAAAGAAAGACACACAAAACAGTGGATTGTATCCAAGTAAATTTAATCCCGAAGGCGCCCAGAACAAAAAGCCGATCCGCGAGCAATATACATAAAGCGAGCAATATACACTGGTCGACCGACTGGTCTTTAATGCTTACCTTCCGATGCAGTCGATGAAACAGGCATGCCAAACACAAACAGAAAGACGGAATTGGCGGACCCAATTTTTTGGGCTTCTCTATCAAGAAACCAATATTTGACCTATAGGTATGGATGTTAGTAAAAACTAGATTGTATCGCAAGATGGGTGGAGGATGAAACCAAGACAGAAGTGATATAGAACAGCGGCATATTCCGCTTTGTAACTTCAAAAAACATCATTAACTATCGTGGCCGTTCTTCAAATACCTGGTAGTGCGGTTGGACCACAGTGCATAGTACCAAGCTAAAATAATCTTGGATATTGATGACCAAGAAAGCCTGACAGATTTATCTTGGCGACAAGAGACGGGAAATTCAAGTTTCACGATTATGATCCTGCAACAGAGTACAGCTGAACAAGCTGCGAGAAACAAAGAATCTTCTAACTTAGTATGTCAGCTAAGAAAGAAGAGACAAAATGTCAAAACCCCAATGGACTTTAGTGGCGGTACTTCAGGGGACAAATATGACAAAACAATAGGAGTGGTTTGTTAGCATAGTAGCTGTTGATAGTTCCAAACCTACTCTTAATTGGGTCCTGCGCTGTGGATCAGTAGAAAACTTAAGAATAAACTCCCAGATAATTTTGATGTTCTATTTTTCCATAATCTCACTTCTTACGAGCATTTGACAAACATTAGTGAGTACAACAATTTTTTTGTTTTTGTATTTCTTAGTTATAAGATTTTGCAAAGTTTAGTCCTTTTTTGTTGGTGGGAACGTATCTAACCTGTACAAAGATTGTGTTATAAAGAGATGAGAAGTGGACGTTAGTATTGTTTTTATATCTAATAAAATCGATCATTTTTTAAGATTGTGATAAAATAGTTTTGTGTCCCTCTTTAAAAACAATGAAAATAGCACCTTAACCAAATTGAATGTAAGCCACGATCAAGGGCGATCGAAGTGCTTGCGCATACATTATGTACATCAATAACCAGCTCACGACTTAGCTTAACGGAGTCCCGACGCATGAAGAGTCTCTGCCTGAGACACTGCAGCTTTCCACTCCCTTCTAAAAAATTCTATTGAGAGTTACAAAGCTATTTCAAACGAATTGATATACGTATAGTAGCCAAAAAACCACATGACACAAAAGTGCAACTGGTAGGTAAATGCCCATTCATTATTTTACTGTGAATTAAAAAATAATCACACCTTTCGTTTGTATATTTTGACGACTGAAAATAAATATGAATTCATAGATTAGTTTTGGCCTTGTCATGTCATACTTGGGCAAATATTGAAATTTGCCGGTTTTTCTTTGCCATGCACGTGAGTTGAATATAACGAGATAAGTTTGGAAGCCGTCCAAGTGGCTTCATTTATAATAAACAATAAACAAACAAAAATTAGAAAATGCCGAACAATGCTTCCCCTAAAATAATGTGGCTGTATAAAGAAATTGGTACCCACGGACGGCTTGGCTTGTTATTTGCGCCCTACTAGTCTTTCTAAAATACGAAAATGAAAATAACATCTAGCAATTACAAATCAGCAAAAGAAAGAGATCAGTAGCGTTGATGAGTGGAGACCCGCCATGTTTGCGCATTTATGTACCACATACGATCTTTCGCCTTCAGTACTGCCTTAAACTATGTAAGTCCGTTGTTTCAAATGAAAACATCAAATTGTAAAAGTGCATAAGCACTACAGTGAGTACTGCACAAATGATCTCACTAAGCATTTATTTTGGAGGTTATGTGCTTTTCTTAAGATGCGAGTTTTCGAGGCTAAAAATCCATCCGCTCTACTGATTGAGAAACGATTAACCAAAGGAATCAGATTGCGATTGGCGCAATCCTTTTTTGCACTCAAGATTCGAATGCGAATATCGTATAAACTACAAAAAGACGAATTGCATTGAGCAAGTTGTATAGCTCCAAATCGTTAGCTACTCATGTCTAAGATACTCGAGATAACACTAATCTCCTTCGCTTAAGTTAAGAGTCCAAGATATAGAAAAAATTCTCCCACTCTCATATTTAATTTACTTTCCAGAAACAACCGATAAATCAATGAAACGCTTCTTGTTTTATTGCTGGGACTCCGTATATTATTTTTAATTTGTATGCCATTTCTGATGAATAGTTAAGACAGTCAACATGGAGTCTGAATTGGATGTAAGAAAAAATATTATGCAATTTCACTTAGCACACCCAGGCTCGACTTATCAAAGAATCGAAAAACATCTAGAAGTTAACAGAAACACAGTTGCTTCTGCTATCAAAACCTATCTCTTAGTTGAAAGAAAAGAGGTATCTGGTAGAAAAAACGGTTTCATAAACCCAAGAAATGTCACCAAAATGTTGAAACTTCTTAAAAAAAATTCGAACATATCTGAAATTTGGGGAAAAAATAGATTGTTCGGGTTTGAAAACACACAAAGTCCAAAAAGTTCCAGATCGGAACGCGAACAAAAATTTGACAAAATTTTCATGCACCGTAATGGACGACACGATTTTATACCGCCGAAGGTAGGGGGAAAATTTCCTGATTTGGCAATCAATTTGTTCTTGAGGGCTCAAAAGCTAAACATTCACCATTATTTGAGTTTGAGAAATTTATGTGAAAGAGTGCCTGCAGAAGCGTTTAAGGACTTTTTATACCACTCATCAAGAACGCCCCCTATTTTGGCCTGATCTCGCATCATGTTGGTTGGTTTAGACCGACCCTCGATGAGGATGTACTTAGACCAGAGAAGGTTCATTGTGTTGCCGTTAAGTAAGGTGGGTGGGTCACCCACTTACTCCTGGAAGCATCCGCTCCTTTTTATGAAAGAGCCAATGCTAGCCGTGCAGGCGGTGTACAGGTCATTGAGATCGTTGAAAAGGTATTTACCTAGTGTGGTCTTTCTAATGTTGGCAAGTGCAGGGCATGTACATAGGAGGTGACAGATGGTTTCCTCTTCTTTCTCATCCCTACAGTTTCTGCAAGTCATTGTAGGGGATGCCCAGTTTTTCAACATGCCTTCCTATAGCACTGTGGCCGGTTAGGTATCATGTTACTATGGAAAAAAGACGAACTTAGGTCAATTCAACAATTTTGGGCTCTGGTCAAAAGAGTGTTAAGTGCCACCACAAAAGATGTAACACCATTGAGAAATTCCAAAAATTCTGGACAAATAGCTCCAAAAAAGTGACAGATGAGAGAATAAAAAATGATGGAAGCTGTTCCGGAAATTTGTTAAAAATCAGGATTCATTTTTTTTGTTAATTTTTATAAATTTGGAATCAAAAGCTAAATAAATACTTTTCATTATTTTTTGAAATTATCTTTTTATTACATTTTTTTGCTCATTTTCTGTGGGTAAATTTTTTCATGGTACTCCTTACATATGTTTTTGGTGTAATGTATGTATGTGTATACATATATGTAGACTTGATCACTGAAGTCGATAAAAAAAGTATATTGTCGGCACTTCTATGCAAACCGCGAATAATTTAAAAAAAAAAGCTAGACTTGTACATCCACCGATTGCACATGTATTACAAGTATCCGTACAATATCTTGCATCACAATTTGTAGGTACACATGGACATGGTACGCAGTCCGTTGTTTCCGCTGTTTTTTTTTTATTTGACACAAACACACTCATTAGTAGAACGATCTACAATCTAATGAAAGACAAACAATATCGCGTTTCGCGCGAACATTCCACCCAGTAGAGCACATGTTTAATATAATAAACGTTTGGTGTTTTTATCATCATTGTTCCTTCCTTTAGTGGACCTTCATGAAGAACATCTCTTGAACAAATATTTAAAGACAACAAGAATTAAGAAAATATCAACAAACTATTCGGCAATTAAAATTTTCCCCATTCTCGAATTTACTATGCAGTTCACTATGAAATCAAAAATAGATTTTTTTCTATCTACACATAAGAAATAAAGCAAAATGCGAACAGACAAAAAAAAGAAATAAATAAATAAACGACCGACTAATAATAATGTGTGCCGGTGGGCTAGAATCGCGAAAATGAACAACGATTTTGTTGACATTCAGATATTTCGTTTTTTTTTTTTAATATTTCCATTTACCTGAAACAGTTCACCATTAGATATGTAACCATCATTGTCCATATCGTATATACGAAATGCGAACCGTAATTTTGATAGTTTATCTCCTTTGACACTAAACTGTGAAACACCTTGGATGAATTCTTTAAAGTCTACTTCACCATTCCCATCGGCATCAAATATATCGATGACACGTTGTACCAAAGGATTCTGTTGTAATTCGGGCAGAGACATAAATTCATCGACACTCAGTGCACCTGAATTGTCCAGATCGAGTTTTCGGAAACGTTTGCCCAAGCGACGGATTTCATCTGCGTCAACTGTAAAACAAAAACACAAAATAAAATAAATTAACATGTTAATAAATACCCTACGTTTATAACTCTCAAAAGTGATGGCCGTAAGTGAGGAATTATTTTGTGTTAAACTGAATAACAATAGAATTATTATTGTTTGTGAAAAATATTGATATAGGTGGTGGTTCCTGTGAATTATCATATCACCGTAAAAAATTAGAGGGGTATTGTAAATGTATAATCCATTTATTTACACCGGGGAACAGGTGTGCAAATAATTTCAGATCGCTCGACATGTTTTTCAGCACAACTCGTTGTAAAGATTTGACAGGGAATATGTGCCCAATTTCGCTTTAGCGTGTAATAATTGCATCAATTTTTTTTACTAATCTAAAACGTGCGAGATACTCGCTGATAGGTCCACAGGGACGGCTTTCGATAAGGTAGCGTGTACTGAAGAAATGCCCTGTTGAGTTAAGTTTACTACTCAGGAGGACTAATTGATGCAGCCACAGTTTCATCCAAACTGGTACCACTATGCGCAAGAAGGTATTCAGTCTACAAGTATTATGATTCCGACTGTCATCAGGGACACAGGATACACTTGTTTTGAGGGAAACAAACGAGCTGACCGTTCTGTCGTAGCTGTAAATATAATAACGAGAAAGGATCGGGCCTTAGAGAGGATCAGACAATTCTCATAAGGTAAATCCTTTGTCGACGACCCTATAGAGATACCAGTGTTCCGACATTTTTTCACCGTGTACGGTCATATAACTTGTGTAATGGTTGCTACCAGATATTGCTGATTTGCTTGCTACTTAATATGTCCCGCATCTTGCTGATTTGCTACCTTACACTAAGGACTTACTATGTCCCCACAAAAAAAATTCCCACGGTGTTATATCACACGATCTAGGAGGCTAATATTGGGACTGTTTTTCATGTTTGACAACAAAAAAGCGTTTGATATGGTTTGATAACGTTCTCTATCGACTGTAACATTGGATCCCATGATACCGCCAGCATGCAATCGCACCAAACTGTTATTTTTTGGGGAACGAACATTTCTTGAACGAGTTGGTGGCTTTGAATCAAGAAAAGTAAAACGGATAGCAAAATTCATCAACTCTGCGACGAATTACCTGCTGAGATGAACGATTATGTCGACCATAAATTCCACGTAATTTTACGAATTCAACAATTACTTTCGAAGCAAATTTGAATGATTTCACTGCGTTGAAATACTAGCCAATCCAACAATGCACAACTCGAGCCATTTTAAAAATTATACTCTCCCCATAAAAGGTGCTCTCAGATCTACTCCTACAATTGCTTCTTGCGACTCAGCTTCACTTGGTGATGGCGGTAAAATCAGTACTAAGACTTAGAGAATCATCACAACTGACTCGTGCCTATAGCCTATGTAAAATCATAAACGGAAATAATATTATTCCTTCTGACTTTAATTTACGGTCTTCTATGAGAATTCCTGGCACTAATAAATATTAAACGTATCTTATTATAAAGTATGGTCAGGCTCAGAGTATCTAATTTTACACCGAGAGAATTGGTATTTTCTCCAACAGATTACATTATTATCCTCAAATGAGCTAGTCTCTCTATGAAGATGGTCAGTTCAAGATAACATTGTTTACGGTTTCAGGTCAAAGTAATATTAGGGGAAACGAACTCACTCACTGGGATTTCACAGTGTGAAATAGACAAGGCTCCTACGCTCTGCTAAATAAAAAAAAATTGACCGAACTACAACAAGGCAAAAACAAGTGATTTCTGAATACAATCCGTGCAGACATTGCCAAAATAACACGGAATAGAACAGATCATTGGGCGATAGGAGACCAGCCAATTTATAATGCACATTGCTTCATAGCAAAGTTGAGCCCTGTTCGTCACTAGCTACTGCAGACAATATGTACTCAAATCATTCTTTAATTCATATGATGAGGTTTCAGAAAAAATATTAGAAAAACAATGTTTCTTAATTTAGAGATTTCTCAACAACATTTCATTCAAAATTGATCATGCACTAATAAATTAAATATATTTTATCTCCTTAGACAACTTAGAAATAAATAAGAATTTGTATTGCATAACCAATATCTTTTACTAACAGTTTTAGGAAATAAAACACAAAAAAACAACATAACCATTCGCGCACAATGTGAAGTGACTCAGGTCGGTATCCTGTTGGAAGCAGAACTTCGAAGGCAAATTAAATAAAGCCGCAGATTTATTTCCTGTACCACTATCAGCTATACAACCCCACAAGATAATCAACCGTCATTCTCCAAATCAACCACTTGGTTGGTTTTGACCGGCTCTTGGTGAGGATGCAGTTAGACAAAAGAAGGTCCATTGTACTGCCGATTTGTAAGGTGGGTGGATCACCCTCTTATTCTGGGAACGATCCGCTTTTTTATATGAGGGAGCTAATCTTAGCCGTGCAGGCGGGGCTGAAATCGTTAAGATTGTTAAAAAGATGGCTTTCCCAATGTTGACAAGTGCAACATTCCAGTCTATAGGACAGTGACCGGTTAGGATGTTAACTACCTTGGAGAGGATTCCTCTCTTGTGTTTTAAGTCTGATGGTCCTGTTTTCGTTCAAGGTCGGCCAGAGAAGCCTAGTGGTGTTATATTGGTCAAGTTGATGCCATCGATGATTGGCCACCCTTCCCGCTTTGGCGTTGATAAGGCATTTAGCATAAGACGTTGGCGACTCGATGTCGCTGACGCTTATGCTATCTAAAACAACAACCACTTACAACTGCAAAATCGATGTTGTGTGCTTTTGAAACTTAATTCAACCAATATCCAACTATGTTATCATAATACAATTAAGGTGCATAACAGCCAACCAAAAATGTCAAATTTTCTTGTGCTAAATACCACTGTTTGTCTCCAAGTTGAGATCGATAATACTAATACATACTGTATTTGCAACTAAACTACTACTGAAGTTGTGCATTAGTTTCTTCAAAATTCAAAAACAGTCTACTAATTCTACTCTTGGAGTAGTTATGTGTACATATTATACAAGGTGGAGCAAAAGTTGTTCCCTGATGTGCTTTGGCTGTAATTTGTTTTATAAATGAAAAACTTTGGATCTGCCTTTGGATCCTGTTTATTTAGAGTGTAATGTACGATTCATGTCTTGTTCAGGTATATTTTTTATCTGTTTACTTCACCAATGTCAAAGTAGAATTGACATTTACCGCCATTTGCAAAAATTATAGCATCTTTCGGTAGGGTGATGACTTTTGGGCCACCTTGTATATGGCTCTGACTCCTATATCACATTAATGTAATTTACAGACCGAGCTATTTAGAAAGAATTTCCTGTCAGTTAAGTTCCCTCACTTTATTAAAGACTAGCTGATCCGAGCTCGCATTACCTCATGGCACTTCTGGGCCAAAAAAAGAAAGTAAAACTTTTATATAGTTCATATTTACCCGGACTGTAAATATTATTTTCTGATGCGCAAGATTTTGCTTGGCATTATTCAGCTGCGTTTAGTCCTGTCTCTATGTGGGCCATTTTTGGTTCACTAACGCAATGTAAAGGCATCTCTGCGTTGACTGATTCCGATCAAATCAAAACTAAGCATTGCTCCCACTATGAGAAATTCATGTGGATTGTGTTGGGTAGTTTGAACCTGATGCGTGTTCAGCCAAACATAAAAACAATTCTAATATCTTCGCAATTATTTTTTTTACAAATATTTTCAATTTTACAATTTTTTTATATGTATAGATATAGATTCTTTCAACATTGCAGAGTACCACGCCAAAAGAAACCATTTTCATGTTTAGTTTCACTCTCGGATGTTTGTTTTTTGCGGCCCTTTTAAATCTGAATCAGGTTTGGCCCATGTAAAACTTTGGGTTTGCCTCACTTGCCTATACACTGGACTGTGCGCTTCTGCACATTGTGCATTCGCAACAAAACGGTTGTTTAACTTAAAAACGCTCTCTGTTATAAAATTATACGAACAATGTATTACCGTACTTTTACCTTTTCATTAAAACTTAACTTTAATGTTATTTACTAAAATTTACTCAAATTCATGTTACAATAGCGAACTAGAAATTTGCAATTTTATTTTCTATTCAATTGAAGTATTGAATACATACTATGTAGTTCATGTAAATGAATAAATAATGGTTTAATTTTTTGAATAAACTTAAAAATTAAGGAACTTTATCTGTCTACACACATTCCTATTTATTTGATTGTTTTTTTTTATGCAAATATAGTATTTTTTTCTTTATAATTGCGGTCATGTGAATTTAAGGTAACATGTTGAAGCAGATAGCCCCCATCTGCGTCTGTTTTCCTTGGGGTTATTTTTCTGTTTACATTTAACTACTTTCAAAAAAACTTCAACAACACAAGAAATCTTTAAATTCGATATCAATTCGGTATGCCATGTCATAATAAACTTGTTTTTACATTCATTTTACTAGATAGAGCTCAGAGAGATACTCCTCACGACCATCTTGCATCCGCGGTAATGGACTTTATCTGCAAATAATCGTGTTTAGTGAATCTCCAGCATTCGGACGCGTCATTGTCGCTGTTTCTTAGCAGAAATAACTGCTGACAACTTACTGACAATTTTACACGAGCTTATACCTTTGCCAGGGATATCAGCGTTATAGAATTGACACCAGGAGGGTACGCTTAGAATTTATTTCTGTAGACACATTTAAGTACTGCAAGTGTACGTTGCCCAACCTAATTTCATTTTACTCTTTAAGACCACATATTTCAAGAAAGTCAACTAGTGAATATTTCCACAATAGCTTTGCGGCTTGGCCGGTATATTAAAATTAGAACTAAATTCATTGATGAATATATTTTTGGCAGCAGCATTCTGTTGTACTTTGTACCTTGCCTATTTGCTAGTATTGTATTCTACTCTAAAACGCGGAAGATCTAGTGAAAGTGTAGGCGTATCCCAAATGAGATTTGCACGGTTGAATTAATTGCAGTGACAGACCGACATTTGGGTGTTTAATGGAATTCCCAAGAACATGATTTTTCCATTTTTTTTGAGAATATTAGCAAATAATGTCGATGTTGTTTGACAGGCTCAGAATTCATGATAGCAAATGAAAAATGACGAAAATGGTTGGTGAAATCAGAAAACAATGACTAAATAAGTTCCAGGTTCAACGAAAGATTCGAAAGGAAAAGTAGGAACTAAAGCCTGGTATAAAGAATAAAGGAAGAAGCCTGGTGAAATGGGTAAGTTGCAACATTGGGTACATTGGTGTAGACTTCGCTTACATATGTACATATATCAGTATTCAAAAAAGTTGATAGATGGATTAGACTAAGTACCTGGTTATCTTGTCTTGGAAACCTTAGTTCGTTAATTTACTGGACTCCGTCCCCGCAAAACAAGCTCGAGCTTAATGCTATATTAAGGCGAATGAAACCCCTTCACCCGCATTATAATGAGTATATTAGGCAATCCCCTTCTTCGATTGAGGCGATTGATTTCTTTAGGGAATGGAGACATGTCCTACGATTTCAGGTGTTCCCGATACATTTTCTTCCACCAAGAAACCGTTGGGGTGGAATGAATCCTTAAAAAGTGTGTTGCTTCTGTTCATCTAAAAGAAAAAAAATCCTCTAGCTTTTCACTATCGAAACTAGATGCTGAAAAATGTTAAACTTCAAACTCGATCGGGTTAAGCTGAAGACTAGCGCCGCGGCCAAACTCCCACTGTTCTTTCTTATAAATCTGCTCTAACTTGCTGTTCTTTGATTATGTATCTATCCTGATGTGTTGGCTGAGACTCTTTTTTACTTTTTGGCATTTTTGGTGGTGTTAGCATGTGTGACGTTGGCTTGCCTCTGTTTGAGATTTTTTTGTCATGGAAAGTTTGGGTTAGATTTAAGGACGCAAATATCGCTTAGGTATGTGATACTAAACCTACTTTAAACAGTAAGGAAATTTGGGATCCACTAAATACTGTAAACGACTAAAGTGGCCACATATCACCTTCCTCTAGCTTACAGAAGAAATTTCCGCCCAACTTTGAAGGGCATATGGTATCTATGGCCTTGTGGGCCTATGTTAGATTGGAGAAATTCTGGGTAAATTATGAAACTAAGCAGATCGCTGGCCTTCTGATGAGTCGCGCCATGAGGCTAAAATTATGAAATACGAATACAAATAGTCTGCCGTAACCTTTACGCCTCGAAGAACATCACACAGCTACTTTGTGAATGTCAGGACATATGTAGCTCGAAATGTACCTGGGAAAGTATTTTATCACAATTTAGAAGAAGTCGGGTCTGCGAACCAATTCAATGAGATAGTAAGAGTTGCACGGATTTCAAATGCATGGAAAAGATGGTTAAAGTTTGTTAACATAATAGTTCTCTAAGAACCGCGATGCCTTATAATAAACTCATAACCCTACACTACTTACTTACATAGGATAGAAAGGGAGTAAGCATAAAAAAGGTTAGACTAGTATTCTTTGACTCTGTTAACTCCCTACATAGCGGTAAGTCAAGCATGATAGTATTTACACACTCTTTGCTATAAATAACCGCCAGCGAATTATAAATATTTCTTATAGTGTCAAAGAAAGAGAAACAAAGAAGAAAGATGTAGAGAATAATACGCTGTTGCCAATAAATCGATCTTTTGATCTGCTTGGATAAGTTCATTAAATTATTCAGATAAACTTCCTTCGAACGGCCATTATTTTTAGAAAATAACTAGACAGTGTCAAATTTTTATGAGTCTTTTTCTTTTAATTATAACATAAATTAGGAAATAAATTTAAAAGTTATCATAAAAAACAAAGCTCTTCACATAACTCTGCCAGAGAATACAAAGAAATATAAATTTTTATTTTCTGAATATTTTTTTGTTCATTAAATTTACCACAAAATATATGCATAAGTAAGCAACAGAGGACATGTGTACATTTCTATAAAGTCATTCATAATTTGCTGGTTTATCAAGTAAAATATAAAATTAAATAAAGTAATGCAAACATAAACACATTGTCAGGACTTTAAAAATAAAAAACCGGGGGAAAGAAACAGGTATTCATTGTAGTAATGGATATACGTATTAAAAAAACAGTTTTCTTTATTTTCCATCTAATTAGTTGTTGACTATTTTTAGTTAAACAAGTTTCTGGTAATGTGATTAGTGACGAGTAGGTAAGTTTAAGTTCACAAGGTTTATAAATAAACGTTTTCGTTTGAAATGAGTTTGAAGAGATTTCCTTTTTTTTGTTTTTTAGTTTGTGAGATTAATCTAAATGTGTATTTATACATTTTTTATCCCCCTAGACTACTCCTCTGTGTACCATTAATTATAAATTAAAATTGATGTTCGATGTTTATTTTGTTTCGAATTTATGATCTATGAAACATAAACTCTTATTTATTGTCAGTTCATGTAAAAGAAAGATATGAAACGACAGCTGACAATTTGAGACTTATCTTGTGAAGTGCTGATTCATTTGTTTTTTTATGAATTAATTGTAAAAATTGAGCTCAAGTATAGCTAAAATGTTTAAATAAACAGAGTTGTTCAAAATAATTGTAGTAATTGCAATATTTGAACATATCTCGCAGGTGGAATCTAAATCCAATTCCCAGAATTTTAACTTTTCCACAAGTTCCAAATATATAGAAACTTTAAAATAGCAGTTGCTAAATAAATGTAAGGAAATATAATTTATAGTTTAAACTGTCAAGACAAATCCATGAAATATAAAAAAAATATTGCGAAATAAAGTGGTTTTTGATAATTTCAGAAAAAGTATACATAATTACTATTAGTGGGTCGGGGAAAGAAAGAAAACCGCGACATACTAATTTAATTACGCCTACAAGGAAAAACTTACGCCGGATTTCAGTAAATTTATTGAATCTACGGTTTCTATGATTGCTAATGTAATAAAAAACCAATAAAAGCTGGGCGCTAGCAAAAAACTTTAGCCGATCATTCTAAACAAAAAATAAATATTTGACGAAACAGGTCGATGGGACCCAGGACTCAATTAGTTATTTAAGACGCTCGCGAGAGGTGAGGCCTTCAAATAAATTTTGGGTGTTGTCTAGGAAGTAAATCTCCGTAGTCCAACCTACTAACCGCTTGACCAGTGGCGCTCACCTTACTTCCTTAAAAGTGATTCTAAAAGTTGTTCATCTTCAGGTTCAGTGAAGTAACAATTCGACTTATTAGACTAACGACTATTAGAAGGTCTCGCAAAGCTTCACCTTTCACGCAGAAACACGTCAAAGCTAGGATTGAGTTCGGGAAATAACGCCTCAAATGGGCAGCCGAAAAACGGCGTAATGCATTGTGGAAAGTAAAATTATGTTGATGGTGACATGCAATCTCGAATCTCATCGGGTCCATGACTTTTGGTATTGGTTGGGAAATCCAGATTTGACAGAAAAGAAAGGCATTTTTTGTTTAAAGTTTTGTTGATAAGAAAACACTGCTCATATTAGGTCTTCTAGTATTCTGCAAAAACAGTGAATTTCAATAAATTTCTACAAAAATTCACGAAATCCTGTTCGAGTACGTAAAAGTTTTCGTAAAAGAGTACTCAAGGAAAAGTAAGAAATTTCGCCATGGTACGAGTTTTAGTGCAAGAGATTTATATTTATTCATTTATGAAATCTGTCAGACCGCTTGTTGTGTGTGTATTTGTTTACATTTCCATTTGACGTTTAAAAAGTGGGCAAATTTCTTAAATTCCGTGTTAGTTTAACTTCTTGTAAAAATCTCTCAGAGAGAGGTACTCTGTCGATTCAGATTGTCCTGTCGGAACACTTCCGCGGATTTTTTTGAGATATTAGTAGTTGGCGTCAAATGTAATTGGTTAGGTTTTCAAAAACAAATTTGTTTTACAACAAAGTTAATGCTTTGCTCAGCAATTAAATTGGTTTACTGTGGTATTTGAACTGTTTACTTCAAGAATATCTCAGTTTTTAATTTGTTTTCTATCCTTTTGTCGAATGCGATTGACATTTCTAAACGTCACAAAAACTCCAGGAAATTTCAAAAAATCTGAAAATCCGGTTTGCCGTAACATGTCGCCTCTCCGCTTCTCTCCTCGCCAGAAACGTTAAGAAAACCAGTGCGACAATCCTGATTTTCTTTTTCAGTTCGGAGCAGAGCCTGAGTTGTCAAAAAAATGTTCGTGTTTCTTTTTCAGTTCCGAGTGCTGAGAGCGCTTAAAGCGTGTTCCTTTTTTCGCTTAGAGGGTGCTCGGAGCGCGCTCTATTAGCTCCACATCAATTGACTGAGCATCCTGAGCAAAAACAGAGCACGAAGAAATTGACGTTTGATAGGAAAAAAAGAAATCAAAAAACACAATTCAAACAATTCAAATTGCTCCCAATGTCTTGTTGTTACTTAATTTTTAGCAGATAATAATTAAATTCGTATATTATTTTTGTGTTTTAAAAGCCCAAAGGCATGGATTTTTAATTGTTTTCTTGTTATGTGCTCAATCGTGTTTCTTAAATACATCAGAGCACGCTCAGTGTGTTCAGGTTCTGGTCCAAACTAAAAAAGAAAAACGCCTTATGTTTTCATACATCTATCAAATGTGACTGATCCCATATTTGACAGGCAAAAATGGCGCATGATTTGAAATTAAAGTTCTTGTTGAGATGCCCATCGAAGACAGTACGTCGAAAGCATACACAGATTAATAAGCACCCAGTATGTAATACCAAACACGTGTATCTCAGTTACTAACTCTGTGTATGAATAGTTACATTTTTCGAATCCTTTCATTTTATATTCCATATTCCAAATGTAAAGCATCCATGTTTAACTGTAGTTCCATTTTCACTAGCACGTTTCCATACTTAATTATGAACTTTTACGATCGTCGTTAAAATAATAAGACGAATGTGAGCATATGCAAAATGTTTCGTATTTATAAACAGCTCCGCTTATATATTGTCTCCATCCAGCACAAACGAAAACTATTTGGGCTTTTATAATTATATATTAGCATGGTTATATTCGTATTCCTGGGGTCAATCAGAACCTATAAACAAATCAGTTTATATGATTTGTATGAGTTGAGCCATATTTTTGATTTAAAAAAAAGATATATAGACTGAAAGACAGAAGGCACTATGTAGTTGTGGTGATTATTTAGTTTTTACTTTTTGTTTCAACTTTTGTATGGTACAATTCAATCTTTTACCGCTCTCGGTACAAAACCATCTTCGACGATTGGACATTAAAATGAGTGCTTACAACCCACTCATTTGAATACAATACTCGTACAGCACCTTTATATCTTGTGGAATAATTCCGTACAATTTGCCGTATCTAAGCTGCATTTATGCCTTCAATTAATTGCTTTTAAGAAGAGAATTCATAATAAACGTGTTTGTGTATCTTAAGCGCTATAATTTTTGGTTCTGTTTGCCAAGAGATAAAAAAAAAGATTTACAAAATGTTGAATTTGTTCGACAAGTTACTCTATTTTGCTGTGAGACTATAACATTATTCGATTAATTAACAAACAAAACATGAATAATGGGCTAGAGAGAAGCCCACACACGCTATGTAAGATAATACATATGTTGCAGTAGGGGTCATTTTGCAAAACAGCCTTTAATTAGTGAAAACAAAATGAAACTGTAAGTTTAAGCAATGATGTCATTTCAATTGACAACTTTTTCCAATGAATCGAGGACATTCAGATATTACATGGAGTGCGGAGAACATGCGACTAAAGGATTTACGGCAGTCATTGAGCTTTTTACAAAAATTATGTTTGTACGACACAAAATTTATACTCTGTGGCTAAAAACCGAAAGACACAACCCCCGAAAACAGATTCGACTTTGTAGGACTGTCCAGGTTCATGAACACTATGGCAGGATTACCCCTCTGCCTCGTACGTTCCCGTTTTCAAATTGATCGCGGACTAATAAAGTTGGAAAAAGCTGACACATACAAAATACTGACAGAAAGTCACAATTGCGATTTAAACTGCACAAATCTTTACTAACCTTCAAACTTTCTTTAAGTGTTCTCAACTAGTTCCTTCTAACCTGTCACCGGTCATATAAACTTTATCAGCGATCACATTTTAAATAATCCACTATCAATTTCATTTCATCACCAAACTTTAATTTTATTAAGTATGGAGAATACTCGTAAATCATTACTACAGCACTCGAACTGTTTCAGTTTTAGTCGAGGACCATGATTAAAAATGCTACGCATTGCAGTTATGTACAGAATATGTATTTTAATATAAATGCACCTGTAAACTTTTTTTTTATGATCTGTCAATGTCAAAACGTCAGTGAAGGTTTACATTTTTATCATGGTTCACATGGTTCAAAAATTATTACCGAAATTGTGACCGATTGGGCTTTGCAAAAGTTTGAGGAAAATACTGAATTTCATAGAAAAATCATCTTCAGCCCACAACCCACACGATGGATCCAGATCAGTAATATGAACCAATAAGATGGTGCAACTGTTAGGTGCTTATTAAAAGAATTATTTTCTTGGTACAACGTCAAAGTTGTATACCGCAGGGTCACATCGACTTCAGCAGTTGTTTGACTAAAAGCAGTGTGTTCTCAGTACTGAGTGGGGAAAGTTTTCCGAGAAAACAGTATGTATCTCTACGTCTGATTTCGAGTATGAGTGCGAATTCTATTTCAACCGTAAGTCGAGTGTCGTTTCCAGATATTTAGCTTCGTTTGCAAAAGGTATCCGGATCAAGTTTTGAGAAATCACCCAATCATTGACAGATTGACATTGACATGGACACCAGTTCTTCTTCCATTCGTTTACTTCATTCTGTGGGTTTTAAAGTGGATAACGGTGTAATCGGCAAGGTATATCCCTAGTATATATTTGATAGAGAAGAGACCCAGGAAAACTTCCTCACGATACACCGGAGGACATTTCTTTTAGCTCTGAGTATTCGCTTCTATATCTCACCCGGAAGTCTATTCCCCCGGAGATATGATTCCAGAATATCATATAGGCGTCCGGGGAGAGCTTGCATTCTAACCCCTTGCTCCACTCTTTATCAAAGGCTTGCCGGAAATCAAGGAACACGCTTGAGTTTTTTTTTGATTTCTCAATCGTCGAATCCTTCTCTTTGAACCCAAACTGATGGCAGAGAATAAAATTATTATTTTCTGCAACCGGTTGTTGGGGAACACAATGGATCCATCGGGATCCGAGTGACACTACACCCTCTCTTGGTTGCAGTCCTTTAACCTACCTATCTACCATAACCGGTTGTAGACAAATAAATAAAAATAAATACTTGGCGCTACAGGTCGATGGGACCCAGGGCCTACCTTCTCACAACCATTCGCGTTGTACGTGTTATATTCTTTACACGAATGGAAGGTGCCTACTGTTTAATGCCGTGTCCGAAGGGCAATTTGTTATTTGAGAAGCTTTCTCAGGACAGTTGTATTCTCGGATGTTTGTCAGACGCTCGCGAGAGGTCGTGAAAAACTTTTTAGGTGTTCCCCGACTGGGATTCGATCTCGAACCCCTTGCTCCATAGTCCAACGCACTAACCACTGAGCCACGACACCCACCTGTTGTAGATGTCTTAGTAATATCTTGAAAAATATTTTGAATATGACTGAAAGAAGCGAATATACGATTTTGTCACTCGGCAGTTTTCCTGGTTTAAAAACCCTTATGTCGGTCGAAACATGTTTTATGATGATGACTAGCAAATGGAAAACATATCGCGCGTTCTGTTGACAAATCTTTTTTGATTTTCTTTTCAAGTTCTTTCTGTCTTTCATCGCACTGGAGTTGATAACGACGGAGATATTCAAATTCATAAACAGAGTGTTTTTTATTTGTTTATGCGTTCGCAAGATTCGTACATTTATAATGTGTGTAACGCTGCATAATTAGGTTCTATCCATCTATTAACATTCACGTCTGGTCAAACAACTTCTGAAAGATTAAGTACTTAAGACACGTCAGTAAGTCTGTCAGCACCGTTTAACTCTAAAATTATAAATGCAACACCTGTGCATGTCGACTGTATAGGATTAAAAGTAGTTAAGTGAAGCGAATATCCATCACCAAAAAAAACGTCAGCCCGTGTCTTGGTCGACATCCCGACTTTGCTTCGACATTATAGAACCATACATTGTGTGCATACTTCAACAATCAAATCCAATGTAGGCCGCGGCCTCTTTCAATTTTAATTATAGTCCCACTCTGAGTCCACTGGTAGTTGGCATTCATGACGACTAGGGAGTTTTTCGCTAATAGCAAAAAATTACTATGATCGCCAATGGCCACAATGTAGCCACACCTAGAACTTGTTCGCAGAAAGTTTAAAGTATTTCAAATGTAAAGCAAATTCTTACAAATATTCATTAGGCGGCACCAACCACTTGTAAGGCTGCCGAAGGATAATCAATTTTTGTGCAGTTCACCTATGTAGGTAGTGTAATGAATACTGTGTAGGGAAAATCAATAAGTAACAAAGTGAATAATCCATTTGGATACATTTTTGAATGGTATTTCTGTTTTAAATTTGTACAATTGTTGGAAAACAAAAACGAGCAATACTTGTTGCTCTCTACTGCTATGACAATGTGTTTGAATGTCATTTTCGTGGCAACAAGGGGTAGTCTCTGATTCGGTCATTCCCAAGAACCTGCTTTTCATAAATTTACTGTAATTTATCCTAGTCAGAGTTGTTTTAAACATGTGACCACACTAGGTGTTGACGCCAGGTAATTTATTTATAAATTTGCTCATACGACTGAGTACGCAGTCAAGTAAATAGTTCTCTTACTTTTCTTAAGTGCGAGTACTATGCACTTTAGTATGGTAAGACGAGTAGGCCTACTAGTTTTTACTTTGGTTGGTGTTGCCTATTTACCATACGCTGTTGGTTTAATTACATACGGTGACTGCGTAATAAACCTTTAATAGTAAGGGGTCAATAAAAAGCTGGTATTATAAATGACAATGTAAAATCCATATAATCCAAATGTGGTTCAATTGCACTCTTTAATACGTTTTAGTTTAATCTTTGGCTTATGACGTTGAATAGGGCAAGATGTGACTGTACAAAGTTATAATATTATTTTGCGATATGGAGAGAATACAATTTTTAAGCAAAGTGATCAGGTGTACTCATAAGGAGGTAGCATGGGTGATGGGTACTATTGAGTTCTAATAGTTTTCACACTTTTCCCGATAAAAAGATGAAGATTTCTAATTGAACTCGAACTTTAAGAGAACTAGTGTATTATAATATCTTTTCCGATATAAGAATATACATAAATACACAGTCATGTTTGCTTCTGTACCAAAATGTGATTCGAATCAACCTTTTAACAACAACCTTTTACCGGCCACCTAGCGTAGTTCATAAAATAGCCTGCTGTCGTTGAGTTCTGCTCTTGAGAAAGCACAAAAAGGATATACAACTCCATTCGAAAAAGTCTTATTTAACACAAAATAGAATTGCTCGATGAAACTCTGATCTCGAATACTCCACGAAAAGTGTAGACCATTTTGTGTCCCCTCCCCGATCTGGAAAACCTGCAATTACTCTCTGTTCTGAAGGTACATATGTACTTCAACACAGATATTGAATGATATGGGGAACACCCCTAAACATAAGTAAATAACAATCGGAATTCTTTTCCAATCTTACAGGTAGCTACTTAGTAAAATCACAGTGGTATGGTATAGGTTTTAGGGAATAAGATAAACATTTTCCGAGATCAGATTTTCCTAAATCGAAAGATTTAGGGATAGAAAACCTCCTGGACGAAATAGAAAAGTCGATAGAAAAGTTATTCGTGTTTCTAAGACAAATTGAAGACTTACCAAAGATGTGAATGAAGAGCACAACTAACATTGTTGAGACCAAACAAAGTGCCAGAATGGGTAGGAGAGGTTACACTGTTAAGTAAATAACCTATAAAAGCACGCCTATCTTTTGTAAATAGCCACCTCCAATTGATCGGCGTAAGGAATATACAAAAGTGGAGTCAAATTATATAATTTGAAACAATAGAGATTAAAGAACGTTTACTTTTCAGAAAGATATTGATCTAAATCATATTTCGAGGAAAACAAAAGTACCATAGAGGCAGGCAGCTCGAATGTTCAGCCCGATTTAAATCCTAGTAAGTTTTTTAGGTATAAAAAACAACAGAATTGTTGAGATCAAACACAAAAATCTCATCCATATCTCTTCTGCGATGTTAATTATTCGTTCATTAAATGCTCAATGTTAAGTCATCATCAAAATAAAATACTTTGAGTCAAACGGAGAAGTAAACTGACTGTTTTTCACTTATCACAAGTTTAATCGTAATTTTCTCTTAATTTTAATGTTGCCTCTCAATATGAACTCCAACTCTACACCTCCACGGTGGTGGCTGCTGGGTGCCGAGTACCTCGACTGGAGATTGAATACTAACTCCTTTGAAAGATCGATGGTGGTAGCAAACGGGAGAGAGGGCGTGTTTTCTCACTAAAGCACTTCCTCTTAATACAGGCGGGAGCACACGAATGCCCTAGATGGAATCCAAGCGCAGCCAGGTTCAACTATTAGTGTTGTCCATGAATGAATGAATAAATACTGAATGCGAGGGAGTGTACCAATCAAACCCAGAGCGACAACAGTATAGAGAAAGATCTCGCCTGAGGTGGCGGACACAAGTAGAAGATGAACTCAATCGACAAACTGAAAGCCCAGTTTCATCTTCAATCGTAGCCACCTAAGCCAATAAGTAATCATTAGCTTTAACAAGCAAGGGACTTTTTTTTTTACCTACAACGTAAGTCGACTGGATAGCAAACAGCGGTCAAAACTATGTAAATAAAGTGGACTTCAGATGTAACGAATGATATACATTGAAGTACATTGTGGATCCAACCTCTGTTAGTATGATCGACGGGTATTAAGTAGGTTATTTAACCCAAAGAGTCCACTGCAGTTTCTTCGACATTTTTATGGAACAATCTTTATGCTGACTCCCCACTCTAACCGTTTCTTGCGATTTGGTGGCCTTAGAATGTGTTTTCAATTCCACCTTAAGTCTAACCGCAACTAAACGCCATTTAAAGATGCTAACAGATGAAAGGATATCTCTATTGTTACTGACGTCTGTTCGATTTGATGTTTCGCAATAAGTCCAATGTTAAAATCATCCGAGTATGTTGAGACATTAGGTGTTTCCGAGGGTTTTCTGTCATAAATGGTACCAATATCTCTGAAATGTTACGCAATTTTTTATTTCCTTGAACTATCCCTAAGAGAAATATCTTTTGTAAAGCAGGGGATCACATTTTTTGCTTTCATTCCTCTTTTAAATCAAAAACAATACTAATTCAGCTTGAGTTGTTGTCGCAACCAATGAGACAACGATGGTTTCTCGTAAAACAATGTCTTTGTTTTAATTAATTTTTCTTTCCCTTAATGATATAACCATTCCTTCAAATATTTACGACTTGTTATTTTAAAATAATACCGAAAGTATGTATTCAAAAGGTAATTCCAAGGTGAGTACCATAAGAGAAATAATTAAATAAATCCCTTGACTCATAAAAAAGGTTTACAACTTTTCTGTTATTACTATATAGTCAAACATTAACAGCGCAGTGTAAAGGAAAATAATTCTCAGAGTGAATTCGTAGTATTAAGGCTCAAATTTCTGATTGACCCCAAACTCTCGAGCTTTAGAGTATGACCTGCCGTAGAGCAAAACAAAAAAACAACAGAATTCATAAAGCAATATAAGAATAGTTGCGCCTTTTCCATATGCCCACGACGTACCACTTCCAGGAACTGTTATCACTTGCTCACAGGGAAACGCCACCACCCACTTTTACGGAAACTCCTACACTGTTCCGAGATTTCACATTTTTTAATGACTATTTACAATTCCCGCATCGTTAAAGGAGCTTACGTACAGATCAACGTTTCGCCCCTCAACGAAAACAGAAAACACAAAACACTTAATGACAACTAATTAACTTCAATTAATAATCCTAGTAAACAAGAGCTTAATAGTGAACCAATTCACCTGCTCACACCCCCGGCTAGGCAAACAAAAGCAACCATATACGCTACGCGCATTCAACTGAGAGGAAGGAAGAGAAAGAACATCGCAAAAGGGTTAAATTTTCATTAGCACATGCTAATATAAATACAAACGTGTAAACACTTCTTTTTGATAATTAAAAAATCTAAAAATAGGCCAAGTGAAAAAAAATAAATATACATATGTGTGTGGCTTGTAAATGCCAGCAGCAGAACACCAACCACCGAGGCAGGCAGAAGGAGGAGTGGCGGCTGCGGCGGCCGCAGCAGCAACCATTTGCTCCCTTCCTTGCCTTGCCTCTGTCGTCTCTATAGTCATCGCCATCATCATCATCATCGCCGTCGTCGTCGTCGTCGTCGTCGTAACAGGTGGGTTACATTCTTGGACTGTAGCTTCATTTTTGTCGTTTTTTTTTTCTTTTTTGTGTGTCGTACTCACTTTGATGTTGCTTCTGGCTTTGTTGTGAGTCGATTTGTCGTCGAATGGACAAACCTATGAGCTTGTTTTATAAATTCTCTTGACTTGAATAAATATTTTGCCTCTTCACACACATAAGGATTCTGCATATACGCACTCTGTGTGTTTTGCTTCCGCCACCAACAGCAGCACCAGCAGCGGCAGGCGGAAAGACGGACGAAAGTAACCCTCCTCGACCCCATTAAATATTAAAATGTAGTGTATATATGCCCGACCGCCCCCCTGTACTTAAGGCCATCACACCAGAGTTACTTAGGACTAAGCACAAATTTGACTAAAAAGAAATATCATTTGCAACAACACTTACAATTGGAGCACATCTCCATGGGCAAAGATGTTTCGTTACCCTGAAAAATTCACCAAGAAAATTAGACATCAGCATCACTGCACTTTATAAGGATAGATTTCGGATTTAAGGAGAAAGAAAAAAAAAAAACAAAATGCAAACAATATTGAAAGGAAAATTTTCTCAGATTTTTTTTTCTTTTTTTTTGTGCGTGTAACTAGAAGTTGAGTAATCTCGCTAGTATACAGCTACTTGGTTGGATAATTATAATGTATTTTGTATTTCATTAGTATTCTTTGGGGGTTTTTTCACAAGGATTTCGTTTCGTTTTTTTTTTTGGGGCTTTTTTCATTTTGATAGTAATGTATGGGGAGTTGGGGTTTTTTCTTTTGTACTCAGAGGGGATAAGGAGAAACGAAAAAACACACTTTGCGGAGTTTGGAATTTGATTTTGATTTGCAATTTACCATTTTGAGTTAAAACTTTAATTCACCGAGTGCAACAAACAATCAATTTAGTACTTATTTTTCGGACTGAGGTGGATTTTATTTCATTTGATGGGGTTTTGTTCGATTTTGGTTGGAAAGTTTCTTCGACTTTTCCTTGACGGATTTCTTTTATAGCTAGAGCAGAATACGATACACATAAAACTGACCGATAAAAATGGCGAATGTAAATTTTTTCGGTATTGCCATTCGAATGGGTTCGAATTTGGTAATGCAGAGCTGGAAAACTGTTTTAACCGCACACCAGGATAAGGTAGTTCGAAATTTTATTTTAAAAACACATTTATCAAACGAATGGACGTCCTATTAAAAATGGCATAATTTTCTGGCAAGCCATAAGAAGAAAAATGAAAAATTTGTGCAATGGCATATTATGACTGATAATTTAATTTACTTGAGAGCGATCTGCCACTTGAGGGTTAAAGATGAATAAAATAGTCAGATGGAAGCAGAGAATGGGAAAACATAAATTCGTCGTTAGTTGTCTCTAGCCCTCAATCTTCTTACCCGCAAAACTGCTGACACAACTCAAGTGAGCACAACCCGTCTAATCAGACTCTTTGGAAGTTATATCTCTTTGTAGTCTGATCATTTACATTAAAGTGATTGAAACGAAAATTCCAAAATTAAAAAAGAAATCAGTCATGAACATACATATGTATGTTTTCGGCTTCTGTACTTCTACCCTGTCTTCCATAGACCTGTAGTGTCAAATATCATTTCTGTACTTTCCGCTAAATCTTTACTTTTCTGACAGAGTGTCAGGATGAAGTGAAATTATTTGCTTGCTAACAAGCAAGCTAACTAGTTTCAGAAACTATAGTTTCTTTATGCTCACAAGTAGCAAAGAAACTTATAGAAGAAACAATTTGACACCACAATTTGTAACTGAAAGCATATTGCTTATCAAGTGTCACACAGTATACATAGATTGTTTTCGCAAATTGTGCATATAAGGTACTTGTATTCAATAAAACTTATGTTAGATAATAAAAATACCTACTGCGCTTGTGGAGAAGGCTAGTCTACTCGGGTTACACTCTAAACCTAAAATGAATAGACCGCTGACTAGATTACCCCGGATAAGCTTAATATGTCAGAACATGTTTCTAGTCAACTCTATTCTAATCTAAAGACTTGATAAGAAGCAACTGTGCTTACTTCGGATTCTTTTCTCTATGAGTAGGAGCTTGAGGTTCGCTGTTTTAGAAAAGCCCAGATATGAATCTCAGCGTCTGCTAAAAGGTTTTACTGTCTTTTCTCGGATGTTTACATATTCAGACGCTCAGCATAAGTACACAAAAGATTCCAGCAATCGTTAGCTGTCCCGAGGACCTCGTTGTCCTGGAAGCCAGCATATTGGTTCCAAATAACGCATCAAAATATTTACTGCGGAGGATGGCAACTTAACGGATGCTAGATTGTCAACGCATACAGCAGTTATACTCTAAACACACTGTAGTCATTCTGCGTTGCGTGGTAGATCCCTGGTGTGACGCACTTAAAAGAAAGAAAAAAAAATGTATTTATTTGCATTTTATCTCCACTTGTTAATAGAGGTTAACAGCGGTATTTAATGAAATTGAAGAAAATGAAAATTCCTAAGAAGTACTCTTCGACGAAACGGAACCATGGGTTTTTGTTATGATTTTTATTGAAATTAGTAACATGCCTAACTTTAAAACAAACAAACTATTTCAATTATTTCAGACTTATATCAGACCATAAACACAAAAACAATTTGCATGCAAATAATTAGATAATTAGACTTAGGTTTAGTATTTAGATTAACCTTAAAACTTTTTCCACCAAGCCCATGCACCTGTTCGCTTAGTACCACCATATGTGCTCGTAGGTCGGTAATAAAGTTCAATTGCATTTTCTTTAGGGAAAACAAATCGCGATTGGGAGAAAAGCCACAACCACAAGACTTTTTTTTTCTGCATAAACTCTTGTGGTAGGTTGTTAAAAAAAAAAACCGGAAATTTTTGCAATTAAAACGGGTCAACAAAATTCGACCATGGCGATGGGCAACATGGGTGATACTGAGAAACTTACTTACGAAATTCATAAATACTCTAGCTATGCGACTTCATATTTGCCAGAGTAAGTGTAAATGCAACATATTTAGTGCAAAATATTCAATTTACAATATGCTAGCGGTTGCTATTTACCATTTGTTTTAAACACCTTGCGTGTGCTGTGAAAAGTGTTTCGTGAATACGCCGATAGCTGCAAGAGTTATAACTGTATTTAGATGAGACTGAACAGTTAAGAGTTTTGCGGTTTAGCGGCTGCACGGAGATTTGAGATTATGATCAATGTTCCCTAGATGTAAATATACTGTTTGTAATTTCAGGAACATTTTGGAGGACACCCCCAGCAATCAGGCAGCACGTTGGTCATCAAATACGAACAATCCACCGCAGTTCCTAACGTTGAAACTTCGGCGGCCGGCAATTGTGGAGAAGATAAAATTTGGCAAATTCGAGAAGTCTCATGTTTGTAATCTGAAAAAGTTTCGTGTATATGGTGGCTTGGACGAGAATCGAATGATATTGCTTCTGGAAAGGTAAGTAATGGTGTTAGCTATGATAGAATAGACCTTGGGCTGGACTCCAGTCCAGGCTCTCTTAACAGGTACATATGTACTAAGCAAAAACAAAATGATATCTGATTATCTGATTATCTAACTTATTTTTGTGAGCCAACTGTCAGTTGTACTTAGAAATCAAGTTTGCGACTACTGCACAAGTATAAAGCGGGGATCCAAATGAACGATTTGCTTAACCAAATAATGCTTGGCGTTCGTACATTTGTAATATATACTTCGAATAGTGAACATGACGACGGTGGCGCCTTTATTTTTGCATTGTCCTACTATTTCATTGCAGGTATAGTTAAAAAAAACGTTTGCCCAAACTCGGTTTGCGATCGACACCATATTCACATATGTATGTATATGCATACAAAACTTCGGTGTTTTCTCTTCGCAAATGCTTTGAAGTTGTACGACAAATGTTTCGATTGAACGAGATGTCTATCAAGCAAAGCGAAAAGTAAGACAATTTGAAAAACCGTACTTCGAGGGTATAGAACCACTTCTGCTTATGAAATTCTACTTCCAAAGATAACATTTTAACATTTGGAGAATCTGCCTGTTGTCTTAGATCTGCATTTACTCTAGCTTGGTACATTTATATTGATTAAATAGCGAGTGTAGTTTCGCTAATTGATCAGCTTTCGTCGGAAAAGATAGGATTCCTGTCTATGGTAAGTCTGGGTGCCGGCAAGCTCAATATACCGAAGCTCAAGAGGTACACTCTAAAGCGCACTCTAAACAGCATTAACAGAAAAGAAACAGTACACAGTTCTTCAAAGCATAATTTGTGAGAAGTTCAAACACATGAATATTTACGTAAATAGCGGTCGATGCCCCGAAACGGGTGCTTATTAAATAAAGTAGATGGTTCCAACGAAAAGATCAGAAATAATGATAAGGGCGTCAAAATTCAGAATGATCGGCAGTAGAGTTATGCTCTTAAAAATTGATCAGATCTACTTTTACGTATGCGTTTTGCTAAGTTCTGCTGCTTTATACTGACCATATTGCAAAGAGAAGTCTAGAAGTCTACCATTGACTAGTTACATACATATGCTGTATGTGCAAACTATCCTTTCGCTGGCGATACAGTTTGGGGTAATACAGGCCCTCGATTAGTAACCTCCAATTTGGGCTTGCCAAGTTGATTGATCTCACTTTCCACATAAGAAACATCCACAGAAACGATGTAGTCCCTACTTTTTAGATCGAATCGATGTTCCAGTACACTTAGTTCAGTTCGTCGTTGTCATGTCTTATATAGCATTTCATTAGTTATTTTTTGCAGAGGTTTGTTACTTAGTTGTTACTTAAAGCAATAATAACATCGATTGTCGATTGTTATTTTCTATTTCATTTCCACATCGACGTCACTGATGGAATTGAAAGCAGAGCCTAGGTAAGTAAATTCTTGTAGCTATCCATCGAAATGTTGTGAGCGTCGGTAGACAATGTGCTTTAAACGTTTATAATATTTATAAACAGACCCATTATAAGAGTTTCTGATTCGATATTTGTCGATAATTACCCTCTTCTGTATTGATTCCGGTTCCCCTATCGTATTTCTGTCTCCGTCTTTCCATACTCGGGTTTGGGTTGCCCTCGTAAAATTTTTGTGGAATTTTCGGATTTCTTTTCTATCTTAACATCTCTGTTTGCTCTTTCCTTCTTTTTTCTATTGAATACGTCCCTTCTTTTTGTCGCACAACAGATGAGCCACTCCTGCACTTTGGTAAATTTAGCATCAAACCAGGAGTTCTTGCCAGATTGTGTTAGGATGAATATCCTTCTTCCGCGGCTGCGAACATGTTATACAGTCATACGATTGGAAGGAACTAAAATATTTAAGAAGAATCTTTATTTGGATGATTTGACGTTATCAACTAAAGAAATACTTGGCGCAATAGGTCAGGGCCTAACTTCTTACAACCATTCGTGTTGTGCGTGTTATATTCTTTACACGAATTGAAGGTGCCTACTGTTTAATGCCGTGTTTTTGTTATTTGAAAAGCTTTCTCAGTACATTTGTACTCTGGGATGTTTGTCAGACGCTCGCGAGAGATGGGGTCGTGAAAAACTTTTAGGTGTTCCGACCTCGAACCCTTTGCTTCATAGTCCAACGCACAGCGTTATTAACTAAACTGTAGAGAAATCTGCTCCAAGTGGATGCGGAAGAATTTTAATTTATGGGTTTGGCAAAACAATTTTGAATTGACTTTGTCAAACTTCTTTGAAGCATGTGTCCATTAGTGAAAGTACTAGCTGATGGTTTTCTCTGAAACTGCAGAAGTTATTATATTAGACACTTTATTAGTCCGTTGTGTTGTTGGCACAAAAGTAAAGGGCGTATGTTACCAAGTTTTCGTGTAAAATCTAAATTTTTTTTTAAAGTTCAGCAGAACAGCTTTGAATATTCGTAATATTCGAACCTGCATGTATGTTCAGGACACAATTCAACTTTCGGGAGTTTGTCCTAAATAAGGCGTTGTTGAATACTACTGCTTACCCTCTACCCTTATGTAAATATGTATTTCAGAAAATCTTTGGAGAAGGGGTATAATCCAGCTGAGGAATTCTTGTACCTCTTATCCACACGAAGATGATGTTCGCCTTATAAGACAAAGACAAAATGACATGAACATGTGTAATGTTTAATGACAACAGAGAATATGAACAAGGTGATGGGTACTTGTAGATGATAAGCAGTGCGACTTTGGTAAATCTAAAACTTACGTTTTACTTCTATTTCTTATGCAGTTCCTTGGCTAGTTTCAAGTGGGTGGTTTAGGTCACATACTTTTTTATTTTTTCCAGCTCTTCTCGTATTTTGTGCAGAAAGTTTTCAGTCCCAAGAACCTGGTTTCCAAACTTTGATTTTCTCGCTTTTTGTGTGGAATAGGATCAGCAAGCCTTTCGAGCACTATGTGTAGGGATGCAAATCCTAGTGGGACATGTTCTCATAGCTTTTGTTATACACATACAGTTGGATTTTCCCTACGTATATTCTTCAATTGCTTAAGTCTAGTGATTGCTTAATAAGAGTGAGGTGTTTTATCAGTCTTATAAGTTTTGCTGGACTTATATTTCGAAATTGTTTCCTTTTCTTTCCTATGGTCGAGTGGTAGGTATTGTTATATCAAAAAGTAAGTCGCAAAGCCTATTATACAATTTTACATAATCACATGCACACATGCATATGTATATGTATATACCTCTGATGTAATAAAAATGTGAAATTTTATATGCATTGTAGTTTAATAATTTAATTTCTGATTGCAGCGGTCTTAAAAACGATTCGATACCTGAAGTATTTAGTTTACGGTGCCTTACAGAGGAAGGTGATAAGCTTCCAATTTTGTATATAAAAATTATGCCTCTGTTATCATGGGGACCGAGCTTTAATTTTAGCATATGGTATGTAGAACTGCACGGACAGGACGATCCCATGTTTATGGGCTTAAGCTTGAAAAATTACAATATGGTATGTATTACGATTAAGTCTGTTCTCAATCAGCCCCTTTAAATGTCACTTATTCCCTTCACAGTTGAGGGAAATAGAAATAATAAAACTTTGTCTAAAACACTTTCGTCAACAAGGATATGATGCCGCCTTTAAGGCATTACAAGAAGAGACAAATGTACGTTTGGAGCATGCACTAATAAGTAATTTGCATCAGTGCTTGGTAGTCAATGGAGATTTTAATAAATCGGAGGAGTTCATCGCTGATTGTGTAAATGAAGGTTTAATGGATGTGTATCTGTCAAAGCAGGACTACAAGCATACATGGAAACTTCAGCAGGCAAAGAGTATGGAGCAACCGGGTAAGCAATGTAAATGATAAGATCTAAATGCAAGGATATGTCTTCCGCAATGCATTCTTTCACATTACCTAAACATTACCTCCGTACTTAAGCATTTGCTATTCAATTTCCAGGCACCCGCGGTGGTCATCAGTTAGTAATGGACACTAAGAAAGGCTTGGTATATTTATTTGGCGGTTGGGATGGATTCCACGATTTGAGCGATCTTTGGGTGTTTAATATGGCAACTAGTACATGGTCTATGATTTTTGAGCACTCCGAGCAATTTGGAGGACCCACACCTCGGTCCTGCCACAAAATGGTATTCGATCCAATAAGTGAGAATATTTTTATGCTTGGCCGGTATTTGGACAATTCAATCAGAACTACCGACTACATCAAAAGTGATTTCTATTTGTTCGATACACGTTCTTCCACGTGGTTACAAATCTGCGACGACACAAGTCAAATTAGCGGTCCGCAACTTGTCTACGATCATCAGATGTGCATTGATGTGGACAAACGAATGATTTATGTGTTCGGCGGTAAAATTCTAACACCACGAAGCGTCACACATATTTCTTCCAGCGAGCCGGAGTACTCGGGTCTATTCTCCTATCACATTGCGACAAATACGTGGACTCAAATTCTTGTCGATTGCCATCATCCGTCAGCATGTCAAACGGAGGTTCTATCCATCAAATCTCGAATCACTCACTGCATGGTATTCCATAACGTAAGACACTGCAACAGAAGAAAGTACAACTGGTAACTAAAAAACCTTTTATTTTGTATGTAGAAAACAAGAAAACTTTACATATACGGTGGACAGCGTGGCAAAGAAGACATTGATGAATTTATCTCCTACGACGTTGACACCCAAGTAATAAGTGTATTGAACAAGGATAACTCGGGCTATGATAACAAGAATGAACCATCGGCTGGATTTACACTACGAGCAACGATTGATTGTGATAGAAATGAAATTTATGTTTTTTCTGTAAGATTATCCAATATTTTTGTGTGTTTTTATTATTTGGTTAACGTTTGTATGGTTTCTACAGAGCTTAAGTAAACAGAAAGACCGGAGAGATGTTCAACAAATTGATTCATCAAACTCCTTTTGGGTATATTCGCTGCAGAGCAATGCGTGGTCTCGCATCTATACATGTCGATATATAGCTGATAAGGCGGCGGACAAGAGAACTCTGATGGAGCCATGTCCGCGCTACGCTCATCAGTTGATTTACGATGATGTTGCTAAAGTAAAACTCTTTTTATTCGAATATTATTTTAAATTTCTTATATATGTCGATATTTTTACAGATGCATTACTTGTTTGGTGGAAATCCAGGCAAGATCACGTTGCCGCAGTTGAGGTTGGATGATTTTTGGATTTTAGTATTGGAAAAGTAAGTTTAATTCATTACTGATTCTTGATAATTTATAAGACGTTTCATTTAGTTTAAATATTTGATGTAATAGCGTATGTGCGTGTACTATCTATTTAAACACAATTCTGTTCCAGTACCACTTACATTTTTTTTTGGAAATGAGATCCAAAGATCTACTATTGCTCTCGCTCTCTTGTCCGTTTTACACCTTTCTTGTGATTGTGGCAGACATTTTCCTGATGCCGCATCCACATAACAGCCTTAATTCAACATTTGATCAGAACTGGCGTAGCTTGGTCTTTAATCATTGTCGTCTCTTCATATCCACCAAAAGAAAACTTTCCTTGCTTATTCGATTAGCTGTTCGGTTCCGATTTCAGTCTAGATGATATTCCCAAAGTATATGAAAATCTCTACCCTTTCCACGGGTTCTCCTGCAATGCCAATTTGCATCTTAGGCAGTCAGGGAATTTGTGGGAATGCCATTAAGTGATATCCCTTTGTTATTCTTGAGTGATAATTATGGCAGTGATCTCACCTCTGCTGGGAATTGAGGTGAGGATACGGGTGGTAAAATCGGTTCATATCGGTGACAACAACATAGTTTGGAACTATAGCAAAAAGCTCCTTTCATTCCTTAAGTTGGTCCTTATCAGATATGCGCTTGCTCTTTAATTGGGTGTCTAACGTTCTTTCGATCTGTCTTGATGATTCTAACGGCTCTGCTATTATACCTATTTGTTGCTGCGCCCAAAACGTCATCGCCCACTAAACTTTTCTCATTTTCACTCGGTATTCTGACACTCACTCTTTCCTCCTTACTACTGGGGTCGGGGAACTGCCTGTTCAGAAAGATTCATCATATGCCTTCTTTCCGATGGTGAAAACATTTAGAAGACCATACCAATGTTTTCGAACGGTTGGTGTTGATTGGTTCTATAAGTTGCGAAAGATATTTTTATAATTGTTGGTGGATTATGGGGTTCTTTAGCCGGTTGATGTTGTAGTTGCGTATTCAAATGATGTTTTGGAGTCGTCTTACTAATGCTGAACGTACTTTGAATTCCAATTACAAGAGCAAGCTTAGACGAAAACTGATACTAGCCGAAGATAATGGGTGAAAACTAATAATTTATTTTTGTGTAGATGACCCTAATTTATATGTTAATGTATTCGATTCGACATTCGTTTTAAGTGATTATGTTCATTTTGTAGACCAACGCGTGAGGAAATTTTGAATCATTGCCGATATTTGGTAAGGAAGCTCTACTACGAGGAAATAACAAGAGTGGATCCTATCAGGGCACTCCGGTATCTACAAACTCATGTATCCGATGTTATTGATCACTCCGATCCGGTACAGTTGAATAATGTAAGTTTATCTTCCATTTTTTTAAAATTTAGGTTTGAAAATGTAACTTTATTTTTTAGTTCCATAAATTGGCCGCATTTTTGTTCAGACCAGAGGAGCCTATTTCTGTTGAGCAGCCACCACTTGCAACGCTACCAATTGAAAACCAGCTAAACCCAGAGTCAGAGGGTAAAGTCACCCATTCTTATATTAAATCCTCCATTTCACCATGAATTTTTAAATTTCAGATTCAGAAAGACATGAGGAATCGCTGCCAAATGAAGGTGAAGAAAATTCTTCTATGGAATCCCTTGACAGTACATCAAACTTGTCGGACAGTGCATCTTATTACTTGTATCGCAAGGGTGGAGGAAAGCGAGCTCGACAGGACTACATATTCGAGTTGAGAAGTCGACGAGCATTCTTATTTAACAAGATCGCCCAACTGATGCCCACCAACATGGTTCAGCCGAAAGGCAATCTAAGTGATTTCGTATTAACATGATTTTGTGTTGTATGTTTTATTTTTCGTATCTAAGTTCGTCGCTGAATAGAAAATTCAGCTCATTATGTATGGAAAGCTGGACATTTTTCATGAACATGAGACATAATTTGACTGGGAAGAGGCCTTGACATCTCTTTCGCATTGCCTACGGGTTTTTACATTATTGTATTTGTTTTTTTTTTTCGTTTTCGTCGAAATAAATTGATTTATGTTATTTTATTATGTGAAGACCAATTGTCGTTCGTTTTAGTGATGCTCTGTTGAAGGCTGTACTATAAGTGAAAACAACTGAAAATTATTATCTTTAATTTACTAAAATATACTCAAACTTATTACATACTTGTGGCAAACTTGTCTTGCCTTGTTTAAATATAACAAAACGACTTTTTTTTTAAACATTTAATAGCAATAATATTAGAGATGATTTCAAATTTGCAAAATTACAAAAAAAAAAAATGTGATATGAATTTTGTAAAATGTGTTTGTACGTTTCTTTAAAAATAAACAAAAATATATATAATTTACATCTGCATTCTGGTGGGTTTAATTTTTTTAACAAGAGATATGTAACATGATATGTGGGCACCGTGGCTCAATGGTTAGTGCTTTGAACTATGGAGCAAGGGGATCGAGATCGAATCCCAGTCGGGGAACACCTTAAAAGTTTTTCACGGCCCCACCTCTCGCGAGCGTCTGACAAACATCCGAGAGTACAGTTGTCCTGAGAAAGCTTCTCAAATAACAAACTGCCCTTCGGATACGGCATTAAACAGTAGGCCCCTTCCATTCGTGTAAAGAATATAACACGCACAACACGAATGGTTGTGAGAAGCTAGGCCCTGGGTCCCATCGACCTGTAGCGCCAAGTATTTATTTATTTATGTAACATAAACTTGTTTGTACGATTTAGTGACGCGAATAGAACGTAAGTTGAATCTGCTTAACAACTTTTGTACCTTTATCGAATCCTGTCCAACGATTAGAAGGAAGAAAGATAATCCTAAAACCTAAGGTCTTTAAATATACACATCGAATAAATAAATGGCTACCATCTTTGCTTAAAGTAGACTACGCACCATTAGTTCTGAACTGATCGGTGATTAGTGTACTGATGCCACAACATCTAAAGTGAATTTGGGTATCAACAACGAAATCATGTAATTTTCTTAATATAAAGGTGTATGTACAAAAAATAATAATAATAATAAGGGTGCTTTCGTTTTTTAATGGAGAAACTACTTATATGGATCGTGCTCCAGCTCCTCGGTAATGTTAATAATGCTGGTGAATGCTTAACAATAGAATGCAAAAAATCCTTGGCTCTCGTTTGCCTGAATTCCACGAGGTCCGATTAAATTAAATTTTAATTCTACGGAAACTATGAGCTTTTTCTAATCGTTTTCATTATTTTTTGTTCATACATTCTTATACTTATAGATGTATGTACGTAAGTGGAAGTTTGTACGATCCAGGCGTAAACATGTTTTTTTTGTTATTGCAATGTGAAGCGACTTTTTGCATATTTGGTTGATGGTTGCGAAATGATTTTTCAGAGACAAGTGCTCTATAATCAGAACTTTCTGAGGTTATTTCGAGACTAACGGCCTAATTTTGGATCTGTACTGCTCGTTGAGCTTAATTTCGTCAAAAGCCGTCGGGGCATTTGGAATATGCCTATTAAAAAAATGTTCAAACCTCACTTTATACGTACGTATATATATGAACATCTTTAATTCTATATAGAGGAGATGATATTTCAGCATAGTATCACGAAGGTCATCAACGCATAGTAACTAGATTGAAAAACTAACAAGTGGTTATATAGCGAACAGAATTGATCTTATTGTAAGGTAAAAAGAGTTGCGCAACCTGACGATGAGGCGATGACGCTCATTGACCGCCTAGTCACCGAAGTGATCGCATCTCTCCCATGACGGTAGACGAAGAAAAATGTCAATAAATAGTGTCTTCTTCTTTCTTATAGATCAGTCCGAATTCTTTAGGATTAAGAGGCGAAAGTAAGTTGGGTTAGGTAAGGTTAGGTTAGGTATGTGGGTAGGCGACTAGAATAAAATTTCACATCGCCACACTCAGGTCAATACAGACCCATTGTGATACCCATAGGGGAAAAAGTCCCTTGAACATTGGTAAACCCTAGTAGAGGGACAGAGAAAGTGGGTTGTAACCTCATTAGCTTCCTCGTCTCCATATCCCCGACATAAATCTTCATCCGTGAGTCTTAGCTTTCTCATGTGGTACCGAAGAGAGTTATGCCCCGTGATAATTCCTATAAGGACAGAAAGGGACTTCCTATCCTTTAGCATAATTCGGTCGGTCCTATTCTTGTCAAAGCAAGGCCATAGGCTTCATACCTTTTGCTTCAATGTGCAAGGCGGCATGAACACGGAGGTGTCTACCTGTTGCGATGTAGATTCAGAGCCTCTTCTTGCCAATTCGTCTGACTTCTCATTACCTGGAATACCTTCGTGTCCAGGGACCCAGCAGAGGGCAACCTTGTGCTGTGTTCCAAGAACCTTGAGTTCTTCGCGACAGCACTTGACAAGCTTGGATTTTATTTCAATAGTAGTAATCGCTTAAGTTGGGTTAATCAGGATAATAATTTCTTCAGAAAATAGTGCGGGGCCCTATTGCTTCGAGGCACTAACAATACGGCGCACATACGAAGAAATCACCTTTATACACCTTTTAGTTTCCCAGTCAAAATTTTAGGAAACCAAGTCCGTGAAGCATTTTTCTTTGCCTCGACGATAAGGTTAACTGTGACTTTTCGTTGAAAAGAGGGTTTTCCAAATTCATCGAGTAACATTAAACGCATAATCCTTTTTTGACCATTTATTTAACATGTATTTTTTTTTGTTTTTACAAATATTCTTTTACTATCACTTCTTTGTGTATTCTGACACACTTTCATAAATATTTTTGCAATATATTATTTTTTCCAGGTAAAAATATACATTTCTATATAAATAGACATTTTTAGACATACAATATATGTTTATAGATGTATATACCTACTATAATGTATGCATTTCATTTGCTTCAACATATATTTCTTATTTATGTATAATATATTTTTCTTTTTCTGTTTTAATTTTTAATTGTAACTCATAATTGTTGCCCTAATCATTCTCAGGGCTTTATTGTCCTCCAAAAAATACTTTGATTTTTATTTTTTTCATTTGCAAATTACTTTTACAAACACTGATGTATATGATTTATTGTCTATAGTTGCTAGTAAGTATCATAGTAGTTTGCCTTACCTCAATTTACATAAATAAAATAATAAATCAAAAACAATTTGATCGTGAAAAAACTAACGTTTTTTTGTGCAAGTTTAACAAGTGCAATTGTCTAACAGCGGCCATTACATTTTGTTTTCCAGCAAAACGGATAGTACGCATACAAAGTTTTCGTTTTTATTATTATTTTTTAATTAATATTCTTATATTGTCGAGCACATAACCTTGATGGAAATCTTAGTAAATGTTTTTGTACTAAATTCGTTAAAATTCAAAAATAACAAAAATCATTTTAACTTATTTCATAACTTAAAGTTAAAATATTATGCTTAAATTAAAAAATATTTTTACTAAACATGCAAAAGCGTGTGATAGTGTTAATTAATTAATACCGTGATATGTGGGTGATTAAAACTTATTATCTGTATGGTTGGTCCCTATCACAGTTGCATTGTGGCAAATATTGGAGAAGGCTCAGGAATGTTAAATCAATGCACGTTATCTATTTATCGTTTTTTAAACCAGGTTCTATTATCGCTCTGACCATATATACGAGTGAATACATAAGGTATATACGCACCTGGACGGTGTTTCAGTTGGTAGTTTTGTAAGCCTAGTTTTTCTGTTTCGGTAGGTTATTTGAGGTTAATATATTAGACCGTGCAGACTGGTCTAATGGTGGTCCAACACTGGACCCTAGGGGTCTGATATGGTTCACAGACGGATCAAAAAAGGACTCTGGAGTGGGTGCTGGTGTCATTGGACCCAACACCAAAGTCTCAATACTGAAGGTGATGAGTTTTCTAACAGGTCACTGTGGCCTGAAATATCACCTCAACAAACTCAATCTACATATGTCCAGACATAGAATGTATGTACATAGGTTCTGCTCAGAAGATAACGAATCATTTGAGCACATTTTCTATGAATGCCCAGTTCTGTATTGGTTGAGGTGGCGCATTTTCCGGAATGTAACATGCTCTCCGGCAGATATTAGAAAGGACTAAGGACGTGCTTTCCTTCATTAGGGAGGTGGAATACACCCTAAGATTCAATAGATCTTTAAGGTCGCAGTATCAGCCATATGGGCTAGGGTCTAGGAAAAAAAAAGGCTAGTTTGTCCACAGGGTAGTGTTTTACTATCAATTTTCCTATATTAATTGGGGCTTACTTATTCTGGATGAGAAAGGTTCCAGATTTTATGCTGGATCAAGAAAACACACTGGATCAAGAGCACACAACTTTAAAGTAGCGTGTATATAATTTTCTCCTCGTAAGATTATTGAACAGCGCATTCGAAAAAAGGCCTCTAATCACTTCGGAAGCTCATTGTAATATACCTATAGCTCACAGATATGTATATGCAATGTCTCATAATCGGGACTACATCCGTCAAGTCTGTTTTCAATACAAAACACGCTGTCTAAAACTAGCTACGTATTTACTATCTAATACATTTACAAATGGTTTCGGTACCGGTGTCTCTTGTAATTTAATAGTTTTCAAACCTAGGTTTTTGAAATTAACAAGTATATACATATAGTATACGTTCATTACTGGCAATTAAATTTTATTTCGATTCAAAAGTTTTGTTAAAAATTTAAATTAAAGACAAAAATTCTGAGAAAGAATGCCACGCCCACTTTATTACAACAGGACTTGAGCAGTAAGGTGCAAGTACGTACGACTCAGTCGTGCACTTTATTTTGTTTTCGAAATAATCTTTCGGTTTAATTCGAAAACCAAAATGTAAGTACTTTGCGATGCAGAAATAAATGTCTTACCTAAATGAGTTCGGATGTTTTGATATATAAAAATGCCTGTAGCTCCATTCAAAAAGCTCACTGATGCAGAGTAGGAAAATTTTGTTAACGATACCGATGCAGACCTCTCTGATAAGGGTGGTGACTATTTAAAGTTTATATTATTAGGACATTTTAAGGGTTTGGCATGGATACTGTGAGCTTAAACTTAAGGCTTCAAGGCTCAGGTCTTAAGGGGTAACAAGAAAACTTTAAAAAAAAAATGAGAAGAGAAAGGAGATGATTAAAGACTTTGTGTTTGCTTGTGTTTTGGCGTTAATATATTACATGCTTAGAGACAATAATTTAGACTATTCCTCGACTGCTTAAATGTTTGGTAACGAACTTGATCTCTGGCTTAGAGTTTGTTTGTTAGCTCAATTTCAAACTCTCATTGCGGTGATGGTTAGAGAGAATCGCTGATCAATTGTTATGGATGAAACATAGTGTTTCGTTGATTTGATTGATCGGTATCCAGTTCTGGAAAGTTGCTATGACTATTACATTGAATTCATGTTTTGCAGACATAATGGCAGGAGTAGTGCTTGATTTTAATGTTGTGGGATTGATTTGAAGACAGACAGTTTACTTTAGGCCTCAAAATTTCTACATGCGTATATGTACATATTTTGGGCACTTGTTCAAGGCTTCTAACTTTTAGAAGTTTTACTGCAGGCCTCAAGGAGCTGTATGGAGGTAATTTGAACGGTTTTGGGTCCTGGGAGTTTTTTTTGTAGGCATTAATGAAACTGCGAAAAGAATTCTAGAATTCGTCTTCCTTCTGCGTATGTTGCATTTTTACACGTAGTTTTCAAAATTATTTTGGCATAAGTAGGAACGAGTTTTTCAAATATTAAATTTTAATAGCGTCTCGATGATTTAGGTATTTAAAGAAAAAATCAAATTTATTATGTTTCATTAATTTGGTGGAATATTTGTCTATCTTGCTGGTGACTGCTTTGCATATTTTTAACTTTCGATCTACTAATGATAATTGGTGATTACAGAAGTTTCTGAAGGTGTCAACTTGATATTTTAGATATGTACTGTTCTCTAACTAACTTATGAAGTTCGATCCAGAGCTGTTCAGTAGAGTTAAATTCGGAAAATCGGAAAATCCAAAATTATTTTTTTGAATCATTCTTTTCCGGCTTTCAAAAAAAGGATGCTAAAACAAAGTACATAAAAAAAGTCATCGAAGTCATGGTCGGAATGTGAATCTATCGTTGTTGCATCAATGTTTTATAGTACTAGTACATTTCGGCTCGAATTTCAAACGCCCTCAGTGGTTGATTAAAACGAACATCAAGTGAAGATTTTCTCGTTTTGTTGTTTCCTAAGCCTTTTTAATAATGCAAAATTAGTAGTCAAAACTAGAAGTTTAGAATAAAATGTAGGACTGTACTTGACTCGAAAACTTTGCGTGGCTAAATGTAGGATTGCTATCCAATTGGGATTAATTCAATAACCTACTTCATTTGGCGTTATCTAAACTAATTTCATAGTATAATACTAAGCCCATGATTTTCAACATGCTCTAGGGTCCATTCGAAATATTGTAGGTTTTTAAAATATTCTTATACTACGTTCTAACAATTTGTAATAAATCACTGAGTTGGAAAACTATTTTATTTTGTAGTTTGTGTTGAAATAAGAGTAATGTTTTAAACTTTAACGAATTCAGCACACACATACATACACATATCCGTATTAGCTAACTTATGTGTTACTTTATTAAAATATAAAAAATATTCGTGGCATTATTTGTATGATTGTTTATGGCATGTATTAAAGTTTTCATTAAGTTTAAATTTTTGAATACCTACATACTTGTCTTAGTTTTTCTTTTTGTTTTTATTTTTCTTTTAACATTCAAGTGTATATTCGTTACAGAAACATAAAAGCAAATTAGCATTGTATGGACTTAAGATCTAGTTTGGGTATTTCAATTATATTTTTGTTTTTTCCATATAAGTATGTATGTAAACTGTTACGGTATATAAATATATATATAGTATGTATAGGCCTCTATAGGCATTTCTACAAAATAAGCGTTTTGATTAGTGTATACATTTACATAGTAATATATATTTCAATACCAAAACAAGAGTACAGAATATTTGAATATAATTTCCACATTTAATGTGGTAGACATGTGTGTTTTTTTTTATTATTTGGTTAAAGAAAAATGATTTAATGTTGGTGATAAATTAAGTCTGTTTTGTAACAAATGTTGAAAGGATAGGTTCAGTGTTGAAGAGGAAGTAAAGAAAACAACAACAGAAGGGAAACGGCTTATTAAAGCTTCTATAGTGTTTCTTCTTTTCTTTAATGATCATAGTTTTTCTTAAACGTGTTTTTATGAATAAATATAAGTATATATGTACCTTTTTTTGTCTTCATAGTTTATTGATTATTTTTCTTTTGTTATAATTACATAAAGCTAAGCGTTTTCTTTGTTAGTAAAGTATAGGTACTCCTTCATTGAGTAAATGTATATGTGCGTTTATATTACAATTCATTTATTTCAATTCCAACATCTACCTAAAAAGTAAAAGTTGCTAAAGTAAACGTAGGTAAAGTGAAGTAAAGAAAATAATTCACGCAATGAATATTAATCTTTTGCAATGGATCAGAATTTTTTGAATTGGTATCAAATGTTTTTTAATTACAAAAATTTTAAGAAGAGGGAAGAAGTTTTGCTGAACATTGGTTTTGTATTGGTTGCTTCTCGTCAAATGGCGTTTAAAAGATGTACAGGATAGTGAATCTTAAAAAGATTAAGTCCTGGATAAGTACTGAACTTTCAAATTGAATCTGGAATTGTGGAAGCTCAACCCTTTAATTTACATACTTAGTCTGCTTTTGTTTCGTGAGTGTTATCCTATTGCCTATTATCAGTCGGGTATTATCGAACATTCTATGGATTTTATTTATTCATATCATCTTCTAGAAAATCTACTTCTCTGTGTTTGACAACCATCTAAAGTAAACTACACAAATGGGCAAAATTGAACATCGAGTCAGAATGAATATGCAAAAGTAGAAAGAAAAAGCGTACAAATTGTGAAAAAGTATCGTGTAGATACATAACAGAGGATAATAAAGCCAAAGTATGTATAGATGGATTCGCTAAGCATTAATGAAGAATCTACAGAAAAATGTCTATTTTTTGGAAAGCGAATGCGCACATGTTGCAGAACTGTGGCATTATCGACAGTTTCTTTAAATTGCTAGTAAAGTTTAAGATGTATTTAAATAAGATTAAGAAACCCCTTTGATAAACTTTTGGAGAAAGTTTACAAAGACAACACGGAAAGTTCTTCAGGCAACCGAAATAAAGAAGTGACTTCTTGCGAGCAGGTTCTTAAGAACCAGGCACGAAGGTAACACCAGAGAAATGAAACAAATTAGAGCTTAGTGAGCATTTATGGAGATTCCAAAAATCTGGTTGATTGACACGTTGCTACACATATAAAAGAACATGTTAACACCCAAAGCAAATAACGAAATAAATAAAAAAGAATTTCAATTTCCTATTAACGGAAATGTATTATGTATGTATATACTTGCGCCAAGACAGTGAATAGATTTTGTAAATATGTTTGTAATACAAAATGGGAGACTTAGTTTAGAATAAAGAAACTATAAAAAGAGCAAGACTATTTCGTCCATAGAAGATATGATTTTCAATACCACTCTGTGCCACTGTTCTAAAACTGTGTGATGTGTTTTATTTATACGAGTGATATGTTCATCCATATGTATAGAATACATAAAAAAAAACTACAATCCCTCTGGAGCGGATTGTGTGATACCTTGTCCTCCTTTTTAAGTAACTTCATTAAAGCGGGCGTCATTTTTAGATTTGTTGAATCACAGCGAAATCTTCGACCGTTTATGGAAGTTTCATGCAAAATTTTATCAAAAGCGTTTTAATGAAAACACCTCCAAAAAGTGGGCGTGGCCCAAAATATTTATGGTATGCTTTATTTAGACAAGTGATATGTTTATCCATATGCATCCATATAAGTCATTAACTGTCGGTTTCGTATCAATGCTTTTACAACTTTTCATTACTTATGTCATTGAAAAATAACGAAATCAATCGGAATCTTGTAAATGTCAAGTTGAATGTATGTATGTATGTACATATATAATGAAACTCGTTTATTGATAAATTATCAGTAAATGCAGGATTACTTTCAGCTTTTTACTTGATTATATCCCTCTGTAAAATAGTTAAATATACTATTGGTGTGGTTTTGTGTGCAAGTGGTGTGTCATTCGTCGGAGTTCAATTCGTTTTCCTTTTTTTTATATATAATTTACTTGCGCTCAAGGGGCTATGAGTACTCTTAAAGTGTAGAGACACAGCGCTAGCGAAAGATGTGACTTACGCGTAACAGCTCGCCCGGCGTGAGTCAGGAATGAATAGAGAGGTAGGATAGATTTTATTGGTGTAGTGGCTTAAAAATTCAGATGTTGTTATTTTTGTGCATATGCTACATGGGTGGTATCCGCACTAAGAAGGGAGTTCTGGCGAATTCTTGTATACGTTATAGTTCACAGATTTTTTTTTTTGCGTATGCACATGCTTCTCTAGTTGGAATTATCGGGCGAAACAAGAGGTTTTGTGATATTGGACGAACGAAATACTACTACACCGTAGCCATCCATCAATACAATATGTAAATGTGTTATGTATGTATATTTCCCTTTCAGGTATAAAGTAACCTGTGAGAGATGGTTGATGCAAAAGTTGCATTCGATTCTATTTGCTTCCAGAAGGCCAGTTAAAATTAGGATCGCTAATTAGAAAGAGGTCTAAGAGGTCCCTTCCTATGTTTTTATTGAGAACCCAAGAAGCAAGAGATTACTATTGGCAGTTCATTCCTGACAGAAATCGATTGTTTTCTTTTCAATCCATTTTTATTAATAAATTCAAATTCTCTATAGGAGAAATGTGTTAGTTTTTGTTTTTCAAATATTATAACATTTTATAAGCAACTTGTCTCCTTACCACAGCCGTCTGCCTATGTTGACTGTTTATAGTAGGTAAGGAAGTTTCTTTATCGTAAAATTACTCCTAGTTCCAGTGTCTTTTAATAGATGTATGTAGGTAAGCATGTATGTACATACATATGTATATAAAATTCTAGGATTATTTTCCATTATTTAGCGTATTTTCGCCAAGTTTAAATATTTAAGTTTTGGAGGAAAGGTAATCCTTTTTTTTTTGAAATATACACATGGATATACATATAGACAGAAGTACATATGTATGTGTTTTTTCCTGGACTTCATTATGCTATATAGTTGCAGGACAGGACCATAAGCCTTGATACGGAAAGTTTGGGTACGGGAATCACAAGTGGTTGAGAACCAGTCAATAAGCAAATTATAAAATCTTTCTGTACATTCCTTTTTTCGTAAATTTTAGCTTGGGATTTAGTCACTGTATTTAGATGTAGTTTATAAGTCTTTAAAAATAATAAGGAATAGTACAGTTGCCATCAAATCTAGAATGATTTCCTTTAGTGCCTATAGGTCCAAGGGTGAGATGAAACGAACGTTTTTATTTATTTTTTATAACATTTAAGGACACTCACAACTGAACCCAGAAAATGAAGAGCTTAAAAATTTAGATAGATCATATTCATTGCATTAAAAAAAATGTAGAAAAAAAGTAAAACAAAACAACAGATAAGAAAACAACCCAAAAAGAAATAAACATTGTATATTTTTTAGCTCACCAAATATCTAAACATTTCTACAAAAAGCATCCTTTTGTAAAGCTAATAGTATATATACAAACAACTACTTGTTAAACTCATGATTCTATTATTAACACTAGTTATGGTTTCTTTTTCTTTTTGATCATTATTATTTTTTTTTATTTTATTTTCTTTCTGAAATATTTGAATATCCAATGTATCCTATGAATTAAACATAAAATTAAGTTTTGTTGTAATACAGAAAAGCAAATAGAATAGCAACAAAACAAATAACTCATTTGAAGTGTTGTTGTATGTATTATTATATGTATATCTCATTTAACTATACGATTGTTTTGTTTTTTTTGTTTTTCAATAAATTTTCTTCATCTAAAAGATAAACAATTCATTAAAGCTGAAACCCATGCATGAGCTTTTACGGGAAGCTTATATATATAGTTTTTTTTTTTTATTATCTAGGTGTATAATATATATATGTATATATTTTTATATTTAAGTATATAATTCTCTTTTCAATATATGAATGTGTATAATATATTATTTTATCTTTTCATTCAATATGTAGCATTTTTTCACACACATTATATTTATTGTATATTAATTTCTTATTTTAATGTATATTTTTAAATTTTAATTTACACTATATATGCATCTAAAATCATGTTTTTTTTTTTATTTAATTATTGTTTTCTCAGTACATTGTCATTTTCACTAATACTTTGTTTTTTGTTTTTACATTTATGCTGATAAAGAATACAACTTTTTTGGTTTTATTTCCCAATAAGTAAAAGCATATACTAATATTATAAGTTTGATTTTATTTTCTCAATGTGATACAGCTTTTCTAATATGTTTTTTTTTGTATAAAAATAATACATTTTTCTTGTTTAGTATAGATTATTTGTCTTTTGTCTTATAAATTTTGTTTTTTTGAAATATATTTCTATAGTAGTATATATCTTTCATATTGTATAAATATGCGTTTTTTCGTCACAACATTTGAACATTATATATCAAGTTATATATATATATATTTTTTATTGTCTAAAAATTTGTCTTTTTTGACTTTTATTATTGTCTGATATTTTATGGGTTATATACTATCTTTGGAATTCTAGAAATTCCTATTGTTTTTTTTTATATAAAAATATTGAACACTACAAAACTATTATTTTTCCTTGTTTGCCTAAATTCTCTTTAGAACAATTTTCATTTTGTTTAAAGTTATTGTCAAGTTTCAAAAACAATAGTAACCAAAGAGATTTAATATTAATCAAGTTGTATGTAAATATATAATACGTTTGTTTTCATTTTCACTGTAGAAAATATGTATGTTCTCTTGATATTTGCCCAAAAATAATTGTATAATTGATAATATATCAAAGATATGGTTTAATTAATCGACTGATATTTTGTGTTTTTTTTCTCCAGATACTTTTGTGCAATTTTGCTTATATAATGCCTAAGGTTATATATGTTTTTTCTTGCATCAAATAAATTCGAAAAATTGACATTGATTGTTTCTTCTAGCGTGTAGTTTGAAATGAATGGTATTGTCAGGACATTTTTCAGGGAAACGGGCTCCGTAGAAAGCTGAAATTGTTGTCCTTAAGCTTTTTCTATGGTTTCTCGTAGCTATTATAATAATCTATGTCAGTTGGACTTCGGTTTCCGTAGCCATTAATTTTGTTGGAACTCCTGTTGGTACCCCTTGGCTCTGGTGGCTTATGTGGCTTGGAATACTTTTGAATTTCTTCTAAAATCCATGGGATATACTTGATGACGTTGGCATAGACACCGGGTAGTTTTGGATGCGCACACATAATGCCCCATGAAACAATGCCGCCGACAAACCATTTGTCTTTTTCACCGGGATAAGGACAAAGAAGCGGTCCACCCGAGTCTCCCTGAAAGAAAATATTTTAGTGGATTTAAAGGAGAAAGCCTAGTGTTGAGTACCTGACATGCATCCTTGCCACCTTCTTCGAATCCTGCACAAATCATACCATCCGAAACTGTAAGATTGTCTAACCACTCATCACATTGTTGCCTACGGATCACCGGCACTTGAACTTCATTTACAATTGGCTCGTAGGTCGCTTTAGCTATGGTTATAGATTCTAGAAACACAGGATTATAAATTCCTAGCGTGATGTTACTTACGATTTTTATCCTCTCGTTTTCCCCATCCTATGACTGTGCATAGCTCGCCAGGTTTCAGTTGTTTGAGTCCAGGGGGCGGTAGGCAAACAGGTAATAAATGTTCATGGAAAGATACGCGTGTGGATAGCTACAATCATTAAACAAAGTCCGATAAGTACAATGGCACTAACACAAGGAAAAGAACAAAGGAGCGTTTAATGTATAGAATTGCATTAGCATATCCATAGACTACTAAGTCTGTAGCATGGTACTTCTTGTTTACCAGATTGACTGAGAAATGCGTAATAGTAAGTGTTCATGATGTTCATGTCTGAAGGAGAAAATCTTTCAATCGATTTAAGGGTGTTGTCTGTGGTTAGGTTTTTAGGTACTTCCTTTTGATAAGTTACTTCACAATATTTGGTACTAAGGTTGGTAATTGTAACTCAGTTCTCCGACTTAGAGTTGAAACAAGAGGTAGTGGCATATGAGTCCTTAAAGAGTTCAAGTCGATTTAATCGACTTAAGAGCTGAGATATAAAATTGTATTCTCCTAACTCAAAACTTAGGACCAAAAAACCGGTGACGTACCCTAACGTAACACCACTTAATGTATGCAGCACTAAGTCTATTATGTGAATGTTTTGCTTCAATGTTGAATCAGTATTCCTGCGGGTGCAGTACTTGGAACATCACCACGATTTTCATGCGAAAGCTGTAAACAAATTTCTACGTATCATCCGTACGATTTTCTGGTCTAATTGCATCTCGAACGAACTTATTGACTTCACAATCTGATGATGAAAATGTGAATAGATTGTAAACTATGTATCTCATGAAATGGAAACCATTCGGTAGAAAAGTGTGTCACCTTAGGCAAACGTGGTGCAAAACGCCTAAGTAGAAATTACAGGCATTGGAAATGAGTTGGGAGCAGACACGCGTCCCAGGACTCCGAAAACGATGATAGTCTGTTACTATTGACACCTCATGCCTCAGGATTTTAAATTAAAATGAAAAGGATCGGTCAGTTTTCTTTTACTAACCAAGTTCTTGGTTCAAATGTCTTGAAATAGCCAGTATTTGTCTGTCTGCCTAGCCGTTTCTGGAAAATAGTTGCCATTACATAAAGATTGAGAATATCTCGGATGAAGCATTTAATCATTCCACCGGAGGCTTCAAGCAAAGATACATGATATTATGAAGTTTTTTGGTATTTGGTGCGGAATTTCCAAATCAAGTCGGGACATTAATTTTATTAGCTCGTTAAACAAAGAATTTCGAAAAAGGAATTCGTGTCATTGTCGGATCAAAAAGTTCAACAAGGTCCAACTAAAGATTATTTTGTTGTCAGCTGGAAGCGAAGTCTACGAATTCTTGCAATACAATTAGGACCTAAACGCGATAGACTTATTGTCGTCGTCATCGGACTTTATTCTTAATATAAACGAATTTTACTTGCGAATAATCAATAGAAAGGGTCTTACCTGGAACAAAGCAATATCATTGTCGTGTGCAATTTGTGTATTGTACAAAGGATGTGGTATAACATTTTTCACTTTAACATTTAAGCCAGAATAGGTAAAGGAATTCCTACGCGTAACACCAAGCTGTATAGTCCAGTCATCCAAATCTATAAGGGTATGACTGGAGAAAAAAGTATTAGTAGATACTTTAACATTAAATACGATAGAAAAACTTACTTTCCTATGCAATGCGACGCAGTCAACACCCATTGATCGGCAATAAGAACACCTGCACAATAAAATATCTTCTCTGGGCCACCAAGAATTGCGGCCAAAAAGGGCCAGGCACCTGGATTGGCAGCCGATCCACCAATTATACGCCTTGCAGGTTTATACTTTTCGCGTCGCACTTTGCCGCATTCTATTAATTTCAAGGAGTTTAGTACCAAAAGTACAGAAATAGACTTTATCAAAAACTTACCGAAATTAGCACAAGTCAACTCAGCGATTGGATAGTCTTCTTCAGGGGTACAGCTTGAAAATTCTTTCATAAGGTTCGATCTCTTCTTTGAATACATTTTCCAAATATCCGTGGAAACATTAACCGATGTCAAAAGGGGCCGATGAGTTTTCTGGGTAACAACACTGGTCGCGTTTACAGAATTATAACCAAGCATTGAGCACACGGCTGTCGGTGACACTGATCGGTCCCAGTTTTTCACACAGGCTGGGCTCCATTTGTGCGAGTTAAAGCGGAAAACCTCTAGAACACCTTTACCCAAATCACCATTACGTTCACTAAGTCGAACTAAAACAACAATTTTCTACTACAAGTATCTTTACATATAAACTGTTTCCTTACTGCAATTTCGTTCGTCCTGACCATACGGACAATCGATGATGCCATCACAAATATGTTTGGAGCTCATGCAACGATCCTCGCCACAGTAAATCGAATCGGAATCGCAACGATCACATTTTGCTTCATCTAACTGATCCATGCAATCCAAGTGGCCATCACATACATAATCATTAGGAATGCATCGTGTCTGATCGCATACGAAACCACTGCAGACTGCAAAGAGAAAACATTGAAATCCAAACACGAAACTATCCTGTTGAATACTTACCAGGATTTCGAGCAGCTATCATAACATCTCGAACTTGTTGCAGGCCAACGCATTCATCAGAATTATCGAAATCCTTAAACAGATTACAGTTCAGATACTCAGGCAAACTCAGTCCGAAAACATCAAAGAAAAAGCCACAACGTCTCATTGTCTCTGTACAAAGGGTTCTACAAGGCGGCACTGTGGATCCAGTCGATCCACATTTTGGAACAAAAAGTGTACACAGGAACAGTGATACCAGTTCATAGCACCGTACATCAACAAGAGCATCGTATGCGTCCAGATCCTAGATTGTGAGATAAAATTTAAGATATTTTCATAAAAAAAGAATTAAACTGTATTCAACGCTCACCACTTGAGTTTCCAGTTGTCCAAAATGTCCAATGTAGTTGGGGAATACGGTGTAGTTGTATGGGATTAAAGGTCCTTGACAAAACTTCACAATTATGGGTAAGCAGGTGCCGGGTGCTGGATTTTTTCCTATAAAAATTGTTTTATTTCATTTGAAAATCTTCAATATTTCATTAGATGTGTTTACTTACCGAATTCGGAGACTTCCTCGACTCGAATAGTGTTGATTATTGTCTTATTCACAAACTTTATTGTTGGGTAAGCTTTGAAGTAGGCAGCTAAGCCACCTAAAAATAAAATTAAAACAGAGATACATATGTACATGAACAAGGATTTTGCCAAAATAGTTTAAACAGTCTTTGCTCTTTGCATTTTGGGAGGTGAAATTTCTTAAAAGAGACAGATGCACAAGAGCATCTTACTTAGCACATCACGACTATTCTATAGGAATACAATGGCGCCATGGAAGGTCGCCCAAAAGGACTACCAGACAGTTGTGCCCATAACGTATGGTGCTAGTGTTTACTTAGTGCAGCGGTAGTGGGTAAGAAGAACGTCGAAAGAAAAAGATAGAAGTCCTCAGAAGATTTGTACTCAACGTCCAAGACCTCTGACCCGCTAGCCCTACCGCATCAGGTGTACTTAGTCAGGATAGTAGCCTTTATCGGGAACCCGTAAGATACAGGTGGCGGTAAGATACTTGCGTCGGTTACCATTTGAAATGCTGAATATAATTTCTACCGAAATCAACCCCATTCTTTGGATAAAGAATCATTCAACGATGACGACTTTTGGTATTGTAGCCGGAAGAAATAATTGGTTCCTGGAATGTCAACACGCTTCTCAACACAGACAGCGTTCTTCATGGTAAATGCTAAAGTATGGCTAGGCAAGTTTTACGTTGCCAAGTCGCGCTAGCAACAACACTTAATGTAGAAATTTCTCTTGAAAGCAGGGAGAGCTTAATATAAGGCGCTGCAGGATATTGACGTTGGCGTTCTTCTACGAGCGGAGAGTTCTTACCACCTACAAAGGAGGTAAAGAATGGTTTCACCCTCATTTTCGTTCATGCAGTTTTCACAGAACTTATTATTGAGAAGGCCCACCCTAGGGGCATCTGTACTGAAAATGCAATGTAATGCAATGACACCTATTACGATTGGTATACGCCTCTTTTTTTTGTCTAATCAAACAGTTTGGGCCGAATCGGTCTCGAAATCGCCATGATCAAGATTGAAGATGTTACAGTGATTGGGAAAGCATAAGGAGATATTAATAATTAATCGCTGACTCTGACTCTGTTCCTGATTCATTCCTGTAGAAGGATACAGACGCGTATAGAAGAATACGGGACCCGTATATTGTAGCCACCAGTTATTTGTCCGATCTAGTCTTGAGGGAATACGTGAGTCAAAGTTCTTATCGAACAGAAGTTGGAGAAGTATGTCCAAACCCTGATTCTGGTAAGCTATGGACTCAAGTTCTTGAAAATCGAAGCTGTAGGAGGCGAATAAAAAATCGTGACTCGTTTGGACAACTTGTGTGTGTTTTAATTCAATTTCCAATCTTACAATTTTTTTTTAGAAAACGTTTTATATACCTTTGTTTTGTAAAGTTTCTAAACTCTTCTTTATATGAATTCTTACCTGCAATCGCCAACAGTGCAAAAGCATTTAGTAGAATTTGGAAAAGACGGAACTTTAACCGACCGTTGGTAACGTAAGGGTTTGAACTTTTTCGCCGATTAATAATCTGTAAATGAAATATTTATTATAACGAGTTTATTTTATGATTTCCCAATACTTACTCTATGCTGGAGTGACATATTTGATGTTCCATTTTGGAAACGAACTATGGTTTGTAGACTAGCTGGTGTGGAGACACTCTTTGTAATTGGCGAAGTAGGAACGGTTTGCTCCAGTTCTTCGATTGTTTCATTTTGGAACTTTTGTTTAGCGGGAACTGGAAAAAGAAATAAATGGTAAAGATAAAAAGGGAATAAGAAGAGGCTTCTAAAACAATATCATTTGAGGGGCAAGTTATTTTCAGGGTAATCTTACGGAGAAAGGACCTTGGCTAAATTTGCCGAAATGATCAGACTATTATAGCGAAGGCCATGAAAGCCAAAATAATGCTCGACCTGATAATAAGAAAGAACAGTGAAGATTAAAGAAACTGCATGATAGAAGTACCTTGCTGAGGGCGCCAGTCTTGAGAATCAAGTGTAGGTTTGCTATGTTCAAAAAGTAGTTATAGTACCTGTACTTAATAATCGAGATTGACCCAAATTAGATATAGTAAAGGGTTTTTTTTTAAAGCAGATTTGAAACAAATGTTCATTGGATAGGCATTTATCTATCTTCAATAAAAATAATACACTTTGTAATTAATTTTTAAACACAACTGCGGGCATATGCATCCTACGGCTGGATCTAATGGATGTAATTCGAGAAACAAAGTTTTCGACCACTTTTTCAAGCATGGCCGCATGACGTCAATAACACGAATAATGTTGGCTTCCAATGCGTCGATTGTTGTTGGTTTGTAGCGTAGACTACAGACTTTACAGATCTCCTAAGAAAATAATCAAAAGGCGTTGAATCACAAGATCTCAAATGCAAATTTATCGGATCACTACTGGAAGTTAAGCTCATCGAATATTGTCTTCGATAAGTTGATTGTTTAGGTGGCAGCACTCGCATGATAAGTTGCACCATCCTGTGGAAACCACATCTTTTTTACACTCATGCCCTTTGAGGAATGAAAAAAAATTAAAAAATCATAAATGATGGCTCTGAACGGTATATCGTTGATTAGCCTTCTTTTTGAAAGAAACTATAGTTCGATGACTCCACGAGCAACGTACCAAACTGTACAGTTTTCAGGATATCATCTTATGTGGATTATCTTCGTTCCAAATGCGACCATTTTGTTTATTGACATAATGTACTCATTGCGGCAAAAATAAGCCCCATTACTAAACAGCGGAACCAATGCCAGTCGATTTTAGGCTGATGATGATCAATCGCGTTCAAATCTTGCTGGATCTTGTAAGCTTTCAAATCATGATCTTTGTGTACAATTTTCCATAAAGAGGACGGACAAGGGCAAATTGTTGTGAACGACGTCGAATTGATAAATTTGGATCTTCTTCAACACTCTCTTGAATGGATGAAATTTCGGTCGCACTGCATCTTGCAAAGAAAATGTGCGAAAACGGTTGGTCAATTACATATGTATGTCGGAGCTCGGAGGTAATGTGGTGCAAGTTCTCTACAAGTTTGGCGCACAGAAGCATAATTTGGGATTGGAAATTTCTGTAATTTGGTAACGTTGTTAAAGCATGTATGTATGTAGCCATCAACATAAAATTGTAAAGACTATTGAATAAAAATGACACTGGCAGTTTGCGATTTGACAATTAGTTTGATAGATATATATAACTGTCTGAAGTTAGTACTGGTTAAAAAAAAAATCATTCGCTAAGTAAATATATATTCTACCATTCTTTTCTAAGCACGACTTTCACTTACATCGCCTTCAGTTATAGCAACCCGATGAAGAAGAGACGAGTACGAGTAAATACATACATACATATATATGTGTATATATTGTATTTATGAGTGAATGGATATAACGTAAAAGGCACTCTCTAGTTCAGTTACTGGATGCTATGCTATTCCTCTTATTGGGTGTAATTCCGTCTCCATGCACTGTCTATTTAATCCCTCCATAGCAAATGGATTCATTTGGTACCCCTGGGTAGGATAAAAAATGGTGTATTTTCGCAGAAAAGTCGCTGATGTATCAAAATAAAAAAAAGCCCTCAGTAAAGGTTATATCCGAATTCCAGGAACTTCACTGTAGAATCCGAAGGCCATATCCTTATAAATGTACGCAAAAGAAAAGCGGATACAACTTGCTTGCTAATATTCAGTTCTGGCAGATATGTACGTACATTATGTTTACTTCGTTAAAAAGGCTTACCAATGCTGGTACTCGTAGTCTCGTAGTCGTTTTCATGGCTTACTTAGTAATCAGCAATTATGAAAACATTGTAAAAAAAGAGGCTAAAGGAATTGAACGTCATTCTATGGTATCTACTGTGTGTTGGAATCGTAAAGATAACATTCAACTAATGTTGATTGAAATCGGGCTTGAGTAAAGTACTCTTAATTTTGAGTTTAGAAGGAAAATGCCGAATCAACTCGATTAAACAGATAAACCGATAGACAGATTGATGTTGCTATACGCAACACGTCGATGGAAGTAACCTGTCAGTTCTATTGTGACATGGCTAACTGGTTCTGTCTTTACCATAAGTTTGACTTGTTTGAATTACAACAATGGTAAAGTGTATCGTTAGTAAGACTACCTCATTTGACTTTTGATGATGACAAGAAGCAACATTTTCGACATAGGTAATGCAAAAAGCTGCATAACGACGGAGATAGGTATCTGTGTTACAATATTGAACATAATACGCTTTGACGTGATGTGATATAGAAAGTTTTTGAACTAAGTAAAGTGTTTCAGAGACCCATTGGCTTCTAGCGAAAATTGACAAGACAGCTTCCCCAAAAGCATTGGGATGCCGATTTTTGACGCATAGTCCCCAAGTGCCCAGTGACCTGTGTTAATGGCCACAATTATGGAATACATCAGGTCTAAACTTACCAAGTATCACGTGTAACTTAGGTTTATTGTAGTCAAGTCATGTCTTTCTTTAATTGGGTAGTTGGAGAATATGTATATTGGCTTTTATCACCACCCAGCGGAATACCAACTTTTTCCGCTAGTGAGTCGTCAAGGGCCAACCCTCGCATGAACAGTCCAGTCTAAGAGGATTTCGAAACGACAGCACTGATATTCGAAACGACCGGAAAGGGAACCTCCGCTGGACAAAAAGATAGAATCTTTGCTTCAAACACCAAGCAATCACATACGTTTATATTGACAAATGTGTATGGAATCGGCGAAAATGGAAGAAGAGAATGTCTCAGGAAGGTGCCTACTATTAAATGCCACGCCCGGATGGTAAATTGTTATTTGAGAATCCTTTTCAGTTGGGACCGTAAAATAACTTTTAGGTGTTATCTGGCGATCGATGCCTACTGCCTACTGCACCTACAGGTACAACTTTTTACGAAATAACTTGCAACTCTACGTCTTTAACCCTAGACCTGTAAAGAAAAATAAAACCAACTTTTTGTAAACAAACTTACCATTGCAAAATCTTTTCATTGACGGCAACAGTGGAGCTTCCATTATCTTAGTGTTGTAGCCAGGACTCGAGGTTTGACTAAAGCTATCACTGGACAGGCTCGAGTCCTGTCGAAAATTAATTTTATTTCCTTTGCTGTTATTGTAGCGTGTTGCAGCTACTGTCATGCCAAAACTATCACTTGAATCTTGATGACGAATCCCTGTCTTGTTAGCTTTCGAAGAGGAGCTCTGTATCAATGGTGCTTCCATCAAACTCTTCGAATTGTAGCCCGGACTGGAGGTCATCGAAAAACTGTCACTGGACAAACTGGAGTCCTGTCGTTGATGCAATTTGGGGTAAACAATTGGCGGTGGTTTATGTTTTGTCAACTTGTTGCGTATGGTTAATGCTTTCGCCGAAGCGTCTTCTGTTGGAAAGAACTGCTGCAATGAACTGGTGGATACAGCACTGGTGTTGTTATTGAAAAAGTGACCCATATTTCGATTGGAGAGATCTCCATTCATCTGATGATGAGAACGACTCGGCGGCGTAGGCGGTATAGGACGTGTAGAAGTTGCAGTAGATGTGGTGGTTGCTCTATTGCCATTCATCTGTGGTACTGGTGGAGGGATTTTTGGAGGTACGGAGAACTGTTTGCGCAACGGAACTGCTGGCACCTGCTTGGCACCTCCAGGTGCAGAATTGCCTTTCGTCGTTACTCCATTGGTAACTACATTTGCAAAACTGTTGCTCGTGTTGCCGAATTCATTGCCACTCTGTGTTGGAGTCTCGTTCGCGGAGTCAATCTTAAATGAATCCTTTGACAGTGGCGAGTCAATAGTCTTCTCGGTTAAACAACTGTCCAGCGATGATTGAGTGTCCACCGATGAGAAACGACTGCGAAAATCCGATGGATTTCGCTCACTGCCATTGCTGGACATGTATCCTGTATCGGATGTTGCTTGCGATTTGTTTGAATCGCCCGATGAGCGATTCGCTCTGCGAGTGGAACTGTTTATTGTGCACAAATCATTTGATGAATTGCAAGCGAACCCATTGGGTGGAGTGGGCCCACCGCCCGATTTAATGCTTCCGGGGATACTGCGTGTGGATCCGTTACCAGTGCTGGATGCCTTAGTGACGATTGAACCACCCGGGAGCAGTACTTTCGATGGCGTTGCTATTGATTCATCAAAAACTGAATTTTCTAGACTCATTCTGTCGTCGTCGGAAATTTGCTCATTCGGTGAAATACCATTGAAGATGCACTGTTGGGATATATCTATGCCGTTGTCGTTCTGGTACGAGTTATACATCGCTGTTGACGAGGAGGATATGGGTGCTTTTAAAATAGGACAAAAGCTGTAGTTGTGGTTCGGTTCGGAATTCTGTTTACGATGATTTTGCACGTTTGTTGTTCGGGTTTTATTCTGTATAATCTGCTTGCAGCTCGTATCATTACGCCCGATGTTCCATGAAAGTTTTCCCCGGAAAGTGCGCTTCGGAATGGGCGGTGGTGAGGGGTTGGATTTATTGATTTGTTCAATCGCCTGGAAGAGAAGAAATGAAATATGTTACTGTAGCGACGAACAATAAATGCTTAGGGGTTAAATGATGAATTCACTATAATAGCAAATATCTTAATGAGTAAGTACGTGCAATTTATGTAGTTGTTAGCATTTACTTGTTTATTGTTTGCTTGTATCGTTTTTTGAATGCAAATATAATTTTTTTTGAAACTAGGACAAATGGTGTCATTCAATATTTTGTGGATGCCTTATATGGATGCCTTAGCCGAATATAAATTGTGATACGACTTTTAGGGGAATACCTTCACTAAGCAAAATATGGAAACCGTACAGCACATCGTACGCGTACCCATCCTTAAAGTGCACAACTATAGATCAAACAGTCTAAGATATTGAATCGTTTTCTTAATACAATAGAATAGCTCTGCATGTACCTAATGCTAACATTGTTACATCATTCTAAATGAATAAAACTTAAGCCTGGCCAAGTCAACAACAAAAGCTCGTCTGAACTCTTTTCCTTCTAGAATTTAGTTGATCTGGTGGAAGAAGTGTCAAACAGCCAGCGAGGGTCTAGATTGGGTTAAATGTGTGGGTAAGATCAGGCCAGATTCATTATGATGCACAAAAGTAAAATGTACTTTGGGCATTAGTTACATGTGTTCCAGCTATAGTTCAACTGTGATGAACCTGATTTGATGTAAATAGTGGGTGATCGATCTATTGTTGGATTTCCGTGGCGCCTTAATTTTTGCTTCGAGCTTTTGAAAAGCAAGGCGGGAGTCACTGGTGAGTCGACTTGTTCTGACTCTTCTTCTAGCCAATTTATCGGCCTTCTCATGACGACCGACCAGAGTATAACCTTGCCTTGTGTTTTACTTCGATCTGCTTGTAGATAAAATCGAATCGCCCGTTGTGATGTTCCCTTTCATTGTAGTCTTATAAACGACTAGTGTCATTACCAGGACCTTCGGTTGGAGAACACTACTATGGTTTGGAAGGTGAACTGATTTGGATATGGCCAGCGGCTTGGATCCATCTGTGTGGATGGAGATGGATCGAGTGTTGATTAACTGAAATGTAAAATCTAGGTACGGAGTCATGTTTGGCTTTTGCCTAATCCACTAGAAAAATTATCCTCTGAACTGGGAAGATTATAGCGGGATTAGTGTCCTTAACATAGCATAAAGATCCTGTCCGTCGTACTGTGCTATTGTACCATTTGTTGTCGGCCTTTATTAGATTAAGATATTAGGTCTTAAACCGGGTAAGTCTACAATCGACTCAAATGGAAAAAACTGAAGATGTTCAGATCGATATCATCTTTTTATCGATTTTAAGGCCACATATGACAGAGACTATCTACTCGGAGCCATATCTAGTTTTGACATCACTGCCGCATTCATCTTATTGTTCAGGATAACGATGGAAAACGTTCGTTTCTCAGAAACACTCTTACTAAGAGCTTTGATGTAAAAAAAGGACATGACCCGTGTGACTTTTGAAATAGTCCGAAACTCACAAGGAAACACCAAAAGTAAAATTTTCCAAAAGCCTGTGTAATTACTTGCATAAGCTGATGGCATTAATGCGTTTGGAAATATTGGAACAGAAGCGAAGTATATGCTGTCAACAAGAAGACACACAACATCGACGATCGGACAGAATGTCACAACGGACATCTGTATTTTTGCGGTAGTTAGGGACTATATAAACTCTGACAACCTGACAACAAGATAACTTCAGAGATCAAACAAAGAGTTACTCTTGGCAAAAAAATTAAAAGAGACTCTATGTTAGACTTTAAATAAAACGGATAACGATATACTTGGTTGTTTTGAACTCAAAATTCTTCGGATGATTTTCGGTCCCTTTTGCGTTGAGATGCGACATCGATCTGGTTAGAAAAGTACGCATCAGTCGTCTAAAATGGCTGGGACATGTGAATGGACATTAACGTTACGGCCCGAATTGTCTTCGATTCCAACCCGAAGGCACAACGTACAGATAGACCTCGTCTTAGGTGCACAAGTGGAAGAGGACCTCAATCGACCTAGAGTGTGCAACTGGAGGTTTGCAACTGGACTGTAGCAGCACCTAAGTAAGTAAGTACAACAAAATTAATTATCCCGAGATTTGTCAGAAGTTTGAGTTAAAATATACGCCGCGATATTCCAGCGAAGAATGTTGCAGCACGGGGTACAGTGTGTACAATTAAATGGACAACATTTAGATGACATCATTTTCAAAAGATATAGTCCGGATTCTTTATGGTAAACTAAGTTACAAGATAATATATCTCACAGATTTTGTTTTGATCTGGCACAGGGCACCCTGTATTTTGTGGCAACAAGGGGCAGTAGAGTGAACTATCGATCGAAATAATAGTAGTCTCTTGATTTGTTGAATAGTTGTCTTTTTGTTCTCGATAAAAGTGAAATCAGAACATTAAACCAACATTGCCAGATTTAAAATTTAATTTCCCTAAAAACCATAAATGTAATTAAAACAAACTTGGTGATGAAAGGGATATACAGTTCATTCAGGCCGAGATTGTGGTGCGTCGATACTTTATAACACTAGTGTAACGGTAGGTACTGGATGATCTAGGGGAAAGGATTCCTCGTGCAGTGAAAGAAAACCCTTACGTGGCAGCTCTAATTTCAAATGCAGCAACATTTAAATATGCAATATACAACTTAATGTAGAGAAGAACATTCTCAATATTCATTGAATAGGCTTACTATTCCTCCTAAAACATTTCGCGAACATAAGGCGTGTTTTTGGAAGCTGACCTTTGAATGATATTTCTTTGGTTTTATTATTTTGTTTATTGGTCAAGGAATTGCTCAGCTCAAAGAAATATAGCAAAATATTAAAAGAATAATGCACAGCCACATTTAATAGAACACGAATAGTTGCTTTAGTTGGTGCATGTTTGGACGATGGGAACGATTTGTATCAAATACAACAATTTTCTCCATTTCTGACAACTCTAATTCCTGCAGTGATTCGGAACAACACTTGAAGTCACACCCGTTTCCTACTTCCCGTGTTTTGGTGCTTTAAAAGCAATCAGAAAAGAGTTTTCATATTGCACAGACCACAGTTCTGGGAGATTCAAATAAAAAATAATACAAAAAGTAAAGCCCTGGAAAATCATGTCGTACAACTCATTTTCATAGGCAAACTCTCTTTCCTTCTGCGTGGTGAAATTCGTCCTTCCGCGCCATATTGTCTATATTTTCCGTTTACTAATTGAAAAAAGAAATATTAGAATGCATTTTTGTTTTGTTGTAGCTTTTATTTGACTAATTTGTAAGTTTTGTCGCCTGAAACCATGTTGGCTGTGGTCTAGCTTTAGTCAGCTTCAAAAGCGTTTTTTTTGTAACAATCCAGAAAAAGTAGTTTGTCAGCACAGTGTTTATTACTGTTGAGGACATAAGTCTAGATAGTTATTCATTAAAGATAATTATTAATTAATTTTTAACATATTTCACATGGAAAATATGCTTTCAACCATTCCAATCTAATATGTAATTGTTTTGTCATTCTAATTAGTTTTGAATTCGTAAATACCTAAAATATGTGCATATACTAGTGTTTTATTAAATTATAAAAAACTATACAAGAGTATATCTTGTATTTGATTTAAATTTATCGAGTTTTCCATTTTATAGAGGTTGCTTGGATAATCAAAGCAAGTATTTCCTAATTTATTAATGGTTTTAGAGAATTGTTGAATAGAATTGTAGCTGCAACCATAACCTATGAAGTCCATCTCCAATAAAACTAAAGCCTTTCGGTGACTGCCCTAAATGTGGGATGGAAGAATCCACTCAATATCTGCGTATCTAACTTAAGCAACTTATGGTTCTATGTACCTAACTGCAATACTTTTAACCTGTTAAGCCTTTGTTGATCCGAATTAAGCAAATGTGTAATTGGTGTCCTGGTGATGTCCGTTGAGCGTAGTTTGATCGTTTACACCTTTCTCCTACATGTCAACGATATTACCGATTCAAGTATTTGTGTATAGTGCAGTATTACGAGATTATCATAAAGCACTAGGCAACATATGGCACTCAACTCATACAGTGTCTGCATGTATCCGCATTTGTTAAGTCCCAGCCTCATAGCGTGCCTCCTTAGATAGTCAGAGATCAGCCATATAGATGAATTGGTGGTTTTACACTTCTAATTGCGTTGTGGGAGCTCTGATCTTCTATTCGTAAGTTTACCGGCTTTTTCATTCCCTTAATATCGGTGTGTCCAGGTGGCAGCATACTCTGACACGGTTCTACATACATAATATTCGGACCATTGTGCAGCAATTTTAGACTATTTCAAATTTTACAATCCTGGATTCTAGTGCTTTAAAAGCAGCCTGACTATCAATGTAGATAGCGATATTCGTTTCAGAGATTGATCTTCTCGATCCGAAAGTGTCAACTACACTGCATCTAGTTTAGGTTTTTTAAAAGATGGATATTTTGTATTTTGTATTGACGAGTACCAGATCTGTTTTGTCGGATTGACGTGAATTCTATTCTCTCGACACTAAGTCTGTGCTAATAAATTTTCTCTGAACATGGGTATGGAGATGAACCTCCATGCTTCTAATAGGTATCCCAGCCCTAAATATTGTTTGTAGATTTGCACAGGCCTGACCCTGACCTTTACTGGGGCTTTCTGAAATATAGGCCCGATAAAGGCCCGAGCACTTTGAATGGTGGAACTAACATAACAGCCTAACGAAGGTTCTTCCATGTAATGAGATTCGCTACCTACTCTTCTATTTTTTGTTTTTATTCTGTTCTGCTAAATCCACTCACCTTTATAGTTACGGGATGACTCAATTTGTGACTGACAGTTTTTAGGTTAAGATCGAGTTTTCGATTTGTTTCCTCTTTTGGTAATGTACTAGCCGGGGGTTTCTCGTCTAACATGGGATAACAATGTGAAGAATGGCGTCGTACAACAACATTAACATTTGATGGTAATAGTGCAATTGAGCTGCACTGTTCCTGCTCCTTGTCGTAAAGATCCAGTAAAGAATTATTTGGCAAGGCCAAACTGGAAGCTCTTTCAGATCTGAAAATGTATTTATTAATAGTTTCACAGGACAGACATTGTCTATGTATTAAAATGGAACTTACCTAGGACGATTTCGACTCAATTGATCGAAATTGTTCGGTGGCGCATTCTCACATACTGTCAAGTGTTTCGGATTCAGTGATAGTGATGTCATTTTAGCTAGTATTGTCATTAAAACGGTTTAAGCTGGAAGTAGAAAAAAAGAAGATATTATTTTAAGTAAACTACATAAAATTGAACTTTGAATGTAGGTGTGAACGAAATCATTAGAAAAAAAAAAATTAAAAATGGCCTTTTACTAGGCCATGATCAACACACACAAGTCATCAAAAGCCTTTGAGCCAGATTGGCCTGCAGGAACTTATGTAGATATACATACATATCTCTTTACTGCAGAATCTATAGGTACATTTGGAAATTGATACCGTGAAAAACTCTTTTTGATAGCGTGAACTTCGAAACTGATGAGACCACTCATTTTCCGAAGACCCAGTCAGATATGGATACCAACAGACTACCTTTGATAGACCAGCATCTTTTTCTCAGGGGTCCTCCCAGTTCATATATGTATATTTCGTGGTCGAATAAATACTGTAGGTATGTGAGCGCAATTGCGATGATGCGATTCGCTTAGAATAACCTTCACCATTCAATTAATCACTCCTAAACGAAGCCATTCACGAAATGACATTTGACCCTGAAACATTTGTCTATTTGTTGCGGATTTTATGCTGAAAGGCTCATACTCGTACTTCTTGTTCAATGATCCTGGCAACACTGTCTATTGAGGTTATTATCGAGACTACATCGACGGGCTATTTGTGGAATAAATGGGAAGAAGATGACTTGGAGGATATGTGGTTTCAACAAAACAGCCACCAACTCTTTTCCAATACCCTGACTCAGTATCGGAGATCCCTATAGACCTGGGATTCAAATAAGTCGAAGGAGGTCATATAGGGATAGACACTAATAGTTCGACCTGACTGGAACTGGTAGAGTTTGTCCGCTGCCGCCTGTATCAAGAGGAAGTGCTCTAGTGAAAAAGTACTCCTCCCCTCTTTCTCGTTCGCTACCAGCAACCAAGGGGTTGGTTACCCAATCTCCGGCCGAGGTACTCACACAGCCACCACGTGGAGGTGTAGAGTAGGAGTTGGTAATAAGAGGTTTCGTGTGAACGCTTGTGCTCCCATATATTCGCATAGTCCCTTTGGCCACCCCTTTATGTATGTAAAACTAATAATAAAGTTACTCAAAATCCCTGAAAACGTTATCATCAGTCATCAGCAATATCTTGGTTTTCCTTCTAACTCGAAACCTCAATAAACGCAGTGCTTCATTTGGTCAACTACTTCCAATAAACAATTCATTGAAAAAACAAGTAAAAACAAGTGTCAACCACAATCAAATTTAATAAATTCCGAAATCCGAAACTGCCCCCATGGTAAAGGTTTCTCATGTACATCTGTGTCGAATTTGAATTTGGCCATAACTCGGTATTCCCCCTTAAAGTTTCTGCATAAATTCAATATTGCAAATGCAATTAATATTGTTATGCAAACAATTCTATTGCACAACCGTTAAAGCAAAATTCCTCCGAAGCCCCCGGAATTATTTCACAAAAATGCTCAGATACATATATTTTCGGGATGAACAAAGTAATGCGAGCCAACATGTGCGTGACAAAGCCAAATTAACTTAGCTCCAATTTCCCACTCCTGGCCCCACACCAACATACAAAATTGTGACATTTGTCGCACTGTCAAGCCTAATAGACTTTGAACAAGCATGCCAAACAAATTTTAATCAGAAAAGCCGACAGGTGAAAACCAATTTCGAACAACACCTCACCCAAAAACACCCCGTAAACAACCGAACACAAAACACACGAGCTGGCTGCGGGAAAAATCCCACCCAAACCTTTGGGCCGGGTTATCTTATTTCAGGAAGTGGGAGGCGCGCACGCTGTTGTTGGTACTTGCAATCACTTTGTGTTGAAATTTCAAGCAAAGCTAGTCAAGTAAGCAAATGGGGGTTGTGTTGTTTCAGCATTTCGGGGGGGCGGCCGAAGTGGCCCTGGAATGCCACCCTTCCCAGGGTGGAAGAAAATATTCGTAACACAATGGCTGCTCGTTGAAAATGTTACTTATTTGCAAGGATTTGGAATTGTTCAATGAGTATTTTGATTGAATATTGAGTAGTTGTGATGTTAGAGTAGCGAATTCGATTCAGAGATTTGGGAATGGAAATGTGCTGTGTAGGTGAACTGGTATGGTAATGATAGTCATTAGAAAGAGTTTCATCAACGTCAGCGGCAATTAGCGGGTTCAACGGTGAAACTAATCTATAACCGGCGAGGTGATGATTCCAATGGAAAGTTCATCAATCATCGAACTAATAACAACATCCCTGCAGCCATTTTGATATTCATTTCAGATTAGACCGTTTGAGGGAATTTAATTTGAACGCCTTCCTTGGGGTATCCTGGTGAAGGAAGAGATAAATGCCAAATCATTCTAATGAGCAGCCACAAGGCGATAAAGGTATTAACTTTGTAATTAATTATGTCTGATGGTTGTAATGATAGTGTTCACGTGTTGGGTCAAGACGATTATTTGTGGTATTCGGTGCAATTGGGTAAATGAGGAAGTTCATGGAATAAGTCCCTGAAGACAGACTAGTTTAAGTTAAGGCAAATGTATTCAACTCCGACTCCCCCTGTGTACTTTGTTAATAATAAATTACAATTTTAAGATATAAATGTATTGGGACTCTTAAAGGCGTTAAACATGATGCCTCACAAAATCTCCAATCATTAGAGTTCCTGAACATCAATCAATATATAAACTAATATTTAGTGACAGTCTAAGGCATAGAAAACTAAATAAAATTAGCTTCGTCATACAATTAAAAGTTGTTCAGTTGACGACATGGCTTAATAGTGACCAGAAGATATTAGAATGAGTTACCAATTCGAGTATTGACGAGTGGGTCCAGAACCTGGAAAAAGCTCTAACTATTTTACTCAGTAAAAAATTATCTGAAACAGATATATGAACTACTACAAATTTGCAGCTCAGGTCAATAAAAATTTCCAAGAATAATATAGGTTTTAGGTTTTTTAATGGAACAATGGATAGCGCTTACATCTATGAAGCTGTTTTTCAATTGGCTGTCGTTCTAGGGATTTCTAACAAAGGAGCTGCCTCTCTAAGTAAAAGGTTGTTCCATTGTCAGAAAGACACAAGTCTCTGATAACAACTGATCTTTTTATTTAAGACCAAAATCCGGTAAGTTCCCGGAATATGAATTCAGAGCATGCACCTGAAATGTACGCACACTCTACACCCCTGACGCTGCTCAAAAACTTGAATCTGTCCTCCCGGGGTACAAGGGAGGTGTCACCGTGAGACAGAGGATACGAGTATGATGGATAAGACCGAAAAACATGCTTAAAACTGTCACAAACGACTGCAGATGTCAGAAAGTGTATTCGTCGGCATCAAGGCAATATTTCAAAACATCAGCGGAATACATACTTATGTGCAGAAGTTGCCATCGACAAAGCTCAAGGATATAGAGAAGTACTGCGATAGCCACAACGTCCGAATGTTTTAACGAGAGCCACACCAATTCTTAAAACCAATATCAAATTTGAGGCAAGGCAGTGACAGTCAAATCTTCTCCCAGCGATCATGAGTAAGCGGGTTCCATTGCATCGCGTGGTTAGCTATGGACCTGTCACCCTTTCGGAGAGTATGTCTGCCAGTTTCGTCGTCGTATGGTTGTGAAATTCATTAAGTAAACAAGCTCATCATTAAAGCTTTTCCAAATGCTTCCTTTACAGCAGAGATAGTGTGACATTAGTTATTAAAAAAAAAGACACAGACAAAGACACAAAGGACAAAATGCAGTGCCGCAGGGGTCCATATTCTCACCTTGGCTTTTTTTATTAGTTTTGGCGGTGTGCTTTCGGTAGTAAAGGTAGGTTAATGGTTCACAATTAAAAAGTTAAGACAATCCAAGTGGGACTTGGTGTATTATATGCTCAGATGTCGAATTTATGTAATATTGTCAGGTAGAAGCTCTAAAAACTTACCAACTCTATTTATTAAGAATAGGAATACGTGTTGTGTGGGCGCCGTGGCTCTGTGGTTAGTGCGTTGGACTATGGAGCAAGGGGTTCGAGGTTCGAATTCCATTTGGGGAACACCTAAAAGTTTTTCACGGCCCCACCTCTCGCGAACGTCTGACAAACATTCGAGAGTACAACTGTCCTGAGAAAGCTTCTCAAATTACAAATTGCCCTTCGGACACGGCATTCAACATTCCCTTCCATTTGTGTAAAGAATAGAACACGCACAATACGAATGGTTGTAAGAAACTAGGCCCTGGGTCCCTTCGACCTGTAGCGCCAAGTATTTATTTATTTATTTATTTATTTAGCTAATACGTTGCCTGACAAAACATTGCTTACAACTCCAAAAAATGCATTTTTTCATGATATACTGGCTGGGTTTGCCAGTAAATTGCCATGCAGTGGAGTCAAGGAAGACACGGGGCCACTTTAAGTCTATGCATTGGAATAACACTTGATCAATCACGGTTGATTCGAATTCTTCCGCAAGAGGCTTGACAGAGAGCTGAAGTGCATTCCAGAGTTCAAAGATAAGATTAAGTAATAATCCATCTTTGGTACAGTACCAGCTTTACGTTTAAAGTTAGAAAGTTAAAATTTTACTAAAAATCCTTCAAGTAGCATAGTCAGTACCAGCTTATTCTTCAAGGCCATATACATAGCAAGAGAAGTGCAGGTCCTGGCATAGTTTATACTATTACCAGTTTATTTTTTCATTAAGCTTCTTTTACATGTGTATACTAACAGTATCTCCTTTGGCATTAATTATAATTACTTAATATACATATGTATACCAACTCATATGCATAACTATATGACCAGCCAGCATATCCCGAGGACAAAGTGCTACTAGTTATTTGAGCACTATGTAGAACACAACTACTACATTTGTGATTAACTTGGATGCACAATCCTTTGTGTAACAGCTTCGCAAAAAATTATGCACTTACATATGTATGTACATATGTACATATATTTCCATGTGTGCAAACAAACATGAAAAGAGTAGAGAAATAAGAAGGACGTGCACACAATCCGCTGCTCTACCACATTCTGCCGCTTCTTCCTCTTGGTCGTGTTTTACAATTTCAGTTTTTAAGGATTACATTTGATGGCATGGAAAATTGAAAAGGGCTTTTCACCAAATCCTAGATGGCTCCTTTGTCGAAAGTTCCATACAGCATATACACACAAAACTGTACGATAGGTATATGTACATGCCCACTGAGTAGGGTAACCTAAACTCATGGAGAGTGCAAACGTGTCGTTCTGCAGGATACTATGGAGGTCGTCGCATCACTAGAATGAAATATACTATACTATGTACGACTGGATTGGATACCTCTTATGTTTAATGTTGTCACCATTTTGGTTAATATAAAATAACTTGTAGATGGAAACTCCCGAAATGGACGTGCTCATGAAAAGTGAGTTCGGTGCTGTGTCTTGGATTTTCCTTATCGGGAGGAATCCCTCTAGAATTTTTGTGCCACTGGTACTCCTATTAAATACATACATATACATACTAACATACACGTACTTACAAGTGTGCAGGGGCGCTGCTCCTTTACTTATTCGTATTCGTGTAGCTAGCGCTGTGTGTACACGAGAATCTTCGTTTAAACAGCGGTGGCACCGACAGCATTTTAAACGCAAATTCGTTGGATGGTTTAGTTGAGATTTTTTCGCCTAAGCTTTAATTTAAATTCATGTCAGGTTTTTACTTTTCAATAGAACCCACGAGTTCTTACGAACCAAAGATATATAGTACGTACGGATGGATGGATGTGCTGTGGATAGCTAGAGTGGAGCTCTTTTCCTCGAGTACTATTTAATTAACATTATTGATTTTGTTATACCCATTAATATATGTATGAACATATGTATAATGTGCGTGTAGGTATATTTGACCTCTGTCTCGAGCAACCTGGATTCGGATGAGGGATCAGAGCCCAAAGAAAAGCCGTTACGACTTCCCTTCATAATTGAACTTGTTGACCAACTAAGCTTAACTTACAGATTTTCCTTGATTGAATAAGATACGCAATAAGACTACAAATCCAATTACGAATTCGTGGCACTCATTTTTAGTTAAACCGCAATTTTCCAATAAATAATTAGGGAATCCTTAAATTCACTCCTTCCAATTACACTTGTTTGTCAACATAATTCGTACGACAAATTAAAATCTCCTATCCACTTCCTGATTCGGGGTTTTCTTTATTCATCTCGGCTTTGGTAAACAATTATTTTTTTCAATCACTGCCACTTGGGTATAACACAATTTTAAAATGAAATATTTGCCTACGATGCGCGCTTAATATTTCCATGGAGCTTAAATTATTCCAATTGAAAAGAAGAAAAAAAAAAGGAAAAAATTCAGATATCGATAAATTCTGTCGCAGCACAAATTCCCCCGCATATCCGTGCGATACAATTCAAATAAGCAAAATGAACAAAACATCCAGTAAGCACATAATATACATATTCAGATTTCTTTTGTTTGTGTGTTGTAATTGAGTTTTGATGTGAAAAGGGGGGAAATGGTTTTTGTGGTAACATACGTATGCGACAAATCGAATTCGTAAAAGTGCTGAAAAAATTAAGGATATGACTATCCAATGTTTGTTTTCTGTGAAACTCTTTTGGTGTAAACACAATTCTTGTGAGTAACCGCTACGAGAAGGTGCTCAACGGTCAACTACACTGCATATCCGGATCTTGTGTCTTTATTAGTTCTGAAACTTATTGGCTTTGGGACAGAGATAGTATAACACTAGAAAGTAACTTTCTGCAGTATCATTCATAGAATACAAGAACAACTTCAAAAATGACGTCAAGGCTAGATTCCCAACTAGGGTGGAGGCAGTGTGACAAAAGGGCAGAGATTTTTTCAGAACCGCCGAATATTTCCAGATCTTTCTGGCTTCTTGACTTATGCAGCGTCTTAAAGGCGGAGGTTCTTATTGTATAGAAGCCTGCTTAAACGCTTCGTCACATCCGGCAGGATCATAGCCATTCTTATTCAGACACAGGCGGCTATTGAGGCAATCAAGGTGGCCAATTCATCATCAAAACTTATAGAAGAGTGCAAAGATGAACTTCTTTTCTTGGGTAGTCGATTTAGAATCAACCTTATTTGGGTTTCGGGTCACAGAAGCATCGAAGGAAATGAAACAAGCGGATGAACAAGCAAAGCGGTTAACGTCCCTATGGGGGACCTTAAGGGAAGAATATTCATCCACTATAGGTATTTTGCAAGTTAATAATAGATGACAGGGAGTCCGTGACTGTGTCATATAAAGTGAGGCGTGGCCAGAATACTGCAGAACCAAAACGCAAGAACTATTAAATGGAAACCGGTCAGAAATTTAATGTAAATTGCCGCAGCTGCAATATTTCAAACGAAGGAGGAATAGTACTACAATCCCTTTGCAAATGTCCAGCTCTAGGTAGGCCCAGAGAGCGTACACTAGGCAAACTCTTTTTCGACGAACTTCAGATTAAAATTGGGGACATCAACAGTTTCCTAAATGTAACAGGGTGAATTTCAACAGATGTCATTTTATATCAGACAGGTTACATAAGCCGTGGTATTCAAGCTTGTTTTTTACTGACAACAACAACCTCTCCCTACCTACGAACAATACAAGCAGAACAAGAACAACTCAACCTATTAGACCGACACTAATGTTATAAACAACTCAGTAATTCGAGATAGCTGCGAAACTTAATGCTTATCTGGAGAGGGCTCCTTATATTTTAACTGCTATGAACTTATAGGTTGAATGTTTTAGGATTTTCTTAAACTTCTTAGGCGCCACTTTTTGTATCCTGTTTAAGTTTGCATGTAACTTGGAATTGATAATTCCAATCAACCGTTGTTTTCGACGCAATTTCCCAAATTACATTCCGAGATTCAGCTACCGAATTGTACACTTGCTTCTGCAGCTCAATGGTAACCTTTACATAGAATTCGTAATCAAAAAAGATTTATTTCTTTTGTAGCTTTTGTTTTGATAGTAAATTTTGGTCAAAGCTTCAGTTTGTGGGATCTATTACTAACCCTTGATCACCACATGTCCTTAACAATAATCGCTACATCATCAATTTTAACAGAAAACGTAAATAAAAGTAACTGCATTGGTCCCAGATAAGAGCTCTGTGGTACACCGTGCGAAACTTCCTTTTCCTTGCTTATTATGTTAGATACCTTGACCTTCTTAGTTCTTTTCAATAACCATTATCGATAGACTTAGATAATCGTCTTTTAAACACTTTCTACTACTGACAGTACTGCTATCGGTCTGTAATATCCTGCCCCCGGTCCCCACTTGGTTTTTAAACAATACCTTCTAAATTGTTCACTATTAAGTAGAGTACGCAGTCCAGAGTATCAGTCCATGCTCACGTTCAGAACTGAACGGCAATTAAATCAATCAATCCCAAAAGTTGATCGAAATGGTTTCCTGACTTTTTGATGGATTTTAGTTTTTCTACAAAGTGGCGCAAGAGTCATAACCCTATCGGAAGATGGTATAATTTTTACGAATGACGACAAAGGTCAATTTTACTTTCACATTTGTAAAGTAAACAGATACAAACTACACGTCAACAAGACATATCGCTATACTCCTAAAGAACCCGGAATAATTGTTAAAAATCAAAGTTTTTCATTTAAAAAAAAAATTACAGTCAGAGACAACTTTTGCGCCACCGTGTAAATCTATCTAATTGCTCCCGCAGATTGTACTTTAATTCCTATTTCTGGGTATGATAGACTACTGGCCTACCAGTGTTACGTATACACTAACAGATGGGACTTCAGGAGACTGCTTCCCGATTATTCGTAGATTTTGGAATTATTACTTCTAGAGGAGCAATAGAGAATATTCGCTTGAATTGGATGAAAAAGTTAAATTGGAAAAATTGTACGGAATATTTGTCCCAAACGCAAAAAAAATGGTTCATGGTACAAAACAATTCTACAAACTATTAATTTTAGTGGATATGGGATAAACTCCGATGTGGATATATTTCAGGACTGGTAATTTAAAGCCTAAAACAGGTAGCAGAATTAAAAAGATCATGAAAATTTATTGAAAAATCAATTCCTAACTCAAAAAACATGAAAATGGTGTATGTGTCCGAACAAGACAGGAAAACGCAAGTAGTGTGCATTTCTGACTTTAAACAAGACGACAACTCAAACCTATTCACGAAATACCAGTGTATAGGTACAAAAATTGACTGTTTGGTCCGGGTTTCTGGTGAAAGGCGAATTCTCCCATACTTCTACTAAAATGGTGATGTTATGGTAACAAGTTAATGAAAATCATTACCACCATGTGGACTAAATGTTTTTGCAAAAGTTACAAGATCATTTAAATCATATATGCTTTCAACAAGACGGCGCTAAATACCATACATGTCACACAATTGGGCAAACAATGAAGTTATTGGAAGTTTAGTGACCTTTCTTAGGGCTTACGTCAAGTCTAATGACATTGTCTGCCTTCAATTCATGCGACCTCAACACTCCTCCTAATTGAAAGTTGTGGTTTCAACAAGACGATACCGCACATGTCACACAACTGACCAAACAATGAAATTATTGGAATCAAAGTTCAGTGATATTTCTTTGGTACTATGTCAAGTCGAATGATTGGCATATCGCCCTATTTATGCAAAAATGTCATGAAAAATTGAAGGAAGTATAAAAACATCTAAAAGAAATGTAATAGTGCGGTAGAGATCGAACATTTTTACTTGGAGAAGACCAAAAAAATCTTTCTGAAATATCTTCGATAACATCTGGTAACAGGCATCGCGATAGTCACCTCAAGGCTGCGGAATGGTATGCCCACTTTACTAGGCCTCATGGTGGAATTTCATACCTATCGTTTCAGACTATTGCCTTTTTTACAAACCTAAGTAATGTTTTGGCCTTCAGCATAAAGGTGCAAGTACGTACAACCCAATCGTCCACTTTATTTTTAAAACTCATTTTAAAGTAATTTGTCGTTAGCGACAAACCAGTGGCAAACCCACACATCTCACAGAAATGAATTCTGAAAGGATATCAAGTCCTTTACTCCATTGCTCCCTTGGGGAACAAATATCCCACACACACTCAGTGACAACGGTGCAAATGTCTCGCTCGTGTTTGTTTTTAATCCTTTTTCAAATAAACACAAGAGTATCGACCTCAGCTTGTCGCCTCTTGGATGACGCACGTGGGTAGGGTGTCCCTGTTGCATTTTTGTTTAGTTAGTGCTGCCATAGGAAGCTTTATGTGGAGATTATTGAGCTCAAAAAAATCGATTTATACGATTCGTGCTAAATGTAAAGAGTAATTTCCTGGAAATAAAAATGAAGTCGTTTAAATCAGCACTACTGTCCTGGATGCTGGCAACCCATTCTGTTGTGATAAGCGATCAAAAGCAATGTCCTTGAGTGTGAAATTGGTTTTTATACCACCTGGATAATATTATGGATTTTTAATTACCTGTCAGGGGTGGGTTATTAAGTTGTCAGCTTAACCAACTTACACCCTTAGCACGTACAGTGTGAGTGCAAAAAGAAAAAAAAAGTAATAATATACGTTTTAAATAAAATCAACATGATTCTTTAATTAAGTTTTCCAACAGATCAAACAGATTGTTCTCATCAATTGGGGAAAATCAATTATTATGCGATGCCATGATGTGTTGTTCATTGGATGGAAGTTAGTTCGGCAATCTGCGACTGTATACCTCTATGTATTTATGTACATAACTTTGGAAAAAGTTCGATAAGTCACACATGTGGCAGCTTATTATTTCTAATTGAAGAATCATGATGAGGTTTTTAAGGTGTTGCTATGCTGCAGGGTGTATAACATCGATAATTTTTGATGGAATTTGTAGCGAGAGAATCTAAAAGATGACTGCTGTCTCTAGGTAAGAAATACGCAATAGTTCTGACTTGTTATTGATCTGTCTGCGATATAATATTGCCCGCTCACGTAAGGATCGTTTTAACTTTTAAGTGTACAACCATTGCATTATGTTCAGGAACAGTCTTCTTCTAGGTACACCTTATTGCTTACTATTGGGAGCTATTCAAGAGACTAAAGTCTGTTTTTAATTTGGAAGTTACGACAAACTTAGGCGAATGGTTGGGTACATTGGGCTACAAACCACAAGAAGTTCTTTGACTCAATGTAACGTACTTCTTTCCAGCAACTTTTTTTTTAACAAAGACTGGAAAAAGTGTTCCGACAGTGAACTATGATTCACATTCTGGATTCACACCAGGCACTTTTCGGATCAGAAAGTTGAGTTTGATGATAGCTCTGTGTACATTATCTGTAAATCTGTCTCTCAGGCAGCCTTGTCGAAAGGAGTACAAAAGTAGGACAGGCTAATATTAATGAGACTTTTTAAAATTGAAACAGCTCTGTTCACAGGATGCGTGACCGACTTCGATGCCGATTCGGGAATCAAAAGATTTGTTTAGAACGAGATCCAACCTCAAATTTCCTCGCTTCAATCTGTAGTAAGAGGATGAGGTCTATCGGTCACCGTTAAGTTAGGTCTTTCCGGGTAAGGAAGACCTGGAGCTCACTGGAGCTCTTTGATGAAACAGGCCCACTGTGCTACCAGGGCGGAGGACGTACGAACCTAGAATATCACCACATCAGCACCGAAGATCTTCTAAGGAAAAGCGGGACAATAAATAAGAAAGTTATTAAAAGTATCATCCTCCTCTCCACAAGCGTCGCTGAAAATGGTGGATCTTAACCGCAGCACACTAACATGTTTGGGAAATGGAAAGTGGCCCGTAAAAAACCAATAAGATGTCTACAGTCTTTTCTGCTGAGAAACACCTGGAATTGTGCTGATCTTTTACAAACGTCTCGTTTTCCTGCATCCTGGGAAGCCCTTCAGTACACAATTGTGTTTGTAGGCAAGCCAATCGTCAATAAAGGACTTGACCGAGAAAGTCAGATGACGCAACTCAGATTCAGGTCCTGAGAAATCATTCGCTGTACTGTGCTTAGCAATCTCATCTCCTACAATCCCAGTGTAACGTGGGACTAAGACAAGAGTGAAAGAGTTTAGTCTTCCGACCGAATTCAAAGAGTTCTTGGTTTCACTAAGTATTTCGGAACGGGTTACAAGGTTGAGCACTGTCAAGGTTGCGCTTAGTCTGACTGCCGAAAATATAGTCGATCTCCGCTTGCAAAACAGAAGAATTCTTGCCTGACAAGTAGTGAAATCTAGTGTTGTTCCTCCCACCCTTGACTGCTTTCAGAGCCATCCATGAAGATTTGATTAGAGTCCAGTCTTTGGGCGGAGTCTGTCCTGAACATAAGAAAAATCGACGCTAAATTTGCGCAATACCAGAAGTTCCGGTGTTATTGCATCAGGGGGCATTTGCCAACTTGACATCTTTACCAAAGTGGTAGCATCAACTAACCTGTGGTTAGTCGATGTCCCTTCGAACCTTACCCCTCCCAATTCTTCTCTCACTGGGATCTATCAACTCTGAACTGCAAGTAGCCATTTCAGCCAGTATTTCTATCTCAATCAAATAAAAATAGGTTCAGAGATGCAGAGAGGAAACACACTTTGGTGCTTGCCGGGGCATATAAGCTTCCATGGGAAGCTGTCCAGAAAAAGCTCAAAACAAAACGAGCCCCAAGCAGACCACTCGGTCTTAACGACCATTAGTCCTACCAAGTCCAAAATTAACATGAACGTGGACAACCAAGCCAACACACACCTAATGGCGTGTCTCAAAAAAAAGGATTTCTATGCTTCTCCCGCCAAACAGAAGCAAATGTCAGAAAAGCCAGTAAGGGTGGGTTCAGAAATCGGCCAAATTAGGTTAAGGGTCTACTTAGGTGTCAGGCAATCGTTAAAGTTCGAATTACGGAGTCGTATCAAAGCAAGCAATAGAGATTACCTATATACAATAATTCCGAAATATCGTGAAAAAGAAAGAGACTTACGATTCGAAACCGCGTACGATGAAATAACAGACATCGCTCCTTATTCAACCATGCCTTATTCCAAACATCGGAGGTGAGCAACCAACTTCAAAGAAATCATTTGATTCAACGCGATACGAAGTAACCGCATTTAATGATGGTATCAGCAACAATATTCTTCGAAGCTTAAACTTCTTGATAAGGAAACTAAGTTGTAGTAAATAGGAGAAGCAAAGAGCACAATGAACTAATGAAGCCATTAGATCAATACCCAAACCAGATGAGATACATAAATTGGATAATACGAGTATGTATGTAAGTAGAGACATGGATTCGAAGAAAGAGCCTTTTTAACTAAAAACGAACAACAATGCCTCTGTGATTTCCAGAACTTATCCTCTATTTTCTGTGTCCTTTGCATAAGAGTCGAGTTTTAAGTTGATTTCCTTTATAACCCCATTATGTCGTTCTATAATGATGGGTTCTTTTCAAATTATGTTACATCACACCATCCAGCATGGCACATTATCGCCCCCTACCACATTCCGGATTAGTTCGGAAAAATCCCTTGGAACCTTTTTTGCTTGCGTACCAATCGATTATGTAATAATAATTAGATGGATATCTTAAAAGAGACACAAAATGACTTTGAAAAATAACTACATTATGCTATGCTGAGCCGGGTATGGAATTCAAGTTTCCAAGCATCGGTAATTAAGGTTTAACCTTTACGGGCTCCAAGGCAATGAAATTCTTCTCTCTTCTTCGATCGAGATTCTTGGAAGTTATTGCGTAAATGGCTCATTCCATTGATGGTTATATAACGAAATAAGACTGAAAATTTACCTTAGAGGGTTTTTAACGGTATTCTAATTCGAGACTTGTGCCGGTATCGTGGTTTATTTTTTACTGTTTTCCTCGCGCAGGATATCGTTTTATTACACAGGTTTTATGATTGTTTTAATATCTATTTAATTACCCGCATTCTCACCTTTTAATGTTCCAATTACTTATTTCATTTTTAATTCCATTTTGGACCGAAAGAGGTGTGTATGTGGGTGCATATACAGTGTCTAATTTGTATTTCAAATTTAGAGGATTAAAAGCCTAGATGCTTTTACTACCATTTTTGTGCAGCCAGCTGTGTTAGTAGTGGGTTCTTCTTAAGCGGTCATATTAATACGGGAAGCATCGTAGGCTGGGACATCCACACAAGTTTGTTCTTAAAATAAAAATTATAAAAAGTATTCGTTACGGTATTGACGATAAAATACATCTACCCTCAGCATGGATAGCTGCATACTGAAGTCATTTGATCCTCCAACCTAAAACAGTATATCGTTTGTTGATTCGAATTGATACAATACAACTGATTATCTCCTTTAATTAATCTCTCTGTTTAAACAGTCTATGAGACAGAAGGACTAAGGCTCTTAAGACTGGTGGAATGCAGATCTATCTAATCTTAAAAAGATTACTAAAGAGATCGTCAATATTTGTTTTACATACAAGTTTTGAAACCATATGAGAAATTTTTTAAAAAATACAAGAATCCCATTAGAAGAGTCAAATTTTCAGCTTGGACTAAAGCTTGGACTACCGTCAGTCCATTGAAACACAAAGGACTCTGGGAATAATCCTGTCTAAGGAACATTCCATCCCGTCCTTTATTATAAGGTCGTAGGGGACCGACTTTATGGGCTTTTAGTCTCAACACACTTCTCTGAGTGCAAAAGCGTAATTGCTCATGTATCGGGTATTCAGGCTGCGCAACAACTATCAACCAGTAGTGATATTAAGACAACAATTACAAAAGTTTGTACCTTCTGTCCTTATAACGATCCCTGGGGACTTGTTCATTTTGTACTTATTCCGAAGCTTGGAAGTGTGGATATGAATCCGTAAAACACTTCAGGGTCATCAGGTTATCCTCCATTATTTTAAAAACGTTGGTGCGTACATACGTAATACCATAGATCAATCCCTTCTGTCCAAATTTCAGGACGCGTATACTGAGGGACACTACGTGAAGCTGTTCGGACAATAGAAAAGACAATTCACCAGAAACAATACACATATGTACTCTATCTACGTTCTTAGACGTTGAAGGCGGTATTAACAGCATCGATTTTTGAAGCCCTGATTTGACTGCTTGTCGAAGAGTTTATTAGCAGTGACTATGCTAAAAACTTGAATTATTCAATCGACTCTGACATTATCCACTTTATCTGTCGTAAGAGGAACTCGTCTTATTTCTCATATTTCCTCTTCTTTGACTTATGGCAATGAACAAAATTCTGTACGGAATCGACAGGTATGGAGTCAAGGTCATCGTAGATGATGTGGTGATACTGGTATCAGCGATGTTTCGTTCAGTATTCAATGGGGTTATGGAAAGTTCTTTGGTCAATTTCAGCAAATGGGCCGCTGGATGTGGATCACCATTAACTCAAGCAAGACTGAAGTGATGCTTTTCGTCACGCCGCCATGGCTAAACAATGAATTACTCTCCTTATTCTATAGTGGCATGTACCTTGGTGTGGTACTTGATCCAAAACTTGGTCATCGATGTGAAAAGTTTGTAGATGGAGCCGTTTCGTTTGGAACAGGGCCAGACGATTGCATTTGTAAGAGCTAAACGATGCTTTCCACAGCTTTATAGTTCTTCTGGATGTCATTATGTTTTGACATAACTATCCCGAGATGGTCCTTTCATTTTGGTTTAGTCTAGTTCTGATTTGAGACATGTCGAGCCATTTGGCCATCTGTGATTACTAGCAGCTTATCGGAAACGCTACAGATTCTGCGAGGCGAAGAGAGATGACCAAAATAATTCACTACAGCTTACTAGAGGATTAACTGTCAAGCCTATACTGACATTTCGTGACATCAACAAAAAACAAGTCTAGCTGGAGTCCAGTGGCTGAATTGTATAGTATCCAAGTACTATCATTAAGGTACATGACGTCCATGTTGTAATGCTAATGCTCACCTTGAAAAAGACCAACGTATGTCAAGTCGAGACTCATTATCTCTTCATCGACCTGTGACATGTGATAGCATACATCGTGTTGTGCTCTACAAGCCGATGACCGAATTCGGGATCCGGGTAAAACTGATTGAGATCTTCCTCTTGAAGCTGGATAGGATACGATGTAACATGTAATTTAGGAATAATTCCAGATGTGTAATTCATGTAATCTTGTGCAAGAATAGATAGTGTCCAGTGCATTGACATTATTAGTCGTTCCCATCACGGCTGTATAGAAGCTTTCGCCCCAATTTCGAAACGATTTAGTCTTTTAGTCAAGTGAACGAGGACAAAACGGAGCACCTGTTGTCAAAAAAGAAGGAGCATAGCTCCACCGCCTAACACAAGATCAGTGTTGGCAATAGTAACTTCAAATTTGTTAATCAACTCCATGAATGACATTTTAGTGGATATCCGGAGAACGGTTACCCTAGGAAACCGCTGCTACTTGGGTTTGGCGAAACTAATGGGCTTAAAACTCTTAACTCCGAGGACAAAATGCATGCTCTATAAGACATTGATCCTGCTAATTCAGTGGGACGCTGGACGATAAGCAGGAAAGCAGAACAGATTTTGAGCAATTTCGAGAGACAAATTCTTCCCCGAATTTTCGGTCTCGTATGCGAGGAGGGCGAATAAAGAAGAAAATATAACCACTAGCTCTATAAGCTATACCCAGATAAGGATGTTGTACAAAACACGTCGACTACACTGGTCAAATCGAGCGAATGAAATCGTATCACAGTCCCCAGATTTGAGACGACAAAAATAATTGAACCTACGTTTTAAGGATCAATCTATCGCTGATGCCAGCCCAGCCGGGATCGATGGGACTGGAAGGCTAGTCACACTTTTAGATAGTAATTTGCTTTAACAAGCATGCATTATAAAAAGCAATTATACATGACTCAATCACATGGAGTAAATGAATAACAATTACCAGATTAAGAAAGTCTTTAAATCACAGGTCCAAGGGTTACAAAGGCTGTGTGGAAAACCGAGCCTTATGCAAATCTAGACAACTTATGTAGGTCAGAATACTCAGGATTGAGGTTTTTGGCATCCCATTGAATATTGGAAGGTACTGATTATTCAATAAAACTCCTGTGCCACTCGTCTGAAGGATATAAAATCTCAGTTCACAGCAAAAAAGAAATCCCGGTTGCAGCCAAATTATTGGTTTAAATTTTCAGTATTATTATTAAGCTATGTCATTCGAGGTTGATTTAAAAAATATAAAATCATAAGGAACTGAATCATGAAAAAAAACAATGTATACATAACGTGTGTTCTTTTTGGGGTGACCATCAGAAGATGCCATGGACTGGGGATGGGTGAGGGTACTAACCACAGACCGGAAAATGGAAACCAAAAGAAAATATATCACACTCCCGAAAAACCCTTGTGGGGTAGTTACTTTATTCTTCTTTTTCCAACGCAGATCCTGAAGAAACTCTACAGTTTTACGAGTTGTATACAGTCATAAGAATACATGCTAGATATATTTGCCATATTTCAAAGGTATATTACATTTCACGTCCACACTGATTGCTTCCTTTTATGGCGCATTTATGATAGCGGTAATATATCAGTGGTTGGTAGAAAGGATCCCTTTTTTGTGTTGCCCTTGTACATATACACATTTGTTGTAAGTTTTTCTATCTATTAACATTATTTTGCGGTTCTCGTTCTTTGGCTGAGAAATGAAAGACGTTTAAAAATAGATACATGTGCGGTTGTGTTTGTCATACCAGCAGAAAGGATTTAATTTTGATACATTTGAAAAGGGGGTTTTTTTTCTATCGCACCAATGGGATCTGAGTTTATTCATCGAGTTGACATGTACATAAGTACATACATACATCCATAGGAATATTCCCTGCAATGATCATTTTGAAATTTGGCAAAGGACTGCTAAAGGAATCTGAATAGAGTGTTGCACAATGATTTGAATACTCTCGCTTTGATGTTCCTGATAATTTTACAAGGAGGATGTTTTCGAAAATTATTTAAAGCGAATCGAGGATTTTATATTTTTTGTAGAAGGTGTGGGTATGAGACAAATTGACAATGGTTTGACTAATGACTTGTTTACACACAAGTGAGATTAATCTTACAAGCATGGGTTTGTCGAAATCGGATTATCGCTCTTAGGTTGGATTTAACAAAAGAAGAGAGGTTAGGCAATATAGTATGCGTAAGGAGGCAGAAGAGTTTTTGACCCCACAGTGAAACAAAATATCATCAAATCACTTGAGGTCTTGTGATAACTGAGGGCTGTTGAGTACGGGTTGAGTTGAGTGTTGAGTGCGGGTGTTCTTCAGAGTACTTTGTGGAAAACGTAGTAATGGGAACTACCTACGAGCTTGTTAAGATTAAGGAAATGTTGACCTTTCAGTTCTAAGGGAAGCAGAAATGGTCAAGAAATAATCCGTCAATGATAATTTTTTTTTTTTTTTTTGCAATGAGAAAGATTAATTCAGTCTAAAAGACTTCCTAAGATTTATACTCTTTTCTATGCCTAACAGGATAATCAGAGTGGGCACAACGGATCTAAAAGGTGGTCTAAGTGAGCAATGAATAGGTCAAACTGGATCCATCGCCCTAACTACTTACATAGCGAATGAACTAGTTAAAACAAAGAGCTCTAACAAGTGAATCAAGTGAACTATGTGAACTAGTTCCCAACGTCGCTTTATTTTAGTTAATTTAGTTCAGTAGTTCAATTGTTCATATACATAGTTAGTACTTCGAAAATCTCTTACATATGTATGTATATGTATACTTTTCATAAATGTAGAGTTGTTCAATTCGAATATCTAAGTATATCTGATAAGATTTCATTTTGTTTAACCTATAACACAGCAGCTGGATCACATCATTGTGTTGATCTGCGAGTATGTGAAAGGAATTTTACAAACTAAACTAAATGAACTTAAAGAACGAACTAGTTCAGCGAACAGATTTGAACTTAACTGAACGTTCTCTGAACTAACCTGAAATGTAAAAGTCTACAGTGATACCAAAGTTTATAAAATTTTTTGAAATTTCAATCTTTCACTATAAGGTCCACATCGTTCCAAAGGTCTAGAACTGAATTAGATGTGGATTCTCGGTTGGACAATGAAGCATCAATATTATTTGTTGTTTCGAAAGCCAATTCGTCACAATATGCGAAATATGCTTTCCGCTATTGTCATGCATAAAGGCAGTACATATGTATATGACTTTATGTGGTTCTCCAAACAAGGGACCGAAACTTGTCCTCAGGAATTTTTGAAAAATAAAGTCTACTTTGTGGTTTTTTCTATCAGTTCTTTCGTTGAGCTTGACCTGCATCAAGCCACGACGCATTGGCTGATATTTGGACACCATACTGGCCAGGCTATTGCTATTAAAAAAGAGTCAACTAATGTTTTATATAATCCTCATATTTTTGTCTAAAGTTTATCGGTTTCTATTTTTCCTAAAAGAATTAATTTACAAATGAGTGTCTCGTACATAAATGACAGGACCTGCGAAAATCAAGGCCGTGTAAGCTATAACCTGCACGGTAAATAGAAGGAATACGAATGATGGAAATGAGGAAATAGCACGATTTCATGTCAAATGCCGCCAAGAGCGAAGGTTTTGCAACCAGCGAATTGCATGAACCTTACAAGGCTACAGAAGTATGTTAATGGTAATGTTTTATTGAAAGTAGCCTCACAGGTAAAAAAGGTACTTATGACGAGGTATAAGCCAGCAAATCTATTTATTTAAAACCATACTAGACCTTCTGACACGGTATTGTATTTGTAAAAGACTGGATGTAGCAATTGGAAACACTAATTCGGTGTTCGGAAAGCACTCTCGACAACAGATACAATTAAATGCAGGAACAGGTTTTGTGACAAATTTTCAAAGAAATACCCATAGGGTACAACTATTACATTCTTTTCACAGCATAGTACAGAAACGTAAACTTCACCGATACTACCATACAACAACGACATACAAGGCTCTAAGGACGAAGAGATGCTTGTACTCGTACTTATTCTTTTTGTTGCACTCATACATCTCTTTAATCACACTTTCGATTTTGCACGTCCTCATCACTTCCTCCTTGGAGACCGTAATTAAAATCATAATAGCCATAAGTGCCACACACTTTGCAGCACCTCTCCTGGTAGTTTGCTGCTTATAAAGAGTATCTGTTAACAATACGTTGTCATAAACATTCATTAATGTTTTTGTTGTGATGTTGAAGTGTGTAGTACTTGTAAATAAAAGTACAAGTTATCATTCAAATAGAAGAAGGATACAAGGTGAAAAATAAAAAGCCGCAAAGGCTCACTTCACGAAATATGAGCCCGATAAGTAAGTTTGTAAGAAGTTGTGCGCTAAGGGCTAGATCGCCTATAAACGAAACTATTTTGGACGTATTGTCTGGTATAGGTTAAACGGAATTGACTGTCAGGAGTTGGTAAATTCGGTGAGCTCCGGAGCGGGAGTTCTATTCATAGGTTTAATCGGATGGATTACTCTGCCTTTGACATTGTAAATAAGGAATAGTGGGATTGGTTAAGATTGACTCAATTCTAGCCTTAACTCTAACTAGGAGGAACATTTATGTTGGTGTTGCAATTCTTTCGAGTGCTAGGGCTGATGTCTCAGAGAAATCTTTCCAAAATTCTATTGTGCACCACTTTAACTTTAGTCTAAGATTTTGGGTTTAGTTTCGTGAGGAAATTTGTCTACAAATAAATAGGGAGACAAATTCAGAAAAAGACTAAGAACTTCTTTCAGGGCTATTGTGATAAGGTGGCTTTTGGAGTAGTTAATTAAATCCTTCTTACCTAATGCAATGACAAATTTTGAGAACAAAAATCAGTTGGTACTCTTTATTGTGTTCGGAACTATGCAGCCTCTACTAGAATGGGTCTAACATATGGGGCCGTTCAAACTAGAATAACCATTTGCTTTTCGCGGTAAGTAAATGGCTTAACCATTTATGGAATTTCTTTTCTTCGTTTTCAGAGTATTTAGAGACCCTCCACTATCTTGGTACCTACTTTTAAAAACCATAATTTCAGAAGGTCTCACATTTCCCACTGACTATTATATTAGTGGGAAAACAAGTGCCTACCAACTTTGCTTTTAATACTCAAGGACTTCACACAGTTGAGACCTCCATACAATAGTTATGTCAACATCTTACCCGTTTAAACCTAAGTATGAATTCCCAAAGCTTGTCGGAATGGTTCAGCGGTTAGTGTACATGACAAATTTAGCAGGTGGTTCGAAGTTCGATTCCTAGAGAACGCCAAGGTATTTTTTCGTCTTCTTACCACCTCTCGCGAGGGTCTCACGAACCTCCGAATCATCATTAAAGAGATTCTAAAATGCAGATTCCCCTTTAAACATGGCATTGAACACAGTAGACCCCTTCGTAAATAAAACATCCATTACACGAATGGTTGAAGCTAGTGTCCTGGGTTCATCACCGCACCGAACTGATATCCGTAAGTTGCCTTTATTCTTCTAAATGTGTAGAGTTCTTTCTAGTCTGGCGAGTTCATAGGGCTTATAATTCACTGAAATATCATTATAACCCAGCTTAGCCATTTCCGTGAAAAAAATTGTCAATATTGGCTACTAAAATATGTCTAGGGGTATCAGGTGCATGAAAATATCAAATACCGCAGAGGGAATTGTTTCCAAACTCTGTTGATTGCACAGACAAGCGTACGTTTGACATTTAAGTTAGATGTTCGGAATTTATAGCCTTTTTATACTATCCACATTGAGTTATTTCATGTTGTAGACTCTAACTATTGGCAATAGTTTTTTTTTTTTGAAGAGAAAGGTGCCACTATGACTTTCCCGACTCTTCGTTTTGGTTTCGAAAGCTTGAGAGACTCTACCAGAATTGCTGGTTCAAAAATATTCCTAAATGACACCGCGGCGTGATACAACTAGGTCTTTCTAATCGAATCGTAAGATACCTGACCCGGCTCATAGCACAGAAACTTCGAACTCCAAAAGTATGACTCTGATAGCAGACAACCCAAGTAGGATTTGAGAATCAACCTCCCTACTTTGTTGGGACAGTGGAAGTACCACTTATAGGTGCAATCATGGAATACCGGCAAATAAGGAAATTCCCAACCAAAGAATAACATGCTCTACAATGTCCTTTGTTATACTTACATACGGGCGAGCTAACCCTATTTGTCGTCTATCACTCAATTACATGTTCCGGCATATGTGTACATCTTTCCTTTATCAAACTAACTGATTGCGACGAAATCACAAGTAAATCAGCACATAAAGTACCAAAGCAAAACAAACAAATTGAATACACATATGTATGTATGAATGCATGTATGTATATAAAAGTCCTAAATGAGTAAAATCCCCTTCAATGGACTCGATAATAATTGATAAAGTGAAAACATTTCATTATAAGAATCTTCAAGTGTAACTTGACGTGAATACCTGAGTGTTTAATAAGAAAAGTAAAAAGAAAAACGCCCACAGGCACGACGCAATCTATTCGCCCCACACTAAAGGATACCACCGTTGGTCTTGTTGTTGTGATCGCTGCGAGTCCTGTCATTATTGTTTGTTGTCTTCTTTTTCTTCATCCTTGAGAGTCGAGAGTCGAGAGTGAAGAGAAATTCATTTTCCTCGTACGTGAATAAGTTGAGGAGGGATGTCAATCCCATTTGATGCCGATACAATGATGAGTTTCTTTTTTAGGGACGTTCTATTAGGCCTTCCAGAAAAGGGAAAGGAAAAACATACTATACGAGAGTACACGTACACATCGTTGTGTAGATATTGACTTAAGTTCAACTCCTTTGCTTGTAGACACATTCGTACATGTGGGTGCTTACAGCAGTAATAATAAGAAGAAAATAAGAAAAAGAAAGTGAAGTGTTTTGAAAACCTTTTAGTGAAAGATTTTGTTTTCTTTTCTCACAACACGAAATACCAATTTTCAACAGGATGTCATTTAGTCCCTTTTGCGGCAAATTACACTGAGACATCATTCATATCGACCGGAGACGACCTTCACAAAATTTAATTCAATTTTGGGTGACCATTTTGCTTTATTCCACATCAAAGGATCGACACTTCCTTCTTTGGATATATTTTCATTTAAATAATTAGAAACCACTAGCAGTCTTGACGGGTGGCTAAACTCTCTTTCTCTGAGGAAATAGTTGGCAAAGGGATATTCCATTTGAAAGGAACTTAAGTACGAAACGGCTTACGAACAATTGAAGCTTTTGTGTGCGGCACACTGTCAATCGGCTACCAGATAATGCACCCCTTAGTCAGATTTAATCCATGTTTCAGCAAAGACCTTCAAGTTGGTATTTAATCTTGTTGAACATATATTGTGGCTGAAATGGTATCTTTATTAACTCTGGGTGAATGGGATTGTTTTTCATCTTTTTTTTTTATTTTTGTTAGGAAAATAATTCAGATTAGGATTCTCAAATCCGTTTTTAATTTTATTCTAAAAATACGAATGTATGTATAAGCCAAAAGGCCTACCAGCTTGGTGTGTGTGGAGTATTTTTGGATAATTTCGGAGAACTCTCACTGGGATTCTTTGGGTAAGAGGTGGTCCTTTCTACAGCGTCCTTCCACTGTTCCATTTTATTTTATTTGAAAGTTATACAGGATGTGGACTACACTGATTTGAAAGAAATGTTGAGACTTTGGGACTTTGTTGCATCATAGAGGGAAATGACGCATTTGTTTCTAGCTAGTCTTTTGAAATTCCAGCACAGTCAAAAAGAATTCAAGGTACCTAAATAGGATGCAGATCCAATCGGAGATAGTTATCTTATACAAAAACGGAGTCATTTCCAGGATGGCTTATGGTATTATCCGCACTGGAGTTTTATGAATATTATTTTCTATCCTTTTTTTTGTTAAAATTTGCTATGGAAATAAATACTGATTCAAGTTTAAAATCCACTGACTAATCATACAATATATCGTAACACAAATACAAATTTTTGATGCAAGAGGTCTATGGGGCCCAGGGTCTAGCTTCTCACAACCATTCGTGTTGTGCGTGTTATATTCTTTTCACGAGTGGAAGGGGCGTTAATTTAATTTATTTAATGCCTTGTCCGAAGGGCAATTTGTTATTTGAGAAACTTTTCATGACAGTTATATTCTCGGATGTTTGTCAAACGTTCGCGAGAGGTGGGATCGTGAAAGAACTTTTAGGCGTTTCCGCTGGGACTCGAACATCGAACCTTTGCTCCGTAGTCCAAACCACTAACCACATAGTGTAAGTGTAGTAGATGTATGAATATAAAAAACTCATTTATTTAAGCAACATAATGAATGAGTTCAATAATCAAATACTGGCCGTCGGTCGTTAGGTATGACCTTTTCCATGTTTTTTGCAATTAATGGATTCCACGTCAATACCACTGTTCGTCTTTTGAGGCCAACCATTCATTAAGCCAATTTTTCACTTCTTCGTAAGAATGGAATTACTAGTCCGATAGTCCGTTTTGCATCGTTTAAAAACAACTAACAATCAGAAGGAGCCATGCCTGCAGAATACCAGGTTTTAGTAGTTTTATGTACATCATTCCCCTATGATCCCACGAAATACACAGCACGAGGTTCTTTCCGTGGATACTGAGTACTGATTGCGAGGGTTATGACTGGCCTGCGTCTCCCCTTGATTTTTTGCGCTTGGTCGTCAGTAACAATTCAATACAAAAAATATTTTCTTTTTTGCCGACCAAGCAAAACCTGTGAAATGGTTTTCGCCTTTCGATATCTCTTTCTTTCATTTGATATGAATTTTTCCTTTTTTTTTCTTTCTGGATCCTTTCCAGGGCTTTCTAATGTTTGGAAAGAGTTGTACGATTAACTTTCATTGCATCGAGCTGTTCTTATGTGTGAGTCATTTAATAATGCTTGCATTGCTTGTCTTCCACAGTATTTCCTGTCGATGCCAAAATCACCACTTTAGAAAATAACAAACGAACGTTCACAAATTCTTTAAATTGGAGCATGTTCGCCATAAACTTTCATTAACAATTGTTGAATTTGATGAGCAGTTAAAAACAAAAATAAAAAAACAACGTAATAACTAGTAACTAGATTCGAAAAAAAACATGTTTGTGAAATAACAACCTTTGACATATTGGATTTTTTTGACAGAGGTTTACCCTCTAAGATACGATATTTACCATCATTGATACAAGCCATATGTAGTAGTTATCGACATTTCATATTCGCACATATACATACTTCACGTGGAAGTCTTCGTAAAGTTAGTATGCAGTACAGACCTCGAGACAAAGTTCTTGCAAGATGCAAGACTTCACAATGAAAGGAGAGATGTCGCTTGATTCCGAAGGTTTTCAAGAGAGTTTTTGACTCAGGGTTTGAATTGCATAGAAAGCTGGTAAAACATCAGGGTAAAGCCAATGTGGATCACGAATCAGGGATACCAAAGAATAGTATCGAAAACAAATCTAAAATATCAGAGTAATTGAACCCAAAACTAACTAGATCGAACTCATCTCAAATGCAATATGCAGTGAGATCAATTTAACAAAGCTGTTGCAGAATATATTTTAATCATGTAAGACATCAGGTGGTTAACACACCGACTCATGGCTGTCAAACTCTCATTATTTAAGGCCTTCATAAAAAGTTAAAAGTAAAGGTCTGTAAACGACACAAGTCTAGCTTGTAGCAACCAATCGTTTTATATATTTTTCCCATTTTTTGTGGCAAACTATTTTGGGGGAATTCTTCACGAAATTAATAGAAGAACCATAGAAGAGGCGAGCGTCTGACAAACATCCGAGAGTACAACTGTCCTGAGAAAGCTTCTCAAATTACAAATTGCCCTTCGGACACGGCACAACACTAATGGTTGTGAGAAACTAGGCCCTGGGACCCATCGACCTGTTGTGCCAAGGAGTGGCAAAACCCAAGGTATAACTGGGTTCAGTTTACTATTTAAGTTACAGTCGCATTGCAATGAAGGGAGTGTTATACATACCTACATCAAGTCATATCAAAGTGTTCCTTCATTATTAAATGTAGTATAAGGAAGAACTACAACAAAATACATGGTTAGGAAAGAAGGCGAAACACTGTCTAGAAAGAATACAAGAAATTTATGAAAGATCACTATTAAAAGACGAAGGTGCTCTTTATAAGAACTAAGATACGTACTTGTATCAGACTTTATAGTAAAATGAATAAAGTATATGTTTATAGTCCCACAAACTGTCTGGCATACAATACTAATGCTCCTTTACAAAATATGCATTGCTAATGTTAAACCGCTTATCATGACAAGGTACATGCAGTTGCTTTTACTAAGTAGTAAACTGGGAGAGGATATTAACTACTTAGGTTGGATCTGTATTCTCAGTAATAAATAATAGAATAAACGGATATCTTGAGGGAAATTACAGAACTATTACGTTTCAAGGTTAATAAAAGTATAATACAATCCAAGTACTAAAAGGGAGGGTTTTCATTGGAAACAATTTAGAAAAAGAAGAGTAAATTGAATACGTTTCGTCTATATCTGTACGTAGATTCAGTAAGTAAGACAGGATATTCACCTGCCCAATTTCTGTCCAATTTGTCTACTTTTTCTTTTCCTGATTTGTGTCCACAGAGTCAGAAGATTGTAACCTTGCGATGTGTCTAAGAATACTTAGCTCTTCTTGAAGGCACTTCACTAGCTTGGCTTTTATTGCTACCTGTAAGTCGATGAAGAAAGTATTCCCCTTAACCGGATCAAGAGTGGCTATTGCAACTTCTAGAATTTACGCTTGGAAAACCCTTCAATTGTTCGAGATGGGTATTAACCCCGATATGCTTTAGAGGAGATACCTGAAGCTCGTACAAATATATTGTGCAGGTTGATGAGCATACTCTCCAAACTTGTTGTATTGGGTTTTCGTCTCCTGGTTTTCCGAAAAAATTCTATTCTATGCATATAAGGCTACTGTGGACTTTTGTAAATCTGTCATTTTTATTTACATTATGTTGCCCTTTGGGTTATTATCCAGCACGAGGGTTATATACATACATATCTGGAATACCAACCTCCTATTGAAGGTACAAGTGGGCGCCGTGGCTCAGTGGTTAGTGCATTGGACTATGGTGCAAGGGGTTCGAGATCGAATCCCAGTCGGGGAACACCTAAAAGTTTTTCACGGCCCCACCTCTCGCGAGCGTCTGACAAACATCCGAGAGTACAACTGTCCTGAGAAAGCTTCTCAAATAACAAATTGACCTTCGTACACGGCATTAAATAGTTCGTGTAAAGAATATAACACGCACAACACGAACGGTTGTGAGAAGCTAGGCCTTGGGTCCCATCGACCTGTTGCGACAGGCATTAATTTATTTATTTTTTTTGTAACAGTAACCCAAATAGTGAATTAATTATGCCGCCTTGAGGTATGTACATATATCTCTTCGTTTACTGTTAATTTTATTCCTCCGAGTTAAGTTATTTAATGCTATTGCTCAGGGTGTTGCGGATATTTAATGCCCTGTATATCGATGTGAGTACTCTGTGCTACTCGTCGGCCTAGACATGATCCTTTAATGTAAAGAAATGCAGCTAATGGTTCTTCTTGAATTTGTATGAATGTAATAGTCAACTAGTATTTCTTAGTAAAACACGGATTCCATTTTTAGTTATACATCCTACAAGTAGCATGAAAGTGAGAACCCCAATTGGTTGTCAATTTATATACCTAACGCAACCATTTAACAGAGAACGTTTTAATAAGAAATTTCGAATAAAAGTGTCATACATAGACAGTCAGTTTCCATGACAGTTTCCATGACAGCAAGTCTCAAGGTACGAAAGCTCCAACTTTACAAAGCAGAACACTGACAGAGATATTATGAATATTTCTCTTGTTGGTTCAATTTTCAGAGACAACAATTTTACAAAGACTTCGTGGTTATACAAGAAAACTAAAACCTAAGTGTGGTTGGCCACTATTTAGTGGCGATGTTTTCAGGTATTGAATTTGTTTCCTTTTGTTAGAAATGGTACAATATTCGCAAGCAATCCATATGTACCAAATGTGCTTTCCATTTGTTGTTTCAATTAGATATGTACATATGTACATACATTTATGGGTTAAAACCAAACTTTGATACAGGCAGTATATGTCAAATAAATATTTCTGGACAACCATTTGAAAGTATAACGAGTTTTTTGAAATTGAAAGGTATCGGATGAGAAATTTCTGGAGGGACTTATGCAATTTATTATGTTTTGTTCAAAACGTGATAAAGCAATGCTATTAGCTTAAACATGAAGCTAAACGGGTGCACTGTTTTAGCTACATTATTATACAAAGTTGCAAAAAAATGGTAAATGGTGTCTGAAAATATTCTAACAAATTACGGGCCAAACCGTTTTTTAAATGAACAGCTTGACTACTCGTAGAGAGGTTTCATGGTTTCCCAGCGATTTAGTTTGGATAGACTAAATCCAGATTAGTGAGACTTGATTATGTAAATTGGCTTGTAGATAGCTCGAAATTATTTAGAGCAAAAGGTATAGAATTTGAGAGCTTTTAGAGGTACTTGGAGGAGATTCCCCTGACGCATTCTTTGACATAGCATAACCATGTTAGTGTTGTTGTCCGGTGGGTCCGCTATTTAAAAAAGGCAGCTATCTGTTTTTGATTTTCTGATCCGTCTTTGAATCACCTAGGCTGGGACTTCCCTGAGATGCCCGATAATTTGGAATGCTTACACCTAAATTTCTTTATTTCATTTCAATTATTTTGTGAGGAATTCTTTGTTTAGCATTTTAAATTTTGTTTTATGCGGCGATCAATTGGAGGAGATGTGGTTTACAATTAAACAGAGTTTAATTCGAAGTAAAATCCGCTTTGATATTTAAGACCTTTTGGGGCGATCAGGTGTGGTGGGGATCCTGGATAAATTTGGATACCGGCTCGTGGTTTGTGATAAAATTTAAGTTCACTAGAAGTAAATATAACTTTTAATTTCCACACTGAATACATATTTTCTCCATAAACTCGGGCTAAATATGACTACCAGAATTATAACGGTGCCCTACATATAGAAGCTTTAATCGCAGAGCTAATACTTGCCCTCCTCCGGCGGATTATACGCGACTATATTGATGAGTATACTTTCTCTTCATGTTGGTTGCATGATACACTGACGGGAGCAAGCATGTCTACAGCTGCAAAGATGCGATCACCCTTTCGTCCAAACCGTGTGGTTCAGGAGTTCCTATAGTCTAGGGTCAGTGGCATAAGAAGCGGAAGATTTTGAGGTGAGTTGTATTCTCATTCAGTGTGACAACTCTTTGGTATTGTGTTTTAATTGACTACCCTTCCGTTACAGATGCCAACTTAGACTAAATAACCTAAGCCACATGGCCGACTCTTTATTCTGTTACACAACTTCCAACGCCGCATCCGATATGTAAACGCTTACATGATACGTCTGCAGAGGAAATCGTAGAGCTAAGATAGAATATGTAATTGTGCAGCAGATTCGTAGGGAGAAGTGATTTCATCTGTGGCTTCGTCATCAAACAAAACAGTAGTCTTTAGGTGTAGGCTTCAGTGGGTAAGAGCCCTTAGGAATCATGGTAGAATGTTAAAAGGAAGAAATATAGAAGAAACTTACAAGATTTGTTAGTGTTTGGTCACAGATTGCGAGTTGGGCGTTCCTCTTTTGGAGTACAATGGTGTTACTATACTTTAGGTTCACTAATATGAGATTGGGTATACTATTTTTGACCTATTGGTCAATGGTTAATTAGAAGTATGCCTGATAGCCAGACAACCATCAACAATCTCACTGACCCTACCGTTTGGCCGCCTAAACTTGTATGGGAATACCTGCAGAAACTTAACGAGTTAAGCACAATAAGTATCATCAGCCCTTTGGTATCATCAGCCCGAATTTTATGAAATATATGAAAGCTCGCTATCTTTCCTAAATTATACCTTCAATTCCGTAGTCTAAGTTAATTAACCTTGAATACAAACTTCTCTGACTAGTATGGACCCGGAAGAAGAGTAATAGCGATATTCATATTCGTAGTCGAAAACCACTTATTGTATATCTGATTATTCTTATATGACCTCCTACGGCATCTTTAAACTTTTTTCGTATCGAAATCTAAGATATGATATTTGTCAGACACTTATCGGTATACATCCTAACCGATGAATTCGAGTGAAAATGCTTCACGACAAGACTGCCTCGTACTTCTCAAGACTTTGCTAACAAACAAAAAAAAAGAAATAGAAATACATACATAAACCGTTTAATATTTTATGACATAATATGCTCATGTCATTTCTCATCGGGATTCCAACCGGAAAATTAAAAAAAGAAACAATTTCACTTGGAAAAGTCAAGAACTTTTAAAAAGAAATTGCTTCGATGCATCTCAATGGCATGTGCGGTTTCTCCAGAACTCTGCAGATACAATATTTTCTACATTTTCCATTTAAATACGAATATTCCCAACAAAAGCAGATGCAAATTGCATACTTGTTGTGCAAACAATGCCAGTGCATAAAACACAAAACAATGGCTAAGAGATATGACCAATAAATCGATAAGAGTCTGGATAGCCGAATCGCATCACTTGTTAGACACATACACATGCAGGTATCAATCTAGCTATTTTATAGTACACATTCCGGAAATTACTTTTGCCAAAGGACGACATCCTCCAAACAGAAGTGCAATCACGAAAGGATGGGGTGTGGCAAGTACAGAGCACCGAAGATGTATGTACATATATGTATGGTGAAAACAAAAGACTCTTTCGTAAGGCATCCACAGCTATTGACATGAAAGGATATACGATATGCATTTAATCGCATCTGTGTGTACAGCGGATGGACTGGGTTCTGGCTGGTAAATTAGATATTTATTCAGTCACCAGCTAAATTGAATTGGAGCGGCTGTAATTCAACAATGGAAGCCGTTGTATAATCGTTTAATTTTAATTGAAAATTTCGATTACGAAACCGTCAACGTTGATGCTGCAAGAAGTTAATTTTGTGTTCATTTTTCGATATGTGTGCGAGTACTGCTGCATTTAACGAGTGGTTGATTCTATGAAATAAGGATATTAATTCAATCCGGTGGAACTCATTCAAGTACCTACATACATACATATGTATATGGCATTCCTCCTATTTCATTTGACAATCAAAGTAAATAAATAAAGCACCTGGATTCTAGGGGAGAAGGACAGTGCCTGTGTTATGGAAACGAACCCTTGTCATCTATTTGAACAGTCGAATTCATTTCCCAAGTTTTTGACGTGTGATTGTTGTTTTTTTTTTTAATTGGAAAACGCTTTTATATATGAAATGAGGATATTCAAATAATTTATTAGTATTGGAAAGATGGAGTTAAAGCTAGCTATGAGACTATGTCTGCCTCAGGATGCCCACAAATGTGAAGCTTTTGTAGTAGGAGCGGGTACAATTAGAGTACGTAGATCGTATATTTTACCGGAAGGACCAAAGCTCATCATATAGTACATAGAAGTAGACTTAAGTTCGAATATGAAATTAAAATGATAGCACTTAAGTAATTAATGTATCAAGATGTATCAGTCAATTATTTTCAGAATTATTCACTAAACTGTGGTTTATCTCTGCAAATTTTGAAGAACAAAAGAAATCGACCCGAATTTTACCAAACTTGGCTTTCGATTTAGATGGAATAACCTCTGAGGCTACAAGCATTCCCTGGCAATGCTATAGAATTTATTGGAGAAGCTGGAACTAGGTCAATATATTCGTCCATAATTAGACAGGTTCTAAGGTGTAGTTATTTGGTGGCCAGAGACTACACTGATAAGGATAAGTAAGGTATAGAGAGATTCATTTTGAGGTTTCGAAAGTAATTTTAAATAAAAAATACAGTTATAACTCCACGGGAGTTCTTGCAGGACTTGATACTGACAAAGTAATTTTGATGGCTTTCTACACGTATTGGACCTTAACTCGGACATAACTTGACGATTCGATTTCAAAGCGTGAGGAGTTTGCGAATTGTATGCATAAACACGATCTTTTACATTACCCTACAAGAAAAAACCAACCGCAACAAATCACATGATCTTGGTGGCCAGTTCGCATCACCAAAACGCGAAATAAGACGTCCAGAAAATTTTTTTTTTAAATAGAGCCGCCAAAATGGATCATGTTGTGTCAGGTGTGGCACTGTCTTGTTGAAACCACATGTCTTCCTCATTCATAACTTCGATTTGAGGCCAAAACAATACGGTTAACATTTGACTAAAGCGATAAAATCGACGGTGACGGTTACACCTTTCTCATTTTCGAAGAATTGTTGACCAATGACACCACCATCTGACCAAATTGCGCTCCATACAGTGAGTTTTTGTGGATGCAATGGTCTTCCGGCAGTTACAAGTTATAAGTAAGGTTTTCACTTCCTCATATGCGAACATTTTCTTTGGTAACTAAACCATCGACTGAAAAATGAGTCTCATCGCTAAAGAAAATGTTGTGTGAACCGAGGTGAGTTGAACTTTTCAAGCCCAAATGCTGTACTTGCCGCAAAATCGTTAGATTTACATCTTCTTCAATAGTTTCACTAACGGTAGCTATACTACTATGAACGATTATGTCGACCATAATCTGCCCGTAATACGCGAAACGTACTCGTATGTACCTTCTACAGTTCGCTTTGACGTATGTGATTGAAACAGGGATGTCAAATCCGGACCATGAATTGGATAACCTTGTATACGAATTCATTTTATCTCTCTTATTAGGAGAAACTCTTACTGATACCATGTACATACTTACATATGTATCTATATAAGTCATGTCCCTCTGGTTTTCTTTATAGGGTTTCGAAGAAAGTGAACGCAGAAAGTCTCTGCTAGCCGTTTCTACCGTGAGGAGACATTTGTGAGAGGGCTTCACCACTATCAACAACATACGTACAGCATCAGTAAAAAGATTTGAAAAAAAATCATTTCAACATTGACTTGGGGAACAATTAGAGGACCATCTTCGTGGGGAATAGAAACAGTTAGCAGTGTAACTCCTAACTCTGCCAGAGTTAAAAAGAACATCTCGCTATTGGTGTAAACCATTCCGTCGACCACTATCGGCCAACGATATGCCAACGATACTCGTATCGCTCCTCCATTCCATTGGTAGAGAGCGCCTGGGAATATGAGAAACGCTGGAGTGGTATATCAGGCAAACTTCTTGCTATTGTTTGACCTTCTTCGGGTCAAAATGTCTCGTTCTCTGCAGTGCTGTCAAAAAATTCGAAATCAAACGATATTATTTTTATAGCTGAAGGTCCGCGCTGCACTATCAGTTAGAAGTTTGATGAATCTCTAAACTTAAACTCTTCGAGCATGCTGATGACATCTGCTTATTGCCATAATCGTATGACATGGCAAGGGAAGTAAATGTTTTCGGGCTAAATATTAATATAGCCGACGCTAAAATCATCAGTTATCGTCACATGTTATTATTGCTGGACAACCGCTGGAGAGGGCAGAGTGTTTTCAGTACCTTGTGTGTATCGTCTTAACAGAAGGCGAAACAGAATTGATTATATGTTTGGTATTATGCATAAGATATGAAAAAAATTATGTTATTGGCTGAAAGACCAAGCAATATGCATATAAGAGTGGAGCACCTGGAAAATGTTCTACAGTACCTACTATTCTAGCACGGAGCAGGATGAAAGAAATTATTACAATTCTGTGACAATGCAAAGACGGTGGTGCCAGTTGAACGGATATTTTGAAGAAAATGTTGATGACATCATGAACATAAACATGAAACCAAAACGTGGATTTTCTTGTCTTGTTGATTCTTAACAAACACGTTAAGTTGAGAATCAGCTTGCAACTTTTCTATAGTCCTGACTGTGAAAAAATGTTCTAGTAAATAATTTTCATATTCATATGTTAAAGAGTTGTAACAAGAAGTAGACTACCGCAAAAAGTGGGCGTGTATAGAAACTTTTGTATAACAAAATTTATAATGCGTATCACCAATATTTGCTTTGATTTTAAAGAAATTTCTAGAAAAAACAAAATAAATATACCCAAGGTGGGGGGGTAGAATCCCAAGAAATATTTAATGGTACATTCGAATCAATTGTGGTCGTGATTATTAAAATGTTAAGTAATAAATACTAAGAATTCAAAAATACTGGCAAATATATTATGAAATACTTGTTGTATGCGAAGAGATGGATAAATTAATTGACCTCGATTATTGGTATTAATTATTTCTATATTATTGAACGCATTTACCCAAGGCCTAGTTCTTAATGCCGTGTTTGTTTCTTGATGACAGTTATACAGACTGTTGCGCAAGGTGTCAGACTGTCGTGAGAGAAACTTCTTGCTTTTTGATGTATACTAACTTCACATCTATCGACATCGTGAACAAATACTTTCCAAATCAACTGTTATGCCTGCTGAATAACAGATTTGAAAACATTTTCAAAATGTTTAATTGTACCCAAACCTATAACAAATTTAATTTCCTTCTCAGTCGAAAGAAGTAGCGATTGGAAGGAGTTATTTTACGTATTATTTCTGATGATTGGTGATGGGTTGATGTCAGAATGAATAGCAGAGGCAAGGTACTTAGATGTAGTACCTTCTTATTTGAAAGGTATAATTGTCGTCACAGTCAACCTCTCCAAATTCGTTAATGATACCTACCATATACTTAGTTTTGCCCTCCAAAGCCTGAAAGATTGTGCCTTCGATAACGGTATGTGAGATTTGTACAATTATTCCATGTATGACATTAGAGGATTAGCATGGCCATACGTTCACAACTCCAAATCAGTTTTTGATATCAAAGATGTTCGTGAGGTTATTACTGATCTGAATGGAGCAGCAAATATTCTCTAAAAAAGGAACTTTGTAACTTTATGCCCTTTGTACTTGACTGGAAGAATGATTGTGGATGAATCTTTAACAGAATCGAGTGTGAGAGTGTCCACTTTAACGATTGAATACAAGCATCCCCTTCCACCTATTCAATGCTTATTGGGTTTTCGAAATGAAGATAATGTCATTAAAGGAAGCCTCATTCATAATGAGGCAATGTACATATATACAGTCCTTTTTCGTGACACTCAAGCAGCGATCGAAATCCTGGTATAGGTTAATTTTCTTGCTCTACGTTGCAGCATTTTGGTCATTTAAAGGGCCAAAACTTCTTCGATTGAATAGCATTTGCAGAAAGTAACCGTCGATGAAAATGATCGTCACGTTACGGAGAATGAAGTTCGCATCGTGCCATATTGGAAGGACTGATATGAACTGGATGGACTTGACATCACTGGTATGTGGTTCCAATAACATAGTGCCACATGCCACAAACTGGTCGAATAATTGATCTATTAAATCGGAAGTTCGAGCCAACAATGTTACAGAAGCTCAGGAAGAATAATATCGAACGCAAAATTGGCAACGTTCGATATACATATGTAGACAAGTCGTAAAGAATTAGCTCTCAGCCCGATATCTCAATTGTTTTGTATTTTATTTCAATACAAAATTGTTATGTCCTTATTAAAAAAACGCCTTAGATATTTAGGTAAACAAAGTTAGACTTAGAAAGAACATAGGTTGCACTCGACGAAAATGAAAGAACAACAAACAAATGATAAACTTATCTAAGAAATCAGGAACAATCTGTGGAAGTCTTTTCAAAAACATACCAAGACAACAAAACAATAATCTCGTAGAGGTGGCCTTTCTCCGATCGGCATGTAGGTATTAATAATTTAATTAATAATAAAAAAGGTATAGACCCTTATCTTTTTAACAGTAACGCCTTTGCCAGGCTTCTAATCATATGTAGACTCTCTTAGCAGAATTTTGTGGATAGAACACTAATACGATCCAGGTCCTGTCAAGAAAATTTCCATCAAGTTACTATTAGATTCCAACACTCTTTGCCTACAAAAATCTTTGAATATACGCTGAATAGAGCTTTAAAATTGAATGAAAATGTTCAGGGACACCTTGAATGCTTTGGGTGTATTGAACCAACTTTTATTTTATTTCTTTTTGAATCTTTTCCCGTATGACGTGTATTCACCTCAATTTAAAAAAATACCATTTCTTTAGGATCATATTGCTACATCATGCCAATAATACAACCCGGACAGTGTTCAGGTTGAATTACTAGAGCTGATGTTTGTCAGTATAACTAAAAAGAAAATCAATTTTTTTTTTCAAAAAGAACAATAAATGTTAAGTAAAGGGTTTTTTACTGAATGTGAATAAAAAGTCGGAAAAAGCCATTTGCAATTATACTATTGCAACCTATTTGAGTAAAGATGAGAACGAAAATTCTTCTCTATCCCAAGGTTGCCTTTTATATTCCAGAACATCTATAAGTTTTGTTATACAATTACGACATTGAATGTTACCTATTAATTTTTCAAAAAATATAAATCTTGATCGACGTACAGGTTGAGTGATTGCAACGAGATGAGGGTCGATATAATGACCCCATCCTTGCACTCTTGTTTCTGTTTTCAGAACAGGTAGCAAAACCAGAATTAAAACTTAATATGAGCGGTTAAGGATACCTTAATGGATAGTTTTAAATATTTCATCTAATTTTTCAAATAAATTTAACAAAAAACTACACCGAATCAAGTCAAAAATAGAAATTGGCTTACGTCACAAACTCAATCGTTATACATAATTTAAATAAAAGTATGTGTGTACATATCTGTTAAGACAGCATCCACTTAATTTAAATCTAATCAAAACGTAGGGGGCACTCCCCCAGCTCCCTTAAAGATACACTCTCGCACAATTGTGATGTTCGTTCGCACACGCTTTTGAAAAACTGTCATCTCCTTAATCCAGCCAAAAACTTAATCATCCCTAATCAGCCCTTGATGGAATGAATACAAGAATAAGAGAAACGTTGATCCAACACAGACAAGTCCCATACTCAGGCATAGTTCATGAAAATGTTACTCTGGCGTATACTTACTTTTTTTCGATTTATGCTTTATTAAATTCCCACGTAAACTCTCTGCTATCATAACTCAGATGGTGGCGTCTTTTGGGTACTTTCCCATTTCACGAATGGGGGAAAGTGAGAAAATCAAGTTCCAATGTAGCCGCTTCTTTATCGTGACATATCTTTCGAATAATTTCTTCGTTGAGCATCAAGAATAATTCAAATAAATACATATACACACGCACTTTTCCTCTCAAAAAATGAAAAATGAAAAATGATAAAAAAAACCATAAAACAAGAAGAAAAAGAAATCCCTAAATGGAATTTAAGCTTTTCTTTTAATTTTTCTTTTCTTTTTCTTACACAAGCACAATAATTGTTTTGTCAGCGCTTTATTAAATTTTCACTGAGCCTTTCGAATATATTGTGTGCCTTCCAAAAACCATTTCAATTTGAACCATCGATTTTCTTCTCACTCATCAAAGGACGAACAAAAAATAATAAAAAAAGGACTTAAATGAGCTGCTTTTTCTCTTTTTTCTTTGATAAAACCAATTTAGTCTTCTTTTCACTTTATGATGACTGGGGGTTTATTTCTTTTCTTTTTTTTTTTTACTAAAACTTACTTTAACTTTAATTTAAGGTTACTATATATATATTTTTTTTTTAAACTTATTTCTAATTTATTGTCGCGAGATTAATTTTTTAACAGAATATTAAGTTAAATACAAAAAATTATTGTCGTTCGGTTTTGTTTTTTTTTTTTATTTTTGTGAAAATCTTTTTTTCTTTGTAAAAAATAATTTGCAAATTGTAAAATAATATTATTTTTTGTGTAGCAGACAGAGTAGCACGTGGTGGCTACGTCTACGACAACCGCCTACGCACTGCAACTAATTTTACGGTACCGAGGGTACGTTTGCCTGGATAGGAAAATAGTGAACTTTCCCAATACGAGAGCGTATTCTCACCACACATCTGTTGGGGGTTGAAATACTCGTATCTATACGGCGCTGTAGTAGACAGGATACTACTGGTGTTGTCCCGTAATGTGATCGAATACAAAAAAAAACCGAAGAGGCTTGTGTGGGGGACTATATGGATATATGTACCCGTATAGTGGAGCGACGAGGGATTTTACTCTAAAGGAAGGCACGGCGATATCCTGTGTAAGTAGTAAAATTCCCCACTACTACGGGTGTGTGGGTGTGTATTTATGTGTTTATGTGTACTACTAAGAGTAATGATATTTGGAACTTTTACTCGTAGGAAAACCTAAACAGAGAAAAGCGAGAGAAAGGGAGAGAGAGAGAGAGAAGCACGAGTGAAAGTAAAATTATGACAGTGGGGTCTGAGTTGGAGTTCTTTTGAATTCTGCTTTCGTTTAAAGAAATCTTCGCAAAAAGTAAAGTTGTACATTTTTGTTCGACTCGTAGGTTCATAAAGTATTTAAAAATTGTTGGCTTTTTTTTAACAATACATACATACATATATAATATATTAAAATAGACAGAAATACGTTCGAAGAAGGCCGACCCAAATAGTCTTCGAATTATGGGTTAAAATGCATCACTCAAAAATTCATCACAACAAATAAATCACCTAAAACATGCGAGAACAAGTCCTGCACAAAAGTTCCATGGTAAAGGATGTATTGAAGCTATTTTGATTGTAATAAGTGATGTGTTGCAGGTTGCTTGGTTGGTTTAGACCAGCCCTCGATGAGGATGTACTTAGACCAGAGAAGGTCCATTGTGCTGCCGTTTAGTAAGGTGGGTGGGTCACCCTCTTACTCTTGGAACCATCCGCTCCTTTTTATGAAAGAGCCAATTCTAGTCGTGCAGGCGCTGTTCAGATCATTGAGATCGGTGAATAGGTATTTACCTAATGTGGCCTTTCTGATGTTGGCCAGTGCGGAGCATGTGCATAGGAGGTGACAGATGGTCTCCTCTTCTTCCTCATTCCTACAGCTTCTGCAAAAGTCATTGTAGGGTATTCCCAGTCTTTAAGCATGTCTTCCTAACGCAGAGTGGCCGGTTATAGTATTAACTATCATAGAGAGGGTTCCTCTCGTGTTTTTTAGGAGACCCGTGGTTCTATTTTCGTTTAAGATTGACCATAGCAGTCTGCCAGTATTGCAAAAGGCAAGCTGTTGCCAACGACGGTTGGCCACCCTTACTGCGTCGGCGTTGATCAGGTATTTAGCATACGACATAGGCGCCTCGATGGGTCAGCTTCGCAATTTTCCGAAATATCACAGTGACCTGGTACCCAGCAAAGAAGGGTGAGGTTGTACTGTCCAGTTATTTCGTGAAGAGATACGCGGCAGCCTTTCACTGCCTTTGATCCCATAGTGCTGGATGCGAGAGTTTTGATAGCTGCTTGATTGTCGATGTATATGACAATATCCGATGCTGATATTGCATTAGTCGTCAGCCAGTCAGCTGCTTGACGGATGGCATAGATTTCGGCTTGAAAGACGCTGCAATAGTGTTGGAGGTTGAAGGAGAGATGGATGCCTAAGTCCTCTGTGAAAACTCCGGCTCCCACTCCGTCCACAGTTTTGGATCCATCCATAAAAATTGACAGCGATTCGTTGTACAGGATTTCACGTTGAGTCCATTCGGTGTTGCAGGCTAACCTCATTACTAAAAACCGCGGACTAAAACTGACGCAGACTGAATCAAAATAACAAGAAACTACGCGGACGAGAAGTGCTTGGTTTCACAAAGACCTACTTATGTGGAAGCTATAGTTGCCAGTAATATGACCACAACTATAATACTTGGTTTTAAGACCACTAATACAATTCGGGTCCTGCCAAGGAAATTTTCAAGGAAGCTTTGGGGCTGGCAATTTATATGACCACAACCAAAATTCTCAGTATTTCGGTCTGACACTGATTGTCAGTTTAAGAATAAAGCTCCGATTGTTCTAATTTAGTCTTGTGTGGGCGCCGTAACTCAAGTGGTTAGTGCGTTGGATTACGGAGCAAGGGATTCCACGATCAATCCCTAGAGAACAGCTAAAATTGAATTCACGGCCTTACTTCTCGCGAGAATCTGATAAACATCTTAGGGTAGAACTGTCATGAATAGTTTCTCAAATAACAAAATGACCTTCGGACACGGAATTAGACAGTAGAACCCTTCTATTCGTGTAAAGAATATAACACGCACAACACGAATGGTTGTGAGAAGCTAGACCCTGTGTTCCATCGACTTGTAACTACTACTGTCAGTTCAAAGCAGAAAGTAATAAGTTGATATCAAACGTCTACCGACCATGTTAACGATATTATAGCCAAACTAAGCAGAACCTACATTCCGAGTCTGAGCACCGATTAAGTGTGTTAAGGTGATATCTTACCTCATCGGGGTCCTAAAATTATTCTTGTCTAAGTTATTGGAATAAACTTAAGTGATGTTTTGATAGTGATAGGTTCTAAATTGACTAGGCTACTTAAATGTGTAATAAAACACCTTAAAAACGCTAGCTAATATCAATAAGTCATCAGTGGATAATTGCAGTGCATAGGTGCGAAAACAACTAGAACTTAGGTAGTGCTACAGTTCGGAGTGGACAGGGCCCTCAACCAACAAGCCTCTCCACCCAGCTCGATGTTTGGATAGCTGCCACTAGTGTTTCACACCAAATTTGCTTAGGCCCTTTTCTTCACCTTAAGCAAGATTTTCCTGTACTGTCCCATTCCTCGGGGGTGGATACAAAGACAATTCCGTTTCAAGATATGCCATACAATAAAGCCCACTAGCGAAAGCTGGAGAAAGAATGGGTTCAGAAACTTGAATTAGAACAGTTGAGAAGGAAGCAAAATCTGCAATGAATTGGAACAATTCGCAGATGCCTTGTTAATACACAAGGATATGTAAATTTTGTTCTCAGTCCTCCTCAACAGACTTTTCGATGTCATTGTACAACTCGTATAGTTCTTCGTTAAATCTTAGAACATCATCAAAAACGGAACGATAAATTTTGCGGTTGACACGGTTGATATGATTGAGGTCGTGTATAAAATTTCGAAACGATTGTTCGACTTTACAATTATACAAAAGAGGAATGGCAAAAGTTATTCTTCGTTTTATTTCTGCTTCAGTGCTAGTTCCTTACAACTAACTAGAAACCCACGTCTCTTCCGAAAAGAGTAGTCCCACCTAACTACAGATTGATTGTCATCCTTTTGGTGGGCCAGAGACCAACTGACCAACTATTGGGACGTAAATATTCCCTTTTGTGTATTTTTCTATCACTAATAGGAGCAATAATAGGAGCCAAACCTAAACCAAAGAAGGCCAATTTCTCGAATTTAACCAACCGAAACTTGAAACTTCTTTTTAATTATAGCCACTGTAGCTCCAATGAATATTAGTCTTGCTATGTGTCTCTGAGGAGCCCACCCACCATGTATTAATGTTGACTTACTTCGCCATTACTCTCTATCTTGACACTAGAACACTACATATATTCAATTCAAAACTTTTACCGGGAGTCAATTCGAAATAAAGTGCACGACTGGGCCGTACGTACTTGCACCGTAATGCAATAAGTGTATAATTTTATCAGGATTAAAGTCCAAGTCTTGCTCTTCCCAGTAAAGTAGGTGTGGCATTCCCCGTTTCGATGGAAAAATAGTCACAACAATGTTTTGTTTTTATAAAAACACCTTTAAAAACTGGGCGTGGCCAGATAAGGTGTTAGAGTGAAGTATAGAAAATTTTAGTGCCTATTACTTTGCTTAAATAATTTTTTCTCAATTTCTAGTAAAAATTTTGAGAAAAAAAAGTTTTATAAAAGTGGGCGTGACAATTCCAAAATTTGGTACGCCATTATTATGCACTTGTCATATAACCTAGAAATATGAATTTTTAGCCCAATCGCCGAACAAATATCCGAGAAACAGCTGATTTTCAATATTACCGTTATTTTTCATAAAAAATGTGGTATGCCACCTCATTGCATATGCCCAAACTAACCCACACATCAAATTTTATCGAAATCGTTAGAGGCGTTTTCGAGAAAATCCATTTTAACTGAAATCGGCCTTAAGTAAACTACCCTTAATTTTGAGGTTAGAATGAAAATTCAAATTTCTCCTCTAGGGAATATCCCACAGACCCTATATATGAAGTTTGAAGTACATCCGTCCAGCCGTTTAGGCTGTAGTCGAATATACACACAGACAGACAGACAGACAGACTGACAGACAGACAGACCTACTTTTTTGGACTTCTCCATCATAGTAATGTCAAATTTGATTAAAATCTCGAGTTGAATTTTTTTCACGATTGCAATATTTGCCCTATAGGTAGGTGCAAGTGAAAATATAATACATAGACTTAGGACGCCCATAGTAAATGCTTAGAAAAAAAATTTTCTGAAAAGAAAGCATGAATACATTAAAAGCGTTTGAACAACTTGTTGCTGTTAAAAATCAGCCAAAGAATGTTTTCAACAAAAACCAGGCTTTAACCTAAGCATTTCACTGCAGCATCAGTCTTTGTTACTCAATTCTTTATTATTTTATGAATTTCCAAGTCCATATCCAACAAATCAACGATAAAAGTTTCAAGCCTGTCCAGATTGGAAATGGCTTATAGATGAACCAAAATAAGCCCAAAGTGGCTATGTGCTTAGAAATGCAAATACAAATACAAATATTTGCCGCAACCAGTCTGTATGAACTCAGGGACATTTCAGAACCATTAGTGTTGTGCATGTTATATTCAATTTTTTATTCGATTTTTGAAATTAAAAACGGCTTTTTTATGAAAATTTTATCCTCGTGTGTGGGATTTTTCCAGAAGCTATACGTCTACTTTAAATCGGAAGACAATGCATCTGCTTGATTCCAATAGATCAAGTGAATACTTAACTTCTGGGTAGTTCCTGGTCTTGGTCTACAGCACAAGTAATGATGGGACCAGAGTAATGTTCTCATGTTTGGAATTCGAACTGCTTGAATCTACTGGACAATTCTTACACCCGATTGCCAACCAACGAAGACGATCGAAGAACTACAGTCTACCTACAGTCCCTAGAATTAACAGTCATTTGCTAGAATCTCAGGGGTCTATCCTAAAGTCAAGTCTCTCTTCATTAGCTTAATTTCTTAAAAGAGTTTTTTAAAACCATTGGTACAAGAAGCTTGTGCTTACTGTGATACTGTCTTGAAGAAGAGGGAGACAAGTTGTTTATAAATTCTTGTCATAACGTACAAATAAAGTTCAGTGGTACATTAGACAAACACTTCCTCTAGAAATACCGGCTCATTGAACTGATACTTTGGGAAAATTACGGATACTGTGTCACATTTCAAGATACAACACTATTTGAAGTAATTTTCCATGACAACACTAGCTATATATCACATTTTGGCTGTCGCCTTTAATTTATTTACTCCTTAATCCACCCCTGAAGAAAACTTGCTCCTTCTTTTGTACTTCTCTCACACACTAGCATCCTGTACTAAACAAGTATTTGTGACAAATTTGTTCTGAGTGGAAAAGAGAGCAAAACTGAAAGCGAAAGGACATTAAGTGCTTTTCAACGCAAACCGTAAGTGAAGACTTATCCGCTTCTCCTGTTGAGCTTTTTTCTTTCCATTTCGTCCTTTTTTTTCTGCCCTACAATTTGCCCTAGGTATAATGATCCCGACATCCGTGATTTAGCTGTTTTGCTGTGCACGAAATAGCTACAAGTTGCAGAAGCTACATACATACTTTGGTATCCATAGATACAACCCTCGGTATATGCAATAGATATAACCTTACAATTGCTCTGTTGAGTCAGAGGATGGCTTTTCGTGTCATGACAGAGAGATGGTTCGGTAAGGCCAAGGAAATCTGCAAAACTACCTTCTCTGTGCACTATACTCTATACTTGTACACTTTGGGTATTGGCTTGGCGGCAGGGAAAATGGCGAGAAACGCTCAGTTGACGGTGTGCGCTCTACAGAATACGAGGACAAGAGTACCTGCACCACCAACAGCAACAGCGAGTAGGTTCTTTAAATGTGTTTACTCTTGTCCGGGAGCATAGTAGGCCCCAGGAAAAATGCAAACAGATCGCATGGGTTTTGATTTTTCTTTCTGTGGGTGTAGGAGTATATATTATACGCCTTATTCGGAGCTGTTTGGATTTTCCTTCCCTCTGTTCTGTGTCGTTGGTATTGTTGGCACGCAGTCGAATGTTGTGCTATAGTGCCACTCTGATGGAAGAAGGGATAATATGACATAACGATTTTTTATTCCTCACCATACAGGATAAACGGATTTTCTCTGTTGAAGCGGAAGAGAAAAGTTGTGTGCTTTTTGCCTGGGATTGCTTACTTGTTTTTCGGTTTTCTAGGAACGGCATTTATTATTGTTTTTTTTTTTGCTTTTTTTCGGTGCCTTTTGTACTTGTAGGTACCTATATTGTATTATTGTTTTCAGAATACTCGTGAACCGAAGTCGGGGTGTAGATAATTCCTGTGGTTCCTCTGACCTTTCTCCCTCTGTTTATATTGTGAAGTTTTGTTTTTGTTTTTTGTTTTTTTTTTATTTTTTTTTGGTAAAAAGAAAAGGGAATGTGATTTATAACAAAAGAGTTCCAGCCAGCAAGGGATGGAGAATCGTATTGATTATGTGTTTTGGAAAACTAATGCATGCGAGTTTGGGGTTTTTTTGGTATTCTGCCTAATTTGCTTTTTAGGATGGAAGGAAGGTGGAAAAGAGCATTGATGTGTGGGTTTCACGCGTTTATGAATACTTTATAATTTTGTGGGCATTGTATGTAGGAACGATCGACTTTTGTATGGAATAGAATGGAGGATTGTTAAAACATATAAATGCGGATTGTGATGCGGTTTCTTTCGTTGTTTGTTCACTTTTCCAATGAATTTGTGAGCTATTCAGCCTCCGTACACAGTGTTCTGAAAATTAGTAATCAATACTCGTAATACTCTTAACTGGTCCAAAGAATGGAGAGAATAATGATGTCTCGGGATTGCAGGACATATACTTACTTAAGTCAATGTCCAGGTGGTTAGGGACTGTTACTGCACTCTGTTTCTTCAGGGAGGCCAAATAGGGAACAAAGAAACGGATACCCCCATACCGAACTTGTGATAGAATTGCATTTCAAAGCATGGCGAGGGTACTTAAAATAAAAAAGCTAATAGGCATTCTGTTTCTGCTCCTTCACTTCAATCTCATCTTCGACCCCAAGTTTCCCTCCAGAGAGAGCTGAACAAATGGTGAAATAGTTAATCCCGCCTGCATGCCACGGACGGGTCAAACACAAAGGACAAAGGGTTAGAAATGTTTCAGAGGAAGTCATAAATATCCCCAATTACGCGAGTGTGTTCCAAGCGGAAATTTATTCAGGATTCTATCCACTCTATAGGCATCAACATATACGCAGTCATCAAAGTCAGCACTTCCATCACAACGGACTTAACGGACTTTCTTAGCTCTGGGCACATCATCACGCTATGCTGGATTCTGGGCCTTCCAAGGAAATAAAAGAGCCGATGGGTTAGCACTTAATCCAACCGCCCATTAGCCTCCTCACTTCCCTCCTCGAACTTCTAATGCTTGGGAGAACGCACTCTCCTCGTGCCGTATTTCGATGTTATTTCAGCCCAATACAACGATAACAGGAACAGAGAACTCTCCATAAACCAAAGCTGAGGTAAATAAAGACACAACGCACTTCCTCTGAGAATTCCCAAGTCTCAGTAGATCCAGGTACCTTACTATCGGGAAGGTTTATTTCAACGACCTCAACGAACTAGCTAAGATGCTTAATGCTTGTTCTCTTTTTTCAGGTATCCTACACCGGGGAACACAATTGATTCGTCGAGATCCGAGTGAACTGTACCGTTTTAGCCGCAGTCGATTCCCAGGAAACACTTCTTCTTCTTCTACTTAACAGCGTCTGACAGGAACAACCAGGGAAGAATTGTAAAATATTCTTCTTCCTTTGCATACGTCTTAATAATAATAAATTATAAACAAAATATAATCAAAATGAGTTCTTTAATGGAAACCAAAACAAAACACAATCCGACTGAAATGGATCCTGTGGTACCCTAACCTCCTTATTATATCGTTTAGCCCTTGTCTTCATAAATAGCGCTTCAGCACGATAAAACAGGATTGAAAAGAACAGGGTCTTATACAGAATCTCCTTAGTTGTTAGTGCCTTTACTATTCAGTTGCCTTCTTAACCCAAAGAAATAACTATTGGTATTGACAATCGAGGTATGTAGGTAAATTTCCTTAATATCTCAAGTTTGTAGCTGAGAATTGTGAAGTTTTATCCAATTCGGCGATGTTCAATTGACAGTCATTTCAAGTAATATGTTGAAAAAATCGCATGACAGTTGCATCAACTTGTCTAATACATTTTTTGACATCAAATGTGTTAGTATGTTTGTTATTGACTTTGATGGAGCAGATAACGTTCTTTATCGTCGTCATCTTGAATAAGGTAACGAGTTTCGCAGGGATGTCAAAAGTAGACATGGATTTGTATAACTTGTCTCTATAAATGAAGTAAAATTATGCCTTAAAATCGATAAAAACGTGATGGATAGCGATTTGCATTTCTTGGGAGCATTAGTAGAAAGTCAGTGAAAATTTGAACAAAAATCACTGAAATACTATGTTTTTCTAAAAAATGGGCGGACACGATGCTTGTTTATATCGGATAAGTGTTCAAAAACCTTACTCTGAAGCTAATGAAAATACAGTGGCTATATAAGCTCGATCGGTGCGGTCTTTCAAAAGTTCTAAACTAATCTAGCTTTAAGACTCAACCATAATATTTACATGGATCTTAACGCGAATGCACAGAATTTGTATTCTACACCCGTAATATCTTCTTCATCAAGTTATCCTCAGCTTTTGACGTTGTTGTTGAGCCTTGTAATTTAAATTTTTAAGTTTCTAATCAAATCAATCTTGATTTTATTTGTAAAATAAGTGCATTATTTGCAATTAAAAGAATCAAACAAAGACACATACATACATATGTCTAGCTCAAGAAATGCAAAAAAAAAAACAAATCTCCGCTGACAAAGTTACGAACCTCTCCGATCACATACGCCAATTTCGGACAACGTGAGCAATTGACAGCACTGAAGGGAACTTAACTCAGAATTTTGACATTAGCTTCCACTTGCTTTCGACGGTTTAGATGTTTTCGAAACTCCAATGGACAATTATAATGCTTTCGCCTGTACAGGTATCTTTCGATATTATTTTGCTTACAATTTTAAATTTTAAACTACTATTACACTGTCAACGAAATTAAAATTCCACATTCACGGCCGCGTTGACAGTCGATTTTACGCGGGTCAATTTCGTTAATGGTGTTATAGTGGCGTAATTCTACTCAAAAATATTTATATTTTAATTATTAAATAACATTTTCAGATGCATTCAGCTTTAACTTACATACTTGACTAAGTAGCAAGCTTCAATTATTAGAAAAACTGCACAAATATTCACTGTTCACAATAAATACTATCAGCTGACGAAGTCAACACTAAGTAGCACAACGAATTATTTAAATTGAAACTCTGCAGGAACAATTTTCATTGAAAACATTAGAATCAGTTGTATTGTTTGTTTCTGTATTATTTCTTTTAATAATTTTCTCCTGTTATATCATTATGTGATTTACGAATTATGACTGAACTTTTATGCTGCAAATAATAGCCATTTATAAACTTTGGCCCGTCGGTTGGATTCCATGAAAGAAACTACTGAGGGGTTTTCTGGGAAACTTTGTACTGTAAGGACTTAGGCACAATCAATGTGGTCTTTTTAATTGTAACTATTTTGTGTTAGTCGGTCAATCCTCTTACTGTTTTGTTGAAATAAAGACTAAGTCTGTGTTACAAGGGCTAAACGAACCTGCCCGGCTCCCACCATAGGGGTTGGAGCAATGATTTCACTATCTAAAAACTGAGTAACAACGTAGTAAAAGGATGCAAAGATAGGCCAAGAAATGATGAAAAAACTGGAGTAACACAGTTCAGAGTGTGATCCGTATAGTTTAAATCTGTTTATTGAACTAATGAAGAGGAAGTTCGGTTTTGGGGACACGTATTTGTAGACCATTGCATATATTTACACAGTTTTTACTGAACATACGCTGGGTGTTCCTTACCTAGTTCAACTACAGTGCTATATGAACTAAAATAATATGACATTGGGAACTAGTTCACTTACTGTGTAGCCAAACTATTTTTGACTCAAGCCATGGTAACTGTGATACAGCTTTGATGTCTGCTAACATGGGACTGGATTCTTATGCCATAGCGTCTAAATTTGTGTGGGAATGTCTGCAAAAACTTAATGAAGTTGGTAGAAGAAACAAACTATACCTCTTTTCTGTGGGAATAAAGGGCAATGAAATGGATAACTCTACCATACTCTCTGAACAATTTTCCGAAGAAAGAGTTCACATTCTCAAAAAAGAATTAAAGAAATTAGAAAGGGAGCTTAAGGTCTTGAACCTGGAATAACGCTTAGAGTATGAGGGAGGTCAAGAAACTTCTATCGTAACATAAAGAAAAAGGATTCGAAACATGTATCAGGTTGAGTAAAAATAACCTCCATATCTTAATGGGCTTTCTAGTGGGGCACGGCAAGTATAAGTCAATTAAGTATAGCTAGAGATGGTCTCTGCAAATTCACCAAATTCTGCAAATGAATTCAAAGCCTAAGAACTTTTTTGCCCAACTACCAATTTTCAAGTAAGGAACTGGAATCAATTCTCATCCTTAGTTTTTAAAGGAGACTGAATTAGGAAAAGTTCTCTAGTACAGATTTCTTCTGCCAAGGCAAAGTTCGCGAAAGGAATCCTAATGCGAGGTCAACCCTTGAAAGGCAACATACCTCTGCAAGGTGTTAGTAGGCACGAAATGGTTGCGGTGCAATAAATTCTTTCAACAATAATAATAAGTCTGTGTAGTTAGTATGTATTATATCCTGAATTAAACGTCTACATCCGACTTTTACTACAATTATACAATAACTCCGAGGATAGTACTGGACATTCCAAGTTCTAAGAAACCAATGAAAACTGAATATACTTTTCACAAAGTATAAGTGTCCCCACTTAAAACCACTTATTCGAATATCCTTTTCAAATGTGCTTAACACAAAGAGAAAGAAATTTTTCCCTGATTCAAGGGGAATTTCCAACTGTTAGTGGGAAAATACTTTAATACAGCTGAGAATGTTGGTTAGTTTAAAGTTAAACTACTTGTGAATAAACTCTTTAATTGCACTTTAGTTAAGTAGAAATGCGAGTGTTTAATAACGTGATATCCCAATCGAGCTTGTTATTAATAGAATCATTTAATTTTGCTGTATTTTTTACTCCAGATCCGGAAAAGGATAAGGGGGTAAATGAGTGATGGGGTGATTCATTGCAATCATTTGTGTATCACTCACAGAATAACTAGGTCGTATTTACATGGTTGATTGGTTGGTTTGAGAGCCTGGCTATCATTGTAGTGTGTAGACATGTTTGTTCAAATTTGAACTAAAAGCGCAACAATGCTTGTACATATATGTACATATATGGACACAGAAGTATGTACGGGTCCAAAATTGCAAATACGAGCGAGATAGGATAAAATTGTTCTGAAAATAATTTGCTAATGTCCTACTAAACTTCGAAAAACCTGACGATAACCCTGAATAGTCTAATGTCTTGGCAGCACATTGACGAAAGGATTCTTTCTTTCAGGACTAGAGTGCGAGAGGCGGGGCTCATTGGTTAGTGCGGTGGACTATGGAGCAAGGGGTTCGAGGTTCGAATCCCAGTCGGTACACCTAAAAGTTTTTCACGGCCCCACCTCTCGCGAGCGTCTGACAAACATCCGAGAGTATAACTGTCTTGGGAAAGCTTCTGAAATAACAAATTGCCCTTCGGACACGGCATTAAACAATAGGCCCCTTCCATTCGTGTAAAGAGTATACCACGCACAACACGAATGGTTGTGAGAAGCTAGGCCCTGGGTCCCATCGACCAGTTGCGCCAAGTATTTATTTTTTTAGTGTGAGGAACGTCACTATAATAGGTACAGTGTTCTGTCCCAATGAATCTTGTAACTAAAGACGTAAGAGAGAATTTCCATAACCTATTCAACGTGCTCGCTATAGTTTATTTCGAATTCCTCTTTCCGTTCCATCTTAAATCCGTATATTTCTCTCAAATATGAGAAGTAAAGTCTAAATGTTAACAGAGAGCATGCATATTCTTTTTCCAGTGAACCGGCCAATGTCGCATTATATTGAATGAAAATTAAGAGAAACTACAAAATTTGCATAAGAGATTGACAATTGATTTGAAACAGATTATAACACAGAACTGCGCTGTGACATTATCATCATGATGTTGATGGGAGACCTGAATACCTACGTGTAGGGCAGATATATGGCAGCAGAGGCTTATTTCCACTGTATAGCTATCGTAGGGCTATCGCAGGAAAAATGAGCCTGGATAGGAGAAACTCCTGAAAGTATGCAAACGATTTGAAGATACTTAATACGCTGGATTGGATGGCATACCAAATTTGGCCTTGAAATTAACCGACAAAAAGCTTTTTCGAGAAACGGTTTCTACTCTTCGATACCAGCGATGGAGTAATTAAATACCACGTATTTAGCGAAGGTCCACAAGGATCGATATTAAGGCCTGTTCTGTGGAACATTATGTATGATAGGTATCTAAGACACCATAAGGGTTTTTCTGAATAGACCACTTGCAACAAAACAAGTCGATTGAGCAGTGATTTATATAATCTAATGCGGTGCGAGTATATTGTGCTTTCCGAGCGATGTCAGACGAGGCTGTTTGTGTCTTGGCAGACGAACTCCAAAGGACCGCGGATGCACAAAATTCAGGACACCTGAGCCTCAGTCAAAGATATCATGTTGGAATAAATAGAGTAAAACTTGAGAGCATGAGGAAATTGCATTTCTTGTGTGCCCACGTTTTCATAAGGAGTGTAAAGCGCTGGAAGAAAAAATTTAAGAAATACCAAATACCGAATCGTACATGACTGGGCTGCAGCTATCTGAATCATCCTGTATCGAGCAACTAAGTAATTGTGTCACCACCAAATGGTAGGGTATCAGAGGATATATTTAGTGTTCCCCATCAGTCGTATATGTATGTTTGTGATCCTGCATATTCTATTACTAGGCTTCCTTGTTCGTCCCTGCAGTTTTCGGTTCAGGGTTTGTAGCCTTGACATGTTCCTAACATCCTTCTGAGAAGCCGGTGTTCATTCCTTTTCTTATGTTCGTAGGGATCTGATACTTCTATGCAACGCTGCTTTGTATCCCATCTGTTTTCTACATTTCCTTGCCGCTATTTATCATCGAACCAGAGGTTTCCCTGTGGTAGTCGAGAAAAAAATTCAAGACAGCAGACTTCCTGAAGACTTTTTGGATGTACAGCTAGGACAGTTCCCTGCATCGTTTCCACTGTGATCAATTTGACTGATCAAGAGAGCTTCATGTTTCTTTTTGAATATGGAGATGTGGGAACTACGTGCTAGTTAGGACAAAATTATAGCTAGTTAGAAAAAATATATCGAGCTCACATAAAGATAACACTAATAGTTTGACCTGACCTGAATGCATTTGTCCGCTGCCGCCTGCAAACAAGAGACAGCACTCCTCTCCCCTATCTCGCTACCACCAACAACTTTAGTTATCCAATCTCTTGGCGAGGTACTGGGTACTTAGCACCAACATAGAGATGGAGTTTATGGTGAGAACTACTCAATCCAGAACATTATGGGTCTGCAGTACAAGGCAGCACAGTAGTTTGGCATTTGACCACATTCCAAATGCTCCATCACAACAGTAAATAAAAAAAATCTTAGCAACACCTGAGCAGTTAAAATAATACGTAAATGGACCCAGGCGCAGACGGCGTGATCCATCTATACCATATCTACCACACCACAATAGATTCCATTCGAGGCCCACTTCTTACCAACCTGACGAGTAGTCAAGTGGTATTCTTTTATTACCTCCCAGAGGGGTGCTAAAACCCGAAAGCTTTAAACACAATTAATCAGTACAAAAATTAATCTAATTCATTCAAGTTTAATCTAAACCAAAACCGAAAGAAAAGCTTTTATTCATCAGCAAACTGATCATAAAAGTTCGATGCCCAGTTGTGGATTCATTCAGATTTAAATGTGAGATTGATTGGATCTCTTCATCGTGTTCGAAAGTAATCGAAAATAATAGAATAAAAAAATAGTTTCCAAACGTGATTTAGTTTAAGTGACATCACGAGAGTTAAAGGTAAAAATTGTAACTTTCCACTCGGATTGTCAGAAGTAGTGTGTCCAGTTTTGGTGCTTCTTCTTCAACCATTTGCATTTGAATTTTTAACGAATTAGCATTTTTTTGGAGTTTCAGTTTGACCAGGTGCAAGTACTTCTTACTTCTACACCTGGCCTTCAACTCCCCCTGTTTCGAAAATAAGATATTCGTTGAAATTCTTTCCTAAAAGAAACCCTACTAAGAAACGTCGTCATTTCGCCTAAGTGATTCAGTCTTTAAATTTTAAACCAAAAAGCCGTTTGACTTGTACTTAATATCATAACTATTTCTTTTCGTGAAATCGCAACTGAATTGAATTAACCAATTTATTTCAGTAAGCGACTGTTGCTACCCATTCCTAGGATGAACCTGTACGCTTTGACCTTCTTGCTGTGTCTTGGTAGTATCGTGCCATCAGTGTTCGGTGCTAACATATTGGGATTGTTTCCTTATCCTGGAAAGAGTCATTTCTACTTCTTCCGTCCGCTGCTGGTTGGACTTGCGAAAGCTGGACACGATGTTACAGTGCTGAGTTATTTCCCCAGCAAGGACCCCATTGCTAACTACACGGATGTAGTGTTCGACAAGTTGGCTGTTATTGAAGATATTGTTGACCTTAAGGTAAGTCCTTGCTAATTGGATGGAGTACAGTGCCTAATCAATTTTGTAGGAAATCGAACAAGTGCACTTTTGGTTGAGGGAATTCAAGCTGGGAAGTTTTTTCGTTCTAAACCACATGGGCTTTGAATACTGTGAGTCTGCATTCGAATCACCAGTTATGAAGACGCTGTTACAGTCCACAAAGAAATATGATGTAGTTTTGACGGAGTACTTCGTAAATGATTGCATGCTGGTAGTCAGTCATATGCTGAACGCGCCTGTTATCGGCCTAACAAGCCATGCTCCCATGCCGTGGCATTACAAGAGAATGGGAAGCCCGTTCATATCGTCCTTCATGCCGAACCACTTCTTAAGCCATTCAGATGATATGGGTTTTTTCGAGAGACTGAACAACTTGGTCCATCAACGGGTTATGAGTTTCCTTCATGAGTAAGATTTTTCTAAAGTTATCCCATTAAGCCGATCTTGATAATTTGAATCGCAGATATGTTTGTCAACCCCAGACCAATACGATGATTCAGAAATATTTTGGCAACACAATCCCACCTATCGAGGATCTGGTTATGAATACAAGTGCACTGCTTATAAATCAACACTATTCGTTGAACGGTGCTGCCCCCTACGCGCCGGGCGTTGTAGAAATAGCCGGCCTTCACATACAGGAGCCCAAGCCGTTAGACGCTGTAAGTCTTACCGGTTTCTTTTACAGAATCGTAACTAATTTTTTGTTTTCTCACAGGAACTTAAGAACGTCTTGGATAACGCAAGGAACGGAGTCATTTACGTCAGTTGGGGGTCTTTGGTCCGACCCGAGACACTGCCGAGCTCAAAGAAAGAAGCTTTGATAACGGCACTATCCAGATTCGACCAGCAGCTTATCCTCCTCAAATGGCCAAATGCATCTATACCAAATGTGCCAAAGAACTTTCATGTTCGCGACTGGATGCCTCAGAGGGAGATCCTTTGTCATCCAAATGTTAAAGTTTTCATGACCCATGGTGGCTTACTTGGAAGCAGTGAAGGATGCTATTGCGGTGTGGCCATTGTCGTGACTCCATTCTTTGGTGATCAGTTCCTAAACGCCGAAGCGATCAATGCCCGTAAATCGGGAGTTGTCTTACACTATCGCGAATTGCAGGAAGAAAACATAGTCAAAGCTATTAAGACAGCTTTAAGTCCAAGGTAAGTTCTTACTTCTTGCCGAGTGAAATGTTCTAATTTGTACAAATGTTCATTTGGTAGTATGCAAGAACGCGCTAAATTTGTAGCGGAAGCTTTCCGGAATAGACCACAAACTCCATTGGAACTATCGATTTGGTGGGTGGAAAATGTCATCCGGACAAAAGGTTCTACTCTGGTAATCAACTCGTCGGCAAAGATGAACTGGTTTGTCTATCATCACTTGGACATTTATACCACCGTGGTGCTTCTGTCTGCGTTTATTTTCATGATTTACTACGACAAACGGCTGGGGAAAATGTTCTATGTTTCAAAAGCCCCGCTGGCTATTCCAGCGTCGACCTTATTCGTGATGGTTTGCTTTATAATGCTCTCTTTTTGGTTACAAGTGGCCTATGCTTAGTGGTAGTTATTTTTGTCTGTGCACTTATCTACTTAGTTAAAATTACAAATAAATGATGTTGAAAATAGTAGTTTTCGAGATTCGTTTTTTTTTTAATATCTGGAGCATACTCGTACAAGATAGGCATACAAAAAAGTCACATATGTCTGAAACGATTCATCCAATGTCTACCTGATTGATAACAACTCGGAGAATAGAATACATTATCTTTTGACCCGACGCCGACAATGCTCTCGTCACCGCGGGTAATCATATGCCTTGCACATTGGACCCTTGGAGCTTGGGGGGATTTGTGATTCAACTTTGCAAAGCTGTTTCAGCGTCTTTATAGATAGTATTTCAAATTAAACTATTAAAGATGATCTTGTGCAGCACTAAACTAGAATCGTGTTGTGTTCGCCATCGTGCTGCTGCAGCTGGTCTATTAGTCCAGCACATACACGTGTGCAGTTCATGCAAGGTAGCCAAGCTACCAGCTTTATACCCATACCAGACAGAGACTCATCTTCGTCCTAAAAAATGGTTTTCCAACAAAAATCGATGTTATTTTCGAGCTAATTTAAAACAATAACAAAACTCAAGGCTCAATTATTTGCTACAAAAATCAACTTATTCGCTTTCAGTAATCGTAAACGTCTGAAACAGCAACGACGTTGTACGCTGGTGGGTTCAAGGATACACCGGTGTCCAAGTTAACAAACTGGTGCAAGTTTTACTAAGGAAGGGGCCAGAATCAGAAAATTTTAATTCACTTTTTTCTACTTCCTTTGGGACTCGCCGTAAATGTTTTCTCAGATCCAATCGTGACTAAGTACCTATCATCAAAAATATTGCTAATTTCATTGATAGACAACCTCTATTGTTTCTGTTTTATCGGCGTAGACAAGTAACTTTACATATCCGCAGGGAAAATAATCGAATGGCGTCAAATCGCACGAGCGAGGTAATTATTTGAACGGACCTCGAGATTACACGCTTACAGAACTCCCCGCTAAAATCTATTCAAATCTGGCCAAATATAGTCTTTTTACATAAAACGATAGCGAAATTCATTGACCGTAAGTTTTGCCACTTTTTGTGGATTATACTATGTACTACAGTGCCTACATGCCCGTAGTCATATTTCAACATTAATGTCATAGAATTATCTGTCAAAGTCCATTTCTTTGATATTGAAAACATTTATTTTATGGATTTTATTTCAATTTAAAGTTGCACGCCTCTATAAAAAATACCTTTTTCATAAAGACTTGCAAACCACAACAAAATCATAGCAATCGCAGAAACGGCACGAGGATTTCCTCAAAATATCAACCGCAAGCTGTTATAAAAGCCATCACATTCACAGTCATTTAATCTAAACAACGTTGGCACAACGAGCTCACAACACCCTGATGACTTCAAGGATACACCGGTATCCCAGGGAACAACTGGTGAAAGATCTAGTACGGAAAGGATCTGAACAGAATTGGAAAATTATCGTTTACTTTGTTCTACCTCCTCTAGCACTCGTAAAATCCAGCTTAACACAACACAAGACCAGAAATAAAGTGCGCTCTCCTCTACCAGGACATCGAGAAAACTCTCAGAGCGTTATAAAACGCAAAACATGCACATCCTTGGGCTTATAAAGATGCACTTAAATAACTATCTTCAACTCAAAAAAAAAAAAACTCCTGGATTTGATCTCATAACAAATTCTGAAAACAACTTCTTAAAAAAGGTATGACAAAACTAGAACAGATAATAAATGCAACATTTAGACTAAGTTATGTGTCGAAGCTAATGATGGTACCTAAACCAGGAAAAGTATCAATTGAAGTTATCTAATATCGTCCGATTTCCTCGCAGCCAATCCTGTCTAAGCTATTGGAAAATATTTTTCTGAAACAGCTTCATCCAATCATAGAAGAAAAGACATTGATACCAAACAACCAATTTGGGTTTAGAAATATGTAGGTACTCAACTATTGATCGAATAACTGATAAAATAGAAAAGGCCTAGAAGAGAAAACAAATAGGTTCAACCATCTTTCTTGATGTTACACAGGCTTTTGGTAAACTGTGGCACAGAGGTATTATGCAGAAGTTCCAAAAATATCTGCCAAAACCATTTCATATTCTAAAGTTCTAGATAATGCAGCGATCATTTAAAATAAAACAAGAAGATGAGTACTCTTCATTTAAATATATAAAAGCTGCCGTACCTCAAGGTAGTGTATTCGAGGCCGTTTTGTTTCTCTAATAAACAAAAGACCTACCACGAAATGAGGAAACTACTGTTGTTACTCGGTAGAGGAAGGCTGTCGTGTCTCAGGCAGAGACTCTTCAAGGGTCGGGAGACCGTTAAGTAAGTAAAGTAGACATTTGCAGTAGATATTACAGTTCATGCTATTGGTAAAAACGGTAAAATAAGTAACCGAAAAAAGAAAGTATTACGCAATATTTTTAATGCGCCATCTTAAATGTACATAGGGATCTAATAGTAGAAATGGTGAAGAATGAGATCAGGAAGTTTGCAAAAAGACAAAGAGATAGACTTCGCAATCATGTCAAAACAAAAGTAACTGAGCTACTTAATAATAACAATTATAGCATTCGTAGCACTATCACACGATAAAAGTGATTAAAAATACCCGGTAGGTATACTCCAAAACAAAGAGTAACTAACAAGAAGAAGAACATAAAAAAAAATCTTGGAAGGCTGACATAAGACATACTCTCTTCCTATGTATTTAGTGAATTAAAGTCCCACAATTCGACGATTATCACCCAGCTACATGGCGCCTTGGCTCAGTGGTTAGGTTAGGTTAGGTATGTGGGTCGGCGACTAGAACACGTCGCCACACTCAGGTCAATACAGACCCATTGTGATACCCAAAGGGGAAAAAGTCCCTTGCCCTTGGTAAACCCTAGTGCTGATTAGTATCTTGTGGATCACCAAACCATCCCGTTGATTTGATGAACCTAGAAATTTCATTTATTGGTCTGTTCGCTAATTCTTCGAGGTCACGGAAAAAGTGTCGCCCTAGAAATTTGAATCTAAAGTGGATAAGCCCAGGGCAGTGACAAAGAAAGTGGGTTGTATCCCCATTAGCTTCCTCGTCTCCACATCCCCGACATAGATCTTCATCCGTGAGTCTTAACTTTCTCATGTGGTAATAATAATTCCGTAATAATTCCTATAAGGACGGAAAGAGAAAGCAAGGCCATAGGCTTCTGCTGACCAAACAGGCGTCCAGGGAGGATCATCTACTATTGGCCTCACTTCTGGCCAAGATCCATGCCTTTTGCTTCAATGTGCAAGGCGGGATGAACACCGAGGTGTCTACCTGTTGTGACGTAGCTTCAGAGCCTCTTCTTGCCAGTTCGTCTGCCTTCTCATTGCCTGGAATACCTTCGTGTCCAGGGACCCAGCAGAGTGTAACCTTGTGCTGTGTTCCAAGAACCTTGAGTTCTTCGCGACAGCACTTCACAAGCTTGGATTTTATTTCAGTAGCAGTAATCGCTTTTATTGCCACCTGGCTGTCGATGAAAAAGGTGATACCTTCCGGTGGTATTGCCCTCATCGCAGTCTCACGGGCAGCTATTGCCACTGCCAGGACCTCCGCTTGGAAAACACTGCTATGGTTAGGGAGGCGGACTGATCTAGATATCCCCAGCGGTTCAGAAAAAATGCCAGACCCCACGCCTACATCCATCTTAGATCCATCTGTATAGATAGAGATGGAACGTGTGTTGGCAGGCTGGCCATCCTTCCATTCTTCACTGCTTGGGAACGAGCTAGTAAACGGTCTATGAAAATCTAGGGACGGAGTTAGGTAATCCGTAGTATAGACTTTTCCTAGATATTTCTCCAGGATCATGGAATGTCCTGTTGCATTATGATTCCAGCTATCAGACTGACTTATTCTTAGGGCACTGCCGAGGTTTTAACGAAAATGTCCAGAGGTAGAAGATTGCGGATAGCCTCTATTCCTGCAGTAGGTGTTGTTCTCATGGCACTTGTGGTGCCAATGCAGGCCAATCTCTGGATCCTCGTGAGGGCCGCTAAGTTGGTGGACTTGCTGGCGGACGGCCACCATGCAAGACAACCATACGTCAGAATAGGTCTTACTATCGACGTATACATCCATAGAATAATTTTAGGTTTTGGACTTGTAGGCTATAGTTGCTTTCTTAATTCTTTCATTGATATTAGGTCTCCAGTTCATTTTTCTATCAAGAACGAGTCCTAGGTATCTAGCGGTATCCGAGATTTTGAGGGGGGTACCCCCAATGGACGGTAATGTGAACTCAGGAATTTTCCTTTTGTTGGTGAATAATACCAGCTCGGTCTTATGGGGATTGACCGCTAGTCCACATTTCTCAGCCCAGGTGACTAGGATCTTAAGCGCGTTCTCCAATATTTCGCTCAGGGTAGGTAGAAATCTACCTGTGGCCAGCAGTACTATGTCGTCCGCATATGCAATGGCCTTAACACCACTGTACCTGAGTTGTAGCAGCAACCTCTTGCTCAGTGGTTAGTGCGTTGGACTATGGAGCAAGGCGTTCGATGTTCGAATCCCAGTCGGGAACACCTAAAAGTTTTTCACGGCCCCACCTCTCGCGAGCGTCTGACAAACATCCGAGAGTACAACTGTCCTGAGAAAGCTTCTCAAATACCAAATTGCCCTTCGGATACGGCATTAAACAGTAGGCCCCCTCCATTCGTGTAAAGAATATAACACGCACAACACGAATGGTTGTGAGGAGCTAGGCCTTGGGTCCCATCGATCTGTTGGGCCAAGTATTAATTTTTTTTTTACATACAAAATAAAAGGTTAAAGCAATTATAAATAGCTAAACTGAAGCATTACTCAAAATTATCCATGTAAGTGCCATCTGAATCTGACCCATGTACATATGTTTTATTTCAATTCGAATATTTCAAATACCGCCTCTGATAATGTTTTACATCATTATTTATTATCAATTAATAACTTAATACAAATAATTCAACCCTCTTCGATTAGCTGTACTGTGTCAACTCTTGGTCATGTAATATGCGCGTGCTGTTTACGAATAAAACCCAGTCAACCACATCTGTTTAATAATTTTCCCAGACTGACCCTCTCTATTATTCAACTCTAGAGGGTATCGGTGTTTGTTTATTAATGGATGGGCTTTCCCCATCATTCGTTCTTAGAATTTGCAATGTATGAAATCTTAGAGATTTTGGGGAGACACGTCCACTTGCTATTCGCCCTCAACTTACTTCTATCTATCGCTGATAACGCTGTCATTCCCTTTAAACTCGAATTGATTTTAGTCAAAATAAATGGTTTTCCCAAAATTACGTAGTCAACGTCGGCGATTGAATTGTATTCCTTCAAATGTTATCACTACACTATATTCTGAACTTTCGACCTCTCCAGTTGTGATAGTAAAGTGCTGTTAGTAGACAATTTCAATTTGCCACAACAACACGACTCTGTGTATCTAAGCCATCAAAGCCACCACTTCCATCACAACCAATTCAATATTGGTCAAGAGATATAAAGAACTCAAATCCCTGCGCTCTAGGCACAGCATTATGCTATAATGGTCTTACATGGGAATGAAAGGGCCGATGAGTTAGCTAGAACAGCCTCAGAATCAAAAGACTCGGTCCTCTCTTCCAAAACCTTCAAATTCTCCAAAATAAACTTTTTTTTGTGTCATATATCGAGGCTTCTTTGCGCCCAACATAACCAAAAAAGGACCAGAGAACTCTTATCACTCAATAAACCTCAGCAGTGGTCCCACCTCACCCATGTCTTCACAGACGTCCCATCTCAGAAAAATGGGAATCAACAGCTCAGACCTATGAAGAGGCTGCAGCGACATTGAGGTGAAGGAAGACACAACGGACTTCAACTAGAAACCAAACCTTAAAAACCGCCTTAAAATGTATAATGAAAATGGGCTGGTTCAGGAGGACCGCTGCCGCCATGGATTAACTAGTTGTAACAATTCTGCTTTATATTTTTTCCAGATATCCCACACCGGGGAACACAATGGATCCATCGAAATCCGAGTGAGATTGAGATTTAACCTTTCTTAGTCATCTTTCTTAGCTTAACAGGTTTGGAGAAAACCTGAGCTTAATTTTTTTTAAAAGGTGCCTACAGTTTAATATGATTTCCGATTAATTGAACAACTTTTTTTTTACTGTCTTGGGTTAGATTGAGTCGCTGTTCGCTTTCAGCCAGAGATACACTTAGACGAATAAAACCAAAAACTAAGATCACCGAAGAAGTATTCATCAATAGCTTTCCATCTTAAAAACTGTTTTGAATTGGCATCATAGTTATTTCCCCTGTCTCATCTCTACAGCCTCTGCAAAAATCCCTGAAGACAGTACTCAACCTATTATCTGATAATGCACTGAGATTGCCAACCAGCTGTCTTAATTTTTTTCTACCCACGCGGAATATGTAAATTGTTTTCCTTGTCAATTCAGATTCAGAGATGTAACGATGGTACCTCTCTTCTTGTTTGACATTCTTATGACTGCAGTGGGACCGATTTAATACGGTCTGACAGGACCTCCTCCTTAACAGGACTACCCACTGCACCTTCTTTAGGCAGATCGTCCACTTTGCGATTACTCTGCACATTTGTGTGGCCTGGAACCCAGTAGACGCAAACATCGCATCTGACATTGATTTCGGTAGAAGATCTGCGGCACCGTCTTACTCGTGAGTAAAGTACGGCATATTTTTTTAAAATTTAGGTTAGATGTTGAAACCCATTTTTTTACCCGTCCTTGAGTACATTGATGTTCCTGGATATTCCTGTTTTAAAATTTCGAAATCTTTCTTAATGTCGCAAAACTTTTGAGTCAATTGTTAAATTGTTGAGTAACAGCAATATTTTCAAACGACTATGAATTTTACATGCAACATTCCATCAAAACCAGTTTTTTGATGAAAACGGCCACAATTTTTCGATTGCGTACAAAATAGTAAAGTTGTGAAAAGTAAAGTTGGGACAGTGGGAGATTTAAAAAATGTTTAGACCATCTGAGCATGGACATAAAAATTTGTGTCGTTATACCTTAAAGTTTAAGGTATACATTTGAGCACATGGACACATGGACGGAAGGATGGTCGGATATGGCTCATTCGTTTTCGCTTGGAAAGGTGTCCATTCCCTGCGGAAACAATACATTTTAAACAAAGACAATAGTTAACTTTCGCGATTTTATTATTCAGAAAGGTTTGCTTTAGCGGAGGCATTTGTATGTAAGTTTAAGTCCTTTTGTATGGAATGTTCAAGCTTCTGATGTTGCTTATTGTATAGTATGAAACCAAAACTCAGAGTGTCGACTACTGTTCGATATAGTCTTGTTCGTTGGACTTTTTATTCAACGACCATTCTTTTGTTCGATTATATTTTAATGATAGGTTGCAACTAGTTGTACGAATATAAGTTAAAGTATAATCTTATCATACATTGGCTCTTTCCATAAATACCACAAACCGATTGTGTAGGGTACTTTTCATACATAGTACGGAAATTCAAGATAAAATATTACCACCAGAATAGAATAGAACGAAAATACCCTCAAACCACACTATCCATTTATCATCGTGGGTTGGATTTTAAATCTCCAAATGAATTTAACATTTCAATTTATACTCTGGCATACAATTTCTCCGATACTATCTAAGACTCCCGAATATCGTAGCACCAAAACGAAAAACTTTTTGCGCAAAAATAAACTGAAAGCCGTAGTCGAAAAAGTCCTAAAATTATTGTTTTAAATAAAAATGATGAATTTTATTTCATTTTTGAGTAGACAGGGTGGTGAGACATCATCTGCAAAGCGGACACCTGACAAAGCGCGTTTCAACGACAGGACAAACTCTGCAGCGTTCGCATAATGATATAGTTTGCCATTTATCGTTCCTATCGGAAGAAGCAAAAGGACACATAAGCCGGGCAAAAATCACAACCAACAGCGCAAGCGGCTGTCATGTTATTGTAAATTACCTTCCGAGAATCATAGCCCAGAATAATGTTGGCGGGGAATTAAGATTTCACTTTGCTGCTTTCACAGGATACCAGTCAGCGGATGAATAGCACGTTTTATTATGTATTCAACTAGCACACGTGGCAACAATGAGGAAAGGAATTCCACTTCAAATGTGGAACTCCGAGGTAAGATCAACACAGTGGGCTGTAAAAGACGACAAATTATTAATAGTATTACGACCAGACACAGACTCGGGCCATATTAATTGAGGAGTTCTGTCAGAATCAATTGTTAATGTATTTTCTTATTGAATGTATGTATGTACATATGTATGTATGTATGTATGTATGTACGTACTTAAATTATCCTTTTTTTCTTCGGTGAGTGCTGCTACTTGCCAGATGAATAAGAGTAAATTGCGAATGTCGGAAGATTTGATTTATGGTCGAACCCTTGACAGGGTCGAGTAAGGACATACCCTATTGAATTCTTACATTTTTAGGACTTTCAAGGTGAAAAAATGAACGGCACAAGGTGTATTTTGATATATTTTGCGATTAATGACTTCGCTTCACAATAATTCGGCAAATGCCAATGACCTCAATCAAGGATAAATCGGCACAAGATGTGTTGTTTGGGACTGAATTGTGACACGAATAACTTCTTGTATCCATGGTTTACAATTTTTGTATGTTTCTAGAAAAATTGTTTAATTTATTGGAATTGAAAAGGAAATCAATCATAGGTACTCTATACATATTGTATTATTTAGTGCTGGAAAATAAGTTAGAAATGAAGAAGAAGCCTTTTGGGATTGCCTTGTATAACTTAATGTAAACACGGCATTTAGTTTTGATCATGCAAAGGGTGACCAGAAAGCAATGAAGCTGTCAAAGATACCACTCCAACATCCAAAATATTCTGTAGTTTGCCATTCCATCAAGCATCGTTTTAAGCCCAACGTGTTGAAATTATTAAACATCAGAATTCGGGATCGCCAGGGAGTCAACTAAGCTTATTTTGCGCTTAGATTTGGGACTAAATCCGTATAATATCGTGCTGATACAAGAATTGAAGACGACAATCATACCGGAGCTCCGGATTTTGGCTAGAAAATCATCTTCTCGTACGAGACCGATTTTTGACTCAGCCGCAGATCAAACACAATCCAAGCATCAATGGTTCCACAAAGGTTTATGGCAAGGTTTCTGGTTCTAATAGGACGGCGCTACATACTATACAAGCGACGCAACGCTCAAAGTTGTGAAGGAGAAATTTGGCGACAGGGGTCATCTCAGGGCGAGCGTTCATCTATTGGCCGCCGCGATTATGCGCTTTGACACCACTCAGTTATTTTCTCTAAGGCTCCGTCTAAACTAAAAAGCTAAGCACTTTGGACGAGCTCAAGGCCAGCATTCGAGACGGTAAAAATAAACCGACCGATCACTTGCGACTGCCAGCGAAGCTAAAGCGGACATTTGTCCGATGTATTCCATACATAATGGTATGAATATAGCTAAAAAATAAAGACAGAATCAATTAAATGTATATCTCACACCGTTGTTGTTTTATTTAATACTAAGTGTATTTCCGGCTCGAGTGACTTTTGATGATTTTGTTAGGCATGAGGCTGGAGCTGGCGAAGTTACTATTGATTTCAACTGTTATAAAGCATTCACTTAGGTGTCGAAAACTGAAGACTTCTTGACTAAGTCTGCTACGTATGATAAATCCGATTCCAAATAAGTGAAACAGTTTTCTGTGCTCCTTTTGTCCAAGCCAGCACATTGCACCTCCTAGATGGCGACAATATCTGCATTGTATCGGTATTTTCTGCATCGTTCACCCCAGTTGTTCAGGGGATTAAACGGCGTTCAAAGCAGTTCAACGATCGTGGCAAGAAATTTCCTTTCTCCATCATCATCATCGACTACCTTAACCCCGTTTCGGTTGAATCTTATAAGGGTTTCATTTATCATAAGGTTCCAGGCTAGTGGGGACACGGACAAGGACACAGCATATGATTGGCTAATGCCCAATTCAGATCTGGCTTAGTGCTGATCGACCCGATATCAAATTTACATTATTGAAGGCTCCTGATTGTTCAGGAATACTGCTAATGCAAATTATTTTTGGTGCAATGATTTTGAAATAACTATTATCACCGGGCAAGTGAGATGTCCCTTGCAGTTAATTTGGGGTAAATGTAAATGTCTTATATTCTTTTGAGGGTTTTGAGGAGGAGGAATGTCCACTAAATGTCCACTTACGCAATAGTATCGATAAGAATCTACTGTCAGCGGCCCAACATGCATACTTTAATGGAAAATCAGTGAAAACGGCACTGCACTCTCTAGTGTGTAAGATCGAGTATTCTTTGTATTATAAGGACATAGAAGGACATACATCAGTAATAGCAGATGCACTTTCCGCTCTGAAGGTCGACAACTCACTTACCGAATTGATCCAGTGGATTGTCACTGGTTGGGTTATATACCCAAGCTGGGTGGGATGTAGATTAGAAAATGCTCCCCATAAAAATAGACTAGGCCTTTTTATGAATGATGTTTGCAGAAGCTGCATGGATAAAGAAGAGGAGAAAACTATTTCCAATTTCTAAGGCCCGACCCAGCTCTCTCCCGCATTAGAACGCTACACCTTCCTTCCTGATCTAAGTTATATATATATACATCGGCGCTACAGGTCGATGGGACCCAGGGCCTAACTTCTCACAACCATTCGTGTTGTGCGTGTTATATTCTTTACACGAATGGAAGGGGCCTACTGTTTAATGCCGTATCCGAAGGGCAGATTGTTATTTGAGAAGCTTTCTCAGGACAGTTGTACTCTCGGATGTTTGTCAGACACTCGCGAGAGGTGGGGCCGTGAAAAACTTTTTAGGTGTTCCCCGACTGGGATTCGATCTCGAACCCCTTGCTCCATAGTCCAACGCACTAACCACTGAGCTACGGCGCCCACTGATCTAAGTTATCTGACGAATATAGACATAAATAGTCTCATATACCTCAGGTTTCAAGGCACAGTGGCAACCATCTAGATGAAATCGACAAAGTTAAAGAAGCTTCTTTGTCGAATTGTACGTTCGGTCAAATCCTCTTCTCATAACATAAAATAATATACCTTTCAGACATAGTAGTCGTTCAAAATTATTAAATAAGAAAATAAAGGAGCACTATTTAACATTACAAACCATAAGTAGATACATTTTTGTTTTTTTTATAATCACTGAAGTACCCTTCACTGTTTTACGCCCTGTGTGCTCCACATGTACTTTTTTGTGCCCCATTATTCGTGTTCTGACTTTAGTTACATACAAGACAAATTTCCTTGGCAAACGCATGCATCTATCTTGTTTGGCAAATGACTGCGAGCGGAATCCTTTGCAGACAAAGTTTTATCAGAGATAATGGTCCTGCATGCAACATTGTAATTATCTCCCTGCATCGTGTTCTTTCTTTCCCTTTCGTGTTTCCATTCATTTTTAATCTATTAATTAAGTCTAATTAGGTCATTGTTAACAGGTTCAACATTTTTGCTTTATGTTCTGCATTCAATGATATTTTTGTTTTTAAATATTCTCAGCAGATTAATCTCAGTAATGGCTTTTAGTTAAGATTACATTTAATTCCATATTAGGGTACATATGTAAGTTGGGAAAGCTTTGATCAAGCTAGTTTAACCCTAATGAGGGGATCAAGATGACTGACTACTTTCCAAAAAAATGCGCTAGTCAGGTCGAAAATCACGACATGTTCTCGAAAATGACATCAAGGTATGGACCTGCGTACGTTTTATATATTTCCAGCGATTTTGGTTACCTTACAAGATATGTAAACTAGAGTTGAAGGTGTACCAGAATGAAGGAACTAAAACCCAAACCTTGTACTGCTGCCTGTACATTGACAAAGCCTTAGGTACGAGCTGCACTCACGTGTTGCCCTTCATATTTCTGCAATACGAATCCCTGAAAAAATGCAAACGGCAAATATGGCTACGAAGGTAAGTACAAAACCTATTTTTTTTTTTTGAATCAATTGTACCTAATGTGTTATAATTATTAACAAGTATCGACTGGATGCAAAAAAGCAATTATTGCTGCTGTTAACAGTTTGGGAAAAGACGACATCAATCACCCCGGGACAAGGTCGTGAGATCACGAAACAAGTGAAAATCAATCCCCTAGTTACTGACTACGTGAATGAACATTTGGAGGTCAACGTAGGAGTACATACAGTTAGGCGATGATTGAGGAAGTCGGAACTGTCTTCAAGACGACCAGCTGAAAAACCGTTCATAAGTTCCATCAATAGGAAGAAACGGCTTGATTTTGCGAAGCGCCACATGAATTGGACGAGCGAGCAATGGGCAAAAGTATTATGGAGCGATGAGAGCAAGTTTAATTTGTTCTCGTCAGATGGCATTCGCTATGTTCGAAATAAATGAGTGCTGTCAAAGCGCATAATCACGGAGGCCAATTGATGAACGCTCGCCGTGAGATGATCCCCGTCGCCAAATTTCTCCTCCACAACTTCGAGAGCTGCGTCGCTTGTATAGCATGTAGCGCCATCTTGTAAGAAAAACAGCTCGGATATATCGATGTTGTCGAGCTCTAGCCACAGAAAGTTGGTAAACATCGTTCTATACCTGAGACGATAATGCCGTCATGACATAAACCGTACCAAACAGTCAATTTTTGTGGATACACTAATGGTTGGTCGAACACTTGTCGATTGTGTTTGCTCCAATAATCGTAATTCTGCTTGATGACATAGCCGCTGAGCAAAAACAGGGCCTAACTTGAGAAGATAATTCTCCAATTTTCAAATCTTCTCTTGGGGGTAAGAATATTTTAACGGTTAGGGTTAAGTCGTGAGATGGTGATATATAATCTGTTTGGGTACACAAGTGTGCCCGCCTCGCAATAGAAAGCCAGCCCGTAAGCTAATTCCAATTTAGCCATAATGGAAAAAATTAACGCGTCGCTTGCCCCAGCAATACTGGTGCACTGAGAACCTCTCCCACGGCCGCGCTTCAAACCTTACTCCACTTACATCGCCAGAAAAAGAACTGACTGCTTGTTCAGCAATCAGGCTGAGAAGCTCTAATCAATAGAAGAAGTAATCCACAGGACATGTCAACATATTATTGATGCCTCGTCATCTTCCACAGGTCACAGACCACCACCGAAATCTATACCATTCCTCAAGCAGCTGATTGGCTGACGGCTAATGCAATTCAGAATCGGATATTGTCATCCACATCGACAGTCAAGCCATCAAATCTCTCCCATCCAGCATTACGAGATCTAAGGCAGTGAAAGGCTGCCGCGTATCTCTTAACCAGGTAGCTGAGCAGTACAACCCCACCATTTGCTGGGTACCAGGTCACTGTGAGATACCGAGAAATTGTGAAGCTGATGCATGGGCTAGAAAAGACTCCTCTGGTTCAGAAAGCATAAATGTCACAGACATCGAGGCGCCAACGTCGTATGCTAAATATCTTATCAACATCGACGCAGTAAGGCTGGCCAACCATCGATGGCATTAGCTTGATCATTGCAACACTGCCAGACTGCTCTGGCCAAGTTTAAACGAAAATGGGACCACAGAGCTCCTAAAACACACGAGAGGAGCCCTCTTCAAGATAGTTAACACCCTAACCAGCCACTGAGGACTCAATAGGAAAACCTAAATCAAATGATCAGATGTTTGTCATGACATTCACGAGAAAAAAATGATATTGCTGTCTATGAATCAAACGTCGAATCACCCGCTCAGTAGCTCAAAGTTCTACCCAGTGTATGTATATAAAGAAGAAAGTGCCAGATGGAAAATATGCCAACCAAGCAGGAAAGCAGTTCGCTCTGCATCCGTAGCATGCCAAGAGTAGAACAAAATGTGGGGATTAGTCGGAATAAGTTGACGAAACACCTAAGAACTAAAACTAAAAATCCATTTCTACACATCTAAAACCGAAAGGAAAATGTATATGATTTGGCATTACTAATTCTAATCTCTCACTTCATTCACACACAGATGTCGCCGCAATCATTAACAATTTGATTTCGCACAAACAACAAGAACAAAAAGAAAAAGAACTGTCAGTCGATTCCACAAAGGCGTGCACACAGACTATACAGACAGGCAACTCCCAAGCGACTGGCGCTCTTTGCCCACAAGCTAAATAACAGCTGATTTTGTCCATCGCTCCTAAGATGTATGGGTGATCCCATATAAATCAAATGGGTGCACGCATACACCTTAGGAGCGATGGACAAAATCAGCTGTTTTCATGGGCGCAGCCATTTTTTTGTTATCTTATGTCAAAAAACTGACGCTATGTGGAGGGGTTGTTATGTCCAAGGAGTACCTTCCTGAAATGATCCTTGTTTCGAGGTGAATTCATTAAAAAATAAAATTTGAAATATAACGTACGCTGTATATCATTTATACTACTTTTTCAATGAAAAACAAAATAAAAGAGAAATATAATTACCTCAGAATAAGCATAAATAATTGTACTTGCAATTCGGAAGCAACAAGAACATTGATCGAAAATTTTAGGCAGAGTAAAAAAGCAAAAGATGCCTGATAGTAGGAACCCTGTGTATGATAGGCATAACTTATATTGTAGGTAGACTTGACTAATAGTTATTAGCAATTGTAACTAGTATTACATGTTTTAATACGCAAAAGTGAAACATTCAGATATTCAAACATTTTGATATAAGTTTCGTGCTCAGTTTCCACAGTTAAATATTAATATAGGATTGTTTTTCAAATAATAATTGATTAAAAATCGACATTCTAAATTGCACGTGTAAATCAAAATATTTACGCCTTATAGTAGAACTAATAAAATTGTGTGAACAGTGGATTAAAATGAAACAAAAGATTATGTTGAAATGAAAGCAATCATGTTTCCACTTTTAAAAGCAAAACATTAATGCTTTCCTTCAGGATATTGATTTACACACTTTACATTTAAGCTCCTTTATACAAATACCAATGTTTTCAAGTAGCAACAACTTTAGATATGTATATTTATTTCCAATTTGTTCATTTGTCAGCACGCATAAAATAATATTCTTTTAACAACGTAAACTCACCATCGTACCTTACAAACACATCCGTGCTGGTTCACCACCTTTGTTTACTTTTTTTTGCCGCTAAAGTGATAATTTCATAGTGTTATTACTCTTAAATAAAAAAACAACGAGGAAATCGTTTTACATTTTTGAATTCAGTACAATAAAGGAAATTAATTTGAATCAAAATATACTAAGGAAGTCGGATAGAATCGCAAATAAATCCAAAGATATTTTCCATAAAATGTAACCAAATGTGAAAATTATTGAAGTGTCAGGATGTAGAAAAATTCACCTCTGAAGTTCGTAAGTGCAACTTGTTTTCGTGGTAAATAATCAAAGGAAGTGTTTTAAGAAATTGGGAATACCTTTTTATTATTATTATTATTACGTATATGCACATTTATACATTTATACTTTATTATGCATTTTTATTGATATGCATTGCACACATTACTATTTATTTGACTTGAATTATATTATATTTTACCTGGTTCGTTATATGTACATAGTAAATACAATTTTATATTTACAAATATATTAATATTGGGGAAACTAAAAACTAATCAATATATCAGTTATCGCATCAAAATGCAACATAGTGCTTGTTTCAGCACTCAAAATGTTACATTAATGCCTCCTGGAAAACAAAATGCACAGAGAAAAAAATCTCATCAGGAAATATGTACAAAGAAAGTTCATTGTTTTTGTGACATTTTGTTGACATTTTATTGTAACATTTCAATTGATGAACGTATAATAAAGGTATTACTGTTGAAACACAAAAGAAATATTCTATTTATTCAATTGTGTATTTCCATAGTGCTTCCATAAGTGAGTTTCTCCAGAATCGAAATATGTATGTAAATACCTTTCGATGTAAAAGCCTTTTTCCGCATGTCATGTGCTTGAAACTTAATGGTACTACAATATTAAAACATACAAACAAATGTTTATATGTTTAAAAGCACGTGTTTAAATGCAGGTCAAGTCCAATAAAAAATAGAATTTATGGACACAAATAAAATCTCACCTCGCCTTACTTCAGATTTTTGTTCATCAGTTGCAAAACACAAATCTTCTGAAGCCAACTTCAGTTCGTTGATTTACACGTATTCACCGACAGGGGATCATGGGAGAGGATTTAGGCCACACCCATTTTAGGGGTTTCGGGTGCAGAGGAGGGAAAGTTGACTCTCTCGTATAGTTTCTCTATGGGCGTGCACGTCTACTTTGTCGAAGTGTCTGTATACATTTTCGCTTAAATACATTTTTTTTCTTCAAAAATTCATTTGTTTACTTTAAAGTAGTTAGCAGAATAATATACTTGTCTTGTTTATAAGTTCATCTAGCATGTAATTAAGATAACAAATCGGATATAACGAGATAACAATTGGAATTCCTGACATCGCCGCAGTGTAAACTTTGCCGGCTGCTGCTAGAATATTTTAGCATGGAAGATATACAAACAAATTTCGACAAAATAATGGCACAATTTAATGATAGTGTAGCGCACACCGCTCCGAAAAAGCTAAGTTTTGAGTTTATCAACGATTCGCTTAGTGAGACATGTAAGTTGTAATCAAATTTTATTTTACCGAAATGTGCCCAAATTTTTGTTTTGTTTGATTCATTTTAAATTAGCTTGCAGTGATAACAAATGTTGGTGTTCACCTTTCCTCGACGTCCAAAATTTCGAAAAAAAAACCAAATGGAATGGTATTGTTTCATCAAAATTGGTCCAAAATAGGCCAAGATATCACTGCAAGCTAATTAAAAAAATATATAAATGTTTGAGAATGTTCCGCTAAAGTAAAATTTTACCAATTTTGCTCATATTTCGTTTGTAAATGTTTTTCGTTTAATTCTTTTTGACTTTTTAGTGCCAAAAAAGCGCCGGATCTCCAGTAGTTTCAACAATTCATCATTTGGGAAAGTGACCAATGAAAGTCCAAGTTCTACACGGAATACTAGTGCTGATACGTCACTGAATACATCGCTTCCACCTAGCCCGTGGGAGAGTCGACGTTTGAGAGCTGATTTGATTGAAGCAAACGCAAGGGTAAGGAGATATTGATTGTGATCAGATGAGAACTCGTGGGTTGGGAGCATAAATGTAGGTAGCAACGTTGAATGAAAGTATGTACAAATGTCTTTCAGTCTTGAACATCAATAGACTAGGTTCGATTTACTTTGCGTAGAATACCTTCTGGTATCTTGTTTGATACAATTAAAAAGATACCAATACCTGCATATCTGTAATAACATATATGCTTGTTCCATTCTGTATGCATTTGGCACCCTTTCGATCCGGATTTGTACGAAAATATACTATGGTTGGGACTTATACATACATGCATATGTATGTACCACAAAGTGTACAGTGACATTTAAAGCTCCTTCATTTACTTATTCTTCATAAAAAATATACATTTCTTTACATAGCTGCGAAGCTAAAGAGTTATCTGGTGATACTAGAAATGGTGTACATCCGTTACCTCTTTCGGTAGATGTTGTTAAACGCCAAGTTTAGACCCCTTTGGAATACCGTGCTGCACTTCGTTTTCATTCCTGAAACAACTTTTCTCTAATTCCGACATGCAATGTATTGATTAGCCTAGAACGAGTTCGTGATGGCTTTTGCTCAGACTTGAGTTGATTAAATCTGCAAAGTCCCGAAAAAGTCGTTTTTTACTTTTCTCTTTTTGGAATCCATACCGTCGTTTGATGATGCAATCGGTCCATAGTTTGACGTAACCGTTTTCGAACTTCCCTTATAGATTAATCCTACAACCGCTTTTAGCTTATTTGGTACCGTCGCCGTAACTCAAGTTGACAAGTTTCATGATAACCGGAATCAAGTCTATTTTGCTCAAATATATTGAGTTACTTAGTGTTGGTTGTTGATCACGATATCGACAACGATAGAGGTTTTCTTTTAAGTTTTTGTCAGTTTGTGTTTGCGGATGCTCTCGAAAGTTTAAATCTTAGGTGGACAAGTGGTATAACGTGTCTAGCGACAAAATAGATGTAGCCTTAGCTGGATCTGAATCGCGCAAAGACTCTGATCTTTCTTAGCAGACTACATATTAGTACCATAGTAGGCGTCATCACTAAACATGATCTAATAGAGAAGCACACATTGGTGTGCATTCAAAGGTTTTTTGCAGAAATTGCAAAATTTAAGAAGAAGAGGAATCTATTCCTCACCTCTGCACTTGTCCTACTCTATTTCTTACAAGAAAACTTTACTTACGACCCTTTCCTTTCAATGATCTTAGTGACCTTACTAACATCGACATTAAGAGTCTACTACGCTTCATTAGAAGCTCTAATTGATTTCACCACTAGGTATGGAAGATCATATGTTTCAGGTGTTATCACAAGGGACATATAATTAGGCTAAGTGTGCTGGCGGTAGCTGCCAGCTACTTCTGACCAAACCTACCGTATTTGTGTTCTCAGAAACATTATTGCAGGTCGAGAGGATCGAAGACCCACTTAATTTAGTCAGTGTTCAACAGTGTGCTGTAGTTTGTTTTAAAACTTTTTTTTAAAAGCGTTCTACATTTGAAAAGTGTTTACCAAAAGGAACGAAGATACGTTCCTTTTATACATAAAAGGATTTAACAGGTCAACGAAAAACTGCAACTACTTAACACCAATATATGTGTGCATGTTTGTGTTCCAAATATGAAGGGACTGCACCCGGAAGTCATAAAATCAGAAAAGCATTGGATAATTCTGGTCGTGTTTTGCGATTCTGTATGTCAATTCTACATAGTTTGACTAAAGAGCTTTACTATCATTCGAACTCGCTCTAAAAAAACTTTTCTAATGCAAGCCCTGCGTTTTCGAGACTCGCTACCCGAAACGTCACTTAGTCTTATCAATTCATGTCGGTTTTAGTATTAATAAAATAACAATAAAACAAGAGCCGCGAATTTGTGATTTATTTAAACATAACACCAAAGCAAATATAAACTATTATGGTTTACTAAAATATAGAAATAGTTTTTAAATTCAAAATCCAACCTTCAAAATGAAATGCGTAAGTGCAATATATTTTCAGTTATTCGTATCTATGCTTAACTATCGTACAACTAGATGATGGACATTTTGTCTTATAGATTTGCTCTTTGTTGTTTTTTTTTTTCTTATTCGGTCATCCAGAACTTTCCTTTGCAAGCAAAATTTCGAGTTCCAAGTAACGATGTTATTTTAAATGGCTTCGAGTTTGCAGTTCTATAATTGTATAGTTATGTGTACATACATATGTATTATGGTTGGAAGATTTTTAAATATACATTTAGTTTGGTTTGGTAAATCGACCGTTTTTAAAATATTAGATGTTTGTGTCGGCTGAAAAGTATTCATTTGCAAACCTATTTGCTGCTCTAGAGTATGTCCTTCTATCTACATAAGTATGCACGTTTGCTATGGACATTTGGAGTCTTGTAACAATTGCTGTTTTTCTTTTGACTTATGGAGCTGATAGTACTATTGTTTATTAGATTTTCGGTCAATTGTACTAATTTACATTCGAATTTGTATTCAAATTTAACGGTACGTACTGATATAGTTTATTACGGGCTGCGAACTTGTGTAGTTTGCACGGAGACACTCTTGTTTGAGTGTATGTATGCACCTGTTTGTTGGCTTCTGCGGGGAGCTATTATGTTCAAATATTCAGGGATAAATCGATACAAGTGAAGAATACTCGATTTATGTCCGACGCACGACCAAGGGCATTGAGTGTTCCGAAATTTTAATTACGGAGCCCCTTTGTTTTAAATCCACTTCCACTCGAAAATGTATTTTTCTCTATTCTCATCTCACTTTTCTGTGATACAAGTGTATCGGAACGGATACTATGATATAATGTCGTGGTGATGGTATCTGGCCGTTGTCGTGTAATGGTCTTCTTCAAGTCGTTAAAAGAATTTTGACAATTTGGGCTCAAACCGGATATGAATAAAACAAGTAACAGAAAAGAAGAAGAAATGCGTACTCCACTCCTCACATTAATATCCAAAAGAACGTGATATTGTTATGTCTTGGATTGGAATTCGTTTTCTGATTCACTCTACTCGTACTTACCTACTTTATAACACATCTTCAGATTAATATATGATCTAAATAGATTCATTGCAACACTACACAGATCGAAATAAGCGCTTAAACCGTTTATCATTTATGTTTTGCTTTGTCACCGAGGTTATCAAGGAGAGTCACAGAATTGCAAAAAATCTCTCCGCCCTAGTAAAATTTGCAAAAAAAAAAAGCAAAGGCTTATCGTGTAAAACAGTCTTTTATCTTGACGCCTACAGTTGTGATAAAGAAAAAATAAAATGCACGACTTGGACCTTAGTCCTACACATTTACAAACTTTTCAAGATAAAATTTTATGTATTGCTCTTTCTATACTCTCGGTCCTATGTATTGCTCTTTCTATACTTTCGGTCCAGTAAAAGGAGCATTGGAATTATAACGATAATATTTCATTGATGTTATGTATCTCCAATCCATTTTTATTCAAATCGGTCTAAATATAAAGGTTAGAATGATAATTCCGATTTCCCCTCGTAGGGTGACCACACAAATTCTAGATATGTATTTAAAACTAAGTCTATTCAGTTGTTTAAGCTGCACTCGATTTAAACTGTAATGGTTTGCCGTGCCCGACGAGACAGACGAATAAACAATAGTCTCCGGTCGTTTCCTTAGCGCTTTTCGACGTTATTTAAAAAACTTGTACAGTTTAACTGCATAAACATACATACATACAACACTTGTAAATATTCTGACGCTACTATGCTTTTAACATTTTTTATAAAATTGTATTTATTTATTACTAAAATCATAACATCTATTTGTAGATAATTAAATTTAAGCAAGAAATCGAGCGACAGCAAAAAATTAGGCAAGAAATGGAAACCATGTATGAGAGTAAAGTTCGTGAGCTCACTAAACAATGTGACTTCTCGTCAAATAAGATCCTTGACTTGGAAAAACATCTAATAGTTACACGAAAGAGAGAGCAACGCGCAAAATCTGAGCTAGTCATCGCTAAAAATGAAATGAATGAACAGAAGACAGCCTTTGAGGAGTCCATTCACAAACTTCAGAGAACAAACGCAGACATCGAGGAGAATTCCCGTATTCTACAGAATACCATGGCAAATGAACTAAGTGACTATCGGCGTCATGCGGATAAACTGAAAATGGTAAGCAACGCAATATCTTTCTGCGATTCCCTCGAATGGAAGAGTTTTGTTTTCCATTCTAGGAATTAGAACTCGTGAGTGAAGAACTTGAAAATGTGAAATGTATTCTGGTGGACTACAAAACCAAGGCGAGTTTATATGATGAGATGAAATTGGGCTTTGATAAAGAGAAGCAAGCTTGCGATGAAGCAAAATCAAGGATAAAGGACTTGAAATATGAAATATCTTCATATGCAGACTGGAAGGAAATCACAAAGGTATGTGACTAACAATCATTGTTGAGCGTTCCATGTAATGATATCATTTTGTAGAACTCGAAATCGAGGTTGGCCAGCATTCCAGATATGGATAAGGAAATTGAACGATTGAAAGCCAAAGCTAAGGATTTGCATGATGTTCTTGGTGATAAGCTTTTGTTGGAAGAACAGGTCCACGATCTAAAGACTCGCCTAGAGAAATATGAAAATGCTAAGAACGATGCGGTGACACTTCAGGTGAGTTCACGTGTAAATATACTGATAATTAATTATTTTAAAGATGAAAGCATGAAACTGATCATATCATATCAATCCTACTGAACTGTCATATCATATGATTCCATTAATAGATTTTCAATGCACCAATAGACGCATTCTGTAACTTCTGTGATAATAGCTTTTTCCCTTAGCCGAAAAATTATTTCGAAATTTATTTGTCTTTCCCCTATTTCAGGGGTTGAACAAAGTCAAAACAGCGCTTGTGTAAAAAGTCTGCATCTACTCATCTTTTCTCTCTATGTACTATTCATTGGAATAACAGAGACCACTAGATGCTTTTGAGAATAAACGGGAAGGGGAAGTTACAAAAACAATTGCACCTCCTATTTATATCGAGTATCGAATAGCGAGAGCAAATTGTTTTTCCGCAGTTGCAAACATAGATGTCGGCATATTGGTTTTACTTTGTTTCTTTTTTTTTCATTTACAATCGAACACCTGTTGAAGTTTAGATATATGTATGTGCATTTTAATGTATATATGGATGTTTAAGTGCAAGTGCTCATTTCTTCAATTTATATTAGAGATGACTACAAGCCTCCGGTATGTTTTTGGAATGAAAAATCGATATTTATAATCGGAATGGACCAGTTTGAACAATGCATATGAAGATATATGTATGTATGCGTACTTTTGTCCAACAGATGGCTGTTAATTACAGTAATTTTACCAGAAGATGATATTGCGTCCTATACTTCCACCTTGATTAGGGACATTCAAACCGAAATTTATATGCAAATGAGTAAGGTTGGATATCGAATCAAATTAATTTTTTAAAATTCAATCGTTAATCGTTACATATGTATGTAAATCTAAATGCATAATAAAAAATAGCATGTACATACATATGTATGTACCTCCCGTACAAATATTTGTGACCAGCATATACATAGGTTTCAGGTTTCACCTTAACCTAAGTTGCTTGTCATATCAGTCAAGGTTGCAACAATTTGATGTAAACAGATCTGTTTCGTGGTCACCTGGATTTCAGGCCGGTAAGTTAGACATTGTGATAAAGAAAGCAAATAGATTAAGGATAGACATCCTTGGTATCGGTGACCTTCAATAGAGAAAAAATGGAACGGGAAACGGATTTACGCTTTTCCATCATCGTTTATGACAAAATTCAAAAGTTCATCGTAGGAGTGACGTATCTATCAGAGAGACTAATAGTGATCCATATTGAAGCTTAGGTACTTTAAGTTACCTCGGACGAATACAACAAGCATTTAGGACAGACCATGTCACTGATAAAAAGGAAAGAAGTCGTAGTACTAAAGAAACTAGTCATAAGGTCCGCACTTACTAGAAGGCTGTATACATGCGTCTCATCAAGTCGCATGGTACAGTCAGTAATTTGAAATCAAATTAACTATATAATCATACAGAAATGGTCCAATACATGACTTAAAACCTAAAAGCTGTGCAAACTTATCTAGGATCTCAAGAGAGTGGAGACAAAATTATATCGGAAATGAATAGATTTTTTAACTCCTAACAGACCAGTTAATAAAAAGCAAAAGGTCAGAGACACATGACTGGATACTCTACTAATAGCTAACCCGCTCAATATCAGTAGTTCTAAGAGACATAAAAGACAAATAGAATATTAAAACGATGATTTCCAACGCAGCGGGGGTCTTAAGGTGACAGTTCAAACATTACCAACACTCAGCACTTTTAGCGAAGGTCACAGTGTAATTCTATTATTTCAATACCAAAAGACTGCGTATAAAAGAAAGAAGCCGCCAAAAATAAGGAAGTCGAGTCCTATAAATAATAAATTTGCGAGAAATGCTGGTGATTTAATAATGATCGTAACACTTACATGAGTTTATATTCTAAGAGAACAAATAGACTGACCATAGCGATCCAACTTTTCCGCGAACTGGTTACTTTGAACCAGGTGGATGCCTGGACCTGCATGCCTATTACCGATTTGGTTGAAAACAAGAAAATATATTTCTGTCCTACCAATGTTTTTCAAAATTAATTTGTTTTATTTATAATAAATAGAATCATCGTATAAAATTTCCAAGAACAGATCGATTTCTTGAAAAGCATTTCTTTCTTCTTCTAGCAAGTCATTATTATTGATATCAAGCTGCAACTAAATGTTTGTATTTATTTCATTTTAGGTTAAACTAAACAGCTTAGAGCAAGAACTAAAAGAATGGGTAAAAGTTGCACAGGATCATTGTCTTCCTAACACTCTGGTCAGTCCGATTGCTTTGCGTTCTAGGATTGAGCAAATTCTTCAAAACGATATAATAATGACATCCGAGAAGAGCACAAACAAATGCGAAAAACATTCTATCGAGACCCAAGTGCATGACTTACAACAGGTTCTTTTATTGCTCTTATTTTATTTAATTTACCTTTGACTTTAACTTTATTTGCATCTTACAGCAAGTTGATAGCTATACGAAAAACAATGAAAACTTGAAAACAGCGCTGAAAAATCACAAAAACATTGTGATTCGCGTTCAAAAGAAACTAATGCTGGTCGCTAAGGAACGTGATTGCTATAAACAGTTGCTGGAGAACTTTGAAAAGGACATGACAAGTATGAATGACTTTATTTAAATGTAAGTGATTTTAAGGTTTTCACTCTCACTTTTATTTTTAGTTTCCAATGCTATTGAAATGGTGAATCCTGAATCACAACTACGCTGCCGTTTAGAAATGCTTGAGAAAACCTTATCAGCTTACAAGGAAATGTGTGCAAGCTTAGAAAAAGAACTGGCCACGTTTAAACTTCTTCCTGATATGCCACTTGATACGGGGCTAAATGTAGAAAACTATGAACACTTTAAGAAGGAAATTGAAAATCTACGTATGGAGAATGAAAGATTGAAGCGACGTAAAGAAGAACTTGAACTTGAGTTGGAGCACAGATGTTTAAAGGGAGATTTCAATATTGGGAAGTATAAGGTATGGAATGAAATCACTCGAAATGTTTTGATTTAAAGCATAATAATACTTTTAGGTTGTTCATATGAGTAATAACCCAGCAGCAGAGGCTTATGAGAATGCGAACAATCGTTTTGAAAAACTCCAGGCTGAGGTAGGTTTGTGTACTAATAAATTTGTTGTAACCATAAATACATATAAAACCGTAGCGTTTTCACCGATAATCACATTCTGCTTTCAACAGTAACGAAAGAGGATCAGCTATTTTTAAAAAATTGTATTATGTGAGCTATGGAATTGCTTAAGCTTAAAGGATTTCATGTTTTATGTTTCTGAATCAATCTGTGAACTTACATAGCAGGAGGAAACATCTACATATGTATATGCTTAGCAGTATTGCCGCGCAGAATCAATTCACTTTGGAACTTTTTTCCTCGTTTTTTATTCCTGATTACAAAATACAAATTTTTGGCGCAATAGGTCTATGTGACCGAGGACCTAGCTTCTTACCATTCATGTTGTCCGTGTTATATTCCTTAGACGAATATAAGGGGCCTACTGTTTAATGCCGTGTCCGAAGGGCAATCTGTTTTTTGAGAAGCTTTTTCATAATAGTTTTACTTTCGGATGTTAGTCAGACGCTCGCGAGCGGTGAGCCTGTGCATAAACTTTTAATTTTTTTGGCTGGGATTCGAATCTTGAACTCCTTGCTTTGTAGTCCTACGCACTAACCACTTGAGCCGTAGGCGACGTGCCTACTTATTATTTCTGATTACGACTTTGAATATTCAATCTATGGTAGTATCATGGGGTATTCTATCGATTTGATGCATGTTGGATGCATTTATAAAATACAAATTGTAGTTATTATTTTGCAGAAGATTGGTAACTTTCCTACTTTCTTTTATGTAGTAGAACGCAAATAACCTTCGACTTGTAACTCTAAGAAAAACCCATCAGAGATCCGTACTTTTTTTAGAGACCTTAGACCCTCTTTTGGACTGGTTTTCGTGGGTTTTTTTGTATTTAAAATGCAGTAAATGACACCAACGGACACAATATTTTTTACTCCGAATCAATCATCTTCTAGTAAGGTATGTAATTGAAACATGTTTTGGTTTGGGGATGGAGAGTTGAGTGTGGTCCCCCGCTCTAAGAAATGTATTGTTTTGAATTTCAGGACGAAATTTTAACGTCTAAGATAATTAAGTCCTGGTAGGACGTGTCTTCCCAGGTGGTTGCATCTTAGCGTTCCTAATGTAGAGCATCCATACCTGTTCCTCGCATCGTATTTGTATCGGTGTTTAGACCAACTACCCGTATTGTCTTTAATTGTTTTCGTGGTGTTTTGCGACCGAGATGATACATACGATTTTAACTAGTTCATCCGCAGCTTCATATCATCGTACGTTTGCGGTGAAATTAGGTTGATCTGGGAGGAGATTCACTCTCGCTGTACATGATACCTCTTAATTTGATGTAAGACATTGAAAGTCGTTTCTTTGTATTTCAGAGCATCTTCAATGGCACTTGAACATTGTTTTTGGCCGATATCTGATAATTAAAAAAAAACAAAAGGCCTTATTGACCATGTGCATATAAAAGAGAAGCACGTCTCTATTTTCTTTAACCAACTGACTACCAAGCGCCTTAAAATTAGGCCATTCTTTTGCATTTTACCCAGTATTTTTTTGTTTTACTGTGCTTATCAAGTATTTATACTTATACATACTTATTGTACTTATATTATACTTTTCAGTTGAATCGCATTATTGAACTCAATAACTCTAAATAATATTTTAACGACTTGAGCAACATCACTTTTGAGTAGTTGAACTATAGACTTGGAAATACTATGTCACACGGCGGCAGGGTAGCAGACTAATATTATTTTTTTTCTGTGTAAAATGTAAACATGTAATGATTGTTCTTTACTGTTTTTGGGTTTTCTTTTTATTTCTTTTTAAAAGAAAAATACAATAAAAACAAAAGTAAATCATCAATTGAAAGTTGTTTCGTTCAAGTTTATAGGCGCTTGTTTGGCAGTTGTTGTCATACATACTGAGAAAAGAGTGAAATTCTGTTTTTCTTTTTCTTAGAAGAAACGAACATCACTGTTTATAGATTACTTGTTACCCCTTTCACGTATGTTATACATTCTGTGAGTTGCAATTTTGCACACTGTTAGAAGTTAAAGAAAAGCTAATATATGTTCGGACCATCTTGGTACCATCTCTGTCCACCTAAGGGAGATTACACTGTAAGTCATTATCTTATGAAATACATATCTTGAATTACGAAAACACAGTAGTACTAACAGTCACATGAAATTAGTCACCGAAACGTGTCATATTGTAAGAGGGATTCGATAAACTGACCATAATTAAATTTTCTCGTCACTCGCAATCACTTGAAGTCGCTTGTAGTCACTCAAATCGCTTTTCACCAAATCCCTGCTCCATGAACAATTCCACATGTACTTGTGCAGCGACGCGATCTCATTTAACCATGAGGCGATTTCAGTGAAAATCAATTTTCTCGAGAACGGCTCTAACTATTTCGATCATGTTAGGTTAGTTAGGATAAATGCTAACAGATGGAACGTTTTTCCGTAGAAATACGTATAACTATTCTTTTGAAAATTGAGAGCCCGTTAAATAAAAATAAATAAATTTCTCAGTTATTTCTCCAGCAATAAGGTTTAAAATCAATATTTGATGATTATAAGACAAATCCAAAGTAATGGGGTAAGTTTTAGAACTGCCACGCCTACTTTACAATTTTTTTGTTCAAAATTTTTACCAGAAATCAAAAACATTTGCGAAGGAAAAATGTATATGCCTTTGAGTTCTCTAAAAGCCGCTTAAGTAAAGTATACGATAACTCCCATTTTTTTAGACTATTATCTCCTGAAATCTCACAAATACCATGTACAAGTTTATAATAATTCCATCAAATATGAAGAATGTAACACCTTCTTTATTAGAACAAGAATCGATCATTAAGGTACAAGTACGTTCGACCCAGCCATGCACTTTAATTTCTCTGTTGCATAATACTTTTTCTCATTTTTCACAAAACTGTCTTTGCCTGTTCTACTTCTCTCTATTTCATTACTAGGAAAGTTAATAACTAAGTTCGTACGATTTAAATATGAATGTGCTTAAAACTGGAGAGGAATACTCTATTCTGAGCGTCTAAAAATGGAGCTAATTCGACCAACTCATCATTAAACGTTTGGTCAAGCAATGAAGTTACCATATCTGTCACAATAGACAAGGTGCTCCATCTGAAAGAACATTGGCCTTCTCTAAATAAGAGGGAATATCTTCAAGTATTAACTGAAGATTTGGGTGCAGATGATGTCAACTATATTGGTTAGTAATCTCATCTCTTGAATTACACTTCGTTAGTTCATAAAATGTTTTTGATGAAGAGCTCTTCCTGTTCTTGTTGACGCAGTAGCTATTGGCAAAATTCCTTTATTTTTATCACCGTTGTGTTATAAAAAATATTTCAATGTAAGCCAGTACATTTAATTTATTTGTTCGACCTTTTTTGTCTGGCAAAAAATACCTTTAACCGCAACCTCTGTTAATCGTACGTGAAAGAGCTATTAAAAAAAGGAAATTCAAAATTTTAAGCTTAAATAGCCATCATTTTGTTCGTTAAAAATTGCTTAGACAACACCTAATATTTATTTCACGGCCCCACCTTTGGCGAGCGTAAAGCAAGAGCAAGCGCGTTAAGCTTCTCAAATAACAAATTGCTCTTCGAACACGCACAACAGTTTGGCCCTGGATCCCATTGACATGTTGCGCTATTTATTAATTTTTTGGAATTTTTTTGTAGCTGCATATAATTAGACAAAGTTTTTGAACTTTTTAAGCGGCTTTGAATTGTCTGTCTAAAAATCTATAAAATAGTTTTTGTAACTATAATAGTTTAATAGTTATACCATTTAAAGTGGTAATGCCTCTAAATCGAAGGTGTCTTACTTTGACTATAACTTGACGTGGAGTGAGAATAACAGATTAACGCGTAATTTTGCATTGTGGCATTTTGGAACCTCCTTTCTCATTTAGTCAACGGGTGGAATCACATCCCAGAATTGTTTCCCAGTTCTAGCACGATATCTTAAGATTTGCAATAGTTATCTCTCGAATAAGTGTTTAGCCGTTTTGTTTTTTTAGGTTCTAAGATAACCGATAATCATTTTGAATTTTTCACTTCAATTTTAGATTGAGCGCCTCAAGCGACGCAATAAAAAGCTAGAAGAAGATCAAGAAGAAATGACTGGTCGTCTTAATGAAACAACAAACATGACTGTCAACATTAAAGAGATCAATACTCTCCGCCTCGAACTAGAATCAATGAGTAACAAAGTAAGAAAAATGAAAGATTTCTACAAATCGGCAAGTTTAGAATTCCGTGAAGTGTGCTATATGCTGTTTGGATATAAAATCGATAGAATAGGCAGTAATAATAACTATAAGTAAGTAGTGACAAAAGATTTAAGAATTATTTATTATACTAATATTTCTCTGTCTATTTTTAGAGTTTCTAGTATGTATGCGGATACTCCAAATCAATATCTAAACTTTAGGCTGAACGATTCAGGAATTCTAGATATGCTTGAAACTCCTTATTCAGTTTCGCTCAAAGAAATGATGGATTCTCAGTTGGCGACTCATAAATCCTTGCCTGCATTCCTTAGTGCGTTAACACTTGAACTTTTTAATAAAGTCACTGTCACAGATTAACATTGTATTAGAAAAAAAAAAAAAACAGATGATATTTTGGTATTTAAACTAAAAGTAAATAACATCCATCTCAGTATAATTGCAATTGATTTCTAATTGAATTGATATTCTGGCTGAATTGAGTTGTTAGCCATTAATTTGTTTCATTTATTGTATGTGCATCATTCATGTTAACGAGAATAAACTATATTTAGGTTCCATAATTTCGATTTTTGTTTATGTTTTTACTTCGGAACGGCGATTCATAGTCGCACAATATCCCTAAATAAAGGGTCTACTTTCATGCTTTTTCAAGAAAATTGTTTAGTATAAAAAAGATTTCATTCGCATATGTACATTATACCAATCGGATAGGAAAGGAAACACGCTTTTCTGTGAAAAACTTCACATTAGAAAATAGAAAAAAACACCCCGGCTCCTACAAAAATCTGATAGCACTTACACAAACTGACTTTCCTAATGTTCAGTTTACAGATTCAATTATCAGAAATTTAAAACTCTAGTTTTCCAATTCCAATAACGACACGGAGAGATGGATCTTATTACTACTCTTTGATCTTAGACATAAGGCCGAGAAACGATATGTGTTATTACTTAGCCCTATTACGGTATCGAATCGGAACGGAGTTTTCTCTGATTTGTACGAAATTTGATGACATCCCATATATGTATGTATAGATACTAAAGAGTTTAAGGAAATCCATAAAATCATAACTTATTAAGAAACAAGTAGATGATATCCCATATTGATGGTAGGACCATATTGATAGACGCTTCTGCTGGTTCCAATTAACAATAATACTTCTGCTGGTAATAAGGTCTACATTATGTTGTTCCTCTTACGAACTTTAACGACAATCACACAAAAAAATTGAAATTGTTCAGGCAACACCGTTGGTGTATAAAAGATATTACTGTCAGATTGAAAGTATCCTAGTGCTGAATCAACATCGTCCTTTGGAAGACTTCTGTAGAACTTGTTTTGCATGTGCCGATTAAATTGATAGCGAATGCTTTTGTGAATATAGAGCCGTTTCATCGATCCGCATAATACCACAATGGATTTAGTACTAGTCTAAGTGTGCTAATGTCTCGTTAGCCTACGAACATTTTGTGACAAAATACGATTGCTGTGTATTATAATTGATGACGAAATCTACTGCGTTGCCGACTTTGCTCAAATTTTAGGCAATGAAAATTTAGGAGAAAAGTCCTCATTTGGCTTGCTATATGCTCCAGTGGCAAAAAAAAGTTAAGAATTCATCATTTAAGACACAATTAATGCAGAAATCTACATTAAAAAATGTTTACAAAAGGGTCTTATAATTTTTATTAGTGAACAGAATTAAATCAATATTGCTTGTCAGGGCTATTTTTAACTAATTTTGTACTCAAACAACACAGAGTCCAAGCAAATTCGTCGCATGTCGGTTTTCACCGTTAGTTATCACAACGATCCTAATCACAGAGAAGATTCATGCTTGTAGTACGAAAACCAGCCCAATGAGTACCAAATTTTATACTCTAGTTCAAATAGCAAAGGGTGGTTTACTTGTTTGGAATTTTTGACAGATGACGTGTGAGTCGTATCAGTCTGTTTGACATTTCATCAAGGAAATACTTAGTCCGGCACAGCATTTACAAATTATTCAGCTGTATTATGAAAATCACCATTCTACAAAGGAATGTGTTTTGTGCACTTAGAGTAACTTATCGTCAGCATAATCGGCCTACTGAACGCACGATTCGCTATACCATCGAATCAGTTTGAAACCTAGTTTTCATTACGCTAGTCAAAACGCAACCAAATAGACCACATCCACATTTAGTGAAGAAAATATTGGAGCAGTAGCTGAGACTGTACACAAAGACCGGGTCTTTTTCTTTGTTCAGCTATGAGGCACATTTCTGGCTTATGGGGACTGAAGTGCAATGCGAAAAAAAACGAGGCCGGCCAGAACGTAACTGTCAATGGCGCCCGGTAACGCGCCATGATAAAGGAATATGTGCTTCCTTAAATTGCCCGTGATCTTCAGGATATTTGGTACCAACAATATCAACTTGCCACATAGTCCCTGGAATCATGGCTTTATTGCGAGAACAATGCAGTGAACAGTTTATTTCGCGCTTCGGATCGGTGAATTGGCTACCTTAAACCTGTGATATCACACCTCTTGACTTCTTCCTTTGGGGCAATGTAAAGTTCATAGTCTACATACTAGATACGCCGGGTACGATTAAGGAATCGGAAGCCATCATTACTAGCGTTATTTGCCAAATACCACCCGCAATGCATGAACGCCTTATCGAAAATTAGAACTTCAGCACGGGCCATGTCAACCACAGTCACGGCCAACATTTGAAAGAAATAATCCATAAAAAATAAATGTCGGAAATGGTTCTTTTGTTTGATAGTAAAGATAACCCGATAAAATTGTTCTTCTTTTCAGTTTTCTTTACTCTAAATGAATCACCCCTTAGTTACCTATTTAAAAAGTAAACAATGCGGTATTTGTGTCTGTCCGATGACAATGATCTTACCTCCATTCTCTGAGCATCTTCATGTTTCCAGTGTTACCAAGCTGTTGTTATTTTTTGTATTGCAAATAATAAAAAAAAACTCAGCTGTCAGCTGTTCACTTCTATAAATTCATACAAACAAAACGAATTACATCAATTTCAGCACCAGAACAATTTGCGATACAAAATCATTGTCTCGTGATGTAAATAAATGTGCGCACGTCGTTGTCTAGCAGCTAAAACGCTATTTTAAGAAATATATCACAATGCTCTTTATCGCACACTACTATGTTTATTTAGCCCACAATCATTCTTTCAATTACATTTGTTTTTTCTGTAAATTATTTAAATATTACATGAATCTAATATAGTGCAACTAAGTGCTAGAAAAACGAACTTCAAAAATAGAGAAAGCCTGAGATTTACTAAGAACAATTCACTTTCTTCGACGAACGTACGAAACATCCGTGTACCGATTCACCCGAAAGAAGTATCTTCGTATCTCATACAAGAAGCAAGTATCAAATCTTTAGACTCGCCGTAATGATCGGGGGCACATGTATCTAGATACTACTCTAAACAAATTCACAAGTTAAGCGTAATGCTACTGGGCTGCGCCTGGGCTTAGGAGGAGAAATCAGTGCGCGGAGTGGTGTGAAACAATCCGATTCGTACCAAAACATGGAATTATTATGATTCTCCTTTTTTTTCGTCTTATAAACACATTGATATTAAAGTGAGGAGATTTTATAACAATAGAAAAAGAATAATATTTCGCCCTCTATTGTTGACTAAGCACATTGACCGGGAGGGTGGTGGTGTTTGGTTGGTGGCTGGGTATCTCTTGGGGAGAGAGATAACGAGACGCATATTGTAGACGCCAATTAGTCTGCGCGCCGCCGGAAAAGTCCGATCAAGTGTGTCGCTTTTAATTGTGATTGCACAATGTTATACATAAGTATATGTATGTATGTATGTATGTATGTACATAGCTTGTGTTGTGCACAAATTAAAATGTATCAATTATTCAAATTAAAAAAAAATACCGAAGTATACGTATGTATGTACCTACTTCACGAAATAGCATAGCTAAAATTTGAAAGCTGATCAATATCGGTCTTAAATAAGTTTTGTTCAAAAATATTCTAAAAATTGTATGCAATTTTGTTCTGTTTCATTAAACATCCTTAAACTTAGCCCTAATGGACTGAATTATAAGGGAACTCAATATAATTAACATCCTTTAACTCTGTTTGATATTAATCGACTACGTATTTGCAAGACAGGACATTTAGTACTCAATGAAAGGAGACCTGTTTATATATATACCGTAGTTGTAAGTAAGTCCATTTTTCGCTTTAATTAATCAGATTACATCCAAGAGTACATTATGTTAATCATGTAGTACAGTACCATAAACTCATCTGTGGTGTCATTGAACATATTATTTGTTCACACCATTGTATATGGACGTACATATATACATATGTATGTATGGTTACAAATGATGGCACTCATATGATATTCAATGAACGTAACATGTGATATGTAGTTTGTTTGCGAAAATTGATTTGAATTCTTCCACAAAAACAGTTTATCTGAATGTTATGCAACAAAAGTTAATTTGCTGCTAAATATGGCATATTCTTAGGAACAATGATTAATATCATCCGAGAAATAGGTGAGTGAATTGTGTGACATGTATTTGAGTACTCGCCATGGGTACCTGAACAATTGACAGATGGGTAGAGATACAGCTCAAAGAGCGCTTAGTTTAATTCAAATCTGTTTGCTAAAGTAGTTCGTCCTTCTAGTTTAGAAGTTCAGTATAGGACACTGCTCAGGAAAATCGGTCTTGTTCGATTCGGAAACTTACAGTTGTAAAGTTTCCTTGGCATAAACCAGCATAACGATGTTTTTTTTTTTTTTTTGTTTAAATTCATTTTTGTTTATTGTAATTCAGAAAATCTTACATGCTAGACAAAAGTGCTTAAAACTAGCTTAAATAGCTTAACTATGTTATGACTAACTTACTGGCCCTATGCGGGCGCTCTAAGCTAAACTTAATGCTTAATCTATGTCTTTCGACGTAACCTAGTTAAACAATTATTTGTTTATTATTGTATTTATGCATTTATTTACTTAATTTTAATTTAAACAAAGAAAATGATTTTTTTTAAAAACTTTGTAGCTGAACATTTTTTTTTTTGGTTTTATATAAAACTTAAATCTACCTTAAAATAAATTTAAACCTACTTAACCTACTTAAGCTAAAAACGTAATTATATACGTTCTTTTTTTTTTTTTTTTTAAATTTTTTAAATTTTTTTTTTTTTTTTTATTTTTTTTTAAATTTTTTTTTTTTTGTATAAGCCGACTGCTGTGTTGGCGATAAAACATTAAAACTTACAACTACAACACCTACAACCTAGCCTATAACTACCTTAGAACTATATAAGCCGGCCAGGCTAAATATAAATTAAAAAAATAAATAAATAAAAAGGCCAGCTTACCCTACAAGGGCTAGCCAGGATTAAGAGGGATCGACGAGGGAGTTCCCTCTTCGTAAAGCCACCAAAACTTTTGGTGCTGCCGTTTTACATCATTAACATCTCGCCCCGATACCGACCTACTAAATCGGAGACGATCCTCAGTTGTCTGTGCTACGCCTCGGTCGTAGTTGAGTCGCCTATCCACAGCTTTTCTGGCGACGTGGTAGATTAACGGCGTACCCGTTCTTTCTTGGACTAGACCTTGTCTATCGAAATAGAGGAACGCCTCTGGGGGGACAAAGCCGTTAAGGCGCACTCTCTCGTGGTACCTATCATTGGGGTAGTAAGCCCCAAAGATCAGGCTATTGGTCGAGTTCATTGCTCTTGCAATATGACCGCGAATCAACTTCACCAGGAAATTGTCCACTCTGATCAGATTCGCCCTGTTATAGAGGACCTCATTGGAGTAGAATTTTTTGTACTTGGACTCTGGTGTTCTGTATAAATGAAGGCAAGCCCGAAGACAAGCCCTCTCAAACACCCGAATCCTTTCCATCAAGCTTGCTCCCACGTTGAACCACACCGGACAGCCATAGGTGAGCATTGGCCGTATGAGGGCCGTGTAGCAGATTACCTTCACCCTCGCATCGAGTTGGCTGCTATAAAACAGTCTCTTTGTGAGGGCAAAAGCAGCTCGGGCTCTGGCCAAAGCAGCATCTATATGTTTGTTAAAATACAGATACTGGTCTAGCCAGATCCCAAGGTACCTGACTACACTTCTACTCGCCAATGGGCGTCCGTTAGGTCCCACGATAGAGAACTTTCGCCAATTCTTTCTGGTGTCCCTTGAGGCCCCAGATAACGGCGTTCTGAACAGGATGGTTTCCGATTTCTGGAAGTTGATCTTTAACTTCCAGTCATCGCAATATCGCTGGATATTGTCGAAGTCACGTTGCAAGAGAGTTGCAATGACCTCGACCTTAGGACCTGACCTGTACGCAATCAAGTCGTCTGCGTACGCAATAGCGTGGTGAAGAGAACCTATCAAATCACTTGTGTAAATGTTGAACAGGATAGGCGAATTAACCGCACCCTGTTGCAGACCGTTTTTAATTTGAAACGTACCAGCAGAAGTCACGTTGCCATTTTTCACAACGAACTGTCTACTGGTGAGCATATTACAGATAATGTACAGTAGTGGTTTGCTGATACCCAACCTGCTCAACTTGTAGAAGAGCCCCTCCAACCATACGGTATCGAAGGCTTTCTCCAAGTCAACCAGGCAGGCACCCGTGCATTGATTCTTGCTTTTATTCCATTGGACGTCCGACACCAGTTTAGACGCGGCATGTAGGGTATCATGCCCCGCCTTAAAACCGAATTGGTTGTCCGGAATTATGTGTTTGTCCTCAACCCACTTATACAGGGCTCTATGAATAACTTTCTCGAATACCTTGCTGATGTTCGGAAGGAGACTTATCGACCGCAGATTTGCCGGATTGGAAGTGTCTTTTCCCCTTTTGGGAATGGGCTGCACCACTGCTATCCTCCAATGCGCCGGATAATGTGCATTATTCAGCGCATTGTTGAACAGGGTGGTGTATATGTCTACCGCTTCTAGAGGGAGGTGTCTGAGCACAATGTTCGGAATTCCGTCGATTCCCACGGATTTCTTACTCCTCAGTGAGACGAAGATCGCTTGGAGTTCTACCTTCGATATGAACGGGGGGTGAACCCTGTCATTGGCGATGGCATTGTTTGCCATGTTCCCTTCATTGAACACGGTAAAACCAGTGTTCTCAGATCGCCATTCCTGCATATCATTTCGAAGGTAGAAGTTGTGCACAAGGACGCGATTTTCCAGGTCGTGGTTCGGATGAACGCTATCATTCACCTTGTACACTTCCTGGAAAGTCGCTCCTATAGCCTCTACTTTCTCCTGCGGATCTTCTATCGCGAAGAAGTCGTCATCCTCGACAGCATTATCTGGATCTATGCCTGCTGTTGTAAGTATTCGTTCGTTGTTCGTTGTTCGGGGTATCTTAAGACACGGAAGGTCGTTGATGTTCTTTCTCCGAAACACCTTATTGATCTGCGGGAACATGCTTGGATTATTGGCTCTTATGGCCGAAATCTTCCCGTTCCAATGCGCATTAACCGTCATTCTGTAGTTCTCTTTGATCAATTTTTGGAGATTTTTGATCAACGACTTCAGTGTCCTAACCTCCGAGTTGTGTCTGTCAGCAAACTGCCTGTACAAGGTTTTTAATCTTGACAGGAGTCTACTTTTCTGTCGGTGTAGTGCATCGATTGTCGCGTTGCGGAATATGTCGACGTTGTCAGTATGTTGATACCGAGGTATCGTACTGTCCATCGTTCGTTTAATTGTCTCGTCCAATTGTTTCAGGTATCTGTCAATCTCCTCGTTTGACAGGTTCCTGTTGGACGGTGGGTAGAGCAAGTTCGAGGAGAGTGCTCTAGTTAGTACTCGGGAGAAGCGAGTCCAGCGCGTCCTACTGTAGTTGTAGGTGTGCGTTTGAACAAACTCTTCCAGTTCCGCAATCTCGTTGGGAATCGTTATTTCGGCACTAAGTCCGCAATGGTCACTGTCGTACACAAAAGTGTGCAAACAGTTCATAGTCTGTCGGTCCGTGTCAGTCAGTTGTAGCCGTACGTCGAACAGCATGAGATCCAGATAAGAGCCGCCTCTGGGAAAGGACGGAATGTCCGATGCTTTCACATCGAGTCTAAACTCGACATTGCGCTGACCCCACCAATTAAATAGTAGGTTCCCTCTAGGATTTGGCGTATTATTTCCCCAATCCCTATGCTTCGCGTTTAAATCTCCGGCCATGAGATAGTAATTCTCCTCCGACTCCAGCCTTAGGCATCGGAAAAGTGATTCGAGTTCTGAAATAAATAAAGAAGGTTGAGTAGCTTCAGGTGCATAGACCGAGACCACGTACATCTTCTTTCCACTATGGAGAGGGATGCACACGATGCACGCTTCCAGCACCTGGAACCTTCGCACTTCACCACTGTACACTGTCTTGTAACGTAGCTCTTTGCGTACGAAGATCGCGACACCACCTCCTTGGTTGGAGTTGGGCCGGTCTCTTCTTATTATATTATATTTATTGTTCCTTAATTTATGTCTCTGAGTTAGCTTAGTTTCGCTAATCAGAAGCAAATCAGGCTTTTTATCGTCTAACAACTTAAAAAGTGAGTTCCTACGTTCTATCCTTATCAGTGAATTCACATTCACCGCAAGGATCTTTAAGGGAGTCTCCGCCGTGGTACCCATTACGACTGGAGGTGCGCTAGGCCCGGCAGAAGCGCGTAGATTTGGTCCACCCGCATCGCCTGCTCTTGTATTTGACGTTGAAGTTGGCCCATCTGCCCTTGGATTGAGAGCAAGATAGCCATCAGGTCAGCATTCGCCTCAGGTGCTTTAGGCACTGACGCCTTTGGAGCAGCCTTTGGCAGTTATTTTTGCGTCTTGCCCTGTCCCGACGCCATTTGGGCGTATGTCAACTGGGGTGTGACGGCTTGGGAGATTAGAGCGGGAACAGGTGGACGTTTCACCTCGATCTTCTGCTGACGAACCAGATTTACTTTTTTTATGAACTGGAACTTAGGGCAACCCCGATAGTTAGCGGTGTGCCCCGTGTTCCTGCATAGAGCACACGAGAGTTGCTCCTTGTCAGCGGCCCTATCCTTACCTAGAGGGCAATCTTCTGCCTTGTGGTCTTTACTGCACTTGACACATCGAGGCTGCATGTCGCAGTTCGACGCGGCGTGCCGGAACCTCTGGCAGCGAACGCATTGTAAGATGCTTTCGCTCCTTCTTAATTTATCCCACCGTACAACCTGGTGGTCGAGGACTTTAATGCCTCTTAGACCATCCAGTTTGCTGCTGGGAGACAGCTGAACAAGGAAGAACGGTAACTTCCGGTTCTCCCTCTTCGCCTTTGCCGTGATAAAAGGCTTGACCCCTACGAAATCGAAGCCGTCGCACTTTTTATCTTTCAGCAACTTAAGGATCTCCTCCGGCTCGGTAGACGGTTCCAACCCCTTCAAAAGCACCGTTTGGAGCTTTTCCCCTTTCGGGGTGTAGGAGAAGAACTCCGTCGTCGAGTCCCTCAATAAGTTTTTGATCTTGTGATAGTCTACCAAATTTTCACACTGTATAGCGTGCCTATCATTAGTAAATCTAATAATTGTGAAATTATGACCTATGGCCGACTTACACAGTTCTTTGGTGTCTTTTACCTCCAATTTGTAGGTGTTGATTGGTGGCACTCGTTGTTTTGTTGTCTTCTGTTGCTGTTGTGTTTGCTGCTTCTGTTGTGTCTGCTGCTTCTGTTGTGTCTGCTGCTGCTGTTGTCTCTGCTGCTGTTGAGGTTGTTGAACCTGTTGCTGTTGCTGCTGTGTAGACTGCTGTAGCAGCTGTTTTGGTTTTGGCTGCTGCGCCTTCTGCTGCTGTTGCTTTGGCAACTGCTGTTTTATCTGCTGCTGTTGTTGCGATGGTTTTTGTTGTTGTTGCTGATTGGTTTTTTGCAGCTGTTGCTCTTGTTGTTGTTGTTGTTTTTTCAGCTGCTGACGCTGCAGCTCCTCGTCATGTTCCCTCTGCCTTCTGGCCGTTTGTTTGGCCTTGATCTGCATGACCTTTTGCTGCAGTAGCTGAATGCTGCTGCACAGGTTCTCCAGTGTTTCGTCCTCATCCTCTGATTCGGAGGTGGCTAATTTACCATAGGTGTTATTATCACCCATGTAACGTCCTTCCCCGCCGTCGGAGACGTATGGGAAATTCTCTTCCTCGTCAGTGGTTTCAAGCTGCCTTGCTGATGACGTTGACGCCCCCCCCTTTGCTTCTGCAGGCAGCTTTACTGCAGAGCGTGATGGCGAGGGACGCTTTAATAGATTCAGTGAAGGCTTCAGTTTCCTCCTCCTCTTCACCGATCCTTCGGTGGCGACGACAACTGAGTAACCGGACGTAGATGCCGTATTTTCATCGGCAGATGTTTGTTTGTCCGCAGCTCCCGCTATTGGGAGTGCGGACCGTTGACTTTCGTCCATCGCGTGACACTTGTGGATTAATCACTGGTTTTATTTATTCTGTTTATTAAATAAAATAAAAAAAAAGTACTTTTTGTTTTGCCACTGGCCGGTATTGAACCGGCGTTCTCCCGATCACTGGTCACTGCCACTTGCACTGCGCCAACTAGGCTCTCGTGCCACTTTACACTTTTTGCACACTTGAAAGTCACTGTATTACTACGGAAAATAGCCGAAACACTTCTCTCCACGATGATGGTCTGTGAACGACTCCAGCATAACGATGTGTTAATGGTGCTGTGTTATGGGTTAAGGAAATGCTTACAAAAAATTTGTATGGCCTTGACCTGTGTCATCGGTCCATTTTATTACCAATGTGCAGAATATGGACACGTACGGATGGTGTGTACTATACTATGTACAAAAACAAGTGATCTTGGTTTCCACTCACAGAATACAAAACTACATACATATGTAGTTCTATTCACAAATAAGCGGAATATACCCGATTTCGTACTACCAAGTCTAAATGGTACTAAAATAAATAAATACTTGGCGCAACAGGTCAATGGGACCCAGGGCCTAGCTGCTTACAACCATTCGTGTTGTGCGTGTTATATTCTTTACACGAATGGAAGGGGCCTACTGTTTAATGCCGTGTCCGAAGGGCAGTGTGTTGTTTTGAGAAGCTTTCTCAGGGCAGTTGTACTCTCGGATGTTTGTCAGACGCTCGCGAGAGGTGGGGACGTGGAAAACTTTTAGCTGTTCCACTGAGCCACGGCGCCCACTAAATAGAACTGCACTCTAAATATCAGACAAAGCACAATATCTTGGGTTCATACTGGGTTGTAAGTTGAAGTGCAAGAATTACAAACTACAACGCAGAAAAAAGAACTCGATAGCTTTTTACACTTGCAGTAGAATTTTCGTTAGAAAATCGGGTCATCGTTAGGTATATTCTTTATTATGGCTGCTGGTCTGGTGGTCCTTCCAAGGAAAGATGCTGAAAAGCTTAGACAGGTATTTAAAAAACTTAAAAAAAAAATTTAACTTAGTTTTTTTTAAGTACTTTAAACATAATTCATAAGAACAAACCTTTTCAAAAGGAAAATGTTGACCCCTTAAAACTTTTTGAGAATATTAATGATCTTATATACTCCACTCTTCAAATGATCGTCCATCCGGAATCTCTAAGGCAGTGGCCAAAAACCTAATACAGGACTTTGATTTCGAAAGGCTTTCTTGGGCTTGATTTCGATGAATTTTCATCATCGATATAAAAAGAGCAATTGGAAGAAATTAAAGAACAATGTAAGGTGTTTTAGTTAGTCTGTGTAAGAAAAAGCGGTTGCAGTAGAGTTTGCATCAGTTAGAAAAAAGTTCAAGTTTTTCTTCCGAAAATTAAAATCAGAAATCGACAAACTAGTGATCCATTTTCGGCGCATTTGTGAAGTTTCCGATGCTTTCTTATTTATTGTTTATAAATTGTATTCTTCTTAGATCTAAAAAAAAAATAGCTGGGGCTTTTTTAAAGAAAAATTATTGAACCTGGGGTTTTTAAGATTTGTCTCCAAACGTTCGAAATAATAATTCAGTAAACAACATATAAATAAGCTACAATCCATCTAGAACGGCCTATATGATACCTTATTCTCATTTTTATGTAACTATTGTAAAAGTAGGCCCTGCGGCATAGCATTGTTTGTTAAATTACACCAATTTTTTTGAACGTAACTTGTAACATTACATAAAAATCAATTTTTATGAAACTCCTTCAAAAAGTGCACATAAAATAAAAATAAATAAATACTTGGTGCAACACGTCGATGGGACCCAGGGCATAGCTTCTCACAACCATGCGTGTTGTGCGTGTTATGTATATTCTTTACACGAATGGAAGGGGCCTACTATTTAATGCCGTGTCCGAAGGGCAATATGTTATTTGAGAAACTTTCTCAGGACATTTGTACTCTCGGATGTTTGTCAGACGCTCGCGAGAGGTGGGGCCGTGAAAAACTTTTAGGTGTTCCGACTGGGACTCGAACCTCGAACCCCTTGATCCATAGTCCAACGCACTAACCACTGAGCCACGGCGCCCACAAAAAGTGCACAATGCACAATTTAAATATCTGAATACTCTTCTTAGTAAAATTATTCGATTTCATACAAAATAGTGAAGTTAAGAAAAGTTTCTGCACTTGTACTCATTCTTCTTCTGAAAATTGCAACTTTTAATGTACGTAATTATTAATAACTATTTTTTGGAATAAATAGAATTGTTTTGAGTGAAACTAAAAATAAATATAAATTGGTTTATGCGATTCGTAAACTCTTTGAGTCAAAACTGCCTAAAGCATTGATAAAGTATGTATTATTCGGAACACTTTATTAATGTATGTACGTACATACATAACTATTCGCCCCTGATTCAAGAAAGACTGTTAGATTTAAGGGACTTAAATTTAAAAGCATTACAAAAAGATCTTAGTAATGTAACTATATTATATAGCATAGCTAAAACGATGACGAACGGCACTGTTGATAAAACATAAAAAAATTGTACATAGTTCTGGAAATTACAAATGTGGTCTGGTGACTGAGTGGAAGATAAAATGCTTGACAAAGGGACATTGTAGTGATTTCTATATTATTCGTGACTAATATTATTGTGAATACAATACTTAAATACATTTGTATGTACAATACGTTAACATGTACTCCGATGAAATACGTAGATCCAGTAAATATTAGTAATATAATTGAATCTACAATTATAAGTTCGCGCATTCTACACAATTATGAAAGATTTTAAGAGTTGCATTTATATAGCATAGCATTTTCTTTCCTTGTATACAAGTTAGGGCTTTACTAAATAAACGCAACAAAATTTGGAACAACTACAGATGATAATCAATTTGCTAAGCGAATTTTTTTTAATAGTAATCATTTCTATCTTAAATATCTAAAAAAATAGATCTTTTTAAACAAGATTTGGATTTCCAATTTTTATCTAAATTTCTTTCGCTTCTCCTTTAAAGTACTTGCTCGAACTATCCATAACATTTGGAATATTCTCTTGCTTTTGGAAAAGAGATATTCAAAAAAAGTAACTGAAGCAAAAGATACCTATATCCCATCTCTCTTCCACCCCAAAACTCTTTGAACAATCTTCGATAGGTTAATTGTATGTAGAAGCCCTTACCTCAGTATTAGATTGAACCTACTCAAGTTTAAAAGCATGTTACTGACTACTTTCACAGATATTGGGGTGTTTCACAGGGAAGTCGCTTAGAGCCTATTATTTTTTATACTTGCCATAAATGATGTCACATCGAAACTAAATCATTGTGACTTTCTTATTTATGTTGACAATGCGAAAATGTTTAGTTGTATTATTAATAAGAACGATCTTCACCTTACGATGTGTTAAAAATGGCTTTTTTTAAACACTCCCAAATGTCAACATTTGGCATTTGCTAGAAGAGGATCCTACTGCGTTTAGTAATTCGTTAACCATCATGTTAACAGCTTGAAGGATCTTGACGTTTATTTTGAGTTTAAGCGGAAAAACCAGAATGGAAGTGAAGCCACTAGAGAAATCCAAAATGTGTATGTAGAGGGTGTCTCAGCGAGTCCAAGTGTCAGCGTTGGTTTCGAGTAGGTCAGAAGAGCTCCTGTAGTCTGAGCTCCTGTAGTCTTTTGTCGAAAGAAATCCCACTGTTACGGTAAGGAAACTCCCAAGCGATGGTCAAAGGCATATGACCATCCACCGATACCTAACAAAAGTGGGCAAAATCATAAATTTGGAAAAATTCGATACCACCTATCGCAAAATATAAATCGAAACTTGCACTGCGCTTCTGTTGCGTCACAATCAAAACCGTTTTTGATGTTAAATATCGCCACCAATGAGTTAGCCCAAAAGACCGACCAGCACTACATACCAAAGATGGACTTCACCCACTCAAGGTTTTACTAAGTGTAGGGTGGGATGCTGAGGGAATAATCCATTTTTCGCTATTGCCTCATAACCAGACTATCAGCGCAGATGTCTACTGTCAACAGTTGTGAAGCAGCGTGCCCGAGATCGATGGGAGTGGAGGAGTACCATGTTTCAGGCAGAGATTCTACGGCTCGAGAGCCCGTTAAGTAAGGTAACATTATGTTTTATATACAAAAAAGTTCTTACATTCACTAGGGTATCAAAAACATGATTTTCGTAGTTAAATAATATAGATAATTTATAAATAAAATATTCTATCAATAAGTTAGATTACGTGGAAAGACAGGATAAAATTAAGTTTGGCTTTATGTAAGTACTTTTGTCAAGCACGTAACAATTAATAAATAAAATGTGTAGAAGGAAAGGGTTTTTTTGTTTACTAGTTATTGTATGAAACGGAAAGCGTAATCAAATGACTAATCAAAACTTTGATGGGAAGTACTTTAATGTACTTTAACCGCCCCGTTTTGATTACTTGTTGGTTCCAGAGCACAGTTCTAGTCTTGAGTCGGTACAATATTCACGGAATGAGCGGTCGTTAAATTGTATTTTATTTTTTTTTTATTTTTTATTTTATTTGTTTTGTAAATAGTTTTGTTTAGTTTAGTTTAGTTTTTTAAATTGAGTGATTTTTAAAATAAAATTGATAAATTTGAATTCAATATTTTAAGTGATTTAATATTTATATTACATTCTTAAATTTTAATTTTATTTTTTAAATAAGTGTTGTAAATTGAAAAGTTTTTGAGCAATTTTTAGAATATGTTAGACCCAATAAATAGCGTTCAATTTTTAATATAGTCTATGGAAAGATTTGGTACAGTTTTTCAGACTTTTAAGGTCTCTTTAAGATAAAAGCTAGCCTCCTGCACTTCTATTATTAAGCTTCCGCAATTATTACAACATTAGCACATGTTGTATAGATAGATAGATGGATATTTTTATTTCGTACACAAGAATTTTACAAAAATTTTTGTTATTGGTATTTTATCTTTCTACTGAAACATTATTTTTAATTCTATTAACAATTTGTGGGAAAAAAAAAAACAAGACAATATTTGAAGGAAAAACAAAAAAAAAACCTTCAATTTAAGAGAAAAAAAAAAAAAAAATAAAAAAATAAAAAAATAAAAAAGGTATGTATACATACATATGTATATACATGTAGAAATAAACTTATGTATACATATGTATGTATATACATATGTACATAAAAGATGAAACAAACATATATATGTGTGAATAAATAAACAGAACACGTATGAGAAAATAATAAGTAGATGATAAATGAACAGTAAATAAATAATAAATATTGAATAATAAATAATAAATAATAAATAATAAATAATAAATAATAAATAATAAATAATAAATAACAAATAATAAATAATAAATAATAAATAATAAATAATAAATAATAAATAATAAATAAATAAATAAATAAATAAATAAGTAATTAATACAAAAAAAACAAAAATGACTAGATTAAAATTTACAAAAAATGTATACTTGACATTTATCAATCATAAGTACATAATTCATTTACAAGCGGATTATCAGCAAAACAACATCTTCTTTTGAACGTATCATTAAATTTAAGGATTCTGTTAACAATCAATTCAACATTCGCTCTTACATGAGTATCACGAGTTGAGTGATGCCAAGGTAAATCTAGCATCATTTTTAAGAGTTTATTTTATGAGACTTGCAATTTATTTATGTGGCAAGTTGCAGCGTCGCCCCATACTTGGCATCCATATAGCAGAATGGCCTGAAAGATTACTTTGTGCAATATAATTTTGTTGTTTGTGGAAAGTAGTGATTTTCTATTAATAAATGGGTACAGCATCTTTATTGCTATTCCTATTTTCTTTATCGTTTTACCTATATGGTCCTTAAATGTAAGCTTGGTATCCAAATAAATACCTAGATATCTGACGGAGGGCTCCCAATTTATATAGCTTCCATTGAGTTGAAGCTGGGAGCTGGGAAGAAAACAAGACTTTCTTTTCCGAGTGAAAAAAATAGCCTGCGTTTTCCCTTCATTAAGTTTAATTTTCCATTTGTGGTAGTATTTTGTTAATATTTCCATTCCATTTTTAAGATTCCTCTCAATATTGAGAGCGAATTCATGAGACGAAAATATTGCGGTGTCATCTGCAAATATGGCTATATCACAGTGCGGTAACTTTGGTACATCAGATGTGTAAATGTTATATAGAATTGGGCCAAGAACTGAGCCTTGTGGTACACCCGATTGAAAATATATTAAGTCGGAGACACTACTATTAACATGGACGTTGAAACGACGACTGGACAGGAAACTTTGGACTATTTTACAAAGATAAGGAGGGAAGTTTAAATTTATCATTTTAAATATAAACATGCCAAACAGAGTCAAATGCCTTTTCAATGTCATGTTGTATAGTTTGGAGTAATTTAAGCCTAAGACTTAGTGTCTCATTTTGAAGATGATGATTTACAATTCGAATCCCAATTTTAAGGTAGTAGGGCTTTCTGCTCAGTCCCAATAAAACATCAAACGGTTACTAAGAGTGCAGCTACATGTATTGTCCCATTAATACATATTTAGCTTAAATAAATTTAATTCATCAATTTTACAATTGTTAAGCTATTTGGTCTATTGGGTGAGATGGTACATATGTACATTTAGTACTTTAGCATTTTTGAATATTAAAACTAAAGATCATTAAATTCAACGCTGTTGAACTTTTTTCATTTGGGGTTTTTGAACACTGAGGTTTATTCCAATAGTCCCACGACCACCTACGCTAGGTGCAAATTAAGCGATATATCGCTTTTATCCAAAACTGTCATGGAAAATGTTGACAAAAGATTGTTTACGTGCCAGCTAAGCCAAGGACGCCATTTACCCGATATGCTATTCCGTACATACCCATATTCTGTATACTTTATGAATCTATACAAAAATTCGCTTTTTAATTATAAAGTCTATAGAAATTACTTCTTGCATTCTTGTATTTATTCATATTTATTCTTTCTTATCACAAGGAAGTTTACAAGTATTTGATATCACAAAGGCTACTCATGGGCATGTGGTTTCCTGTAGCGGTGGTTACAAATTCATGGCGACTGTGGACGGCTATCAATATTGGGACCATTGCTTTATCACAAAGAAATAAAATTTCATGCTGTGGTGCTAAGTCGCAGTTTTTTGTAAATAGTATGTTGTGATATAAAGTCCATTATGGCCTGCTGGATATCAAAACAAATAATCACAATCTGTAAGGTTGCGTTGGGAGTACCAAATCCGGGTTTATCTGCAATTTATAAAACATCAGTCATACCGTTATTTATACTTTTGAATTCGGCTATGGTGTTTTTGGTATTGCGAATTCTTTTACTTGTTTGGCAGTAACCAGATATAAGAGAATACAAATGGAACATTACAGGGACTTTCATAGGAATTTCCGCAAATTTGGGACCCTCAAAAGATTCCTGCTTCCTTTATGAATCTAAGAGTGGAATTTGGCTCCACTAACAGTATTTCCTGATATTTGGTACTTGGCCAAAACCTATTTCAATCTTCCCTATTACATGGTAAGTTTACTTGCATATTCATCCCTCAAGATACAAAGAAGTCACTTTCTATGGTGCTTCATAGCCAGTCTTCGCACTTTATGAAATGTCTCCCTTGTGGCCAGTAGAGTCACAATAAGTGCAGAGAATATCAAAAAAGTTATACTACAGTATAAGGGCGATGAAGGCAGACAAAGCACTATCAGGGTAAATACCTACAACTTTCCTCCACTTGAATAAAACGAGATTTGGATAGCAATATTCAGTTTTAAATCCAAGAAGACTGATGCTCTTGACGGTTTACCAACTTTGGCAGGTTCTTAAAAAAAAAAGCTCAAAAAGTTCAAATTCATACCATTTGAAGGCCACATATGACAGAATTTAGGGAGAGATACAAAACCCATGTATAATTTTGGGATCATTTCCATACTCGTCCTCCTTTGCTAAATTATATTCGTTACTCTATCAGGGTTGAGACCTTTTATGCAAATAATATATTTTAACAAGAGAAAGTGCTGCCATGTGAATTCGAAAATTTGGACAGAACTTAAATTTTTAACTTTTTTATTGAAGGACTTATCCCATATAACTAAGGAAATCCAATGTAAGCCCCTGATCAAACTTTATCGGAAATTTCTGATATTGTTTATTCTTAAAGCATACTGGTGCAACAGGGTCTTACTCGCTATATAGTCCAACCACTTGAGCCACGGCACCCAAAATAATAATAAATTTCGCTATTCGTCGGACAAATTAGGTTTTCTTTGAGTAAGGAGATAGTTACCGTCTTAAAGTTATTTACCCACCTTTTCGATAAAGATATCTTGTATTTAAAAAATAAATAAAATTCCTTCTTGCTCTTTATATATGCTACATAATGAGGAGGATAGGGTATAATACGAATTGTAGCTTTTCTATATGTTTCTATTACATGCACTTTCAGATCATATCAGCGATTTTTGAAAATTCAGAACCATGGCCCAAAACCCGTGCGTCATAAATATGAAAGGCTTGAACGCCGACTTCCAGGTAATAAATTAAATTGTAGCCCAATTGAGAATTTTAAAGAAATATACCTTTTAGGCTCTCTTGGAACAAGCACTGGAAACGAGAAATATACAAGACTTCAAGGTTGCACTAGCTAATGGCGCGAATCCTAATCAACCCGATTCCCAGCAATTAAGTATCTTTGAGAAGGCACTAAAGACGAAGGGATGTGTACAGTTTGTAGAGGAATGTCTGAGGCATGCTTGTAATCCATTAAATGTAAGTAGTGCAGTATCCACAACCTTTTTCTCTGTTTTATTTATCCCTAGAAGTAACAAACAGACAGACTTTTACCTTAGGGGCTTTTACAGAGGTGTTCAAAAGTGTTGAGCCAGTTTTTATTGGCTTCTCTTATTAGGGATGGTTTCACTTTTAGCCATCAAAGTCTCAATTTTTGTCGCACAATGCAGGCATAAAAAATATATTATCTGCACATGTCAGTAAATGCCATTTTCCTACACAAATTTTATCGTATTTCTTTTTCTTGCTCCAATTATCCATTGCCCAATTTTTATTTTCGGAGTACGTCAAACATTTAGGTTCGATCTTATATCCCAGACAATTGTTTCACGGGCTATAATATTGAAGACTTTTCGTGTACCCCAACTATATAAAGTTGGAATTTTAGCGTGCAAACAAAATACTATTTAGCTAAAATTGCATAGAAAAATTTATCTATGCGGGCATTTTGTCTGGGAGATAAACTTTTCGTGGGTCCGTTGGTATATAACAAGTATTTGGGCCTTTAATTTTAAACTAGAAGGATGAAATTTCATAGCTTGACTTTTGAGAGAGAAAAGCAGTACAAGTGTAAACATGTTCAAATCTGCCCACTGCCCCATTGCACAGTTCTGTACGAAATGGAAAAATTTATCAAGACCAAATATTTAGATATTCCGATTATCTACAATTCACTCATACCTCATTTGTGGCTTCGCCCACTTTTTGAGGGCGTTCTCATATAAAATTAAAGTGAATAAAACATCCCTAAGTGTTCGAAGATATCACTGTAAAAATATATACGATCACTTTACAAAAGTTACCTAAGAAGGAGAGTAGAGTGTCGCACAATGCAGTCCATATGGATTTCTACATGTTTTTTTTCTTTAAGGTTACAGTTTTCTGAACTCTGCCTTCTGGAAACCAATTCACTCAATTTTACTCAAAACTTTGTCAGTGATCCTAAAATGATTACATTATTTTGAATAGCAATGTAAGAGTCCCGTGTACTTACTCACTTTTTTACTTCCAGAATGTAATAACTATTTACCAACTGACGTATTTTTCCCTTTTTTTTTTTCCTACGTCAGACAAATTTCGAACTCAACAAGACATATAATCATCTAACACCACTCAATAGCTTGGCCAAAAATATTACAAATGAAGATGCGGAAGACGTTATCAAATGCATCGACTTACTCCTTAAATGTGGCGCCTCTCCCAATATCCCAGATCAAGGAGAAATGACACCAATCCTGCACGTAATCACAAACCAACAGCTTTCAATGGATAGAAAACGTGAGGTTATACAAAAACTCTTGAGCCATCCAGGGATTAACTTAGACACGTTTCGTGATGGTGAAGCCAGAATTCTGCTGAAAAAAGAGTTTCCAGATTTTAAACTCCCAAAGATAACATCAGCTGAGATCAACTTTAGTTCACTGCTCAGTCTCTTACGGAATGGTAAGGAAGAACAATTTCTGCAAAGCTTTAGCCGCTATCTAAACCAGTTAAGCACATTACAGAATGCGGAACTTCTCATAGAAGCGATAAAAAGAGGCTTGCATCAAGCTTTCGATATTATTTTGAAGTCCGTGCCCGATATAAACTTGCTGGTTAATGGCAATAGTGCCATTGAAATTGCTTGCATTTGGGGTAACAGTGTGGCCCTATCTAAGCTGCTAGATCGTAAGGATTTGACACTACGTTTTCAAGAAAATCTACTCATCATCGTGATCAGAAAATGGCAAGAAAAATCGTGTTGGAGCTTTTGTGATCACAAACAATGTTTTAACATTCTCTTGAACTCTCACATCATCGACATCAATGAAACCGATGCATCTGGTTCGACCGCGCTCCATTATGCTGTAAAATATCGCAATAAGCAAGCCATTCAGGAGCTTCTAAGGCGTGAAGTATACCTAGGATCAAAGAACAAATTCAACAATATTCCTATCGATGAAATGGATCCAGATATTCTGGAAGATTACTTCGACTCATGCATCACCACAAACGGATATAAACCTGGTGATGAGGACTTTGAGATTATCATCAACTACAATAGTCTTATACCAAGTCAGCCAGCCGAGGAAACGTCAGCCCAGTTCACCCTTCGCAATGAGATGACTCCAATAACGCATATGGCTGAGTCCAAGGAAATGCGACATCTGCTGAAACATCCCATGATTACTAGTTTCCTCTTCCTTAAGTGGCAGCGCCTTTCAGTTATTTTTTACATCAACCTACTACTGTACAGCTTATTTTGTGTTTCAATTGTTACCCACACCATCTTGAAATTCAGGGAGAGTGAAAACAAGGCTGCAATTGGATTATTTGGAGTGCTGTCGCTCATTGGCATTGTGTACCTAATAATAAGAGAGCTCCTGCAAGTGATCATATCGTTCTGGGGATACATCAAATCTCCGATCAACTACTTAGAAATAATTCTCATATGCCTGTGCATAGTAACTGTCACTGAACAGAGTTATGATGAACAAACTTCAAAGATTGTGGCTGTGTTCACAATGCTTCTTCTGTCGGTGGAGCTGTGCCTCCTTGTGGGATCACTTCCTGTGCTATCCATTTCTACTCACATACTTATGCTAATAGCTGTCTTAAAGAGTTTCGTGAAGTGTTTAGCACACTACTCAATTCTCGTTTTTACGTTCAGCTTGTGCTTCTATATTCTTTTTGGAAAGAATAAGTCACAGTGTGGAGTAAATTCAAATTTCAATAATTTCTCGGATCCATTCACAGTACTAATCAAGACTATTGTGATGATGACCGGAGAATTCGATGCTGGAGATATGGATTTCAGCAGCCCGTACAGCTATTTTCTGTTCATTCTATTTGTCATCGTTATGTCGATTGTCCTGGTTAATTTACTCAATGGCGTGGCCGTAAATGATACTTGTGTAAGTTTGACAAAATACATAAATAAGTTACTAGTTTTTTTACTCAATGTTCGGACCACACAATAAACTTCTATGTCTTTAAACTAGCCACCATAAATGTAAGCTGATTATACTTTACTTGATCTAAAAATTTTACTTATAGGCATATATAGTACTTTACTTAAGACCGATTAAATATTTGGCGCAGGTCGTGTTGTGCGTTTTACATTCTTTACACGAATGTTAGGGGCCTACTGTTCAATGCTCGGATGTTTGTCAGACGCTCGCCAGTGGTGGGACCGTGAAAAAACTTTTAGGTGTCATGGCTGGGGCTCGAACTTTGAACTTCTTGCTTCTAGTCTAACGTACTAACCACTGAGCCACGGCGCCAAAGTATTCCCAGTTTATTCTTTCAATTATTTTACTTCGTCGCTCAGCTTTAACCACAAAATTAAATCAAAATTGCACAAAATTGTCGAAGTATCTACGAGTGTACGACTTCATATGTGCCGTAGAATAGGCATTTAACATGTTGAACAATTCACGGTTTATGGCCACGCCCACATTTCAGTGAAATGTATGCCACGCCAATCTTTTCAGGGCAGATACTGACAGATCCGAAGGATTTTTGCTCATCGTTTTACTTGATTTAAAAACCTTTGTAGTTTATATAAGTACGTACATATTTATTAATTTTTGAATATCTTCTTTAACATCAATCGATGAACTTGTTATTCTCTTTACTCTTGTCAGTAGAGGCAAGTAAAAGATATGGTACATTGTTCGTTCTTGCGTGGAAAATTGATTTAAATCATTTTATTTCGTAGATCACGGTAATGTTTGGCAAACATAAGGAGGGTAGCTTACTCTAACAATGAGGGAACAAGTGAGACATTGTATATAACTTCGCAAAATCTACGAGTAATTGTATTATCTAGTTAAAAGAATTTAGTATATAAATATTAAACGTGCATTTAAGATGGTTCCAACCTGTATTAAGCTGTATTTTACAAATTCCAGGTAATTAAAGAGCAAGCCGAATTGAATGGATTGATTTGGCGCGTCAAGTTACTTAATCATTACCAACCTCTTTTAACTGGTCATCGCACCAGCATCATTATTAATTATAAACCATTGCTTGCGATCTACCAATCACTACACAACATCACCGGAACGACTATTTCTATTTCCCCCAATAAAATTCGCATCCCAATTGGAAAATTTCTGCCGTGCTCTTGGAGTTGTATTACGGATAGAACCACTGAGATGGACTCGAGGACTGTCAAAATGGCAATCGCTGTCACTGAGCGAAGAAGAGAAGAAAAGAACATTAATGATAATATTGAAATGATGTGGAAGATAGTCAACACAAAACGACGGAGAAGTAGAAAGAAGAAAACGAGCATCAGATTATATTAATTGTTTACTTTTTCCATTACTTGTAACATAATCGTATTTCTAAAAACCTTACCTTGATAAAGAAAGGAAAACAAATGTATGTAGTATGTAAATGTAACAACTCAAATCAACTAAATTTATTAAAAATTTACATTACAGCATTACATTTGTTTTAACAGACTGTTCAGTCAACCGTACGGCCATATTCCGGAATCGGTTTCAAGTTTCTCAGTAACGATTTCGTCCACTATTTCTTTACTTACTCGATGTTTCTTATAGTAACTGCCATTGCAAGCCGTTTCGGATGAGGGAAGTTTTCAACTACTTCATGGAACTCTTTGAACTCTCTATACCAATCAATTGCATATTTTCGACATTATAGAATCTCGCTGTAGGGTTTATCTAACATTTTCAACGCATCTAAAGAAGAAATTCCGTGCACAACACCAAATTTTAAACAAACTCTTTCATGAATATTTGCTTCAATAGTAAAAATGTTAACTAATTCTTTAAACTGCTGTCAACAAATTAGTTAACAACTCTCGCTTAATCTCATCGTCAAAACAAATAACAGATGTACCAACATAGGAAATTAAAAAAAAAAACATTTTGTATTTTAAAGAGTGTTTTTGAGCTCAGTTTTGTTATGAATTGCTCTCACTGACAGTTTTTACTTGCACCTACCTGTAGGGCAAGTATTGCAATCGTGAAAAAAATCGAACTCGAGATTTTAATCAAACTTGACATTACTATGATGGAGAAGTCCAAAAAAGTAGGTCCGGCAATTCTGTCAGTCTGTCAGTCTGTCAGTCTGTCAGTCTGTCTGTCTGTCTGTATATTCGACTGCAGCCTAAACGGCTTTACGGATTTGCTTCAAACTTCACATATAGAGTCTGTGGGATATTCCCTAGAGGCGAAATTTGAATTTTCATTCTAACCTCAAAATTAAGGGTAGTTTACTTAAGGCCGATTTCAGTTAAAATGGATATTCTTGAAAACGGCTCTAACGATTTCGATAAAATTTGTTGCGTTCCCGATTTAAGGGGTGAATTAATTCGCGCGACTGTAATGAGGGGGTTTAATAAAAGTAAAAGAAAAAAAAACTAAAGAAACACACAAAGTCGTCCGCGCACGCGAAGTTAAAAAAAACGAATGAGATGGGAAAGAGAATGGGGAACACCACAATGCAGCAGATGACAGTTGCTGCAAATTCCCGACTGCTCAGCTGGGGTGGGTCCGGGATAAAATGTAGGGAATTTGTTCCTTGGGTTGGAACACAGGGCGCCAGGTAATCTTTTATTAAAAAAAGGTAAAATTACCAAAACCTTTGAAATGAAAAGCGAAATTGTTGTGGTGAGTAAAATAATAAAAGAAAATTTATTGTGTGGTTTTCCTGACAGATTGCGAACACGAATTAAAGGCCGTACACACGGAAATCAAAATAAAAAGAAAATGAAAATTGGGCCACAGAGGGTAGCTCCGGATCCTCACACGGTACAATTGATGGGGGTGGGTCGCGAACAGTATAAGTAACCGGAATTAAACTTTCGGTTACGAGCAAAAGAACGGAATGGGGCGATGGCTTACGCGAATAAATTTCAACAACAAAATATCCTACACGATCGTCTAAACTAATTATCGAAAGAATCACTCAAAAAAAACACTGTAATCACTATACTTATCTATCTTATCCTTTCCTTCGGGGTCGGGAACACTGGTTCTAAACTCCTGGTTGGGGGATGGTGGATGCTTTCCGCCACAGTCACTGAACTGATCTCGTCCTTCTCTGGGATTTCTAGGCTCGTCCTAGATGGCTATTCCTATCCTGTCTCCTGAGGGATCTCTTCCCTCGCCTCCGATTTTCCTTTTATGTTTCTTATCCCCTGTGGGATCTCTTCTATTTCTCTTGTTTTGCTTTTTTTTCTCTGCCAAGCAGAACTTCCTCGTTCTCTATCAGATTAAGAAGTCGCTTGTTGGAACAAGTCCAGCTTCTTCCATCCACTCACGCATTCTCACACACACACACTCATGAGGAGAATTCAGCCGTCTCCAACGTTATTGGCAACGAAAAGTTCCTGGCGCCTGTCTCTCTGGCGGGGAACTGTATTGGTGTTGGTGGAGACTGAATTCGCCTCGTTCTCTCCGCTGCAGTTGATTTAGCTGCCAGAACAAAGGGAATCACATCCAGAGCTCTGACAGCTTCCTCTCTCACGGCTTCAAGTTCTCACTCTCTCGTCGCTCTGTTTGTTTAAGGATTTCAGTGACTGCTTAGGTTCGCATCCACTCTCCTGACCAGGGCTAAATATGAAATTATAAAAGATTATTAAAAGACCCTAAGAAAAGGATAAGTAACCGCGGAACTATCGATCGCGTAAACCATCGTGCAGACTTTAAGGGAAAAAGGTACCCAGAGAATCGGGAGCTATCCTTTACAAACTAAAAATAGCGCTCTCTTCTGAGAGTTTATATAATGGTGGGTGATGAGCAAACAAATAGATTTAGGGTGGGCCTCCTGGCCTTATAACTTTGGACATCAGATTTTGGGACGTTGGAGGTTTCGCTTCACCTCTTTGTGGTCTTCATAGAGAGTGTCAGGATGAGTCTCCAGGCGGTCCACCTGGCTCTTCCTGCTTCAGACTCATCCGTCTGGCTCCGGGATACCTGCTTTGTCATCCCCTTCGAGCATATGAGAGAGAGTGAGCACTGAGTTGCCAACCAACCCAGGAACGCTCAGTTAACCCTTAGCTCTTCAGAGGACGACGGGTAAAAGAAAAGAAAAGGCAAGAAAAAGGGTGGATGGGTAGGGTTAGGAGGGATGGAGCGGAGAAGGACTTTTGTGCGTTTTTTGAACGCAACAAACCCCACCCTTACCTCCTAAAAGAAAGGAGTTGACATTTCGCCCGAAATGTCGAAGTAAAAAAAAATCCGAAATGGATCACCCCAGGCAGACGACACAACAAAGGTTAACAAATACTAAGGGGGGACGATACAACTACCTACGTCGTAATCGCCCTTGGCGAGCTCTTCTTGGCGCTTCTTCGGCGCGACTATCTTCGCCCTCTGGCTCTTGGTCGTCGATGCATGGCTTGAGATCCTTGACGTGCCATGTTCCTCGCTCTCTTCCGGTTTCATCCCTGAGGACATAAGTCCAAGGCGAGACCTTCTTATGAACGAGGAAGGGACCAACGTACTTCGGCGCCAGTTTCGCCGCGTAATAATTCGCCGCCTCGGAGAGAGCGAAATTCCTACGCCATACAACCTCATTCGGAAGATACTGGACATCTCTCCTCCTGAGATTGTAGGCCCTACTCGCCTTCTGACTCGCTAAAGCTAGCTTTTTCCTAATATCTTCCCTGAGCTTACTAAACCTACTCTCTAACATAGACATATCTAATTCCCTATCAGCTGTGGGTGGTTCCCTATCTCCTATTCTATTTTCCCTATCTAACGGCCTAGTGTCCCTATCTCCTATATCTATTTCCCTATCTTCCACAGCTGAGTCTCTATCCCTAACATTTGAAATGGTCCTTACTTGGCCGCCGGCGTAAGTAACCATTTACCTACCAAAATTCGCGAAATACGGCGAGACCTTCAGGACGTCGTGTTGGGATGTCCTAATACTACACGCGACCGCCGCGAGGTGACTATCCCATGTCCTGTGGTTTTCCGACACGTACGCACGAAGTGTCGTCTTAATGATTTGGTTAATCCTCTCGGCAGGATTAGCCTGGGGGTGGTAATGGGCAGTGAATCGAATCTGTGAACCATAAGATTCACAGAGGGTTTTCAGTTCCTTGCTCCGGAACTGAGGGCCGTTGTCACAGATCACAGACTTGGGTACGCCGAATAAAAGAAAACATGATCTTCCAGATCCCTACAAATCGCCGATGCCGTCGCAGACCTAAGGGGGAACAACAAGGGGAACTTAGTAAAATAGTCCACGACGGTGAGAATATAAACAAACCCCCGACTTGACCTTGGCAGAGGGCCAACCAAGTCGACACAAATCGTCTCCCAGGGATTCGAAATCCCTCTCCTCTCGACCATCCAACCAGCTGGTTTCTCGTTCACTGGCTTCACGCTCTGGCAAAGCTTACAATTTCTAACATATTTGGTAATATCTGACCTCATCTTAGGCCAGTAATACCGGGTCCCTACTCTCGCAAACGTTTTGCGAACCCCCATGTGCCCTGCTAATGGGTTGTCATGACATTCCCTCAACATTCTAAGCCTATCTGCTTTAGCAACTACCTCTTTCCATTCATTACTAGTGTCATGCACAACCACGTGTTTTGCCCTAACAAATTTATACAAAATTCCCTTCTCGACCCTCCAGGCTGGGAAAGCTAAAGGATTCGATTCTACTTTCGTGATCATCTTAACGATCCAAGGATCGGAACTTTGCTCATCTATTTCCGCTACAACCGCAGCGTTCCTAGAGAGCATATCGGGAACTACATGGTCCTTTCCCTTCCGATGCACGATTTCGAAGTCGAACTGTTGAAGCCTCACCGCCCAGCGCGCTAACCTACCACACGGATCCTTGAGATTGCTCAACCACACTAGGGAATAGTGATCCGTCACAACCGTAAACCGAACCCCTTCGATATACGGACGCAACTTCTCAACTGCCCACAGTACAGCCAAGCACTCCTTCTCCGTGGTTGAATAGTTTTTCTCGTTCCTATTCAACGACCTACTCAAATAACAGATTACCTTTTCCCCCTCATCAAATGTCTGACTGAGTACTGCTCCGACCCCATAGTCCGAAGCGTCTGTTTGCACGACAAACTTCCGCTCAAAATCCGGGCAGGTCAGAATCGGGGCAGTCACCAGGCACTCCTTTGCCTTTTGAAAACTCCCCTCGCACTCTTCAGACCAGATGAACCTACTGCTCTTCTTTAGCAAGTCGGTCAACGGTTTCACCAAAACTGAGAAGTTTGGTATAAATCTCCTATACCAGGATACCGTGCCGACAAAGCTCCTAACTTCCCTAACATTCCTTGGTGCAGGAATCCCTAACATGCTTTCTACTTTCTCTGGATCGACATGCAACCCATGGCGATCCACTACGTAACCTAAGAATTTAAGAGACGACCTACAGAAGTTACATTTCTCCCTGCTCACTTTCAGCCCCGCCGCACACAATCGCTTGAAAACTTCTTCCAGGATTTCCAGATGTTTTTGGAAACTATTTGTAACGATGATAATATCGTCCAAATATACAAACACGTGCGGTTCCAAATCGGCCCCAAGCACGGTGTCTATAAACCTTTGCCATGTCGCCGGTGCGTTATGCAACCCGAATGGCATTCTCTTGAACTGGAAGAGTCCTCGGTTTGGTACTGTAAAGGCAGTGTACGGCCTAGACTTCTCCTCCACAGGGATCTGCCAATATGCGGACTTAATGTCCAGCGAAGACAGAAACTTGGCATCCCTGAGCTTGTCTAGTGTGGCTGAAATATAAGGGAGAGGATAAGCATCTCGCTCAGTAACTTTGTTGAGCTTCCTATAGTCCACACAAAATCTGAAGGACCCATCCTTCTTCTTTATCATGACTATAGGAGAGGCCCATGGACTACTTGACATCTCTATTATCCCGTCCCTCAACATATCATCTAGCTCCCTATCTATGTGACGTTGAACCGCAGGCGATACCGGGTAATACCTCTGTTTGATCGGTTCAGACGCCGTCCTAATTTTGTGTTCTACCATATGTGTGCAACCGATGCCTTCAGGCATCTTTTGGAAAACCTTTTCCACAAATCCGGATAGTTGCTTATCTTGTGCCTCATCCAACTCTGACCTTTCCTTTATCGTCGAAATCGAAGCCACCCTGGCTTGATTCGAAAAGGTCCACTCGCCTGATCTCAAATCCGGGACGATTCCCGTTCGGGCCCAAAAGTCGGCACCGAGGATCAAGACGTGAGGTAGAGTTGGAATGACAAGACATTCCAGCAACACCGATTTACCCTTCACTTCAAATGGAACTGAAACACAACCTAATACCCTAATTCCCGCACCATCAGCTAAAGCTACCTGCCTAACTTTCCCGCTACCTAATTCTAATCCTAAACTTTTCAAAATATCCCAACCGTCCCTACCGATGATCGTACGCGACGCTCCTGAATCTAAAAGCCCTATCATCCTAATGCCAAAAACCCTAACTCCTAAATATGGGCGTACGTTCTTGCCCTGCCGTTGCAAGACACCGACTCCCATTTCCCGCACAGTTTCCGCAATCCCTACGGAGAACTCCTACCTTACCGCAACCTAAACAACGCCTAGGAGCGGAACAAGAACTTGAGATATGACCCTCTTGGTTGCAATTGAAGCACCTCAACCGTCGAACAGGTTGAGGGTTCCTTCTAGCAACCACCGCAACTTCTGGTTCCTCGACTGCTACGTAAGCCAAGTCGGGTTCCAACAAGCCGCGGGAACGTTGAGTGGGAGGTGGAGTGAAGGAGTCAACATTGGCCCGGACCACCTCCAACTTTCTACCTAATGCAACCAAGTCCAAAATGGTCTTGGGGTCAGCCAACCCGAGTTGCATCTGGTAGAATGGAGCCAGGTTCCGCTGTATCATCCCTAGCTTCCTCCTCTCACTCAATGGTTCAGAGAGTCTACCGAACAGATTGTCCATGATGGCGACATACACGCCAATGGACTCTTCCTTCCCTTGGGTACGACGCCTGATCTCCTCCAGAAGAAGATCATCATAGTTGGGAGGGAGGAACTCCAATTTCAACTCCCTTACCAACTCCTGCCAAGAACAAACGGTTCTCCTAACCGACCTAAACCAAAGGAGAGCCTTCCCAGAAAACAAATCCACAGCTGACCTGAACAGCTGTGGTTCACTAACCCCACGCGCTTCCCGTAATTCTTCCACGCGTTCTAAAAAGGAATTGAGCGATGATCCGCATCGCTCACCTGAGAACTTAAGGTCCCATTTGGACAAGTTCTCAACCCTACGGACCTCTCCTAACTCGACAGTAGACGTTTCCGGACGTACTACTTCGGAACCCTGCGGCTGCTGTTGATGGAGTTGTTGCTGATGAAGTTGCAGTTGTGGCTGATGTTGCTGTAGTGGCTGAGGTTGTTGGTGTGGCTGCTCCTGAGGGGTGTCCTCGTCTTCTTCGTCCTCGAGCGTGGCCAACAACATCATCAGCTCAATTTTTAGGGCCTTTTTGTCCTCTTCCTCCTGTTTCGAATCGGGGCGCGATCTACCAATACGCGAAGTCGCCCACTCGATTTTGGTCACGACCTTCGCGTATTCCGGCGTACTCCGTTGAGGCCTATCCTCTAGCAAGAGCTCGATCTCGCCGATTTTACTCTCGACCGCGTCCCTATCCTCCGCGAAACTAAAAGGGTACTCGGTCCCTTCGAACGATCCCCGTCGTTCGAGGACTTTCGCCGCCCGCAATGCCTTCCGCATTTTGTCGACCGTCCCTACTGATAGGCCCCTAAACTCTATTTCATAGGAGAGTTCCTCCTGGGAAAGCCTATTTATCTCCATAATGAAAACGATACCGCGATAAAACGAAAATAATAATGAATAAAAAAAAATAAATCCCGAACAAAATAGTAAGTATATAAAAATACAAAAGTATTAAAAAAACGAATACCCAAAACGTACTAAGTTTTGCCAATTGGTAACACTCACGATCAGTGCACCAAACCCAAATTCAATAAAAAAAGACAACAACTACCCGCTATGACGTTCGCACAAAAGCAATGTGCGACAGAAAAAAAGTATATATATGTATATATGTATGTATTTATATAAAAGAAATGTGCGAACCAAAAGGAGTGCACCCAACACAAAAACTAAATATCACAATGAAAATTAAACAAATTATGCCACCGATATAGGTACGTATGTACTTATGTATAAAATATTAAAAACCAAAAGGAAAGAAACAATAGAAGCAAAAACCTACTTGGGGACCAGGGGTAACACAACCTGGTTTATTTTGGTGGTGAAAACAAATCGTTCCCTCGTTGACCTGGTGAATCGACAGGTATTCCTTTGGGGTTGGGTACCAAGATAGGGGATGAATGGGCCGAATACCTAAACACTTGGAATAGAAAAAAAACAAAGTAAAAAGAATAGGTAAAAGAAGAAAAAAAAAGACACTTCCCTGATAAACAAACACTAAAAACCACTGCACCACACAGATTGAAGATTTTTTTTTTTTTGAGCCCCACGTTGGGCGTCAATTTGTTGCGTTCCCGATTTAAGGGGTGAATTAATTCGCGCGACTGTAATGAGGGGGTTTAATAAAAGTAAAAGAAAAAAAAACTAAAGAAACACACAAAGTCGTCCGCGCACGCGAAGTTAAAAAAAACGAATGAGATGGGAAAGAGAATGGGGAACACCACAATGCAGCAGATGACAGTTGCTGCAAATTCCCGACTGCTCAGCTGGGGTGGGTCCGGGATAAAATGTAGGGAATTTGTTCCTTGGGTTGGAACACAGGGCGCCAGGTAATCTTTTATTAAAAAAAGGTAAAATTACCAAAACCTTTGAAATGAAAAGCGAAATTGTTGTGGTGAGTAAAATAATAAAAGAAAATTTATTGTGTGGTTTTCCTGACAGATTGCGAACACGAATTAAAGGCCGTACACACGGAAATCAAAATAAAAAGAAAATGAAAATTGGGCCACAGAGGGTAGCTCCGGATCCTCACACGGTACAATTGATGGGGGTGGGTCGCGAACAGTATAAGTAACCGGAATTAAACTTTCGGTTACGAGCAAAAGAACGGAATGGGGCGATGGCTTACGCGAATAAATTTCAACAACAAAATATCCTACACGATCGTCTAAACTAATTATCGAAAGAATCACTCAAAAAAAACACTGTAATCACTATACTTATCTATCTTATCCTTTCCTTCGGGGTCGGGAACACTGGTTCTAAACTCCTGGTTGGGGGATGGTGGATGCTTTCCGCCACAGTCACTGAACTGATCTCGTCCTTCTCTGGGATTTCTAGGCTCGTCCTAGATGGCTATTCCTATCCTGTCTCCTGAGGGATCTCTTCCCTCGCCTCCGATTTTCCTTTTATGTTTCTTATCCCCTGTGGGATCTCTTCTATTTCTCTTGTTTTGCTTTTTTTTCTCTGCCAAGCAGAACTTCCTCGTTCTCTATCAGATTAAGAAGTCGCTTGTTGGAACAAGTCCAGCTTCTTCCATCCACTCACGCATTCTCACACACACACACTCATGAGGAGAATTCAGCCGTCTCCAACGTTATTGGCAACGAACAGTTCCTGGCGCCTGTCTCTCTGGCGGGGAACTGTATTGGTGTTGGTGGAGACTGAATTCGCCTCGTTCTCTCCGCTGCAGTTGATTTAGCTGCCAGAACAAAGGGAATCACATCCAGAGCTCTGACAGCTTCCTCTCTCACGGCTTCAAGTTCTCACTCTCTCGTCGCTCTGTTTGTTTAAGGATTTCAGTGACTGCTTAGGTTCGCATCCACTCTCCTGACCAGGGCTAAATATGAAATTATGAAAGATTATTAAAAGACCCTAAGAAAAGGATAAGTAACCGCGGAACTATCGATCGCGTAAACCATCGTGCAGACTTTAAGGGAAAAAGGTACCCAGAGAATCGGGAGCTATCCTTTACAAACTAAAAATAGCGCTCTCTTCTGAGAGTTTATATAATGGTGGGTGATGAGCAAACAAATAGATTTAGGGTGGGCCTCCTGGCCTTATAACTTTGGACATCAGATTTTGGGACGTTGGAGGTTTCGCTTCACCTCTTTGTGGTCTTCATAGAGAGTGTCAGGATGAGTCTCCAGGCGGTCCACCTGGCTCTTCCTGCTTCAGACTCAGCCGTCTGGCTCCGGGATACCTGCTTTGTCATCCCCTTCGAGCATATGAGAGAGAGTGAGCACTGAGTTGCCAACCAACCCAGGAACGCTCAGTTAACCCTTAGCTCTTCAGAGGACGACGGGTAAAAGAAAAGAAAAGGCAAGAAAAAGGGTGGATGGGTAGGGTTAGGAGGGATGGAGCGGAGAAGGACTTTTGTGCGTTTTTTGAACGCAACAAATTCGAATAACGGTAATATTGAAAATCAGCTGTTTCTCGGGTATTTGTTAGGCGATTGGGCTAAAAATTAATATTTCTAGGTAAAAATGGCGTACCAAACTTTGGAATTGCCACGCCCACTTTTATAACATTTTTTTTTTACTAGAAATTGAGAAAAAATTATTTAAGCAAAGTAATAGGCGTTCAAATTTTCTTTAATTCACTCAAACACCTGATCTGACCACGCCCACTTTTTAAAGGTGTTTTTTAAAAACAAGACATTGAGTATACTTGTACAATGTTATGACTATTATTCCATCGAAACGCGGAATGCCACGCCTACTTTACTGGGAAGAGCAAGACTTGGACTTTAATCCTGATAAAATTATACACTTATAGCATTACACTTATTGCAAGTACGTACGACCCAGTCGTGTACTTTATTTTAGATTTGATTCGGAGCCATTCCTTACAATGAAAGGGAAGTGATTGGGATAATTATTATGAACAAATCGAAGTCGAGCTGCAATTTTTTCCGATAAATTTTATTTCAGAATATTGAGGTAATCTATTTTATTCAGACTCCAAATTCCCGATGCTATTTAAGCCCAATCCATTCCACACCATTACACTGCCTCCAAAATGCTTTACAGTAACATTTCCACAGTGCGAATCAGAGTTTTTCGCCTACCGTATCCGAATATATTAAATTTTGATTTGTCTTTACAAAAACCCAGGTACCTACTGTCCTAAAAATTGTTTGGCGTACTCTAAATATTTTTTGATATTTCTTGACGAAAGAAAGGGCGTGTTTCTAGCTAATATTTTACAAATTTTGGCTACCATTCAATCTTTCTTTTGGTTTGCTCTTTTTTTTCCAGTCTTCTACTTCCACGGGGTTTGTCCAAAAATCAGTTTCTAGTAGTATATGTATGTATGTATGAATGCATAAATAGTCTCGGCTGTTTGTCAGATGTTCGCGGGAAGTAGGACTGCGAAATTATATACCTAATAATTGTGTAGTGATGTCTGAAAACGAACTTCAAACCTCACATAACGTCCAATGAATACAATATTTCGACGAAATATATTCGACGAAAAATAATTATCGACGAAACGTAGTTAGTTCCTCTTTACGTTTCATAAAAATTCAAATTTGTTTATGAAATTCCTAAAATCCGTGAATCCAATTCGTCTTAAGTCAAAATCAAAACCCATAAATTAACTTAGACCCCACGCCAAAACAACTTGTGACTAACATTCTACAGATCATTGAATCTCTCAATTTCAAAATCAGAGATTCACTTTCCATATTTGGCGCCCGCTCGAGTAACTGGTCAATGCGTGGGACTTTCATCTTAACACTTGACTCACTTGACTGGGTTGGGGTGAACAGCTTCCAGCACCAGGTGTGTGTCATTTTGAAATTTGATAGCCGCCTAATTTAGCAACGAAAAACGTCAGATAAATATTTTTTTTTCTATCCGCTAGGTCCCTTCCGAATCTCTGAGAACTGGTTTATCATTACTTGTTACTAATACTGGGAATTTGATGGGCCCCGGTGATATGTATCAAATTTCATTCATTGACGTTGCTCCTTATTTGGAGTTGGAAAGGCTACCAGATAATGTATTGCATTTTTCATTTAAAAAAGGGACTTAGATTATCTGAATGCAGTTCTTGGAAAAGAGTTTTGTAGTAGTCGATGCGAGTATCTTTCCATCAAAAATATTCATAAGTGTTTACATAGTGCAGTTAAATCAGTGAGAAATTGTCTTGATCCTTGAAATCACAAAATGTTAGTGCATTCAGTGTACCATTGGCTTCTAGTTAGCCAAGATCAAGATCCAAAGATCATCTTGGCTGGAGCATTATTGTCCATTCACTAGATGTGGCCGAGGCATTGTAGTCACAGAGGTTTGGCTTTTTGGATTACATACACATAAAATCCAAGCTTCGAAAGTGTTAACTGGTGACTAACTGGCAGGAAGAGGTTCCGAACCAACATCAGAACAGGAAAATATCCCGGTGTTCATCCCAAAGGGCGCACTGAAGGAAGAAGCAGGGATCAAGGGCGGCAGAGAGATCAACAGTAGATGGTCCTCCCTAGACACTTGTGTGATTACAAGAAGTTTATGGCTTTATTTTGAAAAGAGAAGTACCGGCAGATTTTTGCGAAAGGATGGGAAATCCATTTCTAACCTGATGGGAGTTCTCACGGGGCGGAACACTCTTCTGTACCTCATGAAAAAACTAAGACTAAATTAATATTAATGGTCAATTATAGGACTAGGGTTAATCAGTGAACAAGGGACATCTCTCCCCTGTAGGTATCACAATGAGTCCGATTGATCTGACCGATGTGAAATTTTCAACTCCCCTTCGACGAAGATTTTTCTCTCGAAAGTGCTTAAAATCTGCTTCGCTTTCCCGCTTATCGTCCAGCACTCGGCTCCGTACAGTAGAACTGACAGGACCAGTTTTGCAGAGCATGCATTTCGTCTTCCAAATGCTGTCATTGACTTTGAAGTCGAAGAAAATATAATGAGTCTCGACTTGATATTCATTGTTCTTTTTTTCACGATTTGACTTAATGGAAGCCACCAGAAATCATTGAACAACGAGATATTAAACTTTCCCGGCACTTTCCAGTTGCCTACAAGCTATTTTCACGCATATTGTTACATTTTAACGCACATTTGTTTGACTTGGTGAATTCACCCCGACTTGGTGAATTCACCCCTAAATCACAACAACAAATCGGTCAATTTCACCTTAAATCACAACAACAACTAGTAATTTGACGGGCGATGACAACCGATTTTTGAATTTATGGAAGGAGCTGGAAAGTATTTTGGGGCCGTTCACTAGATATTACAAATATTTAAATTCGTATTCTTTAGTAAAAGACGAGAACAATTTGAATTTCGTCGGTTGACCGAAAATGTAAAAATCAAAATATATGTTTTCAGATAGTTTATTCTTTTAAAAAATAATGTACACAAAAACAGAAAGATTACTACAATGCTATTCAGCCAATTGCGAATAGGTTGAAACAGTTGTTATGTCGAATTAAAATATAAAATTCTTAAATTTTTTTTGAAAAACGTATAATTGCTTTAATATATAGAAATTTCGCAAACAACAATTGCCAAAGATTGTGGATGAATTATAATAATAGGCTCTTTAACTGGGTAAGAAGTATATCTATCTCCCTTTTGAAATTTGCATTGATATTTAACTACATTTCCGAAAAACAAAGGCCATATATGTACATACCTTTTATCTGATTATAGAAACACAATAGTTGTTATATTTCGGCATATATGTACATTTCTCTGATGAATATTCTTTATTATCGACTTTAAGTGTCTGCGTTTATATCGCCATTCAAGTAGTGTGTTTAAACAATTAATTTTTATAATATGTATGTTACCACCTAAAGATAGTGCGATTATCAGGGCAGCATCCGGTATGGTTTAATCGACTAATGTATCAGCTGTTGAGTACATAGCTTAGTTTACCTTATATAAGAAATCTAATGTATGCGCAAATTAAATACTTACACAAGAAAGTCATAAAAGGGAGAAAACAAAACGGGGTAGACGCTGCAGACGTTTTAGAAAAGTTGGCATTCGTTGTGTCAAAGGTTCGTATTTTTACTTCTCTCTTTGAGAATTTACAATTTTTAGTGCAGAACTTAAGGGAACAGACCAAATCAATGAACTCAGTACGTTATGTAACTACCTTACCAAAATTAGTGTCTAAAAAAGAACACAGGACTAGAATCAGGTCGAAGGAATAGCCATGAAACATGGATCGTAAGAAAAACCATAAGACCATACAACACCCATAACACAAACAACGTACAAAGCTGAACCTACGAGCTAAATTTTCGTACGTTTATTGAAATCTTCTACCTTTATCATGTTGCTTACTTCAAAAAAAAAAAAAAACTATCATTGAAATGCTGATATTTATTTTTTCATTGATTTTCCAGAATTCTTTCCAATGAAAAATATTTCTAGTAAATTTAAGTTGAATGCTTCCGTTTTATGTGAGCACATCCGTAAACGTACTCGCTTCACCACTAACAAAGTGTTGTTGCCAAGCATTGACAGTAACAATTTTTGTCAAAAAGTTATCAAAATTTATTGTTTCACCATAGCTTATAAGGGGTTACATTCAGCCAAATTCATTTTTGAGTGCTGACATCTATTGAGAGTAGTTTAGACAAGCCCCAAAGGTTTTTGCCAATGCTCACACGTATTCACAGACGAGAAGCAAATTACAACAAAAACAATGTAAACAAAAGGGTTTTTGCAGGCAAGAGGGACGAAAGTTTAATATCTCTTTACTCAATGATTTCTGGGAAGCCACACTGGTATGTGCCTATTTTTTTTTTTAAATTAGGACCCTAGCCCATATGGCTGATACTGCGACCTAAAAGATCTATTGTATCTTAGGGTGTATTTTTACTCTAAGAGACGTCCCACCTCCCTAATGAAGGAAAGCACGTCCTTAGTTGCAGAGGTTTTAATATCTGCCGGCGAGTATGTTACCTTGCGGAAGATGCGCCACCTCAACCAATGCAGAGCTGGACATTCACAGAGAATGTGCTCGGATGATTCGTCATCTTCTGAGCAGAACCTGCATTCTATGTCTGGGCATAGATTGAGTTTGTTGAGGTGATATCTCAGGCCGCAATGACCTGTTAGAAAGCTCACCAGCTTCCTAATATTTTCTTTGTCTAAGTTTAGAATTTCCTTATAGGAATATGGCTTGATTAACCTCTTGGATTGTCGTAAACCCGGGACATTTTCCCAGTGGGTTAGGCGAAGATTATGCTCCCATGCGTTAATCAGCGCTGTGGCATAAGCCCAATTGACGCCACAGTAAGTTTCAGGTCCAATGAACGCAGATCCTGAGCCAGCCCTAGCTAGTTCATCTGCAGATTCGTTGCCTGCAATCCCCTGATGACCTGGAACCCATCCGAGTACCACACTATTATGTCTAGCAAGAGAGTGTAGTGCATCGTAACAGCATTTAACCGTTAAGGAGTCCATTAAGTTGGACGACAGAGCTTTGAGAGCTGCCTGGCTATCTGAGAAGATGTAAATTATTGCGCCCTTGATTCTCTTACTAAGGTTTATTCTGGCGCAGATCTCAATGGCATGGAGTTCAGCCTGGAAGACCGTGGGACACGTTCCCATAGGTATTGTGACTTTGGTATTGGGTCCAAAGACACCAGCACCCACTCCGGAGTCCATCTTTGATCCATCTGTGAACCATATCAGACCTCTAGGGTCCAGTGTAGGAACACCATTAGACCAGTCTGCACGGTCTAATATATTAACCTCAAATAACCTACCGAAACAGTATTCACTGACCATAACGTCGGGTACAGTGCAGAGCATGTCTCTTTGTGGGATTGAGTCAAGAATTTTCAGGTGTCCCACGTGGTCACCTGCCTTAAACTTGTATTCTAGTCGCAACTTGATAGCGCATCTAGCAGCCGTCTTCCTAATAAAGATTTGTAGAGGCGTGAGCCCAACGATGGCTTCCAAAGCTGCCGTAGGGCAGGTACGCATGGCACCTGAGATACCGAGACAGGCTATTCTTTGTAGCTTCTGAAGCTTTGCAGCCGTTGTCCGTTCAAGTACTTTTGGCCACCATACGATGGCTGCGTACGTGATAATGGGCCTCACTATCATTGTATATATCCAATGAATCATTTTAGGATTGAGACCCCAAGTTCTACCATAGAGGCGTCTACAGGCCCACATGGCCCTGGTGGCGCGTTCTATGGCGGACTTGATATGAGTATTCCAGTTGAGTCTTTTATCAAGGATGACTCCGAGATATTTGACTTCAGAGGAGCACACTAATGTGGTGCCTTTTATGGTGATAGGTCCCAGATTGACCAATCTTTTGTGAGTAAAAGGCACTAGAATGGTTTTGCTAGGGTTAATGGAAAGACCCTCGCTATTACACCATTCTAAAACGTGTAGTAAAGCACCCTGCATGACGCTAGAAATAGTCAAACCGTGTTTACCACTAACAATAATCGCCAGGTCATCTGCATAACCAATGGCGATGTAGCCTGATCTATAAAGATCTGCTAGGAGTCTGTCGATAACTAGTGACCACAGAAGTGGAGAAAGGACGCCCCCCTGGGGGCAACCTTTAACTGCGTTCACAGATACAGACACTTCTCCGGAGGAGGAAGTAATAATCCGACTTTCGAGCATGGCTCTAACCCATTGGTTGGTCGAATCTTCGATACCTTTGCTACTTATAGCCCTTGCTATTGAATCGTAGCCAGTGTTATCGAAAGCACCCTCAATATCCAGGAATGCACATAGGGCTATGTCCTTGGAACGTAAAGTTCCTTCTATCTTCTTGACAAGATAGTGAAGAGCGCCTTCGGTTGATTTACCTTTTCTATATGCAAATTGGCTTGAGTGTAGAGGGATGGACAAATCTAGTCGGCCTCTAATGTGAACATCAATGAGTCTCTCCATAGTTTTGAGAACAAAGGATGTTAGACTAATGGGTCTGTATGATTTAGGCAGCTCACTAGGTCTATTGCCTGGTTTAGGTATGAAGATTACATTCACCTGCCTCCAGGTAAACGGAATGTAACTCCAGTTATAGCTGGCTCTAAATAAAGCAATAATGGCCGGCAAGATGAGATCGATTGCCTTTTGCAGGAGAGCTGGAAAGATCCCATCACCACCGGGGGCTTTGAATGGTTTGAAAGAGCCTACGGCCCATCTTACCTTATCCGGACTGAATATTTTACCAGATAAACTGTTCACTCTACTGGCGATACAGACCCTATGGTCAGATGCGTTCGAGTGTGTGCGGAATGCACAGGTGGTCGAACCAGGGAAGTGAACCTGAAGTAGGGTTCTAAGTGTATCCATTTGGTCCGACGTGTAGGTACCATCAGTCTTTTTGAGTAAACCTACACTATTTGCGTGATCCTTTACAAGTGCTTTATGGATGCGTGCCGCTACTGGCATGTCAGTTATGTTTTCACAGCATTTTCTCCATGTAGCGCGTTTGGATCGTCTTAATTCTGAATTGTATTCAGTGAGAGCGAATCTATATTCGTCCCAACTCTTCGTACGTTTTGCAACGTTGAAAAGTCTTCTAACCTTTTTCCTAATCTTAGCAAGTTGGTCATTCCACCAGGGAACCTTACGTCTACACACACTGGTTTTGGGGACGCAACTGCTATGATAGGAGGTAAGCAACACATTGTTTAATTGATAAGCTGCTTCATCTAGGTCCCACGTGGACGCAATAGATAGGATTAGCGTATCTAATTTTGAGAGGACAAGTCCTCGATACAGATTCCAGTCCGTGGATTTGGGATCGTATCTAGAAGAGTCATGTGTCAGTCTACCCGGAATGTCGAACCTGATGTGCAAGTGGTCGGACAACGAGGCTTCATCTGACACATGCCAGTTTACTACTGAGTTTGAAATAAATGGACTAGCGAGTGTGAGATCAAGTACCTCTTCGCGAATCGCATTTATGAAGGTTGGTTTAGAGCCCTTATTTACAATATCTACACGATTACTAATAAGATATTCTAAAAGACACTCACCCCTTCTATTGATGCCACTACTGCCCCAGATCTTGTGATGCGCATTGGCATCGCAACCTATGATGTAGTGTAGGTTGCGTTTCTGGCAGTGTTGTATTAGTTCCTGGACCTCTGTGGGCGGAATATTGTCGTCGTCGCCGGGGAAATATGCCGAGGCACACACGATGTTCTGTGTTCCCCTCTCGGTCGGAACCTCTACCAGTAGGGCCACCAGGTCTCTAGTCAAAAATTCTGGAATAGAGAGAAAGTTAATAAATTTGCTTATCAAGCAGGCCGCCCTTGGCACTGACTCCCCGCATTTGTAAATTAACTTACTTGTCGTACTCCATAGACCTCTAATGTGTCCGCTGATAACCCAAGGTTCTTGGATAAGGCCAAGGGTTATATTTTCATCGGCGAACCGCTTGCTAAGGGTAGCGGACGCGCCCTTAGCGTGATGCAGGTTCGCCTGTAACACCTTAATGGTGCTCATTTAGTCCTCCTTGGAGGATCTAGCTTGTCTGAGTAGTTGGGCTTTTTTAGGGCCTTTTCCTCTGCGACAAGCAGCCAGATTTGGACGACCCAGTGGTCTGTTCCTGACCGACTCTTCTTCATGGCAGTAAGCGTGCCCACTGGCGCCGCTTGCTGGACGAGTTGAACCGGCTACGGCGCCGGTCGTTTGGGATATGTAGCTAGTGCCACCTCTACGGTAGCGATCCACAGATCTAGCTACTGTTCTGTTACCAGAACGGAAGGGACCAGCATGCCCTATGGCCCTGCTGGTTGAAGGAGTTGGTCGTGGAACCTGCTTAGTGGGCTGATTTCCGAAACCGCTATGAGCACCATGCCCAGTGGCGCTGGTGGTCGAAAGGGCAGATGTTGTTGCCGGGTTAGCTATGGTTGTTTTGGAATCGCCGGGACTAACATGCCCAGTGGCGCTGTTAGACGAGGGAGCAGGTTGGGGATCCTGTCTGTCGGACACATTTCCGCAGTCAGGTGAAGGTCCAATTACCTCCTTATCGGAGGTACCGCAGCCAGACGCTGTTATCTTATCGGTGCTCCTTAAGATCAGCTTAACCTGGCCGAAGCGGTAACTAATTTTGCCTTTACAGGTGTTTAGCCTATTCATGGAAGAGTCGTCAATAGCCATCACGAGGTGAAGGAGTGCACCATCCTTTTCCCTCTTGATAACCTTCCATGAATTGGCCTGCAGTCCAGCATTTTGAGCAGTTATTGTCGCCAAAATCTTTTCTGAGGACAGCTCCAGACTTTGTGGAAAGAACCCTCGGACAATGTGTGGTTTAGGGAAAAAACCTTCCTCCACAAGTGTCACGTTCAGTCCACTTTTGGCTCTGATCCTCTCGAAATTCGAGCGCATCCACTCAGCAGTCGCAGTGTCTGAGCATATGAACACTAGCCACCCCGATCTGTGATGTGAACCAGAAAAATGCGGCCATACGCCGCTATTGCTCATCTCGATCGAGGTGTCTATAACCGCCTCTTGAAACAGTGCCATTTGCTCAGTTGTGAGGGGTTGAGTGGACAAGTCAGTCGGGACAAGACCTAACCTGATGGTACTGGCCACTTGACTGTAAGTGGGAGTTACAGGTGTAGGTCCTGCCTTGACTTTCTTGGCGACCGATTCTATTGGTGTCTGATCCTCCGATCTGACACGTTTAGTTTCGCGGTGAGTAGGGGTGGCAATCTTTGAGTATGCGAGAGCGCTCTCTCTACTCTTGCCAGTTCTAGGCGCATGCTTAAACCGCCTTCTTTCTTTAGAGGTCAGTTTGAAAAATCCATCCTTTTGTTGTGGGATCTGTAGGTCACCAAGCATCTTCCCAATGGAAGAGCGACCGGATTTCTCCGTGATGATACTACAGGCATCAACAATGGTGGACGCGTCAGAATCAGATGTGGCAGATTCCACATCCCCGGTTCTGACCGCAGCGGAAGGTTTCAAAGGGGCCCATGTGGCAACGCCTTCTAAACGTTCAGGGGTGTTCGGCTGCTCGACAGCAGACCGAGAAGTAGAGGCCAAGGTAGCGTTGGCCGTCGAGTGCTCAGTAGCGCCTCGGGATACAGAGGGTTGCTCAACAGCAGAACCCAAGGTTGATGCGATCTGAGATGCATCCTTCTCATTGTTTGTATTTATATTTAAAGGAATTTTGGACCCACGAGTGTCCGGGAAGGGAGGTCGCCCATGGCGGAGCCCGGTATGCCACAGGAAGGCTGACTTAAAACCGAAGGGCGCCAGGTATTCGGAGTTCGCATACTAGCGACTAAGCACCCTCTTAGCCATGCATCCATCGGCGTATGCTGTTCCACCTTGGATTAGGGATTTGATAATGGGGTTTTCTCCCCATCGTCGCTCACTTTAGCCGGCCTTATGCTAATTCCACAAAACCATCAAACTGATCAGCCAGAGAGGCACAAAGCCAGTAGCAGGTTGATCTGATTGTGGGTAGTTTCCTTAACATAGGAGCCGTTGCCCGGCGGCCGCCACGAGGAGGCAGTGAGTCTTCTTGAAGCGTTGCCGATAAGGATCGTCTAAAGACTTTACCCTATCGGTTCACACCTGGCCACTATGTGCCTATTAGTGTGTTACAGAAATGTTTCAGCCTTTCACACAGTACCTGTGATAGAATCCTATGTGCGACTTTAGGCATGAATATGCTTTGATAGGAATATAGTGGCTTCATCCACCTTTGGTAATTTGTTGATAGTCGATCCAACCTCTTTAAAACTGGGAGGGGAAATGGCTTCATGATCCACCACAAAGCGTAGAAGGTCACCGTGCCTACTATTGCAGATAATAGAGTTGACATTAAGAGCAGTTATATTCAGGGTTGCAGAATTTGGTCTAGTCATTGGCCCCTATTGCGAGTGTCGATCAGCAATCGACACGATAATTGTCGATTGAGTCGATTGATTTTAACTATGGTATTGTGTAACTCAATCGATAGAGGAATACGTTATTGTGAATAAAAAAGTGTGTTTTTATCTATTAAATTTCAAGAAATAAGTTTCAGTCGCTGAAAATGATTACAACGAATTCTTTTGAAATGGCCAGAAAAAGAAAAAAGAAGGAAATGGCCAGAATTGGAAGAAACAATGTGAGTATTGTTTGAGTATTTACTAAAATTTTTAAAATTTATCTCTACAGGTTTTTGAAACATTTCATTCACATACACATATTGCTACCGCTTTGCGTTTCTGGGATTCCCATGGGTTTTACCAAGCCACTGTTCGTACGGGAGATCCATAGCTATTTAATTCCATTGACATCTTCTCCCTTCACTTTTTTGCCTTGTTTTTGGTGCGAATAGCCTTAGCAATATCTGGATTCGTTTCCATAAGCGCAACTAGAAGCTCCAGCTGTTTCTTGTTTGTGACTTCTTTTGTCCTGAATTGGAATCAACATTTATCATTGTTTTGCATAAATATTATCATTATATTAGTACTTTTATTAAGATAACTTACATTTTATACGCAGAAAACCTTTTTATTTTGCACGAACATAGAGCACCGATTAGAAATTTGTGATCGACAACAAACGACTATAAAATCGACAAGTATCAATCACAATCAAAATACACAATAACAAAATCTACAATCGATGAAAGTCGTTTATCGATCAACAAACGACACTCGCAGTAGGGGCCATTTAGACGGGTAAGAATGTTGAGAAGGGCATCCACCTTCGCCGAGAGATCCGCAACAGTCCTGCTCAGGCTGTCGACTTGTGTTTGCAAACTGTTGGCAGTCTAGCAGGACCTGAGCCAGAACTGTTCCCTTCGAAAGATATCCCTCCCCGAACATGGTTGTCGTTCATATTGACTTTATGCGCAACCCTTTCCTGTGCTTCTCGTTTCTTTGCCTGAAACCGGTCTGCTAGTCTTTATAGCTTTCGTAGCCCCACTAAGAGGCAGAGTGACCAGGTTTCTGGCAAAGAACACAAAATAGCTGTTCTTTACCGGCATCTTTCTGTACTTGGGACTCACCAGGTTCATGCGAATTTTGGCACTTGACGCACCACCTTACCATCTTGCAATTCAGAGAAGCATGCCCGAATCTCTGCCACCGGTGACATTGAAGGACACCGTTCCTCCTGATTTTTTCGAAGGACACTAAATGCCTCTCTATGTACTTTATGTCCTTTAGGTTTTGTACTTTGATATCTGGAGATAGCTGTACCGCCGTAACTTAGGTACCTGTGTGTTCATCTTAGGTACCTGAAAGCGCGAACTTTCAAGTTCTCGATGTTGGTTTTTTCAGCTCTTCAATGACCTCTTCTGGGTTGTAACCCACACTGAGATCCTTAAGTAAGAATGACTCTAACTTTTCATCTCCAGGGGTATACGAAAAATATTCGGTACCTGTTTCTGTTAGAAGGTCTTTGATTTTGTTACAGTCATTCTTGTTATTTAAACTTAAGAATAACTTATTACATTAATAAATTGATTTTTCTGTAGGTTGTTATCATTAATATCATTTCTGCTCACTGTTTAAGATTTTTTTCATTTATTTGTTGTTGTTTTATCGGGGAAATATTGAAGAGATTCATAGTCTCTTCTCCCCTCGGAGGGGGTCCCATTTCTGTTTTTTTTTTTACTTAGTGTTTTATTGTTTTGTTTATTGCCTTCAAGGAAAAGATACTTTTTAATTAGACTAGTATGTCGCAGTTAAGTTAATATTTTTTTGAAAATTTTTTACTAATCTTTTTTTACTTGCACCTATACCTATAGGGCAAGTATTGTATTTGTGCAAAATTTGGAACTCCAGATTTTAAACAAACGCCAATGCCGTCTGTCTGTTTGTATGTATGTCTGTGCACGAGGCTACAGCCTAAACGAGTGGATGGATTTAGATCAAACTTCATATATAGGGTCTGTGCGATAATCCCTAGAGGCGAAATCGGAATTTTCATTCTAACCTCAAAATTAAGGGTAGTTTACTTAAGGCCGATTTCAGTAAAAATGGATTTTCTTGAAAACGGCTCTAACGATTTCGATTAAACTTCATATTTGAATTAGTCTGGTCAATTGCAATCAGATGATGTATCGTTCTGCTTACCAAAATTGGCAACAATGGTACTTTACTTATAGCCAATTTGGCGAAAAGTCAATTTGCGAGAAAACGGCTTCAATGAGGTACGAGGTAATGCAACACAATGGCGTACCACGTTTCGGTCTGAGTATGATATAACGGTACTTACGACCAAGGTGACTAAAAGCCGATTTGCTTGAAAGTGCCTTCAACAATTTTATTTAGATTTTGACGGTATTATAACGGTATTTTTCGCGAAATCGAGCAGTTGGAGCCAATTTATTCGAAAACGGCTCCAACGATTTTTATTAAATTTTATATTAGAATAAGCCTTTTCAAACCCTATGAGATGCCATACAACGTTTTTGACCAAAACTGTTTTGAAAGGTACTTTAATTATAGCCATCTTCATAAAAATACGCTTTTCTCTATCGTTACTGTTTTATTTTCATATCTAGGCTTCTTTTACAGAACTCTATAAGATGGCATACCACGTTTTTAGTTAAAACTGCCTAAAATTCCACTTTCCTTACAACAAGCTTAACAAAAACAAGATTTTCATATCATATTAATAGGCAAACATGAATTTAATCCCAACTTCTTCCTACTGAACCGATTTTCAAAATTATATACCATTCCAAAAGCTTTTCCCCACAGATGCTCCTTCTTTAATAGTTTAAGGCCAAATTGATAACAATGGTACAATAGCTTTTTAAGATAAGTCAATACATGTAGCACACTGTAGTGAACCAAAGAATATGTATGTATTGTATTTGACTTCTTGCACCATCACACCGCAGTGTTGCTGCAAAAGTTTGAGAAAAAATTTCACCAGAAAGGAAAAACGTACCTAAAGTATCAAAATACAAGTTCTGTATAATATTGCCATTATTACTAACAAAATATATCCCAAAGGCAGTGCAGAATCAAAAAGTTGGAAATTGTTATGAAGATGCTCTTTTATGGCATCTGTTGTCGAAACTTAAACTATCAACATAGCCCTTTTTAAGAAAACGAAGCATCACATCTAAATTAATAATCACTTTTGATACGTATCTATTACTTGGCAACACTCTAGAACACAGCTGTTGTCATGGAAATGTTTTTCCCTACGATACAGTATTTGATTGGTGCGCACGTGCTACTGGATTTTCTGAAATTCATTTTCATTGGTTAAAAGACAGAGAGAGAGAAAGAAAATATTGTTACTTTTTTAGGGACTTACTTTGGGTTTTCGCATATTCATCGGAGTTCAAAGGCAATCAATTCATGAGTAAAACTGGAGGAAAATGACATAGTAACGACGTTGTTTGATTTTCAAGAGCTTTATCAAATCCTACAGATGATATCTGGCATTTTTGGCCAATCTGCTTAGAACGATGCTCAATTTACATACGCATACCTATGTATATATTCGCTTATTTCTTTTTACCTCAAATACACACAAGAATTTGAGATGTAGGTGCAAGTTTGTACGGCCCAGTCGTGCACTTTATTTTTACTTATTTTTGTACGTACATATATTTTTACTTGCACCTATACCTATAGGGCAAGTATTGTATTCGTGCAAAATTTGGAACTCGAGATTTTAATCAAACTTGACATTACTATAATAGAGAAGTCCAAAAAAGTAGGTCCGCCAATGCCGTCTGTCTGTCTGTCTGTCTGTCTGTATGTCTGTCTGTCTGTCTGTCTGTCTGTCTGTATATTCGACTACAGCCTAAACGGCTGAACGGATTTACTTCAAACTTCATATATAGGGTCCGTGGGATATTCCCTATAAGCGAAATTTGAATTTTCATTCTAACCTCAAAATTAAGGGTAGTTTACTTAAGGCCGATTTCAGTTAAAATGGATTTTCTCGAAAACGGCTCTAACGATTTCGATAAAATTTGATGTGTGGGTTAGTTTGGGTATATGCAATGAGGTGGCATACCACGTTTTTCACGAAAAATTCGAATAACGGTAATATTGAAAATCAGTTGTTTCTCGGGTATTTGTGTGGCGATTGGGCAAAAAATTATTATTTTTTGTAGGTTATAAGACAAGTGCAAAATAATGGCATACCAAATTTTGGAATGCCACGCCCACTTTTATAAAACGTATTTTTTTCCAAAATTTTTACTAGGAATTGAGAAAAAATTATTTAAGCAAAGTAATAGGCCTTAAAATTCTCTATAATTCACTCAAACACCCTATCTGACCACGCCCACTTTTTATGGGCATTTTTATAAAAACAAAACATTGAGTAAACTCCTACAATGTTATGACTATTATTCCATCGAAACGCGGAATGCCACGCCTACTTTACTGGGAAGAGAAAGACTTGGACTTTAATCCTGATAAAATTATACACTTATAGCATTACGGTGCAAGTACGTACGACCCAGTCGTGCACTTTATTTTTCAGTCGATCAATAACTCAAAAGGTATGGAGGAACGACTTATTAAATAATTTCGCTTGCTTATCTTTCAAGCAATTTATACCCGATAGGATGAGTCCATTTCTTAATGTACATATGTATGTACGTCCCTAAATACATAAAGAAGTTTCTCAAACAAATGAAGACAATGTCTCCAAAATCGTTATTAAGTCTAGTTTTAATCGAATTTTTTTTCTAGATTTCTAGGCCCAATAAACACAGATATAAATTCGTCAATCTTAGATTTGAAACTTTATGTGTTTATATGGCATACGTATGGATCCCACTTCGATGTTTAGATAAAACGTTCAACATTATGCGTAGATTAGCGTTATCACTATGTATAATATTTTCATTAATCATATTCACAAAACTGACAAATATAACAAAATTTAGCTCCACCCTCCTACAGTCCAACTTTATTCCTGTCTAATTTAGAGAAACTTCGTATATTGTTACTTGGCGGTCGATGTGCAACCACAGGTTGTTACATATGTAATTGCAGTCAAACAACACTTTATTTAAAATTGAAACCTAGGACAGCATTTATAAAGTTGATCCACACATATCACACTGTAAGTCACACAGCGATTACGGTTAATAGTCCGTAGATTACAAACTTCAAAATGTTTAGTATTTTAATAGTGAATAGTGAAGTTTTTATTAGAATAATTTATTATTGACAATTGACAAAATTTTCTCAAAAATGTTAATATCAACCTTGTTCGTCCCTGCTTAAATTGACCAAATAATACTGAACTTCATTTAATTTGGGAGAACATCTCAAGAGTGTAGTAATTGAATCTTCGTAGACAAATCACTCGGAGGTATATTTAAAAAAAAGTCAGAAATGGAGTCCAAACTCCTGTTATTGGGTGCCTGTATCCTCCAAAATTTGGCCAGTTTGGCCTTAATACTTTTGTATGTTTGTTATTTTTTAAGGTTGAACTTGTAGTCGAGCAGTGCTCCTGGATAAGGCGGAGATCATGCACTCACGGTAGGATTCACTTGAACCAGAAAAGTCCTACGTACTGTTTGCATGGTTTTAACGATAGTGTGTTTTCCTTCTAGCATTAAATGTTTTAGCGATTTATTTGATGGTATAAAACTTCATGAATCAGTGGGGAATTTTCCTGAATTCCTCAACGTTCATGATTATAGGATATCTTTTCAAATTCAACCTCCATAAGAAAATCTCTTATATCGCATCTATTTACTCGTAAAGGCTGATGGAAAAGAAAAGCGTGTTTTACGAAGTGCTACTATGTTTTCCTAGTGGGCACCGTGGCTCAGTGGTTAGTGCGTTGGACTATGGAGCAAGGGGTTCGAGATCGAATCCCAGTCGGGGAACATCTAAAAGTTTTTCACGGCCTCACCTCTCGCGAGCGTCTGACAAACATCCGAGAGTACACAACTGTCTCGAGAAAGCTTCTCAAATAACAAATTGCCCTTCGGACACGGCATTAAACAGTAGGCCCCATCCGTTCGTGTAAAGAATATAACACGCACAACACGAATGGTTGTGAGAAGCTAGGTCTTGGGTCCCATCGACCTGTTGCGCCAAGTATTTATTTTTTTTTTTTTTTTACTATGTTTTCCTCAGTAGTGTGAATATAGACGACACTCTTATCAACAGATAAGAGTTTTCTAAGAGGAATTCTCATTTCCACTAATTTGTATCATACATTCCATTATGTAGCACATACTACACTCTAATCAAATTGAATTGAGTACTTTTTCTACTAAATTCCACTCAAAAATTTAATGTGACTTCAAGTTTAAAACTGTTATACGATCTATTCGTAACTAACTAAGCTCAAACAGTGCCCTACAGTGGAACACAGTCCAGTCGTTTGAAATTTGAACTTGTCCAGATGCCCGATTTAAATTGGAATCAACCACTTTACCCAGTCGATGGCGTGGGTATTCAACCATACATGAGGTGGAACGCCATCGTCTGTGTGGCGAGCTTCCGACGTACTCGTACTTCATCCGCAGCGCATGATGATCACTTGTTGCTTGGAGCGCTTAGTTCCAATCTTGGGTCGATGCATTGTAGATCGCTGAAAAAGAACGGCCGTTAGATTGCAGATCGCATATATCCGATTTTAAATTACTGTGCTGTTCGTTTATTTGTGTCACTTTTTGTAATCTAAATTTGCAGATAATTTAATTAAGTGAATAATTATAATTTAATTTATAAAGTGCATTCATTGGGTCATATGGAGGAAATTACGTCATTTTATCGGTTTTGAAAGAGGGGTCATCCAACAAGTGTTTTTGTTTGTGAATACGAAGAAATAAGAAGAGTTTTCCAATTTTGGAAATAATAGTGGGCGGTGTTGTATCGTTGTGTGTTTTTGCAGTGGAATAGTAATGCCCACATAATAATCAAAACGACCAAGTCTTCCAAAACGGGAATGTATACGAATTACGTTTCCAGACTGAATAATTCTTTGCAGTTCTTTTTTTGTAAATTGTGGGAGTTAAATTGTTCATACACGGATTAAGTCATCCGTACAACTACTTAGATACAAAGATATATATAGTAGTAAGTATTATGAGTGTATTAAGTGAAAAACCAATTTAAAAAAAGCTATATGTATGTATGTATGTATTATAAATTGATTGAAGGCATGCAAAGGATTTCATCTCATTTAAAGAAAAAACGGTGGAATTTGAATGACTTTGGCTCAAAATTTTTGGATTTTTTTTATAAATTGTTGTCTCGATCAAACCTGCAGTAAGACTTGGTGTAGCTCCTTATACTCCTGACAGGCGTTAACAATTATGACTATGTACTTCGAAACTATTCTTATAATAAATTTACTAAAGTGCCAGAATTTTCCTGAAATATTCTGTTTCAGAAAGGAATAGATTACTGCTGACGATGGCTGATTTCTAAACGTCATACCTCAAATGACTAATGCCAGCAATTAATCAATATTTACATTTTTGAGATGCCGTGACGTGACGGGTACTTCAATCCTAAGTAATTTGAAGTTAAGGCTCGAGACGCAATAGAATTATGTATGCATTTTTAGATTAGGGGTATAAGTGCTGGGTTCGTTTTAGAACTGCTATAAAAATTAAAATTGCTCATGGAAAATAATTTCAGTTAAATAGCTGCCGCCGCCGGCTATCCGGAAACTGTTAGGTTGATTTATTTGATAGTTCGGGACCCTATTCCATGAATAGGTTCATCAATATTGTGCCTAAGTATCTGAATCGTCTCTGGGTTGTAAAATTGCAGCTTCAAATTCAGGTTACATCACCAGGAAGATACATATTTTATTGAATGTTTTGGATGACACCTGATGACGTATGGGAACAAGATGCTTCTGACGTAATCCAGTAACGCGTTCGATAAAAGATGATGCAAAACATCCAGTTGATGGAGTTTTGTAGCTTACATACGCCATTGATAGCACTATAAATTTAGTAGTATGTATGTATGTGGTTGTAAAAATTACGTTACAATTTCAATAAACATATAGTTAAACATTTACGACTGTGATTCGATTATACACATCGTTATTTTAATTTGCTACAGTCACAGCTTTAAAAGCTGGTTATTAAATTCGTTTGTTAATAGTTTGTTAAACGCTAGTGCACTTACATGTCAACTATTTAGTGTTTGGCTTAAATCTATTATGCAGTTCAGCATCGTTTTAAATATCACATAGCTCTGTCAAGTGATAAACTTTGTTTTGCCATATTATTATGCAGCCTGATGACTTTTACTACTACGAATACACAATCAGTAAAACAATAGCTCCATTTAGACATAAATCATCTTCGGAACATTTGCCCTAGGTACCCGTAATGTCATCTATTGGAACTATCGCGCTCTACAATTTGACAGTTTATAAAACATTGGATGCTTCAGTTTAAAACCATCCCAATCATTGCCATGCAAGGAACGTATACATTCGTATGACTGTACCTTATTTTTTTCAAAGAAAATATAAAAAGTGCACCATATTTTTAACTGAACAGAACTGTGTCCATTTTCGAGTTCATCTGTATGGTTATACATAAAGCAGATGAAAAGTTTTCAATGGTGTGGGAATGCACCCCATACCATAGTACTTCTGCCACTGACCCGGTTTTGGGTCGCTTTCTGTCGAATTTGTCTTTTCTGACGTTAAGACAATTTATTACATTTTGCTGGCATTACATTATTACATTTCCGCCATTATTTGTGTTTTTTTGTAAAAAAAAACTTTGTCAGACTGATTTATTTTTCCAGCAATTAGTCTGTTGGAGTAACCTTAATCCTTAAATAATCGAATGCAATGAAAGGTATCGAAAGGCAGTGTTTTTCCTTAGTACATATGTACATATGTATGTACATATATGTAAAACCGAATTTGACTGAGTAGGTATTCAATTTTCACTCAGTCAACAAAGGAAGGAAATTTCGTGCAATCTTATGTTTTAATAGTTTAAAGTATCGTTGAATCCTTACTTTATAGTTGTATAGATTTATATAAATCTATGCATAACCACGTCTGAATGTACACTCTACAATTACATATGTGAATTGCATATTTGTTTCAAATAGTACATATCCATATCTTGTAACGAATCTAATCTCGTCGTCAGCATTTTGAAATCTTTGCGAAGCAAACTGAAACAGCCATCAAGACTCAATAATATGAGACATTAGCACATTCAAATATCCTCAAGTTATACAAAGGAATCTACTGTTCACACACCTTCCTCGAATTTAATAAGCAAACAACATTATTTATAGTACAACAAACTGAGGGCGTGGAAACGGCTTTGATCATAAAATGTAACAATAAGCGTTTGTTAATCCAACGAGTAACAAACCAAAAACAAAATACTATGTAGATACCTACTCTACTTGATGTTGTACAATTAAAAAATTCTGATCACAAGGGCAGAAGCGTACGAGTATCTGATATCACTTATAAGCAGAAAAATTCTTCGAAAAAATATTTATGGCATAAACAAAACGACTCCCCAGTCCGGTGGCAAGTGTTTAAAAGAACAGTGTTTGCAGTATGCCGTCCCATAAAGATCTCCATAAAATTTTGACACTAAAAAAGATAAATAAATAGAGTGCCTAGCAGCACCGATGTAGGCGATACACATATGTTTGCTCGATCAGTAGTCAAACTCATGCACCAGTTTATATTGTTAAACAAAGAAGCCAATAGAGCGGAATTTTTTAATTAAGTTTCTTACTTTCGAATTTGTGTGAGCAGAAAGAAAAGTCTTTGTAGGCTGCGCTTCCTCGCCACGGACGTACACTCACAGCGGCTTTTGTAAACATTTGAAAAGTATATAGTCTGTGCGCCAGGCTAGTGCAATGAGTTTATTTGCTTAAATTATAAAGAAGACTTTTGGAAAGGAAGGAATTTTGTATATTTGCACAATAACTCATTGCGTACATGCAGTTCGATCGATTCGTATTAAACATTTACACAAGTGAAGGCAATGTAAAGAATCAATTCGCTGGTTTTAAGGTCAAATGACACATAAAGCCTACAATTTGAACTTTAGGCGATTTACTGTTCTACTATATATTTTTTTTAGGTCCTCGATAAGACCTTAACAGTGACCGAGCAAGTGGGAGGTATGTATTTACTTATGGCATAAACAAAACGACTCCCCAGTCCGGTGGCAAGTGTTTAAAAGAACAGTGTTTGCAGTATGCCGTCCCATAAAGATCTCCATAAAATTTTGACACTAAAAAAGATAAATAAATAGAGTGCCTAGCAGCACCGATGTAGGCGATACACATATGTTTGCTCGATCAGTAGTCAAACTCATGCACCAGTTTATATTGTTAAACAAAGAAGCCAATAGAGCGGAATTTTTTAATTAAGTTTCTTACTTTCGAATTTGTGTGAGCAGAAAGAAAAGTCTTTGTAGGCTGCGCTTCCTCGCCACGGACGTACACTCACAGCGGCTTTTGTAAACATTTGAAAAGTATATAGTCTGTGCGCCAGGCTAGTGCAATGAGTTTATTTGCTTAAATTATAAAGAAGACTTTTGGAAAGGAAGGAATTTTGTATATTTGCACAATAACTCATTGCGTACATGCAGTTCGATCGATTCGTATTAAACATTTACACAAGTGAAGGCAATGTAAAGAATCAATTCGCTGGTTTTAAGGTCAAATGACACATAAAGCCTACAATTTGAACTTTAGGCGATTTACTGTTCTACTATATATTTTTTTTAGGTCCTCGATAAGACCTTAACAGTGACCGAGCAAGTGGGAGGTATGTATTTACTTCCCTATATTCAAATTCTCGACATATGAAAACATGAATTTAAAACTTAGAAATTCACAAAGTAAACAATAGAAATATGACAGTAAATAAAATTAGTAATAAATTTAAATAAGGACTCACTGCGGGTGTTTGTATCACTGGTGCTCTATTCTGCGATGCTGTGTCGCAAGCAAATCCAATCATTCTTACTTAGCTTTTGGTATCAGAGAGCCGGTTAGTGTAAATGGCATTAACATCGTATGGTAGAACTCCGTTTAAGACGTACTATAGTATGGTTCATATTACAAAAAATATGCTATCTAGCGTTTAATAGAAGAAACTTCGTGCTTCTCACGGGATTCAAAACTGGCCACAATTTCTTGGCGGGTCACCACAGTTCAAAAATGTATGAATAAATGGCTTACACTTGTGCCAACGAGCCGGATACGCACATCCTGAATCTACCTTCCCGGGGCACAATGAAACAGTGACGACTTATGCAGAGGCTGCAGCGATATAGACGTATTCTAAGTAAATAATAAATAACTTTTTTGTGGCTGGATAAAACTAGACAAAGTTCTCAACACTGTCATGCGCTATTGAATTGCCTCATTGTATCTGTACTAATTCAGAAGCTGTACCATTTAGAGTGATTGTACCGCCTTTGCCGTATAATTTTTTGTCCGCCAGAACTTCAGGTATTTGCCCTTAAAGATCATACCTCTTAACTAGGACACCCTGTATATATTCGATTCTTTATTTTACCAAATACATACAAGACTTATGGTATAGATGTACGGGCAAGTTTGTACGATCCAATCAGGCACTTTATTTTTTTTTGGAAAGCATCTTTCGCGTACGTAGAGGATTTAGTGTACCAAATAATGTACATAGTTGTAGTCTACATATTCTATTTCACAATTTGCAAAAACTATTAAAAGAGGAATAAAGCCGTGTCATGACTTCAAGTTATGACTACTTATACCTACAAATCTAGTAGTCGATATACTAAGCAGACATGTATGCCTCATGCACATCCACGTGCAACATGTCATTTGCATTCCAAAACGTAAATACTTGAAACTAGCTTTACTTGCAATACAGGTTTTGAGCCCATTCAAGCCGACATAGCTATGAATTATACCCTTTCTTTTTTACTTGCACCTATAGGGCAAGTATTGGTTTCGTGAAAAAATCGAACTCGAGATTTTAATCAAACTTGACATTACTCTAATGGAGAAGTCCAAAAAAGTGGGTCCGGCAATTCCGTCTGCCTGTCTGTCTGTCTGTTTGAGCGATTGCAGCCTAAACGGCTGGACGGATTTGCTTTAAACTTTAGTGTATCATACCTCCGCGGAATGAAATGAGTCGCTTTACGCTTGAACAATGTTGGGAAATATTGAAATCTTATTTCCAAAGTGAGTGCTGTGTAGCTCAAACAGTGCGTTATTTGAAAAGAAGTTTTGGTGGAAATGAAGCCACGCCTAATTTACTGGGAAGAGCAAGACTTGCATTTCAATCCTGATACGATTGTACACTTATAGCATTAAGGTGCAAGTGCGCACGACCCAGTCGTGCACTTTATTAGTTCTTTTATTTATTTCGTCATTGCTTTCGATCGAGCTGGAAACAAAAACTACGGCCAAGTATATCTGCACACATTCGTTAAAGCGTTGAAAATAGACGGAAAAAACAAAACTGCAATTTCCTTTCAGGGGAAGTTGCTGTAACCGGTCTATCCGCTTGCCTGTATAGGATGTTATCCTTTTCGTTTTGCTTGCATTTCGCTTTTAGACAGAATTTCTACTAGCCGATCTGTATGTGGCTAGCAACCTTTGTTGAGACAATTTTTTCAGCACTGCTAACCGAGTGGTGGGAATGCGATGACTTTGTGGTTTATCATTCAGTTGGTGTATGCTTTGTAGGTGATTCGTGGTTTGTTTGCCTTTGATAAATTGCATCCTCTTTGTCTAAGTACAAGGTGGCGCAAAATTAATCATCCAATTTTGTGGAAAAGATGATATACGCCAAGTGGTTGTCGCCAGTGTTGATACACATTTTTGCCCGTTTTATGGCATTTTCCATGACTTTTCGCAAGATTTCTGGTGATAACTGTTCGTATTCCTGTGGAATATTCTCCTTAAGCAGTGTGATTGTCTGAGGCTAGTTGGCATAAGCCCGCGACTTCAAGTAGCCCCAAAGAAATAAGTCTGCGATGGTTAAATCGGGCGATCTTGCTTGCCACGTCATATCGGCAAAAAGGGGAGATTACGTGACCAGGAAATGCTTTCTTCACAATATCCATTGCGGCTCATGTTCGGTTGCACCATTTTGTTCACCAAGCGCTGCTCATCCAATTTCAGCGGAAAGAAGTCTTTCATCATGGCCCTGTAGCGTTTGCCAGTAACAGTGACCGTATTGCCAACGGCGTCCTCAAGATATTCTTAAGATGCGAAATCTAAGTACCCGTTCGTATTACGAATGCCGTCCATCGCCTCCAGCTGAACGATTTAAGCATTACGTTTCATTTTCGCTTTGGAGGGACTTCCCAAAACAATAGTGTCATATAATGGCACTCAATTTACGTCTTCCGAGTTCCAAAATTTCTATAATAAACATTCAATTCGACATATGATGTCAGACACTATCAATCCTTAGTCGAATGGAGTGGCGGAGAGAATGATCAGAACATTTGAGACCGCTTTTGATGATTTGGCGATTTTCTTATCTACATACCGTTCTACTCCAGATGAGAGAGGAACATAGCCAGTAAAAAAGTTACACGGTAGGCAGCCACGGACTTTACTGTCTGCCATTTTACCCGACATTGAGAACACAAAGAAGAAGTCCAATTCGAGTGACACCAAGTTCAGCGTCAGTCAACCTGTTTTTGCGCTGCAATATCTACGTGGGGAGATATGGATCGCTGGAAAGATTTTGAAGGCTTTTGGAAAACGAATGTATCTGGTGCAAACAAGTAATGGCTCTGTGCGAACCAAAACCAGAGGTCCGTCTGGTGATGCTAAATTGCGTGGCCCGTCGTTTGGTTGATGTTTCTTCATTCTCAGTAACATCGGCAGCCACCGCCGCAATATTTTCGGCCGAACGACCAGTCCAGTGGTGGCCAACGCCCTACATTGTCTCGAGTCGAGTAGCTAAGCACTGGAATGTTGGCTCAGTTGGCACGACACGATTAGGAAATCTACGTCGAAATTCACGCTGAGCTAAAACCACCGTGCGATTATTGGTCAAAACAATCCACGCTCTTGCAGAGTATAGCGCTCCATTGCTTGTCTGTTTGTATACTGAAGCTGTCTAGTTCACAAATGTCAAATATGATTGACGTACGACGCCATTTGCAAAAATTATAACATAATTTGGTATTATGTGTCTCATCTCCAGACAGATCTGCCCGAAGCTGTATCAAAAACGCTGGTTAGACAGAAAAGGAAGCTCATAGCAACTCTAATGAGTGTCATTACAGGACAAATGACTTGTGCAGAAGCTACATAGACAAAGAAGAGGAAGAAACCATTCTTCACCTCCTTTGTACAAGCCAGGCTCTCTCCGCTCAAAGAAGATAATTTGGGCAAACTGGTTAACGCCAACATAAACGGCCTCCAACTCCTTATGATTAAGCTCTCCTTGGTTCTAAAGGAAATTTTATTGTTTTTAAGAGAAATTTCCTAGACCTGAGGTCGCTACCGTAGCCTGCCATGACAACATAACCTAATGAGTATTGAAGTCTTATGTTGTTTTATATACCACTGCATCCATACGCAGATTTTTGCTTTTATAAAACTACTTTAATCTTAAATATTGACGTTTCATCTCAAACGCCACGACGCGTCGTCTAGATTCTGGGTCTTGGTCTAAGATCCTTTTTACAGAATTTACCAGACTGGTATGTACATACATATATTGAATGGATAATCTGTAGATGGGAAATCATCAAAGTAACAATTGCGTACGTGAGCGTACTATCCTATGCGAACTTACAATAGAACGTAAGTCAGGCAAATAGACCAGACAGTCCAGTACGAAACCTGCAGTAAAAATTCTCTTCAAAGTTGCAGGGAACTGATATCTTCGTCAGTTACTGCAGCCGGTGCAGTACACCAACATTACTGAATTTTTGACTTCAATCAAGCTCAGTCTATTTACTTATCTTGAAAAGTGAACTCCAACTTATCAAGATTCTTCATTGCTGTTGAGCGCGTACGTAATCTGTCCTGAGTTAAGCCCTCAAAAATGCCAACAACACCTGTCGATAAGTAACCTATGGAGCCATTAAATCGTTTCTAAACAGTCCATTCAATTACCAATAAAATACATTAATCACAAAGTTTGTCTAACTACCTTAGGTGTGTAAGCCAAGTAGGTGATATAAACGTGTTTGTTTACTTCTAGGTCAAATTGTAGTCCCCTTTAAGTCCATCACTCAATATTTTCAATCGATTAATTTTCTATTTAATTAGTCAAACAAGTGCATTGCACCGAGAGCTGAGTCAATGAAACCTTATACTCATGGGCGGATACATGGCAACATTTTGTGGTCATCTTTTCTGAATCATCACCGAGGTGTGGTCTCAATGCGATTAATTCCTCAACAAATACAAAAATAAATTTAATGACGTTTGATTAATAACATTATATGCGTAACGAATTGGTCTTTGATTTGTTGTTGAGAGATGAGAAAAAATCAAGAAACAACAATCATTCGTTTTGATTGGGTGATGATTGAAAGCGATGTGTAAGCACTTCTCCCCCTTAGTGCAATCTCAAGGCAGTTAAAGCCAGCAACAGATACAAATGTACATAAATACATACATTCGAATAAATGAACAATTTTAATTAGCTGCACCTATCGGATGCGAAGCTTTTGTGAGGTTCCACGCAACAATGAGTCTGAAGCTCAGATACTTTTCAGTCTCACGTTCAGATACCTGTATTTTGTGACCAACGACGTCACTCATTTAATTCCACCGGATGTACGCTGCTTGATCCATGCTCGCTTCGGATATGGTATTGGACAGTAATAATGGAAGACATGACAATAATTATTCAACGTGTTTTACGTTTGCCGGTCGCAATCTCAATTAGGTTGGCGTTGTGTACAATCGCATCGGGCGTCTGAAATGGACACGAGAATTGTGTATATGTGGTCGTATCGTATGGCGAGTCGATTGCGCCACGATTTGCCAGAAAATTACTGACTAAGACTTAGGGGCCCCCGTGAATTCACTTTTTCCTGCGGCGTGGGCAGTGATGCCTCATTTGATTACGTGAATGTTAATTTTTTCTTAAAAGTTCAGCTAAACAATGGTAATAGAACCATAAAATGGTCATAATAGAAGCGCAGTCGTGACATGGTTCAAGTCAATTAAAATCGTATCAAGCGATGACAAATTTGAAGATTTGATATTCTGTGCACGACTTTTTGTCCGAGAGTTTGTGAAGTCCGATGATTAATTAACGTTCTTGTGTTAGATTATGAGACGGACAGACATTGTTCATTAGAATTGATTTGATTTTGATAAGAAATCGGAAGTGGAAGAGTCTAGGAATCGATCTGGGGACACCATTAGCGATTAATCTCCAGTCATATGCATTAGATGGCTGATGGCATTTAGGAACTCAGATCGAATAGATAACTTAAGATGCTGAATTTCGGAGAGATATATTCTTTTCCAGGAAATGAGAAGGCCGACAGATTGATTGGGAAAGGACACAGCTGAAAGCAGTTAGTAAACAAACAACATACAATGGCATTACGTTGACAAAACAAAGACCGACAAACTGGCAGAACTGCAGCATGTAAAATCTACACCCAACGGAAGAAAGTATAAAACAGCTCAGAGGCCTTATTTCGTGTTTTGTTTGTCTTTAGAAAAGGCCTCTAATTGTGTATTTCGAAAGCGCTTGTCAAAGTCATCTGCTTTTCCGGAAAGTTTTTTTTATTAAAATCGAATGTGAAAAAAAAAGAATATTGTGTCATTTGATTACCTATCTGCACAATTCGGAGTTTTAGTGCAATTTAGACAATTTATAAGACAAGAAGGCTCCCTTTGACAGCTTTGATCGTTGTTGAGTTGTTGACATAAACCTCCTACTTCCCTTAAGACGTTAAATCGCGTGGGAGGTGGCCATTCTCGAGATTACACGATTATCGAACTTCCCCTTGAATAGATCAATTGTTTGACCAGCTGTATGGTATGTGCCACTATCTTGTTGTCGATCCAATTCTGGCCAAAAACAGTCTTGGGACGATAACGAACTCGAAAAATACGATCAGACAAAATACAATCAGACTTTCGACATAAAATCCACACCACAATAGTCTCTTGAAGGACATGTGGGTTTTTTTTGGTGGCACGTCTATTAATCAAAAAACGATCTTCACCCTTGAAGATGACTTCTCGATGAAATTCGGGATTGACTTCAAACTTTTGCAGAACCTAATCCAAATAGTTTCAGCGCTTTCAATGATCAAATGAGGTAATTTGATTTTGTAAAGCTGTAGCCAAGGTCCTTACGCAAAATTCGCCACTATCTGGACTAAGAGACATTCCTGTGAACGAAATGAAATCCAATCGACTGATTTGACTCATTTTGAACTGAAGCACTTACGGCTGCGATATTTTCGGCGATGCGTTATCTCACTGTGAATATATTAACTCGAATTTATTCACTATCACATGGTCAGGTCTGGTGGGACCTTTATTAAGACCCAAAATTGGAGTAAGAGCTTTTAAAGTTTCGGTCACCGACTCAGAATCTTAATAGCAATTTTTAATGATTTCCAAAAGTTGCTCATTCATGAACTTCACCACCATAAAAATGAAAATTTAGGCCGATGTTTTAATTTTGACAGATTATAAAAAGTGTTTAAGGGTCCGTCTACATTGAAAGACAAAATTGTTATGTTCCTATTGAAAAATCAATTACAGAATAAGACAAACTGCTTTGCTTTTGTATTCAACTAATATTTACGAGTCACGCAGAGTTGGGCGAATTCGATTTTTAAAAATAAGGTAATCTAAGCTTGGTATTACCAAATTTAGATTAAAAAAATCTGTGTATGTATGTCAACTCGTCTACTAATTATGGACTTATGACCAATTCTCTTCTCTCAAAAACTTGTGGGGTTAAGTATTTTCTAAAAACGTCTCTTTTTGATTTAATTTGACTTAAACATAATTTATTGACACATGAGGTAATGCGAATATCATTACCTAGCGACGTCAGAAAGCAGAAGGATGAATTAAACATTTTGATAGGCATACTTTCCTTCAATTAAATCTGTGAAATGAGTTGGTGCATGCTATTTACCAAGTCATCCCCGGTTGCCTTGAGTAGTTCTGCTGGCAAGCCCTCCGGCAAAGCAGCCTTGTTATTTTTCATGTGAAGTTATCTTAAGACCGAAAATGTCTTCTACCAATTTTAAGACATTTGTTTTATTAGAACATCAATGATTGTGCTAAGACTCTATTTAGTCTTCGATTATAATATTTATTTAAATAACTTGTATCTAGGTTCCCGCTGATTCTGCCATGTACCTCACAACAGATGTGTGACCGTAATGCACCATTCCTGTGGTCATACACATCTGTCTGCTGCTGGCTGTTTGTTTGTTAAAGACTTCATGACCTTTACAAAAGTCGTAAACTGTCGTGGTCAACATTTATTTGCTCTTGCACGCACCTTACATATTTTACACCATATTATACCATGAACTAAACATTTTGTTGAGGATTACAATGTTTACCGCATAAGCTCGCTATTTATAACCATCACAGTCTATTTAAAAGCCTACCGCATTTATTACCAAACAGGTTTCGTATGTGTTTACATTTAGGTTGATTGGATAGGAAACCTAAGAAACACCTTAAATGAATATGCACGAGCTTCTAATTGGCTTTATTCAAAGACGAAAGTTGTTTTTATCCAAAAACCTCAGCAATTAGGACAACATTTTTTGTCACACCAACGGTCACATATCATGAAATGCCTTTAAGATAAATGGATTTTAAACTCTCAATAATTTAAGGCCGGTTAATAATTATATGCCTGCTAAAATAGCTACTTGTAATACAGACGCGTTATGCAAATTGTTATAGAAAACTCTACGGAAATTAATTACCAAAGTGACGGCCTATACCACGTTCTGCGAAAGCCCATAAACACCCATGGCTATCTTTGGTCGATTATTAGCTTAAGCATCTGAGATTTGACCGTTTGCGGACAACAAGAAAATACCCAAACAAATTAACCTTAATGGGCTGTCAAAACACAACAAAAGTATATGTTAATTAATTACCAAGGAAGCTATTCGGTCCCCTGCCTTAATCTTGTGGGAATAAAGTAGATAAACCTTTTTCACGAAATGATGTGTCGGATACATGAAAGCTATCGCACCTAGCATGATGTATAATAAATGTATCTAACCAATATACGTGTTTAGGTATTTATGTTTATCCCCAAGAGTTCATATTAACCATCGGAGTGATAAGAGAGCGTAGCTTTATGGAGCTGTTAGGATACACATGAACATATAAATGCATTTAGATCGCATCATTAAAATAACTAATTTATTGGTAGCGGTGTTGAGGAGGTTACCAAATAGTAAACAGATTCTACTTTAGTTTGTATCTGAATGGTAAACAATCTATGTATGTATGTTGGGTGCTCAATATTAATGAGTTAGACAGGCAGCTATATTTATATTCTGTTTTGATGACACACTAGGACAGTCAAAGGATAAACCTGCATAATGACGGTACACTTATCATTTAACTGTGATAAGTGTTTACTTATTTTATTATAGTTGAAGATACTACCTTTATCTGTAGCCAGCTAACTGAACGGAACTTGAAGACTTTACGGGCCGAGGTATTGCGAGAAATGGAGAAATGGAGAAGTAACTCCAATGATAAAAAGCTTATAGTATTACCATTCGCCACATCAGCACCGAAGATCCGTCACCTGATCTGAGTAATGGCATGAAAGTCACGCAAAAGTGATTCTCCATAAGCATCGTGAGAGTGGTATTACTTAAGTCTGACTCATTTAGATGATAAGCAAAAGTGAAGTACCCCTGTTAACAAGAATAAGTTGTCCGTTGACTTTCCTGCTGGAAGGCAGTAAAAAAAAACGCTGGTCCCTTAAAAGATCAATGAGTTTTTCTTTTGTCTTGATTCATTCTGAAGATCCGTGCCACACATAATTGTCTGTGTAAGGCAAGGGAACAGTTTCCTCTCATACAAATCGCCTGGTTTCGATGGTGTCTTACAGCAAAATTTTGACGTACTATGTCCCCTGGGTCAACGTTATCTTTAGGAGTTGTTTAAGCTTCCATTTCACCCCTAGATCATGGAAAAGGGTCAAAGTGATCTTTTTAAAGGACCTTAGAGAGGTTGATCAACGATTTTATTAGAACAAATATAGAGAGTAATCTGTTATAAGTATCCCAGCAACCCTATTGGAAGGTATACATTCGTTGGAGAAATCTTTTGAAAACAAGGATTTCACTATGGTGTCGCAGACTCATCAATTGTTAGCTGGGGTGTAGTCTAACCAGAAGGTCGGTGTACAGGGGTGGGTATCCCCTAATGTCGAGTACTATCACCACTATTGTGGCTCATGGTATTGAATGAGATACTCTTAACCCTGGGTAATTAGGGGTTTAAAGTCGTAGCCTACCGCAATGTCGGTAGCGATATCAGGAAAGTTCTTTCTTACAGTTAGAGATCTGATGGAATCTGCTTTAAATAAACTCTTTAAACGGACAGACAGTGTTGATCTCGAAGTAAATTCATCAGAGACTGAACTATTACTGTTTACAAGAAGGCACTATATACATATGTACCCCAAGGCTCAAAGGTATTCAACTGCAATTGGCAAATGACACCAGATACTTAGGGGTTTTTTTCGACAAGAAACTCATGTGGGAACTGAATATTCAAGACCGTGTGACCGTGCTAGGAGGGTCTTGATTGCCCTATATTCATGTATGAAGAGTATAACCCGAAACTATCGTTATGTAGAGAGTACTTGCCTGGTGGACGGCACTGGGCATGAAAAACAACGTTACAACTCGAGATGGTTCAAAGGTTATCCTACGTCTGTATAAAGGGCGTCCTTAAAACCACTCCTACAGCTACACTAGAAAACTATGCTCCATCTCCTTCCCGTTGATATCTTTAAGAGGTTGATAACAACTAAACCATCACTCTGCCTTAGGAAATCCTTGTGCAACTGGCTCTTGACAACTTAGGCCAGACAGACATACTAAACAACCATAACAGTATTTTTAGTAATTCTGACTAAATCGTCCCCTATTGGAATTTAAAGTCATGTATAAAACCAGATTCCTAGCAGAAGTGCTAGGCTAGTGTTAGACCAGAAGAAAAGCGGCTGTGAATGAAATGTCAAAATTTTCGCAGGTCGCTGATCTGAATTCAGTGAATTATCCTTCAGTACAAATCTTCGCAACCTAAGGAACTGTTCCGTTCTCATCGCACTCATTATGTCTATAATACACCAATGGCCAGAATGTTGTGTTTGACTAATAATATGGAAAAATCTTTCCACCTCAGCAAAAAATCCCTCTGCAAGTATCTTCAGCAGCGCTCTTTGTGTTCCTAGCCTGTTTCACCCAGTCTTAACCTTTTTGTGGCTAGGTCTTACGCGAGTGCTTAGTTTTAGTGCTTAATATCAAACATACTATGTACTGAACTCGACTGCAATCTAGGCACGTAACGCAATAATTATTCGACAAGTCTATTACCCGCATTTATCTATATCGTGTATAGGCATTTTCCAAACGATCTGCTGTAACTGAACCGTGCATGTAATACTTATGCATATGTACTCATCCATCTAATTGTAGATAAAACGTGTTCAGCTTTTAGTGGTCCCTCTGAGTGAGTCGAATCAAGTCTCTGCCTGACATGTTGAATTAGGTATATGAATCATAAATCGTACAGCAAATTATACGCTTGTGGGAGAGCAATGATAATATCTCGAGCGTTTTTTCCCAAAAAGCTGATTGTTTCTCTCTTTCGTTTTGTGTATCTAAATAAATTTACCAGAACTGTGTGTGGTGTTCTATTTGAACAGCACTTGACCTCGTCGGCCTATCAAGCAACACATTTCGGGCATGATTTATGGACGCTCATCATACCCTCATTTTTAATGAACTGAAAAACTTGCTATCTTGATCCGCATTCTGCGCTCGTATCCGAATAACAAGTTACATTTGAAGCCTAACGTGAGTGCGGGTCAAAATGTTATATGGCACACAACATGTAGAATAATAATTAAAATAATGCACATACGTGCGAACATTCATAAATTAATGCGTAGTCCGGCTATAACCATTAGGAAACTGTCTCGCTTTGATGGAGACTTTAAAATCCGGAAACCGAAGGAGCCATAGAGCTAATGAGCAAAATATGCAAAGTGACTATAGTCAGCTGATAGGAGTGTGCTGGTGCCACTCAGACCACCAAGTCTTTCCATTTCTTTACTCTAGCCATCGTAAAGTTTATATACTTACATATTTTGCATTTTAATTCATCAATGATGACTCCTTTGTCCGACACTGGAAACGAGAATAATTATTTACATCAGTCTGTGCTGAATTGTATATTCGGAATGTCAGGTAAATTGCACGCTGATCATTGATTCAAAGCACGCAATCGAAGGCAATGACTGGCCGTAATGCTAAGATTTTTTTTCAAATTGATTTATTTGCTTCATCGATTTGAGAAATTTTGCTTATGCATTACGAATATGCCGTGGAGTAGCTGTGTATTCTTGTGTTGAAATGGAAGCAGTTCGAATGATTTGCATTTTAAGATAGTCAGTTGCCTTTGTGTTATTTTTGGTTACATAAGTTCTATTGAATTCATTTGTTAACTTCACTTAATATTTTTAAGTTAGGTAAAGGAACATTCTCGGAACTCAAGTTGATGACTTTTTTTATAAACACTATGATGGGTCTCATATCACCAAAATAAGTATAATTTGTCTTCTGACTGGCGGCATGTTTAATTCTCGAGGGATTTTTAATGGGTCCATCATTCACTGGCACCTGCCAATCATCAGAGTATTTAACTGTCATACAGAAGCTGGACACTTTATAGACAGCAGACTCTGAAACGCTATACCTACCCTATGTCCCTTACGAACCTTTCGCACCCAATATTATGGCATAGAAATAAAGATATCACTATCAGCTCTTGACACACTCTAAGCGTTAGAGTTGTGCTTTTAAATACTTAATTACTTACTTAGTAATTAACTACAGTTCGGAGTGAACCTGGGCCTCAACCAACAAGCCTCTACAGTTAGCCCGGTCCTTAGTTAAAACTGCATCCAGTTGCGCGCTCTAATTCAGTTGAGGTCCCCTTCTACTTATGAGCGCCACCTAAGTGGAGGTCTTCCTCTACTTCGTTGTACCTCCGGGTTTGATTCGAAGATTCCATTCCATTCGAAGTGTCCATTCGCTCTACATGTCCTAGCCATCTCAAACGAGTGATTCGTAGTTTTTTGACTCGGTCGATATCGGTGTACAGCTCGTATAGTTCGTCTATTATCTCCTCGTCCAAAGTCCGTCAAAGCCAACGGGACCGAACATTTTACGAAAAATCTTTCTTTCGAAGCGACTGAGAATATCTTCATTCCACGTTTCAGCGCCATAAAGCAGGACTGGGATGTCTTATGTAGAGTCTCCTTAGGTCTTCGGGATAGAGCTTTACTACTCAATTGCCTTCTCAGTCCAAAGAAACAGCGATTGGCAAAAGTTATCCTTTTATTTCTGCGTAGGCGTTGTTTTCAGAATTTATAGCAGAGCCGAGGTACATGAAGTCCCTTACTACCTCAAAGTTACAGCTGTCGATTGTGACGTTCTGTCCAGTTCGTCGATGTTGTGTGTCCCCTCTCGCTGACAGCATATACTTCGTTTTGCCTCGTTTACCGCTAAACCCAATTTGGCAGCTTCCGTTTCAATACTAGTGAATGCTCCAGTGACAGTCCGCTAAGCCCGCTGAGCCCGCTGAAAGCCAGTCATTTCTCTTTTGATTGTTGTGGGGTGCCAATCACTAAGAACGTTCAGCGTCTTGAACTGAAAGAAGAATCATCCTGTTATATGGGTGGCAGGCAGACCACGCTAGCCGAATTACTGACGGATTATTCTCTGTTAGGTAGACATGGTGTAAGGCTTGAATCTTGAAATTTTGACGAAAGTCAAATTTTGTCCATAAAATGTTAAAATTCGTTCATAAATCGAAATGGTAAGTAAGAGTAACGAAAACAACCAACTCTTGTCGCACCACAGTGGATCTGCTCTCGTCCAAATAAATCTTATTGTCCAGCTCCATGAAGGAATATGTCAGAATCCTATACATATCCCAATTCAGACGGACAATGAGAGTACAAATGCTCCAAACAAATGGACTCAGTCTTGAGAACAGTTTTTACTCTCGATATCCAATATTTAATTTCAAACAAAGAAACTGTCGGAATTCCACATGGCAAACCAGTCGGAGGAATCAATGGACTAATAGAAAAATATGTCTAGTGAAGATGATATATGTACATACATACACCTGAACTAAGTTACCAGATGCCAGAAATCGAACCTGTCCTTTTAGTATCCTTTTTAATAATAATAGATCCAATGGATTGTATTGCCGCTAAAATTATCTGAATTATTAAGCCAAGTTACTACCCCCAACTGATAACTAACAGAAAAAACATATACATATATGTACATATGTTTATCGAGTGGACACGGTTAAGAGTTTTCTCTTAGAAAATAAACTCTCAAAATTCTGCCAAAAAACTCGCGTGCATAAAACCTTGAAAATATTACTCTCAAATGGACGGGGTAGCCACCCTCTCAAGAATTTACTAGCAAAAGTATACTCAAATGGACAGAGAACTCTTCAACTTTAACTGACAAGGAAATGTATTATATCTACATTATGTGTAAACCTAAAGTAAGCCAAAAATAGACACTGTTTGTAAACAGTTTTTGATTAAGTTGCTCGACATTCCTGTAATGCGTTTGCACCCAGCAGCAATGTTTTGCTAAATAAACCGTTCCGTCCGGCCGAAAGCCAACCATCCAGTTACACGAAAGCCGCAGGCATAGAAATGTCACGTAGTGTAAGCCTTGCTATGATAATTAAATATTGGTGTTCCGTTTAATAATCTTTAACGAACGTATCGTTAAACATTGTACTTCTGTTCGATGAATTTTACAGTGCCCCAGTTGACATCTGCCAAATACCTATTAACTTCCTCTATGGACCCCCAAAGGTATTCTTCACCATCTAACATGACATCCATAGATGGTTACTTTCTAAAATGACTTTCAAATGAGCCATTAAAGAGTCGCTTCCTAGTAGGAACATGTTATTGCTAATTGTGCGGTAAACGCTTGCTTTTTTCCCACAACATTGTACGATAGCGGACATAAAATATTTCTTTGTGTCGAACAAAAGAAAGGTTTTGTAAAGAAAAATTGCTTAACTTTCGGCAAAGTGTCAGCGTCCGACACTGCCTTGTCCAGTGGTCATGTCACCATGTCATTGTGTGGGAAACGTCGACCGCTAGATTCTGTGCCCCTAATTATTCCTAATGGCGGCAGTGACGATAATTATTTAGCGAAGTGATTGTCGTTTGTTTATTTTATCTCTAATGCTAAGCAGCGAGGTCTTTTCCGCAGCCAAATTCAGCGTGAACATTTTCGAAAATGATGTAATATGTTAATTAGATATTTGGTCGGACACTCCGGGTAAAGCTAAAGCGTCGTGTTGACACAGATCAAGTGTGACACGAAGTCCAGTAAGCATAGTAAAACACATTAAATCACGATGCGGCAATAAATACTTGTTGATGTTTAAACGAATTGCCTTCAATTTTGTGTTCACACTTGTGTTCTTTTTATATCGTATCCTAAGGGTATATTGACTTTGATAGATAGTTTGTAACATAGAGAAATCATCGTGAAAGAGAAGCAGTACAAGTGTAAACATTTTGAAAATTCGTTGACTACCACGCCCACTTTTTTATAAATGAACTATTTTATATTTATAAAATCGAAATAAATAATTTTATTGAGACAAAGTATTTAGACATTCGAATTCTCGTCATTTTGTCCACACATTGTTGTGTTCATGTTTCTCATTTTGGAGGCCTGTTCATCAAAAAACTTATTTTGATGAAATTTTGGGTGTAACATCCATAAAAGTTCGGAGATAAGCACTATTCGTTCCAGACGGATTGTAGCGTTTCTATATGTGTCTTTTTTTTGTAATTTAAATTCTCGTGCAGACAAAGCCATTTCGCTGAAGAAAAACTGACTGATATCCAATTGATTGATTCGAATTTGTGAAATATTAAATTGCTTGTGAAAGATCGATTGTTGTCTGTTGGGAGGCTCAAATGATGAACTTATATTGAAATTGATAGACTTTGCCCCTTAAGGGCTGGAAGCGAAATAAACATTTGAATAGAATAGATAATCCCTATTAAGTTGCAGAAAACAATGCGAAATAATTGTATGACATGCTAATTAGACAGGTGTCATGCAAATTGACCTAAGAAGTGATTGTGACTGATTGTGAACACAATAAGCCGCGAAAATAGAAGGGAAGCCGCATATTATGACTTACATAAATTAGAAACCTTACCAAAAACATTATTCATGTTTCTCTACAATTCATTTCAACGGTATCATATATGTATGTATACATACATGTGCGGCAATTTTGATTGAAATGGCTTCCTGATTCCTGAGTTTCTGTATGGGAAGAACAGGACACTATTCTACCGTCCGAATGGCAGTAACCATGAACCTGAAATCTACTCTATTGATATCAGTGATGGAACGGATTCACTGGGAAGCTTGAGGGATCAATAACGACGAATTTGTTTATATTCCCAGACAGGCGTTTCAAAAAAACACTAATTGAGACACACAAAGTGACATTTGTAAGAAGGATAAGGGCTGATCTCGGTTGTTGTTTGTTTACGTCCTGTATCGCATTGTGGGTCCTTGGGCCTTGACATCGTGTGCGATTTCTGGAAATATGTCTTAGTTCTCCCCAACTCTTTCCCAGTTGCCGTGCTTCCTTCTCAACTGTTCTGCGCCACGTTCTTCTAGGACCGCCGCGTATCCTGCCATTCTGAGTAAGAGGGTTCCATTGCATCGCATGGTAAGCTATGGACCTGTCACCCTTTCAGAGATTGTGTCCAATCCACTGCCACTTTCGTCGTCGTATTGTTGTGCCTATAGGTTCATGGCCCGTTCTCTGATAGAGTTGTTGGTTAGAGATACGGTTTGGCCAGAAAATCCTAAGGATATATTGTAGGCACCTATTGACCAAGTTTTTCAGCTTCCTTGAGATTGTGGCGGTCACCCTCCAGCTAGCTACCACATCCATATAGCAGCACAAATTCAACATTGGAACGAAACAGTCATAGCTTGGTGGTTAAGCTGATCGCATTTTGCTTTGCCTATTTGGCTAGCTACATTCAGTTTGGTTCCGCCATCGATTGAGACAATACTCCCAAGGTATTGGAAACTCTCTACTCTCTCTACCGTTTGTCCAGCATTTGGTGAAGGTCCATAATTCTGTGTGACAGCAGGCATACGTCGTCGGCGTAGTCTAGATGTTTGAGTTCAGATGTAAGAGTCCATCGAATTCCTCCGTTTCCTGTTGATAAGGCCGCATTTAGCACGTCGCTAATCACCAATAAATATAGTATTGGTGAAAGTATGCCGCCTTGCCGAATCCCACTTTGGACTTTGTAATTCCTCTGACAGCCTTCCTCTGTGCAAAATGTGACATGTGGACCCATCATATATAGCCTTGACAATTGCTATTAATTTATCAGGAATGCCTCTCCTGCGCAAGGCACACCACATAAATTCCCGATTAACACTATCAAACGCCTTTTCGAAATCGATGAACAACTGATCCCGGGCTTTACGGTCAAATGAGGGAAAGAGATCGCGAGAAGCTCGTGATCCAATAGCAATGCCTACAAATTTTGCCAACATAAAGGCAATAAAACTTGTAGAGAAACTTAAGAGAAAACCTTATTCTGCAGACAAGTTAACGGCGACAAAGACCAACAAGTTATGACCTATGTAGATGGTGGTAACCAAAAGAAAATGAGGATAACAATATCCAAGCCGGACGGTTTATTAGCTTAGCAACCCAAACCAACTGACAATAACTTGGTACAGAGTATAAGCATAAGTCATTCATAGGATTTCATATATACCAATTTATGTAAGTCATCTGAATTAGCTAGGGCATTTAGACATCCGCTGAATCAAACTCGGCAGTATAACTCAGTTCAAAACCTCGCTTTAGTTGACCATCACAAGTAGACGGAGACTTCAATCGACTTGGAGTGCACAACTAGAGGGAGTTAGCTAAGGCTCGGGCAAACTGAAGAGCCTTGTTGAGATGCTAACAAACCATGTGCGAGAAAATAGTTTCTCGAACCACTGCACTCAGAAAGTGAATCTGCCTGGTAATACAATGGACCGAAACGGAGTCTGAGTGCTTCGGGAATTCGGAAGGGATAAAATCGATGTTTGTTTGTGCATTATTTCCTTGGACATATGACCTGGGCAACTCTTCTCGTTCTCACCTAAGAGGTCGGCTTTGTATACTGAACAACGTTGATACCGTTGGTCCTACCAAACTGCGTTACAGAAGCGTCTTAAACTAGTAGGTTCTTCTAAGTATTGTCTTTATTAATTTTTCTTATGATTTTTTTTGTTTTTATTAAATCAATGCGAATGCATATTATTCTTTCTGCCTTTTACCCTCCAAATTCATTACAATGTTAACCAATTCTCTCTTCCACTGTTGGGCCATAACTTATCTTAAAATGAAACTCACCGCAGGGACCGGCGACAATTTTGTTATTACTTGTATATCTGTGCACTTACAACTTCTTCAAGTGGAAATCCACTTCAATCACTCCAATCCAAAAGCAAAATATTTTTATTTTTTTTTTCAATTAGTTCCATTAATTGGTTGGATTCAAATTCTATTTCAATACCATTCTTCTGAGATAAGCCACTTACTGAAGACATGTAGACGAGAGAGAGAATGAAAAAAAGGGGGCCAACAAGACGGCATCTCACAGTCAAAGATCATTTATTCATCAATCGATCAATACTCTGACTTAGTGGAACGAATAACAACGCTAATGGATTTCGTTTTTCTGTTATGTGTACTTTCAGATCATATCAGCACGTTTGGGTAAGTCCCAGACATTACGAAAAGGTCGTATTCCACAAAAATGTCCGACTTTAACAAATGCGGTTTCGTCGATCCCCAGGTAAAAGTTTATATTGTAGTGGAATTGGAACATATTTAATAATTATATCTTTCAGGTTCTCTTGGGGATGGCACTGGAGAAAAGAAATATACGAGACTTTAAGGTTGCACTAGATATGGGAGCGAGTCCAAATAAAGAGGATTCCCAGCATTTATGTGTCTTTGAGAAGGCACTACAGACGAAAGGATGTGTGAAGTTTGTCGAGGAATGTCTGAGGCATGGTTGTAATCCATTAAATGTAAGTAAAGCAGTATCCTCAACATAAAATGTTTTATTATTTGCTTAGGGGCTTTCAAGGCGGTGTTCATACAGTGCTCACTTTTATTAGCTTCTCTTATGTAGGTACATAGGTGGATAGGTATACAGCTTCCTAGGATAATCTTTTTAATGTGGGGGACAACAGTGAAAGATGGTCAATTGATGGCATTTGATCCACCTCAATATGATCCTGCAATATCTTCTCATGTCTCTTTTCCGTTAGTGTTTTGGGTGAAATGGGCGAAATTGAACAAATTTACCAAAAATAAGCAAATCGGATGATTCAGTTTAGCATTTGAAAATCAATGCGAAGTACCACGATCGAAGGTGGAAAAGGTTCCTCTATCCAAGTCATAAGCAATGCACATAAAGTGGGCCACTGGTAACCTCCTCCTCGTCTTAAATAAGAGGTCAATGGTCTTGACCTTATTATAGACAAAAGCATCCCGTGGAATGAGTAAGAAAAAACGTGATAGTAGAATTATGTCAAAACGCAAAAAATTATAAATAACTAGTTGGTACCGGGGTATGGTTGTCTGACAGTGAATTTCTCTCTCCTGATAGTTAATTCCACTCTTCTAGTTTAGGAATAAAATAAGTTTTATAGTTAAGAGTTGTTTGTGCGGAATAGCATTGAATTAGTGTTTCCTTGTGGGAGTTCTTCAGAACACTTTCCACAGTAGCTCTGTATGATAGTAGGTCTGAAGGGTATCATCGTTCCTAGATGTTACCCAGAAGATTTTAGTAACCGATATCCAAATGTGAGAAAAATAGTCAAGGCTCGAACTGACTTACATATTTTACTATATGAGAACCTGCACCGACGTGAGCAGCTAGGTTGATGTTATGAACGCTGATTTTCCGATTAAGGATATGTGTTCCTCCTTTGTTAAAGGTAACACTTTGTTAAGGAAGAACAATCACTGGTTTAACCACAATCCCCGCTACTATACTACACTTTCAGGAATCCATCCCATCCAGGTCATTCTGGGAGAAAGGGGTTTTTGTGGAGGACAAGTTGACTCACTTCTATACACCCACGGATCAAAAACTAATGACGGAAGTGAAGGTGGAGGTGTTTTCTCTAATAGACTTAATCATCTCAGTCTTTCCACCGGTCTACTGAAATATTACAACGTGTTCTAGGAGGAATTAATGGCGACAAGGTGGATAAGCGTCATAACGTGTCTAGCGACAATAGATTTGAATCTCTCTTAATAGATTACATATTACCAGTTACCTAAGTAGTAGGTCTGATAATTTTATACTGATCACGAAACTAGGCTCGATATGCATTCAAACATGTTATTCAGAAGTTGCAGAGTTTTTCGACTATTCTCCACCTTATCCGCAACTACCCTGCACTCTACCAGGAAATAAAACTTCGCTTAGGAATGTAAATGATCTTGGTGCATCCTTTTAAATTGAGTACCTAGGTAGGGAGAATTATATGAGCCTGGTGGTAGTAAATTGGACCTGCTATCGATCTAACTGTTCTGTCGGTCTCTAAAGAGAAACTAACCAAACTTAAGACTCCGATTTTGTAGACTTTGTTTTTTGATGAGAACCGACTCTTTTCTTTTGACACAGGATGTCGCAGGATGTCGTTTTTGACTATAAACGGGCCTTAACGACATGATCTCAAAAGCATCGACAAATGATTACAAGACCTATCGTCTTAATTAGAGTGTCTTCTCTATATTTATCACTTGCAGTTGAACAAAAACCCCAACAGCTTTCAAATCTAACAACTACATATCTACTAAAGTATATATTTCTTTCTTTTCAGGTGAATCGTCGAACGAATAAATCCGCCCTTAGCTATGCAACAGACTCGAGAGACCCTCAAATTTTGGAAACGTTACTTCTTCAAGGGAATATCGATCTAAACAAGACATACACTCACCTGACACCTCTCAATAGCTTGGCCAAGAACATTACAGCTGAAAATGCAGAAGATGTTGCTAAATGCATCGACTTGCTTCTTCAACATGGCGCCTCTCCCAATATCTCAGATCAGCGTGAAATGACACCCATCCTGTACGTGATCAAAAGCAAACAGCTTTCGGAGGATAGAAAACGTGAGCTTATACAAAAACTATTGCGCCATCCAGGTATTGATTTAGATACGTTTCGTGATGGTGAAGCCAGACTACGGCTGGAAAAGGAGTTCCCAGAAATCGAACTGCCAATGGCGACATCAGCTGAGGTCAACTTAAGCTCACTGCTCACTCTATTATGGAACGGCAATGAAGAAAAATTCAAAGAAAGCTTCGGCAGCTATCAGCTGAATATATCCGAGAAGGACAACAAGTTGAACACGGTTCAAGAGCAGAATATGGAACTGCTCATAGAAGCGATTAAGAACGGCTTACACCAAGCTTTCGATGTCATTTTAGAGTCCATACCCAATATAAACTTGCTGGTTAATCACAATAGTGCCATTGAAATTGCTTGCATTTGGGGTAACAGTGTGGCCCTGGACAAGCTGCTGGAACGCGACGACTTGAAACTGCGTTTTAAAGAAAATCTGCTCATCATCGTAATCAGAAAACTCCAAGAAGAATCGTTTAATGACTTTTGTGATCACAAGAAATGCTTTTACATTCTTTTAGACTCGGACATCATCGACATCAATGAAACCGATGCATCTGGTTCGACAGCGCTCCATTATGCTGTAAAATATCGGAACAAGCTGGCCATTCAGGAACTTCTGAAACGTGGAGCGTACATCGGATCGAGGAGCAAGTTTAACGATATTCCCATCGATGAAATGGATCCAGATATTCTAGAAGATTACTTCGACTCATGCATCACCACAAACGGATATAAGCCTGGTGATGAGTCCTTTGAGATTATCGTCAACTACAGTAGTCTTATACCAAGCCAACCAGCCCAGGGAAAGTCACCTCAGTTCACCCTTCGCGATGAGATGACTCCGATTACGCATATGGCTGAGTCCAAGGAAATGCGACATCTGCTGAAACATCCCCTGATTACAAGTTTCCTCTTCCTTAAGTGGCATCGCCTATCAGTAATTTTTTACATCAACCTACTACTGTACAGCTTATTTTGTGTTTCAATTGTTACCCACACTATCTTGAAATTCAGAGAGAGTGAAAACAAGGCTGCAATTGGATTATTTGGAGTGCTGTCGCTCATTGGCATTGTGTACCTAATAATAAGAGAGCTCCTGCAAGTGATCATATCGTTCTGGGGATACATCAAATCTCCGATCAACTACTTGGAAATAATTCTCATATGCCTGTGTATAGCTACTGTCACTGAACAGAGTTATGATGAACAAACTTTAAAGGTTGTGGCGGTGTTCACAATGCTTCTTCTGTCGGTGGAGCTGTGCCTGCTTGTAGGATCACTGCCTGTCTTATCCATTTCTACTCACATGCTCATGTTGAAGGCTGTTCTGAAGAGTTTCATGAAAAGTTTCGCACTGTATTCGATTTTCGTCATTACATTTAGCTTGTCCTTTTACATTCTTTTTGGAAAGGAAAAGCCACAAGACAGAGCTGAGTCAGAAGAGGGCAACTTTAATAAATTCTCGAATCCATTCATAACACTAATCAAGACTATTGTGATGTTGACCGGAGAATTCGATGCTGGAGATATTGAGTTTGAGAGCCTGTACAGCTACTGTCTATTCCTGTTATTTGTCATCTTTATGTCGATTGTCCTCTTTAACTTACTCAATGGCTTAGCCGTAAATGACACTCACGTAAGTATAATAGAATCTATGTATGTTCTTAGATAAGATACAATTTGTTACCACGAGCTACATTAGTGTCATGATTCTGTCCAATCTGAACTGTCTACGCTTCATTTGATCCGACAGTTGTCAACAACAAAGCTTAGCTTAGAACTGTTCCCCACAAACGATATACTAAGTCGGGCTGCAGATATTTGATGAATCATATTTTGGAACCTAGTATACTCGCAATAGTTACATCATTGTATAGAGATGAAATATATGTAACTTCCTTCCGTCTTCGTCGGTGAGTTGGTCTGCATTTGGTTGGCATTTGATTTTGTCCTAGTTGATCTACAACACAACTTCGATATTATCCTATGATAACCTTTAGTTTTTTTTTATATAGTTTTGCAGGTTGTTCCTATAAGGTCCTCAGGACATTTTTGTTGAGATCACGTAGAGGCATATATCAGTTGAAGTTGATGAACTTCCTTAGTTCTTCTCTGCGGGGATTCTAGTGAACACGGTTTATATAGTTTATCATAGTAGGTAACTGAACATACCAAAAGTGAGTACACCTTACCAAAGAATATTGATGGCACCTATACGTCGGACTAAATGGAATACGCCCAGAATCCTATTTAAGGTTTAGTTAGGTTAGAGAGGCTGTAGGCTCCTTCAAACCGCAAAGACGGTGATGCTATTTTATTAGCGTTTCTGCAGAAGACAATTGGCCGCATTCTGCCTGATATAATTGCTTGATTTAAAGTCAACTACAATTGTGGTTTCATTCCTTCAATCTTCATATTCAAACCAGGCAATAGGCCTAGTGAGCTGCCTAAATCCTATAGACCTATTAGTCCCACATCATTTGTTCTCAGAACTATGGAGAAACTTATTGACGCTCGTACTAGAGGCCGACTGAAGCACTAGACTGAAGTACTAGAGGCACCTTTAGAAGCAATCGTTTTTTGTAGGGGAGTAACAAATCTTTATTAGGAAGCTAGGTGATCTATCAAGCTGCAGCTAGAAAGCCAGGTTACCTTAATCCTCGACATTATGGTCAGGGAATACTGTTTTGGTAGGTTATTTAAGATGGAAATATTAGACCGTGCATTCTATTTTACTGATGTTCCGGCATCGAATGAAGCTGGTATCTTTGGACCCAACAGTAAAGTCTCCATATCTATGGGAATGTGTCCCACACTTTTCCAGGCTGAACTTCATGCCATCGAGATATGCGTTGGGTTAAGCATTAGTAAAGGTATTAAGGGCGCGCGGATTTATATCTTTTCAGATAGTTAAGCTGTCTTCGAGTTCAGTGAACTCTATATCTCTTAATACTACAGAGTGGTATTCGGGTGGATCGCAGGTCATCAAGGAATTGTAGGCAACGAATCTGAAAATGAACTGGCTAGGGTTAGCGCAAGATCTGCGTTGATAGGACCTGAGCCCTATTGTCTTGGCAACTGGTGTCTGGCCCACCGGGAGAATGTCCCGGGATTAATGCAAACGATTAATCAAGCCTTATTTCTACAAGGAAATTTTTACTTAGATGAGTAGGTTTTCTAACAGGTCATTCTGGCCTGAAGTATCACTTCAACAAACTTAATCTGTGCCTAGACATAGAATGTAGGTTTTGCTTGGAAGATGGCGAATCATCGGGGCAGGTTCTCTGTGAATGCCCGGCCTTACATTGGTTGAACTGGGGCTTTTTCAATAAGGTAGTGGGTTCTGAGAGATCGAAGAGTTTTGTTAAAGATTATTCCAAGGTACTCACTTCTTGAGAGAGATAATCGTTAAAAAGTGGCTGAATATTCCGTAAAACTTTAAGACTTTCAAGGTTGTTACCCACTTTAGCTACCCGATTAACGATCCTAATTCATGCAATTATCATCCTCCACTATTTGTGTCCCAATACCCTCACTTACTTTTGGAATACTGACATCAGTGAACCAGTCAACGAAATTCATACGTTAACGAGTGATCGAGTAAAACTATGTATAGTTATGTATCGGGTGCATAGCCAAAGTTGGACCAATCCAATTCTAGTACATGTCTACTACCCAATCGAAAAATAACAATATCAGATACTGAGTCCGCATCCGTTCACTCCAACTAAAGATTTGGCCTGTTGTTATATAGAAAAGGAACCGATTCCTAATTGACATGCTTATTCACTATCTTATGCCATTGTAGGCTTAGGCTCTCAATCTGTTCAAACTGTTTAGGAAAAATGATAACTCGATGATAACTCTGTTTACTAATGTTCTACTAATGCTAATCATTTTTTTGTTTTGTAAATTATAGGCAATTAAAGAACAGGCCGAACTGAATGGATCGATTTGTCGCGCCAACTTACTTACTTGTTACGAACGGATTCTAATCGGTCAAAATCATCGCACCCAAGGCATAATCAATCATCAGCCGTTCCTTGCGATCTCCCGAAGATTGATTAATATTTTCCCACACTACATAGCTGGAAAGTACATTTCTATCTTGCCGAACGATAGCAACAAAGTTCTCATCCCGATTGCGAACTCAATCGAAATGACCGATCTGCAAGAGAATAATTCCAAGAAAAGTTTCCTGCCGCTGCGAGAGTACAGCGACCACGAGAAAAGATTCCTCGATCCACCAGTACAATTCCTGCCGTGCTGTTGCAGTTGTATTACGGGTAGATGCTCTGAGATGGACTCGAAAACTGTCAAAATGGCAATCGCTGTCATTGAGCGAAAGAATGCCATTATTCAGGAAAAGAATCGACAACAGTCGCAAGAAACGCGACTGAAGAACATAGAGGATAAGATCGAAAGGATGTTCGAGATGCTCAGTAGAACGTCGTAATATGTTTCCATTTTTATTTTATTTTAAATACAAATATTAATTTTAAAAGGAAAATGATTTTCTTTTCGCAACATTGAGAGGGAAGTACCTACAGTAGACCACAGAATAAAACGAACATCAAATTATTTTAATTGTTTACTTCACCAATTAATACAATCATTTTTTTTTTTATTTTACACTTACACTGTATGATATACAAATACCTTAACGCCATATACATGAGCTAATAATGTACAAATAAATACAAAAATATCACTTGCATAGAATTATAAAAAAATCCTCTCAATACAAATTATGGAACGCCCTCTAGGAATGAAGTCCAAACCAATGCAGTGTCCAATACGCGCTTATGTCACCGTGCATGAGTGACGCTTAAAAGAAAACTTATTTGAAGCTGACTTGGCGGTATGGGAGGAGTACGATGGCAAGGATTGACGTCGCCGACGAACAGCTGGGCTCAGGTTGTAACGAATATTGGCTTGAACCAAAAGTTCCTTAAAAATTTCAACAATACCAATATTTTCTTTAGCTGAACACTCAACATAGCCGGACATCCAGTCTTCAGTTACAATAGCTTCAATTGTTTCCCTTTGCAACTTCCTTTCATCCTCATTTATGTCAGTTTTGTTGCCAACTACAACAATTGGGATCTTATAGCCTCTGGCGGAAGTTATCTGCAAGTTAGAGAAAAGAAAATATTATTTAAGTTCATTTTAGGATACGAGTAGATAAGGAGGATTCAGATAGTAGATTGCTAACCTAATTTTAGGGTACTAGGTGCCTCGCTTCTTGCTCCATACACTCAACTATCTTTTCCATTTCAGAAGTTTGTTATTTCTTCACCTTTTGTGTACATGCATAGCAGAACACGCAAAAATAAACTTTGTGGAGACCTGTCTGTCACTTTGTACACTGTTATAGGGGTCAGTATAGTGGGGTCATGTTCGAAGTACCTAGTCCGAAACTTTTTCATAAAATTCCCGAAGACTCCAAAGAACTGTCCTCTCTTCAGAAAACCATCAAACTCTACGTCATAAAGAAATAGCATTGTATTGAGTTCCATGATACACCGATAAGATACCAAAAAAAGACTTCGAATTAGACCACTAAGTCTTGACCGCAATAGAAGTCTAAAAACCTTACCGGAAACCGGAAAATTGAGTTGAAATAGAGATGAATCGAAATTGTAGCCTTAAAAAAAAAGATATGCTTGCACACAATAAACTGATAATGAAACTTCTTTTTGAAATCATAATAAGATACCACCTGGTACAGCCTAATCTAAAATGAATATGCATGGCATACCCTACCTCGATTAAAGTCCCTTCAAAGACATCAAAGACCAAGGTACACAATGAATTCAAAGAGAGCAATAACTTAGGCTTGTTATGCCGATGGTAACCCTCCTATACCACTTAGAAGGCGGAGAGCCTATGCGGTCTTAGGCTTTTATATAGTAAGACCTGAGAAATTCATGGGCTAAGCTTAGGTAAACTTTGCTGTTTGTAATGTTGGCCGGAACGTTCGATATTGTATCAGAGCTTATCAAACATCATAAGCTTGTTGGGGCAAATCAATGACTTAAGCTAACCCCATAAAACGGCGTCAATCGACACAACACGATTATCGAACTTCTCCTTCGATTGTTTGTCTACCTTGTGGCGTGTGGCATCATCTTATTGGAACCATATTTCACGGATTTCAAGTCCATTCAATTCTGACCAAAAATAGTTTTGCACGGTCCAAACAACCTATTGACATGAATTCACTTTTTATGGATCCAATGGAGTCTCTTGAAGCATATTAAACTAAAAAAGAGCCTCACCGATGAAGATGGCTTTCTTACTTCAGGATTTCCTTTTAGTCCCATTGGGTTCTTCAAATACCCAGTATCAGCGCTTAAAATGATCAAAATGCTTCACTACTTCAGTTAATTTGATCTTATAAGGATGTAGGCTCAAGACTAGGCCACAGTGCCGACTAAGAGATGCCCGAGAAAACGCAGTGAAATCGACTGATTGACTGACACTTAAGGTTGCGATATTTTCGCTACTTTGACCCACAGCCTGTCTGGAGGGACGATTATTAAGACCGAAAAATGGACTAAGCGCTTTTAAAGTTACGACCACTGACTCAGAAGCTCAGTAGTAATTGTTAGTAATTTCCAAACGTTTCTCATTTGTAAACTTCACCGTGGGAAAATGTAAACCTTGCCTGACGTTCTGACATTGCCAAATCATAAAAATAGTTTAAGAGTAAAATTGTAATGTCTCTATTGAAAAACACTTTGGTAACAGTGCCAACTTCAACCCACCAACCTACTAGTATATAAAATGTATAAATGTATATATGTATGTATAAAAAACTGCAATATTAGGCGAAATGTTTGTGTCACTTATACTTGTGCTAAAATAAATAAAAAACCATCCTTTCCAGAAGGTCAACATGAAAAAAATTCCGTACACGTACAGGAATACCATGCTGCATTAGGCTTAAGCACTTAGGTACATGGGCGGCCGTAAAAAATATATTCTTTAAGCCATACGATGTGAAAGCACTTGAGTGACCTTTAACTAATTACATTGAACGCATCGTGTACCATTGCTTATTTATACTGTAAGAGGTGAATTTTAACGCAGCTTGCAACGAATTTCTTTTTTTAAGTGGCTTTCATGACCAACCTTGGTTATGGCTTTGTTAGTTAATTAATTACAGCTGGATGCAGTTTTCAGAACCTGAGTTGGAATGTGAAGGAATGTTCTATCGATATGTTCAGCGGTGAAGAACTATAGAATGACAGCAAGTAAGCACTCGTCGTTTAATGATCGTGGTCACATGCAACTAGGAAGGTTGAATCAGCACACATATCCTTCAATTATGTTGGCAAGGAATTGTGATCGTACACAGCAATAACAAGTGACAATCGGCCATGAAAAGGTAAGACATCACACAGGCCATAGGAATCTCATCGATACCAATGCGAATTGTACGCATACACCACGCAGAGAATTTGAAAATACTGATATTTGACAAATACTGATAAAGACTGGGGCAAGGAGAACATATCTCTCCTTGTTTATGATCACTAATCATCGTCAATCTATTTGCACAGATTAGGGTACATCCCAAATGTTTATTCTGATGATTTTTCAACGTCATGTAGAGAACTTTGCCAAACGTTTTAAATATGATCCATCAATCCTTGTTGTGTTGTACAAACACATTTGTTTAACTGAAATTCACATATGTAACAAGGTCGGGACTGGAACCACAATGGCCAGTTTGTATTTACACTGCAGGACTAGATTAGAACTTTTATTTCGTAGACAGGAAAGGTTTGGAGCTTTAGGTTTTGGACTACGACAGCGAGATTTGAAAAACTTTAAAAAGTTGTTTGTCCTCATTATATTGATGCTAAGCGCACCTGGCGGCAGCATTAGAAGCTGTTGGGCTCTCACATTTATATACAGGAAGACAGCTATAAATTTACCGATTTTCATAACAGGAACAAACCTGGAACCGAATTCAAAGAAGTTTATATAATCTCCAAAGTTATGCTCTGACCATAATATTTATAAAGGCATAAAAATCTGAATGCATTGGTCTAATGGAGACCTGGAATGAAATTTTGGACCCTAGAAACCTACTATCTTTGGATATAAAACTAAAGTCTCGGTATTAATTCGAACATGCCAATCAAGATCTGCTTTGATACCTTGTCTTACACATAATGACTTTCTTTAAGATAAGTATTTAGTACAAAACGCACTGCTTTTTGCAACCGTTCATATTGTCCTTGTTATATGCTTTACACGAATAGAAGGGGGCTACTGTTTAATGTCGTATTCGAAGGGCGATTTGTTAACAACGACAGTACAACTGCTAGATATTTGTGAGACGCATTTTTAAGGTGTTGCCTGGTGTCAAACCTCGAACCCTTCATATCGTGGTCCAACGCAATAACCACATAAGTTACGGCGCTCACAATCAAATGGCACTTTCAAAAACGTCAAAAAAGTTATATGCTTTTGCACATATGTACATAAACGTCAATGCATGACGCAAGTCAATCGGTCATCATGTTTACAACTGTCATTATTCCAGCTGACTTAGTTGGATCAAATTTGTTTGCACGTGCTGTTTGTTGACTGCCCTACCGTATTGAAAATGATACGCAAAAAACGTTTATGAACATCTGACTCAAATCAAACTGCGTTATCGAATACTGTGCTAATGCAGTTCAACTCTGATGATAATTTTGAACACATGACTTGTTTTGTGAAAATCTTTTTATCCATTTAAACTGTTGCGTTAGCTAATGCAAAATATACCGATCTGCTTTTGTCAGTGTGATTTCATTTCTTCTGGCAAGGTATTCGCTTTCTTCCGCTTTCCAAAATGGAAAAATAGCCTCAAAGTATTGGATTGGAGCAGACAGAATATCAGGAAAGTTCTCAGTAACATTTAAGTCACCCAACTGAGTACTAGAAACCTGGAAGATAAGCGTTGTTTTATACGGTTTTTAAACTCATTTCATTTACACCATACATCGGAGCAAGGAAGTGTGAACATAAAAAACACACTATTCATCAGCTCCTAGTATCTAGTCTTTTTTACGGTATCGAGTTCTAGGATAAGAAGAAATCTGTACTACTCTTTCGTTTATCGTCCAGCACTCCGATCTTGGGATCGATAATATAGCCCAGTGGAGGGCAAATGGACCAAGGCCAGAAGACGTGGACAAACATATTCCAAAAAGCTATACGAATTTTCAAGTCCGAGCGGCCAGGTTTGACACAACAATATCTCCGATATACATAATAATCAAGTTATCGTGGCCACTAAAGTCTTGGGTCTGGAAAAGGAATGCAACGTGCGGGCTTTACCTCAAGCAAACTGCCTACATACTACCAGCTCTTGGAATATGTACATAGATTTTGTCTTCCATGAAATCGGCAATTAAATCCCAAACGTAACACAGGAGTACATATGTATGTATGTTCTAAACAAAAGGTACTTTTTATTAACTCCTATATAAATAAACAAGTTCCATTTCGTGAGACCTAGAAGAGATATGTATATCTCACTGGAAAAACATTCTAGGGATACCATACAAGTACGTCCTCTCCAATAGACGGCATTCACATTCAAATTTGCTGAAATACAATACACACATTCTTATCACTTTACCTCTTTTCTGAGTCGTTCCACCTCACGCCAAGACATCACATCATCAATCGCAAAAACCAATATAAAAGCCCCAGCGGTTGAGATGGAGAGCGTTCGCATTGCGGGAAACTCAAACGCACCCGACGTATCGAGAATATCCAGAGTCAGAGACGAACCATCTGGTAAGTTGTAATCACCACGATGGAGCTCCTCCACTGTCTGGCGATAGCGTGCTATGTATTTGTCATAAAGGAACTGCGATATGATACAGGTCTTTCCAACCCGTGCCGATCCCATTACCACCACACGTCTGTGCTCCTTGCGGATTGCGTTACTGGTGTAATCAGCCCTAGATGTTCGTATGACGGTTGCCAAAGAGGGCAATCGTAGTCGTTGACACGGCCCAGGCATCTTGGGTATCCCCTTTCTGTTGCTTTTGCTTGTTCTTATATTCTTGTGAGTTGTTGTGGAATTCTTTCCGTCCCTTTTATGGCTCTTGGCGTCAAAGTTTGCTTTATTCAAACGCACTTCGCTACGAAATTCCCTTTGAATCTGAAAGATAAATAAAGAAAAGTTAAAAGTCAAACTGATTAGCTGTGTAATTCGTTGGGTTTTGAAAATTTGATATGTTAAAAGCGTGGGCCATACATATCCATCCGTATTCACATCCGTATCCGTAAAAATTCCAGAGCTATTTTTAGCCCACGCAAAAATTCCCATAACCCAATATGATTTGACGACATTCGTCGTCGGGCAGAACGAGATTGTATGTGACATCCTTAGAAGCGTTTCGTTTTTTTCTTTTTTTTTTCAATTACTACACTCAAAGAGACGAACAGAAGAAAAGACGACAGACAAGTTTTGGGCGGAATTGTTGCTAGATAATTGAATCAATGAATCCTTGAAAGGATCCCGAAAAATTGAGAAATGTCCTTTCAGGTCCTTCACTCGGTCGTAACATACGAAGCATACGCACACGCGCTTGCATACGGATACACACACGAATCCGAATAAAAAAAATTAGATTTGCTTCAAAAGAAAATCACCGCAAATTAATTTGAATTCACGGCAAAAACGTTTCAAGATTAATCCAGCCTGCTGTGTGCTTGCCTATTCATGAAATAGACGAGGATATGTCACCTTCACAATGTACTTAAAGATATTTATATACAGCTTGAGTGAGTGAGGATTTTGGTATAAATCGTGGGATTATGGCACGGAAAGAGTATTATCATGAAATACGATGCCCAAACCCCTTTTTCTGGTTTTAGCCAAAGTTTTCAATCAAATTTTAATCCAAACTGGGAGGGATGTGGTTTTTCAAGGTTATTTAAGGATTATCATGTTTATTTGATATCACTCGCGAATTGAGGTTACTCTATACGCTATGTGGTAAGCCTTGAATAAATGGTGCGGTCGGTGACATAAGGGCTCTTTCTGGAACCAAAAATTAAATTATAATTTGATAGCATATCACTTCAAGGACAATCGGGTTAAACTGAAGAAGTTATAATGAGTGGGTATTCCTGGGAAAACAACAAAATAAGAATTCGCCTCATTGCCTTTTGGTGTCCACAATTCTTACGTACACACTATCCTTACTTACACGTGTCGGTGATGTTCTTCATTAAAGTACTAAACAAACTTCCTGTGGGACTCCAGACTCAATCTCAAGTAAGTTTTAGTAGGTTAGGTTAGGTATGTGGGTAGGCGAATAGAATAAAATATCACATCGCCACACTCAGCTCATTTCAGACCCATTGTGATACCCATAGGGGAAAAAGTCCCTTGCCCATTGGTACTAATTTACATCTTGTGAATCACCAAACCATCCTGTGGATTTGATGAGTCTAAAAATGTCATTTATTGGTCTATTTGCTAATTCTTCAAGATCACAGAAAAAGTGTCGCTCTAGAAATTTGAAACTAAGGTGGATAAGCCCAGGGCAGAGACAGAGAAAGTGGTTTGTATCCTAATTAGCTTCCTTGTCTCCACATCCCCGACATAAATCTTCATCCGTGAGTCTTAGCTTTCTCATGTGGTACCGAAGAGAGTTATGCCCCGTGATAATTCCTATAAGGACAGAATTCTTGTCAAAGCAAGGCCATAGGTTTCTGGTGATCACACAGGTATCCAGGGAGGTCCATCTACTATTGACCTAACTTCTGGCTCTTCTTGCCAGTTCGTCTGCCTTCTCATTACCTGGAATACCTTCGTGTCGCAGCAGAGGGCACCCTTGTGCTGTGTTCCAAGAACCTTGAGTTCTTCCCAACAGCACTTCACTAGCTTCGATTTTATTCCAATAAAGTCAGTAATCGCTTTTATTGCCGCCTGGCTGTCGATGAAAAAGGTGATACCTTCCGGTGGTATTGCCTTCATCGCAGTCTCACGGGCAGCTATTGTCACTGCCAAGACCTCCGCTTGTAAAACACTGCTATGCTTTGGGAGGCGGACTGATCCCCAGCGGTTCAGAAAAAATGTCAGACCTACGCCTACATCCATCTTAGATCCATCTGTATAGATGGAGATGGAACGTGTGTTGGCAGGCTGACCATCCTTCCATTCTTCCATGCTTGGGAACGAGCTAGTATATGGTCTATGAAAATCTAGGAACGGAGTGAGGTAATCCGTAGTATAGACTTTTCCTAGATATTTCTCCAGGATCATGGAATGGCCTGTTTTATTATATAACGTTCTCTTCTAGTTTGCCCACATGATATCGTAGATCGAGCAAGGAATATATGTAATAAGTTCACTACTTTCTCAACGTCCTGTTAAGCTGCACGACTAAGTACATATTTAAGTGTTAAGTTTTGAAAGCCTGAGGACTTTTATTTATTTACGGATTGAATGTTTTTAAGTATGTACAATTCCAAAATTATTTGTTAAGCCAGAAAGATATTATCGACAAAGTTTTAATGTATTGCACCAAAGCTTCACTGATAACACTAATCGTTGCATAGAAGGCATCTTGTACAGAAGTAGTCTTATTTGTCTTTTAAACAGAAATAATGCCTCTTATCCAAGAACAATGAAAGATAGGTCCTTTAAAGCCTCTCACCTAATAGATTTAGAGAAAGTCTATACTTAAGGGATTTCTCCATTACAACACTCGAGATTTTCATGTGTTAGATAATATCTTCCCTGTATCTTCGCCTTTCCATGATATCTTCAAATTACATTTCTTTGGAAACTTTGCCGAACGAAAGTTTGTTACCCCAAATGTTCCTCATAGATGCGAGTGGTTGGTTGTCCCCGTTCAAGCAGAAATGCACATAGACGGGAAAGCGAATTACCAGAAAAAGGATCTGGATGCAGATTACCCATATCTGTGATGCTGTGCACTTAGAGTCTGTAGTGTCACACACGATGCAGACCAATAAATCTTTGGTTCAACTCATAGAATTCGCAACGTCTTTATAGAGTGTCTTCTTCTTCCTCTTTCAAAACAGAACGATGATAAGTTCTTCGATCGAATGAGGTACAAATTATACTATTGCAAGACTAAATATAAAATAAAAATAAATATTTGTCGTAACAGGTCGTAATGCCCGTTACTCTTTTACATGAGTAGAGTAAGGGATTCGATTGGATCATTTAATCAAACCCTGTTGTCTACTAATTGCGGACACAAAACTAAAGTGTCATACGCATGCCAAACTGAAAACAACTCGTGGTTTTAATATTTTCTAACAAAATTAAAGAGCTTTGCACAAAGAATATGATTGCAGATCTGCTGTCGTATGTGTCTACATAACAGTGGCCAAGTGGTGTAGAAAAACAACTCCAGGGTGTGCAACTTTAAAGGGAAATAAATTTACTTCTTGAGGTGAAATTATTTCCCACATTTCACATTCTGAAATGAATTTGTTTTCCACAATAAGTGAAATATATTTTAAGCTGACATGTTGGAGAAATGGTTTCCAACATGTTTAGTCAATATGCTAGTGTCAATCTTGTTATTAAGATGAACGAGACAATGTGGTTGGGAAATAATTTCACTATAAATGTGAAGTTATTACCTTCCATCTGCCCAGGTGTGGTAGTTAAATCCGCCTGTTCTAGCAGAGAACGAACAATGCTATAGACATGCCATTCGTCATTGAGTAATGTTTTTGTTTAAATATCCAAACCATCCGCCCGTAAATGCTATCTAAACCGTAAATCCTATTGTTCGACTAAAGATATTAAAAGACTTACACTAAAGTCTACCATCCTGATGATTTTAGCACTGGAACTGGAGCTGGCTGTATGCCCGGGATCGAAAGAAGTGGAAGGCTTTCGTTTCTTAGGCAGAGACTCTTCACGGGTCGAGAACACTTTAAGTATGGGCGTAAAGGCAAAATACATGTTGAAGTTTTGCCATCTTGATATTTCCATTCACTTTCTCTTTAGGTGAAAACTTTTTCTTCAAATAATTTAAAAAAACGTACACCTTTTCCTAATCTGCAGAAAACTGACTTAAAGAATAGACATAAGAAAAATCATATGTTGAAGTCGACAAATAATAACAAATTGTAGAGCATATGGTTCAAGTAGTGTGTACATCTCCCTATGTAATTCCATCAAGCCATCAGTAGTCAAAAAAGCTTAAAATTCCATTACTACTTTTCGATATTACTTTCCCTTCGTTCCACAGAAACACATTTACAAATCAGAATTATTCCTTCATTCAAATTCCCAAACAAAATTTCATAAATCATTGAGCAACAGCCATTTCGAAATTCCTTTTAACGTGGCCATAAGCTCCTTTGAATAGACTTAATTACTTCTGATGAAAACATCCTTCCGACAAGGAACTACATACATACATTCTGTAGTGAAAATTATGAAGCTTCTCGGTTGAAATTCTTAAAGACATCCAGAATCGACTGTCAAAGAGCAATGATAAGCTTGAACTACACTAACTAGGTTGCCATCAATGCCAATTCAAATTATATGTTTCTTCCTTCAGAAAGAATCACCTCCTGACTTTGAAGAAATAGCATTTTCTTTGAGATCTCACTTTACCTCCAAGGAAGGACGAAAAGAGAAATCCTCTTATCTGTTGAACACATCAAAAAAGAGCTGAACGTTCATCGTTCATTCGGTTGTGTGTATCTAAATACATTTACTCTATTACATGAATCGAAGATGTACATACCTACATACATACATATTTTGAAGAGGAGCATTATTATATCTATATAGCAAACTGCTGACAGTCATGAGTGTGAGTATCCGATGTGAAACTCAAATTTTGAATCTTTTTTATCTTTTTTTTTTTATATGTTCGATGTTTTGAGTCGTTATCGGATACATTTTGCGTTAAATTGTGCGGAATTAAGAAGATGGATTCAAGTCTCTGCAGAATATTTAAAAAAGTTTGCGACGTACATAATTAATATTAATGAAGTGCACGTCTGATTTGTAGTGTACATTCCCATCTTATACAACAAATGTAAGTCTATGTAAGTTATAGTATCGTATTGCGCGGAAGTTTAAAGAATTAATTTTCAATAAATGTTCTCAATTGGAATTTAATGGTTCAGAAAAATTGTGAATGGTCCACGGCGGTAGTCATTTCGTAAAATAAATCAGTACTGAAGCAGGACTTTGGCAGTAAGACTTATTAATCGCTTTAGTTGGTAAAATTTTATGGTGAAATCATGTTTGTAAGAATTTTGTTTGGAAACTTCCTTGAAATCTATTAGATTTGCTACATTTTGTTCATTAGCTGAGTCATAACTAAGTAACAACGGAGTTTAACTAGAAGTGAGACACTGGTTTATGATATTAAATATTTTCTGTATATTCTCTGAATTGTATTTATCCAGACCTCTATAGAAGTTGGTTTTACATCTTAAGACTATCCATTTACTTACCGAGTCATACCAGCACCCTCCAATCCATTGTCATCAGTTTGTGACTTGGCTTTCAACGAATCCAATATCTTACACCGACATTGCAATTCACATTGATAGCCAAATAGCAGGTCTCTAGTAACGTAGTTACTCAGTAAAATCTAATGCAGTGCATTTTTCCGGCTTATTTCTTAACGAGACTGGGACTCCGGACGATAGCGCAAATGTGCTTGATATAAACAAACCCAACTTAACCAATCCCAGTGGACGACCCTGACAAAATGAAGCTTTGCCCGTCCACTATTCTGGCACCTATTAAGCTAAACCTTTTACGGTCGATAGCTCACAATATATGAACAAATAAGCTGTGAACTACACAGATAATGAACTAGTTTCATTTAAAACAAGTGACTGTCTCATATACAAAGCCCTAACACACTGTGTGAGCAGAGTAATATAAACGGTTGCTTATTAATTTATTGTAAAACTGAACTATTCTTTGTTTGATTTCTGCAACAATAACTTGCTGAAACCATCTAAGCAGACATCAAACTTAACGCAAATAGGTAAATAAAGTAAAAAAAACTTTTGTGATGAAGGTCTGTTGATTTAAGTACCTCAAGCATAACCATAACTTTGAACCGTTTAACGTGGAGTAGGTATTTAAAGTTGACTTAATTTTAAACAAAAAAAGTTTAGCCTCACTAGGCCCCTAATTCAACGGGAATGTACTTTATTCAACCAAAATTTTTGTTGAGGAAAAACTAATTTTTTTTTATTGCAGTTTCAAGAGTAACGAAGTGACCACAATCGTAATGGACGCCAATTCAACTAATTTCTTTAACCACTTGCGTCTTAAATGTTGGTGTCTACTCGTTAAGTCACACGTCTTGGAGATTTATTAATAGTGCAGGATTTGATGTAAAATCTGAGGAATACCCAAAAATTGTACAAATATATCTTCCCGGGCAACTCTTTGTGATTGAATCGTTGTTTCAGATTTATGCATGATTATTATTATATGTATATAAACCCAAACCCATACCGTAGCTATTAGTAATAAGCACAGTGAATTACTTCAATTCAAAGAAAAAATGGGACATGTAACCGTCAGACAAAAATCCTCGCCCCATTGTACCATTTTCTGCATTTAATGGGCATTTTAAGGTTTCTCATGAATAGGGTTGAAGCCAATTATGGAAGTTTCGTTTGATTGTGAAGTCAATTACACGAAAATCCGGTATGATTTCCAAGGCTCTTGAACTTACGAAGTATGGACACTGATTTATGCAAGTAGAAGAAAAAATCAATGTTATATGGAAAAACTTACAATTTTTAAGCGGACATGTCGACATTCGCTGATACGGTGCCTCTGGCCTGTGGTGAATCATTTTGTGCGGTCAGTGAATGCCACTAAAAACGACCTTGTTGCGATCTGACTTTATCCTAACCCTGGGTGTTTTAGAATTTTATTAAAAAATGCACATGTGCATAATGAAAACAGGTTATTTTTTAAAAATAGCTGAATGAGTCCATCTATTGGCAGTTACATCCTTTACCAACGTACAGTCCAAATCATGACGTTTCGAACAATAGACGCAGAGGTATTTGAACTGAAGTGACGAGTTTACATAAAAGTTTGTTTTAAACTTGATAAGGCTTTAAATGAAACCAAGTTTATGATGAAGTTTGTTGATCCTGTAGTAGAGTTCAAGAGTGCGGTTTAAAAACGCCAAGCCATGTCCGAACCGCAATTTATTATTTGAGAAGCTTCCTTGTGACACATTATACTCTCGGATGTTTGTCAGACGATTGCGAGAGGTAGAGCCGTGAAAAAACTTTTAGATGTGATTCTAACTACTAAGCCTGATGCTCGAGTTGAGTCTTCTAATAAATAGTTCAACATAAATTGCATTTTTTTTTCCCTCGTCTTCCACGGTTTTTATTATCAATGTTTGCAAGTCTAGTAAGTTGGAAAATGTTTACCATAAACTTTAATTAACAATGGATGACTTTTAGCAGTGGTTTTCTTGAAAAACGATAATGTAATAAAACTGCCCATAATTGGTTCTTATCTGGAACAAAATTCGACAAAAAAATATTGTCTGTACAATCGCAGCCTATTATGACATACATACTTTCTATTGTTTACTTTGTAAATTTCTTAGTATGAGTAAAATGTCATACTGGATATGGACAGGTCTGTTCGCGTACTTTCTGCACTGAAATTCGTAGATTATGAATGATTAAGTCCACTTTTTAGACGTCAAAAGCAAATCTATGCAAATGTACATTTAAAAAACAAAAAATTATGTACAGGGATCTGACAGATTTGACACCTTTCGTAAATCAGTGCAAAGAAATTTCCTGCACTAAATTTCGTTGCACGGGGAAATTTTTTTCTCTCTCGTGAGCGCTCTCTTTTACGAAAAACTACGAAACTTTTGCGTACTCGAACAGGATTTGGTAACTTTTCGTAGATTTTCGTGAAAATTCGTTGTTTTGGGAAAGTACGCGAACAAACCCATGGCAATTAACAATCACAATGTTGAGATAAAACACCAATTCAACAAAGAAAACAGTAACAATTCATAATTACATGGGTTTAGATGTATTGTAGTCGACTTACAAACAATTGTGAGGTTATCTACTTCGACTCCGGCACTAGCCCCAGCGTACAAGGTCCACAAGCTCAATTTTCAGTTTACAGTTTATTATACATACCTACATACATACATACGTCATATGTATGCCACATCCAAATACCAATCAACCATCATCAAACCAAGGATAAAGGTGATCAAATGATTTCGAGATTGATGATCGGATGTTCTTTCGCACTTGCTTGGCGTTTCGATAATATTCTTTCAACTTTATACGTTAGTACCATAAAAACGGATAAAACCATGTACTTACATATGTATGTATGTCATTTTTCAAAATAAAACTAAAAAGTCTTATATGCTGGGGGTCATCTACTGAACTGTTTCTGCGAAGGGATTACAAATATCAGTTAAGTAATAACGTACTTCCAAAGGATGTAATCCTTATTTCAAGTGGAGACTGCTATGACCTTTTATCCGTACATGTCATGTTAGATATACTTCCCCAACTTTAAGTAAAATAAAGGAACATACCGCTCAGAAATGTTGTCTTATAAAAACACTTATTTTTCTACAGATTACAGCACGACAATTCTCTCTGCCATTCATCATGTTCATCTAGATTTTGGTAAACCAATAAACAACTGCCATCTCTAGACAAATAAACTTTGACAGAGATGGAATACTATGCGGTTGATTGTACTATAAGCTTTATCTTCTAAATTAACAAAAATCTCATCGAATGTATCCGCGAATAAATAACTTTTCCTGTCAATATTTCCAGAGTGTACATATAGATTTCCAACTAATGCACATTGTCACTTTCCCTACTCAATCTGTAATCCTGTCCCTTCAATTCCCAGTAAACTTTAAAGAAAATATTGTTGCTCTCCGAGGAGAAAAATAAACAAATACTCATCCCTCAATCTGGTGACAGCTTTGATAACCATCGCAGCAGGTGTCACGTAGATGCCTTAGTCAACACGGACAACGCACATTGTGTCTCCTTGTATCACATTTGCAGCGTTTCAGGTTTTAATTTAATTTAATTCTGAACCTCAGCAAACCCTAAAAAACAGAGCCCCACTGCAAGGACATCGCAAGGCAAACACTATCCACAGTAACCTTTCCAGCAACACCCAACCGAACATGCTCCCCCCTCCCAATAAGTCCCAACAAAACAGCGTTCGATCTCATAAACGCGCTAAATTCATTTGGCAGGACAACCTTCACCTGCCCACTATACAAATATGGGACCTCCTTTATAAACTCATTTTATGATTGTTTTACCTTGCTGTGGTGCACGCTAAGTAAACCACTAAATTACTTCACTAATAAAAAATAAACATTTCACTTAGCCACGTCGGTGGTTGGTGTGCTGGTGGCATGTCACCCATGTGCACAAGCCTGAACAGGACACTCTCAGTTCAAAATCAAACCAGCCCCAATCGATTTGTTTTTCTCATCCCCCGCGTGTCGGTTTGTTATTCGATTACGAAATGAGTGTGCGAAAAACGTGACAAGGTTTATCGTTTTCCCGATAAATACACTCGTATACGGCTATCTGATGTCGAAACACTACTCCACCAGGACGAGAAAAGAAGAAGGCAGGCCTTAATGAAATGGTACATTCGCTGATTAAAAAGAAAAAAAAATACACCATCGACTGGGGGTATTACGGAATCATAGAACCGATTCCTGGCCACTTTGCACAATGCGACGTTAATGATGCAATTTCCAAGTTTAATTGGACATTTTCATCTTGGCTTCGAACTAAATGATTTATGAGAAATTCTTTTGTGTATTTATTTTCTTTTGCGTTTTTATAACCAATAGATGAACTTTGGCTACCTTACCGCAGATAAACTGATAAGTCAGGGTAGTGCCATGGCAAAGTCCATTATAACGATAAACTCGATGTTGTTATGCCTCACTATCCAACTGATTGGACACATTTTCTAATTAGGAACACGGTATGTTCGACACATATACATATGTACACCTGCTAAATGGTATTATACACAGGTTCTCCCCCCGTTATCTCCATGCGAAGAACTTGATCTGAAGGCAGGTGATTAACGACGCACGTGAGGAATATATGGTTGCACACACCGGAAATGGGGAAGCTTGTGAAATGTAGAAGTTTTTAGAGACACAGCTGATAGTGAAACTGATTAATTATGACACTGGATATCAATCCCGCAGTCCTGCCAATAATACTTATTCTTCAAAGTTTAAAGGCACATTTCTACTATGTGGTGGTTCATGTAATTATAGTAGTATGCCACTTTCCCATTCTTGGCTACAATTGACAGCCATAAGTGCCGTAGTGCCGTACGATTAGTTAGCTCTAATTTCGATCTGATTAGTGAACAGAAGAAATTTTCAAACAACTTCCAAATAAAGGCAAATCAAAACTTAGGCACTGGGGCTTATTAGTTAGTACATCGGATTACTGAGCTGGAAGTTCGACGTTTGAAGCCCAAACAACACAATTAAGCACGTTTAGTCTGCACCCCTGGAATTAAAACTAGGATACCAGCTAATAAACAATGTGGCCAATATTTTTTGACTGTTAATCGAAAAAGGGGTAGGTACGTTACGCCTCCCTCGGTTGGAAATTTGGTTAATCTTATGTTATACTGGCCGCCGGTACAAGAATATTGACCCAATTTAACCAGAAGAAGTCCATTGTGTGTAAGGATACTATGATACCACTTAAGATTAGCCAGGGAGTAATTAAACTGACCGCCGAAACTTTTTATAGACTGAAGGCTGGTTATGATTTCTAAGAAGGGCAATTCCCTAAAGCCATCCAAGAGAAAAACTCTTAAGTAGATCAGTTTTTTTTAGGACATACTTCGCTAAGGTAAGTGGTTCTTCTATGAAGAGCAATTTTGTCTATGTCAAGTGCTCCAAATCAAGCGCCAATTGGTTAGGGCGTCGGACTATTGATCGGAGATACGAGTTCCCTCGCCAGACCACGCTAAAGTGGTTGTGAGAAACGCAAAATATTTACTATCGAAGAAAATTATCAAAAGCCTTGAGAAACTTATGCTGGATGTGCGGTAAATGAGAATGGCGTTCATTATTTTACTAACCAATGACTCAAAATCTAGCACTGATTGGCAACATATGTACATGCACATATATGTAGGTCCAAAGAATTCTTTACATATAATATTTCATCAACAGCACTTTAAGCAACATGTCTCTAAAAAAACAATTGAAAATCTTTTACAAGGCGTTCTCTCTCTGCTAAAAATAGACTGCAAAATACGGCGATATAAATAGTTACTACGTGATAGACATATCACTTTGTCACAAGGGAAACATTGTTTTCCCATCAAGCTTAAAAGTACAAAGGTTGGGATTTTGTGTGCAGTGTACCTGTCAAGTTAAATCTACTTAGTATTGTCTGAACAATAGACGTCGTCTTTTAACATCCTTCTTTTATGTACATATGTACTTGCACCTTTGTGTTAAACTATTCACCCTTGAGAGTCAAGCAAAATAGTCAACATCCTGAAACTGTAACAATGATATTTAGCCTATTTTTTACAAGGGCGGCGTAGTAAAGTGGGTGCGACATTCCGAATTTCTGGGACTACTGTTCTAGTGTCATGGGTCAAGTGGTTAACGCATTGGACTATGGAGCGCGAGCTTCAAGATTCGATTCCCAAACCAACATCTACAAAAGTTTTATTCACGGCCATCTGACAAACATCAGAGAGTATTATTGTTATGGAAAAGCTTTTCATATATAAAATATGCTCTGGATAGACTGCATTAAAACATTAGGACTCTTCTAAACGCGACTCAAATATGGGATTAGCCTTATGTAATGTATATTTTTTTTCAATTTCTTGTCGATATATTGCTAAGTTTTCGAAATAGGTACTTATGTGGTGTATATGTCCAAAATGTGTATGAAAGAATCAAGTTGTGTGTGGATGTACACAGTTAATGAAATAAATCCAATAAGCTGCATATATCTACGATTATCTTGTGAACTAATGATGTCTTCAAGATTATTATACATGCTTCCGTTTCAGTTGTAAAGTTTACTTGAGTAGAGTAAAATTAAAATTACGCTTTCGAGTTTAATATGTCCGATAAGTTGGTGTAGATGGATCATGTTGCAGTATCAATTCATTAGCTTAGTTTAATTGTCGGGGATTAACACCAGTGTCAAACATGCTCCCATAATCAGGTATACCTGGTTTTTAATGAAAAAATTCCACACGAGCCGTACGAATCGTACAATAGTCTGTAAAGATAACCAAGGGATCCTTGAAGTAGGGTCGCAGTAGCTGCTGAAAAGATAAACAATGTTGCTCAATGCAAAACTGGGTTGTACATACTTGTACTTAATGCTATACGTTTGTAATCTTATCAAGATTGGAATTCAAGTCTTGTTCTTTTTATACATGTTCATCCGAAAAACGAAATGTTATTATTGTGCGAAATATTGACAAGACCAGACATGTTTTTCTGAAAAGTTTTTAAAATAATAATACATTGTTCTAATTTGAGCTGTTTTATTTGGCAGATTTATGAAAATTGATTGAAAATGGGTCGCGGTAAACAATTATCGGAAAAAGAGAAGGTAGAAATTGCTATGTATCGCCAATCTGGAATGACAACCAGGGATATTGCTGCTCGAGTGAAGAGAAGCAAAACAGTAGTAGTTAACTGTTTAAAATTCGGCGAAAGTTATGGTAAGAAAAAAAGTACAGAAAGAAAAGCAGTTCTATCTGCAAGGGATATTCGGGAGATAAAGAGATTAGCTACCAACAAATCAAACAGCTCTTCAGAAATCCGACGTTCTCTTAATCTCAATGTATCAGTGAGGCGTATTCAACAAGTTTTAAAGGCAGATACGAACTTGGAATACGTTAAACGTATCCCAAAACCCAAGCTGACAATGCGTCACAAAGCTGCTAGATTGGAGTTCGCGGAAAAGTACCAATTTTGGAATGAAGAATGGACCAAAGTTATATTTTCGGACGAAATAAAGTTTAATCTAGATGGTCCTGATGAATGTCAAAGATACTGGGAAGATAAGCGCAAAGAAAAAGAGACGCGGATGTCTCGAAACTTTGGTGGAGGAACCGTCATGATTTGGGCCGCTATAGCATACTTTGGAAAGAGTCACATGTGCTTTATTTCGACAAAAATGAACTCTTCCAAGTATGTAGAACTATTGGACGATGTGCTTGTTGACTTTGGTGAAGAGATTGCTGGAGATGAGTTGATATTCCAACAAGACAACGCGGGAATCCATTCATCCAAGTTCACAAAGAAGTTTTTACAGTCTAGAGGTATTCCGGACTGGCCTGCATGTAGCCCGGACCTAAATCCAATTGAAAACCTCTGGTGCATTTTGTCCCAGCGGGTTTTCCAAAATGGCCGACAATTCGATGGTGTTGTTCAACTTAAGCAGGCAATCCACTTTGAGTGGTCTAAAATTGACCAGACGTCTTCAACAAGTCATTGTAAACAAAGGCTCATCAACGGATTATTGATACCCAGAATCTAATAGTTTCTTTATTATTTCATATTATTATTTCGTTTCATTATTTCTTTTTACTACATCGTATTTCTTGTTATTTCGTATTTAAATAAAATTTCAATTAAATTATTTTATAATATTAACGTAAATAACGTATAAAATTGAGTACAGTTTTTCCTCTTAAAATATCATTTAAAATAAAAATAGAGTTAAATTAATTTGGTCCTATCATTACTTCGTGTAGTGTATATGTATATGTACATAAATCAAGATTTCAAGTTTCTAACAAACACCCTTTATTACCATATCGCACTGCGGTCGTTTTTATCAGTTGCAGCTAGAGCCCAGAAATTTAAATTCTATTTCATCTACTGGTCCGCTCTCCTTCTCTTGACTGTCCTGCTCCTAAATATACATAAAGACGAACTTAAAACTAAGCAAAAAAACTTTCTAAATGTCATACATACTCGTACATATGTACATAGATAACAATGAGAAAACCAAAATCTCAGATCTCAGGGCAATAGCATCGAAGGGTAATATAACAGACATCCCCTTTGCATCAAAATAAACTATATCATTAGTTCTATCCACCTTTGCGATGTAAATGTACAATCTTCCTCAGTACGGTATACCGGATGAACAGAAATACTTTTCTTACCATGGAGAAGGGACTCCAATAGGTGCCCTTCAATATATAACAATTCAGGGTAATCCAAGCAAATTCAAATAAACTGAAATGACCTATTATTTATCCGTCTATCGAATGCTTTCTACGCATTATAAAACAAAAATGCAGATATACCATGTAAACCGTAAGACATTTGTTTATTCTTTCATACAGCTCCGGGTTATCTAGACTATTATTTGGGCAACTGCCAGAAGCACATTCCCCATTAATATACCATGTTGGCAGGAAAAAATTATGAAGCCTTTAATATTCAAAGGGACACCTTTCCGAAATTCGATCATCTATGGGTTGATATCGATTTAACAGAATACACATATGTTTTTTCTCGCGTGTACACAGAAATAGACGCAGTAATACACGTGCTGTTACAACCAAAAAAAAAAAAAGAAAAATTGTATCCACATATTTGCGATACATACGATACAGACACACCCTTCCTACCAACCAATCTGTTTGATTGATTTTACAGACCAAGTGAACTGGAATGCTCATATGATGAAATTATGGACACACAAACAAAAAATTCGCATATAATTTGAAGAATGTAAGTACATATGTACATATGCATGAGTGGCAGGGGATTTTATGAATGGCATCTCTGGAATGAAAATTATTGAATCGAATTATTTGAAACATTTTATGTACATAATTAAAAAATGAAAGAGTAACTCAAAAAGTTTACGTTGAAACACGTTTCGTTAAAACGTCAATTAATATGTGAATGTGTGAATCGACCGCTATACACAGTGCATGTATCTATGTGTGTGTATTTGAATTGAAAATTTCAGTTTAACTTCATTGCCTGCAAATGACAAATTGGAAACAAAACTGACTTAATTAGTCTCAAACTTCGCACTCAAATCAGAGCTTTTGTGTAGCATGGCAGTTCGACTTTAACTGATCAACATAGTATCCACCATCCAGTATAATGGACATAATGGCCTGCAACTACTTTCAATACCACGTCATAACAAAAGTGCCACAGGGTTCTATGTCGTGACCATTTTTATGAAACAGAAGTGGCCTCAGCAATGGATGGAGTAAATCCATATATACCTTAAATAAATTACAATCAAATCGATAAAATATTATTTAAAATTGGCAGGACTCGAACTAGAAGGGTATACGTCAAAAACATGTAACTCTTGCTGCATATTAACAGGGAAATACATATCAAAAGTCTGCGCGCAAATGGCAAAGTAGACAAACAGTTTGGTACAAAAGGTACCATCTAGTGGTTTCTTTTTAAATCACAGATTGTTTTGACACTCGAAATCTTGACAGAAAGTCAGTATTATACCTCCGCGGAACGAATGAGTCGCTTTACGAAAATCATCTTTTTGACGTGGCGCATTTTCATCTCAGCGGCTACGTTTAGAAACAAAATTGCCCTGGAAAACCCGCACGTTATTGTCGAGAAGCCGATGCATCCACAGAGAGTGACAGTTTGGTGCGGATTGTGGCGTAGTGGCATCATTGAATAATTTTTCTTAACGTTGGCGTTACAAAGCCATGTTAAGAGACTTTTTTTCTGAAATTAAAGACATGAATTTGGATGACCTCTGGTTCATGCAGGATGGCGGGCCATGCCACAATCGATCTTTTGCGCCTCGTCAATTGGCCGCCTCGGAGCTGCGATTTGACCCCTTTCGACTTTTTTTCGTAGGGAACCATGAAGGACCGATGTTATGCCAACAATCCGGAAACGATTCAAGCACTTAAGGTCAATATCATCCAAGTAATACGTGAGCTACAACCTGAAACCATCAACAAGGTCTTGGAAAATTGGAGTGACAGAAATCGAGCCGAGCCAGCCACTTGAACGACGCTGTGTTCCATAATTAATGGAAATGTTTGCTCTTACTAATAAAGCCATAATACATGGAAAAAATACGATTTTGTTCATTGTATTGTTTTTTCAAAAAGAAACTTGTATTTAGCCCACCCTGTAGTTCAGGTGGTGGTTCATATCCATATTTGAGTGCAGTAATAACCCGGTAAATAATATCAATTTATAATGAAGAAGTTAACAGATGTGATGCGGTACGAAAAAGGGGAAAGAGCGACAATCCTTTACGTATAATATATATATACAAATACAAATTTTTGGTGAAACATGTCTATGGGACACAGAGTCGAGCTTCTCCCAACCATTCCTGTTGTTCGTGTTATATTCTTAACACGAATGGAAGGGGCCTACTGTTTAATCCCGTGTCCCAAGGGTAATTTTGTTATTAGACAGCTTTTTTATGACAGTTTTACGGATGTTTGTCAGACTCTCGCGAGCGGTGGGACCGTAAAAAACTTTTAGGTGTTTTGGCGAACATTGCTCCGTAGTCCAACGCACCAACCACTTGAGCCACGGCGCCCACGGTCCAATAAGTATAAATCTATTTTAAATTATGCACAACTATGGTCCTCAAATCGATGGATTTAATGAAATAGATTCCAACACAGGTAGTTGTCGTTAAGTGTAAAAGTTATATATAGGTGACACCACGACAAAGCGGAAACGATCGTTAGAGGAAGCCATCTCCAATTTTGGAAGTGCAGAGGTACATATTACCAATACCTGCTCCAGACGTATAACGTTACAACGTCACAAAATAGTGCTCGTGGTAATGGATAAATGTAATGGTAATGTGAATGAATGTAATAGGATTTATTGCTCCAGAGAAATGGGAATTCATTCCAGTCAAACTGGTCTCGATTTTCCTGAATAAATCTAAGCAAAACTATACTGACAACTCCACTCCATGTCCAAACTTTGTTAAGAAGTGTTTCATCAAATCACTCTGATGGAAAACCGAATTCTCTGGATAGCAGGAAATGTTTTTTTTTGTTTTTAGTATCACCGGATGCCCATAAAATGCACCATAAATTTATCATTGCATTTAATACCAGTTAACGTCTGACAAACATGCGAGAGTATGATCCTCAGATGAAATACTGAAACTGCCTTTCAAATATAACAAATTCCTTTATTCTTGGAAAGGAATATTCACAATACGAATTTTTATGCAAACACAGCACTGTTGCACCATGTTACATTTATATACCTAAATTGTAGCTTATTTAGACAGACTGATGGGTAGGGTTTAAATGTCTCTAACAGTTTCTATACACAACACGACATCTAATAACTTACTTCCACCGCAGTTGTCAATTCTATTGAAACATGTTTTGTGAGAGGGTATTATGACGTAGGAAACTGCTGGAATAACCCCAATACCACAATTATAGCTACGATTCTTCTATTTATAAGCATTTGAACATGAACATTTATTTGCGTAGTTTCATACGAAATCCTTAGCAAAATCTATTTACATTGTCCACACTTAATTGCGTTAAAAATGTATTTGAAGTATGGGGCACAACATGAATTCAAGTGAATTCTCATAGGAAATCGCATTAATTAAAAGGGTACTCTTAAAATGTGTCCTTCAACGAGTCCATTTCGCCTTAGTGAGTGAATAGCTCAAAGCAACTTTACTACGTATCTGCAACATCTGTTGACTACTTCAATCAATTTTGACTAAAGCTTACAACGAAGAACATTTTTATTACACGACTTGAAGGAAGAAAAATATACAATCAGTTACAAGTGGCTTCAAACGACTGGTTGGGAGAAGGCAGTATCACAAGAAAAAGACTAAGGCTCATGCATAAATATCCAAACAAGTGTTGCATAAGTTTATTAGCAAGGGTTAGTCTAAAGTGCTGACAGTATCCGAGTACACAGATTGCGAAGCGCAATATTATATGGACTGTGGATGAATGAATTTTACATGCCTATAAAGGAAGCGCTCTTATGGAAAATCGAAAAACAATAAATATTGAAAATAGGAGTACTATTTCATTCTATGGGTACAGAATGTATCTGGCTGATAACATTGCTTCCATAACGATTTTGTCATAAACTAAGGAGTTTTTGGAAAACATGCTATAAAGAGGAAACATGAACAGACATACATAGTTTCAAAGGCAAGTACATATAATACGTATATCCACTTGTACGTTTGTAGTACAAGTATAGTGTAGGTATGTACATAGTTTGGAGCAGATTACGAAAAAATAATGTCTACATAACAAGACCTACCTTATAGTCAATGTTGGGGTTGATATGATAAGATGTTTGTTAGGAAAATTTCAACATCAGCATATCCTAGAGATGTACTCATAAGTCTTGTATTAAATTGAATTCATGTTTTACCAATGAGGATTGCAAAGTAGTGCAAACAAGTGACGTGACTCAACTCTGTGGCGATACGAAGAATAAAGACTTGAATCGAAGGTGCAGGTACTTGTGTTATAGACCTAGCTTTGTTGCAACTCTAGTGATGTTGAGACCTAAGTCTAGAACTTTTTTTTGTCGAAAATGGGATATATGTAAGCGGAAAATTTTTTAGAATATAATCAAGAATATTACTTCACAGCTCACTCCATTGCGTTGTAAGAAATTGGTAAACTGGGGTAAACTATACCTACGTAAGCGACATACTGCCACACACTGTGTTTGTGGACTGAGGTCCTTATGGGTTTGATTCGCAGACCCAACTTCCTCTTAGTTGTCAAAGAAACACTTTTCCAGGAATTTAAGTGTAATCCGCGATATGCCCTGGTATTCTGAGACGTAAAGGTCACTTCAGTATCTCCATGTATTTTTCAATCCTATTCTATTGGCGTGCTTATTCAAATGGCAACAACCAGAGAGAGTCCCTACCTTTCTATTTCAAAATTTCCTCAGTTTTCTTTCGATCTAACATAGGCCACAAGATAAGTTGGACTATTCTAAGCCTGGTATGTTGAGGATCCTCTCTAGAATAATCCGTTTAGCCACAGAGTTCTAATTGTGTTTATTGGTGGAAACTTTTATTCTTTCTGGCCAGTTCGTCAGCTCTTTCATTTACCTCAGTACCGCATTGTCCAGGTACCCAACTTAATCTGACATGATTCTGCGTATATAATCTAATGAGAAATGTCGTGTAATTCCTCATTTTATGATGTTGGATTCAAGCGTCTTAAACGCAGTCTGCCTATCAATGTACAAAGCGGTATTCGGTATTTTAGTAATTCCTAAAGCTGTAGTAATAATAACTTTGAGCAAAACTAGAATCTTTAATTAGATTAAACTGCAAGTGTTCGAGACTCTCAGTGCTACTGGCAGATCTACGTCCCTAAAGTACACATGTATATACCTGTGCACGTGCACCCCATAGGTTTTAGAAACCTTCGAATCGTCTCCATGCGTGTAGCAATTTCTTTTTATAGAGAGCGACATTTTCTCTGCCAAAGGACAAGAATGAACAACGAACTACACCAGCGGAATGCAACTAGAGCCAGTTAACTCAGGACAGTTGAGGTTCACGTTCACCCCAATTTGTAGCGCCATCTAAGTAAGTAAGTAAGTAAGTAAGTAAGTTTAGTTTTGGTATTACTACCATGATCTTCCGTTTAAACAGAATGTCGTTAAAAATCAAGTCAAAAGTATGTACTATGTAAGAGTATATGTAATAGGTTCTACCTTTGGAAGAGGAGCTGTGCAAATGTAGAGTATGTAGAGCAAACCTGGAGAATCAACGCAATATAGGAATACCTCGTCATAGGTAGCCCGCACTAATAGAGAAGCATTTCAACCAACTTCAAGTGCATAATTGGAAGTAGACTATGAGGAAAGTCCCGTTTGTTGAGTTCCAGGGTCATTCCGAATCGAAGCTTGACCCAATTGAGTAATATAATTTGAGGACATTACACATAAGATTCAAGCCTGCGATATCAAGATGAATTGCTCAAGTGAAAAAGCACTTCTCCCCCCTCTCGCGTTCGCTACCACCTATGACCTTCCAAAGGGGTTGGATACCCAATCTCAAGTCGAGGTTATATGTAGGTACCCAGCAGCCACCACGTGGAACGCTTGTGCACCTATATATTCAAGCCTGCGATATAGCAAAGCTAAAAATGAATTCCACCTATAGATGTACATAGCTTCAGGTCTAATTCAAAGGTTTCCCCAATAACTCATCGGTCTTTTTATTATTCCATGCACCCAAGTGATCGGAAACTTACTAATGCCGTATATTGTACTGCTTAGAAGAATGGACATATTTTCCCAAGAGAAATAACCAAGCCGGAAGTAGGACCAAGGCTCTATCATCGCGTACCCTTTCATGCTCCGAGACGACGCATATTTTTGAATCAAAACAATGTATTTAAAAAATTTAGAACTTTACACTTTCATTTTGAAATTCTCTGATATTCAAATCGTAAACTTCTCATTGGCTTCACTTTAAAGCAAAACTGTCCATTTAATTAGATAAAGACTTCTATTACCCAGTCGCTAATAACAACAAGCAACAAATCCTTCACCACTCAAACAAAACAAAAACAAAAAAAAATAGGAACAAGCTTTTAAGTCAGACATCCATTTCCTTTGTCATTTAAATTGATTTATTCATCTGTAGGAGCAATGTTACTCTACACAAAGCCCACTTGCAAAAATTGTACTAAACAGTTCTAGTTCAAAGGCCCTATTGTGTTGGCAGAAACTACTTCTGTAACAGAGGGGAGAACAATTCGTTATATTGCAAGTGAAGTACTTTCCGTCCCCCCATTCAAAAGTATGTCAACTCTACAAGTGGCTAATGAGATACTCAGGCCTTATTACTAGTACTGATACAAGTTGACAGGGGACAACAAGGCATCATTAGGTAACATTATTATTTCCTTTTTCCGTGTCCTTTCTTTGGTTTTCGTAAAGAGATTATAGGACAGTTGGCACTAACATTTTATCTGTTGATGTTATAGAAGGCAGTCAATTTTATTAATTTCGTTTTGGTCTAATATTAAGCCCACTAAATCAGTTGCAGAGAGTTTGAGTTGGGCCAGGCCGAAAATACACAAGTGTTTGGCGACAATTTAATTATAACTTCATTTTATTATCTATTGAGAGATCGTTAAGTTTAATTATTCGACTTTACCAAGGAAAATAAATTATTTTATCTATCAACGCAAAAATATCTACTCGTACTTCTGGAAGAATTTCTATTTAACATCCCTGAAATACTGGGATGGTATTTTGCATAGTTTGAGGCTAAAGTAATACTCTTTCACCGATAACATTATTTAAACAAACAAATTTAAACATAAGTTAATATAACATCTCTGAGAACGTTTCACTTACATTCTTAACTTTCACTTTCTGAGATCAGTTCCCTCTAGTAATTGTACAACTATAGAGCGTTTGGTAGGGTCAACTCTAGTAAATCTTATTACTTCAGCAAGACCAACAACTGTAGCTTAGCCCCAATGCAACACATCGACATCTCGCCACTAATTATCTTAATATCTAATATTGAAGACAACCAATCTGTTTACCACCAGACAGACACCCAATAAGATACATAGACTGGCATGCCTCTGCATTACAGGCGCCATGAGAGCTTATTAAACGGCAGCCATAGTGCAACTGACTCCACTGCACCTTGAAGAATATGCAGCAAAAAGTGCATTAGATCGCAGCAATTCGATGCGCTATTCCAAAAAACGACTACTCCTGGCCTATACTGGAAACGATATTAGAAGGTTCAACTCGCTACCAAGCTCAGCAACGACTCTACAATCTACAAACTGAACAATAAAACAACGAAGTAGTACAGAGAGTCTATATTCGTGTGGGAATGCCTGCAGAAACTTAATGAACTGGATAGGAGAAACAGGGTGACCTTCTGTTCAATACCTGGCCATGTGGGAATAGAGGGTAATGAAATGGCCGATTCCCTAGCAAGAAGAGGAGCATCAGACACATTCTGAACAGTTCTGTGGAATAGGAGAATCATACCCTCAAAGAAGATTAAAAGAAACGAGAAGAAAAACAGGACAAAAACCTAGTATAACGCCCAGGGCATTGCGATCAGACAAGAAAATTTAGAAAATCTGAAAAGGGTCTCTGCAGCTTCTTGGATCTGGTGGGGCTCCAACCCATAAATGTTTGAAGTACATATGTAAGCGAGTATAAATTTTCAGATAATGATAAAAACTATAAGGTTGGGCAATAGCTTCTTCTTGTTCGAGCGTCTGTGTTGGAAACACTCTCTGCACACTAAGTTACATATGCATTTACCCGCCTTTTCGATTGGCATTGACAGTTGTGGAAAATGGTCGCTCGAGTTTTAGAGCATAAAATGGTGTCCTTTTACAAAAAAAATAGTGACGAAGCACATTTAAACTTGGTTGGCTTTGTTAATAAATAGAATAGCCGCTATTAAGGCACCGAAAACCCTCAACTGATGTGGTTGTTCCGCTGAACCGTGACTAACTCATGTATCATAAGGATTTATTTCAAAATATACATAAGGACAGAAGGATGTATTTCAAAATGGCCATACTGAGCTCTGGGAAAGGGTCATATTACGAGGAGTGGGAATACTGTAGGTCAGACATGATATTCCTATTTTGTTTAAGAAAAGATGTATGCATACCTCCAGGTTCCAAGCACAACTACCTCTTGACATAAAATCGTAAACTTACGCGGATATAGGTTTCAACCACGGGAAACTACAAGAGGTGCTGTGTACATCACACATAAGGACTCGCCGAGTACTGAATAGTATCTGGTAACATCGGTCCGCCCTCTCAAAGCCATCACAACATATGTGAACATACGACAGTTGAGCAAAGTTTCCTTATGTACGGTGGCGGGCTTCACCTAACTCCACAAAATGCACTCTGATCTAAAGCACTTTGTAAATTTGCACACACTTTACGAAATGTCCTTATCGGATTGTCACAATAATGAAACCCGGTCCCTCCCATAACGTTTTTTGACAAATAGACGTAGTAACACCAAATGGCAAATGCTATAAGGTACATATAATTGGCTTCCCTATTCGAATATCCTCATATTTTATAGAATATACCTTCTTCTATATGTATTTATGTAAAGTATCTCCTTTATATTCCAAACTACGTGACAAATCGAATACATACGAGTACAGCTGACAGGATATAAGTTGATTAAGTTGGTTTTGTAACACACGAACACGAAATTCACCGCAAAAAAGGTAAAATTTTTACATACCATGCATTTATGAATACTACAACACTAATCAATTTGTTACAGGATACCAACAAAAGCCACAATGTCCTGTGACACATTAACTACACAAAACTACCAATTTTCTGCAATAGGAACCAAAGCGAATGTATTGTCTTGCAGGATAATTGGCGGACAAGAGACTAATTGGCCCAAAGGAACCGTAAACTCCAATTAACAATACTTCTGACCAATACTGAGCGAAGGATAACCGACCAAAATAATATATTATTCGAAACCTCACGGGAGCACAAAGTCAATTACTCGGATATGGTGACATTGATTTTTATTAATGTCTTCCTTCGCAGATAAGAGGATTAGCCTTTAAGTTGTTGACTTAATTGGGCGAATAAAATGAGTCTGTATGTGGCACCACTGCTGGGAATTGATTTTCTGAATCACTGTTCGCAGAAGCCCACAGCTATGTATGTATGTACCTATGTTCTTCGTAGAAAAAGATGAATTTAAAGTTCAATTTTAATGTAAAAATTTTGTTTTATTTGGGTTTATTGGTAGCGGAACTCGTGTTCGTTTGCTGATCCAAGGTATATCAGAGAGATATTACCTGGAAAAGCAATTTATAAAACCAATCCTCACGCCTTTCAACCGACTAGGCTGCTTCCGCTGAGTATATACAAGAAATACAAATAAATCCTATATTTATCCAACCTCTTGTAGCAATAGCTTCGATATGCCTTTTCCCAAAAAATCTAAAACCAATTTAAGTGGTCCTATACACCCTATTTGTTTTTCCGCCACATGTTCGAATCTAGTTGTTGTTGTGGCATTGGTTTGCGGGAAAAGTAGACCAGAAGTGGATACTTCGTTGATTAATAGGTATGCAACATGCAACGACATGTCCTAGAAGAGTACCTAGTACGATACTTCATGATTCATTATTTCCTATGCTAGTAACAGATGGGTGAAAATTTATTCTGTTGGAGAATTAAAAAAAAAAAAAAAACGAATAGGATGAGTGATTCACTGCACTGTTAATTAGACTAAACTGATGCATATAGTCTAGAAGAAAATAATAGTTAGGCTCCTTAATAATTCTCAAATGATGGACCATGGGCAGTATTGTCGTCGAGGTACATTAAGCAAGAACTCGAAGATAGTCCTCAGAGTACGAGCTCCATCAGGTTAAAAAGTTGTAGGTCCGTTGGAATGGAGAAACATGTCAGTGTAAGCCCTTTACTTACCACAGTTAACATCGTTTCCTGAAAAGTAGGTCCCCCATTACAAACCTCGTTTAATTTGTGTCCTTTGGCCTTTTCTCGCTAGTAAATGAGAACGAAGTCGATGTTATTGCATCCGATTTCAGCAAAGCTTTCAATAAGATATCCTTTTTTAACTGTTTGCTCTTGACCTTCAACCCATGTTGTTAAAATGGATAACTTCTTACCTAGTAAAACTTTTTTATAATGTCTGCTCTAGGCGCCTACTCCCGGCTCCTTCTGAAGCCACCCCAAAGCAGTCATGTGAAAGAGCCTTAAAACCCTCTCACATCTCCCTTTCCGCCGATAACGCCAAATTATTCAATCCAATTCTTCTTCCCAAGACTCTAGGCGCCTTCAACAAGACATCAATAGTTTTCCTAGCTGGTGTTTTAAAAATACCACAGAGCTCAGTTGTACATTCTGGAGGGCACTATTAGAATTTAATTGACCATAGTTTTGTATCTAGCTAAAAGGTAATGAAATTTAAAAAGATGCGAATTATTGCTTATATTGGTGTCACAGGTCGGTCCGCTCTTATGTCACAAATTCATGGTCCTTAAATTTTGATCTCGGAGGATGAATTATCATATCTATGCTTTGAAGAAGGGGAACCAGCACAGAAGTGAAAAGTTCTTAGATTTGGCTACTGTTACACCTACTTTTTTATAACTAGGGATCACGATGGGCCCACTAAGGTGCCTAATGCCTTACAATAATCTCATAACCATATACTACCTACCTACCTACCTACTCATCTACTTAACATCGAAAAATTGTATTAAAGCCAAATATTCTCTACATTTCACCTACATACCTATATACTTATATCAATTTAAAAAGGACATTTTCATTCATTTCATCATATTGAATGTAATGTCCTCAAACGTTCGAAGTCATTAGGGACGCATGGGGAGAATAGTGTATTATACAATCTCTTCCGAACGGGTTCTAGATTTTCTGAACGTTTTTTTAACCTGAATGCTGCAAAGGGTTAACATCAATTTAAAATACATATTTTAGATTGTACAAATCGTAACACATTTTGCTTTCAATGTACTATCTAAAATCTAAACTATCCACTTATTCAGCAGACAAGGACTGTCTAGAGACTTTTATGACTGAAAAGGGACTGCAATTTGTAATCTTAAATTTGTAGATACTTTGTATCTGAATCGACATTGTATCCACCTGTCGTGAACCGCTTTTTAAGGTTCATTTCAAAGCACTATAAATTATTTTTCAATCCTTATTAACCCATCCTTCAGCGACCCCGAAAATAAATAATTCATTTGCCGCCTGTTTAAATAAAAATTTATCTATGTGCATATCTAATGCTGATCAAGTTTCAATCTTTCCCCCACTACTTATGAAAAGTCCTGAATAAATATTATACATAATAGAAAAAAACTAAAAGTCCTCGACACGAATTAACTACACAAAAATTGAGTTATTGTTATCGGAGGTTTTTGCAAAATCCTATTACGTGTGTGGGGACTTAAGCACGTACGGGTTGACTGTCCACACATTCAAAGGTTAGCGAGTTCAATGGGACGCACACGACCAACCCTTTTATCCTGCACACTTTTTCAAGTTCAATGAACGAAAATTTAAAAGTTTCACTTTAACTTGTTCGCTGCCAATTTGAGGGTGACTAGATCAAAGAAATATTTTTCAAACCTTTTGAAAAATTATTTTCTTTCGAATATGTACGTACATACATAGCTATACATGCTACACGTTCATCATTATCTATTGTGAAACAAAAAAACGGGTGGGGGTTCTTATTTTTTAATGAATTTCTAAGGATTTCAGAAATTTATTCAATTATTCCGAAAATATTTGAAATTCTGGAAGCGGAAGCAATATAACTCTTTGTTCATACAATCGTCGGGGTAAATACATACGAAAGGGAACATTTCGGGTAAAGTAAATTGAAGCTAAAATGGCTGTGTAAATTGTTGGAAACCTAATAAAAGGGTAACAATAGACTGGGAAACAGTAGCTTAATGGAAATAAAGTAGGTGCATACCTAATTGTTTTTCTTGTATGTTGTAACAGATTTATGGCAGTAGGAATTTGTGTTTTATGTCAGACGACGTCCAATAGGCACTGTGAGCTAAGGATATTCCCTGCATTTCATATCATAGCTGACAATGCTGGAAATATTTTCCGTATAGGCATTCCTTAAACCTCCTGGGGCAGGGGCACATTCCTGAATGAGTTACCATCTGAGTTAACATTATAAAAAAGTGTGTCACATCATATCAAAAATGTCCTTTACGGTACTTCGTGAAATGTAAGAAGTCAGAATTTGGTCTGCCGTCGGTACGGGTAGGGGTTAGAAAATTTAGTGTAAGGATAACCGTTAATTCGTAACAATTAGGTTAACAAATGTGAGAATCTAAGAACTTGTTTCATTGGTATATAAAGCTATACAATAGCCCAGTATTCAGTGCCGGTGATGTAAGGGTTCTATGTTGACTTTAAAAAAAATACTTCAGTTAAAAGGTAGGTATATCTGTGTACTTCTAATAAACGTCTATCTATTATCTTCAATTATTTTTTACTTTTCAAAGTATTTTTGAGTGAATTATTTCAAAACAATACATTTTTTGGGGAACGGGACGATGGGACCCAGGACTTAACTTCTCACCACCATCGTGTTGAGCATGTAATATTCTTGACACGAATGGAAGGAGCCTAGAGCGCCCTGTCCGAAGGGCAATTTGTTATTTGAGAAGCTTTTTATGACAGTCATACTCTCGTATGTTTGACAGATGCTCGCGAGAGGTTGGGAAGTGAAACTTCATTATCGATAGAAAATATTTGTCCACAATTCAGCTTTTTGTCAGTTCTTATGCAATCCACTTACTTGAAAACGAAGAGGAATTAGCAGGATAGGAAACCAATCTTTTATTTCCCATAAGTTTGCTTGGGGTAGACGAGATTGAGAAATAGTAGAGGGAAACTGAACTAACTCCTGGTGAACCTTATTGATTGGGATATAAGTCGACCCAAGATACCAGGCAGATTCCTACTAGTAGTTTACACACTACTTTTTCAAGCTTCAAGCCAGCTAGTGTGTTTCGATTTTTGTCAAATTCAGCCTAGGTCCAGTGATGTACATAGAAAGAACAGCATCCACAACGACATAAGTATGTTTGTATGTGCTGGTAGGAGACATTATCAAAATTCACCTTAAAGTCGATCGAGCCTGAGACGTGTAAGGTTCTGCATTTTGCCAATTTTAGTACAGCGCAGCACTAATAAGGTATGCCAACGAAGATTCTTAGAAAATTATAAAGACTAGTTTGTTAGTCTAACATGAAGTATATAGGATATGTCTGTACATATACAATATTTCAGAGAAAAGATGACTCCTGGTAGAAAATTCTAGATATTACTGTTCGGGTCTTGGGACGCTCATCATCGATGAGCAGATGTGGCTGCAGCTGAGCAGACGCAAGGCAACAAGTTTCATACTTCTCAGTACACCTCGCATAAGTACCCTTCTCGGACTATTGAAGTGTCATTGTAGTCATGCCTTGAGGTTTGGAATTTCAGTCAGCAACTTCAGCTGCAACTATGCACATAGATGAAGAAATACAAGAATCCCTTCGTGTTCCTTGCAACTGCTCTGCGATAGCCCTACCAAGAAAGTGGAAACGTTTTCTGATATTGAAACTTTTATGTACGTATGTTAATATTGTTTTTACCTAATAAACCAAATAAATCAGTTTAAATAGTTCTGTTAATTTTTAAATCGAAGATGGTTTTAAATAGCTTTCTAGTCAGGCCTATAAGACGAGTCAATCAACCCACTAGCCACTACGTCACTCAATAATTCCGACCTAAAACATTGTACCTTGAAACAAAACGATCACTCATCAAAAAACCATTTCTTCCATTCTACTCGTTTACGGTCAGGAGCACTGTTGCCTGTTTTGGTGATCTACTATATTTGGGTTTTCTTTTTTAAAAAATGCACATATTTTCGATTTAGCATTTTGGGCAACATTTTATTTATAATTAAATTTTCTTGAAACTGCCTGAATTTCTAGTTATGTGGGTACACGTATTAACCAACGTGATTACTGCTTCAGGTGAGCTAATTTTTGTTTAAAAATAACTACAGTCTTGCTGTATTAAATAATTCATTTATACATATTTAGACGTTTAAAGAATAATCATTATACATACATATGTATATGTAACTTTTAAAACTTTTTTGAATAAGAACAATTATTTTGTATTTAAATATATTTGGACTGCTTTAGGCTCCTAAAACTTTGGAGTTGCTGGCAACCGTGGTCATATCATGAAAGGTTCAGAACCCCAGAAAGTACGCTTTGCTCATTAAAGGTTCATTCAAAAAAGTCACTAAATTTCGGCTTTTTTTCCTCAAAGGCGATTCTGCAGGATTCCAAAAAAGGATTGACTTAATACTCGCTTTTGATGTGAATTCGAAAACAAATGCATAAGCCGAAAAATGAACGGCTATTGTTGATTAATATGTCTGCCCTGGCCTGTGAAAGTTATACGTGTCGCAGCTATCCCTGAAAATAAATAAATAGGCGATGTTTTTCTCGGTAATATTCTTGAATAGACGCCACTTCACTTAGGTATCTTTTGTAATTAGATAAAAGTAAAGTCCTTCTGCTTTCAAAGATATCATGCTCGAAAATCCTAATTGATACTACTTTACCAGTTGAAGAGTTTTCTGGACAAATTATTAAAATTTGATTTAAATATAATTGAGACACACTTCTTTATATAATTAAGCATGTAGCAAACGTGATTAAATACGTCTAAGAAGATTAACGATCTCCTTGGAGGTTAAATAGATGGAGTATGCCGAAGAATCTGGTCTATTTTTAAACTAATAATTCCAAGATGTACATATGTATATGTATATGTTTAATAAAAATCTAATTAGAGCTTAATAGCATTAAGAAGAACATTGAGCGGATTATTGTTTTAATTAATAATCTTGGTCGGTATCTAGGTGTAAAGGAAGAAGGGGCAAGTCTTATCAAGTAGCAGATTATTTTTGAGTGTTTTTATTTTTTTATTTTTATTTTTTTTCAATTAATTAACAAAATCATTCAATTCTGAAAAAAAAGGTACAGTCGATGAGGATATTATTTTATCTTTACGATTTTTTCAGTTTCTAGTAAAAATATAAAGTTTTGAATTTTTTGGATATGGTATTATGGAAAAGGGGGCCAGTATAGATTATCACCTTGTAAAACCCCAGTTGAGCTGAGAGGACATACATAAATGAAGCGATTACTATAAAATGGGTTTTCCAGGAAAGAAGATGTCCATTATAAAAATATGACACAATTTGAAAAAAAATATGTTACCTAAAAGCCTTACTGAAGTCGGTAGCTATATTATCGACTAAAAGCTCAACGCTTTGTTATAAAATATTTTCAAATAGTTTCGGTAAAATTTCACAATAGGGCAGTAATTAGTAACTTCATTCTTCAATCTGTTTTTGTTTATGAAAGAGGGAGGCTCGAATGAACAAATAGAGTAAATTCTTTCAAAAAGATCATCTAGACTGGGTAAGAATTCATAATAAGTTTCTGTAACTAATTTTCGATAAGAAATGGATCCAAGCTTTGTAATCGAACGGGTACAGTGCAGAAATTATGTAAATAATTGAAATATGAAGGGAACAAGAGGCGAACAAGTTAACAATTGTATGTTAGTCAGTCGATAGATTGTTTTATAGTTGACAGATTGGAAAAAAAAAACTTAAGATCGTTTAGAAAGTTAAGTGAACTTTAAGCCTTTGGTTAAAATTAGCTTGCGAAGTCTTCTATTTTACTAACGAATGGATGCGGACGATTGTCGTGTTCGAAAACGTCATCTGTGTTAAAAATGCATTTGTAAAATATTCTTTAACGCAAACTAAAGATTTTGAATTGCGATACAGTTTTCGCAGCTCATATATTTAGAAATGTCAAACATACAATACAGTAATGGTAAACTCAAAGTGAGACCTGGCTGCTTTAGACTCTAAATTTGAGCACTTTTGTTTGAAGACAGTCGTAAGAAGAGAAAGCTGGGGATAGATTCGACTGAAGTCAGAAGCTGTGAAAAATTATTATAGTTGATATAAATAGAAGAAAAAATTATGAGGAGTCAATGGGGTCTACTGTTAAAATAAAGTTAAATTACCAGTACTTGACAATACTTAAGTCCGGCAGCCATTTTGAGTGGTGACATTCTTTAGCCGAAGCTCGTTAGAAAGGATTGATCGTTTAATGGGAAATATGAATCTAACAGGTTGGAAGAACATGTCATACTTTTAGGCGAACTATGGAGCTATTGGCAGAAGTGTACCTTCAATTGGCCACTAAAACTACGCGCAATGAAATATTGATCATTTTGGTAAGTAAATATGTCCAAATTAATTCTATAAATTCTGTGGAAAACCCGACCCTCTCGTACCCAGAACTTTCCTTTGGTCTATCCTCTCCCCCTAAATTTCATCGTTAGACAAAAGTTTTACGAATATTACTGCCAAGCCACGGTCAAGTACATTCACCTTGAATTTCATACTTTTACAAAAAAAAAAACAAAACAAAATATTGTGTCTACATTTAATTAAAAATTAAATTAAATTTCCAAGAAATGATTCAGCAGTAAACACTCTTAAAAGCCAACCGCAGGTTAATGAATGATTTTATTTTCCTCTTATAATCCAAACAACTACCTCATAACGTTTTCATTTAAATTCAGTAAATATTTTTACTTAACACCGCCTGAACCGCCATTTCTGTGAATTATTTCTGTTATTTTGCAAAAAACAATTTAAATCTGTCTTAAGTTCTTTAAGACAACATAACACCGACAGACGGATTCATCGTTAGTTATATTTTTAGCCAAGTTTACCCAAATAAAGATACCCACCATCTTTCACATACATATGTACGTACATATTTATGTATGTTCTACCTAGCATATTTGTCAAACGCAAACTTTACCCACATTGCCCACACAATTCAACTCAATGATTTAGAGGATGTCGTTTTGACACCTTCGAGGATATTAGAAAAAATTCATTCCGAGAAATGAAGGCCATTCCCATAAGGACCTTTGGGAAAAACATTCCCACTCATTTACTCATATAGCACACGGTAGGGACTGAATAAATCTTAAAAATAAATTTATTGCGTTGTAATAACTTGTACCTGGGGAACAGCCATACCCATATGTACAAATATATATGTGAAGAAGTTGTCACTTTGTCATTCTCGGCTACCAGCAGCATACGCAGAACGACAGCCATAATCTGATAAAATATTAATTCTGCAACGCTGAAATCTCATTTACTATTTACTACATTTTTATGCAGGTACATGCTTACGAACAATAATCTGCTTTTGCGTAGCATTTCACAAGTATGTCGGTTTATGTTTATGTTTAATAGTCCTGCGATAGTTTTTATATCTTCTGGAAGGACATACGCATATAATGATGAGCCCAAATGGTTTATTACCTCTCCCAGGAATAATTAGAGACAGGCATATCAATATAACTTCTCCTTTGCAATTTAGTAACCATTTTTGGTAGTCCTTCGTTACGTTACATGTAAGCGTAAGCAACAACCATTTTGTTTCCACATGTCTGAACCATCCCTGTGTTAAAGGTGAAGACAATAAGGTGATACATAAGTCCTGCATATTAGCCAGGACCCCCAAGGATAGAAAGCTGGAAGGTCTTCTGAGCATCACACCATTTGATCAAAAACTCATGTTTAAGGAAGAATCTTCACGTACATCCTTTGCTGTTGTAATATATCTTTCCAGTACTGCCTAGGGAAGCCTAGGTCCTGTCAAAATTTGGAAAGGCTGTTCTTATATGCCTGAAATTAACAGAACTAAGTGTCTGCCTACTACAGATGTAGCTTGAGAACGTTGGTAAGTATCTGTCTATTAATATCAGATTCTTAAAAGAACATCTCAAAAGAAGCTGTGTTCTACGTGAGTGTTAATTTCAGAAGAATGAAAAGCCTTTTATATTTTATTTAGGAATATTCAGTCTCTCCTCTTTTTTTATTATGCGGTCCTCCCTTCCGTAAACTTCTGGCAAATATCCGAAAATATAATTGTCATAAATATAGTTTAAATAGTAGGTCCTTCCTTCTGTAAAATTAAGATCAAAAATTCAAAATGACTGTCAATTGATTCGTCTAATGCGTTGAGTGCAAAGATAATATCTCTCATTTGCTTTGCACGCAAGCAGATTCATGGAAGAGAGAGACTCCATCTGGATTGACTACCTGTATAATGTGTATGTATGTATATAAATTGTAATTAGAATGAGTAATAAAGACAAACACAGTAGACCCTCGATATATTGTCTCATAAAAGAAATTCAACAGCCTTAAATCGGATGACCCAGGTAGCTATTCGACCATTCTCGAAATTATACGATTGCCGAATTTCGCTCAATTGCTTAACCAGCTGTGTGGCATGTGGCACCATCTTGTGGGAACCACATATTACTGATCCTCCGGTATGTATAAAATCCACATGGAGTCTCTTGAAGCACATATGGGTTTATTTTGGTGTCCAATAACGCATATTTTGCTTATTGGCAGACCCATTAAGCCAAAAAAGAATTTCGTCACTGAAGACGATTTTTCGATGAAATTCAAGATGTTCTTCAAACTTTTACAGAGCCCAATAAGAGAGGTTTCGGCGCTTCAATTAAAAAACAAGCTTCCATATGTAAGTTGATCTTATAAGTGCTTAGGCAAAGATCTTTACCCAAAATTGCCCACAATGTGAACTGAGACATTCTCTAATCCTGTGAACGAGGTTGAATCAAATAATATGGCTCGTTTAGAAATGAACCGCTTACTGCTGGGATATTTTCGGTACTACAACCGATACGTTGTCTTACTGGGACAGTATTCTTCAGTGAATGATTTATCCGCTATAGCACTCACAGCATTAAGTATATCCATACGAGTATGTATGTTGTCAATAAGAAGGGACACACAACATCGACGAATCGGATAGAACGTCACAATCGAAACTATAACTTTGATGTAGTAAGAGATTATATCTACCCCGACTCTACTATCAATTCTGAAAACAAACATAGCAGCAGAAATAAAACGAATAATAACTCTTGCCAATCACTGTCTCTTTGGGCTGAGAAGCCAATTGACCCCTATCCCGAAGAACTAAGAACACTGTATCTAAGCCCTTGATCATGCCAGTCCTGCATTATGGCGCTTAAGCCTGGACTCTGTTGAAAGCGAATGAATATATCCCCAGTCGATTCAAAAGAAAGATTATTCGTAACATTTTCGGTTCCGTTTGCGTTGACAAGCTTTGAAGAAGGAAATTCAACGACGAACCATACGAGCTGTACAGCGACATCGAACAAGTAAAAATACTGCACAGGGCACAAGTATAAGGGGAAACCAACCGACTTGGAGGGAGCAACTGAAGGCAGTTAGCTAAGGCTCGAGCTAACTGGAGAAGCGACCAGGTTTACCCCGAACTGTAGTGCCATCTAAGTAAGTAGTAGTAAATTGATAGTAATTTTTAATAATTTCCAAACGTTGTTCATTTGTTAACTTCACCACTATAAAAATGTAAGCCTTGCCTGACATTTTGACATTATCAGACTATAAAAAATGTTAAAGGGTGCAACTGCTATTCAGAAACCAAATCATCGTTTGGAAAGTTAGTAATTTCAATGGCACTCCTTAGAACAACACGACGCTCTATTTGGAGTACGACTAAATAAGACAATATTAAAAGGGCTTGATGGACACAAAAATTTCACTCAGTCGTTTCGAGATTTAAGGTAACATAATACAAATATAAAAAAAATTCCAAAGTTATTGTAAAAAGTTAATTCAAATTATTTTACAATTATACTTGACACTGGGAGAAATTGAGCATATTTGAAACACAACAAGGTTTAATTTATTTTTAGATAATCATTCCACAGCAACCATTTGACACTCTTCCTCATTTATCATGTTTGTCATCAGGAATTTTTTTTCACATCGCCCAATCCTCGACATTACAAGGACTCTGTCCTGACACCATGTACGTTATCAAAGAGAATTTATTCTGAGAAATGGTAGCCATTCTCCCTCCAAGAGCCTATGAGAAAACGCTCCTCAAGGTAAACAGAAAAACACACGAATGTTTGGTATTAAATTATTGCACCGGGATGGTTCCACTCCAAGGCCCAGACACGTAACTAAGGAGGTAAGGTCGTTGGTCCTTCGAGTCTATAACGTACATTTTTCGTAACTATAACAAAAATTAATAATTGCTTGTTGTCTGAACTAAGAATTTAGAATGGCATTACTAATTATGTATGATTCACATTCGCTATACGTTGAAAGATTTTCATAGTTTCATAAAAGTTTTCATTCTTATAATCGTTTAGACTCTTCGACGAAGTCCCCGTACATCGTGATCTTCTTACTATTACTTAACATCCACAGGTACCGACCCTTAGAATTTGGGAATCCGCACAGCTTGTTCGACGATTGATTCTTTTGAAGACAGTATCCCTGTGACTCCTTTTTCAGTAGCTGTTCCCGACGTTGAGTATACTACAATAAGAGAGCAGAAATATTTTCAACACAGAGCAACATTTTCACGAGATCTGAAAGACTAGACGCAGTATCTATAAGAAAAGGATAGCCTTAAATGATAGCAGTTTAGAAAAGAAATCATGGCATTCTCTTCTGTGAAAATATAGAGAAAAAACCAGACCCTTAATGAGGCCTATCGGATGAGGAAACCCCAGAAATTCTTCTATGAACTTACTTTCTGTCTATTCGCCTCTCTTTAAAGATTCTTTTACAACTGGCAGAATTTTTGAACCAATGAACAGTTTCTTTTCTTAGAATGGTTAATAACTGTCTACTCTTGTCTACAATTTAGAATGATCGCGGAAAGTAGCCATTATACCAGATTTCGGAAAAGCTTGCCACTTTCCATTTTTTTCTTTCTAAGGATTTTAGAACTATTAATCTTGTCTTTATCCTTCGAAGAATTGTGGAGACTAGTTGACGTTTATGTGCGTACAAAGTTGGATAAAAATCGTGGCGATACATATACCCGATATAGTGATATGTATTCGCCTCACTAGCGTATTCTAGTCATTTATAATATACCTAGCGGAACCGAGAACATTGTTTCGCACTATATGCATATATGTATATAATATAAGGAACAAAAAACATGTTTCCATGTATCCCATTGGTCCAATATATGCTGGTGGTGAAGAAGCCAGAGTATTTTCTAGTAATATATCTCATCTAGAGGGTCTTGCTATCTTCTATATAAATAAATATGAAAAACCATCCATTTAAAAATATTTTAAGAGTTTCAATAAGATTTATAATCTTAAAAAAAATTGCAGGAAAAACTGAAAGTACTTTTTTCCATGAGATTCTTGTACAAGTGAATTACATAAGTTCACAGTTTCATCGTCGAAGGAACTAAATACGATGAGTTATAAAGTGCCAATCGATTGAATTGTGATTCTGTTTGAAGTTCATCGCAATCGTATCATAAAGTGAACTTAGTTTCGTTGATTTATCTTGAACAGATTTACAGATTTACAAACAAAACATGCTGAATTTTTTGAAGTGGCAAACGGTTATACAGTAAAACAAAAAGTGAATCAATTTTCCAATTTCAGTTGAATTCTGATTCTTCGCATCGCACATTGTGTTCTAATCCATAAAGTGATTCATCTCATTCAAATGCCTTAAAGATCCTGGATAACTAACTGCGTTGAATGTTGAGAAATCAAAATATGAGATTTTTGTGAATTGACTAAAAAATTGCAAAAATAATAACAATCTGTGAGTCTCTCATATTTGAAACATTTGAAACATATTCAAAATGTTAGTCTTACTTGATAACCCAAAGCCGTTTTAACTACATACAAAGAATACAAGGTGGCCAAAAATGAACTGCCTTATCATCACGGAATTCATGACTTTTATTAAAATACGTTTAACGACGTTCCCTACAAAAGCAGACAAACCTTAATTGGCGCCCTAAAATGGGATTATTTGGTGGGTAAACAAACCCTATCCCTCGGGTTCCTCTCATTAAGACTTTTTAGAAGCACGTGCTGTGCCTTCGAAGAGTGTTTCTTCGAATATCTAAGTGAGGACGACTCACCCAAAAGTCTCATCAAAATCAGAGATCAAGAAAGAAAAAAGTGATTATAAAAAAAAAAAATTTTTTCTCAGCGATTGTCGTACATTGATATTCAGACAGCAATGCAATAGCTTTTGATAATAAAATTCAAGTTGGTTAACCAACACCACGGATCAGTAAACGCGATCGCTGACAAATGCAAGCCGTATGGGCCGGCAAGAGAGAGTATCAGCAAGGAACTCACTACAGATAGTGTAACCACCCTATCTCCATTAACGTGGTAATATTTCACTTAACCGCTGAACGACAACTACTGCCAATAGATGAACTGACGCTATCTTTGATAGTATGGCCTAAGAAAACAACTCTTTATTCCACTTTACAACCGTAGAACTGAAAGATACAACCCTGTCATAGTATTTCTCCGATGGACTATGAGAAGTCCTTCTTTCCCACAATAAATACCCATAAGTGGTCTATTTTAGTTAAGCTGACTGTGTCTAGGTGTTATAAAGGACATATTAGAGCTTAACGTAAAACCATAGGTTAGGTGATAGCATTTACTTCCTTCCCTCATCTTTTGAGTCTCATAGTCTTAGGAAGAAAGATTTGATTCCATAATATACAACTATATACGTCCAGTTAAGAGAAAAAATATGTTTTATATATATTTTTTTTTTTGTATACTTAGATCTACTAGATGTACTAGCACATTACACAAGACCATGCCCACTTTCTAGGAGTGCTCCAGTAAACAAAATAGTACGATTTCACTTCCTTGGAAAATCAGTAGTCATGGAGTTTATAAACTTCAAACTGTTTAAGTTTTTTCCCCAGTTTTGGGATCTTTTCAAAAAAAAGTAAGGTTCCTCCTCCAGGGAAGAGATAACTTTCTCTAAGTTTTTTGCTCTATCCATGTTAAATATCTCTTAAACTCTAGACTAGTGTAAGAGAAATGACCATTTAACTACTCCCTCTTACTGTACACCTTACTTAGCCGACACCAGAATTATTAAAACAAAAACAAAGAATATAGTGTTTTAAACATCCGTCGCATAGTAGATGTGTAGGTTTCTATTGAAAAAATCATTAAGTTTTTCTCTAAGTCCTTGAAGAAGAGTATTTATGTTCTGTGTAATTAACGTCCTTACATACATATTAAGTGTTCATTAAGTTGATTACGTTATGGAATATGAAGTGACACTTTGAAGTACCATCGTTATATACTATTACGCTGGCGCTATACTTTAACCGAAACGACTATAGGTATGTAATCAATTGCTGGTGTGTTCATTACCCATCTCAACACCATTTTTGCCGATGTCGAGGAAAATACACTTCATTCTATGTTTTCAATGTAGTGAACGAAAGGAAGTTTTAGTTTTATTTGTATATATGTATCTTTTTCGGATTGCGTATTAAACGTAAATAAACTACGAGTACTGCATCGTTATAAAGCGTAAAACGGGTAATTGGCGTTTATTACTTTTTGGAGACATCCTTGCTTGTCGAAGTAAGCAATTTTAATGGAAAAAAGCGTCCATAAGACTGTCCACTTATACATCACTAGACACGGACTAAAATGCCATAAATGCTTGACAAGCTATTACCATTTTGGGCAAATAGGCATTTAGTAAGTAGTCGTTGGCTTTAAGCTTTGAAATGGCTGCTTTGGAACCGAAAATCGAAAATAACCTCTCAAGCATCAATTTGACCGATATTTTGTTTTCAACAACCTATCATATTTTCTATACTCAATTTTCTCAATTCTATCAGTCTCTCTATCTTAACTTTGGAAAGCGATTACATAACACCCTCATTTGTATTCGCATCGAGTACTTTGTTTGCACTAGAATGTTACAATGAAGACGTTGTGATCGCTACTAATTTTAGTAATGCTTTCGACATAAGGCTCTTGGCTTTCGCCCGTATTACGTAGATTGAATCCTATTGAGCCCTATCTGGAATTTACAATGCTCTATTTAGACTCATGATGTCCGTCCCAATAAACCCTCTTATAAAGTACCTCAAGACAGCCATTTTGGTCCCTTATTATTTATTTAACAATTAATGATGTTGATCGTATCTGTTTACGCAGACGATTTAAAGATCTTCAGAGATATATCGTCCTCCACTGACTCAATTCTGTCACAAGAAGACTTGAATAGATTTTCTATTTGGTACCTTAGCAATATCCTTGAGCTCAATATCAATAAGTGTCAAACAATAACATTCTTTTGGAAGAGTGCTCCAACTACTCTTCGTACTTGTTCTGTTTAATGACCCCGTTCCTTTAGTAACTGCAATCCGCGACCAACATTGATTTACCTATGACAGAGAACTGAGTTTCTGTTCATATATCGATAACTTTATAGCGAAATTCAACTCTTCCTTTTGTTTTATCAAGCGCTTCGGCCTCTTCTTGAATATGCCAGTCAAGTTTAGTTACCTTATTACAGAACCCACATTCTCTATGTAGATATTGTACAACGGAGATTTATTCAATTTGCTTTAAGCCGACTTCCTGGACTGACACCCGAAATTTACCCCCGTAGATCGACTAAAACTCCCTCTCTTCACCGTAAAATTGCCGACATACTCTCTGGACAGTCAATACCCACCAAGCAAATTACGGACCCCTGGAGTTAATGTCTAGAATGCCACGTAAAGTTAACGAAATTCAATCGCATCTTTGACTTTCATCTTAGAATACTTTCACTTATAAGAGGTGTATCTCATACCATTCCCCAGTTCATAATTAGTAAAGTTGTAGATTTAAAGAACGTTATTAGTATCAAGTCTAGAATCTTAGTTTGTGCTCCTACTCCTACCCATCTCACACATCCACAAAACGAGTGTGCAAAACTACAACAAAAAAACACAACGTTCCCTAATAGAATTTAAGTGAAGACCCAATGATCTTCAGGTACTCCAATCCGACACCTAAGCATTGAAATTGTTGAGTTCTTTTGTTTTTATTCACTGATTTTGTTGAAATAAATTAATGAAGTTTTTACTCTCTGCTTTTACAAATCGACAAAAATTATAACAAAATATGTTTAAATAGTTATTTGAATTTACATTCAAAGATCATTTCCAGCATTGGAACTGCTCAAGTGTTCGAGTTAGGTTTAGAGTGACTGTGTTTCAATTACAGATCTAAAAACTTTAAGTTCTAAACAAGTTGCAATAAATCCCTCCAGTAAAATAAGTTGTATAAGAATTTTCGCAATACAAGGGCAAGCAAATTCATAGAGAATCGTTCTTTAACGATTCTTTGTTTTAAACTTCCATCTGCAAGTAAAGTAAAATACCAATAAATACCATAAAATACCATAAAATACCAAATATTATAATACCCTCGATGGAATTTATTCAAAAATGAGTGCCCTATACAAGAACGAAATTGAAATTAAATCTGTTGATTCGATTTTTCACTAGACGGCTATCCATTGGCTTGATCACAAAAAAATTCAATTCAAGCGCCACGGACATTTATATGTACATATACGTATGTACTTTTGTCATTGGCATCTTCCCATCACTTGACAATACAAACTACAGATAAATAGGTGGAATTCTATAGAAGTTCAAGTATTTCACATGAGTGGAATCAATTGAAGCGACATATGTACGAGTCAATAAAAAAAAACCTAATAACACTCGTATTATGTTCGAAATTCTTTTTATCCACCCCAACCCAGTTGTAGTGAACCGAAAAATTAAATCAGAATGGTGTTTTAAGAGGTCGCAAAAAAATGATAAGCATGCAATAAAATTTAGTCGAACAGAGTGAAATTTCTTTATTTTTACATATACATACATATGTATATTGCTATGTGTGTGCTTAAACATTAGATTTATTCCACAAATACACCTTAGTCTTAAATGCTAATTCTTGGTAATTGGCTCCATCTCAAACCTAACTACAACGAATTACAAAATAAGACCTCTCGCCATTCAGGAGTAAACACTGTGAAACGAAAAATTATATACGCGTACGTTCCCCCATTACCTTATTAGAGGATTGGCAGCAGCAACGACATAAAATATGCGCACCATATGACGACGATTTAATTAATCAGAGACTTCAATAGAGCACGTCCTTCCTCCTCATCTAAATACCCTCCACATATGCTGTTAGCCCAAAGACGAAGCCTTTCAATTCCTACCATGGTAACGCATTCCCTAACTTCCATTTTCACCCTAAACGGAGTGAAACGATGGCAATACGTTTGTCTCGAGGATGCAATAAGTACAAAAACATTATGGTACATACATATGTATATCCGTACCGTATAATTAAATCCTAAATTCAATGCCCCATATCCTACTATGCCTGCTGGCGCCACGAATTTATAGTATTTCTGACCATTATCACCCTTGAATCGTAAAATAAGTTTAAAATGTCTTCGGTTTCTTATTTCATATACACAGTCATAAATAAAGAAAGGCATTATCGGATAAGATTTTCTCTCGTAAATTTATTCCGTTAAGCTTTCCCTAGCCCTACAGGACATCATTGACTCCTGGAGTGGTGGGTACTATAGGGTAACCCAATCCGTATCTCACATTAAAACAAAAAAAATCCTTTTCTCGGGAGACAAAACCATCAGAGAAGGAGTCGGGACATTCAATACTCACTGGTTTTTGAGGAACCCTCTGCTCAGCGAACCGTTGCTAGGCTCTCCTGTTGGTATCCTTCAAAATTAATTTTAAACTTTATCGCTTGTCTGCTTGGCACACACAAAAATTGCAAATTCAACCGAAAGTTTCTGATTATACGAGTCGAGTACACTGAAAATGAAATAACACAACTGTTTTGTTTTTTGACTATTTCTGTTCTAAGAAAGAAGTCAACTGGGGATAAACACCGTTATTATCAGTAGAGAAAGTTCGCACGTAATTTAATGAAACACACAAGTATCTTGGACATTAGAGTAGGTATCCGTCGACCGTTCGAAACGAATGTTATAAACCGAATGCTAGAGGTTTCCACACTCAACAGCCTTTTTATGATGTCGAGAATTATTTGAGATACTTCACATGCGCGTGGAAAGAACCACCCGCCATCACCGCTACGTGAACAACCCGATGGCATGGGAAAATAAGGAATAGGTTTCTTGTCTCGGGGTGAGAGATGATTTTTGTATTAAAAGTTTTTTAAAACCTTTGTCATGATGTGAGTCCTGGCTGTGGCCATGGTATGATGAATCCATAGATTCAATGGGTTCAGTGGGGTAGGATTCACTGACATTGGACACCTCGGCGTTGACATTCGGGAGGCTTCGGTTGCCTATTTACTTTATTTTTTCCCATAAAGCTCTTTTTCTTCGTTTCGTTTTGCTGGATGGATACAAAATGAAATTTATGCATGAGTGTTATGATGAGCAGCCTTTGATCACTATCGGCTTTTTGTTTTACTTTTTAATTAGAGTGAAATTTCCTACAAAGAAATCACACAATGGAATGGTTAATTACAAGGAGGCGAATCTGATAATTTGATTTACTTTAGGCTCAGGGATTTTTTCTTATTTAGCAGAAGAAAAGGGTCTCAGATTGGCCCATGAAAAGTATAATCGCTTAGTTTCAATTAATAGACAGAAAGAAATATTAATTCAGGGAAAATATTTTTGGGTATTCTTTACTGAGAAATAAATAAATAAAGTGCACGACTGGGCCGTACAAACTTGCACCTATATCTCAAATTCTTCTGTGAATTTGAGGTAAAAAGAAATAAACGAATATATACATATGTAGGTATGCATATGTAAGTTGAATATAAGCAAACCATCTTTTTAAGCAGATTGGCCAAAAACGTCAAATATCAGCTTAAGGATTTCATAAAGCTCTTGAAAATTAAGCAACGTCGTTACTTTTCCTTCAGCTTCACTCTTAAATTCATTGCCTTTGAACTCTGGTGAATATGCGAAAACCCAAAGTAAGTCCCTAAAAAAGTAACAATATTTTCTTTCTCTCTCTCTCTGTCTTTTAACCAATGAAAATTAAATTCAGACGAATCCAGCAGCACGTGCGCACCAATCAAAACTTGTATCGTAAGGAAAATAAAACGTTTCCATGACAACAGCTGTGTTCTAGAGTGTTGCCAAGTGATAGATACGTATCAGAAGTGATTATTAATTTAAATGTGATGCTTCGTTTTCTTAAAAATGGCTATATTGATAGTTTCACTTTCGACTACAGATGCCATAAAAGAGTATCTTTATAACAATTTCCAACTTTTTGATTCTGCAACATAGTTCCACTGCCATTGGGTTATATTTTGTTAGTAATAATGGCAATATTATACACAAATTGTATTTTGATACTTTAGGTACGTTTTTTCCTTCCTAGCGAAATTTTTTCTCAAACCTTGGCAGCAACACTGCGGTGTGATGGTGCAAGAAGTCAAGTACAATACATACATATTTTTACTTGCACCTATACCTATAGGGCAAGTATTGTATTCGTGCAAATTTTGGAACTCGAGATTTTAATCAAACTTGACATCACCATAATGGAGATTAAGGGTAGTTTACTTAAGGCCGATTTCAGTTAAAATGGATTTTCTCGAAAACGGCTGGAACGATTTTGATTAAACTTCATATTTCAATTAGTCTAGTCAATTGCAATCAGATGATGTATCGTGCTGCTTACCAAAATTTGCAACAATGGTACTTTACTTGTAGCCAATTTGGCGAAAAGTCAATTTGCGAGAAAACGGCTTCAATGATTTAGTTCAAATTTCATATTTGTACGATGCAACACATGCAACACAATGGCGTACCACGTTTCGGTCTGAGTATGATATAACGGTACTTACGACCAAGGTGACTAAAAGACGATTTGCTTGAAAGTGCCTTCAACTATTTTATTTAGATTTTCACATATGATTCAACATCTCAAATTCTATCAGGAACTGTATCGCATTTTTGGCCAAAAGTTAGTATAACGATATTTTTCGCGAAATCGAGCAGTTGGAGCCAATTTATTCAAAAACGGCTTCAACGATTTTTATTAAATTATATTAGAATACGCCTTTTTAAACCCTATAAGATGGCATACCACGTTTTTGGTTAAAACTTCTTAACAACTTCTTCCTACTGAACCGATTTTCAAAATTATATACCATTGCAAAAGATTTTCCTAGAACAAAGCTGTTGTCATGGAAACGTTTTTTAATTACGATACAGGTTTTGATTGGTGCGCACGTGCGCACTGATTTTAGACACTGGATTTGTCTGAAATTCATTTTCATTGGATTTCTGGTTAAAAGACAAAGAGAGAGAAAGAAAATACTGTTACATTTTTATGGACTTACTTTGGCATATTCACCGGAGTTCAAAGGCAATGAATTTGAGTAAAATTGAAGAAAATTTAACGACGATGCTTAATTTTCAAGAGCTTTATCAAATCTTATAGTAAACTTACATATACTTACCTACTTATGTATATATTCGTTTATTTATTTTTACCTCAAATACACACAAGAATTTGAGACATAGGTGCAAGTTTGTACGGCCCAGTCGTGCACTTTATTTGGTTCACTATAGTGTGCGTGTACTTCCGTAAATGCACATGTATTGACTTATCTTTACAAAACTATTGTACCATTGTTATCAATTTGGCCTTAAACTATTAAATAAGGAGTATCTGTGGGAAAAAGCTTTTGCAATGGTATATAATTTTGAAAATCGGTTCAGTAGGAAGAAGTTGCGATAAAATTCATGTTGGCCTATTAATATGATATGAAAATCGTGGTTTTGTTAAGCTAGCTGTAAGAAAAGTGGAATTTTCGGCAATTTTGACGAAAACTGTGGTATGCCATCTTACAGAGTTTTGAAAAAGAAGCTTTGATATGAAAATAAAACAGTAACGATAGAGAAAAGTTTTCGAGAAAAGCGTATTTTTATAAAGATGGCTATAAGTAAAGTACCTTTTAAAACAGTTTTGGTAAAAAATTTGTACGCCGTCTCATAGGACTTAAAAAGGCTTGCTCGAATATAAAATTTAATAAAAATCGTTGGAGCCGTTTTCGAATAAATTTGCTCCAACTGCTCGATTTCGCGAAATATACCGTTATACTAACTTTTGGGCAAAAATGTGATACAGTTCCTGATAGGATTTGAGACGTCTAATCTTATGAAGGCGTTTTCAAGCAAATCGGCTTTTAGTCACCTTAGTCCTAAGTACCGTTGTATCATACTTAGACCAAAACGTGGTACGCCATCATGTTGCATTGCTTCGTACTAATCCGAATATTTAATTTGAACTAAATCATTGGAGCCGTTTTCCTACAAATCGACTTTTTGTCAAATTGGCTGTAAGTAAAGTACCATTGTTGCCAATTTTGGTAAGCAGCACGATACATCATCTGATTGCAATTGCCTAGACTAATTGAAATATGAAGTTTAATCAAAATCGTTAGTTAAGTAAACTACTGGTCACGCCCACTGTTTGAAGGCATTTTTAATAAAACAAAAAAGGTGTGAAACCCTCCAGATAATATCAGTATATTGTTATTGTTATAATTTTATCAAAAATCCAGAATGCCACCCCCTTCATATGTAAGAACCTCATGAGGTTGTACAACCCATGAATGAATGACTCAAGTGGTAGACGGGTTCAGGAGATTGTAGTTCCATTGAAGCCTGACCACATTCGACGCGTTATTGCCAAAATAAAAAACTTTTTTTCATATACGAAAAACTTATGTTAAACCATTTTAAAAAGCCCTAAATCACAACTGATCGAAGCAAAGTTAAATAGCATATTATCGTCATGTCAAAGGTAAGATGCGTCGAGTAAGATAGTATTCTTAGGTCCATAAAGGCTGACTTTTGTTTGACTTTTGCTTGACTTAAGATTTTCTTGAAAAGATATCCTCTTATGTATATCATTTCACATACATATCATGTTTGTTAAATAATTTAAGAACCCATATCTGATTTATTTCAGGAGCAAACCGGCAGATCAACGATCGAACAAATTTTCACACTAAGACAAATCCTAGAAAGGACCGACGAATTTAAGACCAACAGTCATTATCTCTTCATTGACTTCAAAGCCCCATATAAAAACATTTATCATCTACAAGCCTTGAGTTCAGGATCGCTGCAAAATTGATTCACCTGTGCTACGTGACACTGGAAAATACGAGGGACAATATGCAATTCGGCAATATGCACCGGATTTCGGCAAGATAATGCGAATGAACAATAATAGTCCAGTAAAGGTGATCTTCAGCTCCAGGTTCGCGGCGGACATTACCTTAACCTTTCTTAAGCTACAGTCCGGGGTAGACCTGGGCCTCAACCACCTCTGCCAATCCCTATATTCAGATATTCAGTTTAACCTTTTGTCATTCACATATCAAACGAATGTCGATATCTTTATTATTAGTCACATATTCTGGGACAGGACATATTCTCGGAACTGAAATATATAGTGCACATCAAATCCCCTTCAATAAAAACCTTATCATAATTTCACTTCTTTTTTCTTAAATTCTATCGCCCCTTAAGGGAGGCCGGAAATCAACTCTCTCGAGTGGAGTCAAATAGTAAAATTCCCAATTTTCAATTGAAATTTACTTTTGCGCCTATTGGCGCCGATCGTATGTTTGTTCTTTGAGACATAATGTCGTTCCAGGTTTAGAGGGAAGAGTTTCCTGTGGCGAAATTCACTTTGTGCGGAAGATGATATCATAAAAAAATATTCTTAATCTAAATCTGGGTTAAAGCAAAAGCCCCCAAAGTATAATCATCCAAAGATGATAGGTTGAAAATTGTAAACGAGGGAGGGAAGGGGTTTGATCGACGTTGGATACTTTCGTGATAAAAACACACCAGCACCACGTTAAAACCTTTAAAGGTCAGAATGAATGACTAACGATACGTAACCGAAGAGTGCTAAACATTGTCCAAAAAGGCACCCATTATGGAGTTCATGTCATGTGTGACGAATATCAATTATTGCTATCTGTTTCAGTATTCTAAAACCACTTTTACTATTTGTAACCTTTCAAAAGAATTAATAATCTGTACAAATGTCATTTGTCGTTTCAAAATCACGAGGGCTCATCCGAATGTCTGAAAAGGAAAAGATTTTAGTCAGTGAAGACTTCACATTACTATGAGCAAGTACGATACTTATAGTATCTTTTGCAATTGAATCGTATACCGGTAGATGTAGAATTATTATTGAAAACTCATACACATAGTGACTTCCCCGATCCACCATTTTTCCGTAAATTATGATCAAACTTACAGATATAAAAGCACTGACGTTTAAAAGTATACTATTTTAACACAGTTGCAGCATGAGTTAAGACAAATTATACGAATCGTGGTATGTATTATCTGTAAAGCTTAAACAGATTTAATTGTTATTCAATATTCGATATTTGTCCGTGTTTAAGTAACCGAACACATCGCTGCCCACTATTTTGATATTTATTTTGGTATAAACATTGTGCATTCATACAACCCTGTCCAAGAGAATTTTGTTGCCGTTGTTATTATCCTGGAGGACAATACCCCCAGAGAAAATGTCTGTGCGTGTTGCAAATTTAATATCCTGAAGGAATTAATAATGGGGTCACCTTCACATTACTATACCCACAAAGAAAAATTCATCCGCAGCTATGGTTTCTATGCTGATATCAGAATAGTTTACTTTTGTGCCTTTTGATCAATCGGAAGTAGAACAGGCAAATGTCATCAGCATAATTCAGTTGGTTTAAAGAAAATGTTATCAATTAACAAATAAACACGCATTCAAAACAACCAAAGACGTGAATCAGGCTTGCGGTGTTCGATGAGTCTACTGAATCCGCTGTTGTTCTGTCGCAGGTGCCATGCGGCTTTGGGTGTCAATCATTTATTGAAATTAGGAGGATAGTCCGAGGTTTAAACCGAACAAATTAACTTGAATTGAATGATTGAAAAACGAACAACAAAAGAGCTTAGAGCTACCACTTTTCATTGCGGAGGAGTTTGAACAGTTTTCGTAATTCAAAATATTTCGTAAGCTGATGATTTACTATATCAGTCTTATTATATCCTACCCTAAGGCTTAAGTTTCATGCCTAGTTTGCAGCATATAAAAATAATAATTAAGATAGACCATATAAACTGTATTCATGATCAGTATCAATAGCGAAAATGTCCTTCCGTTTCGAAGCAGCAGAATGAAACATTATATCAGGATTTTTGACAAAAATAAGCAGTACAAGCGAACGTTTCTTATCACATCTTCCCACTGCCATGCCCACTATTTAAAACAAAATCGAAAAAATCATTAAAACAAAATATTTAGGTCAATTTTGGGGGCATTTTCGTGAATAAAAAATTGCAATATTTTGCATGTAAACACTCGAAGCAATAGGATTAATTCAATAAAAAGGTGACACTCCTACTTTAGTAAAGGTATTACAAAAGAAGCATGTGGTAGTACCATATTTTCCAGACGAACTGTAGCTGTTCTCTGTTTGATTGACCAATGGTGTGGCCGGAGAGTTGATATTATATTCATATTCTTTCAGATATCCCGCACTGGGGAATACAATATATCCGTCGAGATTCGAGTGAGACTGCTCTCTCCTTATGGTTTTTCAGTCACCACCCTTAACCTAACCTAGTGTTTTTTCGAAATGAATTTTTTAAATAAGGCTTTGTGTATCCAACATTTCTCTTTTATATTTTATATACAGCGAATGACTTCAACTGCATAAATTTCCTCTTTCGTCCATGAGCTTAATTAATTTCTCTATGTCACTCCCTGTTTGGTTATTCTTGAGCTGTCAAACTCATTGCGTTACAAAAGTTAAACTTAAACAACACTTACTACCACAGCGTACCCTTGTCTTCACCTTATTGAGTTTGTAAATCTAACCATATTTCTACTTTTATGCATCTCACACCCTTTGATTCAGTTGTGAAATCAGTCGGTTGTTCCCCAAATCAAAACGTCTGTGGGCTTGACATTTGATCAATTTGACGATAGACGAGATGGTTGAAAAAAGACTTTGATTTTTGGAAGTTGACGGATAAATATTTCAATTTATTTGAATTGGGTATGAGCAAGTCGTTGTGATTTTCTTAAGTAGAAGTAGAAGGGATCTCTCAACCTATTTATGTAGTGTGTTAACAACTCCGTTTACAATCGAATTGAACTGTCTATGACCTACTTTAGCATCTGCCATCTGTCATAGTTGTCATATTACAACCACTACTACCCCCATAACCACTGCGCCAAGAGTATGCATACATACAGCAAGAGTACGAGTACAGATCGTAAATTTCATAAATCCAGTGGTTTGGATAGTATCTAACGCGTTGTGCTAAAGGGCTTACAATTAAAAGCGCGCAAATTAAAAAAAAAGGTCTACCGAAAAACAAATCTCAGTGACATGACAGAGTATGTCTCTATCAATATAAAGTTTGAACTTGATCTTTCTATTTTAAGGGATATTGAAAAACGCAGAAGGGTCTATAGAAGACAAATTAGATACATACATACACATGTGAGTTTCTAACACACTATGTATACATACATATAACGGTATTACTTAATAGACAAAGTCTTTTCGAATTGACAAGGGTACATCAATTTACAATCTGTCAAATGATATAATGAAAACTAAATACATAGTCAACTGCTTTTAGGTTGTTTAAAAGTTATCCAAGAAATAAATAATAAATATGTACATATATTCAGCCCCTAACATATAATATATTTAAAGTACTTTTGAAATTCGAATCTAGGCCGAAGAATGTCAAATTAAATTTAACAAGCTTAAATCCATGTTACCCGTAAAATCATATTAATTTATTATTCTGTATCCAAATTCTTGTTGTGGTTAGGTATGTACCTACTTAACTACATACATACACTGCTGTGCAAAATAATAGGCACACCTGTTCCTGCAAACATGTCCTTTCTCTGTTACATTTTAAACGCTCTTCAAATGATTTAATTTTTTACCATTTTTTGTTGAGCTGTAGTAACGCTAAAAATACGAGACAGCAACTTCCTTAATACTGCTGTGTTCAGAAGTATACACAAGTTTTTATAAGACAGTCGCTTTTTCTGATGTGCAAAATAAAAGGCACAGTAAGCAAATCGTATTATAATTTTTTTGAAACTTTATTTTTTTTTCTGTTTTTTCATTGTAAGTATAAAAACAGCTCAAAAGCAAAATTTCTCAATAAGATTGTTAATGGTTTTTTAAAGCAAAATGGGTCGAAATAAGCATTTCTTGGCAGTACTGCGGGACATTATAAAGAAGCTAAGATATGAAGGAAATTCATTAAGAGATATCACCAAAAATTGTTCGTGCTCTATTGGAATGGTAAGGAATACTTTGAAACACCAAGGTTCTGAAGAAATTCGTGGTCAGAAACGCAAAACGTCATTAAAACTGACCTGCTACTAGTTAGGTGTGCGAAAAAGATCCATTTATGGCATCCATCGCTATCAAAACCGAGCTAAATCTCACCATTAATACATCAGCTATTAGGAGAAGGTTAATAGAACACAATTTGAAAGCTTACCATCTTAAAAAGTGTCCTCTTCTATAAAACAAAAACATTAGGGATAGAGTCCACTTTGCAACAACCAATTTAAATAGATCAACTGAGAAATGGCGTAACATACTGTGATCTGACGTGACCAAAATTAATTTATTTGGACCAAATACCAAAAAAAAAGTACGTAAGAAGGCAGCCTTCAAGAATTCAACAAGAATTCGATCCCAGATTTACAATAAAACATGGTGGTGGAAACGTTATGGCCTGCGAATGTTTTTCATATTATTGTGTTGGTCGGGTTACTGCATCCAAGATGTTTTAACGAAAGATAAATACGTTGAGGTCTTGGAAACAGTAATGTATCCATTTGCAGACGCTAACTTACAGTTGCTTTGGCAGTTTCAATAGGATAATGATCGAAAATATACCGCCAAAGTGACGAAATAGTGGTTTGCGGATAGCAATGTAAGAGTCCTTCAATGGCCAGCACAGTCCCCAGACCTTAATCCCATAGACATTTTTTAGGAGCATGTTAATAGAGAGCTAAGTAAGACGTCTAAACCAAAAAACAGAAATTAACTTTGGGAAATTAAAAAAAAAAATGGTATGAAATACCTAATCAACTCTGTCAAAAACTGATGGATTCACTGCCGTAATTAAAAACAAAGGCAGTACTACCAAATATTAACAGGCACATCGGTACAAACTAATAGTATTAGTATTTGTGAAACTAGAACATCGCCTTGTCTAAATCCTTTTTTGACATCAAAGGTCTCGGTGAGGTCTTTCCCGACCTTGATGGAGCATTTTCCTTCATCATCCTGCACAATGCGACGAGTTTTAGAGGGATGTCATATAGCTTGTCTCTATAGATACTGTCATAGGCGGCTTTAGAATCAATGAGGTAGATTTGTTGGATTTTAGTTTAGATATTGCTATCTTATCTTCTTTCTGGTCGGGTCACCCATCATTTCATAACTACACTAATTTAAATGAAATCATACATCTTCAAAATATCTACATACATACATATGTACGTACAGCACAGCTACGTCCTCTTTTTAAAAACTGCATGATCATCCGCTAAAGATTGAATGTACCTTTTCTATAAATTTTTATTTTAAAATTGGGAGACCAGCACAGCAAACCGAACACTGGTCAGGTAGTATTTAAATGAAATAAAACCTTTTTGGTAAGTTGTGATCTAAATATTTTTATGTTTTTGATTTTTTGATTTGCTAAACCTGATTTATTGCTGACCACATCGACGTATTGAAGCCGTTCGACGTTTCGTTCTTCCCGATCTGTTTTCGGTTGATAATTTCAATCAGCCTCCCTAATGTCAATGCATCCAACCATGCAGACGTTTAGCGTTTGAGTGTACTGCATCACATCTAATAGAATTGAATCGTTTTATGATTTTTCACATCGTCAAGTTGTAAACATTGTCATCCGTAGAAATGTATTTTTGCAACACTGAACCACAAAAGATACATTCCTTAATGTAGCACTTATCTTGAGTCATTACTACAACTTATTTTTATTAAATCGTAGATCGAATACAGTTGAATTTTTTTCCATGTCAAAACTGACAAACTGTCAAAGGAATAACGGTTTCTTGAGAATTCATCCAATCAAATAATTAAAAGTGCTGCCAATCTTGTCTAAAAAGCCCAAATTTTGATTCTGTTTCAGGCAAGCGTATTACATCATTTCATTTTTTAAAATTATCTATAATTTGTATATAGTATACCTACATATGTACATACATACATACATACTTGTATGTGTATATATGCATATTTATGTATGTACATAATTTAGAAGAACTCATCTAACATAAATTCTTGGCATACAACAATGATATAATACGGGACAAAAGAGATTTGGGCAAGAAATCCAGTTTGGTTCCACACATTTACAACCGAATATCCATAAACTTAAAGTCAAAAAATATTATTTTATCTAAGTGACCCAACCACTCATTGTACGTTACACTCAAATCTCCAAAGAATATTTAATTATCAAATCAGCAAAACGTACCAAAACGACAACAAATACCCGACAAGTTCATTTTTGCATTATTTGCTTCCAAAAGACTCCATAGGTCCTTAACCTATTTTGCAACTGACATATGTACATACATACATATGTACATACAAACAGGATTCACCCAAAAAAAAATGCAATGCACGCTGAAAAGCTTCCATCCCTACTTTGAAAGAAAACAACTTATTTCTTCTTTCAATCTGTGTTTAGGTTTACCACAGCCACGTGGCATGATTCCATTGTTGAGCCGCGTGTGTATAAAAAAATAATTGACTTCCCAACAAAAACATATATTTTCCGAGAAATCATCTTTTTAAAAGAGTTAGGTACATACATCCAATCCCAAACAATGCCAGGGCCATCAAGAATTAGTTCCAATGAAGAACATCCCATGTACGGATGCGCAGAATTGGTTGGGAAATTCTTTCAAAATATAAATTACATCCGCACTCACAATAGCCGGTCAAAATGAAAATATTGCCACAATGAATACAAAGAAAGAAAGCCATAAACTTCGCACACTTCACAAAGGTACAATAGCTGGCATTCAGACGGTTAATACAGGTTAGACAGAGGTCATTGAATCAGCTGCCACCATGTCGCATCCCGGCACAGTAAGTTCACCACAAAAAACAAAAAGAACTGTATCCACTCTCGAACCACACAACAGAATTCCAAGTGAAAGGATATGACAAACCGCCAGAGCAACTGCACAACTGAAACCGATAAAATTTTCCAAGTGCCCTCATACATAAAGAAACCATTTTACCGCCCCCGAGGGACCCTGCCATGCTGAAAATTGAACGCTTTTCATTGTTATCCGATTCGGACAGAACTAAGCGTCAACTTCCGAATACGACCAATGGACAATTAAGCGCGTTGAACTGAAGGATGCACTCGATTTACGATGAACTGAAGATTATGTACATACTAATGGGCTGGAATGGGTCATGTTGATGTTGCCCCACAGCAATTGGAAAGTGTCGAAAGGATGTGATTATGTTGAAAGTTGAGTGTACTCAGCTATTGTTCTGCCAGCGAGACGAACAAACATCGAAATGATGGCGTTCTTACACCACTGCGTCTGCTGTTTTCCTCTCGACGTTTGTCCTCTTTTGTGTGGAAAGTTTTCTTGTTTGAGAACAATCTAACCAGGAATTATGGGACGTGCAACACAAGACCATATGCTTTATGGCGGTTACCATGAATCTGGGACTTTGTCCTGCGTAATTATGCAGAAATTTAACCACGAACGGGAGACAGAGATGACAAAGGACAATTATTGTGCGATGAATTCATCTCATGTATCAAAAGATGGTGACACTCACTTGAACCTGTTGTTATGCTCTTTCACTTCAATTCGAAAACGGAAGCAACTCTTCTTTGGATTTCTGACAATCTCATTAATTATCTTCTGGAAAAAACATCAAAGCCAGTGCACTACAGTGCGGTGGTATCTATGATACTCGAACGTTGACCTTGATTATAATATTTCTTTAAAAGGGAATTCTCGGAAAACGTTCTTTTAATATTCGCTTTGGGAAAAAATCCAACGGATCCGGAGAACCTTCTGCTTTTTAACGAAAACACAATGGCTGAGAATTAAAGAAGAGGAAGTATTGAAAACATCGTTATTCCTCCGGGTATCGGCAAAAATAAAATTTTAAATTTTAGGGCGACCAATGGGGATGGTTTCATCCTCTTAGCTGCTAATTAAATGAACAAATACAGTGGAATAGAGGGGATGAAGCCACGGAATAGATAAAAAGCAAAAGTAATAAATGCAATGGTGCTATTACCTTGCACAGTGGGACAGATCAACCAAAAGTCTGTCATAAAAACTACTGTCGTTTGATATACACTTACTTATGACAAATAAAAATAAATATTTGGTAAAGTTCTGGGTGGACGAAGGGTCGAATATATGGCAGCACAAGCTAATACGAAGCCTCTCACTATCAACTCCTACTCTACACCTCCACGTGGTGGCTGCTGGATACCTAGAACCTCGACTGGAGATTGGGTAACCAACCCCTTTGGAAGGTCGTTGGTGGTAGCGAACGAGAGAGGGGGGAGGAGTGCTTTCTCACTAGAGCGCTTCCTCTTAATACAGCCGGCAGCGGACGAACTCCCTAGATGGAATCAACGGTGGCGTCTGCCAGTTCCAGTCAGGTCGAACTACTAGTGCTTATTTCTATATAGGCTACTTCGGCTTATCTGAACCCCAGATCTATAGGGATCTCCAATACTGAGTCAGGGTATTGGAAAACAGTTGATGGCGGATGAACCCTTAACGTTCTAACGGCAGCGCTCGCACCCCCGGCCCTCCAGGTTGGGGGTTATGCGTCAGGGTAACTTCCGTACCACGAAAAAAATCCATAGTTACGAAGCAACTAACAGCCTCGGATAAGGATGACCCTACTGTTGACGACCCCAGCAAACAAAACAAGGATAACGACCTTCGGAACTGCACGTGGAATGTTCGTACCCTTAACAGACCACATACGGCCGAGGAGAGGCCCTAGACTGCTATAAAGCCGATATTACCGCCATCCAAGAAATGCGATGGGATGCCCCGGGCAAAAAAAAAAGGATGAAAAACGATTACATATATTACGGTGACTGCTTTAGAGAACAGAAACAGCGCTTATTCGCATGCGGATTTGTTGTAAGTGAGCGTCTTATGACAATTCGCATCAAGGCTAAACTCGCCAACATAAGCCTAATATGCGTTCATGCCCCCAAAGACAACGCCACCAAAGAATGTTTCTACGAGCTCCTCGACCAAACTTACGAGCATTGCCCTAAGTACGACGTAAAAATCGTCCTGGGCGTCCTGAGTCATCTTACACGCGATTATCGGTCATCCAAACCCACATATATCTAGTTTACAGATGGTAACATCACGTACTTCAGGGAACTGACTTGGTTTCAGGGAGATACACTCAATGATAGATGCGACAGAAGTAGTATTCGAAACGGCCAATTCAAGAAAGGAAGTGAATATCTATTAAAACATTTATAAAGCTGTAATGCGACAGCTCTTAGGAAGTGACCAGGGTATACTTTTATTTTTTTAATTTAATTAGAACAGTAACTTTTATCTAAATAATGAAAAGGCCCCATAAAGTGGGCGTAACTATGAATAATGTATGTATCCCCAGTGTTAATAGAAGGAAATTTATTGAATTCTCCGTTGAAGAAAATCAGGAAAGACGGCAAATCTGACTTATCTGTGATTCCAATGTAAGGATTTGGAAGACTTGCTAATTAGATATATGTATGTATGTACATACATATGTAGGCTACTTGAATGGCGAAATTTGAAAGTTAAATCTAGTAGAGGTAACAGAGGTTATTGTACTTAGACAAATCTTGCAAACATATAGCTTCCAATGCGTTCGTCCGACTAAAAGGCCTATCGCAGTGGTCCAGCTATCTCGATGGATAGGTACATATAAACATCGACTGCATCCCGCCGAAACTGAGATTTGACTGTAATTTCCAAATTAATATCCCTGTCCATAGTGAATAGCGCATTTGGATGGTAGTTCAATACACTTCTACACAGGCGGCTCAAAGACCAAAATTGAAGTGGTTTGTAGTGTTTTCTCTGAAGAGTTCAATCTGATTAACTGTGCATTCGTTGCTCAGATCATTGAAGCATTTTGTCAGACAGAATCCATGACGAACAACTGACTGGCAATCAAAGACTAACGTTTGTGCTTCACGGAAATGGAGGTGTATAACTCTAAGGAATATACCGAACTGGCAAACCCTACTAAAGTTAAAAGCTATAAGCAGTATCAAATATACATGTGAAATAGTGTTGCTCTTAAAATTACTTCTTCAAGAGTTCTAAAAATCGGGCCTGTCCCAAAGATCGAATTGAATTTTTTCTTTAACGACCGCATTGAAGTTACATCCTTAGGCGGCATGACTCATGTGCTTTCTTTTCTTCATCTAAACCTCCGATTACTTTTAATATCAGTATAAATAGTATCAGATTCTAGTACACAAAGGACCCCTGACTGAAACATAAACATAAGCAAAGGAAACTGGGATTGATTTCATAGAATAGGAAATAGTTCTCATCTAACGTAAGAAAACTTCCACATTTAGGCCTGACAAAATATATCTTCCCTAAGAAAGAATTGTATTATTATTTTATGCCAATTTTAGTTGTCTCTTGTCCCAATGTGCATCGGTTAATTGTTTCGCATAATCTAATTTGAAATGCTGAATCTAATCAAAGGGTAGTTAAAATACTTTGCGAATCGGGATGAGACGTTTAAATGAAGAATTTTAAGTATGGACGAACTTCTATTCATAGAACACGTCTAGGCCAAATCAAACAGAGAAGGTCAAGGTTCAAATGCATAAATATGTTAATTCGAAGGAAACCAAAACTGAAAAGACAGATGTCGGCATATTTGAAGCCACTGAGAACTAATTACTATAGTTTTACACATTCATTGCGATACGGTGCATTACTCCAACTATAAATATGTATATTTTGACTTTTCTTTACTTATTAAGGCTGCTTGCACTTATGGATATAACCAAAATAAAGATGGGAGTGGTCCTGTATGTTTTTTAACGAATACATACATACTATATGCATTTATGTACCTTAAATATGCCCGAAAATTCTAGACGGAAAAGGGTCTAGACAAAAGGGAAATCATCAATCATTCAATGTCATCGACCTAATCTACCCTGATGACTATCTATATGCACAGGACTAAACCTAAAATAACGGGCAAATCATTGATCATATTATACTTCAAAAGAGGCCAAATAAGGTTTTGCCTAGTTGAGCAATTTTATTCAAAAGATGAATAATGATTGGCCGAACATAGATAAGTTGAAATCTGTGGAAACAATGAGGAAAATATCAGTTCGACCGCACTTTATAGGTTTGAATGTATTTTAGTTTGGTGAATTGACATTTCCCGTTAAATTTGTTTAAATCAGAATTTTTGGACGTTTGGCGAGTGACTCCAGTTATTTTTCAATCTTCAAACTTGTTTAAGCATTTCGAATGTTACACCGATTCAGGCCACAAGCAGTGGTTACGAATTCTTTAAAATTTCTCGATATTGAAATATTATTTTTTATTTCTTAGGGGTTAGGAATGATCGGCTTCAATGAGTCGTTAACAATGACATATAGGGTAACCAAATAACAATGATACTTTTTCATATTTTTGTGTTTCAGCAACTGTCAAAGTTATCAATGCCATCCAACTATCAATATATTTAGTACGTTTCTCTGCTAAGCAGAACATCCTCGCTCTCTACCAGCTTAAGAAGTGGCTTGTTGGAACAAGTCCAGCTTCTTCGCACACATTCATTCATTCGCTCACTCACACACTCATGAGGTGAATTCAGCCGTCTCCAACCTTCTGGGCAACGAACAGTTCCTGGTGCCTGTCTCTCTGGCGGGGAACTGTAGTGGTGTTGGTGGAGACTGAATTCGCCTCGTTCTCTTCGCTGCAGTTAATTTAGCTGCCAGAACTAAGGGAATCACATCCAGAGCTCTGACAGCTTCGGAAATCGTCGGATTTCGTCGGAAAATCAGTCCTCAGTCGTCGCACTGGAATAGTTTGAGCGTGAGTACAGGCAGAGATTGGCGCGAAATGAAGAAAACATAGCCATCATAGCGGCCAATATCGAAGCAGACCCAGAACTGTGGATTCGACGACGATCAGCAGTAGACGGCGCTACATGCCATACAAGCGACGCAACGCTCAAAGTTGTGAAGGAGATATTTGATGACTGGGTCATCTCAACCGCATTGGACCAAAGTCATCAAAAATTGGACCGACCGCTTAAAGCACAGCCTGCGAAGCCGAGGCAGCCATTTGAACGACGTGTTAATCCACACCTAATAGCATGAGTGTAGCTCAAAACCGTAGTCAGATTTGATTTTATATCTCATACCGTTGCATTATTGATTGAATTATAATGATAACATCTAGGACTATCACTTTTTTTTTTTTTTATATGAACGCCTTCAAAATTGGGGTGAACGTACATACATGCATACATGCTATAAAGAATTTCAAAGTCTATAAATTTTAAATTTCTCGTAAAGATTTTTAAAAAAGCTACATTTTTTAAGGTGGACATATGACAATTCCAAAATTTGGTACGTCATATTTTGAAATTTATCAAATCCATCTTGCCCTACATATCTGTCCTTGTCGGGTAGTAATTTTGAACCCAATTGTTGGAAAAATAATCTAAAATAAGTAAGACTCCCATGCTGAGAACAATTTTTTTATATTCTTTCTTTCTATGAATACTTGAGAAAACTTTGAGAGTCGTTGAATCCTTTAAACCCACTGATACGCGACATCTAACCAAGACAATAGGCGTGTAATAGCTACCCACCCTCGCAGACATAAATTAAGTTACATAAACTTGATTAAACTCTCATATTTTTAAAACACTATATTAAAGAAACACCCAGTTTTACATCTCCCTGCCCGGATTGAGCTGCATGATCCTTAGAATAGAATTGATTCTTATCACCTAACGTCATAATAAAACGAAACGTGCGAGGTATAAACTTGTTAAGAACGCGTGGGGTATGTCGTATTCCATCGATTTTGTTGGAGGACTCCGTGAGTGGGGCGCATAATAAAATGTGTTCATAAAGCTTTCGAATCACTTAATGTGCGTAAATGTCTCATTTGAAGGATTCATTAATTCGAGTCGGAAACTTTAAGACTTTCTCCATCAGTAAAGAAACTTTGTTTTAGTAAGATTTCTCGATTGTTGCCCGAGAAGTGTTGGAAACCACACAAGCGGACCATTGCAAGTTCTGAACTAACTTTGGCGGAAATAAGGCTTCATTGTTAATACATCTGTTGTCCCATTTAGGCGTAAGTGGTCACATCCTTGGATTTGCATTTCAATGGAGTTTCAATGGCCCTGCTAGTCCCCTCAATTGTATCGTTGACTTTTGGATATAATGCTTTTGCGTTTGCAGGTACTACTGCATTTATTTTGGAAATATTTTGGCTACGCTCGTATCTAGTCCAGAGAAGTATTTGGAATCGAGTCATAAATGCGCATACACGTACATACATATATGAATATAAATGTAGCATTAAGCAAGGTGGAAGGTGCATCGATTCGTCTTTTTATTCGATCAACAAGACAAATGTCTGAGATCTCAACTTAAAAAAAAAGAGTTTTGGTGCCCAGCTCAGCAATAATAAGAATTGGAGCAATGAATACACAATCTACAGTGGTACACAACTGACCAAGGAACTAGAGCAGGAGTATTAAAGAATAGGACTAAAAACTATCCATCCATGGGCATAGGCACCACCATCTCTCAGGCTGAAATCAATGCCATACATAGACGCGTCTAAATCGATCTTGATAAAACCATGCTAACTGTAACATAGTTATAATGTCTGAAAGCCAAGCAGCTTTCATGGCACTTGACTCCAGAAACTTATTGAACCGAGTGACCCTCTTTTGGATATGTGGGCAGAATAGAGAATAACGAAATCCAAGAAGGGGAGCATCATAAACCTTCATCGGTACTGAACCATGCTGTGGAAGAAGGGCATTGTACCCATAAAGAATAGAACAAAAAACAAGAGAGGGAAAACAGGCCAAGAACCTGGAGTAACGCTCAAGATATGAGATAAGCCAAGAAACTTGCAACACAGCCCGAAAAAATTTTAAGCATACATACATACATATATCGCAATGAGCACGAACAGCCTGCATATCCTAATATGGCACTGTAAACTTAGGTAGCACCTAAGGAAGCTAGGTACCTCTCCAAAGTGGAGGCACAGCATATCAAAAGCTCGCAGTGCAACTTGAAAGTTATAGTTAGGATCCCTGGATACTATGCTAACCGGATAAGGCAGTTCTATAAACATCGACTCGAGCTGGGAACCGCCAAGAAAATAGATTCAAATTTGAAATTGAGAAATTGAGCGAGAGTCTCCCGTTCTGGATACATGCACTATCTTCAACAAATTTATCCAACTTCTGGGATACGTAGCCGACATTAATATTATCACACGTCAGCGACGCCATAGAGAATTTTGCGAATATCAAAGAACAGGTGAAACGGCAAGGGACAACATTTCAAAATGAGTTTGCGGAAGTTCCTCCTGGAGATACCTCACTTTTAACGGCTGGCAAACACAAAGTGAATCGTGCTGCTGAATGCAGTGACAATAGTTTTGAGAAGGATGGCATTTACAAAAGGGTAAGTATTTATGCCCTAAAACCCATAAGAACCATAAAAGGACCCACAAAGAAATAGACAAATACATCTCAAAAGAATTTAATTAGAAATCGACTTCTCTTATTTAAACCAAAGACTTCATGTTGGCTCAATCATTGACATCTTAATCTAACCAATTACAATACTCCATGCTTTTATTAGCCTGACCAGGATCACATTTCGAAAATACAATTTGTACGCGTACTACACCACTCATCGATTGCCTCCTTCGTTTTTGCAATACGTGCACAGGGAACACTATCCTATTCACCCCTTTCCGGGGGAATTTTGATCGAATTCCATCACAGAATCAATGACCTTCAATTAAGACATTTCACCTGGTACCCAGGTTAGAGTACACAGGAAAATTTAAGCATTTAATGGGATTCCTTGTCATTGTGAATAGCCACCCAATTTGATTAAATTAATTCTACTCGATTATGCTTGCAGATATGTCTAAGTATATAAATAGAGTAATCAATCAAAGCAACCGATAAATTGTCGCTTTGAAAGTAGTCTCGCTACTAGGACAATGCTTGTCGGGTTTCGTTTAGGGATTATTGACCTTGAGTAAACAACCCGAACCCAGAAGGGGTTTTTGACTAGCAGAGGGGCACACCTTTCTTTGGTGCGATAAGATGCTTTCTTGGCAGAGATATGAGCAAAAATTGTTATACCTACTTGAGTTGCCTCGGTGTTTTATGAATTGGTGGAATATTTGGTTTGGATTTAGATCTTGGGAATTTTATATCGTCGAAGAGAAATCATTTTGTACGTTAGACTTGTAAAAATAAATATTGAAATGTGAAGTGTTTTTTGTTCTACGTTGGAGTGGTTGAAATTATTGGGTGGGGTTGAGTCCTTTGAAAAATCGAGATTGAAAACGTATTATTTTTTATTGCGATTGAACGAAATGAAAAAGTTAAATGCGACCAAGTGGGCTGTTACTTCATGCCATACGAAGCAATGCAGGACTTCCAAGAAAATCTGGATGATTTGAATAGCACAAAAGAGGTGAGATTTTGTCAAAAATAATTCGAGAAGCAGTTTTGGACGTTGGTGACTTCTGTAGGAGTAGATGGATTCTTGGGATGACACCTAGACTGGGACCTAAAAAGACGTGGTGCTTTCGATTGCAATGGACATTAATATTCTGCTATCCAGAATTAACTTTTTAAGATCGCTTGTCTTCTTAGGAAATTACTTCACAGGGGAATTTATTCCACCACTAGTGAGCAATTAGTCCACTCTTCGAATGTGGAGCGATTTCTCATTGAAAGTGGGGAATAATACCACTTCCTAGTGAGAAATTACTTCACTTATCAATAATATATTGATAACTGCTGGTAGGCGCCAAAAACTACCTCTGATGTATTTTAGGTTTTATATGGGTTTTCATAATTTTCTTCACGATGCGTGTGCACACCGATGTCACGCGCTTTTGCAAAACAAATTAAAGCTAGTTGCGTTGTCGGCCTACAAAATCTTAGACAAAAAGTGAATACGTTGATGTCTTCTCCAATAGATATACTCGAATAAAATGAATGGAAGAAAGACTAGAGTTAGAAGAATCAAATTTAAAAAAACAGCTGTGTAGGATGTGGCATCATCTTGGTGGAACCACATATCACAGTCTATCTAGTTCTGACCAAAAATAGTCTTCCAACATGACACTATCGCGAGCTCCATTGACTATAACATGAATTCTCTTAAAGCACATGTAGGCTTCTAGCTGCCAAATGATTTTTCATTTTTCACCACTTTAGTAGTGCTGGTCGAAATAAAAAAGGATAGGGTATCACACATTTTTCAATTATTCAAACAAAAACTGTATCTCATCGTAAGCTGCGGCTAATTTGCAGAGTCTAACAACGAACAGTGCTCATGCCTTCATATTCCAAAATTGAAACTATCCAGCGAACATGTTGAAATTGAATTCGAGAGATAGGAATACGATTCTAGTACTCTTTTTTTCATTTTTCTTTATTTCTTTTTTTTTTGCCTCTCAAAAGTCTGCGGATACACAGATTGTGTGAGATACATAAAATTACAGTACAGACTAAGGTGGAAAATACGAGGCATTTTTTTTCTACTACCGATATTCGTTTGATTTTGGAGTTCAAATTCGATAAAGATAGATATGTTTGCTTACTTATTAGAGTTCTGCTAGCACTCAAAAAACTGAAATAAGTTTTAGTAGTCTGAACTCCGACGGCTTCAGTTTTTCAAAAGAATCTAAGATTAAGAAGCCTGTCTATAATCGATTCGGATTTATCAAGATATTCATTATAAATCCCTTTTCTATACTCAGGCAGTCTCAGATTTAACTGGAGCAAGACTGGGATCCCACAGGATCACATTGACGATATTGACAGGGGATATATTTATTACTTCATCTCTTAGATAGTTATCAATTGCAATTGTTTAAAATATTAACTGCAAGGTTTTTAAAAAATGGTTGCTATAAAAAGAGCATCTAAAGGAAAGCGAAAGAGAAATAGTTATACCCTCTCATGTTTGTCAGGCATTCGCGAGAGATAAGACTGCAGTAAAACATTTAGTACTGTCTAGAAATCTAATGCGTTAACCACTGAGACGCAGCGCGTCTACTATCTAAATACCTTCTGACCATAATACTCCCGATTCTACTCACTATAACTTAATTTTCCTCGAACAGGTATTCAATCTTTCAGAAAAATCATAAATGGATGAGCCTTTTATACCATTATTTAGGTTATTCGGAACAAAATACCGATAGCTTGGCGTTGACTTACAATAGGAGCAATGTGAGACACATTCTAGCCCACCCGTCTAAGTTGTTTATAGGTTTCAATCGGTCTTGGACCACCATATGGACGTACATATGTATATGTAAAAACAATACTCCGCCAGGCTAGCACTCGATTTCGTAAAAAAAAAATCCATGTGCAATTTAGGTGACTGTCTTACAGACATATTTGAATCAGAAGAGGTGCATTGTGACACCTCGGATCACGGATCATCATTTACCCAAGGATTGATTGTACCAACCAGAGCTTTACATAGTATTTAGCAAAAGATTCTGTTGACATTCAAAAACACTATTTCACAAAGTCCATCAAATAGAAGAACCACTAGATGGATAGACCTTCTTTAAAACACGGCCGAATAACTGAATAGGATTCTGAATATCATTTCATCCTCTTCTTCAAAGGGGTCTTACATTTAAAGGTGCTGGCCTATTTTTACAAAGCCCAGGGCATACATCAGTATCATATCTGCACTGTAATCAATACATTGGTCGTATAAGATACCTCTTATTCTTCCATTCACTCTTCAGAGACCCATTTTAGCGATTTCAAAACATTTCATACATATTGATTGGTTCTTGAACTTGAGACTTAGACTTCTCTCACTTATAACATATTTTTACGAACTGCTTGAGAAAAAAAGTCATCCACGAACTGCAAACAAGCACATATTTTCCCAATCTGAACCTGCTAACATTCCATAAAACACATGAACGATCTTCCAGAATTGTGCAGCCTCAGCGTGAACATATGTCATCAGTATGGACATTGAAACTATAGGCGATGGTGGTGGTGTTCTTAAATTAGAACAGGCTGGAGAAGTAATTAATTCGATTGTGATAGATACGGAAGAAATACTGTCGAATTCTAAAGATTCTTGTAGGTTGTGACATTCATAAATCAAATAAAAGTGATGTTTTGCATGCAAAATGCGTTCGGTGCTCTTAAAAACTATTCAGTTGTATTTAACAATATAAATTAAATCATGTGTAGACAGTGATAACGCTTGAAACTATTTGACAACATAAGTTCCGGTCGTGTATTGGGCTGAACTTTTTGTTTATCATACATAGGAGTATAGGTCAACGTTTGATGCCGCAATTGTATTCAATTTGATAGTGCTATTGAAATTTAGCAAAAAGATATTTGTATAGTTTGTCCGGAATAGGTAATTGAAAAATATATCGCAGCGTTGTCTAAATGACAAAAAACACCACGTTGATAATTTTATCTACATTTTTAAATATTTCAGTAAATATTGCTTCCAGATGAGTGCTACTCTTTTGGAATCAATCATCTGTAAACGTGAACTGCCTATACAGATATTGATTAATGCATTTAGTGAAGCCCCCAACAGTCGTCCTTGTTTAATTTTTCAAAACATTCAATTGGTGTTGTCTGGAAATCGATATTTGAACCTTCATTTCAGTAGACAGTCGCAGTACCCATTGGACCACTTCTTACGATACATTTGTTATTAATCCTGACGCTCCGCATGGACCTAACAGTATACCTGTTCTATTTCTTCTTCATATTCAAAAAAAAAAATAAATTGCAACCATGGTAAGGGCGGCACTCAAATAGTTCTCAAGTTATGTATAGTGTGTTTAGAGATGTTTTTCAATAAGGACATGACAGTTTTGTCACTGAATAAATGAATGAAATATCGAGGTAAAATTTATTTCAGGTGTAGTACAGATTTTAAATTTAAGTATGGAATTCAATGCCTACCGTTCGAATTCGTTCATATGACCACCGCAATTTATTTTGGGTCAATTTTTGCACAATTTTTTCACCCATATCAGTTGGAACTTTGGCTGAGCTTTTCATTTTCGTCATTGTTTCTGAGTTCCTCTCACGTTGTTGGCGTGTTGGCATAAACCAACAACTAAACGTAACCCATAAAAGGAAATCAATTCAATAGATAAATTTTTTGACCAGCTGTGTGGCATGTGGCATCATCTTGTTGAAACCATATATCACTTCCAACATCCCACCACGGCGAATTCCATTGACAGTAACAGGCCAATCATTATCATAGATGAATTGCATAAATCCACATAAGACGGTAACTTTTTGTGGATGCAATGGAGGCTCTTGAAGCATATGTGGCTTTGTTGTCGTCCAATAATCCATATTTTATTTATGGAGAACCCATTAAGCAAAATATTAGCTTTAAAATGATTCAGAATTTTCTTCAAACTTTTGCTGAGCCAATCTACCCTTTAAATGACCAAGAGCCTTCACTTCTTGAGTTAATTCGATCTTATAAGGGTGTGGGCCAAGATTTTCATGCAAAATTCCCCACAATGGTGACTGAGAGATTCCCAATTCATAGGTCTGTTCCCGTACTGTCCAAAACTGTGAAAAACTACGAAAAATGATCAAATCCTGTTTCCGTACGCCAAATTTTCGAAGTTGTTCACAGAAGAGAGCGCACACGAGAAAGTAAGCAATTTCCCCTATCTGCCCAAGAAATTTCTATTTCAGCCCAAGAAATTTCTTTAGACAAATTTATGAATTTAAGAAATCTGTCAAAGTTGACGTTTGCTTCTTTTTGTGTTACTTTTCAAAAGTAATTTCGAACAAAAAGATAGAAAACAGATGTACAAATGTGTTCATTGAATGCTAAATGCTTATTATTTCATTTGTACATTCTTAAAATCTTTATTTTAGAGTGAAAATCGAATGAAAAATATGTACATTCATTCATAGACACTTTTTGTTTTTTTCTCACATATGTATGTATGTTTCTGACGTCTAAAAAGTGGGCAGTTTTTTGCTCGATGCATTCCCGTACTTTTTTGTACACTTTACTCTTTTTGAGAGTTTTTTACCCCCACTCTTAGAAATGGGACAATCTGTGAATTTTGGTGCAAAAAGTACGGGAACAGACCTCATGTAAACAGCGTGGAGTCGGGCTGAGATAGTTTTGGTACTTCGAACGGTGCGTTGTATCACTGACACGGGAACATTTAGTAGTGAATACCCTCACCCGAATTTGTTCACTATTATACGCACCACCTGTCTGGTGGAACAATTATTTCGACCGACAATTGGAGTAACCGCTTATAAAATTGCGACCACCGACCAACGTTCCTCGTTCGTGAACTTTACAATGATAAAAATGTAAGCCTTAACTGACTTTCTGATATTGACAAATTATAAAAAAAAGTTTTTATTAAACAACCCTTTATTAAATAATTAGAGACGATCTACAGAAAATTTTACACTAGGAAAATTTCGAAGACTATGTACGTGTCTGATGGATCGTCGCCACCATCAATCTTCTTAGTGACATCGTTTGATTCAATATTTATTCTAAACATACATACATACATACATACACATAAGCTACGAAATATACGAAAGACACGAAATGTCCTAAAAAATTTTAGCGAAAACGCCCTCGAAAATCGAGCGTAGAATTGGGGAATTTCAGACAAATTAAAAATCTACATACACATACATATGTATGTCATTTATAAATTATCTATAATGCATGTAAGATAATGAAGTTATGGAAAATTTTGCGTGGCAGTAAGCGGATTTTAAAGTTCTTTACACTTGCACCGCTGAGATACAGAATTTCATCCTCATAATTCCAAATTTAAGGCCCAAAGGGTGGTGTTCTTATCCGTGAATATTCAAAGTATAACGTTGTAGTTTAATAAAAGCAATTCAGTATGCCACGCCTACTTTATAAAGGCTGGATAAGAAAGTGGATTCTATCTTCTTGTATGTTTTTCTTTTACTCTTTCTTCTGCTTAACAAAAATTTTTATTTATTTCAGTAAAATATGCGTTGCATTTTAACGTGTTGCCTTTTCCTCGGCGTATTGATTTGCCGCATACAAGGAGCAAACATTTTGGGGCTGTTTGCGTTCCCTAGTCAAAGCCATTTCAATGCCATTCAGACTCTAATGATCGGACTTGCGAAAAGAAATCACAATGTAAGATATTTTGTCTTATACTTACTTGAATATAAATATGTAAGTACATACATATATGCATATTTATAAAAAAGATTTTTATTTTTAAAAAAGGTAACATCAGTGAGCAGTTATCATTTGGGAGAGAAACTGGATAACTATGAGGAAGTAATTGTCCCAGCATTTGATTTTTGGACTGAAGGTAAGAAGGCAACTTTATCGTGCACATTTATGGACAATATATGTACATACATAACTATCTACATACATATGCGTATGTACCCAACTATCCTGCTTTCCAATAATAAAGCGCAATGTTTACGTCAAAAATAATGAACTACAGTTAACAGCTGGTGTTAGATCTTTACTTATGTTAAAGTTTAGATGTTGATAGAGTATATCGTGGACCCCAAAGACTCTACTAAAAGTTTGACTTCAACCAGTACAAAGTTTGTCTTAGCAGTACTGTCTTAGCAGTCTGTGAACTCATCGGTGCCAAAATTAAAGGTGGAACAATGCCAATATAAAGACCCTGAGTCAGAAATTGAATCTTCAAACCTTAAGTCGTTCTTTGAATACATTTCTTATGTCGTCGGCAAGTACAACGTTTTTTTCATAGGTCTTGAATCTCTTCCTTACACTACTGGTGGGCAATAATTTAAGCCTTAACTAAAGTACCCAGGCAGAAAGTAGCCTTCACTTACACAAAATCATTGGAAAAGAAAGCAAGAATAAGGATTGAACACAATGGAAGTCCTATAGAGATAGGTACCTAAAAATCTTTCCTTTAAAAGAAGTCTTGGAAGTCTACACCACTTTTTATTGAAAAAAAAATTCCCCTGTAACCAAATAACTGTGGCCACATCTGTCTGGCGTGATTACACGTATAAAGATTACGACATCTTACATTTGCCTGATTCAGAGCTAATGTCGTTTTAATGGATAGGTAAAGCACTCCTTTGGCAATCGAGAGCTCCTTCCTTGTCCCACTTCTGGCTGGTTCGTTCGTACCATTAAGTCTTAGACTTAAGAAATTACAATTTACGATGCTTGCGACAACAATTTAAAACTTTATGACTAGCCCACCTCTGTAAGATTTAAGATTTGATGTCGTAACCACTGATAGCCAACAAACCCAACGTTATCATGGAAGATATTTGATAAATTGTGCTTGTTCTGCATAAGTTCTTTTACCATCAACGTAAAATAAAAGGGTGTTCGGTGTCGGTGTTCTTGTATACCTGGCTGTGTAGGGATTCTGCTCTCTAAAACTCCCATTGGATTTATCAGTAACACATTAGGTTGGAAACCCAACTAGTTTAATTTATAATCTTTAAAAAAAATTATTCATTTGTTCTGATATTATTTTAAAACATTTTTTAGTCCAACATGAACTTAGAACCAAAAGCATGTTTGAAGCCGGACGTTCTTCATCGAGCAGCATGCACAAGGCTTTAAGAACCGCTGGCGCTGCCTTAACTGACTACTTCCTCCAACAACGAAAACTTAAAGAACTGATAAGTTCCGTCGATAATTTCCAATATGATCTCATTATAGTGGACTTATTCCACACAGAGGCTCTCCTTATGATTGCAGAAGTCTTTAACGTACCCGTGGTAGCGATTAGCTCTACAAATTTCGAGAACTACATGACCACTTTGGTGGATTATACCGTCCCAAGTGCGTGCTCGCCGATTGATTTTCAAACCAATTTCGAAGATGCATCGTTCTGGAATAGAATTTCGAATATATTCGAATGCACTGAACGCAGAGGTCAGCGACAAAAGGATCTATCCGCCCAAAACCAAGTGGCAAAAAAACACTTTTCTAAATCCAACCGTAAGTAGCACTTATCCATACTCTGTAGCCTTGAGATGAATGAAATTTTTTACACAGGTTCACTGCCTCCACTTTCCGAGTTGCAAGGACAAATTGCAGTCACTTTGTTGAACAATTACCCTCCCCTCTTAACGTCAAGACCTACTCTGACTAATATTATTCCTGTTGGAGGACTCCACATCAAGCCAACACAAGATATTCAATGGAACATCAAAAGATTTCTTGACGATACTCGCGATGGAGCGATATACTTCAGCTTAGGAACCACCCTAAAGTGCTCAGACATTCCCAAGGAACAACTGAATGCACTAATTACTGTACTTGGAAAACAGAAGGAACAAGTTGTTTGGCACTGCGATATCGAAAAGATAGCTAATCTGCCAAAGAACATACTCCTACAGAAGATTGTCTCATCCAGCGATGTGCTGGCACATCCCCATGTGAAGTATTTCCTCACAAGTGGTGGACTTCTTAGTTTGCAGGAAGCGATTAACAGAAATGTACCTATACTTGGTATTCCAGTATTTCGTGATCAGGTAAATGTTAAGCTCATGGGATGGCACAAGTCTATATAATTCTCTTCCTCTCAGCACACCAATATTCAGACAGTCGAGAAATTAGGAATAGGAATCAAGTTGGACTTTTCGAACCTCACGGATGTGTCTTTAACATGGGCTCTGGAGAAACTTAAGGCAGATCCATCGTATCTAACGAATGTAAGAGAGATTTCATCGAAATTCCGGGACCGACCGTTGGGGGCAGTCCAAACGTCGTTGTTTTGGATTGAACATGTGCTGAGGCACAAAAATGTGTCCCACTTAAAAACAACAGGAACTGATATTCCATGGCATCAGCTGTATTTTCTAGATGTAATTATTCTATTCGTCCTTAGTATGGTCTGTTTGCTGTTAGTCGGTTATGTGATTTACAGAATTGGAAGCTTGCTTTATAAGAAACGTGAAGAAGATAAATTGTACAGCAAGCTTCGGTAATACTTAGGGAAAATTATACTTGAAACTATCGGTTGTCGTGAAAGTTTAAAATTGATTTTTCTTTATCAAGTGTTCCCATTGATACTCTCTGGTTAAGAATTGGTTTTAGGTAAGCCACCAGATGCTTTAACTAAAGAAGACCCAGGCGCGGCTTGGTCACTGAAAAAGACAGGATGGCAGCTAAACAATAAACGGTGAGCAGATAGAACTCTCCCTACACAACATACAAGCCGTTTAAGGTACCGGAAATAGCCGTCATCTTTTCTGTTCCACTACAAAAAGGTAATGAGAATCATGTCAAGTTTCATTCTATGTACCCTTGACCAACAAAGTCAAAAGGAATCACCTTCTTCACCTCACCTCAAAACATACTACAATGTTTTGGTCGAAATAATTGTCTGTTAAATGAGATACAGCTTGGCACCCTGAAGAAGGTTAAAGGTAAGGAAACGGAACACAGCCTTGACACAAACATACAAAAGTTAAAACACATTAAAGACATTGAAGAAGGTGACTCTCCACCATAATCAGGTAAATCCACAATGCTTTAAAAGGTTTAATCTAGGACGCTCTGGATAGCAACGCAACAACAATATGCAAAGGCAGTTACTAGCAATTCTTGCCACTAGCAATTGGATAGTCCAATTAAACCCGCTCTAGCATTTATGGTATTCAGGGGCATATCAGAATCACATAGATGATGACTGCATGAAAGTTGTCAATACAATGGTGTCGAAACATAATAAAAGAGAAGAAAACATCAAATGGACCAAACTTTGGGTAAAGCCTCCCTTCCTACGATGTTAATAGGGCATTATAGGGCACTTAACAGGGATGTTAATAGGGGCACTTAAAGATGAATCTGAGCATACGATGGTCAATGAAGAATCTGTATGAACCACGAAGTAAGACCGGTACATCTTCTCATGGCAATTTAAACACCTACTCACAGGAGAAAAAGCATATTCTTCCAAAGATGGATCTGGCTTTGCTAGATCTAACCTTTCAATACCCTGGTTTATCAAAGCTTTTAGAAGGCACTGAGCGAACAGGTAATTTATTGGATAGGAAACAGCTCTTTATATAACTTAATGGTTGTATGAATGTATTCGTAGTTAGGTCTATACATTTGTGTTGTGTTATAGTCTTGAAACAGCACTGTTTATGTTTGTAAACTGAAAATACTTTCTCTAAAGCACTTGATATACCTTTTTCACCTTTAAACCCCAGACCTCAATAAAAAACAAATCTGTATTCACTCAAAATCAACTTATTCCAGAAGAATAAACATACAGAAAAGCTATAATCCGTCTGAAACGGACTGTATAACACCCTATCCTTCTTCTCTTCCAACGGAAATAGTAAAATAATGAAGTTATTAAAACTGGGCGTAGTAGTTAGAGGACTTCAAAAATGTTTGCACTTGTAATCTTTCTCCTTCCCAAAAGCCCAAATTTGAAATTTCATCCTCCAAGCTTAAGTTTTAAGGCCCAAAATGTAATGGCATACGAAGAGACAGATAGACAGATGGACGAACATTGCTCTACTGTCTGCCTTCCTTAGGGTAGGCTATAAAGACCGGATATACCTACATACATGTGCATAGGGAAAGAATGAGCGATGCGATGATAAGAGACTTGAGAAGATCTTATAGACCGGTCCAACTAAATGTAATTAGTGACCAAAGCTCCAACGCAAATAAGTAATACCTACTACAACACCGATTTTAAGGACAAATCTGAAAGTGTGCGCATTCAGTGGCTTAGCAATTTTAGTTGCACGTTTTTCAGATTACGTCCCTTTGGATATTGCGCGGTCCACATCCACATCCACAATAAAGAATACCATAATATCTTTTTTATCTGTTTCTGTTTTATTCATGATGAGTTTATTTTAAAAGGACACGTGTGTGAATTTCTGCGGTATAGTGTGTCATAGTGCAAAACCATTCGAAGTTACACATTTACATTACGTTAATCCGCGCAGGAATTGACGTTTACTCATTGTGAAACCCTGTTGCTCAAACAACCATTCCACGTATGTATGTACGCAAATACATAAGGATAAGTTCTTGCTTCACCGAAAGTCACACGTGCGTGGATTTTGTTCACGTAAACGTGAGTATTGAAAATGACGTAAATATTTCAGAAAAAATGCGATTGATTTATGCATCAGGTATGGCGGTTGCGTACGAGTACGCAATCCTTATCCTTTTGTGGTCTTGATAATATGCACAGAGAATGACGTGTTTTATCACGGAGATCTCGTTAAACCTATCAGTGATACAGAGTTGATGAATGGAAATAAACGCGATTGAAAAAAAGAGTTTGCTTGCGCAACATCTTACGCAAACGTATGTATAGATCCGTAGAACTACGATTATTTCAAAGCAGTGTTTAGAATATCTTACGTTAAGATGTGTTCGTCTATGAAATCACCAACCGAGGGAACCCCATGGAGTGGTTAATACGTTCGAGTTGTGCAATTTCGAATGCCATTATGGCGCCAACGCAGTAAACTCTTTCTAACATGTGCAATTTATATCGGTTAGAGCTTTCTATAACTCTAAAGGGTCAACCATAATTGACTTCGATGAGCATAAGCCAGCTTAAAGAAATATCTTATTACAGTGAAACAGTACTACATGACCATAATGAGATTATGCACGGTTTCGTACCTTTTTCTTAACTTCCGTGGGCTAACGGAAGTATTCAATGATATCGGACATTCAGTGGGAAAATTTGACAGCTGACACAAAGAAAACAAAAACATAGCAAGGGCAGCTCTATTTAATTTTGAATATAACTGAAAATATGTGTAAACAATTTGACAGGTTGTGAAGTTTACTTAAGTTCATTATGGGTAACAGGTTCTTTGAAACAGAGAAGGTAACCTATAGTCACCAATGCGCAGGGGATAGTAGATGTATTTAAGGATTGGGCAAGAAGAGAACCCACACTCAATCAAGGAAGAGTTCTTCCCTCCCAGTTTTGAAGAGGTTGGTTCAGCTATCAAAAAGCAGAAAAACAACAAAGCCACCGAGTCTGATGGCCTACCAGCGGAACTTTTTAAACATAGCCTTGATGGCACAAAATCATCAACCAAGTATGGGTGGATGAAGTCATACCTGATACCTGATCAGCTCTATATGCCACTTTTTCAAGAAAGCCAATCCTATGCCTTATGAAAACTGTCAGGACATATCCATGCTTATTAATAAGATTGTATCCATCATTATGTAGCAAATCTGTTTCAGCTAAGACGCGATGCAATGTGCAATTTGGGAGCAGTTCCTCTGAACTATTACAAACCGAATTTCGGCAAGAAGATGCGCTTTGGTATGATTCCTTCAATCTCGTTCTGGAACAGATAGTGCGCAGGGCAGGTAGTTCCTGGTAAATAGGGTTGGCGAAATAAGTTTAAAACTCCTAAGTCTGAAGGCGAAAGGAACCCTCTACAAAACATTGATCTTCCTGGTTCTACTATATGGAGCCGAGTGTTGGGCGATAAGCAGGAAGCAATGCAGATTTTGAGCATTTTCAAGAGAAAAATTTTTAATCAAATTTTTGGTCCCGCGAGGCGAATGGAGGAGAAAATAAACCACGAGCTCTATGAGCTGTACCAAGATATGGACGTAGTTCAAGAAGCCAAAACAATAATGTTCCAAAAAGGGGGTCTTAGAATCATAGGCTCCTAGTTCGAGACGACAAAGAATACCGAACATCCTTTATGGCGGATTCCAGACCGCTTAGGTTGGACAACTGAAAACAGTGTACCCGGGATCAAAGGGAGTGGAAGGCTGCCGTGTTCCTGGCCGAGACTCTTTAAAAGTCGGGAGTCCGTTAAATAAGTAAGTACATAAGTATACTTGTAAAGCTGCAGTAGAAGTTATTGCAATTTAGAGCTCTACAGCATGTCAAGTTCTAGTCCATATTACGTTACTCCTCAGCGCGTTGTCATTAATATTTCTATACCAATAGCTAAGACCAGTAAACAAATGGCGCCCGGACCATTTACAGAGACAAAAACTGTTTCATTTTCCAAAAGAAAAGAATGTTCTCACACCTATACAACAGTTCTACTATTTGCGACAGTTGTACGTAGAGCACACATCATACAAATAACTCTAATGCCGCTTGGTTGCGGAGGAAATTAGGTGAATCACTCAAACCAACGGTAAACAACAGGATGAATGGTGGAATTTAAAAAATGGTGGTCTGAAAAAGAATGCAGAATAGTGAAGCAGTTATCCATTGTTTGTTAACGTTATCCTGCATTTGAAAAATTTAGTAGTTTTCAATATTAAGCTGAACGCACACTTTGTAGGACCCTTTGAAATTTTGGAAAGTGCAGGTAGCATCTCACATAAAAAGACGAGTCCAAATGTCCTCCAAGTGCATTTTTTTTAATTTGTGGATCCCATCGGTCAGTGATATAATGATACACTGGATGGACCCAGATTAGCAATATAGAAAAATTCTCAATTCTAGACAGACACCAATGGTTCCGCCGGCAGACTTCGAAACTAATCCAATGGGTCAAAATAATTGATACATGCCTACCCTGGAGTGGCGCATACAAATAAAAGCGCAACTTAATCTGCAAAACTTGTACATATTAAATTAGGGAAACTAGAGGGGATAATTCTACCAATCTTAGACCGAACTGTAGGCACAAAGCCGATAAGATTACTTTGAAAAACCCTCCTTTCGTGTATTCGCCATTTTACAAAAACGAATGAAATTCAGAAGTCTGAATCGGTTGTAAGAGTCCGATGAGAAGGACAGCCAAAATCGGTGTCCGTTTCATATACAAAATTAAAGGTATCTTTTGAGATTTCTTCAAGTATTTCTCCTGCAACAGAACTGAGTTCTGGAACGATATTTGGCTCCTCATGTGACGAAAGCAAATTTTCTTCTGTCGCTTATTACATTTGCATCATTCCATAATCAATTTCACCAAAAGTTGGTAGTAAGCTCATTACGTCTTCATCTGGTACACAACCCTTTGAATTCATTTCCTAAAAAAAACTAAAACTCCTATAATGTTGCAATGCTACGTCCCACATATGGTACATTGATTGTCGTCATTTACAACCGTTGTTGATCTACTATAAGTCCCGTATCCATTTTTTTAAGCCTTAGTTCCCACTCTAAAATCATGTTCACACAGGACTGACGGACTGGATTATTTATGACATTTGTATGCTCAGATTGATAGTCGTGCTATAACACTTGGCGCTAAATGGAATTGGTTAGGTTTGAACACAAATTCTTTGTACAACAAAGCTAATGCTTTTTACAGCAATTCAGCAGTCGAATTTCTAGTGTTTACTTCATGAATTTCTCAGTTTTTCATTTTTATTTCTTACCACTTATCAAGTGACAGCTATGTCTGTCTATGTCTGCAAATCCGGATTCCCGTACCAAGCCATCTCTACGTATTCTCTTTCACTTACGGTTAAGCGCATATCCAAAAACATATTAACGTATTCCAAACTACCTAGACGTCGAAAAACTTAGAATAGTGAAATAAACTACAAGTTTGGATACCATGATTATTTCGAGGAATATATTTTGTATTAAGTATTCTTGCGGCCTTAAATTCATTTTTTGTACCAAAAATTGAACAAATAAGTTTATAAAAATCAGTTGATTAGGTCAAAAGACTTTGTACATAAGTATTGGGACTTTTGATTTCTAACCGAATCCCTGTAAGTGAAAATAAACACCCACTTCACATTTTTTCAGTGTCAAAATGTTTTGTTTTTATTATAATAGATTTTTTTTCTTTTTCCTTAAAACTTGTAATATTTATTGAAGTGTTTACTGTGAATGATACATTTGTATATATTAAAAGTACATTTTCTGAACACACTACAAATATGACTTTTCCCAACGAGTCTCGTTTCAGGCTGTACAACATGACATATTAAAAAAAACTCGCGGAAGCCATCTTTCTTTCTCAAAAATTTGTGCCTACACTGAAGACGTGTTTGGATACTTTTTTTAGTATTTTAACAGGTAAAATGGGTTCCAAATATATTTATAAAACCGAGAACCGAAGCTCTGTTCTCCTTCGAAACAAAGAAATTAAAAGAATATGAAATTTCAGCTGTATTTCGTTGAAATACTTACACGTGTGCCTATCTGGGCTTGTAGGTTATGTTTGACATTTGTGGTGAATTCCAAAGCGCTGGAATTAATTTTAATTTCTCTATTTCGATCAAAAGAATTATATTTGTGCGCAGTGCATTCAAGAATCTAATCCGAATCTCTTCACAGATCCGCCAAAATGTCTGGAACAACCGCTACAATCCGAACCCGAAAATTCATGACAAACCGCCTGCTTTGCAGAAAACAAATGGTTTGCGATGTCTTGCACCCGGGTCTCTCCTCAGTGAACAAGAAGGATATCCGCGAGAAACTCGCCGCCATGTACAAAGTTACCCCAGATGTTTGCTTTGTCTTCGGCTTCAGGACAAATTTCGGTGGTGGTCGCTCCACTGGATTTGCTTTGATTTATGATACACTGGACTTTGCCAAGAAGTTCGAACCCAAGTACCGGTTGGCTCGTCATGGACTCTTCGAACAGAAGAAACAGACCCGCAAGCAGCGTAAGGAACGCAGGAACAGGATGAAGAAGGTCCGTGGTACCAAGAAGGCCAAGGTTGGACAGGCTGCCAAGAAGTAAACCCTCAATTCCAATGAGTTTTTCTATTCAAAAAGTCTGGTTTACTTTTGGGTTAAAAGAGTAATTTTTATTAAATAAAACAACTATAAAAGTAAATTGGTGAAAAATCTACATTTTTTCTTATTTTGAACAAAAGCGCTTGGCAAGTGGTTGGATATGTAGATTTCAAGTGAAAACGTGTTAAGGGAAATGTTGGCGAAGCGCGAAACATTAACAAGGATCTAAGAAAGTTCTTTGTGAACAGAAGTGATGTTGTAAAGGGTTAGTAAAATTTGTTGATGTTACGATCTGGGCTGAGAGGGACTGATCTAAATTGGAGATAAACAGTACCATGTCACTAACCCGCGCATTTGTTAAAACTTGTACACTCATTGCACCCGTGAACTAAGTGTGGCTACCTGCAAGCGTTATTTTGCGAAAGTGAGTGGGTGTTCCGCATTAAATTCATTATTTATCTCATTCAATAATAGTTTACCATCTAAGCAGACGCAATGCCTTCGAAATAATCGATATGATAGGTTACTAGGCTTTTGGTATGAAGAAGAAAAGAGTCGAATCTGCATGTACATCGCGTCATTTATGAATTGACTTAGTTTTGGGGGACATTCTTAGTTCCTCATATTGGCAAAACCCTAAGTGATAACATCTTTGTGGAATTCATCAGCCTTGCAATTTGCAATGCACACATGTTGAATGTTAAACTACTTCGCCATCTTCATTAGATGCAACCATGCTTTGTTTTTTTTAGAGAACTATCGCTCGTGTTTAGACGATTGCTAAATGTAAACGAAGACCAATTCGAATCATACGTACAGGATGTGCTGTATTACAATTGAAGATACAGCATTTAATTACAATGGAATGACGCATTTTTCAACGGATAATGCATCGAGAACTAGAAGTTCGAAATTCAACTACCAAACAACACCAAACTTCTGTTTTATTTCACGGTTCTCTCTGACATTCGAGTGTAGGACATGAAAAGGTTCTCAATGAGGGAAGACTGAAGACAGGCACTAAGAATGGTTTTTAGAAAGTTTTTGTCGGCCTTGAAATAGGCCTGTAGAGTATGTGACGCCGTTGACGTCTTTTAGCACTAGGAATTTTAAATCTTTTTAAAGGACAAATAGTCAAAGACTATAAGCCACAAATCACTTATATTGGATAGTCATTTACATTTACATTTTCCTGGCCGAAACCACAATTTTTTTTTATTCTACAGGACTTGGAAGAAATACCTAGTAGGTAGTAAAAGACAAACGAAAAATCAACTGCGTTGTTTGCAATTTTACGTCTCCAACAATGCTACTGGGTTCCAAGGGGAAATACATATATGGTATCACCGAGGCCTGCAGGAGTCTATCGAATCTGAACAATAACAAGCACGTAGATATTTATATCGATAGGTAAGCACCCATCGAAGGAACCACTTTCGTCACAACCAATTCAAAACTGGTCAAGAAATGCAAAGAGGAGCTCACATCACTTAGCTCCAGACACACCATTCTGGGGCATATGGGTGCCCATATGAGGGCCGATGAGTTAATTAGAACAGGCTCGGAATCTAAGAATATTCGGCCATCACTTTCCTCATTTTCAAAATCTCAAATAGTGCACTTTCTTCGTGACGTGATTTGGGGCTAAAGGACCAGACAACTCCTATCACTCAATCGACTACAGCTGATCCTCCTTATTGGTGTCCTCACAGGTCATAATCCAATGGCAGGAGACCTCAGAAGAATGCAGCATCACACACCTATGTAGGGCGTACGACGACACAGAGGTAGTGCAGATACAACGCCCCTCTGAAAATGCCCAAGCTTAAACAGAACCAGGTTAGCTAACATTCCACCTAAAACCACCTTTATAACGAAAATGGACTAAGAGAACCACTTCTACCATTTATTAACCTGTTAGATCAATGCTTGTTCTCTTTTTTCAGGTATCCCATACCGAGGAACACAATAGATCCGTCGAGATCCCAGTGAGATTGTATAGCTTTGGCCGCGATCATCCTCTGAACCTACTTACGTACCTAATTTAATTTATTTAAATACACCAATTTTTGACCACCTCAAGGCAAGCATTTGAAATATCTCTACCCTATGAACATCAGAATGGTTCTGCATTGATATTAAATGTTAAGACATGACTCGGGCGTTAGGAAAGATAGGAGATACCGATGAATGTTGGCTTCAAATGTTTGTGATAATGTAAGGGTTTTCATGACCTGTGAAACTAATTTGTCTTAGCAGTTCACATGTTGGGATGCTATAACCTTCAAGTTACTTCAAGTTACATCAGCTCAGCAGGCTATAAAAAAAAGTGTAGAGCTTTATAAATTTTGGATCCAATGACAACTACATCCCTTTTTCGTCTTACTTGGTTTATTAACAGACACTAGACCAGCACGCAACCATTGACACCCTGCTTTCAGGTTACCAGACAAATCCCTCCTGATATAAGTACATAGGCTAGTTATCTCAAATGTCTTGCTTGTCTTTTTACCTGAAAATTTTAAATTTTTAAGAAATTACTTAGTGAATTCAAATGGACTGATTAATCAAGGCTTAGGAGAAATATTATCAATAATGTTAAAACTAAATTTGTTAAAAGTGATGCTTTGGTTTTACTTTTCTTCACTAGAAGACGTACGAGTCTTGCTTAATTTTATCTTTATATGAAAGCCTCAGAAGATCGTTGATATAGTCAATTGGTTTTAGATTCTGTTTAAGTGTAGTATCTGCTCCACCAAGAAGTTGATAACGCACTTGATTAGTTCAGATTTTCCAGCATTGGATTCCCGAAGTTTAGTTTCGGCTTTTAGAACTTAAGACTGCATAGCCTACCGCCAAGCGAAGACAGTCTAAACTTTACAGTGAACTTTACCAACAAATCTTGGGTACTCATCTTCAATTGTCTGTCTTCGTTGGCTTAATATCTTTCAGTCAGATGTACATATTGATGTGCGTTGATGTCCTATTTTGTCCTATTTTTGGTCCTATTTTATAGCTGCTAACAACTTTTTTTTTAAATCATAACCGGAAACTGCATGAAGTTTTTCAAGTACACTAAAAAACAAAATCAAAAATGACCCTCATCTGGTTCTGCACATAGAAACATAGTCGTCCCTCTTCCACCTACACACTTTTCCGCTTGACATTACAACAACGAATGTCAGTTTGCTTTGCAGAACTTCAAAATCAAAAACTTTACAGATGTCAACCACCCAACTGCCTGTTATCAATTCTCTTGCAAACGTCTCGCTGTCAGTGCATCACTTCTGTGTTTTCCCTTTCTCGTGGGCAATAAGTAACTTTTTAAATTCCTTTTAATTGAATTAAACTAAAGGTACAGCTAATGTAAGAAGTGTGGAATTTGCGTGTGCTATTTCAAGACTCCCACCTGTAAAGTGTTACCTACATATATATCGATGTTAAAATCAAAAGGAATACTTAATCATACGCTTAATGGTGAGTGCTTATCATGGACATACATTTTTTATTTCATATGCACTTCAATTTGTTTATTTTTTATTTTTCGTAAACATACATACATATGTATGTATCTATTTTAAAATGATAAATATTCGCGTGTGTTGAAATTGTTTCATGAAAATCGTGTCCGTTGTCATCTGGAAATTGTGTTTTTGGTTATCTGTACGAAATTCTTATCAGCGGAGGGTTCGTTACTAAAGCAGTATTAAAACACAACAATGTTGATAAGGAACAAGCGAATCCAAGTGATCAGCTAAAAATAGCGGAACAATGTTGGTTTAAGGTTCATTCGGCGATACATGGTCATTTCCAAATGCTCTCAGATTTTGATGTTGAAAGATAAGCCTTATTAGTATAGTTATATAGTCTAGACATAACGTCAGGAATGGATTTTTTTATTCACTGAGTTAATATGTAGTGTGTTTAATAAAACCACTCAAATGAAATGTATGGACTGCACTCAGTGATGGTGGAAGAAGAACGCTCCTCAAGTGAGTGAAAGTTTTTCAAAAATGAAAAGCAATTTATTCATTAAAAAGGGTTAAATGGTCTTTCCTATTGGGGAAGTAAACTCCCATACATATAACTCTAACAACAACATAATTTCAGAGATCAAACGGAGAGCTACTCTTGTCAATGGTTGTTTCTTTGACCTAAGAAGGCAGTTGAGTAGCAAAGACTCGTCTAGAAACACCAAGAAGACTAAAAAAAAACTCATTCCAGTTCTGCTTTATAGCGCAGACGGATGAAGATATCCTTGGTTGTTTCGTACGGAAAATTCTTCGGTTGATTTTCGGCCCCGTTGACGGGATTTAGAGAAAGAGATTTACCTCTACGAGCTGTACAGCGATGTCGACCTGGTCAGAAAAGTGCGGATCAGTCGTCTAATATAGCTAAGTCATGTAGAGCAAATGGACATCACCCCTCCAGCCCAATAAGTCTTCGGCTCCAACCCGGAGGAACAACGCAGTAAAGGCGCGTATAAGTGGAAGAGGACTTCAAACAACTTGGAGTGCGTAACTGGAGGCGGGTAGCCAAAGACCGCGCTAACTGGTCCAAGTCCACCCCGGACTGTAGTGCCACGTTAGTAAGTAAGTAAAACTAAACACATCTGTAGAAAAGCTAAACATGAACTTAAAGTTAACGCATAGCTTGGGAGATTGCTAACTTCCCTCTTTCATTTCAAGAACTTAAATATTTTCGAGAATCCTCTAGTTGGTAAGTAAGTGGAAACTAGAAAGGTAGAGAGAACTATTTTCTGTCCAGTAATGCTTGTATGAAATGAGATATGTAAAAGGCTAAATGCCTTTGTTTTCAGTGCGTCTTCAGTGGTGTTTGGTGCAGGTTCATTATTCTATGGGAACCAGTGGAATCGTACCAAATGCATTACAGTTAAGTAATAGATTTGACATCTTGAAGTCGTTAAACCGCAGATTAATGTGACCTATAAACTTTATGGTTGTGTAACACCTTATACTCTGTGCCTTCATATCAATCTGTTTGTCATGGAGTTCCCTATTACCTAATTCCCTATTCAACCCTAAACAAATTTCCTTCTGTTCGCAATCGAAAGTAATCTACTATTTTGAACCCTGTTAATCACATTTTTGTACTTTTCCTTAAAGTAGTGCTAGCAATTCAGTATTAATCTTTTTGTTGGAAGGGTATGTACAAATCGTGATCAAATGGCGTTCAATCGATTATGCTTGTTACTTACGCTTTACAATACATATCTACGTTGCATTTCCTCTCCTTCACACGATAGTCACAATAAACCTCTACTTTCCCTATTGTTAAACACGTTCTAGCATCCAATTCGAGTTCTGCGTGAATAGCCATGTACTTTGGTGTTTCTGTTAGCTTGAAACCATTATATCCGAAGTTTTTTAAACGCCACCTGGTTAGATAATTGTCGCTTGCTATACCAATGCCAAATCGTCACCTTTGTCATTGCTATCTCCGAGGCATGGAATGTCGTAACATGTTTGAAACAGCTCATGGCGCTTCCTAGCTTGGGACTGAAATCCCACATCACTATTTAGTGTAGGGTGACTGCAGAAGTCACGACAACACCCAACGGCAGACAATTGTAGTTGTGTGAACGCATAGCTTGCGATAGAGCAAGAAGAGCATCCACCTCCAGTAAACGAAGAAGTATCTAATTGTAGTCCAAAAACCAATAGTAAGACGACTACACATTAAGAGAATCTTTGGTTCCCAGGATAGTACCCTGAAAACTAAGCGGTTCCAGCAACGTGTCCGAGTCCATAGAAAACGGAAAGGTACTCTATCGAGAACCCAATACGTTTGAACTTAAGATTAGCTATTGCCATTTTAATTGCGATCGGTCGGCCATATTTTGCTAAATCTTAATGAAATTAGTTGAAATAGCAAAGATTTTAATGGCATTCCCAATGGCAAGGTCAGAGACAAAAATTTTAGGAAGTCAATTTGGCTGCGGGAAATAAGAGACTTATACTGAAAGCTTGGGGCTTCTTATAAAATATGTACATTCAAAGCGTTTGGGTGTATGAGAGAGATTTGTAACGATACGGTAATTAGTCATTAGTCTTTAAACCCTTCTTATGTATTATTTTTTTTCTTTTTTTTTATTATGAAAGAGATCTTCCAAACTTGAGGAAATTCTCCTTGTGAATGGAATAAATGAAAGAGCTTAGTTAGCGAGAGGGAAATGCGGTTATCATCAGGATCGGATGGCGATGAAGATTCTTTAACTTCTTTAATTAGAGATTATTTTGGTAACACTGGTGGAGAGATTTATAAAGTTAAATAAAATGAAGATAAACACCGAGATAGTTGGATTGTCGGAGAAAGATCCGGTGCGTAAGGACGAAAATATACGACTATACCAAGAAGGGCAAATAATTTACGAAAAGCGAATAAGAAAGGGATAGGGGCAATAGTTGATAGCGTTAAGAAGATGCAACCTAATTGTCTGCGGATGTAATTTGTGACTCCACTAATTTGGACTGGGTTTGAATCATTCAATCGATCTAGGAGTTGGCATTTGAAATGGGCAAAAAGGACTGACCATAGATGGAGTTCACTAGAGTTGGTTGTTGGAGTTTAAGTCGCCACGAATAAGGCTATAGTAAAGGGGGTCTGATGAGTCAATTATATAGTTAATCGCATTATTAGCAAGTTGATAAATAGAGTGAAAGGAATATAACAATACGCAATGCAGAAGGACCTCTTTGGGAGTGTTATTTTAGTTATAACGAAACCAGGTTGGGTAAATTTAAAATACATATTCGCAAACCTAAATGCAAGTTGCACTTCACTATCCCAAGGAAAAATAATCAATGGCGATTTGACTCCCTTCTAATAATTGCAGAAGTCGTTTTTAGCCGGGTATTCAAAACTCACATGGATGTCGTCTAATTAAAATATTGGCCCTAAAGATATTCCTTTTCGGTACATGTAGCGTAAGAACGTTATCAGTTTGTCCATTGTTAACATTTATCTCTTATGTATGTACTGTATACTTTTTTTTATTATTTCTTTTGTTCTTGCCTGAATACACGTACCTATGATTTTTTATTTTTGTTAAAGAGTTAATCGACTTGGAAAATTTCCATGAGTTTTTGGGTCAAAACGTGCTATTAATTGATCTACTGATTAACTCTTCCGCTAGTTGTAGGACTCCCAAAGTTGTAATTTATTTTCGTGGTTACAACAAAATTTTACATAGTTACAACAAAAACGGCTTGGCAAACATATTTTACTCATCCATAATGTGCGCCAAGGTCTTAAATCTTTTATGATGATTTTTTCATTTGTTATTGCTTTGGATACCCTTATCTGTACTCGTGTGAAATATATACATACATATGTATAGCTTATATAATTTAATGCTTTTAATGAATTCATTCAAACCTTCTCTATCTAACTAATGTGAAATTTCTAGATTTATAAGATACGAATACGAACAATAAGAATGTTTTCCAGTAAAATTTATTCGAATTTGTGATTTCTACTCCTGGAAAATGTTTTCTTTAATTTTATATGTCATTTTATTGAAAGAGGATTCGATTCATTCAGTGGGCCCTCGAAGTCTTCTAAGTTATGTATTGAATGATGTTCTAGTTAAAGTCATAGGCTTTTATGTTTGGGTCTATTGAACATTCTTCGAGTTCGAGACGTTTTTTTTTATTAGTGAGTATCTCAATTACTTTTCTTCTTCAATTCGAATTATTGATAGTAATTACCAGGTTCAGGAAAACATTAAACTATCCCAATTTGTGTGTATAAAGCTAATCCACTTTGGTTTGTCTTTAAGAGAAAACTTCAGGTAAAATTTAATATAGTTATGATATCACTATAAAAGACTCGCATTGAAGAAGCCGTCTACAATAAGACATAAAAAAGCTTTCTTGCTGTTCATACCTAAATTTTCCCAAATCCTGAGGTACACTCAGTACCAAATGGGCTCTGGAAATACATATTAACGCTTCAATCAAATATGCGTAAATTTGTACATACATCTTGAAATGTGCATCGAAGTCGACAAGCAGATAACGTAATCGGTTCATGCGTGACTAAGTACAACAGAGATCAGCCGACAGTAATTGAAGGTTACACAAATAATTCATGCTCGCTGTACTGTTGTAATACGCAGTACGTATTCTTACTTAAGCTTGAAGGTAAGATGCGTTATGATCAATTCTAATGGACTATCGGACTAGTGTTTAATAACAGAAGGAATTTGTAAGCATACTTTCATGCTTTAGAACCGTCTATATATTATTTGTATGTGCCTGTGTTTGAATTTAAATTGTGCTTAAGATTTATTAGTTGAAGAATATTACGCGTATTGGCTAAGTTAATATGTACAAAGAGATTATTATCTATGAAAATCAAAAGAGGGTTTTCCCGGGCTAAGAATTCTAATGTTGTTTGTTATTATTCAAAGTGGCACGATAAGGAGTACATGTTTACAAAATGCTTAGTTTGCAATGACGTTTTAAGAATTTTTGTCACGAGAAAATTTGTACATGTATGTATGTGTCCTTGAGCTGATTATCTTTCGGAAACTATCATCAATAAACCGTAAATAAATAGAACTTATCTGCTCTCCAGGGGGTAACGAAAATTGTTGCAAGGTAACATTTTATTTAGTTTTACCACTTGGCTTGGTTCTTTTTTGTTTTCAACGTCTCTTATCATTACTTTAACAAGTGATTTGCGTGCCTCCTACTGATAATAATTGTAATTTTAAAAATATCATTATTTTCATGTACATCATAATGTCATTGCTCTAGTGTGAGCGCTCATACGCATTTTACAGATTACAAGAACGGAGTATAATGTATGTCATCTTATCTTTTTTAGAATTTCGTACTACACGAAAATATAGCAATCAGACCTACCGAAATGGCGCATTCAAATTGCAACGGGCACTGATTGTTACAAAATTTTCGCGTTATGAGTTCGAACAAATGCGTCATCCAAATCTCAGCAAGGATCAACTCGAAGCGATGTTCAGAAATCGAGGAACAGACTACGATAGTATTCTACACTCGCACAATGTACACAAAGCGTTCGAAAGGAAGATAGCGAAAAGCTTTCGAGATGTCGGCTGCGAAGTGGTAGTAACCAACAGGTAGAGTAACTGCATTTGTGTATTGTCCAAGTGTTTTCCTATCATCCATTACTCATTTTTTATTAACATTAAAGAAATGAATTTAGGACAAGCCTTAACAGGGATATTATGCAATGGGCTGATGTCCTGGTGCCTGTTGGTGGGGATGGAACCTTTTTACTAGCTGCAGGAAGAGCAAGTCCTATGTTTGCTCATTCCAAGCAAAAGACCCCAATTGTTGGCTTTAATTCGGACCCAAGTAATTCTGAGGGAAGATTAATGCTACCTAAACACTACTCTGATCGTCCTGAGGATGCCATTAAGAAAATTAAATCTGTAATATTCAATATCTTCGCTAAACTATTAGTATTTATACAGAATAATAAGTAAGTATGTAACTTTCTTAATTTATAGGGCGACTTTAGTTGGTTGCATCGAACGAGAATTCGTACAAGCCTCTTAGGGAACAACGAACAAATTCCAAGAGCTAGTGACTTACATCGTCATTACATATCAAAGATCGACCAGGAGAAGACGGTGAATTTAAACCTTAGTAAAGAATATTCAAAGAAATACAAAGCGAAAATCATACGAGTGCTACCCTACTTAGCATTGAATGAAGTTTGTTATAATTTACTTTGATTTTAATAACAATTGTGATAGTATTGATTATTTTCCTTTTACTAAGGTTTTCATCGGTGAAACTCTATCGGCTCGTGTTTCTCATTTGCAAATGATTATCGATCACTCAGATGTGGTGAATAAGACAAAGTGTTCTGGTCTCTGTGTGAGCACGGGATCTGGATCAACGTCATGGCATACAAGGTACTTACTATAAAAATTATGCAATTATATTTCGTCGAAGTGTTGTATTAAATCGAGGTTATTGTATTAAATCTAATAAATTCAGAAATTGATAATCATTATCTCATTATCATTGAATTTCCTAATTTGCTTGCATAATTACATGTAAATAATATCAATAAAATATAATTTGATTTCTAATCTTATTAACATCTGCAGTATCAATCGTATGACGAAAACAGCTGTGGAGGATCTGGTAAAACTGCTTCCTAGAACTAATGGCAATTTGGATAATATAAACGCACAGGAAATCGCGGATATGTACAATCAGAATCTTTTGTTTTTACCAGGTATTTACTAAAACTTTTGTAATATGTACATACATACAAACATATGTATGTATGTGTGTTTAGTATTTTGTATGACCATCTTTCGCAGTTTAGGTTTTCCCCGTTCATATTTGTGACGAATTAAGATCTATATTTGTTAAGTAAATGAACGGCATTGGGCTACGGTTGTGCTGGTAATCGACTTTGTTTGCTATTTAGTTAGTGTTATAAGATATATCCATCCTATGTCTTTAATACTACTCGGGGGAAAGTGAGAAGCTTATATCTTGCTCATAGAGCATTATCTGTTATATTAAGATGTCAATTTTCTTACCTGGGGTGTTAAGAGGTTTTTTCTTATTCTTGGGTTTTTTCATATGATACCTCATACTTTTTTGTCTCGTAATCAATCCAATTAGAGGATCTTTATCCTTCTTTTATTGAATGAAAATATTTTTGTCTCGATAAAAGTCTGCGAAAAAGGCCATCTGTTATTAGCTTAGATAAAGACTTTACGGAATAGTCGACTTGGTTTGAAATAAGGTCTGCTCCAGTCCTTCCTGATCCGACAGATTTTTCGTCCTTACTTACTTACTTAGGTGGCGCTACAGTCCGGGGTGGACCTGGGCCTCAACCAAAAAGCCTCTCCAGTTAGCGCGGCCTTTGGCTAACTGCCTCCAGTTACGCACTCCAAGTTGGTTGAGCTTCTCTTCCACTTGTCCACGCCACCTAAGGCGTCACGCCACCTTCCTCTACTGCGTTGTCCGGGATGGATTCGAAGACTCTTCGGGCCGGAGCGTTGATGTCCATCCGATCTACATGTCGTAACTATCTTAGACGGCTAATGCATACTTTTCTGACTAGGTCGATGTCGCTGTACAGCTCGTAGAGTTCGCTGTTAAATTTTCTTCTCCATAGCCCGTCAACGCAAACGGGACCGAAAATCATCCGAAGGATTTTGCGTTCGAAACGACCAAGGATATCTTCATCCATCTTAATTAACGTCCATGCTTCTGCGTCATAGAGCAGGACTGGGATGATGAGGGTCTTATATAGAGTTTCCTTGGTGCTTCTTGACAAGGCCTTACTACTCAATTGCTTTCTTAGGCCAAAGAAACAGCGATTGGCAAGAGTGATTCTTCGTTTGATCTCTGAGGTGATATTGTTGTCAGAGTTTATAGCGGAGCCGAGGTATACAAAGTAGATTTTTCGTCGCCTTATTAGATTAAGCAGCCACTCGAGTCCTGCCTATGAAATAGTTCTCTCGTTGAACTTAGCCATAATAAGGGACGTTTAGCAAATGGACGTGAACACCTTTTCTCTATAAAAGATCCTCATAGAAAAGTAGTAAAAAGTAACAGTGCAACAAAAGTATCGCTTCTGTCGAAGAACAATGTTACCAAAAGGTTGCAGAGGAATCGCAATGGGGCTAATGTCCTTTTGTCCGATGAAATGTACGTCTATTTATTTAACTAACATATCACAACTGTGGAAATGGTGTAGAACTAGATAGCAATTATTTCTGGATACTCATGAAGGCTGCATTAGATGTTATTCCATTTAGTACTTGCCAAAAACTAGTAAAAAATTGATTGCTGCCCTTATTAATTTCGTTTTCTAAATTTCATAATAAATGTCAAGCGATCGTGTTTTCCAAGGTGGTAGTTACTGTACCTACTTATTTTGCGCACCACTGTAGCACAAACTCTTTTTCCTGAAGGTTTACCGTCAATTCACAATTCTGGGTCAAATAGCCAAGTTCCTTGGGGCGTCTTACATTCATTCGCTAATTGAACTTGCATCATCTGCATAATTCTGTCGAAGTCGCATTGATACGTGAAGAGACACGAGAAACCATATACATACCTTCTTTTTACTTAATGAGTGTAAACCGAGGCATGATCTAGCTCTAATCTTGAACCCTGTGCAGCAAACACACTATCATTACTTTATTTACTTCCTATTCTTTTCTCTAATCTTATTCGTTCGAATCTTATTCTTTAAGTTAACTTAAACAAACACAGTAGGAAACGTCTTTGCTGCACATGTCTGCGTAAATAATCTAATTGTAACTGGTTCGTATGAAATTATTCAAAAGGGGGGGTTCTCCTGTGAGATTTAAAAGCCTATAGGACACTTTTAAAAGCCGTATAGCATTATCAGTGCCGAAACTCTTGTCAAGATGCTATTATTGGACATAATCTTCAGGTCTTCAACGGAACGGAATCTTCTTAGATTTGTACAAAATCGTAGAATTTCATAAATTTTACAGTATGTGGTCCGAAACTTTTATCGTAGACATTACCTGAAAGGAGATGATGTACAACGTCCCACGACGGCTAACGGTTACTTTGCATTTTTTCTGTCAGTTGTTTAACATTTTTTCTCCGAAGTTCTTCGACAGATGTTCGATAAACTTCTACGAGTACATTCAGTAATTTTCTAATTGAAATGAGCACGTGAAAAAAATAACAAAGGTTTCCACTTACTCTTCGTCTATCGAAATTCTACAAAAACAGTTCGAGAATGAGACAAGCCTATTGCAATATAAATTTGGTTGGTGGGTTGTTCATTGACGCGTTGTATTCCTCTCGTTTTTAAAGTGTTTTGTTCAGTCTTGACTTATCGTCAATTTCTTGACGTCTGATCCGTTTTTGATCCGATATCATTGGTGGTCCCAGAATCTTTAATCTTATTAGCCTCGCTTTAACGAATATTCTATATCTTCATCATCCTCCTCGTAGTTAGCCCAGAATTAAATGTTCACAATTGTGTTGTGAAGGTCGATGTGTCTTGTTATAAGGACTACGATCTATCTTACTCGTACTCTGCTTTAGTTTAAGATTCACCTGGTCTGACCAATTACAAATATTTAGCTTAGTCCAGTTTTATTAAACTCCTTTAGTCTATTCCTTCTTTGTAGTTTTAAAAGTAATCAACGGGACAACTATTGTCTTTACAGTATTCAGTTTTGTTTCCTCCCAGTCCTTGTTAATAGATATGTCGGGTTTTTTGCGGCACATTCTCACGACTGAAGAGCAGGTTAATTTGGTTGTACATTAATTTACAAGACACATTTACTTTCAACATCTAATACTACATCGGGCTAGGAATCAAAGATGTCTTTCTGGTTGGGAATAGTAAAATACCGTTGCTAACCTGAATTTTTATGGTTTACCAGACCAATCTGTGTGGTTCAAACCGAAAAGAAAAAAATAAAATTCTACTATCCTCTACCCTTTAGAAAACATAAGTTTAATTTATTTAATTCAAAATTCAACATTACCACGCATTTCAGATGACCCTCGTTTGTGCTATTCAATTAGAGAACAAATTAGCGTTGGAGTCTGGCCAAAACCAAAGAACTTCCCACCTCGTAACTTCATCAAAAACTTATTCGTCCGTTCGAAATGCGTTGATGCATGTAAGTATGTACTATAATAAACACTGCATTAAAATAATTTTATTCAACTAAATGAAGATGTTCGTAGAAGTTAATAACTTGTAAAATTAGTTTTAAATACAAAATGGTTACAAAACTTCCAGAAGCAAGTACACTAAAGACGACTTTCAAAGAAACTTGCAAAGATACTATCGCTATTAACGTTTGCAAGAGATTTTCAACTAGAGCTGTTACTGTGTACACATTCCAAATGAGAACGGGCATAAGATAGTTTTTGTATTTCCCCTTCTGAAAATAATTAAATGTTAAACCTATCGCGGTTTATTTTTGTTCAGAAACATTTCAGCTTACTGGAATAATAAACGGAAGGAGACCGAATAGATTGCAAACTATTGTTAGACAACGAAAAACCATTCCAAATTTTGGCAGAATTACCGGATTGTTAAATTGAAGCCCAATTTTGTCAGCAATTAGATCATCTAGTAACGATATATTTTAAACAGCTATGTATGTGACCAACTTCTCTATTGTCCAATTACCATACATACTTTTGAATGGATGAAACGCCCATTCCATATCCTTATTTGCCACCAAAAAAATTATGAAATAATTGTAAATGATTAATGCTAACGTATCGATTCGACATTCATTCCAATTCTGAAACTTCAATAAAATGAAATATTAGCGTCATTACCATTACCAATCATATGGTTCGCAGTACCTTATGAATATCCATAAATACATTTGATAACAATTTATACATTGCGCAGCATGAAAGTATACTTTTTTGTTTCTTTTTTTGTGACACCTAAATCAAAAATGATTTTATTAACGCAAACAGATCAGATTCCAGTGTATTTAATAGTTTTTTTTTTCTTTTTCTAGGTCTTGTGATCGACGGCAGCATTTCGTATCCCTTTAATGATGGTGCTAAGGCTCTACTGGAAGTTCATCCCGAAGATGCCCTGCTGACAATAAATTTGGATTGAACTGCAAATGTTGTTTTCTCAAGAGTAGTTGACAAACTGTGACGTGATAGGTTAAACATACAAAAGTGATGTACCTTAATTTATTTAAGAATAATTGAATGTGTAAATATGTATATTTTTTATCATTAAATTTAACAATGAAAGTAACATTTAGAAAATCTTGTCTTCATCATGTATGCTTGGTTTTCAATATTTTCTGTTTTATGACTCGTGGTGTTTTTATATTCTTTGACTTAGGTGCGACTGCTTTCAGTTTGTCCTTGGTAGGATCAGGTTTTGTTTTCCTCTTAACTTTTTCAAAGCGCTCTTGATCGATTGCCTTGAAGCGATCGTCCTGAATCAAAACTGGCTCTTTCTCCGACTTTTCTTTTTGGGCTTCTTTTCGTTTTCGACGAATTTCTCGGAGCTTGTCTTTCTGCTTCTTTCGGTATCTGCAAGTACGAAATTATAAATTAAACATCGATGATCGAATGTGGAAAACAGAAACACTTTTTGATTTGTTGTGCCAACGACTTGGTTTAGAACAGTGTACAATAAAGTGGCATAAAAAGGGAGGGTAGTTAATGTTACTTTCATATTCACAACGGGTAAGTACATAAAATCGCGAACGACCTCAGACCAAGAAGTACTCCCTTGAAAATCCCAAAAAGATTATTTCGATCTAGACTAAATCCACGGGAGAATCACCAGCAAAGGCAGTAGATCTACTACTTCAGTTGGGAAGAATAATCAAAATGTCACTAAACCACCAAAAATGCCAGTCAAATGTGCTAGACGTACATTAATAAACAAAACAGCAGCAGAGTGCCATACTGACAAAAAATGGATACGATGATTGCTACCGTTACGGCTGCAGAACTATCCGAGCAATCCTTAAGTATTGTTGTACCAACTAATGCTCTAATGTAGCTACAGCATTGGTGAAAACCACAGGAAATCAATGCAGATTTGTAAGCAGAGACTTAACCTCTTCACAATAACAATAAGATTAGAGGAATTAACATAGTCCCGATGAAGGCCATAAAAACTATAACCTAAGGGACAGTAAAACCAAGACACTCGACCTTAAAAAGATGTGCGTAAATCATGTGAAGCTTATGGACACCAGGAAAAGAAACCCGATATAACTAACTACAGCCCTTTTATAAAAAGTAAAAAAAGAAAATAACTTACTTCTCCTCCATTTCGTCGGGGTCTAGTCCTTCCATTATCCACTTTTTCCGGCGATAGTTCTGAGCTCTTTCATCGAAATCGTTATTATCAAGATTAATTTCCTGCTCACGGCGTGTAACGTTAACTTGCATGAATATTCTTTCCACCATTCTCTCTGTAAAATAAGGAAATATTGAATTTCTCATGGATATGTTATAGTCTGTATCATTATCTTACGATCAATGGGATGCTCCGTCAATTTGGTGTTGATAGTAGTTTCAATTTCAGCCAAGAGTTCTAAATCCCGAGGAAACCGAAATATTGATATCGCCATTCCTTTGCGTCCAGCGCGTGCTGTCCGACCAACTCTGTATTAAAAAGACAAATTGTAATTTAAATGGAAAAAATAAAACTTTCCCCCCAACCTGTGAATATATTCTTTGGGTGTCCGTGGTAGCCGATGGTTTATCACTAAGTGTACACTAGGTATGTCTAGACCTCTAGCAGCAACATCTGTCGCGATTAATGTACGCACATGATTGGACTTAAATCTGTTTAGGGCACCAACTCGTTCCTTTTGCCGCATAAATCCATGCAAGCAAACATTCTCAATTCCCATTTTGTTTAAAGTCATAGAGAGCAACTGGCAGTACCTGGGGATTTTAAAAAAATTAGCAATAGGCACATCCAAATAACAACTTTATTATTTACTAACTTTTTTGTGCTGGTGAATATCATTACGTTTGAGTTTTCATTCTCTTCTTTGTATTTCCGCAGCGCTTCAATCAACACCATGTCGCGGTCATAATCTGCACATAGCATATACCTTTGATCCAAAGTGTCGACTGTTGCTACATCTGAATCCTCCGACCACTCAAAGGCCTTTAAAAGATAATTTTCATTAACTTGACCTTATTTGTACATGTTTTACTTACTTCTTCTGAAATGGGAAATATACTCGAGCCCTTGATGAAATCCTTCATGGTTGCAGAGAAGAACAAATTCTGCCGCTCCTTTGGAAGGCACTTTTCAATAACACCCAGACTTTCATCGAAATCACCATTTAACATGCGATCAGCTTCATCAACGACGAGAAATTTCAATGAATCAAAGGAAAACGTGTCACAACCAGTTAAATGATCAGCTAACCGACCCGGCATGGCTACAACTATATGAGGACGTGCCATTAGCTTCTGACTTTCGATCATTTGATCGGTTCCTCCAGCAACCACGCAAACTCGAACCCCTAGTGGTTGCCCAGCCACTTGAAATTGCTCCGATATCTTTATTAACACAAGGAAATTTCTACAGGATTTCAACTCGAAGAGATTGATATTCTAACTTACTTGATATGCAAGCTCATGAGTAGGAGTTAGAACTAATGCAAAGTGATTGACAGGTTCTTCGCTAAGTTTCTGCAAGATAGGCAAAGCAAAAGCAAATGTTTTTCCAGACCCTGTTTTGGCGGCTCCAATGCAATCCTTTCCACTCAAAATGTGTGGAATACAATTTTGTTGAATAGGTGTAGCAGTTTTGAGACCTAAAAAAGATTTTGCATTAAGATATTCTTATTAATTTTCTCAAGCTTTACCTAGTTTTTGTAGTTGTTTGGTTACCCATGGTTTTAGCCCGAGGGCAACGAACGGATTGTTATCCTTTTTGGACATAGTTTAGGTGTGATCCTTGATTAAAACACACGAATATTATTCAGTATTAAATTTGTAAACACAATCTGCATAACAACTACGCACATGGCTGGCTTTGACGCCTGTCACATTAAGGCAACTACACAAGACTTAGAACAGTAGTGCATTCGAAAAAATCCGGTAGATTCAGCTACAACTGTATTCACTTGAGACGTTACTTAGTGTAAATAAAATATTGTAAACCCCGACTTTGGTCCCTAGTTTTCTTTTTTAGAGTAATGTGACTGGTGGAGTCACAAAGAAACTTTGGAGGATTTTGAGATCAATGGAGTTGTCAACTAATTAATACTGAGAACTCACAAATGGTAGCTTTTTATTAAATAAACTCGTAGGATCGGAGTTTTTGCAGAAAATGTGTTTAAAAGATCGTGAATCAATCAAGATATTGGAACGTATTTTCTCAAGTCGTTCTATATGCAATTGCATTAGTGTGACTGATTTCAAAAAACGCATTGTGACTTAATTTGCGTGAACATACAATTGAATTCCAAAACGGAGTTCTGCAATGTCAACCATTCCGAAATGCAAACAAAAGCAGTATTGCATAGCATTACGTTGCAAATCGCATCAGCTGTGAACGATTCTTTGTAATACGTTATTTTCCTTTTTGTCGCTTTTGACTTACCCGGGAACCTGCTAAGTTGTCATACATACCCAAATAGGATACATAGTTGCAGCCTTGGCTCAGTAGTTGGTGCGTTGTACTATAGAGCAATGGGTTCGAGATTTAAATTCAAGCCGGAACACCAAAAAGTTTTTCACGGCCCCACCTCTCGCGATCATCTGACAAACATCCGAGAGTACAACTGTCCTAAGAAATCTTCTCAAATAACAAATTGCCCTTCGGATACGGCATTAAATAGTAGGCCCCCATCCATTCGGGTAAAGAATATAACACGCACAACACGAATGGTTGTAAGAAGCTAGGCCCTGGGTCCCATCGACCTGTTGCGCCAAGTATTTAGTTGGAGTCTTGAAAATAATTGTGTGGCGTTGATTTGACATTTTTCCAGAATCCATTCAGATAATAATAAAAATTGCATATGACAGTGCGTTACCTTCTCCGACCCTTAATTTCACATTAAGATCGGTGAGATCGTTATTGAATTTGACAGAGCAACGAGTATCACCGACCTTCATTCTGCACACGAAGACTTCCTTTGTTGATTATGTATAACCCGAATCAGATCAGCGTGTTCACCGTTGACAAAGCAGACGAAAAAAACAATTAATTATAACCGTAGATCTGAGCGTTGTAGGTTTTCTTCACATTTCTTAGATTCTACTATATTGGCTTCAAATGTAATTTCCAAGTGGTTAATTAAACAGCTTACTAATCTAGACCAATAAATCCTAATAAATCAAACTACAAAATTCTTACAAAGATTATTATACTTTCTTTTCAAAGTATGCCTTAGATTATGTCACCAATTCAATAAGTCAAAAACTAAAACTGAACAAAAGTTATATAAATTCATTTCCCTGATAGTGCACGGCTTCAGGGCGAGACTAAGCAAATCTATTGTTGAGAGATACCCCCGACGATTTCGGTTGTATTCTGCAGTTAGGAATTCCAACCCCATCTGAACTAACAACTTCTCCTCCAGGGCATTTATATAGAAGCGGTTTCTTCTAAAAATAAAGCATACACTTGACTTCCTTATTATAAAAAGCATATTTTTTTCACTTACCTGAATATCATGGATTTCCTTCTGAATTTTCATATCGTACACCGGCTTATGTACAGTCGCATTCGTACCGTTCAAGAAGTCGAGCAGTTTACCAGCCAAAGCTGGCATCATTTCATTCCTTAGACCAACTTCGCTTACTCCCAATAGGCTTTTTATGGCTTCTGATGCCTTGGGTTGGGCACTGCTCTCGGCTTCTCCTACCACTGGTGGTAAATTAGGTTTCATTTGCATTGGCATCGATATGTGCGTAAGACCATTGTTCTTATTTTGTTCATTGGTAGTAGCTTCAATGGTCAGATCAGGTGCCCCTACTTCAGAGAATAATATCATCGGGTTACGTTCCTTAAGTTGCTGCAACACGATCTTGATATTTTTACTAAAGAAATAAAATATATGATAAATTATAATTGCCTGGTAAATACCTACGCGCGATAGACGCACGGACAATTCATACCTATTAAGGTTCGAGCGAGTATTATTAAAACGTTGAATTCTACCGTTATTACGATTATTGTTGTTGTTGTTGTGGTAGTTGTTGTGATTATAACTATTGTTATTCCAGTTTTGCCGACCGAAGAAGTTGCGGCACCTATTGTAATTACGCCAGTTGCCTCGGTTTCCGCTCAAACCATACGAAGTCATTCCAGAAGGTATCAAAGGTGGCATACCTGCAGGACGGGACTGTATTACATTAGGTTGCATCAGGCGCCATTGCTGCGAATTTGAACTAGGAATTCTGCCGACGATTTTATTCCGCAGATCATTGGAGCCCGACTGGCCTAGATCTAATTCATCGTCTTTCAGAGCCAACGATTTGTAGTCATCTTCATGACATTGAAGGATCAATTCCTCTTCATCTTCCTCTTCTTCGTTATCTTCGACCTGCTCACGTCTGCCTTCTTTGAATTTCGATTCTTCTTTTAGCGCAAGGTCATTAGCTTTTTTGCTGGTTTTGGTCTGCTGGAAGCTACTTATGTAGTCGTCTGCGAGATTGAAAGGAAAATTATTGCTAATTTCATAATTTGTTATCAAATTGTATACCCAGCGACATATCCATGGCGTCTTCCATTATGCAGGGCGTTTGACTAATATTAATTTTTTATCTAACTCGGGTTACAGCTGCTTTTAGATTGTAGATGTGTGAAAAGCAGAATTTTCTAATGGAACTGAGAACCGTTACATGAATTGTCGTACAGATATAATGCGCTTAAAATTCCCAGTATTTTACTTAACTGTCACTGAAATATGTTCAATAATACCATACGTAGGAATTTGCATCAATTTTACCCCTTACTGCATTTTCTATCTTGCTGAAGACGGATTTAAAATAATCGTTCACTTAATAAAATTTCCACTTGTTTTAATATGAAATAAAATATAAAGGGACTCAGGACAACACTACCTTTCATCATACGCGTTCTCCTATTGACACTTTTTCTAGAGCAGACATGTACTTTAAACTGTGTACTGTCTTTCAGATATTTTCATTACCATTATAGCGCACATCCGTTTAGGGAGAAGATTTATGTGTAAAAGCCTATACCAAAGTCAAGGTGTTGTTCTGCGCTGCAATGAATAATTTTAAAATAGTAAACCGACTATCATTGCGCTGAACCTGTTAAAACGATAAAACCCTCGTGCAAGAAAAAAGCTGCTGTATGATACTTTATGATTTTATGAGTGCATTCCCCTAAATTTTTAAAACAGATGAGTTTGGCATTTTTCTGTAATCTGTTTATTTTCTTTTTGATGTGTAAAAGAAAAAACGTTCAAGTCAATAACACGTTAGTGCCCTACACCGCGACATTGAGTTGAGAAATCTTCCAATGGTTTTATGGGAGGTGGACAGACAAATAGAGTTCGATGAACAGTACAGAGGTAACCTGAGACTGGAGCACAACTCACAAGGATTCGAGCAAAGAATTAAACGAGAGAGAGGCTGAAGTGGGTCATAAGTGCAAAGCATTTCTTATCATTAATCATTCACCATATCTTATGGGTTGGGGATGTATGACAAGTTATACTTTTGGTTGATTTGGTTTGGAGAAACGAAATTATTACCGATTGTGTTACTCCCACAATATAGTAGTCATGTTCCTACAGAGAAAACGAAAGATCCAAGCGATACTGGATTGTTCAGTCGTTTTATTGAAGTCGATTGAAGAAAGTTGATATTCATTTGTAGTTTGTAAGATTAAGGATACATTCGATTGGGATACGATTAAGATATTAGAAACACATTACGGTCGTAACATGAGGTATGATATGCCTACAATCAAGTCTGGGATATATATTTTTAAAAAATCCCTTTATTATAGTTTTGCTCTTCCCTGTTATCACCTCATCGAATTAGAATGATATCTACTTATTGAATGGAGCGCCACCTAACTGAACCAACTTTGACGTCTCATTGTTTTTGTCGTTGAGAGATTTCGTTCTTGTCGTCACGAAAATTTTCTTAAAATCGATTTAAACCAATTTACTTGATTTAAATTGAAAAACATGAGTATCGGCGTGTGTTGTACTTTAAAGAGTGCTCCACTGGACATTTAAAATTAACTGTCATTGGAATTTTCCAGAGGACGGTACCTCTACTCACAATGGATCTGGAGCTTAGTTCAGAAGCGCTTATTGGGTCGTTGTTCGCATTGGTTGCTTTATTTGCATTCTGCCGGAGTCTTCTGGTCGAAGATGTAATCTGCATTCCAAGGAAATCCCGTCACAGTTGGAAATCAATACGCATATTGGATCGAGTGAGTATAGTTGTATTTACAAGTGTTGTAGACTTTTAAGCGACCAATGCCGTGTGTTAGTCGTGTTTTTGTAGCATATGCGAGATTCTGCTGCAGCCATCGGCTGGATTGTTCTGTGATTGTTGTGGTATATTTGCCGATGCTCCATGCACAAAAAAGGCAGACACAGAATTTAAGTGTAAAGAGAAATGGCTGAAAAATGAAAAATCAATGCGACACTTGTGGGTTAGAGGTATGTTTCCACATGACTTGGCACACTGGGTATTTCCGGTAATGTGATTGGATTGATTTTTTTTCTAGGTAATCTCCCGCTTAATTGTGAGTGTGACGCATGTAAAGATGGGATTGACTATCAGGCCACTCCGGGGTTGTTTGGCTATCGCTGTTGTTGGTGTCAAAGGGCATATCACAATAATTGTTACCGAAAGGTTGATCTTAAAGGAGAATGTGATTTGGGGGAGTTCAAGGATCTTATATTCCCTTCCTACTGTATAGAGGCCGCCCGCACAAGGGAATCTGTGCGACTGCATTTAACAGGAATAAGGCCGCCTGTAATTGAAAATTGGGCTCCACTTATTGTTATTGCGAATACTAAGTCGGGCAGTAGTACCGGATCGGATGTGGTTTCGTTGCTAAAAGGTTACCTACACCCCTTGCAGGTTATGGAGCTCGGTAGCCGTGGCCCCCAAGATGCATTGCAATGGGCGGCAAAAGCGAGTCCTCGTCCATGTCGTATTCTAGTAGCTGGAGGTGATGGAACAGTCGGTTGGGTTCTTAATACAATCTATACATTGAATATTAAGGTGGGTGTGTGATTAACTACGTACATATGCGACTAATTCGATTTGTTTTTTACAGCCAATTCCATCTCTTGCAATAATGCCACTTGGAACGGGCAATGATTTATCTCGAATCTTAGGGTGGGGCCCAGAACCACCATCCGAGCTTGATCCCAGAAGAATTCTTAGAGATGTAAGTACTGGATGTGCGTGGTTAGAGAGTGGGTTTTTACTTGAATCAGTCATTTGTAATGTCTTGGATAAGCTTCGTATATGTATATCGTGGTTTTCCATCGCATTTATCTCGAAGTTCCAACATGTTTTTCGTTGAAACAACGCCATTTAAATTGATTGGTGTACTTATCTGGTTTCGAAGGGTGGTGACATATGCAGATGACGAGACTATTTCAATGTAAATAAACTCAGATGTACCCAATCTACAAACAAAACAAGTTATATGCACAACACTACACATGTTTGTTGTGTTTGCTTTCATAATTGTTTGATTTTGGCTTCAATGTCAGCTATGTATGTCTAAGGTTCACATTAAATACTCGTATTTGGCAAACGAAATTGAATCTCGAGTTTGATTTGTTATGTTCGATGAAAACGTAACCAGTTTTTTTTTACATTTGATTACATTTTCCATTTCTAACGTCGTACATGTTATCATTTTAGATTCAAAGTGCTAAATCTATTAATCTGGACCGTTTTGATTTGCAAATTGAAATGTACCGATATTGTTTACCAATAAAACGAGCGCCAACAAAGACAGTGTACGTCTACAACTACTTCAGCATCGGAGTAGATGCATTGGTCACATTTAATTTCCACAAGACACGTGAATCTCGATTCTACGTTCTCAGTAGTCGCATATTTAATAAGGTATGTTACCTTTCATTTTGTTAATTGATACTGATTAAACCAACATACTTCTCAGCTAATTTATTTCGGGTTTGGAACTCAGCAAATAGTCCAGCGGGATTGTGAAGGAATCGAGCAGAAACTAGATCTTTATTTGGACAACCAACTTATAAATTTGCCAGAATTGCAGTCGATTGTTTTCCTAAACATTGATTCTTGGGGAGCTGGCTGCAAGCTGTGCGGTAACTTTTACGTTTAAATTTTAACAAACCAATATGCTCAAAGGAAATACTTTACTTCTAGAATTAAGTAATGGGGACTCTAAGGTGAAAATAATTAATTCCATATCTGATGGTGTTCTGGAAGTATTCGGTATAGTGTCCTCATTTCATATTGCTCAATTGCAATGTGGTATAAGTAAACCAGTTCGCATCGGTCAGGCGAAGCAAATTAAAGTTAGTAACGTACATAATTAGAATTATTTAATGGAAAAAAACATTCGAAACACCACGATTTTTGTTTTCTAGATTCACCTGAGAGATACTTGTCCAATGCAAGCTGACGGTGAACCATGGATGCAGGGACCTTGTGATATTTTATTCCAGTCTAGAAGTCAAGTGCGAATGTTGAAATATGAAAAAAATCCAGGAAAGTAAGATTTTTCGATGGAAGCGAATTTAATGGGTGGCTAGTCCAAATCGTAGAGAACTTTTAAGAGTATATTTACGAAGAAAAATTGTACCTTTTTTCGAATATTGTTATTGTCTTCGGTGTACTTAAGTTAGTTTATTTATTATTATTATTTTTATATTTTTATTTTATTTACTAATGTTAGCAGTAACCAAATATAAGACAAAACAGCTTTAACCATTGGTTGTTGTTTGCAAAAATGGTAGACATACATTGATCTAGTTCGTATAACTTGGAAATTGATGGTGGTTGATTATTGTAAGTATTGTACTTAGGTTCCTCTTGTAACAATTGATCTTTGGGTTTAGACACACTATGATGGATGGGTCTTTCGAAATAAATGAAGATACCGATTCATCGAAACTTAACGTACTTGTCTGCTGTACATATGTACATAAATATATGTACAGGGCGTTTCAATTCAATATGCGTTTGTTTCCTTCCAACTATAACTGATTTCAATTCATGCCATTTCAGTAGCGATTTGTGGAAATAGAAGCCTTAACTCAATTTCCTTTATGCTTTTGTATGTAATTCATCATCGCGGATTCTTGTTACGTAGTGGTCCTGCTGTAATATTCCTTAGTGAATCTAAGGAAGATTGGAACAAATTGTCATTTATAAATGCTTGAAGTGTTACTTGTTTGATGTGCCTACTTTCCTATTAATTCAGATCAATTACATTCCAAGAAACCAGATGCTCATACAAAACATGAATCACAATCATCTTTTAGGCTTAGGATTGGGTTAGAGTGTCTGTCTGCGTCAGTATATAGACACACTTAGAGCCTTAGATGTTTCCACTACCCAGGGTCTAATAGAAGAGACCGGAGTGATAAAGGGCGACAATTTGGGTGCAGGTGCATAGAATGTGAAGGACGGCTTTCTTCACTTCATTCACTTCACAACATTTATAACATCAATATTTTCGTCAAATACTTTAATTTTAGAAAGTTTCAAGGTTTTTCCAAAAGTTTTTCCCGTGTAATGGGTTATTTTTATCACAAAAAAGTAAAATATAATGATAACAGAGCTGATCGCAAATAGACATATACATATGTATATACCAATTTAGAAGAAATAATTTGGTGCTTTCCAACCAATTTGAAAAAAAGAAAATCACTGAATCACTTTAAACAGTCTGTTCAGTCATTGATCTAGATCCAGTCGAAGAATTTGATTTCCCCCGACGACAACAAGTTAATCTAGAAAAGATCTTCTGGTAAGGTTATATCTCTTTTTTAAAAATCTTTCTATCTATCTATCTTCTTTCTCTATCTATGTACCTCTATCATCTATGCCTGCTGGATAGTGAACGAACAATGTAATTTTGCAATAACAGGTCTTTCCAGAGATACATTTGAAGACAGGATTGCAGTTTGTGGGGTAACTTAGTTAGGAGATAACTAATTGCTTCGGATTGATCAACCCAGTAAATGTTATAACAAAAACGACTTTCCCTTCTCCACGTGGAACGTTAGGTTCCTTAATATTGTGCGTGCTGGTGAACAATTACGATTATTACTATCCACACTGGGAAACAAAGTGTATTTAAAGGGGTTTTGTTATTGGAGGCAAGCTTAGATAACAAGTCTTGAGTCTCAAGCATTTGAACGAGCGCCTTCACAGAGAACAAATATGGCAATACCACGGACCATGATGTTAACATTTTCTTGGGTGGGAAAGCAGGAAAGGAGGGCATTTTTTGCAGGGCTGTCAGGCAAAATATTCTCGTAGCTAGCACGTTGTGCCCTCATCGCAATATTCACAAGGGAACCTGGAGGTCTCCTGATCAGTTCTGCTCTAGGTTGCAGAGTCCTGGGATATGACAAGAGTGGACCATGCCGTGAGTAATTTTCGGTTACTTCTACATAGACGATGAGTTCAGAAAAAACACAACCATGATCTGTATGCAGTGCGTACAAACTCGAATACAGTTTTCAAAGCGGCAACTTGCAGGAACGGGGCTGTAGAGGAAATCCACGCTTAAAGTAACTCGCCCAAGTGGAATGTAACCTCAACCAACTAGGTGTGTAATTAAAGCCAGTTGGATAATGATCGAGTTGACTGACATCTCCATCAATTCAAAAGCAGAATCAAGTCATCTGTTGACATCTTGAAAAAATTGGACATATTGCCAATAACTTATCCATAATATATACCCAAAATCCAATGGGATATGTGTTGGAATCACTAAAACAGAAAGTACCTACCGTATAAAGCTTAAGTATTAAGATTGTTGTTGAAAACTACTACGCTTCTTCTTCTTTCGCTTAAGTTTGTCTTCACCAAGTTTAGGTTGCGTAGTTACCTAAAATCTGTAATTGTAACCAAAAACGAACAAAACCGCTATAGAATTGTTTTACTGGTGCAAGCATATCTTCTTACGAAGACCACAAACCAAAAGAAAACCAACGGAGCACCAGCGCTTGCATTCAATGTTTAAAGTTATTTTTATTCATTGTATCCTTACAACGTATGAACCATTTTCTACAATCTAACCACATCCGACAGAGAGAAAAACGCTATATACCACAAGGGATAGGCATTCATGTTTTCTTTTTTAAATATTTTTCTATTTATTGTTGTCTTGGGTGTGAGTTAATGTGTGATCAAAAGGCGGGTAAAATGCAAATTATAATGAAACAAAGGGAATTGTATATTGTTCCCTTATAACATTGTCAGCTCCATAATCGCGTTGACAATATCGTTATTGTTGTTCTTGAGGGCTCGAATTGCTTTGGCTCGTGTTGTGTTCGCTTGCGTGATGACCAGCTCGATGTCCTTTTCGTCGACGCCGGTCTCATCCACCTCCTCTTCGTCTTCCTCGGCGATTGGTGCCACTGAGGTGGTTGTACCAACGGTGTCCGATGCACCAGTAGCCGATTCCGGAGCCTTGAACTTCTCGGCAGCGGCCACTTGAGCTTGTTGCGAAAGATCCTCAATCTTGGCCTCTCCGAAGATGATGTAAGTGTCGCTGTGAGGGTTTTTGTACACATCAGGGTTGTTGATGACGAACAAGATGTTCTTTGACTTGCGAATGGTGACACGGTTGACACCTTGGATCTGCTTCAGACCCAGTTTCAACATGATTTTTCGTGCTTTCTTCTCGCCACGGGATTGCTTAGCTTTGGAAACTAAATCAATTGGCAATCCAGTCGCACCGCCGCCCAACTGAGTTGCTCCAACAGTGGCATCTTCCAAATCTGGGGGTGTATCCTCAGAATAGCTGTCACTGGCATCGTCCTCGATGCGAACAGCATTCTCAGAGGTCGCTGTGGGCTTCAGCTCAGCTTGGGTATCTGCTTTAACTTCGGTAAGTTCCGGCATTTTCAGAGTTATTTGTCGCTGTGAGAACAAAATATATTATAAAATATTTGTTGTATTGATTTATTTTATGTAAAAATGGAGAATAATCAGGGGTAAATAGAGAAGGCAACCCGGTTCATTCATAACAAATTTACATAAGATTTGAATTTAGTATTGGGAAAATGATGCAAGTAATGTATTAAGAAAGGTTTAAAATATATTTATTACTCTTTTAGGAACGTTTTGAAGTGAAGATGGAGTAGTAATTATTGGATAATTTACCTGAAAAAAATTCACACCCTGCGTTGAATTACAGAAGTTTTGACAAAAGGATTTGCAATTGCTGTATGTTGGTACGGGTGGAAAGTGTTTTATGTGACAGCTCCATCTGTGGGTTGAAGTATGACTCGGCTGCAAGTTTACTATCTTAAGGTTGAGTGGCTAGCTGGGATAATGTATTCGGTATATTTCTGTGTGATTGTTTTCTATAAATTCAGATACTTATTGTTGTGATATTGTTGACTTTTCAGTGTAAGGTACGACTTTTAAATGCAAAACCACAGACACATTGTTTACTTTCGTGTAGAAGCGTAATCTGGCGAAGAGATGAATGCCATCTACCACATTTATATGACGGATTGAGTCCGGATTCAATTCGTGTTGAGTGCCATGTAAATGAAAATTGTATAGAAACAGGACTAATTCGATTCGATCAATTTTTCCCATGTAAACGTGAATCAAAAGATTGAGTTAAATGGATAGAGAAATAATAAGATAGAGAATGGGAAAGATATTTCTCGTTAGTGTCATGCAAATAAAATGGAGAAGAAGTGTCAAATTCAACCCTCTTTCGATTCGATTCTAACTCGATCACTCAATCCCGTTGCAACGTGGAATAAAGCTCCGTCATTGCTCAATCCGATCTGTCAATCCGGTCATACAAACGTGGTAATTGTCATCAAGAAGAAGATTTCAACTGGGGTTGGTAGGAAAACTAAAATCTATTTAGTCGGTAAGTGTTTGGTTTACCTCCTCATAAGTAACACCATCTCTAACTCAGTGTAACCGAAATGGATGTGCTTTCGACACAAATATCCTGCCACTTTTAGGGATGACTTCTGGCCATGGTACCCAGTTAAAGGGTGTATCTTTGAGTCCCAGTCTCATAACTCATTACGCAAGTCAGGCCTCATATCCTGGAAGTCATTTCATGAAGATCAAAAAGGTTTCATTTGGCGTGTTCCGAATTTTAGGAACTAGGTAGTCAAACGTTTCTGATTGGCCGCGTTCTGAATTCTAGGCACTACGTAGTCAAGCGTTTCTGATTGGTGGAGAGATTCAAATTTGACCTAAAAGCAAGCAATTTTTTTTGAGGTAGTGGACTTGATTCGAAGGCAAGAAAATTCTCCCTATCTTTTAAGTTAGTTTTTAAAATGTGAAGAATAAGTTGATCGGTTATATTTTATGTATTGTTCGGCTATGCTTTATAATTTGAATGGATTTTATGCAATAAATAAAATAATTACATTCTAAATAAATTGCAGTGAAGTGATTTACGATTATGTGTTGTGTTATCATTTGTTTTACATGTCCAAGGTTGTTTTCCTTATCGGCTATTTTTTTCAATTAAGCCTTCTTTACAAGTTCCTATTTTATAAAAATATATTTATCAGGAAGATACTTTGACAAGCACACTCCACACTTAATCCAAAGTCAAAACTGAAAGTGGGAATAAGAGGTGTGACACTTGAAATGTCACCTAACTTTTCCTACCAGTTTGCCGTTCCATTTGTTAGCCCTTACCTCAAAAAGTAGGCCTAGAATTCGGAACGGCGCGTTCCTGTCAAAAGTTGTTACATGTTAGTGAGACCACCCAACAGTTAAGAATAATTGCTGTTGCTGTTGACGGGGGCTTATGTTTTAACAGAACATTTGTGGCCCACTTCGCGGTTCAAAATATTTTCACACTATGGACTTCCTTTCGACTCCGCTATCTTTAGGTTTCACTTGCAGGTGCTCAGAGCTCCGCTACAAGGTCAAATTGCTTACTTATACTCTTTATGTGACCTCATAGTCATTTACCAGTTTCAAGAGAGGCGTATAAAAAAACTTGTTTCAAGATTCTTGTTGATTCTTAGATTTTGTGATCCTAAAAATGTATTTTCCATATTTCAAAAAAGCTACTGTTACATTTTTCTCTCGCTAAAACGCTATTGGGGCTTGGAACCTCCTATAAATCATTGGTCCTACATTTCGATGAGATATACGGTGTAAATGCTTTAACCGAAAGCATGAAAGTAAAGTTCAACGATCAGTTTATCTGTGCAATACGCCTCGTACGACACCTTCTGCAGCACTGGTTCCATTTGGTTCCACATTTGGTTCCACCTGATACCCCTTCACATTTTTAGTAGCCAAATTGTTTCTAGTGTAGCTGCTCGTCTCAAAGCAATATCTCAGTGGTCCAGTAACGATTTTGGCCATGCTTCCATCGAACAGTTTCGAAACAGCTTCTGAAAACTAATACTATACTCTCCGAAGATAATCTTATTCAAAAACTTCCAGGTACTTCTAGGCCATTCTGGGAGGAAGAGGTGTTTTTGGAAGACAATTCGATTCACTTTTATACAGATGGCTCAAAAACTAACGAAAGAACAGGTTGAGGTGTTTTCTCTGGTAGATTATAATCTCAGTTATGCCTTCCGTCTTCCTAATATACATATCTAATATTAGTAGATATGGAGAATTATATAATTCAGTTAATATCAGAACAGACCCTTGATTGGTCTAAGTGTGCTGGTGTTAGCTGGAATTTACTTTAAATCTATCCTAGCCTAGCTAACATCATGATCCTTTGTGTATTCATTCTACAATTCTTTGTGTCGATTATACTTTATGATTTTAATATCTCAAACACAAGCTGTTCTATCTATTTCATGAACAAAAACGATGTTGCGCACAGGGATTCCCTCAAACTTATTCAACTTTTCCTTTCGTTCATCGCACCTGAGGCTTTTTAACATTTTAAGCAGCCTTGCAAATATTTGTTATAGACAAGTACCAATTCAATTGCAGGCTATCAACATCAATTAATTCAATTTAGGTGATACAATATCCATTCGCTTTATTTCGAAGGCTATACTTTGGGACATCTTTATAAAGGCCTGTATCTCAGAACTTGTTATCACCAAATATCTCCTTATCAAGATATCCCCCACTAAATTGAAATTAACTTACGGTATTATCGAAATTTCGTAACACAATCCCAGATATTGTTTGTCCTCCCTTTTTCCTGACGATTTTTATATTAAAATGGATACAAATATATGACCAAAAAACCCCAACAGACATATGTATGTATTTACTGCATTGGGCGATCATAAATCATTTGCTTACTGATAGGTGCAGTGGAAGTGTTATCTTCTGGCCTAGTATTTTTCTTTCACGGTTTTAATGCCAAAATTATAGTAACAGTAGATTCATTACGACGAATTGATAGTCTACGGTGGCATGTGAACGATCCTAAATCACAAATCTCACAGAGTATGAATAAAACAACCAATAATTCCATCCTGTCGACTTATCAAAGAAGGCAGGTGGTTTATCCAGTATACCTGCCCTTGTCCATATTTTATCTATGACGCGCGTTATATGCTATCATCTTCCGCTGAGTATTTCCCACTTTGAGTACACAATTACGATCGTACATTAAAAAGTAATTATTCATTCAGGAAAAAGGATAACACGAACAAGTATATCAAATAAAAGTATGATGAGCTGACACAATATGAGATTTAATTAGGAAAGTGTGTACGAGGCTAATCAAATTATCGAACAATTAGAAAGTAATAAAAAAGTTGTTAGTTTCGATTGTGTCGGGCACTTAATTATGTACACTGGAAAAATTACACTTTTATGAAGTCAGATTGGATTCCTAGAATAGTGCAGGCAGACCTGTAAGGGAAAATCCCTAGAAGAATGAATTTGCGCTTGTCGTTACGAGTATATTTGATTTGTTGATTGGAGCTATAGTGGGTGGTTGGCATTGGGCATTGACTCATAAGTCAAAGACTTTCTTATTGCATTATTAGATTTGCTGTTTAATTTGATGGATATTTTGCCTGTAACTTAAAAGAATATTTCGACTCCTACTTTACTACGAATTGTAGAAGAAGGAATCTAAAATAAGATCAGGGATTTGTGAGAAGCATGAACACATCCTCATCACTTTCTTTCTTTCAGTCCTATTTGGGTTGGATCAAAATGCTATACGAATCGTCCCAAAAATTAACCAGGCTGGTTGCCCATTTAACAATCTCCTGGGATTCAACTGCTTTGCGTCTATACTAAAACTATCCACACATATAAAAATTCATTTTGCGGGTTTAATTCTGAATCTGAAACAGAACTACAGACTCCAGTGGTTAAGCACTCATATTGGATCTAAGACCTTCGGTTCTGTCACACAGTGAGTGTTAAAACCACACAGAAATGAGATTTCCATAGACTTCAGGAATGAATTAGAGAAGGAAAAAAGTTCAACTGAATAAGGTACCACAGATCGCGTCCGAAAATACTATCCGCCAAGAATTCTACGTCCAAACGCTCTTGAATTATTGAAATTAATCTCCAATTAATACGGCTAAAGTAAATCTTAGGAGTCGTCTTAAATGATAAAAAATAGTATTTCTCTTAGCAGACAAAAAAGAGATTGACTTACTTACTAGCTTCCTGAAGATCAGGACAGCGGAGTCTCCTAATCTGATCGAAAAAATGTGGACTTATGTACATATGTCCCATCTTTAAGTCCCAACGAATAAAAACGCGTTCAAAGTTGAGCCACAATGACGAGTCGCTTAGACTCGTATACGTAATTACATGCATATACATACATACCTATAATACATTGAGTACTGCTGTATAACACTGACGCCATAAGGGTCGGTGCATCACAGTTGCACTCTCGGATGTTTGTCAGATGCTCGCGAAAAAGGATTGAACATGGAACTCCTTGCTTCATAGTCCAACGCACTAACCACTTGAACCACGGCGCCCACTATCTTCGAAAGGAGCCTTATGTACTTTTTACACAATTCGACTCAGTCGATTCTTGCCCAAGTCAACCCGTCTGTGACTTTGTCAATTGATCGTTTTGCTAGTTAGCGAGTTGGTTAGTGAAAAATCAAAAGGGTTTTCAATTGCGGAAGTTGACTGGTATGCCTTTCAACTCAGTTAAATCGTGTATGGGCATGTCGTTGTGAAGCTGTTTTTAAGTTTAGTTTATGTAGTGTATGGTTAAGGTATCAATTCTGTAGACGAAAACGAAATAAGTGTGCTTTAGGTTGAAATAGTTTTTACTACTTATGGTACTTTGGATAATGATTAATCCTTTGAGCTGTATTTATAATCAAGCCTATTGTTAACCTAAGACCCCTGCTCTTCAGTGGTTAAGTATTCCCCGTATTATTAAGGCAAAAGGTCTGGATGTCTTGTCTAGCTGAGTTCTCGTTAAACAAACAGCGAATGGCTAAAATCTTTAAGAAGAAAGTTATATTTCTTGTAAGTTTAAAAATTATGCCAGAAGACCAAAAATAATATTGGTCAAGCTTTTCGTGAAATAAAGACTGGGACTTCACGTCAACCCTTACAAAACAGATCTAGTAGAAAATACAAGATAAAATGTCGAAACTGGATGGGATGGAGCTGATCCTTTCAGATCTCGGAAAATGGCTTGGTATTGTATTAGACAAGAGACTAGATTGCAAGTTTGACATACAGGAACGAGTCAGCAGAGTCTCTTTATTATTTAGTGAAGCCTAAAAGCTGGAATAGTGCAGTGCATCCTAACGTACGGGACTCAAGTACGGTGGAAATGCACTATAAAGAAATATACACGAGATACGTTTCTGTATCGTTTACCAATTGACCTACAAATAAAACTACAAGCAAGTAATAGTACCCCTTAGCTCGCTAATGCAGGGTTCTTCAAGTCCAACATTGATCCATTCTAAGGGAATCACTTCCAGACATTGTTGATGAATCGGAGTACATTCTAGGTAGTCTGAACCTCGATGAACCATACGAAGTAATGCCGGAGTATACCCGAAAAGGAAGGTTAGCAGAGGAAAACTGTCCATCTACAAAGCGAGGTTGCAATATATACGGACGTTTCCAAAATTAATGGAGGGACGGGTTCTGAGACATAACCTTGCAAGTAGCCCTGAGGCTTCTTACTAGCTGTGCTTAAAGCTGGGGAATTACTATAGATGACATTGATAGTCAGTCTTTTAGAGAGTGATCTTCACGTCTCGGAGGACATCACAGATCTACTCTGTGAATGGCAGGACATAGCTCGGAGTAGAGTTAAAAACCTGAGTAGCATTTCTTTGTCGATTTCGAGGATGTGGGATCTACAGAAGATGGTTTAGGCCTGTTACCGTACTAGTTATTTAGGGATTGCAATGGGCAAATTATATTAGCTTGTGTTTTACGATAATCGCATGACCCTACACTACCTATCTACCTATTTACCTGACCATCAATCGATAGATGTGCAAGGATGAGTTGTAAACAATGTTTGATAGGTCATTAATGAAGATTTTAAAAAGCAGCGCGATCAATACACTCGTTGACTAAAAAACCCTCGTACTCGAAATAATTCTCCTTTTTTTACTTCCAATTTTAAAAAAACTGGTATATGTTGAAGTTAATTGAAAGAAGTTATTTTATTTGTTACTACCGAAATATTTATTGTGTTAATATCGCTTAAAACTACCGGTAAGTATCTCGTCCTTTTTTTTATTTTGCAGAAAGGTATGATTGGTTTTTCTTTATTTAAATTTCAATGCCATTAACTCTTGAAGAAAAAGCGCATATTGTTGCTTTGGACAAAGAAAATTCGCCAAACCGTAATATTGCTCGTCGAGTAGACACTAACGAATGGGGTGTGAGAAATTTTTTGAAAAACTTTTAATCAGAGGGTTCCATAACTCGAAAATCTGGAAGCGGAAGACCCAGAAAAACGTTTCTCAGGAATCAGCGGCTAATCCAATGTATTTCCGTAAGAAATAGGCTTGCATTTGCTGGAGACGTTCATAAGACATTTCAAGATCAAACTGGAAAACGAATTAGCGATCGAACAGTCTTAGTTTTGCTGATAGAATCGGGATTTAAAGTAAGGCGTCCAAAGCAAAGAAACCTCTTTGGACTCCACGGATGAAAAAACAAAGGCTTGAAACTTATAAAAACTGGACTCAGGCCAAGTGGGAACAAGTTACATTTTCAGATGAGTCCAAATTTAACTTGATTGGGCTAGACGGTAACGTCGCAGGAAAGGCGAACGATACTCGGGGGATTGCATTTTATCCACCGTTAAGCAATCATCTTATGTAATGGTATGAGGAGCGATTACCATGTTTGGTGTTGGGACAATTATATTGCTTAAGAGTTCGGTAAATGAGATAAAATACAAAAAAAATAATAGAAAACGGTGGTGTTCCACATTTGAACCAATTATGCAAACACTATGAAAATGATATTTTTCAAAATGATTCAGCTCCTGCACGTAGAGCAAAATCTGTATGTTTTGATTGAATACATTTATGTTAATCACTAGTTTTATTAGGTTTTATGTATTTTCTTTCTTTTGGGTGCAAGAATTTAAAGATTCTCTAGGAATTTTCTTTCTTCCATAGCCTGGTAATGGCCCGAATTTTAACCCGATAGAAAACTGTTAGCATTATTCAGGCAAAAAGATTAGAGAGAAAAGATGAACTATCATTTCTCAACTAGAGAACATCATAAAAGACGCTTGGTATCAGAATCTGACAGTTTCTAGATAGGAAAAATTATTTGATTCGATGCCAAAGTGAATTCACGACGTTGTGAAGAAAAAAGGTGGAATAAGAAAATATTAAGCCAATTTAACTATAAAATTAATTAACATTGTCTTTATATTAATATTCTTGAATTAAATTTAACTTTTGTTAACGTTTTTTGTAGTTACATTACTTTTTTCAAATAAGATTAAAATAAAACGATCTATGTACCTTTCCACAACACTGAAAAAGTTCTTATTGCTTACAAATCCAAAAATCCATTATGTATGTAGTCAAAATGTAATAGATATTCAATAATCTGACTTAATATTAACTAAGTTATTAAAAGTGATAAAAATATCTAGATCCTTGAGAAACAGCTGGCCTGTGAAGTAAGATTGAATAAATTATTTTGACAAGAAAGCAAATATTCCAAATTCTTAAGATTTGTTTTTCTACTAAGTTCATGTGGTAACTTTTCACTTTAGTCATCAAAAAATATCTATGTACATATTTCCCTTTTTTAGAAAAAAAATATATAGAAAAGCTGCAATCAGTCTGGAACGGATATTAAACTTGGTTTAAGTTTTCGTAGTAATTTGGGAAAAAGCTCTAAAATTTGCATAGAGTGAAAAACTTGCCTCACATTCAAGCAGCTGTGGGCAAACTCTTGAACGGATTTTAGCAAAACTTCACAGAAACACTTTCGGGGCACTACGGAAATTGCTTGAGTTTGGTGGCTTCCAAGTCCATAGCATACATATGTACAAACATACATATGTAGTACATTCAGTTTCATATATAGAGATAGGTAAAGGTATTTTTGGGAAGCACCATCATTTTTAATTTTAGTGATTAATTTTAACTTTAGCGATTAATTCAAAATAATCGTCACATTGTGTCAGAACGCTGGGGTGTGCGCAATTAAGTACGAGTATCTGCAACATTTCCTTTTCATGACAAGATTTGCGAATTTCTGAATGAAAATGTAGCGCAACATTGTGCGTAGGGCATGGTCGAGGAAGGGTAGATACACATGTCTTTTTGTTTGTATTCCCACTGTGTGGTTGATGATTGCCTCAAATGGTTAGGGGGTGGATTGGGTTTTCTTTTATGGGCTGCACTCAGCAGGAGTATCATCGGAGTATCATCCTTATATAAAAGGAACTTCAGTCGAGTATTCACATTCAGTATCAACAGTACTCTACAGGTGTTCATACCGGGGAACTTGTTTAATATTCGAAGTATTCTTGCCAGTTTTAACAATCGGGTGCTCTTAGATTTTCGTGATTTTTCTGTTAAGTGAGTTTCTCCACAAAAAAATATATATAATACATTTTTTTAACATACAAACATACAACGAATTGGTGCTTTGAAAAAACAAAAACTGCTTGTAACTTATTAAAACATAAAATTAAAGTTTAAGGTTAAAGTTAAAAACCAAAAAAATAAAAAAATACATACATTGAGGAAGCAATTAAAAAAGGGTAAACGTATTTTGAATAATTTGAATGCCAACGTTAACGGTTTTTAACGTGTTTAGATTATATATTCCGGTTTCGTATGAAAGGGATCTTTTCACCAAAAAAAGAAAAAAAAACCGAAAAAAGAAGAGACATGTGAGAGTAATAAAAAAAAAATCATGCGGTTTAGGTGATAAAGAAACGAGTTCAAAATGCACACTCAAAATAAAAATAAATACCGAAGAGATACTTAAAGGTTGCAACGTTTAGAGTAATCCTTTTATGACCGGATCAATAGGCGGGATATATAAACGTTCGTAAGATACCGCAGAGAAAATGGGGTCCAGCTCATTACCTGAATATTTAATGCCATTGATTCCTGTTAAGTAGAATATCGCTGGCCCATCCGAAAAAGTATTCACATTTGCGAACAACTTTTCCTAATGAATAGGTGATTAGTAGGAAGTTTTGGTTGTTTTTGATACACATCCGATTTGGTTGTTTCGTGTTGTCGTTACAAACAATCTGTAATTATTAGACTTTGAAAGTCTTTCTTTGAAAATATGTGGGCAACAGCAATAACATCTGCAGAATGCCTTGCGACATTTGTAACCTAATTCTTGTAAATTAAAAGAAATCTCTTAGCAGATTTCACATACATATGTACATGTAATTATGAACGTAGGGTATAATTCAATACGTCTTTAGTGAATTGTGGTTTTTCCTGCAAAGGTTTACCTAAACGGTTTACCACAATGTGAAATGAGCTAACACGAGGGAACATCCCGGGGGCAAACACTTGTTTCGGCTACAAGAGAAGAGTTTATACGTTTATAAGTGCGTGTAAAGTGAGACACGTATTTTTTTGTGTTTATGTGAAATACATATGGGCTGACGCTGCGCTGGTAGGGGAGTAACACTCCTTCGAAGTGTGCTATTTAACTCATTTTATTTCAACAATAAAACCTAAACTATTTATCATTCGCGAAAAAATTTGTGTTGAAAGAAGTTGAAGTTTTATTAACGTTGGTGATATTTTAATTTTGTTTTGTCACGTTAGTGGGTATGTTGCATTTAAATTTTATTTTTAATGCTTAGATTTTTTAAATCGTGTATAGTGTATAATATTAATAACCAGGACCAACCTTATTTTGAATGGTCTTCTGTTTACAAAAGCCTGGTTTGTTTCTCAGCCAATTGTTCTAATATTCTTCCAATGCCTTGAATGATGGAATTGTTTTGTGAAATAGGTTAGATTCCCCAAAATATTTAACAATTGCCATTGATATACACATGTACATGCCATTTGAAAAGATATTAATGAGAGTAATCTGTACAAAAAAGTATATGGATCATTCGTATCCATTGCACAAATTAACGCCTTTTATAAGCCATTTAGGTCTAACTGAAAGGTTTCGAATGAATCTTTGGATTCCTTGTAAATGACGGAAATATTTTTCGAGTCGAGGACTGAGATAATAAAAAAAAAACACAAATCAATTAATCATCAACATTTATTTTGTCTCCTTCAAAGTAGAGTCCATTTAAAGCGGTATATGTATTTTTTTTTTAACGAACAATTCAGTCATTTAAACATTTTGTAGAGACATATTCACAGATCTCCTTCAGTTTTCTCAGCGAATTTTCTCTTATTTCTTTAGTCGACCCAAAACGGGTTCCACAAAGTGGTAGTTCGAGTTTCGGAAGCAGAAAAACAGAGAATACGGTGCGTTCTCGATCATATTGGTAGCGTTTTTGGTTAAAACAGTCGCTCAGAAGGGTGAATTTGTGAGATGAAAACTCGAATCTTTGAGTGCGTCTATGCAGAAACCATCACATACATAAAATGTGATCAAAGCTCTCTTAAACTAAGTATAGTGACGATTCGAGCACCACTTTTTTCACCAAGTCGTTGCAGGCAATCTCGGATAAGACCTTTTTTTTACTACTTCACGGTTATCTTTGACCATTTTTACCACTTAAATGCTCTTTTTATCGATATTGCAGAGTAGGCTTTACATATAGGTTGCGCTTACAGATGTACCAACATAGGAAAAAAGAAACCATTAGACGCTAGCCGCTCATTTTTGGCTGACAATAATTTTGTTTCATCGTTAGCATAATTTAAATGTTTGACTTTAGTTGCTAGAATTCTATCGAAATTCTCCATTCCTCATAAACAAAGAATGATGAAAACAATAAAAATAGTTCAGCTTGTGTTGGCTGAACCTGTTCTAGTTCATGTGGTGCGTCGTATTTTACCCAGTTCTTTTTTCATCTACAAAGAATATACATAGTTGATACCCAGCTGATTTTGTGGTTACGTGCTTAAAAAAGGTGCCACATAGTGCAAAGCCAGGGACATTACAAAAATGCACAAATCCTGGTCCATACTTTCTGAAAATATGCCTAAGTTCGCTGAACATCAACATGTCAATGTCTTCGTTTGGCATTTCATTGAAAGCTGATTTTAAAAGGCCTTCTTCGTGCCCTCCTTAGTTGGAGTTTTGCACTGGGTGTGGCAAGTGATGAGAACCCTTCAAAATCAAATCAGCATATGCTATTGATCTTAACACCTATTTCACTCCAGATCGCCGCATACTACCAAATGTTTTTAAGAGAAGAACAATACAGTGTAGCTCGTGATTATATTTTATCCGAGGCTGTACTGAACCTTGTACTTACAGTTGACATTACAAACTCTATTTTAAGCCAGTATCTTATTACTTGCTAAAATTATCAATTTCAATTCACCCGCTTCCCCAATTTATGCACTATTATTACCTTCATTCGACTTTTAACCTAAATACATTTGTAATTTCAATAATTTTAGAAGATGTTATTACACAAAAAACTCAATTCTATTTCCGTGGTTTAGGTGAATGTACATACAAATCGAGATAAGAACAAGATCCCACACGCCCTTACTCAGTGGAATGTCCAAATACCTAAAGGGGTTTCCAACAAACGTAGTTTACAAAATGTGATATTGCCCAAATGAACGCTTCTGGTCATCCTCCAATGTATGCTCTTTCGACCACATATTCCATTGTGTTTGAACATGTCAAATTAGAGGAACGAGGCGCCAATGGACATTACCAGATTTAGATATTATCCGTAACCGCATTTTCATTACTATCCTAGGAATTATATAACAATGCTCTCTAAACGGACACCTAGATGAATAAAGATTTAGTTTAGAATGTTTGAATCCAGTGTTTGTTACATATTTTAGCCAATTAGTGTTTTATACCCTATCCTAAAAGTGTGTTAAGTTTAATACTGTTTGACCCTACCATGGCATTCAAATTTGTATTGGCAAATATATCTATCTATCTTTTAACTTTTAATTTTTATTCGAATATCTTTTGAACAACATGAGCTGATTTAAACGGGTTGCCATAGAAGTTACTAGTATTTCTGTACGTGTTTTCATAATTTGTCCATTCTGATATTACGGTTTCTTTAAATAAGACTTGCATTCTAATTTATCGCACAGGGGCTCAATGGGATAGAGGTTTGAACTCTGTAGGGCGTTCTCAATATGTGGGGAGTGCACATAATTAAACGTATATTTGAAAATCCTTACTTAAAGTAAGAATCAAGAGAGATTTCAAACATTTCAGCACACTTTTTAAATTTTTGAGAATATCAGCGTTGCGCCAAAAGTCTGGAGGTTTACTTACGTACTGCTTTGGGGATGTAAGTCGTTTTTGTTTATTAATTTAGTTGACAAACAGTTTTTTTTTTATGTGCGCATAATTCTAATTCAATGACAACGTACACTTTCTGTATCCACTGTACCACTGTAGTTTTTTGCATTCCAAGATGAGAAATTATCTTTTCGGCTCTAATACATGTCGCCTGGTACACAATCAGCTTGATTGTATGCTCATCCCTCAGAGTGACCTTTTAGGGTCTCCCAGATTTTGGCTTTGTTTTGATCTGAACTTCACCCCTAAAACTATTGATTATCCTTCTAATTTTTGACCGGCTTCTTGCAGTTAATTCAGATATTTGGATGTAAGACTTCTGCCGTCTTATTGACATATTACGAATCAATATCCTTTTAGCCACATTTAATTTTGTTTGCCATTTTGTTTCGACCTTAAGCTAATGTTAAAGAAAACTATTCTCTCCATAAATATCGATTAATATCTTCAGGCAAGGAACACCTGAAGCTGTACACAGACTTTTGGGGACCGAATTTAATGATTTTGTTTTCATTTTTATACTTATTCTTAAATGAATAATAAAGTAATGCAAATTTTGATTGAAATGGATACATCTTAGACTGTTCGACAAAAAGTAGAACAAAAACACTGTTCCACAAAAAGTAAAGTTGAACATTAACAGGTTGTTAAGAAAAGTTAGAAACATTCTAGGTCAGCTGTAGGTTATGCCATTGGTATTTTGAATATCGACTTAAACCATTTAACTAGAGGAAATCATCTACAAATGATCAAATTGGAATATCTCGTTGGAGTGGGTTCGCGTCGGACTCGAAAGTTGACATCGACAAAAGGTTGCAGCATCCACACATGTCGACTATTCGTGTCAGAGACCAAAGCGAACGTGCTCTACCAATACTGCTATGCATACTCCCTGTGAATACGTCTGCTAAGGGCACTGAAAATAAAGGATCCTTTCAACTACTATTCAAAGCCCCGGTAGGACATCGGAAATCTTAAGATAAATAGAAACGAAAATGTTGGGCAACATCATTAACATTAAATGATTCAGTGTGCCTGACTGCGAGTTTCCGAACATCGTCTTCGTTATTTAGTCTGCAGTCTGCAGTGTACAAGAGTATCCTTGCGCTCTTCACTTATTTTTTTAACTCTTGATTAAGGGACACTCAATCAAAAAAGCCCAAACCACGTGCAAACTACGTTAATATTTAATTCTGTGGTTATCGTTGTTTTTATATTTCATTTGTTTTTTACTTTTCAAATGTGTATGTAGTTTAAGTTTATTTAAATAGACCTTTCAAAAATGGCTATAAGTAGCAATATACTATAATTGATATGCTAAATTATCACAAAAATTAAATCGAGTCTTTGCTATTTGAATCAAATTTCAGAAAATTATTTGAAGCATTTGTCTTAAATAAAACAACAAATTTCTCTGCCGACATTAAAACTTTGGGACGATATCATCTTTTCTGAACTTTCATCTTAGTAATAAGAATAAAATACGTGTTGTTGAGAAAGTATCTAGTTTCACACAACTTTTGCACCGTCACTAATTTCCAGTGGATAGGTAGTGTTAGATATTAAATTAAACAAGTGACAACTTTCTTGTTTCACACGTACATTATGTATGTATGTACGTCCACTACCATTTATAGTATCGAAAACAGTAACCATATTATTTTTTGAAAATCTACTATTACTCCTCTTCGAGTTTTCTTTCAATGCAGACCATGTGTACGTATCCGGTGTGGGTCTGATTTATTAGCAGAAAATTGTATATTTCCGAGACTTAACTAAGTAGAGGCTACATGTACTATAAATGTATACTGCAAATAGTACAAATTCGTGTCTCCTTTGAATTTTTTTTATACTTATACATATGTATGTATGTCTTCTTATTTCATGAACCCTGCGGGTCCATTTTCCATTCCACACCATTCTACCTATAGTGCGTTTACGACATGTTATACATACATATGGCAGAAAACCTGATATTTGACGCTCTAAAAGATTATATACGAGTGTATACCAGTACATTTCTATACATAAAAACATTCAAGACCAAACCACTTACTGAAAAGTTATACTTTTTTCCAAATGAACAGAATAGTAACTTGAGACTCATTTGCGCAAAAAGGAACAAAGTATGTATCAACCTAGTTCTAATGCTTACAATTTTACGCAACACATCGTATACGTACATATTTACCTCAAATATTTGAATGACAGGATATGGAAAAGCTATAGTCTCACTGAAAAGGGGCCGTGATCGTACTTTATTATTTTATTGAACTAAAAAGATATATTCAAACGTTTTGTTTATGAAAACGCCCCACAAAAAGTGGACGTGGTCCCATATAATGTGTATTTGCACAGTATTCTGGTTTTAATTTTCTCATTTTATTGTCCATATCAAGTGTGGTCCCATCATTTGCCGAAACCATACTACACATTTAAAATCGAGAGTTGAACTTAAATTCTTTGATTTCCTCCAAACTTACTTTCTCTACCAATTCACCTTTCCAGTTTTTCATAGTTTATTCATTCGTGTTTGAATCTTTTGAGCTGCTCCACATTTGAAATATGAAGAAATAGGTCTAAAGTCTTCATTTACCCGGTTTTTTAGCACCAAGAAGATCCTTTCTTTGTATCTCTTATCAGGCTTTAAATTAGAAGAGTCAAGGAGGATATTAAATTTGTACAATCCTACCGTTGTCCTTAATTGCGAGGTAAACGTTTTTAATCAAATTCAATCCTTAACGGACAGTTTTTCAGTATATAAATCGACACTTTTTCAATTTATAGCTTTCAAAGAAAATTCTTGGAAATTTGCGCCGTACGAAAACGTAGAGTTATTAGAAAAGATATAGTCAGTAGTTTTGAAATACGCCAAGAGTGTCCCGCCAATATTATTTTGATTCTTGTGCACATAAACTGCTTCTCAACGTCTTATACTTTAGAATACCTTAGTCATAAGAATTAACTATTCAAGACTGCGTTACTTGGATGAACCCTGTTTTAATCAAATCATGTTTTATTTCACAAACTCATTGTGTATGCAAAAGGTTAATATACTGCATATTACTAAAATTAAGTCCCTCAGATGACAAGGCACTTATGACAAAGAGTATCACTGTTTATATGTACATATAGACTAGAAACAAAATTAATTAGTTGATTAATATCAAAAACTGTTCAAAAAAGTAATGAAAATAGTTCATTCTGTCATTAGTTAGCAGCATAATATTGGAGGTAGTTCCTAAAGGATATTGGAAAACTTATAATAAATGTAAGTTGGTACTTGCTTGGTGTTCAAATTGATGAAACTCGAGAATCAATAATAATTTCATGCTATGAATACAAAGTCATAGCTTTCGTCAGAAGAGGTAACCAAAGTTGTGCCAACGGAAACCATACATCTATAATCATTATCAGTAAAAAAAAAATTTGTCTTCTCCCCAAAAAGCGATGAAAAATTGTTATTCAACTTTTAGGGATTTAATTCAATGAATAGGTATGCCTTACTGTATTCACACAACATAGAAGTTTAAATATTTTGTTCGATTAGTCCTTTTCATGCTTAATGAAACGTTAAAGCGAAAGTCGATCAATTAATCACTTATATTACATAATCATTTATTTAAAAGTCTGCCATCAATCAAACAATTTTTTTTTTGGCGTATCATAGGTATCAATGAAGAGGTTTATGTCAAAAGACATACGAGTACGTAGGCTAGTAATCCCACAATTCCCTCCTTTAAGTTTTCCTTATCGATTTCTATTCCAACTAATCTGTTGAACAACTGCTATTCTCTTAACTTCTTCATCTTCTTATGAGACTTAGTGGTCTTCGAACTTTATAATGAAGCTAAATTCGTCTTCGCCATCGCATAAAAACTGTACATTCATGTGAACATATGTGAGTAAAATATTTGAAAATGTAATAGACTTTCTAGTTGCTAACATACTTTCGAATGTTTAACGTTTGAAAACGCGGTTTATTTTATACATACATATGTGTGTATCTATAATAAAATGAAACGTACTCTATGTAACTCACGCAAACTTGAAGTAAAAGTAAAATCAGTTAATTATGTTGTTATGACAAATATATGAAAATAAATAAATAAAAGTTATTGTTTTCTTTAGATGTAAGCAGTTGTAATAGTACGCTCGAACCCCATGGTCTTTAGATAGATGGGTTGGCTTAGGCGAGGAAGAATCCGTCTATGCTGCACTCAGGACAATGTGGTTCCTAGTGAGGGAAAAGGGTGTGGAGTATTTATTACCCTTCCAATAGTAGATAGTTTAAGTAAACTAAAGGGCCTTTTATAGAACATAACAATTTTATATTTACATATGTAGGTAAAACACAATATAATTGAGATATCGGTCTGGAATTTATTCCAGATGTAGTACACATGCTAAATTTAAGTATCGAATTCAACCTCGTTTATATAATTACTCCATAAGTGAATGATTTTTCGGAGCCAGTTTTGCACCACTCTTCCGCACGTATCGGTTGGAACCTTGGCAATTTTGCGTTCGTTATTCTTCGTGAGCTTCTCTACCGTTGTTGGCTTGTTGGCATAAACCAACAACTTAACATAACCCCATAATGGAGTGGTGGTCATTCGACTGAACTTCTCCATCAATAGATCAATTACTTGACAAACTATGTGGCATGTAGTATCATCTTGTTGGAACCACGTATGACAGATGTCCAATGCATCCAATTCTGATCAAACTTGGCACGTTAGTGAACTGGAGTTCGGTAACTTTTTGTGGATCCAATAGAACCGCTTGACTTGTGTGTGTGTGTGTTTTGGTGTCTAATGCCTCATATTTTACTTATAATGAAAGTAACGAGTTTTGATGCTTCAAACTTCAGTCCTTCGGCTAATGCAAAATATAGACTGATAATCTCCCAATATATAGATGGCATCGAATTGACAGATTTGGCTCATGGTAAACTGATTTATCCACTTAAAGATTGCGATGTTTTCGGTCCTTCGAGGGGAGTGTTGTCTCACTTGGACAGGAACATTCGATAGTGAGTATGTAGACTCAAATTTACAGTCAAAAAACGTACTAATGTTTGACAAGCATTTTTAATAATGAGCTATTCTAAATCATGCATAGTTGATGTAGGATGCAGGATGCAGGATGATTATTCCAATTGTTTAATGCTCCATCAAAGTTGGTATAGTTCTTGAAAAAAATGTGCAGAACTCATACGCCAACATTAGAGCTCCGATCTTTCCAAAGTCATTGCAGTAACTTGCATACGTTGATTGAATTCAGGAATATCAGTTGGGCTTTTTGGAATATTAAGGTGGAAACAGCAGAGATAGTTATGGACAAAAAGTCACACAATCGACTGTTTTACTTTAAAGTTAGTTTAAAACTTGGTCTACCTTGGCCCCACTAAGCCCTAAATCTTGCCAATTGTTTTTTTTGGCACTATGCACTTATGCACTACCTATGTCAAGACTGCATGAGGGTGCACTCTATTGCTTTGTGTGTTTGTAGAAAAATATACAGCCCTTCTGTATTTTTCGGTTGTTCCCCAATCAATGCCCAAATCTGAATCAATAAATTCAAAATTCTTGCCTAAGGAACCGACATATTTTTTTCACATCAAGTTTTCATGCGTATATTTATCTCTTCTCGCAAATGATTGCGACATAAAGTACAGGGATATATGTACCTTAATAGTTACAAGCTATAGGACTGCCCTTGTGAAGGATTCATAAAAAAAACTAGTCGTAAAATAAGCTTTCGTCTACTCATATTTCGTACACGATTTTGTGGTTTTATCATATTTAAATAGTGTTTCAGTGGCAATCCACCAGGACCAACGACATTATTGTTCTTAAACTATTTAATAGCTACGCTAACTTCTTTCAAATTATTCGCTTTGTTCTTTATGAATCTGGAAACATACAATTTAGTGGAGCATATTGATTGTGTAATCCAGTGAAGTGTGAAGACTAGGTCAGTTGTTAGGGAAATACATTTTCTTGCTTGAAGAAGATTAATTGATAGAGTGTCTTCAGATGTAGCACAGATCAGATTGAAAATACCCCCAAATTCCAGATATCATTAATCCATTGCCGATCGTCTTAAAGACTTTGATTTCACTTCGTTAACATCTCGGAAGAATTCCGTTTCAACCGTATTTAAATTACAGTATCTTGGTGGACTCTACCTAACGTATTGGCTTGCGAAAAAATATTTTCTCGTCCCACTTTGTTCACTTTAAAAACAATGAATGCCTACACGTGTCCTAAGAAAATTACATTATCCTTCAGACTAAAATCTTAAATTATTAGGTAATTTCCAAAGACCTCCTATAGCCATGATGTACGTACATACCGTATACCTACCGTAGGAAAAATTGTATTACGTCGACAATAAATCAAATTAAAACAAAATTCAAGCAAGGAAGACGAAGGTATGTGCAGATATTGTCCAAAGGTGATAATGGTTCACGGATTGAAATTTATTTGTTTGAACATTGACACTTAATTAGCAATTCCCTCCCAGGAAACGGTGCTATCGGAAAAGTATAAAAGTGAAGACACCACAAATGAGCACCAACGCCGCCGTCTTTGGCATCGATTCGTGAAAACGTGGAAGTTTGTGTATACATTAACGAGTTGCAAACTGCATTGAACAACTTTTCAATCTGTGCGATGCAACATTAACATAAAATTTTATCGAACGCTGTTTTGAATGCAAATTAAACTAAACGGCCAATACAAATGCTAGTTTGAAGTGAAAAGGTTAGTTGTTACTAAAGTTCGACAGCAGGTTGTTTTGTTTACTATATACATATTTTAACAGGAGGTAAGTGCGAGTGGTCTTCTAGGAAATAAGTCTCACGAGCGTTATTTTAGGAATTCTCTAAACACTATTGTAGAGCACTCCTTCGCCAGCAAACTTAATTAAATGAAACCCAGTCAAGCACTATTTTTCCAGAATAACATTATTAAAATGCGTGGATGTTTTTGTAACAACGTATGTATTCGAAAAAAATATATATCAATGTCCTTGCGGTTAACATAAAATAAAATTTTGTATTCTTATTGTGGACATTTTGTTACGCTTGTTTAAATTTTTACCTAACTTGTCTGCAACGAATTAGTCAGCCCTAGCGTAATAACTGAGAGTTAGGATGTAAAGCAATAAACGACCGGGTGCACTTTTTGTTATTATAAACAGGTCAACCCTTCAGTAAAAAAAAAAAAACAAATGTCTGGCATTGAGCATTTCACAATGACATTTTCATGGAGGATGAGAATAGCAATGAATGTTGTATTTTTGGTTCTGAAAACAAGTTATTCTGGTTTATTTACTATGGACAGGCGTATCTTCCTGTATTGTTTAGGTTTCGACTATATAATTTTGGCGGGGTGTTACCTTGATACATACACTCGGACATTCATATTCATGATTCTCTCACGCCCTTGATAAGGGTATGGGCTAAAATCGACACAAGTCGATCAATATAAGTTGAATTATGGAGTGCGGAGCCAGGGTCTTGTATATAGACACCTTGTTGTAATAACACTCGTAAGAGCATGACGCAGATACCTCAGATTTTATGATACTCTTGAAAATGGCTGTTCTAGTATTAACGTCATTTTCTATCACAAGCTGATTAACAATTTAAAGTTCATTGAAGTTCTGCAGAACTTAATATTAAAGAGAATAAGATACTTGCCGAAGTTGTCCTTTCTTCAGATGTGGCTTCAGCACAAACTTTTATAAGAAACTACTACCAATTATGGTCAGTCTTCTATAAGAATAATCTGTTCTGCATTAACTTTTAAAAAAATCAATATCTTGGGAGTAATTGGAGAAACTTCAGAATATTTTGCTTAGTCTGCTGCTTCACTAAAAAGTTGAACTAAGTAAGTGCATACAACCTCTAAATAGGGGTGATTACATTCTACATGTATCACACTTTGATGAATCAATAGATCCAACCTTTAAGATGTCTCAGACACTTCTAGGTAGTGAAAGTGTAGGATACTTTCGATAATTGACTTTTTCTTTAGCAAATGGACTTTAAATTAATAACCATAGGATTCCGTGCAGCTAAGCCACATACTTCCGTGAAAGCCGTCTCCACCAAACAACAGACGCAAAAGCTGGAGGTGGTCCTTTCATAGCCGTATAAAATTAGAGGACCTTTTTCGGTGATAAACTTCTTTCCAAATCAGCCTTACAGTGCCAAAAACTGGGAGCTTCGACTTGACATTCTTTGCCCAAGGAAATTTATTATTCAGGATAACTTTCAGATATTTCGTTTCATCGAAGATCTGGATATTCCGGAAACGAAAAAAACAAAGTATACCTAGTGCACTATTCATCGACCATGAAGCTATCTGCGCTTCAGCGCAGACAGTCTGTAGGCATGACTTGAAAAAATTTGACAACATCATCCATGTACGCCTGAGCGTAAACGTTTGAACTATTGGCAGTATGCCACAAGTGGATACGGAATGCATCGAGCAGCTTCTGTTAACACCTGCCATAACATGATGGCCACAGTCCGAACAAAGGTTATGCCTCAATTCCATGTGGGTCAGCATAGTCATAAGTAAGAAAATATGGCTCTTTCCAGAACGAACTCGGGTTAAAGTCAATAAAGTTCATTACTGTCTAAATATTTCTAAAGCGGCAGGTCTACGAAAAATGCAGAATTGAAAATCTATACCCACTATCACCTATCCATTGCAATGTTCCTTATATCAGTTAGAGGTGAATGCAAAAATTCTTCTCGAACAACTAAGTGACACTACATTCTTTCGTCGAGGCATACATATGTAAGCTTTGTCAAGAACGAATGAGGTCTTCAGAGACCCTTGTCTTGTCAGCATAGATATTCCATTTGACAGTGTATTTTTCATTTTAGAACTCTAGAGTAATACAACAACTTTTGCAAAGCATTTCAGTGTTTTAAAATTACTTGTTGTTCAAACATTATTCAATTTGTTGCGGCCAATTACACACCGTAGTGGGTGACCGCGTGGGCTATAGACTTACAGTAAATATTGTGCTTCCACTATATGCATTTCCAGTGTGCAAGTACTTTCGGTGAACTAGCTGCTGTGCCAGCTAATTAACTAAATGGAGCTCTTATGGCATGTACTCGTACAGATAGTACGAATAATTATATCTAAATTCGACATCACTCTATCGTCCAGTAAGGTTCGTTGAAAGCGAAGAAAATAAAAATAAACTACTATTAGCTCTCGCGAGGATATGTTTCAAAATGTGTACGGCAACATGTTATTTTTATTATAAATTTCCCACCGTCTGTCGTAGCACTTTTCACTCAACATACTTTTGTTAAGTGCCGTGTAGGCTCTCTGGATCCTTTTTGAGGGAAGAAATACGTTGCTGCTGGCAATAAATTCTTTAATAAGCGAACGAAGTGACATTTCACTCAGGTATCTGAATTGATCAGTATAAAAATTGAATTGAGATAAGAGATGTAATGAAACATGCGAACATTCAAGTGTGATAAGTCTTTATGTTTATTAAGTAAGGTATGTACGTTTGATATGGACCGAAAGGATAAGACTCTGCCTTCGGGTTCCTCCTTTAACAACGGTCATAAAGATTGGTTATCTTTACAATGCTGGTTGGCGAACACGTGTATTTGGGAATTGAAATTCTAACAATTTTGATTATGTGAATGAACTCAATGTATTTGAAAAACATCCTTTGAAATTAATTGTGTATATTTTAAGTTAATAATATTTTATTCATTTCGCTTAGATAAAATAAAAATGGTTGCCCGTAATTCGATATACTTAACTTTGGGATTGGTGCTTATAGCATGCATGGTGTCGCTGACACATTCCACCGATCCTGCTTCTTTGGATTCGTTTGGAAACAATGAAGTTAAGAACGATGGTAAGTTTATTTTGTTTCGGGAATTTTTAATGAATTATTTCAGAGGTGCACAGAGTCGAAAAAATCAAAAAGATTTGTCCAACTTATTCAATCGAGGCTGTAGGATGGATGAACCTGAATAAAGATGTCACGGATTTAATTCTGTTTAAAGAAAAACAATGTTTTTCTTTTTCCGCGTGGTCCACGCCACTTGTAATTAATTAAATGCACTTAAAGTCTAAAACAGGCGTACAGTCTTTGATGGCCTTTTTGAATGAAGACATGTTTGAATGACTAAAACTATCTTCAAAGTTTTGAATCGTTGCAGACACATTTGAAATTCTTTTCGGAAATATTTGAGAAATATTTTAAAAACTATCCACAATGTTATCCGAATGTTTTCAAAACGTTTGTTTGATGAGCCTTTAAAGTATAAATTGGACCGAAGCCTGACTAACAGCGTGGTCAATACGGTTCAATAACTCCTTCTTAGCGTAAGGCCAAAATACCTATAATAAGTTGCGACGACGTGACATGACCATTCTGCCTAGATGACGGGTTCTTTTAATTTTGAGCTACGCTTTTTTTGGAGAATCTATTTTTATGCACATTTTAGAAACTGTTTCTTGAGACTATTGCAAATAGACTGCAAACAAATGAAGAATTCTACCCCAGTACCTAATTATATTTCCAATTTGAACAGCTTTATGTAGACATAAGAACCATTCAGTTGGGGTTTTAAATTTGCATTGGGATTGTGAACTTCTGGCTACCAAAACATCGCATTTGTACTTTCGTAAATCCATTTAAACTTATTGTTTGGATTTTTGCACTTAATTTTGCAAAAAACTGTAACGAAAATCTAAATTTTCAACATTCGGAAAGTCGAAACTTTGCAAGTTCCAATATTTTATCTAAATAAAGTTAAGGCGGCATTATTACTAGCATTGAGGAAAGTTTTTAGTTTAGTAGACTCTCTGAACTAGTGATTATGAGTTACCTAAGCCATTGTTTATTCTCTTTCAGATATAACAGTCAACAAACGCCCTGCGTTCTTTATTGGCAGCCGATACGGTCGATCTCCACAGTATTATGAATCCAAGTCAAGAAGGTTTAGCATTGCTCCCAGAAATGATAGATTCTTCTTGGGCTCACGATATGGAAAGAGAACAGGTGAACTAGCTACTCCACCATTTGAACAAACATCTCTTAACACACTAAACACCCCATTCATGATGTCCTGTATTTACACCGGTGTAAAGAATTTCTATAGATGTAGTAATACGTAAGTATCAGTTATCTGAAGGCTATACCCTGTGGACTGTGACATAACCTTATATTTCTTTTTTTATAGAGATGAAATAAACGACGTCATAAATCAACTTACAGCTGATCAAAACGAAACCGACAAGTAAACACCAAAATGGAATTTAACAAATGAAATTAATTGTTTGTGTTGTAATTGTGGCAAGATTAAATTTTACATGGCTGGGTAAATTTTAATTTTGATTACTATGCAAATGTATTATATTCGTTACCATAAGAATTTAATTTGTAAATAAAAAAATATCTCAAAAATTGAATCATAAATAAATGCTTTCAATTAAATAAGCAAAAGTCAAGAGGCAATCTACTATACATACATATAATAATTCTTGATATTTATTTAATATATATAAATAAAATGAGTATTTATAATTCGTGCTATTAAAAAAATAATAATATTTGCAATAAATAATTTAAAATACAATATAATCTTTGCAATTGTTGTTTTAATTCGTGTGATGGAGGCTACATAATCTATAGAACTCTTCATATGCAATACAGAACGTACAGATATCTACTGAGTGAATTTTCTTAGGTATCCGAGAAGTAAGGATATTCTTGAAAAAGGTTTGCCTCCTAATGTTACTTACGTTATGCTAAGATAATTGATAGACCTGCAAATTTATGGTCAGATGGGGGTCCGGCAATTGTCTGACAATTCACAATTGTTTTGCTGCAAAATTGTCAACAAAAATAGATAATTCAAAAAAATAGATACTTGGGAAACATTTTTCGCAGACCTAGCAATATTAACAGATCCGCCAATAGTCTGAACATAGCTTTAGAACCGCATAGTTACATAGTGGAGCGTCATGTACAAAAACAGTGTCAACTTAGAGTTCATCACAAAAATAACATTATTTTAAGTTCGATACAAATGAATAAAATCCATGTATCGACAAACGATATTTTCTTGCCTTTTTTTTATTAACTTAACGTATGTCGGGGTGGGGCATAAGTCCCGATTGATTTTACCTATAATGTAAATGTGATAGATTAAAGCGAATCTAATGGATTCGAAACCAACTTTTCAGAAAACTTTTTCAGGAAGAATATGCCTATTGGAGGTACTTGAGGTTTATGTAGTACGTATTGGTAGATAAGCAACTAATCGAAACCAGTGACATCATGCATCAAATCTTAAGTAACGTGGCTTGATCACATTTGTATGTAATATCAGCACCTAAGCTATCTATCCAATGTATTCAAAGCAAAGAAAAACTTCAGTTCAGTCTTAGCTTTAATATTGTTTTCAGATTTGAAACGCATCAAAGACAGTTGGCTGACTAATGACAGCACAGTGGATACGATAGATATTCCGGAGAACTAGAATAATCTCTACCAACTCGATATCTGGGTGCTCTATAACACAGTCTGCCAACGCAACCATATTCAATTGGGTACCGCGCTCTGTACCAAAACGTAGTTATGTGAATATCTCCATATGTGCATCTATGTATTATTTAAATCTCATAAAGAGTTTTTTACTTACTATTTTAGACTGTTTGTTTTCAAGTCATACTCGACTCTACTGAATAATACCTTTTAGATCGTCATTGTCCACCTAAACACGGTAGAGAATTGAAATTTTGTCTAATCCAATTATTAACGGGATATGAATATTTTGCTCTTACTTGCTTAAGTATACGCCTCCATTCGCTAACGTAAGGTCAGCCATTGAGTGCATAGTTTTCCTTACGACAGAATGCATTCGATAAAAAAGCCCAGTCGGAACAATACGAGTGTGCATACGAGAGGCTACAATTCAGATCGTATGCTACACCCTACCCTTCTTCCTTTGCACAAACCCTAATAAACTGGGCGTGGCTCACTGCATTTTTTTTAGAAGTACTACGATAACTTCGAATGTTTGGTAAGATTCCATCCAAATTGGTTTTTAAACCAATAAACCACGTGGACGTGGTCACATTCGACATGTTGGGGAATTGTAGAGAATTGGAATATACATATGTATGTATACATAAATATACTTTTTATGGCTATACCTTTTCCTTTTTCAAACAGCAGAGAGCAGAGGCAATAAATAGTCAATAATTCCACACTAAGTATGAGCTTAGTTTCGTGTGTGTGCATGTGAATTTTCACCTTCTAGCGCAAAGAATAAAGGTAATGAAGTCAACAAAAGCACATCAGAGTGATATGATGACGGTTGTTTTAAAAATGACAAAATGATGGCACTAATGTGTAGGCTTTTAATGTGCATTAGAGGAGCTGAACAGCAAGCTCTTACTACTGATTTCATACTAGTCCTGATGAAAAACAACGACAACATATGTACATCACTATTATAAAACCATAACAAAAAACCATTTGTCTACTCTTAGCGAAAATAAGCCACTTAATCGAATAATTATGTTTAATTTACATGATCCTCAAAAGTATCAAGACATGTAAGTATGTAGGTACATACATATATACATATATATGTATATCAGTTTAAGTTTGTCAGCGAACTTTCATGAATGTCGTGTATTCATCTTATTGAGCGGCTAAGACAAAATGACGGAAAGAACGTTGGCGTATGTTGCGGTTCATATGTCAGTAAATATCTTTACTGTAACATTATTATTGACATTGCATTTGCAATTTAATTCAATAATGTTCGCAAGGATATGTATACCTTTGACATTTTCCATTCTCCTTTATGTCACTTTTGGTTGTCACACAATCACGACAAAGGTAATAAAATCTAATTTCACTTCTATGCCCTCGATATAAGGTAGTAAGGACAAAGATACCAAACTCATGGCGCAGGACTATAAACACCTTCAATTAGATTTTTTTTCTCACCGCATCCCACATACTCGTAAGACCATCACCTAAGTATACAACCGATAGAAACAACAAATAATGAAGCATAATTGGAAAATACATGTGGAAGCAAAGTTGCAAATTGAATTAGAATATCTTTGCACTACATGGGTAAAGGGATCTTTAATGTATGCAGAAGTTTCTTAGGCGGTTGTGCTTTTTTTCAACTAATTAAGGACGAACATTAAAATCGATTAAAATCGATTGAAAACTTTTAGCACATCATTTAACTTTTACTCAACTATAAAGTTATTATCTTAAGTGTGTCTGCAGACACGGTTTTAAGTAGAACAAAGTTTAACAGCAAAGTCAAATGTTAGTCGAAGCTTTAAAGTTTAATATACATAAGTGTTGCGACGCAAAGCAAAATGCTATTTTACACATATTTATTAATGTTGGACACTCAATCTAAAGCCTACACATCATTCTAAACAAGGATGAAACAAAGTCAGGGAAGAAATTCTTTTACGGCAACAAATTGTGACTAGAATCTAGGAGGAGAGGGCGTATCCTATGTAAAGAACCACCTTGTGGTACCTTAGTTCATAAATTTATCGTAGTCCAGCTAAACCAAAGCATTTTTGTGAACTTTGAATGGTAATTGGATACTGATTTTAATCTTTAAACGCTTTGAGTCCTTGATTTAAGCCCTTAATAACGATCCACACTCGCGGTTTTTCCATGTACGGACCCGCAAGTACTAAACACAAAGAACTACCAGATAAACTATAATCGTTATACAAACTTTAATTTAGATTTCCTGATTTAACAAAAACTTCCTTTAGAGCTTCAGGGGTGTACACATGTCGAACTGGAATAATTTTCAAATACCGAAGTTACATATACATACATATCACCCCACTAAGAAAATAATTCTTTAATATAAAATATCACCACATTGCTTGTCTGCTATGTCTCGAAAAAAATAAAAGAAGTAAAAGCCACACCATCGTTTGCAGTAATAATGACGGTGAAGGCGAGAAAACAAATTGAGCCAATGCTTTTCAAGTAACGGTACTATCTCGTGGTGTTGCGCTCCGTTTTAGCTTTGCAAAACAGTTACATAGGGATGTGTAAAACGGTTTCTTGTTGTTTCAATTTGTTATTCGCTTTGATGTATCTAGTTTTGTTGTGCTATGACGTGGCGTACTTTTGGTTTCGCTTCAGAAAGTGCCGAAATAAAATTAATAAGTCGCGTATCCGTGCCTACTGACCGAGAAGATTGTTGCATTTGGTTAAAATGTCCAGAAAAGATTTAACATTAGCTGAATTTTTTACTTTCTATTCCACTGCGTTCTTTTTTATATACGTAGCTATTTCAATCGTTTTGCATTTTGTTTACTTGATCATCACTTCGCTTTGTTGGGACAGCCGCTTAATTGGGACTAAACCATCTAGCCCGATGTGTCCCAAATAAGCGGAATCCACTGTAAATACTTTTTCTGAAGTAAGAAGAACTATTTAGTTGAGGAATCGATGTGCCTAGCAAAGCACATCTTAGTGTCAATAATAAGGACCTGATACTTAAATTTTTGACATTTAGCTACATTAGGACACATGGAAGAAAACATGTGTCCCAAAACTAGTTCGGACCAATCAACAATACTAAGTAAATTAAGGATAAGGTTTATACCATAAATCAAATTCAAAGGGCTGCCTGAACTATGCGCATAACCAATATACCTACATATATCAACAGGAAAGGCTGTAGAAACACCTTAAAACAGAGCATAGATGTAGATTAAAAGCATTTAGAGTCCACCACTGACCCTTGGGGTACTCCTAAGTTAACATACATATGTATTGATTGAATTCCACGTACAATGTACATATGTATGTATGTAAGAATTAGCTATTTTAGATATTAATGCAAAGTAATGGTTGGTATGCCCACTTTTATAAAATTTAAATTTTCTCAAAATTTTTACCAGAACTTGAAAAAAAATTACAAATACAAATATTTTGCGCAACAGGCCCATGAGACCCAAGGCCTTGTTTCTCACAACCATTCGTGTTGTGCGTGTTATATTTTTTACACAAATTCCCGTGTCCGAAGGGCAATTTCTTATTTAAAAAGCTTTTTCATGACAATTATACTCTCAGATGTTTGTCATATGGTATGTTCGCAAGAAGTGGGGCCGTGAAAAAAAAATGTTAGGTGTTTTGGCTGAGATTTTAACCTTGCTCTGTAGTCCTCTAACCACTTGAACCACGGCACTAACCATCGAACAAAATTATCAAGACAAAAGTAACAGGCCTTTCTGTTATTTATAACTCACCCTATATGGTCACACCTACTTCTGAGAATGTAATAAAAATAAAAAAAAATGTAAAAACCCTAAAAAATACATTTTTATTAAAAATATGCAACAATCACGAAAAATATTTGTTAAGAGTGGATTCGAAACAGCACCATTTCCAGATGAATTTGGGCTCATTAAAGTGCCAATAAAATTTAATAACCCAGAGCCTCACAGACGTAGCTGTTTCTCTAACAAGATTTTTCAAAATAACTACACGAAAAACAAGATCTACGGTTTTGTACGGATGACAAAATATTAGTTAAAATAAATAGCTTTCTCAATTTCAATTTTCACCTAACTACATAGGTATGTATTTGTCATGTAATGTGGAATATTTGTAATCGCCTAGATCTGTATGCCAAAGAATGACGGCCAAAGCACATTCAAACTGCTGTGGACTTAAGGTAGGTATGTATAGATATACATATGTATTTTCAACATTTTTTGTCAAAACAAGAAGTCATGGTTTGATTTTTTATAGAATCATTCCATCAATTAATCAAACTTTACCCAACAGTACACACTTTACTTATTCTCCAGGTTTTTAAGAAGAGAATTATCCTCTAGCCATTGGTTACACTTTGCTTAATTCAGAAGTTTGATAGAAGTCTTATAATTATAAAAACTTGTTTAGTTTCAGACTAAGCGGTTAGAATAAGCCCATATTTATCTAATGAAAGTGCAAATCAATCCCCCTAACCCAACGTTAGTATGAGAAATCCAATTTATAAGAAAACAAAATGTATCTAGTAAATCAATGTCATTCCACAGTGGACAAGTCTTATATAGGGAAGACAATAGCGACGGCCCATTGGGTCATCTTAAGCCTTTTGCATCTCGACCATCGTCATGCCAGAATATCCACAAGACACTCTTTAAAACATAGTTCAATTTAAATCCATAAAAAGAATTCAAATCGCGAATTATGTTAAACTACCTACCGGCTTCATGCCTTGTGTATCCAATGTGTGTCAAGAATTTAATGGAGAGCCTTCAACAAAATCCAAATTTATACATCCTTGATATAACAACACACTTTCCTCCCCTTTTCTCTATTTAGCGGTGAAAGTGATTTGGCAAGTTTCACAACTTTCTACCTTCGATGGTGGGTAACTAAATCAAGGGTGGATAATTCAATTAACATCCCATTTTCGAGCAGAATAAGAAAAATGTTCACGTGGAAGCAACCAATCAAAACAACTTGAATCTCCTCATTTGTATATATTTTTTTTTACTTCTATATATTCCTTATAAACTGCAAATAAAGCTTCTTTCGAGGTCATAACCTTTGCGCAATTAGGGCGTAGCAACGTGGGGAGAGTAATTCGTCCATTATTTTTTCAAACTTAACTGATATGTTCAGTTTACTCTCCGCAGCCTGTTCCTTCATGTAGCACAATCTATCGAATAAAACAATGTTCTCGCAGAGTTCCTGTTTAAAGTGGATGAAATAAAATGTTCATTTATAAAAACAAAAAGTTATTCTTATTACCTGCATAGAAGCCTGCAAACAAGTCAGTCCCTCCGCGAGTTTGGCTCCATTGGGATTCTTTTGGATTAGGTCAGTGAATCGACTCTCATGTTCCAGTGTCCATGTTATCCGCTCCTTTGTCGATTTTGACCGCAACTGATAAATGTCGCACAATCCACTAAAACTTAGTTGGTGAATAATTCGCTTAGATTTAGATTTTGTAACCATCTCGTCATCGTTTAAAATAGCTTCAGCAAGTCCTCGGAGAAACATGTCAACACTGTGCTCATAGTGGTCCTTTTCAGAGAGTTTTTTCCATCGAGCCAACGTCTCTTGGGATGCCAATCTCAAGAACGGTCTATTAAATCCACGAAAGGTCTTATTATTTGCCTCCGCTTCCTTCAAAGCCCTACTAAGGGGAAAGTTTTTAAAGCGCCCTTCATTTGGTTCACCCTCAATCTCTAGTTTGTGGTAGCAACATGGCATAATGATGAGTTTTTGGACATTATGGATATTAAAAAATAGTTTCATCGAATTTATTGTCAAATCTGCACAAGCATGGAGACCGATTATCGCCAGTCTGGAATTATACATATTCGGAGCCAAAGTTTGTACGTGGGTCAAAATAAAATTCTTTGATTTGTTAGTCACATAATGTTCCTTAAACATAACATTTTTCATGGAAGTTGGATAGATTGTCTTCTGACGTTCAAGGGATGTTTGAACTCTGCTTGCGTCCGATTCAATCCCAAGGATTTTAAAAGAATTTATTCTGTGAAGAAGCTCGCTTAAATATCCCAAGCCTGCGCCAAAGTCAATTAAGATATCAATTTCATCATTGCAGATACTTTGAATCAGCCCAGAGAGCTTAGATATTTCATGCTGTTTTTTTGGACTCATTTTCTTCAGCTTGAAATCGTTGTTTGGAATGTTTAGTTGGACATGGTGGGGAGTAACTTCATCAAGATCTCGAATAAATTCGTTCAGACTTGCCTTATTAGTTTTAACTCGTCGGGTTGGGAATACATTAAGTTCGTCCGTTGGAACAGTTGTGAAATACTCCACCCAATCGCTGGGAAACCTTTCTAACACCTTATTGCGAATGAAACAGGTGTTGGATGATTCATATATCCAGGAGTAGTTTTGTAGAAAACCTAAGCATTTTTCGAAGTATTCCTGAGAGTTTGTGAAACTACTAGGGATTGACATTTTCTGCAAATAAAATAGACATTTAAGACATTAGTTCCAAGCCGTGTTTTATTTAAATCTGTATAATCAACTCAATAGTGCGGTTTTAATAAAGCCTATCGCAGATACGATAAATAATTCACGAGCCGTGCTGCCGTTTCCAGAACTGTAGTAGTATTGCTCTACTTTCGAACACATCGTACTATCCGCCCTAATCCTTATCATTTTTAATGCTTTTCAAGAGTTAATGGAAATACATATTTTTGAATTCTATATTCAAGTAAGTTTTTAAGTTGTAGCTAGAACAGCTCGTCTAAGCGTAAGGGTGCGTTTATGCCAGAGCTAAAATAAACGATAAAAACGACGGTATTCGACAGAAGTATTTTCATTGAAGCATGTGACTAATATCTGATAATGGTAATCATAGTCCAATCCCATCAGGATGGCCGGGCTTAACACCGACAGTAAATAAGTGTACACTAAAAACGATTGGAGTGGTAGTGCATTGCAGGAAGTCTTACGGATAATGAGAACTGAGGAGAAACTTCTCAATAAATAAATAAGACACAATCGATGCCGAACATGGTCTTACCAATCTTAAATGAACCTTCAGTTAAGATTTAAAATAAGCTTATGGAACATTATCTAAGCTAGACTGCATACCAGTGGCATAAAGCGAAGCCCGGGTGATATTCATACTGTTATTTTGCACATTTAAGTGAAGTAAACAGGAGAAAAAGAGCTTTGCATGACGTAGTGGGGACAATAAATAATGTAAGTAATTTGCACTAGCTGTGCTTTCAATAACGTGAAAGGACGGACCATCAAAACCGCCCTAGAATTAGTTATTTAATTAGGAAACCGGGCGCAATCGCATCATCACTTCCTCACGGTACCTGCTTACTAGCTGTCTAGTAGTAATCGAATGATGAGCGTATGTGAGGCATCCTTCGCAGATGTCTAGTAATATGTCCTTATAGAAATGTAACGAACACGGCCAGACTTGTGGGTGGTTTACTTGACCAACTTCGGCGTCAAGAGATGGTGGCGGATGACCTGTTACTGGAAGAGGGTTACTGGTATCGACACGTCCATGACCTTGTCCTTCTTCTTGTCTTTGAACTTCTCATCAAGAACCTGGCAGTCCAGTTCAAGCTAGTGCGCCAATGTTACTTCTATTAGTTTTTTTTCGGATTCGCAAGTGGAATGTTGAGTCTCTGAACAGAGCACGTCCTGCAAAATAATCTGCGGACGCACTGGATTGATGAAACGGGGGGAAAAAGGGAGGACTGAATACTAGGACATCTACTACGGCGATTGTTACCGATGACTTCTGAACGAGCGCCTGATTGCCCACATGTCCCTTGACGATACCAATGACAACTTATACAAACTTCTGGACAAGTTATATTGGGTCCTATACCGCCAGCATCAAGCACAGACGACCAATGAAACCCTTTGTTCGACTTAAAATGTGGAAAATGAAAATAAAAAAACGGAAGGGGTATGATGCATAGAAGAGTCGGAGCTGCTCGCGAATTCTACAAGCAGAGACAGGATGAGGCCGGATACGACGTTACATTCCTTACATTCGACGTTACCATCAATAAGTCGCAAGGATAATCTTTAGAAATGTGCGGTATAAATTTGGAAAATCCAGTTTTTCGCATGGCCAGCTCTACCTTGCATGCTCACGAGTCGGAAAACTATTTATTTACACGAGCGAAGCGATAATGAAAAAAAAACAGAATATTGTTTACCAAAAATCATTGCTAGAGTTTTTAATTTTACCCAAATTGTTAAAAAAAAAGTTTTTTTTTTTATGTCTGGCTAAGCCGGTTTAAGCTAGTTTGCTATAAAGCTTTGTCAACGACATTATTTGAATGTATCAAATCAGGAATTTCAAATTGCTAACCCCCACCTGTTTATCCATTTTACGACCGTCTGTGACAGCATTTATAGAGACCATCTACACAAACCCATTCCCCAGATGGGAAAACAGAACGCAACGTCCAATCGCTCAAAAAAATATTATCTTAAGAAGACTTGTAGAATAGAGACAAAACCTTACATTATTTGAATACTTTTATGAAAATTTTTGGTGGATAACCGTATTAGATGTAGAAAAATCTAGAAAGATGGGTGCAAAGGGTGTTTTAACTTCCTGTGAGTTTATTCTTTTATTCTGTATAATATTCGATTTGCTCTTACAATCTGATCAGCTTAGATAAAGAAGCATGCGTGTATTATAAAGACTGATTGCCTATCAGACAATCATAAGTTTATCGGTTTTTCTGCAACTTTATTATAAACATAAATACTCACGAGACAGATTAGGTTAAATGTATTTTAATAAGAAGATACGCAAACTACTAGTGTTCTTAGTAATATTATTTATTCAAAATTAAGCAGTTATTGTTATTGTTTTAAAAATGCTAATACTAACTAAAAGCTGATTCTCCATACATTTGGCATCAATTTTCATTCATAACAACAGTAATTCTGGAGACTCTTAAATACACACCACGTAGTGCTAAGATCTGCTTATGTTCCTAGAGAACGCACGACTTCTAATAATAGACTTCATTTGCTGAGAATAGAATCGACGATAAGAAATATGCATTCAACAATCTGTGATCTCGAGGCTTCTTATACATCTATGAGTTCATCTTCTGCGTATTTAATTTGAGAAACTACGTATTCAGTTTAATGTAAATATATTTCTATTTCAACGTCAACATGTTCATTTAATTGATACAATCTAATAAGTCGAACTATCATAATATTAAGCATTCTTTCAGTGTTCTACACAACAATTCTTTAGACAACACACAAATTTTACACAATAGTCTTCCACTGTTCATCGCCCTTATTGGAAAGATCTTTATTTTCGGGCCCCAAAATGCATTTCCCGTAGTGTTGTGGCTTCTCTTTAAAATACTTTTCCACAACTCCATTCAGTTCTGTAAGCGTCACGTTCAACATGCGCTGTCGATATTTCTGGAATAACTCCTGTGATACGCCGTAACAGAAGAAATCAACTCCCAAGTTTCCTGGTGCAACTGGTGCATCCAACTGCTGTAAGACACCTAATTTTGCCTCAAACAGTGTCTGTTCTGTTATCTCCTTTTCACTTGTCTTCAGCCATTTGTAGGCATTGTCAAAAGCATCGAAAGTTCTTGTTGAGTTTGGATCCCGGTAGCTGTAGAAACTGAATATCCCATCAGAACCCAGTTTGGCTCCTGCACCGTATGCTCCATTCTGTTCTCTCACTACAGGCAGCAAGTACTTCGCGGATAACAGTTTTGCTAGAATTCTCAAAGCTGGATGATCACGATGAATGTATGGAACAGTGAAGAGGGCTTTTGCGCAGTAGTTAACAGGAATATTCATAACAAAGTGCTGACAGGCGGGTTTCAAAAGATTTACTGTTTTTTCTGGTTTATCACATTCAGTTCGGGGTAGCTTCTTTATAAAGCTTTCATAGTCGTTCAGTAACTTTGGCAGGTATTCCTCAGATGTATTTAAGGCAACTCGCATTGTTTGTGCGTTAAATAGTTTCTTACCCAACGTTACCAGTTTTGTTTTAATCTCCTCTGGTTTGTGCTCTTTAAGTAACTTTTTCATCAGTTCAATATGTTCTACGCCGGCCAGTTGTGACTTTAGTTTGGCTGAATCCGTTACCAGGCCATTGCAACTCTGCATAGCATAAAGATGACCAGAACTGGCAATACCAACGGAAATTGTTGACATATAGTTCTCGATGAGCATGTTTAGACGGTCTACGTCGTCCATTTTAAAATTGCACAGCAACTCGTGTACAAGTTCAAACATATTCTTTGAGTTGTAATCGAGCGCGTGTGTTGTCATTAACACTCCCAGGTCGTATGTTTTGCTGTCGTAGATATTCTCCGCAAAATGAAGCTTAAAGTCAATTCCAGAAGTCTTTGATGTCACAATTTTATCAAAAACCCTGTAATCGTACGTCTGCGTGCCCATGTCGTCGATGATATTGCAGAAGAGTGGTATAAGCATCACCTCCTCATTACTTAACCTAGCGGAATCAAAGAAACATTTCAGATATGATATATCATTAGTCTGTACGGTGCAAATTTGAGTTGGTACATTCTGAACTTTGACCACATTAATTGGGTAGAGTTTCGGTGGAGCTTTTACATCATTCAATTCCAGGCAGGGCAAAATTTCAACATTCGGTGGTGCCTTTTGTGACTCCTCCAGACGAAGTCCGTTTTCGTAGATCGTGTTACGCTCTTCTGGCTTCAGACCAGCTGCCTTATTTTTCAACATAGCTAGCTCAGCTTGCTTAAAATTGCTTTCGTAAAGATCATCTGGCGACATGGTCAACGTCAGCCGATGGGTATTGTTGGCGAAGTAATGTTCTACTTTCTTCTGTAAGTATTGCGGATCCTGCTTCAAATTCTCACGGAATGTTTGCATGAGCTTGCTTACACGAAGCGTTTCCACAATATCGCCTTCATGATTCCACAGAGGCGTCGAGTTGAAAAGTAGTCCCAAGCCAAACTGAGGACTTTGATGTTTCAATGACAATTCGATGTTATGCAGTATACTCTCGATATGATCTTGTTCGAAGCCATTCTGAACGATGTTCTTGATTGTAGCATCGAATATATCTTGTACGCGACCGAAATCATCAACTTTCAAATCCTGGAGGCCTACACAGAAGAACGTGTCCTTTATTTGTGGATCATAGCCTGTGGTCTGATTGTAACCACCGGAAAAGTTCGGTTCGATCAGACTTTTGTAGAAGGGAGAGTTTGGCCCACGAACAAGCAGCTCTGACAAAACGTAAAGAACAAAAGTTTCATTAATGTCTGTTACATCGGACATGAGCAATGCGATTGAGATTTGATTCTGTTTTTCGAATGGAGCACCCATGTTGTCAAAGCGACTTGAAATGTGAACATTTCTTGGCTTTGGCCATCGTCTTTGATTCGGTATTCGGCTGTATGTATTATCGATCGCTTCATATTTCGACAAATACTCCGTGTTTATATAGTTTAACGTTTTGTCCAAATTAAAGTTTCCGTAGCAATATATTCGGGAATTGCTGGGGTGATAGTATTTTTTATGAAAAGCTACCAGATCGGCATGAGTGAGCTTTGGAATTTCTAGTGGATTACCGCCAGACACATAGCCATAGGTGTGATCAGGAAGGAGATTATTGAGCAGGTTTTGTCCAAAGATTGATGAATTCTCTGAGAAGGCCCCCTTCATTTCATTGTAAACGACTCCTTTGATAACGTAATCCGAATTGCGGTCTTTCAGATTTGAGTGTTCGAGACGCCATCCTTCTTGTAAGAAATCTAAGTACTCCAAGTTAGGTCTATGAAAGATCAAAATACAAAGAAAAGTATAGTTAGATAATGTAACACAAAATACTGGATATAAGTTAAGTTATTTTAATAAATAGAAAAAGTAAAACTTATTCAGCGAAGGTTAACTTTCAGCGAAGTAAACTTTTTTGGTGTCAAAAAAGGCAGGTCAAAAGGTCCTGCTCAGGCAGGAACAACCATCTGGGATCTACTTTGAGATGGAGTAATTTGTAGAAAAATACTACACCATAGTCTACATATCTTGGAAATCAAACGCGGTGTGATGAATATGAACAGAAGTTTTCAACAACCAATAAATAGACTTGCAGATCTGTTCCAGCTTTTTACTTTGTCATGATGACAATTGCAACTTGCACCAGGAGTAAGGACAACATATCGCTGTTCATATACAAATTTACGATAAATTAATGTAAACAAATGTACAAGTACAATCTCCAAGTATTCTTCAATAGTATCGGGACAAAACTAATGCTCACAATGGAAATCGTGTTAAGAAAGAGTGGAGATTGTTCAAGAATAGTGTGTAGTAAATATGTATATCGATGATGAACGTCGCTGGTTTCCGGTACAGGACTATTTCTATTTCCTTTCCTTTTTTAAGAATAACTTGTCTATTAGGAGGGTTATCAGTTGATAAAAGATTGTCCTAGACTTTCCACAACAACTTGATGAAAGATTCATCTTATGGTACCAGTAAAGGCATAACTGTATTATACAGTCGAAATGTAAATAAATTAGACATTTACCCTAAATCTTTAAACATTGTATTGCACCTTTTATCATTCGACCTCCATATTATATTCATATCGCGGTCAGGTTTAGATAAAATGGTTGCTCGTGAACCAAAACTTAGTCACAACAGAATCCTGTATCTACTGGAAAAGAACATAAGAACTCTTGAATAGAAACCCGATATTGCTAGAATTGTGGCATTTAGTACTGCCCACTGTGCCATCCATAATTCCATTTATTGTACATTGCCAAACGAAAGAAGTTCTACACTTTCTACGTAAATGTTCAGCTCTAGGTAGGGCTAGATAGCGCACACTAGATAAACCCTTTTCTGACGAACAAACAGAGTTGAAGGCGATCAGTATTGGGGACATATCAGTTTCCTCAATGTAACTGTGTGGGTGTCATTCATCAAATATTAGTCAACATCGTTCTACATTCGGCAAGTCACAAGAGTCGTGGTACTAAAACGGGTCTACTTCGTGCTAATTACGTTTCAGCACAGCTTGGTGACATAACCACCTTTACCTACCTACTTGCTATGATGATTTGAATGAATTTAGTATCATCTCTCAGCCTTCGGTTTAACCAGAGTATCCTTTAAAAAAAGCCAGGATGTCGTTATATAGTACATAGCCAGCTAAATAAAGCTGGAGCTGGTACATCTTAACGAGATCCACACATACATATATGGACACTAACTCGCCTTTTACTTGATTCACCTCGACAAGATTCCTATAGGTATTACTAACATAAACGGAGCTCCTGTATATCTGGCATTAAACGTAGATCAGGAAATATCTCTAAATTATCTGATGTCATCACCCCCAAGGAATAGTTTGCATTAAAACGTTAGCCTTCAATAACGTAGGAGAGGTGGAAAACTACAACCACTCTTAAAACTGAACTAGCGCAATGTGTATTGCATGGATAATTATTATCGGGACATACGTACATATATAAGTGCGTACATTAGAAAGATTAAAATCAATGTATTCACACCAGAAAGCTATAACAAATGATACAATGGAGCATTGAAAATAAAATCAAAACTCCCATCTTCAACTAATGCTTATCACACTCACCTGAATACCGCATCCAAGTAGATACGCTGAAGATTCCTAAAATCGATTTCGTTCATTGATGAAAATGGATACATTGTATAATCGGGGCCCGTCATGGCATTCATAAAAGTCGCTACAGATCGATTTAGCATCTTGAAGAAGGGATCACGTACCGGATACTTTTGTGATCCACATAACACACTGTGTTCCAGGATGTGGGGCAGACCCGTTGAGTCGAAGGGCGTCGTCCGAAAGTTCACAGAAAACACATTATTCGGATCGTTTCGGTCCAAATACCATAGTTCTGTTCCAGATTTATTGTGCTTAAACGTGTAGCTCATTATTCCAAAATCGGGAATACTTTCCGCACGAATACATTTAAAATCCTCATATTCCTTTCCCGGTGAATACTTTCTATCGGCCAAATTCAATATTTCCGGTACAGCTGAGGTGCTACTCTTCACCTGGGTTTGCCCATCACGGGCAAAAACATTCGGCGACGAGGAAAATCTTAACGCCTTAGAGCCTCGAATTTTCGCACAACGAAGAGTTGGCACTTGCTGCAGAAGACGCGTAATCATGCTTGATTCACTAGGCAATAAAAGATAGCACCAAAATACAAAGACACTTTATTATCACGGATGTAACTTGGGTCTTTTTCATTTAACTCATGTACCAATTGGATTGCGTGTGATTATGGAAGAGTTAAATCATTGATTTAATCAAAGAGATCGTGTTGTGGTATATGAATAATTGAGCGAATAACTTACCTGGCTTCAAATATGTGCTAAAGAGATTTGCAAATTCACAAATTATAAAACAAAACCAAGTTTTTTCTAAATAAAACCCCACATGAGAAAAGTCCTTAGAAAAATCCGGACAACTGCCATGACAAATGTGATATGAATTGGGTAAGTTTGATTGTATAACAAAAAAATTTATTAAATTGTACTAGATTATTAGGACGGATAGACGGCGGTTGCTTACACTGCTTCAGTGTGATTAGACGTGTATTGTTCAAACGGTTGTGTTGATAATTTTTGGGTGAAGAGAGTTTGTTGGACAATGTACAAAAAGCGTGACAGCAGGAGTAGCAAGGCTTGATAAATTAAAAAGTTTGTAGATTCGGGAAACCCTTCATGTAAAAGAAACAATCACAAGCAGGATAGAGCTTGGTGTTGTCATGTTCAAACGAGAGAGATTTCGAATCGCGCAAAGAATTTCAGCATCTATTGGAATTAATAAATAAATAAATATGTAAATGTAAGTATGTACTTGAATATTGCGTACTTTTTAAGCTTAATGCGATATTAAAAATTAAATTATTGGTTTGGACTAAATAAGGAATAGAGTAGGAATATAATATGCCAGCTGATACGATAAAAGCCAGACCAAATTCTTAGGCAGTGTTCCTCTTCACAGAGTTTGTGGTTAGATGTCAATGCTTTATATGAAAATGTACCATTTCACCACCAAAACTGAAACTAGTATTTAACAGAAATCTAGTTTAATCCACCTAAAACTTCACAACATTTCGGGGATGGATTACCGTCACTGTATCTAAATCCACGATTCAAAAAAAAATCCTTATACAACACAAATCTAACAGAACTAATCTTTATTTTCATGTTTTAAAGAAAGTAAAATAATAAAACATCGAAATGCATTGAGCTTTGTTTACAAAATGTATTCAAAGTCTCTACAAATCTAAATTCTTAATTTTATATAGATGAGCTATACAAAGACTATACACTATTAAAGCTCGTGAAATAATTTTGTGGGTCTTTAAATCAAAACTAAATTATAGATACATTAAAAAAAATATATAATCCTCGCTTGTTGTTAAAACAAACAGGTACTTACTTACATAATATTAAAAACCAGCACTATCTTCACTTTATACTGTACTCCCAGTTGTCAGATTTTAGATTTGTTTACTTGTTATGAAGTATAGAATTGTCATCATTTTCAATTTTTAATTACGAGGAGGAGTACACTAACTTCATTTCTTAACACATATTTCGCAAAAAAAGGAATAAAAACAGCCTGAAAATTAGTTCCCACTACAGCATGCCCTACGAAGATGACCAAGATTACTTGGAGGGATCGAGAAGATCCCTTCGAGAAAGGAAAAGAAAATCACACACAGAAAGAAAGTTGCGAAGCAAAGCTGACGAACTCAAGTTTCTTGAAGATTTCGATCCAGGCAAATCGAACCGTGAGAAACGTAAGCTGCGACGAAAACCAAGTGTACAATCTTCAAAAATGCCAGCTGTTTACGACGACAGGGGACGTATCCGCACCAATCGATTGGACATTTGTGATTGCATGGACGAACAGTGTCCCGGTTGCTGGTTTGAGTGTGAGAATTGCTATTCCAATAAATGCGGTGTGCACTGCCGCTTGAATAGAAAGTTCTTCTATGAATGCATAACCTTTGACGGGAAGGATGCGACCATAAAAAACAGATATTTCGTCTCCAAATAAATTGCTTTATCTCATTTTGGAATGCGAATAGAAAAAGAGTTCTATAAAACGAGTTTGTACATCGTCTTAGTTTTAAGCCACTTATAATTGTAAATTGATGTTCTAGAAATAAAATTTGGTGTTTTTATCTCCCAATACCTCAGTAATTGGTCTGTTTTGCCGGCATTTAATAAACTTGTGTTGTGAATAGGCGGACACAAATCCCACAGAGTTGTTTTCAGATTCCTTCAGTCGTACTGTTCTGTATCTTGGAGGTAACAATCGGTTATAGGTTCAAGGGGATATCTCTTCTGCCCTACAAGCCCGACGTACACAGTGGAGGAAATCACATCCATTCTACTCCTTCCGAAAAGATATTAAATTGTACAAACAGTGGGTGTTTTTATGCAGGAGAAAGGACAAATTTAATGTTAATTCATCACGGATTTGTTCTAAACGTTTTACAGATAGTGATTTCATCCCACCAAATCCGATTTTTGAACAAGACGGAATGGTATGTAAGACAGAACGCTTAAACGAAATGTTTTGCCATCACTATTGCTTCCCTTAAAAATGCAAGCGATGTAGAAATGCAGAAACGAGCTAAGCATAGCAACCCCTGGTAAATTAAATTTTAATTCTGTGGAGCATTTATTAGATGTGTGTTATTGGTCGTATTATAAGGAGCTTCATCGGGACTCAGGTACACAACGAAAGTGAGCCAATAACAATTGAGATGATGATGATTTATCTGAATCCACGTCAGAAATCGAAATTAGCTTACTCGAAACCCAAATACTTAACGAATGTGACTCTTTAACAAGTGAGAACGATGCTATTTCTTCTGATTCCACATCAAAAAACTTGGAGACAATTTTACCTGTGATTGACGCAGATCTACACCATCTTTCGCTTGCAGCGTTCAAACTGAGTTTACTTTACCTTCGTATTCAGAATGAGTTAAAAAAACCTGAAAAACTGAATTTCTCTATTAATTCTTTTTTTTAGATTACAGAATGAAATCCCAGAGCGAAATCCCAACAATGCTGGAAGCAGCCGCAAGTTATTAACTCCATTGGAAATATTTTCACCAAAGGGCATTTGCAAAAGTTGGAAAGCCCAAAAAACGTACATATAAAGCGGTCATTGGAAGATATTGCTAATGCGATATCAATACATGCTGCAAGTCCACGGGCAAATCAACTGCTCTAAAGAAAGGAGTATCCACTTCCAGCCATAATAAAACATGTTCATGTGAACAACACGTAAAACAAATATTTTTTGCTCCAGGATGTATTTCAGAATCAAATGGCTTAATAAACAATTAGAAGAAGAAAATAGTAGAAAATCTAAAAAAAAAGTTAAATAAAATAGCTTCATAAAAGTTTCAAGATGACCAATCTAAAACTGTTGTCCCACTGTCCTGAAACCGCTTCTCAGTGGCACGAGAGCGATGTACGAGGCATCTTGCAGCATCTGTTGAAGTGAGCTCAAATGGTAACGTTTCATTCAAATTAAAACCTCGCACACAACGTCAGAGACTCTCCCAAATTTAAAGCTCTTCGAAACCTCGTATTTAGACTTTACTTTATGCCAGTAACTCTGTATATTCCTGGGGTCGGGAGCTGTTATCAAAATCATTTTCTTGTCGCTAAAAATTACAATGCTCCATTACTTGGGCCACAACAAAAATGGTGTAAGCATTGACTGCTTTTTCTTAAAAATTAAGTTCTCATTTGTGCTTTGAATACGATCCTTCTGCAAATAACTGGAACATCTAGTTAAGCTTTAATTTGACTTGAGAATAACTTTTTTTTCAGACCTCATGTAAAACCAGTTTCGCCGCGTGTGAGTAATGACTTTCCAAACTATTTTCGTTTATTTGTCCTAAACTTCCTGCAGAGATATGAAGTTATCACATATCTTTAAAAACTTTTACGAGAACTGCTCAAACAGTTACAATTATGCGAAACAATTTTTTTACTTGTATACTGCGGGTAATTTCCACGTCGATCGACTATCATCTGCAGGGCCTTTTCTGATCGATTGTCCCTTAATCTGTCAATCCCAGTGACTGTACTGTACTGTGACCAGTACTGACAAAAAGTTGCTTAGGAGGAAGCTCTACGTGGATAAGTACAGGGTTCAACTCGGCACGAGATGGGGTACGTGATGCACGCAATTGAGGAAATAAAGAAAGCTGTTCGGAAGTTTTACCAAAAGGTAAAAGAACATGTCAAGGGTACTTTGGCCGAAGTATGCTGAAACGAAAAAGGAAACCTAACAGTAGAATCGCACTAGATGGTTAGAGTATGGAAACATCATTCTGCAGACAGAATGGAGCAATTCACCTAAACAGTAGGAACGAACTTTTCCATCCACTCGACATCCAATCTAAAATTCTGTTGCTTAAGCCCAACTGGCCCAACTGTCGAGCATTTCAAAACAACAAGGGGAAACTTGGTAGGGAGTGTGCATCAATTCATTTGAAGAATATGTTCGAACGAAAGTATCCCCAATGAATGGCATATCAGCATAGTTTGCCTGATCCTCAAGAAAGGAGACAAGCAAGACATTGTATTGAGTGTGTACGTGCTGAAAATCAGCTGATACACAGTTCTACTTTATAAAAAAATCAATTTTATTTTTCTTAACAAACTACAAAACTGGAAACCTCTATATTGAGTGATGACGATTCTTTTCTTGCCTCGCCCTCGACGACTGGTAATTCAAATATCTTCCTTCAAGCTATTCTCGGGCCATCTCGTAAGTTTTGCTATAATGGACATCGCAGGCCGCAGCGCCACCTAGTTGACTAAAAATGTATTATCTTAACGACATTTCACAGATTCGTTTCTAAGCTACACTCTATCAACTGATTGCACTCAGTTGTTGTAAACATAGACTAAGTTAATACCTAAACCACAAGCACTGGGCGCAGTAGATTCTATGTTTGCCTTGACTGTCTGTGGTTTCAAGTCACAACCCTTACGCTTTGTCTTTTACCAGTTCAGACAGATAGATGGCACTATTGTGCTGAACAAATTCGGAAAGCCGTTAATAAAAAATTAACAAAAATCTTCTAGAGACATCTGTTGTAGGGAATGGTTGCAATAATTTGAATAAGTAGTTCAATTGTGCGCCAATTGAATCTAGAATTCTATGAATAATTTCAAGCTGGCGGACAATATTGCTTCTCATTCTCTCCGCTTCGAACTCCGCCTTCTAGTTATGTTGGCGTGACTTTCCCGCAGATTCTATGAAAGTGACATAGAACGACTTTTGCCGGCAAAACAGCGCAAAAGTAAACAATCAGCTGTCAACGTGAACTCAAATTCATGTTTATATTAATTTTTGTTCACAAAATGCGTTATTTGTGAATAAATTTTACTAACAATTTAGAAATTACTTATAATTGAATGTTAAATACTATAAGAAGCATGTACAATGAATGCCAATGATATGCATGACGAACCAGAAGCGACAAAGGAGGAATCCAAGTCAATCAAAGCTATTGTCAAGGACACTGTTCATCAGATATGCTCTGGACAGGTAATACATTTCATCAAATAACAAATTGCTAATCATAAATATGGCATGTATGTACATACATATGTAGGTAGTCCTCAGCCTAGCGGTGGCAGTTAAGGAATTGGTCGAAAACTCTATTGATGCTGGGGCAACGCTGGTTGAGATCAAATTGCACAATCAAGGACTTGATTCTGTAGAAGTTTCGGACAATGGACACGGAGTGGAGGAGGGAAATATTGCAGCAATGAGTAAAATACTATTTGAATATTTTCAACGTGCAATGCATTTCATAACTTAGATTTCAGCTGCCAAGTACCATACATCAAAGTTGCGGGAGTTTGTTGACTTGCAAGGGATCGAAACTTTCGGCTTTCGTGGTGAAGCTCTGAGTTCCCTGTGCGCTCTCTCTGATATGATTATCTTCACGAGGCATTCTTCGAAAAATGTTGGTGAGTTTTACTTAAATTGCTATAAATTTCTATATCTGAAAGCAACAGATATGGTTTGACTGCTGATTTTGTTTTCAACACTTTGAGGATTGATATTTGCAAATCTGTCTACCGGGAGGTTTATCCAAAGATCACTCGCTCTGTAATAAAAACATATTTCGGCAAAAACATGTTGGGTATTTAAATATGTACATACATACATTTGTGCATACAGTATCATCTTTGATATGACACGGATCGTTGTCATGTTGAAATACCCATTCTAGTAGCATTTCCCATTTCATTTTTTTTTCAAATACTTGATATCCGCTATAGATAGTAAACTATCCGTTTCAGTTCCAGTTCAAATTCTTCTTAATTACGAGTTATTATTCAAATCTGTTTATTTATTTCAAAAACACTTTTTTTCAAAGGAATCCGTATTGAACTTGATCATGATGGTAAAATAAAGAAAAAAGCTCCGTGCGCTAGACAAGTTGGCACAACAGTATCATTAAGTAATTTATTTTCCACACTTCCTGTGCGAAAGCGCGAGTTTGCAAGAAATATCAAAAAGGAGTTTACGAAAATGTGTCACGTTTTGCAGGGTTACTGCCTAGTCTCTAAAGGAATACGAATCATTTGCTCGAATTTCAATGCCAAAGGATCGAAATCAGTCATTTTAGCAACACATGGGTCACAGAACTACCTTGACAATATTCATGCTGTTTTTGGAGCCAAACAAGTAGGCGACTTAGTAAAGCTGAAGTCTCCATTTGAAGAAAAGCTTACAGTTGAAAGTCTCGCTGATCTAAATGAGACAGATTCTACTTTTCAAATAACCGATGAAGATATTGAACGTTTAAACGCAGGACAATTTCAATTAGAAGGCTGGATCTCTAGTTGCGAGCACGGTAAAGGCAGAGGCACAAAAGACAGACAATACTTTTTCGTGAATTCCAGACCATGTGAACCACATAATGTAAGTATTCATATGTACATATATGGAACTATATGTCATATATTTAATATATATTATTAGGTCTCCAAAGTAATCAACCAAATCTACCACCGCTACAACCTTCAACAAAATCCATTTGTCTTTCTTAACGTCCTAACAGAGAGATCTCAAGTGGATGTAAATTTAACACCAGACAAGCGTCAATTACTCATCAACAACGAAAAAATCCTTTTATTGGCCGTAAAGAAAGCCTTGCTCAACACATTCGGTAATATACCCTCAACATATAGAGTGCAGAATACCACGTTAGATAATTTATTTGCCCGCCAGCCGATTGAAAGCACAAAAGAAGTCGATAGCGATGAAGAAGTTAAAGTTCCAGCTAATGGACCTAAATTTCTTCAGATTTTATCTCAATGGAAAGCAACTGGTGATACGTTGGGACCGATGACGAATAATACAAAAGGAAAGAAGAGAAAACCTGTTGATGAAATATCAGTGCGAACTGCAAAAATGACGAAAATGCAGAAATACTTAGAAAGTGGCGGTAATACTTCTTTTCAACTCGAGGGGAACAAAAGTTCCGTTGGCAGTTGCAAGTCAGATTCTGAATCGGATAAAGAATGTGATGTGAGCATTTTAGACGCCGATAAACTGAAAGCAGAATCAAAGGGTAAGTGATAGATGAGAGTAAAAATGATATTATACATAGATCAGATTAATTTCTTTAGTATACGAGGTATACTTAGACCTGACATAGGTCCATTGTGCAGTTGCTTGATTAGTTAGATAGTTAATCAGTTATTTAATGTGAGTGATTTGCCGTAAACGGTCCTGGAATCATTTTATTTTAGCAAATAAGCCTTCTGATTCTTAGAGTGTTATTCACCTTGTCTGAGATTACTAATGTAGCCAAGAGCGAGACAAATCCAAACCATGTGGTCGATCTGTAGCTGATGATGAAATGCCCAACTTATATACACGCCTACCTATTATGCAATGATCGGTGCTGACGTTGACTAATTTAGAGAGGATTATACTTTTATTTTTCATATTCAGTAGGTCATAGCAATTGTCGGACTAGAACTGCTTATATCAGAGTAAGCTTGTCGTGCTAAGTAGGTTCATTATTCAACGATACGTACCAAGAATATTATCCTTGCCTCAAAATCGTATAAAATCTTGTTTTTGTGAGGTACGTGATACTCACGACCGTTGTACGTAATTTGGCAGAGATTAGAAATAATTGTATTGGGGAACACCTCAAAGGACTCTGGTTCAACATCTCACTTTGTCAAGTTGTTAAATGGTATAAAGCAAAAGAAGTGGTAGCCTATATAAATAAAATAAAAATATTATAAATACATATATTAATTGTTACAAAAATAAATACTTGTTGTTACAAAAAAATGTATTTGACATATTGGTGCATGATTATTCCGAAAACGGGTTTTTCTCAGCGGGGGTATACATATGTATGTATGTATGCATGTATATATGAAGTTGATACTTGGTCGAAGACATGATTGTTGATCCTGGCTTGGTTGCATAACCGACTGAGTAAAAGTCACCATCGATCGCCGACCTGCTTTTTTAATTGAAAATGATTGTAATACCGTGATACCCAGAAGCAGATTTTTTTGACCAACGAAGTAGAAATTTAAGTTCTACTCTAAGAGCCATAAACACCCTTATTTCGTTTTACTAAAACGATTATAGTTCTTCAAGGTGTTTCGTTTTTTAAGAGTTATTTCAAGTAGTGGTCATTATTTACACATACAGACGACTGAGTTCGCTGCCAATAAATTGGGTCCACTGCTCCTGAGCATTACGTTTACGTCTTTGTATCTCACCAAATTATATAGCTTTGTTCCTTTTACGGTGTGGTTGGATTTAGAAGGGTTTCTGTGGTCATTATTTCAATATTTATATAGATTTCAAAATAAATTTATAGCGTACATATGTACATACTATAACATCACCGTTATTTATTGTTAGAATTTGATAATTTATTGCTTAACCAAAGCACCAATGAGCAAGAGGAAACTGTTGAACAAATTGACTGTAAGACAGTTACCGCACCCAAGATGACATTATTCGAATTTAAACGAACAACTGATAAAGAAGAACTAAAAACTAAAAGTCGAAAAAATACTGAAATCGAAGAGCTCGTTCCAAAGAAAGCAATAGTTCTTGACTCGAGCGATGAAGAAAGCGAACTATCTATTGGGGCATGTCATGAAATTAAAACATCAATCGATGAAATACGAAGGGCTGCGCGACTTGAAGAAGAATTAGACGCGGAATGTATGCAGAAGCGGCTAGATCGGTTGAAATTTAAAAGTCGTATAGACCCCAGTCAGAATAAATCCGCCGAGGCAGAGCTTGAGCTTGAAATATCTAAAGAAATGTTCGCTAAAATGGAAATCATAGGTCAATTCAACCTGGGCTTCATCATTGTACGTATTGGTTCGGATTTACTGATTGTCGATCAGCACGCCACAGACGAAAAGTACAACTTTGAGCAACTCCAGAGTACGACAGTATTACAATATCAACCACTTGCTGTTTCGCAGCAAATAGAAATGACAGCCGATAGTGAAATGGTTCTTATGGATAACTTGGAGGTATTTCAGAAAAATGGATTCAAGTTTCAAATCGATGAGGATGGTGAGTTTATTTACTTAGATTTCAATTTAGTACTTTATTTATTGTACATTTAGGACCACCTACTAAGAGGGTAAAATTACTCGGAAAACCTTTCAGTAAGAATTGGGAATTCGGTAAGGACGACATTGATGAGTTGATATTCATGTTGAAGGATGCGCCGAAGGGATCACTATGCAGGCCGTCAAGAATACGAGCCATGTTCGCATCTAGAGCGTGCAGAAAGTCGGTCATGATTGGTACTGCTTTGACTGAATCCACTATGCGTATGTTGATCAACCACATGGGCGAAATCGATCAGCCTTGGGTAAGGATATAGTATAAACTCTGGCATTGTATTTATGCTGTCCATGTTTTGTAGAATTGTCCACACGGTCGCCCTACGATGCGGCACCTTGTCAATACAGAAATGCTTTTAGAGGCAAATGAGGATGATGAAGACGACGAAAATGGCAGTCGCAAAGTCGACGATAAACTAGAAATTGAGAGAGGGGAGAATGGCGAGGATGAGAAGGACGAAGAGGAAGAAAATATGAACGATGAGGAAGAGGAGAATATTGACGAAGAAGAGAGCGATGAGGATGAGTAGGAAGAAAATGATGAGTAAGAGAACATCGGATGTAAAAAGATCAGTTAAACTCACTTTATTGTATTTCACATATGTTCATTATTAAAGAAAAAAAAAACCATTTTAAACACTTATCGTCCTAAATATATTGAATCCACTGTGCGCAGTCGATAAGATTACTCCAGGTAATTGGGGGTGCCAGTGCAGTTCCTTTATTTCCTTCTGTCCCTGATGAATAAACAGAAGCTGAGGTGGAAGTTTGCTGATTTCATCGTCATTGTTAGACTGTTCTGTTTGCTGGTCCTGATCCTTCTCCACTGCTAGATCCCAAAGGGCAATTTGGTCGTCATCGCCCCCGGATGCGAGGACAGTGGCATCTTTAGGATTCCATTCAATAGTGGTAATATGATCTGTGTGGTGTTTGAATGTTGCGATAGGTTTCTTGGTTTGAAACTGTCTTAAATCCCATATATGCAGGAATCCATCATCACCACCACTAGCAATGAAAGGTTCTAAGCGGTTCCATGAAATCACATTGATATCACTCTCGTGGGCATTCTCACATGTAAGCATACAAGCCTTCTGCGGTGCAGCTCTGCAGTCCCAAATTCGTATACTTTTGTCGACGGAACAAGATGCCAGCACACTCTTTTCATTCGGGCTCCACTGTAGATCTTCTACTGATTCAACGTGGCCAACAAGTGGGCGCTGATCAACCTTCCAACTTCCACCTTCCAGAGGTGACCAGATGTGAATATGCCGCCTGCAAATAAAAGTTCCGTACAATACCAATTCAAGAATAAGGCACAACAAACTTACTTGCAATCCCCGCTTGCCAATACACCTTGTGCGATAGGACTCCAGTCTAATGCAAATCCTTCCTGTTGATGTCCAGTGAAAGTAAAAACCGGCTTAACATGTTCTTCTTGCTCGTATTGTTTCAAAATCTGTGGGTCTTCTACAGCTTGCAATTCCTTGGATAAATTCCAAATACTAACACGTCCCAGTTCGCTCCAAGAGGCTGCGAAATCCGTGTTTCCAATTTTAGTAGCTCGAACTCTATTCACACATCCCTGGTGTTTAATGAGAGCACAAGTCATTTGGGGTTTTTTCGCCGCTTCATTGTCGACGTCTTCGTCCTCTGAATCGTCTAATTCTTCTTCTTCTTTTTCATCGTCTTCTTTTTCTTGAGTCTTGTGCAAATTATGCATTTTCATAACTATCAGGTTATTGACATGAGTACGCGCTGCTTGTGTGCCACATACCATGTAAGCCGTCAAGGGATACTTCTCTCGGGATTCACCCAGCTGATCAGGAATAATATCAAAGCTTAGACATGGGGCACCTGTGGATGCTTGGTGTAACATAACGTATGCTGACTCGTCACAAACTAGCTCCTCTCCTTCTTCCAGCGATTTACCAGGAAGGTAGACTTCCTTTGGCTTCTTAGGTCCCTCCTGATCATCATCTCCATCGCCGTCCATTTCTTCATCACCATCGTCGGGCTCAACAATTTCCATTTCCAATTCGTTTTCCATATTTTCCCGCAAATATGTATTCAAAAATGTATTCAACAAAATTTAGAAAATCGATTTGATTTTATCAACCTAGCTGTCAACCAATGACGTTTCGAAGCACGTGTTTAGAAATGAGAGTTTAGAATAGAAAGTGTTCGTTAGAATTATGGATTACGGTATGTTCCACTAAAAAGTTCCTCCAAACACAAATGAGTGTAAGCACATTATTAGGTTCTAAGTAATAAGCTGCTAGTTGTGTGTCAGTTAATTGTGAACATTATTTACATATATTAATATATGTGATTGCTGAAGGCAATGAAGAATAGGCGTGAGCAGGAGCAGAGCTGAAATGTCGTGAAGTTTTTAGAAATATATGTTTCCGTACTAAATAGAAATGAAATCTTAACTAAATTTGAGTGCGAGGAAAAAGAAAATATCTTACCTTAAGTGTTAGTTTATCGCAAATTTCTAACCTTTAGAAAATTATTGGGTAAGAATTCGTATGACCTTCCATTTTAAACAATTGTTTTGCTCTTTTATAGTTTCTTTTATTTAGCAATAATTTTTCATAGGGAATGAAATCAAACAAAAATTCGTACCTGCTGGGGTTCTAATTGCGCTACAATGGATGTAGAAGCCAATTCTATAATTAAGTTAGATATTTATTTTTAAGAACTACATACATGCGTCAACTAAACAAACTAAACTAAAACGAAAACGCTCATCTCAAGCGTATGTCATGTAGCCATCGAATTTATTCGTTCGCGCGCTGTCAGATAAAACTTGACGTATTCAAATTTTAAATTTGAAATATTGTTTGCAAACAAGTACATATTAGAATAAAACATGAACGAATTTCGTCTTAAAGTGCTTATTGGGGGAAACGTAGTTCTTGCGGAATGCTCAGGGCGGGAACCAGAAATGTTTGTCCCTGTAATAGTGAACAATCGGATTACACTTCAAAATGTCCATGAGAAAAGGCGGTGCTGTAAACCCAATTTGAATAACTTTCTTAAGCCATCTAACAATAAGATTGCAACCACCCCCCGGACTAAAAGACTGTCCATTCAGCCTCTTGTACCACTAGCAAACAGTACGCCGGACAGGACAAGGCTACCGTTCAAAGAAAACCAAAGTCCACAGCGACGGTATCCCACACCCGAAATTGTTCGACGAGCTGCAGTGCAAAATAAGAATATTTCAGTTTCAATACCCGGTTTGGCGCCAGGATTGAAAATCGTTCGTTTGCATAGAGTCCCTACCCCCAACACTCCTAATAAACTGGCAAGGATTGCTCCTTTGTCTAGAACTCAGAGTCCCATTTCAACGGCCCTTAGTAGAAGTCAACCGGAAATTCTAAGAAATCTATCAAATGTATCCAGCTTCAGAACTCCACTTAGTCTTCACACCACAAGAGACACAGTTCCATCAAAGTCACCAAATCAATCGTTTCTTTTAAGGAGAATCGATAAAACACCAGGCTCTGGAACTAAGTGGAGAAAATGCATTACACCACAAAGGACATATATTCGTCGAACCAATACTCGGAAGACACCACTTAAATTGTCTGTGAAACCCATTCCGTTTGGAAAAAATGGTCAATTATTACCAGACTTTCGCCTAAATCCGACTAAAAATCCAGTGGGTGATGGACCACTCATGATTAAGCGTCGAAAATTGGTTATTGATAATAGTTTATCGATAACCCCTAAAACTTTCAAGCATCAACTCAAGCACACCGATGATCTGAAACGCAGTGACTTCCGATTGCCAACGAGTCGGAGGCAGTTCATTACTTCTCAACTAACTGCATTTGATTTTTTGACCAACTCTTGTTATTATCCGTGCATTGCGAAAAATCTTAATGCCATGTTTCGTAAAGGCTGTCTTAACAAGCAAGCAGAAACAATTAAGAAATATCAACAGCTCATCGTGGACATATCCAGTACTACGACCAGTTAAAGTTTTTTCCTTGTTTTATTTTTTCATTGTATTTTACTTTACAAATTTTTATATATGTATGTACTTAAGAAAATGTATTTTAAAGTCCTTAAATAAACTCATTATTTCGTTTTGAATTAATTGCTTTTTTTTAAGTTTATTCGTGCATAGCTTCTTTAGAAGAAATAACTAGTGGATTGTGTTTTGGTGCAATAAAGTGACAAGCAAGTCACAATGCTGCAATGCTAAAGCTTTAGTTGCAAGATGTGACTTATCGCTTATCGCTTATCGTAAAAGACAAAACAATAGCGTTCCTCTATAAACATCATGGGTTAAACGTGAGCCTGAATGAAAGACTCTTTAAATGAATTTGCAATCTGGGGTTAATTGATAATGCATACACGTCGTGGAAGATTCGGGTCAACCCAAACCACATTGTTAACACTTTAGATATCTCTCCAACTTTTTAGAGTATGACAGTTATGCACGTCGTATCTATTATTAACATATCGCCTACTACGAATCCAAAAATGCCCTGCACTCTAGTGGCATTATCAAGTCTTATGTATATTTTCGAAAATTGAGCAAGAACCGATGTGACATCGAACTGGAAACCAAGTGGTTTCAACAGGATAGCGCAATAGCCCATACTGCCGCCCAAACTATGGAGTTCTTGACAGAGCAATTTGGCGTTACACCATCTCACGAAATGAAGCACTTAATTGCCCACCAGAATAATTTCCATTTTCGCATAATAGTGCAGACACATCTAAAGAATACAAAAAAAGGGATACTCCATTTTCTTAAGAGGTAACCTTATGGCGTTTTACTTAAACTCCTATTCTTTCGTTTTTTAAGTTCTTTCGTGTTTTAAGCGTTATTTCAGAAATTGATCCCCATAAAATGCCTTCATCAGTGAATATGTGTACACTCCACACTCAAAATCTGGAATAACCAAAACCCTTTCAAATGTTTATGCATAGGTAGATACGAAATTCATATATGTAAATATGTACGTGATTATTCTTGAATTATCATTTATTAGTAATTATCCACTGAAGACACATTGATTTAAGAATTTTAGCTGTGATGTACAATAATTACTCTTACTCAATATACTTTCAGGACAGCGTGTTATAGCATTTAGGGTAACACACATATAGAATAGCATGTAATAGTCGTTGCATTCTGCTTTCGTTTGAAAGTGACCGATTTTTTGTAAAATGTTTTCCTTTCCTGTGGCATTAGCATAAAAAAAAACATACATATGTATGTATATATATATTTATATATGTATGGTTGTAAAATCAAATCCACAAGCAATCCGTACTTACCAAATTTGTCACAAGATTCAGCTGCATTGATGTATCTGTTCCTATCATCACTAATTGGTTGCAAAAATAATTTCACATTCTCAAGGATAATAGTGTCGTTTACCATTAGATTGTGTTCCGTATAGAAACATTCCATCATGCACTTTAATTTATAAAAAAAAGAAGAAAAAAGACTATGTGTGTATTTACTTTACGGGAATCTACATAAATATTGCTATCGGTTTCAACCAACGCACCTTTAAAAAATAATGCCAGTGAATGGTAAAAACAAAAAACAAAAAGTCTTCCAAAGGATCAAGTGTCCTCAAGTTGCCCTAAACATTATACACTTAATAAAGATGAAGGAAGGGCGAGTAAATACAAATAAACAACAATACGAAATTAAGGATAACTAATTATCGAAAAACGTGGAGGATCTATTTAAATACGTATCATAAGGATTATAGGTCTTTCACCAATTATTGGATATTTCTTAAATCTTTGCACCACTTAAACCAACGCCGTTGCCGCACCAACCAATCATTGGATTCCAACTATGTTCGTGTACCGATTAACAAGGAGCTACGCGATGGACCTCTTTACTTGGAGTCTTCGTTGGTTGTCCATAATTTCGATTATTTCATATAAAACTTTACAAAATGAGTAAGAAAAAAGGTTACGGAAGACTAGCCATTCATGGTTCCTTTCAAATATTGAGTTGGTACTGTTATGAACTTCTACATGTTTGTCTGGGGAAGTGGTATCGTATCCGGTCCGACCTGTATGTTATGCTACACATGTATTCAATGCTAAGTATGTAGATATCAATTAAAGTAACTGTACAAAGTTTTTTTTATCGTTCAGATTTTCATTTACTGAATTAAAGAAAATAACAACCTGCATTCTGCATAAGTATGTTGTTCTCACTTGACCCACTACTAAATGTTATTTGAAATTATTCCTAAAGTGTTTGCATACGTTAGTGTAAGGTGTCTTATTAAGTACCTCAATTGAATTTAAATTTCTCTCTTTAAAACAAGGGTCATCAAAAACTAATAGGAACGTCTCGCTATTATTGCAGCATTCCATTAAATCCTAAAAAAAAAATTATAAAAAAAATATCACTTTGTTTGAACACCAACACGACAATGTCTGAATGCATACCCGGGACAATTCCACTTGTTGTGCTTTAGTACAATCATCTGCGAGTGCCTAAAAAAAGTTTATTGTATATTAAATTTGGTTACTTCTGTTCTGTTGGTTTAAAATGTGTTTAAAATGATTATAAAAATAGTTCACTTACACTATTTAAACAAACTATAACTATGAGTACAATTTTGTAATTCATTTCGACGGTTGTTTATTATAGAATGCTAATGCTCTGCAGATTTGTTTAAATAAATACAGGAATGAAAAGTTATCAGAAAAATTTCCTAGTAGATGAAATCAACTGAAGTGCCCCTCCACAAGAGTAGTGCTATTAAAATGCACATTGATTTTATTGTATGTAGATATGTACATAGTGTGCCATGATGTGATAAATGAGGTACTAAACCTAAATGATACATATAAAATTAATTGGAAAAGCGATATGGGGTGTTATGAGTAATATTTCCCGTAATGTATCTAAAATTGCATGATCACATCCACGTCGTGCCTCTTGATTATCTATCCGATAATAACCGATCAATTTTGTATGCTAAGACTGATTGTACAGGTCTTTTTGATCCGATCAGATGTCAAGAGGAATCTGCATTAGGAAGAATCAAGAAACTACAGCCTGGTTAAAATCTGGTCTGGGCAGTAGAAGAAACTAATAACTCATATTATCTACAAGTGTAGCTAGATAAAATATTTCTCAAAAAATCTTTATTCGATTTATACTCCAAACTTCTTCAAATATTAACGATGTTAATCAACTATTTATTGAATTAATCATAGGATTATGCCGATAGCATTGGTAGCTGTTGCTATATTAAATTGTTCTCATTGTAAGTATTGTATTTACTATTATTTATTTATATATTCATACATATAAGTATGCATGTGTGTATACATACATATGTGTATATATTATACTTATTATAATTGTACAGTGAAATCTCTTATAAGCGGAGAGCTGCGGGACCAACGTTTTTCGTCCGCTTTATAGGAATTGTAATATATTAAAGTTGACCCACTTAACTCTGTGAAATATGATCGGGGGATGTACATATGTATGTAAATTTAAATTTATACCTCGATCGAAAAATTAGACCGTGTAGTGTGGTCTAGCAGGCGTCTATCATAACAGTACGTGGGTCAGCTGCTTCACGAGTTAAAAGGGTGTCGAGATATACACCAGACATTCTTCGCCCTCATCTTTAGGTGCTCAGTAAAATCTATTGTATCACAGTTTCTTAATTGGTAACATTGACATGTTCGACATGAATTTTACTGCCGTTACTATAGAAGACATTTTGAGGCAGTGCTGTGCTATTTCATTTCACTTCCGCCGCCGTACAAAACCATGCGCGGCCTGAATTTCATCCCCGGATCCACTCTTGGGAAGTTTTAATGTTGAAAGCAAGACCTTTGGTCTAGACACTGAATGTAATATGAGCGCTTTATTCCATTGTGTATCCTAGAAGTCGATAAATTGCAATAGAAGTGCAGACATTCTCTCCCACGATTTATGAAAGCTATTCCTGTATTCAAACGAATGTTTTTCTGAAACAGATAATCTCTGTTAGGCTACCGGACTTTCCCATGCACCCCCTGTGTGTAAATTCAGAAACACATCACTTGCATCATGATCCTGTTCATTAATGCAAACAAATGGCATCATATTCAATGGCAAACGTTCATTACTAGAATTTAAGTAAACTGATGCGCAAACAGAACAAAAAAAAAGTATTATCGAAAAGCTTGATTCGGTAGGAAAGAAGTAATGAAAAAATGTCCGAGAAGAGAGCAAAATAAGAATTTACACATTTTTAATAGTAAATAGGTATGTAATTATATTTTGACATTTTTTTTTACAAAGTGCTTCATATCCGAGGAAAAGAAAAAGAATTTCCTTTAGGGAAAAAAATCAAAATCAGCATTAAGTGTACATCGCAAATTAGAACAGATCCCGCATGGCTGGAACATTTTTGAAGTTTCACAATTTACACTATAATCGATTCAATAATCTCCACAGGAACTATCCTCGTCTACCAGCTTAAACAGTCAATACAGTTTCGAATTCAGCTGGCAATATAGATGCTTCAGTCATACTTAAAAAATGTGTGTCCATAATGATGTAGGAAAATAGTTTTACATTACTTTTTCCTTTTATATATTGATATAAAAAATCTGTTGAATTATCCTCATATCCGACTTCACCTGCTGCTCATTGATTTTGAAAAGGCGTTTGAAAAGGCCAATCGGGAATTGATTTAGCGTGATAAATTAATAGCAATTATCAAGGCTACATATGATGGGTCCACATGTCACGTATTGCACAGAGGAAGGCTGTCAGAGGAATTCGAAGTCCAAAGTGAGGTAGAAACGGAGGAATTCGATAGACTCTTACATCTGAACTCAAACACCGCAACTACGCCGACGACGTACTTATGCCTGCTGTCACATAGAATTATGGACCTTCACCAAATGACAACAAACGTGGAGAGAGAGGCAGACGTCGTTGGGCTGAAAATTAACTCGGTAAAAACAAAAATGATCAGCCTAGGACCGAGCTCATCAGCTCATGTATGCATTGCTGGACAAACGGTTGAGGGAGTTGTGAGTTTTCAATACATTGGGAGTATTGTATTAACCGATGGCGGAACCGAACTGGATGTAGCCAGCCGAATAGGCAATGCTAAATCTGCGTTTGGGATGCTATCCACAGTTTGGCATAGCAATGCGATTAGCTTAACCACCAAGCTACGACTGTTCCGTTCCAATGTTGAATCCGTGTTGCTATATGGATGTGGTACCTGGAGGGTGACCGCCACTATCACGAGGAAGCTGCAAACGTTCGTCAATAGGTGCTTACGTTTCTGGCCAAACCGTATCTCTAACGAACAACTCTATCAGAGAACGGGCCATGAACCTATAGGCACAACAATACGACGACGAAAGTTGCAGTGGATTGGACATACTCTCCGAAAGGGTGACAGGTCCAAAGCTAACCACGCGATGCAATGGAACCCGCTTACTCAGGATGGCAGTATACTGGGAAGCACGGCAACTGGGAAAGAGTTGGGGAGAACTGAGACACATTTCCAGACACCGCACACGATGGCGCGTAGGCATTGTCGAGGCCCTAGGACCCACAAGGGGATAGATGACTTAAATAATAGTGCAGACACATCTAAAGTACACAAAAGACTGGATACTCCATTTCCAAGAAGTAACCTTATTCCCCATGGCGTTTTACTTAAACTCCGATTTTTTCGTTCTTTAAGTTGTTCCGTTTTTTAAGAGAAACACACACTGAATTTCTGGAATAACCAAAACTCTTTCAAATGTTTATGCATAGGTAGATACGAAATTCATATTTGAAAATACGTGATTATTCTTGTATTATCATTTATTAGTAATTATCCACTGAAGACACATTGATTTAAAAATTTTACCTGTGATGTACAGTAATTACTTTTACTCAATGTACTTTCAGGACAGCGTGTTATAGCATTTAGGGCAATACATATATCGAATAGCATGTAATAGTCCTTGCATTCTGCTTTCGTTTGAAAGTGACCGAATTTTTGTAAAATTTTTTCTTTTCCTGCGGCATTAGCATAAAAAAAAACATATGAAATATGTAGTTTGTACAATTAAATCCACAAGCAATCCGTACTTACCAAATTGATCACAAAATTCAGCTCCATTGATGTATCTGTTCCTATCATCACTAATTGGTTGCAAAAATAATTTCACATTCTCAAGGATAATGGTGTCGTTTACCATTAGATTGTGGTCCGTATACAAACATTCCATCATGCACTTTAATTTTTTTAAAAAAAGAGAAAAAAGACTATGTATGTATGTATTTATTTTAGGGGAATCTACATAAATATTGCCATCGGTTTCAACCAACGCACCTTTAAAAAATAATGCCAGTGAATGGTAAAAACAAAAAAAACAAGTCTTCCAAAGGATCAAGTGTCCTCAAGTTCCCCTAAACAATATACACTTAATAAAGATGAAGGAAGGGCGAGTAAATATTACTAAACAACAAAACGAAATTAAGGATAACTAATTATCGAAAAAGGTGGAGGATCTATTTAAATAAGTATCATAAGGATTATAGGTCTTTCACCAATTATTGGATATTTCTTAAATCTTTGTCTTTTGTGATTAGATGTGTATGCATAATCTCTAACATTAACAAATCACATCTCAAACTCTCAGATTCCTATAAGAGCAGGACATTTACCTATGGACATCATCATTTGGATTGAAATAAAATTGTGGTTCTGAGAATGAATTAAAAGCCCATTGATGAGCTATTCCAGCTTCTACTTTCGGGTGTTTATTAAACGTTTGGAAGAGTTGCATCGCTTTCTCTGGCTTGAACGTTGAACGGCCGCTCAGTAGTCAGACCCGTATGTTATGGTACACATGTATTCAATGCTTAGTAGATATCAATGAAAGTGGCTGTACAAAGTTTTTTTTATTGTTCAGATTTTCTTTTACTGAATTAATAACAACCTGCATTCCTATATGCATAAGTATGTTGTTCTCACTTGACCCACTACTAAATGTTATTTGAAGTTATTCCTTAAGGGGTTATCATACGTTAGTGTTAGGTGTCTTATTAAGTACCTCAATTGAATTTAAATTTCTCTCTTTAAAACAAGGATCACCAATAACCAATAGGTACGTCTCGTTATTATTGCAGCATTCCATTAAATCCTAAAAAAAATTATAAAAAAAATATCACTTTGTTTGAACACCAACACGACAATGTCTGAATGCATACCCGGGACAATTCCACTGGTTGTGCATTAGTACAATCATCTGCGAGTGCCTAAAAAAAGTTTATTGTATATTAAATTTGGTTACTTCTGTTCTGTTGGTTTAAAATGTGTTTAAAATGATTATAAAAATAGTTCACTTACACTATTTAAACAAACTATAACTATGAGTACAATTTTGTAATTCATTTCGACGGTTGTTTATTATAGAATGCTAATGCTCTGCAGATTTGTTTAAATAAATACAGGAATGAAAAGTTATCAGAAAAATTTCCTAGTAGATGAAATCAAATGAAGTGCCCCTCCACAAGAGTAGTGCTATTAAAATGCACATTGATTTTATTGTATGTAGATATGTACATAGTGTGCCATGATGTGATAAATGAGGTACTAAACCTAAATGATACATATAAAATTAATTGGAAAAGCGATATGGGGTGTTATGAGTAATATTTCCCGTAATGTATCTAAAATTGCATGATCACCTCCACGTGGTGCCTCTTGATTATCTATCCGATAATAACCGATCAATTTTGTATGGTAAGACTGATTGTACAGGTCTTATTGACCTGATCAGATGTCTGATAAGAGGAATCTGCATTAGGAAGAATCAAGAAACTACAGCCTGTTTAAAATCTGCTCTAGGCAGTAGAAGAAACTAATAACTCATATTATCTACAAGTGTAGCTAAACAAAATATTTCTCCAATAAATCTTTATTCGAAATACATACGCCAAACTTCTTCAAATATTAACGATGTTCATCAACTTTTTATTGAATTATATATATGAAGTAAACAATATATATATATTATAATATTATATATATGTAGTAAACAATATATATAATCTTGTTAGTTGTTAATCATAAGATTATGCCGATAGCACTGGTAGCAGTTGCTATATTAAATTATTCTCATAGTAAGTATTGTATTTACTATAATTAACTTAACTATAACTTATTTATATGTATATACATTATGTATATGTATGTATACATGATACTGCTCTAAATATATATGTATACATATGTATATATATTATACTTATTATACACAATTGTACAGTGAAATCTCTTATAAGCGGAGGCAGCCCTAGACGGGACCGACGTATTTCGTCCGCTTTATACAAATTGTAATGTATTAAAGTTGAGCCCCTTACCTCTGTGAAACATTATCGCGGGATATATGTATGTATGTAAATTTAAATTTATACCTTGATCTAAAAATTAGTCGTGGTCTAGCAGGCGTCTATCATAACAGTACGTGGGTGGGCTGCTTCACGTGTTAAAAGAGTGCCGACATATGTATTAATGTATACATACACCAGATATTCTTCGGCCTCATTCCCAGGTGCTCAGTAAAATCTATTGTACCAGTTTCTTAACTGTTAACATTGATATGTTTCGAGATGATTTTTACTATCGTTACTACATATACAATTCATTTTGTGCTATTTTATATCACTTTCGCCGCCGTACAAAACCATTCGCGGCCTGAATTTCATCCCCGGATCCACACTTGAGAATTTTTAATGTTGAAAGCAAGACCTTTAGTCTGGATGCTGAATGTAATGTGAGCGCTTTATTCCATTGTGTGTATCCTAGAAGTCGATATATTGCAATAGAAGTGTAGACATTTACTCTCACGATTTATGAAAGCGATTCCTGTATTCAAACGATTTTTTTTTTCTTAACCAGATAGTTTCGGTGAGGCTACCCGACTTTCGCAGGCACCCCCTGTGTGTAAATTCAGAAACGCATCACTTGCATCCTGTTCATTAATGCAAACAAATGGCATCATATTCAATGTCAAACGTTCATTACTTATTTAATTTAAGTAAACTGATGCGCAAACAGAACAAAAAATAAAGTGCACGACTGGGTCGTACGTACTTGCACCGTAATGCTATAAGTGTATAATTTTATCAGAATTAAACTCCAAGTCTTGCTCTTCCCAGTAAAGTAGGCGTGGCATTCCGCGTTTCGATGGAATAATAGTCATACCATTGTAGGAGTTTACTCAATGTTTTGTTTTTATAAAAATGCCCATAAAAAGTGGGCGTGGCCAGATAAGGTGTTTGAGTGAATTATAGAGCATTTTAATGCCTATTACTTTGCTTAAATAATTTTTTCTCAATTTCTAATAAAAATTTTGGAAAAAAAATAAGTTTTATAAAAGTGGGCGTGGCATTCCAAAATTTGGTATGCCATTATTTTGCACTTGTCTTATAACCTACAAATAATAATTTTTAGCCCAATCGCCGCACAAATACCCGAGAAACAGCTGATTTTCATTATTACCCTTATTCGAATTTTTCGTGAAAAACGTGGTATGCCACCTTATAGCATATGCCCAAACTAACCCACACATCAAATTTTATCGAAATCGTTAGAGCCGTTTTCGAGAAAATCCATTTTAACTGAAATCGGCCTTAAGTAAACTACCCTTAATTTTGAGGTTAGAATGAAAATTCAAATTTCGCCTCTAGGGAATATCCCACAGACCCTATATATGAAGTTTGAAGTAAATCCGTTCAGCCGTTTAGGCTGTAGTCGAATATACAGACAGACAGACAGACAGACAGACAGACGGCATTGGCGGACCTACTTTTTTGGACTTCTCTATTATAGTAATGTCAAGTTTGATTAAAATCTCGAGTTCCAAATTTTGCACGAATACAATACTTGCCCTATAGGTATAGGTGCAAGTAAAAAGTATCATCGAAAAGCTTGATTCGGTAGGAAAGTAATGAAAAAATGTCCGAGGAGAGAGCAAAATAAGAATTTACACATTTTTAATAGTAAATTGGTATGTAATTATATTTTGACATTTTTTTTACAAAGTGCTTCAGCTCCGAGGAAAAGAAAAAGAATTAGAACCCGCATCGCTGCAACATTTTTGAAGTTTCACAATTTACACTATAATCGATTCAATAATCTCCACAGGAACTATCCTCGTCTACTAGCTTAAACAGTCAATACAGTTTCGAATTCAGCTGGCAATATAGATGCTTCAGTCATACTTAAAAAACGTGTGTCCATAATGATGTAGGAAAATAGTTTTACATTACTTTTTCTTTTTATTTATTGATATAAAAAATCTGTTGAATTATCCTCATAACAAATGTCTTTTTGCAGTCACAATTAAAATGATAATAATTATTATTGATATAATTATATATATATTTTTTTTTTATTTTGTTTTAAACAAAGGTTTCTTTTATATTATCATAGTTTTTATTGTAGTTGTTTCTCTTTTTATGTGTTCCTTTTATTTATTAGTTTTATTTCTTTCTCATACTCTCTCATTCGGAATAGGAAAATAGATATTTTACATTATAACGAATTTTATCATTTCATTTTTGTTTTATTTCTTTTAAAAGTCAATATCAGTTAACGAAGGAAAACCAATAAAACTTTTGATGTTAACCTCGCAGGAGCATGAAAAACAAAATGTAGAATATTATTGTTTTGTTTTTTTAAAAATATATATATTTTTAATAGAAAAAGAAAAAAAAATGGTTTATATATATGTATATATATTATATAATAAATTGTATATCATTTTTAAATTACATTACTAAACATGTGTTTTCGTATATAAATTTCGTTTAGATAAAATTATTTTTAACTTATTGAAGAAATATATTCCTTTTATTAACTTAACATTATGGTTGACGAACTAAGAAGTAAGAAATATAAGTTTTGGGGATTATTTGGGAAAGAAAACATAATTTTTTAACGTAAAAAAAAATTGCACAAAAATTGAAAATTGAAAAACTAAAATAAAACAATTAATTTCGTGACGAACTGTTGGCGGAGTATCTGTTTTGAAGGCTGATAGAAATTATAAATTAAAGTTGGAAAACTGACCGGAAATTCTGTTGTAATGTCTAATGAACTCTTGAACCCATTGAAAGAAAGAATGAATTTCGAAATTATGTTACTGGTGTGTTTGTGGTGTATGTTTGACGGGGTGGGGGAGTTTTTTTTTTAAGCCTTGGGACCCCAGGCAGAAGATACGGGAGCTGGCGCACCAAAGTCCGGGAAATCCTCTTGTGATTGAGTATTTGGAGCTCCTTTCTCGTTGCGGCGTTCCCACGGCGCATCCTTGAGAATGAAACCATTCTCGGTGGCGGTGTTGTTGCCAAAGATAGCAGTGGTGCCGGTATTGGACGGTGGGAGTGTATCGACGAAGTTGCTGATATATTCCTCAGCGACGGTAAGGAGGTGCTCCTTGGCGCTTTCGACATCCTCCTCTTTGCCAATAATTGTGACCGCGTCCTTGTTGGGGTCAGTGGGTGTTGGGAACCTCACGTCGACCTTGTAGTCCTCAATGATGGCGCGAATATTGCGTCCACGGTGACCAATGATGTGCGAGTGAACACGCTGGTCAATCTCAACAACCTCTTTGTATAGATAATCCAAATCATGAACCATCTTCAAAATGGCATCGCGAGCGGCTTCAGCATTAGCTTCGTAACCAACGATCGTTATGACGTGTTGGTTGTCATCGTCACGTTTCGGCAGCGATATATTAACGTCGTGGTCAGCACGTAGTTTGTTGATCACAGCACCTTTGCGGCCGATTATCTTCGGGTGATAAACCGGATCAACCTCGATCTTAAGTTCGAATGAACGCAATTCACGATCCTTACGATCGAATTCCAGTTCCTCAACCTTTGCAAGTAGTGCTTCCTTTGCTTCGGCAACATGAATGGGGGTTCCGGTGATTTTTATCAGATCTAGCTGCGACTCTGGCGGTGCCAATTCGATGTGTACGTCGTAGCGGCTCATAAACCCGCGCACATTGCTTCCCTTTTGACCGATTATCAAGCGGTGGAGGTCGAAAGGAACATTTATCTCCTCAGTAATAGGAATAAGGTTAGTCAATGCCTGCTTCGCCGCCTCGCACTTCTCCACACGTCCGGTGATCCTAATGATATCACATTGACGGACAACTTCGTCTCCACCATTGAACATGCCTTCAACTGGCTCGGTGGCTTCCCTATCGGGGAATTTAATTTGTACATCGTACTCCGATGTCACGTTCTGCACCTTGGCACCTCTTGCCCCCATGATGGTGCGGTGCAGCCTTTGTGGAATGACGACTTCGATGGTGACCTGCGCCTCCAAGTCGGCTACAATTTCTTGAATTCGTTGTTTAGCTGCTTCAATGCAGTCCTTGGCACCTTTAAGCGTTACTCGGTCGCTATCAACTCCAGGTCGTGGGAAGGAGATCATCACACCGCCGCATTCCTCTGAAATACGATGAAGGATCTCACCACGCTTGGCAACAAAATGCTTATGGTACTTGGGATCTACTGCGATCTCTCCCTCAGTCACCTTATCAATATCCTTGATTATGGTTTCTAACTGCTCCTTTGCAGCCTGGACATTATCCTCCTTTCCGATAATTGTGATCACCTCCTTGTCCTCATCATCATTGCTGGGGAAAATTATGCGGGCCCCGGTAGCATCTCGAATCTTACGTATTGAAGCTCCATTCTTGCCGATAAGAAATCTATGATGTTGCTGTTTGGCACGTACTTCGGCAGTAAATGAAGCCAACTGGCGTTCGCTGGCCAATTCCAAGAGCTGGGTCTTGGCCTTCTCCACGTCATCCTTAGGGCCACGAATAGTCACTTTGTCGCTTTTTGATTCGCTAGTTGGGAACTTAATCGAAACACCACCACATTCCTCCATAATGGCAGAGATCAACTTCCCACCGGCTCCGATAATTGAGTTATAGAATTTAGGTGAAATTTGAACATCCTCGCTTACAATGTCGGATAATTCATTTTGAATCTTTTGAATCCGTTCCTTTGCTTCGATTACGTTCTCCTTTTTACCAGTGATCACGATAACTTCGTTGGTGTCACCCTCGTCGGGTAAATCGATCTTCGTTTGAGTTTCATCACGGATTTTCTTAATGTTCGCTCCACCTTTGCCGATGATGAACTTGTGGAATTGCTTGAAGATTGGCACCTCGATGATATGCGAAGACTCTTGGATCTCTTTGACCAGCTTCATGAGGTCCTTATGGCATTTGTCGACCTCTTCCTTGGGACCACGAAGCTTCACAATATCGGTGTTCTCGTTTGGCGACGGAATAACAATGGTCACCTGACGGTAGCGGTCTTTGATTTCTCGAATTTTTTCACCCTTCGAACCGATAATGGAACGATGGAGACGACGATCAATAATTACGTCCTTCGACTTTTCGTTTTCCAACTTGTCGATCTTCTCTTGCAGTTCGAGGTGAGCTTGGGCGACACCATCCTTGGGTCCTTCGATACGGATGTTGTTAGTGCCCTCGCGTTCCTCAATATTAATATTCACTTTCAGTTCGTCCTTAAGGCGGTTAACATTGGCGCCAGCCTTGCCAATGATATGCTTATAATAGCTAGGGTTCACGGTCATTACAACATAGGTATAGTTTTCCAAATAGTTTTTGATAATGTTATTGAGGTAATCAGTGGCCCTTTCGACGCGTTCTGGATCGCCTTCTAGTTTAATCTTGTTGTCTAGGTAGTTCACATTGACATTGGGACAATCTACTTCGAGCTCTTTCATGTTTGCGCCCTTCTTTCCAATCACATACCTGTGAATCCAGTTAGGTGCATCGATCTCAACAGATTTCACCGAATTGGCCTTCTCGTAGACAACCTTTAAGGCATTACCCAAGGCGTTTTGAGGACCACGCAGCGTTATCGTTTCGACGGGCGAATCAGATGGTGGCATTTCCACAGATACACCGGTTAGTTGGTAGATCTCTTGAATGGTCGATCCTTTGGGACCGATCACGTAGCGGTGTTGAGCTTTAGCCACTTCAACGCTAACAGTAGAGCATTTCTTCTCCATCTCCTTGTAGATTTGCTCAACCTTAGCCTTGGCTGCCATGACACAGTCCTTTTCCCCTGCAATGACAATTTCGTCTTTTTGCACGTTCTGCGGGGGCACGTTAATCTTGGCTCCCGTCTCTTCGCAAAGTTTGACGAGGTTCTCATTACCTGGTCCAACAATAAAAGGATGGTAAATTTTCGGAATGGAAATTCGCTCGAATGTCCTCTTAAAATACTCCTGGGACATGGTGCGAATTTCATGTTCTGCTTTCTCGATACCCTCCTTTGTTCCCGAAATACTAATTGTATCACTCTCTTCGTTAATGTTGGGCACATTGATTTTTGTCGCGGTCAACCGTTCAAGTTCACGCAAACGTTCGCCCTTCTTGCCCAGGATCAGGCCGTGATGCTCCTTCGGGATCACAATGGTCTTGCTGGCCTGAGTTTGGAAATGAATGAGAATTTTGCGACGTGCATCGAGTACTTCGCTTGTCTTGCCCTTAATGAGAAAAGTCAACGATTGATTCTTGGCACTAGAAATCTCAATGTTGGCTCCAGTTTCCTTGGTGATTTGTTGACAAATTCGCTTGGATTCACCTTCGCCAAACTTCTCGGAATCGGTAGATTTGCGTTCCTCGCCTGGCACATGTAAGATCTATGGAATAAGTTAACTTGTTTGTTATGTATAATTTAAAACAGAGTCAATTGGGTTGGTCGTACTTGAGTTACAACAGAGCTACCGACTCGCATACTAGCTGGTGTAGCTTGACTTTGCACGGGGGCTGCGGTGTTTTGAGGTAAAGCCGGAAAAAGATCGTCATAGCTAAATGCTGGAGTTGTTTCCTGGGTTTGAACGGCTTCGTTAACTGAGGAAGATTTTTTAACATTAAATCATTGAACCATGGTTTTTCCGTTTGAAAAATTTACTTACCGATTGATTCGTCCATCACTGCTGCTTGCATTACTTATAAAAAAGAAGAGTCCTTTTTCGTTCCAAGTCGTTACAGTACCACTACAAAAATAAAAAACAATCATTAATTTCATTATCAACATATCATGCATTACAAAACCGCGTTCATTCATCTCATTTCCAAAAAAAGTTCAATACAATGATGGTCTAATAAAAAATCGCCTTTCTTTGTTGGAGTTATCCAAATGGTTGCAAAGGTTCTATTCTGTTTTAATATGTTCGGACACTCACGCCGAACTGAAGCCTTTATAACTAATAATTTATAATTCGCTTTTGAATTTAGATTTGAATACTTATTATCAGATATATATAACAAAACATTTAGGTTTAGGTAATGAGTCATTCGTTATCACCATACCACAAGAAAAGTTGTATCAAGTCCTATATGCTATACAAATAAGATAAGAAACTTATTGTATATGGATGCATAATGACGATCGGCTTATACCCAGTGTTGTACAGCATTACGATAACATATGTACCTAGAAATCAGGTCAGTTACACACTGATTTAAAACTTGATTTTTAAGATAAGAACAGTTTCCGTTTGTTTCAAAAAAAAAAAAATTTCTTGTGAAGCATACGTCTCCAATTCTTTATGAAGCTGAGTAACCTCTCTTTAAGATGTCCACCCATCTAACCTCTTAATATAAACTGCACTTAGTTTTAGTTGTATTTAGTTTGGTTAGTTAAGTTTTGTAGTTTGCTTTAGTTAGTTATTGCCGGAAATCGTTTGTGAAATCCAAAAGAATTTAATGAAGTTAAGGACAAAAGACAACACAAGAACAACAGTCCCAAGAAAAAAGATACAATTACCTTACATCCACACTATAGATGTAGGGTCGCTTACAAGGAACATTTCAAAGGAACGGATGACAAGTTGCTAGGGTGAGTCCAGCCAGTCTTGTTCAATCAACACTCAGTGAAGTGTGTGGCAGACTCCATTATAATGACACAAATTTGGACAAAATAGTGAAAAACTAAGGATACTTTTGCAGTAGTGTTATTTCCTCGAGCGCTGAGAACTGGAGTAAAGATTTGCAGAAACACCAACCTTAGAGGATATTGTAAAACCGTACGATAGCATCGAGCGCAATATGGGATGCGATCAAACAGGCTGCAATAATAACCATGAAAGGTTGGAAATAGTCAAAGAGAACAACAATGAAAACAAAGCCCAAACGACATCTCTCATGGAACGAAGAACGAGAAAGACTGAACCAAATGTTGCAACAGCAAATAGTGAAAAAGTTAAATTTGTAACCATCATCTACCTGTTCCAGTATTCCTAGCAACTAGGTAGGCATTATTTTGGCAGCAAAGAAAACCTTGATTGATTGTTAATTAATTGGTATTTAAATAATTGGACGTCAAGACTCAGTGTGTCAGACTAGTTTTATGTTCAATTTCCACTCTACACTAAAGTTATTTTTTCACCTTTTATTGGCGTCGGAAAAAAATCAGTGAGTGCAACTAACTTGAAGAAGAGCAGCACAAGTGGTTGTGAGCAGCTAGACCTTGAGTCCTTTACCGAGCTGTAGACACTGTCATGAGTAAGCTTTCCAAATAACAAAAAAGCGTTAATAGTAGGCCCTTTTCTTTCTTTCAGCACCTTGACGCATTTGCTTATCAGTAATCTTGCAAACAACGGTCGCGTTATATATATTTACTCTCTAATAGAATCCAAAGATACATATGTATGTATGATTGTATGCATGTATGTATGTATGTATGTATGTACATACATATATGTACTCTTTTCATTGAGGAGGCCTTTCACTTTCTTGAACTTATATCCAAAGTTTGCAACATTTGACGATTCGAATACAAGCAAAGTATAACAGAATGCGGACGACAAGCAGTTTTATGTATGTACATAAAATTAAAGATTGAAATTTAATTTCTACGTGCCCTGCTGTATCTAAAGCAAATACCTTGTGCTCTGAGGTTTTAATCAAACTTAAGGCTGCTTTTATGTAGAAGCTTACGAAAGGTAGTGTCCAAACACTGGTAATATGCAAACACGATATCATCCTAAACGGACTGATTTTGCTAAATAATCTTTACGAGTAGTGGGAGAGCCAAGTATCTACACCACACCGCGAAATGCACATTAAACTATCGTTAAATGACGATCAATTGTAATGCGGTGCTATGTTGTTCAGAACCAAAACAACTATTTATTTCAAATTTTGTATCGTTTAAAAACTGAATTCAAGATCGGGAGACACATATTCTACAAATCTCTCACTTGTAGGGTCTTTGCAACAATTCTATTGATTTCATTTCATTGACTTTGACAGTTAGTGTCCCATGAGATTACTAAAAATACAACTCGTAACGGTCGTTCCTTTTTTTTCGTGGAAATGAAGCTTATTATTTTTTATAATTTTTCGTACATACAGAAAATACCCATCCCCCCTTCCTTGGTATTAACCCTAGTAAAGTGGAAATCTTTTTGACTTCAAGTAAAATAATTAAGTTACAGGAAAGTGAGCATGACATTGGCATATTTTAAAAACTTTTACACTTTTACTGCTTCTCTTTTTCAAAAGCCCCGATATGAAATTTTATCCTTTTATCTCAAAATTAAGGACTTAAAAACTGGTGACTTATTTCTCTTTGTTATAAATTATGCTTCAAGCATAAACTTACATAATTCACCCTTAGAACCTGTCTGGAGCGTAAAACTAGAAGAAGATGTACATACATATGTAGATATTGCAAGGTAATAAAAGAGACCATAGTTAGCACTTCTTAAAAGTATACACGTAATTTGGACAGCCACATGACGTAGAAGAGAGGACGTTTACTTCCCATGCAAATGCTTAAAAAAACTTCTCTTCAACATTTTGGGGCAAATGGTCAATAAATCCAGCAAGCCATTTAAAATTTGGTTGTTTTGTGAACAGATAAATGTAGACCCCACTGAATACAGAACGGAAGCAATTTTAATTATGTGCAGGAAAACAAGAGAAAGTTAAAGTTCGAGGAAAATAAACAGGTACACACCTATTTATTCTTGCAATCGAAATGCAAGAATAGGAAACTTTCCGCTGAAGAGCGCCAAAACAAAGAGAATGAGCAGAGTCCTACAAATATGATGGGGTTATCGACTCCATGACTTCACCGCTAGATATTATTTAACGAAATCAGAGAACGAAATCTTTCGCAATAGCCGGAATCTAACGATATCATAAATAATTGCATACATATGCCCATATGCATATGCGTATATGTATATTCGCTCATTTACTTGACGACTGTCATAACTCAAAAAGTGCGATTTTTAAGCTAATGATGTAGAATTATTCGTCTTATCATGATAAGACTTATTTTGTAAAAATGTCATGTTAATATCTTGTATTGTGAGGGCGTTAGAAGAAAAAATGTAGTTGTATCTCCCTCCAAGATAGTAGTAAGCTAAAAACTTTAAACGCGTTTTCTGCAAAATCGTGTTTTTTGAGTTATGACAGTCTTCAAGTAAATGACCGATAAAATCTTATTTAGCAATGAACTATGCACCACAGACATCATCCCTGTCAAAGTTATTGAAAACTTCTATTAAAGTCAAAAATAATAAAAAATAGAGGTGTTTGAAGAAATAGAGATTCGCATTGGAGTCAGACACAGAATTAATTTGCGTGCAGCGATTGGTATCCCTAAGATAGAAAGAATTGTTCCTAATCTGGAATTTCATCAGTCTTACAGTTTACTGCAATGTCACTATCCCCCGCCACGTAACACAGGTGCATGTTGTACTGTTCTCCGACAAACGAGACAAACGACAATTTGTAGCTACTTTAGAATCGATATAGTTCAATTCCAAGTATTTTATAGCGGCTTTACGATCAGAGAAGAGGCGGATATCCTTAGGAGATATCACGTTTTCCTTAAGCCAAGATAAGACTTTAATTAATTTAATTTAATTGCCATAATTTTCGCTGGGAACACAATACAGTGATTTGGAAGACGAAAGGAGAGCCGAAGATTAATACTTTCAGAAAATACACCACCCCAAGCCCGTTCTTGGTTTTTGAGTCGTCAGTTTAGAATTGAACCGCCACTTCTTGTAAAATTGTGTTCTCCTTCCTGAGTGATCTGGAGGGAATTCCAAGTTAGGAATTTTCCCAGAATGGAGGCGTGGCCGAAATCATTTCTTAACATCTGTAGGGTAGCTTTGAGACGAACGGCTACACTAGCTGCCATTTGCTCGCATATAATGAAGAACAACAAATACCAGTTTTTTTTGATTATTTCTACAAGCGAAGAAGCAATCTCGGTAGACGGATGTCGACATGGTTGTCAAACTTCAGACAATGGCTTAACATTTCAACAATAGACATATTTAGAGCAGCAACAAACAATCAACACAAATGAAATGAAAACATCTTATTGAAGAAAAAAGACAGTACACTCATCATCCATCTTATGTCCAAAAAAAAATAGATTTTCAGACCACCGATAGTCTTATATTAACTACTTCCACATTCCAGCCAACTGTTTAGAGTAATAAGGCATTCTGAAGCATAACCGTCTAAAGAAGCAAATGAAAAAAAACTTGATCTTCAAGATCAAATGGATTGGGCGCATCCCTTAGACCTCTTCCGGTGGATTTTTAGCACCCGCTTTTGGCTAACTATTACATTTCAATGTATCTATTTTCAAGTCATTTTCAATTTGTTATAATGCTTTCTCTTAATTACAAATGCTTGTTTGGACAATTTTGCACAACTTAGACGTAAATCAAATGATTTCGAGAGTAAGAAAGTGAATGTTTAGTGAGCCAAATCTGTGATGGGGTGGGTATGTTCATTAGCAGAACTTTTAACTTGTACTACAAAAATGATCTGCCAACTCAACCAAGAACCCAATAACAATCATCACCAAATCCACCATGACCGCATCATGGGTGTGCTCCTATCCATAACAAAATTGCAGCTTGCCCAAATAAGGCTGCTGTTACAGCCGATGATATCTAGATTCAACGCTAATTTTCACCTAATATGTGCAAGCCCAATAAACCTCAAAAGCAAGACCCGTGTAATTGACGGTAATTAGCTGTCGTGAGACATCGGTACATTTATTATGAAAATAAGAAGAATGTGGTTAACGGTTTGGCCTAGAAATTATCCCGACTTGTAACAGGTGACCACCAGTGTGTACGAAAACTTTTAGCCACATAACATGGCCCTGCTATGCATCGTTCCTTATCAAACAACTCTACGAACAATTATGATACTCGATCTACACACAAAGAATAGCAATTTGAAATAAAATAAAAAAAATGAGCTGAAGCAAGCTAGAGATAACGAACCGAATAGTTACATAACCACACCGAAATGAAGTATCAAGACACTTTGCATGGAAACTATCGTTGCTACTCGAAGGAAGACGAACGAAATAAGAGAGCAGCACACGTAACCAAAATGTCTTCTGCGAGCATCCAATTGAGGATCCAACAATTTTTACTTTACCTGCTCTCTACCCACGCGATCTCTGGAAAAGCCATAAATGCAACAGTGTTGGCGATTACAAGAATTTCAAGTTTCGTACTCTGTAGTTGGGTCGTCTCCCTAACCGCGGTAAAATTTACAAAAAATAGAAAAAAAAATTAAATGACCATCCCGCAGCCACACTCACACCGTGAAAGCTAATCAGCCGGTAAATATTTACGTGTGCAATGCATACGTGTACAGGCCCAGTGAGAGCATGCTGCTGGAACTTGGCCGGACATTTAATGACCTAATTTAGAAAATTATTTAATAACTGATTTGGTGGACAAACTACAATGTAAACGACGCGCAAAGCTGCGGGTGCAACATTCCACTCTCCCGGAGGAGGAAAATACTTTCTTGCGGCATAAATAATGCAAGAAAACGCGGCCAATCGCCCCAACACATTCGAGTCGGACGAAGTGTGCCGCGAGTGTGGGGTTGGGGAAACTTGCGGACGTGTCGTGGAAAAAGGATGAAATGTGGAACGTTTTCTATTCGTGCTCCCCAAGCCAGAGCGAGACACCCATAGACGAGAACCAATTTTTGACATTTTCGGATTTTTTACTATTTTCCCCTACTACGTATGTGTAGAAGAGTACAAAGTGAAGGAGGTGGAGGCGTTGAATGCACGAGGAGGGAAGAGAAGTAGGCTGACGGCGGCGATAATGTTGGAGACACGATGGACGAACGAACTATACGACTACGACGGCAAATGGGCTATTTTTGTTGGTTATGTGAATGAGCACGTTGTACAATATTACCATTAAAAAAATTCACTTACTGTACTGTAAATCCAAAAAATCCGGCCTATTTATTTGCTACCGTATAATCCAGTTTGAACTTGGCGTGTCTTCTTCTGGAAAAGAATTAATTTTGGTTTCGGGAAATTAGTTTTTCAATAAGTGCAAGTTTGTGTTCACTTTAATTCGAATATTATTTGGAAAATTAGAAATTTCGTTGTAAGAGTTCCGGTTTCACACGCTCCTTTCACAAGCACACACATATTGCTATCACTTTTTTCATTTTTTTTTTCCGGAAAAAAATTCTTTCTTTATTTTCAGCTCAGCGAAGAGAATTTTCCAAACAATATTCTAGTGAAGTTGGAATGATTTATTCAGATTTCTATCGCTAATATCACAGAATGTAAAGCGAATTATTGATTTACGATGGAGATTGGCATTTGTAAATGGATTTTATCAGTGAAAAATGTGAATTTTCTTTTCTAAAAATATGGAAAATCGCAGCACAGCGAAAAACTATGTACGTACCGACTTCCAAGTGTTAAATGATGTCGTCGACGACGGAAAAAGTGACACTGACTTTCTCCTTAGCACGTAGTCGACGTAGGCAAGTGAAGTTGGGACTGATTTACCATAGTCTGTCTATTGGGCTGTAGATGGAGCAAGAAATAGTGTCGCGTTGAAATGATTTTAGATGCTGATTCAATTGTTTTACAAAACTTACGCTTTGCCTCACGATGGTTAATGTTTATGAATTTATGAATGCTACCATATAAGGTCAAAAGCTATTTCCTATATTATGTTAGTTATTGGGTTACCTACATTTGCTGAAACTGTTTTAAGGGTTTGAAATATTATTTTGGTTTCTTGGAGCTATATCTCACATATTGATCAGATAAATTGTTTTGCTTTCTCAGCTATAGTTTTGTTCAGTTAAATTCGGTAAATAAGTCCCAATTTACCGTTGTTCATGACCAAAGAGGAGTTTTTTTTTTAGCCCTTTGTGGGCTTATTTGTTGCTTTTGGGAATCTTGGGTGTAAACTTGATCACGATCATTCATGCAGTTACAGAACTACCATCAGTCAAGACGTCGAAACCGTGGCCTTGTCATATGCAGATTTGTAGTGGGATCATGTTTTAACGTCTGCAAGTCACTGGGATCAGCGATTGCTTACACGTAGAGGATATTCCTCGAAATCCGGCACATGTCCGGAAAAGTAGAACAGCTTGGAAACTCCACTACACTACACTCAATTATTTCGGGATTCTAAATTTGATTGTCGTCTTATATATGTAGCTTTAATAGGTGTATAATGCCCTAGGCAGTTTTAAAGTCGATAAATGAAATGGATGGTTTCGAGAAAGAATTCGTTGGTTTTTCAGAACTTGTTTCAGCTGAAAATTTTAGTTCCTGCCGATAAGTGTGGTGCAGAGAAGCTTAAGTAAATCCCCCTGAAGGTGATATACATATATCTAAAGCGTGATTATTTAATCAATTTCTACTCATGGAAGAGTTCAAGTTAACGAAAACCGTATGCGTATGCCATATTAATTGGCGCAAACGATACAGAGTTTTGCTCGTCAATTTACAAACATCAAATGACAGAGATCATGTTGTGGGATTCGAAGAACCTGATAAACTAAGTTACCATTAAAACTGAATAAACGTGGATGCTTCTCGAATCTAGAACTGTACTTAACTGAAAACCATTGATATAAAGATGAAACAGTATCGACCAGGTTAGTATTCTGGTAGACCACGCGAAGCACGTTTTCGGAAGAAAAACCCTAGACAAATTCAATATAAACGCCTTTCTTTTCCATTCTTATAACCCAATGCACAAAATCAAAACCTGATAGAGCTGATAAAATAATAGACGCTTCAAACGCATTTCTTGGTTAATGGGCCTTAATTGGTCATTTATTCTACCATTTAGCTAATGCATTCTAACCTTCCTGTTTAAGTTTTTAAGCATTTTAGTCCAGAAATTAAAGGCATACATCCATATTCATTATTCATCTGTAATTTATGTACTTTTAGTATGGGGTTCTTTTATCACGTTGGACCTCTTCTGCTTTCCTATAAAATTACATTAAAATCTCTAAATCAAACATCCCTTGGATTGCCAACGATTTCATAAGATGACTACTGTAGATGTCGAGAACATTAAAAAATAAACGAAAGTTCGTTTTTACCTTTTTCGTATGCTACCTCTGAAAAAGAACTCCTCTATTTAATAATAGGTTTATGTAGCAATACGAAATATAAATCTAAATAATAATCTATTAATTAATACATCGCGATGTTGTTCTTATAATAACGTTCCTTCAATACCTGAATACATCATCTTGTTTTGTTTTCATCTTAATCAGATGGAATCAATTGACAGCACAGAATTTGGTTTTTATAATTTTTCCAAATATAGTTTATATTCGACAAGTTGTAGAAATTAAAAGTTATAAATATGTCCGAGAAGAATGGAAGTCCATTCGACATGGACAGCACAAACTTTGAATCGGATCGCTACTTGGAAAAACTTCTTAAGGTAAGCACTCCCGTCCTCTACCCAACTCGTCCACTAAGTTCTAATTGTTCTAAAGGATTGCACTCTCAAACAAATAATGGACACGGAAGCTGCAATAATAAAAGACACACAAACACTGCACAGTGACATGCAGACTCTAGTGTACGAGAATTACAATAAATTCATTTCGGCAACAGATACAATCAGGAAAATGAAGACTGACTTCAAGCAAATGGAAACTGATATGAATCTGTTGAAAACCAAAATGCAGTCCATAACGTCGTTTAGTGACAAAATCACCGGAACCCTTCAAGGCACACGATCACAGCTTTGTAAACTCTCAGAAAAACACTCGCTGCTTAAGCGTTTGCAGTTTTTGTCATCATTGCCTGGAAAGTTAAAGAGTTTAATTGATGAGGAAAACTACAATCAAGCAGTTCAAGACTACATTCATGCAAAAAAAGTATTTCAACAGTATGGCAATCAGCCTTCGTTTGATGGCATCCAAAGGGATTGTGAAACTATAATTCTTGATCTAAAGGATAAGCTGCGGAAGGATTTTCAACTCGCCGGAAATACGGCACAGTCACTGACGGAGATCGGAGAGCTTATGCTGCAGTTGGATGAAAAACCAGCTGACTTGGCAAGTGAAATGCTACAATGTGCTTCGAAACGGCTACATGAACAGATTGTTATGTTGCAGGTGAGTTTTGCTATGAGTTGAAAAAATCAAGTTAATACTACCTGTTGTAGGATCAGACTGAGAGAGACATGATCGAGTTTGTGGACATGGGAATTGACGGTTTTCTTAATGATTTGACGCTGGTAGTGACGTCCTATTTTGATATGTTTTTGGCTAAACACCATGAAGAGGAAAGGTAACTGAATTACAAGTCATTAAAACCTCGAGGTTGTTAATCAGTTTCTTTAATATATATATACGTCTGCTTGATCTTTAATGCAGTGGTTTAATCTTATCGTCTCACATTTGAAACCTTTATCGCTATAACTAAATATTCATGTGGTAGAGGTTTATATGTATGTAGGTTTTTCTGTTTTGCCTATTTTTCAGCACCATTTAAGACCAGAGAGAAATGGCAATAACTCCTTAGCTCTCCTTCGCGCTGTTTGGTTTCCGTCAGAAACAATTAAATTAAGTTTGCCTCTTATATAGTTAAAGCAGATGAATATTTGGTCGTTGAGAGAGGTAAACATTGTCAACCTCGATAGCCTCTCAAATGTAGAGGTTGTGATAATGGTAGCGATTAATACAATTCTTTGTTAATCGTATCTTAAATGACCAATTGTATGTATGACTTCCGCTTTCTTATTCTTCGATTCACATTGGTGAAGGTGAAAATGTTTCTTAAAACATCCTCCAATCCCTGTAGATCGGTGAATAGGTTTCTGACATTGAATTTTGTTTGAAGCTTCCAACTAGTTACTTGGCTTTCTTGCAGAACCAGTCGTTCTTCTTGGTACACTCCTTGATAGCTTTGATCGCGTAGACCTTCTTCTTTTGAAGTGTAGTCTTTATTTTTGTATTCATTCGTGTTTGCTTGTGGTGTTCGTGTTTTTTTTTTACCTTCTTACGGAGCGAATACATTCTAAGCAAACAACAAATTATTGTCCCCTGTTGGTATTTCATAATTGGTCACATCTAGACAACGCAAAGAATCTCAGATGTTTATAATCTGTATTTTCGGTACACGAATTTACCAGTAGTCAAAGCCTGACTAGATTTCACTTTCAGTTAAAGTCTTTGGTTAAGCAAGATGCAACAGTATTAAAGAACAACGATCTGCATATAAAGGTTTTACTTTTAGACTAAGGTCTACTTTACTTAAACCAAAGTTAAAGGCCCTGTTCTAAAAGTGTTTTTGGAAATTTTTAGCTAACACCTTCATTTTAATTTTTACTTCAGGGATGATTTTCAAGAGAGCTCGATGCGGGAACTCAATGACTTTTTGAACAAAAACATCGACAAATACTTAATGTTGATCCAAGATCGAGTAGAAACTGAAATCGGTTTCGGTGACACTCAAATAATGCTACGTGGTTTAGATCGACTTCATCGCCGTCTTATGGCGATGCGTAATATGTGTCGTGGCATAGAAATTCAGCGCAATGCTCTGGACATCATTATAGGAGCTGCCCATCAATTGTGTGAGGTTCATACGAAGAACTTAAAGGACCATTTCTCGGACAGTTTAAGTTCAGTGAGGTTATCGCTAGTATCAGCAAAAAGTGAAACCGGAACGACGAATCTTAACGATTTGATAACAAACCTATACGTATCCACCGTGGAAAAAGTTAAGGGTGTCCTCCAAGATTTGTTGGTTTTCCTGCAAACAGAATGGTCTTTCAATATCAAAGCGGAATACAAAGGCACTTTGTGTGTGGAAGGAATACGCGAGAATTTGCTTATAGGTAGTATTTTTGAGTGGCGGTCGTAAGAGGATTTTGTTAATTTTTTCTATTAAAGGATTCTTAAGACACATTGCCCGGGTCATGTCTTCATTTGCGGACACTTCTTCATCGAGTCCTCCAAATTTGTTGTTAGTTTTGTCAAAAACTTGTCTTGAGATAGAGCAGAATGGAGCTCATGTTTTAGTAAGTTTTAAAAAACTTGGGTGTAATCGCATAGTAATTGTATTCCTGAAATAGATATCCTTGGGTGATGATCTCTATGAAATAGATTCCGAAAATAGTGCAACGCTAACGCATGAAACCGAGATTTGCAGCGAAATGAGAGAGACAGCACAAACACTGCTGGATGCATATGTGCGACTGCAGGGCACGAATATTTCTCAGGTGATTTTAAGTTTTGTTAAATAGATAAGTTTATAATATACTTCCTGTCTATAGATGCTACGCAAGAGTGTTGAAACCAGAGACTGGCTAAATTGCTTGGAACCACGCTCAGTCCGTGCTGTGATGAAGCGAGTCGTTGAAGAACTATCCACTATTGAAAATGTTGTAGCGAGTTTGTATGAACCTGGAACTAGAACTGCAGCTAGTAGTGACTCGAGTCGTAAGACCCATTTTAGCAACATTACAACGTCCAAGCAACAGTACCGTTCGAACTGGTCAAATTACACACCCTCTCAGTTGGAATCTAGCTATGTTTCGAACATCCACCGACTGTTCTCTGAACGAATTGATATTTTTACTTCCGTTGAGTTCTCAAAGGTTTCTATAATAACTGGTATAATCAAGATTGGACTTAAGGTGACAAAGAATCTTATGAATAAGTTGGATTTCAAATATAAATTTCTGTTATCCTCTAGACTTTATTGGAGTGTGTCCGTCTGCGGACGTTTAGCAAATTTGGCTTGCAACAGATTCAAGTCGATACACATTATCTGCAAATGAATCTCTGGCGGTTTGTTACCGATGAAAAGTAAACAACATTTGCGATAATTCCATGAACATTTCATTCATAAGTTTATTTATAGTCTCGTGAACTTTCTTTTGGATGAAATTCTTGGTTCTGCTGTACATCGATGCCTGGAATCCATATTGATGGAACCAAATGCTGTTGAAATAATCTGTGAACGTGGTTAGTATTAATACTTTGGCTAAATAACGATTGAACTTACATTCCCTCACATTGTGTTATACTTATGTGTATGTACAAAGATTTATATAAAACTGGTTTGTCCTCTTTTGTTTGGTCTCTTACAAGCTTAATGGAAAATAAATGACATTTTTAAAGTAGCTGTGGTCAGTTTTATTGAATAAAAGGCTCATTCCTTCTTGCATTTCGGAATTAGGTAAGCGAAAGTGAATATTGAATGGAATATTCAGCGTCATAACATTTGATTAACTTGTAGTAACTTCTCGAAAGAAACTAGTCTTCGGTATATGCACATCTGCTTGCGAGGGCCTGAAGCATGAGCTACTTATATGGCATGGCGTACCAAAAATAACAAAACAAAAGTTATATATCAATGTGTATAAAAGGTTGGAAATCAGACTGGACAATTATCTAAACAGCAGAAGGGCTCAAACCAACAACAGAGGAAATCCAAAAGCTTTATACCTCTATGTATGCTAGAGAGGGTCCAAGTGGTAATAAAGGTTACAAAGTACTTAGGATAAATACAAAATAGGATTATCCGTAAAAATGACTAATCAATGTTTCCTTAATAATACATAAGCCGGCTTTGAGAAGCGTGGCGAAACGACAAATCATTTTATTTGTAAGTGGTTATGCTCTAGAAAATAGATCTTACAGCGTAAAGTGCATATTTCAGGGTATAACATATGTTCTTCTAATGTGCATTCAATCGACAATGAATGACAAATAGCATTAAAGTAACTTCCTTCTCAGACAGTGATGTAATTAAGATTTCACTGTTATGAATGTTATCGGATCAATTCCTTAATGACTACGTACATATGTACATATTTCTTATGCATGCAGAGGAAGCTAATTCCCGCACATCGATTTCTTGCGTCAGTTTAAATTACTTTCCAGATATGGAACGATGGCGCATATCAATAAAGACCTCATAGTTATTCTTATTTATTATATTTTTCGATATTGCAACATTTTTGGAGTATCAGCTTGCTTCTACGACCGTGAAAAGCAGAAATTTGAACGCAACCGGATAGTAGTCACTTATTGCATACTTTTACATATTTCAATAGCAATAGTGGCACCTATTGCTCTGTTTAAGAACTACATCATTCCAGAGTATGATATATACCTTAATAGACCCATAGCATTGCAGTTAGGTCTAGGTCTTGGAATTTTTAATTTGCTCACTACTAGTGTTGTTATAGTTAAACACTGGGTACATCATAGTCACGCACAGAGCCTCTTGAATGGCTTAAACGATGTACGAGTTAACGATTTGGCTAATATCCGAAGAAGGAACACATTGCAACAGGTCGACACTAAGTTGTTCGTTACAAAACTAATTTTAACAGCAATTATAGTCATTTATTCATTTGGTTCAACGGTTTTCATCCACTACTCGTGCTCTGATACTTTGGAGCTCGCTGGCGCCATTATTATAACATTTACAGTGAACATGATAATCGCAGCGCAGTATCAATTCTGCATTGGAATGCTATACGGAGGATATTTATTTAAAGTTTTGAACACTTGTATTTCTAAAACAGTCGAGGATATAAATGCCCTATGCGAATGCTTTCCGCGATGTATTTTGTTGCAAAATGCGTGTTTACTTAGTGATGAGCTAACCGAAATCGGAAGGATTCACACAAGGCTGCTTAAATTGACGACTGGGATTAAAGATATATATCAATTTCAGATTTTATTAATATTGATAGCATATTTCCACTCGCAAGTGCTTACGCTTTTTTATTTGTCGCTGATCTTAACTGGAGTCTCTTTTGATATGAACCAATCACAATTTTTAATAGCGGGGTTTGGTACACTGATCTGCGTTGCTGATTTGTTTGTACTTGCCTTTATTTGCGGCGATACGGTTCGTGCATGCAACATTTCAGGAGAAATATTAAAGGTGCTAACATCGCAGAATATACTGCATGCGAAATTGGAGAAGAGTGTGAGTTCTAATTTTATAGACTCAGTAACTTTTTATTATTACTATTTAAAATTTTTAGATTGAAGCACTAGCGTTACAGCTAACGCGAGAGAAGATGAGTTTGACTATTTACGGGCTGTTTGATTTGGATGGAAACACGGGATACATGATAACAAAAGGTGCCATGATGAAGTTGATTTTGTTGGTTCAAATAGACTATGACAATTTTTATATGCTCTTTAAGCGTTCATAAACAAATAAATACAAATGTACGTACATACTTATGTTACGTATAATAAGAGCATGATTTTATAATAGAAAAATACATCACCTACAAAAACACATCCTAAAATGTACCAACTACAGCGTTTACTCAGAGATTGTTGGATTTTAACTAAGTCGAGCTTCTTCAAATAATGGTTGTGGTGAAAAATTTGAAGAAGAAACTGCATTCTAAATCAGTTTACAGACGTCAGGTTCACATCTGGAAGCCACGACATAATAGGTCTGTTCCCGTAATGTCCTATGAAAAACTGTGAAAAACTACGAAAAATGATCAAATCCTGCTCCCCATTGGCGTCGGCCTCTGCACGCCATTTTACTCGGTTTTCTGCAATATGTTTGAGGCCTCTCGAACTATTTCCAAGTCTCCTCGACTCTACACCATGTCTGCCCTGGGCAACCAGCTATGCTTGCTTACTGGTAATGTAATTATCTTCGCGCCTCAAGGTGTTACCAATTCACAGTCATTTCCTTCTTCTTATAGTGATGTCGATCGGCTCCTGCCCTGTTCTAATAATAGTACTCTCAAAGAAATACGAATACATCTGTTACCGATTAATGTTGTTAATGTTGTTAACATTGCTTTTCCACATCTTAAACTACAGCTACAAACTACTAAAAAGCAGCTTTGCTTCTCTACTAACATCGAGTTCGGTGTCGAAATGCTTTTCACTTTCTCCACCTCTTGTCCGGCAATGTTAAGTTGGGAGAAAGAGATCGAAAAGGACTTCGGGTTTAGCTGTATTTATTTCAAACCCTCATTCTACTGACTTCAGCTTCCAGGTTTTTAATCATCTACTCGTAGTGTAGATGCAAAACCCTGTGAACAAGCAAACAAATATCGTCAGTGTATCTTATGTTGTTGATTGTAAATCCATTGATTTTTACTCCTATTTCTAGATGTATTGACACACTATTTAAAATTTCCTCTGAATACATATTAAAAAGGAGCGGAGATAAGATGCAGCCCTGTGTGACTCTTTGTTCGTGAGCCAAAAACGTTTATATGCGTTAAAAAAAATTCGTTGAATTCGGAGATTTTTCGGTAAGCTGAATTGGACTACACATACTATGTGGCAAAAGATGCTATTGCGCATAACTCATAAAACTGGACATCGATCATAAGGAAGTACTAGTCAGTAATGAAATGAGATGCATTGATTTTGCATATAAATACATACACATATAGGAGTATATAGGAAGCTCGACAGCTTCGGACTGTATTTTCTTAAATAAACGAGATAGCTAGTTATTATATGTAAGGTATCAAACTCTCGAACAATCTGTACTGTATGTTCGTATTCAGTTGACGCGAATTGTGTATCCATACTTATTTATGTACTGCACGTACATATGTACATATGCATATGCACAAAACAAATCACGCCCACCGAAGGATGCTTGAAAATTAAAAATCTATCAACAGCAAAACAACCCACAAGACTAAGGGTGGGTTTGTGTTGAAGTTGTGAAAAAAAAAATAGGGCGACGATACTAGCGCAGCGCATCATAGAAGTGTTTATATTCGTATTACGGCAGTGGTGCGTTGAATCGCGTTTAGGCACAGAGTGTCGATAAGGGCGTCTGTTGACAATTTATTTATTTCATTTATTTACTACATTTCGCTGTTTTGCAATATGGACATAAAAACTTTAATTAAAGAAATTTCTCTGAGACCCACATTGTGGGACAAAAGAGATAAAAATCATCATAATAGGTTCGCACTGAACAAATTGTGGGCTGAAGTGGCTGAAGTATTGAAAGCAAAACGTAAGTAAATCGCTTTATGTTGAGATCCATACATACATGTATGCATGTAAGTTTATTTTGGATTTCGACTGAGTGACATTTTGCAAAGATTTTTGCATTTCTTAGTGGTGATATTTTTTTCTGTTCTATACTTCGTTTCTTGACTTTCTGTCAATAATACTAATACATAAGTACATACATGCCGTAGTAGATACATGTTTTATTAACAAGGTGAAAATTGTCGAACATTTCGAGGGTTTGTCCCTCGTCACATATCTACGAATCCTAGCTCCGTTTTCAGGGGGTCTGGCTACTAACCAGATAATATATGATAATCCTGTCTTTTACCGACAAATTATCCTACTCTAGCAGTTCGACTCCTTCAGGTATTTAACCTGGAAATGCATTGGCGTAATTTATCCTTCCACTTATTTCGGACATTTACATATGTATATGTATATAAATACATACATATGTATGTATATGTAGCTTTTGAAAGACTTTTCTCTTTATTGATTGACCTTATGAACGTATTGTGCCTCGACAGTTTACGTTGCAGTATTCCATGAAATGCTTTCAAGGTTGTGTTGTTGCTCCTTGTATTGACATCGAATGACAATGACGATGACTCCATATTGCTTTAGTTGATTCAAAGAGTTGTTATTTTCTTTCTTCATAGGGTTAGAACATGAAGTAGAGGCATGAAATTGAATGATGATTATTTTTCTTATTTTGGTTTGACAATATTTTGTCACTAGGGTGTGTCCACGACATGTAGCTTTTGCGTGCCGTTGGAGTCAGCAGTTCAGGACAAATTAGGTTTTATAGAATGGTTAAACCAGTGTTATATGAAGATTGGTTCTCAACTGCATCCAACTAACATACATACATATGTATTTCGGTCAATCCTTAATTGAAGATTCACTTTCAGTCCCCTTTCAAGATGGAGGTATTTTTACGAGGTGGATGTTCACTTTGAAGATACAAACGTAGTCATATATCAAAAGTCAAGGATCGTTATCCTTACTTATGTAACTCGGCGAATTTATTGCGTTTCGAAGCAATCTTCAACTGATCCTTACTAAACAACGAAAAAATCGTATTATTCCTAACTTTAATTATTTTTTGTACTTGTTGATAAGTATCTAAACATTTTTAGTTACGTCTGCCTTGGGTGATTGAAGATGTGAGTCAGAAAATTGTTTTAAAATATATTTATTTATTTTTAAACTGGGAATTTCGGTACAACTTTATAAATTTTGTTATTTTCTTATTTTTTATTTCTTTTTTTCAGCTAATATCATCCAAAGGAGATGGAAATGTATACGTAATAAGTTCAGGTCTACGTTGATATCTCTTCCCAAATCACCATCTGGTGAATTCCAATTAACTGGTTGCAGATATGAATGGAAACATTTCAAAAATCTTTTGTTTTTAAAAGATCAGTTTAATACCAGAAAATCTGATGATGATGTCTCCGATATGGATGATGATGAAGCCATGTTGGATGAAACGTCGTCCAATAATTTATTACAAGATGAAAGTACCAAGGATAATGAGAACCAAGAGCACGTATCAACGCAAAAAGATGCTGCAATAATTCCACCAGATAGAATATGTAACGATACATTATATTCATCCCAACGTTCAAGTTCTATTGGAGACCAAGGTAAAGTACCCAACTCAGAAGATGCTGCAATAATTCCACCAGATAGATTAGGTAACGATACATTATTTTCATTCCAACTGTCAAAATCTATTGGAGACCAAGATAAAGCAACGAATGCAAAATATGTTACAATAATTCCACCAGATAGATTAGGTAACGCTACATTATTTTCATCCCGACATTCAAGCTCTATTGGAGACCAAGATAAAGCAACGAATCCAAATGATGTTGCAATTATTCCACCAGATAGATTAGATAACGCTACATTATTTTCATCCCAATGTTCAAGCTCTATTGGAGATCAAGATAAAGCAACGAATCCAAATGATGTTGCAATAATTCCACCAGATAGATTAGATAACGGTACATTATTTTCAACCCAATGTTCAAGCTCTATGGGAAACCAAGCTAAACCAACGAATCCAAAAGATGATATAATAATTCCGCCAGATAGATTAAGTAACGGTTCATTATCTTTATCCCGATGTTCAAGCTCTATTGGATACCATGATAAAGGAACGAATCCAATGGAAGATGGTATAAATAATGTGATACTGCGAATGGAGAAGGACCAACTACGACATTTACAAGAAAGAAGAACTAGAAACGACGAAGATGATGAAGATTTAAACTTTTTTAAAAGTCTTCTGCCACATGTAAGAAGATTATCGGGTTATGACAAAATGGAATACAGAATAAGAGTTATGAGAACAACCCAAGGTTTCTTGAAACCAAGCCCACATATTCTACCAGAGACAAGAAACATGTCTGGGTATAGCTTTGTGCCCTCTGGCTTTAAAAATGAAACAGCAGAATTTGATAATATTGCATGAATGTTTAATAAGTATATTGAAATTTGTAGAAAACTAAAGTGTAACTTTTCTAGTTTCAACGTGTTTTTTATTACAACTATGTGTATTATTTTAATCTACCTTTTTAAAGTAAAATGTTTAAAGGAATGTGTCTACTTACCTAAATGTAATAATTTTCCTATTGTGAAACTGTTTGAAGTTTTTCTATAATTTCCAATAAAGTGTGGTCAAAAATTATTTCTCTCCTTTCGCATTTCCTTTAATTAGCTGATACCTTAATTCTTTATAATGAAGATGAGGATGAAGCACTTAATATCGCTCTTTTTATTTAGATCTCGACTGACTCTTACTGGTTACTTACATGATTTTCCTTAGACACTACCACGAAAGTATCGAAACTACCAAATTCATATTTTGCCTGTGTCCCACAGACATTCAGGATAATCGTTTTTACGATGGGACGCAATCCTGTTGAGTTTACCTTAATCTCCAAGAGGTCCCAGAATGACGATAACCAAACACAGATAAACAGGAGCCATAAAAAGGGGCGCTGCATAGAAAGATTAGAGTTGCTCACCCTAACTACTAACCCTCATCATATTACCACGAGGCGCCATTAAAACAAATCCAATTTATGCTGAGCTTTGCATTGCGTTCTAAGGCCTGGTATCACTTTTTCGGGCATAAAGTTCATTTCTGCAAGGTTGTTACCTCTGATGAATGTCATTAAAAAAATGAAATTTGTGAAAGGCGCATGGGTTTGTGATCGGGCTACTGCATCAGCCGTGCTGAACATCAGGTTGACATTTCCGAATTCAGCTAATGGTTCCCCGATTTGAACTCCTCAACTAACTGGCACACATTGAAAGAACCTCGATTACTTTAAAACCTAATTATACGCGTGATAAGAGGTTCCCACTTCATGACCAAAGAAGATCATCTGCATACAGATACCAAGATGGTCACGGTCAGAAAATACAAATCCATGCTATTCGTTTATCCCCAGTCCTCACTCAACAGCGATACAATGAAGTAATCAAGGAAGTACACAGCACTGCAGTGGACAACGCTATTTTAAACCACCATCTCAACACTTCTGGGTGTACTATGGTGGCAAACGAGGAACGAAGACTCCCTCGTAAAACAAGAATAGCAATTGTACAGCTTTGCTCCGGATGTATGCTATAAAGTTCAGGGTGTGCTTTTCATAGCTTACGTGCGAATGTCGCAGAGTAAAGCATTTGTGTTCTTGCATTAGAAGCATTAAAAGAATTAATAAAATTGCATAAAAACCTGCGGGAGAGACAACAGCACTTTTAAAGTTCTATAAACAGGTGAACTATCGATAAATGTTAAGTTTAATAATCTCATCCACTCGCCGCTCAGCTTAGCCATCGCGTAAAAACACAAATATCAAACAAATTAATAAAAGCAGTCCATAGAATATTATCTACCAAAATGTAGTTAGATCAAGTTAGTCATTACACAAAATATTGTAAAATATACGTTGGGTTTTGTTGTTAACCCAACTTTGTTATATGTTAGTTAAACCTGTAGGAAATATCATCTAGGACTAACAAGGAATCAAATTCGAATAGTTACACAACTTCGTACTAGACACTGTCGAGTTAATAGCAACCTTATGACCACAAGAATAACCCAAGACAACATAAAAAATATCAAACGAAAAGAAATAATCAGCAGAACTGTTTAATCAGAACACGTACCATAAGTAAACTCTGTTTTGAGGCAGAGGACATAGTACATACCTGGAAGCTCATACAAAGACATTTATAATGGATTCAGGTACAATGAGCGAGCTCTTATTGGGTGAAATCACAATAGGCCCGTCTGTGGCTTCAGTGATGGGGAGATATGTTCTCATCTATACTTAGAATCTAAACCTAAATCTAGTGTCCGATATCCCGGGACGTTCGATGTCAATAAAGGATTTATAAAAGGTAAGACGCTGTTACACGATTTCCTTTACATAGTTCTTTAAAAATTGTAAATATAACGACTTAGATGGCTGGCTTAATTGGACCCTAAATTTGTTTGAGGGACATGTCCATCCTGGACTGTTCTCAGACCTAAGTAAATATATAAATAAATAACCAGTTTCGCAATCGCTCATGTCGGAGCGCAAACATCTGAACTCAGTGTTCAACTAAGTGCTTTAAAGATATCGTTAGGTGTTAACTTTTGAGTTCATATGGATCATTGTCTTGTAACTCTTGCTCACAATGGATTGGGAGAGATTGTTTACCACTTCGTAGATTAGGCTATAAGTTTTCATTTATGTCATCTATTTGTGCTACTAAGGAGGGTCTTTGTAAATATAATAGGAAGTAAGTATTGTTTCTCGAAACTGTATCACGAAACTAATTTTATCCCTGTTGCGGGAAAATCACTCATATAAACCTTTTCATTGGCTCTCATAAGTCTTCGTTAACTTATGAGCAACTACTTAATTGTAAGGAGACTCCGAATCCTCATACAAGCTTAAAATACATTTATTTAAATTACAATATTAAGTTCAAGTACATTTATACTTGTACTAATTTAAATCTTAATCACCTACAGAGTAGACAACAAAGTGTATTTTAACTTAACTCTATTATAAAATAACTAACGACTATGCATTCCAACCTGAGCTGAGCTCATTTAGTTCTCATCATCTGGCATTTCATTTCCACTGTCAATCGTATCATTGATTTGTTGCTGTGTGGAAGAGCCACTTGCAACTTTACCTTTTCTATGTTTTCTATTCGCTTCCCATTCTCGGGGATGAACCTTTTTCCTGTGAGAATGCATATTTGCATTCGAATTAAATGTTTTTGGACAATGCGGACATGAATACAGAACTTCACCTGTATGAGTTGTCATGTGCTCCTACAAATAACAAAAACAAAAAAACCTATTGTATTTTAGAATATAAATTAAACGATGTCCTTACCTTCAGGTTAAGGGCTTTTTTGAAAGCCTTATCACAAACACTACACGCGTACGTTCGTTCTGACGCATGCACATATCGGAAATGACTTCGCAGAGCACTTTGGTTGGGTGCTACCTTTCCACAAATGTTACATGTGTGTAATTTACCCTCCTCGTTGTGACGGCGTAAATGTTTCTGTAAGCTGTGCTTATTTTTTAACCATGATCCACATTTTTCGCATTGAACTTCAGGTTGTTTGACTCCGGCATGTTCCAGTTGATGTTTTTCAAACATGGCTTTACCGCGAATGACTTTCGCACAAATGTGACACATTTTACCATATTCATGCGTGTGCGAGTTTTTCCGGTGGGTATTTAGCGTGTTCTCACTCGGAAAGCTGTAATTAAAAGAAAAAAAAATTGTGTCAATTTAGGCACAGTATGCATTAAAGTTAAAAACATCGCGGTAGCCAAAAGGGAGTCTGTTTGTAATGCAATGTACCTTTAATCGACTTCTAAATGAAATTCTTTTAACACTATAATGTTCCAACAAGTTAAGCCCTTAGTTTTCTTTATTGGCTAGAACCGAATAAGTCTTATTTACAAAAATATTTAAATATTTTACCTAGTCTGGCTTCTGACTACCATTTATACTTTTTTAAAAGACAAATGAACAAACAAAAACCATGTTGAAGCTTACCTTTACAGTGTTGAGCACGGCAAAAACGCTGTTTACCCAATCTGTACTACATCATATAAACCGTTTGGGAATTGATTGGGTGCTAAGAATATACAGCTGCAGGTCGAGATTGTATCTGAAGCTTCAATTATGATGCAACCTTCGGAAGTGCACATAATAAAAACTGGGAAAAATATTGAAAACTATACTTGAGTCCATTGTACGCCTGTTTTCAGTGGAGAGTAAACCTTCGATCAGTAAGCTGAACACTTTTCTCACTGGTTCAGCTATAACTCCTTTATATTCGCAAAAGAAATTGATTAAGATCATTTCTCTTTTTCTGCAGTAGAACTTTAGCTACTGCAGCAAGTGGAACTGAAAGGGAATTTTTTCTGAGGTACATGAAATCAATGTCTTTTAAAAGTGCACGGAATTCTCTCAAAGGCTCTACACATACCATCACCACCGTTACAACATCTTGTTCGATTGTATTTAGGAGCCACGAAATCATAATAATCAAAAGATGATCCTCGACATCTGCAGCGGCAACAATTGGTCACCAATAAAGTTTTTAAGCACTCACTGACCGTCTGCAACAAAAGTTGCAAAATTGCATCATCACACCACGTGGAGTGTTTACTAGATAGCTTAGTGAAATTGAACTAACGATGAGTTTATGCTGGGCCTGGCTGGACACATGTAACTGAATACTCGGATCTGTGAACGTATAGCCGAGGTTCATTGAGTACGCAGATGCCATACGAGGCATCTTTTTGCGTCCTGATTGTCTACCGACAGATTCTCAGAAGGATCTTCGAAGTACAAATTCTTTGAGCTTAGGTCAATAAAGGTATTGGGAAAGATATGGAGATGGGGGAGCCCCTATGGAAGTGCTCACATTCCTGAAGTGGGCTACAGTCATTCTCGTATCCTGCCCCTGGTTCTAAGGGCTTATGTTAAAGATTTTGTTTTCCAGGTTTGGGCTGTGCGTCGGGGCAACTTATTCACCCAGTTGAAAAGGGATTGGTTCGGATAAGGATGACATAAATGATGACGACCCAAGCTAACGAAACAAGGATAACGACTTTCGGATCTGTACGTTGAATGTTCGACAAACTACTATCAGGAACTCTATAATGCAGATATCATTGGCGTCCAAGAATGGGATGGGGAAGGAGGATGAAAGACCAATATTTTGCTGTCAGGCAGGATGGAACTAAAGGATGATAGTCAAGACACAGAAGAGAACATACACCAACTCATTCCAACTACATATTTGGTCAGACGAGTGTCGTAGCATCATTTCTTCGATCCACAAGAAAGGAGACTCCCACAGTAGGGGCAGTTACAGTGGTATTCGTTTCCTCAACACCGGGTATAAGACCTTATTTGCCATTTTGTTTGAACGCCTGAGATCGTTTTTCAACAACCTAATTGATAATTGTGGTTACGGGCGAGTAAGTCTACAATCGAACAAATTTCCACATGTCGTCAGATCCTGGACAAAACTTAAGAAGTGCCTGACACCAGAAATAATGTATGTAATTATAATCTCCCACCCTTAAATATGGGATCTTGTGTCCAACTTAGGAGTCTAAGGTGATCCGGTATTTGTTAGATCGTCTCCCAATGCCAAATCTTGGAAAGTAACTTTTTGTCAATATAGAAGTTGGATACACGAAATTAGGTATTAAAAACCATACATGACAGATGAACTTCACTTATTTTGTTCTTATCCATTTAATTTATAAATGCAATGGGATATAAGTTTGGGAATTAGGCAAATATAATCTGTTCCACTTACACTTTTGGGCAAATATCACAGGGAAACTTTCTTTCGTCCATAGGCACGTGTATTGCTTGATGCTGATCCAGAAGGTATTGTTTGATGAAACGTTTCGCACAATGTTCGCACTGAAATGGCTTCTCTTCATCTGCCTGATGCATTATCAGCATATGGTTCTTCAAGCACTGTTTATCAGCAAAGGATTTGTTGCAATCATGGCACCTACAAGCAGCAATACATCTAACCTCCATATGAACAAATATAATTACTCAGTACATACTTAAAATATTCGGGGTCCAGATGTTTATTGATATGATCTACCAGCAGCACACGTTTGAACAGCTTTTTATTACAGCAAATGACATAACCCTTCTGTCCATGCATATTCCAAAAATGCTGACGCAGTGTAGTGAAATCGGCCAGCTCATTATGGCATATTTCACAAGTAAGCTTCATGTGCTTCGCAATCAACAGGTCGTATTCCTTTGCACGCAGATTATATTTCGATATTTTCTTAGCTAGCGCTGTGTCCGCATCAGATTTTTTCAGTTTTGTCACCTTTCTCCTCTTTTGTCTCAATTCGACTTCGGGCGATAGCGTTACTCTACTCAAGGTTCTCGATCGAAGAGATCTGCGGTTATCGTTTTCCAATAATTCGTCAGTCTCTGGTTTGATGTCATCTAAGCGAAACAAATGTAGTTACAGTAAAACGAATTCAACTCTCTAGCTACTTCCTACTACCTTTGCTTTCATCGATTTCATTGTCATCTATAGGGTCTTCGAGCATAAAGTCTTCATCCTTTTTGTCGGGCTTATCGTCTAAATGATAATACATCAGCACATAGGTTATGAAAATGGGGTTTCCTTACCTTCTTCAGATAGCTGATAAGTGTACGTTATTTCAGGTATATCCCAGTTCAAGTCAGGCTGATCGCCTTCCTCTTTTAATTCGGAGCAATCATCGTTCTTCTCGTCGGTTTCTTCCGGAGGCAAAGTGGCTTTCACGAAGAATCTTTCGGCCAACAGTCGATGGGCTTCTTCCACTGACAAATAGTATTCGTGGAAATTAACTATCCTCACCCAACAGGTATTGCATATCGCAGTCGATATAGGATCATCAATTTTGGGCTTAAAATGTAAAAAAAAGTATGGAGATCATATTCGGATTTGGGTACACCCAGCAGTACCTCGAACCAAAAATACTTCTTCAGTACATTGGCGACATTGAGTTCGGTTCCAATCTCATCGAATATGTTTATTACTTCAAGAATGTCCTTCAAACAAAGTCTACAAATCATTTTTGTAAGTTATTTTTTAGAAAATACGGAAGTAAATACAAATTGAAACAAATTCATCAATTTTTTACGATAGATAAACAGTGAACTGTCACAATTGGAATGTCAAAAATATCAGGGATGGCATGTGCACTGGGTTTGTTTGTGTGCAAATTCGGAGCCTGTGGACATACATCCAATAAGGTTGTACAAATCAAACATAGTCAACTTAGGAGTATTTATTTCTATTGAGATCCTTACAGAACCATCTAAACTATTCACGGCGTGTTGTTTAACGTTGTCGATACCTTTTTATGAGTGCCATTGAACACTTAATTTTATTCAAATGGCGGGAATATAAATACATGATAAAATTTGTCGAATTAAGCCATGATTTTCGTGTAATGATTTCAATATTTTTAAACTAAATACTCGGTAACATGTTAAAAGCACATTTCATGTATCTGATAAAGGAGAAAACAGAGTATTCACTCCGTAGTTAATGATAACCACTGCGTTTTATAACACTCTTTTTTAACATAAATTTTTATCACTATGGGCGCCTATTTCAGAAAAGTACTATTTGCGATTTCGAAAATATTTTATAAGGGTTTGGTTGATTGTGACAAATATGAGTACTCTGTCGGTGTGTCATGATGTGAAAGTATTTCAGATTGCTATACTTTGTTGTTTGGTGTGAAAGTAAGTATTATGGTTTGACATACACACATACATATGTATTTATGTGTATTTATTGAAAAAATAATTGAACTCTCCTGAAGTTTTTTTGTCTTATGAATTGTAGATTTCATATTATATTTTAATGAAATGTTTGCTATATGAGAAAGACTTAATATACATATCTCCTCTTTTTTGAAATAGTTGACAATTTGAGGGTATTTTGGCGATAAGTGTATCTTTGATCTAAAGATGATCAAATAGGGAATTTAAGGCAATTAGTTCTGATAGTGAAAATGTTAATTTATAAGTTTAACTGTTATAATATAATAATACACCTACTAATAATACCTGTGTTATGTTTGATTTACGCAAACTAACGGTAATCTTTGACATTTTGGTTATTCGTCGTTGTGGTAGTTAACTTCAACTAGTGCAAATATAAGCGGGTGCAAAACTTTTTTTGAGATAAAAGTGTTAAAAGAAAATAATTAATTAAAAGTAATATATTCGATATATGCAGGTAAGAAAAGTGAAAGATAATTCAAGTATAAAATTTCGAAATTCAATGTGCTTGATTGAAAAAATCGTCCTTTTGTGAGTTGTATCATTTCTGATACGTTGTGCTTTAACGGGTGAATTTTATTGCGATAGCATGGCAAATTTCAGGGAGGGTAAAAGGTTGACTGATCGTGATTTGGAGGAGATATTGGCACATCTTTCAGAGAGTGAGGATGACTTCGATGGAGAGGCGTCAGATGATGATGTACTAAATCAGGACCAAGACTGGGATGTTGCTGATATATGTACATGCCCATTGAATTGGAAGACGGAATGGTTGTAGATGAAGAAAATAATGAGGCTAATGATAATATCAACGAAGAAGAGCAAGAAGTTGAGGAGGAAGACATATCGCGTACACGAGATTCCAAGAAAGAAGCCAAAGAACTGAAAGAAAAATACAGCCAGCCACATTTTGTGGAGAAAAAAAAATTTAGTTATCAATGACAACGCATTGGTTTTTCGCGGAAATCAATCTCTTCCCACTGAAATTGAAAATCTGGATACTCCTTTATCCTTCTTTAGGTACTTTTTCGACAATGAATTAGTATCTGCGATAACGGAACAAACAAATCTGTTTTCTGTTGAAAAGATGCAAGCAGACTTGCTAATTTAGTATATTAAGTCTGCTTGTATACATATGTCTGTTGTTCACATGCCAGATATAAGGAGTTATTGGTCACCTGAGCTTGGTTTTGATAAAATCAAAGAAGCTATGAGCTATAACAAGTTTGTTAAAATAAGACGATTTTTGCATTTCAATCAAAACTCGAATATGAAGCAACGAGATCATCCTACATATGTAAATTACGACCAATAATAAATAGTTTAAATGCCAAGTTTCAATCTGTTCCGGTGCAACAATACCTTTGTGTGGACGAACAACTATGTGCTACGAAGGGAAGGCATTATATAAAACACTACTTACCAGCAAAGCCCCATAAATGGGGTTACAAACTTTATGTGCTTTGTGGAACAGATGGATTTTCCTACAAATTTGAAATATATACAGGAGATGAAAATAAACCTAGGTATTTTTTTTTTTCTCTTATATCTATAACAGTGATTTATCTTAGACACAGGAAACCAGAAGAGCCGGGATCAAGGGCCAATATTGTTGTATGATTATGCAGAAATGTGCCTTGTAATCAAAATTATTAAGTTCATTTTGACAATTTCTTTTCATCCATTAGCTGTGTATTGTGTGTCCATGAAATGGTACCTACGACTATTTTACCACTTGCTTGATATGGCAATGATAAATTCGTGGTTGCTTTACCGAGAATGTCGTACCTCTAGCAAAATTTCGAGCTGAGGTTGTTGTTGCTTGTGCAACCAAGGTATTCAATCTACAAGTAAAAGAGGAAGGCCAAGTGATCTGGAAAAAAGCATCCAAGCAAAAAGGAAACGCAACGACAGCTTACATGCCAAAGAACGTGCGGCAGGACTCATGTAGCCATTGGCCTATTTATGAGGATACAAGGCAACGATGCAAAATGCCAAATTGCAAATATTTTTCATTTATAAAATGCTCAACATGCGGCTTACACTTTTGCCTTAATAAAAGTCATAACTGCTTTGTAAAATTCCACACTGAATAAAACACAAAATCTGGTATCCTACCACTGCACGATGTAGCAGATATGATACAATCAGTTTTTTATAAATAAATAAAGAATAATTAAAAATAGATTTTTTTTATTATTTTTTTAGTATTTGCAGCCATAAATTATACAAGAAAATATTTTGTTCAGTAAATAATAGATAATCGCGCAGGTAGGGTTAAGACAGTTAATTTCATTAAGATCTGATTGTGAAATTGGTTGAGAAATTATATCGGAAAACCACTGAAGTACCAGTATGCCCTAACTTGGTCATTTAATCGTCTGGTTACGACAAAACTAATATCCGAATAGGAAAATGCAATACGCAAATACATATTTAGCTTACGTCAAATATTTGAGTGGTCTTTACATACATATCTTAAAATAAAACTTCAAGTGGTAGTGCGTTGAAAAATAGTCTATAGAAATGGGAAAACGTAAAATACAATTATCAATAAAAATGAAAAGACACAGGCCTTAGCTTCTCACAACTATTTGTGTTGTACGTGTTATATTATTTAAACGAATCAAAAGAGCCTGTGATTTATGTCGTATCCGAAGACTAATCTTTAATCTTGGCTTTAGTCTCGGCTTTCGCGAAAGGTGTTCTCTAGGTGTTATTGAACATGTAACCTCTTTCTCCGTAGCCCAACCCACTAACCACTTTAGCGCTCACTAAGATTGCAAGACTAGTTCTAAAAGGGTGAAACAGCGAGGTCCTTTATAATGAAAGTACTGTGTACATTTGAAATAATCACTGTTATAAGGTATCAAATCGTTAGATCTAATATGGGGAATATCTTCTTTATTCAAAATTAAGTCTAAGGCCCCTATTGCGACTGTCGTTTGTTGATCGATAAACGACTTTCATCGATTGCCGATCGTCGATTGTAGATTTTGGTATTGTGCATTTTGATTCTGATTGATACTTGTCGATTTGATAGTCGTTTGTTGTCGATCACAAATTTCTAATCGGTGCTATGTGTTCGTGCAAAATAAAATGGTTTTCTGCGTATAAAATGTACGTTATTTTAATAAAAATCCTTATAATAATAATATATTTATGCAAAAGAAATGAAAAATGTTGATTCCAATTCAGGACAAAAGAAGTCACAAACAAGAAACAGCTGGAGCTTCAAGTTGCGCGTATGGAAGCGAATCCAGGTATTGCTAAGGCTATTTGCACCAAAACCAAGGCAAAAAAGCGTTGGGAGAAGATGGCAATTGAATTGAACAGCTATGGACCTCCCGTACGTACACTGGCTTGGTAAGACCCATGGGCACAGAAACGCGAAGCGGTAGCAATACCTATTCCATCAATAGGTCTTTAAAGGCTGCTTTGGACAATCGGAAAAGTTTCAAAAACCTGTAAAGATTAATTATTAGTAAATACCTAGGACAAACATACTCACATTGTTTCTTCCAATTCCAAAGGGTTAAAACCAGCTCTTATTTGTTTTCTTTTTCTGGCCATTTCCAAGAATTTGTTGTTATCATTTTCAGCGACTGAAACTCATTTCTTGAAATTGACTCAATAAAAACACAAATAATAATAAGACAACTGTCAAAGTCACTTTTTTATTCACAATAACGTATTCCTCTATCGATTGAGTTACACAATACCATAGTTAAAATCAATCGACTCAATCGACAATTATCGCGTCGATTGCTGATCGAGAATCGCAATAAGGGCCTAAGTCAAAAACTAAAATTTGACCTTCAATAAACATGTTTAGGCTGATCCTCGTTAAAACTAAACCCCGTTTAAAGAGACAGACAGTATTGGCAGGGATAGCTATTCAAAAGATTATGGACGCACTGATATTTCATGTCAACTATTCGTTACAACTTTATTTTTTTATCACTTTTATGTACAACTTACTTTAGTCCATACATATGTATGTGTATAATATATATCATCAAATCAAGTAAAGTTTTTGAAATTATCTTTATGTTTCACTTGTCATCAAATCAAGTAAAGTTTTGTTTTGTCTTTAAGTTGTTTTTTCTTATCGTACTTTACAGAAAATTGCTTATCAATGATAAATAATTTTTCTTATAAAACGTAGAAAGGTAAATTAATATAAGGAACAAGAAAAAACAAAACGAGTCCCATCGCAGGAGTCGATTTTTACAACTGCCATTAAATAAATTAAAGTCAGTGAACGTTTCTTGTTAGATTTGAACCTGTTTGTAAAGCTGAAAATACATTACAAACAGAAAACGTTTCTACTGTAGTATTCTACAGTTGTTTAAAACCTGTGGCACACTGATGGTATGGATACTATAGTATGCGGATATACCATCTACGTATGTGTCAGGCATTACCATGGTAATACCACACGAGCAACATGGAATTAGCATGGTTTTGATACTTGGGTTTTTACCGTGGTATTCGCAACTTTCCAACGATCTCAACGCCATCTTCTTAGTGAATCTTCTTCAAACTACAGTTTGGTGTCACATTGACAGTAAATTGGCTTTTATTTTTATGTATTTTGTTAATTTTCTTATCTGAAACTAGAAACAACTTTTTTTCCGGAGTCTTCTCCAACGGTGGACGTTTTATCAAGGTCGGAAGACCACTATTTATCTTCAACGTCAATAGAATTGCCGTCAACATCGTCGGGTCTATTCCTGTCCACTTCAGCAAGCACAACATCAACACCAGTAGTACCTAAAAAGAATTTAAAAAGAAAATTTAGTTCTGAAGCATATTTGGATTTAGCAAAAAAAGAAGAAAAAGTTTTCGAAACATATTTAAATAAATGTTTGGAAAACGATTATTCAATTATTGGAAGAAAATAATAAAATGTTGACAGCTTTGATAAACAAAAAATAATCTTAATAAAAACATTACTTACAAAAATATTTTATGATGGCTTCTCTTATTGAATTTCCAGGTACATCCATATCTCTGCAGTTTGTACTTTTTTGAGGTTGTTTTTTTTTTCTTTTGCTGATCATGTTCATAGATCCAAGACTGGTTTATTTAGTCATTATTGTTATAACATATATTGTGTAATATGCAACAGGCTTTGATTATGCAACCAACATTTTCCATTTTAACTTCTAGTCCTCGACCTATCTTCCTAAAACGTCATTTTAGATGGCCAAAGGCATTTTCAACAACACGACGACATTTGGAAAGTAGTTTATTAAATGTCCTTTGCTCGTGAGACTGCTCGAGACAAAATGGAAAGGGCTTCGTACTTCGATAATCTAAACGCTGAATCACCGATCAAAAGAATGGGCACCTCAACGCCTTCAATCGTTCTTCTATTTGGCAGAAATTATTCCTTACTTATATGCATTTCTTTTAAGGTTGAACATTCAAATATAGTGGAGTCATTACTTCTTCCAGGTATTCCAATATTAGCATAAGTAAATCTGTGCCGGTGGTCCACGGCAGCAAACAGTATAGTGGAGTGCCATCCCTTGAAGTTATAATAGTTTGTTGCTTCATCTTTTGGAGGATTTACTTCTATATGGCATCCATCAATTGCACCATAGCACTACGGAAACCCAGGTTTTGTAAAGCCTTCAACTATTTCCACAATCATATCCTTTGTCGGCGGATACGCGTCGAAAACTTCGAGTTGAAATTTCTCACATAATTCCTTACACAATTCCAAACAAACTATGTATGTAGCTACTGTTCTATATTCGGCCGATGAGGGCAATGCATACAAAACTGCTGCGATTCTTTTACCCAAAGGGATTGCAAGTCGCCACCTTGTATCGTTTCTTTTTAAGTGTCATAGACTTTTCAACAAATGAAGAAAAGTTGCTTTATCAACTATAAAAGTATTTTTGAGGTACATCAAATTCCCAGAAGTGCGATTGTTCAACCTGAAATGATGTAAAAGTTGAAACCATACAAAAATAATTGTTTTTAATCTGTTTACCATTGTCCAAACACATCTAGTTAAACTTCTCCTTTCTAATTACGCCAAATTCGTGTACCTCCTGCTTTTATATTTTGCTATCAGCACCAGTCGTAGACAAAATTTTCTTTTTCTTATAAAATACAATAATTTTGTATTATTCGACATAAAAACATTTAATAAATCTATTTGAGTTGTATTTTTCGATTTTGACATTTAATTTAAAAATGACAGTTCGTTACAGTTTTGTCAACGCATACTACACAGGATGTGTGTCACCGTCCATGGTATTGTGAATACCAGTATTTGCCTCAGAGGCAAACTGACTGGTCATACACCCTTCTACGACTCAGAGGCAAACTGACTGGTCATACACCCTTCTACGACCAGTCAGTTTGCCTCTGAGGCAAATACTGGTCATACACCCTTCTACGACCAGTCAGTTTGCCTCTGAGGCAAATACTGAAAAATTATTTTGAATAGAATATTTCACTTATTTCAAATTCGAAAAATAAATTGTCTATCAACCAATTTGGTTGTTCACCAAATAACTGTATGTTCGAATATTAGTTCGAAAGTTTGGGTAGAGGCATCTAAAGACCGAAAAAAGTTCAGGAGAAGGAGCTTGATTTCTTGATTTTTTTAAATACCGTCTTCAGAGTGTCCATGAACCATTCTGTTGTGCAGTAGAGGTGTCCTGCCGAACCTGTAAGATAGGTCAGACCGGATGGGATCTGTTTTTTCAGGTGTTTCTATATTAGCACCCAAATGGAGAACATTCGTAGAGAAAGCGCTCCCTAGACCCAGTATGTAACCGTGTTTGTTTCAAGTTGATGTTTCTGATGTACAGGCCGACCATCCGTCTTAATTTTCTTTTGCTTAGATCGAGCCCCGTTCGATCATGGATTTGGGACCTTCACAGGTTTGCAGTCCTTTCCATATATTTTCGTATTGTTTTGCGATGCACGATGTCGGGCGCTGTTCTCGTGCAATTTCTTGTTCATCCGTATTCAATTAGAAAGATTTGATCTTCTGGCTCGCGGCATTGTGAATAACACTGAGAAATAAATATCACAAAAGTAATTAAGGAATTATCGATAAATACATTTTCGTTGGCAACTTACCGTTTGAAAATAGAATTCCACACCAAAATGATCAATCAGTATGAAAAAAAATGCTACAAAAACAATTGTCGCAAAAAATTCTAAAAAAAAAATTGTCAGAACGTAACGTAAAACTACCCAAGGAAGAAAAACCAGCAGTTTTTTCAGTCAAACTCCATATTTCGGTTGAAATAGATGTTCAGAAAATGAGCTGGTCTCAAAATATCGATATGAGTACCATCAACACAACCTATTCCCTGTAGTTTAAACTTCTTTTATCAAGTTCAAATATTATCTGCATATGTAGAGCAAAAGTGAATTGAAATTTAAATTTATTATTTTGTATTACTTTCGTATTCGGATTCGGATGCGAACATACTTATGTAAGTGCTTACAAGTCAAATCCAAAACATTTCCGAAAATCAGATTTTTAAATCAAATAATAAAAGTCAGATCAATAAATTATTTGGCGATTTTGTTTTGAGTGAGTAACAACGAACAGGGAAACAATGGACAGTATTGCTATTTGGAGGAGGAGACTTAGGGTTCGTTCTAACATTATAGAACTGTGTTATAAGAGGTGAAAGTATTTTTTACTTATTATATGATAGTTTTGTGAACTATCATATGTCGAAGGAAGCCCTCATGCATACCTTGGAAGCAATAGAGGCTTAGGTTCCTACTGACAGAAGACAAACCGTAGTACCAGGAATAATAAACCTCGCAGAAAACGAAAATCAGGCCAAACAAGATTTTTATGGAAAGTCGGGCATTCCAGGAGTGATTGATGGAGAACTCACATTCAAACAATTAGGGAACACTCATTCCGAAATAGGAAGCTAAAACATGGTATCAATGCTATGATCGTAAAAACTCCAATTATGTAAGTACATATCTGTTGACGAGGACTTGGGGACACGGACGTTCATTAAATAAAACTATATTTATTTAGTTTTTCTATCTATCCAATTTTATTAGAATGGAACAAAAAGGAACTTTTAAAATTATAGTTGGCCGTATGTCCTCGTCTGTTCGTCTGCTTGTTGTGAACCGTTAGTTAAGAATGATCTAGTTTTTTTAATTTTCGTTGTTGTTAAATTGTCATGTCATTAAGTTTTTATGTCGTTAATTTAGGTGCTGCCAAGTTAAGAAATTTCTTGTTTGAGGCCCCGCTAACAATATCAATAAAAATTAAAACTTACTATTTTCTTAAGATTGGCGATCACAATACAAAAATACTGGCTGTGAATGAAAGGTATGGAGATGCGTCGCATAATTCACATGTAGTATGGGGCGTAAATCCTGAGAAGGCCTATCTTCAAAGAAGTTTTCTAAACGGAGACAGATCTTCTTGGCTATATTTATGTTTAAGGTGATTCCGTCTTTTAACACCATACCGTGTAGCAGCTGAAAGTTCACCGGAAGCCAAGTTTAATAAACGGCGCTCTTCAGCCAGAAGTTTAACTAAGAAGACTTCCGGCGTTAGACGTTTGCTATTAACTCGAGAACTATTTTACTCTCTGAAGAAAGCAAAACAGTTTCTAAATTTTTGTTGCGCTATGCACAATATTTGTATAAAATTTAAAGGGGATTTGCCCACCGAAGAATCATTAGCAAATTAAGATTCTTTCCACTTTCCTACAAGTGTTTGCTACAAGACCAAGAAATGAAATAAAAAATAGCATGTTTTAATTTTAACATCAACTTATTTAATTTTGACGTAGATGTAAACATAAAAACATAAATAAACAAGATTTGCATGCAATTCTTTTATTTTTTAAAACAAAACTTAAAAACTGGTACTTTTATCTAAAAAAACATAAAAATTTAATATTCGTTCTTGAATTTGCAATTTTTTTTAAACTTGTTACCTCAATTTTTTGCATGAACTTCCATTTTTTTTTTAAGCTCATATATTTTCATTTGATAGCAAGCACTGTCCTTGGAGTTTTTTTTTTTAATTTCTTTTAAAACTTGAATCATTTCTGTCTGATAGTAATTACTTTTGGTTCTTTACTTGCCTCTCTAAAAGAGAAAGTTTTGTCGCTGTGGTTACTCTAGCAGAATCCACTCTCTGCCAGGAGCAAGAAGGTTCTCCCGCGTTTAGAGATGGTGACACTGACGGTTTGTTGTCCACATCGTACTCCATCTCCACACTTTCATCGAGTGGTTAGCCAAATGATTTAGTTTGCAGTGTGCCACTCACAGCTATTTCGAGCTGTAGTATTTCCACTACCTTTTCCTCTAATCGCATAAGTGGCACACACTTGCTTGGTCCTCCACCAGTCGCGTGCATGCTGGCTCTATATTTTCACAGCTTCGATTTTGGGTGGTTCTTATAATCAGCCCACACTTAGAAATTCACTGTTTATAACTTTTTGTAATTTTGTCAACTTATTTTACTCGCACCCGTTAACACCACTCATAGGAGGCCCTTTAGGATTTAAATTTTTCATTAGCCTAGTCCAACGTTGTTTGGACTTATGCCTTCCTTCTTGCGATGGAACATATCCCTTCGCCGAGTCTGAGTGGATATCCATAAACTGCACCAAGACTTCGAATTGTGCAGGTTTAGTGTGTGCGTTTTTGGCCGCTTCCCTTTAGATAATTAAATAATACATGGTATTTATTTTTAAATATACATTGAATTGAAATACTTACATTTTATCTAAAAATTCTGTTGCCAATAACAAATCCGAAAGCACAAAACCTTTCGAATGAATTTCCGCAAGAGATGATTTTGACAAGCGTTTTCGAAATACGAAATTTCAAATTTCCTAAGAAGAGTTGGTATTAATTTTATTTTCCGTATTCGGATTGGGCAGTTTTCTATAGAAATAGAAAATTCCAATTTTCGAATACTGCTGCTATAGAAACGGAATACAAAATAAGGTCCCAGTGTCAAGCATTCCGAGGGAACTCGAATTTTTTGAGTCAACTTCGAATTCTTATTTTAATGTCACAATCAGCTGTAAAATCATTTTGTTTAGTCTGGTTTTGTAAAAGTGAATTAAAGTTTTAATAAAATACTTTTTAGCTATTTTTTTGCATATAATCGATGAAAACCCCATAGAAACTCGGTTCGAGAGAGTTCGCAGGACATAGAAGTTGGACAACTGAAGAAAAGTTATTAATATAATATAATGATTGTTTGAAGTTTGAAAAACAGTCATTGTTTGTCATTGTTTGAAAAACAATCAAATTGTTTTATATTGTTAGCAAAAAAATATAAATTTAATTTCTTACCTTTTTCCATCGAGTTACATGTATCTTTAATTCGAGGACCTTCACTGTTTAAATGTTGTACTAATTTGGCCCACAATTTTTCGATATATGTATATGTATATCATTTCCATAAATTTCCTGTTATCGTTTCGAATGGAATGTAGAACACCAAAATATTCACTTTCGAATGTACAATCCGTAGTTCATAATATCGCTCGGGATGCAGAATATCTAATTCGACTTTCACAGGAATGTGTGTCGAATGCTTTTTTATATCGACTTGGAAGTGATTTTTGAATTTGATTAAAACGCACAATGACATTCTTAAATACAAATCACGATCAAACTCTTTTGGTTTGCTTACATGAAGATTCCTATTGTGAAATGCTTACATACTGCATGTATTTTGCACAATATATGCATTAAAAATAATGACCTAGATGAGGAATTCATCTCGGTTGAGGTCAACGAGGATGAAGATGACGATGTCACCGGCTCAACGGACTGGCAATCCGCTCATATGAAAAGAAAGCGTTTGATGAACTCGCTATTTTAACAGAAAATAAAATAAAATAAAAAATTTTTCAAAAACATATGTACATATATATAAATAAAAATTATAACATTAATTTTCTATAACTTCATTATATTCATTATTTCATATTATTTCATTTCAGCATCACAAATAAAAATAAAAAGAAAACAAAAAGTAATGTAGTTGAAAAAAGGAAAAAATAATAAAATTAACAAAAACCAAAGAAACAATTCAAAACTTAAAAAACAAAATATAAAAAAGAAAAAAAAGCCCTACATCTTGTCCACCATTTGTTGGAATATGTCCAAGAATTTGTTGGCCGCTACCATCCGCTTCTCGTGCCTACGTTCTACGCCATCGCGGTCGTCTATGCGCCTCCTTTTTCTGAAGTTGAACACCTTTTCTTCGACTTCCTGGTTTTGCATGTTTGTAATTGGGCTATGCTGCTGCACCTCGTAGTCCTCTGTGAAAAGAACAGCTGGGGGACTTACTTCCGGAGCCCGGAAAAGTATCTTGTCCATTCCATCGAAATGTTCCCACTCTCCTTGATTTTCCTGTTGCCTTCTTTTCTTCCTTTATTTTCTTATATGTTCGTCTAAGGCCTTTCCACTTCGAGTCCACCTGCTCGTAACCAACGGGTACATTAAACTGTTTTGGAGGTGCTCATACATATCTCTAACTTTTGAAACTAGGTGAACAGTAACTTCCTTTGACCATTTCAAACCTTAAAAAAAAATTATTAGTAAAATGAGTATTTACTGTTGTTGACGAGGATTGAAGACACGAACTTTATTAAATAAAACTATATTTACTTAGTTTTCTATCTATCCAATTTTATTATAATGGAACAAAAGAGAAACTTTTAAAAATTATAGTTGTAGTTTTCCGTTAGTCCTCGTCTGTTCGTCTGCTCGTTAAATTGTCATGTCGTTAATTTAGGTGCTGCCAAGTTGAGAAATTTCTTGTTTGAGGCGCCGCTAACAACTATAAATATACACAATCTTCCATTTCACAGCAAGCCTCATTCGTCATTTTCATTGTTTTGAATTTTATTTTTCTCCTGTCAAATGACATTTAGCCCCGCGCCCTGTTTTTGCTCCGGATGCTCTATCACTTTATATCGAGCACGTAGAGCGCGCTCTGAGCACGCCGAAAAGCACGAAAAAAGAAACACGCACAGAGCGCTCTGAGCGATCCGAACTGAAAAGGAAACACGAACATTTTTTTTACAACTCAGGCTCTGCTCCGAAGTAAAAAAGAAAAACGCCTATTTGTTTCGAGTTGAACGACGATCAACAATCCTTGATCGTTTGAAACTACGTGCTGACAGCCCAGCGACAGACAGGGACAAAATGAGCCTTTACTTCTATGAAAAAGATCAAATTCCATGAGTTTATAGGGTGCATAGATTTGATCGGATGCACAACGCTGTTCAATTCATTTTCTAGATGTTTTCAAGACTTCTTCACATCCTCTCTGCCCTTGCTGGTAATGGCGATTTTCCGACAAATTTCGCTTTGTAATTCAGGTGAAAATTTTGTTAGCCATACCAATTTTTTCTCTTTTTCAAAATTCATTGATGATACCTTTTTTTTTGAAAATGGGAAACATTTCGGGGGAATTTTATTCACGATAGCCCTTATTATTTTTAAAGCTTTGTCTTGAAGTCCCTTTAAAGAAGATGGACAGGATACGAACGACGTTTAGGATTGTTGATTGGTTGGTTTAGGCTAGAAAAGCTCCTTTGTGTTGCCGTTAAGTAAGGTGGGTGGGTCACCCCCGACGTAGGCGCCTCGATGTCGGTGACGTTTATGCTATCTAGACCAGAGAAACCACTTCTGGCCAATGCGTTAGCTTCGCAATTTCCCGATATGTCACAGTGACCTGGTGACCAGCAAAGAGTGAGGTTATACTGTCCAGCTATCTCGATAAGGGACACGCGGAAGCTTTTCATTGCCTTTGATCTTGTAGTGCTGTTTGCGAGAGATTTGATAGCTGCCTGCTGATATTCAGTTAGCTATCAGCCAGTCAGCTGCTTGACGGATGGCGTAGATTTCGGCTTGAAAGACGGTGCAATAGTAGTGTCAGAGGTTAAAGAAGAGGTGGATGCCTAAGTCCTCTGAGAAAACTCCGGCTCCAACTCCGTCCTAAGTTTTGGATCCATCCGCGATTCGTGGTCTATTAGGTAGCGAGATTTTATAGCCATTCAGGACTGTTTCTACATATGTACCAATATCGCATGTGCAGTCACTGACATTTTAATAATAAACTTGGGCGATATATGTAGATAATAGCCCTTTATCCTTTACTTAAAGGTGGTAGTCATCTTCGTTCACAGATCATACATATTCAGAAAATGAATTGAAGGTATATTCAACCTTAGTTGAACACTCCGTTGAAGTAAAACTAAGTTTTACGCTGCGTCAAGCACAATCTAAATAAAACATTACCACAACTATTAGAATACTGGTATATCGTTTCTCCTCCACATTTCAATCGTTTATTTTGTAATTTCACCAAAATACGACCGAAAGTAATTAACCGACATGATAACCAGTTAATACTTTCATTAAAGTCGACTTAACCTCCACTCCAACTGGATGTCCGGATGTCCTCAAAGAATAATCCAAAAACCAAACAAGCCACAACCCAAATCCCTTAAATCCACCCCAGCTCCAGTGCATGAACCATCTCCAAATGGAAAACAAAGAACCCCGCCCTTGAAATACCGAGATGTCGTTGACACATGTTATCACATGGTAAATCAAGTCAAAATGCATCCTGGCCGCATCCGGCTACAAAAGCTAAAGCTGGGCAGGGCTTTCGATTCGTTTCGTTATCGGAAGCATCCTTCAATGCCTGGGCACTGCCCTAAATAAAAGTGCACGCTTAAATAGCCACTCTTGTCGTACATATAACAATGTGGACGTCTGGGGGGTGGTTGGATGACCGAGCATAATAAATTCCCTTAAACAGACATTAAAGCTGATTGTAAATACAAAGAGGTTGAATGGATGATAACATTGACCGAATAGTCGACGAAGGACTGCGGTTTGGGGGTTGGTTTGTTTATTTGTTCGGTCCTGCGTTTCAGTTGTTTGCCTGGACTGCTCGTTTTGTACCCCTAAGGGAGCTGTGGTGGTTAAATCAAATTCAATCTTCTGTTAATTACGGGATATTAATTTTCCACGCATTGAAAGGGTTGCAACCCATTGTGAATGGGGGGCTGGTCATCTCTCTTGTTTGATTGGAATTTTGTGCTGTGCTCCTTCGAAGACTTTGATTTGTAGCTAAGCAGAATCGTATTCACTGATTGACAGTAAATCATCGCGCTGGGCTACAGTTTAACTCGCCATTGGGCATAATGGTTGTTTGCGGACCTACGATCGATGTGGGGAAATTGATTGTAGCCGTTTGGGAGATTTATCTAGTCTGGCCGACATTTTTAAGGATGAGTCTGGTAGGTTTTCACATTACTTCTTTGTTGTTTAAGTTACAAAGAATGCTTAGGTTCGACGGTTTCTTTCCAATCAATCGGGTAACAGATTGAGTTTAATCTTCTGGAAGAATGACGTTCATCTTATATCGGTTTGAGTATTTGAAGAAGGTTTAAAGACTCTCCCGAAACAAAGGGCGTTTTTCTATTTTAAGGAATGGTGTATACGAGTGAATTGGGAAGTTGTTTGTGTGAGCACTTTTCATTTCAGACTTTATTATGAAAATCACTCTTCTTCAAGTCATAAGGTTTCTTCATTTCGATATATCCAAGCGAGCAAGGCAGTTTTCTGTTTGTTTTATAATGAACTGGATTGATAATATTGAGATCGACGGAAATCACACCTTTAGTATACTGAAGGCTCAAACTTTCCGAGCATCTTATACTTACTCGGATGAAAATATTATTTCGTACAGTAATAGTCACAACCGTGGTCTTTCACGGTCTGAAATTTAATTGCGGTTTGTTTACCAATTCACGCAAACAATTGGTCATTATCCGATCCGTATTTTTGCGAACATTCTTGAGCCCTCAGTCTTGCTTTATCCCAAGAACCCATATTCATCTTTTTGCATTTCGACCATTTGTTAAAAGGCTTTGATCCAATTTTGCTTTTGATCCCTTGCCATGACTTTTCCTAAGTTTCAACAACTTCTGATCCAAACTCATTTACCTCCTCATTTCACCATGGATCAGGTTGAATTTTATCAATACCACTCGCGCGAATTCGCAAAGTTCGCTAAAATCATTCAAAAGAACGCATTTCCTATGTCGTGGTTCGAGTGCACACTTAGCGAATCTAACCGAGTAAAATGTTCGATATTTTCATTTCTATTTTACTTGCGCGAGCAAAGCGAATTTAAAATAAAAGAATTCCTAGAATTTTGAGTCAAACGGTCGTTTTTTTGTGTGAAAAAAAAACAGAATTTGAAATCTTAAAAAATATATACTTACATACAAATACAATAAAGAACATAAAAAAAATATTGGAATTAACTGGAACATAAAGCAAAAAAGGTAAAACTGATAAAAATATAACGGTAGCAATGCAGTCCTTCTCAATTGCGGGGTACAGTGAAAAAATATTTGTATCAAACATTAAGTGTACAAACATAAACGAAGCAATGAGCCTTGCTCAAAAATATTTTGAAGAAGTGCTATTCCTACTGGAAAAAATAAAAAAAATTAGAAAGTAATAATGAGAGTGGATCCAGATTTAATAAAAGAAAAAAACAAAAAAACAAACAGTGCAACAAAAGAAACTAAATACAACAACCCGTATTCATTACTTGATGATGATGAAACATTGGCAAATACAGAAGAACATCTAAATATTGAAAAACTAAACAAAAAATCAACTAGTATGATCGAAAATATTAAAGAACAAGGAAAAGAAACAAATTATAATCCGTGAAAAAACAAATAATATATCTAATGAATGAAGATGCCTCAACCTCATCAAAAACTGAAAATCCTACAACAAATCCCAAGAGGAAACCCCCTCCCATCAAAATTTTAAAACAAGACAGTAAGGATATTAATAAATTATTAAACGACCTTGTGGGTAAAGGTAATTTTAGTATACAAACATTATTTTAGTAAACAAACAAAAATGATACTTTTCAAATTAAGAATGTTTTAAAAGAATCATCAACTGATTTTTTTTCCTACACAAACAAAGAGGATAAACCCCAAACCTTTTTATTAAAAGGTATGAGCAATTGCTTTACCCCAGAAGAGGTTCTACAATGATCAAAAATTTGAAAATATTGAATTTAAAAAAAACTTTCAGGTACTCGACGGTGCGTTCAAGCCAATTTGGTAAAACATTACCTATTATTGTGGTATACTTATGTACATATCTCCTGATAGCAAAGTTCAGGCTCTAAGGAATATAAAATATCTAGTTATTTTTTTAATTTTTTGAAAATGCGACGAAGAGATATTTCACAATGTCATAGATGTCAAAGATTCGGCCATTCTTCATTTAACTGTGGCATGGTGCACAGGTGTGTCAAATGTGCTGGTAAATGCCAAAATCTGAAAGAAGCAATGAAAGAGCAACTATTTTGTGTTCTGTGCAAAAAACCTGGCCACCCCGCATCTTTTAGTGGAGGCGAAGTTCATAAAGGATTCATATCTAGACTTAAATAAACCAAAAAACAGGCTCGAGAAAAAAAAACATGGTTGAAAATATTGTCAAAAAGGGCGTTTCTTATGTCAAAATAACTCGAAACGTGAGTGGTCTACATACTGAAACAGACTCGTCTAATAAAAATCTACAAAAACAAGTTAATAACTTGACTACTGACGTTAAGAGTTGACGGCAAAAATGAACGCTCATTTAGACATATTTCGTCGCCAAAATGTCTAGATTCCATGGCACAGAACTCAAGATAGCTGCTTGAAGGTGACTTATTGCGCTTTACGGCAGATCATAGAGCTGGCGTGGTGATACTCATTCGCAAACCATTAAAACACACAATAGTTGAACAAGGTGATATTAAAAACTTTACTTGTCTAGAGACAACAACTGCCTATAAGAGACAATTGTTGTCTGTATCTAATATCAGTACACACATCTGGATGTCAATTTAACATCGAATTGCAAAAATTATTTGACAGATAGATAGTTTAAATAACTATTTCGTCTTAGCGGGAGATCTGAACGCTAAATTCTCTTATTTCGCTTGAGTAAACTCGCTTGCACGGAACCACTCAGTTCGCGCGAATGTGCGTAAATTATTCGCTTACATTCGCTAAGTTTCGTGCGAGTAAAATTCGCTCGCCGCCGAACCGCAGCCTAAAGATAACGTTGTTTCCTTAAATTTGCGATAAACGAATTCGTCGGAAAGCAATGTTCCAGTTTGTCTTTTAAGGGCTTTGGGAAGGGGTAGCAGTATAGAAATTTTAGAATCTGTCAACTGCAACGTCCACTTGCTCATAACATCACTAACTTAAAATCAAAAATCTATTTTCAACAACGTTTTCATTAAAAAAGCGTTCGAATATATCGTAAAAGTTCAATAAAAGCAGTATGCCACGCTTATTTTAGTACTGATATAAAGGGTAGAAAGAAGGAAGGGCTGGGTATTATACCTTTTCTGTAAGTTTAACTTTGTAATATTTATTTATTATTATAACTTACAAAACACGATACGGATCTTGCAATGTAACTCAACTCCGTTACATAAATTTTCAAAACTGAAGAAAATTACTAAAGCAAAGAAAAGAGCAAAGTGCTTGCGCGTGTGCTTATGTGAACACAGTTATCAAAGCCCTAAATTTGTGAAAATTTTATTTTGCAATCCTTTTAATAATCTACATCACATACATTAGTGCGGAGGTATGTATGTAAATCAATCCTTATTAAGAGTCCTTGCAATCTCCTGTTTAGTTATAAACACCACGTAAAATAGTGAAATACGAATATGATGCATTCAAAAGCGATTGAAACGTTTCCAGTGTCATCGGATAGATGTTGCCTACCATTATCTGGAAAAGGAAACACTTTTCTGTAAAAGGTAAAATATAAAATGTCTGGCATACCATCAAAGGCTTTTGGCTCCTCATTATGAACAAGAGTAATGTGCTCTTGAAGCGTCTGCTGCAACAATACCATTCTACGTCGTACGCTGCCTCGGAAACCTTAATGCTCTTTTTTTGTATTCGAAAAAGTTTCCGGGGAAACGTTATTAAACTTTTAAATTTCCTTTGCATTGTCATTGCAGGAGTATTACTTACCTCAGTCAACAGTTCGTTGGCTTGCCAGTAGTAAGTGAATAGGACGTACAACATCGTCATAATGTACATCAGGACCGCAATGATTTGCATTACCGACTCAATCTGCAAATAGCTTGGGATTTATTTTTTTTCAAATTATAGCAATTACTCGTACTGCAGCTTACTATGTTTAGACAAAAGAGCAACGCACAAAGGATTGTAGAAAAAATCAGGAACTCAGCAAACACGATATACGTTACCAGAGAGTTTAAATCTTCCACGAAGCTTTTGTTAGATGGATATCTGTTGGTATGGCTATGAACGTCATGTGGAAGTCAATTGAACTTACATACTTGGTTATTCGAATATGATATTTTATACACGCAACTAGGTCACGATAGATCCTCTCCTCCGACTTAGTTGGACTGTATATTTGTCGTAGCCTTCTTTGGATGATTTTTAAAACGGCAGTGCCAAACATTGCGTAGGATGCGAATAGACTTACGAATGGCATATACAATGAGGTCAGGACGAGGGGAGTTGGTATTTGCAGAATGTAAATTATTTCGTAAATTGGAGATGTAGTCACATCTACACCCGGAATGGCAACTCCGTAGGGATGAACTAAAGGGAAAACAAGCTGAATAGTAAAATGGTATTGTAAGTGGCATTCCAATATATATACATAGTCCCGCAGAAATGAATATGAAATGAAACATGAATGCAAGGACTCTATATAATAGGTACGGGTTCCGCTGAAATATGTTGAGCTTAATCTAAACACCCGGAAGTCTGGCTCAAACTGGGGAATTCAAAATTGTTATGAAAGTAGATAAGATGGTTGATTCAAATGGACCAGAAACGAAGAAACCTTGTTGAAGGCCATTACTGCAGTAGACATTGTGCTTCAATAAAGATACCGTAAGCAGTCCTCAGTTTTTAGAGGTTCAATACTACATTGTTCTTTTAATTTTCTCCGTTTCCATCTCTTGGGAGGGCCACAAGAGGTCCGAGAGAATCGGTTATGCTTACTTATTCTGTCGAAGGAATATCCAGCCTCTTAATTCGTAACTGGCGGGCGCCAGTATGTAGTTATGAGAGAGGCACCTATTACAACCTTTTATCTAGGTTAATATGTGGGTAGGCGACTAGAATATATTATCACATCGCCACACAGCTCAGTACAGACTCTTTGTGGTAAACCTTTTATCTAAGTAGAGAGAAACTGAAAAAGAGAAAAATACCAAACCTGGGAGTCACAGAAGTTAATAATAATGGATCTGAGTATAATATCGATGTACTAGAAAATATATTTTATGATGCACTCGGGATATCTATTTCAACAGACGTAGCAGCAGTGAAAAAAGCTGCCCGTGAAAGGATATTACCTTTTTCCTCGACAGCCAGGCAACCAGGCATCGATACAAACGATATCTGCAGAAATAAAATCGAAGCTTGTGAAGTGGTGTCGAGAAGAGCATAAAGTAAAACTCCGCTGGATCCCTGGTCAGGTATACCAGCCATATCAGGGCTGTAAAATGACTAAGAAAGGCTCGTCACTTGACCAGAACCAAGTCAATTGTTCGCTGAATATCTCACATTGCACACTTAGGTACGAAGGGAGCAATCAATTTCTAATGACAGCAAATAATAAATGAAGTTCTTTTAGAACATGTGCTATGTACTAAAAGAAAAATGTGTCCCCTCCTTCATAAATCAATAACCTACAGCCTGATATAAAAAGAAATACTTCCCTATCTACCCTCATAGCAGAGCATTGTGCCCCGTGAAGAAACTACGACTGACCAATTAAGATCTTTGTTTAGGATGCGGTGATGAGGATGTCCAAGAGTATACCCCTTTCCATTTAGACTTTATGGCAGCTAGTAATACTGGCATAAGTAGCAAGAATATTCATGCCTCTCTCTATATTGTCGAGTCGCAAACCAAATACTTATTGATACGAGGCATACATATGTATGTCGCCTCGGATCATCTACTGGTCATAGACAAGCTCGAAGAACTCGACTACCAAGGGAGTAGAAAAATCCGTCCGCCTAGAACAATAAGATAGAACGATAAGATAGAAACTACGAATAGCGACTAAGCGAAACATTTTCCAATATGGCATGACTAGCTGTAGGCTTCGAAGCACATCCAAAAAAAGTTTCTTGGTTGATGTAGTAGTTCCCTCTTCCACTGTGGAAGAGGTTGGCATATTTACTCGTATTATGAAGCTAGAGGCTAACAAAACCACCTTACTTTCAAATATATATGAAACCCATGTTCTGATTAGGAGCATCCATCCGATTATAAGTACAAGAATGTGAAGAAGGGAGCATCCCTGATGAGTGGAGTATCAAGTCTACATGTCTACAAGAATGAGATCCTATGTCTAGCCACAACTACCGATCAATGTATATTTCTGTTGTGGTATATAAGATCCAATCCAACGTGTGCACATTTGCCGTTGTGCAAGCACTATTTACCCATTGGAACTCTACTCAGTTATGCTGCGTTACATTGTAAAACTTCCTGTCAGTACCTATAACACATTTTGAACTTTTGCAAGAGATTGATGTATAATATATAGTCCGGAAGAGAGTCTTCGAGTCCCTTAAGTCCGAGAGTACAAGAATGTTCGAACGCTTTTATAAAGATCACGTAATCGCGGAAGCCATTCTTGTGAGATATCAGCAGATTAATGGCTGCGTCAGACACAGAAGGGTGTAGATAAAAGTATAGACATTTTCTATCTGATATTCAAACATAGATACACGTAGCCAGTGCTCAAATGTATTAATTACTAAGCAAATGCACCTTCACTTAGGACAATCTCTACAGTTTCGAAAGAATGAGCACACGTCACCTTTAACGTTACTTCACCAATGACTTACCCTTAGTTTGACTAAAGAAAGGATACATAAGGGCACCAATTAGATCAAAGAATGATGCAGACAAATTGAATATTGATATCTTCCTCGCTCCTGAAGTGGCCTTCTTCAGAATATCCTTCGCATACTCATCATTGCTCTTCTGTGGACGTAAATCGATGAGTAGTAAACTTAAATCAGATTATCCGACCATTTCTTACCTCAATATCTGTATAGAGAATAGCCAACTCCATCATGAATGCCTCGAATCTTGTTCGATTGATTATGACCAAGCACGTTCGTAGCAAGGAGTTCAAGATGGCTGTGGCATAAAAAGCATTCAAGATAAATGTACTCACTTCTCCCCATTGCTGGTAAAGGTACACGAACTGCAGGACGTTCATTATGGCAACTGGACCAACAAATAAGTACCTTCGCCAGTTATGTGACAAGATGACCGAAAAACATTTCCAGATTTTAACGTTTATCGACAGAATAGGAATGTTCTCGATCATTGTAAAGACACAAATAAAAACGGTGAGTTGTCCAACTGGAGTGCTCAAAAACGTCCGTTTCAGATGATTTATATTGGCGTTTGAATGGCGCGTCGGATTATATGGTGACAATCTGTTGCAAAATTAATGCGGCAACTGCATGCACCTGCTGTGGCTGACACTCGGACCATTTATTAGGATATTATAAAATTTATTATTCGCCCGAATGGAGGATTTGCATTGCATTGGATTCGACTGTAATTGGGATTGGCGAATGAAGGACATTATTTTTTAATGGTACATACATATGTATGTATATTATTGCGGAATCCTATAATGCTGCTAATGGGGCGGTAATCCTTTTTTGGAAAACGTTATCCAATAATTAAGTAGAAGTGAATTCTTGTAGGAGGATATTCAAGTCCTTGTGGCCTGTGCTAGATCTGAATAAATTTTGGGAAAATGATGAAACTAATTAGGAACAGGGGTAGGGATTCTCTCTGAGATCTAAACTAGTGTCGGATAGCCAATGAAAGGCTTTCGATACCGTATCTATAACTCTTTTACAAGTTAATTAGTCTGGATATTAGTAAAACCCTACTGTAAATTATTTATAATATGCTCCCAGTAGACAGTTCGATGTGAAAAATGTCAATGGGACATCTTCTGGTATGTTTCAAATAAAAAATGGTCTGCAACAGGGTGGGGTTAATTTACCTATACTTTCCAACTTATACACGTACGCAGACGACTTGATTGGGTACATGTCAAGTTCAAGGGTTAAGGTCATTGTAATACTTTTGCAACGTGATTTCGACAAGATTGCAGGGATATTGCGAAGACTGCAAGTTAAAGATCAACTTCAAGAAGTCAGAAACTATCCGGTTCAGAACGCCCTCAAGCAACACCAGAAATATTTGACGGATGTCGAGTAGAATTGCATTCATATACCTTGGGGTCTGGCTAGAGCCAAAGTTGCTTTTTTTCTTGCTGAAAGACAGTCTTATAAAGGGTCATTCATTTTTCGGTTTCGAAAGTAAAGGTAAATAAAACACACACAGCGATACATTTTTGATAAAACTCTATGAGTTTTTCCTATTTTCGAAATTCAAACTATCGCTTTGTGGAACCCGTTTTGAGTCAATTGAAGGGATAAACGAGAATTCGCTGAGAGAACTTAAGATGATACCGGAATCTGCTTCTAAAAAGTGTATGGATGACTGAATCATTCATTATAAAAATGTACTGCTTCAAATGGAGCCTATCTTGAAGAAGACTTGCTTATATTTTGACTGAATGTACATATTTACTTTTTAGTACTGGGAATCAGCTCACCAGTTAAAACAAGCACTAAGTAGGTTAGGCATCCATGTGTAGAAAATACTCTTCTGATGCCAGCTGACGGTGTTACTTGTTACATAACCTCACTAATTCAACAGTGCATTCGTACTTAATAGTTTCTAAGTATATTTCCCTTTAATTCCACGAGGACGCTTACACAAAACAATCATCACCTGCCTCTGTTGAATTAATTTTCTCGTTGTACACTAAATCCTCTTATGGTTGAAAACTTAAATGCTTGTGGACAATACATTCTCGCATATCCTTAATTCACGTCTCATACTATATGTGTACACATACGTAAGTGGATAATAAAAGAGGCAATCATTCATAATAAGTAACTTCTAAATACTGACACGTTCCCATGGCTTAAATAATGACCCGTCCACATAGTGTACATTACACGGTTACATCACTGTCGACCAAGCGTTTTTATCTTTATCCTTTAATAGCCTTCGTCGTCGTCCTGCCAGTTCGTTACCCCAACCGAAAATAGCTCTGAAATGCCAAGAATAATGGTTAGCTGTTCTGAAATAAGCTTAGGAAATATATTTTACGATTATTGTTTGTTATGATGTCGGGACATAAATGTTGGCCTAAGCCACATGCATTTTTTTGTATCTTCCTTTAATTAGATTTTCCTGCCACGTAATTTCTCCAGAGTTGGCTTTCCTCACATGTCCGAGCATCGTCTGGGAGGTGTGGGTGCCAAAACAAGTTCTTGGGGGTGGCAAAGTTGTTCGACTGCGTTGGCTGTCCTTAATTTTTGGTACTAATTGAATTGCCTTTTATAAATGTCCTGATGGAATTAATTAATTTTTTTTGCTCTGTGATGGTAGATGCCACCCATACTATGGGCCATATATCAAAAAAGTATGTCGGTAAGCCTGTTATTGTTATGACTTTTGCGCTTATGAAACTAATAAAATCTGTCATAAATTCGGTGCTTTATGAACGGCAAAGGCTTGGGTATGTGATAGGTACTATAGCACGGGAAGCACAGGGCAGCATAAACATTAAAGATTGTTAAATTCACCGTGGTGACTCAATTCCATCTACGGGGATAAAATGGGGATATTAAATAAATTAATTTCCTTCCATTAGGGGTCCTTAAATTCGGAGAATTTTATTATTAGTAATATGTACCAGTTTGTTACTCAGTTTAAATAATTCTTGAAACTTATGCGTAGCCTGAAGATGAATATATTTTTGATCAGCACTATGCCAGCACAAGTATAGTTTCAAGGGGTTAAGCTGAAACCATGTGCCAGCTTCAAACTAGCTAGAGACTACTTGGTAGAGGATATACACCAACTTATTTTAAAATTTCGTCAGACGAGTGTATCTACAAGAAGGCAAATCCCCTGAATTGCGACAAATACAGAGGAATTGGTCTGCTCAGTATCGCGTACAAGTCTGTGATTCTGTGCTAACACCTAAAACCATAAAAAGGTGGGAACAACATGCCACGGTTTAGAAAAGAGTCCCTAAACTTGCCGGTATGCCTATGTTTGGTATAGCTACCAAATTCGTCCGACTGGAGAGGTTGGTAATGAACACACCGAAACCTTTGATGTCAAAAGAGAATTTAGACAAGGTGAGGCGCTTACTTGAAAGAATTGTGTGATGCACAAAAGTTAACACTGAAGCCACAGTCTTTTATAAGTCTAGTTGGACAGAGTACTGTCATGTGCCGACGTTATTGACATAATTGGCAGAACGCAGCGAACTGAACTCATTGAGCAGAACGTCACAATGGACACCTATGCAAACCAAAATCAATTCTAAAAATAACATCTCAGCAGATATAAAACGAAGAATAACTCTTACCAATTGGTGTTTCTTCGGGTTGAAAAGGGAACTGAGTAGTAGAGTATTTTCCCGAACAACCAACTAACTTTTAGCCTCCAAATTCTCATCCAAAGTTAGCCGAGTTCCAACCGCAATCTTCTTCACTGGATGTTGATGGACCTTTGACCACCCATTATCTTCTCTGTGATTCTGTAGACAGATGTGCTTCTTATAGTTGCTTTCACTGCTTGTCCTGTCAGGACGTTAATGAGGTTTCGTTTCTAAGGTATGACACATTTTCTTTACAAGTCATGAGATATTATACCACATTATTATTATTATACCTCCCTCTACTACTGAAGACGATCCGATTCAAGTTGTAAGTGTTGAACCGTCCTCTACCCATCGCCATGTACATATATGCAGATTGTTGTGACTCTTGTTCGTTAGCATTATCTTCGCCGCAGCTTCAGTCGATGCATAGTTTGTAAGATGTAAGATGCCGAATTTTTTAATCTACTAATCTGGTCGTCAATATACAATCGCTGAACGGCTTCCATAATATGTATGAGGCCTGTCTATGCTAGAAGTATAAGAAGCAAGCCTACACTATACTAACGTAAAGATCTAGATGGTTTTCCAATGTAAAGTAAAACTGTATTATGTGCCGAAGAATGGTACTCAAGATGTCATGTGTATATCGAATGAACTGACGCTCATGTTGGGGGGAATCTACGGGAATATAGATGCGGACTGCTGGACCGTAGTTTAACCGATACTTACTCTGTTTTATTTCGGCACGACGATTCCAAGGAGTTGAGCCTACAGGGCTACAAGATGTTCGGTTATAGCGACTCTTTATCGCTATTTAACGAGCCAACTATCACGAGTTCAATGTAAGCGCTCGCATCGATAATATGTATCAAGCAAATATTGGTAGACTTTTAAAATTCTGGAGACATAGTTTAACAGCAAGGTACTAAGTTGACGGAGTCAGTACTGTTCATTGGTGGAAGGAACTGCCAAAGAGTGAAGTAATTTTGGCAAATCATTGTCTAAGCTTTGCTCTGGAAGCAGGGACATCAATCGAACTCCTTCAACTTGTAAGTCAGCATTGCTTCCTGCATTTATTTCATGTTTGATGTTAACCTCTGTGTCTCCTATCCGATTTGTAGTACATACATATATGAAGTCCAGCAATAGCAAAGTGTAAATAGTTAAATTTGCATACAAAATATAAAATTGACTTCAAACCAAGGAAGAAACAGAAGTCGCTTCTTTCAATCACGTAATAAATGCATTTCTCTTAAATTTTATTAAACTACCTTTACCTAGATGCCTGTTCCCTTTTTCCCTATCTCACATTATCATTTTATGGCAAATAAGGACTTCCCATGGCAACCATAATGGTCTATTTGATTTTTATTTTTGTTACCCGCATCAGCATGCAAATAGTCTGCAATCCCTGCACTATTCCATACTTTTGAAATAAGAACACACCAAGGAGGTATTCCTCCAATCCTTTGGCCGACAAGCTGTGTTGGGGAACGTTAAACAGAATGTTTAGGATTTTATTATTATTTGCCTTCGTGATTACACGGAAAGATGACATGTTGACTTTTCCGTAATTTCGAAAAGTACCAGATACCCCAAGCCTTAAGCACAAAACCTCAAAGGCATTTACGAGTATGTCTCTACAATTTATTTTTCGTTTTTCTCGTGCGCTTTCATTTACGTACACAGTGTCCTGTGTGTGCATCTGCTTGACTGCGGTGGGATTCTTTGCGCTCAGACAACGATGTCCTTTTCAACCTCCGGGGACTAACGTGGCCATATTCTTTTGGTTTTTCCTACATTTTGTTAATTTTCCGGTTGTGGATTTTTATTTTCTAATTTAGTCGCACTCATTTTGTAGGACCACCATTGCCACACGAAAATTGTAATATCCTGGTGCTTTGCTTCGTAATGAATTCCGCCGCGAATTGCCAATAGAATTAAGGTTAAAAAGAAATCAAATTAAGCTGGACGGGTTTTAACGAGTTTTTAAAGTCCAGACATAATGATTTGAAGTGTCTTTTGGGTGCCATGCAAGGATGTTAAGTTCGTATCTGATTTAAAACTGACAAATGTAACCGAACACACCGTTGTTCATGGACATTTCCTGTACTATTGGAGGAGGAAAAAACTTAGAAACAATGCGGCAAAAGTCAGCAAGGAATGTCGCAGCAATTTGAAAAGAAAAATGTGAAAGTGAAAGTTTTTCCTCCGACAGGACACTTGATTTATAAATAAAAGTCTGCAGAAAGAATGCTGAAAGCATTTTGCATATTCCTTTAAAGTGCGGAAAGGGTTACCAAAGCACATGGCTTGAGACAGGGAATTTGTAGTCTGGAAGATTTCGTCGGTTTTTACAAGCAATTTGTAGTTTTCCAGTGTCAACACTTGTACCTTGGAGAAGTAACTAAGGCGTATAATGTGTAATTATCGTCGCATTGATCTAAATTACCTCTTAACTCCCACAAAAATTAGGTGGACTTCTTGAACTTGGGTTGTAGGAAAGTTAGAGGTAGGATGTTTGGAACAACCTTCAATGTTTAATGTTCGGAAGAGATGAAGAGACAATATGATGGTGGTGTGATTAAAAACTTAATTTGAACGTCAGAGGGACCAAATTTAAAATGAATGGGCTAAGGGAACTTATCAACGACCCCGAATTAGCAACTTATTATTCCATATTAAATGGAATTCATATTCTGACCAAATGGATTCCGATGGGTCAGTGGCTAGTACTATTTGCCAGAACTCTAGCAAAATCAGTTCGATTCCTATTCAATAACCATTCGTCTTGTGCGTGCTATATTCTATACACAAAAGGAAGTGCCTACTGTTATTGGGTATGGGGGTTCGCTTAAGTATGCCACAGGCTTTCTGTACAGGAAGAACCTCCGTCTGGAAGACGCTGCATGAGTCAGGAAGCCGGTAGGACCTGAATCGACCCTATTCCACAGTTCAATTTTGTTGTTTCAAACCCCTTTGTCCCGTGATTTCTGAAGTTTACTCTGAGAGTTGCACAGTTTTTTGAATTGGGTAACAGATCCAGGATGCTGTTGTCACCATAAGGTTTGGTACACCACCATGCTGTTTCTCTAAGCCTGGACGTTAAGAAAGTCGAGTGGTAAAAGGTCCAATACAACGTTGACACTGAGACCATATCCTGTGGCCCATTTGCAATTTTTTTTCAAAGGATCTTCTATAATATCACAGATTCCCGAAGGAAACGTCCCTAGGACCACGTCATCCGCTACAACCTTGTCTGTCGAGTCTACACAGGATTTTGTTGATTGTCATAAGCCAAAGAAGAGGTGACCCTGAAGAGTTCCTTTACGATAGATATGGTGGAACTGCTGTTACCCAGGGTCGATTGAACGATTCTAGTTTTTAACCAGTTGCTTAAAAAACTTTTCAACTTTACGTCCTTTAATGTACGTTTCGATAAAGGGATTGTTTTAGGGTATTTCGCATGTGCTTGTCTATTACGAATACGTTCCAACGTTTAAATTCGTTTCTCAGCTTTTGAAATAAACAAAACACGAACACGTCTCCAGCACAAGAGAACATGATTTGGGAGAATAAAGCTTCTATAAATAGGTACTGACCATGGGACCGCCTGGTATAATGTCTTCCGCAGCATGACGGAAAGTATGCCCAGCCGATTTAGAGGGAAAGAAGTTGTTGATATCCCAGGAGATGTTAACTTCTGTAATTGTTGTCATAATATCATTCCAGGATAAGGATTTCGGCCTAAAAAGTCGGTACAGGGGCAATCACGTTGTTATATCCAGAAAAGTATGTTTACATTAAAATCTCCAGGGACTCTCTAGGGGAGTTTGTCCAAGTCTCATCCGATATATTAATAAAGGACGGGCTGGAGAGTTTGCCATTTAAATCCTAAAGATCCCAGTATGATTTTAAACCTAAACAAGAGTCTTTTACAAAGAGTCCTTGCGTCCTGCGTGACTGTATCATAACAAACTTCTCGTTAGTGTAGGGGTCTAGTAAACTTCAATGAATCTCGAAACCTACACCTCAATGCCTGTGGGAAGTTAAGTAATAGTTATCAACCTATCTCTAAACCCGCTTCTATGGGCACAGCTCATGGAGTGCTGGCAGCTAGGACTTTGAACACCAATTCTGCTGTACAAAAGCAACAGAAAGTAAATCCTAACTTAATAAATGGTGTGATCGTCTGATTTCTAACAAAATCAGTTGTTTCAAGCTAAGCTTTTTCCAAACGACTTTTGTAGCAACTGAATCGACGAAGAAGAGGAGAAAACCGTACAATACGATGCAATGTCACCCCTAATGTGGATAATACCAAACGATGCTCTGGATAATGGGGTCATCGTTTAAAACCAGCTGAAACAGAATGGTAACCATTCTCCTTCTCGTGAAGAGAATAACCTCACTTGGTCACTTTACTTCTGTCCTCGGTGAGATATAGGGCGTGATTCGTGTTTCCGTGTTATGAAGCTTTGGGAGATTTTATCCTTAGCCCTTGTTCGATAGACTAAGTTCTCAATTAAAAATACTACTACATACTATTATGATAGACTCTAGCTGAATCTGATAGTCAACAGTCAATCAATACCTTTCTCCGGCAATTTTCATAACAAAGAACCACTGCCAAAGTACACTAATTGTTCTTTTTATTTAATTAAAATGAAGGCAGGCAGTTTTACAAACGCTGCTCTAGATATCCACACGAAGCACTTAAGAAAGTCCCACACTCTTCCATCAACCTAGCTGGTAGCTAGCATGTACTACCTTTTCAATTATATTTTATGGGAAATTAACTAGAATACAAGCTGGCCTATAATAATAAAACCTCTGGCTGTCCGCTTTCCAGGTTATATATCAACAAATACTGGCAGCTCAATACCATGACTCAAATTATCAGAAAATGCAGGTGATACTGCCACGTCACTAGGTCCGTTACAGCATTATGGTCAATAAAAATTAACCACAACTCGGCCTGCAATCATTTTGATTAACCGGTCGACATCAAAAGCTATTTCTGAAATATTTATAATTCAATTTTCATATGCGCGAGGCGATCGCGCCCAAGATTTCATAGGGCGTCCTCTCGAATCCCGCTGCAGGCTAATCAGAATCCCGATCAGGAGTAACCTACGCGAGAATGTAAATTACTCCCTGCTAACAAAGTATGCGCTTAGGATTGTGAAGCGTCGATTATACTGATAGTAAGCCTATAATTAGTTGTAGGATAAAATGTAACTAATACAGCAGTGGGTTGATTCCCTGTATGCCGCAGCTATTAACTGCGACAGGAATTGTGTTATGGCAAGTCAGGAGCCGGTGGAACGTGTAAAAGTGAAGGTGATTGCACATAATTGCGATGCAGGTACATATCGGAGGATGCGGATGAGTGGCAATTGTGACTTAGAAAAGTTCTGTTGGGAATCATGGAACCGTTACAAGGATTGCGTGTAGGATATCATTTCACATTATGGTCGCTTTGGATTACGGAACTGTTTGGCGGGGATGGTGTTGTAACAGCGACTTTTTCCTCCAAATCAGACTGCTGGAAGGAAATAACATCAATTTAACAGGTTTCAATGGAGTTGTTGATCTTTTTCTGGCATGTTAAGGTGTAATCCGCCAAAGAGAAAGGTCACTGTAATGCATAGTTGTACAATTTGTTTAATTTGTTTAATTGTTGTAAGGTCATCGATGTAGTTTTTGGCAAGACTATGTCTACCGTTTGGTTGCACCTGCATCCCTCTAAGATCGCTGTAACCCAAGAACGAGAAGCTGAAAAACCATCAGAAGTTATTCAGTAATGTACACGAATATGTGCCTGTGCCTATTACTGGTCAACTCAGCAGCCCGAGGCCATTCATGTACTGAGATAACATCCAAGAGGTGGACGTTTTATTCGATCATATTTTTTCTACCGCACTATGTTGACTCCCTCCTTTCGGGATCAATTGAAAGAGGAAGACTTGTAGCATATGGGGTTCGAACAACACGGCGCCACATGCCACACAGCTGCTCAAACAATCGAAATTTAGCAAAACAAATTTAAATAAAACAACAACGGTGTGAGATGTAAAATTGATTCGAGCTTTATTTTGTAGCTAGATTTATGCCATTATGTGTGAAATAGCTCGTCATTTAAATGGCAGCCTAGGCTTCGCTGACAATGCCTCAAGCGGTAGGTCCAATTTTCAATGACTGGAAATATTCCTGGAATAGCGTTTCGAAGTTGGCCTCGAGCTCGCCCAAAGTGGTTAGCTTGTTAGCATAGACTACGGACTTGGCGTAGCCCCAGATAAAATAATCGAACCAAATCGTATGATAGCGGGGCCAATTGATGAACGTTCACCGTGAGACCACCCAATCGCCAAATTTCTGTTCTTACAACTTTGAGCATTGGCTTGCTTGTCGCGCATGGACCACCACCTTGTTGGAACACAAGGCTTGGCCATATCGATGTTGTCGAGCTCTGGCCACAAAAAGTCAGTTAACATCGCTCTATACCTGACGGTAACAGTGTCTTCTACCGATGAGGCCGCCATGCCATAAAGCGCATCAAACAGTCAATCTTTGTATTGATGATTGGTCAAACACTTGTGGATTGTATTCGGTTCAATAACACCAATTCTGCTTGTTGACATATCCGCTGAGCCAAAAATGGGCCTCGTCAGAGAAGATAGTTTTTTGGTCAAAATCCATCTCTCCGGTTGTCTTCTCCATCCGGAGAAGTTCTTGGGGTCAACACAATTTTATACGGATGTATTCCAAATCTAGTCGGAAAATAAGCCAGTTTGACTCTCTGGTGAAGCCCAATTCAGCTTCGGACCCGAATCTACGTTTCTGGGTCTTGCGTTCTCTATTGACATTTTCCCCGGAGAAATGGCTTAACAGGGACGCTTCAGACTCTTTCCACTTTCTATTGAATTGAATTGATTACACTAATAAGGGTCAATCAGGTGGTTAATGTAAAGTCTGTAATTTACGCAATTAAGTGGTCTCTTTTTCTGTTTCTTTTTCTATTCATGTGGGGACTCAAATATTAGAATTGAGTTGGTTAATGCTCTCTTCTAAGTAATCTACAGCTGCTTCGCAAGCTCCACGATCCTCATTTCTTTCACACAGGTGTCCAGAGTGGTCCATCTACTACTGGCCTCTCTACTGGCCCTAATTCAAGCCTCTTGCTTCAATATGCAAGGCGGGATGAACCCCGAGGTGTTTACCTGTTGCGATGTAGATTCAGAGCCTCGTCTTGCCAATTCGTCTGCCTTCTCATTACCTGGAATACCTTCGTGTCCAGGGACCCACCAGAGAGCAACCTTGTGCTGTGTTCCAAGAACCTTGAGTTCTTCACGACAGCACTTCACAAGCTTGGATTTTATTTCAATAGCAGTAATCGCTTTTATTGCCGCCTGGCTGTCGATGAAAAAGGTGATACCTTCCTGTGGTATTGCCTTCATCGCAGTCGCAGCTATTGTCACTGCTAAGACCTCCGCTTGGAAAACACTGCTATGGTTCGGGAGGCGGACTGATCTAAATATCCCAAGCGGTTCAGAAAAAAATGCCAACATCCATCTTAGATCCATCTGTAAAGTTAGATCTTGTGTTGGCAGGCTGACCATCCTTCCATTCTTTCCTGCTTGGGAACGAGCTAGTAAATGGTCTGTGGAGGTCTAGGAATGGAGTGAGGTAATTCGTAGTATAAGCTTCCCCTAGATATTTCTACAGGATCATGGAATGACCTGTTACATTATGTCTCCAACTATCTGACTGACTTATTCTTAGGGCACTTATTGCTGCCGAGGTTTGAACGAAAATGTCCAGGGGTAGAAGATTGAGGACAGCCTCTAGTGCTGCAGTAGGTGTTGTTCTCATGACACTTGCAGTGTCAATGCAGGCCAATTTCTGGATCCTCGTAAGGGCCCCTAATTGGTGGACTTGCTGGCGGACGGGCACCATACAAGACAACCATAAGTCAGAATAGGTCTTACTATAGCCGTATACATCGAATACATAGAATAATTTTGGGTTTTGGACCCCAGTTTTTCCCAAATATTTTACTACAAGTATAGAAGGCTATAGTTGCTTTCTTAATTTTTTCATTGATATTAGGTCTCCAGTTAATTTTTTTATCAAGAACGAGTCCTAGGTATCTTGCGCTATCCGAGATTTTAAGGGGAACACCCCCAATGGACGGTAAAGTCTTTATCCTTAAAGATTACCCAAAAAGAGTGTAATCTCTTTTAATATCTTCGATCGGGAGCTTCCCGCAGGCCTTGAGAAAGAATACTTACTGCTTCCAATTCTTAAGTTTCGCCCCCTTGTAAAGTCAATAAGTTAGTTGCTAGACGTTGTCTCATCTTCTATCAGATATATCCTTCATTTTTATCCTAAATAACCTTTAAACTTACCCAAACGGTTCTATCGTCACATACATATACGTAAGTTATATTATATTCTCGTATAATTTATATTTATAAGTCGGAGAGGACCTTTTAGAATTGCTCTTAGATAGCATCGTCTTTGTCCGTTCTGTGGGCGCATATTAGACTAATATTGAATGAATTCAGTCTTGATGCGGTACCATGCATGGTCACCTGTCGAAAGCTTAAGACTTCCTTGTCTCAGCTTTCTTTTGAAGGCTTCCATTATTATAAGTTTATGAAAAGACCGGTTACGTGTTGAACATCAGCAGTATCTCGGGGTTACTCAGACCGAAATTGAATCTGGCTATGTTATTGGCTTATCCTGGACCAAAAAATGAAGGCTTTTGAAGTGGAAGTGATAACCAAATTCATATATTTAACTACGTATGCTTATGTATATATTTATCAAGGGAGTTTCAAGTGAAGAAAGGAAAACGCAACAAATTAATTACAAGATTGGATCGCACATGCGATTACTGATACCTGAATAATGTTCGTGTGCAATCTAATCAGTTAAAAAAATCTGAACTCATGTCCTTGAACAGTATAAACCTTCTTAACTAATTGTAGACTATCACAAAACATCCTTTGAATATGTAAATTCCACCAATTCATCCAATCGATGCCGCCAACAGACACATTGTAAAACAAAGCCCTCAAGTATGTAATTCACACTTTGATAAGCATAAATCAAGAACAATGCAAACAACGCCAATGAAGGCACATCGCCGCACCCCCACTTCACCCTTTATTGACTACGAAAACCTGGCTGAACAACGATAGAGGCGCAATGTTTACTTATTTCGAAGAAACACTTAACAAGGCACAAGGATGCCGCGCAGCGCACTGCCTGATTGTTTGCCAATGCGAATGCAGCCGAACGTGGTCTAGTGAATATTAATTTCGTTGGTTTTTGTATTTATGAACCCAGGGGCTCTGGGTGGCCACAATCAACAGCCAAGTAAATGAAACAAAGGCCCATTCAGTCGAGTAGCACGACTCTTCCCCTCTGTTTATTGTTATAAAAATGAGCTAGGATCGTTAATAACAGAAGCGGAAGCGAGACACAAAAACGAGCTCCTTGCCGCGAAGTTGGTGTGAAATGAATTTCGCTTTTATGGACGTCCTGGTCGAAGACATTGCAGAAGAAAGTGCAAAGTGCAAAGTGCCTGAGTTATCACCTGAAGAAAGTGAAGCTCAGCAGCATTATGTGTCCCGTAAGCATTTGGTTTTTCGATTTCCTCTGCAAGGACATCGCAGTGGTGGCAGGATATGTAAATTAGGCTTAGCTGGTGGGGGTAAATTAATAGCGTTAGCGGACGTACGACATCCTGACTAGGAATAATTGAATTCGTATATAGTAAGAGCCTTTGGGTTGGGTGCACGCCGTCGTCCTTGTTTGATTATAAATGCGGCTGGTTAATTTGCATATTTTATTATGTTGTGGAATTTAAACTCTTGTGGTGGAGGAATGTTGACAAAGCGCTGGTCGTCGGGCTAAAGGGTTGCAAACATTGTTAGTTGACTTTTCGGTTATCTTATAAGTAGACGCCGTAATACGGATGGTTTGGCTTTAGTCTACCTCTAGGTTGTAGTAAAAACCGTGGTCAAGTATAAAAGTCTGGTTAGGGAGTTAGTGCTGGCCCGATTATCATCTTGGAATCAAAGCCTAGCTGAAAGTTCTTCTGCATTCCGGCTGTTGTTTACGTAGCTTCCAAACCGATGATTATTTAGACTGTCAAACGAGTTCACTGAGTTCGTTCTTAATGCCATTCTGTGCGTCGAGCTCGTACGTCCCATGGTATACTTCTTTCTCCGGTTTAACAGCACCGGTTTGTATATACGTGTATCACGATAGACAATGCGTACATTGTAGACTGATACTATTTAGGTAAATAAAACCCAAGCTTGTGAAGTGCTGTCGAGTATATAGGCAGGTTCTTGAAACTCAAAGCAATGTTATGCTCTGCTAGATCATTCGACAGGAACGACGGCCACTTGGTTTGAAGAGGCTCGTCATCTAGATTATATAATGTTGACTTCTCTGTGAATATCCCCTCTTGTACAGCGCAGTTAGAAGCAGGAATTAGATTCCACAGTAGGCAAGGGATACACCAGAGGCACAATCTTTCAAAAGTCTGTGCAACTACTAGCGTACGCCGATGACATTGACATTATTGGAAGAACTCCAGAGCTGTCACTGGAGCGTTCACTAGTATTGAAACGGAAACTGCCAAAATGGGTCTAGCTGTAAACGAGGGCAAAACACACAATATCGACGAATTGGACAGAACCTCACAATCGACAGCTACAACTTTAAGGTAGTAAGGGACTTCGTCTACCTCGGCTCTGCTATAACCTCTGAAAATAACACTTCAGCAGAAATAAGACGAAGAATAACTCTTGCCAATCACTGTTTCTTTGGGTTAAGAAGGCAATTGGGTAGCAAACTCCTATCCCGAAGAACCAAGGAGACTCCTTATAAGACCCTGATCATCCCAGTCCTACTTTATGGCGCTGAAGCAAGGACTCTGTGAAGAGATCCTCAGTCGCTTCGAAAGCTGTATAGCGACATCGACCTATTCAGAAAAATGCGCATCAGTCGTTTAAGATGGCTAGGACATATAGAGCGAATGGACACCAATGCGGGCGGTATAGTCTTCGAATCAAACCCGGAGGGACAACGCAGTAGAGAAAGACCTCGCCTTAAATGGCGCGCACAAGTAGAAGGGGACGTCATCCGACTTGGAGTGCACAGTTGGATGCAATTAGCTAAGGACCGGGCTAACTGAAGAGGCTTGTTGGTTGAGGCCCAGGTTCACCCCGAACTGTAGCGCCACCTAAGTAAGTAAGTAAGTAGGCAAGGAATAGGTGGTCCTTTCTAGACATTTATGCACTACTTTTTTTGTGGTCTTACTTCAACAATGCATGTACTTACATATGTATATACTTATCCAATAAAGCACGAAATCTTTTTCTATCCTGACAGTTATCAAATCAAAAAGGAACTTAAGACGGCTTATGTATGGCGATGTTATGGGGATGAGAATGAAAACACTTTCCACTTTCCATGTCACTGACTATATGTCATCTCACACTTCAGCAATAAAGTCCTCGGATCCGGAAGATATGTCCAGTCGTGGGACCGACATTTCGAGCTGCATATAATGAGACTGCATTGGTCTGAGTGTTCAAATTATTTCCCTTTTACCTACGGACATACCCAATCACCTCTAAGCTCTTCACTGGATATGAATGTGGCCATACAACTATTCACAATATCCTTGCCTTGTAGCGTCAAAGTATTGATGGCGTTGCGTTTGTCAGACCTCACGGCTCTTTCCCTTTTATAGAGGTTGCTGATATAAAAAACCAAACAGTTGAATCAACGTAGGACCCAAAGCTTTGCATTAACTAAACTTCACTTTAATGATTAACAACGTTACCCCATTTTTATGCAGAATACTCATTCGCAGTTTAAAGTAACTAATTCACTCAACTGCTTCGTAATGAACGATTTTCAAGTACACTCCCAAGTAAAAGTGAAATTCACTTCAAGTAATCCCTCATAAAAGACAAACTGTCTTAAGCTGGCCATTTGCACTAAAAATAATTAAGTCCTTCTCCACACTCAGACGCTTGGCCAAGGAGCTCCTCGGTTGGTTCTCTGTTGTCTCGTAAAATTCACTTTTATACTTCTACAAAGTTTGCAGTACATCAACTCTTAGTGAACCAACCCCCTTGTCTCGCTTCGGAATTCCAAGAAAATCGTTTTGTTTTATAACCTCACCAAAAAGGACACTACACGCTACGTCCCGCACTCAGTGAATACAATCCAATTTAGCTGCTAACAATGGAACAGATATTTTATCTACACAACAACCTTGTGGATTACTAAGGATTTGCATATTTTAATCATTTAAATTGGTCCTCCAAGGATACAACGGATCCCATGGCATCAATGAATAATTGCTACTGGCCCGCTCTCTGCACCCTTAATTTTACGAGGTAATAATTAGACGAAGAAGCAGGTGCTCCTCGAAGGATGATATCGATTTATTCGATAAACACTCATGCCTTTCTCCCTGTTTGCAGGATTTGATATGAAAACTTTGTCTGCAATGCGATTCGCAGCGTGTGTATGTGACTATCCTGTAAAATATTCAATATCCAAATTTCCTTCCCGGTCGTTGGTAACAACCCGAAGTTCCGTTGCCACGGTGACGATCGCTGGTATTCTGGTGTATTCTTTTCGTGGAGCGCTTGTAGTTTCCTCTTGAATTCGGTGTTTTTTGTGTCGGAAGTTTTGATTGGAATCTCTTAGCCAGAAACTCCTGTCGCCTGATTTTCGGAAAGGAATTCGAGCAAACCGTACCTCATACCATACCCACTCGGGAATAAAGGTATCACAGGGATGAGTCTGTGCACCCCGCCAGAAGGAACATATCAAAAATTTCGTAACCATTTTACGAGTTGAATTTCCGCTGCGGGCCGATTGCAATCTGTCATAATGGAATTTATAGGACTTGCTTTTATTGCGTTTTGAATATCCTTTAAAACGTGCATGTGTGTACGTTCCACTCAAAGGAATTTCCTGCTCTTTCTCTCTCTCTGTGTATGAGTGTCGATTTAATATAGCATTTTTGGGGATACAGTCAAAAACGTATGATGTATCCTTTTCGACTGCTCGAGGATAGGCACACCCATACACAGACACACATCAGCCACCCTCCTTTGAACGTGTAATGTACTTTACAACTTTTGGCGGGAGAGCTCCTTGCTCGGGGCGGTTTAGCATTTAAACTGTTGTATCACACTTTAATGTGTTTTTTAGAGGGGCGCTCTGGAGGAAGAACGGTTACTGCCCAACCCCAAAGGTCTGGTCTGGGGTCACATAACGTTCGGGGAGATAAATGTTTTGATAATATAATTATGCATGAAATTTTATTCAGAGGAAGTGGATGTTCGTCTGGCTTTACTTGTTGCCTATGCAGTGAGTCTTTTGACGGACATGAACGTGCGTTTACATGCGGGCCTCTCGTTTAGGGTTGACAGTAAACATTTTTAAAACACCATCGTTAAATAAGGCACACGTAACTTTAAGAGGATATAAAGTGGAGGTTTATTTAAAGACCACGGTGTGTTGCGACTTGCGTAAAGGTTAACGTATAGGTGATGGGCTATGAAGTTGTCACGTCGCTTGGATTTTAATACATCATAACGTTTTAGTGCATAGGTTTTGTAAGTATGTACCTCCATCAGTGACGTGTATTACATCTTTGTCAAAAGGTGCGCTTGTAAGTGTGGTAATATAACCTGCTCTTGATGACGAATTTGGGCCTTGGTTACAGCTACCAATCAAATGCAAAATTATGAAATTTATGGTAGTTTTCGTACACACAAATGCAAAGGGACGAGCTACGCATGAATATACTTTAAGCAAGTAGTTGAGTACGAAGCACTCGGTCTTACATTAGGTGCCATGGAGACTTCGGTTCAAGCAACTGTTAAGCTCTTTGAAACACATTTACATTATAAAGTGATTTTCAATAACAACATAGCAATTTTGTATTTTAATATGAACGCATCCTGAAACCTTTTCTATGATCTGGCAGTGTCAAAACGTCAGTCAAAGTGGGTGAGACCGTAAAAGAAATTTTAGGTGTTGTTTAAGAATTGAATCTAAAAACGTCTTGCTCCGTAGTCCAACGCACTAACCACTTGAGCCACGACACCCACTTTAGCTTTGTTAATACGGAAAATATTCAACATATCCATATGTGTTTCAAGAGACTCTATTGCATCCACAAGCAGTGACCGTGGGGTGTGGATTTCATGCCGGCAAAGGTTTGATTGGATCGTATTTTTCCCCGATAAGAACTGGCTGGTCAAAGAATTGATCTATTGAAGAGAAAGTGTAATCTCAATTATTCAATAAATGAAACATAGGCTTTTCTAGAGAACTAAGGCGCTGGTCTGAACTAAAACAGGAAAACGCCCAAAGTTGAAAGCTCTTGTTGTTTGACATTTACAGTTGAAGGGGCAGTGGAGATGTTACTGCATGTTACAGTAATCCAGATTTTAGGATTTTTGGAAATTTCCTGAATTTTTTTTTTGACATTTGGAAATTTGGAAATCGCTGTCACTCGACAAGAGAGTACGATTTATTACGAATCCTTGTCCAACTCATTTTCTTTCAGTGAAAAACTCACGGCTTTTTACTTCAAAAATTACTGCTGGTATGCGGTGCACTATCTGTCAAAATTATTTCAAATATGGTTTGTTTTTCTCATTTGGGTTATTTTGAAGTGTTTGCTATGAAAGTGGGTTGCTACAAAAAGTGCAATAGAAAAATGAAAGAAAGGTACTCGGACGAATCTTAAATGTTCTCCTAAAATATTTTAACGCATTCAAACAGGTAAGGATTTATTGGAAATCACTAATCCTTTAAATTTCAAAATGAGATTACTCAACAGGCAAGACAAAACCGGGATGAGGACTTTATTCCCATAGACGAAATTGGGATCTCAGAAGTTACCAGTGATACCCAGAACCTGAAGGACTGAAAGTTCATTCTGAACATGACCCTCCCAAACAAGTGTGGTGGGAAGCGCCTACCAAATGATTGGTGTTGGGAGAACTGAAGAATCAAATAGGTAAAATCGTGGAATCCATACAAAATATGGAGCGTTGTAAGTCAGAAGTAGTTGGAAGAATGGTACGTGTTCTCAGATATACAAGGAAAATATTGTACCATGAAGAGGCAGTACATGAAAAAAATGCGACAACTGGATCAAATTATCTAATCTGTCCTTATCAAAGGTAATGTTTAGTTGCATTTAACAAAACTGTAGATGAATATGTTTTCTTCTTAGTATCTCTATCCGGAATTCGTTTTAGATAGGAAATCGATGGCACTTTTCGTCAATTGATTCATTAGTGGATGGCGATCTGACAATGGTGATTTGCTTACAAAAATAGGTCTGTTCCAGCCAGTCAGTGGCAGTGAATAAATTGATTTTAAAAATGAATAGATATTGTTGACGAGGGCTTGGAGACACGGACGTTTATTAAATAAAACTATATTTATTTAGTTTTCCTATCTATCCAATTTTATTAAATATTGAACTTTTAAAAGTCATAGTTGTCCGTTAGTCCTCGTCTGTTCGTCTGCTCGTTGTGAACCGTTAGTTTAGAATGATCTAGTTTTTTTTAAAATTTTCGTTGTCGTTAAATTGTCATGTCGTTAAGTTTTTATGCCGTTAATTTAGGTGCTGCCAAGTTCAGTAATTTCTTGTTTGAGGCGCCGCCGCTAACAGATATAATAATGCTAAATGTTCTGCTTCAGGAATCGGATGATGAAGAAGAAATATTGCTGACATATGCATACATACATACATATAATGTATAATAAGAACAAGGAAACTGCGTCAAAGATTAATCAAGTAGTCATTCATACACCGAAAGAGAATTCAGAACATATTTTCGAGAAGGTTCGACCTATTTAGTATATAACCATCTACGTCCGGACAAATGGTGTAGTGCGAGGAAACATACAGCAGTATTTTTTATTGTTAGCAGTTTTAGGGATTTGGATAACCGTTTCGATCTTTCCTTACCATCAGTGCCACGTATGATTAAGAGATATATGTATGTATGTAAGTATGATGTTCCTCAGCAGGCTAAGCCAGAGATTTTCCAATGCAATCGGTAAGGTATACAAATTTTCGGGGAACAATTTAACAAAAATAAATATTGCTTTCAGATTACTAACTGTTAGGGGACTCCCCATATCACCTTTGGAGACACTGCAGGCAATGTGGATTTTCACCAGAACTTAATCAGAACAATAATTCTGAAAATACGCAGTATAGTGAGTAGGGGAAATGCTGTAAAAAGACCCACCAAAGGAAAAAAAATAATTTTTTTTTATAAAATCAGTTTTTATATTTAAGTAATTCATTGAATTTAAAAAAAAACTGTCAACTTGAAGAAATACATATTTCATATGGAGCCTGAAAAAAAAAAAATAAAGAAATATTCACTTCAATTAAAATTTAAAAAAAATTGGATACCATATGAATCGGTTTTTTATTTTTTAAATTTGTATAAATATTTTTCTTTAATTTTTCCCTATTCTATGAAATAGAGGTAAATGTTTACAAAAGTGTACTCCAGTTGACATTGCGTCATGGGATGTGTCAACTTCCTGCACACATACAAATGTCCATAATGAGTGCAGCAGGGAGATAGGTATGAATATCCTGTTAAACTTTAGTTCACCCTTGGTTACTTACTCAGTAAACTACACAAATACTGATAACGATATTATTACTTTTAGCTTACTAGCAGTTTTTCACTAATTTCAAATTTTTATTAGCATTTCATTTAACTTTTTTGTTAGTAAACAAAACGTTTAAGTAACTTCACTGTAAAGTATGAACAAAACACAAAAAAAACTTTAATTTTCATTCTATAATTTCAAATATAGCAATTTAAAATTAACCATTTATCATTCACTAATGATGGGGAGTAATGGCAATTATCTTTGGACAGGCTACTCTTGTAAGACGGTCAGAGTGTGCGATAACCACTTCACGGAGAATACATATGTTCGCGTCCTTTAAAAGGTTTCGCCTGTCTGCGAATGCTCTTCCGTGTAATAGTATGGAAGAAATTAAAAATTTGGAGGGTATAATCCCAGAGCCACAAAGGTTTGGCCTTTTCGACGTGGACGACATCATATGTGAAGTAGTGGATACCAGTACCCATACCTGTGCATTTTTTGCGAAAAAATACACCTGAAAAGGTTACGGATTGCCGATCTTTTACAAATGGAAGATAAAATTCGCGGTTTAATTGAAGTCTTAAAAAACGAAGACGCCGAAATTTTGTTTTTGGATCAACGACTGTGTTCCATTCAAATGGAGCACAACAATTGTAGTAAATTGAGTAAGGAGAATATTTGCCAACGTCTATCCGCTGACACGAAAATCATCGTCGCGATTATGCAAACAAATTCATTTTACATCTCCTGTGAAATATATGTAGATTATTACGGCCATTTTTAAATCTTCCATCAGTTGTCACGTTAAATTCCTTCACATCGTGTTGCCCGAAAACAGCGGACAATATTGAATTCAGTGTAAAGACTTTAGAGTTGAAATGAAGTCAGCTATCCTGTATTTACATATAAGTAAATATTGCTTTTATTAAAAGCCCATCTTGATTATTGTAGGAACACGGGCACAGTAATAGGGATGGAAGATTTCGGTTATAAGGAATACCGATCAAAATCGCGCTCCCTTAATGTATTAGTTCTTATGGTTCAAGGCACTACGAAAAGATGGAAACATTCTGTGCAATTTGTGTGTGACCAGGGATCGAACTTCCGTAGCTTTGCAAAAATTTTCGATATACATATGTAGATGATGCTAGGCACAACGTTGAAGTTAACGGTGGTCGAATTTTTTTCTTTTTTGTTTCTCCACATTTGTTAAAAAGTACTCGCATATGCCTGGTGAAATATGATATCACATTTGGTGATTCTACTAGAGTTGATGGGTCCTTATGGAAGGACGTCATACATTTGTATGACATTGACTCTAAACGTGATCTACATACGACTCTCACTGTTTCTATAGGTCTTTTAACCTACGTAAGTCATGGATCTGGAAGAATTCTGTGATTATTTATTTAACGTTTTCAATTCGTCATCTCGTAGAAATGCGAATGCAGACAAGCTAGCTCTCAATCAAAATGGAAACCAACTGCAATTGGTACAGAAGGCAATAAAATTCCTGAAACTCCATTAAAGTGGTTGATACTGAGGGTAGAGATATTACAAGACAATTTAATTTTTTTAAAGCCTGGCGAATCAATATTTCTGCCCTGAAATCTTTGTTGCAATATTTGAAGCCATGCCAGTTTGAGTTTTTGTTAACAAGGCACCTGAATCAGAAGCTTGGCAGTTTATGACTACGTTCCGAAACCTTTGGGGACGCCAGTACTTAAAAATTATAAAAAGTGGAAACTGCCAACAACACGAATGCTTGAGAACCTAGGCTCTGGGTCCCATCGACCTGTTACGCTAAATATATATATTTTTTAGTACAACGGCTTCCTTCCGCAACTACTTAAAGTTGAGTAAAGATGTATCTTCCACTTCTTTGATTTCTGTAAAAAAGTAAATAAAACCATCAGATCTCAACAAATTTAGTTAAAAAAATTTATAAAAAAAAAAGAAATATTTTTCTGGGTTTATTCATTCCAAATGCTGTTTAGCAAAACGGATACGATACTTTCGGTGCCTTTTAGTTAGAAGTGGTACCTCTACTCTTCTTCCGAAGGGATGTTGCTCTGTTCAAGAACTGGTTCACATTTAATATCCGCAGCTGACATATACGGGTCTTTTTTTGGATAGGCGTTTGATCATCTTACGGGGACTTTGTTCATGGTCGGTCTGTTGGCTGGTTTCTTGATTTTTGAGGGCTGTAAAGCATTCAATACAAAGGTTTTTGATCTCCCAGTAACTTTGGCCACCACTGACAGTGTTTTCCTTCATGATGTTTGAGCCTTAGGATTAAATTTCTCTCGGTTGCGGACAGTGCTTTCCGAGATCCATATTGCTTGTTTCCGTAAATAATTGTATACATCTAATATTCATGTAATTATGTATCTGTTTATTTTATTTTCATACTTACAGTAGTACATAGTACGTGAAAAAAAAAAAAATTCTAAAATTCTTTGCAACCAAAAAATGAGGCTCAAGTAACTTTGTCGCACGTCGCGATGGACGTTTTGTGAGCACGTTTCTTCCCATTTAGCGTTACCAACGTTACCAACGACGAAAAATGACAAAAATATATGAATTTCAAATAACTTCAGCTTTTAAACTATTCATTGCGCTGGTGTCTGTGTTTTCTTTATTTTTCAGGACCTTTTCTTTGTCGATACAACATACATATATGAAACAAGACCTTTCAGTTCGAATATTTTATTAAAAGTAAATAATTTAATAATGAAAAATCAGTTCACAATTTTATATGAAATCAATGTAAGCTGATTCTTTTAAATAATTCCTAACTATTCAATTATTATTGTATTCAAGTTATTGCAACATTCTTTTTATAAATTCGTTCCTCGGGGGACTCCGAAGATCTTCGTCTTTGCCTAAACTTTTGAAGAAGTAACTATGTTAACGAATAGACATAATTATATTAAATAAACTTTCTTTTAACCTTAAATCAGTAGCTTGCTCACTATCAGGAACAAATGAAGGATTAATTCTTCTCCTTTCGCCAACTACTTTGTTCAGCCCATTGCAAAAGAACACATTGACATTAATCATATATGTATGTATGTTTGTGACAAATGATTTTTTTAAATTAATATAGATTGCAACCGCTACTAATATACACTTTATCAAACGATTCTACAAACATGTCATAAGCATTACCTCTCTCCTTGTTTTTGAATTATTGAGCTTTATCCGTTTATACAGTCATTTGATGCTGCGATAGTTCCCCTGAACCTAGACTGCACTGAAGCTGTAACCCTTTGCGGCCAGCTTCCCCTGAATTTGGTGCCACATTTTTGTCTTAACTTCTAATTTACCCACTTTCGGACTGAACTCTTCCAAAACGCACATCAGAAGTTTTGTTGGCGCCTCAGCCATCCTTGGTTTTTAAATTTTCAGACAAGCTTGCCTTGAGGGATTCCATGCACTGCAGAGTAATATCCTATTTACTGGAGTGATCACCACTAGATATGTACTTCAGACACCTCAATGTTTGGAATCTGAATCATTCCCTTGCGTTTCAATTACATGTTTTGTCACGTCGGTCGTTCTTGTATTCCACATATGCAAAATATATTTTGTGTTGTTTCAGAATCGAAATTCCCTCTCAGTAGTCCGACGTTCTCGAAATACATATGTGTTTGCAGCAATAGATGGAACTCACCTTGTTTTTGGCTTCCATAGTTATAATTTTTCAAATTCAGTCAGTTAGTTTGATCATACATTGCATGGATAAACCCTAGCTATCTTAGAGAACATTTAAGTCTTGATCCTAGAAAGTATGTACAGCTATTTAGTACGTATAGCGAAATATAGCTATGACGTCGCGTAGAGTGAGTTCTTAACAGTTGCCTCTATGCTTGTTCTTTCCAGTTTTTTAAAATCAGAAACACACTAACACCATCTGGAGTACTTAAAGCAGACCAATGTATATCTTGAGTGCACTGTGGTATAATGCGTCCAAACAAACATTGCCTCCTAACCTATACTTAACATAAAAAATAATTTAAAAGTTGTTTGCATTTAATCCAAACAAAGCACATCCTCGTCCCATTTAAAGCCTGCTCCTTCAACCGTCCCCCATATACGTATCTATGCATGTAGCACTCATAAGAACTTCAATATGATTAAAAAACCATCTACGGCACATGGTGCGAAAGTGTAAGATATTCTCTCAACCGTCCGCGAGTACTACGAGTGATAACAAAACAGGAAACCAGCAAACAATCACTTTCATGAGGGAGTAATGTTATGTATCTTCCAGTTGGCTAAGTATAAGGCAAACAACGCTTGAATTATGTGAGCAAACATGGCATTTGAAATATCCTTAAACGTAACCCCTCGGCTTGTTGTACTCGTATTTGCGTTTGTATACCATTTGATGCAATTTTTACTCAAGTATGGGATGGGGATGGGGAGTTCTCAATAAGTCTTTGAAAGGGTGTGCGTCATTAGATAAACATTGAAGTCAGTCGTGTGCCATTTGTAGTTAATCCGGGCAAGAAAAAATGTTTGCTATAGTTTGCGGCTGTATGCACTAGGGTTTGGATGAGCGGAGAGTCCCTTGAGGTCTTCAAAGCCAGCGGAAATTGAAAAAGTTAAATGCCAAGAAATGAAGAGGGTGCAGACATTCTGTTTTAGGAACAGATACATTTCTAGTGAAGAAAATCAAAATCGTCCTCGATTCCACGATTTGTTAGCTTCTGGAGATGATACAATTTGATATGCTTTGAAGGATTGTGTTTTTATTTTCTTTCTCTGCGATGAAGAGCACTCTGTACCCGAAGCATTATATGCCAACTTCCGGTAAAAGCGAAGAAAATAGAAAAATACGGTCATTCACACGCGCACTTTGGGGTCTGTCGGTACCTATTTAGTACCTCGACCGGTAACCAACATTTTTGGAAGATTTATGGTAGCGAATTAGAAAGAGGGGGAGGAGTGCTTTTTCATTAAAGCACTTCCTTTTGTTTCCGATAAAAGGAGTCATCTATCAAAGAATCCTTAATGTGGCAAGGGCAGCGATCACATCCCCGAAGCGGGACGATAATTCCGAAAAATCTGGTTCCTCATCCTAGGGGTAAAAAAGGGAACTGGTTCTCGAGGTTGGGGGTTGTGCGTAGGGGTACTTTCCCGACCACAAGAAGGGTTGCACCAAAACAATTGCAAACCTCGCACATAAATGATTTTATTGTTGACGAGAGTAACCACGTGCAGCCGACGAATTAGAAGAGGTCCTACACTGCTATAAAGCTGACATCACGGCAATCCAGAAAGTGCAATGGGTTGGGCAGGATGAAAAACAGTGAGATCTATTACGGTGATTACTACATATGTATGTACGTCTGGATATAGACCAGAAACAGCACTTGAATTTGGATTTGTCATACCCTGCAGACTTAGACAAGAAGTCTTAAGGTTAAGCTAAATTCGCCAACATAACACCTATACCCACCCAATGAAGACAAGGACGACACATTCAAAGAAAGTTTCTACGAGCACCTTGATAGAACATACGAGCAATGTTCCAAATACGACGTTAAAATGGTATTGGTTAACTTTAACGCCAAGATAGGAAAGAAGGACAAGCACAGCCTTTATGCTCCGTCAAGGTTGGTAACGAGCTCACTGAGATCGTTGATATTAAAGAATGACTTAGACAAGATGACGTGCTGTTACTCTGACAATGACATCTCAGCAGAAATTAAACGACGAATAACATCTGCCAATCGCAATTACAAGTAAAGTCATATATCGAACAACTTAGAAGATCCTTTATAAAATCCTGATCATCCCATCCCTGGTTTATGGTGCTGAAGCTTGGACTATAAAGACATACTCCGTCGCTTCGAAAGAAATATCCCTCGTAAAATTTTGGCCTCAGAGGAGGAGATTCACGAGCTGTACAGTGAAATCAGCGTACCAGTTGTCTGTTATGGCTAGGAAATGTAGAGCGGATGGATGCAAATGCTCCGACCCCTGATTTCGTTCAGTATTCGGCTTGATATAACAGAATTAGTGGGATTAAGCACTTCCTCGTAATCGCTTCGTATTTCAATGAACTAGAAGCTTATAGCTGGACGCTTTTGTACCAATTCTGACAACCTCTTGTCACGACGAGTTTTTGAGTTTTTTTTTGTGTACAGAAATCCATTGAGGAAATCCCTATTCTATGAACATTTGACCATTGGGCATGACTTTAATAGAGTCTCGTTCATGGTAGTCAAGTGCATAGGTGTTCTCAATGCGAAAGGAATTGAAGCAGTAATTAAAGTAACAGCCTAACGCTGTTTACATTTGAAACTACGTGAACAACTTTAAGTCCAGTGATTCGTGAAACTGTTTTTCTATGTGAAAATTACTTCCGTAAGCACCTTTCTACGTGCTACCCAATTATTTGTACAAATATAAGTATCTACACCATTTAGCAAACGACTTTTTAAAACAGCTACCACCCCCACGCCATTAGTCTGTTCCACAGTGTGCTGTCCATCAATTATATTTGCATTACCACAAACGAACGTCATTCGAACAATGACACAACAAAAGCATCAATAAATTGTCATCCACCCTACTCTGCACAGTGAATTCCGATTTCAATTCAATGGATGACTGGACAAAAGGCAAACCAAAGCCAACGCGAAATCCTTCATTTCGCCAGTTACACGAATTCACCATTACCGGTGGCAGGACACCCAACCACATCCTCAACTAGTGCATAGCGAAACTCGCATGTAACGGACATCCGACATGTGATAAAACATGTTATGATGCCCCAGCGCAAATGTTCCCCCCTCCACTTCGGCCCATTCCATTACCCGAATGCAAATATGCAATTTTCCCCCTCCGGTCCATGCTGCTATGCTGCCAGTACCCCAGCCCACAGAGCACGAGTTATCCCAAAGTGGACATTAATTCTGCATATTAATTGCAGACATTGTGCCCTTTACCTCCCGCCAGCGGACCTATGCAACAAGATCGAACAACTATTAATTGGAGTAGCGTACGTCGGAAGGGGGTTCTGCGACCTTCAGATCCTTTTTAAATTACAGCATTGCCAACAGTTGGCCCCAGGCGATGGCAGACACCAATTAGGTTTGTCCTAACTATGCTGGTTTTCTGGAAATAAGTGGATTAATTTGATATCATTTGGAGCTTCATTTGGGCCAAGATTGCAATTACAGCCGCTCGCGAATGTAGGCAAGCGCTGTGCTGTAGCAATTTATTAATAACTACTCTAGGACCCAGGATCTTACGAGATTATAACAACTCTGACAACATGACCAGAAGCAGTTCGATGTCAATTTCGCCGCTGAATTAATGATGTCTACGCCGCCGCGCCGCCAACAACATGGAGATGAAAGTGAAGGAGCAACGTGTATAGTGCGGGTCCAAACCAGCCCTGGGGACTTTTACCTTCGTAATTATCAGGAAGGCGCTCTCCTCCCCCCGGCAGCATTGTGGGGAAGCGGTTAAGAAAACCCTGTCAAAGTAATAATGACAAAATCATGTCTTCTGTCAAATTTAATTTTCGCCCCGTTCGATGTTAGTCTGCCCCTGCTGGTGGCTTACATTCCATTGCCTTGCGGGGGAACTTCCGTCTCAACACTAACTAATCAAATCAAAAGCGACTCCAACTCGAGATGCAAATAACCCGAACCGAGCCAAGAAGAAGCTGTCAGCCGCCTAATTAAATTTGAAAATTTCATCCCGTATAAATGCTAATAAGTCCCCGGGGGCGAATTATGCAAACAACCCTCCACCTATTGTGATGTACGTAGCGAGTCCTGCGGTTTTCGGGGCAAAAGTTTTCCCATGTCATTTCGGTTAGGTATATCCCACAGATTGTTAAATTCATCTATAGCACGTCGAGTTCCAATGACGATGACTACTACAACGACGAGGACGACGACGACGACGACGACGACGGTGACGATGACGATGATGATGAAATTTGCTGCTCCTTGTACAAGTTTAAGGGCATAAAATATGTGTATGCTTACACATGCTCGCTCCGTTTAGTTTGTGAAGGATTGTGCTTGCCGTAATCCGTCATCATAGTTTATGAGTTTCAATCCATGTGCATGTAAATTCATAGATACGTACACGTACATACATAGATTATATCCATAAAATTGCAAGATTTAATCGTTTAATTTAAAACTTTTATTGCTACCGTTGTTTTCGTGCTCGGGCATATGTTGGGCCGAAGGCGGTTAGCGTACGCTTGGTGGTAGCGCGTTTCCAAATGGCATATTAAGCGGTCGCCGTAACATTTCTAATTAATGGTGTAGAGTTCGTAGATTGCAGAGCGTAACGATTGCGGTTTTATTCGGTTTGAGGATGTGAGCTGGGGTATGTTCCGACGGGAAAAAGTTTTTTTAAATCGCTTCTCGTTTGAATGTTTTCTTGTGGTAGGTAGCTAGTGGTGATAACTGTTTCTGATGCAAAGTTGGAGTAAAAAATAGTTACCTTAATATTTAACTACTTATTGTTTGAGATCCAGAAACAGACTCTACCCAAGAAGCAAGCCTGAGTGGTATCGAACTAATTAAAGAAATATGAAGGAAATGAGACGAAACTACTATATGATACTTGCTATACTATGCAGACCCGTTCTTGGCGACAACATTTGATTACAATGGGAGGCTATAAAGTACTCCAGTTGATCTCCAAACCAGGTAAGGATATTAAACTTTCAGCTCAGTTCGCCATCAGCGTTAATATCATCCCAGGAACAGACTCATTTTTAACTTTGCATCTGCAGATTTTGTAGCAGTCATTCTACAACAAAAGACTCAGTATCAGACTTGAGTTTCAATGTGATTTAGGCTTGTGTAGTTCAAGAACGAACTAGTTCACAAAACAAGTGAACTAAGTGAACTGGTTGGCCATGACATTTTATTTTAGTTCATCTAAATGAGCTGTTCAGTCCTTTTAGCTTAGTAGTTCAATAGTTAATTTAGTTCAGTAGTTCACTTAATTCGATAGTTCAATAGTTCAAAAGTTCATATAGTTCATTAGTTTGACAAGTCAAGGTATAACCGAACTAAAATGAATACTTTTACTTGAGTATTGTGTGTGGGTATTGCGTAGATCTGATAAGAGTTGTCTTTGTTTAAACCATAACAGAGCAGCATGAGCAAGTAAATATTACAAATATTCATAAGTGCGTCGCATAAGACCGATTTTCCTGAGCAATGAACTAAACTGAACTAAAAGAACTAGAAGAACGTACTAGTTCGAACTAAACTAATGGCTCTCTGAGCTGATCTGAGCGAGAGGTTGAAAAAGTTAGAAATAAAAGGAGCTTTGGAGTGGTTTGACTATCGAGCCTCGAACCTTTCAGTTAGTAATCCGATGGACTTACAGCCACGGCTTAAGTAATATACAATATTAATCCTAATTGCCAAGTTAATATATTGAGTGACTCTTATATGATTTTTAAGTTGTTTTCACTCTATTATTTGTGTCTATTATGTCCTTCTGCAATCACATATTGGCAGCATACCAGTGCTTTTTATTGCTGTTCCTTTCTCGTAAAAGATTTCATATGAGCGCAACAATACCGTCCTATTGGCATACGCTTAAGGCATGGCTCATTTTCAAATGACTTCTGTGAATAGTTTAGGGACGAGGAAAGAAAAGTTCTTCATTCATTTTCTGTACATATTCTGGTTTCTCTATTAAGAGGAACCTTTGCAATGAAATATTTGTTTTGGAAACCTCCCTTGCCTCGGAAAATAAGGGTCGTTGATTTCCAGACCCCAGTGATCCAAGACCGAAGGACCGCAATATCGAAACTTCGATTTGCTAGTTAAATATTGGAAATTAGTTGGAGATCTGTCGAGGGCGTACTGTTTTACGAAAATCTACAAAGCAAAAGAAAACTGATCGAAAGATCAGAAAGGACTGAAAGAAAACAGTTAGACCCATCTTCCTGAGACCTAAATTGACCAAACTACCATAGAACTAGGATATCTGGGAGGGAATCCTTTAACACGGAATTCAGCGTAGCCTGAGGTAGTTTCTGATTGCAAAGTCGTTTTGACTATGTAAGACCTACTACACAGCCAATAACTCGTCTTGACTTAAGCAGTGACGAAAAGTTAAGGTGGATCGTAAAAATCTTTGGGAAATATTTATGAAAATCTTGTTTGAACCTTTCCAAATACCTGAACCAAGGTGATTGTTGTTTTGCTATTCAGAGCAAGCAAATCAAAAGAGGTAATTCGTCAAAAGTCAAGAAGAATTTTCTCTTTAAACCACCGCTTTTATTTGAAAATGACGTTTAAGGGCATAAAATATGTGTATGCTTACACATGCTCGCTCCGTTTAGTTTGTGAAGAATTGTGCCTTTTTTCTAGGCTCCTGGTTGTTTAGGAAGTGCCATGTTAACCGTACATCCTTCTAAGCTTACTGCAGTGTGAGTTTGTAAAAGATTGCACCTTGAAAAGAATATCCAAATAAGGAGCTCTAGCAGTGCAGGATGCTGCATGATTTTTGGGGAAGTCATGGTCACTTGTGATAAAACTTTTCGGAGTCTAGATACGTCCTTGGTGTATCCTACTTTGCCGCAAAACTTACTCCAACAAGATCTTTGAAAACGCATCCGCTTTGCCTGCAGCGGTTAAAGTCAATGTGAAATTTTGTAGTTTCACTCAGTTTTGCGCAAGGCTGGAAGTTGGGTGGACGGTGGACCCTAAACCTAACATACGTTCTGAGCAGGGATGAATGAAAAATGGGTCAGCTAATCCACACGCAATCCATCTCTGTCAACCACACCATCACCGAGCGCTCAGCTAATTAAGCGGGAAGACCTGAGAATGCTTCATCGTGGAAGCAGACACCAATGCGCTCCAAAAGACATAAGGAAGTTCCAAAACTTATCCCAAGAGGTGAGCTAGAAGAGCTGGACCTAAAAAATGACGTAAAGTATCTTGGGGGTCATCTTGGAGGAAATAGAAAATAGAATTACGAAAGCCAAAAGGGTGTCCTGGATATACTGCATCGATTTTGGTAAGACGTGGGGTTTACAATTGCATCGTCAGGGCCATGTTACCGTATGGAGTGTTTCCTTTTACATTGATATAGGCCAAGGGGTGAACAAATTCCTCGGACTGGCTGCTCTTGGACTTAATACCTTATTTCAACGAACGGATTACAACGGGAAGTATATGCAGCCTCGTAAGGCATCCGAACGACCTTTTAAGCAAGGAATATGATTTCAACACAAAGTATACAGTTCGGTTCTCCAAACACGAAGAATAGTAGCACGGTTTTGACGGTCCAAACGAGGGTATGTATAGAGGGAATAGAAGTATGAACGGGTGGATCACATATTGTTGGAAACTCAGGTCAGGGATCCACTGCCACATGGATATGGACACCGGGCACATGAACCTGAACAAACACGCATACAGGCTGGGACTAGTGACCTCAGGCACTGGCCGATATGCGACAAAGAGAAAGAAAGCCTCAAGCTCTTCCTCGGTGAAGATGCAAATGAAGACAGATGCTGCCCAAACTAAGCTATCTTTTTGCAGTTTCCTCAAAGTTCTTGATTTTATAACAAATACAAAACGTTTTTCAGGGTAGTGAACGAACTTACATTCCATCGAAACCAAACTACCCTTCACTTACATTTTCCTACTTAGATTACTAGTCCACACAGTTTCTCCAGAGGGAAACACAACGGGCGCGATTGGCGGCGCATGTGATAAGGCCAAACCAACCAACCGATCGACTCCTCGGTGAGCCCCACCGGCTGGTACAGTGATGCTAAAACCCAGTGAGAGATTCGAATAAGAGCTGGGTAGGAAATCTCTCTTCACCCTAATATGAGTCATCGCGGGACATAACCGCACATATGAATGTACTACGACTAACTGCAGAAAACCTATGTTAAGGATACTGAGGTGGACACAACGCATTGTCCCTTCTTTACCTTTAAAAAGTCCTTTCTCCCTCAAGGAATACCAGCAGTTATTCACCAGTAACTTACCGCACAATAGATGCAGGACTACACGCACCAACGTTGCTGTTTAAGTAAAACACAATTAAATTTTTATTTAAAATTTCAAACACTTTATTGATGCCTTAAATTTGTTAAAAATAGTTTTTTTTTTAAATCTATTGCGCTATAAAAAAATATACCAAAACGTATATGTGTTTAGAATTTGAGTGTGGTTTCTTGTTTGTTAATTGCATTGCGTTTCTGTGTATAGGTATATAAATATATTTAAATCTTTGTATACATATTTTATATCTATTTGTTTATGGTCTATTTACAAACATAAAATATCTTACTTCTTTGTTTTGTTATGAATACTACTCGTTAAACGAATTTTTCGGACGCAATCTCGCCATTCCTGGAAGGAGCAGGAGGAGGAGGAGGAGAGAATCACATCGACTTAATTACGCAGCGGATGGGCCGCAAGAGTTTTGCTTTTTGTGGAACTCCCAGAGGTCCACATTATGGTTTGGATATGACGTTGGATATGATGCAATTAAATATCGTCACGAAATGATACAGTTCTTATCCTTGTCTGCGCCCAGATCGGAGGGCTTGCGTTTGCGATCGTACGCAAGAGCATCGTTGGGTACGTAGCTGACACGCACTCCACCGTAGTGACGCCTCTGGGGGAGTTGATACAGGTAGTCTTCTGAACTGGACGAGCTCGACGAGCATGTCGAACAATCGCTCGAGGCGTCAGATTCATCATCGCGATTTTGCGTCGTCGTGATTCCCTGAAACGATGACGATAATGAATGCTGTTGGTGTTCCTTGGTGCCGTGGCGATTAGGATGCGATGAGGATGAGGCAGAGGCGCTGCTGCTCTTGCAAGATGATTTTCTTCGACGTCGGCGCCGCGAAATACCGCCGCTGTTGCTGCTGCCACTGCCATTGTTGTGACTACTGCCACCACCGCCGCCAGTGCCAGCTCCATTGCCTGAGTAGCTTCTGGAACGTGGCAGGGTATCGGGGATACCCTCGAAGCGAACGCCCTTTTTCTTCTCGGGTATGGGGAGGGGAGCTGGAGGAGTATTTGGCGATAGAGATGAATTTTGCTGTGGACTGGTTGAGTGGAATTCGCCCTCGGGGGTTGTTTGCGCACCCATTATGTCGGGCAGGGCGGCCGTCGATGCTACTGAGAGATTTGGTGTAGGCAGCTCTGGCACCTCGGACGGAGATGCTATAGATGAGGGGATTTCGGTGAACATGGGATCGGATGATGGTGGTGCAGGATGATTAGACAACTCCGGCATGCTGGAGGTGAGGGAGGTGTCCATTTTGTTGCGGATGTGCTGTGAAAGGTTATAACTATTTGTACTACTGTTGTTGTGTTTGGGATTCCAGGTGTCAAGGTTTAGACTCATTTCGGTGAAGTTGTAAGGTCCTCCGTCGCTGCTGACTGCTTTTTGTGGCATTATTTGTTGGTATTCGCCTGGAGAGGTCAGTGGTGTCATGTTTTGTGAAGAGTTGGATGGCCCACCGCCGGAGAAGTCGGTGAAATCGGCAGTGCACTGTTCGTCCTTGGTGTCAGGTGACAGCGTGTATGGTGCGTATGGTGCGGGTTTTCGCTCAAACATCGGACTCCCGGCCATCACCGGTTGACTGCGTAGCTGGTACATAGTTTGGTGGTCGAGGGGAGGCTGCAGCGGCATGGTTTGCTGTTGAATTTGTGGCGACAGTGGTGGTGTACTGGATTCAGCGCTCGGCAAGCGAGCTTGTGGTCTGACACGTTGCGTTGCAGGTGGATACATGCCTGTTCCTGAACTGTCCGATGGTGTTGGTGGCTCACCCTTACTGCATGCGATGGAGCAATAAATTGCTCCACGTCGTGGCAGAAACGCCCTGCCGAGTAGTGAGCAGCGACAAGTGTTGCACGAAAAGCATTCATCTGTGGCGTGCCAGTGCTGTCCGTCATGACTCATTTGGCCCTGGTCGACGCCAATCGCCTCGCCACAGTAGTCGCAGTACTCTGCAAACATGGAGTCGAAGCATTGCAGGCAGTATGGCTTGCCATCTCGCATTATGTATCTTTGGCCACCTAACTGCTTCTCGCATTCAAAGCAGGCGAAATGATTCATATGCCAGGCACGTCCCTCGGCTTCGGTGCACTCATCGGCCAGGATGATCTACAAGAGGAATATTGCATTTTAATGTGAGGTAAGGTGTTACTTTCTGTGGGTTACTTACCTCATCGCAGGCGGAGCATCTTGGCTTGAGTGTTTCTGCATGATGTCGTCCGCAATACAATCGTCCATCACGGTGGAAGTAGATGAGATCGACTAGAAGCTCCCGGCAGATGCAGCAGGAGAAACATCCCGGGTGCCATGATGCATTTGGGCCAAGACGTGAGGCGAACACAGCTATGTCCCCAGTAGATATAGAATCGTCACACTAGAAAGAGCAACAGAAGGGTGGGCATTAGAAAGATTCCGTCACTCAAAAGGGGGAGTAGGATACACTTAAGGACGGCAATAATAATAAAAATCGAGGATACGTGGCGTAGGAGTGGGTAGGACATAAATCTTTGACGCTCTTGCGACAAAGTAGCAAAAGTGTTCACTCAGTGTACTTGGAATTTGCTTTAAACCCGAGTGCCAGTGCTTAATAGGAATTCGTACCAAAGGATATTCGCTGGTATTGAGAGATGTAATTATATCGGGCAGAGGTGTAGGGTTGATGTCGTTTAAATCTTGTGATATCTGCATCCAGCTGGGTGGGTGGGGCATGCGATGTCTGATTACATTTGTTTGCATAGGATATCGCATGTCGTGAGTCCTTTGAAACTGATGCAGGATGGAAAGAGGAAAAGCAGTCTCAAGTTGCCGAGGACTCAGTAAATATTTGTGATGCTTGAAGTTAGTCTTTGATGTCATTGACGGTTTGTACTCTGAAGATGCTCGACTATAAAAAGAGAGTATTGTCGGGTTGCGTGAGTAAGGATTTGTCATTTGCATTGAAGGGTGGTGTCGAGCTTCCTTTTTGGGTTTTTCAACAACAAATTGGAAAGCAAACAGATGCTTAATTGAGCAGACTGTTGCAAGCACTTTGTGACTGCAAGGTCTTTGTGTTTGCTTTGTAACATCTTCTTTTACTCGAGAGCTTTTCAACTTCTCCATGTGTGGTTCGAAGGGAAGTATTTTAAGTGGACAGAGAATCAAAGCGGAATGTGCATTAATTGTTTTTATGTCTCTTTGTAATTACCTTAAAGCTAGAGAGACAAATGGAATTATACAAAATCACTTAGCTAAGCTCAAAGAAGTGCTGTTTCCAGGACACTACAAAAAGGATGTTTGCAATGAAAGGCTGGTTTAATGGAATCTGTTTTATCACTGAATCTCGCCATAATGTTCTTGCATATTGAAATAGAAGAAGTTATGTAATGGATTGCTTTAGACTGTTCAAAGATTCAAAATTCCTTGTTTCATGATACTAAAGGGGGACGTTTTGAATAATAACGCTCAATGCTGGACTGGATACAGAGATTCAATCTCTTTCCAAAGTCGCAGTGTTGGAGCAACTCATTTCGCAGCATTGATAAATATTCCTAACGAAATTAACCTTGGCGGCTACAGTTCCAGTGAGGCCCTAATATTTGTGTAAATTACGTACATATGTACCATTGAGTTCTTTGAGAAGGTATACACATTAGATGCCTGTTCCAGGTGCGGTAAGAAAGGCAAGGAGCTGGTAAAAGAAAGCTCATAGAAATAGGTAATGTCCATCGGCAGTTGTAGCCACAAGAACAATACATACTTGCAAATATTATCGATTTGAGCAAATATACTATGAGCTTTTGTGGGTTTAACTGCGATATAATGAAAAATCGAGTTCAAGCCAAGCCATCCGCATTTTATAAGTCGTATATAGGCAAACTGAGATGTATACAATGATGATGAGGCCCATTATCACAGCCGAGAGTTTTTGGACCTTACAATGGTAACTACGTACCTCCCCAGGATAAGAAGCCGTCGTTGGGCGTACACCCCCACAAATCTTCATTCGGAAGACGGGGGCTAGATGCGCTATAAAGCTGCAGAGACACTTGAAAATTCTTGTCTCAAATCCAAAAAGAGATATGTTTGCTTTATCTCTGAGATCATAGTAAAGGGTTAATGTTTCGGAAGATTATTTGAGGCTGAAATATTGGACCGTGATATTCTGGAGTTGGAGCTGGTGTCTTAGAAAATTTTCAAATTTTCGATTACTTTCGGAACTGAACTCTATTCCACTGAGATCTGTGATAGGTTATAGCTTAGTAAAGGTTTCAAGAGCGGTAGAATTAATATCTTTTCAGATACTCAGGTAGCACTTGAAGCGGTATCGTCTAATTAAATGGCTTAATATCGGTAAACTGCTGCTACTATGCACTCCAATCTCTTGGTAGACATAATAAGATTATACTCGGATGAGTTCCTGGTTATTAAGAAATTGCAAGCAACGAATCTCCAGATGAACTAGGCAGTGCTGCACCCTACTGTCTTAAGGAAATCCTTAACTTAAACAAATGGTGTTAGTTCAGTCGCTAGTTCTTTTCGTTTTAGAATTTGGCCACCTAGGCATTTCGTTACCATCCCTTAAAGGTAATTCTGAGATGAAGATCTAGTTCTAGCAAATAAGTCCAACCATTTTCACACGACTCAAGAACTAATGATAGCGCCAGATATAGGTGTATACTTTGTTTTCCTTTTCTACCACACTGTACCATGTTCCATACAGAATTAATGGCGATTAAGGAAGTCGTATTTGGGCTTAATTTCCACGTCCACTGTCTTACATTCAAATGATTTCTGTAGAAGTTGATATCAGATAGATACATAAGTATATCTGAAGCCTCCTACGTTTGATCCGAAGTTCTAATGGTTCTACCGAGTAGATAAGAAAGATTTCGCCAAGATCACAATGGACCAGTAACAGGTCGATCTGTATTACCAAAACTGTGCAATACGAAAGTCTCCGGGTTAGAAGCCAATTAATTAGTCGAGTGCTGAAGTCAAAAAGCCGTCATAAAAAGCATCGTTATCCGGGACCCTGCCAAACATCGGTAAACCGGAATACGCGAGGAAGATTTTGCTTTCCAAAGTGCTTTCCGATTTGGACAGGAGCTCTTACATCACAAAAGGAAAGCTCTCGTCTCAGGATTATACAGGCTCTGCGCAATAAGTTCAATAATAATCTTGGAGAGGCAGCCTGTGTTAAACCGGGAATGGCTCCTACCTATATTCTGGTCAACGAGATCCAAAGAGTTTACTCTAGGCGAACCTCATACCGACTAGATCTCAGGCTTATAGGAAAGTAAAAACAAAAGAAAGGGCAATTTCTGCAGCTATGTGGTAAGCCAGGTGGGATAATATAGCAAAAGGGAGATGGACCCATATGCTCATCCCCATGATCAAGGTCTGCACGAAGAAAACACATTATTCCTGTTCGGTTAAAGAAAGTATCTTCACAGATTTGGACCCGATCTCTCCTATTTCTGCCAAGAATGTCCAGATGAAGATAATAGACCTACCAACCCCTTCTAGTAAGCCAAATGCCAAGGTTGGGGAATGATTGGTTGTACATAGGTATGTTCGTTCACAATGAACATGCAGAACGAACTAAGAAGAGTCAAAAAAGAAGAAGAGCTGAAACAGCAGACACGTAGCACAAGTTGCTAACCATACCATGGGGCAAGTGGTAGAGTAGGCATAATCCCGACATCGTGCTTGCTGATTGCCTGGGCTATTAATAGCTTTGTAAGATGACCACATCCATGAGGGAAGAAAGAAAAAGCCTATGTGTGTTGACCACCTTTTTAACATTCTAACTTTCTTGATTCAGCAATGAACAGAAACAGCACTCTTATAAAGAAAGTAGGTGTCCATATGGTATGCAATACTATGTATTACTCTTTCTTACGACCCTACACGGACTTAAATAGAATATATGGCCGAATTCACAATAATAGAGTCAAATGGTAACACCAAAACAAATAACATGAAGAAATCAATTTCCAGAGATATGCCTTCAGACTTGGGTGACGAAAACAACAGTCGTTGTCGGAAGACTTTCCTCCTCTCTGCTTTATTGAAGTCGAACCATGAACAAATCACTCTCTTGATCACCTCTTCGATAAATCAAAAGATATTCGTATGTACAGATGAATCCAAATATGTCAACAGACTATGACGCACATCCTTCAAAACGATTGTTGTAAACAGGAACTGCAACTACTACCAGACGAAATCCACCATTAATTGCAAAAGTTTACATGCTCTGCATTGGTAAGTGCCTCGTTCCCCACTAAACACGCAAACGGGCAATGCCTTCCTAGCACCTGACATCTCCTCCAGAACTAATTAATACTCTTTTAATACGCAGAGCTGATCCGGCATTGATCTCGGATACACCCACCACTTACTTTGATTTTGTAGTTCGATGACACTAGACAGATCTAAATAGATAGGATCTTCTAAAGTACTTACTAAATCTTTCCACATTAAACAGCTCAGTGTAATCCAAGATGACAGCCAAGCCAGTTATGCAACATTAGGATAAAAGTGCTTGTAATCGTGAGTGAAATTTGAGAAACACAAATTACAGCGATGATCAATGGATCACTTCCTGCACTTCATATGCGAACCACAACACACTCTGGTGCGTGAGTTAATTTCTCGAAACAAAATCTTCTTCGGAATCACAAAATCATCTATCAACTGTGTATCCACTCGGATGCTCAAACTCAAACAGGTGTAGATGGCAACAACAACATCGCGAACATCACCCCGCCTGCGTTTACATTAATTAATGCAGACATTTGCGTTAATAAATGCACTCTGCGGCCGCATGTCATGACTGTTCCCGGCGACTTGTCAAACCACTCATAATGTTCAATTAGCATAGTAAATATTTAAGGTCTAGAATTCCTTTTGCAAAGTGCACTTACCCCATCGCACGGCCTGGCATTCATCAGTTGTCGCACGGTGCCACGTCCGAGTGCATCGCGTTTCCTCTGCGACGAGAACAGCCGGAGTTCCTTGCGCTCCTCGTCGGTCAGTGAGTGACAGTAACGAACCTAAAATGACAACAAACAATGATCATTCAATGGGCAATCCGATCAATGCCATGCAAGTTGTCATCGTTGCTTGCCCCCTCCATCCATTCCGATCGGCGGCGGTGCAACAATACTCCTCCTCCATTCGAGAACTGGTCAATCAACTCTGTTCAGTCCATTTGAATGTGATACGCCGCTACCACTGCCCACTTAGAGCGGTCCAAAACGGTAGCCATCCCATCAGCTGCCATATATGCAAATCACTTGATCCGGTGCACGCTTGTTATGCAACAAAAACGCGTTGGCGCTGCCTCGTCGACGCCGTCGCCGCCGCCGTCTTCGTGGTGGTGGTGGAAAGGGCAAGAATTGTAACTGTATATGGAAACGCGAAATCTTGTCGAAAACGGACAATGGGAAGTGGCTACCCAAACATCCAGTGAGGGATTCTTACCTCATTATCATGTGGCGGAAGCTGATGCAGCAATTGTCGCACTCGATACTGCTCCCCGGGGCTATTCACGTATGGCACTTTGTCATCGGGTACTTGCGAGAAATACAATCGAACCTGAAAGAGCACAAAAAACCAGAAGAGTTAACCATCAGATACAACCGATACGACCGCGGGTGAGAGCTGCAATAAAAACTGTTATTAATAAGAGCATCAACTGGCAGTGGCCATGACCGCAGGTGCACAAAAGCTTCCTCCGCGCATATTTGCATCCTGTTATTTATGCTACGAATATCCGTGGAATTTATGACGACTATTAGCTTAATGTACACATAAGAAGGACTTACGAGATCGACTTCGATTGCAACAGGTCGGAATTAGCATTTCACGGAGGAGCTGGTGTTGGTATTCCGAGGAACGTCGTGGCTGCAGTGAATGGGATTCCACTTCACGGATGCGGTGGCACCCAGCTGAGTGCCGCACTTTAGTGTTTTGTTGTTGAAACACCACGGCCAATGGGAGTTTTGTTGTTTTGCATCCAGCACCTAGTGGACGTGGTTTGGATCAAAGGTGAGAATTGAGATAGATTGGAAATAATGATTGGGTAAAATTGCCAGGTCCCCCATGGTAGTCTAGATCGTGTTAATATTCCGCGAATTATCTTTTCGAATATTCAACTAGAAGTGAATGACTGGAACTGATTGCAACTGTGTGGATCCTAATAGCTTAAAACGAGGTGTTCTGTGCGGGGACTTAATCGGGATTATAGGTTCGGGATGACTGGATGTGTAATCACGCTTCTGAGTTCTGAGATTACGTGAAAAGTGAAAATAAATAAGTTGCCCGAGAAGGTACCTTCTTGAGAATTAGTTGGGTTCGATTGGATACAATGTTTAAAGTTGCGCTTCCAGTTGTAAGAGTGGTCTAACTATGTAGATTCTATAATTACAGTGTTTGATTTTATTAACCATTTCCCACCGTTACATTTAATTCATAGGTAAGGTTGTGGAAGATTTTCTTAAGTGTCTTAAGGGCGTGCTAATTTCAAAAGATTCATTGATCCCATACTCAGATACACCCTGGGGTTATTTACCATTGAAACTAAGACTACCTTACCTCTCAGTTATCAGAAGTTTGAAGTTTGACTGCACTATGTCGAGTGCATATTAAGAGGTTACTGAGAAGATTCTCTAGCACACCATCTCCCGACATGTAACATATGTATATTGAACAGCTGCACAGGCCCAAACTTGAGGGGTATAGAGTTTTTCTAGCAGCATTTTCAAATTCAGTTCCTGGTGAACATGCTGTTGTCCAAAAAAGCCGGGTTTTGAACTTACGGATCAGTTGGGTCAAATATTCATACTTGCAGTTTTCGGACTTAAATGATTGTCTCAAACAACACCACACTTTCTCAAAGTAGTTCGCGTTTATTAGATCTGATATTTGTAGGTAAAGGCTCCCTGTCCATTATCAGCTAAGTTGAAACAGTGGGCTTTATGGAAAGGTGTGGTTTCATCAGAACTTTTCCTACAAACACAGAAAGTAATATCATTCTGGTCCAGTTGCTTTCACTGGGATTCACAGTTTGTTATATCCACCATAAGAGGCTTTACTCTCGTCTCGTAAGTAGTGTGCTTTGGTTCTAATAAATGGGTTTTCAATAAGGACATAACATTTTTATATTAAAATAACACGCGAAATGACATGACAAATAACACGCTGACATTTATTCCTGGCATAGTAAACATGTCAAATTTAAATACCTCCCCGAGCACGTTTACAGCGATCAATTCTTTGGAGTCAATTATCCACGACTCTTCCTTACTTATTGGACAGAACGTTGACAATTTCGCTTTTGACTCTTTTCATTGGCTTAAAGCAATGAATTTAGAAATCCTTGTAAAAAAGAAATTCAACGGCGTTAAATCCCAGGAGCAATGTAGCCATTTCACTCGACTATTTATCGATATTACACGATTTTTGAACTTCCCCTTCCAACAACTGTTCAACCTTCTGAACACCTGTGTGTAATTTGGACCATCTTATTGGATCCATATATCACTGATATTAAGCTCATTCAATTCTGGCTAAAAATGGTCTTTCAACAGCACGAAAGCGAACTCCATTGATCGTAACATGGTAATTATTTTGTGGATGTCTTGAAGCACGTGAAGGTTTGTTGCTGCCCAATATTGCCAAGCCAAAGCCAAAATGAGCTTCATCGCTGAAGGTGATTTTTTGATGAAATTCAGAATTTTCCTCAAACTTATGTGGAGCTTCAGTTCTTGAGAAAATGTGATATTGTTAGGGTGTAAGCCAAGTTCTTTGCGGAAAAGCAAGCACTTATGGCTGCGATATGCTCGGTAGTGCTTTGTCTCACTGACACAGTTTATGTGCTTTGACGAACGTTTTGACATTAACAGATCGTTTTTAGGTCTTTGTACTGGGGTATCTTTCAAATGAATGAAGTTTATGTTACGAACGTAACATGTTGGCATCAACATTTTAGGTGTGCTGTTGAGAGTAATGCTTTGGATTTTTAAAAACAATGTGGACTCTAACTGAATTAGCTGGTTATGATGCCACCAAATCATCTGAAGACTTTTCCACTAAAAAGCATCATGCATATCGCTAATTTCTAGCATTGGTGAGTCTTCAATTACTTTTCCACACACAATTAGGTATTTTCACAAGAAATCCAGTAATCAATAGAAGTCCCAACTGAATTTACACAATTCCCTAGAAATTCACGTTTGGAGCTCTCAAAGACTTTGTGATTGGATTCAGAGAGTGGTGACAGGACTGAGCAAGGCTTTACTATGTAGGCTTAATGTCCGCAATAGTTTACCCTTAGCTGTTTACAAAGTTACCCCAGGTACGAACTTTTGGGTATAAAATTATATTGAAAAGTTGGAGTTACCCTTGCTAGTCTCGAAATACTAGTCCTTTCAAAACGGCGCACATTGACTTGACATTCTTCTACAAAAATGTTCCCCGTTTTTTTATGATTTTTTAGTTCTCTGTAACCAGACTTGTCATGTACGCATCCAATCCCGACAAGAAAGGGACTCTTTGCCACCCTCTAAATCCAAACAGTGAACTCCCAACAGTGTAGCAGACAAATCAAAAACGAATTGCCTACAATATTCGTGGAGCATTTTTATCAAATGGATTGCCAGGAAGACCCCTATAAATCTTTAGCAATCCATTTCCCATTGCTTTTTATAAAAAAAATGAGCCCACAACTCACGGCAATCGAAAAAGGACATTCTCGCTCTTCCGCTGTTGGTTGTGGAAAGATAAAAAATTCATTCAGTGTTCACATCCGTGCAGTATTTGTTTTACCAAAACAGTCAGCACAAACCAAGAGGACTTTTCAACAAAGGGGACAAGCATATGCACACAAAATTCCAAAATAAAAAGGAATCTGTGACAATTTCGTCCTCGTCTGTTTAAAGTCGAAAAAAAAAAGAAAGGAAAACAAACTCCACTCGAACTCGACTGGAGATTCGCCGCTGCCACACAAATGCCACATTCGTTTCCGGATGTCAGTATATCACGTTTTTAATCCCTGCCCGGCTGCATATCAAACAGAATCCTGAATTTATTCGCACATGTATCATCCTTAACGACCGATGACCACGTATGCGTCGTATGGTGTTTCCTCATGCACGTGGAACCAGCCAGGATGTCAACTTTACAGTTTTTATTCACCGCACACCATGACCGCAACCGTATGTGAATAAACAACTTTCGTTTGTGTTAATTGAATAAAACGATTACTCTCGCGCATTTATTGTTACAAGTCTTGAGTTGTCCTGAGCATCTCTCCTCTGGGAGAGTCTTTGTTATTTTTCGGTTGGGTTTTTGCGATCGCAGCAATATTTGGGACTGGCCTCAGGACTTTCAAGGTAAACAATTTTTTTTTGAGTTCTCTGTCTGGTCAGGATAAAAGGGTGGAAATGGAGGGGGAAAATAGGAAAAAGAAAGTTTGCCGCATAATTCCCTTTGAGAAGTTTTATTCATTGCTAAAGTAATTGATGAAGACGTTACAAAGTTAAGCCGTGAACACACACGCAGCAGCAACTACATTCGCCCCCCTTTTATGTACATAAGTACGTACATTGTTCTGAGAGGCCATGCAAGTCCACACACTTAAAACAGCTTTTTGTTGGTAACCAGCATCTCCTCGGGGAGCATACATACATACTAAACATGAAACGTGCTAGAGAAATATCATACTCGTATGAATACCACAGGCAAGCGTTTCCTTAATCTCCTTGCTGTGCTGTCCATGAGATCAATGTCAGTCGTTGCTGTGCCGAGATTCTTTTCAAAAATTAATGCAAACAATCTTTGCTCTATCATCACGTTTCAAAAGAAATCCCGCAGAATTCACGATCCCAGGGAAGTGTATGACCTGAGGTACCTTGAAGCATGCATTTAGGCTTACGGCAGTTTGTGCAGCTAAATGTTAAAGGTAAAATGAATGGTGTCAATGGTAGTGACCTTGTGCTGGGATTTAAATGCAAATGTACTGTAGATACAATGAATTCGTAGATTTGTTTTGCGTTCTTCGATGGTTATCGGATTGTGACATTCGCTGGGAAAAATCGTAGAAACGTTAGGAAGCAGGTTAAAAAAAAGAGGTTAAGGTCATCAAACAAAGGTGAAATGAAAAACTTCTCGAGAATTTGAAAACTCCTTGGTGAGCAGGTCCTCCTTGGGGTCTATTTCACCTCTGTCCATTGACATTGTCGAAGAAAAAAGAGGTTAAGGTCATCAAACAAAGGTGAAATGAAAAACTTCTCGAGAATTTGAAAACTCCTTGGTGAGCAGGTCCTCCTTGGGGTCTATTCCACTTCTGTCCATTCACATTGTCGAAGGTACATCTGAGGAAGGATGTCTTTCGAACGAAGGTACATACATATCTATGGATGGATATGCTTGTCAATAGCACTACTGACATCAGGCGCAATTCTTCCTGTGAAATTCACAGTCTCTAGCACATTCTCTAAGGCTGAGCAATGTGTTTACGCTTACGCCTGTGTTATTTAGTTCCTCAATTATGACATCAATGATAAGAAGAACGAGGGATATAGAGCGCCTCCTTGTAGGGTACGCCAGGTGGCGGGTTTACTAATGGAACCATATCCGAAAGTTGCAGATGGTATGCCAGACATTAACACTTTGTGTAATACATTCTCCACCGATTTACCCTTAAGATGAGATTTGAGCGACACTTTTGCTTCTAATGTACCTCTCTAGTGTCTTAAGAAGGTACAACGAGAGACTGTCTGTGGTCCTTGTCTTGGGTGTGACTAGATTTACCAGCCTTATGTATGAAGATGATCCTTACTTTCCTCCATGCCTAACCCTGTAGCCTAACCCTAAACATTGGGTAAAGATGTCCTAACCTCTGCTGGGGCTTTCTGGAGTATATAAAAAAATAAATACTTGGCGCAACAGGTCGATGGGACCCAAGGTCTAGCTTCTCACAACCATTCGTGTTGTGCGTGTTGTATTCTTTACACGAATGGAAGGGGCCTACTGTTTAATGCCGTGTCCGAAGGGCAAATTTGTTATTTCAGAAGTTTTTTCAGGACAGTTGTACTCTCGGATGTTTGTCAGACGCTCGCGAGAGGTGGGGCCGTGAAAAGCTTTTAGGTGTTTTACGACTGGGATTCGAACCCCAACGCACTAACCACTGAGCCACGGTGCTCACTGAATATAGCTTGGAACCGACGATGTAAGCCCACTTGTACCTGATTAACTGTCCCTTCATTTTGTCAGATAGCATTTCCGTCATTTCATATGGAAGATGTGCTGATACCACTCATAGCGGTTTCCTACTGTTGCAACTTATGTATACGGAGTTCAGTGCTGGCCGATAAGGAGGAAAGAAGAAATAGAGAACGATACATGCTTGTCAAATATTAAATCCTGTTTGAAAGGAGCTCGAAGAAGATACCACCACAAACTCTATAATCTTGTAGTACAAAGGGCAAGATAAGACGACTACACTGATTCGGGCAGAGAAATGTTAAGTACTCTTCACACGAATTAAAGACTAAGTGATTGCGCATGCCACGGCGCTTAGTCTAGGAAATTTCAAGCAACGGTAGGTACGTAGGTAAATAGATAATCCAGGATAAGATTTCAAATAGATAACATATTCACTGTTTCAATTTGACAACGTAAAATCCATTGGCATTAGCATTTTTGATGAGCTTTATCATTACCAACATGAACTTCGTTAGTCTTGATGGGTTTTAAAGCGTCTTTAGTCACAAACTCCAATCAATGGTTACCTGCTCATCATCACTTGCTTCCTAACTTTCTATCTCAAGTTAAGATCCCATCATCGACCATAACCATTGCGATACTCATACCAAAGATGAGCAAGAAAACTAAAACCCATTCGCGATTACTTGCGAAGAAAAAATTATCGTAAACTATCTGCATATATGCCAAGTCATACGATACTTTCACAGGTAATGACAACTTCCACTGCCACAAACGTAGATGATTTATGACATTCTATTTTGATCAGGATCCTTTCTAAGGCTTTTGATAAAATTAACAGACGAAGTATGCTGATTGACACTTTCAGTACAAAGTTCTATGCGTTAAGCCAAGAGAATATATAATTTTATAGAACCACACGAAGTCATCCCTAATCTGATCGGTTAAGTGCATTGAATCATGTGTTGCCAATAAAAAATGAAAGGAAACCCAACCAAACATGATGTTGAAGTTTGATGAGCTAATACGTTGAGAAATATAATGCGATTAGCCATACCTATTAAACAAAAACTTGCACTCTTCAGTTAATGGTTTCGAAGGGGCACAACGGTCAGATTGACACTGTATAGACGTGAAGGAAGATCCCAATACTTGCAAACATGAACATTACAAAAGATTAACAGAATCCGATTAAGTTATTATATCACCTGTCAGCTTTCCGCTTCCAAAGCAGGATCAAAGTTCTGGAGAGAACTCTCTGCTGTTTTATGAGGAATAAAGTGATATTGTACAATCAACCTGTCCCAGGTTTAGTTTTATTTTATTTACAGAAGCAGAAGAGTAGAACTTGTTGCCTGTGATATTGGAGTCCAAATCCAAATCAACATTAATTTCAGTAACCAAAAATTTTGGCCCCAACAAAGTCGAAGGAGTCCAGAATTATTTTAAAGCCTTTTGACTCTGCAGCTGCAATCCGTACTTTTTTTTTGTGAATGCAGGTACTGCATAATCATACTAAAGACAGGACTTTACAATTTCCTCATCATGCAGGCTCAGCAAGTCATATAGCCGCTGCAGCTCCTTGTCTTGTTGATTTAATTCGTTTGAACTATGTATGTATCTCAGACGAAGAGTATCACAGATGAAGAAAGTCAGAACTCAGAACTATGTGTTACTATCTCCTCCAATGGCCATGAACGGATAGTAGACACCGACAAACGTTGCTCTTGTTTGCGAATTCTAATATAAGAGAAAATTAGCGCCTGGTAAGAATCTCTATACATACATGATGGTACATCTGAAGATAGGCTTTGGTTTGTAAAAATAGCGATAAAGTAGGAGCAGGAATGATTTCAGGAATGTTGAAACAAATCAATAGACTTCGCTTATGCCTCCTATTAATTGCAACACGGATGTCTGATTTACAGTAATACTAGGACATGTACCTCCTCGGATATGTATCTTCTCGGATATGTACCTCCCCGGATATGTACCTTTTCGGATATGTACCTCCTCGGATATGTATGTAAGTACATATTTACATATGTACCTCCTCGGATACATACGTCCTCGGATACATACCTCCTCGGATATATACCTCTTCGGACATGTACCTCCTCCGATATGTACTTTCTCGGATATGTACCTCCTCGGATATGTACATTCTCGGATATGGATATCCTTGACTGGCAATCAGGGCACGAGCGGTAAGGAGAAGGGGGAAAAAGAAAAGAAGAGGTACCGCTTGACGTTGGCTTTAAATGCTTCAATGTTGTAACGATGAGGGAATACAAAGCTTGGGAGATTGCATTCGAAGCATGACGCGTGTTGCGGGTAAAATTTTGAAGGCGCGGAATTCAACTGGCGATTTCGCTGAAGTAGTTTTTATAAAAACAGCGATAAAATAGGGAAACGAGACATTTCTACGATGCTCAAGTGAAACGAGAGAGTTCACAATGTCTCATCACTTAGAAGCTTTAAGGCAACTTTCTGTACCCTATCCAAAATCTGAAGGACGGTCTTGGGTGCACCAGACCAGGTATAGGCGTTATATTCCAGCTTTGGGCGTATCAAATTGAGGCCAGGATCATTCCACCGAAGATGGTTATTAATTCACATACCGAGAATGACAAGTCTTTCGGATTCAGCGATGCATGTACCATTCATGGACAATGGTTGAGGTACTTGGTTTCCCTTGAGTGACAGGAGACATCATTGGGTTTTGGAAGCATTAAATTCCACTCTATTGATTGAACCCCCTTTGAGTATGCCGTCCAGGTCGGAATTTAATGTGTTTAATATACGCTGCCGTTCCTCTTCTTCGGACGAAGAGCAAGTAATACGTGAGTTAGGGAACGAGTATGAAAACTAAGTATGAATTTCTAATCCATTGAAGAAGAGATTCATCGATGCATTTTCGACAAAAGAGCCTGGTGCCAAACTCTGTCAAATGCCTTAGAAATATCGAGTGCAACTATCTTTGTTTCGCCAAAGTGATGGAAAGATTGGTTCCCCTTCTCCATGAGATATGCCATTAAATCCCAAGTGAACCTATTGCTACGAAAATCATACTGCCGGTCATTGAGGAGTTTTCGTGAATCAAGATATTTCATAAAAGAAAAGAGAAAAGGGATGTAAGTGCAATGGGTTGGTAATTGGACGCTGAGGGTACGGGCTGCTAAGGGCTGGATAAATGCTGTTTTCCATCTTCTCGGAAGGAGCCCCGAAGTGTAGGATAGACAAAAAGCTTACGCAGAGGCTTTGCCAGCGAAGAAGAACACCTCTTCAGGACAATAAGGGGGAGATATCATCTGGGTGCCGTGGCTCAGTGGTTAGTGCGTTGGACTGTGGGGCAAGGGGTTCGAGATCGAATCCCAGTCGGGGGGAACACCTAAAAAAGTTTTTCACGGCCCACCTCTCGCGAGCGCCTGACAAACATCCGAGAGTACAGTTGTCCTGAGAAAGCTTCTCAAATAACAAACTGCCTTTCGGATACGGCATTAAACAGTAGGGCCCTTCCATTCGTGTGAAGAGTATAACACCCACAACACGAATGGTTGTGAGAAGCTAGGCCCTGGGTCCCATCGACCTGTAGCGCCAAGTATTTTTATATTTTTTTTATCATCGGGATCAGTGGATTTGTGTATATTAAGACCATTCAGTACTCCTGCAACTGTGTGAGTGTGAAAGTGGACTTATCCCATGGAAAATTCGAACGCACAGCCGGAGACAAGGCACTATGTGGCAGCGTCGAGTTCGTTGCAATGTGAGCAGCTAGCACATTGGCCTTGTCCAAGGAGCTGACAGCTGGAATGTCATTGTAAAGAACTTTTAATATTTTTGACGAATGACCAAAAATGTTTACTACCTGTGGGACATTGTAGAATTGTTTGCGTTAAGACATCAATGGTGTATTTATCAGGGTGCAAGGTAAGAAACAAGTCCAGAGTGTTGACGGAATGACTTTCAATGTTCAGTATGCGTGTAGCCTCTTTACAAGCTGAGTCAAATTATTTCCTTCAGCGAAGAGTTCAACATTCTTCCCTTCGGCTGTTGTCTGGCCAGAATGTTCCAGCCAATCCGATCTGTGTGTATTAAAATCGCCCTCAATGATGATTTCAGTATAAGGATACCGGGAGAGAATTCGTGTAATGGAATCGGACAGCGCATCAAACTCGTTATAAGTTGCGTTGCTACCCGCACTGGGGCTTCCATAAATAAAACAGTTGTGGATAATTTGCTTACGGACGGTGAATTTTAGCCATTTAAATTCCGAATTGGAACAGTGGCCATACTGCGATGGACCTTGGTAAGCTATATCACTACGGTCATAAATGGCGAGGCCGCGGTGGGGAAAGCACTAGGTTATATTTAATTTCAAATCCGGGGATTCTTCGATTACCTGATTGCAAAACAGCTGATTTGTGAGAGTGGGTGTGGGTGTATAGGTCAAAGAAATCCTTACCGTAAAAATATATGTACCATCTCGAATTTGTACTTTCCCGGATATGTACCTCCTCGGATATGTACCTCCTGGGATATGTACCTCCTCGGATATATACCTCCTCTGATATGTACCTCCTCGGATATGACTTCAAAAATGTTCATTCACGTATGCGGGATAGGTAACTTCCCACTCTTAAGTGCTCAAGACAGCTTTTGGGGGACCACTGTATACATTGCAGCTAGATTAGAGGGGTTAAAGTACTTCTTCCATCGTTTGAGGATTCTCAGGTGTTTTGTAGTGTCAGTTCATAGGGATATGCTAATGTCCGGAGATCCTTAGACATCATTGATTAATGGTGCCACTGGGATTAGGGTTTTGGTCAATCTTTTTAAAACAGATGCTGTTGTTTTCTTACGAGAAGGAGGACCGTGACCGTGATAAAGGGCATCACTGCCCACATATCCGATGAAGCGAATTATCTAGAAATGATTCTGGTTAAAGAAAACTTCTTTGGACAGATTGTTAAAATAAAGAGATGAAAATCAAGAATTTTCTGGCAGTGTAAGGGTTCGGATCTGTATATTTGAACATGAGAAGACTATTTTTGTAGGGTATTTACATATTCATACATACATATATGTGATTGCCCTGTGATTAAGGAAGTTTTACAAATTATTGGTATTGCTACTTCAATTATCCGTTAGCTGACTGTTACAGTCTTATGAACATTGAAATTCAAGTCTTGCTCTTCATAAACATGAGGTGCGAGTGGGCGTGGTATTATTCCTTTATATGGAATTAAATATATTCGCAATAATGTATCAATTCTATCTGATGGTACTAAAGGCAAAATTGCAAAACAATTCGGAGCAATTCATAGAAATGGAAGGTCTACAGAAAATATGGCTGTAGTTAGTAAAAGTGTTGAAGAATATCCAAATCTGTCGATTTCACTTGGAAGACATGGATATGGAAGACATGAGGTTTCAACAAGACAGTGCAACATCTAACACAACACACTCCGTTTTGCCAACTTATTGATATACTAAATTTGATCGAAATCTAAACCATAGATGTGTTTTATTCAAATTTACTTTGGGAACCATAAAAAGGATGACCTTAAAGGTGTATGTTTATATGTATATCCAGACTAACCCAAATACAAAATTTTATAAAAATCGTTAAAGCCCTTTTTGAGATGAGTTGCTTTAAGGTTTAAAAGAAAAACCGGATTTCGTCTCGACGCGTGACAGCACAGACCTCACATATTATATTTACAATCACAATCGCAGTCACGGACAGACTGAATTGGCGGACTCATTTTTCAACTTCCACCATCATAAATGTCAAGTTTGATTGAAATCTCGAGTTCAAAATGTATCAGGAAACCAATATTTCCCCTACAGGTATAGGATGTATAAACTGTATCTAAGCTAGAGTCTAAAAAGGCGCACACAAAACAAACGAAAATCATTTTCGGGACATTGAAGATAATTAAGACTGAATTCAATAAATTATTATAATTAATTCATTTATGTAAACAGTAACAACGAACTTCCACGCTCAAAACAATGTAACCCCTTTGAACGTGTTCCTTGTTTTACAAATGAACTGAGTACTGAAACTTTGTTCGCTAAGTAAATGAATATTTCATGATATTAAAAAACATCGCACTCCCAAGTGCGTGAAGCCCCCCTCATGCGTTACAAGCATCTGCATAGAAGGTAATCCGGCAAACAGCCGCTTACAAGATAATAATTGCTTTTTCAAGTGCACATCATGAGTGCCCGGACTGCCAAACAATAGAAATTAAAAATGTAACAACGTTGGAGGAGCCCTTGGAGAGTCGCACACGAAGTGGCCCCTCGCGTTGACTGACACCAAGCATGCACCGAGAGATGTACAAGTTAATGAATAATTTTGTAGAATGCAACTAGAGCCAGCATGACATGACAGTCATTTGCTGGAGAAGAGAAGAAACGAGAGCACATCTTACCTGATCCGGTCGGAGCCCAGGTGGTACCCAGGTGTACTCTTCAAGAGCGCACCCGCTGTCATCGTCCGATTGTGAGTGCCTTTGTATGTCCAACTGTTGGCCAACCAAATAGCTGGGATGCGTAGTCTGATGATGGTGCAGAAGGGACGGCGGCGATGGTGACGAGATCGATGTCGATGCCTTGCCTCCCCCACTGATGATGCCACCGCCACCGCCACCACCACTGCCTGAAAGATTGGCGATATTTTGCGAAGAACTGAATTTGGCACCTGGCGGTAGGTGTTGCTGGTGAGGTTGGAACTGATGATGATGATGGTGCTGCTGCTGGTGAGGCTGCTGTTGGTGCAGTTGATGATGATGATGTGTTGGGTGCTGGTGATGGGGAAGAAACTGTGGAAAGCCACCCGGTGGGCCTCCGATGGAGGTTGTTGCAGTTTGTAGATTCGGCGGTACGGGTGGTGGCAGACGATCGTTTACAGGCAATCCTAGTGCGTTTGATGTTGTGGGCATCGATTGGTTCGCCGATGGATGAAATTGCCTCTGCATAGGAAGTGGCGACGTTGGCAGGCCGCTTCCCAGTGGTGGAGGTGGTGACAACGATCCCGCGGGTGAATATAATGCGCTGGCTGAAGAACTGCTGGGTAAGCCGCAGCCGATTCCTCGTGGTCCAATGTTTCCCGCTGAACCGATCACGCCGGCTAGCGTGCCCTCCTTGGAGAAGTGCCTCGGAAGTGTTGGGATCTTCTGGAGGTACGATACCTGGGTGGCGGGCGTTCGGCTGATTGGTCTGAAATGATAAATGGTAATACAAATTATTTCTACTACGAGCTTCAGTTTCATTTAATTAAAATGCACCACTGTCTACCACAGTCCAATCGACAAGAAGAAACCAGAAAAATACGGTCTGCTGGAATTAATTTAATTTCTGGTGTCGACCTCCCCCGGTTGTATTTGGGGCTGGACGCATTCGCATCCTCTCTCGTTTGCTGCCGGTGACTATTTACAACCCTGCTGGTGCAGAAAGTGCACAAAAACACAGCATACACTGCGGTAGTCGGTATTCTGACAGGCTGTGCGGTTTTTTCTCTATTGCTTTCGACAATACCTGACAAAGACTGATATCCAGCTCATTGGTATTTCGCACAGATATGCAAATTCTTCGCCACTGGTAAATTTCACTTTTTATATTGTTTTTATGTTTTGCTTATTGCCTCTGTGGTGGACCTTCTAGCTCGCATGGAATGTGCGGCGGAGCACTAAAGGGGTGATCCATTGGGGGAGGTTGTTGTTTTATCTTGCACAAACATTCGATATCCAGGTTGTACAGGGAATATTAGGCAAAATTAATTGAAATACCTGAGCGAAAGGGGGTAGAGGCTTTAATGCTTTAAAATTTGCCCAATTGCCGTACTTGATGCAAAACTTTTGCACAACGGCAGCTGATACTACGCATTGGGGTAACAGATAGAGAATTCTTCACATATGAAAGGAACTAAGGAACTAATACAAATATTTTCAATCTACATTGTGTACATATGTACATATAATATGAACTTTTTCAAGGTAGTACTACATATATCATTAAAAAGATGTATTTCGTGCTAAAGTACAATAGATTCGATTAGTTATAGAACACAATAAGCCAGTTTTTAGAGAAGGGTATATGGAAAAAACGAGTACGAGACTTAGCAACGTCATCACAGAAACTTGGCAGCACTGTGTGTGGACTGTAACAACCAATCATTAATTGACATCAACGCATGTCACCGATGACGTTTCCATAAAAATTATTGATAACACAAACAAAATTCAAAACCATTACCATTGGCTAACTTCAGCCATTTAATTTATAATAATAATAGATAATTTTGCAAAAAATAGTGTCGGGCTTATTTCCACCGCAGAGAACTGCAGAGCGTATAGCAGCACCCCAGGATTTACATGAAATCACAACCGTCACGCAAACGGAACTTTTGGAAGTGTGCAAGCGGTTCGATGACAATAAGTCACCTGGATTGGATGGGATACCCAACAAGGCCCTTAAGTTAGCCATAAAAACAAATACGGAACCATTTCTGGAAATGTATAATAAGTGTCGAAGGGGTCTTTCCAGACCAGTGTAAGAAACAACGTCTGGTGCTGCTGCCCAAAGGGAAAAAACCGCCAGATGAGCCCTCGTCATACCGTCCCATATGCCTGTTAAACACAATGGGTAAAATATTGGAGACAATTATATGCAAACTGCTGGAGGTGGCAATATATGAAGCCGGGGGACTTTCAAACGAACAGTATGGATTTAGACAAGCCCGTTCTACAATCGATGCTATACGGAGGGTAACCACAATCTTGGAAGATGCTATCCAGGGCAGAAGATGGAGAGGAGGCGCAAAGAAATACGGTGCTGTAATAACACTGGACGTCAAAAATGTGTTCAATTCTGCAAATTGGGGACATATTTTGTGCACACTTAGAGAAATGATGGTGCCAGGGTTCCTCATCAAAATAATATTAAATTATTTCGAGAAACGGTACCTGTTTTACGATACCGACGATGGGGTAAGACAGTACCACATATCTGGTGGAGTACCACAAGGATCGGTATCTTATGTATGATAGGGTGCTGAGGCTTGAAATCCCCAACGAGACAAAAATCATAGGCTTTGCCGATGACATCGCAATCGTAGTGACAGCAAAACACCTGAAAGAAATAGAGGACATTGGAAATAAATGTATCCGAAAAGTGAGACGGTGGATGGCAGCAGTCGGTTTAGAACTCGCTGAACATAAAACGGAAGCAGTACTAGTAAGCAGCCGCAAGAAAAGAGAAGCAATCACCATCAGGGTAGGCAGCCAAAATATAACGTCCAAACCGGTGATCAGATACCTAGGTGTGATGATTGACGCTAGGTTAGCTTACAAGGAACACCTTGAAATAACGTGCGACAAAGCTGCTCGGGTGTGTACTGCCTTATCTAGAATTATGACAAACCTTGGAGGACCCAGACAACCAAGGAGACTAATTTTGTCAAGAGTGGCGCAGTCAATAATAATGTATGCGGCACCAATATGGGCAAAGGCAGTGAAAATTAAGTCCCACACAAGAAGAGTTAGTTCCGTCAATGGACTGTGCGCGCTGAGAGTGTGTTGCGCTTTTCGGACGGTATCCGACGATGCTATATGTGTTATTGCGGGAATGCTACCAGCGGATATCTTGGCTATTGAGCTCCAGAGGACCTATGACGCCAAAATCCAGGAACCCCTTGCTCCAGTCAAAGATATTAAGCTGGCAGAAAGACAGCGAAGCATGAGAACATGGCAGGAAAGATGGAATCAGTCAACGAAGGGAAGATGGACCCATCGACTTATACCGGATATAGATAAATGGATGGACCGGCATCACGGAGAATTGGATTTTTATCTCACCCAGTTCTTAACCGGACACGGCTGCTTCACAGCTTATCTAAACAGGTTTGGGCTTGATGAATCTCCAAACTGTGGACAGGTCAGAGAGAATGCAGAGCATGTGCTCTTTCAGAGAAATACCAACTCCGGAGAACATCGTAAACCATATGCTGACATCGAACGCAGTATGGAATACTGTGAAACAAACAGCAGCGGTGATCATAAAGGAACTTCGGCGGCTGGAAAGGCTCAGGGAGAGCAACCAAACCCAAATGGAAGCCCCCTCAGAACAAGAAACGTCGAACAGGTTAAGAAGAGCATAAAGTGCAAACCAGCCCCGCGAAGTAATACTTAACGGTAGTTCCGCGGGGAGAGTGGATGAAGTGTGTAGGGTGTGGGTTAGTACGTAGGCGTATTCCTGGCATCGAGTATTCAGGTTTGCGAATCGTGCATGCCAGTAGCCCGGGTTACTGGTATCTTTAGAAAATTACACATCCGTTGGCGCAACCAAAAAAAAAAAAAAAAGCCATTTAATTTAATCCCAAAAATTATGAACAGAACACACCTAAATTTGCCTGAGACTTTCATGAATGATACACAGTTGGATCAAAAACAGATAGAGGATTTAGAAACTATGAAAGTATGTCTCAGAAAAAATATCAACAGATGTATGAAAAATAAAAACATTTATATTATCTCTGATAGCAAAGCTGCGCTTCTAGCTATTAAAGCATATATAATTACATCACATTAGAGCTTGTATGGGACTGCCTTCAAGTACTCACGCCATTGGCCAAGAAAGACAAAGTTCATCCCATTTGAGTGCCAAGGCATACTAGCCAAAAAATGAATCTGCATCAACTTTCATGATGCCAAGACCATTCTACGGAGTACCCACCAACACTGGGAAATGCTGTATTAAAAACTGACTAAAAATCAAAGCTCAATATTATTGGACAAACAATGGAAGTTACAGACAGGTTAAAATGTTCATGCCAAACATCTCCCTTACAAGAACGTCACAACTTCTTTTAGATCTAACTAGAAGTCAGATTCGTATGGCACAGGGTTTCTCACTGGACATTGTCAAGTCAAAAAAATTTCATGACACTTGCAGAATGTACAACGAGGAGAAAGAATCAGCAAAACATAGATTGCGTCACTGTAACTGTCTTATAAAAGCTCGGATATGTCCACAAAAAGTCGGTTAACAACGCTCAATACCTGTGACACGGTACCGGTGTCTCCCTTCACATTTCGAAAGAAATAAGGCTCGATGATGCTGCCATGTCATAAATCGCACCAAAGAGTCAATCTTCGTGGATGCGTGATGGTTGGTCAAACACTTCTAGATTGTGTTCGCTCTAATAACAGCAATTCTGCTTATTGACATATGTAGCCGCTGATTTTTTGGCCAAAATCTAGATCCCGAGCAACATTACCTGCGTCCTTGCGACCCAAATCCGGGTCGGTAATTAGCCCGGGTTGACTTTTTGGCTATCCCAATTCATCTGATTGGCGCCAAATCAACATTTCTGGGTCTTCTTCAATACTGGCTACGGCGGCTATGTTTTCTTCATTTCACACCAATTTCTGTCTGATTGTTAGCTTAAGGTCAAAAGAGTGTACTCCCGCTCAAATTTTTCCACGGTGCGACGAATTGCCTGCAAAATGAAGCCATGATGATGGCCGACCTCACGACAAAAATTACATTGTGTATTTACTACTGGGTCGAAATTTCGATAAATATTTTAATGAAATTCGAGTGTTCGGCAAGCGTGAAATGATGCATAATAAAATGACTTTGACAGCTGCATAACATTTGAAAAAAGTATCATTGCTATCCTTTAGTATAGCCAAGATATAATAGACTTTTCGGTCATTTTTGGAACAATTGAATCGCATTATGTACATAAAAAATTGTGAATTCGATTACTAAAAACCTGTACTGTAATGAAACATTTCTGGTTCGTAATCAGCATCCACAATTACATGTGCATCGACGCCCATAAGTTAATTATTTGGTATTCGTACTGTTCCCACTACCATGACAAATGTACCTCATGATCTCGGTATATTTAGGTGTAGATATATTTACACAAAGATTTTATGAAATTCTCATCCATATCGATTTTAAATCCTCATAAGTCTCGATCGAAAATACCAAGTCTTACCCATTTGCGATCAACAATTAATCACAACTTTTTGAATCGCATTCTAATATAGTAAAACTCTCAGCATCTTAAGGATGCATTCAGGTAGCCGAATGACTTTTTTTCTCATAATTGCATTGCGCGACATTACATTGCCTCTACAAAAGATATCTCTACCTCAATCAACTTCTCACAATTCCATACTTGGCCTCAAAGCAATGCTAAGCATTTCATCGTGAGTGTGACGAAATTGAAGCCAATGAATGCAGGTATTTTATAATGTCCACGGTATTCGGATAAGTAAAATGATTGTGAGAAAGAATTCGCGACTGAAGTTTGCGGCCCCAACTGACAGTTGCGTTTTTGATGATGCTATTGATAGGGGTAGTGTGAAATTAGATATAGTACATACGCGTCATTGCTCAATGATTTATCTTGAGTAATGTATCAGATTCGAAACGGAAGAACTTGATTTATTATTGCAATATGAAAGCGCAAGTGAAGTATTGCAGACAGAATACATGTACTGCAATAGAATGCCGGAAAGACATGTTACGATAATTTGAAATGTGAATCCATTTTAGGGACTGACTGTCCATGGAGTTATACTTCTTTCCTGAACTTTGATATATGATATAATATTCGTGACAGTGAATGAAATTTGATACTTTACTTCTAATTGCAAGTAGCGTAATAATAATCAGATACATTTATTACTGATTGTAAGACTTACAGGGTGACCTAAATAATCACGTTCTGGGTGGCGATGAGGTTTGCACGATCTTACACTTTCCTATTGGTGGGTGTTGGTAACCCATGCTATTTAATTTTATAAAGGTTTGAGATTGGATGGCAAAGAAATAGTGGTTTGGATTGTACTAACAGGGGAGTTTTAATCCAAAACTGGTAGTGAAGGACATGGACATATGTGTCATAAATTGAAACTAATAATTCTACACTTTTGCACCATTTTGTTCCACTGTGCTCCGCTTCGCAATTTCTGATACTTGTTATTTACATTCAGTCAAAAGCGAGACTGAGTCATTCAAATGGTTTCTAAAAATATGTTTTTCCTATGTTGGTACATCTGTCAACTGACACTGAGTTTGAGTCGCCACCTGTCAACTTGTTTGTTGACAGCAGCCAAAAATATTGGTTAACCTCAATTGCTATGGAAAAAAATATTCTTCTTCGAATGCGTTGAAAATGTTGAAGAAAGGCTACGTGGACTCTGAAATATCAAGAACAGGTAGAACATTTAAGAGGAATAAAGCATTTAAAGAGATCGGGAAATAGTTGAAAACTTGCCTTATCGGAGAGGGCCAGCCATTGGAGAAAATCGTCACTTTAGTTTGAGAGAGCTTGTACAAGAACTATCAATCTCTCATGAGTTCACCACATTTTAGGTGATGTTTTCTTCATGAGATGTGTCGCAGCACGGTTTGTTCCAAAAAACTCTTTTCTTCAACTGGAGTATCGCAAAAGAGTTGGTGCAAGCATGTTAGAACTAGACAATCCCGACGACACATTTATGGATTATAACAGGTGACGAGACTTGGGTTAGTGAGTATGACATGCAAGCAAGCTAACAGGCATTGAAATGTTCCCACTCAAATGAACATAAGGCAAAAAACCACATCAAAGTGTCAAGGTAAGTTGCTCACTGTTTTCCTCGATATTCAAGGTGTTGCTCACGCTGTTTCTTTCGGTTGGTCAAACAGACCAATTCTTAGATTTTGCAGAATGGACCATCTCACAAATCGATCCTTCTGAGCGACTTTTTAACCAAAAACGCGGAATGTGAACAATATGTGTACTAATAAGATCTCTAAAGTGAGTCATAGACTTATGGTCCATTTGATAGGGTCTGTCTTCTTGAAATTGTTGATTTGCTGGACATTCATTATTCAGTAACAAGTTCGGTATCGGATATGATTTCTGTCCCCACCCAGAAGAAATTTTTTACTTTACAATCTTCTAACCATTTCTTCATTGCTAACAGTCCCAGTGGGTATTAAGCCCTTAGAATTTTATGACAGTAAGACAAGAATTTTCTCCTTACACTCTCTTTCTTGAACCACTCCTTTATGGAATTACTTAGCTAGTTGAATTTCAATTAAAACGCTTTTCGCAATTTGTAATTTACAGAACAAATTATATCTTGCAGTTGACACCAAAACATGTGCTGTAAGAACAAGTTTCTCGCATCTGCCTGCAAAGGACGTCTAAGGAAGGGACCTCACCTTTCTTTTATGTTTCTTGATTCCCTTCTACAAACTGGGAGTGAAAACGAGACACCTTCTCCCGTCTCCACCTCGGCACCCTTTTAAACTTCACTTTAGTACCAACACCAGTTCGAGGGCCATCGAATGTTGGAATCCCAAATGGAGGGATAATTCAAGTCGCCATTATTCTCACATTCTCGTGTTCTTCCTTTTTATTGAAACATTACGAAACACAACCGCTTGCTAACAGATAAACACGTAACTACGATGCCAACGGAATAAAAACAAAAAACAACAAGACAGGCGACAGGTGGTCCATAAAAGTCCGTCTCGGAATTTCACCTTAGTGACTCGTCCTCGTCCTGTTTATTGCTGTTAAGGGAGACGTTATATTCAGAAAAAGGATATTGTGTACCCGGTACAGGACATGTGTCGTAAGCGAACAATAAAAAAAATATTAACCTCGGTTCACACTTTTGCTTAACGGTGTTTGTTTCTTTGCTCGACTGTCAAAAAGTGACAACCACTTTGATTGCCGTTATAGCAAGCATTGCTTTATGCCGGAGCACACTAATGGGACAAATTGATGTGAAGCTGCAAACACGTCTAAACAATTATTTCTGCTCAGTGGGGCCTCTCAAGGCGAACAACTTCCGTTTAGATTTCTTTGTTTTTCTTTGCCGCCGTTTGCTGTGGTATTTTCCCGGTATTAAGTCCAATTAGAGTGGTCACAGTTTTTGCATATTCCAGGAGAGGGTTTCGCCAGAGTAATTCTAGTTTACACTTTTATCAGGAAGTGTATCTCTGATGGATGTTTGGAGACAGACCTAGAGAAGGCTTTCGAGGGAACAAAAACCATCGCCCACTTTGACGGCGATGGCATATGCGGCGGCAAGTTGCAATTGAAGGGGAAAGATACATTTTTCTGGTATCCATTACAACGATTAATTGCATGGGAACCAAGACAGAAATGTCAACAGATTCTTGAATACATACGACTATAAATCTTGGGCTTGAAATTCGCGCTTGTCGCGTGAGTTCGCGTTTGGTATTTGGTCGTTGTCACCACCTAGCCAGTGTATGTGCAGTGTGCTCTGACATTCACGAATTTCATTTCCATTAAAATAAATTATTGTGGCGAGATAGTTTGCTCGTTCTTAGTGGAAAGGAACATCTCTCATGTGAGATGCATTGCAGTTGGATGTGATACATTGTTCATGAGCAACTAGATGTAAGGTTCTTCATGGCCTAAGGTGGGCTGACTTTTACAAAAATTTCGAGCAATTTTTATGGAAATGATACACAATACGTAGCAGGAGTGTTGTACTTGAAATAATAAAGTTTACAGTACTTGAACCTTGAATCTCATGTACTTCTTGTACATATTGAATAAATTTAAATTTTTAATGGTGTTGCAGACATGTACCGAAGCCGTTTACTATTTCAACGAATATTGTCTAGTTGCTTGTTGCTGAGGGCCGTATCAGTCAGAGCATAACCCTCAACAGACATAACTTTGAGGTAGAACACTAGCACTGAGTTCAAACTAGGAACAACTCTCATCAATAGCTGGTTCTTAGGAGAAAGAAGGCAACTGATGAAGTCACTATCGTTTGCTTTACAAAATTTTTGGTTCCACCTTCATAGATGTTCAGTGGAACAAAATGCAATAACAAGCTAACCAAGGTATACAGCGTTCAAATACAGCAACTAAGACGGTTGGGTCTTGTAAAACGTCATGTAAAATAAGAAGACCTAACCTAAGGCACTTAAGAGGAAAGCGGCCTAAATCAACTTGGTTTGAGACACTGGAAAAAGCTGGCTGAAGAGGGTTATTGTTTGGACCCCAGTCAATCCACTCCGGACCGTAACGCCACCTAAGTAAGTAAACACACTAGTCTCTCTATGTCAGTAAAGTCAGTAAACCTGACTTTGAAATAAATCAGTGAGGAGTTATTTATCGTTTAGTCAGAGTTAACAATCAATCTATAGGCACAAAGTTTTTGTCTGCCGGTCTGTGATTTAGTCTCTAGCCTTAACAGGCAGGGGTTGATATCTATAAAGGTTTGTGGTGGTGCTATGAACCGCACCATTTGGATATTCAGGACTAATTAAATCAGCCAGTTCGCCTAGCTTGTCAAAGAAATGAGCACCTAGATACATAGAGTAGAGCTGGGCATGCGCATAGGAGATGAAGAATAGTTCATCTCTACAGCTTCTGCAGATGTCATCTGATAAGAGGTCCAACCTTTTGGTATGTTGGCCTATCAGATAGTGTCCAGTGAGAACTGATCTGTAATCCGTTCAATAGAACCAAATCGGCACTGTGTTTCAAATCGGAAGTAAAAGAGCACGATTCCAGGGATTTGATTGCCGCTTGACTCCCAGTGAAAATAGTAATATCCCTGATAGATATTTCATTGTATTTCAGATAGGACAAGCCTTCCTTGATTCCCAAGCTTTCACCTGAAAAACGCTCTGGAAAAATACTCTGGAAGGCGTAAGGAGTCGCTCAGATTGAGCTTATCGGAGAAAACACTGCAACCTGCCCCTTCATCAGTCTTGGAGCTGTCAATGAATACTGAACTGTTCTGAGGAAAGGGGAGCACTGACCCATTCACTACGATCATGAATGCTCGTGTGGAAGTTTTGTCCAAAATAACAACCGGTGTCTTTCAGGTTAGAATTGAGGATATCAATAATCGAAGAGTAACTCGACCTCTGTAAGGATCCTTTGGAACAGGTGGAGCTTGATGTCCAACGCCAGTGAAGGACAGGTTCTCAAGCATATACTCGCGGTTCATTGAGAGCATATAGAGGCTCGTATAGATCGGCTTGATGGTGTCTAGGTACTTGAAACATAATTTCACTCTTTAGACTCAATTCAGTATAAACTTATAAACGAGTTCTTAAGCTTAAATCTCATCGAATAATAACAACGAATCCCGAGTTGGATTCTATTTATGTTTTATTTTTCAAGGTTTGATTCGCAGGCAGCATCAAAGTTCTTTCACGGATCCATCCCAAAATTTTGTTACCAAAAATAAGTATGAAAAAGTTGCGATTCTTTTCCCCGAGGGGTTACTGCTGTAACTGATTTCTTTATGGTACTCTTGCCGACCAGTGAATTTGTGAGGCACTTCCTCAATTTATTTCATTATCATTGCTCCAGCTTCTATGTCTTCTAGAGGTGCCTTAATAGATTCCGTTCGTTCTCATAAGATGTGCAACAGTTGCTTTGGACTTAACCCGCAACTATCCCATAATATGTGACACAGAGATCAAAGCCAGCCAAAGCCCACGTCAAGGAACCCTCACTGTATTTGTTTCTAATTTAAAATGCATCTTCAATCCGTAATGCACTTGTGACTAAACAAAAACGGTCCTCCATGATAATCTAACAGTTTTAAATATTTGACCTGCATCTTCTCACGGATCGTGATTTCTTACTCTAGCGTAAATAATAATAATAACAATAATGGTGATCACAATCATTGCTGGGGAACCTTACAGGGGCTCACATAGCGAATCAACTGTCCACGACAAGAACACTGCCAACGGTCGTCGGTCTGTGCACCCGCCAACTGTACCTGTATCACGGTCTTTGCTCAGATTTCCAATCATAACTCTTCTGACCACTACCACCACCACCATCTGCTAAAGTAGAAATAAAATAAATTTCGCCACACAGCGGTCTTCAATTTTGCTTGCGCGCGCTCTCTGATGATGCTTCGACAGAGATCTAGATTTCACAGCGGTACACACGTGCCCAGCGCAGCGCCCCTGCCTCCCGTCAAATGATTACCCACATCGCTAAGTCAGACAGTGAATCCATTTATTTGCGGCAATAAAGATTTTCCCATTTTCCTTGACGCCCCATCGCTCCCATCCGATTGTGATTGGTGTGACGCGATGACGCCTGCTCGAACGTATATCAAGAATCCTTTGATGGCGCACAGTGTGTTCTCTGACATAGAAACCAAAGACATCGTAGTGGTTGCTGTGGTTTTGTTTTTTTGGTTCTCGTCGCTCCGCTCTAGGTAACTGGAGTAACATCCACTGGCAGGAGCTCCGCCGACACCGATTCCGATTCAAATAAGAAGAGACGCAGCGGCTCGCGCCAGTGTTTTATAGTAGTGGACATGCATGGAGATCTGGTCGAATGCTTCAGGGCTTGATTAATTTATTTGCAAATTGCGTAGGTAAAGGCGTCCCAGATACGTTAGTGCTAGAACAGAGGCCAGGACACACCACAGCCGATAGGTGCACGGGCAAAACACAATTTCCCTTTATTGCGCTACGAGGAATGGACACGGATGGATCCTTGCATGAATTTATGGCTCAGTTGATTTTTTTACCACTTTAGTACTTTAAAGTGGGCTTGCCTGACGACTGCTGCCCAAGTGGTATACCAAATGAGTTCCTAGTCAATAAAAAAAAAGAGGAACGCCACAAAGTACTAATGGAAATGTAATAAACAATTTTCGTAGCCGCTCTGCGGAGGGACTTTTAGCGATTTTAGCCGAATCCGTAGTCCTTTTTGTCGTTCGAAAGGAATTTTGTTTTGTTTTTCAATTTTATGGCTCTAAGGGTGGTTGGGGCTATATATGGCTGGGATTGGCGTTTTATGGTTTTATATGATATGTTATGGCAAGTTCGCCGGGACAAACGAGTTTCACTGCGATACATTGTTGAAAACTGGAATATGTTGCGTGCTGATGTCGTTAAACAATTAAAACTGATTTAACAATTCGCATAAAAGTGCTTCATATTTAAATTTGAATGAGGCTTGGCCGCACTACACGTAGAGCTGGTTATAGAATTTACGGCAGAAAGCCCTAAGCGAAGTTTTAGTTTTGCGTTAAGGTAATAGTAAGGAAATAGCTATTGGGCGTTATGACTTCTCAATGGTTTTAGTTTTCAAAATCGGTGTTTTTAGGATAAACTCATAAAAACGTGGGCGTGGCCTAATATAGGGAATGTTTTGGGCTCCAGTTGAGCTTACATACAGATGGACTGACTTGGCGGACTCATCTTTGTGACCTTTTCTAGTTTGATCAAAATGTCGCGGTCAAAATTCTTTACAAAACCAGTAGCTATTTACTTGCACTATAGGTATGCTGCCATGTTAACTAAAAAGGGGGGTACGCCAAAATTTAAAAAAAAATGTGAACGACATATGTATTTCGAATCGTTAAGCAGTACTTAATTTTTGTGTTAAACTAAAAAACTATATTTCCATCTGCAAATGGTTCTAAAACAGGCCTGTTAATGGGCCAGGCTACAATACTAAGCTCATGTCTGTCATTTTCTTGTGAACGGCCTTTATGTCAAAAGAACTAAAATGGAGATGTATCCTTTCTAACGACAGCAGTATAGGTGAAAGTAAAAAACATACCTTTATCGTAGGCGAGGAAGTTTCAATCAATTTCCAGTAAGCAATTTCAATCCATACATAATCAAACTGGTACTAGTGCGGTGCATGTACAAGTGGCGCTACAGTCTGATGTTGAGCAGAGCCTCAACCAACAAACTTCTCCAATTAACGTGGTCCTTGGCTAACTTCTTCCAATTGCGCACTCCAAATTGGTTCAGGTCCTCTCCAACTTGTGCATGCCACCTAAGGGAAGGACTTTCTCCACTGCGTTGTTCCTCCGGGTTGGAATTGATGACTCTTTGGTCTTATGTAGGTATATAGATAGAGTTTTAGGTGTTTCTTGAGAAGGTCTTACTGCTCAATTGCCTTCTTACGCCAAAGAAACACCGATTGGTAGGAGTAACTCTTCGTTTAATCTCCGAAGTTATGTTGTTGTGTAACCAAGTTGGACGAAGTCCTTAACTACCTCAAAGTTATAGCTGTCTATTGTAACGTTCTGTCCGTCTTGTTGATATTAGGTCTTGTTGAAAGAGAGTACTTGATTCTACCCCAATTCAGAACTAAACTCATTTTAGCCGCTTCTGTTGCAAACCTATTTGATGATACCAATGTCATTAGCGTATTGCAAGTAATTGTAAAGGCTTTGAGAGATTGTACCTCTGGTGCTAGCTTGTGAGTTCCGCTCCATTTTTCAAGTGTGGTATGGAAAAGTCACAAGACAGCATATCACCTTGTCTTGAGGAGCGAGCGTCCTTCATCGTCGTCCTGTACTATCTGACGAATTTGGCAGGAACGCCACAACCAGACATGGTTCTTATAGCTCGTCCTTATAAATGGTATCATATGCGGCTTTAAAATCGATAAAAAATGGTGAGTATCGATGTGGAATTCTTGTGGTTTTTCCAGGATCTGTCGTGGTGTGAATATTTGGTCGATTGTAGGCCAACCAGCTCGTTACAAAATGGTTTTAGAGGTCCACTCAATACGGCCGACAACATTTTGTATGAAATGATAAGAAGACTAATGCCTCTACACTTGGCTCCTTCTTTGTGGGTCGGGCAAACGATGGATACTCAATATCCATTAATTGTAGCATACTTTTCTCCAACCAGATCTTGGAAATGAGTAGGTGTATGCTCTTTGTACCAAGGCTTAAGAGTTCGGTCTTAAAGGCTTAAGAGTTCGGTCTACAGACCGTCAAGCCAAGCAGATTTGTTAAACTTAAGTTTGGGTATTGCTATCCAAATGTCTTCTGGTCGCGTAAATGAAAGTCTCAGTCTTTACCATCCATTGATTGAATGGTGTGTTCTGCCTGACAGTGGAGTTTGGGCCATCGTTGCCGTTTAACAGTCTGCAGATGTGGTTTCTTCATATCATCAAAACTTATGGTGATTCAACTATGAGGTTCATCTCTACAAGCCTCTATTCAAGTCTTGTTGCTTTGGTACTTTCTCTTTACTAATTTCGGATAATAGGTTCCCTGTGAACTAAAACGAATAATCCACTGCGGGTCGGTCCGTTTCACATCCACAAATTCCATAGCAGTTTTTCAAAAGGAACATAACAATTTTGCATTTTAATGCAAACTGACCCTTAACTTTCTAATATAGTCCGTCAATGTCGAAATGTCAATAAAGGTTTACATTTGTATCCTAGTGAAGTTCTGAATCGGAAGGGCATAGTTTTTATACGACTATTTCGAGTTCCAATTCTATGTATTTCTTTCCAAAAAAGGAAAAACCAATAGTATAGGTAAAGTGAGGCCTACACATTTCAATGCATTCCTTCCATTTGGTAGTTAATGCACCATTCTTTAGAAGGTTCGCAAGCCACTTAATTTGGGCGTGGTTCATGTTTGGTAAAGCTAACTTCGATTTAGTTAAAGAGTTTACCAACCTCGGAGTAAATATCAAGTCCACACCTAAGTGGAAACCGCTGCTACTTCGGTTTGGCGAAACAAATGGGTTCGAAATTTCTAACTCGAAGGACCAAATGCATGCTCTGCAAGACATTGATACAGCCAGTTCTGCTACATATATGGAGCCTAGTGCTGGAAGTTAAGCAGGAAAGCAGAGCAGATTTCGAAAGAAAAATTCTTCGTCGAGTTTTGATATATAACCGCGAATTCTACGAGGTGTAACAAGATGTAGATGTAGTCCAGAAAGCCACAACACGTCGACCACACAGGCTCGGCCACATCGAGAATAGTAAATAATACTTCAGCAAAGAAGATCTTTGAATCACAGCCCCTAGGTTCGAGAGGATAACGAAGACCGAGCCTCCGTTTTAAGAATCAAGCTATCACGGTTACCAGAGCGATTGGCTTGAACAACCGAAATCCGCGTGCCCGGGATAGGCGAAGAGAGTAAAAGGCTGCCGTATCTTAGGCAGAGACTCTTCACTGGTCGGGAGCTCGTTAAGTGAGCAAATTTATGTTGGATTTCGCTGAAGTTCACAACATATTTTCTTTCGTGGTGGGCCTGATCATTGACTAAGGACCTTTTTGAAAAGCCCATATTTTTGTTAAATGATGCTACCGTACAGTTTGTTTTTATCGAGCTGAATTTATTAAACAGTCGTGAGAAGATTGTTTCTGTTTTTATATAGGTAACCCACCCAATTTCTAAACATAAATTTTATGCAAATTACATTTTGAAGTTCACACCTCCTTAAAAAAATGCCCATAAAAATCAAAACAGTCCTAAGCTATAATTCCGACACAGATTAAAGCTGAGCTTTATGATTTTTTAAATCCAAATTATACCGAAATTCAATTTAAGTCGAAAACTAGCATTAAATTTGTAAATCGTATGCCTAAAATTTTTCATTCTAATAATATTTACCAGCAAAATTAGTAAGCAAGCTCATTAAAAAGAAGAGAAAAAAACTAAAAACTTTATGTATTTTTTATTGCTTTTAAATTGATAAAGAATTTATCGACGTTGCCATTAAATTGAAATAAAACCACACGTTCACCTCATTACAAACTGAATCTATTGATATACATACATATGTACATACATAGGAATATATTTTTAAAAAATTTTAATTTTTACAGCCCGATTCCGATGTATAAATTATAATTCATGTAACAAAATTTTTTTTTTAACACTTAACACCAAAGTGCTCAAAACAAACACACCATGCCGGAATAATTCAAAAATTTTTTTTTTTGATATCAAATTCGAAAGCCATACGAACAAATTTGGCACTCAAAGCCGACACACTGGCTTAAGTGTTATTAACCAGAAATCATCTCAACACAAAGCAAAACAAATATGACATGGCACTTATGTTGGCCGAGTGAATGACAGTAGGCCCTGAGGTAAGATAAACAACATCGGGTTAAAAAAAAAAGATACTTTAAGCCGATAATTCAATAGGCGCGTTTTGTAATAACGCTCTGCGGCGTGTAACACAATGTCAAGCTATATAATGACCGACTTTCGTGAGTGTTTGTCGGCCAAAATTAAAAAGGAAGTAATCGTAGGAGGTAGCTCGGACGTAAAGTTGTTATTTCCTCCACTAACAAATGCCAGCTATCGTGGGGTCCACATCTCGACAACAAATTATGTATCTTTTTTGTGTAATTTTTTTAATTCACACCCGAAATACCAGCAAGAGGCGAGAAATTACAAGTTCCATCTTTTTTTCTGTTTTTTTTTTTCCATCATTTTCTGTTCCGATGAAAGAGATGGTGACCGGCATGCGGATAGCACTAAAACTGTCCGGCAATCTGGGAGAACACGACGTCTGGTCGGGGTATCTCTTCGTCAAATCAGTGATTGATCATTAAATTGCCACATTCTGACAAATTGAAGAACACAATTCTCCCGTAAAACAAACAGAGCTAAAAAAAAGAACGGCCAGGGAGATAAATCAACATAGCATCACATAACCAACTTTACGAGTTGTGCATTGTTTTGCAGAAAAACCGAAGGAAAAGAATGTTAAGATGTAACAACAACATGACAGCTATGGAAAGATGTAGGTACGTTTTGTGTTTTTTTTTGTTTTTGTTTGTCGGGGTGCATCTTCGTCTCATACAACAGGTTTTTGAGTGCGGTTGGCCGTGTGTGCTCCAGCCCCAACTACGGCTCTGAAGGTCAGTAATTGCTTGCTCCCCCGTCATTCTCCGTTGCGGACGGTGCCTCGGAGATTGGATTTATGCTTGTTCTTGGAAGTTATTAAAAACAAAAGTGAAGCTGGCCGAGAGTGGAGGGGGAATTATTAACGAGTGGGTATTTCTATTAATGGACAGATGTGTTCTAATGAGCTGGCCTGGCGATAGACATGCATTTGTGCTGAGATATTAGTAAAATTGGAAGTAATCGATAAATTTGTCGGTTGGTGGTATAAGATTGATGCTTAACATATTTCTGTTGTCTTATTTGCATGGAGTAACGAATGTTGTGGATGTTTGAATGAAGGGGAAATGGTTGCTGTTTGCAGCATGGTGGTCCATTTAATAGACGGTACCACCTCTTTTCAGTTATTAAAGCAATTAGAAGGATGGACACAGAGGGATATCTGTAAAGCAGATTTTTTTTTACATAAATAGAAGTTGATGTCTTGGACGACTAACAGTCGTAAAAGAACCGCTACTATTCAATAGCTCTGTTTAGCACCCCGAATGAAGCTAACTTACTTAAAAGTACGTCCGGATTACTGAATTTTTAAAGTATCATATTTTGGAAGTGGGAAGGCTAAGAACACTAAAAATTCTATTAATTGGGACCACAAAGAAAGCATAGGGAGCCTGGAAAAAGTTCTATAGCGACATAGAAAACACCAGGGATAATGCCACACTTAGAAAATTCCTACCAAAGGTCAGTTCCGGGACTCTTTAGAATACAAGACTGCACGTGAACTGACTGGACTTCTGATACCTTGAAGGAACTTATGTCTAAGCGATTCCGCGGCTGCTACTTCACCAGGGGATCAGGGGTCGGTAAGATTATAGACGAAAGGAAAGTAGCTTGGGCTACTGTTCCATGGTTCACACAAATCTTCATTCTTTTCCTTCATCATCTTTATTCCAATCTAACATTCTTCCTCAAACGGATATTAGACATCTACATGCATTCGCTCCAAATCGACTCATGCCTACAAGAAGGGCCGTTCTGTAGAGAAAGCGCTACATGTGGCGGCAACAGTTATAGCAAAAAGCACCACATTAGGAGGCCTCCCATAATATCAACTTGACATCAGCTAGAACAGCACTAAACCACACGCACATGAGGCCTATCCTATCAGACTGGACAGAGTGGATGTTTAATTTATGTAAGATCAGGATCAGGATCCAGCCAAATACTCCAAATATTATAAAAATCAAGGTCTCTAGGCTGCATAGATGTATGGAACAGAATCAGTCAGACTTGGTGCTACAGGTCGATGGGACCCAGGGCCTAGCTTCTCACAACCATTCGTGTTGTGCGTGTTATATTCTTTACACGAATGGAAGGGGCCTACTGTTTAATGCTGTTTCCGAAGGGTAATTTGTTATTTGAGAGTTTCTTAGGACAGTTGTTCTCTCAGATGTTTGTCAGACGCTTGCGAGAGGTGGGGCTGGGAAAAACTTTTAGGTGTTTCGAATGGGATTTGAACCTCGAACTCCTTGCTCAATAGTCCAACGCACTAACCACTGAGCCACGGCGCCCACGTATGGAGCAGAATATTCGGAAAAAATGGGCACCTAAACAACCATTGATTGAATGTATCCTTCCATCGTTAGATTTATTCTTACATATGATTGCCTGGCCTTGTGGCCCGCTGCCGCACAAGCCACGGGTTAAGACACTGGATCAGAAATATTATAGAGGAACCAGCAACTGTCTAAACTTTAAACTTTCTCAACCACATAAAAGTGTTCCAAGCGGAAATATGTGGTATCACCGAGGCCTGCAAGGACTTATCTTCTCTGAACAGCCACAAGCGCACAGGCAGCCAAGCAGCTATCGAAGCCATCACGTTAATTACAACCAATTCAATCACCAAGTTAAAAAGGTGTACAGAGGAGCTTAAATCAGTTTTTGGTTATATCGTTCACATGATTAATGCAGGGATCTTGAAGATTTCCTTATCCTTCGTTGAGGCTTTTCGCTGAACATGATTAAGTATACAAGTACAACCTTATGTCAAACTACAATAGATTTTTAATGAAGCCTAATAGACTACTAATGTCGGTATAAATAAGATCATCGAGATCAATAAAGAAGAAAGGTCCCAAGGGAAGTATTCTTCCACATCTTCTTCCTGCAACTTCTGGAAAAATCGTTTAAATGCACACCAACCCTAGTTGCACGTATTGTAATGCTCATATCCAATCTGCTAAGGGAGATGAAAATTTCTCAGACCCAGCTTAGACTTAATCTTTTTTGTGGCTAGATCATTTATGCCAGTTGTCCACTTGTGATTTGATAAGTTTGTATGTAGCAATTGGAATACCTAAGCTGGTATTACGAGGTAAGATAGGTACAAATGTTGCATGTCCGGCTCAATACCCCAACTTTCGAATTACAAGAGAGGATTTAATAGTTCCTTGGCTATTTGAAAATATGTAGACATCTGTAGAGGATATCAGTCAATATCTTGAGCCAAAATAGGATTGCTTTCATCGTCATTATTTCCTCCTGGAATATGATGCCACGATTAGGAAAACAAAAGGAGACATTCAATTTAAGTCTATTAGAGCCAATAGGATTCAATATGTAGTTGGATCTAGTTTTTACGTTACCTTCTTTGCTACCCATAGACTTACACCCTGGGTTCACTTAAGACTATTTGAATATTTACCCACGGTTTAGAGCCTCTTTAACATGGACTGGTACTGATTTCACAATTGTCGTCACCCCCTCAGACACTAAGTCTATGTAAGATCGCCAGCTATCATTGAACATAAAGAAACAAAGTCCTGGGCATATCAAAAGCGTTCCTAATATTTAAAGGTTCTTTTTGAAAACGCATAGTTCCCCATGCATTACAATTGTTATTCAGTTTAATCACAGACGTATTCGACTGTATCTTAAGGAGCTATCCTAACGTCATAGGTTCACCTTAAAGCGTGATAAAATACGTCAACTAATTCTAGAATACCTCGATGTATTTTGAAGGAACCAACACTTTCACTACACATTCGGTTCGAAAGGCTCCAAGTAGGCAGAGACACGAAGTAAAGTATGTATTTATAAGAACATCGGCTCACATAGTTAAAAGAATTGTCTAGGACCACCTGCGGTTAAGCTCCATAAAAAAAACAGATGGAATGGAAATAGAAATAAATATATATCGAAATGTACTTCATTTAATTCAAACATTAAATCCATTTGTAATGTCTGAATGCTGACTTTCATTCTAACTGTAGCATTGCATATTTCCGGGAATAAAAAAACTTTGCATGCAACCATAGCCTTTGGCTTATACACTCTTCTGTGTTTCTTCAATTTTACATGCTAACTTCTAAGAAACAAGTTCCTGCATTGTTACTTCTGCAGAACCACTCGCCCAAGGGTCAAAATATTAACCATCAAACAATATTTGCAGTTTTTGCACATGGCAATCCCCCTCGAACAACTAGCGTGCTATCACGCAAGGCTCTAAGTTATTTTGAGTAGTTCTCTTTTTTATTTTTACCAATTAAAAGTATCTCTGGGTTTTCTTTTCCTTCAAATGCGGAATACCATTAATTATGAGATCAATTTGCATCTTCGAAGCAAACATGAGGAGAAGCAATTTGTAATGGCGAGGCGAAATCCCCACAATTTCTTCAAATCTTCTCCAAATCGAAACCAGCCACGCCCCGATGGGATGGACAACAACTATTCGGAAATGGCTAAGTACGCTCATTACCAGGGAACCATTAAAAGATTATAAAATTCGAATAACGCCATCTTCAAATGTACTCCGTAGTACTTCTTTCAGTTTAATACCCTGCCTGAGCCCTAGGACATCCTAGCCCAGCCATCTCGCATTCGTTGGACGTGTTGGGCGCTCTTGCATGCCATAAAGTTCACAATTTATGTTGCGATACTTAATTGAACTGCTAGGATGCTAGTCGCGGTGGCGGACAAAACGAAAATTTTCTTCCAGAAGTCCGAGATAGATCCGGTTTTGAGTCATTGCGCGCGAACGGAGTAACATTGGAGTTGTTAGATTTTTTCCAATTTAATTGTCAATTTATGATCTTTGATGCGCGGGCTAGCATTCATGTTCATAGGCGGGGATCGTATCAATAAATGAATGGCAGGGACTTGGAATGAAATTGTGCACAAGGAGTAAACTGGTAATACGAGCTGTCTTAGCCATTTAGATGAACATGTTAAGGATTTTTATAGTGTTTTAAACATTAGCGGGCGAATGCAAAGCGTAATGTGCTTAAGTTATTATGACTTAAAAGTTATATAACGCACGGAGTTACACTTAAGAATACATTTTAATGGGATGCGTTTTTAAAATAAGTTGTTGTTGTATGTAGCAAATGGGCTTCAAGGAACTACTGCAACTTCCTTGTGCCTGGTAACGGTAATTAGTTCAACTAAGTGCCAACATGTTCTTTGATCGGAATCACTGATCGAATGTCTGTTAATTGTGAGTTAACTGGTTAGGTCTAATTAAGATTGGATACCTTTGGAAAAGGGCTTTCTAATTTGGTATGAATCATTCTGGTCGTAAATCAATGACAAACCAAGTTAATAGGTTGTACTGTGATCAAAGTAAACTACTTCTTTTTCAAGTGCAATAAGATTTGGAATTAGTTACTATTTCCCATAAAAATAAAAAAAAAAACATGATTATGTCCAAAACTGTCAACTAATCCATCGTTGTATTTAGTTACAAATGTCATCGTATGTCATCGCGACTGTTGACATTTGTGTTCTTACAGAAGCAGAGTACACGTAAACAATTGTTTACGAACAGGAAAGTATAAAGTTCGATCTTGTTCATATGACCACCGCCGGGACGTTTGCAGCGGTTGATTCTTTAAAGCCAATTTTTCACCACCCCTTGAAGCATATTGGCCGGAGCAGTAGCAAATACGGCTTCGATATTGTTCCAGAGTGTCTCTAACGTTACTAGCTTATTGGAGTAAAGAAAATCCAATAAAGTTAAATTTAAATCGCATAAGCTGGGTGGCCACTGGACTCGAACGATGAATAGATGAATTGTTTGATCAACTCTGTGGCACGTAGCGATCATTTTCATCGACGAAAAAGTTCAATAACATCTCGGCTTGGAGTCTTTTGAAGCACATTTGGGCTTGCTATTGTCCAGTAACACATATTTTTTTCTTATGGACAAAGCTATTGAATGAGTTTCGTCCCTGAAGATGATTTTTCGATGAAAACAGGAACTACACAGAATGACTTTGAAATAAAAGAAGACCTTTTTTGAGGTTAGAACGGTGTTAATTATTATTATTATTTAACTTCTATAAAGATATTGAGTAGTGAGTTTGTCATGGCCTATTCAAAGTAGTTCGAAATTGGTAGATCTTTATGAATTAAAGATTGAATATTCTAACTCTTGATTATTCCACTGATGCCTGCGTCTGCCTGAATGGTGAAATAAGACGTACATATGTATGAGCAACGGTACTGTGATATTGCCTTTAACAATAGCCTAAGTAGGATAATCAGTTAATTTTGAACTGATAGATGCTTATTAATGGTGTATGGTGTAATATGTTAAGTAGATGTAACCATGTTGTGCTGATGACCGCATTTCCAATAATCTGATTAGAGTGTCTCGGCAGCTGGCGGGTTATACTCATCGATCAACAAAAACCACTCAAACCTGTGCAACATTACTACTAGAGTATATAGGCTCAAGGCGTAAGGGAGGAACAAACAGGTATGACAGAAAGACTGCCCATAACATCAGCAAGGAGCTCATTATCGGAACTTTAGACAACGTCCAGTAAAGAGACAAGATGTTCAAATTCTGAAAGAATACTTCACAACAGTCTCTCAAGAAAACGTTTATGCCTCAGGGATCACAATTTAGTAATTAATCGAATAGTGGTCTCCAGTACTGGTTTTCAACTTCAAGAAGGCTTGCGACACCTTGAAATGCTATCTGGGTGATCTTGCGCAGGAAAGATATACCAGATAGTACCTCAGATGTTGGACTTTCATACAAAACCAAAGTTTTCGTTTATGGTCACACCTGCCGTGAGTTGTCATGGAAAAGGTCCTCAAATAAAAATTTCACATTACCTAAATAGTATCCACTTTTATTTGTGAATTGTCAAAAGAAAGGCCTTGGGCTCTTAGGAACCTGACGGTTAAATATTTGAAAGTTTTTTGTAAAGTTACATACAAAGGTATGTCTGTGCAGCAGAAAGTAACCGTTGAATTCAATGGATTATAACACCTCGACTACAGTGATGATATTTGCCAAAAATGTAGAAGCTAAGACAAACACAGTCGAAACAAAGCCACTCAACTCAACGTCACCGTACAGGTAGTCAAGAAAGTGAACAACTACCTACATCCAGGGAGCATGCCTTATTAGTCCCGGTAGCACTGAAATGCGGTCAAGCTGTGATCCAAACTCTGGAGAAGTAATATAGCAATGCAGTACTTGGACGGTGGATACTATTGTACTAATACAAGCTTCAGACCTTCGTAATCGTATACATTCGAGTCCATCATATTTCTAAGAAACGACTTCACCAGAAAATGTTCCATGAACCTGTGGACATAACTGTGCGAAGGAGAAGGGAATAGTGGATGGACATACTTTACTGCGTCAAGCCACTTTCATTGCAAAATATTTTGGTGACACCCTAGAAAAACATGGCACAGAACAGTTGAGGAGGAATTCAACACTTTGGGAATGAGTGGGAGGCAGGGTAAACAAGTTGCAGTATTTCTTCCCATTGAAGGGTCAAATGACTTTGCTATGATTTAGATAGGTTTATCTACTGATATTTCTATAGCTTTTCCCTATTACGAATAAAAACAAAGTCAGATTAAATAGTCCGAAGGTTGGTGCATTAAGTGGGGCAAAAGACTCCACATGCTTGCTTACTATGTAACTTCTTCTTAACTGCCTCTTCCAACCTTTGATTACCAGTTGATCCATTCTATGTAATTTAGTTTTAACTCCAATGCATGCAGTGCATTTAAAAATAAATAAAACAAGTAAAAATCACTTGTACCCTCAACAGTATCTTCAGCTTTCAGGCTTCGCCTTGTTGGCTTGTCCTTCAACTAAAGCTACAGTCAGATAACTATCTCGAATACTGCCCACCAATTTCCAAAAAAAAGTATATATTCACTCCCATTTCATCCCAATGGAGGACGACACACAGCAACAACAAAAAAACTGTCCGCTGCTCTAATATACATATTTTATTCGAATCTAACTCAATCGAAATGATCACGTTTCATCACGTAATTGTAAGGTGTTATGGAATTTGCTTGATTACAAGAAACAACATTTCTGTTGGACGGACCCCCTCTCGTCATCGGGGATGTTGTTGCTGCTGCTGAATAAAGTAGCATCCATCACTTGGCCGTGCCTCGAAACTAATTACAGTAATACGTCCAGAATTTCCTTGTCTGTTGCTTCAACGAAACGCCAAAACCAAAGGGTAAGCATCCACTAACACAGCCAACCTTAAATTAAAGTAAAAAAAAAAGCAAGAGAAACGAAGTAACTACGTACCCTGCGGGCTATCCGTCAAGAACACCATCGAAACCGAAGCCACACAGCAACAGGATAAATTGGCGGTAGCCTAACATTAGTGTGCTGCCTCTTCGGAAAGTCAATCACAGCGCGTGAGGACGGAGAGGAGCTCAGTGCCCATTGCCCAAGTAGACGGCAGTGTTTACCGGCACTCAAATCTCGGTAATTTGGATTTCGAGTTTTTCCCCACAGTTGGAGCCAAAGTTAGATGTTAGCCTAGCAGAAGGTCGCTTTTCTGCCCGTCCTTTTGCCGCTGCCTCCGCTGATGGCCAGTTGAGTACTTGACGACGATCCACACTTCTGTGGAACTCGCACACGGTTGAGTACAAGTACAGTGAGTGAGAAGAATTTTAATTAAATCTGTGACTATCTTTCGTCGCTGTCATTCAGTTTGACAGTTTGCCTGACAGAACAGAAAAATCATAATAATCTGATTGGAGAGGACGCGCTGGATCGTTTGTAGGTGTTTCACATCCGGGCTTGGCCAGGTTTACGATAGTTCTCATCTGCTGAGCAGTTACTTCGTTCGCGTTCACTTAACGGATAATAGCGATAGTATCTGCAGTGCGACGTTACGTAAGATCACCGAAACTTGTTTACTGGCACCGCTAAGAGCACTGTGTGCACGATGACACGCACTGGACTGCCAGGACTTGCAATTAACATAGCACACAGAGCCTTAAACGGTAAAACAAAACAAATCCCCATCGCGATGGGCAACATAATGTAACAGAATCAGTGGAAGTTGCTGCTGCGGTCAAACAAATCGTTGTCGTCTTACAAGGTCCGATGATTTATTTACAATTTTATTAGCCGATGTCTAAAGACGATGTTATCGTGTGCTCTGCACCATTGCAGAGCGGTAACATGGTCGCTAAAGATCGCCATCGTCGTTCGGGCTGTTGTCGTTGTTGTGGTCTTTGGCGCCCAATGAGTGCGCACGTACAACACGCAGGCAAATATAAAGCTAATTAATAATTAAACGGGCGCAGATACGGATATGTGAACAAGAGAGGCGCATCATTAGGACGAGATCCTTCGTTTATTTTTATCGTTCTACACAATAGAGTTTGGCATTTACAATGGTTAATGGCATTTTGATCCTTTTCAAGATTGGTATCTCTCATAAAGCTTTGCTGCAGATGGAAGGTAACACAAGCGGCCTTTAAACGTCCTTCAATTATTTTTTATGTTGAATCGGCAGTCGGAATGAGGCTTGAATGGAGTACAGAAATTGCTTAGGACGGGGACGCAAGTATTATAATCAACGACCTTAAGAAATAAAAAGTCGGTGAATCCCGAAACAATTGTGGATCTAAAACTTTGAGGGCTGTACTTGTCAAATGTTGTGCATTGTTTTCAAAGTGAACCATGTATTGAATGACTTGATAATATGTTTTATAGTGTTCAGCCATTCTGTAGGTTTTGGACTCTCGTAGGTCCCTATGGAAGGTATTGAATACCTAGTATATATAGTATGTGCCAATATGTCTCCTACTGTTGGCCAGCCTTGACGTGGTATAAGCTTCAAGAATTCTCTCAAGTACCTAATCCACAGATGGTTGGTGGGTTAGATTAATAATCCACAGTCAATAGTGCTCAATCATCCTTTCTCATTGTTTCCCCATTCTACAAGAACCTGAACCCATGTTCACATCGTCAGGCATGACTAGTCCATCGATTTTTTCAGGTCGCTATCTGCAAAGTATTCTGTTGTGAACAAGGGAATGCTTCGAAGTCAGGTAATCGCAGTACAAGAGAGGACCGAGACGTGGAAATAGTAGCTTTCACTGACTAAGAGCTGACTCTAGAAACAAGTCTACGGACAATGAAGTCTGAATTACTAGGAATAGTGCTATGGTAGTTTAACATGTTTTCGTGGCCCATATTTCCACTATCCAGCAGGTCACTTAGGAAGTCCTAATGCTGTTATACCCGCCATCAGGTAACCAAAGTTATCAACGGGAAAAAAGATGGAGCACCGTTCTTAGAACAGCTATATTAGTAATTCTAAGGGTGCTAGTTATATAGACGCAAGATAGTGTTGCAATCGTTTCAGGTTGTTTTTTGACCAGTGCCGTCGACTAAACTAGTATTCCATACATAAAGATGGGTCTGACGACTGCCTTCTACATCCAGTAAACAATCCAGTTTGTACCGACTTCCTAAAAGAATAGAAACCAATCGGGACTTAAACGTTTAGTTTTAAATTCTTTTTTATCAAAAATATCCCTTGAGTCTTGCAGAAGTTAAGTATGTGTGGTATTGTATACCTACGTGCGAACAATATCAGTGAAGTCTTGAATGGTTTTAGACCAACGCTATCGATCCACTTTCCGAGTTCTCAGCATGAATAAGCCAACTTCTAAGCAGTTGATCGGTCTAATAACAAAGATAGCTATCAACCTCCAAGTTAAAAAGTATAGCAGAAATAGTTTCTCAATATCAAGGAGGGACACCATATGTAGTTACATAAATCTATGTTCGAAAGTGCAGGGCAATGTCTACTCATATTTCCCTGTGATACGCATGTTGGGATAGAGACAGCAGACTTTCTAATATTGCTCCAGCCCATGCTGCACCGAGTCACCTTCTTTCAAGTTGTCTATCTTCGTTGCTTTGCTCCATCTTTACTGCGGTAGACGAGCATATAAAAGGTGGGCCTTCTAGTGGTTTCTTTTTAAATCATAGGTTATTTTGGCACTGACAGCTGTTTTCCGCTCGAAATTTTGACAGAAAGTCAGTATCTGATTTTGCTGCAATCAGACTTTCAGCTACGACACTGAATCGGTTTAAAGTATCTAGGATTAGTAAACTCATCTGCAGATCCAAACTCAAATGGTACATATTTATTTATGAGCTCATTGGTCAGGTAGTAAAATGCGTGAGTTGGAACAAAGAAAACCCGTAAATTTTTTTTGCACAATATAGTTGAAAAACTTACTAGAACAATCCAACTTCAGAATAAATTACTTACCAACCCTGTCCCATGGGCAACCACTCAAGAAAAATATTAAAACTATAAGGAACTAATGAGATATTTCTCCAAATCAATCTTAATTTATCCTGATATATTGTATTGTAATTATAATGGATTTGTGATTACATTATATTTAAAAAAGTGCGAATACCTGGTATTAGATATGAACAAGCTTATTTGATGAAATTGAATCCCTTTTCCTTTATTTTTTAAAGCAATACCGGATTTTTTATTGTGCAACTTACCAAAAACCTTAACACAAATGTAATAAATATGTATGTCGACAAAAAGAATTTGTATCTTCGAACTTACCTAAAAAGAAAAAGGAAAAGAAACCATCAGTTATTGTTGCATCAATATAATATATTTCAAAAAAATGCAATTATGGTTTAAAATTAAATGAGGCGCACAACAAATATTTCGTGGCCTTTTTAAACATGGGATCAAATAAAGTGGGCGTGACTACTTCAAATATAATATTCTATTAACAACGTTGAAGCTAGATTCAAGAAAACCGATTTCTATTGAAATTAGCCCCAAAAAGTAAGTTTATCCTTGAAACGAGAATGATGATCCCACAGACCCAAAATATGAACTTTAAAGGACATTAGCCATCTGGACTGCAGTCGACCATACAGATGAGCAGGGAGACCAACAGAAAGGCAAGCAGACACAATTTGTGGATCCACTTTTTGAATGCTTGTCGAAATCGTACGTCCGTGTTTGTCAAAAAAGACCCCATGCATACAAACTAAACTTTATTAAAATATTTCGGGCGAAGGAATTCAAGTGGATTTCTGGAAATCCGTGAAATTAATTCTAGAACATTCGTTTATGTTTCGAGGCCAAAACGTTACCGGAGCTAAGCGGCTACTTTGTTTGTACATTTAATTCCGTGGTAAATTTGGCAGATCAGAGCTGTTATTGCTCACAATATGTTTGTAATATTCGTTACACACCCTACTGCCCATCTCCGAAGGGCAATGTGTTACTTGAGAAGCTTTTTCATGACAGTTCTACTCTCTGGTGTTTGTCAGAAGCCGTGAGCTAAGGGGCCGTGACAGAAAGTTTAGGTGTTGTCTAGGAATTGAACCTGTAACCCCTTGTACCGTAGTTCAACACACTAATCACTTGAGCCACCTGGTTCCATGATGCTTTGCTATGACCGCGAAATGACAGAATGATGTGAACCATAATGCAGAGTACTATTGAGTGAAAAGATGAAAGGTAGGTTGGGTGATCGTGACAATAGATATTTAAGACTCGGAGTTCCTCAAGAAAGTGTGAATACCTATCTTTTAAGCCAATTCGTAAGATGAATAGACTCCTACTGTATAACCCTGATAGATATACATATAAGAATAAGAGAGAGGTTCCACAAGGTTTCGGACTTTCGTACTTAGGCTTCAAATTCCTAGTTAAGTTGTGGTATCAGTGGTCGTGGAAAAAAAGTGTACACATTGTCAAAATTTAGTTAAAATCTGTAAATCGGAACATAAAACAGGACGATATTGACGACATTAGTATGAAGGTTTCCAACTAACTACTTAACACTTTTAAGGGACATTTAAGATGCAACTTACTGCAGGTACAAGAAAAAGAAGGAAACTATTCTTCGCAAGGGCCAACAATGTTTTTCAAAGCGACAATCGAGGTCCGATCAAAGTACACTTAGTTTGTGCTGTACCAGAAATGATTGCAGTAGAGATCATAGTCGATGAATTACAGTGGCTATATGATGGTATTGGTGAGTTCAAAGGGCGATGACCCGAAGATATAGTTGGGTATGATACAACTCATTCCACCAAAGGGTCAGTACTAATCGTGTTATTCGAAAAGCAAGTAAAAAAATAAACAACATCCATGCTGGCGTGAGTAACACAATCATTCAAATTTAAAATCTGCGTTAACCACGAGTCTGCGTTAAAACCACAACTTGGCCTACCGTTGTTGCCATTACGAGAAACAGGATTATTTCTGACCAGTGACGGAGGAGAATGGCATCAAAAGAAGACTTATGCGTGAAAGAGATTTGCCACTCTCCAATGCTTAAACATAAATGATGATGATCCAGCATGGCAACCTACAAAGTATCTAAACATCATGAACTGCAGCAGGAAGTGTATCTATGCACTTATTACAAACGAATTGTAAGATTAAGAACTTGCGTACAACATAGAAACTGAATGATGGCGAACATTCAAGGAAAAGTTGAATAGATCGGGGAAATGGGAAAAATTACTAGTTAAGTAGTTTTCGGAGTTATAGGTTGGAAGCCTTATATAAAGCTTACTGTGCGGTTATGTCAAGTCCGACACCGATCGCATACAACTTCAACTTCCTCTTTCCAAGGTTATAAAGCTGAAATTCGATTCCATACGTGCTCGTCTTTTCAAAATCAGCAGACTAAATCACGTCACGGGATCAGTTCCACTAGCTTTCTGAATACATTTCAATATCGTATCACGTCGAGAGCACTTGAAAATCGTTCACATTTTATTCATGAATACGAAGTGACTAAGGCCAGAACTGGTGAAATAAAATCCACAAAAAGTCTAATAACATCGACAACAACCGTCGACAAATCAGCAAAGAAATGGTATAAAATATCTCACGGATGTCGGGTTCTATTGTCACAAGAAACGAGCGAAGAATAAATCAAATCTATCCGTACACAGAGCCCCATCCACACATGTGAGTCCATGCAAAACCAGCCAGTCACCTTGTGCACCTTACCCAACAGTGCATGTTATGGTAATCGAGAAAGTGAGCTAGAATCGGTATCTGCGCATAGGACCATCGGGATTGGATTTCTCAAAGGAGAATGAGAAGATATTTTCTTGATAATGGACAACGACGACGACGACTCCTCGGTGACAGACTTGACAAAGTCTCGCCCGAGATGATTGAGTGAATGCCCGACCTCAAAGTAGTGTCATTTACCGACGAGTTTACGCATAACGCCCCTATTGTGTGTAATGTGGACCTTCTTGTCTCATGTTTCAGAAGATGCGCGAGTGGTTTTGTGCTTTTTTCTTGCGGTTTTTGCAAAAAGAATTACAAAAGATCAACCAGCTCGAGCAGGATGTGGCTGGGTATGCTCAACGAATCTGAACAAAAGGGAGCACAAGAAGTGTGCACAGATGAATTGTGTTCAATGGGATCCCTTGGGATTGGGTGGCTTCAGAAAAAAAATATGTAATCAATCATCTAAGGGCAGGGAGACGTGCACTACTTTTTCGAGACCTCCTTGTATATGTCGATGGTTGGTTGCGATATTGGAAGAGTAGCGGCACCTTAGATTGTTTTGAAAATTTATGAGAAAATATTGGGAGGTGTGGTTGGCAGGAGAAACAATTAGTTCCGCATTGCTAAGAAAATATGATTTATGGACAAAAATTTGTACAGACGTCCATGGTACCGTCCATAAGTATGACAAACGACAGTAATGCGCGACTTGTATGGGCACGTATTAACTCTGAGACAACATAATCTTTGGTTCGATGCGGAGAATTATCTACAAAGTTAGGCTTTTAAAAATGTCGACAAATCATTTTCTGATGCATTGCTGCCTCAACAATTCATAATGAACTACAACATACCATGCAAAACTAATCAAAAACTCTTTTTCATTCACAGGTCACTCCAGATAAGCCTCGATTGTCCTTTATGCATGAAGGAATACTGAAGTGGGCCTTTTAGCCTCGAACTGTTCATTAGATTACATAGCATCAAACCCATCCTCATGAAAAGAGTACAACTCTGGTAGAAGCCACAGAAAAGAAAAGTAACATTGCAACACTTGAGAAGTTGCACAGTTCATTTTGCGTCCGAATAATGGGTGCCCTTAGAGCTTAGGGGGGAGGAAATGCTTGCAGCTACCACGGCCATGTCGACTAGTATGTAATTCGTACTATATTGTCCTTAATTTGCATTTTAACTTCAAGAACAAAATTAAATCAGCTTTCCAAGTAGAAGTGCTTGGGAGTCTGAAGCAAGTTCGAATGAGTCTACCAAAAAGGGTGCATACAGATGGCTTCAAAACAGTGGTTGGTGTAGCTGTGCGAGTTTTTTCCAGCCCGCAGATATATTTGCATCACCATAAGATTGTGATGAACCCAGTGTGCAGAAATGTTCCGGACAATTTCAAAACCACTATTAAACCATTAAAATAGTAAACAGTAAGTGGAATAGCATCGGCAGGCATATGTCTTGCATCTAAACAAATTTGAATTCTAAAGAAAACCAGGGGACTTATATCAGTCCGTCTTAAAAAAAGCACTCACGCGACATTGATTGCTAGGAGGGCATGCTATTTTTAACGATTTAGTGCTGGTAATTTGTTCTTTTAATTTGTGGTGTCACAATGGACCTATATTAGGGACCTTATGTCTGAGGAGTCACTTAACCCAACCCAATAAAATCTATAAAATTAGCTGAACTGGACATGGACGCGATCTATTGCTTCCCTGGAGAACTCACTCCAAAGTACCAGTTAATCCAGACTCATTAAATGTGCAAGTTTGGTCGTTTTGAAACTTAGTTTAGTTTTGACTATGAATTCATGCACAGGCACTTCTTACAGCCCCGATAATTTGGTAGTAGTTCTCAACGTCTTTTAAAAATAGCTGGTAATCATGAGGGGATACAGCTTAGGGAAGTCGCCAATGCCGCAGAAATTACCATATATTATCAGGGCCCGCACTCCTGATTTTCGAAATATTGCTTGATAGTGGTGCGGTGGTATTATCTCATGAGGACAGTGCAATTCGGATGTTTTGAGCAAATAACCAAAAGTACTTGAAATAGATCAGACAAGCCTATACTATACTAATCTTTCTTTTCAACAGAAAATGTTTTGAATCACAGTTAAGACCAACATTAAAGTTTCTTATAAAAAAATGCAGACAATGATAACTTCAAAGAAACCTAATTTCGACGAATTTGGTAAGAGAGAGTTGGTAAACTAATTTAGTTTCCTGGTAATAGTCCCGAAATTCAGGCTCTACTTGACATTGGTATTCCCTGACACCGCTGTCGGTTGCTAACCGAATCCGGTAAAACTATTATCATTGTAAAGTTGAAACCTGTCAATAGTACTACTACTACTCACTTAACTTTCTTTCTACCAGTTTTATTTAAAGTGAATTAAAAATCCAAAATCGAAGAACGAAAACAAAGTTGATTTCGGATAAATGCTTTCGGAAAGTAGTTTTAGAGATTGCTTCAGGGAGGGAATGGAAATAGGATCTTAATTCTCCTCGAGGTGTTCCAATTGATTCCTTGAACTCAAAATTGGATGCGCATTGATCCCATTTTCTCGTTTGAGATTATGGCCAAAGAAAAAAATATTCAGTTGTCAAACGGGTGACCAGATGTCCAGAAAGATGTTTAGAAGTAGTCTACGAATTTGCTATAAATGAGGGCAAGTGAACTCAAAGGTTGGTATTAATTTAGAATGTGACCCCATATTGTAGTCAATTACTTGATAAATCGATCGAAGATAAATCGATGAAATAGCAAAGCAAAGTATGCAAACTTCAGAGGCTTCGATTTACTACATGTGTGTCACAGGCATTATTAGGCAACATAGAAGTTTTAATCAAAAACTGGATTAATTTCTTATTAGCACGGGCAATCGACTTGGAATGAAAAAAGTTCAGAGAAAGCTGAAGGTAGAACAACCTAAATATCTATGAAGGTTGATTGCCAAAAATGTGACATGTAGGCTCGTTTTTTTAAACTCCAAAATAGAAATAGGGACCAATGGCCCCTTCACGACGCAACTGGTACCAAACAGTCACTTTTTGTAGATATAATGGTATTTCCTCAATGGCCTCAATTTTGCTTATTAACGACTTCGTTAAATCAGAAATAGACTTCAAATAAAAAGTACGGCAGACTTAAACTGTCAAACAAACCGCAGCTAACTTTACTCATATCGATGAATTCCTTTTTGGAATAATGGTGGTGAACTTCATACGGACTAATGCCATATGAGTCACAATAGTGTCTCGTTTATGGAAGGTAGTCACATACTTTTGGGTAATTGGATTTTTGGGAAAAACATCCATGAAACGCCATATTTCTCTAATGATCAACATGGGAGAGTGTTTTGAGTTTTGAAAGTGCTGCGGATTATGGCCATATGTTTGTAGGTAGATAGACAGAAAGGTTACAGGGTATAGATGGACTAATTCTTGAATGCCGCCTTTTTGAATACCTAATAGCGACCCAATAACTTTGAGTGATACAGGATCACCGGTGACAGACCATGAATATTAGTGTTGGGTTTACAATCAGGTACAGAGAATACACTGAAGACATTGAAATTGTTTTGAAAGTTGTTGGAGGAGGTATAGATGCGCCAAACTACCATAAGTATTTTTTTTCTGTCAAGAGCACCAAAGAGTGTCACCTTCAATTTTGTTTGAAACATCTATAACTGCGGTGTGACTAGAATACCAAAACCCTCTTAGTGATCATAGGTCATCTGAAATAAATTGGTGTACAACTATTATTTTCGATCTCATTAGGTAGGATATGGTAGCTTCACCTTTCGATGATGAGGATTCTCTAGCACATTAGTACCATTTTAACACCATCTCACATAACCTAATTGTCTATGCTGTTCTTAAGACCTAGAATAAGGAAGGATCTTTTTCTCCGAAATTTTTTCATACCATACGCTGTCTGGCCCTGCCTCGAGCACTCGCAGCAATTGCCGAGGAGACAAAACACTGTTTCTTTTCGCTGTCATTCCACATCTACACATGGACTGGTGCCAATCCAATCCAAACTGGACTGATATTTTCACCATAAAAAACCGAAATGCTGACATTTACGGTTCAGTTGTGTCCCTTGCATTAGTGGGAGTAGCACAATACAGATTTTGACCGCAACAAGCGAGTCAGATGTAGCAAAGGTGTAGGAAGCATAAATCTAAGAGTCCTGACTGTAAACTGTATTACACTATTTGTCCACTGAATGTTTCCTATGCACGTTGATTCTACAGAGGTCCCACGCTTTTAATTCCTTTTTTAGATTTCGATGGACATCCACCTAACCTATTCCAACCTGTATTTACCCCTAAAGAATATGGAGTAAGTCGGTGTAGTATTTCCGGAGAGACCGTGGCTCTTTCATTTCATGAAACTAACATAAATAATGCTAACGACACACCCTGTAATGGTATTTATTTCAATTCAGTGAACAGCTATATTTGGTGTTAAATTTGTTTTTAAAAATAAATGTTATTACAAACCAAATGTGACATACCAAACCACCACATGGTCAGTAACACTCCCACGCTCCCTAATGTCACACAGAATTTCCCCACAAAATGTTCGTGTACATATGTACTTACTCGCTTGACTGATCCTGACTGTCGCCATTGACTACCGGTGGTAATCCATCACCGGTATCCTGGTGTACCGTGGCAATTTCCCTGAAAGTGAAACTAATATCGTGGGCATCCTTGTAGGGCTTCGAACTCTTTGGCAAAGTACTGCACTCATGTCCACCGTTGCGATTCCGTAAATTTAAATTCAAGAACTTCAGGTCACTTTCGCTGAGTTGCAGTTCACCCCCCACACTTCCATCCTCGATCGTTGCGTTGGTTTTTCTGAAACTTTTTGGAGGTAACTCTGGCTTATCGTCGTCTTCCGGCACCAAGTGATGGTTAAAGTCCACTTGCTCCTGGCCCGGCTCATTGTCCGCACACATACTGAAATAATTTTGTATGTAATCGTCGTTAGGCAGCAGAGAATCGGGATAATGAGTGGACAGGGTAAGCGGGTCAAGATGCGCGATGCCATCGTCATCGCCGTCATCGACGCCGAACAAAAACGGATCATCCAGCACCGTGACTAGGGCATCGGACTTTGTAAGCTCACTGTTAACAGTACTGTGGGTTTTATTGCCACTACTGTTGCCTCGCAACGATCTGAGTAATTTTTTACTGCGCCTCTGGGACTGCGTACTCTGCTTGAGCGGAAACAATGGTGGGTTGAAGTGACTGCCTGTGTTGGCGTTAGTAATATCGTTGCAGCTATCGCTGGTGGTTTTATTAACGCCATTATTATTGTTGCTGGTCTTGTTGTTATTATTTTGCTCATCGCCGGTTCTGCTGGCTTCTATGGTGGTTCCTTCGGGGCTCTTGTGCTGGTGCTGGACAATGGTAGACAATGCTAAGCGTTGTGCAGCCGCTTTACTGTAGACCTGTCGATAATATTTCTGCTGATCGCCGTACAGAAAGCAAACACGCCACCATTGTTTGCACGCTAGCAAATTGGCGGTGCGCGGCATAACCGGCTCAATTGATGATGACATGTTTTCCATGTTGCCGACTATGGTTGGGTTTTTTTTTCGTCTGTTGGTTTATAATCTTTGGTTTACTCTGGGATATTTGAGCCTTCCAAGCTAAGGTAAATTCTGTAAGTGAGTGCTCCTTTTTTGTATGCCTGCTCCTGCTGGTGGTGGGGAAGTCTGCCTTGTGGAGAGAGGATTCGCTTTGCGGTGTCAGGAGCCTAAATAAATTATGTCATTGTTAGTGAAACAAGGTAATTTCTTTTTAATCTGGAATAAATGCATGAATCGGTCGCCAGGGTCTATGGGATGTATCAACGTTTTACCACGATGCCACACTATAATGTTTTCCACAAAAACATGTTCTGTGTACGGGCAGACATGTTGCAGGTAGAGATCATACATGCATTACTCTTGACCAATAAATCAAAGATTCTTCTGTTTGTCGAGCATACATATTTAATCAAGATTCATCGTATTAGAAGAATTAAAATGACTTACGTTGGCAAGGATCAATAAAAGAGTTCTTTGATACCTCAAACATAAACTTATTTATTTAAAATTACACAATGTGACACATTTATCGAAAAATCCTTTATATGGGCTAGTGGAGTCCCTTAAACAAGTTCCAGTTGCATAAATGGGCGGCACTTCTGGAGTATTTTATTTAATTGTAAATAAAATAATCCTAAGAATGATAAAAGAAGGAAAAAGGAAGCAGTACTTTATAACCGCCTAACTTTATAAGAAGCAGATACTGATCATCAAAGTATGTTCAATAGTACATCTACATATGTACCTACTGATTGATGCTTAATATTTCTGTTAGAATCAGTGCCCAGACGCACTGCCCGGAACCCGGTTAGATGTAGAACTCGTCGGCGGAGGTGGATATACTTGTATTAGACATAACGAATTGGCCTATTGGTGGACTACTAATAGAGAAAAGTATCATAGAAGGGTATGGAGTACTGAAGTGGCCTTATCTGAGTCTGGGGTTGGTGCTGTTGTCTTTAAGTTCAATCCGAAAGAGTTAGTTTTATTCAAAATGTATTCTGCTGAGTTCCAGGAAGGAATCAACTCGATTCAGATTCCCATGGTAAAACTCGAACTTAGGATGTTAAAAACACTTAACATCTACTCAGTCAATTTCAAGTTTAAGCGGGGAGTATACGCTTTGCATTCTCTGGCAAAGTAATGAATCGACCAAGTTCCAGATTAACTGACTATGGACACCTCCTCTTACGCTTGTAATTTGTCTTTGGAATCATCTACAATGAAAGGCCAACGTAAACTTAAATAGAGAGTATCAAATTGATGGTCTTTCTGTTCGGCTATTGCTGTCGGAGATTTCAGATTACTAAGTCTGACCGTGTGGTAGTTGGATCTTAAAACTGGTGTCCACTTCACTCATCCAGCAAAATTACAAAAATATAAATATTTGCTTGTCCATAAAGTGTCTTTCAATGGGACATCTCCATATTTCCAATGGATTACGTGTGAAGTTTGCTGCGGTTGGTTTGACGTTTTAATTCATCTATAGTTGCTCTTTAATCATGGAAAAGTGTGCATGTATGTACGTGCTGCTGGTCACAGAAACATTGCGGAAAACTTCAAAAAAGTGATTCTGGTGAAATCGCAAAAGCTGGACAGTTAAAAACCCAGGTTTCAACTTAGCGCTCAGGAAGGCTAACCAAAGATAGCATAATAACTCATCTAGCCTTGGTTAGAGCATAGGCGTAATTCTTTTTTTTTGACAGTCGCATGTAAAGAAAATGCCTTTTGTAGAAACACAATGAGTTTCTTGAAAGGGAGAAATAAACTCACTTTGCATTCTTAAGGTAAGGATATTGTCAGAATTTACTCATGCACAAGAGCAGTCTGCCAAACCGTATAGACATTTCGTCCAGTGCTGTAAGCCATTTAAAACATTTTTTCTAAACATTACGACACCGCTTTCCCATAACTATATTTTATTGACTCCAATGATTTATCGCCCCTTTTGGAAAACCATTTTCAACTGCATAAGTACCAAGTAGGTATACATAGTTCGCACAACACAAATAGTCAACTGTCACTTGTAGATTTATGTTTACGCAACTAACAGTCATTAAAATGGCGTCAAAACTGCATCAATTTAAAAATAATCTAAAATTCCAATGAAGTGTAGTAACAAGGGTGTCAACTTTCATACGTGTGCTGTCACCCGTGGATATGTCTTGTGCATGACGGCTATGATAAAATATTGTGTTACTCACAGTATTTGTTGCAGTGTTTCATAACCTCCACTCGAATTAGTTCTTGATAAGTTATACGTCCGTTAGAAGTGCCGACTAACTTTAACAAGACAGTAATGGTTTCGCATAATAGTTATGATTTATCTGCAAAACGATTACCACAACTTTATGCGAAGTTCTAAATTAGTTGTTTAACAGACTGTTGTGAGTTGCAGCTAATGAGACGACTACAAATAATGGTCTTATGAGGTAGTACGAATGCGTAAGTGCGCATGCTTTACGATCTCATTAAGGAGTTCTCGAGATATGAATGCCTGAGTTGATTTACTGCCAAAACCATGGAATACTAGGTTTCAAAAATATATTGGATTATTTTATTACTTATGTTGGCCATTAAACGAAATTAGCTGCGACCGAGAGAGGAGAGATAGGATAAGACAGAGGACATGTTGGTAAGACAGATGGTAAGCATAGGATGCACGACGTTTGGCAACGGACTCATTGCTGAGGGGTTAAACGTCCCTTTGTTCGAACCTTCGAGCAGCCAACTCGCCACCTTACTGTAGCCAAGGTATACATATTAGTGGAAAAGGGAGAATTAAAATCAATTGTGCAACTGTTGTGCTGAGTTTCACACAACCGCCACCAAGAAATCGTGCGTTAATGAGGAAACTAGAGAAGCAGATCCAACAAAACAAGAGGCACGACAAGCTCTACTCGTGAGCTCTAGGAACAGAAGAAACAGGACATCGGCTTCGCAAAAGAAGGGAACAGAGCGCGAGAAGCGTGCATTCAAAAATATTGACAGACTATACCCGCAGGAATGATGTACAGGTATCAAGACGACAAGAATCATCCTTATAGGCGAAGAAGCAAACCCTGTAGTAGATACCAGTTGCTGTTGAGAATATGGTAAAACTAATTCTGGCAATTTCTTAGATTTGGTCGCACGAGTGCATGCGTGTGCAGGGATTTGGGCGTCAATTAGAGAGGCATAAGTCTGTTTAAAATCCGGTGTAATCTGAAATTCTTTATCAAGAAGCTGATCAGTTTGGCTTTAGCCCCGAAAAGACCAGAATCGATTAATTTTCAATATTTTGGGAGATTCTGGAGAAGGTGGTAAGATACATTTACCTTACCTTGGGTTTGCTATCAATTCTGAATTTCTGGATTCAGAAGGCTAATGGAAAATTACCTCCCATTCCTAGCAACTTAGGGGATTCTATATATATATGTACATATGACCTTCATCATACCAGTCCTACTTCAAGGCGAGTGTACATTAGCGAAAGTCAGCGCTCCGGTCTGCAGAGTCTTTGAGTCCAACAAAATAGAGAAAGTCCTGTGGGGCATACAAGTAGAAGAGAACCTCAACCGATGTGGAGTGGTTATCTTGAGGCAGTTAGCCATGGATCGGGCTAACTAGAGAGGGTTGTTAGTTCAGAGAGGCGAGGAAGTAATTAAGTACGAAGCACGATTGTGTATACATTCAGCATACATACATATATAGAAGACATCAGATTTAAGAAGGATTAACTCTTTTACATGTGTTTATGCAATATTCTGAATAAGACTGTAAGGTCCCACTTGCCGATCATAACGAAGAAATGTGAGAGGAGGGAATATTTGCGAATGATTTCTGAAAATGGGATCAAATCAATTATTTTCCTTTGTACTTTTGGAACAGTCAAGACCAGTAGCAACATTACCAAGTAAGGAGGGAAACGTCACAAGGTATTGGAAGATCTCCGAGCATTTATCGTAAAAACTGTACCATATAGAGCAGAAATACTTCTCAGCATAAGGCCTCAGACAGGATCTTATTGTTTCTACCGACAAACAGTTGAAGAGGTATATTGGCAGAAACCAAGAGTGGCTAACGCCGCAGCACAATAAATCCTTATACCCACATTCCACCTTAGGTTAGGTAAGATTAAGTTAATGAGTGCCTTGCTGTTCACTTGGACCACGATAATTGGGTCTGTTGTGCCAACTTGTTTAACCCCACAGAGCAGTCATACAACAGGTGTCAAATAGATTCAATCTCTTCGTCATCCTGCACCCGTGTATTGTAACGATTGAACTTCACCACAGATCTCTTTGTGTTTAGGGTTGGCCATAGCGCGCTGGGTATGGTTTCATCCTCTAATTTTTTGTTTTCGTAACATATTAGGAACACCCTTCTTCTTGCGAAGTCATGAGGCCTTTCATTTTCTATGATGTCCAAATGCCCTGGTACCCAGCAGAGACTCCCCTCATTGCAGGTGATTTGGAGGTGCCCATAAGATTCAAACTATTTACCGAAGAGCCAATTATACTGCTCCCAAGTATGATTTCAGAAGCCTGAGTAACATTATAGCCCCGATCTATATCCTCAGCTTTAAAGGTCATATGCATAAAGTCTAGCTCTCCTTTTCTTCATAATTAAAATAAAGATTGTTCATTAGAGATGTATTTTATCTTTTACGAAAGACTTCATACCAAAGTGGAATTATGCTTTACCTTGAACCATAAAACAAATCAGTGTCACTCTCCATTAAACAACATTTTACGACCATTTCTTCGACTGATTATTTAATTACGACGATCATTAAGAAAAAAAAAACAGAAAAAATAGATTATAAAATGTTTTAAGCGCGATATAGAGACATTTAAACATTTTATTTGAAAAATAAATGTTAATCAACCTCTTAATAGACTCAATAGAGGACCAACCTTTTCCCACTATTAGTATGTATTTCTAAGAGGAAGTTTATCATCATACAACTGTAACTGGCTACAGTAGCAAGAGACCAATTTTAACCTAGAAAAACTTCAGATTTTAATTAAACAGCAGAGTTTTTGAACAAGTTTAGGTACGAAATGGGCCGGAAGTTATAGAATAGCTTATTTAAGAAGATCAATTCCAGGAGAGGAGATACAATGTTTTGTCAGTTTTTTGCTTAAGTGGATCTTCCAAAACTTGTTCGTTTACTTGTAGAATGCGTCTGTGGGACAAATTATGGGAAGAATAATCCAAGTTAGTTTCGGCGACTGGAATAGTCAAATCCTACAGGGAGCGAGGGACTTCGCACTGTGCATGCATTAGCGTAGGTTATCAGGCACAACCAAAAGAGTCCTTGTAACGTCGGAAAAAGGTGACAGGAAAATGAATACCTACAAACGATGATGTAAAGATATAACAACAATGCCATTACTTTATGTAAGCAACAAACTATAGCCGTTCCTATTCAATGCTGAATATATGCCGTTATATGAATGCACGAACAAGCTGCAAGGACATAGTGCAGAATACTCGGTAGAGGAGTTAGAAAAGAGTTGAGCAAAGTTCCAATATATTTCTATAAACCTCGAACCTTAGTAAGTACTCCAAGTAAAGTTTACAATAGGGTGAATCTGCTCACACATGTCTGTAAGTAGATCAGGTTAGATCGTGAGAAGGTTCCAAGGTACTACGTTAAAACTGGTACAGTTTGTCTTTGGCGAAGATCCGAGATTTTGAACAAGTGATTACTTCTACCTGAACCCAAATATTAATTGTTACCCCAAGACGCTTGCAACGTTGTAAAGAAGCTGAATATGTAGGAGATATCATTTGGTCTTAGAATATATTCAAATTTTCGCTGAAACAAATAACTGACTATATAGGGCTCCTCAACACCACACATCTTGTCGCGGTGTGAATAACCTCAGCAAAACCTAATTCCAAAGCTTTTCCTTTTCTAAATTCAATGGAATATTAAAAATTACACATTCCCAACTACTCACCCTAACCCGTTTTGACACAGATTATTCGGAATATTTCTAAATGTTTACGTTAAAGGGTTTATCAATAAAATCAATTTTATTAATTTTCCATTTCCATTCTTCTAACCTTGTTGGCTTCTGAACAAAACTAACGAATTAACGTAGCCCTATAAAAGACAATTCAAAGACGTCAAATCGCATGAGCGAGGTGCCGACTGGACCATTCGTCGATATTACACTATTACCGAATTTTCGTACCACCTTGTTAGAACCACATTCTGCTGATGTCAAATCCATTCAATTCTGGTCAAAAATAGTGTCTCAATATAGTAATATAGCGACCTCCATTGATTGTAACATTAAGCCGAAAGGAACTTAATCACTAAAAATTATTTTTCGACGAAATTCAAGATTTTGTTCAAACTATTGCAAAGGCGAGTCGGATCAAAAGACTTCCTTTCTTGAGTTTATTTGATATTGTAAGGATGTAGTCCAAGATCTTAAAGCAAAATGCGCCACAATGTGGACGGAGAGATTCCCAAATCTTCTAAACGGGGCGCACCCGACTGATTTGGATCCAATGAACAGAAGGACTTACCGACAGAAATATTCAATAGACCGAAAACTGGAGTAAACGCTCTTCAAGTTGCGACGCTGACTCAGTATTTCGAAAGTAAATTTTAATAACTTTTAAACGTTTCGTGAACTTCATCATGAAAAAATTGCAAACCTTCACTGATGTTTTCACATCGATAGATCATAAAAAATTGTAAACTATGCATTTGCACTTTAGTTCGTCTAATAAACCAAACTCATTCTAACAATGACTCATTATAATCCAATAAGACTTCCAGAAATAGCTGTCATTTAGCCCAGACTTTTTCTTAGTTTTTTTTCTAATTATCAACGTCATTATTTCCCAGGATAGAGGACGCTAACGAACATCATAGTTTCATTAAGAGCACCACCGCAGGTTGTTACGATACAAGGAGAACAGGGTGAACTCAAGTAGAAGTAGAACACAAAGTCACCAGAGTGAACTGCCCTCCAAACCTGCTAACCTATATTTCAGACCGTTTAGTCATTCCATCACCTTCAAGTGGTCATTATACTCATATTTTAAAAGAAACAACAATACAGATTCAACCCACTTCCAAAATGCCCATGGATTCGCTTTATTGTGCTAATAAGTGGCCCTGTGAATAGACCTACTTACATCATCTTGCAGAGTGATTATTATGAGAGCGAAACATATCCAACGATCAATCATCTCATCTCATACCAAGTTTCACATTTAATTACAAAAGATATTTTGACAAAATGCCATTCCACACCTGAAGATACACATAGCCTACGTGTTTGCTTAATTACCGTGGATAATAGTTGACAATATTGTGAATTTCCCAACCCGTCCTTAGTCATAGACATTGCCAAACGACTGACAACAGTTTTGAAAGCATGATGGGTGCCTACTTAAGCATCACAACGACGACAGATGAAAGTTGAACCATTATATACGAGAATATTCCCGAACCACTTCATAAATTCGCACAATCGTGTTTGCAGATGCCACAGAAAACTCACATGAGTTATGCAAATGCTCGTACTTCAATCCCCGCTCAACTCAACCGATTTATACCTACATATGTATCTACGCGCCCCAAGGCGGAAGTCAATCAGAGTCCATAAATCGGATTATAAATTAAAAAATAAAATTCTCCATCGACAGACGCACACACACATTGAGGTCGTTGTGTAATCTGTTTTCGAAATGATTATTTTCAGTTCCATCAATTTCCGGTGAACGAGGTGAAAGATACCCCGACTCCCGTTAATAAAGCAGAGCATGGAAATAGAAAAGAAAATTGGAAAATGCGTCCTGAATAATAGACCTCTGGAATTAGGTAGACCCATTTTTAATGTACCCGCAAGCAATCAACCGACGTGACTGACTGACATTTTGATGATGCCCACATTTAGTATCGGTACCCAAGTATCTGGTCCCCTGGGTCGTTGTTTCTCTGCATTACCTCTTTTTATCTGATCTCTTCCAGATCAAACAGAGAGTATCCATTGCCAGAGTGTGTGTCTTCATTTCGAATCAATCATCTCGGAGATACGCTCACAACTAATGTGGTCACCATTCTACCCACAAATCGAATCATTCAATCTAATGTTCCACTACACACCGTTCGATTCGATTAAGGGAACCGGCAATCTTAATATAGCAATTAAATATGCTCATATATGGTGCGGTCAATAGACTTGCAATGTGAAGCTGGCTTGCCTCCATTAGGGATCATCACAAGCCGCATTGTGGTCGCGGACATAATTAAGACAAAGTCTTAGGCAAAATTGTACAAGATGCTCGCGCGCTACTCGGCTCCACCTCTAACCGCACGGAACAACTTTAATCCCATCTCAACCGACTAGACACAGCACTCTCTTCAGAGATATTCAGTGAATTATGCAAGCTCACTGCTGCCCGATCAATTGATGGACCGGCCGAGGACTGGAGGGGTTCTTTCTGTTTAATAAGACATTTCGAATAACTTATGATGTTCTCGAGTTCGTAATACCAACGACTTCTGTTCGGTGAGAGAGATATGTATACTCGTACAAGAGGTAGTAGGTATGTGGCATTCTGCGCCTCAGGTAGGGATTGGGCATCTCTATGGTACGGCTGCTGCTGTTTAACTACACGTGATGCAGCTGGAACAGCGGCTTTGTTCTGCTGTCCATGCCAGGATGATGCCATTGAACCAGTGAACGTGGATTCCATAAAGCGCAAAAGTGTATTCCGACATCCACAATCATGGCAATGATGATTATGCTCGGTATGAACAGAGGAGGGATCATCGGACAGCACAACAGAAGCATCATGTCCGACACTATAGGCGGCATGTACATGTTACTGTATTTCGTAAGAAAAAAAAGCAACAACAACAAGAAAAAACACATTCTTTTGGAGTATATTTCCGGTGTTGTACTTCGTGGATTTATGGAAAATCAATTAAGGTAGGCATTACGATTGAGTTGGGAGATCATACTTGAAAGGAGTATGATCTGTGTGCCTATTTTGTAGAAAATCTTTCAGTGGCACTATGTTGGTATGCTAATCTCTTATAGTTAGATTCTGCTCGAAGATTTGTGAGGAAAATTCTAGACCCTTGATGGGATAAGTGCATCGTCATCTACTGAGTTACGTGATCCAATCGGTGGTTTTTAGGGATTAGACGGCGATAGCGCCCACGAATTACTACAAATCTGATACACGTTTTGCTTGACGCCATTTATGGAAAGCTATGTGCCTAGATCTGAAGAAACATGACCTTGGATTGACACGTGTGGCTGGTTAAGACGCAATTCTTGTGTTCCACTAATACTTGATCTTTTCATCGTATGTAGGTTACTTGAGCTAGAGTGCTTTTTTAGAGGAAGTACTACGCAGTTTGTATCTTTGTTCATTCCTAATGACATTGTTCTCCCAATTCAACTCGTTTTGAAAACATAGAATTTGGAAATCGGCTGACTGAGTAAGAAGTACTTTCCACTGTAAACTACCATCAATAGGGTGACCAGATAGCAATGATATTTTTTCCAATTGCAGCTGTTAATGCTACCAAAGACATTAAGCTGTCAAAATATTCACTAAGATTTGCCATTCTATCATGCATCGTTTTACGCTTGTCAAACGTACGGAGAAGTTATATATTAAAAAAAAATTTCGAAATTCCGGCTCGGTTGAAAAGACGCAACGTGAATTTCTTGTGAGGTCGATCGTCATCATGGCTTGAGTGAGCAGTCAATTCATTCCACCGTGGAAAAATTTGAACGTGAGTACACTCTTTTGGACCTTAAACCACCAACTAGACAGAGATTGGTCGATTCGGCGCCGATTAGCTGAATCGGGCATCGACAGAGAGTCAAACCGGCTTATTTTGCGGTTGGATATATCCATATCGATATCCATATAAAATTGTGCTGAGGCAAGAATTGAAGCCGGATAACCATAGACAACGCCTTAAGTTCGCTAATTGGGTGTTGGAAATGTTGACCGGAGATCCGGATTTTTGCCAAAAAACATCTTCTCGAACGAGGCACATTTGGCGATTGGGTAATTTCGCAGCGAGCGTTCATCAATTGGGCGCCGCGATAGTGCTACTTGACACCAGAGTTCCTTGCAACTCTTCAGAGAATGACCTTTAATGTTAAGTAATGTTACACAAAAAATACGCATACGCAACAGGTCCATGGAACTCAAAGCCTAGCTTGTTGTATTTTTGTGAACAAATGGAAGGAGCCTAAGGTTGGAAGCCATGTCCAAAGGGCAAACTGTTATTTCAGAAACCTTTTCATGGCTTAAAACCAAAACAAACAAAATTCAATGAATTTTAGGGCTATTAGGATACAATGCCTACAATGACTATAAATATCAATTAGCCAACTATGTATATAGTATGATAGCCTAATCATGTGTGAATTTTGGCATTACCCCTATAAGTGCAAACATTGTTGCTTTTACGTTTCGCCATATCCTTATGCATTTTTATGTCCCTGCTATAAAAACGATTTTAACACCTAAAAAATACCGGCCATCCATAAAAGCTCGTATACTATAAAAACTCTTATAACCATCCAGTATAGCTAAGAGACGGGTTTCTGGAACGCACAGCAGCGCGTAACATCTCTGCGAACAGAATTTATTTTTCTAAAATAAAAATTTTAGTTTTTAGATGAGTATGGCAAACCCATTTCCAAGCTAACTGCTTATTTCAGGACAAACCTTACAAATTATTACATATCTACGGTGAAAAATATGTTCAGCGTAATATGCATATAAATGTGTCAAAGTAATACAAGAAGCGAAACCCAAGTGACACCCAGAAAGGTTTATCTAAAGTGTGTACTAGTTAAATTCAATATCTTCACCGAAGGCTGAACCTGTTTTTGCGGTTTTAAACATTAGTCTTCGTATATAGGCTGCGCGAAGATGTTGGAAATAGAAACCGATTAAGAAGTTTAACAAAGCGTAGAACACAACAAATCGTATCTAATTAGCTGGCAATAAATTAGTTTTAACGTCACACAATATAGAATTTAATGAAAATTTATTACTTTAAGATTTGCGGTTGTGATGGCTTGATTTGGCTCGGATTCATGTGTAAGAGGTACTACTAACGTGGGTTAAATTGCGGGTTTAGTGGGCAATTTAACATGGCTGCGTTCTGTATAGACAAATGAACTTCCTCTGGGTGTTGTATTTACGTATGCAAACAGAAGATACAACTAAAACTTTCCCATGGGACTTTAGTTAATGAACCAATTATACTTTCGAGACACTTATAAGAAAGGCGGCTGCCAGCCAGTCTAGTGGCCAGAAACTAGAAAATTTGTGCACTAAAAATGATACTCATGCTTTCAGCAATGGTTCTACGCTAAATAATAAGTTTGCTGCATATTCTATCCGATCAGGTGGGCATTGTTCAATCCATACGTGTTTTGCGTTAAGTCAGCACATACCCATATCTACAATGTCCATATCATAGGACTTTACGAAAAAAAAAAGATAGATACAATGGGATTTCTGGTCAAAGTACATACATTCTGGCATTTAGCAGATCACACTTTGGAATAATGCAAAATAATTTGGAGACCACTAATAAGGATCTCAAAATGCTCTCTAGATGATTGACGCTATTCATACTGTTGACGCTGCGAGGAAACCTATCGCGATGATACATGATAGCCCACCAGATTGGCAATTACAGCGATGTCTTCGAAGGATTAATGATAGCATGGTAACGAATTATAATGCAGCTGAGAGTGCTGAAGTGGCAAAGATCTTGTTAGGCTTCGATTATGTGAAAATTAAAACAACAATGATGATGTAAGCTGAACAAATTGCTTTAAACCTAAGTTTTCTAAAATATTCTTCAACAAGCCTACAAAGATGTGTAGGTTTTAGTAGAGTTCTATTCAATTGGCTTTCTTAGTGCCCACACTACGTAGAATTGAAATCCCAAGGAAAAGTAAAGCAGTAGAGTCAAAGTGTCTTGAAATAAAAAAAAATTAATTTTGTAGATTGTATAATGGCTAAGAATACCATCAAGGCTCTGTCAATCCGAAGAAACCAATCAACTTATACAATGTAGACTCATCTTTGACTTTGCGTTTAACAGCAAAGGACATCTCTTCTTTTATAGATTCTAACGTCTGTTTTGAGAGAGGAGCTATTGAGAGTCATCTCAAATTTGTGTATAGTTCTTTGAGCGGAGACAGCTTGACATATTCAATGGAGGTGAACTGTGGTCGGATTTCTTCAATGTAGATGTAGGACAGATACATTATGTAGTGAAGTTTTGCCATTTTACCCCTACCTTGGCTTATATAAAGGATGGATTTAAGCTTGCGTAGGTGGTACAAGCCCATCAATTTTTACTGGACGTGGTTCGTTCCTTGCATGACTCAATGTCCATTCCAATCCAGAACTTCACGTTCAGCTGTCAAATTTGTACCATATTATATTGCTTCATGATTACCATCTGATTTACTCGTATACATAACCATAAAGCAGAAATTTCCATGGTTATCTAGAGTATGCATCTATTGAACAGGTTTAATGTAAACCACACCTTGTGGCGTATTATATCACAAATTGTCCAGCGATCTGCTTTACATTTAAATAAGTCACATATTTTACGAGTGGTTCCCTTTCCTATTTCCTACAACTTAATTGTGGACAAGTTTTCTTCTACTTTTTTTTTTTCGAAATTGATTAATTGATTCATCAAAGTCAATAACACTGATGTCAACGGGAAGACAAGTTATGCAACCAAGCATCTGTTCTACTTTTTAGATGAAAAATTACACTCCATTAAGAACGCACCATGTGCGACTTAATTTGAATAAAGCATTTAAATTCCAACGACTTGAATATGTAAACACACGTTCCTCTGCTGTTATTCTGATTCGCTACACATGCCAAGCGGCTAAGGCTTTCAGAAAATGTGTTTTATGTTGTGGTTTTGTTTTGAAAAAGTTGGGCGAAAACAATTTGTTTTAAAGCCCTTCGATTTAAGGACTTTTTTTTATAAATTTATGTAAAAGTATACACCATTGTCTCCATGACAAAAGTGAAGTACGTATTTTGGATTTTATAGCTGCCCCAGCCATTAACTTGGTGGCTGTTTTATTACCAAGGAAAAGAGTTAATCCGTTCGACTCAAATTTAAGCATGAAAGATGCTGCTTCGGTCAAATGTGCGAAAAAACGTTGAAAAGATGTATGTCATCCTGGTGAACAGTCTTTTTGTTTGTTGAACAATTCAATAATTGCATCCGGTTTTAATAGATGATCCTCGAATCATTTGACCAACTTTACTTGAGTATAGCACGTACTACATATGTATCTGAATTCGTTTTCTACGCAAACACGTAGTCCCTAGGTAAGGAGAATGTCTTTCTTAGTGTTCTTTAATATAAGGATTTCCGGAAAAAAATATGCAAACATGCAACTGTAATAAGGGTACATGTGCAAAGTGGTAAAACTATTGTAAACTTGGTATACTTAGTAAGTTCACGCTGTCAAATAAATGACGTAAATAAACTGTCAAAATGTATATGGGAAGGCTTTTACAAGAAGCTAATAAACTTGCAGCACGAATTTGGTCGGTAAATCAAGACGAAATGTCGATTTGACTAACAGATGGCATAGCTGGTACGTATGGTTTGTGTCAATGATGATAAGTATGCAATTTTGCAGGGTAATATCTGTCATTAAAATCCAGTATGTCATTGGTTGTGATTGTACAAATAACATAACAAGGTCAAAATTTGTGCCAGATAAGGACCATTTGCGAATTACCTATTTGAGGACCGCTGCGGAAAGTTTATGGTGACCGTGCGTCAACTGAAAGGACTTGTGAACGTTGTTTAGTTTGTTTCAAAAGTGGTGAGTGGCATTCACAACAAAGACTACAAAAGACAAGAGAAAGATAAGATGCAGATATGGAATTAAAAGCATTATTAGATGAAAACCTGGTCCAAACACAAAAACAGCTCGCAGAAGCATTGAAAGTTAATTGTACATCTTTTCCAAACGTTTAAGAGCCGAGGGAAAGATCCAGAAAGAATAAATTTCGCTTGATCGGCACAAAAGAAAAGGTTTTTTTTTGATCAAATTGCTACTGGCGATAAGGCGATACAAGTGGATCTATTTCGACAACCCCAAGCTCAAAAAACCACAGTAGACCTAGACCATCAACTTCATAGTCAGTACGCCGCATCCAGGAACAAAATATGAGGTAATGTAAGCTCCATTGGTGGGTCCATAAACAGCTTATAAAGGTGAATATAACATAGCAGTAAGACCGACCTAAATACATTATTTCTGATTTATTATCCTTTTATACCACTAACAACAGCGGATATAGAGGCAACAAGTTAACAGCAGACAGAGCTCTTTGCGAGATCCACTGGTAAGGAACATTATAAGTATCTACGCACCATTCTTATACATTTTAATGTGGACGTAGTTCTTACCGGTTAGAAAAACAATTTTTAGGAAACCTATCTGGACCTGTGAAGTTTCTAAAAGTACAAACCTACTGTACGAGCTCTAAAATTGGCTTTAACTTCTCTGCGTTTAATTGTTTAATAAAGGCGCAAACAGATTGCCTACCTTTAGATATATTTAACTTTGTTTAACTTTGCAAGAATTCAGTGCTGTGTCCCAGGGCGGTACAGTTCGAAGTTCGATTCTAAAAAAAATACCGAAGTTCTTTCAATAGTCTTAGCTGCCGTGAACGTCTGGCAAATATACGAGAGTATAACAGGTAACAAATTAATGGTTGTGAGGACCTACATTCGTTCCGTACGCGGTTGTTGCGCTAAATATTTGCATCTGTAAGAACTAAGCTCATTCAATAGCTTGGAGCAGAAAGGAAGGCGTGGGATGATTCCTTTTCCGGATAGCAATCGAAATTAAGTTTTAATTTTAGTTCTCATCTCAAAGATATACGAGTTCCAATATGACTACCTATGTGTCATGTTTAAAACCATAATTCATTCACCTCTTCGAAAATTATGTAATTCTATTGTTTACCCAAATACCTTGGCTTGAATACGAACCACGTCCAGCTCTTAGTTCTGTATTTTTATTGCTTTATCTTAGTTTACATAAAAATGTTAATTTTTAGCCTTAAGCTAAGCGAATTAATCGGCAAAGACAGAGAATAACATTGATCGAATGTTTTGAAAATGAGTTATATAATTGCTTTGTTCTAATTTTGAAATGATATTTGATGGTCAGCGAAGTAAGTTATTTAAATTTTACATTTTAGTACTTTTACGATGGGAAAGTAAAACCATCATTATCAACATTGTCAGGAGATTTTGACTATTTTTGGGGCCAATTCATTATAGCAGTCCAAGACTCTGTCTACCCAGTGGGACTGTCACTCGTAATTCAGCCTATTCCTTCATAAAAAACGGTGTTATCGCTTTCTATCAACAAATACAATGTTGTTGAAATTGAGCAATAGTAGATCGTCTTCTGAGATTTTGTCGACAAGATCGGAAAGGGGGACTTTTTTAGTACCATCTCCGTGAATGGATCTAGTCAATTTGATTTGGCTGCCGGGGAAAATGTATGTAATAATAAATTTTAAAGTGTTCCCACATCCCACAACTTGGAAGTCACCCGATCTAACAACAACCAACTAAACTGATCGTGTTGAGATCTATGGAACGTTTTAAGGCTCAAAAATCGACTCGGATCACTGCAATGTTGCAGTAAAGATACGATTGGGTATATTTAGTTATGTTGCGATAATGACCACATATTCAGGAAGCTAAAGGCAGAAAAAGAAAAAAAAAACAATCGATCGAGAAGATGCAGAGATGTTACGGCAAGAAAAAAGTAGGATATTTTTACAATAGAGTTATGATGGGAAACCAAGGTCAATAGAAAATCTTAGTAAAAAGGAAGCGGAAGCTTAAAATCTGAAAGAAATACTTCTGTATTCTGGAGTAGTAGCTAAGGCTCAGTTGAGCTCCCTATATCAGCTGATCTATAAGATGTGGCTCAGCGAAAGCATCCCTTATGATTGGACACTAAGCACCATATTGTTGATTGCTTATCAACTTGGTTTGCTTATCTAGCTTACACAAAAAAAAAATATATATCTTACACTGCGAGCTAAAAAGATCTATTGCCAGTTGTTAATTTCATCTGACGAACATGTTTTCTTATGCAAAATACGCTACCTTAACCAGCAGAACTTCTATTCCGCATCTGACCATGGATTAAGTTTTTTAAGGTGATACCGGATACCTTCTCTTAAATAAGGACTCTTGTAGGTATGATGTTTGATTAATTGTTTAGATTGTGGGCCAGACGAAGTTTGTGTTCCCAATTATTCAGCGCTGTGCCGGCAGACCAGTTAACACAACAGCTGGGATCAGGTGCTATAAAAGCAGATTCTGAGCTTTGCCTACCATTCCTTTCTGAGCAGGGAGCCATCCGAATATCACCCTGTTATGCATGGTAAGAGATTGTAGATCTTCGTAGCAGTATTTAGCTGATATAGAGTCTATTAAATTGAAGGACAGTTCTTTAAGGGCTGCCTGGCTATTTGAAAACATATAATTCCTAATACCTTCACTAAGGTTTAACTTAGCGCAGATATCAATGGCATGGAATCCATCCTGGAAAATATTAGGACTTCCCAAATTATGGAGACTTTGGTGTTGGGTTGTAAGGCACCATCTCCAACTCTAGATTTTCTCTTTGTACCGTCCATGAACTAAACCAGACCGGAGCACCATATGCTGACGACATTCAATTGACATTATTCGTACAACGAAGCGAATAGAGACAAGAATCGTGCTGGTTAAAAATTTCTTGTTGTTCTCGGGACGTTGGTTCCTACCGAATTGTAGCGCCACTGAGAAAGGACTTAATTTGAATCCTTTGTTTAAAAGGTAGGATTAAAGTTCAGAAAATTTTTACTACAGGAGTTGCAAAAAGGGCATGTCCCTTGAGAATTATTTTTAGAGTTTGGATATCCTTTTCTGTGATCTGAGAGAGATATGAAGACATAAAGTGATTCAAAATGAGAAAACTTGGGCCAACATAGGTTCATTGTGATGTCACTGTGAAGTAGGAATTTCCCCACCTTTTTTTGGAACTACTTTCAGAGAATGTGAACGATGGCCTCCTCTTTCACTACAGCTTCTGCTAACAATGACCAGTCTCTTTAGATAAATTGTTTCTAAGGCTCTAATTATGTTGCGATCTATGGTTGCTCAGAGAAACTTTGCAAGGTCCTAGCACCTTATCTACTTACATATTCTATCTAACATTATTATGTACGATATTGGCATGATCCAATCTCAGGTAGTTACGCACTGCTCTAAATTCTATTGAGCACGCCAAGGGAGCTATGAGTCCTGATTGACCATCAGCGTAGATTGTAATATCGGTGGGAACTATTGAATTCAAGCCAAGTAGCATTACTTCAGCTTGGATGACACTGCAATGGCTCGCTAAGTTCATAACATAGGCCAAGGAGATGTCTGCAAAACTCTTTCATTATAAAGGACTTCTTGGTATTTCCACGTGTTTCAAGCGGCAGATCGGCGATCTTGCTCCAAAACGCCTTTCTTTGTTTCCTTTACTTACTGAGAATTCATATCAAAGCTAATCAGCCGATGTTCCAATAGTCTACAGTCTTCATTTACATACACACACACGTAATGTACTCGGTGTTGGAAGCTAATTCAATGATGGATTTCCAAACCATTGTAGGTTCTCCTTCCTTACCAAAAATTACCCTAGAATCGTCTGAAATTACAATAGAAAGAACAAGATACGAGTAGCTGCTTCTTGGAAATTCCCAGAAAACTTTCACATGCTCATGTCATCAATTTGTGCATTTCTCGATTTACCACATGCCTTCGCATAAGACGAATAGTAATTTTCATTTTAGGTCACAAACACCGTGCCAGCCAGCGTTACACTGCACTTACAGCTCGCATGGACCTACTTTTTACAGCGCACAGACGATCGAATATGAATACGATTTCCATAAATTAAAAACGAATTGATGTCTTCTACAATAACCGATCGTATAGACCATTAATTACATGCCAGTCAGCAGGTGAATTCTGAGATCTACTAACAATCGTTTCGGTATTTTCTTTCCTTTCCTTTATCACGTGAATGGTTCTCGACGCGCTACCTCACAGAAGAGCTAGACAAATTTTCGAGTCAAGCACTTCTGAAGAGTGTCATATAACATTTTGGACTTCAATGGCGATCGACGATAAAAAGATTGGACAGAGAATGCGTATTGTCCCTGAGGACTCCAGCTGGGAAAGTGAAGAAAATATGAATATGTTTATTATTAGTTATAGAGATGCGACAAATGAACGGTTAAATATGACGTAAGCATTTGGAATGAATAGATGTAGATGTCACGAGAGTATATCGTAAAAACCGTCGACAAAGGAGATGCGATGCAGATGCATTTTAAGTGAAATACTCGTAATTTTGGTTGAGATTGAATTCTTTTCCTTTTAATGAACTATCGGTATCTACATAAGGAAATAAAACATACGTAACGAATGACCTGTATATTAGTGATCGAATTGAGTGACAAACTTTAACGGGTTTTAACTTATATCCGATGGGTTAATCTAACTAAATGAAGGTATGCGCATCTTTTGATTTTGAATTATTCATTAGAATAGTCTGTCTGTGCAATAAAGGGGACAATAAAGAAACCTTACATAATTAAAGTGAACTTAAAGTAGGGTCTTGTGAAAGACCAGTGGGTCTCAAACGGTCGGTATTGTACCCCCTGGGGATTTGTAATATTCTAGATTAAAAAATGCAGGAATGCTAGATTATGAAATGTCTTCTCCATAAGTAGATACGAGTTATAGTATTGCAAGTAGAGGCATTTCCAGAGTGGTCTCTGTCCGTCTTCCAGCAGAGGAAGAGAATGAGCTGCGGAGAATCTAGCGGAGAATGAGCTGCTTCTAGTCCTGAAAGATGTCTTGATTGCAAGAACTCTCTCTAAGCTCTTTAAATGGACTAAGGAATGTGGCTTTAGAGTCAACTTTTAAGAAAACAGAACTTGTCCTCTTTACTAGGAAATACAAATTTCCGTAGTTCGACTATCCTGAACTACCCTATGACTATCTTAGTCAGTTCGACACTCTCCGATAAAGCTGAACATTTGGGTCTCATACTTGAGAAGAAACTTTGCTGGAAATCCAATATTCTTCTGCTCGTTTTCTTGACGGCTGTGCAGAAAGCTTGTTACCTAACTTCTCAACTTAGCTGGTTGGGCGCCTTGGCTCAGTGGTTAGTGCATTGAACTATGGAGCAAGGGGTTCGAGGTTGAATCCCAGTCGGAACACCTAAAAGTTTTTCACGGCCCCACCTCTCGCGAGCGTCTGACAAACATCCGAGAGTACAATTGTCCTGAGAAAGCTTCTCAAATAACAAATTACCCTTCGGAAACAGCATTAAACAGTAGTCCCCTTTAATTCGTGCAAAGAATATAACACGCACAACAGCAATGGTTGTGAGAAGCTAGGCCCTGGGTCCCATCGATCTGTTGCGCCAAGTATTTATGCATCAGTGAAGTACTAAAAACTGACTCTGGACACACTATTTTACTTGCTGTCTTTGGACATTTATTCCAAACAAGTGGTAGCCTAGCTACTTGTAGTGGTAGCATAGCTACTTGTTTGAAGGTTACATCTCAGAGGTCCAGTCTTAGGGAAGGACTCCCCTCTATTATCAACCATCTCGAAAAACACTGGCAAACGTACTGCCTCAACTTCTGTTTGATAAGAACTTTGATACACGCATCCCGTCCTGACTCCGTTTGGAGAAACACTTTTAGCTACAAAACACGAGGACCGTATCTTCTCCTTCTCACTGTAGCGTCTTCCAGGAGCAAGTCATTGAAATGAAGAAGGCCCTATCTTGGTTGAAGTATCATGTGATATCTAATCAATAGACATATGTATATTTATAGTCAAGCCGCATTCAAATCCTTGGAGTTTCCATATTCAACTCAAAAACTGTATTAAACTCAACATTATCTTCATCTGGATGCAGGACACCGTGACAATCTAGGGAATTATATGACGGACGAGCTCGCCAAGCGAGGTATAGCCTAACCGATCTTATCAAATAAGGCAAATATCAGCATACCTCTCGCTACAGTTAATCTGCTGCTTGAGCCCAACGTGGTGTACTCAACCAATCTTCGGTGGGCAGGGACGATGTGACCTCTACACAGATTTGGCCAAAGGTTGTTAAGAAACGCTTAAACTGTGTGATTAGACAGAAAGGACTCGCATTGAAGCGTAATAGGTGCCATTACAAGCCACTGTGTTATTGGTAGACTGCACGGTAGAAGCTGCATGGATGAAAAAGAGGAAGAGATCTTACTTCACCTGCTTTGTACGTGCATATCTCCGCTCGAAGAAAATTGCACTTACGTCCATACTTCTCGGATAACCTAGGTGAACTGAGTAACGCTAACATCAATAGCTTTGTATTAAGCTGCTGGTGGCTCTAAAAATATATGTACTAAACAATGGATTTTAGTTGGTCTACCTATTTATGTATCTATGATATCTTCTGACTTATGATTTCTTGTAAGCATTTTCATAAAAATCATAGTCCGTTGCTCTCGAGAAAAGTCAAAGTACATACATAGATAATGCAAAATCTGCACTGTCTGTCGATTTCTATATCTAGTTTTTTGAGATGCTTTCTAAGCCTAGAGTGGTATGTTAATATGCCTATTAGAGTTCATCGTCCGTTTCCACTTAAGTTACTACTTCTACATACTTATAGACCCATTTGCTCTTTTCTTCTTTGTCCAGTCATCATGGGTATTATAATTAAAAACTTATATGAGCTTGCGTTGTTCATAAAGAAATAGGTGGTCCTACAAGCCTTCCTCTACTATATATTCATCTTCAGTAATCCCGGGTTTCTATTCTAAAACATTATCCTAGTCAACTTCTAGCAGTGATGAAAGTCGTTCACATGTAAACAAATTTAGTGAAGTCCCAGAGGGTTCTGTACTAGGCCCTTAACGTTTGCACAGGATGAACGTCTCTTTGTTATCATGTACGTTATTTCTATATACCTTTCTGCTCGTTCAACTTTCATGAAATCGAAAGGTATCTAAATATGTACATTTCTTGGTTGTACACATGATATGTAGATAGTAAAATTCCTCTTAAAAAGATAGTGAGGAAAGATATGTCACCCAAACACCAGCACCTATGTATGTGAACACGTTTGGAATTAGTTATCAAGCAAATGGCCAGACTTGAGAAAGAAGAAGAAGCTGCCAGATTGATTTATACTATAAGTGCTGCACATGGTCCTATCTAAGGTCGTTCTGTAAATAATGAAGACGATATACAACGTTCGTACAAGGTTAAATGTCCCTGAATGTTGTCGCAAGTTTGTCATAAATCTTACTCCCTATGCACTGCAAGTTATGGTCGCATCGCATCCATTTTTACTGACAACCAGGGCAATTACTTATATGTACATATCTGAATCTCAACACTTTGATTATGCAGGACCAATTAATTTCTTGCATGTTCGCATATTTATGGGCTCTAACACACCTCGCAAGGAGAAAACAAATCAAATTTGCATCGCTGCCCATTAAAAATATCATTCCTCAATGTCGGCTCATATCAAGTGGCGAATCTATGCCGACGTATCCTAACCCAAGTGTTCTGGCTTACTGACAACATGCAAAGTTGTGTGCCGGTGCCCTCGACTATCTTGCGCGAGGCATCTTCCACAATCGAAACCAATTTATCTGTGATCCATATCTCGGCCGCATTAATCTATTATGCTGCAGCTTTAATCTGCACCCTGTTCCTCGGCTCAGATGCAACACAAGGGCACACACCAAGTGGATACGAGTAGGTACTGCTCAACTCCAATGGAAACAAGACAGATATGTCGAAACGGACAGATTGAACATTGTGCACAATCTCGTAAGATGGTGGTAATCACGAAGGTGCACGTTCTATGTTCTGGCTATGAGTGAAGGTCCTGTAAAAATTGATTCCTTGTTAAAACAAAAAAACTGAAAAAACAACAACATTATCCAAAGAAGATGAATAAATGCTTTCGTTGTTGTCGGAGCACAGCGTACAGCAAACTCTGCTCCAATTTGTAAGTAATGCTGAGAAAGTATCTCGTTCAAAGTGCATGCTCTTGACTTTTTCAATCCTACGTGGGCAAACTGCAACATAAGCATTTCGATATGCAAACAGAGTTCCCACAAGCGAAATTTTCCAATCAGCAAATTGTGGACTATAGTTGCCAGCCAGCCAGGCGCAGAGGAGGGTAGCTGTTTGTGCGGTCAAAACCCATGACAGACACACAACTTTGGGTTTCTTATTTCAGTTCTGACTTTGCGCAGAGGTGTTAGATACGATTTGGAATTGATTTGTTGAACCGGTCGTGTAGTAATGTACGACTATCGTTTGTAGCAATTGTTGTTATGCAAAGTAAGTTGTCGCAGGAAATGGAACAAACCGATAAATAAGTCTCGTACATGTGTACGCTGTTCGCGAATGTTTCGATCGACACCGTGCTCAGGCATTTGAGTATTAATTGACATAAATCGATCGTTTATTGAAAACACCCACTGGAGTGTGTATTAATTTGAAAACATTTTCATGAAGCTGTCCAAGTAATGAAGTTTGTGTTTTATTTGCTGAGTGGTTGGCCAATCTGATGAGATATCAGACTAATTGATGGTGAATGCGTCCAAGAATATGTAGACGAGACAACCACATAGCAGATGGTCTTATCTATGAATAGATTTGGATTAAGTGACGGCTGAGTGAAACCTAGATGAGAGATGTACATGACAGCGCAAACCTACGTGCTTGATGCGAGATATGTCATCGCATATACCAATCGGCTTTCCATTAGTGATGCCACAGGTCAGTCTATCTTCATAGAGGGTGCTTTTTTTGTTTGAATTCGTTTGGCCGCCATTTTGGTTTAGATGATATGTGTCAGTTGGCGTTTGACAGTTGTATGAACGGCGGAGAAATGGGAGACGTGAATTTAAACACATTTTGACTAGTAGAGTATTGTTAGCAAAGCTAACTCTAGTCCCTTCTCTTATGGGAGTACTTCAAGTAAAAGTTGTATATCAATAAACCAACTTAAGGACAACGTTCGAAAAATCTGCTTAAAAGAACTTGCTTTTGCGCCATGGCCAGACGGAGTCACTTGAACAACATCATACACCACAATGAATGCTAAGACCTTCTTTGAATCATACTATGAGTAACACTAAATTTGAAAGGACATATCTTGATAAAATTCAAACTGGAAGACGAAGGTATTAGGTTAGATGTCTATCCTCCATTCACGGCAGGATTCGCTTGGACCAGAGCGAGTCTTTTGTGTTACCAAATGAGCCGGTCGCTGCTTACCTAACGCACAGTGATCTGTCAGTAATTCGACTAGAGCACCTTTGCGTGGTCTGTTGATAAGCAGCAGCCTCGTTGTCCTGCGTCTACACAAGTGTGGCCACTGCGGCTTCATGAGTATCCATAACCTTCGCCTCAAATACACTGCTAAAGTCTGGTAGTCTAAAAAACATGCTTACAGTAGAAGAGACTGAAAACAGACCATCCGTGGTGTCTATTTTTATTAGCGCAGGGTATTATTGGCGTGCCCAGTATCTCTGGGGGGGCTGTAGAGATATTTCAGTTTCGACGTCGATTTCATTGCGACCTCTATCCAGAGGAATGATATACAGCATTGTTTCCAGTGCACCCGAGAGAGTTGTACTAAGGGCCGTCCACCAGACTAGAGTTCCATACATGAATATTCGTTTTTCCTATCGCCGTGTAGCAGTGCACTATTTTTGTGGACCCTACGCTCTATGGGTATTGCGAAGGTCTAGTACCGTAGCTCTCCTAATACATTTTTGTATGTTAAGCTTTCATGCTAGTTTCCTGACATTCACTTGGCAGTATTATCTCTGGGATTCTGTGCCTTTTAACCAAAAAAATTAGCACCGCTTCGGTGAATTGAACACTAAGTTCGCAGTTATGTGGAAGCAAGACGTTGCTGTGCGCCTTATATTTTTTACACGAATGAGTGCCTATTGTTTAATATTGTGCCGGAAGGATAATTCATATTTCAGAAGCTTTCTCATGACAGGTATACCCCCGGATGTTTATCAGACGATCACGGTAGTTGGATAGTGAAAAAAAACTGTTTATGAATTTAACGAGAACAAAATTAGGCAACACATAGTTCAATTGTGATACAGATAGCTTCAAAATGAGGTTTTCTAGTTCGAGCAGAATTTGCTATATTGGATACAAGATTGAAGGTATTTACATATATATTTTGGACCGGCTGAATTCAGCTCTAAGTGGAGTAATCTCCACCTTGCAGGTTTTGAGCATGCCCAAAGAATATGTTCTGCCATTTTTTTGCTCTCCACATAGTCAGTCAATATCTAATAGTATCATTGTGGAATGCGCGAATATTCCGTTAAGTATAAGATACTTGATGAAATTGTAGCAGTTCAGTATACCATATAGAATTTAAGAGCTAGCAGAACTGCTTCACTGTCAATTGCATGTACTTTTTGAAAGGTTTGAAAGGTTTCCAACTACTGTAGTGCGCTGACAACTATGACTATACATACCCCACAACTTTTTTTTTAGTTTGGTATCTTATTTAAGGGCAAGTTCATGGTAAGAAGTTTCTCAAGGTTTTCTTCAAGGGGCTTCGCTTTTTCCGGACAAATCGAATAGCCCTTGTGTGTTTCTCGAAAGAGTACAGGGACCGTTTTCTGAGACTGATGGTTAGGGCATTAGGTTAAAGGCATCATTTAAAGTATAAATATAAAGTTTATGACAATATCGTCTGCACAACTGTACCAGCTTATGTTAGTAATTCTAGGAGTTCAACTATGACCAAAGTTTAAAGAACTTTGTAACCTATAAGTGCTCCAATAGCCGTTTATATTAAACAGCTTAACTTTATTTCGACAGAAATGCATCACATTATATAAATATGTACATACGTAAATCCGGAGATTTCTACTGTAAGTAAACCCATAAGCTTTTGAATTATTCAATTACTACAACAATTGGGCTATATTTTCTATAGTTAGCTATAGATACATGTCTTATATGAATATATCTTTAAATTTAGTGATTTTATTATTGGCTCCAGCATAACTTATTTAAAGCAGCTTCCCCAAGCTAGCAGCTCGCATTAAGACATTTCTTTTAACTAACCCAACCACCATATCTAAACTATTATAATTAGAATTTACAACCGCCTAACGAGTAGTCGCCATTATGCGCAGACGCCAAAAACTTCTGTTTTCTCCCGACTTATAAGTAATATTTATGATGTCGGTCATCAACGATTCCATTAGGCTTATCTCGGACCTGAAATTCCACACTCATAAACTACACGCAACGCTATACAGCTTATAACAATATCGAATTAAATTAATAATGCCGATATCAAATTCTTATGTAAATAAGATGTAAGGTTCACATGGGTTGAGCTGTCAATTAATCAACCCTGCCACACTAGACACCTATGGCAGGCATATGGCAGCCTTTGAATGGATGCTCAATTAAGTGACAAATTTACATACACATACGTGCGTATTTATAACCAAAATAGTTTCCTACGTTCAGTAAAAACAACCATTTTCCACGCATTTTAAAAACATGTCAACTGAAGCTGATCGTATAAAAGTGATTTGTAATTAAATTTGATTTAAATGCTCGTAAAAAATAAAACAAATTAATCCAGTACTCGGGTGCATGAATAAATCACAGCCCACGTGAAAAGGCCAGCACGGTCTGGCGACTAATTTCGCCTGTCTGAAGTTCGTCCAGAACAGGTCCACGCATACATGCGGTTCTAATGACCGTATTAATTGCTATAAATTAGTAGCTAAAGAGTGCCTCGACTAACATTGATTCGGAGCTAGGTTAGGACGCTAAATGGTGGTTATCTTCTAGTCAAGAACTAGTTATGCACTGACTGCGCAACCTAGGACTATTTTCACTGATTATGTTAAATTAATTTATGTGATTAGACTTTTGGATTTATTGCATCGAGGCGAACGTGATTATAAATTGAAAAGTGTACCCAATGTCTTTGAGGTTATTTATGTAATTCCACGAATTGACGCACGTATCTTTATCGGCCAAACAAATAAACCCATGTTGCTTTGTTTCGAGACATGTCAAAGCCATTGCTGGTGGTTAAGAAGTTTCGTCACGTGCTGCCGAATGATGCTTGGGCGCTTGCAATGTCGAAGTCTAATAAGATTGTAAAGACATGTTCAATTCGGGCTTTGTTCAACTTTTGGTGACCGAGAAGTAGTTAGACGTACGGTTAATGTTTGAACGTAAAACTTACGTAAATGCATATGTTGGTGTTTTAGGCATTTATTAAATTAGGTTTATGATAGCTAAGATGTGATAGGTAGACCCTACCGGGAGAAAGTACATGTTATGGGAGAGCCAGTAACGGTGAAATAAGAAACAACTTCGGTCACTTGTACAAACTATGAAATATTTCACTCAGACGTTATACTATCAGAAAGCAAAACCCATTTTACTGGAACTTATTTCAGTCATAAGGTATTTACTGTAGGTACCACCACTCACCATATCTGAGCAGAGTCGAGAGTATCAGTAAAAATGCCGCTGACTTCACACAAATATTTCTCGTTTCCCCGTGACCCGTGGCTTGACAAGTATTAAAAGATGCAATATTACGACCAAATTCAAAGAATTGGTTTCTCGTATTATTTTGGAACGTTGCTACAGACGTAGATACTCTTAAAGCTCCAACTATTGTTTGCAGTATAGATCTGGGTTGGAAAAACAGAGTGAAGTGTCGTAATAATCCATGAAAACACCAGATCTTTGGCTAGTTTTAGAGCTATTCGTGATGATTTGAGTACAGCCTAGTCCAGGCTCTGGCAGAACTCAGTCCTGAACCAAAGGAAAGTCGACTGCAGCCAAAGATTCCATGTCATTGGATAAAACGGCATATCCGTGGAACCAAGGTCGTAGAATAAATGTCGCCCAAGACCGTCAAAGCTATCTAAGTTGGTAGATTGCTTTGATATGAGTATCAAAGTTTGGTAAATACAGAAGAACCCTAGCTATTCTGCAGACGACCAACGCGGTTCTTTTAAGAACTTAAAAAGTTCTTATCATTGTCGTATAGATTCCGAGAACTTTTTTTGAATATATGTATGAAGATCACATGTCTTGACTTATAAATCTGAATCTCTTTGCGATAAAGTAGCCATCTTTTCTACTTTTTCGAAAAATCTGGCAACTTCGACAGAGTTTCTCTTCAAAACTAGCAGTATGTGAGTTATACTCTATTGCGGTAAAGATAAGATAAGACTATCAAATAGTTAGTGGCATAGCTTCGTATTTGTTTGAGTACCATTACTGTACACTTCACCTTAACACTTTCAAAGAAAATGGATGGGGATACTGAAGGGGTTATGATACTATGAGAACTCAATGTATACGAAAGTAAAAAGTAATCGAAGATGAAAAGCACGCAATGAATAAGCAAGTCTATGTCATAAGGTATTTTGAAGCTACTTTTGGTACACAACATCTCATCAGACATCAAAAAACAAACAATAAGGCTCTGTCACTAATAGCTAGAGAGACTCTACCTACATAATTTTACATCTCAGTCCTACTACGTTTGAATATGTTGCTGAAGGATGGATTCAAAAGTAGTTGAAAATATTCGGGTCATTTTGAGCGCAGAATCTTTTAACTTTGGGATACCACAAGCTATATGTACATCGTAAGCAGGGACATGTAAAGCGAATGAAACCAGCAGGGTTTTTGAAACTCAAGCAAAGCATAATATAATGAACGACGCCTTACTCAACTTGGACTGAGCAACTTCATTCGATACCAACCATCGGGTCTTATTATAATGAACAACAGAAATTACACGAAATCAAAAGCCATCAAGAGATTGTTTAACTATTTTAGAGCAAAATTCTTACATTAACACTTTAAGTCTGTTCCTTAGAACAGCGTATTTCAGCATCTTTGAGGTAAAGTACTTGAGGTTATCAGAAATAAGAAATAAAGTTTGAAATTAATGGTCCTCATCATATCAGTGTACAATTTGAAACACCCTTCCAAGAGACAGAAACTTCCATCATCTAGTTATGTTCTCAAGAGCAGAATAAAAAATACATGTTAATGCAACTATCTTGAGGAGATGCTGTTACATACGAACGTCTCTTTTCGAACGAACACATCTTGAAGTCTAAAAAACACTCAAACAAATAGGGTTTGATCGATTAAAAATTATAAAGAGTCTTTAAAAAGTCCCCCTTAAATGTCAGTAATGAATAATTTCTGAACGCCAACTTTTTTTATTTCATCTTTGACATTTCTAAAGCAGAGAAGTGTAAAATTTTAACCAAAAACTAGAACAACGCTGCTTCGACTTATTATGAAAATGGTCGATCATTCTATATATCTTTACTATAAATATTGTAAAATTGCTGATTTTTCTGTTGTATATAGTCGTGCAAAGGAGGGCTAGTGAATAAATTCGAAGAAATCGGTCGTTCCTCAGTCTGATGGACCAAAAAGTTGATGCTACATACAACATTGGTCTTGCAGCATTTCAAAGCTCACCATCTCTTCATCGGTTTCAAAGATGCATATGACAAGGCGATACCTTAGTTTGGAATACCCGTAAAATAATCCAGCTATGCCGCATGACGCTGGTGAACCCGCAGTGCAATGGGTAATTCGTGAACAAGTCCTCTGAACTATTCCAAACTGCCGGATTTCGGTAAGAAGTGGAACTATCTGTTCCACTTCAATCTGGAACAGATAGTGCGCAGGGCAGGTCTAAACACGGAAGGCACAATGCTGGGATATGCTGACGACATTGACATCACCAGTCGGTCCGTTATAGAAGGTTTCACAACAATTGAATAATGGCCGAAACGAGTTGGTCTTGAAGTAAATGAGGGGAAAACCAATGAAGCATAGGTCAAAATAACAAGGAAGACGAGAAGGAATACCGAACCTTCGTTTTAAGGATCAATCGCGGATCCCAGAATGCATGCATACAACTAGATGCAGCGTGTCCAGGATCAAAGTTATTGGAAAGCTCTCATGTCTCAGACAGAGACTCTTTTTCAGCAGGACCAATAGTGAGACCAATAGTAGATGGTCCTTCCTAAAGACCGACAGAATTATGCAAAAGGATGGGAAATTCCATTGTACCCTGATAGAAGTAATCACGGGGCATAACACCCTACCACTTGGAAAGACTAACGACTTACGGGAGAAGACAAACATACATATGTCGGGGATGTGGAGATGAAGACGCCACCCTGTTTCTTACACTAGCTTCATCCGCCTAAGATTTCAGTATAACCGAAGTACCTCAAGCGAGTCAACTTTGTCCCAACTTCTTTAAAGATGCAGATTTAATTATTCAAATAGTATTAAAGTTTTATAAGAGGTAAGCAACCACGAAATCTAACTCCCATTTGATGACTACTTGTGAAAAAAAAATTTAACTGTATATCAGATTGAAGAGTACAGTACACGGATATTAACAATTAATCACGGCAGTTGGATTCTCCACAAAATACCTGCGGATATTGCATCAAGCCACACGGATAATTTGGTCAACTTAATTGAAATCACTCAATCAGGTATACCCTCCTTCGATTTACAATTCGTTACAATCATAAAATTACCAATTTATCTTACCCAATGCACTACACGTACGACTACACACAAATTGCAATGCAATCCATTGCAATTAACCGGGAGAAAGTTAAACCGCGACTTTCCGATTTTAAGACCATCGCCAATTAGCCATGTTGTCCATCAATTCGGTCCAATTGCAGTAAGATACTCAACGTTAGACACGTTGCGGTTTAATCTTCACGAAAGTGTTACTACACCATTGAGCACAGCGGCCAGATAAGGCCTCCGGCAATTGCTGGAAAGTGCAACTAAACGTCTCGTCGCTATGCCCAAAAAGAGCTATATCCCCTCTAATGGAAACAATTAACCTGAATCAGTTGCCCAAAGTGTTTCATTCATTAAATTTATCTCCATCGGTGCCACCTGCAGCAAAAGGTATTGCATGCTCTCTTTACCTTTTTTTTTGGTTTGGTTTTTGTCTTACATATGACGCGCTAAGTCGCATAGCAAGTGATGCGCAATGAGCTTTCTACTGAAAGAGAAGTCGCCTCTCAACCTCGAGGCTGGATAAAATAAAATGTAAGAAAATTTACATTTTAATTACATCGGTGACTGTAATTTAGTTTTTTTATTAAAAAATTTTGCGCGAACAGGTACGCAAGTAATGGTTAATTGAAAAACCTAATGGTACGTGGATACTACCAGGCCACGTAGTGGACACTTCATTAATCCGTTAATTGGTGATGAGAAGCTGTCGAGGTGAATACCCGCGGAATGATTATCTATTAACTAAGATACATTTTTTTGTTTCAGAATGTATCTTTTCTCCCGAAGTGATGCCTCTGGAGACTAACTGAGGGCCACTACGAGTAGTATTCAAGAACAAAACACGGAAAGTGGTTATGTAAATTTCTAAATATGGATTTTTCTTTCCCTAATTGTTGTTGTCGTGTTGCCGCTGCTGCTGCTGCTGCTGCTGCTGGCTGATGGAAGCCAAAAGATCAAAAGAACAACTCTGCATACATTATGGATGTGGCGGGACTTGAGTTGTTTTTATAACGAAAACGTTATGTTGTAATAATTTATTGTTTACAATTTAATTTCGGAAGACAACAGGGCCGAGGATTAAGTCCTCATTCGCGATTTTTCCCATCCATTTGTGTGACTAATGACTGAGGTTAGGCTACCAACAGTTTTTTGTTTTTTTTTTCTAATGAGCCAGCACCACCATATTGAGTCATAGACACTGTTGTCAGGCTATAAAAATAGAAGTTAAATGTGAATAAAGAAAGGCTTTGGATCGTTAAATTCAATAAGAAGATACGAAGAATGCGCCATGGCAGAGATACACCGGCAACGATTGGAATAAACCTCCAACTCCATTGAAAATCAGTTTTGTTTTGTGCGTGTATCTTTTCTAGAGTGTTTCGGGATTACAAAAATAAAGAAAAAAAGATTTCAAATTGATTTATGACATAATTGAATGTTGGAGTCCGAAAATGACTTCACAGATTCTGCTGCTTTTCATCATAATTGATGGTGACCCATTTATCCGACGGTAGTTTGTCATTTAACTGTTATTCGGAAGAGTTATTTGGTACGTTAGGCTTAATGTCCTACTGCAACAGTAGTGGTACACTTTTGTTGGGATTAATTATAGATTGTCTGGCGGGGGAAATGCATGGAAAACGCGCCCTCACCGAAAGAAGATGTTGAGTTCTGATGAATAATGGGATAATTAAGGCATTTGAGGTTACGCCATGGTTAAGGCTTGGTCAAGACGTGGCTCGTATCTGTGGGTATTAGCTTCCGTTGAAAGAAGGCGGTCGGTAGTCAGTTGTGTTGGGCAGTTTAAATGAGTTCTTGGATTTGCATTCGTACATAATGGCTAATAAAATTATATTAATGTAGGTACATAATAGCGAATATACTTACATTTGGCATGCGAACGGAAGTGGTGTAACTCTGCGAGATTAGTTTCAGTTTTAATGGGTTAAGTTGAGGAGTTTATTCTGTTAACAAGAAGTTTGTGAGATACATTCAAAGAATAAAATTGTTAAATACCGCCCAGATAATAAAAATTAAGTTTCATCTCCGTTGCAATTGCAAAACATCTCATCATTGGCTCATAAAAACTGAGCTGGGATTTAGAGGAGGAAAAAATACAATAATATCATCGAATTAATTACTACTCTGAACAAATCAATTACTGAACTTAACGAGTAGCTTCTGGGCATTTTATAGAAGAAGTTTGGTTTTAATAGGAAGTTTTAGTTTGCCAATGCAGGAATGCAAATGTTTTACTATTCAATACTGAAAGAGAATGAAGACATTAATTAGGCGGAAAAGAACGAGTTTATATATTATGTGAGTTGAAAATGGGTATTTAGTCACATGTAAATACATACATAGCTGAGGCCATTCAACTTTGACCCGTTGTATTAAGATAGTCTTTCAACGGGTCCCCATTGTATTACAGTTCGGGGTGCACTATACTTTATGTCGGTATGTGAATATGAAATATTTTAAAAAGAAATCAAACGATTTCCATATGTTCCATATGTTTACAATTCATTTGGACTAGTTTTTGAATACAACATCGATCAAGTGGCCGCCTCTATTGACCAAAGTAAAATGTGCCCTTTTTCGACCATTTCGGGCGGTATAACGACGATTTCGGCACAAACGTTTGCCGTGAGCTCGTCAATGGTCTGAGGCTTGCTGGCGTACACTTTGCTTTTCAAAAAACCGCACAAAAATAAGTCTGTTCTGCAGACTGGCTAAATCAATGTCGCCATTTTTTGACAGCAGACGTCCAGCGAATTTTGTGGCATGGCGCACCGTCTTATTGAGACCAGTAAACGTCCAGACTTTATTCACACCGAATATCGATTCCCATCGACTATTTTCCGCAAACGCCGTCACAAACAGTCACTTTTTGATCATCCAATGGTGTTATGGGTTTCGTGTGAATTCATTCATACATTACGGTGGTCATAGGAACAAGGTACGACGAGTATACACAGCTATGGTGGGTAGCAGGATTCTCAGGTAAGCAGCTGCTTTTTGATCAAAGTTCTACTTCTAATCGAGAATTGCTCGATAAGAGCATTTGCTCTGGCGTGTTAGACCTAACATTTTGTTCAGAACTAGTAGATTAGGTGGTTACATTAATCACATACAACATATACACAGATATGTACGTAGAGTTGGTGATCATTGTACAATATACAGATTGAGCAATATATTTATAAAATAATAAACTACGATTTACATAAATGTAAATGTAATGTAAATTTCGCAAAAAACTGCTGCCACTAAGCTGCGGGCTCTAAAAGAAGCGGTTTAGGTGAGCGGAGTTGTTAGTGCAACTCAACATCAGTGCTATGTCTGATGATAGCTTTAGGTTGATTTATTGAGTAGGTTATGTATGATATGATTTGTTCATAAATCTACATTGACTTACTATAAATCATTTACTATTAGATATAAAAATCCAAAACTTCCTGTATGAATGCAACCTGATAGTGAACCAAAAAAAAAGGTTATAATAAAGTGCACGACTGTGTCGTACAAACTTCCACCTACAACTACATATAAGATTGCGCGCATTTATGGTAAAAACAAGAAACGAATATACATACTTATGTACATATACATATGTATGTATGTGTGGATTAAAAGTAAATAAGGTTCTAAGAAGTTTTCCGCAAAAAGGGTTACGCCATGAAAATTAGGTTCGGTGTTCATCTTGCTTTTCTTAATAAATTGGCTATCAGGAAAGTACTGTCTTAAGTTGTTTTCGCCAAAATGGTGGTATGCTATCTTATAGCACTTTCTAAACACAGACCATATATGAAAATAAAGGAATATCGATTGAGACGTTTTCGAGAAAATCGTATTTGCAGCTAAGTTGGGCATAAGTAAAGTACTTTTGGCAAAAAACTAAAAAAACCTTTTATAGAAGTTAAGTTCTTTAATCTAATTTAAACATTTAAACAAACAATTGTTATAGCCGTTTCCAAGCCAATAGGCTTTCAGCCATATTGGTCGTAAGTACCATTACAACGTATTTTGCCCAAAACCTGGTACGCCATCTTTTTATCAAACAAAACTGGCTACAAGTAAAGTGCCATTATTATTAATTTTGGTAAAGAATAGGGTATATAATGTAATATGATTTGGCCCGACGAAGTCAAATATCAAATTTAATCAAAATCTTTAGAGTCGTTTTTGAGAAAATCTTAAGTAAAGTAAGTACCGCTAATATTTGGGGTAAAACAAAAATTTCAATTTAGCCTCGAGGGATTATCGCAGAGTCTATAAGTTCGATCTAAATGCGTCCACCCGTTTAGGCTGTAGCCTCGTGCACAGACAGACTGCATTGGCAGACCCTTTTTGGACTTCTTTATGATAGTAAGTTTGCCAAGTTTGATTAAAGTCCCAGAAAGAAAGGTGATCCTATTGAACTACTTAATTTTTTTGCTACTTATTTGTGATCAAAATGTGGTAAACAATTCGGAAATTCATGGAAATAGTACATCCTTTATCGTTTAACCCAGAAATCTGAATAATTATGTAGCTTTGGCTTAGATATACTCAAGTCTTTGAAAAATCTAAAAATGTAAACATAGTATACGTTACTCAGCTTTCTAAAAAAAGAGAAGGTACCAGAGCCTGTACGGAGTACGTTTACAAATTACTGAGAACTAGATAAAGAACAATTGTGTGTATGCAGTGCCAGTCTGATAGCGTTTTCTGAAATAATTATGGGATAACTACGAATCTGCCACTGACACAATTCTAATATGTAGGGGTCTTGTTTTTTTTAAAGGCAACATCCATGTAAACCTAATCTGGGCAGATATAATATTAGTTATCTGCAAAAAACTTATTTAATATTGCTTTTCAACGAACACATGTATGCATAAACTTTATTTTCATATACATACATATAAAGTAGTACATCGTCCTCTGGTTAATCTGTCCTACTAAAACGACTTAAGCTTCCAACTAAATGTTATTTGAATGATTTACTAAAAATCGGAGTTTTAGAGAAACTCCTTCGAAAAGTAGATACATATATGTATGTATGTACATATATATGTATAATGATTAAGTGAGTCATAAAGGTCTATGTATATATTTTGTTTAAACAATTTTTCAACTTCTAGTAAAAATATCGAAAAAGGTGCAGGTATTTCAAATTATCTTAAACCTAATTCTACTTTGATGTTGCTCCTGTTTCCTGTACCTGTTTCAGAATGCTCCTGACATTCAGAAACCCAAAATTCGTTCCGTTCAACTATGGGCACATTCCACTTTCGGAAAATGAGGAATTTTCAATACTGAAAGTTAAACTGAAAATCAAGATCAAATCGAAACCTAACCAGTGCCACCAATACGTTTCATTTAATATTGATCGACAGATAAGATACTAGGCTTCAATTGAAAATTTTAACCAGGAAACATTTTCTTTCATAACCTCATACATTACACAGAAAAAGAAAAAAAATAAATAAATCTGTACAATATGCCTATTTCCATTCTGAAGACAAGAATAAATTTCAACTCATTATTCTGTTCATTTGTTAACAACCAAGACACGGCAGTCCTTACAGCTCGGTAGCAACACAGAACGAATACACTGTCTGTTATGAGCACTCCATTCTTATCGAAATAAATTTTACACTCGTACCCGGGCCAGTCCACAATCAAGGTAATAACTTTGTGATAGAACGCCATGTAAAACCCTAAGCTGTACCAAGATTAGCATAATATCTATGTGAAGGCATTCGGCGTGCTGGAAAAATGACTCGCTCGCGGCTAATGTCCGCGTTAGGATTCTATAGCTAGCAACACACAGGGAATTCCTTGGAAAATAAAATCTCTCCTCCGCCATGTACATACGTACAAGAGCGGGCTACGTAAAAACCCCATGCGACGACGATTCATGCATTTAAACACAAAAAATCACAACCTAGCATACATTCTATGTATATGTGGCTCCTGAAGAGAAGCCCATATTCATATGGCGTAAGCGATATCAATTCAGGCCTCAGCCAAACCCACCTTCGTCTCCGTATAATTTTATTGCTATTTATCCATTCAGTAGCTGTCCGAGATGGGTAAGAAATCGACGCCCAATGGCGGTTCCAGTTCTTCTTCGAGAAGGTGACTCCAACACACCCTCACTGCCAGGTGTTCACTCAATCGAACGTTGGGCCGAAAGCCTTTCTTTTTCCGTGTCTCAGATGATTAAACTTATTTTTTCCACCGAAAGATACAAAATCTGACTCCAAACGCAATTACGATACCGTCGACCAGAAGCAGTGTAAATGACCACCCGAAGTGGTCTTTGTGTATGTTTGTTTGGGGGCACTTATTCACTTTTATTTGGTGATCCACACACTCGCACACACTCGCGCGGTACTGATGAAGTAAATAGGCAAAAAAAAAAGAGTGCCACTGTGATTTATTGCCCGTCAAAATGAAACGGCCCGTTCTCTATTCAAACACACGCCCAGTACACTAAACGGAGTCCGACCACGAATCCTTGTAACACCGATTCGGCGGATAGCTGCGTAGGACGCGTAACACTTCGATCGCAAGCGGTTTCGCTCAGTGAATGAATTTTCGCACTCCGCTTAGCCCTTGAGTGGGCTAAAATGGAACTTTTCCGAACCGAGGATGGGCGTACTATGCGCAAGTACGACAACGTAATCCACACAGGCGCGGAGAGACACGAATTCCATTAATACTTTGTCAACACTTTGGAGCGCGATGTAAAATGTCACCGTCACCGTCGACGTCGACGTCGCAGTTGTTGTCGTCGTCGTAGTCGTCGTCGTCGTCGTCGTCGTCGTCGTCACCACGTCTTGTTGTCCTGAGACAAGTAATACACTAAGAAGGGCTTAAGACGACAAATGCTATCAAAATACTCGTCCGGCTAATATGCGGATACACGTACACACAGGGAAACCAATTTAAGGTAATTTTTTTTATTTTTTTTTGTTCTCCTTTTGATTTTCTTATTCTATGGTTACCTGTCCGACAAACAGGTGCAACCGATCGCGATCACGTTTTCTCACTTACTGATCGTGAGGTTTGATCGAACGACCGAAGAACCTCGGCTCAATGTTGTGGACTGTGCAAGGTTTAAGCCGAGCTTCAAGTTTGGTTGTTATCTGTTCGAACCGACGACCATCGATCTGATGGCAATGAAAGTGAATTTTTCCTTGTGATGGCGCAAACCTGTCGATCTTGTCGCGGTCGCGGTTGGTTGTTGTGTGGATTGTTTTGTAAGCCACTGTGTGGATTGTTTTGAAAAAAAAGCTTGATACAAAATTGAGAATGAGAACAACATTTGGCGCCAAAGGTTTTGTTGTATTATTTTACACAATTTAGTATACTTCATAGATGATTTAGCTTACAAGTATCTAAAGGATACTCCTCTACTTTTGCGAATATTTTTGGAAGAAAGTGAAAAAAATAAAACTGTAATGAATAGATTAAGAAAGAAAGATTGATAGATATAAACACCAACATATGTATGTATGCAGATACTTTTATTTGCATTAAAGTTTTGTTTGCATTTTAAGCTTTAATGTCTACAGAGAGATGAAAAATTCAATCCTATGGAAGTTTTGGCTCAGTGAGTAATTGCGTTGGGATACTATGTGGGTGTTTGTACATACAAGAGAAGTTTTCAGAATCCCATTAGACTACCTCAACGGATTTGAAATGATATGCACACCATCAAGGGGTATGCTATGATTTTATGCTGCTACTCGATAATACAAGCTACAAGGATATTCTAGTAAATAGTCTTACATGACTTGATTTAAGAATATTAACGAGTACCTTATGTAACTTATAAATATAGTTAAGATCTGTCAATTACTCATAACCCTTAAAGGTGTCTAACAACCTCAACAAGTCCGGGTATTAGAACAGAGAAAACCATTTGTTCAGGAGGGCCGCTCCGAACATGAACTAACGACTTTAAATTTCTGATTTTTCTTTCTTTTATATTCTTCCAGATATCCCACACTGAGCATCCCAGTCCTGCTCTACGGCAACGCAGAGGCGTGGACTATGACAAGAGTGGATGAGATCGCTCTCGGTTGTTATGAGAACAAAATACTTGGGGTCATTTTTTGTCCAGTATGCACAGACTGAAAGTGGAGAAGAAGACACATGCAACCATTAACTGACAAACCAGAAGAGCTCAAATAAAATGATTTAGATAGCTGGATCATGTAGAGCTCATGGACAACAATGCTGTGGCTCTAAGTGTCTTCGTATACACCAGGAGATGGTGATGTAGACCTTGCTTGAAAGTTGGGGCCTCAAGAACAATAGAAGTCTACTCCTGGCTACAGTTGGAACTTCAACATTACTCTATCCATCAAAGCTAAACATAAGAATAGTGGTTACGTACGTAGCCTTGTTAAACTCCAAAATCATGATTTGTATAAGGTCTGATACTTGTTCCTGTTATAAGTATCTCTTATCTTTATTGTAAAACAAACGGTTATCCAAAATCTAGTGCACTCAGACTATACGATTCTGTGCAAAACATAGAGGGTTTTTCAATAGGAACATAACAATTTTGTATTTTAAGACAAAAGCACGTTTAAACTATTTTTTTGGTTTGTCAATGTCAAAACTTCAGCCAAGGTTTATATGTTTACCACGGTGAAATTCATAAACAATCAACTTTTTTCTTAAAATAACTACCGAATTTCTGAGTCGGTGGTCGGAATTTTAACAGCGCTTACTCCAATTTTCGGTCGTAATAATTGTTCCATCCAACAGACTTTATATTCACTCACTATTGAATGTTCCTGTACCAGTGAGACAACGCACCGATTGAAATACCGAACATATCGCAACAGTAAGTGTTTCTGTTCAAAACTGTCAGTGCACACTGTGGAGAATTTGGCGTAAAGATCTTGGCCTAAATCCTTACAAGATCAAATTAACTCAAGAACTGAAGGCTCTTGATCATTTAAAGCAGCAAAACTCCCCCGATTGGGGTTTTGCCAAAAGTTGGAAGAAGATCCTGAATTGCATAGAAAAATTATCCTCATTTATGGCTTAATAACTAAATATACGTTATTGGATAGCAACAAGCCCACTAGTGTTTCAAGAGACACTTAAGGTGATATCATGCCGGAGGTTTGATTCGACCATATTTTTTCGTCGTCATTGGAGTTCGCTATCTTACCATGTTGGAAGACTATTATTGGCCAGTACTGCATGAACTTGACTTTAAAGACACATGTGGTTCCAACAAGATGGTGCCACATGGCACACAGCTGGTCAAACAATTGACACATTCAAGGGGAACAATTGTTCTGTGTTTTATTTATGTAAATACCAAATTGTTATGTCCTTTTTAAAAAGTGATAATTCTGTCTGAAATATAAACTATGCTACACTATACTATGTAAGAATGTTAGGAATTCTGCCGGTAGGCTAATAGCCTACGTAAACTTAAATTTATGCCACTTTCGTAGTCCATTGAAAGGATTTTCTTCGGTTTTTTTTCTCTGCTTACATAATGTCTACTCCTTTTAATTGGAACCATTCTTGAAGTATGGCAAAGACTTTTTATGTTCCAGGTTATTTCAACTACTTGCCGCTCATGTTCGAAAGTCGCGGATTAATTAAACCATATACGCGATTCGATTACATAAAAAGCCCGAGAAAAGATGCCGTCCAACGGCCGAGTGCGGTCTTTTTAAATTCATTGGCCATAATCGAGTTTGCTCAATGCACTGCACTAGTACATTGGCTACACGCTCCTTTTGTGTGATCTGCATAACAGCTCGCTTCGAACAGGAAAACACTTTTAGTGTCTAGGACGCCCGGACGTTCATGATAGTAGGGGGTACTATGAGGCAGCGATGCCATCTGCTGTGCGGGAATGGCCATAAATATCGTTTCAGTTTCGCATTGCACTTTTCCTTTTCCCTTCATTTCTGTAGGTCGCTGATCTTACACGGTCTTCTAATTAGCCATTGGCGTGGTGATTCTCTAAACCGGGTCCCTACGGCAAAGGCAAAAATGCAGCCACTTGACATGGGAGTGCTCTGTTGGTCGCGGTCTCGTCCCGATCGTGTGTAATTGGATTATTTGACCGTCGAAGGACGTACTCATGCTGGGCATGCTTCTGATTAAGCCATACTTAAATGGAAAATAATAACATGTGTTCGCTTTAAAATGAAAGCAAATGCTACACGAAGAGGATGCAGAGAGGACAGATTCAGAATGATTGATGTCATCGTGTTTTGCTGGAAAATCGAGAGTACTTTCGATGATAACGCGCCATAATCTCTTTCAGATTCAAATGAATCAATCATTCGCACTTTTATTGCGTTTTGTCACTGCGAGAAATGATTAATTGCAGAGAGTCAGTAGGAAAAGTGGAACATTCAGCATTCACGCAGTGGGTAGCAGTGAATGTCACTGCGAAGATAAACCAAACGTGATTGGAACAAGTAGTGCGGAAAAGATACTTTTATGATACTCATATGTGGGTCTTCGCATTGATTGCATACGATTTTGTTTGCTTAAGCGAATAAAAGGGTGAGGCTAGACTGATGATTGGCTTGAGATAACGCTCATATGTAAATATAATTCATTAATTTATTTTGAACAAATATACGGCTTGACTTTAAGTTTTTCTGAATCTTCTTTTCGGGCGATCTAGTGTTTAATCTTCTTCCACTTAAATTTGGATTTGATGTAAGACTCACTAGTTTCACCCTCACTTGATGTCAGAGTGCACATTCTTTAGGTAAAAGTTCAGAGGGACACCTTGTGTCATGATCGGTACTGAAAATATCGAGGAACTACTTCTGTAGACTGTACAACGGCGATAAATATCAACATCCCGCTGTCAGCTAGAATTAGCCACTCAGAGTGATCGAAGAAAGCTATTGCAACTGATACCTTGTCGGCCAAGGCAGTCGAATCGGCAGAACCCGACTTAGTAACTTATTATTTTCATGATGAGATTGAATGGCAAATGAATGGAATTTCAACATATTTTGCCCGATTCACAAGAAAGACTAGATAGGAGACTTTGTCAACTCTGCCACCAGGCTAGTCATTATGGCAGGGTGAGGCTACACTGTCTTCAAAATCTCCTACGACTATCTGTAGTAAAATCACATTAACTTGGGTCCCATGATATATAGACATCCCACCGAGCTCTTTATCTGTCATTGTTCTCCAAAACATCTCCGCACACATGGTGACTACGTATGTTTTATTATACATGCATATCAAACATATTGTTTGTGAGTCCATCACCATTGCTCGGATCAAACACTTAGATACATAAAAGCTTTATCTTCCCTTTGATGTCATTCATGAACTTCATTTCAGCTAAGGGGCAAAACTACTCAACATCTTCAAGGGGATACCACAAATGATCTCCATGAAGTTCTGTGTCACTGTTCTCTGAGGCTCCTTCAAAACCGCTTTACCCAATTATCTTAAAAAGAAAGAACCAAGAATAATGTGTACCATTTGCAGTTCCTTTGGACTGAACGTGCTTTTAAATAATAGGGCTGTCCTCGAATATCGATTTAGAATGAGCTATATCGCACATAAGGTCATGAATGTTGGCTTAGTTGTGTTAACTCGGATACTTGTCGAAGAACAGCCTCTCTTGCTCTTCTAAAATACAAAGGATTGAGGTTATGTAAGGTTCGTATCTGAAATGATGTATTATGCCCAATTCGACCTAAACTTTCAATATGACGCTGTATGTGCAATATGATGGGCCAATACAAGTGTAGATCGTCAGACCTTAGTTATGGATAAATGTAGATCTAGTCTGGTGGAATCGGCAGAAGCTTTTCAATAACTGGTTTGGCTTCTCTATCATCGTTTAAAGAAGTAATTCTTCTCTAAATTGTCTGGAATAAACCCTCTCGTGAATGTAAGGGGTTGGTTATTCGTCAAGCGAAACATTATACCGGTACAAGGAAGTATAACGGGACAGGATGGATTCCTCAAAACTGCGTACCAGTTTCGCTACTGAGAATCTAATGTATGATGACGTTTTCAGACTTACTCGTAGAGTTCCAAGATCTTCTAAAATAAATAGCTTTGCTGACAAAAAGCAGTAATTGTAACGACCAAACTCCTCGATGAGCTTGAACATGATTGCACTATCGGGCTAGTACGCATGGGTCTACAACCTCTAGAAGAAGAGACAGAAGCATTGCTTTACAGTGGCTGGTATGGACGATCACTTTATTGTTTCCATACCGAAATTGTAGTACCTTGGCATTACTTTAGATGATGACAAGGCTACAAAGCCAACGGCTGGCCTGGCAAGGATCATGTCAAATATCGGCCGAAGCATAGCATAGGAAGAGATTGCTCTTTTAAAGAGTGCAGCATCGTGAATGTTCTACGGCTACTAAATACAAGAAGATTGAGGCAGTTAACACGTTGAGAGTATGCAGCGCCTTCTGAACGCCTTCTGAACGGCGCTGCATGTATAGTGGGTGGCGCAGTACTAATAGACCTTCTTGACAAAGAAGCACATCGAAAACATTGTGCCATAACGAAGTGATACTGAGGGACCACCAAGGACAATAGTTGAAGATTGACAGAAGAGATGGTATCATTTTAATAAGACATGTTGATATTGATCCACAACATAGAGGCTAAGATTAATAGTAAGTATGGTGAGCTGAACTTCTGCCTCCCTCAAATGCTTACTGCCCATGTATGCTTTAGAGCCTACCTGCATAGGTTTGACAACCGCCTATTCCCCAAAGTTCACGAAAGAAGCGGAAGATGGGAAGATATTATGTTCCATTGTCCACGACACCATGAAGAACGACAAAATGTTCATGTATAAGCTGGATGAGAACATAACCCTAGATAACATCACCAGACAATTGAAGACCAGACAAGAGGCTTGAGAAGTAGTTAGCGACACTGTGACAAACATTATAAAGGGCAGCGAAGACAGGAGGCTGGCAACACGAATGAACTGAACACATACGTCTGAAGTCTCCTTCGTAATGAAATGCTTGACAGCAGTGCTGCAAGGACTAGTAGTAGAAAGAGGGAACTGGAAGGGAAGGTAGTGTGCGTGAAAATTGCATATGGATTTAGTCTTGTCTTTAAAAGATTTCCACCTTTCAAAACAAAAATATAGTAAGAATTGAGTGACCTCTAAACGCTAAAACATGGTTTTTACCAAGTGTGGTCTCCCTAAAATTGCTCGGATAGTAAGACTTGATTCAAAACATTTCTTCATTTATCAAAATTGTTAGAGTACAATGCCAATGAATCGTTTTAGTGAACGTTGGCAGACCAGTCTGCAGACAGTCGAACAAGGTGTCAGTAATATAAAGGTCCACCTGCAAAAGTTTTTGATTTTAGAGTGACCAAACTGATTTATTTATTTTGTGTAAAAATGTTTATAAAATATTTCTTTTCGGATTTAATGAAATAATAGTCTTTGTTTTGGAGTTCTTACTTACTTACTTACTGTGCCTTAAATATAATTATTTTACATCAAACTAAACCATTTAAAACTAAAGCACTAATTTATATCAACAGGTATACATAGGTTTGTAAGTAAGTATGATACACTTGTTGGTTGATACTTAACTGGATAACTATAGGAACGTGTTCTCTAATTAGAAACGAAACAATGTAGATTCAATTTATCAAAAGGAAATATAAAACTAGACTAATGTGAAGGAACTGTTTGGATCCTGTTTATGTGAGAACTGCATCGCATTGTGTCTCTTATTGCGAATCACGGATCAAGACTTTGAACCACGTCTTCTTTGCAGTCACAATTAGAAAATAGTTAAAGCTGTATTTTGAAATGTTTTCATTAGCCTTCTAAACCTTGTATTATATATATAGGTACATACACATGTACGGGTACGCACTTTACTCACTTTTCCATATCCCTAAACGGAAATTGTAGAATTATTTACCTGAAACGAGAAAGAAAAATAAAAATTTAATTTTTAATACAGCGGTATTCTGAGAGACCTAAATTAAAGCCAAGCAACTAGGATCTGAACAAATTTATTGATTTCCCCTAAGGGGTCAGCAGAGCAGTTTAGTCGATTACATTGAACGCTTCACAGGGAATGACAATGACGATGAAGGGTACTTTATTGGTTCTATTAAGGGTTTGTGTCCTACTAGGACATTTGATATGTTCTTTTTATTGGTGTGCCAGGTGCGGACAACAAACCGGATTTCTCAACTAAATTAGAGAACAATGTAAGTCATCCCCTAAGGCTGTACAGGGGACTTCTTCTCTCCATTTGGGTACATGAAGTGGGTCATTGAATATCAATTTAATAGGTAGTTGATTTGAAATGGCTCTCCATGATGATGGTTTGGGAACAATTTTAAGGACACTTGCGTTTGATTTCAATTTAGTGGGAATATTGAAATTAAGTTTTACGAGTAGGAATAGAATTCATTAGCATGGTTTTTAATGATGCAACTTTAATTGAATTTTGTGCGTAGGTACATATTTGGTATGCAGGATGTTTAACAGAAAGCTACTGCTATTGCTTATCGCCCATGAACTACATTTAGGGAGATAAGTTAGAAGCTGTTAAGTTTACCCAAAAGTATTCTCATTTCTCATCAGATTACTCATTCTATACCTATCGGCAGGAGTTTTGATATAGAAATATTGCAAATCCAAGGTGGACATGAAGAAGATGGTCAGTTATTTAGAGCATCTGCCATGATATAGTGTGTTCTGTAGAAAAAATACTGGTAGCCCTTGAGAGGTAGTCAGTGCCAAATGTTGGGTTAATTTTCTCTCGTAGATATGTATGTATGCTTGGGCGCCGTGGCTCAGTGGTTAGTGCGTTGGACTATGGAGCAAGGGGTTCGAGGTTCGAATCCCAGTCGGAACACCTAAAAGTTTTTCACGGCCCCACCTCTCGCGAGCGTCTGACAAACATCCGAGAGTCCTGAGAAAGCTTCTCAAATAACAAATTAAACGGCATTAAACAGTAGGCCCCTTCCATTCGTGTGAAGAATATAACACCCACAACACGAATGGTTGTGAGAAGTTAGGCCCTGACTAGGCGATTGACGTCTTCATGCGTACGACTTTCTAGTAACTTATACTTAATGCCTTTTAAACCTATGGAATGGAAAGGAGTATCAAGTACGCTTGCGCGGCATCCTATTCAGGGCTCTAGTATGCGTTTCGCCACCCTCTAACTCTGTCCCAAGTTAACTGCTTTCTTCCTCAAATATTTTTGCCATTTTTGCATAAGGTGGCACAATCTTTCCTTATTTCTATGAGTGGATCCATAGAAGGGGTTATTTAGCAATCAAGTTATCTTTCTAACCGATTTCTCCTTCTGATAGCAAAGTTTATTGGCTCTTAAGTTGATATAATCTTCTATAGGATTCGGCCAAAATTCTAAAACTTATATGTGGACACCTACATATTTACGGCGTTTTCCAGGTTTCAGTCGTCAAGTCAAAACTGGTGCAACGATGCACTGTGAAGTACTTAAAAAACTCACTGCAAACCATGACGTCACACTTCCTTGGATTTTAGTAAATAGCGACTTTGAAGGGAACGAACTAGCGGACGAATTAGCCAGAAATAGCTCCGAACAGTATCTGACAATGGTTGTCGAGCTGTTTAGCTCTTGTTAAATGCAATATAGACCAAGCATTCGCGAAATTAGCTAATGATTAGCACTCCTATCTTGTCATGTCTCCAGAAAACACGATAACTAAAAAGATCCTAGCGCTTAAGAGGCCCAACTTAGTACTCTTCACGGGGATTGTTACTGGCCACAACTTCATGACGGTCCAGCATAGACGAACCTGATTAGAAACTGATTATCCTGCCGAGGCTGTGAGGGTGTAGACGCAGAAGATAGCATAGCTCGCTTCCTATGTAGAACTGGGACAAAGGTCCTCAGTGAGTAACAGTTTGAAGACTGGTCCGACCTGTCAGGAAAGCAACCATGGCTTCAGTGGTTCAGTGGCCGTGTAACTATTCCTAAGCTACAAACCAACTTTTGTCTTTGTTTTCCCGGTAACCCATTAAAAGGGCTCAGAATGGATCCAGTAGTAATCCGAGTGCTGGCTTCATATCCGGCCACCACGTTCTAGCTACATATCTAAGTATTACATCCATGTAATGCAGTACTTTTTCGACGTTAGAACTGATCTACATTGCGGGGTGCTGCTTGAAGCTTCCACAATTTGTAAACTATTCTGGAATGGTGCACCTAATTGCTCATTCCGCACGCAACATTCGGTTCCGATTTCGGCTTTATCTACTGGTAAGGCTACTGCAACCAGAGTTCTGTACACAAAACACAATGCGACCGATCTGATTAGATGTTCGCCGCTTGTCAGTGGGACTTGTTCTCAAACAGTTTGCTTGCCATTGGCGTTTTCGGGGTTACATTGGTGACTCTGTTCTATAGCGACTAACCATTCTTCTTATCCTCTATAAAAGAACTACGAGTATAACTGAAAGTATTATGTCTTTGAATTTAACCTCATCCGAATTTGGTGTCCACACTGTTATAGTCCCATAAATCACTATTAACAGGACATCAAGGTTTCCTTATAGAGTTATGTAGCTCTGTTTAAATATAAATATAATCACACTAAATGAAAAGCCAGAATATTTATTCAATTCCATTTCGATTCCAGGACCATTTTTAATTCTATTAATGACAATCAATGTACTTTTTATTCTCGTCCTGGAAAAAATGTTTCTGCAAATGGCTTCATTCACCACAAGGGGTGTCTGAGGGTAAAATTGGAAGTTATTATTTTCGTCCACAAAAGTAGTGTGAGTAAGTTTGTCTCCCTCTGGTTTTGCTCATCCTGTCGGATAATCAAAGAGGACCGCAAAAAGACATCATAAAAAGACGGAAAACGACACAGCTTTACTTATTCTTCTGCAAACGAGGGTGAAATGAATGTCCTTTGATCTTAATGTTTCATTAATGTGAATGAAAGTGCTCAGTTTTTCATGTTTTTTTTTTCGTTTTCAAAAGTATAATTAAAAACAATGTTGCAGTTGTATCTATAACTCATAAATGATGGAACTGAAGCGAAGGTACATTGAAGGGAATGTTATCCTTTGTTGGTTACAAAAGTTGTAACTAATAGATGGAGGTATGTATGTATAGTTATTGAATGATACAATACTACAATCCTCCTGGGCATCACAAAATCAGGAGTACACTACATATATTGCCACTTAAATATATATTGTTTCATAATTACTGAATAGATAATACTAGAAAATTGTTTAGCAATCTGTGTTAACAAAACCAAAATACTGTCGAGAAGCAGTTCATTTGAACATGATTGATCAATCATGTATGTACGTTGAAGAATTTCAGGTACCAAATCTGAATTAAGACTAGTTTCCGGATTGATCAATCATGTATGTACGTTGAAGAATTTCAGGTACCAAATCTGAATTAAGACTAGTTTCCGGTTGGTTGGTTTGGAAGGGGGTGGGTAACCTCATCACGTAGGCTGTCGATCGGGCCCTCCGTGTTCCCTTCCAGAGATTGTGTGGATAAGTAAGGGAAGAAAGTGATGTAAGTGAAGTGTAGTGCGACATGACGGTTGAGAAATGGGTGGGTTTCACTACTCCTAGAAAGGTCCTATATATCTAACGAACTTCAGAAGCTGTAATGTCTAAGATCGGTAAGTGTGGGTAGGATTTATCTTCCAAGGTGTTTGACATTCACAGAGAAAGTGCTCGGAACTGCCTTTCTTTTCATCGTATCCTGTGTCACTAGTCCCAGACTATAAGTGCGTTTGTTCATGTTCATGCGTCCGTTGTACAAACCAACCATCCGTCTTAATTCCCCTCCTGGCTTGATGGAGCACCTTTTCGCTTGACGATGGCAAGGGTCTTCCGCTTCGTTTCCTGACATATTGATCTGGGAAGAGGTTGCCAAGATGTTTTTTCTTGCACTCTATCATCAATATCGAGTTGGTTCTTGGGTTTGTAGTCCCTTTAGTGCTGCTTGACTGTCTGAGCAGTTGCTTTGCGTTTCAACACAGATATTTCCGCGCTCTTCAGTATAGCAAAAATCTCTATTTGTTAGACAGTCAAGAATTGTTCTAGATTGGCAGCGTGGTTGAGATGTGGTGTTGCTGCCACTCTTCGCGTTTGGGAAACAGAACTTTAGTTGAAGTTATACTCCAGGTGCAGAAGAACGTTGCTTGACTTTAGGAATACAGAACATGAGAATGTAATTTTCTTACTTGCACCTATACCTATAGGGCAAGTATTGCAATCGTGAAAAAAATCGAACTCGAGATTTTAATCAAACTTGACATTACTATGATGGAGAAGTCCAAAAAAGTAGGTCCGGCAATTCCGTCTGTCTGTCTGTCTGTCTGTCAGTCTGTCAGTCTGTCTGTCAGTCTGTATATTCGACTGGAGCCTAAACGGCTAGACGGATTTACTTCAAACTTCATATATAGGGTCTGTGGGATATTCCCTAGAGGCAAAATTTGAATTTTCATTCTAACCTCAAAATTAAGGGTATTTTACTTAGGGCCGATTTCAGTTAAAATGGATTTTCTCGAAAACGGCTCTAACTATTTCGATAAAATTTGATGTGTGGGTTAGTTTGGGCATATGCTATGAGGTGGCATACCACGTTTTTCACGAAAAATTCGAATAACGGTAATATTGAAAATCAGCTGTTTCTCGGGTATTTGTTCGGCGATTGGGCTAAAAATTATTATTTGAAGGTAATAAGACAAGTGCAAAATAATGGCATATCAAATTTTGGAAACTTATAAAACTTTATAAAACTTATTTTTTTTTCAAAATTTTTACTAGAAATTGAGAAAAAATTATTTAAGCAAAGTAATAGGCATTAAAATTTTCTATAATTCACCCAAAGTCCTATATGGCCCCGCCCACTTTTTAAGGGCGTTTTTATAAAAACAAAATTTTATGAAAACTCCTGCAATATTAGGACCATTATTCCATCGAAACGCGGAATGCCACGCCTACTTTACTGGGAAGAGCAAGACTTGGACTTTAATCCTGATAAAACTATACACTTATAGCATTACGGTGCAAGTACGTACGACCCAGTCTTGCACTTTATTTAGATGTTACGTAGCACTGTGCAGCTCCACCTCGAAAATTTATCTAGAAGTATAAGGATCCTATCAATCCCTGGCGAACCCATTGTCCATAAAATGACAAATGTGATGTGGTCCTTGATAACATATGTAAGCAACAATAGCAAAATACCAACTGAACGCCTTACACGCTGCCAAAGGCAGCCCACTATCATGGTTTCTAAGCAATCACTTAATTTTTTTCTTAAAATCACTAAAATTCTTTTTGTTGCAAAATGAAAGAGGTTTCGAATTTAAAAAAGTTTAAACTAAATATTTTGCTTTCTCTATCAAGAATCCGACACCAATGTCCGAATAGGGGACCACAGCATATCGCCATTACATATAAGTACATACATATGTATGTACATATATAACGTTGCTGTACAGAATCGGCATCCAGCGAAATGAATGAGAGACGTTATATAGTGTAGTTAGCAGAGGAGCTGAATCCTTATAGACGTGGAATGACGAAGTCAAGCTTGACGCAGAATCCAAACTGTGTTGCAGGAACGTGTAACAGCCTTGAGGCTGGCCTAAGATAAACTTTAAGAGGTTAACTCGAAGAGCAATCTCAATAAGACCCAAAAGACATACATTTCCGCACTGCGAACCAAACACAGAATCAGCACTTTTCCTGATGCTGGCAAACATCGGTGGGCCTGGATACCCCCGGACAATAGGTGGGTGGGTGCACTACAACGACAACAGCAAGAAGGAAGGTTTCGTTCTCATACACACTTTGTAAAAAGAGAACAATATGTAGTATAGGAGCAATTACGAATGAAGCAGTCTGTGTTTTAGCCAGTACGATCTCCAACAGTATGATTCTCACAAACGAGATGCAAACTTTATAGGAACCGGTAACCGACAAGAGGCCCACCGTTACCAGGAGGAGAAATGACAACATCAGTAGAACTGTGATAGGTGGGATCACACGACAAAGGGAGTTGGATACATAAGCCATCGATGTATGGAGAAAGTGTGAACGCAGGAAATGCAACTTAAGTGGATCTGAAAACATCTGTAAGATGTGGACGCGATCATGTGGACTCACTCCAGGCTCTTCGGAAGGCGCGAAGAATGAACTTGCCAACTCTACATTAGTCATATGAAGGTCAGGGAATAACTGATAAGAAACCTGTTGTGTCTCTGTGAAAAGAGTCAAAAGATTAAGAAGAATGGAAAAGCCAGAGCAGATGACGTAGCATAAGTTTGCTTACCAGCCTCGCATGAAGAGGGGCAGAAGTGTGCGCAAAACCCCATACTTTTTCAATTCAGCATTTCTTTATTTCGTCGTCTTTAAATAAATCAATTTCTATTGATTTACATTTTAGGCTTAACAGTTGTTACTGCAACTTTTGTCTAATTTAATGAAGACGGATACCGGTGTAATGCGTTACCGGCTTACAGTGTAATATACGAATAATGACCGTAACTGGTCGTTTACTGCACAGAAAACACTAAAAAGGGGTAAGAATCGTGTTGTTGCTTTGAAGTTTCTGTAACAAGCAATTGGGGTCCCTATCTACGGAACCTATGATAAAACCGGAATGTCGACGATACAGACTTATCAAGTGATGGTCTAATAAAAAATAGTAGGGAATATAAATAGAACTGTGGGCTTAACCGGCACTGAATTAACAGAAGCGCATTCCCAAAAATGTCATTTGAAAGAACGTCAAATAGAAGAACTTCATCGAATACGGTCTAGAACTAGTAATAACTATTTCACTACTAGTTACCTGTTATCTTCCACCTGATTTCACAGACGATGCATATAAATAAGTATCAATGTTTAGAACAGAAGTTTTCAATTATTACTCTCAGTAATCACTGCAGCTTTTCACACAACGCACAAGATGTCACCCCGAATACGAACAATTTGAATACGCCATTTTTGGAACTATAAATTCCGTTAAACTATTCCGAAAACTATACCACACACAATTAGAAGCAACAGATCTACATGCCCCACCGGTCGTAATTGCATATTTACAGGCAACTTTGCTTACGAAAAATACGAACGCCTGCCTTTAGGCAGCCGGCAAAACTCCACCATGCACACGAACATTAATGTCCGTTGAAACTGAGAGTCTGCAGTGGAACTTACATGGCCGAGACGTTCATTCTTGAAGGGATTTACCCCATGTTGGCAATTGGAATTGGCAAAACAAAAAAGCAACAACTCTGCCTGCATGTGCGGTGCGAAAAGTAAAAGCGAAACTCCGATTTTGTTTACTTGTTCTCTCTTACTTACTCCGCAGGCGTACAAAACGTTTTGAGTATCTTAAGAGAGGGGAAGGCATTTCTGTGAATGTACTAGATTTGGCCGGATAAAGAGAAAGACAGGTTTGTAACTGTGCTATGTGGAGACTGGTGAGTGTCAACACTCGACGAATGGCGGATTCACAATAATGTTTTCAAAATAAAAAATGTGGTAAAAACTGCTGTAGGTTTAGCTGCGAACTTGGTCCATTATATGCAAATGTTTCGCAGAAAATGTGGTGACCCACAACCAAACACACATCTAATCCATTGGCTTTAGAGGCTTCCGTATGTATGATAAGATAAATCGTGATTATGTATGGATCTCACGCATTTAAAATTGATTTAGATTTATTGATGGAAAGAATCGTCTACTTAATAATAAGGTATCTATCGAACAAAAACTAGAGAGTGGTGATTGCGAAGGAAGATCAAGTATTTTCACTACCTAAAGAAAGGGGATGAAACTACCGCCTCTGATGGCCTATTAGTGATTTTCAATAATGGTGGTGATGTTTGGTAGGGTGCATGCACCAAATCATCAACCAGGTATGGCTGGATGAAACCATGTCCGATAACTGGACTATATGCCCCACCTTCTAGTAAGGCGATCCCATGTCTTCTAAGAACTATCGAAGCATATCCCTGCAATATGTAGTATATAAGATTCTATCTAACGTACTGTAATCGGCACCTACCAGTGTGGAAGATCGACGACCGGCCAAATTTTCATACAAGAACAAATCCTGGAACAGACCAACGAGTTTCAAGTCTAGACTCACTATCTCGTCTAGAGCTCTTCAAGGCGGTGGCCGAATTGGGGATCCCGGCAAAACAGATCCAATGGTGGCGCGTGATGCTAGAAAACATGCAATGCAATGAGCAATTTGGAAACAGCTTCTTTGAACTATTCCAAACATGCACCTGATTTCAGCAAGGAGTTGCGCTGTGGTGTGATTTATTCAATCTTGTGGTGGAACAGATAGTCCACAAGGAAGTTGTTAACACGGAAGGCACTATCATTAATAATCTGTCCAGGTTTAATCACCGGGCACTGTCTTAAAGGTTATCATGCCACAAGGCTGGGCTTTTTCACAAATGAGTTCTCTGGAAGTTACATGTCACATATGTCGAAGAGAAAGAATTCATCTCCCATCTTCTTCGTTTCTGCCCAGTTGTCTCCCGCAGAAATAAGCCTCACTTAGGAGCCTTCTTTTTTAACAACTTAGATGATCTCCCAAATATAGGCATAAACATGCCTATTATGCCTCATAATGATATCATAATGGACCTACATATGTACCACTGGTCTAAAGGGCCTGGCGTTTCATGCAGGCAGCCTTAAGGAACATTTTAGGATACTCAGGGTAGAAAACAATGCACAATAAAACAATTTTGCATGAACCAAAAAGAAACATCAGTGAAATTTTTGGGAACATATTTTCTTTAAGAGACGAATCCGCCTTCGCTAGTTTAATTGAAAAATTGATCAAAGCTGTTGTACTAGTGGAGGTCCTTTAACTCGAGTGCCCCATCCAATGAGCAATAGGTTGTACGTACTGCTGTGACACCCCGCTAACATCTATATCTATATATGTATATACATTTCCTTATTTATTAGGCTTGAGCCCAATGGGAAAGGAGCTACTGACTGTGTTATTTAGGAATATGTTCCCTGGAAGTGAATTATAGAGAATTTGACGTAACAATATAAAAGCAGGTCACCTGTTTTAGAAAATGCAATTAAGGGGCGATTACGATCCTGATCATTCCTTTGGAGACATGGTGGTACTAAAGGGATTTCTCTAACGTCCTGCTTGTTTCATTGAGACATAGTGTCTCCAAGTCCCTAGTAAATTCAGGGGTTTATGAGTAAACATTATGCAAAAGTGATGCAATATTTATGAAACTAAATGGGACCAAAGAAAATGTGTCGTTTATGGAGTTGAGAAGTCTTAAGAAGGGTTCATTCCCTTACTTGGTTTTTAAGATGTGTACATCATATACATATGTTTGTATGTATATCCCCGGTAAACAAGACTGTTAATATTTCAATTTTTTTTTCCTCGTTCGTCGATAAACACCCAACACTTAGATCCTTTGCCCGTTCTTTCCTTCCTCACTCAAATCAAATTACCACCAAGTTCGGCGAAGTAACCTGCAGCCGACAGCTTGTCTGCGCGAAAACCGTTCTCCAGCGACCATAGTTTGCTTTCATTAGAAAATCCTTCATGTTCCTTGTAATGCGTTTGCATTTCTGACATACATACATAAATTGGAATTTTTTTCAAGTAGTTCTCATACTAGAAATTAAGTTCCTGCCAGCCCCCTCTTCAAAAAAAAAATATGTCAGAGCAGTCGAATCTCTCAAGCAACCCAACCCTTCACCACACAAGTTGCGTGCTGCACATATGAACGTAGGCGAACTCCAATTTGCGGACAGGTTGCAGTTAAGTGACTCATTAACACGCCAGTATTTCCGCCGTTTTTGAAAATTTAAAAATTTCATTAAACATATCTGCATTTACTTATTTTCATAATTTCATTCGCACTTTCAGAGTACACATACAACCCCCTAACCACTTGAGTCACTCAACCCCAAAACCTCATTGTCATCAGAATAACACATTCAACAGTAGGTCCTGCTTCTGTGTTGGGTGGTGCATAACTGCCACCCCTTGTTGTGTCGTATTTAATTAAAAATTCAACAAACGCCATTCTGAGTGCGTATTGCAAGTGTTCAAGGGGATGAGACGCCTTTCACCCCATCGCCACTCGTAAAGGAGAATTTTTCAGTTTTCTTTTGTTTTCTAACTTACAAGGGGAAGCACCCTTGAGTGAAGAAAGATTTTATCCTTTCTATTAACAAAAAAGAAAAAAAAGTGTATAAGCGCAAGGAAGTTTTAATCTCTCTGGATTCGAGAAGCTGAAAGGACGTGAGTGTTTTCTTACAGGAGTCTTAGGTGTGCATTTCAAATTAAGCCTTGTTGGTGCAACCATGTTCGGGTTTTGCTGATTAACAAAAAAGATCAAAAGCAAGGAGATCCTTGCGAACCAAATGTGTAACATGGTTTTCAAAGAATGCATATACGACAAGTTTTGCAAGGATGCGTTTATGCGGTTAGCTCTTGCCTGGAAAACGTGCAGAAACTTTGAAGGAATAAGTATTAAGTCAGGGGATGAACAGGTTCTCCTTCGAAGTCTTGACTTGTTGTTAAGCACAGCAGTGCAATACGTGTAAATGTTTTAATTAGTTCTATAGTGCCAACAGAAAACAAGATGCAAAATTGAAAGACAAAGAAGGAGAAAGAAGGTGAAAGTTTTCTTTGCGCTGACATTCACAATATTACCTTGAAATCGAACAGAATTGACCCTTTTGCATGGCACATAACAATGATCGGTACTATTAGGGCTTCTCAACTTTTTCCGCGTTTCTGGAAGTTAACCCATACGTTTTCTTCAATAATGCTGGTAACATGGTCAAGACTTGAAGCATATGTGGTTTCAAGAAGACGGCGTCACATGCTGGTCAAACAATAGAATTATATATCAGTTATAGGTCAGAGACTTTAGACGACTTAAGGATGGAAACATTTGGTCCAGTCATAGAAAAGTGGATCTAGCTCAATCCATGGTCAATTGGAACTTGAATACTTGAATAATTAATGTCATCTGTCGTTCTTTAAACCAAATTAATTTACATTTGGCATGGGACCTCAAATCAGCTCTGGTTTACTGGCTATGAACAAATTATATACATATTCAAAGATTGCCCGTATTTTAGTCTTGGGTCACATACACTCACAGATTGGGGACTAAAACAGGGTAAGGGAATAGAAATATTGATTCTCAGTAACGTATGTCCATATATCCATCATATGCCAATAGCTGATTCTAAATATGAAAGCAGAAACCGATTATGTGACCTCAATGCCGACGTTTGGTAGAATATTCACTGAAATTGTAAGAGAGTCACCAGCAATGAAGAGCTGGGCTTTCTTGGGATTTTGCTGTAATTAGTAAGAGTCCACGTTTTAGAAGCAGTAAATAAGTTAGTGGGTGCCGTGGCTCAGTGGTTAGTGCGTTGGACTATGGGGTTCGAGATCGAGTCCCAGTCCGGGAACACCCAAAAGTTTTTCACGGCCCCACCTCTCGCGAGCGTCCGAAAAACATCCGAGAGTACAACTGTCCTGAGAAAGCTTCTCAAATAACAAACTGCCCTTCGGACACGGCATTAAACAGTAGGCCCCTTCCATTCGTGCTAGGCCCTGGGTCCCATAGACCTGTTGCGCCAAGTATTTATTTATTTATAAATAAGTTAGCTTTGTATCAGGGGATGAAGATATCAAATTTGTAAGGAAGAAGTTAACCACTCATCAAATCCCCCATTTCATGGAAGATGCTTTCAGTTGTTGAAACATTCATTCATAAAAATGAAGTTCATATTACAGACAATATGCTTCGGATTCACTAAAGCTAAAACTTTATGGCCAAAACATGCGAAGAAATATCCATCCTCACCTTTTTTAAGGTAGAACAACTGTTGGAGCTCTTCGAACTAGTATGTGTACCTTCCAAGATTGTGGGGACTCTCTAATGTATTGCTATTTGCAGTACATATGTTTATGCATTATTATAGGATCCGACGCAGTCGAACTGAAAGGACATGTTCGTCGTAGGTCATAATCTCTTCTTCGGTCCCAGCAACTCGTCGAGGTTGGTAAGCGGTACAAAGTTTTAGTTCAGTTATGGCGAGATAGTTCAGTCACTTCACATCCTTTCTGCTTGAAACCCTTGAAATACTTAGAATATATTAGACGTCCTGCTAGCATGCCTATATGAAGGGCTGCTCAGTGAAGACAGGGCTATATGATGTGGCAACAGTTGTTGAAATATCACTGCACCAAAAAGAAAGCTTTTTAGTCACGTAAGCATGCAGAAGCATAGAGTCTGAGATGTGGCATAACTCATAGCACGGGCTACTCAGTATCCATAAAGGACTTTACCTCTTCAGCCATCAAAGACATCACTCTCATTAGAACGAATTCAAGCTGGTCAAGAGGATCAAGAGGTGAAAAAATAAGGTGTAAATTACTCTGTTCAAGCGACAGCAACACGCTTTGCTGAAATTCAAGATACATTGACTTCCAAGGAAACGAAATGGAGGATGGCTAGCTAGAATAGTCTTGGAATCAAATGACCTCCCAACAGATCACTTAATCCTAACATCTGTTAGTTCCTTTTTATCGGAATTACTCCTATCTCCTATCTCCTCCACAGCTCACTCTCCTCATTGGAATCCTCACAGAGCACAATCCAATGGCGGTCCACCTTAGAAGAATGTGACCACAGACTTATGCAGATAGTGTGGCAATACAGAGGTAGGAGAAGACGCATGGCCAAGCCTCAAGAGCTAGATGCTTAAAAGTATCTTTCAACAACCTCAATGAACTAGCTAATACGCCATCTAAAACTGCTTTAAAATGTGTCCTGAAAACGAATCCGAGAATCCGAGTGAGGTTGCATTCGTATAGCTGCAGTTACCCCCCTAATCTACCTAGCTATATGTAGTTTATAGAAGGGATAATACACCTGCATATGTATTTGCACATGATAATCCCCGATCGAACACTTACACAACCCACACTTCAATATTGTTACGCTCCACCCTAGGAGTACCTGATTGATTTGTTTGTCAGAAAGATCGTAGTCTAAGTCAAATCAAAATCATAAATAATTGCCTACAAGTCACAAAGGGGTATCTAGTTCAGTACCTATGTATACCGAGCCAACAATCTCGCCTGAGTTCCACTCATTACCATAAAAACCGCATTCGTTAGCCTCTAATGGTTGAAGAAAAGTTTAAATTTATTTTTCCTGTTAAATACAATTTTTTCGAACCCAAATCTGGACCATGTCTGTATTTTCAGCTAAATGGTAATGTTTTCTTTTTTGTTGACAAACTTTTCGTTCCAAAATAGGCCATGTAATAATTCTCCACCAAAATGATTTCATTTAAAGTCTCCCTGCTTCGTTCCCTAAAAGGTCTCAAAGTCATAATCATTTCTCCTTCTCAACGTCATTTGCAGAAGAAATGTGTCCCTACCTGTCGGAAATGTCCTGTGGTGAGCTTGTATTATCACATTTTTCCCCAATATAAATATTTCCACAAAACATGGAAAAGGGACGCAATTTCCCATTTCTATGCAAATACAACACCCAAAACTGTAGACAAACAGAAACGAAAAAAAAAAAAATGTATTTGTAACAAAAAGTTTCGTATTTCATCACAACATTTGCAAGGCAGCCCACACCCCCGCCTCTGATGTCTGCGAAATTATTTACGTTGAGAAAACATGAAAGCCGGAATAAAATTGGGCTAATTGTCACCACGCAGGTATTACTGGCTTTTGAATGTATCTGCGTCTTTTATCCGATGCCATTCGCTCGATGGTTCCTTCCCACTGCGGCGGCATAAGCATACACACGTACACAGTGCAAAGCGCGGCACTAAGGGTGAAATGTCGAAAGTGTCCTTTTGGGAGCACAGCTGAGTGAAGTTCTTTTGTTCACAAATTCGAAATTATGATGGCTTGTCACACACGCGGCTGCTCTAAGGACTATGATGATTGCCGACAGCAACGCTCATCATTCAATTTGAGGTTGTACGCAGGGACGTCATCGAAAGGATGAATTGCTAGGAATAAATACACAAATGTGCGTACGTCCTGTCAGGTTTATGCGAGCGTTGGGAGCTCAACTGTCTTTTAATTGATTTAAGTGATCTCCTGAAGCCTCAAGTGAATGAAGAGCATTGCTCATGCTACGATATATGCAAATGATGGAATAGTATGGCAGAAGTAGATTTAGCCATTAGCAGGCAGTAAAAGAGTTTTTTATTTCAATACTTCTGCATAATCAATTGTTTTCGTATCGCATAGTGGTGGTGGGTGAAATCACTGCTTAATACATGGTTCTTTAAAAGTCGCGCCTAGATGTCAGTAGTGACCAGTTTCTGAACGCTATCATTTTTCATGTCATCTTTGACATTTGTCATTTGTGAAGTAGACAGACAGCACTTAATTTGAAGATGTAGGATGGAACTACAAGTCACAACACGTGAAAACATTGAGCTACTGCGGTTACGTAATATTGACATAAACACTAGATCATGCATTTTAACACCATTTAAAGTTACTTATATTTTTATAAAAAAATAAAAACACAAAAAAAAAAACTAAGAATTTACCTGCCTTTTTTAAAAACTAAATATCTAGACGCTACTTTTAATAGACCCTTTACACAAGTAATATTAGTAATATTTAAATAAAGGCAGAAGCTAACTTATTAGTAAAACTTTTCAAGTATAAAGGCATTAATATTGTCTTGATTAAGGTAGTCTATCACCTACCCAAAATGTTAATGGGACCAAGACAGGATGGATTCAAAGAACTATCTTGACTGTCTATGTTACTTATCAGTGTAATAAGTAAGCTGAATATTCAAATTCTGATGTACATTCGACTCCTTGACAGTAAAAAGACAAATTCTAAAAGGCAAAGAATCTGCTAATTCGTCAGATTAAGCTTAATCTTAAGAATTGGAATTCGAAGTCTAATGTTGTCAACATGTTTTGGCATTACAGAATATATCCACGTCTTGGTAGAACTCAAATAGTTCGCAGTTACATTTCGCTTTTCATTCGTCTTTTTCGGATAAAGAAGTTCATTCGTCATATTCATATATGTATATTTGACAAAGAAGTTTTATCGCCCAGCAATCGTAGAGTTTACATTCTACGAGGTAAGTGAACTCCAACTACCTCGAGGATGGTTTGTCCTTGAGAGCAAACTTGCGGGCTTGCATGGATCTTCCGGGTTGAAGATTCACATTTTTGCACAGAACGATAAAAACTCCAACGAACAATCATACAAATTCCTTGATATTGTTCGACTGGATCGGTTAGATCACGAAATACCTTAGCCTTTAGAGCCGCTAAACTGAGATACAAATTAATTAGGGACAAGTTCGTATCCTATAAGGTATTTGTAATTACATTTAAAGTATATCATTTGGTTCGATTTTGCATGAAGTAGGACAATAAGCTCTACGGCTCCTTGTAGATATTTTGGAATATTTGTCGAATGGAAAATAATTTTTAAATTAAGTACCGCACGTACTGTCGAAAAGTAACAACGAAATATGATCTTTATAAAGACGTATCGCCCCTAGTCAAATACAGTTCATGTTAGACAATATCAATAATACAAATTGCCACTACAAGGCGGTTTTTTTTTCAGTTGTTGTTATAAGACCGATTAATAAACATGCCATGCCTCCGAGCTTCCAGGAAACCTACCCTCAAACGAATTGTACAATTTATTTGCTTTTAAAACTAGAGTTAGTAGCAATAGTTATTCCTACTATACAGTATATTGCACTATAAATATAATTTTATTATGCCGCCACGCTGTGACTGAGAGTGTTTTTACACCTACATCTTGTAAAAAGGCCGCCCATAATGGCTTGCAGTAAATTTTTATTCAACATAAATTATTGTAACTACATATTTAGAAATATGGCAGTAAAATGTTTATGCTTGGATCAAGCTCTACACAATTTACACACTTCGTACTGTTTTTAATCTAATCATGAGTTGTAAATTTAACATTTCAATTATAAGTACCAGCAGAGAACTAAAATATTGGTGTCATTATATGTACATCGAATTAATTGATACATTTCTTACGTATGTGGTAAATTATTGAAATAAAATATGGAATAGGACAGATCTACAGTTGTAGATACATGTATGTACATACAGACATATGTAGTAGGTTTTTTCAAAAATAAGGTCGGGCTTACGTGTCTATGGATTTTTTGACAGATTAACCTATCATGGTATTTTTGTTCAGAATTTTTTGACATTTCGTCATAGAAAGACATAATGTGTGAGGAAAATCAATGAGCACTATGGCTTGTGATTTGTGCGTTGGACTACGGAGCAAGCGGTTTGAGGTTCGAATCCTAGCCAAAACTGACAACCATCCGAGAGTATAACTGTCATTGAAAAGCTTCTCATATAACTTCTATTGCGGACACGGCATTAAACAGTAGGCGCCTTACATTAGTTTAGAGAATATAACACGCACAACACTAAAGGTTGTGAGAAGCTAGGGCTTCAGAAATACTGCTGCGCTGAAGAGAAATCCGAAGAAATTCAAAAGCTTCCACTACATCGAGATAAAATAATGGTTTGATGTGGTTTATGGACCGGTGGAATCATCGGTGGAATCATCGGCACCGATAAGACTTGCCCCACGGCCCCTAAAAACATGGATTTATTGCGAGAACAATTTGGTAAACAGATAATTCCGCGCTTCGTACAGGGGAATCCAATAGGTATCAACTCATCCACACTCATCAAGTGTCTTTGAACGTTTACAAACTGCCCAAGGTTCGGGTTCATTACATACTTCTGTGCTAGTGAGAAAACGTCAAATCAGTCGATTCCACGCTGTTCACCGGAAGTGGAAGTTCACATTGTGACAAATTTCGCGTGAGAATCTTGCCTTTATAAGATCGAAATAACTCCAGAACAGCGACGAAACTCATTTTCGGCTTAATACAAGGTACCGCAAAAGTTGTCACCCTATTTTCTTTGGCTGTAATTTGGTTCTGAATTTGGTAATTTGGTAATGAAAAGTTTTGGTTCAGCTTTTTAAATATTGTTTATTTGCTTGCAAAATTTATAGCTTTTTTCGAAGGCTTTTGAGCCACCCTGTAGCTTTGTCAATAAGAGAAACATGTTTTACTAGAGAGTAAAAACCCACATATGCTTTAATAGGCTCTATGCATCCACAAAATGTGACCGTGTGGTGTGGATTTCATCCCGGAGGTGTGATTGAAGCATATTTTTTCGTCGATAAAAATGATCTCCATGTTATAGTCAATGGAGTTCCCTATCGTGCCATTTTGAAATGGACAGAATTGGATGGACTTAACATCAATGATATATAGTTCCAACAAGATGGTGCCACAAGCCACACAGCATGTCAAACGATTAGTCTATTGAAGGGAAGGTCCGGTAATCGTGTAATCTTAGGAAATGGTCCGATCGAATGGCCACTCGTTCCTGCGATTTATACATTTTATGGGGTTATGTTCAGGCATTGGTTTATGCCAATAGGCGTACAATGTTAGATTACCTTAGGAACAATATCGAAAGCTACAGTGCCAATACGGCTGATATGGTGGAAAATTGGATCCAAACAACCGATCGTCCCAAACTTCTTTGCGGTGGTTATATGAACCAGATCAAACTCTATACCTAAATTTAATAATTGTACTATGCGTGGAATACATTTCAGTCAGATACATCAATTATTTTCTGCTTTTATTTCATTATAAAATTGTTATGTCCTTATCGAAAAACCATTTACATACGTACATACACGCATTTTAATTTCTCTATTTGATGATCTTAGAAAAAATATTGTCCAAAACACAGAAGCGAAGCCGGTCTGGTCAGCTAATATCATACATGTAAGTGCGAGTGCTAAATTCAAATAAATGTTTGCCTACCTCATCACAGGTGGTCTGCCACCGCCAGTTCTCTCAAGACTTCTCTCCAAGTAGGTACACTGAGTATTTTTAATTCAACGTCAAAAGTGAAAAGCCTACAACTGAAACCAAATTGAGTTCCCCTTAGGTCAATGGCCACACAAGGCGGCACCAATACATCATAAGAGTTCAATCACGCCCAATGCCCGAAGGCCCTCCACTACTACCGATGTTTGTAATTCAAAATTGCAAGTAACTCACGGCGCAACATGGTTATGTTAAGTTTAATTGAACTGTGCAGCGGCAATATGGGAAAACGTCAGTCCAATCTTGTCAGAGTGGAAAATTAAATACGACAAAATGCAAAAAGTGCACAGAGAACTTCCAAACGAATTGTTCAGATACAATTTCGCAGAGAAGCACTAGCATAACACCGCCAGCCCTCCAGCACGGGCTGGTGGCCCTGTCAAATGCTTTTATTCTGCAAAAAGTACATGAGTGTGCGCCTTGGCTTTGAAATATGTGTGCATCTACCATCCGTGGCTTCTGCAACTGCTAGGATGTGCAACCACGAAAGAATCGCTCGGGTTGATTGAGTGTAAAATGTGAAATGGTGACATTCCGATGACGTCCTCACTCCACTGCCCCATCGGATGGACTGCGTCAAATGCATCTGACAGAAGAAAAAAAGCGATATTTTTGTATCTAAGGCCAGGCCACTGGCAAAATCAGCAGCGAATTAATATAAAGTGGAGTTCATTTAGCCAACAGGCAACGCATAAATTTCCAAAGCGCAGAATATTTACGTACAGGCTTTGCGCTTAATTGGAGTCAATTGCATTCTGTAGAGGAAAAAAAAAGATTTGGAACTGAATTGGGCATAGCTGAGTGTATCTACCATACCGGAATCAGTGCTTTCGCATGGCGGCTGATTGGCTGTGATTAATATCAAGAAATGGCTAATTAGTCGCGCTGCGAAGTAAATTTCAGTACGAATTGAGTGGGACATTTGCTGAAGTTCCAAATGTGTATACACATGCGCGTGCATTGAACCTCGAATTCAGGTCATGCTATGATACTTAGGCGGAGCTGCGGAGATAATGCCTGCGATAGACATCGCCACATTAGACTGGTTGTAATGATAGGGACGGCAATTAAGAGATCTTCAGATAGGAGGTGCATTTGGCTAGTGTGAAACCGAGGTTTCACAGACTTACAGCTAATGATATTCCTACTCTTAATTTAACAGGAAATGGAAATGGGACAAACTCATTTGTAAAGGGTGAACTTTTTGTGCGCTATTTAGGTTGGTTTCTAATTCCCAAGGTTTCACATAGAAAGAGTTTTATTTTGAAAACATTGTCAATGCTCAGTCTAAGCGTGCGAAAGCATCGAATCATTAGTAAGAGAATATCATAAGATTAGACCTTGCTTGGTTGCTCCATCTTATTTGTTTCTATGTACGAGTTGGCTTGAACTTTGTGCTTCAATCTGATTGTAAAATTTCTCAAAGTTCCGTCAGTAGTCAACAAGTGAATTCATGAGTAAGTATTCAAACGTTTGAAGGAATGAAAACTTTGCACTTAAACATTAACCTAAAGTCGGATTAGAAATCATTGGAACACTCAGCAGCAACTAGTCCAACTACCAGGAAGCAAGGCCCAGTCTAAACCAATTTTCGTGCAATTACCTCGTGGGCGCCGTGGCTCAGTGGTTAGTGCGTTGGACTATGGAGCAAGGGGTTCGAGGGTCGAATCACAGTCGGAACACCTAAAAATTTTTGATGGCCCCGAGCGTCTCGCGAGCGTCTGACAAACATCAGAGAGTACAACTGTCCTGAGAAAGCTTCTCAAAAAACAAACTTCCCTTCGGACACGGCATTAAAGAGTAAGCCCCTTCCATTCATGTAAAGAATATAACAAGCACAGCATGAATGGTTGTGAGAAGCTAGGCCTTGTGTCCCATCGATCGTATTTATTTTTTTTTCCTCGTCATTGATGGCGATGGCCGATGACATGGAAGGACCCTTCACTGGTTCAGGTCATTGATTGAGTACTTAGTTCGAACAATTTCATCGGAGCTGTTATTTCCAAAGATTACTGGGATTTGTGAAAACCAAACGTGTATTTGATGTCAGTGTATTTGATTTCAGTGTATTTGATTTCAGACATTTCTTGAATTTTCGGAACTGTTTAAAGAGCTGAGCATGACCTTAAATGAAGCCTGACGAGAAATGAAGCCACAACTTGTCGGTCTACATGAAGTCACTAGCAGGACACTGATTGTGAAGAAACTTTGACTTGTTGAAGGTACTCTTACCTTGGGTGTCTTCAAAATTGTATATTCAGACCGCAGTGAGATTTGCATAGTAAAAGTTTCTAGTACTAGCTGAGTAAGCTCGTGGTAGTAGTTAGGAAAGGTAGCTTATTCTATTTTTAAAGGATAATAAGGGTGATGGGTCTTTAAATAGCCTCAAAAACCATCTCGACTTTATAGAAATCTTTTCTGCTATCTTCTTACAGACGCCGAGTGGATTCGGCTACAAGCTGAAAACAGGTTCATTAATGAAGCTTAGGATTGTTTGAGCTGAGGAGAAAATGATATCAGAAAGCTCTGTCTCTATCTGGCTGACAGGTAGACTTGAGAAAGGTTCAAGGCCATTATACAGAGATTGGGCACAGGATCAGCCAAGTTCGTCAGCGACCTAAGCCAAGTTTCCAGGGACCCATACTAGACTTATTTTATAGACTTATATTTATTTAGACTAGGAGGGTTTGAAGACAGTTCCAAACCAGGTTAGACTCAAAGTGAAAGCACAGCTTTTAGAGCTGCTTAGCTGTCCGATAAAGTATTTATACATACATATGTCTTCTTCGGAGGTTTTTTCTAATACACTCTCTGGCATCGAGTTCGATAGCGAAAACCTTGGAAAATAAATGTAAAGTGCCCTAATCAAGCCGACAGTTTATAGCTGGGACCGAATATTCCGACTCCTACCCCATTCGATATTTTAAAATCGTTAGTGTACCAATTAACATGAGGAATCAGTTGAGAGATATCAAGTGTATCCCAATAACTGCGATTCGGAATGGCAACTTTAAACGGGCGATAGAGATTGGTTCTTTTCGGCATGAAGTCTGAGAGGCATACTGCTGGAGAGGATAGTAGCAAATTTCTGTCAAGGATCTCCATATGTCCAATTAGGTTGGTGGTACAGTACTTACGCAAACCCTCAGTTAAACCTTGGACTATGTACATATGTTTATAGTAAATACAACGGCAGGAGATGCAGAAAGCTACATAACAGTCAAACTCTCTACATTATAAAAATGTAAGTATATACATCGACTATAAATAGTCCACATTTAATAGCAAAGTTCTGATGACTGATTGAGTTCTGAATCAACAAAAAGTGGGTAGCATTAGGCTTATATTCTCCAGCAGCATGGTTAACCATTACAAGTTACTTTAATATAGTAAACTTGAAAGAACATGCCATGGTTGGATGTTTTCAAAAACGTTAATCAAGTTTCACTTAGTGCTTTAATTCTTAAAACCTCAATTTAAAAATATAGTACCTTTTCAAATATGTATTAAGTTGAAGTCTCTTTAGGGTCTTATATAGCATCCTGCAACTATTGTTTTGTAGAAGGTTTGGGTGAAGTTTTGAGAGACTAACTCAGCTCTCTGAAATTTATTCAGTTGTTTTCTTTAGATTCCTAGTCTTGTGGAAAGTTATGGATTTACAACCAATAATGAAAGTACGGAAGTACCTAGAGTGTCTAAGTGACATTCGAGAGATCCCTCTAGAAGTAATGTTGGTGGAGACCAGTAAATAGGTTATAAAAAATGATTTAAGAAGTCTCGCCGTAGAAGAATAGAAAGATTGAAGGCAACCAAAAATTAAGTCATCATCGTGAGCCAGCTAAAATGAAGAAATAATTCAGGACAGTAGTTCCAGTAGACTGATGAAGACAGCCTCAAAATGATAATTCTAAAAACGTAAATATACTCGTCCACATACAAATCAAGAAACATTCACAGGAATAATTACACCTACACTGCGCTTTAAAATAAGGAAACAAAAACAATACCATTACAAAAGTAGGTACAAGAACAAGAACCATCGGCGACATAAAAAGAGTCATCAACATGCGAGTATGCAGAACAAGGACTCCGACTCACTGAAGTGGAAACAATCCAATTTGAAATAAAATCATTTTACACCTGATCCTGAATAAATTTTCAAATTGCTTGTCTGCTTCTACTCCTGCCAGGCTAGAACGATGAAGGAACATGACGACAAAAATAACAAAATCCACAATTTCGAAAATGTTTTCATTTTCCCCCTTCTCCGTGGCGTCCTTTGCACAAAGTGGGTGGGCCGGAGCCATAACACAGCCTCATGTCGTAAAGAAACTACTTTGGCACGATACAATCGTTCGCTGGGAATATGATTCAGAAACCATGCAGCTGCATCACAGAAATAGATTTGTTTGAAAACAATATACTTTTCCTTATGCATACAGTGCGCGGACCCCATCCCAGCCCACCGACGCGACGAGAGCTAGAGGAAACGCTACTTGGGGTGTTAAATTGGATTCCAGGAAGTTTCAATTGACGCTTTCAGGACGAAAAATGCAAATTGCGGATTATAAATTTAAAACGGAATCAGTGCGCTGAAAGTTACATAAATTTGAGGGCTGATTGCATTTTTAGACGAAGGAGACGAGGGCTTCTTATATTGTTCCTCGTTTTAGATTCTTTCTTAGTTTTGTTTATGGGGGACGAAGTGTTCCGACTTTTATTGACTGAACATTTTGAATTTGATTGACATGCTTCGTTTATATGGAGTTGCATGAAATTGGTTTACAATATCTACGGGGGATTTGCATATTATACACAGGGTGCGCCATATTTTGTGCCGATATGCAATTATTGAAGAACTTTGATATTTATCAATCGATGGACTCGAGTAGACATGTTTTTGAAACGTCAATTTAATGCGATTTTGTATAAAAATTCAACGTAACAAAATAGTGACTCTGTAGATTAACTCAACGTGGATATCGTGGATTCGTGGTTTAGTGTCGAATTTCGTTGAGCACGGTTCAGAGGGATATCGTCGACAAACCACGTCGTTCGGAATGCGGCCAAACAGTCACTCAAATGATTGACACAACCTAATTTTTGAAAGCAAATTTTGATGACCGACGATGCTCACTTCGCGCACTCTCTAGCGCACTCTTGACAACCTCAGGGCAAATATTCGTGCCGAAATCATCAAGAGTATATTTTGCTTTGGTCAATACAGGCAGACACTTGATTGACGCTGTATTCAAGAACTAGTCTAAATAAATTGTAAAGGTCCAAATTTAATAAAAATACCTTATATGTACATATATGGAAATCAATTTTTTTGTTTTAAAGTTAGTCAATATCCACATACTATAAAAGATGGCTCACCCTGTATTTTGCTTGCAGATTCAAAGGTGTATTTTGGATACACACTGTGCTGTCTCAACTTTTGTTCAATCATTTTCGTGAAAACAATTTCATATCGCAGAGATTCCGTATGTCCATTTTATTTTAATGGAATGAGTTGGCAAAGCCTTGGCTGTCTGTATAGATCCTCATTTGCATCGTGGACAAGTTTTTACTCAAACTCAGATAAGAGAATATAAGGTTATGAATTTAAGCGTAATAGCAGCATTAGGTAATGTTACTTCGCCTGGTTAGAGCTTGGTGCCTACCCGAAGAAGACTAGTGTCTATGACCCAGCGCACACTGAATTATTATCTTCGAGGTAAGATTGGGATATATTTTACTTCAATCGTACAATGGGGCTAATAAAGTCTATAAGAAATTCCACTTAAAAGGAATCAGTTTACTGGTAGAATAGTATATTGGAGGAGTTGTTTTGGAATGTCCGGGTATTTACCCGAGTCCGAAAAAGTAGTGTAATCTGCAGACGGTGTGCAGCAGTATTCCTTTCAGATCGACTACTGACAACTAGATTTTAAAGAAGAGACGACAAAATACAACTGAGAAATTTTCCAAGGATTAATTGTAAATCCCATTCTGAAAGTACAGTCTGTTGAGAAAAAACGTAACACGAAAGAAACGACTGCTTAAACATTCCCTATTCGGTATGAAGACAACTTTTACTAACTTCACATTCTACGATGAGACCTATTCTTAAAACAAAGAAACAAATATTTGTCCAAAGACCCCAATGGGCTCTGAGGGCTAATTTTGAAAAGCAATCATTGGCGTTGTGCGTACTTACTCTAAAGACTTTTAAGAAGGATAGGCTGGGTTAGGTAAGGTGGCTATCCTGGCGAGAGTTAAGATACACTTAGACCAAGAGTTGGTTCATTGTGATACCACATATTTGGTAGACCTGGTATCCAGAAAATCTATACCTATCTCAAGTCGGTTGTGAGATTTGTTATGCCTGAAGTGGCTAAATGCGGTGACAGACTCAAGCAACCCGAATTTTTTGTTTTTAAGAAACTCATGATAGTTTTACTCTCGAATTGTTGTCAGACGATCTAAAAGATCGTTAAAAGGGGTTTTCGATGTTGTCTGAGATTCCGACTCTGAAAATTCAGCACAGTGGTTCAACACACTAATCACTGACCCATGGTGCCCACTATTCTGCAGGGGAATTATATAGAACGTATTTATTGAGTCGCGAAAGGCCGTCAAAGTGTATTTCCTGCTGATAGTATGAAACAAAAGCTAGAGAATGGGTTTGACAACGCATGAAACCAATGCCAAGTACATATATGCTGTGAACAAGAAGGAACACACAACATTGACAAATTTGACAGTATGTCACAATCGACAGCTATAACTTCAAAGTATAAAGGGCCTCTGTCTACATGCTGTAAACTTTGACAGTGACATTTCCAGAGAAATTAATCGAATTAATTGAATCTTTCCAACCGCTGTTTCTTGGGGCCAGAGAAGGAAATTAAGTAATAGAGCCTTATGCCGAGCAACTAAGGAGACAGTACATGAAGTGTTGAAGCATGGACTCTATCCTCTGCCGCTTTGAGAGAAAGATTCGCCGTATTCACGGTTCCGTTTGTCGAGCTTTGAAGGAGAATATTCAACGACAAAATATACGAACTATACAGCGGGATCGACTGAATCACATAGTGACGCATCAATTGGAGGCAGTTAGCTAAAGACCGTGTCATCTGGAGAAGTTTATTACGAACCGAAATAAGTAAGCAAGTCAAAATGCTCCAAATAACTACAGTTGAAAACTAGCTTTTCAGTATTTCAAATGTAACTAGATAGAGCAGATTAAATACCAAGTTATTCCGATAGAATTTTTGGTTGAGGCTAAGATCCATCTCGGACGCACCTTATTTGAAAAACCTCTTACTTAAGTACAATATATCATTACATATCATCACTAATTTTTTTTATTTATTACCTCATATTAAGTGTAAATACTTAAAATTAGTGTTAATCTAAAATAATGTATATGCTTAAAATTTGGCTTCCCTGTGTGACTAAATGACAAATGTTTTTCACAGTGAATTATGTTAAATAAAGAGAAACCAAAACCGTTCCGCGGTGTGGTCCATCTATTATAATTTATTACCTCATAACGTCGCCATAAAATCACAAATGTATTGTCCCAGTATCTCATCGAACTTGTAAGCCTACTATTTTCACAAAAATGGAAATTTTATTGTCTACAACACAATTCACGAGATGAAACGTTGAGCCCATTAATTTCACTTTTATGTGTATGAGAACTCCAAACCAACTTGTTTTGTTGAATGCTGTTAAACTAGTAAATTTTACTTGTGATATAATAATATATTAAATATATTGAATATATTAAACTTGTTATCTGTTACAGTTCCGGAGAATCCAGTTCCGTTACCAAAGTGGGAAGATTCAAGAACGACCAATGTTGATTCAACTTACGTCATTTGTTGCAGTAGCTTGTAGGTACAGGAGTACGTGTTTCCTTATGACCAGGAAATACATACGAAAAAGTGAAAGAAAGTATAGCACATCATCGGTCTTTAAGAATCGTGCTTTTACGAGTATCTCCTGAGTGGGTATTTCAAACTAAATCACTGGTTTTCTAAAATGTTAAACCATATTTTAAAAGAAACTACATCGAAACCGCTTGATTCCACAGTTGTGAGACAATTTCTCAACTGTGGCTTGATTTATGGCCGAAACATTCTAAAGGAAGAGGCAGTTTCGATATATGTACATAGGTATTCCAAAAGCGATGCTATGCGTAGATGAACTGACTGTTTCTATGACAAGATGAAACGCCGTTGATGGAACTAGTGCAGTAAGAAGCACAGGACGTTTTCAAGGTAAAAATAGAAGATGCAGCTACAGGCAGTAAGAGGTTAGGGTAAGGCACTTTGGTAAGATAGTACACTTTACCTAGTTTCTGGCAAATTCATGATTGCATTGTTGCTTAGTGTCCATATCCAAAACAGGATAAATGTAACCAGTCCAGTTTCAAAAGACAAATCGATATGACCAGTCTATGATAAAAACGATCAACGGATTTTATGAAACTTAATCGCAAGTATATTCGAACAGCTGTTGATGTGGGGACAGGACACTGTGTGATAGTTAATGATGGAGCACGGCTAGGACTACCCAATATCTACTGCTCGAGAAACTGCATCACTTGTTATGTGGTTGTTCAGCATCACGTTCTTGGGAGCTATTTCCTTGTGAACAATCTAGGAGATATTAACCTAATCAAACTCCTGAGATTCATACATGTCACTGGGTGGTTTAGTTTAGCAGTCAAAGGCTGAAATTAAGTTCTCTTACAAGGTCCCAAACTCTTCCTTAATCGTTCTGAGCCAAGTTCCTTCTTCTGGTGGTGTGTCTACCACTGCCATTTTTGTGTCGACTAAGGCGGTATCCATATGAAACTGTTAGTTTGAGTTGCTATTTTGGTAGAAAATCCAAAAGATAATGCGACTATTCACGAAAAACTGCATTTTACGAACGACAGTAAAGGTCATCTTTTACGTACTACTTCCAAATCGATGTACTGTTAATAAACATAGATTCCGTCTTTTACCTTTGATCGAGACTGTATTTCTTAAATAAACACTCGATTTGCTGTCGAACAACAAAATTGACTTTGAGTCACAATATGCTGCCTTGAAACAATGTGCGGAAGTATGCAGAGCTGCTTCATCGTGCCAGTGATTGGTCTCGTACAAAGTAATTCATGTAATGCTGCTGTTAACGATAGAGGGAGGTTTAATAAATCGAAAATAACATTATTGTAACACCGTACCTACCAATGGACCAATCTAATCCAATCTTACATTTATTACTACCCACGTCAGTACCAAATCCAATTCATGTTTATACATTCACCGATCTTAATTATTTGACTTTACCCTCTCACTTGAAGGATATGTTTCACACTTTTCCAGCTCGTTGCTTCCAGAAAAGATAGTTATTACAAACCCAATCTGCCGCCTAATGTCACACCGCATGCACGGTTGCATCAGTAAATAGGCTCAAACCGCAATCGTTCCACAAGAAGTAGCAAGGTCCACTCTCGTTCCCACCTAGTCGAACTGGATTTTAAATTGTCTACAAGAAATATGAAATTACATACATACATACACTTCCTCCCGGCAAAACTAGTCATTTTGACGTGACTCCACAATGACACTGCCTCGAAACGGAATTGATAAACTGCAGTGGAAAAGCGTCACAGAGAAGATTCACCATTCTGAAGATACCATGTCATGGAAGGGAGTCACATTTATTGTTCGTAATCAGTGCACTGTGCTTCCCAGCTTGCGGACTCCATTGTAATCACATGGATAATAATTGTTATACCAAGAAAACAATCAGAAGGGAGATAATAGGGCAAAAGAGAGCAACAAAGATGTGCAAAGCAAAAAACAAAGTGCATCCGGAAAGGCTCATTTTTCTGTCAACAATCGGAATTTATGGGATAAAAGATTGTGTATATCTTTACTTGTTAGTTTCACATGGGCATGTAAGGGGGACATCATGATTGGAAGATAGGGTGAAAGTTTACACCGATAAGGGGTTAAGTAGACTGTGGTTTCAGTTAAAAAGTAATAGAAATCGGACTAGATTTTATCACACCTGCCTTGGACGTTTTTAGTGAAAGGTAAGTTTGTGTCTGACTTTTTCAAGTTTTAATTACTCCTAAACACGCTAAAAACAAACTCTTTATACTTAAATATTCAAATACGTTATTGTTTACAAATTAAAATTTCTCGTGGAGAGAAACTAAAAATTGTTGTAACCAATTTTTAACTTTTTAATATTGCAGTCCTGACTTTAGATGTATGTATGTATGTAGTTAGGTCGCGCATAGTCCGATAGTCCAGCACAGAACTAAGGGGTTTATGGTGTTTTATTGTAAACTGTGATGGTTACCAAAAACCCATAGCTCTTCTTGGTACCTAGAGTTAATGAGCTTTATTTATTGGCAGAAACTAGTTTAAGCTATACTTGGCAGTAACTCTATTCCTGCTGCTCTTTCAAGCACAAATTTTAGGCGAGATTGCACTACAATTACAACCCAGAGTGTCAATATAAAAAAAGTTGAAAACGTCCCATTTGTGTATAGATTAGATCAATCTGCTCGAGCCTAGGAAAGCTGAGATCTCATTCAGAGGCATCACCCTAATTTTGTGTACACTTTTCTCGATCAGGAATATTTATCTAATGATGAGTTTATCTAAGGCGGACATTCATAGCAGAGTTTCGACAACACCGTAAAGTTCAGCACGATATTATACATACACATACATGTATAAAAGAAAATAATGGAATGCATTAACGCGCCACTTAAGGCGAAATCTTCTTCAACTGCGTTGGGTTGGGTTCGATGACTCTACAAGCCGGAGCATTTGTATCCATCCACTCTACATGTCCTAGCCATCTCAAACGACTGATGCGCACTTTTCTGACTAGGTCGACGTCGCTGTACAACTCATATACTTTGTCATTGAATTTCCTCCTCCAAAGCCCGTCAATACAAATGGGACCGAAAATTTTAAGTAGAATCTTTCTTTAGAAACGGCCAAGGATGTCTTCATCCATAAACCAGGAGAAGGAGGATCAAGATTTCGCGCAGAAACCCCTTAGTTTTTTGGGATAGAGTCCTATTCCTTTCTCAGCCCAAAGAAACAGTGATTGACAAGAATTATTCTTTGTTTAATTTACAAGTTTGTTAATTTTTTAGTGTGCCAGAATTTACAGCAATCAACCTACAACTTTACTGCGTCAAAGTGTTCTGCAAATAATCTCAATATCGTTGGCATACCCTAGTACTTTCACAGACTTTTGAAAGATTGTGCCTCCGGTATTCACTTCTTAGTTTCGCAAAATCCTTTGAAGTACGATATTGAAAATGTTGATGTTGCAGGTCACTTTTTGACATCCCCGTTGTCATCCTGCATAGGCGAACGGATTTGGCAGTGTCTTAGTGTATACATTTGATCGAAGGAGCCGATCATAGTGCTGACGAAGTATAGAATTGGGGCAATTTAGGGGATCTCCTTTCTTGTGAATCAAACAGACACATGAAATTGTAAGACCAACTTTTTTGGATTTCCCCATGATAGTAATGTCAAGTTTAACTCAAATCTAAAGTTCAATATTTTCCACGAAACCGTTAGTTGCGTCATAGGACCATGTAAAAAATACGTATGTACATATAGGTTGTACCTACTCGTCATATCTTATGCGATTTATTTACAATGCGAGCAGCCGCCTGTTATTGTCCGTCGTTCATGGCCCGTTCAATTTTTCGATGCTGTTTGCGATATATACCAGGTTACTTCTTTTTGACCAAAGTTTTAGATGTCAGTTCATATGTGTCGCTCATTGGCTAATGTTTGTCTGGTGGTATTCTTGTATTACATTGAATTCAATCGTTTTTTGGATCGCTTTCATGTGTAATAAGTAAAAAGGAGAGAACAGATCAATGCGAATAGCCTTCTTTGTGTTGACTCCCGTACGTAGTCCTTTTCAATGTGTTCCATTCCGCTTGAAAATCTTTAGTTGTAGCAAAGATGACATAACCTATCTTCTTAACTGAATGTGGAATATGAACTTGATTGAAAAACAAATGCGATGCATCCTGCTTTCCGAAGCTGGCATAATATACGAAAATGGACGCAACCGCCTTTTATCAGTTGGCAAATGCCGAAAAACCTGTATTAATTCATCACAATCTACCACTAATCAAATATGAATAATAACTTATTACTCACTTTATTGAAAGTGTAACTTATTTATGTACAACATCGGGTATACGTTACATCTCTAGTATATACCCGGGGTACCACTCACTATACGCGTAAGAATAACGTCAAACTTTGCTCAAAACATACTGGTATACAACAGCTAAAAGTTATGTAAACAAATATTTGATGCTTTTCAAATCGATCGTAAACTGGTTACCCTTAAATGACCCCACTTTCACTCTCTGACCATTCCTGTTTCCCGCAGGTGTTTCTGACACATGCTTAATGTGCAAAGTACAACCTTGCACTATAGAGGTTAACGAGCTACACCTTGGCTCATTGATGAGTCCGATTCTCGTCATGACCGTGATTTATGATGACATCTCCCTGCTGTCCTTCTACGGCCCCGTTGAACAGAGGTATATAACAACAACAACAACAAAAAAGACTAGTAAGTCGTCGTTCACACAATACTTCACACAACATATGCACCCCGGCACCACACCACACTAGCATTCGAGTCCTTAACATTGCATTCTGTTTGAATGGTGATGACGGACAGCAAACAGCACAATTCCCGGACTCACTGACACACGTCAATGGCCGTCGAACCAGCCAGCACACTATAGCTCCATAAAGGAGACCACTGTATGTGTCTGCGGTCTGGCTTTCGCAGATATCACCGTCGCTAACTCTAAAGCCTGTTCCTGGCCACTGAAGATTGTTATTTTGTTGGTTTTTGATGGTTGGCCATAAACAGTTGCAAGTTCAAGTCCGCGAATCGTTTCGGTTACGCGTTTATGATAATGGGCCTCCCGTCAACGCGCGGGCTCGAAGTAGAGCAAACAACGAATCGCGCTTCCAACCGAGAATTTGATGGACGTTGCGAGAGCTGATGGTGCTGCCACAACGACCCACAAAAGGACGAGTGAATATTAATTACAAGGAGTATTGCAAGTGTTGAATAACAACAACAGTCATCCTGTTCTGTGGCTGAAGGTGGAGCTGTTTGCAAAAATTTTTATTTATTTTCCTGGGGCCGGGCTGTTGCTTTGTTTTGTTGATGGATGGTTTGCTGGCATGAGGGTGAGGATATCTGGTATCCATGGAATCATTAAACACTGGCGAACTGGGACTGCAGCTGAGGGTTGTTACAGTGATTGATGAATAATAATAAGTGGGTGAATATTGCAGGAACGTTCTATTGATTAATTGCAAAAAGGAAGAGTGAGTGAATTATGGGTTTTGAATGAAAAAAGCCGATTGGCAATTGGTAATGCGAATACAATAGGTTAATCGGATATCGCCAGCTGCATGTATTGCAAGGTTTTATTATAAGAAATGAAAATCATTTATTCACTATCCACTGATAAAAGATGACAGAGTTCAATAATTCACGGAATACCAAATATGCCTTTCCCAACAATGTCACGATTAGGTCAATGCTCAAAAGAATTGGACTCTTATTCTGTAAGAAATACATATATTTTGAGTAAGATTCACCATTCATTTATAATCAACAACCGCATACAACTGATTTCGCTATCATGTCCGACCAAACCAGTGGATCCGATCCGAAGAACCTGAACATACATATGTATCATTACCTTGTCGTTGGGAAGAAACGTTCACAAAACTAAAATTGGTGGAAAGACCAGAGCCTTAAATCGTAGCAAATGCAGTTGAGTTAGGTGCTTAAGTAAACCTACACGCTTTTTTTACATTAGGCTCTGGTAATTTTAAGAATATTCTTTTTGGAAAAAATGCCATTGACCTATGTCTCATTGTATGTGTGGATTGACTAAACAGAAGTAATGTCCAACAATGTTTTAGTGTATGCCCAAAGTGACGTTCACTACATGCCCTGGCACATGTCCCACATGAACCAAACTCTTAACCTGATTTTCAGTCATCTTAGTTATGACCGCAGTGTCATGACATTCCTTTGACTGCTTCGGCATAGCTGCATCAGATGCTTTTAGAAACCCTGGAAGATCAAACATTGAACCATTCTACGTTTCATAATCAGGCTCATCATTTGAACAGGTAAATTCATTCTCAGTTGCCTCTCGATATTTGATATACAACAAAGTCCGGAGTAAGGTATTATAACATGTTGTGATTCTACTTTCATAGCTGACGTATCGTCCATCAATGAAAAGATTTTCTGGTAGAACAATAGTATAAAAATTATGGATAATATTAGTCTGCGAAAAAATCAGATACATTTTGTGCTGGAAATTCTTTTGTGAATTTTTTTTTATTAATCAGAACAATAATTTTTGGGTATGTAGCAATCTGAGTATAATTTCCGATACTATCAACTGAACTGTACTTGCCCAAAGTTGTATAATTCGCCCAAAAGTTAAGAAATGTTCGTACTTTAATGTAACATAGACTCTATGCATTTAACTTCTCGGATCAATCATCTTATAAAGGGTGACCAGATAGCAATAAGCTGCCAAAGTTACCAATGACATTAATTCGTCAAAATATTCAGTAAGGCTTGCAATTCCATCATGCATCGTTTTACGTTTGTACAACGTGCGGAAAATTTTAAAAAAAGTAATCGATATTCCGGCTCAGTTGCAGATGCATCGTAAATTTCGTCGTGAGGTCGTCATCATGGCTTCAGTTTCCAAGCAATTCGTTTGGGCGTGAGTACACTTTTTTGGACCTTAAGTCACCAACCAGATAGAGGTTGGTGCCAATAACGAAGGAAACTCAGAAATATCAATTCGGCGTCGATCAGCTGAATTGCGCATCGCCAGAAAGTCAACTCGGCTTCTCAACATCTGTATAAGATTTTGCTGACGCAAGAATTGAAGGTGGGCGGGCGCTGGAAATGTTGGCCTGAGATCCGGATTTTGGCCAAAGTTTCAATATCAACCATCGCAAACTAAACGTTGCGGCGTAGTTCAGTGGTTAGTGCTTTGGACTACAGAGCAAGAAATTACCGATTTCGGTTCCCTAACAACACCTCGCAAGAATCTGATAAACATCCGACAGTATAATCGAAATAAAAAACCTTGTCAAACGAAAACTAACCTTTGTGACATTAATCAGTAGACCCACTCCCAACAGAATGGATCTTTCTTGTGAAACATTTGTATTTGTAAACTTTATATTTAGTTAAAGCTGGCACTTATGGATCTTAACTAATTCAGAATCCCACTTTCGTAGTTTTATCATGAAGTGCCAAGATATGCCTAGATTTTAGAGGCAACAATTTAGCTTTCAGCTCTTCTTGAGTTATTTCTAGTGGAAGTTGAGAAAGCCTTTAAATGGGCTGTCCGTCTACCTCTTTTTAGGTTATAAAATGTTGTGTCAACGAGTTCTACCTTCAACATTCTTTAAACAGAAGATTTTCTGGACTAATGTTACTATTGCCGCCCTACTACATACATACTACATACATTGTTGAACTGTTAAAATTCAACTACTACGATAAATTTGAACATCTCGGACAGATTTATGATGTGAAGACTAGAACTAGTGTTTGTCCGCCTTGGTCAGTTTAAAACATCACCGTCGTTTAGACGATTATGGTTCACGTGCATGTGAGGTGTATTTGGTACAAAAATTGAAGTAGAATGGTGTAACATGTCACAGAGATTTATTGTATAACAAATTTCCTGGACGTGTGACTTGCGAAGCAATGGATACTTCAATTGGCTGCCGAGATCATGCGATTTACCACTATTAACGTTTTCCTTCGGCCCTGCCTCACCAACGATTCATGTTGGCATTTATGTGGCATTCAATATAATAAAGACAACTGAAAATCTAATAACTACCAACCAATAATTTATTGTACATATATGTATGCCCAGCGGTTCAGAAAATATGCCTGACCGCTTTTCCAATCTTCTCTGCTCGAGAACGAACTTGGAAAAGATCTCTTGAAATCTAGGTACGGAGTGAAAATGTCCGTGATATGTACATTTCCCAGACATGTTTCTAGGATCGTTGCATAATCTGTTGTAATATTTCTCCAATTATCTGACTGACATATTTTTAGTGCACTTATTCCTGCAGAGGCTTAAACGAAGATGTCCAGCGTAAGCAGATTGAGGATCCTCCAGTCCTGTAGTAGGTGTGGTTCTCATGGCACTAACGATATCAAATACAAGCCAGTCCCTGTACTCTCATGAAATCGGTTAAGTGGTCTTGCTGGCGGACTGTCACCATACAAGACAGCCATAGGCGGGACTAGGTTTTACTATAGCCGTGTATATTCATGGCATAATTTTAGTCCCCAAAAGCAATGGTGGCTTTTTTAATTCTTTCATTAGCGTTAGGTCAGCCAGTTCAGCTTTTTATCAAGAACATATCCTTGAAATATTACGTTGTCCGGGATTCTAAGCGGAGGGCTGCCTATGGAAAGTTTATAAACTCAGGAAAATTTCCTTAGAGAGTTCGCTATTATACATATGTAAATGCTCCTGCAGTCCTCCTCCTTACATATAGCCAGTAGTTTTCTTATTCATTTATTACCCTGCACCATACCAATGCTGAAATCAGCTGCACCTTGGGACTAGACAGATTCTTTAAACCCAAAAGTATGTTTAAATTTTGATTTCAGTATTGTTTCTGTAAATCTCTGTCAAACTTTCACAGGTTGCCCTAAAAGAATCTTCCTTCCATGATCCATCATCTTCCCTGGTCTTAATAACTCTGACCAGGTTTATTAGAAAGACTTCAGTCTCTAAAAACTTAGATACCACACGGAAACTCTAAACCAAAAGACATCCAGACAGAATCACTAAATGCTTCAAAGTTTGTTCTAACGTCTTCTGTAAAACAAATCTGCACTGCTATTCTTAGGAACAGTAAGGATGCACAACTGACTAGTGACCATGTTCCATGAAATTGTCTTCAATTGCCACTTCAACATCCTTTTAGGGTAATCCTCGATCAGCTGTAGTATCAATTTGATCAATACACAAACGATTAAAATTTGTTTAGATAAACTGGCAGTTGCAACTTTATACCTGTTGTGCCACTGGGACGCACTACTAAAATACTACAAAATGCCAAGCCTGGGCCAGATAGACCACCACAAGAACCAACCTTCCAATTCAGTTTTGAGAAAACACTCGCTCAGCTTGGTGCGTTCCTACCTTGCAAGTCATTGCTCTTTCAGAGATGACCTCAACAAAATTGGCATATAGTGCAAGTTAATTCGGTATCTGCAGACTTTACCCTTATTTTCACATTCCACATTTAGTTGTTTATGTTTACCTGAGCTGAAAAAGTTTTAAGCTGATATCCAATGTGTATGTGTGTATGCGCATGCGTTCTCCTAAGGAGAAGTTTTTTTTTATTTTCAAAACAATGTTACGTTCAAGGAACATTCACATATCACAACTGCAGTTGAATAATAAAATAGATTCAAAGAAGTGTTTGAAAGTCTCACCTGACTTCTGCTGACTTAATGACAGCTTTGGGCGGTGCATCCCAATAGTTGGGGGCCGGTGGTATCCATTGTTTGAAGACCTGGTAATTGCCCTCTAGCAATTCCATGCCTTCGACGATTTCTTCGTCCGAATCCTCATTCATTTCGCTGTCATAACATTAAACACACTTCACAACACTCTCTCAATATAGGCAATACACGCGATACACTATTGACATACACTTTCCTGAGATGCTATTATTTTAAATCACTACCGGACATCTTAGCGTGAACGCGAACCCCGTTCGCCAGAATCACTCACGCGTCATGCGCAAGGACATTCCCACGTGCGATTAGATGCGAACGAAGAAAATACACTTACAAAACAAATAATTACGCAGCAGATTCGCGAAGGACTTCCGCACCGTTCAAGGAGCCAAACAGAATCTAATCAGAAATTACTTCTACCGCAGTTCGGATTTGAATCTCTCTTGGTCGCTTCGTTGGTGTTGGTGCATGTGTTGGTGAGCGGCGATACACCGTAGCGTGAGGGATTCGCATATTCGGTTCGACGAAAGACATAATGCACGTGGATTCGACAACGGCGGCAGTCGCCATTATTATGTTTCCGTCCAGGGAGCATTACGGTCGTAAAAAAGGACTTAAGTACCACATAGCACACAGCACACAGCACACAGCACACACACAAACCCATACAAAGAGCGCGAGTCCTTGCGAACTGTGCTCGATTCACCCTCACGTGCCAACGGTAATTTATCCAAGCGCGGTAACCGGTTGCAGCACCGTTTTGTTGCGAGCCCGATCTACAATGTATTGCAGCCATATATCCAAACCGAAGGGTTGCTTTCTGTCAATGTGTGCGTGCGAAACCAGGGGTTGCTTGATTTTGTTTTGGGATCATTCTAGGACATTTCTCTGGGTTCGACTACCGGCTGGTAACCTTCAAGCGACGCAATAAAACCAACAACACATCAACCCTCTGGTGTCGGTCTGATTGGGATGAGTGCGAGTGGCTTTCGTCGTCGTTGCCGGTCTTTGTTCGGCCTTTGCGATGAGATCCTGTGCAGCACAGCTCCTGGGACTGTTTTATTATTTTCATTTAATGTTTTGGGTGTTTTTTGTGTGTTGGGTAAAATGTATCGTATTAAACCACGTGCGTCCTCCCTTCAAGAACATTGTTGGTGTATCGATTTGGGCAAAAGGATTTTCCTGTACAAATTTTCACCCCATGAAGATGTAACAGTGTGCGAGCTCGTTCTTATTCACTTCAACAGCAGGACACACAAAGATATGTTGAAAATATAGAACATTATTTTGTTTTGGTGGACGTTTTTTTTTTTAGAGTGTGTATCGCTTGGATGATAAAGTGCAGAACGCAAGGTGGGAGAGGCGAATGGATTTTTTTGGCGCAATTTAACAGGGAGTGTGAAATTGAAAGATAAGAGCTCAGTGGCGTGCGACAGTGGAATAGCGCGAAGGGCAGAGGTTGTTTGCAGACTACTTTAGGATTCGAAACTTTAGTCGTCCAACTCAAACTGAGAGTTCATTAATAGATCTAAGCAAGACGTATCAAGTTCTGTGCGAGTACTTACAATGTCTGTAGGTTTGGGATTGGACATTTCCCGAAATGAAGCGTTGCTGGGCGACGTTGCTTAAAACATTTAAAATTTCTTAGTAGCTCTGCAATCAAGAGTAAAACTATTAACTCTGGCTTCTCGCACCGAGGCGGTCCTTTAGTTAGAACCAAAGGGTAGATACGAAAAAAGAAGAGAGCCAAATTTATTACCTTGCATCAAACGGGTAGTTTGCTATTATAAGAAGGGACAAGATTCCAGAAGATTAGGATTCCACATACAAATCAAAACTTCTAACATCATTTTCTGCTTTTTTAATGTTTCGCCTGTGGTATTTGTTTTCCAGATTAATCAGTCAAAATGACTCTTTCAACACCAACGACGTCACTCATCGCATAAATTCGAACTTGGGCAACTGGTGTTCAGTGTTACATATGTTATGTGTACTGCAAAATGTCGCTCACAATAAGGGCTGCGGATGTTTAAAAAGAAACAAGGCTAATAATGACGGTAGTAGCAATGTATAGAGCTGAATTTTGAACTGTGCAAAAACTTCAGTCAACAAAGGCGCCCACTTCGTACAAAAGACCCTTGAAATGTAACAAAGACAAAGGACGATATGAAGGAGGGAGCAAGAGATGACCAGGAAACCGTAAAATATCAGTGACGCTACGATCGCAAGAACTTACCCCAGACAATAATCTACGACTACGGAATATTTAAGGAATAAATTAAGGGACCTATTTTTCCCTTTCCAAAGCTCCTGGATACATCATAAACCTCAATTTTCCTCAACATTTCCATGTCTTACTGGGTCCCTGACTCATCCAGTCTCTTCAGGCGGAAGTTCTCGCTGTAAGGGAAGCCTGCAAACCACCCAACCTTAACACCATAGCTTAGATAGGAAGGTATCATGGCTATTGTGTCAGTCACCACATCCTGAAACTAGTAGACCAGTGCAAAGAAAAACTTTCCCCGCTGGGCCATCAGTTCATAATCAGTCTTCTTTAGGTGCCGGTTCATAGTAATATCAAAGTAAACAAGCGAGAATATGAACTAACAAGGCGTTGATTTACCTCGAATGCGTCCCTTGGTTTCCTTCATGTTGTTGGGTACCTAATAGAGAAGCCATAGCAGTAGTAAAAATATTTCCCTTTGGAGGATTCCTTTATACTCAAATTTCTTAAATGGGCCAAATTGTTGTACCGTTTTTATATAAATACATACATATGTATACATGCATTCATGTGTTTGCATTTGTTCACCAGTTTTTCGACAGTATTCAAAAAGAAACAAATCTTTTCAAAAATATTTTGATGTGGAATAAGGGATCAACTTTCTTAAAGTAGGGAAGCACTTTAAATCGGGTTCAAGCCTTCTTGTAGCTTTGACGGAACGCAAGTTGTTCATTATCGCCGTTCTTTAGGGTGTGATGAGACTAGCACTGAGTAGAAATCTGGTAAATATCTCTTAGCGGGACCTGTTTCACTTGAACAACATGCTAGATTATTCCACCTTGTTCACAAATTCAAACACTCGTTCGACTCACGTGAAGTACCGATATTCACCATGATAGCAATAATGCATGCTAGAATCATCAGACTAAAGCTAAGTGGTGACGATAGAATCTATCGAAATCATTGCCACTACCCCCCTTAGGAAACGTTTATCTAGCCCCGCCACTGCTCTTCGTAAAACCAAATCAAACCACCTTGACTTGAATTCACCCCAAACCAATTTGTTTAAAAAAAAAAATACTCATACGTACACAGTTTCTGTGCATGTAGATGTACGAAAAATTACAAACCAATAAATAACGCACATGTTAAACATTAATAAAGAGGGTGCTCTCGGTTACGTCCAAAATATGCCTACCCAAAGTGAAATTAGAAAACCATCCGAGAACACAGTCTCTTGGCGACAGGATGCTCGTGCAACCGCTACCGCTAACAAACGAACCACACGCTGTGTACTCCAATACCCGGTACAACCAAGGGTGGTTTCAGGCTCGCGATGGGTAAAAAATAATTTGTTCCAGTATGCTACCAACCCCTTTTTGCCAGGGCGTACAGATTTACTCCTCGGAAACGCAATAATGTGCTTGGGGGTGTTTCTTCATCGTTTAAAATTTATAAACAAAACCATTAATAAACAGGGGACGCGTAAGAGCGCCAACAATCTTCAGAGATACATACACATACTCCTTCGCTGGCGCGGCCACAATGAACACATAAATGCGACTTCGGATTAGGGTAGGTTGGGGTTGGGAATACAATGATGAAGTTCACAAAGAAAACGATATCGTCTTCTAATTACGAAGAATATTCATTCAAGTACTCACAGGGTTGGAAAGTTATAGAAATCTAGATCCGTCGAACACAATGCTTGAATTTGTGTGCAGCTCATCCTTATCTTTAAACGCTGGGCTCTTACAGAGGACATGGTACTTTAATATTCCCCATGGGACAGTACCGAATTTTGTACCATAAAAAAAGTCCACCCTCTTTTGGATACAATTTCAAATCCATCCTAAAACCCTATTCTCCTTGTCAAGAGTGGTTTCGTATTGTGCAATGTTTTGCAAATTTCCGGATTTTATTCAAAAAGGGAAATTTCATTACCTCTGACAACTTTTCCCAAAAAGCAACCAAGACGAGGGTGGATTAGTGGATACGACGGTCCAATCCATCTGACTGATTCCTTGGGTCGATAACAATGGGAGAAGAGTTATTAAATTTTGCCAATGCTTGATTTGATTTAATTCAATTTGCAGTGCATCACTGGCACTGGCGCCAGTTGGTGTAAGGGAATTTCATTCCCCTACAGTAAATGGGAGTAACCCCATTTTAATCGACTGCTTAACGTTGTCCTGAGTGTGCCGATTGGAATATTGAGTTATAGAGATTAAGTTGTTTGCCGGAGGTAACGTGTTTCCAGTAAAAGGGATTGTTGGCACGATTATCTTTGCCGCTTCGACAAAAGTAAATATAATGCAGTGCGATGATTACTTGGATCGACTGTAATCGAAACGAGGCCGATTTAAGAACATTAATTTGATTGTACTCCACTGGGGTATAGTAGTATTAATGCAGAGTGTAGAATAGAGTGAACTAGTATCTGCACCTACTAGCAGCCGAGTTCGCCAAGATCCGCTGAGATTTCATTATCAAAATTGACGGGATTTCATGACGGATTTCACGCCAGCTGCCAACTCGATGATGAGAGTTATAGGACTCCAGATCAGTGCTGTCGTTTTACAATTTGAAAAACAGGACATTTCTTGTTTCAGAGCCATAAATAACAGATGGTTGGACACTTGCTGACGTCCAGCGTTGTAACTTTTACTAACCATCAATTGTGGTTACTTTACCTTTACCTTTACTTTACCTGGCAGCCATCGGGTATCCGGACGAGACTTGCTGAACTTTTAAGCGCGAGTGTTGAACAAGAAAAAATTGGAGGACTATAAATAGGACAGCGGACGAACTCTATTGATGGAATCAACGGTGACATCAAAGCTCCAAACAGAAGCACTTTACTCGGTTTACTTCGACATCTTCGGAGCCCTGGCTGGTAAAGATTTTCAAGAAAAAGTCAGGTTTGTGGAAAAGAGAATAATATCAACTCCACGACATCCTATTGGAGGCTTACCCTAGAAAACCGCTGCTACTTCGGTTTGGCGAAACAAATGGGCTCAAAACTCCTAACTACGAAGATGAATTGCATCTACAATACACTGATCCTGACCGATAAGTTCTGCAAAAAGGGCCGGAGTGCTGGACGATATGCAGGAGAAGATCAAATCGCGAAAGCTATGAGTTGTGCTATCGCGGATGCCAGGACTCTTCTAAAGGTGTGAAAATCTGCGGTGTCTCATGCAGCGACTCTTCACGGGTAGGGCGCCCGGTAATTAAGTAATTAAATAACAAGGTATTAAATAAGATTCAATTGAATACCTTTAAACAAAGTTAGGTTACGTGTAAGTAACCTTTTTTTGGTGAGTTGTATTTTTGGGTTGGAACACTTGCTTTTATTTTGAATCACGTTTTAAACAACACCGTGTGATGAATATACAGATGTTACACAAAACAATCGAGTAAATTTGTCCCCCAACCTTCCGTGTTTTCTAAAAGCTGTGCAATTTAAAACCATTCATCGTCAAAAGGAGCCCACAATGAAGAGCTATGCAGCAGTGCCACATGGATGTACGTACTACTGCGGAATACAAATTGCTCCTTTAGACTTCTCAAACCCAAAGTCATTTCAATCGAGTCCATGATGGTGTCTTCTGAGAATTGATTTTAAGAAGAGGTACGACTGCAGATCAAATCAATTCTTTTAGCCTCAATTACCTTCGGTGTCGTTAGGCTAATAGGATTTTAAATTATGATATATTATCATACAAAAATGTTCTAAATGGAACAGGTTTCCCCATATTCCTGTTCAACAAATGTAATTAGGTGTTGTGCTAAAAGCGTCTTCAATTTGGTCAGAAAACCACAATTATTAAAAAAAAGCATAAGTTGCATTTATAGGAGATTTAATTTCTTTAAAAAATAGGATTTTTTTAACAAATTTGGTAAATTTCTGAAGGGTCATCATTTTTAAACTTCTCTTTGGGGGGGCATTTTCTGTTCTTCGTGAAAAGTTCTTATAACTATCCCTTTCACTCCTGGATCCACATTACTCTTAATTACTTGAAGCGTATTGCAGGATCTATTATTAAATTACGCACTACCTGTTAAGAATCTTTGTGGAGGGTATAAAAGCCCTGTTCACTTTCTCAGAGCAACTAGTTCTACTCGTATCAACCTTGTAAGACACCCACATCAAGCTAACACCATGTTGTACCAATACACCAGACTTGACGAAAATCTTAACGAAGAGATAGTCACGGTTGACAGTGATACATCTACTGCACAATACATACAGAATCTGCCAAGTCTATCCTCACAATGGACGCAGGAGATGGAAAGTATTACTGAAGCCAAGGCCGCACGTGCTGAAAGAATCAACAGGCAGTCTGAAACACGCAACGACTTCTTCAAGAGATTTCCCATCGGATTTGACGAAAATCTTAACGAAGAGATAGTCACGGTTGACAGGGATACATCTACTGCAGAATACATACAGAATCTGCCAAGTCTATCCTCCCAATGGACTCATGCGATGGAAAGTATTACTGAAGCCAAGGCCGCACGTGCTTAAAGAATCAACAGGCAGTCTGAAACACTCAACGACTTCTTCAAGAGATTTCCCATCGGATTTGACGAAAATCTTAGCGAAGAGATAGTCACGGTTGACAGGGATACATCTACTGCAGAATACATACAGAATCTGCCAAGTCTATCCTCCCAATGGACGCAGGCGATGGAAAGTATTACTGAAGCCAAGGCCGCACGTGCTGAAAGAATCAACAGGCAGTCTGAACCACTCAACGACTTCTTCAAGAGATTTCCTATCGGATTTGACGAAAATCTTAACGAAGAGATAGTCACGGTTGACAGGGATGCATCTACTGCAGAATGCATGCAGAATCTGCCAAGTCTATCCTCCCAATGGACGCAGGCGATGGAAAGGATTACTCAAGCCAAGGCCGCACGTGCTGAAAGAATCAACAGGCAGTCTGAACAACTATAAGCAGAAACTAAAGCGGAATCTAGCTAAATTCGACGCATGGATGAAGATAAAAATGGACCAGAAGAAACTGGCCGAATGCGTGAAAGAAAATTGTAACATTGTAAAGAGTTCTGAAAATGTGAAATGATTTAGGACATTAGATGGTACTGACATGTATGTATGTAATATAGATACTTAAATCAATAAACTTGTAAAAAATGTGTATATTTAAGAAAAGTCTTTTGTTTTACATCTTATGTACTTTTGGCGATTTCAAAGGAATGGGAAGATTTCATTTTGGTTGGTTGTTCTGATGTTTTTTAGGATACAGATACTAGGATTACTAGGATATATAAATTCCTGCCAATAGATCTCCCTTCACTAAGTGGTATACTCTAATAAGAAGTTGAGCTGGAAACATAGCACATATTACCAAAAGGACTACTGTTGCACTTTTCTCTTGAACAATAGGTTTTTTATGGTTGCGTCAAAGGATGTGCAAGCATAGACACCAGTAACTTATACTACTGGCATGCACGATTCGAAGACCTGACTCATGGGCGCCAATGATACGCCGAACTGCTAAACCACATCCAGCACTCTCCCCGTTGAACTGCTGTTTGGTACTATTTCGCGGGGTTGGTTATATTTTGGGCTATATTTTCTTAGACGGCATTATGCTATTTGCGTTATGGTGGTCCTTTAGGCCCTAAGATCCGTACTGTTTGGAACCAAACCATTTAATCTGTTTCTAGACAATTATCGAATAAAGTCGTTTTCGAAAGGATAGATCAGTTCAAAATATATGCACATGTGTATATTTTTTGGAGTTTGATGTCAGTTATGATATATTTCAAAAACAGAAATAGGAAATTCCGGAAATATTTTTAATAACTCTCTAACATTATCTGTAAGACTTCCAATATACGTAAATGCTAATTACCCACCTTACTAATTCGTGAACAACGGTAAATATAACATTACCTACAATAAAGTTAACCGTTAAATATGCGGAGACAGATAGATAAATGATAATTTACTCTCTGTTTCGCTCACTCATACGAGAAGCCATATTTGAGGGCAGAGATATGTACATCAGGCAGTTTGGGAACAAAACTGAAGTTGAAGTATAAAAGTGTGTTCAAGTTCGAGGTCCCGATCATTGTAAGAGGATCCGTCCAAGAACATTTCAATTTGAGTACTATACACGCAAAACACAAAATGGCTGGAGAAGACAAGAAACGATCGTGCAGGAGGAAAGTGTCTGTGGGGTATCATCTTTTTCTTTATCGGGAAGAGCTGCGCCGTCCAAATGTTAAGCCGCTAAAACTATCGAAGGCAAAGTACCAGCTCACCACCGATTTAGTAGTAGTCACATGGGATAACATCACCAGCTATAGTAAAGAGGAACGTGCACATCTGGTGGACAGCATCATCTACAAAAAGAAACTGAAGCAAAAAATCGAGAAGAAGTCAAAGAAACCGAAACAAACTTCCATCAGGAAGTCAACACTTTTGTAAAACATTTGTATATATAAAAATAATACAGATATTGTAAATTACCTAATGTAAGACATAAATTGTACGTATGAACCTAATAAAATTTGAATATTTCGATATGAAAAATACTATTTGTTTTCAAGTGGCGATATGGGTGAATTTTCAGCGGCTCATTAAACTTTTGCTACCATTTCTCTGAATTGATTTAAAAACTAGCTAATAAGAGATGGTGCTCACTCCCATCTTGTAGCGTTTCTAGAAAACTCTAGACAAGATACGACAAAGCCAAAACTAAGTAGATCCTGGCGATTCACAGATCCAACTTACGATTAGCAATTATGATCTCTGCCGAGGCTGTGGCGTTACGAACGCAAAAGAGTACATTTTACTTCATCTGCTGATGTCCAAGCCTATACAGAACTAGAAAAACGACTCTTGTTGAATACCACTTCGAAGACCTGGCCAAAGGCCACCATTAACCGTCTTGAAGTTTATAATAACCTTGGGGTGGGACCGTATAGCTATCCTGAAACCCGTTCTAGGTACCTCCACCTAGCCGTCAATAGTTTGGCAAGAATGTCTAGCGAGATCAGGTGGAACACGACGTCCAGAAAAATTAACAGCACATCGCGGATGCTCATACATACATCCAGATCTTTATGCCGTAGAAAATATATTAAGGTGAGAAGCCCTATTTGATAACGGACGCCCTTTTACAGAAGTAAAGAGCTATAGTGGCTTTAGGCTCAAAGAGAGACCATTAGAGAATTCCGATGAGAGTATCAGGATATTTTCCAGAGCCTGGATCGCGACCATGGTGTAAGACCTTTGATGCAGAGGGTAGAAATGGACTAATGATTCGGCATATGTAGGTGGATACCGATTAGTGTGTCTAAAGTTTTCAGTAAAAAGACGTTAGGTTGATAGTTCAGAGATCCTTAGGTTCTAAGAGCAAGCTTCTGCCTGCTTTGGGTATAAAAACAACTTCAACCTTGGTTCATTGTTTGGGAATACAGACCAGATTCACCAAACAGCAGAGAACATGGCGTTAAACCAAAGAAGTAGTATGATGCTCATCAAGAATGAAACTATCCGGCGCTGGGTTTAAAATTGCGCACATGACTCAAAGGATCTTGTCAGTATTCACTAAATTCGGTGAAAAAAAGGGTTTTCAAACTGAGGAGCTACCACGAAAATGCGTGTCCAATAAAAAACGATGGAGTAATTAGTAAAGGTAGTCCAGTGGCCATCTGGCCGCATAAGATAGCTGTGAATAGAGGGATTTTCGGAAAAGATTTTCCGAAGAATCGTCCCTCCCTCAGACACAGCTTGTGGGCATCCCAATCAGCCGTCGCACAGGAGTTTTTAGCTGGGTTAAAAAGCAGAATTCCTTCTTCCTTGTTCAGGAAATGTAATTAGGCGTTGGGCTAACAGCCTCCGTAAATTTGTCATAAAAACATTATTTTATTACCTCGTAATAATTATTTAAAAACCTCAAAAAAAAGGATAATATTTACGCCCACTGTCGAGAGTATCTCCGTCCTTTTTATACCTGCGTAAACTGTTCTTACATCTATCTCTTTCACTCCTAGATCTACACTACGCCTAATTACTTGAAGTGTATTGCAGGATCTGTTACCCAAAGTTTAATTACTTACTACCTGTTAAGAATCTTTGTGGAGGGTATAAAAGCCCTGTTCACTTTCTCAGAGCAACTAGTTCTACGCGTATCAACCTAGTAAGACACCCACATCAAGCTAACACCATGTTGTACCAATACACCAGACTTGACGAAAATCTTAACGAAGAGATAGTCACGGTTGACAGTGATACATCTACTGCAGAATACATACAGAATCTGCCAAGTCTATCCTCCCAATGGACGCAGGCGATGGAAAGTATTACTGAAGCCAAGGCCGCACGTGCTGAAAGAATCAACAGGCAGTCTGAAACACTCAACGACTTCTTCAAGAGATTTCCGATCGGATTTGACGAAAATCTTAACGAAGAGATAGTCACGGTTGACAGTGATACATCTACTGCACAATACATACAGAATCTGCCAAGTCTATCCACACAATGGACGCAGGCGATGGAAAGGATTACTCAAGCCAAGGCCGCACGTGCTGAAAGAATCAACAGGCAGTCTGAACCACTCAACGACTTCTTCAAGAGATTTCCGATCGGATTTGACGAAAATCTTAACGAAGAGATAGTCACGGTTGACAGGGATACATCTACTGCAGAATACATACAGAATCTGCCAAGTCTATCCTCCCAATGGACGCAGGCGATGGAAAGTATTACTGAAGCCAAGGCCGCACGTGCTGAAAGAATCAACAGGCAGTCTGAAACACTCAACGACTTCTTCAAGAGATTTCCGATCGGATTTGACGAAAATCTTAACGAAGAGATAGTCACGGTTGACAGGGATACATCTACTGCAGAATACATACAGAATCTGCCAAGTCTATCCTCCCAATGGACGCAGGCGATGGAAAGTATTACTGAAGCCAAGGCCGCACGTGCTGAAAGAATCAACAGGCAGTCTGAAACACTCAACGACTTCTTCAAGAGATTTCCGATCGGATTTGCCGAAAATCTTAACGAAGAGATAGTCACGGTTGACAGGGATACATCTACTGCAGAATACATACAGAATCTGCCAAGTCTATCCTCCCAATGGACGCAGGCGATGGAAAGTATTACTGAAGCCAAGGCCGCACGTACAGCAAGAATCAAGAAGCAGTCTGAACCACTCAACGATTTCTTCAAGAGATTTCCCATCGGATTTGACGAAAATCTTAACGAAGAGATAGTCACGGTTGACAGGGATACATCTACTGCAGAATACATACAGAATCTGCCAAGTCTATCCTCACAATGGACGCAGGCGATGGAAAGTATTACTGAAGCCAAGGCCGCACGTGGTGAAAGAATCAACAGGCAGTCTGAACCACTCAACGACTTCTTCAAGAGATTTCCGATCGGATGTGACGAAAATCTTAACGAAGAGATAGTCACGGTTGACAGGGATACATCTACTGCAGAATGCATGCAGAATCTGCCAAGTCTATCCTCCCAATGGACGCAGGCGATGGAAAGTATTACTCAAGCCAAGGCCGCACGTGCTGAAAGAATCAGCAGGCAGTCTGAACAACTATAAGCAGAAACTAAAGCGGAATCTAGCTAAATTCGACGCATGGATGAAGATAAAAATGGACCAGAAGAAGCTGGCCGAATGCGTGAAAGAAAATTGTAACATTGTAAAGGGTTCTGAAAATGTGAAATGATTTAGGACATTAGATGGTACTGACATGTATGTATGTAATATAGATACTTAAATCAATAAACTTGTAAAAAATGTGTATATTTAAGAAAAGTCTTTTGTTTTATGTACATCTTATGTACTTTTGGCGATTTCAAAGGAATGGGAAGATTTCATTTTGGTTGGTTGTTCTGATGTTTTTTAGGATACAGATACTAGGATTACTAGGATATATAAATTCCTGCCAATAGATCTCCCTTCACTAAGTGGTATACTCTAATAAGAAGTTGAGCTGGAAACATAGCACATATTACCAAAAGGACTACTGTTGCACTTTTCTCTTGAACAATAGGTTTTTTATGGTTGGAACCAAACCATTTGATCTGTTTCTAGACAATCATCGAATAAAGTCGTTTTCCAAAGGATAGATCAGTTCAAAATATATGCACATGTGTATATTTTTTGGAGTTTGATGTCAGTTATGATATATTTCAAAAACAGAAATAGGAAATTCCGGAAACATTTTTAATAACTCTCTAACATTATCTGTAAGACTTCCAATATACGTAAATGCTAATTACCCACCTTACTAATTCGTGAACAACGGTAAATATAACATTACCTACAATAAAGTTAACCGTTAAATATGCGGAGACAGATAGATAAATGATAATTTACTCTCTGTCTAAATGAGACCTAATAGATAAATGATAATTTACTCTCTGTCTCGCTCACTCATACGAGAAGCCATATTTGAGGGCAGAGATATGTACAACAGGCAGTTTGGGAACAAAACTGAAGTTGAAGTATAAAAGTGTGTTCAAGTTCGAGGTCCCGATCATTGCAAGAGGATCCGTCCAAGAACATTTCAATTTGAGTACTGTACACGCAAAACACAAAATGGCTGGAGAAGACAAGAAACGATCGTGCAGGAGGAAAGTGTCTGTGGGGTATCATCTATTTCTTTATCGGGAAGAGCTGCGCCGTCCAAATGTTAAGCCGCTAAAACTATCGAAGGCAAAGTACCAGCTCACCACCGATTTAGTAGTAGTCACATGGGATAACATCACCAGCTATAGTAAAGAGGAACGTGCACATCTGGTGGACAGCATCATCTACAAAAAGAAACTGAAGCAAAAAATCGAGAAGAAGTCAAAGAAACCGAAACAAACTTCCATCAGGAAGTCAACACTTTTGTAAAACATTTGTATATATAAAAATAATACAGATATTGTAAATTACCTAATGTAAGACATAAATTGTACGTATGAACCTAATAAAATTTGAATATTTCGATATGAAAAATACTATTTGTTTTCAAGTGGCGATATGGGTGAATTTTCAGCGGCTCATTAAACTTTTGCTACCATTTCTCTGAATTGATTTAAAAACTAGCTAATAAGAGATGGTGCTCACTCCCATCTTGTAGCGTTTCTAGAAAACTCTAGACAAGATACGACAAAGCCAAAACTAAGTAGATCCTGGCGATTCACAGATCCAACTTACGATTAGCAATTATGATCTCTGCCGAGGCTGTGGCGTTACGGACGCAAAAGAGTACATTTTACTTCATCTGCTGATGTCCAAGCCTATACAGAACTAGAAAAACGACTCTTGCTGAATACCACTTCGAAGACCTGGCCGAAGGCCACCATTAACCGTCTTGAAGTTTATAATAACCTTGGGATGGGACCGTATAGCTATCCTGAAACCCGTTCTAGGTACCTCCACCTAGCCGTCAATAGTTTGGCAAGAATGTCTAGCGAGATCGGGTGGAACACGACGTCCAGAAAAATTAACAGCACATCGCGGATGCTCATACATACATCCAGATCTTTATGCCGTAGAAAATATATTAAGGTGAGAAGCCCTATTTGATAACGGACGCCCTTTTACAGAAGTAAAGAGCTATAGTGGCTTTAGGCTCAAAGAGAGACCATTAGAGAATTCCGATGAGAGTATCAGGATATTTTCCAGAGCCTGGATCGCGACCATGGTGTGAGACCTTTGATGCAGAGGGTAGAAATGGACTAATGATTCGGCATATGTAGGTGGATATCGATCAGTGTGTCTAAAGTTTTCAGTAAAAAGACGTTAGGTTGATAGTTCAGAGATCCTTAGGTTCTAAGAGCAAGCTTCTGCCTGCTTTGGGTATAAAAACAACTTCAACCTTGGTTCATTGTTTGGGAATACAGACCAGATTCACCAAACAGCAGAGAACATGGCGTTAAACCAAAGAAGTAGAAGAATGATACTATCCGGCGCTGGGTTTAAAATTGCCCACATGACTCAAAGGATCTTGTCAGTATTCACTAAATTCGGTGAAAAAAAGGGTTTTCAAACTGAGGAGCTACCACGAAAATGCGTGTCCAATAAAAAACGATGGAGTAATTAGTAAAGGTAGTCCAGTGGCCATCTGGCCGCATAAGATAGCTGTGAATAGAGGGATTTTCGGAAAAGATTTTCCGAAGAATCGTCCCTCCCTCAGACACAGCTTGTGGGCATCCCAATCAGTCGTCGCACAGGAGTTTTTAGCTGGGTTAAAAAGCAGAATTCCTTCTTCCTTGTTCAGGAAATGTAATTAGGCGTTGGGCTAACAGCCTCCGTAAATTTGTCATAAAAACATTATTTTATTACCTCGTAATAATTATTTAAAAACCTCAAAAAAAAGGATAATATTTACGCCCACTGTCGAGAGTATCTCCGTCCTTTTTAAACCTGCGTAAACTGTTCTTACATCTATCTCTTTCACTCCTAGATCTACACTACGCCTAATTACTTGAAGTGTATTGCAGGATCTGTTACCCAAAGTTTAATTACTTACTACCTGTTAAGAATCTTTGTGGAGGGTATAAAAGCCCTGTTCACTTTCTCAGAGCAACTAGTTCTACTCGTATCAACCTTGTAAGACACCCACATCAAGCTAACACCATGTTGTACCAATACACCAGACTTGACGAAAATCTTAACGAAGAGATAGTCACGGTTGACAGTGATACATCTACTGCACAATACATACAGAATCTGCCAAGTCTATCCACACAATGGACGCAGGCGATGGAAAGGATTACTGAAGCCAAGGCCGCACGTGGTGAAAGAATCAACAGGCAGTCTGAACCACTCAACGACTTCTTCAAGAGATTTCCGATCGGATTTGACGAAAATCTTAACGAAGGGATAGTCACGGTTGACAGTGATACATCTACTGCACAATACATACAGAATCTGCCAAGTCTATCCACACAATGGACGCAGGCGATGGAAAGGATTACTCAAGCCAAGGCCGCACGTGCTGAAAGAATCAACAGGCAGTCTGAACCACTCAACGACTTCTTCAAGAGATTTCCGATCGGATTTGACGAAAATCTTAACGAAGAGATAGTCACGGTTGACAGGGATACATCTACTGCAGAATACATACAGAATCTGCCAAGTCTATCCTCCCAATGGACGCAGGCGATGGAAAGTATTACTGAAGCCAAGGCCGCACGTGCTGAAAGAATCAACAGGCAGTCTGAAACACTCAACGACTTCTTCAAGAGATTTCCGATCGGATTTGACGAAAATCTTAACGAAGAGATAGTCACGGTTGACAGGGATACATCTACTGCAGAATACATACAGAATCTGCCAAGTCTATCCTCCCAATGGACGCAGGCGATGGAAAGTATTACTGAAGCCAAGGCCGCACGTGCTGAAAGAATCAACAGGCAGTCTGAAACACTCAACGACTTCTTCAAGAGATTTCCGATCGGATTTGACGAAAATCTTAACGAAGAGATAGTCACGGTTGACAGTGATACATCTACTGCAGAATACATACAGAATCTGCTAAGTCTATCCTCCCAATGGACGCAGGCGATGGAAAGTATTACTGAAGCCAAGGCCGCACGTGCTGAAAGAATCAACAGGCAGTCTGAAACACTCAACGACTTCTTCAAGAGATTTCCGATCGGATTTGACGAAAATCTTAACGAAGAGATAGTCACGGTTGACAGGGATACATCTACTGCAGAATACATACAAAATCTGCCAAGTCTATCCTCCCAATGGACGCAGGCGATGGAAAGTATTACTGAAGCCAAGGCCGCACGTGCTGAAAGAATCAACAGGCAGTCTGAACCACTCAACGACTTCTTTAAGAGATTTCCCATCGGATTTGACGAAAATCTTAACGAAGAGATAGTCACGGTTGACAGGGATACATCTACTGCAGAATACATACAGAATCTGCCAAGTCTATCCTCCCAATGGACGCAGGCGATGGAAAGTATTACTGAAGCCAAGGCCGCACGTGCTGAAAGAATCAACAGGCAGTCTGAAACACTCAACGACTTCTTCAAGAGATTTCCGATCGGATTTGACGAAAATCTTAACGAAGAGATAGTCACGGTTGACAGGGATACATCTACTGCAGAATACATACAGAATCTGCCAAGTCTATCCTCCCAATGGACGCAGGCGATGGAAAGTATTACTGAAGCCAAGGCCGCACGTGCTGAAAGAATCAACAGGCAGTCTGAAACACTCAACGACTTCTTCAAGAGATTTCCGATCGGATTTGACGAAAATCTTAACGAAGAGATAGTCACGGTTGACAGGGATACATCTACTGCAGAATACATACAGAATCTGCCAAGTCTATCCTCCCAATGGACGCAGGCGATGGAAAGTATTACTGAAGCCAAGGCCGCACGTGCTGAAAGAATCAACAGGCAGTCTGAAACACTCAACGACTTCTTCAAGAGATTTCCGATCGGATTTGACGAAAATCTTAACGAAGAGATAGTCACGGTTGACAGGGATACATCTACTGCAGAATACATACAGAATCTGCCAAGTCTATCCTCCCAATGGACGCAGGCGATGGAAAGTATTACTGAAGCCAAGGCCGCACGTGCTGAAAGAATCAACAGGCAGTCTGAAACACTCAACGACTTCTTCAAGAGATTTCCGATCGGATTTGACGAAAATCTTAACGAAGAGATAGTGACGGTTGACAGGGATACATCTACTGCAGAATACATACAGAATCTGCCAAGTCTATCCTCCCAATGGACGCAGGCGATGGAAAGTATTACTGAAGCCAAGGCCGCACGTGCTGAAAGAATCAACAGGCAGTCTGAAACACTCAACGACTTCTTCAAGAGATTTCCCATCGGATTTGACGAAAATCTTAACGAAGAGATAGTCACGGTTGACAGGGATACATCTACTGCAGAATACATACAGAATCTGCCAAGTCTATCCTCCCAATGGACGCAGGCGATGGAAAGTATTACTGAAGCCAAGGCCGCACGTGCTGAAAGAATCAACAGGCAGTCTGAAACACGCAACGACTTCTTGAAGAGATTTCCAATCGACAACCAATGAAGACCAAACGATATGCGCTTCGTCTTCTACTTGTGACATTATCTCACCTCATAGTTAAAGCGAAATAATTGTAGATAGCTTCAGTATATTAAATAAAAATAAAATTATATAAAAATTTTGTAAAATCAAATAAAATATTTCCTATTATTTTCTAAGACAATAACTTGTTGTTCTTCTTCCAAATGACTGCTAATCTATGTTCCAAACTCGTAATTGTGGTAATCTCAATTCTGAACAGACTGCTTATATAGACATTCTAGTTACTAACGATATATAATACAAACTTATAGATACAAATTCCACCATCTACTTCTTTATTAATTTGTGGTTTTATTGGGCAGCACAACTAATCTTGCACTCATAGCAGATGATCGGCCATTGAAACTTGTAAGAAAGCACTCTTGCATCGCATTAAGTAGGTAGTAGTGCAGTTGGTACTACTAAAAGTGAACAGGCTGAGCAAAAGTGTGCATCTAGCAAAGGTCATATCCAAGCTCTGCTATTATGGCAGGCTCCTATGGGACACACCCAGTCGCAAGAGCTTGTCAGCCTTCCAATTTCCTGCCAATTTTGATGTAAAAAGAACGATTCCAGAGATTCTCAAACTATATCTAAACGCTTCAAAATCCCAGGGATATCAAGGGAAGTTGAAGTACAGGGTGACACTAAGAAGTCTCGAGAATTATCGACTCGTATTTGGTTAAGGAATACGAAGGCTTTTTTAGAAGTATAACATATAAAGAAGGAAAAGACTGTTATGGGAAAATCGATGAAAATGAATTAGTTGGAATTTATTGAAGTGCCTTTGATTAAACCAAATAGAAAAGAAGCTTTTCAAGCGGTTTCACTTGCAGCTATACTTTCTAGTATAGTATGCAGACGAACTTGAAAGAAAAAATGTTGATTTGCATATAGATACATAGGTATAGATACATGCATATACATATATACATATACATATATACATACATAGATAGATCGATTCTAATGCAATTAATATAACAGTAAACAGTGAAACCCCATCAAATGCATCCTGTAATAAATGCTAAGCACCTCCCCACTTCATATTTACAAGGCTTTTTCGAATTACATATACATATGTACCTTTAACCAAATAAGTAGGTACCTAAACCCAAGTTTATGATACTAACAAAATAACTCCTTTAAATATGCTCGCAAATGTCTGTTTCATCATCAGTTTTCGAATATACTTCAAACCAGAGACATCTAATTCTTTCCAATATTTCTGCAAAAAACTCACTATTATGGCGGAAGAACTTAAGAAACAAACAGACACCAACAATCAGGAGACTTCAAAAACTTCAGTTGCTTTCAATATGTTTATCTACCGCAAAGAGCTATCACGTCAAAAGCGACGTCATCTGCGAATGTCAAGGACTAAACTAGACTTAACCGAGAGCTTAGTGTCGAACAGTGCTGCTAAGACAAAAAACTACAATAATGAGGAACTTACCTGCCTAACCCGTGGCGTGATTTATAAGCAGAAACTAAAGCGGAATCTAGCTAAATTCGACGCATGGATGAAGATAAAAATGGACCAGAAGAAGCTGGCCGAATGCGTGAAAGAAAATTGTAACATTGTAAAGAGTTCTGAAAATGTGAAATGATTTAGGACATTAGATGGTACTGACATGTATGTATGTAATATAGATACTTAAATCAATAAACTTGTAAAAAATGTGTATATTTAAGAAAAGTCTTTTGTTTTATGTACATCTTATGTACTTTTGGCGATTTCAAAGGAATGGGAAGATTTCATTTTGGTTGGTTGTTCTGATGTTTTTTAGGAGACGGATACTAGGATTACTAGGATATATAAATTCCTGCCAATAGATCTCCCTTCACTAAGTGGTATACTCTAATAAGAAGTTGAGCTGGAAACATAGTACATATTACCAAAAGGACTACTGTTGCACTTTTCTCTTGAACAATAGGTTTTTTATGGTTGCGTCAAAGGATGTGCAAGCATAGACACCAGTAACTTATACTACTGGCATGCACGATTCGAGGACCTGACTCATGGGCGCCAATGATACGCCGAACTGCTAAACCACATCCAGCACTCTCCCCGTTGAACTGCTGTTTGGTACTATTTCGCGGGGTTGGTTATATTTTGGGCTATATTTTCTTAGACGCCATTATGCTATTTGCGTTATGGTGGTCCTTTAGGCCCTAAGATCTGTACTGTTTGGAACCAAACCATTTGATCTGTTTCTAGACAATTATCGAATAAAGTCGTTTTCGAAAGGATAGATCAGTTCAAAATATATGCACATGTGTATATTTTTTGGAGTTTGATGTTAGTTATGATATATTTCAAAAACAGAAATAGGAAATTCCGGAAATATTTTTAATAACTCTCTAACATTATCTGTAAGACTTCCAATATACGTAAATGCTAATTACCCACCTTACTAATTCGTGAACAACGGTAAATATAACATTACCTACCGTTAAATATGCGGAGACAGATAGATAAATGATAATTTACTCTCTGTCTCGCTCACTCATACGAGAAGCCATATTTGAGGGCAGAGATATGTACATCAGGCAGTTTGGGAACAAAACTGAAGTTGAAGTATAAAAGTGTGTTCAAGTTCGAGGTCCCGATCATTGTAAGAGGATCCGTCCAAGAACATTTCAATTTGAGTACTGTACACGCAAAACACAAAATGGCTGGAGAAGACAAGAAACGATCGTGCAGGAGGAAAGTGTCTGTGGGGTATCATCTTTTTCTTTATCGGGAAGAGCTGCGCCGTCCAAATGTTAAGCCGCTAAAACTATCGAAGGCAAAGTACCAGCTCACCACCGATTTAGTAGTAGTCACATGGGATAACATCACCAGCTATAGTAAAGAGGAACGTGCACATCTGGTGGACAGCATCATCTACAAAAAGAAACTGAAGCAAAAAATCGAGAAGAAGTCAAAGAAACCGAAACAAACTTCCATCAGGAAGTCAACACTTTTGTAAAACATTTGTATATATAAAAATAATACAGATATTGTAAATTACCTAATGTAAGACATAAATTGTACGTATGAACCTAATAAAATTTGAATATTTCGATATGAAAAATACTATTTGTTTTCAAGTGGCGATATGGGTGAATTTTCAGCGGCTCATTAAACTTTTGCTACCATTTCTCTGAATTGATTTAAAAACTAGCTAATAAGAGATGGTGCTCACTCCCATCTTGTAGCGTTTCTAGAAAACTCTAGACAAGATACGACAAAGCCAAAACTAAGTAGATCCTGGCGATTCACAGATCCAACTTACGATTAGCAATTATGATCTCTGCCGAGGCTGTGGCGTTACGAACGCAAAAGAGTACATTTTACTTCATCTGCTGATGTCCAAGCCTATACAGAACTAGAAAAACGACTCTTGTTGAATACCACTTCGAAGACCTGGCCGAAGGCCACCATTAACCGTCTTGAAGTTTATAATAACCTTGGGGTGGGACCGTATAGCTATCCTGAAACCCGTTCTAGGTACCTCCACCTAGCCGTCAATAGTTTGGCAAGAATGTCTAGCGAGATCAGGTGGAACACGACGTCCAGAAAAATTAACAGCACATCGCGGATGCTCATACATACATCCAGATCTTTATGCCGTAGAAAATATATTAAGGTGAGAAGCCCTATTTGATAACGGACGCCCTTTTACAGAAGTAAAGAGCTATAGTGGCTTTAGGCTCAAAGAGAGACCATTAGAGAATTCCGATGAGAGTATCAGGATATTTTCCAGAGCCTGGATCGCGACCATGGTGTGAGACCTTTGATGCAGAGGGTAGAAATGGACTAATGATTCGGCATATGTAGGTGGATATCGATTAGTGTGTCTAAAGTTTTCAGTAAAAAGACGTTAGGTTGATAGTTCAGAGATCCTTAGGTTCTAAGAGCAAGCTTCTGCCTGCTTTGGGTATAAAAACAACTTCAACCTTGGTTCATTGTTTGGGAATACAGACCAGATTCACCAAACAGCAGAGAACATGGCGTTAAACCAAAGAAGTAGTATGATGCTCATCAAGAATGATACTATCCGGCGCTGGGTTTAAAATTGCGCACATGACTCAAAGGATCTTGTCAGTATTCACTAAATTCGGTGAAAAAAAGTGTTTTCAAACTGAGGAGCTACCACGAAAATGCGTGTCCAATAAAAAACGATGGAGTAATTAGTAAAGGTAGTCCAGTGGCCATCTGGCCGCATAAGATAGCTGTGAATAGAGGGATTTTCGGAAAAGATATTACGAAGAATCGTCCCTCCCTCAGACACACCTTGTAGGCATCCCAATCAGCCGTCGCACAGGAGTTTTTAGCTGGGTTAAAAAGCAGAATTCCTTCTTCCTTGTTCAGGAAATGTAATTAGGCGTTGGGCTAACAGCCTCCGTAAATTTATCATAAAAACATTATTTTATTACCTCGTAATAATTATTTAAAAACCTCAAAAAAAAGGATAATATTTACGCCCACTGTCGAGAGTATCTCCGTCCTTTTTATACCTGCGTAAACTGTTCTTACATCTATCTCTTTCACTCCTAGATCTACACTACGCCTAATTACTTGAAGTGTATTGCAGGATCTGTTACCCAAAGTTTAATTACTTACTACCTGTTAAGAATCTTTGTGGAGGGTATAAAAGCCCTGTTCACTTTCTCAGAGCAACTAGTTCTACTCGTATCAACCTTGTAAGACACCCACATCAAGCTAACACCATGTTGTACCAATACACCAGACTTGACGAAAATCTTAACGAAGAGATAGTCACGGTTGACAGGGATACATCTACTGCAGAATACATACAAAATCTGCCAAGTCTATCCTCCCAATGGACGCAGGCGATGGAAAGTATTACTGAAGCCAAGGCCGCACGTGCTGAAAGAATCAACAGGCAGTCTGAACCACTCAACGACTTCTTTAAGAGATTTCCCATCGGATTTGACGAAAATCTTAACGAAGAGATAGTCACGGTTGACAGGGATACATCTACTGCAGAACACATACAAAATCTGCCAAGTCTATCCTCCCGCAGGCGATGGAAAGTATTACTGAAGCCAAGGCCGCACGTGCTGAAAGAATCAACAGGCAGTCTGAAACACTCAACGACTTCTTCAAGAGATTTCCCATCGGATTTGACGAAAATCTCAACGAAGAGATAGTCACGGTTGACAGGGATACATCTACTGCAGAATACATACAGAATCTGCCAAGTCTATCCTCCCAATGGACGCAGGCGATGGAAAGTATTACTGAAGCCAAGGCCGCACGTGCTGAAAGAATCAACAGGCAGTCTGAAACACTCAACGACTTCTTCAAGAGATTTCCCCTCGGATTTGACGAAAATCTTAACGAAGAGATAGTCACGGTTGACAGGGATACATCTACTGCAGAATACATACAGAATCTGCCAAGTCTATCCTCCCAATGGACGCAGGCGATGGAAAGTATTACTGAAGCCAAGGCCGCACGTGCTGAAAGAATCAACAGGCAGTCTGAAACACGCAACGACTTCTTCAAGAGATTTCCCATCGGATTTGACGAAAATCTTAACGAAGAGATAGTCACGGTTGACAGGGATACATCTACTGCAGAATACATACAGAATCTGCCAAGTCTATCCTCCCAATGGACGCAGGCGATGGAAAGTATTACTGAAGCCAAGGCCGCACGTGCTGAAAGAATCAACATTCAGTCTGAAAGGCTTAACGATTTCTTGAAGAGATTTCCAATCGACAACCAATGAAGACCAAACGATATGCGCTTCGTCTTCTACTTGTGACATTATCTCACCTCATAGTTAAAGCGAAATAATTGTAGATAGCTTCAGTATATTAAATAAAAATAAAATTATATAAAAATTTTGTAAAATCAAATAAAATATTTCCTATTATTTTCTAAGACAATAACTTGTTGTTCTTCTTCCAAATGACTGCTAATCTATGTTCCAAACTCGTAATTGTGGTAATCTCAATTCTGAACAGACTGCTTATATAGACATTCTAGTTACTAACGATATATAATACAAACTTATAGATACAAATTCCACCATCTACTTCTTTATTAATTTGTGGTTTTATTGGGCAGCACAACTAATCTTGCACTCATAGCAGATGATCGGCCATTGAAACTTGTAAGAAAGCACTCTTGCATCGCATTAAGTAGGTAGTAGTGCAGTTGGTACTACTAAAAGTGAACAGGCTGAGCAAAAGTGTGCATCTAGCAAAGGTCATATCCAAGCTCTGCTATTATGGCAGGCTCCTATGGGACACACCCAGTCGCAAGAGCTTGTCAGCCTTCCAATTTCCTGCCAATTTTGATGTAAAAAGAACGATTCCAGAGATTCTCAAACTATATCTAAACGCTTCAAAATCCCAGGGATATCAAGGGAAGTTGAAGTACAGGGTGACACTAAGAAGTCTCGAGAATTATCGACTCGTATTTGGTTAAGGAATACGAAGGCTTTTTTAGAAGTATAACATATAAAGAAGGAAAAGACTGTTATGGGAAAATCGATGAAAATGAATTAGTTGGAATTTATTGAAGTGCCTTTGATTAAACCAAATAGAAAAGAAGCTTTTCAAGCGGTTTCACTTGCAGCTATACTTTCTAGTATAGTATGCAGACGAACTTGAAAGAAAAAATGTTGATTTGCATATAGATACATAGGTATAGATACTTACATATACATATATACATATACATATATACATACATAGATAGATAGATTCTAATGCAATTAATATAACAGTAAACAGTGAAACCCCATCAAATGCATCCTGTAATAAATGCTAAGCACCTCCCCACTTTATATTTACAAGGCTTTTTGAATTACATATACATATGTACCTTTAACCAAATAAGTAGGTACCTAAACCCAAGTTTATGATACTAACAAAATAACTCCTTTAAATATGCTCGCAAATGTCTGTTTCATCATCAGTTTTCGAATATACTTCAAACCAGAGACATCTAATTCTTTCCAATATTTCTGCAAAAAACTCACTATTATGGCGGAAGAACTTAAGAAACAAACAGACACCAACAATCAGGAGACTTCAAAAACTTCAGTTGCTTTCAATATGTTTATCTACCGCAAAGAGCTATCACGTCAAAAGCGACGTCATCTGCGAATGTCAAGGACTAAACTAGACTTAACCGAGAGCTTAGTGTCGAACAGTGCTGCTAAGACAAAAAACTACAATAATGAGGAACTTACCTGCCTAACCCGTGGCGTGATTTATAAGCAGAAACTAAAGCGGAATCTAGCTAAATTCGACGCATGGATGAAGATAAAAATGGACCAGAAGAAGCTGGCCGAATGCGTGAAAGAAAATTGTAACATTGTAAAGAGTTCTGAAAATGTGAAATGATTTAGGACATTAGATGGTACTGACATGTATGTATGTAATATAGATACTTAAATCAATAAACTTGTAAAAAATGTGTATATTTAAGAAAAGTCTTTTGTTTTATGTACATCTTATGTACTTTTGGCGATTTCAAAGGAATGGGAAGATTTCATTTTGGTTGGTTGTTCTGATGTTTTTTAGGAGACGGATACTAGGATTACTAGGATATATAAATTCCTGCCAATAGATCTCCCTTCACTAAGTGGTATACTCTAATAAGAAGTTGAGCTGGAAACATAGTACATATTACCAAAAGGACTACTGTTGCACTTTTCTCTTGAACAATAGGTTTTTTATGGTTGCGTCAAAGGATGTGCAAGCATAGACACCAGTAACTTATACTACTGGCATGCACGATTCGAAGACCTGACTCATGGGCGCCAATGATACGCCGAACTGCTAAACCACATCCAGCACTCTCCCCGTTGAACTGCTGTTTGGTACTATTTCGCGGGGTTGGTTATATTTTGGGCTATATTTTCTTAGACGGCATTATGCTATTTGCGTTATGGTGGTCCTTTAGGCCCTAAGATCCGTACTGTTTGGAACCAAACCATTTAATCTGTTTCTAGACAATTATCGAATAAAGTCGTTTTCGAAAGGATAGATCAGTTCAAAATATATGCACATGTGTATATTTTTTGGAGTTTGATGTCAGTTATGATATATTTCAAAAACAGAAATAGGAAATTCCGGAAATATTTTTAATAACTCTCTAACATTATCTGTAAGACTTCCAATATACGTAAATGCTAATTACCCACTTCACTAATTCGTGAACAACGGTAAATATAACATTACCTACAATAAAGTTAACCGTTAAATATGCGGAGACAGATAGATAAATGATAATTTACTCTCTGTCTCGCTCACTCATACGAGAAGCCATATTTGAGGGCAGAGATATGTACATCAGGCAGTTTGGGAACAAAACTGAAGTTGAAGTATAAAAGTGTGTTCAAGTTCGAGGTCCCGATCATTGTAAGAGGATCCGTCCAAGAACATTTCAATTTGAGTACTGTACACGCAAAACACAAAATGGCTGGAGAAGACAAGAAACGATCGTGCAGGAGGAAAGTGTCTGTGGGGTATCATCTTTTTCTTTATCGGGAAGAGCTGCGCCGTCCAAATGTTAAGCCGCTAAAACTATCGAAGGCAAAGTACCAGCTCACCACCGATTTAGTAGTAGTCACATGGGATAACATCACCAGCTATAGTAAAGAGGAACGTGCACATCTGGTGGACAGCATCATCTACAAAAAGAAACTGAAGCAAAAAATCGAGAAGAAGTCAAAGAAACCGAAACAAACTTCCATCAGGAAGTCAACACTTTTGTAAAACATTTGTATATATAAAAATAATACAGATATTGTAAATTACCTAATGTAAGACATAAATTGTACGTATGAACCTAATAAAATTTGAATATTTCGATATGAAAAATACTATTTGTTTTCAAGTGGCGATATGGGTGAATTTTCAGCGGCTCATTAAACTTTTGCTACCATTTCTCTGAATTGATTTAAAAACTAGCTAATAAGAGATGGTGCTCACTCCCATCTTGTAGCGTTTCTAGAAAACTCTAGACAAGATACGACAAAGCCAAAACTAAGTAGATCCTGGCGATTCACAGATCCAACTTACGATTAGCAATTATGATCTCTGCCGAGGCTGTGGCGTTACGAACGCAAAAGAGTACATTTTACTTCATCTGCTGATGTCCAAGCCTATACAGAACTAGAAAAACGACTCTTGTTGAATACCACTTCGAAGACCTGGCCGAAGGCCACCATTAACCGTCTTGAAGTTTATAATAACCTTGGGATGGGACCGTATAGCTATCCTGAAACCCGTTCTAGGTACCTCCACCTAGCCGTCAATAGTTTGGCAAGAATGTCTAGCGAGATCGGGTGGAACACGACGTCCAGAAAAATTAACAGCACATCGCGGATGCTCATACATACATCCAGATCTTTATGCCGTAGAAAATATATTAAGGTGAGAAGCCCTATTTGATAACGGACGCCCTTTTACAGAAGTAAAGAGCTATAGTGGCTTTAGGCTCAAAGAGAGACCATTAGAGAATTCCGATGAGAGTATCAGGATATTTTCCAGAGCCTGGATCGCGACCATGGTGTGAGACCTTTGATGCAGAGGGTAGAAATGGACTAATGATTCGGCATATGTAGGTGGATATCGATTAGTGTGTCTAAAGTTTTCAGTAAAAAGACGTTAGGTTGATAGTTCAGAGATCCTTAGGTTCTAAGAGCAAGCTTCTGCCTGCTTTGGGTATAAAAACAACTTCAACCTTGGTTCATTGTTTGGGAATACAGACCAGATTCACCAAACAGCAGAGAACATGGCGTTAAACCAAAGAAGTAGTATGATGCTCATCAAGAATGATACTATCCGGCGCTGGGTTTAAAATTGCGCACATGACTCAAAGGATCTTGTCAGTATTCACTAAATTCGGTGAAAAAAAGGGTTTTCAAACTGAGGAGCTACCACGAAAATGCGTGTCCAATAAAAAACGATGGAGTAATTAGTAAAGGTAGTCCAGTGGCCATCTGGCCGCATAAGATAGCTGCGAATAGAGGGATTTTCGGAAAAGATTTTCCGAAGAATCGTCCCTCCCTCAGACACAGCTTGTAGGCATCCCAATCAACCGTCGCACAGGAGTTTTAAGCTGGGTTAAAAAGCAGAATTCCTTCTTCCTTGTTCAGGAAATGTAATTAGGCGTTGGGCTAACAGCCTCCGTAAATTTGTCATAAAAACATTATTTTATTACCTCGTAATAATTATTTAAAAACCTCAAAAAAAAAAGGATAATATTTACACCCACTGTCGAGAGTATCTCCGTCCTTTTTATACCTGCGTAAACTGTTCTTACATCTATCCCTTTCACTCCTAGATCTACACTACGCTTAATTAATTGAAGTGTATTGCAGGATCTATTACCCAAAGTTAAATTACTTACTACCTGTTAAGAATCCTTGTGGAGGTTATAAAAGCCCTGTTCACTTTCTCAGAGCAACTAGTTCTACTCGTATCAACCTTGTAAGACACCCACATCAAGCTAACACCATGTTGTACCAATACACCAGACTTGACGAAAATCTTAACGAAGAGATAGTCACGGTTGACAGTGATACATCTACTGCACAATACATACAGAATCTGCCAAGTCTATCCACACAATGGACGCAGGCGATGGAAAGGATTACTCAAGCCAAGGCCGCACGTGCTGAAAGAATCAACAGGCAGTCTGAACCACTCAACGACTTCTTCAAGAGATTTCCGATCGGATTTGACGAAAATCTTAACGAAGGGATAGTCACGGTTGACAGTGATACATCTACTGCACAATACATACAGAATCTGCCAAGTCTATCCTCACAATGGACGCAGGCGATGGAAAGGATTACTCAAGCCAAGGCCGCACGTGCTGAAAGAATCAACAGTCAGTCTGAACCACTCAACGACTTCTTCAAGAGATTTCCCATCGGATTTGACGAAAATCTTAACGAAGAGATAGTCACGGTTGACAGGGATACATCTACTGCAGAATACATACAAAATCTGCCAAGTCTATCCTCCCAATGGACGCAGGCGATGGAAAGTATTACTGAAGCCAAGGCCGCACGTGCTGAAAGAATCAATAGGCAGTCTGAACCACTCAACGACTTCTTTAAGAGATTTCCCATCGGATTTGACGAAAATCTTAACGAAGAGATAGTCACGGTTGACAGGGATACATCTACTGCAGAACACATACAAAATCTGCCAAGTCTATCCTCCCAATGGACGCAGGCGATGGAAAGTATTACTGAAGCCAAGGCCGCACGTGCTGAAAGAATCAACAGGCAGTCTGAAATACTCAACGACTTCTTCAAGAGATTTCCCATCGGATTTGACGAAAATCTCAACGAAGAGATAGTCACGGTTGACAGGGATACATCTACTGCAGAATACATACAGAATCTGCCAAGTCTATCCTCCCAATGGACGCAGGCGATGGAAAGTATTACTGAAGCCAAGGCCGCACGTGCTGAAAGAATCAACAGGCAGTCTGAAACACTCAACGACTTCTTCAAGAGATTTCCCCTCGGATTTGACGAAAATCTTAACGAAGAGATAGTCACGGTTGACAGGGATACATCTACTGCAGAATACATACAGAATCTGCCAAGTCTATCCTCCCAATGGACGCAGGCGATGGAAAGTATTACTGAAGCCAAGGCCGCACGTGCTGAAAGAATCAACAGGCAGTCTGAAACACGCAACGACTTCTTCAAGAGATTTCCCATCGGATTTGACGAAAATCTTAACGAAGAGATAGTCACGGTTGACAGGGATACATCTACTGCAGAATACATACAGAATCTGCCAAGTCTATCCTCCCAATGGACGCAGGCGATGGAAAGTATTACTGAAGCCAAGGCCGCACGTGCTGAAAGAATCAACATTCAGTCTGAAAGGCTTAACGATTTCTTGAAGAGATTTCCAATCGACAACCAATGAAGACCAAACGATATGCGCTTCGTCTTCTACTTGTGACATTATCTCACCTCATAGTTAAAGCGAAATAATTGTAGATAGCTTCAGTATATTAAATAAAAATAAAATTATATAAAAATTTTGTAAAATCAAATAAAATATTTCCTATTATTTTCTAAGACAATAACTTGTTGTTCTTCTTCCAAATGACTGCTAATCTATGTTCCAAACTCGTAATTGTGGTAATCTCAATTCTGAACAGACTGCTTATATAGACATTCTAGTTACTAACGATATATAATACAAACTTATAGATACAAATTCCACCATCTACTTCTTTATTAATTTGTGGTTTTATTGGGCAGCACAACTAATCTTGCACTCATAGCAGATGATCGGCCATTGAAACTTGTAAGAAAGCACTCTTGCATCGCATTAAGTAGGTAGTAGTGCAGTTGGTACTACTAAAAGTGAACAGGCTGAGCAAAAGTGTGCATCTAGCAAAGGTCATATCCAAGCTCTGCTATTATGGCAGGCTCCTATGGGACACACCCAGTCGCAAGAGCTTGTCAGCCTTCCAATTTCCTGCCAATTTTGATGTAAAAAGAACGATTCCAGAGATTCTCAAACTATATCTAAACGCTTCAAAATCCCAGGGATATCAAGGGAAGTTGAAGTACAGGGTGACACTAAGAAGTCTCGAGAATTATCGACTCGTATTTGGTTAAGGAATACGAAGGCTTTTTTAGAAGTATAACATATAAAGAAGGAAAAGACTGTTATCGGAAAATCGATGAAAATGAATTAGTTGGAATTTATTGAAGTGCCTTTGATTAAACCAAATAGAAAAGAAGCTTTTCAAGCGGTTTCACTTGCAGCTATACTTTCTAGTATAGTATGCAGACGAACTTGAAAGAAAAAATGTTGATTTCCATATAGATACATAGGTATAGATACATACATATACATATATACATACATAGATAGATAGATTCTAATGCAATTAATATAACAGTAAACAGTGAAACCCCATCAAATGCATCCTGTAATAAATGCTAAGCACCTCCCCACTTCATATTTACAAGGCTTTTTCGAATTACATATACATATGTACCTTTAACCAAATAAGTAGGTACCTAAACCCAAGTTTATGATACTAACAAAATAACTCCTTTAAATATGCTCGCAAATGTCTGTTTCATCATCAGTTTTCGAATATACTTCAAACCAGAGACATCTAATTCTTTCCAATATTTCTGCAAAAAACTCACTATTATGGCGGAAGAACTTAAGAAACAAACAGACACCAACAATCAGGAGACTTCAAAAACTTCAGTTGCTTTCAATATGTTTATCTACCGCAAAGAGCTATCACGTCAAAAGCGACGTCATCTGCGAATGTCAAGGACTAAACTAGACTTAACCGAGAGCTTAGTGTCGAACAGTGCTGCTAAGACAAAAAACTACAATAATGAGGAACTTACCTGCCTAACCCGTGGCGTGATTTATAAGCAGAAACTAAAGCGGAATCTAGCTAAATTCGACGCATGGATGAAGATAAAAATGGACCAGAAGAAGCTGGCCGAATGCGTGAAAGAAAATTGTAACATTGTAAAGAGTTCTGAAAATGTGAAATGATTTAGGACATTAGATGGTACTGACATGTATGTATGTAATATAGATACTTAAATCAATAAACTTGTAAAAAATGTGTATATTTAAGAAAAGTCTTTTGTTTTATGTACATCTTATGTACTTTTGGCGATTTCAAAGGAATGGGAAGATTTCATTTTGGTTGGTTGTTCTGATGTTTTTTAGGAGACGGATACTAGGATTACTAGGATATATAAATTCCTGCCAATAGATCTCCCTTCACTAAGTGGTATACTCTAATAAGAAGTTGAGCTGGAAACATAGTACATATTACCAAAAGGACTACTGTTGCACTTTTCTCTTGAACAATAGGTTTTTTATGGTTGCGTCACTGGTTTTTTACTGGCATGCACGATTCGAAGACCTGACTCATGGGCGCCAATGATACGCCGAACTGCTAAACCACATCCAGCACTCTCCCCGTTTGCTGTTTGGTACTATTTCGCGGGGTTGGTTATATTTTGGGCTATATTTTCTTAGACGCCATTACGCTACTTGCGTTATGGTGGTCCTTTAGGCCCTAAGATCTGTACTGTTTGGAACCAAACCATTTGATCTGTTTCTAGACAATTATCGAATAAAGTCGTTTTCGAAAGGATAGATCAGTTCAAAATATATGCACATGTGTATATTTTTTGGAGTTTGATGTTAGTTATGATATATTTCAAAAACAGAAATAGGAAATTCCGGAAATATTTTTAATAACTCTCTAACATTATCTGTAAGACTTCCAATATACGTAAATGCTAATTACCCACCTTACTAATTCGTGAACAACGGTAAATATAACATTACCTACTATAAATTTCATATTAGAGTAAGAACCGCAAGTTAACCGTTAAATATGCGGAGACAGATAGATAAATGATAATGTACTCTCTGTCTCGCTCACTCATACGAGAAGCCATATTTGAGGGCAGAGATATGTACATCAGGCAGTTTGGGAACAAAACTGAAGTTGAAGTATAAAAGTGTGTTCAAGTTCGAGGTCCCGATCATTGCAAGAGGATCCGTCCAAGAACATTTCAATTTGAGTACTGTACACGCAAAACACAAAATGGCTGGAGAAGACAAGAAACGATCGTGCAGGAGGAAAGTGTCTGTGGGGTATCATCTTTTTCTTTATCGGGAAGAGCTGCGCCGTCCAAATGTTAAGCCGCTAAAACTATCGAAGGCAAAGTACCAGCTCACCACCGATTTAGTAGTAGTCACATGGGATAACATCACCAGCTATAGTAAAGAGGAACGTGCACATCTGGTGGACAGCATCATCTACAAAAAGAAACTGAAGCAAAAAATCGAGAAGAAGTCAAAGAAACCGAAACAAACTTCCATCAGGAAGTCAACACTTTTGTAAAACATTTGTATATATAAAAATAATACAGATATTGTAAATTACCTAATGTAAGACATAAATTGTACGTATGAACATAATAAAATTTGAATATTTCGATATGAAAAATACTATTTGTTTTCAAGTGGCGATATGGGTGAATTTTCAGCGGTTCATTAAACTTTTGCTACCATTTCTCTGAATTGATTTAAAAACTAGCTAATAAGAGATGGTGCTCACTCCCATCTTGTAGCGTTTCCAGAAAACTCTAGACAAATTACGACAAAGCCAAAACTAAGTAGATCCTGGCGATTCACAGATCCAACTTACGATTAGCAACTATGATCTCTGCCGAGGCTGTGGCGTTACGGACGCAAAAGAGTACATTTTACTTCATCTGCTGATGTCCAAGCCTATACAGAACTAGAAAAACGACTCTTGTTGAATACTACTTCGAAGACCTGGCCGAAGGCCACCATTAACCGTCTTGAAGTTTATAATAACCTTGGGGTGGGACCGTATAGCTATCCTGAAACCCGTTCTAGGTACCTCCACCTAGCCGTCAATAGTTTGGCAAGAATGTCTAGCGAGATCGGGTGGAACACGACGTCCAGAAAAATTAACAGCACAGGATGCTCATACATACATCCAGATCTTTATGCCGTAGAAAATATATTAAGGTGAGAAGCCCTATTTGATAACGGACGCCCTTTTACAGAAGTAAAGAGCTATAGTGGCTTTAGGCTCAAAGAGAGACAATTAGAGAATTCCGATGAGAGTATCAGGATATTTTCCAGAGCCTGGATCGCGACCATGGTGTGAGACCTTTGATGCAGAGGGTAGAAATGGACTAATGATTCGGCATATGTAGGTGGATATCGATTAGTGTGTCTAAAGTTTTCAGTAAAAAGACGTTAGGTTGATAGTTCAGAGATCCTTAGGTTCTAAGAGCAAGCTTCTGCCTGCTTTGGGTATAAAAACAACTTCAACCTTGGTTCATTGTTTGGGAATACAGACCAGATTCACCAAACAGCAGAGAACATGGCGTTAAACCAAAGAAGTAGTATGATGCTCATCAAGAATGATACTATCCGGCGCTGGGTTTAAAATTGCGCACATGACTCAAAGGATCTTGTCAGTATTCACTAAATTCGGTGAAAAAAAGGGTTTTCAAACTGAGGAGCTACCACGAAAATGCGTGTCCAATAAAAAACGATGGAGTAATTAGTAAAGGTAGTCCAGTGGCCATCTGGCCGCATAAGATAGCTGTGAATAGAGGGATTTTCGGAAAAGATTTTCCGAAGAATCGTCCCTCCCTCAGACACAGCTTGTAGGCATCCCAATCAGCCGTCGCACAGGAGTTTTTAGCTGGGTTAAAAAGCAGAATTCCTTCTTCCTTGTTCAGGAAATGTAATTAGGCGTTGGGCTAACAGCCTCCGTAAATTTGTCATAAAAACATTATTTTATTACCTCGTAATAATTATTTAAAAAGCCCAAAAAAAAAAGGATAATATTTACGCCCACTGTCGAGAGTATCTCCGTCCTTTTTATACCTGCGTAAACTGTTCTTACATCTATCTCTTTCACTCCTAGATCTACACTACGCCTAATTACTTGAAGTGTATTGCAGGATCTGTTACCCAAAGTTTAATTACTTACTACCTGTTAAGAATCTTTGTGGAGGGTATAAAAGCCCTGTTCACTTTCTCAGAGCAACTAGTTCTACTCGTATCAACCTTGTAAGACACCCACATCAAGCTAACACCATGTTGTACCAATACACCAGACTTGACGAAAATCTTAACGAAGAGATAGTCACGGTTGACAGTGATACATCTACTGCACAATACATACAGAATCTGCCAAGTCTATCCACACAATGGACGCAGGCGATGGAAAGGATTACTCAAGCCAAGGCCGCACGTGCTGAAAGAATCAACAGGCAGTCTGAACCACTCAACGAATTCTTCAAGAGATTTCCGATCGGATTTGACGAAAATCTTAACGAAGAGATAGTCACGGTTGACAGTGATACATCTACTGCACAATACATACAGAATCTGCCAAGTCTATCCTCACAATGGACGCAGGCGATGGAAAGGATTACTCAAGCCAAGGCCGCACGTACAGCAAGAATCAAGAAGCAGTCTGAACCACTCAACGATTTCTTCAAGAGATTTCCGATCGGATTTGACGAAAATCTTAACGAAGAGATAGTCACGGTTGACAGGGATACATCTACTGCAGAATACATACAGAATCTGCCAAGTCTATCCTCACAATGGACGCAGGCGATGGAAAGTATTACTGAAGCCAAGGCCGCACGTGCTGAAAGAATCAACAGGCAGTCTGAAACACTCAACGACTTCTTCAAGAGATTTCCCATCGGATTTGACGAAAATCTTAACGAAGAGATAGTCACGGTTGACAGGGATACATCTACTGCAGAATACATACAGAATCTGCCAAGTCTATCCACACAATGGACGCAGGCGATGGAAAGTATTACTGAAGCCAAGGCCGCACGTGCTGAAAGAATCAACAGGCAGTCTGAACCACTCAACGACTTCTTCAAGAGATTTCCGATCGGATTTGACGAAAATCTTAACGAAGAGATAGTCACGGTTGACAGTGATACATCTACTGCACAATACATACAGAATCTGCCAAGCCTATCCTCACAATGGACGCAGGCGATGGAAAGGATTACTCAAGCCAAGGCCGCACGTACAGCAAGAATCAAGAAGCAGTCTGAACCACTCAACGATTTCTTCAAGAGACTTCCGATCGGATTTGACGAAAATCTTAACGAAGAAATAGTCACGGTTGACAGGGATACATCTACTGCAGAATACATACAGAATCTGCCAAGTCTATCCTCACAATGGACGCAGGCGATGGAAAGTATTACTGAAGCCAAGGCCGCACGTACAGCAAGAATCAAGAAGCAGTCTGAACCACTCAACGATTTCTTCAAGAGATTTCCCATCGGATTTGACGAAAATCTTAACGAAGAGATAGTCACGGTTGACAGTGATACATCTACTGCAGAATACATACAGAATCTGCCAAGTCTATCCTCACAATGGACGCAGGCGATGGAAAGTATTACTGAAGCCAAGGCCGCACGTGGTGAAAGAATCAACAGGCAGTCTGAACCACTCAACGACTTCTTCAAGAGATTTCCGATCGGATTTGACGAAAATCTTAACGAAGAGATAGTCACGGTTGACAGGGATACATCTACTGCAGAATGCACGCAGAATCTGCCAAGTCTATCCTCCCAATGGACGCAGGCGATGGAAAGTATTACTCAAGCCAAGGCCGCACGTGCTGAAAGAATCAGCAGGCAGTCTGAACAACTATAAGCAGAAACTAAAGCGGAATCTAGCTAAATTCGACGCATGGATGAAGATAAAAATGGACCAGAAGAAGCTGGCCGAATGCGTGAAAGAAAATTGTAACATTGTAAAGGGTTCTGAAAATGTGAAATGATTTAGGACATTAGATGGTACTGACATGTATGTATGTAATATAGATACTTAAATCAATAAACTTGTAAAAAATGTGTATATTTAAGAAAAGTCTTTTGTTTTACATCTTATGTACTTTTGGCGATTTTAAAGGAATGGGAAGATTTCATTTTGGTTGGTTGTTCTGATGTTTTTTAGGATACAGATACTAGGATTACTAGGATATATAAATTCCTGCCAATAGATCTCCCTTCACTAAGTGGTATACTCTAATAAGAAGTTGAGCTGGAAACATAGTACATATTACCAAAAGGACTACAGTTGCACTTTTCTCTTGAACAATAGGTTTTTTATGGTTGCGTCAAAGGATGTGCAAGCATAGACACCAGTAACTTATACTACTGGCATGCACGATTCGAAGACCTGACTCATGGGCGCCAATGATACGCCGAACTGCTAAACCACATCCAGCACTCTCCCCGTTTGCTGTTTGGTACTATTTCGCGGGGTTGGTTATATTTTGGGCTATATTTTCTTAGACGCCATTACGCTACTTGCGTTATGGTGGTCCTTTAGGCCCTAAGATCTGTACTGTTTGGAACCAAACCATTTGATCTGTTTCTAGACAATTATCGAATAAAGTCGTTTTCAAAAGAATAGATCAGTTCAAAATATATGCACATGTGGATATTTCAAAAACAGAAATAGGAAATTCCGGAAATATTTTTAATAATTCACTAACTTTGTCTGTAAGACCTCCAATATACCGGTAAATATAACATTACCTACAATAAAGTTAACCGTTAAATATGCGGAGACAGATAGATGAATGATAATTTACTCTCTGTCTCGCTCACTCATACGAGAAGCCATATTTGAGGGCAGAGATATGTACATCAGGCAGTTTGGGAACAAAACTGAAGTTGAAGTATAAAAGTGTGTTCAAGTTCGAGGTCCCGATCATTGTAAGAGGATCCGTCCCAGAACATTTCAATTTGAGTACTATACACGCAAAACACAAAATGGCTGGAGAAGACAAGAAACGATCGTGCAGGAGGAAAGTGTCTGTGGGGTATCATCTTTTTCTTTATCGGGAAGAGCTGCGCCGTCCAAATGTTAAGCCGCTAAAACTATCGAAGGCAAAGTACCAGCTCACCACCGATTTAGTAGTAGTCACATGGGATAACATCACCAGCTATAGTAAAGAGGAACGTGCACATCTGGTGGACAGCATCATCTACAAAAAGAAACTGAAGCAAAAAATCGAGAAGAAGTCAAAGAAACCGAAACAAACTTCCATCAGGAAGTCAACACTTTTGTAAAACATTTGTATATATAAAAATAATACAGATATTGTAAATTACCTAATGTAAGACATAAATTGTACGTATGAACCTAATAAAATTTGAATATTTCGATATGAAAAATACTATTTGTTTTCAAGTGGCGATATGGGTGAATTTTCAGCGGTTCATTAAACTTTTGCTACCATTTCTCTGAATTGATTTAAAAACTAGCTAATAAGAGATGGTGCTCACTCCCATCTTGTAGCGTTTCCAGAAAACTCTAGACAAATTACGACAAAGCCAAAACTAAGTAGATCCTGGCGATTCACAGATCCAACTTACGATTAGCAACTATGATCTCTGCCGAGGCTGTGGCGTTACGGACGCAAAAGAGTACATTTTACTTCATCTGCTGATGTCCAAGCCTATACAGAACTAGAAAAACGACTCTTGTTGAATACCACTTCGAAGACCTGGCCGAAGGCCACCATTAACCGTCTTGAAGTTTATAATAACCTTGGGGTGGGACCGTATAGCTATCCTGAAACCCGTTCTAGGTACCTCCACCTAGCCGTCAATAGTTTGGCAAGAATGTCTAGCGAGATCAGGTGGAACACGACGTCCAGAAAAATTAACAGCACAGGATGCTCATACATACATCCAGATCTTTATGCCGTAGAAAATATATTAAGGTGAGAAGCCCTATTTGATAACGGACGCCCTTTTACAGAAGTAAAGAGCTATAGTGGCTTTAGGCTCAAAGAGAGACAATTAGAGAATTCCGATGAGAGTATCAGGATATTTTCCAGAGCCTGGATCGCGACCATGGTGTGAGACCTTTGATGCAGAGGGTAGAAATGGACTAATGATTCGGCATATGTAGGTGGATATCGATTAGTGTGTCTAAAGTTTTCAGTAAAAAGACGTTAGGTTGATAGTTCAGAGATCCTTAGGTTCTAAGAGCAAGCTTCTGCCTGCTTTGGGTATAAAAACAACTTCAACCTTGGTTCATTGTTTGGGAATACAGACCAGATTCACCAAACAGCAGAGAACATGGCGTTAAACCAAAGAAGTAGTATGATGCTCATCAAGAATGATACTATCCGGCGCTGGGTTTAAAATTGCGCACATGACTCAAAGGATCTTGTCAGTATTCACTAAATTCGGTGAAAAAAAGGGTTTTCAAACTGAGGAGCTACCACGAAAATGCGTGTCCAATAAAAAACGATGGAGTAATTAGTAAAGGTAGTCCAGTGGCCATCTGTCCGCATAAGATAGCTGTGAATAGAGGGATTTTCGGAAAAGATTTTCCGAAGAATCGTCCCTCCCTCAGACACAGCTTGTAGGCATCCCAATCAGCCGTCGCACAGGAGTTTTTAGCTGGGTTAAAAAGCAGAATTCCTTCTTCCTTGTTCAGGAAATGTAATTAGGCGTTGGGCTAACAGCCTCCGTAAATTTGTCATAAAAACATTATTTTATTACCTCGTAATAATTATTTAAAAACCTCAAAAAAAAAGGATAATATTTACGCCCACTGTCGAGAGTATCTCCGTCCTTTTTATACCTGCGTAAACTGTTCTTACATCTATCTCTTTCACTCCTAGATCTACACTACGCCTAATTACTTGAAGTGTATTGCAGGATCTGTTACCCAAAGTTTAATTACTTACTACCTGTTAAGAATCTTTGTGGAGGGTATAAAAGCCCTGTTCACTTTCTCAGAGCAACTAGTTCTACTCGTATCAACCTTGTAAGACACCCACATCAAGCTAACACCATGTTGTACCAATACACCAGACTTGACGAAAATCTTAACGAAGAGATAGTCACGGTTGACAGTGATACATCTACTGCACAATACATACAGAATCTGCCAAGTCTATCCACACAATGGACGCAGGCGATGGAAAGGATTACTCAAGCCAAGGCCGCACGTGCTGAAAGAATCAACAGGCAGTCTGAACCACTCAACGAATTCTTCAAGAGATTTCCGATCGGATTTGACGAAAATCTTAACGAAGAGATAGTCACGGTTGACAGTAATACATCTACTGCACAATACATACAGAATCTGCCAAGTCTATCCTCACAATGGACGCAGGCGATGGAAAGGATTACTCAAGCCAAGGCCGCACGTACAGCAAGAATCAAGAAGCAGTCTGAACCACTCAACGATTTCTTCAAGAGATTTCCGATCGGATTTGACGAAAATCTTAACGAAGAGATAGTCACGGTTGACAGGGATACATCTACTGCAGAATACATACAGAATCTGCCAAGTCTATCCTCACAATGGACGCAGGCGATGGAAAGTATTACTGAAGCCAAGGCCGCACGTGCTGAAAGAATCAACAGGCAGTCTGAAACACTCAACGACTTCTTCAAGAGATTTCCCATCGGATTTGACGAAAATCTTAACGAAGAGATAGTCACGGTTGACAGGGATACATCTACTGCAGAATACATACAGAATCTGCCAAGTCTATCCACACAATGGACGCAGGCGATGGAAAGTATTACTGAAGCCAAGGCCGCACGTGCTGAAAGAATCAACAGGCAGTCTGAACCACTCAACGACTTCTTCAAGAGATTTCCGATCGGATTTGACGAAAATCTTAACGAAGAGATAGTCACGGTTGACAGTGATACATCTACTGCACAATACATACAGAATCTGCCAAGCCTATCCTCACAATGGACGCAGGCGATGGAAAGGATTACTCAAGCCAAGGCCGCACGTACAGCAAGAATCAAGAAGCAGTCTGAACCACTCAACGATTTCTTCAAGAGACTTCCGATCGGATTTGACGAAAATCTTAACGAAGAAATAGTCACGGTTGACAGGGATACATCTACTGCAGAATACATACAGAATCTGCCAAGTCTATCCTCACAATGGACGCAGGCGATGGAAAGTATTACTGAAGCCAAGGCCGCACGTACAGCAAGAATCAAGAAGCAGTCTGAACCACTCAACGATTTCTTCAAGAGATTTCCCATCGGATTTGACGAAAATCTTAACGAAGAGATAGTCACGGTTGACAGGGATACATCTACTGCAGAATACATACAGAATCTGCCAAGTCTATCCTCACAATGGACGCAGGCGATGGAAAGTATTACTGAAGCCAAGGCCGCACGTGGTGAAAGAATCAACAGGCAGTCTGAACCACTCAACGACTTCTTCAAGAGATTTCCGATCGGATTTGACGAAAATCTTAACGAAGAGATAGTCACGGTTGACAGGGATACATCTACTGCAGAATGCATGCAGAATCTGCCAAGTCTATCCTCCCAATGGACGCAGGCGATGGAAAGTATTACTCAAGCCAAGGCCGCACGTGCTGAAAGAATCAGCAGGCAGTCTGAACAACTATAAGCAGAAACTAAAGCGGAATCTAGCTAAATTCGACGCATGGATGAAGATAAAAATGGACCAGAAGAAGCTGGCCGAATGCGTGAAAGAAAATTGTAACATTGTAAAGGGTTCTGAAAATGTGAAATGATTTAGGACATTAGATGGTACTGACATGTATGTATGTAATATAGATACTTAAATCAATAAACTTGTAAAAAATGTGTATATTTAAGAAAAGTCTTTTGTTTTACATCTTATGTACTTTTGGCGATTTTAAAGGAATGGGAAGATTTCATTTTGGTTGGTTGTTCTGATGTTTTTTAGGATACAGATACTAGGATTACTAGGATATATAAATTCCTGCCAATAGATCTCCCTTCACTAAGTGGTATACTCTAATAAGAAGTTGAGCTGGAAACATAGTACATATTACCAAAAGGACTACAGTTGCACTTTTCTCTTGAACAATAGGTTTTTTATGGTTGCGTCAAAGGATGTGCAAGCATAGACACCAGTAACTTATACTACTGGCATGCACGATTCGAAGACCTGACTCATGGGCGCCAATGATACGCCGAACTGCTAAACCACATCCAGCACTCTCCCCGTTGAACTGCTGTTTGGTACTATTTCGCGGGGTTGGTTATATTTTGGGCTATATTTTCTTAGACGCCATTACGCTACTTGCGTTATGGTGGTCCTTTAGGCCCTAAGATCTGTACTGTTTGGAACCAAACCATTTGATCTGTTTCTAGACAATTATCGAATAAAGTCGTTTTCAAAAGAATAGATCAGTTCAAAATATATGCACATGTGGATATTTCAAAAACAGAAATAGGAAATTCCGGAAATATTTTTAATAATTCACTAACTTTGTCTGTAAGACCTCCAATATACCGGTAAATATAACATTACCTACAATAAAGTTAACCGTTAAATATGCGGAGACAGATAGATGAATGATAATTTACTCTCTGTCTCGCTCACTCATACGAGAAGCCATATTTGAGGGCAGAGATATGTACATCAGGCAGTTTGGGAACAAAACTGAAGTTGAAGTATAAAAGTGTGTTCAAGTTCGAGGTCCCGATCATTGTAAGAGGATCCGTCCCAGAACATTTCAATTTGAGTACTATACACGCAAAACACAAAATGGCTGGAGAAGACAAGAAACGATCGTGCAGGAGGAAAGTGTCTGTGGGGTATCATCTTTTTCTTTATCGGGAAGAGCTGCGCCGTCCAAATGTTAAGCCGCTAAAACTATCGAAGGCAAAGTACCAGCTCACCACCGATTTAGTAGTAGTCACATGGGATAACATCACCAGCTATAGTAAAGAGGAACGTGCACATCTGGTGGACAGCATCATCTACAAAAAGAAACTGAAGCAAAAAATCGAGAAGAAGTCAAAGAAACCGAAACAAACTTCCATCAGGAAGTCAACACTTTTGTAAAACATTTGTATATATAAAAATAATACAGATATTGTAAATTACCTAATGTAAGACATAAATTGTACGTATGAACCTAATAAAATTTGAATATTTCGATATGAAAAATACTATTTGTTTTCAAGTGGCGATATGGGTGAATTTTCAGCGGTTCATTAAACTTTTGCTACCATTTCTCTGAATTGATTTAAAAACTAGCTAATAAGAGATGGTGCTCACTCCCATCTTGTAGCGTTTCTAGAAAACTCTAGACAAGATACGACAAAGCCAAAACTAAGTAGATCCTGGCGATTCACAGATCCAACTTACGATTAGCAATTATGATCTCTGCCGAGGCTGTGGCGTTACGGACGCAAAAGAGTACATTTTACTTCATCTGCTGATGTCCAAGCCTATACAGAACTAGAAAAACGACTCTTGTTGAATACCACTTCGAAGACCTGGCCGAAGGCCACCATTAACCGTCTTGAAGTTTATAATAACCTTGGGGTGGGACCGTATAGCTATCCTGAAACCCGTTCTAGGTACCTCCACCTAGCCGTCAATAGTTTGGCAAGAATGTCTAGCGAGATCGGGTGGAACACGACGTCCAGAAAAATTAACAGCACATCGCGGATGCTCATACATACATCCAGATCTTTATGCCGTAGAAAATATATTAAGGTGAGAAGCCCTATTTGATAACGGACGCCCTTTTACAGAAGTAAAGAGCTATAGTGGCTTTAGGCTCAAAGAGAGACCATTAGAGAATTCCGATGAGAGTATCAGGATATTTTCCAGAGCCTGGATCGCGACCATGGTGTGAGACCTTTGATGCAGAGGGTAGAAATGGACTAATGATTCGGCATATGTAGGTGGATATCGATTAGTGTGTCTAAAGTTTTCAGTAAAAAGACGTTAGGTTGATAGTTCAGAGATCCTTAGGTTCTAAGAGCAAGCTTCTGCCTGCTTTGGGTATAAAAACAACTTCAACCTTGGTTCATTGTTTGGGAATACAGACCAGATTCACCAAACAGCAGAGAACATGGCGTTAAACCAAAGAAGTAGTATGATGCTCATCAAGAATGATACTATCCGGCGCTGGGTTTAAAATTGCGCACATGACTCAAAGGATCTTGTCAGTATTCACTAAATTCGGTGAAAAAAAGGGTTTTCAAACTGAGGAGCTACCACGAAAATGCGTGTCCAATAAAAAACGATGGAGTAATTAGTAAAGGTAGTCCAGTGGCCATCTGGCCGCATAAGATAGCTGTGAATAGAGGAATTTTCCGAAGAATCGTCCCTCCCTCAGACACAGCTTGTAGGCATCCCAATCAGTCGTCGCACAGGAGTTTTTAGCTGGGTTAAAAAGCAGAATTCCTTCTTCCTTGTTCAGGAAATGTAATTAGGCGTTGGGCTAACAGCCTCCGTAAATTTGTCATAAAAACATTATTTTATTACCTCGTAATAATTATTTAAAAACCTCAAAAAAAAGGATAATATTTACGCCCACTGTCGAGAGTATCTCCGTCCTTTTTAAACCTGCGTAAACTGTTCTTACATCTATCTCTTTCACTCCTAGATCTACACTACGCCTAATTACTTGAAGTGTATTGCAGGATCTGTTACCCAAAGTTTAATTACTTACTACCTGTTAAGAATCTTTGTGGAGGGTATAAAAGCCCTGTTCACTTTCTCAGAGCAACTAGTTCTACTCGTATCAACCTTGTAAGACACCCACATCAAGCTAACACCATGTTGTACCAATACACCAGACTTGACGAAAATCTTAACGAAGAGATAGTCACGGTTGACAGTGATACATCTACTGCACAATACATACAGAATCTGCCAAGTCTATCCACACAATGGACGCAGGCGATGGAAAGGATTACTCAAGCCAAGGCCGCACGTGCTGAAAGAATCAACAGGCAGTCTGAACCACTCAACGAATTCTTCAAGAGATTTCCGATCGGATTTGACGAAAATCTTAACGAAGAGATAGTCACGGTTGACAGTGATACATCTACTGCACAATACATACAGAATCTGCCAAGTCTATCCTCACAATGGACGCAGGCGATGGAAAGGATTACTCAAGCCAAGGCCGCACGTACAGCAAGAATCAAGAAGCAGTCTGAACCACTCAACGATTTCTTCAAGAGATTTCCGATCGGATTTGACGAAAATCTTAACGAAGAGATAGTCACGGTTGACAGGGATACATCTACTGCAGAATACATACAGAATCTGCCAAGTCTATCCTCACAATGGACGCAGGCGATGGAAAGTATTACTGAAGCCAAGGCCGCACGTGCTGAAAGAATCAACAGGCAGTCTGAAACACTCAACGACTTCTTCAAGAGATTTCCCATCGGATTTGACGAAAATCTTAACGAAGAGATAGTCACGGTTGACAGGGATACATCTACTGCAGAATACATACAGAATCTGCCAAGTCTATCCACACAATGGACGCAGGCGATGGAAAGTATTACTGAAGCCAAGGCCGCACGTGCTGAAAGAATCAACAGGCAGTCTGAACCACTCAACGACTTCTTCAAGAGATTTCCGATCGGATTTGACGAAAATCTTAACGAAGAGATAGTCACGGTTGACAGTGATACATCTACTGCACAATACATACAGAATCTGCCAAGCCTATCCTCACAATGGACGCAGGCGATGGAAAGGATTACTCAAGCCAAGGCCGCACGTACAGCAAGAATCAAGAAGCAGTCTGAACCACTCAACGATTTCTTCAAGAGATTTCCCATCGGATTTGACGAAAATCTTAACGAAGAAATAGTCACGGTTGACAGGGATACATCTACTGCAGAATACATACAGAATCTGCCAAGTCTATCCTCACAATGGACGCAGGCGATGGAAAGTATTACTGAAGCCAAGGCCGCACGTACAGCAAGAATCAAGAAGCAGTCTGAACCACTCAACGATTTCTTCAAGAGATTTCCCATCGGATTTGACGAAAATCTTAACGAAGAGATAGTCACGGTTGACAGGGATACATCTACTGCAGAATACATACAGAATCTGCCAAGTCTATCCTCACAATGGACGCAGGCGATGGAAAGTATTACTGAAGCCAAGGCCGCACGTGGTGAAAGAATCAACAGGCAGTCTGAACCACTCAACGACTTCTTCAAGAGATTTCCGATCGGATTTGACGAAAATCTTAACGAAGAGATAGTCACGGTTGACAGGGATACATCTACTGCAGAATGCATGCAGAATCTGCCAAGTCTATCCTCCCAATGGACGCAGGCGATGGAAAGTATTACTCAAGCCAAGGCCGCACGTGCTGAAAGAATCAACAGGCAGTCTGAACAACTATAAGCAGAAACTAAAGCGGAATCTAGCTAAATTCGACGCATGGATGAAGATAAAAATGGACCAGAAGAAGCTGGCCGAATGCGTGAAAGAAAATTGTAACATTGTAAAGGGTTCTGAAAATGTGAAATGATTTAGGACATTAGATGGTACTGACATGTATGTATGTAATATAGATACTTAAATCAATAAACTTGTAAAAAATGTGTATATTTAAGAAAAGTCTTTTGTTTTACATCTTATGTACTTTTGGCGATTTTAAAGGAATGGGAAGATTTCATTTTGGTTGGTTGTTCTGATGTTTTTTAGGATACAGATACTAGGATTACTAGGATATATAAATTCCTGCCAATAGATCTCCCTTCACTAAGTGGTATACTCTAATAAGAAGTTGAGCTGGAAACATAGTACATATTACCAAAAGGACTACAGTTGCACTTTTCTCTTGAACAATAGGTTTTTTATGGTTGCGTCAAAGGATGTGCAAGCATAGACACCAGTAACTTATACTACTGGCATGCACGATTCGAAGACCTGACTCATGGGCGCCAATGATACGCCGAACTGCTAAACCACATCCAGCACTCTCCCCGTTGAACTGCTGTTTGGTACTATTTCGCGGGGTTGGTTATATTTTGGGCTATATTTTCTTAGACGCCATTACGCTACTTGCGTTATGGTGGTCCTTTAGGCCCTAAGATCTGTACTGTTTGGAACCAAACCATTTGATCTGTTTCTAGACAATTATCGAATAAAGTCGTTTTCAAAAGAATAGATCAGTTCAAAATATATGCACATGTGGATATTTCAAAAACAGAAATAGGAAATTCCGGTAATATTTTTAATAATTCACTAACTTTGTCTGTAAGACCTCCAATATACCGGTAAATATAACATTACCTACAATAAAGTTAACCGTTAAATATGCGGAGACAGATAGATGAATGATAATTTACTCTCTGTCTCGCTCACTCATACGAGAAGCCATATTTGAGGGCAGAGATATGTACATCAGGCAGTTTGGGAACAAAACTGAAGTTGAAGTATAAAAGTGTGTTCAAGTTCGAGGTCCCGATCATTGTAAGAGGATCCGTCCCAGAACATTTCAATTTGAGTACTATACACGCAAAACACAAAATGGCTGGAGAAGACAAGAAACGATCGTGCAGGAGGAAAGTGTCTGTGGGGTATCATCTTTTTCTTTATCGGGAAGAGCTGCGCCGTCCAAATGTTAAGCCGCTAAAACTATCGAAGGCAAAGTACCAGCTCACCACCGATTTAGTAGTAGTCACATGGGATAACATCACCAGCTATAGTAAAGAGGAACGTGCACATCTGGTGGACAGCATCATCTACAAAAAGAAACTGAAGCAAAAAATCGAGAAGAAGTCAAAGAAACCGAAACAAACTTCCATCAGGAAGTCAACACTTTTATAAAACATTTGTATATGTAAAAATAATACAGATATTGTAAATTATTTAATGTAAGACATAAATTGTACGTATGAACTTAATAAAATTTGAATATTTCGATATGAAAAATACTATTTGTTTTCAAGTGGCGATATGGGTGAATTTTCAGCGGCTCATTAAACTTTTGCTACCATTTCTCTGAATTGATTTAAAAACTTGCTAATAAGAGATGGTGCTCACTCCCATCTTGTAGCGTTTCCAAGGAACTCTAGACAAATTACGACAAAGCCAAAACTAAGTAGATCCTGGCGATTCACAGATCCAACTTACGATTAGCAACTATGATCTCTGCCGAGGCTGTGGCGTTACGGACGCAAAAGAGTACATTTTACTTCATCTGCTGATGTCCAAGCCTATACAGAACTAGAAAAACGACTCTTGTTGAATACCACTTCGAAGACCTGGCCGAAGGCCACCATTAACCGTCTTGAAGTTTATAATAACCTTGGGGTGGGACCGTATAGCTATCCTGAAACCCGTTCTAGGTACCTCCACCTAGCCGTCAATAGTTTGGCAAGAATGTCTAGCGAGATCGGGTGGAACACGACGTCCAGAAAAATTAACAGCACATCGCGGATGCTCATACATACATCCAGATCTTTATGCCGTAGAAAATATATTAAGGTGAGAAGCCCTATTTGATAACGGACGCCCTTTTACAGAAGTAAAGAGCTATAGTGGCTTTAGGCTCAAAGAGAGACCATTAGAGAATTCCGATGAGAGTATCAGGATATTTTCCAGAGCCTGGATCGCGACCATGGTGTGAGACCTTTGATGCAGAGGGTAGAAATGGACTAATGATTCGGCATATGTAGGTGGATATCGATTAGTGTGTCTAAAGTTTTCAGTAAAAAGACGTTAGGTTGATAGTTCAGAGATCCTTAGGTTCTAAGAGCAAGCTTCTGCCTGCTTTGGGTATAAAAACAACTTCAACCTTGGTTCATTGTTTGGGAATACAGACCAGATTCACCAAACAGCAGAGAACATGGCGTTAAACCAAAGAAGTAGTATGATGCTCATCAAGAATGATACTATCCGGCGCTGGGTTTAAAATTGCGCACATGACTCAAAGGATCTTGTCAGTATTCACTAAATTCGGTGAAAAAAAGGGTTTTCAAACTGAGGAGCTACCACGAAAATGCGTGTCCAATAAAAAACGATGGAGTAATTAGTAAAGGTAGTCCAGTGGCCATCTGGCCGCATAAGATAGCTGTGAATAGAGGAATTTTCCGAAGAATCGTCCCTCCCTCAGACACAGCTTGTAGGCATCCCAATCAGTCGTCGCACAGGAGTTTTTAGCTGGGTTAAAAAGCAGAATTCCTTCTTCCTTGTTCAGGAAATGTAATTAGGCGTTGGGCTAACAGCCTCCGTAAATTTGTCATAAAAACATTATTTTATTACCTCGTAATAATTATTTAAAAACCTCAAAAAAAAGGATAATATTTACGCCCACTGTCGAGAGTATCTCCGTCCTTTTTAAACCTGCGTAAACTGTTCTTACATCTATCTCTTTCACTCCTAGATCTACACTACGCCTAATTACTTGAAGTGTATTGCAGGATCTGTTACCCAAAGTTTAATTACTTACTACCTGTTAAGAATCTTTGTGGAGGGTATAAAAGCCCTGTTCACTTTCTCAGAGCAACTAGTTCTACTCGTATCAACCTTGTAAGACACCCACATCAAGCTAACACCATGTTGTACCAATACACCAGACTTGACGAAAATCTTAACGAAGAGATAGTCACGGTTGACAGTGATACATCTACTGCACAATACATACAGAATCTGCCAAGTCTATCCACACAATGGACGCAGGCGATGGAAAGGATTACTCAAGCCAAGGCCGCACGTGCTGAAAGAATCAACAGGCAGTCTGAACCACTCAACGAATTCTTCAAGAGATTTCCGATCGGATTTGACGAAAATCTTAACGAAGAGATAGTCACGGTTGACAGTGATACATCTACTGCACAATACATACAGAATCTGCCAAGTCTATCCTCACAATGGACGCAGGCGATGGAAAGGATTACTCAAGCCAAGGCCGCACGTACAGCAAGAATCAAGAAGCAGTCTGAACCACTCAACGATTTCTTCAAGAGATTTCCGATCGGATTTGACGAAAATCTTAACGAAGAGATAGTCACGGTTGACAGGGATACATCTACTGCAGAATACATACAGAATCTGCCAAGTCTATCCTCACAATGGACGCAGGCGATGGAAAGTATTACTGAAGCCAAGGCCGCACGTGCTGAAAGAATCAACAGGCAGTCTGAAACACTCAACGACTTCTTCAAGAGATTTCCCATCGGATTTGACGAAAATCTTAACGAAGAGATAGTCACGGTTGACAGGGATACATCTACTGCAGAATACATACAGAATCTGCCAAGTCTATCCACACAATGGACGCAGGCGATGGAAAGTATTACTGAAGCCAAGGCCGCACGTGCTGAAAGAATCAACAGGCAGTCTGAACCACTCAACGACTTCTTCAAGAGATTTCCGATCGGATTTGACGAAAATCTTAACGAAGAGATAGTCACGGTTGACAGTGATACATCTACTGCACAATACATACAGAATCTGCCAAGCCTATCCTCACAATGGACGCAGGCGATGGAAAGGATTACTCAAGCCAAGGCCGCACGTACAGCAAGAATCAAGAAGCAGTCTGAACCACTCAACGATTTTTTCAAGAGACTTCCGATCGGATTTGACGAAAATCTTAATGAAGAAATAGTCACGGTTGACAGGGATACATCTACTGCAGAATACATACAGAATCTGCCAAGTCTATCCTCACAATGGACGCAGGCGATGGAAAGTATTACTGAAGCCAAGGCCGCACGTACAGCAAGAATCAAGAAGCAGTCTGAACCACTCAACGATTTCTTCAAGAGATTTCCCATCGGATTTGACGAAAATCTTAACGAAGAGATAGTCACGGTTGACAGGGATACATCTACTGCAGAATACATACAGAATCTGCCAAGTCTATCCTCACAATGGACGCAGGCGATGGAAAGTATTACTGAAGCCAAGGCCGCACGTGGTGAAAGAATCAACAGGCAGTCTGAACCACTCAACGACTTCTTCAAGAGATTTCCGATCGGATTTGACGAAAATCTTAACGAAGAGATAGTCACGGTTGACAGGGATACATCTACTGCAGAATGCATGCAGAATCTGCCAAGTCTATCCTCCCAATGGACGCAGGCGATGGAAAGTATTACTCAAGCCAAGGCCGCACGTGCTGAAAGAATCAACAGGCAGTCTGAACAACTATAAGCAGAAACTAAAGCGGAATCTAGCTAAATTCGACGCATGGATGAAGATAAAAATGGACCAGAAGAAGCTGGCCGAATGCGTGAAAGAAAATTGTAACATTGTAAAGGGTTCTGAAAATGTGAAATGATTTAGGACATTAGATGGTACTGACATGTATGTATGTAATATAGATACTTAAATCAATAAACTTGTAAAAAATGTGTATATTTAAGAAAAGTCTTTTGTTTTACATCTTATGTACTTTTGGCGATTTTAAAGGAATGGGAAGATTTCATTTTGGTTGGTTGTTCTGATGTTTTTTAGGATACAGATACTAGGATTACTAGGATATATAAATTCCTGCCAATAGATCTCCCTTCACTAAGTGGTATACTCTAATAAGAAGTTGAGCTGGAAACATAGTACATATTACCAAAAGGACTACAGTTGCACTTTTCTCTTGAACAATAGGTTTTTTATGGTTGCGTCAAAGGATGTGCAAGCATAGACACCAGTAACTTATACTACTGGCATGCACGATTCGAAGACCTGACTCATGGGCGCCAATGATACGCCGAACTGCTAAACCACATCCAGCACTCTCCCCGTTGAACTGCTGTTTGGTACTATTTCGCGGGGTTGGTTATATTTTGGGCTATATTTTCTTAGACGCCATTACGCTACTTGCGTTATGGTGGTCCTTTAGGCCCTAAGATCTGTACTGTTTGGAACCAAACCATTTGATCTGTTTCTAGACAATTATCGAATAAAGTCGTTTTCAAAAGAATAGATCAGTTCAAAATATATGCACATGTGGATATTTCAAAAACAGAAATAGGAAATTCCGGTAATATTTTTAATAATTCACTAACTTTGTCTGTAAGACCTCCAATATACCGGTAAATATAACATTACCTACAATAAAGTTAACCGTTAAATATGCGGAGACAGATAGATGAATGATAATTTACTCTCTGTCTCGCTCACTCATACGAGAAGCCATATTTGAGGGCAGAGATATGTACATCAGGCAGTTTGGGAACAAAACTGAAGTTGAAGTATAAAAGTGTGTTCAAGTTCGAGGTCCCGATCATTGTAAGAGGATCCGTCCCAGAACATTTCAATTTGAGTACTATACACGCAAAACACAAAATGGCTGGAGAAGACAAGAAACGATCGTGCAGGAGGAAAGTGTCTGTGGGGTATCATCTTTTTCTTTATCGGGAAGAGCTGCGCCGTCCAAATGTTAAGCCGCTAAAACTATCGAAGGCAAAGTACCAGCTCACCACCGATTTAGTAGTAGTCACATGGGATAACATCACCAGCTATAGTAAAGAGGAACGTGCACATCTGGTGGACAGCATCATCTACAAAAAGAAACTGAAGCAAAAAATCGAGAAGAAGTCAAAGAAACCGAAACAAACTTCCATCAGGAAGTCAACACTTTTATAAAACATTTGTATATGTAAAAATAATACAGATATTGTAAATTATTTAATGTAAGACATAAATTGTACGTATGAACTTAATAAAATTTGAATATTTCGATATGAAAAATACTATTTGTTTTCAAGTGGCGATATGGGTGAATTTTCAGCGGCTCATTAAACTTTTGCTACCATTTCTCTGAATTGATTTAAAAACTTGCTAATAAGAGATGGTGCTCACTCCCATCTTGTAGCGTTTCCAAGGAACTCTAGACAAATTACGACAAAGCCAAAACTAAGTAGATCCTGGCGATTCACAGATCCAACTTACGATTAGCAACTATGATCTCTGCCGAGGCTGTGGCGTTACGGACGCAAAAGAGTACATTTTACTTCATCTGCTGATGTCCAAGCCTATACAGAACTAGAAAAACGACTCTTGTTGAATACCACTTCGAAGACCTGGCCGAAGGCCACCATTAACCGTCTTGAAGTTTATAATAAACTTGGGGTGGGACCGTATAGCTATCCTGAAACCCGTTCTAGGTACCTCCACCTAGCCGTCAATAGTTTGGCAAGAATGTCTAGCGAGATCGGGTGGAACACGACGTCCAGAAAAATTAACAGCACATCGCGGATGCTCATACATACATCCAGATCTTTATGCCGTAGAAAATATATTAAGGTGAGAAGCCCTATTTGATAACGGACGCCCTTTTACAGAAGTAAAGAGCTATAGTGGCTTTAGGCTCAAAGAGAGACCATTAGAGAATTCCGATGAGAGTATCAGGATATTTTCCAGAGCCTGGATCGCGACCATGGTGTGAGACCTTTGATGCAGAGGGTAGAAATGGACTAATGATTCGGCATATGTAGGTGGATATCGATTAGTGTGTCTAAAGTTTTCAGTAAAAAGACGTTAGGTTGATAGTTCAGAGATCCTTAGGTTCTAAGAGCAAGCTTCTGCCTGCTTTGGGTATAAAAACAACTTCAACCTTGGTTCATTGTTTGGGAATACAGACCAGATTCACCAAACAGCAGAGAACATGGCGTTAAACCAAAGAAGTAGTATGATGCTCATCAAGAATGATACTATCCGGCGCTGGGTTTAAAATTGCGCACATGACTCAAAGGATCTTGTCAGTATTCACTAAATTCGGTGAAAAAAAGGGTTTTCAAACTGAGGAGCTACCACGAAAATGCGTGTCCAATAAAAAACGATGGAGTAATTAGTAAAGGTAGTCCAGTGGCCATCTGGCCGCATAAGATAGCTGTGAATAGAGGAATTTTCCGAAGAATCGTCCCTCCCTCAGACACAGCTTGTAGGCATCCCAATCAGTCGTCGCACAGGAGTTTTTAGCTGGGTTAAAAAGCAGAATTCCTTCTTCCTTGTTCAGGAAATGTAATTAGGCGTTGGGCTAACAGCCTCCGTAAATTTGTCATAAAAACATTATTTTATTACCTCGTAATAATTATTTAAAAACTTCAAAAAAAAGGATAATATTTACGCCCACTGTCGAGAGTATCTCCGTCCTTTTTAAACCTGCGTAAACTGTTCTTACATCTATCTCTTTCACTCCTAGATCTACACTACGCCTAATTACTTGAAGTGTATTGCAGGATCTGTTACCCAAAGTTTAATTACTTACTACCTGTTAAGAATCTTTGTGGAGGGTATAAAAGCCCTGTTCACTTTCTCAGAGCAACTAGTTCTACTCGTATCAACCTTGTAAGACACCCACATCAAGCTAACACCATGTTGTACCAATACACCAGACTTGACGAAAATCTTAACGAAGAGATAGTCACGGTTGACAGTGATACATCTACTGCACAATACATACAGAATCTGCCAAGTCTATCCACACAATGGACGCAGGCGATGGAAAGGATTACTCAAGCCAAGGCCGCACGTGCTGAAAGAATCAACAGGCAGTCTGAACCACTCAACGAATTCTTCAAGAGATTTCCGATCGGATTTGACGAAAATCTTAACGAAGAGATAGTCACGGTTGACAGTGATACATCTACTGCACAATACATACAGAATCTGCCAAGTCTATCCTCACAATGGACGCAGGCGATGGAAAGGATTACTCAAGCCAAGGCCGCACGTACAGCAAGAATCAAGAAGCAGTCTGAACCACTCAACGATTTCTTCAAGAGATTTCCGATCGGATTTGACGAAAATCTTAACGAAGAGATAGTCACGGTTGACAGGGATACATCTACTGCAGAATACATACAGAATCTGCCAAGTCTATCCTCACAATGGACGCAGGCGATGGAAAGTATTACTGAAGCCAAGGCCGCACGTGCTGAAAGAATCAACAGGCAGTCTGAAACACTCAACGACTTCTTCAAGAGATTTCCCATCGGATTTGACGAAAATCTTAACGAAGAGATAGTCACGGTTGACAGGGATACATCTACTGCAGAATACATACAGAATCTGCCAAGTCTATCCACACAATGGACGCAGGCGATGGAAAGTATTACTGAAGCCAAGGCCGCACGTGCTGAAAGAATCAACAGGCAGTCTGAACCACTCAACGACTTCTTCAAGAGATTTCCGATCGGATTTGACGAAAATCTTAACGAAGAGATAGTCACGGTTGACAGTGATACATCTACTGCACAATACATACAGAATCTGCCAAGCCTATCCTCACAATGGACGCAGGCGATGGAAAGGATTACTCAAGCCAAGGCCGCACGTACAGCAAGAATCAAGAAGCAGTCTGAACCACTCAACGATTTCTTCAAGAGATTTCCCATCGGATTTGACGAAAATCTTAACGAAGAAATAGTCACGGTTGACAGGGATACATCTACTGCAGAATACATACAGAATCTGCCAAGTCTATCCTCACAATGGACGCAGGCGATGGAAAGTATTACTGAAGCCAAGGCCGCACGTACAGCAAGAATCAAGAAGCAGTCTGAACCACTCAACGATTTCTTCAAGAGATTTCCCATCGGATTTGACGAAAATCTTAACGAAGAGATAGTCACGGTTGACAGGGATACATCTACTGCAGAATACATACAGAATCTGCCAAGTCTATCCTCACAATGGACGCAGGCGATGGAAAGTATTACTGAAGCCAAGGCCGCACGTGGTGAAAGAATCAACAGGCAGTCTGAACCACTCAACGACTTCTTCAAGAGATTTCCGATCGGATTTGACGAAAATCTTAACGAAGAGATAGTCACGGTTGACAGGGATACATCTACTGCAGAATGCATGCAGAATCTGCCAAGTCTATCCTCCCAATGGACGCAGGCGATGGAAAGTATTACTCAAGCCAAGGCCGCACGTGCTGAAAGAATCAACAGGCAGTCTGAACAACTATAAGCAGAAACTAAAGCGGAATCTAGCTAAATTCGACGCATGGATGAAGATAAAAATGGACCAGAAGAAGCTGGCCGAATGCGTGAAAGAAAATTGTAACATTGTAAAGGGTTCTGAAAATGTGAAATGATTTAGGACATTAGATGGTACTGACATGTATGTATGTAATATAGATACTTAAATCAATAAACTTGTAAAAAATGTGTATATTTAAGAAAAGTCTTTTGTTTTACATCTTATGTACTTTTGGCGATTTTAAAGGAATGGGAAGATTTCATTTTGGTTGGTTGTTCTGATGTTTTTTAGGATACAGATACTAGGATTACTAGGATATATAAATTCCTGCCAATAGATCTCCCTTCACTAAGTGGTATACTCTAATAAGAAGTTGAGCTGGAAACATAGTACATATTACCAAAAGGACTACTGTTGCACTTTTCTCTTGAACAATAGGTTTTTTATGGTTGCGTCAAAGGATGTGCAAGCATAGACACCAGTAACTTATACTACTGGCATGCACGATTCGAAGACCTGACTCATGGGCACCAATGATACGCCGAACTGCTAAACCACATCCAGCACTCTCTCCGTTGAACTGCTGTTTGGTACTAATTTGCGGGGTTGGTTATATTTTGGGCTATATTTTCTTAGACGGCATTATGCTATTTGCGTTATGGTGGTCCTTTAGGCCCTAAGATCTGTACTGTTTGGAACCAAACCATTTGATCTGTTTCTAGACAATTATCGAATAAAGTCGTTTTCGAAAGGATAGATCAGTTCAAAATATATGCACATGTGTATATTTTTTGGAGTTTGATGTCAGGAAATTCCGGAAATATTTTTAATAACTCTCTACCATTATCTGTAAGACTTCCAATATACGTAAATGCTAATTACCCATTTCACTAATTCGTGAACAACGGTAAATATAACATTACCTACAATAAAGTTAACCGTTAAATATGCGGAGACAGATAGATAAATGATAATTTACTCTCTGTCTCGCTCACTCATACGAGAAGCCATATTTGAGGGCAGAGATATGTACATCAGGCAGTTTGGGAACAAAACTGAAGTTGAAGTATAAAAGTGTGTTCAAGTTCGAGGTCCCGATCATTGTAAGAGGATCCGTCCAAGAACATTTCAATTTGAGTACTGTACACGCAAAACACAAAATGGCTGGAGAAGACAAGAAACGATCGTGCAGGAGGAAAGTGTCTGTGGGGTATCATCTTTTTCTTTATCGGGAAGAGCTGCGCCGTCCAAATGTTAAGCCGCTAAAACTATCGAAGGCAAAGTACCAGCTCACCACCGATTTAGTAGTAGTCACATGGGATAACATCACCAGCTATAGTAAAGAGGAACGTGCACATCTGGTGGACAGCATCATCTACAAAAAGAAACTGAAGCAAAAAATCGAGAAGAAGTCAAAGAAACCGAAACAAACTTCCATCAGGAAGTCAACACTTTTGTAAAACATTTGTATATATAAAAATAATACAGATATTGTAAATTACCTAATGTAAGACATAAATTGTACGTATGAACTTAATAAAATTTGAATATTTCGATATGAAAAATACTATTTGTTTTCAAGTGGCGATATGGGTGAATTTTCAGCGGCTCATTAAACTTTTGCTACCATTTCTCTGAATTGATTTAAAAACTAGCTAATAAGAGATGGTGCTCACTCCCATCTTGTAGCGTTTCTAGAAAACTCTAGACAAGATACGACAAAGCCAAAACTAAGTAGATCCTGGCGATTCACAGATCCAACTTACGATTAGCAATTATGATCTCTGCCGAGGCTGTGGCGTTACGGACGCAAAAGAGTACATTTTACTTCATCTGCTGATGTCCAAGCCTATACAGAACTAGAAAAACGACTCTTGTTGAATACCACTTCGAAGACCTGGCCGAAGGCCACCATTAACCGTCTTGAAGTTTATAATAACCTTGGGATGGGACCGTATAGCTATCCTGAAACCCGTTCTAGGTACCTCCACCTAGCCGTCAATAGTTTGGCAAGAATGTCTAGCGAGATCGGGTGGAACACGACGTCCAGAAAAATTAACAGCACATCGCGGATGCTCATACATACATCCAGATCTTTATGCCGTAGAAAATATATTAAGGTGAGAAGCCCTATTTGATAACGGACGCCCTTTTACAGAAGTAAAGAGCTATAGTGGCTTTAGGCTCAAAGAGAGACCATTAGAGAATTCCGATGAGAGTATCAGGATATTTTCCAGAGCCTGGATCGCGACCATGGTGTGAGACCTTTGATGCAGAGGGTAGAAATGGACTAATGATTCGGCATATGTAGGTGGATATCGATTAGTGTGTCTAAAGTTTTCAGTAAAAAGACGTTAGGTTGATAGTTCAGAGATCCTTAGGTTCTAAGAGCAAGCTTCTGCCTGCTTTGGGTATAAAAACAACTTCAACCTTGGTTCATTGTTTGGGAATACAGACCAGATTCACCAAACAGCAGAGAACATGGCGTTAAACCAAAGAAGTAGTATGATGCTCATCAAGAATGATACTATCCGGCGCTGGGTTTAAAATTGCGCACATGACTCAAAGGATCTTGTCAGTATTCACTAAATTCGGTGAAAAAAAGGGTTTTCAAACTGAGGAGCTACCACGAAAATGCGTGTCCAATAAAAAACGATGGAGTAATTAGTAAAGGTAGTCCAGTGGCCATCTGGCCGCATAAGATAGCTGTGAATAGAGGGATTTTCGGAAAAGATTTTCCGAAGAATCGTCCCTCCCTCAGACACAGCTTGTAGGCATCCCAATCAGCCGTCGCACAGGAGTTTTTAGCTGGGTTAAAAAGCAGAATTCCTTCTTCCTTGTTCAGGAAATGTAATTAGGCGTTGGGCTAACAGCCTCCGTAAATTTGTCATAAAAACATTATTTTATTACCTCGTAATAATTATTTAAAAACCTCAAAAAAAAGGATAATATTTACGCCCACTGTCGAGAGTATCTCCGTCCTTTTTAAACCTGCGTAAACTGTTCTTACATCTATCTCTTTCACTCCTAGATCTACACTACGCCTAATTACTTGAAGTGTATTGCAGGATCTGTTACCCAAAGTTTAATTACTTACTACCTGTTAAGAATCTTTGTGGAGGGTATAAAAGCCCTGTTCACTTTCTCAGAGCAACTAGTTCTACTCGTATCAACCTTGTAAGACACCCACATCAAGCTAACACCATGTTGTACCAATACACCAGACTTGACGAAAATCTTAACGAAGAGATAGTCACGGTTGACAGTGATACATCTACTGCACAATACATACAGAATCTGCCAAGTCTATCCACACAATGGACGCAGGCGATGGAAAGGATTACTCAAGCCAAGGCCGCACGTGCTGAAAGAATCAACAGGCAGTCTGAACCACTCAACGAATTCTTCAAGAGATTTCCGATCGGATTTGACGAAAATCTTAACGAAGAGATAGTCACGGTTGACAGTGATACATCTACTGCACAATACATACAGAATCTGCCAAGTCTATCCTCACAATGGACGCAGGCGATGGAAAGGATTACTCAAGCCAAGGCCGCACGTACAGCAAGAATCAAGAAGCAGTCTGAACCACTCAACGATTTCTTCAAGAGATTTCCGATCGGATTTGACGAAAATCTTAACGAAGAGATAGTCACGGTTGACAGGGATACATCTACTGCAGAATACATACAGAATCTGCCAAGTCTATCCTCACAATGGACGCAGGCGATGGAAAGTATTACTGAAGCCAAGGCCGCACGTGCTGAAAGAATCAACAGGCAGTCTGAAACACTCAACGACTTCTTCAAGAGATTTCCCATCGGATTTGACGAAAATCTTAACGAAGAGATAGTCACGGTTGACAGGGATACATCTACTGCAGAATGCATGCAGAATCTGCCAAGTCTATCCTCCCAATGGAAGCAGGCGATGGAAAGTATTACTCAAGCCAAGGCCGCACGTGCTGAAAGAATCAATAGGCAGTCTGAACAACTATAAGCAGAAACTAAAGCGGAATCTAGCTAAATTCGACGCATGGATGAAGATAAAAATGGACCAGAAGAAGCTGGCCGAATGCGTGAAAGAAAATTGTAACATTGTAAAGGGTTCTGAAAATGTGAAATGATTTAGGACATTAGATGGTACTGACATGTATGTATGTAATATAGATACTTAAATCAATAAACTTGTAAAAAATGTGTATATTTAAGAAAAGTCTTTTGTTTTACATCTTATGTACTTTTGGCGATTTCAAAGGAATGGGAAGATTTCATTTTGGTTGGTTGTTCTGATGTTTTTTAGGATACAGATACTAGGATTACTAGGATATGTAAATTCCTGCCAATAGATCTCCCTTCACTAAGTGGTATACTCTAATAAGAAGTTGAGCTGGAAACATAGTACATATTACCAAAAGGACTACTGTTGCACTTTTCTCTTGAACAATAGGTTTTTTATGGTTGCGTCAAAGGATGTGCAAGCATAGACACCAGTAACTTATACTACTGGCATGCACGATTCGAAGACCTGACTCATGGGCGCCAATGATACGCCGAACTGCTAAACCACATCCAGCACTCTCCCCGTTGAACTGCTGTTTGGTACTATTTCGCGGGGTTGGTTATATTTTGGGCTATATTTTCTTAGACGGCATTATGCTATTTGCGTTATGGTGGTCCTTTAGGCCCTAAGATCTGTACTGTTTGGAACCAAACCATTTGATCTGTTTCTAGACAATTATCGAATAAAGTCGTTTTCGAAAGGATAGATCAGTTCAAAATATATGCACATGTGTATATTTTTTGGAGTTTGATGTCAGTTATGATATATTTCAAAAACAGAAATAGGAAATTCCGGAAATATTTTTAATAACTCTCTAACATTATCTGTAAGACTTCCAATATACGTAAATGCTAATTACCCACCTTACTAATTCGTGAACAACGGTAAATATAACATTACCTACTATAAATTTCATATTAGAGTAAGAACCGCAAGTTAACCGTTAAGTATGCGGAGACAGATAGATAAATGATAATGTACTCTCTGTCTCGCTCACTCATACGAGAAGCCATATTTGAGGGCAGAGATATGTACATCAGGCAGTTTGGGAACAAAACTGAAGTTGAAGTATAAAAGTGTGTTCAAGTTCGAGGTCCCGATCATTGTAAGAGGATCCGTCCAAGAACATTTCAATTTGAGTACTATACACGCAAAACACAAAATGGCTGGAGAAGACAAGAAACGATCGTGCAGGAGGAAAGTGTCTGTGGGGTATCATCTTTTTCTTTATCGGGAAGAGCTGCGCCGTCCAAATGTTAAGCCGCTAAAACTATCGAAGGCAAAGTACCAGCTCACCACCGATTTAGTAGTAGTCACATGGGATAACATCACCAGCTATAGTAAAGAGGAACGTGCACATCTGGTGGACAGCATCATCTACAAAAAGAAACTGAAGCAAAAAATCGAGAAGAAGTCAAAGAAACCGAAACAAACTTCCATCAGGAAGTTAACACTTTTGTAAAACATTTGTATATATAAAAATAATACAGATATTGTAAATTACCTAATGTAAGACATAAATTGTACGTATGAACCTAATAAAATTTGAATATTTCGATATGAAAAATACTATTTGTTTTCAAGTGGCGATATGGGTGAATTTTCAGCGGCTCATTAAACTTTTGCTACCATTTCTCTGAATTGATTTAAAAACTTGCTAATAAGAGATGGTGCTCACTCCCATCTTGCAGCGTTTCCAGAGAACTCTAGACAAATTACGACAAAGCCAAAACTAAGTAGATCCTGGCGATTCACAGATCCAACTTACCACTCTTCACTCTACCACCGTATACGAATGCGATTAGAAAATGATGAACTCTGCCGAGGCTGTGGCGTTACGGACGCAAAAGAGTACATTTTACTTCATCTGCTGATGTCCAAGCCTATACAGAACTAGAAAAACGACTCTTGCTGAATACCACTTCGAAGACCTGGCCGAAGGCCACCATTAACCGTCTTGAAGTTTATAATAACCTTGGGGTGGGACCGTATAGCTATCCCGAAACCCCACATCAACTTTTGTCTTTGTTTACAGGTTACCCCACGATTCAAAGGATTCATTGGTGATCCGCTGTACCTCTACCTAGTCAATTGTTTGGCAAGAATGTCTAGCGAGATCGGGTGGAACACGACGTCCAGAAAAATTAACAGCGCATGGCGGATGCTCATACATACATCCAGATCTTTATGCCGTAGAAAATATATTAAGGTGAGAAGCCCTATTTGATAACGGACGCCCTTTTACAGAAGTAAAGAGCTATAGTGGCTTTAGGCTCAAAGAGAGACCATTAGAGAATTCCGATGAGAGTATCAGGATGTTTTCCAGAGCCTGGATCGCGACCATGGTGTGAGACCTTTGATGCAGAGGGTAGAAATGGACTAATGATTCGGCATATGTAGGTGGATATCGATTAGTGTGTCTAAAGTTTTCAGTAAAAAGACGTTAGGTTGATAGTTCAGAGATCCTTCGGTTCTAAGAGCAACCTGCTTTGGGTATAAAAACAACTTCAACCTTGGTTCATTGTTTGGGAATACAGACCAGATTCACCAAACAGCAGAGAACATGGCGTTAAACCAAAGAAGTAGTATGATGCTCATCAAGAATGATACTATCCGGCGCTGGGTTTAAAATTGCGCACATGACTCAAAGGATCTTGTCAGTATTCACTAAATTCGGTGAAAAAAAGGGTTTTCAAACTGAGGAGCTACCACGAAAATGCGTGTCCAATAAAAAACGATGGAGTAATTAGTAAAGGTAGTCCAGTGGCCATCTGGCCGCATAAGATAGCTGTGAATAGAGGGATTTTCGGAAAAGATTTTCCGAAGAATCGTCCCTCCCTCAGACACAGCTTGTGGGCATCCCAATCAGCCGTTGCACAGGAGTTTTTAGCTGGGTTAAAAAGCAGAATTCCTTCTTCCTTGTTCAGGAAATGTAATTAGGCGTTGGGCTAACGGCTTCCGTAAATTTGTCATAAAAACATTATTATTTAATTACCTCGTAATAATTATTTAAAAACCTCAAAAAAAAGGATAATATTTACACCCACTGTCGAGAGTATCTCCGTCCTTTTTATACCTGCGTAAACTGTTCTTACATCTATCTCTTTCACTCCTAGATCCACACTACGCCTAATTACTTGAAGTGTATTGCAGGATCTGTTACCCAAAGTTTAATTACTTACTACCTGTTAAGAATCTTTGTGGAGGGTATAAAAGCCCTGTTCACTTTCTCAGAGCAACTAGTTCTACTCGTATCAACCTTGTAAGACACCCACATCAAGCTAACACCATGTTGTACCAATACACCAGACTTGACGAAAATCTTAACGAAGAGATAGTCACGGTTGACAATGATACATCTACTGCAGAATACATACAGAATCTGCCAAGTCTATCCTCGCAATGGACGCAGGCGATGGAAAGGATTACTCAAGCCAAGGCCGCACGTGGTGAAAGAATCAACAGGCAGTCTGAACCACTCAACGACTTCTTCAAGAGATTTCCGATCGGATTTGACGAAAATCTTAACGAAGAGATAGTCACGGTTGACAGGGATACATCTACTGCAGAACACATACAAAATCTGCCAAGTCTATCCTCCCAATGGACGCAGGCGATGGAAAGTATTACTGAAGCCAAGGCCGCACGTGCTGAAAGAATCAACAGGCAGTCTGAAATACTCAACGACTTCTTCAAGAGATTTCCCATCGGATTTGACGAAAATCTTAACGAAGAGATAGTCACGGTTGACAGGGATACATCTACTGCACAATACATACAGAATCTGCCAAGTCTATCCTCACAATGGACGCAGGCGTTGGAAAGGGTTACTCAAGCTAAGGCCGCACGTACAGCTAGAATCGACAGTCAGTCTGAACCACTCAACGACTTCTTCAAGAGATTTCCCATCGGATTTGACGAAAATCTTAACGAAGAGATAGTCACGGTTGACAGGGATACATCTACTGCAGAACACATACAAAATCTGCCAAGTCTATCCTCCCAATGGACGCAGGCGATGGAAAGTATTACTGAAGCCAAGGCCGCACGTGCTGAAAGAATCAACAGGCAGTCTGAAATACTCAACGACTTCTTCAAGAGATTTCCCATCGGATTTGACGAAAATCTTAACGAAGAGATAGTCACGGTTGACAGGGATACATCTACTGCACAATACATACAGAATCTGCCAAGTCTATCCTCACAATGGACGCAGGCGTTGGAAAGGGTTACTCAAGCTAAGGCCGCACGTACAGCTAGAATCGACAGTCAGTCTGAACCACTCAACGACTTCTTCAAGAGATTTCCCATCGGATTTGACGAAAATCTTAACGAAGAGATAGTCACGGTTGACAATGATACATCTACTGCAGAATCCATACAGAATCTGCCAAGTCTATCCTCACAATGGACGCAGGCGATGGAAAGTATTACTGAAGCCAAGGCCGCACGTGCTGAAAAAATCAACAGGCAGTCTGAAACACTCAACGACTTCTTCAAGAGATTTCCGATCGGATTTGACGAAAATCTTAACGAAGAGATAGTCACGGTTGACAGGGATACATCTACTGCAGAATACATACAGAATCTGCCAAGTCTATCCTCCCAATGGACGCAGGCGATGGAAAGTATTACTGAAGCCAAGGCCGCACGTGCTGAAAGAATCAACAGGCAGTCTGAAATACTCAACGACTTCTTCAAGAGATTTCCCATCGGATTTGACGAAAATCTTAACGAAGAGATAGTCACGGTTGACAGGGATACATCTACTGCACAATACATACAGAATCTGCCAAGTCTATCCTCCCAATGGACGCAGGCGATGGAAAGTATTACTGAAGCCAAGGCCGCACGTGCTGAAAGAATCAACAGGCAGTCTGAAATACTCAACGACTTCTTCAAGAGATTTCCCATCGGATTTGACGAAAATCTTAACGAAGAGATAGTCACGGTTGACAGGGATACATCTACTGCACAATACATACAGAATCTGCCAAGTCTATCCTCACAATGGACGCAGGCGTTGGAAAGGGTTACTCAAGCTAAGGCCGCACGTACAGCTAGAATCGACAGTCAGTCTGAACCACTCAACGACTTCTTCAAGAGATTTCCCATCGGATTTGACGAAAATCTTAACGAAGAGATAGTCACGGTTGACAGGGATACATCTACTGCAGAATCCATACAGAATCTGCCAAGTCTATCCTCACAATGGACGCAGGCGATGGAAAGTATTACTGAAGCCAAGGCCGCACGTGCTGAAAGAATCAACAGGCAGTCTGAAACACTCAACGACTTCTTCAAGAGATTTCCGATCGGATTTGACGAAAATCTTAACGAAGAGATAGTCACGGTTGACAGGGATACATCTACTGCAGAATACATACAGAATCTGCCAAGTCTATCCTCCCAATGGACGCAGGCGATGGAAAGTATTACTGAAGCCAAGGCCGCACGTGCTGAAAGAATCAACAGGCAGTCTGAACCACTCAACGACTTCTTCAAGAGATTTCCTATCGGATTTGACGAAAATCTTAACGAAGAGATAGTCACGGTTGACAGGGATGCATCTACTGCAGAATGCATGCAGAATCTGCCAAGTCTATTCTCCCAATGGACGCAGGCGATGGAAAGGATTACTGAAGCCAAGGCCGCACGTGCTGAAAGAATCAACAGGCAGTCTGAACCACTCAACGACTTCTTCAAGAGATTTCCGATCGGATTTGACGAAAATCTTAACGAAGAGATAGTCACGGTTGACAGGGATACATCTACTGCAGAATACATACAGAATCTGCCAAGTCTATCCTTCCAATGGACGCAGGCGATGGAAAGTATTACTGAAGCCAAGGCCGCACGTGCTGAAAGAATCAACAGGCAGTCTGAAACACTCAACGACTTCTTCAAGAGATTTCCCCTCGGATTTGACGAAAATCTTAACGAAGAGATAGTCACGGTTGACAGGGATACATCTACTGCAGAATACATACAGAATCTGCCAAGTCTATCCATACAATGGACGCAGGCGATGGAAAGGATTACTCAAGCCAAGTCCGCACGTACAGCAAGAATCAACAGGCAGTCTGAACCACTCAACGACTTCTTCAAGAGATTTCCGATCGGATTTGACGAAAATCTTAACGAAGATATAGTCACGGTTGACAGGGATACATCTACTGCAGAATACATACAGAATCTGCCAAGTCTATCCTTCCAATGGACGCAGGCGATGGAAAGTATTACTGAAGCCAAGGCCGCACGTGCTGAAAGAATCAACAGGCAGTCTGAAAGGCTTAACGATTTCTTGAAGAGATTTCCAATCGACAACCAATGAAGACCAAACGATATGCGCTTCGTCTTCTACTTGTGACATTATCTCACCTCATAGTTAAAACGAAATAATTGTAGATTGCTTTAGTATATTAAATAAAAATTTTGTAAAATCAAATAAAATATTTCCTATTATTTTTTAAGACAATAACTTGTTGTTCTTCGAAAATTATCGACTCGTATTTGGATAAGGAATACGAAGGCCTTTTTAAAAGTATAACAGATAAAGAAGGAAAAGACTGTTATGGGAAAATCGATGAAAATGAATTATTTGGAATTTATTGAAGTGCCTTTGATCAAACCAAATAGAAAAGGAGCTTTTGAAGCGGTTTTACTTGCAGCTATACTTTCTAGTATAGTATACAGACGAACTTGAAAGAAAAAATGTTGATTTGCATATAGATACACACTTATACATATATACATACATAGATAGATTCTAATGCAATTAATATAACAGTAAACAGTGAAACCCTATCAAATGCATCCTGTAATAAATGCTAAGCACCTCCCTACTTCATATTTACAAGGCTTTTCCGAATTACATATACATATGTACCTTTAACCAAATAAGTAGGTACCTAAACCCAAGTTTATGATACTAACAAAATAACTCCTTTAAATATGCTCGCAAATGTCTGTTTCATCATCAGTTTTCGAATATACTTCAAACCAGAGACATATAATTTCAATATTTCTGCAAAAAACTCACTATTATGGCGGAAGAACTTAAGAAACAAACAGACACCAACAATCAGGAGACTTTAAAAACTTCAGTTGCTTTCAATATGTTTATCTACCGCAAAGAGCTATCACGTCAAAAGCGACGTCATCTGCGAATGTCAAGGACTAAACTAGACTTAACCGAGAGCTTAGTATCGAACAGTGCTGCTAAGACAAAAAACTACAATAATGAGGAACTTACCTGCCTAACCCGTGGCGTGATTTATAAGCAGAAACTAAAGCGGAATCTAGCTAAATTCGACGCATGGATGAAGATAAAAATGGACCAGAAGAAGCTGGCCGAATGCGTGAAAGAAAATTGTAACATTGTAAAGAGTTCTGAAAATGTGAAATGATTTAGGACATTAGATGGTACTGACATGTATGTATGTAATATAGATACTTAAATCAATAAACTTGTAAAAAATGTGTATATTTAAGAAAAGTCTTTTGTTTTATGTACATCTTATGTACTTTTGGCGATTTCAAAGGAATGGGAAGATTTCATTTTGGTTGGTTGTTCTGATGTTTTTTAGGAGACGGATACTAGGATTACTAGGATATATAAATTGCTGCCAATAGATCTCCCTTCACTAAGTGGTATACTCTAATAAGAAGTTGAGCTGGAAACATAGTACATATTACCAAAAGGACTACTGTTGCACTTTTCTCTTGAACAATAGGTTTTTTATGGTTGCGTCAAAGGATGTGCAAGCATAGACACCAGTAACTTATACTACTGGCATGCACGATTCGAAGACCTGACTCATGGGCGCCAATGATACGCCGAACTGCTAAACCACATCCAGCACTCTCCCCGTTGAACTGCTGTTTGGTACTATTTCGCGGGGTTGGTTATATTTTGGGCTATATTTTCTTAGACGCCATTACGCTACTTGCGTTATGGTGGTCCTTTAGGCCCTAAGATCTGTACTGTTTGGAACCAAACCATTTGATCTGTTTCTAGACAATTATCGAATAAAGTCGTTTTCAAAAGAATAGATCAGTTCAAAATATATGCACATGTGGATATTTCAAAAACAGAAATAGGAAATTCCGGAAATATTTTTAATAATTCACTAACTTTGTCTGTAAGACCTCCAATATACCGGTAAATATAACATTACCTACAATAAAGTTAACCGTTAAATATGCGGAGACAGATAGATAAATGATAATTTACTCTCTGTCTCGCTCACTCATACGAGAAGCCATATTTGAGGGCAGAGATATGTACATCAAGCAGTTTGGGAACAAAACTGAAGTTGAAGTATAAAAGTGTGTTCAAGTTCGAGGTCCCGATCATTGTAAGAGGATCCGTCCCAGAACATTTCAATTTGAGTACTATACACGCAAAACACAAAATGGCTGGAGAAGACAAGAAACGATCGTGCAGGAGGAAAGTGTCTGTGGGGTATCATCTTTTTCTTTATCGGGAAGAGCTGCGCCGTCCAAATGTTAAGCCGCTAAAACTATCGAAGGCAAAGTACCAGCTCACCACCGATTTAGTAGTAGTCACATGGGATAACATCACCAGCTATAGTAAAGAGGAACGTGCACATCTGGTGGACAGCATCATCTACAAAAAGAAACTGAAGCAAAAAATCGAGAAGAAGTCAAAGAAACCGAAACAAACTTCCATCAGGAAGTCAACACTTTTGTAAAACATTTGTATATATAAAAATAATACAGATATTGTAAATTACCTAATGTAAGACATAAATTGTACGTATGAACCTAATAAAATTTGAATATTTCGATATGAAAAATACTATTTGTTTTCAAGTGGCGATATGGGTGAATTTTCAGCGGCTCATTAAACTTTTGTTACCATGTCTCTGAATTGATTTAAAAACTAGCTAATAAGAGATGGTGCTCACTCCCATCTTGTAGCGTTTCTAGAAAACTCTAGACAAGATACGACAAAGCCAAAACTAAGTAGATCCTGGCGATTCACAGATCCAACTTACGATTAGCAATTATGATCTCTGCCGAGGCTGTGGCGTTACGGACGCAAAAGAGTACATTTTACTTCATCTGCTGATGTCCAAGCCTATACAGAACTAGAAAAACGACTCTTGCTGAATACCACTTCGAAGACCTGGCCGAAGGCCACCATTAACCGTCTTGAAGTTTATAATAACCTTGGGGTGGGACCGTATAGCTATCCTGAAACCCGTTCTAGGTACCTCCACCTAGCCGTCAATAGTTTGGCAAGAATGTCTAGCGAGATCGGGTGGAACACGACGTCCAGAAAAATTAACAGCGCATCGCGGATGCTCATACATACATCCAGATCTTTATGCCGTAGAAAATATATTAAGGTGAGAAGCCCTATTTGATAACGGACGCCCTTTTACAGAAGTAAAGAGCTATAGTGGCTTTAGGCTCAAAGAGAGACCATTAGAGAATTCCGATGAGAGTATCAGGATATTTTCCAGAGCCTGGATCGCGACCATGGTGTGAGACCTTTGATGCAGAGGGTAGAAATGGACTAATGATTCGGCATATGTAGGTGGATATCGATTAGTGTGTCTAAAGTTTTCAGTAAAAAGACGTTAGGTTGATAGTTCAGAGATCCTTAGGTTCTAAGAGCAAGCTTCTGCCTGCTTTGGGTATAAAAACAACTTCAACCTTGGTTCATTGTTTGGGAGTACAGACCAGATTCACCAAACAGCAGAGAACATGGCGTTAAACCAAAGAAGTAGTATGATGCTCATCAAGAATGATACTATCCGGCGCTGGGTTTAAAATTGTGCACATGACTCAAAGGATCTTGTCAGTACTCACTAAATTCGGTGAAAAAAAGTGTTTTCAAACTGAGGAGCTACCACGAAAATGCGTGTCCAATAAAAAACGATGGAGTAATTAGTAAAGGTAGTCCAGTGGCCATCTGGCCGCATAAGATAGCTGTGAATAGAGGGATTTTCGGAAAAGATTTTCCGAAGAATCGTCCCTCCCTCAGACACAGCTTGTAGGCATCCCAATCAACCGTCGCACAGGAGTTTTAAGCTGGGTTAAAAAGCAGAATTCCTTCTTCCTTGTTCAGGAAATGTAATTAGGCGTTGGGCTAACGGCTTCCGTAAATTTGTCATAAAAACATTATTATTTAATTACCTCGTAATAATTATTTAAAAACCTCAAAAAAAAAGGATAATATTTACACCCACTGTCGAGAGTATCTCCGTCCTTTTTATACCTGCGTAAACTGTTCTTACATCTATCCCTTTCACTCCTAGATCTACACTACGCTTAATTAATTGAAGTGTATTGCAGGATCTATTACCCAAAGTTAAATTACTTACTACCTGTTAAGAATCCTTGTGGAGGTTATAAAAGCCCTGTTCACTTTCTCAGAGCAACTAGTTCTACTCGTATCAACCTTGTAAGACACCCACATCAAGCTAAAACCATGTTGTACCAATACACCAGATTTGACGAAAATGCGAACGAAGAGATAGTCACGTTTGACAGTAATGCACCTCCTGCAGAATGCATACGGAATCTGCCAAGACTATCATCACAATGGATACAGGTGATGAAAACGATAAGTCAAGAGAAGGCTGCACGTACTGAAAGGATCAACAGGCAGACCGAAACACTCAACGAATTTTTGAAGAGATTTCCGATCGACAACCAATGAAGACCAAATGTGCTGACATTATCTGACTTGTGATATTATCTGACCCCGTAGTTAAAGCGAAATAAATGTAGCTTGCTTTAGAATATTAAATAAAAATAAAAGTATATAAAAAATTTGTAAAATCAAAATAAATAAAATTTGTCCTTTTTTATCTTAAGACAAATATTTGTTGTTCTTCTTCCACATGACTGCTGAACAAAGAAAGTTACGCAAAGTTGCAGTACTATCACACCTGGGAGTCTCCTATATAAGCAGGCTGCTGAAATAGACATTTTAGGATGTGTATACATACCTTAGTAATAAACGAATTTTTAAGCCCAACTATGTCTTGTGAATGGAATTTAACAACTTATGGTACTCATCAAAATATGTATAGTTGAAAATCCTTCAGGTTTTGGAAAGTCTAAGCTCAACTTTTTTTAGGGAACAAGACTGATTTTTCAAACCTAAAATAGAGTTTATTCGATACAAATTAGACATTTTACAAGTTTCTTTCTGGGATCGGGGCCTACTGTTCAATGCAGTGTCCGAAGGGCAATTTGTTATTTGAGAAGCTTTCTCATGACAGTTGTACTCTCGGATGTTTGTCAGACGTGTGAGTGAAAAAACTTGTAGGTGTTCCGACTGGGATTCGAGCCTCAAACCCCTTGTTTCATAATCCAACGCACTAACTACTGAGCCACGGCACCTACAAACGTATACCTAACCAACAGAATTTTGCGGAAGATACCCTTCTCTGAATGAAATATTAAACCTCCTAGGAAATTGTAAGGCATGCGAACTAGCCAGAAGTGCTACATACAAGGAGCTCTCTGTTGGCAACGGTAGGGTTCATCTAGATGTGGCTGCGCTTGAGCAGATGCAGGACAATGAGTCTGCTACTTATCAGCGGACCACGCAACCGACTTTAGTCGGATGACTGAGGGACCACTGTACGTTAAGAAGGCACGTCTTAGAATTTCTTTTAAAGACTTCTGTCATGACTGTATGGATGAAGAAGAGGAAGAATCACCTGTCCTGCATTGTGCTCATCAAGACAATTCAGGTTTGAGGGAATATTTCTTCGATGAGTTTGAAGATATTGCCAATTTTAATATAAAAAATATAATTTACCAAGTTCGTCTATAAATCGTAAGTATTCCAGGAGTAAAAAAAGCGACCGTGTACCACAATGGATTTTCTCTGGTTCAAGTGAATCCTATCTTACGCAGAGGTTAGTCACCTTACCTAATGCTTAACTACACTATAAAGTCAAGTTTTGTAATGCTAACACAGAGCTTAAATTATTAGTGGACTCTTTCCCGTTCGTCCCATTTCTCATTTTGCGATTTTCCAGATGTTGTCTATTGTGCTATTTGAGTTCATAAGTTAGCTGGCATAAGCTAAGGAAATGTTATAGGAAAGCAATCGGCAGGAGAGGCAACATAAAGTCTTAATGCTGGAGGAAAGTATAAAAAATCGGATCCACCATTCAGAGTACTTATTTTCAATTGTTGAATGCTTGCGTCTATACATTATAGACTTGTACGAATATAGGAAAGAAAGCACTTCACCACGTGTGTAAGGATCGAAAAAAAGAAGAAACCTGTTTTCTACTGTTTTAATCTCAAAACAAAAAAAAAAAAATCGAATGCTTTCTAAAAGACCTCTTAACTTCCATCTAATGCGCCATTTAATTAAGCGAAACTACATTCACCCGGACAAATTAAAAGAAAACTCTTCGGGTTATCTACAATCGAATGCCTGGCGGTGTGCTGGTTCATGGAAATGAACATGTTAGGATGTGGATGCATATAGCTGTGGCTTTGCCACAATTGAAGCATTTGGCACATCCCTTAGAAGACGGTGAAAATGTGCAACAGCAGATGTTGCGCTTTCCTGCCCAGGCACGTCTGCAGGAATTTTTCTTGGTAATAATCATATTATTAATATCCGGAGTACAAGTACACAGTGGCGAACTGGGAATGGCCACAATGAGGGAGAGAGAGTGAGTTTGCAGATCGTTCTGCATCTGGTGTTTGTTGCTTGTTGGTAAATTATTATTTTCCAAACACATGAGTTATTTTTAGTCCAGCATGTTAGCTGCTTCGAAGGCATTGAACAGAAGAACTGTTCGATTCCTTGCGAGCTGGAAGAGTATCTGATGGTATTGATCTTTTAGTTTAATACGTCTGCAGCTAGATATCATTTTGTCGGCATCCACACGGCGTCAGCAGTGGAAATAGATTGTTCATGCCCAATGTGCACAAGGAATGTAAGTATCTGGTAGATGTAATATTTTGTATGTGTTCTTAAGGAACTTTAATTCACACAGCTTTGATTATTCAGAATGGAATGTTCAACGTTCATAAAGTCGTTTAAATATTGGTCATTTACATCATGAAAACAGGAAGAATTAACAGGAATTTAAAAATATAACTGCACTTACGTTAACAATATTTTACTTAAAAGTTCCACGACATACCTGCAACGAAACAAAATAAAAGATAAGACTTTTCTTTTAATTATAAATTATTTACAATAATAATAATAAAACTAAGTCAATTTTGTATCTAAGCACATGTTCTGTGAGCTGAAAAGGGAATTAAAATAATAACTGGAACTGTAATAATGCACGACAATACCAAGTCAATATGGGTATCACTATTGTTGTTCATGTGTAGGTATATAGCAACTCTGTAAGGTCCTTTCTTGGGTCTGAAGCGTTTCATACTTTCAACGGCTTTAGTCATTGGACAGCCCAATGGCATTCAAAATTGCCTCCGACTTTAGATAATCTTTTGCTATTTCAATGGCATTTTTCATCATTTCATTCATCTCTATTATTTTTTAGAAAAACTGTTCCATTTTTTGCCTTATGGGACCGCAACCTTTTAATATTTTTACCAAGTGTGCTATTTTGATTATCTAACAACTCGCGTCGGATGATGTCTCTTTATTATTTCATTTAATTCGAACTACAGAGTTGCCACACAACAACTATAAGGGATTTTTCAATAAGAACATACCAATTTTGTAATTAAAAATAAAATACACAATAATGGAGATTTGGACTGAAATGTATTCCATATGTAGTACACATATTAGATTTAAGTATAGAATTCGATCTCGTTCATATGACTACGGCGAGCATGTTTGCAGAGATGGCCAATGTTCCACCCTCCTTCCACACATATTGCAATTTCGCATTCGATATTGTAGCTTGTTGGCCTGAACCAATGACTTAACGTAATCCCGTAAATTGAGCGAGGTGGCCAACCGACCGGATCCAATAGATCAATTGTTTGACCAGCTGTGTGGGATGTGGCACCATCTTGTTTAAAGCCGATATCTCAGATATCAATTCTGGCTAAACACTAAAATATTTGATAATGAACAAGGAGCACAGAATACATTCGCATAGTCAGGAAACACAACAAAAAATCTGGAAAGTATCGGCTTAAATTGGTAAGGGGAGTCCATTAGTGAGATTCACTTTGTCCTATCCTTCTTGCAGCTCTATTATAGGAATGTTTGAAACTCTTTAACTGGAACAACATGCTTAAGAACACAGATAGAAAAAACTTCAGAGTATAAAATTTTCCCATAAAAGTGCACAAATAGGAGAATCAGGCGCCGAATTAGAAACTAGTCTTAGTAAATTAGGACAATTAATATCTTTCACCCATAGAAGCGAGAAGGAATTTGAAAGAAAGATCACGAATAGTTGGAAAAAGTTATGAAAACAGATTTGTGGATACAACGCCTGTTTGATACTGCAATACTCCCCGTCGTGACATATGGTACGCAAAAACGAGTCAACATGAAAACAAAAAAAAATAAAAAATAAATACTTGGCGCAACAGGTCGATAGGACTCAGGGTCTAGCTTCTCACAACCATTCGTTTTGTGCGTGTTATATTCCTTACACGAATGGAAGGGGCCTACTGTTTAATGCCGTGTCCGAAGGGCAATTTGTTATTTGAGAAGCTTTCTCAGGACTCTCGGATGTTTGTCAGACGCTCGCGAGAGGTGGGGCCGTGAAAAACTTTTTAGGTGTTCCCCGACTGGGATTCGATCTCGAACCCCTTGCTCCATAGTGCAACGCACTAACCACTGAGCCACGGCACCCACACAAGATGGACAGACGCAATAAAAAGAGAAGAAGGAACTGAAGTGGACCTTTACAGGACATGTTATTAAAACAAAACACAACAGATGGACTATAAGAAAAACTAATTGGACACTATACAAAGGACAAAGAATAGTTGATAGACCACGAAATTAGATGGCGAGACGACATCCAAAACTAACAGCTGTAGACATGTGGCACATAGTAAAAAACAATGGCAACTTTTGGTTTAGGCTTATGCACTTCTGTAATAATTTGCTGCTTTTTAATTAAATAAATCTATAAATAAAAATATTACTTTATAAAACTTACGTATATAATTATGTCCTCGATATTCATAGCAAACTAATAAAAGCCGACGCTGCGCGCGTGGAGTCGTTGACTCAAATTTCATCAATACCTGAATGTGTTAACATATGTTCATATCGAAAACAACCTATAAACTCTCTAGAAAAGCTAAAATTAATTCAACAATTAACAAGCTCAATACTATATTTCCCGCGAACGAAGTATTGTACTTGAACATATGTACGGCTGGCTTGTCAATCAATAGATGGTGCATACTAAGTTGAAATTCTACAGATCATTGTTTCTTTTCGTTTTGATGAGTACCAGTTCGTTGACGAATTTCACTCATCAGGCATTCTTGCGCTTAAACGCTTTTTATAAATACATACATAAATATGTATCTGCTAACTCACTCAAAGATCTACTTGGATTCATCATAATCTTGAGTATCATGAGAGATCTCTAAGTTTGGAGGAAATCACAATAGGCCCGTCTGTGTGACCGAAGGAGAGTCTCTAAGACATCATGTCAACTACAAAACCCCCTAATATCCAGAAGAAGACAAACTATACTAATTTGTTAATTGAGCCTGTCAGCATGCTTTTCCAAAGTTAGAAGGACTCGTAGTGGCCAACTGAGCAAGCTTTCGAAAAACTGAGTTCTAGTCACAATTAATCATCCTGCCCGACTTTCAAAAACACAAACAGGTACAAACAAATTAACTGGCAAATATTTAAAATGACATTTTAATTACGTGAGAACTACATTAATTAAAGTGTCCCCACAGTCAAATAAACAGACGCAACCACTAAGCTGGTTCATAAAACATCGTCTCCTATCGCTGTGCGTCCATTTACTCAAAATGATTTAATCCCGCGAATTTTTCGTCCGCAATGACACCTTGTTCCAAAACCAGTTTCAGTAGATCGCAATGCCTGGCTATGATGCAGTTTGGAGCCAACGACTATTTCGAGAACTGTCGTCCAACAACACGCTGGCCGACTCGTGACTAATTATCTTACCATAGGGGTCGTTGCGATGCCATTAGCCTTTTCAATGCGGCAATGCAATTTGTTGTCCGTCTTTATGCGAGCAGTTTCCATGGCGACTAATATGGCATTATTACGGCGCACATCGGAGTGATCTAACAGAGAATCAAGTCCATAAACTGAGGCATGGCAATCTGCTATGCGGTTCATTGCCTTTCATTTCGTGTGCACAACCGAATTCGATTGCACTTTCTATTTTGTCGAGGAGTGAGCCTAGTTTCGGGCGGGGCTCGCACAAATCCAGTTTAGAAGCTTGCAAACATCCTAAAGCAGGTTGCAGTGGAGTAACTGTAAGTCAGGCCGAGATCAGCGAAGATCAACAAAACCGAAAATAAAAGTCAGTTACCATTAATCCGAGTTCTTCAGGAGGCTTTCACGTGCAGTTTCCGTCAGTAGGTACACGGACAATTTAGGTGGCAGATACTTTTACCCCAGCCATCACTGTGTAGGTAATTGGTGGTTTGGTTTGAACATTCTTCCACTTATACTTAGTTTTGTCGGAATTGTCGGACTTGGACTTGTTTTTTTGTTTTTGTGTTTATCCTCCTTTCAAATAAATTACCGGCTTTCTCGGTTAAACATCAGAGTTTATTGCGGGATGAGGGATCGTAGCCATTTTATTTTTTTTTCTTGTGTGTATCTGTGAATGGTGAACGAGGCGGGATGAATGTGAAGATCACAAGATCTGCATCGATTGTCGGTGAGATCGTGATTGCGTGATGGATGTGATTTACTCAAAATGACCAATTGCCTTGCAGATCCTGCGAAGCGAAGGAGGTATTAAGACAGGCGCAATGGCAAGGAAGAACTCCATAAAAATAAGTGGATGAAGATTGATAGGTAAATTGATTGTTTCGTAAAATTACATTGTTACGTGCTGACCCCTTTTGTGGATAAAAATGTGGATGTAAAACCGTCATCCGAACATAATGAAGGCAGCCGATCAGTTTGTTAGCTAAGAACACGGAAGAGGACGAGTATTCTACAAGACAAGGTACATATATGATATGAAAGGAACCGACATTGGTAAAGTAATTGTAAGTTTGCGACAAACAGGCTGAGTGGGATTATTAAGCGATCCCAGCTCAGACAAACCAAACAACAGTGTAACTTCCTATGTGAACATCCCCAGTTTTAGCTTACAGTACAGGAACGAACATCGATTACATACTACACCGTGATACCATGCCATGACGTTGTCGGCAGGCTTACACTTGAACCCAAATATTGGAAAGTGATAATGGCCTTGTGACGAGTTGAATTGGATCTTATATACCTCGATAGTTTTTACAAGAAATAGAATCCGCTTTCTTAAAAATAGTTGATGATTTCGTGCATCCACCCAGAGTGTTTTAGGTGAGCCTCACCCGGACAGTGTTATGAATGGCTGGTTACTTGAAGGGACGAATACGTATACAAATATCTAATCAGACCAGCGTCAGCTACAAAATGACCAGAAAAGTTGTAATATATGTGTTTTGCGGATATCGTAATAGTGGTGAGGATGATGGAAATTCTAGTCATTTAGACCTCCCAGAAGATTCAGAATCATGTGGATCAAACGGATCCACAACAGTGACAGGGCAATCCCTAAAAACGTTTGTATTAGACCCAAACAACCGAACGAATTATTACGAAATAATAACTTAAATCCCCTCAAAAAAATATGGAAAGATACCAATATACAGGAGATGAAGAAGTTTTTGGGAATCCTCATGTATATGGGGACTGACAGTTTTTTAAGAACTCTTTCCTGCCCCAATTGATGTCATGCAATAGCATCGAAAAGATCATAAAGTTTCTCCACTTTGCAAACTACTATTAGGGTTATAAGAAGAAAGAAACCCCTTAGCGAAGGTAAATCTACCCCCTGGAACTTCTAGAAAGTTACTTCCTCAATATAAGAAATACCTTAAGGTTGTAGACTGCACTTTCAGCAGTATAACCTCGAAAAATCACACAGATATGTTGTGAAAATTTACATGCTTTCCCCATATCCACATCATATTTACGCCTACACTACATCCATATATGGATCCGATCGTGTCTCTAGCCAAACATACCCTTGATCGGTATACTTCGCAGTTATAGCAGAGGAAATCCGCGGATTATAATCAAGCCAAGGAAGGAATCGATATATCGGACCATTACGGAAAACTATTCGATGGTATCACGATATAGGGATGTAATATTTGCTATCAACGTCTTGGTTCTCCACAATTTGGAATTTAGACAGGCTACTTGCAAGGCATTATGTGACTTCATTCCTGAAGATTACTCTCATATATCATCTTCTACCATCGGCTTTCGATTTCTTCAGAAAAATCATCTCGAACTTACTATATATCAGCACATACCCCCGTAAACGTCTTCCGTCTCCCGATAGACACTATTTTCTCTCCAAAGAATCGTCCTTTCAGACGATGTTGTTACGCGACTTAGGTATCATCTGTGAACTTATGTTCGCATATTGACAACATTCTGCATTTTGTTTTGTGTAACGTTGGTCTAATGTATTCTCAGACCCAAAGGTTACTAAATTAGACTACTAGATAACCTTCGTCGGAGTCATCTTCAAATAAACTAGCCAAGCTTGGGCCCCCCACTATGGCGTCAACATCCGACGCACGTTTTGCCCTTTGCGGTCTCCCCTGGGTTGATGCGTTTTAATTTGCCCGCGTACTTAGTCCCTCGATATTCGTTGCAAAAATGTCAACCTCCTCTTCCTGGATAATTTAATAATAAATCCTAGTAGAATTAGGTCCATTTCGTCTTAGTACTCATTCTACCAACCATAGCCATAACGCACCTTTAATTAGTTGGACTCGTTTGGGCTAATAAGACAACTCCTTTGATTTTCACTGCTGGAGAGCCATTTTTCGTAACATATATACTTCAGTATTGCTCCAATTCCACAATTCCAACCAAACCATTGTCACCCATCTCTCCTCTTCTTATCCTTCTTCTCTCCCTTTTCTCGATAGCATCTCTCCCTTTTCTTTTAGTATCTACGTCTAAGTTTGAATTGTTTAAGCATCGCTTGTATTAATCTTAATGAAGTGCCCGTAGTGCCGGTATTGCCGGCTTCAAATTAAATCAATAAAATAAACCATGTACACTGAAGGAAAATGAAAATAAGTTGCCTTTTAAGTAAGTGCTTAAGTAAGCATCAAATCTAATTCATTATTTCAATTGTTTATAATTTCTTTCCATAAAATGAACTAAACTTATACTTTCATACAAATCGATAAAAACTTTATTTCTGATGATTACAGAATTTTATCTACGTGCCGACGTTGAAGTAAGTAAGTGAATTAAGCGATCCCAGCTCAGACAAACCAAACAACAGTGTAACTTCCTATGTGAACATCCCCTGTTTTAGCTTACAGTACAGGAACGAACATCGATTACATACTACACCGTGATACCATGCCATGACGTTGTCGGCAGGCTTACACTTGAACCCAAATATTGGAAAGTGATAATGGCCTTGTGACGAGTTGAATTGGATCTTATATACCTCGATAGTTTTTACAAGAAATAGAATCCGCTTTCTTAAAAATAGTTGATGATTTCGTGCATCCACCCTACTAAAACGTCACCACCATGTTTCAAAAGCCTTTAACTGAATGCGGGTTCTCGTCTTACTCTACCACTCTCTCTATCTGATGCCCATTAAGTAGCAGCTAGAAATGGTCCTTAAATACATCTATTACTCCCTGCGCTTCGGCGACTTGGTTTCATACACTGTTTCGAAAAGCCTGAGATCCGAGCTTAAAGCCAGCTGACATCTGCTTGGCTCACCTAAAAAACATCCGTGTGTTGTTATTATCGGAAGACTCTTCGATATGCTTGACCTGGAAGAGTGCGAGGGGACTCTTCTCTTAAGCAGGATCTTTTCTACTTCCTGCTGTTCTTGTGTCGCGGAGCATCATATTAAGTGCTTTTCTTAGATGGTGGTTGGTAATCTATGCTAGCCTGGGCTACCAGTTTAATGACGTCGCGTCAATGGTGCCACAGATTGTTGGCGTTTGTGGTTGGTGAATGCTCAGCAAACAATCACTTACTCAGTCGCTCTCTGTAGACTTTGGCCACTCCAGTTGTGCTAAGGCTTCTGGAAGGTTTGCTGCTTCTTCTCGTTAGATAGTCGAGCTCTGAATTTGACTGCAACAAGAAGGCGGTCAGAGTCGACATCTTAATCTTGGACTACTACTCTATTGCACTTATGATTGTATTGCAAGTCGCTGCAAAATCAGATTGTATGTAAGAAAGTTGTTCGTCACGGACGAATTCCTATTCCTTCCTCCTCTGTCTACATAGATGGATCAAATCATTGCGGGTTCCGAACCATAAAGACGTTGTAAACGTGGAAGGCACAACAGATCCTCTTAGAAAAATTAACCTTACGTCATACGCCAGAATCTTAATCTTTAATCTTTGTGCTTACATCTGTCAATCTCTCTAGCAGCTACCGTGGCACAAGCCATCTGTCATTCTGGTATCATGCAAGAACATCATACTACTTGGTCGTCACTTTTGGAAAACACTTGGTTAACCTCCCTACTAACAGATATCCCAAAGAAGAAATATATCTTAAACTATACCTGACCGCAATTCATTTGCAGTTGTACGTCAATTGAATTTGACCTCTTAACGTTGGATTGCATTAATGCAAATTACAGTTTGTAGTTTAAGGCCAACCCTCTTGCGCAGCCACCGGATCAGCGCTTAATATCTAAGAGCTGGGTTCTTTCTTTCACTGTTACACAATCGAGCGGAAAGCAATTGTCTTTGTGCAAACTGCCCGTAAGCATCTACAGAATCTTCCGGTTGCACACGAAATACTCCACAACATCTATGCAAGACCTCTTCACAGATCGTTGCATCGTCTCTTCCAGGCATCGGTGGTGATGCATTCATATCTTTTGCACTTCGCGCAAAATGTTCAACACTCTTACGGGCAGAAGGTTTGTTCTTTAGTATTCCTTTTTATTTCGGCAGTTGTTCCCCCTCTAAACCTCTAAACTGGATTGTCCAGAGTGAGATGCGAAAAACCGGTGGTGATGCCGGTTGAAAAGTGTCGGATCCGGTGTTGGCTCCATGCAGTAACGGATGCAAAGACCAGTGTGCGCCATGACCACGCCACAATATGAGGCTTAACTGCCGCAACATGTACATGTGGAGCTAATCTGCAGTGATGCCGGCGCAGCTGAATTGTTGGTAATATTCGTCATGGTTCATTAAGTGCACTTATAGATACATATGTATGTGAAAAGGCTTCACCATCTCAATGGGTGGTGGTTGTGCACCGAAGACCCCAGCACCTTGGGCCATTCCAAATCTATTTTACCCAACAATCGGATAAAAATAGTTTCCCCCAAATGTCAATGGAGGCATTTGTTTGTTGTGTTGGGTTGGGTACTTAACAAGACCAAAGTCGGGTAGCTGTTTTCGTTGTATTTTCCTCAAATGCATAGATTTTCCAATGAAACGAATTGAGCTTTGACATTTGGTATTACTTACGAACTCAGTTATAATACAATGAATTGTAGGCATCACAACAGATCACTGTAATTAACTTTTAGAGATACTGCTTGATTAATTTGCTTGGAGTAGGATAAGTGAATGTACTATCTGAAAGGTTGCTCAGCGACAGCTGTGGGCAGAGTGTTTTAGGTGAGCCTCATCCGGACAGTGTTATGAATGGCTGGTTACTTGAAGGGACGAATACGTATACAAATATCTAATCAGACCAGCGTCAGCTACAAAATGACCAGAAAAGTTATAATATATGTGTTTTACGGAAATCGTAATAGTGGTGAGGATGATGGAAATTCTAGTCATTTAGACCTCCCAGAAGATTCAGAATCATGTGGATCAAACGGATCCACAACAGTGACAGGGCAATCGCTAAAAACGTTTGTATTAGACCCAAACATAGCAACGCATGTCGAGACCAATCCAAATCCGAACGAATTCTTACGAAATAATACCTTAAATCCCCTCAAAAGAATATGGAAAGATACCAATATACAGGAGATGAAGAAGTTTTTGGGAATCCTCATGTATATGGGGACTGACAGTTTTTTAAGAACTCGTTCCTGCCCCAAGTGATGTCATGCAATAGCATCGGAAAGATCCTAAAGTTTCTCCACTTTGCAAACTACTACTAGGTTTATAAGAAGAAAGAAACCCCTTAGCAAAAGTAAATCCACCCCTGGAACATCTAGAAAGTTACTTCCTCAATATAAAAAATCCGAATGAAATCTTGTCTGTTGGGGAATCTATGATACCTTAAGGTTGTAGACTGCACTTTCAGCAGTATAACCTCCAAAAATCAGATATGCTGTGAAAATTTACATGCTTTCCCCATATCCACATCATATTTACGCCTACAATACATCCATATATGGATCCGATCGTGTCTCTAGCCAAACATACCCTTGATCGGTATACTTCGCAGTTATAGCAGAGGAAATCCGCGGATTATAATCAAGCCAAGGAAGGAATCGATATATCGGACCATTACGGAAAACTATTCGATGGTATCACGATATAGGGATGTAATATTTGCTATCAACGTCTTGGTTCTCCACAATTTGGAATTTAGACAGGCTACTTGCAAGGCATTATGTGACTTCATTCCTGAAGATTACTCTCATATATCATCTTCTACCATCGGCTTTCGATTTCTTCAGAAAAATCATCTCGAACTTACTATATATCAGCACATACCCCCGTAAACGTCTTCCGTCTCCCGATAGACACTATTTTCTCTCCAAAGAATCGTCCTTTCAGACGATGTTGTTACGCGACTTAGGTATCATCTGTGAACTTATGTTCGCATATTGACAACATTCTGCATTTTGTTTTGTGTAACGTTGGTCTAATGTATTCTCAGACCCAAAGGTTACTAAATTAGACTACTAGATAACCTTCGTCGGAGTCATCTTCAAATAAACTAGCCAAGCTTGGGCCCCCCACTATGGCGTCAACATCCGACGCACGTTTTGCCCTTTGCGGTCTCCCCTGGGTTGATGCGTTTTAATTTGCCCGCGTACTTATTCCCTCGATATTCGTTGCAAAAATGTCAACCTCCTCTTCCTGGATAATTTAATAATAAATCCTAGTAGAATTAGGTCCATTTCGTCTTAGTACTCATTCTACCAACCATAGCCATAACGCACCTTTAATTAGTTGGACTCGTTTGGGCTAATAAGACAACTCCTTTGATTTTCACTGCTGGAGAGCCATTTTTCGTAACATATATACTTCAGTATTGCTCCAATTCCACAATTCCAACCAAACCATTGTCACCTCTCTCCTCTTCTTATCCTTCTTCTCTCCCTTTTCTCGATAGCATCTCTCCCTTTTCTTTTAGTATCTACGTCTAAGTTTGAATTGTTTAAGCATCGCTTGTATTAATCTTAATGAAGTGCCCGTAGTGCCGGTATTGCCGGCTTCAAATTAAATCAATAAAATAAACCATGTACACTGAAGGAAAATGAAAATAAGTTGCCTTTTAAGTAAGTGCTTTAGTAAGCATCAAATCTAATTCATTATTTCAATTGTTTATAATTTCTTTCCATAAAATGAACTAAACTTATACTTTCATACAAATCGATAAAAACTTTATTTCTGATGATTACAGAATTTTATCTACGTGCCGACGTTGAAGTAAGTAAGTGTTTTCTAACAGGTCACTCTAAAAAAATTTATGCGAAGATGTATAGAACGCCGGCGGCGGTTTACATGGACTCTTAGAAGGTATGATTTGTTACCGCTAGCGGGAAACATGGCAGCGCATATGTGAGTAAAGCAATGAAAAAGCCATTAATGGAGACTAACAATAGATAGTCGAGTATCTACAAAGTACAGCATGCTGCGATATAGCATAGACAAGCCGTCAAATGTTTCACGGAAGTACAACTTACCTTATTTGTTAGAATCGACTCCCTACCATCTAAAGAACAATTTTTTTTCGGAAGATTGGAAAACATTCAGAAAAAGAGATAGTACATAATTCCATGTTTGTCTACATCTCTTGTTTTTTTCGTTGACAGTTCTCTATTTTGACAGATGTTATACATATGTATATAGAAATTACAGGTTCAACTAAATTTTTATCAACGTTGCCATCATTGGCAACATTGCAGTTTGAGTTTCAAAGTAGATTTCGTAAGAAAGCTTTTCATCAGATTTTTTTAAAACAACACCGCTACTGTCAATAACAGCCTAAACAAAAATATGTCGCAGAAGTATGGGCCCCCATTAGATGTAGTTTCAACAGAACGATGCCACCATGTTGTACATTAACACACAATGCTTAATCTCACAGCGGCCAGATCTTCCTTTCTAACTACCTCCGACTTCCCTATGTCGAGGTATGACAGTTGGGCCAAAACATACGAGAGGACGAGCCATCAAATAATCTTTCCTTCAAACTATTTGGAATGCGCTGACTACGAACAACAAATTCATCAGTTAGTAGTTCTCCCTGTCCTTCTTCTGCATGACGAATTTAATGCACTGCAAGAAATTAGCTTTAAGTGGTTTTCACATTTTTATGGGATTTTTAATAGCATCCATTATATTACTGCCATTTAAAGTCGTTGTAGAGAACTTATTAACAGAAGATTTATTACTACCTTGATTATAATGTTCGGTTTGAGTTGTAATAATGTCATCATTCACTGGCAGTTTGCAAGTAGTTGGTACCAATTTTGCGAGAAAGGCTCAATTCGTTATTGATGCATGGTTGGATGATATGGAGACAAGTACAGACTTATGATTTACTCTCGGACATTCATAGACCAAATGCAGGGCTAATTGGGTGTCACTTGATCTGCAATGAAAATCGTGTATGATCATACTGTAGGCAGTCATATTGGAAGATGTAAAGGATTTTTCTTTTGATATATGTAGTGTCCACTCCAGTTCGATGAGTCAGATAAGACTTCGGTAGACTAAGGACTATATAACTCAAGGAGCAGGTCTAATAGCCAGAATATGCAGAAATTCGAGAATAGCGCCTATGATGGCGCTGAAGATTTCCACCCCGAAAGTCTTTTGGGTCTACGTCACATGGATAATGTCATGGTGACTGGGGTCTCTGATTTCGTCAACCTAGCATTCAACTATGCAACTGACTTCCAAATTTTTTTGACAGAGAAAGAACCAATGTGGATGACTGTCTATTGATTGAATATAGCTTCAGCTACTAGCCGCTTGGGGTGTACGTATCTACTTTAAAGTTGAGTTCGAAAATAAAAGCAAAGAAAGATAAACCTATACAACAACACCTCAGATCAAAAACATTTTATTGATTGGTCTGCATAGTACTGGAATCAGAAAATTCGGTTGGTCGGTAAAGCCCTGCGATTACAGTAACATTACCTACTAGGGATTTGATTGACCATATCGCACTCAAAACAATTTTTAGAAATGGTTTCACGGTAAAAGTAGAATGGAAAAGAACTGAACATAACAAAAATACCTGACTGCCTCCAGTTGTATACTCCAAGTCAGTTGACTTTCCCTTAAGGCTCCAAAACTGTACGGAACGGAGCGCTGGTTTTGCTCCCGATCTCCAAGCCATCTAAGACGACTAAAATGACTTGGTCGATTTGGCCGTACAGCTCGTATAATTCTCCTCCTCCCAATTTGGTCCACTCAAATGAAACTGTATATCTTTCTCTCGTAAGGTAAACTAAATCCCTTTCTATTGTAGCGTTGTGTCCAATTCGTCGATGTTGTGTGTCCCTTCTCATTTCCATTGTCTAAGGCTAAACCCATTTTGGCACCTTTCATTTCATATATGTGGATCTCAAATAACGTCCATTGTGATACAATAAAGTAAAGACCGGCCTGACAGCATCGTGAGTACACGCTTCTTAGCAATATAGAGAAAACGGAGGGCAACTTGCCAACTAGGTACCACTAACCATGAATTAATAATGAACCAAAAAAAAAAAACGTGCTGAGTTGAGTCTGAATAAATCTCTAAGATGTTCGAAAGATTTGTTGCTCTCAAGCCACCTACTTCTTGTGTCACATGAGTGTCTAGGTAATTAGTTTGCAAGCCATGTGTTCGACTCTTGCGTGTATTATATACTATTTCCTAACAATAATAACAAGTGATGAGCCTGTGCAAGCATTTTATATTCTTGTGACAGTTTCTGCCCGGGGTAGCTGTTTGTATCGAATGTTTATTCCAAACCACAAAAATTTATTACGCCCCAAGTTAAAAAGGCACACCCTTTTAAGTAATGTACGAAAGATCACAAACCTACCAAACCCACAATTCCATAACTCTCCCAACACTAAGTCCATTAATTACACAATTTTTCATTAGGCCTTGGATAACTTGCACAACCCACTGCCTTACATCAACTAAATTAAATTTTCAACATATCCCTACAATCTCTGACTTACAGCATGAACTTTATTAATAACGCATTTCGAAGTTTATAACCATATAATTCGTTGGCCATAAATTCAAAGAGAAAAATCCGCAAAATCGCGAAAAGCTGACAGGACTTCCCCCAAAGGTTCGCACAATCAAACGTCGTAAATTCATCTTAATTGCCAAACGATTTTACCATTTTCAGGTTTCACAGGCCAGAACACACGATGGGGCATCTGTTGTTTGTCTTCTAAGAGCACACCTACGAACATCCACATCCTCGACTGGACTACGGCGATCGGCGATCGGCGAACAACGCACAGCTTCATTGAGCCCGGTTCAGATTGGAAATCATTGCTGGACATGTACGTGCGCACATAAGCTGCACTCGCGGAGCTAGTCCTATAAATTTTCATTTCGTGATGCCATAATTTCTGCTCTATTAGGGGCATAGAGGCAAATTATGGCCTCACAATGCAGAGGCAAGTACAGTAGATCGCGGGGTCAGGATCGGTCACTGCGTCATTCGATTGGTTGCTATTTTGTTTTTATAGATCAGCGTTCTAGTTGAAGCATGTAATTATTTTAAGAAGTTATTTTCCATGCCCGTACGGGCATAGGTGAACTCTAATATCCGGATCTACAAGATCAGGAGGTTTTAATTGCGATGTCGGATGACTTTGGACGGAGTATGAGTTACTGCACATGCTGTGCACAAGGAAGTTGCTACATAACTCAGTGGTGTTGTTAGATACGACTGATGCCTTATTTCCGCGCTGCACTGCAAGAAATGAACCCGTGTTTTGTTTCCAATTTATAGCTGAAGTTAAGTGATATTCAATTGCAAATGGTGTTTCGTAACCGTTAATCCCATAGCCAGTGTTGCCATTTTTCAATTCGAAATCATCCGTATACCAGAATTGAGAATAAGGCAGTGTTATACGGACTTTACTTCACAATTTCGCGATCACTTGTAATTTTGAACATCGTAAGTGGAATTTTTAGACTTTGGTCGGGTGTAAGGGGACGTATATAGGTTTAAACAGAGAACGTTCAGGCAAGCAAACCAACCTTAGGCTTAAACACCACTTCGCTAAAAAAAGACGACACGCCAAACAAATTGGAAAGGAAGATACTTTGCCCGAAAGCTACCAAATGCAGAAATCTGGAAAGAAACAGATATACTTGACGACCAAAAAATACCAATGGAGATGAGCAGGACAATTAGCTGATGAAATGGGCGGATAATCTACTATGGTAGTAAATCTACCACATTGTAAAGTTGAACATATTTTATTCGGACTTCTTTATTCGCTGGTAGAATTGAATAAACAAATGAAAGACACTTTCTGTAGAGGTTAGCGAATCACTTGCTATGCAGAAGGTCATGAAAAATATAGTGATCGACTATTTGCTCCATATTTTTGGCGAGAGACAAGGAAATTTTAACTATATGTAGAGTCATTAGTTTCATCAACAGTACATATAAGACCCTCTTGACCGTCTTGTGTTAACGTCTAAAACCCTTTGTTAAAGAATTGATTGCCCCTCATCAGTGCGTTTTAGACCGGATGAATCCACAATCGTCCACTGCGACAGATCCAGGGTTTTGACATCCCTGCCAAACTCGTCAGATTTTCCAGGATGACGATGGAGACGCTCGCTGCTTCATGAAGGTCGGGAACAATCTTAGCGAGACACCACATCACAAATCAACACCAGAGGTACAACTTTCCAGAAGTCTGTCCAATTACGACAATTCGTGTTGCGTGTGTTATATTCTTTCTTTGGAAGAGGCCTAATGCGAGAGGCCATGAAAAAATTGTTAGGTGTTTTGGCTGGGATTCGAACCTTGAACCCCTTGCTCCATAGTCCAATGCACTAACCACTGAGCCACTGCGACTTTACATGATAGCCACTGATAGGAAAGGAATTATCCGCAAATGACAAGAAATCCAAGCAGACTACCTCAGCAACCTTTGTCGAATGCATATGTACATATATGAAGAATATATATTTGTTTCTAACCTAAGAGTTGTATAGGCCAAACAATTATCATAAAATTTAAAAGTTAACAAATAAGTTGGAAATAAAATATCTGATTATTTAGTTTTTATTGCATTATTATTTTGTATTAAAGCAGTTTACACATTTCTTATCATGACTTAACCTTATCGCCTATAAAATTCCAACACAGCTTGTGTGTTTTTCAAGATTTCAGATTATCGTCGGAAACGGGAAATCGCTGCATGAATTCGACAACTGATTCAGACTTCTTTGAGACTCTTTCAACTCGCTTTGTCTTAGAATTGACAATATCGTTTAAGATTCCCACCCATTGGTTTGATAAACTTGGCAGCTTGAGTACCACTGATGTGATGTCTAGTCTTTCAGAGGGCAACTCGTTTTGATTTTTATTCACTTTGTCAAACATCGTACTAGTGTCCTGTCACTGATGCACTGCAACTGATTTTAAAATGTAAGTGCATCATGATTTTATATCAACGGTAAGGCTACCAGGACGGCAGGTCCTAATGCTAATGACCCGACAGATTTCTCGGAAAAATAATAAGTACAAACTTAAATACATACATACATGTATACCTTAATAATATAAGAAAAGGGACAGAAAATTGGTTTTCCCAAATGACTTGGTAATTAATAAATAAGGCTTAAGGGGTAAATATACTTAAAAAATAAAGTGCACGACTGGGTCGTACGTACTTGCACCGTAATGCTATAAGTGTATAATTTTATCAGGATTAAAGTCCAAGTCTTGCTCTTCCCAGTAAAGAAGGCGTGGCATTCCGCGTTTCGATGGAATAATAGTCATAACATTGTTGGAGTTTACTCAATGTTTTGTTTTTATAAAAATGCCCATAAAAAGTGGGCGTGGCCAGATAGGGTGTTTGAGTGAATTATAGAGAATTTGAAGGCCTATTACTTTGCTTAAATAATTTTTTCTCAATTTCTAGTAAAAATTTTGAAAAAAAATAAGTTTTATAAAAGTGGGCGTGGCATTCCAAAATTTGGTATGCCATTATTTTGCACTTGTCTTATAACCTACAAATAATAATTTTTAGCCCAATCGCCGCACAATCACCCGAGAAACAGCTGATTTTCATTATTACCGTTATTCGAATTTTTCGTGAAAAACGTGGTATGCCACCTTATAGCATATGCCCAAACTAACCCACACATCAAATTTGATCGAAATCGTTAGAGCCGTTTTCGAGAAAATCCATTTTAACTGAAATCGGCCTTAAGTAAACTACCCTTAATTTTGAGGTTAGAATGAAAATTCAAATTTTGCCTCTAGGGAATATCCTACAGACCCTATATATGAAGTTTGAAGTAAATCCGTCCAGCCGTTTAGGCTGTTGTCGAATATACAGACAGACAGACAGACTGACAGACAGACAGACAGACAGACAGACGGCATTGGCAGACCTACTTTTTTGGACTTCTCCATTATAGTAATGTCAAATTTGATTAAAATCTCGAGTTCCAAATTTTGCACGAATACAATACTTGCCCTATAGGTATAGGTGCAAGTAAAAAAGAGATGAAACATATCTTTCCGCGCGACAGAGATATGTATATATTTTGAAATGTATCTGTAAGGATTCCTGACCTTGATATTAATCTTAGAACTCAAACAAGAAAAATAAAATGGGAATAAGATTGGCTTTGAATATACCCGAGGAGGGAAAACTTCCTCTTAAGTGATGCGTTCGAATGGAAAAATTTAAATTTTGGTTTTTAGATTTTGAATTATGATTAGAACACATACAACCTACAAAAACTCCGATTCCACTGTCTAAAGCAATAAGTTAGTTCAATGAAACAGATTTCTGTAAAAGCCTTATTCAACAAACGTACTTATTTGTTGTGCTAATAGCCTATATAAATTGATCATAAAGTCATCATTACTAAAAAAAAACCCAGAAGTTAATTATTTTTAACAAATTTTTCCAAAAAAGTATAATTTTTATATCTCTCTTTATGGGGAGTTGCTCTGTCCTTTTTATACCTGCGTGAAATATTCATATATCTATCTCTATCACTTATGGATATATGTACATTACGCTGGAAGTGTATTCCAGGATCCATCATACAAAGTTAAATTACGTACTACCTATTAAGAATCCTTGTGGAGGGTATAAAAGCCCTGTACACATTTTCAGAGCTACTAGTTCTATTCGTTTCAACCTTATAAGACACCCACATCAAGCTAACACCATGTTGTACCAATACACCAGACTTGACGAAAATCTTAACGAAGAGATAGTCACGGTTGACAGTGATACATCTCCTGCAGAATACATACATAATCTGCCAAGTCTATCCTTACAATGGACGCAGGCGATGGAAAGGATTGCTCAAGCCAAGGTCGCACGTGCTGAAAGAATCAACAGGCAGTCTGAAACGCTCAACGACTTCTTCAAGAGATTCCCGATCGGATTTGACGAAAATGCAAAAGAAGAGACAGTCACGGTTGACAGTGATACATCTCCTGCAGAATACATACATAATCTGCCAAGTCTATCCTTACAATGGACGCAGGCAATGGAAAGGATTGCTCAAGCCAAGGTCGCACGTGCTGAAAGAATCAACAGGCAGTCTGAAACACTCAACGACTTCTTTAAGAGATTTCCGATCGACAATCAATGAAGACCAAAGGATATGCGCTTCGTCTTCTACTTATGATATTATCTGACCTCATAGTTAAAGCCATATATAGATTTTGTAAAATCAAAATAAAATCTTTTCTTTAATTTTTTAAACAAAATTTTGTTGTTCTTCTTCCAAGTATCTAGATTGTTTGGAAATTTTTTAAAAACTTTGATTATTTTAAGCGACAATATTTTAAACTTTGGACTGCATCTATAAATTATAATAATAACAAATGTTTACATGGTTCTTTCACCCTTTATAAAGGATCATCCGATAAAATAGTAGAACCTACATATCTTGTATGTATGTCCAAAATGACTGAAGAACATCCACAAGCGTTTCATGCAATAAACAATTTCAGAAAAGCTCCTCGTCTCAACGCAGGTTATTTCGCTTGTTTATTTAGGTGTCGTGGTAATGGGCTTCCAAATTTCGTCATTTAGTGCTCATGGTTCCAAGAATTTGATAATATTTCGAAAGGCGTCTTTTTTTTTTGGAAAATCTGAGTTAGTTTATTTATTTAGGTTTAATTAGGGTGTTTAAATTCGAACTTCTGATCTACCTGACCATTATCTTTCCCTCTCCTTGCAGATATTATGTTCGTTCTCTAATTACTTATATTTTAATTCCTGTCAAAAGATTCACTACCTGGCGAGAATCCTTACAACTGCACAATACTCTTAACTACTTAATTAGTTCTACCAAGTTTGTAGCAGATTACATCATGTCATGTTTGTCAAATATATGGATGCCAAATAATGGATGACAGGAGTTAATGACTACAACATAAAGAGAAACTACAATTCGCCTGCAACGGATCGTATGATACCCTATCCTTCATGTAACACTTATAAGGTGAGTGTGGTCGCATTGTGTATTCATTTTTGCTATGCAATTGAGGAAGTTTCATGCTAAATTTGTTAAAAATCAATATATAGAAAATACCCTAAAAAGTGATGTAGAATGCAAAAAGTGAGTGTTTTAGATTTTCCAATAATCTCAATAGGACCAAGAGTAAGTCTTTCTTGTGTTCTATGTGATACATGCTTTTAATATATTCTGGTACATATGTACATATGTACATACGTATGTAGATCATCATAAAATGACTTACATTACACCCCAATAACGTTTACAACCTGTAAAAATGTATTTCATATCCATGGTACACTTATCAATTGGGTCAAAAGATTAGTGTGTTGCACTACGCAGCGAGTGGTTCGAGGTTTAATCCCTAGACAACATATAAAAGTTTTTTCACGACCCCACTTCGCGCCAGCGTTTGACAAATATCAGTGAGCATAACTGTCATGAAAAAACCCTCTTAAATAACAAAGTGCCCATCGGACATTTCATTAACCAGTAAGCCTTTCGTGTAAGGAATATAACACGCACAACACGAATGGTTGTGAGAAGTTAGGCCCCAGGTTCCATGGACCTGTTGCGCCAAATATAATAATTGCATTGGAATTCGGGAACACAAACTTCCGGCCACTATATCGAGTGATTGAGGCCATGTATCTAAAGTGTCAAAGATTATTAGTTTGTCGACATAAACCAGTGGCGTTAAATCACATAATTTGGTCCGAAGATGCCATCCGAGTTCAAAGTTCAATGAACTCGGTCCATTTTGACAGATGTAAAGTAGTAAATCAACTAATATCTTTATCTTTGTCAATGAGCTTCTGATCCATAAAGAGAGACTCTTTATATTGCGGCAGAACCCTGTTCCCATTTTGGGAAATCGAGTCCTGGCATTCGGAGTTCCTTAATACTTGTACGCAGGCACCTTCGGTCTTCCAGTAATTTCATGCACTCCATTTTTCACCTCTGATTTACTGTCGTAAATGATTTTTCACTGGGACTTGAGCCTAATCATAATTCGATGTATTAGCCAGCCATGAGTCATTGGAACTAAGAGATGGTAAAGTGAAGAACTGCAAAGGAATTAAATCATTTTTGGATCTAAATCATTTTGAATTAGCTTCAATGACTTCTAATTAAAAATATGCAGTGACTTCAAAATGACTTCCTTGATTTCAATAAAATTAAAGAAGAGTACATTTAACTGAATTCAATCTTTTACTAAAATGAATAGTCAAAAATTTGAAGTTGAAATATGATATGAAATTCAAATGACTGAGGTTAATACGAAGAACTTTTTCTTGTGACTTCAATGAATGTAATCCGAAATGATTGCAATCTTTTGCCACTTTGGTAGACAGTGGATAATATGTTGAAGTTTGTGTACATGATTTGAACTCTTTACTTGACTGAATTACACACACTGTTTGTTTGTCTAGTTTATGCCTAGGATAAATTTTTCGTCAGAATAGTGAAACTGTTCATTTATGTACATATACCTAGACTGATATTTTTATAATATTTGAAATAGAATCTGCTGGTTTTAATGAGTTACCAAAGCAATATCGAGGAGAATACCAACATTACCAATATTTCATACCGTTTCCTCTTTACCATTTTTCCCAGTTATTCACTAAAATATGGACATACATATGTATGTATGTACCAAGCCTCTGTAAGGTCATTACCCTACTTGTAATAACTGGCTACACTTCCTCCCATTAGTACTCTCAAGACAAGGACCTTCAATTAGCTACCACCTGCAGTTACACTGGCGCCACACCGAGAATCAACCGAAAGAAGAGCATACGAAGCATCTAGTACGTGTGTCTGCTCCAACCTCCCTGAAGTACATGTACGTATGTATACCTCATCGCCGAGTGTAATTTTGTCTGGAATTATCGGTCCCTTCTCCTAACCTATACTATTAATAGCTTAATATTGATTAACAGTAATGCTTTATGCAAAACTGCAATCAATCTACTCTTACCCCAGATGTATCTATGTATCCACTGCGATCTCAGACCAACACGCATCTATGTTTCTAATTTATGCAAGGGAATATGTGATTTAAGAAATTATAAAAGTGTACTTCATTAATTTCTTGAAAAAAAAAAACACTGAACGTAGCGAAGCGCCTTATTCACACATGAACCTTTGAATACCTTCATTAATCACGCTTCGTTACGTTGATAGGCTGCGGATGTGCATGCGCACACTCCACATCAGCGTCTTTGATCTTCGGGCACTACATGCGTTCCGAGCGGCGATCGCCTGAATTAAAACATAAATAAGATCCCGGAATAGACGTCGATGTGCTTCCCTGTAGACTTACCCAACACATGGAAAAAGTTATTGCTTCATTTACAACGACTGTACGTACAACCACACCTAAGTGCGAGAGTTCCCTGTATCTGAAGGAAAAAATAGGTCAGATCGATGTTGTAATTATAATAAGTTTTCTAACTGTTCTCATCCGGTCGGTGGAGTGAAGCTGGAACCCCCAGCAGTAATAAACTCCTGGAAATTATTACACGAGTTTGATAAACGGATTCGTGTTGCTTCCCGGGATCACCTGATGGTGACCACTCTGTGCGTACAACTGATCTGGCGAACCTTCGTGTTACGGGTTAATGTTTGAGCCAGAAAATCATTAATCATTTCGTGGAATAGTAACAAAAAAATACTGTCGCCCACCTGCTACGTCTATGGCAAGGTAATTTAAAGCCCTGAGTGTGGTGCAGTTTCAGCGAATTTAATTTTATTGGGCTTGGGATTGTAATTTTTATTTTTTATCAGCATTGCCTGTGATGGAGCAATAAATCAAAGGTTCTTACAGGTTATAAATGATGATACTGGGTTAAATAGAATTTCTAATGATTTGTGGTTTTAAGATTCTCTTAACTTGTGAAGTAATTTCATATGGCATTGATTTAATAAGTTCATACATTTTGTTATTATTGTATAGAGTGGTAAGCCATTGATTGGAACTGGTGTCACTATTTGAAACCCAGGGCCAGAACTAACCTCTGTACCTCATCTACAGACATATCTACAGACTTCTTCTGAAATATTCCTCGCACTAAAAATATAAAAATCACAGAACCCTGGCTCAAGCAATTGATGAAGTTGTGCGTTCGGTGACACTTGATCAAAGCAAATACCAAACATCGGAACTGTTTGATCGATTAGGCGGAAGTGTATAAGAACAGTGCATAACAAGCAACTTCTGCCTCGTCTATATTTCATTTAAAAGTAGAAATCACTGTAAACTATCTCACCAATGAAGAGACAATGTAAAACCGAAGTGGATGTGGGAAGCAATATCGGAAAGGCCTGGAAGAACAATGCACATCAAGTACTTCATAAATAAATTACGTTGTAAATGACAGGTTTGGGCTTGATGAATCTCCAAATTGCTCACAAACTGTGGAGAGGCCAGAGAAGATGGAGAGGATGTACTCTTTCAGTGCCCACATTTTCGCTAGAAGGCAGAGGGCTTGAGGAAATATTTGAAGAAACACCAACTAGCGGGAACATCGTAAACCATATGTTGATACAAACAGCAGCGATGATCATAAAGGAACTGCGGCGGCTTGAAAGCCTCAGGGAGAGCAACCAAACCCAAACGGAAGCCCCCTCAGAACAAGGAACGTCGAACGGGTAAGAAGAGCATAAAGTGTTAACCAGCCCCGCGAAGCAATACCTAACGGTAGTCCCGCGGAGAGAGTGGTTGAAGTGTGTAGGGTGCGGGTAAGTACGTAAGCGTATTCCTGGCATCGAGTATTCAGTTTTGCGAATCGTGCATGCCAGTAGTCCGGGCTACTTATATCTTTCGAAGAGTGCAAAAAAAAAAAGGAAATGCCGCTGTGTTATTTTAAAAATCTACTATCCCAACATAAAAACTTTCAAGAAACCCAATCAAAAGGTTACAGCTCTAAAAGTTTTAATTGTTTGATCACGTCTTAAGGTAAGATAATTCTTGCATAAAATTATCTGTCAAATAAAGCAATTTCATTGATATTGAGAATGTTTCTACAAAAAACACCCTTTATATCATGCGACCACTTACACAATCTTGTATGATGGTAGGTCGCTGATTCAGAACCTATTGCTGAATCGAAAAGTTTTTTTTTACGGATAAGATGAGGCGTTTTTCTTTTTTAGTTCGGAGCAGAGCGCGCTCAATGTGTTCACGCTCTGTTCAGAGTGTGCTCCGAACGCTCTGAATTATTTAAGAAACATGATTGAGCACATAACAAAAAAACAATCAAAAATGAATGAATCCTATGAAACGTCAAAATGATCGTCCTCTGTTTTTGCTCTGGATGCTCTATGAATTTATATCGAGCACATAAGTAGAGCGCGCTCTGAGCACACTTTAAGCGAAAAAAGAAAGACGCATAGAGCGCTCTGACCACTCTGACCACTCTGAACTAAAAAAGAAACACAACCATTTTTTTTTAAAAACACAGTCTCTGCTCCGAACTAAAAAAGAAAAACGCCTATGGAAAGCATAATAGGTATTGAAGCCAAACTACGCCGAACAAGTAATGACAGTAATGAAAGAAAGTTAAGACCATGCAACAGGTAAGATGAAAACATTGGTCCTTGTGAGCGAACTTCAAGCAGAAGATTTAGCACTATAAACTCGGAATATTGGATAAAATTAAAACAACCACGAAAGCTTAGATGTGAGGCCCCACATGTGAGGATTTTATACTAATAGTGTCAAACCTAGTTGGGATTCACAAGCCTGAGGAAGCGTCCTCTGTCAGAAGTTCAACACGAAATCCATTGTGGAATGTCCTGTAAGAGTGGAAGAACAGTTGCCAGCGTCTCCATTGTATGCATTGCACCAAACTTCAAAGGACAACCACACTTGCTGCTCTATTTGCCATCGATAATGTATGCCAATTGTTTGGTAATAGTGCTGATTTATTCACTCTTGAATGCGTCTCACGTCATACTGGGATCACAACCCAAAATGTCTCCAATGAAATTGCTAAATAAGACTATGTTGTCTCTCAGCAGAAATAACTTCAGCACCTATCTGCCTATTTGCCTTTTCATCTGAATTTCCTGTTCTTAAATTACACTGCATCTTCAGTTGCTTGTGAAGACTTGTGAGCATTTAAGCACACGGGATTCTAGGATAAACAAAAGTTCCACTTCAAGCGTAGTTCAAGGATGGGACTGAATCTCAAAGATCTCATGTTAACGCGGATTTGCTGACTGCAAGTTGGTTGAAGTCCTCTTCCACCGCATTGTTCCTCTGTGTTGGAATTGAAGACTCTTCCCGCCCTAGCATTGATGTTTATTCGATCCATATGTCCTAGCTATTTTAGACGACTGATGGGTACTTTTCTCGACCAAGTCCACATCAAGGACGTCTTCTTGAATGTTCATGCTTCTGTACCATCGACCAAAAATAGCATGATGAAGGTCTCATATAGAGTCTCCGTGGTGTTTCTCAACAAGGTCTTGCAACTCAATTGTCTTCTTAGCCCAAAGAAACAGCGACTGCCAAGGGTTTCTCATTTTGTCTATGAACCTATGTTGTTAGTATGAACATTATACCATTTTTTACTAATATATAACTAATATGGATAGTTTGGCTCTTATCCTGTAGGCACATTAGGACAGTGCGTCCCATATAGATGACATAGTATTTAATTTGAATCACAGTTTAAATAATAAAAGGAATGCTATTTCATATGTATGTACAAAAATTGTAAAATTTATTAAAATATATATATATGTACATGGTGTGATATATCTATACTTAAATTAAACTTAGTTTTTAATTCAATTTTTTTTATCTTCACTGTAAACGGGAAATCGCTTCATGAATTCTGTCACTGATTCTGAGTTCCTGTTAACTCTTTCTGTACGTTGAATCCTTGAGTTCTTCATCTCCTCCAAAACACGTTTCCAATGGTCTGTTGATCTCACTACGTCTTGTCTGTATATTGCCGTTGTTGCAAGATGTTTAGATAGATACGATGTTACGAGTACGTTTTGATTTTCATCAACTTTTTTAATAGACATGTTCTTGAGATGTTACTTGTTAAATATTACTAATTTCATAAGGACGGCACATTCTGCTTTTATACGCTCCTGAATGGGGCCCTAAACTCGCAGGTAGTAAATACAAATTTTTATTGTTCAAATTTGTGGACTAATACATTTCCTAAAGCTTGCCCCTGTTTAAGCCATAAACGTTATAACTCTTATTTTTATGAGGACGTTACCTTACTTTTGCTAAATGTCTACGCCCAAAATACAAACATACTTAGTAGACTTAGTAGTACTAGAAGTAATTTAGGTCCTTAATGATGTTACATATGGGTAAAACCCAACAGACTGTTATTTTCATTAGGAATATTGTATAATAAAACTCTAGATTTCAATCTAATGATTGCCATACGAGATTTCCTTTCGAAAAAAACAGTTACTTGTATTCGTTCATCAGATCACGTCGTGTCGGGTTTTGAGTTGAGGATGTCCTCAGAAGCGGAAGGACGCGCTTTTCAAGCGCATCACTATACTACGTGTAACTTAAAGTGCGGGGAAGGAAATGAGTTCATATTTATTTGCAAATAAATTTAAAGTACTATCTATTTATTTTTTTTTTTTAATAGTGAGTAATAATTTCACTAGTGTGATGTGAGTGGTTTCCCACCAAGTAAAATGTCTTGTTCGATTAAAAAGTAAATGTTCTATTCTTCTATGGATCTGTGAAAAAATAATGGCTTACTAAGTTTATGTTAACGATAGTGATAATTTTTGAACGTGAACATGATTATTATTGTTTGATACTGCAAATCTCGTAGCTTTCGCGTTCGTTTAATTTTTAGTGATTTATCCTTTCTCTGAGAGAATTTCACTCTGAAATTTCACAATCTACGAATTTTGGTGCAGAAAGTACGCAGTTCACAAGCAGTTGGTTCTGGAACATTCACCAACAACAAACACAAAAAATAGATTCACCTTGTTTTGGATGTACTGTGGAAAGTCTTCTTAATGTCTTGGATTTAAAAATGTCTGTGATTGTTGGACTTCCATTTTTTACCTGATCCGTTCCATGGATACCGTGGAACATGGGTATATAAAATGTAGCATTCCTTTTTTGACATAGTGTGAAAAAATCGATGTCTCGTTTTTGGCTCGAATGCTCTACGGAGAGCAGTTTCGTCAGTGAAATGTACACGTCGACCGTTTTTGAGATGTACCGCAAGATGCTGGACAGTTGGGTATCAATCGTGTATGGGAAAACTTTGAATATGCTAAACAGCTTCGTTGCTGATATTTTATCGTTTTCACTTAGATTTTGTACTTCAAAATCCGTTAATAGTCAAACATCGCTCCGACAACGTAGCGTCGGAAGTTAGAGTGTACGAACGCAGTACCCGTAGAGATAGTCTAAACGTGTAATGAATTTTAGAAAGATATACAGTATCTTGTAGTTCCTTCGTTGCGTTAAAAAAATTAACTTAATCCTTGCTTCTTTTTTAAATACTCTTGTTTGTCCAATTACAATAAATTACTGCTTTATAGGTAAATTATAAAACCAGTATCACCAGACCTACAGAATTCAGTTCAAGAGTGGGGATCTTGTACATGTAAAACAAATTTTGCAGAAAATACAAATTTTTAAAATTAAAGTACTACGGAATGTAGTAAATGCACCGTGGTACATAGGAAACGCTGATCTGCATAGAAGAATAAATGAAAGAAGTAGCAAATAGCCATAAACTAAGGCAGTCACATCAATTCGGAAATGACAAAGCTATTAAGTACTAACAATCAGACCAGAAGATTGAGAAGAGTAAAACCTTTTGTTGAAACAATAATTAATCCTCAACAGACGTGCATTACCACCTCCCTGCGTAAAAAAATCCTTGCTTTGTAGAGGCCCTTAGAGCCATTGATTGGCAGATAAAACGCACTGGGGTTGAAATAAAAACAAACAAATGCTCGAGGTAGGAGTTGGAGCAAGGGGTTCGAGGTTCGAATCTTAGTCGGAACACCTAAAAGTTTTTCACGGCCGCACCTCTCGCGAGCGTCTGACAAACATCTGAGAGTACAACTGTTCTGAGAAAGCTTCTCAAATAACAAATTGCCCTTCGGACGCGGCATTAAACAGTGGGCCCCTTCCATTCGAGTAAAGACTACAACACGCACAACACGAATGGTTGTGAGAAGCTAGGCCCTGGGTCCCATTGACATGTTGTGCCAAGTATTTATATTTTATTTTTTAATGCACGAGCAGGAAACATTAATCCTGAACGTCCTGCTGTTATCAAATCAAGCTGATATTGGGTCCATAATAATAAACTAATTTTATCTGAATATTTTATTCAATACCTTTCACGGAATAAATGTCATGAAAGCTGCTCAAAACAATTGTTCGGTTAGAGGATTGAACATTAAACTTAGCACAGCCGAAGATGATACTGATATCTTTACAGCTCTACCAATATGTAGTCCAAAAAATCAACATAACTTCGTCTGTTTACCAAATGTTTACGTACCAAAGGAGTACGAATGCAAAAGTTAATTTTGATATTGCATTGAGTTAAGTATAGCATAAGTAGGGCACTTCCAGAGAAAGTGTTTAATGTATTCCTACTTCAGTGTGGAACTCGTAGACTACGGAACGAGGTGCCCAAGGGTCGATCCCAACCGTCTCGTAACCGTTTGAAAAATATCCGAAATCGCTCTAAAACAGTTTTTTTTTTTGCTGTTTAGCCTAGTGCTATGTTTCGGACTGTTGGCATTCGAAAAGATACTAAGAACTGTATGAAATTACACGTTCATATAAAGGGACTAACTGAGTACTAGACGGAAAAGCAAACAAAACAAGATGAAAAAGGATATTCTTGAGAATCAGTGTATAAAAGGGGAAATTTATTTATTTACAGCATTTATCCAGCAAATCAAAAATCGCAATAAAGCTCTTTTCACCTGCACAGTTTATGCCCAGCTACTGTCAATAATATCGACATGCAAGTAGCTACAATGTAACTAAAAATGTCAGCACACCTTAATGTTCTAGTTATCCATCAGAATGTTGTGAAAATTTCACAGAATGTTGACAAATTAACACACGGCACCATTTAAGTACTCAACGTGTCACGGGTGTCAGCAAATCTCAACTATCCAATTTAAATGTTGTAGTACAAAGTAACCCACTGCCCACGGTACCCACGCGCCATCTCAGCATCCAGTTGCATTTGAATCTGGATTTGAAAATAAACATGACCTCATTTCACGCATGTTCACCTCTGATTAACTCAGAATTCAGCTTTTAATTGATGTTGTCGCACAAGCGGCGGCAATAAATCATTTCCAATGCTGTGTTTAGTACGAATGTCGATCAATTAATTAAATACCTGTCGGCGATTATGCATAATTATGAGCGGTGTGTGAATTTTTTTATTTCTCTCTTCCATCAGATGAATGGAGCCAAGGCGTCCAAACCACTACACAAACGTAGGTAATCGCATGATGCAACGAGTTCGTCGTTTGTACGATTTAACTGCCGTTTAATTAAGTGCTAATGGACAATCGAATGAAGAGATAATCACAACCCAACTGGGGGACAGTGCTACATAAATTCCCGACGCCCAACACCGTCCTGCAGGAAGATTATCTCAAGGTGGGTTATTTATTGAAGCATCACATGCCTATCGAGTGCACAGCGCGAATGACGCGTCTATCATCGCAGTGTATTCGCAGAGTCTAATGCTATTCAGCCTTCATGTAGGAACATTATAACGGTGTATTAGAGGGTATAAATCAAATGTAATTGCAGCTGAAATTCATGCACGTTCAGAAGTAACAAGCCGCTTTACTTCCTCGTGGCGTTTGTGTCGACCTGAGAAGTTGTTGTTGTCCAACGCCGCCGCGTCGTGTCGTGCGAGTGAGTAATGTATGCCTAGAATCCCAGGTACTCGATCCAACAAGAATGCTTTCGAAAAAGTGAAAGAAAATTACCCCAATCGCGATAAATCTACGACGTATCTACACAATCAAGAGTTACACTGGTAATTGACTCGGCAATCTGAGTAGGTAGATGGTTTCCTAGTAAGAAATGATTTATTTTTGGTTTATAAACATTAGGTGGCATCTAACATGCAGATAAGTACGTAAATCTGACAGCCAATTGATGTACAAGAACTTTCCGATTCGATTGCGTAGGTTAAAATTTGACATCTGACTTGGAAGATAGAAGGACGACAAAAAATATATAATTTCGTGTGTAATGCTGGTCATAGACTGTGGGAGTTGTTAGAAGGATTATCTAGCGACTCTGTGAGGAAATAAATGAAGGGAGATGCAGCTCTTTCTCATGGTTCAATGGTTAATGCGTCGGACTAGTGAGTTCCGGAGTTCGAGAATAGGCTACCGAGTACCACTGAATAGTGGTTTACGTCTTGACCTGTAGCGACCACAAACATTCAAAAGTAAAACTTTAAACAGCGGATTCCACTGAAAAATTCACGATACGTTCGGTAGAGGTACCAAAAATATCCCACCCGTTAGTGTTTTAGATCAAAATGAACCAAATCAGTTGTTTCCACGCCAATCACAGGAATTGGAAATCTTTCAGTCCACCAATACCCACACTTCAGGTGTTCAGTCAGTGGACCAACATCCTTAAAAGATCAAATTAGCTCAAGAAATGAAGGATTTTTGATGAAAACGTAACATGGCTAACGCTAGGTGGAGCGCACTCTCCTCCTGGCGTTTTTCGAAGTTACTTTAGGTCCAATACAACGAAAAAAGGACCAAGGAGATCCTGTCTCTCAGTATAACATAGTGAACCCTTCTCATCGGCCTCACAGGGCACAACCCAATGGCGGCCCACCCCAGACCACTGTGTAGCCACAGCACAGACCTATGCAAAAGCTACGGCGACACCTAAGTGGAGGAAGACACGACGCACTTCCTCTGCAAATGCCCAATTCTCAGCAGAATCAGACACCAAATCTCGGAAAACATTTTTCGTCCAACTCTATGAACTAGCTAACATGCCCCCTAAAACCACCTTAAAATTCATTACGAAAACGGGTTGGTTCAGGAGGGTCGCTCCCAAACTAAACTAACGGGTTTAAATTTCTGTTTTCATATTCTTCCAGATATCCCACACAATGGATCCCTTGCGGTCACCACCTAACATACGGTCAATCGAGTTCACAATAGTGCCATGTTAGAAAACTATTTTTGGCCAAAATTGACATCAGTAATTCGGTCTCACAAGATGGTCAAACAAGTGATCTATTGCAGGGGAAGTTCGGTAATCGTGTCGCTCATGCGGTTGGATTTCTTTAATGAAGTTACATTAAATTGTTGGTTTATGCCAACATGTCTACAACATTAGAGAAGTTCAGAACCGAAATTGCCAACGGTTCTGCCAATATGTGTGAAAGAGTGGTGAAAATTGGCTTTAAAGAAGTGATCGCTGCAAACATGCTTGCAGTAGTCCTATACACGAGATTGAACTCTATACCTATATTTGTGTACTACATTTGGAATAAGTTTCAGCACTATATCTTAGTTATTCCGTGCTTTATTTAAATACGAAATAGTTATGTAGTTATTGCAAAACCCTTTATTTAGTTTCGCTTTGGAACATCGTGGTAAAACATTAGTCGAAACGTTTCAATTGATAAATTAAGTTTATGTCTCACCAGTATACAGGAGCAGTATACCCAGTTTATTTTCATTAAAACTTTGGGTGAATTCATTAAATCAGCCAAAACCGTCAACGAAATGAATGAAATGGGAATTGTGATCTCAAAAATAATAATTTATCGCATTTTGACCAAAAATCGTGTGTGGTATTTCTTGTGAAACCATATTTAGACGAAAATTCGCGATTTAACTACTATTACCCACTCCCTATATTTGCCTGATTTGTCACCTCGCAGCTTTTACCTTTTTCAGAAAAATGCAAAGTCTATAAACATTGACATCTCCTACTTCTCCTTCCTAACAAACCTACTGTCAGGACTATTGTATTCTGTACTCTATATTAACAAAATAAAAATACGGCAGCTTCTGGACAAATATCTTTTCTCGTAGCTATATTAATCAGTCTTCTCTATAAAAAAAAAAAACCTTTTTTGATCCTTCGAATCCATGCATTGAAACGCACTTACTTAAAATATCCACATGCACAGCTTTCAGTTTTCGTTGCGAACATTGTCTTTGATCCAACATCGTCTCTATGTGCTTGGATACAAGTATTCAGAATCAGTTTACAGCTTAGTAACAGCAGAAGATCTATCTCAAAAAAATCATAAGATTCATTCCTCAGAAAGACTTATTCAACTGACCAACAACCTCATATTGTTGTATCTCTACCTGCTTAGATACCACTCGTATTTTCTCGATTCGAGAAAAGGAAAAAAAAAATGTACTCAAACGACTATATTCCTTCTCCTTCCAACAACTAACCAAACAATGAAAAGAAACAATAAGTGAACGGACTTTCGTGGCGGGAGAGAACTTACTGTCGTTTGGCAAGTTTTTTAATGCCTCTGGGCAAAGTTGTTGGCCATTTTGTCACACCTTCGTCTCTACTGTAGGTGAATACCTTTTTATCTTATCTGAGTACAACACGTTCGGAAGCTGTGTTCATGGGCACAGCCAGAAGTCATTGGGTATCTCTAAAATTAGTCACTACCTTTAAGCCGGAATTCTGTTAACAAATTTGCGCCAAACAATGCTGCATTCTTGGCGACACAGGCTCCAGCCGAACGAGATTGTTTCGTGCAGACAAGAATATCAGCAGCACGATAGGAGTTCCTACATACATACATACATACATATATGCATCGACAGGCTGTTTGCATATTTCACGATAATGTTTTGAGGGGAAAATCCTAAGACAGCCATCCAAAGACGGATATATTCGTTTAATATAACAGAGCTTAATTTCGAAAATGTTTCTACTATTCTGTCGATGAAAGGCGGTTTTCTCTTTGTGAAATACATGTCAGGGCTTATAGCCAATAATTGAATATTTGATAATAACTTATAAGCTTACACAGCACAGCGTAGACTTAATGAATGGGAAATAAAAGCGGGGCACTCGGCGACTGTCACTTCAGACATAATAGAGGAAGGCCGAATGAGATATGCATTTGTACATTCGCTTTTGTATGCACACTAGGTGGAGATAAAAAATGTACTTTATGTTTTATCTTTGCCGACTGGTTTCAACTGTACCCATTTGAATACCATAACAGTGTGTTCGACCTTGCGTGGCTAAGAAAGATTTTTAATGGTACGAATGCATTATGGCAGATCAATTTCTAATGAAACAGATATGGCGGCATGGACCAAAATTGAATTACACAGCAATTGGAAGTGCTGCAATATCACAAGGTTCGGTTAGAGTATCTGCATATACATAGGTATGTATGTAGACAAACTTAGACCAGAGGAAGCCCATCAATATTTAAGAACTAATTGAAAAAGTTTGATTTATAAGGAGGATGATGATAAGTCCGTTTAAGAGCAAATTTTTCTTTTGATTAACTTTAGAAAGAGGATCCTTTACCATCTTTCTGCAATATCGAACTAGCAACTATCGTTTAACATGACGGGGACATGTAGAAACATTCAATAGTGAATATAATCTCTACTCGAATTTATCCACTATAGCACGCAACGTTCTCAATGTTCTACAATAATCGACAGCATTCTGTAAGGAGATAAGCTTGAGGTCAAACGTGAGGTCTTTTTTATGTTTTAAGTCTCTGGTCATACCGGGGATACAGTCGTCTTATCGTTCATAAAATAGGATTATCATAAACATCAAATTTACACAACAAGATATGTAGCGCCATCTTGGATACAGTTTTGTTAATTTAATGACCATCGAACCCGGATAAAACGTACAATTTCACCTGGAAAGAAGTTTTTGCTTAAAAATCGACAAAACGGGCATAAAACATTTAACAGTTTTCGTTCCTCCTGTTTTATGTGGGTTCAGAGATTATACTCTGAATCTTAGCTTATCTTATCAAAATCGAAAGCCTCTATCAAACAAGATTGTAACAAATATTGACATCTTGAAATGTGAGTGAAATCCATAAACCCAATAAATTAACATATTGTTCGTGTTGATATAAAATAAAACGGTAAGAGCTAACCAGTCCCTTTTTCAGAAGTTTTAACACGCGCAAACTATCTGTGGGGCTGCTGAAAAGCATGCCTACATGCCTTTGTGTGTCAGGCAGGTCTCATAAAGTTATAAAAATTTTACGATCAACAATTTAATGGTACCTACCCTGCGGTCGTAAAAAAATTGTCAATTAATTTTGTTTCTTTTTTCATTGAACTCGTTTATAAGAAACACGAGATGGAATTGATGTGGTGTTGTGTTTCTTAATCAAATATTGATGGAAACATGGGCGAACTTCTTTATAAAATTCATAATTAGTGATTATTAACGCAAATTGGTTGTAGCTAATCATTATAAAATGAAGGGTTAGGCATATATTAACAAGGAATGGTTTAAAATGTAACCTAATCAGTGTGGACATAGTATAAAATTCTTTCATGACAACATCATCGTATTAGGCGGAGCTTAATGATTTGTAATGTTGCAGTTTATGTGATACAAGGATGGACAATTAAAAAAAAACACAGAAAACACAATTCACTACCAGCTATATACACACATGCCACAGTCATTTGCCTAGACGTTAAAGACGTCTTTAATAACGTCAGCACTAAACCGATACTTGAAGCTCTGATCAAACTGGGTATGGAAGAACGGATTGGATAGTGACTATGCTAAAAACTAGAATCATTCATCGACCCTGGCTAACTGCAGTCTACTCTAAAATGAACTCTTCAGAGTGTGATTCTCTTCTTTGACCTATGACAATCAACTAAATCCTGTTCAGAATTGACAGAAATGGAGTCAAGGTTGTATGTAAATAGAAACAAGATTAACAAATGAGCCACTTGATGTGGTCTCAGCGTCAACTCAAGCAAGACTAAACTGATACTTTTCCACAAAACCAAAATACCAACGTTTATGTGGTACTTGATCCAAAACTTACATATTATGTTCTTACCATCATGCAGTGCGGTCAGGTTAAGAGAAGCAGGATTCAGGTGCACGAAATCTGAAGGTCACATACATATGTAAGCATCCTGTATCTGTTACCTCTGTTCTGGTAGCCAATCCAACCGACTACGCCTAGAATCAACATGAGCAATGACGTCACGGTCAGAATCTCATCCAGGCAAAGTTGGAAAAAGGCAGAATGACAAATGAGTTAAAAACAAACAAACTGATACTTTCAAAGTTTCCATGTCTTACCGACTTCCTAACTCATGTAGGGTCTTCCAGGTAGAAGTTCTCATTTCACCCCTTTACACGATAACTATCTCATTGACAGCAGCAGCGAGCTGTTAATGTTATTCCCTTAGTCACTTATATCTTCAAAACTATTAGAACAGTACATACATAAATGAACTTTTTTTGCTGGAAACACGATGGAAAGGATAAAGCATTCATAGCATTCTACACATGCACCAAAATCTTTGGCAAAAAAATCACCGCCATCATACACCTCACCGGAGCAGACAATATCACGTACCTCCGAGTACTGACCGAGATACAAAGACTAGCATATGTAGGGGCTGCTTTCACTGAGTCCGCTAAACCTACATCTAAAAGAAACAATCTAACCTGAGGAAAGACGGTGACTACGGGCATACTATTTGGAGATGATCATAGAGACAAATTATATATCTCCATCTCACGACTTCAGCCAAACCATCAAAACAAACTCCCCCCAAGAGAAGATTCGACTTGCATTAGCTAAAACGGCACGAGAATAATCCACGAAACTCCACTCCAGTAAGACGATCGACATCGACAGTGAAGGCTACCTCATCCACAGTTGTCAAATCAAAACTGGTTAAACGATGTCGTGAAGAACATACAACACTCATGGCAAACCATGATCCTTTGGGTCCCTGGACACAGTGGCATCCAAGGGGATAAATTGGCGGACGAGTTAGCAAGAAAGGCGTCCGAACAGGACCTGAAAATGGTTGACGCCTGTGTTCTACACAATATAAAGAAATCCTTTGTAAGACTGGCTAATGAGAAATGGAACGCACTCCCGTCTACAGAAAATTTTTAACAAAATATGATATCGCCAAAATCAAACTGGCGCTTAACAGATCTAATTCAGATGATCCAACGTAGTCGAAGTAGAACCTGATGACCTCTGCAGAGGTTGTGGCGACACGGATGCGTAGAATATCCAAGCCTATGTAGAACTAGAAAACCCGCCCTTGGTGAATACCAATTCGAAGATCTGGGCGACTTGTCAAGGAAAGCAACCATCAACTATCTTGAAATTTGTAACAACTTCAGGGTGGTTCAGGAAGGACATGTGAAGGAATGCGAAACATTGTATTTGTTTTTCTTCAACAAGACCGGAACTATAATTCTGAGATCTTATGGGCAACAAATCTATTGGCATTCAAAAATAGCTGAACTGAAATTCTCATCTTCATTTGAATCATTTGAAGCTCGAAAATAGATCTTCTTTTAGTCAAAAATGTTAGTAACAGTTCAACCTCGCCTGCATCATAAAGAAGCCATCAACAGTACCAATTGCAATTATACTTTACATTAAAAAAAAAACTAATGCTAGTCTACATATGTATGTATGAACAATATATTAGCCCATGTCTTTACATAGGCAACATAAATTATATTTATTATGATCAATTCAATATCGTGAGTAAAATATTTAAAAAAAAATGAAAATTTATTTTACGAGTACCTCTAAACATGTCTCCATAAGAATGATTCTGGTTCTAATTTCCTTTACTTTGACACAATACTCGTACATGCGACAGAGCAAAAAAAATCTGCACAACTATAAATCATTCTGAAGGCCGTGAATGAGCAACTTTAAAATATGTAGCCTGTAAAACAGTATTAACCTAGAATTCAAAAGTCAGTGTAATACCAAGGAATGCCTGTAGTTGCTCAGCATAACCAAAGCCCAACTGACTGAAATACATCATTTATATTGTCAGGTTTTCAAATTTAGTACATGTACGACTATAAAAGGAAACAGGTTTCCAAGCTCAATCGAAACAATCAAAAATAGATAAATATCGGTGGGCATACATATTTATGACTACACTGTACATGCTTTACTATTTGCCTCACAATGTTCGATCAGTTCAAAGCATTGATGGAAATGATTCATGCAGACAACTACTCATATTTGCAATATTTTTGTTTACTAGCTAAAGGTGGACTCTCATGTATCTGTGTATGGGGTGTAGATATGAATCATGAGATACATTGATTTTTGGATGTTTCGACCAGATTATCCCATTAGGTACGCAGAAGTTGGACAACATGCTGGGGCGATTATAAAGTTCTTTAATGAAACTGAGTTTATTCAAATGTATTGTTATCCCGCTTGTTCGATGACAAAAATAAAAAAAATTAATTATGTAATAATTATTTTCCGTTAAACGCAGCTTCTTAACGCGGAATGAAGAAAGCCTAATTTGCATATTATAGTGGAGAAGATTCGATGTGTGTATATGTGTAAGACTATGTGGTAAGTAATAAATTAATCAACACTTGTAACTGGTGTGTTCACTCGAATTTATGGCTTTAGGTTAGATACAATAGGATGAGGACCAACTGAAGCACCTTAATTCAGAGTAAGAAAGTAGACTTATGCCTTGTTTTTTGATCTTATTCACATATATTATACATACATATGCACATGTATCTCTACTAGAAACCTGCTAGCAATAGTGAGAAAGTCGATGCTTATGTACAGGTATTTCGTATGGGCACCAGCGACGGAAGTCAAATCTTACATGAGATGCATGAACGCATCGCATAGAGTCGCATCAATAAGAGTATGCTGCGCTTTTAGAACTGTATCTGCGGAAACAAGCATATCGACCTAGAAGTCCAAAAAGCAGCCAGACAACGCGGGACCGAGCCGGAACAGAGAAGAATTACCGGCGCTGCCATTCAGGAACAGTGGCAACAACCAAGGGGTGATGGGCCTACATATGTATTAATCCCCAGCATAGAAGAGTGGAACAGTAGAGGACACGGAGAGGCGAACTACTACCTGACCCAATTTTTTTCGGGGCATGGCTGCTTCCGGGAGTACCGGAATATTTAGACCAATCCTTGAATGTGTATCAGGTTTTTATTAAAATTATAATTAATATCGCCACTAAGCCTTTGATTTGGCTTCAAAACTCTACTGGCCAGAAAAGGAAATTTTAGGACGGTGTGTTTCATGGCATTATTTGTCGACCTTATGAACTAGAGACATTCAGCTGGTTTTACAGACCTTACAAAGCCGTTGGTCCATCCGGAAAGACACAAAAGAATCAAAAACTAATATTAAAGTTGGTGCTGGCTTTACTCCTACCATTTCAAAGTGTTAAAAACATTACAAACTCAGAGAAATGTGACAAAAACAGAAGTTCTAATAAAGGAGGAAAAACTGCCCAGGTGAATGAAGAACAAAACGGGTTTAGGAAAAATTGGAAAGAAAATATTGTACTAAATATAGTGCTTAACACAGCATAAAAAACGAGATAGGTAACAAATGTTTTCATATCTCGAAAATAGAAAAGTTTAGATTACTGGCTTGCTTACTATACTTATTAAGCTTTACAATCTACCCTTCACAATTGATCAGGTAAAGAATAACGAATATCATAGAGGATATACTAGGCGAAAAGTCTTGGACAATATGCATATGTATGTATGTATATTATTTGAATCTATCTAGCCCGAGAGAGTTTCTGAATTGCTCCACAGTTCATTTCTGGCTATCATTCCTCATTCTAACGCTATCATTTGGTGAACAGAAATCTGATTCATTCTCTGGCTTTCTACCCAAAACATCCCTTCTGCTACCTAGTGCCACACATTGACACAATATCTACTATATGTACTGTCTTCCTAAAGGCATAGTATGTACATAGGTGTCATCCTCCAGAACACCCATTTTCTTAAGGTGGTACCCGAAATTTCTTTGATCAGTTTCAGTGTTTTTTGCCTCAAGCTTAGAATTTCTCTGTGAGTGTTACCAATCGCTACTTTGACAGCCATTTTCCCCTGCCTACAGCCACGGTTGACCACTTTTTTAGGTGTTCAACCATGTTCAAGTTGTTAACTGCTCTGCCAGTTGCAGCAAATGGATCTGGATCAGAGAACTCTGAGGCTCCCCCTTGCTTTGCTAGAGAGGCCACCTTCTCATTGCCTTCAGTCACTACATAGCCCTCTCACCCGTAGCAGCGTCATCCCATTTCGAGATTGTGCTTATGAACACATTCCAAAGCCAGTGACGTGTGTGGCTCCATGCGTCTAATCACTAATTGATTGTCCAGTGATATAATAATACTTTTACCTGCAACTTGACTTTCATTCCAACACCTGAGCAATCTTCATAGTATGTCACGAAGAAATATCACCTAAAAACACCTCCTTTCGTTCACGAACTAAAACTCTTCGAAACTGAAAACTTCGAACTTAAAAAAATTGCTACTACTACCTACAGTTCCGCTGTGAAGTCCCCTTAGTCCGGTACACCTGCGAGTTCCAACGAAACGGGTTCAAAAGTCTCAAAAATGCAGTTATTAACAGTCGTGGGCTAATGTTCGAACAAGTATAAGGTTGTGTCTTAGTAACTCATAAGCCTTGCGTATTTCCTTCACTTTTCTAAACCAATTTTGGCAGCTTTGCAGCCCAGCGTGTGGTCGAGGAATATGGAAACAAACTGATTCCAAGAATGTTGAAAGAAGGAATAGGGGGAAACTGCATACTTCTATTCTATTCCTCTTTCAAGCAAATTTTTGACGAAGCTCAGCAAAAAGAGTTGGGGAAGAACTGATGAAGAAACTTGAGTATTTTTGATACGATATTGGGGTAAGGACTTAGTCTAGACTACGAATCCATGGGCAAAAGCACTGGAATTTTTCAGTGTGAAAAAAATATACACCGTAGATCAATAAAGCGCCAGACTCTATATTATATTCATTCTGCGGAATAGCAGGTCAGTTTCAAAGAAAGTTTCAGAAAACTTGAAATAGGAAAACGATCTAGAAACTGGAAAACGCAAGAGGACGCAAGCCAGGAAACATATAGGGATGGGATGGGCCATCTGTTGAATCAATGTTACTCCTGAGTTTGGATTTGACAGCGTTGGATTTTGTCGGATGCTTTCAAAGACCGATGGTGTGCGAATAATCTGAAGACGATTTAGGCACGCAATGACAAAATTTGTCAAGCTGTTCGTGAAATAGGTACCAAAACTCAGTGGTTCGAGGTTCGAATCCCAGGCAGAATCCCTAAAAGTTTTTTCACGGCCCCAAACTCTCACGAGCGTCTGACAAACATCCGAGAGTATAACTTGTCATGAGAACTGATCTATCATGATCTATTGCCAAACCAATCAATGAATTTAAAAATTTACTTCTAGGGGTCGTATTTCCAGAAGGTCTTGATCTCCAACTATTGTACAGTCTTGCTTCTCTTCGTGAAAGATTAAAAAAACACCAACAAAATAGACTGAATCTTTTCGATTGGCCTGTAGTGTACCAAATCTCATAGATGAATGGAATAACCACAGAAAGTGAGTAGGTATTTGATAATTTATCGCTTTTACGGTAAAATATTTCAAAAAATCGCCTTAGGGCCAAGACAGTTTTTGAATTATTAATTCCGTCTAATTTATACTCTCGTAGTGAATTTCATCAAAAATTCGTTCGAAACACATGCTCATGTTAGAACACCAACGAATTAAAAGTATAAACTGTGGAACATTATCGCATCTATTGACTAAACGTCAAAACATTAGACAAAGCCATCTCCCAGGCACCAGAGCGATACCTGATTTACATAATACGAGCAATTTGGGCAGATGAGCGTAGCCGAAGCCATTAGCCGGTTCTGACATAATCTTAATGTGGATACAGTTAGACAAATTATAATTCTACAACAAGAAGAATATCGTGAGATTTTTCCCCTGCAGCTCACAGACACAACGAAAAAAACTTCACTATCCTAAATAGTTGATATCAATTTTAATTAAGGGGTTACTCCGATCAGAGATACGATATCGTCTGGACACGTACTGGTGAATCCAAAAATATCACTCAAAGTGTTTATTTTGACCACGTATCACGGCTTTAGACGAAAATATAAGCAAACAACGCGCGAAAGACAGACAGGCGATCGATTGACAGGAAAGATAAATGCGATACCAGCCTGCGTGGAGAATATATCTTGTGCCTCGTATCGGAACAGGTATGCCGATCAAACTTAACAAAAAAAAAATCCCAGTTCACTGACCAATTTCAGCCAATAAGTGTTGGGCAAATAATCCAAAAAAAAAAAAAAATGCACCCAAGTTGAGGATTAAAACGATAGGGATGGATTGGAACAAGTATCCGACGAATCTACCATCTTAACATCGTTTGTGTAAGGGAATTGCAACAAAATAAGCGACCGAGTGTCACAACTTCCAGTTGTTCGTTCATGCATGAAGGGAACACGTTCCATACCAGGGCAGGAATAAAGACGACAAGTAGCACTTTCTGGGAGTATCTACGAGGTGAACAATCAATGATTATGTGTAGTTCAGGAAGAAGCAGCAACTTTTGCTGAGTTATGGTTGGAAGGCTTGCTGGTGTGCAAGCTGTGTGCAGTTGCACGAAATCTTTAGTCACTAAATGACAGCCTCGGGAAATTTTCTAATAGAGATGAAGATTGCCCAGTACGTGAGTGGCTGCTTCATGGACTGAAATACAAAACCTGCGAAAAAAGAAGAAGAAATTATTTGCTCAGAGACATAAAAGTAAAATCTGGAGCCACGACGACGTCCCACACGGTAGTAAGCTAGAACATGGAAGAGTGGGACCCATTAGGTACGCAGAAGTTGGACAACATGCTGGGGCGATTATAAAGTTCTTTAATGAAACTGAGTTTATTCAAATGTATTGTTATCCCGCTTGTTCGATGACAAAAATAAAAAAAATTAATTATGTAATAATTATTTTCCGTTAAACGCAGCTTCTTAACGCGGAATGAAGAAAGCCTAATTTGCATATTATAGTGGAGAAGATTCGATGTGTGTATATGTGTAAGACTATGTGGTAAGTAATAAATTAATCAACACTTGTAACTGGTGTGTTCACTCGAATTTATGGCTTTAGGTTAGATACAATAGGATGAGGACCAACTGAAGCACCTTAATTCAGAGTAAGAAAGTAGACTTATGCCTTGTTTTTTGATCTTATTCACATATATTATACATACATATGCACATGTATCTCTACTAGAAACCTGCTAGCAATAGTGAGAAAGTCGATGCTTATGTACAGGTATTTCGTATGGGCACCAGCGACGGAAGTCAAATCTTACATGAGATGCATGAACGCATCGCATAGAGTCGCATCAATAAGAGTATGCTGCGCTTTTAGAACTGTATCTGCGGAAACAAGCATATCGACCTAGAAGTCCAAAAAGCAGCCAGACAACGCGGGACCGAGCCGGAACAGAGAAGAATTACCGGCGCTGCCATTCAGGAACAGTGGCAACAACCAAGGGGTGATGGGCCTACATATGTATTAATCCCCAGCATAGAAGAGTGGAACAGTAGAGGACACGGAGAGGCGAACTACTACCTGACCCAATTTTTTTCGGGGCATGGCTGCTTCCGGGAGTACCGGAATATTTAGACCAATCCTTGAATGTGTATCAGGTTTTTATTAAAATTATAATTAATATCGCCACTAAGCCTTTGATTTGGCTTCAAAACTCTACTGGCCAGAAAAGGAAATTTTAGGACGGTGTGTTTCATGGCATTATTTGTCGACCTTATGAACTAGAGACATTCAGCTGGTTTTACAGACCTTACAAAGCCGTTGGTCCATCCGGAAAGACACAAAAGAATCAAAAACTAATATTAAAGTTGGTGCTGGCTTTACTCCTACCATTTCAAAGTGTTAAAAACATTACAAACTCAGAGAAATGTGACAAAAACAGAAGTTCTAATAAAGGAGGAAAAACTGCCCAGGTGAATGAAGAACAAAACGGGTTTAGGAAAAATTGGAAAGAAAATATTGTACTAAATATAGTGCTTAACACAGCATAAAAAACGAGATAGGTAACAAATGTTTTCATATCTCGAAAATAGAAAAGTTTAGATTACTGGCTTGCTTACTATACTTATTAAGCTTTACAATCTACCCTTCACAATTGATCAGGTAAAGAATAACGAATATCATAGAGGATATACTAGGCGAAAAGTCTTGGACAATATGCATATGTATGTATGTATATTATTTGAATCTATCTAGCCCGAGAGAGTTTCTGAATTGCTCCACAGTTCATTTCTGGCTATCATTCCTCATTCTAACGCTATCATTTGGTGAACAGAAATCTGATTCATTCTCTGGCTTTCTACCCAAAACATCCCTTCTGCTACCTAGTGCCACACATTGACACAATATCTACTATATGTACTGTCTTCCTAAAGGCATAGTATGTACATAGGTGTCATCCTCCAGAACACCCATTTTCTTAAGGTGGTACCCGAAATTTCTTTGATCAGTTTCAGTGTTTTTTGCCTCAAGCTTAGAATTTCTCTGTGAGTGTTACCAATCGCTACTTTGACAGCCATTTTCCCCTGCCTACAGCCACGGTTGACCACTTTTTTAGGTGTTCAACCATGTTCAAGTTGTTAACTGCTCTGCCAGTTGCAGCAAATGGATCTGGATCAGAGAACTCTGAGGCTCCCCCTTGCTTTGCTAGAGAGGCCACCTTCTCATTGCCTTCAGTCACTACATAGCCCTCTCACCCGTAGCAGCGTCATCCCATTTCGAGATTGTGCTTATGAACACATTCCAAAGCCAGTGACGTGTGTGGCTCCATGCGTCTAATCACTAATTGATTGTCCAGTGATATAATAATACTTTTACCTGCAACTTGACTTTCATTCCAACACCTGAGCAATCTTCATAGTATGTCACGAAGAAATATCACCTAAAAACACCTCCTTTCGTTCACGAACTAAAACTCTTCGAAACTGAAAACTTCGAACTTAAAAAAATTGCTACTACTACCTACAGTTCCGCTGTGAAGTCCCCTTAGTCCGGTACACCTGCGAGTTCCAACGAAACGGGTTCAAAAGTCTCAAAAATGCAGTTATTAACAGTCGTGGGCTAATGTTCGAACAAGTATAAGGTTGTGTCTTAGTAACTCATAAGCCTTGCGTATTTCCTTCACTTTTCTAAACCAATTTTGGCAGCTTTGCAGCCCAGCGTGTGGTCGAGGAATATGGAAACAAACTGATTCCAAGAATGTTGAAAGAAGGAATAGGGGGAAACTGCATACTTCTATTCTATTCCTCTTTCAAGCAAATTTTTGACGAAGCTCAGCAAAAAGAGTTGGGGAAGAACTGATGAAGAAACTTGAGTATTTTTGATACGATATTGGGGTAAGGACTTAGTCTAGACTACGAATCCATGGGCAAAAGCACTGGAATTTTTCAGTGTGAAAAAAATATACACCGTAGATCAATAAAGCGCCAGACTCTATATTATATTCATTCTGCGGAATAGCAGGTCAGTTTCAAAGAAAGTTTCAGAAAACTTGAAATAGGAAAACGATCTAGAAACTGGAAAACGCAAGAGGACGCAAGCCAGGAAACATATAGGGATGGGATGGGCCATCTGTTGAATCAATGTTACTCCTGAGTTTGGATTTGACAGCGTTGGATTTTGTCGGATGCTTTCAAAGACCGATGGTGTGCGAATAATCTGAAGACGATTTAGGCACGCAATGACAAAATTTGTCAAGCTGTTCGTGAAATAGGTACCAAAACTCAGTGGTTCGAGGTTCGAATCCCAGGCAGAATCCCTAAAAGTTTTTTCACGGCCCCAAACTCTCACGAGCGTCTGACAAACATCCGAGAGTATAACTTGTCATGAGAACTGATCTATCATGATCTATTGCCAAACCAATCAATGAATTTAAAAATTTACTTCTAGGGGTCGTATTTCCAGAAGGTCTTGATCTCCAACTATTGTACAGTCTTGCTTCTCTTCGTGAAAGATTAAAAAAACACCAACAAAATAGACTGAATCTTTTCGATTGGCCTGTAGTGTACCAAATCTCATAGATGAATGGAATAACCACAGAAAGTGAGTAGGTATTTGATAATTTATCGCTTTTACGGTAAAATATTTCAAAAAATCGCCTTAGGGCCAAGACAGTTTTTGAATTATTAATTCCGTCTAATTTATACTCTCGTAGTGAATTTCATCAAAAATTCGTTCGAAACACATGCTCATGTTAGAACACCAACGAATTAAAAGTATAAACTGTGGAACATTATCGCATCTATTGACTAAACGTCAAAACATTAGACAAAGCCATCTCCCAGGCACCAGAGCGATACCTGATTTACATAATACGAGCAATTTGGGCAGATGAGCGTAGCCGAAGCCATTAGCCGGTTCTGACATAATCTTAATGTGGATACAGTTAGACAAATTATAATTCTACAACAAGAAGAATATCGTGAGATTTTTCCCCTGCAGCTCACAGACACAACGAAAAAAACTTCACTATCCTAAATAGTTGATATCAATTTTAATTAAGGGGTTACTCCGATCAGAGATACGATATCGTCTGGACACGTACTGGTGAATCCAAAAATATCACTCAAAGTGTTTATTTTGACCACGTATCACGGCTTTAGACGAAAATATAAGCAAACAACGCGCGAAAGACAGACAGGCGATCGATTGACAGGAAAGATAAATGCGATACCAGCCTGCGTGGAGAATATATCTTGTGCCTCGTATCGGAACAGGTATGCCGATCAAACTTAACAAAAAAAAAATCCCAGTTCACTGACCAATTTCAGCCAATAAGTGTTGGGCAAATAATCCAAAAAAAAAAAAAAATGCACCCAAGTTGAGGATTAAAACGATAGGGATGGATTGGAACAAGTATCCGACGAATCTACCATCTTAACATCGTTTGTGTAAGGGAATTGCAACAAAATAAGCGACCGAGTGTCACAACTTCCAGTTGTTCGTTCATGCATGAAGGGAACACGTTCCATACCAGGGCAGGAATAAAGACGACAAGTAGCACTTTCTGGGAGTATCTACGAGGTGAACAATCAATGATTATGTGTAGTTCAGGAAGAAGCAGCAACTTTTGCTGAGTTATGGTTGGAAGGCTTGCTGGTGTGCAAGCTGTGTGCAGTTGCACGAAATCTTTAGTCACTAAATGACAGCCTCGGGAAATTTTCTAATAGAGATGAAGATTGCCCAGTACGTGAGTGGCTGCTTCATGGACTGAAATACAAAACCTGCGAAAAAAGAAGAAGAAATTATTTGCTCAGAGACATAAAAGTAAAATCTGGAGCCACGACGACGTCCCACACGGTAGTAAGCTAGAACATGGAAGAGTGGGACCTTTAGCTATTTCCTGATTCTTGAAAGAGTTTTCCATTTCATGGATTTAGTTGCGAGGATTCGAGAGGGACTGTGTGTGGGTTGCTAGGAAATTGCTGTATGATTTGTGTTAAGGTATTGACAGCTGACATTTAATAACAATATTTTAGCTTTAATTGCATAGAGAATGGATCCGGGGAGGAAGGAGTCTATGGAACGGATACGGTTAGGTGTAATCCTAAATGGAATTCGATAATCGACTGGAATATCCATATTTCGAGTCGTTTACGTGCTTAGAATTCGCTGCGAATACAAAACATCTTTGTTTTGCAATTATTCCACGTTATTTCACGTCCTTTGGTTACGGAATTTCTTGTTGTTTGTTGCACTTTCAGGAGCTCACCATGTTTGATGGGTATTCTATAAGCATGGGTGAGTCGATATTGTATGTATATGACTGCAAAGTACAGTACATGCTGACTTGATTTCCTAGTTTTAGCATAGCTAGCAGTACTTGGTGAATGGTCAATTCTTTATTGAGACCAACGAGCTGTACTTGAGTTAAAAACTCGAGCGTTCTTGATTATTAGAATTGCGCTATAAAGCAAGACAACGAATTTACCCCTTTTCGTCAGAAAAAAATGTAAAGCTTTCCTTCAATATTGGACCCTTTCGAAACTAATGATGGAGTCGAGAATGAAAAGCATATCCTTACTAATAACCTTGATAAAACTACAATCAGGTATCTTCAGCATGCAGGAAACATATGTATATTTCGGCAAACTCTCCCTACTTTCAAGAGATAAGCCTTTGCTAACAATCGCCCTGGGCCGATCGTTTATTCATAAACCATAAGAAACTACGCAGGTGCATTGCCTGTACGTATCAACCTCTTACCTTAACTTTTCTGTTGCCAATGTCTATTATGTGTTCACCAAGTCCTTCTTATGTCCCAGAGAGTCGTCATGGTAGTCGCTTCTTTATCGATTTTTGTGTAACAAATGTGCCTAGTCTTACATATTCAGTTTCTTTAAATGAGCTCAGCTTACCATATCCCAATTCGTGGCATATTTTTAAGATTTTAAAAAACCAAACATGAAAAATTTTCTCTGCCAAACTCTTCTATATTGACACCACTTGTCAGAAGTAAGTTGTGTACCCACTAGTTCGCTAGTATTGAAATGAAAGCCGCCAAAATAGGAATATGTTCTCAACGAGAAGGGACACGCAATGAACATCGAAGTAGATACCTACTTTATAATTATAAGGCAGTAAGGTCTAGATTGGCTCTGCTATTTAATCTAATAATAATAACTTAGCGGAGCATAACTATTACCAATCTCCCGAGGACTAAGAAGATTCTGTATAGCCTAATTTTATGGTGTAACTGGGAACAGTTTTTTAAGTACCTAGCTAACTAGAGACGTATGTTAGTTTGTCACCAGGTAAGATAGTAAGTGTTACGACAAAACTGTATTTCAATTGATCCCAGTATGCACTGCCGTTCCAGATTTGGCTAATATGAAAAGTTAGGCTGGTACCGGACATCCACGAAGGAACTTACATGTCTTTGCCTACGGTACTTACATTTAGTTGTATGCCAAATATAGACGAATATGTAAGTTTCGATCAAAATTGATCACTACAGACCCTTAGGTGATCATAGAATGTACATACATTACCGGAATGAAACTGTCTTCTACTCAAGCCGTCACTTTTTACAATCTGAGGTAGACTTGTCTTTGACAAATTGCTTCCAGTTGCGCACCCCGAATTGGTCGAGGACCTCTTCCACTTGGACAACCCGTTAACGCAATTGAGACCAAAAGTCATCCGAAGAATCGTGTCAAAATAATCAAGGATACATTAAATCTTCGTTAACGTCCATGCTGAACTGGGATGATGAGGGTTTTTGGTGTTTTTTTTTTAAGAAAACTTTGGTATTCAGTTGCCTTCTTAGGTCAACCAAATAGCAAAAGTAGTTCTTCGTTTGATCTCTGTAACTACATTGTTGTCAGAGTCTATATCGAAGCCGACGGAGACGAAGTCCCTAACTACCTGAAAGTTGTAGTTGTCTACTGTGACGTTCTGTTCGATGCGTCTATGTGCATACAGCATATCTGATTTTACCCTCATTTACCGCTAAACCAAATTTTTTTTCAATACTAATGAACCGGCCTTAGTGGCTCAGTGGTTAGTGCGTTGAACTATGGAGCAAGGGGTTCGAGGTTCGAGTCCCAGTCCGGAACACCTGAAAAGTTATTCACAACAAACATCCGAGCGTACTACTGTCCTGAGAAGGCTTCTCAAATTACGAACTGCCCTTCGGACACGGCATTAAACAGTAGGCCTCTTTCATTTGTGTAAAGAATATAACACGCACAACACGAATGGTTGAGAGAAGCTAGGCCCTGGGTCCAATCGACCTGTTGCGTCAAATATTTATTTATTTATTTTAATGAGCTGGCCGTTGAGTTTTCCAATAACACCAATGTCTTCGGCAGACGCTACTAGTTGCACAGACTTTTGATAAATTGTACCTCTAGTGTTGGTCACTTTTTACCAAAGATTTTATTGAAGTCATATCAAGGCTCAATTCTTCGCAATCTTTCCGAGTAACCGGGCACATTAGCAGATGAACAGATGCATATGTTTCACCATTATGAAAATTTGAATAAAATTAAATTTAATCCACAAACTTTATCGGAGAAATAATATTAATGGGAAATGTGATGAATCTAATATAAATCAAAGACACCGACCGTGCTTTCACTTTTACTTTCATTTTTCTCAATACATTTGCACATGATTAATAGGCTTTTATTTTTCAAATATCTTTCCATTAACGTACGTATTTTAAAAACCTTGTAAATATTATACAATAGAGAAGGCACAACGAAGTCACTTTAACTTGAAACCACCTTTTTCAGGTATCTCAGTAAATTTTGCCATTTGGCTTGCAATTCAATCAGACTAAAACATCGGAGAACTTCAAAGAACTCATACCGTTGTTCTATCTCAAAAACAAGAGTAGTGTTCATCAAAAAGATAATGTTTCGGCACATCGAAGTTACATTCAACAAACAAGATAGTAATGGAATGCTGGTACGTAGGAAGACAATTAAGCTTGAAGGCAACCTATTCAACTTAAACATTCTTGATGAACGCTTCCGTTTGCCTCATGCCCGAAACACTCCATAATGGTCTGACAATTATCTGATGAAGTACAGACAAATGCAGAGATCTAAGACGAAAAGACAAAGAACACCCAACCAAAATGTTAGATGTCTATGTACACAAAAAACACGTTTGCGCCCAATTTCAAGCCATCGTCATCAGTTACAGAGAATTGTACATCAGTACAATAGTAAAAAGAAAAAAAAAACTATATACTCGTAGATAAACAAATGAAACCTTAGAGTGATTTCGCTTGAATGGGTACTTCGGACAAGGTGTTTGGGTGCTGTATCTTTTTATTCGGCGAATCGAATCAAAATTAGATTTTCGTACCGGTATGGTAGACTCCACCACGACTGCCAATGTCTATTATTCATAGCAGAACAGGAATTGTATTTCGGGTTGGTCAATAAAAACAAACAACAACTCGTAGATACACTCAGGCTAAGACCCAAAGATGGCGATGCTATTGGAGATTCAATGAGATAAACGCTGAGCCCATTGAAAATAAAGAAACAATAATAATTTTTGATAATAAGCAAGACGTAAAACTTACAGTAAAAATTTATCCGAGGTTTGAATCTGTGCATAAATTTCGGTCCACCAGAAGAATGGCAAACGGACACTGAGTCAATAGTGAGTCACAGACTATAATCTGAATTGTGGGAGTTGTAAGTAGATGTTGGTCGTTACTGCATTTAAATGTGAACTTTGGGTGTAGTTCGCTATTGGGGTCTTGTTCCAATTTTTTTTATTGTTTTGTGAAAAAATATTGTAGTTGTTGGTTAAAAATGTCCTAAAGCTTGAGTGACGTTTTCTGGTAACCCAACCAATCGCTTGGAAAAATTGTCGGCGAGTTTCAAATCAGTTTGCACTTGTACTGCTTCTGGTTGTCAGAACTGTATAAAGGGACGCTTCGGCTCACAGTGAGGCAGGAATCACAAAAACGTGACCAAAAGTCTGTTAACCTTCTAAACAGCAATATTACGGTTGAAATAGCTTATTTAGATTTAAAAATTTTATCAAAGTAGAGTCTTAAATTTATTTGCGAATTATTGTATTTGTAAATTGGATCTGGAGAATATTCGCTACAACAAGAACTACTATTGCATTGTCATGTCTATATATGTACAAACCACTTTCGGGCAAATGGTTGCAGTGCATACATTCTTAGAAATACAGCATAATTTGATCTGAATGTACCATATCTTGCTTTTGTTAAGTTCCATGCTCTAGTTTCTTTAAAAATACAACACTACATATGTACATGTGTACATATCTTCCTTGGATATGGGCTTAGGTTAATTTTTTTTGTTTCACGAGGATTTTAAAACTACCCTTTCCTTAAAGAATAAATTTTTGAAAATAGTATAGTATATAGTATTTTACAAATGGAGGTACAGATGTAAAGAAGCCTATGTACTCTTTCATACAGTTACAAGTGAGATGAACTAGTTGCACATTGTCCACCAGTCAGCTTTGTAATCAGATTGTAACGATCGTTCCTAACATAATCGATGTCACTACGTGGCAGAGCATCATTGAGAGGTACACCATCAAGGTAGGCCTTCTCTCATACACATTCTGCGAAACCTTTGAGGACGAAGAAGAGGAGAAAACTATTTCATTCCTTGCGCGTATACTACCTATAGGGCAAGTATTGGTTCCCTGAAAATTTTCAAACTCTAGATTTTATTTAAACTTGACATTACTAGATAGAAAAGGCCAAAAAGTAGGTCCGTCAATTCTGTCTGTCTGTCCGTCTGTCTGTACGCTCCACCGCAGCCTAAACGGATTTGTTTCAAACTTCATATTGGGGCCACAATTCGAGACGAAATCGAGTTCTAAACTCAAAATTAAGGGTACTTTACTTTAAGGCCGTTTGCAATATAAATCTATTTTCTTGATAACGGCTCTAACGATTTCGATAAATTGCAAAATGTATAAACCTTGAAATTCTGACTAAGGACTATGTACATATATATGTATGGACATATGGATGTATATGGTTGCGACCACTTTTTTTTAAGTATTTTATATAAAAAACATAACAAAATATGTAATATTCCAGATAACATTAACACAATGTTTAAATATTTCCTTGAAATATGAAGAATGCCACGTCCACTTTATTAGTGCAAGACTAATGGATATGTTTACCTCCTCAACTCTATCGAAAATTGTGTTTGCGAAAGGGCAGACGCGAATAATGAAGGCGTCTACAGAATCTTTGGTATCAAATGAAGTCCTAAGCCTGCCTTTTTAAAAAAGTTATTGTCAGACCCATTCTAATCTTTGAAATGCGAGATGAACACACTTGCGTACCGAACCGATATACCTTATCTACATACGCGATAACATCAATAGCCCGATTAGAATATCATCTCGATGTGCACGGATAGGTTCGATATTTGAGTAGACTCGGGAATAAAGTAGACCGAACCCGAAATTTTATTCTCAGCAAGACTTCAAAGCCAAGGAAGTGTATTCGATACAAAAATTATCCATGCATCATTCTGGGGAAGATAATCAACATCTACCATACATTGATAGCGAAGTTTTGTTGTAAGTCATTTTTAAAATTTAAACTCGTAAAACGTTACTGCAACAGCCCCAAAACATTCACTGCTAAGCACGATTTAATATTATGGTGGGTCCCAAGGCACACTCTGATCGGTGCCAGGTGTCTAAGGGAACAAACTGATGTTCTTCATGATACTAGTCAATTAGAAATGAAAATGAAGTGTCTTCAGAAAAATCTGTATAACAAAACTATACCAAACTAGTGCTTATAAACACATCCTGTACTCTATACAGTAATTATAACCGGCAGTAACCTCTTGGGCGACTTCGACAGACATTATGGCGATTCTGATGCAAAGAAAGCACTGTCCACTTCCCATGTGAGTCCTTGAGTCGAGGACATACCAGGATGAATTTTTAATAGAATAGTTTAAGTTTAAAAATGAAAAATGAGCACTGTAAGCAAATCCCATCGTGCATGCTTAGTACGTAAGTAAGAGCGTATGTCGGGTCTATTTATAAACAAACTAAGTAGATCTATTTTCAAGATAGTTAACATCTACATACAAACTTACACCCATATGTAAATATGTTTTTGTATCCACTCTTAACAGTCCAGTCTGAAACAATGCTCCGGTCTAATTAAGTATTCAAATCTTTAAATATGAGTCGCATTCATGTGGTGATTCGAATGTGAGGTTTCGCATGGAATCAATGTGTTCATAAATAATTTTGTTAGAACTCATCAACAATACAATGAAAACGCTGAAGTGTAATACAGTAGTAGGTTTTTGTTTTGGAAACTTAAAATATGCAAAACACCAGTTTTCGCGGTACTAAAGGTTGAACTTTAAAAAAAAACAAAAAATGAACTGAACACCGCCTCCTTCTTTAGAATCACTCAGTCAGCAAATAATTTCCACGATGATAGTCACGTAAAATAAATTTTTCCTGTACGTCAAATCAATGTTCAATTGAAGACATCTCCCAACCCACGTACTCAACCTCTTGGGCAATCTGCAGCCAGCGCCCGACGCCACCGCCGACATACCCAGACATCCCCGAGGAGCAGCGCATGCAGTTTGAGGTATGTATAGGTATGTCCCACAAAGAAACAGTCCAAACCAACGAACCCTAGTGAATGCAATTGTTGCCTTCTCGTTCTTTTTTCCTTTTTTTTTCTCATTCACAATGTTATGATTATGATTGTTACTATCGTTATGATTATTTTCTGTTATAACTTTGCATTATGCACAAAGTAAACATCTCGACTGTTTGAACCGAGCCCAAGCACTCAATAGGTGGCTGGTGGCTCCGGCCATGAGCTACATGTTCGGTGCCAGATTATCTCCCCGTTCGTTGGGCCCCCCGCTCAAGGATGGTAATAAATTTTATATACCTCACTCAGCAGAGTCGGTTGGCGTACACTCAACGTATGCATATCGCGTTTTAGATTAAATCACCTCAAACCCTTGATATGCACTTGCCAGGTTGTTCTGTGTTCCTGATGAGTTCCTTCACATTTCTGTGCGGAGCGTGCACCTATCCTCTTGTAGAGCGCACTCCACTGCGATACTTTGCATATTGTTTCGCGTGATTATAAAGTACATAGTTACATACCTGTTTAGTTCCTGTTCCATGGTGATGATGACGGTGATAAATTCCGACAACAATAGATGGTTTATAATCCACAGTAGCAGGAATGGTGGTAATCCCAAAGTAATCCAAAGGTAATCGCAATCGCAACTAGTATATTCAATATACAAACTTTTCACTGAAAACTCAATATTTCCCTGGAGAAATGCCACAGATACACACGCGGCGAAGGACAAGATCTACCCACGACTTAGTACACGTAATCCACATTAATTAATAAACGTAACCCGAGAACCACATTCGCATTCGTTAACAATTCAATATAATTTATTTAAATTAATTTTTTTTGCCTCTCGAAAGTACGCGTTCCGTACGGTCATTCCTGAGGGGTGCTACCAACGTTCTTGTCGACATTTCAAGAGGATCCGCGTGTGCGCGGGCACCTTAACTATCCAGAGACATGCAACGAATCGGTCGTCGTCGCCGGATGAACGACTCCTCGCTGAATTTATTGGACGAGGAAATGCACGACGCGAAGACAAAGTTTCGAACGCGATTGTTCGCCGCAGATAATGAGTGGCAATAATTTAGAAATGCAAAATTGTGCAGCGCCTTCGGGACACTGATGATGGCCGCATAAATCCACAGAAAAGGTCGAGTCGAAGAACTCCCTCAGAAGCGCGCACAAGTGTGGGAGGCAGACGCGAGTTTACCCCGGCAATACGAACGAATTCAACCCGACGAAGGAAACGATCCGACGCACATTATACGAACTGCCCAACAAGAAGTCAATTCAGAACTGAATGATCGCGTTGAGTTAGACCAGCAATGATCTCCATTCCGTCGAGTGAAATACCCAACCTGTTGAGTGATGGTCTGATGTATCCACTCCACTCGAAGCCAAAGACTTGTTGCTCTTGAGTGGTGTTAAATGTTACACAGGTGCACTGGGAAGTTTTCTCTTAAATACTCCACCTATGTACTCGTATCTATTAAAATGAAGACAGGTTTTTCTGCTTGCAGTCGAGTGTAGCGGATAGTGCACACAAAGAATGGTCCCGATATGGCAGAGAGATAAAATAACTCATTCGTTCTTCCTTTTATCTTCGTCGGTCGGACAGACAAGATTTCGGAAGATGATGCAATGATTTGGAATGAATGATGATGTTGTTCGTGAGGCAAAGGTTTACGAGTAAACATCTACCGGAATTGAAGTAGCATGTTTGGATGCGAGGATGCATGTTTTTTTTCACTCAATGTTTACAAGAAGAGTCAGAAGATTTAAGAAGTCAAGTCTATTTTAGGTGTCAGTTTATAAAAAACGAAATTATTGTTTGGTTGTTTGGGTTTGTTTATCCCTGATACCCGCCGTTGTACCAAAATAAGGAAAAAATAACTTCAACAAAAGTGGCAAGCGCTGGGGTAACTGCATATGAAGTCGGTCGTGTTGCATTCATGGTTAATGGGTTTGGGTCATAAGAGTGGGATGAGTTAAATTAGATTACCAATGTAAAAGGATCACATTCTCTACAAACATTTACGATAGACAAGAGCGAACAAGTATCTACATAGTCTTAAGTTAAGTCAGGTACCTATAAGATCCTTAGGATTTAAAATTCGGTCTCGTGACAGTTTCAGAAAGTGATATATATGTATGTACCTAGTGGCTTTATTTTACACTTACTTTGTGACACTAGACCAATTGTGAAAAGTGAATGGAGGAGCAAAGCGGGCGGTGTGGGGAACAATATTACTTAATTAAAGTGACAAAGTCAAATGTAAGAGTTTGCCTTTTGTCGCTTTCTGACAAAGTCCTACGGCCAAACTTCAAAATTTCGGCTTATGCCAAGGCAGCGAAAAGCTATTTTCTTTAAGGCATGGAGTTAACAGTGCATGGAAAAGTAGAAGGATTCACTTTGGATTACAAGTAGTTCCAGAAGTACCCGACTTGATGTATAGATTAGTCTAGAAAGTACCAACGTTATGTAAGTTACGTTTACTATTTGAGGATGCTGGGTTTTTTTAGTATTTTCTGACAGGTTATCGTTATGTGTTACAATACTTTTATTTGAAAGGTCTCAGTCCAACCAATATCAAGGCGAGTATTCTAGTAGCTAAATTCTACCTACAATGTCACAAAGATGCCATGAGGATGTTTCAATAGAACGTTTGGCGAAGTTTTACAGTTTTTGCGTCGATTCATAAACATCGATGAAACATGGGTCCATCACTTCATACTTAAGACAAAGGAACTGTCAAAACAGTGGACTGAAAGGGGTAAATTGGAAGGCAAAGACAGTTCCATCTGCAGACAAAGTCATAGCAGAAGTTGTTTTTGGATGCGCGTGGAATAATTTTTATTTTATCTTCAGAAAAGAAAAACAATGAACCGCAAATAATATTTGAACTTATTGCAGCGTTTAATGAAGTCAAACAAAAATGGCCTCGATGGCCGAAACAGATAATTTTTTTCATCAACACAATGCATCAGTTCACACTTCTGTTATCGTGATTGCTAAAATCAACGAGTTCAAGTTTGAATTGCTTCCTCACGCACCCTATTTACCAGATTTATCACTACGTGATTGTTTCCAAACTTGAAGAAATGGCTCGGTGATACATTATTTAACGATTCTCCCTATAAACAGGATATCGAGCCGTTGAACATCACTAAGAATAGTGTATCGAGCTAACAGGAGACTACATAAAAAATAAAGATATTTTTTTCAACATTTTTTGAGTTTTCTTTGTTAGGTTCTTCTAGTTCTAAAACTACAGTCGCACGAGAACTTTATGTACGAGTCTCATCGTTAAATGACAAGACGACATGTCACACAGTTGGGCAAGCATTCATAGTTCGCTGTCCATATTATCTCCACAAATGGACTGGTGACTTTTCTTAAGCCTCCTGGAATCTAAAGTGGCCATTTGGATTCATCAGGTAAGTGCCTGGTGGTGTAGAATTTTTTCGAGGCGAAAAATCTGGAAGCTACTGGACACGCTTTTAATAGTCTTCAAACCACTAACGCTATTGTCAAATGCACAAAGCTCGTAGATGAAGGCTTTATCATTTCTGTCTCTTATAAGTCTGAGAATAAGGGTGACCAAAGACGTTTTAAAGTAATACAAGTTAATCAGAATGTTTCATAGTCTTATTAACTTCCTTTAAATCTGATGACAGAAGGTAGTCCTCATACAGAAAAATATCAGGATCTTCTTCTGTCAAGTTTCAAAAAGTTTAGAGCACTGTTTTTGCTCTTATCTGTCGAAAAGGAACTTAACTCAAAAAACAAAATTAGGGGTAAAGAGGTGTACCCCTGTCAGTGGTTAGTGGGTCGAAGTAATGAGCAGGAGGTCCGAGTTTCACATCACAGACAACACGACCAAAGTTTCACGGTCCCTCATGAGCATTTGACAAACACCTGAGAGCTAAATGATCATTAAAGAGCTTCTCCAAAGGATGGACATGATAAAAATAAGGAAATTGTGGAGTGAAGGATGGGCTAAAAGAGTGTCTTTTTTGACTTATATTAGAACTAAATCCGTAACTAGTTAGTTTCCTTAGATGAACAATGCAAGTTACCCAGCTTTTCTCAGTAATGGGTGGGAAGGTAATCATGACTGATTTCAAGTTTATCCAGGATTCCCTTACGATCGGACATTCGTAATGTCAGACTTCGTTCTTTAGTTTAAAATTTTTAAATTATCTCTGGAACAGTGTCACTGAATATGAGTAAGAATAATGTCGGCATCCTAGACAAAGCTAATCTGTACCGAAACAAACGACCAGATATACTAACTTCAACTGAATACGGCTTATCGCGATGGACGCCTGCTAAAAATGTCAGCCGGGAACACAAATCGCTAAACCTGGCACTATGTCAATCCATAGATACACCATTATCAACCAAATGCTTTCAAAGCGACAGCGCTCAGCAGATAGCGCGTCCGCCAATCTACTGCTCCAGTCAGCAATTGAAACAAGTACCCAAGATATTACTGTGGGTTACATGAGCTGTAATTAAGGCGGTGGCAGTTACACACATCAAGCTAAACGCTCCTTCGTGTAATGCCAATTGTATGCGGCTCATTAATCATTTTCCATTCCGTAAATCTGCCGGCAGAAGGGTTTTAATTTTTCCCTTCCCGGTGTTTTTATTTTTGAGTTCCACACGCTGGCTTTCTTTCTATTCCCTCTGATGATTGTTGTGTGTGGAGGCTTAAAAGGTTTTTCCTGTTCTGACATTTTTGCTCAATGCTGCCGCTGGTCACTGTCGTCGTCGTAGCGTGGCCGTCTTCTGGCATCAGTCCAATTGCCCAGTAGTCCTTTGCGACGACGACTACTGGTTTTTATTCCACAGCACACAAATTTGCTTTGTGTGCTCCTTCTCCTGTGGTTCTTTTCCTTTTTTGTTGCACAACTACGATAGTGGACACGAAATTGTTTAACGATGCTCCATGAGCACAGGTGGATTTCTTAGTTTTTGTCGCGTGGGTTCTTGCTCTTCGATTCGCCATCGGTCCTTCCTTTGTCCCCAAAGTGTAGGTTAGCATTGGTCATAACATTTTGCTCTGTCAGCTCTGTCAGCTCTGTCCACTTTGTCCGCTTGGAGGACATCTTGTTGTGACAGATATGTGAAATGTGTGCATTTATTATGCACGAACATCTTTTAATTATTTTCGGTTCGCCTGCGCTGATCAGCCAAACTTCTGCAGTTGCATGATTTCCTCGTTAGCTACGTGAACGTTGTCATCAAATAGGTAGGAGCTGACTGAGATGATGTCAGGAACATCACGCCCATGTACTTAGCGTCTACATCGCTAGGGAATTGTCTAATTAAGCGAAAGATTCGTGTGATCTTCCACCACACATCGTGAACTTCTGGGGAGAGACACGGCATAGTTTCCTACTCAAAGTAGCCAATTGTTGCATGCTGAAGGCGAGGCAGACACAGCACAGCCTTGTTTCGTTCTGAAATCGGAACACATGTGGCGCAGCGGAAGCGTCTTGTGTGGCGGAAATACAGTGCCACGAGGGAAGTCAACGTTTTCTGGTAATTGCATAATGCATAGGTCTGTAACAATTAAATCATTTATTTAATTAAGTGTTCCGCCTTAAGCTAATGAATATCACTTAATCTCCTATTAATGCTCTCATGCATTACACAATTATTCATTTTATAAGATGAACGACTTAGTGCCACCTACCTGCTATCGTCCAAATGTATAACTAGCTTAAAATTATGGTCGATTTGATGTCCACTGTGCTGATTGAAGCATCCCTGTTCATATGGTAGCAATCAAGATAAATGCATAGTCCGATTCCGATGTTAATTCGAATTTAATGTAGGAGTCTCCCTGAATTCAGGAATTGTATTCTTCACACACGTTTGTACAAACGTCCAAGTCACGCAGCTAATCAAAATAAAGTGTACGACTAGGTCGTACAAACTTGCACCGAGATCTACAAGTCTTGTGTTTATTTTAGGTAAAACAGAGAAACGAATATATACATGTGTACATCAGATATGTCTTCGCAGATGGGTCAAAGATGGATGTAGGCATATTTTCATATTTTCTGAATCGGTGGGCTTATCCAGATACTCCTTCTGAACCATAGCAGTGTTTTCAAAGCAGTGGTCCTAGCAGTGACAAAAGCTAAACGTGAGACTGCCAAAAAGATATCACCTTTTCCATAGACAGCCAGGAGCAATAACAACGATTATTACTTGTGAAGTCCTGTCGTGAAGGGCTTATGAGTCACAGCACCAGGTTCCTCTCTGCTGGGTGCGTTTACATGAAAATATACTAGCTAATGAGAAAGTCGTCTCAAAGTGTCCAGAAGAGGTTCGGAATCTACATCAGAACCTACACCTTGGTATTCATTTTGTCTTGCGCACTGAGGGTACAAGCGGAGTTGATCCCGTAGAGAGGTTAACACCAGATGTGCCTCCCTAGTGTCATTACAAGAAGTTTATGACCTTGTTTCAACAAGAAAACATAGAACCGACAAAATTATGCAAAAGAATAAGAAATCCCTTTCTGTCCTGATAGGAGTAATCACGGGACATAACACTCTGCGGTACCACATGGAAAACTAAGACAAACGAAAATGTGGATGTGAAGATGAGGAACTCAATGAGGGTACAACCCACTTTCTCCGAAGCTGTACAGGCGTTATCGACCTAAGATTAAAATTTTCGCGACCTAGAAAAGGAATCAATGACATCATGAAATTCATCACATCTAATGGATAGTTTGGAATATAATTGTAGGACTAGGGAAAAGGCTTCAAACAACAAAGCTGCATCATTATAGGTTCCGACGTTTCATAATTGTCACCATTTGTAGTGCTAGATTTGGTTCGAAATGCAATCCAGGGAAAATGAATCTACTACTACGCGATCAGCACAATCCAGGCCAAGAGCGCTACCTAGGGGTACTGTTAGACCATAGTGTATCAACTTTAGAGACCAATTAACTTACACAATCGCAAAAGCGAACCGGGTGCAATATCCAGGTTAATGACAAATATTAAAGGACCCAGGTTCTATCTCCTATAAGAAATCAGCGTAAGTAGATCAATCCCTCGTGTACGCAACTCTTAGTTTTAGCTACGCAAACATACAAGAGCACAGAGTCTGGCATAACTCGTAGCAACGATAAAACAAAGTCAAAAATGCTTTTAGCTCCGCAAGTTAAAAGTACATTCTAGCATGTAAAACTGGAGGCACTTTCAAAACTTTTTAAACACTTATGAAAAAAAATCCTATTGACACTTCTAATCTACATGCCATCAGTAAGTGTCTTACCAAAGCCTAGTTTGACAGAAGCATGTAATTAACTACGCACAGTAAGCAAAACCATACACCCCTTCACAAATGACGTATTTCTCATAAATTTGATGTTAAACGGCCTTGGAGATATGCTAAGCCTCTGACATGTACAAGCACAACCATGCTCTTAACATCACAACCAAATCGCCTTAACATCTCGTTTTAAAACGATCATAGAAGGCCGCGCCAAGCGAGAGAGATTGAAACTCCTTCGGGGTGAATATGTTAATTTCAAAATTACGAAAACGGGCCGCTCTCAAAGGAGTGTTTGTCGTATCGTAAGACGGGTTCTATCTCCATTACGCAACAACGTGTGTATATTAGCAAATCATTTTTAACCAATATAAACGGGCTGCATTAGCCCCGAAAACCTGCAATTAAGAGCCACAAATTTAACACCGAAAACGTGAACGAAGTTTCTCTTACATTTTCGCAATTTATGTGTCATGTGGTAAGGCCCCCGACACAATTTAATTCAATATAACCTGCAAGTCAAATGCACTGTGTGTCCGAAAAGGAGACCACCACTACCAAGCACTCAGGTATTCGTGTACTCTGCAGCTTCACTTCCTCAAACACACTCCCTCCAACCTGTTGTTGACTTGTGAAATTATCTTTGCCAGGAATCGGTTGTGTTGCTGTGATGTTTTTGTTTTCCTTCTCGGAAATTTAATTTTTTGTTAATTAAAAGATTACTCTTTTGGTTTTCGGATGGCTCTGGCTCTGGCTCTGGCTACGGCCCTGCTTTAGGAAGCGACCGGCCTAGTGTAATTTTGCAGTTAAAGCCGACAAGAGTAAAAGATGGAATTTCTCTGACGCATAAATTGCATTGTAACGCACTTTTTCAATGAAATTCTGCGTTTAAAAAGAGTCTCGGACAAAGGATTGGCAATGCGAAGCATATTGCAGAGCTGCACGCCAGTAGGGACATAGCCATATTCATTGGATTAGACCAGTTGCGCTGCAATTGAAAAGTGATTGATCTCCTGTCTTAATAATAAGGTTAAAGATCTTACGTATCTTAATTGGCGCCACACTCTGGTGTCCATACTTCTTCTAATTGCACAACTCGAGCTGATTGAGAACACGTGTGCAACTGTTTTGAAATCCAAAAAATCCTACCAAATATTTCTTATTTTTCAGTTTTTGATTTTAGTTTGGTTAGAAAAGAAAAATATCACCAACAGGCTTAGTTAGCTGCCTCCAGACCTTCATTCTTTAGAGGAAGGAAATTGCCCTCTATGTTTTCTAAGTTTCGTAGTACCTTTCTACAGTATCGTATACGATTCGACAACATGAAAATCAGTACTAGAGGGATAGACGATACGACCAACAAGGGTTTGTGCGAAGCAGATAAAGGACGTATTCTCGCTTCTCATGCGAACCTTTAGCTCGATGGCCAATCCACTATGGAGGGTAACCTGTGAGTGGAAGATAAAAAAAACCGGAAACGCGGCACGATTGAGTTTTGAAGGTCATGTCCTTAAAAATGTAAATGCCATGGAATTGAGAAAAGACATTAACGAAAGATATGCTATTAACATCGCCAGGCAAGTGTTAAATGTCCGTAGACCTGCAAAAAAGACGCTTTTCTCTGAAGTTATAAAGAAAAGATCAAACGATGAAAAAGGAACAAAATAAATAGAAAAACGTTATGACTCTATGCCACGAAGGGTCCTAGCTGTCATAAAGGCTAAAGCCTTTAACCATCGCTGTGTCAGTGCAGTTTGGTTAAACTACGGTTTAAATTTAAATCTGAAATTCCAGCCGTACTTAACTTCCAGTTATGTACTTAACTGGTGCATTGCTTTGAGTAGGTTTCAAGGGATATCTTGTAAAAATGATGGAAAAGGTATTAATCTGCCTCGTAGCTGAATGTTTACATTCAAAGTTACTACTCTGCGACAAAGCAATTTTATTTTCGTAAATTTACCCCTACTCGTCTTGAGAGCATTATCGTAATTTCGTTGGCCAAAGTGAGCATGCCTTGGCACACTCAAGCAGAAACTATTATTTTACAAGCCGTGAGTTTTCGGATTTGACACTAGAGGATGCTTTCATCATCCCCTACTGAAGACTTCTATACCTCCGTCACTAGGTTCCCTTGATTATTTCAGATACCCAACGTTAATTTAGCTTGCAGTTGCTTAGCATCTCTATAGAACTGCATATTGTGGACTGCAAAGTCTCTGATTTCCTTAAGATAGGAGACTGTGTGGTCACTTCTTCACAGATACTTTTGTTCTACATAATTTTTGGCTGTCCTTGTTTTGCTTATACCGGTTATGTAATACATTGAAATCTTTTCGACAGCGGTAACATTGAATTAACTTGTCTTTGAAATAACTCATATAGATATAAATATGTAGCCTTATTTTGTATTCCGTTTCTATAGCAAATGTATTCTATTTTTATAGAAAACGGCTTAATCCGAATTCGGAAAATAAAAGTAATACTCTTCTTAGAAATTTCGTATTTCGGAAACGCTTGCCAAAATCATCTCCTTTTGCAGATATTCATTCGAAAGGTTTTTGCTATCGGATTTATGATTTTCACAGTAATTTTAAAGCAAAATATGAGCATTTGATAATAGAATATATATTTAAAAGTAAATATCGTGTTTTGGACGATCTAAAGGGAGGCGGCCAAATGGCCTGCAGAATGCGAAGCATTGGTGCAATTTATGGAGATCCACACAGATCTAGTCAAGAGATTTGTTCTATTGTCGGAAAGAAAACTTTTATGTATCAAACCAACTTTGGATTAGACTGTCTTCTGTAGTTGTGGTTCTATTGGCTATTGTACGTTGGAACGTGTACAGCTAGGCTTCCTTCGACACCCGAATGTCTTTCTTCTTATGGCTCAGTTCCGTAATGTTAGAATTCAACAAGTAATTTTAATAACGTTTGCTAGTTGTTTTGACAACCTGACTTTCGGAAATGTTTAGTTTTGATTTGGAAGCATTTTCATCAAATACGAAAATCATACAAAATACGAATTCATTTTAGACTCGGATTTCATTTTCGTATCGGAAACCGAATCCCAAACAAAATAAGGCCCCTGTATTGTAGTTAGTACAATGGGTCAGATCCATCGATAAAACTCCCTAAACAAGAGATCGGATATTAGATCTACATACTACCATTAACCTATCGGGATAACTAATTACATCTAGGAACGTTTTACCATTTGTGAAATTTTGTTCCGGTGGTGATCATCCAAATTGCTACACATAAGTCTGCCTCTGTTTGAAAAGCCACTTTTGAAAAATCATGGATCAATCTATCTTAATGAGGAAAGTGAAAAAAGTGGATATAACCTAAATGCAGGGCAGCTGTTATAGCCTTCACATACATATGTAGTTGGAAAATGTCAAAATTCCAATTAAAATAGAATGTAAGCAGCAATATGTATCTATTTCCAGGTGATATCCACCCCAACAAACCAAAACAAATCTACTTATCTTATTAGATGACCAGAAACATCAAGGAGTACTTCATCCTGTATAACAAACAAGAATAAATACGAATGCCCCACAATCAAGTGTGTTTTTGCAACTTTGATAATGCCTTCCTTCAACTCCTAAATCTCTTCAAACTACCTACGAATAACGAGAGGATTTGCTTCCACTTGTTGCGCTGCCACAATCCGATTTAAATCTCTTCAGATATTTTCAGGTGCTTTTAACATGCATATACATACATACATTGGACTCTTGTTTCTCCTTTATTCCTCATTTGTAGGAATTTCTTTTTCGTTTATTTTCGTAAACAGTCAACGTAAGACTAAGCCAACAAAGTGAATGGACGCGCTCAAGATGAATGCTCGTAGCTGAAAGTTAAACCACATGGCCTACCAATGCTGAGTTACATGTGATCTTTGAAGGATTTATGCTGCTGCATTGAGATTAATGTTGCCCGGACTAAGTGGTCACTTCAAAGTCTTGGGCTTAGGTAGGAATTTGTTGTTTCTCCTTCTTTTTTGGGGTTTCCAGTTCACGCTCTCACCCAAAATATTCACAACAAACAACGAAGGTGAGAACTGATGCCGTGCATGGAGGGGCGATGGTGGAAGTATCTGCCAGAAATAACAGAAGCAGCAAGAGTTGCTCCAACATGTAACTCTTTGAATTGTGTGAGTATGGATATCGACTGATCTTAGATTGTTTTGGTTCCGTTTTGACTGGAAGGCAATGAACAACATAATGGATTTTCCGATCGGAGTAGTCGATACAAATGATTCTTCGAAATTAGGGTTAGGAGTTATGAAGGCTTGGTGCGGTTTAGATTTTCTGTTGAAAGATACTGACTAGATGATATGATACCTATAAGATAGACACAAGTTCATGCATAAACATTATACAGCAAAAAATATAGAGCACCCAGAAATGGGCTCAGAATAAGACATAAAGTCAATATTTGGCACAAGAGGACCATGCTTCTCACAACCAGTTTTATTCTTTACATAAATGAAAAGGACCTACTTTTTAATGCCATAGGAAAAGAAACATTTTATTTGCATGACTGTTGTACTGCCGGTTAAGACAACCCCATTTTGTTATGTAAATAAAACAGCTTATAGAGTAATGGCAAATAAACCAAAATTGAATCTATCATCGAAAAAACTTTTTTGCTTTAAAAAAGTAAAAATTTTCAAAAATGTTATTTGGCCCAATCTCAAGTAGATACGAATCTTTATTACCTTATATAATAGATACGAATCTTTATTCGAATCTTTATTCGTATCTATTATATAAGGTAATGAATCGATATATTTTCAGGAACTAATCACAAAGACTCAATGAAGTAGTCACTGGTCAACTTTGATTAAAATCTCAGGAAACCATATGACTTCGTTTCCTAACACACAAATGAAGAAGTGCAGCCTGCTTGGATTAGAGCTGCTATAGGTTTGCTAGTGCCACGATTTCAGAAACTTTCGCAGATTCGCAGAAGAGGAACAACAAAGTTTTGTCCTAAAATGAAAATATTTTATTTTTTTTTGATTTTATAAAATTTATATTTAATTTAATTTTATTAAAGCAGTTTACAATTATTTCACTGTAACTATGAAGTCAAATAATATCACAATTATAATTCACAAGTATAAGAAGAAACCGGAATTCGAAGCGCATATCCTTTGGTACTTACTGGCTGTCGATCGGAAATCTCTTCAAGAATCCGCTGAGTGATTCAGACTGCCTGTTGATCCTTTCAGTACGTGCGGCCTTGGCTTGAGTAATCCCCTCCACCGCCTGCGTCCATTGTGAGGATAGACTTGGCAGATTCTGTATGTATCCTGCAGTAGATGTATCATTGTCAACCGTGACTATCTCTTCGTCAGCATTCTCGTCAAATCCGATGGGAAATCTCTTGAAGAAGTCGCTGAGTGTTTCAGACTGCATGTTGATCCTTTCAGTACGTGCGGCCTTGGCTTCAGTAATCCTCTCCATCGCCTGCATCCATTGTGAGGATAGACTTGGCAGATTCTGTATGTATTCTGCAGTAGATGTATTATTGTCAACCATAACTATCTCTTCGTCAGCATTCTCGTCAAATCCGATGGGAAATCTCTTGAAGAAGTCGCTGAGTGTTTCAGACTGCCTGTTGATCCTTTCAGTACGTGCGGCCTTGGCTTGAGTAATCCCCTCCACCGCCTGCGTCCATTGTGAGGATAGGCTTGGCAGATTCTGTATGTATCCTGCAGTAGATATATCATTGACAACCGTGACTATCTCTTCGTCAGCATTCTCGTCAAATCCGACGGGAAATCTCTTGAAGAAGTCGCTGAGTGTTTCAGACTGCCTGTTGATCCTTTCAGTACGTGCGGCCTTGGCTTCAGTAATCCTCTCCATCGCCTGCATCCATTGTGAGGATAGACTTGGCAGATTCTGTATGTATCCTGCAGTAGATGTATCATTGTCAACCGTGACTATCTCTTCGTCAGCATTCTCGTCAAATCCGATGGGAAATCTCTTGAAGAAGTCGCTGAGTGTTTCAGACTGCATGTTGATCCTTTCAGTACGTGCGGCCTTGGCTTCAGTAATCCTCTCCATCGCCTGCATCCATTGTGAGGATAGACTTGGCAGATTCTGTATGTATTCTGCAGTAGATGTATTATTGTCAACCATAACTATCTCTTCGTCAGCATTCTCGTCAAATCCGATGGGAAATCTCTTGAAGAAGTCGCTGAGTGTTTCAGACTGCCTGTTGATCCTTTCAGTACGTGCGGCCTTGGCTTGAGTAATCCCCTCCACCGCCTGCGTCCATTGTGAGGATAGGCTTGGCAGATTCTGTATGTATCCTGCAGTAGATGTATCACTGTCAAACGTGACTATTTCGTTGTTTGTATTTTCGTCAAATCTGGTGTATTGGTACAACATGGTGTTGGCTTGATGTGAGTGTTTTACAAGGTTGATACGAGTAGAACTAGTTACTCTGAGAAGGTGAACAGTGCTTTATACCCTATGCAAGGATTTTTAGCAGGTAGTTAGACCTTTAGCTTTGTAAAGGAATGACAAGTAATTAAGGTTAATAAGGATGCATGAGTGAAAAGGACAGATATACGAGTAGTTCAAAAGGTATAAAAAGGACGGAGTAACTGTTATTTCGATTTGGAAATTCCACCTATTATAACTTTTGGGGTTTTTCAAATAATAATGGTTTTATGACCATTTTATGGAGGCTATTAGCACAATACTGAATTTGTTAAACCAAACACTTAATTACTTTTTCTAGGTGGCGCTACAGTTCAAGGTGTACTCCAGTTAACGCCATCTTTAGACAGCTGCCTACAGTTACGCATCCCAAGTTGGTTAACCTAAGGCGCAATCTTTCTCTTCTGCGATATCCCTTCGTGTCGTATTTCTGTCTACTGGCTTCCGTTTACTGGCTTCTACATTTTTTCGCACCCTTTGAAGTAAAGTCAATCTTCCAAGACTAGGTTGCATACACACGGCTTAGCCATAATAGGTTTCCTAATAAATGTGGACCCCGTGGTTCAGTGGTTAGTGCGTTGGACTATGGAGCAAGGGGTTCAAGGTTCGAATCCCAGTCGGAACATCTAAAAAATGTTCACGGCCCCACGTCTCGCGAGCGTCTGACAAACATCCGATAGTACAAATGTAACAAGTTCCCCTTCGGACACGGCATTTAACAGTAGGCCCCTTCCATTCATGTAAAGAATATAACACACACAACACGAACAGTTGTGAGACCTAGCTTCTCCTGGTTCCCATCGACCTGTTGCGCCAAGTACTAATAAATAGAATTGATTTTTTGAGGGTTACCGCCACTTATGGCAGATGTATTTTACTGAAACTTTCATACATATGTACGTCCTCTTCGCATATTCTACGTTAGTTGTCGTTATGCATTCCTCCTCAGTAGTAGTAGTATAAGAGGTCGGTTGTCATAAACTGAGCAGAACGTTTATCTTAATGTTTGGTGGTTTGCACACAGTTCTCCAAATAGGATCTCTCAATTCCAAGAGGAGTCAAGCCATAGTACAAGGTTTGGTGGAGTTCTTTCTACTGGTTTACTCTTAAAATAAGAACTTTATTCTGACACTATATTCTGAGCAATATTAGAAAAGATCGAGGATCGAACACTCTCTCGGGGATCTAACAAAATATTGAATAAACATGAAAGCTTTGATCATAAAGACTATCTTACCTTCCATAACGTGAGTGATTACAGGTATAATGTAGACTAACAGCCGTACTTTGGCGCAATATATTTTCATTTAGTGGGTTTTGGAAAGATGGCTTCTGCAGACTGTTTAACGGCAGTTGGACAGGATGAACCATTCAATCTAGAGAATAATAACTAAAATTTTCGTTTCCCCGATCTGGATGAAGTTAATTTAGCGATACCTTGTCTAAAATGTAAAAAAGCTACTGGAGCTGATGCCTCAACTGCCGAGATATTCACAGCTGCACCATGCATAAGAAACCTCAGCAATGTTTGACCGATTCTCAAGAAAGGAGATCCTGTAAACTACGTCAACTATAGAGGAATAACTCGTCAATGTTACAAGATTTTATCTGGTGGGTGTTTGAAAACTTAAAACCTTTTGTCAACAATCTGATTGGTGCGTATTAGTACGGTTGTACTTATGTCAACAATGACTGAGATGGCTGGGTCAGATAGAATGGATGAAATTCAATGGAAAGTCTAAAAGAAACGGTCTTGTACAGGAAAACAACAACCAAGGTGGCACACTCAAGTGGAAAGGGATCCCAGACAACTAGTTGGCTAAAGATTTTTTTTTGAAACCCAAGTTCACCCAGATTGTAGAATCACCTAAGGAGAAGAGCACGCGACCAATTTCTATCAGCCAATGCATTTTTCCACCGCCATTTTACCGAACCCTCTTTTCAAACGGATTAATGAATAATTTACTTAACCACTTCTATTGACATTCCAAGTTTTAAGTCCTCCATTCAATACTGTGCTCTCGAAAAGTTGTTGTTTTAATTCATCAAAGGATTAAGCATTCCACCAAATTTTCCAGTATTTAATTCAACCCCCTCGGGCGAGTGCAAACCGATATTTCAAAAGAAAACGTCAAACAAACCCAATCTTTAATTTTCCTAAATAAATATTTACCTAGCCGCCCCCAGTGACGGAGAACCTTCCGTCGCCTGTAATTTCCGTAAATTCCCAAACCCAAAATAATCAGAAAAAAACCAAAAAACTCCAACTCCTTTTTTACTTGTTTTTTAATTTTTTTCGAACAAAGAAACGTTGATGGGAATGGCTCTGATTAATAACCATGAAAACTCATTTGGATTAATCGTTAATGGCTTTTTGATGCTAATGATGCCGCACTGGATGATTCACGAAGGTCCCACTATCAGTGCCACAAATCCCTGTACGTCTGCATTCGGGAACATATCCGAGGACGTGTTTGATTAGATACAAAACAAAGATAGAACAGTTGAGTTCGTTAACCTAATGCCGCAAGGAGAAGAAGAAGAATCCAAATTAGGGAACCGTGACGAGGTTGATTTCTTACCCGGAAATGCTTTGCTCCATATCTCTGCAAAAGCAAAATGACAAGTGCACATATCCAAGCGATCGCCATGGTTCATTGACTTGCATTCACCTCTAACCGAAGACAAGCCTCTGGAAGGCGGTATGGCGTCTATTGCACACCACAGTCCGCAGAGAGCAATCGCACTTAACATCGCTCGAAGATCATTAATTTGTAAATCGTGATTCCCGGCGCAGCTACTAACTGTGTTACCATATTGGGCTGGAGGGCAATCAGCACACATTGCCCGTGGAGGTGGCGATAGATATCTTTCCGGAGTATTGTCACGTTCTGCCAATTGAAGGATCAATTTACCCGCTCCTCGGGCCACCACAGTCAAACAAACACATTATTATTAAATGTTCCGGAAAAGTGTCACAACATACACACACCGAAAGAGGTTGTGCGCCCCATTAGGCTCGTTACGGATGCTTAAAATGCAACAAACCATGCATCGGCTTTGGGCACAAATACGTATGTAATTCCCTTCAAAATATTGAAAGATATCGACCAAGAACTTGTCCGACGATGTCACTTGCGATGCACGCCTGACATTCAAATTAACATATAAAGCAGCGTGAACTTGGCGAACAGGTATACGTTGTGATGCCGTGTACCCAAGTGAACGACGACAAGTTCTGCAATCTGGGATTCTGAGCAGCAAATCCTTTCGATTTTGGGCTTAAGAATCTGAATGGAAAGATCGATCGTTTGGCCGGGAAACTGTCACTCGTACGACGCGACTGCGATGGGATACTGCCTGAGGAAGCATTGGTTCAAGGTAATTTGAATAAAAGATACATTGGGATGCTGGAGTGTGCGGTTTCCTGTATGCCGCAGTAACGTATTTGCAAATGACAGAATTGCATCAATTGAATTTAAATTAGATTTCCAGCTCCTATGTATGTACCTATATATCGGGAGTTGGGGAAATCTATACACGAATAATAGGATTGAATGGTCCTAAGGGAACCGTAGCCGTCAACGAGAGATGAATGGTTTGTCAATGACCTGTCCCATTCACTGCAGAAAGACTAGTTTCGTTTTTCTTTTTTTACTTTTTCCTTGTCATCAATGTATTTGATGGAATATTAGACGGATTCAGGGTGACCTCAAGCATTTGATTTGTCGAACTCACTTAATCGAAGATATCATGGCTGGTCTTAACAGATCTTGAAGTAAGGTAATTAGTTTTTACTATTGGCTGAGTTAAATGGGTTCATTGGTGTTATAGAAAGTGATTGGAACTTTAGAAGTAGTCTGTCACTTGGAGATGTGTTAGCAGTTTCTTTGAAGATTATCTCGAACTATGCAACAGTTGTGGGCGCCGGGGGTCAGTGGTTAGTGCGTTGGACTATGGAGCAAGGAATTCAGGTTCGAATCCCAGTCGGAACACCTAAAAGTTTATCACGGCCCCAACTCTTGCGAGCGTCTGACAAACATCCGAGAGTAAACTGTCCTAAGAAAGCTTCCCAAGTATTTATTTTTTTTTATTATGCAACAGTCTGCACAGATCACAGACATAATTTATTGATGACAACAAATACTTTATTTTCTAATCCCTATGCGCACTGATTTCACATCAATACTAACTGACGAACCTTTGATTGTAATAATGTAATTGTAAACAAGTACGTTTATGATACAAAATTTTAAAGAATCATTTTATGCATCGATAAATACGTGTACTCTACCTACTTATGTCTATATTATATAGGTAAGATTGCATTTGGTTACTAACTTTATCTTCTTTGGTACAGATACTCTTAGAATTAATTGGTATAAAAATATTTACTTACCGAGCTCCCGACCTGTAGAGTCTCTGGAGAGGAGACTGTAGCCCTCCATCCCTTCTGCTTCTGCCGCTGTCAGTTCATCAAACCAAGATATCTTGTATCTTCGAGTAGTTGATCACTGTAATGGCGGTCGGCTCTTTTCGAAAATTATCGAAACTCATTTTTCTAAATTTGTGTTGTCCAGTTTTTGATGTAAATCTCTTCTGTGGAGGTGGATGTAAGCTAATCAACAGAATATAGAACATTAGTAATACAATTTTGGAAAAGTACAAATGAATAAACTCTTCTCTCTTCTGTTCTGATTTCGTAGATAGTAAACTGTTTCAGTCTCCACGATAAAACTGAAAAACGAGAATTTAAATGAGTTCACAGATGCTAAAAACTTGCGTCATACCATCTCCTTAAACAATGATAGCAGACATCTGAAATTAACAAATATGTACACATGTAGGCAGTTTTTAATTGAATGATTAATAAATTTTCTTGTTTGAATTTTAAATCATTTCATGATTTAAGGAAATAATAAGTTTTTACGTATAGGTAGGCAAAGTATTCAGTGAAAGGTACTTAAATGCTGAAAAACTTCAGTCAGAGAGGTCAGAGGTCAGCAAAGTCTTACGCTGGGCAGAAGTGCTGAAGCAAGCTCTTGGTATTGAAAGCAAGATGCGAGGTTGTTCATGCTGTTTCGCTTGCGATTTGTTGTATTTCTATTTTTCAAGTGGAAAAACTAAAAGAAAAAGGTCTGCAAACTTTCTTGGACAAAAAAATTCTTGGCGATGAAGAAAAATTATAAAATGAATATTAAATGTCAGCTATTTTGACATAGTGGGCGCCGTGGCTAAGTGGTTAGTGCGTTGGACTATGGAGCAAGGGGTTCGAGGTTAGAATCCCAGTCGGGGAACACCTAAAAGTTTTTCACGGCCCCACCTCTCGCGAGAGTCTGACAAACATCCGAGAGTACAAAAACAATAATTTGCAATTTTTCCCTGCTTCTTCATAGAAACATACATACATCGTTACCATCCACACTCATATATCTCCTTAAAACTTGAAATAGCAAATAGAAATTCAGAACAACACAGCACACTGCTACACTCTTCGCAACATTAGAACAGTATATACTAAATGCATCTTTCCTTTCGATTGCTGTGAACGTCTTTGCTACAGCTCGCTAGAAACGCCCAATGTCCGATTGATAGATAGATAGCTTGGAGTGATTACAAAACCCGAACTGAAAGTAAGCCGCTCGTTTTTCTGGGACGGATAAAGGCGGCCCCCAATATTCAAAAAAACCATATGAGATTGTACCATTTGTTCGAAATGGCAAAGCCAAATCACTGATTTCTAAATGTAACTATGTTCTAAGCAAACAGTACTTGCGTGGCTCGCTTCAGGACTTAAAAGGTTTCAAACTGAAAAAAGTTTCCCAAAGAATAATGGGCAACAGATATCCTACAGTAAAAGCATTTGTCACATAATCTTTTACCATAGTAGATACAGGAACCACATTTGAACTTGTTCTTCGTCATACTTGTCTACCTTACCATAAGAGTCATCGAATTTAGTACATACATTCATAGAGGAATAACCCAGACAGAGGTCATAAATCTACATATATAGTCATTATCAGTATCAATAGCCAAACAGAGTTATGCCTTATGCCGTATGTAACCTGTTAATGGGCTTTAAATTTTAAGCTAAGGAGATGAAATGTGAGATATTAAAAACGAGATGCATTCCAAGTGCAAACTATTGCTACACCCTTTTTTCATAACTTTACTACTATTTTTAGTATATAATCTATAATTTTTAGATTTTCTGTCTGGGAATTTTGAATAGGACTCGCAGTAGAATAATAGGGCTTTTTTGACTAACTGTAATTACATATTTTAAGTTTCATTAGGTGTTTACACTCAGATGTCTGATCATGGAGCTGGCTACCACCTAATTATTATCTTGGCTGCGTCCAGGAAAGCGCATATGTAGGGGACTTTCTCGTAAGGATGAGCATAACCTTCCCTTATTACATCTCAAGTTGCTCATTTCCTCACCCTGTACACATTATGAATGTATTTGAATTTGGGGCGATTAAAATAGTTAAACACTTTCAACGTTAGCCATTTTGGTTGACACAGCGAAGTGGAAACACGTCGACGGTTTGCCGATGGACAGTACCAGCGCGACCGATACGCCTCGAGTCTTCACGTAGACCAGAGTTAATGGTACTGACAAGGATCTGCAGAGGATTTCGTCAGTCAGCAAGTGAATGATCTCAAGCGAATGCGCAGAGACATAAATTTCTTGCCATTGTTGGGTCCTTTTATCATCACCGAGTTGGTCAAATGTTTAACAATTGGGAACTGGGGCTTACGGAAACGCTTAGCAGCATTACGACCTGCAGAATGCGGGCATACTTCTCCTTGATAGCAAAATAATCTTGATTTTGGGGGAGAAAGTTTGTGTCCAGAATGTGTGATGTCTCCACTTCGATGGGCTGTTCTTCGAAATTTGCAACATAAACAAACAAGAGTTCGGCAGGGGTGCAGTCAACACCCACCATTCTGTTTTTCATTTTGGAAGGATTTGATTGCTTGAAAGAAAGAAATTGACTATTGGCTTTTCGTCAAAACTCATGTGATACACACAAAAGAAGTTGCTTTGATAAAGTTGAAATTAATAGCACGGTACTATTCGATGCTATTTCCTTTTTCCGATGAGATCACTCCACGCTCATAAATCGTCAGTCACACCGCTCCAAATACAAACACAAATCATCCCACTTCCAATGATTTGTGTGCCAGACAAATTATTTACAAATTAACTGCTGTACCGAATCATTCATATATGCAAAGCAAATATATTCCAAACTTGTAATCATAGACTTGTAGGCGTATACCGATCGAAACTTTCATTCTATTCCAAGTTGAGTTCTTAGAAAGCCGCACCGTGCCGCCATTGAGGTTTGCCAACAACTACATGATACATTCCCGCGAGTTACATCGATCAGTGCTCTTGAGCAGTCACCAAATAAGGTGCGCACAGCCGCAGTCTCATGGACGAGGACCTCCATAAACAACTTGGAGAGTATAATTGACACAATAATTGAGATTCAAGTGGTATGATAACAACCGCAGGCGATTAAATTAATTATCTTTTGAAGCTCTCTGGAAATAGTTCATAAGCCGCGTGCTTATTGTCTTACATATGAATTTCATATAAACAAATTTGACAGCTTATTTGCTTGACCAGACTCTTGGCGGAATGAAGACTGCGTAGGCGATTTTCACCATGTCTGTTACACTGGCTTGTACTATGCTAAGCGAAGGAGTTTTATGAGCAATCACAGGTGGGCGAAAGTGAAATTTAACCGTGCTAGCTGCTTGCTCAGTTGTTAACATAAATGTTTTCTAATGAAATACCAATAAAAGCGTGCTAGGGTTAATAAAAATTACACGTTCCTTCTGGTGTGTAAAGTAACCAGAATCGCATTAAAATACCGGAATTAGATATTAAATAAGCTACGACCTCGACATGATTGGTAACCTTGACAAACAATTTACAAAGAAAATAATTATCTTTGAGATCACAATCTTCGAATGTTTTATTCGGTTTACTTTTCAACAAGTTTGTGTTCGTGAATAATTTGTGTAAATGCAATCTTAGTCGTAACCGCAATAATATAGAGTGACCAGATACGAACGATAGGAACAAAATTTAAATAAAGCAACAACGGCTTTATTTTGAAGCCACATTCATGCCGTTATGTGTCTGTGTGAAATAGCATATCATTCGAATGGCCACGTCGGCTGCAGGAAAAATAATCGAGTGGTGTCGCATCATCGCGGCTCGCTGTGAGATGACTAAGTCGTCAAATGTCTCCTTCACAACTTCGAGTGTTGCGTCGCTTGTATGGCATGTAGCGCCATCTTGTAGGAACAACAGCTCATACATATATACATCGACATTGTCGAGCTCCTTATTTCGAAAAAACCCATCCGATGATGCCATAATTCCATAAGCTGCATCAACAGTCAATCTTTGTGGATGCTTGGTCGGACACTTGTGGGCTTCGTTCGAGAAGACTATTTTTTGGCCGAAATCCGGATCTCTGGCCAACATTTCTAGTGCCCAATTAAGGAACTCACGCGTTGTTTATGGTCATCCGGCTTCAATTCTAGCAACAGTACAATCTTATGCGGTAAGAGACCCGAATCCGATCGCAAAATAATAAACCGAGTTGACTATCTGGCGATGCCCAAGCTGATTTGCGACGAATTGACATTTCCAGGTCTTCTTCGACACTGTCCGCTACGGCGGTAATGGTTTTTTCATTACGCAAAAATCTCTGCCTGGTTGTTCGCTTAAGGGCCAAAAGAGTATACTCAATCTCAAGCTTTTTTATGGTACGACGAATTGCCTACACCCTGAAGCCATGATGACGACCGGCCTTACGACGAAATTCACGTTGCGTATTTACAACTGATCCGAAATTTCGATAATATTTTGTAATAAATTTTGGGCGTTCAGCAAGCGTGAAATAATGAATAACAGAATGGCATACCTTACTAAATATTTTGACAGTATCAAGTTTTGGAAAAGTATCACTGCTATCTGGCAAACTATAGTTACACTGCTATCTGGTCACCTATAGTTACACTGCTCGAAGAAGACTGAATAACGGTCTCTTGGCTTACCTTGCTGATGAGGTGTTAATTTTATTTTTTCCTTAACATTTTAATGATTTTTGATTTGTTTTTATTTCCTTGCTTCGAAAAGAAGCTCTATCCTGTCAGATCTAGAATGCGACAGACCTCGCCTGAGCGTTAGTCATTGATTCAACCTCAATCTTATATTTTTGGGAACGGATTTATGCTTTTAGCGCTCACTACACCACTGAAATAAGGTAGCTCGATCCTATGGTCAGGAGACGGAAGTAAAAGATAAAACTATTGAGTAGTTACGAATTCTGTAAAATTCTTTTTTACCTTGGTATCATATGAACAAGACTACTGTGGAGGTTGGGACTGACGCGGAGGGTTGGGATGATGATTTTTACCTAGTCCTCAACCTGAACTTAAAAATAACGAAATAATTTGGCATGCTCTATTTTACTTTGCATTCTACATTGATCCTACAAATTCTGCTGATTCACCAGAGTGTTGAATGATAAGCAGAAAACCAGAGCAGACTTTGAGCACTTTCGAAAGAAAAACTCTTCGGAGGAGATAGAACCGCGACCTGTATGAGTATCGAGGGAATAGACAATAAAGGTCCAGTGAAGACCAACATGGAATCAGAACCCATAGGTTGGAGATGACAAAAAAGACCGTACCTCCGTTTTAGCGACGGATGCAAGGCCGGTTGCTCTGGACAACTGAAATTAGAGTCACCGAGATCGAAGAGAGTGGAAGGCAGCCATGTTTCAGGCAGAGACACTTCCGGGTCCATGAACCTGTTAAGTTCAAGGACAAGTATATATGAGAGTACCACGAGATTTGGAAATTTTCCCAGATTTCCAGACATTTGGAAGAAAAACTACAAATTTATTGTTTTAAAATGAAAATATTTTATTTTTTCTGATTTTACAAAATTTATATATAATTTAATTTTTACTACACACCCAAAAGCAATTTAAAAATATATCGCTTTAACTAAAAAGTCAGATGATATCACAAGTATAAGATGAAACCAGAATTTGAAGCACCTTTGATCTTTATTGGTTGTCGATCGGAAATCTCTGCAGAAATTCGTTGAGTGTTTCAGACTGACTGTTGATTCTTGCAGTACGTGAGGCCTTGGCATGAGTAATCCTCTCCATCGCCTGCGTCCATTGTGAGGATAGACTTGGCAGATTCTGTATGCATTCTCCAGGAGATGCATCACTATCAAACGTGACTATCTCTTCGTCAGTATTGTCGTCAAATCCGATGGGAAATCTTTTGAAGAAGTCGCTGAGTGTTTCAGACTGATTGTTGATCCTTTCAGTACGTGCGGCTTTAGCTTGAGTCATTTTTTCCATCGCCTGCATCCATTGTGAGGATAGACTTGGCAGATTCCGTATACATTTTGCAGGAGATGCATCACTGTCAAACGTGACTATCTCTTCGTCAGTATTTTCGTCAAATCCGATGGGAAATCTTTTGAAGAAGTCGCTGAGTGTTTCAGACTGCCTGTTGATCCTTTCAGTACGTAAGGCCTTGGCTTGAGTAATCCTCTCCATCGCCTGCATCCATTGTGAGGATAGACTTGGCAGATTCCGTATGCATTCTCCAGGAGATGCATCACTGTCAAACGTGACTATCTCTTCGTCAGTATTTTCGTCAAATTCGATGGGAAATCTTTTGAAGAAGTCACTGAGTGTTTCAGACTGCCTGTTGATCCTTTCAGTACGTGCGGCTTTAGCTTGAGTAATTCCCTTCATCGCCTGCATCCATTGTGAGGATAGACTTGGCAGATTCCGTATGCATTCTCCAGGAGATGCATCACTGTCAGACGTGACTATCTCTTCGTCAGTATTTTCGTCAAATTCGATGGGAAATCTTTTGAAGAAGTCACTGAGTGTTTCAGACTGCCTGTTGATCCTTTCAGTACGTGCGGCTTTAGCTTGAGTAATCCCCTCCATCGCCTGCATCCATTGTAAGGATAGACTTGGCAGATTCCGTATGCATTCTGCAGGAGATGCATCACTGTCAAACGTGACTATCTCTTCGTCAGTATTTTCGTCAAATCCGATTGGAAATCTTTTGAAGAAGTCGCTGAGTGTTTCAGACTGCCTGTTGATCCTTTCAGTACGTGCGGCTTTAGCTTGAGTAATCCCCTCCATCGCCTGCATCCATTGTGAGGATAGACTTGGCAGATTCCGTATGCATTCTCCAGGAGATACATCACTGTCAAACGTGACTATCTCTTCGTCAGTATTTTCGTCAAATCCGATGGGAAATCTTTTGAAGAAGTCGCTGAGTGTTTCAGACTGCCTGTTGATCCTTTCAGTACGTGCGGCTTTAGTTTGAGTAATCCCCTCCATCGCCTGCATCCATTGTGAGGATAGACTTGGCAGATTCCGTATGTATTCTGCTGAAGATGCATCACTGTCAAACGTGACTATCTCTTCGTCAGTATTTTCGTCAAATCCGATGGGAAATCTTTTGAAGAAGTCGCTGAGTGTTTCAGACTGCCTGTTGATCCTTTCAGTACGTGCGGCTTTAGTTTGAGTAATCCCCTCCATCGCCTGCATCCATTGTGAGGATAGACTTGGCAGATTCCGTATGCATTCTCCTGGAGATGCATCACTGTCAAACGTGACTATCTCTTCGTCAGTATTTTCGTCAAATCCGATGGGAAATCTTTTGAAGAACTCGCTGAGTGTTTCAGACTGCCTGTTGATCCTTTCAGTACGTGCGGCTTTAGCTTGAGTAATCCCCTCCATCGCCTGCATCCATTGTGAGGATAGACTTGGCAGATTCTGTATGTATTCTGCTGAAGATGCATCACTGTCAACTGTGACAATCTCTTCGTCAGTGTTTTCGTCAAATCCGATGGGAAATCTTTTGAAGAAGTCGCTGAGTGTTTCAGACTGCCTGTTGATCCTTTCAGTACGTGCGGCTTTAGTTTCAGTAATCCTCTCCATCGCCTGCATCCATTGTGAGGATAGACTTGGCAGATTCCGTATGCATTCTGCAGGAGATGCGTCACTGTCAAACGGGACTATCTCTTCGTTTGCCTTTTCGTCAAATCTGATGTATTGGTACAACATGTTGTTAGCTTAATGTGTGTGTTTTACAAAGTTGATACGAAAAAAACTAGTAACTCTGAGAAGGTGAACAGTGCTTTTATACCCTCTGCCACAATTCTTAGCAGGTAGTAAGTGCTTTGGCTTTTTAAAGGAAGATACGTAATTAACCATAATAAGGATGCATGAGTGAAAAGGATAGATATACGAACAGTTCAAGTAGTTACAAAAAGGTCGAAGTAACTGCATTCGCGAAATGGGAAATTCCATTAGGAGGGTTTTCAAAACTATCCCTTTTAAGAAATAGACTACAAATTTATATTTTGTAAAAAACTTAATCTAATTTTAAAAACGTATTATAACGTTTCAGGTTTTTCAAATAATAATGATTTTATGATCAAGTTATGGAGGACAATACTTAATTTCACTTGTTGTGGAATTGGTCAATGAAACAGGTTTCTCCAAATTCTTCTTTTAACAAGTGAAATTAAATAATGTACTAAGCAGACAGTTTATAGTTGGGACCGAATATTCCGAATTCTACCCCATACGATATTTTTGAACCGTCATTGTAGCAAAAGGCATTAGAAATCAGTTGAGGTTAACCTAGAACTCCCATGGGAAAGAGAAGATCAGAAAAACGAAATAGATGGTTTCAAATTTCCGGTTCAACAATTGTAATTGGGTGTTGGGTTAATGGCCTCCATAGATTGGTCATAAAACCATCATTACTAAAAAAAAACCAAAAGTTAATTAATTTTTAAAAAATCTTTCCAAAAAGTATAATTTTGGGGATTTGCTTTGTCCTCTTTATACCTGTGTAAACTTTTCATTTATATATCCTTTTCACTCATGGATCCACATTACGGTTAATTACTTGAAGCATATTCCAGGATGCATCGTACAAAGTTAAATTACCTACTACCTATTAAGAATCCTTGTGGGGGGTATAAAAGCCCTGTACAACTTTTCAGAGCTACTAGTTCTACTCGTATTAACCTTGTAAGACACCCACACATCAAGCTAACAACATGTTGTACCAATACATCAGATTTGACGAAAAGGCAAACCAAGAGATTGTCACAGTTGACAGTGATGCATCTCCTGCAGAACACATGCAGAATCTGCCAAGTCTATCCTCACAGTGGATGCAGGCGATGGAAAGGATTACTCAAGGCAAGACCGCACGTACTGCAAGAATCAACAGGCAGTCTGAAACACTCAACGAATTCCTTCAGAGATTTCCAATGGACAACCAGTAAAAACCAAAGTATATGCGCTTCGAATCCTGGTTTCTTATTATACTTGTGATATTATCTGACCTCATTGTTAAAGTCAAATAGTTGTAGATTGCTGTTGTATCTTTAATAAATATAAAATTATATATAAATTTTGTAAAATCTAAATAATATATAATTTTATAATATGAATTTGTTGCTCTTCTGCCATCAGGCGGGAAATCTGCGAAAGTTTCCAAAACTTGGGATATTGTCAAAACCGTGGTAGCCTCAAATCTCAGCAGGCTGCTGAAATTGGGCAGCAGAGCCAATCTGGCAGCCCTAGTAGCGAGTCAGTCATTTAAAATTGTAAGAAAGGAGTCTCGGATCTCCCTCCTCGACGAAAAAGAGGCTGTTTTACCCCTTTGTCGTGAGATCGTTTTCAAGGGAGCAAATGATAGAAAAAGAGAAGCAAGAGATTTCGGTTTTACTATTTAAACCAACGAGTTGAAGATTTGCATCTACTAGTAGAACGGTACCTACTAGATTCCCCAGAACGGGAGATATTTTCGACATTGTCAAAGAAACACTCTCCTTGGGACTGAGCCTCCGAGCTTTGCCCTGGCAATCACAGAATGGATGTGTTACGTCTTTCGAGACGTGAAGGTCACTACAATATCTGAATGTATTCGTATTTGACTAAGTTGGTCCATTTTAGGTCAGGCATGTTGATGGCTAGAATAATTCTCTTACCCACACAGATCGACGGTTTTATATCTCTAACAGTGCTGCATTGTGGAAGTACTGGATCGTTTTTTTTGATTGATTTGCAGCCTGAACATCTGAGCGAAGTTTGTGGGTCACAATTCAAGGCGAAATTTCTAACCTCACAATTGAGTGTACTTTACTTAAGGTCATCTTTATCTGAGGCTGTTGTGTCAAACTCTTCCGCTGTTAATTATCGATCTGAGAACCTCTTGGTAGACATGTGAGATGTATGTTACTGCAAGTAAGGTTGTCTGACATCTATGTACTGAAGCTTACCCGTCTATGCTTGCGAAGGTCAAAGTACTTAGCTCCACTCAGAATCCAACAGATGCCGCATTGTGGTGATATTGCAATCTTACCTACTACAGCTACGGACATATTCATGACTCTATTAAACTTCATTTAAATTATATGACCACTGAAATCATATTAAAATGTTAAGTTTCTTCACGGGGTAGTTAAACTCATTGAACGCCAGAACGTCAGTGTCACTCACTCGGATCGGAATAAAGCTGCATAACCAATGCATAATCTATTCCAGATGCCTTCAACTAAATCGGGTAACTCCTCATTTAAATCTGACATAAAAGTCGTGTTGACGTCCATCACACATCAGATTCACTCGCTTAGAAAAAAGTCAAGGTACATACGTATTTTTGTTAATTAACTTAGACCTACGCACGAGTATTCCTGTCGCATATTTCTTCTACAATTCTGCGGCTTCAATCGGACGACTAACAATGATAGCTACCTAGAAGAGTAGAAGAAAAGAATACAATTTATCTATTTTCCTCTACACGGACCATTGCGTATCCATAAGTGCACATTGCAATAGCATTTCAAAGTCTGAGAGATCAAGATGATTTCACAGTTTTTGAAATAAAATCAAAATATTTCTGCCAACTACATTTTCAAAGAACTTCAGGACTTCACCGGTCGACAAGTCAATGTTTACGTACCAATATGATTCTTGGATTAACACCTATACCATCCTCGTGCTGTCTGTGACGAATGTGTTTGACAATCCTGCCCTAGCTCATGGTCTTGATTCGCTTCCATTGTCCATGCCAGAGATGGAGGTAAGTCGCGCGACACTGTCCCTTGACGTGGAAAAATTGAAAGTGTGACGAGAGTTTGTTGCCGCGAAGGAAGGTAAAATTCCTCTTACGGATGTTCATAATGAGCTCTTTCAAATTAAAGTGAAACAGACGGAGAAAAAAGAGGAATCCCTGATGCCAAATATGGTAGCGTCTACAAGGAATTTTTAATTTATGTTCCACACAAAGCTGTCTGCTCCGAGTGAACCCACAGGGACACTACGACAATAATCTGGGCAATTATGGACATTTGAAGATATAAACGAAAAAATATGTTAGGAATATTTTTTTTATTAAATTCTGGGAAAACTGACATTTTTATTTTTTGTTCTAAGATTTAATTCCGTTGCTGGTACAGGGACCTTCGAATTATGCAATTATTTATAGTAAGAAAACTACTATTTGGATAAGGAATATATTGTACATAATAAACTATAGTACACATACATAATTTGTTGTGTACTAATTTAATCGGTTTCATTCAAAATACAATTTCTCTTCGACGAGCTTAAGGTTGAATACTTCGCATTGAGACTACCTTAACTTTGATTTATCGCTTGGGCAGCGAAATTGAGCTACCATTTAGAATACTTTATATTAGTTAGAAACTTTTCCATTTATATGTAACCTATTCCTGTTCTTACCAGATCTGGACTACCAAACAAAGTCCAACCCCACAGAATTTACATTCTGTCAAAATATGACTCTGAGTCATTCAAACAGGCATCGTTTATGGTTTATTTACATTTTAGGTTTTTTTGTTGGTACATCATCTATTTTGACGTTGATTTTAAGGGTGATCTGTTGACTAGTTTGTTGACAGCAAACAAAAACAATAGTTAGCCTCAAGTCCTATCGGCTATTTGTACTATGGAAAACAAATTAGTTTGGTTGACGTTTTGTGTTGCAAGCGGAATTCCTTTTTCAGATTCGTCAAAAATGTTAAAGAAAACCTTCGGGGACTCTGTAATCTCAACAACAAGCGCATTTGAGTTGTATAAAGCGTATGAAGGGGCAGTTACTGCGCAAAACATTGACTTAGTAAAGGAAATGGTGTTCGAAGATCATCACTATAGTTAAGAGAACTTTTAAAAGAAATGGATAGTTCTCACGAATCAGTTCGCTACATTTTTGGTGATGTTTTTTGCATGAGACGCGTCGCAGGACGCCTTATTCCAAAATAGCTGAATTTAAATTTAACATCGCAAAAGAGTTGTTATAACCAAGTTAGAACAAGTCAATTCCACGTTTATGGAACGCATCATCAGTGGTAACCAGACTTGACTTTATGAGTATGACATGCAGGCAAGCCAATAGACATCGAAATGGTGCCACCCAAGTGAACCAAAACCGAAAAAACCACCTCAAAGTCGAAATTCAAGATACTGCTCACTGTTTTCTTCAAATTTCATGGTGCTGTTCGTTCAAAATTTTTTTGAGTGAAGCAAACAGTAAATTAATCATTAATAATTAAGGTAAGCGTTCTTAAGCTTGTTGAAGAAGAATATTCGTCGAAAAAGACCGGAATTTTGGCAGAACAACTCTTGGATTTTGCATCACGATCACAAATCCATCCTTGTGAGCTACTTTTTAAGCAAAAACCCTACCAATATAATCGAACAAGCACTGTATTCTCCAAATTTGTCAACCTGTGATTTTTTCCAAAACTCAAATTACCACTTCGTTAGACCTTTTTTAATCAATTAAAGAGACAAAAGAAGATCTTAAGAACTTAAGGCGATCTCGGAATGAGTATGGCTTGGGTATTTTAGTTCAGTTCAGAGAATGCTAAGTTTAATTCAAATCTTTTTGCTGAACTAGTTCATTTAGTTCAGTTTGGTTCACTACAAAATTCCCTTCCATGAAACCAGCTGATTTTACTGAACATGTATGCAGAGTATACCTTAGCTTGTTCAACTACTGAACTAAATGAACTAAAATAAAATGACATTGGGAACTAGTTCACCTAGCACACTTTTTAGAGCTCTTTTTTGACTTAGTCCATTTGCGAACTACAAAAGCCTACTACATGCCGCACTGCTGGCCATTATTATTAGTTATTAAAGAGAACGTTTGGTGACTGTTTTAGCTTTAGAAATGCTTTAAAAATAATTAGTTGCTCTATAAAATCTTAGAATGTGTGAACCAGCTGATACTAAATGACACTAAAACGATCTCTTGAGCTTAAGACGTTAGGAAAGATAGAGTGTTCAGTCGATTTTATTAGAAGAACTGTCTCCGTAAAAGAGGGAAGATGATCGAGTATCCAGCAACTTCGCATATCGATTAAAACAGAAAAGCAAACGTAAGAATTCCAGATGTTGCTGCTAATGCTATTTTCCAATCAATCAATCAATCGTTTACTAAAAGAGAACAGTTACATACTTAAATCTGTAGTATAAATTTGTAAATTCTGTAAAGATATGCAACGAGCATTGAAGTATAATCAACGCAGGAAAACTAAATTAAAGTACATATCTTTTAGCCGCACAACAGAAATCTTCAGTTGAAATGTATTACCATGTATGTAAGGCTATGTACTTTCACTATCGAACGAATGTAAACGAACTTATGTACACATACACTCGACCTTGACAGACAATTAAGTTTTATTTGTCAAAACAGCATCATCCACAGATACATATGTGTCTATGTAATGTCACAGTTAGACTGAAAAGTACGCAAGCAAACCGCGAACACAGTGCCAGACGACACCCATACATGCTTTCCGGGATGCACACCCCCGTCACTAATAAAGAAAGAATATGGTTCCACTCTCACTTTTCTCCGCCATCTGAGACTAAATTAAATCAATTCGGCTCGTCGTCGTAGCGTACTTTCTAATGGCTTCCCTCGACCGGCTTCAGTCAGTACGACTTTGTCGCTCTTCCAGTAGCGGTCTGTCTTCTATTATATCATTTGCAAGAGCCACTTATCCCCAAGATGCCACTTTTCTCAAAACTTGTCCACAGAGGTATGTACTAACACACCCACTTTTCACTCTCAACTGCGAACTACGCATATGTATATTGTTTTGTTTTTTATCTAAAAATACTGTTTTATAAAAAGATTCTGCGGAACTATCTGCTACTTTTGCCGGCAGTCAGCTGTGGATTAATTTTTTATGTGAAAGGTATTTATTTGTTGTTTTGCAGGCAGCGCTAATTTGAGATGCTTCAGCACCCCCGCAAACAAATTTCGTGAGATTCTAACCGAGCAGATAACCGGGATCAAAAGTGCTGGAACTTACAAGAATGAACGTATAATCACTTCGGCACAGAAAACCGAAATCACAGTTGGCACTTCGAATAAGAAAATCCTGAACTTCTGCGCCAACAATTATCTTGGTTTATCGGTAGGTCAGAGTGCCCTTGTGCGTTCAGCATAGTTTCACAATTTCGTTCCATATGTTTTCAGAGCAACGAGCAAGTGGTTGAGTACTGTAAGGAGATTTTGGATAAATACGGAGCTGGACTTAGTTCGGTGCGATTCATTTGCGGAACACAGGACATTCATAAGGTAATGCCAAGTAAAAATAAAAATGTTGAAATAAATGCTTTATGCATATGTCATAAGCATTCAGATTTTAGGAAACAACAATTCCTCTGCGCAATGCCAAATTATAAAACAGAAGAAGATTCTCACAATCATTCAGGTTTTTGTTTAATGACACTTCTGACAAATTGACACTTAATGACAAATTGTTATAAAGAAGTATTTTCAAAACCATTATAATCCCTACTAATCATTGGGCAGTTGGTTGGATCTTTCTCTACTGTTGACTGTTGCAGATTTCGCGGGTTTAAGCATCTAAAACATCTTAGTTTTAGTTCTAAGTCGGTGTCACTTTATGACTCGGAAAGCCTACCTTGGTATTTTTTTGTCTTTTTGTCTTTTTTGACAAAACAAATATTACTATACTACGGCAGAGTAAAGCGTTAGCCAAGGTCCGTCATCAACACGTAAACGCCATCCGCAGAGTATCTTTCCCTACACTAATTAACAGATCTGTTGAACAGCAATCAAAAATGTTTAATTCTTCCGAAGTTTAATTTTGGAAACAGGGAATGCTAATCATTTAACATTCAAAATGTAGTTGAAGTCGTCTGAAAGTATGACTCCTGTTTTCCTTTCTGTTGCCTCTACTCATTGACTTGGTGATATTTATTCGTGACTGTGTGTACATTTCAAGTGCCATACAAGGTCCCTTATTAAAAGTTTAAGAATGGTGCAGCACCACTCCTTGACGAACCGTTCTAGTACCTTTTACAAAAATAATACTGATCAATCTAGGCCCTGTCATGATCAAAGGCAACACCCTAGCTTGTTCCAGTGAGGTGCAATATCCAAGCATCATCCTCTACAAACGGCTCGACTGTGTGCTAGTAGAGCCCTTACGGCAAAACTTGGGGTCTAAATCCAAAAATGATACATTGAATGTATATAATGATGGTGAGGTCCATTATCGCTGGGCTTTCATCCCTACAATGCTTCACAAGTAGAAACTAGGTGACCATTTGCGGCACATGAAAATCCTTAGCTCTATTCCCAGACATCATGATCAGAGAGTAGTGTTTCGGTAAAATATTTCAGGTAAAAATGCAAACTCTTATAGTATTCCAGCACAGAGGTCTGGTCTGCTGCACAGACGAATCGAAGGTGGAGTCTGGAGTTGGAACAGGTGTGATCTGAACCTTACTGTGGTGTCATCTGGATTTCCTCCATAGTCTCACTGGGAAAATGTCGCGGAGCTAAGACAATCTAAACGATTATTCGAGTTTTATTCGCACAAGGAAATACTTAATTTAGACGAGGATAGTATTAAGGAAGCTTTCTCACTGTGACCTGCCTTACGCATTACCTCACCAAAATAAATCTGTGATCAGGTTCGTACTGTTGTAGATCTTTTACATCGCAGTGTTAGCAAAATTTGCAAGGATCAACATAAGAAATTAACCTGTTACATCTGCTTGGGCTTGTCAAGCGACGAACTTTTGAACTTTTTTGTTCGCATCAAGTCCATTCGCTATAATGACAAGTCACTGCACATCATTACTTATGATACTTAACAACATGCTGCACAAATTTAAATCAGTGATTTGACGAACGAAATCTAGAAGTAGAAAATAGCATTTTTAGCTAACTGTATTTTATTTTTCACTGCCATGCTGGACTGGTAAGTATTTTGACTGGTTGCACTAGGGTGCGTGAAGGAAGATTTCTTCTTAAGGAATCCGATCGTGATTACTATTGTCTTTGTATTACTTAGAGATCCAGGGCATACTTAAAAGTTCATATGGATTTCCATTTCATTTAAAGGACGTTACTGCACTGCAGAACCTTTGTGTATTTCACTTTAAATTAAAAAATATCTTTTTACAGGATTTGGAGAAAAAAATTTCTAAATTCCATAACCGAGAGGACACAATTCTGTATGCTTCTTGCTTCGACGCTAATGCCGGATTGTTCGAGGCTATCTTAGGTCCTGACGATGCTATCTTCTCCGATGAACTAAACCACGCCTCCATCATCGACGGCATTCGATTGTGCAAAACTAAGAAATACCGCTATAAACACAGGGATCTTCTTGGTAAATAAAGAACAAAAATGATCCATCTGACCAATTGCTTACACAAAAGAAAATCATTTCAGATCTAGAAAACCTCCTAAAAGCATCCACCGCCCGAATAAATTTAGTCGCCACTGATGGTGTCTTCTCAATGGATGGTAACATTGCACCTTTGGCGAAGATTTGTGACATCGCTGACCAAAATAATGCCTTAGTATTCATGGATGATTGCCATGCCACGGGTTTTTTCGGAAAAACAGGAAGGTAGGTGGTATTCTTCTTTGCAAGAATCATTAAAAGTAATAATAACCCTTTCAGAGGTACTGAAGAGTACCACAACGCAATGGGTCGAGTCAACATCATCAATTCGACTCTCGGAAAGGCTCTAGGTGGTGCTGCAGGTGGGTACACTACCGGTCCCAAGGAACTAATCGATCTCTTGAGACAAAAGTCTCGTCCGTATCTCTTCTCAAACTCTCTACCTCCACCAGTGGTGGCCACTGGCATAAAAGTTATGGATATGCTTTTGCAATCCAACCACCTAACACAGAAAGTTCAAAGCAACACTAAACGTTTCAGGGACTCTATGGGAAAGGCAGGATTCACTATAGGGGGTGAAAATCATCCCATTTGTCCAGTGATGCTTGGCGATGCACGTCTGGCGTCGATTTTTGCCGATCAAATGCTTGGTAGGAGCAGATCATTTAAATGAATTTGTATCTTCGTCTTAAATTCATCTTATTCAGGTCGTGGAATCTATGTAATTGGCTTTAGTTACCCCGTTGTACCGCAAGGAAAAGCACGCATCCGTGTTCAAATCTCAGCTGCCCATACAACCGAGGACATTGATCATTGTGTAGCTGCATTCGTTGAAGTTGGAACATCTTTGAAAGTTATTTAAATATTGTAGAACGTTCCTACGTACATAGATGTGTAGAATACCATTCCCATGGCATTATTTGTTAATAGTTAGCTGTTTCCTCGAGGAACGAAAAATATACGGATACATGGTCATGCTTTAAGTGGTTTTACTTTCTGCTTCCGAAGAACTGCGGTGACGATCCTGAGAAAATGTATTCTACTTGCAGTTTTATAGGTAAACCGGTCTTGGAACTCGCTTTGTCACAGACAACAGAAGCTGGTTGACTGGTATTTTCATCATCCGAGACATCCATCAGAGGAATCACACAAAACAAAGGTAAGTTTGGATGGGACCAGCGATCAGATTTGCAGTTAAGTGATAATTCCAAATCAAGTCCAGAAGTGTACATATGGAAGTGTAGATAATTTTGTTAATAACCTGCAGTGCGTATCTATGTATGTATGTACAAATTTCCGTGTGTACATACTTATATAAATAGTTGGTGTTGTACAATAATCTCGCTTATCACAAAAGTATACTTCATATGTTTACGAATGAAAAAATCATAAGAACACTAGCTGTGTAAGCAAAAACTGGTGCTTTGTCAAATTCACCAAAGATCTGGAGGACATTGAAAGACCTGCTAAATCTATTACTGATGCCATTTTCTAAATCGACCTTTGCAAGAGATTGAAAAAATAGATAGTATACCCATTAAAATTTCAACATTGCACCAAAAGTCTCTTGGTAATCATTTACTACATCCTGCACCTAACAAATTTATACTCGGACCTTGGCCTTGGCAGTATTTGGGCAAGTAGTCAAAGATACAGCTGCCAGAATAACTTAAAACAGTATCACCAAATCAATATTTCTGCAGATGTGAATGTGATTTACGACAAGTACTTGATGTTGCTCGAGAATATAGCAGTTGCCACGACAGGTCAACCTCTATTGATTACTAGAGCGCTCATCAGCAGATCGAAGCACATAACTTCAGTTATGTTCAGACGACTGTCAGATATGACAATAGTGTCAGGTCTACAATTGCTATCAATGCGCTAACAATGACAAACTATCTTACAAAGTTAAAATGTCAGTTTACACAGTTGTTAGATCGTGTCCCAAATTCTGACAGTTTACTATTAGATGGCAGCCTTGAAAATTGTTTGGCAACGTTTTTTCTACAACGTTTTCAGATCAAAAATTACCAATTCACACGATTGACAGATACCTGACAAATTCATTGTCTGACAATATATTTTTTACAATATTGTCAGTCAAAAATGGGTAGTTCACATGATTGTTAAATGTTAAAATTTTTTTAATGTTAGAGCCGACAATATTGTCAAATCTGATAATTTTCGAAATATAGCTTTCCTCAGCTGACAAACTTCTGGATACGCGCCATCTTGATCTGTGATCTGCAACGCGTTTGAGCTGCCTCAAACTTATTCCCTAAGTGCTCGATTCCTCCTCGACTTCGCAATGAAGCTCCTTTCGAGTCGTACACTGTGTCCGATCCACTGCCACTTTCTTGTCCGTACAGTTATGTCGATAGGTTCTTGACTCGATCGTCGATATAGATGGCAGTTCAAGACACGACCGTTCCAAAAAAAATTTCAAGATTATTCTTAGAAATTCATGTACGAATGTTTGCGTGGTTTGCATTGTAGTGATGTCCACCTTCTAAGTACTGGACCCGTAAAGCAGTACTGATTCTACGTTGAACCGGAACAGTCTGCAGACCCGTTTCCATCAGCTTCTAGATTGTGGACCATCAGATGTATATCCATTATCCAATGTGAAAATAGACAAACGTCGTCAACGTAGTTCAGGTATTTAAGGTAAGATGTCATTATCCAAAGTATTCTATTGTTACCTTAACATATGATTGTGGCTCTTACCATCCTCGTACGCACCTTTGATAATAGCTATGCCTTTTTCTGGAATGCCTTTCTTGCGCAAGGCCAACCCGATGTCAGATGAAAATTTGACAATTGTCTCTCAATGCGTTTTTTACAATATTGTACAAAAAAAAATTTGTTGTCCTCACGGCTGCAAGAAATTTTGAACACATTTTTCTTTTTTACACCTGAGAATGTTGTCCGAACATATGTAGCTTTAGCGAACAGTATATCTTGAAATCACTGATATTATTAATTCAACCGAGGGTATCCTTGTTTTACCGGTCCAAGCAAAATTGGCAAAACTTCAAGTCGCAGCGTAGTCCAGGTTTATACTGATAACTCTGGACAGTCTGGGCAAGCGCAGCATCTACAAATACTGATAGTTAATCACTCACAAATAAACACCCTGAACGCTTGATTATTGTGATCGCATAGTGCATACTTTTAGGATGAACTTCATTCGATCGCTTCAACTCAACTAAGAATAACTTAACGAATCAAGATATAATGGTTCTCAAACATGGTATGCTATAAAGATATCTTTTTATAGCACTGATAATGTGTTATAATTCACTTTGCCCACAACCTTCAATGATTCTTTAATAATAAAAGGGAATAATCGGGAATCCGTTTGACGAGACAATTCTATGAGTCTATAACAGGTAAGCTAATTCGTCTGACTGCAGCCTAATTGGATATGCGTAGCGAAAAGGACGTGGAGAATTATTCTATAGCACAACATACGTACCTATTCATGTAAGTACTTGATATGTACTTAGACAGGTAATTGGAAGTAATAACAGTATTTTATTTAGAGCTTGTAGGTTCGAGTTGTTTATGATTTGAATATAAAATGACTGTGAGAGGCATAACATTCGTTTGCAATAATTATTTTGGTCAATGCCACGAGAAAGTGCCACATGAAGGAATTGCAAGCTTGGCCATTCAATAAATGCGCATGATTGATCAGTCAGTGACTACCAGATTGTATTGCTACGTTGAAGATTCTTTTTAATGAAAACAAAGCATTTTACGTCGTTTAATAGTAGCGCCTTAGAGTATTCAGTTTTAAACCAATCACTTGCATCTCAATTAGAAGTCCAGATAGGTACACATAAAGGGTGGGCCATCTAGTGCTTTCTTTTTAAATCATAGGTTATTTTAACACTGACAGCTGTTTCCCGCTCGAAATCTTGACAAAAAGTCAGTATCATACCTCCGCGAAACGAAATGAGTCGCTTTACGCTTGAACAACGTTGGCAAATATTGAAAACTTATTTCAAAAATGAGTGCTATGTAGCCCAAGTAGTGGGTTATTTGAAAATAAGTTTTGGCCGAAATGAAGCACCCACCTCGCCTGATATACGCAAGTTTATGCAAAAAGATCGTGAGACTGGTATGCTAGTGGACAATACTAATGGTCCTCGTCATCGCAGGGTGCGCACAGACGAGAATGTGGCTGGCTGCTGTAGCCGAGAGTTTGAGACTCAATTCACGAACATCGACTCGCCATCGATCTCAACAGCTCAACATTTTACGCACTAGCCTGAGGAGAATCCTGCACAAAGATTTCGGATTCTTCGCTTACAAGATCCAATTGACTCAGTCATTGGACGACCTCTGGTTCACGCAGGATGCACGCCATGCCACACAGCCCATGCCGATCTTTTGCGCACCAAATTCCCAAATTGTGATGTCAATTGGCTGCTTCGGAGCTGCGTTTTGACCCCTTTGGTTAATCCAAGCAATCCGTGAGCTACAACCCGAAACCATCAACAAGGTCTTGGAAAATTGGAGTGACAGAATGCGCTACTGCGAAGCCAGAGGCAGAAACTTGAACGACGTTGTGTTCCATAATTAATGGGAATGTTCGTCCTTACTAATAAAGCCACCATGCATTTTTAAAAAGAAACTTGTTTTTAGCCCACCCTGTACATTAACTCAAGTTAAAACTAAATTTAATATTACATATTGACTTTTTTATTTAAGGACGCATTTTATATTTTTTGTTGGAAAGTTAAATAAAATAATAAAAGAGCGAAGTCAAAAACCATTGATTTCAAATCGAAATTCATTGAATTGGATGAGATGTTGATGTTTTCGTCGTCAGAAGACGAATTTTTGGAAGAGATGATCCTCTTGACGAATGTATTGAGTGCATAACCGTGCCTGCACGTAATCTTATTCAAAGAAGTGCTACGCTGCTGCGTTTGGTGTCAACAAAACTGGCCAACAAAGTTCAACTATTTGTTGTCGATGTTGATGAGTCATTCAACGAGGATGTTGTTGTTATTCCAGGCATCACAGTTGTGGCATGGGTCGATAGAGAAGATACCACCTCATTGACTGAACTCACTGACTAACTTGTTGTTGTCGTTTATATTACATCATCGACTGAAGGTGAGACCCTATCGCTAATTAGTGTGATACTGCAAACATATATTTGATTACCTTAGAAAGGTCAAAAGAAATCAAAGACGATTTGTTAGGGTCAAATCTTTTTGGAATCGCCACAATTTGTATAGATCTTCCGGATATTATTAGCCTAATCTGAAGATTTTGTCTGTTCTTTGCGTTGCTAAAAAAAATTAAACTAGAAACGATGAAGAATGTACATTCAATGTTACAAAGATGGACTCGCATTCCATCGAACGGCCTTAAGTTTAATTCGATTTATTTTTTCATGCGACTTCCTGTTCCTAGCACACTTTTTTTTGGCTCCTCTTTTTGGTCATTAGAAATTCTTAATACACTAAAAAGTTAACAAAGTATAAACTCTTTGAAATTCACGTTAAAAATATCTTTTCTCGACCAGGTTTTAATTTTCTGGTTAAAGAGAAGCGGATTTAATAATCCGGTTAAAAATTACAGAAACCTAGTTTACACCCGCAGTAAATTCATTGTACGGTCATAATTCCTACGAGGGAACAAGTCATTGAAGGCTGATAGTGACTGTGATGATAATGGCTAATAGACCTGCGATATTGCAAACACGAAGGATGATCTAATTTGCGTCGAATATTAAAGAGGTAGTCTCTTTAATTGAGATTTAAGCCGTATGCACAACATAGTACAGCTTAAATTTAACAAATATGGAACACATTATGTGTATCGATTAAGGTCTGTCTTTTAACAGTCATTGTGTTATTACCCTACCTCCATTATTGTATCTGGAAACCCAGATGTGTACTGAGCTGCAAGAAGTCTTGCAAACAATACCTGACAAGTGTAGATTAAAAGCTATACGACTTGAGAACTTTAAGATGTACTTCGCTGTTTGAGATTCCATTCTTGATTCGTTCGTTTAAGCTGGTTCTTAACTAAAAGAAATTGGGGATTCCCTTAATGGTTGGACTTCAAAATTTATCATTTTAAACAATGTGCCAATTCATAAGAAAATAAATTTTCTCAATTTTCGCAATATCGGATCAATTACTCTCCTCAATTCTTATTGGCTTTTACAAGCTAACACTGGAAGAATAACTACTAACGCACGCTGACAATATAGACATAATTAGCAGAACTTAATATCGCTCCTTCTTCACAAAGACAATGTGTATGTTATCGAACAGTTGATCAATCGGCACAATTTTCGATCGGCGATCAAACTTTATCTTTACATAAATTCTTCAATAATATTATTCATAATCGTCTTCAAATATAATGTGTGACAGCTGCTATGCAAGTACCTATAGTAGCTACTACACTATCCTTTGGACTGAATGTATCCACCACTGATAATAATGCAACAAGAATTCTTTTGCATCTAGTCTTAAAACTAAAGGGTTCGAATAAGATGCCTCGTCCCGTTTGCAATGTGTTTTAAAGAAAAAAACAAAACAAAATTATGAAATCTTCAAGATACCATCAGTAGAATATAAAAAGAATCTTTTCAAATGTGACCAGTAAGGCATTAGTACGTCTTCCACTTTATATGTGCAAGTTCTTCAACCAACCTTCATTGTTCAATAAGTTTATTATTTTTATTAAGCTCACTTATTCACTTCACACTGGGTTAATTTATTATTTTGTAGTATTTAATTTATACCACAACAGGCGACGTAATTACGTGTATATTTGATGCGTTAAATGCATTATCTGCTAAAGAATTTATAGTTTTAATATACAAAAGTTGTGAGTGGCGCAACAATCGCTTGGTTTTCAGGATAATTGAGCAATTATCCGTGTTTACCTATACTTGATGTGCAAGTGTTGCATTGAAAATTAGGTGTTAACAAATTAGTTGCAGTTCTAGGTGTTCAATGACTGGACACAGTCCACACATCTGGACATATGGTAAACTGAAGTTTAAGCCGTGATAAGATAACTAGAAAAAAACGATTCGCAGGTAAGAAAATGGGTTGAGTCAAGTATTCACAGAACAAGCACTTTATAACTTATGTAGAAATATTATAGTCTATACGAGTAAAGTGTGAAGTAACATATTAAAATTAAATTCTCTTCCCTTAAAGGTCCAGAATTAAATCTACATCATGGATAGATCAATTGCCATGGGTGCACCATCCTCTGCAAGAATTTTCCATTTCGACGAGCCATTCCTAACGGTATTCAGAATTAGATTTCTCCAGCGTACTTCGCCTGGTTCACCGTTTGAAATACAGCATATGAGGCTGATGTCGCTTGCAGCTATGGCAGTTATGCTCTACTTTCTATGCTTCGTAATGGAGGTCATTAAGTACTTTCGGGGCTCCTATTTAGAATTGGCTGAAATCGGAGAAGTCGCAGCACTGGGCAGTGTTTACATTATCAGCTTCAATCGGGGTGCTACACTGCTCGTACATTACAAGGAAGTACGAAGATTGTTAAAAAATTTGGAAAAACTTTTCCCAACGACAAGAGAGGCACAAGAGAAGTACAAAATGCATAAATTCGCCCAGACCATCATTCGCAGAAACAGTATTATGAAGAAGTTGTGCTCGTTCGGGTGCATTGCGTTCTTTACTAAGCCCATAATGAAGTCAGTTATCGACTACTATGTAACAGGCGAGTACATTTATCAATATCCTTTTATAACATGGCATCCATTCGACGATCACCGGATTTATTCTTATCCAGTTGTATATTTGTTACAAATGTTTACTAGCCTGACTGGAGTATTCTTTCTGCTAAACGAAGACATAATCTTTACAACATCGGTTACTCATATGTGCATGCACTATTGGTATCTGAGTGACTCGCTGAGTCAGCTGGATGCTAGACGAGAGTGGGATACCGCTCAAAAGTTAAAACATTTAATCAGATTGCAGTATGACCTGGAAGAGTGAGTTTAGAAATTGCTGAAAAAAAACTAGCTTGACTTTATATCTATCGCAGCTTACGGATCGATGTTGATGAAATTTTTAGTATGAGTACATTCATCGGTTTCAGCATTTTGAAGGCCTCGCTGTGCTTGTTTATATTTTCGATATTTCATGGGATCGATATCATGAATATGCTGCCATTTACTTTGGCGTTTTTGGCACTTCTGATTCCGGTTTACTTAAGATGCTCTAACGGCACGGACTTACATGAAGCCGTATGTTCGCAGCTCCATATCTAGAGCAATCAATAACTTTTTTCATTTTCAGAGTGCAAGTTTAATTGCAGCACTGTACGACCAGAATTGGTACGAGGGAACGCCCAGACATCGAAGGATAATAGCATTGATGATGGTTAGAGCTAATAAGCCTGTGTTGCTACAGGCATCCAAAGTGAATCTTATCTGCTTGGAGTATTTTATGGAGGTTTGTTGCCATTGGATTTAGCATGATTTTGTATTAATGTTTTGTTAATTTACAGTTCCTGAAACAAACATATCAGATTTTTATGTTTCTGCATAATTTTTCAGACCCTTAGACATTCAGATAAATACTGTTTAGAATAAGATTCTCGTTCACAACATTACAGAAGCTTACCAGAAGTTATATGAATATTACGTTAATCTTCATGGAGTAGCGTTTTGTCGAAATACTACCTTTCTATAGAAATGTACTTATATATAAGACCACCATGCACTTTCGAATGAAGGAGCCTTTAAAAATGTTGGAGTAAAAAACGAATATGCAGGAGACTTGGTGGACAGCTTTTACTCGTTCACACTATGATGTGCATGGATCAGCAGTAGCTTAAAACTTTAAATGAATTAATTAATAAAAGTAGTGGATGGTTTTTCTTTTATTTTTTTTTATGTGTGTACATATTACATACATGCATAGGAGTGTTTCATCTGATTTCAAACACATTTTTTTTTCAAACTACGCAATGTATGCACATTCAATATAAAACATTCAGAAAATTCATCTGCAATAGACCATACCTATTGTCTACTCGTGTTTAGCTGCCTCATTTAATATGTCAAGCTTACATATTTTTCTTAAAGCCAAAGATTCGTTCAGACAATCGTGAAACTCGTGTGACATACCCAACATCCAGCAAAAAACTATTAAAAATTTTGGAAAGAATCTAACAAACGAGTGAGTCAACAATTTAATATTTTGAAATAGATTGTCATTGTCAGTTGATTTGCAGCTCACTGGGAGCAATTGGCAGCACATTTGTATTCCAGAAATTACTGTCAGATCTGACAATTGCGTTTGATCGGACGCACTCTTTAAGGCAATCTAAGGCTTTCCAAATGTCAATTAATTATTATATGTACCTATGTATGTTTTCTCTATTGCAAATATTTGAGTCTCTATAACATGCGCCGTTTAATAGCTGTCCTAAAAATTATTAAAAACTGATACCAAAGTTCTTTGTCGCTGGTCGCTAGGCTTAGAATACTTAAAGTGGATAAATTAGAGTCACATATTCACCATTGAATGTTCCAACATTTCTATTCAAGTGAGTCAGAACACCAGTTGAAATATCGAAGTGCTCCAGTTCAAACTGAGCAAAATCAATCAATTCTATCAGTATTCCCTACATTGTAGGGAATTTCGCGAAAAGATGTTGATCTACACCCTTGCAAGATTAAAGAACTGAATAAACGGCCATGTAATTTCATTGCATTTTTTTGTCGATGAGAATGATCGATAATGAAAGACTTTTTTGGCCAGAATTGGATGAACTCGAGGGTGTGGTTCCAACAATATGGTGCCACACGGCACACACTTATACGATTCAACACCTTTGGATCGCATGTTCTTTATTTGCGTTTCAGTAAGATTTTAACAAATGTGAAATGGAATACTCTATATATCCAGGACATTGATATTCAAATATGGAATACTTGTATGCTGATGAGATCTAGGTATACATATAGAAGTATTAATTTATTTATTCAGATGATTCTATTTAACAATTATTACATTTCATTTTTGCAGCATCAACGGAAACATCAAATCAATATTCAAATATATACAAATATCAGTAAATGCAGTTTTTCGTAAATATTTCAACTCCACCGCGACTTAGCGGCTCCAAATTTGATCTGCAGACTTATTTTTATTAAAGAAATTTATTATAAAAACGAAAAATTTAAATATCACGACTAAAGCGATTCATTTAGAGAAACCTTTCGACGAACTAAAATAAGACATTGTCCAAGTTTGATGGCAATCGATCCATTGATTCTCGAATTTTAGACATTCCTACCCGGAACAAACATTTCTACACAAGGTGTCTCAAAATAATCATTTGTTTCCTGTTTCAACGCAACATATGCAAGGAGGTCGGGGGTTATGTCAATCAGTAGCCTGAATTCAGAGAATTTAGTTGCTATGGAGCGTTTCTCGGGAGAAGACTGCGCGTTATACATGCGAGAGTTTTACAATAACGGTGATTCGGTGGCTGTAGCGCGTAGAAGATTCAAACATCTCGCCACTTAAATAATGCCCTAAGCAAACCTCTTATTCAAAAATGTGTCAAAAAGCGTGAAGAGATCGGTATAACATTGGAAAACCCAAAATCCACGGTAGAAAACGTGGAGAGTGTTAATCATTCTTTTGTGACAATCCGAACCTTTCAATTCCAATTCGACTAAATAAGTGCGAACGCGAGAACCTACATTTTTGAGAAATAAAGTCACAAACCTTCTTCTTACATAATTAATAAACAGTTTTTCAATAGATGGCTTAGTTTTTCTTAAACGATCTTTTGATCTTAAACTTTTTTTGAAGCACATTGGGTTATACATATGTATATTAAGATGGATATCTCAGACTGATGATTCAAAGGAGGAGGTTAAAGAAATACCCAATCATCATCAAATACGTCCCAAAGAAATACTGAAATTATGGTGACCATATTTATAGGAGCAAAACCTGGGATCAAAAAAACATGAAAATTATAAAAACTCACAAACAGCAACAAAATAACATGGTATTGGATTACATATGTATTTCATAAATTATTTATTGAACGGAAGAAATAAAAACTATAGAACAAAAACAGTAATTAAATCTTCATGTCGTCACAAAATCAAAACTGAAAAACTTAGGACTTATGTACATACATTTCTTATTAAATAAGTATAATAAATCAGTCCTAACTAATTAACAAAACTAACAACTCTTAAAATAATAATAATAAAAAATAAATAAAAAACAGTCTTAAGGGTTATAAAGGAGCTAAGCATTTGCACTTTCTTAATAATAGGTATGAAATTGCAAGTTTTGTAAAATAATAAATAATAGGCACTACGTAGTCAAACGTTTCTGATTGGTGTAGAGACTCAAATTTGACTTAAAGTAAGGCAATTTTTTTTTAAATTCTGGACTGGATTCGAAGGCAAAAAAATTCTTCCTAACTTTTAAGTTAACGAGCAATCTGTCAAAAACGGCTGATTAATTAAAAATGTATGTTACTGTTCGGTTGTTTTTTGCCTTTGCCTACTTTAGCCTACTTTGGATGAACTGGAGGACATTATGAGGATATTGAGTGGTAAATTGTGTTATGTCTTATTAAAAGAACATAAATAAATTAAATTTATATTAATTTTCGGATCCAATTTTACGGACAATCTACTTGGACCCCGGAGTGATGACGATTGTGGTAAGTTCATTATTATAAAACTAAATAAAGATTTGAAGGAGTTTTTACAGCAGGTGCGCCCACCGAAGTGGGAGTTTCAGCCGAAAGCATACCTGGCTGCAGTTCTGTAGGAGGTTCCGACACTGGTAAGATTACAGAAGAAATAACATTTTTTACACATACTTTTAGAGACTGAAAGCTCATGGGAACACAAAACTGTGCTCCTCCTCTTAGAGGAAGTTCTTACGAGGAAAACTGATCTGAGGAATTCGAACATGAAGGGGCGGACGATGTTTCTGGACATTCGGAAGTCATTTAAAACAAAGGGGTACAATTTTCGGGAGCACACCTTCGACAAAAAGCTCCCAAATTTGAAGGCCCGCTTCCATAAAGTTTTGGACAATAACAAAAAAACGTCCACAGAAGGGGCCATATATCTTGGGCTTACTACGAGGTGATGTGCTCTATATACCAAGAGAAAGTGCGTGTTCAGGATGGTCTGACTATAGATTTAATGGCTGACGAATCTCCAGGACCATCAGATCATAATTTCCAAACTTTGGATCTGATGGAAGAATCAACAGCATCCTCTCCAACATTAGGCACCTACAACTTGCACAATACACCTACAACACAGAGAAGAAATAAGTCTTATCAAGCCAGATTAGAAATAAAACGGATTGAAGAAAGAAAGCAATTGACGGAGAAGATTCTCGAAGAAATAAGAGAAATTAAATTCCTCAAACAGAGAGCTGGAATTGGATGAGAGAAGTCTGGCTCCGGAGGAAAAGAAATATTCTCTGCAATAAGGTAGTATGTTCATATGTATATCTATGGTTCTATAACATATCATTATACTTTAACGCATTTTCATTCTAGCATTTTTATTTTTTTAAATTATCATTAATATTTATAGTTATATTTATTTTATTTATTAATTTGCATGCCTTTTTGTGTTTGGTTTTTGTTTTTTTTAATTGTGTAAGTACATATAGTAGAAATATTAATAACATCCAAATAAAAAAATATATGAATTGATTTGAATCCTTGTTTTTATTTAAAAAAAAGAAAGTAGGTAGTCTCGTTTTCTTGTACCAGGTTGTCCTTCTCTGCCGATTTTAATATGTTGATTTTCGAACTTACTGATACTGGCTGTTGGAATTTCTACCTCCAAAAATACGTCATCAGAAAATAAATGTATGTGATTGTGTAATACTACGGAAGCAACCACTATTTTATTTGCTATGACGGGGTTACTGAAATCAACATACTTCAGTCTCCGGAATCTTCCTTTCAGCAATGCAAATGCTCTTTCTATGGTAACCCTTGCGCTACTGAGACTTGTATTAAAATGTGACTGGTGTTCTATCAAATGTCCATTCACTAGGTTTTCCGGAGAAGGATACGCAGCATTACCCAAAAGATGGAATTCAGGTAGTAAAATGTCTTTTATCTTTTCTATGAGCGTGCTATTTCGGAAGACTCTGGCATCGTGCAGTCTACCAGGTGCTCCAACATAAATATCAAAGAAGACCGCTCTGTGGTCACAAACACCTTAAAGGACAATCAGTTATGTATTATATTATATACCTCACTTTTCTGGTCTTTACCTTGGAAGATGATGGAATGTGTATTATTCCTATTGTAATAGTCGATAGGATTCCTGATTGGTTGGTTTATTTTAATATGACAACCATCAAAAAGTCTACGGAAACATATTACGGTTTGCTCACATAATCATGAAACAGGAAATATATTTACTCGTGAAATTTCCGGATATATACTTCTTAATGGCCATTTGACATACTTCTTCGCTAAACTGCACAAGACATCTAGTATTTTGCAGAATATCCTATGCGCTGAACTTTTTGAAAAATTAAATCGGTCTCCAGCAGAGAGGAAATTTTCCTGCTTACAAAGCACCCATACTGAAAATAATAACTTTTTTTCCAGATCCTGCAAAAATATATGTATGTATGTATGTTTATAAAATTATTTCTTTAGTAAAAAGTTTTTTAACAAACCGAAAAGCATGTGCGACTCATCCTAAAGTGAAGACAAAAATCTTCCAAAGAATAAGCTGGAATGACTTCCTCGTAATATTTCGGGTTCCTTACTGGTTCATCAAAGATTCCATTCAGATTTGAATTCTGAAGTGCTACCGGTGGGCTAAGCAAACCGTTTACAACAAACAATGCAACTTGGCCTAGGATTTAAATCATTAGAAAATCTTTTACATTTATTGAATAATATTACTAAGATAGGATGTCCTCTTCTACGCCACCAATTTCTCGCGCTTATGTATGTGCTGTTTTCTTTCTTGTATATAAAACAAATTAATGGATTTCAGAATTCACAATCGACTAAGTAAAAATGAAAAGTGAATATGTCAAATATAACATAAAAATAGATGTGAAATGTCACCTATTTATTTATTATTTACCTCTAGGCTTTACCTCAGAAAGTAGTGTCTAGAAATCGGAACAAAATAACAGGAAGGCAGAAATTATAGCTTATAAGTTTTTAAATTTATTCTTACATTTACAATTGTCACTTTTCAAGTGACATGTTCACCGAAAGCATCGGACGCAGGCGCACAAAGTTTGCTGTATCAGATTTGTCCATATCGGATCATAAGTGAATATGTATGGACATTTTTAGGTAAGAAACTGACGCTACAAAAGGAGAATAGAAAACTCTTTAAACGAAACTTAGGAAACTAATTAATTAAGTTAAGTTAATTAAGACAGAAAAATAAATAAAAAGAGAATTTCAAAAACATCAAATAAAAGCTTTATTCGATAGTAGTACAAAAAAAATAAAAATAAAAATTCAAAGTAAAATTAACGCATTTTTTTCTAACAAAACTAAACATACTCCATATTTTATGCGTCATATATGGACATATTTATGTATAAGCACCGCAAAGCTTAAATTCAAATCAACAACTTACTTGGGTTTTCAAGTCCTTCTGAGATCTTTAGCCATGCTAAATCTCGTTTAATGATATTTTTATAGCTGTGCGATTTCCCCCTGGATAGCAAGTCATATTCGTTTACTAAGGAAGTTAGTTTTTCTTCAAACGAATTAAGCAAAATATTTTACCGTAGGAGAAATAAAAGTAACGGTATTTACTATAAAAAACGGCCAAACGCGTTAAGTCACATTTGGTGTTGCCGTACGAGATATCATTGGGCGCGTTCCGATTTCTAGGCACTACATTTGCAGGTAAGGCCTAACAAATGGAACGGCAAACTGACTCAAAATGTAGGTGACATTTCACATCTGTTTTTATGTCATATTCGACATATTCACTTTTTGTTTTTACTTTTGTCATATGTGAATTGTGAAATACAAAGTGCAAAACAAATTGGTTTGTTTTATACTTAGAAAAGAAAGCAGCACGTACATACATACATACAGAAAAATGGGTAGCGTAGAAGATGATATGCTATGTAAGTAATATTATTCATAAATGTAAATGATTTTCTAATGATTTAAATCCTAGGCCAAGTTGCATTATTTGTTGTGAACGATTTGCTGAGCCAATCTGCAGTACTTCAAAATTCAAATCTGTCAAATCTAGAATCTTTGATGAACCAGTAAGGAACCCAAAATATTACGAGGAAGTCATTCCAGCTTATTCTTTGGAAGATTTTCGTCTTCACTTTAGGATGAGTCGCACATGCTTTTCGGTTTGTTAAGAAACTTTTTACTAAAGAAATAATTTTTATAAACATACATACATACATTTCTGCAGGATCTGGAAAAAAAGTTATTGCTTTCAGTATGGGTGTTACTAAGCAGGAAAGTTTCCTCTCTGCTGGAGATCGATTCAATTTTTCCAAAAGTTCAGCGCATAGGATATTCTGCAAAATACATCTAGACATCTAGTCTTGTGCAGTTTAGCGAAGAAGTATGTGGAATGGCCATTAAGAAGTTCATATCTCGAAATTTCACGAGTAAATGTATTCCCTGTTTTATGATTATAAAGCTATGAGCTAACCGTAATGTTTCCATAGACTTTTAAAGAAAAATCTGGAGGATATATTCCCGGAATTGTTGGCGCAATTGATGGTTGCCATATACAAATTAAGCAACCAATCAGGAATCCTATCGACTATTACAATAGGAAAAATACACATTCCATCATCTTGCAAGGTAAAAACCAGAAAAGTGAAGCATATAATATAATACATAACTGATTGTCCTTTAAGGTGTTTGTGACCACAGAGCGGTGTTGATTGATATTTATGTTGGAGCACCTGGTAGACTGCACGATGCTAGAGTCTTCCAAAATAGCACCCTCATAGAAAAGATTAAAGAAATTTTACCACCTGAATTTCATCTCTTGGGTGATGCTGCGTATCCTTCTCTGGAAAACCTAGTGACACCTTTTCGAGACAATGGACATTTGACAGAACAGCAGTCACATTTTAATACAAGTCTTAGTAGCGCAAGCGTTACCATAGAAAGAGCATTTGGATTGCTGAAAGGAAGATTCCGGAGACTGAAGTATGTTGATGTCAGTAACCCCGTCATAGCAAATAAAATAGTGGTTGCTTCCGTAGTATTACACAATCACATACATTTATTTTCTGATGACGTATTTTTGGAGGTAGAAATTCCAACAGCCAGTATCAGTAAGTTCGAAAATCAACATATTAAAATCGGCAGAGAAGGACAACCTGGTACAAGAAAACGAGACTACCTACTTTCTTTTTTTTTAAATAAAAACAAGGATTCAAATCAATTCATATATTTTTTTATTTTGAATGTTATTAATATTTCTACTATGTATATGTACTTACACAATTAAAAAAAAAAACAAAAACCAAACACAAAAGGCATGCAAATTAATAAATAAAATATATATAACTATAAATATTAATGATAACTTAAAAAAATAAAAATGCTAGAATGAAAATGCGTTAAAGTATGATGATATGTTATAGAACCATAAATATACATATGAACATACTGCCTTATTGCAGAGAAAATTTCTTTTCCTCCAGAGGCAGCCTTCTCTCATCTAGTTCCAGCTGCCTCTGTTTGAGGATTTAGATTTCCCGTATTTCCTCGAGGATTTTCTCCGCCACTTGCAGCTTCCTTTCCTCAATGTGCTTCATCTCTAGTCGGGCTTTATCAGATTTGTTTCTTCTTGCTGTTGGAGCTGTGCCGTGCGAGCTGAAGGTGCCTGATGTTGGAGAGGATGCTGCCGAGTCTTCCATCAGATCCGAAAGACGGAACTGATGACCTGATGGTCCTGGACATTCGTCAGTCATTGTATCGAAAGTAGGACAATCCTGTACACGGACTTCCTCTTGGTAGATGGAGCACATCACCTCGTAATAAGCCCAAGTTATCCGGCCCCTTCCTGTGGACGTTTTTTTATTATTATCCAAAATTTTATGGAAGTGGGCCTTCATATTTTGGAGCTTTTTATCGAGGGTATGCGCTCCAAAATTGTACCCCTTTTGTTTTCAATGATTTTTGAATGTCCAGGAACATCGTCCGCCGCTTCATCTTCGGATTCCTCAGTTCAGCTTTTCTCGTGAGAACCTCCTCCAAGAAGAGAAGCACATTTTTGTGTTCCCATGAACTTTCGCTTTCTAAAAAGATGTGAATTAAAACAACAAATTAATGTCGGAACTTCCTAAGGAACTGCAGCCAGGTATGCCTTCGGCTGAAACACCCCCTTCGCTGGTCTTACCTGCTATAAAAACTCCCTTAAATGCTTATTTATTTTTATAATAATAAACTTACCACAATCGCCGTCACACTGAACTGCAAGCAGATTGTCCATATAATTGGAGGCAAACGCTGGATCTGAAAATTAATATAAATTTAATTTATTTGTTTTTTTAATGAGACATAACATAATTTACCATTCATTATCCTCTCCATAATATCCTCAAGTTCATCCAAATTACTTAATACACCAATTGGAGAATTATTATTTGTTGTTGGTTCATTTACATACATATGTTAAATGCCGATATTTAAAATATACAAAATATTATACAGAGAGAAATCATGCAAAACTTTAAGATCTCCCATAAATATCCAGACAGAATCGAATCTTCATCTTTCGATGAATTTGGTGTTTTAAATGTACCCAATAAATATAGCCCACATATTGAAGTTCCTTTACCTAAACCATTGAAGTCTTAGTTTTTATTTTATTCCTGTACAAACGGAATAGTAGATCCGGCCTTGACTTTTGTGGATCGTTATTCCTTCAACTAAAACAACCGGAACTTCTTGATTGACCGTATTAATATAATTTTTTTTTTAGATGGGTAAAAAGTTTTCGGATATATTATTTTGTCCCATAAATTCCGTCTTCGGCAATCTTACCTGAAATCTGACTATTTGATCGGAAAAGTCACATACATACCTCGTGATGTACTTTAGTGTTCCACTCGAACCATTTATACATAAGTCTATTCTCTACATCAATGTTGCTGGTTTCATGTATAATAAATCTAACCCGAATTTCATAACATTGGGAGGACCTCCAAGATGGGAAAGCCTTTAATTTTATAATTAAATTGATAATTGTCGATTTTCCAACTCCTCTTGATGCACTAAGAAATATGCTTAGATATTTTCGTTTTTAAACTTTTTAAATGTACTATAAACTATAATTTAAAATCATGATTATGATCTCGGCTTTTGAAACTTTAGATGTAGTTGTGAACTTATTTGACGTCATGTCTTTATAATGCTGAACACCTCCCTGTTCCACGATATCTATTTGTTGTTCCTTATTTATTGAACTTGCAGAGTCGAGGTTTTCTTTTCGAATTTTCTTTATTATTTTCTGCTACTTGGCAGGCTCTTTCACTACTTTACTTCAATCGTTGTTTCGAATGAAGGCTTGTTTAATGTTAGTATTACCTATCTCCAAGTAATAAAACAAGAATTTTTTCTTTATACTAATTTTGCGAATCTTCTACTAATTTTTATTTTCTGCATCGAATTATTTTGGACTTACTCCTTTGCCGAGAGTCATTTCCATCTTCGTTGTGTATTTGAGACTATGAATAGTTAGCTGCAAAATTGGCTAAGCACACATTTCCCAATGACGGAGGTCTTTTGCTATATTTTAGAAAAACGTCTTCCATCGAAAGTATATTTGGTTTTAGCATCATTACTTATTTATCACTTGGACTTGTGCTTATGCATATCATACCGGGACTGGTTTCGATAAGAGCAGCTTCATGAGCAGACATTCGGTTGCTGTTTAAGAAACGTACGCGAACGCACTTGTACCCATTATTTATATCTGGGGCTACATCCCTTAATCCAGAATGATAATCCAGAATCATCTTTTAAAATGTAATTTACAATACAATTTACGATTCTATATTACTCGAGAATATATTATACAAATATATTCGCTTCGAACAAATTTAAGATATCCTTGTTACATGAATTTATTTCCACTTCCAAACTCATTCCCTTAAGAAAGACTTGTGTCTTTTTCAATAAAGTTCTTATTGCTATAATGTAGTCTGTCTCTGTAATTTTTAAAATTAATAATATTTCCTCAAATGTTATCAATTCTGGATTTTGAAAATATTTCTGTATTAAGCACCGACTGCTTTTTAACGTTGTTAATAAATGTTTTACAATATCTTGGTCAGACAAATGTACTCGGCATGTCTGGTAATGGAAAATTAAACCTGCATCCCATTTTATTTTTCCTTCCTTGGTATACGTATGATTTTTCCGGTCGCACTCGAACGTTATACATAAATGTATCGGTGAGATTTATGCATTCTTGTGTTTTTACGTGATCCTTACAGTTTGTATGTATGTATGTACATACATAAGAGCACTTTCCAGCTATAGGAACTTGTGTTCGTGAGAAGACCCTCTCATTTGAAATTCTACCCTTTTATAACTAACCACAACACGAAACTCATTGAATGGACCATGTTCTTGCCGTAAGTAATTCAGAAGCTTACTAATTTTTGATCAAAATACCGTGCACACGCTACAGGATCATTCCGGATTAATTCAGTTTTCTCATTTTGATCTAAGGATATAGCTTGTTCTTTGGTTAAGTTCGGCCATGTATTAGTTTGACAACAATTGAATTAACTCTGCCCAGTTTCCTTCCATATAAGAATTAGGATTAATTTACCCAATTGACAAATCATTGCCATTAACTGTCCCTTCTTAAGTTCTCAATATGGTGAAGATGATGGAATTTTGTTATGTAAGTACCCGATAACCATCGTCGTGATGAATGAGACTTTCAATTCCGTTTTTATTCAAAATGTTTCCTGATGTTGAGTTGGACGCTTTACCTTTTCTTTGCCATATATAAAGAATTAGTATTCACGTACCTCTTCTAAATCCGGTCCATGAGAGCCGTCTCAACAATTGCCATTGCCGTGGTTTTCGCCTTATTTCCTTTAGTACTCCGCTTTATGATCGCCGGTTCCTGAGTTCACATTACCGTCCATTGGGGGTACTCCCCTCAAAATCTCGGATAGCGCTAGATACCTAGGACTCGTTCTTGATAGAAAATTGAACTGGAGACCTAATATCAATGAAAGAATTAAGAAAGCAACTATAGCCTTCTATACTTGTAGTAGAATATTTGGAAAGAATTGGGGTCCAAAACCTAAAATTATTCTATGGATGTATACGGTGATAGTAAGACATATTCTGACGTTTGGTTGTCTTGTATGGTGGCCGTCCGCCAGCAAGTCCACCAACTTAGCGGCCCTCACGAGGATCCAGAGATTGGCCTGTATTGGCACCACAAGTGCCATGAGAACAACACCTACTGCAGGACTAGAGGCTATCCTCAATCTTCTACCTCTGGACATTTTCGTTAAAACCTCGGCAGCTATAAGTGCCCTAAGAATAAGTCAGTCTGATAGCTGGAATCATAATGCAACAGGTCATTCCATGATCCTGGAGAAATATCTAGGAAAAGTCTATGCAACGGATTACCTAACTCCGTCCCTAGATTTTCATAGACCGTTTACTAGCTCGTTCCCCAGCAGGGAAGAATGGAAGGATGGCCAGCCTGCCAACACACGTTCCATCTCTATCTATACAGATGGATGTAGGCGTGGGGTCTGGCATTTTTTCTGAACCGCTGGGGATATCTAGATCAGTCCGCCTCCCTAACCATAGCAGTGTTTTCCAAGCGGAGGTCCTGGCAGTGGCAATAGCTGCCCGTGAGACTGCGATGAGGGCAATACCACCGGAAGGTATCACCTTTTTCATCGACAGCCAGGCGGCAATAAAAGTGATTACTGCTACTGAAATAAAATCCAAGCTTGTGAAGTGCTGTCGCGAAGACCTCAAGGTTCTTGGAACACAGCACAAGGTTACACTCTGCTGGGTCCCTGGAAGGTGTTCCAGGCAATGAGAAGGCAGACGAACTGGCAAGAAGAGGCTCTGAATCTACGTCACCGACCGAATTATGCTAAAGGATAGGAAGTCTCTTTCCGTCCTTATAGGAATTATTACGGGGCATAACTCTCTTCGGTACCACATGAGGAAGTTAAGACTCACGGATGAAGATCTATGTCGGGGATGTGGAGACGGGGAAGCTAATGAGGATACAACCCACTTTCTTTGTCACTGCCCTGGGCTTATCCACCTTAGATTCAAATTTCTAGGGCGACACTTTTTCCGTGACCTCGAAGAATTAGCGAACAGACCAATAAATGACATTTCTAGGTTCATCAAATCAACGGGATGGTTTGGTGATCCACAAGATACTAATCAGCACTAGGGTTTACCAAGGGCAAGGGACTTTTTCCCCTTTGGGTATCACAATGGGTCTGTATTGACCTGAGTGTGGCGACGTGTTCTAGTCGCCGACCCACATACCTAACCTAACCTATGATCGCCGGGGTCTGGAATGCCAGTGACATCGTGGTCGTTGCTCGAACCCGCGAGGTAACGCGATCCTTTTTTGAGAAGGATACGTTTAACAAACGAGCCGATATTGCGCATCAAATTCAGAGTCTCCCTCAGCTATCTTAAAGCATCTTAGATGCCTTTAAAGAATCTTTCGACCGACTCTGTTTTAGTCGTCGAGTCAACGGTGGGATTTGGGATGTGGTGTGAATGACAGTGGACGATTGGGGTGAGAAAACATGAGATATAGTTATCTTTTGGCTCGGTCTCCTTTGGAGACGGTGTACTGAGCCCCTACACCGCCACAAGGTATATAAATATGTACATATGTAACTATTATGTTTACAATAAAACTTATTCGTCTATTTCGTTAGGTGTGTTTCGGTCATCATTACAAAGGCATTTAAAAACGTCGTTGTTTTCATTCAAACGCTTTTCAGTGTAAGACCGTATTTTGTTGAGGATTTGCTAGCTTGCCCGCATCTATGTACTCATCAACGATGAACTCGATTTCTTGGTCATATTGCTCAAAATAATTCTTATCAAGTTGAATGTCTTATTTTTGGTAAAGGGTTGTCGTTAATAGATATTCTAAAGTATCACAAACTGCTGCTGTCCGTTTTAGCTTTATTTGAATTGTTTTAATGTTGTCAAGTCGATTCGGTAGGAGGACCTCTAGCATGTCATCGATTAAGTGCTCTTATTTGCATAAAATTGATATACATACATACATACATATGTATGTACATATGGAGAAACCATCCTCTCCTCCAATGGAATATCATAAACCCGTAACAGGTATTCTTAGAGATACGGTGTCTGATCGATAATTCCCTGATACGATTCTAATGGGTACCCAATTCTAAAGAGCGTGCCTCCAACTAATACAGATAAAATGCTACTGGTGGTTCACTTTATGAATAAACGGACTGAAACTGAATATTTAAAATGTATATTAAATGACTTATATATAATTTATGCTACTTCTATTTAAATACTAATAAATTATTTTCGGAATGCAAAAATACTTACTTCATATTTTAAACGAAACACAGGAAAACACTGAATTTTTTTGAAAGTTATAATCCACGGCAATGCACGACAACAATTTGATATACATACATACATATGTTGTTTGTACATATAATCATTTAAAAAAATAAAAGAGAGCGACGAAATTCTCTTTATTGCATTTTAACGGAAAACTAAAAAATGTAAATACAAGGGGGCACGCTAGGGCTAGAGTTTTTGACAAAGTGTAATGAAAAACATTACTTTCAAGTTCTAAATTTCAGTATTTTATTTCATCATACATTTTTCCATTTAACATTTCAATTTTCGTATGACATTCGGTGAAGAAATAATAAAAGAATGTGAGTGATGGGCTAAAAACGATATTCACAAAATCTAGAAATTGTCATAAGTAAATATCTATATTCCGTGCTATTTTTTAAATGTTTTTTTTGTTTTTGGTGTAAATTTCAAATCAGGCTCCTCTCTTTCTTCATGCAACGCTTGATTTTCCAAACTTATTCGTAAATCTTAAACAAATATAGGAGAAATAAACGGAATTCAAAAAATATTAAATTTGAATCAAGTGATGCATCATTTTCAGTTGAAACCTTCCGGATCCTTCGGGTGTGCTAATTAAAATGCCACAACAGAACAAAAATTCAAACGGTAAATGTGATGTTTCATCAAGCAATCAGTCATTGACAGATCTTTGAACCCTTGTAAAAGTTTTATCAGTACACCGCGTTGAAAAATAAACTAACAATATAAATTTTCCTATTGGTGTGCTAGTTAGTCTGCCTTCAGCGCACGTACGATGTACATAAGTCGATGTGTGTTGTTCAACAAATAAACAAAAATCTGAAGTTACCACGTGAAACTCGATGAAGAGTACTGTAGCCTGATGGGTCTCATGACTGCACACTGCCCCTCTTCGTCTAATACATCAATCTGTAAAGAAATACAACATATTAATGTCTATCATACACATAGTAAAAATAACTATGTATGTTCTCAAAATAAATGTATTATTTGGCTCCGCACCAAATAATGTCTGTTGTAACTTAGGTAGTTCCTGAACGTCGAAAATTTACGTTTTTCTTGGAGCCTATGTATTCATCATGTTTATAAGGTTGGATGTCGTCCTTCAGTCGACGTTTTTTGAAATCTAGAGAAGGAAAAAGGTATTGTTGTAATATGTACACATACATATGATACTTTACATTACTTGTCTCTAGCTGAGTTCCTTCAAGTATCTTAACATAAGAATGCTTCAAATAAATCCCATTAAAACCCACTGTTTCTCAACTTTTGTCAATGGCACTATTAATAATATTAATAGTAATAGCAATTTAAAATTTATGTCGATTATTTACCGCAAAACTATTTTTTTGACTTACAAACTTGGCAAGGTAAGTTTTTCTGCATTTGTTGACAATACAATATTTCATATTTTACCTTTGCACTTTTCTCCAAATTATTTGACCGAACTGAATAATTCGTGTGCATTCGTACACATTTCTCAAAGTCAGTTATGATTTGCTTAGGTGTTTAACTTATGTTCATACCGGTGCTTGGATGATGTTTTTTCTAGAAGAATTCAGTGCATACAGCTTTACTTTTTTGGAATATGAAACAAAAAACAAAAGGAATTATTTTCGAGGGTGAGCGCCATGACTTAAGTGGTTACTGCGTTGGATTACCGAACAAGGGCTTCGAGGTTCGAGTCCCAGCCGTCTAAACAAACATCCGAGAGTGCAAATTGACTTTCGGACAGAGCATTAAACAGTAGCCCTTTCCATTCAAATATAACACGCACAATACGAATAGATGTAAGAAGCTAGGCCCCTGGGTTACTTAGACCTGTTGTGCCGAACATTTGTATTTTTATAAGTACAAGGTCGAAAGTGCCGTCCATAATCCAACATTTTGATTCAATAGTTTTAAATTGGACTATGTTCCAAGGATTATAATCATTTCATCATTTATTTTCTTTTCGCATGTTACGTGCACGAACATTTTTTTGTTTTAAAGTGTTTGGCAGATAAGATCTGGATGCCTATTCACACTTAACAACATTATTAGTAATTATTTAACTAGGTTGTGCTGTGTTATTTTCTGTATCACTTTTAATGTTCATTATTGTTATTTTATTTTTCATGTGCGAGAGAATCGTGACCATGTTCACCAGAAATTTAACAATTTTATGCTTATTGTCAGAAACACTTTATTCGCCCGACTTTTACAAAGAAGTTTATTATTTAGAAAACACATCCACGAGTACCTACTTTTTACTTTTATGGCTCTCTATACCTAACCGTCAACAATTAATTTCTTAGCATCTTTATTACTGTATACAATATCAACCTCAATTTTAATTAAGCCTACCCTAATTTATACCCTACAGTCCATCACTGAACTAACCATAATCATCAGTTAAAATCAAATAGTCATATTGATGCAAAGTCCACACCACTCGTGATGTGATATTGCTAGGCAATATAAATAACTGCACTCTTTTAGGTACATGACAACTAATCTTTACCTCCTCATGCTCTTATTTGTGTGGCATGTACACACTTAAAATAAAAAATATGTTTAAATTAGAAATAGATATGTACCTCCATTTATAAGGTAGTATAGGTTCATAATTTCGCGAGATTATTATTCTCTATATTTCGATAGCGATATTTTGAAATCCGGTCAATTGTACCCATTCCAAAAAAATTATATTTATTTCGTTGCCAACCAAGGCTCTAATTTCCTAAGACCAACCCGCATTTTGCAAATTCGTCCATAATATTTTGTAGTTAATAATTCAGAATATTTAATATTGTTACGAAATTTATTCTGAGAGCTACGGCGACCGCAACTATTTTCTGAAATGCAGCAGAAGCAGCAAATCGGAGGAGCTAAAAGTAGAAAAACCAGCTATGCACCAGATTGAAACCGCTAAAAAGGCCAACACCACTAAAAAAACAGCGGAAAATCGGCTACAGTGCTCGTGTATACGGGATATAAGGAAGTTAAAAAATTCCAAGAATTTCTTGTTCCATAAGAATTTAAGAAAAAGACTTGTATCCGAACAGGGGATATAAAAAACAGTTTCAAAATAACTTCAAATATTCTTTTATTATATGTGAACCAAATCAAATTAGTACATATTTATAAATTTAGAGCTATATTTCACAATATGGCTCGTTATATTCTAGTTGTAATGTACCTACTTACTACGTGGGTTTAATTATTGTGTTAATTACTCGTCAGCGTTGATTGTTGACATTCTTGTCTCCACATATTTTCCAAGTACTCACAGGAGCAGACACACATAGAAAGGGCTGAAATGTCATCTTTACAATGGACTACAAAAAATATTATAAATTATATTACAGCTGGGAAAATAACCATAGGCTAGACGGACAATAGTGTAACATTTAATTACTTTAATGCTATAACAGCCTATCCGCATCAAAATAACTATGTATTTATTAAAAAACGTTTTTAATATTCAAAAATGATTAGAGGCGTTACAGTCGTTTCTTTAATAACTGAGCACTTACCATGTTTTTGCTTTTCTTCGAAGTTATGATCAGGTGTCCACACATGGAATCAAAGTTAGTTGTGTTCTTTATTCGTTAAATGAATGTACACTGCACTTCATAAGAAGAGAAGTGCAGTAACAGGTATCTAGTGGATTTCATTTTATATATTCCGGTGATTATCGTGTTCCGAATTCTATAAAAAAAATTAACCAGTCAGAGGATCTTTGGTTTTAAACAAATAAATCTGGAAACTCATCTATGAAATTCTTGCCCAAAAGCCAAAATGGAATTTCTTAGATTTTTCCATTTAAAAAAAAAACCGCACTGACATCCACGATTGCTTGACATTTGAATCAAAGGTTCGGTATTCTTAGATGTCTCTAGCCTAAAAGCTGTGAATATTCTCTTGGATAAAGTGTTGTTAACCTAGCATTTTGGGCTGCATTTACATCTGGATACAACTTATTGAGGTCATAGTACTTTGTCGGAAATTAAATCGAATTACCGAAGAGCAGTTTCACATCCATATGTGATTTATGTAATTTTTTATAAGACGAATTTGTGTTTGACTAAACGATAAAGGATAATATAAGTATTTGATTTATGTTACAATCTTACTTACAGATCAAACAATATAGGAGTTCACTCCCAGGAAGCATATTTCCAGAAGCTTATAATCTCCAGCTATTCAAGAGCAGAATCAACAGACATATCGAGTGGTCTGTACACTGTATTGCCTATAAATGGATACACAATCTTTGGAAAGACTTTATGATTTCGATGAGTCTTTCGTTGCATTGTTCAAAGTAAAGTTCCTCCACCGAAAATCGCCGACATCACCATTTGAAATACATCACATTCGGCTAATGTCGCTCGCAGTTGCGGCAGGATATCTATACACCCTTTGCTTTGTTATGAGGATTGTAAGATACTTACAGGGCCTACATTTGGAGTTAGCAGAGGTTGGCGAAGTAGGAGCACTCATCAGTGTTTACCTGATCAGCTTTTGTAGGGGAACAACTCTTCTTGTACACCGAAAAGAAATGCGGAGATTGTTACAAAATTTAGAAAACCTTTTTCCTTTGACAAGGCAAGATCAGCTGAAGTATCACCTACGTAACTATGCTAAGGCGATTATTCTCAGGGGTAAAGTTATGGGGATATTGGTAACATTCGCCAGTGCTTTATACTTCACAATGCCAATTTTCAAATCATTGTTCGATTACACTTTTCAAGGCCAACAGTACATTTATCGGTATCCTTTCATCGCCTGGCATCCGTTTGATGACAATCGGATTTATACTTATCCAATGGTGTACATTTTACAAATGGCTACAAGTTTGACTGGAGTTTACCTTCTACTTAACGAGGATTTAGTTTTCACCACATCGGTAACCTACATGTGTATGCACTATACGCATCTGAATGAATTGCTGCGTCAAGTTGATGCTAGGTCCGAGGCGAGAAGCCGTCTTGAATTGATTGCGCTCATTAAGTACCATTGTGCCTTAGAACTGTGAGTCACCTTTAACAAATTTTCTCTTCCTAAACTTTTAATTAATTACAGATTAAGGGACGATGTCGATACAATTTTCAGTTTGAGTACATTTATCGGTTTCACCATCATGAAGGCGTCGCTATGCTTGTTTTTGTTTGCGATATTTCATGGAATTGATATAATCAATATGCTCCCCTTTACTTTGTCCTTTTTGGTGCTCCTGATACCGACTTATCTAAGGTGCTCCAATGGAACGGATTTACGTAACGCTGTAAGTTCATAGCAGCTTTGATTAACTTAAGGGACTATTAGCTATCAATTTTTTCAGAGTGCAAATTTGATTCAATCGATCTATGATCACAATTGGTACGAAGGAAGGCCGAGTCATCGAAGGATGGTTACGATTATGATGACAAGGGCAAATATACCTGCATTGTTACATGCGTCCAGCTTGAACATTATAAGTTTGGAATATTTCAAAGAGGTTACTTGTCTACCAAGTTCAGCTATCACTGATTACTAATAATTCACTACATTTTAGTTTCTGCTTCAAACCTACCAGATCTTCATGTTTTTGCACAATTTTTCTAACTAAGATGTAAAATAATGCGCTCCAAACATTTGCTTAAGAGAAGAATGAACTTATGTATTACCGAAATAAACATAAAATAAAATGAAATATATATGTATGTATGTATATATATGTATGCCATTTAGAATAAGAAAGGGATGATATTAAAGAGTAGAAATTTATTCCAAGACGATTCAGATTCGCTTCATCGAACATTTCCTTCAATAACTCCATTGTTTTGCCGGCAGTATGGCAAGGGGCACCATCCTGTTGAAACCAAATGTCTTGCAGACCATTTTCATGTAGTTTTAGCGTGAAAAAGATTTTAGGTGTTGTCTAGGGATTAAACCTGGAGCCCCTTACTACGTAACCCAACGCACTAACAACTTAAGCCACGGCGCCCACAACTAGTGCTAAAGATTTTTCAATAAGGACAACAAAATAAGGTCCAATCACACCTCCGACATGCAACAACGCAGTTAATTATATCCACTAATGTATATTTTGCTTTTTGATAAACCCACTAAGCCAAGAATGAGCTTCGTCGCTGAAGATAAATTTTCAATGTCATTCAGGATATTCCTCAAAGGTTTGCAGAGCTCAATCGCAAAAGTTTCAACACTTCAAATGATCAAGCGGCTTCAAGACTTTAGTTAATTGAAGCTTGTAAGGGTGTGGTCCAAGATTTTTCGGCACATTGTGGATTGAGAGATACATAATTCTTGTGAACGGCGTAGCACTACGTGTTCGACCAGTGCATTGTCTCATTATCTCAGCAATATTCAAAAGTCAAAATGTGGACTCGAATCTGTCTACTACAGCACTCATAGGCTTTTTGGTGAAATGGTTATTATGACCGAAAATAAAAGTAAACGCTCTTAAAGTTCCTACCACCGAGTCAGAAGTAATGTTGCATTTAATTATATAATAATATCCAAACATTGTAAAAAATGTAAAAATCTTGTCTGACGTTTTGACATTGATAGACCATAAAAAAAAGTTTAAGGGTGCGATTTTTACGGATACAAAATTATTATGTCACTATTGAAAAATCTTCACGAGCTCCGAAAGCCTGTCAAGATGTCGAGGTAGTCAAAAATGCTAAATTGATTTGAGTACATCGACTCAAGAGACAACAATGCTTCAGTTTCAAATGAAGAAGACAAAGTTTCGAATTTAAAAATGGATCACATTTAGTCTTTCCTTTGTGCATCCAGACTTTTAATTAAAATGCCAGTTAAAGTTCCCTAATATGTTTGAAAATTTAAGTCTGAAAAGAACATTCATTTCAGTTACCAATAGGTACTTATTTCAGCTCATTCAGCTTACGAACTTTCTAAAACTCTTTTCAAGTCGTTATTTGCTCTAACAACATCATGCGACCATAACGTTAACCCAAGCTACACGTGATTCAAAAGTATTTGAAACTAAACTCTAGCGAATGACTTCCATAACACATGTCCTTAATCGCATAACACTGATAATTACCATAAAGAAATTTTGCTTCCATAAATGTTAACGACACTAGCATAGGTACGACACCGTTTTGGCATGTCCTATGTTACTGTTTGAGGCTACTAGCGTCGAATGGAACCATCTGCGTGTAATTTTAAAACAATCATGTGAGGAGTACAATATTGAAATAGAAAAAAAACTCTGTCCTTTCAAATGGGGAAAAGTTTAATCCAGATTTCCTTTAAATTAAAAGCAAACACTGCTGCAACCCCTCTACACTGTTGTCTGAACAAACACATCCGACACGACAAATTCCATATTGACATGTCCCAAATTCGAATCCGATGAGAGATCCTTTGAGAAAAGTTTCCGTCGTAAAATTTTCCAATCTTCCATATTTACTTTGTTTCGTCATAAATCTGTGGTTTTGAATAATTGGCATGGAAGACAACATAGCTCATCTTCTCATCAATGCGACCGAGATGAATCTGTCATACCCCCCAAGAGCCTGATAGCCGTCGTAGAACAACCCCCATTTGCGATGGAAAAGAAAAGGAATATCATTAAATTCAAAAAAGTCCTACAAGCACATCCTACTGCAGGGATGGGGAGAATGTGTCTCCCTAACCGCACCAGCAACCCTTATTACCGCTCGAGAAATATACACAGCGCAAACGAGAACAACATTTATCTTCTAATCCCAGAAAGCTGTCGTGTACGACAGAAAAAGTTGTAAAATATCCTTCGGCTATCTAGACCTCAGCTTATGTTTGTTTTTTTCGGTTTTCTCCAGTCCCATATGTATCAATATTTATATTCATAAGCAACGATTATATCAAAAAGAGAGCCTGCTTGTTCGACAGTGTGTCAATATTTGAGAAGGACGAAAGCTCTGCGTAGGCTTTTACGTTTTTATTAAATTCTATCTGTGTCCGCTTTCTGCTGACAAGTTAATTAAAACCCACATAGTTCGTTGCGGCTTCACTAAGTCGTTTTTCAGATTAAACTGTTTAAACGGACTCCCCAGGCAACCACAGCATTTTCACCGCCCCACAAATTGGGGCAATTTTCTCTCTTATCTCACAGTGCCGCTCCAAGGAATACAGATGACTATATCTGGGCAGGGAATCATTTAAGATAGAAGTGAAATGAAATGGAAGCAGCAGCAGCATTTCGAAGAGAAACAAGTAAAAATAAAAAGCAAATGACATTTAAAAGGGATTTGCGCATTCGGAAGATCGGAGGCATTGATGTGGAACCCGTAGCGCTCCAAATTGTAAATCCTTAAATGTTATCAACTGCTCGTTGTTAACCTAGTGGGGATTTGCAGCAAACTTAAGCAATATAACGTTCGAGTACGATTGAAACCAAATGATTAGAAAGTCGACAGTAGAAATGTGCGGGCTGGTACCTAAGCTTGAAAGTGTTCGTTGTGTAGCCGGTTTAAGGCGATAAACCCTAACGACATAATCCACAACGTAGTATTGATTATATCCTCTCCAATTTACTAGTCGGTGGGAGATTTTCTTCAACTTTAGTTGAATTTGCAATTCCTGCAGTGCTGAGCGTTTGTAAAAAACTCGATTTTCGATACACTGCGCCTTACATACGTACAAGCATTTTGATGGCAAACATATGTATAAACAAGATCCAAAATGTATTAAAGTGGGCTTATTTCATACCTTATAGAGGTATGTATGGAAAGCTGAAAATACGTTTTTCAATTATTTTCGAATGTCCATTGCTTCCTTGCATGAAAAACTCAAGGATGCCCCCTAGCGTCAAAACACACAATTTAGGAACTGAATACAACAAATTGAGATGTTGGCCATTATATTACGGTAAATATAAATATATGTATGCTACGTTAATGTACACTTGCATGTGCGTATATATACTATACTCCTGAAATAGATTATTAAGATGTTCGAAACTGAAAGAAAAACAACACAAATTAACTAAATATGTATTTATTAACACATTTATTTTTTAAATAATGAAATGATACATAGTATGTAGTTTGTTTCTTGCACCAAAATCAATACTGTCTGCAATTAAGGATGCTCTTGAAGTAGAATGGCTGTCCTCCTCTAGAGAGGTAAACTCAGTAAAATAACGCGATATTGGAGATGGTTGATTACTTCTCCCATTACTGTAGGATGATTTTGTAAATGGCTGAAAGTTTTTACGTATAGACATTTGGCCGTAAGTTGAAGAATATTGGCTATGGATGTTTAATTGTTTAGGGTAAAAAGGAGACTGATTAGAAGGGTTAAAAGGGTTGCTGAGGTTGACATTGTGTTGTAGTTAAAGGATCATCAAATTTGTGCGTGAGACTTTGTAAGAAAACCATTTTACTGCGAGGTTTCTCTCCTTCTAATGCTTTCAAAATTCTCAGTTCAACATCATCAGGTTTCTATTTATTGGTTTTGTAACCAGTGGATGAGAAACATCGGAAACATCAGCGGAATTTTGATTCTGCAATTCCATGCTTTCTTCCCCATCAATTTCTTGTTCGTTCCTCTGCTCCATACTATCCACAGTCTCCCGTTCATCATAGAGTTTACTTAAAAAATCCAATTGATCAAAATATACATATTCTTTTATTTAAATGCTTTTGAGCCTGTTATCTTGTTCGATTTACCCTCCTCTTATACTTCGAAAACGAATCTCGAAGATTAGTCCATTTCCTTAATACTTCTTTCGGTATCAGAAAAAATTAAGAGGATTCCACTGTAAGTGAAATTTCAAAGTATTGTACCTATGTATGTACATATATAACTTTTATCTTCTAGGTTTCTTGCATGTGGTTGAAGTTTTACTGATCTACACTACACGTTTAGAATTGGAATTTCAACGGCAAGTAGAATAACTTTAACTTAAGCCCTGTATCGCCTTGTGGGTCGTAGTGCCTCGACAATGCCTACGCGCCATCGTGTGCGGTTTCTGGAAATATGTCTCAGTTCTCCCCAACTCTTTCCCAGTTGCCGTGCTTCTTCTCAACTGTTCTGCGCCACGTACTCCTAGGATTGCCGCGTATCGTGCCATCCTGAGTAAGCGGGTTCCATTGCATCGCGTGGTTAGCTATGGACCTGACCAATCCACTGCCACTTTCGTCGTCGTATTGTTATGCCTACAGGTTCATGGCCCGTTCTCTGATAGAGTTATTCGTTAGAGATACGGTTTAGGCAGAAAATCCTAAAGATATATCGTGGGCACCTATTGACGAACGATTGCACCTTCCTCGTGATTGTGGCGGTCACCCTCTAGGTACCACATCCACACAGCAGAACGGATTCAACGTTGGAACGGAACAGTCGTAGCTTGGTGGTTAAGCTAATCGCATTGCTATGCCAAACTGTGGATAGTATCCCAAACGCAGATTTTGCTTTGCCTATTCGGCTGGCTACATCCACTTCGGTTCCGCCATCAGTTGAGACAATACTCCCAAGGTATTGAAAATGAGCAATGCATACATGAGTTGATGAGCTCGGTCCTAGGCTGATCATTTTTGTTTTTGCTGAGTTAATTTTGCTGTCATTTGGTGAAGGTTCTGTGTGACAGCAGGCATACATCGTCGACGCGTCGCTAATCACCAATAAAAATAATATTGGTGAAAGTATGCAGCCTTGCCGAAGCCCACTTTGATGCAGAAAACGTTCTTGTATTTTTATAGATTCAGGAGGAATCACTGTTGGACATTACCAGTGAACTTGTTTTGTATTTTGTCAGGGGCAAAGCACAGGTGTGGCTTTAATAACATTTTCTGTTTTCCCCCTAAGAAAGCTGAATCACTTATGTATGTCATTGGTCAAATTAATGCTACTACTTATTTTAACTTCCTGTGCCCTTTGTTCGGTGTTTTGAACCAAATTCTGACTTTAATTGGCATCATAGTTTCTCACAGCTTCCAGCAGTTACTATTTTGAGGTACCACAAAATTGCTCTAAACAGTCCTGGTCTAAGTGCCTAATGAGTACTTAAACTGGCATCGTTACAGGTGTTGCCACAACGAAAAGAGTGAGGAAATGTTAAGTAACCAAGCTTTTATGAAATAAAAATTCAACAACTTTAATCGAAATCAGAAAGTTCCGTGCCTATCCCAAAAACTTTTCCTGTTCTTTAGTCTGGGAAAATGCTGCTTTTAAGTCCTCAGGGTTTTTGATGTTTTACAAATCTAGCTGTGCTGCAGACACTATTAGAACCCAAACCCGTTTTAGCATAAGTTAATAATCCGGCGGAAGCTGTGGTACTTAAGACCTGTGACGCATATTTCACTCTCATTATTTGCAAGCCGGATATTTGCCACAGTCAACTTAGGGGCCGATTTATAATCACTTTTGGAATCAACATTGTAGAATTCTATAATGTCATTCCAAGAAGCTTTCTGTTGCCCGTTATAAATGATGTTATATTTATACAGACAATTTCAAGTGTTTAAAAAAAATTCTAAAACCATTTACGACGAAATAAGATTTTGCTGCAGAAATATCTAGAAGGCCAGCTAACTCCCTGAAATTTGAGCCCTGATCACAAACAAAATGCACTGGTATCAATTGACTTTCCAGCAGCGCCCGAATTGATTTAAGAAGCAACTTTTTGATGGTGTAAGGAGAGCACGAAGCAGTATGCAATTGGATGCTTCCATCTTCTTGCAATTCCTTGCGCCATTAAGACCAGCACATTGCAGGCAGAAAAGCCTGTGCGGTGTTCATCGATACCAAAATCTTCCAGCCCAACTACTGTGTCGGTTTTTCTGTTATACTCCAAATTAGCTTTCAAGGACATTTCGTCAGCAGAAATCGAGCAGTATTTATAAATTGCAATTGATTTAATTTTAGTTCTAAGCTCTTAACAATAAAATCAATGTTGCCAGGTGTTTTTTGACCACGTGGATATAGAACTCTAGGTTTTGTTTTAAGCTACGGGAGACACGAAATAAATCGAAACTATCATTGTTTTCCATTTATTACTATACCTTTTTCCCCTAACACTCCTATTTAATTTGTTTTGGGAGTTGACTACTATATCTTTAACTCGTATCTGACAATTTTTCAAATTTATTCTTTTCAAACTGTTTTTCACCCTGGAATCTAAGAATTTCCCTTTCAGGAACGCATTCTCCTGGTCTTTGCTCCGCAAGATTTTAAAAAATTCTGACCGACTTTTAGCTTTTCCTGAAATTTAGCTAACAGATATTTCAGATTTGGGCGTTCAATTCCTTAGGAAATCAGATGTCTGGGTACTTACGTCACACGTATACCCTAAATTTCATAACCTTTGTTTAAGATTACCTTAATTAAATATTCGTTTTGGCAACGAATAAATTGAATTTTTTTCATCTAAGAGTCATGAAAAAGCTTCTCAATTAACAATTTGCACTTACACTTACACGAACACAGCATTAAACAGTACATACATACATACATACTCTTCCAGATTTTCCATTGGGTCGAGATCCGGACTTTATGCAGGGCAGTACAGCGGAATACCTCAAGACTTGTGAAAATTCCTTTGTGAACTTGGATGTGATTCTTTCGGGACATTCGTGTCTCTTTTTCTTTACACTTATCATGCCAGTATATCTGACATACTTCAGGACCATCTACATATGTATGTACATATGTAGATTGAAATTTTTTTCTTTCGAAAATATTCTTCCTTCCAAAATTGGTATTTTCCGCGAACTCCAATCTAGCGAACTCGCATTGTCACCCATTGTTTTGCGATTCGTTTGACATATTCCAAGTTGGTATCAGCCTTGAAAATTTGTTGAATTTCCCGAATAGTCCTTGTAGGTACTTTTCTTCTGGTACTTTCTTTCTTTCCATAATTTTTACCTAATTCTAAGCATTAAATTACTACTGTCTTGTTTCTCTTCACTCGAGCAGCAATATCTTCTGTTGTCATTTTAAATACACGAAATGTATTATTTTTTTGAAAACTTTCCCGAATAACACCATACTGAAGAATGAAACCATACTAAGAATTTAAGTTGATTTGTTTCAGTTCAATGACTTCAACTTAAAAATAATAACAGCATTCAGTTTGCAATCATGATTGAAGCAATCATTTTCAGCAATCAAATTGTTGAAGTCAAAATGAGTGCAATCTTTTTGATTGCTCTGCATTCAGTGAAGTCACCTTGAAGTCACTAGCATTCACTGAATGCATTCAATCAGTTGAAATCGGCTCGAATGTTCGTTTTTTACAAACGATTTTACTGATAATGAAAACGTAATTGCTTTGATTTGTAAAACGGTAAAACGTAACTGCTTTGCTTTTACAGCTAGAGTGTGCGCGTGATGGTTAGCGGCACCACAAATGCATTCAATTTTTACTTGCACCTATACCTATAGGGCAAGTATTGCAATCGTGAAAAAAATCGAACTCGAGATTTTAATCAAACTTGACATTACTATGATGGAGAAGTCCAAAAAAGTAGGTCCGGCAATTCCGTCTGTCTGTCTGTCTGTCTGTCTGTCAGTCTGTCTGTCTGTCTGTCTGTCTGTATATTCGACTACAGCCTAAACGGCTGAACGGATTTACATCAAACTTCATATATAGGGTCTGTGGGATATTCCCTAGAGGCGAAATTTGAATTTTCATTCTAACCTCAAAATTAAGGGTAGTTTACTTAAGGCCGATTTCAGTTTAAATGGATTTTCTCGAAAACGGCTCTAACGATTTCGATAAAATTTGATGTGTGGGTTAGTTTGGGCATATGCTATGAGGTGGCATACCACGTTTTTCACGAAAAATTCGAATAACGGTAATATTGAAAATCAGCTGTTTCTCTGGTATTTGTTAGGCGATTGGGCTAAAAATTATTATTTGTAGGTTATAAGACAAGTGCAAAATAATGGCATACCAAATTTTGGAATGCCACGCCCACTTTTATAAAACTTATTTTTTTTCAAAATTTTTACTAGAAATTGAGAAAAAATTATTTAAGCAAAGTAATAGGCCTTAAAATTCTCTATAATTCACTCAAACACCCTATCTGGCAACGCCCACTTTTTATGGGCATTTTTGTAAAAACAAAACATCGAAACGCGGAATGCCACGCCTACTTTACTGGGAAGAGCAAGACTTGGACTTTAATCCTGATAAAATTATACACTTATAGCATTACGGTGCAAGTACGTACGACCCAGTCGTGCACTTTATTTTAAATCACTTGAAGTCATTTGAAGTCTTTGAAGTCAGTGAATGCATTCAATTTTTGAAGTCATTTTAATTCAAAATAATTTTGTTTTTATTTATTAAGTAATACGTACATGTGTGTATTTATGAAATACGCATTCACACATATTTCCCTCCAATAATCAAAGTTAAATCAGTGTTTGTAGAAAATGCAGTTGGTAAAACATGCATACCATATGTCGTATAATACATAGAGAAATAATCGAGATATACCCTATGAAATAAATATGTACATAGGTATATTTATGATTTATTTTAATAGCGATAAAGAAGACGATTGAGGCAAATAGGTGTTCACTTTATCTACAACTCATTTACACATTACACATCATATAAAGGAAGAAAGATAGGATATTATATAATCCATTTCAAATGGATGGTAACTTTGCTGCATGTGTTTTTTTTTTATTGTTGTTTATTGACGTCATTAAAGGCAAACATGCAGCAGACAGCTGGGTAAGGTAAAATTTAGAACTTGTGAAATGAGAAGTCAGCTGGTCAAGTAGTAGTTCAAGTTGTAGTGAATAGTGATAGTGTGGTGATCATAAAAAAACGGATTCAGGTGATTTTTCGGCTGATTGCTGGTCCCAATTTTTCACCGGAACAGAATAATACCTTGAAGAGATCCTATCCAATTTTCGAAGAAGCAGAGTCGATTAATAATAAGCGACAAAACTTTACAATAACGGCGTCACTATCATCTATGGACGGAGTTGATGTCTATGAGCTCTCCACCAGCACAGAGTCATCTCAAGGTATATCTAAGATGCCATGCAATTTGGAGATGGAGTTAAGTAGGTACGAGTGAAAAGGCAAAAACTTGAATTAGACGGTGGAGGGGATGGTCCTGGCAAAATTATTAAGTTTCAATAACATTTTTTTTCATATGTAGATAATCCATACATTTGTGGAGCCTCGTCTTAATAGTAGGCATGTAGTTGCGACAGTTCAGCGCTTCTAACTTGGAGCTAATCGATGAAATACGAAAGACGTCAACCCTTTTAGGGCAAACTTTACATGACAAGCTTATAGGTCGAGAAATTTAATAAATCATATAACATTAGTACGCTTTAATGTCACACTTCGTGCTAACAAAACATGGTCTCTCTCATAACATAATTGACTCTGTCATCTTTGAACAAGTAACAAACTTTTCTTTCTAAGTCGATCCCATACTATACATTCTAACCATCACCTACTTGTATCTTTATCCTTAACTTTAATGTATAGGTACACGAAAGTTCCTAAAGATATTACGTCCCTTAATTCCATTTGTTATGAGATAAAAATACGTTGGGAGATTTTCTTTGAACAAAAACACTCTCCTGTTGCTAATCTTGAGCTCGTGCAGGTGTAGGAATCCATCCATCATTCTGAAACTTTTCCCCCAGTTTCTTATTTTTTGTGTATTCTTTCATTATAATGAAAGGAAAGCAAAGCGACAACTCAGAGGATGATAAACTATATGTGTATAGATATATTTATTTATTTATTAAAGCTGCATAGCACTCTTCTTTGAAGACTTTATCCGATTAAAGGATATTCGTGGTAAGTATGCAGACAAATATTTCTTTATTCAAAGATTGGCGGATAATGTTAGCTTAATTTCTATTATTAATATTCCAAATTTTCTCCTACTTAATTCAGTAAACCAATGGTGGGCTGTACAAGGGCGAGCTAAAGTTAATTTAATTAATTCCATTTGTTGACGCTGAAAACGCTTTGTGTATACGAATATTTGATAAAAAGCTATTTTTATGTCTACCATTGATGAACGTCGCGTCGTTCCTTGAACACAGTAATTAATTTCCTTATTTGTTTTTGGAAAATTATCTGAAACACAATAAATCACATCGTCTGCGCAGAGGTCATTTAGACTGTAACAAAACAAAACACTCAATTCTCCTGATTTAATTAACATTCCACGGACGTAAATTTATTTAATGAAATTTTCCTTTCTCAAACAAACTTCGAATGTAAGTTTGGAAATCTGGGTGGAGATGGTATGGACAGGCACACTTTTTCCCTTCCAAATGTGACTTCAGCACGCCAGTAGGCCATCGCAATCCTGAGATTGATATTTTTATTAGAATTCCTCAGAAATCGAATAAGGTCGTTATCATGAAAAGTTTTCATTTGAGCGAAAATATGCTGAAGCACGCCAAGATGTAGGGTAATTACGTTTTCGAAAACTTAAGCCTAATATCCTTATTGGCTCAATGGCTGCTGAGATATTATGTGTAAAGTTAAAGGTGTGATTATTGGAATAGTAGTAAAGATTAGAAAAATTAACACATTAGACGATTTTGTAGACAAAGACAAAGATAGTGTAGACAAAGTTATGTTTTGTTGTCACAAAATTGGTAAGTCTAACATGCAGGAACTAGTTCAAGTTCAAGGAAGAGTGGTTCAAGTGTACAGTCGAATAGTCAAGTTTGTGTATAGTAAGGGAGTATTTCGGACTACAGATACAGAAGCTCCGAAAAAGGAGCATTGTCATCTAAAACTCATTGTATATAACTCAATACAATCGCATATATAAGAATTATCAAGTATCAGACATTAGGGTGAGAGTTCAAGGTTCGTTTCCTAGACTAATAGAAAGCTTTTCACAGTTCCACCTCCGGCGAACATTTGACAAACACCTGGAAGTATAGTTGTGATAAAACACATTCCTAAACAAGAATTGCATTTCTAACACGGCATTTAACAATAGATTCCTCTTATTGGGACGAAGATTATAACACGGATAATACGGAGCTGTCAAATGGAGAAATGAATTGATGGAGGTGATCAACATAGACTGTAGCGGCATCTTAGTAAGCCTGATAGTGGATCGGACACTCTTTTTGCTTAGGAAATAGAAAACAAGTTTATTATACATAAATTCTTGCAGGACCCCTAAAACAACCATTATAATGTCCGAACAATTTAAAAGTATCTTCCCAAATACAAATCCAACAAACACGACCCTTGCCTCCTTCGTCGGTCGCTCCAAAAGCACACCTTCGACCTTAATGCGATGTCATGTCAGAGTCAGAGCCATTTCTCACTTTCTCTGTTTGACATCTCTCTGGCTAGAAGAGGGTGACGTTGCAGATGGAATGTCAGAGGAATTTTCTCTTATCGTCCTGTCATATACCTATATTGAAGTGGAAAAGGCAAAAAGGGTCGAGAAAATACAAAAACAAATAAAACACCGAAGGAAAAGAGGAGAAAAAAAAACAACACGTAACAGACTACATTTGTTATCGTGTGCGAACTGATGAGACAATTTGTCATCCTTGCGAAATGTCAAGGGAGCGCCTCATTATTGCCGCATTGCCACATGTGTGACAACGAACAACACTATAGGGCGTAACGCACTCACATTTTAGCACCTGTGACCAAAACAACAATCTATCAGAGTTTACATCCTTTCGGGTGAATTCCATAGAAACTACCTTTAAAAGGACCTTTAAATCTTTGCGAGGAGAGAACTCACTCAAATTAAAAATGACAAATCATCCAACACAGTGCCGTCGAGAGCTGTACATTCATAATTAGGATTCTTTTGTCTTTTCGATTTCGTTGAGGGGTTGCTGTTGTATTGCACCGTTCTGGAAGTTACTCCTGACGTACGTGTTAACGAGGCTTCTAATTGAATAGGAGCTTCAGTTTGTGCCATAGTCAGGGTTTAAATTAAATGAATTTTCGCTGTTTGTGGCGCCTTCGTCCTTCAGGGAGTTTTGGGCAAATTAGATGTGGGAGGTTCGTCTATTTTTGTATGTATGTAGGTGGTGGGGAGCAACTTAAAATTCTACTGCTGTCGTTGTTGTTTTCTGCTCTGTGAAAAATATGCTGCTTTGTCTCTCTGCTGCATGCCAGAGCCTGGAGCCATTGGCATGTAAGGCGCTCATTTGCAATTCCTTTGGCATAATGATGGCAGGATTCAAATCCTCTTGGATTGTTTTGGGTGATGTGTGCAAGGATGGGAGGTTGCTGGTACGTGCTGTGGAAATTTTGTTTTCGCCTTGGGTAATCTACGGCTTCAAAGTAAGAATGGTACATCATCTTGTAAACCGAAGAAAGGTATAGTATCTTGTTTCAGTAAAGAAAATAACTTCAAGTTGAGAGGGAAAAATAAAAGTTTTTCAACATCCTACGTCTAATGTGAGAAAAATGTTTTAACGGTCGTCACCGTAGTTAAACTTCAAACTTGGCGCTGTGCATTGATAATACGTACATATGCATAAACGTGATATGAATATCAGTAATCGATAAATACCTTCACTAGCCAGATCTAGATATGTTCATATATCGAAATGGTACGAACTGTTAAATTTGTTTTAACTGATAGAAGACATTAAATATAAAAAAGGATATTTTTTAACCAATTTTTAAAGTAAAAACTCTGAAGTTATTAATGGAGTACAATGACGCATAATAAAATAAACGATATGACATTGAAATCGGTAACTCGATGTAATCACAGTTCTTTTAAACCCACTAGGCTTATACAGGGTGGGCCAAATACAAGTTTCTTTTTCAAAATGCAATAAAATGAACAAAATTAAATTTTTTTTCCATGCAATATGACTTTATTTGCAATAGCAAACATTTATTTGCAATAGCGAACGTCATTCAAGTGGCTGTAGCGCATTCTGTCACTCCAATTTTCCAAGACCTTGTTGATGGTTTCGGGCTGTAGCTCACGGATTGCTTAGATTATCTATTTGGCCTTAAGTGCTTGAATCGTTTCCGAACTGTTGGCATAACATCGATCCTTCACGGTTCCGCACAAAAAAAAAGTCCATAGGATCAAATCGCTGCTCCAAGGCTGCCAATTGACATCGCCAAGACGGCTGATAAAACGATTTGGGAATTTGGCAAAAGATCGAGTATATAATGGGCTGTGTGGCATGGCGCGCCATCCTGCGTGAACCAGAGGTCGTCTAAATGTCTTCAATTTCAGTAAAAATAAGAAAGTCGGAGATCTCAGTGCAGCAATGTTGAGCTGTTAAGATCGAAGGCGAGTTGATGACGAGTTGATGTTCGTGAATTGAGTCTCACACTCTCAGCTACAGCAGCCACATTCTCGTCTGTACGACGACGGGGACCATGGGTGTCAGAATAACCTATGATTTAAAAAGAAACTACTAGATGGCCACTCTTTGCACTTGGCACTGGTTTCAATAATTACAATATGATTATGAGAATCATTTAGAGGAAGTGAAGTGGCCCAGTGCCCACTCTGGGAAGGATCGACTACATTAAAGTGATCATACCAAACTTCCAGGCTTTGGAAAGAAACACATTTTTAACTTACGATTCCTAACATCAGCTGCAACAAATCGCAGACTATCGCATATAAAATCACTTGAGCCATGTCCGTCCATCTGTCCGTCCGCCCGTATGGCACATGTTTTTGAGCTTTAAATTTTGGGCTAGGAAGATGAAATTTAATTGCAATAAATTGCAGTACAATTGTAAATTTTTTTGAAATCCGCCCACGGCAACGCCCTCTTTTTCAAAACTTAGCTATTTTGTATGAAATCAAAAAAATTTATTAAGACAAAATATTTAGATATTCGAATTCTCTACAATTCGTCTGTGTATCAATTTTAGCCACCCCTACTTTTTGGGGGCGTTTTGATCATATGTCGCATGAAACATCAACACAAATTCAAGGATATCGCTGTAATTTGAGACAAAAAGGGGCGAGCGGCTACATAATAGAGACGGTATGGGGTAATCTCAATTCATTCAATATAGTCATTCAAAGACATACCAATATTTACTACTTTAAGTGCATCCAATGCTCCGAAAGCAAGAGGAGGTTTTTCAAGAGGGCCAATTTGTTTATTTAAAAACAATCCTGACTATTTCGCCCTCAACAATCGCAGTACGTTCAAGATTATCAAATTGTAACTATCACCTGAATGAGATTATACTCAAGGATTTGGTTTAATACTTCACTCCATACCACTGATACTTGAACATAACGATTACCAATATCCATTCCGAGGGCTTAATAAATAAAATTGACCCATAACACATTTGCGGATAACAATGATAGTTTGACTACTAACTATGGTAATCAGTCTCCGCATTAACAATTTATTGGATTGCATACACAAGTCGAAAAACCAACTCTCCGAGATAACTGCGGTATTTCGATACACTTATCCCTGTAAGTATATACACAAATCAAATTCTTATCAGCAAACCATAAATTCATATTCCTTTTTCGACAGTAGCACCAAATAAAAATTATTTATTACAAGAAAAAAATCCTATAAATAAAACTAAATGCATGTATTAAATAAATAAAAAAAAACAATAACAACAACTTCTGAACATTATAAAATGACAAATGTTCTCAGGTCCCCTTTTCAAATTTTCATTTTGAAAAATTGTAAAGCTCAACGATGGATTACAAGTGCTCCAATAAAAAAAATCCTTGCAGCCGACTTCAACCCTCACTATACCGTTGTATTGTAAATTAAACGAACGTGCTCCAACAGTCCTGCAGGTTATGAATAATTACGCTTTTTAAAAGTGAAAAGTACGGCTATTTTTCATGGCGCAATTAATTATATTGCGTGGCAAAAATGACATCCGGACTGGGAAGTTGCCTATTCAACGCTTATTTGGAGTCCTTTTGGAACGAGAACGAATTATTTTATCGTAAATTCCTTCTGGGTGACATTGCCGAAGAATGGTCCTTGAAGTGAATTATTTACCACCCACTGTGACGAGCTGTTCAAGGCAATGCACTTGAGATGAACCTAGGTACCAGTTGGGATAATTGCATTGCGTCAACATACGATCCTTTGTTATCCTTTTGAATAAGAATACACATACATCTGGGAAGAAGTGTGCATGTAAAATGTGAATTGTGTGTACTTACTGAAATTGTAGGTTTAGTCAAATATTTTACTGCATAACAAGGATATACGTAGTCTTAAATTCATATGAGCCAAAAAGTTTCAGTTAGAGTACACTGCATGGAGTACACATACATACATGCATACATAATAATGTAGACAATGCACCCTGGAGGACATTTTTCATATCAAAAGATGAAAAGTCTTGAATTCGAGAAATATGCAAACTTTAGTTTTCTTCTTAGAAATACCATTGTGTTTCACCCCCATGGGAAACTGCAAAAAAAATCTTTTCATGTTTAAGATACGAGTATGTACATACATATTTATGTACATATGTACGATTTGTATGTGATTCATAGAGTCTTTCCAAATTTCAGAATTCATCATAAGAGGGGGGAGCTAATCTGTACTTTTCTGGATATTAAAGATGGAATTGAAAGCACACATTAAGCCAAACGCTGAGTTCTAGCATGTTCTAGCAGCTTTGGTCCCAAATTGAATGCTTACCCGGACGAAAATCTGGGCAAAGTAACCAGTCACAAAGAATAGAAAATTTTATTGACTGAATTAAATCAAGTTAAAAAAGTTTAGATCTAATACTATACCTACATATACATATATCAATGCATTTGCTATACCTACAAAATTTTGCTGTATCATTAATTTGGTTCGCAAACCCAACTTCCTCTAAGTTGTCAAAGAAATATTTTAATGGGTCAGAGGGATCCCTCGCATTTCACATAATTTTGTGTTTGTTTTTGAAGTAATCGAATTTAAAATTCCCTCCAAAAGCACTGCGATCATTTAGAGATATATTATGCTATACCCTCGATGACGTTGTGTGTTTTTGCCTTGGATTAAGCCTTGGTAAAACTACTAAAGATTGCGAGAGCTAAGCAGAAACGTTTCTGGTGCATATCCTTCTAGTTGTCTGTGAGTAAATACACTTGGCTCTCAGAAATTTCAACTTTATGATGTAAATCGGGTTTCCACTTTCACACTTCCTCTTGACACCCTATTTTGCGATTAGAGGGGGTCTTGTTTTCAATACTCACGTTTATGCTCAAACTATTTAACCACCACCATAATACGAATACGGTTCTTCATCTTTAACACTTTTATTCTTAGGTCGGAAAATCGAACTCTATTTGCGAATACATTTCTGTCCTGTTTACCGAATGTGTACCGAAGTCATTTACGTACGCACATATATGCAGTTGTCCCAAGATATATTATTCCCCCTCTAGTGGGAAATAAATCCACCTTTCGTGTGTGAAGTAATTCCCCACCCAATGTGAATAATATTATATCACTTCCATGTGAAAAACAAGTACCCTTAATGTGTCACAGGATCATCTCAGTTGTCGAAGAGAACTGCTGCACTATATGCGTGCGTTGCTAGAATACCTCGAACAATTAGTTTCATTTTAAAATAAACAAACATCTGCAGGCATTACAAAAAACCTTTCCTGACAGAGGACTCTACATCAAATTTTTAAAACAAATTACAATGCTTTAAGCTAATTTACCATTGCAAAATTAATTCGACGTGCATAACCTTTAAAACTTTAAAAGATAATAACAATCTTAAGGGCTGGTACAACTTCATCTATGTATACTTTGGAATGGCGTACTTAATGTCCCATATCATAACCAATCTACAATCATACTTACAGGACTTGTTCGTGAAATTAACCTCCCAGAATGTGGTTGAGATTCTAAGGGACTGAGAGTAGCTAACAACGCCATACCATTGTAGCATTATCTTAATTTATGCAGCAAATTATTAGGTATGAAAGTTATTCCATTAGTTTGGCAACAATTACGCTGTCATGAGTGTTTGTCACGATAGATTCATTTGCATATTTGATGTGAAAGTGGCAACTGAGTGGTTAAATCTATTTCTATTTAAAGTCTTCACAGGAGTTTCCCATTGAATTGAAGCAATTAAGATAATACAGTCATTTCTATTAGCAGGAAACAATTTGCTGTTGATATATTGATTTATTGATTTTACTGTAGGATAGGAAACCGGAAGTCAAATTTGTGTGCATAGAATGGGGAATTAAGTCATGTTGTATTTAATTATAGGACTCTGAAAGCTTTTAATAACAACATTGCCACCTGAAAACCAAAACAATCTCGAATAATATTACCAAATAAAAATAGGTTTACTTTATAATTAATGTTAAGACCAGCGCTGTCATTTGCAGTACACTATGTCACGTAATACTGGAAACACGCGATGCAGCTTGCAGTTTAAAAGCAGATTTATTCTCCAAACATGCAAACATGCACAAGATTTCGACTTGGAAATGTGCCCTCTTCAATTTCGTGCTAAAGCAAACTGTGCGTAAGGCATTAACCCGGGAGCCACGATCTTTAATATATCCATCCAGCTGCTGTGATACGCAGACGACGAAGCCAACAGTGGACCAGACGCAAACGTCCTATTTTAAAGACTTTGACGGATACCGAGGTACTAGAGAAACGAGATGGTCTTGAAGTGAATGAAGACGAGACAAAGTACAAGCCGTCAAAAGACAACATCCCATCAGTCCACTCTATTGATAGCTACAAATTCGGGTAGTCAAGGGTAACATTAAGCAACACACCATAGCCAAGATTAAACAAAGGCTCGCCATTGGAAACAATAGTTATTCCAGAGGAACTCGAAAGTTCGGCAAGGCTGCATACTTTCACCAATACTATTTTTATTGGTGATTAGCGACGTGCTAAATGCGGCCTTATCAACAGGAAACGGAGGAATTCGATGGACTCTTACATCTGAACTCAAAAACCTTGACTACGCTGACTACATATGCCTGTTATCACATAGAATTATGGACCTTCACCAAATGACAACAAACGTGGAGAGAGAGGCAGACGTCGTTGGGCTGAAAATTAACTCGACAAAAACAAAAATGATCAGCCTAGGACCGAGCTCATCAGCTCATGTATGCATTGCTGGACAAACCGTTGAGAGTTTTCAATACCTTGGAAGTATTTTCTCAACCGATGGCGGAATCGAACTGAATGTAGCCAGCCGAATAGGCAAAGCAAAATCTGCGTTTGGGATGCTATCCACTGTTCCGTTCCAATGTTGAATCCGTGCTGCTATATGGATGTGGCACCTGGAGGGTGACCGAAATTATCATCTGTAGGATTTTCTGGCCAAACCTTATCTCTAACGAACAACTCTATAAGTTAACTGAACATGAACCTATAGCCACAACAATACGACGACGAAAGTGGCAGTGGATTGGACATACTCTCCGAAAGGGTGACAGGTCCATAGCTAACCAAGCGATGCAATGGAACCCGCTTACTCAGGATGGCAGGATACGCGGCGGTCCTAGGAGTACGTGGCGCAGAACAGTCGAGAAGGAAGCACGGTAACTGGGAAAGAGTTGGGGCAAACTGTGATACATTTCCAGAAACCGCACACGATGGCGCGTCGGCATTGTGGAGGCCCTAGGACTCACAAGGGGATACAGGACTGAACTTTAAACCTGCCAATTTTCATATACGAAGCCGAGTGTAGGACGATGAACAAGTCGACATGGCAGATATTAGCAACTATTAAATAAATGGAGTCTGAAAAGTCATTGACTGCACCACATTGGAACTTTGATTCCGAAGAATACCTTTTGATTCTGTTCCTTTTGCCATTTGTTCACGAATTCGGATGTTTATGTTGCAATTTGATTTCATTGCCATCAATCCAAAAAGGGAAAGGTTTTGGTGAGCATGGAAAACTGCTTCAAGAACTAAAAGCAGCTCACTATTATTTTGCTATCGTTGTATTGGATATCGACGCTCCTAAGTTTAATGACGCTCCTTGTTATTTCCTTGCACACGAGCAAAGTATGTAATATTTCAATCCAAAATTGTTAATGAGAAATAGATTCACTTTATCCATATCGAAAGCAGTGCATTAAGTTACAGATAGGCATGCTCGAGATGGAGTGAGATTATCATTTAAGTAGGTAAGATCGACATATGTATGTATGTAAATCGTACTTTGCCAATTAACAGTGTACAGAAATTTGAGAATTACAGGACATCGAAGGGGCATTTCATAATACCCCACACGAAGCTATTTAAGGAGTTCTCGAAATAAGAGGAGTAATTGGTTTTGTAATTTAAAAAGGCTAGGACCGATTTAGGAAAAAATCTATTCGTAGAGAAGGAGCTCTTTCGCTACTAATCTAGACAGCACTGTCTTCTAAATAAGCTCAGATGTTGGTAAAAGTCGATAAGGTTATTTGAACTAAACACGAATGTAGTTGCACATCTTGCAAAACGTTTTGAAATTCTCAATCTTCCCACTACTTACATAAGAAAAAGAAGGTCTTACTTATCGTATCACATACTCTTTATGACTACTATTCCAAAGACTTCGGTATTCACCTTAATTTCTCCCAGTTTTAAATCCCTTTGCCAGTTCCTTTCCAGATAATGCGCAAGACAATCTAGTTCTAATTTATAAAATCTTAAAGAACTCCGACGGTTATCCCACCTCCCTCCCTTTCAAAATTCATAAATCGATCCACATACTATTGCCAACACTTTTACCACTACTTTCAAACAATCTTTTGCCGAAAACTCCTTTGTACTAGACCCATCCTACATATTTCTCCACTGGCCTCTTTCTCTTCCAAACTTTCGACCCACCTCTATGTACCTTATAAAAAGTTGAAGAATCTTAATGTTGAATTATCTCCTGGTCTTGATTGCATCCCCGCTATATTTCTCACAGACTGGTTCTCCAATCTTTCCCTACCACCTCTCTAAGCTTTGTCGCCTTTCCTTTTCATAAGGAGTATTACCCTAAGCCTAAAAAACCTCTTTCATAACGCCCATCCATAAAAAGGAATTAGAGAATAAATTAAAGTATTTTATACAAAGTCCTAAGCTTTCAATGTCAATCTCTATTATTACTTTAAGCCAGCATGTGTTCCCGAAAGGTTGTACCCTTGGTCTTTCACCTTTAGAAAATGCCATCGAAGTCGATGTTTTTGCAATCGATTTCAGTAAAACTGTGAACAAGATCTTAAATCTCCTTAAAACTCTTTAACTCATATTGGTGAAATGTATATCTATGTACATACGTATCTGGAAAATTGTTTGTTTGCGGTCGGTTGAAAGAGTCATCATTAAACACTCCCACGTCTCCCTCTACGCTGATGATACCAAATTTTTCAAACTCATTTCTTCACCCTAAGGCTTTGGTCTTGGTGCCTCAAAGTTAGCTCCGTATTGTCAAATCGCAATTAAATTCAACCCGTTATTTTTGTTTTGCACTTCGGGGTCTATCCTTTTATCTTGCCTCTCTATCAAGACCGTTCCAACCTCATTAACGTTAACCCTCTTGAGAATACCAGAGACGTAGCTAACATTGTTCGAAATTCAAGATGCTTTCGATTTTCTAACGACCCACCGTACTTCTCAATTTTCTACCGACTCCAATATACCAATTTGCGTATGTTGCGGAAAGTTACCTCTAATCTTTCTGTTTCCGACTTTAACAGATACACTTCATGGCCTAAATCCGATCTCTTTCTGGTATATACATACATATGTAGGTCCTGGCGTGTATCAAGTCGAAATAAATATTCAAAGATGAAAGTTGCATATAAAAATTTGCTTTTTATCTATAGGACTACAGGAGGATTGCAGCTATAAGCAATATTAGCAGTGATTAAAATAAATTTTATATTTCCCACATAATAATTATACCATAAAAATTTTAAATATAAGAAAATAAGGAAACCACTCCGCATGTCCGCTTCCTTAATGTTTTCCCAATCTCAATCTAAATATCTTAGTAATTACAAATTCAAAACGCACCACCGCCACCAGACAGTATCCTGGAAAACTTTTTTAATTAAACAATCTTACAAAGTCACTGCAGATGACTAAGCAGTTCGTAAAAATTCTTTGTCAATGTTTTTTTTTTCTCTATTGGCATTCCTCTGCTGAACTTATCTGACTTGGTACAATCTGAACACTACATGCGTAGAACTTGCTTCACTTTACGATTTTTTTTTAAATCAAGACAATGGTTAAGGATCAAGACTGTATAAATCTATAGAATGACAGATGTCAAAAGTCAGCCACTTAGCATAACTGTTGTTTTTCCACCCACATATGGTTGGTTCTCAACCACACTCCTACGCCGAAGGACTTCTTAAACTTTTTCAATGAAAAACACAAGAAATGTTTTTAAGTTTACCACCCTCTCAAGGAGTCCATTAAGCCAACGAATAGATTCAATCGCAAAAAACTCAGACTGTTCGAGATGGAGTGTTCGAAACTCAAAGTGCTTCCTTCCCTTTGTTGACACCTCTTAGCAGCTCGACTGCCTTAACCCTTATGACTCGAAGTGTGAAACTGGTAGGCACTCCTACCAATCCAACCATTCAAAGTGGTAAAAATGACGAGAAATTTAAGGACGAAAATAAAAAAAAGATTTTGCATCCTGTTACTGTAATGGATTTTCTTTTCCGTTTAATGTTGAAAGATTCTTTCAATACGAAAACAGGGTACATTTGCAAGTTGAAATTAATTTCCGCCTTTTGTAGTCCTTCGGCTGTTATAGAATCCATTATGGAAATATGTAGTATGTATGTACCCGTACGTATAGAAGTGTGTTTCATTTTAAAATATTCACTTATAGCTGTTTTCGATGCGCATTACGTGACTCCCTCTCTGATGAACATTCCAACAAGGTTGGAATGGTAATTGCGGTAATTACATTCCAATGGATAATAAAATCGTTTACTGCAAGTGTAAGTAGAACTTTCATTGGGTATAAGGTTCGATTTCCGGGCTTGCGGTTTCACAGTTTTGAGAGGCGAAAGGAATTCGTTTCCGGTAGACCATGAAAACTTTTCTCGGAAACCATAAATTGGTAAAGTTTGACATTTCAATTTGGATATGCAGCAAGGAGTTCTTCTTTTTTTGACTATTCATAGCTAATAAAAATTGATTGGAGAGCTCGGTTATGTAAACACATGTACATAATAGTAAAGGATTGAGAACAACATTTGTGCTGCATGTAGGGGATCTAAATATATATTTGCTTCTCGAAAACTTTGTACCTTCTTCAAACCGTATATGTAAGTAGCCAATCCATGTTATTTGCATGAGGTAGTAGTTTACTTTTCTATTCCTCTTCTTCCTTCACCAGTCCTATTTCCTATTTTCAGTCTGCGTCCTAGCTCATACTCATCTAGTTCCTCAATATCGTTGGCTTGCTAAGGAATCTTCGGAAGGTTTAAAAAAATCCTCTTTAAAAACCTACGGATACACAGATATGGACACCTACGGATGAAGCAATCCTTCTGAGTTTATTCTTCTTCTACTCAATAGATGGGTCTCGAAATCTAGAGTTTTTATTAATGACAGTACGCTCCCACAAAAATCCAAATTTTTGGGTCGTATTTAGCCACTCTAATAGAAAGTGTTAGAAAGCTACGATAGCTCACCATTCCTTTAAAAAAGGCATAGATATGTGTTATCCGGTTAATGCAATACCATATATTGGTGTTCGACTGTCATCAGGTTGTGAATGGCCATGGTCCTTCCAATTGTTGAGTGGAAGGTTGATCGTTGAAGTTCCAATATTATCCAATATTCGTTGTATCAGATTTTGAATGTCTCGCTCTGCAACTCCATCTAGAGTAGGCCCGAGCAATCTGGACATAGAAATTTTGCATACACATCATGTATCAAAATCACTGAACTACAAAACCTATCCTATTATTGCTATATCCGCATTCGCTTTCTACTTAGGTCATTCTTTCTGTTAAGCATAAGTCAACAAATTCCACTAACGTTTTAAAAACAATAGTAACCACTTGAGTGCACGTAGGTACATAGTTCTAAATAAATTTAAAGAGTCCATGGCCCTTATTGTGATTGTCGATCAGCAATCGACACGATAATTGTCGATTGCGTCGATTGATTTCAGCTATGGTAGTATTGACTCAATCGATAGAGGAATATGTTATTTTTTTTGCAGATTTTTTCTCCGGAATATTGAGACTCTCATTGATTGTATGCTTCTGTGGTATTCCAGTGATGTTTAATTCCACTTCAGACTCAATATTCACTGATTTATCAGGATTTTGATTTTCTTCACACCCTTCGCTTTTCTGGCCGAATTCAAGACCAGGTGGATCTACATTTCCAGAAGATTTAAGGCATTTTCTTTCAATTAAAATAATTTACATTTTATATGCAGAAAACCTATTTATTTTGCACGAATATAATTTCGATCAGAAATTTGTGATCAACAACAAACGACTATCAAATCGACAAGTATCAATCACAATCAAAATACACAATACCACAATCTACAATCTACAATCGACGATCGACAATCGATAAAAGTCGTTTATCGATCAACAAACGGCACTCACAATAGGGGCCCATATCTTTTGAACGACGCCATTTTTTTTTACATTCCCTCATTCAAAATAGAATTTTGTCGAACCCTTTATTCAATAAAACTCCTCAATTAAAGACCACAACAATAATTTTAGAGTCCGTTTAGTAGGAATGTATTGAAACACATCTTTGAACAATCGTCCAACGACAAAATTTGTGTTCGTCAACTTTTTTGTTGAGCCATTTAACAATTTGTATTCCAAAACCGCGACTGTAAAGTGTAATATAATCTTTCTATCAAGGATACTGGAACCTTTTACCTCAAAGACCAGATTAAGCTTCTGTTTGTCTTGCATATTGAATAGAGGACGGATGAGTCAGGTCACAGACAAATTGAGAAAAACTGTAAGGGCGAAGAGCCCCCTAGGAAGGTACTATTCAGAGGATTCTGCCGAAGTAGTGTCTGTACATTAAAGCTGCACGATATTGTTAAGATCAACCACCGATAGAAAAGTAGGTAGATGCACCATATCGCAATACTGATCTGATATGTAGGCTAGATGATATGTATCTATAGTGTTGGCCACGATATTACCAGTCACATTACCTGTATCCCTATTGGACATTACGTGAGAGACTTACATGCTGAATGGTTGGGGTTTCTTCGAGAGCTGCAGTGTAAAGAGAAGGGAAGAGTGATCTTACACGCAGATCTATTCCAGAGATGTGTTCACCTATGGATTTCTAGGAACATCATTTATTTACTCCGGTTGATTCCACTAGTGCGTAAAAAGCTTTGTAATAGGAATGTTAGAGTAATAGAGATGTTAAGTGAAAACTCTATACTTTAGCGAAAAGAACATGCTACTCCGATGGCTCCCCTTCGCTGTAGCGGCGGCGGTGGGTTTACTTACCTATTTATTATAAGATGCTATCAACTTATATCAATAATTAGATGAGGTTTTAATGCTATGCTAACCATGGGTACTAGAGGGTCTTTCTGCTTGATTCCAGGTTTACTTCGAACTGTTCTTTAACCTAATTATGTAAGTAAAATGTCTAGTAATGAAGTGTATTTGAGAATAATAGGTCCTTCTTCTATTTTACGTGACTTTATACAGCGATTCGCTGTTCTTTGTTGCATGTTCTTGAAAATGTACAGAAACGAAATACAACTGCTGATGACCCAATGCCAAAAAGTCAAACATACCTCATTTGGGACTTACACAGTTCGTTTCAATTACTTATGTATGTGGATACGTAGTTCGTTGAGGCATGGTTCATCTTCTTCGCACTATTTAAAGCGAAGATTTTCCCACTCTGACATAGTTTTACTGAATTTCCTGACCGGGATCTGACATCCGTGTTGAAACTCTTCACTCACAGAAAAATTGATTCAGAAATTATTTTCAAGTTTTTAAATAACTCACTGCATACGCTTTCAAATTTCTCAACCTTGTCAACTCATCTTGCAAAGCATGAAATCGACAACATCCTTTGAACTTAATTAAAACTATTCACATAAATTGCAATCTATCGAACCATCGATAAATGCTGTTCACACAGATCAAATTACTTGCTCCATTACGGACGCAAGGCGCAGCCAGGCGAATCCAATTCCGGCATTTCGAATTTTCGCCGAGTCAATTTCAAAGGTTTATCGAAAAATTACAAATCCCAATCGCGAATTTCCATTATGACAGAATAATAGATCACACAGTCCTACGGTAGCACACCACAAGCACGTTATATACCACTGCTTGCAACAAATGAGATCTCTCGTCGCAGATACGTCAACCGCACAAGTCTGCAGGAGAATGCAACCGATGAAGCGACCCTCCACCCCATCTCGTACATCGTACAAAAGCCCAGCCAACCGAGGAAGTAACAAACGAGATTTCGTTGCCAAGAGAATCCGCAATGAGCTGCAGATGCTGGTCAACTTCATTCCAAGTGAAATCAGTCAAGTGAACCTTACATTGAACTATACAAAGTGAGTTATGACGGGAGGGGTGTTGGATGCCGACGACTCTTTGTGGCATCCGAATTGACTTTCCAATAACATTTCAATTTGACTGACCTCTGGTTGACTGAACCAGCACGCAACGAAGACTCTACCGGTCTATTGACATCGGAATTTATGTCATTTTTCGAGGCTAATTAAATTTTCCACAGAGCGAGCGCCAGATATTGAAACGATGCGGCATTGAAGTCTCATCACGTTCACCCAATTGCGGTACGGAGACAATCTTCCGCCCCGCAGATGCAATCACGACTCTTCTCAAAATTGCCTCATAAAATATTTACTTTCCACTCGATGTAAGGAGTGTAAGCGAATTCTTTTCCAGAATGCTCATCACTGCCTTCTTTTACACACTCACACACGCAGGAGAGCCACTGCTGCCGCCTGACATAAAGTATCTCTTGGGTGATTCTTGCAGACACGCCATACTACCTGGTGAAAAGGTGTAATTTACGACCTTGAGGAATTCACGCTGACACGCAAGTTCGAGATGGTATAGCTGGGTTGTAGCAACGCCCACCCCTCCTCTGTGGCACTCCTGCAATGGCAGCAGCAGTTGGCTCAAGAATTATTGATTTTGAGGTAATGTGTGCTTTTATTTGAGAGTCCTTGGGGAGGAATTGCTGGGGGGGAATCGTTCGACCGTCATCAAAAGTGATTCTCTTTACGACAACTTAAAGAGCTATAAAAACGGAGCAAAAGTAAAAGATTTAATGATTGTGACAACTTGGGAAGGAAGGGATGCATTCTACTGATAAGTCTTGTTGGTAGCGAGGATGCTCTAAGGTGAATCCCAAATTTTAGTGCTTTTTTAGGACGGCGATCTTCAATATTGGCTGATTGACTACTTAGCGTAAAAGTTTAAGTTAAGGAGAAAGGATATTCTGTTATCAATGTTTTAACATGTAGCTACGGTAAACACAGTCTTTATTCTTTCAATAGTAAAATTACAAACGATTTCGATGGGATACGGCGTGCTGGTCCTTTCAACTTAATCGTTGGTTTGGATGAGCAGAAGAAAATATTAAAAGTCGCTTAGGTAGCACCTCGAGATAGCAAAAGGGGATTGCTGCCCTTGTTTGAAAAATTCTGGATACAATTCGGCTGGTAGCGTTGTGCCTATGTATATTGGGTAATGAGTTAATAAGATAATACATTTTGACAGAGAATTTGGGAACAACTGCTCTGAACTACTCCAAACATGCAGCGGATTTCGGCAAGGAGATGCGCTGTCGTATGATTTCTTTAATCTAGTGCTGAAACAGATAGTGCGCAGGGCAGGTGTGAACACGGAAGGCACTGTCATCAACAAATCTGTTCAGATGCGGATGACATCGACACTATCTTTCACTCCCAGCGCACCATTATAGAAGCTTTTACGCCAATTGGAGAATAGGTGAAACGAGTTGGCCTTGAAGCGAATGAGAAAAGACGCTTTGGTCCACCGCCTAGGACAAAGAGTTTACCTACCTCGGAGTAAATATCAACTCCACGAATGACACCCTAGTGGAGATTCGGCGAAGACTTACCATAGAAAACCTTCGGTTTGGCTAAGCAAATGGGCTCAAAACTCCTTACTCGGAAGAAGAAATGCATGCTCTACAAAATATTGATCCTACCAGTTCTGCTATATGGATCCGAGTGCTGGACGATAAACAAAGTAGATTTTGGGCACTTTCGAAAGAAAAATTCTTCGTCGAATTTTCGGTACTATATGCGAGGAGATCGAATGGAGGAGAAGATGTAACCACGAACTGTATGAGCTGTACCAAGATGTGGATGTAGTCCAAGAAGCAAAAATACGTCGACCACACAGGCTCAGCTATATCGAGCGAATGGACAATAATGCTCCAGCAAAGAGGATCTTCGAATCACAGTCCCCAGGTTTGAGACGACAAGGAAGACCGATTCTCCGTATTAAGGACCAAGCTATAGCGGATGGCAGAGCGCTTGGTCGGGACAACTGGAAGCAGCGTGCGCTAGATAGAAGAGAGTTGAAGGCTGCCGTGTCTCAGGCTGTGTCGGGTTGGGAGCCCGTTAAATAAGTAAGTCTTTATATAGATACTTCGCTGAGAAGTTCATAATTCTCAGGAGAAGAGACAAGTATTCCGAAGCGTAGCACAAAATTATTGCATTAAAGTTGTTGTCTTTGAGAATCGACTTCAGTATTATTTGCTAAACAAAAAACTATAAAAGATACTCTTCATACTCTTCTTTAAGGGATAAATGAAATAATAAAACAAAATTGGATGACTGCTATGAGATGGTCAAAATATCAAAATACTAATATTTGCCCAACAGCCCCGTATACATTGTACGTACATATGTATGTATCTTCATTTGTAAGACCAAGCTTCTCACAACTATACCTGTTACACCTATTGAGGTCTAATACCTATGTTTTACATGAATTTAGGGAGCCAAGTCATGTAGAAGTCTTATATATGAGTCTTATAGTTCTAGTGTCAGTTGGTCAAGAAATAGAACCTTACATGAGTCATTAGTTGAAAGGTGAAATAAAGCCTGTAGGTTAGGTCGGGTTACCGTAGCAGGCCGCACCAGCACTCTCACTTAGACCATTTCATTTCCATTGTGTTATTTTATGCATTTAAGGAAATTATCCTTGGAACCACCGAGAAGTTAATATAAAATGCTGCAGGTTATTTATGTTCTGTTAGTCAGTTCATCTAGATTTATCGAGGAAGTATGCACATAAATGGAATCATCTTTCAGCGAAGAGACCCTGACATCTACAAAGGAGGTGAGGAATGATTTCATCCTCTTCCTCGTCTATGCAGCTTCTGCAGAATGTCCTGTATTGACACCTATTACAATTGCTATGAGCGTCCTTTTCTGTATATTCAAACAGTTGGTGCGTCTTTGGTTCAGCTTGGCCCAGGTCTGTCTAGAGATGAGACATATAGTAGCATTTCTCCAACGAAGATTGGTTTAGTGTACGGCGTTGACCTTAAGTAGCAAATTAAATGTTGTAATGAAGCCTGTAACAATGGCCGTTTTACACACACTCGGGGGACCCCTGTCACTTAGCGTATGATTGCATTTTCCTGCTCTTTTCTGAGGCTCCTAGTTCCTTCATTATGTGCACTGGATCCAATGCCTCTTAAGCTATTTTTACCTAACTATCAGAGTTGTAAAAGAATGCAATCATTTTGGACTGCATTCATTAAAGTCACAGTGAAATCTTCAGTCAGTCATATGAATTCAATATCATACTACAAATTCAAAATCTGAAATACCCATTCATTTTGAGGTACCTGATTGGGAATTGATTTTAGTGAAGTGAAAGATTGCATTTCTGCGATTTCAGCAAAGTCATTGAAGTCACGAAATCATTGCAGTCTTATAAGTTATTTTAAAGTCACTGGAGTAATTTGGGATTCGTTTGGATTCAATTGTCATGAGTTGGAATAAGAACCATACAATAACGTTTTATATACGTATGTCATAAGTTTTTTTTTAAATTATGTACCATTCTAGGTTTATTCGTTTAGGGTCAATTTTTTTAAGATAAAAAAAAAATTAAAGAAAGGAAATGTTTGTTGGTTACAACAGTTTTGACGCCCTTAAGAGGGCTTCCGTCCCTAAAATACCAATTTAACCACTCAAAACATATAAAACTGGTCAAAGGAAAGGCAAAAACGTCAAAATATTCTTTACTATCAATAACGACCCACAAGAAGTTCCTTCAGTCTCATAACAGAGTCGAAACTTTTGTTGTCAACCCCTTATACAAAGTATCATACCCTCTGAAACTCGAAACATCTTTCGTGGATGTTAGCTTTTACATCGACAGAAGGAAAAACCTCAATTGTGGACCCTCAAGGCTGTAGTAGATGTAGTGTACAAAGCACCAAGAATATATTTTGTGGTCTTATATTTTATGACGGACAATATCTTCAATAAATTTGTTAGGAAAGGTTGAGAGTGGTTGCCTTCCATATCAGCATAGTGTTTTTAAAGAAGAATCCTGACTATCAAGGACCATTTAACATTTTTGCTTGCAGTCAAGCCATTTGGGACGCTGAAATTGTACTCATTCACTTTAAAAGTAGGTTCAAACTCTCGTCTGTCTCTCTTGGAGATTAAAGAATGATCCAAGATACACCTAAACGGGGCGTCAGACTAAAGAGACACTTCGGCTTACTTCAAAGTTGACGATCTAGCTGAAATGACGAATTACAGATGCGAATGGTTTGTCGTGCCATTCATCGCGACAGATATGACATATGTAAACTGGATGGACATTGGCTGATAAGCCAATCTTATGATTTACACACATATATATATGTACAGGAGATATATAAGGCGAAAAGGAGGAGGTAATCATCCCTTACCTTCTAAGCACCTGTGAGTCCTCCATCTAAGGGCCTTTTTCTTCAACGACTTCAGTGAATTTTCGTCCTGAGACATTATGACCATCCTTCGTTTCGTGGGCTTAATAAGTTCCAGTTTACAATGGACCTATTCTGATCTAAATGAGTTTGTACAACCAAGCATCCTACCCTAAGCCTAGAAAGGAGTAAGAATGACGTGAGGTTGTCAGCAGAAATCATTGAACAACGAGATATTAAACTTTCCCGGCTTTTTCCAGTTGCCTACAAGCTATTTTCACCCATATTGTTACATTTTCACGCACATTTGTTTGACTTGGTGAATGCACCCCTAAATCACAACAACAAATCGGACAATTTCAACTCAAATCACAACAACAACTAGTTATTTGACGGGCGAGGACAACCGATTTCTGAATTTATGGAAGGAGCTGCAAAATAATTTGGGGCCGTTCCTTAAATATTGCAAAAATTTAAATTTCGTCGATATTTTCAGATATTTTTTTCTTTTGAAAAATAATGAACACAAAAACAGCGAATTGCGAACAGGTTGAAACAATTGTTATGGCAAATTAAAATATAAAATTTATTGAATTTTTTTGAAAAACGTATAATTGCTTTAATATATAGAAATTTCACAAACAATTGCCAAAGATTGTGGATGAATTATAATAATAAGTTTTTTAACAGGGTAAGGCGTATATGTGTATATGTATGCCTTTTAAAATTTGCATTAATGTTTAACTAAATTTTATAGAAACACAATAGTTGTTATATTCTCGATTGATTGGTATTTTTTCAGTGGGACTATTTATTCAATTAGTAAGTACGTTTGTATATTTAGGGTGCTGTAACTTGTCTCTAAGTCTAAGGTTAACTTAGAAATGTGTACATATATTATTTTGCTTATTGAATAAGCCTTATCCAGAGCAATGTTTTTAATTTCTATAAAACAGAACTATGTCTTCTATTTGAAGATTTATGTACACATGTCAATTTCAAGTAGTGTGTTTAAGTAATTCATTTTTGTAATATGTTACCACCTGAAGATAGTTCGATTATTATCAGGGCAGCATCCGGTATGGTTTTATCGGCTAATATACCAGTTGTTGAGAACATAGCTTAGCTTACCTAATATAAAATCTCTAATGTATGCGCAAATTGTCTATATTTTTATGTATTATGTATTATGTACATGTTCCTTTACTCGAAAAATCGTAAGAATTTGTACATTTGATGCTTTATCTAACTCTTTTCCCTTACACAAGAAAATCAACTTACGACTTTACACCCCACAAATTTCTGTTGGTATGTATTGTACAATTTGTCAAACTGATTTGAAATATTGTCCTTTATTCAGATTTTAGTTATTTTGAAGTGTCTTTGCTGTACACGTTTCAGAATAGCTAGCATTCGTTGTGTCAAACGTTTGTATTTTTACCTCTCTGTACTTTTACCTCATGTACATACGCAAAATCAATGTCCAGAAAAGAACACAGGAAATCAAGTCGAAAGAATAGACATGAAACATGGACTCTAATAAAAACCATAATATCATACTACACCCATAACACAAACAACGCACAAAATATCAACGAGCTAAATTTTCGTACGTTTATTGAAATCCTCTACCTTTTTCATGTTACTTAATTCGAAAAAAAAAATCAAAAACTATCATTGAAATGCTGATTTTTTTTTTTCATTTCGAATTGATTTTCCAGAATTCTTTCCAATGAACAATATTTCTAGTAAATTTAAGTTGAATGCTTCCGTTTTATGTGAGCACATCCGTAAACGTACTCGCTTCCCCACTAACAAATTGTTGTTGCCAAGCATTGAAAGTCATAATTTTTGTCAAAAAGTTATCAAAATTTATTGTTTCACCATAGCTTATAAGGGGTTACATTCAGCCAAATTCATTTTTGAGTGCTGACATCTATTGAGAGTAGTTTAGACAAGCCCCAAAGGTTTTTGCCAATGCTCACACGTATTCACAGACGAGAAGCAAATTACAACAAAAACAAGGTAAACAAAAGGGTTTTTGCAGGCAAGAGGGACGAAAGTTTAATATCACTTTACTCAATGATTTCTGGTTGTCAGCGTCAAACCATTCACGGAGGCATGTGGCAAAGCCTACTCGGCGGAGTAAAAATTAGCTTTATTGTCTTTATGCTTGCGATACGTAGTTGAAGTTAAAGCAACCTCTGATGATGTGCACTAGTCACTGGTGTATTTGGTGGGCATTGTTCTATCGAATCCTGCCATTGTGTATCGGAAAATGAGTCGATGGTCATAATACTTTCTTTCCATGAAAGAAATCGTTCACACTACCAACATCCTGAGCCGTCTCTGAGAGTAAAACCTTTGAGATTTTTATTGCAAAAGTGCATCCATGTGCCTGCAGTGAGACCAGAGAAAACTTCTCATTGAGTTCTGTGTACGAATTTGTTTGATGAAGAAGCTTCACCCATCCTCTTTGAATAAAACATCTTTCGTCTACAATAAGATTAAACCTTAGTTTTATTTATTTTCTTATCAAAAATGATATCTTTTAGTTCTCGATACTTGTACGTTGTGACAATTCCTATACATCTATATTACATGCATGCATACGTTTATAAATACATTAAAATGATATGGAAACTATTAAATCAACGTCAGGATATTTACTAAATAAAATATCTTTACAACTTATTAGTCTACTTGTGGTTCGTTTTATGATTATGTCCGACTTTTGTGCACGCTCCTAGGTATGAGCTTAACAATAATATATTGGAAGCATTCGTTCTGTTTATGGAATGTTCGTATCCTTAACGGCTAGCATGAAGTTTCTACAACGACTTAACTGTAGGTATATGATACAATGGTTGCGAAACTATATGGTTTACAATTTTATTTGTACATTGACGTTCTTCACACATTTCTTTTAAAAATAAAACGGATCTTACGTACTAAGTGTAACAGGTGCATTAAAACTAAATATTCGGTTCACATTTGATATGCTGAGGATGTCCCCTAAACCAAATGTACGGGATCGCAAGGTTTTTGGAAAAGCTTTAGGAGTCCTTTGAAACATCCCGTCCGACAGGAGCAGTGCTGTTCGATCGGTGTCGTCTGCTCAGGTTGTCATGATATGGTGCAGTTCTTATTGTCTACGTCACTGGATGAGTTTTGCTTTCGCTTGCGTTCGTAAGCGATGGCATCGTTTGGCACGTAGGAGACACGAACTCCGCCGTAGTGCTTCCGGGCCGGGATTCTGTAAACATATTCATCCAAACTGGATGAACTGGAGGAACATGTGGAGCACACACTCGAAGCGTCTGTTGCATTCTCATAAACGGGACGTTCAGTGTTTTTCTGCTGGGAATTGTGTAGTTTTAAAGTCTTTTGATTGATTTGCATCTCGGAAGCGCTGCGGTTCTGGTTGCGCCTTCGTCTACGTCGACGCGCACTGGAGTTGTCGGTGTAGCTTTTGGATCGTGACATCGTGTCGTGCACACTGTGAAATCGCACCTCTTTGGACGGATGATGATGATGATGGTGCGGGTGATAGTTGTTCTCCTCGTCCTCATCGTCGTCCTCGTCACCACACCTGTCGATATCATTGGCGTTTTCATTTTCGATGTCTATGTCGTCGTTGTCGTTCTGAGTGAGCTCCTGAGTGCTCTGAGTAATCTCAGACGCACTGGGAGAGTTAATATTAATCTTATCGATACTTTGGTAGCTATGGGAGTCCTCTGCTTTGGACATTAGAAGCTCCGGTAAGGAAGACGTTAGATTTTGATCTGGAAATACAGTCCTTTCACTGGATCGGAGATTATCAAGGCTTACGCCTAGCTCTGACAGGTCTATTGGTTCTCTTCGATGATCTCCCAACGGGGAGTCCTGATCTAAAACGGCTTTCTCCAAGTTCCGCTCCAGTATCAGTCTGTCGAGGTTTTTATTCAGAGTGTCTTTTTGGTTTGCGTTGGACGTAGTTCTCTTGCCCGATCTGGGAGATTTGGCCGTCTCGGTGCTGGTAGTTCGTTTAGAAGGCCTTGGTCCTGGACCTGAGCTATCCGATGGTGTTGGTGGTTCGCCTTTACTACATGCGATCGAGCAGTATATTGTTCCTCTACGTGGCAAGAATGGACGTCCTAACAGGGAACAGCGGCAAGTGCAGCACGAGAAGCATTGATCCGTCGCGTGCCAATGCTGTCCGTCGTGACTCATTTGACCCTGGTCTACGCCAATAACTTCCCCGCAGTAGTCGCAGTATTCCGCGAACATTGTGTCAAAACAGCCAAGACAGAACGGCTTGCCGTCGCGCATTATGTAACGCTGGCCGCCCAGTTGGTTGTCACACTCGAAGCAGGCGAAGTGTTTCATGTGCCATGTATTTCCCTCGGCTTCGGTGCATTCATCGGAAAAAATTATCTGAAAGGAAGAAGTGCCAATATAGACAAAATCAAGGTACAGATACAAGATAAAATAAGTATCCTGATTCATTATAAATGCAAACACATACCTCATCGCAAGCGGAACACCGTGGCTTCATTGTTTCCGCATGATGCCTGCCGCAATACAAATTCCCATCCTTATGAAAGTAAATCAAGTCCACAAGAAGCTCCTTGCACACAGAACACACAAAACATCCAGGATGCCAGCATACATTCGATCCCAGGCGTTGTGCAAACACCACGATATCACCAGGAGAGAGTTGGTCCTCACACTGCAAGGAGAACGAAAAAGGAAAATCTCTTTATAGCCTCATTTTTAAGAAAAACGATTTAAAAATGCCCCAAAGGACTGTCCCCAGCTCCTACACCGAATGTCCCCGAACTCATTAAATGTTCCACAGTCAAATCGTTTAATGATAAGCTCAAGGTTTCTAATAGAACATAATATTAGGGAACTTTTCCCAGAGGTGTAGTTCTTCGTAGCCTCAAGGATATTTGGAAAAAACGCAAAATTTAAGCAAAAAAATGTAATAAAATAAATAAATTCATCGCCAGGATCAAAGAGAGTGAACGACAGCTAATAGCTGCTCCTAGTTTACCAACCAAAGATATGGTGCACTTAACAAACAAAAGTTAATTGAGTCTTGTCCAGGGGACTCACCGTCGACTTGGTGATTGCCTCTAACCTCTAAATGGCTTCATTCAATGGTTCTACCTTGCATAAGTCCATGAAATTAATAGCTCTAAGATTTCCAGACTATTTAACCTGAGCCATTTGCCACTCATTCTGGACTTTAGGCACAATGTACCCAAAGTAATTTACTCCTTAAACTTTAATAGAGGGTTAGATGCTGAACTACGTAATGTTTTCCTATCCTTTTTGTTTGTCCTTTCCGCTGCAGGGGGATGTGAACGTAAATAAAAATTGACTGTGGATGGCGAAAGTTGGGTAAAAGGCGGAAACCGCTTCGGAGGCTTCCGTATCCGCTATTAGCTTTGCTCTAGGAAAGATTTCACTTTGCGATAAGACAAAGGAAGCATTGTTGCGGCAAGCGATGGAAGGTAGTTTGGCATTTCCAAGGATTTCCTATTATACACGTACATAGCACTTTAGTAAGACAAAGGCAAGGCAAGTAAAGTGCAAAAGTGTGCTGTCTATGGAGTTGGTTTGTTTTATTAAATTGCTGCTGGCGTTTGAATTCTTCGTTTAAAGTTCAGAAACTAATGGCATGTTTGGTTACAAGGGATTCGAATTTTGTCTTAATAAGTGTATATTTCCTAACACAAACCTGGTTGAAGTAACAATGGCATTTTTGAATTTTTAATCTCTCTTATAGATAAGTATTAGAAGGATCCTTCTTTTGAAAAAGAAAGTTAGGCGCAACGACTGAGAATTTAAGAATTCATGAATAACTTCCGCAGCCGCTTTAGAGGGAAAGGTGTAAGCCATTGAAAATGTTTTTATTTACAGGGTTTCTTTAGACAATTATAACGGGCATATTGTAGTCATATAGCTAGCTATGAACCAAATAGATAAAGGCATGGTGTTGGAGCTTGGGGATAGCTCAATAATAAGGATCATGGATTAAAACCCACCCATATCCAGAATGAGGAAGAAGTACAACTTCGCGTAAAGTTCCATCCAAAGTGTAGGCGCTTATAGAACAGCGCAGTTAGAAGTCCAAAGAGCCAGCTACGAACATATGGTTTAGGTTAGGCCTATCTAGTAACCATCAAACGTTCAAGAGGCTTTTGAAAATTCTCACTTCAAGACACGTTTTATTGGGCACAAACCGATCTAGTTCCTTTAGAGGTTAACTCCACAGATTTGAACATGACGACAACTTCTATTAATGCGAAACGCATCATGTTGCAATCAGATACTACAAGAACCGAGGGCTTAATCCAAATGAGTTAAACAACTTAGGCTTTTTTTCACTTCTTTTCACTAAGGACTAACGTTCTTTAAAGTTACAAATCAAGTAATGGATTGAAAGGAAAGGGTATTGGTGATTTGTAGGAAATATTGAGAAATTCATTCCACATATGTACATACATATGTACATACATACGTACAACAACAAACAACAAATAAAAATGCATTTAAAAAAAAAAAAAAAACATACGTGTTGAGTGACTAAAAAACGAGCTTCTGAATTTCACTGACAAACCGGCTAAGTACTTATGAGTTGGGACTTGAAAAAGGACCAATTAGCTCCTTACAACTGCTGAATGTAACAATTATACCAGAAAAGAGAAGACCTTCCTAGGAAATGCAATACCGGAAGAGTTTGTTTAGTTCATAAACGAAGTCGGGTTGACAATACTCAAGGAATGATTAAATAGTGAAATACCGTTGCAAATGCCATCAAAAAGGATGACTCTATAACTTTCCAGAGGAACCAAACTCACTCATGAGTTAAGTGATTCGTAGATACAAATGCAAAAGTAAAGTACCTAAGTTATGCAGAACTAAATACAAAATCTTCTGGTAAAACTCAGAAAGCCCAAAGCGTCAGTGCTGTCTTGTCTTATTCTAAAGCCAAAACAGATTCACATACCTAAAGAGAGACCATACAACTCATATAACAACAGTCGAGACCTCACGTCACGTGTGTTGTTATACTCTATCCTAAGTTAAGTGTGATTCATTAAAAACAGAGAGATAATTGGGATAAGGTACATACATATATACTTATGTTTATTCGTGATCAGGATCAAAAGCGGCTGCCCGTCTGTCTGTGCCACCACTTTTTGGGCCTTAAATTTGAGCCCTGGGGTGTATTTTCTTGCACCTTATTGCTATAACTTTACAATCTTTTTAGCATTGAGATTGAAAAGTGGACGTGGTTGTTTGCATTTTTAATGCATTTATATCGAAAGCATTGTACTGATGCTATCTGGGAGATTTCACAATTTTTTGTTTTGTTTTGTAAATATTTATTATATGTTTCAATGAATTATAAGGAACTTTAAGGCCTCTACATGCTCTCCACTTGCCAACATAAGAAAAGCCACACTTGTTGAATACGGCTAAGATTAGGTTTATCATACAAAGGAGCAGATGACTCCTAGAGGAAGAGAGTGATCCACCCACCTTACACATCGGCTGTACAATGGACCTTCTCTTGTCTAACTGCATCCTCACCGATGGCCGGTCTGAACCAACCACCCAATTAACTTTATGCCTCTAAATTTTATTTTAACAAGTTTTTCCAATCTAAAACCTTTCCATTTGTTTAATTTAAAATCCCTGAAGAAATTGGTGAAAATGGCCTATATTCTAGAGTATCACTAACGTATTTTTTTTTACAGAGAAACGTTTAAAGGTATTTTTGCCATCTGTTCCCATATATCCAAACTAACCAAAATATTAAATCGTATCAAAATAGTTAGAGCCAATTTCGACAAACTTTATTTTTACGAAAATCGGACCTAAGTGTAGTAAACTTCATTTTGCAATAAGAATGAAGATTCTGATTTAGGCTTTATTCGAGACAGACAGACAAACAGACCGACAGCAGAATTGTGGGATGCACTTTTTTGGACTTCTAAAGATTGCATACAACCACGAGTTCGTAATTTTTCAGTAAACCAATACTGGACCTGTAGGTACATGTACATACATACATATGTACTTATGTGCAAGCAGCATTATGGCTTGGGAATGTTTTTCATATTACGACGTTAGACCAATTCACCGGATAGAAGATGTTTCTGAAAAAAATGTGCAGAAATTCATTTTTTGGGGAATGCTGAAAGACGATTCATTATGATTTCTGAAATAAGGAACAGATTAAAGCTTTGATAGAAGTTAGCTAAAATTATCTGGTGGTTTTAGTGCTCCGTGGATCCAAGGCCGTTATTAAGAGCAAAGCCTGTACAAGATAACTATGGTTTATGTCGCTAATTAGTTCCATCAGTCCTGATGTAAGGGAATTGTATTAATTGAATTCTATACTTATGCTTTGAGTTTTGTAGTAAGATTGACTAAAAACATACAAATTACTTCTAAGGATTTACACGTCGTTTCGCTGTTAATGTTCGGAATTCCTTTTTTTGACATGCTTCTGTATATTGAACATTTCTATTTTCGTGTTTAGATTCCTGCAACATTATCTAAAAGACGCTTGCACTCTCTCTTACACCAAATTGTTAAATTTTGTTGAAAATTGTATATGCCTTTCAGAGGTATAGACCTATTTTCTCTGTCTTTTTTGCCACTCTCCAAAAAAAATCAGATCAATGGATCTATTTACTTATTTTAACTGCCAAATAGGAAGGTATATACAGCACCCAACTCCTATATTCATCCAAGAGAACCCTTAAGAATGAGCAGTAAAATCTGAACTGAAAAGAGGACCGGTCGTCTCGTTAAATACATTTTTCTCATTCGTCCAATTGCGCACTCATGTGTACTGAGGTGAAGACCTTGTCATTTGGAACAATGAAGATAAGAATGAGGTCCCCACGAATCGCTGAAGAAGAATATCCATAAAAAGATGAAGAGCACAATGCCGAAGGAGAAACCCCTGGCGGTTGTATTTAGTAGCCCTCGCAATGGCAATGGTTTTTGTGTTCTTTTTTGGGACCAAATTTTATGTACCGAAAGGCACGATAACGAGTGTCATTAATAATTCGCCGGGATTCCGGATGTGGATGTGGATGGATAGTGAAAAGGTGCCATGGCTTGTTGAAGGGTGAACGTAGTGACGCAGTTATTTAACAGGTTAAGGAGAGGTTCTATTGATATTGAAATTTAAGGTAGTTATATACAAGTAGTGAAATTTGGTAAAATTGTTTGTTGTCGATTAGGCCGGGGAGATAAATGTTTAACGTTTCAGCTGGGTGGATCGTTAATGTCATCTTTTAATTAAATCTCATTTGTTTGTGAAGTAGATGAAGATCTGAGGACTCGCCATTTATTTGATTAGATAATTGAGTTCACTTTTGTGTTTAATTAGACTGTTGGGTAGGAGGTTATCGAATTGGGAACAGGCTTGGCACAGGAACGACATTAAATTGCTTGGTGAGATAACCACAGCTATTGGCTTCATAGACCAAAGGAATAATAAAAAGAGCAGCAGAATTATGGAATCCTTGTCTTGAACTTCGAAAGCACAACGTTAATTGCTTGCCTCTTGAAGTTGATCCTCAAAGGTCATTAAAACCGTTATTGGGAATGACTTGGTGGGAAACAAGAAAAGAAACCTTCTAAACTTCGCCAACTACAGATGCATACGTTTCCTTAACATTGCATATAAGATCCTGTCGGCCGTACTGTGTGACAGCCTGAAACCAATTGTGAGCAAGCTCATTGGCTTGTACCACCCGATAAGTCTACACCTTTAATCGATTCTATAGCCGGATATGACAGGATTTATTTATTTAGAGGACATATGTATACAGAGCGATGTTTAGTTTTGTGGTCCGCTGTCATTTGACTTCTTTAACATCCTATTTGACGCTGATGACATTTGTTTGCTCTCACACAGAATTTTGCACCTGTATCAAAGGGTTTACATTCTAGAAGCCAAAGCAAATAAAGTGCGGTTGACGATACCACAGACTACGGCCAACATAAAAGTTTCAGCGTACCAAAATCTACCGCCCAATTGAACATTGATGGGTAGGAGGAGAAAACTGGTAAGTTGATCCCAGTCTTATTTGTTTTACTGAGACAGTCTTAATCGAAGGCTGTAGTCTGGTAGAGAGCATTGGGCCTTAAGTTTGGCTCAGAGTTATATACAACCAATATCGAATATGCATTCTAACAGATGGGGACATACAAGAACACTTTCAGGAACGAATTGAATGTCAGCCATCAGGATCAAAACAGACACCCGCACATCTACAGTGGCGACAAAATAAATAGCACAGTTGCAGGGTAACTAATAATTATGGTTTAAATCTGCAGCTTAATCGATTAAACATAAAATAGTTTTAGTTTATGTAAAGTGTAACTTCCCTATTAACTAACGGTACATGTTACTTCTTAAATCATCCTTGGCTTTTGAAATTAAATAACATTTTGTAAAGGCTGGTAGATATAGTGCGGACAATTTAAATAGCACACCTTTTGTTTACTACAATTAATTTGTCACTTTTAAATCTAATTCTTGATATTATTAAGGTAAGTAATAATAAAGAGTTTCTTTTGCAAGAAATTTAAAGATTTAAAGAATTTGGTATATCAACAACAGTATGGGACGAGGAATTCATTCCACGGAGGATTTCAGACGGTGTGTTCTTGCCTATAAGAATAAAGAAAGCTCGAATTCGGACGTAGCGCGAAAATTGAACTGGTCACGAAAAAAGGTAATTAATACCCTTCAACATTACCAAGAAATGGGCTCGATCCAAAACAAACTGCATAAGGATCGGTCGCGTAAGACCACCTCTAGGACCGTCTCGACCATTGTTTGTTTGAGCAAACTCGATCCATTTTTGTCAGCTCCTAAAATAAAATTAAAAATTGAAAGGGAGGTGAACGTGGATGTTTCTGTTAGCACAAATAAAAATCGCCTCCGAGAAAAAAAATTGTTCGGATGGATTGCCAGGCAGAAACCATTGGTATAAAATCGGAATAAGTCACGTCATTTGGAGTTTGACCGTAACCATATTAATAAAAATCCAAATTGGCGCGAGAATATTATGTGGACCATTATAAGACGGGAAACAATATGTAAGACGCGGGATCAACCAAGAATTCAACCCTAAATACGTCATAAAAATAGTAAAGCACGGTTGAAGCAATGTTCTTGTATGGGGGTGTTTTTCTTCGCGTGGTGTTGGTCCGATTTATCGGATTGAGGGCATTTTTGAGCAAATGAAATACAAGGACATTTTGAGCAATATTACGCTTCCTTATGCTGAGAAGAAAATGCCACTGATATGGAAATTTTAGCACGATAATAACCCGAAGGATACAGCTAAATCTGTAAAGCAGTGGTTATTGAGCCAGAAAATTGACGATTTAAGTTGGCCAGCTCAGTCCCCTGATCTAAATCCAATTGAGAACTTGTGGAGGGATGTCAACACATCAATAGACAGAACGACGGCCACAAATTTAGATCAACTTTGTGTAGAGATTCTACGTGCTTGGAGTGCCATACGTTGGAGAGAGGTGTAAGGTCCTGGTATCATCAATGTGCTGTCGATGTACTAAAGTTATAAAAGTAAATACTACCCGACTAAATATTGATGAGATCTCCATATTTACTTTTTTTCTTTTCTTCACTGTTCTATTAAGTTTAATGAATTTCGGAAAGTGTGCTATTTATTTTGACTGCAAGAAGTTAGAACGAAGAATACTTTTTAGCTTTTTTTTTAAAATATGAATGAAATGTTTCAGGTTTTTATTTTTTTAAATGAACTGTCCCTAATTTTATTTTATTACATAAGTAGTATCTTTTTTTACTGTAGATAAATACAAAAATTTTAAGTTTGAAAAAATGAGATCAAAGTGTGCTATTTATTTTGTCGCCACTGTATACCGGAGTGAGTTTGACAACTCACTGGTCATTGGAGGAGTTCCATCCTATTTACGATTAAAGAAAAATCTATTAAGGTTGAGGATGTAAGACCAATAACTTCGAGAAAAAAATAAAGCTACGTCTTATTGAGAGCCAAACTTTTGTAAGCATACAAGTTTTTCAAGAGAAACAAAGCAGTGGGTTTGATGGTAAGTCTGCCCAACTACTTCAAGCTGCATCTAATACTTAGGTACACCAGCTCTACATACATATGTATGTAAGTATGTAGCAAAATTTCCACCAAACACAAGATATTAGCCAGAATCACATTGTAATGGATTTAGGAACATTTAGATTCAACTCTTGACGCCCAACAGGGGCTGGATCCTCCTGAATCGGCCACATGAATAAATACGACCAAAATAAAATCCTCTATCACTTCCGACGCCTGTGCTCGACTTAACATTGTAGGATAGGAAGTCGAGGAAATGGTCACCTTTTGGTCTTAACTAACCACGATGGCATAGAAATGTATGAGTGCACTATAGTCAAGAAGACACAACTGGGTTCGAAATGATATTCAAAGTCTGGAGAAGTAATGTTTTCAACTCAAGAGCAAAGTATCGACTATTACGCTTCAACGTAGAATCAGTTCTTCTAGTCAAATGTGGCGCAGAAAAGTTAAGGACGTATCAAGCTCCTTGGGACTGAACAAGGCATACCGACCTATGCTGGTCGATAGATGAAATGATTTAAGTAAGACAAATATATGCAGATCTTCGGAGTATATGTCGGAGTGTGTTATACGTACATATGTATATACTTTAAAAAAATTTTAGGTGCAAACCAGAACCAAACTTAAGGCAAAGCTTTCCTGTTTTCTTTTTTTTTCTTTAATTCGAATTGTGCTGCAAGAATCACACCTACACACATTGTGATCATCCAACCATCACCAAATAACAAAGAAGCTACATCGTTGAAAAATGAGGCAATAAAAGTCTGTATGTACTCTAATGTCACCATTAGAAGGTAATCATTTAAATTATCTCAAACTGTATAGGATGTGCAGGGTGCGTGGGATGCCCCAAATTAATACCAAATAGAATGTGTTTCGTTCAATAGTAAGACAATACGGTGGGATACACAAGAGCACTGTGTAGGCACCTTGACAGTTAATGGATAATGGGGGAAAGTCTTCCCAGTAGCCTATAAAATAGCCCAATTTTATAATGAAATGATGCACATACATATTTAGTTTCAGGCTAAGGAACAAGGTAACATAAATAGTTATTCAACTAGTGGATCGCCAAGATAATTTAACGCATAATTGTGATTTGTAGTCCAACATTAGCAAAACTAAAACTGGATTGAAGCCTTGTAAAGGAATAGACTAAATGTTACAAACTTCTCCCAGAAATTTAAAAATACTAATATTGAATTTCTTGATCAAAAATTAACCGCCAACGATATTTTACACGCTAGACCTTTTCTAATTGGGTCTATGTTATAAATTAATAGTCTACGTCAGTAGGCGACTAAGGAACACAAAGCAAGCGTACAGGCTATTTATCCAATTTGCTTTAAATGTCAATACAAATTGATGGGATAACTCTCACACAACTTGTTTTATTTGGCTTTGAAGATTCATCGCCTCTTTTGAAAAATCGTTTAGTTTTAGTACGTAAACGTGTTATAGCTTTTCGCACGATTGCTAGTTAGATATAAATGGTAAATCTTTCTCATGACATCTATGCTGCTATGTATCTGTGGTTTGTGAGACACGAAAGGCGGGACGTTCAATTGCAGTTCGCAGCAATCAATCTGTATATGTACATGTCGATATACAAGTTATTTAAAGTCTGATTTTCGTTAGGGTACTCTGATTGGGCTATTGAATGTGTATATATGTATGTACATATGTACATATGTACACTCATAAGAATGTACATAATATGGTTAAGTTTAAATGAGAGTAAGTTATATCCCTTTTACGTACAATGTCCATTAGGCAGTCACTTAATACATTAAACAAGTGAATCTATACCGATAAACTGGGTTAAAGTTTTCCTTTTCATTTAGTTACATAGTATGCCAAACTAGAACAATTCATTTCCTAGAAAAATTGGAAATTTAAGTGTCTGCTTTGGCTGAATATCATCAAGTTTCTCTTGGCACAGCAGATCTTTACAAACGAGACAGGGTAGATAGAGAAACATCGTTTCCGAAGCTGTTTGTTTCATACGTAACTTATTATCTACAAACTAATTGTAATGCCTTTTGTAATCCAGGAGAAAGGTTCGCTATGTATCCATTTGTGATGAGAGTGCCATCCTTTCTACCTACCTACCTACTTATTGGCGGATTATTTCAGTCAGAGTTCTGGAAACCTTTCTGTTCAATGCTGTCCCACTACATCAGTAAAGGCAACGATTTCTCAATGTTTTCAATGGCAATTAGCGGTTTAGGCTAAGCTGTCATACTTTAAGGATGGCATTATACTAACCACAGACACGGTTTCTCACGTTATTGGAGAAGTTGGTTCCCATATATTATATGACGGCTTGAAATTTCTAAAAGCTCATTGGTGCTCAGAAAAGAAAAACACAGAATACACTATCTATTGTATTCAGAAATGCAAGCCCAGTTTTATGGGCAAACACTCCGATAGGAAAGCCAGCATCGATATAACTACGCCGCAGCTGACGGCAGAGCAATGCATATATTATATGCAAAGGGTCTTTCAAAAGTCATGTCTAGACGTTACTTTTTTTGAAACAAAACATGTAAACACTTAGAGCTTTCGAGTGCCATTACTAGTATTTCGTCATCGTTGCTGAGTACCATTCCATTGAGTCTTATACTAGACAGAAAATTGGCATGGAAGTTGAACATACACGAACGTATTAGGAATGCCTGCAGGAGAAAGGTCTGTAAACAAATATTGTACAGGCTCTAGATGATGGTAATAATATCAATAGTAGTGCATGGTACCCTTGTCTGGTGGGCAGCATTGAATAAAACCTTCTATCTCTCTCTATAAGCAGTATTCAGATAATGGCTTGCATTCCCATAACCAGAACGCTCCGTATCTCTGGATATTTATGGGAAAAAATGAAATTATTCAAATCGGCGTTGCGACTATCGATATCGTGTCCCAGGCAGACCATCCCATTTTATAAAAATAGAAACCACGGACTACGTTACTGCGTTGCTGGACTTCAGCAATCAATATCACGAACCCATTAGGCATCGACAGAATCGGGCAGAGAATACGATAATTAGTAGGAGCTGGACTGTTTTCAGTGCGGTCCGTTCCAAGCTGGTTTGGCTATTCCTGAAGCCGCTGATGAGTTTCTAGATATTGCCGACCCGGATATCAATAAAAATTGAAAAATCTTCTAGAAATCAAAATGCTTCCAGGAGTAACGGAAGTGATTGGTTTGTGTCAAGTGAATCCTACCGTAAACGGAGGATGGCCACCTAACCTAATACCTAATCTCATTGGCTTACATGCGAACATTTAAGACATCTTACTGGCTTCAGTATACCTCCAGATAAAGGGTAGAACTTCGCTCTTAAAAATGGATATCTAAAAAAAACAATAAAAGGAAGCACTTTCACAGTTGTTAATTTTCGCTGTTCGTTCCAGCGCAAGTTAAAGCTCCATTCAACTTCTTTAATTTGCAGATAATCTCTGCATTCTACTCTATACACACGGAACAGTTTCAACGCGTATCTTAAATATCAACAAACAATAAAACCGGATACAACTTTGTATGTACTTGTCGGCAGAACCTCTAAGAAAGAGCTCAAAATTAAAGTTTTCTTTTTAATCAAATTTGCATTGTTACCCGGTTGCAGACGCAGTCTTCCACTGTTATTAAAAGTTTTCCTTTTTCTTCTCAAACAACAACCCAAACAAAAGAAAGGAAAATATGCAAGCCCCTTACCCCTTTGCATGGTCGTTCATCCGAAAGTAATCGCACAGCACCACGTCCTAGAGCTTCGCGCTTCCTTTGTGCTGAAAATATCCGCAACTCCTTTCGTTCCTCATCGCTGAGTGAATGGCAATATCGAACCTTTAAAAAGAGAAAAAAGAAAGAAAAACAAAAAAATGTATATAAGTATCTCAAGGATTATCCATTTTACGCGCGCCATTCGTTTTAATTCAAAAAGACGCTCAGAATGCACAATGGCATAGCAAAGTTTGCACTTTTCGCGACTGCCATACTCACTTCGTTATCTTGCGGCGGAAGTTGATGCAACAATTGCTTTACTCGATACTTTTCGCCGGCGCTATTAACGTAAGGAACTTTATCGTCCGGAAGTTGCGAGAAATACAATCGAACCTGAAAACAAAAAGACAAAAAAAGGGAAAAACTTAGAAACAGTCTGAATTAGTAAGTTGCCTCTATCTGACGTTTAATGACGCGAAAACTTTCTCCGCAGCACAGCGGGTGGATGAATTGTGGCAAGGGGACTTAAAGTAGAGCAATTAATTTTCCTACCAATAAGTTTTCCCGGCCGCACTGTTGGGGGTACTGTGTTGGACATGCGGTCAAAGCAATCAGCATTTAATGCGAGGCGCTTAATCAAGTAGGGATGTGGCATAGACTCTGCTGTGAATGTGCAACGTGACTCAAAGTCTGGTATTTCGACTGTACATGTACTATGTATGTCATGTACACTTTTCCGTCTCGTCGGCTTGCCCTCTGGCTATACGCCCAAAAGAAAGTTCGCAACGCTAATGCGCATTTGGTTGGTTTGGATTTCGCTGACCAAATATGCCTGGTGGCAACGCACTCCGCAGACGGAGAACGTGTGCAAACGGTTTGATGGCCTTCATGTTGAACTCTAGATGAAAGTTAATCCAAATGCACCTCTAGTAGATGCACGCACGCTCGTAATCTTTCAATAGATACACAGATACACACCAGTCAGTGGAATGTGTTAATTAAACGAGATATAAAATGTGTTCATTTCAATCGAGCGACACGCATCTCTTCGATCTCGTCGAATTGAAAGTGAATGTGATTATTGATAGATTAGTTTAATGGAACCGCTAACTTACATTGTCATACTCTATTAAGGCCGAGAAGAAGAAATGCATCTTTCACCAGGCATTCTCTTGCGGGTTACATCATTAAACTGAAAAGCGCCTTATGATCGATAGATGTTCATTTCCTTATGACGAAAGGTAATATGCAGTTATGTGGAGCTGTATTTTTGATTAGATTCGCTCGAAATGTCGAAATTTAATTGGAAAGCATTAAAGCCAAAGATAGAATGCAAGGGGTATCTAGTCGGCTTTTATGTTGGCTGATTGCGTGGAAATTTTTTTACGATGTAGATTTTTATGTGAATTTCGATATACGAGTATGAAATTGTAGTCTGAGAGTAGGCTACCAGCCAAAATTTGACGCGGAAGAATTGATTTGGCGATCTTATACTGGATTTATAACTATTAATGAGTGGTATTTAAGGTTTCATTAGACATTTTATGACTGCAATTATGTTTCAATTTCTAAGGTATTGAATTCATCTTAGGGCTTATTGTAGGCAACCATTTGAAACGATTTGAAATCGAATTGATTTCCTTGTCTTTAACAGCTGAATTGGCTTTAAATGATGACCTTTCATACAATCCTAAGCCGGTTCTAAGAAGTTCTTTGTTGTGCTTTGTGTTGAAGCTATTGACTTGATTGTTTTCCTAAATAACTTGCTATAATTTTTTGGGTAGTAATGAATATAGTTAGGAGAAAGAGGTCACACCTCAAATTTTCAAGACGCACAGTCTGGAAGTGAGGAGGAGTACGAGGAATGGCAAAAGCCTAGGATGTATCGATGCACAGAAGGACAGGGAGTTTCAATCTTAGTGAAGCCAAATGTGTTCCTTATCATCGATTTGAGGCCAAAACAATCGGTTTATATTTAACTTTAGCAATAAGAATTGACGGTGACGGTTGCCCCATCCTTATTTTCGAAGAAGTGTAGATTTTTGTGGATGCAATGGTCTTCCGATGACTTTTCACCTCCCATATGTGACAGTTTTGGTTGTAAATGTATTCACCGAGTGCAGCATGAACCTCATCGTTAAAGAAAATGTGAAAATTGCTCATCCAAACGGTGATGCTCAAGCACCCAATTGACGTACATACATATGTATGTACTGCGCATTCCGTGATCTGCTGTATTTAATTCTTGAGTGAATTGCACTTTATTAGGGTAGATGCAAATCCAAATGCACAATACGCCATAATGTGCCTTACGACAAAACTGAAATGCTCTGCTTGCCATGAAATCGATAGATTTGGATCTAACACTTTTATTGACGGCTGCTATTTTCTGTAGAGCATGGATTTTGATGATGGACAGGCCTTAAAACATCTGTAACAGGGTCTCCAGTCTCTTCGATTTTTCAACGATCCGTATTGTAAAATGACAAACCATAAACTAAACATAAACAGTGTCGAATGACAGGTCGGTTTGGCGAATATGTGATTGATGGAGGAATGTCAAATGATCTTGATTTTTACCAATAAGCAAAACCACTTAACGACAAAAGATCTCTTTAAGATCGAAATGATCTTGATGTTACTTTAAAGGTTACCACCCCTAAAAAACGGATTTGAACAAAGAATAAATCTAGACATGTAAAATCAAACAAAAGCTGGACTAGTCATTCCTGGAAATGGGGACTGGATTCTCTGTGGAGTTGTGTGATGTCGTCTTGCTAATACTACATATGCCAATTAATAGCAAAATACCAGTCAATATAGTCCGATAGCAATCTCCGTTGACTGCTTCAGCATAAAACCCTAACGAAACCGAACATTTTTCGGATGGAATGGTATTTTGTGAGCCTTCCCGTAACTGACTTGCTCAAATTGCGAACCAGAAATAGACTTCATCGCTAATAAAAGTAAGATGACAGATGTACTCGTACTTCTTACAACAAGTATAGACGCCCTTAGGTTAGGTTAGGTTAGATAAGGTAGTTATTCCGGCAAGAGTCAGGATATGCTCAGACCAAGAAAAGGTCCATTGTGATACCATATATTTAGCAATCATATTTCACAGGGTACCCGGGAAACCTATAATTATTTCAAGAGTTATAAGATCTGTTGTGCCTACGTTGAGTACGGGGACTGACTTAATAACCTTTAATTGTCGGATGAACTGAAAAGGTTGTACTGTTGTTGTACATACAAATGATACTTCTTAGGTAGGGTGACTGATTCAATCGGATCCTTACTGTCTAGGGTTACCGTGTATGTAGTGGAGTGCATAAGAATAATAGAGGTGACTGATTCAGTCGAAACTCTGTTACTGTTACGCAGTCGAATTCCTGGTTTTTTTTGTGTTTGGTTTCTGCCTAGCTATGGAAACTGAATCAATCGAAGCCCACCTAATTTGACTGTGTAGATAGGCTAATGCGTAAACACCGCCCTTAACTAAGCGCATACTTGAGTTAAAGAGCAACCTTAAAGAGCACCCATGTAGTAGACGCAGTCAAAATAATACATTTAAGGTATTAACATGGTTGATAGTTGGTTAAGCCAAGGGTCTATTACGGGCGCCAATTCCAAAGTCGATTGAAAATAGAAAACGATCATACAACACTCTTACCATCAATTTTTGTATAAGTTCTTAGAAAAAAAGGCCCCTAAACATTTACTTTTTGATTAAATTATAATGACCAACTGTACTGCAACTGAAAATTTTTAACAAATCCTTTTCCTAACAAAACGCCCCCAAAAGAGGGCGGAAGGTAAAGAGAAAGTCAATGCTTACATATTCTGTATCCAAAGTATTCCTACCGAACATATTTAATAAATGAATTTTTTTGGAAAGTGAGCTTTTGAACAGCTGGCGTAACAAATTGCATACTCCAAAAGTGAACTTTTTATTCCAAAACTTTGCGACATGTGGTTGGATAAAAAGTCGGACAGAAATGACTCAATTGAATCGGCTACTGATACAGATCACAAAATTGCATCTTTATGGGATCTGTCTCGATTGTAACCTACTATATGTCAAATTTAATATTTTTTGAACATAGGGTATAATGAATAATTTATAGCAACAATTCAGCGGCTATAACTTAGCCGATGGCAGGCTGGTATTTGTGCTTCCCCCATACGAAGCAGGACAAACGGATTTTCTTTGCTGTGGGTGCGGTGACCAGTTGATTCGCAACTGGTGCATTCCTGTCCAGTAGTAAAGTACTATGAAACATGATAACTGCTTTCGCATATTCTGTCCTGTCAAAATTGACCTGACTCATAAAGCAATACTTTAATTTCTTCGCCGACAGTGTGGTCTCGCCCCACCTTCTTGGGTGGGTTGCACAGCACTCAAATATTGTATCTTGTAGATTGTTTTCGCAAACATAAATTCCAAAGCAAATTGCCAAAACCGATTAACAGCATAGTGGTGTTGTAACCACATGCAACATCTAAAGCAGTCCGTAAACGTGTTAAATAAAATGCAACGCAAGCGTTTTGATTTATTTGTCGCTACAGCAACTCATGACCGACGAAATGAATCACAATCTTACACTCACCTGATCAGGTCGTAGTCCTGGCGGAACCCATGTGTATTCCTCCAGAGCACAGCCACTGTCATCATCCGACTGAGAATTTCTCTGGAAGTCCATCTGATGACTGTGGTGATAACTCTTGTAATTGCTTCTTAGTGGTGAAGATGTTGCACTCAGGGGCAGGTTTGGTGGGGGCACACACCTCCTTTGCGGCGGCGGCAAAAACTGTCCCGTCGCCGATGTTGTCGTGCTGTTATTTGCACCACTGCTCGAACTACTGCTGCCCAGTGATTGTAAACGTAATTCAGGGTTATTTTCGGCGCATTGCTGGGATTCCGGTTGCAGTTGGTTGGCCAGTGGCGTTTCATCCAGCCGATGCAAGTCTTGTTCGCTTTGCGTGTAATAGATCGTTGACTCCATGGCATCCACTTTGGTTCGATTAAAACTGCAAGAGAGGAGAGAGAGAAAACGCTCGATTATAATTTGCAACTTTGTTACACTTAAGATTCACATAATTATATATGAAGCCATAAACAAATTAATGCACACATTGTGAGCGCAAAATGACTCCACATAATGATATGTGATTTAAATTGCCATTATAGTTGAGTTCTATTTTTATGGACTTTAACACAAGTTGATGAGGTTGACTTGTGTTTAAAGAAATCGGCAATTGAACACGTAGATCAACATAGAAGTCGGTGTATGTATTACAGATAGAATGTATAGTTTGCAGATAGGAGGTCCACAGGGTTAAACTGTGGTGGGCTTATTGTGATGACCTGGTAAGTTGGAGTCTTAGTCAAACTTGGTAAGTATAGAAAACATGTTTAAGGTCTCTACACTTGTAATAACTTCGAGTAAACTACATGTTTCCAACACGTTCTTAATACGTAGTTAGGGGGACACAAAAACAAGAACTTTATCAATTTAGAACTGAGAAAAACGTTTCAAGATGCACTTTTCTTTCTACCTGACCCATGCTTATCAACGCAATTCTGGTTTACCTAGAAGATACTATGTATAAAGAAAAAGAACAGTAGCATACGTAGGAAACGTTGTAATCGTTGCGATAGTGAACATCTTAATACGGTCATTGGTGTCCTGTCTACAGCTAAATCTAGCACTGGTTCTGCATTAAAAGGTCTACTGGTGTTTTCATGGTATTTCTCACTAAAAAGTGGAACTACTCTTTGCCCCATTCTGGTACTTTAGATTAGAACTTGGCTTTCGAAATGTTCAATTCAATTTATTTGGGGCAGTTTCAAATCACAAAGCTCCCTTGTGGCGCCGACTCTCTTTTTTTATTTTCGTAAATGATCTCTTGTCTGCTTCTTCTAATCCAAGACATTTCTTCGCTGACGACACTACCCTCAACTTTTCATTTTTATCCCAGGCTAACGTCCCAGCTCTTTGGCCATAGAACTCATATAAATCCGGACATAGCAGCATAATAAATTGGGGAACAACAGAATGAATTTTAATGCTTCTACAACCCAATGCGGTCTTCTCTCGCTTAAGCATAACCTAAACCCTCTGCCATCATCAATGTATGGCACTTGCATCAGCGAAACTGAAAACTTTCCATTCTCGGTATGTGTGTTAATGACAATCTTCGTTGGAATGACCATGAATTCGACGTCACCAAGAATGCTGCGAAACGTCTTCCTCGAACAAGAAAATGAGGTCATTAACTTCTCTAATCTGACCGCAATATATAAAGCATACATTCGTCCCAAGCTCGAGTATAATGCTCTTGCATCCAAGACCATTTGCACATTCTAGATAGAATTCAAAATAGCGAGATAAAACTAATAGAAGACAGAAGCATATCAGTGACTATTGACTCTCTCGAACATCGCAGAAATTCCTGTATTACCTTGTTTTATCGCATTTTTACAAACAAGTGTACGAATTCTTTGCTATATTGTACAACACGAATGTGGAATGCTCTACCAACCTCACCTTACAATCCACAAACATTTAAAACCAACGTTCATGGGTATCTCCCATCTACTCTTCCCAATTTTCCTAACGATAAGACCACCAAAAACATGTTTAGTATTGACGGTTCGAAATAAAGGAACAGACTTCAATCTTCTGTGCCAGTCTTTGAGTCTGACTGAGCCTCTTAAGCATACTATTTCCCCTATCTTATCCGTGAAGCAGCGAGGTAGAATAAAATAATGTTTGATTTTTCATATGGGTAGTGGCACTTGAAAATAGTATTAGTTTACATCTAAATCTAAATCCTTTAAAAATATTATTAACTCTCGATTGAAATCTTAAAAGATAATATTCCCAAGTCAGTTATAGATAATTACCGACCGACAAGTGGGCTCCTAGAAGAATTTTTCTTGGCACATGGATTTGATCTAAAGAAGTTACATCATTTTATTCATCTATGCAGCGTTTATTAATGGCATTTACGAGGAGACCGAGACCTTGTCTTGCAAGTTCATCTCACATAGAATGCCCTGGATCGTCATTGTGGCTCTACACTTAATAAGATAAGATACTCATCCGAGTACGATTGCTGATGTCTTGTGAAAGTTGCCATCAGCAATAAATATTTCTAGATGTCTTAAGCAATCTATTATATCCATCGACTGTTCAACAATACGTAAGCATGCAGTCTAGACTATGAGCAGTTATATTTGAATAGAGACATTTTCAGATGGGAACGGATGGCGATCAATTCGGTTGATTTTGTCCAAAAATAGTGACATCCAGGACAAGCCAATTTGTGTTTTGAATGATATACTATGATATACTACACATATGTATGTTACGCCCGATTGATCTTGAGTTGTAGCCATCTCCTAGTTCGTGGCTCTGACATATGTTTTCTAACTCTTCCCTAATCATTATATATAGTTTTTATGCCATTGTAGTTTCTGCACTCGTTTAGGCGGTTGGCCAAAAAAGTGGACCAATGAATCGCAGAGTGGAACATGATTTTTATGATACATTTACAAAGCCATTCTGAGGTGAAAGTTTGTACCCTTTTCAGTTTTAGTACGCTAATCACTCGTAAAACAGAAATAATCAAAGCCCCTTAAGGGCAGTCATTTCTAAATATAAAATGCAAACAGGCCACTGGCACCCATTTCAAGTCGAGATGATCCCAGATAAATTTGATAAATAGCAGACGCCCATACACACATTTCGAGCGGAAAAGTATCTGACTGATGTTGCCCAACTGGTGAAAGTGTGAAACACATCCTACACCACGACCGATCGATCTCTAGAAACCAAGTGAGCGAACGTTAATCAAAGTTAATTTAATTTATATTTTATGGGACGGTCCGACTAAGTAATATGTGGGTATGATTCTGTGCTCACGATTTTAACAAAACAAGTTCTGTGCACCGCTTAGCAAAACTCCCATATGCACCAGAACAACGCGACGAGCAATTGAAATTACATGCCCCCACCCGTCGACCATCATTATTACAGGAAATGCATTACCAGTTCAAATCACCGCGATCATCATGTATCTCTCGTCATATTAACTATCTGCCCCGTACTTAGCGTCGTCGTCGGGCCAAATTCGAGCAGGTGGTTTCGGTTTACGGTCCACGGTCCAAAGGCAACAATCAGCATTTCGTGCGGCGGGCTTAGTGAGAAAATAGAATCTCTATCGCAAATGAATATCCGTCGGTACATATGCGGTGTTGGCATTGGAAATGGACAAAAGTCTTCTGCTCCCAATGGGAGAACAGGTCGGTTCTGGAGATTCTCCTTACACGAAATGTATCTATAAAGCCATCACCATGCCTCATAGACGAATGGTGCGTAAGGAGAACGAAGAACGAGAACGAAGTGCGGTTAAGAATCTCGTGTGCCACAAGATGAAGTGCGCACAAATGGAGTAGCAACAGCAACTGCCCGAATATTGCTTCCTTATGCAACCAGTTATTCCCGATCGTGCCCCCAGATCAAGGAAAATGGAAAAAAAATCTTGAATGGAGTCGGTGTGGGGTGAACGAATCTCTCTTTGATTTGCGGTCATTTTCGCGGAAAACCTCATTACAGTTCTGCAACCTGTAGTCCCTGATTGAGACTTACCATCAATAAAATCGATCGATTACTTTGTATTCAAAGGAGAACCCTCGTTTTGGATGATGGTAATCGGGCCATTACGAAATGGAAAACGGAAAACTTCTTTGCGAAAAAACTTTAGCCACTCACATCTATCCCACGACGCACGAGTGTATATGTAAGATGTGAAAGTATCTATGGCCCGTGTGTGTTCTCCTCGAAATCATTTCTCATGGGAAACCACCAAATGGAATACGAAAAACTTTGAACTTTCCTTTTTTTTCTGCTCGTAAATGCTTTGGCAATTCTTTGGCTACTGAATAATTCATCGATAAAAATCGGACCCAGAACTGATTTGAATGTGTATCACAACTTCCCGGGACCAATTGAAAAGTCTTTGAATGAAAAGTGAAACCTATTTTTTTTTTTGTTTGATTTTTTGGGAACAGCTGTGTTATATGCAAATGTCATGTTTCGGTATGTAGTGCACTTCTGTGGGCTTGGACGTGGACAGGTCTATGAAAGTGAAAGAATGAAGAAAACTGAAAGTTGGATTTCTATTTGATTTTCTTATTCTTTTGGGAGAAGATAGATTTTTATTTTGTTGAATAAAAATCAAGGTTGACCAGACCCGGTCTGGGATGCTGGTGTTCTGTGATTTGCATAGACATATTTGAATGATAATTTTGTCTTGTTTAGTTCATGAATTTCGGGTCTAAATGACAGTTTTCCATTAAGCGGTAGTATGGAATGTGACAGTTCGTGATTTAATGAATTGATATTGATAAACAAAAGTCCGTATTAAGTGGTGGTCGCAATTTGGTGCGTAGTTTATTGGTCATTGTGGGAAGGTTGATGCTGATGATAGAGTTTCTACAATAGTTGCGTCTACCTAAGTCTGTGGAAGATACAAGTGCTAATGAAGTGGAATTGTATCTAAATGGACATGTGGAATTAATGTGCAAACTTTTAGGTAGAATACAGAATGCTTTTTGAGGTCACAATAGAAGAAAGTTAAGAAATTTAAGACGGGGAATGTGAATATTATTGCAGGCAGCTTATATTAATAGTTTCAATGAGAGCAATCTGAGTTCAGTCCAAATCCTTAAAGTATATTTCAAGTAAAAACTATATCAATGCGCGGATTGATGCTAAGCTATACAATAGATACATCTTATACATCAGAACCTTTGACCATCGGTTACGATCCTCAACCACTTACAGATATGGTTATGAATACATAGACAGTGAATTGCGGGAAAAAACATTTAGAGATATATGTGAAAATCAACACGATATCTGTGTATATTTCTGTGCCTATATATCCAGTTGTTGTGCATCGCCAAGCTTACCAATAGCAAATATCAAAGAACTTTTAGATCGACTATTTAATGATCCATTGGATCAATAATCACCGCTAATGATTTTAATACATGGCCTGCAGGGAAACGAACAAACGCGAATGATATTTACTATAATACTAGGGCGGACCCCCTAATACAAACAAAGAAAGACTTTACTCCTATGTAAGTGGAAACGACAGATATATGTACATACATATTGCTCCTGAAATAGTATTCCATCAGTGGAGCCGCTCTGTATATATATTTTTGGTAGATAAGACCAGTAAAATCTTAAATTGAACCATCCCGTGGTAGCTAAACCGGCATCACTGCTAATTTCATTCAATAAGATCAATTGGAACAATATCCTACAAATACAGGGTGACCAGATAAGAACCATAGGAAAAAAAATAGAAATAAAACAACAACTGTGTGGGATATAAAATTAATTCCAGCTTTATTTTGAAGCTACGTTCATGCCATTATGCCTAAAATACCACATTATTCAAATGATCGTCTCGGCTTCGCTGGCATTGCTTCAAACGGTCGGTTTAAGATGTGAGGCGTTATACCAGCAAATGCGACTCGAATGTTGGCCTCGAGCTCGTCGTATGTGGTTAGCTTGTTAGCGTAGAATAAGGACTTGACGTAGCATCAGAGAAAATAATAGTAAGTCGCATGATAGCGGCGGTCAATTGATGAACCCTCGCCGTGAAAAGACCCAGTCGCTGAATTCCTCCTTCATACCTTCAAGTGTTGTGTCGCTTGTGTGGCATGTAGCGCTGTCTTGTTGGAACCACAGCTCGGATATAGGTATCGCTCTCTGCCTGAGACGATTGACGAAAGAAATAAGGTCCAATGGTTCTGCCTTGCCATAAACCGCACCAAACAGTCAATCTTTGTGGATGCATTTATGCTTAGTCGAACACTTATGGATTGTGTTGGTTCCATTAATGGCAATTCTGCTCATTGACATAGCCGCAGAACCAAAAATGGGCCTCGACCGCGAAGCCAACTCACTATCTGTTCACTCTTTAGTTGGGAATCATTAAATCTACTTACATTTCGTGCAATAAGTGTTTAGGCTAATGACTAATACTACAAACGTGAGCAGTAGTTAAAGACGAGTCGTCAGCTTGGTTACAAAAATCTATTTCGAAAAGATGCAAATTAAATCATACACGGATGAGAGGAGAAAGTTGTAATTTTTTTTTTACATCGAGATAAGTGAATCGAGAATCGAAACAGAATTGGACAAGGAATGGAACTTTATGGTACTTTACAATTTACGGCAAAAGAACTAAGACATCATCGTAGATAATGGATTACAGGCAATTTTTACTCTTATATTTTTTCAACCGGTTCAACCGGATCCCACATTTTTTTGTGTCACGAGTATTTGTAGATACAAATGTAATTGATTTTGAAATGTGACTTAATTTTCCATTTCGGCATCAAATGAAGAAATTAATCTTTCAAAGCCATCATCTACCTGTTCGCAAATCTGCCAAAGCAGCTTGTCTTAATCCATCGCAAATAACATTAATTTCTTTGGATTTAGAAAGTCCACCCAATCATGTCTAAATACCTAGTTGCAATTATCCAATTATTATCAAATCCAAAGCAATTATCCAATCTGCGCAAACATGATTTTGAAATTGAAATTCTTTGTCTTATCTTCCGCTCGCGGTTGATGGATTATTCAATTCCAATTACGCTATGACTGACGAAATGAGCCAATATTACCGCGCAGTCAATCCAAGTTGTCAATCACTAATCGCTGTTTTGACAAATGATTTTAGCCGTTCAGACTAAAACTATATAATTAGACGTGTATTGATGTACCTACCATAGGAACAATTAAGCCTTGCACTATGTACGATGGCCACACGTGCTTAGTGGCCCTCATGATTGTATGGCCGAATTAAAAGATGTTATGTCATGTGAGCTGATGCGAGTTCCAGAACCCATTATATTCTAATATTATGCAAATTATTCATAGACGTCGTTAAACCTGTTACGCCATGGGTTGGGTTCGATGGGAGCACTCAAATTAAGAATCCCATCTGAAGCAGCATTCGTATGCTAAGTTAGAGAATCTGAGAACACTATTCGTTACGCTTTACGTAATTTGATGCTTTGTCAAGTTCCCAGGTGCTGACTTTGACAAGCTGTCCATTTGACGAAGTGTGCACAAGTACAATGCATATATTTCCTTAATCTAAATAAAATTCTGTTTACGATTAGTGTGGAATTCATGCTGAAGTGGGTTCTTTTTTGTGGATTTTTTCTATTTTAGTGTCACGGTCTTAAGAATTTTGAATAAAAGAACTTGGAGCGTTAAGATTCTGCGTCGAGGAAAGTTCATTGACTTGATGGTGAGTCTTTAGAACAAGGTGATAAACACATAATAGGTTGTCAAATTAAGTAGCTTTTATAAACAAATTCGTAGCTTATACGGTTAACAGAGGTGTAAAGATTGTATCTTAACTCAAGATGAATAATGGCTGTACTACTCATGGACAATGGCTTAGGCTTTATATTCAAAGAGTCATTCTAATTTTGTTTTTGTGGTCTTGGTTTCTGAATTTAGTTATATCAATAGGTATATGGGACGAGCTATCTTAATTTAGATTACATATCTCGCCCTAGATCAATGGCTTTCTTTTATAAGGTTTTACATATATGGACTAACTTTGAACATTACTATACTTATGCAATCTATTGTATTTTCTACTGTGGATACGTCCTCTAACAAATACATTTTTGAATCAATTTAACATTTAGCAGGCTCTCCCTTCAGTTTCATTCTGATCTGAACTCCTTGTCTATAATTGCATGGCATCTTAGTACTTCACATCTTATTTCTGTAGTTATGCTAACCAAATAGGCTTCATTATCAATTATCTTTCCCTTTGTGCTCAAAATAGTCTGTCGACTTGAGTTTGAGTTTTATAACCATTGTTCAATTTATTTTAATGGAGGTAACTATTTGTTAATTGAGGTTCAGCGTTAATGTCTCTCTAGGAAGCTGATTTTACCAGTTCCACTAACTGGCGCCCAATGGTGGACAGTATTGCGAGAAGCAGGGCAGCTATAGACCAAGATGTGAGAAAAGGAAAAAGCATAAACGAACATTACAATTGTCTGATTACTAGGCGACCTTAGTTCTATCTATTTTATAGTGAGTTCATCTCTTGTCTGGGAGCACCCATCGTGCTCCTTCTACCATGACTAAATCATAGACGTACCTAGCTAATATCTTCAGAAAATGTGATAACATTCGGACACGCCTACCCACGTTCCACGAACATTTTAAGAACAGTTTATATACCAAATTAAAAAGTGAACTTAATAAGATCGACCATTACATTTGTCCATACTGCAACCGCGCCAGCAGTACATAGTTACACCTAATCATCATCAAAATTACACACATCCTCGTAGAAATTAAAGACTCCCATAATATTCAACCATGCCCCTCGTCATGGCCAAAGTGGTTCCACTTTTAAACACGACATGGAGCAATTTATAAACCGATCGTTATCTTACACTCCAAGCATTACCTGAAATTAAACATGATCAATGATCTGTGCAGATTGCAAATTGCTCGCGTACACCGCGAGATGGAGATGGAGATGAAGATGAAGATGAAGTCCACGTGATATAATTTCCCAGAAGTGCCACGACGATCGGGCCAGACCACATGTTCCGACTTTCAGACATTGGCCGGCTCCTATGGGTAAGCTTTCCATATTCCAGGTGGTAGTCTGATGGACAGTTAGTTGAACAAACTAACAGTTGTTGCCGGGATTTCTTGTCGGGATTTTTATTTATTATTTTTTTTATCAATTTCTAGGGGAGAGTGGAAATTTTCATCGCGCCAATCATCAATTCTAATTCGCTTGTATATGGCCGGCGCGCACCTACTGTGTGCACATGTCCGACGTCCAGCATGGATAAAGATGCTTGCCAGCTACGTAATTAATGGCGAATGCATTCAGCCTGGATTTAAAATATGCAACCACGCAACGCCGCTGCTATGCATCTCTATGCGCCTCTCCGGTGCATTCATTAGAACGCGCAATGGTAAAGTGAATTTTCTAATGAAGCGGGAGCATTCTAATGCCAGAGACATTGCTCCCTCCCAGGTGGTGATGGTGGTGGATACGAAGAAGGTACCGCATGCGAGAGAAGATGATTCGCAGGTACTCCCCTGAGCTTCACGGTGCATTCCAGAGGTTCAACTTGCCCGCACCATCACCTTCTTCGTTGCAGCGGATGGTGGTGTAGAATCATTATCACATATTTCTGTAACGAATTTATGAACTCGGTTGCTTCGTCTGGTGGCTTCGTAATACATGCTACGTGCCATCGGGGCTTAAGTTCCTAAATCAATACGGCAAACATGAAAATTAGCTGTAGATATGGAGGGTATCTGCACTAGCAAGGTACATAGATACTCGTACAACTTGGGAAGGAAACGTAAGAAGAATTAAGCAACATGGACGGAAAAAAAGATTTTGCCTAATTACCTTCGTACTTGTACTTGTAGGTTGTAATTATTTTTTGTTTTGAGCGGAGTATCTGCTAATAGAAAGGCTTAATGAAATGACCATTAGGCTCTAGGTTTGAATGATGATTGCAGACTTCTCAGTTTTGTCGCTGCGTACCTACTTTCCCATAAAGGTTTTAGTTTTCAACTGCGTCCCCCTTTGTGAGGGAAAACAGTGGCGTAATTAGCATGACAGTGGTGTCTTAACTGCAACCGGTTTGCCATAAAGAGGTCTTAAAACGAGCACATAATTATATTACGATTTGTGGAGTTTAACACGTGCAGATAATAAAATCACCATTTCATTTGTCCGTTGTGACCTCGCACAAACGGTTGCATAATTTCGTTCGACAGCCCTTTAAATGACTTTTACAAGCGACAGGTTGTTTTACTATACCAGAAGCAATTGCAGCAATACATGTATGACTCACATCGAGTGGCCTTACACCAGGGTAGACCCCAAAAGCCCTTCGAAAGTCATCAACCGGAAAGAACAGTGGGTCGTCTACTTGCAACTATTTAGGTCAGTGAAAGCCACCTTATAGTGGACGAACTGACAAATATGTTCTTGCGATGTGCATAAACCGTAGTAATCTACCATCACATGATTGAGGAATACCGGCTGTGGCTATCTTTATACTTCTTGCAGAAAACGATCGCGAATCAGTACTCGATTTGGCTAAGTGCTGAACACATAGATAGCAATTTGAATATTAATAAGCTACTGGATCTTATACAATACAAATTCATTCACCAGTGAATAGCCAGAGAAGGACTTATGGAATGTCTGGATATGACAGATACCTTGGTTTAAATAGTCTAACAGTTCTGCAACGAAACTAGGACTTGTAACTATTGACATTGAAAATTCGATTTCAAAAATTTTCTTTCACGTCATAGGCGAACTCCCCTCTTAAGTGCCCAAATAAATCAGGAAGCCATTCAAGGCAGCTATCCGGGGAACACTGTACATATGTACATATGTCAGAAAACAACCAAACCTTAATTTTGAGGTACAAGCCCTATATCCAGCAGTCTCAGACCAAGCAATGAACAAACGTGTATTTGTCAGAAATAGGTAGCTGGTATCAAAGAAGTGATATGAGATGATAAGCTAAGAGAGTTGCTTTTTTCACTAATATGAGGTTAAACTGTTCGGACGGTCTTCTAATTGGGTAGTGTACACAGTGTCTTGGTAAAGAGGGATTATTCCATTTTCCGTAAAGTAACGCAAGGTATTCACTTTCACTTTCTTATATTTTTTTAATTTGATCCAAGGCTTCTTATAAGCTCCTCATGTTACAGCTCGTGTTTCCAACACAATAAAATAAGGAAACGGGGAACCACTCACTTTGCAGTGTCAAAGAAGGTTATACGAGAGTACTGGATGACCTACATAAAGAATGAATTTTACTCCACTAAATAATATATGTTAGTAAGGCAGGAAAACCTGCTAAAGAAGGTTGAAAAGACAGTCACAAGTTACAAGTTTCAAGTTCCACAAAAAAAAGTCTGGTAGCTTGCAGTTGGAGTGCTGAGGAATTTCAAGGCATTTAAAGAAATCTTTCACTGATTTACAGTAAGTTAAATGGCACTTGCCTAAAAAGGCTATATGAGAGCGCTTTCATTTCGTCAACTAGTATTCGTACATATGTATGTACATATATATTAGTTAAATATAAATGCAGGGAACAACAATATTTGCGAGGATAAGACCGCATTTAATGACTGGAGTATAGGCTTTATATATTCCTGCATAAGCCGGTTTTAGCGGGTTTTTTGTTACTAATTGAAGCTGTAAACGTATTCGACTTCAAAGGCGATCAACTCAAATGGGACCGAAAATCATCCGAAGAATTTTAGGTTTGAAATAACGAAGGATATTTCCATCCGTCTTCGTTAATATGTTGGGATAGTGAGGGTTTTATATGGGGTCTCCTTTTTGGTTTTTACAAGACCTTGCTACTCAGTTGCCTCCTTGGGATAAAGAAATAGCGATTGATAAACTAGAATACTTGCCTAATTATGTTGTACCTTACCGACACCATTTTCCAGGTACTGTTCGTTTATTAATTTTAAGGTGATCTATCGTCATCACGAAATGCTAGGAAACATCACTGTACCAGCACATGTTACCAAAGTCAATATATTAAGCTGTCTGCAGTCAGTGCGTGTTAAATTGAAAATCTTAAATACAAATCATCATTAAGCCTTTGAAATTTGAATGGTTTATGAAAACAAAGTCGAAAACACTATAATTAGACACTTTCATCTGGCAAAACATACTTAAACTGATGGTCTTGCGAGTAATTATTTTCCTGGCTATTTTGTTTTTCACTTTCAATTTTAAACAATTATAATACGAAAACGTATATTTAGGTAAATTGTTTGTCATTAATCTTTTTTATGAACAAAAATGTAATAACTATGTCTAAGAGCATGACGTACCCACATAGATGTGTAGACTCAATACTATGTGTAATTATACCACGTAAGATAAGGCACAGAGAAACAACGGATACACGGTTGCTGTGAGATTTCACTAAGATAATGACAGAGTGTTCCCGGACCAGGATCAAGTATTTATGCTCTACAGTGTATGTATATTTGTAATAAATTCTTGGCAAGAGCTTTGTAAACGTATCTGTTTTAATAAAGAGGCAACAAACTGTTCATAGATTTACTAGACATGATGCTATTGCCTGCTTATACATATGTACATACAGATTTGGACCATCAAAGAAGTAGAATATTACGATTAAGGTTTTCGCATGGCTAATAGAATTAAAAACAGGTAGAACTGGTGAGAGCGCAGACTAAAATGAACAAAGACGTCAGTATGAAATCACCAACGACTCCTGCTTGTTTGTGATTTCCTGGGAAATGTGATTTCGGTCCACCGTGATACCAAACTTAATGTTGACTCCAGAATTAGAAAAGCAAAGCTGCGTTCGGTATAGTATCCAAAATCTGAAAAAGCAATGTTATCAGGTTAAGAACAAAGCTGCGATTCAAAGCACACTTGGCGCAGGACAGTTAAGGAGGAACTTAGGAGACACTCAAAACACGTTAACATGACGAGTTGATGACCTATGCCCCACGACGTTACTAAACAATAAATCATACAGGACCAAATGTCATCAGAAATACGTTAGGGACTATCTTCGAATGGCTTCCAAAAATGGTCGTCATTGCTGTCCGAAAAACTGCCTCCGAATCTACTTATATCCGTATCTTCCATATAATGGACATACATATATATGTATATGTATATACTTCAACATATACCACTTTTTTTACACTTGAAAGTAAAAAAAGCAGAATTATTTCGAGTGCGAGGGCTCTTTTGTCAACGAGTGTATTTTGAAAAACTTATAAGCTTCTATAGCTACCTCTGGCTTGCAGAGGTCTAATATTAAAATTTTAAAGAACCATTTACGCTATTCATAGAGAATTTTTTTCTTTTAGGGGTAATTACAATCCTTGTTCTCTCAATTGACCTACGTACTGTTTGGTGCAAATAAATTCCATCATTAGCTTAAGTTGCGATTAGACTGGTGACTCTTAAAAAAGCGCAGGTCAGACACAAAGTTCATAAGATGTGATTTAAAGTAAATAAGATGTGACTTAGATTGTGATTCTATATTAATCTCGATAATATACTGAAGTATTTCCAAGAACGCTACCATCTAATAGATCAACTGTTGGAAGAGGCAAAGTAAAGGTTTTACTCGCTGATAATGGTGGAAGTCAGCATTATCTTTTCGGGATATCGTGGCAAATATTTGCTTTGATTGGTAGTTTGGACTTGATTATCAACTCTACATATCCCCACAGAAAATAATCTAAGGGGGTTAAATTACACCATCTTAGAGGCCAATTCAAAGGTCCATTAAACGAAATCCTGCCTTTATCGAATGACCCTGTTCACATGGGACTGACGAACTGGATTAAAAATTAAAAACTGATAATCTCACGAAGTAAACCGTAGATATACGCAAGTAAATCAATTCAACTGTTGTGAAAGGCATTAGTTTTGTTGTAAAAAGAATGTGTAGTTGAACAGCTAATCAATTTGATTGGAGTCAGCAACTAATACGTCACAAAAGCTCTGCGGAAGTATTCAAACAGGACTATCAATCTGAACACGCATGTCAAAGAAAAATCAATTGAACCAAGCATCAATGTTTCCGTCAATTATTTAAATACTGTGCAAGTTGTTGCATATTGCCGCCATCTTGTCGAAATTTCCACTCTTCCAAACTGAAGACAACGTCAAAGGGATCATTTTTAGATTATTATAATGAAATGTACTATTTCCAAGACAGGTTTACTCTCGGATGTTTGTCTGGCGTTCGCGAGAAGTACATCCAGGTATTTCATGGTTAATGCTTTATGAAAGATCAGTAGTTCGACCCACTAAACCCACTTTAATCAATACTACAAAAGTTTGTAGACTAATAGCATAACGATGCAAGTATGTGCGACTCGGTGTACTTTACATATATGCACATAGGTTAGGTTAGCTATGTGGGCAGGCGAGTGGAAGAATACACAGCGCCACACTTAGGTGACCCATTGTGACCCATTGTGACCCATAGGGGAGAGATGTCCCTTGTCCATTTGTTAACCCTAGTTCTACAAATATGGTAGATTTGATAAAGTTCAATATATTAAGAAATACGTAGCACAATACAAACTTCTTAAAAATGAGTAGAATTTCTAATAGATTGAAGCCATGGAGGAAACTGCGAACCTAATTGCTAATACAAGGAATGCGTACTAGTACTCTAAGGTTTGGCTGTAAAGTTTAAGCTAAAAGGAGGATTACATCATCTGAATAGTAACCGCCACCATCGCAAAATCATATTTTATTGGTTAACCAATGAGCAGATACATACATATGTATGTGCGTGCTGTAGAATGTTCCAAACTGTCAGACGTTGGGTCTGGTCAATCAATCGGATTGGCAAACCCAACATAATGTCATAATTGACTTGCTTTAACTAACCTTTCTGGAATGCTGTGTTAAGTTCCATTGGTGTTACCTTAACATGCGCCTGTTCAATGGAGAAGTCGACTTGTACTTCAGCAGTAATAATAGGAAGTCAAGTCCTCATTCAAACTGTAAGTCATTCCCTCTAAAGTGCATATGTATGTATACATGTATACTCAAAAAGGACTAATTAAAAGCACTTCCATTATTTAGAAACTCTGTGGAATTTTCCTCAAGCTAATTATGGCTTAAAGGTACACCTAGGGGTATGCACAAACAATAAGAAACTTCAAAACCTGTTTATTGTGATGAAATACCAGACGCCTCATTTTGACATTTAACAATTCCTTTATCCCGAGAAGTTAATGGATATATCTGTAAATTATTCATCTAATCAAAAGCCAGTGATTATAGCCTAATGGACGGTGCTATTAAAGTGATTGGGACACAGTGTTCGAAAGATTACTTTTTAACACCAAATTAAAAGAAGCGACCTCGAGTAAACTACGCCCAAAAAGTAATATTCTCCAAATGGACAATGTGAAACAATAGATGTTCCCAGCCTCACTTCATGTGGGACCGAACGGAGGCGTTAAAAAAATTAAAATGAAAACGTATAGTATGTGTTGAAAATTATTTGTCTTCACAGAAAAGGAGGATATCGCTCTTCAGGAAATAATAGGTTTTCAAGCTACGGCGCTATTAAAAAAGATACGAAGATTTCTTAGATACACCACAGCCATTATCGTCGTAGGGTAGGGAATATCATGTGGTGCCAGAACTGGCATCTTAAGATATGTTTTAAAATCAAAGAACATTCCGAACCTGCTATTATAGAATGTTTGATTAGACGGAACGCAGTTGTATTTCCTGCGAATATATGTATGTGGTATCGAACGATATAGAAGGGTTCACAAATGTCCTAGGTAATTCTAAGAATGTCATTAAGAAAACTGCTAATCAACGCTGAATTACATTTTTCGTAATTTACATATTTAAATACGTCTGCTCAATAATATGTATAAATGTACTGCGAATCTACGTCAGGACACATCAAAAGAATACCTAACATTGCAAGTATTAGTAACGCCAAAGGACGGTGTTCACAAAATTTTATCTCTTGAATCCAGAATCACCACGAAGGAGAAATACGAGAAATTCTATCATCTGCATCTGGTTGTGGTGCCCGTTGTCACTGACCAAGCGACTGACATCAACCGATAAGCATCGTAAAGATTATGTCGATTAAATGATCCTCTCTCGTTTGGTAAACCTTTGTCGTCAATAAAAAAAAATTAGTGACGATGCTCAGTTATGCTCAGATACTTGTACTTTAAGTTATTTCAGAGACTCGTCAGATATTAACAGTTTTATTAAACCTCTGAAGATGTCCGCAAATAATTAATTACTTTAAGCCACTGCATCGCTAAGGTCATCGGTGCATCTTGATGGTCACAACGTAGCTGGGATAGTGTGCATCTCTTGAGGAACTTGACGTTAATGCAGTCCGACTGCTTTGGTGCTCGAGTGCTGGAAGAATTTCCCCGTGGAATGCACTATGTAAATGGAACCGCATTTGAGTATGACTACCGTGACATGGGTTGTAATAAAATCCTTTTAAAGTGCCATTAAGGGTACCGTATGCAGTGAAGGCTGTGAAAATCAAAACCGAGAGTAATTTCACCCTGAGAATCTGCTTTGGTTACGTACGTGAGCTCACACGTATTTCAGGATTTTTAATTTACGTGAACATTGAAGGAATTTGAAAACAGTTTTTCGAATTAGAACCAATTACTAACTAACGCACTTGCAAACGTTCTACATGCCGGAATAAAAAGTTACTCTTATAGACCCTATGAAGTTCTGATCCAACTGGGTGTGGAAGAGATTATTAGCAATTGAATAGTGACTATACTAAAAACTAGAATCAATCGGCCCTGGGTAACACTTGTTTCACCATATCTGTCGTAAGAGGAACTACTCAGAGTGAGGTGGTAGGTATCTCCCCTTTATTTGGTAATCAAAGACATCCTGTGCAGGCTTGACGGAGATGGAGTGAAGGTTGTCCCGTGTGCGAATGATATAATTATACCGGTTTCAAGGGTATTTTCTTTAGTGCGATTATGAAAGATGCTTTTGGCAAGCAGTTTTAACTCAAGCAAAACTGAACTAATGCTTTTAATCACATAAAACCAAGTACCAACTTTCTCTCCACGGCTAAACGACCAATATGTCTGCTTATCCTCTTGTGCGAAGTACCTTGTTGTACTCTGGAAACTCAACATTGAGGAGTGGAAAAGGAAACCTGCGTTGCCTTCTATACTTGCAACTGAACCTTTGGTAAGAAGTACAGATTTCGCATGCACATGGTCTTATGGATGTACACAGTGGTTGTGCGTCCTGTACTTTCTTATGGATTACAATATCACGATTATCAACAAAATGCAAAGAACTGCGACTCTAGGCGCAACAGGGATCATGAGATTATGCCCTTCTAAACCCTTAAACATAATATTGTACCTTAAAACTTAGTAGTTATCATGTAATGCAGTCAAGTTATAGAACAGAATACTGATGTGCCAAATCTACAACATCGTCCTGTATCTGTTACCACTAGATTGGGTAGTCAATCCAACCGACTATATAACTCCCAGATTGAATTTCAGAAATGACCTCACGGTCAGATTCCCAGCCAGGGTGGACTGAGAAACAGGCAGTGCTGTGGGTATCTTCTTTGATTCCCTCAACATTTCATGCAGAATCTTCCAGGCAGAGATTCTCCCTGAATGGGAAGATTGCCGCATACTTAAAGAAACCACCACGCCCCTTAACACCATAGTTTCCTTCATTGACGGCCAGGGAGCTACCAATGCTATTATGTCGGTCACTACATTCTCGAAACTAGAAGAACAGTGCATGTAAGAACCCGTTGGGTCATCTGATGAGAATCAGCCAATTTTGGGTGTCGGGTCACCGTAATATCAAGGAGAAAGGAACGAACGGATGAACTAGGAAGCCAGAGATCTGCCTTGGATCGCTCCCTTGCTGAGGCGTTGAACGTCCTGCTGGGCGGTCTTGGGCGGTAGATTTTTCGCGCACTAAACTAAAGCTTATAGTACATGGGTTGCACTGAAATAGAAGACATCGCTCCCTTGCTGAGGCGTTGAACGTCCTGCTGGGCGGTCTTGGGCGGTAGATTTTTCGCGCACTAAACTAAAGCTAATAGTACATGGGTTGCACTGAAATAGAAGACACAAACTATTAAATAGAACCGGCCGGACATGGGTTAGGTTCTTTCAATTAGTATTAAGATTATTAACTACTCGACCATCGGGATTCATTCGGCCAGAATATAAATTCTGTTCTGTGTACATTGTCATAACTCCAATATCCCTGACAAATAAGAAACAATTCTACACTTCCTATGCAAGTATGCAGCTTGACAGGGCCAGAGAGCGCACTCTTGCTGAATAATAAAAATATATTTCAGCACAGCTTTCCGACACAACCGCTTGTACATACTCAAACTAGAATAGAATTCAATGAGAATTCACATTTCCTAGTGGTGCCTTGACCTCAGCTAAGTCGGCCATTTAATATAACTAACTAACGGGTAAGTGCCCTGCCTTCCCTTCTTTAACATTTTCTTCTTTTCTTTTTCATATTATAGCTGATTTGAGTTCACGTTTTATCTTCTTTTAAACTCTACTTGGATAAGCTGCGATCAGCATGCCCATACTTTTTTCACCTACTCCAAAGCTGTATCTGTACCTTTTTTTTTTTACTAAAAACACTGGTCTGTATAGAGATATGAATATATACTATACACTTATACACATCAAATGTTACTTATCTCCTTAGATGCAACATTTATATAAGAAAGTACAACTTATGAAAATAGATCACCCATCCAACTATGAGTAATAAAGTGAACCTCATGATGAGCACGCATTTTTTCCCCTCATTGTTCTGAAACGTTTTCTTTATGTCAAAACATTCAACAAGTGCACACGTCTGATCATCATCATCTAGTCAGGTAGATGGAAGGCCAACAGACTACCGTCTGTTTGCTAGTTGTTCCAACTTGTTGCGTTCTGTCACGTCTGACTTATTTTCACCTCTTCTTCGTTGGCTTCTAACGTTTCAAATGCGCACTTGATGCCGTTCGTTCTTATCACAGATACTCCATCCCATTCCGTCGGACAACGTTCCAAATTGGTGTTGTGCATAACAAACAACGAATGCTCACGTTATGATGCGCGATACACTGACCACGCTTCCCTAACCTGAAACAATCGCAAACGCGATCAGCAACAACAGCCATCCGATCTGGTGGTGCCTCAAAACTAAGGCAATGGAAAAATGTTTCTCCAGAAAAGTCACTTTAATCCGATTACAAAAGCGACAACGGATATGCTGTGTCAATGTAATTCCAGACAAAAGGACCGGGATTTTAATAATGTACGATGTTGTGCCATCGAAAAGATACAAAACAGAGTGCACCTGCGATACTTTTTTCTGTCGGAATTCCAATAATCGTCTAAGTATCTTTCACACAAATGCTGGATCAAAACTAATTAGAAACGGAACTAATGTGGAAGAATGATTTACACGAATAAGAATATAAAGTAGAAATGATTGTATGGATGGATAAACCAAGTCCCCCCTAGCGAGAGAGACCTGACCATTGATCGAGAGAATTGAATGAGACCTTAGATCGGTCTCGGTTTTCGGTTTCATTGTACATTGAAATCCTGTCAAGCGTGTCGGGTTTACACTAATTGCCGCTGAATTGGTTGAAATTGGTGTCTTTTCAGATGGTGCTCTGAGGAGGAAGGGTCCGATTCCTGTGCAGTCCTTTGTGGGAATCAAAAATAGGACAAAAAAAATGGAAACAGTCGTCTTAAGAAGCTTCTTAGGGAGTTGACTTCCGTCTTCAAACTGACCACCTGTGATGGATGCGGTGAGCCAGTGAAGAAGGGAATCTTCCTTGGTATGCGCAATTTTTTCCCCGAAAACATAATTCTAATTGAATTTTCCCACGCCACGATCGTGCAGTGGTGTTCCAGTTCGATGGGTTTCTTCTCACCGCTCTCTGGCACAGCTCATCCAAGAGGGTTTGAAGTGAAAATGGTAGATTTTGTTTGCTCTCGAAAGATTTGCAATTAAATTTAATGACTTTAATTGAGTTCGTGCTATAAAATCTCTCTACACACATTCTGTGGTGTTAATTGGGGTGGGGGAAAATAAATCTGTTTTATGTGCCAAATGCGTCGCTGGAAAATGAGTAATTGGCTGTCATATTGCTGGATTTATTGCTGAATATTTCATATCTTCAGTTTTGGAAATTAGTTAGAAATATAGGAACTATGGCGTACTATTTACGGTAGGAAATAAGGTTAGACTAACATGATTGAAGCGTGTAGGAGTCATCTTTACTTTATTCACATACAAACATACATACGTACACTTGTCGGTATAAGTTCTTTTGACCAAGAGCCCACGTCTAAGACTTTACGAGTACTTTTGATCAAGTTATGATCCGCAACTTCAAGGGAGGCGTTTGAACTATTTATTTGAGAATGCAGAAGCAAGGCCGTGGTACCCATCGACCTGTCGCCCCAAATAGTCCATTACTCTCAGTCTTTGAACTGTAGTCATTATATGTGAAGTGTCTTCATAACTTTTTTCGATGTTTACTCAAAATATGAACTTTTTGACAAGTAAACGTGACATTGGAATGATTTTCAAAAATTTCATCCTCAGCCCAAAAAGTGATGACATATGGATGTTCGAACAAACTATGCCTTAAACTTGGTTTACCCTTCGGAAAGGGTTTAAAAGTCACAGTAATTAGTACTTGAGAGTAAACTGAGTCTAATATTCTGACGTTCGCGAGAGGTGAGGCTGTGAAAGGAACTTTAAGGTGTTTTTGACTGGGATTCGAACCTCGGTCACGGCGCCAATGCAGAGCTGATATAGAAATATTGTAGTCGACTTTTTCAATGGTAGTCGAGAGCTCTATTTTGTGTGCCAATTCGGAGTAGTTTGTCTGCTTTTTAATTTCCTTAAACATTTCAGTGGCCAAGAACCCACACAAAGTGAGTTTTCAGTTGTTCGATATCTGTTTCAGATATGCGTGACTTTTACCAATTTAGATCTTAATGTTAATGATTCAAGTACTTTGAGAGGTACTTGACTGTCAGTAGGCGCCATAGCCCCAATGGTTAGTGCGTTGGTCTATGGAACATGGGGTTATAAGTTCAATCCAACACGGCACTACCTCTCGCGAGCGTCTGACAAACATCCGAGATCCGAAAAGATACTCAAATAATACATTGGTTTCGGATGCACACAACACGAATGGTGCGAGAAGCTCGGTCCTGGGTCCTATAGACCTGTCGCTCTAAATATTAAATTAAATCCTTTGTCGGCGTAAAAGACGCTGTTTGTACCCGATTCCGATTTCATTAACAGCCAGCCAGCGACATTACGATTAGCCATACTTCCGAACTGCAAAAGTTTTGTAGTCTAAGAAACGGACTACACCAGGGGAGACTGAAAACAGCCCCTACATCTTCTCCTGTCTTAGACCTATAGGTGTATATTTCAAGTGCAGAATTATTAATTACCATGTTCTCGGCCCAATTCTGTCAGCTGGGTATACGAGTGTGGTATTGAAAGTTGAGGTCCGGGATCGGGGTAACATAGTCCGTAATAGTTGCGTGACCTGTCTGGTTAGGGCACCATAGCTATGGCTCCCTAGGTAGCAACTCCGATTTCATTGAGATCTCTTTCCAATAAATATCCAGAAGAAGGATGTACATGCATCATCGTTCGAAGCACCGCCGAGGGAGTTGTACGAAGGCCGCTGGTAACAGGAATGCAAGTCGTTCTCTGAATTCTGATTATGAGAGAGAAATAACTAGTTTTGTTCTTAACTATGGCCTGTTATAGTACGAGTGGTTAAAAAAGTTGGATATTCCCGCATTCGCATTCCCGACTTGCTTTAGATTTTCCACTCACGTTACTATTTTGGAGGAAATGTAAATAATGCTTTTTTGTGGAATTATTTCCAAACAATCTAAAAATTGCAAGACATTTTTAGAGAAAGTATTAGTAAGCTCAGATTGATTTTAACTTCTTTTTACCTTATACCCTCCCTTTCATTAGTCCGCTCAAGCCTTAAGAGTAGCTAAAACGATTATATAACATTTTTTCTTATGCCGTCATAAGGTCTTTTCTATATATTACTTTAAACCATGATTGGCTGGGAACTCAAGAAATATGTGACGGAAATCCAATGATAATCATGGGTGGTCCACATTTACATCCATATGTCCAACACAAGAATTCAACCGTCGCAGTATCAGAGCCTTTCGGGATTTAAATAATATTTTACAAAAAAAAAAAATCAGCGGGAGCATCAGAGATCAAGGGATAAACAACAATCAGCATATTTGTATGCAACAAACAACAAAGTTTACGAACCTTATGGATTTTGGTTTTCAGGGACTTGGGTTGGTCCGTTAGTGATTTATATCTGAATAAATATGCATAAGTTTTAGTAATTATAAACTTATTCCTTAGACCATAAACAACAGCTCAACTATCGAGGATGAAGCCACATGTGCTTCCACATGACCGCACTTCGGTGCACTAAGGGAAAGCTACCATGGCATTTAAACCGAGTAAAACAAAAATGCCTTAGATGAAGATTAAAATTGATTTAATTTTGGGAAAAAACTGTCCTGGGCAACTGATTTATTTTAGGACTTTTACGTATACAAGCAAATAAAATGTCTACATCGTAGATACATACATATATAAATCAGATACTCGTATCAGAACTCAGTAGTCACAGCCAGTGATTGTAAGTCAACTCACGTAGTTTGCTTTCACATGTGCATACGTACATTGCGTTTCATTAGGCTTATCAATCAATCTTGAACGCCAACGGGTTTCCATTTCAAACCTATTTACATTATCACGTGAATCGATACGTTTCAACTGAATCCGCAAACCAATTTTTGTACCAGATTGGATATCTCCAACAAAGAATTGATTATGCTGCGCCAGTAGAGTCAATACCAATCGAAGGAATACTTTTGTATTCCTCCAGCAGTTCAAGTAGCAGAACAGGAATGGTAATCGTTTCAATCTTACTAGACTAATTGGTGCTCTAGATTGTACTCATTGGAACTGAATGAAAAATGAGAAGATACAATTGCTGCAACCGGATTTGTTCTGAGAGTAATTAAAGTGTACAGATAAGTAGGCATTGCAATTGCTTGATTCTATGGATTACAGTCGCTGTGATATGTTTTGAATGCCTTTCATTCTGAAACCACAAACTCGTCACTGTTCGACTTTGTGTCCCATTGACAACATTCTACAGGCACACTGAAATCATTTCAGGGGCAGATTATCTACATGTGTGTATTTCGGAACCACGCAGATACCCGATTATAATAGGCAATCAAGGTGTTTCGCATACTGTAGGCTATTCATTGCATCTAAGGTCAGCAAGTGCAATCGGATTTAGGTTTTAACGCCAACCAAACACGCTAGACGGTATTCGCAGTCAATACCAAACCACACCTCTGCAAATGCTACCCACATGAACCCGAAAAAGCGATATTTTTCATGCTCACGAAGGTCGATTAATTTCAATTAAATTATCGATAACCCGTCGTCTTCTCACCACGCACAGTACGGTTGCGGCTGCTGTTGGTGTTGCAAGTTCAACCGGCGTTAATCTGCTATTCATCAACTCCGGTTCAGGCCAGGTACAACGTTTGTGCCTTACAGTTAATTTCACGAAAACAATAAACCGAATTCGAAAGTTGTACGCGATTGTACAAAAGATAATTTCATATGAAATTACTATCTGTCCAAACAACAACGATCGGTACTGATACACCGCGCGTTAAGTAGAAATCGGTGTTGTTTCCATTAGTTCCCTCTAATTGGCGTGTTTCTACATCCACCCATGTACTGTACAGATATATTTCGGTCCATAAAATTTCACACTTAATATAGTTTTTTTTTTTCTATTTCGTGTGTAAATGCGTTCGGTTCTGGACTGAATAACAAATTACAAAGTACGAAGAAGAAGATATGAATGATGGAGAATAACAATTAGCGATCGCAGAGGCTTCACTGCACTACCACTACGCTCTATTCCGATGGTAATCGGCCTTCATCTGAAGTAATTAAAGTTTACATTTTTATATGGTTTAGGCAATCTTGCTTAGCTTTCCTGTGTGTAATTATATAGCTTTTCAAAATTAATTAACTGCCAAGGCGGGAACTGCTGCTTGTCTGGGAAGTGATGGAAATTGGAAAATACCCATGAAGAATTGTAGAATTTTAAAAGCCGTTGGAGTTGTAATTACGCAAACTGTAATCGGTTGGAGTGTGGGCTTACACTTTCGCATAGGTCGGCCCTATTACACACTTTAGTACGTTTACCCGGTTAACTTCCGGTACATGTTTCGAGCAATTGCTTTGTAAATTATGGAGACCACTACGAAGTGTGAAAGGACACTGAATTGAAATTCGTCTTCCTAGCACTACACAACGAGGACAAACTCTAACCTAAAAATGTTTTTGAAAAGAAAATCTATCAGAGATTCTCTAGATCTCAAGAAGTTTTTAATGATAAGTACTCAAAATAATAATTAGAGCGATCCGTAACCTCAACAGTAGAGACATAGACATACCCGAGATCAACAGATCTGTTAATAAGAGCACACCTCAAGCCACTTCTTCCAAAGCTGCAATACAAACTTTAGACAGATTCAACTAGTAAAGAGCTGATGGAGAATACTATGTCTAAAACTGTTAATAATAACTTACTTAAAATACAAAATAACCCCAACGACTCTTAAAGGTTTTGGACTTTGGGTAGAAGATCGTATCTGCTATACAGTGTGAACGCCTGAAACCCTTTAACTCTGTACGGGCCCTATCAGTGTGATAACAGGCCAGCATAGCCCATAAATCATCAAGATCAAATTTCCATACTGGGTCAGATTTTGGAAATAAAACCGAGGAGTTCAAATCGATACCTACCACCTTTTCATCGGTCTTAATGCGGCATATAACAGCATCTATATAGACGAGCTATACAGAACCATGTCTAGCTTTGACATCCATGTCAAACTGTTCGCTTGTGAAGGATAACTCACCAAGACCATTGAGGTCAAAAAACGACTATGACAAGCTGATTCGCTGTCATGTTTGAATCTAGTTGCAAAAATTTAGCATCTTCCGATAGGGTGATGACCTGTGCGCCACCGTGAATATTCTGTCAAGAAGATGGGACACATAACATCGGCAAATTGGACAGAACATCACAATTGGCAGCTGTAACTTCAAGTTAGAGGGACTTTGTTTTACTCGGCTCTGATTTAAACTCTGACGAAAACATCTCAGCAGAAATTGAATGAGGAACAACTCTTGCCAATAGCCAATAGTTTTTTGGGACTGGGAAGGCAATTGAGTAATAGGGCCCTATCCCTAATAACTAAGGAGACTCTGTATAAGACCTTGATTATCCCAGGCCTACTTTATGGCTCTGAAGCTTGAAATCTTTCTAAAGCGGATGAATACATCCTCGGTCGATTCGAGAGAAAAACTCTTCGTCCACTTTTCGGTTCTATTTGCGTTCACAGTGGCATCGACTTAGTCAAAAAATTGCGCATCAGTTTGATTGCTAGGACTGGATGAGTCAAAAATTCTTCGAATCCAACCCAAGGCAATACAGCAGAAGAAGACCTCGCTTTAGGCAGAGCACACATGGGACGTAAACCAAGTGGAACTGAAAGCAGTTAGCTTAGGACTGGGCTAGCCGGAGAAGCTTATAAGTGGAGCCCCAGGTTTATTTCGAATTGTAGCAAGTAAGTAAGAAGGTAAGCCTTGTTGTTAAATCTAAGTAGCAGGTACTGGATTGAGCAAAATTGTCAACTGAAGAATTGGAAATTTAAAGTGGAGTCAGACAAGATTGCATCCTGTCGCCAATACAATTGAAAGTCCTATGGGAAGGCATGTAATAGAAGAGGAGACGACGGAGAAGTAGAAGAACAGTTGGGACAAAGAGTTAGAACTGATTACTAGAAACTGTACATGATCCCGCTTAGGTAAAGAACCATAAGGATGTAGAGGATACAGGTAATATTGTACATATATTAATTTGCGGTATAGTTTGTCCACTCTTTTAAAAAGACTTTGGCAATCAAGTGAGTTATATGATTTACACTATGTATGTATGTATGTATGTATATTTAAAAGTCACTTACGGAAGTATGTATCCATTTAAAGAGACAAGCTACATAAATTAGGCAGCGCTTGTTGCTTCCTAAGTAGGTAATGACAATATTACTAAACTGATTTAAATTCGGGTAGAATATCAAAATCGCAGTAAGTAGTTGCAATAATTAGAATCGTCCTTGCCAATCGCAATTTCTTTGAACGAAAAACTGTCATCAACTGCTCTAGAAACCTTGACAAAACCATAATTTCTTGGCGCTTTATGCACATTATTCTAGCCAGACGGAAATGTCCTTCTCTGTTTCCGTAGAAAAATACAAATACAATATACTTAGACGGTATGTTGTGCGAATTTATTCCTTAAACCATCTTGGTACATGAAACTCAGGTACATGCTGGTTTAAAGCAAATTCCAAAACAAAGAATGATGAAGCAGTAGTAGTAGTCATTGTGATGCGAGTTAAGAAATAATCATGCGGAAATCTCTCACAACTATGAAACTCAAATCAAAATAAACAAAAGAGAACCAGGAACGTCTCTGTCAATACTGGTTTTCATAATCAATATTCACTATCTGAATAGATGACCATGTGCGAATCACCGAAAATTGTAAGGTTTGCGAAAGTTTTTGGAAAAACCTGACACACAAGGTCATGGAATTGTATAGAACCACGGAAGAAAGTAGAAGCTGGTAGAGTTTTGACTTCAGACCCCAATAGGTTCCTGCCTGCGTAAAACCAATACCTCATCCACATGACCTTCAAGTACTAATGGAGAGATTGGAGTCAAATTGGTATAGGACTTCCATAGGGCTTTGAAACAGTGCCACTTAACTGCACTCTGCACTTAACTACATCTGCACATAATTAATAACTAAAACTTAGATTATGAATCTTTAACAATTTCAATTAAAATTGCAGTCATCTACATGCAAGTGCACGGGAGGAATTCTTCAAGCTCAAACAGTAAGACACACTCTTCATAAAGTGGGGATAAAAATACGCGATACCGTCAGTCTTAACCTATTTGGCGCTACAGGTTTATGGAACCCAGGGCCAAGCTTCTCACAACTATTCGTGTTGTGCGTGTTATATTCTTCCCACGAATGGAAAGGGCCTACTACAATGTCGTATCCGAAGGGGAATTCGTTATTTTGAAAAGTTTTCTCAGGACAGATATACTCTCGGATGTTCGCCGGACGTTGGATAGAGCTGAGGCACTAAAGAATTTTTTGGATGTTGTCTGTGGATTGAACCCGGAACACCTTCCTCCGTAGTCCAACGCACTAAGCACTTAAGCCTCGGTGCCCACAACTATTCATATGTAAGGAAATAATCTGTTGTTCCGTTTTTAAAAAAAAACAAAGAAGATGGTCTAATCCAATACTTTAAGCAGATACCGCAGTATTCTGTTGTCAGTGTATTCCGGCAAGTTGTTTGTACCTACTTATCTATATTTCTGGCAGATAGGATTGTTTAACCTTTGAAATGGAGGGTACTTAGTCTTAGGTCTTAGATCTAACTGCTAGTATTCGAAGATCCACTTCAGTTAAGCCGCTTTGAACTTATTTCTTTTACCAATGTAAGTAGCAATGACTTCATACGGTTTTTAGTTATTGATTCTCCACTGTAGTGCCTTTTTCAAGATACCTTAGAATTGAATAGGCTAATACCATCGCTTACTCAAACCAACGCAAACTTTCTATCTATACTCCACCACCACCAACGCATTCAATTATTTGTTGTTCCCCTTCACTTATAAACAATAGCATATCTGTCCGAAACCGAACCAACAGACAGACCACAGTTTCCCAATTTCCTGAGGATTTTGCATTCCTCAACCAAATTATCCATCTTCCATTTCAATTACTGGATATTCCATTCAAAAATGGACGGAGCATAAGAAACCACAGTACGTGCTCGATGGCGGAACATTCTCCTGGCGCGCACGAGGCACAACCAATCGAAATGCCAATGGAGGTCAGCCAATGTATTGGAGCTGCTCGATTCACCGCCGTGCCGCCAACAACAGGATATCATCTCGCTCGAAATGAAAATTTCCTCCGAAAGTGTGAAAATCGAATATTAAATTTAGGATATGTCTTCAATTATGGTCTGACCGGGGTAGACAGCGACAACGATGACGACGGACGACGGAAGGTATCTGTGAACATGTCCACGCAGGTGCTAATTTCCATCCCAAGCGAGCAACCTGATTTCAAAATGAAAACATAAAACTTAGACCAAGAGCACGATCGTAAATTGCAAGTGTCGCCGTAATAGCATACCACTTAGGTAGCAGGATATGTCGTGTCGATATCCATAGAGCCTAAGGGCGCATTTTATGCGGATGCAGGCCCCACCTTCGATGACGATTCGGGGAGCTAATTTGTAGCATCTACATGCAGAGGATGATAATAATTTCGCCTCGGTATCGGTAGCCGTGATGAGGCTTTGTTTTTGCGCCTTGCACTCTCTCATTATGATTTATGGTTTTGCGGTTGGGAAATGTGCGCCTACAGAAGCTGTTTCTTCTTGGGTTTGTTTTTTTCTTCTTTTGTTTTGTAGTGCACTAAGGAAGGAGGCATAGATGCGTTGCAAATGCCCGCGGATACCGTGTGAGGTGGTGTCGGATGCTGCTGGAGATGTTCTGCATAGAGGAGTTCGGTGCTCCATGCAAAACCGCGGAATTCCTTGTCGGCCTTCTTTACCATGTAGAATGATTGTACTCCAACTTGGCTATAATGACGGTATTAATGTTCAATCTGTGGCATTAAGTGGATATGTCAGGTCGACCAACGGTGCGGCGCGGTAATATAGTGCGCAAAAGAGAGAACGACTGGATTTCTCACTTGGGTGGGCTTGATGGAGTCTTCTTTGCTGTCATGTCTGAGACATTTTGAAGAAAGGGGGAACAATTATACCTGCACCAGCCGTCCGTACAATTAAAATATATTTATGTATAGGTATGTCAATAAAAAGTAAAATTGATGAAAGTAGGAAGGTGGCTGGCAACATAAACACCTACTTTGTTTGGAAGCTTTAGCCCCACCGATGTCATGAGCTACAAGCCTATATTGCTTTTAGGATTCCCGAGTACCATAAATCAAGTAACTAGATGATTGTGACACTTGGTCAATAGTTTCAAAAAAAAAAAAAAAAACTAATAACCTAATGTCGATAAGTAAGGTGCACGTAGAAATAAACTTAAATGATTCAGACACCACATTGTGTACAGACACGACAAAGCACTAGGATCTGCTTTACAAAATGAAGACGAATAGCCAAAATAAGGCTAAATAATGTCCTGTTTTACTCAGGAAAACTAGCCAAACAAAGTAGACTATGAATCACATAGTACATAGTAACACTTCAATAGAAGCCAATGCAGAGTACCGAAAAAAAAATGTACAATCAACACAGATACGTATGTATGTATATACGCATACATTTGAATGTCACCGATTAAATCTGTATCTAGGAAATATAGTGATTCGACTAAAGGATTTCTAGAACAGAAGGTGAACAGGTGACAATTGCCTCATTATCTCATTACTTATATGTTCATAGGGACGAACTATTGCATGGGCCCCGGAAATTCGCCCGAAAAAAGATCTGTCGTAGTTGTTTATACATTTTTCGAATAAAGACGGACACATTGCAGTATATATGTCACTCATCAGAACCTGGAAACGAATTGAGATTATGTGGTGGGGCCCTTGGACCGAGTCATAGAAAGAATTAAAAACTCTATTAAAAGTACTTTCTTCCAATGACGATGGGGACTTCCAAAAGGAGCATATTGACACAGAAAGCAAAACAACGGAAGAACCTACCCTACAACAACTGACAAAGTACTTGTGTTCTAACAAAAAAATAAATAAATGACTCCGAGGACAAGGATAATTTTTAGTCTTCTAATTGGACGCTTTTTAGAGAATACCAACATGAATAAGGATAAGTCTCGGATAAGGCTTTAAATCGTGGAACCTTTTCGTGTGAAGAATATACATACATACATAACACGCACAACATGAATGTTTGTGAGAAGCTAGCTCCCGGGTTTCGTACTTCAAATCAGACCTACCAGCAACCTTCCAGATCCAACAGTTCTTAATTCAGATCAAGCGTCAATTAATAAGTAAGTAAGTAAGTGTAAGTATTGCAGGCAAAGTCAAAAGTTCAAACTAAATCGACTCTTTTTCTAAGCTTTTCCCTGCTTAGAATGTAGCCCTTATAAAGTGAGAATGGTAGTACTGCTTTTGTTTGTTGAATTACAGGGGTATCTTCGAACGTTTGTGGATGTCTCATACACAAATTTCTTCAACATCGACTTTTTCATATAATCGCTCCCAAAAAGTGGGTGTGGCATAATGCATGCATGACTTGCAGGCAATTTAAATATCTAAATATTTGGTCTTACTGTAATTTTTCGATGTAAAATAGTGAGCGTCTCAAAAACCAAGATACGATATAATTCCACCCTCGTAGCTCAAAATTTAAGGCTCATTCGTACAGATAAACGGGATAACAAACATAATCACATATACATAAGTACATACTTTCTGTGGTCTATCTTAAACAGTTTCCTATGTTATGTTCATGTGTATTTGTCAAACTTAAGTTACCCATACGACAGGGTATAATGATGAAGATACCTATTGTCAATTCTTCAGTCACTTGATTCTACAGAGAATTTTGACGTTCTAATCTCCTCAAAGAGTTGTGGTATAGATCGTGTAAATTATTTTTACGACAGGCTATCAGATCATCAGAATTCAGGACATACATACATTAGTAAAATTATGCAACAAGAAGTCGAGTATACGGAAAGCGAATACATATTCCGATATGGGATGCACTCAAATAGTGTTACTCAAAAACGTATCTATCCAAAAAATTCTTAAAGTATAGAACAGAATACAATAGCTTAAACTTGGGTTCTTTTATCTTCTAATACGAGAAGTGGGTCGTTTAAATGGGATACTTATAGCGAAAGTACGTCATACCAATAAAAGCAAATTACTAACAACACCCTAAAGAGCAATTAGATGCTCTTTAATTACTTAGATGCATACTGGCCAGTCTTCAACAAACACTGGGAAAAATATGTCAAGTTGACACACATCACATTTATCGCCTTAGGTTGAATGGACAAGACGATGGCGGATCCCATTGCATTTGCACCATTTCCTGTAGCTGCCCTACGATAATCTCAACTCTTCACACTTTACTTTACTTTACCAAGTTTTATTAACAAAAAAAAAACACTAGCTTGTGTCAACATCATAGAAACTCACAGAACAATTTTATCGTTAATATTGCCGAGGTTCGCTAAACAACCTCTTTCTCAACCAGAATCTACATGTAACCCAAGTGCTTACCATAAATCATCGTCGAACAACTCTGCAACTAATCCACACTGTTGCAGTCCATTTACCGTGGCCAGTTGCTCCTCAATATCGCTTAGCTGCAATTCGGCGTCATTCACGTTCAAATTTAGATTATTCTGTACGCACACAGCGCTCCGGTTGCGTCGTACAAACAAATTCCTCAGATCGTGTTCCTCGAATCGTCGGCTTCTGTCGCATGAGCGAAAATTATCGCTCCTGTCAGCAGGTAGACTCCTCATACGACTAACAGCCATTTTGATTTGGTCATTTCGTTCCATAACAACCAATGTGCTATCCTTTTGGATGACATCACTATGCAGCCAAGGCGCATCTTCATTGCACACACTTTGGTCCGATTGCGTTTCACCCGAGCAGGACACACCCGACGAGAGGAATGTGTCGTCTAAAACTGCGACTTTGGCATTTGGAACGATTTGTTCGGAACAGCTGCCTCGACTACTGGGCCGACTGTTGGAACGACTATTGGAGCGGCTGTTTGCCCGACTACTTGGCTGACTACTCGGTCGACTATTGTTACTACTTGTCGCACTGTGTGACCGCCTGTGGCGATGACTACGGGACTTAACCGATCTAGGAGAATTTCGTGGCGATTGCGACGAAAGCGACGACTGCGAGTTTCCTCCTTTGGCACTGGCTTTACCCTTTCTCCGTATGCTAGGCATATTCTTTGGAAACAGAGACGGAGTCTGGGTTACGCTACCACCTTGATATGAGGTGATTTCACTTTGTGACTTGTTGTCACATACCGACAGGGTCAAGGGTTTACCGTACACTTTTTGAAAATATTTCACTTGATCGCTATGCACGAAGCATACCTTCCACCAATGTTTGCAGGCCAACAAGGTAGCCCTGCGGGTGATGGGTTTGTTTTGATTAAACATCGCATCTGACATTATTCACATAACACCCGGAAAATATCGCGTCCGATCTTATTCACACAAGACGTATCTATCTATCTGCACAATCACCGATCTAAGTATTACTCCGTGCACGGCCACGTTCGAGAATCGACTGAAACGACGAGAGGAATGCCAGAGAGTACGCTGCGCCCAGTCAAACGAGAAGCCTCAAAGTGCATGCCGTTCACCTGAAGTCGTAGATACAATATCCACAACCAAAATACAGGTGAGATGGTGCCGTTGGTGTGGTAGTGTTGGAAACTCCGTCTCCAGAAGAGATAGTCAAAACAAAAACGAAGATAATCGTGTGCTAACTGCCGACATTTGCAGAGGGGATCCGATCCAATCCGACGACACAGACGCAGACGCAGACTGGTTTCCCATCTCAACATATCGGCCGGCGCGCGGTGGCGTTGCCGAGAAAGCGCAGGGGATCAAGTGTACACCATTGACTTGGGTTAACAGGTTGTGGGTATACAATACGCGAGAATGTGATATCTGGATGATTGCGTGTGATCGTGGTGTGTTTTGGAAACAAATAATGCAAATATGTCAGAGAATTTGTCGGGTTTTTGTTGTCGTCTTGTTTCTCGGTTTTGTTGTCTTGATAACTTAATGTCGTGTGAAAGTTGCATTGTGCACGATGGGCGATGGATGAGTCGTGTGTTCGTTAAAATTGGAACAGCCATTTGCATGGAACGGCAATAAATCCGAGAGAGGTTATTTGAATATTTATGCGAAATTAGAGACGCATGAATGCCTGTAATAGAAACAGAAAGTATCTAACACCTTTTAGCGTTCATTCAGAATGAAAAATGATTTGGTCTAGATACATTGTAGAAGAGAGTTTGCTAATTTCCCGTTCCATTGTTCGAGCGATAGAATCTTGTCTTTCTTTGTAATATAAGCCGTTTGTTGAGACAATAGCAATTTCAGTAGATGTGCCATATTTGCCAATTTATTTTGAAGTTTGACTTAAAATATGTTCAACTTGGCATGGTAGAAGTCAAGGAACTCCCAGTATAGTGAAGAATCGTTAGTGGTTACTTTAAAGAGGATTTCATGCAACGCAATTAATGGATTATAAAAATCGTATCGGGACTGTGAAGTATCTTCCGTTTTTCGAAATGAGTAAATTAAGTTTTAACGTTTCTTAAGATGATGTCAAGGATTTGGATCATAAAAATGAAATTCCTGCAGCAGGTCGAGTGGGTAGATGTTGCAAAACGCCATTTAATACCCTCTAATGGCTCAGACGGAGACTCTTCACCTGCCGGGAGCACATTAAGTAAGTAAGTAAAGTGATGGCTCACATAATCCTAAAAGTCAACTTCATGTAGTCTAATTTATAGGCAGGTAGTTAACTAATGACTGCAAAGTTCTTGCAGTGTTTGCGAAAGAATTTAGTGCACGTTAAGCGAGCAAACTAGCAGACAATAAGTTTGCAGTATCTTATTATCTTGTAGTCTATTACGTCATTCAATGTCCTTTTAAAAAAAGAGAAAAATTCCTAAAGAGGTGAACACCCATATTCGGTTTTACGAAAGAGTGGATTTTAATGCACAATTCATGTACATATGTATGTACGTACGTAAGAGATGTGTTCATTTAAACTAAGCGTCACAGTATCAGTTACTTTCGTTCATGTGCAGGAGTCATTCTAGCACAGGTTAGGTTTACATCTATGGAATTCATAAAGTTTTATCTCGACATTGCAGTAATCAAAATAGGAAAAAATCGATAACCAAACCTAACAAAGAATAGGAAAGCTTAAGCTGTGTTCAGTGCACCTCGGATAGCTGTCTTAAGAGGTTTGATTTATTTGGGCGTTGAAGAGGGAAAGTTACATATCCATACCGGCTTATGTGAAAGAAAATTTGTGTCTATATTCGCCGGGGGACAGGGAACCTACCCTACACTAGCCGATAACGCTCCAGTTAAAGAATCATTTCTGCAGAACGCTCACGATTGAAACTACTTTTTGACTTCTCAAGGTCTCGGCTTACGCATCAAGAAAGAAATAAGGAATATCCGTAAAAGTTTGTTGAACCCAAACCCACCTGGTTGGAGTAAGCTATTTTTGATAACAAATAACTGCAAAATACACCAAAAGCGAAGAAAGAGACACTGAGCGTAATGAACTTATAAAAGCCGATATTATTTTTGACATGTCCCGATAACCACAGAGGATTAAGAGCCATAGCTCCGTGTGCATAAACAATACTAGAATGATTGTTAAAAACTTTCGTTATCCCATCAATTCAGTCCGAAAATATCAGGTGCTGTTGCAACTGTTGGGAAAGACAGCCCTCTCAGAAGGAAACTAAATGCGTTTTCCGTGTACCTCCGCTACCAATTAAGAAGTTTCCAGAACAATTAGACGACAGAAAAGAATGCAATGTCTGCGTCTTTCTGTCACGATCCTCGGACCTGGCATATGATAACTGCTCCGACCTGGCATATGATAACTGCTGAAAGAGCTTTCCTAGTAAATTATGTCCTGTTAGTATTTACATAATTCTGTATGACAGTCATGATGTACACGTTGTTTATATTCATCACATGAATGAAAAGGACCTGTTTACACAAAAAATCGCTGATAACCTAATGCTGATAACCTAAAGATCTAAAACACAGTTTATGTATCAACAAAACCTAAAAAACCTGATGAAAAGTATGATGTCGCCAAACGCAAACAGATCCAGGCCCTTAACAGACGCAACTTAGCTCTCTTCACGGGGATCATCACCGGCTACAACCTCATGGCAGCCCACCGTATTCGAATGCGAATAGAAACTGCTGACCTTTGCAGAGGCTGTGGCGACACAGGTGTGTACTTTTGACTTCCTATGCAAATGCTTAAGTCTATGCAAAATTTGAATGGAAGGCCCTTGCTTACAGATCCAGGCCCTTAACAGTCCCAACTTAGCTCTCTTCACGGGGATCATCACCGGCCACAACCTCATGGCAGCTCACCGTAATCCAATGCGAATAGAAACTGCTGACCTTTGCAGAGGCTGTGGCGACACAGGTGTGTACTTTTGACTTCCTATGCAAATGCTTAAGTCTATGCCAAATTAGAATGTCAGTTCGAGGACCTAGACGACCTATCAGGAAACCCACCATCAACCATTCTGAAATTTATAGCAACTTTGGGGTGATTGAGGAAGACCTTGTAGCTACTCCAAAACTAATAACTAACGTTTGTATTTGTCTTTCGGGTAGCCAACGACAGAGGCTCACAATGGATCCATCAGGGATCCAAGTGTTGGCCGCACATGTTGTCACCCTTAAGGATAATATATTAATCAAATGAACAGAATTTTGATTCTATATACATACATAGATGTGGATTGTAACATTGCAGCGGTAAACAGAAACATACTTCAAGGAATCATATTATCTCCTCTATCTTTCGTTCATAGTGATTGACTCTCTGGCATATGCTCTGTAGATTCATGCTTAGAGGATGAGTGTCTGAATAGAATAAATTTGAATCAATCCGTTTAAAACTCATATTGCTCTCTTTATGAGAAGGAATATCGTGGTTGGTAAAATACAGTCAGTTTAGCTTTTAATGGAGTCAAATATCTAGCACTTAATGTAAGACTCGTGGATATGTAATCTGAGGCAATTACATTAGAACTTCATTCAATTTCCAAGTCACATTTTCTTAAATTAAGAACTGAAAGTCTGAAAGGAATTTGATTATAAGTCCGATCTTTTCAATTTTTCTTTCCTATCTTACACTGGAATCACAGAGATTAGAAATTAAATCCTGCGTTTGGACTTCCCGCATCTGTGCATTTTTACAAACCAAATTGGTTATGATACAACACTCCAGGAAAAAGGAAAACTAGAAGAATGCTTTAAGACGTCTGTAAAAAATCAGATAACTTATTGGAGCTTGGAGTACACTTTTCCTAAGCATTAAAGTTAGTGTAGTTCACACTAGTCAGCGACGCTTAAAGAGAGAGGTAAGATACTTCGGATCAATGCCTTTGGTAACCACGCTTGTATCAGGTAACAGATCTTCACCTTCATTGTATTTAAGTGTTCCTCTCGTACACTTACGAAAAACAAAGGAATAGTAGAAATAGTAGTTGTAGCATTGTGAACTATGTAGTTACACTCTATGTCAAAGTCCTTAATTAAAGTCAGAGCTGTAAATTCCCAGCGATAGCTCTCACAAGAATCACAACAAGCTTCACACCTCATCAATCGCAAAATTATGTATTCTCATTGAAGACTCTAGGTACCTTTCGATTTTCCCTGCACCAGTGTTGTTACTTCAAGATTTCATGAGAGCCGTCTAATCCTTTTCTCATAATGGCTGGAAAAACGGAAGTTGCCTTCTTAAAGATTCTCACTTAACACGATATAAAGTGTCGGGATAAGTGTAAATCTCCATCTTTTAAGGTAAAGCGTAAACCATAGATCTTGTGTGGGTAGGACGCCACATAAAAACCGCATCTATCCGACAACCAAGACTGAGATCGAGTAGTGAATTTTATTGCACATCAACTCACCTGCGAATTTAAGCATTCATTTCCGGCTGCAGTTGACAAATGATCTGCAATAAAAAGGAAAGGATATTTGTTAGAAGCAAACTCAACTTTAATTTCTAGTTAGCAATGCATCATATATTTTCCTATGTCAACACTTAATTCAAAGTAATTTATAACAACATGTCCCGCTGTTTCATGTACACAACCAGTCGTACAATAAATTACCACTTGCGCCAGCTTGATGCCAAAGATAAAGATATGAGATTCGCATCGCGGTCTATAATCTAAAGAAGTGGTAATCTAAATTCAAAACGAGTAGCTTATTCAACGCCCGCTGTTATTAGATGCACGTTTTAATTTCTGCCATATTAAGTTTCCCGCTTGCGAGTCTTTTCACTTTCCTTCGTACAGGGTGGTGGAATGCTACATTTTTGATACACAAACAGGCTTAGGTTCCGCCCTGAACCACGACAACCACTTGACGTCTTCGTCATATGGGTACAAATTGTGAAAACATTTATGGCGAGACAAGAGTCCACTATCAAATTTAGAAAGTTATTTCAGAGCGAATTTAGCGAAAAGTGAATGGAAGCACATTGGTTTTGCAGTTGTGCATTTGTTTTTTCAATATGACACGTTTGCCGGTCTGTTGCACATGAACCCCTGCTAGTGAACAGCAGGAGAACCATTTACTCCAGAAGTAATCCCTATCCCTTGGAGAACTATTTTATAGCTGCTCCTTGGTACTGTCGATTGGTGCAGAAACCAACTCAACGACCATGGACGTCCTTTAGCGAGGCTAATGCATTCATTTGTCTTCCTGTAATGATAAGTCATTCGAATTAAATTGGGGAGTGGCTCCTTCGTGTAATTAACTTCACTTTGTTACTCAATTTAATTACTGCACCGGGTATGTGACTTTTGAACAACCAGCGCACATGCTACATGAGCGAATAATTTTGCACCAATCTACATGCCTCAATGAGCATTAGTTATGGGTAATTAATTATGTAAAGTTGGTCATATACATATAAATTGCGGCTTTTTTGATGTTGAACCAAATCAAATTTGTTTGTTACGCTATTGCGGATAGGTTGGTGTATTGGTATGTTAGAATCTGTGTATCTACATATGTACAACAGTGTCTGTAGAGGACTTTAGAAAGCCGACTCGCAAGTATTTTATTGCATTGTGTACTGGGAAAACAGTATCTCCAACCTCCTGAGACGCGGAGGCCAATTAATTTGAACAGTTGGCAGATACTCGGCGACTAGAAGTTCAAAAAAAGAGGTAGTTCTTGAACTAGTGTCCTGAATTTTAAGGAGAAATCAAATCTGTTAGTTATTTATCATCAACCTTTTTCTTTACCTATCTTCATTCATAACCTTCCTACCTTTTGTCACAACCCTGGCAATGAAAGCTTATGTACTTCCAGTCGAAAACTTTACTTCAAATCTATACAAATATATCAGCTTCATTGTAAATGGTTTTCGAGTCCAGTACTTAGTACTTAGTAAAGAAAGAAAGACAAAATAAAGTGCACGACTTGGTCATACGTAATGCTATAAGTGTAAAATTATCAAGATTGAAGTCCAAGTCCTGCTCTTCCCAGGAAAGTAGGCGTGGCATTCCGCGTTTCGATGGAATAATAGTCATAACATTATAGGAGTTTACACAGTGTTTTGTTTTCAAAAAAACTCCTTTAAAAAGTGGCCGTGGTCGGATAAAGTGTTTCAGTGAATTATAGAAAATTTTAAGGCCTATTACTTTGCTTAAATAATTTTTTCTCAATTCCTGGTAGAAATTTTGAAAAAATATAAGTTTTATAAAAGTGGGTGTGGCAATTACGCCATTATTTTGCATTTGTCTTATAACCTAGAAATATTAATTTTTAGCCCAATCACCGACCAAATACCCGAGAAACAGCTTATTTTCAATATTACCGTTATTCGAATTTTTCGCGAAAAACGTGGTATGCCACCTCATAGCATATGGCTAGACTAACCCACATATCAAATTTTATCGAAACCGTTTGAGCCGTTTTCGAGGAAATCCATTTTAACTGAAATCGGCCTTAAGTAAACTACTCTTAATTTTGAGGTTAAAATGAAAATTCCAATTTCGCAACTAAGGATTATCCCACACACCACAGATATGAAGTTTGAAGCAAATCCGTCTAGGCGTTTAGGCTGCAGTCGCATATACAGACAGACAAACAGACAGACGGAAATGCCGGACCTACTTTTTTGGACTTCTCCATCATAGTAATGTCAAGTTTGATTAAAATCTCGAGTTCGATTTTTTTCACGAAAGCAATACTTGCCCTATGTATATCTACATATGTAGGTGCAAGTAAAAAACGAAAATACAGTCATTCAAAGCTTGTAACAGGTATTGCTCTCATTGGGGAACGGATTCAGTGGCATTTTCTTAAAATGGATTCCCCAGTTCTTGGTCTCATGGATGGACGTATGCCCGCCTATATGTATGCATCTACTTCTGTTCATTTGTTACTTACAGCCCTGCTGGGGAAATGTTTAAAGAGATCAATTAGACACATGTAGGTAAGAATATTGAAATACGATACAAGTCCACCTCCTCCTCTTCTCCTAGGCTTCAGTCTTATGTCACAGAATCGATAGTATTTCAATTTTGCTACTGCTCTGGCCTTATTCCATAGCCAAAACACTCCTCGCACCAAAAGGATAAACAATATATTACTTGGTGGGTATGTAATAAGGTCTTCAATAAAGTTTTTATTTAAATAAATGAACTGAATAATTGAGATATCGGGCTGAAATGATCACATGACCACAGCGATCGTATTTGCACCGACGATTCTTCGGAGTTTATCTTCTTTCGCCACATTTTGACTGGAACGTTGGCAATTTCGCGTTCAATATTGTTCCTGAGCTCCTCTAACATTGTTGGCTTATTGCTATAAACCAACGATCCTGCGACCAAGAACGTCCCGTTCAATATATCAATCATTTGACCTGCTGTGTGGCATGTGGCACTATCTTGTTGGAACCACATATCACTGATGTTAAGCCTGTGCAATCGACATCGTTGAAAAAAACTAGATACCTGCTCAGCATCTCTGCTGAGAAGTTCTAAAGAGTGGAAGGAATAACCCACAGGACATGCCAGCATAATATAAATGCAACGTCATCCGCCACAGGTCACAGACCAATTGTGCAAGGAATACAACTCCAAAAGGGGCTGCAAACTTTCTATACCCAACAGAACTGAACGTGAGATCCTATACCACGAATCGCTGTAAATTTTTACGAACGAGTCCAAAACTGAGGACGGACCGAGTCTTCTCAGAGATCTTAGGCATCCACTTTTCCTTCAACCTTCCACACTCTCGCATCCAGCATTACGAGATTTAAGGAAGTGAAAGGCTGCCACGCATCAGTACAAACTCACCCCTTGATGGGTACCTGGTCACTGATGATGAGCTCCTTCATACAAATAAGCGGATGGTTCCCAGAGTAAGAGTGTGATCCACCAACTTTTCATAGCGCTAGCACAATTCATTTTCTCTGGTCTACGTGCATCTTTATGGATGGTCTTAACCAACCAACCAAGTCTATGCAACATTGTACGATACCAAACTCCATTCACCGTAACATGACGATCATTTTCATGGACGAAAAAATCCTGTCCAATGACATGGTCACTTTTTGTGGAAGCAAGGGAGGGCCTAGAAGCACAGGTTGGTATGTTTCTGTCAATTAACGCATATATACCTTATTGCAAAGCCACTAAGCAAAAAAGAACTTCATTGCTGAAGATGATTTTTTCAGATTCACGATTTTCTTCAAATAATTGGTGAGCCCAGTCGAAGAAGTTTCGGCGCTTTATATGAGCAAAAGAACTTCAGTTCTTGAGTCAATTTGATCTTGTAAGGGTGTAAGCCAAGATTTTTACGCAAAATTTGCAACGACTGTGAGATTACTAACATAATTTATATAAAGGACGTGGAATCGACTGATTTGGCTCATTTTGAACTGAAGCACTTACGGCTGCTATATCTTTGGTACTTCGAATGTTGAGTTGTCTCACTGGCACAGGAAAATTTACAGTGAACTTTGTTAAACTTCCGATCACAGAGTCAGAATTTCGGTAGTAACTTTCAATAATTTTCAAACCCTGTTCGTTCATGAACTTTACCACGGTAAAATCGTAAACCTTGACGGAAGTTTTAACATTGACAGATCATAAAAAAATGTTTAATATTGCATTTCTGTTGAAATACAAAATTGTTATGTCTTACCCAACCGAGAACTGCAGAACGTATTGTGCTTAAATTTAGGTATTCATATTTCTCGACGGGCCTCCCTTTAAGGAATGTCTTATTCACTATTTATGTGCACCGTTAAAGTACATGGTTTAAATTCCGTTGTAAAACTATTCACCGTCATAATCATTTTATGCTCAGCTCTGTCAAAACCAAGAACTTTCATAAAAAGTTCAGATTTTGCATCGTTAAGTTAAATGTCCTTCAACCGCCACTACGCCATGAAACGATGAAGTATTAAAACAATTCACACTTTTTTTTGTTCAAACTGTATGGGGGGGGGCACACAAGTAATAAATGGGAACAGACGTTGTATAGCTGTGCTAGACACAATGGAGCCATGGCCGTGCTGTGTGTACACAGCACTCTCTGAGACGGCATACATACACACACCCGACGTACAAGGATAACAGCCATTTCCATTATACTGTCATAATTCCAATGACGGCACACTGCGGGATGTGATCCTTGGGATGAATAATGTAAATCATCTTCTTTTGAAAGTGTAGCGCGCAAGGTAAACGAAGTCAGTTTAGGGTTAGATACTCCGACGTACAGATCCAGAGACATGAATATATGTGGATTTGTCATCCCCTTTTCGCCTTTAAAAATTCTGCAAAGAATGTTAGAGGTAATACTCAGTGGGATACCCTGATTACGGTTCCTTTACTTTTCTTGTGTTTTGTTCATTTCTCCTTCTGCTTTCAACTGCAGGATGGAACAATCTGTGAAAAAAAATATGTCACACGCTTGTTATTTATGGAGTCCTTTATTGGTAACGACGACTGCCACTGCCATCCAAAACAGGACGAGCTGAAGGGTGGTAATGAAAAGCCCTTTTGCTGAATTGTTTCTGAAAATCTCTTCGTTATTTTTCATTCCTTATTTCCTTTCTCTTTTTTTTTTTTTGTCTTTCAAGAGGGTTTTTGGCTTGTTATGAGTTTGTTGAAATGGAAAAGTTTAATGCAAATTTGTAGGGTAAATTCGGTTTGGTTCATAGAGTAGATATTGTTGCAAGGATGGTTCGATTAACTTATGTAAGCATACATATGTATGTATGTACATATGTTGGAGGAAGTAGAGATTTTGAATATATCTTTACTTACAGTTTGATAACACTCCTTGTGGTATGTCTTTGACAGTTTTATTTAACATTAAAAATTGAAGGAAATGAATTATGGATGTGCTGTGATCAAGGCAGCTAGTTGTTCCGATTTGTAGAAACAAACACCGAAAGGGCTGAGGCTGCGTGAAATAAAAAAATCTAGTCGATAGCCTTGAATAAAAAAGGACCCAAACACAATGGCCAATTGCTTATCTATGCAATGTCATTAGTTCTTCGCCAAAATGGAAGCTCACTTCATACAGCTCTATAAACTATTGACAAACTGGCGTCGGCAACTTTTGTATGTAGTTTAATGTATAACATCTGTCAAAAAGCAGAACTGCCAACCGCAAAAAAATACTGGAATGTGATACTCTGTGAATCTCTTTCTACATACTATAAATGTCCTGGCAATCTTGGGCGACTGATGCGTACTTTTCTGACCAGGTCGCTGTACAGCTCGTAAAGTTCGCTGTTAAAACTCTTCCTTCAAAGCGAGTCATCCGAAGAATTCGAAGTAACCTAGGATATCTTATCTTCATCTGCCTTCGACTCCATGCTTCTGCGTCATATAACAGCACTGGGATGACGAGAGCCTTATATAGAGTCGCTTTGGTGTTTCTTGACAAGACCTTGCTACTCAATGGCCATTTAAATAAAAAAAAAACAGCGGTAGGCAAAAGTAACTCTTCATTTGATCTCTGAAGTTATGTGTTTCTTAGAGTTGATACTGGAGCCGAGATAGAAGATCGATTCGTCGATGTTATGTGTCCATTCTTGTTGGTAGCATATACTTCATTTTGCCCTCGTTCACAACTAAATTCGTTTTGGTAACTTCTGTTCATTTACCAACTTCTGTTCATTTACCAACTTCTGCCTTTCTTGTTGACATTTTAAGAACTTCTGTTCTAATATTTTCAAACGCACTAGTGACAGCTCGCTGTATCCTGCAGATGATATCATCAAAGTATGCAAATATTTGCAACTCGACCTTTATGGAGCAGCATCCTGCTCAATCTGGCTAGTTTGCCAGGGATGCCAAAGCTAGACATGGCTCTGTCATTTCGGCATTGAAATCCATAAAAAGATAATGAATATCGATGTGAACTTCTTGAGTTGCTTCCATGATCTGGTGTAGTGTGAATAATTGGTGGATTGTGGATAATAGGGACCAATCAGCACTTTAACAAATGCTAGAGCTGACCTTCGGCTCTATATTTTACGCATTTTAGTGGGTATTCGTTAAATCGAACTTAATATGAAAAAAAATATTATGAACTAGTTGAAAAGGCATAATCCTAAACAAACTAATGGACAGAAAGCTTTGTATACCTTCTGATACATTTGCAATTAATGATGGCATGCAGGGGTCAGTACTTTGGTCTTCTGCATTTCGTCTCTGTATTCAATTTAGGATCAACAAATGAAAACATACCTAAGTTTCCCCAGATACGTCAGTTCAAAACAATTAGTTCATAATATTTTATTTCTTGTTCTGAGAGCTCAGGAGAATTTATTTTCAGATTGCGGAAAGGAAACACCGTAGCTTTCATTTTCTACCATAATTTAAGGAATTATATTGTATAACCATCATCGCCTTCCATATACGGCAAAATGTTCGCAATAATGTAGTCAGTAATAAAAACCCACGAAACCGGATCGCAAAAGAGATGCGATTGCAGACGCAGCTGTTCTTGTAAAGTCCATTTGGAGTGTAATTGCCTTTCCACATAAATAACATGTCTTGCTGCTTCCTTATGAGAAGGAGACAGAGTGATGTGAATTTCCAATATTTCCACGGTATTCCATGTCCCTTTTACCCCAACGACCTTGTGCATATCTTTCACTTAGAAATCACATTCCTATTCATACGCTTACTTGATTCCCTGAGAAAAGCAACCCCTGACTGAAGGAACTTGACTCAAGGATACTCCCCGTAATGACTGTGAAAATAAAGAATCTAAGACACGCATCAAAAAAGAACTGAAAATCCGAAAAAAGAAAGGAGTTCTTTTCTCTACACCCACAAATGTCTGAGGGGGTGGATAGCCCTAAGCTCTTTGTATCAGTAGACAGAAGATACGTCCTGGGGTTGACTTTAATTAAAAATTTCTACTTTTATGGATGGGATGTGACTGATGAGTGTTGGTCGTCCGCCCCTTCGTCCCCGAACATGCCATATAGAAACATCATTATATCCATCTTCTCTGTGCCTTCCTACATCGGACTTTGCTTCAGTTTTTCTTTCTTATTTACTTTGTTTCTAAGATCACGAATTAAGATTACGGATTACTTTTAATTTTGAAGAAGGCGGTCGGTCGGGTAAGGTTTACGATTTATGACTTGCGTCCCTCCCCCAAATGGAAGCGGCGCAATTATTCTTTTCAATTTGGAGCAATAATTCATTACTTTTATGACCCAGAGATGGTGCTGGTTATAGAGATGTCGTTAGCTATGAAGGGGAGGAAGTTTTACTCATTTCTCGGTACACATAGTGGTGGAGCGTGCAGGGTGTTTACCTGGGAAATGATAAATGTTTGGGAATAATTGGTAATAAGCATGTCGTTGACGTGGTAGGCTTATGCTTGAGGTGTTGAAATATCTGGATCGATGGTCTGCGCATGTGGGATAAATTACTAAAACCGTTTGCTTTGTTGGTGATTTGAAAGTATTTAACTGGAGATCGGTGTATGAATTCTAGGAATTCTCTCATATTCCGTAGTAATGCTACATTTAACATTTCTAACATGAACATTGCTTTTGCAATTGGTATTCGAGGGTCATCATTGTAATTTAATCATTTCTTTGTTAACTGCTCTACCCAACGGCACTGAGGTGTAAGGTATTTCATAAAACCTGTTGTTTTCACCTTGTTCGCTTGTTTCCCTTTGTCGCATAAATAATGTTCAAATCTGTTAATAGTGTTGTTTAAAGCAAACCATGTGATGAAACGAACTCAACTCTCAGTTAGGTTGACTGGTGACACTAAATATTTCTAGCACCTTTTACATTCTAGTTGAACTTTGTTTTAAAGTGGAGCAGTACAAGATCCTTAAGCTGATGTGATCTATGCAGACGACTTGTGATCTGAATCTTGACAGAGCTTAGGTGGAAGTTCTTCGATAAGAAAACTCTTGGCCAAAAAAAGGCACTAAGACGTAATCCAGTAACCTGACGATGGTGGGTCCAAACTCGTCACAAATATCTGTGTTGAGAAAAGACTTTCATGGAAAAGTGCAATAGCTGGACATTTGCTGGATTGGGCTCGTAGTTAAAAAGCCTATCAAGTCAGCTTAAAGTGAACAAAAAGAGTCAGCTTGAAATGTGGCTGAAATCATCAGTGTAGACAAATAAATAAGAGTTTTTGATGATATGTAGGAGGAACAAGACGGTTACCTTAAGGTACATCAAATACGGCTATGAATCGAATGTATAATATCTAACGAAGACTGGGTATTGCCGATGTTCAAGGTAGGAGGATTTGGCCTACGCAATGAAATCCAGTAGAAAGACTGCATTTTATGTTTGAAAAGAATTATAGAGTCCAAGGCCTTACTAAGGTCGGTTTACTTCGACTTCTTTGGTAGCTCCTTATGTGCACAAACCTTCCGTGCATCAGGAGCGTTGAGTTTCCGAAAGTTAGGAGACCATTGCTCTTACGGAAACGTGATCATAATCGAGCTCAAAAGTTAGGAGTGTGGGTTTCATTAAGCCCGATGTATTCAAGTGAAAGAGATTGGTTGACGGTAGCGAGGTAATCTGTAGAGAGCATGGTTGCTCGCTAAAACAGCACAGTAATCGGCGCCTGGAGAGAAAATAAGGTGGAGTTGTCTTTCTTAGTGTTAAGTGACGCCGTTTATAATGATGAAGACCGGAATGAGAAGCCCAACCAATGAAAAGGTACATCTTAATCTAAAAAAAGGGGTATTTATTCCGACGGACCTCTTGGAGATAGAGAAAGCTAGAAGGTTTTAGAAGGAAATTGGAAAAAAAAACTATGAAGAAAAAAAAAAACATATAAACCTATAGAAGAGTAACAATCCGTCTGGTTTGACCACAAACTTTAACGCCCAAGGTGGGCTAAAATGCATCATCCAATCGGAATATGCTATGACTGGCAAAACTGTCAGTTTTGTTTTGACATTTGTGAAGTAATTAGATTAAGAATTCGTCAGTGATTTTGGTAAAACAGGAATTATGGTGCCCTGGCAGTACTACGCCAAGTATTCAAACACTAAGGTATGCAGCTTGCCTCGAAGAGATCGAAACAACACGTAAGAGAAGAGGCAAAAGAGTGGTTGACAAGAATATCGCCACTGTGGTTGAAAGTCGGGGGTAACATGGTTACTGTAACTGATGAGTGATACAGATTCATGATCAAGTTTTTGTTCCTGCAAACTTGGGTGAATTGGGACTGGAGAACATACATATGTTTTCAACAGAACAGTGAAAGTACACACACAGCTTTCGGGACAGAGCAAATGTTGATGGATGTCATGATTAAGAGATTTGCACTGCGGGGAAAGATCGCCCAATTTAACTGCACCAGAACTCTTGCTTTGGTGTTTCTTTCAAATCACGGGTCTATAAGACCAAGTCACAGACTCTGAAAACTCTTTCGAAGTTCTTGGCAAAAAAATTAAAAATTCTGTTTGTTCACTTTTTTATTAAATGACTATCCTCAGCTTATGGTACGATTTACTTGACCCAGATGAAATCCATTGTGCTATCACATGAGCCGGTTGGTTCTATTACTCTGAAACCCTTTCTATTTATGGACGAATTTGTAAATTTGATTGATATCCGAATCGGCTTTCTTGATAAGGATAATACAGCGAAGCTGCCGAGTAGGTGGAATGGTAAATACTTTTCTTCATCTTCATTTCTTACTGAGCCATGAACGACGGCAGAAAAAGTTTAACTGGTCAATATATGCTATTCCATACATAACCGCATACCTACTGAATCGAAAAAATGACTTCGTCTAAATTTCGAAACACCCTTTACGAAGAAAAAACCCAGACGTGTTCTACAGCCTACGAAATACCATAAGTAAATGATATTGACGTCAAAAGAAACTTTTGTGCAGAAATAAAAAGAATGAGTTTTTAATAAATACGAGGAAGGCTATCCTATTAATTTTTTGTTCCCATGCTCGGATAACTAAGGGTTCAAAATCCTTAAGAATTAACAAACTGAAAATCTTTTTGGACTAAAAATCATCTAGTGTTTACTTTCCAAAGTATGTCATAGGACTAACAGCTAAAGAAGTGCACTGAACTTCTGACTAAGGGCACAAATATTCGAAAACTAGGACACTAATTGCGCAAAACTTGCCCTAGCACAGTATCGCAATTGGTAGCATTACCAAATACGAAGTGTAGTTTAAGTTTGTTCAAAGTTTTAAAAATGTTTTAAAATCGAAGTGTAGCTAAGAAAATGACATTCTTTGTCGAAGGGAAAACGTACAAATTTGAGTCAAAAATGCAGCTAATACCACGAAACTACCTGCAGAAGAATACGGGCAATGTTTTACAAATAGACGGTACAATCTCAGAAGTGGTCCTCCAAGGGATCCAAGTCAGGCCCGTTACTTTGTAATCTGATTTATAACATCCTTAAAATAAAAACCTTAATGCCATTCAAAATAAATGGCTTTGTTGGAACGAAACTATCAAGTATAAACTATAAAGTGCACGACTGGGTCGTACGTACTTGCACCGTAATGCTATAAGTGCATAATTTTATCAGGATTAAAGTCCAAGTCTTGCTTATCCCAGTAAAGTAGGCGTGGCATTCCGCGTTTCGATGGAATAATAGTCATAACATTGTAGGAGTTTACTCAATGTTTTGTTTTTAAAAAAACACCTTTAAAAAGTGGGCGTGGCCAGATAAGGTGTTTGAGTGAATTATAGAAAATTTTAACGCCTATTACTTTGCTTAAATAATTTTTTCTCAATTTCTAGTAAAAATTTTGAAAAAAAAAGTTTTATAAAAGTGGGCGTGGCAGTTCCAAAATTTGGTACCCCATTATTTTGCACTTGTCTTATAACCTACAAATATTAAATTTTAGTCCAATCGCCGAACAAATGCCCGAGAAACAGCTGATTTTCTATATTACCGTTATTCTAATTTTTCGTGAAAAACGTGGTACGCCACCTCATAGCATATGCCCAAACTAATCCACATATCAAATTTTATTGAAATCGTTAGAGCCGTTTTCGAGAAAATCCATTTTAACTGAAATCGGCCTTAAGTAAACTACCCTTAATTTTGAGGTTAGAATGAATATTCAAATTTCGCCTCTAGGGAATATCCCACAGACCATATATATGAAGTTTGAAGCAAATCCGTCCAGCCGTTTAGGCTGCAGTCGAATATACAGACAGACAGACAGACAGACAGACAGACGGAATTGCCGGACCTACTTTTTTGGACTTCTCCATCATAGTAATGTCAAGTTTGATTAAAATCTCGAGTTCGATTTTTTTCACGATTGCAATACTTGCCCTATAGGTATAGGTGCAAGTAAAAAATAAAGAGGAAAGCTATATAAAGTTCAATAGTGAATACCGAGACTTTCAAGCCGACTAGACAACTTTTAAGGCAGGAAAGGTTGCCTTTCAATCAAATATGCAAAGTTCGGTGCATATACATATGTAGCATTGTTCTGGAAAAACAGTGAGCACAAAAAAGTTTGAGCCCATTAAATAAGACTTATAATGTAATTCTTGACTACATTTCCACAAGGACATAGCATAATTGTCATTAGCAAGACATTGAAGGCGGTCGACCGTAGACAAAGCCATAAGGTAATTAGGCGCTGAAAATAATGTTCGGAGATCCGGATTTTGGAAAAAAAATCATCTTCGCGGACTAGAACACAAGTGTTAAACCAACCATCAATGCATCCACAAAGATTGACTGTTTGATGCGGTTAATGACATGGCGGAATCATCGTACCTCATATCTTTCGAAATGAGGAAGGAGCCACCGTTACCGTCAATGGTCTCAGGTATAGGGCGAGTTAACCGACTCTCTGTCGTCAGAGCTCGACAAGATCGATATATCCGTTCTGTGGTTGCAACAAGACGGAGCCACATGTCATACAAGCGATGCAATGCTCGAAGTTGTGAAGAAAAAAATTGGCAACTGAGTCATCTCACGGCGAGCGTTCAGTACTGGACACCACTCGATTATTTTCTCTGGGTCTCCATCAAGTCCGTAGTCCATCTAAACAAGCCAACCACTTTCGAAGAGCTCGAGTCCAACATTCGACACCCTATTGCCGCACATAATAGACCGATTCATATAAACTGAACCGACCACTTGAAGCGTTGTCAGCGAAGCCGAGACGACCATTTAAAAGCTAGCATCAATTTTATATCTTACACCGTCGTTTTATTTCAACTTTTTTATCTGGTTATAAGTGCACATAACTGTTGAAGAAACAGACCGGATAGAAACTCATCTACTTAGAACGTACACATATTCAAAAGATTGAGGTACGAGTCTTTTCTGTGAATTAATTTCCGACTCTCTTTGCATCCCTTTATTATTTAACTACCATCTTCTGCACTAGAACTTTTTGATAAAAGGAAATTCTGCGTTCTGTTATTCTTTGAAGAATTACTACGCTTCCTAATTACCCGTTTTACGAACTACAACTCTCCTTGAAAACCCTTTACTATTTAAATATCCCTCCGCCGTGAACATTTCCAAAAATACCGTAAAATAAATAAAGTTAGCAGTCCTAAATTTGCATATCAAACAAACCGAAAACTCAAACGACAATTGTCAACCCATAAAGACCGCCACCCATATCCCAAAATCCTTTTCAAATATCACTCCTCTGTTACACGAACTCCTCCTTTCCTCCATCGCACATTCAAATTTTCCCAGGCTTCTGGCCAAAATTCAAATAAATTCCCACATTGAACAAGCCCGCCATAATGGAATACAAAGAGGATTTTGGCAGTCGTCCTAGTCACAGCCAACCGTAATAGGATTTCGTTTTAAAGTTTCAGGCGCGAGGACAACGACGACCACTGCAATGCCATTCATCTTGCGTCAGAAAGGGGTTTGTATGCAATCGAATCGGGAAAATGAATTGGGTTTCCCTTGCTCACCGCCTCCTTTGTGCTGTGAACCTAAGGGCCTCAAATGCAAATTAACAACATTTCCGTTCCGCAGCGAGAGTGCACCGCATCGCATCGCCAGATTTGGCTGCAAACAGTGAACCAGATGAAAAGCAGAGTCATAATCAGACATGGGAATTGCGCCCGACAACGTGGAGTTCACAGATTGGCATACGAGTGTGCCGAACGCTAAAGGATGCCGCCGCCGAGACGTCTGTGGTCGTACACCTCCCTCCCTGAAGTACCACAAAGTTGTTCACTTTCCATGAATATGCAAAATCCCTTTTTATTTAAGTGGCTTCTGCCTTTCATGTGAAATCCACCCCGATGGGGGGTGCAAAAGGAGCAGGAGTCAAAAGTTTCCGCTCCTATTCCTCGCACAGTTATGCATTTAATTATAAGGCTTCCTCAAGCGTACTGTTGAGTACTGACACCTTACTTAAGGCCGGAGGGTAGGTGCTAAAACCTAAATCTCGGGGGTTAAACCCAAAGGTTGGGGGCGTTATGGGGTAATGAAAAATTGAAGGTCGTTTAGTATGATTTGCATATTTACCCGCAGCTCTCCACATTTCGACATTTATTCGAGATGTTTTCGTAAAAAATTCAGAAGGTATTCTCACATACTTACGTTGGGGTAAGCCGTACGCTTTATTCCAGGTGGCAAATAATAAGTCCTTTATGGGGTGAGACGGGTTCTGGATTCAAAATGAGTCGTTACGGCGAGTGATGGGGCGATGAACATTAATCTGACTGGCGTGAGGAGCAGGATACGACGCACTTGCCTAAATTATTCAAGCAAAACAGAAACAAAATTGGGGCTAACTTCACAGATTCTCCAAATCACTATCCACTAAGTATGCAACACCGAAGACGACACTAGCACGCAAATAGTAAGGAAAAAAAAAAAAAAAACTTTCACTAGTGACTTATCAGTGCGTTTTCACTTTCACCAGCACTGTGTATTTTGGGGAAACTTGGATGCGGATCCTTAGGCTAAAATCAAACGGAATTTGAAAAGGAAAGCGAGCGACAAGCACACCCTTCACGAGAATAAAGCAAACCGCAACTGAATATGGAATCACAATGTTCATTGTCGCCTAGAAGCATGCTGCGAAGATGGGGAGAAAATATTTACTCTCTTTGCTGTACAAGAGAACGCCGTGTCATAGTGACAGGCGCAGTGGCAATTGCTGCTCTTTGTGGAATTGTAGTAGATTGCTTTGTGAGAAAGTCTACAACAGTTAATTTTGTTTGTGAATGAAGCGTTTTAAATTATCCTTGAGAGAGGTCCTGCTGTACACAGTTTTGGCACGTACATACTTTACGTGTTGAAGTACAAATATAAGTGAGTTAGAGACATACAGGTACATGAGTGTTGTATGATATTCGTGATTGCGTCACCATCGGGAGTAAAAGCATAACAGAAGAGGGGAACTTCTAGCAGCGCCTACTTAGATTAGATTATTTTGTACTCCCATACAAACGATGTCGCAGTACAATAACTTCATTTGGAGGTGAATGGAAGCAATAATTCCGCACAAGTTGAACACTCAAGGGAATACGTGTGTACTACCTGGCCACCTGTAAGGATCTTCAGAATTTCTTTTGAAGTATGTGGTGATAACTTCGGATCTACGAAGTAGGTGACTAAGAATTCGGCCAAATTTTGCATGCCGAACCCAAGGACCAGAAGGATTGTTATCATAAATTTCCAGCGATTTCACATGGACCGAAGGTTCATTGATAGTGTATGTTCCTGGCCTGACAGAAACTGAGACTGATTACCCAAGTCCTGTTGAGTCCAGTTCATTTAATTTTGGTGGTGGGCCAAGATTCCACAGCCCTTACTAGATGTTATGGCGATGTTCTTCTTGAATATTGGTTTCTTTTCAAGTAAATAAAACTATCAGTGTAAATAACAATTTTACACTCCTTTGCCAGTCTAATCTTTCAGAATATGGACATTGTGTCATAGGATATAGTAGGATCCTCCACCCTTCTTAGAACGAGTTTTCATCGAATCTTAACATCAAAAACCTGACAATTTACATTCATGAAGTTGGTGTTTGACTCAAAACGTCTTAAGACCTCATCTACATCGAAGTTTTAGTTGTAAACGTGTTCCCTTAGATCTTAGATTAGACTTAGTTAAGTCAATTAAAAGCATCTAGATCAAGTCTCCCGTAATAACACCTTACCTGACTGGTATCGGTTGATATTGTTGTCATGTAAATGGTTATCACACAATCTAGAGTAGTTCCGATTAAACGAAAGAGGTAAGGACTTTGTTGATTTTATTCTAACTACTGAGCTCTTAATCTCGGAAAATAATCGTTACCTCCAATTCAATCTAGACGACTAACTGCCTATCCAATAGGTCTGCATGATTTACAAGAAGACCAATTAGTTTCTTTTACAAGGAACGCTTGAATGCTTTGATTCTCCTCACTTTCGCTACAGAGCCTTTAAGCCCCGATGATCCAATGACTGCACACAATGGCGCTATGGAGGTAGTTTGAAGAAAGCATAAAGCAAAACACCTATTGAACTTGCAATTGATACACTTGTAGCTCCACTATAAGTGTGTATCAAACCAATGAGCTATAACAGCGCATAGCCCACAAGACCTCATATTATCTTTCTGCATTCCCAACTGAGGTTATAGTTATGCTCATATCCTAAAGATGTCCAACCTATTAGTCTATCTTCCTTCCTGCTGAAAAGACTGGGAAGGCTAATTGATGTCCATCTACGCCAGAAGGATGGCCTACTAATAGTAGAGTAAGGTTCGAAGTAACTCCCTAAGTGCATGGCATTAACATTGCGGCCTCATACCCACCCAAATGTGGACTAGGTGTAAGCCCGCATAAAACAAAACTTTTTCTCTTCACGAGGAAATATAAAGTTCACCTCATCGGGCCAGTCTCTTTTGCAGAAAATATGAAATACTAGGATCATATTTTGTAAAGGGAACTAAACCAAGAAAGCCCGTCTGTTGACTAGAACATGGGTCTATCATAAGACCTATATAATTAAACGGCAATATTGGTTTGGTAACAAGCTGTATGTTTATGTATCAGCAGTGAAAGGCTCCTGAGTTTAACTTTTGAACGAGCATCCCTATTCAGAGTGAATAGCACAATGATGCCACATTGGATGATTCTTCTACACAAATGCATCGAAAACCGAAAGCATGTTGTCATTTCTTCTCTGAATATCTCAAATCTGATTAAAGCTTTACTGAGAATCTGGTTCTAACCCCAATGGCGATCGAGGAAGCCTTTTCAATGACACTCAAGTGGCAATCAACGTCAAAAGCAACTTTGAACTGGAATTTGCCTCTGGGGAGCCGATTTATTTTCCTTTGTTTGGTGTCAGACTATAGACATTCTGTGAAACTGCAAGCCTGACGATCTAACCTAAGAGTCAAAGAGTGATCACTCTCAGATTTGCTTTCCAAATTTTCTAAATTTCGAGAAAGAACAAGTGAAGCTGAAACTGGTACCAAATATACTCCTGTTGGGTGAACCACAGGTTGACTTCAGGTCCCTCTTCTTTACTTCGATCTTGTTCACCTCTAGTATTCCATAAGATAGGCATTTCGGCCCCTTCTTCTCATTTTAGGTATAAACGATCTGGCAAGATTCATTAAACAATCCCCTGACTGATCTCCATGCTGACAGTACTAACTTTTTTATTAATCTTCTTGAGCAAGACCTCGCCAGCCTTTTGAACTGAAGCCTCAAAAATGGTCCGAGACGTAAGTCACTTTAACGTATTAATGAGATTTCCTTTAACACCCTATGACCAACCCTCCCCCAGGCTTATATTCCACTCGATGCGTTGACAGATGTAACACCAATAAAAATTACTTAAATTCGTATCGAAATTTACAACCATACTCGTACTCTCCCTCACGCACCACCACCACTCTTCAACCAATAATGTCTGCTTCATTAAAATCAATCTGTATATGGTTGCCAGCCCCAAGGACATCCCCTTGCACCACCCTCATGAATGTTCATGAGCTCAATGTAAGTAATGAAAAATCCAACCACTCCACCAAGGACATCTTTCGTCCCATCGTTTTCTTTGTAAGCACTTTGTCAAATCAAATTGAAATTTTCGGGAAAAAAGGATTTCTATTGCCTAACACAGGCGGCACAACACACATATGTATGTATGTATGTACCTACGTCACCCCACATCCCGAATCCCAGAAAATATTCGCAATGTAACGAAAGAAAAAGTTTGGCCGAAACTCCAACTCAAGTCAAAGGAACTGTTTAATACCACATTTTCGCTGGCCATAAACGATCATTGCCGACACTTTACGACGTCCTTTATGGGCGATGAAAACTTTTACGATGCAACTAGAAAGGATATTGGTCATACTTTACTGCACACTGATTGAGGGAAATGAGGGCATTCAAAGAAAGAGGAAAAGAAGGTGGTGGCCATGGGCGAGTCCTTGGTGACCCTTCTTGTTTTGTTGAGACTTTGCCCACATGTGGGGAATCGAGAGGGTGGAGGAATACTTTGTAAGATGATTGAAAGTTTGATTTGTAGTTTTACGTCGTCGAGGGAGATCAATTGAACGCCAGGAACCTTATGGACATCGCCGATGTTCAATATACGGATGTTGAAGGAGAATTTAACGTCGCGTTTTCACAGAAGCTACGAACAGAAGCCTTTTTATGATGGCAATTGTCGTCGCCGTCGTAAAATAAATGAAACTTTGTTGTTTATGCATTCAGCTGGATGTGGCACTAAAGCTGTTTGTGTTTATTGTCCCTCAGTTAACGAACATATGGTGTATGCCCAGCAGTAGAAAATAGTAATCAATGACGTTTAATGATATTTCCATAGGGAGGCGGATCAATTTTTGCTTAGAAATGGACAGGATTGTCAGGATAGTGCAGAAAAATATTTAACAGTGATGGTAAAGTTGACAACTAAAACAAAAACAAACACTAACTTGTAAAAAGAGCATTCCTTAGACAGGTTCGTAGTTCTGCTGTCGTGCAGTGTTAAGCTCTTGTTAAGAATCCCAAACTATTCAGACTTCATATAAACATTTTGAGAGTTCATTTGAGTTCATACGAGGTGCCATTTTTCTATATAAAGTTTTGAGCACGAATGAAGTGGTCCCACTGTTTAATAGCATATTGGAATGCCAGGTTTATTCGAATAATTTTCTTATACTTAGCTTCCCATTTTTCCAATAAAGTTTCTCAACTGTACGTGAAGTTAGCTGCGGCTTGTTTGACAAAGAGTGCCGATTGTATGATGGAGGGATCATCGGCACGTACTATTTTTTGGATTATTTTTGGAAAACAGTCACATTGAATGGAGGTCACTTTCGGAATATGTTGACTGACCATTTTTAAGATAATCTGCTGACTCTCAGTATATGCGGACTCAAAATCTTGCCAAAAACTGTCCAAATAATGGTCTCATTAAAGTCAAAGTTCGATGACCATTTTATCTCCCCTTCGTTCGCGTCTGGACTTTTTGTTTTAGGTTGTGAAAAGTCCATGGTCTATTTCTATGTACATATGTATAAGCTAATGAACCTGAGGATCAACATCGTGAATGTTATGCAAAATTAGTTTCAGTGTATTTACTGCTGCAGGTGTTTTCTTGGAGGACCTTTGAACGTTTTAAAGATTTTGTATTCCCTAAGTAATGTCCTGATGATACTTTAACTCAAATTTGTTCTGATATCTCTTAATGAAAAACCTTTTACTTTGCAATGTTTGACCGAACTTTGCGAAAAGTTACATTGCCATGGGTTGTACGGAGCATCTGTTATAGCAGTAGCTGTAGCATTGGTATGTGATTTATGTTGGTGTCAACATGGGCAAGCATTTGTAAATATTAGACCTTTTTTCTATTTCTTTGCAATTGTTGAAATCGAAAAAAAAAAAAAAACAAATATTTAGATATTTCAAATCTTTACAATTCATCCACACAATATCCATAGCTATGCCCACTTTTTTAAGGCGTTTTCATGATATTTTTCATACACATGCACATGTATAAGTTAGGTATGTGACTATAGCTATTTAAAGGTTTAGTGCTGGACTATCGCAACAAGTATTTGAATAGGAAAACCACTAGACACCTTTCATCAAAAAAGATTCATCAAAGTGCTTCAAATTAAAGAGGACTTTTCAAAAATAGGTACAGTCGAATCCCTCTAAGTAGAACCTCATCTAACTCGAATTTTTCGACCCTTTTTTTGCATTCCCCTCAGTTTTCCATAGAAAAGTCATCCTCTAAGTCGAGACCCCTCTAAGTCGAAACTCCCATTAACTCGAATATATTCTTTCGATTCTTGACTTATTACAATTCCTCTAAGTCGAATTTTTCTTTTGAGGAAAACGAAAACTAAAACGAAAATCACCCTCTCGTAACTCGCAATGTTATACACACATAAAGAACACACAATTACAAACCATGACTACACGCCGCGTCGGCGGGCCATGTTTCTGTGGCTACTTAAGAAATATGTACATAGATGCGTTGTTGGTTGGGTAGCAAACTAAACTACCTATCCATACATACGTATGTAGGAAGTTTTTCATTTGAAAACAGTCGATCATTATCTATAAAGCTTTGTCGCTTCATTGTGTTGGAAGTCTACGAATCAGGACTACAAGATATCACTGCTCGACTGTGTACGCGAAATTTCAAAAGCGTGGGAGCAGGACGTAACTCCACTGACAATTGAGAATTGTTTCATAAAGGCCGAATTTACAACTGAGACATGGGACGATGAGGATGAAATTCCGCTAAATTTATTGAGATGTGCAACCGAAGACACCAATGAAATCGAGAGGATCTGGAACAGACTAATTTAAACAGACTATAATGTTGAAGGCGTGAATTGGAAAGACTATATTGAAATCGATGCTGCTGACGCTGCTGACGAAAGCGAAGCTGAAGAAGAGGATGCGGAAACTATAAACATTCAAAAGACGGAAAAGAAGGAAATCGATAACGCAATTGGAATATTGCAATCTGCAGTTGAAATGACCGCTAACGTACCGGATGAGGTTTACCACATCCTTTATAAGATTGAATCATTTCTTAAACGGGTGAGCACTGTTATGTCGCAGTCAAAAATTACAACTTTTTAAGTAGCCTTGTTCAAAACTATTCTTGGTGATTTGATGAATTAATGTGTTATAAAAGCAAGCAGCTTATCTTTATTTATTTAATTTCCGTTCTCTGTTACCTTCTTTTTACGTTGAATAAATACAGTAAACAAATTATTAATCTCTCCCTCTAACTCGAATTTTTCCAAAAATCCCTCTAACTCGAACTAATTTTGATCTCCCCTGAAACTTCGACTTAGAGGGAGTCGACTGTATTTCTAGTGATGCCATCTATTGGCAATCACAAATATTTGAAATATTGATCCTTCACTAACATACTGTCAAAATTTCATGATATTTTAACATTTTAGAAGCGGTATTCTTGTATTTGAAGCTCATAGTAAGTTTTATTTTTAATTTGGTAAAACCATTTCAATTGATGAGCAACATATTAGCTAACGTGCGTCAAATTTATCAAATTACTCAATATGTTCATTAATCATTAAAATTCGAGGAGTTGGATAAATGTATTTGGCGAAAACATTTCGTAGACAGTGATGTCATTCAAACAACTTGTACCGAAATCTTCAAGGACATCCTGGCCGATCATTTAAAACATTTATTCGACATGCTTTAGAACATGGAAATCGCAATATTGAATCGGAAGGGACTATTTTGATTTAAAAAAATCATTAAAAAGTCCTGTTTACTTTGAACAGCACATGTTCCAAGAGCGTCTACGTCTTCACTAAAATCAAAATACGCACTATGCAGGGAGATCTGAAGAAACTATGCCTTACCAGTTAGGTAAGGTTCATCCACCATGCACTTGACAACAAAAGAAGTGAAGTAAGTTTTATCACAATAGATTGCATGTGTGATACAGAAAACGAGGACGGGAATCAGACAGAAATCCATCACAATTATTACCATCAGTGGCCGTCTAAAGAAAAGTTCTCACTTACCACTATTGTGTAACTTCCTAGTAGACAGTCTATTGCAAGAACTGATGGATGTTGGAAGTGCAAAGTTAAAGGAAACGCTCCACAGAATTATTGAAAGACTACTATGAGTAACACAGAAGTGCCTTCTATTCTAAGTGCTAACCGCAGTGGCACCAGGCACTTAAAAAAGGCAGCTGCAAGAGATTAGAGTCAACTTACAATAGGAAGTCGACTATTCAGGTATAACACTTGATAATGAAATTTTCTGGGAGGAGAGTGTAAAAAATTAAAACCACTAATGGACTATTTGAGGTATAACCTGGTGAGATGTATATAATAGTTCAAAAATAGTTTGATCTATCATAATATACTAGGTTGTGGCGTGAGCCAGTAGAAAAAGGCCTAGCACAGTGAGGATGTCACTACGGGGGTCATTCTGAGAATTAAACCTAGAATAGGAAAAGAGAAATTTATTGGACACAAAGAGTAAAAATAATCAAAGCTATTGGCTATTTGATAACTCAGTAGGATTCAAGCAATAGCCTGACGATATAGAAAAGCAAAAGAGTTTGCTCTCTTGATATCACACTTCAGTCAAGCAAATCACAAAGTGGTTAAATCTCGATGAACTGATTTTAGTTATGCATTCCCTCATTAAATGTAGTTCTATACTGGAGTAATTTTTATTGGGAGGAGGGACATTAGATATTACTAGATAGTGCACCCAATGAGTGCCACTTCTCAGTACCGTATCATGTTATGGGGTCCTCCTTAAAAGCCTTTCCAATTCCAATGGAGCTCCGTGCTTTATGTTTGTAATATGGCTTCAATGACAGCAATCGATGTTGCTCCTGCCGTCTCTAAGCTGTGTCCTTGTGTTCGACCGCCGGCATGTATTTAGTATCGAAGTTTAAACACAATCTATTTTTTTAAATTAATAACCTCTATTTATTAAAGCCATTTTATTAAACGTATCAAAACCGAATCTCGTTCCATTCCCTCAAAGGCAACCTTATGATTCAGAGTGCACAATTATTCACATCTGTGGTAGTCGATTGGGAGCTAAATCTTTTCCATTACAACGACAAGCATAGGTGTTTCATTTAAAACAATCCTTCCCTTCGGTGTGCTTATTGCAGAGCAAAAGTTCTTTGCCTCCGGACTGCCATGAAATAGAGATAACTTCCTCCTCTGTGAATCGGAAGAAGAACTACGAGGAGCTAAATACCACAAAAACCGTATAATCAGTTTGTGGTATAATAACTCCACATCCATAAACATATCATTTAGTTAAAACCCAGCCTAATTCCTTGAAGGCATGTGGGGCCCCATCTCCATCTCCACCTGCATCAGCATCTTCTTTATCTCCATCGAACCGTTCACATACAAAAGCCTTACAAGAGTGTGAGTGTACACGCAGCCACTGTACCGTGCATTAGTTTTGTGGTAATCCTCTGCCATAGAAACCAGAAGAGTCCCTCTGTTTGCCAACAAATGAATAGCAAAAGGGAGGCCAAAAGAATACCATCAAAGACAGGGACTTATCTCTGTAAATCTACGACAGACTGCATGGTTATGTGGGGCTTAGACACACTGTATCTGTATGAGTATCTATTCGGTTGTGTGGATACAAAAAATGAAATCCCATTTAGAGGCGACTCAAGGTTTGGGACATATCTATACCTTGAAACTGGCATGCGAAGTCAAGTCCATTCATTTGGGGAGTGCCTTCAATAAGCGATTGCATTTGGTAAACAGTCCGCTGTTGCGAATGACGGCTGCTAACATCTGAGGCATAGTTTTGCCCAAAGCAATGGTTTACATTGTGGGATCTTGACTCATCTATGAGCGGTCCAATGAATCTGTGCCGACTCATATTTGGGTTTGCATTTCAACTGACGCCACGTCTCTGTAATGGGCCAACCATGGCGGCGAACTATAGACAAAGAGCGCAACGTGGATGTTATCCACAGGTGAAATCTTCGTTGAACCCAACATGACAGTTGGCGGGATTTCGTTTCATGCAGGAGTCAATTATTCCAGTGGCAATTTGAGGAGCCGCATGCCAACTTCGTGAGTTGGGTGGAAAGTAGGATGTGAGTTTGCATTTCCATACTTCTACACACTACCGACAACGAGGTGGACGAGTAGGTTCATTTACCTTCATCATTCATTTAAAAAAGATTCAAAAGTAATACAATCTGAATTGTATGATAGAACAGCACATTATAAATTCACCACCTCTATGAATTCTTTATCCGAAATAGTCCTCCAAAACGTCACTCATCCCATGTTTCCAACAAAATCCTGGATCACCCTTCACTTTGTCAATAAATTAAATTTCGAGCCAATTTGGTTGCCATAATAGCAAAAACCGCCATTAACCGCAATCAGTCAATTATCAATTTCCCTTTGTACTTCATCGCAAGAGACCACATCGCATCACTTCCATGCTACACAGAGAGCTTGGATTTGCAAGTGTTAACCACAAATTGGTTCGTCGTCAATGTAATTTCCTTTTGCCCTATTACCAGGAGGGGAGAACAACCTAACAGGCAATGTACAGAGAGAGGCGGTTTGGTAGAGATTGCAAATTATTATCGACACCCCCTAATGCGAAAGTGTTATCCGGGTTTTTGTTAGATACTCCTTCAGAAGTTAGAAATTGCCATTGCTTATGGTTTGTTGGTGAATGAAGAGGAAGGACAATGTTTGGAAGAATTTTAAGGGAAATAAATAGGGATGCAGTAAACCGCCAACGAACAATAAAATATTCAATTGTTTCGAATTTTAATGAAACAAGGTAAGTACAGTTTACAAAAAAGCTGGCTTTGAATTTTTAGTGTTATTTCTTTTGAGGTTGGGATTTTACATCTCTGTCATAGGATGGCAACTGTCAAATTCATCTGTCATTCACAGTGACAGTTACACCTTTATTGTAGAACCTGTCGGAGGAAATTGGCAAGTTCCGAATTCGATCCCAACTTTTTGAAGTAAGGTCCGCCAACATGAATATTCTTCATATTCTTCTACTGTGTTCTCAAATTTAGTGAAATCTTTAAAGAAGGTAGAAGCTACATATCGTTCTAATGTCAGTAGAAATCGGGAGAGAGTTGCCTACCTCGGTATCACGGGCGCCATGAGTATCTGCCCTACAAAAGCACTAAAAGCTATCATTGAGATGCGCTATTAAGCTGTAGCCAGAATAGAAGTATTCTGTAAAACAAATGTGAAACACCAGAAAATTTTGGACTTAATTCCCAAAAGGTTGAACCGTACCAACTGGTTTATCAATGTTCTGACACTGGAGCCTAAAGGTCTGATATAGTTCACACGCGGATCAAAAATGGAATATGACATTGATGTCGGCGTCTTTAAACTGAACACCAAACTCTCAACACTTATGGGAATCTCGCACACGGTTTTCCTAGATAAACTGCATACATCTTAAAGGTAAAAGCGCGGTGGTTCAATCTAGTCTACATGACCCAAATGCTGCAATTTCTTACCACACACAACAATGCAACACTCGGATAGGTCCTTGGTTCATTAAGGAATTCCAGGCAACAAATCAGCGGATGCACTAGGACTGGTTCAGAATCTAACCCTTTCAAGGTAATTCTTAGTTTAAACAACAATAGTATCAGAAAGCTAGTAAACTTTCTCTCTGTGTCTTGAGACATCACCTTAACAAATTTAATCTGCGCTCAGATAAGGAATATAGCTCTGCTTGGAATATGCTTCGTATTTCGTATTTTCGTACTATCGAAATTCCGGCTCAGCAGACCCAGAAATGTCGGAACTCTGAATTGGGCATCGCCAGAGAGTCAACCCGTCTTATTTTGCGGTTGGTTTTGGTCCTACATCCATATAAGATTGTGTTGGCGTACGAATTGCCGGACGACCATAGATAACAGCGTAAGCTCACTAATTGGGCGCTGGAAATGTTGGCCGGAGATTCGGATTTTGGAAAAAAATTATCTTCGCAAGGGAGGCCCATTTTTGACTCAGTGGCTATGTTAATAAGCAGAACTGTCATTATTGGAGTGAACACAATCCACAAGAGTTCCACCAAGCATTCACAAAGATTGACTGGGGAAGGAGACACCGTTACCGTAAATAGTCTCAGATATAGATCGATGTTAACCGACTTTCTGTGGCCAGATCTCGACTACATCGAGCTGTGGTTCCAATAAGATGGCGCTACATGCCATACAAGCGATGCAACGCTCAAAGTTGTAAAGGAGAAATTTGGCGACTTGGTCATCTCACAGCGAGCCGCGATAATTTGACTTGGCACCACTCGATTGTTTTCTCTGGGACTACGTCAAGTCCTTAGTCTACGCTAAGAAGCCAACCACTTTGATCGAGCTCGAGTCCAACATTCGAGACGCTATTGCCGGAATATTGGACCGACCATTTGAACCATTACCAGCGAAGCCGAGGCGACTATTTGAATGAAGTGCCATTCCACACATGATGGCAGGGATGTAGCTTAAAAATAAAGTTAAAGTTTATTTTATATCTCACATCGTTGTTGTTTTATTTGAATGTTTGTTGTTATCTGGTTACCCTGTACTACCTTTTATTGAAATGATTTCTTACTTTTAATGCATATACCCTGATTAAACAATAGTTATTTTAGATCCAAGAGTGTCATATGGCCGGGGAATTCACAAATTAGATGAACGGTTGACTATTGTTACAACAAATACAATACTTGGCGCAACAGGTCGATGGGACCCAAGGCGTAGCTTCTCACAACCATTCGTGTTGTGCGTGTTATATTCTTTACACGAATGGAAGGGGCCTACTGTTTAATGCCGTATCCGAAGGGCAAATTGTTATTTGAGAAGCTTTCTCGAGACAGTTGTACTCTCGGATGTTTGTCAGACGCTCGCGAGAGGTGGGGCTGTGAAAAACTTTTAGGTGTTCCCCGACTGAGATTCGAACCTCGAACCCCTTGCTCCATAGTCCAACGCACTAACCACTGAGCCACGGCGCCCACGGACTAATGTTACACTAAGTATAATAATAAAAGTATATTGCTGCAAGCATGTACTAAGTAGCACACCAATACAGATAACCTGCCTTTCTTCTATTAGTATCCCATCTAACCCCAACCATCATTACAAATTTGCAAATTAACGTTCCATTTTCGAGTTGAAAAACGTGCTTTGCTAACAATTGATCCAAAAACGAATTTGACCAGAAATACCATTTATCAGCCAGTCAATATCTTCTAGACAGATTATACCTCCTTTGACGACGCCAATGAAGAAAGCGGAAAATACCCAATTTCCTCTCCTCTTTCTGCTACTGTTCCCGGATCCCACTTCTGTGCTCCATCCTCATATCCAACATGATGGTATCTAGATACCCAACACAACATCTCAATTTTTCACTCTACAATAAAAGCGAAAAAAAATGGTTTCTTTTGGACAGGACCACACCTAATCAGCCACTTGCATTGCTCAATCTGTGCACTAACGATTTATAAATTGAAAATTCTCTCTAGGGTCCCAGTGGACCTGGGATTGTGCACTGCACCATACTTAATCATAACAGCGGCATGTCCGACATCCGTGGGTCGGCTGTTATATGAAACTTTCACGTAGCGCACACGATTGCTGGTCAAGGAAGTAAGACCGAAAATCTTGGCATCGTTTAAGAAACATGAGCAACTGTTGGATGGAATGCGGTCTCCATTAAGTACAACAGACATTAAGTGGCGCAATCTGAGTGAGCCTATTACTTACTAATCAACTAAGCGTCGTTGGTAATGATGGTTGGCCGTTGGGTATATGTATGAGAGTAACTTTACAGAAACCGCAAAGCTGTGTGATGCATGGTTCTGGAGACTGAGAATCACAAAGAGGGATACACGTAGAACACGGATTGGTATAGGTGTCGTTTGGGAAAATTAATTTAGTATCTAATGGGTCCCACAATGCGGATGGCAATAGAAGTAGTTGAGTTTACGTCTGGTGCACTCCAGGGGTTACTTAGGTTCTCAATAACTTAATTTTCTTTACGTCCTGGTTGGTCATTGGGTTTAACTAGTTCCGAAAAGTGACTGGATAGGAGTGGGTTGTAAAAACAGGTCAAAGCTTGCATCCTTATGGACATCTTCAATGGGTTTTCAAGGGGTTTTTCTTATGCACAATGTTAATTAGTTTACTCTAGACTAATCTATTTATCCTGACGATATAAGTGATACCTGATGAGAAGAGTTCCGGAATACCAAGTACACATTAAAAATATGCTGATGAACTCAAAGAGGATGCTGGTGACAACGAAGTTTTATTTAAAAAATAGGCGGGGTGTCTCATGTCTAAAAACATGTAAATTTCTGCACATAATTACCGCCCAGAGACTGATAGCCCATAGTTAAGGAATCGCCCAATGAAACAGTTTAAGAACACTTAATCTAAGAACCGTGTACCTTACCTTTGGTAAAGAACTTTTAAATCGAATAAAACACATAAGAATCGACATGACGAGTAAAATCAACCGATCTTGAAGGCCAGGTGCTCAGATGATTCGTCATCTTCAGAGCAGAGTCTACTTTCCGCTTCTGAGCACAAATTAAGTTTATTAAGGTGACACCTCAGAGCACAATGATCTATTAGAAGGGTCTTCAGCTTCCTAATACTATTATTGTCTAAGTTAAGGATGATTCTCTTAATACTTTTACTAAGGTTAAACGCAGCGGAAATCTCAATGGAAAAGACTTTAACTTGGAAAACAGTTGGGCACATTCCCATAGATATCAAGAATTTGGTGTTGGGTTCAAAGCCCCAGCTTCAACTCCTGAGTCCTTCAAATCAATCCGTGAACCAAATCAGGCTCCTAGGAATTAGTGCCGGAACACCATTAGACTAAGTTGGACATTCCACTATTTTTACCTATAAATAAACTACCGAAGCAGTGTTCCTTGACCAGGACGTCGGCGTTAGTGCGAAACAGGAATTGATCTAAAAATTTTCAGGTATCTCACATGCTCTTTTGTCTTTTATTGCAGTTGTAGCTTAGAAGCACATCTAAAGGCCGTCTTCCAAAATATCATTTGAAGGGGTGTAAGCTCAACGGTGGCTTCTAATACTGCTGGAGGGCAGATACGAGCGGCACATAAAATACCGAGAATTCTCTGTAGCTTTTGAACCGTTAGTTACCGTTGTCCGTTCAAAAATGTTCGGCTACATTCAATGTGTGTATCATCGATTTAGACCCCAAGTTCTACCGTAAAGGCATAGTTCTTGTGGCGTAGGTACTTGATATGAGAATTCCAGCTAAGCCGTTTGTCAAGGATGACGCCGAGATATTGTGTAGACCTGATTACAATAAAGTAAAGTAAAATATTGCTCAGTCTTCTTTTAGTAAAAGCCACTAGAATGGTTTTGCAAGGATTTGTGTTAAGCATGATTAAATTGTGTGTGGTGCGCTAGAAATGCTAACTTAAGCGATGGCGATGAAGCCTGATCTCTGTAGATCCACTAGAAATATGTCAATGACTAGAGCCCACAGAATGAGAGAAAGGACACCTCCTTCGAGACATACCTCAGCTAGTGATAGCCCTTGCTATTGAGTCGTAGTTAGTGCTATTGAACGCTCCGTCGATGTTCAGGCTCATCTTACTAATTAATAGAATAAGTTGATGTATGCATTTAAGTGATTTTAAAATCTCCGCCAGTAACTGTTGGTCGCGGAGATGAAAGCCATTAATTTCGGGACCAACCGTCGTCCTTCTTTCCAGAACGCTTTTATGTCCTGCTTCTTTAGCTTCGTGCCCTTGCAAACATTCTTCCTTAAATCGACAGGTCAGTTGTTTCGCTTCTTCAACTTGATGTGCATCTTCAATGGCATTGGAGCGCGATTTCGGAATCCGTTTTATGTTAAGATTCTATCAGATTTCATCGCAACATTGTAACTTCTCAGTGTAATTCTTGTCTAATGTGGTAATTGGGATTCGTGATCCGACTCGATGTTGGGTGCTCAGAAAGTTCGGAGTTTTAGAATATGCCTTCCATTCATCGCAATATCTTCAATTTAGTTTATCAGAAAATGATGGTTTCCTCCGTATGAATAGATTAAGATGAGAAAATCGCGCACTTAATATAGCGCACTTCATTCCGTTGGAATACGTTGGAATATAAGTTTCAGTTTGACATACGAGGATGACAATAATACATCCTGCTCCGAAGGCCTATTATGTACGGTTTATGATTTCATTTCCTATAAAATATTGCCAGTCGAATTTATTTTCATAACGCATCTTTTCTTTACACGAAAAGTCGTTCTCACACCTGGTGACGATAGTCAATACGCAACCTGAAGCAGGTTCCGCAAAACACATAGAACACGCATAGAAGACCTTACTTCCCATTCTGGTTCTATGTCCGTATCATTAAAATTCCCATCAACGCACCTGAAGATACTCTCCGTAGTAGACTTGTATTCCTTCCTGTACTCGCAGTCCTAACCAAAATACAAACCAGTTCATCTCCAACCCAAGTGTTATACGATCAAACCGTCAGCATGAAGATTTAATTAAATTAGATAACTACGTAAGTAATCTAAGAAACCCCCAAGGTTCAGCTATGGAAATTAATGAGTAAAACGGTTGTTTACATTCCTGTTTGCTAATCAACTCTCCTCCCATTTCCAAAACTCCTCGCCGAGTGTGGCTTAAGCAATCTGCCTCCATCGCGATCATCACCTGCAAGAAGGTATCCATCAGGTTCCCAAGTACGAATCAGGAGGCAATTCGTCGGATCCCCATATCGGGTCCTATAGTCTTACAGTCTTGGGCAAACTTGAATTAAAAATGCAACCGACAAACGAAAAAGAATTGATTCTTCCGCTTTACGTGATTGCATTTTAATTTATCGATTTTATCTATCGGGGACCACCTTCTGGGAGATGAATTCCGACGAGGAAGAGAATAACATTTTTTACTTCTTTCGTTATAAAATAATTAGAGACATGTATAAGTGTAACATGGGCGAAGAAGGCTCCATTATGATAGGCCTCCCCATCTCATCGGAAACCAGATGACGCGGTTTGAAGTGTTGCCGTTAAACTAGCGCTCATTAGCATAAACAAGCTGGCTGCAGATAACTCGGCTTGTAAGAGTGGGTACAACGCTGCTGTTTGGCGAACTTGATTCCGTATCTTAGAATCTGCGGTAGTTATAAAGTGAAGTAATGGCTCGCTCTAATTATACGGGTACTTTCTTAATGGGACATCGAAATATGTGGAGGCTTTAACCGTGCCAAAAGACACTGGTTGGCGTTAGTGGAAGTTAGGTTTCCAGTTAGACGCCTTTTCGGTATACTGGCCAACTGGAATTAATTATTCAGATGTAAGAGACAAGAAAAGTGTTCATTGTTCGGTTCTACTTGCTCGGGATAGTACTAACTCCTTGTAACATGGCATAGGCTTGTACTGTAAGCTATAAACTTTATAGCCAAGATCTTACATATGTTTATACTTACTTAAGTATACATAGGAACATCTAAATCAAAACTGCAGGTCCGCTTTATGACTGTAACTTGAATATCCCAGCAACAGCGGAAGAATTTCCCAATTGAAATCAATTAGTTTCTATGTGCTGCAGGCAAATGTTCTATCATAACTTGGTATGAATGAAGGGCATCATTGGTGCTTACCAGATAGTAATATAAATGTTGTAAGTTTTGTATTTTCCAATCGTAACATTAACTCGGGACATAGCTTTTAAGTTTATCTGAGGACTCTGCATTACTCCTGATGAACTGAAAAAAGAACTTGGTGATTAAATTCAAATAAGCAGGAAAAACAAACACTTTAGAGTAAAGCGTTAATGATGGTAACAATCAAAGATTACACCTTAGCACCGGAGAAATGTCCACCTCTAGCGAAGAAAATATTCATAACACTGTGCAAAAAAAACACATTACAAACAGAGCCCTAAAAGTGACAATAAGAACTAATTGCGTAATAATTGCAAGAACCCTCCAGCTATGTACTGAAATTGGCACCTTCCTCTCAATATGAAGGATATTGAGACCAATTTTATTCCCATGAGCATTCCAGCCCCAATCAATCCTTATGACTTGGTGGAAAAGATATTAGACCGCATAATATTAAATAGGGAGCTGTCGCTCAATAAAAGAGGACATACAACTTTGACATTGAGCCAGTTAATAACTTTATTTTCTTAGGATCCGCTATCCAGCTCCGAGATCTTACCGATCGGTACTTCTTTGGGCTATGAAGGTATTTGAGATTTTAATTTCTCGTGAGCGCTCTTTTCTACGAAAAACTATCAAACTTTTGTGTACCCGAAAAGCATTTTTTCGTAGATTTTCGTAAAAAGTCGTTTTGGGAGAGTACGCGAACAGACCTAGTAAGTGCAGAAGACGATACAACTATGAGCTGTAAGGCGACATACATACATTTGTAGATCTAGTAGAAAGAGCATGGATTTTTTGACAGATGACGCGTGAGTCATGTATTGTTTGACATTTTATCATGGAAAGACTTAACCAGGCACATCGTCTACAACATTTTCAGTTGTATAATTACGAAAAATCAGCGTTCTACGAAAAATGTGTTTCGTGCACTTGGAGCAACTTGTGGTACACATAATCGGCCTACCGAACGCACGGTAAACGTCTCGGACCCATATTTTTGTGATCAGGACGTTCTGCCTTTTCACTTAATACTACATTCAAGTCGTTATACTATTTAGAACCTTAGCTTTTGCAAAAGGCTCATTTTTAACCACCGATTCCTGACCTCAGCTGCGACAAATCGTTGCCAGAGTTTCGAATTTAAAATAACTCATGAGAGACCTTCATGTTGATGTATAAATCTTTTCGTTTTATATATTTACGACCAAAATTTGTTCTGGGCACTATCAAGTTGGCGGACTTTGGAGATGGAGATTCAACAAAGAATATCACTGACATCGACCTTGTTAAAAAAATGCGCATCAGTCGTCTTAGAAGACTAGAACATATTGACCGGATAATACAAATGCTCCGGCCTGTTGAGTCTTTAAATCTAACCTGGAGAGACAACGAATTAGAGGACGTCCTTGCCTTGGTTGAGCACACAAGTAAAAAGGACCTCAACCGAATTGTGTGGGCCAACTAGAGGAAGTTAAGAAAGCTAAGGAGAAGCATAACTGCCTAGGATTATCCCGAAATGTAGCGCCACCTAAGTAAGAAAGTAAGTAAAATTACCCACCTTTTATAGACTCTAAAGCTACTTATCACAACATGAGAATAAAGTAGGTGCAGCCAACACTCGGCTCACTGGTGGAACCATTGTAAGCCTCGGCCGTGGCTTAATAGCTTTGAGATAGCACATGGCCTCCTAAAGTTGTTATAAATATCAGGACGGTTGATGGTGACTTTCCTGACAGACCGCCCAGGTCTTTGAATTGATATTCATCGAGTGCCGTTTTTCTAGTTTTGCATAGTATAAGCAAAGCTTGATCATCTCGACAATAAATCAAGCTAACGAAAGTCGAAAGTTTCAAACTGACTGAAATGATCGAGTTTCGGCCTTAAAAACCAAGCAAACCAACTGATAGTTGTATGCCGAGAAGCACCAAGTTCAAATGGGCCAAGCTTTTCGCTTATAAACCTTCAATTTATAAGCTGTAGCTCCACGATCTAGAATTTTAAAAATCGGCAATGATGGTAGACTCCTCAACTCAGCTCCTTTATCATCCGACGAATCTACTCCAGAGCATGTTGATTGTATCGCACATTGTGTCCTAGCCTAAGGCAAGCATATTAAGGCGTTTTGAGTTTCATCATTTTGGGAATAGGCCATTTGATATGCCCACACAACGAGTATAAAGATCCGCTTACAACTACGATTTCCCGTAAAACGATCACTTCTTATGTAAGTCCTTACGGTTTCGCAAGAAACCCGTCAGAACTCGTGTACTTCAATGTTGCCATAGTCTCATTATTCACTACCGGTTACTAAGACCAGATTCAAAAGATAAAACAAAATTCATTGTGCTCATATTTTGCGAATCTCAAAGCCATTTGCGGAAATCACACCCACGTTCTTCTGTTCGCAGAACATCTCCTCAAGTCCTATGCACACGCCACTCGCCAAACATCGTCTCTAACGCTTTTCTTGTTCCGCAAGTGTACTCGTATTTTTTATTTTTATTCTATTTAATTGCAATTAAAATACACTCACGAAGATAAACCATCGCACAACTCGACCGCTCTGTAACCGAACCTTTATGGTGCCAAACATATGGCTCTGAAGGAAGGGAAGGACTGTGGTGTATCCAAAGAACTCTTCTGGAAAATTACCAACCAGTTTGTTGTTGCTGCTCTTGGTTGGTGAGTGCCCACAGGCTTTCTCAGCTCTTCATGACCAACAGGATGAGCAACAAGGAGCAGCCGCCACCAGTCTGCCTGCAGCAGCACTTCCACATCCAGTTAAGCAACTTCACCTTTAAGCAGAAATGTAAACGAACCGTTGCGTTGCACTGAAGTGCTGAAGGAGCATAATCAACTCGGGTAGGTACAATAAACAACAACAATAACCAGGAGTGAAGCAAAAGTATTTGCACTTGACACTAATTACTCAGAAAATCGGTACCACTCCTTGGCAACGGTGTTTAAGAAAAATGTCGCGATATACTTTGAAGGAGAATGGGCACCGGGAGTGTGTGGGTATAGAGATGCAATGACACAGGGGACTGGGCACTCCAAGCCGTGATGAGTTAGGAGGGCTTCGTGCTTAGAAATCTACTATGGTGTTGTCCTATTAAAGGAACATAACTTGAAGGAGACATTTGATGCACTGGATTCTAAAACGAAGGGACAGTGGGACCTAAATTAAATAATGACAACAGTTGGTCGACAATGAATAAAATAATGGTATACTTTGGAAATTATTCCCTTAAGGCAATATGGGATCTAAAACTTTATTCACTCATCGATTCCTAAAGAATTTCCGAGTGAGACACTGGGTTTTTGCATCCTATTCGGTCCCGAGTATGAAGCTGCCTATTGTTCAGACTAAGCATCCCGACAGCTTTATCCTCATACTGGAAGTTCAGTCTTCCCTATCGTCTCGCAACTGAGATTTGAAGGTTCTCCTTGTGACATCCTCATGATGCTACAGCTCATAGAGTTCGCGATCAATTTGAATATTCGACAAAGTATTTTTCCTGCTTATCTTCCAGCACGAAGTTTTGGCAATGGTCGCTGTTTCTTTGAATATCTACAACAAATATTTGATTTATCCTCATTGAGACGAATTTAATGCAGTCTGGGTAAAATGGATCATCGAAACGTGCTTATAATTTTTGTATTGGCTGAAGTAAGTAGGCTGAAGTAAAGTAGTAGTGTTTTCAATAGGATAATGCGACCTGCCTAACAACAATACCATTATTTCGAACTGAATTCCCGATCGTATTACCGGTCACGTTGGCGATAAACACTTGCCATTCATCAATTCCGATTAAAATGGTTTGTATTTCTTCATCTGCATTTTTTTGAGAAGTAAGGTCTACATGAACCACCCCCAAACCAATCAAGAACTAAAAGAAGACATCGAGCACGAGTAATTAAGTCCTCTTTAACCCAAAGAACTCTGTTGACTGATTTCGGGGACCGCATAATCGTAGCTTAAAACTATAACTAAGGTATTGGTTTCACGTTAGTTTGAAGCTCAATCCCATTACTTGAATACATACTATGTATATCCGACAGCTTAGGACCATCTCAAATCACTGGATATATCCCAGATGAGAGGCTTTCATTTATACCTACTCCTTACAAAAGATACTACTACCTAGAACTTCGAAATTGAAGACTTTCAAATCGGCCACTAGGACAGGACACAAGTTTTATTGGACACCTCACGACCAATCTATTCTCAATTTTTTACGATTCACATCAATTTACGTAGTGGGCGCCGTGGCTCAGTGGTTAGTGCGTTGGACTATGGAGCAATGGGTTCGAGATCGAATCCCAGTCGGGGAACACCTAAAAGTTTTTCACGGCCCCACCTCTCGCGAGCGTCTGACAAACATCCGAGAGTACAACTGTCTCGAGAAAGCTTCTCAAATAACAAATTGCCCTTCGGACACGGCCCCTTCCATTCGTGTAAAGAATATAACACGCACAACACGAATGGTTGTGAGAAGCTATGCCTTGGGTCCCATCGACCTGTTGCGCCAAGTATTTATTTTTTACATCAATTTACGTCGCCAAGTTAGGAATGAATATAAAATGTCAAACAAATACAAAAAGGTTATAAACTCTGGAAAATGTAGGGAAAATTTGATATCTGTTTGTTAAGAGTGGGTACCATGCTGTTCACATGAAACAACAACTATGTCTTAAACTATTGTGCATTCCACAGCTTCCATAGTATACAAGAAACAGAATTTGAATACCCCTGATTACTGCAAAGCTTTCGACAAAATCTCTCAACAAACTCAAAGCCATCCCTTTCTCAGCTTCTCTTGTATCCTGAATATTCTTTAAATTATGCTGATCATATCTAGTAAGCCACGATTTTTTACATTATTTCCTTCCTATTAGATTCTCTCTTTTGGAAAAATTATATAAATTCTTGCTCATGTGATGCAAATAAAACTTCATTTAACTAAATTTCTGTAAATCTTACCTTTAACGAGGATCTTCTTCTCGTTGTCTTCGCAACAAATCCAGTTCTTCAGCTCAGTCATTCAGCACAGGTTCCATTTGCAAATTAATTTAACTAAAGTTTACCACCAATTTCATTACAGGGTGGTCAAAAATTGCCGAATCTTTATCTTTCTTAAGGCCTCACTTTGGATAAAATAGCCTATTTTAGCTGCAATATTATGGTACCCCTTTTTCTGGGAATAGATCGTCCTAAATAATTTCTGAAATAATTTTCTAAACTGACAGAAGAATCAACGATACCTGATTAAAACTATATATTAGTGTAACCCGTTGTTCGTTGTTAGGGCGAAGAACAACGAAAGTGTAAATGACAAAACCGACATACGAGCGAAGAAAGAATAAACAAAGAACACGTACACAAGGCTTTCAAAGCTGGTTGGAATTCATACGTATAGCAGTTGTAAATCCTTTTAGATTACTTCACCTGACGTAAGTTAAGAACGTAAGGAGTGTTGTTTCCACTACACCAATTATGTACACTCGGAAACTTGTATCTCGTACCCACGTTTTGCTCGAAAACCAGTGGCCATGTTCTACAAAACCTATTAAGTGGTGAACACATATAAGAATTTTTAAAGGAGAGTTTAAGTCTACAACTAAGGAAAATGGAAGATGTCATGATGTTTTGAAAATTATATCATTATCAGGATACCAAAAGCACTTATAACACTTCGAACAGTTCAGAATATAACGAGGGACAGTTCCATAGGACCCAAGGCCTAGTTTCTCACAACCGCTCGCATGTTATATTCTTCACACGAATGATACGACCCTACTGTATAATATAGTATTCCAAGGGCAAGTTTTTGTTTTTGAAAAGCGTTTTCATGACAATTTTTTTTTGATCTAAGATGTTTGTCAAACACTCGCTAGAGGTGGGTTCATAAAAAAACTTGTTAGTTTTATCTGTAAGAGAAAATTGCTGAGTTCCAAATGCTTAATTATTTAACCAAAATGATAGAATACATCAGTTTGAAGACCTTGGACCATGTTTTCTAGTTTTAGAAGTCAAATCAAGGTTCCCAAACACAATCGACCAAGCGAACAGTATGTACATTTATAGCCTAAAGCTACAATCAGGAAGGAGCCCCAAGACACGATAAGTGAGCATATCTAAAAGCTGAGTCACTCACTCACTAACCCCACTGTGCATGGTCCGCATGCAACATTGTTACACAGAAACATATCGCATACACACATCGATAGCACTGTTTGCTGTTGCCTCGCACGATATCGATCTCGGACGTCAATTCGCAACAACATTAAACAACAACTAACCGTACATTTAGGGAAGCGACATTACTCTTCGGCTCTAATTCATTTGTTCAATTAGATGTCACTCGTAGGCCTCGATGTGGGACTACAGACGTCTCTGTGGCACTTGCATTCGTTCAACCAAATTGGCAGTGCATCCACACACTGATTGACAAAGAACTGTTCTCGGCATGTACTCGTCATCGTCATCCTCCTCGTCATGTCATCGGGAATGTGAAAGTTTCGCGAGTGTGTGTATCTATTTGTGCTGAGTGCATCTAGACACATTTCTCATCTATATTGGCAACATAATTACCCGGCTACATCATTACGCCATGAAACACAACGCGCGCGCTGTGAAAGTGTCGTTCAACTTTGATGTAATAAGATTGAAATCAAGATCTGATGTGGCTGCTGCTGGCTGTAGCAAGAATGAGGCACGCTCAATCCTCATCTGAGACGCGACTTGCAGTTTGGTACTTTGTACACTAAGGCCACTAACTGCATGACAAATAAGAAGGTGCACTTGGGCAGATAAGGATGTGCTGACGGGCATACGGCAAACATGTTGTGGCGATGGTTGCGTGCAGCGTTTCAATCAGCGTGTGATTGAATGAAGACCTTGTGGGTTGGATATTTATATCTCATTACGGACAGAGGGATGCATGCACGAAATTTACAACACTAGGGCGCTGATGTTTTCATTATTTAATTTATTTTCTTGTTAGCATCGCTTAGAGGGACGATAAGTTGCGGCTTGTTGTGCATAATGTGATTTAAGGAAAAAATACTTAACTTCCGCTAACAGACAGATAACCATACTCACGACGGGATACTTTTCTTGAACAGGCGCGCGTCCTTCAGCTGGTAAGACTACTAGTAGTGGCTTAACCTAAGCCATATCGAGGATCATCAAATTCCACCGTAAATCATTAAACTCCTAGTGCGCCCTTACCTTACTAATATTAAGTTAATGCTCATTGATTCGTTGAACACGAATATAAACTAAAGATTATTTCAATCAGTGTGGGATGAGGATTATAACAAAATTATGTAAATTAGGTACCAAGAGACTGGAGGTTCAATTCCGAATATAGAGGCTTACACTGACTGTGGAACTGTGGAAACAATATTTATTTATTAATTTAAAAAAAAAAACGGAATAAATTAGTGAATGTAATATGCAAATCAATAGACGAACACATGCAGTGTGTGGCTAGTACAGAACGGTCTGCGAACAATCAGCTTCGTTCACTGCTGACTCTTGACTCATGTATGATTTGGCATTGACTGGTTGTACATAGTTTGCATAATTCAGGATACATGAAATTGTGAACATGAAAAAGATAAAATTATTTGTAGACATGCAAGCTTAACACCAACGAAAATGAAAGCCAAGTTTCAAATAGTTGAGTGTTTTCAGTGTTTCCCGATGCAAGCAGAGCCCCGACATAATTCGATCCTAACAAAATGGGCGTGGCATTACTGTTTTAATTTTCTTGCGCCTTAATGCTATAACTTTTCAATTTTACGAACATTGAAATTCTAATTTTATTCTTTTGTTCAGCTTACACTTTTGATAAATTTGTATTGATGACATTGCATTGATGCCGTAAGGGAGACTTCAACAAGTTTTGGTCCTTTTTCAAAAACGCGGTCGTGCTCATAGAAGGTCCTGGGATGAATGGTAGACCAACTTTAAAAGCTTTTTTTGATTTCGTAACAGTGGGCATTGCAGTTCCAAAACTTGGTACGTTTACTAGATATTAAATTTAAAACCAATCGCTTAAGAAATAACCTCTTTTTAAAATTACATACAACCATACTTGTGTTTAAAATCCAAAACTAGACATAGATTAGACATATGTAGATATAATGTACTTAGTTTCTCACTCTGTAGTGGAGAAATGTAGACTTTTCTGGCCTAAAATCACATGTATACGGGCCAATCAGGCTGTTGACAAAAGGTTTTAAGCATTCGCAGATAAGACAGTATAGCAGAGAAGACCTTGTAAGAGACGTTGACAAGACAAGACCTTCTACTCCTTTTGAGAATCAAGTTTAATTTATTCGGCTTTTGTAGAATGAAACCTGCAACATTATCTTTTAAAGCAATTGAACAACATTTTACATTCTTATAGCTATGATATGAGAAACTTCTGCAGAGTTTGCCACTTATTTCGATCTCAAAATCCTTGTATCGATTAGACCGAACCCTTCCTGGGCCTTACTTCTCCATAGAAGTTTGGCAGCTCACAGGCAGTTTTCGACTTGTATTAGCGCCATGTTTTCTTTCTGTTTCGCTGCATGGACTTGTCTGGGGTAATTCTTCTAGGTCACGGAAAAACTGTCGCCCGGGAAATTTAAATCCTAGATAAATAAGTCCTGGGCTGGGACAGAGAAAGTGGGTTCTATCCACATTGATTCCCTCATCTTCACATTTCTGATAATTGTCTTCTTCCGTTAGTCTGAGTCCATGTGCTACCGAAGAGTGTTATGGGCCGTGATTACTCCAACCAGGGTAGAAAGGGATTTCCTTTACTTTTTTCTTAATTCTGTCGGTCTTTCTCTTGTCAAAAGAAGTCCATAATATTCTTGTTATCACACAGGTGTCTAGGAAGGACCACCTAGCTTCAGTGTGCAAGATTAGATGAACACCGAGGTGTCGATCAGTTCTGATTTAGATTCCGAATCTCTTCTAGCCAGTTTGTCGACCTTCTCCTTATCTGGCGTGTTTTCATGTCCAAGGACCCCTTGTGGTGTGTTAAAGAACCTTAAGCCCTTCACGACAGCACTGCACAAGGTTATAAGAGTTACCAACTCAAAAGATCAGCATTAAATATTCTAATAGTTAGTAAAAATGAAAATAGACTTTCATAGTCATAACACAAAGCAGTATAATTTTATAAATAATGGCCTACTTTTTAAATGACCGAGTAACCGAATAAGTCCAGGTCCCAATCCGATTGATGATTCGTTATAGAGAAATTTATATCTAGACCAGTATATTGAAATAAGACAGTGCAATAGGTGGAATTGATATCAACTTGGCTGATTACTGGAGGAGCGGTCGTGATATATTACGAACCGAAGTCATCAACCACTTGGTTTGTAAATACCCATAACCTAACAATTGGGTTATTATTGTTCTTCTTTTTGTGTTAGCAATTATGCTTTGGTGCATAAAATCTAGTTTTGTCTGCCTGAACGAAGAACCAAAGGCACCAGGCTCACGACAACTTCTTTAACCATCCATGAAAATTAGAATACTAGACTACAACTCAGTCGAGGCTCAGACTCAGCGCGGGTCCTTAATACTGGAAAGTCAATAATGTCCACATTTGTCGAAGTTACAGTGTCATTGCGTAGTTGCAACACTCCAGTATGCATAATAGCAAAAGCCAATCCGTCTATGACGGTAGATTAAATTGATAGTAAACTCCATTGTAAAAGTATCAGAATCATCTATACCACAGCCAGGCGTATTCCAAAAAGCTGAGGCTGATTTTTCTTTGAAGTCTAGTGCGGAAGGCATTAAACCACTTACGCGATAATCGCCTTCACCAAACAAGCCAGAAAAGGTTTTAACACAGTCGTACAGATTCAAATGATCTCTTTAATTGATATGCCCCACGTATTCCCAAAATCATGTTCAGACTGTCAGAAAACTGAGAGCCGCGTAAATGTTTTCAATTCGAAATGCTTTACCCAGACAATCTTTTTTTTTATCCAGGATCACTCGCAGATCACAGAGATCTGGATAGTGACGCTCTTAACCCTGTTACAGACTAACAAAAAGGACGACTCAATATTTAATAAGATGAATGAATGGATGAATGGATCCCTAGGACTATCCGCGTATTAATACAGAGGCTAGCCAATGATTACCCAGTTATAGCTAAAACAGCTCTCGTACAAGTACTCTTTCGACAATAAACCTGATTTATCATCTATTCACCAAAGACCCACAATAAAACGCAATAAATCAAATATATAGTAAACACTCTCGAGTAGACGACTTTCCTATCATTCCACTTTTATAAAGGTACGTATGTATGTATGTATGTAGGTTTGTCTTATGTCCAAGATCAAATCAATGCATAGCACTGAAGCACTATCCACCACAGACATTCTCAACACCCACAGAGCAATAAATCTAAACAACCTTCTAAGCTGACAATTTTACGAATCTGTAAACTACTTAGCACTAATAACTTTGCTATTGCCCCTTAATAGCTCCTTTAAGCCTTTAGATATTTGTCTAAATCAAAGTGATTTTATTTCTGATTTATCTCAGAGTGGATCTTAAAACTCCAATAACCCGGCCGGCGCGTTTCTTGGGAAAAGGGTTACGTAATTAAATGAGGCATTTATCGAAGCGATGATCATTTTTATTTCGTTTCCATGTGCACCCATGCCCAAGTGCCTTTCAACAAGGTCATTGGACAAACATTTTTTGGATACATTTTCTGAAAACAAAAAAAAACACTACACAACACCGAACTTCAAACTCCGAAGAATGATTTAATATCCCCCTAAATGGAGAACATAAAGAACGAAAAACATTTAAGCCCAGTAATCGATGATTAAATGAAGCCGCCGTCGATGAAGGCGGCGCCGAATCAGGTTTTTCGATAGCTCTGGACCGGGTCCAGGTGAAACAGGTGAACGTCATAAAGAAAATCACAGGAACAGGAATATGGTGCTCATGCTGACCGTTTGTTTTTGCCTCTTTTCTTAATTTTATTTACGAACAGAGAATCTTGTTGTTGACATATTTTGGACATGAATAAAAGAAGAATGGAATGAAGGAGTTGTGGAGCCCGATCTGTGGTGTAAGTTATGCTAACAGGTTTTCGGATGAAAAATGTTGGTAAACAATAAAAAAAAAAACTGTTTTCCGATTCACGGTTATTAATCAAGAGCCATTCGATATAAAATAGATTTGGGCGCAGCCCCATTCATGGGATGAGTCAAAGATGCAGAGTTGTTAAACTCTCTTTTTCTGCTGGAATCTGGTAGCTAATTTGTAAATTGAAGCCTGAGGTTCATTATAGCTATTGTTGAAATCAATTAATCACATTAACGTTGATTAATTGGATAATTGGAAGCCAACCAATGGTAATAGTAAGCACTCTGGCATTTTTGAGACAGCTTGTTCTAGGAATGGATGCAGACGTAGCTTGCTTTGAAGTGCTTGTATAATAGAACTCTTATGTAAAGCTTGCGACCCAGGAGACAGGTTAATTTACAATTTTCAAAGATTATGGGATGTACATATGTATATACATATTTGTTCGGTATTTTATTCCAGTTTCTAGCTCATACAAGGAGCACCTCATAGAAGGAGAACGTCAGAACTTTAATAATGAAACTGGCAAGGATGGGACATATGTATACGTAGGTGTGGTTAATTTGCTGAGTTGATGTGGGGAAAAAGGCTCAACGTCATCACACTTAGGCCCTTTTGCATCCAAGGTTAATCTCAGCCCCTGCACTGGGTTAATATACATAGATGTTAGGTATAATAGTTTTGTTGTCCTAGAAGTAATCTCTCCTTAGTCGGTTTTTCAAGGTGCATAAGTTGCATAGGCTTAGACAGGCCAGTGACAGAAGAAATAAGGTGCATCCTTGTTTATTTTTGTCACCACAGTCTAAATTTATTTCATTATGTGATTTCTAAAAAAGATTGAGAGCAATAAGTGCACCTATCAACAATGCCTAAGAGTTCCTGTCATTTTATAGGAATATGGTCGTTCTGGTTTTGTCCCATCGTGAACGTTGGTTGAGAGCCTGATTCTTGTCTGACACCCAAATCGCCGCCACATTGGCGGACAACGGTCGGAGGGAGAATTTTAAGGATATTATACGTAAAGAGACTAGGGTTAACCAATGGGAAAGGGACATCTTTCCCCTATGGGAATCACAATAGGTATCACGAACTTAACCTAAGGGACCTCCATTCAAATTCGCGTTTTGAGTGAGTGCCTCCATTTCCAACAGATTTACGTGTGAACTTAATTTTATGGCTCTCCAGGGAAACGAATGTTGTGCGTTCAGTGTCTCAATGTACTATGTTTACGTAACACTATACAAGTAGTCTACAACGCTTGTGGAGGGACCAACGTAAATCTCGAATAATCTATTTTCTTTTATGTTTCACTGAGATTACGGCTTTAGTTTTTTAAAGCATGTACGCCTAAGTATCGTGGGCGCCGTGGCTTAGTGGTTAGTGCGTTGGACTATGGAGCAAGGGATTCGAGATCGAATCCCAGTCGGGGAACACCTAAAAGCTTTTCACGGCCCCACCTCTCGCGAGCATCTGACAAACATCCGAGAGTACAGTTGTCCTGAGAAAGCTTCTCAAATAACAAATTGCCCTTCGGATACGGCATTAAACAGTAGGCCCCTTCCATTCGTGTAAAGAATATAACACGCACAACACGAATGGCTGTGACAAGCTGGGCCCTGGGTCCCATCGACCTGTAGCGCCAAGTATTTATTTTTTTTTATTTATTTTACGCCTCAGTATCACAAAATTCTTTTTCTTGTTAACAAAAGTCAAACTTCAATAAATGTTAATGTTAAACGTCCAATTGTTTGTTTATCTAAAGGAGTAGGTACGACGACCAAAAATTGGTGTTACATAGCACACTTATAGTTGTGCCAACCAAACGAGAATTTTAATAAAAAAATTATATAATATACCAACGTTGTTGAAGCATGTAATTTTCAATGATTGAATGACAAGAATTAGTGTATCGAAGCTGCAGCTAACTTCAAGCGTAATAGGCGACGTCTATTCGAAAAGCACTTATAAGCTCTTCAACTTTTAACTACCTGCCTAAAGATAGATCTGATTGATAGTAATACTTTTAGATGGATAACTAACCTCAAGCAAAACAAAAATTCAACCCTTGCTGGTGGACGACCCTTTACATCCAACCTCTTTACCTTAGGCTGTCTTATACCTTTGGTTGCTTGAAGAACTGTGTTCTTAAATTTCCTGTGAAACATTTTGTAATTCTTTTCGAATAGTATGTTTCCGCTGTTATTTTTCCAGAGCTTGTAAAAGACACCATTAATTTTACTCATATTCGAAATGTCCCCATTTCACCAAGGTAGTTGAATGAGTAGATCCTGGATACTGCTCTTAGGGGACGTATTCGGATGGAACCCACATAACATTGCATAGTGATCGGAGATTCCGGAGATATTAACTAAATCTCTAATAGAGATACACACCTACATATGTATGTTTTACCATTATTTGTTTCTAATATCTTTAAATATAAACTTTGCTCTGTTTGGATAGCCAAACTGGTTGTAAAACTGGGGAATCCATGAAAAATTTCATAGTTTTATGACCCTTCTTGACTTTTTGGATGGGTTCAGTTAATAGGAATTTAGTTCAGAATCAGGGCACAGCATGATAGTGTGTACGATGCTCATAATATATCTCTCACCAACGTTCAAAAATCAGCACATACACACAATTGGAGTCGATTGTATTGTATCAGTATCATAGCAATCGACTCGACTCGATGTCAATTCGAATAGAGAGAACAATCGAATTATTCGAATAAAGAGAACAATCGAATGTTTTTATTCCCAATTGCCCACCGTTAATCTGCTCCTTAATCACGTTGATTATTGAATCCGATGGATTGATTGCGGAGAGAATAGCAGTTGACTTTTATATTTCCTCCTTAATTGAAAACTTTGGCTAGCAAGTGAACGTACATATGTATGTCAGGAAGGAAGTGAAAGTGATCGGACGAAATCCGTCCGCAATCAATCAGCCGAATTCAATAATCGTGGTGAATATCTCTTACGCGGTAAAAGCTGTGATGGAAGTTCTCTGTTGTTTTGCCTCGAGTGCTCTCATAAGGGTGAAAGGGGCGAGTTGGACAAGTTTTGTAAGTTTAAGGCCATAGTTTGCCCCTCAACTTCTTTAACTCTAATGTAAACAATTACACATATAAAATGGCCAGTTTCCTCCTTCGTTTTGGAAATTAGATCAGCGCTCTAGAGTAATTTTATTTAAACTCCAATGTAATGAAACTGCCACCATTTGCCTTTCATAGACTTTAAACACATACAAATATACATACACAGTTACACTTCTTTATGTGCATTTATTCGTTGAACGTGTTCACACTGAAATCCTATGTCGTGTCGGTCTGTCTTAAAACATTTTTCACCTGCCTTGTGCTAGGGTAACTAGATCTCTTACTGATTAATAAAATCAATTTACTAGTTTTCTGCTTCATTAATTCCCATTCCACCGCTCTACATAACATTTTACGATTTGCATAAACCTTTACAGTTTCGAAACTTTACACTGTTACATTTCCCTAAGACCATTAAATTTAATTACTGAAAAAATTCTTTCGAAAGCCCGTCTAAGGAAAGGAATAAAAGAATCTCCATCAACTATTTCTTCAGCAAAATACCACAAAGGTCGCTACATCACTTCTCCAGATGTGGACAGAAAATCAAATCTCTTCACAGACGTTACTAGAGTGGACTCAAAACGCAACTACACTACGAGTATGTTCACCGTCGCGCTGCCCCAAGAAAGCATGCAACAAAAGGGTCTCCCATGCGCGCTTCTTATGGCACTTTTCTTCAATGACAATCTGCAACATTAAATCCGTCATTGTCGTGTCGTTCCGAGCGTCATCAAACAAAAACCCACTGGCACATCCGTTTACAAAAGGCTCTCCTTCCGATACGGTGTTAGGAGAACGTTAGCAAGCATTCCCTGCACGCTGCTGTAGCTTCGACTTTGGATTTAACTCCAATCTGCGAATAAAATAAATATTAAGCGAAATTTATTGCAGCAGTTGCCATGGTAATAAATTGATCCCAGCTCTGGATGCAGCTGATGACATTCTGCCACTGTGGCGTGAGTGTGTGCGACTCTCTTTTGTGTGGCGACCGTTTGGAGTTTGGAGCCACCGCTTCTGTTGCTGCTGATTGTGATGAAGACGAACCTCGTGCGGATGGGTTTTGTGTTTTTCTTGACATTCCTAGTGATGGACGCGGGATTCCTTCGGTAGACCTAGGCAATGTTTAATCGTTTGCAGCTTGATTTGCAGCTATAATTTCCTTGATGGTATTTTGGGTGCAATTTACCCTAATTCTGCTTTATATACACAATCAAATGGTTAGGGGAGACTGCTGGCAATGCACTTGGCAATAGGATTTCATGGTTGTCTTTTGTTTCTTGGGAGATGTTGTGCGGTTTTTTATTTCTTTTCTTTTTTGTAGCTCAAGCGGTGGGAACAGAGATTACATGCGATAGGATCTGCTGGGAAATTTCACGCTCTGCAGACAGGCGTACCTTCGGTATGTGGGGAATATTCTTTTTTGCCCTTCTCCTCTGCTAATGAAAGGTTTTTAGTCGTAACGAGAAATGCTGGCTTACGTCGACTCCAGCGATTGTTAGACCAGGTGGCTACGCAAGTTAACATTTACAAAACGAAAAATTTGTTTTTTATTTTACCAACTGCATCAAGGAAAGAAGTAACATGCAATTAAGTAAAACCGAAATTGTGTTATTAAATTTACTTTTAGGGTATCTCATACGATATTAGGGTCTTATAACTGTCTTGTGGTCCTTACGTGTGGGAGTGATTAGTTGAGATGCTTCTCTGTACTTTGTGATTCTCTGTTGGTGGGCTTTAAACAAAAAGATACTAAATACGCCGGTAATGAGTGTATCATTGTCAGTAGAAGTAATAAGCAATCTCTAGGTGGACTAAAGAGACATTAAGCATCCATCTAAGACAAACTGTTAGTTGGTCTATTTGAAAAGGTAACCTTATTCATCTTCGTCAACTACTTGCCTGTTCCTAGTGCAAGTACAGATTACAACCTATTGGTTCCTTGGAACAATTTCGGTATGGGTATCCATTCTGTAATCAGGCTCTGGGTCATGATTTAAGGTAAAAAGTAGACTACCCCTAGTAATGCTATGAACATATAAAAAACCATACTAGAGTCTTATCCCAGTTATTTGTTCTCGCACATAAATGATGGACTGGAAAACGATTTCTATAACAAGACTATGGATAATTAGGCGTTTTACGAAGACAGTCGTAACACAACTTAATTCATGATAATCTCGTAAGAGTCTGAAAAAGCTTCTAAGATGACAAAAACAGCATCAATTTCGAACAACCAATAGGAGAAGGTTCTGCGCTGATTATGATCTGTCGGCTTCACTGCCTAATTAGATTTTATAATTCAAATCCTTATTAAAAATACGTCAAACAGTCGTTGGATGAATGCTTAATGCCTGAGAATGTCATGATAACGGTGTTGAAAATTGTATTACAGCAGCAATGTTCTGAGTCACTTTTTGAACTACCAGACCATTTTCAATCGTCGATAGAACTAGTTTCTTCAAATTCGTTCAATAACCTTAGAGTTTTTGACTCCTTTGAAAGCGACTCCTTTTGAAAGACCCTTAATACCGGTACCACTATGCTAGACCTTCGATTTAATCAAAACCCAGCAGCCCAAACAGATGATTTTTCGCATAAATCATTGTATGTTTTGGTGCGTGAACAGAAAACAAATGGCTCACGCACACATTCTTTGAGTCATGACCAGTTTTGTTGTTCTTATTCGTGGCAATATTTTATTGCAGTTTTGAATTCAGTGCAGGATGAATAAATTGACATAAACAATAAAAGGTGGTGGGCTGAATTTGGTTTTAGCATTCTTTGGGTAAATTGGACCAAAAAATGGCAAAAAGGAAATTCATCACTTAATGCTCCAACACATATCTCTAACTTAGTTCACACTAATGAAAATTCAATTAGCTGATGACAGTAATATATTATTCATATGCATTCACGGATAGGGGGTTAGTGGAGGTGAAATGTTTGGTGTCTGTTTCTGGTAATAACCTCACTTCTATGTGACAAATAACTCCTCTATAAATTTGGGTCACGGGTATTTCTTCGGTGATTAGACAAAAAATTAATATTTCTAGGTCATAAGACAAATGCAAGGTAATGGCGTACCAAATTTTGAAATTGCCACCCCCACTTAATTTTTACCAACATTTTTAGTAGAAATTGAGAAAAAATTATTGAAAAAATTATTGCATAAAGGTACGTACCCAGTACCCAGTTGTGTGCTTTATTTCTTTCTGTTGAGATACATATGTAGGTACTTTATCTCAAGTTCTTGCGGCAACACTGTTTACTACGTTACTACTTTGCTTCCCTACTCCTACATAGTTCACTAAAATGTGTAGCTGATACCAGTTGCAAGACGAATTAGAAATTTGAGTTTAAGAAACACAACTACACAAAAATTCATATATTACTTACAATGAGAAATAATGGTGCGCGTCGTGACTCAAGTGGTTAGTTCGTTGGACTACGAAGCAAGGCGTTCCAGGTTTAATCCCTAGACAACAACTTAAATTTCTTTCACGGTCGCACCTCCATCATGCAAAGCTTCTTGAATAAAAATTACCCTTCGGACACAGAAGGCGTCTTCTATTCGTGTTAGGAATATAACACGCACAACACGAATGGTTGTGAAAATTTAGACCCTGGGTCCCATCGACCAAATATTCGTATTTGTAATGGGAAATAATTTCACAACGAATAAGTGGATTTGTTTCACTGCAGAGATCCCCATACGAAGTGAATTCACGTGAAGGAATTTCCCTGCACCTGTCTGACTAATTTCCCATACCTTTTCTAATCGACTTTACTTGCATTTCTTTAGGAACTATTTAAATTTCTTGAATTGGGAATTCAGGAGGAAATGTACCCTACTCATGATCCTATTGAGATGGGCAGTTTAGAAACCTTTAAGAGCACTCCATCTCCTACTGAGGTGATGACCACAACACTTTGCAAGAAAAGCCAAACAGTGAAAGGCTTTGGGAAGAAAGTTGCATAAACGCGATTAACTGGAGTTAAAATGCAAATTTGTTCTATCGGAACTCACTGAAACTGGAGAGCTCAACGCCAAAGTTGACAAGATCTACAGGTTGAGCTACAGCGCCAGATCCAGCTGGTAAGATATAACGAGTGAAAGTAAAGTATTGAGGATACATAACTATGTGAGTGTAGATACATATGTGAATAACTAAAAGGCCAACCGGCCCATAAAACTAAAACAAGAACTTACCAAAAAAGCGCCAACTTAGTGTAGGTATCCAATTTATCTCCACCAATTTATCGGAACACAAATGCAATGAGCTGTGTCACTCGATCAGTTCTGTCACTAATTCACCGCCTAAGGGCATTCGAAACTGTGGTTGCAAAATGCCAAGTATGATATCAAAAGTAGCACAAACACCATTCACTCACTAGTATCCCCCTGGGGAATGACAACCAGGAAACTGTTTCTCACTAAAATAATATTAATCTATTGTCGCACAAAGCGCACAATTGTGAGTTTGCGACTAGCAGCCGTAACTACTATGGCCACCGCGAGTAAGGCAGGCTTCCCAACATGCATATCCAATTAAAACGTAAATCCATAAATCAGTCCATCTGGCGGGTACCTCGCCAGTATCTCTTAATCCGCCACTCTTGGATGGGCTATCTCCTTGCGCTCTCCTGGAGCGTTTTAACGCAGTAACGGAATGATGCTACACATTTATGTAGATTTTCTTATTTTTCGCACAAACGAATGCCCAATTTAATTGCACACACAGGCGCAGTGCCTCCGAAAAGGGGCGTATAACTCCTTTGTTTTGCGCCAGAACCGCTGGAATTAATTTACCCTGGAGTAAGTCAAACACAGAGTGTATCTGTACCGCGCCGATTGATTAATCTCAGGTAGCCCGCAAAACACAACAACAAAAATCACTGTAATTGCAAAATATCGTATCGATTTATTGGCATCTTCCTCGCCTTGATCACTTAGGGCGCCTTAATGCATTTATTTCGCTTCCGAAGCAGTACAGCTTCACCGAAGGGGCTCTGATTAAGATCACTGTAATCGCACTGAGTTGCACTGAACAACAACACTGAAGGTGGAGTGGCGACGAAAAGACAAAATCTCACAGATTCGCATCCGAGTCCGAAATCAAAACAAAACGATCTCGAAGTGATCGCCACCACTTTGGAGACCTTCAAATTATTCCCGAGAAAATTGATGACCGACGTCCACACTCTGTGTGTAGCAGTAGAACAGCTCAATTCAGGTCGAAGAATCTCATCGAACTAAAGTCGCTGGTGCCGCTGTCGCTGTTCTGGAGTTGAGGCAGGTTAAAAACGCAACGTAGCTACCAACAAAACAGAAAAAGAAAAACACTCACACTCAACCCGGTTTCGCTGAGGTATGTGCACAGTAGATAGATTTAAGCGGCTATCTAATAGCGGCCGACTGCGACGGAACAGCAGAGTAGAGCTCTTGGCCACTGGGAAAGACCTGTCTGCGCGGCTGTGGTACCGGTGTTCCGATGATGTAGTTCCCGGCGTGTATCTACACTTCCCACTGGTATCGCCGGTCGTATCGATGCAACCTATTTCGGCGTGCACTCGTGTATCTGGAATGGAGTCCAAGGATTGGTAACGAATGTGGCCAAGAACAGTTGGCCCAACCTGCCAACCTACGGATGGAAGATACGAGCGCATTGAGAACAGATATGCGTGTACTCGTAGTCGTATCTACTTCGCTGGGGCTGGGCTGGGCTGAAACAGCACCGAGTGAAGCTAAGCAAAGGGAAAACGAAATTAAAGCACTCACCTGGAAGATAATGTTGTGGTAAAAGTTAAATGGACAATTACGTGTGATGGCGATGGCTGAGAGTGGACAGCCGGACAAAAGGAAAAGAACGCGTGGAATGCAAAAGCAACAGGTCGCTCCCTGGCAATGAGTGGAATGAGTGGCAGTACAGCTTTAAGATGGAAATATATTTACCTGCACGGATTTTTGTTATTCTAGATGTACAAATATCACATATACATATACGAGTGTACACGCATGTACACATCATGCACTTTCTATAAAAATATAGAAGTCATGGGGGACTTCTTTACTCGATTTTCTTATAACAATCAGGGATGATGAAACTATAGAGATCGATCTGCAGAGAGGTGTTTCCTAAGATCGTATTGAATTGGAGCAAGTGCTGTTTTTATTGGATAAGCAATACTCAAGCTTGATCAATGTTTCGCGAACATTCCTCCTTTGGGTGAATACAGATTGCTAAATCTCCCAATGGCCATATCAGCCAGACACATGCTACTTGTTTTTCACACCATTCATGTGCCCTTAGTGTCTTTTAAAATTTGCATTTAAAAAATACGAATTTTGTCGCTCACGTAAAGGGATTTCGTTTTAATGAAGCGTTTTTCAGTTAGGACATAACAATTTTGTATTTAAATGAAATACAGAACACTTAAGATATCGGGTGGAAATTTATTCTAGATATAACACATAAGTTACGTATAATTATGGAACACGATGAGTTTTGAGATGCCCATCGTGGCTTCTTTGGATTTAATTTTCCAGCACTCTTCCACACAAATCGGCCGAAATATTGACAATTTCGCGTACAATATTGTTCCTCACCACCTCTAACATTGTTAGTTTGTTGATATAAATCAACGAAAAGAAATCTTAAGACGTTAAATCACATGGGCCATTCGGTCGGACCAGCCTTCCAAGATGGCAGCACAGAAAAGCTGCGATCCGTCTGGAACCGATCATGTGAAGGGTGCTCTGTTCCCCTTCATACGCACCCTTTATAAAGTAGGCGTGGTTGAATGCATTAATTTTTACTGAATTATAGTGACAACTCCCATACTGTGTCTATAGCCACACCCGCCATAATTATACAATCTTATTGTAGCTTTTCTGTATGTTTTCTATGTTTTTCTATGTTTATTAAGGCCTCTTTGGTTATGGCCTTTCTTTCCTTGCAACAAAGTAGCGATCCGACTAAAGGCAGTCTGGTGCGAAGATTCAGATGTTTACAATACTGGAGCTGTTTCTAATTTGGTTGCCCGTTTCATGATCAGGAGTTCGCCTTCCTCTTTTTATGGCAGAAAAGTTATACCGACGCACAATCTGAATCCACAAGATCAGTTTGAATCGACATGATCAGGTTGTTGGTGAAAACCCTTAGGACAAGGAGTCGGAAATGCGAATGCTGGTAACACTCTTAGGGAATGTGAGCGCTGTCGTTGCCCCATTAATCCTGCAATAAGTACGCTTAGTCTGATGAACACATACTATGTCTTTTCGATCTACATACGAGTATGTACATTATGTAAACGATTTCAATCATCAATAGGTTCAATTGAAATGCATACATCCCAATCATTTAAAATAAACGTTCACTGGAAGTTCAAGGTAAGCACTTTTGAACTTATTTCAGCAAAAAGCATAAGGTACGTGGCGTGATTTTGCTTCAAGACCCTGTCTCAGTCTTAAAATACTTTTACCGAAGTGAGCTCCCGTTGTGGCCAGTAAACACATTCACATTTAAAGCATGCTGCTATTATTTTGTTTGCCATAATCCTTACAAATCTGACCCTTGTTTCTCCTTATTCGGTAGCTTATACAACTTAAGATATAAAAACTCGGAAATATAAAAACTTCAGTTAAGGATCATCGATCACCATGATTCAATGAAGTCCTTTTACTCTGCAATAGGTTTGTTACCCAAATCGAATCCTATCTGCTAGCAAGAGTAGCTTAAGCTTCTTAAACTAGGTATGGATACTTTCTATTTGATTTAAGTGATGGTGGACATAAAAAACACCTTCATTCTGGCCATGAAAATATCTATCTAAATATATATCTAGAAAACGAATCAGAAAAAAAAAACAAAAAAAGTTGTTGTAAGATAATGTATTTAGAAATTTAAGGTCTTTTCGAATGATCAGACCTCTTACAAACTGATGACGGACACAATGCCCCTAACATCCTAACGATATGTTGGGCACACTAAGGATCAGAAACGATTCCCTTCCAATTCAGAATTAAAAGACTGATGGATTAGCTTGTGTATTTTCTTGCAACTTTGAAATGGTTACTTGGCTAAGTACATAGGAAGTGTGTTAAAAAATTAAGTTTCGAAGTTGTAGAAAACGTCCAATAGGCAACGATTCAATCTCGTTTCGATTATATTCCTTTTCTTCAAATATCTGTCTCACATTAAACAAAGTTTGACTTATGATTCATAGTCATGTGACGATATTACATTTGCATTGGATCAAGAGATTTTTTCCATTCTTCACCAAGGTATACCTCATTTCTTTCCAAAATCCGAAATAGCGGGCTACTTAGTGGACCAAATTCTAAATCATGGTACTTTTGGTTGTTAAGATATGGAAGATATGTAACAATAGAAATGTCTAGACATGGAACTTTCTCATGGTAAAGTCAATTCGACTATGTATATTTTATAAGTAGATAAGAATTTTTAAGGGTTATATCTTTTATGACAAAATATTTATTAATACATTCCTAGAAGTCAACTATCCATCTACTTCGTCTGTCTGCATATGCTCCTTCAAACAAAATTTGCATATCATGACTAGGACCCTGATGAATGTAACCATTACTAGGTAAGTGAAAATGTATGCCTACCACCGGTAACGACTTCCAAGAATTTGATAAGTGCAATGGAATATCAATTATTTCCGCGAAAACACTTCACCAGCATTGTTATAGAGCAAATCTGATGTAAAATTTCAAAGTCTAACATCACCGTTTGGCAAACTCGTTGAATTCTCGATTAATTACCATTATTTCTGCCGACACCGGATACTGCTAGATGTACGCCGATACATAACAATTTATAGTCCGACGATTTAACAGTCGCCTTCTGTTTGTCAACAGCATTGGGCCTCTGCCTCTGTACCTATTTATAGTGAATCCATGTCAGCGTACACCAAACGCTGTAATTTTGATTGAAACGATTCGAGTTGACATTCGAGCGCCTCCGACTCGGTGTAGTCTTCGGTGGACAAGTCAAAATAGTTGTTCCTCGTAATTAATGGAAATTAATTCGCCCGATGATGTCAGATCTTGGCGATGTCCTCAATGGCGAACATGTTGTTCAGGTTCTGCGAAAATTACAAAAACACGAGGCACACGAAACTACCGTCCGATTGGTATCTGGACTCATCAGTTCCTGCTAGCAGCTGATACACATCGAGAGACGAGGTTCTTAGGTGCGAGTACGTTTATTGGTTGCAGTTGATGAGCGCCGTGCTAATTAAAGGAAAACTGTTATGCGATGATTGTAATACATATAATGTATGTAGTTGAGTGTAATTAATGGGACACATCTCCGCCGGATAGTAGTGCAAATCAGTAAAAGTCGCTCTTCGGACTTAACAGTTCTGGCAAGAACTATTTGTCAAATAGTTTCATAGCCCAGATAAGCTGGTTTGCGTTTGTCGTTTTTAGGTGGGAATGCCATTTGAATAAGAGTTTTATCTTTCCAGTTGTGGGAACAAGGATTTGACGATGCATCGTGATGGGTTGTCTATTTGCATGCGTTTCAACTGTGAGAGAAAGCGTAACCCAGTTAAAATTTCACACAGATTTTCTGGGTGTTAGCGGTATTTATTCCTTCAAAATTAAGCAAAACATTTACCGAAAAAAACTCATAACGCCCAATACCAATACTACCTTTGGCTTAAGTCGCATCAATTTGGTTTATGCAATCGATTAGGTGCAAAGGATCACAGAGAAAATGTCCTATATTTCTTGATATAGCACAAATCTGACACAATTCATAAATTGCAAAAGAAACAGCCAAAGCAGTACTCAATAATTATATCTTATGTATCACAGCAATGTGGGCGCCGTGGCGCAGTGGTTAGTGCGTGGGGGAACACCTAAAAGTTTTTCACGGACCCACCTCTCGCGAGCGTCAGACAAACATCCGAGAGAATAAAACTGTCCTGAGAAAGCTTCTCAAATAACAAATTGTCCTTCGGACACGGCATTAAACAGTAGGCCCCTTCCATTCGTGTAAAGAATATAACACGCACAACACGAATGCTTATGAGAATCTAGGCCTTATCCGACTAAAAATTCTCCATCTCAACCCTGGACTTCTTCTGGGCTTCGCTTCTTGGTCGCCCATTACTTTTATGTAGGAATATTGTTGGTCTCTTCCTCTCTCTTCGACAGATTCGATGAATGGGAATATCGTCGTCCACCTGTCGCAACTTGACAACATTTTTCTCACCACATTTTCGGGAGTTATATTGCCTGCCTCCGTTTCTATCTTATTTCTCTCTGCTGCACCTTGTTAGGAACTGGGTTAGGTAAAAGTTAACGTCACCATGTTACCGCTCCGTCCATTCCACAACATTTCCGATCAGTTTGGCTGTTCATCTCCATCTTCTTTCTGAAGACCATCGGGCTTGCCCTGGAGCTTGGTGAATGCCGTAGCCTCTGTTGTTTTACGTTTATATATGTACATATGTACTTCCTCTCTGTCGCCAGAAGATCGATAGAACTGAGTTCCGTGATTACGAGGATAGCTGGTTCCGAAACTGTTCGGTAGGAGCTTGCTATGCTGAGGGCTCCTCGTCTTTGTATCGCTCACATTGTCTCCGTGTGCTTTTGCTGTCTGAACGTGTCTGCCCAAATCTCACAGCCATGCTTATCAAAAATAAATTGCTGACTGATTAGTCCGACAACTATGTGCTATTCCTTGAAGACAGACCTCAATCAGTCTTCGGAAGGTTTGCTAGATGATTATAGTCCCACATTATTGCAAAAGGCTCCTTCGCGTTATGCTGTTGCAATGTCTTTCAATGATTTTGCGATCAAGGGCGATTTCACTTTATGATTCAGAATCAATTGAAATACGTACCTTCCTTATACAAGCTATTATAAATTATAAATTGACTTTTCAGTGTCATACAGTGTCAAAAATAAGCAACATTTTGTTCCTGTCATTAACAAATTTCACCAGCTCTTAGCCTACAATCACAAATAACAGAACAGTTAACGTTTAAAATGGAAATTGCTTAAACGCAACCATTATGGCCAGGAACGATAAAAGAAAAGGATACAAGAAGGTAAATAAATGATTTCTGATCAGATTTTCATCAAAAACATCCCAAAGGAAGAGTGCTTATTTGATGGCCGAAGTTTATATAGAGTTCTTTCTATCTCCCAGACTCTGGTGGTGGTGTCCAAGCGGAACTTTTTCCGATTCGGGAACCTTCACGCATAATGAACTATCTTCCTGCTCTCAATCACAATGTCGCTATCTTTTCAGACAACCAAGCTGCTATCAAACCCATTGATCTGGTCAACATATCCCCTAAACTGTTAGACCAATGCCAGTCCGAGATAAATCACTTAAGTGTCCATTCAACAATTTCACAGACCAGATGGTCCCAGAAATATACTTCTTCACTCTTTCTGGCTTTATTACAACAAACCTATGTCAAATGAGCTACTTGGTAAATCAAAATCATATAATTGTTGATGACAGGCCACTGAACAATCGGAAACCATGCAGCCAAGCTCGATATACTTCACAAAACTTTTTGCAGAAGGTGCAAGGATACTAAGGAGAAGAAAACAATTGAACTAATTCACTACTTGGAAACCTCCTGCAGGATATGTTTCTTCATTACATATGGGCATTCAAATGAGGAATCCACCTTGAGAACTCATCTACTCTCCTATTTATCTCGGCTTAATGAACCAAATACACCAAATTTACTTTCGCACATCAGTACCTATACCTATTGTTCGAAAGGAAGCTCACTTGTATCAGTCGGTGATGTCATGTGCGAATAGATCTAATTTCATCCTTCGAGTTTAGTTAATTTACGTCTAAAAATCTTAAAACTTATTTTTCATTGCGTGGGAACTGATCTTTCTCTTTGTTACCAAAGGTCAGATACCTTCTTCGCCAGCTAGGCTTTTACTAATCTGTGCCAAATCTCCCGAGTCAGTAATCTTTCACTACACCCGTAATGTAAACAGAAATAAATTTACTTTTATGTTCTATTAAGCTTTTAAGTATTTCGTAACACCAAAGAAAAGCACAAATGGATCACATCAAGATTCAATTTTTGGCAATTCAACCCATATCATGAAATATTCATAAATCTGACTCACTCCACGGGCCCATAAACAAGGCGATCTTGGCCTCCCGAATGCCATGTTTTCGGTCTGAATAAATTATCTGTCCGAATTGCTTATAATTATTAATCCATTAAGCTGTGTTGAAATCAAAACATTCAGAGCTCCAAGCCGCATTCACAGCCCCCTCGTGCTAATGATGGGGCAATAAATTAGACCGCCGAAATGTTTACACCGTACAATCATCGCGGAGCCAAAACAAATATACACGTAGGCCGTCAATTGCCTGCGATCTGACGCACTAATGAATTTGTAATTCGTATGTGGAGCTGCAGATATTAATTTAATGTGAGCCACCCTGTCCCGGACGTTGGCCCAAATTACCAAGTCGCACAGCATTAATTTAATAACACGTTTGGTTGGGTTTATACCACTTACCTGATCGTTTGGGGGGAAATTACGGATCGCTAGGTGGTTGTAGAACTCTGAACTCCTGTTGCCGGGAGTAGTCGAAGACAGAATTTTGTCCCAGGGATCGGTCTGTGTGTAATGATTGATTGTGTACGAAGGAGTCAGCCTTAGGGAATGTGCAATTACATCTTAAATGGTAGTGGACTCAATAAATCTTTATTGATTCGGCTGGCCAATTTAATTGGTAATGAACACTTTGCCACGGAACGGAACTAATATCAGTAAGTGTAAATCTGGCTTTTGTTAGGTGCAAATTAGTTCACTACGTGCAGGTGAATCCTTTTCAGTACGTCGGTATAGAAATCTGATTGAATGGATCTATAATATATGTATGTAAGCCTTGCAGCTAATACGAAAGCCAATTACATCTGAATAGACCAAACAATTATTCTCTCAGACAGATTTGTACAACTAGAAGCATCTACTATACTAGGTTTAGTCAACCTTGTCTCCAGTAGATTAATTGAGAATTGCGCTAACCCCATTTGCTCTCTAGACAGTGTCACATGTCACATAACACTTTGAAGTTCTTAGGTTCTTAAGTTTTTCTCGTTAGGAAAGGTTAGGTTCAATTGGCAGAGTGGAGCGAGTCTTACTTTGGCCAGTGTCTTATAATGACACCTACTACTGTATTGATTAAGGAACTCTTTCGTCTTATTGGACTGTAGATCCACCTTGTGCTAAAACTGCTTGCCAACCACTTGGGGAATAAAGAGTTCGAATGTAGTGAGTGGCATGTAGAGATTTGCCTTCTCAGCTGGCGAGCCATCGGCGCCCAAATTAAATGAAATTAGGGTACAAGCTGAAATTAAGACCAATCGTATCTTGACTATCGTTTATATCCCACGCAGATATCACATTGTATTTTATTCAGGACAAGGCCTTCTATATCGTTATGATTTCCCCCAACTGAAACACAGTAATTAGATCCACCCATACCTAGTTCCATTTTAGATTCTCTGCGAGACCAAACATCATCCCAGTGACATGTATTAAATATGTCCATATAACAGCAGTTAAAGTGGTCCTCACAGCTCCACTAATGTAGACGCATCCCAGGTATGCAGTTTATTCAACGCTGTTCACGGTGCAATCACGCCATAAATACCTAAGTACATAGTTCTATTTGAGTTGGAAATCATCATTTGCTTACTACACCTTTTTTTAAGAACAGTATAGAGCTGTGGTGGCCATATATTGCACCAAGGGGGTGCTGTCAAGTTTCTGGGGATCTAACTTCGGAATTTTATGCTTCCTTGTGAAAAGAATTCGTTTGGTTTTTTGAGAATTGACCCCTAAGTCGTATTTTTTAGTTCAATCAGAGACCTTAGTTAGAGCGTTCTGTATAGGATCCCTAATTTCCAGCGATAGCAACGTGATCTGCACTAACAATTGCCTTCCAAACTTCCCTTCCAGGATAAGAAGCAGATTCTTAACCACTTGGTTAAAAAGTAAAGTTCAGTGTCCAACTTGGCAGACTGTGACCAAAAAAGTTTGTATTCAGGGCTTGTCCTCCTCAGAAAAGAAAATCGATAGTTCACTCCTAGTGCGTTATGCATCAGGCTTAGACCTGTTCGTTTGACAGTTTTTAGCCAGAAAGTCTGCAATATACAGTCGATCACCTTAACACCGGAGGCAGAATACTACCTCCGCCATGAAATAACAGCCGCAGAAATGGTTACAATCAAAACTGTATTCATTAGCATTGCTCTGATGGCAAATATTACGGATTGTCTATCCTGTGTGGCTGACAAAATCAAATATTCAGTCAAAGGTTGCACTATATCGATAGAAATTGTACTATCCACTCTTGGCTAATGAGAAGATATGTTTTATTTACAGGTTCTCTAGACTGCATTCTTAATATTGAAAACGCAGCTTATTACTCTTTTCCCGAGAGTCGCAGATCGCTATGAATTCGGACACAATTTAAGATCTCGCGACGAATCTCGAATAAACAGCATCTAAACCGTCGACTGATACCCAAGTTGATACGCAAGGTAACATAGTACCAAGGAGTGTCTGCACATTTCATAGACCAATCTTCGTTCGTCAAACGTTCTTAAAAAGTGGAACCGTGAATTGCACCCAACTTTTTAGTATTGGTCGGGTATTGAGCCCTCGCTATTTATTGCAACGCACTAGCCACTGACCCACCCTGCGAACTTTCTAGGAAGGGTTTACTTTGTCAACCAGCCTTATACATAAAATTCTTTTCTTTCTCAACCCCGCCGAATTGTAAAACTTGCCAGGTAACTGGTCCTGCGTTATCATGAACCTGGACATGTAAATTAACCAAAGTACGAAGATTACCGTGCGAGGTTTCATTAAAATGGTTCTACAGTCTCAAGGTTTTTATTTTCCATATGTGTATGTATGACATACATATGTATGTATGTATATATGTATTTGATCAGATGTCAATGTAATTATGAATTCAATGAACGCCTGTATCGTACCACCAACATATTAATTAAATCCTGACTCGGTAAGCCACGTAAAAGGGAGCAGACACAGTCACGTTTTTAAGATTCACCATGCATCCTTCCATTATTAACTTGTCGAGTACTAGGCCACACTAAGTAGTCTACATTAGCATCAGACTGGTAAAACAACTTCTCTGATCTTGAATCGTATCTGCTATGTGAGATACTTCGACGACAATTAGCAATAAATTCAAGGAATCATCTCAAATAATCAGAGTCCTTGGGTGGAGCAAACAAAGACATTTTAACAAGACGACTTATTGATGGTCATTTTCGAAAAAGATTCACAACGACCAACGGAATGCGGTCAGTCATTTCGCTTTTTGTTCGGACCACTTGTGTCTGAAATAAAGCCTCATTATTCGAATCGGTCGCATTAAGGCCAAGTTCCTTTTGCTTTGTTTGATTTTCTCCTTCTGCCTCTCAAGGAAACATTCCCTTCGCAGTGGAATAATATTTCAATGATTTTAATTGCAGGAATCCCCTATATGTATCCCCACCCGGAGGAGCTGTAATCTGTATTTAATTCCCACTTTCTCAGAAGCTATTAGGGCCTTCTCGGGCGGTTTGCGCACTGCAATTTCGCATCGTCACGGACCGGTCATGTGCAATCTTGTTTGCACGTACATAATGATTAAACAGAAAAATCGCATTAGCGACCGCCACAAGTCGGCTGCAATCTCGTAGCACCGCTAAGAGGATAATCATTCATTTCTGACGCGCTCCTAATTCCGTGGTCTTTTGCGTTTAATTTAATTACCGTGCAAATAGAGCAGAGCCATAATTAACCAAATAGTTGGTTCGGTGTTGGTTTTTTAAAGGGGCTCCAACCTAATTTTCGGTTTTATTGAGGTACATTTGTCAGAGATGTGTTATTTGGCTAAGGATACATCGACTTATCTTAAGTGCCGGTTTCAAGTTCATTTGTCATGTCAACCTGGTTGTGGCATTGCTAAACCAGATACAAACGTAACCGGCTCTGATAAGGAATTTTGTGCTTGTGAGGGACCGTGCATTGGCCCACACATGAGGTAAGAACTAATCTAAGATAAGGACTATGAGATTTTTAAGGATTTATAACTTAACCGCCCATGGTATAGCAGCAAGCAAAAACCAGTCTATGAAGTTGTTCCCGGAAACATCTCTTCTTCCTCGGGGCTGAAGTTAGTGTAACTTGAAAGTAAATTCTAAAGACACTACCAGTGTCCCATCAACGGAGCAATGGATTTGAACGCAACCATTGAGTTTAAAAGGAACTGATGAGGATAATAATACTTGTTTTTGGCCCTGGATCTGGGCGCAGTCATTTGTCTGACAATTTAAAAAAAAAAAAACAATAATTTCTCTCAAAGTGCATGCTATCTAATTAGAAGGACTTTATGGTGTAGCATTCGAATTTCAGTGGAAACCTCAGAAGTATACCAATCCAAACAACAGTTTTAGCTATGTAATGTTTACAGTACACAGTAATGAGTTATAGGTATATTTCTGTAGAGTAATTGTTTATAAGTCAATAAATATCTATCCAACTATCCTCAGTAGGCCAAAGAAAGGAAGGGAAGATGTCTACAAGGTCCCACGCTGGGATGGAGGGAGTGGTTAGAGTCTTTCTCGAGTGAGACAACTACTCGTGAGCTATTCACAGCAGTCAAGGATCGAAAAATCGAATATAAAATAAAGAAAGTAATAGAGCAGGAAATAAATGAAATGTAGGACCCATTAGATTACGAGGTGTCTAATAATAGAAATATAAGTTCATCATACTATCCTATTGTCCTAAGTGACCTTTCATAATGGTCTTTCATTTTATTTTAGTAAAAAACGACATTTTTAAGAAATCGTGTGCATAATTTGTTACATTAAGGCTTCTGTTGCTCGTAATGCCATACATATTTGGCTCAACAGATCTATGAACTCAGGGTCTAGCTTCCCGCAACTACTTGTGTTCCGTGTATTACATTCTTTTACATAAATGGAGGAGTTCTACTGGTTTATGCTATATCCGAAGGGTAATTTGTTATTTGAAAAGTTTTTTCATGACAGTTCTGATGTTTGTCAGACCTCTCACTCAGTAGTCCCACTCACCAACCAGTCGATCCACTGGTCCCACTAGCCACGACACACACTCTCAGTGCCATCGTACAGAAAATAAATATCATTGACCTAAAGTTAAAGCCTGAAAAACTAAATAGGTAGTGCAATGCATGGTCTGCGACGGAAGCATCTTTATTTTCAGAATAATGAAGCCCGATGATGCCTTGAGCCCAAAACTACACCAAATTATTGCTTATCAATATGAATGGGGACGTTATTTCTGCTTCTGATAGATGATAGTTATGTTTTCGACTTAGCGCGGATGGTAAGAAAACTAGAGTGAGGAGATATGTAGAAGGTAGCGATGAATGTTGGTTTTGAATATTTGTGGATTACATAGATAATATTGAATCTCTATACTACTGTACGTCCGTATATATGTAGGCTAGAAGCAATTCCTGGGTGGGCGCCGTGGCTCAGTGGTTAGTGCGTTGGACTATGGAGCACGGGGTTCGAAGTTCGAATCATAGTCGGGGAACATCTAAAATTTTTAACGGCCCCATCTCTCGCGAGAGTCTGACAAACATCCGAGAGTACAACTGTCCTGAGGAACCTTTTCAAATAACAATCTGACCATCGGATACAGCATTAAACAGTAGGCCCCTTCCATTCGTGTAAGGAGCATATAACACGCACAACACGAATGGTTGTGAGATCCTAGGCCCTGGGTCCCATCGACCTGTTGCGGCAAATATTGTGTTTTTTACTTGCACCTATACCTATAGGGCAAGTATTGTATTCGTGCAAAATTTGGAACTCGAGATTTTAATCAAACTTGACATTACTATAATGGAGAAGTCCAAAAAAGTAGGTCCGCCAATGCCGTCTGTCTGTCTGTCGGTCTGTCTGTCTGTCTGTCTGTGCACGAGGCTACAGCCTAAACGAGTGGATGGATTTAGATCAAACTTCATATATAGGGTCTGTGCGATAATCCCTAGAGGCGAAATAGAAATTTTCATTCTAACCTCAAAATTAAGGGTAGTTTACTTAAGGCCGATTTCAGTTAAAATGGATTTTCTCGAAAACGGCTCTAACGATTTTGATTAAACTTCATATTTGAATTAGTCTAGTCAATTGCAATCAGATGATATATCGTGCTGCTTACCAAAATTGGCAACAATGGTACTTTACTTATAGCCAATTTGGCGAAAAGTTAATTTGCGAGAAAACGGCTTCAATGATTTAGTTCAAATTTCATATTTGGACTAGTTCGAGGTAATGCAACATAATGGCGTACCACGTTTCGGTCTGAGTATGATAAAACGGTACTTAGGACCAAGGTGACTAAAAGCCGATTTGCTTGAAAGTGCCTTCAACGATTTTATTTAGATTTTGACATATGATTAAACATCTCAAATTCCGAATTTCATTTTCATTGGTTAAAAGACAGAGAGAGAGAAAGAAAATATTGTTACATTTTTAGGGACTTACTTTGGGTTTTCGCATATTCACCGGAGTTCAAAGGCAATGAATTTATGAGTGAAATTGAAGGAAAGTAACGACGATGCTTAGTTTTCAAGAGCTTTATCAAATCCTACAGATAATATATGACGTTTTTGGCCAATCTGCTTAGAACGATGGTTTACTTATAGTCAACTTACATATGCTTACCTACTTATGTATATACTCGTTTATTTATTTTTACCTCAAATACACACAAGAATTTGAGATATACATAGGTGCAAGTTTGTACGGCCCAGTCGTGCACTTTATTTTTTTTTTAAATTAGCAGTAATAATGATTGGAAGCGTAACGAGTATTGAAGGAAAGCTGATCAAGTCGCGAAATGCAACTGGACATTTGATTGGAACACTGTTAGCGAAAAAAGTTATAAAGCATTGAGAGATTGGAAACAATTGGCATTGAAGTGAATGAGAACAAAACCAATTAGATATTGTCAATGAAGATCACTTTTGGCAACAATAACATCCTCACGGGGATCCACCTAAGATTGAGCTCAGAAAACCGCTGTTTCTTTAAATTGGCAAATGAAGTGATTGCAAAACTAAGAACCTAGAAGAACTCTTCAGAACTATTTAATATAATCCTTACAATACAGCCCAAGGCATGAATTTTTGCTAAGTTTCATAGGAGCAGCAACTCCCACTAGATGTTCTTTGGCTAAATGAACACTCTTTCCACTTCCACACTGTGATTCTGTGTCATGTGCGAATTTCTTTGGATATTTCAAAGAGGAGAGACCGCATAGCCTGCACTCTCCGCCACACAAGAATGTAAGTTTTATTTGGTCGCATCCTAAATGATTTCGGACACAAAATATTTCCTAGAAAATTAGTTTTAGAATTGTTGATCTTAAGAAACACAGCTCCGAACCATCGAGGAAGAATCCCCGTTGAAAAAGTTGGAGTTGTTACTTTACAATTGGTGAGGATAGAAGCACAAGATCCCTTAGTGAATATTAAACTGCAATCGAAGCAAAATTCAAAGTTCAAGGTTATTCGATCAGACCTCATTTTAGGTTCGTGGATATGCAGAGTCTATGAGTTGCTCTAAGGTCTGTTTCAAACATTACAATACGTCAATCGAATCCCATTGACGCCTCTGGAGTCCTGCCGCTTTTGATTTATTGAATTAACGATGTCATCATCAAGGCCTCTTATTTATACATATGTGCATCTAACTAATGATATCTTCAGGCATTATGATCTTATTCTGACTTTTGTTCATTGCAGGAGTATCTGAACCATTCGTCAAGCTGCTGGCATCTAAATTTTCATAAAATAAAGTGTCAATAAAAAGCGAAGCTATTATGTATATATATTATATATATTCGGAACATAAACCTAGGACGAGCTGAGTCCTAGGCCTGAGCCTGTTTAACTATAGGATAAGTTAAATAAATAAATAAATAAGAGAATAAAACTCTCCAAGGTGCTACTGAAAGGCAACTCGTGTCTTGTTTATAATCGCTAAAGTTTCGCAGGCCACATTGAGTTCAGCAAATGCCAACGTTTAAGCAGTGAAGTGCTTATTTAGAACCAGTTTCAAAAAGTTTTGTCCACGATCCATCGGATTTCTTATCCCAATGAACAATTTGGCTTCAGACATTGATAAAATCCAATCATGTGTATTTACATTACACCTGTCATTCAACGTCTTGCGGCCTAGTTGGTATCGTCTACAGAGTCACAAAAAATGAATAAATGCTCATCTATAGTTGTCCTAATACTTATTGTTGTGAAATATGGTAGTTTTGTAACGATTACTCTTCAAACCTGCCAATTCACTATTAGATTACTACCTTATGCGGTAGGATTAAGGCGTTGTCCCTTCCATTGAACTTCTAACCAAAAGCAGTCCTCCACCAACTCTAAGTCCAAGAGGAGGTCAGGTTATTGGCATTACTGGTGTTGAAATACGAAAATGTGATGCGTTCAAATTAATTTTCAAATCCAATTTCTAGCCTTGACTCCAGTTAATTTAATAGAACGCACGGCTCCGCGTTTCTGACACAAGTAAAGGGTAACTACCCACGTAATGCGATTATAATTACCTTAATCCTGCCATTACTCTCAAATTATAATTTAATTTAATTTCCCGTCCCAGTTTTGTGCGGACATCCTCCTCGTAATTGCGTTGCAACAAGTTTATTCATCGAATGACTCAGAAACGAGGAGCAATGCTATACATTATGTTCACTTTAAAATCCTTTTTCATTGTGTGCACGTCCTTTAGGCCTTACGCTGCCAAGGTGACCGGTTTCCATTGCGTATTTATTTCAATGATGCCCCCAACACAATGGGAGAAAGTTCACAATGATAAATGGAATATGTCTGACAAGAAATCTCTATTATGATAATATCCAATGCCCCGACCCAACCACCCTTAATTCCTTTCGTATACAAAGGAAGCCCAGGGTTTGATTGTTATGCAGAGCATGTGCTCGTAACCACAGACAAACTGGGTTGGGGGCGCATGGAGGCAAATGTATACATAAAACTTAGACGTTTGCCAAGGATATGTCCAAGGAATAAACGAACCGAAGAACCCCCAGCTTTACCTTTGTCATAAGTCATCGCCTTGCGTTAAACGATTTCGTTTAATTCGGATTATCATGGAGGGAATCGGGAAGTTTTTCTTCGGTTTTCTCTGAACGTCGTCGTCGTCGTTGTCGTTGTCGCTAAGGAAAACGCTACGAAAGCGTGTGTGTGTATGATCCCCTTTTCAACGAACGTGAATTAACGCTTATTGCATTATTATCCTTGGAGATGTTATCGATTGGAATATATTTCCTTTTTTCCAATTTTCGATTTTCTGACTTTGAATACTTAAAAACGTCGAAAGGGAATGGAAATGAGAGGAGAAAAGTTTTCCCAAATTGAACGATATATTGAAAAGGAAAATCGAAACAGGGTCGGGCAGGGGGTGAACAAAATTCCAAAGGATGCTTGCCAGAGGGCATATAAATTTATTTGTTAACGAGTCCTTTTTGAAGGTAAATCTTCATTTAATTGGGAAATATTTATGATTCGGGTTTTGGTTGGGTAGTCATATTTTAAGGAAAATCTTTGAAAGAACATTCTAGGAACGAAGTTATTTATAAGTTAAGCCTGTCTAGAATAAAGGGATCTGAATTTCTGCAACATGTACCTATGTTAAGGAAAAGAAGTCAAGGATTTAGTTATTAGAACGTTTACCTCATAACAACTACAGCAGGCTTACGTTAAAGAAAGTCGAATAAAGTTTTTAATACATAGTAATACCCAACCATTTATCCCAACATCACTTTTGTGGTGTTTATCAGATTGAATTTGAACAGTCAACGTAGGAATTTAAGTTATCACTTTTTATGACGTTTTTGACAATTTAGTCTATTCCGTCCTGTTGATTTGAACCAATGAGCTCGAGTTCGTTAAAAGGCAAATATGGATTCACGCATGTGGAGTCGGCTCAAAGCCATCGTACTGGACTGTCAGGATCTTCTTCATATTGCCAGATTGAAGTAAGAGTTGTAAAACATACATAACACAAATCACAATAAAGGCTAACTGGTATCCATCTGCCATTAGATTAAGTCCTTTGGTCCTGCGCATTATTTTGGGAACTTTTGACTGTACTAACCCATAAGAACACACGTGTCTACAAAATGAGAGGGAGAGAGAAGGAAACAGTATTTCTTCAACTCTATGGGTGTCCGGCTCTAGCTATGGCAAAAAGTGCTTTAAACTTCCATATTTGTCAGATGGAAAGGAAGAAAACCTGACGTCTATTGGCGTCAAGAACACGTAAGACGTTAACTTTTTAAGTGGATGCAGCTGATTCATTGTATTGCATATTAGAAAGCAGACTTTTTTCTGCCTATTCTGCTCGGATATATCCTTTGAAAGTCAATTAATAGCGCCGTTTCTCAGTGAATGCCATGTCACTACCGAAGTAAAATACGCAAGCGAAAGACTACTCTTCCAAGGAACAAGCTTCTTTGTTCAAGTCAATGAAAGATAGGTAAATGGCTTCACCAAGAAACCAGCTACATATGTATATGGGCTACATGGGTACAAAAACCGAAACAATATACGCAATTTGACCAATGCCAAATACTTGTGGAGACTTTAACGTACTCGCAGTTGAATGGGGTTATACGAAGGCCAACCACAAAACCAAAGCTGTGGTGCAAGAGTTGGCCTGCACTACTATAACAAAAATTTAATAATATAGTCTAGGTGGTAGTAGCTAAAACCCTAGAGGAGGTCACGCAAAACTACAACAACTCCGTAAAAATATGCGTTCACTCAACAGGTCTGGAGCAATAGCAATAGCAATAGGCAAAACAAGACTGTTCTTACTAGCTGTTTACCATATTGCTAGGTAAGAGAACTTACCGTCAAGTCAAAGCCTTACTTGAAGTACCTAATGGTACTAATGGGGGCACAAGAAACTTGCTTTATGTACCCTTTATGCCTTTCATCTAAAACGCCAAGATGTACGAAATCCTACATGAGAAGGATAAACTTCGCATCGTTCAGGATGTGCTGCCCACAGTACAGGACGGTATTGTGGAGTGCCAATAAGATTGATAGGAGCTTGAATGCCATTTAGTCGTAATAACAATATCTCAAAGAGAATGGTTTACCGCATACGATAGTGAACTGAAAGAAGAAAGGTGAAGTAAACTTCCGAAAATTTTTTCAGAAGTTCGACATAACAGATGACCCGTTCTGTAGTTCTGGTGGAGCCAAAGTTCAGAATACTTAGCAACTGCAAACAATACAACCCGGGCATAAAAATCTTAAAACTGGTATTCTTAAGGATATGACCTAGGGAAACAGAGGGGTCCAGCATAGCTTATAGCATGGGCTACAAAACAAAATTGACTCAAATGAGATAAGTCTTCAGAGCACTCAAAGTCGCATCTTCATCTGTATCTGTATCAGATTGGAAGCAAGCATTTGAATCAGATAGTCGTTTAACTTTTCATTCTTTTCGTTGATCCAAAAGTCTATGTTGGAGAACAAAATACAAATTTGGCTCAACCCAAGGGCTAGCTTCTCATAAATATTCCTGTTGTGCGTCTTATATTCTTAACACGAATGGAATAGGCTTACTGTTTGATCCCGTGTCCGAAAGGCAATTTGTTATTTGAGAAGTTTTTTCATGACAGTTATCTGGATGTTTGTCAGATTTAAATGTGTTGTGGCTTAGATTCGAAGCTCGGACCTATGGTTCCTTAGTCCTACGCACTAACCAATTCAGCCACTGTGCTCATGGAGATTAAGTTGTGTTTTAATTCAGGATACTCAGAGTAGTTCCATCGCTGCTGCCATTATTGCAAGCTTGATATTCTTGCGACCTAAGTTTCGAGTCGATATTGTATATCACATCATTGTATATCATATTATTTAGTAGCACTTCCTTCGTAAAACAATGAACCAATAATATCTGAGTGCTACAGTGAAGAGGTTGAAACGTATTCATACTTTGATATATACATCACTGACGCTAGTACCAGGACCAATCAGCTTACTTTGATGTTACTCATTCTCATTTAGACCGAGGCGAACTATGTATGTTTACAAGACTCTTCCCTTTCCTCCAGTAAAAAGAAACGTTTACAACACGCCTCATGTAAAAGAGTATGTACAAGTACCACATGCTACAGTGTCAATCAACCTGATTTCGGTTCATGTTCGGCAAGACTACCCCATCTAATGGAAAATAATGATACACAAAGCAATTTTCATTCCCATGTCCAAAATTGAATTCCAATACCCCCCAAGTTGTAACATATGGTCTACGTTCCCAATCGAGCTAAACATTCTTAAAACTCATAAACTTTAGGAAGGACGTGACCGAACTTTGTAAAATTCTTAAAAGCTTCTGTCATTTATCTGAAACATTATCTTGCAACCCTTAAGTCTCCACTTATCCCCAGTGCCACCCCAAACATCCCATACCCAGGCAGAATGGAAAACATTTTGGGAAAACACAAGAAACCCGTTTCCACCACCACATCAAATCAGAGTCCCTAATCTAAATAAGCATTCAATTGCCTCGGTGTGTTCTTCGTTGGTTTTTATGTTTATGTCGCCATTTACAAAGAGGTGGCAGCTTCCACCGAGTTCCACCCTTCTGTGATTCCATCGCCACCACCCCCCATAACGATGCAGACTCTCAAGGTAGTTCCAATATACACGAAATAGAATGACACGAGTATTGGCTAAATTGGAGAATTATACAGAAACGTGGCTTATACAGGATGACACAAACGTTCAGACCAAAAGAATCTCATCCTTTACTCTACTCGTATCTCCAAGAATAGCATAGTTACTGAAGTCAACATCTATCAAACTAAAACTCAGCATAAAAGTGGTGTCATCACAGAGCGGCAGCGCCTTCTGGAAAGGATGATATAGCGTTATGGCGGTGTTAGCAACCGGGCATATGGCACCGCATATTTCTTTTCGTCCTTTCAGGGGGCGGATGCGAACATACTTAGGGATTTTCCTTTTTCCTTTTTTATTGTTTTTAGTTGTCGGAATATGGCTTACTGCTGCAGAGCGGGATTCTTAAGAACCCGTGCTTCGCTCGAAAGTTATTGTCATTGCCAGTTCTGTTATTGGTTCGGTTGAAGGGAAAAAAAGGATTCTTCTGAAAGACTGTTCGTAAAATATGATGTTCTCTGAACCCGAAGTTTTGAGACGTAGAATTGTGCATATGACACTTTATAGGTGGTCCTATGCTCCAAGTTCATAACAATAATTTTTGGGAAGTTCATTTTTATTGTCCCGCACATAAATCTTCGGGGAAATAATAGAGTCACGTCTGGTGAATAACTTTGATATGAATTTTATTATTTGGCATTTGCATGGTCGGTCGCCTCGAAGAAAGATAACCATCTTATCATGCAAACAACATTAAGTTATGTAGCGATGGAAGCATGTAATGAGGGTTTAAATATAATTTTAACTATGATTTGACGTCACTAAACCGTAACATACATCATAGGAGCTCAAACGGACTTCTGAATGTCATTCCTTGGAAATGATTTTTACTTAAGCTACGGTCCTGTTACGACGGTTTGAAGTTGGTTTCTTGGATCGAGTGAAAGATATACATATAAGTTAAGAGACCGGATATTTCAGCTCCAGGTTTCTTTGTGATGATACCTTAAAAAAACTTTTTCTTATGAAAGTTAAAGTTTTGCATCTGAATAACAGAGGATCATTCTCAATCAAAGTTGGATCGCTGATTGAAAAGGGGAAGATTCTTGCTTGAAACCATTTCAGCGTTATTAGCGACTGGCTATGGTATATCTCTCAACTGATCGTTATATTTACATTTATGGATTCAAGTTTCGAGTAATGTAATAGAACTAGAGTCATAATAGCAATATTTCAGTTATGGTTAAAAAGAATCAGGTTCAAGCATAGGTTCTCGGTTGGTTATGCACCATGACCTCCAACCATGCCCTTGACCACAGTTCTCCCAATCTGGAAATATCGACTCTACATATTTAACTTGGGGGTCAGCGCAAGCAATCAGTTTGAAATCCCAAATGCGAGCAGCCAACCCATGATCTCGTAAAACTTGGAGAAAGTTACCTGCAAGTCTGACATCTAGCAGCTAGTTTGACAAGAGTTTGGTAACTGTAATACTCATTACACTTAATGTCAATGTAAATCTAGACATTAAAACCTAGAGAATTGGATTCCCATACTATAAGGCAGAGTGCAAGGCAGCGACAAGCGTGGATGAACCTCGTGCAAGTTTCATTTATCCTGAGTTTAATTGCTGTGATTTTTTTTTTATTTTCTTTATCCAGGATTGTCGAAGACGTGAGGTACTTTTACCGAGAATTTTTATTTAATTTGTCCTGTGGCCAGAGTACGAGCATGGCTTTAAGGATGGCGTGGGTATCTTCATATACACGCTAAACATTGGATCCTTGCGTTCAAGATTGTGGCTTTTGCAGCAGCAGACGACCAAATCAAACAACTGTATGTTGGGTGGCTTAGACCCACTTTTTTGTAGTATATTTTGCTGAAAAAAAGCTATCGAGGCTGTCTTTATGGGTTCAGTTTTATTGTCTTCCTAGCTCAAATGTCGATATCACGCGAGGCTTCAACATCTACTTGCTTGGTCCATTGAGATGCTTGCTCTTGACTTGGTTACGAATAGTAGAATTGCCCTGTGGCTAGCACTGCTAAGTGGTCTGCCCAAGTATGTTATTTATCACGAAAAACAGATAAGGAATAAGTGAACTTCTCTACATGCTGCCACCTTAACTTGTGCACCTCCTTACTCACAGTTCCTTAGTCTGTTTCTTAGCCTAACCATCGATAATAGTGTTATCTATAAAAATATTTACTAGCGCTCTTTTTACTGCATGCGCCACATTAATGCACAGGAGGCACGTGTGCTCTGTGGCGTTTTCTTGCGGATGGTAATCTCAATTGGTGGTCCAACCATCCCGCAAACCGAGTAATAAGTAGGACCTTCACTGTTTCATTGCACAAATCTTCATGAAAACCCAAGATAATAATTCCTCAGCAAGGACCTTTCTAAGCACAGACGATTCATTAGTATTCTCTCCCTCATTATAACTAGGTCTCTTATATACCTATACCTATAGGGCAAGTATTGCATTCGGGAAAAAAATCGAACTCGAGATTTTAATCAAACTTGACATTACTATGATGGAGAAGTCCAAAAAAGTAGGTCCGGCAATTCCGTCTGTCTGTCATATTTGTGGTCTGTGGAGTAATCCCTAGAAGTATTGGAATTTTCATTCTAACCTCAAAATTTCAGTTAAAATGGATTTTCTCGAAAACGGCTCTGATTTCGATAAAATTTGATATGTGGGTTAGTTTGTTTTTCACGAAAAATTCGAATAACGGTAATATTGAAAATCAGCTGTTTCTCGGGTATTTGTTCAGCGATTGGGCTAAACATTAATATTTCTAGGTTATAAGACAAATGCAAAATAATGGCGTACAAAATTTTGGAATTGCCACACCCACTTTTATAAAACATATTTTTTCAAAATTTTTACTAGAAATTGAGAAAAAATTATTTAAACAAAGTAATAGACCTTCAAATTTTCTATAATTCACTCAAACACCTTATCTGGCCACGCCCACTTTTTAAGGGCGTTTCTATAAAAACAAAACATTGTGTAAACTCCTACAATGTTATGACCATTATTCCATCGAAATGCGGAATGCCAAGCCTACTTTACTGGGAAGAACAAGACTTGGACCTCAATCCTGATAAAATTTTACACTTATAGCATTGCGGTGCAAGGCTGGAGCTTGGATGTATAGGCTTTTTCAGTTGAGTGTACAGACAGCTGGCACATGGTTAGATGCCCAGCTTAAGGATGTCTTAAGTTTCCGAGTAATTTAGCTCTTCGGGTTGAATTGAATGCGATCGATTAAGCCGCAGGTCAACGGCTACTCCGGGTATAAATTCTTGCAAGGTGCAGGCGCTCTCAAGCCGAATGGTGAATTGTCCCTTAAATAAGCGATTTGAGAAGAGGTTACACCACTCGAATTACAATAATTCCATATTAAGAAATTTACTTATAGTTTCATTATGTACAAATGTGTGTATATGTATTTAGTCACAGTACTAGGAAATCAATATCAATACAAACTTTAAAGTTGTCCACCAAAAAAACTGCTTGATGAACTTCTACCGAAAAAGGCTTCGCAGACGTAAACTCTCTTTCCCTACACCAATCCAATTCACACTTTCTTATTCTCCTCCTCTGCTTGAAATTCCACATGAGTTCAACATTCAGTCTTTGAAGCATTTTTGAGTTGTTTTTCAATTTCATTTGCTGCCAGAGTCGGTTCGGATGGAACTCTCCCACGCGCCATCACGAACCTCTAACAAATTAAGTGCACCTGTCACAACATGATAGATTCATCTTAGACCTGAGTACAGCTTGTTTCCAATACCCTAACATAGAGGGGGAAGCTGGAAAACTCCATTTCAGAACGTTGTACCAGCATACCGTCATGTCCATATTCGTCTGCGGCAAAGCAAGATAAATGAAAAGGAAAAGCGAACAAAATATTTGGCATGCCAAAGTGGATCCGAACAACACAAAGCGCAGTAGATGGAGAGGAGGAAGCAAGGAAAAAAAAAACAACCTTTCTATTGAACCATCAGCAATGATGGCTTTTTTATCAATTTATCTAGATCCAGTCGAACGGGAATCCAACAGACCGAAGGGTGTGTCTTTTCCTCTGGCCAGAGTCGAAACGGAAACGTGACACGATTTTTTGATTTCCTGCAGCACTAGAACGGGATATGTAACTCATATGTAAGTATTTGTGCTCCCTACGCGAACATATTTCTTCCTCCTCTATCTACCAATTACAGGCTACGTAAAGGAGAAATTCCTTTTTGTGTCATGTCCTTTGAATGCAGCTTTTTTGCTTGCTTATAAATCAGTCAATTATAGTTATACATTATTTATGTTTAACAATATATGCATATATACTTATATATATATATTTACCAAATTAAAGTATTACGACATGGGAAATCATAGTTCGTAGTCCTGATATTAAATATAACATACATAGGTATGTACATATTTATAGATGGTGAGGAGCGGTACCTGTAACACCAGCGATGGAGCTAACACTCAAAGCACCAATGAATCCATAGTAGACCCCTGTCGTGCAGCTACCTAAACGGCAAACAGGGTGACAAATTAGTATGCGATTTTGTGCTAAGGGCCTCCTTGAACTATACAGAGATGACTGCTGCTGACTGATTGCCGTCTTTCTGGATCTGGCTTTCTCCTACGTTACGACCGCAACAATCTTTGCAGACCTCATCTGTGTTTACTTGAATTCTTCTTAGGTGGAACGTCATGAAATTGATTTAAGTTTTGGTTTAATGTTTTATCCAGCACAACAACTGGAAGCAGCGTGATAAGGATCGAAGGAAATGGATTCCAGCCGTGCCTCAGACAGAAACTCTCCACGACCTTTGGATTTATTGCGCCCCGTAACACCTTGGAGACGTATGGTCCTTCCTTCAATACCTTACTTAAGTTCCTTAAGTTTACAGTGTCCCGTAAGGAAACTCGAAGATTATTCTTCCTCGTGCTGATACATACGAGTACTTCTGATCTAATTAGAAGAGATCTTTTGACTTTCCTCATGCCATGTTCGTTATTCCAAATCCCCGCCCTGTTTTGCTCTAGTTTCCTGAAATCTTCTTTGAGGGTGTGATTCCCTATTCCACAGAAACCTCGCTTTCCTGCTAGGGAATTGATAATTTCATTGCCCTCTATTCTCACATTACCCTCTATCTAGCAGAGTGTTGCCTTTTTTCTTCTAATCAGTTCATGAAGTTTTTGTAGGTATTCCCACACCAGTTTAGACCTAATGACATAGGACTTGGACATCTATTCATGGCATAGAATTCACCCTGAATTTAATTTCAGGTAATTTTTCACCATGTATTCCGATTATTTGGTTCCAGTATTGATCTCCTGTTCCAGTCCTCGACTCATCTGTGTACCACTTTGTTGTGTGATTGGTCAATTTATAAATTGTAGATTTGTTGCCCCAACTCTCTTTGTTGCTGAACTTGTTAACTAAATTCCTCTCCCTATTCCCTCCTTGGCCATTTTTAGAAACATTTTAATTGCACATTCCTCAACCACAAGGTCAGGTTACAATAACATCTCCACGGCATGCCAGTCTTTGGACTTGATTGATTGGTTCTTTTTAGCCACCTCATCGGTCCATATGTCATTGATCATTGGGATTAGAATACAAATACATATCCATCTAAGATCAGGCTACATAGCTAGTTCGCTTGTTTTTCCTGGTTACCTAGTTTGTGGGCTTTTTCCAGATGAGAGGTTTATTTCCAGAATAACTGGTGTCAATATTATAACCGATCGATTTCAGTCGTTCAAGTTTTCTTTTCCTCGTGTAGCGTACTATTGCAGTTTCTGTCGGGCTCAAGGTTAGCTTAGGCCAACCCTAATACACAAAACTCGAGAAATTTAAAATCTTCCTCAAACTGATCCTCCCATTAACCGAACAAAGTGTTACACTGTCACTGATTTGACCTGGTCGTGACAATGTTTGATAAGTTTAGAAACTACAGTTGTGAGTTGCCTGTCGATGTAGATATCGATCGTCATCCTAGTGTGTATAGTTTCCCAGATAACCCTTCTGCTTGGAAATCTTGTTAAAAGTAGAAGGGTAGCCTGGTCCAGTGATAGTCGTATATAATCTGATTTCTCGTAGTTGAAGGCTACTTGTCAAGAAAGGTTGCTCGTGTGAATTCCTTCGATATTAAATATCATTTCAGGCAGGGCTATCACCGGGGCTTTGCATAGGCTGGGGATATATATGTAGCTGCACGACTAGTAATGGTGGTTCACCAGGTAGAACCGGTTATAGCCTCAATGGACCCATGAAAGACTCTTGAGCGACTAAGATGAACCAAATAAAGGCAAAATAGCAAAGAAGCAACTGCTGGAATGCAGCCTCATCGGATCTCAATGGATCCAATGTGTTCCACTGTGTAGTCACAATTATTCCAACAATAAGTTTTTGGCGGGACTGGTCTTCTTGAACCAAATCCTATTCATTAGGGTGGTTGTAGGTGGCATGAGTTCAGTAAATAATACTTTTCAGGGGTTTTGTGTCTTGTTCTGTTGAGGCTTGAGCATTCACAGCGAAAAAGTGTTTCGCTTTACTCTGCCTTGGTGTCCCCACAGCCTCTGCATATGTAGGTCTGTGGAGCTGATTCTTATTCTTCTAAGGAGCTATGCTTATAGTGATAATTTTGACACGAAAAACCGAGCGATCTGTTTGAAGATCGTTTGACTCTGAGCTTTTTCCTCTTTACATCTCTTGGCCAGTTTGGAATTGGTTATGATTATTGCTGTTCAGAGTGAAACATACTTGCGTAGTTGGGGAGTTAAATGAACTGGGCTATTGATGGTCCCTTTGAGGATATTTTTGAACTAGAACCTTCGTCCTTTTTAGATCCACCCTTGAAGATAGATATGGAAGCGGAGCTAATGGCCAATCCCATTTTACCATTTTACCATTTGTACAGCTCTGTCTAGAGGTAAATTAAGAGTCGAGGTAGAAGGTATGGAATAATGTACTCAGAAGACACATTTACGATGGATGATGGTTAGTTTTCCACATTTAGGTTTATAGAGGCGCTTTTTAGTGAAGAGGTCCAGTGGGCAGAGCCTGGTGGTACCTATACGCGCTAGAACAGACATTTTTATGTGTATAGCTACAAAGTATGTCCTACGCAGGCCTTTGACCGAAAACTAACCGAAACGGTTTTCTGTTTTCGTTATTCAAACATTAATTCTCCTGTTTAGCATGTCCTGATCCATGCAATGTCAACCAACCACACATCATCTCCTAAAAAAACAAGCTCATTGCTCATTTGCAACTTTCCGGAATAAGCAAACACTGCTTGTTACTTTAAAAATAAAAGACATTTGGAAAATATAATTTAAAAATGGACACTCTCGAAAATGTCGAAACGTTAATTGAAAATATTTTCGTCGATGAACAAATCAACAGTCAACAGTTGAAGGAGTTCCTTAAATTAATATCCAGCCGATTTACGGAAACACCTGAAGAAAATGTAGCCACTGAAGGCGGACTACCCGAGGAGGACGAGGCTGCGGAATTTGAAGAAATCGCCCAAATCCAGTATTTATCTGAACTCATAACAAAATGTGAAAAGCGCTTACAGAATTTAGCACACACTCCCAAGACAAGAGTCGTCATTCGAAACGAAGGCGAAAAACTACAATCCATAATTGAATCACTGGAGACCGTTAAATGTGTCAACTCTTCCCTACAGTCTCAAATCAATGAGTTGTCCGATGCTCACAAAAGGCTAAAAACACTCGAATGCGAGCGGAGGCAGAAATATCAGACCCTCGTCGACCACCTCTACCAGAAATCGATGAATTCAGATGTCTGTCACCTTCGCAGGATGTACTACGGTATCCAAGAACAAGTCGATCAGTTGATTGTCAAGTGCGATGCATTGCAAAAGGATGTTCTGGCGTTGCAGAAGAGAATTGTCATCACTGACGTTATCCCTGAAATGCAAAAGAATATTCAAAAACTCTTGGACTGGCGCGCCTTACTGAAGGAAGATTTGGAGCATTATGTTGAGCGATATGAACATTTGAAAACAGTCAAAGCCGGCAAGTGTGAGGTTCATGACTTGCTAAAGGAAAAGGTAAACTACGCTCATCTCTCGAAGTACGTTCAGAAGAAATCGTTTGAAGTGGCCAGGGAGGAGTTCGTTGCCGAATTCAAGGAGATAAAGGAACTCTTTTGTGAGCTTCAAATCTTTTTGAACGCAAGGCTCGTAAGTCTGCACACGGAAATGCAGATGGTAATGACCAAATTGGACTCGAAACGCCGCCTTGAAAAGAGATCATAAAATCTAACCTTTGTACCTTTAAAAAAGTTGTTTGTCTTTCTCAAAAGTCAAAAGACCTATGAAGACAGAGGGTAAGCTGTGCGCTTAAGGTTTCTTAATGAAAATTGATTCTCTCATTTTCCAAATATTCTGCTAATGACAGGTTTCTGTATTCACGTTCTGCAGGGTTCGTTATGCGCTCAGAGTTTCCACACCGCCAACCCCAATTAGCAAACGACCCTTAAGGTTATGGTGTCTCGTAACTTTTACGAAAACATTAATAATTCATAGCGTCGTAAGAATAGGGAAAATATTTAATATTCTACCCTTGATTAATGCTTCTTTTCCACCCTTTGTTGGAAGGAGATATTCGCCGGTACCCGGAAGTGCCTCTGCGAACTTGGAAAGTATGCTTTCTGTGATTGACAGGAAAATTGTACCATATGCTTGCAGTGGAGTTGAGTACTTAATTACCAAAAATGTAGATTAATCTCGGGAACAGTCCTGGAATTACTGACCTACTTATATATAAAGTGAAATTTTTGTTTTAATTTTTTTTTGCTTACGACTCGTCGATTGAACCTACTTACTCCGTAGCTAAGCATATCTCTGCGTGGCCTATTCCCTGATGAGGAGGGACCCAAACAATTGTCATATAGTTTAGTCTTGCGACCAATTTCAGTTACATATGTCTTTCATCAATGAACTTTTTTGGACGAACCCAAAAGCCCCCGCCAAAGGAGAGCGAAAATCCAAGGTTTCTGTTTAAACCAAATCTACTTCTACCTACAGAAGCATAGTCGAGTTAGTTTCAGCTAATGTATGGTATTCCCAGTAGGTATCTATAATTCCCCTGATTGTCAGAATAATGCGTGTCAGGTGTCTAACGCGTGGTCATTAGAAGGTGGAAACGTTGGAGAGGAGCGGAAAACTTAAGCAAATCTTGAGCTTTCGATACGTCAGCGAAAGTTTTTTGGCGATCTTTCTCCAGCCTAATATGAGCTCATGTCCCCACAGAGGCAAGGACAATACCACCAAAGAATGTTTTAACGAGTTTCTTTTACAATGTCCCAAATGTGATGATCATGTTAGACCTTTTTAAACTCAATAGAAGAAAGGAAAACATTTTTGGTAGGACAGTTGGTAGCATAGACCTTTGGTCGAACTTAAACGTATTGATTTTGAGGCAAAAATTAGTAATGGGACTCATCGCACTCCTGTCTTTTGCAGCTGAAGCATGAACTTTATGAAAAGCAATCGTTTCGAGAGAATTCGTACAGCATTCGGCCCCGTTTTAGTTGACAGTCTTTAAAGAGGGAGTTTCAGCCACGAGCTACATATATATAAGAGGCTTACGGCAAAATTGACCTATTCAAAAACAGCACTTTAGTCGTCTGAATTAACTAGGACTTGTAGAACGAATGGACACCAATGCTCTGGGTCGTTGAGTCATGAATTTCAATACAGAGGGACCCACCTGGAAAGAGTGTGCTACAGAGCAGCAGATATGCTTGTGGATACACGTAGAACTGTGGCGCTACCTATGTACATAAGTATGCGAAAACTTGACCAATCTGGGCTACAAGCTATTATGGCTATAGACTACAAATCCCTTGCATTTCAAACGTAACTTGCGAAGATGTCCGAAAACGTCAATTTTTTTTCTTAAGTTAATGGTTCGAAAGGATCTATTGAAAAGCAGTTAACTAGTAAATAAGTATGTGTTAATATGTATGAACATAGTTAACCTATTTCCTGGTAATGGAACTTTTGACACTTAAACTCTTTGAATTTTTAACTCATCAGTTGGTTATGCCCTTTTACTGCATGTATAGTCTTCTTAGGTTGACCCTTTGCAACTAAGGTATTGTTCACCGGGTCTATCTCATAATCTTTCAAAATAGACAGATAGTTAGCCTATTCGTCTTCTCCTCGAAGTATCTATTCAGCAGTTTTTAAAACATTCGCAAGTTCAATGTCCAGGTTGCCTGATCGGACAAATAATCTGGTAACATTCTGTCACAATTGCCTCAGTTCCTGAATTTCTCATGAGATCGAGTCTTCAGAAAGCGTTGAACCCAGAAATTGGAAACCATTGTCGTATGGACCGCTTTTCTCGCTAGGTAGGCCTGAGAAATATTGGAATGTATTATCTGAAACAGGAAAGCTCAAAGCTCAGTTCTGAACATGGCCACAAGGTAATCAAATCGCAGGCGTACCACAGATACCTGTGCTAAGACCATTGCTGTCTGACAGCAGACCAATAATGTTAAATCTTGCTGCACTACTTGTAAATATAAAAATAATACATGGAGGGAGTACACATAACTAGTAGACATAAAACAATCACCTAGACACGCATTTTGCTTTATATTCCTCCATCATCTTATATTCCATTACTTTCCATTTGCTGAACCAAAGACAGAAGCACTCCACCACTCTCCTTACCACGTGAAGTTACATATAAATATCTTACTCCACGCAAGGACATTTTTCCATTTAACTTCATGTAACTTTGATATTTCAGATACAAGTCCACAGAGAGTATTTAATACATTCCCTTCCCATCCATACCATCTTTAAAACACATTTCTTCGAATTCAAATGTCCTGCGTAAAACATTCACCCACCCAATGCATTATCTTAATGCTTCCCGATGTTATCGGAATTGTGTTTAACGAAATATATCTGAGATGAAAGGCGAAACCATTCCTGATTCCTTTATCCGATATTCCCCCACTTATTTATATCACGTTCTCCCACGTGAGCATCACTCATAGGTATTAGCCATGTAAATGAAAATGGCATCACATATTCAGGAAAAGACCGAAAGCCTTCACAAGGATTTAGCAAATCGTTTCCTGAGAAAATTGTCATTTGTTTTATCTGTCAGTCATTAACGGGATCGTGATTATGTGTGTAGGCCTTAACACAAACCATGTACAGAACAAAGTGCCAAAATGAAATGTCTAATCCAAATGGGGGGGATTATGCGCTCTCCCCATTCGCAATTGGCACATGGGGATGCCAGGATAATGGCACCCAATTCTGCGTCCTCTCAAATTACGTGATTATTCCGAAAGCATTTTGCGCTAATTAATAGCCTTTTGTCAAAACATTACAAATGGTTGAGAGAACTGGAATTTATTGATTTCCGATGGACCGAGGTAGGAACTTGGTTTAAATTCAATTTTCGTAGGCATTTCTGTTACACATTTCTGTGAAGGCTTACTCAGTGGACCATTTATAATGACTTTGGTCTAATGGTTCACAAAGGACACATAAAATGGTTCAAGCTCTAATAATCTTAATTGGCAGTCCTGTTCCGATTGGGGCAAAGTATGAGCAGGTTTTTTCAACTTTCCATCGTCACGTCCCGGGGGCGAAATAAGGAGTTGGGCCTTTCTCACTGAAGGGGAAAATAAGTCTTATTCAGAGGACCATTTAAAGCAGTGCAATTAATTTCCTAAGAGACAAAAATCCCGATTCAACGAATTCACTTAATTACAAAGTGGATCTAATTAGTTTGGCCTCCTTTTTCTGCGGCAACAGCCCATTGACTTAAGAGCTTACAGTTTAAAGTGGACTCACGTCCTTTTAGGGGATGAAGTTTGAAGGCAAATGAGAAGATGAACTTTGGAGTAATAAAGGAATTTTTCAATGTACTCATGGTATTTGATTACTTTTTTCCTGAATTGTTGGGCTTTATTCTTGTGTTTTTGTTCAACTTATTGTTGGGATCAACTTGGCAAGGACATTAATTACATTTCTCTGAATGGGTTTTTCTTTTTCCTTTTTCAGTGGATTTTTCTTTTTAATGTTAACCTTGTTTATTTATACTAGTCAACGAGTATTTTAAAACAGCCTTCGAGCTAGTCTCACTTCAATACTGCATTGTAAAACCTTATAGAATAATAAGTTTCCAACATAGGCCAAGGTATCCATCCATCTTAGTTCCACAGACCTAGATTCCTCCTTGAGAGTTCTGCGTCATAAAGAGGTTCTAGATTCTAGGCACTGGGTATTTAAAGGTTTCTGATTGGTTGAAGTATCTAGATTTGACAGAAAAGACTTTTTCTTTTAGGTTAAGGATTGGATTTTAGATAAGAAAATTCTCCCTAACTTTTTAGTCAGTTTGCGAAATGTCAGGAATCAGCTGATCGGTTAGTAATTTATTTATAAATTTGATTGTCATGTCACCTACTTTTTAAGTGAGTTTGTCGTTCCGTATGTTAGGCCTAACCTTAAAAGTAGTCCTAGAATTCGGAATGATTTTGTTTATTTCGATTTCCGTTATTTTATTTCGACGTCGAGCTAATAATAGGTTTTTTTGGCGTACTTTCTGCGCCAAAATTTGTAGATTATGAGATTTCAAGGAGTGGGGATGAAATTCTCTCAGAAAGTGGTAAAATCACAAAAAAGTAAAAACACACGCGAAAGCTACGAAATTCGCTCACTTTTTAGACGTCAAAAGCAAATGTCTGCAATTACATGCAAATACACAAACAACAAAAAATTTCTTACAGATATCTGACAGATTTAACGAATTTGACAGATTTCGTAAGTCAAAGCAAAGAAATTTCCTGCACTAAAATTCGTTCCATCGGGAAATATTTTACTCTCTCGTGAGCGCTCTTATCTACGAAAATCTACGAAACTTTTGCGTACTCGAACAGGATTTGGTGACTTTTCGTAGTTTTTAATGAAACTTCGTTGTTTTGGGAGAGTACGCGAACAGACAGGCCTATTATGTTGTAAATTCGATGAAAATATAGTATATTCTTTTAAAAATTGAAGTTTCAGTAAAACCAGACTTAAGCGTGTATTAATATTTAAGTTGACAACTTTTTTAAGTCTTTACCGGGGATTCGTTATTGGTAGGGCTGTATATGAACATTTCCATTAGAATATACTATCTAACTATGAAGTATTTATTAAATTCATTGCCAGGACTGATGAGAAATAAGCTTTCCTCTCGTCGAAAAGTGAATTAATACTAAAGGAAGTAATGACATTATTATTGATCGTGTAGGGTTGCCTTTGGATAATGCGCAGAACAGAACACTCAAATTTCCTATGGCATGCGCAAGTGATGTACTAGCCAGGAATCATATGGCTAGCTTTTCTATCGAGGGCCTAGTTGACACCGGACAGTACCAACCCAAAATTTTATACTTTTTGTTATCAAAAATTCGTGTTCGTGAGATAGAATTGATTTGTTTGTGATCGTCTTTTTATTTTACGCAACGCATAAAATTATAAAGGGTGATTTTTTAGGCGTATGCTTTTTAACTGTCAAAAAAAACAGGACAACTACACAAATGTACAAAATTTTTATTTGAGTTAATTAATGCTTGGCATTTACTTTTTTAAGATTATTTCAAGTGTTGACCATGACTAAGTTTCAAATGGTGCACATGGAGAGTCCAATTTTGAGTTACTTTTTCGAACATATTCACTGGTATAACACGAGTAATGTTGTCTTCCAGGGCTGCTATTGACGCTGCCTTATCGCCATACGTATTTATAGAAAATAATCTAAATGCGTTAAATCGCAGGATCTTACCGTCCAGTTCACCGGTCCAAAACTAAATTTTTCACTCAACTCATTTTTCATTTAGGCGTTTTCATTTAAACGGCAATGCTAACTGAGCATGTTTCAATTTGACACATGTCACGAATCACGCAGGTGTCAAAAATAGAACAATGAAACATCAAACAGCAAAGAAATCACCTTTTAAAAAGCTCGTTAATTCTGTTACTTTTTTACGTTCAACAGGAGATTTCCTGTCATTTCACATTTCCCAATCGGCAACACTGTACTGGTATTCTTAAACGCTTAAATATTGAATGGGCTGACGGACTCCAAAAATGCGTTTCCCTCTGATAAGGTGACTGGGCTTGTCAATAGATGACCAAACATATCTTGGTTTTTCCTCGATGTTAATCAAGGATTTACAATTCTTACTGGGAGAAGCAGATGTTTTACCATTTTCGATTTACAATACAAATTAATGTACATTTTCTTATATATCAGACACACCGTTATCATTAATGGCACTTTAATTGACAAACTGATGATTAAGAGCACTTTTTCATAAAGTATTCATAAACGCCTTGATGCAACGATGAATGCCCGTTACATTTAATATTTATTGACTCATATCCAATTCTATCACGAACCGGATTAAATCAGACGCCTCACATGACTGCATATGAATAATTTTTAGTCCTTCCTCCAAAGGAATGAGACTTGCTTGCATCTATTCGCCAGCCATGGGAGGCATTCGTATTTATCTAAAGTGAATCTTGCCATTAAGAGAATATTAGCGTTGATGCGCTGCAAATGAGTTGTATCTGCTGGTTATACGAGTACATGGGCTTTGACGTCCGTTCCTCAATAGAGACGCATGTTCTTCCACATTAGGCACTACAATTACGACCAAAAATGCCGATGGTCAAGTCTTGTTTTGTGATATGAGTCAATCACCAGGATGGACTTTGATTGATTAATGGACGAGGAATATTGATTGAGTTAAAGTGCTGAATAATCAATGCGTCATTTAAATCACATTTCCTCTATTCATTGGTTAGATATGAATAAGAAAATGTGGTGTCGGGGACAATGGATTTTCTTTTAATGGACTTATAACCAGATTGCACAGATGGAAAAGCAAGCGTCTTTACTCACAAAAGTATGATAAATTGCGGAATGCAAGAGGAATCAGGTATAGATGAGTTAATGTATTAATTTTGTTTGCAAAAAACCCTAGAGCAACTCATTGGTCTTTATAACATACATACATGCTTAGCAAAACCTACTTGAAGCACTCCATAGTATGGTAAGGAAAATTGAACATTCTCTGAATAAAAATGCAAACACGATGGCAGTAAAGAAAGCTCTAGAAAATCAACAGTAGCTGCAGGATCATCAATTCAACTATTGAGCTAAGTTCTGTAAGCAAAATGAGTCTAAGAAGCACGCCACAAAAAGAAATCCTCTAGTCACTGCTCTGTTTTCTCACCGTCAAGGAAGTCCTTAGTCACTTCAAAATTGTAGCTTATGCAGATGGCTAAGTAATATGAAATAAATGTAACAATCTTGCAACAATCATTAAAGTAATAGAATTTACTTGCAAGGAGAATGGTTTGGATTTCAATCTTGAAGGTTTGTGGGTCCCACTCTTTGTCTCAAGATTTCATAAAGAATGGGATCTTGAACCCGCCAAAGCTGATCTGTCCACCAATTGATGATGACCTTCGGGATTTCATCTAGTAGGTATTACAGAAATTTTAGTGCTTGCCGCTGTGAATTGTTTCCCCTTTCTTTTAGTCGTATTTTCTGAAAGAGTAGAACTGTCTTCTTCGTAACGTTTTAAGGGGGGTTCTAACTCGAGCAGAATAGAGCAATGAATAGCTCTATATGTGTATATTAAAGTCATCTCTTAAGAATTCAAGAACTTCTTGATGATTTTTCGGCCAGATCCTCATATGATCCTTAGCAGAAATCACCATCGCGTGGACCCTGCGGAAAACATGATGATCTAACTAGACCAAGTGCTCTTTCTGCACAAATTGAGACGCTCAGGTTACATTTCTCATTTATTTTAATTTTCATAAGCTGTACAGGTTTCATTTCAGAGGACTCATCAGCCAATGCTGTAGTGCCGTAGAATTTTTATTTTGTATAAACCTTCTCTCAATTACACCTCGAAATGTTTGCCTGACGTTTAACTGGAACACTTAGACGCAAGTACTCTATTGCGCTCCTAGTAACCCAAACCCACTACAGATCGCATTACCGTTGTAACTGCAGCTGGGTACTAGGTGCTGGGTACTAGGTGTTGGGTGTTGGATACTGGGTGCTTGAAACGAGCACACATAGTAGAATACAACTACAAATAAAAGCCTTTTAATTGAACCAAGTCTATTAAATTTTCCTTCAGTATTCAATGTCCAGTTGGCAAATATGTGTGCAAGGCCCTGGGCTTATCCACCTTAGATTCAAATTTCTGGGGCGACACTTTTTCTGTGACCTTGAAGAAGACCAATTAATGAAATCTTTAAATTTATCAAATCCACAGGATGGTTTGGTGATTCACAAGATGCAAATTAGTAGTAGGGTTTACCAATGGGCATGGGGACTTTTTCCCCTATGGGTATCACAATGAGTCTGTACTGACCTGAGTGTGGCGATGTTATAATCTATTCTAGTCGGCTGCCCACATACCTAACCTAACCTTAGCCCCGATTCTGACGAAAAAAATATTTCCCTACATACTTAGATCCTTCCAATATCCATGGATTTATCTTTTAACCAAAACATGCAGAAATATTAATTAAATTTATCAATAACTCAAAACTCCCTTCCAAGGATACTTGTCAGCTTCGATTAAAAACACGTATTTACCAGCAGAACCTAAGTATCGCTTTACATTGCAATCGTTATTGACAGCCTGCCTTCATCTGCCAGATACTTGTCCAACACAAACACAAGCCAAGGATACACAAAGTATCTATTTATCCACCGACAACTTGCATTTAACGAAAAGCCATTCTCCACAAAGTGTTATCTTCTGCTAACCGAACGAAAATCCATTTTTAAGGTTACAATTGTTTCCAACAATTGCGTGTTCCATACACATGGATGGCGTGGGACACTCGGTAACATGAAATGCCGAACACCAGCAGCTTTGGCACCCTCCCGTCAGAGCTCAATAAAAAAAATAACAATAATGATGCTTGAATTTTAATCCCCACAATCTCGAGCCCTCTCTTGCCCCCTCCCGCCCGCCCTGCCGCTTAACATCCTGCAATTGGCTTAATAATTGCTCCAATAATCGTAAAAAAGTTGTACGTTGACTGACTCCAACCCTCCCTGTCAGGCGGAGGGGGGCTTCGACTCGTTTCACTCGCCGTCTGTTTCTGATGTGCACGGCCCGTTTACGAGCTGCCGAGTGCCTGAGTATACGGCTGTAGTGTCGGCGTAAGGACTCATCTCCCCTAAGGAGACACATCGCCCCCCAAATAACAACAACAACAACTGCTCGTAATAACTGTAATAGCAGTTATAACTTTCGCTGACTGACTGTAGGATCGTGGCGGTCCCGTTTTGTTATTAAAAGGCAGTCATGCTAAAGTTTGCCACTGGGAGGAGTGGGAGGCATTCAAAGACCACTCGCAGGACTACCCTTATATGCGTGTCCTTTTTTTCTGTATTTAATTTTGCCTTTTTCGGTGCTCATCGAGTGGGTGACCTTTTTGCTGCTACTGCTGCTGCTGCTTGAGTAGACGGAGTGATTCGGTTCGAGTGGTCTGCACAATTGGACCATTCAGACTTGAAAATCCGTGATGATGTACCAATCCGATGGAAATTGCTTTGATCGCTGATTACAGGTTTCGAGAGCACTTCGAAGGGATTTCCACTGTCTGAAATGAGACGCGGTAAAGTGGGTGTAATTAAATTTCCCATTTCATTTTCACTTTTCATAAAACGGCACCGTGGTACGTTGAAAGGCAAGTGTCCATGTTACAAAGTAAATAAATTCAGAGTCTACTGATAGGTCCTCGTGACATGTGATTTTGTAATGGTAGACGTCAATGGAATTTTTAATTTGAATTAAAGTAGCTGACAAGGAGTTAATAACGGATGGAATGCAAAGGACCAAAGCTGTTCATTATATCATAAAGAGACCTAACAATGAACCTACATACATATATTGAAAGTACCTGGGTATATAATTAAAGACTTAATCTTAGTTACTTATGATATAGTGAAATACCTTCATCACCTTTATGAGTTTTATACATTTGTTGCAGAGTTACTCTACCGCATATTTCACATGTGAGTTATTCAAGCTATGAGCATTCGAAAGTTTGAAAGTGGAAATAGCAAAGGAATGGCCTTTCGTCACTATCCAAACACCCAACGATTACAGTGATCTTGTATACAACATGTATTTGGCCAAAGTGCGGTAATCGAAAACAGCCAAGGCAAATCCTGGAAAAAATCAACGAATTTCAAGTCGAGATTTACCATCTCTTCATTGACTTTAAAGCGGCATATGACAGCATTCATTGTCTTGAGCTCTACAAGGCGATGGCCAAATTCGAGATCCCAGCAAAACTGATCCATCTATACCGCGTGACGCTGAAAAATACGCCGTGCAATTCCTCTGAACTGTTCCAAACATGCACCGGATTTAGGCAAAGAGATGCGCTGTCGTGTATTTTTTTTCATTATTGTACTGGAACAGGCTGCCCAAGGCAGGTTTAAAAACGGAAGGCACCGTCTTCAACAAATCTGTCCAGCTGCTTCATCAGTCATCAGTGGCTCCCAGTGGACCATTATACAAGCTTTTACGGATCTTTTAGAAGATCTTCGAATCACAGCCCCCAGGTTCGAGACGACAAGGAAGCGATCACAGATACCAGAGCGCTGAAAGCAACGTGCCCGGGATCGAAGAGATTGAAAGGCAGTCGTGTCCTCTTCGCGGGTCACATCGAGATATAAAAGGTTTTTCAATAAGGACATAACAATTTTATATTTTGATACAAACGTATACCTAAACTTATTTTATGATCTGTTAATGTCAGAACCGTCTTGCAAGGCTTATATTTTTATAATGACGAAGTTCACTAACGAGCGTTTAGAAAATAAAAAGAAGTTACTTTTGAAAATCTGAGTGTCTAGTTGCAACTTTAGGAGCGCTTAATATTCGATCGTAATTATCGTCACACAAAACAGGCTACGTGTTCTAAAGTGGATAAATTCGAGTCAAAACATTCACTATTGAATGATCCTGTCCCAGTCAGACAACGCACCGGCCGAAGTACCGAAAATATAGCAGCTCTAGGTGCTTCAGTTCAAAATGAGCCAATTCAATCGATTCCACGTTGTTCACAGGAATTGAGAATTTCTCAGTCCACATTATGACGCTATTTGCCTAAAGATTAAGAACCTCGAATTATTTTTACAAAACGCCGATTACGTGGTTTCACTACTTCTGCTCGATAAGAACTATCCCTCCAGACTTAATTGGGAGAAGTATCTAAGGTTAGAAAAGGGATTCATATGTTTATACATATGCAGACTGATTTATCAAAATGAAATTTGTCTGACGATCAAAATATGTACATACATATACATACATACATACATATGTTTAAGCATCTCCTTCGGCCTGTCCTTGTCACAAACTGCCCTAACAAACTATCTTCTAACGACTTGGTGAAACAATTCAATAATCACCATTTGTTGGTACCGGGACCTAGAAACAACAGGGTACTACCCTATCTATTTTATCAAACACAGTTTGCCTCTTGTTACTGTCAAACGGCACTACTTGTCTCATTAGCAGAGAAATTTAACCTAAGCTGGATTAGAAACGCTAAAACTACTTTATCAGATAGAACAGAGGCACTGCATCACTTAGGAGCCTTCTTCTTCGAAAATCTAGTTGAACTGGTTAAGGTAAACATCGGTCCCTTCTAGAGCCTAATAATTTTTGGGAATTTAGTATCCTTGTGATATAAAAATTGACCTTCGTATTGTAGCTTCATTTAAAGCTGCCACGTTTACCTACACCCATACCTCAAACTCTTTATTTGAATATCTGTATAAACTCTTCGCTGGGACTCCTTGGAACTTTTGAAATATGATAATTCCGTCCACGTTAAATCATCCTGCACTCAGTGGCGTTGTTATCGAATCAGCAAAAAGAATTTATTCCTTTTATATTTAAATTTTCCTCCTTATTTGGGATTATCCTTTACGCAAGCATAGTATATCTGCTTGCCTGAAAACACAGACCACTTCAATAGGACTAAGCTATATTTTATGCTCCACATTTAATACCAGGCGAATTCATATTTCCATATTGTGCGCAAAGATTACCGACTCCGATAGGGGTTATTTATCACTGTCTACGGGTTAAATACGTGCACACATGAAAGCAAAGGGAGGACGCACTCGTCATCTTGACAGTAATACCTTTTCCCTGTTAAATTTGATTTGTTACAATGCTTAATCCTCTTTTAAGCTTCTACATGCCGTCCTTAAGAAAATCATTAATTTTAAGAAAATATTTCCAGAGAATGAGAGTTTAGGGCTCTTTGCATTTATTTTGAAAGGCTTAAGACAGAATGCATTTGACATGCGAATGTAAGGGATTACGTATAGTATACCCCAAAGCAGCAATTTTAAATGAAACCCGGAGGTGGACAAACCATTTTACTAAGCACAACGACTGAGCTTTGTAATTTATTATTGTTACTAACATCGTGGTCAGCAAAAACCATGTATAACTCAAGGTCAAAATAAATCATAGTTACAAGCTTAAAGGTCCCTCCTAAACAAATTCGATATTCTTAACGCTTTAACCAAACAATAAAGATAAGCAACACAAATACCTCACGAGAAAAACTTCATCTACATGCAAATAACGAGACCAAATACCTCATCAAGATGGTAGGTAGTAAGTACGATCGTCCAAAAGGTTAAATTGGGCCGTTGGATAACAGAACGAATGGTTCGAACCCGATTCCCTAAAACCACAAATTATTTTTTCATTTCATAGTATAACTACCCATCGCATGAAATATTGAAATGTAGGTTCTTGCCTTTCGTATCAAAAATGAAACCCTATACCAACCTGTTATATTCAATGTTTGGGTGGATAATTTTTCATGTTTCAGGTTGAAGTTGTTTGGCCGCCATTTTGATTTACATATATGCTAAATATAATTCCATTTTGACCGATGTAATAATCCATTTGCTCTCAGATGTTAGTAAGTTGGTCGCGAGAAGTGGAACCGTGAAAAACATTAGTGTTTTCAAGGATTTGAACCTTGAACTTAACCTCTAAGCCGCGGCACCTACAAGTAGAGGCGGTTTGATAACTTGGAGATGGAATATCTCTTCCGAAGAAACATGAAGATTTCACAGAATAGTAATTTGATGATTTAAATTTTTTCTATTGTTGGTGGTCAAATAAATAAGTTACACAGGTTTGTAGAAGTTCCACAAGAACACAATTCTGCCATGACTGGGTTGTACGTACTTGCACCTTAATGCTATAAAAATGCAATCTTATGAGAATTGAAATTCAAGACGTGAGAGTCAGTAAAATGGGCGCTGCATTCTTCATTTTTGATCAATTGGCTTTCACTATTATTTTCTTTTTATAAAAACGCCTTCAAAAAGTGGGCGTGAGCACCTCAGGTTAATTATACAGAAAGGCCAAGATTCGTTTTTGAAAAGTTGTACCCGCATAGACTTCATATATGAAATTCTTTTACAGATAAGCCCTTCAGAAAGGGAGGGCGCGACTTTCTTTCCTCCTTTTTTGGCTTTTGGAAGCAATTGCTATAGTGAGTGAATGGATTTGGTCGGAACATGTGGTTTGGGAGTCAACTCTTTATCAACTAATTGAGTAACACGTTTTTTAAAGAATATTTGGAGTGATGGGTTTTGTGGGAGCCTCAAGAAGAACCGAGACCTCATCAAGATCTTTTGTGCTATACCCTTACAGCTGTTGAATGGATTTGCCTATTAGCTGAAATCAATTTTATTAATGAAGATTGGGGTTGTTTGAGCTGACATTTACATAAAATATGTTCGGCAGTTTTAGAGTCCTCGAAGCGTATTCGGCACGTGTCCGATTGGCTAATATAAGTTTTAAGAAATTAATGAATTTCTTGGCATGCCTTAAGCCAGTTAGTGAATTCCAAGAAGAGAGTTTTTTATTTTGTTCGCACTGATTTAGCTCTATATTTATCTTCCTTACAGGTAGACTTAGAAATGGAAAGATTTGAGTTGACTTACGGGAAATTTGTTCATTACAACTGTAAGAAGTACGGTGGGTCTGTAGACATAAAAGTCAAAGCCATCGTAAGTTACGAGGGTTAGTGTAATGGAAAATAGGTTAATCAACGGAACCTATGACTATTCGATGAATGAAGAAAATGTCAGCATTTCTGCGATCCTCAAGGGTTGTTAGGTTAATTAGACTAAGGCGGTCTTCATACAGAGTCATGATGAGAAGGTCGTTCCAGGGTAGACCTCAAGGAGTAATGTTCTCAATTCTGGATTCATGAAATCGCGGAAAGGGAAACAAGGAATGGCGTACTCAAGGAGAGGGCGAACGAGGGCAGTGTATAGTGATTTAAACACGTAAGGGTTGGAAAATTCTTTGGACCATCGTTTGACAAAACCAAGTGATGTCGCACAAGGTTGCGAAGAGAATAAACTATGGATGTAGATTGGCCGTGGAGAAGATAAAGTCGAATTTGAGACTGGTTCGACTTCCGCTAATAAGTAATAGATTGACATTTGGCGATGTTGAGCTCTAAGCTATTTTTAAGGCAGCATGTCGAAAAACTATCGATGTCACATTGAAGGAAACTAGAGCCTTGGGAGGAAAAAATGGATTTTAAAGAATTCGTGCCATCAGCGTAAAGGAAGTCGTGGGAGTGTTTAATAACTCAATCGTAAACGATACAGATCCATGATCAACCAATTTTTATTACCCAAATTGATGAATTGGAACTAGAGGACATGTGGTTCCAATAGGACGGTGCAAGCGCACACATAGTTCCCGCGATAAAAAACGTTTTGAAGGTTGCGTTTTCGAGTCTAATAGGTATCTTGTTTTGTGGCTTTGGACAAAGTGGAATCTTGTCCGGGATCTTAATTCTGAACAGAATGCAATGATTCCCTACCTTCGCACATGGAAACCAATAATTATAATCGCTTCACTAAGCCACGTGTAATGTCAGAACTATTCCAGGAATTTGGATTCAAAGTTAAAATCGTTACTTTGTCACAACATTAACCCAAAAAAATCAAATTTGATAAATGGAGATTTTATCCTTTGTCATATTCTCCTCTCAGCAACCCTTAAAAAAATAAAGCACTGAATCAACAAAAAAGTAAAAAAACAAAAAATAAGAATGAATCCTTGCAGCTGTTTGTGGGAAACAAGAGGAAAATAAAAGAAAACGGATTTAAAGTACGCCCACCACTCTAATCTAGCTTAGGAACGCACACAAAGATTTATAAGGCAACAAAAAAGGGGTGACGGACCGATAAATTAAAGCGGCTTGGCATCCCTTTAACGCCCAACCGCATCAAATCTGGCGTCGAAAAGAAATCTCCGCAATTTATTTGTGCAAAAGGATTTGCCAGAAAGCTGCTGTTGAGCCGCCCCACAGCCTTTTGTTCAATTTAATATATTTTCTATTCTTATCTCTGGGAAAAGCTTCCAGATTGGAGGGTTTTTTTTTTTTTTGCACAGTACTCCATACAAACGAGTTGCGGTGGAGAAGAACTCCTTGTTTTCACTGACAGAATATGTGGGTACAGTACCCTGGCCGGGATTAGCCAATTGATAAAATATTTATCAGTCTCTATGGTTTTCCATTTCATTAAGGATATGGTAATTTACCTGACCACCGCAGCATTATCCTCACACAGCCAGGCCAGGCACAACACCGAAGAAGGACAATAGAACGTTATAGGAGCAGTCAACGCTCATATGTGCACGAATATAGCACCTAATCCTTTATGCATAGGGAATTAATTTGGACCACTATATTATAGCAGAAGGGGGCTTTAATTATCAAAACCGAAATGGAATATTTAATTAATGCTTGTGTGTCGGGTGTGCGGAGTGCTATTGGTTGGCAGGATGCTCTGCTGGTAAGGAAGAATGCCAGGAATGTTTTGAGTTGATAGGTTTTCGGTGATTCTGTCGAAATGTATAGAACATAGGTAATAGTCGTAAAGAGGGCGTCTTTAAGATTAAATCACTGTTTATTGTGGTTTCGTACCGGTGCAGCTAGCTTAGGCCAGTACTTTGCCAAATCAGATTACTGGGAAAGCTTTCAACCGGTTTTCAAAATAATTGCATTGCATTTGTAATTAAAATTGGTAGTTTTGGTAAGGGGGGGTGATCCATAAATGCTTCCGTTTAATTAAGATTACGTATTAGAGTCGTACCTGCATCGGATTACGTTCCGATTTAAGGGTTCTTTCATGCAAATGAGTGAGTTCATCTATTGACTTTAAATTTTCGAAAATCATATGCATTTCATGGCAAATTAAAGAAAATCATAGAAAACCAACCCTCTTGCAGGCTAGTGTTTCAGTTTTAAAACTTCAAGACTGTTTAAGGCTTTTTAAAGAAGATTTGACTCTAGAATATCTCAAATAAGTTGAGGACATTGATTTACTTAACATAAGAGTTTTAATCAAGGATCTTATTCCGCAGATTGGGTACTATGGCAATGGATAATTGCAGTTTACGGGACCAGTAAAGACAATACAACACCATCTTACATTTTACGAAGAATCCTTCTCTCAAAGCAGCCGAGGATTTTTTTTATCCGCTTTAGGATAGAGTCCAAGCATCAGCGCCATAAAGCAGAAACAAAAACTCCTTAGTTGTTCGGGAGGGCTTTACTACTCAATTGCCGTCTCAGTTCTGACATGTCATTGTCAGAGATTGCACTAGAGTCGATGTAGTCAAAGTCCCTTATTACCTCGAAGTTAAAGCTGTTTGGTTTTGTCCTTATTTATCACTAAATCCATTTTTGCAGCTTCTTTTTCAATACTAACTAACGCACCAGTAACGGCCCGCCGTGTTCTGCCAAAATCGTCGGCACAAACTATTGAAAGGTGGTCCCTCTGGTCCTGACTTGAGAGTGTCGCACAAACCTTTTAATCACGATCTTCAAAAAATCACATGACAAGCTTATTTTAAATCAAAGGTTTCGGAGTTCGTTACGGACTTTGATGGAGCAGTAAACGTTCTCCATCGTCAATAGCCGAAAATCGGTGAAAGGTCGTTTTGGACTTCTTGGGTTTTTTTAAGAATCTGTCGAAGTCTGAAAATTTTATCGGTTATGGACTGTCCTGGCTTGAAATCACATTTAACGAAGAGTTGCAGACGTTCACGCAGTACGACATTAGATCTTGTATCCGATGTTCAAGAGGCTAATACGTCTGTAATTACTTAGGTGGCTCTACACTCCGGAGTAGACCTGGGGCTCAACCAAAATAACTCTCCACTTTGTGCGGTCTTTGACTAATTACCTCTAATTGCACACTCCAAGTTGGTTGAGGTTCTCTTTCATTTGTGCGCACTACTTATCTTCCTCTATTGTGTTGTCCCTCTGGGTTGGAATCGGAGTCTCTTTTCGCAAGGAGTTGATGTCCATTCGCTCTACATATCTTAGCCATCTTAGACGACTGATGCATACCAGTTTGATGTCACTGTACAGCTCGTTGTTAAATCTCCTCCTCCAAAGCCTCTCAACGCAAACGGGACCAAGAATCATCCGAAGAGTTTTGGTTTAAATAACAAACAATGATAGTTTCATCCGTCTTCATTAATGTCCATACTTCTGCGTCATAGAGGAGAACTGGTATGACGAGAGTCTTGACGGTGTCTTGCTACTCACCCCTTTTCAGGCAAGAGTTCTTTATTTAAGCACTGAAGTTATAATGTTACTAGAGATTGTACATGTACATTAAAGGTCTCGGTAAGACTGTTTCCAACCTTTATAGAGCAGCGATCGTTCTCCAACGTTATTTTCCATAATTTGATGAGTTTGGCAGTTGTATTTCGTCATTACTGAAATCTCTTTCGTTCTTTTTGTTTAAGTCTATGAATTTTTTGGTATGTCTCAAGCCAGGTTCTGAACTGCAGTAAGAGAGCCTTTTCTTTTGTGATATAATACTCTGCTTTGGACTACGTAAGCAGCACATCAGGCAATAGGTCGGTAACACCTTACAACCCAAAGACAGCTGAATTCCAAAATATACCATGCAGTTGAATCCAATCACACAGGCAACCAGAATAATAGAGGAGAAGAGTTGTAACAGGTCGCTCGAATGGGGTCGGAAAGAGCTCCGAACAAGACCGCACACCGGTGTCGTTAATGTTCTATGATCGAAGAATGGTGGGTCCCAGTGTAAAATATAACAGTAGAGTTTCTATACATGGCAAGACATTCAGGATTTGTAGACAACGGAAATACCCAAATACCCAAGTTCCATGTGCCAAACCACACAATTATGTATACATACAAGTTAAGACCACCCGGAGAATGAATGCAACTTTGTATCTCGAACAGTTTCACTACAACTTCAATCTGCTTATAATTTGATCTCCGTTCTGAGATAGTAAATGTAGCAACCTTGGAGGTCCCACTTAATATTTGTCAACACGTTCACTGCTACATTCTAATAAAGCCACCTCTGCTCCAGAAATCGAGACAAATTTAGATCAGGAGTCAAAGAGGTGAACGAATTCGCTATCGAACCCTCAGAATCGCGATGTCAAATCCGTGGAGAATTCGTTTCTTGCAGATATTCCATAGCTTGCCATTTCGTGAAATTTATTTTCATTGAATGTCTCCTCACTTCTCAGACCTCTATATCTGCTTTAAGGCTGAGTGTAACAATTAAGTAAATATCCACCATGTATAGCACGAATCTGTAATCATTCTGCTAGATAAATCCATACGAAGTTGGTGCAAAGTGGTCACTTGAACAGGCAAGCAACAACATGACAAACAAATCCACAACTCCAAATCCATTAAAATTAAGTTAAGACCTTCGCTCAACATCCTTGAATAATATCCCTTTCAGTCCGGCCCGGCAATTCGTTTCATATTTTATGCTAACCACACAACACTTTATAAACCAAGCCATGAAGTCATAATCGGATACAAAATCTAATTGAATGGCATACCCGCCACTGCTCCACTCCTCCTACATTGGTTCCATCCTCTTCCACGACTGCATCCATCTAATTGCGATAAGACCAACAGTCTGCGCGGACATAGAACCATGGGCCATGGTTCATAGACGAAGCATTATCTTCTGGTAAAATAACTGAAATCCCATCCTCCGTCCGCAACGCACGTGGAGAAGAAAAGCACAAAGGTGCTCATGGAGCCACGGGATGAGTTTCGTTGTTCTCTCTTCTTTTTCAACTTAATGATGTGTGGACATTAAAATGCATTGAAGTATCCAAGTTGTTGTTCCTACCAGTATGCGCGGATAAGGCCACAGTTTAGGTGGAAAAAAATATGTGTATACATTCTGCCCACAATTCATTACGAAATGCCTCTGGCCCCTACATCATCATCGGCTGCGGGACTAGTGTAGATCCTCAATGACTCTTCGAACCCCCTACACACGGTTCAACCTGCATTCGAGGAATTGTGCAAAAAGATCTAAACAAGCACAACCGAGAGTGAGTATGTGGATCAGCCAAAGTGAAGGGCATGAGGTTGAATGGTGTAATTTATAGTGAGCGTAATTTTTATAGGAACACCATTTCATTTTCAATCTCTTGAATCTGACAAAAATCGATTGAATAGATTTATCAGTCATATTGACATACAAGAAATCAAGTGAGTTACACAATAGTTTGTGATTACTTGGAGCCCTTTGGAATACTTCTGTTAGTCATTATAGGATGCTAGGGTAATACAAAAGTTTTGTGCAAGCGCATTACCTGTGTCAATGTTGTCTATGTTGTGTTATTCGATTATTTACGTTTTTCCTCTCAATAAGCATCTTCACTCCTGAACGTACGTCTGATGACTGCGTTCACTAGTTAACATATAAATTTCTTAAATTACAGTGTTCACGTTTAGTTTCCATGTTGTCAGTGCTGTTTGCGATCGAACTATCTGCGATAAATACGACGTAAGGTCTGGATCCTTCTATCGCATGAACATCTGCGTTAATTTCAATAAGTGTGACCTACATTCATCTTACTTAACCGAAATTAACACAGTATCTGATCCGATATTCGAAAGGACGATGGAGATCTTTTTGATAGTATAGTCATGAGTAGGTCATTTGGTGGAGAAGGTTTTCACGCAGATATGTTCATTTGGGCAGAATCATTCCATAAAAATCTTCGGAACATCTACCGTACTACCTATCAAATATAGGAATCCAAATTTCTATGAGTCAAATCACTCGTTTCTGGAACTTATTTCCGACAATCTTATGCTTATGCTTGCTCGCTTGCTTGCTTGCTTCGAATAACAACAAGGCAAGCCCCGGTCTTACGAGAGCTGCCTCGACATATGGTATCCCTTTACTATGAATGAGTAGATTTATCTGATGGCAGCTAGTTATGCCGGCTAATCAGTGTAGCCGGTCGCTTTGAGATGGTGATGGCATTAACAAGATCCGTGGCTTTATTACTTGGTTTTCTTCGCATTTAATTTCATTAGGCTTGCTTTTCTCTCATTGTATATTTTTTTTAATCATTATTTACGGTGAAATCCATGTATTTCTTTGGCTTCATAAATTCCATTTTGTATCGCACCAAGGTCTTTATCACACTTATGCTCTTTCTATTCTGTTGTACGAAACGATGAGCGTAGGAATAGATTTCTATTAGAAGTGATAGTGGGTTACGTCTCCAATAATCTCCAAGCTTTTAAAGTTCTACTGTAAGTATGTTTCCCCAAAAGTATGTCAATTACAATGGTTTCAAAAGTGACAAGGGTGAAGAGTAGGCTATAGGCTTAGTTCACTTTTTGATCTCGTTACCCTTCCAATATTTACACTCCCTAGAAAAGTCAGCGTTCAACTGCCAATCAGGTGTAAATTTCAATCGTAAATAATAAACAAAACAAATATTTTTAACTTTTTAATATAGCTTTTGTTAAATAAGCTTTTAGAATTCATAATAAAAAAAAAACAAATAAAATTCACTTATAGTATTTAAAATAACGAAGGTTTAACAACAAAACATAGATAATTCATGTGGAAAAAGTCTGCCTTTTTATAACAATTTTTTTTTCGATTTTTTGCACAATTTTGGGCAATTTAATAACTTGTTGGATATCCTTTTCTGTCAAGGACTTCTCGAAGCCTTTTTGGCATCGAATTAACGAGCTTAGTTGTGTCTTCAGTCCTTATGCTCTTGCTTGTAATTGTGTGCTGCCGTATTCTTCTCTCCAGAAGATCCCAAAGACGTTCAATGGGGCTTATGTAGATCTGGTGATTATCGGGGTATATGCAGTCGTTTCGGGGCATTATATACCAACCAGAGTCTTACAATCTCGGCTGTATGCTTCGGATCGTTGTCATGTTGGAACCGAAAATCTGAACCTAAGCCGAGTTTAGTGGCGCTTTGATTTAAATTATTTTTCAAAATATCGAGGTAACCAAATTTATTCATAGTTGACTCGATAAACTCAAATTTACCTACTCCAGCACCCGCCATACACCCCACCACCGCCATGTTTTACTGTGGGCAACAAATTTTCATTTTGTAGTGCTTTTCCTTTTTTTCTCAAAACTATTTGACGTCCTTATATCCGAAAAATGCAGAATTTACTTTCGTCCGAAAATATGACATTTTTCCAAAACTCTATTGGCTTATTTACGAACTCGTTAGCGAACGCAACTCGCTTTTGTCGATTAACCTGTGAGATAAACGGTTTCTTCCGAGCAACTCGTCCGTGGTAACCAGCCTTTTTTAGGATTTTCCTTACTGTATCAGGGCAGATGTTTTTGTTAAATCTTTCCTTGTTATTTGCTGCTATTTGAGAAGCAGTCAGCCGTAAATTTTTTTCACTTCAGACTTTCACTTCAACTTTGACGGACGACCAGAGCGAGGCTTAGATGTAAAAACTCCTTAAAACAACTTAAAGTTGTTTATCACCCTCTGGACAGAAGAATATTGTCTCCCTACTGTTTTCGCTGTATTTCTATAACTATGTCCGTCTTCCAATAGTTTTATTATAATTTTTCGCTCACTTATGCTAATTTCTACATACTTTATGTATATAGAACGTGGGGGCCGTGGCTCAGTGGTTAGTGCGTTGAACTATCGAGCAAGAGGTTCGAAGTTATAATCTCGCGAGCGTCTGACAAACATCCGAGAGAACAACTGATTTAGGTAAAAGGTGTCAGATATAATTTTTTATAAAAGATCTAGTGTACTAATATAAATGTCACCTACTTTAACAGAAAACGAAATTCACAACCGAAGCAAAGGGTGTGCAGTAACAGCAACACAACACGTTTCAGAAACAACATACCCTGGTGGGCCGTAATACCATGAATAGTTTCTTCCACCAATTGACGGTCCTGATCAAAACCGTATCTGAATTTACGATAATGCAGCGATTTTTCCTTTCATTGAACTTCGGTTACTGATCGAAGGCAGGGAATCGTCTGGACTGGTGTCGATGCGAATTAAGGCAATAAAAATGAGTTAAGTAAGGTGCCCCCTTTAACTTTGTATCTCGAAATTGCTACTTTGGGGTAGGGTAATGAAAATTAATGGTGCTATAGACACGATTTGTAATTTTTTTGCTATCGATTCATTCGTGTTACTTGTTTTCATGTCATGTAAAAGAATGATTACAGATGGTCGATGGTTGGAACATCGGTAGTGATGCACTTATCTAGGAGGAATTTGTCTTTTACGCTTTGGTAATTATTAGTTCGCTGTTTTAGTTTTGTTAGACAATAATTGCTGTGGGATTCTACATATACATAGATACATACCACGTATGTATACATAGATAGATGAACACATATGTACGTGTCCACATGCTTTTGGGAATGGTTCATAAATATAGTATTATAGATACAACTTTACAATCCATACTTAGCTTGAGACTTTGACCTAGGCGAAGCTCTTGGGAAAATAGCTTAATCCACATGGATCTCTGAACACAACCGGATTTGCATAGCCGGTATCTTAAGGAGAACTCATACAGCAGCTTGATCATCTTACAGCAGACATGCATATGTACGTCTGTACATAGTAGGATGTAGGATAGTAAACCAACTACTGACTCTAATCAATTGTTTCATCATACAAATGTAAGGTTTTTCAATAAATAAATAAATAAATAAATAAATAAATAAATCCTTGGCGCAGCAGGTCGATAGGACCCAGGGCCTAGCTTCTCACAACCATTCGTTGTTTTCAGAAAAGTGGGGCCGTGAAAATCTATTTAGCTGTTCCAACTGGGAACCTTAAACCCCTTGCTCCATAGTCCAACGCACTAACCACTGAACCACGGCGCCAACTCATTAAGGACATAACAATTTTGTATTTTAATACACACGCACTCTTAAACTTTTTTATGATTTGTTTATGTCAGAACGTTATTAAGGATTTACATTTTTATCGTTATGAAGTTCACGAACGAGCAACGTTTGAAAACTATTAAAAATTACCATCGAAATTCTGAATCGGTTGCTCCAACTTTAAGAGCCCTTACTCCAATTTTCGGTCGTAATATTCGTCCCACCAGACAGGCTGTATGTGGTATACTAGATAAATTTGAGTCAACATATTCACTATTGAATGTTCCAGTACCAGTGAGACAAAATAAACCAACTTCGTCGATTCCACGATGTGCACAGGAATTGAGAATCTCTTAGTCCACGTTGTTCACAATGAGTAAATTAAACGTAAATCTCTCAAGAACTTTGGTTGTATAAAAAAAGACAATCCAAGCCCTTGTTTTAAACGATCAATATCAATCACTTGCATGAGAAAGCCCTATTTAAGTCATCAACAGTGTCGACTATTCTCCTACAATTACTCGTACATGTTCCAGATTGATTTAGACCAGAGTATAAGACAGTACGAATCGGATCTTGAATAATCCGATCCTGTAGCGATTACTTGAATAAACATAGTTGAGTTAATAAATATGCCTCGTCACGATGATTGCGAATAATTATAATGACTCGACAATTAACAAACATCTTAACCCAAACAAATTAAATTCCCAGTTATTTTCGATGTGTTAGCCCACTTGAAAAGTTGATTTTTGAACAACATATTATGTTGCATACGTCAAGGGATATGTTTAGTATAAAATTCCCTGCATTGAAGAGTCAGAAAGTTTCTTATCTTCCTTATCTCTAAACGTGAATGGAATCCAAATAAACAAAGTTCACATGTGGTATTCGCACGAATACCTTATATCAAATTATAGCATGCCTGATAAAGCTATCTTCGCACTTGTTATTGCTTTATAAACAACTGAAAGTATACGTACTTCCAGTTAAAATACTTAGTGAACTATTCAGTTGGAAAATTGATATCGGCAAATACAGATCGATACGATGGTGTTTTGGGTGATCGTGGTTGCAGTTGTATTTGGAATTTTCCTTACAAAAATTCGCAGAGACTATTCGATTTTAGGATTTGCGAAAAAAATCAAAACAGTTAATGGTGCAGATATTGAAACAGTAGCACCGATTGCTAAGGGCTCGAGTATTTTGGCGAATAATCTAGATTTTATAACTTTGAATAATGGTAAGTACTACTAGACATGCAATAAATTTTATAAATATAACTTCATTTGAGCCTTGAGTGTTTAATTAAAGATGAACCCAATATCTCGTAATGTGGTCATTAAAATCTGGGACAGTGCACAACAACCGCTTATCTCTAAACTTAATCATTTATTGACATTTCTGGCTAGTTGCAATGGTAATCATAGTAAATTGCTCAGCTAATGTAGCTAGATAAGGCCGTTACAATAACCGATATCTAGGTTATTGTAACGGTTCTGAATGCGGGAAATAAAGCCAAATATAAATAAATAAATCCATCTAGTCTACTGCAACACCGCTAGGATTCTCTGGCTTATTCTAAAATCCAATCTAAAGCCCCTTTGTCTACATAAGACAATCCCAAAAGACATAGCTTCAGCAAAATTTGGTTCCGGGAGTCGATGGGGTTAGAAATCAATTTCTACTTATTTATCTTGAACATTAACTTGTTTCGTTCATATCAAACTATGTATATCTAACTTCACTTGTTTTAGAAGTGAGCTGCTTCGACTAGTATCGGAACCTAAAAATTAAATATCTTTCAAAATCACGCCCATTACCATATGTACCTGATTTCCCTTTTATATATTTAGACGCCAAATGGTGATAATAATTACTCCCAGGACCTCCGTGTCATACTTACAGAGTCTCAATGTAAACCACACTTTATACCTAACAATAACACTAGCAATTGTGTTGCGATAAATTGTTTGCATAGCAGCTACAATCTAGACATTTAGATTATTTTACTACCGAGTAAGATTATATTTCTGAAAATAGGTTTTATCAATTGCAATCAGTTAGAATTGACTCAGTTGTGAACATTAACCCTTTCAGCCCGGCAAAGCCGATTGATAGTATTATTTTCTTCGTGGATTGCAGAAACTGTAGGTTCTTGGTTTTTTCTCTTATGAAAATGTAATCTGGCAAAACATCCAGATAAGAAAAGGTTGCAGCTTTTCTGACACAGTTTTATAACACTTCGCTGATGATTCCTCTTTCTGGCTCAGTATTGCATTGTGTTTCTGAGTTTTTTGCATCTAGATGGACAGGTATTACACTAATGGCTTCCATTAAAATAGATTTAAACGCACAGAATACTCAGAGTCACACAGTACAAACAAACTGATACCAAAAGTTTTATCCACCAATATTTAACACTAAAGTAAAAAATACCTTCCGGGAGGGGTTTTACCTACAGCATTCTCAGGTATTTGATGTATGAACTTAAACCGAGCTGAATAATGTGTCACTACTCTCTTTTCCTACTCTCAGGAACTCATCAAAGAATACGTGGCATAGGAGTGGGCCTGAGGGACTTCTGCGTGATTTTATAGTTCTTTTCTATATTTGAGGTAGCTGGCGACTACAATCAGCAGATATTTACTTACATATCTATTGATTACGAAGTGTTAACTATACAAGTACACAATTGCAAATGACTGAGTTGTAGCATTTGTGACATCTAGTGTTACGATCACTAAGTCTCTCCTAGTCATCTTCGTTCGATGATAACCTTACGCGGTCCCTTGCTTCTTTCTGAAATCGAATAAGGGCAACGGTATGTACGACGACGGTTGGTCAGTTGCTTTGGTGCCCTTTAGTATGAAGACTAGCCGAATTCCGAATTCTAGATTAGACATCTCGTGTATTTGTGAAGACTTCTAACTTTATTTTGACTGTTGTTTGGTAGTCTTTATCCCTCCTAATGTAACGACTTTTACGGATTCTAGTTCAAACTCGTTACGCACTTCATAAAGTGACAATGAGAGATGTCAAATCATCCCAAGCAGCTGATACAGTCTACTGTTAAGTATGGTTCAAAAACTGTTTACTTCTTAACCTTTCATAGAATGGAAGGAAATGCAGGTACTTGGAATGCACTTCTTTTAACTATGGAAACCAAACATGCGTTTTTCGAATAACCTTTCCGGTTTCTCAGTTTAATATCTGCGACTGTAATTATAAGTATGAAGTCGAATATCTTATTATATCTCCCATTTTGACACATATTTATATTAGATATGATGAAGGGAGGAATGCAACAACAGTAAGTATCACTGTGGAACAATCTTTTCTAAACAAAGTACCTACGCTATCCCACAAAAACTTTTATATTTTAACATTTTTACATTCTTTCTTACAGAGGAAATATTTTACTACAGCCGCAAGATGGCTGCCAAACTCAGAAAGAGCTATATTCAGTACATGATTGGAACACCAATTTATAACATCATCACTGCCAAAGACGCCGAATTGGTATTTAATGACACCAATCTGATAACCAAAGGCATAATATATACATTCCTTTGGCCATTTATAAGAACGGGTCTTCTGACAAGCACAGGGAGAAAATGGCACTCACGAAGGAAAACCCTTACTCCCGCCTTCCATTTCAATATTTTAGAGCAGTTTTTGGAAATTTTCAAGTGAGTCCTATTTTAATTATGTTGTTTGTATATATCACTATGTAAATTTTTCAGAGAAGAGAGTCAAAAATTCAAAACTATTTTAGAGAAGAAAAACGGAGAAGCCATTTCTCTAACTGATTTAATTCCTAGGCTCACTCTTAACAGCATTTGTGGTAAGATTTGTATATTTTAACTGAGTCTATTTGAAAGTTATACTATTTTCTTATTAGAAACTGCTTTGGGAGTGAAACTGGACAACTTGAAAGACGGTGACGCATACAGAGACCACTTGTTTGGCATAGAAAGAGCTATGGTCAAACGTATTGCCAACCCGTTGTATATTTACAACTTTATTTGGGAATACTTCGGTAATGCGAAAGAATTTAAACCGAGCTATGATGGAGTTCATCAATTCTCCAGCAACATCATTGAAAAGAGACGAGCCATGTTCCAGAAGTTGGAAAGTGCAAAGCAAGATGCAGCTTTACTTGATGATGATGATGATATGTAAGTGATGTCCTATATCCTCTATTCTCCAAGTTCTTTTTTAATGTTCAATAATGCTGCATTTGTGTTTTAGGTAGGTTTTTTCCAAGTAGTAACTTTGACCAAATGGTCGACCCCCTGCTAGAACTTTGGTAAGCTTCGCTTTCTCATTTAGTCCGCTCGTCCTACGATTCTCCAGAAATTTAGTCTAAACGTCGACGATAAACGATCGATAAGGACACAGCACACTGAAACAAGTTATGCCACCTAATTTCTCTGAAATTTATGTATACATAACTCGTATTTGCCTCGTGAGATTTGGGAATAATCTCCATAGTCTCGCTGGACTTATTAGACAATCTGCAAAGTCTTTTATATCTTTAATTTAGTTTACAATGCCTTCTTGGAAATCCTGTTGGGTTGCTTGTGTTGAGCTAGATGCGTGCTTTATTTGTAATAAATAATTCCCAAATCATTTCTTTTCTTGCCTCAGACTTCAAAAATGTTTCCAAGTGCCCTGATCCGGCGCCACGGTCCTCGGTTTCTGTAACACTGATCCATACTTGAGACTGGCAATACCCTAATCAATCCTGCCTTCTCAGCTATGTACTGCAAGTATGATTCGAAAGTGAGTCCTGCATCTATAAGGAGACCTTATACTCCTAAAAACTATGATTATCGAGTACTTTTCCAATGCTTCCATTTGCTAACCATTATTTTCAATATACAGAGAGGTCTGTTCGCGTACTCTCCCAAAAAAAACGAATTTTCACGAAAATCTACGAAAAGTCACCAAATCCTGTTCGAGTATGCAAAAGTTTCATAGTTTTTCGTAGAAGAGAGCGCTCACGGGAGAGTAAACAATTTCCACATGCAACGAATTTTAGTGCAGGAAATTTCTTTGCACTGATTTACGAAATCTGGCAAATCTGTCAGATACCTGTAAGAAATTTTTTGTTGTTTGCTTTTGACGTCTAAAAAGTGGGTGAATTTCGTAGCTTTAGCGTTCGTTTACTTTTTTTCTGATTTTACCACTCTCTGAGAGAATTTTACCCCCACTCCTCGAAATTTCACAATCTACGAATTTTGGTGCAAGTAAGTAATAGATTTTTGGAACTCAGCCATGGCTGGAAACGTTTCTTAATAATATGTCTTTTAAAGTCTGGAGTTGTCACCATATTCCCCAAAAAGATCTAAATCCCGATAACCAGAGGCTAATCTTGGAACTCTTCAAGGAAGGACTAGTGCCGATCAGATATCGGAGACTAAAGATCGAAATCACTTCGATATACCCTTCAAGATTCGAACTTGCGAAGTTTGACCGATCAGTATACATATATCCCCTGATTTGGAAAATGAGATCAACATTAAATACAGATTTCGACAGACGTCTCCTCAGGATCAGGATAATAGATCTTCCTTGTCAGAGTGTGAGACACCTGAAACGATAAGTTTAGTCCAGCTTTGACATGCGAGCAAAGATTATTTTTCTATCCAGTAGAACGTACAGACATTCAACATTTTAGACGGTAGCCGACTCACTCTTAAAACAATAGCATTTTCAATAATCCGACTTGTCAATCGGTATTTATTATAATTTTTCACAAAAGTCTGACAAACATCTAAGAGAACAATTATTTACAAATGCCGTCATAGTTTCTCGCAAACAACTCCAAAGACTAACAATCTGCCCGTTTGGTAGAGAACTTGCTTTAAATCTCTTCTATCCCAATGCCGAATTTGTACATCTTCATTTTAACTGCGACTGTTGCTTTTGGACTACACACCTCCGATAATTAAATATAAACTAAGTACTTACTACAAAGCATTTGAAATTGAGGAGCTTGAAATCGGTTACAAAACTAAATCGATAACCGTGAGAATTTTGTGGAGAATCCCTCGAGATCGGACCAATTGGTTACCTAAACAGACTATCCTTGTCAGTTTGTTCTTCAGATGATCTGAAATAAAGTTAGATCATTCGAACAAGAATTCACAGGGATTTAAAAAAAAACATGCGCTAGTACCTGGACAATATTTATTTATTTAGAATAATACCCATTTAGCACATATCACCATTCTTTTTTCGTTTCCAGTTTCATTTCAAAGAAGCAACGTTACGCCATGTTGGACACTCTACTTATTGCACAAAAAGATGGCCTAATCGATCATCAGGGTATTTGTGAAGAAGTCGATACCTTTATCTTTGAAGGCTTCGACACCACATCAATGGGTTTGATTTATGGAATAATGAATTTGTCATTGTATCCCGATGCTCAGAAAAAGTGCTTTGAAGAAATAAAATCCTTCATTGATGGTAGGTTACTTACTTATTACAGGACTTATTTGGATTTCAAATTACAGGACATTTCTGCATTTTCTCCCCTTTCAGATGATTTGAGTACGTTAACAATTCCACAGATCAACAGCCTTGAATACCTCGATCGATTTGTAAAAGAAACTCTTCGAATGTATCCTTCAGTTCCCTTAATTGGCAGAGAAGCTGTTCGTGATACAGCACTAGCGAATAATGTACTTCTTCCAAAGGGAACACAAATTATGATTCATATTTATGATATTCAACGTGATCCGATGTATTTCAAGAACCCGAATGACTTTGATCCTGATCGGTTCCTTCCAGAGAATTCAAGCGGTCGCCATCCGTATGCCTATGTACCGTTCAGTGCTGGATCTAGGAATTGTATAGGTAAGAACCAAATTGTAAGGCCTAGTTTAACTATTGAAATTTATTTGTATATCGTGTGTTTGTAGGTCAAAAATTTGCGTTGTTGGAAATGAAAACTGTGTTGATACATGTGGTGAAAAACTTTGAGGTATTCCAAGTTGGAAATCCTAACGATTATAGATATGAATCTGGTTTTCTGCTTCGCGTGTCCCATAATATCAAAGTTCGCATACAAAAGAGACAATAAAGGTGACCCTAGTTCTAGTTCTTAAGTTATTGGAGTTCCGGATAAAAGATTGTATGGTATATTTGTTTTAAATAATTTCCCTTTCAGGAGGTCTTAAGTATCGGAACTGATGCAATGATACAAACGTAAACTCGAAGTTTTATACGTAGACGCGAGAAGATCGGGTTCTAAGAAATTTTATGAAAATACTTCAGGTTTCAGAGGAGTGGAGAAGTAATAAAATAAATAAATATTTGGCGCAACAGGTCGATGGGACCCAAGACCTAACTTCTCGCAACCATTCGTGTTGTGCGTGTTATATTCTTTACAAATGGAAGGGGCCTACTGTTTAATGCCGTATCCGAAGGGCAGTTTGTATTTGAGAAGCTTTCTCAGGACAACTGTACTCTCGGATGTTTGTCAGATCCTCGCGAGAGGTGGGGCCGTGAAAAACTTTTAGGTGTTTTCCAACTGGGATTCGAACCTCGAACCCCTTGCTCCATAGTCCAACGCACTAACCACGTTTATGTTGTCAGGCTTTGGATCAAGACATTCAACAACGAACTATACGACTTGTCCAGCGACATCGGCTTAGTTAAAAAAAACTCTGCAATAGTCGCCTGAAATGGTTGGGACATGTAGGGCAAATAGACACCAGGGTTCCAACCCGTAGATACTTTTTATAGAGAAGGAGGGATAACGCAGTTAGCAAAAACCCCACAAGTATGTACATAGTATGTAGATACGGCGTAGAAGTAGAAGAGAATCGCAAACGTATTGGGCTGGTCAACTGAAGGCAGCTAGACTAACTTGAGAGGGTTGTTGGTTGGAACCCATAGTAAACCACTCTGAACCCAGGGGGAACCCCGCTTAAAGGACCCCGTTAGTTGTTGCTTTAATCCTTAGTCTTCAAACAATGAACATTGTTTTCTTTATGGCTGAAAGCAAATCCCAACTGTCTAAATAATTTGCAAATAAATAATTTCCTTTCTTTATCATATGCAAACAAAATTTTACCCCCACTCAGAATCACTAAAATAAAATCTACTACCAAATCACTATCTTATTTCACTGAATTCAACCACCACACAGCTGTTTACGTTTGACATTTGCGAAAAATGTCTGTATCAGATAATTTTGTTTACTAAACTTAAAATCAAAATGTTGTGCAGGTTGTGTGTAAACGAATGCACTGATTTTGCAAACATTTTCGAAGGCGAAAGTCTGGAATACGACATTTCAAACCTCATCGCGAGATATTTCACATTCCAAGTAAGTGTATTCATTCCAAATATCATTCAAGTTTACTGTCAGCCGTGAACCTTCAAGGTAACACCAAAAGATGAACACTCAACGATTGTCTGCAACTACTGTTTGGACCAACTATGCAGATTCTATTCCTTCTGTTGCTCAGTAGAAAATGCTCAAGAAAAGTGGCAAATAATTTACGATCTAGAGGTAAAAGATGAGATAGATCAACTCAATGAGGACGTGGAACAAGGCAGCGAGGAAGTCCTGGCGTACTACTCAGAAGAAGACAATTACGAAGTATCAGAGAAAGATGAAAATGAAGTTGACTCTAATCAAAGCCCCTCATTACAAGAAGAAGACGAGGAAAGCCAATGCACGGATGCTGATTCTTCAACTCCCCAACAAGAGGAAAAATCAAAAAAGTCTAGACTCTCCGAAGAGTTTGATCGTCTAATAGCATCACACACGAAATTGTTTTGTAATGAATGCAATAAGCCAATGGAAAACTTCAAGAATCTGAAGAAACATGCCAAAGAAGAACATGGAAAAGCGGGCTTCATGGTCTGCTGCAAAAGAAAATTCTTTCGAGCTGCTGACCTGGCTGATCACATAAACATACACTTGAACCCAGATTATTTCAAGTGCTCGAAATGCGATAGATGCTTTTCAAGTCGGTACAGTCTTGATTTTCACCTGAAGACATTTCACGGCAATAAGAAGGGTGAAAGCACATTTTTCAAATGCGAACACTGTTCGCGGAAGTTCCTAACGCTAAGTGTTCTGCAAAGACATAATCAAACACAGTGTGAGGCTAAATCGGAATCTGATAAACATTTGTGCAAGGAATGCGGAAAATGGTAAGAATTGAAAGGATATGTTAAGTGTAGAGATGATTCCGTTTTTTATTCGAATCTCTGAATATCCATTGAGATCCCAATTGTGGGTCAAGTAAGTTTCATATCATTGCTAATTTTTTTTTGCAAGGCTATGTTGACATTCGATGAAAGTGTTTTAATATTGTTAAAACTCTCAAGAGAATAATGGGCTTCTAATACATAGCTCCATGAGATGAAAATTAATCACAATTATGTGTATACTTACATGTATGTATGTATATACAATTATGTGGGCGCCGTGGCTCGGTGGTTAGTGCGTTGGACTATGGAGCAAGGGGTTCGAGGTTCGAATCCCAGTCGGAACACCTAAAAGTTTTTCACGGCCCCACCTTTCGCGAGCGTCTGACAAACATCCGAGAGTACAACTGTTCTAAGAAAGCTTCTCAAATAACAAATTACCATTCGGACACGGCATTAAACAGTAGGCCCCTTCCATTCTTGTAAAGTATATAACACGCACAATACGAATGGTTGTGAGAAGCTACCTGTTGCGGCAAGTATTTATTTTTTTATGTGCATACTTCACCGAAATATCCCACACTGTTCTCTTCCCGGTGGCTTCTCGTAACATCGAGTATTTTCACTAGAAAACGTAACACTGTTTTTCCCTTTAAATTAAGTGGATTCGTTCTGTAATAGACATATTAGTGACTAAATCGCTATCCCCAACTCGACTCCAAACAATAGGCAACATCAGCGACCACCTGTCTACTGAATAAATCAAACTGTCTCATACAATGACAACTGCAGCGTCTTTTAAATTAAAAACAATTATCTAATTGCTAGTTAATACTAAATTGCTGTCGGATATCGTCGTGTAAGTCCTTCGCCACCAGTAGTGAACGCCCATTGATCAAGAGGGGGCAGATCTAAGAATTCTCAGTTCTAAACCCATTCTTACTAGTTCATACACATTCTATAATTTTTGACCGAAGGACAGATGGCTGATTAGAAGAGTACACATTGAGTTATGTGTACGTCAAGCTATGCTAGAACAAGTAGTGATCCGCATCATGCTTTGGGCAAAGTAACATGCTCTTTATTTAAAATTTCTCATGCTCTTTATTTATTTTCCAAATACGTGTACGTATGGTGATTTACTTCTTATGTGCTTCAGATCAATTGTCACCCTGCACCATTCATTATAATTGTCTTTGGGTAGTCTAGCACTCTTGGTGGTGAATGCTCTTAGGACATTTCTCCTGTTATCGGTGTTTATTGAATTTCTCACGGATTAGTGATCCGCGAAACTTTTTGCCTCTTCAATCACAATTTCCCAGCTACTGCCTATGATTCATTCCTTCATGTCCAACATGTTTTAAAGATGTAGGTGTCGGCCAGCATCTGTGTTTACCATCTGATCGTTGTTTTTAAGGTAAGGCTAGGAATATCGTCGAAAAACCTCGTATGCGTTGAATTTATTTTATCAGGCTATAAATCGGAATATCTTCAGGCTCTATAAGTCTCTGATGAGTGACATTAGAAACTAAGTATCTTGTCTTCTTACATATTTATCTACCTTACAGCTACCCAAGCGAATCGAAACTAAAGGCTCATCATTTTAATGTTCACACGATGGTCTACAGCCGAATGTGTCACTTATGCGGAAAAATTGTTCGAGGCAATAAAGCACTTGAACAGCATCAATTACAACATGCAGGAATAAATACCAAAGTTCGGTGTGAGATATGCGGTACGGAGCTCTCTACAAAGGGAATCTTAAAAGCTCACATGGTAGCCTTGCATCCGGAAGACGCCAGCGAAATTCACGTATGCACCGTATGCGGGAAAAAAGCACCTAGCAAAAGAGCTCTGAAATATCATATGGACTACGTGCATAAGTGCGAGAGATCGCATAAGTGCAACTTATGTGATAAGTCGTTCAAAAGACATCAAGCTTTAAAAGTATGTAAATCTAGTAAAATCGTTGTTTCGAAAGAATTTTGATGATTTTTTTTATAGGAACACATGACCACCCACACGGGTGACCGGCTTTATGAGTGTCCTCATTGTCCGAAAACTTTTAAAGTTCGCTCGAATATGCATCACCACCGCAAGCTAAAGCATCCAAAGGAATTTGAGGAAAATCGAAGGAACCGTGCGCAAATAAAATAGATTTCATTTGTTAATGGATATTTGAGAGTTTAGTATTATTTAGTACTTTAAGAATCAATATACCAAACAAATACATCTTTTGAACATTAAGAGTCTAAACACACTTTATTTCAAATTCAAGCAGGTTAACAAATTTAACGTATACTTTCATGTTAAAGTATAGAAGAAAATATCTTCGGTGGGTTAATCAAGCTGAAAAAACTTGGTCATCAAACCCAGACACATTCGATTGATAAATATGTACATACAGAAAAAAAAATCACTTCGAATAAATCCCGCAGGCACATTTAGACAAGTATTCCAGTCCATTGTTCTACCACATTGACATTACACGCACCATAAGGCTAGTAATATTGGCGCTTGGCGATTCCCCCACATTATCGACACCGAGACGATGAAGTATGGTTTTCTGCACATCCTCGTCCATGCAATTTCTACAAGTCACGAGGAGGCACTGCCAAATGTCTTACTTGTCAATAATGCAATGTCGTGTAATGACACCTACTATCATTGGGTAGATCGATCTTTTCTGTCTAATCAGACAGTTGGAGCGTTTCTGACCCAGGTTGAGCCAGATTGTCAGCCTATCTACAATTGGTTAACTTAAAAGCTCAATGCTTAAGCAACGGATAAACTAGAGAGGCGGATGCTTTTGGCGGTCACTTCTTTCACGTTATTTTAATGTTGATAGATTGTATAGCCTATGATATACATACATGTACATATATACACAGTTCGACTGTGAATTCTATAACGCCTACAACTATCCCATCACAACGGCCCCACCATCTCCTCCTGAGACGAAAAACATTCTCAAACAAAAATACAGGTACGTACACGATATAAAACAGTAAACCTTTTCCATTTATTCTCATAATGCGAATGGCTGTAAGAAGTTAGATCCTGGGTCCCATGGACATGTCGTGCTAAATGTCGTTTACCCAAATTTATAATGTACGGATATCTGAGAGTGCCTTTCTTTGCATCCTGGACGCAGTACACTTAATTTTTGATTTATCATTGTCGACCTTATATACTACGCATTTTATCTAATCTAACTATTATTCAGTTTCTCCAATCATCGTGACAATGTATTCTGGGAATCTTTATAAATAAACTTTGACTAACGTTCAATATATGAATCCAATGTCCAATGCAAATCTAAATTGCGCCAAATTTTATAAGACTGAATTTACCAAGAGTTTCGAAAGGCCAACTTTACCCAAGATAATTGCAAGAGGCAAACCAACCCGAAATCAAAATAAACAAAGTTTACAGGTGGTAATCGCATGTCTGATAAAACTGTCTGCTTAGTATAAAATATATGTATGTTTATATCTATGCGTGTATAATCGTCTATTAAATGAGACAAAAATACTGCTTTCAGTCGATATATCACGAAGTTACCGGTTTAGTTGTTGAATCGTCACCGGTGAGTATAGATCAGAGTAATGGTTTTTTGGGTAATCGTAGGAACCGTCCTACTAGGAATTTTCTTTTTGAAAATTCGTAAAGACTATTCAATCTTGGGATTAGCGAAGAAAATCAAAACTATTAATGGCGCAGATATTGAAACGATAGCAACGGTTGCAAAGGGATCGAGTATATTTGGAAACAATTTGGACTTGGTCTTCTTGACAAATGGTAAATATAAATTTTGCATCTTTAAAATAATTTATTTGTTTCATATTAACTCGGTTAACTAACTATTGCTAGTTAATATGCAGTATATTTAGTCGACGTCTATTGACGAGGTTTCGGAGTTGAAACCATCTTATTAATTATGTATATCACATATAGACGTACTTACCTACATAATTAGAAATTAGACAGTGGAACCTTCACAGTAACTTGTAGGATTGTGTTTCACTTTCGAAAACTGGTTTGAATGATGTGCAACGCTATACGTACATGGTACTTAGTTGTAGATACAACAAGTTCCAATCAAGGTATTTTAATTACAGCATACCAAAATAAAGATAATACATAGTCATATGTATATTTGGCCGTTGTTTATGAATGTATGCTTATTTCGGTGTACAAACATTCCCAAATATTTACTGTGTTTTAGAAGTACACCAGATAGTAGAGTGATAGTCACTAAAAGCACCTAACCTTTAGACTAATCAACAATTTTCCCCAAATTAAATTTGAGGGATCCAAGAAACATCGGTTTATGTCTTCCTTGTTAATAATACTTATGTATTTCAAATTTCTAAAAGTATCTTCTGTTTGGTTTGATTAACCAGTTCGAATCTTTTCTCCCTTTTAGTAACCTTTAGTAACTTCAGCCTTGTCATTCACATGGACCCTTCACACATATGTACATACATACATACATATGTCTTTTCTTCTCCTATTCTAATTTATTTTTATCTTGTTCAAGTTTTTGTGAATCGTAAGCAGTAAACGTGGAAAGATATGTATATTTTCCTATTGTTAAGCCAACTTATAAGCTATAAGCTATGTCTTCAGTGATTAGGCTTAAACTATCTTAGAAATTCGTGTAGGCGCATATGTATATGACCACCCCGAAATTCTTACCATATTATTTAAGTATCAGTATAGCTTAAATAATAAGATGCTTATATAAATAACTTTATCTTATTAGAGGAAAGATTTCATTACAACCGGAGACTAGCCGCTCTTGGCAAAAGCTATATTCAATATCTTATTGGAAGGCCAATCTACAATGTTATCACAGCTGAAGATGTCGAATTGATATTAAATGATACCAATTTAATAACAAAAGGCATAGCATACACATTCCTTTGGCCATTTATAAGGACTGGACTTTTAACAAGCACAGGACATAAGTGGCACTCTAGAAGAAAAATGCTAACTCCAGCCTTTCATTTCAACATTTTGGAACAATTTTTGGAGATTTTCAAGTGAATACTTCAATTCGATATATTATTCTAGATAAAACTAATCCTACAACTAATTTTCAGAGAAGAAAGTCATAAATATATCAAGATTTTGGAGAAGAACAATGGAGGAGTGATTTCATTGACTGACTTAATTCCTAGATTTACGCTTAACACCATCTGTGGTAAAAAATAAATATACTATTAAAGTGCTTACAGATTAATATTACTATGTATTTATTTTTCAGAAACTGCTTTGGGAGTTAAACTAGACAACCTAAAAGATGGTGACAAATACAGACACGACCTTGTTGGGATTGAAAATGCCTTGATCAAACGTACCTCAAATCCTTTGTATTTTAATGACTTTATGTGGAAGCACTTAGGTAATGCTAAGGAGTTTCAACCCAGTTATGATGGCGTCCATAAATTTTCCAATGATATCATTCAAAAGAGGCGAACTATGTTCCAGAAGCTGGAGACTGAAAGACACGATGTTAATGATGCTGATGAAGATAGTATGTAAGTGAAGTGGTGGAATGTATAGCTGGTCCAGTATGAGTTTGAAAAAGTTGTATGACATAATTTACCAAACCAGTTTTGCCGGGATCCGAAATTCAAATATGTAACGTAACTTTGAAATCGCCAAAAAAATCGAGGGTCGATATAAATAAGTCAAACTAATAGGTGGTGGCGAATCGGTATAACATATGTAAAAGGCTTTAAGGATAAAGAATCGCCTTTCTTGTTCATGAAACATACACTTTTAGAGCTTAGTTGACGGGAATGCTTTCGTACACGTACATATACTAAAATATCACCACTATTCACATTATAAATACTGATGCTGCAGGTACTTGGTAGCAAACGCAGTAATTAACCGATAAACTTCATACTCCTTACACCAGTTGAACAAATCTTGGTACTTTACCATTCCAAGAATGAAATTGTAAGACGTTTTCTTGAAACTACTCGTTTTGAGATTAGTTGTTAATATTTTTCTTAACTTGATCTGTTATCAATACATGAGCTTAGTTCAGTATCACAACAAAGCCTCTTTTGGGTTTCTAATACTTAACTCTAATACAATGAACGATACTATATAATAAATTATTACTTATCAAATTACTTTCTTTAATTCACAGATTCTTTTCAAAGAAGCGAAGATACGCCATGTTGGACACTCTACTTATGGCAGAAAAAGATGGCCTGATAGATCATCAGGGTATTTGTGAAGAAGTTGATACCTTTATCTTTGAAGGCTTCGACACCACATCAATGGGTTTGATTTATGGAATAATGAACTTGTCATTGTTTCCAGAAATACAGCGAAAGTGCTTTGAGGAGATACAATCTTTCATTGATGGTAGGCTTCTACAAAATTACTTTAGGCGTGATAAACAATTTGTAATTTTTCTTCCTTACAGATGATTTGACCCAGTTAACTATTCCACAGATCAACAAGCTTGAATACCTAGATCGATTTGTGAAGGAAACTATACGATTGTATCCATCAGTTCCTGTAATTACTAGGGAAGTTGTTCGTGATACAGCGCTGGCCAATAACATTCTTCTTCCAAAGCGGTCACAAATTGTCATCCACATTTATGATATTCAACGCGATCCCAAGCATTTCAAAAACCCAAAGGAATTCGATCCTGATCGGTTTCTTCCAGAGAATACAAGTGGCCGCCATCCTTATGCGTATATTCCGTTTAGTGCTGGATCGAGAAATTGTATAGGTTAGTATAAAGTTGGCTTGGAAAAGACCTTTAACTGATAGATATGTATGTTTGTATATCAAATATTTATAGGTCAAAAGTTTGCAATGTTGGAAATGAAGACGGTGCTGATAAATGTCCTGAAAAACTTTGAAGTTTTCCAAGTTGGAGATCCTAATGACTATAATTACGAATCTGGCTTCCTGCTCCGTGTTTCTCACAACATAAAAGTACGCATTGAAAAAAGGAAATAAGAAAGGAACTTTGCACTCGAAATTGTTAAGTTTGTTTGTTTGTTTTTTTTTATTTTTTAAATAAATAAATTTTGTTCCATACCTAACAAAGTATGCATCTATTCAACTTCGTCCCAACCAGAAAAGACTGCCCTATTTATTGGCATCCTTAGATGCAGTCGTTGGTACAAGCAGCTTCGGTTAATTGTATTAGTTGCTGGATATCCCAATTGGAAAGATGTTTGGCATCAGAAAGGATCTTTTCTGATCTAATTGTGTGTACTTTGGTACAGACACACACACTTGAACCTAGGCCAAAATACATAACATATATACAACCTGTTAGTATAAATATAATTGGATTGTGAAACACCATAAAAATGCAATCACATACAATAAAGTTAGGTCATTCCAAGCCTACAACTACGCTTATTGAAATAATGAACAACATGTGGCTAAAACGTATTACACAAATATTCATATGTACATACATATTACTGGTAAAAAAAAAATCGAGAATGACATATCATGAGTATATATTTACGAATAAAATAAGGAAAATGCATTAACATGTTTAGTATTGTATTTGTTGATTAAGAACCCAGCTCAACATAAAAACATCACTGCCAGTTGCAGCCTTTCTCTGCTATTGCTGACTTCTGATTAATGATTCACTTTAGGCTTAACTTGTAATGGAATTTGTTTCAGTAGATGTCACTTGTTTAATATTATAACGTCTGTTAGCTTCCCATTCTTCACGATGCATTTTCTTTCGATGGGCATGCATATTAGCCTTGGAATTGAATGTTTTCGGACAATGCGGACATGTGTACAATACCTCTCCGGTGTGTGTTGTCAAGTGCTCCTGCAAAATGTAACATTAACTATTTTTGGATCCAAATATATCGCAAAATACTCACCCTCAGACTAACGGCTTTTTTGAAAGCCTTATCACAGAAAGTGCAATGGTACTGACGTACTGTTTGATGCACATACCTGAAATGACTTTGTAAAGCGCTCTTTGATGGCGCAATTTTACCACAAACGTTACAAGAGTACGACTTCCCATCATGCTTGTACATGTGCTTCCGCAAACTGTTCTTATCTTTCAGCCATGAACCGCATATCTGGCATTGAACTTGCGGTCGAACTATACCATCATGTTCGTCCATATGACGCTCAAAAGCTGCATTTCCACGGATGAGTTTTGCACAAATTTCACACATTTTGTCATAAATTGTAGAGTGAATTTGATTCAGATGCTTTGTTAGCGTCGTCTTCGTGGGAAATCTACAAAAAGACATAAAATTTCAAATTTTAAGATAACAAAGTGTTACCATCTTACCCCTTTCCGCATTCAGCGCACATGAAGGTACACTCTTCCTGTGGGATATGCTTTACCCGATGATGTTCCAGCAAGTATTGTTTGGCGTATTTCTTAGGACAGTACGGGCATTGATAAATCTTATCATCCTCGTTTTGGTGCATCAACAACACGTGATTTCGAAGACACATTCTATCAGCCAAGACCTTTCCACACTCTGCACATCTACAAAAGAAAATCATTTTAAAAGAGGAACTCGCAGAATAATTTTAAGATGTTTACTTGAAATAATCTGGGTTATTGTGTTTATTAATGTGATCAACAACCAAGCTGCGTTTGTACAGTCTCTTGTTGCAACACACCGCATAACCTTTACGGTTGTGAATGGCTCGGAAATGACGCTTCAACTCGGTGAAGTCAATGAGATGAGCCGCACAAATATTACAAGTGAGATTCATATTCTTCTGTATAATTTCATTGAATTCTTTGGCAGTTTCCAAAATTCTCTCACACTTTTCCGATCTGACTTTTTCGACCTTAGGTCTTTCTTCGCCTTTCTTGGGTCGACCACGTTTTCTTTTAGCATTTGCATCGGGGATGGTTTTTTCTTTCTCTTTTTCCTTATTATCGGGTGTTTCCACCTTTTCAACTCTCCCCTTCTTGGGTCGACCACACTTTCTTTTTATACTAATCTCAGGAAGAACTTCCTTTTCGGGTGTTATCTGCCTTCTAAGTTTTATCCCCCTGGTAATTCTTCGAGTAGGTGCCTCTTCTATCTCAGGTGGAGTAATGGTCTTTTCTTCAGGGCTGTCTTCATTGTGCAATTCAACTTTTACGATTTCTTCATCCAAGTAGTGATAGTTATCACATGTATCATGATCGTCATCATCATCTGCAAAAAAATGGGCCATTGAGAGTTATCTATTTAATACAAAAGACAAAGCAGCCCAAGAAGTGGCGCCCTGGGTATCAATGAACTCGACCGGAGCATATACATCAATCTTCGGTACTGGTAACACAGGTTTTTCCATAGTGGTATCACGTTTTTCATCTAAGTGAGGAATTAGCCACTCAACCCAACCCCAACTAAAGGTATACCACCAATATTTTGGATCCCCAACATATGTACATACAATCTGTAGTGGCAAGGCATAAAAGAAACACGTTGTCTTAGTTGGCGCGCAAAAGTAAAAACGACCTTAACTGACTTTCGCAAGGCAGCTAACAAATATACCGCATACATTTCCCACTGCCACCTAAATATATACGTACTAACAATATTAACAAAGAGAAGATTTGTATAACTAAGCTATTCGAAGTTTCAACTACAAATGAGGTGAACTGAAACTAAGCAATGTAAACCGGTGAAAACAGAGAGAAGACTCGAACGCCGAGGAATTTACTTTCTAAAGTAACAGTCTAAGAGCGCACAGCACATTTTGGGCGCGAAGATATAACCAAAATATTTATACGTCAAAATGAAAGTCCCTAATGAGTGATTTTAAATTCGAAAGTCTGGCAGCGATTTGTCCCAGCTGACGGGAGGAATCGTTGGTTGAAAACTTGGGTTTTTGGTATACCCACTTGAATGTATTATTAAATGAAAGAACAGAACGTCCTGATCACAAATATATAGGTCCCAGACGTTTTACGCCCAGCCATACCCTTGCTAGACATGCTAAAATTATATTACAAATCACTTTGTTTAAACAATTTTCAAAACATCAAAAGTAAGTTATACGTCTTAAAATCCATAGAAATTAGGTAGATAGTAGATAGTAGATGTTTGTCCGAGGTTTTGAAGAAGTCTTTTGCCCCAAGCAAATCGGCCGCATTAAAGCAAATTAATAGATGTAACTATATATGTCAAGTATGGAGAAATGCTGTAAAGAATGAACCAAAACAGCTATCGCCATCAGATAGTGGTTGGGTATTAGATCACAACACGTACAAAGTCAAATGCTTCGACCTAAATGTTATACCTGATAGATTAGAAAATATTTTAATTAATGACGTGGATGCATCTGATAATGAATAACTTTGTGTTCCTTAACGTACTTGTTTTAGTACCTACAATGATAGACATGAATTTAGCAAAATTAAAGCGGTTACTTTGTTTTAAAATTATCTTTCTAACTAAATGCATATTTTTACTGAATTGCTCACGGGTTCAATATATATATATTCTAGAATATATTCCAATAGTTGAACGAAGAAATTTCGCTTTAGTTTGTGAAACATCGTCAGTTATTGTCATTCACGCGTGTTAATAGCTGGACATAAATTTACCACATTTGGAATATTGTGTAATTTTTCAGTTTTTTTTTTTTTTGTTTTAAATTCAAATAACTTTTAAGATAATTATTCAGTTTCAAGAGCTGAATTATGAAAAATGAAAAATAGTCTAAATAGGTATGGCAAAAGGACAGTGGTCCTCAGAAGAGAAAAGGGCTCTTATTTTGCAAAAGAAAGGCAAAGGTAAGACAGTTTCGAAGATTTTCCAATTCTTGGCGTGTTTGAGAAGATGGTGTATAACGCTATAAGGCATTTTCAAATATTAGCAAAACTTATGAATAAATGATGGTAAGTTGGTTACATCAATAGTTTTTTCCTAATAACAGCAAATGTGCTAAATTCGTGTCCAGGCTATTAACGGCGATTTTGTATTTTTTTCCTTAGATGTGTAATGTATATCAATAGTTTGTATGACTAACAAAAGTTACTGATATATGAAACCCAAAAGTATGAATAGTTTCATTTTTTAAAACATATAAAACATATAAAGATCCCTAATAATTCTTCTTTACTAAAATGAGTGTGCTAAATTCGTGTCCACCACTGTATGTATATAGATTAGTTATAGTATTTTAGTTTTCACCTACATGTGTAACTTACTTTCATTCAAATTTGAAAGAAGCAACGGTTTAAGTGATATTTATGCCTATATACACGCTTCTTAATTCTCATGTGTGGTATAGGTGGCACTTCCTGAAGAATGAACGTCACCTATAACGAATCAAGAGTTATTGCACTGGACTCTGATATAGGGTCGTACTCAGCAAATTAAATTCCCATAGGCTACTACACATTTCTACGGATAGATAAACTCCTTTCCAAGGAATATACAAGTTCCAGTTGTGATCGATGTTGTGTCTTCGAATATTTTTGTTATTAATCCTGGTGTTCCGCAGAAATTTCTTCCTTTATTTCTTCAATTTCTACTCCAAATTAGTCCCCTTAAATCATATTAACAGAAAAGAAGAGAAAATACTATAATATAGGGATAGCGAACGTAGTCTATTTAAATAGAAATAAGAAGCAATCAACTACCTGTTTCATGAAAAATACCCGTACTGTTCCGCAGCTTCACATGAATACCCGGTAATTGAACCTAAGAATATGCATCGTCTAAGTGTCACCATCTACTCGGCAGTAACGTGGCACATCCACTGTTTACTTCACGTCGACCAAGATCTTTCTTTTAAAGCGGAAGCAAGTTTAAAACTAAAGTATTGTTTTCACGTTCACGTTTCACGCCCCCAAATAATTGCTAGAATCTACTAGCTAAGGCTGCATCCAGAAACGAGCTTTTAGACTAATAGAAGATTCAATTATTACATCCAAATTCAAACCACTGACACATAGAATATGAGTATCCCTCTTAAGATACAACAGCAGATCTTTGACACAACTCAATTAAATTAGACCCAGTAAATTGATGTTTGGAGGCTTTACCAATAAACAACCATGGCGCAACACCTCCATGAACAACTGTCAACGAGTAAACTCTGGGATTTACTATCAGAAGAGTTATTCAATGGGAGTTCAATTTCTAACAAGTCAAACATCTCACTGCGCTATTCCAATTTTTTACCCTCGCATATCCAAGTACAAGTAATACAAAAATAAAAGGCAATAAATCATCACCTAACGTAAGAATTCCTTAGTTCCTCTTCCCGATTCCGATGGCATTGGACAGACTTTCCAAAAAAAGAAATTGTAGATAACTAATGGAATTTTCTAACTCAGTGGACAGACTATCCCTCAGGAGCCAAAATGCACGCTTATCAGGGTGAGTGAGGTTCAGATTATCACGTAGAAAACTGAAAACACCGATTCTCCAATGTACGATTTGCCTATGTTATGCACAGCCAAGTTGAAAGAGATTTTCATTGAGAACCAGAGCTTGATAAAAAAAAAGGAAATTTAAATTATATTATTCTAAGGAATAATATACCATACCATCTGACTTTGACCCAATATCCTCTTCCTTAAGAAGATTAAAACCTAAAAAGATTCATCATATAAGAAACTATCCATTCTGAACTCTTAAAACGACCAACTTGTGTTAGTGATCACACTCTCAAATGGCTCCTTCGTGACACTATCATTCTGATCATCTTCCTCCTTCAGATTTTTATTCGTAGTGCATAGAGTTTTCTGTGCTTCCTCCACTCGGAAACAGAAATTTTGAAAATGTTCCAACTGTTGCCAACACAATGTACATATAACTTTGGAGACTGGATCTTCCGGAGAAAGCTGGAATTAGTATTATATTTAATAAAAAAAAGCAGACCAAATGAATCTAGAAAGGATTACCTGCAACTGAAGGAACTTCGTGATATACTTTTGAATTTTTTCTTCGCTAAATATTACTATAATATCATCAGATTCAGTTAAACATAAACGACACACCATTTTGGCAAAATATTACATTAGAAATCGAAGTAAAACACTTAAGAACAGATTTTTTCTTCTTCCGAATTGAATTTGTTTATAGCCAAATTTCACAAAAGTGACATTTTCTATACTCACCACACTTATCTAGACATTTACATGGGCGACAAATAAGGCAACCTCTCACTGGTAATATCCGTGCAAATTGCGTGTACACTGAAGTCGAAATGTGTGTGTCTGTAGTAAAATTTGGAAATTCTTCTCAGTTTGTCAATCGCATGGACTTATCTTTGTAACAAATTCTACATTCGCCGTTATACTAATCTAAAATTAAAAATGTGTTAGCAATACATCATTGGAACATCAGACACCTAGAAACTGAGAAAGCTAGCTGGAAATAAGTCCACCATTGCATCGCATAAGATCTTAATAGTTACATTTAGCGGAGATTGACTAGGCAAACTTTATAAACCTTTCATTTAGTATTTAGTGTCACAGGTAGCCATGGTTGATTGGTTGGTTGAACCGACCCTCGATAAGAATGCACTTAGACCAGAAAAGGTCCATTGTGGTGCCGTTAAGTAAGGTGCGTAGGTCACCCTCTTACCCTTGGATCCATCCGCTCCTTTTTATCAAGGAGCTAATATTTGCCGTGCAGGCGGTTTTCAGATCATTGAGATCGTATAAGGTATTTACCTGGTGTAGACTTTCTACTGGGCATGTGCTTAGGAGGTGGCTGATGGTCTCCTCAACCTCGTTGCTACAAGTTCTGCAGAAATTGAGAGAGAGAGAAGGATATGAGAGACTAGGTGATTCTCGAATTGGCATTTAGTAAAAGTATTTAAATGAGAATCCTGCTTTCTAATAGTTTGCCTGGTATATCAATGAGCTATCTGTTAGGAGGTTAAGTATTTAAAGTTGCAACTAGTTAAAACCAAGATAACTATACAATATAGCTTTGGATAAACAATGTTCTTAATGCCGCACATTTCTTTATTTGGCTGAGATAATAACAAATGAATGAAACCTGCATTCATGTCTGCCAGCAACTGGACCTTAAAATGGCGTGTTGGACAGCAATCGCTTGATTTTAAAAGAAATAGATTCAGTGGTCAGAAATAACTACAACGCTTGTTGGCCTCCCACTCAGCACGATGCTTCTCCTTTCGATGGCCATGCAAAGTTGCTCTGGAAGTAAAGGTTTTCGTACAATGCGGACACATGTACAGCACTTCGCCTGTATGTGTTGCTGTATGCTCCTGCAAAATACTCAAATATTTATATATTTTTATCCAATATTCCATATCGTCTAAAATACTACCCTCAGATCCAAAGCTTTTTTGAATGCCTTATTACAGTGAGTACACTGAAATTCACGTTTTGTTAAATGCACATATTTTAAATGGCTTCGTAGGGCGTCCCTTGATGATGCTTTTTTTCCACATACATTACAGATATACGATGTCCCATCGTGCGAGGTAATGTGATCCACAACTAAGTGCCGCTTGTACATCCTTTTGTTACAGCACACGGCATAGCCCTTAAGGTTGTGAACACGACGAAAATGTGATTTTAGTTCAGCAAAGTCAGTAAGTCCCAAGCCACACAGCTCACAGTACAGTGTCATATGCTTCTTAATAATTTCGTCAAATTTTTTTGAGGTTTCCAGCAGCTTCTTAGATCTTTCTGAAGGGATTTTTCTCTTACTTTCTCTTGGACTTCTGTTTGTATTAAGTTTTCTTTTCCTTTTTAGATTAAAACCTTCGTCTGTCTTGGAACTTTTATCTTGTATCATTCCCGATTTTACAGATTTTGATTTCACTTCTATAGCAATTTCATCTTTTGCCTGAATTTTACTGTCTAAATCTGTTGCTACTTTATTTGAAGTAAAGGTAGACTCAGTTAGTTCTTCCTTATGTACTTCCAATATTTCAAAAATTTCATATTCATCAGAGTCTTCAATTAATGGATCTGAAACAAAATTAAGTTTAGCAATTCTATTTTGTTTAGTAAATATAATAGGATAGGCAGTTTTATCCTACCATATACTGATACTAAAATTACAAATCCACTTACATTTTTTACACCGCTCGCCTTACCAGTAAAATGAAACAAGCTTGCGCTCCGGAACAGTGTAAGTTAGGACAAGAGAAAGCCCATCAACAAACTAACATTACAAACAGAAGGAGCAGCAAGTACATAAGTGAAACATCAGAAAAAGACGTATATTTAATAGGTCCCCAAACATCCATTGATGAGCTTTGTAAGATGTATGGAATGACAGTTAGATGGTTGCAAACGGACACAAGGAATCTGTGGTAGGAGATATTCCAATTGCTAGCGACTCCAGAGACTATTAAGACGGATAATTGTTGATGACGCATAGCCAAACAGCCAAAAATTAAGTAACAAATGAAAATCAAGTCTCTGCTCAGAGTCCTTACAGGTAGCGATAACAATTGTGTTAATTTTGAAGAATGAAGAAAGTACGAAAACACAAGCCTGTGCAATATCAAGTCAATTCTAATGTATATGAAAATACAATACGGTAATCTGGTAATCAGACACAACAACTAAAGAATTGTATGTCGTCACGGAATCGAAGCGAACCTTTTGTATTTAATAAACGTGAATCAATTATTTTACACGGAAGTTTCTGCTTTTAATAGTAGGTACTTGTTTCTTTGAATTAATCGTTTCTTGTGCACAGTCACGTCCTAACATATAAATAATAATTAAAGGTTGTTTGGTCATAACTATCATGTTTAGAAAAAAATATTAAATCTACTAACCTGATTCAATAGTCACGTACTCCACGAACGGCTTCCCGGTGCTGATTTCATCAATTTCCATCTTCAATTGATCTTTATCAAGTTGAAATATCACTAGACTTCTTTGTGCATCCTTCACTCGATGGTAGAACCCTTGAAAATTATCCAACTCTTGCCAGCAAATGGTGCATATTACTTTCGATACTAGATCCTCCGGAGTAAGCTAAGAGAGAGTTAGCCATCGTTGTGGCTTAATCTGCAAATCAGCTAACTCCATTCTTATTATAAAGTAAATGCTTAGTTCAGTGAATTTCACACCTTAGATTAGGCTCGTAGCAAACTAAGAAATGGAATTAGCCGAGTTGCTAGATAATATTGGCTAGAGAATTACCTCCAACTGTAGGAAGTTTATAATGTACTCTCTGATTTTGTCTTCACTGAATATATCAATATTCTCGGCAGATTCATTTAAACACAGTCGGCATATCATTTCGGAAAACTATTAAACAAATATCCGAGAAAAACAAATTTACTATCCATCTGTTTTATTTGTTTATCAAGTGATTGGAATGTCATTGGTATTGATACTCACCACATTAATGAAAATCTACATGGGCTATTACTAAAGCTATCTTTCACTAACGAAATTGTTGATGAGACCTGCAGGAGAATGTCGTAAGGCAACACATATTCGATTGAGTATGGCACTGACCCCTTTTAATCGACGTAGTTTCATATTGACTCCCAAATAGGTCTGTTGTTAAAAAGCCAATAGTTTTATTTATTATATGCAACTCTAGATGAAGGAGTATTCTAAGACTTTGAATTTTCATGAAATCACAATCGTCTCTAGTTACACATTTAAACAAGATGAATGTTTCGTGGTCCTCCTCTAGCGAGAAATCTGTTGAACTACTGTTAAATACTTACTTCTCCGGGTGTTCCAACGTTACACCCTATCATTCGCAGTTTCGTTTAAGAGCCAACAATTTTTGGACAGCGCTAATCCTTACAAGTTATCCTTCTTATAGTTCTCTGGCGAATGAATGTCCCCTTTAATTTTTTTTTCATGCGTCCAAAACAGTTAAAGGTCCTTATCATTATATAATATAATGATACTATACTCGTATTATAAAACGAGCAATAAAGAACAAGGTAACAAGCAAGAACATATTAACTGATCAATACCCAGAAAAGGAACAAGTTCATCATTTTAGACAGAACCTCCACAGGGTACATATAAAGACGTCAGTAGATAGTGAGACAGAATCGACATTAAGACTAATCCATTTGGATGTCAAATCCATTAGCAACTAATCCCTTATGGAGATAGCTAATCCCAGCTCGATCGTTCATTTGATTTTACTTCCCCTTTTCCAAATAATGAGGGTATTACGCTTTCCGGAGCACCACGCTTTGAAGAAGTAATCATTAATCAATAATTCATTAAATATTAGGAGATATCGAAGTTTAACGATTACATTTTTTCTGTTCAAATGAAAATATAATTTTTGGTTTTGCAGTTGGGTGGGAAAATTAATGCACACTTTTAGATGTTGACACTTTAACAAGTAATAAAAAAAGTTGCCTAGCTTTAGGAGTTATTTTAATAAAAGAACAAATAGAAAGCTACAGTTCGTCTGGAACGGATCGTGTGATACCCTATTCTTCCAATTTTTTTTGTCGAACTACAACAATATGTTATAATGTTCCTCCATGTTCATGCAAAATTTCATGGATGTTAGCCCATGTAGAGAAATCGAATATTTAAATATCTCGTATTAAATAAATTGTGTTTAGTACAAAATAGTGAAATTATAAAAAAGTGGGTTTGGCAGTGGGCGGACTATAATCTTTGTTATCCTTGTATTGCTTTTATTTCTCAAAAGCCCAGATATGAAATTTCATCCTCCCCCAGTCAATCGTTTTTTTTGTGTGTCAAACCAAATATATCCTTATGTATAAGAGATGTTTTCAAACCTCGTTATCTTCTAAACTTATTGGATTTCTAATAGAAAACCCGGAATACACAGATTCATATAGCCCGAGTTGTTTTCCATATCCTTCAGTTCACTAATTACAGCGACGTCATAAACTTTCTGCTAATTGGTCGCATGCTGCTGCAGTGGTTTATCTTCTTAGTTCAAACCTCATCTATCTGAACGTCATTCAACACGACGGGCATCCCACACATAAAAATTAGAGCTTTTCTAATAATAGTAGAATTGGCACCAACCTTGTAAGCTAATTGCATTGCAAAATGTTTTTACAACTGTTATGACTTCTTTGATTAGATTAGTATTTTAGGGTAAATAAATCTGTTTATAAATATCTGTTGGATCTTTTAATAGAATTCTATCGAACAGCTTTCCGCTCTGGATGCTCCTGTGTCGACCACGTCAACATCCTGCGGATCATTATCGAGCAATGTGTTGAATATCGATCGCCATTTCACCTGTTGTTCATCGTTTTTGAAAAGGCATTTGGTAGTGTCAATCAGGAATTTATTTGGCGTGCCTTGCGCAGGAGAGACATTCCTGATAAATTAATAGCAATTATCAAGGCTACATATGACGGGTCCACATGTCACGTTTTGGACATAGGAAGCCTGTCAGAGCAATTCAAAGTCTAAAGTGGCAGGGCCTTATTAACAGGAAACGGAGGAATTCGATCGACTCTTACATCTGAACTCAAACACCTCGACTACGCCGACGACGTATGCCTACTGTCACACAGAATTATGGACCTTCACGAAATGACAGCAAACTTGGAGAGAGAGGCAGACGTCGCGTTGTTAGGCTGAAAATTAACTTGGCAAAAACAAAAATGATCAGCCTAGGACCGAGCTCATCAACTCAAGTATGCATTGCTGGACAAACGGTTGAGAGAGTTGAGAGTTTGCAATACCTTGGTATTGATTTTTTTCTCAGCCGATGGCGGAACCGAACTGGATGTAGCCAGCCGAATATGCAAAGCAAAATCTGCGTTTGGGATGCTATCCACAGTTTGGCGTAGCAATGCGATTAACTTAACCACCAAGCTACGACTGTTCCGTTCCAATGTTGAATCCGTGCTGCTACATATAAGGATGTGGTACCTGCAGGGTGACCCCCACTATCACGAGGAAGCTGCAAATGCTCGTCAATATGTGCCTACGTTATATCTTTAGGATTTTCTGGCCAAACCGTATCTCTAACGAACAACTATATCAGAGTACAGGCCACGAACCTATAGGCACAACAATACGACGACGAAAGTGGCAGTGGATTGCACATACTCTCCGAAAGGGTGACAGGTCCATAGCTAACCACGCGATGCAATGGAACCCGCTTACTCAGGATGGCAGGGTACGCGGCGGTCCTACTTAGCGCAGAAGAGTTGGGGAGGCTCTAGGACCCACAAGGGGATACAGGACTTAAGTAAGCAAGTAACTGAAAAACATAGTATCTTTTTCTTCTCAAAATAATTGACATTGTTATTTACAATTATGTATTTGTATACAGTTGACCCATTATAAGGTTAGAAACATACTTATACAATTAAATAAATGACATATGTAAAAATGTTCTAATGCTTGAACAATGGACAGAGTAACTCCCCTAAGTTAATAAAGTACTTCTTTTTTTTATATTATCAGAGAAATTTTTACTTTCAATTTTGAAAATAATTGTCATACAAACTAAAGTACATCGAATTGAGAAATGAATGAATACGTTACTAACTTAACATGCCTTGGACTTTCCAGTTACCATTATTCAATTATTCATTTTACAATGCTGTGACAGTTTATGTTGTATCTACACGTAGTGTATGGCCTAAAATCAGTAGACTCATGTGCATATTCAATATAAATACACCATAAACCAAGCGCTTTAAAACCATACGCATTTAAGATTGCCTTTTTAGTTATTAAGTAACTTATGTAAATAATATTCTTCGAAAAAGAATAACTTAACAGCTAAAGCAAAAACATGTCTGTCTGCTGACAGTTTCTACATTTTGAAACACTTTTCTTTCTTATTTTCGAAATATAATTTTGATTTTAGTATTATTCCTATTGGCATCTCTTTAACGTTTTTAACGAGATCTATGCAAACAGCTTTTATATCATTTTTATACATTTGTTGACAGTGTATAGGTGCATGTAATTATATACTGGTTTCAAGAAAGAAATAATATAATAATATATAGCACGAGCAAATATAAGTTGATACAAATAACATGATAAACAATTGTATCAATATTCAACACAGCGAAACATGTATACAATTTTACATAATTTTTAATTTTAAGTGAACGAGAGAATATCTTGTTTTTACTGTAGTTTATATCGAACAATGAACACAAATGTTACGAATTCTATTAACCTAAATGTGGGCAGTTCTGTTTTGGTTTTATTATAAAAATCAGTCCTTTGTGATGTGTAGTGATGACTACCACACATCTGACAATATTTTGTTAGAAGGGATGGATGTATTATAGTGTTGACGGCTATATTGGTCTATTGTTAATGTATGAGGGAGGGTTGAGACTGTCGATTGTGTCATTCCAAATATATCACAAATATTTTAAATCATTTTTTTTTGTTTACAATGAAAACATTATGTTGTTGTAATATTCTAAACTACTTTTCTACATTCTCTTTCTTTTCAAACTATACGTCCACACATAACAAGCAATGTTCGAAAATGTCTTACTTCAATCTAAATCTAATAAATAAGTAACTTTAAATAGCGCATTCTCATAAACAGAGCATTCCAAATAACAAAACCATAGAATAACTCCCTCGTCGCATATATTTAACATTTGGGGCATGTTAAAGTGGTTCCTGTTGAAAATATTCGTGTTCGAGGCATTTTGAGGCTGATGGGCGACGTCTCTGATCGAAGGATAACATTTTCTGAAAAACAATAAAAATATTTGGTATTATTATTAAAATTTATATAAATATAATGGAAAACACATATACTAGTATATGCATGTAATAAGGAATATCGTTGAATTTGTTTGCCTTTTAATCCACAGCTTAAACCGTTAAGTAAAAAAAAAAAATGGAAACAAATTTTTTGTTTCTTTTTCTCCACATGTATTATTAAAATTAGTATGTTACGAATGATGTCCTTTTGTCTACCACTTGAAATAGTGTAACGGAATACATCATTAAATAAATGATGACTTATTAGCGAGACATGGGATGAACTTTGAAATCTAAACCATAAGGGATCGTTCTAGTAAGCGCTAAGTTTGCTTTTCACTTGCGTCAATGCAATAAATGAATGAATTACAAATTGAAATTGACTATATTCCACAACCAGAAAGGAAAATAATACAATGGAACACTTTCTATAGAGTTACATAGTTTTCGATATTTACTTTTTTTATCGTTCATTCATTCATTGAACTACTAAGTGACTTCTTCAACAAACATACCGAAAAAGGAATATAATCTCTCCTTGCTAATAGTGATTGGATTATCATTGCAAAAATCGCACAGAATTGATGATGATGATCACAAAAAGATAAAGAAAATGTACTGAGCAAAAGTATGTATTTTGAAAACAGAATACTCATACCTCCGGAGAATTATATTTTTGAGTCTTTCGTATGATGTGAACCCTTTGACGACGGTAAAAGAAAAATGAAAAAGAATAAGTTAGAAACAAAACGTTTTAAGAAAAAGAATATGAACATGAACTTGTTAATCGTGTTCGTGTTTCTTTAGTAAATCAGAGCGTTCAGAGCGCCCTTTGAACATGGTCTGTACAGAGTGAGCTCGATGTGTTCAGGCTCTGAATGATGTTTTGGGTAGAGATCGTTGCATAGTTTTTTAAAATACTTGGCGCGACAGGTCAATGGGATCCAGGGCCTAGCTTTTCACAACCATTCGTGTTTCGTGTTATGTTCTTTTCACGAATGGAAGAGGCCTACTGTTTCCAGGTACTGGAACCGCTTACTCCATAGTCCAATGCACTAACCACTTGAGCCACCGCGCCCACTAATTGCATAGTATTAGGCATATGTATTCTGACTAAAGGATTTATTTACTTTTACATGTGTTTGAAACCATAGTCATTTTAGTGTGTAAAGTGAGGAAAGCCCTGGAACGCAGTACTTTTCGGATGCGTTAGTTACGAAATTACTCGTATTATTTTAGTTCTCTTCACAGGTGAAATCGGCGGATGAATAGGTACGGTGAGTATTTACCAACTTAAATTGACATAAAGTAAAGGTTTCTTTATATTTCCGCAGGTGGGTACAGAAGGAAAGCGACGAAGGGAGAGGATGACGTGTGTGTTTAGTGCGGCCTCAGATAGGCGGCTGCAGCGTGAGTCAGCGGTTCAGTGTAGTGTCTTGCAGTCGCGTCCGTAGTCAAATTGTTATATAGTCCGTGGATTTGAATTTATAAGTTGTTGTAGAGTGTCGTTCCAATGTAAGTGGTCGATTGACCGCCCACGTTTGTAACAATACATATTTACAGCTAGACATTATGACTAAGACGTTTTCTTCCCACAAATTTCCCCACCATCATGTAAATATGTATGCATGTACATTCATGCATACATATGTAAATGATACAGCTCATATTTTCAAAATAAAAATTAAAACACTTACACTTAACAGATCGTTTGAATATTCACAAACGGAGGTACACAAATCCCTAGGCTGTTTCGGATTCCTTGGTGGAAAGTGATCCCGAGATAACGAAATCTCTTTCGGCCATTGTTGGGAACTCGGTCTGCCGGTTAATCTAAAAAAAATTGTATATAATAATACATTCTTAATAACTTGCATAATTTATTACTCAAATATCCTATCTAATTGGTTTCCCTCTGAGGTGCCAGGGAATAGAGCTTTTCTTGCAAACATCTCCGCGATAATACAAGCTGCACTCCAAATATCAACTGCACTGCCATATGGCTGGCCTAAAAGTACCTCGGGCGCCCGGTACCACAACGTGACAACTACCGATGTAAGTTTCATTTCGAAGTCATATGTTTTTGCCAAACCAAAGTCCGCAATTTTTAAATGTCCTTTTGATGAAATGAGAAGGTTTTGTGGCTTGAGGTCACGATGGATAATTCTGTGTGAGTGAAGGAAATCGACTCCTGTTAAGAGCTCATGTGACAATCGCTGGAAATAAAATTCATATTATTTAAAAAGTCTTATAACTGTAATAATAATAATACTAACCTGTATTTTGGTAGGTGCCATTCCAGATTTTGGTAAGCGTTCTATTAAATCGGACAAGTCTTGCTCTAAATGCTCGAAAACTAAAAAGAGAACAAGCTGTCCTTCTTTTTCTAATAATTGGCAAACTTCTAAAAGTCTGTAAGTAAAATAATACAAGTCTTGAGTTTGAGTAAATACATACATAATAATTTAAACCCGTTGTTAAGTTTAAATCTGATCCGTATAGAATAAAAAACCTTTGTAAAATTTAAAATGAATAAATAAAAAAGAATTAAAAAAATTATTGGTTTCATTATATAAAGTTATTGAAATCACTTGAACTGACATTCTTAATGCGGAAGAACCTCGAAGTTGTTTGGTAGAAATGTACGTACCGTACATCACTACATCCACGGAAACTTATTACGTGGTATTTATTTTTAAGTTTAAAACAATGTATATTAAATTATTACTCTTTTTATTTTCTTTTCTCACTGAAAGTTTACTATGAATTCGTTTAACCGCGCGCCTAAGAGTATACAATACGTACGTCGACTCTGAGAGTAGAAAATACAAAACGACAATTCCTTATTTTAGAAAAGAAAAAGATATGAACAACGAATAATATAAAATCCGAATGGGAAAAGCGGATTATGACATACTAATGTCCGGCTTTATTAACATTTATAACGTAATCGGGATCCTACACGAACTATACGGCTTGAAGCAGAGTACACCTAATATTCTCACCACCTTTAATCATGTAATGTGTTCTTATTGTACTTGTAATTTAACATTTTATTATCCGTGTATACAGTTACAAATATAAATAGTATGTTAAGTATTAAAATAAAACACAGTTGATGCATTTTGTTTGTCTGAATAGATAAGTTTTCAATATTCATTCAAACGAGAGGTATTTACTCGTACATTTATTTTATGCTTTATATCACACCGTGAAATGGACACGGCATTAATGTTTCATACAAACATATATATGTACATACTTTGATATACAGTAAAATATTCTCATTATGAACCACCCATCAAGTGCACAAGATTTTACCAAACCGAAAGGGTGAACTTTATCTTCTTCGAAGAATAGAAGAGTGCTTAAGGAGCCCATGATCCGCATTTGCAATTGACGCTGGGCAATCGAATAAAATACATAGTTTGAAAACTGTGTGAAACTAGGCCTAAGAAGTTTAAAGGCTACACCGTAATAGTAAGTAACTGTCCGAATGGAACGAATTAGTATTTTACGGCCATAATAGCTTCTTGCTCAGATTCGTCAAGTTTTCGTTCATATGTACATTAAGGTTGATATAAATAAACAAATGGCACAAATATATAATGGTAAAGCGATTTCTCTCACAATCGCCCCTGAGAATCATTTCATCACATACAACAATTATCCACAACTTCCGTTTGCTTTCCACTATTATGGTTTAACCTTAAGTCCTGCTATATGAAGCTAAGAATGAACGCTGTCGGATAAATTAATTTACAATTTCATTCAAATCAGCAGACCATAAGACCAAGGTAAGAGCGATTCACTATTATTTAACTCAATACATACATCTCCCCATTTCTCAAAATCTGTCAAATACATCGGCTTTTAATAATGTTGATACGCGATCTCAAATTAAAAGGTTCGTCGAAAAGCATCAACAAAAATAAAATGTCCGGTGATACCATGGTACGCTGGTATCGAACACGATCAGCATCAACTAAAATTTGATTTGGACTTTTGCTGGACTTTTGCCTCTTGCGGTAGGTATTTGCGCAACGAAAAATGTAGCCTTCAAGGTTAAAATATTGAAATACAATACCTAGGAGTTTTGATTGCTGCAAGACTCAATATGAAAAAACACATTAATGCAAAACGCGCAATATCATCAGTTTGTAATCGTATTTCTAATAACAACATATCTTTCAGCTGGAAACAAATAATAGAAACAGCAAAACCGATACTTTAAACGGGGCCGTGCGGAAGAAGGCAGGTTTCTTCAATACTTCCTAAAATAATTGTATTGTATACTGGGGTATGTCCTCTTTTCCTGGAAACTCTATGACTGCACTTTGAGTATATAATTTAAGTATCGGAAATGGAACAAGGCAAGTTCCCTAAGCTAGTGCTTCATCATATCATTTCAAGAAGATGTCATCCTTTTCAGAGTCGGGAACATTTTAATTGCGGTTTCAATCTTAATTTAACATGAAGTTTAACGGATCTAACTACAACCGTAAGATCTAAATTTAACTCGCTCGATGTAGATACGAAAGATACGTAAACGATGCTCGGAGTTCCCAATACAGAAATATGATCTACAGGTTTCTAAACTGCAACTTAATCCACAAAATAAGCCTACTGTTGAAAGTAAGAGGGAAGCTGATCACGCTAAGTTTTGTTCCGTCCAGAGCTGCCAATCCTTTGCGATTTGTGTAACAAAGTAAAATAAATTTCCCATGTTGCACATTGCCTAAAATATTTTAATTTTTATGATGCGTGATGTACTTTTACAATGTACAATTGTGTACAATTCGCTCATTAGAAAACGTCTCCGTTTCTAAAGTAACTTTAAACAGAATTTAACATAAGAGTGGGTGATCATGGATGCATGAATAATAAGGTAATACTACCTTTAATCAAATTCAAATGCAGTAAATACAGTCCAAACAGCTACAACAAAATTTTTTTATTTTTAAGTGTTTTTAAAATCACTATTTTAAAAAGGTACGACCAACAAACAAGATCTTTCTCTCTATCTCTACTAGTGCCCTCGCAATTATCTGGTACTATTGTCCATAAATGTTTCTACCTACTCTCTGCGAGAACGCCATTGCCTGACAAATACTACTGCAAATGGAACTGCCTTGGTATTGAAACTGCATTGGTATTGAACCACCTCCACACAATGACACGGCGTTCTCACGCACACAAACAACACACTCGCTCTTAAAATAAGTTAGGAATTCTCTTCTTTACCCCATCCCGCACTGCTCTTTAAACGTTCTCTCTTTTCAAACATCAATTCGCTCAACAGCTGACTTCTCCATACATGCAAATGCCAGACAGGTTCTTCAATTTTCGATGGGATTTCATACTACCAACCGTTTACGTTTTTTTTCTTTTTCCTCTTTTGCCAACGCACACCAAAGCGATCGGAGCATCCATTCAAATCGCACAAACACATCAATACTGAATCTTGTTCAGTTGAAAAAATAATTTTGCTAATTCTCAATTTCAGCTTTCGTCATATGTACTCTTGGCATTTCTATTTTCGACTGTCACCACATTTTTTTATCTGCGTCGTCCGCAATACATATGTACATAAGTATGGATCCAAATGCATAAGTGTATACATGTATATGTTCGTGAAAAGACAAACGGCTGTGATAATTTAAATATGTACTTACTTCACAATATTGGGATGTTTCAATGCATCTAATTGTTTCAGCAACGATATCTCGCGCAGTGTTGACATAGGAACTCCATCATCTGTTAGGGCAACCCGTACTTTCTTCAAGGCAACAATATTTGTGGGGTTGTTAATATCACGAGCTCGATAAACCGTTCCATAAGCACCTTATCGAAATTAGAGAGAGAAAAAGAAACTTTAAAAAAACTAAAAAATATTATGAGCTTGGCGAATACATAATAAGAAGAAAAATGGAGGAACAAATAAACCGCATTAGATGGGAACGAGGTCATTGACTTTTCTCTAGCGGCCTCGCTCTCTCTGTCTAACATAAGCCGCCAACACAACTATCCCGTGTGGATATCAATACATACATAGATACATAGTAGGTATGTGATTATGAAATCAGAGGTGGAATTGACAGGTGTCTCATGACGCGGCAAAGGGAATTCCTTATGTTTTTGTTTATTTGTTTTCACCGATTATAAACAATGAGGAAAACAGAGCCACCTGTTTTGTGAATGGGAAAAACAAAAAAAAACAACAATTTTCTTTGATTCTCTGATAAACAAATCAATATCCGAAGTGAGTGCCGGTTTATAAACGCCACTGAGTCGATTAAAAATCGAATGTAGAGTAAAATAATTTCACTGTACCCCCCTACCACGTAGATGTGCGATGTGCCCTGCAGTGTTTTCCACAAACATTGTTAAGGCAGGTCGTGATATTAATTGTTAATGTATTATCCCAAATGATACTTATCATACTATATGTATAAACCTCTCTTTCTTTCTTGTGTAAAAGGGGCGGGTGTTATCGATATCGTTAAGGTCTAAGCTGAATAAGAAGGAAAAGGCTAGACTTTACAGTTACTGTTTAAGTTCTTCAGAAATTGCAAAAGAGTCATACATATGTATCATGTATGTATGTATAATGCTTTTAGTGATGTTAGACGGGAGCCATTGATATACTCATATGTATATGTGTATATGAAACATATGTTGGGCACTTTATAAAAAGGTCAGTTATGATTTATTGTTCCAAATACAGCTGTTCGTTTCTTTTGCCCTACGGACCCAGTGACCAAGAATCTGTGAATCTATTTGCAGGTAAATCACGACATCTGTCAAATGGGTGTAGCTATCGTCAACAAAATGGTGTCAAAAATTGACGAATTGTGGAGAGGATGATGTGTAAACAACTTTCAAAAATATTTTTCCATTCGAAGTAAAATTTAACAAAAGTACGTCTCTGTGTAGTAGAAACAGCCCCATCATCAGGGTTTGAAGTGGATATCGCGAATAATGGGTCTGACTGAATTTTCAGACTTGATCAGGCACTTTATTGACTTATTGACGGGTTCCAATGGTCAGAAGGAAAAATTCCCTACACGTCATCAATTGTGTGTTCACTGAGACTGGCAACTGAACATGTTCGGCTCTCAGGTCAAAAAGGATCTTTCAAGACTGAGTCAGAATTTTGAAAAAAAAAGATGGTCGCGAAGGAGACTTGAATGAGCTAACGCCAACGCTGGGATAGGTTTATGCATTCCGTTGTTTTGATGAGGTAATCAGAAGTTAGTTAAGTCAATAGTTAAGAAGCAACAAGAACCCATACCCCCGGTAGGATATCCAGGCCATAGTTTGAAAGGGGCTAACTATGCCATGTTCGTAGGGTGCGCACGACTACAGTACTCGGAAGTTTGTCAGACGCTTAGATGCTGCTTAAGGCTAGACGCTTAATATTCGGTCCAGGCCTTCAGTGCACAGAGTAGTAAGCCTCGTGGTTTCTATGGTAATTTCATCACGTGCTTAATAAATTGAGATTGATCGATCTGAATGGATCTGCTGTATCAGAAGGAGATGTCAAAAGTGGAAATTAGAGTCTTAAAGTGCCTACTTAGGTCGCTTAGTTTAAATTTGTGGGTGCGATAAAAGACTGGAGTAGTTTAAAAAATACAATTACAATTACAATATTAAGCGAGACAGGTCCATTGGAATCAGGGCCTAGATTGCCACAACTCTTCGCTCCATAGTCAAAAGTACTACTTTACTCGCGGCAGCCAAGGAGGTAGATGGTAAAGGAGTTAATTATTGTTTGGTCTGTACTAAACTGTCAGTTTGGTCTGTACCAAAGTGTCAGAGCTTATGTAACACAGCTGTACGTGTTAAAAAAAAATAGTAGTGCCCTTTTAGTTATCGGGATTCTAACAATTTTGGTTACAAAACAAATTTCAAACTTTTATACAGTGGGTCAAAAAAAGCACTGCACTGAAGAAACAACAAAATTTATTTGAAAAGTACGTGCAGATAGAACACATATAAAGAAGCTGAGGAAATAATAGGATACAGAGCCCCAATGATTGCTAATGCAATTAAGTTCAAATCCGAGCCCAAAAGTCGCGGACTAAAATAAAAACAACGGATTTAGATGATAGACAAGTTGTTCGATACAGTAAAATGCACCCTTCTGCACCATCTAATTCTATCTAAAAGAAGCTAGGACTAACGATTAGTGCTGTCACATACCGCAGGTGACTGTTAGAAAACAATTTTTATGCTTGCAGTCCTCATAAGCTTACACTGCTCAACAAAAAGCATACAGTAACTCACATAAATTTTGCTAGGGAACATGTTACCTGGCCTGTAGAGAAATGGCGCAATATATTACGAACCGATGAGGGCAAAATTGTTATTTTTGGTGCAGCTGGGTCCCGTCAATATGTTCGGGTCTCCCCAAATACAAAATATCATCCAAAATATACAACAAAGACCATAAGGCACGGAGGTTCGAATATTATGGTTTGGAGCAGTTTTTTCTACCAAGGTGTAGGACCAATCAATCTTATTTCCGGAATCATGTACCAAAAACATGTGTGTTGACATACTGGCAGGAATGGTGTTGCCTTATGCAGAAGATGAAATGAGGGTTATTTGGATCTTCTAGCAGGATAATAACCCGAAACATACCAGTTAAAATGCTAAGAAATGGTTTCAGGTCAATGGGGTTTAGGGTAATGATGTGGCCTGCATAGTCACCCGACCTTAATCCTATAGAAAACTTATAGTGCGACTAAAAGGCTGCAGTAAGACAAGCAAAGCCAGCAAATAATCGCGACCTTTGGCAAGTAGTACGAAGCGCATGCCAAAATATTTCCGTCAAAAGGTGCCAAGACTTAGTGGACTCCCTGCCATGTCGATGCAAATCAGTACTGAACAATTAGGGATTTACAACTAAGTATTCAGGTGATCTTATGTCTAAGAGTAGTTTTGATAAGAAATATCTAACATGTTTTAATTTTTTTCAGTTTTAAGTAAATACTACTATTATTTTGAACATGGGAATTTTCTCTCTCTTCTTTTTCTTACGCTTATTTTAAATTACGAAGTATTAAATATTATAAATATTATAAAGTATTAATGAATTAAGACATAAACATTTTAAAAAAAAATATTTGTTTTGCAACAGAGCTATTAAAACCGATATGCCTAGGAGCACTACTATTATTTTGAACACAACTGTATGTACATACATATGTATGTACATGCATCGGTCGTATCTGTACATTACATATTATTGTAAAATATATTTTTTTACAATGCTCTTGTATTACGAATTCTATTACTCATGTGATTTGTCAATAAGGAGCATATTTCGGAAATCAATGCAAGCTCGAACAAGTCCTTAAATAGACGTCTTAATGCCAACAATGATGTTTTAGATTAAAATTTTATCAACAAGTGTTTTTGCACTGTAAACAATGTTTGTATTGTATTTGTGAATAATAACATTCTGTAGTTGTATGTACTTAAGTATGTAAACACATTTGACAGCCTTCTATCAGAAAATTAAAAGTAAATAATTAAAACAACTGTGATAAGTTGAAGCCAACTTCAGCTTCTATTATAAAACTCCATGTGGTAAAATTCTTGGGTTAAACGAAAATAAAAAAAAACGATTATCACTGAAGCATTTTAAATTGTGTACCAAACCATTCCAATGAAGGTACTAAGAAAGGGTTGGTTGGTTAATCGATCAAGCAACTGGGTTGCAATCAGTTTTCAAAAAAATTGAAAGACTCAATACAGAAAGTTGATTAATGGTACGAATCAACAAGCAATTAGCATTTAGTTCGAAATGCCCGAATCAGATCCATTAAGAGGTCTATAGTAATGGCAACTTTAGGGAGATTTTTCCCATCGAAATCAACAATTACCAAATATAAGGTTACCCGAATATAAACTTGAAGGAGCGAACTTCAAAAATGATTCACACTGTGGAAGATCAACAACATTCCCCTGATCATAGGATAAAGTAAATTTAACATAAGGAAAATATGTAACTTACATCGGCGGCTATAGATCTTCTGCTATATGAATTTCAAATTAAAATGAACCGATTTTCAGTTAAATAAAAATGACTGACGATGTCTGCGACTGTTTGGACCTATCCCAACACTACATCACATCGAATTGAACTAAAAAATAAAAAATCTTCCGGTAGAATTACAAAGTCTGTTGGTTTTGAATCATTCAACTACTTCAAGTACCTGTACAGATCTCGATCAGATCAGATCTTCCTTATTTTACCCACACTGTCTTCTAGCACAAATATGTTAAGTTTCAATTTTTCGTTAATTATGTCGTCACAGGTGTAAAGTTATAAGTCTGCTTCTGAATGTCATTAGCAACATTAAAGAGCTCAAATAAACAAAAAAAAAAAATAAATGAATAAATAAATAAAAGAAACACCGAAGCTTCACTGACTTTCAAATTTTATGGTATCAGTTGAGGTTTTATTATGTAATTATGTACCTACCTACTATTCAATTCCATTGAGTTATTAAGCATTTAAATACTACCAAAGATCAGTTTATTATAAAGCATTTACCCAACCGAACTGACTTTGTGTTCCTAAATTGAAAGGTGAGTAAAATATTCCACTGCCTTTCATACGCTTTTTATTAAGTCAGCTGCTTAGCAACTGACGGTGACGACTCCAGCTTATTTTGTTCGCAGTTGTTCTACGAAAGGTAAGCACATTTATACAGATACGTTATGGAATTGTACCCAATCTATGTATAGTATATTCGTGTATTTTTCTTTTCACTTACTTTCGAGATGATTCAACTTCAATCTTGAATTGATATCAATGGTATAGCTTTTTGTTTAAATATGGTTTTTTGCATTAAATTCATCTGTTGAAGCAGACAAATTGGTTAACCTTGTTGTTACAGAAAATGTTAGGTCATGACTGAGAGTGTTTCTATGCATGTACATCCATGTGTATGTACATATGTGGATATTTTCGTTCGTCTCTACCAAAAAAAACAAAAAAAGATAAAGAAACAGGTAACATGAAAATAATCTAAAAAAAAAAATTCACTTTTTCGCATTAGGTACTTATTTCAAGTTTTACAAGTTTTTCTTTGCGAAAAAAGGAGGATCGTAAATCAGTATAGCTTGCACGATACTACGTCTGGTAAAACAGACGAATGAACATGGCTGTCTACTGATTATCTAGCGATCAACCAAAGTTTTTTTTAGAAAGTTTTCCCAACTAACATATGTATGCTGACGGTATTGACATGAATATATAAAATCTTGATACTTTCTCTCATGAAGCTCCGAAATACAATGTCTCCATTCCTATCGCACACCCCTTTCAATTACCTCCAACGGCTTTTCTCTACGTAAAAGAAGATTTTGATCCGTTGTATATTGCCTTAATAATACCTTTAGTTATAATGTTGTTTAGTTTAGGCCCTTTTGCGAAAGGCAATCCAAATAAACTCTATGTTAATACTGTCCTGGGTTACGATCCGTAGGGTTTTGCTGTGATCGGTACGGAACAATTTAAACCGGAGGAGAGTATTGTCAAAATAGATATTATATCTTGTTATAATGTTTGCGTCTAGAGGTAGTACACAAATTCTCTTTCAGTTCATTATAAGACCCTTTGGAACAGTAGCAAAATTGACCTTCCAACCTTTGAGTTAGTGCAACCAAGGGAGAGTCATCTAAGGCCACCACCTCGTTTTAGATAATTTTTTATATGGTTCTGCTTTCACAGATATTTACAACTATTTTTGGGATCAACACGTTGATATGTGTACATATGTATGTACATGGGTTTATCAATAGGTACACTATGTTAAACTAATCGTCCTAGTTCAACTTTTTTGCGGTAAAGTACATATATACACTCTGTCACAAAAGCTCATTTTGAATGTATTGGACATGCAGAGTAACACTTTAACTTTAACCAGTTGGTCTGCACAGTCCTCGAATCATGTTCAAAACGACAACGCGACAATTTAATTTAAAGCACAATACCCAATCAGATGGATTTATTTGATTAGGTAGTTTACGATTCATGTATTGGATATTATTGCGGTCATTAAATTATGAATGGTTACTGATATCGATTTTGATTGCTACGATTGTACCTGGAGCAGTGGTACTAGGGGTAGCATATTTAGCTACGATTCTTTGAACTCAGTGAAGAAAAAGCACCAAGGGGTGACCTTAGCTTGTGCGAATCATTGAAGTATTCCTGAGCGGTAAGAAATACTCTATCATGGTTGAGGAAAAAAAAAGTGGTGTGGATCGCAAGGTATTAGGTTGGTTATGTTAGTGCCGTCGCTATCCTTTAACACTGCTTGATAAAAATGTTACCCTATCCTTGATTTGGGCGCCGTGGCTCAGTGGTTAGTGCGTTGGACTATGGAGCAAGAGGGTTCGAGGTTCGAATCCCAGTCGGGGAACACTGGGTCCAAAGATATTGGTCGAGTAAGCTCCAGTTGGTGCAACTAACCAGTAGGAACAGTGAACACATCTTAAGATATCGCCTTCTAAGTCTTCTCTAACGATTTAATCGGATATTTTATTACCCAGTCAGACTTGGAATTAAACTAAGAGGTTTTTTTTTTTTGTATTTTCGAACACATACTCCTCGGTCAGAAAGGGCTTCGCTAACCGCTCTAAGTAGTCAATCTTCATATAATGGAAACTTGCCTATTATTTGTTAGTTTGTTTGTAGAAAAGTGACAAAAAAACAATGTTGGCGCTCGCCTTTATGACAGGCGTAATCCATCCTCAAACTTTCAATAAGTCACATGAAATGGTACCATAATCTCTAAATTGAATCAAAAGAAAAATTTTAGCACAATCGGGTCGGATTAGACGGGAATATGAGATAATTGAGACACTTTAAAAATTTGTTTCTATCGACATAATTTTGTGGGTACACTTTGGAATCACGTAATCCAAGTTTCTCTATGTCCAATTCTACTTGTGCGCGTCATCGAGGTCGCCAACACTCTACTGTGTTGTGCCTCCAGGTGAAATTTAAAGACTCTTCGAGCCGGAGCATTTGTATCCAGATATCCCTGTATAGTTCGTCATTGACTCTCGTTCTCCAAAGTCCGTCAATCCAAAAGAAAATTCTTACTCTTGAAACAGTGGGTGGCACTGTTCTTTCTTTGATTTATACTGAGATGTAACTATCAGAATTAATAACGGAGCCGAGGTAAACAAAAGCGCTTACTAACTCAAACTTGTAGGTGTCGATTGTGACGTTTTGTTCAATTCATCGATATTGTGTGTGACCCTTCTTGTCTTTCCTATACATATACATATGTACCTGGCCTAACCCCTCATTCTTAGGAGTAGGTCGAAAGAGTTCATAGTCCTTTTTTAAGCTCCACTTAACAACTGTTTGGTTTGGGTTTGCGTTTCCTTAGGGCACAAATTTATTCCATATACCGATGTTGATAAAACTAAACAAAGAACACAATCACTGCTACGAGGACATCGATAATGTCCCGGTTAAATAGGTTGAGTCGGGAGTTTTGTGGATAAAAAGGTTGAGGCGTAGAGAGAGAGAGAACACCGCCTCTTTAACCATAAACTAGCGACACAACTAATTGAACACAAGGCTCTATTTCTTTTAAAAAAATCGCACACTTCACTTTATGGAAACCTCAATGAAATATATGAGCTCAACTTGTGTTACCGATTTTATTTTACTATTTAAAGCACTTTCTTAAGAACATGATAACACTAAAATTAAGTGATTCAGTTTTGGCATTCTGGAAATTGTCGTACTATTTCATTTCGCCTACATTCTTCATTTCCTCACAAACAAACAAAAAATAAATTCGTTTTATTCAAACCAAATAATTCGCATAACAGTAACTCCATCGGCACTTTATTAACCACTGATTAAACGGACTCAAATAAAATAAAAAATCTAACTATTACTTTTATTCGGAAGTCTCATCCGACAGGTGTAACCAACTAGTCTGACAAAAAAAAAATAAATAAATAAATAAACAAAAGATAATGTATTCATACATATGTATGTACATACAACGAAGTAACGTTCTACTTGCAGATTATTTTCTAAAATAAAAACTACACAAATGAAAGATAATGTCGCAGAGTATACTTAGAATATACGTGCAATATGTATGTATGTTTGTATGTATGTATGTATTTCATACACACCAATGCAATTGCATATCTGACTATATGTTCTCCTGCACACACACTACATATATGTATACGTCTGTCAAGCAGATTGCTTTTAGTCAAAACGAGCAAGAATTATAGAATTAAAGAAAAATACGAAACGAACCTGTTCCTATTATATTTAGCTCCTCATAGTTCGACTTTACTCTTACAAAAGGATTCGGTGGCATTTTTTTAGATGACATTTTTTGCATAAAAGCCAACTCGCCCGGATTACACACTCACTTTTGACAGCGCCGCGATCAGTAATAGGCCCGAACACAATACCAAAGAATAAATAAGTAAAAAAAACCCAAACCGACGAAGAAAATTCTATTTCACCAGTCGATTAACGCCGGTGACTATACAATGCTGTTTAGCTCCACTTGAATCGTGTTTGTTCATATACAGGTCGTCCATATATGTATACGCGATTATATACTATATACGCGTATATGTATATATGTATAATTAATGTAGAATAAAATTTTTTTTTAGGAATTTTGAGATGACATTTTCGGCAAAGTTAAAATTAAAATTAAATAACAAAAACTGCAACTATTTTGCTTCTTTTTAGCCGGTACAATGTGTGATTTTCACAGCAAGGTCGGGTCGGGGTAGCTTAAATGATTTTCTAGTTTCCGGATAACAGATTTATTTGGGATTTTTATTGATTGGTTAACTGTAAACTGTAAACTATGCACTAAACAGCGAGGAATGATTTAATTAAATCGATAAAATGCAAAATTTTAACACTTTAGTTGGGAAAAATGTAGGATGTAGAAAAATGTATTCACGAAGTAGTCGTGAATAGAGCACACAAGTTGCATCCTTTCAATTGACAGATCAAAAATTTTACGAACATACAAGCACATACATATGCCTATGTATGATCTGTATAATTTCAGCATTCAAAGTTTACTGTTCGATTGTTACTCTTAAATAGTTGGCTGAATTTGGAACTTACATAGTTGAGGTATAGCTGAAGAGGGGAAATTCATTGGTTTGGGTAACTGCTATTCGAAATTGAGAAATAATTATGCCCTGTTTCTGAAAGACATAACAGAGGTAAACGAGGTTGTTGTATTTGATTGGGGGAAATTATTCAAAATTCACCAATGACGGTGGCTGGTGCTGCATTTTGGATTGCATCACAGTTAAGGGAATTTCGAGCTGATAGATGTGGAGGTCTATTCCAGGTAAGCTATGGGTGAATACAAGCAAATGTAGCTGAATGTTTCACTTCGAAATTATATTTTGTTTAAGGCTGGAATACAGGACAACGAATCGAATTGAATGTTGTTTAAATTTCCCATGCACCTGGAATGGTTTTTGTCTAAATTTGTTTTGATTCCAATATTGGATAGGGAAATGTGCGCTCTTATTGAGTACAAACTGATGTTCTCTTTCAATTTCGGGATATTAATTGGTTTCTTTGGGTGTTTTTCATAATAAGCGGTTGTTGTATTTGATGGGAATTTATTGAACTCAATTCAAATTAAAGAGAATTAAGCTAAATTACACTCGTAATTCTGTATGTACTCAGTGACATCTCAACATTTGAGTGCGAAAAATGTTTGATTTGAGTGGGGTTAGAGAAGAAGGCAAAAATACTGTATTTTTCTTGAAATTTCAGAATTTTGATTTTAGACCTATTTCCTACCTGATTGCATTCAAATTAAAGCAAATACATTACTACTTAAATTTAGAATGTAGAAATGGTGTTTCTCATACGTTTCAGAGGTCTAAAGAAGACAATAGTGGAAATAGTTTGGTAATATAGTCCATGGCATATGTACATATACAATCTACAAGTGTGTCTAGAGAAGTAGTACAAAAGTCAGTGACAGTCGATGAGCTTAGAACGATCTTTTCAAATATTTGTCCTACTTAGAACCACTAACATCGAAAATTTGCATCCAAAATGGTTGAATTACATCCCACGGGGTATTTTAACCATTTTAACGGATTACGGATTAAACAGATTTTGGCCAACTGTCCCAATATTATCGTGTGTAAGGATGTTGTGCTTGAATGTTTTTCTATAAGTGAGAGAAAAAAGTGTAAAATTAAAAGATGTGCCTATGTGCCTATGTTCCCCAGCAGCCCTACAGACAATTTGGAAGTGCATAATAAGGTTTAACCAAATTTAAACTTCAACATTATACTTTGGATATCACCTTAAAATTTAAGGCTGGAATACAGCTAAAGGCTACTAGACCGACAACCACAGGACAATTCAACGAAACGAATTCAATGTGAGTTCCTTAAATAACCCATCATACACCCTGAATGGTTTTTGTCTAAGGTAGGAAATTTCTTTTGATTCCAATATTGGATAGGGAAATGTGCAATTTATGATGTTCTCTTTAAATTTTAGGAAATTAATTGGTTCCTTTGAGTATTTTTCATAATAACCCAATAAAGGCGGTTGTTGTATGTGGTGGGAATTTATCAACTGAGTGAAATGTCGAACTCAATTCCATTTAAAGAGAATAAAGTTCAATTGCACTCGTTCTTCTGTTTGTACTCAACAAATGAGTGAGAAAAATGTTCGATTTGAGTGGGGTTAGAGAAAAAGGCAAGAACATTAAATTTTTCATGAAATTTCAGAATTTTTAGAATTTCCGATCTCAGACCTAATTACATTCAAATTAAAGAAATTACATTGTTAACTAAGTTCAGAGTGTAGAAATAGTGTTTGTCATACGTTTTAGGGGTCTAAAGAGGCATGAAGGCAAATTTGGTAGTCAATGATATGCAATACAAATGTATCTATATAGTTCAGTTCAGTAAAAAGACAGTGAGAAGAGCAAAGTGTGAATGATAGTTTCAAATTATATTATGAAAAGCCTCATATCTCGCCAAAAACCCTATTATACTGCCATAAATCTCGAAATAGTATTAAAACTTGACATTAAACATTAAAACAGTAATCATTTAAAACATCATATCTTGAGTATGTGGTGCCACAATTCGATGCTAGGTTAGGTTAGGTTAGGTTAGGTTAGGTAAAACGGGGTGGCAACATGTCGAACCAACACTCGGATCACTAGTGGTTCCATTGTGAACTCCTGTCGTGGGTTAACCTGAAAAACAAACTTGTTAACTTTGGGGCAGCTATATATGTACCTGATAGTGGCAGGTCCTGACAGGTTGTACAGGTCTCCGAATTGGTATTCACCGAGGTTCGTTTTTCTAGTTCTGCATAGGCTTGAGCATTCGCAGATGAATCGTGTCTGTAATCGTGTCGCCGGTAATGATTCCCGCGGAGAGTGCTAAGTTGGGTCTGTTACAAGACCCAAGATTTGATTGGCTTCGGCGATATCATGTTTTGTACAGAGTACAAGATGGGAGTACGTACATATCCTATGTTATTAGCCAGTCTTACAAAGGTTTTCTCTACATTGTGTTTCACAAGAGCTAGAGGCGGTAGAACACAGAGGTCGACCATTGTCAGGTCCTGTTCGGAGTCCTTTCATGCTAATTCGTCCGCCAGTTTGTTCCCTTGAATCTACGCGCATCGAATGTTTTTGTTCTAAATTTAAAATTTAGGATACTTTATTTATGGCAGATATGCGTTTCTTCCGTAACGGCTTAAACGATTTTGTTGAAATTTCGTATTTGGTTACTCTATGGTGAAAGACAGCTCAACGACTGGCCTTATAATTAATACATATGTACATATAAATGGTAAATGTAAAGTAATGGTATAGGTAACAAGATCGGAAACTGCTACGCCCACTTTTTATAAACTGTTTTTTTTTTTCTTCAGAATCTTTTGCTAGAAATTCAAAATCATTGTTAAAACGGAATTTATAGGATTTGACCACGCAATAAATGTTTGTGAAATCCCTTAGATAGCAACAATGCTACATATTATTAGTATTTCATCTAAAATGAAGAATGCCACATCCACTTTATTAGATGTTACCTACTAGAAGTAGAAGACTTGATTGTAAGATTTCAAACCTATAGAGTTAAAGTTATGCACTCTATTTGTTTATCCAAAATTATTTATGAAGGTTTTTATTTTGAGTTTGGCGTCCCTGATATTCGTGGTTTTCCTACCAATTGGTTAGACACGGATGGTGTATCGATCGTTGATGGAATTTCGAAGTTTGACCATACAAAGCCCATAGCTATTGATCTATTTATCGATCATATTGAGGGGCATTTGCGCAGACAGTCTATAGGGATGACACAACACCTATTGATTTTGCCATACCTATGTTCATTTGCATAGGTCTGCGGATCTATAGCATTAGAATACGAAGAGTATGAATTAAAATACGTACAATTGCAAGAAATTGGAAAATTAATTTAAATATGATATCTTAGACCCCGATTAGATGGTGATTACTTATGGGGTTGTGTCGTTAGTTTGTACCTAAGAAGTGAAATGTCCTATTTTTACCTCTCAATCTAAATCTTCTCAAAAAACTGGCGTATGCATACAGTTGTAATTAATAATCAGGATCTTGGATTAAATCAATTTCTCACAAAAATTAATGCAAAAATTTTATCTGAAAATCGACGAAAAAATTTAAATTCAAAATTAAATGGCTTTTATTTAAAAGGTGAATACAGTTGTGCAGTATTTTATCAGTAAAATAGACGCAGACGAATTCTTATAAAATATGTTAAATATAATCGATAGATAAGTATGTTTTCTTAAAAAAGGGGTAAAACATGTAAAGTCTTAGGCACTAATAGTGACAGTAACCACTGTGTACCTAGAATTGTATTTAAAAAGTTGTTCCATTTGTTCTAATCAATACCAACTTCAGAGCTTCAGACCTTTGGAGTAAGCGCTACCTAAACCACATATGTACATACATATGTATATTTGATTCATTATAATAAAAATTATATTTAGGTTTCAAGGAATTACATTAGGTTTTATTCTTACATATATCAGAGGAGGCTAGATGATTACCAAAAGTAAGTACTAAGTAAATAGTTTTTGTCATTTTAATACTTTACCAGTTGTGTACTCACCTACATAAAAATTTTAATATTTATGTTTAAACCATTCATCTCAATGGTTAATAAATGAAAATTAATAACAACAAATAGGGAAATATTCCATCAAATGCAAGCGACAGCGCATGTATTTCGAGGAATTGGTTCTTCACTTGGACTCTATTTGATAAAAATGCTCTAAAATGTGGTTCTTGTCTATGGATGCGACCTAATTTACGAGTGGAATCAGACACTCAATCGATTTTAAGAGATTTATCAATGTTTCACTCGAAATTCTTATTGTACTCATATAAGGAGTGGGAAGTTGTTTCAATTGAGTGCTTCAATAAAAATCGTTAAAAAGTTTAGATATTTTGGTAAAATTTTATTTCAATATTCTTTTGTAAAAAATAACTTAATAAGAGGTTGAAGTCGCCTATGAAATTTGTTGACCAGTTTTGACTTGATTTCTAGAGATATAGTGGTTTTGATTGTCCATATAAGCGAGATAACTTTTCTCAAGGACGTCAACGGTATCTTTATATCTCAACGTAACACTAAATAGTCAATATTCGTATAATTTGTATCCACTTTGGTGGATTAATTTATTGAGAATGTACAAAACAAAACGGATTGAAGTATGTTCTCCTATTTTTTTCTTCTTTAGTTCAGAGCACCGAGCGCGTGTTTGTTTTTCGTTCAGAGCTTACTCTATTAGTTCAGAATGAATTGACTGAACATCTCGAGCTAAACCGGAGAACAGTGAATTTTGACGTTTAACTGGCGTTAGAGCATTGGAAAACTATAATAGAAAATTGATTGAAATGACGTTCAAGGTCTTGTTGGGAACTAATTATTAGTAGTTAATAATTAAAAAAGTATTTTAGTGAACCAAAGCATGAATCTTGGGTTAAGTGAAATTTGTGAAATAGACACATGTACAATTTAAGCCATGGATAGTTAGATCATAATCAATGCAGTATTTTAGTCATTTGTTTGGTGTTTCACGCAAAATCATCTTTACATTGCATGAATTCATTAACATATAAAATTGTCACATTTAGGCAGAAGAAAATCCTCACACTTTCTGAAAAATCATTACATTCAAAAAATAGTACTATTTGGTGTTGGTTTTAGGCTGGAGGAGACATTGGTCCTTCAACGATGCTAATGGAAGAGCTTTTACTGTCAGTTGAGGAAGTTATAGACAAATAATGTAAGTGGATTTTTTTTTGTGGCCTTAAATGAAAAGAATAAACACAGAAGATATTTTTTTATTGATTTTTTTTTTCTATGAGTCACAAAACACGTTAAAACATTGATTATTGGTGTCTAAGTATACTGGTCGATTAATTTCACGTAGGTAATGCTGACATAAATTAGCTACCATCATGGGATATAACACCATTAGATTACGTTTTTTTCGAGTTTCTGAAAATGAAAAAGGCAACAGTTGGTGGATCTAATGCATGTATCCCGATAAGTGATCCACATTACGCACCATTTATCATAAGACTACGAAAAAACTTCAAACATAACTGAGAATTACCTCATCACAGGTTTTCAAGCGGGTCACTGACTAGTTAAAAGGTATTTGAAAACGTACAAGAGTACCGGACGGTATAGAATTAATTCATTACATTCCTTTTTAATTGCAAGTATTTCATTAGAACAAGTCGAGGAAACATTTGTCTTTACCTTTTGCCTGATCAAACTTACTGAACCGAAAGCTATCATTCTGTCACATAAATTTGTATCCCAACCGGACATGAAAATAAAGAAGAGCATAATCCGTTCTTTAAAAAACTTTAAAAGACCGAATCTAATAACATAAGCCTGTATCGGGCAGTGTTGCCAGAATTAGGGATTTTTTTTTCCAAGTCTAGTTAAAAAACAGCGCAATTTCGGACATTCTAGGTACTAGTGAAAATAGGAAACTAAATTAATTTTATTTTAAATAAAATATGTTTATTGTTAATAATATTTTTCTACCATTAAGCATTTTAGTTTTCATTTTAAAGTATACATTCAATTACTGTTTAGCTTCAAAGTATTGACATTGTTAAAGATCGTGCAGGGTCAAAAGTATTGTCCTTAATGGAATGGTAGACGAGAATGTCGAAAATACGGAATTCCTTTTGAGCCCATAAGTACTTGCAGTACTATGCATAGATGAATTTCTTTCATGGTAATTTCTTTTCTTGGTTCAAAAGGGTCACTCTAATCGCAGTAGTGTGAAGAATGCGCCTGTTTTGAGTCTGAATATTTTTATAGCTAATATTTCCTTTATTAAAAACGACAAAACTATAGCAAGGCATGGTTTTTAACGCGAATCCATGCCCAAAGTTGATGAGAAATCACCTTGACTATCCTCCAACAGTCAATTAATATAGGGTTCAATATTCAGGCAAGTAATGGCATTATTGTATTGATATTGTAGGGTTCTTTTTCCTTTAACTCTCGCATTGGAACTTAAACCAATACAACTATTAACTGCAAACGGAACCATAAATACCAAGTTGCAAAGGAAACGAATGAACAGTATTTCCATAAATTTTGTTGGTTCTTTTTTTTTCTATTTTATACTTGGTTTCCGATAGAGTCAAGTGAAATGTACATACTGTATGTATTTGTAGGTAGAAGTTAATATTTCCACACAAAAGATGTGGCTTAAACAAAAATACCAAAAGGAGTGACAATTATTGCCAGAATTTAGCGGTTGGTTTGTTTCACTTGATTCTTGCTCTTTTCCTCCTTTTTGTAAAAATGTATATTTTACTAGTGATTCTAGGGAATTTTTGACGTTCATCAATTGAAAACTCTCTGGGAACACTGATCCGCTCCAACTTTAAAGATAGTTTTGAACTGCTGCAAAGATATATAAATACTTTCATCTTTATTTGAATGTTAGCCATGCCTTACATGGTAATATAGGCAGCACTGGCAAAGTTACGGCCATTAAAAAATCGAGCTAACACTACACTGTTACTAAACTGTGTCTTGATTAGTTTGTATAAGATGTATATTATTATCCCAAACGAGTAGGTTTAAGTATGACCTAGAAAGTAGTTTAAGTCTACGGTGGGAATTTATTTTAATTTGAGTTAAAGTACTCTCATCTAACTTAAGAGAGTAATATCCGATTTGAGCCAAAGCTTTTCGCTCCCATATTCCATTTTATACAAAAATGCCAAAAAGCACTCGATTTGAGCGGTTTTTTATATTCAAAGCATTTGATCGCGAAAATGTTGTAAAATTTAAAATTTTACAAAACATAGAAACTGGATACAAATTAGGTTCGTAATGCCCGACAATCACTGGGTAGAAGATACTACGTGATTCTTTCTTCAATATCTGGCCATATAAGGCTAGAAGGTAATAAAACAACCGACTAACAGGAAAGTAACATTCAAAGGTCCTAAACCATTGTGTGTAGTAGTGGAAAACACCCTCAAAGGAACTAGAAAGAGAAAACAGAGAAAGAACTTGGGGTAACGCTAACAGGCACCTGGAATCTTCTGATCCGAGACTGAATTTTTTGGGCCAGTACCAATTTATTAAATGAAGAAGTACCGTCAATCTTAAAATCACCTTTCGAATCTTAAAAGAAACTAGAAACCTCCGCCAAGACGTGGGTTTCTGCTTTGAATTTAGATTTGGAGTACATACATTTGTAAGATTACTAGTAAAACACGATGAAATCAAAAGTTAACTTTGGACATATACGGTACTTAACAACTTCGTTCTTAATGCACAACTTTACTTTGCGCACAGATAGTGTTTAAACAGGGTATAAACTTGGCATTGGACATGGGGTGGTGATGTACAATATCTCAAATAATTGGGAAACCCTAGCCATTTTGGAAACTTTGCCATTTTATTTTCTCATCGTGGGTTGTTCGCTTGGTGTTTCTGTAATTTTAAACTTCCATGACGGCTACAATAAGTCTCTGCATAGAAGGATTTGTGCAATTAAATGTTCTTAGTTTTTGTAGTTCCATAAAAAAATTACCTTCTTCTTGTAACATAATTGTTTAAATCACTATAAGTTATCGACCGTTGAGTAGTGAGTAGTTTAAGAAGTCTCAAGTATAGTCGAAATAAAGTGGAAAATAGTTTCTTTCCTTCTTTATCCCTGAAGAGTCAACAAAATCGTTTGAATGCAGGTCTAGCTCTGTGGTTTTCTATTAGATTGTGTCCAGTGATGGCACCTTATGAAGTGTCAATCTGTTAAGAGAGATCAAATTCTTAGAGCATTTCAGAATTACAGCTTTAATTTGAGTTTGCATGTAGTGATTGGTATACCTAACCTAAGGTAAGCTTATCTGGTAAAATAGGTATGATTATTCTTACACCTCGTTATGCAACAAATAAGAATATTAAAACTCTAAGAGAGACCATATATATTCTAGAACTACTTTTGAATTGTTAGAGAAAGACTGGAAGGTCTAATTGAATAGCACATTTTTACTTGTCAAGAGTTTTTGCCTGAGACACGACAATATTTCACTTCCTTCGATCCCGGGCACGCTGCTCCAGTTGTAAAGACTGGTCTGGCATTTGCGATTCCTGAAAATCGAAGTTCGGTCTTACTTTACTTCTTGAACCTGAATTCGAAGAGACTCTTTGCTGCAATATTATTATCCATTCGCTTGATGTGGCCGAGCCAGTGTAGTCAACGTGTTTGACTTTTTGGACTACATCTACATTGTGGTACATTTCATGGAGTATGCGGTTGTGTCTTCTCCTCCATTCGCCCTCCTCGCATACAGGACCAAAAATTCGACGAAGAATTTTTCTTTCGAAAGCGCTCAATATCTGCTCTGCTTCACTGCTTGTCGTACAGCACTCGGCTCGGTTTTGTAGTGCATGTACATATTTTGTCTTCCGAGTTAGAAGTTTTAAACCCATTTGATTCGACAAACTGAAGCGGTTTTCGAGTCTTCGCCAAGGTAAGGATAAAACTTTTGCCATAACTATCAATTTCGTCTGGAAATCATTACTGTGTTTTGGAAGACGGAGAGATAGAGTGAGATTAAGTTTTTTTTAAGAAAACACCACTTTCCACGTTATTAATCTTTGATCTGTCTTCAATCCGTTTACAGAAATTTCTTTCTCCCGTAATGATCTAGTCGGGATGAATGTTCCTAGAGTACTAGTGCTAACCATGCTTCCACAACATCCCTTCTGATTACCTTATTTAAAACGTTTTGCTTGAGTTCTTTTAGAGTATAAGAATGATTTCACGAGACTGCAATAGCATCTTTGTCAACATAAGCGATCACCGTGTCTTCTTTCCGCTGCAGGAAGAAGAGCCATCTCTTCCACCTTGGTGGCTGCATATACTAAAACATCTTCTAGCAGATAACTCACCCAGCATAGTATAAACTATCCGACTATTAAGCAATAGACTAATCAATTCGCAGAATGATCTATCTACTTTCAGTCATAACAGTGCATCTGCGATTTCTGATGTGTTGACTTTATTAAAAGGACCTGGGATGAAGTGGTGGATGTTAATTGAAACTAACTGCAGCATTATTGCTACCATCAGGTAGATTAGCCTCCACCCCAATAGTGTAAAATGTTTCCGTGTCCGACAACAACACACTCATATCTTATGGGATCTTATAGCTTCGTCCAAGGAACTACAGATTCTTAGTTAATCAAAATGAATGCGCCTCAATACTTGAATCTGGGGAAGGTGCTGGTGTTGTGCATCTATCTCCTTCGCGAACTCGCCTGGATCGACAGATAGTTTAAAACTAATTCGTCTCTAGTCCCTCGAAAACGGTCGCGAAATCGCTGATTTACTTTTCCTTCATCGGCTGGTCACATTGATTGTCCCGCGCTTCTCGAATCGGTATCCTCTAACACGAATCCCCGCAACCTAAGATCCATACCGCTCGTCCGTATCAATCCTCCAGACGTATTACGGCTATAATTAATCAATGGCTAGAATGTTGCACCGGGCTAATAACACGGAAAACTTTTTCCACTTTCACCTTAGCAGAATATCGCTTCGCAGCGATAGAGCTCTGTCTCCGCTGTCCCTCCTTGTCACAACTTTTCGCTTTGCCTTTAGTTTTTAAGATAGTCTTTGAGTTTAGAATGCTTAAGTTTGCTTGTATTAAGCTAATAACGTGCCGGTAGACCCGCTGTCAACTCAATACAATTAAATTAGCGCTTCTGGAAGCCGAACAGTCCCCAAACTGAAGCAATTTACTTGTCAAAGAATTTGAATCTATCATTAATTTAGTTCAAAGACTTAAAAGTTATTAAAGAATCATACTTGCTTACAGAATGCAAAGAAACCAGATTAAGTTAAGGAAATAAATAAAAGTGTCAAATACTTGGGTCTCTTGGAACTTGAACCATAAAGACAAAAATCATATGCGAAGTTGAAGCTGAAAATAATATTTCCAGGACGCCTCCGTACAGAGTAAGCTTCCATTTGATGGAGGTTTTAATGCCTCGATTTAAAACAGAGCTAGGAGCCGGGGCTGAAACAATGCCTTAGAGAAAATATAAATAGATTTTTAACACATAAGAACATTTATATTTCTTTCCACATCACAGTCGCATATCTAGCCATTTAGACTTACGAAATAACATTAAGCCTAGTGTATGACTTCTTCATTCTGCTAGCCAGTACATATAGAGTTCATTTTATAAGCATTCATTGGTTTTATAAGCATTAAAACGACAGAATGCTTCATCACGACAAGACCATGCACCACTTAATCTTCATACCAAGCAACGGATACAACAACGAATCAACTCCTGGGCAAATACGAATAACCAGCACAGCCTCCTGTCGTATACTGATATGTGAAGTGCTAGTCTGATACCTGGTGTTGACATTGGTCAAGGAAACTAACACTGAATTGATCGAAAATGTTGAAAGGTCATCCTGATCCATTCACAATGGACCTTCATCTTGGGCAAAATGCGTGTTTGGCCAAGAGTGGACTGTTACATAACCTAACTATTTATATTGTAGGTATAAAGAAATATGACTTGTCTTGACTTATGGTCAAGTAACCTCTGGGTTACCCACTCTCAAACTTAATTACAAAGCATAGTAGTTAAGTAGTCCCGTGACACTTTCGCAGTCAGACAAGACACGTATTAAGAGGTAGTTGGTGTATGTACGCGATCAGAAAAAAATCACTGCATCACCATTAAGCTCGTGATTTATTTAGTAACTACATGGGCCGCAGCGCTGGCGAACATGCATCCATATATAGTTTAATAACCCGTTGTGCACATAAAGCACTTAACCCGAAACCCGATCACATTCCAAGTCACATACATGCATAGTAATGTGCTTACTTTGTACTCGTAAAAGTATCTCGAACAAACAAACATAGAATTTGACAAAAAAATAAATAAATAAACCAACAGTTTTCCCACATCCCAAAGCCATAAGCGATATTTCTCAATTGCCCCCGCTGCGTCCGTCCAACATCGTCTTACACCAACTACATCACGCTGACACAACAGTAATCACTCCATAAAGTCACCGCTCATGGACATGGACATATCTGTCGTCGTCGCCAGGTCCGAAAACAAAAACAACAAAAAAAAAACGCCAAACTGAATTCAGGGAAAAGCAACCCAATGACCAAGCCACCACTAACCAGGGGACCAGCAATCCAATCCACATGCGAAATCCCCCCGGGATAGTTATCCAATTTTCGTATTCCGCAGCCGTTCGCTGCCGGCGGCGGTGCAAGGGATTCGCATAAGCATTTGACATAATCCACAAATGGCAAGACAACATCAATTGTTCTCCGTGGTGAATAATGGTGGAGAAATTGTACTTCGCTCCGCATCCGAACGTAGTGCGAGCAAATGCATTATCGGTTAATTGGAAATGAATGTTGGATCGGTCTGCAATCGCCTGAGATACGCATAACGTCGCCATAAAGGGCGACTCTAGCTGATGATGGGAATGTCCCAACGAAGTTCGGGGGAAAAAGTGAATTCCCAAACAACATGGACAAGAACCTCGAGGAGATTATGCCTTGGATTATGATTGCACTGCTGGGCGGTGTGTGGTGACATTTTGTATCTGCAGTTTTGCACGAATAGATATGGAATGATTGACAGACAGCTCTGATGGAGCAGTTTTTGTTTTACGGTCGGTCGCTTCTTTTAAGTTCCGATTTGGACCACGCCAGTTGTCATGGCGCAGCAAGTGCCCGGACACACCATGAGTGCCAATCATATGGTTGTTTGATGGGAAAAGAGATTCGTCTCTATCATTTGAGGTTTTCAGGTGAGATTCAGCACGACGCGACGAAATGAATATTTTGTCAGCGTGTTGATAGCCAACGCCCACCCAATCCAAGTTCTCTTAAAAGCAAAGTGCTAGTCGTGCTGTGAGTGTTGGTGGGATTTAAAAAATGTGTAAGTATTTGAAAATAAAACCAACACCGCCGCAGAAATTTGGTGACAAATACAAGTTTGCCGGGAGACAAAAAATTCGGGCATTTGTAGGTGTGGGCGAATATTCATTTAATCATTTTCAACACATCCGCAACATTATCTTGTATTTGGTGTTCGTCATTTAAAATATTATTCTCTTCGGCTGACGTACAGTTACGATCAAAAGTAAGTTAAAGCTCAATTTTTTTAACAGCTTTGGTAGGTTAAATTGATTGTTGTTGCTATGCAACAGGTATGTGCTCGGTGCTTCCGTTTGTAACTACATTTCCATCAGAACCTTCCAAAGTGTTCAGATTTTAAGATCTGTTTGCATTTCATTTTCTTTTAAGCTTACAATGCTTATTTATTCAAGCACTTTCATTTGCTATTACTTCAACACTAGGTAAATATGGAATTAAATACGTAAGGTGTTTCCACCGAGATTGAGGATTTATTGTGACGTCTGCTGCCAAACAGATTGCCACAGTTGGTAATAATGGAATTTATATTGCTTTCTGTAGTTGATTATATGCCAAAATCATAAAATATTTATCAAAAATGAAATGAAACGGAGTTTTTAAATGTACACATGTACATATTTTAAATTCATAGACGTTTTTGTTTTTATGGTTTGATTTTTTTGTCAGCATAGGAAAGTGACGTTCGGTGTCGCATAAGGATTTAAAAAAAAATTATTTTAAAACTCGATGGGATTTATAGACGTCAAATTGTATGACACATCCTTGATGTTTATTTTGTATTCCATAGCAAATGTATTCGAAAATCGGAAATTAGTATAAAGTAATAAAAAACTTACACAATTCCAAACCTTGGTCCAAACAAACCTACTTTTCATTTGGCTGTCTTCTGGCAATCGGTAGCTGTGTCTGTGGCCCTTATTGTGATTGTCGATCAATAGAGGAATATGTTATTTACAGACTTTTGCAGATTTTTTCTCCGGAATATTGAGACTCTTATTGACTGCATACTTCTGTGGTATTCCAGTGATGTTTAATTCCGCTTTAGACTCAAAATTCACTGATATATCAGGATTTTGATTTTCTTCAGACCCTTCACTTTTCTGGCCGACTTCAAGACCAGGTGGATCTACATAGGTATTTATTTCCAGAAGATTTAAGTCATTTTCTTTCAATTAAAATAACTTACGTTTTATACGCAGAAAACCTTTTTATTTTGCACGAACACAGAGCATCGATCAGAAATTTGTGATCGACAAGAAACGACTATCAAATCGACAAGTATCAATCACAATCAAAATACACAATACCAAAATCTGCAATCGACGATGGACAGTCGATAAAAGTCGTTTATCGATCAACAAACGACACTCCGAATAGGAGCCTCTATTGCCTATTGTCCATTGGAACGTGTAAAGCTAGGCTTCCTTTGACAACCGAAAGTTTTTAACAAAGCTCATGGCGCAGTTCCATAATGTTTGCATGATTTTCTCCGTTCAATATTTTCCAACCGTTCTTTGCCATCCTTAAAACCAGATACCAACACTGTCAATTATTTCTATGTAACGTATTCTCCGAGTATAACAATTTTAGTGACGTTTGGTATTTGATTTCACAATCTAACTTTCGTAAATGAATTTCGAAGCTGAACTCAGTCTGAGTCCAGTCTTTTTTTTTTTCATTTTCTTGCTGAACGCCATGATTTATACCCACTTCTGTTGGCAATCTCGTCTTGTCGCTCATCCCTTAGAGACGTTTCCCTGGGCGCTCTCGATTGGTTGGCTATGAAAATAATATTTGTGCAAGGCAACATGTCATTGCAAATCCTTGAATATTACTAATTATAACTGAAAAAATTACGAAACACTTACCGGTGGTTTCGAGCGATATTCACACAATAAACTTATTGATAATAACCAAACAACAACATGAAAATAATATTTGTGCAAGGCAACATGTCATTGCAAATCCTTGAATATTACTAATTATAACTGAAAAAATTACGAAACACTTACCGGTGGTTTCTGTCTGAGTGCGACTAAGGATAAAACTTAAAGGTCAGGAGGGATTTGTTTTACACTTCATGTATCGGGTCTGTGGCGTCTGTCCGCCAGAGTCGATATTGGAATTTCCATCAGTATGATACCTTACTTAAGCCCTATAATAAAATGATAATAAATAACATGAAAATAAATGTCATATTTCTATTAATTTAGACATACATATATATGCTACCGATTGGTATACCCGTTTTGAGCGAAAAAATGATAAAACGGTATTTTTAAAAAGTGGCTATTTCTGAGCTATTACTTCGACGATTCGGCTTAAAATGAAGTACTTCTAAAGAGTTATTTTATTTATTATTTAAGGACATGTTTTCATAGTGGATTGCCGTCGTAGTTTTTCTAACTCGCATGTCCGGGGTGGGAAGTTTAAGACGGCTTCCAAAACTGTTGTTAGACATTGCACTCTTATTAGCTGGATAGGCCGTAAGTTTCACCTTTGGAAGGGGTATAGACTTGTTACTTTTTTCCCACTATATCAATAAATTATATATGAGAATTGGTTATTTCGTCGGGTATATCCTATACAATTTCGTTTTGTCAAGGTGTTCGGAAAACTCTACCCTCTCCATCGGCTATACTCACATCTTAACTTCTTAGAATTAGGTAGTTTCAAACCTGAAGTTTTCGTTTTAGCCATGATCATTTTCAACCCGATGATATTCGGTTCTTTTTCTATGTCAGCTGTCATGCTATAATGGTTTATTATATGATTAAGAGGAGCCATAGTCGAGATGATAACTTCGGATGTTGGAGTTCATAAAATTCCTCTGGTTCCCATTTATAGAGCAGCATGGCGTCCCAAAATTTGATGCCGCACGCCGATGAACAGCAGATCGAGCTGTAATTATTATCACTAGTGATAATTGCCTCATACGTCGTAGCATATTTTAAAATTTTATTGACTGGCTTTGTATAGTTGCAAACTTTTTATGAAATTATTCTAATCGAGTTGCCTTCCTTAAACTGTCGAACAAGTTTAGCTTACTTCCCTACCTTCTTGAAGTTGGTGCTTCTCAGATTAAGATTGAGCCAATTATAATTCTCCTTCAAAATTTGCCAGCATAACGCTAACATTAAAAGCTTGTTCTTTATTTGGTTTTAGTGGTAACGGAGGAAGAACCGAGCGTTCAAAGTTACATGGAAGTGGCAGATTCATATTTTTGACACTATTCGTCTGCTTACTCTCACTCTCGTCCTAAGGTCTACCGTCAGGTATTACTTCTCAAGGCCTATTTGATACATACACATGACACACATAGTACGTAATCATATAGAACGGTAATCTTATCATTTTTTCCATATTCATTTAAATTCTGAAGAACTAGCTGATACATGGATTCATAAAGTTTTGTATAAAGGAGTGGCAGTTACGAGTCATAACTGCGATTGGATTTGTTTACTATGTTCACTGGTCCTTGCGCATTAAATGCTTAGTTTGTCTGTTATTTTTCCACAAGATACCACCAGTTTGAGTTTTTATCATAAAATAGATACATAGATACTTGCTTATAAGGAAATAGTTTCCATTCACTTTATTGCCGGCATTCCATTCTAAAATAGAAGAAAATATCAATAAAATAGTATCTAGCGCCACTTAAATGCATTCATGGAAACGCATCAATTCCGATACTTAAATTTCCATTCCAGCTCGACCGAGGTAAATACATACGCAAAAGAGCTTGAGGACGACAATCCGCCCACTTCCTCTTTCTCGAGAAGATAATCACCGTAACACCAGGTGTAGAGGCTAACAACTGTCAATGCATTCGATTTAAGCATTTGAAATCAATTTGAAATTTTAATGCCATGGATTATTGTGGTGTTTACATAACATCACCCAATGCCAATGCCAGTGCTGGTGCTGTTAGCTGCCTTCTCCACAGTTACATAGAACGTGTGACAATGTTCGCGCAGATATGAATGCATGCACATCGACTTCTAATGGCATCCACGGTGCCTCATATCTCGTATCTCGTTTTACTATCGGCAGTGCATTCCTTCTAGGTTTTCCCACTAAAAAGACACTTTGTTGACTCCGTCGAATGAATAATTTGTACAAATCGGTGAAACGTGACTCTTCTACTTGGTTGTACTTCGTCTTGATGCGCTCCCGACTGCTGGCAGAATTCAAATGCCTCTGCAATATCAAATGGGGAGGGATTCACCTAATGGATTTATAGAGATCTGATATGTTTGACTGGAGTAAATTAATAAATTTGCTTAAGTCGTGATTAAAACTATTTTCGTTTGTTGCTGAGATGATCTAGTTTTGTACAAGATGTTGAGTGATGCCTTGTTTTTACTATCCTGATCCAACAGATGACATTAATACGCTAAAGTATTTGCTCTTCCTTATGAGTAGAACTATTTTATTCTCAGGTTAGGAGTCTCATCTCTGGAGCACTCAGGCGCTATTGGTCAATTGTAGTACCCAAAACCAAAATTCAGAATAATCAATTTTATTTAAAGTTCTTTGACTTTATCATCATTTTAGCGATGAAAAGCTTACAGTACAGCATACACATCAGCATCGAAGATCTGGAACCTGATTCTAGAATAAAGGAAACCGTCTAGTATATTAAGATGCTTATCGAAAGTAAGATCGCCAATAAGTTGACCACAGTCGCTTCTGTTTAGAGATAGTAACAACGCCTCTGATGTTTTACAGACGTTCGGGAGCATACATTTGATCTGCTCGCATCTTGCAGAGTCATGCCATGCACAATTGTGTTCTTAAGAGACCCAATCGTCAATGGAGACTCTAACCCAGGATACGGGAAGACCAGGTTCCCGTTCGATAGTTTAAGGTTCAGGTCCTGAGAAATCATCCTCTGAAGCTTGCTTAGCAATCTCAATGGAAACTCAGTTCCGGCCAATCCCAGTTTAGGCTTGCAACCGAATTCAAGGAGTTTTTGAATTCTCGAACTATTTTGGAACCTGTTTGGAGCGTTGAGCAAGGCCTTAAGTTTAATCTGACTGTTGCCACATAGACAAACACTCCGACCGCTCCATCTATTCTTAACAATATAGTAAAGTCTAGTCTCCACTAAGATGCAAGCACTGGACCTTTGATAAGTTTTTAAGCTATCCGTGAAGATTTGTCCACAGTCAGATCTAGTCTCAGAGACTGGAGACTGAAGCCAGACCTGAACGCAGTCGGGTCTAATCCAGTGCCATTGCCTCAGCAGAATATTCACGAAACTAGGGTTGTAGGATAAATGTCACGTAAAGTCCCCAAAATTCTAGTGCGGATCTTAAAAAGCCTTCTCGTCTAAAACGGTAGATCGCTTTGATAGTACAACCCGTGATAAATGGGCTAAAGAACTTTAGTCTTTAGTTAGACTACTTTCAGAAATAGATAGTTGATCAACGATATGGAAGCAGGTATTCTCGAAAGCTGTGTGTTAGGCCCTTAAGGTAAGGATCCCAATATCTGTGGCACTGCCATCGAAGTTATACTTAATTACCTAGAAATTATAGAACCACAACAGCAGTGACTTATAAATTACTGCCAGATTATCACAAATAAATTTGAAAATGCATTAAACATTGAATACCATAGCAGATAGATTGCCAATCATGGTGAAATCTCCAAGCTCTGAATGAAGTACCTAACTTGTGTGTCAGATGAACTTAGAATATTTTACGATATAATACCTCATACGTCATGATGGGAAAATTTGTAAATTCCAGAGTTAGACTGGAAAGGATAACAGAAGGCTTGGTCTATAAAACTTCAAGCAGCGTACCCGGAATTTAAAATAAAAAGCATTTCAAAACCTAACCGGGGGATCACTTGTTGTAAGTGGTCATATCTTTCAATCCACTCTCTAAAATCCAATCGACAATCAACACAGCTTTATAAATTTAATTGTGAACACCCAGGTATTTCCCTTTCATTCCTACTTAATTATCGCCTCCTACTTCATCATCCTGACATCATTATGATAAACATTTTTAAAATCGTTATGTAAACACAACAACAACCCCAAAGAACCGTTCCAAAGTATTCCAGACAAAAGGATAGAGTAATTGGGTAAAGCCACAGTGTCTCGACCGACACTCCATCGGAAAATGTTGGGCAATGCGGGCCCAAGAATGCATTACCATGTGAGCCATGCGCGAGAGGCCTAAAAGGCGAAGGCGCTATAAATGGTAATCAGTGAATATCTGCAATTGTTCGGTCACTTTGAGTCCGGGCATCGGGCTAAAATGTGTGCCAACTTTGTTGTCTTGTAGAGATACACACAAAAGCGCATTCAAATGGTATAAGACGGCACATGGCACTACGTCTCCATTGCTATGGTAAGTAAATTGAAATTTATGCTTCGTTGTGAGACTTTCACAACGGCGCTCATGACAAAGAAAGTATCTTTGATATATTTTAGTTTGCCTTATGATTTAATGATAACACCACTGTGCAGGGTATGACCTCGCGTATGGTACCGGTTCCCTATTGGGCGAGCATTGGGTGACGATTGTGGAACCATAAATAGCCCAACGTTTAATGCGAACATTTATTCGTGTTTCTGTGTGCCAATAGCCATGGAGTTGGCTATTTCTTATTTGAATGCAGCCTCCACCCAGGTGACTTAAATGATAACATCAAACGTTTCATCTCGTAGCACTTACTTCTGGGGTTAATGTTCCCATGGAAATGTATCTCCTCAACTGATATCTATCGAACCTGCGATAAAGGTTTGTCTCTTTAACTGAAATGTGTTAAAAGACTTAAGGGTTCAACAGGCACTTTCAATAGTTTCCTCGCAATCTTTTGAAATCCATTGTTACTAACCTCGTTATAAATTTCGAGAGAAAACTCTATCCTAGCTTTACTTGGGTAGTTGGTGACCCAAAGGGTTAGGGACATTAGATTGGAATCAGATCTGGAAAATTTATTGCCCAAAATAATCTTGAAGCCAGATTAGTTGGTTATATCCAGTGATTTTTCATCATTCCTCATCAAAACAATAGAAAAGGCTTTGGACAACTAAGAGGAGGTACTGCATACATAATATCCTTCATCACCGTCAGCATGTCTACAGAGCGGCGACATCCACAGAGACTGCTGTGTATCAGCTGACTGAAACTATGCAAAGGGCTCTTGGAGCCAAATTGAGTGGCTTCTTAGATATCGAGGGAGCAATTCGCATGAAGTGATTATACTCCTTATACATCACAAAGTATCATCAAGGTCAGCACAGGAAGGGAGTAACGACAAAGAGGGGTTCTATCTCAATCATCATATTATATGATTATAACCGGAAAAGATGTATCACCATAAGGAAGAACAACCTGCGTGGTTTAATGGGCTTCATAATGATCAGTAAGGTCAGCGAAAACCTAAGGAAACTATGTATATCTGAAGAAGATCCCTGCAGATGCTGCGATGAGTCCAGTGAAATCCCGGAACATGTTCTGAGATTGTGTGGGGCACTGAACCACAAAAGCCTGATATATTTGGGCAAGTACCAATTCTTAGATAAGAAAATAAGTCATTAGGGCCAACTTTTGTTTCGGACGATTCTTAAAGAAAATTGGATCAGAGAGAGTGCTCTAGGACAGGTTTCTTTCTCCGAGGCTACAAAACTTTTGTGTGAGGGAAACTCTAATGAGAGGATGTCCCGTGTACAAATAATAATATTACATAATTAGTGAATTTCGAAGAAAAAATTCCAATGCTAGAGAATGCATAGCATACCTAGTAAATATATTGATAATGATTGGTAAGGTTAATGTGTAAAGGGGCAGCAGTCGGACTCGTAGACTGCACACCCTTGAATACAACACGGGGGAGGCTGTGCACCTTTTGGAATTAAGGGTATGGAGTTGCTTGATGTTTTTATAATTAGGGTGATAATAATAAGATATGTTGAGCGAATTATTTCAAGTTAAGTAAAGCCTTGGTGACTGTAGACAAAAATTGTAAAAATTTGCTCAGAGAAAGCCAAGTTAAAATCGCCTGTCTGACAGTTGTTGTTATACCCTTAGCGGAGCAACGACGTTGCATGAGCAGCTGAACCCTGTGGGAAAAAGGGCGAAATCTTGTTAGCGAGCGATTGTACCAATTTGTTTGTTTAAACAGATATTAGATTTACTAACATTAGGGACTTAGATATGTCTCATTATAGATAAAAACAAAAATTGGGTTCTATGTCCCATTTAAGTGATTAAATTTAAATAGAGTTAAGAAATAAACTGCGCGACTACGTACGTCTACCTTTAGGTTGAAGATTTATATATTATTCTGGATGAGTAAAGTAGGCATGGAATTCTGCATTTTTGACATCATCGCGATACTTTTTAACCGCCTTTTAAGTCGCCTTTTATGTATGTACACATGTATATATATACATATATATATATGTATATGTAGTCAAAAAATTAAAATTCTGAAATACTGGGGTAGCTGTTTCAAAATTTTGTATGATATATCTTTGCTTTATATTTTCCACATATCCCAGTCGCCAACGCAATACCCAAGAAACAACCATTATTCAAATTTTTGACGGAAACGTGGTAGGCTATTTTATAGCAAATACCCAAACTAACCAAAATATTTAATTTTATCGAAATCGTTGGAGCCGTTTTCGAAAAAATCTATTTACATATATTGAAATCGGCATAACGCTTAATATTGAGGTTAGAACGAAAATTCCGATTTCGCTCTGAATTGTGGAACCATAGACTCCAGATATGAAGGTAGAAGCGAATCCGCCCTGCGGTTTAGGCTGCAGTCGACCATACACACAGACAGACAGACAGAATTGTCGGACCCATTTTTATGGACTTCTCCCGCATAGTAATGTCAAGTTTGATTATACAAGGTGAGCCAAATACAAGTTTCTTTTTAAAAATGCAATAAAATGAACAAAATTAATTTTTACTTGCACCTATAGGGCAAGTATTGCTTTCGTGAAAAAAACCGAACTCGAGATTTTAATCAAACTTGCCATTACCTTGATTGAAATGTGGGTCCGGCAATTCCGTCCGTCTGTCTGTCTGTCTGTCTGTCTGTCTGTCTGTCTGTCTGTATATGCGACTGCAGTCTAAACAGCTGGACAGATTTGCTTCAAACTTTATATCTGTTGTCTGTGGGATAATCCCTTAAGGGTATTTTACTTAGGGCCGATTTCAGTTAAAAGGGATTTTCTCGAAAACGGCTCTAATGATTTCTATAAAATTTAATATGTGGGTTAGTTTGGGCATATGCTATGAGGTGGCATTTCATGAAAAAATCGAATAATATTGTAATATTGAAAATCAGCTGTTTTTCGGGCATTTGCTCGGCAATTGGGCTAAAAATTAATATTTCTCGGTTATAAGGCAAAGGCAAAATAATGGTGTACCACATTTTGGAATCGCCACACCCACTTTTATAAAAATTATTTTTTTCAAAATTTTTACTAGAAATTGAGAAAAAATTATTTAAGCAAAGTAATAGACCTTAAAATTTTCTATAATTCACTTAAACAACCGATATGGCCACACCCACTTTTTAAGGGCGTTTTTATAAAAACAAAACAGTGAGTAAACTCCTACAATGTTATGACTATTATTGCATCGAAACGCGGAATGCCACGCCTTCTTTACTGGGAAGAGCAAGACTTGGACCTTAATCCAGATGAAATTTTACACTTATAGCATTACGGTGCAAGTACGTACGACCCAGTCGTGCACTTTATTTTCCATGTATTATGGCTTTATTAGTAAGAGCAAACGTTCCCATTAATTCGGGCTGTAGCTCATGGATAGCTTGGTAATATTGGCTTTAAGCTTTCAATATTTCCCAAAGTTGTTCAAGCGTAAAGCGACTACTTTCGTTCCGTGGAGGTATGATACTGACTTTCTGTCAAGATTTTTGAGCCGGAAACAGCTGTCAGTGTCAAAATAACCTATGATTTAAAAAGAAACCACTAGATGGCGCACACTTTATGCAGGCCCAATTAAAAAGGGAATTCGTTGTGCACACTATAATTATTACGGCTTCTAATCTTTATAGAAAGCCTTCCAAATTCTAGTTTTGGATCTTGTGTAGAAACTGGAATTGTAGGCGCAGGGAAAGTTATAGTTTCTGCGTCAAGTGTTTAGACCAAGTGGACTTAGATCAACAAGAGATGGGCTTGATTACGTCATTGAGGTGGCTGATGTACTTCGAAATGGGAACAAGAATGCTAGACCATGAAACAAAACTTTGGTGTTGTCTAGGAATCGATTTTCGGTCTCCCATTCGATTTTCCACCAAACTGAGAAGTACCTGGGAACAAAAAAAGTCAATATCGGCTAATAGCAAGATTTAGAAACAGTTTCTTAACTGATTATCACACAAAACAATTACTTACTGTATAGATATGTATGTGATGGCCCTGTACACGTTTCCTTCATGACATAGATGTATGTAAAAATAAATTTCTGATTATGCGGATCAGCATTTGTCCTCAGCGCAGATGCATAGATTCGCTCTGAGTAGATTCACATAGAGATGCGGGAAGCAGCAAATAACAAAACTCTTCCAACAAACTTATCCAATCAAATTCGTTCTGTGATCGGAATTGTTAAACAGTTTTAAATTATTTCTCTCTTCGTGCTACTCATCGTTAAATAAACTTACACTCAGTTAAGTTAAAGACTTGGGTAAGTACACCAGAATCCACCAAGTGTAAAGGAATTGTTCTGAATCCATATGCACAGTGCAAACGACTTACACTATTTGCACTGTTCGCACCTAGCCATGGTTTCATGGTTTTTGAGTTTAATGCTGGCCCCGAGTGCCAGCCTACAACAAATGAGTTGTTTGTTTCAAATGATTGATAATTTATTGCGATGTAATCCTCTCGGATAAACCCTAACGTGTTACACGTGAGGTACCGTATTCCCAACCACTCACGTAGTACGGTTTGTTAAGCTGGAGCTGGACATTGCACTGACTGGCTGGCTGGCTGGCTGGCCGGTTGGTTGGCTGACTAACCGCCGATGCATATTATGGCGAAACGTTAACTGTAGTAAAGCGGTGGCGGTCGCGTTGCTTGTACTTGCAAAACAACAAAACGCAAGACTAGAAGCAGTAAAACAATTAGAATAGAAGACGGAAACGACGCGTATCATTAATTTATCTTCTGCCTCGACACACATCCCTCTGCGTTTTGTATTGCATTGTTAACCGTGGCGGCGATAGAACATGTATCTTCCAGATAACGAGATTGTATGGACGGACTTGATCACTCGATCGATTGAATGCCAGTGTTCGTCGCAGCGGTACAGCAACATAAATACGCAAAGATTTTCGCGATATCTTTCACAGAATGAAATGTATCTAATCTCCCCTGGAGAACCGTACTTTTACTGGCGAAGAAATGCCAGTCATATCTGACTCATCGGGTCTTAAATCTGCTTTATCTTATTAGAAGTGTAGTGATCACTCCACTTGGGTCTGTTCTCCAATCAATGGCGGTATTATTTGCGAGTTCATCCAACTGTAGAATCGCTAAGAGTCCAAATAATGTATAATTCCATTTGAATTGAAATTGTGTCAACACCAGAGTCGTCGATCCGTTTGAAATGTTAATTAATCTTTGCGCCCACGGTCTCTCCCACTCTCCGGATTCGTAATAAAGTTCTTAGCACACTTGTTGTTGGTATTTACGGGCGGGAATTGTGCTTAATTTATTTGCATTGTATGATATGCCTGATTGTACGCAATTCGCGAAAAATCACTACGCGGCAATTCACTTAATAGCAGGAGGCAGTAATTAATGGCTTTATTCAATGAAGTGCTGTTTAAATTAGTGTACATACAAATGTTATGTACATACATACAGAGAAATTAATTACGTGTGGATGTGTATAGATATTTTCAGTTGATTAAACATGTATGACATCCCCGATAGAGTACTTATACTTTAAGTGGTTAAGATTCGGTTTAAAATATTTGATGTTCATATTGGCAAACACGACCACATGACACAAGGTTCCCTTTAGACCATTTACTCTGTGTACCAGTGGGGAAATCAGTTCAAAATATATCCCGGTAATTGTGGGCCTAGAACGGATGACAGTCCGTTTTTATTTGTACAGAACAACAATGCAAACCCTGGTAGGGATCATCCTGACGTATCCAAAGATAGGTCAATATGTCTGCTAAAAACAATGAGGTGACAAGCATGGTTTTAAAAAATCACGAAGGTGGCGAAGAGACATACGGAGATATAATGCAGTTGTAACGATCCAAATATATTTATCATACTATCTGTTGAAGTTTACTAACTTTACGAAGTTATGGTACCAAACTCATAATATCGTTACCGCTGTAGTTCCATGGAGTGGTTGACCCTTAGACCTCTGTGAAGGATGACATACAGAAGAAAACACTCGCCTGCATATAGACTCTGCAGAATCAGAAGAATAAGTGTAAAGGAAAGGGGTTTCTGAACAATTTAGATGATGTAGCCATAATTTCGCCAACTAGTTAAAAAAGGTTTACCTTAGATCAACCGCAAACTTGTCTCCTGTAGCGTTTCCAATAGGGTACTCAATGATACACTGTATTTCACAAAAGTAAGAATAAAACTGACACCCTAGTGGAGATTCAGCGAAGACTTACCCTAGGAAATCGTTACTATTTTGATCAGGCGAAACAAATAGGCTCAAAGTTCCAAACTCATATGACAAAATGGATCCTCTATTAAACATTGATCTAGCCAAAAAGTCAAAATTCGTCGACTACTCTAACTCAGGCATATCGAGCGAATGGACATGGGACACAGTCCCCAGGTTCGAGACGACAAGGAAGGCCGAACCTCCGTTTTAAGGACTAAGCTATCGCGGATGCCAGAAGGCTTGGTCTGGGCAATTGGAAGTAGCGTGCCCGGGATCGACGGAAGTGGAAGGCTGCCGTTTATCAGGCAGAGCCTTTTTTTTTTTTTTTTGAAACTATCAAATTTGAAGTTTCTAATAGATCATATGGCGTCATATTAAGGTCAATCAACGACTGGTGAAAGATCTGTTCCTACATAATTAGCGCACAGAACGACTTGAGAGAATTCAAAGCAAAAGAAGCAGAATCGTGAATGTCGATCGTTAGTTCTCTACGGTCAAAGCCTACATTTACGATTAGGTTTTCTACTATCCCGATTGTGTTGGGCACGCCAGGTAGACTAAACTTATGCCCCCTAAAATCTGTAAGGAGTCAGCGGCGTTCTCCCTTTCTTTCTTGTTACTTCTCTGCAGAGACTGTGGGTTATTTGTGGATATATTTCTCTGCTTATCCTGCCCTTGCTCTGGTTAGTGTTGGCACTGTAAATCCCTCATGACTGAAGTGCATTATTCCAGTAAAATAGGTAATACAGGGCCTCGCTTCTTCGTACTAATTACAATAGACCTGTTGCATCTGAGTGTACTACTAAAGTAAGATACTCTATACTTCTTCCTTTGTGTCACATTTTTATATTGAAACACTACGATAACCTCGAACGATTAACTATTTTACATACTAAATATGTGTAATCAAAATGAGGCCTTAAGAAATGGGCGTGGCATTTGTGTGGTTTTAGAGAGTTCGAATTAAAGAATTGCCGAAATGATTTTTTCGATTTTATGTAAAATAGTGTACATATGAAGTTATAAAAAAATCTGGCGGTGTCGGGCCGTTTACACTTGTACTTGTACTGCCTTTTCTTCTTAAAAATATTAAATTTTATTCCCTAGATCAAAATTTAAGGTTTTAACAACAAATGTGGCAATAAGATACTATCTTGGGGTGGGTTTTATATTCTACATAACAGTATTTCTCTAGAGTATCTGAGTATTCTTTGTCAGATATTTGTAAGGGCTTATGGACTAGTCGCTTGTACTAAATTTTATCAAAAGCTGGTGTAGATCATAATTTTTTTTTTTTACTAAAACTTGTCGATTTTTTCAGTTATTCGGTGATTCTGATCTATGGTTCTTTTCCTAAAAATAAATTGATGGTTTGCTATAATTGTATTGTCTTCTATGGTCAGATGGAACCTTTCCATACGATTTCATTCTAATAGTTTAGGAGTAAACATACTCAAATATTTATATAACAAATGTCTTATACGAGTACATTTATGAAATTGTTTTATTGAAAGTTTTTTGCCGTATTTTCCTCCAATTTAGTAAAAGTGTATATAATGTAATAAAAAAAGATATACAGATACAGATCACACTCTTATTTGCAAAATGTGCGATACGAAACCTTTGTAAAATGTTAAGCATGAATAAAAATGTATCTTTCTATCTCTATTTGTGAACATTTGTACTTTTATTACTATGAATAGCCTTTTAACGTAGATTTTATAGGTTAGTTTAAACACAAGGCTGAAATTAACAATGCGCGACGTTGTTCTTAATCGTTTAAGTCTGAGAACTTGTTCATATTTAATGTTTTAGACGAAATTATGTAAGTAAATAAATAGTTACAGATATGCAACTAAGCGAGCTAGGTACTATAGATGCATTAACTACACGATTTGAGAAATTGTTTATGCTCTACGGCATTTACTAGTCTGGATAGTAAAATTGTTCATTGAGATATGACATCATTTTTCTATTAATGTGCAAACCGTTTCCTGAATAAAGATTGATATTAATACCTCTCCACAAATGCTATCATATGCGACTTTCAAATAGTAAATGAATAAATGGTGTTGAGCTATTTAATCTATAGCCTCGCACTGACATAGAACAATCATTTTACTGATAAAAAGTTCTACATACACATTTGTCTTCAATCACGCAAAATCGTATATACCATTACTTTACGGAGTTACCCTTTCAGCTCCCGGTACTGAAAGAATGTTTAACTGTGTTGGTGCATACCTTGTTGAAATGGAACCTGGGGCTATGACTCGAAGATCGTCTTTTCTGGAGCATTATTGTCCATACACTCGATGTGGCTGAGTCAGTGTAATCGAAGTAAGCATTTCGGCCCTTTAGACTACATCCACATCTTGGTACAACTCATAGAGTTCAAGATTGTATCTTCTCCTTCATTTACCCTCCTCGAATATGAGACGTGCTTATTCTCCAGCACTCGGCTCCATACAGTAGAACTGGCTGAATCAATGATCAAACACATTTGTATCGTCAAACCATAGTATCAGAGGTTTTCTAGGGTGAATTTGGTGGAAGACTGAGACTTCCGTGTGCATTATCTGTTCCAGCACAAGATTGAAAAAATTACACGATAGCGTATCTGGTGTTGATGGTATAATATCCTTTCTTCCTTTGTATTAGCTCCACGAAAGTGAGTATGACATAGTGCATTTTTTTTGCCCTGTCCAAGGGTATGTTAAGTGTGATATACAGTTTGCATAGAGAAATAATTGAGATATACCTTTAGATGTACATACATATGTATATACATATCGTGATCAGCATTACTAGAGAAAACGAGTAAGCCATGTCCATCTATCCGCTCAGTTCGTCACAAATTTTTGGGCCTTAAATTTTGAGCTAGGAGGATGAAATTTCATATATGGGCTTCTGAGCTTTTAAAATGCGCCCGCTGCCACGCCCACTTTTCCATAACTGCACTATTTTGTATGAAACCGTAAAATTTTACAAAGACGAAATATTTAGATATTCGATCTCTCTATAATGTGGCCACGCCCACTTTTTGGGGGCGTTTTCATCAAAAAACAAATTTTGATAAAATTTTGCACGATCCACCAACAAACATTTGAGAACATTGTGGTTATTTGATGATGTGCCGCCACGCCCATTTCGTCGGGGCTACATAATGGGAAAGAAGTATCATACGATCCGGTTGAGATGGTTTGTAGCTTTTCTGTTTATTTTATAGTATTTTCAAAAAGAAACTATCACTTTCTTTCGCGTCGTAATATGTCAAATTCTTGAGGAACATCGAACAAAACATATTTTTTCCTTTCTTAGGACTTCATCTATTGAATTAGTTTTTCTATAAACTTTAGAAAATATTTCATCAATTTTGTTTATAAGAATTTTAAAAAGTAATCAGTCTCACGTGACTGCCCACCTCGTTGAGGTGTAAGGGCCTAGTAGAGGTAAAAAACTCATAAAGCTGTTTCCAAATGAGATTCGAAGCCAAGATGCAGTCGAAACTAATTAAGTCAGCAAGGGATGGCCCGTTGAGGATCTGAAAACAGTAGAATCAATCTTTACCTAAGCAGGCTGTGGGAACTTGACATTCCACTCTCTAGGCTATTCTACCTACCTACTGCCGAGATTATAACTCAAGTCTCGCATGTAATCTAGAAATAATTCACTTAAAAAACTCCTCTAATTAATTCCAGTGACAATGATTCAAATGGTTGCTTTTTATGAGTAGGTACTTACCCACAGATTTGGCCGCAGTTAAAGCAGTTAAAGCACACCGTCCTCTGGCACCATTATTCCATCCAACATGTCGTGTTGAGTAATTAAAACAAAAAAAGGTGGGGGGTGAACTGTCATGCGAAAACCCTTTTATGAGAGCAGATAAGAACACAATAAGTTCACAGACTCTATGCAGTGATCGGACGATGACAAAACTGCCTCTCCTCCTCCGCCCAGATGGAGGTGATAAAAATTACGAACAATAACTCTTAATTGGCCTCCCTGCAGAGGAAGCAGATAATTTATGTCGTGTTAAACCACCAGAGACACTGGTATAGAAGGCCAACGCGAACGCATCCGAATCTGCATTGTGTAATTGTTTTCGCTGTTCGTTGGCCAGACTGAGACCACTCCAACCAGCGAGCGATACATGTTCGCATGTACATATGTACGTAGCTAATAAAATGTTCCTACATTAGTTCGCCTTAATTATGTTATCTTCTCACATAATGTCACTTTTAAACTCGCAGACAGACAGACGGAGAAACATAACCGCGCCATCTAGCCATTGCCATTGCCAGGTTTATGTTTATTGCCCATTCAAACGACATCTTTCTGGCTATCATGGGCCTTGCAGCAGAATGGGGTAATTTTATTTGTCACAGCGGAATCTTGATCACAAATTGTGTTTTCGAGAGCGCTATGTCTTTTTTATTCTCCTCCGCGGATCACGGGCGGCTTTGTGTGCTCGGGCTCATCGCAGTCATCGTGTACCTAGCCTGGCCTGGAAGAGTGCGCAATTCGCATGAAGATCTCTTTGATCATTCCCTCAATCTGGCCACAACAAGTGTTGCCGAGGGTCTGGCTGGGCTGGGTTGTTTCTTGCCTCTGCCATATCGAGGATACGCGTTTATAATACACAACCATTTATGGTGAAACGTCGACATGTGACAACGAATAAGCAAACAAACAAAAAAATCAAAAAAGAGATCTTTTTGTTTTTTATTCGAAATTTTCGATCACGACCCGCAAACAGATACACGGTGAGGGAAAAAAGAAACCATGACGCTGTTGTCCATAAAAATCGCCCCTCGTGGGATGAGATACTATTTGAGGGTACATATATCCAGTCCAGATCAGGTTACGCGGATAAGAGGAATGTGTTAATTCGTTCGCACACTGTTTGCCATGGTGGACTATGATATGAGTAAGGTCTTGCGTCCATAAAAGGACACTTAAGGCAAGGTGGGTCGACGATGTCGAAATTTTGAGAGCTCTTGAGAGCGCACTAAAAAGTGGTTGTAAAAGTTAGCTTGGTTGGTTCATTGGACCCATAAGGTGGGGAGTGGATTTTTTTTTAATTAGCTCGCAAGTGGGTCGGACGACGCATAAATTTTGGTTAAAGATAAGTATGTATCCCACGAAGAGAGGAATGCGTGTAGATATGAAGGTGATAGCTACGTGTGATGCATGACCTGCGCGAGTATTGAGTGTACGTTATCATATCATTTGAGGTATTCCAAGAGGGGTTATACTGGCAGAGATGTATCTTTGTTGTTCATCATTAGGTCTGGGACAACGATTGATATCTGTACATAAAGCGCGAGTCACGTGTTGGATGGTAAATGAGATTCATGAACGTAAGATATATTTATGAGCATACAGTTGTGAAGTAAATGTTACTGTAGGGTTATACATAGATACCCACACAATTATTTTAAAGAAGTTGTAAAGCTTAAAACAAAAGGCTAAAAAAAGGCTACAATTTGATATAGAGTCGATAAGCAAGCAGAAAAAAGGAGACTACCAAGCAGCAGAGAAGATCGAATTAATGCCAGATTCAGCATGGATTTACAAGTAATCCTCTAGCAAAAGAGAAAGAAAGTTGGAGCTGAATATTGGCTTTTCAAATCGCTTATGAAATGGGAAACAACCATCCTAAAAGTATCGCAAAACTCAACCAAGAAAACTACACTCAAAAGATTTTTGATGTCCATTATGAAGTTAAGTCTGTCTATCTGTCAGTGCACCAGGCTACAGTTTTAACGGGGTCACAGATTGGAAAGGATGATGAACTTTATTTGAATAGAGATGAACAAGTTACTTGGAACAGGACCACTTCGTGTTTTGTTGAGGTATTTCGGGTACTACAGAAGGTTAACAACTCTTAACTGAGTTACCTGATCCACAGTGTCCATCTACCCCTTATTCTCTAGCTGAGCCACACAAACAGTTCAAAGTCGCAATCTCGAAGGGGTCATCTATGTCCATGACTATGCCCATAATGTATTCGTTTCTGTCAGGAGCACGTTCAATTCTAGCTACTAGATTGTCAAGCGCAGTCTTACAGCCTGGTATGTATTTTGCATCTCAAAGAGAGGGTGCATTTTTCGTGCAGACTTGCGGACGTGAATCTCGTCCAGTTTCTCTAAGCTTTGCAGCAAGAGAAAGACAGACTTATAGGTCTGAAACTCTTACCAAGGAAGCAATTATCTCTCCCAAGAGCTGGGTACAATCCATTGGTACCAGGCGATGTGAAGCTATCGAAGGATGTTGCATTATATCTAATAGCCTCGGCCAAAGTGCGTTTCCAGGAGAAGATTGAAAGTTTCCCCTTTCGTCTCAGTGTAGGTACCGTAATATTTCCTAAGTGGCCCTACTTTGAGAACTTTAACCAACCTCCTGGTTGGTCGAGACTTAGAGTCTCGATTTTTTTACAAAAATATTTGAATGAAGCATAGGCGAATTAACTTCTTATATTCGTTCAGTCTCCACCTAGATTTGTGTTGAGGAACCGTATTAGAAGATTCATGGCTTCCTTTTCGAGTCTCTGCGTTTCTGAGTTCCACAAGTGAACTGTCAATCTATGGAAGGTTTGCATAAGAAGGAACGTTTGTTCGAAACTTCTGGTGATGCTACTAGTCAGGTTTAGAGCAGAATCCTCGACGTTCTGCCTCGTTTTGAGTTTAGCTCTTCTCTAAAGCGTTTCCAGTTGGTTTTTCATGAATTCTTATTCTTCTGCAAATTAATGGCTTTGCATTTGTACCTATGATTCGAAAGGGATACTATCAATAGAACTCTCCAGTTTGACATCGACTTGAAGGACCGATTGAATAACGTAAAGACGATCACTCCTTTCTTCTTTCTGTAATATAGGTTGGTTGAGTGCCAGCATTATTGAGGACCATATCCAACTATAGTAAAAATTGTAGGAGATGTTTTCGTTGTATGTTGCATTCGCTCGTCCTCAGAGTGTATTTTGAGCATTAGTATCCGCGAATATGAGTAATCTCATTTCCTGAGAATTGTAGTATGTGTTTGATAACACCCTTTGAGAAGGATGCATTACAGGGTAGGAAGGAAGGTAAGCTGGCACAACGACGAAGGTTTTTCATTCTCCATTTGTTTCGTACCTTATAGCAGCGGCAACCAAATCCTAGGCAATGAATTGTTCAGGTACAATTTGACAGCTCTCAGTCTTTCAGATAGACAGTACCCCATTGATACTTAGGATACCTTCCGAAAAAATAGACGCGTTATTTTGCAGATACGACTGTTGTTACATGAAAAGTTACTTCTTGTGAAAACTTACTCCATTTTTGCCATTGTTAGGCAAGCGACTAAAAGTATAAAACTGGTGTCTTGCAAGTTCGGAGTGAGTGACTCGATTCGCTCGCTAACAGGACTATACTGATTTTAGGATTTTAGCTGATCATTCGATTTCGTCACTCCGCCGGGGAGCAATAACATCTGTCCCTAGAAACGTATGAACTGTTACAGAAATTGCAAAAATCATCAAATGCTAACCGGTAAATGATTCCGCTAAGTAAATTCCCTGCATTGTGGGAAATTTAGCTTCAGTTTATTTCGTCAATTCAGCCTTTTGTCTTTGATGATCTAGGAGTTTAAAAAAGGGGTATAAAAGTAATATTAGCTATAACAGAGACAAAGACGGGTTCGTTTCCAAAAGTGGTAGTCATGTTAACTATTACTCTGCTCCTGGTTAAATGTGGGCATCGGTGGGCAGAACAGCGCTGTCCAAAGCATTGTCGTTTGGTAAAGCTTGAGACGTTGTATCACGTCACTCCAAGGGGAGGTATCGAAAGAGAACCACCGAATAAACCCTCCGTCATATTTTGATTGCTATATTAGCTTCTATTGAAAGCTATTAGATGCTATGTCACAATTTTCCCATCAAAAATGAAGATATCACATCAGTTACACACATTGAAAGTCCAACTACCAACTACCAAGATCATTTGGAAATCGATAAGATCTTCCTGACTAACCCTTTCCATAATTACAACCGCTATTAACAGATTACGTACAAAGTAGCTTTCCTATTGAGTAGCACACACGCTGTGACACTCTTATCGTGCAAGTAGCTTATCCCACGCTGAATTAAATTCCTTTTTTTTTTTTTACATGACATTCTCTCTGTTCCGGCTACAGATATACATGCGAAGCCATGGAGATGTCCAGCGCTAGTTGTATCTTCAATAATCTGCTGTTAGCCTTGTGGTATGACAAGAGGCGATACCATCAAAATGACTATAAAAGATTTGTTGCAAATGTGCAAAATACACACGTTAGCTAGTGGCCAATACGCTGGGCTCCTTACACGATGCACGCAGTTCTGCGTTGCGTAATCTGAGGATCGACACGAAATATGTGAAAATATTACCTATTATGTTGGAACGCTGGAAAGAAAGAGATGTCTTCGGTTAAGATTGCTTATGGCTTTCCTTGGAGTTTGCATAACTTTTGTTCGGCAAATGAATGCGGGAATATGCTGCAGGATACAATTTGTTGACGTCATTATATGGGAATAGGTAATGAATGTGTGTACATACATATGTGTGTATGGAATTTTAAATAAATCACTTGAAAAGGAAACCAATCGATAGTCATTAAATGGTTTCAGAATGAGTGTGGACTAGGACGCGAAAGTGTGAGAAGGATATAAACATTGGAAGTGTAGTTAACATGTGTGAATGTAATATTCGAATTAGTCGATGTTTTCGTATGGATCAATCCATTGAGTTAAATACTTTGTCCTTATAACGAATGCAATCAAGTTGCCTCGCCTTCTGACCATCTTTGGAGCTTACTCAGCAGATTTTACAAAAGAAAGTCATTGCAAACAATTTTAGGTTGTGTGGTAGAATTGAACTTACAAATAGAGTTTTTCAATAAGGAGATAACAATGTTATATTTAAAGAAAACACGGAATAATTGAGATATCGCAGTGAAATTTATTCCAGGTTTAGTACAACAACACACGTTAGATTGGATAGTATAGACCTTGATCTCGTGTACATAACAACTATCTACACGTTTCCAGCTATCGATTCTACCTCTCACTCTGCCACACATATCAATCAAATTTGGGTGAAAAACTATGGCAATTTAGCGTTGTTCCTGAGCTCCTAGAATATTGTTGACCTGTTGGAATAAACCATTACCGAACCTCCCTTTCAACAGATCAATTGTTTGACCAGCTGTGTATGCCACACATCTGGTACCATCTTCCGTGAAGGCCAAGATCTTTAGGCAAAACTCGCCACAGCGTGGATTGAGAGATTTCCAACTCCTGTGCATGGCTGGAAGTCGACTGATTTGGGTAATTTTGAATTGAAGCTGGGATATTTTCGGCACTTCGAACAGCATTGTCTCACCGGTAATAGCGAATACCTTGGGTCGAATGGTGGGACGATTATTACAACTGTAAGTTGGAGTAAGCCTTCATTAAGCCTTCAGAATGTCGGAAGCAATTTTTAATAATTTCCAAACCTTTATAAACAAGCTTAAGGTGTTTAATAATATTGTTATGTTCAAAAACAGTTGATCGTTCTCTCTTCAGCAATTTAGTAGTTCAGACTTATATGAAAAAAAAACTTAACTTAGCCGGATATAAGGATCGGCTTGCCTTTGGATCAGTGGAGCACTACCACCTCTGTTTCACTTGTCGCCTCTGGACAGCTATAGCATTCAAGTGGCAACAAGTGCAGCTACTAGTTTGAAGGCTACATCTAATAGGTCTGGTCTTAGACCAGTCTGTGGTCAGACCATGCACCTATTTTTAACAATCTTGAATTCCTTCCGTAGGGTTACCTAAATGACGCTCAAGCCAAGTTCATGACATATTGTGTTTTATTTCCCAGAGTCAACATAACTCTTCTCGTCGGAAAATGGTAACGAAGTCGATGCTTTTGCAACCGATTTTGCAACTCCATTATTCTTTTCAAGACTCTAGTCATCTTCAACAAGACATCGATAGTTTTTCGATCTGGTGCCTTTAAAATAGCTTAGAGCTCAGCATCGCCAATTGCTAATCTATTATTGTTTGGAGAAAATTAAACCAGTCACCCCTCAAGGCTATATTTTTCACGGCCAACCTTTACCCACAGTTTATTCTCTTCGCCACCTCTTCACCAAGAGGAGGGAAACTTCATTTAACGATGATCCAAAGAATATTCCAACTCTTACGTAACCAAATCATTCTAAACTGCCTTCGATCGCCCATTTATTAATATGTGTCTAGAATTTAGCCCACTCAACGTCGTTTTTTTTGCTAGCCCTTTACAGTTCTAGTTTTTCCACACTAATTCTCGTAATTTAAAATGCTGCCGATCTTTATATTACCATCCCATCATGGTCCTAACAAACCAACTTACTGTATATAAAGGAAATCACATCGACCTGCTTGATTTCGACCGTAGTGCTCCCCTCTTTAAACTCCATCTCCTTTACTCTACTCCTTACCCTGAAAACCCTAATTCGTAAGCTAGTTTTTAAGTCTTAATTTAGGCTTGTATTATGTCGAAATAAATGGTGCTATTGCTTTCACAAAACATAAATAATTTAAGCCAGTGGAATACCGCCAATCATTCATAAGAAAGCTGGCCAGTATACAATCGTGCTTTGTCGGGAACTGTGCTTCTACATAATCAAATTTTGCAATTTTAGACAGTTTAAGTATAACAGCTTATATGTAAGTACTGATAATTAAGATGGTGGATGCACAATCAATTGCAATTTTCTTATGTAACTGTCATCACGTTAATAAAGAAGTGGCATTACATGCTTATCCATTCGATTTTGTTCGGATCACGTGGAAACAAAAGAGTTGGTGTGCAAACTTGCAACTCTAATTCGACATATCTGGCCACACCAAAGCAAAACGTCAAAATGCAAAGCTCTTTTCCCCTCCTTAAACTAGTCGTTTTGCAATATACTACCACTATTGCAACTTGTGCGAAAGCTCTACTCAAGTATTAGAAAAAAAGAAACAAACAAAACAAAACAAACTAACCGAACACGAATAAGACGCCAAAGCAAAATGTGGCTAACCCATGGTGAATCGGGTATACTGCCCCAAAACCACCACCACACTCTACCACACCGCACACGATCGCGCGCGTTAGGAAACTTGAGTTTCAGTTTTTCTTATTTTTCTGCCTTTTATGTTCTCTCCCGCAATTCCTCATCCTCCGTTGTTTCGATAAATCGTACTGGATATTAAGTGGTTGGTTGGTAGTATCGAAGAAGGAACAAAAAAACAAAGTGTAGTTACTTACCTGGTTGCACCGACTCCGTCTTGCGTTCAGTTTTCTTAGAGCTGTCTTCAAGACAACTCACTCGGATCAGATTCGAATTTATCGTTTTGTCTGTCGGTTGTTCTATAATCTCTGATCGTGCTTTAATACGCTCCACCATAAGATAAATACCTACAACCTCTCTGTCTCTGGATAAATGTGAAGTTCATTCGAATTCGAAAGTCATTGTTTATTGTGTTTGCATAAATAAATAAAATAAAAAAAATAAATAAATTAATAAATTTTCTTTCAATTTGTGAAATTGTGCAAATTTTGTGAAAAAATTTAGAAAATTTATGTGAAAAAAAAAATTGATTTGTGTAGAAATAGAAAATAGGAAAGAAATTGCGAAAATGCAGAAAAACCCGGCAGTAACTCTTCTCTTTGTAATCGGAATAACTTCAATTGGATTCACTGTAGCCAAAGGTAAGACATCTAGCATCTAGCGTCTAGTACCCAAGCAATTTCCCTCTTTGCAACGATGACATAAGCAGTGGATACTCGAACAGAGCGAGATAAAAGCGAAACGGTGCTTGCAATAGCAGTACTTATAATTTACACCTTCGCAAGTTTTTTTTTTTTATTTTATTTCTCAAGGCTATGTATGTTTTTTTTTGTTTTAGTTTTATGTTTCACCTTTTGTGTTTCATTTATTCAGTATCTTTGTGTTGGACATCTCCATTTCGAGTGTAGGTAATTTGTGTCTCTATTGTGTCGGGTGGGGGTTATGTTTCGCAAAGGAGTGCAAGTGTTGTGTGCGCTATTTTTGGACACAAGGACACATTCAGTGAATGTGGATTCCTTTTGAGGAAGTTCCCTTTAAACATGACATCACTGTGGTGAGTCATGGAGACAGTCTCCAAACCATATGGTTGCGAGTGCATACGGTCTACTGTTTATGAATAATTTAGCATCTTTGAGTAGGTTTCAGATTGAACGGGGGCTTTGCATTGACCTTCACATTTTTTGTTTTTTTTTCTTCTATTTCATTTGCAGATCGACTAATTTATGATCTCACTTGGGCAGAAATAAAGTTAAACAGGTTTTCAGACGTCAATGAGATGCATTAGACAGTCGTTTGTTGAACTTTATATTAACCATTGTTCGGAATTAATATTTATGTCATCGAAATATTATTCTTAAAATTGAATGCCAGTAGTCGAAGCCGGGTTCACTAATAAGCTCGATTTCAATACCGGTTGTTCTTGTTTCAATCAGATTTGTCATCGGTTGAAGAAGTGACTACGGCTTAAAGATTGTAAGGTCGAATAGAATTCTTTTAAAGGTCTTGTTAGATGGGATTTTGAAAAGTTGTTGAATTCTTGCTGACGATCGAGATGTCATAACCATTATGTCACATTTATTGTTTAATATTCACCTATTCTTGTGTACAACTTAGACTACTAGTCTGGGTTTTATATCTCTTGCTGTGTTGTGTTGTGGCTATTATATATAATACCTTTCTTTCCAATTTGTCGCCAAGTTCATTTTCCACTATAACACTAAGGCTAGGTCAGCCTTGTAAACTTTTAAGTACCACTACAAGTTGTTTACCCAATACCCTGTACTTGTTCTTACAAAAAAGTCAGTACAGTATACTTAGTAGTCGAGAATCACCAAGAACTGGTATATGTTCAATTGCTGCTTTTTAAGTAAAGATTTGTTCAAAAGAGTGATATGTTTTGAATTTGGCAAGGCGTTATTTGAATGTTGGATTGTTTCAAACGTTACTAGTTGTTATTTACCTTTACTTATAGCCTCTTAACCATGCTTTGTCCAATTTGAACATCCGATCGTTGAAATGCTTAGATAATTTACAATATCGAAAACAGTCGTTTCTGTGTGAGCGAGAAAATCTATCATAGGGCTGTAAACATGATGTTCCAGAAAATTGCCATGTTTATAAGTTGCAGACAGTAAATGAAAATAAATTGCAAAATATTGTAAAGGAATCGAAATGACAACATTGGTCAAATATTACAAGGAATGGGCGGTCTTGAAAACACTTCAAGATAAACAATACTTGAAACGTGTGCTTGATTATTTTTAAACTCCAAGTATTTTTAAGTACTAGTACGAGAATAATATACACACATATGTATATAGTTCGGTAATTAATAGTTTTGGTCAATGCATAAGGAATATAATCAGATTTGATTCTGCGTACATAATACGCATAATATTGTGCTAAAACTTCTCACTATTTTGGTATTGATGACACAAAATTCTACCACTTTGACCGCAGCCTGATTGTCAAGTCAACGTAGATGGGAATCTTGATTTAATTTCAACCAATTCTGCCGAACCTGTGTTTGGTATCCTTTCCTATTTCATGCTTCAATGTTATTATATTCCTATGACACTCTTACCCTTCAGGGTACTCTATTATCGAAAACATATCTCCTGATCTATTTGGATTGTCCAGCATAAATATACGGAAAATAGTGCCGCAGATTGTTAACCCCGAAGAAGACTGAGGTATTGAAATTTGAATTCTAGCTCATGTGGCAGAATATGGTGAGTCGCACCCAGCGGAGCTACGGGAGTCCTGCTTGTGTCCTAAGTACATAAACTCGCTAGATGTGTCTAAAGTTGCAACCAGTATTAAATTCAGAACTACATCGATATATGCTCTAATGTTTATACCCATTACACGCAGTTCTCTAAAGATGTTATGTTTGCTAAAACTTATTTGATGGCCTTACCTTTAATTTTACTAAAAGTTCTTTCTTGATCTAACTTCTCAATTCTGATGCGAATATTTAGAAGTGTCATACTTCAAGTGATGTCTTTAGAAATGACGTGACTTTGAGGTCTAAAGACTTTACTCACCAAGCTTAGCTTAGGGCATTGTTTGAATAAATAAAATCTGGCAAAAACTTGAAAGGATTGTAGATCAAAACAGCTAATTTCGCTTTTCTTGAAAACTTTTAGGAGAATTTCAGAAAGAGTAAGAGCAGGGAGTTAATCCATTTTGCTGTGGTGCAAAAGGATAACAACTTTGCAGATCTCTGGTGTTATTTCGGAAATTTCATTTTGAATGCTATCTTTAACCATCATGGTTGGGGTTGGTTTCTTGGTGTACACCTTTCCCTGTAAGTAGCTTCATAGGAAGAATTGAAGAGAGATCAAGTCAGACGATCGTGAGGGCCAGTCGATATCACCTAGATATATAAAAATTTATTAAATGTTTGGCGCGATAGGGCCTAGCTTCTTACAACCGGAAGGGGCCTATTGTCTAATGACGTTTTCGAAGAAGAAACAGATTTCTGATGACAGTTGTATTTTCGGAATGTTTGTCGGACGTTCGCAAGAGGCAGGGACGTGAAAGAAATTTTAGGTCCTGTCTTGGGATTAACCCTGCGACGCCTTGCTCCGTAGGTAAACGCACTAACCACTGGAGCCACGTTGACACTGGAAAAATTGAGTGTGGTATTTTGTTGGAACCACATATTTTGTAGACCTATTTGATCCAATTTGGGCACAAGAAAGTTGTCCAACAATTGCTGACAGCAGTCCCCAGTAAGTGTTACCCCATTGCCCCTAGCAACCTCACAGAAATAAGACCCAATGTTGTCGTCATGTGTCAATTGAGGGTTTTCAGTGGTCCAATAGCGGCTATTCTACCTAAAATACGAGGAACCCAATTTTCACCGTTTTTATCGACTACTCTCTACGACTGTCAAATGCCAACGGACAAATGTCATCCATAAGGAAATAGTAACTAATCAAAATCGACCTGGAACAGAATAAGCGCACTATATCTGTGATCGTAGTATAGAATTTCTTATTGATCCATTTCGTACGAATGTCCAGCCAGAACAGAATGGACTAGCCAGGGCAAGATTCACACCGTGTAAGCCAGTTGGTTTGCTTCAATCGATAACTCTAAATATGTTATTGGTAAGGGCGAGCTCGGCTAAGATTGACACAAGTTATTACTTAAATCTGGCTCTGCTGTATCTCTAATAGCTATGTATGTCTCTATTATAAAGCTTATAAGCTTAGTATGAGAAATAAAATTCCTCTAGATGTAAAATTTGAGAACAAGTTGAAAAAAAAAATACATTGAATTAAAAATAAAGAATTTTAAAGGGGAGTGTAGCTGAGCGAAACGGTGCAGTGGGTAGTGTGTATAGTATGATAGTAATAATTTATTTTCTGCCATTTTTCCATTTCTTTTCCTAAAAATGCATCTTTTTATGAAAAAAATTAAAGAAAAAACACCACATACATTCAAAAAATTTAGGAAAATCTATGTTTTTTTTTTGTTTTTATGAAAAATATTTGAAGTTTGTCTTAATTCTCTTTACAAGAACTGCTTTTCAAAACCGAAGACTGTAAAAAGACATTTTTGTTACCCTACATTCTTAAAATCTAACTGGATCTTATACAGATGTATGTACATACATGGAGGGAGATGTAGGTGTTAATGAGTCACCTTACATGCACACTTAGCCGATATAAATCCAGTTTTTGGGAACTACATTGTATGTCTCATGAAAAATGCCAACGTCTCAGATGTTCCAATAAACGAGCACTCTGAGATACTTGTGTGATTCGCAACTTAACGATTTTATCAAGTACAACCAACGAACGCTAAATTGTGATCACTTTGTTCATATTCATACAACCCAAAAGTTGATGTAAATTAAGCTGACACACCGGTATTGAACTATCAGATCATTAATTATTATAATTGACATGGAACGGGTAGATGGTTGTAAATGATTCATTTCTAAATTATCCGTTTATGGTAAGAGTAGACCAACAAAACATTTTAAATAAACAAAACCAGAAAACAAATTATTACAATCACCCCCGGATCATGAAGTCTCTGAAATTACCTATACAAAGTGCTTTTGAAACGTGCGTTACGATTGCAACGTGTTTCCAAACTCCGGGTATTAGTGGTTTGACATAACTTGCATTTATGTTTCTATTAATACTGCTTGTACAGTAGAAGTGCGTCCTTGTAGTACATAAGGCCCGACTAGAGAAGTGTCAAAATAGAGATGTTTTAATAAATTAAAAACGTGACAAAAACGTTACAATCATTATGGAATAAATGGTGTATGCTTATTGTTTAGTGTGTATTTTCAGTTTTTTGCTATGGATGTCGAGAGCAAGATGTAACTTGTCCAAGAAATGAACTAGTACTAAGCTTTTTGTGGGATTATTGTTTAGATAATTTATCTAGTAAGCCCTGTCAGAATTTTCGAAAACAACCAGAACTAATCATCTCTTGCTCGTAGAAGTATGTATGTATATACATACGTATGTATTTGAAAATGAAAATTGTAGATTTTCTAATACCATTTGTATAACCTAAAGGTTTATGTAATTTTTTTCCAAATGTTAAGGTTTTTAAAATTGTATGGGGTCTCTCTTAGGTTGGTGCTACCTTAGATGTCCACTTTTTGGAAATTTTACGAAATTAATATTTGCCTTGCAATGATAGTCAAAGTAGCAAGTCATTAAAAAGCTGTATAGTTTAATTGATATATAAAGCTGAACTTTGATGATAGCTCATGAAGTGTTGAAAAGATCTTGGTAAAAGATTTTTGTGATCTTTAATGCTATCCAGTGCTGCATTAACATCAAATCTAATGATAAGCCATGTATACTTAATATAGTTTATTTATATCTTGACCAATATGCACTTATCCATTAGTTTATGTTGAGACTTTCAAGAACATAAATTACGCCATTATTCGATCGTTTTCATGTAGCTAGATCTGTGTCCAATTCTACATAAATTCTGATCACTCAATCCTTTTTTCGCAGCTCGGATACAACCTACTAATACAGAGAAAGTTCATATTGCTTTCCGGAAAAATTTCGAACTCGAAATCTTAATCAAACTTGACATTACTATGCTGGAGAAGTTTAAAAACGTGAGTCTGTCGGTATGTCTGTACGGACGACTGCAGCCTAAACAGCTGATCTGTCTTACTTTCCTTCAAAGTCTGTACTTTTTAAAATGTTTAGTAGAAAATGAAAAAAAATTGTAAAACAAAATTGATAGGTTCTTTATAATTTAATTGAACACCATATACGGTTACGCCCACTTTTTTAAGGCGTTTTTAGAAAAATCTACAATCATTTATTGTAAAATCTACCAGACAGCATCAGTTCAATGTTATTATTATAATTCCACTAAAAATGCAGAATGCCAAACCTACTTCATTGAGCCTCATGTATGAATGACACATTTGTGCACTTTCTTGTTCAATGTCATCATAGCTAATCAATGTAATATAATTTTGGGGTTTGTTATAGAAAATATTAAATGTAAAGAAAATTACGACGTTCCTTTAACCGATTGCTGATTTGAGTTCTATTTCCCAAAATCTTATCTTTTAAAATATGTATTTATGAGAATTAAAAATCAGTTTTGGCGATTTTATGATTTAACTTTAAGATTTTGTTGTGATTTTGTTTTATTTGTCATGTCAAGAATAAATTAGATTAAATCTGTTGTATCCGATGATAATAATCCGATGGTAACAATACATATCATTCGGTTATCCGTTTAAATGGTAGCCAGAAGCCACCTATATATTCAAAATGGAATCTATTAATAATATATTCATAGGGGTTCCGCTTAAATAAATGGTCGGTATGGTCCGAGAGATGACACTGAACCGTAGATACTTGAAGTCCTACTGTTAAGTATAGAAATGTCGATTTTAATGATATTTTAATTACTTATGTTTAAGAAGTATGAGGCGTCCATAATGATATGTTTCCCCCTTTTCCTTTCAATATCCTTTATTAAATTGTCTTTGGGAAGTAAGCCACATCGCAGGCCGCACTTACGTGTGTTTTTTGTAGTTTTACTCCTCTCCGCAATCGAACACCACCAGGTGGTACGATTTTGTTTCCGTCAGTTCAGGAAACGTTACTCCACTAATCAACCAGCCAATTGATATTGTTCTTCGTGAACAACGATCTGTTTCCCACATGACAGTAAGAAAATGTAAGTGTTCGAATTGCCTTCATTTAATCTCAAAGGCACGGTTTCAATCACGGTCAGCAGATCAAATTCGATTTGTATTTTCACTGTTGATTTGAAAGTACCATTGTTAGATATAACATAACAATTTTGTATTTAAATAAAACACAGAACACTTGAGATATCGCGCTGAAATTTATTCCAGGCATAGTGCATGTTATATTTAAGTATGCAATTTTATCTTTTTTGATATGACCTTTGCAGCGATCAATTCTCTAGAGCCAATTTTTTACCACACATCCCGGCTCAATTGGGCAATTTTGCTTTCGATAGTGCTCCTGAGCTCCTCTCACATTGTTGGCTTGTTGGCTTGTTGGCATAACCAACAACTTCACGTAACCCCATAAAAAGGAATCCAAAGGCGTTAAATCACATGAGTGAGGTGGCCACTCGATCGGTTCATTTCTCGAGATTATGTAATTATTTCTATTGTTTAACCATCCGTGTGGCATTTGGTACCATCGTGTTGGAACCACATATTACTTTCATATGTCAAGTCCATCCAACTCAACTCTTTCAACATGGAACGGGTGTGAACTCCATTGACCTTAAAATTAAAAAATAAGTTCCAGTCACACTTCCGGGATAAAATCCACACAACACGGTAACTTTTTGTGGATGCAATGGAGTCTCTTAAGCCTTTGCACAGCCCAATAGGAGAAGTTTCGGCATTGCAAATGATAAAGCCTTCAGTTCTTGAGTTAATTTGATTTTATAAATTTGTAGACGAAGATCTTTACGCAAAATGCGGAGCAATGTAAATTTGGAGCTTTCTTTGTACAGAATATGTAACTTCAGATCTGACAAGAAACTGAACATGTTTACGAACCTGACTCGACACCAGGTGTTCATGCCTTAAATCATGAACTTTGTGACACCAAATAAAAGTGTCGCGGCATCGTTGAAACCAGTGAATTCCCAGAAAAGATCAGTCAACACGATTCGGGTTATTTCCATTTGTATTTCTTCGTAAACAAAGTGACGAAATTCGGGACGCAGGGCATTCCCAAATGACTCTTAAGAGACAGATATGTATGTATGTATGTTTGTGTGATTTTAACGTGTCAACATGCATTGACTAGTAAGATCTGATGATTTTCATCTACCTTACATCAAGTATGTCGTTCGTTCAAAAGAATTGGATCTACCATTAGCTTAGACCCCTTTCACACATGATTGATGTTTTCGCATGTCCCTGTCTGATCACTACCTCGGACTTTGTTTGACGTATTAGTAAAAAAAAAAAACAGGTCGATGGGACCCAAGGCCTAGCTTCTCACAACTATTCGTGTTGTGCTTGTTGTGTTATATTCTTTACACGAATAGAAGGGGCCTACTGTTTAATGCCGTGTCCGAAGGGCAATTTGTTATTTCAGAAGCTTTCTGGAGACAGTTGTACTCTCGGATGTTTGTCAGACGCTCGCGAGAGGTGGGGCCGTGAAAAACTTTTTAGGTGTTCCCCGACTGGGATTCGATCTCGAACCCCTTGCTCCATAGTCCAACGCACTAACCACTGAGCCACGGCGCCCACAGTTGACGTATTAGTAGTTTCCGCAAAATGACATTGATTAGTTTTAAACAAAACTTTTTTTTTATAACAAAGCTCATCATTTTTACAGCAATTAAATTGGTTTACTGTTGCATTCCTATTGTATGTACATATATTTCATGAATATCCTAGGTTTATAATTTTTTTTTCAAAAAAAATCCAGTCCAACAGTACTGTGTGAACAAGCTTTAAAGCCCCCATCAGCATGACGTTTCCATAAATAGGGTGAAATAGATACCCGGTTTCAAAGAGCGAGTTGACAGAAAAGTCTAACTAATCAGATATGTATTATTTGAAGTTAAATCACTCGGCGTCACAGCATATAAACTTCAGTTTAACTAAACTGAGTTTAGCATATTATTGTCAAAGAAATTGAAATGTCAATTTGAAATCTATTTTTATTTCCTGTCTTTAAAGAGATTTTACACATTACACGGAGACTTTTACGTACATAGGTACAAACCAATAATAACTGGAAGAAATTTTAAGCAAAAATCGGATCTTGTTAATCAGATTTTTAAGAGTTAAAGTAAATTCAGTTGAGTTAGACTCGTCTATAGATGATATGGTTACCTTAATGTGGCACGGTCCTTAAGCCGCATCAACAACTCGTGACTGATTACACCATTAACTAAGTTTCATGATAGATTTTGCTGTGGGGTGTCTTTAGCTTATAATGGAAAATGTAAGCAATTCAGAATAAGACTCGGCTGTAATATCCTCCAAGCTTGTAGAAGAATGAGAGATGATTTTCCAGATTTTCTTTTTAAAATTTATCTAGTTGATGTACCAACGCATTTACCGCCAATAAATTGCTTTTAACTTCCTGATTGGATTAATTTCCAGACATCTGAAACAAATGACTTCTTTACAAAAATTCAAATGTTTTTCCACAATGAGATGGTTAGCATATTTACATGATATATGTTTCCATTCATTCATCTGTCATTAGGTAGTTTCGAGTCTTCTTTTATATCCCCACTCCGTGACAAATCAAAGCCATTTAATTGTATACGCTTTGATTGCCTGCCATTAATGTTATTTGTGTGAAGAGCAACGAATCAAGTATGTGGCAACTCCATCACTTTTATGGCCATGTCGGCCATTAACAAGCCAGTTGAGTCAAGACTACCAACAGTCCGATAAAAACGAATCATTTGAAAACTTATCCGTCGTATTGATGCTAAATTCTTACTCTTCGTATCTTACACAAAACGTCTTGCACAATGAATTGCAGAGATAAAACAAATAAAACTGATTATCTTGTTTATTAGTGGACTTACAAACTGTAAGTGGAATAGATTTTGCATGCCAGTTCCAGTAAGTAGCAGTATAAGTGTCAAAAATCGTTTAAAATCGCTTTAAGTTCTTGCCAGTTCTTGCTTACTTATGTAATACAACATGCAAAAGAATAAATCGAAATATTACTCAAACTTATGATTCGAAAACTATCTAAAATGTAACACCTATCCACCATTCCTATATTTTGAAGATGCTAAAGTTTTCTTGCCTTGAAATTCATACAAATTCTTACCGTTTCTGTAGGAATCCTCTGTTCTCCAACACAAAAAATTCATGAAAGAAAGAGGAAAACATTTTAATCTACTTCGAAATCTTAAGAATTCTTACTCAACAAATTTCTGTTGGTAAGAAGTATGCGATCTGTCAAAATCACAATGCAATCAACTTTTACGGGACTGATGGATTCTTTTTTGACGTTTAGCTGAAGCAGAGAGTTGACATGTGCGGCAGCAATCCGGATGTTTAGATTTTTTAAATTTCCGTTTCCGCATTACTTTCGTTGTACAAACAATTTATTGTTGAAAAACTAATCAATTCGATTGGCGCGGACAACTATTATGTCAAAAACGTGCAGACAGTACAATCAATCTGAACACTCAAATGCCAAAATAAAATCCACTCCGTCAGTCCTGTGTGAATAGAGTTCGGGATTAAAATTTATTTACGACTTAATTTCTCGTGTTGAGGTTTTCCTTATGCCTGACGTTTCAGTTGTGTTCTGATTTTACGATTCTTCCTCTAAGTTTGTACACATTGGGCGCGTTCCGATTTCTAGGCACTACATTTGCAGGTAAGGCCTAACAAATGGAACGGCAAAGTGACTGAAAATGTAGGTGACATTTCAAGTGTCACACCTCGCATCCTCATTTCCAGGTTTTACTTTAGACAAAGTGTGAACTGTGTTTGTCAAGGGATCTTACTGATAAATATATTTATGTATATGAAATTGGAACCTGTAAAAAAGGCTTAATTGAAAAAATAGCCGATAATAAAAACAAGTTCCCTTAACTTTTTCTAAAAATTTCTGCTTCACTCACAACCTTGGACGGTTATTTTAAATAATATTTTAATGAAAACAAAGCGCATATTGATCAAATAATCATATCCTCTTATTGTATCAATTCGATGATCACTTCCCTGCAATTTATTTGGAAAGTAATTTGTTTATTTATTGCACATAATCCATTCAAATTATAAAGCACAGCCGAACAATACACAAAATATTGCCGATCAGCTGATTCTTCACACTTCAAAAACTGACTTGAAAGTAAGGGAGAATTTTTTTGACTTACAATCCAGTCCACTACGTCACAAAAAATTGCCTTACTTTTCAGTCAAATTTGAATCTCTACACCAATCAGAAACGTTTGACTACATAGTGCCTAGAAATCGGAACGCGGCCATTCTTATCATTTTCTGAGAGTTTTGTCCTTAAAGCTGAGAAATTTCTGATGATAGTATTGCAGAAAGTAACCTTATGTTACTTTGTTTACTAGATTTGTTATTGGATAAGCGTCTCTTACAGTTAAAATTTTGTTTTAAGCTCAAGATTGAGGACAAGTCTACAATGAGTGGGTTCTACTTAATGAATTTCCAAACCAAGAATGGGTAAAGCCGGTAACCTAACCTACGTGGGATGACTGTTCCCGCTCATGTAGAGACATAGTTAGAACTGGTATGAGAGAGATGAAACAGTGAACTTTCCTATAAAAGTATCGATTCCCAATGACTTCCTGGACAATTTTTTAGACGATAAAGCTTAAAACGTCATTTTGATCTCGTCCATGATCTTAAGTTTTGTATGGTAGGTATTTTTCGGTCCAAAATGCACAAGTCACTTGTATTATCTATTTACGCTTATAGAAACCTTATAAATACGTAATATCAAATACCTTACCCCAAATCGAAAGAAATGTGACGCAATATAGCCTGCAGGTAGTAACCATATACACTCCTACTCCGTAGATATGGATATGTTAAAACATTCTTTTCTTACTGTGAATGCCAATAATTAATACCAATTTATCAACCACTTGAGATGCTAGCCATAGGACTTAACCCATTTAACTCAACAAAAGAGGAGCTTCAATACGTTGCCTTGAGTGGGGTTTCACCAAACTCTGTCGGTGCTCATTTTTATGCAAAGTAGACTCGAGTGTTTGGTATTCCACTAGCATGTCCAAAATAGTTCACCTCGAATGGTTTCATGCTGAAATATATTTGCGCTTCGCAGCATTGATATGCTAAATGAGTACACACCATCGGCGGGCCCGGCCGGAGAACCAAAATACCATCTGAGGACCACCACCACCACAACAAAAAAAACTCTATTACTCAATTCAAATTATGCAAATATTCACCGTTCAACGACGCAATGTTTATCAACAGTGATCAAAAACAAAAAAAAACAACAAAAAAAAAACAGAAAAGAATACCAGACACGCATACCAAATTGTATAATTTAATTTTTTTCCAACAAAACGGAAGACAATGGCGATTATTTTCTGAGAAATCTCGTCTCGAAAATGGTTTCGTTTAAAGGAAGTAGAATATCAAAAACCTTACCTCAAATGAGCATCTTTACTTACGGTCTAGTGTATTTGTTTAAACAATTACTGGGTCAGTGACATTTAAAACTAGAGAACACAGAGCTGTCAAGTTTGAAGAACATTCTGAAGGTCCGGGCAACTAGTGTCAATCCAAGCGTGCCGGTGTGTTCCCATCGAATTATAATTACTATTTGTTCAGAACGTCAAGTGTCATGGTCAACGTCGACGCTTCATTATAAATAATTGCTTAAAGTTTTTATGTTTAATGCTTAAATGAAATAATTGCTTGGTGATCTTCACCATTTGCATAAAGTGGCTGTTTGGCTTAATGACAAGGCAAACGGTCGTGAGTTGAAGAAGATATGCAAATTCTGATTGCATTTTTGATTGTTAAGACAAAAATAAAAAAAAGCTGAATAATTTAACAGAAATGTGTTAGATGACAAACTGTTCTTTTACAGCTTTCCTTCAAGGCACCAATTAAGCGGAATGAGGGAAAAAAGCCTTTTAAAATCAGCGAAAGACACGTTTCGTGTACAGTTCTGTGGTGAATTTCTGTTCACCTTTATGGTGGAATCCGAAAATGGCATTCGAAGGCAATTATTTTAAAATTTAAAGGTCGAGGAACTAGAATGGTGACTCATTTTCAACACGCACATTCTGATTGCTGGTGGTGGCAATGTATTATTAATTGGCAATTATTCGTAATGAAGAATGTTTAAGGCAATATCTATGACGTAAGCCGGGGAAGACCAGTGGCACGGGCTGTGTTTAATTACTTAATGCTAGAGTAAACAATAATGCGGCATGGTTATTAAGAAGCTATCATGTACTTAACTATTTAAAACCTGAAGGATAAGGAGTATTAACAAACTTATGTGTTTGCTGTAGATATGTAGCTCTAAAGTCCAAAGAAAACCAAGTCGTCCATAGGTCGAGGACAGTTTCGGTTGCCTTTCACTGTGAACTGCACTATACTGATGACGCTGTCATCCAAAAATATAACATTTTCAACACAACCTCCTTTTACCATAATACACTTAGCCCAACTTTTTTAAGCCGATCGAGTAAGACGCGGGGATTACCTCTTCATTTGATGCGAATCTCTAAACACCAAGCCGTTTCTGTAAGGTTAGAAACAGAAAATAGTCGTAAGGCGGTGAGTCTGAAGAATATGGTGGAAGGAGAAGGAATTATCATCGCGATCCCAACAGCAACAGAAAATCAGTAGAGACTACCCTCCACTTCCTAATAGGAATGATTGAGTTATCTTCGAGAACAAGGATCTTAATATGGTATATCTCCCTGATGACATTTATTCGATTCACAAGAAAGGAGATCCTCTAAACTGGGCCACCTATAGAGGCATTAGTCTCCTTGACATTGCACACAAGATCCTATCGGCCGCATTTAAACCATCTAAAACCATTTATTATCGAGCTGATTGGCCCCTATCAGTAGAGTTTTGGGTCGCAAGTCCACAATCGACCAAGTATTCACATTGCGCCAGATTCCGAAAAAAAAACCAAAAAGTTCAGGTCAATACTCTTTTCATAGATTTTAGGGTCGGGAGAGACAAATCTACATTTAGCATCCATGCAAAACTCGATAGTTTGTGTTCAGGATGACGACGGAGAACGAGGGCAATACTAAGTATATGTATGCTGTCAACAAGAAGGGACACACAACACCGACGAATTGGACAATACGTTACTTTGAGGTAGTTAGGGACTTCGTCTACCTGGGCTCCGCTATAAACTCTTACAACGACATAAACAAGGAGGTACTCTTGCCAATTGTTGTTTCTTTGGCCTAAAAAGGGAATTGATTAGTAACGCTTTGTCAAGGAACACCAAGGAAACTCTACATAAGACACTCATCATCTGAGTTCTGCTACAAGTGGAAGAGGACATCACCCAACTTAAAGTACACAAGTGGAGGGAGTTAGCCAAACGTCGCACTAACTGGAGAGTCTTGTTTGTTGAGACCCAGCTCCCATACTAAAGCGGCACCTGAGTCATTTGCCCCTTATATCAAAGGAGCCACCAAATATATCTATATCGAAGCTATATCTCGATCTTTTCTAATGAAAAACAGGCTTATTCATAATGAACTTTGGTGTTATCGAGTAAAACGAAAGGGTACCCTGATAGTGGAGTACAATTACCACTATTATGACTGAGTGTTGTAACCTATGCGAACGAAACTCTTATTTATAAACTTGGCAGGACGAATTGGTGAGTTGTGGCTCAAGTGTTTAGTGCGTTGAACTTCGGAACAAAGTTCAAACTCCAGACGGCCTCACCTCTCGCGAGTGTCCGACAAACATCATAGAGTACAACTGTCATGAAAAAGCTTTTAAAATAATAAATTGAAGGGCAATTCCATTGGTGTTAAGAATATAACACGCACAACACGAATGTGAGAAGTTAGGGTCTGGGGCGCACGGATTTGAATTATTTATTTAGTTTAAGAGCGAATTGGTATTGTTCGCAAGTACCATATAGCATATATCCAACACTCAAGGGTATGGAAGTGCAACTCGCTGAATACAGCCAGTAAGATATTCTAAAACAAATTCAATAATTTAAACAGTAACATGAGGATAAAGAGCCTTCATTCTGGTGGACAACACTTGACAAGAAATATTTATATTTTGTATGAAGGGCGCTCTAAGAATCTTTTGTATTAGTGCTTTGGAGCCTGTTTTCCACTTATTGTAAGGCTCAAGAATAATATTCCTAATAATACTTGAATGAACTTTCAATACAAAATTGCTAGCAGAACTGCTTGGGATTTTGGATAAGTCTGTGATAGAAAGACAAATTCAAGACAGAGGTTGGGACACGGCTGGGGGATCTTCTATGAAAACTGTTCAAACAGATCTGTTTAAACTTGTGTCTTGAAGAGAACAATTTCGAAAAAGCTTAAGCTATTTCTGTAGAAGTTGAAGAGACAAGGAGAACACGGGAACTTGCTGGGCCATCTAAAACATATCTATAGAAGTTCTTTGTCGCCCTGATCACAGTTGGTGTATTCAGCTACATTCGATTGACGGTTCGAGTTCTAGGCAAAGTCATATGTATATATGTATTGCTCCAGCCCTATGCACCAGATTGAAGAAATCAATTGGCAGAGCTTCTATGTATGTCTTCTGAATACCGGATTGGAAACCATTTGAACTTCTTGGGCATCCTGTGAAACTTTAAGGAGTTGTTTCTCTCGCAATTCTCTTCGAGCTGTGGATCCCTATCTGGCGTAAGTCAATGCTAAGATAATCTACTAATCATCGATTACAGTACGGCATATCTGGATTTTATAAGATCAATGCAGACAAATGCGGGACGCCCAATTAATGCCTATCCGTACAAATGGCTTCAAAATGGGAACTAGTTTGGTGCGAGTATTTATTTCACCTTCGACGTTCATTCGTACATCTACGTCCTGTAATAGGAATAGTTAACCAAGTGTAATCGATATCCTTTTAATAACTTCATTCTGCAAATGCGATTATCTTAATCGATTTCGTTTCCAATTCGATTCCAATCGATTGCAGATGTCTATTTGCTGATAACCAACAACTACTCAAATAAAACTTTGCCACCATTAACCGGAGCCCTTAACAAGTCTATTTTTCGAAAATTACATACACTCAAGAAATTACAAACATTAGAGAGGAGAGAAAATTTCACATTACACTGTAACAAGTTTTGATCATATCAGCAGACTTGCAATCTATCTAAATATGGTAACAACAAAAACCCGTCCACCAGAGGAAAATTAATTTGAGAACATATTTGCAGACGACTCCGCCAAAGGTTGGCCGGTCCTGAGCAACACGCCCTTAAGGCTGCGCGAAGAAAATTCCATAAAAGACCATGCGCCGCGCATAGAAATACTTACACTCTTGAATCAACTTAATTTTTTTTTTGTTTTTTTTTGTTTTTCGTTGTTGTTCATCGGCAGCAAACCTGAACCCACCCGGTTGCTCTGTGGTAGACTCCTTTATTATCTCTTACACACATATGTGGGGAAAAGATAAAAGGGAGGCAAAAAGACCAGCGAAAGAGAAAAATTACAATCCTCGAGCACACTGTAATTATTTACCTTATGCGGCTGGACCGTTTTTGTTTGCTTTAGTTTTTTGCTGGTTTTGAGTGATATTAACCTACCGCGGGATCATCTTCTTCTTGCGACGACGTTGTTGTCCGTCGCTGTGTCGTCGTTGGCGATGCATTCGCATTTGGAATTCCTGAAACGCTTTAAGGATAGTCGATGTCGTGGATGCATCGGCATTTTGTATTAACTTTTTTATTTAATCTCTTTGTTTGTCTCTGTGGCTTAGTATCTGCAGAAATGCTTAAGGATTATGCCTATTTGCAACCGATAAACCAGTAGGTAGGTGAGTATAATCCTTTAAATGTTACATACAACACATATTCTTATTTTAAATTGTATGTAGATTCGAAGAACACGAAATCAGATCATCATCCTGGAAATCTTTTGTTTATCTTTTACTTTATCAGAGATATACTCTAAGTTTCTAAAGACCTTCTCCCTAGTATTATTCACTGAAAGACGTTCTACCACTTCGTAGTGAATCCAGTTTGAAGGTGATATTTCCCAGAAATCCTAACTTTTCAAATGGCATTCAAGGCGCTTTTCACGAGGTGTTCCAGCTACGGTGAAACCGAAGTCGTTAGCCAAATTTATTTTGCTAACGTTCCCTTCAAATATAGGGTGACCAGATAAGATTGATAGGAAAAACAATTTAAAAAAACTACAACGGTGGGAGATATAATATTGATTGTGGTTTTATTTTGAAGCTACACTCATGCCATTATATGTGAAATAGCAATTTTTGGTGACTCGATTCAATATGTGCGCGTTATTCTGAGAACAGCGTCTCGAATGTTGGGCTTGAGCTTCTCCAAAGTCGTTGGCTAGTTAGCACAGACTAAGTACTTGACGTAGTCCTTGAGAAAATAATCGAGCGGTGTCAAGTCGCATGATCGCGGCGGCCAATTGATGAACGTTCGTCGTGAGATGACGCAGTCGGCCAATTTCTCCTTCACAACTTCCGAGGGTTGCGTCGCTTGTATGGCATGTAGTGCCATTTGTTCGAACCACAGCTCGGGCATATCGAACATCGAGTTCGGTTAATATCGCTCTATACATGAGGTCATTAGGGCGCCGTGGCTCAGTGGTTAGTGCGTTGGAGTATGGAGCAAGGGGTTCGAGATCGAATCCCAGTCGGGGAACACCTAAAAGTTTTTCACGGCCGCACCTCTCGCGAGCGTCTGACAAACATCCGAGAGTACAACTGTCCTTCCATTCGTGTAAAGAATATAACACGCACTACACGGATGGTTGTGAGAAGCTAGGGCCTGGGTCCCATCGACCTGTAGAGCCAAGTATTTATTTTTTACATGAGGCCATTGACGGTAACGGTGTCTTCTTCCTCATTTCGAAATATGGTCCGATGACGATCCGTCATGCCATAAACAGCACCAAACAGTCAATTTGTGTGGATGCATTGATGCTTGGTCGAACACTTGTGGATTGTGTTCACTACAATAACGGCAATTCTGCTTGTTGACATACATATGTAGCCGCTCAGGCAAAAATTGGCCTCGTCCGAGAAGACGATTTTTTGGGCAAAAGCCGGATCTCCGCTCAACATTTCCAGCAACAATTCAACGAACTCAAGGCATTGTCTGCGTGTTGCCTCTCTGGCAATACCTATTTCAACTGATCGACGCCGAATTGACATTTCTGGGTCTTCTCCGATACTGGCCGCTACGGCGACTATGTTTTCTTCATTTCGCACCAATTTCTGTCTGCCTGGTGGCTTAATGTACAAAAGAGTATACTCACGCTCTAACTTTTCCACGGTGCGACGAGTTGACTGCCATTAAGACGACCGTCCTCGCAACAAAATTCAGGTTGCGTAGGTATTTATACAACTGAACCAGAATGCTGATATTTTTGATAAACTTTCTTGAATATTTTCACAGCTAAATGTCACTGATAACTTTGACCGCTGCTGAAACATAATAATTGAAAGTATCATTGCTATCTGGTCACCCTTTCTTTATTCTCTTTATTTACATATGTATGTAGGTATATACACTGATAGTGCTGCACTATGTAGTGTATAGTGGGAAAGTCATCAACGTAATCTCCTGATAGTTCAATTAAATTCAATCTCGCCTCCTTGTCCGTATCTAAGCTTAGATTCAAGTGATTGTATGGCTGGTCTTAGGTGGGTATACATTCCTAACACATCAACTGAAATCGAAATGACATATAAGAGTCTTATGTCAGTTGTACTGCAATATGGGCAGATTGCAGTTGACTCCTAAAGTTCTTCTTGTCTTCGTCCGAAAGTAAGGTTATGGGGTTGTAGCTCTAATGGATCGTGACATTTCTTACTGTCGTCCTAAAGGTTTCAGATAAACTCCTTAACCACTTTGAAGTTAGTGTGATGTTTTGTCCTAATGCACCAACGAAATACAAAATTAAAATTATGTGGTTCATTATTTTTTTTATTATGGAACAGTTCGGTGGGATTTAAGTTCACAAATAAAAGTGTGTGTCCTATGTCCATCCTAAATTCGGTACCTTCATTCGACGGTCGTTAAGAAGCAGAATAGAATATGCATTTAGACTTTATTGTAATTATATAAGTCCAGTTATGTCCAAATTGAATGAAGCTCTATGTAAACATGTACAATTACTTTATCGTTTACATTACTCCTTAACGATTGTCGTACATAACGTACATAAAGTATTAAATCTTGAAAGGAAGTCATATTTTTTTTGAGAACTTTCTTAACTTTTATGGATTGGGGTCTTATTGTGGGCCCTTGTTTCCTGTGGTCTAATCTAAAACAATCTACATAAGCCTGTTCACTGAGATGAAGTGCTGTCAAGTTTGACAAGGTTTCGGTTTTCCAGATCACTCGTCACTAGGTTCCTTGACATCATGGAGTTTGTTCCGCACCTTTAGGCTTAGGGTATCTAAGAGCTCATCTTCCGCCCATTACCAACTATACTATGTAAAATATACACTGTAATTACCACTTAAACTCAGATACTAATTTGGACCAACCTCAATTGGATGAAGTACAAATATCAGTTGACTCATAAGTTGCACTAATAACTACAGTCACAATGAAAACTGTTTCAGGAAATTTAAAAATACTAACCCAAGGTTTTCTAATACACACCGTGCAATCCAAATAAGAGCACACCTGACCAAACAACACCCAGCTTCTGCATGTAGTGTAGATCATGGGCGTGTTCAACTCACGCTCTCTCCCACCAACGATCGCACACATGAAATCCCAACAAACAAACCCAACGACTACGTGACTCATTAGCAACTTCTTCGCCACAATCTCCTAACGCCCAGCGTTCAGTAAACTTCATAAAAATTTAACAAAACCAACAAAAACCCCATGGAATAAAGAAAACCGTCTCCAAATCATAAAACGACACAAATCGAGCGTGTTGGTGTTGGCCTGGCCGCCAAAGTTGCTGCACAAAACGCAAAGAACAAAGTTTTAAATTCGCAGAACAGGATGTCTGGCTTCCTGAGTACATGCGTCGTTCACACACAACAGGAAAAAAGAAAACCTACTTAATCCGTGTGTACCTACTCAATGCCATATTACCATCTGAATTTTATTATTCAACATTTTGTTGATTTTGTTCTTCTTGCCTTCGCTACAGAGCGCGCCTCGCTTTAGGTACCTGTAAGGTATGAACATGAAAATGTCAATGACACCTCGATATAATTTGAAGAGCGGTTCACACACAGCGCCAAGTGTGTTGCTCTGTGCGGCAGGTGATTTCGCAGGTCCGTCTTTGCAAGATTCACTTTTTCGCTGCCCAGAGAGTGTCGGTGGTTGGCTGTTGGCGGACTGGTTAGCACCCCACACTTGAGTGCGTGCCCCCTACCTCCCGGTAGGTAAGGTAAACGTCATAAATTTTTTTATATAATTTGAAAATTATGAAAATTATCGAAAGGAAAATTATCCTCAAAAAAACAAAAGTTATTGTCTATGCTGTGCCGACAGGCAGCAGCCAGCACCTGAGACGGTGTCTGTGAAAAGTGAGTGAGGTTCTATTGTGTTATTACGGATTAAAGCACGGTGGGCTTTACGAGTCGGATACGTGACTGGGGAACAATGAAACTGAAGAATAATCTGCGGATGTAGCGCAATCTATGAAATTTGATCGCTGTACCCACATACATAAGCATGTGATTTTTCTGTGAGAGTCGTGGCGCTGGCTGGCTTGGCAAACATGACCTGTGTCTGACTAATTTCACTTTTGGCGAAAAGAAAGTGGTATCACAGATCTGTTTGTTCTTTTTGTTGGTTTTATCGATTCTTTATTTAAATTTAATGGGCTAAGGCCCAAAGACTTAGTTAAGATGATGTTCTCACTTGAAATGGAGGCATGGGCTGTTCGTTGAGTGGAGCAGTAGGTATCGTTGGCATAGATTATCGGAAGATAACTGGTTTTATTCGTTACGACGTCTGGGTTTCATGAACCGAAGATGACTTATCTTCTCAGAAAGCAAATAGACTATAGACCTATCTTGCAAGTACGTTCATGAATTTAAGAAAAGTACAAATTTTTTAAAAATCAATTTTTAGTGAAGGTAGTTTCCTTGATTTCTTGTAAAAATATTGAAAAAGTAGGTGTATCTCTGGGCAAGTTTTTATATAAATTCAAAGTAAAATTATCTGAAAGTTAAGGCACTGCATGCGTTCCAAAGACTGAACGCTGTAACAGATCGAGCTGTTTTCAATTGTAATTTTTGTAATAGGCTATTGTTGCTATCCATGAAGTTAGTTGCGCTTTGTTTGACATTTTAATTCAGTAATACTTGTTATTTAACCATGAAAAAGTACAAACAACGTTTGCAAAATATCCAGATGACAACTTAATTTGCCTCAACATCGCCGTTAATAAACAACATGATCGCTTGTGGGAAAGTCAGCAACCCGAAGGTATTCACGAAATGGCCTTAAACATAAACTCGTCGGGGCTGACTTGATCCTGGAGTGGTCATTGAACCTCACTTCTTCTTCAATGATGTTGGCAACATATCTACAAAGTAACAGTCAACTGAAATCGTTACCAGACAATGTTTCATAACTAATTTTGAAATAAATTGGAAGATCAATCCTTGGTATTTATTTGGTTTCAACAAATTGACAATCCGGTTGTGAATAGAAAATTTCCAGTCAGTTGGCCGCCTTGTACGTTGGTTTCGAGGCCTCTTAAATGGTTTATGTCAATAAGCCAGAGACGACATCAGGGCTGATTTGCTCATCCGAATTATGAGAAAAAAACATGGAACATTATGTTAAGCACATTCACTCAAGGACAGTGATACTCTCGATAGTGCTTTAATCCAAAGTAAAGCAAATTGTTAAAAATCCGATTCTTACTACAAACCTAACTAGCCCTGGGTTAATAGAGATTTTCGTTGTTTGGCGTGGAGGACATGTTTATTGCTTCTTATACGAAAAAATCAACCTAAAACTGGGCTTGGAATCGAATAACCCTAGAGCTGATGGTCTCATTATATGTGAAGGAAAATATTTCCAAATTATTTCGTTGTACATTCCAATGACGGATTTAATCGTTTCTGAAACAATATTCATGTTTGTCTTGATAATTTCTGTCATTTCATTTATTGAAGCCTCTTTCTAGCTCTCCCTCAATTTATGGATCGGCACCATTGGCTTGTGGTTCAAATCAAGCTATTATCTTTATAAATTAGTTCCACTAGTTGTTCCTTGGGTGTGGGCGCCGTCACTCTGTGGTTAGTGCGTTGGACGATGGAGGAAGGGGTTCGAGGTTCGAGTCCCAGTCGGAACACCTAAAAGTTTTTCACGGCCCTACATCGCGCGAGCGTCTGACAAACATCCGGGAGTACAACTGTCCTGAGAAAGCTTCTCAAATAACAAATTGCCCTTCGGACACGGCATTAAACAGTAGGTCCCTTCGATTCGTATAAAGAATATAACATGCACAACCCAAATGGTTGTGAGAAGCTAGGCCCTGCACTATAGGTGAATGTCCATGTCCATCATATGTAGACAAAAAAAGGACAGAAGACCCCAGTTGGAAGATTTTGCATATCTTTTAAAATTTCTGGCTTAGACCGACGTAGATGGGTGTGGAGAGTGATGTGTTCGCTTGTCTGAGCTGGGCAGCTACATGGGCATGTATGTCCATATGTTGGCTCGGTCATTTGAACGTTTTGACAGGTCAAAGCCTGTGCTTTTGTCCAGTTTTGATTGGTTTTGTTGGTAATTTAAATTGTCTACTGAAATTACATCATGATTCTTTTAGGCTTCTAAGACTCACCTTAAACTTCATATGGGGCTCCACTGGTAGATATTGGAAAATATTGTCTTTTGTTGTTTCGTGAAATCTTGATGTCATACGATTTATGCAGGATTCCCGATGTCATCCTCATCGGGATATTGTTTTGCTTATCTTTAAAATGAAACAACATATTTTTTTAGAGGTCCAACTTCTAAGTATTTGTCTGTAACAATCAAGTTCGTACCACCATTATTGATGATTTGGCCGGAACTTTGAGGCTCTGTGACTTATGTACTTTCACAGATCTGATCTCGAGGTTAAAAGCGTTCAATGCCTCGTCAACGTTTATTCTGTATCTGTGTACTACACTGACAGTTACCACCATATAGGTATAGGTATAGGTACATATATATTTTAAGACATATGGAATAGCTTCCCTAAACTCTAGCGAAATGCTATTGATTGTTTTTTTATTGCTGAAAACTGCTTCTGGAAATATCATTTTCTCCTCGTTAGTTCTAAAAGTGGGTTATTCTGTAACGAAGAAAGAGAGAAAAGAACTAAAGAAAGGAAAGTAACTCGAACACCGTTATATACGTACATACATACATACACCTTATTGCTTTGAGAATTTTGTTTTATACTTCATCTGGATCAGGCCTATTTTCGTCTCCTATCTACATATTTGCTGACCTACAGTATTTAATAGTTCATTTAATAGTTCATCTGTAGGAATTTTCTTTAGTCGATTTGGGGGTTTCTCTTGTGGTGTCTTATGGCCTTTTATTTTATATATATCTTTGGTTTATCCTTGCTTTTCTCGACATCAAAGAATGGGAATTTTCTTCACCGTTATTCGCTAGGAGTAATACTGGATCCTCGGCTGAAGTTCCATGAATCTCTTTGCTACATATCATCACACTATTGTGTTTTATAGACTTTGTAGGACAGTTATCAGTTTTTTGACAGATTTTACCAGAAAATTCTGCTTCACTTACATAGTTGAATCAGTTTCATCACCCGCTCTTATTAAATGCTCTCCTGCGATATAGTCCCCTTAATAGTCGTTTATCCGTTTATAAATCGCACTCCTTCTTCCCTTTGTCAGCGAGGAAAACTCATTCTGATGGTAAGACACTAGCATTCGTGGGTTAATTTCTCCTATTACCAATTGGTAGTCCATTTATATTTCGTGGCAACACTTCTCCATGGCCTCTACATACCTGTCTAGCTACCAACACACATAATTTGATAGAAATGTCCTCTGGCCTACCAAACGAAACTTCTTCCACTTTACAGTTGCAATCTTGCGTAAGTCATTGTCCTCCGTAGAGTAGAGTCAAGCGATATACATAAATCGTCTGTCAAGATTAAATTTATAATAATTCGCGCAAGCGCCCCAGAGCTGCGATTATATTATTTTCGAGCACACGTCCCATCAGTCAGCCATATTCCGCATGACTACGGCAATTGTTGTATTTTCACAGAGTGTGACCAATCTAAATAAATCGATCCCCAGTAGCCATGCGCTCTTGAAAAATATTAAGGCATCATCGTTTAATCTAGAAGTGTTCGCTCATGTTCCGCCCCTCGCATTGTAGGTCATTGTGCCAATGCATGTAGGTATGCTCGCGTACGCGTCCATATCCGTGTGCAAATCTGGCAAGACATAATCCTGAACGAGATTTCCATACCCGCGTCGAGTGCATCTCTGCATCTCAGCGACAGAAAATACGCGATCCTCATTTCACTACTCACTGGAGTGTGGAATGCCATATTTTTCAAATTAGTTGAAGTGCCTCTCATGGGCAATCCGGACGAAGCGATGCGACGACCAGATACATCTGTAGCAGATGGCAGATGTGTAGTGTGCGCACGGCAATAAAATGCAAAATAGTTGTGCCCGTGGATCCGACTAATTCGCAAGGCATGTTTATTAATTTCATACGGTTTTGATCCTGTTTTCGCGGTGTCCAGTTATAAAGTACGTGTCCGTCGCGTACGCACTTGTTTAGAGCGGTGTCATTCGATTCTCGCATGGACAACATGGACAACATGGGTAACGTTGTGGTTTGTGCGTACGAAAAAAGGTTTGGTAGCCCTCCCCTTGCCCCCAGCTTGACACTGTGGGACAGTGTGTGGTAAACGATTAATTGGAAACGGTTTGCTTTCAATTTAATCTGAGATGAGGAATCAGCTTCTAGGAACTCCGTGTGGTGTGGAGGTAGATACACATCCAGTCCTGGTTCAAATTTATTGTCTAGGAAGCTTAACATTTAATTAATTGCATATTCAGGCAACGGTGTTATGCGATTGTCACTAAATTAGAAGGAAGAGATAATCCATTACTCGAGGTTCCCTACAACGATGTCAAAATAAGATGACAAATTGGCACAGGTTTGGCGACATGTACCTAATTTCCCCTTGATCCTGGGCGGAGATCATCAATCTTGTTGGGCATTGAAGGCTTCTTTGCATGTATTCCGGTAACAGTTTTAATGTAACAAACGTTGAACTAGTTCATAAATGGGTTCAAGGGAATCTACTAAGTCCGTACAAAATTGTACCTGCGACCCAATATCTTACATGTTTGCTTTTACAAATTAAGGAAAAATTCAACTTTTACCTAGGACAATCAAAAAACAAAGAGGCCAAAAAAGGCCCTGGTTGAGGACGCAGGAAAATACTGGAAACCCAAACAAAAGTCAAAAAGTTCTTCCATTTCCGAACTATTTTGGAACTTGTTAAAGGATTGAGCAAGACTTGTTGCAGTTAGTATGCAGAGTATATAGAGACATACTTGCGTTTCAACTAGTGAGGTCTAGAGCCATCCGTAAATAGGCGATCACAATCTTAACTATTCACATTAGCAAGTTCCAGTGGCATTGCACAAAATGATGCAGCCATGGTTATGTGTCGCCTTAACTACGACCAAAGTTTTATTCATCATCAATGCCATGATCGATAATAGACAGCAATGTCTAACAGAGTCACATATGAGGTTGATTTGTCTCTGTCCTCTATCCTCTATCCTTCTTTCCTATTGGCGTTCAAACTAATAACTCGATTTTGACATACAGAATTTTGTACGCTGGTATACCTGCTGGATTTCCGACAGAACCTCAGGGCAACCCTGCTTATGTGAATGTCGATCAGTATTTCCGATATTTTCGAGAGGAAGGAAGACTTCGTCCCTTTTCTGAACTCTCTCTTTCCAAATGGTCTCTTTTAGTCTCTCCAAATGGTTGGTAATCATGGGAACCATAGTTATAAAATCAGAAAACAGGATAACAGGATACAGGATAACCCTGTACTTTAGATGCTTTGCACAGGGTTGTACAGAGGTTGGTTTGTTTTAAAAATAAAACCCCTCGGTGGTGAGTGGTCTTCCTTGTGGCAACCTCTGATTTTCAAAGCTATCTTAAATCTCTTAAACTATTTGTCTGCCTATGACTTTCAGCTTCTAGGGCAATGTTGATACCAATGATACATATGAAATGTAAATTGACTCTCTTCGTGCATATGTACATACATATCTTACTAAAGTAAGCGCCTGCAGAAAGACACCACATATTTGTCACCACTTTTTGGTTTTTCTATCTGGAAACTCACAACAAACATATACGACTTCTCTCGTATATTGTCCTACTTCGCGTAAATAACATGAGAAAGTTTTATTACCCAACCGAACATCCAACGATTGACAATCTCACAGTGCCACATTCTATATGTCTTCAAACCGTACCGAGAGTTTCTCCCATTATATGTTCCCCAGGCATGAATTCTGTTCACAAAAAAAAAAAAACAATGTATTCCCATTCAACGAAACCACAGTCAAGATTTTGAACTATGACCCCGACGATAAGATTCGAGAAGCGTCATCAATCATAGAGCTCCGAAAAAGATTCTCTGATGGGCGTGCCGATAAGACTTCCCTTCTGTCAGAGCGACGAAGATTTATGGTTGCACCCACAACGACATCTCGATCGTTTATCACCTGAATTCCACCAAAAAAAGATGTGAGTTTGTTTCCTCCGCCTTCTGCCTTGAAGACAACTGTACATCGATGATTGCGAATGTGATACCCGGAAGCTAATTACCCAATTAAAATTTTATTGACTCGTTGTCCGTTTGACAGAAAAATCGGGAGATATCCGGCAGATCGTCAACTTCGCATCCGCATATGCGTATTCAGATTTTTCACTTAAAATGTTTAGTGTCAGCTAATTAGTTCTGGCGATTTCCTTATTGCTCCGGTCGGTGCGCAGCTGCTGATTGATTTTTATCTACGATAGATATCCCCATATGCCGCTGCAATGGGCCAGACAGAATTTTAATAGCAATAGGAAGAGGCTTGCCTCATCTTTATCTGCGCAGTGTCTCCGATGTCAAGGGGGGCTATGCGCCATTCACTCGCGCGATGTTATTTATGCTATGATGGTGCAATTATTTCGCACTTTAAGATACGCCATAAAACTGCTCGAATGTAGAGATACAGTGGAAAATTAGACAGCACACGGGACAGAATCTCTGCATATAGGTACATTGTGACAATTTTTCGCGTTATCTGTGGGCTTCGTATCTGCTGGGGGGATCCGTTTGGTCGAGAGCCAGGTCTTGCGATCACAATCCGTGATAGCAATTAAATGTGTAATTAAAACCAGTTCGTCTAGTTAGGTGCTGTTGCATGGGGATGAGCGTGCTGCGTGTTTCTTCCCGGTGTAAATAGAGGTGGCAGCTACAGCTCGTAGTAGGATGTCTTGAGAAAGTGTTGACGTGCTACACTAGGTTTTCATTACTTTCAACGTGTTTCTTAATGACTTGTTTGCTTGTGGTTTGTGGATTTTTCTTTTTTGTTCTTGTTCCTTCATTCCGTTCTAATAGAAGGAGAAGAATAAGAAGATGCGCGCACTCGAATGGAAAGAGCCCATTAGGTGGAAGATGTATTTATCTCAAGGTGGCTTTGTCTGCCGGTAGATGAATGTGAATTCGTCAAAGAATGACTTCTCGTCAAACATGTCACTTGCCACTTGCCATCATCACTTATGTGGTTGAAGAGGAGAACTAGGAAAAAAAGTGAAACTACCGTGTACAGAAGTTGTGGCTTCAGAATAAGGAAGCCACAATAATGAGCAGACCGAGACATAAACGTCGTTTATAGGTCTTATCGGTTGGTTCGTTTTATAATTATCACAGGCAAATATGGTTATTAAGAGTGCAGCTGGTTTAAAGTTGGATGACATTGGTCCTTAGATAATATACAGGGCTGTTGAAAAGTCACCAGATTATTGGGTTGCTATAGTTTGGACCTTGGTTAACTTTTTCATCAAACTAAATTCAAAAACATGTCAAGTATTTTCATACTTACGCTTGCAGATACTTAAAGATTAAATTTTTGCGAACCATAGCGAGATATAGTTCTATCAACAAGCAATTTGGCTTGGGCCACGACTTTGCTACATGTTATGTGGACATAAACAGTGCCCTTATGACAGACACTGCAAATATGACAGACATTGCAAAAGTTTAGTCATTATAGACTTAAAATCGAAAAAGGGTTTAACGTCTAATTGCTTGAAGCCTGCTTACGAAAATCTTGAACTGATTAAAATAATCAGGACAACGACGCTCCACACAGACTGACATTTCCCGGCAGTCCCTGTGGTAAACTTTGCACAACATCTATATAATTTACTGATCAACTGAAATGAATAAATATAGAGTTATTGTTTTTAAAGATTCTGTTTCAAAATGTGAGAATCGAGCCAACTTAAACCACCAACCTTGACTAACCCTTTAGAATAAGTCAATGTATTTGCGTACATATGCAACACATACATATGTACGTACATACGAGTGCCTCATATAGTAATGGTCCCAAAATGGATTCCTGTGGTACACCTGCGGTCACTCTGTATTTCAAAAGTTCACAGTCGGTTTACATACCGAGTTCTTTCTTGAACAACTTCTGCCCCTTCTTCCAGGAATGTCCTGTACTCCTCTATTGCTGAGTGTGTCTTAAACCGTATTGCTAGGCTGAAGATTTTGACTTGTTCTTCTCTTTATGTACATAGAAACCCCAATTTTTGCCACTTTTATTGTTTCGGAATGGTTCCCTCCTTAAAGCAGGACGTACATACTTACATACTATATGGCCCAAGATATGGGCGCACTTATTGTCTTGAGATCTCAGTTGATTACCATGTTCGATCGCAAGTATTTATAAATCAGATTTCTTGTTGATATGCAAAATCAGAGCATGTTGAGAGAAACGGGTCTTATATCTTGAGCTCTTCATTATAAAATCTGGTTTACTCTCCCTCGGGGAATTTCTTCTGCGAAAAATTCGTTTGCTACTTCGAGTACTCTGAGCTCCTTAAATAGAAGCAGCCATCCTGTCTCTTTTTACAATCCCTTCTCATTGCAAATGCAATTTTCTCTGTCCAATAAGCGAGGTTTCTTCAAAGAGTAAATCAAATTTATTTCGATGAAAACCATTCCAAAAAACAGAACCTCTGACCTAGAATGAACTACTGGCCTAAGCGTTGTTTAAACAAAAAGTACGTGGCTTATTTAAGGGTAAGTGTTGTGTATACCCGTGTATGTAAATTGCAAATTTAAAGTGGCAAGTGATTCCTTAAATTACATAAATTATAGCAAAATTTTGAGCCAGCTGCCACCAGTATTCGGTATACAAATGTCTAGACGAATTTTATATCAATTAACTGAAACATTGTGCTTTGTAGTTGAACGTTAAAATACGGAAAAGTAACCTTCTTTATGCCTCCTCTAATGTACTACGCTATCAACCTTTTGACACATGGAACATCCTGTGTCAGGTTTAACGACTAATTCGATTGCAAAGTATGCTTGGCAACCAATGACCAAACCTTCAGTATTTTGTCTCGTTATGTTGTGATTTATCTACTTTCTTGATCCCTTCTCGACACACTTGTCGAAGTGCTCTGACTTCTCAACCTGTTGCTTTTTACTTGAGCAACTTCAGCAAATTCATTGTCAAATTGGTTAGAAAAGCGTAAAACATTTGTTGCAGCTTTATTGACTCGTATATGATTCAAAGGTTGGAGTCTGTATTGGATGTTGTTAGCGGGGACGAGGCACAGGAAAACATTGTTCGTTTGCGTTGCTAACCTAGGTATATGGTATATGAGGAATTGTTTATACATATTTGACCACTGTATATGCTGTGAATCGGCCGATGTTTGTTTGGCACAAACCAATTTAGGCTCACCATCTTGGTCTTTTCGTCTGAGAGTTTTTATTTTATGGAAACCTTGTTTATGGATTTAGAGTCAACAGTAATCCCACAGTAAATTCAATGTGAAGTCATCTCCACAACGGTGAGATGAGTTGACGATATGACCAGGCTTAAAGTGTGGAGTGGTTCTTTAACAACATCAGCAATATTAGAACGTCTCGAAGTTCGTAGTTATACCTGTTTGAAGTGTATATATATTTTATAAAACACTTTCAGTATCAGCTAAACAGAATTCATTTAAGTCGTAAGTATGCCGCCTCACTACAGTATTACAAAAAGTGTAGTCATTTCTTATGAATGCTCTTTGAAAAGTACTCTCATGTCACTACCTTCTAGTTTATAGTTCGAAACTCGCAGTAATGCTACCTTGTACTTGCTTCGTCTTGATAACACTGAGTTTCCTACATTTGATGTAAATAGATAGAAGGATATGGGTGGTTGGAGACTTTGCTAAAAGGTTATCGAAATATATCTATCAGTATGTTGCTGACCCATTTTCTTTTTACCGGGAAAGACTTTCAAAACCAAATCTATTTGAAAATTTGTTATTTCATGCTCGAGTTAACGGCAACCCTGGTTAGAGCGCAGAACAGTTTAGCGATCAGTCAAAATTCATTGCCTACAACAGTGCTGAAGCTTAAGTAGGATGCTGCTTACGCGGAATTTAAATACCTTTCATCGCAGCTTATCCGCTCATCGGCTTAGCGCTAAGTATTGACGGCTAATCAATTTTTATTTTCATACTACACACATTAATTTCGCTATTAATTGCCGATGTTTGCTCGTTCCGTCGTAAAAACATTTTCTGCGGCAATCAACTGATCGTTAATGTTCGACAAACTATTCTGCTAATTGGTTGTACACCCTCTATGAAACGCTATTTGAGTTTATGACTGCTGCACTTGGTAATATCAAAATATTGATACCACGACTTTCTGGAAGCCTGTCCGTTTGAGATCTAGAATTGGTGAAAGCATTTATACGGAGCCTCAACTTTAGGTCGATACCTCAATGGAATTGAATAAACTCCGTAATAACGAAACGAATGTCATTATTTGAGTTCCCCAACCGAGTGTTAATCAACCAACAGCAATATACTGACCCATTATCACATTCATTAGCTGACCACCACTGCTAGCAGGTTCAAAATAAACATCACGGCACAGCCAACTCGAAAGAAAAGATTGTTTTGTTGTTGGTTTTACTTATGAAAAGAATTTATTACAAAGACTGACTAAAACTACAAACACTGACATACAAGCGAGCAATTTATTTGCACTCAGTTCGGTCGAGCCATTGCACCCATCCGTGCTGCAGGTAAAAATACACGATCGGTACTCCATGACGTCACCCTTGTTCTGGACGTAGTCGCAGTAGTTGCCCAAATCCTTTGATGAACAGAAACGCTTGGCCCCAATACCGCCCTCGTAACGTCCAATATGCTTGATGCAATACCTCGCCCCGTGCACGGATGAGCAGTCTTGTGGTTGCAGATCCGGTTGATCATACCGCTCGAACCATTCACCACACTGAAACGGACTGACTGTGTCCGAAGTGTTGCACACATAGCAGTGGATACTCTCGGCTGTGTGCACACTCACACAAAAGACAAGCAAAATACAAAACAATTTTTCCATTTTTCAACGAAATTTACAAGTCTTACAAATATAAATTGTAAAATTGATAAAATTGAACACAAAAGTATTAATAAAACACTCCGTAACGCGAATATGGGCGTAGGCTGTTCGCCTTTGTCAGTGAAACACGTTTTTATTTTTTTATTTTTGTTACGAGAAACCTCCGCTTTGACGTTCACACTAGGCTGGTGTGTCTCAAACTAAACTGCAGCTTACGGTGACAGTTGAGTTGGTTTTCGACTTCGACTCAAGCGTTTGGTAGTATTTGTTGTTGACTATACGCTTTACAGTGATGCCACTTCTATGTAATTATAATTATTTATGTAAGAGTCGTTATATTAATAGTTTATACATTTTTAAACTGTGTTATATTTATTTTGTGTTATTTGTTATTCTTAGTTTAGTTGCTTGGCTTAGTTTTGTATTTTTTCCTTTAATTTATTTCTGTTTTATTTATAAAAAAGAGTATCCACATTGTGTTACCTATGAAGTAATATATGGGATTTTTTTTATTCTGTTAACAGAGTTCAATATAACTTGTTTTTTCCAAACTAAGAGACGACATTTTAATTTCATTATAGGTAAAATAGGTAAAAGTTGGGTTAAGTGAATAGGTTAGAACTGGTGTTGCCAGCGAATTTCTAAGCTTGATCTCTACATAGTTGCTTGTGGAAAAATCTCTAGAAATCTCTTGTATAGTTGACAGACCGCTGTTCTATTTTGTCAATTAGTTAGTTAATAGTGACGATAGAGGGGTTGTCCCCATTACAGCGTGTCAACTTGTTTGCATCATTTCTTGACATCAAAAATCTCAATGCACTCTTTTCCGAGTCATTCGCTAAACTGCATAGTCTCATGAACCTAAGTTAACAAACTAGACGTTACTCCATGTAGTTCGTCTCTATTAACATATACATACATAAATGTTGATGGGTCTTTGAATTTACAAGGTTTGAACCAAGATCAGTCTGTTTAATTATGATGATAGTGCAGTTAGTGTAGGTAATACCTCACTAAAATGGATCGATCTTGATTTTTCACAAATTTTAGAGATCATCTTTCTCGTAGATCGGGTAAATAATGCTGAATTCTTCGAAGGGCAGTCCATCGGTTCATACGTGTGATAATCTTTATAGAGAACCTGCAACGTACATACTCTATTTATCAATTAATTTATCCTGCAAATAAATTTGGTAATTCTGCAGATGTAGAAGGCTTATGGGGGTCTAACTACTTGTCTAGGGATTCTATAATAACTTGCTATACTAAGAGTTGTGCGATTGCACTCGATGTCTTACGGTCTCATTCTACCATTCGCTTCTACAGATTGTTGAAGAACACTTATAACTTACTAGAATGTTTCACATCAGGACTCCTTACATGCTTAGATATGGCACTTTTCTTACACTTTTCTTTTATTCTAATCAAATACAGTCTGGTAAGATATGTCTAGATAAAGACTCTTTTCTTCGTCTGACTTTGGATATTATTTGACTAATTTGTTAGAGACAAGAAGGAACTCATCATCTTTATAGTACCCGGATTATGGCTATGACTTGGTGCATAGATTAGGGAAAGTTTGTCCCTTTTAAATTTCTTCAGTATTGCCCTACTAGAAGGGACTCTGCTTCTAATAGTTATTGGATGTATACAAAACGACTGCGGCTTCGAAAGTATAAAGTTTTCACGGATTTATCCTTGAAGCAAATGTTCTGAGGATGTGATATTCATTTTGGTACCCTGGTTCCTGTATAAAACAAACTTTTTCTCTTCTTTCATTAGAAGGAGTTGAACTATTCAGCCGGATTTCTGTAAAATTCGCACGCGTAGTTACTTTTATGTGCTAGTATTGCAGTGGCTGAGGAGGCTACTGCTAATTCGAAATTCTGGGCATTTGAGAACTCTCTGGTATTGGGGCTTATCATCTTCATTATTGGTATTCAAAACGATCGAAAAATCTTGAGCTTTTGAACTAGGACGGTGGTGGAATTTCTCTCTTTTTCATAAAGTATTAGGAATTTAGTTCGCTTCTTTAATCTGCATGGGGTGCACCTCAGTCTCAGTCTTCGGACATGACCCATTTGATACTAACGCAGCTGTAGGGTCCAGACAAGAATATGGTATTCTCAACATTTTAATGCACTTTTATGGTTGGGTGACAGATACCTTCATTGTTTTGCTCCCATTGGTATCGCATTCGCCCATCGTAAAGTACCAATTACTTAATTATTCTATATCTGTTGTGAAACCTTCATTCCATGCCGATGAAAATTCAATATTATATTATTTAAGGTATTGTCACATCTTTCTTCTTTTTCCCATCTTTCGGGCAGGGTACGAATACCATTTCGGAAGAATGCCTCGTATTTATATGCAATCAACGAATCGACCCATTTTTTGCAATCTTCTTGAGAATTAAGCTTCTGCTCGGACAGGCCATGAGTCATCGGTCGGAACAAGTAATAATCAAAGGAGCAATGTGTGGAGAATACAAGTGGTGGGGTATGCCTTCACATCTGAACATTCCCAAGTATGTTTTGACCGGTTTTGCGACGTGCGGACGAGCATGTGTTTTTTGAAGTATTCCGGCCGGCTTTCCTTCAATACACGGCATACAAAGCATGAGCTTGCATCCATTGACACATAGCTTCGCTGTTCATCTGGATGGTTGGTCGGGCTTAACCTATGACTTTCTGCTTGGATCCACTTTTCATTGTCAGTGACAAATTGATGCAAAAATCCCTTTCAATTCTTCTTCTTTTTTTCATATTAAAGTAATGAAGTACCAACAAAGTTCGATATATTCGATAAAATATGGTTCACGCTCCAATCAAATGACATGTACTGAAACTGGTGTCTAATGAGAGCTTATGTGACGGTTTTTAGAAAAAGGTACTGTACTAAGGTGTTACTTGGAAAAATTAGGAACTCACTCGCGTTGGATCCCTTATTTCGTTTAATCTGACTCATGTTCAAGTCGAACGTATCTATTAGTTCGATTCTCATAGAACAGTGCCACCAACCTGACTTTGATTTCTTAATCTAAGTATCTAAGCACACGAAATGTAGCTCAAAATCTTTTTTTTATTTGTAGAAGAAATGTAGCCAGTTGCCTAGCAATGATAAAGCTACACATATGTATGTATGTACTTATATGTGCAAACTGAATTTGTAATTTGAAGATTGATTCTCTGAAAATCATTAATCATTATCGATTGGAGGTAAAAATTACTTTTTTATTTGTATATGACTGTGTTAGAGGCAAGGCATTAAAGGTCATGAGACTCAGTAAACGATATCAGGGTGTGTCGCCTTGACCTGGCCAGTCACAAAGGTGAATAAAGTCCATGAAATGTTACAGTACATTGAAGTCTCGATTCACTCAGTAGTACTGAACATATTGACTTTTATTTATTGCTGTGCCCTGACAAACGTTTGACAATCTTCCCAGGGTATAACTATCGAAGAACTTCGATGTGACTCAAAAGAAAAAAAGGTTTTAATTTATCAATTAAGCTTCATAGTGTCAATAAAGATGACTGTGAATGTTATATAAGTACATATGTGCATACTACATTGAGTAAGTTAAGGAGATTTGGAGGCACTGTGTTGTCCTATAGGATGTTGGATCCAGTTTCTGCACTGGATTTCTTCCTTACTGCTATTTCTTTGGTGAATATTGTCTCCGACCATCGTAAGTCTTAGAAGTATTAAATTTCTAGAGATCTAGTCCTCATGTGACACAGGCTTGAGTAGTGACAAAGATAATGAGGTGTATCCTTGTGAATCCCTTCGCCGCTGCCGCCCCTACAGACAAATTGTGAAATCATTGAGTTTTAGACGATTATGTGTGTTTTTTTTAGAAAATTATTTCCATTGAGTGGACCTACCATTATTGACAGCGGTTTGCTGTCATTTTGCAGAAGTTTATTGTTTCTGGAGCTTTGTTAATATAATACAGATGCGAGTTCCAAGTTTGTCAGTTTTCTAATCTCGGGCGAAGTCTCGTTTGACCAGGGACCTAGTAGAGAGCAACATAGTGCTGTACGCCAATAACCTTAAGATCTTCGCGACTGTAATGAATTAGCTTGGGCTTGATAAATATGGTGATATCATTTCGTAGTATTGTCATCACTTTAGAATCTGTGCATGCCATCCGAGGTTTGAGTTCAACCCGTTTGATTGGGTAACTTTGAGGGCATTTTGGGCAACACACAAATCGATAGTAACATGCTTCCAGGCAAGCTGTCCCAGCTTGTTACAACCAAGGTTATATAGGTATTTTTTTTTAATGCACTTACGGTCAAGGGGTTTTGAATACCTTTATTCTTATGGTATTCTGAGTGTTCAGACCGAAACGTATTGCAAACAGACAGTTGTGTGATAGAAACTTCCCAAAATCAAATCAGACTATGCAGTGGCATCCACGAACCCACAATCGAAGACGTGCGTGTTATCTTGGAAACCGGTCGGAGGATAGACATGGTAATTCAAGAACACTGGATGAATTTGACATAAATCACTCCGTTTTGTCTAGAGTCCATTCCAAACGTTGGTCTGTAGCATGCCTTTGATTTTATTTTTCCAAGATCGCATAAGAGGTCATTGGTCATTCACGTTTCCAACTCAAATTTCTTAAGTGGCATCACTCCAGTCAACGCCTCTGCAGTTTTAGTTAGATTCGTATCGCATACATTGCGGCATTTTATACTCGCATGATTGAGTAACTAGGTAGATATAAAAATGCATGACTGTCTGAATTGCACTAATTGGTTTCCTCTTTGTTATTTATGATTTACAGCGCTCCAGTTGTGTGCACTGCACAAAAAGAGGCACGACTTGCTTTTGTTTCTTGCATTCGATTAGAGATGCGTCTGTAATTAATTTAACTCATGAGTTATTTTTCTCTTGTTTTTCTTTCAGGTAATTCTTCTTCCGCAGTTGCCTTAGAAGCGCTGATCTTTGAACTATATTTGCATTGTGTGCTGGTGAGTTGGTTATGTATGCGAAGCAGGAGAAAAGAAATTGCTATCCTGAATATATACGATGTAAGGTCAAGAGTTTGTTAGACTAAAATGTGATAGCCTAACTGAAGCAATTTCCAGCATTCGGTCACTGAAAGGATTTGAAGATTACCTGCCTTATTTATTATTTCATTATTTAGTGTTTCACTATTCATTTCATGATAGTTTCCGCTAGCTTTGAGTTAGCCTCCGGGATTTCGAAAAGATGCATAGAGTTAAAGCCTCACCTAGTTTTATCAGTAGCATGAGCCAATCCTTCTCTTGCAGCAGATAAAGGGACATATCGTGCCACCCACTTTTGACCTCGTATATCCAGGTTGTGGTGTAGAAGCAACTATGCTTGGGATTACTCTGCGCGTCTAGTTTCCATCACTGTTTTCAGAGTGGTTAAGTTTCAAATATTTTCATCTTAAGAGTGTTTCGACAATTTTCTAATTAATAGTTGAAATATCGGGCAGAAATTTATTTCAGTAAAAGTACATAATGTTAAATTTAAGTATGATTTCGATATCGTTCATATAAACACCGCGAGCAGGTTTCGGCAATTTCACGTTGGATATTCAAAACTAACGACTTAACGTAACCCCATAAAAAGAAATCCAACGGAGTTAAATCGCATGATCATCTTCTTGTTGGAACCACATATGTATCACTGACGTCACGTCCATCCGATTCTGGCCAAAAATAGTCTCCCAACATGGGACGACCGTTTTACCGTAACATGGCGATCCATGAACAGATACGGTCCAAGCCACAAGGTCACATTCACTGGGTGTAATGGAGTCTCTTGAAACACATATGGGTTTGTTCCTGTTTAATAACTCATAGCTCTACATTTCGCTTATTGACAAAGCTATTAAGCCGAAGATCATTACCCAAAATTCGTCAGAATGTGGACTGAGAGAGTTTCTGTTATTTTGAACTGAAGCACTTACTGCTGCAATAGCACTCTTAAAACTGCGACCACCCACTCAGGACTTTGGTAGTGATATTTAAACTTTTCCTGACGTTGTTTGTTATATGATGTTTTGACTGATGACTGATGTTTTGACATTAATAGATTATTATAACAGGGTGTATTTAAGGGTGTATTCATATTAAAATACAAAATTTGTATGTCTTTATTGAAAACTCTTCACCTTAGCTTGATCCTTAATAATACATTACCTGACCTTGCAGTCTTGTCGGATGTGCGATGTAGACACTTCTTAGAAAATGTACTTTAACTCTCGTTTAAGAAAAGAAATACGGTATTGTTCCCGACATGTAATGAGCCTCTGCTACAGCTTACGAGCACATATTGAACGAGTCTTAAGTACTGATGTCATGATACAAGTTCTCCAATACTGTAGTTGCTACCATGATTGCTTTATTACGACAATTCTCAGTGAAAAAATGTCGAACTAATACGAGCTTATATATTTTCCACAAAAATAATGCACGGTTTTGAGGGGTTCTTTTGAATAAATTTGTATTTCCTGGTGAACGTGTTTAGTTAAAATTTATTAGCCCAGCTGAAGCATTTAAAGAGAGCAAGACCTGAAAATTCTGCACTTTTGTTTACCAATACACCAAATGAAGCCTATTTAGGTTTTCTCGTCCTCGTCCTCTAGTGCAACATAGGCGAAGCGTTATTCCAATATCAAGAAATTCCATAAAACAGTCTTAGCTTTGGACATTTCTGGGCGTGTCTTTCTAGGGTTCTTTGGCTCTACTGAATTCAAGAAGGTGCTTCTCTTCAAGTTCGGAGCCAAATGTGGATCACGCCCATTACTGCCTATCTGCTTTTAGTAAAGGTGACTCAAAAGCACTAGATTCTTACCAAGAATGTAGTTGGCACATACATACATATACATATATGTATATGCCACTTTTCTAGCCAATTCATGTTGCACTTATCCCCCTTAGTAATATGTACTTTAATGGCAGTTAACCTAAGCAATTTAACGCCATCTAGTGGTGTATACATTTTTAATGGAAAAACACAAATCGTTATGACCTATTCATCAGTGTAGTGGCTAAAAAGTTCCAGTGTATACCTACAGTCGCGTAGGTGTGAATTAGTCCAACTTTCTTCGACTCCAACTCTTTGACAGACGAACATTTGTTGCTGCATTTTACTTCGTGTCCTATTTCAAAGGCCATTGTAATTCTAGGGGCCAAGAGCAAGGCAACAAAAGCCGAACACTCTCACGTGTGCCATTTCATGCATCAATACATAGCTGCGCGTCTAATAATTTATTTGCTATCATCGTCAAGAAAACAAATTTCCTTACAAACTGCTTGCAAAGTAGACAGAGACACCCACCACATAACACTCATCGAATTTATTGGAATGTCCAACTTGTGTGTGCACACCTATTCATTGAAAACGTATAAACGTACAGGTCTGTGGGTGTGTGGGTGTTAAGCCTCCGGTTGGCATTCAATTCTGCTAACGCAGACCACGCAAACTGCGGAGCCATTGTCGGCAGTTACTCACATTTGAATGCTTGTTGTGGCAACGCTTTTCGAAGAAGCGCTGCCAACAGCTTTGATTAGCAGTGAATTGATGACTCATAATAACCTTCGGATAGTTACCTGAGCTAAGAGCAGGTTACATTACCTGTCAATGCCCAATTGTGGTTGACATACACGTACGAGGTACGAGGTACGAGTAGAACAGGCGGACACATACACTGGTGGGCCAGTTTACCATGTCAAGTGTTGCCAATTACTTGTTCTGCTTGAGTGGAGATAGGAAGTGGAACATTGTTGCTCGGTGCTTAGGGTCAGTAATTGGGTGTTGCAACAAATTGTTGTTCACGCGATGCTATTGCGCATGAAATTGCATGTTCGTCGGAAAGGTCAAGCAGTAATTTCAGATCACGTGCAGCGGTGGCAGAGGGCAGAGCCAAGAATCAACGAAATCAATGTAATGAGGTGGAAATTGAAAATCACTTGATTGTCGGTATGAAGGTACTGCTTACTATGTAGTTAGATGGTTTTAAAATACTCTATGTATATGGTGGCCAGTGTTCTATGTTGATCGTGTAAAGTGGATTATGCAGTTTATACGTTATCGCACCAGGCTATATTAATTTCTATACATACAAATAAGCAGATACATAGTGTAAGGATGTTAGGCCTTCTTGGTGGTTAGGGTTTGATTCGTTCCACTTATCACCTCTAGCAAGGATAAGTGGATGATCTATGCAATTGTTAATACCTCACCAGGTGACGAATAACCAGCAGAAAGATTGTCGTTCACATCTAGGTTGAGATCTTTGCTTTTAAGAACGAAGAAGATATTTGTCTTTTCTAAAAACCAAAAGCGTTTCAAACTGATTATTCTTACTGTTTATTCTTAGATGGAAGAGGGTCACTTTCAGAAATCTTTTCAGATAGTATAGCATTTGCGCCTCATACGAAACAAAACCGACATCCATTTATCAGTAGGATTCAAAGATTGGGGATTTGTTTCATTATTATGATTGACTTTATCTAAGGCAGATTACGTCAGTTTGAATATTAATTGCACCAAACTTTACAAGAAACATCTAAGGGTGTTATAATGACGAAGTTACATCGTGTCTGATTTACTGCCTCAACTACATATGTATGTACATGTAGACTAACCCCAATGCACGAATTTATTAAGTAAACTTTTTCTGAATTAGGAAAGTTTACAAAACTTGCTTACTGCAATATGTACGACCCTTAAGCAGCCTTTGCTCCAAGTATCTTCGATTAGTTAAGTGTCTTATCTTCCTTGTATCTACTGGGAGTATAAGTATTATCGAATTGCTATCTGAAAACTCTATTGTCATAACATCATTGGAAACTGATAATATAAAACATATTACCAGAGGTGAAATCTGTAAGCCCTATGTCACACTTATCGTATGAATTTTTTTTCTGCAACTTCTCTCTTAATATACCAGTTTACTTTGATGATAGGTCGAAAAATGTTTCTACCTAATTGGGATTCCTTAAACTATTCCGAAAAGAAAAAAAGTCTATCATACATAGCGCGCACAAATCCTGAATGTATTTGCAATGTCTTCACTTTGTCACCTGTCAAACAAACAAGTGACAGAAACAAAATTCATAGAAATGACAGAAACAACTAAAATGTAACTGTTCTCATTTAAAATGCGCACTTGGACTCGTCGCCACCTCCAGTTTCTCAGAGTTAATATGTAATTTTTAATTATAATCCAGCTTCTGTATCACGCTTCCCGTTAAGACTTAATTCATTGACAGAACCAGAGACGCGACGTTCCTGCCCCGTCAGAAACGTCACACCGAATCAAGTGTCGGCTCATCGTAAATCGCATGACAAGTTACAACATCGTCGTCCACTGCCTCATCATTAGGTTGCAATTAAAAACAATCATCAAACGAAATTGTCAAGATCACGAAAAGTAAACAAACTCTCAACGCTGATCGTGACTTTTGTCGTAGAGTCGCTGTCGCGGTCCTCCATAATTAATATCTGCATCTGTTGCAGCAGCCGGGACATTAATAAACTTTTACTATCGCGTAATATTAACCGCTGTAACACCGTTATTTCGGTGCAATCACACACAGATGTGTAGTGCCTCCACCCAGCGATAGATGAGCGAATTGCATTTGCGTAATTTTTAAGTGATACCTGCTCTCGCCGATGAGTAGAGCCTATGGAGCCTCTGGCTAACCAGCGAGACCGCCACCACACCATCATCAACGCCGCCGTCGATTGCAAATGTGGTTCTAGCACGATAGGTCTGCGCAGAACGTTAGTGCGCTTCGATGGATTCAAATGAATGGTCATATGGTGGAACACGGTCTAGGTGTATCTCAGAGTATTAAAGCATCAGAACCGTTAAGAATGAGCACTGGCGGGTAGGCCCGCAGACCAACTATATGCATGCGTTGTTGTTGTTTTTTTTAATTCTCTGCTTTGGATGTCTTCTTCTTCGCATCATTCTGATCGGATTTTTTTTTTGTTTTTTGACTTCTCGCCAATTCTATCTTTAATGAAGGGTGGAAAATGTACGGACGGTTTTCTTGGCTTCTGGCCAAATGCGCGTTCTGCGGAGATCTGCTACATTTTTTGCAGCTTTTAATACGGCAACTGGTTCCAGTATTATGATTAATGCGTTGAATTACATAAGCAGGAGGACACGTCCGTTCGGGCGTACTAAGTGAGGTAAGATGGAATAAAGAATGCCTCATTGTCTTGACGGCGGCGGCGGTAGGTGGTTCGGTTCGAGGTGGCAGCAACTTGACTATGGAGTCAGTTACGTCACGTTAGGCTGCGTCTCGAATCGAACGGACCAGTGTCTGGGCACGCATTCGGATTGGTGCTGCCCTGGTGGTGTTTCGAAGTGCAAACGTGCATATTTTGTTATTTAATAGCACACGGAAGAGGTACACTCCATTGACGTGTGTCAGTTACACATCAAGCTGCGCGCATGCGTTGAAGCAGTTTATTAAGACCTTTTTGCATAAATGAACAGTTTTACGTGTCGCTTCCTTTGAGAGAGTGTTCATGGTTTTGCTTTGCAAAAACAAAACAAAAATTATACTGCACGTCGTGTTTTAATAGAATTCTATTTTCTTTGGAATTCATATCGTAAAAGTGATCTTAAACAATTGCCTGCGCCACCATGAACGTGTAATTTAATATTTTATAAATGATGAGGGCTGAGGCACCTTGAATGGTAGTTTAAAATTTTTTTTTCAGTTTCTCAGGAAAATAATAGCTAGACGCATTCATTGGGCTCTTTCGATGCACAGGTGAAAATGGAGTTTGATTGCTATGCTTGAAGCGATCTGACGCGTTATCGAATTGCAATTGCTATTGTATCCATCTTTGCGTCTTTGAATTGCGTCTTGAACATGATATCTAGAATATAATCAAGTCGAGGAATGCTAATCAAATCAAACCAGTAAGACGTGCTCGACAGACTGTCCATAAGAGCTCAAAATTAGTTTCGAATATTTGAGTTTTGTGGTTGGTTTTGAGAGTGTTCTCAAGTGGTGTTGGCAACTCTCTAGGCCGGGACCCTACGACGGTGAACTGGACAAGTACTTCTTTATAGTTTTAAGCAGTATTGGATTCAGGGTTTGACTTTTGCTTTACAACCAAGACTTACTAACATTGATCTGCGAAGAGTCTGTTAAGAGTTCGTCAGAACAAGCATTTTGGCATCCGCGTTTACCTGAGCTTTTGAATGGAGGTTCCATCCGTTTTGTCATCTAGGATCTAAGGACTGGGACCCGAAGATTCTCTTGACTAGAACATTGTCTTCCATTGAAGTGTACGAGGCCAATGTAGGCGACTTTCTTTGCTTTTCTAGATTACATTCACATTTTGGTACAGCTCATATGAAACAATTGTCAACAATAGTTGATAATTACTTTAAGGTGAGCGAATTCATTAACTATATTGAAGATGTAGCTATCAACATTAAGTGACTTGCTAAGTGGTGTTTGTCGACAGCAAATATTTGGTTATGTCCTCTTTCGAGCTTCAGACTAATATCTCTAGCATTTCATTTGAGTTGCCGTAAAAACTAGAACCACCCGACCCAACCATCCGCTGGGACCACCCGATATATCGCTGTCAACATCGCTCAGCAACTGAAATGACTTAAGAAAATTAGTAGCTTTCGTGAAGAAATCGCATGACACAATATCTCATTGTCGACATCTGGATCTGCCAGGCCGGAAAACACGCAAAATTATTTAACAACTTCACGCAGTAGCTGGTGAGGATCTTGTACGCGACATTTAACAGGGACATGCTTCGGTAGTTGTCGCAAGACATGAGATTTTATTTTTTGTAGATGGTCATTGGACATGGTGTGATGCATAGTCCTAATCAGAAGATCTCTTCTACATATATTTAAAAGCCCCAGCAGAACGCTATCAGGACCGATGACTTTAAAATAACTACGCAAACCTAGATGGGAAAATTAGAGTCCATCTGGCTGAGAAAAGGAGCATGTATCCTTATGGAGAATGCGTCACTTTAACCAATGTAAAGCTGGGCATTGGCAAAGAATTTGGTCAGACGATTCGTCATCTTAAAAGCTTACCAGCTTCTTAATACTATCCTTGTCTAAGCTAAGGATTTCCTTAAGGTCTGTGCAATCGGAGATAGTGCAGAACATGCACCTTTTCGGGATGCAAACAAGAATTTTCAGGTATCCTACATGGTCACCTGGTTTATACATCTGTTCTAGCTACAGCTTAATAGCGCACGTGGCAGCCCCCTAATTCATCAAGATTTGTAAATGTGCTTTGGAAAACAAATGTCCTTAGAGATTGTGTCCCGCATTTGAAGCCTGCACTAGGTTGGTTGATTTGCATAAGTTAGTATTGGTAAATTTTTTTAGCCGTTCCACCTTCTGAGCCAGGTTGCTATGAGGGTTTTCTCATGGGAAAGCCTAATGCTTTTTATAAGGCAGATGTTGCCTTGAATGACTGAATTTGAGACAAGACCAAAATATGTTTCACTGCACAGTCGCTCTCGAGCGTCTGACAATCATTCGACTTGTGAACCTGTCCCGACAAATGTTTGTATTACTGCGATCGAGGAGATTCGTTAACATCGCAAAGATCTGCCGCTAGGTTGATAAACTTTTCTTTAAAGTTGGATTATTTTAGCATTGAAGTCGAAAGGATGTGATGTATTTTTGGCGTGGATCAAAGTCGCATTTTTGGATCTGGATCTGTTTGCATTTTGTCTATTATTTAAGGCCTGTGGTATATCTCTATAAATTGCCTATCTCTAAATCTCTTTCAAAATTGCCTTCAATGTTCGAACAAAAATTGAGTTACGTTGTTCTGCAAGCGTCTTCTAAATAATATTCGAAAAAGCTCTGTGGAATATTCAAAGGGTGTTTCGATCTTTAGCAGAATTATTGCTCTAGACTCGACATCCTTCCGTCCATACCTCATAAATGAACTTTATGCTACTTATTATCAGCAACTCTAAACAATGGCAAATATTTCACAACAAATAATTAAATGCATACCATCGTTATGTGCATAACTCACATGATGAAGTAATAAAACTTTCTAGTTCCATACATGGCCTATCTCCTGGAGCACTTGGTTGAGTGATACTTGAATGGCTCATTAAGGCAACTCCATGTCTTTCCTTGAGCAATCCGTTCCAGTTGTTGAACTTGTTAAATAGGTGAAAACTAATATGGAATCATCCATTTCCAGTCAAGTCTGTGCTTAAGTAGCTTGAAGTAGGTTGATACTCTTTGAATAGACATTGTATGCAGTCTCAATGTAACATTATGAGAAATTTATAGGTTTATGTAATTCGGAGAAAAATTTGTAGAATTAACAATGTTAATGCTTCACTGATTGCATTGCAAAATCGAAAGTGCAGACTTTAGGAAAATTCAAAAATTTCCCTAGTAAAAACAATGATTGTTTAGTCAGTGTATGAATTGCAACCTAAGGATATTCGATTACGCTTAAGACTTTGGTACATCTTTTTGGCCGATATATCTAAGCATTCAGCTAGTCCCATCCTCAGATCTTTCATCAGCCTCTTGATTTATTATGCCATTTACGAATTCTAGGACATTTCACCCTTAATCAGGAATAAAAATAAATAATGAAGAAAATGTTTACATACCCTTGGTAATAACATACAAGTAAGAATGTATCTCTTCAAAAGACAGGCAAAAACTCATGTTATACAACACTATTACAGATCCTGAGCAAAATATTGTTATTGTCTAAGTACCTCGTGGGTAGGTTCTAGTTCCACTTCACCGTGTTCGCTATACAATGCTGGCAATTGTCCCAGTGTCATCATTAGCTATAAACACTGGAGTGCCTCAAGAATTCATTTTGCCACTCATTCTATTGTATATTTTAAAGACATGCCACTATTTTTTGACGTAGTGTGTCAATCCCTTTACTATTCAGCATCTATGTAACATGAGGGTTTATGCAATTAAGTTTTCGTCTGTAAGTGTTCTTAAAACTTTTGAACCACCTATGCATAACCTTTGAACCTTTTACTAGCTCATTTTCATGCCCGTTTTCTCATAAATTTACTGTTTTACTAAAATTCGAAAAGAATTAATGGAAGCATATATGTATAATCAAATTCTAAACGATTCACCTAAATTGTCTTTAGCCACACCCAATTTTGGGGGGCGTTTTCATTAAAAAATAGATTTCAATGGCAGAGTTAGCTGGGCGATCGAATTTCTTTATATTTAGTTGATGTGGATGCTATGCAGCAGCAGTTGAAATGAAAACATACAACATGGATGTATGATAAGTCAAAACTTGAACTTTATCATCAGATGAAGAATCTAGGACACGAGTGCAGTAGCTTTCTTAAGTTATACTAGCGATTTTATAAGCACACAAATCATCATTACTTGAAAAGACAGATTGAGGAGCGTATGAGGAACCTAATTACTTAAGCCACAGATGGGCCTTTGCGATGACCATATTCGTGATAAATCGAAACATGTCTTTGATGGTACTCGCACATATATCTTCTGCTGATTCTTTGTTCTCGTTGTACACTCTGCATGTGTTATTAAGGGCTACTGGTCTGTTGACTTGACATTGTCCAGTAAGAAAACCTCTGACTATTTGAATCTGACTTCGTATTAGCCTTAGAGTTATTTCGTGTTTATATGGGAGATACATATTTAGCATGAACATTTTGGGCTGTCTGTTTCTAGGTTTTTATAGTTTTTGGCCTGTAAGTAAGGTCTTTCGTTTTCAGCCAGGTCTTAAAATTTTGTAGAACCTACATATCTATAGTCCTTTGTTTTGTCTGTATACTGGTGATGCGTGGGTAACAAATGGCCTCGTTATAGCTGGTTAAGGCCTTAGCATTATTTTGGGACTTATACCCGACATCCCTGCTGATTCGTAAGGAGATTCTGGCTTCGTCCATGTTTCAAATGAGATTTTCATCATTAGTTTGGTTTAGATATCGGCCTATTTGGCCATTTTACAATAATCTCTTATCAACATTTCAGTATGTAAACCCAGGCATAGCTTGTACTAAAAATCAAGATCAGAAGCAGATATGTAGGTGTTATACCATTTTGGAGGAAAGCCGGAAGACATATACGTATTTCGGGCAACAGATCCATTGGACCCAGGGCCTAGCTTCTCGTAACCATTCGTCTTGTGCATGTTATGTTCTGTACAGGAATAGAAGGGGCCTACTAAGAAGCTTTTTTATGACAGTTATACTTTCGGATGTTAGTCAGACGTTTGCGAGAGGCCAGCCAAAACACCTAAACGTTTTCGAACCTAATGTTTTGTTTGTTGAAAGCGAAATGAAAACCAAAGCTTTCAACTTAGGTGTAACAGTCGGGTTAGAGATTTTATCAAATGTTTTACTGAAGCCACTGACTATAATAACGATTCCGCAGTCATCTTCAAACGAAAAGTGAATTACGATCAACAGATACTTTAAGTTCAGTTCAATTGCTTTAATACATTACTGCTATCGCAAGAATACCTCGGTTTCTTGCACTCGTTTTCACTTTCACCTATGGAATCCTGTTAATTTGAGGCACTCCATTGCACAATACCCTTAATTATCAGCCTCTAACTATGTATCTCAATACACGAAACCGTTAAGTTGAACTGCAAGACCTATCCATACATTCAAACCATCTATTCTCAGGTCCAAGTCTGAACGTTTTTCATCATTATTTGCGATGACTTCTACAGATAGCAATTCATCCTTCAACCTGTACTAGGAGTCAGCTAGACCCCTCAGCTACGTACATATGTACATACACAGTCGAGGATCGAACATTCTTTGAACATCGTCGACATCGTTCATTGTGGCCTTACCATTAGGAAACAAACAACTTTTATTTGGTGTCGATTGGAATTATCATCAAAAAGCCGGGATAATTATAAATCATCAGGAATTTTCGCATCTACGTTGAACTTCGACTGGGATGCGACTGGCTGGCTAAGAGTCTGACAAGCAGGCAGGCGGTCGCAGCCAGGCAGTTCTGTAGACAGTTGCTATCGTTATTGGCAAGCATTTATCATTTGTCCCGCTTTCCTCTTCGGGACAATCTTCAAAAAGCAGATATCGCCCGAGCCGAAGACGACCAGTGACGACGACGACGACGACGACGACAGAATAATGGACTCCTTCGCCAAAAACACACTATACTCGGAGTGGAGTGAAGTCCGAGATTTCCTCTCTGTCTTCTTCTTTATTTTTTTTTTTTTTTTGTTGATTGATGACCGCGCTGGTATTTTGGTGGTATCTTCATGTTCATGGAGTTTCATGGCGAGGAGAGCGAACGAACGTATCTAATAGATCGTTCTATTCTGCGGAATGAAAGGTGTAATATGGGTCAGTGTGTGAAAAGTTGCTATCAACGGTTTATGGAGAGATTACATTATTAGTGTCATTAGACCTAACAAATGGCATAGTAATTTGAACCTTTCGCTGCGTAAATAATCGATGAACGACTGATGGCTGAGGATGAGAATCACGTAAAGTGAAATTCGCACCGGTTTTGACTTTGATTTTTGCAAAAAAATTATTTTTTTCTGTAAGTAGGTATGGATATGGTCAGGTACTAATTGCGAGCAGTAATGGGTATCGTTTATGAGAAGATTCTAACGAGATTATTTGGTAAAAGGTTTGTATGGATAGAGGGTAGATGAGTAATCGTCAGCAATTGTTCTTAATAACCTTGACTGGTAGAAGGCAAATTTAATTATATTCTCTATATACTGTGTAACATCAGAAGGCAGTTTCAGTTAATGCTTGTGAGGTTAGCACACTTTGGTGAGCTCCGAGGTTGAGAGTGGAAATTGCTACAGAAATCACTATTCTTTTGAGGAGACATTTATGGTCTGGAATGTTTCTGAAATAAACTTTGGAACTGTCGAACCTCGAACCAATCACTTAGTCACGATGATCAGTGTCTAGAATAAATTCTTTAGTCTTGAGTGGCTTTTATTTGGTTGAGGCAAAATGAAATACATCTAATGGAAGCCAAGCAATAAAAATATCTAAAACTTTATCTCCTGTCCTCTACAGCCAGTTCGTCAGTTCGTATTATTTTTACTGCCCCCTACGATGGGAAATAGGACCATCACACAATCTAAAGTAACGTCTAAAGTATTAGTAGATTTAAATCAAAGTGAGATGCACTTACATGCAGTGTAAGTTGACTTTTCTAAGAACCAACATCTGAATTGTTAGACCTTAGTCATTTGTTATATCCCTCCAACACCTTGACATAATATTTACCTACTGGTATCACGATAGTAACAAACTACAAACAAACTCTAATAAATGGGTGCTTGGATGGATGCATTAAGTCTTCTACCTTATTGACATTCTAGACTCCATCTAGACTCGAATTATGTAGCATCTCATTCATTAGGCACTAAACAAGCAATTCCAAACTCTATAAGGAAACTAGACACCAAATGCCCTCGTAATCAAATTATGCAGTTTGAAAGAATGTACTTCTATCTAGTTATACCATTTATTAAAACCTAAGATTTATGGTAAGTAACAGATTGATCAAAGTATTCTTGAATAGCAATAGCAGCAAAAAAAATAAATTGATTATATAAAGGTATACCTCAAGGGTTCATTCTTGCATCTATTCTATAAAGTTTTACATTCATATAATCTGTAATCGGCGCAACCAAAGTTTGTAGGTTTTCAATTAATTTTAGTGAAGCCAGAAGAAAGCTACGTGTATTATGCGACGGTATGTACCTTAGACACAACTCTAAGCCTGGAGTTCGCTTTAGACAGAACTTGGAGCATATGAAGCAAGAAGCAATGATCAAGCCCGTAGAGAGACCAACAGTAGGTGGTCGTCCCTAGACACCGGAATTATGCAAAAGGATAGAAAATCCATTTCTACCCTTATAGGAGTAATCACGGGGCATAACTCTAATCAGTATCACATGAAAAAACTGAGACTCACAGAAGAACTCATATGTCGGAGAGATGGGGAAGTTAATGAGGACACTTTCCGATTTTCTCTACCACCTAAGATTGGATAACACTTGGATTGGTTGACCCTTCTTCTGTGACCTTCAAGAATTATCCAACAGACCAATTAATGACACCCTGAATTTCATCAAATGTACAGGATGATTTGGGGGTTCATATGAAACAAATTAAGACTAGGGTTAAACAATGAGCAAGGGACATCTTTCTCCTCTGGGTATCACAATGGGTCTGTACTGACCTGAGTGTGGTGATGTGAAATTTTGCCACTCGTCTACCCACGAACCTAACCTAATCTTAAGTAGGAACAATTATATTTACTTCTGGATTTTCTTGTGCTGTCAGTAGATACTTTAATATTAGAACATGAATATTTTGTAAAGAATGTAGCTTGGCGACTTTGAAGAAGATTTAACTGATTCGACGTTAAATCTTTAAATGAAAGAAATTCTTTATTAAAATGGTTAAAAATGAGTCCAGTAAATCGGCTTGTTCATAACAGTGATGAGCTAAAAATATACTTCCCATTAAGGCATTAGGCTTCTTTTTAAATCGTTTACATTCCAAACCAGAGTATCTTATGACTCCAACGACTTCTTCTAGTCGTTTTAAATAATAGACTTCAGGACAGTCCTTAGTCACTTTGAACATAAAGTTCCATTACCCCGTTCCTTGGGTATGCAATTTGTCTTGATATGATTTGGGATCCCAAGGGATATGCTAGTATTTTGAATCACTGCTCTGGGGGTCCGTTAAACCTAAACGCCTTTAGTACAAGTTCGATTCACACTGATGCAATTCAGGAATGCGACGTTCATAGCTCTTCTTCCAATTTACAATAATAGCTTAGTGGTGGCCATAAAGGATTCATAACTTCAAGCACAGCAGTGATTAGCTCGCGTAATAAAGTCTACCACCGTGGTCTGGACCTTTGGTGCACACTCGAAGGTCCATTTTATTAATAAAAATGTCAGCAATTAGCATAAATCTAGGTACATAGAATATTAATAAACTCGCATACAGTAGGTAAGTCTAGACTTCTTTAATTGGTAATTTGAAGTGCCTTGAAGCATTGGCATGCCTCCAATTATGTACTTCAACGAAGTTGCAACAGCAGCTAAACCGGGGAGGCTGGGTGATCAGTCCATCGTCGTCATCATTTGTTAAGACAACGTTTCAGCCATCGATTGCCGATGAAGGAACCCTCTCTTGACTCCTTCGAAACTAGAATGCCTCGCCGCAGCTAAGTGAGGTATAGCCGATCGCACACACAATCAGGCAGGCAACAGGAAAATCTGGAAATTTGCCTCCTTCATAATCTGGCCGCGCATGCGCATTTACATAATTTGCTGTCTGGCCGGCCAGCTAGCGAATAGAGCTCTATTGTTTCACTCCAAAGTTGAGAAAAGTTCTGGGGAAAAAATACCTGTACGTTGGTATGCATGTATCTACATGTGGTATTCGGTGCTGTACGAGTGTTCGAGTATCTTAATGTTACGCTTTTTATTGGCGCATTTCTCGGAAAACACCGCGCGCACAGAACATCATTGGAATCCACAATTCGAATTCGTTTGTTGTAAGTTCATACGAGTATGGGAATGGCCATGGTAAGTACGGTGTGGCTTTGGTTTGATTTGGTATTTGTCTTTTTGGTTGGCGTTCACGAATCCAATTTCAACGCGATTACATAATATGTATCACGCTGGTAAATTATTGTCGATCGTGAGCTGGGAAACAATCAGAAAATCTTAGTTTTGATTTATGGCCAATGAAGGATTAAGTGTTACTCTTCGATTCTCAGTCGATGCGATAGTCGTTGCGATGGGAGTGAGGCAATTGGAAAATTGTAGACGATAGGTTCCTCTGGTTAAGTATCATTTTGTGCTTATTTTTTGTCTTCGGGAGAAAGTAAGTATTCGTTGGGTTAAATGCTTTGTAAGGTTTTTCGTTTTATGACTTTCTTAGGGGACCAACTCGGAGTCTTTTATTGACGTTGTTTATGTGTTTTCATTTAAAACAGACTGAGGAGGAGAAGGCCATAAATTTGAGAGACAGTCGGCCTGGTTTTTGCGTTTTAGCCTAAATATGGAACTCAGGCACGTCTCTAATGACAGCGGCATAGTGTAATGGAATTATCTGCTTAAAATTCATTATTCTCACATTTATATTCATGTAGGTACTGAACCACTTGGAAGTTATGTGGTTTTAAATGAGGAAATTGTTTTTCCTTACCTTTAGAGTGTTAAGAGATTTTTTTTTTTGAATTGCTTGGACCAAATTTAGCATTTAGTTCGGCTCTTGATTGTGGGCCTATAGTTTAGAGATTTTTAGCTTTAAAGATGATAGTATACATAGATAGCTGATGATCTATTTGAGATGCAGTGCTTTTGAAGGTACGAGATAACTGCACGACAGCAGCTACTTGAGCTCTGTTAAACACTTTTTAGTCATCCTAGTCTTTCCAAGTACTTTAATGACCATCGAATAACCGAGTATTCGGAAATACTTTCTTATGTAGATCTCCCCAAGGAGCCTTTAATTTTTTAAAAGAACAAAATCAACTTTTAAATTACTGCAGAGGAACTGAACTGAATACTGAATACTGAATACTTCTTTCTACATAACGATTGCATTGCCGAGGCCATCTTAAACTCTCCTTTCCTGATCCTGATCCAGTGACTATGACACCAATTTATTCGCCTTCCACCATATTTCTATAGTTGAGAACAGCATCCTTCGGGTTTGGTCTTTTTTCACTAAGCATCTGGTAGTGTTGTGCTGCACCTTTTGAGACATTTTGAGGGGGGCTTTCAGGTTCTACCTCAAAAACTTATGCCTGGTTTTTTCTTCCCGATATCTTTCGTCGTGAATGATACACAGAGAGCCTATGCACCTTAAATAGTAATAAGATCGAAGACAGTATCATTATGTATACACTGTTCAGAGATCAGTGTAACGTCCAATCTAATTAGCATCTTATTCAGTAAAAGATAAAATTAGCTCCTCAATGTCTATAAGCTTCTACCTACACATAAATTAGTTGTTTCCATACCAATTGTTCGACTTCTTATACTTGTTACATTAACATTTTTCTATAAAACCTTTGAGAACCTGAATAAACCCTCTCAAGAATGCAAAACAACACTCCCGTATGCCCACTAAGCCTTCATATATCTTTTCGTAACGACAAGCAATTCATTATTCGCCAAGTATTTCCTGTCATTTGCATTGAATTTTCCCAGACGATTTATTACAATTTTGCCTAAGAAGCATCCTTATACGGGAAATAATTTCAGTCCTAACTACGTTCGTTGCCACATTATTTATGAGCTCAGACGACCTTCTGGCAGTCGGTATCTAATGAATCACCGAGAGGAAACTTGTCAAATCAGTTTACATGTCATTTCCATTAACCCTGATCGGGAGGAGATCATGTGTGGCAACACATAAATCTTTCTCGGCGGCTTAAACCCACAGGCATTAGCTGCAGGACTCTCAATCGTCTGCAAAAAAAAACAGAAACAAAAAGAAGAAAAACCCTTCAAATATTATCAAACACACACAAAGCCATTATAAAATGGATAATCTAGCCGCTAAGTTAATTAAACTCTCCACCTCCACCTCCCCGTCGCGCGATATGCCTGAGCACACCATTAAAACGTTAAACACTTTTGTTTTCTTTTACTCGTATTTTTATTTTTTTGTCTTCTCCAACATTTTATACATTCCTATTCTTACCTCATGAACTGGGACCATGATCAGATAAACATGCCGTCGTCGCAGTCATCGCCGTCGTCGTCTTCGTCGTCATCGACGACTTCGTGGTCACTAAAGAGGACTATATAACCAAGGGAAACCCAAATGAAATGGGATATAGTATAATCGTAGGCTCAAAACGAAAGAGCTGAACTGCGAACTTATCTCTGGCTGTTGGGTGATCGCGCGCAGGAATATGTCTGTCAGGGATTAAAGCCACAAACACAAGCGCCTCCACGACACATCGACGCACATTAACTACTCGTTTTATACCTTAATTTTCAAAACAATTACGCTTGTCCTTGATTTATTTTTAAACCATGCGACTGTGCACGGAGATAATGATAATGGATGCCGCCGTACCGCTGCCGTCCCAATCCCTGCCTCTGTTTTGTTCACGCGACATTTGTCTGAGAAAATCGTTTGCAGCCACAGCCTGCGTAGTCGTGGAACGGTGGCCATTAAAGGCAATTGACGGAAACTTGTGGTTTTGGTATTATACGTTCCACGTTGGTGATCCCGAGGAAATATGATGCCGATGCTGTAAGGCGATAGCAATGCGAACAATTAAAATCTTTTATTTCTTATTTTCATATTTATTGATCTATCACGCACATAAATTGCACAATAAGATATACATATTTTTCATGCAGTAAAAGTTATGGCCATAATTGTAAATGATGTATGACGCACAATTTGAAACAAAAGGAAAATTATATACCTTTGACGACCGTGAAAGGGAAATGTGCGAAACACGTCCCAAGAACTATTCGTAAAGGTAATATCTTTCGGATTTAGTTATGTATATATAGGTACACGTTTTGTTGGACTTCGAGTCCACATAATGTAGTCATAGAGAAAACAACCATTCACAGAGTAAAACCTGCGAATTTAGTTTGGTGTCTTTTATCAAAGTACAGGGTCATCCGATTTGCGGTTCGAGTTTGACAATCCCTGTTTCAATCACATTCAACCAACCTATCATTCGAGACTGTGCGTATTTAGGTTTGTCATTTTACAATATGGATGGTTTAACAATCGATGAACGTCTTAAAATTGTGAAAAGTAGGTACGTTTAGGTTTCGCAGATTATGGCCGACATAATCGCCTATCTGAGCACACTATAGGTAAAGCTGTAAACAAATTTGAAAGGACTGGATCTGTTACAGATACTGTAAGGCCAACCTATCACGCGCTATAGAAAATATGGCTGCCGTTAGTTGGTTTAGACCGGCCCTCGGGAAGGATGCACGTAGACCAGAGAAGGTTCATTGTACTGCCGTTGTGTAAGGTAGGTGGGTGACCTTCTTACTCTGGGAACTATCCGCTCCTTTGTGTGAAGGAGCTAATCTTAGCCGTGCAGGTGGTTAAGATCGTTGAGATCGTTGAAAAGGTATTCACATAGTGCAGCCTTCCTGATATTGGCAAGTCTTGGCGTTTTGCATAAGCGTTTTCTTATCCTCTTCGAACCAACAGCTTCTGCAGTAGTCAATGTAGGGGATGCCCAGTCCTTGAGAATGTCTTTATATAGCACAGTGGCCGGTAAGGTTGTAACCCTCTCTTATATTTTAGGAGTCCGATCGTCCTGTTTTTGTTTAAGGTTGGCCAGTGTAGACTAGCGGTGTTGGATTGGCTAAGTTGATGCCATCGATGATTGGGCACCCTTACCGCTTCGGCGTTGATAAGATATATAGCAGAACACGTTGGCACTTCAATATCGATAACGTTTATACTATCCAAACCAAAGGAGCCTCTTCTAGCCAATGCATCAGCTTCACAATGCTGAAGCGATAAACCATTGCATCCACAAAAAGCCGCACGACAGTGACCAATGCGGTGTCACTGATCCATACTTCTTCAAAAATGAGTAAGGTGTAAGCATCACCGTCAATTCAATCGCTATAGCCAAATGTTAACCGATTTTTTTTTAGCCTCAAATCGATGATATGGATGTGGAAGACATGTGTGGTTTCAACAAGACGGTGCCACATCTCACACAATACGACCGATTTTACTTTATTTCCTGGACAAGTTATTTCGGGTTTTGTTGATGTGAACTGGCCACCAAGATCGTGTGGTTTGTCATCGTTGGACTTCTTTTTCTAGAGCTATGCACAAGATAGTGTTTGTATACTGCAAACTTTTTACGTTTTGGAAAGGAATATTCGTCAAGTTATGGGGAAGTTACATGAGTCAAAAAGTCATCGAGAATTTCATTGTCAAAATCCAGTTCTCCAAGAACGTCCGTGGAGGGCATTTGAATGATTTTATATTCCATTCATAAAAGCAAGATCTGAACAAAAATTTGATCAAAATCGAAATCATAAATGTGTTTTATTGAAATTTTCTTTCGGGACAACAAAATGGATGACCGTGTAGTTATATCGACTCTAGGTTAAGGAATTTTAAGTCGAATCGGGCATCGCTACCTAAAGATTATCTCAATTTCTTATTGAATACTGACCATTCCATCTACATGTATTGAACTTTTGCCATACTTATACTAATTGAGATATTTCTACAACTGTTCACGGTGCAACGAACGGGCGCTTCCAGACCACGAATGTGCCTAACTATAGCGGCGCAAGAGTAGCAAATTGCCAAATCAGTGGAACGCCAATAATATTTTTGATGAGTTTTTTGCTATTCCATCTGAAGCAGCATAAATACCTAAGGTCCGCCTAGATCAGGAGCCCAAATGAAATGGACATAACTTTTGTTTTACTAACCATTCCCGTTGTTGGGTTTCGTTTGAGTGGGAAGGTCATGCAAGCGGTTAATGGCTAGGGCTGTGTGTTGTAAGTTAATTATTTTTTAATTGCTGCGTGATGTGTTGCCCCTTGCAGTAGGATGTCTATTTGCCAATAACATTATTAATTAATTACCTTTGCACCTTTGTTGGTGGACCACGAGCTATGAACTACGAGCTACGACCCACGTACACCGACACCGACGGCACTTAAATCAAGATCTGTCGTTTATCTCAGTCGCAGTAAATTATGCGTCAAGTCGCATCATATGTGTATGTATGCCTCTAGCAATAGTATTTCTATGTAGCTTCCCACCTCCAAGTGTCTTGCAAAATGTAAAATGTGTGCCAAGCATGTCCAGTGATGCATTTGGGTGCTTTGTTCTTCCACAACGAACGACGACCAAAACAACATCGTTGATGGTGAAGACGACGACGACGACGGCGACGACCAAGTGCACTAGGCTAGGAGCGATCTTGCTCCGAGTGTTCTACTTGCATAATTACCTGCATTGAAGGCACACTAAACCCCACCTGGAGTAGGAGTCATCCAAGATCCCTACCATACACACGCGCACACATTCAGAAACGCATCTACCCTATATACTATACGTTTACTTGTAATCCGGTTTAACCAGTGCGTTGCATCTAACTCAACTCCTTTTTTTCTGTCTCTTTCTAGGTTCACACAAGGTCCACTGCACCGAGGACTTAATGCGTGTAGAAATTGGCATCCCAGATAGCATAAATGACAATGAAACCAAACCGCAAATCTATTTGGAAGGCCTGAAGGGATACCCCGATGTAAGATGTCAACCGAATATTAATGGCAGTCTTGCCGAGTTCCGACTTTCGCTAAAGGACTTCTACGAGTGCGGTGTCACGAGAATGCTTAACAAATTAACGGTAAGAGTTGGAGCGACTGGTTTTATCATTAGAATATGATCATCATCATGGTCATGGACACTGGCGCTATTTGGACGTCAATAATTGCGCGCATTCCTGAGCCTATTTTAACGTGTTTTCCTCGTGTTTCGTTTTTTTTAGGGTAAGAAAGTTTATTACCACAAAATCATCATCGAGGATGCGAAAAGCAAGGAGATCGTTAGTGTTAAGTGCATCACAACTGGGCCGGTTTATAATGTTATGATGAATGAAACTAATCAGCAGCATCACGGAATCGTTCGGCGAGACGTGTTACCAGCTGGTTTCCAGGAACCTGAGTAAGTTGTGTGAGCGAGTTCTTTCTGTCTTGTTCTTGTTCTTGTTCTTGTTCTTCTATTACTATACTCCTTATGTGTCCAGATAATTTTCGTTGGGAAGAGTTTATTTCTCAGTGGTTTTGCCTTGTTTATTTTGGCCATAATGAAATTGTTGCCAGATGTACCTACCTATAGGTTTGGTGTGGTATTAAGGAAACGATTAGAAGTTAAAAGTTGCGGTCCTTTAATTTAGTGGGTTTGTTAAGTCTGAGCATTAAATTTAAATTCAACCATTTGTGGTTGTATGACGGACTCGTATTAAATTAGAATGTGGATCAATCAAAAGATAATTGCAAATAAGGAAATAATTTAAACTAATCGTGGGTAATAGACAATAATAGTGTTTTGATAGCCACGCAGATACTAAAGGTACATATATCTGCAGTTTCGAACACGCTGTTGAACTCCAATCAATGTGGTTCCAGAAATTCCGCTGGACACGTCTTATAAAACTCGAACGGGATACAGTCTTCTCCTGTTGCATTGTCGTCTTCGCACTCTTAATTACAGCCTTTTCTTTTAAGCTAGATATCTCTGTGTTCTATATTTCATCCCGAATTGAGGGTGTGGCATATTGGAATCGAGCTGAGATATGTGCTGGGTCAAGAAGGTCTGCATTATGCTCTTTAAATTGTTCTGCATTAAGACTAGAAGCAATGGTATTGCTTCACCTACTTATCAGCTTCATGGCTTTCCAAAAATGTGCTGAGAAACATTTTAGCTTCTGAATGAAGAATTTGTATCACGTTGGAGTTGACAGCTTAGGATTCGAAATTTGAAGAGGGCATGTCTACTAAGAATGAGCCTGCACAATTAAGTAACAGCAAGAGTACAACAAAGTTAGACCAACTTTTGAAAAAGAGTGAACAAATCGTTTATGTACATCAGACGATTGTGGTTCTTACTTAAGGATAAAGATATGTGGAAAATAAAATCAGCCGCTTTTGTTGGATATTCGCTTTACGAGCTTCTAGAGTCTGTGGCTTGTTTTCCTAGAGCCGTGACTTCACAAATCGGCTGATCTTGCCAGCAACTTTAAATCGCCAAAACAAGACATTAGGCGAACTGGAAATGCATTCCTCAAAATGTCCATGTTGTTACCATCACGAGCCATTCCAAGGAGAGAGTTTACAGCGATAAAATCATCTTTGGCTTTCTGATTGATTCGATCTCTGTTATCGTTTCATTAAACTTCGAGCCTTTTCAACCTTCCACTCCTTGGGAATACTGACCTCAGACTCTGGATTAAATGTAATTTTAGTGGTAACACTCTAGTAACATGCCCTCTTTCTCCATTTTAGAGACATCGAAATTACGACTTCACTTACAACCCGAGCTCCAGAACCACACCTAGGTGTTGGCGTTCGACAAGGTGGCCAATTGGTGACTGGAGAACTCAACGTCAGCCCCGGTACACCTCTGACAATGGAGATCTACCTCGATAAAACCTCTGCGCCAGTCTATGGTCTGGGAGTCACATACATGCAAGTGACCGACACTAAGAACCAAGAAGAAACCATCATATTCAATGGGTAAGTCCTCTCACCAAATATTTTCAACCACATTATACCCACATTTTAATCCACAGTTGTTCAGTGGATCCGTATCTCTTCGATAACTTCAACACAATTGACGGCGATTTCTTAAGTGCGAAGTTCCGTGCGTTCAAATTCCCCGAATCCACTTACGTCCAATTCCGTGCAACAGTCAATGTATGCTTGGACAAATGCTCTGGCACACCATGCAGTAACGGACAGATTGGCTACGGTCGAAGGAAGCGTGACATCAGCCATCATGCTGATCCAAACAAAATCTACGAAATCTCTTTGGCAACATTCATCAAAGTCAGTGATACCGAAGGAGTTAACAAAAGCAAGTACTTTGACTTTAATTTCATTGCAACTAAACCCAATGTGTACCCTTTCCAGATGAAATCCTTCAGCTGGAGGAGAAACTACGTGAACTAAAATTGGCCAACCAAAGACTAGCCCGTAATAGCCGTGGTAGCTTTATGGAACCCATGAAGAGTATGGAACAAGTGCAAGCGATTCCAGCTTTTGTTGTCGACGAAAAGGAACTCAGTGATCCAGCCTCTAGCGGCAATGCTAGACTAGTGAATACGGCGAACTTACTAATCCTTGCCCTGTTTCTGTATAAACTGATGTAAATATGTTTTCTTTAAAAAAAAAAAAAATAATAATAATAATAATTCCGAGAGAGGGGCGTGTGATTGTGGTGTAAAAAACAAGAAAGTTAAATTTACTAACGACTGCCATTTTATATAATATTTTTGTCTAATTTTAAATAATGCTTTAATAATGATTCACAAAGGGAGAAACAACTGTAAATTAACGATCGATAAAGGATTCATTTGCTTTAATTGCAAGCATGGCAGAATTACAGTCCGTTTTTTTATAATTTTTAATTTGTTATAATTTTTAAATGTCCAACTGGAAATTGATACTTAATATCTATCTGAAAGTATTTTTTAAGAGTAATACAGAGAACGAATTGTAAACGTTATAAGAACTACTAGTCTTCTAAGTTTAACTTGTAAGTTAATAAGAAAATGCAAATAAAAAGAAAAAATATCTAATATGAGCTCAAGGCCATTTATTTGAAATGCTACATATCCGAGAATCCGAGACGAATCCCGTTCTAGCTGAAATTGGTCAAACAATGTAAAGAAGATCTCAAATCCCTAAGCTCTGCGCATAGCATTACGCTATGCTGGATCCTGGGACCCAGAGGGCCGATGAGCTAGCTAGAACGGCCACAGAATCAAGTGACATCCCGACGAACCACTCTGTCCTACCGCCCATTAGCCTCCTTTTCTCCAGAATCTCTACGGATTTTCGTAACTTGCGAACGCTAGGTGGAGTACACTCTCGTCCTGTGGTGTTTCGAGGCTTCTTTGGGCCAAATACAACGAGAAAACGTCAATGGCGACCCACCTCAGTAGAATGGGTTTCAATGGCTAAGACATATGCAGAGGATGCGGCGACACTGAGTTGGAGGAAGACACACTTCCTATGTGAATGCCCAAGTTTCAGCAGAATCAGACAACAAACCTTCGGGAAATCAGTTTTCTTTATATTCACACAGGGGAACAAAATGGATCCGTCGAGATCCGAGTGAGACTGCTCCTTCCTTATGTTTGCTGCAGTCACTCCGTTAACCTAACCTAACCTAGCTGAAATCAAGTTCATGGATGAAAGTAAGAATTGTTGACATCAGGAGTCAGTTTAAGGAACTCCATTCGCCCAAAGAATCATAAAAAATATGATTACCAGGTTCAGCATTTATTCGATTGTATTAGAAAGTCCGTCTGGACATAAGTTATATTTTTCAGAATGTATTAGGTCAGTCTGTAAGTTCTAGTAAAGAAAAGTCCTTGAAGTAAAGTAAAGTAAACCATAGAAGGCTTCCAAATTTGATTTATATTCAAATTGGCTGCAATTGCAGAGACGGTGGAAACAGACGCTGCTATTATTTCTGAACACTGGGTCCAGGACTAAATCTTAAGATTCTCGACAAACCATTGCCACTATTCCATCATGGTTTTTGATATAGCCGCGACAGGTTTATTTATTGATATCATCGGAGTTGTTTCTCATTGTCATTGTCTCTCAGAATCAAAAGATGGATGGCTTCGAGTCAGATGCGAGCTTTTCAACTTGCTCATAAATTTTAAGTCAACTGCTCTATCGCTTTCATGGCGCCATCTCATATCCCTGAACGATAGAATACGAATGGAATGCAGAATATTGTAGGGCTACTGGATCAGTTATCGCCAAAATGATTCCTAAGCACTTCATTGAGAGGCTTGGTTCCCGACTTGGTTACCGACATTTCTTTAAAGTGGCCAGTGGGTCGTCCTTAGATGGTGGGCTCTTGGAAACAAATATCTTCTTCGCGTCCTTAATTGTAGAAGAGCTCCATTTGGGTAGACTCCTCCTCGCAGAGCTTTACCGGGATACATTCCTGATTAAACAGTTGTATTTTAGTCAAATATGTATGTACGTACAGGGGAAATTAGGGCGGAGGTATAGATGTCGATTAGTGGTTTGTGACTTACCGCAAATATCTTGTATTTGAAAACCCGGGCATCTGGGTACATCGAAATAGCCCTTAGGAAGTTTTTTTTTGTACGTGACTGAAATTGTAGACACTGTCATAAGTAATAGTAACTTATTCGATTAGCAAAAATCACGTAGGTGATGGGGATGGTGTCAAGTTTTATTGAAATGTGCAGATGGATGGTGTAAGATGACATGACGTGGAATGGTATTGCACTCACTAATGATCTATCGGACGATTAGTTTCTGTTCCAAAAAGTGGAGAAAAAAACCCAAAATCGATTCAAACACTACCTTATACAAACAACCCTATTCGGACCCAGTTGGTAGCCTAAGCTATTACTTTTCTTTTGCAGTAATATATTTCTCGATGTAAGTAGTATAGACCTTCGACAAAGTTTAACATGAAGGACTAAATCACAAGTTATGCTGCAATTTTGAATCATGTTTAAGCGAAAGATTTTTCAGGGGTTGCACAGGGTAGCGTTCCGGTATTCTTCTGTACATCCTACATATTGCTGACCCATGTTTATTGATGATGATACTACAATCCTAGAGGTAGGAATGAACAATAAACAATTAACAATGTGGCTAGAAAATTTAGTTGCTTAATTAAAGCTTAATGAAAACAAATCAGTGTAGAACTCAGAATGGCCCTGGATGACTAATCGAATTGAATATAAAATACCGTAAAATGTATTCGATGATAGGAAGGGATTCAGCAGTATCTATCTACAATAAGCGTTTATTAAAAAGCAACAATCATTGAAGCCAATATAGAGATATGGTATTCAACCATATACCATAAAGAGTAAGTGCTAAGGAATATTGTCAATGCAGCATTGTATATAATTACCTCTACAGGGATTGAAAGAAAAATGTACGAAGTCAGGAATCAACGAATCAGGGTTTCAGAAACAAGTAAACTCTGAGCTAAATAGTTCAACTTTTAGACAATGCATATATAATGCATATAAAAGACAAAACCATTTGAATTAGTATATTAAACTCTATCATATTTAGAACACATAGAGGTATGCAACTGAATGGAACAACAACGAGTATCGTAGCGCTCGGGCTGAATGTACTATTCCCAAAGGTTTCGAGTGAATTAAATCCTACTTGAATATCCCACTAACTTGTATCTTGTGTTGATATCATCTGACAAGAGACGCCGTTGGGCGGAGCTCTCAAATCGACAAAACAATTTAAAAATAAAAAAAAATTGCTAATAAATCCATGCTACTAGATCGCAATCTCATCGAAGAGCACAGAAAATGGACTGCGTTCGATCCGAGCCATGCAACGAGGACACCAAATTTCTTTGCGCTGAATCATGAAATCTTTGTACGTAATTTTTATTGTATACATTTAAATTTGACGTTTAAAAGTAGGCAAATTTCGTAGCTTGTGTGTTCGTTTACTTTTGAGTTGACGTGAGTTGATGAATGCTCAGACCAAGTCATTTACATTTACTTTGAATAGATCGGCTGATAAACCATCTGCTCGAGCAGGCTTGTTAGATTTGTGTTTAAATATTGTTATCATGATCAGAATAATGAAAATTATTCGTTCATTAGAGAATACCGCCGATGTGAATGAAAGTGCTTAAGAGTTCGGGAACATCGACTCGGTTTCACATTTTTTTAAATAAGACAGAAAATAACGTCTGCCATTGCTTTCCGAACACTTCCCACAAGCTGTTTGCCTGCGTCCCTCCCTTATCGAAATCAAATTGACAGCTTAACGTCAAATTCTGACAGTTCCTTCATTTATTAGTTTTTATAGACAAATCCGAAAAATATACGTGGAATTGAGATTTGTTTCGTCGCCCGATTCTACCAACTAATACCACATTAAATCAATTAACCGCATCTAAACACAACTGAATGTGTGAATAGGCAAACATCGGCACCATTAGCACTGCACGATATGGCCCAATTTCATCGGCAGCCATCAGTTGGCGTGTAGAACTGCGACTAACAACATTTACGGGAAGTGGTCCCCTGCGTTGAATTTCCACAAAAACTCAATCTCCAACCCTCCTTGGTGTATATTATGGCATTTATCCATCGGTAGCTCCAGAGAGAATACCCTATACTTATAATTTGACGTTTTATTTAAGTTTAATCAAGTCAACAGCAAAGAGCTGTCCAACAGTCAATTCAAACAGCAATATGCGATCTCGGAAGGTTCTTATGGTAGCTGGATTCATAACAACATGGACCTTTCTCACTTATTACTTCCTGCTGCGCAAAAACCCCGAATTTTTGTTCAATCGCAAAGATATGAACAGGAAAATGGATCTTCTCGAAATTGGCGCAAGAGAGCAGTACGAAGCTAGTGATAAGCTCTTCAAGAGTCTTGTTGGCATTTTGAAGAGCAAAATAGAGGCTGAGAAACAAATGGGACAAAATCCACCAATAGTAGCACCGGTATTGGCGGATTCGGTTGGGCACAGCCCGCTTGGTATCGTGGGTGTAAAGGAGATTCCGCTGGAAGTACAAGCGACAGCTGTTCGCACTGCCGATGGCAAGCCTATTATACCCGTCTTGGTGTTTGCATGCAATCGTGTCTCGATAAGTAAGTGCTTAGACAACCTGATACACTATCGACCAAATGGAGAGCAATTTCCGATCATAGTATCTCAGGTAAGGTGGCGTTTTGTCAACGTAGAATTTGTTCTAAGTGCTAATTTCTGTTAGGATTGTGGCGATGAGATGACAAAGAAGGTCATACGATCATATCAAGATCAGGTGACGCTAATCGAACAGCCCGACCAGAGTGATATCTTTGTCCCACCTAAGGAAAAGAAGTTCAAAGGCTACTACAAGATTGCCCGCCACTACGGGTGGGCGTTGAATACGACGTTCCAGAAGGGCTACGAATACGTGATTATCGTAGAAGACGACCTGAATGTTGCGCCAGATTTTTATGAGTACTTTTTTGGTACATACTCGCTTCTAAAGAATGATCCGAGTTTGTGGTATGATCGAGGACGTCCAGCACCGAATCTATTTTCATATGTGTGTGTATTTCTAGGTGTATTTCCGCTTGGAATGACAATGGGAAGGTTGGGTTGATAGATACCACTAAGCCAGATTTGTTGTACAGAACAGACTTTTTCCCCGGACTGGGGTGGATGCTGACAAAGGAACTATGGGCTGAGCTCTCTGTAAAGTGGCCAAAATCGTAAGTAAAAATCTCACCATGATATTAACCTTAGCAACGTTTTCATTTATTATTTTCTGTCAAATGAGATCTACGAATGAAAGTTTTTAAATCCACCATTGAGAATTTTAAGGTTAAATATTCTACACCTCCTCCTGAAACGCAGATAAGAATTGCGCTCGTGGCCTACATACAAATGACGTGTTATCAACCACAATAGTGTTTTTCAAAATTGATTGACTAAATGGGAATGAAGCAGTTTCAATTTGACGCAATGGCAATGCTAATATGTTTGACAGATATGGAAACATTTTATCTAGTACGACAAACATTCTAGAAGCCGTTAAGAGTATTCCATCTGATCAGGAATTTCACCAAATTCGTTTTGTACATGCAATGCGACACTTCAATCTCTATCGCCGTGGTGTTTCAGCTGCATGCGAAGAAAAATGAGCGACCGACCATTTGCATACTAGAGCTTAATTTCAATTCTAGAGCGTGCTATCGCGGCGTAGAACTTGACGGTTTGCTGTTCTTGATTGTGAAGTCTATCTTCAACGTATACCCTGAGCACTTCGCTGCCCTTCTAACATGTACTGCATGACTTTTTTCCCACATCACATTGATCTGGTTCATCATTTTCCACTTTGGAACTGAGCAAACCCGAATAGTTGATCGGGGGACGCTTTTATTTGTACAATTTAGTGGATCTATTAAGGAATCTTGATAGCTATACCATTTCAAAGAGACGCTGGCAGGGATTTATTATTTATTTAATGGGTTCGCTAGGGCTTTAAGACAGGCTTTCATGTCGCCTGGAACCTGGAGGATGAGACACAAAGATCCTTTCCGCTTGAACTTAGTTGTTAATTCACTTTAGCCGATTCTATGTGATTTGACTTTTTATGTGTACTCGCACCAAAGTGACCACGGGGCCCGTATTGCTTGTAGAGTAAATCAAGACACATAGTCAAATATGAATTTTGCCACTGGCCCATCTGCAGCACCACTGTTGACTCAAACTAAAGAACTCGTCCGCTGTCATCTGAAACAAGAAAAGATGTCTTAGTGATGAAACATCTTTTTCCTTTTTCTTGCCATTCACTTTTGGCGTACCTTAAAAGTTTACTCCTGAACTTTGAGCCTTCTGTTACATCATCTTTACTTTAATCAGGACTTTGGTTTATCGACATGCGAGTGAGAAGAAATGCATTAATATTATTATTCACGGTACTGAAATGGCCATTAAATAAAATACACAATTCTTTCTGTATATTATTCGTTGTACTTTGGCCAGTAAACATCGCTGTGTTTCCTCCAAAGATTCTCTCTGTTAGAAAGAATGGACTCGAGCTTAAATCGAAACAATAACATCTTAGTTTAGGGCTACAACAATTATTTTTGTAGATTTGATGTGATTTGTGCTCCGATTCGTTGGATGCTATCTAACAAATAACTTTCTTAAAGACGGTGCTGTCATATTCTATGTTGGAATTGATACTCTACTTTGAAATCTTGTCATCAATATCCGATTCTAGATATGAACCTGACTGCTATAGTACATACATATCCCTCTTACTGCGAAATATATGTACATATGTACATACGAGTATATATTGTATTAATATAGGATTTCTTTCCGACGAAATGCTCATGACTTGTAAACATTAACACAAGATTGTAGTTTTTTGTCGTTACTCATCAGCATCCATATTAAGTATGGAAATGGAATTATGAGTCCCAGATTTTGATTAAAGGAGAACAGCATTTAACAAATAACTCTTTTAATCAAATTTGGAAGTACAGTCTTCGAAGTTAAATATATAGCGCTACAAACACTTCTAACATCATCAGTGTTCCTAAAAGTTAAATTCGTTGATTTTGCGCGCCCGGCCTTGGTGTGGGCGCACCAAAATCAAAATTTTCTAGAAGTCTAACCTTTGTTTTCATCATTGTATCCACAATTCCATTCTTAGCATTCAGGCAAGTTTTTATTACAAACTCGTGATTTCTTATAGTGATTTCGAAAAATTAAAAGAAGAATTGTCAATCAATTTAATGTAAGCGAACCCATCAGAGTTCCAGATTTTTACTCATTGAGACGAACTCTCTTATATTGACACGGGAGCACGGTGCCTATTAGAAAACGTCTGTGCTCGGAAGACTCAGTATATGGCAATACCCTGTCAAGATTTGTATTTCTTTATACATTTTTGGAAAATCCAAGAAAAATCACAATTGTTGCCCCATTTATGAGTTCGATTACAATTATGAACGTAAATTTTGCAGGGCTCCAGCATATTTACATACATTTATCAATTTACCCATGGCGTATGTGCTACCGATTTCACGGTTTGCTTTTCGCTAGAAAGCAAAGTCTAGTCACTTTTATTATCGGTAAAGTAAGCAAAGAAGTTATAACAAATATGGTTTACCTTTATGTACCTTTGAAATGTTTAAAAATTGTTTTTATTTTAGATTTTGGGATGACTGGATTCGACATCCCGAGCAACGAAAAAATCGAGTCTGCATTCGGCCAGAGATTTCTCGAACTAGAACGTTCGGCAAAGTTGGAGTTTCCAAGTAAGTACACTTTACCGGTCGACGCATACATGTTTTGAAGTAATTTCTCTTTTTTAGTGGCCTCTTTTTTGACAAATACTTAAAACACATTAAACTAAGCGAAGATTTCGTGCAATTTACTAAAATGAATTTAACATACCTCCTCAAGGTAAGACAAGCCATTAGCTGGGTTCACACAAACATTTAATAATTCCCCCCACCAACAGGACAACTATGATAAGATATTCATTAAGAATGTGTACGACTGTCCAATGGTAACATACGAGGAATTGCGTAGAAATCTGATTAGCCGTGACGGGCCAGTTCGTATACAATATACTACCAAAGAGCAATATAAAAGAACAACGAAACTGTTGGGTCTCATGGATGATTTTAAGGTAATTTAATTTAACCAATGTTTTGTATAAGTTATAACTATTTGCTGTCTTTTGAAACAGAGTGGAGTGCCCCGTACCGCGTACCACGGTATTGTCTCATTTTATTACAACAACCGACGAGTGTTTCTCGCACCGAATCTCAATTGGAAAGGTTATGATTTATTGTGGAGCTAACAATCTCCTTTAGCTCTAAGTGTGTTGTTTTTTTATTATTTTCTTATTTTTGTTGATTAATTGTTTAAGTTATCAATTGATTTGATCGGCCACTGGTGTGTGAAATCTCATCACCTCAACTACACACATGAGGCGACGGATGCTATCAAATGGTATTGTTATCCTATAATAGGTAGTTTTGTTTTTTTTTTAAACAATTTTTTCGTTTGATTTTGAAAACTATTCCTACCGATTGCATAATAGACAAATTTTTAATGAAACTCTCTGCCAATTGCATGCATCACATTGTTCATAATCGTAATTTAATGTTTTCTTTATGTTACACAAGCACCTTAAGATGAAATAATGTTTTGCTTTGTGTGAAGAATGTCACAAACGTTGTGTATTGCAATAGAATTGACTTCCAATATTTTTTTGTTTTTTTTTTTATTTTACTTTTAATTTAAGTAAGACAATTATTTTTTTTTGTCCTGGGACTTGAAGCAATATTAACAACTGCTTATCGTATTTTCTATTACAACAATATTATTGATTCGAATGTATGAGCGGGTATACCAACTGTTTTGTGTGACTCGAACATCCCTATCCAGGCGTTAAAATTGAAGATTCAAATTCTCTTAACAGATTAGTAGTACTTTTCACGATAGTTTATCATAAGTTCCTTGCGCTTTACCTTACTATACACTGAGTGTTTCCATCCACCCTCCTCTTGTTGACATAATTATTTAAGAATGTTCTTAGACCAATAGACTTTGATAGTCTTTGTTCTCTTGTTGTTCTCTTATACTTTATTTCTTTATTTCTCTGCTGCATAGAGCTTTTTAATTAGACAAAAATGTTGTCCTCGTTGTCCTGAAATGAAGCGATGTACATAACATATATGTATACTCTCTTTATTTCTATGTTCTTTATTCTCAGTTCGAGGTTTTCTATTAAAGTTTCTGGTAATTACCTCGGTTGTTTGTTGCAACATTAATCCTTTATCCTTTTAAAATCATCTCCAAATATTAATATTTCGGGGATGAAATTCTTGTACAAAATTTTATATAACACGAACTGAAGTAGGCTAATATGTCCTACTGCGTCCCAATATGTGTATCTTACCTCTGCCCCGCTGTTATGCACAGGAACAGTGATAAATATACCCAAACCCTGCACTAATGAATCTTTAACAAATGATGCCGTACAGACTATCAAGTTTTAAAATAAACTTGCATTTTTGGATATGCTTTTCTTAACTTTCATGTAAATTTTGTCTCTCCTTTTTTTCCTTCTCTTCACCTTGGTTGGACTCGGTTTTTTCTACCCTGATCCTCCAATATAATCAGTGTTAATATTTCATATCAAAAAAGAGAGATAGTATGGAATAAAACTTTAGACTTTGGCTTTCGGCTTTGTTAGGGAGAATTTACCGACGCCATAGGGTTGATGTTTGTAATGAGGGTGCGACACAATCTGCTGTGGTCTTTCTCTTTCAGATTCTTGTTTTGAGATTTGTGTATCCACAGCATACAAATCGCACAATTCTAAGCAAATATGATACATTCATTGCATCTACGAATACCTATGCGAGGATACGAGGTCGAATTTTATTGTAATCATGCGATGGAACCCGCTAATCAAACAAAATCAAATACAGGAAGGTCTTCGTCATTTAGGAATGCCAGCAACTTAAAAATTGAAACACATCGCCTAAAATCGAATCAAATAGGTAATGACTTAATATTCGTAATGCAATAGAGAATCTCAGTAAGTAGACACACACTCAACTCTGTCTAGCGAATTGGATTTGAATACGAATCGTAGTTGTTGCAAATTGTCAGTTGTTACTAATGCTTAGTCCCATTGTGTATAATTCTCACTGTGACAATACTGTAGAACCCCATAGTTATTTCGTGTTTATGATTTTATTAATTAATTTTTATATGCAAAAATAATAGTGTGTCAAAAGTTGCAGTCATTTAATCTCAGTGAATCGACAACAAACGAGGACAAGATCCATTCTCTGTTCAGTGTCTTGAAAACGTCGAAGAATCTATTTATATACATATATCCATCTTCCAAGGCCACTCAGACTTTTGATACGAATTAACGAAATGCGTATGAACTGACGTACACTATGTAAACTAACCAGAGCATTACCATAGATGTTTGACTAGAAAATTAAAACAAAAGTAATATATGATTTAATTCTAGACCTTAAATTTTTAGTTCTATTTAAATTGTATTCTCAAAAAAATCCAGAGTTTAAGAGCGTGTTAGAGATAAGGAACTCATCACTGTTGCAAAAAAAGATTCCATTCGAAGTTATTATATATTTAAAGAAAACATTGTAATAATTTTTTTTTCTAGCCTACCTGGCTGTGATATGTAAAAAAAAAAAAGAATAACTATACAAAATAAAATCAAATTAAATTTCAATTTTAAATACAGCTTGTCGAATATATTTTGTGGCTTCCCTATGGTTCGTCTTCGTCGATTTGCTCGCAATCTATGTCACTACACTCTGAGTCGAGTGGGCTGCCACGGCAGTCTGAATCCTTTTTACTCGAACCAGAACCAAGAGTTGCCTTGTGTTCTAGGAAACTTCCATTTGAGTCGCCAAAGACTCGTTCCAGCTCGGCTAAACCGTTGGACGTATTATTCTCTTCGCAGTTGTGTATGGAGTTGTACTTCAGCTGAAGGTATGCGTCTGTCTCTGCTGACGATCCCCTATAAATGGCAGGACTTTTGTTTTGAAAATCGAACTTGGCATCGCTGAAAGACTGAACTTTTGTGGCTCCCAACTGATCAAATGGTTTCGACATTGGTGGCACTCGTGGTGGCATATATGGAGATCCTGGTGGGAACTGTGGTGGATTGGTTTTATTAAGCGAAAATGGTAACCCGAAATTCAGCGGCTGACCGCGTGAAAGGATTGCATTTCGAGCGCTTTCTATAATGCTATTCGGTGGAGGCGGTGGTGGTGGTATCGGCTGAGATGATGGTGGGAATGAACGCATGACAGGATTTTGGTTTGGTGACATTCCCATTGCTGATGGACCGCCGTTGAGCATAATTGATTGAATTGGAGCCGGACCCGACGGTGTTTGACTAAAAAGCCACAGACGATCGCCAACTACCATGGGTCTGGCTAGTCCACCTATTCCTAATTGTGCGTAATAGTGAGAGGCCAGGGTCTCGACATCGGCGGTGTACTTGCGCTTCCATTTTGTCCGGCGGTTTTGAAACCAAATTTTGATCTGTCAACGAAAGTATTGCAGTTAATAATGCTGGCCTTTTCTGGTAATGGGCTTACCTGCGTTTCAGTCAAATGGAGTTGCTTGGCTAGTGCGGTTCTCTTGGCTACCGATAAATATTTTCCTCGTTCAAATTCAGTTTCCAAAGCCTTTATTTGAGATGCAGAGAATGCTGTTCGCGGACGTTTCTTACGATCGTCATTTAGGTCTAGAAACATAGAAAAGGAAATGTTAAGTAAAATACTAAAAAGAGGTTATAAGAGTTTTCTTGTTTTTTAATGTTTTTTTGATCAAGTTACGGTTTGATTGTGGGGCAATTATACAACCGAAAAAACAATAAACAGCTACTGTATCAGAAATAGTGGCAAACATTAGTAATCAAACTTAAAACGTGACTTTGGGGTAAAAGATTGGAATAGGTAGTGGATTAAACATTGATGGCACTATATTCAACAGGTTAATAAAATGCAGAAGAAAAAAACACGGTTACTTATTCAATTTGCAATGGACAACTAGCAGAATAGGTGTGACAAGACAGTAGAAACCGAATCCTTGAAGAAATAAGATATTCCTAGTCTCATCAAATCGTCAGCAGCAAATGGAAACGAGTGATATAGGGAGTAAGTAGGGCGAAAGTTGTGTTTGTGCCTTTGTGGATGCTGACTACACCTTGCGCTAAAGAACTCAGCCATATAAACATTTTATGATTTTAGGACTCTCACATTGGATTTTTCTGTGTTCTGCTTAACCCTTTTAATGATTAAAAGAAGAAAAACAACACTCAAGTCAACCACAAAGAAATGTTTTGTGAACAACGATAGATTTGTGCGAACCAGAAAAAGGAAAGGTTCCCGCTTGAAGAAATTGGATGAAGATTTTTCAAATAGACGAATCGCAGATGTTGTGGATGGCTCAAAAGAAGTGTTAGATAGCCTTTGAAGAATTAAGCTCGACTGGCAGTACGGAGATACAAACTGGGACCAGAGGACCCAAAACGATAACTCGGGAAGATCTGAATTTGTCTCAGAAAAGTCGGTTTCCAACTGCCAAACAAATATGTAATAATAAGGGCGTCGTTGTTCAGTGGTTCGGTCGTTGAACTATGGAGCAAGGGGATTCGAGGTTCGAATCTCAGCCATAACACCTAAAAGTTTGTGTCATGAGAAAGCTTCTCAAATAATAAATTGCCTTTCCGACACGGCATTGAACAGTAGACTCTTCCATTCTATTGTGAGAAGCTAGGCCCTGGGTCCCATCGACCTTTTATTTTATTTTTACGTGGATAGTAGCTAACTAAAGAGGGTCTTCAAGTGCATAGAACGTCAAAAAGCCGCTTCTCTCTGCAATAATGAAGCAAACAAAATTTATGTGGCCAAAAAGCACCAGAAATGGACCGACAACGATTGCGCGAATGTTTGATTTCTACCATAAAGCGTTTACCATATGGTTTAAGGATAATTATTGCCAGAATTACGGAAAAAAAATCAAGCATCGCGAGTCCAGAAGATCAAGGAGATGACATAATGTTCAAAAAAGATTTAACCACTCTGGATGGTTTGGGGATACATAATGTTTTAGCCATATTTTGCTTTTAGGTGGTTTCATATATGCAAGGAATGCAATGAAATCATGATTATTGTTTTATTCCTACATCCTAAATCTCATATTTCATCTGTTACAGTCGTCATTCCAACAAATTTTGACCTAAAAGTTAAACTCAACTTCTTCTAAATACTGTTTTGTTTCGACAATGCAAAGTAGATATTGGACTTGAATCCCTAAATTGGCCAAGAAATAGCCCTGATATTAATGTTTATAATAGGGAATTTAGGTCAATTTTTATTGGTTAAAAAATATGCAACAAGGCATCTAAAACAATGAAAAAGCTAGAAACAGTTATATAGGAAGAAGTCCTAGTGGTAGTAAAGAGTAAAGACGGTGCAATAATGCAATAAGGTAGGATGTTGTTCGTTGTTGACAGGGCGTACTTTCATTTTCTATCGTTTAACATTTTACTCATCTTTATCACTGTTCTTATTATTATACCTATACCTATTCATAGAAACTCTTGACATTATTACAATTATGACATTTTCTTGAGTTCATGTTGGAAATGTTTGACTGCAAAAATCAAAAATCCTTGTCATCCGAAAGGTAAGGCATAATAATTAGCCGTGTTTAGCTACGCCCATCTTGACAAACAGATACATTCCACTTATTGAAAGAACATTGCATTAAGGAATCCCAATAAATCGTAGCGCTCTGCCGCACTCCCTTTAGACTCATCTCTAATCTAACAACCAATTAGAAAAGTCTGCCGTTAAAATTAGACCAACCAATCACGTGCGTGAAGGAATAGAGTAGAACATCTCACACATATACTTCACACCATCAAATACTTAACCAAATGCCATCGTCGCATGAAATAACAAACTGTGACACTTGTACAAACGAACGGTCTGCATTTCAAATTGGCGACATTTTTTGGCACTCGATCCACACTAATTGTTTCAATTAATTGACAAAGCTGAACAATTCTTATTAATTCGACAGCATTGCCGACAATTAGTCAGGTACGGGAGATTTATTGCCACCAATGTCGCGCAGTAGAACGACAATGGCGCGGATGCCTGAATAATGCTTGCTGTCATTTAACGCCACACTACACGGACGAGTTGGTGCATTGGCTTGTACGCAGAGCCAACGCTAAATGTGGCAGCCCCCACTTCGGAGCATTAGGGTATCGTTTGGTTGGTTGATTTTTAAGATACAGAAATACTCTTGATGCATTGCGTTGTCGCGATCGTCGAGGTATCGACAGATGATGGCATCTGGCTGCAATTAACATTTCTTAATGCGAGTGCATTTATTTCGAGGCGGCGAAGAACGCCTAATCAATGTCCCATTGAAGAACGTACTACATACTCGTATAAATTTCTGTCTGACTCAGGTTTATTTTTGGTGCTTGTAGATATGCATTTAAAAATGTTTCTCGTACGAGTTTCAGACAGGAAGAGAACAGTGAATATATATGTACAAACATACACATAGAGAGTCTACTATAGAAAGGTTTAATTTAAAATTAGTAAACGAGGCTACTTTTACGTGGATATTTCTATAGACTATAGAAAAGACTATACCTACTATAACTTACACGTGGAGCCCGATGTCTGATAAATGTCTACTTGGGCTTCTCTTGTAAATGGTTATCCCTTTGAGAATATTTTGCATAACGTTTTGGCACAAACGGGGCTAGATTTTCCTAGGAACAGCTCTGGTCATTAGCACGAGTCAGGTACTTTACTAACACGACCGATTGACTCAACTTTGGTGATTGAAGGTCTATTTTACCACTGTCTGTCTTTACCACTTTGTGGTTTTTAAATTTTGAGTTAGAAGTAGGAATTTGCTGGTTTGAGCGTTTATGTTTCGGACACGCGAACAAACAACCATTGTATGTATGTATGTATATTGTTTGAGGTAATCAGTGTATCTCAATCCAAAATCTAGTATGCCAAGTTCACTTTAATAGGATTGACCTTAATGAAGGGAGATACGCTATCATTAGTTCCGTTCCAAACGGATTGTTGGTTTTCTGCATATTTGTAGTGATTTTTCACAAATTTTATGCATTGCTCATTAGGCACGCTCCGAACTCTAGCTCTACTTTTTTTACTAATGGCTAATATAAGACACTGCAAACTAACTGAAAAGTAAGTAATATTTCATTTGCCATAATTCGCATCATACCCGTTTGGATAAAGTATGGGCTTTAGATTTTAATGTATCTTAGTGTTAAATTTATTTGTATAGAAAAGAACCTGTACAGGCTTCAAACTTAAATTGAAAAAATGGACAAGAAACAACAACATGCCACTATAGATAAAGTATTGGTTTCCTGAAATATTTTGAAAACAGACTTTAAATGGGGAGAATATTCTTACTGAACAAAATCCTGTCCAACCCCCTTAAGTAAATTCTGTCAATCAAAAGTGTTTGACTATCTAGTGGTTACCATACGAAATGTGTCCCTTTTTTCTAATCGTACTGTCTTTAGTGGACAGTTGTCAAGAATTGACACCTTTGCAATTGGAATTTAAAAAAATTGTATTATTATAGAACCACCAATTGTTCATACAAGTTGCTATGTAAAACTTCTTTCTCATCTAAATAGAAAAGATGCTTATTGCAAGTTCCGATTAGAAGATTCGTTCCTAGAGCGAGAATTTGGCGATAGATGTGACACCTTATAAATCCGTCCGTTAACATAGCCGAAGGCTAGATGGATTCGGCATAAGGATAAGCATATGTACATATGTATATCTCATACTAAGCGAGAAACTTATGTTATACACATTGTACATGTCGCGCAAAGGGTAATTGGTTATGGAAAGTACTGTGACTACACCCGTGGGGATGATTTAGAATTAACAAATGGCATCCGTTTGCTATAAGAACATATTTTCTTACGCAGAGGTTTTTCAACGTACCTTTTATCAGGATAACGGAAGAATTTGTGGGACGAGTTGGACCGAAGAATAAGAACATTCAGCATAAGGAACACAAACGATCTCAAAGAAAGGCTTTTCGAAGAATGAACGAAAATTACCCCTGAATTTATAGAAAAATTAGTTAGATCCATGCCAAACCGTCTTAAACAGGTTCTAGCTAACAAAGGATATTCTACAAAATATTGGTTGCGTTTCATAATATAATCAAACTAACTTAATATCAAAGTGTACGAATACGAAATTGACCATATTTTTGTTGCTTTTATGTTTATTATGAAGAATTTAAAATACGTATTTGAAATGTTTGAATTTTTTTTTGTTTTTCTTATGTATTCTCACTAAAAATAAAAACAAAAATTTAAGTTTTTGCCCAATTTACTTCGTTTTTACTTAGAAATATATTGCACCATGAGATGTACGAATATGAAATTGATACACCGTATGGTTTCTTTTCTAATTCAATTCGGATTTGGCTAGTAAAATACTGTAAAACTTCTAGATTTGAAAACAACTTGGTACGATACTAGTCCGAAATTCAGCTGAGTGAAGAAAGCATTTGATGCCTGGAATAAAATATTCGAAAAAAATGTGGACTTCTGTAGATGACCCCATGGATGTACGCAGCCGTTGTGCGCCCAATTCTTACTGATGGCGCCATCGTATGATGACCTGCCTGAAGTAAGATGTCGATAAATTAAAAAAAATACAGGAAAACGCATGTGTAGGGATCACAGCTTTGAGGTCTTGTCCAACAGATGCTCTACCTGATCTACCTCGAACTTAATATAAAAGACTTGGTAACATGTAGCGCTGTCCGCTTTAGAGAATCTGAATATTGGACTGCTAATAAGCCTATTTAATAGACACTGTAGATTCCAAGACAATTGATTTCGTCTTTAGCTCAGTACATGATACCAACTTTCAGCAGTCTGCGTAGACTGTTGAAATGATTGCCATATCCTCTAAACTAACAAATGGAATTCCGCTTCGAAATAAATCACATGCATGTCCACTTGCCTCACTTTTACTTACAACCTGGATATATGGAATGTAAACTAAAACTGGACATATCTTAAGGCTGGAGTGAAAATTAGAAGAACCTTGTCAAAGCTTTCGGTTGCATTTCAGTAAGGAAATGCACTGTCATGAAAATTCTTCAATCAAATGCCGTGTTGTGTTCAGAAGGCATTTGTACTATCGGCAGCTGTAATTTAAACGTGGCCAAGAAGATCGACTACTTTTAAGTAAAGGAAAAAAGGTTTACTTGGAGTAAAATGAAGGTTATGCTTTACGAAACATTTATAATTTAAAAATCCTTGAAGTTGGACTTTATGTGTAGCTTTTTGTAGATATAAAAATAAGATTTTCAATGTTCTAGACGACGGACGTGCCACAGGGCTACATGTTATCACCTATGTTATTCCTGGTAGCATATTTTAACTGTTGTCGTGCAGCACTTTTTGTTAACTTTCCGATAAATTACTGAAATTACACCAAATGCCTATATACATATGTATGTATGTAGGTATATGGAGAAGGAACACAGATATTAAAGCTCTAGTGTTACCTACTTTCTTTATTTACTTCTTCATTTGGTTACAGCCCTTGCTCTTTGAAATTCAAAAAGATGATTCGTTTACATAACATTCCAATTTGCACTTCGAAAATAGTTAAAACCTAAAAACCTTATGTTACAATAAATTTGAATAAAGAACTGATGACGGGTATAAAATCCTAAAACTTACAGGCTACCTCACATAAAAACTCACAGATTCTCTAATTTAGGCACAATCTATCTACAGACATAAGGATTACTAAGACACTGTTGAGTAATTCAGTTTCCGATCCAGGTAAGGTAAGGTAAGGTTTCCGATCCAGGATGGTAAGAAATCACATTGGCAGGTTCAGACAATATACATTTATAAACTTAACAAACTCACTATTACTATCTTCCGACGCTGCTTCGCTGCATTCATCTGCGATTTCTTCCGTAAAACTAGATGCTGGACTCGACAACAAACGAACATCACTGGGAGAAATACTATCAGGACTCGGCAAGTGAATTTCATTTACATTAAAGTTCCTGGCAAACTGATTATCCACTTCACGATTGTCATTTACGTGATCACTTATGTTTTCAAAACGCTTGTCAGGCTTCGATAGAATATTTTCAATTGAAAAACTATTTGGAAAACGTCTCACTGATTGCGTCTCCATTTTACACCAATTCTTAAATCACAATTTCTAAAGCACAACACAAATCTTTACAAGATCCGCCGACGACATGCATCCCCAAAGTATCTTAAAAAACTGAATACAGAACACTGCTGTGTTCATGGTTTTCGAAACCATCGAACGAGATGCTGTATTTCAAAAACAGATCTTCCCATTCCAACAACAAGGCGACGCAAAAAATTGTTTATTTTTAACATGTGTGGAATTTTGACGACCTATGATGTGTTTTGTGGGCGTGGTAATTACCGAAAGAATTCACACCACGCGTTTGTGGGCTGTTCCAATAGCAGTTCGTATTTGCAGACATTTTTGTGGGGTTTTTGTTGTAGAAACATTCATTGCTTTAATGAGAACATTAAATATAACAAATAAATTAATGCAATGTATTTAGCTGAGCTCCTATTTATTATTAAATTGTAATTAATTTTGTCTGGTGTCAAAAATAGCGTGCGACTTGTATAATGTAGTTACATATTTGTAGACTACGTGGAAATAGGTCTTTCACAAGCGCGTGATTTTTTATTGTCTCCGTTTTGAAACGTGTACGTAAGAATGTAGGTATATTTTAAACATGCGCTTGTAACAACTCAATAAATTAATTTTTATTTAACAGCGGAATGTTTCGACAACAAGGTGATTAAATTTTTATAAAAATAACCTCAGGGTACGACCGGCGGTAAGTAAGAATCAGGTAGATGGAGACAGAATTTAATATACTTTTCTGAAATACAAAGTTGCGTTGAGTTGAATACTTAAAAAATTATTTTGTGATGTACTATAAATATAAATGAACAACCACTTTGAAAGGAATCGTGATAGATAATCTACTTCTAGCAGGATAGCCGTTGAGCGAATAAAGTATCCCTTTGTCGACTATACGGAACGCTCGCTACTTCATTGGAAAGTAACTACACCGAAAGCTTTTACGTTGAATCCCTTTTAGATGAGGTTTCCCCTATCTGTGAATTTCAGTTCAAGAAATTTCTTTAGATAAATTTATGAATTTATGAAATCTCTCAAAGTTGACGTTTGCTTTTTTTTTGTGTTAGTTATCAAAAGTAAATTCAAACAAAATGATGGAAAACAGATGCAAAAATGTGTTTATATAATGCTAAATGCTTATTATTTCATTTGTACATTCCTAAAATCCTTATTTTAGAATGTTTAAATTTTTTGTTTAAGCATGACAGACAGAAATACGGTCAAATAATTGTGGTTTATTTGTTAGGTGGGCAATGCTGCAACAAGAATACGTCTTCAACTATAAAATGTGAAATTTAAAAAAACAAACGTTGACAATTTAGTCAGACAAGTCAATATAGAAAATAGACTGTCGATACTTCATGGATTAATTCGATTTTTAGAGTCACTTTTGCATTTGTCTTATATTTTCACTAAGATACATATGTTAAAACAACATAGAAATTAAAAACATCTCTAAAGCGGTAGGCAAAACATTTAACTGCGAGGTAAGCACTTCCGATGTAGCCGACTTTTATAGAACAAACAAACGAAACCCAAAAAAATCGTCAATAATAGTTTCTTTTACTAATTATGCGTGCAAAACAAAGATGTTATATTTGTCAACAATCAGCTGACTCCTACAAGAATACTCTCAGGCTATGTCCTTTGCCTGGCCAAAAACAAAGTCAGAGAGTGCAGCTGGAGATTTGTGTGGGAGGCATCGGGCAAAATATAAGCAAAAAACTGAAAACGGCGAATCCATACATTTAGGCTCTGTTAATGATGTAAACAAAATCTCCATCTAACTAATACATTCACAAACAAAACGTTTTAGAAAATCGAAAGCCAAGATCAAAACATGATGGAAAACCAATATATGTAGTGTAGCTGACATCGATTTTAGGGCAATGAATGCTTTTACCGGCATCGATCCAGAAACCTTATTTTGTATTCCGTTTCTATAGCAAATGTATTCGAAAATCGGAAATTGGCATTTTCTATTTCTATAAAAAACGCTTAAGTCCGAATTCGCAAAATAAAAGTAATACCGACTTTTCTTCGGAAATTTTGAATTTTGTTTTTCTAAAACGCTTGCCAAAATCATCTCCTTTTGCGGATATTCATTCAAAAGGTTTTTTGCTATCGGATTTATGATTTTCAGAAGAATTTTAAGATAAAATGTAAGTATTTCATAATTGAATATATGTAGGTATAGAACAAATATCGTGTTTTATTTGACTATCTAAACACAAACCCCTTTACAATTCCAAATCTTGCTGCAATTTATGCAATCAAGGGATTTGTTCTTTCGTCCGAACGAAGACATATATTCACATACATCCATATGTATTTATTATTTATGTTTATATCTATGTTAATGTTAAAGTTATAACAAGCTAATTTTTATATCATTTCTTGTTTTTGTAGCAAATCCTTGTAGATCATTGCTCGTGAAACTTTGATTTTCCTCGAAGCGGAAAGAATCTTCATTTGCTAATGATTCTTTGGTGGGCAAATCCACTTTAAACTGTATGCATACATTGTGCAGAGCGCAACAACAATTTAGAATCTGTGTTGCTTTCTTCGGGGAGTAAAACAGTTTTCGAGCTACTAGCAAACATCTAAATTTACCTTTTAAAACCCCGAAAATCCTCTCAATTAAACTTCTGGCTTCCGAGAGCCTTTCATTAAACTTCGATTCCTGTGAACTTTCAGCTGCTACACGGTATGGTGTTACAAGCCAAGGTTCAAGATTAAATGATATTTTGAAAAAAAGATATAAATGAATCTGAGAATGAGGACAAAACTTATGACTTCGATTCATTGGATGAGTCAGAGAATGAACCTCTTGCTTCTTAATAAAATATAACACAATGTGAAATTCAAATTTATTAATACTTTTTTCAGCATGAGTATTTTTTCTTCCTTTGAAATGCGTCTGGCAAGGACTTGGCGACAAGTAAAACGTCTTGGACTTATATATTTGTAATCAGGGAGTTAAACTCTAAATATTAAAACCAAAATGAAGTGGTTGCACTAATTATTCCAAATTGGCATTATATCAACATTTTGACCTCGTCTGGCAAGATCTTAGCGACATCTAAAACGTCTTGGACCTACATATTTGTATTCACGGTGTAACATCCTTTGTTTCAGAAGAAATTAGTGCGGTTGCATTAATTATTCAAAATTGGTAATTTTTTCACACTTCCGGCGCGTCTGGCAGGCTCTTGGCTACACCTAAAACGTCTTGGATACATGTATTCGTACTGAGGGGATCATACTCTATTATTTACTAGTACATTCAAGTGGTTGCATCAATTATTCCTGTTTTGCACCCTTTAGCTGCCATTACGTGCTGCCAGACGGGCATATTTGAATTCTTGGGCATCAAAGGACCACATTAACATAGAATTCATACGGTTGCCTCTTACGTCCAAAATTGACTGCGGGCTCTTGGTCTATAAAACAAAATGTTTTGGTTTGGACAATCCGAAAATCATACAAAATACGAATTTACTTTGGAAGGAATACTTACGAAGGAATACAAAATAAGGCCCCAGAATTTATTAAAAATATATATATATATAAATAAGAAAGAATTGGAATGTTTTTCGAGCAGAAATTGAATGTAACTTAGGTCATGTAGATCTCATTGTTTTAAATGAAATTAACGTAAAAAATTACGAAAATGAACTTTATTATAGAAATGGGTATAACACTAATGGCAAAAACAGAAGTTAAGTGTCGCTGAATTTGTGGAAGAGCTATATAATCATGTTCAGAATGATAGGCAATTAATCGTTTTATTTTAAATAAAATCAACGACCCTCAAGTGAACAAGTATCTCGAAGTAATGGCATCAAAGGGCTTAGCGAATGTTGTAAAACAGTCTACATGGGTTAATATTGCTGAAAATACTTCAACAATTATCGATCACATATGTATTTGTTAGTATCACGAAAGAAGACATTGTATCGGCTGTTATTGCAACCGACATATCCGATCATTACGCCACAATGTATGCAATGAGAAACTACGCTGAGCGACAAATTATGGATGAAATGCCTATTAAAATGAGCCAGCAAAAAGCTTATCGAGGAAGCAGACTGGCAAAGTTTATCTAAGGAATCTAACGTTGAACGCCTGTGAACAAAAATGAATTTCTGGGGCGAAAAAAGAGATCAATCGGTGAGGTGATTATTAATGATTTCCCGGTGGACACGAATCTAAATTATTTAGTAGAGAATTTTGCGGATCAATTCTCTAATCAAGCAAATAAGATAGTTCATAGATGGTCTCATAAAACTTCTTGTCATGAAAATAAACATATCGCACAAGCAATTTATACAGGATGTTATGTTGTTTAAAAACCAACAAGGGGCCAGGAGCAGATGGTATTAGGCTGATTGATCTTAAGCTAAACGCTTAAGTGTGTCTGGAAGTGTCTGGAAGAAATAATAATACGAAGACTAACAAATTTCGTAGAAAAACACAGAGTTCTAGAACCAAACCAATACGGCTTTCAAAAAAATAAGAGTATGGGTTGTTACTGGGTGACCTCTCCAATGGGATAAACACAGGATTAGACAAGAACCACCACGTCCTAGTAATGTTCTTAGCAAGACCTTTGACACATTGAGTCACGAGAAAATCATAGAAAGCCTTAACCGAATTGGCGTAAGGGGAATTTCGGCAAAGTGGGGAGAGAATTACCTATCGGGAAGAACAATACGGGTAGAAGTAAAAAAACACCACAAGGTTCAAAGCTGGGACCAATCATCCTCTAACGAACTTCTTCGTGTGCTTAACAGAAGTACAGTTTTTGTATACGCTGATGATGTAGCAATTATTGTCAAGCACAAGTGCATTAACAATCCGGTTTCGATAATGCAAGATGATTTCAACAGGGTTTCAAGATGGTTACACGACCAAGGACTAGTGATAAATGCAGTAAAAACGAAACTGATGCACACACGGATGCCACACTAACCCGAAGTTTCCATCTGCATATATCATCAGAACGAATCCTACCCAACGACATGGAAAAGTGATCCTATTGAAATAGTCAAGAGTATAAAGTATCTGGGAATTATAATTGACGATCACTTCTTATGGCATGAAGATGTCAATAAAATACGGATGCAACTTAAGAGTGCTGTTTTTGCGATGGTCTACCTCAAAAGGTACACAAGTGGTGAGGTGTAGAATACAAGAAGACGGGCTCAGGAACTGTTGGAAATTCCTGGAACATTCAACAATCATGGGAGAAGACATCCAAGATACGCCATACCCCAAATGATGAATGACCTACCAAGAAGTTTAAAAGATATTTTGAATTTTAAAAAACGTAAGAAATTTTTAAAACTTTATTTCCTCAACTTACATTGCCTAATACGTCAACTTTTTATGTTTGTTTTTCCTAAATGTTTAAAGTCAAATCTAATTGAATTAAATAAATAAATTTTAATTATTTATGCACTATATAAGTTTCACAACTGATAAACTTCTAAAAACTGTCATAAAGAAAGACTTAATCATCTGCAGATAAGCAATTCATATGTTTCGCGGGTAATTTAAATTACTGTAACGTTTTTGAGAAAAATAAAGAAACTAAAATAAAATGAAATTTTTTTAAAAGTGGTGGTGGTAGTTCCAAAACTTAGTAGGCCATTATTTAATATTTGTCTTATTACTGCTCAGATAATAATTTTAAGACCTATTGGTAACAAAAAATAGCCTAAGTCGAGATACATAGTCGATTTTCCAAAAAGAATAACTGTTATAGGTATTTTTAGAGAAAGATTAATTTTATTCCACCTGTTAGCATGCATGCATCCAATGTAATCCAAATAATAATTTTTATCAGAATCGTTACAGCAGTTTTCGTGATAAACTATTTTTACCAAAATCAGTACTAGGTAAATTACTCTGCTGAGGTTTAAAGTACATTCTTCTGCTTTAAGCTGCAGTCGAGGGTACCTTCAAGTTTGATTAAAATCTCGAGATCGATAATTTTCAAGAAACCAGTAGGTACTTACCCTAGGTATACATAGGTTCTAGTAAAAATAGCATTGGATACACAAGAAAGATTTCAGGTCAGTTTTGAACATAAAACAAGATTGCTTGCGGATATTTCCAAACTCAGATTCGGACTCATCTGTAGAAAATTGGCTTCAACTAGAATGAAGAGCTTAAACTAGCTCCTGTAAACAATTACAAATTATTTTAAAGGAAGAATATTCTGAAGGATCCGAAACGGATAAAGCGTCGCCCTAATATTGGGCTACCTTAAACGCCAAAAATCGCTTTTTGAGTTTAGTATGCAGTCTTATGTTTTCGGGGTAGCTCTTTCCAAATATTTTTGACGTACGTTCTATTGTCCTACAACGTACGCCGTGAAACTTCAAATGCTTGCTCAGTATTGTTTTGACTTATGTGCCTACAAATGCAAGGATAGTTTTTTTTATGTATATGCATGAGTTAAAGAAAATATTGATTTTAGTGGCGTGTGCGGCTAACTCATTTTGTAATAAATTTTAAATATTTGAAAAACTAAAAGTGTTTTAAAACAACTTCTTACATTTTTTGAAAGAGGATTTCCTTGTGAATATCGTGTCAAAAAATTAAAAAATCCCAGTGGTTGGTTTTTATGTAATAGGCTGTCAAAACAATATTTTTGGCTTGCGGAAGAGCCGAACTTTAGTAAGTACTAAGAAGAATAGTGATTTTATTTTAATGTTTCATTTTACATAGGTTCAGAGAGATAATACTAAAAAAATGGAACTGGGGTTGGAAGGGCTGTGGTTCATGATATTGTTGATGGAACGATTCTAGTCATAGTCCGGAGTGATTCGTCCACAGTTGTAGGCCTGAATTTGTCAGAAGCGGGTGGCGATAGAGTTGTCATATCACCTTTAGAACTCGATTCTCGATTCGAAATAACAACTTAAAAAAACAGCTGTTGAAGTCGAAATCTATAAAACTACATTGGAAGTCCTTAACCTGGAACGTGAGCTGAAAATTACGTTATCAGATCACCAAAGGGTTGAATAACGACGACAACGAATATTCTTGTTTTAGTGAAGAATATATAATAAAGTTAACGGACTATTAGAATTTATGTTTTATTATATTTCTATAATTTCTCCTATTCAGGAAAAAAATATTTCTTAAATTATTCGAAATTGCAAAATCATTTTCATTTGGTGTTTCACTGTCTTCTGTTGTGATCTCCTCATCATCGTTGTTATTGTCCACGCTTTCTTCAATTCTAGATTATGTAAAACGCAGCAGGCTTAGACTATTTTACTTGCAATAGTGGGCTGCAGACGGAGATAATTTAAACAAGGAAACTTATCCTTTAATATACCTAAACAAAATTAAATATTTGAAAATGCAAGGAACTAGTACATTTCACAACCAAAACTATTTTCAATGTTCCGCCTAGTCTTTTTATCAGCCCGGTTAAATCGCTGATCCACTGGATCGTCCGGATTAATTCTTAGTGGTGCTATTAACCATTCACTTAACGAATAAGCGCTATCTTCTAAAAGTACTGCATTTGGATATGGTCGATATCCCGCATTGAAATTCGCTGCCAAACGAATTTAGTGTCCACTCGACACAGTGTCCACTCGACTTTTGTCCCAGTCGACGTTTTCACATTTCAGGTTTATGAAACTATCACCAGGAATGAATATAGCGAAAGTCCTGATTAAGGCTGTTTCATACCAACAATTTAACCTAGCTTGATTTGCAGAAATATGTACAAAACTTGTACCGTGCATTAAACTATTATAAAAAACACAAAATCAAACAATTGAGATCCAGTGGACTACTCTAATTTGATGGCAAAGAGATGGGTCTTGTTCCATTTGAATTTTAACACCACATTGTTCACGGATTACATTACACTTGTTCACATCAGCGACTCTCAACTACTCGTGGGGCAGCTGTGTGAGATTTACCAAACATCCGTCAACGAAAATTTAGCATCACCCATCCAAATAGCTACAAGAGTACATCCTTGCAAGACATCAACTAAATCGGATACTTTCCTGGAAATTAATTAAAACATATGCTCATCACTCAGGCCCATAAATCTGCCACCACAATTATCACATTTGATTCGACTATGCAACTGCACATCTAGAAAGGGTGTAGCACGCTCGAACAGGGCAAACCAATCCTAATTAGTGTATCACTTTCCGAGGACTTCCTCCACGCCGCCACACCAGTTTAGTGTTAACCGAAAAGCTACAAGTGCGATCAAATGTGTTATCATTTAAAAACCAACAATCAAGTGAATAGTCACAGTTCCATGATACTAAAATAGAAAATTCAGAAATAGTGCTGTTTTCGGTTGCGCCAAGGAAAATTCCGCAGTTTCTCCTTCGTGCCAAGTGACAAGGTTGAATAATTGCTAAAATTAATTGCTCGGCGCATCGAGCGGGACACTTCGGAGGAATTTAATTGAGGAGGCCCATCCACATTCGATTTGCTTTGGTTTTGCGTGCGCGCACTTAACGAGCTCTTTGCACCTTTCTGCCAACCGCACCGGGAAGATCAGCCTTCCCCGAAACAATTCAATTTAAATGGAGCAAAACAGTGTCAAAATAATTAATACGTCCTCATTATAAATCATCACATTTCAGTGTTTGTCACCAAACACTCATAAATCTCGTCGCTAGGTCGTCCCTTATTTGGTTATGTGTGCTCGTCCTCCTCCCCGGGGAACCGTCGACTGCCAGCCGAGGCATTAGTCTCTCGTATCCGTACTCGTACTCAAATAAATGACTAAGGATGCATGTCAGGGCACAGAAAAAATGGAAACGTCGAGAAATGTTCACTCCGGCTCGCCCATTTGTGGTTTATGTCTTTAGTGGATTCTTGAACTATTTAATTACATACATACATAAGAGACTCCGTAATCGTGGATTTCTTTGATACACCTACCCGCTGGATGCACTGCATTTGGAAACTGAACTAATGAACGGGTCTTCTTACACTTTGCACTGAAATCTGTTTTGAGGTGACTTTAGGAGTCAGTTGAGACACAGAAAGACTGGCTGACCTAAGATTTATTGGTAGGACTGTAGCCTTTGACAAATAGGAGAGTAATTTGATCTAATGATCAAATGGTTCTATTATATTTGGACAAACAAACAACGTAAGGGTAAATGTTTGATCACATACTCGTTTTTCACGATATTTCAAATCCGAGCAAAGATCATGAGACACGCTGTGGTGTACACTGCTATTTGTGATAGAGCAAATGGAAGGCACCAAGAACCCGGTCGAAGTTGACAGAATAAACGTCATAAGTATCGTTTTCGAAAAAAAAAAAACGGTAGGTTGATGTATGGTCATAATCTCCAGCTAAAAGTTCAGCGACCAAACCACTGCATAGCAGACAGCGGAGCGAGCCGAGACAGCAGGAAATATTTTGAGAGCAACAAAAACATGCAGAGCACCTGCAAGGAACATAGAGTTACCTTGAAAAAATCCTGGAAAGCGATCAAAAGGAAGTGAAACGCTACATACTCCGCAGAGATTAAGCTCCAAATACGCACACGGCGAACCAGGTGATCAAGTTCGAGCTACGTGAATTCGTTGCACGCACTGACGAAGAACCCGTTAAAAGATTGGAAACCAACCAGAACTTAGTGAGACAAGTGACGTGGTCGCTGTTCTATTTGGTCAACAACTAATGGAGAAAGGAAACACGACTCTGTTTTATTTACAGAAATAAACCAGTCAAATGTTCCCTTCGTGTGATTTGGATCCTTTGGATTTTTTTTCTTTGGGGGTTATATCAAGTTCCTGCCTGAGTTTAGAAATACGTTTTCATTAAAAGAATCTCGCTCAATCACTTTCATGTTTGCTGTTATTTTTTGTTCCAAATTTAAGTGCAGTTTTAGAGCGACGTTTAAATAAATAAGGTGTAGTGTCGGAAGCTATAGATTAGTGACATAGATGATGTCGTGCCTCGTACTAGAATCGAGTTTTCATAACTAGTTCTAAAATAAATGCCAGTTAATTGTTCCATTCAAGAACTTAACTCATTTAAATAGCTTATATAAATGTATCTAAGTATTTAAATCTGCAGATCTATTGTCATATCGAGTCAACAACTTGAGAACATATTAAGTATGCTCTCCGAAACAACGAAATTTCACGAAAATGTATGATAAGTCACCAAATCCTGTTCGAGTACACAAAAGTTTCGTAGTTTTTCACAGTAACGAAGTAACGAGGCAGGTATTGGAATCGCAACCACCAGATGATCTTGATTTCATACCCAATATTTTGGTGTCTGAGATTCCACACGCCCGCAACCCTACCGAGGAACATCCACCAACATATTTACAAGAAGAGCCTTTGGATGCAAGCAAAGATATTTGGTTGGAAGCACCAACAAAATTATTATTATCACTTGTCGAGGAGCTGCATCCCAAAGTGGGAAAGACCTTTGAACTAAGGAACAAAACCAGAATGTGGCAAACAATCCAAGCAAAGCTTGCCGATAAAAAATATACTTTCATTGTAGCCGAAGTTCAAGGAAAATATACATAGGAGCTTGGATCGTAAATATAAAGAAACAAAGTTACATAACTCCAAGACAGGGAGGCATAGGACAACTTGCCCGTACGAGAGGTAAGGCTATAAAGATAAATATAATTTGTGTGAACAATCATATATTTGGCAGCGATTTGGATAAAGTATTGCGCGGAAAGAGAGGCCTTTATCCGGAGTGCGTTCTGGACAGTGAAAGTATCGAAGGCACATCAAGAAAAGTGTTGATCCAGAATGCTTCCCAAGAAAGTATACCATCAACTTCCGGTTTGTAATATACATACATACATATTTTATTAGTATTAACATCAATTGTAAAATTTCAGAAGAGTCAGGCAGCCCTACATTTAAGAGAAGGAAGCCTTCACAGTCCGCAGTGAAAATTAAGTCCCACTCAAGAAGAGTTAATTCCGTCAACCGACTGTGCGCGCTGAGAGTGTGTTTTCCGAGAGTGTGTTTTCCGCTTTTCGCTATCCGAATGCTACCTGCGGATATTTTGGCTATTGAGCTTCAAAGCACCTACGATGCGAAAATCCAGGAACCCCTTGCTCCAGTCAAAAATATTAAGCTGGCAGAAAGACAGAAGCATGAGAACATGGCAGGAAAGATGGAATCAGTCAACGAAGGTAAGATGGATTCATCGACTTATACCGGCTATAAGTACATAAATGGATGGACCGGCATCACGGAGAAGTGGATTTTTATCTCACCCAGTTCTCAAACGGACACGGCTGTTTCAGAGCTTATCTAAACAGGTTTGGGCTTGATGAATCTCCAAATTGCTCAAACTGTGGAGAAGCCCACATTTTCAGTGCCCACATTTTCGCTTGGAACGCAGAGGTCTTGAGGAAATAATTTGAGAATACCAACTCCGGAAAACATTGTAAACCATATGTTGACATCGAACGCAGTATGGAATACTGTGAAACAAACAGCAACGGTGATCATAAAGGAACTTCGGCGGCTGGAAAGCCTCAGGGAGAGCAACGAAACCCAAACGGAAGCGCCCTCAGAGCAAGAAACGTCGAGCAGGGTAAGAAGAGCATAAAGTGCTAACCAGCGCCGCGAGGTAATACTTAACGGTAGTTCCGCGGGGAGAGTGGTTGAAGTGTGTAGGGTGTGGGTTAGTACGTAGGCGTATTCCTGGCATCGAGTATTCAGGTTTGCGAATCGGGCATGCCAGTAGCCCGGGTTACTGGTATCTTTAGAAGATTACACATCCGTTGGCACAACCAAAAAAAAAAAGCCTTCACAGTCCGCTCAGAAACGCAATTTAAAAAGGGTCGACGAAATCCGAAGAGAGAGAGCAGAGTACCACGCAAATATATTGATGCGCCTTGATAACAGGGAAGCTATTGAAAATGAACGCTATAATTTGCTGAAAACAATTCTTGAGAAACTGAGCAAATAAAACAACAATACATTTTTATTTTTCGTACTAAGTAACTAAGTACTAAGCTGATGCATTTCACAAATTTATAAAAAAATATTAAACTATTTTGCTTCAGTTGCTGGCAGATGGCATCTCTCACCGAATTCCCCCTCATATGTAGCTTCTCCATACTGTATATTTCCAAAACTAGTTTTAGGAAAAGGCTCCAATGCTCCAAGGCTCCAAAATCGACATCATCTTCATCTGCGATGTTATGAAGCACACAACAAGCTCTGACGAAGTGGCATATCTTGTCTAGCCCCTTAGCTTACAATAATATAATTGAAGGAATAGTTGCTTCAAAAGATTGCTCTATAGCCACACGAGAGCAACTCAATTTCACATTGAATTTTTTTTGGGATCTTGTCAAATGTCCATTATCTCTATATGGCGTCACTAGATGGTTGGTACGTTGGTACGCCGAATCACCCAACAGGTAGTAATCTGGAAGCAATAATAAGTCGCATATTAGTATCATTGTATATTAAAACATTACAAGAATTACTACCTCCACAAGCAGAGTTTAATTTATCATTGATTTCCACAACACCCAGCTGTCTGGGAAGACCAACAAATGTATTTATAAACTTTTTGTTTTCATTACAAATAGTTTGAAAACAAATGCTTAGATTTGCCCTTCGGTCAATGTATTCGTCTTTACGGTATGTGTCCCATCAATAACACCTACATTAATTACGATTAAGAGTAATAATTAAAGACACAGAAGGAGACAATATGTTTTGCTTACCGATTACCCTAGGAAATCCTAATTTATTCCTGAAGAAGCTCCTAGTTCGCTGCTTTTCCTCCTCATTTGGCCACTTTATAATATTTGGGCTAAGGTTGCTTATAAAGGTTTTAGTTCTCTCTATAAGTAGGTAGACTGTGGAGAGTGAAAGGTCAAACTGATCAGCCAGGTCTCTAAACCTACACGCTTCGTGCCAAGCAAACCATAAAAACACTGCGATGCGCCCGCAGATTTTCATATATACATATTTGCGACGACCCGAACTTTTCGGTGAGGCCTTCAAAAAGCGACCTTTTATTCTAAAATGTGTTCTGAACTCTTTTTCTGTATATATTGGAACTATTTCTTCTCTAACACTGTTTCTATTTTTCTTGTTAGTAGGAACTGACAATAGAATATCTTCTTCATAGGAATCCTAACCTAAAATTGTAAAAATTTCATCATCCTTATCGACAGCACAATCCATCAAACCTTTCAAATCTTTTTTATTTAATTTCTCCATTCTTTTAAAACTTAATTAATCAACTTCCTCAAATAAAAATAAATTTCAAACTTCTTTCGCGTCCACTTCTTGCTTTGACGTTTGACGTTTTACAATTGACGTCTAAAAAGTGGGCAAATTTCGTAGTTTTCGCTTTCGCTTACTTTTTTTTGTTATTTTACCACTCTCTGAGAGAATCTTACCCCCCCACTCCTTGAAATTTCACAATCTACGAATTTTGGTGCAGAAAGTACGCGAACCTATTGTATGGACTCTCCACGTGTTATTTTTTATGACTCGATTTCTAGAAAGCCATCACTATAGCTTATGCCTTGCCATCAGTTCGCTTGTACATATTTGACATTTGAGTGTGAATTCTAACCGATAGTTTTTTTTTTTGTCGAAATACCTATGTATGTATGTATGTGTATGAAATATTCAGTCATAATGTCCCCATGCACAAATCTATGAGATTGGAAGTGTGATTACGGTGTGAGAAAATCTCATTTTAAGAAAGTAAGCGACAGGGTCTTTGCCCCAGCAGCTTAGTCGATGCAATGCGAAAGTTGATGAGTGAGTAGAATATAAATCTGAAGTACATATGTATCTGTATTCAAATCTTGAGCTGTCAAAATTTAAATACATACATATATACATACATGTATAACCATAAACGCGAGCGCAATGTGTGTCTGAATTGTGAATTTGTAACTTGAAGTCGAATACCATCCAACTTTGCTTTACGGTATTAAGTACAAAGTAGGCCGTGCGAAAAATATTACACGCAGAGAGAGAAAAGTTGTGAGAAGTTAGGCCCTGGGCCCCGGATGACCCTATCACGTCACATATGTATTTATTAAGTAACAAACCGAAAGCAAAAATACAGAACACTCATAGTGAATGCGATATCTCTTTTTTTCGTTCATTTCTTTTTCTAATATCACTTTCAAAACAATGTGATGATATTGAAACCAAATCACCTGCCGTTAAAGGAGATCATTAATTTTTCTAACCAGACAAACATTTCATATTCCAGTTCCTATTTCTCCTTAATTTCCCACTAAACGCTCCAAATGCGAGAATTCAAGTTACATTGCATTTGAAAGATACTGCGCATACCACGACCAAACCTCCGCCATCTCAGCACCGATTAAATTTATGCGCCTAATTTCTTCTCCACGCAGTTCAAAAGGAAAGACACAGTCATGTTAAACACGCTTTGTAATAATCTAATTTGATAATTGGTTGTAATTTATGGGGCCTCATGAGTGACGCCTTCTCGTTTGGCTTCTGAGAAATATATTTTAATTATTTGGAACTCATAGCGAGGCTGGATGCAGTGCATCACTGGTGCACACGATTGCGTCAACTTCGTGATAGAAGCGAAGCTAAGAGTCCCGCCATTTGAAGGAACACCAACTGATTTCGTAAACTGTCACACAGTCACCCTGCCTGGCTGTCGGTGCAGCAGTGCTAAATGAATAGCGTGTGTTTGGAATGAAACAGAAAGGGAGGGCCGACTACACGACCGGCGTTTTCCTACGTATCGGGTCGGGATTCGGGATGTGTGTGCTATGAACGGTTTTCGTGTTCCTTTTAAATGTGATTTATTTCGTTTTTATTTAAAGCATAATATGCTGAAACGAATAACCATTAATTGCGGTCTACTTCCTGGCAGCGGATTCCTGTACACATTTTTAGGTGACTATTGAAATTTTGGGTAAAATGGATTTGATCAGATCGGTTTTGGTTAACTTTACAAAAGTACATGAAATGTAGATAAGATTTTCGGTAATTATACCCTATCCAAGGGTATATCAAGTTTGACACATATTCTGTAACAAAGAAATAACATAGAACTTACAAAGTATATACATATGTACATATACACACGGAAAAAAGCATTGGTACCGACACTACTTCGTCAGAAAAAAAATCTTCCAGTTTAGATATACAGTTGAAGTCGCTAATAAACCGGTGGAGGGACCGAGGAAACAAGGTCTTTATAACCGGCGTTTTCGCATAGTAAGGCCTAACAAATGGAACGGCAAACTGACTGAAAATGTAGGTGACATTTCAAGTGTCACACCTCGCATCCTCATTTCCAGGTTTTACTTTAGACAAAGTGTGGACTGTGTTTGTCAAGGGATCTTACTGATAAATATATTTATATGAAATTGGAACCTGTAAAGAAGGCTTAATTGAAAAAATAGCCGATAATAAAAACAAGTTCCCTTAACTTTTTCTAAAAATTTCTGCTTCACTTACAACCTTGGACGGTTATTTTAAATAATATTTTGATGAAAACGCAGCGCATATTGATTAAATAATCATATCCTCTTATTGTATCAATTCGATGATCACTTCCCTGCAATTTATTTGGATAGTAATTTGTTTATTTATTGCACATAATCCATTGAAATTATAAAGCACAGCCGAACAATACATAAAATATTGCCGATCAGCTGATTCTTCATACTTCAAAAACTGACTTAAAAGTAAGGGAGAATTTTTTTTGCCTTCGAATCCAGTCCACTACCTCACAAAAATTTGCCTTACTTTTCAGTCAAATTTGAGTCTCTACACCAATCAGAAACGTTTGACTACATAGTGCCTAGAAATCGGAACGCGGCCAATGTTATATCCGACGGAATAATATCAAGTAAAAAATTAGGCTTAATTTTTTGAAAGGAAAAAGAATAGGGACAACTCATGTTTAAGAAAAATAATTTTCTTTCTCTTTTCAATTATTTGTTTTAGTTCATTCTGCGTAGGCAAAACCAGCTTCTTGGTGACTTCAGGCTCAATGTTGCTTCATTCATCAACGAGAATCTCTTTTATTTCGTACTTGGAAGTGATGGTGTTTCTCAATACGTTTCTCCAATATACAGGTCGAGGGGACCCTGTGCCAGAGTATATCCATAATGAGTAGAGTCACTCTCTCTACATATGCAATCGTACTATTACAAAGCAAAATCCGCAACAAAAACTTATAATAAGCGAAAAGAGGTAGAAACTATTGAATTTTGTCCTTATGTGCAAACGCGTATAACAAAGTGAGATGGAAATACATTTTACCAAAATCACCACATGCGACCTCCTGTGTAAGATATATAAATGTGGTTTTTTCATTATGGGTTTTTCAAGGCGGTTCCATCATTTGTGCGTGTGGTGGTTATTCACTTCTGTCATCGCATGAGCTGGTGTTGTCAGGTCTGCTTTTTGGTAATTTGTTTCATTTATGGGTTCCGTACCGCTTGGTTTTAGGAAAAACCCATAATTAGGAGTAGTTGTAATAAAATGTTTTATTGTCAAACGTTATAATTATCATTTATAGTGTGCTAGCACTTTGTATAATATCATAATTAGCGATTTACAGTTTTGTAAACATCATTCATTACTCGCTCATTTATACTGTACATGGTAACACTGATGGCGTAATTATGTTGAAGTAGGGGTTGTTTACATTTTTTCTGCACGTCTTTTAAAAGGCGGTCCCATGATGGTTCTTATCACTCGTGGAAAAAGTGTAAGCGAAAGCATTACAGGGTGATTTGCAGTAACATTTGTGAGTATTTAAAATTTAAAATGGGTAAACATTATTATAAGTGCGGTCGTGAGGAAAGACAAGATTCTACAACAAGATACTTTAAATTACCGAAAAATAGAGATAGGTAAGGAATACAAAAAAAAGTTGTATTAACAGAATTTCGTATTTTTCTAATTGCAGAAGAGAAAAGTGGCTCCGTTCTTAATGGAACTGTATCTATTGGATGAAAAAATTTCGTACGATCATAGGATATGTAAAAAACATTTCTCTGAAGAAATGTTTGGCAAGTCACCTCAACGAATAAAATGGTCCGCCATACCTTTTTTGGACATTTTAAGTAACATGACCAATACAACACAAGAATTGGAACCACCAACAAAAAAAAAAATTATACTTCAAGTTACATTTTCAAACCAGAAAATGATTATAAAACAGTAGATTTCGGTAGTGAAAATGCATTTTACTATTTTGCTGGGTACATTCTGAAGAAATACCGCGAGAAACATAGATGCGAATTGGAATTGCGTCAGGAAGTTACTAATTCCTCCTTGTTCACTGATTTCAAAGAATACGAGGGTGCAAAATTAACACGACCTCCTCAAGATTTTTTAAACTCCTTAGAGTGTCTTGAAACTAAATTTATTTCTCTCTTTTCAGAACAGTATTTTCACAATGATTGTGAAACCGAAATTTACAATAATCTACGGAATGAATTTGACTACAACTGTTGCGGGAAGAAGGATATAGAATATCTAACTAAATTCTCTATAAGAGTAAGAGTAGACCATATTTTAAAAAAAATTAATAAAAATAATAAAACATTTAATAATAAGCTAAAATTACTTAGTGTTACACATATGTAATTTTTTAATAAAAATATAGAAAAAATAATATTTTGGTTTCTTTTAATGTATCACCCTGTACACCAATTTTCAATTTCTTCTATCCCTTTTTCACTGCCGTCTTTTTATTGCCGTCTATTTTTCGTGTCGGTGTGACTACTGATAAGAAATATGTTCAACCACGTGGAGAGTGACCCTACTCATTATGGATATACTCTGCCCTGTGCCTAGCTTTTCACAACCATTCGTGTTGTGCGTGTTATATTATTATTTACACGAATAGATGAGGACTGTTTAATGCCGTGTCCGAAGGGCAATTTGTTAGTTGAGAAAGTTTTCTCAGGACAGTTGTACTCTCGAATGTTTGTCAGACGCTCGCGAAAGATGGGGCCGTGAAAGACTTTTCAGGTGTTCCCCGACTGGGATTCGATCTCGAACCCCTTGCTCCATAGTCCAACGCACTAACCACTGAGCCACGGCGCCCACGAGGATATGATATCTATATGTTTTCTTGACGTTTAGGGGATGAAAAATTCATCTGGCGATAAGGTACTGCGAATTGTCCACATGAACTACTGGCTGCGAATATTTCAAAACAACATATAGAACGGCTAATATGAAGGTAAATATATTATTCCTGCCACAATTAATGGGAGTCTGTAGTCCAAGACTTTTCGTATGGGAAAGAAAAATACGAACATTTTTCGACAGTTCTTTGAATTCAAAAAGGTTCGAATTACAATTCAAATCGTCAATGTTTATACATAAATTAAGTAAATGAATAAATCTAGTTAATAAGTGAAATGTGAGGAGCAAAACAATGTGTGTATGTATGTACATATGTATGTATATTAAAAAAATATCAGAATAATAATAAAATTCATTTCACCACTCAACCAGCGTACTGCCATCTGAAGCAACTGATTAATGCTTAAGAATTTACTAAATAACATTTTCAACTGTTTGAAACTAATTAAAAATCCTTTGCGGATGCCAGCATTTCTATGTTAATGAACACTTAGCACCCATAAACTATATCATTAAAATATAAATTATTAAATCATAATTTTCAAGTCATTCCCAGCGTGCTGCTTTCACACCCTCCCCCCAGGTGGAGGGAGCAGCAAACCAGAATAACCAACTAATTCGAGACGACAATTTCATCGTTCAAAGTGTGAATTATTTGGCTCGCAGCCAGTCAAATGCTGCGACAGTGAAGTGATCCTCTAACGACAACGGCCACATTCACGCCTATGTCACGCTGAGTCCCCATGCGCATGCATACACGAGCGCCCGAAGGATTGTATACAAATTAAAGTTAATTAGGCAGCGATGCCGTGATGGGTTGCGATGCTCATGAAACCCATCATTGTCAGGCGTACTTAATTTAATAACCAAATTTGCCGAGCGCGTTATTTCCACAAATGAAAATGACATCTTAATTTTCCTAATTGCGAATAATGAATATCTGCGAATAGTCGGGCATACTTTCAGCATGATAGAAGGATTTTGGGCGAATTATGATACACATATGTACATACTTAGATGATGGATTTTATTATTACAATTCCAATTAACTTATTCTGCTCTACGAAACCTATGTACATATTAGTTTATATGTATATGTGATTAATTGTCAAGAAGTAAATCTTGATTATTATTTCTTTATTTATTTTTTTAAAGTGGTAGAATTTTTGTAGAGTCCATGAACCAAATTTGAATCAATGGCCGATGACTCGACTATAAACTCTATATGCCTTATCTTCAACCATAACCCTGTTTAATAAGATCCCACATAGAGTAGTCTGCGAAAGTCTGAAGCACTTTTGAGAGCAATCATCAGCTTGAACCCTACAATGCGGTGGCTGAATTCGGGATCGCGGTAAAACTGATCCACCTGTGCCGCCTCACTCTGGAAAACTGTCCTCCGCCAAATGTGGATGTTGAGAATCTACAAGGTCTAGAAGGTTTAAACAAGTTAGTGAAGTACGCTCATGACGTATAAAGATACCAGTTCGTTTAGGTCTTTAAAGAAAAAGGCCCCTAAATGTATTACCGAACAGGTATATAAAAGGCGAAGGATATTTATTTTTTCTCTTCATCTTTCCAACCCAGCGCATAGTGGGTTAAATACGAATTCGGTTAAGTTATTAGTGGTCAACCTTCCTTTAAGAAGGCAGAGTGGTTCGGTCTTACGGTTTTTTTGTGAAAGCTGGCTTAAGGAAGCCGACATGATTTCGGAAGAGAGACATGATTTCTTGGGGCAAATAGTTAAGTATTAGAATTATCAGTTTTGGGACGGACTAACAAAGTGGAACTTGTCATGAGAAAGAGCTCATTAAAAATTGGGAAAATTAAGAGAGAATCTATCAGGTCCCTTCAGAAGATGTACAATTACAACTTCGGAATAGTGTCTAACATGAAAGTAGAAAATACAATAACAAGTGGTAAAACTACAAGAACCTGTAGAAGAACCTTCGGCATGACGTGGAGTCTAAGGCGGGGGCAAGTTCATTGGATTCCTAATTTATAGGCTTATTGTAAAAACCTATTTATATACATAATTACAACTGTTTTTCCTTGTATCATATTTTTAAATCTATACTATTCCATAGCATAGAAGTACTATACTATATACTATTCCATAGCCACCGAAAAGAATGTAGTAAAGCTACTAAACATGTGCCAAGGACGTCATGCATTGGAGTTATAGAGAAGCATTATAATCAACTGACAACACTCTTAGCCATAAAACTAAGCGCCCGACCAAATTCGAGTGATCATAAGTATAATAACGTAAAAATCATAAAATTAGTGACAGAATTAAAGTGGTACATAAGAACATAATTGAGTCAGAATTGCATTTCGAAAAATAAATAAATAAATAAACGTTCGCTGAGCTGGGACCTAACTCCTATATGAACATTACGGGTTCATACAGGATCCATGACCTAACTTCTCTTAACCATTTGCGCTGCGCAATTTTAATTTATGACATTTATCATTTCGGATGCTTCTCTGAAATTAGTTGAAGGAATATTTAATCCTTTTACTTCTCATCAAATCGGTGCAGTGATCATTCTCAACTTGCATCCACTAATGATCAAATTTCTCAGTTATAGTTATCGATAACGCTCTTGATACTTATACAAAGTTTCAATTAAATTCTCTCAGATGATAAGTATGCACATATGTACATATATGTAAATACATACATACATATGTATAATATCATTGTATTTTTAAAATCAGACTGTAAGTTATTACTTACTTGAACTCCTTACTGTACTAGACCGAACTGTGGAGTTCACGTGATACAAATATGACATGAATACTTGGCGCCAGGTCCTTCCGCTTTTCGTTACAAGGATAATTACGCCCGTCTTCATCATCATCCTGTCTCTGCATCAATCCTAAGAAGGAATGTAGACAAAATGTGTCAAAAATTCCTTCAACATCCTCCAACGGAACCACAACTATGCACAACATCAAACGGCGCCACTGCTCCTAATTGGTAGATAAAAACCCTGACTGATATTTAACCTTTCAGTTTGTGTGGGTGTAATTACATCAGCTTAAATAGTTTCGTTCATATTTTCCTGATACTCGGCCTCATCACTTAAAAAGAAACGAAAACCAACATCGAGCACACCCAATTAAATTCAACGATGACACCTGTAAATCGTTTCAACCTCGGAAGTGTTCCTCCTTCCCGCTGTCCGAACATATACGAGTTCTCCTCTTCCCCCAAGGCATGTCGTAAATTTCAAATCCAACACTTTGAACGATAAATCGCAGCTAAATGCCACTAATTCGTGTCGGATCGCGATAGACAAAAACAAACATCACTCCGGAGTGAGCTCTCTAATTAATTTATGATTTTCCTCACGGCATTAATTTCGATCCTATTCCAGCAGCATCCCTCTCGCTGCCGATTAAAATGTCACATCTGTGGTGTTCGTAAAAAAAAGACGCGCATGCATCTGTATATCTGTATCTGAACTAGCGCCGCTGTTAGATTTGGATAGTTGTTGCCGTCGAAAATGTCATAGAGACGATTATGAATTGTGTTATGGTGACATATGAAACATGCCCAGATGGAGGCTAAAATGTCAATGGGCAGTGCATAAGCGAAGGATACCCACATGGTGGAGTCGGTTTTTTATGAAAAATTTTGTGGAAATGTGTAGTGCCTCTGGAGGTGTTCGCATCATGTGTCGGATAAATAATAGACGCAGTTTATAGTTTGGTTTTTTTATGACATTATTTAATTCATTTATTTTGGTAGAAAGCACCTTGAGTTGGAATGCCAATGCAGTACGGGTGGGAAGAGGCTGGGTGAAAACAAATAGTATTTCCGGCAATGCAAAATATTTTTCTCTTGATGGTTTCCACCGATAAGTAGATCAACGTTGGAAGGAATTCACTAAGAGCTGATCACCAACTCATATCTATGTTGCAACGGCCTAGCACTGGAAAGTGCTAACGCGGTTCTGACAACGATGGTAGCCTGACTATCACTAAAGATGGTTTGTGAAGAGGGTTTGTGTTATGTCAGAAATCTCACCTGGAAAGGAGTAGATGAGTCAAGGTGGCGAAAGAATTTTGACATATTCAGTATTTTTGAGACGATTTTTACACCAATCCGCATTCTAACTTTATCATCTTTATTATTTATCCCATCTTTTCTACCTTTTCACTTTTTGCAGTCCTCCTCGCTCAAACCGGAGATGAATCCAATGTGGACGTCACAGTATCTATGCAGATGTTCCTTGTACTTTGTATGTTGTAATCGTTATTCAGAGTAGTCACCACACTAGTGACCCACGACGTATTGTTCTTCCCCCGCTGATCTATGGTTTGTATCTGCTATGAAATGTAAATAGCTTAGCCTGGATTGTTCAGGAAGTAAAACTAGTTCAGCTTTATTTAAATTAACACTGAGTTCTCAAGTGGTGGAGAGCATTTTCCATGGCTGGAGTTCCAAAGTAGATTCCAAAGTTAGACTGAATGACTCTAGTTCTCAGCATGGCTGCCCAACTGTGTGAGGGAGCCTTGAAATCGCTCTCAATATTTAAGAGGGTAGCTAGGGTATATACATAGTTTGTAGTATATGGTTCTTTCAATGGTGCGTACGACTTAATGGAGTGCGTTGTTCTGCGATATACCTGCTGTAATTTGAAGAAGAAGAAATTCTTCAGAGCGGTTAACGACTCCAAAGACCTACTGATTCACTGACTTATGTACATTCATGTTTTCCAGCTTTTGGGATAATTGCTTTATAACGACTTTATCTTTAGCACAATGACGGCAGCTTTTAACATTCGCAGCTATCCAACGAACTACTAAGGCTTAGGTAGTTTGAGCCAAAACGGGCATTATCTGGTCGAGCCCACAATTTATATATTCAGTGATTTTTAACAGAGCGCCGTGACTTAAGGGCAAGGGGTTCCAGACTCAATCCCTAGATCACACCTAATATTTATTTCACGGCCCCGTCTCCGACAAGCGTCTTACTACCGAGAGTGCCATGAAAAAGCTTCTTAAATAACAAATTGCCTTTCATATACGGCATTAAAAACTAGGTCACCTTCCATTCATGTAAAGCATATATCACGCACAATACGACTGGGTGCCCCCTAGACCTGTGAAGTCATCTGTCTCTGAGCCTCTGAAAGTGAGTGTTCATTAAAAACTTCACGGAGTCCGACGTTGTCTCGTCTTGTCTCTGAAGTTTGACAGAACTTTGCCTATATGCATAAACTTCTTCATTTCGCTTCGCTCCTGCCACTAGAATTAATCTAATTTCAACGAAGTCTACACAAACCTAGCCTTGACGTAAGCACCTTCAACTACAGCTCACAACACTGAAAACAAATTATTTTCTTTTACTCTCAAAACAGAGAGGAATCAGACACATTCACGGATATATATATCTTTCTTGTGATACTATGTATTAAGTTTGGTAAATGCTTTACCCATTGCCTTGTCCCCGAATTCAAAAACAAACTTTAAATGAAAGCTAAAACATCGCTTCCATTCATTTTATATTCCCAGGTGCTTTATCTGTAACTCAAGACCACCTAGAGAAGATTGCATTCTCTATTAAGTAGATTTTCCATGAAATTGCAGCAGCAACCAAACAGAAATCAGCCAAACCCCCCACTTAAGAAGCAGTCTGGAATACAATCCCAGTTATTACATTTACCTCACTAGAGCTTTAGAACCTTGTAGAAACCACCATTCACTTGATTGGAAGCCTATAAGCCGAGAATGTTCTGCACAAAATGCAACGAAATATACCAGTAACGTCGCCTAACATCCAGCACGTTCTATCATGATATGTATAAAATGAATCATTGAAGATTTCAAGCTGAAGATTTCCCTTCTTTTTTTAGAAATAGGAAATGAACAGATCAGTAATCGATGACAGAAGTAGCATCTTCACGAAATATGAACACTGGTGTAAAATTTAACTGATTAATTTTTTCTTAATATCCGGCTGATTCTGCACAGCGTCCCAGGATCATTGAATTGGGGCACGAGGCATCCATCTAATCGACACTTGGATCCTTTGAATTATATACATAGTTGGTTACTTTCACGTATTTAAGGAAGAAAGCTTATCCCTGGGCGCCGTGGCTCAGCGGTTAGTTCGTTGGACTATGGAGAAAGGGGTTCGAGATCGAATCCCAGTCGGGGAACACATAAAAATTTTTTCACGGCTTCACCTCTCGCGAGCTTCTGACAAACATCCGAGAGTACAGTTGTCCTGAGAAAGCTTGTCAAAAAAAAAACTGTCCTTCGGATACGGCATTAAATAGTAGGCCCTTTCCATTCGTGTAAAGAAGATAACACGCACAACACGAATGGTTGTGAGAAGCTAGGCCCTGGGTCCCTTCGACCTGTAGCGCCAAGTATTTATTTATTTATTTTTAAACTTATTCCTTCCTGGTAATACTCTGTAGACAACAGGTACTAAATAGTCTGTCGCAACATCAACGATTATTTTATTTATTTCGGACACCAACCGAGAGCAATTCGAACATCCTCACGCAAGATGTCACTATTAAGAAACTCTATTCTTTTAGCTCATACACCAACCACATGCGTCCATCTACTTTTCAGTAGATGCACACTCCATTTTCACTTGTCACAACAAACGACGTTGAATTTTGAATCATTTGTAATAGAATATTCAAATTGCACCGAGCATGTGCCATTTGTCCGCGCTCTGTGCTCTTCGAATTCAATGTCAATGCCACAAAAACAAATTTTTAATAATCTCGTAATATCCGCACGCTCGTTCAGCAATTTATTGGACGACCTTGTCCGCGTGCTCTGCAATAATTCATTTTCCTGGCAAATATACAACACACTTCATTCGCACTCGGAATAAACACTGACATAACAAAGGAGTGCGTAATGCACTATCATTGAGCCCCTCGAGGCGACTGTCATTGTCGCCGCTGGCATGACAATGATAATGAAAAACAACAGAATTAATATTAAAGTGCGCGCGCGCTTTCCTTTTGATATGACTTGTGTTTTTCTGTTTTTTGTTTTGCGCGTTTAATGCCGTGCAAATTTTTCGAAGGTTCCTGTCGACTGAAAAACACCCAAACGTGATAAGGTCACCTGCAAGCGCTCTACGAACTGACATGTCGTTTATAAAATAAATGAGCAACAGCGACGAGAACAACGATTTCATTGAAGCATTTTATGAATTCCCAATGAATGGGGTGGAGACGCAAGAGAAAAAAAATCAACGGCATGGACATGGGGGTTTTCGATTCGATTTTGAGTTTAAATGTTATTTTCCGGAGGAACATAGTATTGCAATCACGGATCATAGCTTGGCATGAATGCCATAAATGGCTGACTTATGATTGTTAAAACAAAAACAAAAAAAAAAAAAACAGTGTGCAGTTGTTTTATGGGTTGGTCTCGTGTTTTGGGGTAATGACTCGCAGAAAGGAAGTAGAAGGAAGTGTGTAAAGGTCGAAACTAGGCACGCAAGGCGAAAGTTCAGTTGTGAGAAGCCGCTGTGACTCAGTGTCTCGAGGGTAACACTGCTGAACTCGAAATTCATGGTGCTGAAATCTGACCTCACGCGCATGATGACGATGAGGTTATACCAAGCGTAGTGTCATAAACATATACAGATGTCCATACTGGGGATCGAACGAGCCTTTAGATTGTGTTTATATTTATGGGAAGAATTTTTCAATAAGTACATAACAATTTTGTATTCAAATAAAACACAGAATAATGGAGATATCGGGTTGAAATGTATTCCACGTGTAGTACACATCTTAAATTTAAGTATGAAATTCGACTTCGTTTATATGTCCACCATGAGCACGTTTGCAACGATCGATTTTTTGGAACCAATTTTCCACCACTCTTTCACGCATGTTGGCCGAAACGTTGTGAATTTCGCGTGCAATTTTGTTCTTGACTTAACTTAACCCCATATAAATAAATCTCGAGATTACTCGATTACCGAACTTGCCCTTTAATAGATCAATTGTTTGATCAGCTCTGTGACATGTGGCCCCAAATTGCTGGAACCATATATCAGTGATGTCAAATCTTTCCAACATGATAGTATAGGGATCTTCAGTGACCTAAACATGGCGGTTATTAATATCGACGAAAGTCAAATTACCTCCCACACCTCCGGCATGAAATCAACACCACACGTCACTTTTTACGAATGCCAAGGAGTTTCTTGAACCATTTGCGGGCTTGTTGCTGTCCAGTCATGGATATTTTGTTCATTGACAAACCAACTAAAGCAAAAATGAGCTTTATGACTGAAGATGATTTTTCGATAAAATTCAGGATATTCTTTAAGCTGTTGAAGTCGAATCGGAAAAGTTTCGGCACTTTAAATGATCAAGAGATGATTACTCCTTGAGTAAATTCAACACAATGTGAGCTGATAGATTCCTTATGAACGGTGTGGAATCTACTGATTTGGCTTGTTTTTTCGTACTTGGACTGGCGCGTTACCTCACTGGCATAGGAACATTAAAAAGAATTTATCCTCTATCGTAACGAAAAACCCTTTACATATTCAATTCAATTAGGTCCTTTAACACGTACTTACATGTGTAAATAGAATAGACATCTAGCATATGGTGTCATTTTAAATTTGACACCGTTGATAACTGTCAACAGTTGTCAAGTTCGTATTGCTTTTGGGCCTACTCGCAAAAGCTAAAGTATAATTAATCGGGGTCGACGTCTCGGACAGGATAGTAGTGTAGAGATTCCAACTCGTGTTCTTTCGGCAAGGAAGCTGAGAGTATGACTCAACATCGAAGTGTGTTCACTTTGTAACGATCACACGATCACATTTTCCATAAATAACTGGAATGAGCCTATGCATAGGTCTGTGGTGCAGATTCCCGTTCTTTTTTAGGTTGCCCGACATTGAGTCATAGCCTAAGGATACCAATGAGAAGGGTCAGCTTCGGTCTATTAGATGACAGAAATTCTCTGGTGCTTTTTTGTTGTTGTAATGTGAAACAAGATATGAGGAGATCGTACTCCATCTTGCGTTGGCCTTGTTGTGGACGTCCAAGGTAATTTCGGACATGAGGACACTGATGGACGTTAGGACTGAATAATTAGTTGGTATGGTAGGTCATTTCATTCCAACTCTATTCCGGCGTATGGAGTACGAACAGTTGGTAATGGTGCTGGAGCCGATATGACTATGCCTTTTGCGAAGAAATCCAGTACGGTTTCACGGGCGGTGGTGAGTGCATGGCAGACCTTGGAGCCTTGTGAGGGTGTACTGGTTTGTGGCTCTTGGTCCTATCGAGGTCTTATTTGTGCGTTCACTTATATGTATTGCCTTTCTAGTTCTACTTTTAGTCTAATATACGCACTAGATATATTCCACTATCTGATATGTAGAGTGAGACTCCCTTAGATGGCACTTTTTCTGACTTGATTCCCAAAAAGGACATGTTGTGCACTATCCCGATTTGTATTGTTTCGGTAGGTTATTTGAGTCAGAAATATTTGACAGTGCAAAGTCTCGATACCTTTAGGAATTTGTCGCACAGTATTCAATGCTGAACTCCAAGCTATTGAGATCTGTGCTTAGTAAAGGTACATATGCCTTATGTCTACAAGGAAATCTTCAATTTAGATAATATTGGAAGTCGGGAACATGACTTTAACAACTTAATATGTGCCCAATTTCGGTATGTAGGTTCTGCTCAGAAGATGACGAATCATTCTCTGTGAACGCCCAACATTACATGTAGCCACATAGGATGAGGTTTGAAGACATTTTGATGTGCATTCAGAGTAGAGTCCGATGTTAATTCTCCTCTTCTAAGACCCGTCAACGGAGACAAGACAGAAGATCATTCGAAGAATTGTATTGACTTGTAAGTTTAGCACAATCCTTTCAAGTTTGATGGGGAAAAACCACTTGATAGCGTATAACCTTGTTTAAGTGCTTTTTTGGTAATTTCGTTATCCACCTCTATCGCTATTCTACACAATTTGGTGAGTTTGGGAGGGATGCAAAAGCTAAATATGTATAACTCCTCTCCACAAATACTGCCATACGCGCCCTTCAAATCGATAAAAGATGGTGAGTATCGATTTGAAATTCTTGGGTTTCTGCCGTAGTGTGAATATTTGAGCCAATCAGCTCGTATAGAAAAGCTTTCAACCGTTCACACAATACGATCTACAGGATCTTGTGTGCAATGGAGCATTTAGAGGTTCTCCTCTCTTATCGAAAGGGCAGACCATGCTCAGGATCCATTTATCATGCCTGCTCTCCTCCAACTTCACTTTTCACCATGTCATCTCTCACTGCCTTAAGCAGACCGACCGGTAGACCCTCCGGTCTAACAGCCTTGTTTGACTTGAGTTTGAATAGTGCTATACAATTCATTCTGGTCGGCTAGAGGGAAATCCGTGTTTTCATCGTCTAGGGTCTTATTTCCCGGGGCCTGGATCTTTCTTGGATGTTTTTGGAAAGGACAGAAAAATCTATATGACCTACATTGTCTTCCTGTTTATTTACTTTTCGTATAAAGCATCAGACGAGATTGTTACGTGCATACATAGATCTGCCCCAGTTCCTGTATTTTAAGTGATTAGTATGAAGATACTACCATTCTATCGTGGACTCTTCTATTATCTCTGACAACAGAACAAGATTTGTTAGAGACTGCATTTTAAACAGTGACGAACTTTGAATACAACTCGCCACTAAAGGGTTTTCCATTTTCTTGAAGTTAGGAAGACACTTCCTCGTTGAGGGGATAAGTTCCACAAGTAAGGTGAAATTACAGCAACAATGTTGAACGAAGGTTTTCGCAACCTAGCTATGTATATCGAAAATAGTTGCCTCTTCTGACTAATGCCCATTCGTACATAAGATAAAAGTGAAAGTCATGCTTTATAATACATTAACACTTACAAGGTATTTTCTGTTAATTAGCATGGAACGGTACTGCTTTAAGAAATACCATGCAGACGCGTTTATTTCGCACACGCACCCATCCGTAATTTAAAATAACTTTATAAGGTATACGCATATGTACACGTTTTGTACATTTCACACCTGAATGGAAAAGTATCGATGAGTGGAGGCCGTAGATGGTGATTTGTGGATACATTTTAACATGTCGAGAAATTTACATTTGTTTCTTTTTGATGAAAGGAAGTCAAAGTTTCATCAGGATTTCTTTAAATTAATACAAACAAATCTTACACATTGATATGCATAAATGTATATAGGTATGTAGGTGCAGACAAGTTACGATCCATAGAATGTAGTACAGGTAGATCCACTGTTTCCACATTGTGGTACACGAATTATTGCTAGACTTTTCCATAAGTTCATTAACTAGTTGAAAAAATATATTCCGTGGATTGCCTTTTGGATTTAGTTGCGATTTGGATATTCACATAGTATCTAAATCGGCCCAGCATCTGTGTAAGTATAGTAGGGATTGGTGTCCGTAGCCATCCCTATGTCCATGGACTCAATATATAGCGGTTAGACTGACCCATTAACCCCATTGTAGCAGCGTTTGTCCAGCAGTTTCTGTATGTTATGGCGCTTTCATAGAGCATAATTTTCAATAGATCTCGGTGACTATGTTCATGAGCTTGTCTGTTAGCAATAAGACGGAAAAATCCTTTCTCACGCACCACTAAGATTCAGAGTTGATACTTCCTCCAGCTTTGCAAAAATTTGTTGCACATTTCGTTGTTTCGGGAACGAATTTTACCAATTTCAAGAAAGATTAACTAAATGAAAGGATTTACACATTTCGTTATTGAAGCACGCAGGAACTAAAACTGGTTCAAAGGTGGTTCTAAATTTTAAAATGGCAGCACAGGGTTGATACGAGTATATATACTAAGCTTGTCTGACTCTGCCTCAATAGTCTCGAGCTTCTTGCTTGCGGGATTCTAGGTTTTAACCATTCGAATGAATAAGAGGCTCTCAAAGCCATTCGTTGCTCTTGAACCCTTTTTTCGTGCGTCACTTAATTGTGTGGATTCCAAAGTGAAACAAATTGAGTTTTACTTAATACTAAGGTAACCTACATTGCCTATGGCAAGAGTAGAAGTTGAAGGTCAAAAACAGACGGTAGAGCACATTCTCCAGTGAAAGGTCAGGAGAATATTAATCTACCTGGCGCTAGATTAGGACAGTCCCACATACGTACATGTAAATACAATCGGAAGAGTGACGAGACTACACACTGCCTTCTATGCCTGTCTAGACTCGACCATTGAGTGACTAAGAAAAAAATTTGCTATGAGTTATTTTTTCAGATTAGACTGACAAAGTGGATTGTGACAATGAGATTCGTGGTTCGTGGTTCGTGGTCAAGAAATATTTAAAATTTTCTGATTTCTGAAATTTAAATATTTATTTTTCAGCAATAGTTAGCCGGACATTCTATATCGATAAAACGATGTGGAGGCTAATCAATTTGCATGTTAGATACAAGAACGATTGATCCCATATTGAGTTCGAGCATCTCCGATTATAACAATGATAACAGAGTCGAAAACATCAGAGTTTATGTCAGTCAAATGATTTTACCAATTTATCCTATTGGTTACAGCTTTATTTTAATCGAGCTTTGGGTAGATAAATTGTGATTGGTTCATTCACCTTAGTGCTGACGAGTTGAAATGTCAGTCTACATGCAGTTCTACCATGTTTCTATGATGATTCTGCTAATCCCATACGGCCTTGCAAGGAGGTCTAACATTAGAAAAAAGTACAATCAACCAGATGAATTCTGTGGTGCAATAATCTATCAAGACTTTTAGGTTTCTCACAGCACAAGTGTGTATGAAGTGGCTTTCAGGATAAATGCCAACTTCCTCGTTTCTACAAATGAACTGCTGGTATGCGCAATCATAACCCCTGGAGGGTTGCTCATAAGACTTGCAACTCTATTCTGAGGCATTGGTGGTTTTGATGGCTTTCCTCGATCGATTGTTTTTAGGTCACTGTCTATGCTTGACTTTCTACAGAAGGTGAAGAAATACAAGAGCGTAAGTCAAACCTATTAGTATAGTTTTCCAGTGGATCATCTGTCGACGACGAACAAAAAAACAGATTGCCTAAAATAATTTGAGTAATTTATAAGTAGTTAGTCCTTGACTCTAAAGCTTAGTTATACCGATAATAATAACGACAACAATAACCTTGCAAACATATAAGTACATATGTATGTACATACATATATAAATAGATACCAAACAATCTGAATCAAAAGGTTCACACGCCGAAATCAGATCACTGTCACCACCTAGCAGACGTTATTTTTTATAAATCGCTTTGTATTCCCTCTGCATTGTAGTTCCATTACAAAACATCGTCAAATTCCATAAAAGCCAATGCGACCGCCATCCAATACCATCCATAAAATATTGTCTAACATAATCCATCCAAAAGCGACACCCAATGAAATTATTATAAAACTACTCGCTGTGACATAACGCCTCGGTCACACACTCGAAAGTGTCCAATGAACCTCACAGCCAGCGAGCACAAACAAATCATTAAATCAAAACCCAACTACCAAACTCACCAACATGCAAAATGTGACCCGAATTTAATTACAGCACTTACCGTCGTTCCGACAGCGGAACACAGCAACAGCAGCGCGCCAGCAAACTACGAACGCTTCAATTAGTTTAAGAGTGCGTCACAGCGTTGCAACACCAGCGGCTAACAACAGTATGTCTTGGCCGCGTCAAGCTTACCAATCACATCCAGACTTCAGCTGTTCGCTGTGCACATGTACACCTCTTGGCCGCGCATGCCCATGAGGCACGTGAATTAGTTTTTTTTTACCATTTTTCGTTTTTGATTTTCTAAGAGGGGAGTCTCAAAAGAGTCATAAAAAAAATCCACTTTCACGAGACCTCCACCTTAATTTTGCGTTTTGTTGTACTAGTCTTACACAATCGCTCCCAGCACAGCGTGCGCGAAACTGCAAAGTGCCTCGCAAGATCAAGGGAAGGGCGACGCGCTGCTGGTGAGGAACTTTTATCAGCTCACCCATCAAGATCATTGCTATAGAAGCTCGAAGAAGAAAGGAAAAACTCCATTGCATAATCAGTTTGCTTACTTTATTCGCTTTGTGATTGACAGACGTCCAAAAACTCTCCACTTTTTCACACTTACGTCTCACTACGAGTGATGGCAGAAAAACGCAAAAGTGAATAAAGTACACCTACTAACAATAGTTACAAAAAATTGGCATCTAGTTCCTTAACTCAATTAGGATAACAATTGTATTAATAATTTTTATTTTAAATTTAAGTTTAACGTTTTTTTTGTAATTTGCAAGCAATAGATACTTAAATATAAATAGAATATGTATCTGACAAAAAATAGAGTCTAAAGTTAAAAATAAATGAGAGACAACATTTACTACATAAAAGAAAAATAAAATACAAAAACCTAAGCATTTACATGTTAAATATTAACAAATAACATCATGGCCATAATTATTGCGCACTAAATTCCTAGAGGCATCATAAATATAAGTCCAATCCACCTTAAGGTGGGTTCTACACGCAGGCAGGCAGGCTTCGAATTATGACCTAAAAAGAAAAAGACAAAAGAAATTAATTAGATTCAGATGTTGTGAATGGTTTGATTACATCAATGGTAAAGTTTTGGACAATGGAGAGGAAACTACATGTATTGTTTTTATCCCCCAACCTGTTAGACAAAAAATCATTAAAGTCATCCTTCTTACCACTGAAAAACATATTTCTAAGCGGTTTAACCGAAGGATTAGTTACTAGAGGGCACCTTGTGAAATGTCCCTCAGTATATGAATATTTGGAGCAAATACTCCAATTCAATGCAATTAAATTTCCGACAGAGTCAAACTGGGTTCCCTAACTTAAGAAAAGAGCAAAATAGAATTGATAACATTCTAGGCCTGCAACAGGGTTTTCGACGAAATTTGAGGTTTTAGTCGCTAATAATCATGTAGTAATCTGGTGTGACTCCACGGATTGTGCTGTAAGACTTTGACTAAGGCTTAAGGAATGAGTTATAAATATCAGGACCACTAGGGCAATCACCCCTACAATCTAAAACTCCAAGATCTGTTCGCCCAAAAATCTGATTTAATCAGTACCCTATACAAAACCAGAGCCGAAGTTTAAAATCCTGCCTGACGGAGCACGCATTTTATAAAATTTTACGTGCAATAATGTATTCATAGACTACACAACTTCCCATCTAGATATTCCAAGAGCATATAAATGACTTGCACCACTTCGTAAACGCTTAGAGATGACTTGAAAATGTCTAGATATTTCATAGATCCTATAGTATATGAGTCGTAACCCATAGGGTATAAAAGTATACGTTGATCTAAGTGTGCTTTGATCTTTCTGAGAAAGTTCAGATAGAAAAAGAGCTAGAATGACTGCTATTTACTGCCTGTCCAAACCTAGCCGTCTGTATCTCCATAAAAAGGCTGCAGTTACAAATGGAATTTATAGATCAATAATTTAATTAGACTGGTTATTACTCGTACAATAAAAGCCATCACAGGCTGTCTTCTGATTATTCAGATCTAGGTTAGCTAAGCTTAAAAAAATAATTAATGCCTATAAAGTGCAGGCGGCGGCGGTTTTGTCAAATGGGTCAAGAGAATAATAGACGTCCTACATAAAGAGCATAGAAAAGGCGCATTAGTGCTGGAAAAGATGTCATTTGAAAGCCTCATACCTAGAGGAGCTCATATCATAAGCAAAAACTTATTAAGGTAGCTTAAAGGCAAAGCAAAGGTGACGATGAAAGTATGTAAAATGTCACGGTGATGATAACCTGTTGTTGTGTAAGCCAGATATGAATGTGAAAGGTACATATAATGTCAAATGGAAAGAATTAATAATAAATATTAACGAATTCATTAGGCAACCAATTGCATGCTTAGGTAATAACTTTTCCTCCTTTTAATGGATACCTGTTATTCAAACAAACATTACACACTAAGAGTGCATATGAAATAAGTCTATGCACATTGGGTGAGACTTATACTAACAAGGCAATCACAATACGACAGCTAGATATCTCAGGTTTATAGCAACTATTCAGTACTAGAAAGAAGTCGTCAAAATGTGCTTGGCTATGATCGAGCAAGTAAAACGAAGTACCTACGCTTATACATATGTCAGGAAAAAGGTTAGATTTGCGAATCACCGAATGAGACAGTATGGTATAGTGTGGAACTATGACTTAGTGTATTTTATCTACTTTGAGCCAACTAGTCTGAAAAGAACACCTCATTTCTTTTGGCAAGGCTCTATCTTGACACATGTGTTTTACTCTAAAGCGCCATATGACATTGCATAGTGACTATACTTTGAAGCAAGACGGTCTTTTCTATTGCTTATGGTTATACCAAAAACCTTGTAGAGATTCGACATGGGCGGAATGAAAGTAGTCGGAAGTGCGGACATTTTAATGTCGGGACTATTTCCTTCAGTTGCGACTGAGATCATGGCGCATTGTAAACAGTAACTACACGCCGCGGACTCAAGATCAAGCCAAGCAAAATTAAGCTTCGCTTCTTACAACGACTTTAACCCCTTCACGGTTTAGTAACCAACTTCTTTCTTTATCCTTCAGAAGTGACTAGAAGTTGTACTCGTTTCAATGGCCAAGTGATTTGCTCCACCCTCTTGTAAGTTCTACTTCATCAAATACTCCTCGACCTTAAGAGCAAAAGATTTGCATATGAGTAGTTGTGTTAAGCCCTACAATCTTAGTAACATTCTGCATCAGATACTTATTAGTTCGGCAATTACTTAGCAAACTGCAGCGTACCCAAACCGAACTAAAACAAAGACTTCACAGCAGTTTTCTTATCCAGGAAGACTAAGAAAAGTAAAGTGGGAAATGTGATAGCTGCTGTCAAGATCTTAGTATCGAACAGGACAATTTCAAAGCTGGTGTATCAGTGCATCTTACAAGTCCTACCAGTAGTTAAGATCAGATGACACTGATAGCAGGATTTTGTTATATCAGGCCAGATGTGATCCAACGACGATTCTTCGAAACAACAAGATCTAGAAAACAGAACTGGTACACACATTGCTACAGGTCTTTGGACTATAGGAACACAAACGTTCAGACTAGGCATCCCGTTTAGGACTCATTGTCGCAGCTAAAATAGTGCGTGGCACTCCTGTTCAACTATAGTGAACCTTTAAGAAATCTGAGACCAAATATTTAGCGAAGCTAATCCACTTCCTAAATGGTAAAGAATGTGCGCTTATAAGGCCTCGTTATGAAACTGAAGCTACCAATTCTGCTAGCTGTTTTTAAAAAATCAGCGCTTTGTTGTTTGGAGATTATTAGGAGTTGTAAAACGAATAGGCACTAACACTCCGGCCCATATAACAACGAAGTACAAGGAGGGCTCGGCCGATATAGCACGTGCAAATGGAGAAAGGTCAATATAAGGGTAAAATGTTCACATAAGGGTAGCGCCTCTTAAATCTTATTTTAAAGCGAAACTATGAGTGTTTTTATGAAATACTAGGAATAAATGTTCCAAATTTGGAAGGCCTAGATACATATGTATATACTTTTTTCATATCGGCTATCTGGCATATTCTCAGCATACAGGTGTAGCCACCAGCTACACTACTGTTCACGTAAATGGCACACTCTTATGTTTCCATCAATTTTGTTCAAGAAAATAATTTTTTTTCAACTGATGATTAAACTTTGTTGCCAGGATTCTACTTCCTAAATCTTCCCATCTAGAAGATTTGATTTGTTTGGTACACAAGATGTTTTATCCTGGCAATTCTTCCGTTAAGTTGAACTTCCATCACGCAACGATGCATGGCTGATGACGGTACACCATGGTGGCCAGTCAGTTGCTTCATCATTTCACTGTGATTTTCCGCTATCTTTTTTTTACTGATTCTGGATAAACTTCCAGTACCAATCAATTCCTCCCCTTCCCATTTTAAATCTTGCTTAATTACATAAGCAACTAGTTTATTCTTTTACTAATATCAAAATATTTATATTTACCTTGTCAAAACTTTAAAAAAAAAAAGACAAAACTACTAAAACACGGAATATTTTTATAAAACCAAAGGTGTGCTACTTACAACAATGACTCCTTCGTAAAACAGAGAAGTATCACACAATATACCTACTACGTTTTTAGGTTTTTAATAGTACAATCCTCATTAAATTATCATTCCAATTGAATTGCAGAATTTCGAGTAAGGCTGTGCTATTTTTGTGAACACCACTGTATATCCTTGCATCACACTCTGATCCATGTTGCGAAAGTATTCCATTGTCAAGCATTTATCAAAGGTACTGTGACAGTGTGCCATACTTACATTAACAACCCACATTTGACCAAATATTTACAATTTGACAGTGTTGCCGGAAAATACGTAAATACCTTCATGTACCTACATAGCTATGGGAGTAAAAAAAAATCGCTATCAAGACCTAAATCCGACAAAAATTTCGGCTGAGACATTGAGAATTTGGTCTTCAAATCGTACTTAAATTCTAGCACTTTTAGTATACCGCTTAGTATGTATCACTCGCCAAGAATCTACACTCGTTTTATTGCAGTATAACAACACAATCTACAAACCAAAACAGAAATGTTGTTTACTTTGGGATACATGCGTCATTGTGTGGGAGCGTTGAGCCAGTCTAAAGTTTACTTTTGCTGAATGTAGGTCAGGTCACGTGAAACAGAACAGTCGTTATCTTAGCCGTTATATTAAGACAAGTGTTTTAAATTGGGGACACAACGAACAATTCATTTGTTTTTGTTTTTTAGCGCATTTTTCTGACAAAATTTGAACACAAATTGTTTACCTTTCTAAGAACTATACGTCGACTTATGACTCACTTGCCTGAAAGTGATAAACATGGCTTAAAGCCGGTTTTCCATAAGTTAATTCTTCAAATTTCAAATTTAGTGTGCAAAAAGTGTTTAAAAACAAGTGAATCAATAACCTTGTGCGGTACTGCATTTTAACTACTTCAATTGACCTTGTCACCCTCGTCCGACAATAGGAAGTTGTAGAGGCCACAGCCAGAGTTTAAGCTTGAATTCTCTGACTAAATTTTTAGTTAACTAAACATTGGTTCCTGCTTTTTAGTGAAGTGCACTTGGTTGGAGCTTCTGCGAAAATTAAAAAGCCACCAATAACAAGTGTAGGAACTTTTAAGTATCATAGTTTACTTATAAGTAGTCATGGTAAGGTGAATTATTATTATGTTCTTAGACGTAATGTTGTGCGAGAAATAAATCACAATAGATCTAAAAGGGGGTTTATGTAAAGTCGTATGTTCCGGTCCGAATTTGGTAAAAGCAGACATGTGAATGTTATGCTGGTTAACAGGGTTATGGCAGTGTTCACGGTCAAGCGACTCGATGCGTTTCGATATTAGCGACCAATTTTAGAAGTACATATGTATAATGATTTTAATGTATATAAAAGAAGAGCCATGGCATGGAAGAACAAGGCGAAGTTCTGTTAAAAAACATCATCAATTTGCATAACGTCTTTGGGATTCGTCTTCGTCTTTCACATTCGATTATCGAGCACAAAAGTATGTTCACATATAGATAATGACTTCAAGTTTGGATCACTTTAAATGAAGCCAAAATAATCGCCTAGTGGGTATTGCCTTCATACAATCAGATCAATCCACTACAATCTATTCTCAGATTTAAATTCTTACCTAAAACAACCGCTGAATTTGCCCATTGCTTTAGATTGCATAGGAGGATATTTGCAGGCTTACTCTGCTTTTTCCCGGGAAACACAAATATCATACAATTTCCGGCTTGCTTGTCCAGCCTTGCAAAAAAATCTTTCACATTACAGTATGAAAACGATTTCTGTAATCTTACGACGATAAGTACCTGTCCTTGGTACCATAGTTTTGATAGACACATATGCTTCGCAGGGAGTGACAAAAGTATCTAGATTTTAACCTTTTACCTACCATTCAAAGTATGGCATAAAAGGTAAAGATAGGTACCTGCATTTTAGAAATTAGTTTTCTACGGACCTAAAGTAGCGCTTCATGTGAGTTTGCTCATTACTAGATCTAGACGATTTTGTTAAGACTGTGTTTTAGCACTGTAAGTTTCAATGAACATAAATATCAGTAAAATAAAACTGAACTTGCTTAGAAATACATAAACAGCGAAGGCTGCAACCTTGAAACAAGCAAGAGTTCAAAATAAAAACAAAAAAGACCAACGAGGAACGAGGAAGGAAGAGGTTTCAGATTGAAGAAGAAGCTTCAGCTAAAAAGAAGACTTACGACAGATGACAGCTTGAATCTCTATCCTACAATTGTAGATACTGTACCACCTGGATAAATTAACTTTAAAAATGTAAACCAGGAAGGGTTGCATTCATACTCTAAAATATGAGCTCAAATTTTTTGATCCTCGAAAAGGTAAACTTTTTACCACAAAAGTCAAAAATTTCGTGGTATGCAATGAAAACATGTTTCGTGAAACATGAAGATGTTGAACCATTATGAAAAAGGGTTGAAGTGAACTGCCCATGTAGGAAGTTTTGAAATGATATGAGATCTTCTAGGACACTATCAGGCTAATCAACAACCCAACAACCGACAGAATATCATTTCACAGATTTATAAGCTCACCTTGTTTATAAATTCGCACACACGCATTTGCTCCCAGTACCACCTCCGTCCAGTGCTCAGTTCACAGGCGCCACAATTTGTCCGAATTTCCTAGCTCTAGATCCGAATCCCTTGCTGCCATCGGGTCCTATTGGAGTCCTTACAACATTTTCAGCTTTATGGGCTGCATTCAGAAAACTTCCCGTTCTTGACCTCGGTGATCCATCGAATTCCCCAACACCACCATTCTTATAGGAATTCAAAAAACTACCCGTTCTCGACCTCGGAGATCCTTCGAAATCCGATCCAAATGAATATCGTCGATCATAGCCGGAATCAGTGGATATACGCCGCCCATTGTAGTACTCATAGCCCGCCATCTTGCACTTAGGATCAAAATTATTCGAGAACCGACGATAGTTGTGGAAATTTTCGTTGTCGATCACCATTCCCGAATTGGTATCGCCCGAGGGCTTGCGAGAGAAGTTGAAATCATTCGATGGACGACGGGGCATTACTACCATGTCATTGCTGGCATTCGAGTAGGTCCTTTCGAATTGGAACGAGCCGTTGGAGAAACGCCTTTGACTACAATCGGAGTCGGAGCCGTGGGATAGCTTGCGATAGGGCTCCGTATTTTGGGATCCACGACGACTATTTGAACAGGGGCAGTTCTCCGAGCAACCAGAGTCACGTCTCATTTCAGTGCCTTCGATGGAACAGTTCGATGGACGACGCGACACCTCTGAACAAGTAGAATATCCATCGTTGGAACAGGCTGAGTATCTGCGGACTGGATTCATCATTTCCGCGGTGTTGGTGAAACGACGCGGTGATGACGCATAGAAGTTCATATTGGTGGGAGCCGCATTTGCGTTACCATTTTCCAGCGAGTTGTTTCGCGACTGACTATGGAAGTGACTGGGAGCGTGATGTGCATACTGCTGGTGCTGAGGCAGCTGTGGCTGGTGATGATTGTGAGAATGCATGTGATGATGCAAGCTGTCGCTCTTTACATGGAAGTCGGAATGATTCCGACGCAATTTGAATCGAAGATCGTTCTCATTGGAGAGAACGTTTCCACTAAAACTGCCGCCTCGAGTGCGTTCAAAGTTATTCTCGTAGTTGTAGGTCTTGTAGTTCTCCACAATTTTGGCGACTGGGGCTCCGACAGCCTTCTTTCCGGTTTTCTTCTTCGGTGCCACCATATCGAAGACTTGGAAGTTGCCTGGCAGGTCCTTTGCATTCCTTGCTGCCGAAGATTCGATGTATTCCACTAAGGCGCACTCCTTCTGTTGCATTTCCGGGTACTTGTTCATAAACTGACGCACATCCACTGGAATAGCCATACCTGGCTTGAGAATACGAATTAGGGCGATTTCTCCGCATTTTGAGAATATATCAGACACCTTTTCAATACTCAGTTTATCCATCGGCAGGTCACACGCGACAATAGTACGCGATGGCATAGTTTCGTCGAAATTTGGTAGAGGGTCGATGCGACGCACTTTAGTGCACTCCTCGTTCAACTCGATTTTCTTTCCTTTCCTACGAACGGCGTGCCCAACAGCTCTCCAGTCCTTAGTCAACTGACGAACCCGTTTAAAACTCGACACCAGTTTAAGGCTGACAAAGCCCTCCTTATTGCGACGAACATGCTTCAGGAGGAATGCATCTTTTAAAATGCTGTCATTCGAGAAATAAAACTCAACCTGCTCGACAATTTCCTCTGACATCTGATCGTTTGGCACCTCAGACGGATCCAGCGTATCGATCTCATTCACTTGACTGTCGAATTCATTGTCAAGGCCGTCGCCATTGGCAGATGTGGTGACAATCTGGTAATCCTTGACCTGCATTGGCTCGATCTTGCCCTCAAACGAGCCGCGCCTCTGTGACTGATCATCTTGCAGATGATACTGATGATAGTGATGCTGCATAGTATGATGATGATGATGTAAGCTATGGTGGTAGCGATCGTTTGTGATCTCATTCAAAACAGGCACCTGAGCAGCGATATGTTCCTTAGGCAGGGGTTTCAGCTCATCCTCCTCCTCAGAAACTGACTCCATCGAGTCTCCGCTGTTGCCAAGATCGATCAGGTTATAGTGGTTGTGATCGTGTCGATGATCATCGATCGTGTATACCTGCATTCCATTTTGGGAGATGGCAATCACATTATGGTGCGGCGGCGATTGCTGCTGACGTTGTTGTAGCTGCAGACGCAAAATTTTCGACGGAAGCGATGATGAAATCGGCACGATCGCCTGAGTCCCAACAGATGGGGTACTTGTCCCCACTGCTGCAGACGTCTCTGACACTTTGCTTGCGTCACTTTCACTTTCTTTAACCGCACAATACATCATAGACGATGACACGCTCGAGTCATTTTCGAATTCTCTACACTTGGCCACGGTATCGGACATTTTTTGCACACAGATATAAATTCACTCCGCTCCGACGAAAACGTATCTTTGAAGTTCAACGAGACACTGATACCAGTTCGCTCTTGAAACCACAAATAGAGGTTCAGTTCCGACGTATAACGAACGATGTAATGCAACCGCAGAAATCCGTTTTTGTTTTTCGTGTAATAGAAGAAATTTCACTTTCACTTTTCAATTGTTTATGTATCTACAATATAATCCACTGTGTATGTAATCCGTTTTATACGCTCAGACGACCGATTTGAACGTGTGGTGAATTTGTTGCGATCGTTGGAACGCATTCACATTTTGTTTCGAAATCTCTGTTATCACATGCAGTCCATGTTTTTGGGAGGTGCACTCACTAATTGTTGTTGAGATACTTTTCTTGGTAGTCCTTCGGGTTGGGTTCTGCGTGGGTTTGGTTTTTTTTCCTCGCGAATTTTACTCGTATTCCAAGAGAGTGGAAAGTTCGTGCCGAATGCAGTACGGTGATTAGACTGAAATCGCAAATTGATTTTAAGCCGGTTATATACCATCCGTTGTGTCTGGTGTCTGCTATGAGAATCGTCTGAAAGGTGTGCGCGCAGTCGACATTCTCCTTTATTTTCGTTTTTTTTTTGAGAGTGTGTACGGGTTTACTATGTAGTTGCTCTATACCTCGTCGATCAATCGCGAATGTACTCGCCAGATACTCGCACATACATCCAAAGGCGAGCGGTTTGAATGAATGAAAGCTTGCAATGAAGCTTTGGGATTGCGTGTGCAAGCAACAGCTGGCTGGTAGTGGTGGTGGGGTTGTGGTGGTCCACCCGCTGGTTAATTGTATCCCATTCCCATGGTGGGGGAAGGTTGTTCTTTTTGTCTGGCGGATACGCACAAGGAGAGATACTTTATGTTCTTTATTGCATTTTGGAGCTTAATGCCCACGTGCTATGGTACCGCGCACCTGATGGGAAAATGCATCTCACAGGTTGTGTCTGAGAGAAGAGCAGAAGAAGAAGAAGAAGAAGAAAAGGAGAACCTTGACAAATAGTCGCGGTTAAACGATGCTTGGTGGTGTGGTTGAAAGTTGTTGTGTAAAATGTATCTGCATCTGTAATTGAATTTGCAATAGAGTATGCGATGCCACTGCGGTATTATGTCAGAATTGTTAGTTAACCAAGGCGCATGTACTATGCAATCACAATCATTCTAAGCAAAGAATAGCATAGAAAAATGTAATCGACAGTTATGAGAGGGAATTAGGTAATGCAAACGTAATAGCTAAGCTGCTGAACTATTGCAGTTTGTTTGCTTTCGGTGTTGTGTTGTGTTGTAGAGAAAATGTAATTGGATGACACTTGTTGACTTTCCCCTAGTTATGGAATTTGAAAATGTTCGGATAAGAGTGGATAATGGGATTCGATAGTTGCAAAGGAATGCGAATGAAAGGAAAAAAATTGCTACTATGTATCTGTTAGCTGTTTTTATTTATTTTCCGTTAAAAAGTATATAAATTATAATTTTGTCAATTGTACTAGCTACGGATACTAACAGATAGAATGCAGATGCCGTAAAGAGAAGGATTGTCATAAGGCAAATGCAGAATGAAAAAGTATCTACTTCTGGCAGGATGTCAATTGATATTGAAAAGTGGTTCTACTCAGGTACAAAGCATAGGCCGCAGTGCTGGCCACGAATGCATTAAATATAAAGTATTTACACTCGTTTTAACACTCTTTGTTAGGAAACATGATATTTTTTTCCAAGTAAATAAAAACTAAGTCTTTAGCGGGACTGGTCTGTCGGAGACCAAGAGCTTAGCTTCTCACAACTGTTCATGTTGCGTATGTCATACTCTTTACATGAATGGAAGGAGGAGTACTGTTTAATGCCACGTCCGCAGCGCAATTGTTGTTTGATATACTCTCGGCTGTTTGTCAGACGTTCGGGAGGGATGGCACCATAAAAAGTATTTTAAAAATCGAACCTTGAATAACCTGCTGAGTGTTCCTACGGTATGATGCATAGTAAAAAGCATACGAGTCACTGAAAATCTGATCTCTCTGAACCATTATGAAGAACAAGGATAAAAGTAGGGCAATTAAGACATCGTTGTTAAATACCGTATGCTAAATACCTTATCCACGCCGACATGGTAGGGGTGGCCATTTGATGGCATCAGCTTGACAAATCCAACACCACCAGACTGCTCTGGCGAGGTTTAAGCGGAAATAGGACCACAGGACTCCTAAAATACACGAGAGGAACCCTCTCCAAGATAGGCAATAACCTAATAGGCAACTGTGCTATAGGCAAGCTCAAAGACTGAGACATCCTACTACAACGACTTCTGCAGAAGTTGTAGGGACGAAGAGACCGTCAGTCACCTCCTATGCGCATGGCAAGGACTTGCCAATATTAGAAAGACTACACTAGGTAAATACCTTTCCAACGATCTCCATGATCTGAGAACCACCTGCACGGCTAGTATTATCTTCTTCTTAAAAAGAAGTGGATAGTTCCAAGGGTAAAATAGTGATCCACCCACCTTACTAAACAGCAGCCCAATAGGCTCTCTCTGGCCTAAGTGCATCCTTATCGAGGGCCGTTCTTAACCAACTAACCAACTAAGACATCCTTTCAAAAGGACTATATAGCTAAATGTGGAACGTATTTATTATTAAAGCTCTTTTGAAAATAGCATTAACTGAATATAAAGTTGTTGATTACAGAAATGAGCAGACTGTTGCTGAAGTCAATCATACAGTCAACTTTCAATATGGTTACTATTTAGCCTCATGTACTCGTAACGCTACTAGACTACTATTTAATAAAAATTCTATTGAACATAAAATATAGCCTTGTCTGTACTAACTATCATCTGTGTACTAAAATAGAGATGAGAGAATCATCTCTCTCTTTTCATAAAACCGCCTGAGATTAGGAAGGTTACACTATTTAAAAACTTCTTCAATGATGCGAGAGATATTAAGAACAGTACAGCTCAGAGACACTCGTTCATCGCCCATCAGAATGTACTGTAAAATTGATCTAGCTTCTCTTCTATTTCCGAATCAGCACGATTTGTTTTTGCGATCGTTCCTATGTTCCCGTGGCTCAATTATTAGAACGTTAGCTAGAGCTCGAGGCAGGGTTACTGCTAAACAATTTCAAGTCGCAAAAAGGAGCCACCGATCAAAACAAAAGAAGCTCAAATAATAAAATTCCTCGTTCTTCATCCAAAATAACTGATTTACCCCAGTACGTCTGTTTTGTTTGGATATCAAGAGAAATAGCTTCAGACAATAGTACTGTAGTTTATCGTTGACAAGAACACGAGTACTTCACTCTAGAATACCTCGTCTAATCCAATTTTGCGAAGTAACCTAAGAATCACAAAATATTCTACAAAATTCAAAAATATATTTCGGAGTCTGATTTACACATATAGCGGATGTGTATATCGGCTCAAAAGATCGTAATACATTAGTCAGTAAGTTCGAAGTGTTTTCTTTTTGGAACCACACCTGATCCAGTTCCTTCTACAGTTGTTCATTCCATAAAATGAGGATGTATTCAGAAATGATTCGAAACGATGATCCCGCACCTCTAAAAAGGATTCTATCCAGACAGGTACATAGATCTCTATTCAAATGGTTATCCGCTATTACTCAACTTTCTATAGACATATAATCAACGACCCAGCAAATATTGTGCTCCATTATCCCAGATTTTCGGTAGATTGATACGATATTTTGTTTGCAGCATTGCAAACCCCTGCCCCAATTTCCACAGCTGATCTCGATCTGTTTGAACACCTATTTGACAGAGTAGCTGGATTATGCATAAATTTGTTCGCTTCTTAGTGTTCAGTCGCTTGGAGAACTGATCATCGACAAATGTAATTTCTTACCACAAAATGACTGTTAGTTATATCAATTTCATATGTGTAGTTCTTTAATCTGTCATGATCCGGGTGATCATGCCCACAACTTATCGCTCTTTTTGCCTCATAAATTAAATGAGTACGTATAATGGCAATAGATAACCAATTGAATTGCAAATCATCGTCTGGAATATCCGGGATATCATCCAAGACATCCGGCATAATTTGGATCGTAAAGCTTGTTGCCATCCATTGCATGCTAGAATAAATTTAAAGTAAACTTTCTAAAAAGGTTTGCATCACGATCGACAAGATGAAGGATGAATATTGCCCGAGGCTTGGCATAGAGTTCAGTGTTCATACTGCCATTTGAGTTAGGCATCTGTGGTAGTAACTGTTTAACCCTGATTGATTTGAAGTTCGTCTGGTAAGGAAACAATAAAATATTAGGATATAAGAATAAATTAAAAATGTTTAAAAGAAAAACATTTTACCAGAAAGGGCTTAGAAAGGTTTAGACTTAGGTTAGGTTGGCGAAGGATGTCTATAATGTCGAAGAACGCCAGTTCAAGGGGGTCATTGATGAAAAAATCTTGTTTGGAATTGGGCTAAACAATGTATATGAGGTGAAGTGTGATTTTTTCCACTTCTTTGACCTTGCAAAAGCTATTCGAAAAGGGGTCAGTTATTTTACCAATTTTAAGTAGAGTAGGATTAAGAGGTTACCGTAAGACAATAAGAACTATAGTGAACCTATCGTGATCCCTGGGGAACATTTATGGTAATACATTACATGTCTAGTGTCCTTCCTCTTCGTAACGAGGGGAACATTCTTCTCTATTGTACCTTTCCAACTTGCAAACGTCCGATATGTAAGCATGGGCCTGAAAATCATGCCATATAGCCCGATAGTACATCATTACTAGGCCCCTGCATGAGTCTAAGGTCCATTTTCGTAGACTCTTACGAACTGATTCCATCACTTTTCTGTGTCTGGGATTTATTTGTGAACTAAAACCATCGGAGCATTCCTCACTGATGCATTCCTTTAATAGTACATTTCCTTATTAAACTATGTATATTCGAGAGTGGAATTGGTGTTTCCTGTATTTAAGCATTTGCCGACAGTTCCTCATTTTACGCCTTTTAAATATGTCTTTGGAAGCAGGAAACGCCTAAGGGTGAAGGTTCATTTCTATTTCCCCTACTACTTTATGTAAAGCTTTATCCCCTTATTTTCCCCTTTAGATATAAAGTGCGGTTACAATACTTATTTTCAATGCAGATATCCAAAAGCCTTTCAAGTGTACTGAGAAGGAGTGACGAAAGACTTGTGGGTCTATCGTCTTTCGTTAAGGTGTGGCTTGGTTTACCTGCTTTGGGTATCAAAATAACCTAACTTCCCTCTACGGTACTGGTATGAATGCAGAATGCACTTCAGCTTACAGTCTCAGCACTCACCACATCAGCACCGAAGATGTGCCACCTGACTCGAGCAAAAGGACAATAACAAACAAATCATCCGTCGTATGGTCGCCCTCTCAACAAGCGTCGCAGAAAGAGGAGTGCTTTAAATCTAGGACACTACGATGCTATGTAAAAGGCAATTATCCTGTGAGTACGTCAATAGATTGTCTATAGTCTTTTCTGCAGCGAGGCAGCAAGGAGGCCGTTGATTTCTTACAGACGTTCAGAACCATACGTTAATCTGCCTACAACCTGGAGACACACACAGTTGTGTTGGTAATGAAGGCCTTGATCGAGGTCGCGGGTGCAAGTTCGGGAATCGTCTGTACCTTGTTTATGAATCTCATTTTTCGTCATCCTAGTGTGATGTAGGACCCAAAGAAGAGTCAAAGAGTTCTGCCTTTCGACAAGATTCAAGGAGTTCTTACAAGTAGCATAGATCTCCGCTTGAAAGACAGATGCCTAACGAGTAGTGAAGTCTAGTGTTGTCCCTCACCACAAAGCCACTAGCACTGGAGTCTTGACTTGTTTTGGAGCCATCCTTGAAGATTTGACTACAGCCCAATCCAGGCTCAGAGTCTGGTAGAAACCAGTGCTAACTGCATGGAAGTCGATCGAAATTCCGGTGTAATTGCTTTAGACAGCATATCCATTGATATCCATTGATATGCTGTTGGGTTGTAGGATAAATGTCGCGCAACTCCAGTGCGGTTGATATCTAGTATCTACGGTCTATGAAATAGGACTTTTGGATTTAAGATTCTAAGGCTTGATTGGTTAAGAGATGACCAGGTAAGAGATGATGAATCTGGCATCCAGTTAGGCCTGTTTCTTACTGCTTCCAGTTGTGCACTTTAAGCTAATAAATAGCTAATGACTAACCTCTAAGTACATAGCGATAACTGGTAGATCAGTGCAGGTTCGAGTTTTATTAACTTACACAGGTTAATCCGATGAATGTCGTTTTGTTTTTAGTTCCAACCCTAAGTATCAGTTAAAGACTTACTCAAGCGCGACTTGTTCATACACCTATAAGCTTGTTCATACACCTATATGATGAAGTTTGAACATGTTTTGTTCAATGGATAGGATGCTTGTACTTTTCGGCAATTCTATTTTACAAATGAAATACCACTAACAATGTAGAGAGTTTAATGGACGAACCATTAAACTGCTGAACCATTCTATTCCCGTCCAGGTCGATTAGTTAATTCCGTTGATGCAATTTTCGATCGCGACTCAAGGACGTTGATGTGAGCTTGTACTGGCTGCACTTCCTTTCTCTTCACACGACGGTACTGGGACTCAGGTCTATCTCCCTCGACTGCTAAAGCTGTCTGTTTCCAGATACTTGGTTATAAAATGAAAAGGCTACATCCAGCCAGCTAGAAAACCATAACATTCCTAAGCCTCTGATTGTGTAGCCCATAAATCAATAAAAACAAATTGGCAACTCTTGAATCGAGAGTGTAGCGCATGCTATCTATAGATACGGGTGCACTAGCGACTGCACTTCGTGTGCGTGTGTGCGGCATTAAAATATACAATTTTTGTCATATAAAAATAAATAAAATTGCAAACTCAATGCAATGGCACACACTCAGCGAGATTAAATAGATCAATTCGTGGCCTTACATTGAGAGAATTTTAAATTATTTTTTTTTCTTATTTTCGTGCAATTAAGAGAATTCAACTTTGATGTTGTTTACTTCTCACTGAAATTGTAGTTACAGAAAATTTTATTGGCACAGTTTTAACTTCCTGGCTAAAGCTTTGTTAGAAGCAAATCATTTCATGGCGAATTATATCTGTACAGTACAGGTCTACACATGTAATCGTATTGCATCGTTTTTGATGGATCAAGTAGTTTAGTCAATTGGTTTTTGTGGTTGGAAATAGATTACATCTGGGAATTGGAACTGTTTGTTGTGCATTACGAATACATGATTTTCTATTCGATTGTTTGTTGAAAGGGAACGTGAATACATCGTGTTTTGGTATTGTTCGGAGTTAAGAGATAATTGCAAACATAATCTGCATTTGTCATGCAAACATTTATGAGCACTTGATATGATTTGTAACGAACAAAAATTAACTGAGCTATTTTGATATGTTGTTATGTGTGTTTTTCAATAGGGGCATAACAGTTTTGAATTTTAATATAAACTCATTCTGTAACTCTTTGTATGATCGTTTAATGTCAGGACATCTGTCAAAATTTACCTTTTCTTTCATTGTGATGTTCACGAAGAAGAACGCTTGTAAATTTTTAAAAATAGAAATTCTGACTCGGTGGTCGTAGTTTTAAGAGTGCCTACTCCGAATTTATGTCACAATAATCGTCGCACCAAACAGACTGTGCTTGGTATAGTTGATAATTTCGAGTCAACCTATTAACTACTGAACGTTTTTGTTCAAAAGAAGTAACCCATCGGTCGGAGTACCGAAAGTATCCCAGTAACTGGTTCAGTTCAAAATGAGGCATACTAGTTCATTTCACGCCGTTCACTGGATTTGGGAATCTTAGTACTCAGTACTCACTGTGGCGAAGTTTGGAGTAAACATATTGGTCCACACCCTTGGAAGATCAAAATATCTCAAGAAATGAAGCCTCTTGATCATTTGAAGTACCGTTGGCTCATAGAAAATTCATTTTCAGCGATAAAGCTCATTTTTGGCTGAATGGCTTTGTCAATAAGTAAAATATTTGTTAATGGACAGCAAGAAACCTACATGTGCTTCAAGAGACTTGCTTCCATTGTGTTGATCACCAGCTTGTGTTTGGTGTTCGATTTGGACAAACATATTCGCTTCGCAGACAACAAGCACTTAGCCTTAGCTCTGAGGTGGCCCCACAAACATTTGACAGCTTTTTGTGGGACTCGGTCAAACTCGTACACAGTTAACTTTAGATATTAAGGGAGTCAGTCAAATCACGCGATATGAATACTGAAAGAAATATTGAGCAAGGTGCAGGGTCATAAAACAACGGACCATAAGTCTACATATTATCGGTAATTGAATTATGCAGTTATGTCCTACTCCTGCAAGATTGTGTACTATTAGAGAATTTTTTGTTTTCGATATTTCATTTTCCTAAATATCGAAGTATAGATGCAGTGGTGTCAAATATAATTTTTTTATTTTATTATCTGTCAGAATATTACAATCACCCTGGGAAAAAAGTTGCACCCAGTTGTAGAATGAAAAAGTGATATACATTTTGAGGCAGTTTCTTGGGGTGAAAGTGAAAAAGATGGTTCAATAAGTAAATTTAGTTGATAAATAGGACCACAACTTCCCACTTAGTTATACTTATGTACATATGTATAATAGGGCCCTTAATGGGCTTCGCGACCTATGACATCCGGTTTGGTGTAGATGCAGAAGCAGTATTGTTCAAGGGTCTACGTTCTGTGATTCGCCTGGATTACGCCAACTGGAGTGTGTAATCTCTTCCTTGTGGCTCATGGATATGCACAGACAATATGTTATGCTGACTTATGTAACGCTTCACTGAACCGGAAGACACACTGGTACCAAAAGGAAGGTCAGTATTCATTACCCTCAACAGTTTCTAGACCTGTATCTTATGGCACAGTAACGTAGGCATTTCCGTATAGGTATTTCAAAGCATGTATATAATACTAAGTTCGACCTTTCAGAAAAAATTAAAAGTTTTGAAGATAGTATCTGGAGTCTTAAAAACTGTAGAGTTTTGAATGCATTGTAATATCTTCAGGTGACGAGTATAGTTATTGGCTTTAAAGTCAACCGCCCGAGGAAGTCTAAAAGCCAGATATAACAGGAGGCTCGTCATTGCTCCTGTCTTTCCAGCCTTTCGGTTTCGTTTCAATGCACGCATTCAGACTAGACGGTACAGTCTATCGACCAGTCGACTAGTTTAATCTTGAGCTTTAAACTCCAAGTTTTGTCGTAAAAGCCTTAAATTTGACAGATTCCCATGTTCAGGTTTCAGGTTTGCGAGAATTATTCAAAGACAAGCAAGAGATCACAAATATCCTGTTCTTAATAGAGTATTCGATAATTTTGCAAGTTTGGGTTTCTGTGATATAAAAAGATTTAATTGAGATCTGCCTGTGGGAGTATTACCTCTCTGTAAATTAACTTCTTAATAAACATCTGTTAAGCTGATAGTGTAACAACTATCCAGCGGACTTTTAAAGATAGCGTCTATTACCAAAGACCTAAACTGGACACCGTCACCTAAAATGTGTGGTAAAAATTAAAACTAAAAATAGCTGAAGCCAATCAAAATTTTGTACACCACATTGGTATCACTATATTGAGACATTAAAGACATCTTTATATACAGGAAGACTATGTCGTTGATATGTTGGTCAAATTTTTGTCGTGGTAGCTTGGTTGACTTATTGCACTAATGTTCCGTGTTTTAAAAATTGTTTGGTTTGGTCGAAAAGCTTGCCAGTATGTAACAACCTCATACTTGGGACAGTAGTAGGTATATTGTGAAACCACATGAATCAAAGGTGAAAGTTCCTCGCTACCTGCTCTTTAAAACCGTTTGAACTTCTATGCTTTTCAGACCACTTAAGTCGTTAAAGAACAATGCTCCTAGATGAGGTTATTTTTATGCGGCACAGAGGTGGGCAGAAACAAAGAAGGTGGGAAAAAATAGACAAAGAATAGCTTCCCGTTGTTCTTCATCCATGCAGCTTCTCCAAAAATCATTTGTAAAGAGACCTAGCCTCGTGCCATGCTTATCTATTAGATAGCGTGCCAAGACAGTCTGTTGATCACATTCTTGGAGTGTTTCAGATCCAACTTTGGCCAAAATTGTTTTGTCGCTCGATAGCATCTATTCAAAATTTTAATTTGGATGTAGCGATTGATATCCCTAAGTTGACCTTGTCCGGGGAAACGGGAAGAGTTGATCCTCATCTGGTTAGTTCATTGCCCTAGAATTCCCTGAAATGTCACTATGCTCGGGCACCCAATACAGGTGAGTGCTGAATTCCAAGGGCTTAATAGCAGTTTGACTATCAGAGAAGATGCGGATATCATTACCAGATATGTTTTCCTTAAGACAAGATGAAACTTCTTAAATAGGTTGAAAGTGTACAAAAGTAGAACCGCAAGGAAGCTATTCAGAACGACATTTAGAAAGATCCTGCCTTCTAACATTACATTACATGCCCTTTAGACTTTTAAGAGGAAATACCGTTTACATAGTTCTGTACTGATTTGGTCTTCAACCTACTCGCAGTTCAAATTTCTGCTTCATCTCCGGAAGACAGTAAATGTGCACTATTTCCAATGAGTCACACTTAAGACTAACTTGCATTCGTAATACGAATGTCTTTTAGAATGTCAGTCGCAATGGCCTTGCCGCAGGTAGAGCCCGTACAATCGCTTGGCTACAAATCTACGAGAACAGTTAATTGTCGTCAGCCTCACTTTCCAAAAATAATATCAAACGGATATACCTACGAATTTCTAACAAAAAAATAATGCGTTTCTAACCACACAAAAGAAATTAATCTGTTAGAAAAACTCATATCGCCTTTACCACTGTAGGTCGAGGTCCAAAACCACCCTCGGGTTTGAACCACATACAACTAATTTGAAAAGAATCATTTACCAGCATTCAAAACAAATGCGGTTCGTCTTGCGAATTTGTGTGGTTATTTAAAAAAAAGTTGATCAAATCAAGACACCCCCACCGAAACTAAAACAAAATTCCATTCCAACCAACCCACACTGGCATCAAAAACAAAAAAAAAACGAACTTACGCATATCATACGGCGTACAGTTCGCGCCCGGTTAATTGCATAACGCTCCATCGAAACCGAACCTATTGCCACTTGCAGGCTGCGTTCAAGATTCGTGCAAAATTAAAGTGCAGCACGACGCAAAAATAAGTATATTCATCGTCTTAACCCAATTCTGTCCCTTTCGATATAGTCTGCGGTGAATTCGATAACACACGCACACACCGAGCTGTGATTATTCAAGCGTTGGAGTCAGCTTGGAATACATGCACCAGCACTTGCTGCATTCAATCAAGTATGTTTGTACGTTGACAAAACAAAACTACGAAAAAACAGCGAAGAAAACGCTCTATCTGCGTGTCCATAAACCCGTTCCGATCCGGTCCCGAAATGACCACACGCCGATGTATCGATGGACAAACGCAGCGAATTCGTGAGAGATGCATGCGTGTGTGCGTGTTAACGACCTACCACAAGTGTGAGGCACATTCCTCCTTGCAGCAAATGCAATGCACCAAATATTTCACAGTTCCAAAGCCGTTTACGTTTACAAATAGGTAGGCGTGGCGGGTCCACAGCTACGCACCGTACGAGTTATTCTTGCGTCGACTACACTTTCATACGAGTAACAGGATTTGCAATCGCCTGTGGCTTGAAAGGAAAAAAAATGCGAAGCTAGACCTCCAACGGGTGCTGAATCGTGACAGAAAAGCTGTTATGGATCTAAGACAATGTGTCATAACATTTGGTGTATCGATAACTTTCCACGGCTGCTCACCGATTCGAAAACTCTGTCACTTTTGAGTCGATTGCCGTGACTAGGCATGTGAACTCGTACTTTCATCGATGGTTTTTGCGACAAAACTATGGCAGATCAGCGCATTTTCAATGCCAATGACAGTCCATGTCACCTCCGTTCACCGATTGTTGTAGGGGTCTTCCATTATTGTTGAACCTGCAACCCACACTTTTCTGTCTGGTGAGGCTTTTGAGTCACGGCTTGTGAATTCGCACTGCGCCCCGATTGTGTTTACGTATTTCCAGGCAAAACAACAATGACGAATGAGCAAACTATAAACATGACATTACATAAAATTAATCTTTCCCCTTGGTGGTGGAGCGGTAAGCTGGAATTTACCGACATTTTTGGATCCAATTCCAACTATTGATAGTGTGCACCGAAGTGTTCAATTGAAGTGCCTCGAATCGATAATGCAGTTCATATCAACCTTAAAGGCACAGAGTGGATTGGAGAAGATTTCTTAAGTTTGAAAATTTAGCCGGGATTCGACACCTAGCCGCCAAACTCCTCTTAGCTATAAAATATGCCTGATAAAGAGCATCCTATTTAAATGTGACATGAGAATGTGCCCAACTTATGTGATCTAACCTCAGCATCTGCATCCTTGATCACACAAACAAAAGTTGTATTAATATCGCAACTTGTTATGTCAGAGTGTGAGATCATCTTAAATTTATTACCGACGATCCAGGCATAACAAATTAAATAAAAATGCTTGGCACAACAGGTCGATGGGACCCAGGGCCTAACTTCTCACAAGCATTCGTGTTGTGCGTGTTATATTCCTTTAACGAATGGAAGGGGCTTACTGTGTCCGAAGGGCAATTTGTTATTTGAGAAGCTTTCTCAGGACAGTTGTACTCTCGGATGTTTTCAGACGCTCGCGAGAGGTGGGGCCGTGAAAAACTTATTAGGTGTTCCTACTGGGTTTCGAACCTCGAACCCCTTGCTCCATAGTCCAACGCACTAACCACTGAGCACTGTGTATAGGTATACGGAGCATTATGTGATGTTATAGCACAGAGTAAACCTGGCCTAAATAAACAAGTATCCTTCTTACAGTTTGTATTCTACTGAATGAGGCTTAAGAACGAACTCCACAAATGTTGGCGACTTCTTCAGTCGGTATAGTATTGATTGAGGATTCAAAACAAAGATAGGCAGGACATAAACAAGGTAGTGAGGTCTTTGCGTAGAGATTCATATACATAGGAGGATAACTAACTGCTCTTTACTGACTTTTGGTCTGTAGACATGATCTGCACCACTTTTAAGGTGATATCATAAAGGAATGTGTTATTTCAACTGCATCTATTGGTTCCAATGTGTCCACTTTTGGTTGGAAATTTGAAAATTTTAAATCAGGCAAACGATGAAACCGGGAATGAAGAGCTCAGATTATCTTTCCATCTTTTCAGTGAGGCTGTAACTGATGGCTTGCCTGACAGTATCGTCTAATATGTTGGAGTAAGTAGTTTGAGTTATAAAGTTAGAGATCTGTATCAAATCCTTAGTTTTAAATACAAAGTTAGTGGTATGGTGCGAGAAATACTGCCTCACTGTATCTAATTAGATCTCTCCACAATTTTGGTGAATATAAGGTTATTGCGTTTGATATTTTAAAAACATTTGACAGAGTTTGACATCAAGATCTTTTGCCGAAAATGATTACTTATATTTGGCATCGAGAACTCCCTTCTTTAATGGATTAGAAATTACCTTTCAGAACATTCAATGCAAGTTATTTTGGGCGGTTTCAACACTACCATCCATCACATAAATGCTGACGTTTCTATTTATTACCCACTACTTTTAATCCAATACATTCCTTCGCTGAAGACAGTACTCGTACTTGTTTCCAGACTCATTAAACTTATTCACTTCCACCGCAGAGAACTGCAGAGAGTATAGCAGCACCCCAGGATTTACATGAAATCACAACCGTCACGCAAACGGAACTTTTGGAATTGTGCAAGCGGTTCGATGACAATAAGTCACCTGGATTGGATGGGATACCCAACAAGGCCCTTAAGTTAGCCATAAAAACAAATACGGAACCATTTCTGGAAATGTATAATAAGTGTCTAACCGAAGGGGTCTTTCCAGACCAGTGGAAGAAACAACGTCTGGTGCTGCTGCCCAAAGGGAAAAAACCGCCAGATGAGCCCTCGTCATACCGTCCTATATGCCTGTTAGACACAATGGGTAAAATATTAGAAGAAAATTATATGCAAACGACTGGAGGTGGCAATACATGAAGCCGGGGGACTTTCAAACGAACAGTATGGATTTAGACAAGCCCGTTCTACAATCGATGCTATACGGAGGGTAACCACAATCTTGGAAGATGTTATCCCGGGCAGAAGATGGAGAGGAGGCGCAAAGAAATACGGTGCTGTAATAACACTAGACGTCAAAAATGCGTTCAATTCTGCAAATTGGGGACATATTTTGTGCTCACTTAGAGAAATGATGGTGCCAGGGTTCCTCATCAAAATAATATTAAATTATTTCGAGAAACGGTACCACATATCTGGCGGAGTACCACAAGGATCGGTACTAGGTCCTATCTTGTGGAACCTTATGTATGATAAGGTGCTGAGGCTTGAAATCCCCAACGAGGCAAAAATCATAGGCTTTGCCGATGACATCGTAATCGTAGTGACAGCAAAACATCTGGAAGAAATAGAGGACATTGGAAACGAATGTATCCGAAAAGTGAGACGGTGGATGGCAGCAGTCGGTTTAGAACTCGCTGAACATAAAACGGAAGCAGTACTAGTAAGCAGCCGCAAGAAAAGAGAAGCAATCACCATCAGGGTAGGCAACCAAAATATAACGTCAAAACCGGTGATCAGATACCTAGGTGTGATGATTGACGCTAGGTTAGCTTACAAGGAACACCTTGAAATAACGTGCGACAAAGCTGCTCGGGTGTGTACTGCCTTATCCAGAATTATGACAAACCTTGGAGGACCCAGACAACCAAGGAGACTAATTTTGTCAAGAGTGGCGCAGTCAATAATAATATATGCGGCACCAATATGGGCAAAGGCAGTGAGAGTTAAGTCCCACTCAAGAAGAGTTGATTCCGTCAATAGACTGTGCGCGCTGAGAGTGTGTTGTGCTTTTCGGACGGTATCCGGCGACGCTATATGTGTTATTGCGGGAATGCTACCAGCGGATATCTTGGCTATTGAGCTACAGAGGACCTATGACGCCAAAATCCAGGAACCCCTTGCTCCAGTCAAAGATATTAAGCTGGCAGAAAGACAGCGAAGCATGAGAACATGGCAGGAAAGATGGAACCAGTCAACGAAGGGAAGATGGACCCATCGACTTATACCTGATATAGATAAATGGATGGACCGGCATCACGGAGAAGTGGATTTTTATCTCACCAAGTTCTTAACCGGACACGGCTGCTTTAGAGCTTATCTAAACAGGTTTGGGCTTGATGAATCTCCAAACTGCTCAAACTGTGGAGAGGCCAGAGAGGTTTTGCTTGATTATCTAGGAAGTGTAGTGTCGGTTACCTGCGGTGGGACCAAACTGGATGCGCGCAGCAGAATCGGGAAAGCTAAAGCTTAGAATACTATCCCACATATTGGGAAGCAATGTCATCAGCGTAAGGAGCAAGCGGCGACTGTTCCGATCCAACGTAGAATCAGTACTGCTTCATGGGTGCAGCACTTGGAAGGTGGATATCTCTACCACACGCAAACTGTAAACCTTCGTAAATAAATGATTAAGAATCATCTTGAGAATTTTTCGGCCCAGTCGTATCCCCGACTAATAACTTTATCAAGGAGAAGGCCAAAAACCTGTAGACATAACTATATGGAGGAGAAAGTGGCAGTGGATCTATTGCGAAATATGGCAAGCAGTAGAATCTGCTCACTCAAGCAGGTAGAACAGTGGGACGCCATTGGCAAATGTGGCACAAAACAGTCGAAGAGAAATCGAGCTCTGTGGGAATGAGGTGAAGGCAGCTCAAATGCGTTACAGAATTCCAAAGGATCTAACCATTACCTTTTTTCATTGCTTTTTTTATAAACGTTGCTCCAGTTGCTCCTTAAGCTCCACTAAGCTCCAGGAAAAATCATTTCCAGCAGATGCCTGGAAGACGGTTTGTTTCGTTTGGTTTCACGGAATGTCTCGATCTAATCGCAAGCATCTCTATATGAAATACGAATTAAAGACGTTTTCCAATTCAAGACAGCTGGTGGGCATTCTAGTCAGATTTTGAATATTATCCTTAAGTTTCCGGAAATTTTGACGAACATGCCTAGACCTTCCCTAAATCGTCACTATTCCGGGGGTTCGCATAGTTATAGCTTCGTATTCGATGTTGACTGCGATATATCTATGATCGTACAAGGACCCCTTCCGGCTCGGCTTGAAGTACCAGTAAAATATCGTCCCACCTATCTATGGGATTTTTCAACAAAAGGGAGGACACATCGCTTAGATCATGATTGGTTCTTAGTCCTTGCTTCTTCGCTGAACTCAAGGAGTATGTGGGTTTAAGCCTTAATGAGATCCTTGTCTCTGATGATGAAAATTTAACATACAGGGTAAAACCTTTACGACGCTTTTTATTTTATCCCTAATCTTAAATATCTTGGATTCGTAGTGTCAGTGAAAAAACGAAGAAAAGGAAGAAGAAAGGAAATTTATTTAAATTGGGACCAAGCTTGAATGGCGTACTCAATGAGGGAGAGAATGAAGGCAATACAGAAGTATTTGGTCACGTAAGGGTTAGAGAATACTTTGAGTCACGGGTGACAAAACAAAGTGATGAGTTATCTTTCGGACTCATCTTATGAATGGAAATAATGGGGCCTATCACACAATACGACAATTTGAAGTTTCATGTAAAATACTAAGCGGACGTCAACCTTGCTTTCACTTGTAAAGGTTTCTTACATACTGGGTAGGTTCATTGTTTCTCAGTATTATAATATGGAAACTTTTCGGATTCGGTATAAGATGTTTTGTGTTGATCACTTCCTTCGGACCATCTCAAGGAAGATGTGAGTAGAAGGTTCACCAGTGCCCTTACATAAATTCGCGAGTTCGCCAAATGAAAAAGACATTTCCTGGATGTTTTCCCAATCTGCTCAGTTTCAATACGTTTCCCAAGTTTAAGCTCACACCAATCGGCCAGTGTAACACCATTATACAACTTCGGGACCACCAAGCTAGCTGGACATTATGAAGACTTCGCTGCTATCCTCTTCAGCAGTATGCCTCTTGGACTACGTCCCGAAAATAATCAATTCGTCATATGTCCAAAACAGTAAATGAACGAAATCTATTGAAGCCTTCAAACTCTGTACTACCATACCAACAATCGTTTCCTCATCTTTGCTAGCCTAAATGCTGGCTGAATTAAAATACCTTATTCCTCAGTATTTTGCACGTCAGATTCAGTAAGCAGGCTTTCTTTAAACGAGCATCTTGTCAGTTAAGACCTACCTACTTAAAATCAAACTTGGGCACCATTTCAATACAAAATTTCTTTTAGGAAACCATCATTCTATTGTTAAAGACCAACATTTTCATTTCACAGAACCGTAAAGTTCGTCTTTATTGGAAGAAATAGAGGCAACATTCCTTACCTACAATGCTAATAGTGTCTTAAGTGAGCACTTGGGTAAAAGGCAGGTTTAGAATATATGCAAGAACTAGCTCCCGTAGCTGGAATGATGACTTGTTGGTCATTAAAAAAGTATTAAAACCAAATAAAGTCCAATAATTGCAAAATATTTCAATAAAATTCTTGAAATCATTCATTGTTGGTTTGTTGTAGGAATCATTTCCCATAGCCGTGTTATAAAGACAAATGCCTTTAAGTCGGACATAATCAGACCACCCGTCATGATGATTCCATCAAGTAAGATGTCTTTTCCGACACTTTAAGCATCAATTGGTTGGCTTTCAACAAATGTCACATTAAAGTCACACACTTATCGCTCTTAACGACCGCATATCGTTAACGCCTCACACCAAGGAATTAAAAACTCAAAATTATACGAAAACAATTAATAAACAATCGAAATATCATTAACAATGAGGGTAAATAATCGATTTTACTGCCGGATTTTAGATTTGCTTCGTCTTCGATGGGCAGATGCAGGTACAACTTTAAGGCTTCTGCATTACGCTGCAGTTAAATTTAAAGCGAGACAACTTACAAGATCACTTTGATACCAAGGATACAAGCAACTAATTGACTCAAGATACACATCGTAAATAAGTGATAAGCCCCATAAAACGTGAAAGGAGAGTATTCTCGCTTTTCGGCAGTCTGCCCTTCAACCGCAGTCGCCTTTAATTGAACCTGCATGCGGCGAAGGGCATCCAACTTTCGCGAAACCCTTTGACAAGGTAACGAAACTTAATCGATCCCACCGCCTCTGTATCGTCTCATAACGAGATTCAATGCAGCGAAGAGCGCCGGACAGGTTCATGGTAATTCATGGAAGGTAGACTTGCATAAAGCAGAACCGAAACAGTGCTGCAAAGTGTTAGTTAAACCAATTTATTGCAAAAAGAGTGCAAAATGTTTTCCATTTTTGTCAAACAAGTGCACATTGAATTCAGTGGGAAATTCCCTGGTAATTTATGTAAGGAGGACAGTTCTGCAGATAGCAACTCGCATCTAGCGGGCGAATTAGTTGACTCACATTGTGGAGCAGAATTAGGTGATTCAAACGATATTTCCATGAAAGATAGGTTGTCATTTGGAAAGCCTGCAATCGAGAGTTAGTCCAAGAAACTAAGTGTGAATCAGTTAGTGCACCTATTGGGAATTTGTTTTGAGCATTGGATTGGTAACTTATTTCCAAATGCTAGTTTGATTGTCCACCTCATCGTAACACTGACACTGATTGAATCGAGGTCCCCGACTTTGGTGGTGTTGAAACCATGCTGCGTGCGCCTAGTTTTCAACTCCATTCACTTCCCCTGACCCTGCTGCACCGTCTATGTTGGAAGTAGATGAGTCAATCAATAAAAGGTAAGGTAGTTGCATTAATAAATTACGAAGGGGATGAAATGCTCGGGAAACTATTTCACCAAGTGTGGGAAGAAACCAAGATCAGAAAAGAGTTTCTTTCTATTCTGAATTCCTCGAGGAAGGATTGAGGAAACCTATAGAGTAAGCGGCTTTTAGGTTGAACCAGCTATTCACCTAAAGAGTCTTAATTGAATAATCTAGAAATAGGAAAACTAACTATGGCAATGAAGAGGAGATCTTGAAAGAGTGGATATTCAGGACATACCGAGACCATATCCAAATCTAGTAGCAACAGCGGGAAGATAATGTAGAAGAAAAAGGTATTTTCCCAAGAAGGTATTTTCCGCGAAACATATCCACAAGCCTGTCTACGAATGTGTTAATATGTTAATATATTTTTTGATTTTTTTAAAAGGTAGTCGAAGTGATGGGCTTGAGATAGCCTTAAGAAGCACCACGACCTTATAAAGATCTTTTACGCTATCCCCTTGCAGATGCTGATTGGATTTGCTGATAAATGAAACTAAAGATTGTTTGAGCTGAGGACGAGGTGATATCGGAAGGCGAGGTAAAGGCTTAATGGAAGTGGTTGAGCCTACTCCGAGCAGTCACGTAGAATATGTTCGTTTCAGCGTCCTCGTACCAATTTTCTTGAAATGATAGTTGAGAAAGCAATGTCCAGATAGGAAGTGCGTTGGGATTTTAACGTTAGGTATATTTGGTTATTGCTAGAATTTCTGTCATTCATCATAATTTTTTTTTTTTTTGAGAAATTAATGAATTTGTTGGCATGTCTCAAGGTAGTTAGAGAATCCCCAGCAAGAGAACTTTTCGTTTTGTTCCATTGATTTAGTTCTATCTTTATCTGGCTGAGAGAAGGGAAATTGGGCACCGGATCTGGCAAGTTCGTTGGATCACAGATTTTGGGAACCCCTCCCAGGTTAACCTGATTCGGGTCACTGCAATATACCAGGCAGCGGAAGAGCAGACGAAGAAGAGTAGCCTTTGAGGTTATTAAAGCTACATACAGTAGCTCATCCTTCCAAAAACCATGCAAATATGTGGAAAGGAGTGCAAAACCATGATCGAACTCCCGTCCCATCGTCAGGTGAAGTGGGCGGTGGATCTAGGCTTTTGAATTACCTCAAGAGGCAGTTGTCCTTATTTATTATATTCCTTTAAAGACGTTGTGGGCGCCGTGGCTCAGTGGTTAGTACGTTGGACTATGGAGCAAGGGGTTCGAGGTTCGAGTCCCAGTCCGGAGCACTTGAAAGTTTTTCACGGTCTCACCTCTCGCGAGCGTCTGATAAACATCCAAGAGTACAACTGTCCTGAGAAAGCTTCTCAAAAAACAAATTGCCTTTCGGACACGGCATTAAACAGTAGGCCCCTTCCATTCGTGTGAAGAATATAACACGCACAACACGAGAAGCTAGACCCTGGGTCCCATCGACCTGTTTCGCCAAGTACTTATTTTTCAAAGACGTTGTGTGGTGTTGACTACTAGACACTGAAATCAAGTTCACGACTGAAGCTTAAGAATGTGTGAATTGAGGATAAGATGACATTAGAGCGCCAAATCAATCCTTTACGGAAGTGATTCAACGTTTCCGGTATGTTCGGTAGCTTTAGTATCCTAAGGGCATTGTTGGCATATGTTAGACTCGCTTTTGAGGTGAGGTGGTATTTGGAAGGCTAATGAGCAGCTTGAAGTCTGTACTTAGAAATATATAATTTGAGTCAATGTAAAAATATTTGTTTGGATAAGTTTCATCGAGCTAAACTACAAATCAGCACATGATTCACTTGTTTATTCAGCCTACTGCTAATGGGTTTACTCCAACTTCTGGGGGCTTTGTTATCTAAACATCATAGAGTTGTTTTTCAACCTTCTTGGGTTTCCCCTTCAAGGCTTAACAATTAGAGCAACGACCTACCTCAGACATAAAATAGTGATCTTAAAAAATTAGAAACAAATTTTTAGGCACAATAGCTTCCTTATTTATTTTAGTAACATATTCCACTTGCGAACTAGCGACCTTAACCTGGATTGCTTATTTACAAGCAATCCGCGCATTGCGGAGCTTATCTTTCCAGCCGGCAGAAGCTTAGAATTTCTCATTGACCCAAATGATAAGAGGGGGTGCCACTTGATTCAACACCACAGCTAATCGTGTTATTTTGCATTCAAATCCCCGGAATGAGGAAATCAAACAACACACTTATTTGCATTCGTACTTGGGGGAATGTGTATTCAGCTTCCACCCCCTTTAAGGCCAGCACGAGTGCGAATAAAGTTTACTGTGGCAATATGGCAAATTAAATAACCAAATTACTAGCAATAAATGTCGCCCGGGTGGCATTACAAAAAAGGAAATGTTATCATCTTAAGTGCTATGGCAACGCAATAAACTCTGACGATCCTTGTGGTTGGGTTCTGCTGGTGCAATCCGACACCCACTCGATCACTCAGTACAGCACTGCAGGTACGTACATACGTCCAGTCGTAAGGTCATCTTGAGTCACTCACCCAAAGAATCGTATCACGTAAGCGAGTCAGCTTCTGCTATCTCCAGATTGCATCACATCAAGGGGTACATGGAACAAGTGGCGAAACACAATATTAATCAGCGTGGCAAGCCCAAAAGTCTTACTTCAAGGTTGCCAATTTGATTGGCAAGGATATTGGTTGTGTTTTTCTTGGTTTCATCGTTGATTCGTGAACTCATTACATAGCATGCAGTCGATGCAGGAAACGACAACGATGCTCTGTCTCAATGCAATGCGTGCATGACAGTCTCCCCGTGTGCATAAATACTCGCAATTTTCGGTCCCAATTTTCAAGTTGAACCACCTTCAGAATTCGTAGATACAAAGTGAAACCGCACGTCGCAAAAGTTGATGCGTTCGTTGGAGTACTTGCTGGCTGGGTGCCTTGAATTCGACTTGTGGCGGAGCCTTTTGCGTGCTACTCGTACAGTGTAGGGCAATTTTCGAATTACAGCAGTCACTAGGGAAGGTACGTTCGTGCTCTTGAAAGGTTGTTCCTACGATCGTTTTTGTACAGGTTGTAGTCCTTGTGATGGCGTTCTTATGTATGTAGATCGGAAAAACTTGCGTAAGTCAGTCGTTGGTTCCAATTTTATCTGAGCGCACATCATAGACATTCGTTTAGTTGTTCGCAACATGCAATACTCAGTGCAGTAATTGATCATGAAAATGTGGACCGAACTTTTAATTAAAGCAGAGATTGTTGATTTTCCGGTCTGTTTTTGTTTCTACTTGTTTGTTATTGTTTTCAATTGCCTCCAATTAAAGGTAATACTGCTTTGTGAACTTAATCCGTCCTTCATAGAAAGGATTTTGATTTTCTTGAAGATACATACTTATGTATTCAGTTCAGCGTTGTTGCTATGATTTTGGAACTATGAATCACGTAATTAATTCTGTTGATACAAAAAACAAATCTGAATCTAGTTACTTAAAAAATAAAGTGCACATTACCTGTATCTCAAATTCTTGTGCGTATTTGAAGTAAAAATAAATAAACGAATATATACATAAGTAGGTAAGCATATGTAAGTTGACTATAAGTAAATCACCGTTCTAAGCAGATTGGCCAAAAACGTCATATATCATCTGTAGGATTTGATAAAGCTTTTTGAAAATTCAGCATCGTCGTTACTTTTCCTTAATTTCACTCATAAATTCATTGCCTTTGAACTCCGGTGAATAAGCGAAAACCCAAAGTAAGCCCCTAAAAATGTAACAATATTTTCTTTCTCTCTCTCTGTCTTTTAACCAATGAAAATGAATTTCAGACAAATCCAGTAGCACATGCGCACCAATCAAAACCTGTATCGTAAGGAAAAAAAAACGTTTCCATGACAACAGCTGTGTTCTAGAGTGTTGCCAAGTAATAGATACGTATCAAAAGTGATTATTAATTTAAATATGATGCTTCGTTTTCTTAAAAATGGTTATGTTGATAGTTTCACTTTCGACTACAGATGCCATAAGAGAGCATCTTTATAACAATTTCTTACTTTTTGATTCTGCGACATAGTTCCACTGCCAATGGCAACATTATACAGAATTCTTATTTTGATACTTTAGGTACGTTTTTCCTTTCTGGTGAAATTTTTTTCTCAAACCTTGGCAGCAACACTGCGGTGGGATGTTGCAAGAAGTCAAGTACAATACATACATATTTTTTGCTATTGTACCATTGTTATCAATTTGGCCTTAAACTATAAAGTAAGGAGCTTCTGTGAGGAAAAACTTTTTTAATGGTATATAATTTTGAAAATCGGTTCAGTAGGAAGAAGTTGGGATAAAATTCGTGTTTGCTTATAATATGAAAATCGTGTTTTTGTTAAGCTGGCTGTAAGAAAAGTGGAATTTTCGGCAATTTTGACGAAAACCGTGGTATGCCATCTTATAGAGTTTTGAAAAAGAAGCTTAGATATGAAAATAAAATAGTAACGATAGAGAAAAGTTTTCGAGAAAAGCGTATTCTTATGAAGTTGGCTATAAGTAAAGTGCATTTTAAAACAGTTTTGGTCAAAAACGTTGTATGCCATCTCATAGGGCTTAAAAAGGCTTGCCCTAATATAAAATTTAATAAAAATCGTTGGAGCCGTTTTTGAGTAAATTGGCTCCAACTGCTCGATTTCGCGAAAAATACCATTATACTAACTTTTGGCCAAAAATGTGATACAGTTCCTGATAGGATTTGAGACGTTTAATCTTATGTGAAAATTTTAAAAAAATCGTTGAAGGCGTTTTCAAGAAAATCGGCTTTTAGTCACCTTAGTCTTAAGTACCGTTGTATCATACTTAGACCAAAACGTAGTACGCCATCATGTTGCATTACTTCGTACTAGTCCGAATATCAAATTTGAACTAAATCATTGCAGCCGTTTTCCTACAAATCGACTTTTTGTCAAATTGGCTATAAAGTACCATTGCTGCCAGTTTTGGTAAGCAGCACGATACATCATCTGATTGCAATTGACTAGACTAATTGAAATATGTAGTTTAATCAAAATCGTTAGAGCCGTTTTCGAGAAAATCCCTTTTAACTGAAATCGGCCTTAAGTAAACTACCCTTAATTTTGAGGTTAGAATGAAAATTCCGATTTCGCCTCTAGGGACTATCACACAGACCCTATATATGAAGTTTGATCTAAATCCATCCACTCGTTTAGGCTGTAGCCTCGTGCACAGACAGGCAGACAGACAGACAGACAGACGGCATTGGCGGACCTACTTTTTTGGACTTCTCCATCATAGTAATGTCAAGTTTGATTAAAATCTCGAGTTCCAAATTTTGCACGAATACAATACTTGCCCTATAGGTATAGGTGCAAGTAAAAACAAACAGTGAAATGAATTTGGGGAAAAACACTTTTAAATTTCTAAATAAGACCATACACTGTTCGAAAACCAGTTCATTCCTTGCAATAACACTGTTACATGTTAACACACTGTGATACCCCTTAAATGTTTCTTACTGAGCTCAGGGAACTGAGCCGGAGTAACTCTCCTTCACCTCCTCTCAATCTGTCTGCTCTAACCAGGGGCTCATTTCTTTAAATAGATACCTTTGCGAACTGGCCCCAATATACAATAGTACATCACGAGCATCCCTACCTTCGACTGGAGTAATACATAAGTCCCTGGGTAGCTCAAATGGAAGGCAGTAGATAATATGTGAATATTGTTATACACAGCCTCCTTGACCTAAACCTAACCTACTATTTCTTCTTCAGATACTGAAAACTCAATATTTTAAAGGGTCTTGAGACTGAAATGGCATTTTCAGCTTTTCAGTGTCCATTGGATATAAACGGCAAATCTATCCTGACGTACTGATAATACAAATGTATAGTCTGATAGAAGGATACTAATGGATATGCATCAGAATGCGATGTATCCTTGTGTAGTTTCCAGAGGCATATTCCAACCAAATGCAAAGAGGACAAGATGCCTAAAGAGGGTGCCATAACATTAATAAAAAGTAGTATTCAACGACCTGACAACCGTCCGTCGTGTTTCTTTTAATTATTTCTACACAAGCCGTGGAAACAAGGAAGAAGAAGCTGGTTGACCTACTAATTGCACACATGTTTCGGTATTAAGAATGAAAGGCCAATTACGATCAAAGTTTTTACAAAACTTAGAGATAATATTGAGATTGTTCCGAAAGTTCGTTAGTTAACATTAGATAAGAAAGCGAATGCGGCCAAAAGCTGACTTTATATAAGTACAATCACACAGGGAGTCCCAAACTTTATCTTCACCCATTTTCCACAAAGACACAAGCTTCCTTTTGTATAAAAGTCGGTCTACTTATAGTTGAAAAGCTACTTCGACTTATTTGAAATATGTATTTTTGTAAGTATTTTTAGGGTCAAGCTCAGCCGTTATCTTATCTTCGAATTATTTTACCCGACCCCCTTGTTTCATACAGATTTAGGCTTCCCGATGTGTCAATAAAGTAAACTACTCACCTCACAAAAGTCACAGTCAATCGAGCTTAAAAAAACCATTACCAGGAAACTAGGAAATATTTTTTTCTAAAAAAAATAAATATTAACCCTGACAAACAAGATGTGAAGACTGAGGCTGTGTTCAGATGATTGTCAGATCTACAAATATTGTCAGGTAATAATATTGTAAGCAAATTCTCAGACAATTGGCAGACGAGCCATCTGAATATAATCAAAATCTAACAGCCGTGTGAACTGACAATTTGACGCTGTAAATTATTTTGTTATTGTCCGATCAATTGCAGATCTGCAGATCAAAATATGTACATCTAGCAACCATATCGAATTGAGTAAAATTTTTGCCAATGTAGAACATATTCTCATTCGTAATTTAAACATTTAGAAAAACTACAATCCGTCAGGCACGGTCCTTCTTGCCTCGAATCAGTTCTAAAGTGGGCGTGGCGTATTATACCTATGTTTGGATTAAGATTTAATCCAAATCGGTTCTCTAAAAACGAAATAAAAAATTGACCTAAGACCTAAAATTATTCACATACACACGGGCATGACTAAATCGTCTTCGGTAAATATATGTACATATGTATACATATGTATTGTATATATATGTACATATGTTTAAATTATCGGTACCTTTTAGGTAGTAAAAAAGACAGGTTTATAACTACTTCTTTACAGAGGATGCTAATAATTTTACAATATGAGAAAGGATATACATATGTAAGTATGTATGACGTCCTAGTGGCTGAACAGTATCCTCTAACCTTTATTACCAATGTCCCACAATTTGATACTTTACCATTTACACTTCCGTCAGCAATGGTTGGGCGAAAAACTTTTGTAATGTACTCCACGAATAACCAGACGAAGTCTTGTGGATGGGATGTAAGGGTCGACCATATGCATATGTATGTATGTACATAGGTACTTATGCATGTGTTTCGTATACTTGAGGCCTTTGTGAAGCGATAATTCTGATATCTTCGTTCATCTCTACACCAATAAGACAACCTCAAACAATATGTCATGTAAAATAGATGGCATTGCACCAGTCCGAAATTCCAAAGCCCTTAATCGATAAAATGTACAGACAAGGCTATATTTACCCATGCCACGACTAAGTCCTTCGTTGTAGCTACCTGCCGCAGTATTGAAATCCTATTGTGAGACATCGAATATAGTCTAGTAAAGAACATGACTGTCAAAATCGTATTTCTGTAAGGATGTCAAGATTCAAGGTCTTTTAAAGGCTTTTTCCCGATCCACTCTTGATGCAATTGAATTATTAGATTGCGTTTCGGAATAGAGTAACGCAATATTTCGCCACAAAACGACGCAACATTAGTCTAGAATTTAGATACTAGGTCTTGCCCTAGTTACTCGTACATATATTGGTCACTCATGTATCTTGTCGAACCACATTTCCATAGGATCAGTGATGAATGATTTCAAATATGTACGCACTTCAAACGAGTTGGACGTGATTTGACAGCTGTACCTACTCCTCTGTCTAATTACCGTCAGTTTTGACCGAACTCTTTCATTGTAGACCTCGTACACAAAGAAATGAACAATTCAAGAATTATTCTGACGTTAAGTAAATTTCAATGACAGAAACGCAGAGAAAACAGAAGAAGGATGATAAATAGTCTTTTCCCCTCTCTCTTTAAACTAATTCATTAAAATTGTTCGTTGTAGATCTCGTCGATAGATCGAATCGATCACCTTGAAGGCTTCGAGTCACGGTTCGCACGTCGCGTCGTATCGCTTGACTTCGTGCGTAAGTCAATGCATAAATAAATTACTTATATATATATACATATACACATGCATATAGTATAAAAATAAAATCAGAAATATATTAAACTTTGGCGATTCTGCTATGGTCAGGGTCTTGATTTAGAATTGACTGCATCGCCCGATACCCGTAGAATGATATAACGACTGAGAGACTACTCGTATGTTTTGTGCATGAATTCAACTTTTGTTTTTTTTTATATTTTCTTAATTTTATTTTTATTTTGTTTTTCTGTTATTTTTGTATAAAAATTTTCGCAAATTGCGTTTACCTTCGTCAAATTGGAACAAACATATTTACGACACAATTTTCTAGAAGTCGTGCGAAATAAAGAACAGACAGTCGGTGGATGTGCATACGTATTGGCTCGGCAACATGGTCAATGAAATCAGGTAGGTATGAGCTGACGTCGATGTGGGATTCGATTGCAATTATTCGTTTGTTATTGGAAGGAATCGACAAATCGTTTGATATGAATACCGAATGAATGAATTGGTAGTTAGAATCGATTAATTTGTCATTTCACGGGTAAAGGTGCACGTCGTAGGCGATTTTTGACAACGCCACTGGATGAAGTCATACTGGGGAGATCTAAGGCAGATTTCCGTTCCGATTATTGATGAGGTGATTGGGAATTGTTTAATTAAAATGTGTTATGCAAATGAGGTCAGTATTCGCAAGTGGAATGAAGGTGGTACATTACTCGCATGCTGATGAGATACTCTTTTTAAGTTGATTTAACGGAAATTTTGTTTTTTATTGCAAAATGCTAAGTTTTTTCGGGTTTGTACGAGCATTCTTTCGGAAATTTACGCCATTGATTGTTTGGATGACGTGAATAAGGATTTCAAGTTTAACTGTATATAGATATGGTTGGTAGGTTGGTTTAGATCGGCCCTCGGTGAGGATGCACGCAGAGCAGAGGAGGTTCGTTGTACTGCTGTTGTGTAAGGCGGGTGGATCACTCTCTTACTCTGGGAACCATCCCCTCCTTTGTATGAATAAGCTAATCTTAGCCATGCAGGCGGTGCTTAAGATCGTTGAAAAGGTGTTCACCTAGATGACAAAATCCGATACTGATACTGTATTACCTGCCAACTAATCAGCTGCTTGACGAACGGCATTGATTTCGACTTGAAAAACACTGCAATAATATGGGAGGTTACCTAGATCTTTTGAGAAGACTTCGTCCTTAGTATACACACATTCTGTGGGCAATGAATATGATAAATGATATGTATATGTACTTCCACGCATATTTGTTTAAAGGCCGCAAGTAGAAGATTGTGCGTATTAGCGAGACAGACAGCAGTAAAGTTTTTATTATACCAGCTAAGAGCCCTTTCAAACTAACTTTTGCCACCCCAAAAGCGTTCCAAGATGAAGATCTTCAGGGATGTGGGACCATTATATGACACTCTGTGTTTAAAAGATATTCAAAAAGATGGTTTTAAAAAAATTACGGTATAACAAATACAACTAATAACCGTCTCTGCTAATTTAATTCCAGAACATAGAATTCCCTAAATATGCACGTAACTACTCTGACAAATACGTGGTACAAATCTGCACCTCTTTCCCAGAATCATTCCAAATTGCTCGAGTCTCCCACGCACTTTGACTCCTAATTTTATACCTCACGTCAAAGTTCAGATAAAATCCAATGTAGTTTTTATTACTACGAATACAGTTATGGGCGTTTAGATTTTTGAGAGCCGGTGGTCACAACTTTAAAAACGCTTACTCTAATTTTGGTGGTAATAATTGTCCCAACCGAGCCTGTTGTGCGAACGTTCTATATAGGTACACTACTGAATAGTCCAGTGGCAATTAGACAACGCACCGATCAAATACCGAAAATATTGCAGCAGTATGTGCTTCAGTTTAAAATGAGCCAAATCAGTCGATTCCACGCCGTTCCAAGTAATTGGGAGTCTCTCAGTCCATAATGTGGCGAATTTGGCGTAAAGATCTTGGCCTACAGATCTTACAAGATGAAATTATTTCAACAACTAAAGCCTTTTGATCATTTGAAGTACCGAGACTTCTTCGATTGGACTCTGTAAAAGTTTGAAGAAAATCCTCATGAAACACGTTTCTGGCTTGAGGGTTTTGTCAATAAATTTTCCTTATATGCATTATTGGACAGCAAAAAACGTACATGTGATTCGAGAGACCTCTGTCGTCCACAAAAAGTGACCGTGGGTGTGGACTTCACGCCGTGTCATGGTCAATGGAGTTCGCTATCGTGCCATCTTGGACAACTATTATTGCCCAGATTTGGATGGACTTTATATTAGTGATATGGTGTTCCAGCAAGATGATGTAACATGCCATTGATCTATAGAAGGGGAAGTTCACTAAACGTGTAATCTCGAGAAATGATCTGGTCAAATGGGATTTAACTCATGCGATTTAATGATGTTCGATTTGTTTTTTAAATATTATGTTAAGAATGTGTGAAAGAGTGGTAGAAACGGGGTCTCGGTGCATCGAATTCCATACATAATTGTAACATGTGTTTTACACACGGAATACATTTTATTCTGATTTCAGTCAATTATTCTGAGTTATATTTAGGTATAAAATTGTTATATCCTTATTGAATGCCCATTATGAAATAGCACCCACTAAAAGAAATTTAATCTACAGGTCCAGAGTGATACCTTCATTTGTCTTCATTTAAAGACTCTTATTTTTCTTATTCCCAAGAATTGATAACAGCCATCCCATATAGAACAAAGCAGCCACTCTTCACCTAGACAAAATATTTTCAAATATTATGTTCATTTGCAACCCCAACATCTATTTTTGGATTCCCTCTTCTATAGCACTTATCGGATTCGCTGATTGGACCTTCCTCAAAATAAACACTTCTTATGCAATTTGAATATAAACAATCAACCAAGTGCAAGTGAGAGTGTGCCCACTCACACCCTGCATGCCTGCCTCTAGTACTGGTTCGGATTGAAAATAAATCATATGGGCTTAGGAGCTTCCGAGTGGTGGCCAGCATTCAAAGCGAATTTATTTTCGGAATTCGTTGCAAAAACGAAGAATTAGGTGAAGGACACGTATCGACAGAGAGTAAGTAGCCGTGCCAACAATTCGTGTAGCCAATTAGTTAGCGATAGGTGTTTCCTTAGTAACAAGTACAAGAGTGCCGGCGATAATCTCACACCATCGAAGGTCATGCAATTGCCAAATCAAAGTCGCATAAACCCCAAATCATAATGGGCCGTCGTACCAACCGATGCCTGTGCGGACCGATAAATGGAATAGTTATCGCAATTGTCATGATCATTTAACCACGCGCCCAAGCTTGTTTGCCCAAATAACTTGTTGGCACCATTCATCTGGGCACAAATCTGCTCAATCATTTCTGTAGAAATCTCGACAAAAAGCTGAAGCTAATAGTTATTTATATCTATTTGTTAATTGTGCCCGATGCGTAGAGAGTGTGTGGGGCTGTGGACCCAAATTGAATCAGCTCATTCTCGGCGATTACTAATTTATCATTTTTTCATCTAAGCCACATGACGGCCAGGCATTTGCCTTTTTCAACTGAGGCAGTGTCATCATTTGAAATGCAGTATGTCCTCGCATCACGAATGGGAGTCATCATCGCTTGAAATTGCAATAAATAACACATTTCCCATAAATAGTTGTAAAAAATCACACAAAATAGAATTGTTTGCTATTCGAACAATAACTGTACGGGGTATACGAGAAGTATGTACTTTGTATCTGTATAAATTGATTGCAGCATCGATGACGGGCCACAATGCTGCTCGCCTCAATTGAGAAAAACCGAGGCCTTGGCCTTAGCGAGTTTTATTTTTCTAATATGTCGTGTTGTCTGCGCATTTGCACAGATCGCACTTTGTGCAGCAATCGGGGAATAAAATTAAATGCAAGGCACGGTGGGGAAGCGAAAGAAATATGAAGTCGGGCGAATCGATCTCAGGGCGCTATTGGCCCTATAGTGAGTGGGTTAGACTGATCATGCTTTCATCATATCTATTGTACGATTGTTTTATAGGCGTAAGCGGCAAGTGGAAACAGTGAAAGACCGCACTGAGACAACTTGGTTTCTATGATTTCATTGCTTATAAAGGAACTGTGTTTTATTGAAAAATAAGTAAAAAATGATAGTGTCCAGGTACTAAGTATAATATGACACAGTTCTGCGTCCATAATGTCTAAAACATTCCTAAATAAACTCAGACCAGCTTTGAAATAACTCGGCCCATACATCACTTCGGGAAAACAAAATTCATGCCTAACCTGGCTCCTAGTGTAAATCTAGAAATATCAGTAGAAACGGAGATTGAGCAGGTGTTTGAATATAAATATCTCGGTCATGAAGTCAAAATAAGGAGAGACAACTAAAACTAAATCAACTACCTAAACCTGAAAACTGACCAGACTACGTGCTATCCTTAATTTGATTGCGCTAGATACGCAATTAAGCGTATTTCATTTCATTTAAGCTTCGGCTGCAGTTTGTTCCCTAAGAATGAGTGGAAAATAAATACACAAATACAGCGTTGGACTGTGGAGCAAGGGGCTCGAGGTTCGAGTCGCAGCCAAAACACCTAAAAGATTTTTTCAATTCCCCATCTCTCGCGAGCGTCTGACCAACATCCGAGAGTATAACTTGTCATGAGAAAGCTTCTCAAATAATAAATTGCCCTTAGGACACAGCATTAAACAGTAGGACCCTTCCATTCGTGTAAAGAAGATAACACCCACAACACGAATGGTTGTGAGAAGCTAGGCCCTTCTGGCGACCTGTTGCGCTAAATATTTATTTATTTTTTAAGCGCCCTACACCTTGAACACGATTCCGCGGTAATGAATTAACTGCTAAGTTAGCTAGTCTCTTCTCACATTTAAATTCGCTTTGATCGTGCGCAACCTGGTCACCGAAAGGTGATGTACACTCCTTATGCCTCGTCTTAGAAAATTATGATCCCAATTCAACGAACACTTTACAGACAACAACTGACTCTTTAAAGTTTGCTTTGTGAATGTCCAAGTTTCAGCAGAACTAGAATGGTTCAGAAGGGCTTTTCCAGCCTTATACTAACTGCTCTGTTATGAAGCCCCATTTGGCAATCGAAAGTTCCTTTTTTTGTGTCACTTCGGCCTTACAATTTCACTGGACATCTGAGTCACCAGGAACCATTGTACAATATCTCATTTAGAGATACGCGACATTGTGGTACCAATTTATACCTTAATATTATTATTCGAGCTGCTTGATGTCCGTACCCGATATAGATCTCATCAGCACCCAGTCAACGTTTTAACGAAAAGCCACAACCTCGGCTTAAAATACACTGCTAGTAGTCTAACAGATAAGCTTACAGAAGGAGCTGTCTTAGATCCATTGGTGTATATCGGTGTGCAGAATTACTAGTTATCGTGTTTCCTGCCTAATTCTGTCAGTTGGAACTATGAGCGAGGTATTGAATGTTGAATGTTGCAAGGCATATAACAACTGGTTTAGTTGAGTTAACTTTTAGCCCTTCCGCTGACACCAATCATTACATAAATTATTAATGATAAACCCTTCGCAGCCCTTTGCTATTATGACTAAGTTACCTGTATAGGTTTTAGTTAGAAGTCCGGAACTGATTAAGTCTTTGAAAGCTGCATCTACTACAATGGTTCCTAGGAGTGGAGATAGGACTCCACTTTAAGGAAATTCTTTAATAGATTTGCAGATGTAGTTCTGCTGCTAAGTGTATTTCATTTCTATCTAGTTGACATGTACACACATCTATGCATTTGACATCAACAGTAGTTCTGATGGATTCACAATATTTATCAGAAAAGACTACAGAGATCCGCAGAAAGGTAAAGATTGGGTTTGCTGTTTTAAAGAGCTCACTGTTCAGATTTCAAGTCAGCTGTGTAGCTTTTGTGAAAAGTTCCGAATGCTACTATACTATGCGCAGATCCAGTCGCGGTGAATATACATCACACAATACAGGGTATATTAACGATGGTATCTAGAAGGTCAAAGCGCTCTCGGTTACCTTTGTAGTGATACTGTAATAGTGGATAGTATGTGATTTATGAGTTCTCTCTGAACTGTAACGACTCGTCCATTTAATAACCGTAGCCGAAAATAGACACTTACTCCCTATTATCGCATTCGCATAACACACTCACTATATCTTATTCTGTCCAATGATTCAGCTGTCACATATTCCTTTCAGCTTATCAAAGACTACCCGTATATGCTGCGCCCCATTTCTGCGCCTGATTTTTTCTCTTCCGCCATCCCTGTCAGTAAGTTGCTGAACTTGAAAGATAGAGAGAGAGAGAGAAAAAAAGCGGAACTAAGGAAATTAATTAAATTACCTATCATTTAATTTTGAAAAGATAAATGTTAGTTGCACTAACTGCGAGAACGAGTATGCATATCAGGCGCTCATATTAATATTGCGCTCCCAGTGCACGATTGGGGTGTTCTTGAACACAGTCTCGACTTTATTACTCGATTGCACAGCAGCCCGCAATTACTGTTGATGTGCAGTAGTTCACTCGCCCACAGGAACTAACTAAAAGGGGGCGGACGTCAGTCTCGGAGAGAAAAAATAAAACGGATGACTTCCTTATAGACGTTCAAGTTCAACGACGAGATATTTGCATTGATCGTGTCATGGGGTACAATGACTACGAGTGTGACACTGCCCGACCCACACTTGGGCATGCAAACAGTTCTCCGGCGCACTGCTGCGTCTGGCGAAGCTTGAGGTGATCGTCTATAATTATTTCATTCGCTTAATCGGAGAAATTGGCGAGCTTTTCCGCGTGATAATGTGTGCATGGTGCTATTTTTATACGCCAAGGCCACTTCCGCTTTGTGTTTTATTAACCAAGTGCGTTGCATTGAAATGCCGGCGACAATTCTATTTCTGTGATACTCATGTTAATCGTTGTTGTTGATCAAATCTACAAGGTGCTACCGTGATCAGAGTGTCCTCCATTAGATTATAGGTGAAGGCGCTTACCCTTATAGGGCGCGAGCTAATGTGTTCACTTGTGCAATTAACAGGCACGCAGTGAGGGGAATTAATGATGCGCTCGCATTTCACTTCGAATCCGATTGGAGTGCAAAGTGAGGAACTGTTGACAGTAATAAAGCCTTTTGCGGCACACGCTGACGAATATTGATTTACCGATATGGCATTATTGCGATTACATGTGAATGTCAGAATGAATCCAGAATTTGATGTAATATTCGAATATGTCGAACCCGTCAGAAGGGAGTCCAAAATGGTCAGTATGATACATGGCATGCACGAGTATGGGTTTATATATGACTTATGTACATATGTGTTTTTAGGCACGTTTGTCCTGAGCCTCAATCAACAAGACCGCAGCACAAAGAAACAGCTCGTTGACAGCCTAGTTTGTACTTTCAAATATCAACATAAACATTCTGTGCCATAAACAAGTAGCTTCCATGCCTGTTTAGAAATAGTTTGTGTAGGGTTATGAGACTATCATAAAGTACTGGGAACAATCGCGATCCCTGGGGAACCATTATGATAACAAGCCATCTCCTTCATGCATTTGGTATCCAAAATCCTCTGAGTTGTCGACAAAATACTTTCCCTGTTGTTTAAATCTACTTCGAGCTATGTCCTGGCATTCACAGAGTAATAGTTTGATGTCCTCCGAGACGTGAAGCTCACTGCAGTATCTGTGTTTGATAATTCTAATCTCATGTCGTACCTCTTCAGACGGCAATACCCAGAGAGAATCGCTATCAGTATTAGTAACTGCGACCTGCTAAGTTTCAAAATTTTTGCAGATTTTCTACGATCTAACATAGTTTACAAAGCCTAAGACAAAACACCCTCTGCCCTCTTAAATATAACCATTTTAGGGGTCAGCCATGACCTCTTTAGAATAATTCTCTTAGCCACACAGATCGGTGGCTAACTGTGTTGTTTTGTGGAAGATCTGATCCTTTTTTGACTATCGCCCCTTTCGGTCATCTCAATATTGCAGTGTCCAGGTACCCAGCATAATCTGAGGCAATACCTGATTCAGATTTTATGATGTTGTTTTTTAGCGCTGAACCGTAGCCTGACGTTCAATGTCCCATCTCTAGTAAATCTGAAGTTCTTAGCACAGTTAGAACCTCTACTTGGAATGTACTGCAACTGTCTGCGAGTCTTAGGACTACTTGGGTGTCTATGCCTCTCAATGATATGGTATATCGAAGTCCAGGGTACCGAGTTGTCATTCAATTCATTAAGAATGTCGGGAGGTGATTCCCTTAAAATTAAGCAATGCCCCAAACGGTCAGACTTACAGTGCCGTACATTATTGAGCCAAAGCATACCTACTATAACTGGCCCTTAGTTTTATTTCAAAATCGATTGGTTTAACTCTTCCACCATGCAAGAATAAGAATGAACCTGTTCATCATGATAGTGCATCCTTGGAGGTTTTAGGCTTCACTCTGAAAATTTTCCAGTCGCAGTCAAATACAAAACCCTTGTGTCAAATGAGAATAAACTACAAATGACCACGAAGAAGGGACACAACGTTCGACGCTTTAGCACTGTTCAAGTAGCCAGGTACGACAAAGAGTAGTTAAGTAAGCGGGAAACTCTCTGCTGTCTATGGGAGTCAACGAATGACATCTTATAAAAAGCCAAGATAAGACGATAGGTCGCCAAAACGTCGCGCAAAACAATTGAGCAATCAATGTCACTCGGGATAAGTTAAAGAGAGCTGAAACGTGTTGCAGAACTCCAAAGACGATGGCACGCAAAAGTTGTTGGTACCCTACGCTCTTCGAGGAGTGACAGGATCTTGACAGGGTGATAGGGAATAAGGGAAGTAGATCAAATAAAACGAAGTTTTACTTAGTTCTTCCCAGAAGTGAGAAGAGGAAGATTGCTAATTCACCAAGTGGAAGGAAGTAAGGAAAAGGCCGTCACTTTAGCATCAATGATTTACCTGTCAAATATAAATTTTATTACAAAATGTATACAAAATCATTCGAAGCCATCATAATCTGATCTGAATCTAAACTGGTCGAGTGGTCACATATTTAGTCTGAGCAAAGTTAGCTGTTTTATCGTTGATTGACTTTCAACATTTGACATTCAACGAGGGTCATGCGTATGCACTTGCATTTGGCGCAGCACAGTTCGCTTCCCCCGTTCGCAATAAATTCAGAATAAATCTCAATTTCATGGCGAATACTCAACTTACATATGTCAGTCGATGTCACAATTTGCGCAACTAGTTGTGAAAGGCACCTGCAAGCTGCCACTTTGTGTTTGTTATTCTCCAGTTATGCTTTTAATCTAATTAGACGACGTGTTCATGACCTATGCGCGCGAGAACATAAGGGAACTCGGCGGTGGGAACGTTCAAAACAAACTGGGGGCTGTCAATTAGTCGGTTAAGTTTTTATCATTCAACGGATAGCCAGACACACAACGGAATCTTCGAACTTAACGTCGAAAGAGTGTGTTTTTATGAATGCAACAACTGTCGTGTTGTATTGACTTTTTCAACAATATGTAACACTGGCTCATTTTATTATTCTTCAACTTGTGCATCTGTTTAACCTTCTCTATGGTTATGACACGGTTGCAGTTATTTATACAACTGCTGTAAGTTCAAATAAAATCGATGGTTTATTGCCTCTTTTACGGTTATGTTCAGTAGAAATAAAAAGTCGACAACGAGGCTAAACAATTTGCAGATTAGCTACAAAAATAACTACTAATCCAATATCGGTGTAGCGAAACCAAGATAAATTTAGTGACATAAACTATACATAAATGTGTTGTGTTATTGATACTTTGTATGAAACGTCAAAAGTACGTTGATGTCATCGAACAATTTTTTGTTGCAGTTATTACTGGGCTTTTACTTTATCTTTATTGTGGCTTGTGTTTGAAACTTTTATTTTGTTGTTTACCTTAGAGCTGACGAACTGGAGTGTCAATCCATACGCAGAACTGCCAAGTTTCTGTGATGACGTTGCCAAGCCCGGTGTCGTTTTTTCGTTCAATCCTACATTGGCTGGCAAAAAACGCGCCTACTATGAAGAAATAGTATCTGAGGTCAGATTTTATCCGTACTATGACTAAGCCATGAACAAAAGTGCTTTTCGATATGATAGTGTAAGTTTATGTTTGGTTTATAAAATTTAGAGGAACTTATTGAAGACCAGTAAAAATCGTTTAGTGCAGCGGTACATTTTTGAAATAAGAACAACAGAACGGAGTATGACACTGCCCGAAGGTAATATTCATTTCAAACCGGGGGAAGAAAGACCCAAGTTGAACAGGCCGATAAGACTAACATTTCGAATCGATGAAAAACAGCTATGAATAATTATTTAAGGGAGGATGTACTAAGATATCTCTTCTTCATAATTTTCAGCACGCCTATGAAGCAAGGAGATTCGCAAAGACTCCCCTATACCAGCTTACTGAGTCTATTTAAAACGATCTTGAAACATAAGCGATAGTAGTGTATGTCTCCTAGGACACCGAAAAAACATTCGATAAATCATCGTATGAAGCAATTGTACGAAATCTAAAATACGAAATATGAATACATACATATGTAGTTATTATTGCCTAAAGGGACGTGACAGAACTGGAGAATAAGTCTTGACGAATAAATCTTTTAAAACGACTAGTGCTGATAAGGCTATCGGGTGCAAAACTAATGTCAGTAAAAGAAGTTGAATATATGGGACTAAAGTTTAAGAGTTCACTTATCTGAAAAAAACAACAAAAGAAATAACCAGGAAGGCCTGCGTGCGGACTCCAATGATTTGCCGGAGTTTAGTCGCCAAATCCATGAGCAAGAAATATATGTCATCTGAAATATACGTCATAGAGAGATGTGGTCAAATCAATTAATAGGAACTATGAAAAGTGTAATGTTTACAACTAAAGCGTCAGATAGCCAGGCTGCTATCATGGCACTTGATCCCTAGCAAGAAATGTAGGGAAATGTAGTAGCGGAAATGTAGACGATCACAGTCTTAAAGAACAATTCTAGAAACTTGAAAGAGAAGAAAGAGAGCAAGATACGAAATTTTTAGTGCAACATAATTGGAAAAGATTTGAGGCATGCCTTAGTATGACTAATTATGTAAAATTAAGGACCTATTAAACTGGGTATCTGAAGAAGATCTCTACATACTTTGCGATGAGCCCAAGTAATATCCCAGAACATGTGCTGGGACTATTGAAAGAGGGAAAATGTATACAATCAATTGCTCTTTGAGGTGATGGAGCTTATGTTAGTTTGTGACTGAGAAATAAACAAGAGAGGCCCTATAAAGTATATATTTTAGTGAATAGGATCAATAGCAAAGAAAATTTAACCATATCCATTCAACCGCCCATCCCTCACAACTCTTTGGGCCTTGAACTCTGACCCAAAAGGATAAAATTTCATATTTCCGCTTTTAAGAAAGCGAAACAGTACAAGTGTAAATGAGAAATTCGTTCAACTGTTGGTATGCTAGCACAGCTATGCTGAATTTATGTATAATGGATTGACATTTAAGATCTCGTTATCAGACAGTCTAGTCTAAAACTCACTTTTACATAACTTACATCTCAAGGCAGTTAGCAAATCTGAATCAGTACCAACCATTCGTCACAATATCACTCATTATTGTGTTCATGTCGTTTGCAGTTTGAGAGCCTCTATATGGTTCATGTATTTACTAAACCAGAGAGAACAAGTTGTGCGCAGCCCCTCAAACTGTGTACCAGACATGAACCACTCTTTAAGAAGCTCACTTCGAATCGTATAATTTGTTATTATTGATTTATTTCATTTAAAACAGCACTAGATGCCAGAATACCTCTCTATTATTATTAAAAACAATTAAAGATATAATTCTGGATACAAATATTTAAACGAATTAGTTAATAACTAATGTTTACTGGCATCTATATGTCCTATATTTAAACTTGGACACGCTTCACATACAGCCTCGGTGGCGCAGTAGGCAGCGCGTAAGTCTCATAATCTTAAGGTCGTGAGTTCGAGCCTCACCCGGGGCATTTATTTTTACTTTTCCTTTACCTTACTTGTTCTGCATACAACACCATTTGTTCAAAATAATTTTTCTTCCAGAACTCGTGTCCTCGCTCGTCACTTCTGTCGTCATGAGGCCAGAGCTATCCACTTTCTATTTTGTTTATCCATTCTAAAGTGGGATGTCCATTACGATCATGGTGTTCTTTTCTTTGTCATTAGAACCTTTAAGCAAACGATTTGCTTCCCGCGGCTGACCTGCTGGAGCAACTTAAGAAAAAAGAAGACCCCCAGTACAAACAGAGGTAAGGTATCTCGATCAGAGGACCTATAACAAAGGTGCTCCATCTATCTACTTACTTATTTAGAAGCCGCTTCATTTCAGTGTGAACTTGGGTCTCAAATAACAAACCTCTCGAATTGACCCGGTCCTTAGATAACTGGCTCCAGTTGCGAACTTCAAGTCAATTGATATCTACTTGTACGCCGTAGGTGACGGCGAGATTTTCCTTTGAAGACCTACGTTGTTTCTTTCGGGTTTGATTCGGAGACGTTTGTAGCCGTATGTCCATCCTTTCTACATGTCCGACTCATCTTAGACGATTGAAGCCCAATGTTTTAACTGGGTCGATATTGAATTTCTAATTCTTCTTCCTCCAGAAGAGGGGAGGAGAAAAAGGTCCTGTGTAAAAAGAAAAGGATGCACGCAGTCTCTCAGCTTAAGAGTATCGAAGAGCCTCGCGATAGGAACACCCGGACTTTTTTTAGGAAAGCCAACGAACTGGCAGCTGGCTTTAAACCCGGAACGCAGGATCTTCGCAAAAGGGAATAGTAGATGTATTTAAGGAGCATTTCCACCAGCTACTTAATGGGCATCAAGTAGAGGTAGTCATTGGGCAAGAAGAGAACCCGAGTTTAGCCAATTAAGATGATATCCCGCATCCCACTTTTGAAGAGGTTGATTCATCAATTTTAAAGTCGCATATGCAGCATTCATCATCTTGAGGTCTACAACCGAATTTGGGATCCCGTCAAAACTAATCCAGCTGTGCCGCTTGACGCGGTCCAATCTGTAATCACTCTGGACTATTCCAAACATTCACCCGATTTCGGCAAGGAGATGCACTGTCATGTAATTTCTTCAATCTTGTGCTGGAACAGATAATGCCCAGGGTAGGTGTTAGCGGTTAAGGTACTATCTTCAACAAATCTGTCCAGCTGCTGGCATACGCAGATGACATTGACATCATCGGTCGCTTTCAGCGAAGCTTTTACGGCAATTGAAGAACAGGCGAAATGAGTTGGCCTTGAAGTGAATTAAAACAAAACCAAGAATCTGTTGTCAAAAAACAAAGAAGCAACAGTTCATCGCTTAGGACACAACGTCACTGTTGTCAACAATAACTTCGAAGTAGTTAGGGAGTTTACCTACCTCAGAGTAAATATCAACTCCACGAATGACAACCTAGTGGAGATTCGGCGAAGACTTACCCTAGGAAACCGCCGCTACATCGGTTTGGCGAAACAAATGTATTCAAAACTCCTAACTTGCGAAACATTAACGAAATGTTAATTAATCCTGTCAGTTTTGCTATATGCGGCCGAGTGTTGGAGGATAAGCAGGAAAGCGAGCTCTATGAGTTGTACCAAGATGTGAATGTAGTCCAAAAAGCCACAACAAGTCGACTACAATAGCTCAGTCATATCGAGCGAATGAACAATATCGCTCCAGCAAAGAGGATCTTCGAATTACAGCCTACAGGTTCGAGTCGACAACTAAGACCGAACCTGCATTTTAAGGATGAAGATCTGGACAACTGGAAGCCACTGATATGAATGAATAGCTTAAAATACTGACATTATCCCTTCAATTTATTTACCCCTACCAGTATTCTGCTAACAAGACCAATCTCTTTCAAAGGAACCTACCCAAGTACGTACCACTCAAATGTTCATTTCCCCTAACTCACTGACCATTTATCTTCTATCCACTTCACTTCTTGACTCTGAATCGCGGTTTAAAGTCACCAAAAATTTGATTTATTTAAAATTCAAGTCAATAACACAGGCCGGCGCGCTATAAATGTAATCCACACCCAATAGTCGAGTATATTAACGCCTATTAAACGTATCGCAGAGGGTTCGATGTTCGATCGAAGGACCATCAACCCCTTTCGTCCACAATGCTAAACGAAGTGCGCTTTCGAGAACAACAGAACTGTCCGTCGACATACAAAGGGTTGACGTTTTGTTTTGAATTTTATAATGAACATGAATACGAACAAAAAGGAGTTGGTCCTACACGCAGGACCAGGAGAGGTGACATTAATGGTTTACCAGAGAGGATATGCATTTTCAGTTCCCATTTTCTACTGGCACAATGCATTTACATGGGAAAGCAATAGGGTTGGAAACACTTCTCAAAATAACTGAGTTTTTCTGTGAGGACATTCTTTTCAAACAAACACAAGAGGCAGATGTTTGTGTTGCATTTTTGGTGGCGTTTGTGTTTGTTTCGTGCGCTTTACCTCTGCTTGTTGCCATGTCAGGAGATGCCAATGGTGTTTTCATAGATGATTGATGAATGATCATTGCTGCACCCTTCAAGCGCAAGGGGTTGTTTGGTACAAAAAGGGTGGAATTCCACCGTAATCATCAACGGCAGTGAGGAAATTTATTAATCGACAGTGCTAAAGCGGTGTCTGATTGATTGGCATTTTTTTTTACTGAACTTGTGTGTAATCTTTCGGTTTTGGAAGATTTTTTACATTTAATTAGGGAATCCAGGGGATTGAGAGAGGGCCACCGTTCTTGCACTAATGCAAGGGATTTTGATTTACTGCCACATAATCGGGTTATTTATACATACGTCCATACATACATATAAGAGATATATCGTACTTCACCTGCGATCGGTTTTCTGTCCCAACTATGTATTTATGTATGTGTGCATGTATTTAGATTCTATAGGATTGTTTATCCGAAAAAGGTGAGAGTGGATGAGAACGCATAAGACCTGCGAACTCCAACTCTCAGCTTTCAGATTGGCAACCAGCGGTTCCCAGGTACCTTGATTGCGTAGCCATCTCTTCACATAGTCTTGACGTCCCCAGATGAAAGAGGCAGTAAAGATCGACAGTTCTGACTTCTAGATGGAAGACAAAATGTGCGTCTACAGTACCAGTTAGGTAGGACAAAGTGAATACGTCTCGCTGTGAGCAGTATTGAATTAATCGAATCACAGATCAATAAATAAGAAATATATGAACTCTTAAGGGGCCAATGGCAGCACTCACTTTTCTTGCTGGACCTACTGACATTGGAACAGACAGCCTCAAGTAATGGTCATATATGTATATAGAATGGAAGTGGTCATTCTGGTTGGAGGTTGTTTAGCTTTGCATTAGTTAAAACATGAGCAGGACTGAATCTCGAATTCAGTTCTCTCTGCCACGAAGAGGTAATTTGAGTTTCAAAAACAGGAAACAGTTACAGGGTGTATTGGTAGTGTTTTTGGTTAAAAAGTCGCCCACGTGCATGGATTTGCGGATGATGCTGATTTCAAGAGTTGTTTAGTCACAATGCCGGTCTCTTTCGACGAATACTCTCCCTCACACGCTTCCTAACACTTAAATAATATTGTTTTAACCAACGAAAGAGATTTTGAGTAAACATCACGAATGTCAAAGAAAACAGTGAGCAACACGTTGACTTTTGATCAATTTTGATGTAGTTTCTTTGCTTTTGGTTCATTTGAGTGTCAACAATTCGATCCCTGTTGGCTTGTTTGCATGTCATAACCCAAGTCCTGTCACCTGTCACGATGCTAATTCTATCATATCTACAACTCTTTCGTTATCCTTTAAAAAAAATCATATGTTTTGGAATAAGCCGTGCTGTCTCATGCACAAAACATCAAAGGATAGTTCTTGTAAAAGCTCTCTCAAACCATATTGACTATTGTTGAGCATCAGTTTTTTCACGGATAAGGGAAGTCTCCAACTACTTCACGGCCCTCTTTAAACGTTTTATGCCACACAAATGCGATTTATTCATTCAGACATGGAATCAAATGCTGGTATGACTCCGTAGATTATACGATTTAGGTTTATCGGTGACGCCAAAATCCTTTGGATTTAACACGAATTAAGGACATTAATCGCTGGACACAGATTGGACGCAGTGCGATCTCCTGCACAATGATATGCCTTTAATCTGGAAGCAGTCAATGGAGTAGTATTCCTATACTTTGGTGAGGTGGAACCTCTTTTTTAATCTCTCAAATCATTGCATATTCTTTCCAACTAAAGCAAATTCTCTGACAAGTCCCTAACTGGGAATTAGCCGATCAAGGCTACTCTGGTACAAACATCACCTCCGGTACATAACCGGCTCCAAGCTCTCATGTTTCTCTGTGTGTACCTTATCCACCCTGATCGATAGCACCACCAGGCAACAACGTTAAGTTACTATGACCAACTATGTGTAAGAAGTTGTCTGTCGGACTTTTGAAACCTAAAAGACTACCTGTTGGTAAATATGTATGTGTTTGTTGATAGCACGTTTGAAAACACGAAATTTGAGTAAACCTTACTATTCTTTCATATTTTGCAAAACGATTACACTGACTTTTGAAAATCCAGGTAGGAATGACTTTGCTTTTAGAAAACTCAAAAACTTATTCTAATGAGAAAAACGACTAGTGGCACAGTGTATTATTAAACTGTATTTTGTTGACTTTAACCAACTCATTCAAGTTACATAATTTGCAACACAGTCCATCCATTGACTGTCATTCAAATCAAGCAAGTAGGATTTGTCAAAATGCAGCAAGACCACCGTAACGACATTAATTTAATTTTTCCCAATGCCCCTACAACATTAGTAATCATTGCATCCATTGCACTACAAAAGGACTTGGCCAAACACAATTTGCATTTCTCTGAAGTGCACAAATTCATGAAAGCATTGGCATCCCGCAGAGCAAACATGCAAAGCCCAACGCCAAGGGGAAGGATGGAACCATTAAATTTATCGCCGAGTCGTTGAAAAGTATCTAAAGGGAGAAATTCGCTTTTGAAAATCAATGAACCGATAAAAGTGAGACAATGATTTCTAGTCCACCCAGCAGCATCCCTTCACCCCTGCTGCCAATGATGAGTCCTTTCATCTGAGTAATTGAATTGCAATGCGCTGTTAGAGTCCCTGACGTTAACGTTCCCTGTCATTGATTGAGACGAGCGTGCCATTGATGAATGATGTCAGTAACTAAAGGACTCGTTTTTTATGAGGATGCACTTAATCACTCCAACTCATGGTGTTACATATGGCAAGCCAGAAAAAAGTGTCACTGCATGTGCATGCCAGTCATCTTCATCACACGGCCTGAGTCTTAATTATGCTACTCTCGAGTGGGCTGGGAACAACATGAATCAAAACAAAACCCGATTCAATTATTTAATCGCCCACACAGCTAATGCAAATGAGCTGCAAGTAGAGGGAAAACTTCACCCAAAGACACACAACAGATGTCGTAATGTATCGTGGAAAGCCAATCAAAATTTTAATAACAGCTCTGTGATGGGTTCCGCGATATCGCGCGGTGGAAACCGCCGATTGACAGGAAACCCGATATCTAATGGACTACTACTAGTAGGTACATGTAAGCCTCGAGCTGCGAACAAATGCCTCTGGAGGAAGACAAACGCCAACACATGTGACAAATTGTCACACACTGCACTCTGTCAGGACTGTGACAATCAACGGAATGTTGTGCCTTGACGCGACGCTGCCTGCCAGACACGCCTTTGAATAGCTTATGTGTTATGTTGTGCACCGTGTACCAGCGCCAGTGAAGGGCGTAAGATTGATTCTGAAACAATTCGCCCGCAGTTGCGTACCGTCACAATGCCCTAATTTTAATAAAACAACATTAATCTTGTTCGGTTGATGTTTTGTTGGAATTTGCTGTCAGTGTTTGTTGTTTAACCCTCCCCGGTATGACTCGATGGGTTTAATTAGGCATGTGCGCTTGAAGTTTTGGGTATGATTTGCTCACCCAAGCCTTGAGCGCATAATGAGTAATCAACGTAGATAAGGATTTTTCACGCTTCTTTGATTTATGGCTTTATTCGGGTATAGACGTCATAGGGGCGTCGTTAGAAAGTGTAACATTTTGTAGTATTCAGTGGTTAATGCTGCTTCGTTGGGAAGTTTGAACCAGCTTTCAATTGTTTGTCTTGATCGAAACAAGTGAAAGCTTAACTACGGCAATCGACCATAAAAATAAGTGCAATGAGTATTACCTGCCATGATATGGTATGGCAATCAGGAAGTGTGCTACTGGTCTAGGAGGAGATCAAATACAACTAGACATTGAACAATTTCGAAAGAAAAATTCTTTGTCGAATCGAAAGAGCTACAACTGTGAACTCTATGGGCTCTACCAATGTGTGAATACTGTCCAAAAATTCAGAACACGTCGGCTTCGATCATATTTTCGACCTCAAAGTTCGAGACGATAAAGAAGCAGAAACTCCGTTTTAGTGCTCCGTCTGATTGAAAGTAAGCATACCCGCAAAGAAGTAAGGCCTTCACAAGAAGGTGTGTATTTGTAAGCCGCGGTATCATCAGCTCCAGGTGGTGTCTGTTACATGGGTATCCGATAGTAGATAAACGATGAGCGCATTCTTTGACTGACTACACGCGTGGTACTGGACGCTCGGAACTGAGCAAGCGTATCTTATAGACTACACATGTGTCATACGGGCATTTCTGGTGATTAGATAGGCAGTACCTAAGGTCTCAGAAGTTCGGTAAGTTCGGCAAGAGATCGTCAGAAAAAGAACGTACAGTGAAGGAATCACCCTATAGCATTAACGATGAAGCCCACAGCCAGACTACAGAATACCTTGCCCGGAACCTAAGCCAATACGGATTTTTCAAGATCGAGAAGAGAGAGTGCTCTTAATGGTTCAATAGTTCAATAGAAAAATCTGCATGTCTAACCCTCGAAAGCGTGTACGAGTCCCAGGTCCCAAGGGCATCACTGTTTATGAAATTGTTGCTCAGATTGATCCATTGCTTCGAATACCAAGTTGGTGCAACATCCCTCCAACTTGATCATGTCACCTAAAGTGAGGTCTTTCTCTACACTATTCCGGCTCATGGTTTCAGAGAGCTTCTAGTTGTATGTACTCCATTTATCATAATCAGCGTTTTATAAAGAGTCACTAATACTGCTGAAGAAAGGACTGTGACCCCCAATTGGCTTTTTAGTCCAATGAAACGTCGATGGATGGTAAGATTGTCTGAATTAGTAGCAGAGTCTAGTGAACACCTTCCTTTAATATCTTACAGTTATATTTACATTCTTTGTTTCGACTCAGTTGAACATTTTACTCATCTTAGTCGCTTAGAGGCCTCAATACTCCCAAAACGATTTTTCACATTACACACCGTACCTTCGAATATTTTATTACCTTTGTCGTATGTACATATTTACGTGTATGGACTTAATAGGCATCCGATGTAAACGTATGAGTTACGTACGATACATTCTAAATTGATTTTTCCCATCAACGACCTTGGTGAGCTCTGAATAATTTGAGTTAGCAGATTGCGTTCTCTATCGTCATCAAAAGCTAAACAAAGAGTCTTTGAGAAAGTGGATTCCATTGCGAGGCGTATTTTGCAATGCGCCACATATGTAAGTCTTACTGATCCATTCCCATGTAAGCATTGTGATGAACAAACTCAGACTTTAGTTTTTCCCGAACTTATGTTTGCTACAACTTCTAAACTGTCCAATACCCTTTAGTCCTTTTGTGGAAGATTTATGATTATACCTTTTTCCATTCATCGGGTAATTGCTGATTTTCCAAACATATCCGAGGCTAAGAAAATCTGTTTATTTAAATGGTTGTGCTTGAAAAAGTTCGACAAAATTATAGCTTTATAGCATATGGATAGAATTTCGTTGTGTATACTCGGCAACGACTTTTTCCTTTTAAATAGGCAATGCTATTCTCTTCACTTCTGTTTCTAGACATCGCAAGCAGCTTTGATCATAGGTAGTGGTTCCACTTAACATTTACCTATAGCTACGCTCAAAGTTGGTACCGATCTATTTTTCTTATTTCTGTATGTAGATATGCATTATTTTTTAAAGATGAAACCTAAAATATCGTTGCTACCATTGCATCAATGAAATCGTGGCATTTATTGGAGGCAAGCGTCTCTTCCCAGGGTTGTTCAATCTTGATGGAAGAAATCGAGACACCCTTCCACTTTTCGTCAAATAGTTATAATAAGTGTCTATTCCCATTTACAAGCCAATCTCCGAATAAGGTAGATTTTCCAGAAATGCTTCTTTATCAAAATGAAACTAATACTAAGTTATAAGCACAAGCCAAATACCTACAATTAGAGATCAGAGTCAAATACAACTTGCTTATAGTATCCTACACACTATCATTTTTAGACTGACATTCCTGGACTGTCATTTCTCATTGCAGGTTTGACTGTACTATTCCAAAAATGATAATGTTTTCTAAAATTGCTTTGCGATGCGATGCTTATACCAACCTTCCAACAAAATCCACTTTAATCATGTTCTATGTCATCTCCGAACTACACATTTTGTACGTCATTCCAGCATTCAAAATACTTCCTAGTATGTTCCTTACCTTATTGGGAGATCATTTGTATATTGTATCTCTTCAAGAAATTTTTTTATTTATCATAAAGGGGGGTTACTTGGTGGTTGCACCTTTCATCTTCACCACTCTATAGGTAGGTACACCGGCTTGTGATTCATTTATCAATTCATCGTGATGCAAACGATGTGTAACCCATTTACATACCGATTCCCAGCAATTTCGTACGTTATCATTCTGTAAATAAAAATTCACTACACAAACACCCTCTTCCGTTCACTTCACTACCTGACGGCGGTAAAAGTACACACAACAAGTCACAAACAAGTTTTGTTATGTTCGATTGCAACCTCAGTCAATCGAATTCAATATTGTTTCAATTCCACCAACTCTAGGGGTTGATTTTCTACTTCAAATTCAAACAAACAATCCATGAGATAAAACCGACATGCGATGCCGGCAGATACAACTGACTCACATCCATAGCAGGCAGCAGGGTTAATATATTTTGCGTTGTGTTTTGCGTTTCTGTTCTTCTTTTCAACTTTCTTTCGTTCTACGCTTTGTGTACTCGTTTCGTGTCTGGATCTGGGAAAATCTAACCAAACCACATCCAATTCGGTTTGAATTGAATTGCACTTCAGTTCCATTCGAACTTCTGCGCCGTTGGGTTCAAGTGCGGATTGTCTGTCGAGAATATAGTTAGATACAAACGAAAGTCCGAATCTAATACGAAACGTTTATGAGATAGTCTTTTTTTTTTGTTGTTGAAATTTCCACCACTTTTTGGTAGTGTTACTTTTCGGGTGGAGTGTTTATATCCTGTGTTAGAAAAACATCCTTTCTTGGTTTCGATAAACAAAAACATCCTGAATCTCGTGGTTTTAGTGTCACCATTTATACAGATGTTTGGATCGAGTTACTGAAGGAGTGGATAAATATTTCTTTCGTCGTTCTGAAACCCTTCTTATGGATCGTGTTTCCGTGGATGTGATCTGCATCGCATATCCGAGTGCATCTCAGTGTGAAAGAAGATAATTATAGAAAATCAAGTGGATAAGACCGTGGAAGGAGTTAAAAATACACTTTTACCAACTCAAAGCGTGTGAAGGAGTAGCTACATTTGTTTTTCATTCTGTCCTCCCTCGTGGTAAGTGTTATTGTATCTATTAGTGTTCGAAACAGTACGTGAGTAGACCATGTATTGTGCTTTGACGTAATTACAGAAGCAACAATCAAGAAGTTTGCTCACGTGCATCCAACGTAGTAGTACACTTAATGGTAACATTTCAAGACGCCGAATTATGTAAGATTTCTGATCACGTTCCAGTAACCCAAGATTATCATTTCTCATAACATCGATTTGTGGCGGTTGTCCTAAGGATTCATATTGAATACGCAAATCTAGAAAGGAAAACATTTTTTCTTTTTTTCCGACGACAAAGAGAATAATTTTTACCTTCGCGTACGGACTATATTCGGTCGAGCAGAACACCAACATAGAATGGGAATGAGTGCGACAAGCATAAGAGGGTTATTTATATGCAGCGAGGGTTTGATAACTCTAAGTACTTGCCTGAATGAGTCAGTTAAGAGTTTGAAAATTATGTGTTACATACCGAAGTTCTGGGAAAGGAATAACTTCAGAACGCTGGTGATATGTTATTGTCTGAAATCGGGCGGCTTAAACGCGGAACTATAACTTCTAGACTAATGGTAGTCCACGTGGATATTTTTTTTACCAACACACTGTCTCACTGTCGAAGACGATACCTGAGACTTAAGGTGCAAGGTCAAGTGTAACATTGCGACGCACACTTGACGGGTACTGTCATTTGTTCATTACTGAACTAGTTCCGGTGAGGATGAATTGTGAATCACATGTCAGTCTGTCAAGAAGACTTGCCCATTTTTCTTGTAGGAATGATTTCCCTAAGCGTCTCATCACATCCAAGCAACAGGTTTTAGGCAAATTGCCATCGAGAGAAAAAGGTGTAGCAAATATGCGAACAATTCGAACGGAAATGTTGGCCCTGACATCAGAGACCACGCATTTAGACGCTCACCGCGTTCGATTAGGAGTTGGCAATGCAATTTTGAATGTCATTACCTGGGCTGTATCACACTTTTCACTAATAATTCAATCTCGAGACAAGACTTGATTAATTAATTATCAAAAGGTATTCAGATTTTTATCGTCGAAAGCCATTTTGTGTGTTTGCCACTAAGAGTTGTATTTACATGATCTAAATATGGTTTCTCAAAGCGAAAGGCGATAGATGATTCGAATTTGTTTATAAACTATTATAGTTTGTGGTTAAAATATGTACTTTGTTGTGAGCAGCATAAACATAATTTTGATTGCTAAAATATTGCTGTAGGAATTTTGTCCAGCTAAGATCTGTGTGCAGAGTTTAACCTTGTAAGCAAAGGACCTGTTCGAAGACCGTTTAACGTTTTCTTTACAATATATCTAGATCATGAGCAATGACTATTAGGGGTCGTTTACTAGTTTTAAATTTGATTCTAAAATGCGACTGTATTTTGTCAGTTATCAGTCTTATGCCAGTATATATCCTGAGGAGTTTCAGGCTAGAGCTTATAACTTGCAGAACGAAAACATCGTGTATCTCGTTTCTAAGTATTAGTTGCGAATCTAGATTCTAAATATAATCGTTTTACTCCAAGGAATCGTGCTAAATATTGAGAGAACTGTTCTTAACAAGAACAGGGCCTGGTCCCAGGAGAATAGGATGGATCTTTGGAATTACGCATTTTCAACACCTTTGCACCAATCAGAGTGTCTATTAGCTAGCATTAGCGGCAATAACAAGAGTGCCATGGTATTGGTGTCCTTTGGCATTCTCTTCAGTTTTGAGTCTCACCAGCAAACTGGCGAATTACGCACCTTAATTTAAATCATCTAGTGAGGGTCCTTATCATGTTTTAAAGAGTATCCGTTGCCTCTCTAGCTCTTCCTTGGATTCGCTGTTTGAAGGTCGATTGGAAGGAAAAATCATTAAAAGACATTGCAGAGGTGTATACGTGGGGGAGCGTTCTGCAATAGCGACTACTATCTAAGAAAATTCCCGAAGACTGCCTAACGCCTGTTTGCAAGAAGTCGCATAGGGTTGGACATTCGGAAAGGAGGCGATACGTCTGACCACATCCTCGGTTTCTAGTCACATTCGATTCACTGTATAGTTTCACTTGTTTTGATTTGACGACTGCGGATGAAATAACCTTTATGGCGGCTTGACTGTCAATGTAGATGTTGATCGTATTTTTATACTGCAGTTTCGTGAACAAACAAAGCACAACTAACAAAGCAACGTACAGCAACCTGGTATCATGTCAGTATTTGAAGACTTCAAGACAACCGCTACAGTGGCTCTTGATATGATTTATCCGGATGCGAAGAAAAATAAAATCAAAGCTGAACCGAAGGAGGAGGAGTGTCAACATTTACCCTAATCTAGATAATAAAGGTCAAAGCTCCCTGGTCTTACAAAGACAAAATGGAATGTAGTACAATTGCAATGGTTGTCAAACCTTCTGTCTTATTGAAACATGCAACAAGGGTAGTTCTCGAGAGAATTTTGCAGGAGTTGCATCGAAGAGTAGAAGAAAGAGGACGCATTCCACTATGACTGCAACCGTCCTTTGCTCCTTATGGTCTACTCATGTGGATATCTATAGCAACGACGAACTTTCTGAAAAAAACAAAATCTTCCAAATATACGTACGTAGTATCTGGAATTCTGAGAATAGTGTCGTTCTAAATATATTCTAGCATCTTCAGATAACCCAAAAATTACCGTCTATAAGGATCTAAGACAGTCTGAAGAATTATTTGTTATGATTGCCATGTCGCGTTCAACTGTTTCTTCGCTTGAAACCTGACAATAACCAGAAATGATATCAGTTATCTTTTTCGGCAGTGGTAATGATTCATTTTTTATGTTTTGCTTCGAACTCCAGGTCTGGAAACGTACATATACTTGCCAAGGTAATTAGTATGCCTAAGACTTGAGTTCTTTATCCATCAGGCGACCGAAGCCTAAACTTTCATTTGAATGTAATACTCCTTGAGGTCAAAGTACTTCGTAGACAGTATTAAAAAGAGAAGGTAAACGTAGACACGAATTTAACAATTTTGTTAAGTACCTTAAACAACCTAACTAAAGACAGGGCACTAGAGATTACTTTCGTTTTTTACTTACTTTCTATTTTCAACGTTTGATTAGGATGCATGCACCGAGGTGTCATATACATATTAGAATGCATAAAACAGAGGCGCCTTCAAATTTATGACATTTTCTAATTAAAAACTATTCTTATCGAAACGAATCTAAGAACATATATAACTTTCACCGCCGACTATTTACCCGAGACACATGAAATTTAACTTTAAACAAAAAAGAGCCTCATTCATAAAGAACAGATAACAACCGAAAAACCGACCTACTTTAAGAAACTCGTATGATATGAAATAATACCTAATTAATGCTGCTTAGCTATGTAAATAGCATAAATTTTAAACAAATAAAACAAATGTTAGGCCGTTGTTTTTGATATTCATCTAACAAGTGATGACATCTAGTTTATCCAATTCACACTAATGTATGCATCACATTATGTTTTTGTCAATTTGGAAGGTCGCCATACTTAAATTATTATAAATGCACTGATTATTTTAATACAAGTATTTGAAATGCGAAATTGCGAAAGTATTAAACTAATTTCGTAACTGTCGTAAATCACAAATTTGACAGGCTTATTGACATTACAGATTCACATTTTGACAGACATAAATAAAATGTCACGGTTATGCGGCGTAAAAAAATATTGACATGCAATTTTGACTTTTAATATGAAAACGAGAATAATTAACCTTTCACATTTAAGCCATGTGTATTATTTAAGTTTGAAGATGAATTCATGGGCCGAAAAGTGTGGGATTTGTTGTTCGAGATAAAAATTAAGAAACGACTTAAAATCAAATCACGACTTATCCATAGAGTCGCTCAGAAATGTTGCCATAAGTACATACTCGTGTCTATATGGTAAGAAAAAATAAAATAATTAAATTTAGAAAAGAGAAAAAATAAATACATATATGTACAAAATGCGGTCAATGTATTGAAGGAAAATAAAAAAAAAACAAGAAAAATAAAATTACCGTGTTTAATTGCTAACACAGAGTCGAGTCAACCTGTCTGACTTCATTTGAATAATTCAACGGATTTGGATTCTATGGTTTTCACTTTTTTGTTTTGTTTTTTTTTTTAGTATTTTTTGTTATAAATGAAATGATCATCGCCTTGCAACGAGTGAGTCGTTATTTCTTTACCTCAGCTGCTGATGCCATGTTCTTTTGTTTCGAGGTAATTGCACATTTCCAATTGCTGTCATCCTCTGCGACGAGTTCAGGTTGCACATAAAACATTACAATTTGAGCTGTTGGCTCTCGCGCAATGTCTACTGAGGTATTTATCGAAAACTTGATGGATATAGATTACAATTTCGCTGTAATATTTGTAAAAGATACTTGAGGTTTCAGTGAAAATTGTTTCATTGATTTTGGGACCGTATGAGGTTTTTGGTTTGACCTTGTGGGTAGAGTAGCTTGAATATTTTTTTTACCTTGAAAACGTGAATCAAAACAAAGCTAATGACAAATGGGTTGAAGTAATAAGTATTGGTTAAAAAAAGCGTTACATATAGACAGCTTACATACTCCTGTCACATTTTCAAAGTGCAGATAGATCTACTGTCACATTTCTACTTTAAACCGTCTAGTCGCAATGAACTTATTTCTTGACATTATTATTCGAGATATTAACTCTGTCATACGAGTCCTAAGTAAGATTTGTGGTAGAACTCATAACAGGGCAAGTACTTTCATTGATCGACCTAACACCACCTCAGACACAAAGTAATTGGATGATATACTGGATCACACTATACGTCATAGTGTTGGTATTTTTCATGATTCCAACATTCTCTTCTCCCACAGTAATACACACGTGACATCAAAATACTAGCAACAGACCAGAGTAATGAGCCACGCAGTCAAATTATATGACACACAGTTCAGCTATGAAATATACAATAGTTCGCAACGTTTGCAAGTGGCTGTCACTTGCAACTATTGACCCGTAAGTACTAATAGGACGCACTACCGCTTTGTCCATCCACAAGACCGTCCTTGTAGAAGACTCATTTAGACTGAATAATCTTCCAAGTTTTGCTTCATCGGCTGCTTAGTTTTTAACCGAGCTTTTGGCTCTGGTAAAATTGGAAATTAATTGCTAACGGAGGTCTGAATGTCAGTATTTTGAAATAAGTTTTAAGACAAACTAATTGTACTTTTATACTTGCGGGCCCATTGCTCAAGGGTTAGTGCGTTGGACTGCGAAGCAAGGGGTTCGAGGTTCGAATCCCAGCCAAAACACATAAAGTTTTTTTCACTCCTCAACCTCTCGCGAGCTTCTCACAAACATCGGAGAGTACAACTATCATAAAATATGTGTCAAATAACGAACTGGGCTTCGGATAGGTATTAAACAGTAGGCCCATTCCATTCGCGTAAAGAATATAACACGTACAGCCCGAATGGTTGTGAAAAGCTAGACCCTGTGTCCCATATACTTACCTATGGTTATTAGGGCAACCGCATCATCTGCATATGCGACTACCTTCACTTCATCTCCGGCAATCCTTGACAGAATTATTAGCCGCTTCGTGGACGGTTCCCTTATCAAAAGATTTAGTTAAAACATTTTTTTAACTTTTAAGTGAATTAGTCTAGGTTTTAGCCTGTTCTAAACCAGTTATGTTGTCATTGGATAACTCATTCCAGTAAAATAGCTATGTAGGCCTTATTGTTCAAAGTGAATGTTTCACAATCACTTCCAGAGAGGTATCTCTGTATATTGTTCCTTGCTCAGTGCGCTTACATACTTATGTATATATTATTTACTTTGCAAAAAGAAACGAAAACGAAGAAGTCGAATCAGGTCTTCAAAAGGACCTACGGACTTGGTTTAGATCAACCACAATGTTTCGTGTGCATTGTGGTTTGGTAGGTCCCACCATCCAGTTGGAACCACATGTCTTCAACGTCCATTCCATCCAATTCCAGATAAAAATGTCTGTCAGCAGGCCACGGTAGCTTCTCACAGCCCTTGATCAGGCATTCAACTTCCATATGAGTCTTAATGTGCTTAACTGACCTAGTTTTTGAAATTTCTTAATCAATATTACTTTTCAAAGTTCTTACACAATTATTGTATAAGCATGTAGTCTTCCAACAGATTGACAAATGTCAATATCTCAGGGCTGTCAAGTAAAAAATAAAGAATTGTGATGCGCGATGTACATGAATGGTTATCTTTTTATGGACCGTCCTTTGTTAGTGACCGCAAGTTTGACGTGCGCTTTAAATCCAACAAGAAAGTTGGAACATTAAAATTCTCCTTGGTTTTGACAGATCACAGGATATTGCACCTGATATTGTTCGTTATCACACGGAACCGCGAACAGCGGCAAAACAAGTGATAAAGAAGTGCACGCTTTCCGCGTTGACACCTGCTATGAGTTTTATCTGTTTCGGCACAAGGTTGAGAAGAATTTACTGATCGTTACGGTATGATTGCTAGCTAACAAAATATTTTTAGTCAGATTTCGTTTCGGATCATATCAGCAAATTAGATATAGGCGGGAGTTTATTGTTTTCAAAATAAAATCAGCAAAATTTCCAATTTAGATAAATGTTACATTATTTCTGGCTACGTGATGCATAACGATTTTGTTTTGAAATGCTTACAAAAGTGTTCAGCAACAAATGACGTGATAAGCAATGCATTACCGCACTCAAGTTAATCGGAAAATGCAAATACTTGTATACATACGAGTATGTATGTACGTTTGTACTGACATGAACCAAACCTCCTCTAATGACAGCTTGTCTGTCACTTGTCAACTTAAGATGGATGAGAACGCTTTGTACACGTCAAAGGGTTACAGAGCCTAAAACAATAGCCAACTTGACCTTAATAGATGTATTTACCCCTCCTCGTTTGCAATGACAAATTTTTAAGTGTTTTTCCTTTTTTTTCACGCCAACCGACCTTATTGTTCTCCGCCATTAAGCGTGACAGCCAAATGACTGTAAAGCAATTTTCGGCGAACTAAGCTATATTATATCTTGCTCTGTTTTGTATGTGTACGCATAATTTGCGAGTACTTTATTTTCGTATCTAAAGTAGATGCGCAGGTTAAGTAGTTGTGGAGATACTTTCATTTACGATAAACGGAGGCTGGTTTTAAACTAAAAATATCTCTGACTAGTAAAACAAGATACATTTAGTATTGCACAATATAATTTTTAATGACTTGTATTCTTTTCCTATTGAAAGGAACTATACATGTCTTCTAGACTACACTGTAATTAGACCATATAATAGTGGATTTCAAATTGGATATATTTAAACCTCTTGAGCGACATTCAAGGCTGAATTTTTGGCTATAAAAGCGGCTTTGCATTATTACTTTATTAATATTTACAGCGACCTGGACACAATTTGCAGTTAAATGGCCTTACTAAATTTAACTGGTAGTAACCATATTGTCAAAGCAAAAACCTTTCACACTGAATTGATAATGAAAATGAAAGTTGTACGTACAACCTCTCAGTAGAGATAATCTTTATGTGAGAAAGATACTTCTAGGTTTAATCTTAAGAAGGACTTAAGACGATGTGCTGTTGAGGTTGCATATTGGATAGTCCTTGAATAATTTTCATAAAGATACCTATAGAACCTTAGGGTTGTTGTTACATATAAGCTTCGGAAAAATCCTTTTAGTTCTGGTACGTAATTCTACAGTGGTTTTAGACAGGTTCTACGTTTATTCGCTCTGCGTAGGGTTGGGATTTCCTAGGTGTTGTATGTTTTTCAAGGATATTTCATCATTTCTTTTATCGATTTGATGGACTAGCTCTTATAAGTATTCATTCCCCTTGGCATGGCTGCATCGCTTACTCTTTTATTCTGACGCACTGGCGTATTCTGACACACTGTTCCTCGGTGGGCTTCTCCTGTTTTTATTTGGGAGATGTGAGCAAGTTGTCTTTTGAAATACTTCTACAAGGACTTAATGCCATCATTTGGAAGTGATGGCTGGCTGATTTCGCTTCTAACAAGTTGGTTTCCCTTCTGATAGATATGGGATGTCCACAGTCTTTTGACATAATTTTGAATTGTAGAATCGTTGGTTAGATTATCCAGAAAGCTTTCACATTACTCAATCATAAAACTTGGTGGAACATATTATTACATTCTACCCAAGTCAAGATCGTTGTGTACCCTTGCGTTTTACTAGTTAAGGTTAGTATATTATTAGTTGCCCGCTCTAATCACCTTATATGATTTCCATCTCTTTGGGTCTCCTTTCCTTTTACAAAATTTCGTTTTTCTAGTATAATTCACCCCACTTATTCGCTTCTTTTGCTACACTTTCTGATAGAAATAGTAAACGAACAAAACCTGAAAGAATCTTCTGTGATTGGAATCCCACGCAGAAACAAATTAACCACGCCAAAGGCCGTTTTAACGTAATAACAAAGGGCCTATCTTGTTACGATTATTCGTGTTGTACGAGTTGTATATTCTCCTTCAGAAACTTTTGTATGACGTTCTATATAAATTTGATTAAACTTTATGATAAGCTTTGACTTGAGTTTTTTAGTCCAGACGCTGTCAAAGACGTTTTCGATGTCAATAAGGTATAGAAGATGGCAATTCCTTCTTATTTAACACGGGTCTGATGTTACCATGAAGCTTCAATAGCTAATTATTGGAGGAATGCCTCACCCGAAAATCAAATTGGTTGTTTGGAAAAAGGATCACAGTCGTGTTAATGGCTTTACAAGTTCGATTTGATACATACTTATACCGTAAGGACATGTGTCTTTGGCATAGATATTTCCACGTACCTACTTACTATTCGATTATATGTTGCATGTTTTCTAAAAGGTTTCTGTTTTCACTTTCGGGGTTTCTTTAGTTATCACCGAGGTGATGTTGATAGTACTACTGCTGATCCTGCATATAGTTTTCGCTAGTATGAAATAGTGATGCTAATATATGTAGTTAGATGTCTTTACTATATTGCTTCCTAATCCACCATTATTAGACAGAAATCATGCAAGAGTAGCTCTTACACATTGCGTCTTTGTGGCCTATGTTGATAATGTGTTCCTTAAAGATTCGTATATATCGTGGTTCCCACATATGGATTTTAAGGTCGCTATTTCTACTGTAACCGGAAACGAGGTGTATCAATATGTGAGAATCTTAATTGATTTATTCCCAAACAACTCTACTTATGTACAGCAGTGTGATCGTAGCTAGAATGATGATATTATCTTTTATAGTCATAAAACATTTCACAGCAGTGGTCCAAACACAGATCGCTGTGGAACGTCTCTAATAACTTTCTATTCGTTAGGAATTCAGTCGGTGTTGTGTAGCAGGAATCTTGTTCGAGGGAACTGGATTGCTCATGTGACCCTTTTAGCAAATAGATTGCTGTTTTAAGAATCATTTTACCACTGCTACTTTGAATCTTTTGTAAATAATGATGAGAATCACAGATCCAGTGCTTTGATTCATTATTTTAAGCACAAGTTAACCACAGCGACAGAGACAACTTTGATAGTTTCAATTTTGGGTCGTTGGACGATGACAATGTTGTTAGGTTCAGGGCCTTTTTTGTTTCGACGGAAGTGGTTGTTACCTCTCCCACTTGTTTGTTTCTCACTGAACTTGCAACCCATAGTTCGATATCAAATGATCATCAACATGGAACTCAACATTTTATAAATCAATAAATGTGAAGGAAATTTTTCTTTCTTATTCCGAAAAGTTTAAAGTCTCATAACAAGTTCGAAATGTATGAACTCTTATATGAAGATGTCCAAATCGTTTATCAAAATCAAAGATTTCGGTTGAAACACATTAACCAAACTTTATTTTTCTTACCGTCTACTCAAGGTATATCATTTTCAATGCCAAATTTAAATTCGTTTTGCAAGAGACCACTTAACTTATCATTTTCCGGTTATTTATCTCACTCTGCGCGCTTTACTTTTACAAACTCTAATTACGAACAATAATATAGTAGACCAACCAAAACCATTTGTTGTTTTAGTTTCATCATGGCTGTCATCACTTCAATCAGATATTTCTCAAATTATGCGATTCGATATCTAAATAAGATATTTAAACTGAAATTGATTCTGTGCCTTAACTGCACGGTTAAAGTATCTGATGACAGATGTAGACCTATTCCCCATAAGTAGACACATCTTACGGAACCATAAACTAGGCTTGTCATTTACGAAACCTATGTATGAGCGCCACTAATGTGTGTCTTGTGTTGGGTATACACCTGACCTTAGAAAAACCGTTATGCCCTTCAAATTGCTTATACAACCGGCAAGCTTGTGCCACAATTTTACCCACTTCTACTCGGTGACAGTGTTAATTCGTAACGCAGAGTACATTTCAACATCACTCGACAACACTCAAAAAGTGATGTCTGTCATTAGAGTGCCCCTAAAGGTTATCCCGATCATAATGGGTGAATCCGTGAATCTCTTATGCGTGAATAACAACACAAAAACACAAAAACACAAACCAGAAACAACAGACAACAACAAACAAAAACTAATAAAAACCGGTACAGAACTAATGAAAGCGTATCCCAACGCGCGTACAACCGTAAAATTTGGTAACTTCTTTACTTCTAACCTAAATTAGTCCCCGTGTAACTGGCCTAGCGTAACGGTCGAGGTTAGTTAATTAGTATTACTTGAGTTTGTAATAAGAATTATGAAATTTTTTGAAACTAAAACTGCAGCACAATTGGTTAAGTTGGACACCTTGCACCTTGGGTGCATGAACAAATCACATAATGTATGTATGTAGCTTGGCGAATTTGTTCATCCGTAGGACGGCGGAACTAGGTCTTGAACTCTTTCTTGGCTTAATGACTTACACCATTTTATATAAGTATAGGAGTATGGCTAGACTAAATTGAAATGAAGAAGATTAGGTAAAGGTATACCAGGAGAGGTTCGTTTTAATGGGAGATTTACCGACTTGTAGAAGCCATAGGCAGTAATGGATTGCGCAAGAATGAGTCTGCGGTGGTTAAAAGTGGGATAGAAGGCTTTCTTAGGTGTTATGGTCTTTACGTCTAGCTCCAAGGTTTTACTTGTGGTCCTTTTAGTCTTTAAAGGAATGACTTTTCCTTCCCTCGTCATGTTGATTTGGTGGTGTCTTCGCTTATGTGATAACAAGCAGATTTCATCAGTTCCTCCGGTTTCCACGCTGCGGATCACACAACTCTAGTAAAATAATAGAAAGGATACACTCTTTTAGTCGAAGGTCACTTTTGATTTCGAATTCCTCTAATAGCTTTCCTTTATGCAATACGTGACACTTTTATTCGTTGTTATCAGATACAATCTGCGAAAGACAAGGCGAAAACAAAATTCTAGCGAACTCTTTTTCGAGATCGAAGAGCAGTAAATGAAGCGATGATTAATATTTGTCGCTTGATGTACTTAGTACAGGAGAACTCAGACCGGAAGCCTACCTGTTTGAAAGTTTCTTCGAGATGGACTTTTATTCGGTCCAGAATTATTTTTGGTATTATTTTGCCAACACCTCCACAGTTCTTACACTCTATGAGACTTCTTTTCTTAGGGAGTTAAATGATGGTTTATTTAATCCACTCTTCGGGAAAAGACTTATCTTCCCAAACATTCTTTACTAGTAGATGTAGGAGCTCCGCAGATGCTTCTGGGGTTGCATTTAGTAACTCCGTCGGTATACCATAATCTTGAATGCCTCGTTTTTGTTTTAAATTGGATTATTCTTGATGATTCTGATGATGTAATTGCATTTAACTCGACATCCAGTATGCTGAAATTCTATGATTTTTATTTGGTATTCCGACAATATCTAATGGGAACTCTTAGGGCTGATTCACAACTTACCGATCTACGAAAGTGAATATTCGCCCATTCTGACGTTTCATTGACACCAACTTTTTTTCTGCACTTCTTTGCTGGTTTCGGTTACACTTTGTAAGGGGTCTACTCTATACCAGTATAGGACAACCATTCATGTGGCTCTCTTTGCTGATGAGATCATGCTGAAGTTAAATCGATTCACTCGAATTTTAAGGCAAAGACAGTCTATATCTGAACGATATTCCAATGGCATCCACATCCACAGAAACTTTCAAGACCATTTTGAGACATGGGCTTAACCTATGCATATTGCGAAGTACATACTGTACTTGGTATGCACTCAGCATTGCCAAAAGTTCGAGAGAGTTGCCAACTTAAATAATTTGATGTTGTCTGGGAATCGAACCACGAACCACCTGCTCAGTAGTCACTGCGTCGCCCCAACCAAAGTCTTAATCCGATCGACTTTCACTGAAAAGATATGATGATTCATGGTTTATAATACAAAATGCATGCCTTCATCCTACCCCATCCTGAGGGATCCATAGCTAGGTTTTCAAGACATGGAACTGGAATATCTACACTGACGATGATACTGCTCCAGAAGCATGGATTTATGTGAAAGAAAGGATTTTAAAGCTCTATTTGTCAGAGACGTTATTTTGTTTTCAGTTTTCGAATGACAAAACTAACATTTAAACATTCTTTTACTCCTTTAATTATTCTAAAAGTCATATTTTGACAAAATGGTCTAACATCAAGTCACGGAAGCAAATGACCAACCACACCCTGTGCATAAAGATAAGTAATACCAAATTACAGGGTAATTGTACACAACCCAGTTCAGCTCCACTATCCTTGAAATCAGCGGCTATTACCCCTCAGCAATGAGAGCTAACTCAGTAGTCATCATTCGTAGTATACTCAGTCAAATGGAACGACCACAAGATACAACCAACAATGGCATCGTAGCCCGATTTTATTTGGTTGCCTGCATGTGTACAACCATCGACCTGTAGTACTTAAGTTTGGCAGTACAACGAGACGGGAAAAGTTATTACCTGACTTTTACGAGCCTTAATTCGCAATCTTAGTGTGAAGTGCTTGCAGTGGAGAATATTTTGCTTTCTGTCTAATTAACTGGGTTTAAATCATTTGGACACCTCTGTGAATAATGTTTTTCATGTTAATGAAAAACGAAAGCATTATTTTGCGGCTTAACTAGTACAGTGGACAGTGTGGGGGAAAGCTGGATGCTGGTTTTACATGGAAGTAAGTGTGACTGTACACGGCTTCTGATGAAATGTTTTAATTGCAATTCAAGATGAGACTTTAATTTGGATGAGCGTTATACAATTGTATAACAATGGAGTTCACATGGTTTATGACATTTAGAGGCCGACATAGCCGACAGAGGCAATGAAAAGAAACCCATTATTCAACCTTCATTGTACATTTTAGAAATTGCTGCTTCATTTTGCAAAGCATCTGAAGATATGTTAACCTACTGAAGGCAGGACAGAGTTAGGTACATATAAGTTTATTTCCTTGGATCCGATTTTGTTCATCAATTTCAATGAGTGGTGTATTGACTTTTTCGCAGAACTCGAGCGATGTCGTTTCTGGTTTACTAGAGTTGATCATGGAGGTCACGCACAAAACAATCGCCTGGTATATTTCTGGAGGTAAATGGCCATCGAACTTTGACTTGTGAAAGACAAATACGAGTACAAAGGTTTGTTATTAGCTTTGGTGTAGCTACATGGCTTCCCTGAACCACACCGAGGGATTTATAAATTTTAGGATGGTGGCTTTCTTGACACGTCATCCAGGTCCGGTATTCACCGAGAGCCTTGGACATTCATAAAGGAAGTAAAAAGTGCACTCGACTGCACTCGACGAATGCATCGCCACAGCCTAAGCAAAGATCATCAGTTTCGAATTGTATACGGCTACGCTGGGCCGCTATAAGGTTGTGGCCGGTAATGATCCCCGTAAAGAGTACTAAATTGGGTCTGTTAAGTCCCAGGATCTGTTCAGTTTCAATGATAAAATAGTCCACAGTTTTCTGGAGACATGGTAATATGGGAGTACGCTCCGTCTTGTTAGTCTCACCTAGGTTTTCTCTATATTGTGTTTAACAAGACCTGGGGGCGGTAGAACATTGGTGACGAACATTGTCAGTTTCTGTTCGGATATGGACACCTTTCTTCCTAATTCATCCGGCGTGTCCTGGAACCCAATTTCAATTTGACGACTATGGATGAGATTGCGGCTTTTCGTGCCGTTTCTGTGATTACTAATACTTTCGCTTGGAATACACTGCCGTGGCTCGGACGGTCTCAAAGGGCGGGCGATTTCGAGGTCCAGATCAATATATTCCAGAGCCCACGCTTTCGTCTGTTTTTGACCGATCTCTGGTTATTCAGACCTCCCTCAACGGAAAGATAGTTTTAATGTCCAGGCGGAATTCATCGGTTTCCGTGTCCAAGTGTGCCCATGTCGAAACGTATAGATGCTAGTTAACAGACTATTCACCCAATGGATAGATTGGGTCTAGCGATGGCGGTGTACACATCCAATTGATGATGGTGGATTTGGGCCCCAATATTTTGCCAAAGATTTTGTTGCATGTATAAAAGAAATGGGCTTCATTAATGAGAATGACTTTCCGATGGAAATACGAACGTAATTCTTTGCCGAAAAAATCGTTACAAAATGACATGGCCAATTCTAAATGGAAGAGGTTTCGATAAATTTGAAAGCTTGCTTTCTGTATTTTATTGTTGCTTCCTGTCAGACGACGGCATGAAATTGGAGTTAGTACACGTAAAGTGGCTGCAACCGAACCCGAAATTTAAAAAACAATTTTGAAAATTTACTAAAATTTTTTAATCATTTACGTTTCCATGTTAAATCGCAACTACAAATCAGTTTTAAATTTTACGCTTTTTCCGTAAAAATGCTTTTTGGAAAAATGTGAATTAAACACCATACCAAGCGCTGTCCGAAAAGAAAAGTTATATTAGGTTAGGTAGACTGGCGTTTCATTTCGGATACCTCTGTACTCCTCCCTTTTACAAATATACTCGACTAGGATACTACATTAAACGAAATAAAGTGCCAATTAAAGTGGCCGTTGTAAGACTTCCCTAACTAATAAGGGAAGTTTGACCTCGAGACAAATGTGCGCGCATGTTAAAAGTAGATATGTATGTATGTTGTTCAAGTAGTAGCCGTTTAAATTTGTTTTGAGTGGCTTACTTTAGAACTGATGCTTTTCTGCTAATTTAAAAGTGTTTAATACCACCAATAGGACATTTCTGTGTAAAGAAGTTCTCGACTGATACTCTCTTTTTTTAACTCATCCTGGCTCGTGTCTATGTACAGAGTTGCCATTTGTCGACAATAATCAAATAACTTCAACCTTATCGTTACCAATTTGAGGGTTCTTATGATCTTCTGAACATACCTATTACATTACGATAATAAGATCGCATGTGTATACATTTCAATGTTTCTCTTTTTTGTTTTCTAGGTAAGTCTGCATAAGCATATCTACAAATGTAAAATATAATGGTGAAATGGTTTTGAACATTAGAAACAAAGTTCAAGTTTTGTTTGGAAAGGTAAGTTTTGTTTTTAATTTCGATTATCGGAATTTGCCAACATTTGCCACAAAATGCCAGAGGTTGTCTTTATAGATACAACAGATTGTACCTTTAGACTGGTACATAAGCTAACAGCTTTCGAAGAGTTGTGTCTTTGTTGTTTTGATTCGATTAGCACTCGTTCAAGAAAACAGTACAAGATAACATTCAATCTTTCAATTGATTATCGAATATTAGGCTGAAAAGTTTTGTTTTAAATGGATTTGACTTACATATTTCGGAACACCCCTAAATCTATTATATGCGTCGAATATCTTTATCAATAAAACAGAGCGGAACTCACCACTAATCAGTATATTCAACTGAAAATGTCTTTTAATTCGTGTTTAAACTACATTGATTCTGATGGAAGGATTCTTTAATCGATCGGTATGAAACCAGAATTTTGTATGTTTACACAGAGTTTTGAAATAAATATACATATGTACATATATACCAATATACTAAGTACAATCATACCAAAATACTGGTCAAACAACATTGGTCTAGAACTCGTATGAACTTGTATCATCCGTATAACGCCTTCCCATTTATTTGAGCTGGTTAGTGCAAAAATCAATATGTGATCAATTATTACATAATCAACAGTTTTGGTTTCGAAAGCAACCAGAGAAGGACTAACTATTAATACTTAAAAAATCATTGATACTACAAAAAGAAAACTGGGCTGGATTTATCACCATCAAAGGTACCACTTTAGTTTATTCCAGTGAGTTCAAACATCTTGGTATCATTCTTGATAAACAGATTAACTGAAATTTGTATATTAAGTCTGCCACCAAGCCCGAAACTTGAGCCATATGGGCCAGTAGACGCCTTTACGGCAGAACTTGGGGTCTAAATCATTGATGATACATTGGATGTACACAATGATGATGAAGCCCATTATTATGTACTTGAGTATCGTTTGGTGGCCGAAAGTTCTTAAACCAAAAATGATAACTAAGCTCCAGAAGCTACAGAGCTGGCTCTGTATTTCAGGTGCCAGCTGCCCTATGCCAGTATTAGATGTCATCGATTTACTTACACCCATGAAAAGCTTCATTAGACGGCCGCTAGATGCACTCCAAGCTACAGCTATAATATAAGTATAAACCGGGTAATATTGTGAGGCACCTGAAAATTCTTAACTCAATTCTTAAAATGGACATGTTTTGCACTATCTTCAACAATAAACCCAGGGAGAACTGATTTGGGATAGGTTGTTTGAGGTAGGAATATTAGACCTTGCAAACTGGTCTAACGGTGTTTCAGCGCTGAACGGATTTGGTTTGAATCACAGACGGTTCAAAGATGGAATCTAGATTAAGAGCTGGTGTCAAAGTATCCATATCTTTAGAAATGCGTCCAACGGTTTTCTAGGCTAAACTTCATGCCATTAAGATCTGCATAAGGTTAGACCTTAGTAAAGGTATCAAGAGCTCTAGATTTATTTTTTTTCCGATAGCTAGGTATTACTTAAAACGCTGTCGTCTAATTTAATGGACGACATGGTGCATAGTTAAATGTTGCTTTGCTACGCTGCAATCTATTCCAAGAATTCCAGGCAACGAATCAGGTGCATGTAATAGGTATGACTAGTGCAGAATCTGCGTTCATAAAACCAGAACAGGCAGTAGCCATCACCTTCACAAATTTAACATGTACTCAGATATGGAATGGAGGTTCTGCTTTGAAGAAAAAGAATCATCTGAATATATTTTCTGTTAATGTCCAGCATTACATTAGGAAGCTTGCTTGTCAACAGAAATGCGGTTAAGAGTATACACTCCTTTATTAGAGACTAAAACACATCCTAAAGATGCAATAGATCTTTGAAGCCAGGATCCAAATCAACTCTATTTGAAACGAATTTTTAAAATAATATCAACATCTCTTATTTCATTTGTATGCCCATGTGCATATGTACACATATTTTTCACATATTTTTGTCGATTTTTATGAAAACAAAATAAAATCTCAAATCAGTCAGGAATGTTATTGGTAGGCATAGCTCAAGTCCTTCAATGAAGCAACTATTGCTTATTAGTTATTAGTTGTTTCTGTCTGTAAAGTCGATATTAATCTCTCTTTAGTCTTAAAATTACATCACCTCCAATGGATTTCAACAGTGATTCACAACCACAGGTGCGGTCTGGCAACGAGAATATGGATTGCGAAGCAATATTTTTACCCACGGTAGTTAAATGATTTCGAAATGACTTGACGCTCCTACCCCTGATGGCGGAATCTGCTTTTATTACAAAACTTAATCGATACTCAATCAAGTCTTTAAACAATTGTTCATTAAAAATACTTTACCGACTGTTTTTTCCAAGGCAATTTGTTGATCGCCCATACATTTCATAGCTAAACAAACAAAATACTATCTTATAAACTATCTATGTATCTATTCGTTTCATTTTACACTTGATCATCCATGTCATCTTAGAAAAAAAAAAAAGGTGTTATTGCCTCCTGTGAGGATTGAACTCACGACCCCTGGTTTACAAGACCAGTGCTCTGCCACTGAGCTAAAGAGGCTGTTGAATCACTTTTCTCCCAGACAAAACCTGAGACCCATTTCCGAAGTTCATTAGTGTTAAACGACGTTCTATTAGCTTGGGTAACAAGTTTTCAGTTTTCAAATAACAAGGCAATCAGATGCAATCGATACATTCCAAGATTCGTGTCAGATACTCTGACATTTGTCTGTTTACAAACGCCATAGGGTGGCAATGACAATAGATAAATCATTCACCACTCATAGTAAGTCTTTCAGTATAGCACAACGTCTTGGAGTTGTTTTTTTTTTTTGTGGTTGCATGTTTATTGATGGAATAATTAAATGACGAACTTGTATAGGTATACTCGTACATTGGCCCAGGTGCAATGTAAGCTGTGCTACGACTTGAAATATGAGATTTCAGTGTGTCAACCCAACGCCCATCTGAAACAAATTATAATGGAATGATCATAGACACTTATTGATTCAAAACGGTGCGTTTCTTAGATGCAGATTATGTCAGCTATAACTTTGGATTGGAAAATGGCATTTGCATACGCCATCAAATTGTTTTAAATCGGTAAGTTACGTCTTGATGTCTTTTTAGGGAGCTGTTCCAATTAAAAAAGCTGTCGGGTTTCTACGCGTTTAATGCTGATGAGTCTTGAAGTTGACGTGTTTTTAATTAACTTTAAATCAAGTCAACCTTTTCAAGTTGACAAAATCTATTTGGTTATGTCGACTTAGATATGTCAATACAAGGGCGTGTGCATTCGAAAGGCAACTGCATGTCACGTCATATGACTGCGTTGGTTACAATGGCTGGGTATTTGACAGATCTAGACTTGCTAAATTATGTATATTGGATATTTCATTTTTAAGCTAAGTACGGGCAGCTATTGTCACTGCTAGGACCTCTGCTTGGAAAACACTGCTATGGTTCGAAAGGCGGATTGATCTTGATATACCCAGCGGTTCTGCCTGACCCTACGCCTACATCCATTTGTGAAGAGAGAGATGGCACGTGTGTTGGTAGACTGACCGTTCTTCCATTCTTCTCTGCTCGGGATCGAGCTTGTGAATGGTCTATTGAAGTCTAGGTACGGAGTGAGATAGTCCGTGGTATGCACCTTTCCTAGATATTTCTCCAGGATCATGGAATGACCCGTTACTTTGTGTCTCCAACCATCTGACTGGGTTATTCATAGGGCACTCATTGCTCCCGAAGATTGAGCAAAAATGTCCAGTGGTAGCTTATTGAGGATAGCCTCTAGTCCTGCAGTAAGTGCTGTTCTCATGGCACTTGTGGTACTTAATAGGCCATTAAGTTGGTGGTCTTGCTGACAGACCGCCACCATACAAGACAACCATAATCGTTGTTGGATGTATAGTATAATTTTGGGTTTTGGACCCCAAGTTTTCCCAAAGCTATAGTGACTTTTTTAATTCATTCTTTAATATTTGGTCTCCAGTTCAGTTTATTATCACGAACTAGTCCTAGGTATCTAGCGCTATTCAAGATTCTAAGGGTAGTACAATAGACGATAAGGTGATCTCAGGAATTTTCCTTTTGTTGGTAAATGAAACCAGCTCGGCCTTTCGGGTAATAGTCCTATTTGATGCTCGTCGACTGCCTTGTTAAAGTTTTAGAAATCCTGGTAACTGCGCGATTGCTTGTAATTTTCTAATAGGACCTCCTAACTTTGTTTGTAGATTGACATAAACAGTTCAGCAGTACTGTATCGTACAGCTCTGGCTGCAACTTTCGTTATTCTGAGGTCTTGAATTCCTGACTTGAACCTTTCATCAAGAGACTGGGTTTCAGCCTTACTTTTGTGTATATTTTACTGAAATCCAAGTCTGTCCTAGTTTACCTGAAATAGTCCAACCTAATGAGTACTACATAGTACATATGTAAGTGGCGTTCATAAACCTTTCCAGTAATTGCTGACATGCGTGATATCCCTAACTGAATCATTACCTTTGTAGAAGGTATATTTATGTACATTTGAGCTGTAAAAACTCCCTGTCGAGGTCTATGTTTTCTAATCGATTCAGGCCAGACTTGTGCCCAAAGTCTACTGCCATTTTCTTGTACGCGTCGTCACTAAATATTTCGACCTTCTCTTCATAGTGCAGTTGGAAAGGGGTGTCTTGTGTTGAGCTTCAGGTATTCGTAACTGGCCAACATTTGTTACTTACATGGTTATGCTATATATTCTACTTTCTGTAATATAACAAACCTGCATTACTTTATGGATGGCATTACAAATCAAGATTTCACTTCCGGGAGAAACAAATTTCATGCAATTCTGCTCACTTGCGAAGAACCTTAAGACCGGCCTAGTGTCTTTAACGTGTGCTTATGTAGGCATATACTCGTATGTGTAAGTAACCTAAAGATACCACCACTAGATGTTAAAATAAATTACCGTCACCCCTCGTTTTGCTCGGGTGGGTTCCCGACAACATGTTGCACATGTTACACTCTTCTTCTTTTATTTCGATGGTGGGAAACACTTCCCCAGGGAACACGAAATGCATAAACTATGAATACTTTCTGGAACACACCTTCTTTTGCATTTGGCTCCCACAGACATTTATGCATCCAGGAAACCGTTCGTTCCACAGGTGCACACTAAACCATTACGCGACAGGCGACCACTTTATAACTGAATTTCCCTGAGAAATTCCTATTTGCCAATTAAGTCAAGGTGTTGTCATGGGATACCCACAACTCGGTGGCAGTTAAAGAAATCCCAATCCCAATCCCAATCCCATTAGGAACGAATATTCATTTTGGAATCCAGTCGAAGCAACAGATAAAAGTAGAACACTTGCAGCATCTAGCGCATTGGGTGGCCAGTGGTCGGTGGCACACAGTGGTCGCAGCGGAATTAATCAAGTCGAACACGTTCACGCAGAGAGACAACGAGATGATATTCAATACGCAGCCGATGCGAACGGAAGGCCATGGGATTCACTGGAATCCACCGATCAGTGGATCATCTGGTGGAACGATTTAATTCCTTCTAAGGCTTCCGCCGACATTGCTTTGATACGGTCGCTGATGAGGCGCGAACCTGTTTAACCAGCTATCAATGTTTCTCTAAATGTTCATCTAACTATCTGTGAGGTGCATTGCGAACATTTCTCCGCTCGGTAGATCATTTGTTGGGAGTGCTAAATGGAGATACAAAAAAAACAGTTGTAATAATTCTGCGCCAGTACATAGTTTGAATTTCAAATATTTCTCCTACTCTAATGTTCTTCCTTGTTCGACGAGGAATCCATGTAGATTCTCCTGTGATCGGTTGTAGAATCTCCATAGTTGGTAAGTGGGACAGAAACGATTTGGTATTCCGAATATGAGTATGGATTGCTTAGATTCAACGGGCCATGTGCATAAATGGATGCGCATGTTTGAGAATGTAACACTGAGCTATCCTTAGATTGATCTTTATGAGTTGAATGTGAGCCTAGTTCGCCGGAGCACACTGCACTGTAATGGTGTCATCGATTTTATGTTGGATAACAAGTTAACTAATCGATTTTATAATCGACCAAAGCGGAACAACCTGATTCGTCTCTCCTAGCTTATTACTTGTATTTCTTTTTAGTCATCTGGTTAAATATGTAGGTACGTACGAGTATATTGTGGGAATTAATTTCAAGGAAACCCAATCCCTAAATTTCGTAACTGCTGGTAAAGAGTGGGGTCTAGAAAATTGCCAAGCTATTTGAATGTTTTTCTCAAGTTGTGCTGGTTTTCTTCAATTTATGGTCTTGAGAACTACAATTTACATTACAAGAATAGGCAGGAACAGACGCCGAACAGCTGGAGTCCGGATACATTGGGCCACACTAAGTTCATTCAGCAGTATGTGGGAAAGAACAGACTAAAAACAACAACAACAGACTACATGACGCCTTAACTTGACTTTGTAAAACCTTTCACTACCCTTTATCTAAGCAGAGGGCCATAACAAAAACAAGGAGAAACCAAGGCCGGAAGTCATAGGTGGGTAAAATTGGACATTGGTGTTAGGACCAGGTATAATTTTAAATCCGTTAGAGTCCTGAATTACAGTAGGATTTTCCAAACAGTGGCAAAGCTGCCCATGGGACTGAGATAAAGACAATACCACTTCAGTATATCACCATTTTTCATCGACATCCAGACAGCGATATCTGCTACAGTGTTAAGATCGAACCTTGTGAAGTGCGGTCGAAAAGAGTTTAAGGGTCCTGGAAAATGGCAGAAGGTAATACTCTGTTGGATCTCTGGTCAATAAGGTATATCAAGGAATGAAAGAGTTTATGACCTGACTAAGTAAAGCTCTGGAATCGATTTCGACCAAGCCGAGCACACTTAGCCGTGAAGCGGAAAATGAAACAATAGATGGAGTTCTTTTAGTACAAGTACTCTATTGTAAAGCTATAACACCAAATAATAACACCGGAAAGTTCTTTCCTTGTCCCACTTCTCCCACAACTTTCATGAAAAGGTTTTTAAGGGAAAATTGACTCTTGGATACATCACCAAATAGGACTATAACAAGCACAACACGCATGGTTATATGAAAGCTATACCTTGGGCCCGCACGGACCTGTCTCCCCCAATATTTCTTTTTCTATAATAAAAAAAAAACATTGCTACTATGATTTGTTAAAAAAAGATCTCTTACCACTCCTATGTTGAGTTGTCATGTATCTATGAATGTACCTATGACTTTGATAACATTCTTCATCGGATATTTGAAATTGTACGTTTCCCGTCAGAAAAAGTGGTCAATAAACCAGTCATCTTAAGAAATTGACTTTTGGTTTCTATTCGTGCAATGAGCAATACTATTTCGTGATACCAACACCTGTTGATTTGTAACAACAATAAATCATTCAATATAACATTACATGCATGTATGAGCACACAAGGCTTAAACTTTTGTATATCTGAATAAATTAGTTAACCTATTATGCGCACTGCCTTCCACCGTAATTTCGAAAATCTTCAATTACTTAAAGTTACACAATACCTAGTACAAATTGTATTACAATGCGTAATTAACGTGGCTACCCCGTTTAATTGAACCAAGGAAGCATGACCGCATAGACGAAATCTACATTTAAACATTTTGCACCCTATCCACCGGTGCAGATATGTACATTGCGTTGTAAATTAAAGAAATCACTCAACTTTAAAGCGCCTACAGTCAAGTCTTCTTCGCATCATGTTCAATCGGACTTGATTTGCATTTAATTACATTCAAGACAGTTGAAGTTTACCGAAAACGAAAAATATGCTTCATTGACCTGCTGTAGTTGCCTTGGGCTGTTATTTGTCTTCAAGCCCACAAATAATAGTAGTACGACCATAATGCGATTAAGAGATCAACGACCAGGTGTCCAAAATGTTAGGGTCACCTATTCAAAGCAATTCAATGGATAGGCCACACGTCTCTTTGTCCAGGAAGAACGTGCACAGCTACAATGCGAGGGAAAGCAATAAAAGAACTTGTTGCTCTTCCGCTGTTCATGAATAGTATCCGGAGCGGTAGAGATAATCGACAACAATGTATAGAGTATACTGTAAATACCCAAACAAAACAGACCGCAAAGTGTTTCAGACCCATTTCACTTTCATAAACTGTTGAGATTGATGATGATTCGTATCTGTACAAGATGTGGGTTGCAATCAAGTAAGCTGGCGCTGAGTTCGGCTTACAAACTTGTTCGAATCCAGTTCAGTTATTTAGGTAAAAAGATGGATTTTTTTTTGTTTATTCAGTTTAATGGAGTAGAAATTGGGAATAAACTTGACGTGTTCTATACATAACATGAATATGATTGGCGTATTTAGTTTATTGTTCCTTTATGTAGATTTTTATAAAATATGCATTACAACCCAGCAATGAGATCATCGCTGTTTACTTTTACCTTTTAGGCGCCACAAGTAGTCTATCGTAATGGTTTTATAATAGAAAGAATTTAGAATTTAGAATTCAGAATAAAAAAAATAAATACATTTTGTTTCTGCTAAAAAAAGTGTCCTAAAAGGAGGCGTGGCATGTTGTACATAATGTCTATGTAAATATTTTTTGTGATATGTTCTATGAAGCATGACTTAATGGTCCGTGCTGTGAATCTCTCAAGCCTGATTTAGACTTTCCCCTTTTCTTTAGAACGTGCGTACATAAACACTTTCTTTGGAATCGCTAATGGTTGGTTAGTTATTGTTAAAAGCCTGGACGATATCAAGCAAGTATTATCCAGCGTCGTCTTTAAGATTGAAACTATGGCAAAGGTTTATATTCAAAAGTTTGAATTGTTGATACATTCCGAAAGAATGGACAGTATTTAGTCGCCTTCTTTCAGTTATTAACTCAAAACGACTCTGCCTTTGTACCTCCGTGATGGCTTTTCGATTGGTGGCTTTGGTGGTGCACGTCTTTCAAATTAAAAACATGGGTTTCAAATTCCTAATCGCTGATTCCTAACCAAACAATACAGGATTGTAGATAGATAATTGGAGCAATGTAGTTGATTGATTGCGTCTAAATACTATCTTCATAGCAGTCCTGTACGGCACTCATAAATGAAACAGTATAGTATCTTATAACTATTGGCGGTCAACAGGATTTTGTTTTCGGACCCCAGAAATTTCTATGACGATATCATAAGATTGCAAACAAATCGCCCCCAACATTACATTAGAAACAGCAAAATACCTTGACGTAGTGGAGTTAACTTAAAGGAAAGAAATCCAAAAAATATTTGGTAATGAGCAGCCTTGACATTAAAACAAATAATAAAAGTACAATTTTCTTACATCAAGATTTATGTATAAACTGCAGCTAGAGCGGTATACCGAATTATGAAAATTTATCGCCTCAAATACATACATACATAAGTGCTTCTACTGTATAAGTGTAGACTGTAAACGATTTTTCAATAGAAAATGGTTTTGTAGTTTAATACAATCCGTAAAGTTTTTCTATGATCTGTCAATGTCAGAATTTTAGTCAAGGCCTGCGTTTTTATTATGGCGAAGTTCATAAACAAGCAACATAATCGTCTCACCAGACAGCCTGTGCGTGCTACATTGGAAACAATTGAGTCAACATATTCACTATGAAATATTCTTGTACCAACGGGACAACGCAACGATCTAAGTAACGAAAATATGGCAACCGTAGGCTCCTTTCACACTATCCGGTTTTAGCCGTACGGCGAAAAATCGTACGACGAAATAATTTTAGTAATCTGAAGAAGAGTATGGCCCCTTTCACCTTACACGGTATGGGCAAAATGCCGTCACCATGCCGTGTAGCAGCCGGCCTCGAGCCAGTGTAGTTGTGATTCATTTCAACTAAACAACACACCGCTTAATCACAAACTGAGCTTGCGATGGAAAAAAGTCGTGCATAAACCGTGTAGTGTGAATGGCCAACAACTTTCGGATTTTTGTCGTACGATTTATCGCAAGGAACCTAAGTTCTTCAGTTCAAAATGAGCCAAATCAGTCGAATCCATGCATTGCCAACAAACTTACATCTGCTTCATTGCATCCAGAGAAAGTGACCGTATGGTGTGGTGTGAATGGACCGTATGTTTTCGTATGAATTGGATAGGGTCTTCACATCAGTGATATGTGGTTCCATCGATATGATGCTACTTGCCAAATAATTGATCTATGGAAGAGAAAATTCAGCAATTGTGAAGTCTTGAGAATTAATCCGGTGAGAAGGCTCCTCACTCAATGCAATTTACCGCCTTTAGATTTCTTTTTATGGGGTCACGTTAAGTCGTTTGTTAGAGCCAACAAACCAACAACTTTAGAAAGAGAGAGCTCAGGAACAGTATCGAACGCGAAACTGCGAACGTTCCGACTGAAATGTGTGGAAGAATGCAGAATTGGTTCCAAATAATCGATCACTGCAAACGTGCCTGCAGTTAAGTAATGGCCTTATTTAAAAACCCTCAACATATAATGGCAAAGAAAACCAACATTAACTGAACAATAATAGTAAATGGTATTTCAGCATCATCTGCCGACACGCATTGCGTCGATTAGACAAGCATCAGTTCTGGCCGCTGTGTTTTAAGTGATTAGTAGGTTACTGATCAAGGGGTTCCAGGTTCAATCCCTAGACAACACCTAAAATTAAAAGTAGGGCATCAGAAGTAGGTCCTTCCGTTCGTGTAAAAAATATAACACGCACAGCACGAATGGTCGTGAGAAGGTCCCATAAACCTGTCGCAGCAAATATTTCTTGTATTTCTTTATTTTTATCACTTCTTCCGCCAAATTCAGTAAAGGCCTAAATTGACATCGTCTGAACTCACATAAGTTCTTCTAATCTTTATGAAGGCTCAATCAAGACAATAGAAGGGGATGGGCTAGTCAGCTGTTTTTTAATTCCATAAATATTAACTTTTCTGTAGATATCCGAGTATCTAAACCAGTTGGATCAAACAAAAGATCTGTTTTTACAACTTCATTATTATTAAAATTATACTAACTTAAGAATCATAAATATTCTGTAAGTAACGGAACAACGGACATTGGGTTCGAGCACCTTTGCTGGCAACACTAACACAGTAATCTACCAACGTGAATTAATTCACTAAATCAATGTTTCGATCAATTCAAATACGGAATGTGGCTTGTCTTCTCAAATTACCACAAAGTAGGATTAAGATATAAGTATGTATTCATATATAAAATATTGTTCCCACTATATTTCCGAAAACCGGGTCATGAAACAAATACAAAAGAGTGAAAGGCTTTCTTTCACAGTACATTCGATAATCTAACAAATTTTCACTTTTTATTCTGTCAAGAATCGAATAAATTATTTTAGCCGTTTGTTTATTTCAAAAAAAAATATTTAAATTAACTTTAAGAATTCATCAACTCATTCCAACTGTCAGCTTTGCGAAATGAATGGGAAAATAATAATTATAGTCGTATTCATCGCAAATCCATCAGCAGCAAATCCATTCGCAGATTATACAGAACGGATGCCATTAACGAGATGAAAGGTCAGTAACTTGACGGCTAATTAAGAAGGTGAACAACTTATAACGTTGGTTCTGAAATATATGCTCAATCAATCGATTAGATGGGTGAGATGGTTTAATTTGGATGTTAAGTTATTCGAAGATAAGAGGTACTAATGAGGAATATGTGTTTGTATGTTCCTTGAAAGGGAATACCACCTGGAGTTGAATTATTCATTGAAATTTGGCAACGTATGAGGTAATATTTTAATCCGTCTTTTTTCTATTCCTGCCAGTGGACAGCCTTTTAATTTTAGCTGGGTAAAATTGAAAAATTTGCACTTTGAAGTGCAGTGCGTCCATTTGGTCGATTGCGGTCCCATTTTTATTTCGATTCATCTATTTCGTTAACATTTTTACATTTTCTGACATAAGGTCTGGACGTTCCAAGTTCTAGGCACTGGGTAGTCAAATGTTTCTGATTCCGATTGATAGACAGAAAAATAAGGAATTTTTCAGAGCTAGTGAACTAGATTTGTAAGTAAGTAAGATGCTTTGGAAACCATAGTCCATACTATTATACAAAGTCAAAACTGAAAGCTAGGATGCGAGTTCTGACATCTGAAATGTCATCTACTTTTTCAGTCAGTTCACTTTTAAACTATTACAATAGGATCAGAGTATAGTTAAAGTGTAAAAGTGTAAATGTAAAAGAAAAATGGCAGCTAGGGTAGTTTGTTGCTTAAGTTGTTTTTCAAAATGTTACGCTTTTACACCGATACAAGACCAGATGCAACTGCTTTGGTATATTAGTTCGAATTCAAAATTATTTATTCCTCTATTCGGTTATTTTTGGTACAAGTTCGATGACAAAAGTTATACATTACTTCTGTCAGGACTGACAGTTGTGATATTCAATGACATCTGTAAGAGCATCTCAATAATCTTTTCTGAGGGACCGAGTCTAGACTTGTACTTGTATATCTTCTTATTTTTTCCGCTTTGAAATGTGCCTCTGTGAGCAAAAATTATAATTATAAATCCCGCCTAGTTATTTTTGGGCGTAAGTTTAACGACTGTCCATCAATTTCTGGAATCTTGTTTGAGTATCAAAACGTTTTTTATTATCATACTTTCTTGTTCATGGTTTTCCACTGAGATAAGTGATTAACTAACAGTAATATTACAGTTCAAATGGTTCCAAAAGTTCAAAATTAGGACAAGTTTTCCGGAAATTCAGTTTTTTTTTTTTGCATTTTGACATAAATGTTTTTGTTAATGTGTGGGCATTCGCATCCAACAATATTGCCCACATATTCGTATGCGATTATTTTTTATTTGCAAGATCAAGAACATCCACTTTACATTGCACAATTCGACAGCTTTTTGCTTCATCTTTCACTATAGACTAACTACCACAAAGCTTACACTGATCCATTTCCACCTAGGAGCTTGAACCGATATGCAAAATTAAATGGGAGTCTTACTCACACACTCTTATAAGTAGATGGACATTTTTAGAGAGTTGATAGCCACTTTCGCATTCACAGACATAAAAGTTTAGGTTTCGCCCAATTTTGACAATACGCTGGCAGGAGAAATGCAAGTTTGCCATCTATTATTGGTATTCTGTGCATTTCACATTAATCTGTTGTTTCTTTTTGAGCATTAATTATAAGATATTCACGACTCAAATTGTTCGAAAATCATTCGTGAATGACTTCAGCGTAATTTCGATGATTTGTGCTCATGTTTTGTGATATTGCAGTTAATTGAGGTTGAAATCTCAGTGATTCCGTTGAATTTATCGAAAACAATCAACGTTTCTTATGTTTCCAGTACATTTACGAATCAGATAATATTGCTTTCAGGGTGATAATTAGAATTCCTCGACATTGTACTGTCAGTGTTCGGGGGACATTATGCCGCCGATCAGAAGATTTCGTCGCTATGCATAAAATCAATTTTTGGCGCCGGGTCCACTAATTATTAATAAATATTTTACAAATTTGTTATGTTCAGCAATGACCTTGTCTAGAACTTGTTGAAATTATTAAAAACCCGGACAAACTTTCAAGTTAACAACCAAACATATTATATTCATTGTTTCCGAATCAATTCGAAAGCTTCTGTTACTTTGTTTGAATCCACAAGGAATATTGTTTTTTTCTGAACGGCAACACACCCACTTACTCGTATACCTGTCTGACATAGTCCATTTAAATTAAAAATGTTTGTAGTTGACAGCTGTTAGATAAAAAATTAGTGAAGCAAAATGAACAGACATTGTAAGTCTTATACATACATATGTACATATGTACCTTATTTTGGATTTTGTTCTTATTACTTACTTACATGTAAATTCACATATAATGTCAGAAAAACTGAGAATGTTATACGCTGACTATACGTCTCAAGCCCAAACATAACCCCAAACTTCATGGGAATTTTATTTTGCTTACCGTCTTAAGCTCTTCTTTCGTGTAAAAAAGGTATATAGTTTGACTAGACACCATGATTTTGCAGCATATTGACCTATTAAACAACAATAGTTAACACTAATGTTCCTCAGATGATTACAAAAGATAATTTATCAGATTAATGGGTATAATTAGGTGTTCGACTCATTAATCGTTTACCCTTTCCTTTTGGAAGTTTGAGTCATACGAACTCATAACTGCCACAGAAGGCAATGTGTTATATCCGGGCAACGTATTACAAAGTTTTATCAAAACTTTTCAGTTAAGTGTTTAAAGTATAATTGGAACTTATTTGCGATCCTTTAAGCATGACGTATATTCCAATCTTTCTTTTCACTTTACAATCGAAAGAAACCATAGCGTGTCATACATCCTGTAAGTAAAATGTTCAAATCAACCTTTTTTTCTAAAACAAGTAAGGCAACAAGAAATCCCTAAACAATGGAGTTCACAAATGCATTCTCAATCCATCTGTCACGTGCCAATCAATGTCGGAGCCCATGAAAATGCAAATGTCTGCATAATTTTGCAAAATCGTTTCCGCCTTTATGTCATTTTTTAGATGTCACTCCACTCCCTCCAACCTTCGGTTCTAATGTAAATCGCACAAAACTCACTCCTGTAATGTAAATTCCGATAGCTATGACCATCCTTCTTACTTCCTTTCCTAACCACCATAAACCATGACGCAGCTATAGCTGTGAGGGTCGATCTCGAATTTCATTTGAAAGTAACGTACAAATATATGTACTTGTATATCATTACAAGACACGGGGTGCCTTTTCGTAATTTGCATATAATGCTTGTAAAGGTGTGCTCTCGGAGCAGGCATCAATCGCTGACGTTGTAAGTGCATTCAACCCTCGTTCCTCGATTCATTTGCATTTGTTTTTGGGTGAGACGAACATTTAATCCTGCTTAGATGATTATTGTGAACAGAAAATCCTCCGCATGGCACCTCAATTTGTCAGATCATACCACCCCTCGAGTAAAAGGTATTGAATTACAAAAAAATACCAAAATCGTCGTTTTTACAGTGAAAAATTCAAATTCAACTGAAATTTTGTAAAAATGATTAATGGAGGGGAAAGTGCGGAAAGCAATCGTTCATTTCATCCGAACTGAGAAACCGGATATCTAATCCTTCGAATCGGAGTGGTTCCTTTTATGTAGTAAGACAGTTTGTTGTGAAATTACAGGACTCGGTGAAATCCAGCCAGGAAAACTCAAGACTTTGATAGAAATTATGTGTTCTCTTTGTCATTATAGAGTCTAAATTTTCCCGCTCCTTGAAAACGGAGAAAGACAGATCCAATTCTAAAAGTATGTCTGATGTACATATGTATGTCTCTTCAGATCAATTGTGACTGGCATGCTAGTTTCTCGCAGAAAATAAGCTTATAAATTCCAAGGAGTATTCCGGACCTGTAAGCAGCGATTTTTGGGGATTTTGAGCACAAATCTGTTACCTGTTGTAAGAAGATTCAGTCTTTATATGAAAACAGAGACTCCACCAAGGGAGAGCTACAGCGCTGCCGTAATGAAGAATGTTTCGAATTAGAAGATTTAACGTTTTACCATACGCTTTTCGCAGACGATTTGATCAGCCTTTATTTCTTCTAATTGGTATTTTACTTAAAAAATGTAACCCATTTGGATGCGTAGGTGGAGAAGTCTAAATACATGGGTGACCGTTTTATTTACCAGTAATAGGGGAAGAATTTCTTTGTTGCATTGTCGTATCTTGTAGGATTTATGGAGTTGAATCAATTTTTAAAGAACTTGGTTAAGCTGTTATAAACGTTGTTGAACTTAGTGTCAAGGCAATTACCATGGAACTACTCTCAGAGATCGTGTAGGAGACAGTAGAGTATGCCATAACGTTGACCAACTACTTTGAACGTAGATTAAAATTTGTTTTGTACACTAAAAGATCTAACTTCAATTATTTTCTTCCACGAAGATTATAAACTAAAACCGCTACACAGAACTTGTTCTTTTCACAAATAAGCAACATTGCAATAGTAACAATTCCAAGGTTCAAGGACTGCTGTTTGAGTTCCGTAGATATCGTAGACATTGCTAAACGCAGTAGGAAAATTCTAGTCGACCTATGTATATTTATGTGAAAAAGCTGTTTGGTCTAACTGGCGATTGCAGCAATACATTGGCTTTACACCATCACTGCCAAGTCTTGACAGAATTTTGTTTATTGCTATCAGCCACAAAACAGGCAAAATAGGCCAACTTACGACTGATTTGGCCAGAGATAATAACCTACGATATATATTATAATAATTGCCTGCCAAAAACAGAAACTTAGAAATACAGGATGTCCATCAAATGGCAACAATGTCTACCTTCCCTGATGACCCTTAAACTAACAAAAAGGACTGATGCAGACGTATTTTCGATCGACCTGCGTCGTTAAAATCAATGTCTGTGCTACCTCAGGGTGTCACATGACTTGCAATCAATCCAATATCTTGCATCTCAGCCAGGTTTCATGTGGCACGCTTAGTAACCATTCTTACTTCTGGGCATTCTGGAAAACTGAGAAGCTGATCGATGCCTTCAGTAAAACTAGGTATAGGGTATTATGGCACTGGCTGGCTCCTCTAGTCAGCGCTAAATTTCAGTAAAGGTATGAAGAGCTGCGACACCACACTTTATGTGAGACTGAGCATTGTTAGGATATTGTGACTTCTTAAAAAGCTGCAGAGACAAGAATGATGAAGAGACACTAGACACATCACACTCTTCGGCAAAATTTAGGAATAGATTTTTTGTTGGAAAAACCAACTACCTAGTTAAGTTTACAAAAATGCACAGATAACACCTTTGATGATCGACGATTTTAGCCGTCCAGCTTTGCAGGAAGACATCTGGAAATGAAATTTAGATAGAACCCTCTTCACTATCAGACTTCACTGAAACCAACTTGAAATAAACGCCTGTTCTTTGTAGGTAAATGACAGTATAAATGAAAATGTATAAATGACATTCCAAGGGAAATATGTTTCTTTCACGAATGGCAGCAGCAATTGTACTGAAGTTATTCGCTGAATGTGTGTAGTTGGACATATGTACTTGTGCAATACTGTACCTTTTGGTCCATTTCCTTTACTATATGATAAAAGAGGAATAGCATCTATTCTTGTCGAAATACGGATAATTTTCTAAATTCAGCAATATCTGTAGTATGTAGACCTCTAGATGATAAATTTTTTTATTTTTTCGGGTTTTGAGTTATATTTCGTCTGTCATTTCCAAACCTTACCATACTGTGACCTCCAAAGCCTGTAGCAACTGCTATTTTAAGTCGAAAAACAGTAACTGCTCTCTCCTAATGCCTGCACCAAACATCAATCCAACAGTCTCTCCTCACAATGGCATATTTAGGGCAAAAAAAAACAAACTTCCTACTTCCCGACTAATTTTTTGCACGTTCTTCCAAAAGAAAAACTTGAACACAAACAAGCAGACCGTCCGCGGTACAATGTAATCCGATGCATCTACGACAGAAATGTGCATTAAGGCAAATTAATTGCAGTAATTGCCTGGAAAACTTATGCAAATAACATCAAAGTAGTGCGCTACAACATTTTATGTCTGCTCGGTTGCCTCACAAAAGCCATCACTGAGCACGACAACAAGTAGGCACAGTCCCAGAGTGCATTCTAAACCGAATTATTGTTCTAAGCCATCCGACCATAAAGAGATACGAACGTATGTTCTTTTGGCTTACATTTCAAGAGTCCCCCCGGAAACATACTCGTACACACTCTATGCTTCGGTTACAATGTAAAGGGGAACTTTGTTAAAAAACGTGGGCACCACCACACAATTCGGATTCCTCCTGTGTGTTGGCTCCAAGTTTAATTATTTCACAAAAGATAATGGTTTTGGTCGAAGAAATTACAACAAGGAGGTTAAACACCTCTTGAACGTGCGATGGGGGCATCACAATGGGGAACCAAACCGCGAACTGTGTCTCAATTGAAAACAGTCCTCCTACACGCGGGTTTAGTACGAAGTTATGTACTGACAGTACTACCTGCATGATGGCAATCACGATTAGATCGTAGGATTTGAGTTCGATCCAACCGGTGAGGTACACAAATTGCGGAAACTCGATCCATTTGGGCTGCAATTAATAATCATGCAAATGAGCCAATTTAAATGAGTTTGGGGGACGAGCGTGGTACGTAGATGCGCGACACGGTGCATTATTGGGTATTGAGCGAAAACAAAGGCGTTTACATCTAACGAATTATTTAATAAAGTGCCTACACTAGTGCGGGGCGTTACACCTTTATATTAAACAAATTATTTTTATGCAATAGGTTGTTGGTATGATATACATAGGCTTATTGATGTGGAAGATACTTGAATTCAGAGCATTTTATTAGGTGATGTCCCCATACGATTATGACATGCACATTCCAGGTTTATTAAGACAAAACATCGAGCAACGGACCACTTAATCCTACCGCCCAATAGCCTCCAACTGAGCCTCATCGCTGAGCACAATTTGTCAATTTGTATGCTAATTTTTTTTGGGCCCATTCAAACAAATGCAAACTTTGGTCATTCGGCTTCAATTTGCACACGAGCTGGATCTTGTAAGCCTTCAAACCAAGGTCTTTGCATAAAATTTCTCAGAAAGTTCACGGATAGAAACCAAGCAGTTGTGAACGATACCGAATTGATAAATTTGGAACGAATAAAAATGACAATGACAGTTCTCAATCTGACAATTGGCTGTCCGAAGTTGGTACTGGGTTAAAAAAAAAACACCCTTTACATCATAAGTATCTATTTGGGTATTGTCGGCAGCGAAGGCAAACAAATCTGGTTCACAAAACAATTTAGATCAAGTAATGGAACCCAGGGGAATGCCAGTGAATGAACATAGGTCTAAGTTCTTGTAGTAGATTTTGCGAATAACTCGATCAATCGCATCACAGCTGTTAATTGGATGTTGTTCAGTAGCTGTCGGTTACGGTTATACGGTTATTATTTCGCTCTACATGTCCTAGCCATCTTAAACGACTGATGCGCATTTTTCTGACTAGGTTGATGTCGCTGTACAGCTCGTGTAATTCGTCGTTGAATCTCCTCCTCCAAAGTCCGTCAACGCAAACGGGACCGAAAATTACACGAAGAATCTTTCTCTCGACACGACTGAGGATCTCTTCATCCGCTTTAGACAGAGTCCATGCTTAAGCGCCATAAAGCCAGAGTCTCATATGGCTCTGCTACTCAATTGCCTTCTTAGCCCAAAGAAACAGCAAGAGATGTATTCTTCGTCTTATTTCTGCTGAGGTGTTGTTTTCCGAGGTTATAGCAGAGCCGAGGTAGATGAAGTGGGTGGATTATATAGCTCGACGAATTCTCGACTGAACTATATGCATCCAAACCACCGTTCTAAATATTTTTTCATTTCGACGTTTCTATTCAACTTTGCTCCGAGTTTGGCCATTGAACGTTCTCTTTCTAGGTACATCTCGCTTAGATACCTAAAAGTCATGCTACTGGCAAGTAAATCAATTTAAAAAGAGGTTTCTCACAGCCAAGCTGACGGTGTTTGCGTAAGCCAGACTGTCCACACGAAGTCTGTAAACTTCCATCCACCAAGAGATGATGCCATGTTGCCTAACAAAGACATTCAACTTATTTTTTAAAATAAAAACAAAACATCTCTATCTTACTTCCATGATGCGTTAGTACCTTCCTATTTAATTCATTCAAATGACTAAATTCCACAGAGTATTAATGCATTTTTTATTACCCACATAATACCTTAAAAATTTCCTAATTGAAACCCCAAACAAAAAACCAATCTTTAACGAAAGAATTTCAACGTCAACTCCTACCCTTCGTCTTACTATAAAAGGAAATAAGTGTTGTCATTAAAAAATATACAAAAATTCAAGAATTGACAACTCAATCTATACAAACGATAGAAAGAATACCTAATGGATTACTTCGACAGGCGATAGATACGTGGGTGTCCGTTTCATTTGTGAAAGTCCATAATCGGCTTCTATCGTCACCAGGTATCATCATCACTTTACTCATTTACATATGGGACACAGGAAAGATCAGATCTCCAATTATAGCCATAGCAAACGGGACAATACATTAGTGCGTTGCACTGTTGCACTAAATTAAGAACTTTGACGTAGGTTTATGTCACTTTGTTGTGAATGGACAAACGTTGGTATCATGGTGTAACACGGTTCGTAGAAATTCGATCGTAATTAATCAGCATTTTTGGGATACACTGTGTGTTTTATTATCGAAGACAATAAGTCTTTAATTTACTACCATCGTTTGATTAGGATAATTAAATATGTTAATAGGGATACATTTGCATTCGTAAATTTTAACTTGTTTACACATGTATCTGTATTATGATGTTTAACAATTTGCGTATTTTTTTTATAATTTTAGTGATGAAAATCATTTAAAATGGACTCAGGCAGTGTAGTGAGCGAACCTATAACTACACATCACCGGTCATATGGAAAACAAAAATCCGCGTCAATGGTAAGTTTAGAGATAAGAGAGTTACTATTAACAGAAAGACGTTTATGATCCTTTATTTCTTATTGTCATATTTAAAATACTTCAATGCACTGATGACATGTAACGAGATTGAAAACAATACTTGTAAAACAATTTTCATTTCGTTTTAAATTTAAGTGATATTTATTAAAATGTAAAAATGTAAAACATAAAGTCTTATCTTACGATTGTGAATTCCTACTCTACGCAGCTCTTCAAGCAGCTCTACAGCACAAAGGTCTTCCCCACTAATTTTATATATATAAATCTATATCTCATATAGATATGTATACGTAAACCTACATATTTTTTGCTAGTTTTATTCGGCACGTACAGCTAAAAACTCATTTTAGTTTAGTGGTTAAAAAAAAAACAAATCTTTTAAGGTTTAGGAAAGCTTGTGAATATTGCACGGTTTTTTGTAAAGTGTTTTTAATGCGGACGTAACAATTTCGTATTTAAATAAATCACTAAATAATTAAGAGGCCTCTACCCAAAAAACACGAAAAAACCGAAAAATGAGCAATCGGTTTCCCATGCCATTCGGCGAATTCTGAACCGATTTGAATGGTATTTATCACATTTTACAGAATAGGGTTTTATCTGCAATGTGGTGGAACAGATTTTTGAATAAGGTTTTTGTTGCTGTAATATTTGAAAATTTCGCAGCCAACTTTCGCTTTTTTGCACAAAATTGTGAATCGGTTTCCCATTTTACTATAAGAAAGCATCATTGGTGTAATATGAAATTAGACTCTTTGAAAAGTTAATGAATAGATCTCCAATGTGGTAGAGAATTTAGAAATTTTTCTTCTTTTTCAAGATATTAGTGCTTGAAAATTGATAAAATTTGTCAAATTAAGACATTATTTTCGTGTAATGATGCCAATATTTTTAAACTAAATTTTCGGTAACATGTTAAAAGCACATTTCATGTATCTGATAAAGGTGAAAAACACAGCATTTACTCTGTAGTTAATGATAACCACTGCATTTTATAACACTCTTTTTTAACGTAGATTTCATTTTTTTAGCGAAATATTCAGTTTTTGATTCAAATTTACATCACTAAGGGCGCTTATTTCAGAAAAATATCATTTTCGATTTCGAAAATATTTTATAAGGGTTTGGTTGATTGTGACAAATATGTCGTTGTGCCATGATGTGAATGTATTTCAGATTGCTATACTTTGTTGTTTGGGGTGAAAGTAAGTATTATATCTTCACATATGTGTGTGTATTTATTGAAAAAATATTTGAACTCTCATGAAAAGTTTTTTTTTTCTTATGAATTTTAGATTTCATGTTATATTTCAATGAAATGTTTTAAAGAGTTGACAAACTTGAGGGTATTTTGGTGACAAGTTAATTTTTGATCTAAAGATCAGACAATAAGACCTCAATACTTTCCTATTCATTATCATAATATATACAAGATGGATTTATTTGTACATTCCGTCCATAATGTAACTATGTACTATGTACTTAAATATTTAACTCTAAACAATTCACGAAATTGTAAGGCTGTAAAACTGATTTTATTTCGATGTTAACCAAATTATGTTTTCTACCAGTATGCCCTTACTTGGTGATTTAATTGTCTGTTTATATCTACATACATATGTATGTACGTATCTTGGTCTTTAATCAAATCATTATGCTCAGAAACAATAATATATCCGAATTGAAATTGTTGTTAGATATTAGAAAGAACAACTCGCGATAAGCAGATATTTAGCTTGGGTCTAATATTTGAGTGGACTTTACATACATATCTTAAAATAAAAGTTCAAGTGGTAGTGCTTTGAAAAATAGTATTGTGTGTATTTGAAATAAAGCACTGTTATAAGTTATGAAATCGTTAGATCTAATATGGGGAATACCTTTTTTTATCAAAAATTAAGTCTAAGTAAGAAACTTAAATTTTGCCTTCAAGAAAAACGTTTAAACAGACAGACAGTAATGGCAGATATAGTTCTCTTAACTTCTGTATATAATGATTCTTGAGTTCGAAGATCCAATATTTCCTGAAAGTTTAATATTTAACATAAAAATAAAAGAACGTACATCTATACATACATATTCACATACATATGTACAATTTTGTTACGTCTTTAAATTGTTTTTTCTTATCGCACGTACTTTACACGCTTATCAATGATAAATAATTTCTCTTATAAAAGGTAGAAAGGTAAACTGATATAAGGAACAAGAAAAAACCAAAAGAGTCCCATTGCAGGATTCGATTTTTACAACTGCCATTATATCAATTAAAAAAAGTTAACGTTTCTTATTAGATTTCCAACCTGTTTGAAAACCTGAAAATACGTTACAAACAGAAAACGTTTCTACTATAGTATTCTACAGTTGTTTAACAGTCGAACCAGATTCCCAAAATATAAAATTGTTCATAAAAATACAAAAATTAAATTTTTCATATTTTTCTGTGAGGCAAAATCAAAATAACATACACAATTAAAACTCGTCCTATACAACAAAGGAAAGCTATCTATATATCCCAACACTACTACTCTACTTATATTGTCCCAGTCAGTTTGCTACTAAGGCAAATATTGAAAAATAATTTTGAATAGAATATTTCACATATTTTAATTTCGAAAAATAAATTGTCTATCTTATGTTTTAACCAATTTGGTTGTTCACTTAATAAGTATATGTTCGAATATGAGTTCGACAGTTTGTAGACATGTATGGAATTTGATTTCGTTCACCGTGAGCACGTTTGTCAATTTTCCACCACTGTGTAGCATGTGCATGTGGCACCATTTTGTTGGAACCACATATCAGTGATGTCAAGTCTATTCAATTCTGGACAACAATTACTTTCCAACATGATAATATAGGAAACTTCAGTGACTGTAACATGACGATTATTTATATCAACGAAAGTTAGATTACCTCCCACACCTCTGGCATGAAATTAACACTACACTTCACTTTTTGCGAATGCTATGGAGTAATGGGTATTCCGTACATTGACAAACCAACTAACGCAAAAATGAGCTTCATCGCTGAAGAAGACTTCAGTTCTTGATTAACTTTGATTTTATAAAAGCGTGGGCCAAGATCTTTATCCAAAATTCACCACAATGAGAACTGAGAGGTTCCCAATTCCTGTGAACGGCGTGGAATCGACTGATTTGGCGCATTTTAAACTGAACCACTTATTGCTGCGATATTTTCGGTACTTTGACCGGTGTGTTATCTCCTTTTTTGCAGGGACATTTAATAGTGACTATGTCGATTCGAATTTATCCACCATAGCAAACACAATCTGTCTGGTGGGACGATTAGATATTATGACCGAAAATTGAAGCAAATGGTTTCGAACTTCGGTAATAATATTCTAAAATTTCCATACATTGCTCGTTCTTGGACTACATCATGATAAAAACTATAAACCTTGACTCACATTTTGATTTTGACGTATTATAATAAAAAGTTTAAGGACGCATTTGTATTAAATTACTATTCTCCCCTATTCTCCCATTACATGGAGAATATGACACGCCCAACAAGAAAGTTTTTTAAAAGCTGATCTCGAAATATTGGTATTTATATTTTTGTTTCTGTCTGTTCGAATATCTAAACGAATACAAGCAATGGAAATAACCGGCCCGACACCAGACCACGAACCATGTTGGAACAACGTATCCAAACAATCGAACTGACAAGGTAGAGTGGAGAACCTGGATTCACCGAGGTCACACCCACGCTTAGCGGCAAAAAGGCTAAGAAGAAGAAGTTTTAGTCTGCTCACCACTTCTTTTAAAAAATCTTCAATGATTGTGCAAGCGATTGTATCGCCCTTCCTGCTATTAAGGGCTCGAAGTAGGACTTCTCTCACCTAGAAACGTTCTAGTTGATATTGACATCCTATGTAATGGAAAGTTTCTGGTTACTACTTTAATGGTCAGATGGAGAACTTGTCAAGGGCTGATCCTTACCTCGCCAATTCTCTTTCTGGGTTTACCTGTAAAATAATGGACGGTTCCGAAAAAGGGGAGGATTATGGTATTTTCAGAGACCATTTCCTCACTGAGTTCGTAGTGACAATATATGTACATGTTCCAAGCTTATGCATTCATTTCATCCTGTAATTCACTATTTTTCCAGCGACTGTACATGCAGTAGCGAGCATAACTGGACGAATGTTTCAGGTAAAAATAAAGAAAATGTGTGTATAGTAAAAAGTTTATATATTCTAATTTTGTAAAATTAACTCAAAAAGATATTCCGATGAAAAAAAAAAGGTGAATTCATGTATTCATCCAGTTTTGCACGTTTTTAAAAAGGGTGTTGTATTCAAAATTTCCTCCGAAGTCCTTTATTTTTTCTAACCAGAATAACATTTCGGTATACTTTCAATTAAATTATGAAGGATATCTGTTGGTACTTGGATCCATTTGTATCTGATACGATCCCAAAGCACATTAATACTACTGGGAGAGTTTTCGGTAAGAGCAGCTTCGCTTCACAACCAACCAGAGATTCTGAACACGATTGAGATTGGAGCTTTGAGCTTTGAGCTGGCCATATCATTCTTTTAAATTTTTGATTTGCGAGTCATTCCATCACAATTTTGGACTTATGCTTGCGGATTCCATCTTGCTAAAATGTTATTTTGGATGGACTATACCCCATGGCTAACAATATTTGGTTTTTTCTATTATCCCAACAATTTTAACAAGTGGATCAATTAAAGCCATGAAAAGCAAACCCAAGCCATTACTGATCCCAGGATTGCCCGGTTTTGACCAGTAGTCTAATCGGCCGTCTGTTCCGTTTGCGTTGACTTCGTTTCATCAGGCCAAATTAGTTGTTTCCATTCGTTAACAGTACAATTGTTATGTAATTTTGTATGTCATTTCCACTGCATTTATCCTTAGCAAAAGGTAGGTATTAATAAAGCATAGTGAGTGTCGCTCATGGTCATCAAAACTCCAATGCAGATTAATACACTCCGGTTAAACCATGCTGTTAATGGTTGCTTTTTTAACAGCCCGTAAAACTATATTGAATCCTGTTTTTTGCGTAAATAAATGAAATTTAACTCCCTAGCAGTGTGGAGGAGTTGTTTCTACCAATGCACGCGATCGCATAATATGCAAACTTAGATACATTACTTCATAACGTTATAGTTTTCAATGCACCTGCGAATGAGAAAGTCAAAATGCAACGTTAATTAAGGCAACACTTTTCTTCCCCGTTCCTCATGCGTCACTAAATAAAAACTTAACTTTAAAGAAATAAATTCACTTTCATTAAAGTAAAAACTTAACACTTTCATTAAATTAAAAAGTGTGTTTATTCACAGGCTTATTCACCCGCTACTACCACATAGTAAACAGAGTACAGAAATCTTTCCACAAACAATTAAATTGTGAACTATAAAGCTGGTTTACTTTCACTATTGGTTCGCAATTAAAATACAAAAAAAAAACTTCCTTCTCTTTGCAATGTTTGTGCGCACATACCCATACCTAACTAAAAGATACTTTTCTCTAATTGTTATCTTCTTTTCTATACACTAATAAGATTTGTTGTCCGTTGTTCCTTCAGTTTTGCCCGAAGACATGTGAAAATGGAAATTAAACTCTGCAAGCGGTGCGCCATCAGTAAAATGAGTTCTTTTGTGAATTTCTCGAGTCAATAACACGTCTGTTCTTTTTCGTAGACGGACGTCTACCTGAGGTTAATTTTCGAATAAGAAGGGTTGCTGAGACAGAGACATGATTAGCCCATATGTTGTTATTATCGTTAATGTTGTTTGAGAACCCCAGTTTAAATCTAATAAACACATGTCATCGAAACGTACAAACGTCTTACTTAATGTGCATTCTGCTGGACTTCATCAATTGAGATAAAGGTGTTTTGGAAAACAGATGCCAGTTAATGGTGCAAATAGGGATGAACAAAGAGGTCTCAGTGATTTGAAATCGGTAGCAATGTAGAGCATGTGGCCGAAAGGGAAGTTAGTACCACACGTTGGGCACACTCTATCCAGACTGTGTCAATGAATATGTTTTAAACAGACGAGGTTGGAGACGTCACATCGATTTAATACGGATACAGAGTAGAATAGAACAGTGTCCGTTCAAATATACACTCCATTTTATTACGGCTTAGTTAGGTTGTATAGGGTGACCCTTCGCTCTTTATCTAGGCTTCCATTGGGATGTTGTGTATGCCTTCCTTTGTCTAAGTTGTGCATTTCATTACTATGTGCGATATTGACATGGTCTCCAAGCAAATGTCAAACGTTTACCAAACCCATCTTGAGCGGGTGTTTATGCTGACTTACAGATGCACCAATCTCATCGAGGCCATACCTTTGTGGTTCATTCCGCATCTCTGTTTGCATTTTCAATACCCATAGCGTCTTCCAGGCTGAAATCACGACGAAATATAAAACCTTGTCCTGATTAAATCTTATAGGGATTTTTACTGACAGTCAAGCCGAGACCCTGCTTCACAAGGAGATAAGCAATTCATTATTCTATATTTTTGGTTGACGAGGTACAGATACACTCCTAGTGAAAATTAAATCGCCATCTAAGATCAGCTAAATATATGTATTAAAACTGATATTAACACTCATAACAATTTAGCAACACGAGGGTTCCGGTTTAGGTTGCCTTAATTCGTTCTTCGGTGATTTTAACTAATCTGTTCTGTTTTAAACCAAAAGGAGAACTCTGTTTTAACCCCAGTTCAAGAAAATAAGAAACCTTTTTATTCTCCCGCCAAAGTACATTCTCCGCTTTATGTTTTTGTTTTAATTTTGTTCAAAATGTGTTTTTGAATTTTAGTGGCAAAATACAACGCGAATAGTTGTTTTCGTTTATGTCGTGATTTATAAATCAGAAGAGAATTGAGTCTCTCGAATACCCAGTCATTTGAGCGTTTCTCCGAATACTCCAGTGTTACTTATTGATATGTTTTTAATATGTAAAGAGAGAAGATATAGAAGATATGTATGTCCTTACATCCATAGAATCCTCTTCAATTGACATCTCCATTTCTTACCAAAATTTGCATTGTAGACATGTTTACCTTTCAACTGAGCACAGGATAACAGAGACCCTAGTTGATTTTTAAGTTGTGAAGACGTGAAGTTCGTTATTTTGGTTTCCGTGGTAAGGAGTCTATCTTCAGTTTTTATTTCTTTAAAACTGAGTTCACAGCTAGTGATGCAATGAGTGGTTTTAGCTTCTAATGATTCTAGATCGCAATATATATGTACATTCATAAACATATGTACCTACCTATGAACCAACAGTAATACATAGGATGTATATCAAGATGTATTTGATGGTTCTTGAATTTAGATCGTAATATAAGCACCTACCCACATGTATCCGGATCATGTATATTTTTCAAAAAAATTTAAATTTCTACGAAAGTGATATGTATTATATTTCGTCCGTAGGGGTGATATATGTATTTCCACGAAAGTTTATCATTTGATTCTTCACGATTGTATTTCTTTTTTTTTTTGATAACGTTTTGATTCTTGGTAAATGGCACCAATCCCACATCCGCTGTCTTTACTTTAATCTTATTTGCACAAAATAAATAAACTGACAAAGCTGTACACAATTTGAACTTAATTCAACAATACACAATAGGTCTCAAAAAGAGCTAGTTGTTGATTTGATGTATCAAAAAATAGAAATCAAATTAACGCAATTAAAACCAACTTCTTTCGCAAAAGAAATAATAAAAAGAACCGAACATGTACTTCCTAGTGAACTTTTCTATCCGAAAATAAAGCAAAAACTTTTAAATTTAAAGTAAAAAAATGTAAAACGAACTTGGAAAACCAGTGTAAGAAGTGTCTCTTTTAAAACCTGGTTCTTTTTAAGCCACTAGACTTTAGTTGTTTTGCATTTAACGTTTTCCATAGAACTAGATGCCATCGTAAATGCTCTTAGGAAACTGAGAATCAATGCTAGGATAAGTTACTAGGATCAACCAGATGTTAACAGAGTGATAAATTTAGAATTTGGCCAATCCAAATCCACATGATGAGTTCCGCGCAGCACACCACAGGGAGGTGTACTGTTATCACTTAGAAAAGGAACATTCAAAGTTATAGCTTATGCGGGTGACATTGCTATCAGTGGAAAGCACCCAGTAACATTACGAGACCTCATGGAAACAATCTTAGTGGAACTGGTTAAGTGAAAAGATAACTACGGAGCCTTAGTGCTAATCCGACGAAAACGAAGCTAATTTTTTTAACAAATATTTTTTTATGGAAATGATGGGAATTCACTTTAGTTTCTCCGAGAGTGCCAAATACTTGGGTCTTACACTAGACAGGAAACAGGCATGGAAGCTGAACAAAGGAACGAAGAGAACCTGAGGGCGTAGGTCCGCAAATAAAGCACTAGCTCTTCACGGCTGTATTAAGACCAATATGGAATCTTAGTCCGGTGGACACCATTGGATAAAACCAGCTATTTCTTTCTCATGAGCAGGATTTAGAAAGCGACTTGCATTTCCGCTACCAGCGTGGTTCGGAAAACTCCCCAGGTACGATGAAAACGATGGTGCATACCTTTCTCTGGATAGCGATGACAGCTTCTACTGTTGACTACCAACAGTGTATTACAAGTAGAGTTTATGGCCATGTGTGAATGTGTGATGAGATTGGTTTCAGGTACGTATATCGGTAATTACACCGACAGTAAAGCAGCGATCAAAGTACTCGAATCACAAATATTAAGATATAAGATCTCCCTCTATGCTGAGATTTGGTCACTCTAACATCCAAGAGAACTATGCAGACTAACTACCCAAAAGTGGCACGAAAATTAAACTCTCAACTGCTAAAAGGGAGCATCATCTGGCTTTAGTCAAATGTTAAATGGCGTAATCTTGATGCGTGTAATCATCAGTAGACCACCCATATATACTCTAGTAGTCCGATTACTGACGGGTCACTGTACGTTAGGCAGGCACGCCACAAGGCTTGGAATTCCCGTGTACGACTTCTGTCTTGTCTGTGTGTATGAGAAGGAGTAAGTGTCACCATGTCACCATCTCTGCCACTGTCCTGTATTATCCTCATCAAGAAAGTAGATTCTGGCAGAATATTACTTCGAGGAGCTTGAAAATCGACAAAACAAAATTCGTCCATAAATCGATATGGTTCTAGGGACACCGGAAGCTACTGTGTAGCTCGTTGTGTGACACAATGGATCTCCTCTGGTCCTAGTGAATCGGAGTCACCTAACGTAAATAAACATAGTACTACTTAAATACTTACTTAAATGGCTACTGACCCTTGAAGAGTCTCCGTTTGAGAAACAGGAGCCTTTCAGTCCCTTCGGAGATGTATTTAATACTACTCAGACGAAATTTTTAAATTCGCTTATAACGAGAGACCAAACGAAAAGTAAAAGACTCAACTTCGATGGCAAAATCTAGTAAAAAGGAAAGGTATGAACTGAACGCTGAGATCTATTAGCTCATCTTTAAAACTCTCAATAACTTAATACCCTAACATTACACTTTTCCATCACGGACCGATTAGATATACAATGAACCTATACCTATTTATGTATATACATATCCAATTCCTCAATTTTCTTGTTTAGTTTAACATTAGCTCTTGGCGCAACATCGTTGACAGATTAACATAATTCTGCAATTAGTGTGTTGGTTTCCCACAGTCGGTTTTCGGAAAAATGTTTTCAAAGTGAATGCGATGAAAGAATTTTCCTTCTCAAGGAACAAAACTGGTTTCGCTATAAATTAGTTTCGTGTTTTTATGTCTGATGTTACCTTTTCTACGACAACAACAAACACGAAAAGAAAGATGTTGCGTTACGAATGTTGTAGACAACCCAGTGCTGGAAAGAAGGGTTGAAAGAAAATTCTAGTTTCCACCTAACGTTATTCCATTATTTATTCCTTAGACATTGCAATTCAAGTGTATAAGCATAGAATATCTTGTCATAATATCATGGATAATTATATGTAATAGATACATGCAATTAACTTGCTTTTTTAATTGGACTGTACTCTCATAAATTACAACCTTGACCGTTGATCGGATGAACTCAACTGTATGTATTGAATGATAAATCTGGGTCATGGTAAATCATTATAACAACTTCTTAACGTATCGAAACAACTTGTTTTTATTGGATATGCATTTATGCATAGCCTCAGAAAGCCACGACAAATATACAACAATTTTAAGTAAAAAAAACGCCTTGTATGTTGGTAACACTTTAGCCTTTCTTAATTATCGAAGTCACACATCTCTTAAACACGATATGAATGCATTTTAATATCAGCCTGCTATTTTATAGCTAAGCCTTGACTACTCTGACCAATTTGACAGTGATGGCACACACTACGAACCAATAACCGACATTATAGTCTAAAATTGGATCTTTAATCAGCATTAAATCGAATTGAACTGATTTCTTAGAATACAATCGGTTAAACTTTCCGGTATTTTGTATCACTTGGTGTGTAAAATGGGAGTTGGTCCTCTACCTTGGAAATTGGGACTGGCGTTTGGGGATCTTCTTGGCTGGGATTATAATTCTGCAAACAATAATATTCAATCAAGAATTTTGAAAAGTTATCTGGGTACATCTGATATTCTCTCTCTCTCTTTCAATATGATGATATTAAAAGATAGGATATTAATGTAAGATTAAAGTTGGAGATTGCAATTAAAGCTTCATCGAGTAAACTGCTCTATGTAATTCACCAATGGGCCGAATAACGAGAGTGGAGTTTGAAATTTTCAACGCACGATCTCGTTTGTACTCGTAACTTCTGCCTTAGTATTTTCCGATTATTATGTCAAATGTTCAAGTAACTACTGCTTCAGCATTTTTTGTTCGTTTTTTCTTTGCAAACAAAGTGGAATGCCGAGTCACCAAGTCATTAACGGAAATGAGTAAGCATCTGAACTAGTTAAAGTCCAACTAATGCAATAATCTTTAATAAATAGAAAATTCACTTCAATGATGAAAAGCTCACAGTATAAGCAAGTATAGCAGCAGTGCTGAGTGATTGTTCAGTTTACCTCCCTTTAGAACCTCATCCAACCTACAGCTTTAACCAATTGCCTCGATCTTTTATAAAATCTCTCTGGGAAGTACCTCTCCATAAGCGAATGAACTAATAGTATGTGTCCTTTTTCTTTGAATCGGAAAGGGACAGTCTCCATCTGGTTTGTTTTTTTTTCAAAATTTTTGACGTTTTTGGTACCGCTAGGAAAGTTATAGGAAGTTTTCGTTGCCCGGTCAAATTTGAAAGATTGAATTAGTATACTTGTGATGTTTTGAACAGCATCTTTAATATTTTATGAGCCTAGTAGGACATTTGACAATTTATTTTCTCTAAGGCGTATTTAGTGTGAAATTATTGTAGTCGTCAGTGGAGACTTGTTCCAAAAGATGGTTTCTTTCGTCTGCCTGTAGGCCCGTAGTCTTACCGTTTAAGACATACATACTTACTTGTGTAATCCAGTTTATTCCATATCCACACATCTACCATGCGGTCACAAAGATGGAGAAGTTATATTTATGTATGACAGTTCATTTCTTTCCTAAAATGTGGTGCATGTGGTAGATGGGGTTGGATCAAAGGAGAGAAACCACTCCTTTCCTGAGGACTTATCTGGAAAGGGTTATCGGGTGAATCACGTGGAATAGCATATTCAAATTTCAACAATGGAAAATGGATCAGAGAGTCTTACAAGATCATCAATTAGGTCTGTACGCGTACTCTCTCAAAACAACGAATTTTCACGAAAATCTACGAAAAGTCACCAAATCCTGTTCGAGTACGAAAAAGTTTCGTAGTTTTTCGTAGAAGAGAGCGCTCACAAGAGAGTAAAAAATTTCCCCTTTGCAACGGATTTTAGTGCAGAAAATTTCTTTGCACTGATTTACGAAATCAGATACCTGTAAGAAATTTTTTGTTGTTTGTGTATTTGCATACATTTGCTTTTGACGTCTAAAAAGTGGGCGAATTTCGTAGCTTTTGCGTTCGTTTATTTTTTTGTGATTTTACCACTCTCTGAGAGAATTTTGGTGTAGAAAATACGCGAATAGACCTATTATAAAAGAGAATAGACAAGAAAGAGTCAAAGATTCTCGGTCGTCTGCGGAAGAATCTCATAATAGCTTTCGAAAAAAAAAATTTGTGCCAATTCAATGAAAGATTACCAAAAAATATTGAATTTCAAAACCGAATTACCAAAGTCATGTTAAAATCAAAACAATATCGAACCAGAGCAAACAAACAGCGCACTTTACCCCATTCTCCCCTACAATGACGTCAATGAAAGCGTTAGTAAAAGCTTTCCTCTCTCCACTTGTTGCTTACCCGGTCGACTGATTTCCAATCCACGAAAGCTCTCACAAAAGCACTTCATGTCATAATCAGCTGACGCGATTTTTGGCACATAACGCTGACGGAGGTAAAGTTCCCATTCTACCGGACTGGAAGCGAACTATTTACAAGAAGTTTAAGTTAGTCGCTTGACCATATTCAACAGATCAGAATCCGATACTATTGTGGGCTGATCCTGCTATACCTGCGCACGTCATCAAGTCAATATTTAGTGTCCTACTCTTTCTTTAAAGGTTAATATCGGTTCATTGTTTATTTACGTGTTAAAACCCCACCCCATTTCGTTACTTCATAAATTTGTAATCCCTAATTACTGGTAAGTGGAAGATAATGTAGCATGGCACGTTTCCGATTGATTCAATCACGAATCCCATGGCAGCGTTTGAGATATCATGGTGTATTTCATTATTAACTAGTTCTTTCTCCCATTATTCTGCTTGAATCGTAGCAAACGAGAGTGAGTGTGCAGGCTAACGACAGCGACAAGCTCTAACCCAAGTGGACTACGTGAGTTTAGCAAATCACAATGAAACTACTACGACCGGTGATTAGTTTACAAGTAGCGTTCAAAGCGTTAGCAAGTAAAAATTGTGCGGTTAATACATCACTAAAAGTTGCAGCAGTTACAGCAACAAATAACATAAATTTTTGCCGATTACATCATTGCCAAACAAAAGCCATGTCTGTAGCACCACGTATACCATTCACGTCGGACTTCTTCTTCCGTCAGGCAAGCATACAAAAATATTCTTCCAAAAAAAAAGAGTGCTAATTTGATTTGTCTGACTCTCTCTAGCTATTCGACACTGTGAGCAGTACGTACACGTATCTGTTGGCGGATCTAAACAGCCATGAAGCTGTCATAATTGATCCAGTATTGGAACATGCTAAGCGCGACGCGCAGCTCATCACCGAATTGGGTTTCGACTTAAAATATGCAAGTGAGTGTACAATTTATTGCAGTCCTCCGGTATCACACTTTCCATGGGGGTTTTTATTTGGTAACCAAATGTTTATCATTCATTAATCAGTGATATTGGTTCAATCAGTTAATATTAAACATAGGTATGGGTGTTATTAGCGGCAGGGTATTGATTGCGCGTGTGGATTCATTTTTTTGTTCTATCGTCCAAAAGAGGAAACAAAACTTGTGTTGCTAATTTGATAAACGGAGTTATTTTAGTACACAGTACCTATCGTCAGTTAGATACGAAAAAGCGATATTAACTTGAAAGAAACGCGTGAGATCATACGTGCCTTGAATTTGAAAGTGACTGACAAGTGTTAAACTTCCAAATGATGTTTATACTTTTATAATTCACATGGCCCTCAAATTAATTCTTGAATGAGTAATTTGCGGCTGTATACAGGTTTTATTTTTGTTTCCTCACTTAAGCAGTGATCGTAATGGGTTTAGGTCGAGATAAATATCACTTGCGTATGTTTATCGCGGTTCGGTAACTTAGATAATGGTTTGAAAGTAGTCATCATCTTAGGCAAGAGTTTTGCAAAAATTATAAACGATTGTACAGCTCTTTTCTAGTATGTTAGATCATATTTCCAGGAATTCCTCGAAATACATATTTAAAATACCATTAACGATAGATTTTCTGATGGCGGACTTAAGGAATGAAAGCAATTTTTGAAAGTCCGGGTCAAAATTCTTGTTTTGCAAAATTTCCGGTACTTCCTTGTACAGCGTTATGGTTTGGGCTTCGTTTAGTCTTTAAGAATGGATACGTAGTTTGTTTTTGAATTCCAATCATTTTGGGACATCAATTCTCCATTTTATTGTTGTCTATTGAGTTAATGTAGTCATAATGAAACTGGCAGGATCAGTATTCTACAGAGCTTCACTTTCGGTAGTTTTACCAAAGGCGTAAAGACATTACTTACATTGTACAAACTACAGTTGGCTCTTATGATGTCTTTCCTTTCTTCAGAACTAATTCACCCATAGGCGTACAGACTAAAATTAAAGACCTTACTTGATCTCATTGCGACTGCAAATATTAATAGAAGTATACACCATCATTCGGAAAATACCATAAAAATGGTAGTAAATCTAACTTAATCAAGTGTGTTCACGAGTTTTATTATACTTCTTGCAGTTAGATGATCTGAAAAGTAAAAGCAGAGATAACTTAACCGTATTCACACGTAGCAACAATTTTTGGCAAATACTTGCATAGCTAAGTATATGTATATCTGCAATTTGATTTACGCCAATTTTTTTCAGGTGATATCTGAAAGTCGCGAAGTGAACCCTCAGTGGTTAGTGCGTTGGGTTCCTAAGACGGAATTTCGATTCGTTATAAACACCAAATTTGTAGTTGGTATTTATTATTGTATCTGAGAATAAGGAGTCATCTTTAATTCATACAATTTGAAGAGAATTCCATTCCGAGCGGATACTAGAATAGGGTTGTCTCCGAACATAGACTGAATTATTAAAGATGACACATCGTGGTTCCAAAAGAACTCTTTCTTTCTTTGCCTACATTGCACATTTCTTTGTAGAAATAAGTCTGTATTAATCTCTTGGATTAATACATTCAACAGATGAATGCAGCTTCTAAGACTCTTCTCTTAAACAAACTTGATTGATAACTATTGATATCAGTTGCTTCTTTTGCTTTATTAGAAACTCGGCACGGCATCAATTAACACCTACATAGATAGAAAGGAATCTGATACTTTAGACTTCAATTCAAAACAATTAATACTGCTTTCCACCTACGATTAGATTTGTCGTTGTCGCCATATACGTACTTACATTTTATAGACAAGCACACCAATCGTTGGCAAGAGTTTAGTGGTTCGAATAGTTTATATAGATTTTAGTGTGGCATCATGTCTGTCTCTGCCTGATCTTTCCTATAATTATACCCCCACACTCAGCAACAGCTTATTTAGTCCCCATCAACTAACTGCAGTGATAAACTCCGGAATTAGCTTTAATTTCGTTAATCGTTGTTGACTCAAATAGCGAACTTTCATTAGCTCTGAAGATGATTTATTCCCCTACACCCACCAGTTCTACTTAAAGACGCCAAGTTACCAACCAATATCGAATGATACTCATAAATCTATCGCGTGGCGACCCATTATTGTTGTCTACCATCACGCAATGCTAACTTTCAATGGAGCCAACAGCCGTAACCCACAGTTAAGTAATACATTTTACTTGACCTCTCTTGTAGAGTACAATCACCTTCAATCACTATTCCCATTAAATGTTTGCTTCAACGTTACCATGGAAAGTTCCCGCATTTAAAACACCTACCAACCAACCCAACTAACAATTCTTATTCTAGTGAACACTCATATGCACGCAGACCACATCACTGGCAGTGGTTGGTTGAAACAACTGCTTCCCAACGTTCAGAGTGTCATTTCGGTTCACAGCGGTGCAAAAGCTGATAAGCACCTTACGGCAGGCGAAAAGGTTAAGTTCGGTCGACATGAGATTGAAGCGGTATCCACGCCTGGTCACACCAATGGATGCATGTCATTCATCATCCACGAGCAGGGTTCTGTATTCACTGGGGATGCTCTGCTAATTCGTGGATGTGGCCGTACTGACTTCCAGGAGGGTGATCCCAGGAAGTTATATGAAAGTGTGCACTCGCAGATTCTATCGCTTCCAGATAATTTCCGTATTTATCCAGCACACGATTACAAGTAAGTTGCACAACTGATTCCACTGATTCATGTGATAACAAGATAATTCACAGAGGACAACTCGAGAGCTCAGTATTCGAAGAAAAGACCTACAATCCTCGCTTGACCAAGGACATTGAAGAATTTGTTTCTATCATGAACAATTTGAACTTGGCACCACCAAAGCAAATTGGTAGATGTTGTTTGGATTATTTAATGAAAGACGATTGCAAATTTCGATTTCTTTTTTACAGAAAAAGCTGTGCCAGCCAATCGTGAATGTGGACTTTATGATATTCCCAAGTAGAGGAACCCGGTGATAAAGAAAGTGTTTACAGAAGAAGCGACGTTTGATGATTCCGTAAAAAGCTCAGGAAATATATTTTCATAACAACTTTTCAACAACAAATTTTCACAATTTGTTATAATTAGAACATTTGTTCTGTTTTATTTCAAAGAATTGTGAAATTGCGATGACATTTGGCTTTGGCAGATCTCCATTTGTGGAACCGTCTGCCAAAGTGAATGGGAATCGTGCACGTACAGTACGAGACAACATTTTTTTTTTCAACATATTGTATACATTTTATTATTCTTGTGTAACTATTGCATATTTTAATAAAAATAATTGGTGAAAGCTATGAAATGTTTTATTCATCGAAATGTTATAGTGATATTTTATTTAACTATAGCAATTTTGCATCTGGCATTTAAAATTCGCTTTTGTAACTTATTTTCAAATAAAAAAGACAGTTACATTATTTTCAAACTACGGCGGCTAATGAAATGTAACATAAACGGGCTTAATTTTTATACTTTCTTTCCCTAAGGAGGTTCGTTAGGTGATTTGAAGTGAGCTTATACCAGAAAGAAGTCTATTGTTCAAAAACTGGACATGAATCCAATAGATCATACTGTATACTTCTATAATCAAATGCTACTAGTTATCCCGAGAGCGGGATCTGCTCTGCTTCTCCAGTTTCTTCTAAACTTAAATTTAATTCCAGTATTATACACGCAAGAACTACACAAATATATATGACGCTAATGACTATAAGCGTTTATTAATAGTAGATATTCCACTGCTTGGTCTTATGTTGGTTTTATCACTCATTGGGATGAAGGGCAGTTTGTGATTTCAACATTTTAATTGAAACCGCATTCGCAGAGCATACATTTAATCTCCGAAGAGAAAGTCCATGCATCTTAAACAGTATTCTGATCGCACTTCACTTTTGTAGTCTTCCGCAAAGGGTCTACTTCCAAATCAAACGAACGTAGTTCAGTTTTATTCTAACTATGGATTCTGTAATGGTATTGTGCCTCGGTCTACTGAGCGGCAGTTCGAGATTAAATTAAATGAAACAAAACTAAAGTTTAACTTTGAACAATAGCTAGTCCTCTTTTATAAAAGTGAAAAATATAACACGCACGACAGCGGCTGACATGAATTTTTCAAACATTTAGTACTTTGTTGACCATTACACCCACAAGGAGAATAGTTGTGAAAAGCTAGGCCCTGCAATTTAACAATTTTGTCCCCTGAGTTCCAAAGACCTATCCCGCATGGGGTATTAGGCATTCGTTTGTTTTTTTTCATTTAGCCTTTAAAAATGGTTTAAGAATGGCATGTGTCTCTTCGTGGATTATAAGGGGTACTCTCCGAGGCATTATCCAATATGTAGATCTGACTTGGATTCGATTACATTCTTCTCAATGCCTCGTACTGGTCTATTAGTTTACAGTAGAGTAAACTATCTTAATTCGTTATATACTAGATATGCCTTTTGCTGGATAAAATCGATCAGCTACCTAACTTTGCTAATGATTTATCTTCGGAATGACTTAAAAAATTAGATACTTAAAAAAATCATTTTATTTGGTAAAAAAAAAGATTGCTTCACAAATAACTACATATAAACCTATGCTGCTTTTACAATAGGCTTATTATTTTTCTCTTTTTTTCTTTACAGACTATCCTTTCACCAAAGAACTATGGCTATTCTAAATATTCGGCCCAGGACAATTTAGAAGCAAAGGTATATATTTACGAATTATTTATTTTTTGCGTACATACCTACATAATTGTTGAATAGTTTCTGCTTGAGCCAGTAAAACTTTATACTTAGTAAGACGAAGAAATAAATAAATAACTAAATATATAAGTGAAACCTATGAGTTGTTAAACCTTCGCTACCCTAAAGTTCATTATTTACTTTACTTATTGCTACAAATCGTCCAGTAGTTGGTGCAATGAGATTGAAGTACATAAATGTACATACATATGTCAACTTCTTTAGTTGGGAGTTTATCCCAGTTGTGTCAATGCTCTTCCCAAAGTTCTTCTTTATTAAAGGTACATTTTTAAAACCGATGTACTCACCAGAACAAGAACATCCGACCAAAAAAGGACTCTTAAGGTCTTTCGCAAAAGGTCCTTCTTTTCCTCGCAATATGGAAATTAAAATTCAAGTAGAATGCAATTGAGGCAAAGAGGAGTAACATGTGTAGCGATAAACAAATTTATATTGTACATGTCCTTGCCATCTTATACAACTGATGCGCAATTCTTTGACTAGGCGGATATCGCTGCACAGATCTTATAGTTCGCTGGACTGGTCTTGAATCCCTTCATGTTAAGGACTTTTAAAACATATGTGCATACCTATATGTAATCAGAGAGTGACAACTCTAGGTCCTGTTTTTAAGTACTATCATATGAATACTTTCTGTGATCATGCCACACCTTCTCTTTGAATAATAAGAAGTAATCTAACTCCCTTACACCTATATATTTATATCGAAATCTTTTAGAAGAGCAAAGGTAGTTCTTGTTCCTAAAGTGGAAATCATTTCAGGTCATCAGAGTGTGTGTATATTTATACAATTTTGAGTCCTAACGGAATTCTTTTCCTTTCAGATGTCCAACATTGAAATTTCTCTAAGCTCATCGAATCTATCAAATGGACGAAGACGAAAGGGTGTATCACTTGGTGGTACACTATCATCTCGAGCTGCAAGATCAGAAGCAAAGGAGTTGCGTTCAGCTTTACAGGATCGTGAAGCTGTTATACAAAACCTTCGAATTCAATTGTGCTTGGGAAAGCTGCCTCGACCTTCAGGCCCACCTTTAGATGATTCCGAAAGACCAGCAGCAGAACAAAAACTCTCACGTCTCAAGGCCGAAGCAGAAAACAAACGAATTGCAATTCGAAATCTCAAGAGTGCTCTTGATAAACTAGATATAACAGAGTGAGTTTTTAAGCATATCTACTGTCTAGTAAATTGTATAATATTCTCAATTTCAGCAACATCGACATTCGAATTAGACAAGCTGAATTAGAGTACGCATTGGGGCGAGAGGAACTCCAACTATTGTCAATAGTCGAGGAAGCAAGGGCTCTCCAAACAAGATTGGATAAATCGAAACCAGAGTGTAATTCGTTGTTTAAGTAAATATTTTTGTATTCCAATACAGAAAAATCCATTAACTATAAGAAATCTTTACAGTCTGGTCTCATCTGGAGTAAATCTATGCTTGCATGCTGTTCAAGCGACTGTTGGGCGTTGGGAAGCTCAAATCAAACCGGACGCCCCAGGTTTGTACGTAGACTGGGCATTAGAAGGTGAAGGTCTGTACAAAGGTGATCGCATTTTGGAAGTCAATGGCAAGTTGATTACATGCAAAACTAAAGACGAGTTGCAAAAGTTAATCGGCATCTCCGGTGAGTGTCAACTGGTGGTCCTGCGCAAGAAAACTGCAACAATTCCACAAAAGCAACTTGACCAACAAAAAGAAGACAATTTACGTCTCCAACATAGAATCTCATATTTAGAAGAACAAGTCAAAGAACTGCAACATACTAAGGATCATCCCACCAATGGAACATCTTCAGGACATGTCACCAGCATAAGTATATCATCTCCACCATCTACGCCACCTGAAAAGCCACTGGTTTTCCAACGAGGCAATTATATCACCACTTTAGTGGGAGGAAAGCCAATTGAATTGATAGGAACTCCGCAAAATGGATCAACACATGTAACTAAGACTATGATTAAAGATCCCAAACAGGATAGAGATCGTAGCAACGTCGGCTATTTGCCCTCGAAATCGTTATCTGCATCGAAAATATCTATAAACAGCGACTCACATACTTATACAATACAAAAGAAGGAAAAAGAGCGAAAGGAGCGCTACGGAGAAAGATCTCTACAGCGACCAAGTAGACTGAGTGAACAACATCGAAGCAATATGCATGCCAGAAGTGTTGAACATTTAAACCATTACAACGGGTATGTGAGTGCTACTTTCTACCTTCTTGTTTATTCCATCCTTCGCGTACTTTGTTAGCCTTACGAGTTCTTAGTGAAAATTGCACTGAGTTCTTACCATTCTTGTCTAGTGAAAGAGAATGGTCCGAACAATTTAGATGCTATGACTAAAATTTCAAAATATATTTTTGCACTGAAGCTTCAACCATAAATAGTAAAATATCATCGTTTTCTGAAGAAAATAAGACACAGTATTCGACCTATTTCTTGGCCTAATTGCATAGAGAAAGCTTAGTATTCAAATCTGCACAGTAACATAGTGTGCCTTCCCACGTATTTGGCAATTTGAAGTTAATTACATGGGATACATATAACTTTTACAAAATTCCTACAATTGCGTAATTCATCGACAGTCTCTCCCTAAGACACAACAGTCTTCCACTCTCTTCAGTCCCCAGAACGCTGATTTTAGTTGTCAGGACAGCGCTGTGTTATCCACGATAGCTTGATCTTTAACCTAGTGGCTATGATTTGAAGATCATATCTGCTTTGCTTTGCTCCGTAACGTGGGCTCCATACAGCAGAGTTGACAGGATCATGGCTTTACACCGCATACACTTACTCTTCCGAAAGTATTAACCCAACTATCGCAATAAGAATTACAGCGAGACTTAAGGTTATCCTTAACCCGTCACTTATACTTCTATTTTTATTATACGAGGCTCTGTCCTTCAGTTCTACTTACATTAGATGATGATGTATTTAAACACCTTTCATTTCTTTCCAACCTTCATACAACTACCTACCCTTGTTTAGAAAATTCATTTACTTAAACACTCCTCGTTAAAATTTGTTTTCAGACAAGACAAACGCCGGGAAACACACAAATCGGAAAATACTCGCAAACATTCTACGGATGCGCGAAGCGTAAAGAGCCTGGACTTCGATAGTGAAAACGATACAAGGAAACCCGTAAATGGTGATAGCTCTTCAGACGCTCGTGTCCGGCCGACACCACCGAAGAAACCTCTAAGACTATCACTACAGCGTGCACAGAGCCTACAGACTGTTGAATTAAATCCAAACAGTGAAGCCGATAAAAAGAGATCCCTGAAGCGAGCCCATTTCACAGAGAAAGCGCAGGAGGCAATTCTTATTGAGAACTGCAGTCCCTTGCAGACGTCTTCGCTAGGGCGCCAAAAGCAGAACATTTGAAAATTACTGAATGTTCTTTTCAAGAAAAACGACGACAAACCCAGCTGATCGCGACGAGAAGAACTTAACATATACCTACACACTACGGCCAAGTTAGTGTCCTTGTACATAGTTCTGCAATGCAAGCCCACCACGGATGTGTAAATACTACTTTACTTGAGAAATGTACACTTTATTTTGGTTACGAATAGAGTTTATTATTATTAATTGTATTTTTGAAATATCGCGAAGGAAATGTGCAAAGTTAGGGTAAATTGTAAACTAAATCTTCAGAATATTTACGTAATTTAATTTTTAATATGAACGGTGTAATAAGAATCATAATATATATAAGTACGTATACATAATATCGGTCTAACTTTAAGTATTATAATAAATACATATACATAGCCTTTAAACTAAAAATGAAAATTGTTTTATTACAACTTTTTGCTATGTCTTCCAGACTTTAGGTCTGTTTCTTTACCAAAAATTGTAAAATTCAAATTTTTAAGACTAGGGGATAATTCCCTCCGAAAATGATGAGAATCTTACGAAAGTTAGGGAACGCTTCAAACAAATTCCAACCAGAGCTTACTACTGAAACATTCTGTATGAGGAAGATCAGAGCATGAGAAGAACATTAAAACCTTCGAAAATATATGTTTCTAAACTAAATATAAAAACGAAATCTTAAATAAATTTGAATGCTAGAAGAAATACAAATCTGTACAATAGATATTCCTTCGACAAGACACATTTAGAGGAACTAAGGCTAGACCATTTCTGACGAATACAAAATTGGTGATCGGCGGAGTATCTAGAAATATGTATACAACCCGAAGAATTTGTGATATGATAACTAGTGTTATCTAACCAGTGATAACTAGTTATACTAGGTCTGTTCGCGTACTCTTCCAAAACAACGAAATGGGCGCATTCCGATTTCTAGGCACTACTTTTTGAGGTAAGGCCTAACAAATGGAACGGCAAACTGACTGAAAAGGTAGGTGACATTTCAAGTGTCACACCTCGCATCCTCACCTCCAGCTTTTACTTTGGACAAAGTGTGGACTGTGCTTGTTAAGGGATCTTACTGATAAAATATTTTTATATGAAATAGTAACCTGTAAAACAGGGTTAATTGGAAAAAATAGCCGATAATAAAAACAAGGTCCGTTTCCTTTTTCTAAAAATGTCTGCTTCACTAACAACCTTGGACGGTTATTTTAATATAAAACAAATGTTTTTTGATCAAATAATCATATCCTCTTATTGTATCAAATCGATGATCACTTCCCTGCAATTTATTTGGAAAGTAATTTGTTTATTTATTGCACATAATCCATTCAAATTATAAAGCATAGCCGAACAATACATAAAATATTGCCGATCAGCTGATTTCAAAAACTGACTTTAAAGGTAGGGAAAAATTTCTTGCCTTCGAAACCAGTCCACTACCTCAAAAAAAAATTACCTTACTTTTAAGTCAAATTTGAATCTCTCCACCAATCAGAGATGTTTGACTACGTAGTGCCTAGAAATCGGAACGCGGCCAATTTCACGAAGTCACCAAATCCTGTTCGCGTACGCAAAAGCTTCGTAGTTTTTCACAGAAGAGAGCGCTCACGAGAGAGTAAAAAAATTCCCCATGCAACGAGCGAATTTCGTAGGTTCCGCGTTCGTTTACTTTTTTGTGAGAAAAGTTTACCTCCACTCCTGAAAATTTCACAATCTACGAATTTTGGTGCAGAAAATACGCGAAAAGACCTACTGTATTAGTCGATAAATTTTGGACTAACCATTTTAAAGGGGTGCTGAACAGATTCTATTTCCTCTTCAAGAAGATGTTGTGAGTCTACCGAAATACTCCAAAAATTACTCCTCAAAACCGAGAAACACCTCTTTCAAACCAAGGAACGAGTCCAAACCTATACAAATTGTGAGAGTATTCTAACTTACTTAACGGGCTTCCGATACGGCAACCTTCCACTCTCCACTCACCTCAAATTAGGAACGCAGCTTTTCTCTGTAGGCAGTAGGATTTCTGTCTTTTAGACACACAGAACAGTGCTTTTTTAATTTCCGTTTATTTGTAGATAAATATATTTTATTTCTGTGGATTTTGTCCGCAAAGCGTTAGCGCTGTAAGGAGACATCACTTGATCTGTTATAGGAGTTTATAAGTCGCTTATATTAATTAATATTAATTTGTTTTCGGCGCTTGTCAGCTACAGCTCTGACTTGCATCTATTTCTATACCAAGGTAACTTTTTCCCCATCGGCCCAGATTGTATTTGTTTAATTTTGGCAATCGTATTTTTCCCATGCTAGTTTAAGCCCTGTATTTCCAACTCACTTTACTAGATTTTAGATATATCAATGAGTCCAAACCCGATAAAAAGCGACTATAATTTAACGTTGAACAGTCTTGTTTCGAACAAATACAATTTATTTAGCGTGTGCATTTGTATGCACACGTGGTCTAGTAGTCTGTACACGAACCGTACATAAATATGAAAAATTAAGTTGCATATTTTTAGGCAGTTTTTCATTTCATGATTTTATTGTCTATATGAAGGCTCTCTACATATTTAAGGTAGCGTACATACTTATTTAATACATATATTAAATATATAAAATTACACACATAAATATAAGCTACAATATATACATACATATGTATGTATAATAAAGAGAATTAGTTTTAGAATGATCAGTTATTGTATCTCTGAAAATATCAAAGTTTTGCTGATTGGATTGATCAGCTATAGAAACCGAAGTTATGTATCTAACCGGATAAAACGTTTTGTTTACGGAAGTCTACTTTCTTGGGTAACCGAATTTCCTTACAAGTTTTGGATCACAACTTAGCCTCCTTGTATACAGGGTCACTTTAAGGTCACTTTATTATCTGATCTTCTTACCTTTCAGCTCTCGGATCCATACAATAGGCTGCAAACATCAATGACAATATCTTTCTCTGAAGAGGAAGACTCACACGTAATCTTTATTAGTACTCCAGAATATAAAAAAATGTCATGAGTGATTCAGAAGAGCATTTCAGCATATGAGCATTTTGTAAATATCCCTCAGCAATCTAAAATTTTAGTCAGGGTAAGAGCCTGTTACTATTACCCAAGCGTTTAAGCAGTGGCAACGTATTAATTAAGGATGTATTTGGTGTGGTCCCAGCTCAACGTTTCAAATATTCAGACGTTTGTTAATGCTATGATATCATATAAAATCATAATTGCACAATCGTACGTATGTATGTACATATGTATGTATGTAGGTACACTATGAAGATATGATATGATTGATTATGTATAAAGCTACTATTTGAACCTAAAACCTTTTAAATACAAACATAGTTCGAGATAATTAAAAAAATACGTTCAAGGACTTGAAATTTGGATTCATCAGTTAACACAGCTTTCTTTCTTCTTTCAAGTGCCATGATTGGGTGAATATTTCATAAAAGCTCCAATGTTGAAATCGTCCTAGTTTGTTATGACTTCACGAGGATTTTTTAGTGTGAATAGCACTCTCTGAAACGTTTACCAGTAGAGTAAATGCTATTGTGTGAAATTTTGAATTTCCTTGAAATTTCCGTAAGCGAAATAGTGTTTGTGGAGAACATTACAATTGCATACCTCAAATTTATATATATGTACATATCTCAGTAAGCCGACAGATTTGCAGACATATGGAAGTAGTTTTTCTTGACTGCCTGTTGTTCCGTTTAGCTTAAAAATACATGGCCAAGATTTTTTGTTTTTCAGCCGCGATATTAAATAAGAAAGCCTGACACTATTAATAACATAACAAACAGTGTGTGCGTAGAAATCTAATCACTCGTAAATATAGATAATAATCGTAAGCATATTTAGGTATGCTTTATAATTTGGTTGTGCGGATGTTTTATATAAAACAGGCTACAAAAGTCGAAAATTTAGTACCTACTGTACCTATTGAAGAAACAAAGGTGATTCAAAAAATACCTTTGGCCTTACTCAAAATAGAGTTCCAATATATTGTACATATTTAAAGCACTCGTGTAAATAGTAATCTATAGGTACTTCCCGTTATTACTTACAAGGAAATATAATTTAAGTGCAACATTAACCGAATAATATTTTCATATCTACCTCATTATTTGGAGTCATTACACGATGGCGCACTCCATTTAATAACGATTTGTTTATACTTGGCCGATTGGTCACTAAATTAAATATCGATTCTCATTAATACATCAAAAATGCAAGCCAAAATGAAAATCAATAAACATTCGACTGGTTTTTGTGTCCAATCTTCCTGCTCATATATGCATGTCAATATGTCAACATTTCTGGAAACATCGGTCAGCAGACATACGATTACAAATGTATTAGTCGCCCGAACTGCTCGATATAGAGATTTCATTCTCCCCGTTTACCCTGGAAAGCAATCACATTTACGTCGACGTCAGGACTCCCCCCCAGCGGTACATCGATGACGACACACCACTTGTCGAGTTCGATTGAATTCAGCAACTGCATTAGCGTACTCGCATGGACCCGAAGCAACAATCCAACCGTGCCGGTGAGAGTGCTAGGTAAATATTTGTGATCAGAGCGATCTGCCAGTCAGTCTCACTTAGGTATTCGTCGTGAATAGTAGATCTAGATTAAGTGCCTGCTCTAAGTTGGAAGCAAATATTCAAACAAAGTGAGTTTATTTACACTTCCACTAACCCCCTGTGTGCTACCACCCCCTAATTACAAAAATTTAAGTGTCATAGGAATTCGGTCGCCTTTTTTGGGTAACTTTTCCAGAAAAGTGTTTTTTTTTAGGTAAACACCAATTTTTCTGCTCAATTACATGATTTGTGTTCATAGGCTTGGCACTTTTGTAAATATCCCCCGAATGGGCTTGAGAACCAGCAGTTGGTGTAGGAGGAATAATAAGTGATTCATAACGGTCGTTGAAAGTGATTTTCAGTTAATTAGATTTAAGTCGCAATTGATAGTTGGCAGGTTATCCCTCAAACGATAAAAAAAAAAGTGCAAAACAAGTTTCGAACGACAGTAATATTGTTTACAGTATTTCTTTATAACAGAACAGACTTATTTATTTGTTATTGAATATTATGCATTTGTGACTGTGACAGATGCATATTATTAAGTTCGTGACTCAACGTTGTGCTCATCTTGAATACGAGTCTGGCTTGTTTACCTGAATAACCTTTTAGTTCGATAATTACGTACATGAAAGGTAGTTGTAGCTACCTTCGAAATCACTTTTGATTCAATGTATGCTAACGGCGTGATAATCAACTTAGCGCACCGTGGATAGATACGCTTTGACGTGCTTTATAAAATTAAAGATCTGCTGATTGTACGTATTTTTATCTTCTGTGAAATATCTTTAAACATGAGCATTTCGAGGTTTATATATCTTTGGTATGTGATCACCTACGCGAAGCATTTAGTACAAAGCGTTCTTTCTTGTTTTTGGTTATGTTTATAGTCTGGAGAGGATCTGTATATCAATTAGAAAGTCTCCGTCAGATTCGTAAGCCATATTGTATGAGCCCCTTTCTAACTGTGTACACTACTAGTCCTTCTGACTTGGTCAATGATGCTGTATAACTTACATACATACATATGTACACAATTCTTATTTAACGTAAATGAGACCCAAATATTTTTGTTCGAAGCAGTTAAGGTGACTTGAATCCATTATTGTTCAAGTTCATGGAGTAAGGCTGTACTGATTAAGGGTAACTAACTTTCGTTATTCGGTCAAAAGTTGAAACCATTAACAAAACTGATTCCTTAAAATTGTAAATTTGTCGAAGCTTGTACATATGTACATATGTACACACATATATATGTATGTACATATGTATGTACAAGCTGTATGTACAATATGTATGTACATATATAACTCATTTCAGTGCTATTACTTCAGCATCGGCAGTTTGACTCGGTTGTGTTGATACGAATAGGAGTCCAATTACGAGTACAATAATGTGGACAATTTGCTGGATATGTAGTTCTTCTTGCCCTGAATCACTGAACTGTCACTTGTTGCAATCCGAACTATTTTTTTGGATAATTCTGTTCCTGTTACCTTTTGGTCTAACTTAACGATAACCTATTAACCCTAAACTTAGTTCGCACTACCAATTAACATCAGCTGATTTCATTCTATTGTTCACATCTATTCACAGATATTTCAGAGAGAATTAGGTGACACTAATTAACGGGTGTTTTCGTGCTATCTACAGATTACCTCTGACTATACTAACCTCAGCTTCCTTCCAAAAAAAAAAATAACATTCTATGAACTATAAACATATGTACTTAAGTTCACGTCTGTATGTCTGCAGTTATAATATATGATAGGAGTCATGCTTTTAATTTCTTTTACTAGGCTTCCTAAGCCAGTTGAAGTTGGAACATAATCCTTCACACAATTCACTGTGATGAATGTCTGCAATCAAATACCCACAAACCCACAAAGCTATGCAAAACCTATAAAAAGTGAAAGCATATTGTTTCAGTTACACAGAACATAATACGATAATATAATTTGCAAACAGGTTAAAATGCAAAGTGTGGACTGTATGGAAGGGGTTTCTCATGAAATATATAGCAGAGCTTACGAGTAATAAGTTGTTAATAAATTATATTCACAGAATCCAAAGGGATTCATTACAGATTCCGTTTAACCAAGAAATGAATTTGTCTTATAAGCGTTCTTCGATGCATAGCTGAACAACTTAAGTTATGCAAAGCAGTTGCATCTTATATTTGTAGAGTTGTGTCTCATTGTCTGGGATACTTTAGAACTTTCCTCTACTTCTATCAGTGTTCGTAATTGTAATTGTGTAATACCTATTCAAAACAGTCAACAACCAACAAAATACAAAATTATGACTCAACACATTTAGTTTAACTAGCGATGTTTCTCTGGTGCAAATAAACTAATAACTAACTATTATCCCTGGATAATAGGTTTAAGGCGGAAATGCTCAAATGTTTGTGGGAGTCCTGGCTCAAGTATTTTGAACTTTTTACTACGGAAATTTATTTCACGAGCGGCTAACACACATTAGAGAGTACAACTGTAATGAAAAAGCCTCTGAAATAACAAATTCTGGCTTTAACGAGTAGGCCGCTTCTTTTCTTGGTAAGAATATAATACACACAAACCGAATGGTTGTGAGAAGCTAGATCTTGGATAGACCTGTAGCGTCAAACATTTAAATTGTATCCTCAATACTTCGTGGCATAAAACTCGAAACTGCTACAAGCAACATTATGTATACTTATTTGTTATTGTTAAAGTTGCAAATTATACCATATGTAATTTCCCGATTACAATTAAATGTAATTGGACGCAACAAATTAAATTTACGTGGAAGTATGACAGATTTTATTCCTTGCTTTTAGTTGTGTAATTTTTAACGTAAACCTATATAGAATTGTTCAAGTTTACATTCCTCAATCAAATTACACGTATTTCGTGGGAATAATGAATGTGCATAACATTTTCTGTACCTTGCAGGGAATTCATATACTCCAAGTGAATAATTTCAGTATCAAATGACTGAATAAGTAATTAGCCATCGCGATTTAATACGTGATTTTTTTCTATGTTAGATGAAACCAAGAGTAGCTATTAAATAGAGTATCAGGCGAGAAAAAGAGAATCGTGGTAGATAGTCATTTGAACTATAAAAGATATGGTTGTACTAAAATCTCTCTTTAACTTAACCTCCACGAAAACCGATAGAATCAGACAAGGGCAAATAGCTAAGTTAAGAGATGAGAAGTTCAATTTTGTGTGTTCTACACTATGCTGAATATGCCGAGGTAAAGTTGTGCCTGTTTAAACTTTAAGTTACATGATTCATTCTTTAGAAATTAAGTAATTATGACCTTAGAGGTTGGAATACCTGGACTGTAACCTTAACTGGAAAAGAATGCCGCTGATGGTCCAAGAAATTCATTGGTTGCTCTATAGTCTTGCTCAAGTATACGGTTCTACAAAATGTATTGGTAATATCTTTCAATAGTCAGACCAAGTGCGTAGCATGATGAACTATCTGGTAAAAGTATTCCAATCTAAAAAAAATCGGAAGCAATCGAATATTACCACAACTTTAAATCTTTGGGAATCGAACCACGAACCTCACGTTCAAAAGCCCAACGCATTAAGCACTGGGCAGCCTTCATCAACTTTAATATTTCGAGACATTGTGACAACATTATTTGGACAAAGTGCTTCATATGTAGGTACATTTGAAAGTATGTACCAAGTCACTAGCATTAGACGATAAATCACCAGAATTTGGACAATGACTGATTGATTTGACGCTGTGCAACTTCAAAAAGTGATTGAATACCAATCGCTAGTAAAAGTTCACGTGGCAACATGAATCATTTTACTGAAAAATTAAGATTGATTCAAAGTGCTTCGAAAACGAGTGACTTTTATCCTTTTTCGCTTAAATTAAATAATTAAATATATGCCATGACAGGTCGATGAGACCTAGGATCTCGCTTCTCACAACCATTCGTGTTGTACGTGTTACATATGGATATGTACGTATGTACATATTTACATATGCACATATGTACATATATGTATGTATGTAGTATTCTTTACACGAATAGAAGGGGCCTACTGTTTAGTGCCGTGGTTATTTTTTGAGAAGCTTTTTCATGATAGATATATTCTCGGATGTTTTTCAGACACTCGCGAAAGGTAAGACCGTGAAAGAAATTTTTTAAGTGTTGTCTGTGGATTGATCCTGTAGCCAATTGCTCCGTATTTCAACCCACTAACCAAATACCTTATCGTAGCTTACACTATCAATTATACGAGTATATCCAGATTTCATTTGCTAAAACGATGTTGTACACATTTCTTAAACACTGCATATAATTTTTTGATAAGACCCTTGCGGAGTCCACCTAGTACAAAGTTTTTTCTTAGCTAAATGTTCATACAACGTTGATTGAAATGTAGGCTTAATAATGACCAAGTTTGTTTTTATCTCACGGTATGTTGCTTGCCGATAGGTTTCAATCATGGGACGCAGTACATTAATATTTTAAGGAACAACAGCACTGCAAAGATTATCTTCCAGGAATTTCCATCACTGACGGTAGTAAAACCGCACTTGAATTCTGCAAATCATTTATAAACTGCAGGATTAGATTGTACTTCATCATCAAAAACCGAACGAAGTCGATCTGTGTGTTGATGTCGTTAATGGAAGTGAGAAGGTTTCTTACTACATAAAATTTCCAATTTCCAATTTTATGAATATGATATTTCAATACGTCAATTTGACGTATGTGCTGCCAATTTCTAAAAACTTGAGCTCCCTAAACCCAACCAATCAAAAAACCTTGAAAATTCAATGACTGTCACTGCATACTATGTGCATAATGTATGTATGTACATCGCAAGACACAAATCTTTTAGGTGCATTGGGACAAATCAAAATTTTACTGAGCTCGAACCTTTAAAACCAAAAATATTCTTAGTTTATAGTATGGATAAATTCGAAGGTGGTTGCAAAACTGTAGGTATTCAAAACTTTTGTTTTTTTTTAACATCACTGGTAAAATATTTCGGTAATCTTTCCTTATACTCTAATCTGTAACAATAAAAGTAGTCATAAACGTGGATTCTATATTTAGAACGTACGTATGCCCCATTGAGCTCCACAAGAACCTACTTGTGTATAGATATCTATGTACATATTTCATGGATCTATTGAATGATATTTATTACATTTTTTAACATTTTATGGTTACTTGAACTTTCAATTCCCCTTGTCTAATCTTAATCTAAAACGCTCCGAAAAATATTAGTAGCGACATGCCTATGTGACGTGATTTGTTATTAAAGGTATCCACCAGCAATGGGAGTACTAATTGATAAGTTGAGTTTTTGAAGGAGGTATCTAAAATAAGACTATGTAAAATTGTATATGTCATCCAAAACAGACTGTATTTATCTTTTATTTGTGTACTGGTTATCAATAGAATACAAGGTTAACGTACCTTTTTATTTGTCCATTAATACTGATTACAGAAAGACAAACAAGGAAAAATGTAACACAAAAAGGAAATATAAATAAATATTTCACGAACTGAGCGAGCTGTGTTTCTCTAAGGTTTGTTAGCACGGATCTGTAAAGGCCCTCTATAACTTCCTTAGACTTTGTGCTAAAAGGAGGTGACAACACGATAAAGGATTTTCAAACTTCCGAACAAACGCTTTTGACCGTTTCTAAGACAGCTAGCGTATGCTAGAACTCTTACAGACTGAAAGATCGGAATGGGAATTTAATGATGGACTTTCTTGTCTTGATTTCGCAGAGGCGGTGAATTAATAGGATGTCAAACGATTTAAGCCATTTGGATAATAGAACGTCAATATAAACGATCTATGTCTTAGACTCAGGAATAATAAGTACATTGTTTTACCAGGAAACAAAGTTTCTTTGTTTTATATTGTTTTTACAGACGTGCGTCGTTTAATCTTCTAGAAGATGACGAATATCGTCGCACATAATTATGTTGTCAAGCCCATATTCAATATTAGCATTCTAAAGCGCTGCCTCATTTGCACCTCGGATTCGGGGTGCAACTTCAGAGCATTACAATCTCAATCAACCTTTCTTCACAGCAGGAAGAACATTGGACTTATTCGTCTGAAACTTTGAACTAGTGAGCTATCATCTTTACCAATTTTTGATCTCAAATTCACTGTATTGGCTCTGAAGGGTGTAGAAATATACCCCAGTATCAATGTACACAGCTGTCAGCAACTATAAAATAGTTTATGCTATTTTAAATCTAGCTTAACCGAGTTCTAGTTCCGTTTTTCATTATAGTGCTATTTGGCGCAATAGGTCATTCATTCGTCAACCATTCGTCTTGTGTATTTTTTACACGAATGGAACACTAGGCCTCACTGTTTAATGCGTTGTCCGAAGATCAATTTGCTATTCGAAAAGCTTTCGCATGACACTTGTACTCTCGCATGTTTATCAAACGGTCGCGAGACATTATAGTGGTTACGTGTCAAAAAATTTGGAAACTAGAACAACAATTATCTGCAAGTCAATACTTCTTTCGCGACACAATGGATTATAGTCATCATGTTGGATTGTTTGAATTTTATCCAAATTCCCAGCTGAGTTTGATGTCGTCTTCCAATGCAAAGCGTCTTGTCGGTAAACCTTTTTAGGGTACGATTTTGGTTTTACACATTCCTAGTAGCCACTTGATTGTTTGTTCGTTAAGGAGGTAGTTAAGGCCATGTTACGTTAAAGTTTAGGCTGACACCTTTAAGCCAGTTCTTAAGTTGTTTGTTTCTTTGAGATACTGCTATATTGGAGAGCCAAGAAGAGAATCCATTTGTTGTATTGCCAACTGCTATCTATTTCATTAGCTATTTAGTTCATTAAGTTAGTTAGTTTGTGGGTAACACTGTAGGGGTAAAGAGAGCGGATACACATGAAGAAAATATAAAAATCGAGGTGACAGCCTCATGTTCCACACAGCTGAAATGTTCCGCTTTCTTCGTGGTCTGTCGGAACCATCGAAAAGAGTACATAATTAGAAGTGCCGTCTCGTTTCCGACTCGTTTCTGGATATCTCACGTCTTAGCTAGGTTAGGTTAGGTAAGTGGGTCGGCGACTAGAACACGTCGCCACACTCAGGTCAATACAGACCCATTGTGATACCCAAAGGGGAAAAAGTCCCTTGCCCTTGGTAAACCCTAGTACTGATTTGTATCTTGTGGATCACCAAACCATCCCGTTGATTGGATGAACCTAGAAATTTAATTTATTGGTCTGTTCGCTAATTCTTCGAGGTCACGGAAAAAGTGTCGCCCTAGAAATTTGAATCTAAGGTGGATAAGCCCAGGGCAGTGACAAAGAAAGTGGGTTGTATCCTCATTAGCTTCCTCGTCTCCACATCCCCGACATAGATCGTCATCCGTGAGTCTTAACTTTCTCATGTGGTACCGAAGAAAGTTATGCCCCGTAATAATTCCTATAAGGACGGAAAGAGACTTCCTATCCTTTAGCATAATTCGGTCGGTCCTACTCTTGTCAAAGCAAGGCCATAGGCTCTGCTGATCAAACAGGCGTCCAGGGAGGACCATCTACTATTGGCCTCACTTCTGGCCAAGATCCATGCCTTTTGCTTCAATGTGCAAGGCGGGATGAACACCGAGGTGTCTACCTGTTGTGACGTAGCTTCAGAGCCTCTTCTTGCCAGTTCGTCTGCCTTCGCATTGCCTGGAATACCTTCGTGTCCAGGGACCCAGCAGAGTGTAACCTTGTGCTGTGTTCCAAGAACCTTGAGTTCTTCGCGACAGCACTTCACAAGCTTGGATTTTATTTCAGTAGCAGAAATCTCTTTTATTGCCGCCTGGCTGTCGATGAAAAAGGTGATACCTTCCCGTGGTATTGCCCTCATCGCAGTCTCACGGGCAGCTATTGTCACTGCCAGGACCTCCGCTTGGAAAACACTGCTATGGTTCGGGAGGCGGACTGATCTAGATATACCCAGCGGTTCAGAAAAAATGCCAGATCCCATGCCTACATCCATCTTAGATCCATCTGTGTAGATAGATATGGATCGTGTGTTGGCAGGCTGGCCATCCTTCCATTCTTTCCTGCTTGGGAACGAGCTAGTAAACGGTCTATGAAAGTCTAGGGACGGAGTTAGGTAATCCGTAGTATAGACTTTTCCTAGATATTTCTCCAGGATCATGGAATGACCTGTTGCATTATGATTCCAGCTATCAGACTGACTTATTCTTAGGGCACTTACAGCTGCCGAGGTTTTAACGAAAATGTCCAGCGGTAGAAGATTGAGGATAGCCTCTAGTCCTGCAGTAGGTGTTGTTCTCATGACACTTGTGGTGCCAATGCAGGCGAATCTCTGGATCCTCGTGAGGGCCGCTAAGTTGGTGGACTTGCTGGCGGACGGCCACCATACAAGACAACCATACGTCAGAATAGGTCTTACTATCGCCGTGTACATCCATAGAATAATTTTAGGTTTTGGACCCCAATTCTTTCCAAATATTCTACTACAAGTATAGAAGGCTATAGTTGCTTTCTTAATTCTTTCATTGATATTAGGTCTCCAGTTCATTTTTCTATCAAGAACGAGTCCTAGGTATCTAGCGCTATCCGAGATTTTGAGGGGAGTACCCCCAATGGACGGTAATGTGAACTCAGGAGTTTTCCTTTTGTTGGTGAATAATACCAGCTCGGTCTTATGGGGATTGACCGCTAGTCCACATTTCTCAGCCCAGGTGACTAGGATCTTAAGCGCCTTCTCCAATATTTTGCTAAGGGTAGGTAGAAATCTACCTGTGCAATGGCCTTAACACCACTGTACCTGAGTTGTAGCAGCACCTCATTTAGTACAATGACCCATAGTAGCGGGGAGATTACTCCGCCTTGAGGGGTACCTCTGGAGGCGAAAGCTTCCATCTTTGTACCCTCGTGTTCTGCGATAATATGTCTTTCCTCAAGAATTGCAACAATCCAGTTGGTAAGTGAATCGTGAATCTTGTGATTTTGATCTTTCGAAGTCTCGCAGATTCTGTAGTTCCGTTAATGTCATTACAGAAACTCTAGTTTCTAACTAACTAACTAGTAAGTCTAACTAGTAAAAGAGTAAGCACAACAGTGTGTACTCACGATCACGACAGTATTGAGCACAACATATTGAGCAATAAGTGTATAATCGGGGTCAAACATATTATTGTAAGAACTTTGAGAATGTACAGATCAGCGCGTTTAGGAGACCGTTTAACAACTGTTGTGAATCGATCGCTTGTAAAGAGTTATTCGATGTTGATCTCTTTGATCTTGTTGTAATGCTAACCTTTGACAACTTATTAAGATAATTTATTTGTGAAATATTGCACAAATTGCAATACAGGTATGTAGGTGGATAATGGGCCTAAACCTAATCCATCCAACATAAGCTGATAGGGCAATCTTATACCTATTTCAATTCGGTCTAAGAATGCTTACAACACCAGGCCAACTGGTTATAAAAAATGCTCTACGCATACTTAAACAAACTGCATTGCGAGCAATTTTAATTTAAACGGTTTCCCTTACCAAATCAAACAAATTTTACATAATCTACATTAATTTGCGTCCATAAAATGCTATGCTCCGCGGTTGTTGACACAGGCCGCAACTTGACACATTTGTCTAGTGACATTCATAGTAGGTAGCCTCCTTATCAGGTTGTGACGACAATAACATTAAATAACTCAATCAAGAGACGAGCAAAAATGCACACGCGACTTTATCAAACAAATTGCCAATCGCAAAACGTGCAGAGTTGAAATAATTTTGAACCACTGGAACCGCTCTACAATGGACCCGCACAGACCCACACAGACCCACACTAAAATTCGATAATAACAAAAATAAAATTGCTAAATTCTCTCGGTGAAGTGGTTGTTTTTAGGCCTTTGACAGCCTACCATGGGCATCTCTGCCGTGACCCATTTATGTAACTTAATTTTTCGTTATGATTCGATTCAATTGCTGGCCTGCCACTGAGCCTACGAGTAAAATACAGCAACATTTAGGGGACTAATCCAATGAAAACCGCATGGGGATCGCGGATCTCACCTTTGCTATCACGCAGAGAGAGTGAGACTGACTGTCAGCTTCCCCCTTGGGGGACTACGCGATGACGTTGATTGCAATCAAGTGGTGCCGCCGCCGCCGCCGCTGATTCAAGTTGATTTTATTGAGACTCGTTTTCATTGAGAGGCGACCGCTGCCGATGCCACTGCGTGAACACATCTATTAACATCGAATAATTTCGTAATCATGATTTTAATTTCGCTTTTCAGAGGAGAAATGGTGTCTGTACAACTTTTGGTGGCTGTTTTGGCCTTTGGTGCCGTAGCAGTTTTAGCTGAGGTATGTATCCACAATTACATTACATGACGGTAATAAATTATGAGCGTCGTTTTTTTTTTCAACGTCTAGCAAAAGCAAACACCTATCGTAGCGATCGCCAATATCGAGGGAAGCGATGGCAAAGTTAAAGGCAATGTTACATTCACTCAAAACGCCTGCGGCGAAAATGTTTACGTTCGAGTGTACATAACCGGGTTGGCACCAGGAAAACACGGTTTCCATGTCCACGAAAAGGGAGACTTAACTAATGGATGCGCCAGCACTGGTGGACACTACAATCCAGATAAGGTGAGTCGCGATATACATACATACATACATAACACAGCGTATATTTAGTTTTACCTGGTTTCATGATATTACTCGAACTTAAGGTTGTGCGATCCTTAAAACTTCTTAAATATGTTTGATGTCTAGCTTTATGAAGGGATCACTGAGCAGACCGCACTGTTCAAATCCTACCTCGAGAACAATTCTATCAAAACGTTCCCCACTCATTGACCCACTGTCGAAAATCTTTAACTTCACTTGGCTGTTGGTTCTGATGAGATATTTTTATTATGTTTACAAACTTATGAGTAATATAGCCAAGAGACAGGATATATAAGGAGTCCAAGCAATAATAATTTATGAGTGTACGTTGACGAGCTTACACCCTCTAGTTGGAAGTAAAGTCCGCCATTTACGATCGAATAATATATGCTCATAAATCACTTCGTGCCATTTAAACGAAATTGTTTCATTATCATTCAAACGTGAACTTATGCTAATAAATAATAATGGTTGGCATAACTAATAAGGTTGCAATGCATCTTAACTTGCAGTTGTAATAACACAGATCGGATTCTTAAACAAATTAATAGACAATTGTATAGACGAGTCAAATAAAGGATGGATGGATGGAGACTACGACACATAGAATTTAAAACGAATATTTTTATCAAATATTACTTATGTATGTATAATTTAAACTCTAAATCTTCTATAAATGAAAAGCAGATGATGTTCGTATATCGTTTGAAACAACATCAAGTATGCGCAAGTTGTGATCAGGTTGATTCTTAACTCTCATGAAATTTTCATCACCAACATCGGAAATTTGTGATCTTGGAATTTTTATTGTAGAAAGTGAAGACAAAGACCTATTACAGGGTGACCAGATAAGAATGATAGGAAAAGCAATTTAAATAAAATAACAACTTTGTGAGATATGAAATTGATTTTACCTTTATTTTGCAGATATATTCATGCCAACATGTGTGAAATATTTGAAATGGACGCCTCGCTGGCAGTGCTTTTGATGACTCTGTTCAATTTGTGCAGCGTTATTCCGGCAACAGCGTTTAGAATGTTGGCCTCGGGCTCGTTCAAAGTGGTTGGCTTGTTAGCATAGGCTAAGGACTTGACGTAGCCCCACAGAAATTAATCGGGTGGTGCCAAGTGTCGCAACGGCCAATTAATGAACGCTTGTCGTGAGAGGACCCAGTCCCCGAATTTCTCCTTTACAACGTCGAGTGTTGCGTCGCTTGAACGACATGTTGCGCCGACTTGTTGGAACCTGTTGTTCTTCGGAAATATCGATGTTGTCAAGCTCTGGCTCTATCTTTATGCATTTCAATGCATGCTAATGCTTAGTCCAACACTTGTGATTGTGACCACTTCAATAATGGCAATTCTGTTTGTTGACATAGCCACTTAGCCTTTTGCGCAAAGGATCCCCGATTAAAATTTCCAGTGCCAATTAGATAACTCAGGGCGTTGTCTCTATGGTCGTCCGGCTTCAATTCTTGCGTTAACACAATCTTAAGACGTGTAGACTCTTTGACGATGCCCAATTTAGCTCATCGGCTCCTAATTGACATTTCTCGGTCTTCTTCGATACTGGCCGCTATGCGGCTATGTTTTCTTCATTTCGTGTCAATCTCTGTTTGATTGGTGGCTTAAGGTTCACGCTGAAAGTTTTGTACGATGCGAATTGCCGGCATACAGAAGACACGATGATGATCAAATTCACGTTGCGTACTTACAATTGAGCCGGTACCGCAATAACATTTTTTTATAAATTGTGCAATTTCGGCATGCTTGCAGATGCAGAATAAAATGACAAATGACAAAGTGTTCTAGCTTAAACCAATTCCAAACAGTTAGAAGACGGAAGCGCAGATATGTATGAAATTGCATCTTTGTAGTACAAAGTTTAAGGCGTAAAAACCGAAATTTTGATTTCCCAAAAACACTTTTCCGAACAAAGATTTTTTTTTTTTTTTTTTTTTTTTCCGTGGGTTGGTGAGAATCTTCAAAAGACACTATGAGACACCGTATACTCATAGTAGTGTCAGATTTTTACTGACTAAACACACCCTTCCCTTTTATTATTTTTGTTTACTACAACTAAGTTTCCTTAACAAGTAGTTTAAGCTTCAATAATATTCGCGTGAGGCAGGTAGATTTTCAGCAAAATCACCTGCTAATGCCGTCATTATATGCGGTTGCTTCTTATTGCGCTAGATCGAACGGTTTCGTTCTTTGAAGTCGGCGCATAAGGTTTCTCACGTCCAATATTTGGAGTATAGCATGGTTACAGTGACTATGAAGGCGAAGATGGAGCTTCCTAGCGAAGTTTGTTATTTCGTCGTTCACAGTAGCGATCCCTAAGTCTCTTTGTATATCATTGTTTCTAATATACCAGGGAGCATTTACGATTCGTCTTATCACTTTATTTTGGAATGATTGAATAAATTCTCTATTGCTTCCTTTAGTACAACCCCAGAGTTGTATGCCGTATGTCCATATAGGCTTAAGCACTTGCTTGTATATAAGCAGTTTGTTATGTACACTTAGCTTGGAATATCTTCCAAGGAGCCAATACATTTCTCTAAAACGATTTTCAAGCTCATCGCGTTTTTTTTTAACGTGCGTTTTCCACTTGAGCTTCGCATCTAGTGTCATCCCTAGATATTTAGCTTCATTTGCATGTGGAATTTGTACCGAGTTTATAAAAACGGGTAGATTGTTTATTTTCTTGTATGTAAAGTTCACATGCGTCGATTTGGTCTCGTTAAGAACAATGCGCCATTGTTTTGTCCAGTCACAGATTTTGTCCAAAGCTTGTTGGAGTTTATCAGTTGCTGACTCAATTGAACTATCCGTTGCTAAAATTGCCGTATCGTCCGCGAACGTAGCTACTACGGTGCCTTCAGTTTGGGGTATGTCTCGAGTATACAGCAAAAATAAAATTGGACCAAGGACACTTCCTTGCGGAACTCCGGCTGCTATTTCCTTGAACTCGGAGTATTCAGTTCCGTGTTTAACACGAAATAGTCTATTTTCAAGGTAGGATTCTAAGATCTTATTTAGGTGTTCCGGCAGGACCTGTCTTAGTTTGTATTTCAAGCCATCGTGCCAAACCTTGTCAAAAGCCTGGGAGACGTCAAGAAAAGCGCTAGAGCAAATCTTTCGTCCTTCTAGGGCTTTTTCAATTTCATCGGTTAGTCTGTAAACCTGGTCGATTGTGGAATGCTTGATTCTAAACCCGAATTGATGATCAGGTATGAGTCGTCTTTCTTCAATAACTGGTTGCATGCGTTTCAATAGGAGCCTTTCAAATACCTTCGATATTATTGGAAGGAGCGATATTGGTCTGTACGATTTTTTGTCATTAGGAGATTTTCCCGGTTTCGGAACCATTATCACTTCTGCTACCTTCCACGCATCTGGAACGTGTAGCAATCTAAGCGAAGCGTTTATTAAATGCAGCAGTTTCATTAGTGCTTTTTGTGGTAATTGCTTAAGGATTTGTCCGGTTATTAAATCAAAACCTGGGGCTTTGTTATTTTTCAGTTGTTTTATTTCTTTGTAAAGTTCGGTTAGTGACACTCTTTTTATTCTAAAGCTGTCAGATGTCATTGTCATACTTCTGTGATCCTCTATTAATATTGGACCTTCAAATGGTTTAAACGTTTCCTCCAGATGTTTGGCAAAAAGGTCGGCCTTTTCTTTGTCATCCTTTGCCCACTCGCCATTGTCTTTTCTGATTGGTGCTGATTGCATTTGTGGTTTTTTTACGCTTTTTATAGCTTTCCAGAGCGAATAGTTTGTACTCTTTTCGGCTGTTAAGCCTTCAAGATAAACAGTGGTCTCGCTATTTTTTAACTCTTGAATCTCTTTTTTAAGTTTATTACTTAAGTAATTTGAGTATGTCTTATGTTGGGGGGCACGGGTTTGTTGCCATACTTTACGTGCTCTTCTCTTTTCACGAATGAGCTCTTTTATATCGGGCGGATAATTAACTTCGCTGCGTTTGACTACTCTTCTCCTTAATGGAGTATTTTTCCATGCGGCATACTGAATAGATTCAATAAATTTATCGAGTTCGTCTTCTATTTCGAGTGGTATTTTTAGTGACACGTTTAAGATAATATTTTCTTCGCAATAATTTTTAAAGCCGTTCCAGTTGGTTTTGTTGTTAGTTAATCTAGGCACGCCTTCTACTTTCATTAGTTGGTCACTTATTGTTAAGATTACCGGTGAGTGATCTGAGGAGAGATCAAAACTTTCCGCTACTTTTGCAAAACTTGGAGATACTCCCTTTGTTATGAAGAAGTCTATCAGGTCAGGTGTTTTTGCAGCATCGGAGGGCCAGTATGTCGGTTGCCCTGTCGAATAGAAGTCAACCCCGTATTGCATACCAACTTCGTATAGGAGTCTACCTTTTGGCGAGTTATATCTTGAACCCCAGAAGGTGTGTTTTGCATTAAAGTCACCACCAATAATGAAATTCGTTCCAAACGAGTTGAAGAGATCTGCAAAGTCGTTACTTTTAATTGTGCATCGTGGGGGACAATAAATGGACGCGATGTTGTAGTATGAGTTCTTGTTTTTAACACGAACTGAAGTTGCTTGCATAATGTCAAGTTCAATCGTTGTATTCATGGAGTGCTTAATGCAGTCTTTGATGAATAGGGAGGATCCGCCTCTGGGTTTCCCAGAAGGATGATAAGCGTGATACGCACGAAATCCTCTTATTTTTACCTTAGATTCTTTTGTCAAATGAGTTTCAGATATCAAGCATATGTCAATATTATCGTTTCGCAGGAATACCTCTAGTTCGGTGATTTTTTGTTGGAGGCCGTTTGCGTTCCATGTTAGAATTTTTAATAACCGTTTCATGATCATGTGGGAGTTCTTTTTGTTCGTGGTTTAAACTCGAGCTTGCTCAATTTGTCAAATATGGTCTTGTTAATCTTGGTTTGCTCCTCAAGTTTTGCGAGAATAATAGTGAAGACTTGCGAGATTGGGTCTACCGTAACACTAGGCGGTTTGTTTGCTTGTGATACGGTTTGAGCATATGATTGCACCCTTGGAGATTTTGGCTTTTCATTATTTTTTGTTAGAGGAACTTTGGTTTGGTCCCCTTTCGTCTTAGTTTTAGTGGGTTTAATTTCGTTCGTAACTTTTTCCTTAATAGTTACTCGTCTTTCTTTAATCAGCTGTGCGTTTTTGACTGAAGTATTCTTGAATGTATCGCGTCGTTTTTGGAGCTCCTTAGCTACTTCACAACCTCTATAGTTTGCTGGGTGGTTACCTTTGCAGTTTATGCACGTCGCCGGGGCTTGCCTATTAAGGTCACATCTTTCTGATAGGTGGTTACCAGCACATTTTACGCATTTTGGGTCTTTTTGGCAATATGCTTGGGTGTGATTGAAACCTTGGCAGCGTTTACACTGGGGTATCGATCTTGTGTTCGTACGCATTGGTTCGATTTTAACTACGATATTTAAAATTGTTTTAATGTTGTAAATAACGTCTACATTTTCACTCCTATCGAAAGTGAGCATAAAGAGCGGGAGTCCATGCTTGGCCAAAATTTCCTGGCCTTGTTCCGTTTTCTGCTTTGTTTTTTTTAGTATATTAACTGCGTCGATAATTTTCAAACCTTTCGCTTTAAGATCTGTTATAACGTCGTCTTTAGTGCACGAAGGGTGGAGACCCCTTGCTATGACACGTAGTGGTCTTTCTGACTTATTTTCATAAGTGTACCATTGGATCTTTTCCGCGTTTAACTTCTTGGATATGGCTCGGTAGCCTTCGGGGTCAGCTACGTTAATTTTCCAAGCATTGTTTCGGAATGACGTTACCTTAAACTCCGACGTCACAGTTCCTTTGAGAAGGCGATGTAGTTCATTGTACACCGTAATCCCGACTACGTTTATTGCAGGCGGAGGACGTAATTTATCCTGAGCTTGTTTCTTCTTCGGCTCGTTTTCGTTGTTTTGTTTCCGTGGCTCGATTTCGGGTGAAGAACCGGCTCTTCGCTTTTTACTGGGTCTTTTCTTTTCTACCCAATTTGTTTCGCGTGCTAGCTCTTCTTCATCCGTGTGATAATTGGGACTAGCTGCATGAGACAGAGTATCTTCGCGTTCTTTGTGCGAAAGAGAATTCTTTAGAGCCTGGTTTTCTTCTTTTAGTGAATCTATCTCTCTCTTGAGTTCTTGGTAGAGAAGATCCATTTTGTTAAGCTTAGTACGGAGTTCATTGTTTTCCTCCTCAAAGCTTTTACAAATCGCTGAGTCCCTTTTTCCTTGCGCTTGCGCATCCGGCGGACTTCTTTTTCCGGAGACGGTCGGTCTTGATGGTGGAGACCGAGTTACCCTTGAATTTTTCACGAAGGGATTTATTAAATGCAATAATTGGCTCTCCCCAGAATCCGTAGAGCCTACCTCCGAAGAGGGTGGATTTTCCAGTGAACCTGGACTGCCACCTGGGGTACTATATCTATTTGTTTTACTCATTGCATATTATGTATACATCTTATCCCTGGTATACGAAGGGTGGATAATAATAATAAACAAAGATAATAAATTAAATTATTCTTATTAAATCACGTCCTTCCTACTTCCACAGGTTGATCATGGTGCCCCTGAAGATGAGATCCGTCATGTTGGAGATTTGGGCAATGTTGTGGCCGATGACAATGGCACTGTTGATACCACCCTTACAGATCACGTCATCACATTGACTGGCAAGCGCGCAATCATTGGACGAGGTCTTGTCATCCATGATGGCGTCGATGACCTGGGCAAGACTCAGCACCCGGACTCAAAGAAAACCGGTAACGCCGGTGGTCGTGCTGGATGCGGTGTCATCGGAATCAAGTAAAGCTAGATTTTCCTGTGTATACTTCTGTTACTTTCCAACTCTATAATAATATGTGTAACCTGTGTTTGAATCCTTGTGTGTTTATTGTCTTTTTTGTTTAGTTAACGCTTAAACTCTAATATTTTATCAATTTATGTTGTAAGCACAGTCTTCGTTTAAAGCACTACATATTCATTCATTTATATACACAGAACTGCTAAATTTAAGGGTGACGCGTAAATCAAACAGACTTATTGTCTACAATTTGGGTTTTCATATAGTTTTCTTTTTTTTTGGAACTAATAAATGTTTTCTGTTTTTATGTGGCGTATAAATGTATTGTTTGGCATTTTTTATTAATTGTCCTTTGTTTAGTTCGGATCTGGATGAATTACCGTGCACAGGATCGGCCAACACACTTCAGTGGCAAACAACGTTCTTCGTTATTGCAATTGTCTCGATTGTCAAGACCTTCCTGTAGGGCATACTCGGAAGCACGCTGACGTAAGATATTTGTATACTACTGCTGTATGTAAATTATTATATTTTTTTTTTGTGAACTTCTTATCCAAGATTAATAATGTAATAAAGTGAACTCTCTAAAACAAATTATTAAACTTTAATTTTAAGGGTTTGTGGAAAGAGAAATATATTTAATAGTCGTGGAAGTACTTCGAGGACTAGGGCACAGCATTAAGACGGTACGTATGACCAGTAAAGACTCTGACTTCTTCACCATGGAGCGACGCGAACAAGATCATATTCAAAATTAATAGATGCCGTAATGATAGTCGATCCGGTTCTAGGTTCTTCGGAAGCTAATACCAACTATTGGACTGTAAAGAGTAGTTATTTCGGTATTTTGACCGTTATTTAGATTTAATGCAATCGATCTGTCGATTATTTTATCGACATCGCTCTACAAGTCCTTTAAAGTTGTACCAAATATTGAATTATGTGCTGATAAAAGATGGTCGCGAATCTCAATATTTGCCGGAAAATTGTCTCCATTAGTATCAGAAGGTCTTCTACAAATATGTAAGTCTATTTAATTTTTTCAATTCTATAAAGTTAAGTTTTGATATCGGGTCTACTAGAGTCCACTTTCCGAAGTAGAAAAGAAAAAGGTCTCCAATCAAGTATTCAACTCAGATATTAAATCTTGGTTTTCCTTTCTGTAACCTTACAAACCAAAATCGAATAGGAATTTCCAATAGAAAATATAGACAGAGGCTTTTACTAAATTTTCAGAATAACTCCCTCAAAAAGTCTGATCCACTGTTATTAACATTGTGAGATATTTTCCCCCTTTTCTCTTTTAAAAAATGTAGAATTTGAACAGCCTTATTTACTAAAAAATCGTTCTATATTTTGGAAAGTTTTTTTTATTTTTTTTATCATATTCGCAGAACCATCTCTTATGATCGTCGGGCAAACACAGCCAACTTCAAATGTTGGCTTTCGAATTCCTTTAAATTCGGCAAATATAACATAATAAGGACGACATAAAAGTCTGGGCCTTGGGATCATCGATCTCATTCGTCTGGGACCGGTGGGGTTGCTTTACTTTGATACAAACTGTACGAAAATCTAAAGTTTATTAAGTGTATGGTCTTTGTCTGAATCAAGAGGTAGTCCCAACCTCCCTGGATTTTGTATGCGCTTGGTTTTTGAATCTAAGGTTTCGTCTTCCTTTTTGGCTTGACCCCTTTCGCCTTCAACATAAAACAAAACGTATTATTCGACGAAGAATTTTTCATTCGGAATTCTTCAGTGTGGGATTTTCTTTCCTGCTTAACATTCAGCATTCGGGGTTTTTATAGCAGAAGTGACAGGATTAGAGTTCGGTAAAGCAAACACGTCATCTTTCGAGTAAGCAGTAGGTGTGCAGGTAAGTTCATCTTTAAAGGGTGACCAGATTGGAATTATACTTTTTCCAACTTTTATGTTTCAGCAGCTGTCAAAGTGAGCAATTAAATGCACATGTCAAGTATATAGTAAAGTTTGCTATTCCATCATGCATCGTTTCACGAAATTATTAAAAAATACCGATATTCCGGCGGAGTTGTAAATACGCAACGTGAATTTCGTCGTGTCGTGAGGTCGTTCGTCATCATGTCTTCAGTGTGCAGGCAATTCGTCGCACCGTAGAAAAGTTTGTAGTAATGTGCACTCTACTGTAGTGACTACACTCTGTTGGACCTTAAGTCACCAACCAAACAGAGATTGCTACGAAATGAAGAAAACATAGCCCCATAGCGCCCAGAATCCAAGAAGACCCAGAAATGTCAATTCAGCTCTGATTAGCTGATTTGTGCACCGCTAGAGAATCACCTTGGGTTGTTTTGCGGTTGGATTTGGGACAACATTCGTAAAAGATTGTGCTGACGCAAGAATTGGCGCCGAATGACCAATTAGTCTGGGCCGAATTTTGGCCAAAAAATCATCTTTTCGGACGATTCTCTTTTCTTGCATCACAATAGAGCGATGTTAAACTACTTTCTGTAGCCAGAGCTCAGTCACATACATATACATATACGTATATCCGAGAAAGACGGCCCTCCATAATATTCGTACTATCTGAGACAGAGAAATAAATAAATAAATATTCCGCTTGTTATTCTTCAAACTACAAATTGTCCCCCAAAACTCTTACATAAATATCTATATCTATACTTAAAATCCATAACATGCTGAAATTATAGTACCTATAGTATTTCTTATCAGCAATTAGAAAGACTTCAATCTTAACTAGTTTCTATTCAATCGCCAAGGCGGAGTGGCACAACACAACTACGAAGTTGTTACGAGGGAAATAATCGATATGTGGTCACGCAGTACCACAGAACACAGTCACAAGTAACTTTTAAATTCAGTGAAGTCGATAACCTCTAAGGATCCTGACATAAAACTTGAACTAGACCTTCACGATAGGTACCATCATGTACATACGTAGCATGAGTACAAACTCGTATAATAATACTTTTAAATGGCCACACTTTGGCGCTAAAAATGCGTGGGAAATAACATCATTTTCAGAGAAGAGAACTTTCGACAAACATTCTGCGAAAACATTCCACAATTAATTCTATCTCGACCGTATGGATTCTGTTATTTAAGGAATATTTTTCTACAAACGAATTACATCAAATGCTTCCGAGAATTTGTTCCCATTTTCTTATATTTATTTTGCTTGCGTAACCTCTGACCTTTACACACAATTCGCAAGGACTTTGTTCTTGTCCACCTCCAACCGTGAGTTAATTGCGTGATTTCAAGTCAGTATTGTGAAAACAAAGTAAGTGTATAAGTTATACAATGCGTTCGTTACCTGTTATTCTTTGAGGAAACCTTGATGACCTCATTGGACTATATCATGATATCCAAGAAGTTATAATGTTTATGAATATCTTTTGTGAGGTTAAATGCTTATAACCGCATTTAAGGCCTTGGAGGTTACAATTTGCATAAATGAGGTTATTTCTCTTTCGAATTTGATTTCTCTGCGGTAGTTCTAATAAACGGCAGAGGTTTATCGCCAACAAGTTGAATATCTATAGCGGTAAGTACACCTTTGACTATAAAGGGATTACCGACATGAATTCATAATTGAAACATGTTAGACAAAATCTTTCATTAAAGTAAGACGGAACAGAATATGGGAATGTACATATGTATGCAAGTATACATATGTATGTCCATCGCTGGGAAGTAGGAAGGAAATCGCAACCTCTGATCCAGCGTCTAGGTGATCAAGAACGTCATCCAATGCAGAACAGGCATGTTTGCAACTAGGGTTGGGTAGGTCGGGAGTAATTAAATGAGGTTAACCATTGGTTGGGATACCCAATGACTAATTCGTAGTCGAAGACAGAATAAATCTGACTTATCCCAATCGTCTAATTTACCCTAGATGTCTCCATTTTGAAAGAACCAGGTCATCTATCTTATCATATCATACATAATACATGTGTATATTATGTATTTATTAGTAAAGTAAGTCCATAAATAATCTGCAATGCCATCATAATAAACAACGAAATCACAGCCATTACAATAAAAGCAGTGGGGGGCTATTGGTAAACCTTTAAAAGAATTCCGATAGCTATTGTTGCATGTTTATAGCAGGAAGCCTCCATCCCAGAAAGTCCATTCCGGATACAGAAATATGAAACAAGTTATTATACATGTACGTTTAAATGAGAATGTATCCTCCGGTATCAAACAATTCTCAGTGAATTCAATATATATACTCGTATATTAAATATTGAACGTAGACGACGTGGTCATTTTGGCACCCACATTGAAAACGCTCTGAACAAGACTGGCGTAAGGTATACGCATTATCTTCTTCACCTCAATCGTCAATGAGGAGCCCTTACGGAGGACGTGAAAAGACTCAGCGCGGAAGTTATTGATGTTTTTCGCTGCGACTTGGGACCAGAAACTCATACCCCTCCATCTATTCTTTACAATTAAGTCCAGCGTTCGCGGTCTCCTCGAAGACATCAAACCCATGACTGTTTTACGTTAAAATGACACTATGTCTTAGTTCAAACTCTGTCCTAATCCAGTCCTGGACCCAAGAAAAACCCAACCTACCAAACCAATTGAAGTTTCAGTTTATTGCATCCTATAGCATATTCATGAATCCATATCAATCATGTATTGTCATTGGCGTGAGGTCATCACAACTCCAGTGCAGATAATATGGAAAGCAAGTGTATAAAAGACGGTAGAGTGATTTCATAGTACAACATCAAGGGAAGGTAAGTTAAACAGAGCACCTCAAGTAGAGCCGGGAGTACCTATTTCGAAAAGCTCCCATCCAGTCATATAGTTACGCCATTTTCGTAGAGTCTTTCATTGCTTTTCACCAAGAATTAACTCAGACTTAAGGTGTGAAACTTCTAACGAGGTATTAGTCACCTTTCGCTGGCATCTCGGATTATATGACAGTGTCAAACAGGCAATAATGATTCAATAGATTAAACTAGCGTGTGTAAGCGGGCTAAGTTGTAACCCAATCCTTATCTACTTAGCAGAAACGTAAAAGACGCCTTTGTCACCGGAGTGTAGGTACTTTCAGATTTGATAGTGACCCTGGTTTGGTTCGTTTGCCTCTTTTGAAAACTTTAACCAACCTACTGGTTTCATTGAGTGTCTTCAACTTTTCACAGGAATCTTTCGACAGTTGAATTAACTTGTCATGTCTTTCGATCGGATAAGCTCAATACTCGTCACAGTTGTGGAATAGTTAGATTGTGAACAACATATGTAACTTTCCTTCAAGTTCTAGTTTTAAGTATTTATATGTACATGTCAGACCTAAGTCTGACATTTGCTGCTGCTGGTCATTGGCATCGCTATATATGACTTATTGTAGTAACAATACTCTATGAGATCGACAATGGCATTCGATTCTGACTACGCTGACGCAACGACGAATGTTCTCTCTTTATTTCGTATGTAACATACATAGATGCACCAACCATATCTTACCGATGAAACTGGACAAACTTTGAAACGAAGTTGGGTACAATTAGACAATTGCTCATCACAAAGTACCGTGGGACTCTGAACATCTCTCAAACCACAGATCTGCTTATTTTGCATCCACAGTTCTTAAGTCATATGAGATTTTGGGAGCTCCAATCTACTACTTAGAAGAATTGCAGGAGCCTTGAAACTCTGCAAACTTTTTTCTAATACAGGTACAGGAAAGACGTACATGTCATGTGACGATCAAAATGATCCTTCTTCCATTCAACGGTGTCATGATTTTTCGTTCACTTTTGTCATTGTCCTTAGTTTCTCCTGAATCGAGAAGATGGCATGGGTCCTCTTTGGGGGCATAACAAGAGAAGAAGTCTTCACCCGTTCGTTCAATCTTTGTTCTTGGATCTTGGGCTCTTAAGTTCTCTCGCCATTACATTAAGGCAACTAAAGTAGCAAATCCTGTCAGTTCATTCCAAGAAAAATAACTGCCAAGCCCAAGAAGACGGCAGAAAGCATTTGAAATATTCCAGAAGAAATAATAATATTTTACGCACCAAAAACATTTTTAGAGAAGTTTCGGGATAATCGAAAACAACAAAATATAAAAGAATGACATTGAGCACACAGGTTCATGAGGCTATGAACCATTTCCCATTGGGTTAACAGTCTTACTGGTTTTCTAGAAATGATCCTGCACTACGTCAAAATACAATTCTTCCATTGAATCCAAATCTGACCTCATAGTAACCTGACAAGCAAGTCACTCAAACCTATAGAGGCGGAAAACCTCTCATGATGCTCTAGAATATAAAATGAATAGTTCTTGATAAATAGATGGTACAGGAGCAGGAGTTGATTAACCAAAAAAAAAGTTAAAGACTGTAATAAAGTTACTCAAAGCCTGAAAACTATAATCACCTGACTTTGTCCACCGCCACTAAAAGTAAAGTATCTAGATTTCTACGAACTTAGGCCAGCAGGAAACGAGGGTATTCTATGAAAAGCACCCAATTACAATGGAATGGTAATTATCTACATCGTTGCATAGAAGGTGTCAAGGCAGTCACTCAATGCCCAAAAGAAAAGCTCAAACTTGAAGTGCCTACATGTTTTCGATTAACCACCCATTGCTCCAATAACAAACCAAATAACTTGACGTAAATAAGTTCCAATAACACTGGCTGTGTATGGGTTCTACGAGTATGTACATTATTTATCATATTTATGTAGGTTTCCCAAAGTTCACCGGAAAAATGAATGACTGGTCACTAACCTGACCTGCTTCCACAAGGGGATGTATAGGCGAAGACGGAGAAGAGAAAAACCACAACACGACTTGCCAAGCGAACCCTAATTATCGGCAGTGAATGCAAAACATTTACAACCACCAAGGCAGAGGTTGTCAAGGATTGCTATTAAGACGATATGCCCATACACGAATGGAACTTATTTTTAGACATTACCTTCCTTTTTGTACCTAGAAAATTTACACCAAACAAGATAAGATTTTATAGCCCGGTCAAGTTTTTGAAAAAAATTGTGAAAGTGGGATTCGTAGGGGTGTTGTGACGTGAAAATTTTAAAATACGAATGAAACAATCACTGAGAAGATGATAGATGCCACAATGCCTAATTGGTAGACGATTATGGTAAGCGATGGCCATTGTATGTACATATGTATCTCCTTCTTCATTTATTCAAGTGGCGGAATCGTACGAACCATTAGTACGAACATAAAGGTAGAACGGGGTGGCTACGTGTGCAGCCAACACTCAGATCACTAGTGGATGCACTGTGAGCCCTTGTCGTGGGTTTACCTGAAAAACACAAAGTTGCTTGTTAGCTTCGGGTTCGTTACATGGCTTCCCTGAACCACCCCGAAGTTGTTATAAATTTCAGGATGGTTCATGGTGGATTTTTTGGCAGGTTGCGCAATTTTCCGAATTGGTATTCACCAAGGGCTTTTCTAGTTCTGTATAGGCTTGGGCATTCGCAGGGGAAGTGGAAAGTACTACTGCATTCGTGTCGCCACAGCCTCGGCAGAGCTCATCAGTTTCTATTCGCATTCGACTAAGCTGGGTCTATTAACGCATTGATTTGTTTGATTTTGGCAATATTATATTTTGTCTAGAGTTTCCTGGAAAAACGACAAGATGGCAGCGCATTCCACCTCTCGTTAGCTAGTCTCATGATGAAGGTTGTCGCTATATTGTGTTTAACAAGAGCTAGAGGCGGTAGAACACAGGCGTTGTCCTTTGTCTGGTCCTGTTCGCACCCCTTTACTGCCACTGGTTATTGAAACCTAAAGGAGTGTGATGTCATGGTGTGAGTTCTTTACGGCATCATTTTACCAGTTTTGATTTGACGACTGTTGATGAGATGAGATGGTTTGACTGTCAAGACAGTGACGGACAAACAATAGGACCACCGAGTATCGATTTAAATTTCATTGAAAAACTCAGATATTTAATAGTTTTTTAAACATTTTTTTTATTTTATTATTGCTTACATAAAGAGAAACAATAATTATTCACAAAAATTTAAAGAAAAATTCAATTTCTTTTAAACAAACAGAAAGTAGTCAAAAGTCAGTAAAAAAAAAACGGACAAAATAATAGGACCACTGTACAAACTGTTAGGAATCAAATATTAATTTGTTGATTTCTTTAAATTAACTTAATTGTTTATGGAGTATCCTTTATTTTTAATCACTCCACGGACTTTATTTTGGCGAGGATGAATATATGCCAGAGCCAACTCCTTCGTCAGTTTTTCACTTGTCGAGGTATAATGCGGGTTGATGGCCCTGCCGTTAGTCTAATCCTCTTTTGGGGTCGATTATTTTAACGGTTAGGCTGAAGCCGAATCCTTTTTATGATCCCTCAGTGTCAAAACGTCTGTCAAGGTTTACATTTTTATCGTGGTAAAGTTCACTGTCGACCAATGTTTATAATTTTTTAAAAATTACTAGAGAAATTTTGAGCAACCACCTGCTGCTCTAAGAGGGATCACTCCAATTTTTTGGTCATAAAAATCGTCCCACCAGACAAGCTGTGCGTGCTATAGTGGATTCGAGTCAATATATTCTATATTGAATGTTACTGTGCCAGCGAAACAACCTACCGGTCGAAGTACCAAAAGTATCCCACCCATAAGTACTTCAGTTCAATAAGAACCAAACAGTTGATTCCACCCTTTAAACAGGAGTTAGGAACTTCAGTGGGGTGAAAATTTACCTAAATGTTGCCAATTTAACATAGGAACTGAAGCCTCTTGATCATTTAAAGCGCCTCTCCGAATAGACTCCACATAAGTTTGATGAAGTTTCCATCAAAAGATCATCTTCAGCGGTGAAGCTCATTTTTGGCTTAATGACTTTGTCAATTAGCAAAATATGCCTTATAGAGCAGCAACCAACCCACATGTGTTTCAAATTATCATGTCGAAAGTGTGATTGGACTATATTTTTCTGTTGATGAAATTGAACACCATGTTACGGTTAATGCAGTTCCCTTTTGTGCCCTCTTGGAAGAATATTATGCCTAGAATTGGATGAAACTAACATCAGTGATATGTGGTTCCAAGAAGAAGGAGCCACATCTCGAGAAATGGTCCGGTCCAATCGAAACCCTTAAATATTTTAATTTAACATGGTAATGGAACTGTTACGATATATGTATATACATATGTACATAGGTTAACAGGACAATTCCATAAAGGATGCGTTATCGTCTCTTCATCTTTCTATACAGATCTTCTTTCACATCTGCCTTCAAAAAGAAAATCCCTGTGGGGTCATCGACAGTGGAGCTTATGTACATTCTTCTTGAGATTAATCTGTTTGATATAGATACATATGTACATTACAATCTCACCATGTATTGGGATAAGCTGTACCGAACCACGTCTAGTTTCCCATCCCTACCATACTCGTCCGTTTGGGGGATGGAGAAAGCTCTTGTCAAACACTGTTTCTTTGGGCTAAGAATTCAATTGTGTTTCAAGTGAAAAATTATACGGCGCCGCTTGCAGACTTTGAAGGACGAGATCCACTAACGAAGTATACGAGCTGTATAGCAACATCAACCTAGTCAAAAACATCGCATCAGCCGACTGATCTTGCTAGAATGCGAATTTTACTCGCACGAATCTTAGCGAATGTAAGCGAATAAACTCGAGCACATTCGCACGAACGGAGTGGTTCCAGTGGAAGCGAGTTTACTCAAGCGAAGTAAGCGAATTTATTTATCCAAATAGTCGTATGTAGTGGGAACGAAACATTTATCTGGAGGAAGTACTGCTAAGTAGTCGGGTTTTGAAGTGTTGTGATTTGGATAAGTTGTATCATATTATTGTCGCTTTGTGAACAACAATTTATGTTAGAAAATAGCTTCTTGAAATACAAATGCATTAAAAAGCGTGAAACTAATATTGTTTTTAAGAAAAGACTAGAATGTGACGAATTTTGCAATCTACACAATTCGTTCATCAAAGATGTCCAATTTTTTTTGAATATTATAGAATGACTCCAGATACATTTCACTATATTTTGACAAGTATAGAGCCCGCATCATCTATTTCATCCCACATTTTCGCATTGTTGCAAAAGTCCTTTCTGTTCACGCTCCATAAAGGTGCTCGATTTCTAACTTCATAGATTAATTTTCCGAATCCATTTTTGCACAGAAATCAGTACAGAAAGCACAGATACTACTTAAAAACATATCTTGACTTCGCTAAGTTCGCGCAAGTAAATTTTGCCCACTGGAACCACAACATAGGAAATGCGTTCTTTTGAATGATTTTAGCGAACTTTACGAATTCGCGCGAGTGATATTCGCTTACATTCGCTCGCACCGGAACCACAGCCTTACGCCTACTGTTTCCTGATGTTTAGTGCAGTAAAGTTGAAGTCTGTGGGAGAAATATGCTAAGATACAGGGGGTCAAACTGTGCTTCCTAGATTAAGTACTTATCAATCATCAAATAAAGTTCGAAGGTCTTGTCCCAAAGCGTGAACCGTATCTAATTATATACGTAGTCAAACTGCACTTTTTTTCCTCACTTCGTACTGTATCTGATTTTACAAACCCAATTGAGAGCTCGGACCCAAAAACCTACTAAAGATCAAATCAGTTAACATACATACATACATATCTTTTCCCAGATCTTCTGACTTCCGACAGAAACTTCTTTTGAGCATGTTAAGCTAAAGTTTTTTTTTGTGTAGTCAAAAGAAAAGAAAAAAGTCAAAAATTCGCCATCACACTGCGTCATTGGAAAACTCTGTCAATAGCCGCTTAGTTACTTAGCAATTATGTATGTAGACCACCAACATCGCATGGTTAGGTACTCTACATACATTCCCTCGAATTACACAAAATAAGTTCCATTCATTGAATCAACCCCCTATGACACCCTTTTGAAGAGTTTTTTTTTTCCTTTACTTATTTTTACCCTTAGCCTGAGCAACATTAGTGTTTGGGGGCTTTCCATTTTTCTTTTACTGCTGGTGGTCATTAGCTTTTCCATGCTAGTGCTCAAATAATTTATTTAGAGTCCAACAGTGGTCAGTTGATTTAGAGACGCGACTTCGAACGGTTTGCCAGAGCTCTTAGTGGAAACATTTATTTGAACTAACTTCTAGTTCAAACATAAACCTTGAATTGTTTTCTTGTCGAATTTAAATGATATTAAAAAAAATGAGGACCTGTGGCATGAGCACGATTAAATATATCCTTTTTGGATTCAATATTATTTTCGCTGTGAGTACCTACTAAAATAAGTTTTATTTTTAGTTGTGTGTAAGGACGAAAGAAAGAGATTAACTACGACGACCACGACGGTTATTTGTAAAAGAAAAGGACATTAAGGAATGCAGGGAATAATTTACTTGAAGAAAGTGTATTCTAATCTTTGTGTAAATCTGTGAATTTTGTAATTTGCATTGAAGTCAAACAAAAGATATCGGTTTATTCTATAGCTAGGTCGAAAGATATAATTGTTTTCTTTTTATAAGTCTTGGTGTTGTTAAGAGTGAGTACGGCCTTAGATAAATAGTTTTTCATTTAACTTAAAGTAATTAAGGTGATATTGAATCCATAAAGTCGTATACAAATAAATAAATGTTTGGGAAAAGAGTCCGACGTAGAGTTCTAGTTCATCGCAGCTACATACATATGTGTGCTGCTTTGAGTTTTAATCATACGTTCATAGACTTTTATTGCCAAATCCAACTAGTAAAATTGATATCTAGCAGGTAGGTCAACACGCAATGTTTGGGCCGATAACAGCTTTTAGTCTTCCTTGCTTGAGTGGGTGCTCAAATCAGTGCACTAAACAACGACACTATCACTACAATTGTATGTACGTTAGTAAAGAATTAAAAAAAAAAAAAATTCCAGGTTTAAATTTTTAAATTTAATGTACTTCTTTTTCAAAGTTGCCACTATACGCCACTTTCCTAATTTATCAGAAGAGGTTTCATGTTGTGTTTCATTTGTGTGTAACTACCATTTTCACGACAAGGATTTTCATTAAAAGCTCGCTATTTTGTTTCTGGCTTACTGGAACAGGGCAATCAGACTATTAACCCAGCCAATTGACGGGTCTATTTATGTTGTTAACGTGTTTACCAAACTTCGACTTTTATAACTTGAATATTTGTATATCAACCGTCTTGTTGAAGCCACACATACATGCAATACTCTTACAATTTGTCCCGGAAATAGTCACAATGTATAGATCCGGTAGTGAATTCCAATGACTGTGACTCTATTGTCAGCTTCATTAAAAAACAGGTATAGGCCAAAGACCCATCCAGCAAACCGCACTAAATAGTACTTTTATCAGGAATTTTATCCCAGAAAAGTAGGCACAATGAAGGAGTTTACTTAATGTTTTGTTTTTATAAAAACGCCCTTAAAAAGTGCGCGTGGCCAGATAGGCTGTTTGAGTGAATTATAGAAAATTTGAAGGTCTATTACTTGGCTTAAATAATTTTTTCTCAATTTATAGTAAAAAATAATTTTTATAAAAGTGGGCGTGGCAATTCTAAAATTTAGTACGTCATTATTTTCCCTTTATCTTAGAACCTAGAAATATTAATTTTTAACCCACTCGAACAAATACCCGAGTAACAGCTGAAATGCCACCTCATAGCATATGCCGAAACAAACCCACATATCAAATTTTATCGAAATCGTTAAAGCCATTTTCGAGAAAATCCATTTTAACTGAAATCGGCCTTAAGTAAACTACCCTTAATTTTGAGGTTAGAATGAGATTTAGACAGATAGATAGACAGACGGAATTGCCGGACCTTCTTTTTGGACTTCTCCATCATAGTAATGTCAAGTTTGATTACAATCTCAAATTCGATTTTTTTCACGAAAGCAATACTTGCCTTTGGCAAATTTGGGCAACTTTCCATATTACAAAAAACCACTGCTAACTTCATACATATCCGGGAAAAACCTACTTATTTGAAAAGCGGGCTCTCTCAAAAACGCTTAGCTGTTAAAAACAATGACCTTAAATACAAGGTCAATAATAATGGAGAGTTGCACATCTCCTAAATGTCACATAATTGAGTCAATGTAACTAAAACTCGTATGCGATGTTAACGCAATCTGAATTTTAGTAACGGATTAGAAAACGCCAGAAATCTACTCGTATCCATCCACCAGTTTGCTGAACAGAAATTACCCCATTTACCAATACTGTTTTCTCAAGGTCCATTTATAGCCACTTCGGGATGATCGACTGTAACAGAAGTAGTAGACCATCCTTGGTTATATGATGAGCGCCTTTTTCTGACGTTTCAGTCTCCTCTTACGGAAATCTCATCTGTTGAGCTCTTGTAATCTGCTGTAATCTAATGACTTTTCTTAAGTTTTTGACATGTAATCTCAATTCAGACAGAGTACCCTCGACAGAGCGGTCCACAGGATTCCTATTGAATATTGTTAACAAATCAGTAACTTGGAATTGATAATTGACGAGGCTTCGCTCTTCAATTAGATATGTTGTGGGCCACTTGTTTTGTAAGCTGTGCAAATAGGATTAAATGTTAGGATGAGAGTAATTTATGTTGGGATCATAGGGAGTACCAGGACCATAATGTATCTGTGTAATTATTAGAGATGCGGTTTTGTTTCGTACGTATTGTTGGGAACCGCAGTATCTATAGTCTTTTACTGACAGGGCAATGCAGAGCACATAACAATCTGTAATATAACAATCTATGAATAACGTTTACCATTATGGTATTTGCTGTTCTTATTGGAGGTCCATAAAATCGAACTTTTATCAAGAATGTCGCCAGTTCAGATTTGGGTCGTTCCACCCTTGCTTGCCAATGTAGATTTCATTGCCACACTGCTGGCGAAATAGTCAAAGTGCGATGAGTGCGTCGTCTCATAATATGGATTAGTCAATTGGCCTCCTCACTTAGGATTAAACCTGCCGACAATAGATAAAGCCATATTTCTGAGGAAAATGTCTGCTCAACTTGAACCGATCAAATAAGTGGTACAACATGAACACGTTGCTCTTGTCTGAATAAATAATAATTAATAGGAAATGCTTAAACAACTTAAGTAAGAGTGATCCATTCAACATTTTGAGTAGAAAGTCTTGAGATGAGTATTGCAAAGAAACAACAACTTAATTTCTTTGTCTATGTCCTCATCGAGCACTTCTCCGAATACTCCAGTAATCTCAGTCAGACGCCATATTTCTAAAATGGGAATGAGTTAACCTTACCTAAACACGATCCTTAAGGCCATTCCTAATGCGCGCGTGTTTTATTTTTAAAAATAACTTGCGTGCTTCCAATCTAATATCACGGACGTCTTATTCCATGTAATCTGACATGTCTTTCGGGTTTTAGGCAAGCTTTGGAAGGTCCATACCACCAGGCTAAGGATATTTCAATGATTCCCATCTACATACAATTTATTTGCTAAAACGCAGACTTAGTCTTGAAATGACTCTATAGACCTGAGCTCTACAAAATAATATCAAAATGACAGATGGACATTCAGGTAAGAAAATTACACGCATTCTTCCTGTCATCAAGGTTAATTACTACTTTGTGACTCGATAACATAGCCCAAAGGACTAAAATATTGCGCCTATAATTTAGGAGGCAGTAAACAGTATCCATCAACTACCAACAACTTTTGTTGTTCAACATTTTTCGTCTAATTACCCGAAATGTATTCACATTGTGCCACTTCACTGCGCACTACATTAATCGATTTCCATTCCGTTCCAGATATCGGGTCTTGGCATCTTAATAGCGGGTGCTGTGGTGCTAGCTGACGTCAACGAATTCAACCACTTTATCGAGGGGAAGGTGACAGCGCCACCAATTGTCCTGATAGTAACTGGAACAATTATTTTCCTAATTGCCTCGCTTGGTTGTTTCGGTGCTATTAAGGAATCCCCTTCACTGCTAATAACTGTAAGTCATAGCAGAATAACGGTACCTACTAATTAACACTTTCTTCCACATTCAGTATGCGGTCCTACTTGGGGTTGTCTTCATCATTGAGCTAGCCGTGGGTATTGCAGCGATAGTCTTTAAATCAGATCTGGAAATGGTTCTTAAGAACTCACTAATGGACTCTATAAAGCGATCGAATGACGACGATCTGAAGGCTTGGGACAACATCCAAAGGAAGCTCATGTGCTGTGGTGTTGAAAACCCCTCGGACTGGCGTGGAATTAGCAGAAACAAGACATTGCGGGCAAGTTGTTGCCGACCGGAATTCATTGACGCAGCTATTGGGAATTGTGCTGATGCAGCTCCTTTGGGCAAGGACAAGTACTTTCAGGTAGGGAATTCCTCATCCAATCGACTGGGACTTGATAGATTTGATTTCATTTTAAGGATGGATGTGTGGGCAAACTCAAGGAACGCATTGACAAGAATGCAGTAATTCTAATTGGGGTTGGAATCGGCATTGCATTCATACAAATACTTGGAATGGTATTGGCGTGTTACCTGGCTTCCTCGATACGGCACGAACGAACCAAATAAAGTGGTAAGTTGATAAGCTCACCCAACAAATATAATTTAAATATCATTAAGTCCAGTCTGACCTACTTTTTAAGTCGAAGTTATAGCCTGTTGCGCTATAATTGCTGTACGTACGGAAGAAGAATTGTGTTCTATCGGGTGGAAAAATGGGCCGTTTAAGGGTTGTTTTTGTAAGATTTCCTCGTTGACCTACTCCAAATGGTAATGTGTAGCGATTTGAGTTTGAACGTATTAAAGATGTTGTTGGTAGTTTAGAAGAAAGTTGGAACAAATTTAACTGCCATTGTGGACAGTAAAATATCTGTGGTTAACAGTTAACCTGTTAACCTGTCTGTCTGTCATGAGAAGCTACTTGATCCACACCCTTTTTTCACATCTCACAGAAGTTGTTGGAATACTAATTTATTTAGACGGTTTAGCAAGCGTTTAACATGAGAGGAAGTTAACGTACTATGAAAGGATAATGACAACACCCACGTTCCGTGTTTCTTCAGTGTCAACTCAAGCTAAAATAAAGCGTCGGGCCACAACAGATTATTAGATGAACCACGCCTGACCCAGAATGTACTCGTACCTAACTAACATAAATCACGTGCCTGCTGGACATTTTAAATGTTAGATCCGAGAGACACTTACCCTTCATATTTCTTAAATCACATTCATTAGAGTAATTAAATGTTATAAATTATATTCCTCTAAGTAAAGCGTGTTAATTTACTATCAGCAAAGGCAGCATAAAAGATTTAATGAACATTGTTCACGAAACTGCAGGTTATTACGTACCTAGTACTTCTTACTCATCTCCTTTGTTTGCTATCCTTTGTTTAGGGAACCCAAACTTTCAAACTACTTAATATAAAATTCTGGGTTTATATTCACCTTGTTACTAAACCTTATTTTAGTAAACCTATTAAAATTTAGGGCACGTTGTTTAGTTGAACTACTTCCACTACAATTACTTGTAATTTGCGCTAATAGAACAGCTCTGTAGTACTCTGCAGTATAGATCTATTTCCCGCCTTGCACACTGGATCAAGAGGCATGGATTAGGGCCAGTAGAGAGGCCAATAGTAGATGGTCCTCTCTGGACACCTGTGTGATCACTAGAACCCTATGGCCTTGTTTTAACAGGAAAAGGACCGACCGAATTATGCAAAAGGACAGAAAACTATTTTCTTTCTGTCCTTAAAAAAATTATCACGGGGCATAACTCTCTTCGGTACCACATAAGAAAGCTAAGACTCACGGATAAAGATTTATGTCGGGAATGTGGAAACGAGAAAGCAAATGAGGATACAACCCACTTTCTAGGGCTACACTTTTTCTTCGATCTTAAAGAATTATTAAATAGACTAATTAGTGAAATCTTTAAATTCATCAAATCCAACAGGATGGTTTGGTGATTCAAAAGATACAAATCAGTACTAGGGTTTACCAATGGGCAAGGGACTTTTCCCCTATGGGTATCACAATGGGTCTGTTCTGACCTGAGTGTGGCGATGTGATAAGTTATTCTAGTCGCCTACCCTAACCTAACCTATAGATCTATTTCTAAAATGTGACGAAAAGAGGTGGTATGTACATATAGATCTTGCCTTTAGAATGACAATTTAGTTAATAACCTTCCTTTCCAAAGTTTTCTTTGGCCTTCTATATTGGGAAGTCTTTTATTAAGTCTTTAGATTAGATTGGTCCCAGTTTATGTATAGTATGTATTTAAGCTTGGTTGGGTTCCTAGTACTCACTAAGGAATTCCAGGCAAAGAATGGACAGATAAACTAGGCTGACTTAGAATTTGTGTTTATAAGACTCGAATCTTAATGGACGGACATGAACTAGGCTGCGGCCATAGCGCTGATTAATGAACAAGAACACAAACTTCATGTGGCCCCACTGAAAAAATGCCTCGGTGTTGAGACAATCCAAAAGGTTAATCCTCCTTTTTTCGTACAAGAAAATCTTTAATTTTGACATGATTAGCATTAAAAAGATGATGAACACTCTCATAAAGCACTGCGGCCTAAATTATCAACGTAACAAACGTAAGCTTATGTTTTTTTTTCGGAAGTAGATGAATTATCCGAACACATTCTCTGTTAATGATAAGCATTACACTGGTTAAGGAGACGTATTCTGTACAAAGAAATATGTTCGTCAAAGAAACAAAAAATCTTCCCTTTTAGGGCCATACTATCCTTTATTAGGGAGATAGTAAGTGTTTTAGTTTAAATCCATGCAGTATTAAAAACGTTGAAGTTCTTAAAAACATGGAGCATTTGCTTATTAATACAGTCGATTTTTTTGGCATATCTTGGCTTCTATCGTCTTTCTTAAGTGGCAGAGACCTTGGCAGTGACAAAGGGGTGCCCCCAAAAGGCATTATGTTTAAGATTAATTTTTGTATCAGTCTCATCAGAGTAGTAGCGCTTAAGAATTAATAAGCTGATAAATTGACTCCAAGTTTGATAAGCTTAGTTTAAAAGTACTTATTCTCTCACATCTGGTGATATTTAATGAATACTTAAAATTCTGTAGATAAATCAAAGCAATTCGACTGACAACCTTTTCCTTTAGAGAGAATTATGTAAAAAGATAGGAAATGCCTTTCTACCCTAACAGGAGTGATGACGGGGCGTTATACTCTGCGGTACCACATGAAAAAATCTTATCGATCTTATCGACCTAAGTTTTGTACTGTGTACGGGAGACACTTCTTCGGTGACCTATTGAAGATTTATCTAGCAGACCAAACAGTGACAGCATAAACTTTTATTAGGTCTACTAGAAGAGTTGGTAGTTCATAGCAACCATAATTATGTGCAGAACTATGGTTCACCAGTGGGCAAGGGACATCGCTCCCCTATAGGTATTGCAATGTGTCTGTAAACATGAGTTCAGTTTGGAGTGGTCAGATTTATTTACTCACAATTTGGACCAGTAAAAGTGGTATTCCACTTTTCTAGGTTCAACTTATGTACATATGTTCATTTTTGTAAACTCTTATCTCACATAAAGCTTTTTTACCTAATTAAATGGACAAAAACTATTTTTCATGCTTATACATTCTTTTCAGGTATAAGGACGATCTAACGTATTTATCCAAAACCAACCAACGAACAATAAAGTCATCCAACATTTCATGTTTTCAAGTGTCTTTCCTTATAAAAACAAAAACATAACTAAATAATAAAATTAAAACGCAACAACCATCAGGGACTACAAAAAGCACATTTTTAATTTATTTCCACTCACAATATGTAAATTGGACACACTCAACTCCCACCCATCTTGGAATGGATATCAGTGGCGTATAAAGTGACTTGTTGCGTGTCAATCGATGTCGAGGAAGAAGGAACATTTCGTCACAAGAATATTAATGAAACTAAAACTTAAATTGTATGTGTATGAAAAAAACAAAAGAAAAAGTTTATCCTTATCTATGTTTCTACCCGTCCACACTTTTTCATTAGTAAATTAGTAAATTAGTATACCGTATTTATGTAATTTAGAAGAATATGATTAAATATAAGTGTTAAATTTCTATGCTTCAAAACTTAAATAAATATTTAATACATGCATTTTCTTACATACAAAGTGTTTTGAAAAATATTTCCTTTCACTTGCGTGTCCAGACATAAGGATTTGAAAAGCTAACAATTATTTTGATCGTACCTCTGCAATTTAATTCACTCCTGCAGATCCTTCTGAGAAACACAACTATTAAGTTAAATAACCCCCCATATACATCACCAAAACTAAGACCTCAGCATCCTTTAAACTCTACAAAAGGACTCAAAAGGGACGTTCCATTCTATTAAGTACCAAAAATTTAACTTTATAATACTCATTGCAAACATAGCCATTAAAACTTAGGGTGCTTGACCGAACTTGTGAACAAAAAATGGGTTTGTACGTCAAAGTAACTTCCCTACAAAGTAAAAAAAAAATCAGGATTTATAAACCCACTACGAACCTAAGATATGAATGATTCTACTTTTAATAACATCAACAAGTGAAATAAGGGCCTTCGGATCCCTACGTAGAATATTTCGACTCTAACAACAAGCAGGGACTCTAGATTTCTACGTGTTACATACGTATGTCGTAACCAATGACATACTTATACATGGATTGCTAGTGAAGTATTATTTTCATATAAAGAATTCTGCAGGCTTTAAGTTGATTTACTGACTGCACTCTAAAGTATTCCTATGTAACAGATCTAATAAAGTAGCACTGAGGAAGAATGTTTTTTGTTTTAATTTTGTATTACGAATCGTCTGTTATTTTTGTCTCCTTATATAATAATTTACAATTTGCAACCACTTATCCAACACTTAATTTTCTCATTATTTTTACTTACGATTTCTGGCACGCATTTATACTCGTTTTACACATCTATCCTGAAATAAAGTGTTAGCTTCAAAATTTGTTCGCTCTCCACTCTCACCGATAGCATTAATATTGAAACTGGTGCTAAGTTTGGTACCAGGAGTCCATACATAGTGGAACAAATGAACAAATTGATCACATTCGAATTGACGAATCGTATACTTGGAGAGTAATTAAGATAACCAAACTTAGTCAGTTAATATTCCTTTTACTATTTTGTTACAGCCAAATGTAAGGCGCCTATCTCAATGCTCTCTAATAAGTAGAATTTTACTTTAAGAAGATACAACGTAGAAAGGGTCCCCAAAGACTGTGACAAAATTTCAAAATCTTTTGGCGAACATTAAAGGGCAAAACTTGAAATAGGCTATAAGAAAGCCGAGACTGCTGCAATTTAAAAAGCTGCATATAAACGGTGTGGACAAGATTACTACAAAAACCTGTAAGAAAATATGAAGCCTTAAAGTACTGGTGCTGTCGGTGTTGAAACTACAAACTACAAGTACTTCGCAGGTTGAACTTAAACAATGATACCCACAACTTCAATCGACTTAATCAAATCCAATATCCATGCTATCTAAAATTATCTCAGACGATTTCATCAAAATTCTGTTTTGGACCAGAAAAGTTTAAATCGATTCAATTTTCACACTTCGACAGATCCTGCATCCTGGAACTCCTCGTTTTTTATTGATTTTAAAGCCGCCTAAGACATGATTTAATGCCGGTGTACAATTGTAAGTAAGTGCTGTGACACTCTGTCGTTGAGGGTCCGCGCGAATAAACCCAAGAGCATACCGGCACTTAGGGCGGACCGATCTCTTCGGGCTGTGTATGGAGTCGATGGAGAATGCTGAAGTGAAACATGAGTTCACAATTAAGTTCCTTGTGGAGTTATGGTTTGTGAACCGTTTTCTTCATTTCCTTGCGTTGAAACCTTTAAATTCGCCTTACTTTATATGATAAGCATGGACTGGTTAACTTAGAAAATCAAGAAATACCAGAAACTATTAACATCTTCGAACTACTCTAAATTATGTTGAAAGTGGCCAATTGATCCCGCAATACATACTTGACTTCCACTCAAAGCAAATCATACTGAAAAATGTTCTACTCTTTTTTTCAAAGACTTCAATCAAATTGAAAATGCAAAGTTAAATTTGCTATCCGCATAATATTTACCACCTAATTCAACTCAGAGGGTTTTTGTTTGGGAAATACCATAAAATTATTCGATGATACTCGTGGAGTATGTGACCGTCAAAGATCCGGCCGTCCACGCACTGTGAGGACTCCACGAGCCATCAAAGCCGTGCAGGCTCGAATCAGACGCAAACCACTGAGATAGCAGAAGATCCTGTCGCGGGATATGAATATCTCGCAAAAATCTATGTCTCGCATTATAAAAGAAGACTTGGAACTTAGTGCCTACAAAAGACACACTGGACACTTGCTTACAGTCGGACTAAAGCAAAAACGACACAAGAGTGGCTCAAAAAAACTGTACCCGACTTTATATCACTGGATGATTGGCGAGCTGGTAGTCTGGACATCAACCCTTTGGACTACAAGTTGTAGTCCGTTTGTAGGCCTGCTGTACTTATCACAGATATATTGACTCTTTGAAGCGAGCCCTTGTCCGCGCTGTCGACAACTTTCCGATGAATGAGATCCGTTATGCAATTGATGATTGGCTAGTGTGTCTCAAGTCGTGCTTTAAGGCAAATGGCGGCCATTTTGAATGAAGTCTTCCATAACTTATAGCTAATGATCTAACAAATAAAACATATTCATTTGTTTTTAAAAATATCAATGCGTTTTCATGCGTTTTCACAAGGTCGAGCTCGCATCGAAGAAGGAGAAACAGATTTTACTCTTTACTCTGATATAGTACAAAGTGCCAAGGAGTACATCGTGACCACATCAGTTTATCCAAAGCCAAACTATCAAAATGAAATCCAATGTTAAACAAATTGCACTGAAATTTAAAAGTCCATAAAAAATGACTCACAAAGATATTCTTGTTCTTGTTTAATATTGGTATATGTTTATTTATATTTTTAAATCACAGCAGTCTTTATATTTTTACACTTTTTTGTTGTTGTTTATTTTAAACTAATAACATAAGTGTTGGTATTATGTATGTGTAATTGATTTTTCTTTTCTTTTTAAAGTATTACAAAATAATGTACGAATAAAATATTGTACAATTAACTGAAATTAATAAAATGTTTTACATGCCTAATGCAACTTATCAACGAAATTAAATATTAGAACAATACAAAAAGAATGTGGTGTACAGATACTTTATCTTAATTTACACTCGTTGATAGTATTGCAATAAACTTGTATGTAGTTAATATACACTATTTAATTTGTTTGTTATTTTACACCAACCTACAATACTGCGCCATCGCAACCGTAAATTGAATGATTGATCAACTTAAAAATAGAAAAAAAAACTCATTGCAATCGAATACGAAATATTATAATAACATAGTATTTTATGGCGAGCATAGTTCTTCATGATTAAATTGTATTTACTTTTTTGTTTTGTTACACATAAAGTTTTAAAATGTTAAGTTTTTTTTGTTTTTTGTTTTTTTTTTGTTGTAAGGAAATTACTCTCCCTCCTATATCGAAGTAAATTTTATCTATTGGAATGATAAATTATTTAAATTTATGAATACAATCAGATTTACAAACGAGTGTTTTTTGTTTTTCTTAAGTTTAAAATTACTTTTTTTGTTTTGTTTTTATTTTATTTTTTAAATAGCCGGAATGAGAAAAAGAATAGAAATTAATTTATAGTATCATGTCTCTAGTAAATATTCATATATAATTGAAAAAAGTTTCCTTTACCATTGATCACACGATAAAAAGGACATTGAAACATGAGGACACATCTTTAGGAAGTAAAATACTCTAAGTTCATTGGACATTATATAATTATCTCTTGACCATTACTTAAATACGAAAAAAAAAAAGAAGAAAAAAAACGAGAAGTTTAACGCAATTAAACATCCAAAAAATAAAGTTATGCATTTTTAAGTCTACTATCAGTAAGGATTGATTTATCTAACTACACTAGTTCGTCTAATTTACAATATTACAATTAGAAGTCGCAAACTGGATCGTGTTTGTTTTTTTTCTTTTTGTTTCTTAAAAATTTAAATTGTCTTTTGTGTGAGTTTTGTGTTTGTAATTGGAAACAAAAGAGAAGGACTGAATATATGTATAAAGCAAGTTTTAATTCGTTTTACTTGTTATAATACACACTTAATCAAGGATCAAAGTAATAAATTTCCATCTAAGTTGTATGTTTCTTGTTTGTTTTCTAATTAAACAATTATTTTTAGTGAAGACAAAGAGAGTTTAATTTTAAATATATTTTAATCTACTAAATATACAAAATGTTCAGTCAGTATATAATTATGTGATTACATTTATTTGAATTCGTTAGTATATGTGTACATAACAATTTTTAAGGGATTTAATTGCAAAGGAAAGACGATGACAATGAAGATGACGACCACAAAGAAATTATTACTTTTTTTTGTTAACAAAATTTTACTTAAAGGAATGCGTGAGAAGTCTATGCATTTGAAATATTGATAATATTTTCGAATAGTTTTTGGGAGACAAATTGGAAAGATGTACCTCGAATGAGATTGTTTTGTACTCTACGTCGAGTGAAACATTTTATTTGGCTTAAGTCGGCAGTAAAATAAAATAAGTTTTAATGATTTTAACGCTGATTTTATACTTTAAGACTAAGTGCATGAATCTACGAACTGGACTGGACCCTATGTGTGATTTTTGACAAATTTGGAACGCAATACCACCAGATTCAATTCAAATCTAAATCTTAGATCTTACCCACAAATCTCTTTTCATACAATTATACGTCTCAACTTATGTAGCCAAAAAAGAGGAGAGCTTTTCTCCAGAACATATTGGATAAACATCGGCTTCTCAAAAAGATAAAAACGCTAAAAAATGAGGTTTGATACTTATAGGGTCTTAGTACCCTAAGGATGCTACAAACAAGTAAATCCGTAGCTGTAGAATCGTTATCGATTAGGAGGGCATGAAAAGAATATCTATCCAGACTATACGATGACTAAAACATCGCTGTGAGACGGAATAAACCATACAATATTTCCGTTCACTCAGCTGGATAAGTTCTTACAATATCGAATCATCTAAAGATAACAGAACCGCTTTTTTCTTCTCTCAACCAAATATATCATGAAAGGATTTAGAAACATTTAGGATCGTCACGCCATGAGTGTTGATGCTAGGGTAGGTAATAACAATTCAAATAAAGTGACTATTGCGCAAAGGTATGCACTTCGTCTGAGTGGGTGAAGTCGTATAAGGTTACTTGAAGATTGACTCTAAGAGTCTTCGTAAAAGTCCGATCCTTAGATACAGCTAATAAGTAGAAAAAGAACTTACCCAAATTGTGCTATCGGCACTCATAATCAAAATCAGTTCAATAAAACACATACAATTATTTACCAGTGCAAGACAAAATATTCAGAAAATAATAGTTGGTAGTTGTAGCCTATTTCAAAATTGGTTCACCACATTCTTTTTCTTGTTGAAAAACCTTTGATCAAGAATGAAAAATAGATTCGCCTGTACATGGGAAATAGTATCCTCTACTCTCCTGATCCGCTTTGCACAGGACCTTGTGGATATGAATATCGCCGAGACCACTTTTTCACCTCTCTGTGAAAGTGTGGAGATCTAGTCACCAATAGGAAATATTTTCTATTAGAACTTCTAACCAATTAAGGGGTTGATAGGACAAGAATATGTCCACAATCTTTTGTTAACTCTTAGGAGCAAAATGTCAAACGAAAGATTTGATCGAGTTAAAAAGTAATAATGTAATATTTTTTCACAGAAAACGGTCTGCGAATTCGTGTCCCAACATTCTAGTCGAACAAGTAGGTGGACTTTCTAGTTTAAGGACCAAACAACACAGATGCTTTGGAAACAATTACGGAAATGATGGAAGTCTAATGTCAGAAGGCAGAGATTCCGCAGAGGCCACTTACTTCTTCCTAGTATATCGAATTTACTTAAAATAGGGTGAATTCGAACATGTTCAAACAATACTACAGTGAGGGATTTTACCGTAAAGCATAAAGGTAAATGCTTGTAGGGCATGTAAGTCATAAGGCAAACTGGATACTCCAATATTGCCGAAAGGATGCTTATTCACATCATACTGTGGCTTTCGGAAAATTGTTAGGTACAAAACATTAAGCATGCCTTTCATCAATCCTATAGTGGGTAATTGATGCAGAGATTAGGTAATCGTTTACCTAACATAAGCTTTCCAATTAATATGTTAATTATCAATGATAAGGAACAGTTGGCAACATATCATCTCTTGATTTATTTTTATCTGCGAATAAACATGACGGTACAGTTTCAATCAATATTCGGTTTGTCGGTCGTGTAAGTTTAGAATAAAACTTATAATTCTTTACATTCTTTCAATCTACAAATAAGCCTAAGAACAAGCGTTGACCGCATCATCTAACAAACCCGTTGATTCTATAATTCTTGTCGAAAGATTAACTATACATTCACCGATCCGGCAAACACTTATCGCTAAATATTAAGAATCAACTATAAATGAAAGTTTTCTTAAACCTCTATAGCAACCCTGTTCACTTTTTGTCCTATATATACTTTTCAAACCTTTCTTTTTTTTAATTTATTCTGATATTTTTTTATCATCATCTTTGGGTGCATTCAGTGCATCACATGTGGAATGTGATGAATGTGTGATACCAAATGGCGAGTAAAACGCCACTTAGAGTTAGATAGATTAGTTAATAGAGCTATCAAAGAAACGTACGGGTCAAACCAACCCTCTTTCCTTTTACGATATTCTTCAAACAAATGTCTGCTCAAGACCCTAACTCCTACAACTTACTGTAACACTTTTATTCTCACATAGAATTTCTTCAAGAATTTAAGACTAATGGTCGTACAGGCACGTATGTATGTACGTATGCGATCGGTAAAGTCTAAAATTATTTAGGAACACATTTGAAAACATCAAGGACATTCTACGTAAATACAATGTTATACTCCATTAGAACTTATAGGTATTTCATTACCTTAAATCACCGCCGAAACTTATCCACATAATCACGAAAATAGCATCTAACCAAGATGAATTTAGATAAATTCTTGACTCAGAAGCACTACACATATCTCTCCACTCTACACAGTTAACGTACTAATAAGCTGCTGACACAATTTCCCATATTCAAACTGATCGCCGGATATCCTTCTCAACTTGATTCCTTTATTATCCTTATTCCTACCTTCACAAACTTGTAACTCAATTTGCAACCCCCCAGAATATTCCAAACTTAAATTCGAAATATCGACCGGCATGTCGGGATCACCGGAGGTCGTCGAACTCAGGCTCATATTCGTTCCATTACTCCCAGACGACGAAGTGCTGGATTTTGCACTATTCCCTTCGTAACCATCGCTTACATTCACTTTGTTGAGAACAAACCCCTTTGGAGGCATCGTTGAGTCTATTGTCTGCTTTACCATTTGCAGAATGCGCGTCGAATCCAAATTGGAACATTCGTGTGGTAATGGCACCTCATAGCACTCATCAGACATTCGAGAATCACAAATCGAATCGGGACTAATGCGACCCTCTGTTTGATCGCCGATTTCAGAATGAGAATCACTTTTGAAACCAGAACTGGCAGACGGTTCCTGACAAGGCGATAGGTTATTGGAATCATTACTCAGGCTATCGTCACTAAATCCAAGCGACTTGTCGCTTCCTCGACGATTTGAACCACTAGTGACACCGCATCCAGAGGATGTGGGTTCTGTGTCTAGTCTGGAGTTGTTTTCACTTTCTAGGCTCGCCTTACGACCAACTCCACGGGTGATCGAGGGCATATCACTTGACGGTTCTGTGATGATGAGACCTTGCAGTGCCAGTGAAGGCATGTGTGGTTCCAAGGAGTCACAGTCACTGTCTCGGCTATTCTCTGATGAGAGTGCCACTAAGGTGATTTCACTACCCTGCACATCGGTCAGGCAAATCTGTGGGTGTGATGGCTGGCAAGGAGATAGATCTTCATTGACAAAACCCATAGCGCCATATGGAATACCAGCTGTTATTGTATGGCTTGTATGACCGTTGGCGTTCTCCTCCTGGATTATACAAAGATTCGGCGAAGCGGGTGGTGTTGGAACAATGCGTACCGGTTGTGCAGGTGATAAATTCAATGGCTTCAAGTCATAATACGATGCAGGTATGAACCAGTTTGGAGCGCCTGGAGTACATTGCTGCTGCTGAGGTGGGCATGCAAATATATCAGCAGACATTGCGTCGGAGCACACATCCATTGACAAGTCAAGCGGCTGGTTTGATGCAATTTCACTGGCGGCAGAAGTGCCCCTCGTTATAGATCCACCACCTCCACTCGTCGTAAGTCCACTGATTCCTTTTGTTATCTGATGCATTGGCGATGTTCCACCGGCATTATAGATGTACGGATTGGGTGAGGAGCATCCACTAAAGCTGTTGTACACTGGCGATTGACAACCACTACTATGGCAACTGCCGAAGCCTGGACCTGTTAGGTTTATGTTACTAAACTGCCCGATTAAACTTGGATTGTGTTGCGAAAGGCTTCCAAAATTTGACGAGTTTAACTGGCCAAGCACAAATTTCGGATATGCCGTGCTCGTTCCTGCTTGTACTCCTGCAGCATTAGTATTATTGCTTGTTGATGGCATGGACAACGGGGAAACGCTGTAGCTGTGCATTTGTTGCATATGACCCTGTTGTCCGGAATGTGCTATAAGTCCTAGAAATTGCGCTAACTCTAAGGGTACAATGCCCGTTGACATAATGTTTTTAAAGATTTCACCACTGATGCGATGTTCCTTGACAAGGCGATTCAGAGTGGGGACTAGACTCATTATTACTTCCTGGGGTACTTCTACATCTTGTCCGCGATGTTGTATCATATTCAGGATTGGCTTGCCATGGATTGGGGAGCCTATAAAACAAAAATAGTAATAATATATGAACATGAATCTGTTAAAAATTAATCAATATAAAATAAATAAGATAAGCTATGTAACACGACTTAGATAATATGATTTGTGATTTGAAAATTCCCTAAAGGAGGGCACGGACAAGGTCTTACAGAGCAATGGGCGAATGAGCTGACTATTACATGTTACTAGGCACAGTTAGCTTGAAAAAAAACATGAACTGGTGCTTTTCAATTCAAAGGACAAGAAGCTGCCATTTAAAATGTTGAAGTGAGGTGGGAATTTGTACATTGTTAGCTACACGAAACAACATTGGTGTAAGGCTGTACATGGAATATTGAAAACAAATCGAAGACAGAACTACATAAAAACATACATACATTGTGCAAGAAGTTGATAAAAGAGAGTCAATAAAAGAGATGATAAACAACAAAGCTCCAACAGTAATTGATGTTATTAAAGTTAGAGGAGATAGAGCAAGGATCACAGCATTGGTTGTGACTCATTTGTAGATTTCTAACTTCGCTAGCTTCTAGAGTTACCAAGGTTTCCTTGGTATCAAAGGTGCGCAATAAGAACAAGTCTTTAGATATATGTACATACACACATATGTACATAAGTACGAGGGATATGATTATTATCTCAAAAGATAATCAATTTCCGGAGTCTTTACGAAACTAAAGCACATATGTTTATGAAAACAACATACACATACACCTAAAAATAAAACTTTGCGGCCAATGCATTTTACCGATTTGATGTACAGAAACTTCAATCCTAACAAGACACAGTATTACCAATCACCAAGTATAACAAACGGCGATGGGGGCAATGATAAATATAACAAGGAAACAAGGAAACGATGAAATACGCCAAAGAACAAAAGTGGCTGACATAATATTGCGCATAGCAACAGCATACTGGAGATCGGAAGGATAAGTTTTTCGAAGGACAGATAAGAACTGAACGAAAATAATGTTGGAAAGGAGACAAAGAGGTTTATTAGGAAGGTAAGTAGGTTATGTAGGGTTATGAGTTTTCATAAGACCCATCGTCACCCCTACATAGAGAACTTAAGAAACAGAGAAAAACCACCATCATCAGATGAAACAAAATATACATACTTAGTACAAAACACAAACTTACAGAAACATATGTTTGAAAAAAATTGGACCGTTGCTCTCAATTACGTGTCTAGATTACTGCTTTTCCTTAGAAATAACTAATCCTTAATCACTGGTAATTTAATACACAATGAGAGATTAATAAAAAGGCAATATTTTAAGCGACTTATAAGCTATGCATATGCAAATACAGGCATCATTTCTTTTATAAAAAAAACGTGAAACCATAAGTTGAAATCCAATTTATGTCAATCTTACCAGGCAAGCTAATTGAGTTCTCTAAAAGCGGCGGGCTTGGAGCAACCAATAAGTTGCGTTGTGCTATACCTTTTTGCAGATATTGACATTCTTGCAGTGGTCCTTGGAATTGTGCTTTTGATCCTTCAGATGCTCGGCGTACTGGACTGTAGCGACCTGTTAATCGAAAATAATATTAAAAATTAAATCTTAGATGATGAGTACGATGATTTTATGTAAATGTAGTGCTGAAAGACTTCACATCGAGTATAGAGTACACAACTATGTACATGTTCACAAACAAGAAGTTAAATTGATTAAATTGTTACAAAAATATTACGCATAAGGTTTTAATATTATATTTACTAAAGGAAACTGCTTTAAAATAAAAATGTAAAATAATATACAAACATAAAAAAAGATAAAAAAAGCTAAGTGCACCTTTTACGGCCGTTCAATGCCTCCCGATGCTTGTGGATTATAATTTTTCAGCTGTAAGCATCTAGAAATACTAGCTATAGGATAGCTTATGATTCCCTTAACGTATGATTTCTAAACGTTTCCTTAATTGAGACTATCATTTAACATACGTAAAAGAATCGTATCCACTGCACAACGTATAAAAATAGAAGAATCATATTAAAAACCGATAAATCTCAAACGGCTTACAAAATTCGAGAATCTATTAGTGTTTCGTATCGTTTAATAGCAGACATTGTTATCGAAAGTTTCCAGATTACTGTAACTTAAATGTTGCCTATAAGATATGGTTGACAAAAGAGTAAAAGTTCATTGGAGTTCTTGGAGAAACAAGAAACGAGTCATGGCTGCTATACACCTGGTTATTTGATTTCAAGATTGTTTGCCTTCGACAGACCACCAAGATCATGAGAATTGACTTCGTCAGTTTTGTGGAATTACGCAACAGTACGCATAAACGTCAACAATTCCCATACTCTTGGAGCGTTTAGAAGAAGATTCTACGACGAACTATACGAGCTAGACAGCGACATCGACCTAGTCAGAAAAATACGCATCAGTCGTTTAAGATGGCTAGGACATGTAGAGCGAATGGACACCAATGCTCCGGCCCGCAGAGTCTTCGAATCAAACTCGAAGGGACAACGCAGTAGAGGAAGACCTCGCCTTAGGTGGCGCGCACATGTAGAAGGGGATCTCAACCGACTTGAAGTGCGCAGCTGGAGGCAGTTAGCTAAGGATCGGGCTAACTGGAGAGGCTTTTTGGTTGAGGCCCAGGTTCACCTAGAACTGAAGCACCATCTAAGTAATTTTAGAAAGTTGCAATATTTCAAGTCGAGATAATACCATATAATTCACTACATACGTGTATTATATATATTCTATTACTCTTAACTTCAGACAGCACAAACAATGGTAATCTTTTACAGGTAGTACACAATGGGTGTGAAGGCAATGAATACTGACTATTAAGTTAAATAAACTAATAGCAACAAATCATTGCTGAATGGTTTCAACACCAGCATCTCCCACAATAGAACACAGTCGATTTGAAATATGATAGGATTCTTTACTGAACACTGTCGAGTTACAACCAAAAAAAAAAAATTTATTGCATGGAAGTAGCGCAAGGGAACATTTATACATACAAACATAAATACATCCAAATAAGGAGGAGAAAGAGTAGAGTGATTGTAACTATCAATTTATCTTCTCATTCGATAAGATTTTTTGTTTTTAATAAAAGAAAAATACTACCAGGAAAACGTTTTTCGCACAGTAGAGGGAGAATCTTACATTTTACTGTGTTTCTCTCACAAAATTTAGCGGCTGGGTTTGTTATTTCCAGGACGAGTTCAAACTATAGCGATCGCAAAAAAAAAACTACTTTACCAATGCCACCTCTATCTATTATATTATACAAAACAAAGGTGAAAGGAGTTTTTTCTCTGATTTACTGCAGTTTAACTTTATTGTGGCTGGCAATAGATTGAAAACCATCGAAGCAAGGATTTTAACCTTATTTAAAAGTGGTATTGCAATAAATTGTATTAGAAAACAAATTGACACATTCCCAACGCTGAAACGAGCTAATATTTCTACTTTAGTACCCTAAAGGCGCAGACTGGCTCACAATCTGTGTGCCAGAAATAATAACAACCTCTTCATCATTCTCGTTGAGCATCAGATGAAAGTCGTGTTCGTATGTACAAAAGACAATAATCCTCGTTCATCATGTTATATAAGACATAAGTATTTTAGACAGTGTCCGGTCTTATTGGTTTATTTTGTATGGTCAATCTATTTTATCTTGGTTAGAAAATTCATCTTTAGTCGAAGGTTTCAAACTTATTATGTAAGTATGTACCTACATACATATGTACATACGAAGTCAATTTAAGTTTTTAATAAGAACAACTTTATGAGTTACCCACAACATTTCAACACTTATTACAGAAACACAAGTAAGAAAAAATAAATTGAATCATTAATCATTAAAAACAAACATAACACATTTAAAAGAACAAAAAATTGAATCACAAATAAAATGAATAACAAATAAATGAGCGAACAAAAACATATTAATAGAAATAATATGAAAAAAAAAGAAAAAAAGAAAAAAACATAAAATAAAAACTTACCAACTTCTTGAACTGTAGGCAACAATTTGCAAGCCCTACCAAAGCGCCTACTTTGCACTGCGGCTGCTGACGTTGATGGAATTGCAGGGGAACAGGACGGATTCGGACCGCATTGTGAGCCCGTTGGCGGACTTTGACTAAGTCCACCACTAGAGCTTTGCATTTTCAATGCTGGCGGAAGATAGTTGCGATTCATACGCGACTCGACTTCTCTGATTAGTTCCGGGCTAATCACTGTAGTTGCAGTTCATGGAATTAGGATGTGGAAGAGGATGGAATGGGAATGCATAACACACATATTTACCGCAAATAGCGAATATAGAAAAATAGGACCAAGGATGGAGTAGTTAGGCATACAATAATTTTGAAAGAAGGATATTAGGTGAGGAGGGTTACATTTGGCAGGATTTGCATATTTTTTTTATTTTTTTTGTTTATCACCACAAGGCACACATCCAAGCACAAAATCAAATGTTATAAAAACCGAAAAGTAAACAAAAATTAAGAAAAAAATAACATAAGAAATAAAAGTTAAGAAAAACACAAATATAATAAAAGAAAGATCAGTGCATTTATAAATTGTTTACGAAGTGCTGCTATTGAGAAAATCGTGCAAATACATGCTAGTTTAAATGAAAGCTAACACATGTCAGAACACAGAATCTCACCTGGCGGGCGATCCATTACAGTCAGTAAACCAGTACGTCTTGTGCGTCCGCCACCAGACTGAGGTGCTGGCGAATGCGATAGATTTGATTGATCAAGTCCACCAACTTCTGAATGATGAGACACTGATAGATCTTCAGTGCATCCGACTGTATGCCGCTTTGTACAACCCCGAATTTGCATGTACCTACAGGGAAACGTAGAAAGAGATAATTAGATATGCTGCTTGTTAAGAAATAGACTTGGTAAGGACGCGTCCATATGTTCTCAGCGGATGTCTACTAATGAACGTATTTATTTCTTATCGCAACTTTGTTATTTCATGTCACCAGAACTGACTTTGAATATTACCACTTTAATTTGCATTTGTAACTTTTGCTCCTTATTTGCTTACAATGATTATTCAAGTTTCCGTGGGTCGGGGAAAATGTGTCTTGGACTCAGTTTACTACTACTCTGGCCTATTCAGAACTCAATTTGATAGGAGTGATTTATTCCGTCCGTTTTCTTCAAGAGGTTACGACGCGAACACAAGGACACGGGTTTCCAGATATTACTATCGCTTAGGAGATACGATAGACAGGGACAGGAGTGTTAGAAAAATAAACGTTTGTATTATAATAGCTGTACATGTTGCCGATTAATCGTAGAAGCGCGACTAAACTTAAGAGTCATTGACTTCTAGCCGATAAGCAGTCGTCTGACTATAGTTCACATCAATCCCACTTTTTATAACATCAGGCTTATGCATAGCATATGTATGTATGTATATACATTCCGAAGAGGTTAAAGGCGCTGTAGAATTTTTATGGGAAGTTTCGTGAACTCCTGGATGGAGTTTACGAATTACTAATACAGCAAATGGGAACATCAAAATAAGATTTCAACGCGACACAGTCCAAGGTGCATTGTTATCCCCATTCATATGGCATCTAGTAGTCGACGACATTGCAAAGCTTCTAGGGCCAAATGATTCCCCGATTGCCATTCCGGGGTCAGGAATAATCCTACTTGTACTTAGCAAACAGGTAAATTGTGTCCTACCATATAACTCTTAACTGGGTACGGAATCTTTCTGTAAAATCCGAGCTAGACTCCAGCGTACAAATATTATCGTCACTTGTTTTGTTAGCATTTTGTTTAGAGAAACACACATGAAATCTACTTTGTCTAGCGAAATAGCGTTGTTATTACGCTGCAAAATAATCGGAATGTATTATCTATAAATTAATGGCGATTGGCGAATTACACATGTAAGAGGAGTATATACTGACCGCCCTTGAAAGAAAAATACCTCAGCGGTCATTTAATCCCATTTGCGAGGAGGATAAAAATTTACGTTAACTACTACTACATTTCGTTAGGCACACCGAGTGCATAGATGAGGTATGTCAGAACAGTAAGTAAATGGCAATGAAATATGTAAACTCGAGAAATACATACTTCTCAATGTATTATGGATCTCAATAAAAATACCGATTATGTGAACCTCAAACAAGAGAACAAAAGTATTTAAATTGCATCGACATAGTCTGTGAATAGTAAATTAACAACCGCATCGTAAATAACTTGGAATGTAAAAAATCTGACAATACGATTGGGTTAAATAACAACAAGTTCAATTAACACTATACGATTACGTGTTTCAACGTATGTACATACATACGTACATGAATCAATGTTTACATGAATCACTCCATGAATTAAACAGTTTAGCTGATGTTCGCCGCCAATATCTAGATGACAAATATATCAATTGTGTTAAAGGTGTTAACTTATAACCTTATTTGTTTAATTATCACGGGACTACCTAACAAATTATGTGATGCTACTAACTGTTTGCACACTTCTTTTCCTTACTTACAGAAAATAAAATGGAACAATTCTGCGGTAGTTTGGCTTTTACACACTATACTGCTCGACGCAAACGAATAGATTGAACATTCCCAGGAAGAGAGCACGAATTAGTAAAAGGGTGCAGGTGGGTTTCTCGTTTTGGATCCAGGCAAAATATGACATGGTAGCATTAAAATTATGTATTCAGAACAATCAACAAACTTAAATTGGTCTTTAGCTACATTCTTTCCGTGCTACATACAAAACATCTATGCATGATCCATCGGTAGAAGAACAATCTTTAGTACTTAAAGTTTTCAACTAAATAAATCTACATTCTCGATGTATACGATGATTTAAGCCTCACTAAAAATGAATTGTGCATTCAATTGATTACATATAAAATTTCTACATTCAATTGTATAGTCAAGCCTTTAAGGCAAAATCAAACCAATAACTTATAGGTTTCAGTAAAGGATGCTAAACGTAAATTTATCAAACTTTACAAACTTACCTCTGAATTTCATCACTTGACTCCTCATTAACTTCTGATGTATTCGACTGACTCATCACCGCTTCTCCCATCATGTTCATGTTGGCATGCACTTGGTGCTGTTGTTGTAATTGTGGGTCACATGGAACTTGACCTGCTGCCACAAGGTCAGCACCTGTACCACAAACACCACCGGCAATACTTGTGTTTGGATAAAATCCTTCCATTTGTGGTTGTGTTGCCGGTTGCTGAACATTGTTCATCGAAGACGGGTAATATATGTGAAGATTAGCTCCACCATCGGAAGCTCTTCTTCCAAATGCACCAGCTGAAAAGGATGGGTTTGTTAAAATACAAAATGGTACAAATAACCGCACTTACTTGCACCCATTACCGTAGGCGGCTTCAGTAAATGCTGATCCTTAATTGTAAGGTTATGCAGTGGTTGATTCTGCAGCATAGGCAAATTTATTGGCAGATAGGGACCTTCCTTGTCGACGCACTTGAAATTGATTGGATTGATTGCATTCGGATTGGCTAACGCCTGTTCGTGTGCCACGTCACCCGGACCAACAGTGTGTCGTCGGGTATTGCCACCAGTTACTCCAGAATTGGTTGCGCTCAAGTGGTTTTGATTGTTTGCTTGCTGCTAAATAGATAAACAAACATTCAAAACAAATTTAAATGGATCTCGGTCCCCAACTCACCTCATTTGGACGCGCCAAACACTCCAACTCTAGTTCTCCGAATTTTTCCAGATCCACAGACACATCGGCCCACCCCAACAATCCCGCAGTCGGACATGTGGCATTTGTTAGCGGACTCAGTCGATCGACTGATTCCTGTTTGATTGGCTCTGACCTATCCACAACACCCGTTGTGATGCTTGTCTTTCGCGACCTATAAAGACAAAGGTTTTTTCATTTACATAAACGTTACACACTGTAAAGGGTTGAATAATTAATACTAGCTCAAAATATGCACTACCATTCATTACCATTGCAAAATGCCAACTCATCTACAACAATGCCTGAAGTTAAATGCTGCCACCGTTTAACGAAATGCACCCCACTTCGAAGTTTCGACGATTATTACGAGAGGCGACCTTTGGCTTATTACAGTTTCTCCACCACATCACATAGTCCATTGGAAGACATGTGTTATTGTTAAAGCAAAACAATACTTTCGTCACCGGAAGAGATAGCGCCAAATGGTCAACGGTGGCAGAGAAAATAGAAATAGCACAACACACTGTGCCATCGTACAAAGTGTGTTATTATTGTTATATTGTTTGCTACTTATTCTATCGATTGCAAACATAGTTATATGGATGGTATAATGCACTTCATATGACCCATTTATCTTACCTGGAGTAGGCCAAGTTGGCATGATGCTGCAGTCTTTGCTGTTCTCTTCGTTTTTCTTGAAGTTTATCATAGAGTAGGTTGTATATCGCATAAATGTTATCGAAACGATTTTCATGCACAGATTGGGCAATCATATCAGCTGTGAGGCCAGGCAACTGTAGCATGTGTGTCATAACCACCGAATCGAGATTTGTGGGTTCGTTGACTGCTTGAGCGCGGGTGGATGTGATTTCAATGTCGCCAGACCATTCACTTAGCCATCGATGTTTTATTATTTGCTTGAGAGTGTAACGTCGATCCGGTTCCACAACAAGCATGTTACGTATTAGATGCTCACAATCTAGAAATGAAGGAATTATTCTTAGTTAGTTGAACAGTACATGAAAAATATATCAATTTTAGGAGGTGGAGGTGACTATTTACTATAGTGTTTTATTCTACTGACTTAGTAGACAGATCAAGATACCAGAGAATGACAAGTTTTGAACATCACGACTTCTGTGGTCCCATAGGACCTATAAACAATATTGAACCATAAACTAGTCGCAGCGTATGCAAGCATTCAGAGTCAAATGTCATTACCTGCAATGCTGCTCGACACCACGCAGATAGAACCCTGTGTAAATACTATTCGGTACTCACAATGATAAGGAATGATCGAACTATTAAGCTAGAGGTTCGAGGTTCGAATCTTAGACATCCAAAACTCTTTTCACAGACCCACCTCTCTCGATCGTCTGACATCAAGAGTATACTTGTTATGAAAAAGATTCTTACATAAAAAATTGTCCTTGGGACATGGCGTTAAACAAGTGGGGTTAAGCAATTCGCACAACACGAATGGTTATAAAAAGATAGTCGTTATACATATGTAGGCGTCACATTTTACATAGTCGAAACATCTATCAGCTAGTGCTCAGTACTGTAATTAATTACGAATAATTAAAATTCAATATAGCTTAGCTAAATATGGCTAGACATAGTAAAATTCATTGTTATAAACTTTTGTTTGTCTTAATTCGTGACGATTTTCGTCCTCTTTATGTCTAATGTCTAATTTTCAATGTTTCATAATTGAACCAAATGCTATGAACTACATATATAGCAGACTTTATGCGCCCGATCTCCATAGTTGTTAAAGAGAAGAGACCCCACGCTTAGTAACATCAATTTTGAATAGGATTAACCTTTCGGAAACTGATGACCCTGAGTAACCACGGTTTATGTTATTGATATATGTATGTATGTACATGTATCTGACCTAGGGCTAGATATGTCTAAAGTTTTCATATCATCAGTTAAACTACTAATATCTGTCTAAAACTTATAAAAGCATGAGTTCCGAGTTAAATATTTAGTTAGGGTTGCAACGGGTTGTTGAAACGATCAACGAAATAGAGTGCCCTAAGAGGTCAACAAACATTTCGGAAGTGATCGAAAAGTTTTAATCAGTTGCTTGTATGTATGCCGAATGTTGGTGGATGCATTGATGAAACGCTCCAAGTAAGTCTAAAGACCACTTCGTTTATTGAGATGTATGCTTGTATGTGACCCTAGTCTAGACAACAACTCGAATGGTTGTGAGTAGCTAAGCCTTGGGTTCAATAGACCTGTCGCGCCAAATATTTGTTTTGTTTTTGTGGGCCGGACTTGCACGTTTACTATGCCAGTGCATAGTGTGCTATGTTCTATGGTGGAGGAAGAAGTACAGTGGTTACTCGATTTCTCAAATAAACAGTGTAGTTGCAAACTTATATTTATTCGGAATTAGGTTCATACTTGTAAACTTGTAGCACTGTACAAGTCCTGAATAATATTTGCCCATTCCGGTGTAATAAAAGAAACAAGTTTTGTTATGATTCAGGGAGTAAACTAACGTAATCCGTCTTCTCGCTAATGTTCTCCGGTCAATATCTTTAAAAAGACAAAACCACAAAAGGAATTCAACGAGTTTTATTATAATAAGATGACACAACTACTTCAACGAATTTAGTACTACTTTGTGTAGTATTCTTTACCACAGGTAATGTAGTAATGGCATTCAAGTCTATCTCATCAGATTGAGCAATCACCAGCATCATTTATATCTTAATCGTCATCCGTTTTGATCAGTACTAGCACTGTATTTAAAGAAGGATGGATTTATGAAATGTCGTAAATGACATAAAACGAATCTTACCTTGCGACATAAAATATGGAATTCGAAATTTCCCAAGCACAACTCTACTCTTCAAGTCCAGTAGTGTTTTACCATCGAAAGGTAACGCTCCACATACTAATGCATAGAGTACAACTCCCAAACTCCAGATATCTGCCTTTGGACCATCATACTCCAGTCCCTGAAACACTTCCGGTGCAGCATACGGTGGTGACCCACACCACGTCCTCAATGGTGTTCCCTCATCATATCTATTGCTGAAGCCAAAATCAGCAAGCTACAAAAACAAAAAACAAAAAAGTTAACAACATAACCAATTCCAACAGATTAGGTAACAAATTTACTTTGATATTCATGTCTTTATCTAGCAGGACATTCTCTGCTTTGAGATCACGATGCACCACTCCCTTGGAATGGCAGTATTGCACAGCGGTAACCAATTGGGTGAATACCCTCGCCGCTTCCGGTTCCTTCATTCGACCATTATCCACTAAATGATCAAATATCTCACCTCTCGCCGCATGCTCCGTCACCAGGTAGATCATAGTCTGAGATTCCATTACTTCATACAGACGTGTGATATGCGGGTGCTGCAGCTCCTTGAGTATTGCGATTTCCCGATATGTTTTCGCCAAGTATTCCTCGTTCAGGCATGTCTTGTCGATTATTTTGATTGCTACCTACAAAGAAAGAGGAAGGGTGCACTCAGTGAGTAATTTCAAATATTTCCGTTTGCGCGATAACAATTAAAAATTATTGAAAGTTGTAATAAATATCACAATGAAGGGTGTCACGTATTCGGTTTCATACAATGGTTTGATGAATTTTCGACTCGAGTTACTAAGGAACCTGCTTAAACCGGTTACACACTAACGTTTTAACAATATAAAAGTGCAAGTGACCTCTGAGGAACTCTGGGGGTATTGCACAAAAATTAAGCTCAATTTTGTTGGGAGATTATTCGCAGTCAAGCCATTATATCGTAATCGCATTCTTTAGGGTCAAAGACATTCGTGACAACATATTCAAGTCTGAGTCGGGCGAAAAACAATGACGCTGATGCCAAGCCGTCTGCTTTTGTGCGCAACTTCTTGAACAATAAAAAAGCGGGAGAAATTAATGATTTACTTTTAAAATGGTTACTTTAATTAGTCAGGACTGTCGTAAGCTCTGACGCATTGAGAAGGACGTAAATACCCATGAAACAGACGTTGGAAGTTGTTAAGGTGTAATTCACCGTACACATCAGTCGAAAGAGGTTTTGCAACCAGTCATCAACAAGAAGTCCTTCCAATACAGTGGTTATGATTCTAGAAACTTAAATACACAATCCTGTCTCCTACGCATACATATGTTTGCATGTACATGCATATATACGTATGCAAATAGGTAAAATAAGACACAAAAGAGGACTTCATGTGCATTCCATTTGGGGTATATAAACCAAAATGCATATGTTACCACAACTTTTCACTGCTTAGCTTCCTCTATTCCTTGACCTTCCTAGAGCACAAAACAAATGAGGCAGTGATTGGTATCTTTGCAATTGCGACAAAAATACTGTAAGGGATACCTAGTTTAGTTACTCAGTCTTTTTATTGCCAATGGGTATATTTCATTCAATGTCTTGTATTGATCTGCTTTATAACTCGTTTGTTCTTGATTTGTTATCCCTGAGTCATGTTTTTCTTGATAAAGTGCAGTTAATGAGCCTATGTATTCCACCCGAGGTTGGCCAATTTTAAATGGTGACCGGGAATATAGGCCTTTACATCTGGTCTGGGCTTTCCATTAGCAATTCGTTAAGGTCTGACCATCGCCTATCTAACCCGTCAGTTCCCTCAACTTTTGGTCCGAGTTCGAAGCCCAGATAAAGCCTACCTGAAACCGGTTAGTATGATTAAAGATAGAATTTCTATAATCGACGATAAACTTAAGGGTATACCAATGAACAATGAATAGGGGGTATGCAGAAGGCTATTTCTTGAAAGGAGGGAATGAATTAGATTAGAGGTTTCAGACATCATTCATAGAACAATAAAAGGCAAACACAAAACAGACCTTAAAGAGCAGCAGTATTCACAGTTAAAATGGATGTGAGACATCCACCATATCCAACCAAACCATATTAAACCAAGCCAATTGTCCTATACTAGAGGGACGGGAAATGTGCAATGAATGCAGCTGTTGCCTTGTAAAAGTACCTTGCCTCAAAAGGAATAACAACGTAACATTACTAGCTAAACAAAAAAAATCTAAAATTAATTCTTTTCCTCATTTTATCTAAATTTATCTTTTATTTATCCTGCAAACTATTCACAAGTCATTTTACATCGAAAGTGCTTTGTATCTTTGCAATCACTTTATAAGTATCTTTGTATCCATTTCAATCTTTTCAATCTGGAGTTGAGCTTCCTGCAATTTCTTCTGATTTCTCTCAGACAATTTACCCAACATGGAGTTAATCGAAAGAATCCTCTCCCGAATAGATTGCACTGTAAACTGTTTCAGGCGTTCCGCATTGAGGACATCATCACGGATGGAGTTGACAAAAATCCACATATTTTCCACATCACGTTGAGTTGACTTCTTTTGGTCATCCAATTCCTGGGCCAACGTGATCTTTAAGTTTTCAATCTCGCAGATAGCCATTTGAACACCACCGTCACCATCCTCATCAGTAAAGTTGTTTGGATTCAGTTTGACTTGACTGCATTCGAGATACTTTTGTTGTGATTTCAAACGTGTCAGCTCACATAAAATTGTCGTACAGGACTTCTTTGTAACCTTCTGCTCGTCCATTGTCTTAAGGTTATGGCTGCTATTCCTCCTTCCGTCCTTTGTTTTGTGTTCTACGCTCGCTTAGGGAGAGAAGTCCTTCATGATCCAAGGAAAATGTGACTTGTTTTACGATTGGCCCCTTGTTTACTATACGTAATCAAACGTGTTACTAAGTCGAACAGACGTCGTCGTCGTCGTAGTCGTCACTTTTGTCCCTGTTGTCGTTTAATCAATACTCCTTGGAATGTGTGTTGCAAAAGGTAGTTACTACGGTGTGCTGTGTCCTCCTTTTTAGTTCTTTTTTACTTTCCTCTTTTACTGATTTGAAAATTTCCCTGAAACTACTAATACAGAAGATTCAAGGCACATTAAAGACGAAAACTTTTAGCATTTGTAAGTAAAAGTGTAACACCCGCGCGGACGGGGGCTGGCAAGTTTATAGGCATTTTTGTGTCAGGCATTGTGTATTTACCAAACTAAGTGATGCATGGATATGGTCTGGTTTATTTTTTTGTTTTGTTGTTGTTGTTGTTTTGTAACGAAGGACGTAGTTTTACGATTGTCCTTCTTAAGCTATTTCAATACCCATTTATGCATTTGCATTTATTTGAGGACGACAACGAGGACAAAGAAAGACTAAAAATGATATTTTCATTTACGAGTGGTAAAATTGATTTTTGAGCTCTATCCTGTTTCCAGAGGAAAATTGCTTGAAAGGCGGGTATATTCGAAGAGGAACTACTGCCCCTATTTTGTGGTGGTGTATAGCGATTTGAAATTTCGATTTTACTGCCGAGGAAGTTATTACCTCGGTAGTTCCGTCGCAGGATTTTATGAAGTTATTATGGCGTGGCAGTCATCATTTATTTTTCAAAGGTTTTGGATTTGATTATTTTATTTTTATTAGGTACATTTATAATTCAGTCAAGTTAGCTTAAAATTAGAGAAAACCTTACACATTCGAAATTATGGGACACATAAATAGCATGTTTGACTTCATTTTTTAAATACTTTTGGCCATCCACCAAACATGGTAGAGTCCACAGTTGTTCAAAATTCAATAACTTAAACCAAAAATAGTTCCTAGAACCTTTGCGGAAGCCTATTAGGACGATTAGAAGACCATTGGAATTTTTGACTCATTCCTAGATGACCGACGATATTTCAACCTTGTGATCGAAAGTGCTATGCCAAATTCCAAGCATAATTTCGCTGAAACAGGGGAGTGAAAAATTTCGTTAACGTAAAAAACTAAAGAGATGGCAATACAACATCGATCTGGGTATGACTGTACACATACAGAAGCTCTGAGATATGTAGGATAAGAGTCGTAGGGTGGTCGACCTATAGTTGTCCTAGAAGATCCAGGCTTACTCCGGTAAAAATATTTAAACGAAAGCCTATTCCATCAAACAACTGCCGCTCATATTAAGAGCGGCCTTTTGATGATAAACCTTTTCCCACTGTCTTATTTTTGTGTGGGATGGCTAAGTGGTACTCTACACAGCCATGTAACCTTGCTCGACATGTAGAAGGGGGCGCACCACAATCATATTATAGTCGTACTTGAGTCAAACTTGAAGATACGTAAATCTAGTGAAAGACTTCGCTTGTCGAACTCATAAGCTAATTATGAAAGGCATCGGTTTTCTGACTCGAAGGTTTATCAGATCAGACAGAGTATATCCTATTTGAAATGATGGGGGGAAATAAATACATACATCTCCTGGCGGGGAATGTCGTCTATACTGACGACATAGTGATAGCTGTATCGGGAAATCAACTTAAGATTCTGAGAGGTTGACAACGTGCCCTAGCCGTATCATTGTAAAATTTGTTGAAAATGAAAATGAATAAAAACTATTTCCTTACGTTAAGAAGTGGAATGGAATCGTGTTATACAAACCTCACATCGAGTCCTATTCACCAGGAAATACAAAATGTCTCACATAACTACTTACGTCCTCCTAACCAGTATGAAATCAAACTCTTTCCGCGGAGAAACCAAAATACCTGGAAGTATTTTTGGATAGAAAGCTATGCTGGAAGCCTTACAAGTTCCCTACTCCAAGAAATCAATTGGTCAGAGGTAGGGATCATACACCCAAGCAGTATTTTGCAAACGTCTTGTCGAAAACAAGCATTAGTGTCACATTTGGGACTACTTCTTTGAATCGACTTAAGCTTACTTACATATGTCCGTAATTACCTCTAGATGTAGACCAAGTATTCTGTTGATAGAGACACTCGCAATAAAGTACAAACTGGCATGCCTCTGTATATAAGTCCACGACTGGGTCGTACAAACTTGCACTTCCATGTAAAAGTCTTGTCTCTACTTGAGATACAAAAAGCGAGTAAATGGCTAGAGCAGTGCATTTCAAGCAGTTTTAGGCAAAAACGTAGTGAGCCATATAATAGGATTTTATGAAGTGGAATGATTGAAAGTACGTAGTCTAACCGGCTTCCTAACTCACGGTGAAATCAAAGAACATCTGATAGTACGCGAAACAGATTTAAAGAAGGTACTCTAGTTTGAAATATAGCCTTGTCAAAGATAAACCGAGAGCGGAACATTTATGAGGGAAGAGAAGATGCTCTTTGCAGAGCTCCATTTGATCTTAGCTTAACTTAACTTTAACCAGGTTTTTATTTAAGAATTTGCAACCCACTATACCAAACACTGACAGAGAAACCTGTACTCACAATGAATCTATACACTTTTCCTGGGCAGCTCTAAAGACACCGGATAGTGGGATGTGGTAGTTTTTTTAATAACCTTTCAAACCATGGCAGCAAATCAAAATGTAATGGCAGGAATAGGCTGTTCTCAATAAAATCTCTGTAGTTCTTCACATCAAAGTGAAAGACATGATACAACTAATGACTTCTGTTTAAACTATGACGGTAATCTGTAAGGAGTCTTTATTTAGAGTTTTTTTTTTGACAATTTCTGCGAATGTAAACCCTATTGGAACACCAAATCTTTATCTTAAAGGAGCAATTTTGTATGGTTCTGTCCAGTAATTACTCATGTTCATAAACAAATAATGGCTAGACCAAGATCAAATTAAATTAAACCATTTAAACAAAAAATTACTAGAAGTAGTTATTTGCAAACAAAATTGCTAACCTCCATTGCAAACTAGATACCGTCATTGAAACGACGCGACGTAATGAGTGTGTATGTTTTTTTCTTTAATTATTTTGGGGATACTAAATATTACTACGCAGTGCGGTGTTCTAAACTTCTTTTGTTAAATTATAAATTTATATTTTTTGTGTGTGGCGGCGCGGCTTTGCTGGTCTAGATACAAAGCGCCAAACGTATGAATACGCTAAACAATTGCACGTGACTTCAATCAGCCACCAACGCAGCGGTATCTCTATTTACTTTAGATATAACTTTGATTTCCTTTATTATTATTTATGTTTATGTTATGTTTTGCTTCTTCTGTTTGTTTTTGTAGTTATTCCCTAATTAAATTTCATCAATTGGCGCACAGATACTGTGTACGGTGGCAACGACGACGTTTGATAACACTCTGTTAGTGTGTGCAAGATTCTGACGGATCTGTTGTACCCTCCATGGGAGGGCTTTGGTTCTAATAGATTCGAGTGCTTCTTCTTTGGAATACGTTTTTAAGTTTTTTTTTTATCAGTATGTGGAAAACATAAGCGATTCCGTCACCTCATGACCAGAGTTTCGATAGTTTTCGTGCGCAAATCGTTATGGCTGTCCAAATGGCTGCTATCGTTTCCCACGTACGTTACTACCCTTTAAGTGTTATCTACCATATTGGCTTTTATTACTTTTTCTTGCTCATAATTGCTGCGAAATTATATAAAAAAAGAATCTAATCCATTTTTATTGCCTCCCTTGTAAGCCGAGACTCAGTGGGTAAAAGTCTCCCGAAGATTTTAATGAATTTCATATATTTTTTTTTTGTCAGCTATTCAGCAGTTGTGTCAATATTGGATGTGTGACTTTTATTTAGTCTGGCGGTCTGCTGAGCTGATCTGTGAGGTTGTGATAACAATATGTGCGCCAATAGATAGATAATAGAACTGATTGCCAGGGAAAGGAAATGTGTGTGGAGATAGAGAAAGACCGAGAGAAAGAGAGCAGCAAGCGGGCTTAATCAACAGTCAGCTCTGGGAAAAACTACATTGGTAGCGCGATAATTTAGTTGGAAATCATGGAGGGGATGATGAGGGGGCATAAGGAGGCTGGGAGAGGAGGGTCAAACAATCATGCGGTGCGCACGAGATAGAATTTAATTTTTCTTGATAGTGTAATTTTGTTGTGTACATTACACACACTTCGAGCACCGCAGCGAGGCACTGTGTGTATTGGTATGACAATAAATTGTAGGGTGTGTTGTGGGTACTTAAGAGACTACTTAGTTCTTGGCATAAGTGTGCACTACAACTACATTGGCCGTGGAAGATGATTAAGGAAATTAGCCACATAAATCTGATTTTCTAAATTTGCTAAAAGAGGAAAGGAGAAAGAGAGAGAAGTTGTCTTTAGCGGTAGGGTGCTTCTTTCAAGATGCAATAAACTTTTTATCATACATATCTATGTATGTATGTACATACATTTGTATGCAAAAGTTCTGACTTGATTCGGGGACTTAACCGCTTATACGTATTCGCATGTAGTATGATTGTCGTTTTGATTACCATCAATGGATTGTCTACTTTTAATCGTAAATTTGTCGAGAAGATGCGTACAGTTTTGATTTGAGATTTTCGCAAACAATACGGAGGCACGAAGATTACTGGGTCATTTTTTCTTTTGTATTTTTGGTTCTAAAGAGTCAGGATCTTAAAAGTTCTTAACCCATTATACATTTCCGACTGATATACGCTCCCAAGCGGTCCACAAAGAGAAATCGAACATCTGGTCGACATCATATTTGCTTCGAGAAGAAGAAACCATGGCGTCATTGTGGGCAGAATAGAAGAACATGCTAGTACTCAAGTATGAAATTTCATATGTCCGTATAGAAGGTGTTTATAAAAATCAAGCATCTTTTCAAGATTTACGCCTTCTTCATCCTAAAACCATTTATGTAAATATGTATGTGCAATTGAGTTAAGTTAAGCTCTAACCGATCGATAGTCTTGAAAGTTGAACTGTTTTCAGGGAATTAAGATAGATACACAGTTCTATTCTAGATTGGAATCGACATAGTAAGATATTAATGCTCTGTTTATGTCTAAGCGTATTGGCGTCACGCGACGTGATGGTTTTTCCCGCGATTTCAAGCGACCAGTGAAATCGTGCGCGATTTGTCATAGTTTTATTCTTATTTTGACAGTTGTTCTCGTCGCTCGCAGTCTCTTCAAGTCCCTTGTAGTCGATCAATTCGGTTTTCGATAAATCGCTACGCCATGAACAACTCCATATGTATGTACTTGTGTCATTGATCGCTAGTAGCGAATCGCATCCACCGGGTCGCGCGACGCGTAAACACAGCGTTTGACCGTGAACACAGCCTAAGGCGTATAAAACTGATTTGCCATCTGGAAATATGTATGTACTTATGTAAGTTCCATTGCTTAGCAGGTTAACTCTAACCTCAATCCTGTAATCAACTTGATTGTAGGAAAACGACCATGCTTTGGACCCTAGAATAGAAATATGGAGGTTTTTTGGCATGAAATCTGTGAATCTCATACGCCAAATTATTTTATCACATTCGCTCCAGCTGTAATTTTAAGGTTTTGCGTTGTTGGTAGCGTGAATTGGACTGTGCCTTGTTCGACCTTTTTTATTCCTTAAGCTAGACAAACATAAGTTTCATGATGAGAAACCCCCCCAAAAGTGGGCGTGATCAAACCAAATTTTCGATTTCATGCAAAATAGTAAAGATATGAACAAATGAGCATGACAGTGGGCGAATTTTCACCTTCTGAACTGCACAGATATGAAATCCTTCTAGCTCAAAATTTAAGGTCCAAAAACTAGTGAGATACGGACAGAAGGACAAGCGAACACATTCCTTATTCGGTTTTACTATTGACACTTATCACGAATAAAAATGTACATATTTAAGGGCTATTTAGATTATTTCTTTGTGTTTTCAACTTAATAAGTATACCATTAGGAAGGGGAAAATGAATGTCTAGTTTATAACAATCGAACCACTTTATGCGTGGCGTCTCTAGAACGACAATATGAGCGTCGGGAGAAAAGATCCAACGCTTCGTTAAAAAGAAATAATTTCTGTTTGCCAAAATATTAATAAAACACATTTTTCTTTACGACAGTTTAGAGCAAGGACTTCAGATAAGTTTTTGATTTATGGTGACCCCAAGAAGTTTGATCTTTTGGTTAAAAAACGAAAATCCGTTTTCTTTAGAAAGCGGTTTTTTGGTACAGACTTTTATAACATTAATAACGACCCAGCATTCGCGTTAATATATGTAATTTGAAGTATCGTGGCAAGTCGACACAAGCGTAATGTTATGTACATATGTATGTAGCAACCTATCACTTTTTTACTTGCACCTATACCTATACTGCAAGTATTGTATTCGTGCAAAATTTGGAACTCGAGATTTTAATCAAACTTGACATTACTATGATGGAGAAGTCCAAAAAAGTAGGTCCGCCAATGCCGTCTGTCTGTCTGTCTGTCTGTCTGTCTGTGCACGAGGCTACAGCCTAAACGAGATTTATGGATTTAGATCAAACTTCATATGTAGGGTCTGTGTGTTAATCCCTAGAGGCGAAATCGGAATTTTCATTCTAACCTCAAAATTAAGGGTAGTTTACTTAAGGCCGATTTCAGTTAAAATGGATTTTCTCGAAAACGGCTCTAACGATTTTGATTAAACTTCATATTTCAATCAGTCTAGTCAATTGCAATCAGATGATGTATCGTGCTGCTTACCAAAATTGGCAACAATGGTACTTTACTTATAGCCAATTTGACAAAAAGTCGATTTGTAGGAAAACGGCTCCAATGATTTAGTTCAAATTTAATATTCGGACTAGTAAGAAGTAATGCAACATGATGGCGTACCACGTTTTGGTCTAAGTATGAAACAACGGTACTTAGGACCAAGGTGACTAAAAGCCGATTTGCTTGAAAACGCCTTCAACGATTTTATTAAAATTTGCACATAAGATTAAACGTCTCAAATCCTATCAGGAACTGTATCACATTTTTGGCCAAAAGTTAGTATAACGGTATTTTTCGCGAAATCGAGCAGTTGGAGCCAATTTATTCGAAAACAGCTCCAACGATTTTTATTAAATATTATATTAGAGCAAGCCTTTTTAAACCCTATGAGATGGCATACAACGTTTTTGACCAAAACTGTTTCAAAAGGTATTTTACTTATAGCCAACTTCATAAAAACACGCTTTTCTCGAAAACTTTTCTCGACCGTTACTGTTTTATTTTCATATCTAGTCTTCTTTTACAAAATTCTATAAGATGGCATACCACGTTTTTAGTCAAAATTGCTTAAAATTTCACTTTTCTTACAGCCAGCTTAACAAAAACACCATTTTCATATCATATTAATAGGCAGATATGAATTTTATCCAAACTCCTTCCTACTGAACCGATTTTCAAAATTATATACCAAAAAATTTTCCTAGAACACAGCTGTTATCATGGAAACGTTTTTTTCCTTACGATACAGGTTTTGATTGGTGCGCACGTGCTACTAGATTTGTCTGAATATCATTTTCATTGGTTAAAAGACAGAGAGAGAGAAAGAAAATATTGTTACTTTTCTAGGGACTTACTTTGGGTTTTCCAATATTCACCGGAGTTCAAGGCAATATATTTATGAGTGAAATTGAAGGAAAAGTAACGACGATGCTTAATTTTCAAAGAGCTTTATCAAATCCTACAGATGATATATGACGTTTGTGGCCAATCTGCTTAGAACGATAATTTACTTATAGTCAACATACATATGCTTACCTACTTATGTATATATTCGTTTATTTATTTTTACCTTAAATACACACAAGAATTTGAGATATATGTAGGTGCAAGTTTGTACGGCCCAGTCGTGCACTTTATTAACTAAGCTCGCGCTTGCTATTCCATTTTGTCTCACTGGCCAAGTCTGACAAAATGCGTTTAATTTCAAATGCACTTGTATTACTCGCTTCTGAAACTAGACCGAGGTGAAGAGGAAATGTTATATAAAGTGAATTCTTTTCAATGGAAGAGTAACATAGCGTACTGTCAAAAATCCCAAAAATTATAAAAGGAAGCAGAATGGTATTTTTTCTTGGCGTCAAGGCCCATTCACACACACTTTTTTTCAAGTTTGTTTAGAGCTTTGACGGTAGATTTACCTGTTTAGAACTCATACGATTAGTCATAAATTGGGCAGCGACACAATGAAGTAGGACTTATAAGTATGTATGTATATGCGATAAACAGCAAACAACCCAAAGTATATTCCTTTGGTTTCTGGTACTTTGAAGCAGTTTAATTCGTTATTGGGATGTTGTTAGGTTAGGTTAGATTACCGTGGCAAGCAACACCAGCAACATCAATTTGAATCAGCGAAAGCTTAATATAAAGCTTTAGTGGCTGTTTTTGTTGGCGTTAGCCAGTTCACCTAAGTTATCAAAGAAGTATGCATCTAAATGCAATCAGCAAGATGCGCTTGTCACGTACAAAGGAGATGAAAAACTGTTTCTTCCTCGTCATTAGGCAGAATGCCCAGCCTAGTGGCATGCCTACCGATAATGCAGTATCCTTTAAACCCTTTGCAAAGGTCATCGGCCATACAATTTACTAGAATCTGACAGTGCCCGACACCTAAATGAGGTAAATATAGTATTCTTCAGCAATCTCACAGGAATTTAGGGTAGTTTTTGAGTTAAATCTGAAACCTTCAAGGATTTGATCGTGGCTTGGCTATCCGTACCGTATGATATCACTTTAAGATATGACATAATGTTTTAACCACCACAGCGCCTGATTGTCATGATCTCCACCAGAAAGACTACAGTGATTGGGAAAATAGGAGATATTTATGCTTAGATGGTTGAAGAAGACACGGCCTCCTACTCCTGACTCTGTTTTTGATTCATTTGATTAGAAGGATACGGACCCCGTGTTTAGTAGCCACTAGTAGAAGAAGGTAGAAGAAAGTCCTTAAGAATGTTCTTATAAATCCGGGTACAGTTAGTGCACAGAACCTAAATCACCTGAAATAGGATAGAAATGTTCTTCAATGCTCTTTCAAGCTAACAGCAGTGAATACCGCTTTTAATAGTACTCACATAACAAACATAAACAAATACTGTAGAAGTCTACGTACAAGCTTTTGCAGTCTTGAACTTCGTACCTCAAACAGGTAGAGATAAAAAAAAAACGAATTCTTCAGCCTAACTTTAGATATTTCTTGAACAATCCAGCTACCCACTGGTTTTGTTGTTCTGTCCTAAAAAAAAATCTGTACACAATTACTTTGTGTAATTAAGAATAAAAATAAGAGTAAACAACGTATCCGTTATGGCGTTTATTGCTCTTTGAAAATTTTAATTTTCTGAACCGCCTTATCGAAACGTATCACCCTTTTGGTAAAACATACGCCACGCCAGGTATACCCCGAGTGTAATAATCGCAATCCACGCATTCACGTGGTTGTCTCGTGATTGGCCTATAAAACTTATTTAGCGTACGAATCAACAAAGTTCGAGTAATCTGACGTGTATGCGATTTGGTTGGCCTTCATCAACGGAACGTCACAGCTAAGTGTGCTGCCTCCGTATCCGTAGCACCTGACGACAGCACAATGTTATGGTATACTACACTTGTCTACAGTACAAATGTCACTTGGCCGTGCTTGAGTTTATCAAAATCGAAATCGGAATCAGAATTTGAAATATAAAAATTACAACCTCATTGTTCACATTTCAAGCGGTATACAGCGCTCATGCCTTGGCCGCAGATAAGGACGAGATAACAGCGTAAACAAATACACAATATGGCGTGAATGCGAATGCCACAATGGCTTTATTAGCAATGGTTAGGGGATCGCTAATTATTTGAATAAATGAATGCGGCCTACACTGCATACTCTGATGGAACGCATTTCGAGCACATGAAAGAAATTTTTCCACTAATTTCCTTTAACGGATGGCAATTTGTAGACTCTTATCTTCGGACACAGCTCTTTTTGTTTTCGTAAAAGAGCTACAGAGGCTGATGTTAAAATATGTTCCGTTACATGTAGAAACGATTTGTTAAAAGACAATAAAGAGTTGATTTAATTTGATTTCAAGTACGTCCCTGTCCAAGTTTGAGATCTTCTTTTAGTTTGTTTAGAAAATCACAAGAATGTTTGTTTCTTTATCTACGGTAGAACACATGCTATGATTGGACGTCATGTGATGTATCGTTGTCACATTTTACCTATTTGTTTAGTGGTACGTTTGTAGTTAACCAAATTCTGTTATCACTGGAAATAACAAGTTTAAGGCCGTAGCGGTTGTTGAGGAAATATTGGCCTTAACTCCTTAAAATGCGTTTCGGCCTGAGTTTGTGAATAGACGACGACCCATACACATATAAGCTCGACAAATTGTTGATCGGGGTTCTGTCAATCTTTCTGACAGATGATGTGCCAATCTTTCTGATAGAAGATGTGTCAATCCTTGTGACAGAAGATTTGGCAATCCTTGTGACAGAAAATGTGTCACTCCTTCTGACAGAAGATGTGAATTATATCCTTTTACGCATACTCCTACCAGAGTAAACCTACCAGTTTTCTTTTAATTTGAGTTAAAAGTATACTGGAATAAATTTAGAAAAAGAACAGAATATTCTTTTGACATTCCGCCGAAAAGACGTATTAGCAACAGTCTCTTGATGAGGAGTATTTGACAGTGAATTTAATGACAGTTCAAAGTAATATACATACTTATATAAGATCAAGAGCGATCCTCCGCAAAGTTCAGCCGTAGATCCTCTGTTGTGCAACATTATCTCTACGATGTTGTTCAAATTCAGCATCGACTACATAAGCTCCCACTAGGATACCAAGATAATGTCTGTCAGAGCAGACTTATCTTATCCGGGATACATAAACAATATGCAGTCACTCTAGGTTCCAACCTTGATTAATTGAAACTGTGTACAGAATAAATCTGCTAAGAGTAAGAAATGCCTTTCAAGCAATCTTCTACGATGTACCATGCTTTATCGTTGACATGACATATTTGCAATCTACGCACCGCGTGTGTTCCAAGACCATGACAGCGTAATAGTCGGTACACTTGAAAACTGTACATATAGATGTATGTAGTTTTAAAAGTTTTAAATAAAGAAATAATTACTGCATTGCAGTACATAAACTTTTAAAATTATTTGGTTTGCCTATCAATAATAAGAGTTTTTTCATCGTTTTAATGGATTCAATGAGGATAATGCAGAAATCCAGCAGTTTGCTGCTTGTCGTTGGTAAAAGCAATGTATCACCATTTCCACCTTCAACTACTAAATAATTCGTTCATTTTTTTCACAATCGCGATTAGTTCGATTTGCAAGCATTACTTTACAATGTGACCAGCCGGTTTCTGCTTATAAATCCATATCATCTGACAAGCATATTGACAAGTTGTATGTCCACTGACAGGTATTAAACCTCGTAAGTCAAAAGTATCACGATCCAAACTGTCACATGGAAATCATATTATCTTTCAACTTCAATTGACTAATCCTAAACAAACAGTTTTTGATGGCATATGTATATCCAGTAATGCAAAAAAGCAGGTGTCGTGAAAAAAGCCCTGTATAGTCGACTTTGTGTAAAAACCTGAATTGGGGAAATATTTGCCTCCTTTACATGGGTAGGTAGATTGCGGGGTTGACTACAGTCAAAGGAGTACGTACAGTCTCACTCGGAGTTCACTCGATCCATTGCGTTCCCCGGTATAGGATACCCTCAATACAGAGAACAAGAACAATTACTCCAACAGATTAGTTCATGGCAGGAACGACCCTCTTGAACCAGTTCGTTTAAGGTAGTTTTAGGTTAGCTAGTTCACTGAGGTTAAAAGATAATTATCCGATTGCTAAGTATCTACTTCTGATGAGGCTTGAGGATTTTTCAGACGAAATGCGTTGTTTCTTCCGCTACCTCTGTGTCGCCACAGCCTCTGCTAAAATCGGTGCTGTTCATTTCCATTCTTCTGAGAGGGACCGCAATTGGTTTTTGGCCTTTGTGGACACCAATGAGGAGGTCTTAACTGGTAGGAATACTCTGGTTCTTTAGGAGATTTTAGAAGTGAAGAAGCTAATGGGGGGTTGCGCCGAGTGATCTGTTTGTAGTTCGTTTTATTTCGAGTCTGTTCTAGTTAGCTTGGAAGCCCATGTGTCCATCTTACTGTGTGGACTTTTCTAAGTCTTTCCAACTTTCCTTTAATATTATATCAACATACTTTTTTTCTGAGCTTGATAGCTTTGGACCAAAATTCCATTTAATTTTAAAGGTTCTCTCTCGATCGAATGTATATGTATCTCCAACTTCCGGTGTGGATGGTGCTTTTGAATAACAGATTTCGACCTGCTGGGATTACAGATACGGGAGAGACTCACTTCCAGAATGTCTCACTTTATAATCAAGTCACACATTCTCCTTTTGAAACAAATACTCTTGTCAATGGTGTTTGATTAATCATGAAAGGAAGTGTGTCATGGTGGAACGAGCCAAATAAGATTGTAAACGGCCGCAGAATGTTTCCCCCTCAAAAAAAGAGCCACTTGTCTCTCACGAAATACATTCAATTGTTTCATTTGAATTACGAGGAGGTTAATTAGCTATGCCTACATAAACTAATATCTTCAAATACAAATCCCAATACAATACAATCCCACAACACTAGTCTGCCTATTATAATTAAAAAGACCCACAAAAAGTAAAGTACACCTTCGATAATTCCCTAAACAATTAGACCCTTTAATTGGCAAGGGCACTGACTCCACACAAATTAGACACTATACTTACCAAACAATTCCAATTAACTCCACAGCATTGATAACGAAATAAAATCAAAACCCCAAAGGTCACACGCCATTAGTGCGTGTCCGATATTTTTAAAATGAATCATAATAGACATGCAAATAGATACAAATATCTAAACCAAGCATTAAACTCTCAAAGGCCTGTACAAATAACATCCACGTGTAAATTAACCACTACAGACAGTAATTAAGACTTGGCCAACATCAACAACATACCAAAAGTTCATTGTTTTGCAGGTCACGACAAGTATTATGTGTCAAAGTTTACTTTTCATTAAAACTTCGCTTGTTGTCGGTCACCGAGCAACTGGTCCAACTAACTAACTAGTTAAATCCAGTCTCGAGTGAGATGTTTAACAGATAACTCCACCATAATAGCTGATAAAAGAACCGTTTATCAGGTTAGACAATCGTTTTTATGCTAACCTTGGTACACACGTATCCGGTGTTAATGTGAATTTGTTTACTGCGGTTTTCACTACAAAACTCATAACTCATAACCAATTGCCGTACGATAGAGGACTTTTATTTATCATCAACCAAATTGTTTGTACGTACGAACATTAATGCGAAACGAAAGTAGAAACAAATCAAATGTGTGTATGTTATTCGCGTCTTGAAAACATTTCGTTAAAACAAATAAACAGCCAATTAGTAAGCACAGACGGCAACATTTTGTTCGGAAGCGCGAGTTGATGGCAGCAACGTCATTTGACATTGAATTGTTTGAACTTGAAAAGAGAGACTATCTTTCGTTGAGATAAACACCATATTCAGTGACGTACTCGAACAGCAGCAGTTATCGATATCCAAGTGACGAAGTTAAGATTTGATGAGATCTGACGAGAAACTTATGCGAATGACTTAAAACGCTGCACGTATTCATACAATAGTCGACATTGCTCACCGATGACAGCATTCTACACTCATTTCGCTTAAATAAGTCATAACAAGCTTACTTGTTTAAACAAAAACAATAAAGATGTTTACGACATTCATACTAGAAAAGAACTTAGGCTCTTTGCAAACTGATAGATTGACGTTAACATAATCCCACTTCTACAAGTAAGGTCAAACTGAAAACAATGGCGGTTAACCCTTTCCCCTACCACTTCGGTAACTCATCCTTCCCTATCTCAAATAGAAGGGGGTCTACCGTTTAAGCCCGTGGCCGAAGGACAATTTGTTACTCGTCTAAGTTATACACTCGGATGTTCGTCAGACGCTCGTGAGAGAAAGGACTATGAAAAACTCGTTTAGCTTCTCTTCATAGTTAACGAAACAAAGTGGACAAACGGAGACAGTTGGTGAATAAGCCTGGCACCAACTTTCTACAAATCTTAGGGGACAATCCCACTCCCTCTGGCCTCTTGGCGGAATCGTCACTGGTGTCAAGAGCACTACAAACTCATCGGTTGGGCCGATCAGAGATCGAAGACTGCTGTCTCCGACTATAATACGTTTGACCAGGCGTACGGTTGGAAGAACCCATCCACAACCGACCAAGGACCCATCCCATGATTCTGACTGAGCCTGTTGATCGTAAGATTATTCTGTTTCAGACGGCCTAGAAAATATATTAAACAGAAAATATATTAAATCTCACAAAGCATAGGAAAGCCTAAGAGTCCTCTGAAGCCTTTTATACCCAGATACTTAATACAGTCAGACGGCCACTGGGCCACCTCTAGTAAGGAGTCCGTCGACCTTCTACTGGACACGCATTTACTTAGTAGTTCCTCAATCTGAGCATCTCTTTCCGCCTGCCCGAGTTAATGGAATGTGTTTGTTTTTAGGCTGAAATGTAATCGAATAACTCTTCTGGACATTAACATGTGAATTTTTACTTGCTTTTCTGTCCGTCTGTTCAACCATAACACAGTTCTTCTGCAAACGCTCACATCTCTTAAATCTTGCCTTCAACCTTTCCAAGGATTGTCTTTAAACCACTCAACGAGTATTTGAATCTAATTACCTTTCGCTTTCTCATTCTTCTCTACACCTTCTGCCTTTAAGGTTTTAGTGGTGCAGAAGATGTTTAAACAAAACTTTTCCTCTATTGTGTTAAGCTACCAAGCACTTGAGCTGAGGTATATGTGGCAGTAACTCGTACTATGTAAATAGTAACTCGCTATACAACATACAATTTTGTTCAGACAACCTTAAAGCAGTTAAACCAATAACTTTACTATATTCTTTAAGCAGACGAAGCTTAAAATTACGTCAAAATGAAATGTCTTAGTACACTAAGCATTAGCGAACTTATTTCTTACATTTGAGGGCACATAGTCAAAAGTAGACCAATCAAAACCTCCTTTGAAGTCCGATTTTAAAGATCTAATGTGTCAGGGTTGCAGGCATTCAATTCAGAAGAGTTTTCACCTTCCGTATGGCGAGGAATATGTCCTTAGTACTTTATGAACCCCACTCGTTAATGCATTTCTTTTGTGCAGTTATAGAGAGATATATTCATACAGCAAGTGATCAGAGGGCTCCTTGTTTCCAGACAAGAAAAGGGATAGCGTATATGTATTTCTTACTGTTCGAGAAGTGTACTAGCCCAGTTTTCGCAGACTACCAACGTAAACAACAAAAACCCCAACTGTGCTCGGAAAAAACACCAAGTGAGTAGAGACATACCACAGCACTAATGCCCATTGTATGTAGACCCTGCCGTCGTCTTAATATAATACTTTCTTAAAAGTTGACTATCCCTAGAGTCCGAACGTCTCTGGTTACCATGTCTTTCCTTTTTACTGCGAGAAATCGCAAAGCTTTCACGGTTTTGAAAAGGTTGATCGTGTGATATGAACCTTTACACATTGGTATGGATCTTGATGAGATGATTATTTGAGAATAAGGGTGTTACTGTCAACGAATTAATTTGTTGCTGCAATCTCATAGAATCAGCATTAATTGATCAATCGGTGAAACAAACAAGGGTTCTGGAGTATACTTTAACTAATAATTATAGTCTACTGGTGAAAATACGATTTTTTGTCAAAATGTTTGGAGTTTTATTTGAATACACATCTTCTGACCCACTGTACTCACTTGCCCAGTCTCACTCTCCCCCTTTTCTTTTACGCGACCAGTCAGCAACATCCACCGACAAGTTGTCTGTCAGGTTTGGTTGGTTTTTTTTGTTTTCTTTTTTTTTTTTGTTGGGAGTTCCCTCCCGATTTTTTACTGTGCATCCCCACACTTTCATCTCCAAGCAATTTTTCGTCATTTTCCGTTTGCTAATAGACTAAACGCAGTCTTAGCAACTTCGGTGACAACAGCATCACTGATTAGTGTAGGGGCTAGTGACCATTCTGGCCAACAACTATACTAGTCTTGCCGATGAATTGTGCTAACGTGCTTAACAAAACCCCGCTCGGTTGTAGTTTCAACTGGAAATGACCAGTTCGTTTTGCCAAAACTCAAACATAAAGTGTCAATAGCCAAACGGAATAAAAAAGAACTGCGTCGAAGTTTGACTGATTGTTTGTTATTGGTGGTGGCCGTCGTCGCTCGTTTCAAATATCATAATTATTTACAGTCTGTGTGTGTCGGTGTTCTTTTCTAGATTATAGGACTGCGGTTGATCCGAGATAAAGTAAATGCTTTCTTTCAGGGAACAAATTGGTGGCATTTTCATGTCACATAATTGACAATGAGTACTCACAGAGGTGATGATACCATTTTTATCTATCGTAGAACTGACCTTCAAAATCTATAGTATTCTATTGAAAGAAGACCGATAAACGATAAGGATTCTTTTTGGTTTTCATTTCCCCTTCTATCAGCGATAAGAATTTTTATCAAGAAATAATAAATACTCTGCGTAAAAATTCGAAAACAAATTGGTTGATCATTGGAAACCGGGTGACTGTTCCCCAAAAAGTCCATCGAGGGAACTGATGCAATTAGTAATAGAGTACACATCATTTTTATTCAATCGGTCTCTCTTTCCTTTTTTTGGGTTTTTCCCTTATTTTTCCCATCTGCGTAGAAAAACAATAACCAAACCTCAACTGACACTCGGCGCATTACGTACGAGTATGTAGGTGCCATAAGGCCAGGTAGTCATATTCGTATTAACGCATTAGTTTTACAAGCCAAAGAATTCTGAATCAACGATTGGCCGATGCTCTAAACAACACGCATATGTTGAAGAGTTCAGACTCCCTTCTTATGCTAAATGATCAGCGGAAGAGATGGAGAGAACATTTTGCTTCAGTTCTGAAGTTTTCCGAAGATTCCAACTGCAATCAGTAACCAAGTAACCCAATATGATAAAATCTACTCCTCCAGCACGATTTTAGCCTGTCTCGTACAATTCAAGATATGTTATTTACATAAACAATGGTTAATACGCTTACCTTTCTCGGTAAAGATGCCAAATGTGCATAAAAGCTAAACAACCACTTTGACGCTCGCACAAGAAGCTAGAGCAGTGGTAGAATTAGCACATATTCATCAGTACTCTCTTGGGTACGTAGCCATGCAAGGTAGGACATCATGTCATGTTAGTAGTCACTATATCTCCACAAACAACTTATTGCAGTTCCGCACTTCTAAACCCAAAATGGATTAAGTTGGAACATTAGATAATGATAATAGACCCTTTAAACAGAAAAGGTTTGAATTGTTTGCACAAATTTACATTTTCTGCTTAAAGGAATACCAGATGGTAGCATGAATACCCAAACAAATCCGACCGCCCGCCCGCAAAGCCATCGACATTACGCACGTTGAATACAGTAGACACAATCCAACAATCTAATAGTCTAGTAGAAACATAGAAGTAGAAACAAGTTTAGCGAGAAATTAGTTGTATTTGAGACTATTTTAAAGAAAGAGTCCTTCATCCCACCTACGATGTGGCGTCAGAACATCTTGTTACAAGGGAGTGCTGCAAGGGTTAAGATTAGGATGGCTGCAAATACCCGGAAATACATTCTTTGAAAACGATAACGAAAAGATTATTTGAACTACCACCGACAGTTCAAAAACGTCCCCAAAAACTGAGCACGGCTATGGACAATGTATATCCGTGAGTAAAAGTTTTTTTTAAAAAACCAAACAGCATAAAGCTATCTTAGCACTAGTGATGTAATACAAAGAATGGTTCTTCTAAGAGACCACATGCCATCTAGAGTGCATCGAGGCACAGCGGTTTGACAATTGATTTGATTTAGCAAGCAAAGTTCTTAGAACACTCTTAACTCGTAAGTAACTAATGAAGACAAACCTAGAAATTGACAGAACTTGTAACGATTCGAAGAAAAATTGCTCGTTTTAAACACCTGTGGAAGTAACATTAAAAAAAGGAAGTCTTGTGAGGTTATACCAAATAAATTGGACAATTATCCCTCCCTAACTCCTGTTTTATTTAAATTTCGAAAAAGTCCATCGCATTGAATTGTCATTAATAACCATAACGCTAGACCAGACTAAACAAATACTAGACAGAAAGGAACAATGTCTATATCACCTTCAATTGTACACAAATCTGCAGATAAAAGCTCAATCTGATTGCGGAAACGATAATATATGAATATTACCTTCGTTTAAAGTGGAAGGCGTGTGTGCGCTGATCTCCTGATAAGATAGGACTTATATCAGTTTTAACAATCTAAAGAAAGTTGAAAGAAAAAAAGAATACCTGCCTCCAAAAAGGTGTGCAATGAAATCGTATAAGCTCTCAATTTACACTTTCAAACTCAAACCGTATTCGTTAATGGATACAAACCCGATGTGCCGTCTGAGCTGCATTCAAAAGAGACAGAAATAATTATTAAATAAATAATTAAGTAAAGCAATCCCACCTTACATTACGCCAATCGAAAGCGTTCGTTAGCCCCCCAGGAAGCGAACTCCAATTTGCAAAATCGCTAACATTACGAGATAGCTTAATGTAGACCGTTTAGGATTGACAATATTTCGAGCTGAAATAGTACGTCATCTTAAGATTCCAGAGGCAGTGTTCTTAGCCACCTCTAATCGACGCTGATTTAGCATTAGCATCCACACGACTTAATCGATATTTCTCAATGGAATTGACATACATATGTATAGGTATCGCCAAAATAACACTATCAATGAATATGGTCAAGTGTGAGTTTAAAGGTCAGTAAAAATTAATGACTACATCGAATTTCGAGGTGTAGAAAAATATATCAATATTCAAATACCTGTTGGGTATTCCGCTTCAAGCAGAACTGAAGCAGAAAAAATCAGCAACAATCGTCAGACCACCTCATTGTTGTCGGTTGCAAATGACGTTAATAAATAGTCACAAGACATTAGGAAATGTCAATGTGCCAATTTGTTTAAAGGCAATCATTACGTTGATTTAGAGAGTCTTATAAACTGGTTCCGCCTATTCTTTTGCTTCGGTGGAACTGATTCTGCAAAACGTTATTTGCAAACAGACCGGAAGCTAACTTGCTGCTATGTCTTGTAACAAAACATATACGATTTGGAGGCTTAGAAAGATTATAAGCCCAACAGACGATAATTTTAGCTCAAGTTTGGGAATATGAGATTGAAAAATGTATGTGACTGCGCAAAACGTCCTAAAATAATTCCTTATTAATAACAAAACAAAAATAGAACAAGTTCCCCTACTGTAACCTATAACCTTTCCGAAGTTTAATAGTCTTAAATAGTAGGTATCACCCTGTACGACATTAGGTGTATGTACATACTAAATGCCAAATGTACAGACCAGCCACCTATTTCTCTTTTGTGAATGTAAAAACTTCTACGGGTATAATGCCCACCTAACTAGGTAGATTAGTGCACACATGCACTAACCAACCAACAATTGCAAGTCGACATTCCACAACTCACGCGTGGGAGCGAACCAAACGTCAAACTTTAAATACCCTACGCCCAACACTTTGAGACACTGTACCCGAACGGTTGCCCATGAAGTGAAGGACAAACCACCGTCCATCAACGTTCAACTACCGGCTAGAGACATTAAAGCCAGCATCACACAAAGATGGGGACGAAGGGTAGAACATAATAATAACATGGTCACCGGCTAAAAGGAAAAGAAAAAAAACGAGAAGAAAAGAAAAAGGAGCCAACGCTGTGCAATAAAACTTACCTTCGTCTTGGTAACAATATTTGAAGCTAATTTAACTACGGCAAAGTTCCCCTTGCCAATTGTCTTCTCCAGTTCATAGTATCCAACCCTCAGCAGTTTATCCACGGAGATTTTTGACGTCGATGGGACCTTGTAGTTCATAGCCATGATGGTGTCGGTCGACGACGGTTTTATATGAGTGCGCCTCGGATGCTGGCTGCCCGCCTGGATCTGGGATGCTGTACGGTCTCTCACTCGCGGTAGGTGCGCGTCTACTCTCCACGTAGTTGTAAAGGATACAAACAATGTTCTCCCACTCCTTCGGAAAACTGCATTGGCGAATGGCGAACTCAAGTCAGAGAGAGAGATAAGGAGGATTCTTGATCTTTTGACGTCGATTCTGCTTTTTATTTTTTTGTTTGTTTTTTTTTTTTTCTTATTCCACAGCCAAAGGAAGGGACAGGAACGCCATCACAGCTCAAAAGGGAGACTTTTTTCTGTATTATTACCCCGAATGTGGGGGGATGACAAACGACAACGACAACGACGATGACGACAACAAGTAACCGCGAGCGAAGCGAGAACAAAAAAAAAAACAACAAAGAATAATAACTTTTGCTGCCTCCTTTTTTGGTGTTTTTCTCAAGGCGCACACACACCGTTTCCACGGAAAATTATTAATTTTTCCTTACTTCTCCGAATATTTTTGAACAATTTTAATGATCTGTGTCACTGCGACTCTCACTAGACACACGGGCCAGCACACGGCGGGCGAGGAGAATTTTCTCTTTTCACTTTCCAATTAGAGACACAAACGCAAAATAAAAAAAACGATGAAAACAAGAAAATTTTAACACACAGCCAGCAAGGTGAGTAGTTGTTTAATTTGCGAGTATAGGAGAAAAAGAAAGAAAGAAAGAAAAAAAAAAACACGACAGACAATTTTGCCACCTCCTCTCCACCACCTTTTTCGATTTTCTTCGGAGTTCTAAGCTTTTTTTTCGTGGTTATTGCTGCTTTTTCTGGTGTTTATGTGGTTTTTTGTCGCCTCAATGGGGCATAACGCACGGGAAAACACGGGGCACAAGAGGAAAACCTCGGCAATATCTCAATTTTCGACGGAGCGGGGAGGACCACTGGAAAATGAAATACTTAAATTTTTCACCTCGTTTTGACGTTTTTTTTTTCGCTTCACACCTGCCCTTCGCGAATCTATTTGCTCGAATAATCAATTCCGGCGAAAACTCGAGGGCTGTGCTGAGTTGCTGGGGCTTTTGGGGTTTTTTCGATTTCCATTTCAAATTCGTGACTCGTTTTTGCTTCCGATACCCGAGCGTGGACTGCGATAATACACTAATCACTAGAAACAGGAGGAAATTTCGAAATTATCTGATTGGAATTCGTTTTTTTTTTGCTTTTCGTTTTCGTCACTTCTCGTTTCCTTGTCAAATCTGAGAGAAGTGAGTGAGTGAGCGAAGAGATAAAATAAATATGTGAAACCACTACGCGAGGAGAATTCACTGGGGCAACGACGTCGACCACAATCAACGACGACGTGAACATGAATAAAAAAGCAAGAGAAGCGAGGCTGTTTCGTTTTCCTTTTTCTTCTGCGGTAATCAATGGCGGTGTGGGCGAAACGGCCGGTGTCTCGGGGGCAGTGGTCGGGCTGCTCACTCTGAGCGAGATGCTGTCAGCGAGATGCGCAAGGTGTATGGATTGCATGGCAACTCAGCGAAAAGGGGGGACTCGATTCGTTATGCGTTCGTGGTGCGCACCATTCATTGGGTTTGACGTCATTGATTGGGGAAAATCGTATTGATAATTACCTGTGAATCGGTAGCGTTGTTGTAGCCAAGTGACACTTACATATCTTGAGAATGGAGGCTGGATGCGATGCGTGGAAAGTGCGTGGGAGCGGCGAGCCATGAATGAGAGAATTCCAGAATCAGAATGGAAGCATCGAAGAGGTGTTCTTGAATGGCATGGCAGCACGAATGGGGAATTTTCAAATATTGTGCTGCATATCAATGGGCGCATGGGATAATCGTTTTCGTAGATTTTTCTTTGGCATATTTCTGGGAAGCTATGCTGAATGGAATTTTGATGAAAGGAAATTCTGTTTGTGGTGCACGATTTTAGGCGCGTTAAATAAACCTTATATACATGTGTATGTATATAAAGGCGGTGGAAATTCATTTTGTCTCCGAGGTCTATTTGTAGAGGCTTCTTGGGAATTAAATGGATCTGAGCTCATATGAATGGCCAGAGAAATTGTATTCATCATTTATTGATGTAGTGTGTACATATGTATGTACTGTACATACATACTGTACATACATATGTACATACGTATCTCACATCCATTCAGCCAGTTCTCCTCGATTAAAAAAAGAAGTTCTTTATAACTTTAATGTTAAAGAAATCATCTAAATCTATCGAGAAAGTAAAGAAGATTGTGTGGTAAGGAGTTGATTTAGCGGTAAATCTTAACCGAAAATGGGTCCCTTACCAAACGTCATATTAAAGCGGAATTTGCGGGGAATTTGAAACTCGAAGGATACTCAAGTAATCTAAATAAATGGTGAAACAAAAGGCTTATTACGCAGCCTAAGTTTTAATAAGGGGCTACCTTTAACATGGAGGTATTCTTTTTATCAACCTATAAGCTGTACTGCAAGCTCCAAACTAAGGAATACTAGACATGATGCCGATATTTTTGGTTTTAGTAAAAGTATGAAATATGAACAAACATTTAAAAAACAAAAATTTTGGTTAAAATTTCATCAATATTGAATTATTTCACCGTTTTACTCGAAAAATACGTCCAACGTCCGCGTACTCTCTCAAAACAACGAATTTTCACGAAAATATACGAAAAGTCATCAAATCCTGTATTCGAACAAAAGTTTAGTATATTATCGTAGAAGAGAGCGCTCACGAGAGAGTAAAAAATTTCCCCATGCAACGAATTTTAGTGCAGGATATTTCTTTGCAATGATTTACGAAAGCTGTCAAATCTGTCCTGTGCGTAATTTTTTGTTGTTTATGTATTTGCATACATTTACTTTTGATGTCTAAAATGTGGGCGAATTTCGTAGCTTTCGTTTACTTTTTTCCCATTTCTAATTTTGCCCCCCCTCCTTGAAATCTCATAATCTACGAATTTTGGTGCAGAACAGACCTAATGTGTTCCCGTACTTTTTTATACATTTGGCTCTCTTTGAGAATTTTTTACCCCTACTGTTGGAAATTGAACAATCTGTGAATTTATGTGCAGAAAGTATAGAACACACCTATTAATTCGCTATTGCTTTGGCGATTGGATTTCACATGAATATATGAGGAGAATAGGACACTTGCAAAAGATAAGAAATTGCAATTTTGAAACAACCAAGCACACATCAAAATCTAACAGATGGGTGAAGTAGCTGTAAAGGAAGTAGACCGATTAGGGCTATATGACAAACTAATTGCAATATCTTTTGATACAACAGCATCTCATATTGGGCAGATCCAAAGGGCATGTACCAGAATTGAAAGAAAATTATTGCCCCCATCACATCCATGAATTCATTTTTAAAGGAGTTTTCAAAAAGTGTTATAACATATCATCAAGCGGTCCAGACATCCAATTTTTTGAAAGTTTCAAACCCTGTGGGCTTCAGTTGATACAAAAATCATAAACAACTATTCTGAATAAAGAGAACCCTATCGATGACTTTCTAGAAGACAGCATGACCTTAAAGACGCAAACTATCCAAGGAAAGACTACAAAGAGTTTCTGCAACACTCACTTTTGTACATTATAGGTTGTACTTTATAGGATGACAATGGCAATATATTCACTTAAATTATTCTCTTGCTAAGCAATTAAATAATTATCAACGAGATTTGAAAGGACTAAAGAAAGTTGTAGAATTTGTCAGCCTCATAAACATATGTAAATACATATGTATGTATGTACGCTCGCTTTTGGCGTGAAGCAATGATAAGTCAATGGCCTCCAAAGAATGATTTGCCTCTGCTACAGCTTCTGACCTTACCCAGATGCAGACACCTTTGGTATCTATTAGCGACAAACGCGGGATTTGGATTTGCATTTTTGGATAAACGCATAATTCACATTAAAAAGGAAAATACAATCAAAAGTTTAGAATCCGAGCCACAGAAAGAAAAGAAATGAAGGTCAAGATCTAGTTTTTGAAAGAAATAACCTGAGCCACTTCTTAAGTAGCAAAACAAGGACAGTCTTAAGAAGCCATATAAATGCTATTAAGGTGGTCAACGATACCGCAGAAAGAGGAACTGTTCTGATAAAAAAGTTCAACAGATCGGCTAGGAATGAACAACAAACACAATTCGTAGTGAAGGTAGTCGATCATCATAGGATAGTCGTAACCAAGTAAACAAAAAAAAGGATTTCGTTGCTTAAGGTTAATTTAAATTAAATATACTTTGTGTAAATACTTCTTGTTAATATTTTATTCCAGTTTTATGATTATTGTACCTTTCTTATTCCTAGTTTATGAAAAAAAGCAATTAACATTTAAGAAATAATATTTTTTGCTTGATTTCACTAAACTGATATTTTGCACTACAGAGACTCGAGGCACAAGCGAAGTCATGTGAAAATCACATCTTTGTAAAATTGAAACACCCTAATATATGAACATACAGTACATCATATTTGTTCTATTCTAGGGCCTTCCATGTACATACATACATATGTTTCTAACTTAATAGTAGATACACGCTGCATATAAAAACTTGCTGGTTTATGCTCCAGATGGCATTAACGGCTACAGTTCTAATGAATTTGATCTTGGTCTACTCAAGTCATGAAGCATTTACAAAATTTAATCCATACCCAAAACTTGACTTTACGCCATAAGCTTGCAAGCTTTGGAATTCAAGTCTTTTGCTATTCACATAAGGACTATAAAACTGGGTGTGGCATTCTGCCTTTTTGAATTTACACTATCTACGACAAATTGAAGATAGACCTTTAATAAAGGGAAAGATAAGTTGGCTAAAAAAGTATCTTGGTATTCACATTTCCGGAACATCATTTCAAGGATAGGTAGGTGAATAGTGGTATCAAAGGTGTGTGGAAAAATTATTTTGCAGATATTTTAGTTGATTTAGTTGATAGTTGACAAATCTATCAAGCTATTCATGAGCACTTTATAAGCCTATATAAGCACTATATAAGAAAAGATCCTTCTTGTGCAATCTATGTACATGAGAAATAGAACCTTCCTCATTTCCTGGGTAGATGTCTTATACCGAGCGGAATTAGACAGCAGCAATTTGGCAGACTGTTCCCAAATGAAATTCGATTGGAATCAACATAGAAGCAACCGTATATTATTCATTTAAATACAAAATATAAATCTTGTGTTAAAAAAATGTTGATAATGCAAATGCTGTAACTAACTTCAATTTCGTCCTACTTTAAGATTCACTTGTTTTTGAACTTCCAGTCCCAGATTGTGGGAAGAATAACCGTTGTCGCTACTTTAAGTCACACAAAAGGGGAAAACCATCTTAAAACGAAAAACGCTTAGGTTCCCTTCACTCTAAAATGTTTCGCTTCGTAGTTTAAGTCAAGTTGTTTTGTGGCAGTAGCAATGTAATCATTGAATTTTGTTTATTTCTGGGTTGTCTTCCCAGTTCATGTAGCCCTTTTAGGCAGTTTTCCACTGACAGAGCAGAGCTTTTAAGAAAGCGGTTCAGTGATATATTTGAATGGATCAGACTCTTTGTTGTGTTAGAACGAATCCTTCGGGAAAGTATAAAAAAAGAAACACGTTCGCTCCTGCCTTCGTTTTTCACTATATTATGAATGATGTTATACAAAATTCTAATCCAGGGCTAAAGGAGAGATTTAGTGACAATAGCTACCCGTGAGACTACGTTGAAGGCAATACCGCAGGAAGGTATTACCTTCTTCATCGACATTTGAAATATGAAGCTTGTAAAGTACTGTCATGAAGAACTTAAGGTTCTTGGAGTACAAGGTTATCCTTTGCTAGGTCTCCGGACACGGAAATTTACAAGTAAATGAGAAAGACCACGAATTGACAAGAAGAGATTCAGCATCAGAATAGGTAGATATCTCGGTGTTCATCCCGCCTTGCGCACTAAAGCAAGCAGGGATCAATACCTGTAGGGAAGCCAGCAATAGATGGTCCTCCCTGGACACCTATGTGGAAACAAGTGTTTATGCCCTTGTTTTGAGAAGCCTACTTTTCTCAGAGTTATGCACAAGGATAGGAAATCCCTTTCTACCCTAAAAGGTTACTCTTAGGTACCAGATGGAAAAAGTAAGACTTACGGAAGGTGACATACATACATATGTATGAATGTCGGGTATGTAAAGATGAGAGAGTCAATTTCTGTCACTGCCTTGGTCTTACCCTCTTAAGATTTAAATTTCTCGGGCGACCTTGAATAATTAACCAACAGACCAATTAATGATATCTGGAACTTCATCAAATCTGCTGGAAGGTTTGGTAGTTTATAAGGAACACATTTGTAAGACAAGGTACCTCTATGGGTACCACAGTGGATCTGTATTGACTTGGGTGATCACTGCATCATTTCTTCATCGCTTTTGGTTGTAGATTGAAGGATTTTGTGAACTTTTTGATTTCAAGGACTTATCCATGGAAGATGCTAGGTACCGTAGTTGGCTGCAGTTGCTGCGCTTCTGTGTAGAATTCTGCTTATATCCCACATTCTTAGGATATAAAAATGTTGTATATGTATGTTGTAAATGTAAAATATTTTATTTTACAAATAGAATGTTCATTAAACTCAGACCATAATTGTTTCTGGAACTATACAATTCATGCATGAAACTGAGTGTTCCCGAGTCATTAGAAAATGCAAGACTGGTTCTCCTTCCTAAAGGAAAGAAACCTTTTTGAATTCATAATTTTGAGGAAACACATGCATTTCACAATGGAACTTCCTTGCACATCAATTTCTTAAAACGTTTTCCCCCTTCGGTCCCATTCTACAGCTACCAATCAGTAAGGATCAATAAAATCATATTGTCATACTGTTCACCATTAACGCACGAGTGCCTCTGACTCTACCCCCCACTCAGCCCCATTGAATAACGCCAAAGAGCACAATAACATTAGTGGGACATTGCTCTAAATGAAGCCACCACGGGGGAAGACGCCCCAAACTTTCGAGTAAACTTATCAAAGAGCACATTCCGGAAACGAATGTACATACGCTTCCTTGTGGCACCTACCTCCTGTGACGTCATTGCCACATACATACGTTTTGCAACCTGGTTTGCTGACGCACTCATCGACCTATTCATACAGGAACTTGACTTCTGACGGAGGGAGATTTCGCTCAGCCATATCCCTCCGTGGCAGTTATCCTGGTTTTTTCCAGTTTTTCATGAATGAAGAGGATTCTCTGCTCCTCGCAGAGGCATGCGCATTTCTACTGTCGGAAGATGATGCGTGGACTATGCATGGAGGTGCCGCTGTACCGTATCTCATGGCAACAATGACTCGACCGGCATTTTGAGACAGATGCCGACTACGACGAATGGAGAAAAAAAAATAAGGAAAACCCAGTCGATGCCACCAGCCGCATTAGCGCGGCTCCATTCATGAGTTTTCTTCTCAAAACAATTTCCATTATTTTTTCATTGATAAAACTGTCGGACGTGGTGAAATTCAGCTAAATTTAGAAATTGGCGGAGGCTTGTGCCATGTGTACCATTCTTCCTGAAACAGACACGGGATTCATTGAATAAGGCAGATACTAAGTGCAGGTTTGCTATTTTTGGATGTCTTCGGTAAATGCGGCCCAATTAGGGTCTGCCATTCATGCGGTTTACATTCTGACACGGGGAGTGGGCTGGAACATTTCACAAGCTTTGTGTCCTCATCGGCAGGATTGTTTGTCTTTAAAAATAAAAGTAATCAATCGATTAGGAAAAAAACATACTTGTATTCCACGTGTTTATTGCATCAAATCGACTAACAGTGGGTAATTGCTGATTGTGAGAATTTAGAAAGGTGCTGCGTGGGGGTTTTTGAACTTTATATATCAAATATAGAGTTAAGGCTTATTTTTAGAAAAAAAGGTTATTAAATAATGAAAGGATTGTTGACTGAAGCATACTTAAGCGATTTAGGGCTAAGTGGAGGTACGTGCACGGGTTGTAATAGTTAGTATAGAAGGGAGATCATTCGCTGCAGCAGGCAGCCGGAAAATGTAAGCAAAGGGAGCAGACAATTAACTTCATCTAAATCACTTGAGTAGGTACAAGGATCTTACGGCATGAGCTATGAACAACTCTAACATTCTAACATGTCTGCCAAGGAAACCTTGTAACTTATTTAAGAAACAACCGAGAAATGACACCAAGAATACTTCCCAAAAAAGACACAAAGACGAATTAAAGTTTGGTCCCTGGGTCACCTAAACGAATACAAACCAATGGAGAATGGAGAAGAGACAGTGGATAAAAATCTAGGGATCACGATTTACATATGTACACCGATGTCCCAAAAATGGAAATGGTGAGCAAGTTTTTACCCGAACGAATTCTAGAAAGAGGAATCTTTTAGATTACTAGAAGTATGGATTGTATTTCAAGTTTGGACAGTCGCTTCTCTCTTTCTTTCTTTCTTTCTGAGTCTCTGCTAACGACATGACATGATTAATTTAGAAACAAATAGCAATCTTTCTGTGCCACGCCAGTGACTGTGAGGGACTCTAGACCATGAAGACTCTCCTCAATGAAAAAAAATCCCCGCAAACACAAAAATTCTATAACTTCAGAACATTCTTTTGAAACTTAAGAAAATCTACTGGAAGCATCTACGAATATAACGTTCATCGTTCAGTGTTATGACACTACTTAATACTAGATGGAGGAAGAGAAGGATAACTTTAAGGAAATAATTGTTGGGGTACCACAAGGAACCCTTTGTCCGGGTGTGTAATTCGTTTATGTAAATTGTACTAATGAAAAATAAGTAATTTCTGCGCTAAGTATGTATTTTAGAATGACACTCGGTCTACAGCTGAAATGGAAGTCAAGAATTGCAGAGGAAGGTATTAGTTACTTGGAAAATATTCCTTAAGAAAATCAACAATAAAAGTTACGTAAACAACACAGCAGTGGCGTGCGGTCCATACAAGCCGATTCCTTCCGGCTTCCCTTGTCAAATTTCAAATATATTTTACTTACGTCATATTCACACCGTGGCTCAGTGGTTAGTGCGTTGGACTGTGGAACAAGGGGTTCGAGATCGAATCCCAGTCGGGGAACACCTAAAAAGTTTTTCACGGCCCAACATCTCGCGAGCGTCTGACAAACATCCGAGAGTCCAACTGTCTCGAGGAAGCTTCTCAAATAACAAATTGCCCTTCGGGCACGGCATTAAACAGTAGGCCCCTTCCATTCGTGTAAAGAATATAACACGCACAACACGAATAGTTGTGAGAAGCTAGGCCTTGGGTCCCATCGACCTGTTGCGCCAAGTATTTTTTTTTTTTTTTTTGTCATATTCACTTGTGAAATTTGTTCATCAAACCTTTTTTATTCTCCTCATTTCATACATGATCGATACCAAAAAATATTTATTACGAAAATCTTAGCATAGCCACGCATAGCGAAGGAACAGACAAGTATTACCTCTGCTAACGAGATCCGACCGATTCATCGACGATAAACAAGAATACAATGAATTGTTTGAAAAGCCGATCGTTTTCCGGCTTATGCGTTCATTTTTTTACAGTGCGAATTTTTAGTCTATCCTTTTCTGACATTAAGCAGAATTGTCCTTGCAGTTCCTAACATGTCTAACATCAATTCGCTTATGAGAAAAATAACCCGGAATTTGTGGGCTTTTTCATAGGTAGAGTGAATTTAGCTACGAACAATTGTCTGGAGAAGGTGTTTTTGGTGATTGGAAGTGGAAGTGGTGGAGTTGAAGGAGGTTTTTTTTATGGTATATGGGCAACCAAATAAGCCAAAGGGGTTATTGGGTGATGTAGAGGATCGAACGACGTTTGAAGTTCTTGCTAAACTTGTTACGTATCATTTCTTTTAATATGAAATGACAGTTACAGTTCGTTCCCAATCATTTGTCAATTTTTAAGGTGCGTAGAGAAAGGAATGAAAAATTTGTTCTTCTCTTAATTCTTTTGAATTTCCGTAAAAACACCATGAAAATTGAAAGTACACGAATCCCAGATATAAATTCCTATAGTGTGGGCTATTCGCCCGTGTACACGGTTAAGAATATTTTTCGGCACATTATTCGTATGGACCAATTTGTCCTTAATTTCCGATGCAATTATGGCAGTTATTAAAATTTTGTGTGACAAATGCTAAATACAAGTAAAGGATGTTTTTTTTAAGGAGGCGGGAAACTTTAAATTAAAAATAAAACATAGAAAACCGTTGCATAAGAAGAAGAACTCTCAGACCAGAAACTTTTATTCATTTTTTGAAAGAATTTTTGCTGAATTCTTTAAAAACAATCGTAGAATAGCTTTAAAGTACAAATGGATAGTAATTATAACGGTAAATTTTTGAATAATTAACAGCGATCCGAGTTCTCCATAATTCTATAGATTACTTTACTTTACTTTGCCCTGAACGACTTCTTATGAACCACTTGTCTTTATTAAGCTTATTGTCAACTTAAATTCCATTGACAAAGTGTAACATAGGCGGCTTAGAATCCATACCTTACTTCTGGGTTTCGAATAAACACCAATGGTAAGTGTTGAATAAAAAAACTACTTAAAACATTTTACGGCTTTCCTCTCTTAAAATTTCACCACACGCCACTGCAACAGAGTCCTTAAAATGTTGGATGATTGCAATTTACTGCGCCATCTACAAAGAACCAGCAGCTGCCAGGTCCTTATTTCGACAAATAAAAACTCCTTGAAGGGAAGTTATACCGATATTGGTTCACTGCGTGATAGCCCACTTTCGTGTTCGTATTGCTTCGGTGAAACATATTGAATTCGCAGATATGGAATTTAGGGACCATTTCGCCAAACTAACCCAATCGTTTGGGGCTCAATGCGCAGGTGCCCCAACAGTAGAATAATTGATTTAGAAGCCCAATATTTGATAACGCCCTTGGTTCCAATAATAAGCAGCGAACAGTAGCGTGTCTGATTTCTGCTGGTGCGTTTCAAATTAAAAACAGGGTTTTACAATTACACTATCGATCTCATAGGTTCTCTTGACCATACAATTGCTAGAGGTTATCACAATACTTTTCCAGCCTGACTACGACAAGATCCAGCGATCAAGAAGATCAGCTTCCAGAAATTGGAAAGCGTCTTGTTCAGAACGCCTTTATCTGGGGCCTCAAGGAACACCAGAAAGAACTAACGAAACTTGTCTGTCGTGGGATCGTCACTGGTGCGTAGAAGTGTAGTCAGATAGTTTGGCCAGAGCTAAACGTGTACTTACCTTTACAAAGTGACTGTTTTATAGCAGTCGAGGGGGAAAGTAATCTGGTACACGCCTTCATTCGGCCAATGCTCACCTGTGGCTGTCCGGTGTGAATCAAGTAAGTTTGATGGAAAAGATTCGTGTGTTTGAGAGTTTGCCTTTATTTATGCAAAACACCAGAGCGCGAGTACAAACAATTCTATGCGAATGATGGAGTTGATTCGAACTCATATTGTAAGAGCAATGAACTCAACCAATAACCTTACCTTTGGGGCTCACTACCCCACCATGTGTCATGAGAGTTTTGTCCCCCCAGAGGCTGATTCAGAAAATAACGGGTACTCTGATAGTCTTCCACGTCTTTAAACCTCAATTACGACCGAGGTATACCGCAGAGTACAGTAGGTCGGTATCGGGGCGAAATAAGATAGCTATAAAACGATAGGGTCAAAAATTTTGGTAACTTTTGAACAAAAGAGAACTTCCTCGTTGATGGCAGATGGAAGACGAAGCAGTCAGACAATAAATCGGAGACCATTAGACCTACTCATGAGTTTAACTCCGACTAATCTTTTGACATTATAAAACGAAAATTCATCTGGTGTACCCTAACCAAGAGAGGTTGAGTTACATTGGTAACTCATAACTTTTGTTAAGGGAACCTATGAGGGTGTTATGTATCAGGTCTTGCACACCAGTAATGTTTCTAGTGATTTTGTTGCACCACCGTTTGATTTCTGGATTGCTTCAAGTCTTTTTTAAGATGGAAAGGAGTAAGGCTCTGAGATGCAGTCTTAAATTTTGATCTGGCGATTGGAGAGGTGAATGAAGTTGTTTTGCGACCCTAAACAACAGCCCTTCTCTTATAATGGTTGCTGAATACTTGCAGCCATTGTTCTGGTGTAGTACGCAGGCGTATTCAAACTCTAAGCGAACTCTAAGCGTTTTACGTCGCTAACTTCACTTATATAATCCTTTTTTCTTAAATACTTTCGATTTCAGAACCCCAAATTTTGAAATCAGGTACTTTTCACAGATTGGAAGGAGAAGTAGACTAGGATAGGCAAAAAAATGAAACGTATGAAGCACTTGATAGTCTTGAAGCTATGGCAGGTTAAAGTGATTGAAGAGGATTCTAAAGCGCAGAGTTGAAGTTCATTGCAGGACACCCTATGCCCCACGAGGAGTGACAGGAACTACGGAAGGATAACACTAGGAGAAAACGAAAAATAATCAGTTTGCTCGAAGTTAAGTCATTAGCTGCTTCATTTGGTTCTTAGTTTCGATACTACTCCGATCTTTTTCCATTGTTACTGATATTGTTGCGCTGATTTAAACAGTTTCTACTTGTTCCTGAGATCTGACCTCCAATAAAGATTTCACTTTTCAACTATACGAGTATATAGGAAAGAAGTTGACCAACATATTCAGTTGATAGATACCGCTCTACACATTCCCATCACGCAAGCAATTTCAAGAACCGGAAGGAAAGGATCTTCAATAATGTTTGCATTTGTTGTAGTTACCACAGAAAGCGATTACAATCCATTGAAATTCAAAACAAACACACCATACACCTCGGACATAGACTTGTAATAGAAAAACAAATGAATTCTCTCGCCCATCCCGAACGTCCATCCTCGTCATTGTGGCAAACATTGTCGTCGGCACTCACAAAGCAAGTCACACATCGTAAACTCGCCTGTGATCCTTTTCCAACAGGAATTTAATTGCCATCACGCTGTGAATGTTTAATATGAGTTTCCTTGTTTTTTTTTTTTTTTTACTCAGTACGAATACCTGAATGCTCTGCAAAAAAAAAGGAAATGACATCCTTTCTAATTTCTAATGCCAATGAAGGAATCACGTAGATTTGAGGATTTCTTGACATCGATTTCTATTCCCTTTTCTCACTTGCTGTGTGCGCCCAGTGTAGACTTCCTCTTTTTCCATTTCAGGGACTCTATTCACTTTTGTCAGGGAATTACTGTCATGTGGTGCGCATGATGGCGAACACTACTACCATGTTCGATTGATCTGCACTGCACTCCGTTGTACGAGTACAGGGAGGAAATGGGAAAAATCCAAATGCAAGGACGAACAATGTAACAGAGGGTAGATTCAAATATTTGCTCTTGTGCTGGAGGCTGAGGCTGAGGCTGCGGATGTGAGTCGTATATGTTTCCCGGTGAATGGCATTGCCTACCATTGACTCCTTTGTGCGAGTTGACTGACTTCCTCTTTCTGGCTGAGTGTAAATTATCATTATGAAAGAGGGAAGTGAGTAAACATAAGGGTATTCGTTTTTAAGTTTTGCACCCAACTCGTTTTATGGTGGTAGCGAACGGAAGTGGCCTTTGTTTGATCAGCTCGCATATGTCGATTCGTAGCACGCTCGATTTGCAATTAAAGAAGAACAAATGCTGGATGTGGTGTGTCGGATATTTGCTTTGGTAAAATGCAAATAAGCGTATTGAGTGGAAAATATGTATGCAATTGTTAACATGTACTTAACAATATTAACACAAGAGCTTCGCGTAAGCACATGTTCATATCGGTCGGTAGTGAACAAACAAAAGTGAATATGAATTCAACTACTTAACTCTGCTCTACATCGTTACAAGATACTTTTAGGGATATACTCCGATTAAAATACATTACAATAAAAGGTTCAAAAGCTGGAAGAAGCTGCGAACCACTTATTCAAAGCACGACTGGATTAGCCAGAGACTACAGATGTGAGAAACCTCCGCTGTGCAGTCACCATCCACAAAAGTCAACAATCTGTCAAACCAGAATCGCGACGTCATCAAAGAGGTAGATGAGACCACCATAACTTACCAACTACCTTCTAAGAAGACCTCTTGGTATGATGATGAATGCGTACGTCGAAAAAGGTGACAGAAATTCATACCTATAAATGCAGCAGCATAGAAAAAGAGCAATTAGGCAAGCGTTCCAGAAAAAGAAAACAATGCCCGAATGTTTTTTAGGAGGCTCAAGCAGCCGGCAGCTAACTATAAGCCCGGAAGCAAAGTTCTTCCAAAAGCAAAGGAAGCGCAGTCAATAGTAGATGTATTTAAGGGTTATCTCCAGTAGCTTCTTAATGGGCATCAGTTAGAGAGAGTGATAAGACAAGAAGATAACCCGCATCCTGTCAATGAAAAAGCCACCTCCTTTCCAGTTTTAAAGAGATTGGTTCTCCTGAAGCCTGAAGAATAACAAAGCCGCCAACTCTAATGACTACCAGCTTTTCAAACATGTTTTGGGTACTGTGCATGCAAAAAATTATCAACCAAGTATGAGTGGATGAAGCCCTGCCCAATAGCCATATTGTTGAATTTAAGATCCTATCCAACGTATTGTGGACAAATTTCTATAGTATAATTTCACGAGCTGGCCCCCGCATAGTTAGATTGATCCCATTAGGGCACGAGAAAGTTTTCCAAAATGACCCTATAGCGGTCATAAGTAACTCTTACAGCTTCACCTCTAGCATCCTGAAAGAACTATGGCCCAATGATGCCACCTCTACGAGGGTGTTAGTTGTCTTTGAAATATGAACTCAGAGTTCAGGTCCTGAGAACTCAGCCTCTAATCCTTGGTCACCAAGACAACTCATTTCAGCCTGACTGTCACTACAGACCCAGATACTCAGACCCAATCCACCTTCTCTTAACAATATAGTTAGGATAGCATAGATTTCCGTTTGAAAAATAGAGAAAAGCTTGCATAACGAGATGTGAAGTCTATTGTTGTCGGTCTCCACCAAAACACCACCACAGGACCCTCGACAAGTTTTGGAGTCATCCGTGAAGATTCGATTACAGCCCAATCCATACTCAGAGTCTGGCTAAAGCCATTCCTAAACGCGGATGACTCCGAAAAGCTCCCGTGCAGCCGAGAAGGCAGTCATGCAAAAGCCCTCTCCACCAAATAACCGTACGAAAAGTGAGAGACATGATTTGCCCAAAGAAGTTTCTTATTTAGGATCAGTCCCACATACCTTGTTTTACCGGAGATCATTGGCTGAGTCAGATTTGGCACAATCCTCCGTTTCGTAAAGAGAACAACCTCAGTTTTCAGAGGAATGACTGTAAGCCCATTTCTAGTGCATCATTCATTGACAATGTCTAAGGCTATCTACACCTTAGCACAGAGACTATCTGTACGCATGACCCGACCGAAAGTATTGCAACATCATGCCCGTATGCATTCAACTTCAATCCTTCAGCTACTTTTTTTTTAGAGTACGTATGCTTTTTGGTATTAAGTCAGGTGGCTTTCCTCCGCCAGACGAACAGAGAAGATCCATTGTGCCACCACGTGTCAAGATTATCTCATCATTTGCCTGATGCAAAGCTGAATCTTGCCTTGTCAATATGTAGATAAAGCCCTCCTTTGGCAGTTGAGAACTCCTCTGTAGCCGGGATATCTCATTCAGAGATGCACGACTTTGTTTTACCAATTCAGATCTTACTATTTGTGATTCGATGGGCTTCTGGTTTGCCTTCCCATGTCACCCCTCTTGTCCTTGCTTCTGCACCCATTGATGCAGTTCTGGGTTGTACCGCGGGTAATGGAACATAATTTGCTCAGTGTGTTCAATTGTTCAAGAAGAGGTTGTCACGTGGAAATATGCCCCAACAAGTTTAAATCGCTATCCTTTCTACTAATCCACACTTCGATTTTGAAAATAATTTTACTCGTCTTTTTTCAAAACAGTGGCACATCTGTTGCCATTTTCTCAAGTTTTCCGTTTTTAATGGAGTCTGACAGTCGATTGGTGTTGTCATTAATGTCTACATTTGTCTCAACGTGGTACTTCTCTTAGATTTTTTGTGCTAATAAGTCGGGTTGCACCATACCAGTCTCATGAGTTATTAATGATAAGATTACTAAGACTAAGACTACTAACTCTTAGACTCTTAGAAAGGCAAGATGCCATGTTTGGGATCCATACCACGTTATTGACGACACAACTTTTGCAGCCCACCAATATTCGGCATAATCCATGCCAAAGCAGCCCAGCCGTCCGCTATAACCGACAAGGGCCTGCGTACTGTGGGTGTTGATGAGACCAAATATTGAAATATGCCCTTAAGACACTGCCAGACAAAATCTCAAACTCAAACATTTTGCATTACCCTAGATCGAAAGAAATTTGTGACACAAGACCAACTGTGGAAGAATGAATAAAACAGCAGAGCGGACGGGAGCGCATCGGTGCAATAATTTCCTTTAACATGTAATGGATAATGAAATAAAGCGAAATTACTTTTCAGTCACTTTCTGTCAAATTTTAAAATTAGGTTGTATGTCTTATATGTATCTCGTCACTTTTCTCCTACTGCAGCTAACCTTCCTATCGACACACCTGCTCTTAAGGCTTGTAAAGATTTCACCTCGAGTAATTAGATGTCGATTAACTATCTATGTGATCACCTTCCATAGGGAATTGTAGCAACTATTGCACCAAAGCTCTTTGCTAAAATTTTCCTAAGGGCGATGGCTAAGTTTTCGCGCCCCTTCTATAAACTTACATAACGAATCTATCCATGTTCGAGGCTGATATCCCGAAAGCATTTTCGTATTAAACACCACATTTTCTACATAGGTAATAGTCGATCATGTCCACCGATACCATATCAATATCATATCACACAGGAAAGCTTCGCTTACCGCTAATTGGCGGCACCTTTCACAGTGGTCAACACCTGAACGAAGCTATGATCTTCATTACCTAACCTAATCAAAAGTAAATTTATTCCAATCACACTCTCCGCAGAGCCACGCATCAAAATCCACTCTCTCGCTGCACCAAATTAAGACATTCTGATTTATCCCGCCAGCTTCTCTAATTTAATTTCCGGTAGTTTACTTCGGTTCCGTGGAACCATTTGTTTGTTGTGGCTTCACGTTCAATGGTCCGCCGAACGATCGGAAGTAGTTTCCCCCGTTTCGTGTACCGAATGCGATTATTTTAATACGGAAGCGTATTATTACTTCCAACAATTACACATTCCCAATGGGCTGGTCTGATCTGGTGCTCCGGCTTGGCGCGAAGGAAGTCACTCTATAATCCAGCGATTTATGTCGGACGTGTTTATGAAGGTGTAAAAATCGGTTTACAACAATTATTATGACAGATGGTTGTGTTGTAAAAATCACCAAACATGATGTACGGGAACGTCAGGAATTTACCCAGGATTCCCCGAGGTCGTTGCAGCGATTGATCCAACCAGACAGGGGAGATTCCCGGTACATTGCCTTGGTTTGTCTCGTATCTGGCGCGTTGCTTCCGCATTATTTCATCGTAAACCAGCAGGTGGCTTCTGTCAACACAAATGCATGAATCGCGCTGTAGCGCATCCGTGCGCTACATGTGTTTTCTTGTCTAGATGGTGGCGGAATGCTCAGGTCGTCTACCTGTTGTGGGCGAAGTGACGAGGACAAGCCTCCTTGCGAACCCGAAGGTTGCTAAAGAAGCAAAGCACCGATTCCTTGCGTTTCCTTTCGTCCTTCCCACAGAGGTTTATGTGATTTTTTTTGTATTGTTTTGTGAAGTCATGACATGTCCTGTGATGGAAGAATAAAGAAAAGGAAATTATTCCGTTTAATCGGTTTTGTGTTGGTTGTGTTTCCGTTTATACTGATGTGGGTACAACAATCCAAGATGTGTTATATTTTGCAGTAGGCTTATTCCAGTGAAAGATAAAGGAACAAACCGTAGAAGGGAATTTCCGGACAATTATCCTTTAAGAAGGATCAACTCTATGAAACCAAGACGTTGTGCTATGGGAAAATATTTGTGAGGCAAAAATTAGGCCATAGTACAGGAAGTACATACATTGAAAGGAATTAGAGGTGGAAACTATCGTATTTATGAAAGTTTGGGATTACTCCATAAGAGTTTCCTTGTTCCTACGATTAGCTGATTCAGATGGTTGTTCTCAAAGGCAAGTGCAGGCTTTATGGTTACAGAATGGTGGGATCAAGTATGTAATGAAAACAAGCACATTGTCTTTAGTATTTTCAGCTGTATAGTGTAAAATGAGGAATCAGGGAAATATCAGGGAATCGCAATATCGTGATCGTATAAAACCTTACATACGTATGACTAGGATAGCACATAGAGCTGAATACTGCCATTTCCCCTTACGAAGACCATCCGCAGATAGATGTGTATGAGTACACATTGCGAATGGAACCAATTTGGTCACCACGTAAGAGTCACTCCATGATGTGCAAAGACTGGGGGGCCACTGTACTGCAGAAACCATGGAACTTAGTCAACTGCTATTGGAACTATTGGAACGGACTGGAGAACGGTTCTAAGAATGGAATTGAGTAAGGGGAATTAAGTGCATTGTTTTAAAGGAATGCGATGCACTTCTCCAAAAACTACCACTTCGCGCGTAAAAGTACCAATGTCTTTCCCGCTGAAATCTATACCTTAAATAGGTGTGTCCAAGTCATGGAAACCATACCAACTGTAACATATACATATATGTAGCTATTAATGCCAGATAGCCCAGCCGCTATCATGGCACTTGAGTCCTATACGTATTATTAAGCCTATACTTGTGTGACAATGCTTACAGAAACTAAATTGGGAGAAACAAAGTCCCCCTCTACAACCTGGAGTAAGGCTTAAGATATGAGGCAATCTGAGAAGCGTCTAGAAATATACAACCAGAGAACCTTGTATTGTAAACTCGCAGAGTAACGAACATCTTCAAATGCTCCCACAGTCCCAAGCTTCATAAAGATGCATCCTGGACAGACTCATGCTTCGAGACCCTAGAACTCCTCTTCAGAACACACTTGCCAGGGTGCGAAATCAGAACTTCGAACACTGCCCTTATGACAGAACAGCCAACACAAGTCACCCTCTGGTCGCACAGATCATTGTCGTAAAGAAGATCAACTAGGCAATTGACTCTTTTGCCTCCTACAGTCTATGCTTCAAATCAATAAGTAGTATATAAGTTTGCGGCTAGCAAATACCTTTTGTGAGTGTCTTAATTCCTCCGATCAGCCTTACCTCGTTTCTAGTTAGGACATTGCAAAACATAACAGACGTTCGCTCCAAACTAAGTCGTAGGGATATGTTCTCAACCCAACACGCCTATACTAAACGCCGATCTGTTGAGACACTCCACCATGAAAACCTCACGCTGACGGCCTTCGTTGTCTGCTTCAACAGTGTGCAATCCAAATCTATAATCTCGGTGAATACCACTTTGAAGACCTTGGTGATCATCAGAAAGCCACAATTTATAAAAAACTCGAGTTGGTTTAGAGATGTGTATGTAGCTATCTCATAACTAAGAACCAACTTTCGTCTTTCTTTTCAGGCAAACCCATAACAGGGGCTCACAATGGATCCACTAGTAATCCAAGTGAGAGTTGCACATGCGGTCACGGCGTTCTACCTACCTTAGATAACTCTTCTTTGAATTACTCCTTCTTCATTGACAAACTTGTCCACCTGACTTCGAATCAAACCCGGAGGGACAACGAAATAGAGGAAAACCTTGCCTTAGGTGGTGCGCACAAGTAGAAGGGGACCTCAACCGACTTGGAGTCCGCAAGTGGAAGCAGTTAGCTAAGGACCGAGCTAAATGGAGGGGCTTGTTCATTGAGGTACTATAGCGTCACTGAAGTAAGTAAGTAAACAAGTAAGTATTGACAAACTTCTGTAATCAGATAACCCATTTGTTTTAGAAACCATTGCTGTACTACAGTTTGTATTATTTAGTTTGTTTTGGTGTACTGTCAGTTTTAACGTGGATTTCTAAAACCTACCTTTCCACTATCCATCCGATTTCTTTATAAAGATGGGAACTGTTGCGTTTTCACCCAACATCTGGAAGTATAAGTACTACCTGCGATTGACACGCGGACTTGAATATGGGTGCATTAGACATTTGGAAATTACTAACAAATCCAAACCATCGAATTTTCAAGAACTACTTGCACCGAAAAAAAATATTGCCCTCGTCCAACAGGAACAAAATCATATCCTTTAAGTATAGGATGACCAGATAGCAATAATACTTGTTCCCATTGTTATGTTTCAGCAGCTGTCATAGTTACCAATGATATCCAGCTGTCAAAATAAACAGTAAGGTTTGCCATTCTATCATGCACGCTTGCCGAACGTGCGAAAATTATTGAAAAATATCGAAATTCCAACTCAGTTGCAAATACCCAATGTGATTTTCGTTGTCTGTGTTTCGCCCATCAGTTGCATTGGGCATCGTTAGAGAGTCAACCCGGCTTATTTTGTTGTTGGATTTGGGCCTACATCCATATAGGATTCTGTTGACGTAAGACATGAAGCCGGACGATCATAGATAACGCCGTGAGTTCGCTAATTGGGTGCTGGAAATATTGGCTGGAGATCCAGAGTTTGGGCAAAAAATCATTTTCTCGGACGAGGCCCATTTTTGGCTCAGCAACTATGTCAACAAGCTGAACGAACACAATCCACAAGTGTTCGACTTGTTTGATGGGGCTTATGGCATGGCGGTATTATCGGACCTTGTTTCTTTCGAAATTAAGAAAGATTCGTGTCTCCAAGCACGAGCCAATCCTTTCTCTATTTTTCCATAAATCTTTAGATCGATACATCATTATCACGTGTTTCTTTGCGAATATGTCTTTATTTTTTAACTTGTTTATGGATAAAAACCTAAGCGATTACGCTAATGCCTATTTCAATCTTCTTTAGAAATCTTTACGTTTAAAATGCCACACATATTTCATGCTGAATTCTACACAAAAGACTAATCGCGTGTCTAATAAATCGTAGATCCTATATGCACATAAATAACTGCCAATTAAAGTTCCGCCAGTCATTTTCATTTACATACAAGAAATCTGGCAATAATTTATCGAAATTAAATAAATTTTAGAATCCGCAACTTCGTTGTTCGGATAATTATGTTATATGATAGTAATCGATTTAAAATATTCTTTTTCGAAACAAAATGTAGCAGAAACCATACACACCTTCACTGTTCAAAGCAGCGAGTGTATCTGGAAAAAAACAATTTATTTAAATTTTCCTTTAGAGAACCGGTTCGGATATATAATCTTATAATGAAGTTAAGTTATTACCTACTTACTGAACGGCTGTGGAACTTGTTTTGCAAATGATATGCAAAAACAAGTCATTTGTCACGATGCATCTCCATACGACAGCGGCATTCCGCAAAGATCAATATCTCCGTAATGAGAATAAATATTCATAAGACGTAGGTATCGTGTTATAAAAAGCAAACTCAACTTTCAAAAGCTTAACAATTTAATAATTTAATGTTAAAAACTGTCAGAGTGGCTGATGAATTTTGATTGAAAACAAATTGATACCTATTCGAATCATCGGTCTTATTCGAATGACAGTGTTAGGCGTTACTATGAGTTTAGGAAATAAAGACAGGATTGTCAATTCGTAAGAGTTAGAGCGACGGAAGAACCCTTTTATAGAAAACCCTATCAAAAACTTAAGAAATGAAATGCGACAAGACCTCCAGGATCAGGTAGCATACTCCCTGTTCCTGCTGTTCATCGATTTTGAAAAGGCGTTTGATAGTGTCAATCGGGAATTTATTTTGCGTGCTTTGCGCAGGTTCACCCCAGGTTCGCCCAGGTTCACCCCGAACTGTAGCGCCACCTAAGTAAGTTTTGCGCAGGAGAGGTATTCCTGATAAATTAATAGCAATTCGACAAGGCTGCATACTTTCTCAACCTTATTAACAAGAAATGGAGGAGTTCGATGGACTCTTACATCTGAACTCAAACACCTCGACAGCGGCGACGATGTATGCCTACTGTCTCACAGAATAATGGACCTTCACCAAAAGACAGCAAATGTGGAGAGGGAAGCAGACGTTGTTGGGCTGAAAATTAACTCGGCACAAGAAAAAATGATCAGCCTGGGACCGAGGGTGATCGCCACTATCACAAGGAAGCTGCAACGTTCGTCAATAGGTGCCTACGATATATCTTTAAGATTTTCTGGAACCGTGTTACAACCTTTAGTTACAACCATATGACTACGAAATTGACAGTGGATTGGACCTACTCTCTAAAAGAGTGACAGGTCCATAGCTAACCACGCGATGCAATGGAACCATTTACTCAGGATGGCAGGATACGCATCGGTCTTAGGAGTACGTGGCGCAGAACAGTTGAGAAGGAAGCACGGTAACAGGGAAAGAGTCAGGGAGACCTAAGGCACATTTATAGAGGCCCTAGGACCCACAAGGGGATACAGGACATAAGTAAGTAAAGTACTTAAGTACATAAGTATTCCAATGCAACGGGGCATGTACCTATATTATACTTCCAATTTTTGTACAAAAAAAATAACTATGTATTACGGAAGACCATACTTACACAAATTGTGGAACTGTAAGTTTTGACGAACCTAGATTGCAATTAGTTAGAGAACTATTGTCTGCTCAAAAGAACCAAGTTCGTTATCTCCGATTTGTTGAATATCCTTTTCTTGGAGACGCTACTACTTCCCCTTTTTTTTGGAGGGGCACTTGAGAGATATACGTGATACGTTAACTAGAAACATATTAACCGCAGACGCAGAAAAACCAGAGTTTGTTAGTAACATGACAATACACTGAAAGATGTAGAACGAAAAACTTGTCTCATTCGAAATACATTTATGATTGTGACATTTATGAACAGTCGGATTATATACTCGAAGACGTGTCAGTAGAGAGACACCCTCTTGGTCCAGAGATCTTGTTTCACCTGTCAGCCCTTGACTATTCGTCTCAAGAAATATCTCTGTGGTACATTACAGCTTCCTTTCTGAACTAACGGGTAAAGAAGTTCTATCTTGAACTGAGAATCCTTCTCTAATAACTCAAAACTGGCCATAGACTGTCATACATCTCTCTAAGGGATCGCAAAGCAATTAAATGTTCACCTTTGTTGGGTGCAGGAGCATAGCCATATTCTAGGGAATTGTAGGCTTGACAGACATTGAAGTACTGTACTTTACATAAGTAAAGATCCGTTTGGTATTCCAATCGCTACATGCAAATTAAGGTCGGATGCACTCAAGATATAAAATCTCCGATGGAGAAGTGCCATAACGTGTCTAGTAACAAAACAAATTTAGACGAAGGTGGATCTGAAACGCTGTAAGACGCTGTTAACATCTCTTAGGAGATTGTATATCAGCACTATAATAGATGCCATCACTGGATATTGCATAATAAGAAAGGACGCCACTAGACTTGATGTGGATTCCAATTATTTTTTCAGAAGTTGCCGAGGTGAAGAGGAAAAGGACTCTATTCGCTGCACCCGCCCTACTCTCTCTCTCTCTCACACAAAAGAAAACTTAATTATAGTACAATAAGTTGTTCAGATATTTCACAACTGTATTCCTACCCCTATACAATAAGTGCCCTACAACTTCACTTCGTATGCTACTATGTTCGATATTTGATACGAAAAAACTAATCTTGGTCGGAGGAGATGTAGGCATTCCTGGCAATTAAATCGCCAGAACTTGTCAGATCCGGTGGCTTGTTTCAATTTATTGGGCCCCGAACCGTACGTGATACAGAATTTAGGGACTGTCTCAATACATGAAGACAAAATTTATTCATTTGTTTAAAAAAACAAGTATGAAGGAGATTCTAGTCGCCGCTTTCTTAAATATTATCGCAAGGAAATTGGCATTAGCTAATCAGACATATGCCGACTAAGCATCAAGGACACTAAAACTGCCAAACTTGTTATTTGTATTCAATTCGCCTTCTGATGTCACTTCTTTTTCAGCTTTCAGTGTACAAGGTTATGGAAGTGATGTTGTCATCGACGTTAGAGCCAAATTCGATGACATCATATCAAAAACGATGGGCAGATCATCTTTAACTAAATTCGAGTAGGTGCATGACCCCGGGTCTGACCATAAATTCCAAAAACTGCTGTTGAACCCCTTTCTCAGGAAAAGAAAACGTAAAATTGTTACTAGAAAACAATCCCATTAATTTGTTTGTACATTACTACCCCAAGATCTTAAAAATAAGGAACTAATTACCTATCTGAACCTTGGCTAAACAAATTAGAGATGGCGATGACAATAGTCTGAACAAGTCAACGTCGATTGACTGAAGAACACTTGATAGCTAGAAAATGTGCACGGAAACCTAAGCTGACACTGGGTATAATTAAAAAACTTCTTGAATGGCCAACAGAATAAAAAAGTTTTTCAACCATTTCTTATGATTCTTGATTATTTTCTTACGATTTCTCAATTTTGCTTTTCTAACGAATCGTTTACTTAAATTATGATTGAAAGCCAAAATTTCTACTCTCTCTCTTAGCCATTGCTAAGACCTTACGATCCAATTCTTAAAATTAAGTGAACAAATGAAGATTTCATAACACTACCAAATTCTTGAATCTTATGTACAGATTCCACTGGTGCCGAACTATATGCTCTCTGTCACCATTTACAATGATGAAACGGGATGGTCTTCACCAAATATGGTTACAATGTGAAAACTTTTACTTCACTTGAACCTTTGTTTGACCCTTTCAAGATTTTCCAATTAAAATTAAAAAGTTATTAATACTGCAATACTCTCCCACAGCCACATGGTTACCATGTGATCATTAATCAATTTCCACCACCATAGACGTTAATAAATTTTAATCGAACAAACGCTCTCCGATCTGGGGCCTATCACTGCCTAACACATTATGGGGTTTCATACATCATCATCATTCATTAAACAATCAACACACTAAATTTGGAAAACGAAATTCGAGAATCATTCAAAAATGTCGGAGAAGATACACAATATACTTCACCATCTGTAGAAATACAGGGCATGATGAATAATGTCGAGGCTGTCTTCAGCGGAGAATATAAAATTTCATCAACTTTCGGGGGAAAAAGGAAGAAATACTTGTGTTTAATTAATGAAAAGTTTAATAAACACGATCGGAATGATTTATTTGTCGAACAAGATCAGGGTACATATTCTCGGGGAGTGTATTTGGCATTTGGCTCTCTGGGAAGAATGTGATGATCTGAATGGATCTTATATGAAATAACCTTAAATCGTAGTTTGTACATTGAAAATAAGGCCTTCTGAACTGAAAATGCAAATGCAAATGGACCTTAAATGTCCTTATCTTCAAACATATGTACATACCAAGAATCTCTTATGAATCTGAAAAATCCTCTTGAACGGTTTAAACTATGTACGTATGTATGTGTCAAACAAGTAAAATATTTCATGATTTGACTTGTAGGAGACTGGTTAGGAATTGACACTGAAATATCCACTAGAGCAGCGGAGGCAATCTACAAACGGATTCAATCTATTATTTTGTAGATGTACACTTAGCCATTGTGCTGCCAAAAACCTAAGTTTCACCACTTAATTGGAATTTTCTCGTCCTTTGAAGAAAGTCAACAATACTTAAATTGGAAAAGCTTTATATAATACCACTGCTAATACAGGAACATCACCAATGCGATCAGGACTCTTCTCCTTTTAATGGTTAATGTTGATAAGAGGATATGTCTCCTACGTGAAGAGATTCAGAATAAATTCTGGCGTCTTCAAGTCTATCGTTCATCACACTGCCTTCTTCACGTTAGTTTTTATTGGGGTAAATAAGAAAAAAATAAGTTATGATAGAGATGATATATGTACATATTTCAAACATTAATAAAATTTGTACTTTCCAAATTGCTGGAAGATTTATAATATTTTCCCAATAAAAAACAGTCAAGAGCTCCCACAAATTATAGATCGATTGGAAGATCTCCGAAAACTAGATCTTCAGTTTTGTCAAACGGTTGGTCGTGAAATTAATTAGAGAAAACAAACATGACATTTAAAATAATGTATGATAAAACATTTGTTGTAACTGACGGCTTACTTTTTTAATTGGAAACTTTAAATTTTAATGAATCTTCCCTGGGACAATTTTAAGTCAGGCTAACAAATTCCTAAAACCATTATTAACACATCATCAGTCTCTGACTCTGTCAAGTCTGCACAGGATTTTGTTAATTATCATAAGCCAAAGACGAGAAGATATGACCCCACCCCGAGGAGATCCTGTTACGCCAGATATGGTGAAACTACTATTAGCCTGAGGAAAATTCTCCACACAGATCTGGGATTATTCGCTTACAAGGTTCAATTGATCCGCTTTGTTATCGCTTTGCAGTTTGGGCCTTAGAGCAGCTTGAATTGAACAACTATTTTGAGCGATAAATCATATTTTCTGAGGAAGCGCACGTTAACAAACAAAATTGCTGTATCTGGGGCTCGGAAAACCCGCAAGTTATTGTCGAGAAACCGATTCATCCACAGAGAGTGCCAGGAATCATTGGACTATTTTTCTTCAAAAATGAGGCTGAAAACAACATTTCGGTCAACCGTGGGTGTTACAGAGCTATATTAACCGACTTTTTTTCACTCAAATTGAAGACATGAGTTTGGACGACCTCTGGTTTATGCAGGATGGCACGCCATGCCACACAGCCCATGCCACAATTGATCTTTTGCGCACCAAATTCCCAAATCGTATAATCAGCCATCGAGCGCAACAGCAACAGATGGGACCCAGGGCCTAGCCTCTCACAACCATTCGTGTTGTGCGTGTTATATTCTTTACACGAATGGAAGTGGTCCTACTGTTTAATGCCTTCTCCGATGGGCAACTTGCTATTTGAGAAGCTTTCTTATGACAGTTAAACTCTCGGATGTTTGTCAAAAACTCGCGAGAGCGTGGTGCCATGAAAAAAACTTTTAAGTGTTTTGACTCGGATGCGTACCTTTAACCCCTTGTTCCACAGTCCGACGCACTAGCCACTGCGCCATGGCGCCCACCCACAATTTGTTAACTTTTGTTAAAAACCGGTATTGGAGCAATCACGTTAATAGAAAGAAAAATATAGAGAATAGTTTGATGTATAATGTATTCTTTGAAATATGGCAAGGACACCATTTTTTTCCTAGTTGCTGTAAGTACAAAGCTTCCTATCTAGGTCCGCAGTGAACCTGGACCATCCTGAGTTTTAGTAACAACTTCTAGATTCATAGGTTTTCTGCTGTTGTCCACTTGTTTTACCCTGCCTTTATAATATTTTTTCATAAAGAACTCAAAGAGTGGATTTCAATGAATGTATTTATGTACATAATATAAGCGGCTTTCTATGAAAGAGACTTACTTTGACCAAGTTCAGTACTAAAATTGTTTAATTAACCATTTTTGGGGACATTTTAGGAAACAATAACATAATTTCTGACTCTGTACACTAGTGCTGTGTACATTAGTGCTTCTTCAGAAGTTAACAACTAAGTCATTGCGTTGTCACCAAGTAATAAATTACATTACCAACAAACTTAGCTGTGACCTAATACGATGGTATCCTTTCCAAATTATTATTACCAATCAATTACGCAATAACTGTCCGAACAACATGTGAAATACCACCCCAACCAAACAGTCCAACAACTCAAACTGACCCTTTCCAGAATTCCACCGAATGTGAAACGAAACCAACCACCACGAATATCCTTTTCCGTATCGAATTTCGGAGAACACCACGGCCCAGCATGCACATCCCTTTGCGAGTGTTCCAAACTGATAAACATTCAATTTCCATAACTAAAATAGATTTTTTTTCCAGAATTCCTGGGGCGTCCGGCACGATGACGGCACGGGCGCACGGCTAGTCCCAAACCTTAGGGTAATAGTATTTGGTGTCCTTATTTGCCTACCAACGACAAAACCTAATACCAGACTGCTGCATTGGCTTATGCCGTCATGAAAGCCATGGCAAACATGGGCGTGTGCCGGATGTTATTTTTGACGAATTCAACGCAACCTACATGACGACTCTTATCCTGTTAATCGCGTATAGGGGCTCATTTGAAGGAAAACATTTGTACACACGCTCAGAAATTACCATTCCATTATGTGGCGCGCCGTGTCCTCTGAACTTCCCCTTCCTGGTTTCGAGTTCAATGACTCACATGTCGGTGTACACACTCACGAGTACGTTGTCGGTTTTAGCGTTTGCTTGGTCGTTGGCTTCCTTCGTCGCTTGTTGTTGTCACTGGGAATGCAGTTCGATATCTAATTTTGGATTTGTATTTATTTTTTGGATTACATTTTCGGGTGAGAGCGTATCATTTGTGGCAGCGTCGTTTTTATTAACACTTCTGGTGATAAGTACTCTGACAGACGGCCTGATGGTTTATTATGTGATATGGCGGAATCTGGGGGAGGAAGAGCCCTTCAATTACTTTATGTACATATGTACATATATTGACTGCGAGAGGGAAGCGTCAGAATTGTTTACACATTGGAAATATTAGAACAGCATGTGAGACTTCTAAGCTATTAACACTACCGTGGGTGTAATAAAGTATAATTTTCCTGATGACTTTGTCACTTTATGAAGTTTCATTAACAATGTAACATACATACATACATATGTATATAGTAAGTTAGTGATACCCGCTGGTCGTTTCGTCGTTATGCGTCCTTAAATAGCGATGGTTAACATCAGGTCTCCATTAGTGAACTCTGGTCTATGATTAACCGAATAATATTTCGGTGTCGGCCACATCGAGCGAATGGACAATAATGAACCAGCAAAGAGGATCTTCGGACCCCAGCCCACAGTTTCGAGACGACAAGAAAGACCGAATCTCCATTTAAAGGACCAAGCGGATGCCAGAGCGCTTGGCCTGGACCACTGGAAGCAGCGTGATCGGGATCGAAGGGAATGCAAGGCGCCGTGTCTCAGGCAGAGACTCTTCACGGGTCGGTAGCCCGTTAAGTAAAGTAAGTAAGTAATATCGGTTAGGATCAATGATTTTTACTTACATCACATATATATATTACATATGTATGTATGTATGTACATATGTATAGGGCAAGTATTTGTTTCCTGAAAATTTTTGAGCTTGAGATTTTAATCAAACTTTACGTTACTATGTATGATGGAGAAGTTCAAAAAAGTGGGTTCGCCAATTTTGTCTGTCTGTTTGTCTGTACCCTTAACGGTTGGACGGATTTGCTTCAAACTTCATATCTGGAGCCACAATTCGAGACGAAATAGGAGTTTTCATTCTAACCTAAAAATGAAGGGTAATTTACTTAAAGCTGATTTTAGTTAAAATGGATTTTATCGAACAGATGACATACCAAGTTTTTCCATAAAAATATAACGCTACTTTTGAAAATTGGCTATTTCTCAGCTATTTTTCCAGCAAATGGGCTTAACATAAATATTTGATGGCTATAAGACAAATTCAAAGTGATGGCGTACCATGTTTTACAATTTGCTCGCCCATTTATTTTAACTAGAAATCAAACAAATTGTTAAAACAAAATTTATAGCCCCTCTTCTCTATAATTCGCTTGAGGACCATACATGGGCACGCCCACTTTTTTAGAATATTTTAGAATAAAAAGCAAACACATTGTGAAATCTCCCAGATACCATCAGTAAAATGTTATAATAATTGCATCAAATATGAAAAATGCCACGCCCACTTTAATAGAGCAAGATTTAAGCATTAAGGTGCAATTACGTACATACATACGTGTTTTGCTTGCTACATGATCAATTTTCGTTCATCTGATAAGCCCTGAGCATCCAAACATTCGACATATTCTGATTAGCTTACATTCTAGAACTTGAATAAGAATTATGTAGTCCATATTAAAGTGGCACGCTACAACAGTCTTGCTATTATACACCTGTCTTTTGCAACAGTCATTAGCAAATATAAATAAAGTTAACACCAAGACCCGTTTTGCATTATCTGTAGAAATTATCATATTCTCTAAGGGATTAATCAAATTAATTAAACGAAGCTCTGGGGATAACTAAAGCAGCCTATATATAATAAAGGATGCCCACTGACTCTTTATGAAACAAATTAAAGTTTTCCTGAAAGAACGATGAAAACAGCGTTTCTACTTTCATAGAGAAGTAGAAAATATAAATAACGATAATTTGATTTAAATACATACATATGTATGTAAATATAGGAGTAGAACCTTGCTCAAATACGTGCTTTAGAATAACTTTTCGTTTAATTTGAAAATTATTCTTTAATAATTCAGTCTCATACCTGAAAGATTTTCAACCCAACGCAAAAAATTCCCCTTGTGTGGAATTGAATAATTAATACTAATTGTTAATGCTTTTCCCAAAATGCAGTATTGCCCAAGTGCGCCAAAGTGATTCCTATTCACAAAGTGGGAAAGCCTCTTGATACTACCTCCAGTATAGACCCATAAGCCTCCCAAGCAATTTAAGTTAAGAACTTGAAAGGGAAGTTAAAAACAATATATTGAAAGCTATCTGTTATAGGATTATTTTTCATTCCTCTTGTGCTGGCATCGGTAATGCTGTTAAGACAAACCGCATATTGAAAAAGTCAATTGCTCTACAATCACTAAAAGTAACAAGATTTTCAAGTTAAAAGAAATCTTGTTGGCTTCATTGCCATATACATACATATATGGTTGTGTTACATGTTAACATATATTAACCCTTTTATGTCATAATAAAATTCGGTGGGTCTAAAAATTTTTTTAAGGCAAATAAGTGTTAGTCTTGGTTCAAAAATTCAAAGTCCTTGATGTCCTAGTTTGTTAGTTACAGGATGTTGCCTATAGGCAACATTGGTCGAATGCGGTAAATTTAAAAAAATATGAAAATTATTTTTGAAAGCAATTTTTATTGAAATTTAAGTATGAAATGATACCAAGCAATTTTTTGGTGGATTGCAGTAAAAATTGGATTTGCTGCACTTTGAGCGCGGTAAACCAGTATGACAAAGCCGACAGCGGCCTTTTGCTTCCCATTCTACCCAATGACCAAGATTGTCAAATCGCCGATGGTAAAGATGGTGATGATGGAGTTGCGTCCATGGTGTAAAACTGTTTGAGATGCGTTCAAAAGCTCATTAGCAATATTGAATTGAAAATTTATTAGCGGCATATGCTTTACTTTGTCGTCGTTTGTAATTTTGAGGTCTCTTCGATGCAACAACCAACTATTGACTACACAAGAATTTATGCACCAGTATACTATACTATCGACTATGCCTGGACGTGGTATATTTATAAATTTCTTGTCTTTTCGGCACCATCTCTTGCACTCACTCATGGGTTTTTACCTGCATAGTTAGATAGCAGTTGCACACTCTTATTGTCATATCAACGACAAGCAATCAAATTGTGCGTTGACTCATATTTGATATCGCTTGACCCACGTCCGCGTTTTTGAAGCTCCTCATCTTCCCAGTCAAAATTAACAATTTTTTCAATATCTGTCTGTGTTAGACCTTTTGGACGCATTTATGAATGTATGAATTTGAAGAAATGTACGTTGTTAGAAAATTACCACTCTTGACCGATGTTGCCTATAGGCAACAGCACTTTCACAAAATTTTTATAAACAAACTACACTTTTTTCACATGATTATTTTATTTTAAATAATTCTCTTACCTTTATTTATGAATACTGTTCACTTAGTTTTGAAATAAAATATTTGTTTTAGTTTTACAACTTTCTTTAAACACTTTTACCGCGAAAAAATGGTAACGCTTTCACTCAAGGGAGAACGGCTACTTAACTTACACGTGCGCAGCTAACACAAAAACAAAAAGCTGATAGCTAGCATAAAATATAAGTCTGGATGTTACTTATAAGCACATTCCGTCCCTAGATTTTCATAGACCGTTTACTAGCTCGTTCCCAAGCAGGGAAGAATGGAAGGATGGCCAGCCTGCCAACACACGTTCCATCTCTATCTAGACAGATGGATCTAAGATGGATGTAGGCGTGGGGTCTGGCATTTTTTCTGAACCGCTGGGGATATCTAGATCAGTCCGCCTCCCTAACCATAGCAGTGTTTTCCAAGCGGAGGTCCTGGCAGTGGCAATAGCTGCCCGTGAGACTGCGATGAGGGCAATACCACCGGAAGGTATCACCTTTTTCATCGACAGCCAGGCGGCAATAAAAGCGATTACTGCTACTGAAATAAAATCCAAGCTTGTGAAGTGCTGTCGCGAAGAACTCAAGGTTCTTGGAACACAGCACAAGGTTACACTCTGCTGGGTCCCTGGACACGAAGGTATTCCAGGCAATGCGAAGGCAGACGAACTGGCAAGAAGAGGCTCTGAAGCTACGTCACAACAGGTAGACACCTCGGTGTTCATCCCGCCTTGCACGTTGAAGCAAAAGGCATGGATCTTGGCCAGAAGTGAGGCCAATAGTAGATGGTCCTCCCTGGACGCCTGTTTGGTCAGCAGAAGCCTATGGCATTGGAACGTCCTTATAGGAATTATTACGGGGCATAACTCTCTTCGGTACCACATGAGAAAGTTAAGACTCACGGATGAAGATCTATGTCGGGGATGTGGAGACGAGGAAGCTAATGAGGATACAACCCACTTTCTTTGTCACTGCCCTGGGCTTAACCACCTTAGATTCAAATTTCTAGGGCGACACTTTTTCCGTGACCTCGAAGAATTAGCGAACAGACCAATAAATGAAATTTCTAGGTTCATCAAATCAACGGGATGGTTTGGTGATCCACAAGATACTAATCAGCACTAGGGTTTACCAAGGGCAAGGGCCTTTTTTCCCTTTGGGTATCACAATGGGTCTGTATTGACCTGAGTGTGGCGACGTGTTCTAGTCGCCGACCCACATACCTAACCTAACCTATAAGCACATGAGTACAATGTTGCCTGTAGGCAACAAATGACATGAGAGGCGTAAAAGGCTTAAGGCCGCTCAACAGAAAGTTCTTAAAATTATGTTGAACTAAGCAGATAAAAGTTTCCATAAAGATTCCCCGCTTAAATGCGTTACCCGGCTATGTTAAGTTAAGCTTCTTCTGAAGCAGCATTCAAAATCTCCCGGTTAATTGAACACACAAAACAAAAGTATTAAGTATTAATTCATTTGGAACACTAAATAGTCAGTCACACAGTCCTAAATAACTGGCAATGGCCTGACAATGATGGAAAGAGTGTTCAGATGATTGGCAGATACCTGCAGAAAGCGGTATGTCTTACAGCTGTTTTGCTGTTTTGCTACAAATTGTTTCGACAAAAATTCACACGATTGCAGGTATTTGGGACAAGTTTTTCTTTTGCAAACGTAACAATATTTGGAGATACGGCAATCGTCTGAAGATAGCTCTGCATATTTACGCATTTACATACTTTGTGTTTACAGTTAAAAAAATCCTGGAGAACTATCGAGTCAATTGTCGAATTTACATGACTTATGTTTTCTTTCAGTGCGCTAAAATAAACAAAATTTTGTGGCTTAAGAGGCCTCTACCCAAAAGACACGTACAAAACGAAAATGAGGTTTCCCATGCCATTGTGGCTTAATTTAAGAATATTAACAGGTTTATATAAGAAAAAAAAAACAGTTTAATAAAGTAAGTTTTTCCTAATTGGCAATTAAACGGGATTGTTGTAATTGCATTCCTCGGTTAAATGCATTGTGTTTCATACATTTTAGCCAACGCAACTAACATATATTAAACGTCAAATCTCGGTAATATACATTTAAATATCTATTGTGCAATGATGGTGGGCGCCGTGGCTCAATGGTTAGTGCGTTGTACTATGGAGCAAGGGGTTCGAGGTTTGAATCCCATTCGGGGAACACCTAAAAGTTTTTCACGGCCCCACCTCTCGCGAGCGTCTGACAAACATCCGAGAGTACAACAACTGTCCTGAGAAAGCTTCTCAAATAACAAATTGCCCTTCGGACACGGCATTAAACAGTAGGCCCCTTCCATTCGTGTAAAGAATATAACACGCACAACACGAATGGTTGTGAGAAGCTAGGCCCTGGGTCCAAGTCATCGACCTGTAGCGCCAAGTTTTTATTTTTTATTGTGCAATGATTGTAGTCATTATAAATATTGTAACACGAAATAAAGTTAAATCGCTCTCTAACAGTTCCAAAAATGTTTATGCCTGTAGACTACTTCCAATACGACAGACTGTTCTTGTGTTGGTTCTCAACATTTTGATTTTTAAATGGTTAAAACAATTGTAACATTTTTTATTTCATCGGTAATTCATTATTTGCACATACGAGTATATGTACGTATTTCGAAAAATTATCAAAATTTGTTACCCTCAGCAAAAAAGTTTATTTTGAATGGGTGGGATCGGAGTGTAGCCATTTCTTTGACTGGATTACAAAAACCAGAAAAATAACGTCACTCTATAGCACCTAATCCTCTGAAAACAGTACGTTTTAAGTTAGAAGTACACAATATGTCTCCTTCCCAAAAGTTTGAATATGATATTTCATTCTCCTATCTCTAAACTTAAGTCCCAAAAAGTGGTGAAATAAAGGCGGAGTCCGATGGGTTTATCGTTCTCATGAGTTATTCATTACAACGCCTATTGACAAGTGAATTTATTTCCAACAAAGAAGCAACAACAAAGTTGCCCTCGAAAATCACGACGCAACCAAAAGCGAATTTATTTCTCACTAGAGGTGATATAAATTCCCTCGTGGAATGAATGAGTTCCAGTGGAGAGATTTCTTTGCACCATAGTGTGCGGTGTTTGCAACCCAACTTATATGATTATGTTTGAACAGATGAGATGAAGCGATCCTTTTTAGTTTCTTTGGTTTCATATTATGATTGCCCTTCCTCCATAACAATGCATGCATTCGATTGTCCTTCTTCACCTATTAGGTATAGGTTTCTGGATTTCCGTAAGAATCCGATTCATTTTTTCGATTTTTTTTAATACTACGCCTTAAATGTTTGGATGCCTTCATGTTTTAATTGTTTTAAGGTTTGTTGGACTTTTTGTCAACTTTGATTCCTTCCACTAATTTAAATATCTTGTAAAAAGGATGTCATTTTCTAAACCAGCTTTGTCTGACCTAGGATTAGATAATCCTATCCTCACTTTATCGCTAAATTTAAATGATTCTCTCTGCCTGACTGATTAACAAAAAAACATTCCTTAAAATTTTCAGTTGACACACATTAGTCTACACGTGTACACATTCTCCTTACGGCATAAACAATTATTGCTTATGCACATCACAGATGTACTTAGATCATCATTAAGTCACTAGACAAATATTTTCCATTTGTGTAACGAAATACCCCGTTTAACAATAAAGCGTACTACTTAGCTTAGGTAATCGCTACTGATACCTGATACCTTGTGTTGGGATACCTGTTGTAATATTTAAATTTATTGGTATGCAATAAACTAATAAAACTCATTTTTATTTCTTCATTTCTTTATGTATGATCTGTTGCTGTCAATAGAACAACTTAATTTACTTACAGTGTAACCTTAAGCTAAATACGAGTAGGTAGATATATAGGTACATACATAGGTAGTATATTTATATTCATTACATGTACCTTAAGTCGAATCAATCAATTGTGACATTGTAATCAGCTGAGTTCAACGTGATATTTAGACACAATGTTTATCCAATATGCGGGTATCATGTTTCTAAATGTACAGAGTTAAGTCAGACGATTAGTTTCCTATAAAACAGTTTGTTTGTTATTTTGTTTTCTTAATTTTGGACCATCGTCGATTTATAGTTTTAAAGTAACAAGGGGTCAGACGAATGATGGATGGTAATAGGTTTTAAAATGATTTTAAAAAAAAACTATACCATTGACGTGAGTTTTGTTAACAAAAAACTGCTTCTCCTATAATGCCCAATACGCACTCTCATACTTTACTGGTACAAATGCACTCTTTTGTCGAAATTTTTCCTGACAGTTTGTATAAATGTGGCTACATTTCTTTGATTCAGAGCTCAATTTGCTTCTTCAAGGCATGGGATTTGTTAGCATAAACCTTAGACATTACAAAATCTACAGAAAAGCCCAACAGCGTTAAATCTTATAATCTGGGCGGACAACTCTGATCACCATGCAGCAATGGAATTATTTCACGAGTTGTATGGCATGTGGCACCATCTTGTTGGAACCACATGTCGTTCGCATCAACATCTTGCGATTCGGGCACAAAAGACTGGATAATCATGTCTCGATATCGAACTGCAATAACTGCCTGATCAGCTGCATTTTCGAAAACGTACGGCAACTTTTAGGTATCATATGATATTGGATTCGTTGATTCCGAGATTGCTTAGAGAAGCTGAATTGAATTAAAAGGCGTAGGTACTCTAGGTCGAAATATTCTTGCCATTCTTACATTACACCACAAGACTTCTACACCAACTTTCTTGAAATGTTGAAATTCAAAAAAAATACAGGAGCAAACCCGTTTGTGTAAACGGTCCAATATACCAACAATGATTATATTTATAGGGTTGTATTCGCCTTACAAGTTTTGGCATCTCAGACACAATTCCCAGTTCTTTAGCTTTGAAACTGAAGTGTAGAAGCGTCTGTTGGCATTAAGTTGTGGCCTGTTTGACGTCTTTAATACTGCCTACAGCAAAATGTCTACAGTTTTTCAAACTATGCAAAAAGTACTTTACGCCCTCTAGGCTGCAATATAAGCTCGAGCATAATCCTTAGGCCTGGTCCCATTCAATTCAAAATTTCGCATAATAAAACTAATAGCAGACAAAACCATAGCAGAGTGACACTTTCAAACATAGCAGAAATGATTCGTGTCTCACCTTATTTTACCGCTTTTTTCACAAACAGTCCTTCGCCGAAATAGCCAGTTTCATTCCTTCTCTCTCCTAGACCTTGCCACTTGAATCTGATATGCCCTATTAAGCTCTATGTGTCCGGATAAGAAGGATAGGAAGACAAAGTTTAAATAAAAGAACAACAAAAAGACTGAAGCCATGATTACGACCGGCCTCACGCCAAAATTCACGTTGCATATTTACAATATTTACATATTTGAAACGATACATGATAAAATGGCAAATCTTATTGAATAATTGAATAATATTGAATGACAGCTGAACGTCATTGCTACCGTTGACAGCTGCTAAAACATAACAATCGGAAAAAGTATCATTGCTATTTGGTCACCCTCTATGTAGTCCACAAACATTTAAAACCAACATTCATTGGTACCTAAACTAATAATAATAAAAATATTAAGTGATCTTGTGATCTATGGAAGGAGGTTCGATTCCTAGATAGAACTAAAGTATTGTTCATGTTCCACTTCTCGCGAGCGTATGAATAGCAGTAGTAGATCTGACTATTCTAAACTCGAAATCAACGAAATTATACCAAACAGGAACACTAATTCTACAAGACTGCCTCTAAGATGGTAGCCGCAGGTTGCGTCTTTAGTCTTTGAAGTTGATTATAGTTTTAGGACCATTATTTGTCCTAATCACATTGACGGCCTAAAGTACGTCTCAATTAGTAATGTCTTTATGTTTAATTACTCACTTAGATCAGAATGCCATCAACAGTCTAACAATTATGTAGGTAACGACTACATATTAGCAAAACAATTAAACAAATCCTGAATTCTCTGCTAATCCGGAAACGGAAACAATTTATATCAACTTAAATAACCGACGAAAAATAACTGACATTTGCTGATCGAATTCACATTCACTAAAAATTAATGATTGTAATTAGTGAAATCCGAAAGAGAAAAGGAAAGCCATTTCTTCCACACATCCTTCTTAAGGCAAAGGATAACCCACCCGCGCACTTCAAAGTAAAACATTTCGTGACCCACAATTAGAGACCGTACTCTGCCGTCTCCAGAGAAATAAGTGATTGGCATGAGACCCGAAACAGTATCTAGATCTGGGTTTATCTGAAATTGAAAATCAAACTCAGACCTCAACCGTACATGGACCTAGTGGCAATGAAAAATTGCCAAACTCTCCTCTTGACAGTGTCACGTTTCTTGGGATTTTGTTCTGAATTTTCAAGGGAAGAAAATGGACACCACTCACAGGATAGGAGACTGTAGCTGTAACAAATTCAATAATGACTGCATATAGACATTTTAAGAAAATCAATATTAATCAGGATGTGCCGCATGTATGCAGCTGCTGGGCGTTCTCTTTCAATTTAAATTTGTATCTGTTTGTCCTGTGTTGCCGGGTGATAAGCTATTTAATGATGGGCTCTCGAACCACTTGACGACGAATTACTTTTTGGAGACTGATAATCATTCTGAAATTGATGAACTGTAGTACATTGGGCTGATAAGCATTTTCCAATTCAACAAGGATACACCTTGCATGAACATGTCTGATCCTGAAGGAGGTAGGCAGATGGAACATAGTTTCCACTTTCATTCAAATTCAAATACTCGTTGATAATCCGTTTCCAAATTGCATACTGCAGCTGCAGTCCTTCCCAAGTTACGAATCGTTGATTTCCTGTTTTCCTAATACACTCACATACACACTGGAGTGCCTAAGCTCCTTAGAAGGATTCACTTTCATCCGTCCATAGCAATATGCAAACAATAAACAAAGTATTTCTTGTTTGTTTGTTGAATGGGTGAGGATTGAATATTTTCAAGATGGAAATGCGTGTCGTGCTACCTTGGTGTTCGATAAATCCCTGCGCAAAGGATGTTTATTTAGGATCAGGCACCAATTTGAATATGGTTCGGTTTCCTTCGTATACCTATCTGGAATGATTGACAAATTTTTCGCATACGATCGTGATGACAACAATAGATATGTTTCTTCCTATCTGACGGTAATCGGCTAGCAATGTTTATTTTATTCAGGATTCGGACAAAAACTCTGTTTTTCTTTGATTAGAAAAAAGGAACCTGTGTTGATTGTGCCTTGTTTCGGTCCGATAATTCATTTATCGTTAAATAAACTTCCGAGAAGAAAATATCGAAGTTGAAAACTAGAAAAATGCACGTTCAACACGTTTCGATAATTAGATGGGATGTTATGGTCGCGCTGTATGCATATAGGTGTGTTAAGTAATGGTTTTCTTAATTATGTACCTAAACGTTTCAGGTAATAAACATTAAAAATATATTGCCAAGCCACACACATGCTCTATGAAGTATTGGATGCAGTTAGAAAGCGCCTGCATGCATCATCGTCTAATGAAATTCTGTGTTCGTTAGAATCTCACTTCAACAAAGTTACAGGTTTGATAGATGTATAAAGTTATGTCTCTGATCGTTATTCCAACTATTTCAAATAGTCCCGAAAGAGGAAATTGACACTTTCATGGATAGGCTCATAAATTGGTACATTCCCAAACGGTTTCCGAACTTTGTGATCAAATTGATTGAGTAATTGACATCGTCAAATACTGTTCTGAGTCCCACAAGGTTAGGAACCTATTAATTTTTTGGATGGATGAGTAATATTTTCAAAGAAAGAGTAAAGCAAACTGAGTTTGCACTTCCAAATCGGAACTAGACGGAGGAAATACTCGCTGAAGAATGGCAAAACAACTTCACTTGTTGTGTAGTGGTACTGTGATCCGCAGAGAGGTCGAGGAACCAACCCACAGGCAATACCACAATCAATGGTCTCAGTTTAAGCTAGGATGGGGACCCCTCAGTTCAGTAGAGGAATTAAGGACACACAGGACCTTATAACCTAGCTAGGAACGGTTCGGAAGTCCCATTATTTAAACTGGATAGCCTAAAGTCATAAAAATATGGATAGAATGGGAAAAGGAGGGAATTCTCCAACTGTCCTTTGTCCTCTTTTCTCTGAATGAAATCCTTTTTTGATATCAAAGGTCTCGGTTACGTACTTTCCTGACTTGCACGGTCAAACGGACGAATTGGCAGGGATACCAAAAATAGGCACGGTCTGTTAAAGCTGGCAAATGCGCCCCTTAAATCGATGAAAAGATGGTGCCTATCGATTTGGACTTTTTTGGGTGGAAACTTGGCTGGTCAGAAACCAATCAGCCTATTGACGAAGGGGCTAAGATATTTACATAAGATGGCAAATAAGATTTGGTATGCGATGTCGAGAAGACTGATACCTCTGTAGTTCGTCCAATTGAGGGGGTTCTCATTTCTTGTGGATTCAGAATACAATCATCAGACCCAATCTTAGAAATGAATTGGTCCTTGTTCTTTATCAAGTCTTTTTAGCTCGTTGAAATAGCTGCTGATGATCCGTCAGGTCCATTACCGTTGTTGGATTTAGTGGTTGTGTCATGTGAATGGCGTTAACTGATCTTTAATAAATGAGATTTATTCAAAACCACCCAATTCAAATGAGGAAACTTATACTGTCAGCAATTCTGCGTTGCGCTATCCGCATATATGACACAGTTTCGAAACCCCTTCCCACACACCGAGAAGCTCCCATCTGAGCCCGACGTTGTTGGAAGGATGAGCAATGCCAGAAGAGGCAGCGGGACACAAAATTGCATTCTAGGACAGTGAAGCCGCCAGGTATTCATACACACTTCTCAAATCTAAACTCAAAGGGACGAACTGGTAAACGATTTAGAAAGAAAGTGCTCTTCTCGGCGATTATTACCGGTCACAATCTCCTGGAGGTCCACTGAAGAAGAATTCGACTAGCCACAAATTACCTTCTTCGAAGTGAAATGACACGAATACAGAAGAGAGCACATCTCGACGCTCTCGACGAATACTAATTGCAAGACCTGGACGACCTTTTAGGAAAGTCACCGTCCTGAAATTTAAACCAATCTCGGGTCGATTCGGGCGGACCACTTAGCTATCCGAAAACTACAGACCAACTTTTGTATTCATTTTAAAGTTTCTCCAAGACGAGTCGTAGCTACAAATGTATGCAGAAACTCCTTCTATCAACCTAGCTGCTGTGAAGGCTCGGACATCCCAATGTGATAGATTATGTTGATCATTTCATAATCATGTTCCATGTTCTTTTGTCCTTTCCTATTTTCGCGTTTAAATCGCTTAACACGACTTTGACTTCATACGAGTGTTTAGAACATTGCTATTAAGTATTGTCAAGCTTGAAAAGGCATTCTGTGGTGTCGTCCTCTTGTCTGCTATGGCAGCATGAGGGCATGTAAAACGTACATGTTGTCGAGTTTTTCCTTGATGCGGGATGTCACAAGACATTCCCTCATATGTCGAAAGCTTAAGACTTTCTGTCTAAGAAATTAGAATTTTAAAATATTTGCAGTGCTCCTGTTATCTATAGCAATCACCATAGTTAATGTTGCAGTTATTATTTATCTTCCGGATTTTTTGTATAAACGTAAAATAGCACCTTATTTTATTTTTGTTAAAATCTTGTGTTCCAGAACTGCCAACACTTCACCTCTTGCACAGACATAAAACCTATTCTTAATTGATACAACAAATCCGCCTCACATTTCATATATACATACATATGTACATATCTACATATATACATACATACAACAATTCTGAAGGTCGAACAACGACTGCAATTTTACGTTTCACAAACGTGCCCAACGCGTGCGAACATATGTTGCATGTCTAGCGGAAACTCCGTTTTCGTTTCGAAATGGCGAACCCAGTTTTTTTTTTTTTTTGTTAGAAGAAGATACTCCATCACCATGGCACTGTTAATCGCATTTCACGCATAGGTTTGAACCGCTAGAGCACCAGGTTGTCACAAAAGATTTTTCATGTGCTAGCCCATGGTATGTATGGTCCAATAAATAAATAAATTTCCATTTCTTATGTGAAAACGAAGAGGTCTTGGAAGAGTATAGTATTCATCCTAATTCGGTCCGTAATCCGGGAAATACTGATTAAAGTATTAAGCGGTTGAAGTGCCCAATCGCTCTGAATTTATCTGTAATTCTTGGTGCCGTTCGGCTTAGTTTGGACGGAAATCTATTATGCCTGTAATACGATTAAGTTGCTCTGGGATTTGTGAGGAGCTTAAACGGCCATATAGCCTGTGTTGCTATTGGAATGCTGTATGATGAATTATTCGTCATCGATTTATTGCAAGATCTGCTTTGTTAACATCCGACGATGACTCCATTGGACTGCGTTGAGATGCAAGACACGGATTGTTCCACGAAATGCACACTAGGCGCATTTTAACTGCAGCTAGGTACACGAATGTGTTGTTTTATAGGCAACTATGGACGAATGTATTTTATTGATCAGTAAAACCGTGAATTCATCTAAGTAACGTTTGTGTGAGGAAATTTGAATAACACGCCCCCAGCAGTACTGATTGTATGTACTTGACATTGCACTTTCTCGCATAAATCATTGTAGATACATAAATGTTCAAGCCAGGGTGGTAGTACTTTGCATATGAGGAAAACAAGTTTGTTACAATGACTGCAATTTAAACAGATCTATCGTTTGTATTGCGTAGTTGGTGCATGTTAAGAGAGAGCTGAGTTATATAACTGATTAGTGATTACTTATTACTAGAGGGAGGGGGTGAGTCAGTCATTTAAAATATTCCTGCAATAAATTATGAGTCAATTAATTTAATAATTATTCACTATTAATCATTTTTTACAAGTCTTTAATGCTAAAGCCTATGAAGACAAGCATCCTGACTACTTGCCTCATTGTCCGTTCCATATGGCTTATATGAATCAACGAGCAACGATTACAACCTTTTGTCTCCAAGTCGAGGCTGGATTGTTACTCTAAATTGAATTCTCATCTCAGTCAACTGATGAGCAACTTATGCTGTTTTAATTCGCAAAAAAGGTTAGTGTCTCTCCGGTATTGGCTTATAAGTCTCGCACAATACTCTACTGCGCCGTCGTAGTGGAATCGAAGACTTTTCGGGTCGAAATGTTGTTGCCCATCCGCCCGACATGATCCAGCCAACTTAGCCGTTATATTTGAACTCTTCTGACAGGGAAGAACTCGTACAGCTCTTTGTTGTACCTTCTTCTCCACTCTCTGTCTATGCATACTGGACCAAAAATCATACTTCTCAAAACAACCTAGAAAGCCTCGTCCATTCTTAACAAAGTCCGTATCCTGCGCCGTAAAGCATACGATCTTATTCAGGGGTACTTTTGTTATTCAAGAGAGGGCTTTGCTATGCAACTGCCTTGTTAGCCCAAAGAAGCAACGATATGTCGTGAGTGATGTTCTGACCGATACGTCAATGTTGTATGTCCTCTTTGGTTGGCGTGTGAGTTTGCACAATTCTTTCAAAAACAATGTTTAAGATATCGCATAACAGTACGTGTCGCCTTGTCTACGAAGGTCTCGGTGAGGTCTTTCCCGAGCAACGTGCACTCTCTATCCTCATTCTACGCAACTAGAGATACATAGTTAGAGATGCCAAAACTAGACATATGTATGTAACTCTGTGTAGCTCGTCTCTATAGATCCCGTCATAGGCGACTTTATGGATACTTTACATCCTTCTTACCAATGAATAGCTCGGCTGCCACCCATCAACTCCATCAGCTTTGTTGGACATTAACTTACAGAAGTGATATTTCCATATCCACCCCATTGACCTTCATTCTATTACTAGGTTTCCCTGTTCGTTCCTATGTTTCTTTGTGGTAGTCGAGTGGAACCCGAAACATCAGAAGCAGCATCCGTCCTGACTTAGTACAACAACTGATCTTCCGAACTCGATGCTGGCATTACAGGACCTCCCTCTAGTTCTGTCGATCTTTTGCGATTGTTACCTTCCAACGTTAAACTTCCTCACAGAATTTTCCTGTATTTACGGTATTCTGAATATACGCATCCGTACCTTGGCTATAACTAGGTAGTAGTACGAGTCGATATTCCCTCCTCGGAACGTTCGCACATCCGGAGATGTCCGATATCTGCTGTAATTTTTAAATGTTGTCTATTGTGGATTATCCTGATCCAAAACCCCACTGATATGAACCCATCAGGTTCGGGACAAAGAGATTTTAACATTTATCAAGAGATGGTCCCAGGGCTCTGGAGTTCGTGGGTCGACCTACTGGACCACTGAACGGAAAGTTGTAGGTTCGATTCCCAACCAACACAAAAGTTTTGTCATGGTACCACAAATTGGATCATTGTCGTAACCCCTCAGCCTATTGTGTCCCCAAAAATGGACAAATTTAGTTGATTCTTTAAAGTTTCTATGCATTAAGTATACCGTTCCATGTTTCTTAAATATTATAAGTTTTCACAAATATTGGAAATTTTAAAAGGAAAGCATTTAAAAAAAAGTCCTTTATAAGCTAATTACGTAAATACTAAGTTCTTCTCTCCGTTTTTATTATTTAATAATGACTAAAAAATATATGTAAATACAAAAAAGAAACAATAACTTAAATCAAAAAGAAAAACATCAGCAACGTTCAATTGAATTTCCACAGTTCACTGTCTAACACACTGTACTCACCAACACATTGCATACCAAACATTCGAACGCAACCCAGTCGCTGTTCGATGTCGTCCCACTTTTCCGTTTCAAAACAAAACCAAATGCAACCATCCGCCAGACATCAGTTCCTCCGACAAATTCACGTGGAACGTCTCGCATTCTAGATACGGACGGCAAGTCGACAGCACATACCACGGATATTGTGACTGCAAATTCTATCTCAAACACCCCATACACACATAGATACGTGGTTATTCGTTCTATTCGGTGACGTCCCACAACTTTTTATCGGTCGAAAACTCCCGGTGTTTAAGTACTTGGAATTACGTTTGTATCGCATCCGTTAGATATCTCAGTACACACAATAGTGCAAAACAAAATAAAAAGATACACATTGTCTTCCAGTGCATAGCGAATCATTCGGTTGTGAACAAAAGAGGAGAATACAAAAAGAAAATAAGAAAAAAAGAAGAAAATATCAAATAATTGTTGTCTCTTGAGATTGTTTTCCTAAGAAAGAAAAATATTTTCCAAAAGAAAATTAAGATTTTCAAGAAATATTACAGTGAGTGAGTGTGAGGTTTAGTGTAACAGAGCGAAAAATAATATCACCAAGTGGATTATAAAAGGGATACACACATCTGCAGCAGTATCTCACAGAGATACAACGAAAGAAAGAAAGAAAAAAAAAAACAAATCAGAGCGCAGATAACCTCTCTACCTACAGTTAACGCCGGAAGTCTGCTGCTTGTGCTGCAAATTCAAAATAGCAACGCCACCAACACCAAAACAGCGCCACCGCCATCGTCGTCGTCGTCACCGCCGCCGCCGCCGTCCAAAGCAACGACGACAACAGCGCGAACAGCCACCAAACGTTCGCCGGAAGTCCTTCAGAAATACAAAAATAATTTATTTTTGTTGTTTTTGTAAATTTTTTTTGTGATTTCCTTCGTTTTGCGTTCGCGTTCGCGTTTTTGTTTTTCTCATTTCCCCAAAAGCGGAGCGGAACGCAGCAGTTTTAAGCAAAATTGCCCAACCGGTAGGTAAATTGTTTATTTTTTTTTCTTTACATTTACAATTACAATTACAACATTTCTGAGTTTTGTTTAAAAATTTAATTTTTTTTTTTTTGTGTGTGCCCGTTTTTAATTACCGCAATTATTTTAATGAGCAAAGTAGGAAGTGGCATTAAGTATACAACAGAGATAAAGAGGTAGTAGAGGTTACTTACGGGCCGGGCCGGGCCGGTAGAGTGGGGTTTTCAAAAATGTTTAATTTCTACGACTTCTACTGTACGACGACGCATGTCAGAGAGTCATGCACACGCAGTAATCGTGAGTACAGAGTACAGTGCGAACAATAGGATTTGGGAAGAGGGCGGCCGGTGGGGGCCGGAATTGGGGTCGGTGAAAATTATTTTCTTTTTCTTTGGCGTAGGTACTTAGCGTAACTTTCTTTAAGTAGTTTTTATTTTGTTATCTTTTTTTTCTCTCTTACATTCGGTTTTAATTGTATTTTTTTTTTTTTTTGCTTTTTGTAAAGTTATTTGTCATGGTAGGAGGTTTTATGGAACAGCTACAGCAGTGATAAAGTGCCCCCCTCCCCTTTGTGGGGTAATGTAGCGCAGCAGAGACGATATGCTGCTGAAGAAATTGAGTGGAAATTCGCAGTAAAATTGATAAAGAAAAACATGTCGAATTATACATGGGTATTAACTGTAACAGGAGACCTTCTTCTTTTTATTTGTTAGATAGATACATTCCTATGTCGGGAAAGATAAGGTTATTCTGGTGTGTCAATTTGGTAAATAAGTATGTCAATGACTTTGAGTTGTAAGAGCATACCATTGTGGCTAAAAATGAGCTCTGCACGTGACAGTTTTTGGATTCACCAACTTATTCAGTAATCGCAATCTGTCAGTGGGTATTGCTCATTGTTAGTCCAGACCCACCTGACAGCATACGTTTTATTTGAAGTTCAATTCAGAGTTGTTTTCTCTGGAAATGTAGTTATTGCACACTCAGACATTTGAATCACAAGCAAGCCACGGAGGCTTCTTCGGTGCAGATGAGGAGCCGTGCTACTCCACCTACTCAAGTAGTAGAAGTAGTAAGCTTACTCCGACTTTCTACATCAAAGAGACTAAAAGAAATGGTAGTGGAAAAGGACTTATGCTAATACCTTGAAGAAAGTGAAGATGCCAAATGTTATCGATAAAGATTGGCCAGTCCTCCACCCTTTACGTATTACGATACAAAACTAAATCCTATTTCTTTGGTCGGATGCTGTGCTGGATAGCAACTCTCATTGTGAAATGACCTTATTTTCTGTACATGAATACCAAAACTGTCTAGTAATGATCCCAAAGAAAACGATCGCTTCCTTCTATCTATTCCTCATATGTATATCCAAGTGATCCCAGTATTGTAGTTGTACCTTAATGGTCAGTAAGGATGGATTGAGTATATCCAAATCGCCTTGTACCAAGCATACCTTGCCCATATTGTGTTTCATATTTGTTACTACGGGCAGGTTTATGGTTTTGATTTAGCAGCAAACTCCTAGGTTCCTGTACGATCGCCATGATTTTAAAATCGTCAACAAGCTTCTATCGTCATGTTGAAGCCACTTCGCCAAAGCATTTCTAAAACCATATTTTCAAACACAGGCAGCCATCATGAGGTCATATATTCCTTATTACTGAAGAAGACGTTTTTAACAAAGAAACGGAGGTTCAGTGTTTCTTGTCGTCTCGAACCTGTGGGCTGGGACTCGAAAATCCTCTTTGTTGGAGCATTAGTGCCCATTTCAGTCAGTGTAGTCGACTTAATTTGGCTTTTTGGACTACATCCACATCTTAGTACAGCTCTTAGATTATACCTTGTCTTCCATTCGCCCTCCTCGCATACGGAACCAAAACCGGCTGGTTTACTTACTTCTCTGAAAGTTCTCTGTCAAAGCGTTGAATATTTTCCTTTTTGTTTCTTTATCAACATTTGCCATTGTGTCATATGGAATTCCTACAGCTTAGTGGACGAATTGTTACTGATTTCGTTCCTTGACGGCCTTTCCGAGTGTTCTTCTATCATCTAGCCGACAAAAGTGTTTTATCATTGCATACGTAAGTGTGTATTTCCTCCAGCAATCAAGTCTGATAAGATGATGGTTTTTCAAGAAAACTGTTCACCATCGGTGATCTTCTTGATTATTGATATTGATCTTAATCTGATTGAATCTTAACTTATTATTTAAAATATTTACAAAATGATTGAACAAATTTGTTTTAAGTGACTGTTATTATTACATAGTAAGCTGTGACGGTTGTTATCGATATTAAATACTCGTGAGAGGCAGATACCTGCAGACTTATTGTCAGATAACGGTCTGGCAGTTGTCTAACAATGATCTGACAGCGCTTTGCGTACAATATTTTCAGTCAAAACTTTATAATTCATCGGCAGATATTTGGGACACATTTTGGACAGTAAATGTAGATGTGGTAATGGTCTGAACATAGCTTTAGTTTTGCGCCTCTATTTGTATACATTTATATATTTTTAAAACAACTTTATCAGTGGTTAAACAGTAAATCCTTATGATCTTGAACCTCTTCTTACCAAATACATATTTGTATGAACTTGTGTTGTATCGCAAAGTGCTAATGAAAGAATTTTTTAATAAAACTAAATTACACTCATTAACGATAATTAATGTTCACACCGCAAAGGCATTGACCTTAATATGTACCTACTTGTAACTTATGGAACTTTTATGTCAATTTCGCTTTGTCTAACCCGCGTGACAAGGTTAAAAGCTAAGGCAACCGCACGGCGAAATAGCCTTCAAGTTTCAAAGATATGACAAATGGTTTATAATAATCCCCCTACGTACATATTTTGACACATTTCCCCACTTAAAAAAGAAAATATTCTTATCAAATGACACGGGACTTTGTTATCATATGGTATGTCAGGTCTGCTTACATCCGAAAGAGTACTGCAAATATGGCCCACTTTTCCACTCCAAATGCACGGCGACTAAACTTATCAAATCTTAAATACAGAAAAAAAAACACTGATAACTTTTATCATGAGTTACGAAATACAAATACAACTCACTTGTATGCGCAAAGCTATCGATTTCGTTGTGATTTTTGTAAAAACATTGGGAATGTCGGTTCTAGGTGTGACACACTCGTATCTTTAATCCGCGGTTGCATTGTGTATTTCAGGAAAAATGATTCATAAGCGGATTGATATGGATCGGCTTGAGAGTATCCGGTAACATCGCTTCAATTGTTCAAACATACATGAAGTAGTGGCTTGGAGTTTTGTGGAATTAGTTAGTCATCGGCTAAGTAATATTATTTATAGCGGATAATGGGAATAAGAAAGCCGATCGGCTCTCTGACTTCAAATTGTTTATTTTAAAGCAGACATTGGTTTCAAAACAAACGAAACGTACACTAGTTCGTAGAATTTAGTAAAATAAGTTTACAACTAAATCTATGTACTCGTACATACTAAATTTAATGTTCTCCATGTTGTACTAGTCTCTATCTGGTGGCTATTTATAGATTTCAATGGCGCCTTTCACTCGTCTCGAGTGTTTTGTCATCAAATGAAGTGGAATGAGCAGCACGTGACGCATGGTTTCCACTGAACTGACGTCAGACCAGCACTATGTACGCAGTACAAAGCCTGGCTTTAATTATGGTGCGATAAAACTCAGTCGATAAAATAGTCTCAGCATCGTTATGTATATTGAGAATATATATTCTCATAGATTATGAGACATCGCAATCCCGTCCACAATCTTACATCATTTCAACATGGAACTTGTACTCATTTCAGGCTAACAACTTTAAAATGTCTAACTGGGGGAAACCAGCGTTTAAATTTAAGTAGAATCTGGTGTTGCATTGAAATGTATTTGAAGATACTACAAAGATGGAGTAAGGTTGATGATAAGGATTGAAATTCTAAGATTAAAATTTAATTCCTTAGACTTTCATAAGTCTGCGTTTAATTTTTTTTTATTTTAATTAGAATTTAAAATCCTCCCAAAGAATTGCTGGCACAAATGGAATTGAAATGCTGAGTAAAACGGCAACTGCGAGTCTTATCTGTTTCTACTCTAAACTATGTACATTGTCTGAATAAATCCTAAGAGTCACTTAAAAATACTCGGCTTGGGAACGACCAAAACCACGTTGTACTACTTAGAACTACGCCTTGCGCTCATGGATCCAGCAGCTTTAAGGCAATTTATCGTGTAGAGTTCTTATTTGGTCCTCTTGATACTTTTCTTATGATGAAAGCATATACTGGATTATATAGCCGGTTTGAAGGCTCTCCCAAAGTATCTTAAGGTATGTGACTTAAGGTCTTCAAATACCTCTTCAAGTCAGTCTGTACTTCATGACTTACCTTTTGTAAAATGCTTCTACAGAAGCTGCCTGCCCACACATTACTCCCTTCATTCCCTGTTTTGAAACCTTATTTATTCTACAACTGCACCAGGATTTGACCTTAGGGGTCTGCAGAGACCCACAGAGGTTTGCAGAGTAAAAGTGTTACATGAGTTCAACGCTTGATAACGTAGAATCTGTACTGACTGTAGGTAATGAGAATTTCCCGTATTGGAGACAGTTAAATGCGAGTAGTTATATATGCTGTAGATGAACCTTAAGTTTTTGACTAAGGCCATCTCTAGAGGCGGAAACTGTTCGGCGCTATTGTTCTTAAATAGCTGGTGACATCATGACCAATCTCTTCTGCAGTGTTTTTTTTTTTGTTAAGTTTAATAGGTACCCCCATATGTATACCTTCCTGTTAGGCCATCTGTCTGGTTGGGAATAAGTCAAAATCCATTAGATTTCCCCCTGCGCAAAGCATCACTAAATCAAATTCTATAAACGCCTTTCACCAAACCTATGGTAAACAACACCTTGGCTGTAGTAAGAACCATACAACCAAAACACACCATGGGACCGAACTTAAACAAAATGTAAACAATCAACCTCCCACATCGTTTTGGCGCACTTTTGTTTATTTATATTTTGTTTTTGTTCCAACATAATCCCCATGGGTTTGTTTTTGTGCGGTTTCTCGTTGATGGGGAAACCTTTTACTTCAACCTAATTAACCTTCAAAAACTATTCATCCATCCATCAATCCCTCCGGTGTGTGTAATCCGATGCAAAATCATTTGAACACACACTCGCCAAACAGTTTGGACAAAACAAAAAAAAAAACAGAAAACAAGGGAACACTGGAGGCATTAAATCTTACATAATGAGTTTAGTTGTTATCCTTCTCGTTCTCCTTGTGTTGCTACTATTTTCGTTAGATAATCTGTTGAACTTGTTTTGCCACCCGTATCGCATGTGCCAATGTGCTTAACGCAAATTGTTCGTCATCTGCTGTCGATTGCGTGCGTCCTATTTGCGTTGCGTCATCTGCAGCCACACACAGGAAGACAACAATTTCCAAAATGCGTGTTATTATCGATATCCAAGGATGAAACAAAACGAAAAAAACATAATTTTTAACAAAAGGACTTTTGTATCGTTTTTGTGTTTTTGTTCTTTTTTTTCAACAGAAAAATACTTTTGAAACCAACATCCTTTCAAGTGCATTCGACTGATAATCGCTCACCTTTATGCGGCGCGGCAAAGGTAAAAGTATCTCCTCTCTCTCGTCCGGATAACACAGGAGCAGATGTTTATTCTCGATATCTTTCGTTTTGTCCGTTTGTCTGTCTCCTGTGTGTGTAATTTGGATGCACATCGATCATTTGAAGGACCACCGTATCTACATATAGGGGTCGAGCGTTAAATGAATGCAAGAGCATGGATTTTTGTTTTATCACCTGCCTTCCAGGAATTGATATCTGTTGGATATGCTGTGCGACACATCTATGTATGTCTCTTTGTGTGCGAAGTACAGCGAACTTCCTGGTTAAAACTGAGCGAGAACAATGCTCCTTGTGCACGCAAACACTTCAGAATTCCGGAGTTATTTACACACGTACATACGTATATGTATAAGTTTTTGGCGTGCACCGTATCTACATCTAAATCCCAATCGATCTATCGCATGCTTATTCCTTCAGCGGTCTATCGCATGATTGCATATCTTTGTGTCGAGCCTTGTGCTATAAAATTTCTTCAATTCAGCAGAATCTTTCCAAAGTATCTTTTTCGTTTTAGTACCACCACCATGGCACCCCATCACATCGTGATGATAAACCATTTCGTGCATTTACCTCGTTTTGGTTTTTCTTCTTTTTTTTTTTTGTTATTCTAGCGAGATACAGGTAAAAATACACAGTCTCGCTGCGGCTCTGACTCTCGCGCTCTTGGCACATCCTTTTGTACGTGGCTTTTATTGAAAATGTTTCGTGGAATGTGGAAGACATTAATTCTTAGCCGGTTTTGTGTGTATCTTCTTTTTTTTTTTGTTCGTCTTATTTTATGTAGCACAGAGGAGGAGGATTATATTGGTATTTGTTTTTGTTGGTTGCGCCCAGTGCGACGTTGAATTTTTGTGTAAATTAAGTTTTAAAGATAGTTTTATGTTTTTTAGAATTATTGCTTTATTGTCAGGAGGTGTTTATCGCTGGCAAACAGGTAGTGTAAGATTCGGCTGAATATACATAAGTCAGAAACTTAAGCATAAGTATATGTTTTTTTTCAAAAGGTCAATTCAGGGAGGTACATATGTTCAGATTGTTATGGAATTCAACCACTTTCAGACGTTTTTGGAAACCTTGAACACAATATTGTAGCAAATAAAACTGTGAACAAAAGCAACTACAATATATAACTCTGTTTTTATTAGTATAGCATCGATAGCAGTTAGGTTCAAATGTATTAAATGGCGCCCAATTCCGACACTTTTTTGTTTCTAATATACACCACTATTGTACGTCGTGTGAGGTGTCCCTACAATTCATGATCAAATGATAGCCTTCAAGCTTTGACCGTCAATGAATGTATGCTCTTTCCTCTTTAAACACCTTTAGATACATTTTCACTTTACTTTTCAAGGTAGCGCTGTTTCCTTGATTTATGTAATGCCTTCCTTAATTGCAAACCTTGACAAGCCCACGGAGAGACCTATGCTGTACTGAGTTTATAAATGTTCTGTTAGTTCGTATGAGAAAGATTTTGTGTTTAACAACAATAATTGCTGCAACTTAGCCACATGCTACTACATGACGAGCGTCCAACCTTGATAGAGGCAGTAACTAGTTCTTTTATATATTATTCTCTTCTTCGCCAGAATATCACAAATGTGGCTATACTCCTAGTTATTCAAGGAGTTCATTAAAGGCAGTAAAAACAGGCTTCCATTGCAGTGATCTTAAATTTCCGAATAAGATACTCAAACAAGAGTACGTCTTCCATTCTTAATCCTTTATGAATCAGAGTATCTTAACCTGCTAGTCTTTATTCGAAAATAGTTTCCTTAATTCAGCAAAATCACTCCTACTTCGTCTTTCAAAGAGTGCGATCCACACCACCCAAGAAGCTATTCAACATGTGCAAAGTGTTTATTGGACGTAAATGACTCAATAAATGTACACATCTCCACTGTGAACTCATACAATAAATGTATCTGCAAGTGCTACAAACAGGATTCAACATTGCCTCAACACATGTCTACTTACCAAGCTCACTTGTTTAGCATAGTATCTCTAATGTCTTTAACAAATATCCAAGCAGAGTACCACTCATAAGTTGGTGTTAAATTGATTATCACTCACTTTCCTGCCCAAAGTACAAAGAAAAGATAAAAAACACACAAACTGAAAGCAATTTCCAACAACGGACTATGTGTACTATTATCTAATATGATGGCAGGAAATGATAATTTAATTAGGAACGATCTGAACACAGAGAACGAGGGAAAGAAGCATCTACAACAGACAGGATATGGCAAACATATCATTTACTTTTTCGGGATAAGTTTTTAGCGCCTTGAATTCATTTGTGTGTTCGTATTTTTTGGGCTCGTAACGACAGACTGTAAATGCCGATTAGATCGGCATAAAAAGAGAGCCTCCTCTGGTTGTCTTCCTGTTACACCATGACGATCAACGACGAACTAACTGTAGGCAATTTCAAGCCTAACCTCGAAGGGGGAATCTCTCGCGCGTAGATCCATTTATGTCCCGCATTCAATGAGATTCACTGGGAACAGACAAAAAAAAATTAAAAGATTCGTATTTCCTTTCGGCTGTGGAAGATCTTTTTCGTGCGACGACGACCGACGACGCGAAAACCGACGAAATGAACGAACAAAAAAAAGTATTTTTTTGCGGAAATGCGTAATTTGTTTTGTGAACACAAAACACAGTCTTTTATGTCGGCTTTATACTCGGTACATGATTACCTAACCATCATGATTATGGGAATGGAGTGTTGAGATGTGTATCTAGCTCTGAATGGTGGGTGGCAATCGTGGTTATCTTTAAGCTATACTTAGATCTAAAGATACTGGTTTATGGGTACCGGTTTGTCGATCGGCCTTGACGATCACACAGTTCAGAGAGAAGATAACAGCACATACATATGTACGTCACTCTATACCTATCATAAACGTATTTGTTCCTATTGTATTTCTTTGGACGTTTATTTATTTTTTTTAACCAAAGATAACAAATCCACATACTTAATTAGTATACAAATTGCAGTCTTAACTGATAGAGTTGATCTGATAATAACTTGATGAATTTCCAACTGATAAGCAATTAAAATTGAAATCAGATCGGTTTGCCGGTGCGGCATCCGTTGTCAAGTACGTATGTTCATGCAAAAACCGAGTGCCATCAATGATAAGCCTTGTGTAGAGGAAATACCTAAGTGCATACGTAGAACGACAGATAAGGAATCAATTGGTCAGTTTGAAAGTAAAAGCTCATGTATGTTCCCAAAACCTCACCTTACACTTAATTTCAAGACATGTAGATACTGTTTGAAAAAAACTGATTGTGTTGTCTAGCCCAGTCGAATGGAAAAATAATCTACATGGTTACCTCTTACTTGAATTTGCACATTGTAATTTATAAATCGTTATTCTAGTCTCATGTTTGGGTTTGGCGTTAACTCTCTATTCTACATTGAATTTGGTTAGTGAACGAATGCACGAATGGCGTCTGCCCCGGTGGGACCCTGGAAATAAGAGAGACAGATCATGTTTGAACCTATGCAGATATTTTCGAAAATGGTAAACCAGGAGTTAGTTTTCCCTCCCTTCATATGATCGTATGATCATCTTCCAGATATTTTGTACCTACTCTACAAATCCTGAATACGATTTTTCGAAACTAGTTTACTGTCACCTTCAGGGTTAATACTGTATTCAAAGGCTAGAAATGTCACGGACACACGGTATGTGTCCTATCAGTGTATGGGGCTAAGCTATGAAACTTAAGGTTGTCACTGCCCTACGAATGTGAACGCGAAATGTTTACAATTTTGAGAAATCGGAGATCAACTAAATACTCGTAAATATTTGAATTATTTGTGAAGGTCGCTTCACTTTACACTTTCTAATCTCGAAATTTATATTACACGCTACACAAGCAGCCAGCCAATATTTTTGAGAGACCTTTCCCGTCACTTTTTTACTTGTAATTAATAACCATGACATTGCATGACTTGCAATAAAACTCGGCATCATAACCAACCCACGCAACGTGCGTTGACGTTTTGTTTCTCATACAACTATCGTATACTGTCTTGAAGACTCTTACTATCATTTCATGCATTTAATAAGTAATGTGAAAGCCATTTATTTTCGCAATAAATAATTATGTACACACGGTATTATAGCCCCCTTTGGCAACATTACCACGACCACCTCCACCATCAATCCATAACTTGACAAGGTTTTTATTATAGCTGCGCGGAAGCCATGAGGTCTCTGATAAAAAAAACAACAACATTTAATAAAAAAGCGACGGTAAGTCCCAAACTTTCATCGAAATAAAGCGAATACTTTCTAAACCGAAAACCAATGTGTCATTCTATGACAAGCGATATACTCCAGCGATTAGCTTTATCGAGGCTGCATTATTCATATCGCCATTGTAGTCCGTTGTGTTCGATATCATTTAATAGCCGATCGAAGCCTTTCTCTCTTGCACACAAAATCGATCGATCAATGACGAATAGATTGTCGCCTAATAAAACACTGTGACGTGTACCATTCCACTAAAAGATACAATATCTGATCAAGGAAGTGTTTAATTACACGACATTTCAACCAAAACTAGATGCATGTGTAAAGCCCCCGGCCAATACTATACAATTATACGATACCTACAATAATTACAATTGTTTTGTCGATAAAAACAAAATCGAAAAAAAAAACTTATAATAATAGAAAAAGGAAATGACAACAAAGGAAATCATTGCTACTATCACGACTGTCATTCAAATTGACAAATAAGTACCGACCGCCGTCTGTTTTTGTAAACAGGAAAAATTGCTTCCTGTGCGCCGAGCGACGACAAGCACCACCACGGTGGTGGTGGATGTCATTGTCAACAATGAATAGATGGCGTTACATCCTGGAAATGGGTAAAACGACAAAAGGCACAATGAATCCTTGTGTGACCACCACAAAGGCAAACGACGATCATGTGACACCATTTGGTTCGATATGGCAATTTAAATTCCACGTCTTGTCGAATCGTGACAAGAGTACGTAATAAAAATTTGATTCAGTGCCATCTATCAGAAAAAATGTATCTAAAGCCATTTACTACCAGAGATCAACGCTTTTTATCGCCACGAATTCACAAACTGATTGCGATCGGGTTACGTGCTGGAATTATGACTCATAAATGTTTTTTTTTTTTTACCAATAAAAAAGAAAACAAAAAATCGAACTCGCAATCTTTCAGATACTGCTGGGAGCAGGAAGAATAAACTTCGATTTTGTTAAATTTTATGACGTACCTCAAGCAGAATGGTCATAAAAAAAACTACACCTCTGCGCGGGGCACTCTGTGTTGTGATGTTGTAGGTATGTTGGCTTACAATCAAAATCTAGAGAATCGCAAGTGAGACAGAGGAAACGATGCGGCTGATTCTGGATGTGGGTGCTATTGTAAGAGACCGAGGCCAAACACACAATAAAAAGGGACGCATTGTAAACAGATTTGCGATGTAATTCTGTAATTCTGTGTTGATTAGACCGAAGTCCACAAAGGATGCGTTTGTGAGTTATGAAAAGCGCTCGTAAATAATGAAATTCCAGTTGGTGTGTGCGGTGTGTGCTAAATGGCAGCGAGAAAACTCAATTCAACTCCCACAATGAGTTGGATTTGGATGGAGCGGAAAGATGAATGTGGCTAACCGCAAATAAACACTAAATGCATCCTTTTCCGTCGTCGTTGTTGTTGAAAGGAAGTCGTGGGTAGAGATGCGTGCAAATGGCTGCATCAACACCAGGGCTAGGCTAACTGCGTTGCGGTTGTGATCACGATCGATTGGTCAATTGTGGAACTTTGACTTGAAGTTGGAACCAGTGCACTGTGGCTGAAGGAAATCGCATTTAGATGTGTGAAAGATACTTGGCGAGTTCGGTATCTACCGCAAAACTAAAAACGAACTTATTAACCACCGCATTAGAAAATACAAACCTTGAGATGTAAAGCGAACACACAAGTTCGACTCATGGCTATGCACATTGAATGGCTTAAGAGACTAGCTTATTTTGCGAAAAATTGTAAGCCAGAAAAGGGTGGTTTTGAAGTAAATGGTATTGACTGATTGACATTCTCGAAGTTTCAAGAACACAGAAAATGTATTTCAAGCTGAGGCTTTCTTTTGAAATACTTTTAGCCTCGCCACAATTGACAGAATCAACAATTAAAACTTCTTTATGAAATGTATTAATTGATCCACATTAGTCAGCCTTAACAGACAATCAAGTCGGTTACACGTCGGCACCCTCTTAGTGTTCAATTTGTTCTCCTCTCAATTATCTAAATTGAACTTTGCCATTAAATATCTTTACCAATTAAAAAAAAGGGGTTACACAGTTTTCCTTTTCCATCCACTCTAGCGCATTCTGTGGCTTTTAATTCTTCTCATGATTGAGATGACTAATCACTTCTTAGGCTTCGCTAATAGTAAAAAGATACTTTTTTTTGTTTAGTTTCACAAATATCTAGAACCTCCTGCGGCCGTTATAATTACTGAGAAAACTATGAAAATGTACGTTTTTCTCGTATCTCCAACATGATCGTCATCTACATACATACATACATATGTATGTACATACATACTATGTATTCGTTTTGCGCGAAGTCATCTCACTAGATGCACAGTAGAATGCATTGCTGAGTTTGGATTTGTGATCGTGCTGATCACATTCCGCAGAGTTGTAGCCACTGAAAAGATACATGTATCTTTTGTGGTGTTGTTGTTGTTGTTGCACTTCTTATGCTTCGACTTTGACTCGCACGGAGTGGAAATCGTTGACTGTGGACTGTTAGTTTGCACACTTGGGTAATTAATTGCAAGGAATGCCAATGTCTGCATTCTTTCAGTTCACGGGGTTTATCTATGTCTTTTTCTCTCTCTTTCTCTCTTCATTCTGGAATCGAGTGTGTAATGAATAAATTCATAAGCAAAGTGTATAGAAAAAAAAACGAAGCAAAGGAAAGAAAGAAAGAAATCCGTGGTAATGGTTTTACTGGCAAAGATACAGATACCTATGTATAGCGGGTACTCGTACATGTATATATGTATACTTCTTCTCTATCTTCATTGTGGAGCTTATTTTATGCAACGTTTCACATTTCTAAAGAATTTCACCTTGACGTTGCCCCAAGGCAGCCAAGCAACCACTCAAACACCACCGCAGCGCAGCAGTAGACTTCACATCTTGCGTCTCCTTCAGCCGCCGCTTCACTCTTTATTGGACATGTCTGCGCGAAGATCGGTTTTGAATCAGACGCGCGCACTGTATTATACAGCGGCAGACGTAGAGAAAATCGAAGTTGATACCACCAAATGGCGCATATTATAGGGAGACGACATGTGATGTGTCTGTTTTCACTTGACGTCGTTAAATGGTGTTTCTTTCAATTATCTTTGTGGCAAAAATTAAAATGAAAGGAGAAACAAAAAAGAATAAGAAAAAATTCAAGAAATATGTACCCAAACGGGACACACTGGCCACCACGAGCAGGCAAGTTTGGAATTTTAATTGAACTTAACCAATTCAAAATGTTGGTGGACGCGCAACAGCGCAACGCAGTAAAACCAACACCAAGTTAAGACTTTTACATTAAACCCGACGACAACTACTCAACTGGTAATGAATTTCGTGAAGATCGACGGGTTCTGTAACGAGTTTTAAGACTATTATTACTTTTTTGTTTGTACCGGAGATACATTTTTACACATATGAATGTATGCCGAGGTGGTATTTCGATTTGTCGTAGACTCAGTGTCTCTTGTGTGACCTTATTCGTTTTGGAACGAGAAATATGTAAATGATCCACCGATCAGTTGGAGACTTTTTTTTTTAGAGTGTAACAAACAGCGCTGACATTTTTTATACGCGATTGCATTTTCAATGTCCGCTGCAGAGAGACTTCTGGTCACCTTAACGATTGATTCGGGATTGTGTGGGGGCTTCTTGGTAATAAAAGCGACTAACGATCTATAAAATGTCGCAGGGTTTAATCTAAGCTTAAATCTTGTCATTTGATAGTCAGATCAGTAGTTAGATACAAGGAATCTGGAATCTGGTTGAAACCTACACTGTGAATGATGTTATTTATTCATGCTGTGCCCTGTCTACTTCGATTAACCCATTTTTCTGTACATATTTGGCAATGAACCAAGCTTGTTAAGGTCACAAGGAATCTAATATTTTTAACTTCACTTAACTTAGTGTATCTATAGCGATCCCGGTCATGTTACCGCCAATGTACTTCATATTCTTTTAGCTCGAAGATTATTATAAATATTGCTTTGTCAGGCCTGCACATCGCGGCTTAAATGAATGAGGGTTCCAGTTTCAATCCCTAGATCCCTAGTGTCGCGATTGTCTGACAAACATCCGATTGTACAGTTGTGATGAGAAAGTTTCTCAAATATTCCTTCGGATACCCCATAAGAGGCTCTGTGTAATGAATATAATACGCACAACACAAATGGTTGTGAGAAGCTAAATATTTATTTTTTTTAACTATGCTTCTCGGTCGGAATTAAACGTACTCGAGTGGGCCAGTTTAAGTTTAACTCAGCTAACTCAAAACTTTACTACCCACTGCCATCAGCTTGATTCATTTCTTTCCTCTAAACTCACTTCAAACTGATTCACTGAAAACGATGAACTCAAGCCGAGTATGGTACAGTTGTCGCATTTGCAGTAAACTTAGGGTCAATTTTTCAGTGCTCTTCCAAGAGATCATTCAAGTTTCAGGGCAAGACTCGAGTTAACTTCAGAAATATGTATGTCTTTCAGTCAATTTGAACCCTGAGTCAATTTTAAATAAGAAAAGGGGAGTTCATGGATCATGGATGCAGGAGAAACATTTCTTTCCACAGAATAATGTAAGAACACCTAGACTTCTGTGATATACTTATACATATGTATATTAATTTCTAATCCACTAAACTTTCAGAAAATACCAACTGTTTATAGGCATCATAAAGTCCGATGAATCACCTATCACCAGTCTAAGCCCGGCTTCAGATTCAGCAAGTTTCAAGCTCCTAACTTACATATTTTATGGCACACGTCATTACAAAACCGCTAGGCACGTTCGTGTAACACTCCTGGTCAATCTTACCAGACCGACTCCAATCTGAGTTAAACGAAACCCACCATTATACCCATCACCAGCAGCGACCACCAATATGAATATGATTCATCTTGTTTGTGTTTCCTCTGTGAAGATCTCCTTAAGCAATTAACATTCAATGGAGTTGATTTCTACCGAAACGATGAGATATTTCACACATAACCCACTTTATTACCCACACCTCTTTCTAATCTCGTCAAACATCTCTCTGCACATCCATCCCAGCACAGTTCCAATCCAATACAACACACATGCGCATTCTATCCACTACCACACCGTGTACAGTGTGTTAAAAGTGATTCTTTTAAAATGCCAAAGAGTCATCGTCGTCGGTCGCCTTCGATTTTCTGTTGGAATGTTAATTGGAAATACAAATTCCTGGCCGGTTCGGTTCGAGGTAAAAATGCAAAACTTGTTGACTCAGTTGCACCACATAGCAGTCGCGATGTGCTGTAGCTGTTTGCTTACATACTATGAGGTATCTGTAGGCACTTCCACTTCTGGAAATTCAACTAAGAGACAAAGGCAAATATTTGCCTGCTCCCAAAAAGCAAAACACAAAAATAAAGGTATTATTCTGCCGCAAAGGCAAACTTCGTTGCCAATGTTTCCTCTGTGGGCACATACAGGGGCCAACAACTTGAACAACTTTTAAGTTGCTCGCTCGGAGGTCATTACCCGCCACTGCGGCTGCTGCTGCTGCTGCTGCTGCTCCGAGTTGTTGAAGTACCTTTTCCAAACTTGGTTCGGTTCGCTTAAGCGGAGTAATTGTGTACTCTATAGGTTGGCCGGTTCTGAAGAATAATAAAGAAACAAAAAACAAGAAAAAAGATACACGCTGCATCTACAGCAGCATAGCACACAGTGACTTGGTCTTGGTCGTGTAATTTATGGCGCTGCGCGCTGCGCTTTCCTCTATGAGAGATGAAACAATATTTATGTCGCCGAAACGGGTTCGTTTTTGTGTTTTTCGTGTGCGCGCCTTGCCTTGTGCCTCGCAAAAGCGTTTTAGGTTAACTCTACTACTATAGCTCTCTGGCTACATATAAACCAGTGTGCTGTACTTGTAGTTCCTGCTTTACGGAGAGTGGTGATTGGCCTGGTGCTGCTGCTGCTGCGCTTGTTTGTGCTGATTTCGCAAAAACAAAAAAAAAAAAACAAAAGAAACTTAAAGAAATCGCGTTCACGTATCATGTTGCAAGTCAACAGCGGCAACGGCAAGCAGAAATGTAATTTCACATTCTTCATAAACCATATTGAAGTCAGGAAACTGAGTAACAAAAGAGCAATCAACACACAGAGTCGCGACGTTATGGCCACAGCGCAATGGAACAGTGGCACCAAACGAGTAAGAAGTGGTTATTCTGTATATTAATGATGTATCTATTGGTGTCTAAGCGTTTGTAATATGAGAACTGTGTTCTTTTTACATATGAACCAATTCTGTGCTCAATCCTTTTAATTACAAATCGCTTGTAAAGTAACGACATTAAGAGGCCATCGTACAACGATTTCTGCTATTTCATGATAAGGATCAAAGGAAAAAAAATGTTATAACGCCCTTTAAAGTTAAAAAAAATACATAAAGTGTCACAATCATTCTTCTTCAATCAGACAGTTGTCGGTCTTGTGTATGACACAAATCATTTCAGCTGTAACTGTGAACACCAATTCAAAAGATAAAAGTTCATTATAACCCTAAATCTTACCAAACTGTAGTCAATAATTTCATCTATAAGTTTATTTGTGTAACAACAGTGACACATGTCAACTAAATGTCAAAATCGAAATTGACAACCATGGATATAACATATGTTTATGTTTGCGTTCATTTGTCAGTTTAAAAAAAAATAAACAGAAACACTGAGTTTCATCCCAAAGTGGAACTGACACTGAGAATGTGCAGGCTAAGCAGAACTAATATTTTTATGTCAACGACACCTAGAGCTTTTGAAAATAAAATATCAAAGATATCTCAGACATTTATTTTCGAATAAAAAAAACTTGTCCTCTATTCGCATTGTTTACACACAAAATATGTATAAAAACTGTTCCTGTCTCTGAATACTTCGTTTCTATTTATAATGCCACAATTTTCAGTCTCAAAAAACAACAAAGAATGAATGCAAACAGAAGAAAAAAGAATCGAATTCGAATTCGAACAACATTCCGACACCTTCGCAACGCTTTTGTTTTCTAAAGACTAAACAAATAAACATATGGGGGTGGCAACGATGGCCGCATAGCTTTGTTTATAATTTTCCGAAACGTTTTGCACTCTAGTAAATTATTTTTTTATTCTACTACTAACCCCCTAGAAGCCCACCTTTTTTGCTTGTACGTGTAGTTATGTACATATGTATATTCCTTTTGTTTAGAAATTCCTCTCTTCAAACAATAAACGCGCCGAAGGGAGCCAAATTCTTTTCCGTGTTCTAAAAATAGACCGCATATTGCCGAAGAGATAAACATTTGTGTATGGTGCTGCTCTATCAGGCAGCTAAGTATCTGCAGCTAGTATCTGAAATAGAAAACAAGTGGACGACGACAGACAGAAAAAAAAATTCAAATATTTAATCCACCGGATGCTGCGCTACACAAAAATGTTTTGCAATTTTTTTTTCCTCTGATTTTTTTTTTATGCGAGATTTTTGCACTCCCACAAAGGAGATGCCGTGCCATGTTAATTTTGGAATTCCCAATTGCTTTCCGAACTCGAACTCGAGTGAGACATGATGATGGTCGGTGTCGCTGTCGTCGTAGACGGCGGCAGCTACATCCTGTGCAATTTTTTTTTCTCGTTTTTAGCGAAAGGAAAAGATATGAAATTTAGCGAAAATTTCACCAGGCAGGCATTTAAATTAATCACGTGTCACCTTACAAGCCGACACAGTGCCAGAAAGAGGAGATGTTTCCAACTTCCTAGTCTGGTAAAAGAATGTTTATGCGAGGAGCTAATTAAAGACAGCTCCAACATTATTCCCGACTGGCGACATGAAGGATAAACATCAATCAAAGCGAATTTACTTTATGCGACCGCTGCTCCTGATAAAAACGCCCAACTTCATGGCGCCAACAATAAAAATACATTTCACACTAAAACGATGGAAAAAAAACCAATGGTGAGGAAAAAAGATAGCCAACCAATGGGTATGAACATTTGATGTGTGTAGTAAATCTCCCATAGATACGTATCTGATTTTATATCTTTTTCTCTCAGCCAGCCAACCACCCCGTCAGAGGCAAACCAGACAGACAGACAGATAGATAGGCAGACACAGGGAAGGAATTAGTATGTTGGAATGGTAATCAGCTCAACAGACAGACTGCAGTGTAATGTCTGCTGTTCGGTGTGGTGTTAATCATTGTAGTGGCATATGACACCAAGAGATTCAAGCGACCGACACGACGCACGGTAACCACATCAGATCAGCAAGCGAATTGGAAGAATTTTCTTTGCTGAGTCACCGACCCGCTGCCGCCGCCGCTGCGGCAACCGTCAACGTTAGTAATAGCAAGAACAATTCGAATACGATCCACTTCAGCATCGTATTGCATCAGAAGGAGGAAACATGATCAGGCGGCCGGGTCAGGGAAATACATAGTAGATTGGCACATAATCTCTACCTCGTCATCATCGTCGTTGTTGCACTCCCATTCATGTTGATGGTTTTGCTTTTAAAGACCCACACAGTGGGGCACAGTAAACGGCAAAAGAATTGTGCAGACTTTTTTTCTGTTTTCACTAAGGTACACACTATCAGTTGTGAACTATGCAAGGTGTTAAGCGTTTTAAACACTCATCTTTCTGTCTAAACATTGCAAATAATTGAGCAATACTTAGAATTTGTGCGTCGATATACTGAACACTTTTTAAGAAGCAAAATCTGTGTACAAATTGCTTTCAATGGCTAAGTAGGTACTGTCAAATTGTGACATACAAACTGTCTACATTGCAAGACGTGCACCCATCCAATCTAAGTAAAACTAATCGCTGGTAGTTTTGAGCGAAAAGTGTGAAATGGGGTTAGTCGTTCCACAAGTGGTACCACTGTTGTGGGACTCGCATTTGAAGTCAACATCGCATTATGCTAATGCTCAGTAAATTTTTAAATTAAATTAGATCTTAACTAAATAAAAAAGCCCTTTCTACACTAACTTGGTGTATCGTCTACCATCCAGTCTCTGGTTTTGTGGATTTCTTGTATCCGTGACTAGAAGTCTTTTCGTTTTACTGCCAAACATTTACCGACTATCATGGACTTCTTCATTTGAACGCATCTTCTACTATCTTAACATTCTTAACTGGTCTTGATTCAAGTCATTACCTTCAGATAAGATCGAGCACAAGTATTATAAATGTTTACACTGACAGTGTCAATCAGAGTCATCAATTTCCATCGATAAACAATTTATTTGTGCGTCACATTCCTGTCAGCCCACTTTAGACAATTTACGATTATTTCAAGATAAAATCCCCCCGGGGGCTTCCCTTCATCATTAAGATCACTTTAAAGAGCAATTTCATCAACAGCGGGTGATGAAAAACTTTTAATGTCACATACACAAACACTAGACCAGAGCTCCATCTTCAAGTATGTATAACGTAACCCCTATGCCCCCGACCAATTAAAACCACATTCAAAGAAAGGCTTAATAAACGATTGATTTATGGCAATCAATTTTGTTTTATTAAAAGAAATCAAACTCAATTGAGAAGAGCCTTGCGCGCGTATACTTACGTACATACTTACATATATCCAAGAACAACTATCGATCACACAGAATCAAGTTTCGTATCTATAGATACACCAAAAAAAAACCACACACGCATGCAGTTCTCATCTCCTCTTTTTTTCTGTTAATTTCATTTAATTCCAATGGCGATAAAAATTGACAGCCATATGGTTTACATGTTGTACTTTTAAAATAATTTATAACCAACCGAAAGAAAATAAAATACACATCACATCGCGCGCGCCCCCCTCTAAAAGAATTTCTTTCTAGCGCTTTGTTGTTGGCGGAATTTCTATGGTTTCGTTTGTATCTCTCTTGTCTATGTTCTAGTATGGTCCGAAAAAACGACCAACAAAACCCAAAAAAAAAAAAAAATTAAGCGTGGGGCAACGGCTACAACCGTGGCGCAGCATCCAACTCATCCCTCACAAAAGCGATCACAACGACCACCCGAGCTAAATCTTTTTTCTATAATACACTTGCGCTCGTCTTCGCTACAGAATGTGTGTATATTGGCCGCCGCCGAGACGAAAACACAGATACAGATATAGCGGCTACGACGAAACACAAAAAAAAAACCAAGATGAATATGCCTCGTGTTTTATATTGATGGCTTATGGTATCCGGTCACTTATGGGTTGACGCAACTACAATGCTATCGATGTAGATACATTTTGTATGTCGGGTTTGTTTTTCTGTTATTGTAAACTGGGGGGCTAGGAAATTTATGATTCTAGCCTCCATTAATTGTTAATGATAAGAAATACATTTTCAAAATTCCTTTTCGGACAAGAACCCTGTTTCGGTTTGGGATCGAGACCGAGCGTCTTTGTCACCGAGTGTGTATCGTCTCCATTCAATTTATATGCAAATTACAGTCACATATCGCAGCATTTACAAGATGCTAAGGTTAAATCTTCGACATGACCCCTGCATTAGATGCATAATCTTCTATAATCTATCTTGTTGCACTAGGATGGGAAATAGATTTTGTATCTTTACATTGTGGTCTGAGTGGTTTGAGGTGAGGAAGATACGCAAAAGGCTTGTCAAGTGATTGACAAAAGGGGGGAGAATACAAAAAAAAAAAACTTTTTAAGTACCCTCGTTTGAGTTAGACACTCGCGTACGGATGGGGGTGGGGAAATCATGTTTTCCCATAGAGACAAAGTTAAAACAGAAACATATGCGGTATGCCATGCGTGGGAAAGATACATTTGGAAACATCTAACAGAAATCAGATATTAAAATCCTAAACTGTACAAAGATGATGTTCAATTTGGATGTTTGGGTGGGAAGAAGTTTCGATGGTGACATATGAGAAATAATTATAACTCGCATATGATTTAAAAAAAAAACTATGATCGCATACATTTTAATGGAGGAAGTTGCCTTATAAAACATAGCGTATGCATATCCCACGAAGTACCATATAGGGCTGTGGATTGTGGAGGAAATAGTATGAGATTTGCTATTTAGATGAGAGTTACGAGTTGAGTACTTGCGTTGTTGTACTTGAGGCTATTTGAGGTGATAAGTTTGAATGTTTAATATCTGTCCCATAAAGCTAGGTTTTTTCCCCGGTTTTTCATAAGAGAGAATACCAAAATGAATGACTGGGGTGAATAGGCCGATTGTAAAGCAATGTTCGCTCACTTCTCATTAAAATTTGTTTGCACTGGGATCACGAATCTTTGCAAACCTAGTCAAAAGAAAAAGGCCCAAACATTGATACTTAATTGAACGAAATTCATCAACAACTTTCTATGATGCAAATGCTTTAAAAACCTACCGAATTTCATTACAATGACATTCCTAGTTTGCACTCCTACGAACTTTAAGACTTGATGTGTAAGTTACAGCAGGGAACAGACCCAAAGTTATCTGGAGAAATATTCCTGGGCAGAAATGTGGCAAGTACTTTTCCTTGCACTCTCACATCATAATTATGATTTTAGCAAACTCTAACCATAGTAATGAAACCAGCAATAAACCATAAAATCAGGTCCTAGAATCCTAAGCAACAGAAGGCCAAGTCGTGGTAAATATTCTCCTTGATTCGAACTCATTGCACAAACGACAAAAAGTATTTATCATTTCAAAACACACATTTTCACTATAACTAACAGACAATGTATTTTGTAGAGTCTAGCCTGTTCGAACAAATTAAAAATACCAGCAGTTACTTTTCAAATCTGTACTAGATACTAGATTTGGCTGACTGCTCTTGTTAACTTGAAGGTCAATTCTGTTTGTTAGTTTCGCAGTTGCGCGATATCGATCAAGATAAGCACTTCCTTCTCCAGCACCAGATTGACAAAATCACATGACAGAGCATCTTCTTGCTAAAACACAGTGTTCTCGAATGTAGTGTTTTAAAATTACACCTCTTTTTTCGGATGAATTGTGATTCAGAAGCTTTGGTGTGAACATATTGAAAATTTGCACAACATTGCGAGAATCAAACCAGACCTAGAAACTACTACCAGAGTTGCTGAACCAGAAAGTAGAGACAATACCAGAAACCCGAGTACTGAGAATCTTTCATCCAAAAAAAATTCATTGCAAATACTAGGAGAAAACGAAGGTATTTACAAGGTAAACGTGAGCTCTGCGTAATTGTACGATCAGTATGATCATTCGAACCTTGTAATGATCATTTTTCTACTCGGACTTCGAGCTCTGTATAATCAGCTTGGTTACTCCAAAATACAAAATCTTTAACTGTCTTCGAAGTGAAATCTTACATAAAGCTATATAGCTATATATAGAGATCACTAAGTATTTGATATACCAAGCATTCGCTCCGTGTTGTTGGAAAATCTTAAACCTGCTTTCAGAAACAAAAAAAATTAATTTAGTATTTGAAATTCATTGACATACATACATAGGTATATAAGTACACCGTAACTCTAAATCACACTCCAAAAGATCTGATTACGTTAACCGATCCCCTTTGGAGATAGAAACAAGGAAGACACAACAGAAACTTGTCAATTAAGTGAAAAACTCCCACGGATTTCCGTCGTTTTCCACGCATCAAAAGAACTAACGAGTCGCAAAGGGTTAATTAAATTCAGATAAAGCACCATGTTTCGTTTTTCTTCTTAGTTGGGAAAATTCTATCCTCCTCCGACATAGACACCAGACACTGTATCCCTTTAAGTGTATACCCTCGGCAATTAAGATATTTCATCCGACAGATCCATCGAGTCCATTAACCCACACTCAGACAATATGTAGCACATCCAGAACTCGAGTGAGATTGGTATTTATAGTTTTATTATGCAATCAAACAATTCTTACGTAAAAGGGTTCTCTCTCCAAAGTGGCCAATAAAATCGAACGATGATTGAATTTCGTCTTGTCTCTCAGGGGAGACGACCGCATTAACCGGAGATGATGTAATTTGCCAGTCCTCCCACTATTACAACACGCTTTTAATGTGCAATAACAAAATCAATTAATAATAATTGTAACTTATCGACACCCTGGCAACGTAGAAAACGTTCAAAACAATGATGCAGCAATAAAACCCAACCGCTCGTGTGTGTGCAAGTGTTTTGAAAGTCAATTATTTAGGCGTCAAAGTCAAACCGGATATGAATGACTTACTTGGCTGAATTAACTGACAAAGGTCGAATGTAGTAAGAAACTTATAAAAAAAAAAATTATAATAATAAATAAATTATTATGGCCACCCATTTTGCAATGGCTTTAGTGGTGAGCATGCATGTGTCGAGTGCAATTAATAAATTTTCACTTGACCCTATTGTCGATCTGGGAATTACGTGAAATGCTGTAGTGGCGGCTGTTGTCGGCATTGGCAAAGACAATCGAATAGAAAAAAAGTTTTCACTTTTACTTGGCATAACTCGATTTCCATTTCAAATCCGCGGCCATAAAGTTCAAAGACATTCGGTGCTCGGATTAAAAATGAAAAATAATGCAGCCACCATTTCCTGTACTTAAAAATAGATAAACATTGATTTATTAAATGAATTTGTTTATGGCGAGGAGCCGTCAATGCAAAGTGGTCGCACACTGTTGACAGATGATGATTTATTACGAAAACAAGTCAAATTTGTTTTTTAATAACTAAAGGGCAATGTAGAGAGAAATCAAATTTCAAATTTCCAAGCGATAAGCGACTATTGCAGTACTGCCAGGAAATGCACCATTACTTCCTTCTGGAACGTTTTAAAACAGATATTACTCTGTACTATGGGAAATCCGGGTTTGTAAGCATTTTTGAATTCAAGGAATATAATCAGAATTAGATTGAGGAACTGAGTTGTATTTAGCTGAAGATTAACTGCAGAATGTGAGCATTATGTTCCTATTACAGTAATCAGTAAATGATCATTCAAGATCATTGGATCGTCAACCACACAGCAATCACGGATGCAAATTTTTGAATCGGAGGGCTTAACGTGTGCTCTACCCTTGCAGCTGATTTGCATCTCCATTTGATCCGTGACTCACAAAGTCAACTATATGTAAATATAATTAGTATTCTTGCATAAGTTTTATGGAATAGTGCGTCACTCACGATCATTTGATCGTATTCCTATTGTGAACCAAAGCGACTTGGAATTCTAAACAATTAGACCTAAATATTGCCAACCGCATGTTCTACAAGATAGTAGATTGTAGATTATTAAATGAAACCCCATGAATCTTGTGGCCAAATAGAGCGGTTTCTTTGCTTAACTGATCTGATCTTTAATCCAAATTTACTATTATTATGATAAGCTTAAATGAGTTCTGTAACAGCCATACTTTTAAGCAATGATCTTCACTTTAGAATACTCAAACTAACGAGTTATTTTCTCTCTCTTCACTTACAGATAATCAACAACATGCAGGTCGAGTCGAGCTTTACAAAATACGCCGGCCGTGTGCCGCCATTAGACCTATCCAATGTCAATGGCTGTCGCAATGAGAACGATCTGCACCTGTGGAATAAATCAACACCCGCCAACAATGTCGTAGTTGGAGGAAAAAAAATCTCATCCTTACATAGTCATCAGCACCATCACAATAACCGGCAAGAAGTTCAATTTGGCACCGATGGCCTACCCATTGATCCAAGGGATTGGTCACGAGCGGATGTCTGGAAATGGCTTATCAACATGGCCGTTTCCGAAGGTCTCGAAGTAACCCCAGAATTGGCACAAAAATTCCCCATGAACGGCAAAGCTTTATGCCTCATGAGCCTGGACATGTATCTGAGTCGAGTTCCTGTCGGCGGTAAAATGTTATACCGTGACTTTCGAGTGCGATTGGCACGAGCGATGGCAGTATTGTCATAATGAGAGACAAAGTTCATTATATAGTTAGATAATATCAGTTGTAGATTTATGTGGCGATAAACACTTTTTTAAAAAAGATCAATTGAACAATTGTATTCTTAATCTTATTGTATTATGTATTAAGCTATAGGCATATCTATATATAAATTAATAAAAAGATATATATGTGTATTAATATATGTGGAGATGTATGTGAGTGGAATTTATATAAATATGAAATATTTTTTATTTGTTTTTATTTTTTTGCTTAAATATTTTTTTCCTATTAGTTTTTAAGTGATTATTTAATTTTTTTTTTGTTATTTATATGATTTAATGAAGGAAAGAAAAACAAAAAACATAAAGTGATCTAGAAAAGATCGAAAAGGAAAAAGTGAAATAAATATCTGTATATATTTTTTAAATGAACATTTTCTTGGGTTTTATTTCGTGGAATTTGTTCAGAAGCTTTCAGGTTTCTTAACTGGTTCTTTAAGGATATACAGTTTGAAGTGTAAGCATTTGGAGGAAACTCCACAATAAACACGAAACAAAGTAATAGTGATAACCACTGGTAATAGTGATTCAAACATTCCCTGCAAGTTAAGGGACAAAACAAATTTGCGTGTCAATTCTCCTAATGTGCGAAACTATGAGGGCTCTCTTACTCACTGAATCGCTGATGATCAAATCTCTTGCACTTATCAGGACATACTTAGTATTAGAACGCAGAAAAAAGTTAAACAAAGGGAGAAGACTTTAGAGATCTATATATGAATCCTCTGGATAATACTTTTTCAAAGTGAAGCAATTCGCACTCGAGGAGGTTAAACATTGTGTATCAGTAAGTTTATATTTCCTGATGCATTTAAAAAAGCTATCTAAGAACTATTTCGGACGTATGTAGGTCGTGGAATGGAAAAAACGGTAGGTGAAACATTACTTGGAACTGGTGCAAAAGAGAGGATACTTTCTTTTCTCCTTTGTGCTAAATAGAAGCGACCTCCTATTCAACAATCACGCCATAAAGAAAAATGGATTTAAGTAGATCAGTTTTCCAATTTACCTTACCTTCTTGTCTAAAATAATACCCACGTATTTGGCATTTTCTGTGACGAGAGACCCTCAGTAGTGTGGAAGCTTTGCATTCTTTCGTAAAATGAATCAGTACAATTTTCTGCGTACTGCTACCTTCTGGACACTGCTGTCTTTGAAACTATACTCGGTCTCAGCCCACTTTACATTTTTACAAAAGAAATAGTGGCAAAAAACATCCTTCGATTACGATAAACCGGGATGTTGAAAGGTTACTACATTAGCCATAGCACCATTACCAGGTGGTCTGACGTGACTTCAGCCTTAATCTCAATTCCAAGTTTTCTTTTAGAAAACGGACAAAAGCAGGAATATTTTCAGAGGAACCACTAATTGTCTAGTCCATAAAACTTCAGTGTGTGTTCCAAGCAGAAAGAAAGACATTCACATCGATAGCCATCAAAATTATCACTTCCATCACAAGCAACTCAAAACTGTGTCAAGAGATGTGAAGAGAAACTCTAATCCCTTATCTCTAGGCACAGCTACATGCTATTCTGGATTGCGGGACATATGGGATTCCAAGGAAACGAAAGAGCCGATGAGTTAGCTAGAACAGGCTCGGAATTAAAGGTCATTCTAAGGGATCACTCGGTCCAACCGCCCAATTAACCTTCTCACTTCAAAAATCTGTTCGGACTCAAGTAACATGGCCAATGCTAGTTGGAGCGCACTCTCCTCGTGTCGTGTTTCGAGGGTACAACGATAAACAAACCAGAGAAGTCCTACCACTCAATAGAACACAACTGACCCTCCTCATTGGTGCTTCACAGAATAGAACTCAATGGCGACTCACCTCAAAAGAATGGAAATTATCAGCACATTACCTATGCAGACGCTGCGGGGATGCAGAGGTAGAGGATGACACAGAGCACCTACTCTGCGAATCTCCAAGCCTTAGCAGAACCAGATACCTAATCTAGTAGAGAAAGTATTTTTCCACGACCCCCGAACTATAGTTGGTGTGAGGAATCTGAAGCCCCTGCTTGAGAATGTCAGTTTCCTCCATTTTAAGAGAATTCATGCGGTAGAACTTAAACAACTCAGTAGAGGCAGTCCTTTTATGTGAGTGCAGTACTTGGAAAGTAATCACCACAAAAAAATGCAAACATTTATGAATCGATGGCTACGAAGGATTTTCTGGGCAGAATATATGCGGCCCATTGGAAAACAGCAGAGTCCCTATACTGGCAAGCCATTTACCTTGGGATCTGGCAAGATCAATGTCTATATTTAAGCCAAACATATAATGCTCTGTCCCGAGTCAAATATTGTTTTTCTTTTACAAAGAGACTACTTTATGGCGATACAATGTAAGGGTTTGGTTTAAGTGCTTAAGAGGACTTGTCTTTGGATTGGGGTTCATCTATGCAGAACATCAGCTTCTAAGTACAAAAAAAAATCTATTCCAATGAATTCCTTTATAACAAAGCGAATCTGATCAGAGTGGACAATTTTCTAGTGAAGTTAAGTCAAAGTTATACTGCAAATGCAATGAAATCGACCAATACCCTGATTTTGATATGAACTACGAGCCAAGGTGTGATTCAGGACATAGCAAGGATTCCTCTTCCACGTCGTCGTTGATAGTCGACGACGAAGCTTACCACAAAGCTCTAAGCAGCATCTTCCTTCCATTCAGGAGGTCGATATCGATACTAGAAACATTAGAATTCCTGATGGCTTTCGTAACGAGAGGATAGTCCTCATACATACATCCCTACCCAGCTTATGTCCTTTTTTTGTTCGGTCCGGTTTATGGACTGGAGCCAGCATCGGGCTTAGTTTTTCTCTTGTTAATTAATACTCTATGTTTATTAATAAGCCGTTAAATAGACTTGTTCATATAAAACTATATTGTAGTATTCAATAATGTTAGATTTAATAGTTTGTCCATACCGTGTACGTGCCATAATTAATTGACTCTTCCTAACATAACCATTGCTCTCTCTAAAGCAGAAGGCTATGCATGTAAGTTGTAAAGAATTCGCAAATCTACCGTAAGCAACCGTAGGTAGTATACTTGTAGGATTAAACGTTCTTCAAAAGAAACTAGGAACCGTAGTAAGTCCATTACGATCCCTAGAGAACCATTGCGGTAACAAAACTAAACCATCTCTTCCATGCAAAATGTTACTATCTCTTTAATTTGGATCACAGACCCAACTTCCTCTAAGTATATACTCATATGTACATGCATACATATCCACAGAGTATATGTATGTATATGTATAAATATATCTGTGGAAATGACTCTTGACCAAACCAAATTGTCTAGAAGTTAACGCATGACGTCTTTCGGTTTTAGAACCACATTAAATCAAATCTACGGAGCAGCCCAATTAAAAATGAAACCATTCCCCGCCTTGAAGGTCATAGTAGAACCCCGGCGACCTTGACACACACACGTCAATCAAAAACCCACCGAACGACATCAATTAAAGCCAAATACAGCGAATTCTATATGTACATACGTCATGGAGCACCTTTCGACCCTTCCGCACCGCGGCATCGAGTGGTGCGCACACTCCGTGCATCGATTAATTGCCATGTATGCCCACAGTTAATAGCTCCACTCCGGATAATACACATCAAATAAAATTCTAATTAAAATATCTGTAAACTATACGCATCCGCCGGTGAACAATTACGATTATCGGTGTGGTTGCTCGATTTGTCGTTTCGTTCTGGCGTTCACTCGGCTGGTGGTGGTTTGGCGGTCCCATATCCGCTTCAAATCGAAGCCGGATATTCTACTTTACATTCTCATTTTTCTACGTAAATTCGTCGTTTTGTCGTTACTGTGTAGGTAGGCATGTGAATGTGCATTTGGAAGCGCAGAACAAAACAAAAGGCACAACCACCAAACGAAAACGACAAAAACGTAAACGTTTTCCTCTGTTTTGTTCGGCTTCCTCGCCAGCTCGCCAGCTCGCCAGCTCGCCAGACTACGCACAGAGAGTATCCCCGAGTACTCACCGCAAACACACAATAAAACTGAATTCCGGTTTAATTGTGTCAATTGTCAATAGCGACGACGGGCTGCTGCTATTTGTGTGTGATTTCCTTCCGTGTGTGGGGAATTGTTTTTCTATTTGTAAACAAAACGCGGCCTCTCATCCGGGCGCCGACGCCACTATTGGTATGGTACCGCCAACCGCCCGCCTGTTTAGACAATTCGCATAGTTAGATGGTTAAATGGTGTTGAGCTTCAAGGTTAAAGCCCGTGTTTAGGGGAGGCTCTCTCTCTCCGTGTGTCGTTTTGCAATGACAAATCCGGAAGTACACCTGAAACTGAAATTATGATGAATCAAAGTTTCCTGTGCTCGCTCTTCTTTTGTCGATGTGTAATGTTTTCCAAAGAAACCTCACCGGGTTTGGAGTTTTGATCGTGCGCGCGTTTTATGCGATTATAGGTCACAAGTGGCGCAGAGTAAGCGCATAAAAATGTAAACGTACTGATAATCCGGAAGTATTACGCCAGAGTTGAACCTTTGGCGTGGCTATTGAACCTGCAATGTCAGGTGGAGGAGATAGTAAATCACATGACTGGTGTGATTTGATATTATGGTATCTATCTATGACGTGATGATTTCACAGTGCAGTATGTTTAGCTAGGACGCCTCAAACATATGGTTAAATGTTGGCAGGGAGCTATGGCGCTTAATCACTGAATGTCAAATAAAAGAACCAAAAAGGACAGACAAAATTAATTTGTGTACTTTATCCTAAGGGCACATTATGTTTGATATATGTACATATGTAGTTCGTCCGTCCGAACGTTACAATTTGAGCTAAGAGGATGAAATTTGATATCTGGGCTTCTGAGATACAAAAAGAATACAAATTTTGATTTTACACTCCCAAGGCCACTATTGTACTATTGTACTATTGCACTATTTTGTATGAAATCGATAAATTTTACTAAGGCAAAATCTTTAAATACAGTGGATTCCGCTTATTTGGGACACATCGGACTAGATGGTTTAGTCCCAATTAAGCGGTTGTCACAACAAAGCGAAGTGATGATCAAGTAAAGAAAATTAATATTTTTGTTTCCGTTCTTGTTCATTTGTCCTAATTAAGCGGCTGTCCCGATAAAGCGATGTCCCAAATAAGCGGAATCCAATGTAGTTAAATTCTCTACTATTCATCATACATCAGTATTGATGAATATTTGGGGTATTTTTTCAATAAACCGATTTTGATCAGATTTGGCATAAAACATCAACAAACATTCGAATATATGTATGTACTGTATGTATATCTGTAATTCGACAAAAAAATACCGTGAGGCTACGGCCTCTTCATACGGGCGAGAATATGGTATGGTACGATCCGTTCCAGACGGATTGTAGCTTTTGTATGTGTTCTAAATAATACAGCTTATTTACATATTTTAAGTAAACAGGACTTTTGGAAATAGGTAAGAACAAAAAATCGATTCAAAATGAGCCACTTGCGACTTAATGCAGCGATTTGGACGGTCGAAAAGCATGTCGACTAAGTATTTCAGATCATCGGTCGGGATATGCTTCAGAATATCGCTACAAGCCTTTTGGATGGTTTCTCAATCCACAAAACGCTTTCCTTTTATCGCAAAAGCACATTTTCCGAGAAGACAAAAGTTGCACAGTGACAAATTAGTCAAATACGGTTATTAGTTAGTAGTTTAAATCCAACTGGCCGCACTTGAAATACATATTTTTTAAAAGTCTTGTTTACTTTGTGCACATACTTTTCGGTAGCATAAATGCTTTATTGAAATGCGATAAATTGATGGTTTCGGTTGGGCAATATGTTGTTCATCATTTATGTATGTCATCACGAACCTTTTAAAACTGCGTATGCCACTCATGAACTCTGCACTGGATAAACAATCGTCACCATGAACTTGGCTTACAACATTTCTACAGCAAATGTATTCAAAAAACGAAAATTTGCATTTTCTATTTCTATAGAAATGCCTATATCTATCGGGAAGTAAAAGTAATACCTTTTTTTCCTAGATTTTAGCAAAGCATTCGATACCTTAGATCACCACAAACTCATAGAGGCAATACAGCGAATGGGCATTAGAGGAAAACTATTGGACTGGTTGAAGGATTATCTTGAAAATAGGACATTTCGTGTGGGAATCACAGGCTATCGCAGTGAGTCCAACACAGTGCAGTACGGAGTCCCACAAGGCTCTAAACTTGGCCCTCTACTGTTCCTTATGTACACCAACGAACTCTTAAAATCCCTAAAGATGAGCTATCCATTCGCGTATGCAGATGATACGGCGATTGTTGTATGTCACAAATCGATCGTAGAAGCGACCAAGATGATGCAGGCAGAATTCAACGAGGTTGGGAAATGGTGCCACGATAATGGACTTGTTATAAACGCAGCAAAAACAAAAATATTACATATTCGTAGCCCACAGTACCCGAAGTCCCACATAAACATCAAAACACTCAATTGTGCCGACCCAAGTAACTGCCAGGTCATAGATGTCGTGGATACGTATAAATATCTGGGTATCACGATAGACAGCCATTTTCAATGGGAACCTCACATAAACGATCTCCGCAAAAAGCTGAAAGGATCCCTCTTTGCATTGGCATGCCTGAGGGATTACTGTGTCCAAAAACAAGTGTATCACGCACTTATTGAATCAAGGCTAAGATACGGCATACTTGCGTGGGGAGGTGCAGCAGATACACACATCGCCAAACTTCAACACTTCCAAGATAGGGCGATCAAATTGCTGACGACAAGAGACAGAGGAGATGGCAGCGTGCGCGTTCTCACAGTGAAGAAAATATTTAATATGACAGCAGCGTTGGAGTACTACGACGATGAACGGTTCCAACCCAAATCAGCCACAACCTTAACACCAGAAGACGAGCAGAGGGGTTGTACCATCTTCCACCCTTCAACTACATATATGGCAAGCGTCAGTTGATGTACACCGTACCAAACATCCTAAATACACTTCCTAATACATTGAGAAACGTAAATAACATTAATGTGAGAAAAAATAAACTAAAGCAATATTTTTTAGAAACTATAACTTAAACTTCATATATACATCCTTTTCTTTTCCTTAATACATTTAATTATTCTCAAACTTAAAAATATAACTACCTAAAATGAATTTAAAAAAAAAAAAAAGCACTTAATTTAAATTAACAGAAATTTTAATGACAATACTATTATTGCATATATGCATTCGAGATATAACCTCCTGCAGATAAGCCATGTGGCTTCGCAGGTAAAAATAATGTAATGGATTAATGAAATAATGAAATAAACTTCTAAAACTTCTAAACTTCTAAATCAACTCTTTTTAGAAAATTTGGAATTTTGTATTTCGAAAACGTTTCTCGAAATCATCTCCTTTTGCTGATATTCGTTTGAAAAGTTTCTTGTTATTGGATGTATGATTTTCAGAAGAATTTTAAGATAAAATATAAGTATAGAGGGAGGCGGTCAAATGATGACATACGAAAACTGCAGAATTCAAAGCCTTGGTGCAACCAAATTTTCGATTAGACTATCTTCTGTATCTGTGCCTCTATTGTCTATTGTACGTTGGACCGTGTACAGCCAGGCTTCCTTCAACAACCGAAAGCTTTTCATAAACCTATATTATACAATATATTCGTTATAAAGTTTTAGTGGATTTACTATTTAAATCAAATGTCTCTCTTCTCATGAGTTCCATAATGTCAGAATGATCCTCTCCGTTCGATATTTTTCCGTTCAAAGCAATTAGCAACACTGTCCATTAAAACGTAGTCACCAAGTAATTTTAATTACGTTTGCAGTTTTTTTTGACAATCTGACCTTCTCAAATGTTTGGTTTTGACTTGGAAGCATTTATGTACATCCAACTAGAAAATCATACGAAATACGAATTCATTTTCGAATCGCACTCCGACTCCGAAAGGAATACAAAATAAGGCCCCTGGCATCTTAATATTATGTCAAAAACTATTATGCAAGGAAGAAAGGAAGGGGATATGAGTCTATTACAATCCCGGTTCAGTGGGATCTAAGTCCGCAAAAAAGTGTAAAGTCTCATATCTAACCTAAGCTATCGAACCCCCAAAAGGTCTTCAAATATTTTTATCGAAAAAAAAAACAAATGTTTCGTAAGACAGGTCGATGAGACCCACAATCTCATAGCTTTCGTATTATACATACGTGTTATATAAGTAGACTAGTGGTATAGTGTTCTTATATGGATGTCGATGAGTCTTTCCAGAGTCCTTAATAAAAAAGAAGATATGTTGATCGAAAGAATATGATCCGTAAAAAATCTTACCTGTTTTCAGTATTCAGACCCTTAAGTAGGATCTAGGAGTGAAGACGAAACTTAAACATAATATGAAGGCACTGATTTCATCGAGAGTAGAGCACTACCAAGAACAGTTTCTTCGAGGGTGTTTCAAAATCCTCTGGGACAAGAAATCGTAGTTAGCATTCAATCTGCGGAGAACAATTGTATTTATTCTTCTTGATTTTTAGTCTATCCCAACAAATCTTTATACAATCGACATTACACATTCACCCATTTAGTTGTTTTTAAAAGACACGGTGTACCATTTTACTGCCCACAGGGACTTAGCTTAGATACATATCCAATCACATCAAGTTCTGGTATTAGTTTAAGAATAATCTGCATTCGCTTTCCCGCATACAGATTTTCTTTGCTTCAACCACCTGGTGGTGACTTCCAATCTAATGACAACGATGATTTTTGATTTCCTCCAGCGCAACCATATATGAAAGTCTCTGACTTATTCCACAGGCGAAGGTTATTCTCATTGTGACAACCATTGACATTGGTCAAATCCAGTGGCAGCACACGGCCAGTATACTTTGTGAAGCCCGACCCAACCTGCATGTTGGTAATTAGCTGTAAGTAAAGGGACGGTGGAATAGAGAACGCTAGTTAAATTATAGCAGCAAACAAGTTCTGGAAGTTGATTATAATAATTTTAAATTTGACTTGAGTGTACTTGAGTACTTGAAGCTAAGTAATTGAAAGAAGTGACTTTAAATAATATTCTTGAGAAAATCAGTCACTAGAAACGATAATGTACTTTTTTACCTGGAGATTCCACTTCCGGAGTGGTAAATGTTTTTATTTACTCATTTGCTTTACTATTGAGGACATAGTTAGTGAGTAATGTAGGTTTTCATAAGTTTCAGATACTAAAAAAGATCGACAGAAACAACAAATGAAAACAAGAAACAGAGAAACAAAACAATGGTGGGACTGATTGCGATTCCCCGACTAGGAACTTTTCAAACCCTTTCCTAAGGGTATAATAAGTTTGTTAAATAGTTTGTAACATAAAGAAACAATTGAGATACACCCTATAAACTATACATATACATGGACAGTACCAATTGCGAAAACGAATGAGCCATGTCTGTCCATTTGAGCCTTAAATTTTGAGCTAGGAGGATGTAATTTCACACATGAGCTCTTGAGAAGGAGAAGCAGGACATGTGTAAAAGTATGTACACTGCCACGACCATTTTCTTATCTCTTTACTATTTTACACGAAATTAAAAGTTTTTATTAAGACTAAATATTTAATTTAAGTATTTCAATTATAAGTTCAATCATCACCCCAGTTTTTATACTTCCCGGAGAACTATTCCAATCACGTTCAGATAACTCCACCACGGCAATGTTCATTTCATCCATGTCTGATTGCAGCCACATGATAGACTATTAGGATCGCTGACTGAAGAAATGCAGATCAGACAAAGGTAGCTTATCAAGGTCACATCTCCTCAGGCCTGTAGAGGGTGCAAATCGCCTTCCATCAACTCCGTCTGCGCCCTATATTCTATAATGGCTGATAGCCTGTACAATCGAGATGGATGTTAAGGAATTAGGTCGTTCAACTGATCACGATAACTGGACTGCTAGAGTTTTACTTCTAGCTTCGCAGTTTTCCAATAACTCCGCAGAAATATAGGATTGCTCCTCAACATGATTTGCTTGAAAGGCTCAACCGGTATCCAAAAACAAATTCTGAACCTGGGAACCCTGTGGCTCTTTTCTTTTCTTTTGTAAATGTTAGCTAATAACATCTGATGAGGACAATAGTCAGGCTTTGAACAGCATATTACACATTCCGTTCTATTCTGTTTTGATTTTAGGAAGAGTTGTGGTATAGGTCCGCCCTAAACCATACGAAATTGGTTTCCCCTGCACAGTTATAATTTCAGACTTAAACTAAACAAAAATTAGAGTCAAACAACATTGACATCCTGGTCATAAAACTGAAACTTGTCACCGATAGCAAGCTCTGTACATTTGGATGAGCTCTCGATCCTTAGCTTTTAGACTACATCTGTGAGTAGTCAGAACTTTGGTTTTCTTAGTTTTTTTTGTTGCCTTCAGATTTTAGTCCGAGGGTTCACTTGGGACCATTGTAGAATCTTATAACCCTTGATTCTAAAGCGTCGCCCTCCTGACAGGGTAAGGTTACATCCTTAAAGACATAAGACCAATCTTGGAGCCAAATCTATACGAGTATATGCAAGAATCGCTAGTCTCTGTATTTTTAATTCTTCGATAATTTCATTTTCTTAGTTTTTTTGTTAAATTGTCATTTTAGTTTCACAACCTAGGCGCCTTCAGATTTTAGTCCGAGGGTTCACTTGGGACCATTGTAGAATCTTATAACACTTGATTCTAAAGCGTCGCCCTCCTGACAGGGTAAGGTTACATCCTTAAAGACATAAGACCAATCTTGGAGCCAAATCTATACGAGTATATGCAAGAATCGCAAGTCTCTGTATTTTTAATTATTCGATAATCTCTTGGTTTATCTACCAATACCATCGCCTCTACGAGTCAAAGATTGAGTCTTCTATTGTTAGTCTAGCTCCTAGGTAGCTCTAGCTCTAGGTACTTAACCTCTGGTACATAGTACATTGTTGTCCACTCACTGCGATAGGGTTGCGCACTTGGGAGGTTCAACTCTACCTAATACGCCAAATAAAAACAGAAAGGGCTGACTTCTTTCCTCATCACCAAAGCTATTTAAGTTCCAAGGTATTATAATCTTTGCTTTTCCAATGAAACTCTATAGTTAACCAGACTGTGTGTTTTCACATTTTCTTATGTTACAAACTACTTCACGATCTCGTGCAATGTTCCAATTAACTTAATTGGATGTTTGGAGAATAACGTCTCCATTGTTTCCAATTTCTAGCTCCCATCAATCACTGGTCATAACATCTAAGTTTAGTGTTCTTTGTGTTAATAACCAATTCCGATATGGAACAGCAACGGCAATGGCAACTGTTTTGTGTCCGAAATAGAACACAAAATGTATCTAACATCTAACGAGAGCAATAAAAATTTCAGTTGATACCCTTAATTGCCAACAGATTGAGTTCTTAACGAAACGACTGGCGTTGTTGATTGATGCTCTTCTAGCGGATCGACAACAAAAACCAATCCAAGACGAGGCCCACTCTATTTATGGTCTTCGCCGAGCTACAGTTGGTATACTATACAATTAGCACGCGAGTCTGGTAAATCCATTTTCGAAGAAGAGACAATAAAACCAGAAGACAAGGAGCAGGGAAGTGTGTACCAGTGCATTAGCCTGTCAATTTTCCTGGGTGACTACAGGGTACCATTTATTATAAATATAATCCATATGGTAGGGTGCGGCTGTGATGCGTTGATGAGGCAGACGGCCGCCCGGATGGGGTTGCCTTTTGGTTTGGTAAGTGCGCTTATTACGCGCTAAATGCGGCTTTCAGCATCGACGTCACAGTAAAACAGTGATTTATACGTTTTGTGGTCTCTGTCTGTGTTTATATTCGCCACGCAACAAATTATATAAAATTAAATTGAGAGATAAACGAATCTGTCGGGCAGTGGCAATTGCCGCAGCATCGCATGAGGAGATAATGAGGAACGGCACAATGGTATACAATTCGATTTACCGAGGCACACAGGCGTAGATAAGTTGACGGTAATTTTAAATGACACTGCTGAAGTTGGTCATTTGTCAGCTCTTATGCACTTTTTTTTACGACTGTAGTGTGTAGCGTTTTTTCTGTGGGAAATTGTATCTACAATCGTCATCCCTAGGACCGTTGTCAACTAGTACAAAATGAGATTAATAATAAGCTGGTCAGGAACCATCGTCAAACCCTCCTGCAGCTAGCTGAACATAATAAAAAGGAAAGCCATCTTACTGGAATTCACAAAATGTGAATAAAATGGTGAAATACTGTCAGCGAGTACCAAACTTGAAATACACCAGACTAACTTTTAAGCCCTTGCCTAACAGTGGAGTAATTTCCTCCAAGTAGTATTATTTCCCACTTTCAATGGGACATCCTATCACTATCGAAAAGTGCATTAATTGCCCGTAAATTCCCGTGGAGTAATTTCCCTGCACCATTTCATTCATGAAGAAGGAATAGCACAAAAGATATCTATGAGATCGCATCGATTCATGACCCAGCATTCCTTAAACAAAAAAAATCGGATCATCGATAGACCAATTGTGTACCCAGTCATGGAGAAACAAAATGGATAAGAGAGTGTCAAACTATTAAATGGCATGAAGTTGACTGATTTATCCTGACATTGTTATAAATTTTGGGAAACGCCAATGGTTGTAGAATGGTTGTCGACCTGGTTCTGCATACGATCGGATATTTGCATAGGATGTGGGCTGTCTCTCTTCTCCGTACGTATACACTCTGCATAGCACATAAAAATTTAGTCATATTCTTCTTAAAAGAATCAAAACAAAGCTTTGACCGATAATAATTCCTAATGAGAGTGCAAAGTTTGCAAAGTTTAAGTTTGTCGCGCCAATATTTCTTAAATTCCAGGTGTGCCTATCTCGAATTGATTCAGTATACCACGCCGATCTTCGCAAACAATGACACTATGTCTATACAAGCTAATTTTTCGCTAATCCCAATTAGGCATCCGTAGGAATGAGTATGACGACGACTGTATACATACATTCAGTGAATGGTGGCAAGCTTAGGGCTCCATTTGGTACAGAAGATTTTGGAAAATGTTAAATCCACATATTTTCGACTATTTATGAAAGTTATTGAGAACTGAGTGTAGTACTTCGGTAATGGTGGGCAAGAACTTACCACTTACTATATGTAACAACACAGACCCTACTATCCATTGGATATCATATTGCGGGGTCGACCTGGGGCACAGTTGTCAACCAGTTCTTAACTGATGTGTCTTGCCTTGAACACTACAATTAATTCAATTCTGAGATCACTAGGCTTATGTTGTATTGGTCCAATTCCCTTCATGTGGAGTCAGATATCACATTGTTAAGACTTCCTTCTGATATGTTTATTTCGTGTCAAGGGTATGGTATGGACTAATGGACTTATTTGTGTCTTACGTTAACCATATCAACCGATTCTAGACAACCGCGATACTAGCTCATGGTTCATATTTAGAAAAAATAATAAATACATGACTTTGTAAGTGAACAAATTAATACATCTAACTAAACCACTGTAGAACAAGCAGGCAACATTGCCAACCTCAGATAGACAAAGTTAAGACTACCTGTAAGCTATGACGTTACTGACAAGCAAAATTAAATTACTCAAGTAACTCGTGTTCAGTCTCTATTCGAATTACATAAATTACTCGACTCACTCGAATAGAAGTCAGCTCGAGTGTCATCACTACTGTACTCGTACTACCAACCACCAGACAATGAGGCATCCAGCCATTGGTTCTAATTTAAAATGATACACAAAAAACACTGTTTCAGTTTTTAACTACTGACTCATGCCGATAATCACTGCTGATTGATATTTGACATGATTACATCCGTTCCAGTGTTGAATTTTAATTATGCATTTTAATTTCCAAGACACATAACATCAACATCTAAACGTCGATAAATGTTCTAATTTATCGAAAGCCATAGAAAATTTTAATTAAACATTCCAATGTTATGCCTCTCGTTTTGACATCTTCACACAGCTTTGATGCTGTAAACTTATTAAGACCCCGAATTAGTGAATTCATGGTCACCCACAGTCAGCATTTTTGAAAATTTCAAACAAAATGTATTGTCCGTCAAAGTCAATACCGTCCGTCCGTCCGTCTGGAAGCTACTTAAAAATTCTAATATTTACAATCTTCACGATAACCATGAAATTTCACGTCTAGCTGTGAAACTGAATGTAGAACGTAATGGTTAGCATCTGACAGATACCTTATGAAAACTTATAAACAATAAAATGTGCTATTTGTATTCCAGTTTTGTATAGTTAGTAGCGAATGTGCGATGTAAATTATAAATGTATGGGCAACTGCGTAGTGAGAAGTATGTGTATTGTTTGCCTGGGAACTTTTCTATGTTTTTGTTTTCTTTGCTTGCTTCACCTGCTTCGTAAAGGACAAGGTATTGGTTTTGTGAAAGTCTTCGACTGAGAGATAGGTTTGTTAGTGTAAGGAGAAAGTGGTCTAGGTTAGGTTAGAGAGGCTCATTTAAACGTACTGATCACGTACAGTGATTTCATGGCGTTTATAAGGCCGATGGCACTACCATCATAGTGAAAGACAATGGTTAACAGGTATAGAGGCAATGAAAGTTAGGTTGTGCTTCTGATTTAGCCTGCAGCTTCTGTATGAGGACAGTTTTATTTGTATATATGTAGAACCTTTTTCATGACAGTTATACTCTCGCGTGTTTGTCACACGTTGCGAAGAGGTAGGACCGAGGAAAAACTTTTGATGTTGTCTCGACAGCAAACGTCGAACTTTATTTAGACTATCGACATTCTAAGTCGCGATGTGTAATACGAATAGCACGAACAGTTTTCCTCAAATTCGGTAAATTACTTTTTTTCTGACGGCATACTTAGTATTATATAGGGTGACATGATAGCAATGATAGACCATAGACAACGCTGTGCGCTCGCTGTTTGATGGCTGGCTAACAAATCATCTTCTCGTTCGAGGTTAATTTTTGGCTCAGCAGCTATGTCAACAAGCAGGATTGCTTGGTCGACCAAGCATCAATGCATCCACAAAGATTGCCTGCTTGGTGCGGCTTATGGCATAGCCTTATTTCTTTCGAAATGAGGAAGGAGACACCGTTACTGTCAATGGTGTCAGGTATAAAGCGATGTTAACCGACTTTCTGCGGCCAGAGCTCGACAATATCAATATATCCGAACTGTGGTTGTGAAGGAGAAATTTGGCTTCTCTGGGTCATCGCACGGTGAGGTTTATCAAATGGCCGCCGAGATCATGCGACTTAACACCACCCGATTATTTTTTCTGGGTCCTTAGACCAGGCTAACAAGCCAAACACTTTGGACAAGCTCGAGGCCAATATTCGAGACGCTATCGCCGGAATAACGCCGCACATAATGAAGTGACCGACCGCTTGAAGCACTGCCAGTGGCGGCTATTTGAATGGTGTGCTATTACACACATAATGGCATGAATATATGTATGTACCTCACACCGTTGTTCTTTTATTAAAATTTTTTTTCTATAGTTCATATCTGGTCATCCTGTATAACCCAAATGTGAATCACTGCATGTATCCTAATGTCAAGACCTTCATTCGAATCAGCCTTTCACTGTGCTTGACCAACGGCTTTAGCTCTGTTGCCGCGGACTTAACAGAACAGTAGTAAGTCATATAGACAACGGATAACACAAATTACTTTCTGGACAACCAGGATAGGTCCACTGGGCAGTTGACTTTTTTGTCAAGAAAACCAATTCTGACGATGCTATAATGCATTTTTAATTTAACTTATAATCCGGGGAAAAATTTAAGTTATTTTCATACGCAAGGCGGGTACGAGCTCCGAAAGACAAAAGCTGGAAAGGCATGCTTACAAAAAATTTCTGTAGTTGAGACCGATCTGTGTGAATCACTCTATTATAACGAATTCAAGTTAAACATACTAGAACGAGCCTTAACAATGCGACAGCACTTGACAAACTTGATTTTTATTTCTTAGCAGTAATTGCTTTTGCCGCCTGGCACATATATTACCATCTTCGTGTGGTAATGCCTTCAATGCTTCGAAAACACTATTATGGTTCGAAAGGCGGACTGATCTGGATATACCCAGCGATTTAGAAAAATGCCTGAGCCTACCTACGCCTACATCCGTTTTCATCCATTTGTGAGTATCGAAATGGCACGTAGGCTGGCCGCTTTTCCATTCTTCTCTTCTTTCACAAGCTGAAAGGTCTCTTGAAGTCTCGGTACGGAATGAGATAGTCCGAGGTGAGAACTTTCTCAAAGGTTCACTATGACTACAACTGTCTGACTGACTTATTCTTACGGCACTAATTACAGTCGAGGTTTGAACGAAAATGGCCAGCCAGCAGCAGATTATGGATATCCTCTAGTCCTGCAGCAGGTATTTATTTCATGGCCAAATCCCTATATCCTTGTGAGAGCCGTTAAGTTGGTGGTCTTACTATAGTCGTATATGTACATACATCCTGGGTTTAGAACCCCAGGTTTTCCCAAACGTTTTATTGCACTCAAACTCAAAAGAATTAGTTGTATATTTGTAAGAAGTTTGTGAGAGATTGGATTGTGAAAGAACGTTTGGTGTTGTCTGGGAATCGAACCTCGAAGCTTTCGTTTCAACATTAATGGCTGCATAGTTCAGTTTAAATAAGATTCGACAAGATAGACAGACTGCTTCATAAACAAACTTAAGCAACAGCGATTGCAAGTTTCGTTATTACCAATCAAATACAATTCATAAATTTTTCTAATAACAAATTCTCGATACATCTTGCATTTGTGCGTATCCACAAAAAAATACATACACTCCGAACTGGCCAAACAAAAACTTCAAATCAAATAGACAATCCGAAGTCTGTCTATCTATCTGCCTGTAGAACGCGTCAGAATGTATTATCGGAATGCTTCCTCAATTCAATTCACACAAGAAGCAATTACTGTTGTGTAATTAATTAAGTGCCCGTACTTTATTTTTGAAAGCATCACTTACAGTTTATGCAAATAAACAATCCTATTGGACTCTATTTATTTTGTTGTTGCTGTTGCCTTTTCGAATTCGATTTTACGAGCTCCCTCGCACGCTCATCTTATTTATTTGTCATTTTTTAAAGGCAATTTCCTGCCGTACAGCACCGAGTCCAGACGCAGTCAACATTCACAACACCCAAGTGCTATATTTAATAAGGTCCACACGTTCGGATACGTGTTCCCCGCCGACGATGAGTGCGTACTTAACACCCCGGATGCTGCTCGAGCAAAGGAAATGGATGCTTCATTTGCGTGCTTGGATTGTTTTTTCGGTCCAGGAAATAGAATTTTCATTACCTTTTCGTATTTGGTTCTGGCCGATATGGGGAGGAGGAGGAGTGTGACGGCTTCGGCTGTGGCAATTTATGAATTGGGACAAAATTAGTTCGCGGGACTAGCTAGAAATAGTTGACATTTTCTGGGGATTTTCATCTCGAACTTTTTTGCGTAATTTGCAAGCTAAATAAGCGGCAAATTGTTACTTGGAAAGAAGGAAAAAACTAGTCCAGTCTACTAAAAACTGCGTTCTGACTGCTTCGCATCTCCTATCTCCACGTGGTGGCATCTAGTAGTTTTTTTTTTAAAATTAGAAAATAGGAGATGACGAATGACGAAGATGCCTATTTAAAACACAAATTAGAATATCTTTAGCAGTAAAGAGAGTAGGGCTTGAGGTTCAACATCGCATTAAGTACAAGGAAGTGTAATAGGTGGTCGAACACCAACGCAGTTAACGTCCAGTGAATAGTGTGCATGGTACCCTGGTGATTTCGAATAAGGAACAACTCAGAGAATGGAATTATCTGTTCTACCAAATGCCCTATTACAGATGGGTGTAAATCTCTCCAGTCAAGTGGAGGAAAGGAGTGCTCACCAAACTTTCAATGAAAGGCAACCCGACGGAATGCGGTTCCTAATAAAGGGTTTTCCAATGAAGACATAACAATTTTGCATTTTAATAAAACACAGAATAATTGAGATATCGAACTGAAATTGACTCCAGGTATAGTACACATGTTTAAGTATGGAATTCGTTCATGTGCAGTTTACAGTGATAAATTCTTTGGGGCTAATTTCAGAACTGGGTTCTAGTTAACGTAGCGCATTGAGATGAAAACGAAGTCCAGCGCTGGGACAATGGATATGCAATCTACCACCTGGTGAACAGTTTGATGATTTTTGATCAGGACCAGCTAAAAGTCGAGTTGTTAACCTCTCCCGAAACCATAAAGCCAAACAAGACGGTCGATCTTGAACGTCTCTCCGCAGAGCTGAACAGAGCCAAACTTGACTGAGAACTCGGCCAAAAGTGAAAAAAAACTCCTTAGTTTTTCCTCAAACTCATCAATAACCCATATTAGCATTACAAGAGAACATATCAATAGAGTTGATAGCTTCTTAGTTCTACGAGCTCGTCTATGACCAAGGTTTAGAGAGAAGGAACCATGCCATGTGGAGATTCCCTGATGCCTGTAATTCTTTCAAACGATCTTCCACTATTCAATTGTATTTTTCCGTCTAGTTTAGGGTTAGGACCAAACACTCTCCAATCTTCCACCATTGTATGTTTAAAATTACACATAAGGAATCATGGCTTTGAGGATCACTCTTTTTCCGCACCCTACTCTGCATGAATAGTAAATCATGAAGTCTTCTTCATGGTGTTATTTGGCGGTATCTCCTCTACAACCATTTGATAAGCTCTCGCATTATAGTGTCACCATGACCTATTTTCACCCCTTTTCCAAGTTGGGACTATCCGGTTACACTTTGAAATGTGTTCCTCCATATTTTTGAAATTATTTTCATAGTACATAAGGTTCCATAAATGGAAAAATGATAAATAAGACTGTTCCAAACGAAATGCCGCCTTGTATTCGGGGACCAGAGTTAAAAAACACAATTTATTAACTGGGAGTCCGAAGGTAAGCTCTCATAGTCCTTCCATTGAAACTACGCTTATTGGTTCCACTGAAGCAGTTTGTCTTTCATATAAAAATTGAAATCGGTCCTTGATGCCCATACAAGCGACGTATACGTATGAATCTACTTGAATCTACGTGTCCTCCAATACAATCTGGATAATGTCCCTATTGTCAGGAAGATTTCCCAACATACGTAAATCATGACTAGGAGTTGAGCCTGTGGTTCAGCAGTACTTGATGGTATGTATTCTCACCAGCTAATATACAAAGGTGTTCTATTCTTTTTCCGCTGCTTATTCCAAGTTTGATGCCTGTAATCATGACCTGACATCTCAATCATATGGCTGCACTGTCGAGATATTTGTTCCAGCATATATGAAAGTACCTGGTACGGGTCCAAGCGCATACTTCCCTTAATTTTGTACTTCTTCGGTCCTTTTCTTTGTCTTACTAAGGAGTCCAAGCTATCAATGACTCTTATACAGTGGCGCAGGACTGATAATCAGCTCCATCCTTAGATTGTCACCTGTATAATTATTTACTTTTTTCTGAAACCGATCTTTCGGTTAGAGAGCACGGAATCTCCTTCGGTGTAAATTTTTTTTAAGGTTCTGTATCGGCTTACAGATTTGCAAGGACTTATAATGTCCTTGATCTCTATCTATTGCTCTCCATTAAATTATTCATCTCGTAGGTTTGAGATATTATCGCTCAACCTATGCACAGGTATTTTGCTGTTCATTTGCACTTCCCATGGATACAAACATACTCTATCTACTTGCAAGTGAACCAAAAATTCCGCCCACATGTTATTCAAAATTGCTATTGCATGTTTCTCACTTAAAACTTTCTAGGAAGCCTTACACAATATGTCAACAAATTTTATTTTATAGAAGCATCATTACTTTATTTCGTCAAAATACAGAAAAAAAAGAAAATTTCAAAGGCAAATGTTATGTCACGCAATCGGTAAAATTCAATTGTTAACAATTTTTTAAAATTTCTTACTGCTTCACATTCGTAGGTTCGGGCCCAAAAGTGAGCAGTCCAATCAATTTTCATCGACGGCCAAGAGGAGCCCACCGGCCGGAGTACATTCGCCGCGTAGAGGACTAATCAATGGACCTATCTCAAATCATCTCCATCGTACACCAGTAGCAGTGGCTGTGTCCGCCAACGGAGAACGAACCATATGTCCCGTCGATGCTGTTAGTAATCCACTAAATATTAACTGTACAAATCCATTTGCCAATGAGCACAAAGAAGCGACATTCCTGGAATCGACATCGGATGAAGCGGTCCAAAAGTTGCCATCAAAGAGGCAAAGAGCTCATTTACAAAAACGACGAAAAATTCAAGAGAAAGAGCGTCGAAGGACAGCGAAAATTATTTTAACGCAGAGGAATAGCGCTAGACCGCGACCCCCTACAATACAAAAGTGTGTCTCGGTACAAACGGATCCACAAATAACGGGTGTATATCGTCCGACCGAATACATTGGAGATCCGGGGAATCCCAGCAGTCAATGCTACGATGTATCCCTGACGCCAAAAATGAATAAGAAACCTATCTGTTCAGTAAATGACCTAGGCTGTACAAGTAAGAAGAAAGTCGCAGGCATTGATAATTTCTTCGCTAAATTTATGCCAGGTGAGTTTCAAGCACGCGCAAAATTAACCTTTCACCCAATTCATACTCCCACCCACCCTAAAATTTTATATCCCACTGTGTTACTACCAGAAATCCGTTTTGGAAGACCTTATAGTAAAAAAATCAACTATGTCCACATGTGGGCGTCGTGTCTCATGTGCGTTAGACTACGGAGCACAGGGTTCCAGGTTCAATCCCTAGACAACACCTAAAATTTATTTCCCAGCCAAACCTTTCGCGAGCGTTTGACAAACATCCGAAAGTACAACTATCATGAGAAACCTTCTCAAATAACAATTTGCACTTCGGACACGTCATTACAGTTACAGTTAGCCCCTTCTATGCGTATAAGCAATATAACACACATCACGAATGGTTGTTAGAAGCTAGGTTTTGGGTGCCATACACCATATCAAAGACTTTCCCTCTGCTACTAGCTTTAATCTAACATTACGCGTTTAACTGTCTTTTAATATTTTGGCCAGTGAAACAGCGTCTCCGTATAATTTCTCAGAGAGTACTAAACCCTTGTACTGTAATCTTTAAAACTAGACTCTTCACGAGATTTGGACCCTTCCATAAAAATTTGACTACAATCTACTTCTCAGGCTCTTACCAGTTCTGATCGCAGGAAAGCCGAATTATCAGTAACTTCGCGCAAGCAGTAAGCAGGCTCCGTTTATGAAAACATATAAGACTATTGATTACTTCATTCTTTCTGATATACATATGTACATAAGTATTTACTGAAAAATGGTTTCATTAGAGTTTAGATTAAATACTCACAAAACCAGCCTTAGACTACTAAGAAGTAAGAGCAACTTGGATGCCTTTAACTTGAGATGCATTAAAGATTTTAATACAAAATAGCTCTTGAATTCTTGGCTTCATCTGGAATCTATTTATTGACTACCTTTAGGACTGGCTAAGCCTTTTCTTCTTCTCGTAAAGAAATATGCTCTGCTTTCAGGATTATACTTCGGATTATACTAAAATCGATCATGTAGTTTTGTTGAAAGTGGAATCTATATCGATGAAAGATTTTGAAGCGGTGTCTCACATAATTATCTACGCTCTTTTGCATGTTGCATGCATCCTCAGAACAATCAGTCTTTCGATACCCTTTTATATCTGAAAAATGAATCCTCAGTAAAGCACTAAAAGTGTATAGGACCAACATAAAAGTAGCCTACTTAAAAGAATAGTAGCACTCGCTCCAAATAGGGTTTTAACGCATTTAACTCCTGTACGAGAGTTTTTACCAGACAAGGACATAGGTCAAGAACTCGTCTATCAAGGGAATTGTACGAAGCTTTCTTGGGTTTAAGAAGTTAGTCGATTTCATATACTGCCTATCGACCGGTTTCTCTTCGCCGTACGTAGCCGAAAAAGTGTGCTCCTATCAAAACATGGGCTTCCGGTTATTTTTGCGTCAGCGTGTGTCGTCATCCCTCTTTTCTTTTTCCACTCCCCTGAAGTACGCCGCTTTGAGCCTTTTCAAGATGAACCCTTCGTGTAAGCACATCCTTTGGTTTCAATGACATACCGATCGAGGTCATTAACGGTCTTGATAGAACAGGCTGCCAGTTTTATAGTGGTCGTTAAACTAGCCATTGTTCAGTAAGGCTCTTCTCTCTAAAATTGTCGTAGGCACCCTTGAAAACAACAAGACTACGATTAGTATTGTTTTAGCTTTCTTTGGTATTCTGAACGAACCGCCGTTCATGGACTTTTATGGCCAAAAACAGTGTATTCGAATCGATTACACTCTATTAGTAATGGTTAATCTCTATTAGTTGTCGATTGTGGGCACCATGGTTCAAATGGTTAGTGCCTTGAACTACAGAGCAAGGAGTTCGAGGTTCGAATACCAGCCAAAACGCTTCTCGCAAGCGTCTGACAAGCATCCGAGAGTACAAGAATAGGCCCCTTCATAACACGCACAATATGAATGGTTGTGGATGGTTGCCTATTGCGGCAAAATTTGTATTTGTTTGGTTGTCGACGAGATTCGAATCACCAATAATAAATTGGCAAAAAGATTTAACGCATCTCTACCTGAGATACCGAGTAATTGTAACCTCATTCTATCTTTATGTTTCAAGAAACAGTAGTCTATAATTGAAAGCAGTGAGCCTGAAAAATGCTACAGCGATTGGAAGGCGAAGAGAAATACTTCTAGATCGTTGGTTACGCTACTCATCCTACCCTCGACTCCGTTTTAGACCTTGTAACACTGTATCTTCCTTTCAATCAAATCTGGAGGGAATACGGGTTTGAAAGTTTTTACAAACACGAGTTCTGAAAGTACCTACATATGTACATACATACGTAGTCGATGTCTTTTGGCGGAATGGAAGGCCGGAAAGGAGAGACTTATCTGCATTTTTTATTTCACTATTCATTTATAAAACCCTCTGGAATCGTTCCCACTTTCACTTACTTTACTTTACTTACGTTCTTGCGATTACTTACGAACTTGTTCCTTCTTTTTATTTCAGAAAGCCTAAAGATTCTAACATCATTTATGGTAATGATCATTCTAATTTTCTGGCTAACATCGATCATTCTGGATGTGGAAGTACCATCTGATTTTTTCCGAATGGCTACCAACTATGTCCGGTCATTTAAATGGGGTTATTACCGCAAACAGCCACAAACCAATGCTGAAAAATGTTTAGAGTATTTAATGAATTTTTTTAAATAGTCTTGTCGTACTTTTGTAATTATTGAATAAAATTGTATTGGTAAAGAGCTTTAATTAAATTATAAAAACTCACAACTTGTTTGCTTCAAGAAATACGAGGTCGGAGTAAAGATTTATTAAATTTTATTTCTGAACTTTATATAGAAACTTTACACAATGCTTTATAAAACCCATTTTCATCTGATGATCCCATCTCTGACAAATGTATTTCCTTGACCAGAAATGTTCCGAAGTCGAAGTCGGCATATTTTTCCAACATCTTTGTTGCATCGATTTTTCTTGGCTTTGAAGGATCAACTTTTGTGCGAAAGTATCCATTAATTATTGTCATATGCAGCTTGGCAGTGTCACCATAGTCTTCGCTGTTGAGCTGTGCTTCCTTAAAACTTCTAAGCACGTTATCAGCAAAAGTTTGCAGACCCGGAGATTGTACACCACCGAATAAAACTTTAACCGAAGTTGAGACCTCATCATCAAATTTCTTTAAACCACGAACAGTGACTTCTATTGGTGACTTTTTCTGGACAAAATCTTTGCTGCGAAGTAAGAAAACAAAGTACAGGGAGAGTCATTATTACTACGTTTAGATAATTGGTAAATTAGAATTAAGTACACTCGTCTAAGTTAGTGCGTTAAGTAATAAGAAAACCTGTATCCAGTCAATTAAGATCGGCAATAAAATCGCGGAAGAACAACAAAGTCGCCGACTCAAACATAGGGTTGAAGTTTTGCTCGGGTGCATGCACTAAATCATCAACCTTGCTTTCCCCGGTGACTGGACTAACAATGTATCAGTTCTATATCAAGAAAGGCGATTCTATGTCTTCAGCACGTACCAATGTATCTGCCGAGTCAACAGATCGACGATAGACTAATTGTTCATACTAAGACAAATCCTATAAAAGACCAACGAATTTCATTGTCATGAGCTCTACAAGGCGATGCCCCAATTCGGGAACCCACCAAAACTGATACAGCTGTGTAATTCGGGAACAGTTCCTCTGAACGTTTCCAAACATGCACCGGATATCCGCAAGGAGATGCGCTGTCATGTGTTTTCTTCAATCTTGTGCTGGAACAGATAGAGCGCAGGACAAGTGTAAACATGGGAGGATCTTCAACAAATCTGTCCAGCTGCTGGGATACGCAGACCCCACTCACATTCTCGGTCGTTACCAGTGCGCCTTTATAGAACCTGTTACGGCATTTAAAGAAGAGGCGAAACGAGTTGGTCTGGATGTAAATGAGGTACCTGTTGTCACAAAGAAGCATCGGTCCACCGCTTAGGAGAAAACGTCACTGTTGGCAGTACTTCGAAATAGTTAACGAGTTTACCTACCTCGGAGTAAATATCAACTCCATGAATAACTTACTCTACGAAACCGCTGCTATTTCGCTTTGACGAAGCAAAAGGGTTGAAAACTCCTAACTCGAAGAACGAAAACATTGAACCTGCCAGTTCTACTATTTGGAGCTCGGTGCTGGACAGTAAGCAGGAAAGCAGAAAAGGTTTGGACACTTTCGAAAGGAAAATTCGTCCGGTCCCATCTGCGAGGAAGGTGAATGAAGGGGAAAATACAACCGCAAACTCAATAGGCTGTAAGCCATGGATGCTGTCCACTACATCGAGCAAATGGATAGTAATACTCCAGCAAAGAGGGTCTACGAGTGGCAGCCACCAGGTTCGTGGAAGGCTCCCGCATTTCAATCAAAGACTTTTAATGAGAGCCTTCACAGTAAAAGTAAGTACACTCAACTAAATGGTCCGACGATATTGAATAAAGGTTGGTAGGTATAAATAAAGAAATTCAAAGAACTGAAGTGTCCTTTCTGGTAATTAGACACCAATCCCAAAACCTATTTCGAGCAGATTCCATTAAGTTACCCAAAATATGTGATAAAGTCATCATGTTCCACATCAAGAATGCTTTAATGCAGCAAATTGGAAGTGTATTATACTGAAATTTATTTACCAAAAGACCCCGAAATATTTCCGCCAGAAGGTATCACATAAGAACTACATACATATCTTACTCTATCAGATAAAACAAATCAAAGTACCTACCTGCAATCCTGAAAAACTTGCACAGCTTTTTCTCTATCTACCTTATCGAGCAATGTACAGGGTGCAAAGGTGATATGAATTTTATCAGCGTCAATAAACAGGAGTTCGTCTATATCAGGGTACCCTTCTGATAAAATGTCTTCCTAAAGTAAAAATCCAAAACCATTAATTTATACCATGCATATTAGGTAAACACAATATATTAACTATGAAGTAACAACTACCCTCAGTACCTTTAGTCTCTCTAAATCTCCGTACCTTTCGAGAAAATAATATCCCATTTTCTATACCGTTGTTTTATCAAAAATATGAATAGGAAACTGGCAGAATCTTCGTCGAACGTGACCTAAAACCTCTCAATATATCTTATCACAGCATCACGTGCCTAAGCAGAGTGGGAACGCTGCCAATATCACAGCTGATGTGCTGGGTTTCACTCGCTCACAACAACAAAACCCCTAGTAGCCGTCAAGTACATGCACGTAGCAAAAGAAAAAGAAACTGGAAACTGGAACTGATGTATTTATGTACCTATATCCCTTCTTCATAAAATATTCAGTCCTGTTGACGGACCTTGGAGTAGGGATTCAACGGCGGATTACACAACTGCATCAACTTAGTTCAAAAAATTAACACCAGTCGTCGGAGATGGATCGAACATGTAGAGCAAATGGACGTCAACGGAGGAACAATGCAGTACTGTAGGGCAAGACCTTTACTTCTTAGGTCCTTAGAGATTTTGTGGGTGTGGTGGTCGAATAGTGATCGGCACAGCACCCAGATATAAACAGCCATAGAATGCACATATTAAATCCAAGCCAGGTGGGAAGATAAGCGCAACGTGATCACCTGGTTCAATCTTTCCTCTTTCCTGCAGAAGAGCAGCAATTTTATCAGCACGCTTATGCCCTTGGAGTGCACAATAGGAGGCAGTTAGCTGAGGATGGCGCTAAATAGAGAGGTTTGTAGATTCAGGGCCACTTTCACCCCGAAATATAGCGCCTCCTAAGTATGTAAATACATTACTAAGTTACATTGCAATACTTAGGGCAGCTGTTTCAAAACATTATTTCGCATTACCTACTCTTGACGGTTACACTTATAAGAGGTTACCATTATTCGCTACTACGCATTGTCTGAATCGTTTAGGCAAACACATGAACATATCTTTTGATAATTTGTTAGAGTAAAGCACTAAACTAATTAAACATCACCTTTAACTTGTTGAATGCTTTCTTCATGTCATCCGTACAAGCGGAAACACAAGTGAAGTGTGTTGGACGACTCCTCATTCGTAAAGATTTCCCCAAGGATTCCATCTTTTTTCTAGCTTCACTAACATCTTTGCTGGAATTACCTAGTGAGAAAAAAAATTCATTTATTTACAGTATTTTTTGACGTGCTGTACTCACCTTTTATCGAAATTAAAGAAAGACTAGTAGCTCTAGCGCCTGGAATTGTAATCTTTACCTTAAAATCTGATTCGATGCGTTGTTTAGTCTTGCCCCTCTGTCCTATTAATCCACCGTAAAGTGCGCTTTAATTATATATACATATACATATGTACATGTATAAATGTTACTAAGCGAAGTAAACTAAATTCATAGATCATTACTTACCGAGGGACATGAAAAGAGGTTTCGAAAGTATTATTACCAAGAGCATTAACCACGTACGCTTCCATGATAACGCCGTTAAATGTATGGCACAAACTATAGGTTATGAGTGATGTATGGAATAGGATTTTCAAATTAAATCTGTTGCTAATTGAAAAAATGTATTAACCAGAAATCATTGAACAAAGAGATCAGGAGATATTGAACCACTGATAACCTATTACATAGATAGTCAGCTTCCCGATCCCCTGCCCGAAAACACCCTCAAAGGGTCTGTCTGTGTCTGTGGATTGAACTTTCTCGGCTTTCACAAGCTATTCTCACGCATATTGTTACATTTTCTCCAACTTTGTTAGAAATCCGTCATCACCACTAAACCGATCAATTCACCCCTAAATCACAACAACAATAAGTCAATTTCACAACAACAACGCGTAAATTTGACGGGCGATGACAACCGATTTGTGAAAGTGTTTTGGGGCCGTTCACTAGATATTACAAATATTTAAATTTGTATTCTTATTCTTTAGTGAAAGCCAACTGTAATTTGTCCTTAAGTCGAACCTTGGAAATACTTATATACTTTATTTTGCTTACTGAATAGGTCTTCCCTAGAGCAAAGTGTTTAGTTTCTACAAATCAGAACTAAGTATGTACGTAGGCATCAAAAAACCCTTAAACCAGTTTTTTTCCTAAATTTAATTTATTTGAAGATCTACACATGTACATATGTGAACTTGAAGTAGTGTCTTTAACCAATTTATTAATGTAATATTTTACCATATAGTGCAACTATCAGGGCAGTACCCGGTATGGTCTTATTGACTAGTATATCAGACGCAGAGAACATATGTATGTGGCTTATCTTATCTAATTAAAATCTCTAATGTATACGCAATTTGTCTATATGTTTGTTACAATAGGTCTGTTCCCTATAATTCGTAGGTTAGATTCCTTAACTAACTCCTTTCCCTTACACAAGGAAATCTTAAAAGAGAGAACAAAAAAGGGTAAAACATTTTCGCTGACAAAACTTACGACGTTTTACCCCACAAATTTCTGTTGGTACGTGGTGTACGATCTGTCAAACTCATTTCAAATATGTATTGTTCTTTTTTCAGATTTTAGTTATTTTCACCTATTTTTGCGTTGACGTTTTAGAATAGCTAGCATTGTGTCAAGTGTTCCCTAACTTTTTCATATTTTTACCTCTCTCTTTGAGAATTTACGAATTTTAGTGCAGAAAGTAAGGGAACAGACATAATCAATGATTAATTCGTCATGTATGTACATGCTTTAATTCTTAATAGTGGAACGTAAACTAGTCCTACGCAAAATCAGTGTCTAGAAAACAACACAGGATTAGAATTAGGTCGAAAGAAGAAGAAAAACCATAAGACTACACCACAACCATAACAAAAACAACGCACAAAATATCAACGAACTTAATTTTCGTATGTTTATGAAAATCCTCCACCTTTATCTGATAGCTGGCAGCCTTTGAAATACGTTAAAAGGTAGCACCACTAGCAAATTGCTGTCGCCAAGCATTGACGGTAAGAATTGTTCTCGAAAATTTATTAAAAACTATACTCACTAACGAGAAGCGAATTACAACCAAAACAATATAAACATATGGGTTTTGGAAGGAAAGATGCACATAAGTTTAATATCTCTTTACTCAATGATTTCTATTATTAACCATTAATTATTAACCAGCAAACTTCATCACATTCAATGAGAATTCAGCAAAGTGAATGATTATTTATGATCATAGTATCTTTTTACGACATAAACCCAACTTCCAATTATCACCTTTGCACACAATTGCCGGTATGACAAAATCGAATTGTATTCCGTTCTCTTGAAATCAATGGCGGATATTGTGAATTCAAGATCGCTCCGTTTATATTAAATTTAAGATCGAGGATAAGACCGATATCATATGTACACATTTATGTTTGATATAACTTGCGTTATGGATCACCTCAGTACCATATGCAGGTATCATATGAAATAAACACACTTGCACGCCCAACTACTTTGTTTTAATGATCAAAAGCATCCAACTAATGTCCATTGTATGAGTACCTGTTGCATTTTAAGAATAAGCTAAGTGAAAGCTATTCGACACTTTTAATGAATTGCTGCTTATTTATTCGAAGCAAAACACATTTATTTAAAAACAGAAAACATAAAGAGAAACTATTGAATGTCTGCCACAGAACTTATGGTCCACTATAAAATAATGTAACCATTTGCTTCTCTATAATTAATGCCTTTGACTAGGAGCATGGAGTTATATGAAATTCCTTTGCTTCTACTAGTAAAATGATATATGAGAGGAATGTTCGACGAGTCTGTGTAGGCAACCATATGCATCCAGTTTCAAAAATGCCTCAGGTGGTAGGATAAAAGAGCCGAAGACCATTTCATACTCTGTAACACAAGTTATTCATCGCAATGTCCAAAATCATTTAACATTGACTTCGTTCTCTCCAAATCAATCTTTCGTTCCTTTTTTCAAACTCATCATTATTCTCCATAAAGACAGAAGAAAGAGGAATCCCCTTCTCAGCATAAGGCTGTATAAATTTTAGACGAAAGTCAATGTGCACGAATTGTCTTATTTTGTTCTCTTCTCCAAAATATCGCAGCAATTCCGTTATAAGAAAAACTTACTCAATTCATCAATCTGCCACCTCCATGCTTAACTGTGTACTGACCTTATCATCTGACATATTGTGCCACTAGAAGCAATATTCAATTGTGAACTTATCTGTCCAGAGAATGTCTCTCCATTTAGTCAGTGGTCATAGACTTTGTTCACGTGTGGTTGATGCATTAATTGAGAGAATCGTATACCATCGATGGGAACTGTCATTCAGGAAAACTATAGAGCATAAGAATATATGAAAGCCGTTGGAATCAAGATAGCCAGACGAAAAAACCGTATCATACCCGACATCTATAATATGTAGCTAAGGAAATACAGATTCCATTATGATTCTTCTTCTTCTACAACCCGATAAGTTTCCACCAATAATACGAACATATTTTCTAAGAAACTGGCCAAGGAGAGGTACTTCCTCCCGTCATTCCAAAAACAAAATTAAAGTTATTAATATATGAAATATTAAATAGCTATCATTACTCCACCAAACCTGTTACGTGTTTAAAAAAATAAAAACGAAAAGTAACAGAACGAATAAAGGTGCTCCGAAGAAGTTAATGTTGTAGTTTTGGGCTTGAGAACACATATTGGTTTCGGAGCAAATTTCAAATAACTGGTAAACCGTTTGGTAGCCTAACCTTTCATTGGAAAGAAGCAATCAGTTTTTACCTTACTCTATTTTATTATAAAAGATTAACAAATAACTTGCACTTTAGTCAAATTTACTTAAATCTATACCGCAGGAAACTCCGTTTATCTGGTGCTGCTGTTGGACTCCCGTTTCTTCGCTTTGTGGGATAAATTCGCGGAAATCTTTGTCAATATCAACGACAGCAGGATCAAGTTTCTCGTGCAATGCAGCCATCGTTATCAAAATTGCCTCTTCTGTTCGAATAGTTCTCGATCCCTGCGATGGCAATACGTTGACGTAATGATCGAACAACAGTTTTGGGTCGTCTACTTTAAGCTTATCATCGTTAGACACCGCCGCTTCCAGCCCCTTAAGACCACCGAACACTATTAATAGATGATTGTAATGCATTGACTTCTTCTCAATATCGGTTACACTCGATCCTCGGTCAGATGTTCCCACAGTTACATCATATCCTCCCTCATAGGGCGACTTGGTGAAGATTTCGGAGAACGAATGAGCTATGCGCACTGTGTACCCCCAATAGACGCCAGTTTCACGCCGTGGTTCATCCGGACTCACAACAGTTCCTCTCATTTTCTTCGGCTTATGTTCTAAAATGAAGACCAGTCTAATTAGAATCTCAACTCAATATGGTTAAAGGCTTACCATTCAGACAATCCATTCGCACTGTAACTCGAACTCCAGGCGCAATCGACTTGTTCACCATAACATCGCCGAGTAGACCGACATTCACGTAGCAACGATCTTCCTTGGCCTGCTTATCTGAAACAACACCTTCACGATAGAGAAAGACGTTTTGTTGCCTTAAATGATGCGGTGCGTCCAAGGGATTTAGCAAACCGGAAAACTTCAAATCCTTATGCAGCGGAAAAAAGTACTTTCTCAGATATTGAGGACACTCCAGGTATTGCAAGATACGTGCTAGCTGGAGAGAGCTTCCACGTACTGAATGCTCCTGGCCGTCATCGTCAGTTGTTGTTTTTGTTTCTCTTGCCGTAGCTATCCCAACGTCATCGAAAACTACGACTTCGTTAACGCGGAATATGCACGCAGCTCTGGCGATTTGACCAGCTAAATAGCTTCTTAATTCCATTGACTGTGCATTCTCTAGAATCGAACCTGGAACTGCGATACTCACTGTAGAAGGTGGTTTCTTTACTTTGGTGGAAGTTTGTGACTGAACAGATTTAGCCAACTCCTCCAGTTTGTTGGCCTTGTCCAGTTTCTTGAGGACGTTCTCTTGTTTCCTTTGCTTTTTGAGCGTTTTACGCTCCTCATTTATTTTCTTCCATGATTTAGTTTGGTCTGGTTTCTGGGACATTTTTAAAAGAATTCCAAACAAACGACGGGGCGAGAAGAAATGTTTAAAAGAAGATGTAAAATGAAATGTCAGTTAATTTGTTATGACAGCCCGAGGAACATGTGCTCATAGTGGGATGTGTTCAGAAGTAAGGTAATGAAAGGCCATTGAATCCGTATCTGAAAGCGCAATCGTGGTGTTATAATATTAACACTTGATAAATCCGGGCGCAACTTTTGGTGTTCTTTAATATTCGAAGCTTCATCTCTTCGCTCAATAGACCAACGCGTCGGGTGTGTCACTATCATATTTGGCGCGACAGGAACATAGAACCAAGGGCATAGCTTCTCACAGCCATTCGTGTTGTACGCGTTATATTCCTTACTCGAATGGAGGCGGCTTATAGTTTAATGTCATATCCGAAGGACAATTTGTCATTTGAGAAGCTTTTTCATGACAGTTGTACTCTCGGATGATTTGAAGGTGTTAAACCTGGAACCCTTGTACTTTAGTCCACACTTATTTTCAATAATAAAATAAATTAAATATACTGAAAGAATGAATGAGTCTACGACTCAAGCAAAAACCAAAAATGTTTGAATACCCAGATATCTCCGTAGGAACACACAAACTGGTTTTGTATTTGAATGACCAGCTCACTAAGCTTATTGCTTGCTCTTGCCATATTTTGAAGTGGTCGAGACATTTGTCCTTTAGCTGAGAAGTTCGTTGCAAGGCTGAAATTATTTTCCACTGACAGAATAAGGATTATAATGTCGTCAGCATAGTTTTGAGCAAAAAAAAAATCTTCTTTCATTTGTCAAAGTCATATGGGGAGTTATTTTGCTTATTTTATTTTCTCGGAAAACAAACATAAGTATCCACCGAATTTCTTTAGGTTTCTCGTCGACAAAGCAGCTTGAAGCACATCACTGATCTCCAACAGGAGAGATGCATCCCTAGTGCTCGTTACTAATAACTGTCATTCTCAATTAATCAAGGTTTAAGTTTACTTTACGAACTGACATTAGTGGATTCATATTTGTTTCTGACATGACACCGACATCTAAGCAGGCGTTTATTTCTAATATCAGCTTTAATAAGTGCAATATTCAAGATGAGTAGAGAAATCTTATCACCACCAATCCAAGTAATAGGTAAAAAACGTTACCGTGTCAATGTGATCCGCGAAGACTATGGTGGACCCAGCGCGAATATGTTTAAGACAGGCTATCATGAACAAGGTAGTTACTACCATGTCACAGTCAATTAATTTGAGCTCATGTAAAATCCTAATCCCGTTAGATCTCTATGGAGAGGATGACGAGGACACGTACGAAGTTGAAGAGCTGGCTAATTCTGTGTTTAGATCTTCGTTCCATGTACCAAGGTAAGTGGCAATTTGTCTTTTGGTAGGCAGATATGTATATCTTCTACTTTTGGCAGAGTCTTCTATGGTGGGCTAATTGGACAAAAGGGAATGACCAAAAAGCGAATAGAATCAGAATCCAAAACTGAGATCACAATCCCAGGCGTTAGAGCAACAGGTGACTCATTGGTTTCAATAAAAGGTGAGAGAATCAACTAGTAATATTTATCTGTGTAATCTTACACCAAGCCAGGAAAATCTAGAAAGGATGTATGCGCTGGGAGAAGACGACTTGAGTTGGTGATTGAATCCCTACGAAAAAAAACGCGTCCAACACATTTTAGCTGCGTTCCCGCATGCACGGAGGAGGTGAAGAGTGCATTCAACAAATTCAAAGTGAGTTCGAAGAAAATATGAATATTTCCGTTTAGAGGGTTTTTATGGAACTATGGCTACTAGATTGAATAGTCTAGCTACCAACTTCTTCGTCGGCTCCTTAGCTTCATCGTGTGCATGGCAATTATGCCGGAGATGGCCCAAGCGTCAATACAACTAAGTTTATACCAAAGAAAGTGTCCTCCTCCTGGCTTTTTCAAGAGTGCTCAGCGACTGTTATCAGGTACCTCTGCAGCTCCTATCCTATTGCGCCTTATCACCCACCCGGCGATCAACGTACAGCAATTATCTTCCGAACGATGTTGGTTTCTAAGTGAAATGGATGATTCCTGTATCAGACGAGCTACTTTTCAAATTATGGTTTTCAGTCATTATTAAGTAGAAGTAGAGCATAATTGCATCATGCTTACAAGTAGTCTATTTACCGAATATTAAGATGACAATGTCGACAGCGTTGACCGTCATGTTATATTGAATTTCCAAAATTTCATTGACTACAAGAAGCTAAATGAATGGTCAGAGAATCCCCCTTATGTAGTGCCCCTGTTTTCCTGCTGAGGCAAGTATACGTTTCTTTAGCATCAGCTTAATTCAATCTCAAAGTTGCCATTCAGATTATTTAAGGGTCCTTTAATATCAAAAAATGCCCTCAAAGTAAACTTGTGATAAATCATTTTTTCCAACGTCGATACTACTTTGCAATACCTTTCATATACGGATGCCGTGATTTAGCGAGATAATTGTCGTTGTTCAATCAACTGCCTAAAGTGTTCATGTATTGATTGTAAGATTACATACAATTTTTTATTTAATGACTGAATTTGGTCTCATATTTGAAGTTCTTGTGTTCGAATAAGATTCTCGAGTGCTAGGCTGTTGTCATTCTTTCGTGGCTCTGTCCCAAAAGTTCCGAATGCCTTCCTAAAACTTACTGGATATATGTATCTAGTATCCTGTGACACCTTGTTTAAATTGAAACATGCTTGTAATTCTTTCTCGATGATGATTTAGAGTAGACCTGAAGATTTTTCTACGTTCTAACAATATTTTTCTTTTGTAACGGTGACTTAAAAAATCCTAGGGCAAGTGCATTTTTCCAAATGTTTCCTATAACATATGGGTTGATAGTTAAGCTCTTTACTACCAGCCTTGAAACGCTGCAGTAGATCGTTTAAAATGGCTTGCGTGTAAAATCTCTCATTTTATGATATTTGGTAAGCAGTAGTACTTACTGATGTACGCTGGTAAGCCGTGTTTTGGGCTAACGCATCGCAACGTTGTATATCAATAAATTGGATATGCGACTTGCAGACTCATTTTTTTTTTTGTGTGACCTGCTTCCAATCAGCAGTGTACAGACCTCTTCGACATTGCATTCTATTCTTGCCCTAAATATGGGGACGAGGCTGCCATTTGGATTCAACGGTGAAGAAATCTGGTGTTAGTAGTCAGCGTGTTTTTGGCGATTACTCTAAGTAGCCACAAGTTGTTTACTCGAGGATGTGTTTTATCCTGATACGTTTTTCTGATCACAAAAGTTCACATCTACCCGTCCACACCATCTATTATACAAAGCTTCAGTACAACTTTATTATATCTGTACGTAGCTTGATTCTATTCTTAAAGAATAAACTCGACGCCTGTGTCCTTATAGATGAGTTATGTCTACATGCCGAATGCATATACAAAAATTTGAATTTTCCTTTTCATTTCATTTGTAGCAATCTGTCCTTGCCGAGGACTTCCCAAGCATTGACGAGCACCTGTTCATCAGTACGGAGAAAATTCATATCACATTCGCCACATGCACACTGCTAGATGATGAAGAACGCGTAAAAGCTGCTCAGATATTCATGGACTGCAAGTTAGTATTCTCATTATATCAATTGAAACATTTCATTATTCCGTATGAAATTTCAGAGAGTTTGTGGAGAACAAGCCACCAATTGACGTCTATATTCGCGGATTGGAGATAATGAACGATGATCCCAGTTCAGTTGCTGTGTTGTATGCTCGCATTGACTCACCCGATCTACAAGTACTGGCAGATAAAGTGTTACAGAAATTCAAGGATGCTCACCTTAATAATGATGATAAGGGAGATAGTTCTAAATTACACATGACCGTAATGAATGGTAAATATCGTGAACAGATTGATGCGTCAAGCTCTAAAACCTTTGATGCAAGACACATTCTAAAGAAATACGCTGACTTCGATTTCGGAAAGTTTCGAGTCAAAGAAATTCATTTGTCACAGATGCATACGACGGGTGAAAATGGATTTTATGTAGCCACGGGTATCGTTAGAGTTTAAAATGTTTTTAAATTTTCTTTAAAAATAAATTGTGTAAAAGGATTGATATATTAGTTGGGTTTTATGTATTTACTTTGTCTCAGATTATACCCACGAAGGATGTGTTGGAGACATACAGGCGGGAACTATACACGATTGTACAGTGTTCGTACGAATGTTCCTTAAATCTCGCTCTGACCCTGACTACTCCCTTTATCAGCACACACATAAACACTTCGCTGAACTAAGCGAGGTTCTTTATCATGATTACATTGTCCGTATGCAATCAAATCTAATTTCTGACCCTAAGCGTTTTTATCATTTCATTAATTTGAAACGTAAATCCGACAGCTATCCATCTACCCTCAAACTTGCCAACACCTCCTCGTCGGACCCTAAAACTGTTGCAAACCTATTTGCTCACTTTTTTAGCCAGTCGTTTACTGACCACACCCCCGAACCTGACCTTGACTACTTCTCTTACATGGGTAACTGCGCTCAAACATCCTTAGTCTCGGTCAATATCACTTCGCAACTTGTCACGGAGAAGATTAATAATCTTAAGGATGACTACTCCCCCGGTCCTGACGGGTTGCCCGCTATTGTCTTAAAAAAATGTGTGGCACACTTGGCGAAACCCTTGACCTCTATTTTTCTCATGTCCATTTCTCAAGAATATTTTCCTTTGCTTTGGAAAAAATCATTTATCACACCCACTCATAAGAAAAGCCCAAAGAACGATATAATCAACTATCGACCTATAGCCAAACTTTCATCCATACCCAAACTCTTTGAGAGCATTGTATACGATACAATACGATACAACACGGTTTTCTCAAAGGCAGATCGACAACCACCAACCTAACAGAATTTGTTTCTCAGGCACTGTGTGCATTTGAAGATGGTTGCGATATTGATGTAATAGCTACTGACTTCAGTAAAGCTTTTGATAAAATCTCACACCCAATTATCATTCTGAAGCTGAAAGTTCTCGGTTTTCCACCAGGTTTCATCAGATGGATCCAATCACACCTCGAAAATCGGCAGTACGAAGTTTTATTTAGGTCCTCTGTCTCTAATCCCTTCACGGCAACATCAGGCGTCCCTCAAGGCAGTCACCTGGGTCTCTTAATTTTTGTCCTTACCACTAATGATGTCGAATGCATTATCAAAGACTCCTATCTTTCCATCTATGCCGATGACATGAAAATATTCAAATTCATATCTTCCACCACGGACTCTCGCTTTCTCCAAGACGACCTAAACAGATTTTTTACCTGGTGTCAAAAAAATTATCTCGAACTTAATACCAGCAAATGTCAATACATGACGTACTCCCGTAAACGCCTTCCACCCCACCATAGGAATTACAATCAGAACATTGCACCCAGATTTGAAATTTCCATTGGGACCAGCAAACAGCCTTGTTGTTCTTTATCTTTATAACAGCAATGCCAACTTGTAGGTTTTTTTTTATATATTTTTTGGAAAGTAAAAAAAAGACTGTGTGTGGGACTTTAATCCAATAAATCCACCTCCTGCTTTTGATCTCTGGTCCTCACGCTACCACTGTAAGAGTTTCGTCATGGAGGGGACTTCGTTAATTTCCTTTCGTATAAGTATTAGTTCGTGTTTAAGTCATTTCGTTCTTTGTACACGTTTATATGTTTGCGGCTTGTGTTTGTATGCCTTGTAATTATGTATACTTCAATGTGACCTTTGGGTTAGCGGCATTTCCACATTGTAGCCTCAGATGCGTATGTACCATTGTGGGCCCATATATGTATGTACATATGTACGCCACAACTATCTTGTTTTTGCCTTTTCTTCGCTTTCTCTTATTTCTCGCTCTAATATCCTTATTTTGATATATGTACATCTTTGGCATAAAAAATCACTACATTCCAACTGTTTTCCGATTCTACCATGTGGTGCATTACATAGTCTAGATTTGGTGTTTCTTCCAGTATTGTTTGTAGTGCTTCTATTTGTAGAAGGAATCATGGACAGTGAAAAAATACATGCACCACCTCTTCGGGGGTATCACTGGACGATGGACAAGTAGGGAAGGCATCGTTCTTAGGTTGATACAGATTTAACCAGAAGCAGCAAAGTCCTGTGAATAGTTGCGTTATGTACAAGTTAACTTTAGCGTGTCTGCAGTTGTCCGAAAAGCGCTACTCATTTTGAGTGCACATTTATTGTTGATTCTTTTTTTGAACGAAGTTAGCTCTCATAGCTCCGGTTCAAACTGGGGATCAATAAAGCACTATGGATGTTACTACTTTATCTAAAAAACTGTGAGTGAGGACTAATTCATTGGTGGAGGTCCAATTATCATCAAGTTATACATACCTACCCGCTTCTTTAACAGACTAAAACGCACCAATATACGCACATCCGATTTATTGTTAGTTTTTTTTTTTTTTTTTACTTTTACAGTTTAACAAAATTGTAGGCTACTTACACTAATTTATACACATAATACGACATAATATTTCTATACCTCATTTATACAAAATACGTTTTCTACTATGCTGCTTTTTATTTTTACTTTTTAAATAGCCCGCATTTATTAAATATAAATAAACTATATATTTGTTTCCCTTGTATTTACATCTTCATAATTATAGTTTGCCAAATAATTTCAAAACTGTTTGTTTTTTCTTTCTAAATACATAGTTAAAATAAATTCAAAACAAACAAAAATAAAAATGTCTGCGAAATCATTAGAATTAAAATCGTTTTTAGTGAAAAATCAGTCACACGCAACTGTGCCCAGGACATACAAATCCCATGTACTTACTACTAGTTCTCAAAGCAACAACTTTGTGTATTTATTTTCATTGTAAATACTTAGTACACTTTCATTTTAATATCTAAAACTAAAATTGTCATATTGTTGGAACTTTGCATATACATTACATACCTATGTTATATATTGTTTTGTATGCAAAAGTACTATTGTTCTCTAAAATAACTTTTCTAGTTGACATTTTTAATTGCTGCGACAATCTTTGGAAAAATTATTAAATTCTATTGAATGGTCGTATCTAAAAAATTGGTATCATTATAGAGGTCTCCTTCGATATCAATTCGGGTGTCACTTCCCAGTAGCGATTCGGCGTCTTCGTCCAGGTGTCGGATTGGAAAACTAAGTCCATCGCCAAAGCTACACATCGGGTTGGATGAATTTATTTTTAAAATACGAAAATGTAAATTAGGTGACTGAAAATGTGTGAACTTACTATGCGCTTAAATTAAATTTTTGCTCAGGATAGAAGTACCAATATGTATGTTAAATGTTTGCATATTCAAAACATTACCTGTATGTACATACTACCCACAGTTGTTTGAAAACATTTAAACAATCGTTAACACAATTATGTAAAATGATTGCAAACACTATTTGGAAATATGTACATACTTGTGTGTGATAAAAGTTTAAAACATGTGTTTCGAAAACAGCAGGCAGAATTTAAAAAAAAAGTGCCTGCATACTTTCCACCGATATGTACAGACATGTACTGTGTTTAAAAAAACTGTGTGCATAGTATAGCCGGTACCATTAATCTGAGTAATTTGCTACTGGCTCTAAGCCTTTCGTGTTATTCCAAAAAGACCGGTTCCAGCAATAGCATGAGAAAAAGCTAAAATGAGGAGTAAACCCTATCACCAAATTCCTAATCCATCGTGAAGCAACATACGCCTATGGACGCATGGTTAAGAGGGTGCTAAGTTACTGGAATGCAAACTCCAAGGACCTGGCGATCTTAGGTTTTAAGCTAGCCTTCCTTTGGTATACCGGCCTCTGTCATGGGCGGCCTCCTATCCCAGAGACTTGTGGGTTCAAAATTTTTAAAATAACAATTAGAAATCATGGGACTGATGCAACTCAAATCGCATCAACCTTGAGTTCTCGACCGCGAACTCCACCATGGTCACAACTTTCGCTATGCTGTGGCGAGAACCCAATCTATCCAAAGAGTTCAGAAGGCGCAGCCATATAGGCCCCATTTAAACCCTCCGATGGTGTCAGAACCGGGGATGTGGAATTTCCCATGTTGTTGATGCTTGTAGCGTCATCTCGGAGAAATCCGGTTGGTTTTCAATTAGGAAAATGCTAGATGAACTACAGATCACGGAACAAACGATGGATTCATTAAGTTGAGTAGGCAAAACCCTACCGTAGTATCAAGTGAACTGCCGTCACAGCACTGATTAGGTTCTGCTCTGAAGGTGACAATCATCTGAACACATTCTCTGTGAATGTACTCCTTCACATTAGTGTTACATCGCATTTGTCGGCAGGAATTAAAAACTCTGCGGCTAAGGACGTACTTCCTTTCATTAAGGAAGCGATGCGACTCTTCGAATAAATCACACCCTTGGATAAAATAGATCTTTTCAGGTAGCAGTGTCAGTGTTATTGTTTTCAATGGATCTTTTAAGATTAATTTCATGGGAAAAAGACCATATATAATTTTTACTCAATAACATCACTCCGTCATGGCACGACCATATTAACATGAATAGTAGAACTGAATTTTGCACCGATACGTTCACAGGTTGGCTTGAGCCAAAAACTACTAAAACGGATTTAGCTGGAAACGGGGCAAAACTTATTAGTAAAGTCTCATCTCAAACGATTAAGGAGCCTTTATGTAACTCCTTTATGATCAGTCCTATTTTATTACTCTGCAACGAAAGCTTATGCCAAAAGCGAACGAAGATTTTTATTGGACGAATTGCTCATTTGACATGGCTAGGTGGTGTAGAGCGAATAGACGAGATGGTAGCGTTTCACGTCGTAGATTCTTTGAAGCTAATTCTGAGGTATATAATCACTAGAGAAAGACGCCACGGTTTTAAAAATAAAACTATTGGTAGCAGTGGGCAGTAAGAAAATTGGAAAATTACAGATTGTCATAACCTTGTATTACCCGAGGGTAGATAAAAGGAGAAAAAGGAGTCATGAAGAAGGTCTACGAAAATGCCTTTCCTCTAATGACGAGAACCTCAGATCTTCGCGATCTAAAGGGAAATCATTCCAAGAAAGTTCAAAAGTCCAATAAGCACCTCCCAACGTAGTTTCTGGACGAACATGAAAATGTTAAATGATGCGTGCTTTAGGGCATAATGTAATCAATTGGCACATGCTACATCTGTCTATTACCCTTGTGGAATTTAGTTGAAATCTGTTTGCTAAACTAGTTCGTTCTTCTAGTTCATTTAATTCAGTATAATTCACTGCTCGAGAAATTCAGTCTTGTGCGATTTTAGCAAATACATTGCAAAATTCAATTCAGGTAGGACAACACAACCATGTACTAATGCTGCTGTGTTATGGTTAAAACAAAAACAACGCTTATCAGATCTGCGCGAGAAGGGAATGTGTTGTGTCTATGTCTTGCCTCGAAATGGTCTGGATTTATTTTTTGTTTAAAGAAAACTTAGGTAAAGCGTATTCTGGAATTGAGGCTAGATTGTTAAGAATTGTGAAGTGGACTCACGTATTGATTACTTGACCAGTTCTGTCTTTACATACTAAACTTTTACTTAAACTACTTATATTTTAAATGAGCGGGAGGAATATCAAATGTACTCATCAAAAAAATATCCACGCATCACGTTGTTTGTCCAGTTGGTACGCATCGATAACGTTTGTCATGCGTTCAGAAACATTTCCTCGTTTGAAACCTATGACTCTGCATCTAAAACTCATCCATGTATTCAAATTCCGTATGAATATGCAAACACACAACACGGTACAAACATCATTTGGCAAATTAAAAACATTTATCTCCATTAATTATGTTTTGCTTAAGAGAAACTAAATTTCATTTTCACATTTAAGGATTGACAACATTAATTGGTTTAACTGAGCATACAAAAATAAAATTGCTACTATCAACAATTTGTAGACAACTAAATAAAAAAGTAAAAATACAAACAACATCATGCTAAAATACAATTTTATTTAACATAATATTTTTTTAAGGAAATTACATTCAAATTTACATTAAAAACAAAATTAATTTAAATTGAGTAAATTTTTAGCTAACCTTATCATAGTTACAATTTCATGAAATTAACTAATAAACATTAAAACATTTCTATTTCAATGTGATTTTTACTTTAGAATAAGTATTGGAAGAATATAAATTTGATTTAAAAAAAAAACAGTATTAAACATGCGTGAGGTAAATAAATGAAAAAATTCGATCTAAGTGCGTCTTTATTGCAAAAAATATAGTGACAAGAATATCATCGGAATGGCTTTATATATAACCCTTTGACTATGTTTTTTTAAAGTCTGATATCTATTTGTTTGTACTTAAATATTGTATCTATAAATATAGCTCAAATGTAGTCTACTAATTTACATACAAACGTTCATAGAAAGCCCATGAAACATCTGAAGTCTAAAAGAAGGATACTCTTTATTGTAATTCGGGGATACTTTGGCAATCACGGGAAATAAAAGCACGAATACATAAATAAGTTGATTTCAACGAATCTCAGTCTGTATGATGCCAACCAGAAACCAGAACAGTTTATGTTTTTTTTTGTTTAAATTTAAGTCAAATCACTGGTGTCAAGAGTATCAGTGGAGACCTCCCAGAGATTATAATTCTATCTCTAAGCAATTGCTCTGCGGTATCGCAGGGTAACAAACTAAATAACAATGCAAATTCATTTTTAAATCATTATACAACTAGCCGACTCTATTTGTAAGGCGCACGAGTACAGCAGGGTCTGGCTTACATAACATTTGGTGACCAGAAAGCGGAACGTTTCAGTTATAAGAGCTTAGATCAACAGGTTATAAACATCAACGCGGATTGTGTTCAGTATAAATTCAACCGCCAATGGAATCAAGCGTAAGTCTGGGTCTTAAGAAAATTTTCCCAAAGTTTGTTCAGCAAAACTATACGCGCATTGTTATCATCTTAGATACATATATCCGGGGAAGGCAAACAAGATCGAATTTCACCTTTTTTAATCGAATTCAAAATATTGGATATTAGAGATCAGATATTGACCACCCACATCGTCAGCCTACAATGATCAGCAAAAATGAACTTACAAGTATGAGTCGAGCATTCATGATCTTATCTTCATACAAATTGCAATCCAGCATAAGTATATGAGTAGTCCCTCGTATGATTATTGTACAGCATGCGGTATTGCAGAAGACCTGGTGCAGAAGTTACAAAGACGAAGAGAAATTCACAGAAATATACTCAAAAATACAAGTCAACTGGAGATGACAACTGTTCAATGTGGATTTCCAAAAGAGTGGCAAATAGCGTTGTCTCTAGCGAAGCTTAAGGACCTACTTTTCTCGTATAAAACGCAGCTTTCGTGCATTGGACTCAAAGAAGTTCTATCCACTCTATAATCTGCTCAAATGTTGTAAGTATTTATTTGAATTTTGTGGCGTAGAACGTAGAGCAGACCGGAAAATATCTAAACCATGTGGTTATCGGTAATGTTCTGATATTAAGACTCACCTTTGACTTACAGAGAAAAGAATTCTTCAGTGTTATCTATAATACAGGTTCGTAAGTAAATTTTTAATAGGCACATTTTCTTAAGAACTTAAAACTTCAGATTTACCACAAAACCTTCTGCGAAAAACTGAATGTACGATCTCATTTTCATAAATGTATGTTTGGAATTTCACAATCAGTAAAGTAACATAGTAAAACAAGGTTAAAAACATCTAGGTAACCACTTACTCTGCAATCAGGGGTTTGAAACATGATAAAACCAGTGTTCTGGGAGTATATTACGCAGTGGAAAGAATGTATTTTTTTATCCTAAAAGACTAATTAGTAGTATGTAGCTAGCCATAAACAGATAACAGACGTTTTCTAATTGATAAGATAAAGGCACTTGAGTAATTGTATGTCAAAGGGTTAACAACAATATTACTATATTACGAGTACTTTGCAAAACTGTGAAAAAAAACGTAAAATTAAAAATATGTTTATGTGTCTGATAACGAATATTATCCATTCAGTCATACGAGTGTAATCTTCCATTATGATTAGGATAATACAAAAATAAAAACAATACAGTACAATAAGAGAAAAAAAATACCCAAAAAAATATATTTTATAACATTAAAAAATATAATACAATAAGTAAAAAAAGAATAAACATAAAATGTATTTGTAATTGTAAAAAAGAGCTTATGCGAACATCTATGAAAACTATCAAAAATGAATGACGATTCAAATCAGGTTCGATCAAATATTAATAATGCTAGCAGAATTTGGACTGTCCGCCGCCGATCGATCGATCGGGCTCGTCATCGTCGGCTCACATTTGACGTCCGAATTTGTTAATTGATTTCTATTTTGTATGCTAGCATCATCAATTCCATTCACAACAAAAACATGGGGATCGGCTTGATTGCAATTGCTATTTTGCAGATCTATGATAACATTACCATTAGCGATATTGGCAGCATTTGTTGATAAACTAGCATTGGCATTGCCATATGTGTTATTTAATGGCAAAGTGTCAATCGGTTGATTTAAAAATGTATCAGTTGGTTGATCTAACCTTGTCTGGGTGGCTCCCATTGATTCGTACGCGGCACTCTGATGATGGGATTGTGTCGGGTATGTTATACCATCACCCAAACTAGAAGCAAAATTCGTTGGTTGATATGATTTTATTACAAATTGTTTCTTTCTTTTTTTAATTTTTAGTTAAATAAGAAACATGAAGTCATTATACAGTTTTCACGTAAGGGTTCTGACTTAGTGTTTTGCATACAAAAATATATTAAATGAAAAGTAAATTCTAACAGCAACACAAATTAGTTGAACTCATTAATAGCAAAGTACGTGTAAGTTAGTTTCTTTTTTTTAAAGCATAGATATGTTTTTTTTAGACAGAATTACAGAACTAAACAGTAATAAATAAAGACTAATTGATTCATTCAAAAAGCGCTGGTACGTTTGGCACTCTTATTAGCAAAACCATACAAACAAAGTTGCGATACAAGTGCCTTCAATAATCTAAGCCCTTAGTCGCTTTTGGTATATGTATTTATGTATATATATTTAATTACAATATAGTAGGATTATAAAGCATATCTGGGTACATAGACGAAAACCCAAGGGTACGAAAATACAAGAGATGGTATGGTAAATCTCCCAATTTACTCTAAATTAGACTGACTTATGCTTAGCTTAGTCGCAAAATGAAAAATTGGTTGAACATACATTACGTCAAACTCATGTGTGGTCACACAACACAAATTTCCAGATATGAGATGTTTTTGAGATATTGAGCACTGTGCTTTCCAGTGCTTTCCAAACGGAAATCCAAGTCACTGTGCCAAACTTGGAAAAGCCATAAAGGATGCTAGAATACATGTGTACATACACTAATATCTACTTGAATGCTTAGCCAGCACCTTAAAAATACGCATCCACTCAGTGGAATCTAATTGTAATCTCTAAAGCCAGCTGAGCCTGCTCAATTTTAGCATTCTATGGGACCACAGACTTTATTCTTAATAAGAAGATCTCACCCTTCATATGGGAGATGTTGCGTTTTTTCAATAGATCGTTGATAATTTTGATCTTGTTCCATTTATAAGCTGGTGGCTAAAATGGTAAATATCACAATTTCTGAACTAGGTTCCCTTCTGGGAATTTAGTCTTTATAGTAATATTTTTCTTATTTTGGAAACTGGCTCACTATTTAATAGTATTTAAGATCTAATTATAAAATAACTTGTCGGGAGATTACCTCATTCTTTTACGCTCGGATAGTGCTTCACATGTTCTTTTGAGTTTGATTGTTCAAGACAGCTTTTGGTAAATCCAACCATTCCGAGAAAATAAATGGATTCGAAAATGAAATGTGATTCAATTTCGATTTAAATTTGTCTCCTCATGGCTTCCACTCTACGGCATACATAAGCTATCCAATTGATTGTTAAATAAATCCCTTCGCTTCATATCATACAAAATTCTTCCGACGTTTAAAGCACCTAGCCTACCTAGACCATATCGTTCCTACTAATGTTCGAGATAAGTTTAAAAAAAATAGGAAAAACCGGCTACCCGTGTGAATTACATCTTCTATATGTTGCCCTAGTCAGACCTATGTATACATACTTATCCTGGATTCTGTTGGAAATTAGCATTTTCCTCCCTACATACAAATGCATACAATAACTCAAGCTAAGCTCATGTTACACCCTAGATAAAAATAAATTTAATCATATCATACGCATAGAAACGCTAAAAGCGCTAACAATTTGTATCTAATAAAAAAAAATAAAGATGCGTTGAATTCAACGTTAGAAGCAAAGGTGGACAGATCACTTGCTACAGTTCTCGGGCAATATTAAAATAAGCGCGATATGTATGGTTCATATGTTAAATACGCAGGCAGGCCGATAATCAGGTTTAATTAAATTCCCTTCTTCACCGGAAGTGTAGTAGTGTAGTGTTATATGTACAAAGTATATAATAAGTATGCACACTAAGAAAATTAAAAAAAAGGGCCTTTATAAAAGCATAGTGTTAAAATAGTTTTTGGTTTCCTTTATAGAAGATCGGAAAGTTTTGTGCATTCATCAAGATCTCTTCGCGCAACTTCCACAGTTCCACTTAATGTATCTACAGTCATAGTGTTGTCTGTTGAAGGAAGTAACTACATCCAATACTTTACTCGCCTTACCAGGATCTATCTGATCAGGAAATAAATATTTTTTGCGCACAACGAATTGGTTATACCTTTCATCTTCCTGATAGAAGACTTACAGAAGACTTATAGAAGTATATACACAAGCAGAAGTACACAAATATTTCAAGTTAGACGAAATTCATTTGATATGATCCTACACCAAAGAAAACACTTTAACTTAAATATATACATAGAAACAGATAAAAAAAAGTGCAATACGCTCCTATTATTTTCGCAGAATGTACATAGATATGTTACCAAGTAACCAGCTTTAGATAAGTTATGTGAGTTATGCGTTTTAAAGTACTTAAAACACCCTTTTTCGTCTTACGAACTTATGAAACTTAACGAAGGATTGTGCCTCTTTCTCCTGTGTGTGTGTACATATTAATTGTATTTAACCAAAAGACAACAAAAATAATTTCCAAATAGAAAAAGAATAAAGTTGCCAACGTATTCTTTTTCACACTTATGTATGTACAATTTCCATAAAACTTCAACAAATAGTAAACCAAATTAATGAGTTCAACAAATTTTTCGTTAACATTTACATCACTCTAAAAAGTGTTAAAGTATCTACATACAAAGTGTTAGTAATTTTTAGTTGAAACACAGATCTTAATGTTTTTAATTTGCCAAATTTGCCATTCTCGGGTTAAGGGGCTGCTCTCCTTAACCAGGGACCACACAGGCGTAGGAACACATGTGTTATTCAGAAAAAAAAACACGTAAAACTATATGGAAACAGTAAAATTCTTACCTAGTATACACTGGGATCAACCATAATTTCCAGTTATCTCCAAAGACTTCCTGGAAATTTGCATATTTTCCTAAGTTGTATCCGTTTTTATCAGGTCCACCTACACGGAAAATTGGTGCTCTAAATGCTTCTAAGAAAGTCAAACAAAAAAAAAAAAAAAAAAGAAAAAACAAACAAACATAAGCTCCTGAGTTTTGTTCCATTGTACAGTGTACAAAGGAGGCTCACCTAGCGTCGTCCTATTAACCAGAACTAAATATATATGATAGCCAAACAAACTGACTAAACTAATCGCAAACATGAGAGATACAAAAAATAGGAATAGTATATGGAATCGTCCCATACCACCGTTAAGCTCTCCCTAGAAAAAAATACATCAATGAATACAGGGAACTTTTAAGAAAATTTACAATTATCATACACTGCTTACCCGCCAGAACTTTATGAAGTACTCGAGGGATGTTAGCGCTACGTATAAACAGTAGAGCAAGGCATATCCCAGGAACAGTACGAAGAATTTGTAATTCTTAAAGTTCACGCAGTTGTTAACCCAGGGACAGTGGTGGTCCATTTTGAGAACACATGTACCGCAAACGCTGCAGTGGTGTGCTCTGTCTGGTTTTATAATTTGACATTTTTCGCAAAACCGTACGGCACCGTGAATTGTCCTATGATAATAAATTAATAGTTAAATGAGTGGAAACTAATATACAATACAAGTGGATACGTACTGATTCGATATGGGCAGGTCTTTAGCGAAGTTCTCTAGAATCCGTTTCTGTTGCTCTTGGTTTTCTGCGCGGAATAGTCGCTCGATTTCACTTTCAGTAATGCGCCACTGCAAAGAAAAAAAAACTTTAAGTTTTGAGATACAATTGGAATGAATTGCGATTAGAAACACAAAACCGCTGGCTCTATAAAGCCGTAGTTGTGTAGTAATAATTGAACATAATAATCCAGATTGACCGTTCTTATAACAAGCCATCCCGCAACATTGTCTTTAAAGCACACATTTTTACAGTAAGTACACATAATGACAATCAAGCTAAAACTTTAATGAATCGTGTGCAGACCATAATCGAAACAACCTCCGATATAGAAACACCACAACACACAACCCTCAACTCCAGCAGAATGCATCACATCCGAGGGCTGTAAATACTGTTCCTTTGGAAACAAACCCGAATCCTTGACAAGCGGTCCGAGAGCAAATTCGTTTTTGTTGGTCCGTCTATCAGATCAGGGATATTTACAAACTTCCTTCCTTGATCAGCGATGAACGATGTTCATGCACATAAATCATCGTTACGGCAGTTCTCACAAAGCCCTTCACTATAGCCAATCATCATGCAAACCTCGAAATTGCAATATATTTAAAAATTACATAAACTTCGATCTTGGAGGCTGCGATGGAAACTTTGAGTTTCTACTATGAGAACAGTAGGAAAAATTATGTCAACTTTTCATAACCTTCATGTTCAAATCACAGGCAAATTGAAACCGTTTTCAAGAGGAGCAACCTCAAATAATCTAACATATCATCCAAAGACAAGTCTTCAAAAGATATATTAAAGAGATCTTGACTTATAAAACATATTCAGACCCATGACTGTTCCTGTAGAGGTGGGAATGGTGTGGTCGATAACATGTTCGCTTGTGACCCGAACTGTGCAGATTCTAGGTCGGTCAGGAAACAATAACATCTGACACCAAAAAATTTAAGAGAAACGAATAAAATCTAAGTTCATCCAAACCTTGCACTAAAAAAGGAGTCTGCCTGGTAGTACAATGGATCAAATCGGACTCTGCAAGCTTTTAAGATTTCAGTTTCCTTAACTAAAAAGCACGTCTAGTCATAAATGCTGCCATAACATCAAATAGAATACAATCTACCCAGAGATTACTCATGAAAATCATATTAAAACCGGAAATAAGACGCTAGACCTATGTATTACTTAACACTCACTTTTTTACGTTCAATAATAGCAGATTTCTTTTTATTCAGACCAACTGTTATGAAGGTACAGCCGCGAAGACATCTTCGGTGAAAATGAGCTTAACAATCTTTGTGATAACCTTCCTATCGTGGGTTTCTATACCAAAAAATCAAATATTGGGCAAAAAAAGAGGAAGAAGCGGAAAGCAGTGAACTGAACCCAGTACAGTCGATAAGATTAGCTCTGACAACTATCAAATCAAACAAAGCAAAACCATGACATGCAACGTGTTCAGATCTCAAATAAATGAATCGAACCGAGTGCTAAACTTAAGTAGAGCGCATTAGATTGATGGTGGACTTACTCAAGAAACATTTGTCTAGAAGAGGACAAGAAGTGCCGTGCAATAAAGAGGTTAACGCTAAAGACATTTGTCACCTCAGCCGACATGCTGCGATTCCCTTTCGTGATCACTGCATCATGATCTTGGCACTCAGCGTGATCCCAACTCTCTCACTTCAACACTAAGGTCCGCATTTACGAAAACTAAAATAAGACAACAGACCAATTCTAGTCGTGTAAAGAAACTAGACTCCGTGATAAGTGTGATAAGTCATCTAGCAATAAATAACGATACAGGGTGTCACGCTTTAGTTAAATTACTGACCCTTTTTCACAGCAATAACCCCTCACCTTTGTGGTGAGCTCTACCACCCCGTTTGATGCAAAGATAAAGTAATGCTTAAAAATTTAATATTAGTGCATGGTATTTTGGAAACCGATTTTAAAATCTCACATTAGTGAGAAATATAACAAATCTCGAACCTTAGTAGAAAATGTTGCACATGTGTGAAGTAAAAGTTGATTAACTTGGGGGTTGACGTGATTATAAACGAACTCTTAGAACTAGTAATCCCATCTGCATGCCGCAGACAAGACAATACAGATGTTGTCGATATCAATACCAGAGCCAACTTCGATGAAATCATATCGGACATGATACACCTAACCCTGAAAAACTTTCCCTAAAACCACGAGCAGAGTAATCCTCCAAGTCCCATCTGAACAAGGTTGCCAATAAGGTGACTATGTCAAACTGAAAGTTAGTTTGGTGAACAAGAGCTATGCGAAACATTACAGATCATTGAGGGATATAACAACACATAGTCAAGGTATTTCAGTTATTTTAAAAGTTAAAAATTTCCGATATACATAGTTTAATAATATTCCATCACTTCATGTTGGTTAGGAAGACGAAAGTGTGGTCTACACTGTATAAAAACAAATTCATTGAGGACAAACGAGAGGTGAAAGGTATGTCAATTTCTGCAACGATACGAGCAGCAGATCTGCCATAGTCGATACCCACCGACGTAGACCGCACAAGTAATTGGACAATCCTTCGCAGAATCAGGTATAGAAACAATCACCATGCTGCAGAACATAAATAAAGACTGAAATGCTGTGAAAAATGTACTCTTTACCGAAAACCTGGTTATCTATTAATAATTGGAGAAGTTCGGCGTAATGAACGCAGTGAAAGTAGTAAGCAGATGCAACAGCAGATACGTACATATAATTACAAGAGCTGAAAGGTTATGGAAGGAGCTAAACAAATGAGTAGGACGTTACGGCCTACTCCAGAGCTAATAATGCCGAACCTTCTACTTCTTAATATTTACGATCAAACATAGCGAAAGTCACGTATATTGATGGACAAGCCATCCAATGAAATCTACTGACACATCCAGGGCAAATACAGAAAGCTCGTAGTATGACGGAGGCCAGAATAGTCGAAAAGGAAAAGAGCTTGATGGCACTGAAACACATTACCAGAAACCAAACCGATAGTGTTTAGCCATGATTGATCCCCTAAGGCCCATAAGGGGCACAGAATCTATGTAAATAGTGCAATTGTTCACAGTGATTGTTTGAAAAATCAGCCGTTTAAAAAATGCTTACATCTAAAATATTAACAGTGACTTGTTCAGTGGACTGTCAAGTCTTCTTGTAAGGGATAGGGTAAATGTGCTCTGTCTACGAGGGGTTTCTTTTCACAGAAATGGCGATTAGCCCGAGTCGGTTCTCGGAAAATTGTCATTAATACTGTGCTTGGTGATTTAATTATTCGGTTAATTTCGTTGAACTCAATATAATTATGCATTTTTCTTCTGTGTAGATCTGAGTGCGTTTTTAACTGATGATGTCATTGGAATTTCCTTCATGAACCTGAATCTGAATCTCTTTTCATAAAGAGAAACAAAACTTATTGTTCCTACATAAACCATCTAACCTTTAAGCGGCACTTTCAATACACTTGTTGTCTTTATAACGTTTGGTGGGTGCGCAGTAATAAATTCATTCGACTCTTATTGTTGGTTTGTATGTATTTTTCATATCAGAATAGTTACCTCGACGCATAATTCAATACAAAAGATTGCAACCCATTTCTGGAATCCAAACGCTGACGTTAAACTATTACGAGCTTCTTCGCCATCAAATCTATTCCATTCTAACATACATACCGATGTTTGATTTTGGATAACCAAACAGACTTGTATAGAGCAACGCTGACCTTCTAATTACCTTACAGGTTGACTGTGCGGATATCATTTTCATCGATTCGTGTATATAGCGGCAGGTAGTAAACATGTTAATCTCATCGAATACCACTACTCGTATACGAACATATGTATGTACATAGGTAAAGAAAACAAAAAAATCACTGCAATTGTGAAGAATAAGACAAATCTTCCCTGGAAAAGCTGTGTCGTGCTTCATTCGTGCGCATACCTTTTCCAATAAAATCCGCAGTACTGCCTTCGCGAGTGTCAGTTACACTAAATCTGATTAATATTCCTATTAGGGACAAGTCCAACCTAAACACGCACACACAGAGCTCAGTGAATAATTACAGAAAACCACTCAATGGATGACTTCAAATTCGTCACAGTGCCATTAGCATGATACAAAATTCCCACTGTAATCGCCCTAAATACCCACCGACTGCCGTACACAATGGTTAGTTGTTTCGTTCCGAGAATATAATTGCAAATTGAGTTCTCATGTCGACGACGCTTAATCTTATCACTGTTCGTTCATTCATTGGACCTTAAATCAACTGAGTCACCGTTTTTACAAAGTGATTGATAACAGAACAACTCCATTCGTACTCACCTTATGAGGAACTGTGCCGACAGGAGTGAAAATCGTATTCCAGTAGGACCAGAAGAAGAGCACACAAACTAGGTGATACAAAATGATGTAAAAGGTCTTCTGCACCGCGCTATCGATTGAAACTGAAAGTTGACAAACAGAACTTGGTTAGGACCTGATAAATACAAAAATCGCTGTGCTATTGGCAAGAGAGGAGACCACATTACGTACGTATGCAAAGCTGAACGACATAGGCGTAGTACGACCAGACGATGATCGCCACTATGAATACAACTGGAATCCACTTGAGTGCACGCATGCAGTCGGTGCAGGGTGTGCTCTTCTTCCTGTCGTAGTTACCCATTGGTAGATTGGGGATATGTGGAGGTTATTTTTCGTAGGATTTATTGAATAAATTAGCTCACTTAATTAATTAAAAAAATATCGATGCCTTTTCATATTTACTTCTAGAGGACGTAGTGAAAGTGACACAAGCGACAAAGGCTATTTTTTTCTTCCAACTGCAAAGAAGGCCACTTGACGGCTGTTTGACAGCAGTCTGTTGTGGTGTGGTGGTGAACAAATTGCTGAATCTTCAAGTAAGCACTTTGGTGGTGCCAAACTGTAAAAAAAAATACTTATGTATATCAAAATAATATATATAAATGGATAATAACTCTTTGAAACCAAGTTTTAGTTCATTTTTAACGAAAATTCCTAATTGTCATGTTATATTTGTTTTTACTTTTTTTAGTTTTCAAACTAGCGCTGACAGAAGTTGATGTACAATAAACAAAGTGATTCTATCTTTTCTGCTTCATGGTTTTTACTGTCAGGCAGTATGAAACATTGATTTAGAACAGTGATATCTAAGCTATTGAAAAATATGAAGCAAGTAAGGTTGTTAAACAAACTGATCTGCGAAATAATTTCGGCCGAAAGAATGCGTATTGAATGGAACATCAGAATTGTTTGCCTAGATCTCATAAAACTAGATTTTTGGTTCTAAAACAGGCAGCAGGTGTATATGATGTTGAGAGAGTAACACTACAAGTTGTTAGTTCAGTTCTTCTGTATATCGCTAAGAAATCCAAGGTTAAAAACCGCTTAACTCTATAAACGGTTCTGCTTGTAGTATTATTTGCTTCCTTATGCAACTCGGAGATGTATTAAAATGCAATCCAAGCCAAGATGGTCCAAGATGGACCGACACTTTGTTCAGCATTAGATGTACAAACATCTTTCAAAGCAAACTAATGGTTACGAATAATGAGGACGGGGAAGTTGTTTATTTTTCAGAAACCTTGCGAAACGTGGGTGGACTCTCTAAAAGATACTTTTGTCTTTCAGATATTTATGAATTTGTTCTTCAAGGTGGTTGACTTGTTCTTTAAATCTTTGATCCATCTGTGTACACGGAAATGGATTGTTTAGGTAATAGTTATTTTCTCTGGATCCACTGGTGCCACTGCATGTAAGAACTTACACCTTCATCGTAGTTATTAAATTTGTGGTTTTCCTGAAGACCTGCTTCCAGACGAGACTGTCATAAGTATACGTGTTACTATTGGCGCACACGTCTATACCCTGATATCTAGTTTTGGTCCCTAGCTAAGGTTTCTTTGTCCAACATTCACCATTCACTTACCGTAACACCAACTTACTCTTCTAATGACGCCCGTCCAGATTTTGTTGTTCTCCATCTGATAATTGAGCATTGGAGAGCTTAGCCATGAAGTGCGAAAGGTTTTTCTCAATCATCTCTCTGGGAATATGTGGACCTGATATCAGAAACCACACTTTTGCAGCAATGAATGCTTTCATTTTCTTTTTGACTACTCGAACATACTTGGCATTCCTCCCATAGCGTCTACATGGATGTCATGAAGAATTAGAATACTTTCTGGAGGAAGTCACAATGTTCCAATCTGTGGCTTTTATTCTAAAAACATTTGAGCTCTAAGCGCGAAGGTTTCTGACTGCCTTCCCAATTTAAGTTCGCTGCTTAAGCTAGCTGTGCTTTTAAGTCTTTCGATTTCAATATTAGCAGACAGATTGTTTACGTGACCCACATTCAGTTAATCTGACCGCATCAAAGCCCTTTCAGATTCTGCCACTGTCTTCAGGTGGAGGTTTTTGCAGCTCTTGAAGCTTGGCGTATTCTGAATGTTATTCCTGTAACGTAATCGCTTCTATTTAAGTCATTGATTCAGCTATCACATATGTATGTTCTTACTGCTAGAAAGAGCTAACGAAACTAAGGTTCTAATCAAAAATATTTATTATGTCGGTACCAGGATACAAATACTGTGAGTGGAACGAGCTACCCAGACAAGCGTCAGAACTCAGTGGTCCCTTGCAAAAGAAGTGGATATTCCGTTGGAAGTTGTTAAAGCTATTAATCATCATTACTTCCCAGAACACCCAAACCTCGAGTCGAATAAGCTTTCAAGAAGTGCACTTGGAGAAATGACCTTCATGAAGTCGACAAGTACATAGGTTATATATTTTAAAGCAATCAATAATACTCACACACAACCCTGTAACATGGGTTTATGGCTTTAGTGCGTCGCCTGTGATATAGCACGACTGTCAGACAAGAAATATAAATGCAGTCCCTTGCCTCGTATTCTATTATTCTTGACTTTTAATAGAAATTTAAAAGAAAACCAAAATAATGTCACTACACCCTTAGTAAGAATCCATCCGAAAGAATTATCTTGTACATAAACCACTAATACCACCACAGCTCCTCGAACTGTACTCACCTGTCATCCAATCAGTCGTATCAACATCGGTGGGAAATTCCAATGAATTAAATATCCCATCCAATAAGAATTTTTTGACATCCCCCTTTACACATATGATGTGAAAATTGTCAGCTAGGCGCCATATTGTTTTATTGTAGAGATACCGAGCGAGAGAGCGGCCGCACTCGTATGTCCGTCGTGTGAAAGTGAAAAAATTTTCAGTGAAATCTCAAGAAATCAATCAAAATTCCAACCAAATCCATCACTTCGATAAAAAACCAATCAAATCTCATTCAAACAGTCATTCATCAAGTAGCTCGAAGTCGAAAAATCAAATCAAAACTCTCCCGGATCGCTCCGCGAATCGATAAAAGTTATATCACTGCTGCTGCAGTCAGTCCAAAGTGAAAGAAGAAAAAAAAAGAAACCAAATTTGCCCAACCCCCCAAAACTACCGCCCCATCTCCGCGTGACTCCCGGATCGAGGCTTTTCATATTCCTCTTCTGGCTCAATCGATACATGAATTTTCCAGTTATCACCATCATCGACGTGGGAAAAAAGTGAAAAGTGAAGTGTGTGCTGTCGAGAGTGTTGCCTGGTGTCTTCTGGTGCCAATCGTGGTCGTGAATTTTCAATTTTCCGTTTGTGTGGACAGAACCGCTCGTGAAAGGCGTCCCCAGTGCGCGCCAGCGATATACCAGTGTCACATAAATGATCACACATCCGAGCGAGGTATAGGCAAGGAGTGCGCGTAAGAAAAAAGAAGAAGAAACAAGTTCCCTGGTTCGGTGCGGTTTCGAGAGAGTGCAGCTGTAGAAAGTCCGGCTTGTAACAACCATCACTGCATCATTGTTGGGAGCAGAAACAGAAACGTAAGTCTCTGAGCAGTCAACCGACTGCTCTATGAGTTGTGAATGTGAATCCTCCACACCGAGTTGTTGAATGTGTACCCAAAATGTACATAAATTCTGTGCCACCCCCGGGGGCTTTTCGTTGAATTTGTGTTTGATGTGACTGCTCGGCATTCACCTGACTTGCTGCTGCTGCTGCTACTGCCTGCCTGCCTGCCTGCTGCCTGCTGTGTGTGTCTGCAGGGGGGGACGGGCTTGGGACTATTTAAAGGGGGTTGCATACGACCAGGAATGTTTTGGGGTGACTGCGTTGGGTACAGACACAGTTTTGTTTTTCACCTATGACGAATTGGGGTGAATTCTGTGGGATTAACACCTTCGGCAATGAAGTTCGAAGTTACACATTTGGAAATGAGATACATCCGGAGAATATGTTTTAGGGTGGTTTGAAGGACGCTATCAGCTTAAGTGGTATTGGTCCGTAGGACTCCTCTGATAATATTTACCCTAACTGTAGAGATATACCGAGTATGTACCTATAGCAGGAAAGACTGTCGCTCACTTTGTTCAACATGAGTGTTCTGGACTCTGAAGTGGTGAAAGAATAATAAGAATGGTGCTGCAGTCATAAATACTTACTGCGGTCGGGATGGGTTCCGATAATGCAGTGGTCGAAGACTACTCAGGGAAAAACGATCGCTTTCAAGCACAAAGTGGACAACTTTTCAATCATTTTTGACTGAATTACGTCACTGGTGACATTAACTCTTTCTTCCAACTACAAGTACTATATTTCCAATATTTTTCGTTAGAAATTAACTTTTAATTTTGAATTGGAGACCTTTATGTAGCCTGTGACTTCCTCAAGGGCATGGATCAGCTGTCTGGAAGATAGGAAAGTTTCCGGCCCATTGTTCCTCATACATTGTATATATCACAGCCTTACAAAAAACTGCCCTAAACGCACCTAATGAGAAGTAAGTGGGCTAAGCATGCGCAGTTTTGTTCTCGTTGAGCCCAATGCTGTGCCTTCAGTTTAACGTTCATATGTCGTCAGTGTGCAGCAGGAATACGATAGCACTTCACTCGTAAGATTCTCAGGTCTCAGCAAGGTGTTTTGGAAGGATCTTCCTCAGCTTATTCTTCAAACCTTGTGCCAGTTCTTGTAGCAGGCTTGAAACACGCCAAGAAAAGTTTCCTTTAACCTTTTTCTCCTCTAGAGCCTTTCCATTTCACACTGTCAACCTGGACAATTGCGGATTTTTCCTGTTTCGAAACCATTATTACCTCTGGAAGATTCCAATAGTTAGTCGATTTCCCCTTCGAAATGAAATCAACTTCGAATGCATTCCGGGTTCGTAGAAAAGTCTGTCTTTTGTTGAATGGGGGATTTGCAGATGTGATTTGCATTAGCATTGGCACTTTCAATAAAGATGGTCCGAGAGGGTCGAAAAGACATACAAATTTGTTACATCTAAACGTGCATCACGAAGGGTAACAAATAGACGCTAGTGTTCATTGTATCGAATGCTCGACGGAGTCTTTAATGACTTGTTTGGAACGATGGTGTGCGTACTTTTTTGTTTGCTTTGAACTCTTTCTTCAAGTTAGAGAATAAGTAATCATTGGTCTGCAGAATCTGGTGAGTGGATGAGCCCTTGAGATCAGTAATCTCGTGCGTCAGTGGCCGTAAGCCGTGCGTCACCTTTTAACTGGCGCAGTAGGCGATCGAAATGGTGGCAAATAATCCAACAGTAACATTAATTTCATGTTGCAGGAAGCATAGGCCAAGATGCACGGTTTATTTGTCGCTTCAATTGCAGGGTTTGATCTCTTGTTTCGGTGTCGTCGTGGTCTATCTCATCACACGTTCGGATCGGTCTTGCACTTGTCGGGATTTGGTTTTCGAAGACCAGTATTCTGCACACTCAACAGGAACTGACTTGACTTCCCTTTTAAGATGAGATTCTATGCTCTTATACAGGTATTCCGTAGGAACCTGATGTCGTTGGTTTGAAAAAGATCAAGAACAGCACTAGGAAAAACCTTCAGTTGGATAGGATATTCGGGCCATATGAACCATGGAGTACATGATGCTACAAGCTCCAATATCGTTTCGTTGGGAGTTTCTTTTGTATGGCTTTTCGTAGAATCCTGCTGCTTTGTACAGGATATTCAAGGTTATTTCTTGTCTCGTTCGCAACCATCTCAAGAGACGGCGTCAGTCTAGAGATATCCTTATTGGTCTGAGCTTCGATTAAGTTGTAGTAGTAGCACAATAATGCATTCGCAAGCCTAACTGTGGACGTTATTCATGTCTCTTCTCTGTCTAAGGATCTCTTGATAGACATCTAAGACACATGCTCCTGCCAATTCGGACAGCAAGAGGTGCCTTGTCTGGGACGTGCGTGGACGTCCGTTCACTTTTGATTGCTATCGGACAAGCAGTGGAAGGATGTGGTGATGGGATTTTGCACAGTTGGCTCGCTGGCACTCATCGGCAATGAATTTATAATTGGAATACTTACCTACATACATACATATGTACATAACTTTCAAGCTCCTATTTTTGTCGTGCTTAGACAGGAGACTTCCCCTAATCAGACCGATTCCACACAGAAGAAGCGAATTTATCAAGAGGACTGAGAATACAACCTTGCTATACTCCATTGTTTATTTTATTTTTCTGAAACATTCTTACCATCACTGGACGGCGAAGAATTCATGACGTTGGCATAACTATATCTTATATATTGGTATAACTATATCTGTATCAGCCTTTGGAGTAGCTGCTGAATTTAGTTCTATTTAATGCAAATCAATCTTTTTCTGAGTTCATTCCCATTCCCACATTCACATGTACATATGGAGGTAATTCGAAGGTTTCACAAGTATATGTGGACCGACATGTACAATCGTTTCCAATCGTTTGTACTCGCGATGGCTTACTGGAGATACACATTCGAAAACTGTCGCAATCGAAATTGCAAAACTGCAAGCTACTGTCGAACAGTTTGCCAGACATTAACTTGCACATTTAATTATTGTGAGTGGAAACAATGCATTAAACCCGGCACAGAAGTTTGCCTTCACCGAGAAAATGTGTCGGTTACTTACAGGCTGTGACTGTTAATGTAATTCGCAATCATACTCGTACATATGTGGGCAAAATATTTACGGACTCCGACCACTCTGGACGTCTTTCAAACTTTTGGACACATTCCATTTGGAAGCGATATGGTAATTATTGTAATGATTGGCGGTAACATTTCGTCCTTCCAATTCATTAACAATTTGCATTTTAAAAAACGTCAGGACAGGATGAGACATCAGTTTTACATACACGTTTGCAAAACATGTCTACGAGTATCCTTTGGAATGGTTGGATAAAAAACCAATAACTTGATTGACTGGAAAGACTGGCGTGTCTTGGCTTCATAACGTCCAAAAGTATGGCTAAATTGTAGCTTATACCGCTGCTGTTCCCCTTCATCAAGAAAGCACCAATGCATGTCGTTGAGTTAATATTCAGCGTAGCGTGTTCTAGTACCTAGGTGCTAAAAATTTTAAAGATGTTAAGATGTTTTTGAAGCTCCATTGCCACTTTTAAGTAACTCGATTTTTTACAAGCAACTGTTTATTGAAACTGAGTTCTGTAGTTACACGTATTGGCCCAGATAATCTGACTTTCACTAAACTCTTTCAATTTTCGGAAAACACATGTTGTGGGTTTGAATTCGATTCATTTGATTGGGATCCGGATTCGATCGGTCTATTCATGTTTGTTTCATACTCTTCGAGGTCTGCTGGTTTTAGGGATTGATTGTACTGTACAAAAACGGTTGTTCCTTCTACGAGGCAATACTTAAATTATTCAACTCAGAATTTTGGTCTTTATTTTCGAATCAGGTTCTAAGAACAACGTAGAAAGACATGCAAGAGGCTTACTGCTAGGTATGATGCCATGATATAATGTTTCTAAGAGATGTTCTGTGTTTCCACAGTAACGCCATATTCTTTTATCGAAAATCCCAATTTTTGTTGCGGAATGGATGTTAAAAAAGGCGTAGAACGTCAAAATGATTCTTAGAGCTCTTAAGTCTTTTAACGTATCTAACATATTAAGTATCGAGAGAAACGAAAACATGCAAACACGAAAACGAATGAAAAATTGTTTTTTTTTGATAAAACACTACTGAATGAGTACTGAACTCAAACAGACCCAAGGGCTGATTTGGTAACACTTACCTGTATATCAGGACATATAAATCTTAGCAAACCTTTGTTCCCATTGGGGTTGATGAACACAATAATCTATGGCAACTGGCCGACGAGGGGGAGGACGAATACAATACCAAAATGCTGGCTAGCGCCTTGTTCGTACGAGAGCCAAGTCGCAGCTCTTTACAATCAGTTGTATTGTACGTTTTATTTTCTTGGGACGAATGCAAGGAGCAACTTTAGTATTATCTGAGAAATAAACCTCGACACACTAATCACTGAGCAACGACGCGGAGTCTACGGAGTCTGCACTTCCCCTGCAACTGAGTAGCTTATACAACAAATACTTGGGTCCTCAACCAACCAAAAACAACTGGAACTAGGACACCTCAGACAAGAAGGATTCGGTGTCATACTAAAAATTCCCAGAGAAACGGATGCGCTGAGAAGACGTTAGGTATTAGTTTAGGTGGCTATCGTCCGGTTGCTTGGCTATACACATAACTCTTGGAACAATTTCGATTTATGGATGAATTTCCAAATTTTATTGATATTCAGATATTGCCATCTTTAAGCTCTTCGAAGAAGCCTAGTCTCCTGGGTCTGTTCAACTATGACCACATCTGTCTGGTGTGATTACAATGAGTTTCATCAGTGAGTTTCAATGGGTAGATGAAGCCCTCCTTTAACAGTCGAGATCACCTTTTTTCTAGCACATCTGCCTTACAGTTTTCTTGAACGTCCGTGTTTACCGTGATCCCTGCTGAATTTCGGCCGACTGGTAATACGAATGTAAAAGTCTAGAAACGGAGCAACGTAGATTTCTATTTTTATAAATGGATGATTGAGGATGGTGGCATGTCCTGTCTCACTGGGGCATCACAGTGATGACTCCCTCAGTTGCAACGCTAATGTTATTGCGACCTCTTATTCGTAAGTATCCAGGATACTTATGGAGCATCGTTGCTTGCTTATGGATATGGAGCATCGTTGCTTGCTTACATACTTAGGTCGGCCTCTACAGCCCAGGGTGGACCTCAAGTTAGCCTTTCTAGTTGGTTAACATACTCCAGTTGCGCATTTCAAGTTGGTTGAGATCCTTCTGCGCGCCATTTAAGTCGTCTACTGCGTTGTCCCTTTGTGTTGAAAACGAACAATATTCGAGCTGGAGCATTGGTGCCCATTGGCTCTATATGTTCTAGTAATCTTAGGCGACTAATGTGTGCCTAGGTCGATATCGCTGTACAGCTCTTAAAGTCTTATAAAGAGTCTCCTTGATGTGTGACAAGGCCTTGCTACTTAATTGGATTCCTAGGGCGTAGAAAAAGCGATGGCAAAAGTACCTCTTCGTTTGATCTCTGCAGTTTTGTTGTTGTCAGAGTTTACAGCGGAGGGAAGGTAGACAAAGTCCCTAACTATCTCAAAGCTGTAGCTGTCTATTGGGCTGTTCTATTGATTCGTCGATGTTGTGTGCCTCTTCTTGTTTATAGCATATACTTGGTTTTGCCCTCATTCATAGCTAAATCTATTTAAGCCGCTTCTGTCTCCATATTTGCAAACGCACCAGTGACAGCTTGCCGTGTCCTGCTGATGATATCAATGTCATCAGGATATACAAGTTGAAAATTGTACCTGTGGTGTTGGCTTGTGAGTTTCGTAAAATTTTCTCAAGTGTGGTATTGAAAAAGTCATATTACAACGCACCACCTTGTCTGAATACTTTTTTGACAGCAAAGGTCTCGGTAAGTTTGTTTCTGATTTTTATAAAGCAGCGCACGTTCTCTATCGTCATCCTGTAGATGGCTCTGTATAGGCTGTTGCTGTTTCAACTGGTTGATCTACTTGGAATGGCTAAAACTGTTCCCTCTTTTGTTTCGATGTTCCTTGTTTACATAAGTCTTCGCAACTATGAAGATGAACGCTAAATTGTGTCCATTTCAACTTTATATCTTCAGACAGCGCCGGACGACTTGTTGGACGATTTTCCAATCCTTTTGAAATTTAGTCGCCGAAACACTTATGCTTTCCAGGTTGTTTCGAGTAGAAGACATCTGACGCCAGGAATAGTCAGCCTCGGTGTGAAATCTTTTGCGTGAAATCGTTGAGTGCTTTTCCAAGTTCTTACGACGCCACTCCTCGTCAAGTTTTAAGATCGACTACGCCTGGCGTTGATTCAAACCGACAATGGGCACGTCATTAAGCTAGTAGTGACATATACTATCCGGCCGTAATTGAGTAGAGGAGGCGGCATTCAAGTGTATTTTTCTCAAAGACGTCATAAAGAAACCTCTTTTAAGTTCATTCAAAGTGGAAATCTCCTCTTTGTAGTGTTTTTTTTTTTTTTTTTTTTTTTAAAGGATTTTTCCTTTCACCAATACAAAAACAGTTGTTGCTACAACGCAACATCATGTCGGACATCCTGTTGTCGGTCCCCTGGATGCTCACCTTTTATTCAATTTGCGTGGAAATACGATACACAGGCACCAGGTACTTGTCATAAACTATTCACAGATGTAAGTAAAGCGATTTACAACTTAATTATGAACGCAGGGGTTAATCGGTACCAATTAACCCCGAACGTCGTCGTGCGATACCACCCTTGGCTGGCTTGTACATTATTATCATTATAGGTGATAACGGAAAATAAATATAAACAAATAACGGAGAAACATTGAAATGGCTGACCCCTTGGCGTGCACAGCTAGCTATGCTGTCACGCAAAATTTGAATTAAGTTCCCCGGCGAACAGAGTAGCGCATTACATCACAGAGCTGACATAGCTGAAAGAGCTGACAGAGCTGGATTTGCTGAGTTTTTCCAATCGATTCGGCTTTCTCTTGGATTAAGCATTAAATCAACACCCGATTCAATAATCAATCGATTTGTTTACACGTAGTTCGTGGACTGTAAATTATTTTCGTACTGGCAGTACGAGTGCAAGCACCTGGAATGGGAATCCAAATATATGCTTTGCTGGGAAAGTTTAGATGAATTTTTGTTTACGGCGTTGTCAATAGTTCGGATTGCTGACAAAGGTGTTTGCTAATTTGTACAACTTAGTAGTTTTGTGGGTAAATACGTGTGCAACTGCATTTGAAATGGAACCCCTGGAGGTGTGTTATCTGAATCATTGCTATGCTCGTGGCGTTGTGGCGGCGTTAGAGATGATGTTGCTGGAAGGCTGAATCGTTTGAAGATTGGTCAGAGGAGATACAACTAAGTCTTGTATTATGGTGACACATTGTATTCAATTAGCTGTCTGTGTACCCGAGTCCTGTGGCTGTGCAAATGGTGGTAGGTATAGGTACTTTTGATGTGGTCTCGGGATATGTACGAGTCATTGGAATTCCCATCCACAAGGAGGTGGTGTTGAATGCCTGTAAGGATGGAACCGAATACTCAATAAGTGGTTATGACACAAAGCACACAATAGCCCAAAGATACTAAAGGGGAGAACGGTTTTGGGTTGGGTAGAGATTACTTTTGAGCTTACATCTGGATAAAGAGTTTGATGGCACAGTGTGATGGCAGTAATGTGTCGGTTTAGTTGCGCGATCTTACTATGTTTTGATAAAATTACTATACACACAGAAAACGAGAGATGTAAGTACTTACATGTTTCGAAAAATCAACAAACTACTGTCCATCGATACTGGCAGAATGTCACTGCCGACAGGCAAACCATGGAGGTAACTAGATCATAGCTATGACTTGGGCTTGCTAAATGCGCAAAATGTATGTTTTGATTTACAAGCACGTATGCGGAGCGTTATTTGGTGCCTTGGATTAAAGAATACTTCAATCCTGGAGGCTTCTTCTATCCTTCAATTTCTCCTATTCTTCAACTTCTCCATGAGGTAGATTACCATAACCATCAGTCTGAGAATGTCATCGGGTTCCATAGTTACTTTTCTAGTACACAGTCTGTAGTCTATTGCTTATGATTGATAGAAGTCTATGTGACGAGGGATCTTGTGGAAGTTTTTTTTTTTTTTTTTTTTTGAAGAAGAAGAATCAGCCTTTGTTTCTTCTGAGTCCGGTATAACTTACTCTGATATTTAAAATTTGGAGCACCATCTGATCGCAGCAACACTGGAGATACCAACTAAGTTTCATGGCAAGTTTCTTTTGTCAATTTGTCTAGTCAACCATTCTTAAAACGCTGGTAAAAAACCAGCATCATATTCTAACAACCAATTGACGAAAGTTCCTTGTTGTTCTAACGTGTTACTATCCATTACAAATGTCAAAAACGACATTTGACATCCCTGTTTCAATCACATATGTACGTCAAACCGAACTGTCATCCAAGACTGTACATGCTTAGTTTAAGGTTTACCATTTTAAAGTATAGATCGTTTAAAAATCGCTGAAGGTGTTAAAACTCTGAAAACAAACTACAATAATAGTTATTTTGCAGAAAGTACGCATTACGAGCGGATTATGGTCGAAATAACAGTCCATCTAAGCATGTTGTAGGTAAAGCTGTGAAAAAATTCGAAGAGACTGGCTCTATTACAGATGTCTGAAGACATATCCGTCAGCAAAATGCACGCTCTACAGAAAGGAGATTCAAATCTATCTATTTCACGACAAGCATAGCACTTGGGTTTGTCACTGTCTGGTGGTGCCATTGGTCCAAAATTCTTCAAAAGTTTCTTCTTCTGTTTTAGCCAAACATTCACGGACTTGTTTTGGGCTTAAATGGAGGACACATATATGTACGTGCGGAAGACATGTGGTTTCAACAAGTCGGTACCACATCTTACACAACAACGGTCGCTTTATTGCAAGAAAAAAATTCCTGGACGAGTTATTTCGTGTTTTCATGATGTGAACTGTCCATAAAGATCGTGTAATTTCTTGCTGTTGGATTGCAGTTAGTAGAGCTATGCAAAAGATGATCATTTGAAAACGTCATGGCCAAGTTATGGCCTGGTATGCGTCGAAAAGTCATTACATGACATTTGAATGATGTCACACTTTATAATGGAAAACTATTTCATTTAAAAGCTGTCGCTTCTGATCTGGCAGTAGCCCATCATCTCAACCCAATATATTTTTCTTCACGATTAACTCGATTAATATTGTGCTAAGTACCTGATCAATCTGTCAACGGTGTCAAATACCAGCACCGTCGAGGCCAAGCAACATCACCAAACACGAGAATGACTTGTGTTATCAATTAGCATGCCAATTTCACGAGCTTTTTTCCGCAAACTATAGCACTTACTTGGGAAATAAGTTGTCATTTTCAACGTACCCAGATGATACTGTCCTGTCAGATTTTACAGCACGAAGCAGCTGTCAGTTTCAAAATGACATGCAATTGAAGAAGAAACCATTAGATGACCCATCCTTTACTATATACCCACATATGTACGTCAATGAACGACCTAATCCATGTGAAACAACAGCTTTATGAAAAGCCATATTGTATATTGCCAACACATTGTAAACATGCCACAAAAGAATGTTACCAGAAATGAATGAGGACGTTGTCAAACTTAACCTCAATCACCATCCTATGTAAAGAGTAAACAGAGAGGAATGAGTAAATTGGAAAATAATCATTCGGTCGATTCTGCTTCTTGACCTTTTCACTCATGTAACCATACATATATTCGGTTGATTGAGTTTCAAAGCTATTAATTTGTTTTTCCCACTGCGGTCCATGAAACATGATTTCTTGTGTTGACCACAATTCCATTTCCTGCCCAGAAAGGATTTTCTTCAAAATTGCATCCTTCTGTGTGAAAGTATGTACGAGTGCAGTGCATCGCTTCTGGTTTTTCATTTCCCAATTAATATCTCGAGATGTTTTGCAAAATACTCCAAGCGTAACTTATAATATTCATCTAATAAAAGGAGATGTATCTGCAATCTTCAGATATACAACAAAACGTCGGTCGGTTCCCACTCTTGCGTGTGCAGTCAAACGTACACAGGCGTTGTGGTGGGTGGCAACGGCAACAGCAACAGCAAAAGCAACGGCAACAGCAAGGTAAGGTATCTCTTGCTGAGATGTAAAAACACACATAAAGGTACAACGATGTCTATCTCGCACAGAGGAAGTAATTTCAAAGTGCGTAGGGGATGGATGGATGGATGGATGAAAATATAAGAATACGGGGGGAGAACGAAACGAACGAAAGCAAAAATAAAAAATAAAAAAAAATCTTCGAATCTCAATCTAACTATAGAACGATTGCCACGATTGGATTAGTAGTAGTGTTGCGTTATACAAATGGGAGTGGTGCGTGCCTGTGCACAGATACTGTTGCTGTGTATGTATGCGGAGGGGGGTTATATCAAAGCGAAAAAATCGTGTAATATGCCAGCGAAACATCCCCGAGCACGAGCTACGGCTCTGATTCATTTTGTAGGAAAGTGATTACCAGACAGCAACGTCAAGTACACATCGATATCCAGCCTTCATCATTTTTCACTTACGTCTGAGCTGGGAGAATCCCATCATATTGACGTGCTCTCCTGCAAATAGGGGGATGAAAAATCCCGTTGAATTTATTTCAGGGACAGGAGATACACAGAGAGAAAGAGAGAGAGAAAGAGCTAAAAAAAAAACAGAAAATGTCTGAATAAGGGAAGCGAACGTGTTGAGTGGGAGAGAGTAGATAAATGGGAAAAATGTCTGTTTGCTGATGCAAAGGGAAAGGCAAAGTGTAATAGGAACTTTAAAGCGGCCCCTCTACTTTTTGTAAGAGAACAAGAGGCTTACTGTCATGTTGGAAGGGTGGTGCATACGCAGCTACATAGTACACTTGCAACTGATTATCACTGGCAGTTGTACATCAAAGCTGAAGATGAAAGTGCGTGTTAAAAAAAAGCGACAGCCACTGAAGGTGGAACCTTCGACACAGAGTCTGGTTCCTATTGTTAGAAACTTGAAGTTAAAGCGAAACACTCATTGACTACACACTAGGTTTGTCTGTCTGTTTTTCCCATGCTTACAGCTGGAGTTATTTTAAATCAATATAACGAATTGTTGTGCAAACTGGACCTTATAATACCCATGTAGGCAAAGTATGGTGCATCGTGAACCTAGTCCTCCACTAACAAGGTTCCCGGTCCTGAGCTAATTGCCTCCAGTTGCGCACTACATGTCGGTTGACGTCCCCTTCTACTTGTGCGGACCACCTTAGGCGAGGTCTTTCTCTACTTCTTTGTCCCTCTGGCCCTCTGGGTTGGATTCGAGGACTCTGCAGGCCGGAATGCTGGTGACCATTCGCTCTACATGTCCTAGCCATCCCTCGCTGTAGAGCTCTTATAATTCGTTGTTGAATTTTCTCTTTCAAACGTCAACGCAAACGGTAACTAACATTTTACGAAGAATATTCCTCTCTTTAGATAGAGTCCAAGCTTTAGCCCCATAAAGCAGGACTGCGATGATCAGGGTTTTATATAGAGTGTTTTTAGTCAACCGAGATAGGGCTTTAGTATTTAATTGCGTGTTGATTGTGACGTTCTGTCCAATTCATTGATGGTGTGTCCCCCTTCTTGCTGATAGCATATGTATGTATGTATACTTGGTTTTGACCTCATTTATCGTTAGACCCATTTTTACGCCTTCTTTTTCAGAACTAGCGAGCGCACCAATGACGCCGCTCTGTTTTGGCAACAATGTGAATATCATTGCTAGTTGTTGCAGGCTTTTGAAAGATTGTGCGTCCAATATTGACTTGTGAGTTTTGCACAATGATTTCGAGTACGATGTTGAAAAAATCACATGACAGGGCGTCACCTAACATAAGTCCTTTTTTGACATTTGGAGCATTTGGAGCAGCGAACATAGGCGAACGATTGCCAGGGATGCCAAAAATTAGACATGATATGAAAGTTAGGATGCCAAAGACATTTTCCCATATTCGCCGCACCGACTGTGATTCCTTCTTCATCTCTACAGACTTCTACACGGGTTTTGTTGGATTAAAGTTGGTACTTTAATTACTTACTTATCAAATGCCATCGCAATGACATTTGAATGTTGATAGTTCAACACTGAGGCGAAATTTGAAATGACACCTTTCGTTGAATGACACTTTTATGACATATGTACATACGAGTATGTTACAGGCTTAGTGGATGAAGCCATATTAACCAATCAAATTAAATTGCATTTCAAATTAACTATGTATTCCTAGAAATGAAGGTAGCCACTAACTGTCAAACGTGTATCTTTTTTCAAGATGACATTTGAGTTCAGTATAGCTTGACAAATACAAAATCTTCCAGATCAGGGCTCAACTTGACAATTTTAGATTTAATAAAAGTATTGCAGCTGTAGAGACTAAAGTCACGGTGCGAGCCCCAAAATGTGAGTTTTCCGGTCCAAGTAAAATAGTGAAGTTATGAAGAAATGTGGGTGGCTTCTCAAATGTCCAGAAACGCTCTCCTACCAGATTGAATTAGATACGATAGGAACGACAATAAGGTGGGTGAAAATTGATTTAAAATTGGTGAGTTTTTCCAAGCTCTTCTGTGTATGGTGAATTTTCCTGGCCTAGAACCGCACTGATATGAACCAATCAGGTTGTTTAAATACAACAGGTACAACTTTGTATGGTACAACTTGATCTCTAGTTGGGTCTTCGTGTATGCTCCTTAAAAAGTAATTTATCGCTGCTTTGGGTAGGTCGGTTGTTAGGCCATCAGTTCCTGTAGCTTAACTGTAGTTTTCTGTACGGGCTGTGTGGTCTTGACATGTTCGTTTTACCTTCTGGTCAACCTTTGTCCTACAATAGCATTTTCTGGATCCCTTCCTTCGGAAACCCCTTGCGCTTGATAACGAATTCTCTCTTCTCGAGATGCTCTGGTTCTTCCACACAGAACAGCCTTGTATGCATCAAAACTCAGTGGCATCTGGCATAGCTTTTAAGAATTGTAGCCACTGAACTTCAGTACTTGATGCGGCCGGTCTGGTCACCTTTTCGTTTCTTGGTTATATCAAGGTACGAATTTCGGTCATTGGAACGTTTGAAGAGGTGCTTGCTTTGCATCGATCAACTATACTCTATTCCTTCACAATTTGGAAAATAGTGCGAGAATGTAAGAACTTCTTGAACTTGGTAGATAGCTAGTTATGAAACCAATTCTTTTTTTTTTGTTATCTTTATTTTGAACACTTGCTTGCGGTTAGCTACTGATTGTTGTTCTTCTTGTGATACTAAGCCACGCAACTACAAATTTCTGTGTCAACCGACTTCATCTGTCGACAAATTATTGAGATCTTCTAAGACCTCAACCTCTTTCGTCGCTATAGCTTCTGAAAAAATCATTTAAGAAATCACTGAACCTCCTGGCATGTCTGCCTATACATATAACAATGTCCTATGAACGTGGCAACTAATTTACTTAAAAGCTGTCTCTTACCGTAAATAATCTTCTATTCGTATCATCGGGGAGGATAGGGCCTGGTTGCCTCGCTTTACAATTGCCTGGACATCACTATGGTCCACTAAAGCACATCTGAAAGCTGATGATCTCGTTATCTGAGATCTGAGGCCTGCAATTTTGTGACAATACAAATGTCCAGTGGGCCAGAGCGATAGACAGTTTTGGCATCTATACTCCAGACACCCAGGCACTTCTGCTAGGAATCCGGACTTTGAACTTGATTGAAGTTCATATATGTAGTCGGAACTATTATAGTAGTACTATGGCCTTTGTCTGCTTTTCCCACCTGCAGGTGTCAACTGGAATCGACAGGTCTATGACACCTAGGGCCCAGCTTATCACAACCATTCGCGTTGGGCGTGTTATAATGGAAGAGGCCTACTGTTCAATGCCGCGTCGGTGTGTTGAAAAAGATTTCTCATGACAGTTGTACTGTCAGATGTTTGTCAGAGGCTCGCGAGTAGTGAGGCTGTGAACATAATTTTGGGTCTTGTCTGGGAATTAAACCACTTGCTACGTTGTCAAACGCACTAACCATTTGAGCCGCAGCGCAAAGCATATTTTCTAGTGCTGCTGTAAAATTGGTTCTTAGAGCGCTCACTACACAGGCGACGGGTATCCTTTCCACCTTCTCAAGTGGGTGGAATGTTATTTTTCTTGCCCAGTGTCGTTTTCCAGACTTATTCTCCGTACATAAAGATAGGTATAACGACTTACTATCTATGTATGTATTTATATTCATTTGACAAGACGAAACGATTGCGGTCCCAAGATTTTCCTATATGAATAGAGGGCAATCGACTCGTTCCTGATTGACTGGAGTTTTTTTCTTAGCCAGAATGACTTCCAAGAATCTGGCGATAACCTCCAAGTGCCTAGGCGCGAAATGCTCTGAGACGACCACATGCCTATGCTTTTACGATCTGACCTCCAGTTTGGTTCATTTGGTCGTCACTTGTAGGCCATATTAACCCTTGTCACAAGTTATCTTATCCCTACGAACCTCTGACACGTTCAGTCCTCTGAGCGACCCAACTCTTGATACGAATCATAAACTTAATGTCATTCAACCTACCGATCTCCGAAATTTATGGTTTACTCATAGTACACCCTCTTTCCATTCAATACTCACCTACAGAACAAAGCCAGAATCCAAGACACAGTTCCTAGGTGGTGGATAAACCGCCCAAAAAGTTTATTGATTCATTTGCCTGTAGTAGATGCTGCTAAACATTTAACAACCTTATATGATACTAAAAAAATGTTATGTTGGCAATAAAGTGTTTTTCATAAAAGAAAACAATAGTAAATCTGTTTATTGATTTCTTTTGTGTTCGCCTGCATAGCTCCAGAGTTTATTTACTTTTCATATTCAATAAAATCCGAGGAGTTATACGATTAAAGCCAGGAAGCGGAATTCTTGTTTATACTCAGACACGGCAGCATTGTAAAATTCTCGTGAATATTCTGTACGAGAATATTTTGCGAAATTGAAAATATTATTTCATCGACCATCGGATGTTCTACTACATTCTAGTAGTCCGTGAACATGAAACATTCTATGTCAGATTTGTTGGAACATTTGAGGTCATATATACATATATTTTCAGCATTCGGGATATTATGAATGTTTACTACAAACATGCCTGAAGGTCTGCTGTTACTTAGGCTATGTGCAGATGGTTGCCAGATCTATAAATATTGCTGTCAATTGCTGCCAATAAACTGTCAAATGAGCTGACAATGACAAACTAATTTGTCACCTTAAACTGTCAGTTTACACGGTCGGTAGTTACTCGGGAATCCTCGGGATATTTAGCTGCACACTGTGGCTTCCAGGCGTTTGAAATCGGTATGTGTTTCCCATGTCGTGGTGTTGTCATAATTGATAATACGAGTATGAAACTTCAGAAAGGGTGGGTGGACTCTACAATGAAAATGAAACAACGATGTCAAATTGTTAGTTGTCAGTGACTTAATCTCACATTTGGCACTGATTTGCACTATGATTCCTTTGACCATTGGCTTGATCCACTTTTGATTAAATGCCGTTGGGGGTTATATTTGTCACCTGCTATTACTATATTATTAGTAGCAGGAAACACTTGGGAATGGCAACGGAAATACTACCTACAAGCGGGACACCACTCTTGATTTCATTCGAGTTTTGAAAGTATCACTACAGGAACATTAAGTGATATTTTAGTGAGAAGATTTGTCTGGTCGTCTACTAATCTACAAACTTAAAATGTTTGAGTAAACTCAAATAAACTTCAGAAACTCCCACTCATGCGAGGTGAAAACAGGATTCCAACTCTTGAGGAATATGAGTAACTTTTTAATGATTCCAGTGAAGGTCTGGAATTTGGTAACATGCCTGGTAAGCTGTTCGAATCCATTAAACATGGTAAACTTTACCTGGATATCATGAGGCATTGAATCAGTTCAAGCAATTTTCTTTATTTTTTGCTTAAGCAAATCGTCCGTGGTAACGTTACTAGAACTTAAGTTTCGTTCAACCTACCTAATTCGATTTTACACACAAAATGTATGCATTTTCGCATCGCAGATGACATTTTACACACTCAGCATGCTTAAGTCATTTTCAGACAATTGACAGATCTGCAAATATTGTCTGGTCTGTAAATGTGCTGGCAATTGCTGGAAATGAGCTGACAATGACAAAGTAATTTAGACCCGTAAATTATCAGTTCACACGGTCGTCAGATTTTTTCTTAATTGCTGCAAATTTATTGTCAGATGGTTGTCACACAAAAATTTATCACTTACTTATTTGGGACACATTTTCTTCTTGTGCCTGAATAGAGCTTTAGTTTCGTAGTAGGGCCATGCATGTGCTTCAGAAGGTGATCTATCAGTAACTTCCTTCTCACGAACGTCTCTAAATTTTACGCGAATTTTGTTGTACTAATTTTTCAAGCACCCATTGCACCATCTACTTACTGTCTAAGTAAATTCAGAACCTGAAGATATTTGCTCGAAATGAATTAGGTTCAGTAATCTTCAGCGGCGCTGGACCTGCACCTCTTAGATATTCTTGGCAAGCAATTGACTGCTAATGCGGGTATTTGACTAAAAGTTTTCTTACAGTTGTCTAGGTATCATACAGGCCACACCTCGAGGTCACATGACTTCTGCAAACGCTGTAGGGATCAGGAGGTGGAAGAAACCTTTCTCCTACTCCTATGGACTTACCCAAGTTTGTCCCATAAAAAACCACTTCAGCTAGGAGCTCCTTTCCTTGACGACCTAGTGGAACTGGCGTCACTAGGCGCCACGAGCCTCCTTTGCTTTATTAAAAGCTCCGGTTGGTTTGATAGTTCCGGGTAGCCAAATCTGGTCTAAGTCTGACTTAAATTTGATCCTAAGTTGAACAAGTGATGGGGTGGTGAAAATCGTATGATTTTTCAAGAAAAAATAAGAAAGGCTGAATGCTTTTAGAAATCATTAGTGTTTTTGTCTCACTTTTTGATTCGAAGGACCTTTACATGTTTTGAAATGACGCATAATTCAGTTTTTCTAGAAAGCGGGTTTGTCGTCTCTTTTTTATTTCAAACAGAAAGGTGTCTCAGACGGCTCTCTATAGGTTTGGCTTAGTTATAGAACCGCGCAGTTTTGTTTTTATGTGGTTTACTTGTAGTTTCAGGGTGATTTTTAAACGTAAATAGGTTTGGAAACTCGCGGCTTCCGTACAGCCAGTGTAAGGCATGCGACAACTCCGCGAATAACCTTTCTAAGGCTAGTGGAATTACTTTAATCGGTGTTCAACAGAAATCTGTACTTGGACTAACTATTGCAGCCTAAATCTAGTGCAATACAACATTCAAAGGTACACAGATGTCTCAAATATCCCATTGGGGCACCGGGGAAACGGAAACGAATATATGTACGTTGGGATGCCATATTTCTAGGACTTGTTCCATACAACACCGGAAGTCACAGCCATGCTATCACAATTCAAGCTGGTTTTTACTTTAAACTGCAATGTTTAGTCCTAAAGTGAGACGAAAATGTATTAAAATTTTTAAGAACCTATTAATTCCACTTGACATGTGATTTAACGTACGTCACGCAAAGCGTAATAATTGCCAAAACCGATGACTTTTTCATAAAACTATAATCGTTGTCTAGTAAATAAAGAAGTGTGAACAATTGACAAATTTCCATTTTGAATGTACGTGACAAACGAATAGTTGACGAATTTGCTCACTCCAAAATTTATTACGGTTCTCCATGCGAATAGGCTACATTAATGTTTATACATTGTTTGTAACGCATAGAAGTTAAACATGAAAAGAAAATTTAAGAAAGCCCTTCCGGAAGTATTCCTTATTAGAATTGAGCTAGAAGGCGAATACAAACAATAGAGGAACATCATTCAGTGATCTTCTTTTGGAAACTCTTAAAAGTAGTCATGTAAGGAAGAGGTTATCAAGGAGATTAGTTGTCAATCTTATAGGGCCAACCCTTTAGAGAGTCAGAAATGAGAGTCTACAATGCAAATTTCTCCTTTAAATAAAAATTGAGGGGAAAAATCCTACATTGTCCCAAGGGAGTAGCATTCCGGTTTTGGACAAGTTCAATCTGCGTGCAGCCCAATTCGAATTCCAGAAAGTCCGCGCTCCACAGAAAAAGAGAACTTCTTCTTCCAACTGCCGGCCCATTGGATTCTCTTTACTTTTCGCCCAAGTTTTGGAAACGTTCATAAACTATCTTACTTATTTACTTGCAACCTGCTACAATACGAGGTCTTTCACCTTCCTAAATGTCTCCTTTTTCTTATTCGTGACCTAAGGCTTGTAGTTCTTCTATTGCTTTGTCTCCCCGATTCCGATTCGAAGACTCTGCAGGCTTTACTTGTCCTAGACAGCTCAGACGATCGATTTGCAGTCGCATAATGCTTTTGAGTGTTTATGCCTGCATCGAAGGATCTCCAAACCAGACATGTCTCTTGTAAAATTTGCATTTGAAAATATGCATTTAAAATCTTGAGTTCTCTCCAAAAGTGTTGAAATTTGATTAATTGTCGATTTTCCAGGCATGAAACCAAACTGACAGAGGCCAATCTGAGTTAAGACGTTCAGACGTAGCGGTTTTCTTTTTCGCTCTTGTGGATCCGACAAACGGTCTTAAGAGCCCATTCTAACCAAATCTATTTACTCGATTGGTAAACCAAGCAGTCTTTTTCATATATCCCAAACATTTTATACAATGTTTACGCTTTTAGTGGGCATTTTTCATTCTAGACAACATATGTAGCTTGCTGAAAAGTGAGGCAACTACTCTGACCATCATCGAATTCATGTCCTTAGTCGTAGAGAAAGGAGATTTTCTTACATAGAGAACAGTTTTCTTGGATAGTTATGGTGTTCCATAAGGCGGCTATTTAGGTCCCCTTCTTTTGATCTTTTCTATAAATGATTTTGATTCATTAAACATTCCCTCTAATGACACAACATTTTTTAAAGCCATTTTTTAAACATTACACTCACACAAGACCTCGTTCAGGTAAAAGGTGGCCAAAAAAATTGCCTAAACCGTAGGTGATCAAATTTTCCCACCTATACCATATGTGTTCGATTCCGCCTTGAGTACGGGTTCATGTCTCCATAATCGAGAACAGTCAACGTCGTTTTTTTTTGTTTGCTTTGTAGAGGTTATCCATTAACGAGTCCTTTATCTTACACATTTGAAGAACGAAGGGACGTAGTACACGTTCTCTTCTTTCATGGATTATTCTTAGATTGGATTGGAAAAAGGTTTGATATGGAAATAAGGGTCAATTTAGTTTTTTCGGGATTTTTTTCGTAAAGGAATTTCGCTTAGGATCGATGTTGCTTTGAAATGATATTACTAATGACTGGGTGCAGTTTTTGCGAGTCCTGATAATCTATATCAAGTACTAGTCTACTTGGTAGTACCGTGGACCACTCTCTGGATCTGGACAGGATTAACTCTCTTGGGAAAGATAGGGCATTTCGCTGTCTTTTTAAAAAAAACTTGTCCCTCTCTTTATAGATAAAACCACGAATCTTAAGCTCTTGATACTGTTTATAATTCTCTGAATTATGTATGTATATTCCTCGACTGATGTATAAAAAGAAGAGAATCCAGAAGAATCCAGGAAGGTGCTAGAATCTTCCTTAAGATTAAAAAGTACTAAGACCGCCAAGACCAAGAGACAGGTAAACGAAAAAATAAAATTTCTTGGAATATTGAGCTAACCTATCCCCCTATCACCACACATCAGCTACATATAACCACTAGTTACTTGCTTATAGTCTGGGTCACATTTGCTTGTTTTAAACTTGCTTCAGACAATAATGCATTATAGATTCCATAGTTCACAGGATTGAGGACTCGGTAACGTTTCAGTAAACACATTTATTCCTGCATATCACAGATTATAAAACTTAAATTTTCCTTCCTTCAACAATCTTCAAACAAACCAACCCTTATCCAGGTCTTCACGCTAGCATTCCTCCAACCACAACAAAGGAGAAAACAAACAAGAATTTAATTTGAATTTTACGAATCGTAAACTGTCTCCTCCGCACATGACTGAAGTGACCCATTAGTTTTATTGGTTTTTGCAGATATGTTCCTCAACCCGAACTCCTTATACTAAAGTTCACAAATTAACGACTCGCAATAAATAAAAAAAGGCAACATTTTTGCTCTTCCAAAGATTGCGATACATTAGGCGCCACCGATATACCCATAATCAAAAGAACAAAAAAGTAGCAACAATTTATAGAACACACGAATCGCTACCGAATGAGTCGCTAATTGTGAAAATCAAAACTGCCAAGCATTTATAAGAATTGGGAATATAAAATTAAATTTTGAGGTATTTTCACCGCAGCAACGACCGCTGAAATCCAATTACAGTGCGCAGATACAAAACAAAAAAAAGTTCCACATACGCCATACATACACTTGAGAACACTTTTCAGTTTTAAGAGTTCATTAAATTTTTCAAAAACCCTCGAGAAATATAAAATTCCTTATCCAATTTATAAAAAAACAAAAAAAATTTAACAACTTATCAGTAAGTTATCGCTCAATGGGTGATGCTGATAAAAATGCTTTCAATTTTATAAATAGATCCGAAATTGAATAAACAAAACTTTAAATGTGTGCTCGAAGTAAATATGTATCTTTTGGTTTTTTTTTTGTTCTTCTTCGGTTTTTAATTAATTATACTCTGAGTGGTATAAGAGAGTGTTCTACACAGTCGGTGGGTGGAATTTTGTGTTACCCAATACTCTACATTCGGTTGAGAGTTCTTGAATTTATGTATTCTCCTCCCGGTTTTCTGGGCCAGGTTTTTATTTTTTGTGCTGGTCTTTCGTAAGAAAATGTTGAATATTTCGTAATATTTTATATTCGAGGGGCATTTGTGTATACATACATATGGCAGGGGGAGAATTCTATAACACAATCGAATTTATTGGAAGTTTTTTGTTTTCAATAGACCGACGAGTATACGTACAGATATGAGTACAAGAAAAATTTTTGAGATGAAAAATTTATTATTCATAAACCAGCATTCATATGTCATGTTTTAACCTATTCCCTGCGGGCTGGATCATTTTAAAACCGTGAATAGGAAATACATGGCTATTCTGAATAGTTTTCTTTGTATTTATGTAAATTTGTATGGCTGCTGGCTAACTTTTACTCTCAAAGGTTGTGTTATTGACTTTGATATTTCCTCCGGCCTTGGCAGAAGAAACCAGTCCTAGAGCCCTAATCATTGAAGAATCCGCGGATGAGAGTTGGGACTCCAAACTTTCCAAGGCCAATTTGATTACAAAGGTGAAACTTTGAAATTCCAAGGCAATGGTTTGACCAAAGCATGTAATGTCAATTGGGGATCAAGACTCACCAAGTCCGTAGGCAATGGTCCTGGATTTGATGAATGTGAATGCACATTTACTGAAGTTCGAACCAGTTCGTCAGCCGATTTGGCCATCAAGTGTGAAGACCTCTAATGGCGTCAAAGCAAAGATTGCTAAGGAGTTTACAACCAAAGGGTGCCCTCAAAGTTTTTCCATATCAATCCCTTCAAAAAGAGGGGACCGATTCGATTGAATACGACGGTGATATAGCGTCGATTATCAGTGGGTTATTTGAATGTTCCATCTCAGTAGGTCTGCCTACATATACTTAAATTATGCATTTTCCTAGGTACAGATATAGTCCATTCGAAAATTCAAAAATGATATTGATTGAGCCTCTTACCCAGAGAGAAAAATTGCATATACTAATTTGTTGAAATGGCTTAATTTTTGTGAAGCCCCCACAGTGAGAAAGCTGGAACTTGTCCAATCTGTGAAACCATCCAGCCATACGTCATCTCTCAAAGTTATCCTCGACGCTTGGGCGCTGTGGTTCAAATGGTTTCTGTGGTGGACTACGGGGCAAGGGGTTTTAGTTTCTATCCCTTGACAACCCCTAAACATCAAAACTATCTTCACCTTCTCTAACTGACACCTAGCTTCAAAAACATTGAATTCAGATACGGTGCAGAAACTTGAATTAAAAACTGCATCCATGTGTACAAATGAAATAGACAAAATGGCCACTTGTGCCTAAAGTGCGAGAAGTCATTCCGGCACGTCTCCACACAATGTTTCAGTATAGTAACAATGTGAACTCTTGGGAGCGATTCAGGTTGCGCAAGAACTACCGACATAGTGCGAGGTAGGTCCCATAGCTAGATACGATTTTTACTTGCACCTACCTGTAGTGCAAGTATTGCAATCGTGAAAAAAATCGAACTCGAGATTTTAATCAAACTTGACATTACTATGATGGAGAAGTCCAAAAAAGTAGGTCCTACAATTCCGTCTGTCTGTCTGTCTGTCTGTCTGTCTGTATATTCGACTGCAGCCTAAACGGCTGGACGCATTTACTTCAAACTTCATATATAGGGTCCGTGGGATATTCCCTAGAAGCGAAATTTGAATTTTCATTCTAACCTCAAAATTAAGGGTAGTTTACTTAAGACCGATTTCAGTTAAAATGGATTTTCTCGAAAACGGCTCTAACGATTTCGATAAAATTTGATGTATGGGTTAGTTTGTGCATATGCTATGAGGTGGCATACCACATTTTTCACGAAAAATTCGAATAACGGTAATATTGAAAATCAGCTATTTCTCGGGTATTTGTTCGGCGATTGGGCTAAAAATTAATATTTCTAGGTTATAAGACAAAGGGAAAAAAATGGCGTACCAAATTTTGGAATTGCCACGCCCACTTTTATAATATTTTTTTTTTCAATTTTTTTACTAGAAATTGAGAAAAAATTATTTAAGCAAAGTAATAGACATTAAAATTTTCTATAATTCACTCAAACACCTTATCTGGCCACGCCCACTTTTTAAAGGTGTTTTTTAAAAACAAGACATTGAGTAAACTCCTACAAAGTTATGACTATTATTCCATCGAAACGCGGAATGCCACGCCTACTTTACTGAGAAGAGCAAGACTTGGACTTTAATCCTGATAAAATTATACACTTATAGCATAACGGTGCAAGTACGTACGACCAAGTCGTGCACTTTATTTAAGTATAAAATCATCTTTAATGATGAGGTGTATTTTCTCTTCGATAAGAGAAACTGTCGCATTTCGGATGAAAATCCGTGGATAATTCTAGTACGATTGCAGAGACTACTGTTTGGTGCTGCTTTGTATTGTATTCCGTACTTTTATGATTTCCGTTTCCGTAGTAAATGTATGCGAATCTCGGAAATTTCCTTTTTTTTATTGAAAAGTACCGCTGTACGAATTCGACAGTAAAAGTCATACCAATTCTTTCTTCGAAAATTCGGTATTTAGTATTCCGAAAGTGTCAAAGTCATCTGCTTTTGCAGATATATTCAAACAAGTCTTTCGGATTTTAAATTCTTGCTCTCGGAGTTATGTTAGTAAGAAGAATTGTCTTGTAAAATGTAAGTTTTTCATAACTAAAACAAATATTGTTTTGTATTTGATTATCTAAAGGGACATTTTTGAAATTTGTCGTTTTTATGTTATTTGTGAAGGTACTTGCTGCTACTCTTGTGTCAATCCGAAGCTTCGAATGTATTCCTTCCGCCGTTTATCTTCGACGGTTTAGAAAATAAGTTTAAACAATAATTCAAATGCCTTTCATCTAATTCAGTTCCATTATATTGAAACTATTCCGTAATTGTTTAATGTTCTTTACTTCGCCCACAAACCAGCATAAATAGTACTGGGCGTTTTCAATAATAATTTAAACAAAAAAACAATATGTACTCTCAAACGTGTCTATGTAATTTAAGTGACATTTGATTTTACTTTTCACAATCTAGTTTCGAAAATGACTGATTTGACTTCTACTCAATTGGAAAAGCTTACAAAATATGAATTATTTTCGAATCGAATTCTATTTTCGAAAGCAAAACAAAATAAGGAATTGAGGAGGAAGCGAACATTACAACAATAACGAAATCGTAACTCAGTCTTGTCCGTCTATTAAGGTTCTGTTCAGCGGCTTCTATTTAACCATGTTGTGAAAGGAAGGGGATAAGCCAAGCTCTTCACATGTTTAGGGACAATTAATGCTTGGAAGACTGAAATTAATTAAAATATATGAGTACATACTTACTTATGTATGTGAACATATACGAATTCCTATAACTGAGACCCTTTGTAAGTCAAATTTCCATTTGACACATGGCTTCCAATAGGTTGGATGGTTATAACTCAAAGAATTGTCTCATTGATTTGATTAAATAGAATTAAGTTTGCTTTTTTGTGAGTTTAACACATGTAAATGTTATTCAATGTTTCTAAACGGCATTAAATGTTTTAAATTTATTTAGAATTTGGTCAAAAAACTACGAACAAAACTTCGGAACAGTACTTCGCATATAGTCCGAGTATTTCACTCGTAAATTCCGATAGAAATCCACGACAGCAAGACTTGACTTTTTTTCCTTCTCAAAATCCTCCGCGTACCACAAAATTTGAGGCCAACAAAAGTGATGATATACAGATGGACGAGCAGATGAAGGAAAGAATCCTTAGGAAAGAATATAAAAAAGTTCTTTTTAAGAAGTTGAAGTAAGTGTTTGTGCTATCATGTTCAATTCTACTTGACTGTACTTGTTACCCATACTTGCGGTTCAATAAAAAAGAGAACGTGTACCACACTACCGTTAAACATCATAAAAGGATATTTCTTAGAAATTCTACGAAATAGTGTTCCATATCAAAAATGTTATATCCTTCGTGTCAACTAGCTGTCCACACGTCGGTTTCATTGCCTCTTTCTGAATATTCATGACCAGTGGTAGGAAATTAATCAAAGCATTTAGAGAGTCGCCATAAGTGGTTTATATGGCACCAGTGATTCCAAGGTCAACTTCTGATACCTTGTTCTAACATGGCGAAATAATTGAGATAGACTCTATAAAGTGTGTATGCACAAACGCAAAAATGACTGATTTGCCGACCTAAAAAAAACCTTTTGTGTCTTAAGGGTGTGTTTCAGTTTAAGAATCTTACCACCTCCCTAATGGAGGAGAGTACGTCCTTAGTCGCAGGGTTTTCAATGTCTGCTGATGAATATATTTTTTTTATACAGAATGCGTCACCTTAAGAAATGTAGAGCTGGGGTTTCATAGAGAAAGTGGTCAAATGATTCATCATGTTCAGAGCAAAACCTACATTTCGAATGTGAGGACAGATTAACTTTGTTAAAGTAATACCGGAGCCCACAGTGACCTGTAGGAAAGCCTACCAGGATCATAATACTTTTCCTGTCTACAAATAAGTTAAGGATTTTCTTGTAGGAATAAGGCTTGATTAATCTTTTGGATTTCGAAGTTTGTTTTTAATCAGCGCTGTGGCAAAAGTCCTGTTGACAACATTGTAGGGTTTAAGTCCCATGAACGCATATTATGAGCTAGTCCTAGCTAGTCTATCTGCAGATTCGTTGCCTGCAATTCTTTGATGCCCAGGGACCCATCCGAGTATCACTCTGTTATGTCTGGCAAGGGTTTGAGACCATTAGATCCGACGGTAGAGCTTTAGGCTGGCTATCTGAATAGACATAAATTCTACTGCCCTTGATATATTCATTAAGGTTTTACTTAGCACAGATCTCAATGATATAGAGTTCTGCATGGAATACCGTGGGACACAATCCCAGCTCCGGATTCCATCTTTGATCCCTCCGTCAGTTAAACCAGACCTATCGTATCCAGTGTTGGACAACCATTAGACAACGTTGCAATGTTTTTACATCAAATTAATTCCCAATTTAGTACTCCTTGGTCATGATGTCGGGTATCGTGCAAAGATGTCCCTTCTTGGATAGAGTCCAGGAGTTTCAGCTATCCTGCATAGTCACCTTATGCATGTGTTCTATCTGCAGCTTAATAGCGCATCTAGCCGCCGTCTTCTTAATGAAGATTTATATTACTGTAAGCCCAAACGATGGCTTGTAATGCTGGCGCATGATGCCACAAATACGCTTGGCACATTTTTGGACTTCGACCACAAGCTCTGCTGTAAAGGCGTCTACGTGGCCCTGGTGGCGCGCTCAGTGACGGACTTGATACAGGTTTAACCTCACTGGAAGAAACTCAAGCGGTGCCTTTGATGGTATTAAGGTCTAAGATTGACTAGTCTTATTTTGCAAAAGCCCCTAAAAGAGGTTTGCAAGGAGTAATGGATAGTCTCTCTCTAGTGCGCCATTCTAAAATGTGTAGTCGCGTTGCATGACGCTCGAAATAGTCGTATATATTGCCAAGTCATCCGTATAACCAATGGCGCAGTAGCCTGATGTCTGCAGATCGACTAGAACATTGTCAATGACTAGTGACCACAGAAGGGGAGAAAGGACATCTCCTTGGCGGGGTTCCTTAACTGCAGTAACATACACTGGCACTGGAGCAAGAAGTAATAATTTGACTTTCAAGCAGGATTCTAACCCACTGCAACTGACAACCCCTGCTATTGAGTTATAGCCAGTGTTATCGAATCCGCCATCGATGTATTTAAGTTTTCCGATTATCGTAGTAAATCAACAAACGTCACGATCACGTTAGTAGGGATACCATAAACGAAGAAGGATACATGAAGTTTTTCCGTACGTTTTATTGTTAAATTCCATGTTACACGTAAATATCTAATGTTTCAAATGAAGATATCACGATGTATACTTTTAGCTTCATTGTATCAATGTGTATAACCGCTAATATGATGACAGAAATATGTATGTAACCTCTAAGCTCATCATCATGACTGACATAAACCACTGCTGACTTTTGTTTCCTAAAATCACGAAAACTTAATTACAATTCATTCGGTTGCCGGAATGAAATCCTCTCAACTATGAAATAATCCGATGTCTGCATGTTTCTCTGTGATAACATAATTCTCTGTACGTTCTCATCCCTCGGACATCTATTAACTCGATTATGTTTACTCGGGCGGTAGACATCCCATTGGCATTATCTTAATCGGCAATATCGCATCTAATTGAAATGTTTTTTGTTTATTTTCATTTTTTATTTGGTTAGATGTATGTGTGTACGGTATACCTATTTGTTTTTCTTTTTCGAAAAGATTATGTCTGTTTTTGGGTACAGCAATTGCCAGTGCTTGAAAATTGCTGTTTCGAATAAATTTCGAGCCATATAGGCCACAAGTTCCGGGTCAGCTGAGATTTAAGCTATTATTTGCGGACGAAGACGGTTGACTTATTGCTGTTGTAGACAGTGAAGTATTTGAAAAATCAATCCATTAGACATCCTGACATTGTGACCCTGTTTTCCTCATTTGTGGTTTGGAATATTTGGCTTTTACCTATTTAATAATTTTATGTTCAGTAACTGCATATGTTCATTGTTCAATATTAACTTTTTGTAAGGTCAATACAATTAGGTCGTACTCTCTTCTAATTCAGTAAAAACATGCAAATTGAACACAATGAGCTGTAGGGAGATCTACAAACTTATGTCATGCATTACGTCGAATGAGGACCACAAGTAAGCGGGCATCCTTCGAAGAAAGTAAACTGACAAGATACACACTAAACGAATAGTTGAACCCGTTGATTTTCTCGAAGTGCGTTGTTGACTGCATTGAAGTTTATTTAAGTTTAGAATTGTGGTTAGAGGTAGGCTTAGTGATAGACTTAGAGATAGGCTTAGAGTTAGACTTAGAATTAGGTACATTAAGAATAAACTTATCGAATTTTGTCATTCTCATCTTTTCGAAGGAAAAAATGTCTCTTGAAGCGTTTTGGAAAAGACATGCGTACTTGGAGGGAAACGAGACGTTAAAACGGCTCAATTTCTTAGATGTGACTGGAACAATCTATTGACATCAACTTAGGGTTGACTAAGGTTTAAGTTGTTGGAACGTGTCTATTGCACAAGAAACGGATTTAAGCTCCTCATTCATACGATGTCATTCAAAAAAGTGAGTGGCTTGAATGCCACCATTGATGTCGTTAACTGCTTTCACCATAAACTTTATTATGAGGTAATGCACCTTCATATATGATGAATGGTTTTGACCTTGCCTGGGTAACCTGCATCAGAGAGTCCGTTTTAAGATGTAAGAACGGTAGGTTCTTGGAGTAATATTGATTCTTGCAATAAAGCGGTTATGGTATCATCTTCTTCAGTGTTAGTAAGTCCTGTAAGAGATCAATGAAAGCTTTTTTCCTTCAGAGCTTCCTACGAGAGATTAGGAAAGTAGCATTGCCCATGACAAAGTCCCTCGGGTTTGGTAGCTATACAACCGCGATCAATGGTATTCTGCCAGCGGGGATACATCGTGTAGGATGTTGGGCTAAAAAATTGAGCCGAAGAGACATATCTACTTCACTGATCCAAAGAACCCGATATGATATTGATACGAACAACGAACTCTAAGAACAAAGTCTAAACTACTAAATTTAAACGTTACTGAAAGAAACTGTTGCGGGATCGGACGCGTGTTGGATTTTGTTCGTGTTGGCAACTTCAGGTCCCGACCTTCGTCGTTTTTAACCCACAGCTAGATGTACTAATAACCAACGGATATATGAAATTCGACAGATAAAGTAGGTTTACTTTCGAACTCTAGATTTTAATCAAATTTAACATTACTATGATGTGGAAGTCCAATTCCAAGTCTGTTCGCCTGTCTGTCTTAAATGGGTAGACGGATTCGCTTCAAACTTCATATGTGTGGTTTGTGGTTCACACCTCGAAACGAAATCCGAATTTTCATTCTACCCCTAAACATTTTCTCTAACGATTTTGATTAAATTCGATATTTGGGTTAATTTGGGTATTTTTCTGCGATTTGTCTTAAAATTTATATACGGGAAATATAAAATATTTACAAAGATCATACGAAATTTTGACACAGCCACGCCCTCTTTTTGAAACTTTTCAGTATCTTAATGTTTTTACTAGAAAGTTTTTTTTTTTTTTTTTTTTTTTTTTTTTTTCGTGGGTTGGTGTGAATCTTCATGAAGACACTATGATACCCGTGTACTTATAGTAGTGTCAGATTTTTACTGACTAAACACACCCTTCCCTTTAGTTCTTGTCGTTTACTACAACTAGGTTTCCCCATCCAGTAGTTTTAGTTTCATTATATGTACGCGTGAGGAAGGTAGATTTTCGGTAAAATCACCTACTAGAACCATTAAGAGTGGTTGTTACTACTTGCGCTAAATCGAACGGTTTCGTTCTTTGGAGTCGACGCACGAGGTTTCTCATGTCCAAAATTTGGAGTATGGCATGGTTGCAATGACCATCAAGTCGAGTTCGTAACTTCCTAGCAAAGTTTATTATTTCTTCGTCCACGGTTGGGATCAATAGATCTCTCTGTATATCATTATTTCGCAGATACCACGGAGCATTCACAATAGTCCTAATGACTTTGTTTTGAAACGATTGTATGGATTCTCTGCTACTTGCTTTAGTACAACCCCAGAGTTGTATGCCGTAAGTCCATATAGGTTTTAGCACTTGCTTATATATAAGCAGTTTGTTGTATGTGCTCAACTTGGAATGTCGTCCGAGTAGCCAGTACATTTCTCTGTATCGGTTCTCAAGTTCGTCACGTTTTTTTTTGACATGCGCCTTCCACTTGAGCTTAGCATCTAAAGTCATCCCGAGATATTTGGCTTCATTTGCGTACGGTATTTGTACCGAATTAATGAAGACGGATATATTGCTTATTTTTCTATATGTGAAATTAGTATGCGTGGATTTGGTCTCATTGAGAGCAATACGCCAAAGTTTTGTCCAATCGCAAATTTTATTTAAAGCGCATTGTAGTTTTTCAGTAGCGGACTCGACTGTGCTTTCCGTTGCCAGAATAGCCGTATCGTCCGCGAACGTAGCTACTATTGTACCCTCAGTTTGCGGAATGTCACGAGTATATAGCAAGAACAGAGTAGGACCAAGGACACTCCCTTGCGGAACCCCGGCGGCAATATCCTTAAATCCTGAGTAGTCCGTTCCGTGCTTAACTCTAAATATCCAATTTTTGAGGTAGGATTCTAAAATGCTGTATATGTTTTTCGGAAAGATCCTACTGAGTTTATATTTCAGGCCATCGTGCCAAACCTTATCAAAGGCCTGGGACACGTCAAGTAAAACGCTAGAACAAATCTGTTTTTCCTCTAGTGCTTTTTCGATTACGTTAGTTATTCTAAATACCTGGTCAATTGTGGAGTGATTCTTTCTGAAACCAAATTGATGATCAGGTATAAGGCGTCTTTCTTCTATAATTGGTTGGATTCGTTTTAATAAAAGTTTCTCGAATAGCTTCGATATTATAGGCAACAGTGATATCGGTCTATACGATTTTTTGTCGTTTGGCGGTTTACCCGGTTTCGGGATCATTATCACTTCTGCGACTTTCCACGAATCTGGAACGTACAACAACCTAAACGAAGCGTTTATTACATGTTGGAGCTTAATTAACGCCTTTTTTGGTAATTCCTTGATAATTTGTCCGGTAATTAAGTCATAGCCAGGTGCTTTATTATTTTTCAAATTTTTAATTGCCTGACAGAGTTCAGTTAACGACACACGTTTTATCCTAACATTATCAGATGTCGGAGGCATATCGCTTTGATCATCTATCAACATTTGCCCATCAAAAGGCTTAAACGTTTGTTCGAGATGTTCAGCAAATACGTCTGCTTTTTCTTTGTCACTCTTTGCCCATTCACCATTATTTTTTCGGATTGGTGCGGAATGCATTTGAGGCTTCTTTATGTTTTTCACAGCTTTCCAGAGTGAGTAATTTGAGGTTTTTTCGTTTGTTAAGCCTTCGAGGTAGACCGATGTCTCGTGATTTTTTACGTCATGAATTGTTTTTTTAAGTTTATCGCATAGGAAGTTAAGATATGCTTTATGTTGGGGGTAGCGAGATTGTTGCCATACCCTACGTGCTTTCCTCTTTTTGCGAATAAGTTCTTTTATTTCCGTCGGATAATTTGCTCGCTCTTCTTTGGCTACTTTCTTTCTTCGGGTGTTTTTCCATGCGGCGTTCTGAATAGTCGAAATAAAATTTTCGAGTTCTATCTCTAACTCAAGAGGTGTTTTCAGTGACACATTCAACGTAATGTTTGTTTCGCAATCATGCCTGAAACCATCCCAGTTAGTCCTATTATTTGTTAGCCTCGGTACTCCTTCTGCTTTCATTAGCTTATCACTTATTGTTAAGACTATCGGCGCGTGGTCAGAGGAGAGGTCAAAGCTTTTCTCTATTTTCGTGATATTGGTAGATACTCCTTTTGTAACGAAAAAGTCTACCAGGTCAGGTATTTTCGCTACGTCGGAGGGCCAATAAGTCGGTTTTCCTGTCGAATGGAAGTCTACTCCGAAGTTCATACCGACTTTGTACAACAGTCTCCCTCTGGTTGAGATTTTTCTCGAACCCCAGAACGTATGTTTGGCATTAATGTCGCCGCCAATAATAAAATTCGTTCCAAGTGATTCGAAGAGGTCTACAAGCTCGATACTTGTAAGCTTATAACGCGGAGGAAAATAAATAGATGATATATTAATATCTTTTGTATTGCTCTTTACCCGAACTGAGGTTGCTTGTATTGCGTCAAGTTCTGTCATGGAATTTAAGGAATGCTTGATGCAGTCTTTTATAAATAAAGAAGAACCCCCTCTGGGTCTTCCCGAGGGATGGTATGCGTGGTATGCACAAAATCCTCTTATTTTTAATTCAGATTCCCTTGTTAAATGCGTTTCCGAGATCAAGCACACGTCAATGTTGATATTTCTTAAGAATATCTCTAGTTATGCGATTTTTTCTTTGAGCCCATTTGCATTCCATGTTAAAATCTTAATTGGTTTGTTCATATTCATTTGGTTTTATGTTTTGTACGAGGCTTTATCTCAAGCTTGCTTAGTTTGTCAAATATTATACTATTAATTTTAGTTTGTTCATCAAGTTTGGCAAGGATTATAGAGAATACTTGCGAAACTGGATCCGTCGAAGAAGCTCTTTCTTTGTTCGTCTGGTTCGCTTTTACGGCTTGGGCATACGTGTTGGTACCCGAAAGTTTCGGGGTTACCTTTATTTCGGATAATGATACCGTACTATTTCCCTCTTTGGGTATTTCTTTGTGGGTAGTTACTTTTTTCTTTCCGTTTTCTCGCTTCTCTTTAGTCGGCATACTGTTTTGATGTAAAGTATCGCGCCTTTTTTGCAGTTCCTTTGCAACTTCACAACCACGATAGTTTGCCGGATGCTTACCTTTGCAATTTGCGCAAGTAGCCGGGGCTTCTTTTTTTAGATCGCATTTTTCGGATAAGTGGCTTCCAGCACATTTTACACATTTCGGTTCCTTTTGACAGTACGATTGTGTATGATTAAAGCCTTGGCAACGTTTGCACTGCGGTATCGATCTCGAAGTTGTGCGCATAGGTTCAATTTTTACTACCATATTCAGAATATTCTTTACTTTGTAGATGTCGTCTATATTTTCGTTTCTCTCGAAAGTGAGCATAAATAACGGAAGTCCATGCTTGACTAAGATTTCATGGCCGTCTTCGGTTTGTTGTTTTCTCTTCTTCAAGATATTTACGGCGTCAATAATTTTCAAGCCTTTTGATTTAACGTCATCTATGACGTCGTCTTTCGTGCACGATGGGTGTAGACCCCTTGCTATAACGCGGAGTGGTCTTTCGAACTTATTTGCATAAGTATACCACTGTATCTTTTCCGCATTTAGTTTTTTAGATATAGCGCGGTGACTGTCGGAGTCATCTACTTTGACTTTCCATTCGTTATTCCGAATTGACGTGACTTTAAATTCTGAACTAACAGTTTCTTTAAGCAGACGGTGCAATTTAGTATAGTCCGTAATTCCAACGATATTTATAATCGGCGGAGGACATGTTTTTCCTTCAGGCGGTTTTTGGTTTGGTTGATTTGGAATTTCGATTTCTGGCGATGATCCAGCTTTTCGTTTCTTGCTGGGTCTTTTCTTTGGCGCTTGATTAGTTTCAAACTCGAGTTCTTCTTCATCTGTATGGTATTTAGGACTAGCTGCACGTGGAGTTGCTTCGCGTTTTTCTTGCGATTTTGAGGTCTTTAAAGCTGCGTTTTCATTTTTTAAAAATTCTACCTCTTTTTTCAGTTCTTGATACAGTAGATCCATTTCATTTAGTTTTAGACGGAGTTTCTTGTTTTCTCCCGCCATTTGTTTAAATTTCTCTGAGTCGCATTTGTCTTGAGCTTGCTCCTCCGGCGGACTTCCTTTTCCGGAGACACACGTCCTTGATGGTGGGGACTGTGCTACCCTTGATTTTTTCACAAAGGGATTTATAAGATGCAATAATTGGCTCTCCCCAGAATCCGTAGAGCCGACCTCCGAAGAGGGTGGATTTTCCAGTGAATCTGGACTTCCACCTGGGGTATTATATCTTATTGTTTTATCCATTGCATTTAAGTGTATACTAATTATCCCGCGTATACGGTGGGTGGATTTTAGTCGCCTCTTACGACAGGCATGCCTACCTCGGGTATATTCTAACCCCTAACCCGAAGGGGGCTTTTACTAGAAAGTGAAAAAAAAATTATAGGGAGCCAAATTATACTTTATTCATACATTATATGTGTATGGGCACGCCTACATTTTAATGGGCGTTTTTAAAAAAAATAAACATTTTTTTATTGAAATTTCATATGAACGAATATTAGATCAAAAGAATAGCGATGATCTCAAAAAATGCGGAATTTCATGGCCCTTTTATTCATATTGAATAATTTTATATCTTCAGCTTAAAGGTACAAGTATGTATGTACATATGTACGGCCCGGTCCAGTCGTGCACTTTATTTTCTCTTTTTTTTTATTTCAATAGAATGCCCAAAATTTATTGAAAAAATACTGAAACGACTGTTTTTGTTTGCTCAAGGAAATTTGAATTGTTACGCATTTTTTCAAGAATTTCTGGCAGCCAAATCAAGTAAAGTGAATGAACTAAAAAGCTCTATGTACATTAATATGTATGTATATGATTTACTACGCTGCGAATCCTATGTCTAAATAAAAGGAGAGAATTTAACATCAATGTCTATGTACTTTTGTAAACGTCTATAGTCGTCACTGCAAACTACTGCAATATTATAAATTGCCTTCCCTTAATGTGCGTCGCTAGTTTTATAGTTTAAGTAAGGAGTCATGGGTACTCTTGAATAAATTTAGTTCTTTATTGTATTTCTATTAAGGAAGTGTCGTGGGCTTATCTCAGTTGCATAATTCAATCTTTAAGGGTTTTCCTTATGTTCTATCGAACTTAGTAGGTGAGCTATTTTTTCTATTCTTAAAATAAATATATTTTCTTATAATTTCATGAACTAATTTCCATTTGTTTTTATTTTCTTCCAGGTAAGTCTATCCTCGGAATCCAATGCACAAATAATCTTCTGTAAAAGTGCAAACAAAGGTATTTATTAAAAACTCAAATTCCATATAAACTCCTGCTTGTTTGGAAAAATTCTCGTATTTATGAAATTTGAATTTAAGCAAAACTGACTGAAGGAGAAAATACTCTTCTTCGGAGAGCTTGTTTGCTTACTTGAACTTCATCAAATTAAACATGGTCCAATAGTAAGTTATTAAATTCGTTTAATTGCCTCAGGTCGTGTTTATAATAAATCTGTATATACAGGACTCTTGCTATGTTGATTGTGCGTAAGCCCTAGAGCTGTTGTTTTCTGATAAATCCATGGAAACATGTGTCTACGTTTCGGCGCTGTTCTTTGGGAGAGTTGGTGGTAGTCTATAACTAAAAATGGAAGCGGAAGACTTTATAACAGTTGTGGGTCATTTGCAGTGCGTTATATCTAACGAAGTATTAATGACTTTGTGTGGAACAGGCTTAGGGAGTTAATAGGGTCAGTGGGCTAATAAAGTACACAACCATATGTCTCCGATTAGAGCGCCCAAACGGATATGAAACCAAACGATTTCGTATGTCCATTTGTCCTATATCAGCAGTTCTTGAACCTTAAAATATTCAGTAAGGAGGTTGAAACTTCATGTACCTACATCGTTATAGACTTGAATATTTTGAAAATCCGTTCACTGTCACAATAGAAAGTTAAGAAAACCAAAAATTTAGATGTTCAAATTGTACACAAGTTATTCATTATGTAGTCTTTAGCCGCACCCCCTTTTTGGAGGCGTTTTTGTTATAAAACCTATTCTGATGAAGATTTTGCCACGCCCACTTTATGAGAAGTGCATAAGATGGAAGATATAGTGTCATATAATCCTTTCTAGACGGATTGTAACTTTTCTGCATGTTTGTTTTGTACCCTATTCTTAGGGCATAAGGAGGGGAAAGCATCGTAGATTACGAGAGTTAGTTCAGAAGAAAATAGAATTGTCAGCTACGTGGTTTCAGGGCAGATCTCGTAGTGCCAAATGAAAGAAATTACGTTCAATGTTCTCTGAATAGAGAATCAGGCGTTGGTAGCGTAAAGAAGTGGGCGAACGAAGGCAGTGTAGTGTTTGGTCACGTAAGAGTTGGAGAATTCTTTGGATCATTACTTGCCGAGATCTATCTTATCAATGGGTGAACGGAAAATGCGCTCCCAGTCACACAGGTTCCAAAAAAAATTAACTATGGGTATAGGTTGGCCTTGGGGAAGATAAAGTCTAGGAAGGCCTGGTTGGACTTTCTCAAAAACGTAATAGCTTTGACTAAGCTATTATTAGGGCACCGGATCGGAGAACTATTGATGTCTTGTTGAAGGAGCCTGGGAAGACGAAATGAATTTGGAAAACTTTGTGTCATTAGCGTAGAGAAAGATGCGGGAGTGTTTAATCTCCCTAGCAAGATCGTCACAGTCAGAACAAAAAGAAGGGGATTGCCTTGAGGGACACCGGAGGTGGCTTCAAAAGAAGCCGAACGGTCTTACCAAGTAAGAAGATATCTGTGTTAAAAATTGATGCGATACATATATTATCAAAATCGACTGCAATAAGATCGATTTCGCTTCTATTTTCTAAGGTAGGAAAGGGCAAAGGACACAAATTTGTTAAGGTTTCTGATGGTTTACCTACCTTTCAGGAAACCATGTTGGCTGGAAGAGATAAATATAGAATATGTTCAAAGTACTTGTGTCTTTTTGGGCTTCAATATTGAGTAAGGAAGATGAAATTTGATAACTGGGCTTCAGTATGAAATCGAGAAGTTTGAACAAAGTTAGTTGATATTTAAATTGTCTATTATTCACCCATACAACATTAATGGCCACGCCCACGTTTTGGAGGCGTTTTCATCAAACAACTTTCTTTGAATAAATTTTGCATGTAGTATTCATAGTGTACGTTCGAAGATATTGTGTAATTCATGCAGCGCGTGTTACAAAAGTTGGGATATCTACATATGTAGATACATTCTTTATATAATTATTACTTGCGCCATAGTATGTCAAGAGACATATTTTAGCTCGAGAGTCGCATTTAAAGTTTCCTATGTCTTTCGTAGACCTTTTCAGAGAGTTGCTTAGTAATTTCACTGATTAGAAGGTTCTACTTCGGAGAATTAATAGCCCGTTGACGAATCAGAACAAACGTTTTCCCTTGGCAGTGAATTTTATATCAGAGGAGCTTCTTCTCTTCCCTTAGAAATTGACTATCTCATTACCTAGACTTCATCTCTGCAGTAAAGGATTTTCAGTAATAGATTCGTTTTGAATGTTTACACGAAAGTTTTTCGGCCAACGCCACTACTGCCTATGTATGTACATAAGTACATATATACCCTACAGATCTTATCAGATCTTGATTTAATATGTTTGTCTCTGGCGAGTGAAACTTTGGATGTCCATCGATAAATATTACCAGCTTAGGTGTAATTACGTTTCCGACCTCGTCCCTTACATTGAAGCCACTAATAGACCGTATGCTTGTAAGTGCCTTCAATAGCAATTAAGGTCTCCGAAGATGGCTAAAGAAAAGCCAACCACAATGTCCAAGTAGAGTGGAATCTTGTTTCACCGAACTATTTCTATCAACTCTCCAAGAGAACCCACAGCAGTAAATGCTATTAACCTTAACCAGAGCCGAAACTTTCCACCATCTGTCGTGCATGGACGACGAAGTACATTTTATTTCGTTGTCACTAGCAGGCTATCTGTCTATGACTTCAATAGATATCCTCTGTGCGAGTACCATGAATTGAGTTGACTGTATTCGATAACTTTTGAAGGTCTATCGATTTTCCATTCTCCTCGGGATTGGTAAAGTTTAAATGGGAAAATCCCTCTCATCCTTTTTTGCTGCTGATGGATTATTTTAACCGAACAATTGAATCCATTAGAATTTCCATAACTCGTTGCCGGTGCGATGCTTTGTACTCTCCGCACTAATTCACGTCGCAGTCATCGAGAGAACAATCTGCTTAAAGTTGTTCAGCTTGTTGTGGCTTAATTAACAACCAGAACAGAACCGTCTGTAGATGAATTCGCAAATCACACAGCAAAGGTAATGACAATCAGCCATTTTAAGCGGATTATTTCGAAACGAACGAACTGTATGATGCACGCCATGGCCATCTGTGCTCCTGCTAAACAACTGATTCGGAAAACATCTGCTCAAAATTACAAGGATTAAAGGGAATTACCTACAGATAGGCACAAAATGTGAATATGGCACTCTGACGCCAAAGGTGGTTACCGTCATTCTAACGTCGGTCGGTATGGAGGACTGAGTCGAAAAAAAAAACATAAAACAAACAACATTAAAACAACTCGTGTTCTTTGATATATCGCCCAACAAATTGATGGCACTACATTAGCACACGCTTACAGCCGGGCCAACAAATCCTCTCGCAGCTTCTCATAAATTTTCAAGAAGCCAACTGTTTGTTTGGTTGATTTTCAATTTTAATTTATTTATGGCTCCGCTCTGTCCTCCATCATTGGGTCGGCAGTGCAGGGTGTGTGCTGCTTAACTTATCTGCGGCAAGAGAATAATAAAACCACGATACATCAAGATCCACATTCGCTGCCAACGACTTGGCATCATCCGATTCTCTTTGGGCGAAGCGAAAAGTCTTGAAATTGACTCAAAAGCAATGCCGGTCGTTGTCGTCGGCATGTCTATCTAAACGAACTCAATTTGATGCGAGTACAATAAATAAGCGAGCGCTAGCTTCTACTCGTACGACAAACGGCAAACAGCAAACAGCATACTTGGCGAACATAGTTTTCACTTTCAGGGCGATCGATACAATGTATACGAGTAGTTGGTGGGGCGAGGACCGGTGTTGCTCTTTGATGGTTGACCGAGTTTCTGATTGACAGTTCGACTGGCGCTATGATAATGGCGTAATTAAGTACTGCATATATGTATGTGGAGAGCGATAGATGTGACTCAGTTTAGCGCCTGTTTAGAGCTGGCAATGCAGGCTGGCATGTAATTGAATTGTATAACAGACTTAACTACTTAAAGTGCAGGACCGTGATATTATGTATACGTAGTTGGGTATAGGATGAGCGAAATCCATTTGGGGATGGGCAGTTGTTGATGGAAATCGATTTTGGATTGTGAACTGGTGTCTAATAGTCCAATTATTTTGAGATTTAATTACCGAACACGAGGTAACGAGACAGGTAATGCTTATATCGTCACATATTTTTGACCTTAAACAGTGCTTACTTTGATGGGGTTACTGTCCATCTAATGGTAGACATTAAGTTCGAAAACTATTGTTCATTCTACACAGAAAACTGTTTATTTGTAAATCATGCACCAAAACTATGCACCGCTTCGATCCGCATTGCTCCGCTCAATTCGCTGTAGAGCCTCACAGTTTTTTTTTTAATTTAGTCTGGCATACATACATAAGTCCCAAATGTAATTTGTCTGAATTTGTCAAAATTGTTTGTTTAAAATTTTGGACTTAAATTCATAATGTGGTTAGGTATGCTGTCAACGAGAAGGAACACATAATATCGGCGAATTGGATAGAACGTCACAATCGACAGCTACAACTTTGAGGTAGTAAGGGAGTTTATCTACCTCAGCTCTGCTATAACCTTCGAAAACAACACCTCAGCAAAAATAAAAAAAAAAACTCCTGTCAATCGCTGTTTCCTTAGCTGAGCCCTATACCGAAGAAATCAGGAGACTCTATATAAGACCCTGATCATCCCAGTTCTAATTTACAGCGCTTGAAGCGTGGACTCTGTCGATAGCGGACTCTGTCGATAGTGGACTCTGTCTCAGTCGCTTCGAGAAAAAAATTCTTCGTAAAATTTTTGATCCCTTAGTTTTGGATAGTTCGTATTTGTGACTTGATCACCCTTTGTCTCATCTTTACAGTGAAGCGTATTACTTTAGATTTCCAAAGAAGACGTTTTGTGTTCTTGTGTGTGTGTTTGAGTGTGAGTGTTACTGGTTGTTTTAAGGGATATTCTAAACCAATCCCGTCGAGTTCAGGTAGAGGTTGAGTTTTCCAATCCTTATGTTTGATCTCCCCTTAAGATCGTCAAAGAGAGGTTTGCATAAAATATATTGTTGGGGCTTCGCTATAGCTGGGCAACTACATACGTTCCTACAGTTACAGGAGAATGTGCTTAGGGCTACCAAGCTTGACTACATTGTCTGCAAAACGCCAAATACCTGTACTTATAGCTCCAATTTTAGCCTCGTTGTGCTTAGTATCTTTTATATCTTTCTCGATATAGAAAGATTTGAGATTTACCTGCTGTAGGAAGTGATGATGTGTACTACCCTTAGCGATTCCCAGCCGATTATTGATTCTTTCTGCCAACCAGCCGCTAAGAACTGATTCTTGGGCAGCTTATTTCCAGTTATTTCCAGTTTTGAGGATGTGGTCTCTAAATCAATGACTTTGATACCAGATTGGCTACCCAAGACGATTGCAAAAATTTGATTAGCCATAGGGAAGACATTGGGCCATAGGCCAGACCGACAGATTTGCGAAATCCTCCGTCTGACAGATGCAGTCAGAATCTGGTAAATGGAAAAAGTAGAAACATTTTTCAAAGTCGGGAAACTTCGTTGGTTCCTTCTAACTTTCACGAAGAAGAATAACAAAGTCAAGTATATTAGGTCAAAAGGATTCGGCATCTCTGCGCTTTAAAGGCTCTAAGGGATTGAATTGTCAAATTTAGCTTCTTCGTCGGTTTAATATGGCATTTCATTCCCATATTCTCCTTGTTTTTGTGAGCCGAAGCCATCCAAATCTGTCATCGGGTAACCGCTTATGAGCTCTTGGTGTATATGTACACGCTGATTCCTCTGCTTAAGTGGCTTACACATTGCCGTAGTTACGTAGTTCTAAAATTAGACTAGAGCTCGAACCTCTGTACTGACGGTGTTTCTGTACCACGTTCTTTGTGTCCTCTTCTTTCGATGATCTCCGTTCAGTGTTGCGTTGTTGCGCTTTCTTATAGTGCAAGGTGTCCTTTTTATCCTCTCTTTATATAGACTGTTCTTCCATGATTCACCATACTCCATTAGGATCAGACACACTTCGAATTCCCAGAAGCTGCCTAAGAGATTTCTAGAGCAGTGTCACAAAGAGTAGCGGTCACTCATGACAGACACACATTCGGATTATTCACGAGCTTGGGACGGATGTATGGCTTATACCTATTTTGCACCCAGATAAGTGGGGAGAAAGTATTTCTTGAGGAATCGTAAACATTTCGCAGCGACATCGAATGGTCATTCCAATGGAGATTGTCATTAACAGACCTACCGAGGGTGAAATTTTTTCGTTTTCCGCGATGCAAGTGCCATTCCTTGATAATGGCAGACGGTTAACCGACAGAAGACAGTATTGGATTTCTGAAGCATTAAATTCCGCTTTGTTGTTTATATCCCATTTAACCATTCTGTCAAGATTGGAATTTATTGATCTTAACATACGCTGCAGGGCCAGTTCATTGGCCGAAGAGCAGGATCGCGAGCCTTGGAACGAATACGATAAGTTGAGGGTACTGTGATCATTTATAAAAATAAGAAAAAGAATCGGAGACAAAACGGAGTTTTGGGGAACGTCAGCATGTGTATTGTTCCTGCCCGACTTGAAGCAGTCCAAAACAATTTGTATTGAACATTCCGAAAGGTATTCCCTAATTTATTGAAGAACAGATTTCTCGATGCCGAATGGAGTCGTTCACCCGATTATGCAATCGGTTCAGATGTACTCACCACCCAGTTCATATTGTTTTGTTGGTTGTGGTCACTCTTCGATCTTCTCTATCATCTCAAAAGTAGATGTCTATTGTAACTAATGTGTAAAATACAATTCAAAACTTTGGAAAGCCCTGGTTTGTAAACCCAATGCAATGAACAATATTTACCAGGCTTACTGTGTACGTCTGTTATGAATTTTAAAAGAACAGTAAATACTATGAGCTACTTACCCTGAACACTCCCAATACAAGTCCTTGTTTAGAAGATCTCATGCGCTGAACCAATTCCATCTAGACAGCAAACACAGTCTGGCACTTGTCGTGGATTTCCATCACAAAGCACTTCAACGTCCCAATGCCTGATTGCATTCGTTTTAATCACTCGGTAAACACGTTCGTGCACCGATTATATCTCCCAGCTATATACTGCACTCGCTTTATTGCACCCAGTTTAATTTTCACAGAACATGAGCAGCCCGCACTGTTGAATACGCCTTTCGCTGTTAGCCTTATGCCACTTGAAGTACGCCCACACTGTCAACGACTTTATTACATGTGTCAATTTATTTTCGATTTATTTTGCCGGTTTCTGAATGAACACCATTGCACGGGACAGGGAACTGCACACACGCACGAATAGCTTCTCAAAACGATTACGGATATCGATCAAGCATAAAGACTGTGCGCGGTTCGGCGGTGCTGTCAAAATCCACAGCACGCTACGTTCCCATTGGCAGGCGGAGGGCTCGTGCAAACATTTAGCCGGTTCCGTTGCTGCATGCTTCTTTCGCGTTTTGGCGGTATACCACTTGTGCTTGCAGACGTTTGCTCTGCATGCAAATGCCGGAGCCGAAAACAAATACAATCTGATGTCGTCGTCATAATCATTACCATCATCATCATCGTCGTCGTCTTCGTCGTTGTCGTCGTCGTCGGCGAATCATAAATTTTAGCGACGTACGTTGAATGCGAAAAAAAGCAAGTAAGCCGGTAGTGGAACACAAGCCGCCTGCACAGACACACATGCGAATGTTTGTATGTCCTCCTTGTCAGAAGTGCTTACATATTTACGTAAGGGAAACCCCGTTTTGGCTTTTAGTTTTTTTTTTGCTTTCTCCTTTCTTCCGTATGCTCGAGGACGTATAAAGTGCACAAAGGACGAAGTCTTAATGTGGCCGGGAAACGAAACAGCGCCTAACGAAGTACGTATTTCTTAAGTGCCCCTTGCTATGCAATACAAGTTTTACCAACAACATGCCGTGCATGTGGTTTGCTCACAGTGGAATATCTTATAGATACACATACGGGTATGCACGTATCTATACGTGGTCTCTAGAACCTGGTTACATGTAATTGCATTTCTAATGAATGACAACGTACATTGTCTAACAAGGGGAAAAAAGTAGAAAAAAAAAAATTATTAATGGCAGCCATGTAACCTACTTTAAACCACACCGAGTGGGGGCATTTAAATTTATGCGAACTTCATTCGAATCGTATCGTTTCGCGTATCTATGGTTATTTCGGATACCTTAAGGTGTTGTTACGGGGCCAAAACACAGAGCCAGCTAGGTGAACATTGACCTATTCTCCATCCCGCTGTCTGAACTATGCAAATGTAATTTTTCCAAATGCGTCACTCAAGAGGGTATATTAATAGCTTTTTCGACGAAATACCAGCACCAGCGCCAGCGTCCGCATTCGAGGCACGATTTCCTGTCATGAAAAAAAAAAAAAAACTTGCGAACTTGTAATCCTTCCTTGGGAATTATGGCGTAATCCTTGTTATCTGCGAACAAATCAATTGACCAAATTAGTTAAAAACTAAAAAGAGCGAAAACGCGAAAAGTATCTGAACTTTTCGGGCTGAATATAGAATGTTGCAATCATTAATATCAATTAGGCAAGCACGTGTGTCTTGAATGTTCTGTTTCTTCTCAAAGAGAGTGTGTGTCGACTGTATCCATTAGCGGGATGATATTGCTGTTTAGAAGGTTTGCTTGCAACTCTCTTAACCTTTTTTTTGTTTTTTTTTTTTTTGTTCATAGCCATTTGTGAGGAATTCCATTGGAGCCAAAACGGAAAGTCATGTTAGGGTCGAAATATGTACGATGTATTTTTTTTAAGTGTGACCTTTCCACATTGTAGGGGTGTGGAGAGTTCGGTTTACTGGAGTGATTTTTCAAAAAAAAAGAAAAAACATGTGATTTTGAACGTTGAACGCGTAGACCCTTGTAACTTGGGATGTCAGCAAGGCAGGGAAATAAATAGGCTGTCGTGATGGTGATTTGGTGAGTAACACACTTTATAAAACAAATGAGAAATATTCCGTTGGAGTATCTTGGAGGAAGTAGTGCGAATTTTCAAGGACGGCATAAGTTTTTCTATGACTCATTTGTGTTCTTTATTGCCGTTGTTATTTACTTTTTTATTTGTGGGAGTGGACCGGACCTCTGTAAAGAGGCAAACCCATGGTACCTATCTGTGGAAATGCTTTGTTGAATAATTCAAGGAGATTTGTGACACTGTCATATTATCAGATACTTCCATAATTTCTGGCCAGTGTCGACCGAAAAGGGTTTTTTGTTTCAATCCCAAACAGTTTCCAATATTTGCCAGTACTAACAGCCAGCTCATTTTACACGCCGAGTTGATGACGTGTGTTAAAAGATTGTCTGAATCTGAGAGGATGGACAAGAACTTACTGTCAGTGGGCCAACATGCATATTGGACACTTTTTAGCGAATATTCCCTATTTCATAAGAAGTACAATACGGTTGCCATGCTGGACATGAAGGTGCGTTCAACAATGTCAATATATCAGCGATAGAATTCTAAAGTTTGACAATGCACTTCTTCTCAATAGTTGGGTTATCAATTCCAACTCGGGTATCCACTAGAAGATCTTTCAGTAGGAGGCACTCGGAAATTTCGGCGCTTCAAATGATCAGGAGGCTTCAGCTCTTGAGTTTATTTGATCTGCGAGATTCCCAATTCCTGTGAACAACAACGTGGAATCGACTGATTTCGCTCATTTTAAACTGAAGCACTTATGGGTGCAATATTTAATACACAGGAACATTCAATCGTGAATATGTTGATTTGAATTTATCCACAATAGCACCCACACCGTGTCTGGGAACGATGATTACAGCGACCGAAAGTTGGTAACTTTTCGTAAGCTTCACCATAGTAAAAGTGTTAACATTGACTCACGTTTTGACATTGGCAAATTATAAAAAAAAGTCTAGCGGTCCCTTTGCATTGAAATAAAAAATCGTTATGTCCTTATTGAAAAACCCTTTATAATGCCCAGCTTTTCGCAATCATTTTAAAGGGTATTTTCTTTTCTTAAAGCTCTAGTTTCTGAGAGTTTGTTATACATTCATCAGGGACAGAATAAAAAAACTACCGAATTTCCTCTCAGTAGTCTAATGGTGTCATCACTGAACCACGGCTCCAAACTACATATGTACGTATTATCGTATGCGTATCGTAAATAAACAGCGAAAGCAATACTGTGCTGATATTAAGGAATCCAATGGCTTGTAAATGCTAAGCATGCAAGTTACCCCAGACTTTCGCTGGAACCACCAGATAACGAAGCTCCAAAAAATGGCGCTAGGTGCTTCGGATTCCTCAAGAGCTATAAAGCTTATATTCGTCCAAAACTGCAGTACAATTCACATGTTTGGGCGTGCCTCCCGCAACTCGTTTGAGCTTATTAGATCGTTGGTGACATTGGTGACGTTTTTAATTCGCAATCAAATCTCTTCGCTAGAGCATATTCGGAAAGTTGGATGCTTATCAGTCCTATACGGATATTTTCACCACAGTTGTTCGGATGAAATCTATAGGTGTGTCCCGCCTGTCTGTCAGTATAATCGTACTATACGACTTCTCAATATTTCCTACAAATTATGATTTACAAATATTTAAAGTCAACTCGCATCATAACCTAACTCTCTTTCCTTTCAGTGCATCACTGGGTTTATAATTTTAAAGGACTTTAGTCCTAAATGATGAATATCATTCAAAAAACAAAAAAAATTGATTCCTGAGGAATACCATCAGTTTTTGAAAAATCGAAAGATTAGAGGAACAGTATATGTAGTTTGTAGCCCCCAGTAGGGCAGGTCCAGTACTTGCTTATGTCATTGCGATGACAGATGGCGTAAGTTCTTATTTGAGGGTTACGTGCGTTTCAATAGACTATAATCTCGGTTTGTGTTCCTGACTGAATTTTTCTGATTTCCTCCTGAGTTTCATAAAAGTTCTTAGACTTTATTTTCTTGTACTATTCTCTGTTCACAAAACATTTCAAATGCTAACAAGATTTTCTTTTAAAGCTCCAGGGGGCCGTAAATACAGCACGATCTTTTACATTTTTCACCTTTCAGTAACAAGGAACTTAAAAAAAATCTCAGTTGGCTAAGTTATAACCTCTCCTTTGCTGCAAAAAAAAGGAATGTACTTACCAATTAAAATTTCTTTCAGAACAACCTATGGATAATGACAGAAGAAAAAACAGAAAAAAAAACTTTTAATATTTGTTCACATAAATTTTCCTGTGCAATAACTATAATTATAAGTAATTCATTATCGTGCGAACAACAAACATTTTGTTTCTCTTTGAGTCTTCGGCACGCTACGATGAGTCTGCCTCGTGAAATAAATTAATAATTAATATCCCCTTGTTGGTTTGCTCCATTTAAACATCGATTGCTTTGAATAATAGACAGCGATTAGCACCTTCATTAGAAATTTATCTCCGATGGAGTGAAGCTATTGTGTAGGTCCGTCGAAATCTTTTTACACATCATCTATCAAAATTCTTCACTGGCTAACAAGAACAATTAAGTCAAGGTGGTCTTAGCCTTTGGATGATGTGGAAGGGATTATGTAGAAACAATTAACACATAATTCTTTCAATTTTCGTTTTGTCTTTCGAGAGGAAAAGGCATTAGTTCTCATTGTGTTGTACAACTGGAGGTAAATTTGAACATGAACAGGTATAATGGAAAGCTTGTACATCCTTTGACTTGTGTGAAGTGATTGTATGTGGGTCTTCTTGGAAGATATTCTTTTTCTGTCTTTGATTCATCGCTTCCCCATTTATTTGTTATGTCTGATGTTATGAAATAGACGTTGGAATGGCGACACGCCTTGGGGTAGGTTAGGTTCGTCGGACGAGGCTGGTTCGTCGGACGAGGCTGGCTCTTGTCCCACGTTTTATTAACACCACCTGGTCTAACATTTAGTATCGTGCGATTCGAGCCCCACGTTGGGGGCCATTGTCGGTATTCCAACATTCAAGCGTAGTCTTCGAAGGGATTCCTCTGTCCCTCGTCAGCTTGAGGCTACTGAATTTTAACCTAATGGACTCTCAGGTGGTGTTTATCTAATTGTTTAAGTTCCAGTATGTTTACTATTCCGTATGAACTATTCCAAACGACAAAAATAAGTTTAAATTGCTGAGAGTGTGGAACAGAGGTTTAAGCATAATATAATAGAACAGGCAGAACGTCAACTTCCAGACGGACCCTGTTTGTTCCTACCAGAACATATTGACTGTAATCCACATCTACAATGTACATAATTAATATTTCACGTAGTCATAAGTCGCATTGTAGAAAGCTCCCTCTAGAGTATTTGCTTTTAACCTCATAACTACCTTTTCATTGTAGGCCCACAGAGAGAGAAAAAGAAAGAAGAACTGTCATCTCTCAACAAGATATTTCAAATCAGTCGTGACAACCGACTGTCAAATGTTTAGTGAGTCACATTTTTCTAGTCCGCGGTTCGTGTCATCGCTCGTTTTAAAGACCAGAAATTAATGTCAAAAAGTTGTGATTTAGCCTGTTAGACTTTCTACCAATCTAAAAGGATTCAACAACGGTTTCAAGGGTGAAATCGATCTTCACAATCTTAAAACTCCGTCAAACTCTGTCATATGTCCTCAAAATGGTACACTCCTGTCATGTCTAATGTCCAACGTCAACTGTTATTCTTTACATACTTACCTTAAAAAATATATCTGTACACGGTATACATTAGGCATATGTTTTTGAAACGTGCTGAGATTGTCTACCAACCTTAAGAATTAAAGCAAATAAAACGTTCATCAGTGCCAATCAAAATTAGCCCAATAAATAACTTCAACTCAACACAGTCGATCTAACTAACTTTTATGTTTGACAAGACACAGGACCTGACTTTCAATCCTTAAATAGTGCTAGTATAGTTAGAACCGGGCCAATCCCATAATCCTATTCTTTGTTTTGTAACCCATGTGCTTTATTTTTACAGGGCAGTAATACTTTATTTGTTCGGCAACTGTTTTTTCTTCTCACGTTTCTTGGCGCCCAACTGCAGCAAACAAATCCTGGCCAATCTCAACTCTGTCTCTCTATCTCTGCTTCAAGATCTCAAGAAAATAACAAACCTCTCTATGGCCCCTTTGAAGTTTTCATTCCAAACCGCAGCTCATCCTAATAATCTTGATATCTCTCAATTGATTCCTTAAGTTGAATGGTACACTGACGGTCCAAATACTTATGTCGAATGTGGTACTAGTCAGAATTTTCAGCCCCAGCTACAAATTGTCTGCGTGCCCCAACTCTTCCTCTATCTTCCAAGCAGAGGTTTTTGCTATCCGTCTGTGTGCCAGAGAGTCTATCAGAAAAAAACCCCGAAGATGACATAAAAATACTTTATCGGATAGCCAAGCAGCTCTAATAGCTATCATGTCCTTTGACTTTAAGTCTAAGGTGGTTCCGAATTGCACACTAATATCACTTAAGCATGGGCTATATGTAGGTATCCCTGGCAAAGGGGCCACTGACGTACTTATCAGATCCGGTGCTCAATCTCCATATAACCCTGAACTCCTGGCCCTGATTTCTCTGGTTTACCTGTCAGCCAGATAAAGAATACAAAAAGCTTTTTATTGGAATTGTCTAAGTGGCTTAAGATATGCCAAACAATTGATTAATTTCTCAAAAAAAAAAAAAAAGAACGAAAGAGATTCTAGCAATAACCAAATATAACTCTCTTTCAAACACCACTTCAAGAAAATGTGTATTAGCCAATCAGACACGTACCTACTATACTTTGAGGACATTGAAACTGCCGAACATAATTTATGTGAATGTCCCCCCATTGTATGGTCTAGACTCAACACTTGCACAAAGGCTTTACCTCGCCTCCTCCTCAGCTCAAACAAGATTCATTAGTGAACTTGATTTTAGCTAGTTGGCAAATCCACACTTCAAGGGGATCGCACAACAGATCTCTTCAAGTTCGAGGTGCTTCTTGAGGCTATCTCAAAGGTCATCACTACAATTATCCTTTGAAAAAAAACTGTGCCATACTGTCAACGCTTAAAACAGTGACGATTATTTAAAGGAAGAAAGACGGTCAAAATACATTAACTTATAGTCTGTATCAAAGCGATTTCCTCTCTCGGTAAACTCGGTAAACGCTTTTATGCGCAAAACGTTAAGAGTTCCGATCTGACAGCTTCCCAACAAAATGACTGTGGAGGAAATACGAAGTAGAAGTCATAGATTTCATGGTGCCTTCTTGAAAAACGCTAATTTCGACAAAATATTACTTCTGCTTCATTCGAAATACGCACCTGAAAGTAGGAAACGCAAGCCTCAATACTGAGGATCAAAAGACGTGTAGTCGTAGCTTTACACTTCGGTCCAGAGTGCTCTTTTCCAAGTAAAATTGATGGCATTTCTCGAGAATTTCTCAAAATAAATACACATACCATGCGAATGACATGCAGAATTGCACAACGAGGCGCCTAGTGTTTCTCTGAATATTAAGGTGTTCCGAAATATCCGCTATAATTAACTTGTGGTGTATGTTACACTCGAATCAGAAAATTCGAAATCCCGACAACTTTCTGAATCTTAAGAACCAAAATAAAATACAAAAAGAAAAAAAGAACAAGAAATTTATGTTATGACAAACAGAAGGTGTTGGAGACAAACGGCAGCAAGCCAACAAGTTGGATTGTATCCAAAGAAAAACAATAAAACTTGTCAAATTTGTCTGCCAAATGTGACGAAGAGAAACTGCGATATTATTCACGAAAGTGGGTCGTTGCAGATGAGACTTGCGCCGTCTTTTCAAAAAAAAAGTGAGTCAATAGGATTAAGGATTCCTTTATGTGTTGTGTGTCCTTGAGAAGCACTACACTGCTGGGAACAGTAATATGATTCAAAACAATGAAGTAGATCGAAAACTAAGAGCTGGAGTTCAGCCAAATATACTCGGGAGATGTAACTTTTACAATTTGCCGGGTGATAAAAGTCGTTGCAAAGTAATGTGGTTTGCGAGTTAAGACGTGAGGGTGGAGGCTAAAATTAGCAGAATTGGGTATACCCACTCCACCGAAGAAGAACTATTAGTTCACACAGCACATAGAACGACCGAAAGAAAGTATCTTCTCTGAATTTCAATTAAATTCGAAGCGAATGTACAGCTGTGCGGAAATCAAAATTAATAAAACATGAATTGGGCGGGTAGATGACTTTTGGGACGTTGAACTGAATGGTTGTGGTCAACTGACGCAGTAGCTACATTCTCAGAATAAGAGTGGATAAATTTAGGCACAGCTTCGACAGTTATGGAACAGACGAACATGAGCACATACATATGTCGATATGTCGATTGAAATAGTTGTTATGGCAGTTTAAAATCAATTACTTGGAGTGAATGTATGTTGATATTGATCAGTGATCAGTTGATATTGATAGCGATCAGAATATGGAGTGTGTCGTGTGCTTGTTTTGATTGCTTTCTGTCTTGTTATATAGTTTTTGGTTTATAAGGGACCATTGCACCAGTGTCTAGTTTCGTTTTTATTTCTTTTTAGCCCGGTGAAACTCGGCTTCTAGACGAGACTTGGTATATAATGCCCATCGTTTTCTTCTATCTTAACTCCATTCTAACATTTGTAACATTTGACGAAAAGTGCAAGTTTTATACCGAAAACTTGCAAAGAGTCTCATTTGTCGACATAAGATTTTGGATAGTTGGTCACTGCTTTGAAGACTGCGCTACATTGAGAGGTAGACGTAAACTTAGGTTTTTCTCAGGAAGCTTCTCCAGCCATCTCAATCGTTAGATGGTATCAGTTTCATGGTATCAGTTGAGGCGAATTAAAAGACTCTCTGGGCGGAAAATTGTTGTCAATTCGCTCTACAGACCCAGTCACCTTACTCGTAGCATTCGAATCCTTTTGACTAGATCAGTGTTGCTAGTGACCAAAAGCGCGTGATTATGTCAGCAGTTGCACAGATGCTCGTATGATTGTCCAACTGATGTTGGGATGTGGCACAATCAAGAACATTGTTAAAGAAATAGCATAACTGGACATGTCTCTGTGAAGCAGCGTACGTCCTTCATAGGCGGACGATATTTGCTTTGTTATGTCAGTTTTGATCCTCGTCATTTGTCAGATGGTCACGAGAGATGAGAAATGGAAAAGTTGCCTATTTCTCTAAAGCACTCTTTGTAGAAAAGGTGATCAAACTGAGGAGTACTGTCAAGATATCAATTTAAAAAGCTTAACAATCGTAGGCGTACCCCAAACGAAGGACTTTAAGCGAATATCTTTTTTCTTGAGATAAGCGTGATCATCACATTTGTGTCGTTGCTCAAAATGTAGAGCTTCACTTATCAGGCGGTTGGTATTGCAGAAGTCCAATAAACCGCTTAGAATTGTCATTCCCATCTTAAATAGCATGAGATCCCCTCACTTGTTTAAACAGTCTTATTCCTTGGGGCTTTAATATGTAACCGATCCATTATTATGTAACCGATCAATATCTTATATTAAATGAGTAGATGTTCCAGAAACCAATCGTTGTCTGCGTACGAATGTAGAAGGTCGTCATCAGAATATCCGTATTCGTCTTCGAGCCATAGTGTTCCGTTTCGGACCAATTAGATTAACTGACATTTGCCCTGTATTTTGGAAGTAAGTTCGGCGTTCGTTTCTCATCCACAATATCGTCCGGAAGAAACCATTAGAGCGATTTAGAACCTGCTAAGTGTTTATGCACAATTCTTTCTTACTTAGCGGAACAAAATCTGTGTCCAGATACTGCTCCTATGTATATCTACAATATATTTAAAACTAACTTTTTTTCTTTCTTTTTTTTTCATTTCAGGTAAGTCTTTGGGATAAACTTTTAAAAAGTGGTTAGTGAGGACATTTTGAATTAGAGTTAATCATTCTTGTTCACAATACAGCTTAAGTCCGGTATGTACACACATGCATATATCTAAAACTTTGCGTAAGTCAAATATTGCTTGCATTGTACCAATTAAAAAAAATTAAAAAGTTCCTATTTTTTAAGAATGATACGACAGAAAAAAATATAGGCGTAAGACGGGAAAGTAAGTACCAGCAGTACGAACAAATTATTTTAAAGGATTGCCCTATGCTTGAAAAATCTTGAACATTCTCTTTACGTTTACGAAAAACAAAGGACGACATACTAAGTCCTGCCTTGTTGTCAATAAATCAGAGAATGCAGGTTTCACATTTATGTATATGAAAACAGGAAAGAGTTTGGAGGCCGAAGGTTTAAGCCAATTACAGCTGGTTTTAAACTCCTCAAAGGCAAACTACCCCTGTCTCCAAAAAAGGGACGCGACCAAGTGTTATGATAGTAACTGTATGCAGTCCTCTCTAATAAAGTTCCTATCTTTTTAAAGCTTTATTTAACTGCAGCGACCTTAATACATAGTCTGTCATAGACATTTAAAATGAGCTGTCTACAATTTCAAGCTTTACTTACGAGTCTTATGGACCACATGTCCTCCGAACAATACACTCGTTTGCACCTTGACTCAGTATGTGTACATCAGACCTACGTTTTTTCCATCTAGGTGGTGTACACTCAATGAACACACCCCATGCAAAGCAGCGCCGCGCAGCGGTGCAATAGTGCACAATTACGCACTTTAGTGGTCTTATATCCCTGTTCACAATTAACTGTCAAATCTAGACTCAACGAAATAAGGTCCTCAGTATTATTACTGCATCATTGTCACAAACATTGAAAGAAATGTATCTCCTTTGCTGCTGTGCAACTCTTTTAGCCTAAAAGTATTTATTACACATTTGCTTTTAGGTTACCTAGTTATATCCCAATGAACTCTAAGCAAATGAAAAATAATAGAGTAACGAAGAGCTTTTAAGCACGTTAAACCTGTCGTAAAGCTATTTCTCCATTGTGGCAACAGTTGCTCAATAAATTGCTCAGTTTAAAGCATCTGCTCTTGCCTTTCTAGCCTTTTGCATGGATTGTTAATTTACAAAATATGATAGCAAATTGATGGGGGATACGATAGCCAATTTTATTTCGTCCTCGTATTTCCCATGACCCTGTTTATAAGAAGGATGAAAATGTACGTACTCTGTTCGTAGCGTGATTTCACTATATCAAAAGAAATGATAATCTGGTGTCCTACTTCACTCTGCAATGGAACCGGCTGTAGACGTTAGTCTTTAGCATAGAAATTTAAAATCAGTTTATTGCAAATCGTTATGTTATTTTTTGAACAGTGTCTACGATATGAGTTTGGGACATGAGAGGCTTGTCATGGAACTCACTACGTTTATTTGATTTGGTCATAACCACAACCATAACGTTGACCTTTGCAGGTTTGATTAGTACGTGCCGCTTCGCGTGTATATGGAGGTTTTTCTTTCGCTTCCATCACGATCAGGGCCATCTTTTGAAGCGAATCAACAAACTATGTCAACTTGGTGTAGATGTTGAGATATCTCAATTACTGTTGCCTTATCATTAAGTTTTTTTTATCTTATCTACACATTTTATTTCGCTTTTTGCTTAAGTAAACGCTTGACGTTTCGTTTTATTTAATGTTTTGGTTTTGACTTTTAAATCCAGTACATAGCAGTGTGTTTGTATGTTATTGAGATAAGGCTGAGCGCCAAGGAGTGATTAATCTTATCGACCCACTTAGGTATATGTAGACTAAATTGACGAAAAAGGTTTTTAATTGGAAGCACATTGGTGCTAATAGGAAGGCATTTTTATGCATTCGGAGGTAATCGATGTTCCGATATGTTGACATCATGTTTATTCTTAAATTGAATGCCTCGGTTCATTCATTTGAATTGTAGATATCTAGAAATATGATGAAAGAGGTTCTCAGTGCACTTGGATTTCCTTTCTGACTGCCATATGGTCCTGCCTGAATTCTACAACCTTCCTATGACCAAAAACTAGCTTTCTATACATATAAACTGAATCTCCGACTCGTACACTGAGTACGTTGTTTGAAAAGAACTTTGTTATGATAGAGTTTTGATATTTATCCTTGTTCGTAGGTAGGACGAGAGCCTATCACTAATGGGGGCAACTGAGATGTGCTTTCAACAACTGCGAATTTTCAAGCAGCAGACTGATAGTCGGAAAATTATCAGCATTACTCGTAGACCCTTACTTTGATTCTGGAACCCTTTTACAATTAAAGAGTGTGACCAGGAGATTCCTTCATTAAGCTTTCAGTCGAGGTTTAATCCGGTATAGTTGGCACTATTATATGTACATTTCCAGAGTAGAGCCTCTTCTTATGGATAAGGAGTCGTTGTCTAAGTACTTATCATACATCGTCTCAAAGATGAGAGAAGTCACCTGGGCTGCATCTCCTCTATCAGCTTTTAGTCTTTGTTTAGAGCTGGTCTTAAGGTCTGAATTTCGTGTTGTACAAACGATTGAGGTCTTATCACTAACTACGAACAAGCAAGTCGATAGGCACAGTATTCGGCTTTTATAAATAAAACAAACTTCTTAATCTGTCGACCCGGAAAGGTTGATGTCTCTGATGCAGTTCAGAGAGGTCGAAAAGGAATAAGAAAATAAGGTAGAGATGCACATTGGTTTTGAATGTTTGTAGATTATCTGATTTTGCAAATAGAGCACTCTACAGTCGTGCTGTACGGTTCGGGATAAACTGATGAGCATTCATTTAATGACAGGTGTTGAGATGAAATCAGTAAGCATTCAAAATGACAGTTATGACAGGTTTTGGAATGATAAGTATTGCGTAAAAACTGAAGCGGGAGTACTATTTATAAAAAATCGATGAGTAGAGAGAGAAGAAATTTCTGCTATTTTTAATCAGAGACGTGATCCGAAACAAAGTAATTGGTAATAGTAATAGAAGATCCGAAATCCGAAAGAGTTATGGAACTAAAGGGACCGCTATTGTCCGATACGAAACTGATGGCATAAATTTTAATTCTAGTACGATTGTGCGTTGCTCCACTTGGTACGAAATTTGGTACCGAATCGAACCCAAACATATCGATTCACAAAATAAAGAGTAGCTATTTCTGAACTAGTGAGTTTATCCGAGTGAAATGAGGCTTTAAGTGCCTTAAAATTGTAATTGGGTTTCAAACTTTTCGATGGTATAGTGAATCGTGCCTTTGGTAAGCTGGTGGTTTTTCGAAAACGAGTTCGTAGTTCGTATATTTGAAAATCGACTATTTTTTGGTTGTTGATTGAAGATTGAATTGAATTTAAATTAGAATCTGGGAGTATTGTTACAAATATAATACAAATCAATGGTGTACCAAGTTTTGGAACAGAAGTCTCCGTTCTGGGTGTTGTTTCAGCAATTTCATTTCCCTATAAGAAGTCGAAAAGAGTCAAATCAGGGGATCGTGGAGTCCAGTCGATATCAGCACTTTTTTGACATTATACGGTTGGGATACGTGATGAGTCACCGTTTGTTGGAACCACATGTTTTATAGGCTGTATTGGTCAAATTCGGGCTCAAATAAGTTTGTCAATATGTCAGGATCACAAGTAACAGTTGCCAAATGATGTCACTTGCCCAAATGCGGTTATTCTACGAGGGTGTAGTGGTTTGGTCTATCAATTAAGGGGTTTCGGTGCCCGAAAAAACGCCAATTCGAAATTGAAGCCAATCGATTAAGTTCCATACTTTTTGTTTTTCAAAGATTTCTGTTATTTCTACAAATTTTTGCCAAATGAAGTTTACAATCCAAATCTGTTCTTATTTGAATGCCAATGCAATTCCTTTCCAGAGTGGATACGGAGGGTATCCCCAATAGCACAAAAGTCTGTAGAGAAGCTTACTCCTCCAGGGCCTACGGATGTTTAAAACAGCTTTTAAATTTAATGTGAAGCCAGAGACTGTATCCATAAGAAGTTCTACGGGTTTCTTGCTGGAACGGTCCACAGTGTCATCTGGTTTTGTAGCATAACTAAGAATATTTCGAGATTTGAGGAAAACTAAGACAAATCAGTTGCTCTTTCTTCATTTTCTCCGGAAAAGTTTTACGAAACCTAGCTTTTTGCCTAAATGTCCTTAGAATGCACTAATAGAGAAGTCGGGTGGGTTCTTAAAAAAGATTTTGCTTGATTGAAAATCTTCCGGCCTTCATTTTCCCATTTTTATGTCTAATGATAGGGCTATCTTTGCATGGGGTTACGTTTACGGCTTCTCCTTGTTGCGTTCCCAACTCACATAAAGGAGAAATCAACATCGCTAAAATAGAATAGAAAAACAGGCTCTGTCCTAAGTACCATTATGTCCTAAGCCTACTTGACTACCGATGTGAACTTATTCAGTGAAGTGTTGTCATGCAGCAGTCTAATGTTGTTCTGAACTCACCGTGCCATCTTCAGCCGTGATGTTGTTTCCAACGCTATATAATCATGTTACGTGGTGAAGGTTATTTCAGCTTGGTTTAACCCAACTCGAATACCGCGTCTCAATCGACGTGGAAGGGGTTATAGTTTTCAGTGTGTTAAACACTACACCACCAAATATCGTGTGATTTTCAACCTAAAAGATACTTGAGAAAGGTGCTACCGAAACACAAGCATCAGAAAGATAGTATTTCCCATTCGATATTTTCTCTTTTCTTTTGTTGCCCAAACCAAAAAAAAAGTCTCGAATCAATACTCTGCACACTCCTTTCCGTTCTCTTTTGTTTGGGATATCTAACGCCCACTAGAAATGGGAAATTCGATATTTCCTGTGAACTTCTATTTAATCAAAATATTTACAGTTTTTGAGGTTCCTGATTGCCATCCGATACATTCTTCACTTCTTCACGAGGAGAACGAAGGACGAAGGACGAAGGACGGAGGATAGGAAAAAAACAACTCGCAGGCAAAAGTACTTGTTATGACATCTAATACCCAACGTATGGTATCCTATTTTCATCTTATTCCCGACCTAGTTTCGCCCACCCAATCACCTTTTATTTGATCCTGACAACAGGTGGTCCAGGTGCTTAACATTGCCCTTGTACCTTCGATAAAGTAATAATAGTGATATTTTATTTTATAACGGTCCTTTGCTACCCGACATCTTAAGATACAAATGAAGAGAAAAAGAAATGAAATGCAAAAGAAAAAACCGGGACAGGTTCGATTATCAAACTCTGGTGTTCAAGGTTGCGTGTATAACGGTGAAGAACGAATGTACCCTAACAAAGCAGGTTACTGTTTTGTCGTACACCGTTATACTTGGGTGTATAGCACGCACCGTGCTGTGAAGTCATTATACCGGGAATGCGAGGGTAAATTATCAAAAAGGGACGAATTAAATTTGCATTTTACGCCCCGAAAATAAAAGGCTTTGTTGTGAGATATTCGCAGGGCTGCCATAAGGTACGACGTACATAAATGACGTAAAGCCCTCCTAACTAGGTGTGTGTATACCCTTGTGAGCTTTGTGTGCACTCGTAGTTCCCAGTTAAACATATGAAAGGAGGATACCTTCTATGAGGTGTGCGCGAAGGTGTTTTTTTTATTTTTTTTTTTTTTCACCAAATTTGACACATAACCACCATGTTTTGTATTAAATTTAGGAAAAAACCATGTATGTACGTACACACACAGGGAGAGGAGAAACTGTTGTCAAGGATGAATCGTTTTAAGTCAACCTCATTCGGATTTAGACGCAGACTTGAGTTGAGTCATGTTTGTGCGATGCGTGTACGTGTACGTGGGGAAGTCCTTGATGGTACTCAGTTCAAAAATAGAGAACACCATAACTAATATTTTCCATTAAAACTAAATCTCCTACTGAGCGTACACAAGTTGAAAAGAAGTGGGAATGCTTCAGCGTTTTCATTAAGCAACGTGAGGCGTTTATGTAGTACCTATACTCGAAATCGAGAGGAAAACTGAAAAAAAAGAAGAAAACATTCGTGAAAATTAATGCTGCATTAAGCAGCACGTGACTTAATATTAATTAAATTCAAAGCGGCACGTGTTGGTTCCCAAAAGCGTCCATTTTTACTGTTGGATAAACAGCAGCAGGCTACATGCATTCGTGACTGAACTGCAACGTTTTACGGTTGAATGAGGTTCAGTTTAGCGCCCTAACGTGCACAGCATCTGAAGACAACACAGTTGGTTCCGATTTCAATCGCAGCCCATTGTACAAGTAGCTGTTGAAACGTAAGTACATAGTACATATGTAAGCCAAAAATGATCAAAAACAGGTTCAAGTTGATACTTGTGCCATAAGCAGAGCTTACTTAGACCAGTCTTAAGAATCCCACTAAGCATTGTCCAGCTTACCCAGATTGTTGAAAGGAAAAGCTCATAAGTTAGGCATCCTTCAGACAAGTCTTTTATGGATACTTGTAGCCCGTGCTACAGGTTATGGCCGACTCCATGTTTCTGCATCTCTAAATGCTAAAAAAGCTCCTCCTATTTATCTGTCCTGTTTGACATTTTGTCTCTTCTTTCTTAGCTCACAGAACTAGCAGACTCTATTGCTGCATCTTACTCGTGAAAATTTCATTTGCAGTCTCCCAGCCTTCTCTTGTCGCAAATAAATGTGATCAGGCTTCTTGGGGTCAATTTCTCTTGACAAAACGTTTCTAGTCCTTATGCAGTTTTGGGTATTCTATCAGCAAATACTTTGCATTCTGAATTGCTCCTTCACAGTGGTTACAGAATGGGTCAACGTTTAGTATCCGTTTATATGTCCATAGCCTCCATGGTTGCTCGTCTGTCCCTGTGCTCACTTCTTCGCTCCCAGATCGATGAGCATTCGGCCCGAGATGATACTTTTCGCATCCGCTGATGCAGTTCTAAAAGCGCAACATAACCTTGAAGATGCAATTCTGTACGTCGCTGATCCCTCTATTGACACTGTATTCCATGGATGGTGCATCGTTTCTTTCTGAATCCGAACTTTCGATATCATAGCCCCAGTCCCTCCCCCCTATACTGGGCACTAGTCCTTGTCGTTTTCACTGTGATAGGAATTTTCATTGATTTACGCACGCTGTGTAGAGATTTATGAAGACCTTTGGTCTGGTTGGGCTACTATCAATTCCTGGTATCTTGTTGCTTTTGATAGGTGTCTGGGAGTTTCTCAGTTGTGACTGATGATATCGACTCGGATTTCTCTGCTGTTTCTGGTGGTAGTGTGACAAGTATAAAGACAAGGACAATAGGTAGTTGCCTGTAGCAAATACACAATATTGTGGTACCACATTATCTTGGACCTTTCCTTGTGTACTCTCCAAATCAATTCGACCTTTTGATGAAGCATATAAGGAAGGTTGGTATGTAAAACTTCAGTTGTAGTTGAGTCACAGAGCTGTGACTGTAACAAAATTAACGCGAAACCGCCGTTTCAGTACCACGATTCTTCTGACGTATCGAATGTAGATTGGTGTTAACTGATCTTTAATGAATGAGATCTACATATTAAAAACCATTCGAAACCTAGTGTGCACTGTGCAGGAAGGGTGATTATAGTGGGAGTTCCGACTGCACTTGCCCTACAACGTGGTTGTAATACCTAGTACTCGTGTATAGTATCCTAGTCTGGTAGATAGGACAGAATAAAACCAGAATGGTTTGAATTTCTGTCACCAGCGCCTTACGTACAAACGATCCTTCCTCTGGATATTTGGATGAGATCGGAAATCGACGTTGCGACTGAGTGAGTCATCGCTATGGTGCCCCATCGAGACAAGGCACGCCACGGATATATTTCCAGCCAAAATCCGATAATCAGAAACTCTACATTGGAAATCTACACTGATGGTTCCAAGCTGAGGTTATATTCGTAAAACCGCTGACTGGCTGTTGATGGGATCGGTATCGAGTACGGACATCGTCATTTACACCGACAGTCAGTCAGCTATCAAAGCACTCGTATCACCAATAGTAGGATCTAATACACATTGATAAAAATGTTACAACATTGATAATGAATACAACAATGAATACAACATTGATAAAACAATGTCGGACGTCTTTGAATGAAATATCGAACAATTATAACCTCGCTCGAGTTCAGTCGTGGCTGTATGGATGAAGAAGATGGAGAATCACCTAGCTAGCTAATCTTATATTTTGTACCTAATTAGATTGTTAGTCTGTTTTTATGATTAGAGTGGCAAAAGCATAGTTACACCTTGAGATAACTACTTAGTTGAAGCTATCCAGTGAACACTAGTCGACCTAGTATGTTCCAGACTTGGTTCGCCATTCTCATCGCATTACTGCAGTCTTGGTAGAGGCGTACAATCTTCTGGAATTGTTAGTTCATTACCACCCTGGTGCTGGTGGGTATGGTGTTGTGAACACCTTCGAAATATGTACATACCTTCTCGTCAAGGACTAGAGATATCAATGTTTTTATAATGATTCTCCCGGAATTCCCTCCCGCATTCCATTACCTACACGCATAAATATTCCCCAATCATTACAGCAACACTTAATGTCTTTCCAAAGTGCCGGTTGTCAAGCAAGCAGTGTATTCAAACCTGTATGACACTTTGCTTGACAAATTATGATTCTAGTATCAATTTGTTAAGTTGTGTTCTTAATTGAAGCCCAAAACATGGCGCATGATTAATGGGCGCTGGGAAGGTAAATAGCGAAAATGTGTCATAAAATCATTTCGAAATTGCTATAGAAGTGCGGTGTTCTTTAAAAGGACTCTATTTATAAAATCGGATAAAAATAGAAAACGTATCAAAGGAAGATAAGCGACCTTTACGACGACGGAGATACGATTTTAATCACACGCACGTGAGAGTTATTCCCGAAATTGAACTGAAAGGTTTTGTTGATTACTTTTTAAGTACATTTTGTAAATTGTTAACTAATACTTTGTGAGAATTGCGACTCTGTTTTACGTATGTGAAAAAGTATTTCATTGTGGAGTTAAGAAATCGTAGAACTCTTGAAGGAGATGTTTGTCTAGCAACAGGTAATATCCTCGAATGATTGCTGTGCGGTCTCCTAGATCATCGATAGGGTTACTGCAGCCGTACGAATGCAGAACTCAACGGATCTCGACCATGTGGAAACTCCAAAGTAATTTCGGATGTGAATAGATTGATGGGTGTTAGGACTGAATGATGTGTTGGCGGGTCATTTGATTTCGAGCATATCCTAGCTAGCTTATCTGTCATTTCGTTCCCTTAGAAGCCCATGTGTCCCATAATACAGCAGAGCGTGATGCTGTACCTTGAGTTGATAGATTTGAGTTTCTCTTTACACTTCTTGACCAGTCTTGAATTGCTTGTAATGAAGCTGTCTATATGATTGTTTCTGTTCAGAGTGGATAAGTCCGTGAAAGTCTTGGTGATATCATAAACAGCGTTCCCCGGATAACTGCATTGCGAATTTTTTGGGCACTTAAAAGGGGAAGTTAACTACCCGTACCCGCTTCATGAAATCGAAATAAGTAAGGGAAATTTTTTAAGCCAAACATTTTTGGTTAGCAGTGCGGGTTATGCAACTAAGCGAGTGGGTATATATCCGGGTATTGCTGTATTTCCGTGGAAACATTTGGTTGGTTGGGGAATGTTATGGAGCGGACAATTGGTGGTTCAATTGGATATTTCTGAGCTAGTTGCTTCTTCTGTTTTTGGCCCGTCCGTGAAGATGGATGTGGAGGTGGGGTTGATGACCTTAACATTTGGGCAACTCTCTCTCTCGAGATTGAGGTTAAAATTTTTGTAAGGTGTGGGAGGGAGTCGAAAAACATTCTGACGTTTGACCACCTAGAGATGTTGTTTTAATAGGTCTGGTGGTTCGTATAGAAGTCAGGCGTTAGACTTTTGTGCGGTTTTTTGAGGTACTCAGGTTTGTGACTTTTGCGGCTGCAGGTCATCAATAGACTCCAGAAAACATATTGTAGAGAAAATGTCTGTATTATTCAAGGATTGTTTCCAGGCTCAGATCCAATCTATTGTTCTTTACTCTATTTCCAATGAAAAATTACCTTGAAATCAGTGTTATGAGCTCAAGGTCTCGACCTTCTATTGAGAGCAGCCTCTAACCTTTTAGGCCTTGGTAGGTCTAGGACACCATCACCTCTCTCTAAAATGGATTAAGCAATAATGGCTAAACCCTTTTTAGAATTACGTAAAAGAGAATCCACCAATATAACAAAGTCATAGAAAGTACGTTTCTCTAAGCAAAGGCAAATTTTAATAGAAAGTTAAAAATATAGATTCTACAGTCAATTGGACTGCGCAATCCTTGATGTCGAAATGTCCAGTGGTGACGAAATGTCCTATCTAACCCACTTATCTTCTTAAGGACAAACGGCGTTAATCGTCACATCGCCTGCCCTGCTGTGGATATTGAAAGGCGAAAGGTATTGAATATATAACCAATATCCACTTTGCAAACATTGTCAAAACCACTTCGAATATTTCTAAGAGAAAAAGTTATAATGGTTCAAATATTATACAAAATAATGGCATACATATGTATGTACATATTTGGATTTAAATAAAACAGAATAATTGCGATATCGGACTGAAATTTATTACAGGTATAGTTTTTTTTTTTTTTTTAAGGAAGGTGGAAAGCATCGAAAGCCGGAGTGTGGGACTTTAACCCAAACTAAAACCACCTCTGCTTCCAACCCCATTTCCCATCCGGGGGGGTCTTCAGCCGTGGATTAGATAGTATGGGAAAGCATCCCAAACAGAAAACACCTTCTGTCGTTACAACTGAGAGGAAGTCTCATCCAGTAACTTTTCTCTGATATATTACAATCGTTTTTAAAGGGGTGAAGCTCAGTCGCTGGCCCCGAGAATAATAATAAAATATTGTTTACAGGTATAGTGCACATGTTAAATTAAAGCCAATATTTCTCTTCCATACGCATCGACCGGAACGTTGGCAATTTCGCGTTCGATATTGTTCCTGAGCTCCTCTAACGTTGTTGGCTTGTTGGGCGAAACCATCGACTTAACGTATTCCTATAAAATAAATCCAACGGTGTTTCGACCGTACTATTTGTCGTTGTGTCCCTATTGAAAACCCCTTTACATGTGCTTTTTCAATGATTTTCCTGGTCAGTAATAAACAGTCATAAAAGAATTTGTAGTCCTCTCGCTACCTTCGCCATCATCGTTTTCATGTACGAATTTTTCAGCTTTATTAAGCTATTAAAACGAAATTACCACATTAAACAGAGACGTGTCGCCCCGTATAGTGCAACAGTGCTCTTTCTGTTAAATTCTGATGAGTACATCAAATTAATTTAGTGCCTCTATCGGTGATATGATACATTTTCTAAATTTACCCAACTTTATAAATAGAGTCCATAAAAGAGTAGCTCGTCGCTAAAGCATTTTAAAAATGGTTCCATGACACATTGCTGCCATTAGTGTGCACCAATTAATCAAACAATATTTAAGGCTTTAGTTAAGGATCCAACTTAACAAACTGATACTAAAATCATAATTTGTCAAAAAAAAAAAATCTCACTGGCTTGACAACCGACACTTTGGTGAGAAATTGATTGTTTTTCAACGAAATTATGTTGAGTGGAAAATAAAATGAAAAATCTTTGTTGCATGATCGCAATGATTTAGTACGATTATCTGTTGTAGCGACAGCTCAGCAGATTGGTAACCGAAGTGCAGAAAGATTGATTGTTGCCAATTTTGTTGTACAATATTCGCTGTAGGCATGATGAAACAAAAATTAAATATTATGCTTGTACTCACTTCGGGAAAGATGATTCATGTTATTTTTACGTGTTTTGTAATTCTTGTCTTTTATTTTGGGCATATCCGTCATATACATGTACATAATCAGAATGTAGAGAAAACCTTCGTGAGACAGGCCAACAAGAGATGGATCGCACTCCCGTCTCCAAAAAACTGTAACAACCAACAAAATATGTCACCAAAACTAAGATCCTGGCGCTTAACAGACTCAACTGTTCACGGCGATCATTACCGGCCACAACCTCATGGCGGCCAAAGATGCAGTAGAATGTACAATGCCCAAGCCTATGCGAACTAGAAAAGCGGCCCTCTGTGAATACCAACAACCTCGGAGTGGTTCAGGAAAGTCATTAGCTAGCCCAACGTTAATAACCAACCTTTGTATTTGTTTTGCAGGTTAACCCAGGACAATGGCTCACAATGGATCCAATAGTGATCCGACTGTTGGCTGCACGTTCTACCTACCTACCTACCTATCTTACACAATTTTCTTTGGGAATTTCGTTTTGGTTTGTCACTCAGCCCAGTCCGTCTTTATACTGTTTTGGTGCACAAAGGTGATTTATCAGGCTAAGTATCAACGATGATGGTTGTCTTTCAAAATTTGGAAATCCTGTCATTAGATCGTTTCGTAATGTAACCACTTAACAGCTACGTCAGATCCAGTGCATGTGGGCTAGGTCACGTCACTGTTGTTATTATTATTCCTTCACCAGCCATTCCTCATTTTTGATAGGGGACAGCTCGCATTGCTCCCTAAACTTCTAAGTATTGTAGGGGCTTGGATTGTCTGTCTTACATTAAGTGCCTATCGACAGGATCTTCTTTTGTTGGATAACTGGGTTTCTTCATAAGACTAAACCAACCTCTAGATGTTAAAACATGATACGAGCAAGGACTTAAAAGAAACTGCTCATGTTCACGCAGGTACGCGTGCCAATTTTTGATCCCGCCAACAAATCAAAGCTGGTTTAATTTTTGTCAATGTTTGTGGACGAAAGTTTATGGTTTGTCAACACTTAGTAATACAAGTCCTTGAGATCATGCTTCCTGAGATTATTACAAATGGAAATGGACATTAGAAAGCTTGAAATGACTGGTGATTAATGTATCGTACCTTTAGAGCTCAGACGTTAATTTTCATGTCAATGACTTCATAGTGTAAATATTTCCAAAAGTTTTGAGTTATGTTCTTAATATGCTTGCTTTGTATTAAATCATATTCTGCTGTTTTTATGAGCTTGGCTGTTTTGTTATTATCTTATTGTTTCGTGGCGTTTCCTGTTCATGTGGGTCTCTGCACTCTTCATCGAATTAGAAGTTACTTTGTGGCGATCTGGTGAAACGCACTTTTTCCAACTGTTATGTTTTAGCAGCTGTCAATGTTACCAGTGACATCCAGCTGTCAACATAGTCGATAAGGTTTGCCATTCCATCATCCATCGTTTTACGCTTGCCGAACGCGCGGATTCAGGGTCAGTTGTAAATAAGGAACGTGAATTTCGTCGTGATGTCTGTTGTCATTATGGGTTCAGTGTGCAGGCAATTCGTCTCACCGTGGAAAATTTTGAGGGTGAGTACACTGCTTTGGATCTTAAGGGACCAACCAGTCAAAAATTGGTGCGAAATAAAGAAAACATAGCCGCCATAGCGGAAAGTAGTAGACCCAGAAATGTCGTTTCGGCGTAGATTAGCTGAATTGGTCATCGTCAGAGTGCCAACCCGGTTTATTTTGTGGTTAGATTTGTCCTTACATTCGTATAAGATAGTACTGACACAAGAATTGAAGCCGGACGACCATGCACAACGCCGTGAGTTCAACAATTGGGCGCTAGAAATGCCGACCGGAGATCCGGACTTTGGCCAAAAAATCATTTTCTTGGACGAGACCCATTATGGTAAATGTTCGACCAACATCAATGCATCCACAAAAATTGACTCTTTAACCTTATTTATTTCGAAATGAGGAAGGAGGCACCTTTACCGTCAATGGTCTCAGGTATAGAGCGATGTTAACCGACAAGATCGATCTATCCGAGCTGTAGTTCCAACACTTGATGCCACATAAGTGACGCAACGCTAGAAGTAGTCAAGTCCTTAGTCTCTACTAACAAGAAACACGCTTTGGACGAGCCCGAGGCCAACATTCGAGACGCTATTGCTGGAATAACGCCGTACATTTTGGACCAAATAATCAAAATTGGACTGACCGCTGGAAGCACTCCCAGCTAAACAGAGGTGGCCATTTGAATGATGTGCTGATCCACACATAATGGCATGAATGTAGCTTCAAAATAAAGCCAGAATTAATTTTATATCTCACCGGGTTGTTGTTTTACTTAAATTTATTTCCCTATTGTTCTTATCTGGTCACACTGTAGGTTACTTTTTTAAACAAGATCGTTCGGTCACTACACAGGCCTACTACGAATCCGAACCTCGAATTACCAGCTTTTGATATTTCAGCAGTGCGCGTCTGGGCTTTTTTACACCTCAAGAATATATGAAATAAGTAAAGGTATACGAAGTTTTGGGACAATCACATCCACTTTACAGAAAGTTATCTTTTTTTAAAAAAAATTGTTCTAGCGATCGAAAAAGGCTTTTACATTTCCCATCATTTGTGCATGGCCACGTTCATATTTTATGGTAAACTTTCGCAAATAACAAAAGTTTAATGTTGTTGTGGTAGAGTTCCATTCAAAATGCAGAGTGCCATGTTCACTGCAGTAAACCTCACGAATAAAAGGAGCAAGACTTGAAGAACTTCTTCTTTCCAACTTTAAACGGATTTCGCAAAAGTCCTCGAAGTTTTGTTTGTATATGGATTTGGTCCGCAGCACTCTTTAGTTGTTGATACTAAAACAGCTTGTAGTCTCCCACATGTCACACATCACCCTGATGAGTAAATAACCTTGAGCGGGTAAGTAGTCCAAGAACAGATGCCCGGTTTGTTGTCACAATTTGTCATGTCGTACGTCTCCAATTATGTCAAGAACCTGCCAAATCAAATCGCACATTAGATGATTAATATCTTTCTCTCCCAGTTGTGTATGAAAACATTAACTCGACCTAATTTGCGTCCTGACTATTAAATGGGGTTCAAACCAAAGATCCATAGCATGCAGTCACGTGGGGCGAACAAAAACACACACACATCTTTCTTTAAATAACATCCTCCGTCAGGGCATTTTTCCAACACCAAGTGCACCTCAAAGACTAATGATGAAACCACATCTGCGGGCGTTTATAAAGCCATTCGACGCTGCTAGGTCTGTGGGGGCGGATAAAATCCAGAAACCCTTAAGGACAAAAAAATATAAAAAAAAATGAAAATGAACAGGAAGTGCAAACATGATAAATGATGTCACATGGCATTTGCCTTAAAGAGGGTGCACTCGGCTAAGTTGTATCGCTTCCTACTGCGGTACGTACTCGAACGTACTTGTTGATTGCTTCATCTACTCGGGAGCAGTTTGAGTGATATCCGTAAAGTCTTACAAGGCTGCGTATTTTTCTGTATGTCACTGTTTTGTATGTCAAACTGACATCTTGTGTCCTTCGAGCTCTTGGGACTTGGGTTCGGCGTTGATCGTGATGTCTATTGGTGTTTGGCATCTTCATTCCATCGATTATAGGGTTTTCCAAATATTTAATGTATGCCCCTGCCAAAGACACAACAACATGCCAGGTTGCCATGGACATTAGGACGTCGTCGTCGTTGTCGGCCTGATTATGTAATTTATTTGCCAAAGCATTGGGCATTCACTTCTGGAAAAAGCCATAACAAAGGGCGCACACGAGTATAAGCAAAAAGGAGCAAAACTTTACAATGGAACCATCACTATGTTTGGAAAGTTGTGTCCTCAGGCAAATAAAATTTACGAATGCTTTCACCTGGAACTGGAACTGAAGCTTACCCTTTTTTTTTCTCTGTTTAGGGTTTCATTTCGTTTTACTACTTAACCCCAAATAAGGAAACTCTAATTGAGTTTTATCCTTCTATTGTGTGTTGCTTGCTTGGCTTGAAGCAGGCAGCAGGCAGAAGGAAGCAGGACCAGGACACTGCGCTAAGCGCACACATGCCGCCCATTGTACCTACGTACTACGTATACATTGCTGCGGTAGTTGAGGGTTATTTATAAGCCTGCAATTTAAAATTGGTTGTGGTGACCCGGCAACTTCCTTTGGCGGAATTTTAGGAAAAGTTTTTTTTTGGTTTTTTATATATTTTTCCGAGTCAGCCATCACAAAAGAATGTTTAACAAAACATTGTGGGAAATTTATGTTCATTTGGTGAGTGAATGTAAATAATGAACGTAGGGGCGAAGGAAACAAGTAAAAAAAAGGTAAACAGTGAGGGGCTTTGGTGATTTATGTTTTCGTTCAATATTTGGTTCGTTACGGTGTCTGCGTACGTTGTTGCCACATCTTGACAAGAGTGTACATTTCAATTAGCTGCTCGAATACCTAAAAGTTGATAATTCGCCATTAATCTCACTTGCCGTTGGCGGGCAGCGTAGTCTGTCGTCGTGTCTAATAAGTGGACGTGGAGCTGTAAAAAGCACTAAATAATTCGCACCATTTTATCGTTTTTGTTTGTGCAGTTTCTTTTGTATGAACTTGTTAGGGAAAATTCTACTCTAAAAGGCATGGAGACTCGGGCTGTTAATTAGGCTGGTTTTTTTGTTTTGTTTTTTTTTTTTTTGTTTCTCTCTTCTGTGCCTTGGTCGATGGAGTCTACTTTCGTATGCAGGACAGTGCGTTTTGTGTTTTTTCTGTGTCTCGGTGCAATTTGTATCGCCTTTGGGCAAAGTGAGATTCGTCGTCGTCGTCGTGAATGGGAACGAGCAAATCGCTGCTGGAGCGCTTATGGCAAATAAGTGAGGTTTGGAGGTTTTTTTTGGTTTTTTTTTAATGATTACATCAACTGCACTGAGTAGCAGGTGCAATGTTAGCTTTTTCATGGGGATGCTGGGTTTTTGTGGTATCAGAGTGAATAAATTATGAGTGGACTGGATTGAGAACTTGGAGTGGTTTGTTAGAAACTTGTATTTGGAAAGAATTTCAGTGTTCTTAAGTGGTTTTGGTAGAAAATGAATGAGATTGGGTTTTTATGCTCCGACCATAGAAGGTAGAAGTATGCGACATGTGTGTGTAAAGGGTGTTGTTTTTGTTTGACCTACTGTCGCGTCGAGCTGTTATTACTTCTGTTTTTTTTTTTGACGTTTGTGTTTAGACTGGAGAATCATTATGAACAGACTCACACTTGTAACAATGCTACCAAATTATCGAAATTTGAAAATTGGGTACATAGACAACTTTGTGAATTTGTGAACTTGTTATGCTATTTGTCGATGGGTGCATAGATTCCAGAAGTAAAACTAAGACGTTAACTTAGTTCTTCGTCTGTCGCTATAATTGAGACTCCATTCGTCCACTGTGGAACTGCAATTTTGCATGTACACCCGAATAAGACCCAACCAGTACTGTACAATTCCCAGATATCCTACTTGTAGAAGACCAATCTTCTCTTTTTTGATTATAATAACAGCACCCCGACATCATCGTACATTAAATGCCTTTAATGTTTTGTATTTGCAAAGATCTCCATCACAAGATCCAAATACTTAGTATAAGCTCTAAAATGCTACAATACTCTGGGAGGCGGAAGGAGATGCTCAGATTAAGCTTGGAGGAGAAAACACCGCAACCCACTCTGACTGAACTGACCTCAGGAAAGGGAATAGTGACCCGTTCACTACGGTCAGGGATGCCCGTACGGAAATTTTGGTCAAATAATAGGATCAGCAGGGTGTAGTCGATGTAGAATGATCGAGAAGTGACCTTTGTGATAGCTTCACAACTGTGAGGAGGCTTTTAGTCAAATAGACGGATTAGCAGCTAATTGTTTGCCAAGAATTTCTAAGGGAACCAGGTGAAGCTTGATGTCCAACACCGCTAACGGAGAATGCATGCTGATCTTTGGACCTTTGATTGATTGACACGTAACCATCTGCTGAGTTGAAGGAGAGTACATTGGAGGGTTCCCTTGAGAGTTTCAGTGTGTGTTCCTGAGTCAGAGATGGGTTAGCGCTGCAAGCGAAGAAGCGACTTTAAGTTCTGGTACATCTAAAACTGCCTCAGATTTGACATTGTTAAAGGTTCCTCAATGTCTGAGAATTAATACTTGGTGCAACAGGTCGATGGGACCCAGGGCCTAGCTTCTCACAACCATTCGCGTTGTGCGTGTTATATTCTTTACACGAATGATAGGGGCCTACTGTTTAATGCCGTGTCCGTTGTTGCATGTTGTTATTTGAGAAGCTTTTTTCAGGACAGTTGTACTCTCGGATGTTTGTCAGACGCTCGCTAGAGGTGGCGCCTTGAAAAACTTTTAGGTATTCCCCGACTGGGATTCGAACCTCGAACCCCTTGCTCCATAGTCCAACGCACTAACCACTGAGCCACGGCGCCCACGTATAGCATCACGTATATAATCACTGGGTTCAAGAATTGCTCCACATGGGCTGCGTGATTGAGAGGCGGCGTTTGGCAGTGGATCATCGGTCCCGATTCTCCATCAATGTGTGACCCATCTGTCTATACTTTTGAGCATTGGCGTACTGCATTCTAGTTTTTGTACTTCTGTTTTCTAGAATTTTTTTAGGTCCAGTTTTACACTCCCTAAAAACGGTCCTCGGAACTCTTCTAGCTTATATTTCCTCGTGAAGATTATCCCATCGGTCTTTTCAGGGTTGATGCCCAGGTCGCAGCGATTCGCTCATCTTTGCGTAATGTTCAGTCTCGACAGCATGAGCCCACCCAATCCTCTCTAGTGTCAATGATAATAAAATATTGTCTGGTATAAATAATACAACTGATTGCAGTAGATTCCAATCAGACATTGATAGGTTGTCAACCTTAAACTAAACATGCACAGTCTTGTATAACGGTTAAGTTAAACGTATTTGATTGAAACCGGAATGTCGAATCCGGACCACGAATTTTATGACCCTTTACCATCAGCTATTCTACCAAAAACATTGTTCTGGAGAACAATACTGTTTGAAACTATTTCTCCCTACATGACCTTGAAGTTGCGGCAATGGGGAGTGCCTACATTTTGATGCAAGGACAATGTATGTATACAGCCAATTACCCAAATTGGATTGGCCCCCAGGTACCTGCAACTCCTTCATTATTCGTCATAAACAGCTTACGTGTGCACAACTTTTGTTGTGTGGACACATCCTACCTGCTGTTGTTTCTAGCCATCTCAAGAGATTTTGCTTGCTCAGAAACACTTTAACATTCTCCCTATCGAGGGACGGGTATTCGATATTATATTCATAAAACGTCCTTTCAATGTCGTCCGAATATTTTTTTTTTCACCGAGACCCCGGGTGAGTACTTTTAACTAAAACCGTGTGTGCACTGAATCCCAAATATTCTCGACGAGGTTTTCAACTTTTTCAACCAAGTGTCCGTTCTCTATTCCCTCACGACGTGCTCTGTGGAACTCAAGTATGAAAGAACTTGAAACATTATACCTAAAGTTTTACGACCAATCCTTGTAGGCGGACAACCAGAAGCAAAACTTGAGAGTTGCTCCACTCATGTACATAAATCAAATGCATCTACATGTACCATTCATAGCGATTAAACCCGCCTAAACCCATTAAGGCCACTGGCGGTACTGTTGTGGAATTATGCGCTCGAAATAAATTTTTAATTAGTCTCCCTAGAAAATATATAAAACAAAATTCCATACAAAAGAAACACGGAACCACGTCTTGAGGACCACTCCGTCCAAAGTCGGCGAAAACATAAAATAGCTTTAGTTGGTCCGTTCCGCGGCGTTTAATGAGCCATCAGACAAAGTTCTCATGCTACGGTTTTATCATCTTTATTTAGGAGATTAAATAAAATAAATCAATTCCTGCAGATGGTGTTTATCGTCCAGCAGCCTGGCGGCGAGGTGGGTAATGTAAGTTGCAATAACTTGGGCAATTTGTTCGAAACTTTTTGGGGAAACGTGATGCAGCTGTTTTTCTATCCATTTTCAAGCGATACCTAATTGATGTTCTTATCTTCTCTTAGTGGATGGATTGTGAGGGTGAGGGGGATTAAAGTATAAGGGATACATCTGCTAAGCAAGTGTTTTGTGCGATAAATCGTTTGTTGGACCTTAATAGTATTATGGTCTTTAATACTCATTGGATTGGAGAAGACTAGTGAATTTTGTTTTTTAATATTCTGGTACAATGGTTTAAATTGCTGTTGGCTATAGTATGGTGTAGTTTTGTTGTATTTTCCTAAAAGTACTTTTCACATTTGGTCTGACTATAATATAGATATACATAGGTCCTTATGTACACAGATATCCCAGAGATGATCTATTTTGAACTCTTACATAGTAAACCATTAAAGAGCTTGTGAAAGGCTCTGATACAAGTATATAGAGTGGAAGTTCTTTTGCGATACAAGTTCTGTGTCGTCTGAAATGTCTTGGACATGCAAAGCGAATGAACACCACTATGAAAATAGTCGCCATGCTGCAGGCAATGGAGTGCGCTATCATACCATATTTGGCCAGAATTGGACGGACTTGACATCACATGCTACAAACAAATAATTGATCTATTGATGGGAAGCTTGGTAATCGTTTAATTTCGAGAAATGGTTCAGTCGAACGTGACATGTAGCACATCATAGGAACGTAACTCTAGATTAATACCTTTCCTATCTGAATGTAATCACGCCCAAATGAAGACTGCATCTGCCAGTGCCGCAAAACTTCACCTTCTACACACTATCATAGGTTTGGACTTATGTAGTTGTACCACTGATGATTTGGTAGCCTAAACTCCTCTTAAAAAATTATGTCTTGTCGAACACAGGGTACACCGATAAATTTAAAGCCCTAAGTGGAAGAGGTTCACAATGGCTTATCTCGACTGGTAGAATATAAAACATATAACCTACATATGAAACAGGAACATATAAAAACTGTCAGCTCCAAAGTCGACAGACATCTAATTACATCTAAACCTTAAACATGTGCGCTCCTTGATAGATAGGAGTCTATCGTGTGGTCCGAATGGTCCGTGATTTATAAATACAATACACTGGAGGCGAAACGATAGCCAAAGGCTCTCGGTCAGACGGTCACGAGCGATGGACCGTAAAATAACTTTTTAGTGTTTCCTGGGAATCGAAAATCGAACCCATTACTCAGTAGCCTGACGCAATATCCTCCTAGCCACGATCTGCACATGCAGTCACGTGTTGTTTTGAAATCGCTGAAAGCAACTCTTTCACACATATTGGTTGGTACCTTGGAGAATTTCGCATTCAATAACCTGAGCCCTTCTAAAGTTGTTGGCTTGGACCATTTTGGTGCCACATATCACTGATGTCAAGTTGATCCAATTCTGGTCAAAATGTTACGATGGTGATTATTTTTACTGTCGGAATAATACCGTCCAATTATGTCACCGCCATGAAGTTCACACCACACAGCCACTTTTTGTGAATGCAGTGGAGTCTCGTAAAGAACATGTGGGTTTGTTGCTGTCCACATATTTGGGCCATTAAGTGGAAAATGATGATGGACGCAAAGCCCAATCGAAGAAATTTCGACGGGTCAGATCAACAGGCCAAGGGTAAGGGTAAGGGTATAAGTCAAGATGTTTACGCAAAACCCGCCACAATGTAGACTGAGAGATCTCCAATTCCTTTGAACGGCGTGGAACCGACTACTTTGGCTCATTTTGAAATGAGGCTGCCATATTTTTGGTACTTCGACCGGTGCGGTCCTGCTCACTGGCGCAGGAATATTCAATAGGGAATATGTTGACTTCTATTTATCCACTATAGCACACACAGCTAGTCTGTTGGGACGGTTATTTCGACCACCGAATTAGAATTTCGGTAGGAATTTTCAATAATCTCTAAACGTTGCTTGTTCATGGACTTCACCATGATAATAATGTGAACCTTGGCTGATGTTTTGACATTGACAAATCGTGAAAAATGTTTAACGGTGCGTTTGTATTAAAATACATAATTGTTATGTCTCCATTAGAAAACTCTTTATAAGAGTTTCTTAATTTATAAGGGTTCTCGTTGCCGTAACACGTTCTAATTGTATTCCGTAGATTGTTCCTGGTGTAAAATCTCTGAAAAGGATTTTTCGCTTTTCGTGTGAGCGGTGGCCTTCGTCCGCCCGTTGACAGACGTGGTATCATGTGGGCTATGCTGACCGTATAGTATGTAAACTCATGTTTTAGTTATAGGTGTCTGGTAAATCAATATAATATTTCGCTCTTTCTTGTTACCATGATAGGATACCTAAGTATTATTCAACATCGTCCCTAGATTCTAAAAGTTTGACTTATCTTACTTGGTGTACTTTGTTTCAAAACGAGCATAACCACGTATGTACGTACATAACGAAAGAAATCTACAAATTAGGTTAAGGTTTATCAAACCCTACCACCCCACCCACTTAACTTAATCAATTAATTTATTTTTATTTATTGCTTCGCCAGTGAAAACGTGCTCAATCTCGATTAATCCAGAACCGACCACGTGATAAAAAGGCCGATAAGTTCGCAAGAGTTTGTGAAACCCAAAACAAGAAGTTTGTTTTTTTTTTTCGTTCTTTTGGTGGAAAAATAATTTTTTTCCGGAAGAATGTTTCATAATTATTATTAAGACGAACGTTCTACAAATCCTTGTAGTTTTACGAGCATTCTATCGTCCACCGGGTGATTGGGTTTTATTATCCGACAAGCAGTAAAAACAAACGACACGTTGCGCAATGCTGAACGAAATAAAACACATTTGCCAGTGAAAGCGAAAAGCAGGACTAACCTCAAATATAAGTAGTCGCTTGAATTGTACACGTGTTTGACTCCGACTTTGTCGACGGTCCCTCCCCAGTAGGAGCACAGATTTTAATCCATAGTTATCGCCTCAGATCCTATCCCGAAAGATGTGGTGGCGCACATCCCCATGTTGACAAAATTGAAATTATAATTCGTTCTTCTGTAAATCCTTGTGACATATTTGTTTCAAGTACGATGTGGTGTCTATCAGACTGTCAGGACATCTTTGCGTTTTTGCCCTTGTCAGAGGAGTTTGTTTGGATTGGAATGTGGAATGATTCATGAGCTAGGGGCGGTGGCAGGGCTTTTTGAAATTGTACAAGCCATACATTTGTAGATGAATCCATGGATGTCATTTACGATCCTTCTGGAATTGAAACCGTCACCTCACTGGCAAAATTAAATATCTATTTTATTTCTTAGTTAGATACTTATCATTGATTTTTACGTAGAATTTATTTTTGTTCATTTTTATTTACTTTTTTTTTCAGAATCGTCTACAAAATGTCTGCAACACACAAGCAAAGAATTCAAGTTCCCGATGCACTTAGGGAAGTCCTATTGGAGTTCTCTATAGCATACTTAATTGAACAGCCCGGTGATGTGGTCAACTATGCTGTGGAATATTTTACCAAACTGCAGGAGAGTCGGCAGTCAGCGGCGAACTTGCTGTTAGAAAAACAACGTGATCTTCCATCGCCAGATGAAAGCATTATGTCACAAGACGAAGGTAAGTCACTATGAAAATATAAGTATTAAAAGGGGTGAAAGGTTACTACATGCTTTAAGTTATATAGTAACATATACATAGGGCTGTTGTATCATTTGACTCCGTCCACTTGCAGAATTGGGTATTTCCTTAGGTTCTGCTCCAATGAAACGATCTAATCGCTTCACGGCTTCTCTATGTCTGAAGCGTCTAGCACACAGTCTAAACTCCCAGTGACAAAGCCCTGGGTAGTGGAAGTGAGACTTAGCGTTGTATTTTTTCCTTATTTAAAAGTGAATCAACATTTGAAAATGGATTTTGAATTCAAATAACTATTCATTTGAAGAAATATTTTAAAGAAGGGTATCGAAGCTAAAGGCAACTGTGAAAAATTTCGAACTCTCATTTCATTGTAATTCCTTTAAACTGGAAAATGCCACGCCCACTTTGTTAGGCTTTAAGTGTAGAAACATCAAGATCTTGATTTCAATAATATAACCCAGTTGCGCACTTTACTTAAAGTTGTTTAGTCTGGGAAGATTCATATTTTCCAAAAAATATCGCCCAGAATGCTACATATAAGACGTGTACTTCATTCCCTTTAAATGTGCTTTAAGAGTGATCAACGCAAACAGGACCGAAAATCATCTGAAAAATTTTGCGTTCAAAACAAGCAAGGATAATTTCATACCTCTTCGTTAACGTTCATGATTCTGCGCCAAAGAGCAGAACTGGGATGATCAGGGTGTTATGTATGTAGAGTCTGCTAGGTGTTTCATGACAATGTCTTGCTTAGGTCCAAGAAACTGCCATTGATAAAAGTAACTCTTCGTCGAGGTAGACGAAATCCCTAACTACCTCAAAGTTATAGCTGTTTATTGTGACGTCCTGTCCGATTTGTCGATGTTTTGTGTCCCTTCTGTTGATAGCATATACTTCGTGAAAGGTTTCGTCAAGATTGTTTTCGTCTTTTATGGAGGAGTCAACGCTTTCTATTGTCAGCCTGCGCAATCTGAAGATTTTGGCAGGGATGCCAAAGCTTAACATGGCTCGGTATAGCTCGTCTCTATAAATCCTTAAGATCAATAGAATCGATGACAATACTACATAAACTCATTATGCTATAAGTATGGAGAAATGATATAAGGCTTCTGGGTCTTTGAGAATTAAAACTAACTTAACTTTCAAAATTTTATACGTAGTTACAATACAATTTCATAAACCCTGATTCTCTTACGAACCACTATTATAACGCCTTCGGCTTGTAGCACCTGGTAAGCTCGGCCGATAAAGATTTAAAGAAAAGATTGATTTGGTGTACACCTCTAGCAATAAACTAACTTGCATTGACTTTTCGTCAAACCCGTCATTGTCACGTTTTTGATGAAGATGTAGAAAATTGTTTTCACTAAAAGATGAATGGTGTGAAGACTCCCAGCAAATATAAATACTACCATGTCCAAAATATATTAAAATTGAACAAAGAATGCTTTTCGCCGATCCGTATTGCACTTTTCTAGGTATGAATGCCTATCATTCCTCTTTTGACATTCAAGGTCTCGTCCAGATCGTTACCAATCTTGATGGTAATCGTATCTTGTCAATTCGTACCTATAAAAACTTTTTCTTTTAATCTTAAAATTGATCACAATTCGAACTGCTTAAGTTTAAGGGTCACTGATGTGAGTTTTACTTAAGACACATATCTCGGCAGTTGTCGCAGTTGAACGGATATGCTTTTTTCTGCTCTTATTTTATCTATTTCATCAGTAAATAAAGACGTTCCGTAAATAGATGTGTGCTTTCTGGCCATTGATGCCAGACAGTTCACCGTTCGAGGCAGCTTACCACAGTCTTTGGCGAAATATCATCTTTTAAACTTTTTAAATTTTCAAGCCTTATTCTACGCCCTTGTCCTTGTTGGTATAGTACAGTATTGCCATTAAACTCGAATTCATTTCCTTAAATCGATGAAAATTGAGTTTAAAACAAAATAGTCCCAAAAGTGGGCGTGGTCATACATGTTTAATGGACGATAGTAGAGTTGGTTATAATACGTACATATTTGTTTAAGTAGATTTGCTCGAGTTTCTTCGGAAATTGTGGAAAAGGGATGTTTTTATAAAAGTGGGCGTTTCAGGGGGCATGTCCGTGAGAAAGTGGCTCAAAATCTTACACTGAATCCAGCGAACGTACGAATATGAGCTCCATCGGACAAGTGGTTCACGAGTTTAAAGACGTGCACTGATTGCAACAAGAGGGGATTGCAACAGCATGATTCTGTTCATGTGTTTTGTCAGTGGCTGATGCGTTAGTTTAGCGTGCAATGGTCTATACTTACTTTGATTTCAGTTCGATTTCAATTAATTTTCAGATCATCGGTCTTTCAGTTGGACAGCCTGCATAAGTAGTCATAGGTAGTCTTCCGGTACCAGTTTCATGAATGTATTACCATATATCTTATATCCTTGTACTGTCAGTGGACCAGGATTTGAATCGTTTGCCAACAAATCTATTAAGTTCTCACAAAAAAATGTGTCCCCACTTGTGATTTCCAAGCTCAAGACTGCCCTGACCCAATTGTAGGTGGCATGTAAACGAAGCTTGCCCTTGCAGAAAATTATTCACCGCCTACTTGCTGTAGGCGACCTCATGTCGACCAATGGCATACGTAGATATCTAAATTAATCTAAATTTATATTCGAAATCTCTTACCCGAATCGAAGGCAATCTATCACCAAATGCAAACACCTGTAAACGAGAAGGGATCACCTGGGCTCCTCAAGAAAATCATCAATCACCGAGTTAGTTGGATACCCTCTCCACGTACAGTAGAACTACCCACGTTAGAAGCGAGCAACTTATTAGAATTCCTGTCGAATATAAAGCACATTATGTGGTTATTGTCTCGCCGACAATGCAGGTTGTTTGTATAAATTACCCTTCGCCGCAGCACCATGCAGCACCACATATCGTAATCTATTTTAAGCACTCAATAATCATAGCCACCACAAGTAAGCGAGCGAAAGGAATGAAAAAGGGGTTAAGGACAGTGTCTGTCGGTCGATCGTGCCACACGGAGCCATATAGACGACACAATTGCTAATTGTTAGTCTCGTAGTGTATCTGAGGCATCAGAGTATTGTTTTCTTTATTATCATGAGCGCACGGGGTCACCTTTCGTATTCGACTTACGTGCGCGATACAGTTTCCCCCGTCCGTGGCATTAAGGAGTTGAAACACAGAATGCCATCTCAGAGTTTTCCAATTGGCACTGTGATTGGGCACATTCTGTCCGCCCCCTCGTCGTGTGGGCCGGTTGCAGTCGTAGTCCAAGGCTGAATGTGGAAAAATGACAAATTGGAAAAGAAAAACAAATTGATCCGAAAATTAATGTTTTTCCTCCCTCTTCTGTTGATGTTTATGGTATTTCCATCAGAATTTTTGTTTCATCTTATTTCGTTCGATTGGTACGGGTAAGGCAGCCCCTTAATCGAAAAATTCCTCCCCGTATGTGCTGATGATTTGACGGGCGTGTTGCACTGGGGCTTGTGTGGCGAGGGTTTCGATATCTCCTTTTTAAACCGATATGCCGGAGTTCAATAAATATTTAGTAGTTCTACTCGTAGATGTAGTCATCCGGCGTCGTCGTACCCGAGAGCTTTTTGCAAAGAAATTCCACTTGCGAGGAATTTCAGATATTTAGGACAAGACCGAATCAATTAGATATCGATCATCATGTATAGATAATGCGTGTGTATGTAGGTGCGGATTACATAGCTATATCGGGGCGGGTTGACCCAAGTTGTCAAGTAATTAATTATTGGTAAATATTTGGTAATGTGGATAAAGTGTCTTTGCGTGATGTGAGGGACAGACTTGACGTCTTTTAAAGTTGGTAGCTTTAGGTGTGTCACGGCTGAGAACTGTTGTAAGTGTATGGTTTTAATAGGAAAATTATTTGATAAATAAAGAAATTTGTGTAGGTACATACTTAAACTTAAACTAGGACACGAGACCTTGCCTTTAGCAACATTTTAAGTACAGTTTTACTCTCACTTGGAACCGTGAAGCCAATGATTGTTTTTCGATTGGAACCGAAAATTTTAATCAAATTTGTCTACTACGATAGAGAAATCTAAAAAAGTGTTTCCGCCAATTTTGTCTGTCTGTGTGTTTATATGATTTACTTTAAAGTTCATACCTGGACTCTATGGTCTAACGATTCGACACGAAACTCTAGGCGTCGTCTGTAAACGAGCCGACTAGTGACAAACTTTTACTCCACCATATGTGTAGAGCACCAGGGAAAGGTAAACATACATATGTACATATATAAAACCTATAATATATCTAGAGCGGATCGTGTTATATTCTAGACACCTTATTTTGTAGCTCTTATAAAGTAGATGTGGGCGTTCTGCCTGTTTATGTTGAATTACAGCGATCTCTTCAAATGCCTTTAAGAAAATTGTCAACACATCTATTCTTTTGGACAAAAACGCCCACATAAAGTGGGTGTGGCGGGACTCGTGATGTATTTCCATTTTATTTCATCCTCCTAGCTTACATTTTTAGGCTCAAAAAGTAGAGAAATATAGACAGACGGACTGACGATGAAATTTGAGAAGAAGAAGTATAAGCGCCCATTTTTTTTCTAACTTTTTAATTTTTGTTAAGACAAAATATAATATATTAGGCAAACGCATATCTTGCGCAAATGTGCAAAGCACGTTGTCGATAAACGCAAACAAAAAAAAAAAAAAAAACTGCAAAGCAAACAGTTCTGAATCGCAATTGAGTTAGTTTTTTTGCGCAAAAGCAGGCGCATCTGGGCAGTTGTCGAAAAAATATTGCTCACTTTCATTTACTTTTTAATTTTTACGTTTCAACTGCTTTTCTGCAAATGCTTTGCAGTTGTATGCTTTGCAAATCTTGCGTTTACGAATTCACCCATATATTCAGATTGTCTGCAATTCATCCATACATTATGTATAGCCACTCCCAGATTTGGGAGGCGTTTTAATAAAAAGAAATGAAGTTGAGAATACTCAATAGTCGAAGTTATTGTTATAATTCATTAAAATGCGGTGTACCACATTCACTTTACTAGGGCTGCATAGGAAAGAGACTACCCTATTCTCTTCCTCTTCTCTACTGTAGCGTATTCCTACGGTCGATTCGAAAACTCCCCGGGCCGGAACATTGTTGTCCATCCGCTCAACTCGTACAGTTTGTGGTGGTATTTTCTTCACTCTCCGTCCATGCATATATAAATAATAAATACTTGGCGCAACAGGTCGATGGGACCCAGGGCCTAGCTTCTCACAACCATTCGAGTTCCCCTCTGATGTTGGCGTGTAAATTCTACACATGGCAGTGGGGGTCGCCTTGTCTAAATCCTTATTCTACATCAAAGGTGTCGGTGAGGTTATACTCTAGTTTGACGGAGCGGCGTACATTCTCTATCGTCATCTGAAATTGCTGGGTTTTTTCCATGATCCAAATTTGATCGATGGTGGACTTTTTTTTACCTGAGGTCACACAGCGTTGACACAATACAGCAGATCTCGTAGAGGAAGTTGACCTCTATAGTTAGCGCAGTTTAGAGGGTCTCCTTTTTCAGAATCAGGCAAACAATACTCAGATTCTGTACATTGGCCATACTTTCGTCCGATCATATTTTGCAAATGAGTTTTTGCATGCTCCTTACCAAGTGGTCCCTTGCTGCTTTGAATAGCTCGGCAGTCAAGCCATCAGCTCCATCAGTTTTGTTGGTTCGCCCTGCCTGAGTGCTGGATTTTGGTTATCGATGTCGTTATACAGTTTGAAGAAGTAATCGGGAGAAGTGATCTTTCTATACCCTCAGCATCGACTGCGATTCTACAAACAGGTTGCCTTCTTCGTTGCTGCTTCGTTTCGGTTCAGGATTTATAGCCTTAAAATGATTTTTTACCTTCTGGTAAAACATCCGAACGTCTTTCCTGCAATAGGTAGGTAGGTAGGTAGAACAGGGTGGCCACATGTGCAGCCAACACTCGAATCACTGGTGGATCCATTGTGAGAGTGAAAAGTACACTCTACTGGATCTGTGTCGCTACAGTGTCTGTAGTGGTCACTAGTTTCTACTCGCATTCGACTACGGCGGGCCGCCGTGAAGTTCTAAGTTGGGTCTGTTAAGCGCCGGAATTTGTTTAGTTTTGACGACATCATTATTTGTTCAGAGTTTTCTAGAGACACGACAAGATGGGAGTGCGTTCCATCTCTCCTTAGCCAGTCTCACGAATGTTTTCTCTACACATTGTGTTTAACTAGACACACAGGTGTCGACTATTCAGGTCCTGTTCGGACATCTTTCTTGCTAATTCGTCTGTCAGTACGTTCCCTTAAATGGCGTTGTGTCTTGGGACTCAAAGGAGTGCGATGTTATGGTTTGCTGTGAGTGCTGTGAGTTCTTCAGGACAACTTTTAACCAGTTTCGTGGATACTTCTATTCCCATTTCTGTTGTTGATAGGTTTTCCGCTTGAAACACATGCCCGTGGTTTGGAAGTCTCAGAGAGCGGACAATTTTGGGTTCAGATAAATATATGCCAGAGCCTGCGTCAGTTTTTGCCCCGTCTATGAAAATCGAGATATTATGCGGATTAGTTGGCCTGCCGTAAGTCCAATCGTCTCTTGGGGGGAAGAAGTCATGGCATGGTGATGTATATTTAATCAATTTTTTTTTTTTCAATTTCAATTTCAATTCAATTTCAATTTTATTTCTCTTATTTTTACATATTTCATAATCTTATGTACCTGCGAAGCCAAAGTGGCTTGTCTGCAGGCGGTTAATTCATCAAATACATTTTATTTTGAAGTGAACTATGATAATTAAAGTTAATTCAAGGTCCAGGTGTGTCCAGGTGTGACCATTTTACAACGGTCCGTGTCTCCCCCTTTCCACAAATAAGATTGCTTTAAGCGTAGGCAGCTCTGGTCCTTCTATGCAGCACGACTATGCATTTCGGAAATCCATTATGCTGGAAGTATGTATAATCTCTCAATATCTTCGATTGATTTGAAGAGTCAAATATGTCCTTCTTTACTATCTTGGGGTTAACAGCGCCTACGATCTTAACATCATAGTTAGGACATCGTTCATATATATGTGTGGTCCAGGACCATTATTTGCTGACGTCGTTCTTTTCCTGTGTGGGGACATGAACGCATATTAGAGTTAAGTATATGTTCGCGGGTTTAGCCTTGATGCTAAGTGATGCTGATTTAAATAAAACGAACAGCCAAAGGTCAAATACATAATACAATTAATTAGGTATCAACGCAAAGACGACGCTATATACATTTTAGAATATACATAACTGCGAATTTTTCATGGCATTTAGAATTACAAGTTGTTTGTTTAAAGTTCCCTCCATCATGTGCGCCATATTCACTGATTTTACGACTTGCCAGTTCTGCTTAAAACGTCTTTAAAAAGATAAACAGAGGCCATAAGCACAAGCGTATACTTCTTACATTATGGCAACGCAAATTACATTTGTTTCCATCTCAACACTAATTTCCGCCATTCTTTGTGGACTAGATGATGTCCTGTTGCTACCACAGTCTGCGCACCTAAAGGACACCCATCGGTGTAAAAGCTTTTTCTTCAATTAAGTTGCTTCATGCAACGTGATGCAGATTTTTCTCCTCTTTTTTTTCCATTTACTTACTAAGACCAACGCTGTATGATTTCCGTTGCTAGGTGAGCTCTATTTTTATGTATGAAAATATTGCGCTGGGTAATGTGGCCATGCAGCTGTAACGTTTTCTGGTGGCTTTATTAATTAGACGTCAGTTGAATATGACCTTTGCCTGGACGGAATGAACTAAGTGCATGTAGCCTCTCGCTCTGGGTAGCATTTTAATGTCATTACCGAGAGTGGGTTGAATTAGAAGATCTCTCTGCTCTTAGCATTGTATATTCAGGAAAACAATATTCGTTGTCTTTAAGTTCATTAAATCAAATTGAGTGCCTCCCACAGTGGTGCCTCAGGTTCCTGAGCATAGAGGCTGTTTCTGATTTTAATGAGAGTATGCATAACACTTTAGGAATTTTCATGAAAGTATTTCATAATGAAGAGTGAAATTGAATGTCAGCATGTCCAATCCTATTGAGAATTTAGAAGATCAAGGGATGAATCCATTTGCTCTGAATACTTAGCCAGCATCTCAACAGGGTCATAGTAAGTTCATCTAGAGCCAAGGTTTTTACGAGGCATGAAGCTAGCTTTTGACAAGAAACGAAAGGATGTGATGCCCGAGCCAGAGGGCAATGGCCCGAACTAGACTGTCTTGAGAAAGTTCTTCAATTCCATTCTTCAGAAATCTCAAAGCTGTAAGCCCATTTCATTTAAATAGTTGTGACATGCAACACATTGGGCTACTTAAGTCGTTTAGAAAGGTAACCCCCATCCTCACTCACTTACAGATCTGAGAGTTAATCATGGTCTTGTAAAAAAAACCCGGGGAAAGGCCTGAGAACTTGTAAAGCAGCCAAATCCAGGACGAGAATCTATAGAGTGGGACTCATGAAGTCTTGATTTGGCGACTGGCTTCACGGATAGTGAGTAATTCAAGATCAGCTTGAGTCTCAAGCCGTCTTATGTGTCACAGATCTTGTGAAGGAGATCGCAGGGCTTCTCGAATTTGATGACCCTATACCCTCTTATGACCTTGGCTGAGGCAAAGAAAGTCAGCTGTCTTCTTCGATTATAAGAGGTGGTCCATTACCATCTCGGATAGTTCGATCACAATGCCTCCCCAAACTTCAATCACTCTCCTGCCGTCGGTGGATAGCTCACCTAATAGGGCGTCTCTGAGAGCCTCGCTGAAGCCGAGGAAATCGAAGGGTCGTTGGTTTTGAGACATGACTTCTTCCTGGGAACGGTTACACTTTGGTTGGATGTGAAGTATCGCGAGAGTTGATGTACATATCTACAACTTGCTAGTATATGGCTTTATCGACCAGGTCCCGTTCAGAAGCCGTGCAGGCCGCGTCATTCGTAGGGAGCATACCCAGAATGGTTTTTCTGTGGTTGTTGGCTTATTTGTCAGTATCCGGGACAGCATGTATAGGTGATGTAGAGGGCTTGGGAAGCGTCTCGCTTTCCGGTGTTTTCTCCTTGCTGTCAGTTTCCGATTTTATTTTCTAATTTTTATTGCTCATTTTTAAATTTTACGAATTGTGGTTCCACGAGTAATATGGAATTACAATTGCGGCGTAATAGCTCGAAATAAAATAAAAAAGTCTAGGAAGAAACCCCTACCCGGGGTGAGTTATCTTAGACCCTAGAGTTTGGGCAAAAGACGGTAAAAGAATAGATCCAGCATTAGTATGAATATCTTATCAACCACAAAATGAATCAATCTATCCTGTTCAAAGTTGTCTTCTACCCACTAAATTGGAAGCCCATAGGAAGACCTTTTGCCAGACTCGAATGATCACCTTTTGAAATTTGATAGCTAATATCTATTGGTAGGTTATTTTCTTTTTATTTCCAAAAGTCGCAAACTACAAGTATGAGAACCCTCTTGGCGACAAAGCAAACGGAGCGAAGCCGTGCAGTAGTGTATTTCAGTTCATCGCAAGTAGTTTTTGTAGCTGTGACTACTTGTGTTCAATTGTGGACGTGTGACCCAATTCCTTAAATAAAATAGTCCGCCCACACATTATAATTTTCTCCGTTTGGAATCCTTCACGATATGGTCTCATATTTATTAACTGTCCACAGAACGGTTGAGAGTACAAGTACCTTTTCATGTCCAGGACTTAGGCCGAGGAAGAAAACAATTTACTATTCTCGGCGAATGTTCAAGTACTCCTGAGTTTCTGCCTTATCCATGCATAAATATTTACCAACCAATTTTGTCGACTAGGTGATTGTTCTCCTAGGCGCACTACAGGAAATCGTAGAAAACGTAATCCTATTACTGTCTCTATTCAGAGAAGTTCGATGTACACTACACTCCCGAGTGTAGTAGTCATCTACACTCCCGTAATCGGCATCTGTCTGTTCATAGTTTCTTTCTGTCAGTTGTCATCTGGGTGTTTCCTGTGTTTGTTTGTTCACTCCGTCCACATCTCGGTACCAAACCGATGAAGTTCCTTACATTGTTCCTCAGAACATAAAGAATAACAGTTTCTCTGACAGCGTGGTTAGTCAAAGATTGATATTACAGAAAAGTATCTGAAATGTGTCGAGGATAATCAGAAATTTTGAAAAGGGAATAGAACCACGTTGCGCGGTCGAAGTCCTTTGAACAACCCTAAACCACTCAAAGTTTAGTCGTTAACAAAGTTTTAGCAAAATTTCTTCCCGATGCAAAATTTCTATTGAATGACATTGCCTCCTGCAGAGAGACATTCCTCAGACAAATGATTTCTGAAATTCAATATCCATCCTCCAGCTACACTCATCCTATGCAAATGAACTTCAATCCATAAAAGAACAAAAAAAAAATGTATTAAACAGCAGGATACAAGGTTGTCTATGCAAATCCTCATCACTATTCGACTCACAACTGTCGTCAACACGTGTGTTAAAAGTTAATAAAACAAAGAGGCACTTCCCTGCAGGTTCACCCAACAAAATATACTGTAAACTGCATTTAAAGCCGTTCACCTAAATTCTATTTCCAATAATAGCATTCAAACAGGTGCAGATGTTTTGTGAACCACCCAAAACGTCGATGGTTCTCTGTCATGTTCAGAAAGGATTTTGTGCCCCCTGCCGCTCCCCACCATCAAGGATGTGCGCTAGAAATCTGTATATGGCCTTTGTTCCAATATAATCCCTTCTACCTCAATTTATATTTTTCTATAGGTTGGCTGGTTCCCCATCCCCAGGCCGTATCGGTGTGTTTTATATTTGTGTGGTTGGCAGTCTTCCTGTATTGTGGATTATTAAGGTCCAATAATCAAGTCATTTGAGGAGGCGGCGTGTTAGCCATGTGGGAAGGGGATAGAGCAACGGGTTGATATATGTATGTTAGATGCTCGACGATAAGGTACTATAAAGAAAGAAAGTGGTCGAGCATATCTTTGTCGTTGCTATGTGTTTCACCCGTAGAATGTCACCACCACCACCACCACCACCATCTGCCACCCTTTTTGCGGATGTGGATGCGAAATTAAGCTAGGAGAGATGTACACAATGATGATGGTGATGATGATGATGATGATGTTGGCAAACGAGGAGGACTACAAGTGGTGGCTGTCAGTCAAGCAGTATAGTGCCTTAGTAATTAAAGGCAGAAAAACGGGGAGTGTCAGTCAGTCAAGAGATAGGTCTTCACTCGGATAGATTTGGATTTCAGTGTCGTCCTCTCGTCGCCGGTGTTTTATGTGATATTTCATTAACAGTTGTCGTTCCACATTCCGTTCTTTCTGTTTTTTTTCTCACCAAACAATTAGAGTATTTGACTAAGTACTACCGTTGCGCTGCTAAAGAAGTACTTTTGACGTGTGCTTGTCTTTTTGTCTTTTAACTTTCGGTTTTATTCAAATTTTGTATCTGGAATATAAATGAAATTCGTATTTCCATATCCACACGCACGCAGCACCGGGTGCTAGATACGAGCGAGCGAACGGGCGCGCACTCCTTCGTGATAATTAATTTTACATTTGGGCTTGAGATATTCTTTTGTATAATTGACGCTCCTTTTGCGGCGGCAGTGGCGGTGGTGGAGGTGGTGGTGGTGGCAGTGGCAACGGCTTGTTGGTGGCGACAGTGGGGCTAAGTTTCTCGTGCGGGTGGTACTTTTATGGGACAATTTTTGTTAATTAAATTTAGTCACACACATGGGGCGAATTGAACTTTGCAATTAAAAATTGATATAGTCGCCTTGATATGGTGGAAAATATTGCGAATCGACTCAGTCTTCCGTTGGGCGGTGTAGTTGCAAGTGGGCGTTAAAACAGAAACAAGTTACAAGTTGTGAAACAGTGCGGGATTTTGTGTGTGCCTCCTGAAAAGATAGACTGCGACTGCGACTGCCAAAAGAGTGGGTAGGATTGTGGGAAACCACGTGAATAGAATGTCAAAACATATGTGACTCAACCGTAGGAAATACCGTTACCGCTTGTAGTTCGAAAATAGCCAGATTGTGTAGGCTTGTATTCTTTGTGTAAGAATAGGCATGTGTGGCCATTTCCGGAGGAAGTGGTAGATCATGCTTAAATCTGAGATCGTTTATTCTTAGCTTAACATGAGTTACTCAGAATTGTGTGTTCCAATCTATCAAGACTATGTTCCCTTTACTCATAGAAAAGATGAGAATAAATGTGGATTACTTAGGGAAGTGTGGTCAAGTGGCGCAGTTTCTTTGACTTCATTTGAATAAGAGGCTCTAACTTTGTCTGAACTGCTGTGATGCTGTTTTTTACATTTTGTGGTCGGTGTTTGTCTTCACGCTGGTTGCGCAATAGTGTCTAAAGGATATAAACCCGTTCAAGTCCATTTGTAGATTTAAAGATGCGATTATGTTGAGATTTGAACACAATTTGTGCTCCAAACAATGTATGACGGATTGAATGGGTTTTTTTCAATAAAGTTCAAGAATGTTGGGATATTATTAAATTTTCTTGTAATAAAGTTCATTTCCGGCTTCGAACGCTACTTTCTTTAACTCCAATATCCGGTCTCGTTCACATAACCGAACAATTGTATGTCTGGTGGAAACATTTTATTATGTGAATTTTATTATAAGTGTGCGCCGTGAAACAAGTGGTTAGTGCGGTGGATTACGGAGCAAGTGGTTCAGGTTCATTTCCTAGACCACACATAAATATTCGTTCACGGCACTACGGCTCGCGACCGTCCGACAAACATCTGAAGGTACAACTCTTACGAAAAAACCAAATTGCCCTTCGGACACGCTCCTTCCATTCGTGTGAAAAAAAAACATGCAGAACACATGAAAACATGAAAAGCTCGGCGCAGGGTCCCATGGACCTGTCGCACTAAATATATTTTTTTATGTTCCCCTTCCCAACAAAATAAAGAAAGGCAAGGACTGCAGAGATATTACAGCTATAATTGGGAGTGTAAATTTGTTTTCAAATCTATTGTTTGATCGTGAAAATTGAGCAAATTTTAGTTAGTGGCGAAAGGACTTGAGCCTGCATCTTTATTAGAACACTTCTAGGATTAACGTTCAGTTTACTCTAGCAAAGTACGAGTTTATAGACAGACAATGGACTTCTCTATCTTCGAGCGTCGTTTTGCTTGATGATGAGACTGCTCTAGCTCCTATGAGTTTTTAATTCTCAATTCGTTGTGGCATTATCAGATGGACCACCTCCACAGTTAACTTATCTAAGTTTCGCACATTCATTAGAACTACTTACATGCGTTACCGATCCTCGCTTTCTGTCCTGAGACCTTCTTTAATTTTAACTCAAATATTGGGCAAATAGATGTCTGCTGTTTTCTAAAAGCCTAGCAACATTTTTCTTTCTGCTTTTTTTCTAGGGTAGCTCCCGTTTTTGGCTAAGGCACCCTATTTCATTTCTAAAGCTCAACAAATTTTTAAGAAGATGAAACGAACCTTTTTTGGTTGATTCCATTGAGCATAGGCATCATGAAAGATAGAACCATGGCGACTGGGACCTGGGCATTTATGGAAGTCGCTAGATGGTCTTTTATGATATCTATGCAGTTGTTTCGTATTGGATATCGGCTAATGAATCGAGGCTACGTTAGATAGTACCGTCTTTCCAATCATTTTCTGTTCAAGGTTAGCTTTTTCTTGGTTTCCCTGATCTCTCTTTAATTTCAATTAATAGTTCTTTTGTGTTACAAAACTCGGGTTCACCGCTAAAAAATGTTCTGGACATCCATTATCAAACGTTTTATAAAATGTTTAGATCAAGAGAGTACAGTGGCTACTCCAAATCATTAATAGATTCCCCGCGAAACTAGTCTTTTATTATTCTTCCAGTATAAATGGGCATATTCCTTTATTGAAAAATGTTAGGTGAAGCCTTCCAGAATTTTAAGTACAGTTATAATCTTATATGTGGTATCTTCTGCAGCAAAATTTCTCGTCGAATCTCGAGAATTGGAAGCGATTTGAAGAATTCTTCGCTTTTTAGCACCTGTCGTTGCACGAAAAATGCGTCCTTTTTGAGTTTTCCTATAGTTTTGGGGATCAGTAAGACCTAATCTCTATGATTTCGGCCAATTCTCATTGCAATTGTCGATTGAATAGTTTTGCTCCTTCAAGGTTTCTACTTGTATGATCTCCTCTTTTTAAAGACACGTCGCACGTTCTATTTCTTGAAATAAACATTTAGTCATAGCAAAAACATTGAAATACCACTTGAGTTAAGTAAATATTAACTGTTTTGTTCCAAAACTATCAACCGCTCGTAATACACACACAATATCTTCTTGTGGATCTTGATTTGCTTGTTTACATCGTTTTGACAATCCATGAACTGAAATGAACAACTGTGTCAATGTTAACATTTTAAGAGTGCTGCCTTATTTTGAAATTGTGTGTTCATCAAGTTTGAGGAATATTTATTGTGAATCTATTTTATTGGTCGAGAGTGTACATATTTGTAAAAAAAACTGCGGTAACCGCATACAGGTATATGTTAGCCTCATGCAGTTTCTGAACGAATCAGTTCAAAAAGACCTCTAATAAGTGAGCTATGTGAATTAGTTTCCAATGCCCTTTCATTTAGAACAGTGTTTTCTTTAGTTCAGTAGCTGAACAAGTTCAGGTATACTTAAATTGAGCGCTTTTTGCGTTATGTGTGGCCTATAGACCGATCAATTTGGCAAAGGTTGTTTTGGTTTAACGCATAAAACACCAGCACGAGGCCATCGTATGTGAATGGTTTACTTGTTCGTGAAGGAAATTGTATAAACTTATGGACGCGAATCGCACAAGACCGAATTTGCTGAGCATTGAACTAAACTGAACTAAATGAACTAGTTCAACAAACAGATTTGAACTAAATTGAGCGCTCTGAACTAAAATGCACAACAAACCTAGTGTTTCGATTTGATTTGTATTTGCTAATCTGTATTGATACTCCTTTATACCTTTGGTCAATCTGCCAGTAATCTATTAACGATATCCATTTCGGAAAAAGTACCATGTCTTCCTAATGACTAAAATAGCGTTGTATACAACAGATACACTTTTGAACCGACCTGTGCTTATCCAATTATTTTATGAAAGTACTTGTTCACTGTCCATGAAAGCTTGAAAATATCAAATACATTTTTTGTGTCCCTTTATTAATGTCCTTAATGAAATGCGGATAAATGGATTTTGTTTTCCATAAAAAATTGTAAAAACATACCTAAACGATTCGAATAATTGCAGTATGTTCCTGTTCAAGGTATGCCATTGTTCGAATTTACATGAAAAAACAAAATCACCGTTTCGTATGGTACAAAGGCCATGTACAAATATTATGTGAGTTCAATCCATGGTACACAGAAAATGTGATTGAATTTCGCCTGGGGGGGAGAGCTCGGGATGTACGTCAATTGGTGTGGGATAATTGTTTTGATTAACAGCGAAAATAATGTTCACAGCACATAATTTTGGGGGATATTTTGTCTCTGAACAATCATTCGCCGTTATTATAATATTATTTCTAAAGAAAGTGGGTCGTGTTAATGTTTACGTGTAGTGTATACTAGAAGTCGTTTTCTAAAAATAAACTCAAAATGGATTACTTAGATTACTTAGAATAAAGAAGCATTAATTTAGAGAATCTATGTATATGAATATATGTATATGAACCTTCAGTTGGTTTAAGGCGTTTTTGAAACCAAAATCGGATTACCTAGGAGCGCCTAGTCGGATGACTAAACAGAAACTTTATGAAGAAATGTTTTGAGAAAAAACCAAAAAATACACCAAACTGTAACTCGTTGTGGATGGAAGGGTTGTTTGACAATCACTCGAGTTTTCGGAACCTTAGTTCTACCTTTTAACGAAGGTAGATTTTCTTGAAAAAAAACACTCAATTAGCGACTGTACAGCATTGTTCATGATCATGTGACTTTAATTCTTGTGGAAAATGCGAATTACTTGCTGGAACCGTCTTTTAATGGACAAGCCTGAGTTTTCAGTTTTCAATTTAGTCACAGCAGCAATGTTTTCCACTGATTTAAAACAAAGTACGAAGTTTACAAAATGTGCGAATTTTTCACTATTTGTCTATCGTTCCATTGCCTTGAATATGACAGCCTACAAGGAATGACAGCTCTATGTTTGAAGGCTCAAAAATACCACGTTGCGTCCTTCAAACGAACTCTCTTGAAACTTAAAACTTGAGATAGCGTTTGAGTCGTTTCCTTCGCTTTAGCACGTCCTATAGCCCGATTGTCCTGATAAACCTGTTCATGCGCCTGACTGACCATAATGTTTCGTGCCACTTGATCCACTGATTTTCTTCTTTTCTTCAAACTTTTCTTTTGTATTTTCTGTAATTCATCTCAGGTTAGTCCAAGGATCATCTGTAATGCTGTAGGGATAATTGTTTTAAATAGACTTCCTTTGGTCTTACTCAAAGATCGACCAAGGCTGCATCTTTAGATTTGACCGTAAAAGCTGTTGTACACTACCAAAGGTCGAATGGCATCACAGCTTCTTTGTACTCCTTCCAGATAATTTTGCTGTATATCTTCATACCTCCATGCTCCAAATTTCGCTTCTGTCTAAGTCATGGACTTATTCTTGGTAGTTTTCTTCAATTTTTAGTAGTATTGATAGGTTTTTGTGAAAGAATTTACGTCTTACCCTCAATGTGAAATGTTGTCGAAAGCTCTTGTTACCTTCCTTCCTGAACTTAACTTGGAGTTTCATTAAATCGTCCTACTTGGCATGTATAGTGGTGTTATCCAAATTTTGTAAAAAAAAAATGCCAAATAAAAGTGTATAGTCAGTAAAAACCCTTCTAAGTTAAGTGCAGGCTTTTTTTTGTTTTTGTTAAGAGACATCAAGGCTGTCGCAGGTATCTTCTACAACTACAAGCATCCTCCGATCAATCTGTCTGTTAACGTTAGAGTTCTCCTTTTAGCCTCGTTTTGGGAGCCTATCAGGTCCCTAATATTCTGCAGTCTTATTGTAACTCCTTAATGTGATTTTTCCGCATCTTATACCTGTTGTTCACATACCGGCATCACTGACTTTTCAAAACTATGTCCTAAGGCCTCAAGAGTAACTTCAGCTTTGTTGAAGGTTTATAAAAGAAGCAGTGGCATATTTGAAAGAAAATTCTAGGAAAGAAAGGTCTTTTTGTGGTTTACTTGTTCTTTAGGTAATAAGTCCCGTTGTCCCAACAATCACACTAGTTATTTTCAACATACATATTTTTCTCCAATGAAACTGACATTCAAGACTCCTAAATACTTGATTGGATTGGAGATAGTTCTTTCATTGATTTTAAGGGATCGGTCTATAATGTCTTTAAGAATAAGCTGCGTTAAGAAATCTGACAGAAACGTTAACGGTGTACGATGTACGAGTACATATGAATCTACCATGTGTGGAGCCATCAGCGACATGGAGGAGGTAGTGTTTAAGGTATTAGCTGTTCAGCAAAGAGTCGATCACCATAAACGTAGTGTGGGAGACAGAAAAGGATTAAGATGGTGCTCCGTGAGGTATTCTAGACTTCCTTTTGACATCATCTGGTGATGTTTATCTGAAAGCTTTTCGATAGTAATACTGTCCATGAAGTTATCTACCTAGACAATATTCTTATGAATACTTTCTCGATAACTCGTCGCCTTATGTTCATATATTGAATATCAATTCGTGCTTGTTCCATTGACATACTTTAGTCAGTAATCTGCAGATACTTATTTTTCAGCAGTATCCAAGTAGTCTCTTACGTTGCTGCAATGCATTAAATTTTTTGCTATGGTCCTTGAAAGTTTCAGTTTTTTTTATGATATCCGATATCCTTGGGCACTCTACACATCCCAGACTCTTCCAGTAAATGTCGGAATCATTGATTTTACTTCCATCAACGTCACAACTATCTACGGCGGCGGCGGGATGACCATGAGATCCATATATTCAATATGGAAATTCGAGTGCAAACTTTTCATTTTATGTTTCTGTAACAATGTAGATGATATCCTGCTCTGTGTCTCTATTCAGAAAGCAGGTTCTACTGGTTTTAAAAGTGGATAAAGCTAGGTAGCCTTTCCATGAATCCTGGTCCGTGAAATACATTTTAAGCCGAATCAGTCAATTGTTACACTCATTAACGTAAAACCACTGCAACCGATTGGAATAAGAGCAACGCCCGCGCGAGCTTAATTCGGGAATTATATTCAATAGCCCTCCAACCCGTCCGGACCACATTCACATTCAATTCCTCATCATGCAACTCTCACAAAAGTCAGGAAAAAAATCCCAGGTTACGTGTGCGATTCGCCGGCAAAGGGAAATGCTATCTGTTTGTATTAATTGCTGCAACACACACACACACAGCGTTGTATGCCTGCGTAGGGTTTCAGGATAATAAATTTTCCTTCCCACACATCGCCATGCGCGCCGCTCTATGGAGATTAATTGTAAGCAAGGATAATTCAGGCATATACACGTTATAAATATTATTTTCATTTTCGCATCATCCTTGTAACACAATTTAATCATAATTAAGCCTCATGTGTGTGTGCACGAGTTAGGGAGCACGGACTTGCTGTAGAGGGTGCCACTTCATATTGTTTCATGCATTGTTTGGTTTGCGTTTTAATTATGCTCTTTTGGCAGTCGTCGTATGGTTGACTTTTAAAGCACTGGAGTAACGACTTGGTCACGAGGTTAAGATCTATAGACTGAAGGAGTTCATATGTGTGTTTTGTGTTTTAGACGGTAGCATACTTTCAGTTACAGACTTGAAATAAAAGAGAAAAAAAAAACGAAAAGGCCGGTGTTAGGTGAACGTGAATAGACTTTTTAAAGTCAACATTGGTCTATAGGGTACACGGTGAATTTAAAGTGGATAGGATGACTTCGCAACCTTCGATTGCCTTATTGATTGGTAAGTTATTGATTGTAAGAAAATATTTATTAGTAATACCTCACACGTTGGTAAACAAAAACGTTAATGTTTGCCATAATTAGCTCTGCCAAATTAAACTACAAAGAGTGCGATGCACGAGTGTTGGGTGTTTCGTGCATCGTGACTTTTTGGTACAAATTGCTGTTTATAGATTTTGTCGGCTATAGACCGGTTGTCGGGGGTCTGACGACATGTTTAAAAGGACGAATATGTTCATATTTACGTAAATGAATAAGAATGTGGATAAATGTGTATAAAGGGACGGTACGTGAAGGGAATGTTACAAGACGGTTCTGCTGATCGTACACACATATTTAGATTTGTAAATCTTTAAATGTCGCACTTTTCATCCAGACTGCTTTAGAAAAGCTTGACAACCCTATTATTAAAGAAATCCTTTTAAAACCTAGTAGTGGATCCTCGGATAGGTTAAGGTAGCTGCAAGCTATCACCAGCAGACTTAGATCAATAAATAGATCCATTGTGATACCACCTGGATCTTATAATCCTTCATACCTTTTAGTGAAACCAATTTAAGCTTCTATTGAAGCGAAGTAGAGTTGTAATGTCGGTATTAAAGACATCACTTAGATCTCTAAGAGAGACGAACGATACTCTAGATCAACTTTGAATTATTAGAGAAGGACTTCCGGGATTTGGTACATAGTTGCTTGGCTATCTGAAAAGATGCGCATATCTGTAGTGGATATCATGTTTTCTTTAATCGCCATAAATTCCGCAAGAAACATGCTATAATAATTAGGAAGATGGAAGGAGAGACTGAGATTAAGGGTATCCCAGAAAACGCTTCCATCTACGCCATCGTCAGTGAAATGACTGGTTGTCATTAGTGAAATCACCATTCCCATTAACAATGGTTTTCTTCTATAATATTTTTCAACAAAACTGGTTAAGTAGTCAGTAATGTTTCGAAGAAATTGCGTTCACACTTTCTTTAAGTTGCAAAGTTCAAATTTTCCTGAATTGCCCTAACCTCACAGAGAAATCTAAAAATAGCACTATCTTCACGGCTAACTAAGGTAACCTTGAATTTCATCTGTCAAAATTAATTTCCCACATACTGTCACTGTGGTGACAGTGTCATATAGCGCCATCTTGTTTCATATCATATCAAGCATTGTTGTAGCGTCAAACGTCGCAGTACAATACAATCACTTCTTCCCGATTTGTCTCGATCATAAATTCAAATAATTTTTCATTCTATGCGACACTCAAACAACAAGCGTTTTAAAGCTTTGGAATGGGTACCATTACAGGGCATAAAGGCGTTACAAAGTTGATAGTTCATGCATATGAGAAATGGTGGTTCCGACAATTTTTGAACCATTTGTTGACGCAGATAAGCAAACAATTTGAATTTTTTTTCCATTAGTTGTTCATTTGGGTCGTGATCCACTACTAAAGGATAAATATGGACAATAATAAGTCGTATTTCACTTTATTTAAATATGTTTACTACAGTAGATCACAACTATGACACGAGGACATATCCTCGCTACTCCAGAATTGAGGATGGCTGTAGCTTTCTTCACACTCCTTATTGCCTAATTTAATTGTACAAAGCTTTTAACCACGCCTTCTGTTTCGCGCCATAAACTTAAAGTTGACAGTAGTGTCCGTTCTTTTGTGGCGTTTTCTTAAAAATCAATGACATTCATGGTGACAGCGAAAAAGCGCGACACTTAGAACAAAATTGTGGCCTTTTAAGAGCTATCTTAGAATAATTATTGGTTGTTGTTCTTGGTTCATGGTGTTTGGTGTTAATGGTGCTCCCTACCATGATGGTTCAATATTACAACATTTGATGCCTCTTTTGTTGCAACCGAGTAAAGTGAATCAGAATGTCCTAATAATAAATATGGTTTATATAGGCTCCTATCCAACGTACTGTGTGAACTTGTGAAACTTTTCGAACAAATTTTCACATTAAGACAAATTCTGGAAAAGACCAACTACATCATCCGCTACAAGACTGCACATGACAGTATTCAACTTCTTGAGCTTAACAACGCGATGGCCGGATTCGAGATCTCAACAAAAGTGATCCAGCTGTGTCGTGTGACGCGGTGCAATGTGCAATTCGGGAATAGGTCCTCTGTTCCAAACATGCACCGGATTGGGACGAGGAAATGCGCTGTTCTGTGATTTCTTCAATCATGTACTGGAACAGGTAGTATGCAGGGCAGGTATAAACACGGAAGGCACTATTTATAAGATGGAGACGCTTTTGAGAAACGCAGCCAACATTGACATCATCGGTCGGCAATTGAAGAACAGCCCAAACGAGGTAGTAAATAAGGACGAAAACAAAGTATTTGTTGTCAACAAACAGATAAGCATCGGTCCACCGCCTAAGGAAAACGTCTAGTGTTAACAACAGTAACTACGGAGTGGTTAATTAGTTTACCTACCTCAGAGTAAATATCCAAACCCATGAATGACACCTTAGTGGAGATTCGACGAAGACTAATCCCAAGAAGCTGCTGATACTTTTGTTTTGCGAAACAAATGGGCTCAAAGCTCTTAACTGAGAAAACGATATGCATGCTCTACAGTACATTGATCCTGTTAGTTCTACTATATGGAGACGAGTGCAGACGATATGGACTATAAGGAGGAAAGCAGAGCAGATTTCGAGCGCTGTTGAGAAAAAAAATTCTTCGTCGTTGTTCGAAGATGTGGATGTAGTCCAAAAAGCCAAAACCAGTCGAGTACATTGGCTTGGCCACATCGATCGAATGGACAATAATACTCAAAGAAAGAGGAAGACCGTCGACCCACACCCCAGATTCGAGACGACCAGAAAAAAACCTCCGTTTAAAGAGAGAGCTCTTGGTTTGGACAACTGGAGTGCCCGGGATCGAAGGCCGTGTCTCAGGCAGAGACTGGCCCGGAACAAGTTAAGTGAGTAAAAATATGAATGGAAATGACAGACTGTAGTTAGAGCAAGTGCTACCTTCGCGGAAAAACATACAATTTTTGTTTACCATAGGCTTCTCTATTTCATTCTTCGGGTTCAGAATAGCCATATTTGTACTAAATTAAGTGTTAAGTATTTTATATACTACTAAATCTATCAGCCACTTTTGTCTAAGCTGTAATTGAACTCAATCGTGTTTCTTGTATAAGCTTACTGCTTACGTTAGTCGGTAAAATTGACTATAATTAGCCCACAAATCATTTACATACGTGAGGTTTCCATGCTAGCAGCAAATGACGGTAATATATCATAGTAAACCGCCGATGGAGGTACTTCAAGTCACACCTCCTACGTGTCAGTAAAGAAAAGAAATCAGTTCTGCAAATTTTTCCATTGATTTTTCAATTTTTCCAAATAGAAAATAGAAAATAGAAAAATCGTCATGTCAAACACTACGTGACTCAATGGAATTAAGTGTGCACATTCGTGACACGCGAGTTTTTACGTTCAAGCCCATTTATTGAACAGCAGACTCACCACCCGTTACAGAGTCACAAAAGTTAATCAAAAAAAAAAAGACATTTACGTCAACACAACATCACTCGAATGAACAAATTTCCATTTTTACTTGGAAAACAAAATTGCTTACAATATCAAGTGCATTGGGATCACGGCCAAACGCATCTAAAATTAATTGCACCTAATCCATCCATCCATCCATCCATCCATCCATCTATGTATCTAGTGACGCTAGAGAAAACTAATTCTACACTCGAGCGATGAGAGGAACTCATTTGCGAAATATCCATCCTATGATATTATTTTAAGCGTTCGAGTGTAGCACGACGACAGTGGAGGCCGTCGAGAAGCTGGAGCCGACAAGAGAACCGATTCAATTTAATTCTGTGTTACTTCGTTCGGTTATAATCGGATTAATGATGATTGAATGCTGAAATTGGAATATTACCAGCGATACAGTGGCATCTATGTTACGTATAGTACACAAGTTGTACCTAATTTGAATTTGATAAAAATAGAACGTTTTTGTGTGCGCGCTGTAAACAGCCAGCGGAAACATGGCAGAGAGCAACCAACCGACCGCCCTCCGCCGGCCGCCCTAGGTTATTGTACACAGTGTTTTCTATTTCCATGAATATTTGTGCGCAATTCACTGCACACTTTGTCGACATTAATAATTTTGCAAATGAAATAGTATTAAATACGCTTCCAGAGAATTTCGCAGATGTTCTACTTGTGCTTTAACCCAAACACCCACCATCCTTGGAACCCGCCTTTGAATGGTTTGACATTTTTTTTTGTCATTTTTGCAAAATTGTGCACATTCGGGAAAGCCTTGAAAGAGATTCGGAGATTCCGCCGCAGGTTCGATTCCAGTAATTTGATTTTCAGATGTACTTTCCGCTTGCCATTACCGCGGATGTGGGTCAGTTGCCCGAATCGGGTTATGGTAGCTCCCTGTGGAGCACTAAGGTAATCGAATTACCATGGCTACTTGCCATTGGCTACTGTATATGTGCCAATATGGGGATTAAGAGCGAAAATGTTTCCTCCGCAAAAGGGTCATGGTCAGCGTGCTGTGGATGTCGAAAGAAATGGTTTTAATGTTTGACGTGTGGGATTATAGAGGTATTAACATGGAGTTATGGAGTCGCAAATTAGTCAGTCCGATAAGATTGTTGGCTTTAGAAGCGGGAAGACTCAGTCGAAGTGGGAAAGTACTGCCGACACAGTTAATGACGGCAAGGAACCGTCGTCATTAAGGAGACAATTTTGCCCATAAATCAAGTTAAACATCAGAGACATCTCCAGACGCTAACGATTTGGATATGTTGGTGGTTGATGACTTAGTATTTCTCTAAATCGACTGCAAATCTGACTTATAAGTCGGAAAAAAAAGACAGGTAGATCTCTTCATCAAAGTACTTCTAGTGTAGAAGAGCATTTTATACGTTAAGCCTTAACACAGGAATTGTACGTTTTCCAAGAAAAGAATCCATCCCTATCTATACCTCCCCGAACCCCAACATATCGAGGACTGTAACATTATCGAAAACAGTCCAATAGTTCGTCGAAATTTTAGATTCTGTAAATAGGGTTGTAGCAAAAAAAAGGATGGTCGATTGTATGTATACTGGACAGGTTTCTAGGTAAACATCAATCTATTTCATCGTAGCTATGGCCGGATAGTACGGCGTTTCTGAAAACTAATCGAGATGCAGAGAACATTTAATCCGATCGATCTCTACGCATAGCAACGAAATTGCACTCAGATGAAGGGAATGTGTCTTTTTTGTTTTCCAGGAAGGGTTGATTTTCCAAAAATAGCAAGTTACTCTCTTTGACTATGCTTTGTTGGCTTATAACTTTATGACTTGGTGTTTACTAATGACTATTATTTATTAGACTATTGGCACAATTTTCTGTCTCGTCACTTGTCCATCTGTCTGAAGCAGCAGTCTTAGATCAAACGAAGTTTGCTGCCGAATATTCCTTATACTTATTTTATTTTGATGTGGCACAGCTATCCATTACAGGTTGGTGGTAACAGTATCTAGCATATGGTCTATAAATTGTACCATCTAACGCTCTTTAGTTTTCCCAAGCCATACAGCAGAGGACCCAGCACAGAATCCCGTGGTACGCCACCGATAGCATAATAAGTATGCCTGGTATTTCATTACAGGATTAAATTAGACTTGCATGTTTCGATTTGGTTTATTACTGCCCCGAGTTTATTGATACACGGAATAAAGCGTTGATTAGCACTATTCCAACGACTGTACCCATCATGTGGGATTTTGTTTTCTTAGCATCTGCATATGTATTATCGAAATATGATGACTAAGTGGGTCCCGTGGCTTAGTGGTTAGTGCGTTGGATACGATCACATCTCTCGGGAGCGTTTGACTGTCATGAAAACCTTCTATAAAAATGTTCTCTCTTCCATTCATGGGCAACGAAGTCTAAAAAAATAAAGTGCACGGCTGTGTCGTATCCACTTGCCACCTTTTCTGAAGGTCTATAAATTATTCAAAATGAATAAATTGGGTGTGGATTTCCGCATTTTTCAAGAAGATTCAGAGAAAAATATTTAAAAAAAAAAAACGCCTCAATGTGTGGGCGTGACCCTATATGTACATACATATAATGTAGGATTGAATTATAGAGAGTTTTATATGAAAATACTTAGTTTAATGTTTTAAAATAATGGCTTGGCTTTTGCAACATTTGGTATAACATATATATGTATATGAAGCTAGGCTACCTTCAACAGCCGAAAGTTTTTCACAAAGCTGTATTTTACAATATATTCGTCATAACATTCAAATCAAATGTTTCATCTCTCTTGGCTCAGTTCTATGATGTAAGAATGATTCTCTTCGTTCGATATTTTCTAATCGTCATTCTCAAACCAAATACCAACACTGTCCGTTAATTCTATATTGGTTGTTACTTGTGTCTTTTTGACTATTCCTTTACCTTGATTCACGTTATTTAGTACACTAGGTACTAATAATAAACAACAGTACCTCAAATATAAACTAATTCTGAAAATAATTTAAGAGACGTTTGGTATTTGTTTAGGCAATCTAACTTTCGGAAAGGTTTGGTTTTGAATTGGAATCATTTACATCCAGTCCGAAAATCATACAAAATACGAATTCATATAACAATCGGATTTCATGTTCGAACCGCAATCCGACGCCGAAAAGAATACAAAATAAGACTTCAGTTATGAAGTTTGAAGCAAATCCATCTAGAGTGCTGTCTTAGTCACAGACAGAAACTGGGTTACTTTGTCTTGTTCCAGCTTTTGTTACTCCTATCGTATCTCTGTTTAAAATGCCATAAAACGGAACATTACGTCAATTCAAATTAGCTTGAAACTAAGGCCCTTTAAACGCATCATGGGACGTGATCATGACAGGTCTACTTATCATGCAAACCGTCAAGCCTTTGTGTTTGTTGTCATGATTTTGAGCGTGATTTGAATTTCTTTTACATAAGACCATCATGTCTTCATACCCAGCCATGAAGCACTATAGTAATGTCAAAACCTTCATAAGGTGTGAAGTGTTCCTAGGGTTTTTCGAATTGTCACGGAGCTTTAAGGCCTAGCATTGCCTTTGTCCTTTGTAATTAAAATGTACGTACCTCTTACACCCAATACCATCGTAGAAGGCTTATTTTATATTCCAAAAGTTTTAATTTTTTATGAAAAAACAGAAAACTATACATTTTTTTTAATGAAATCATTTCCTCTCTTTTTACAGAGCCTGTTGTACAAAGATTTTCGGGCAGACGCAAATCTGTATTCGCCGAAGCATATGATCCTGAAAATGATGCAGATGAAGATGAAGGTGCTACAGCCGTATTCCCAAAATCTGATGAACAGCGATCACGATTGATTGAAGCCGTTCATAACATTCTATTATTTCGTTCGCTAGATAAGGAACAAGTAAGTTTTTCTTTTATTTTTCAGATGTTAGCCTTTGCAAACTTGATTGAAATCATTGATCATGTCAGTAACGCGATCGTTGAAAAAGAAAGATCAATGAAAAAGCAACTTGTCATGATCCTGATCGGACTTTAAGTCGAGTTCGTCAGTACTGTGTACGTGTCTCGGGAGCTAGAGTAGGTAAATGCTACGACAGCTTGATGATTGGTTTTCGAAATATGATAGACATTAATTCGGGATAAGATACAATTTCCCTCGACATTGGCAATACAAGTATTTGTACAAATAAATTACTTAGGTTCATGTAAAATAAAATAAAGTTACTAACTTCAAATTGTACTATGTCAACTAGAACGTTAACACTCCCCTCGGAGGCCCATGATGTATTCGATGCACTTAGGTAGCCACTAGGTGCGGCTAATAAATATCATTACGTGATATAGCTGTCATTGCATTGGGCAGCTATTGTCATTGTTTATGACTTCCGTTTTGAAATCATTGCTGCGGTCGGTAAATCTGATTAATAGTCGAATAGTCTCAACGTGTCTGAAAATAAATGTTGACTTGTTTATTCATTTGAATTAGCTTTTAGTGCAAATTTGTTAACCTGGTCGACATTTTTTGAATTAACAGATTATTAGTTTCAAGTTGCAATACAGATTTATTGGCGGTTTTCGCTTTGCTGTAAGGTGGCTCGGTTCGATAAGTTCCACATTCATCTTCTCTTGTTATATACCTTTGCTTATTGATTCCCCGCATGCAAATTACATAAATTAAAAACGCAAACTAACTCGAACCCTAATTCTTGTTCTCATCCGCGGTTTTAATGAATTCATGGAAATCCTTCTTCCAATGGGCAATAGATTCTTAAGATACACATGTTTAAAACATTAACCCGAATACCACAAATCCATGTCCCGACCGCGTACAAAATAATTCCATTTAGCTTTAGAATTTTCAAAAACAACCGGTAGTAAGTAGGACGGCCAATTCTATGCCTTTATGTTCTGCTCCCTTTGAGTTTCTTTGAAGCTCTTACTGTATGAGCCCACAGTCTTTTGGCCGTCAATGGGTGTAGTAGATGGTTGGTCTGATCATAGCAAACCTGTAAGAGAATGAAGTACTTTGGGACTTACAACTTGGGAGTACAACTTACGTTCAATTAGCTTGCACTTATTTTTTTAATTTCAAGTACAATTCCTTAAATACCATTTTTAAGACTTGTACTTGTAATTACTTAGATACCTAAATATTGTACTTAATTACATTATGTATTCATGTTTTTAGTACTTCGACGGAATTGCAAGTATGCATACATGTACAAGTCCTGGTACTGAATTTTTTTAAGTATACCCAAGTTACGGGGAAATGTATTTGTCCTTGGAGGTAAATCACAATAGGTTATCGCAAAATGAATTATGTTCCCCTGGGCTAAAACTGACTTTATAGAAAAGAACCACGAAATACAAATGGGGTAAAATATTGAGTGTGAATTCCGGATTTTCTTCAAACTTTTGCAGAGCCCAATCGAAAACGTTTCGGCGAAGGCCAAGATCTTAACGCAAAACTTGCCGCAATGTGCACTGAGAAACTCCCAATTCCTGTGAACGGCGTGAAATAGACTGACTTCACCACCAACTCAAAATTTTTAATAATTTCCAAAGGTTGCTTGTTTGTGAACTTAGCCATGATAAAAATGTAAACGGTGACTGATGTTTTGACATTGATACATCATAAAAGTTGTCTAAAAGTGTGTTTGCGTACTAGCATGCGTATCAGTAGAGACTGCTTGACATTCGTTGGTAGAAATGATTGAGACATTTTTTGAGAACAAGGATTTCACTGTGACTGCCCTTCTTAGATATTGAAGGAGCCTTTAACAATGTCAAAACAGGAGCTATATTTGCTGTACTTCTCGACTTAGAAATTGAAAACATTCTCTGCTAATGGACCGAGAAAATGCTGAAAACCAGGCTCATCCAGGCTGAGCTGAGGTGCTGTGGTAGCACTAACCCTGGGAAGTGAATGGTTAAGTGTTGTAGCCATTGCGGTAGGAATATCGGCAAAGTTCCTTCTAACAATCAAAGACCTGATGGAGTCTGCTCTAAATAAATTCGTTAAATGGATAGAGGTAGTCTATTTGGAGATAACCCATCCAAGACTGAACTAGTATTGTTCACGAAAAGGTATAAAATACCATGTAGAACTTTCCCTAGACTCAACAGGGACGGGGTTTTTCGTCCCCAGATTGTATATTGGAGTTGTTAGAACTATCCTTCTGGACGAAGCCCTAGTCTGGTGCACGGAACTGGACAAGAAAAGCAACGTTGCAATACTTAATAAGGTTCGAAATCTATCTTCCGTCTGCATAACGGGTGCCCTTAGAATCATTCCTACAGCTGGACTCAGAACCATGCTATATCTCTGTCTCGTTAATATATTTGTGAGGCTGATGGCGGGTTAAGCAGGCTTATGGCTAAGGAAATCCTTGCAACTGACTCGTGGCGATATGGGCCAGTTCAATGTTAAATATAGAATCAGGATTCCTAGCAGAAGTGCTTGGAAATCGGGACAGATTCTAAACGAATCTGCGACAGAAATCTTAACAATTCTTAATAATTTCCATAAATTTTATAATCCATATCTTTCAACAAAATAAAATCCTTTTTGGAAAATTAAAGCTAATTCGCATAACCGAGGTTGAAACTTTTACTACGTATTCATTTGGCTTCAACACAGTAGTGCCTCAATGGTGGTATCTTATTGATTTTCCGTTACTGAAGTTACTACTCCAATGGAATCCATTAATTCCTTCCCAACTATTTCTGACCGCGAAACCCCAATCAAACCAAGTTCGAAGTGCTTGCAAATGTGTCCCAAAACCAAAATCCGTGAGTTGTTAACCTTATGTTCTCCGAACAACCATTATTTATGTCAACGTACTTAACTCAAAAATTAACAGAAATGCAAAAAAGGAAAACAAGGACTAAAACAGTATATACCGATAGATCAAAGAAATTTATTTAGCGTCACGCAATATAAATAACATCAGTACTCGAACACGAGAGCCCAGGAAGGGGGGAACTGAGTCGACACTGTCGACGGAAGTACAAGTAGCAGCAGGAGAAGGATACATATAGCCTCCCTGTGTAAGCCTCACCCACTTATTTGCGAAAACTAATATCCGGTATGCGTGGTAAACTAACCCAACGCCAATAGTCAGGAACAGAAACACTTCCATATTCGGAATCAAGGTTACAATTAAAATTTGGAAAAGTCAATTAAGACAGACGTGCGTACATCCCTTTTGAACTCAGTTAGATATAATTATGTTTACAATTAAAAGATACAACATAGGACCATAAATAATCTGATGAAGATTGGGGAAATGGAATTAATTAGAGCGAACTCCATAAGCCCGGTTGAATGATTTGTGATGTTTTCTCTTCGGGAAGTAGTGTCGAAAGTGAACAGCGGGTATGACAAGTAGTGGATGGTCCATATGTGCACACATATGTGAATGATGACATCCGATGCCATGTCCAGTGTTATTTAGTGAAACTAGAGCAGATGGACATTTAGAAGTTGTTCGGATTGTTACAATCCTTGTGGCATAGCCATCTCGCGTATTGCTGAACGTATGCGATGCATTCGGCTCTGTAGATAAACTAGTTTGTGTATGGTGATTAGCCCCAAGGACGTTTATTAATAATCCTTTGAAAACTGAGGTTGTTCTCTTTACAAACCGGAGGATTGTCACCAGTCTGACTCAACCAGTGCACCAGATCTCCAGTGAAACAAAGTATTTGGGGGTGATTTTGATTTTTATTTTGGCAAAGAGTGCTTAGTCGAAAACATCCTAGGCATCCTCAGTTTTCTGCGTAAGGGTGCAATCTTGGCAAGACATGGGTTTATCACCGAAATAGGTCCTTTTTGTAACTTATCCTGGCTGACTTTTGCACTAAACTTAAAAGAACGGTGTTCTATTATCAAAGCAATCTAGACGAGGGGGCTTATATCACCCACACTGGAATTTCGATAACCTTGCACGACATATGTCCCATGACCTTATTTCCATGGATACGCCGTCTGATACAGTGACACCGGAACTTCGGCTGCTGCGCAAATTTAGAGTCGCCGTTTTTTGCTTTCAAAACTGGCTTCAGCCAAACTAGTAAGCCTGATTGGTAAGATTCGACCTTCAAGGTCCAGTGTCTGGTGTCTTCGTGGAGCCCGACAACACTAGACTTTACTACACGTTAGGCAAGCATATTTTTTTTTTTTTTCAGCGGAGGTCTATACTATCCTGCCGACTATATGTATGTATTGTAAGGAATATGTGTACTGTAGCAATAGTCAGTCTACACTAAAGACCTTACTCAACCATGCAACCTGTTCCGAAACAGTTCGAAAGTGATGAGCTCCTTGAATTCAGTCGCATAGCTGAACTCTTTGACTTTTGGCTGAGTCTCAGGTGACACTAGGATCTTCGACAAAATTTCTAACCAAGTCTCAGAGAATGTTTTCTCAGGACCTGAACCTGCGTTTGGTCTTCCACCGTCCTTGGTCAAGGCCTCCATTGACGATTAAGTCTCTTTCGAACTCAACTGGGTGTGACATGGCTCTTCAGGCAGGATGCAGGCAGATCAAACATTTCTACAAAATCAGCGGCATGCTGGTGTCTCTCAGTAGAGAGAGCCGCCTTCTTACGGGCCACTTTCCTTTAGTTAACCATTTTAGTGTGCTAGTGTATCACGTGGCAGATGTACGCTCTTCATCTCTGAAGTGCATTCTCGATGTTCTCCGAAAGTCGAAGAAATTCCAGTGAAATGCGTAGTACAGGATTTTGCAGCAGCTAATATGAGACTAAACGTGTCCTTAGTAGTATGAGACTCCCACCAGCCATAATCTAATGAGTGATACTGGAGTACAAGGTCTGAAAGGCTGTTTACGGTTCACCTTCACAGAATCTTTCAACGTTATTCTGGGTCCGGGCACAGACTAAAATATACCTGAGCTCCAAGCTTGTTCACCATTGGAATAGTCATCTGCGTAAACAATGAATTCGACATGCCCCCAAACACATGCTTTTCTAGTGTTGTTTCAAATGGAATTTTTCCATTGTAATCCTCCCAATGGATGGGCTTAGTAAATTAAAATTCTGTCCAGCGAAATATGATGGATTCAAAATGGACAGGGTATCTGGTTCTGGAATGTTTAGCGAAACACAGTTAGTCTTTTCGTTACCTAAGCCCATCTACATCTGTGATTGCCAAGCAGCTTACTGGAAACAGTTAAAATGGTTTCAAAACCAGCAAAGAAGAACATGGTCATAACATGTTGACGAACTTCTCTGCCAAAACCTGTGTCATACCCACTAACAAAGCTTGCACCCGTTTTTGTAGCAAGTAAGACCCCTTTTTACAACCAGAAGCGATTTTCAAGCAGAGAAAAAGATGTGTTAAGTACTTCTTATATATACTTATACATATGTATATACAAATGTTGGTACTAAATGTATACAAATCCGAGCAGTAGGAGTACTGTATTTCTTAAAAAGGCTCCACTTATGATCGGAAATAACCTGTAAATAGGGCTACCCTGTATGTCCCGCGCTAATAAATGTAAAGAAGCGAACACTTACCTCTTGACACTGACATTCTACAGTGATTTTAAGTTTCATTCCTTTTTTAAAAAACTCCATGCTCCAACAAATGATCACAATAGAATATATTTTTCTAAAAGCTACTCAGCCATGTATGTACATATATTCATTGTTTATTTTGAAAGCATACAAAATGTTTGCGAATATTTTAACCAAAACCAACGTCTGGAAAATATTGAAAAAAGATACTGTTTTTGTAAGATTTGGAATTCTAATTGGAATGTCATCCCGTTAAGAAAACACCGAATATATACCAAATGCCAAAATTGCATATATTAACTTTTTGTTTTGACAGAAATGAGAACGCGGTAGAAAGGACATTGATTTAATTTGATTTGATTTGACGCTGGCACTACCGACATTTTGTTTAACTTAAAACAAGTGGAACTTAAGACTTAAGGCAAATTTAAGAACTAGCTAGAGATAGGAAAGGACAGTAGGATTAGAAGAGACAATATAAAGGACAATGCTAAAGAAATGCAATGAATGTCAAATACATTTTCCATATTGTTAGGTAAACGCAACATTCTAGACAATGGTGTGTGTTGTAGCCATAATTGTTGCGATGAGTACTGAGGCGGAAGTGAACCTAAGACTATAGTGATGGGTGTTAAATCATACGGATGCAAGAAACACGGGACAATCAATGCGACCAGTAATGAAACGTCTGACGTGAACGGCATAATGAAAAATCCAAACTTGGTTGACATATTATACGGTAGATCTAATCAAGGTTATACAAAGTGATTTGATTTAGACCAATGTTTCACAAAGCCAAGCGTAGAATTGGGTTCACTAACTACATATGTTGTCAGCTTGCGAACGGTTAAGGTTAAGGCTAAGGAATATTCTTAACTTCTTCTTCTCTGTGACAAGTTGTTTTCGGACATTGCTCGAGACTAATGACGTTTGGGTGCAGTTGGGTTCAAAGATACGGTCAGTAAACGGCTGGAAAAAAGTGAACGAATAGACTTACAACAATTTTAGAAGAGATTTTGGAAAGTAGATATCCGATTTTCATTTGGTCTATATGAATTAATAAAGTCATTTACGGTCATTAGCCATTAGCTCAGGTTTGTGGACATTCGTGTGAAACAATACAGACCCATTGTTAACCCATTGTTGTTAGCCCTAGTCCCTCAAATATGATCTACCAAACCATTCAGTAGATTTGATGTTGTTCAAGATGTCATTGATTAGTCTGCTGGATAATTCCTATAGGTCTCGGACGAAGTGTCGCCCGAGAAATTTAGATCTTAGGTGAAAAAGATCAGGGCAGTGTCAGAGCCGATGTTTCCAGGAATGAGCCGATGTATTATGTCTCCAACTATCTGACTAACTTATTCTTAGGCTACTAATACTGCCGAAGCTTGAATGAATATGTTTTTACCAAACATAACGGCATTTTTAATTCTTTCATTAATGTTGAGGTCCTAGGGGAGATTGTGAAGAGAGTGCCCCCTATGGAAGGTAATGTAAACTGATGAATTGGTCTTCTGGGGATTGACCGCTAGTCCGTCTCCGTCCAGGCACCTTCCAATAGCTCACTAAAGGTAGGAAGGGTTAGACTGGATTAGACTCGAACAAGATGTAATATTATTTGGCAACAATTGTCAATTGAGATGAAACTTTCACAATGTATTTGTAATTAAAATATTGTTCAAGTTTTCTGATACCTGGATGACGCTGAAAACAGAATCCTAAATAAAACCATAACACTTCACAGTGATAGCTAAACATAAAATGACATTTCGTATGGCAAAATCAAGAAATTCAGGCACAAGTGGATTGTAAACAGTCCACAAAGTCAGTGTGCAGTCTTTTAGCACTTTTCGTTGTGCAAGAATACGTATTTGGCCTATGCGACTAAGCTTTTTCAGCACAACCGGTTAGTACGTTAAACCCGTTCCAATTGTCACGTTACTACGTTGCACATTGTACTTTTAAACTTCAACTGCTCAAAACTACGTGACTTGTTGTTACTAAATCTCTGCGAATACCTTTATAGCGAAAAGCTGTCCTATTTTGGATGGCAACTTGTTTTCCCCTGGTCTATAGTTATTGTCCAGGCCAGGTTGATCTGCCGAAACGATCGAGATTTCGGCATCATAAAGTTTTGCTCACGATAATTAATGACTTAAATTGGACCTCGTTCTGTCTCAACTTTTTAAATTAATCGCCGGATTCTTGGCAACTTCTAACTGTTTTTCAGTAATCGAATCAAACAGTTCAAGTTCTGATTTGTATAATGTTTTTACAGATGCGGATTGATCGCCTTTCGTTTTCTCCCGTTCTCAATTTTCAATTTCTCAGATTGCAAAGATAGAAAATCGAATAGAGCTGTAGTCGCTCCCATTTCACTATTCTTTACCCTTATGCTTGGCATGTGTCAAAATATATTTCCAAGACGGATGCACGTCAAAAATGTCAATCAACATATAAATACAATATATTTTGACAGGTCAGATGACAGCTTCTGTCGGTTCACCAAAAGAAGGGGGTGACAGAATTGTAATTCTTCAGACTTCTTGGGTATGCGACAAGAACTATTAATATCGGAATGATTAAAGATCACTGTCAGTATTAATAGACTACTAGTTATGCTAGGCATCGTAGTTCCGCCTAAAAATGGCGCAGTGTTCCAAAAATTAATCTTCTACCTATTATTTGTACGGGTACTGGTCTTTAGCAGATTGGAATCACACCGTTAAATTCTCGTAAAACATTTACGAGCCGGTAAGATATTCCTCAAAAAATATTGCTGTTTTCGAGAGACTATCTCTGCAAAGCAAACGTTAATTTAATTTAAATTGAAAATGTCTCCTTACCATTTCATTCCTCTTGGCATTTGATTACTTTTCGTTTGGTGTTTATATTCCGCCGTGTTTATGTTGCTTATATTTACATTTATTGATTCTACGATGATATTTTGTTGAAGAGGGTAGACAGAGGCAAGATTTTTCGAGTCCCGTCCTTTAATTTCATGTTTTGCTTCTATTTTCAGATGAATCAAGTGCTGGACGCAATGTTTGAGAAGCGAGTGCAACCTACGGAATATATTATTCGCCAGGGAAGCGATGGCGACAACTTTTATGTGATTGAAAGGTGAGTGTCTATCTGGTAGTTTCTTTTTTTTCTCGATTAAAATGAAATGGAAGCAAATATTTATGATTTTATTTTACGGTTGTAAGGTGCTTTATGTTTCAATTATCGGTGTTTTGAATTGAAAATGGGAATAATAAGAGAGATTGGCAGTTCATTGATGTATAAAAGCACGGAAGTAGTGCTGGACTGGTAGACTTATCTGTTTGTGGATCATCATCGAATAGGCGAAAGACCATTCTTAAGAGATTACCGCTGACGCATATACTTGTTTTGGTATTTAAATTATTTTAGTTTCACACTTATCAAAGGTGCATGGTCAATTATTATAGATTAATTATAGAGTCTCTTCAAAAAAAAGTCTTGAATTCGTCAAATATTTGTTCTTGTTTCTTGAAACATATTTACTTTGGCTACTGAATCATACAGAATTATTTGAAGCCTGTTTTGTAGTCAATCTTATCATCTTTCATGGCATGGGATCAAATATTTCGGAGGAACCAAGTGCACAACAGAACTGGAGAGATTTGTGTTTTGTAAAGCTAGCTGTTTGTCTAAACCAAAGTAGACAAAGTTGACTAAGGATGGTCACGTACTTCAGGGATCGAACCAAGATCCAAAAAAATTATTCCTTGAAACTTTATTTGATCTGATTCCTAGATCTGGACGAAAAAGAACCGAGGAGTACCTTACGTTTGAAACAGTTCAATTTTTGGAACAGGGTGACATATTCTGGATGGGCTAGCACAGACATCTAATACCATTTCTCGACTATTCGTCATGTAGATAGAAGTGGTAATTCTGTTAACAGAACCCAATTCCCACAGTTGTGCTATTCACAAGTCATGTGACCTCTGAATGTTAACGTGCTGTGTTAAAGTAGGGTTGCTTGTTGGCTAATCCTGGTTATTGCTAGACAAGTGCAGGGTGATGGTGTTTTTTTTTCGGTAGCGATATTCCAACTACGACAATGTGTATTATTTGGGATGTCTCGTTTGGCTGCGTGATCTCCAATCTGGCAATATCTTTGCGCGCTCTATGTAATAAAACGGTTGTTTTAATCTTGTGGTCTAGCTATAGCCACATCTTTCTGGGTATGACGCAGCTCGTCAGCCTAGATCACTTAACGTTGGCCTTTCTAAGACAAACTTTGCCTAAGACAATATTTGCCTTAATTGCCCCCATTGGGGTGTAAACTGGTTGTGTTAGTAAGCAGTGGAGAACTGAGCGTCGACGTCATGTTCCTTGCCACAAACGTTGGTTTGATCTGTAACCAGAATCGAGCCAGGGTTAGCTACTAACACTAGTTTGAAGGATGTGATTACAGAGTTAATGGCTTTTATGCCAGCTTTTGTCTTTCTGTGTGTGACGACTAATTCAGGGTCAGGCCCAATCTTTTGTCAAAGTTTCTATTACGGGCATACCAAACTATATATGATTTCTTTACTGGTTGGTCTGTATTTAATTTCCAGTATAGTTTAGGATCTAAGATGACTTCTAGGTAGATAAAACTGGACGATAACTGAGAGATAACCTAAGCGTTAAAACAATCTAATAGAATCTCGTTCTTAATGAAAAGATCTAAGATCGATATAGGAGTGAACTCCTTTGAATCCGAAATTGCACTCTCACTTAAATTCCCAAACCATGGCAGTGTGCTCCAAGCGAAAGTCTTAAAAGTGGCATGAGTATAATTCAGGAACCTGTGAAGGTCATCTCATCTGCTGTTGTCATAGTTGTGAAACGTTGCCGATTAAAAGACTTACAGCAAATCATCATGTTACGCCTCGGTGGATTCCAGGACACACAGGTATCCAAGGGAATTGTCCGGCAGGCAGGAAGACTAGGCAAATTGTCAAATCTTTTGAGTCTCCTAGGTAGAAAAGTTGATGTACTCTTTCGATACTGACAAGGACTTTTGTTTGCTCTGTTCTTTGATTGTCATCACTTCAATTTTATTTTTCAATGGTGTCCCACTGGGGTTTGACCAACTGGCGAGATAAACCGACCTGAGTATTTGGATAGTTTGATGGCTGGTATGTTGACCAGATTTAGAAACTAAGTAATTACAACAAATGACTCGCCTTATTTGACCGAGTCTCAGTGCACTGTAATACATTATATAAGCCTTGTGCACAAGATGGTATTTATATCTCTTGCATCAGTTCGGTTTATTAACAGTTAAGATCATCGATTATTGATCTTGAACTAGTTATTCGCTTTAGATTTCCTACATATTCGATAAGTTGAAGGTGGTGACCAGCTTATTTTGCTTTTAGGGTGTTTATATTACATAAGTAGGTTGATTCAGTTTGTGGTTCTGAAAGTAAGTGTAACATTTTTCTTTCAGTGTATTGTTTATATCTTGCCAATTATGAATGAAATATAACATCATTCAAATTCTTCCATGGGAGTCCTTCCAGGACTTTATTCGGACATGGTATTTCGATGACTTTTCGACCCACATCAGGAAATATCTCGGCCATAACCTGACGAATATTCGCTTTCCAAAAATAAGCTACAAATCACACACAGTTCACATTACCGAAACGCGATACATCTCATCCAGAATATTTTTCTTCCAATAAAGCCAACACGGGTCGTGTTTTGTGAGGTGTGGCACCGTCTTGTTGAAACCACATGTCTTCCACATCCATATCTTCTATTCTAGGCCAAAGTTTCGGTTAACATTTGGCTGCAGCGATGAAAATTGATGGTGAAGGTTACACCTTTTTCATTTTCGAAGACCACCAGTTGCACACCACACAACGGCTTTTTGCTAATACTATGATCTTTCGACAGTATCCACTGAGTAAAAAAAGAGCCTGATCGCTGAAGAGAATATTGTTTGTAGATTGTTCAAGCAACCAATCGAGGTATATTCTATGCATTCCGTGATCACCTGACTTCAATTCTTGAGTGGGTTGAACTTTATAATGGTGTAGACGCAAATCCAAATGCAAAATATGCCGTAAATGAAGCCCAAATGCTGTGGTCGCCATGACATCGATAGATTTGGATCTTCTTCAACACGTTCACTAACGCTAGCCATATTTTCTGTAGAGGGTGCAATTCGATGATGGCCTTGAGACATCTGTAATACAGTCAGTATCCTCGATTTTGTTTACTGGTTTGCCTATAGAACGCTAAGATGAACGATTCTGTCGACCAGAAGGTCCTTGTGTAGTAAATACCTATTACAGAATCACTATTTCTGTAGTATGTAGGTTTTCATAATTTTAAGACATTCAGTGATTGCTAAACGATTCATATTGTAAAACGGCAAACTTTAGGCATATACAGTCTCGGATGACAGTTCAGTTTGAGGTATGTGATTGAGACAGGGATGTCAAATCAGGACCAAGAATTGGATAACCCTGCACATATGTATGTATGTATGTACTTGAGAACTTCAATGCGTTCTATTACAATAATACGAAACAAAAGTAAAGGAACTACCTACTACATACATACATAACTCATTGCTCTCACACATTAAAAGTTAATTAACAAAGCTCACCATTTGCAATCACTCTTAGTAAAGTAAAAATGTCAAAGTGATTATCCCACCCCCATGGAGGATTTACTTTATTTACAGGTAAGTGATACAATAGCACCTCGTACACAATAGCAAACCAATGAATCGAGAAGAGAATCAAATTCATCCGGCAAATCATCTCAGGTTAAATAATGAATTGATCCCTGTTCGCCCATCGGCCAAATTAGGCCATGAATAAGTAAACTTCCAAATTCCTCAATAAATCGTCATAATTAAAAGGTGAATAACCCTAATCATTACACCCCACATGCCTAAGTAAAGTGGTTAGGCTCGGGCTGCCCCCAGAATAAATAATTGACTGTAATTTGCTCTCCGTTTTACGAAATACCTTTCCTGCTACTCTCTACTACCAGCTACTTGTTGTAACAGAGTGTAGCATGTTTTGTTGTTTTTTAGGAGCGGGTGGGTAGTCCTAAAACATTCATTTATCTCTTAGAGGAGCTATAGTCTCGCTCCTATACATTGAAAGTAATTAAAATCAATATTCAATCGCCATTTTTCTCTGCTTTCGATTTCTATTTCCAGTGGGGTCTATAACGTTTACGTCAACGACAAACTCATCCATACCTACCAAAACAACGGAAGCTTTGGCGAATTGGCCCTCTTGTACAATATGCCGAGGTAAGAGCGAACGAGAGAATGAGAGGGAGAGTGTAGCACTATAGGCAAAGGACGAGGTTGTGTGTGAATTCACGTGGAAAACTGTACTTCGAATCCTTTATGTATCCGGCCTAACACAATTACTATACACGCATGCATACAAGTCTGTATGTATGTAAGTATGTGTGTTTTGCATACTCACATACTCGCATCTGCCTTAATGTTAGAATTTCCCAGGCCGTATGTGCCTGCCTGCCTGTCTATATCAGTAGGATTTAATAACTTTCTTCTTGTGTTTTTTTTTCTGCTCTCTCTCCGGTAACCTAAATATAGAGCTGCCTCTGTACAAGCGGAAACAGAAGGGCAACTATGGGCAATGGACCGTCAAACGTTCCGTCGTATCCTGCTAAAATCCGCATTTAAAAAGCGAAAAATGTATGAATCACTGCTGGACAGTGTGCCTATGTTAAAGGCACTACAGGTAAATATATGCCCGTGGTGGTGGTGTGATGGTAGCATACCTACATATATGTGCATTCGTATATAAATAACTTTTCCTTTGTGAATCACATGTGTGTAAGCGCTGAAATTCTCAATCTATTTCTTGTTTTAGAACTACGAAAGGATGAACTTAGCCGACGCTCTAATCACAAAGAACTTCGCAAAAGACGAACAAGTTATTAAGCAGGGTAAGTTTGTGTTTATTCTTGTGGAAAGTACAAATGCAATATTTGTACTATCCGATTCTAGTGTAATAAGATTTGAATAAGATACTGCATAGGGAGTTTTCGAAATTTTGTTATGCTCCTTCCATAGTAGGTAAGTACATATTGGGTCTTACTAACCACTCAATCAAACTTAAATATAATCTCCACACTTTTCAAAATGTTTGTACGAATAATAAATTGGATAAATGAAGATAAATTTCAATATACCCAAAGCCATGTCTAATTTTCAAAATATGCCATTAAAGAACCGAGCAATGACAGTGTACTAATTTAATAGGAAAAACAGTACCAAAAAGGATTAGATTTGGTATCTAAAGTACTAAAATTTTGCGTAAATGCTAATTGAATTTAGAAATTTTATAAACTTTATTTAATTTTCATGAATTTTAACAATTCCTTTACGTTCATTACAATTTATTGAAATACTTTGCAGTAGGTACTACACATTTCATTATACAAAGTTGTTGATTGATGAAAATGTAATTTATTAAGTTTTTGAGAAGAACTCTTATGGAATGCAGTTTGCATTTAGAAAGGTAAAAGTGATCCAACAAGTAGTAATAACTTCAGAACATTGCCATCTTATGCATATTTCACATGATAAAATGCAAATTCAAGTTGATATCTACATATAGTTTTAGTAAAAGCTGTACATTATTGGTACACTTTAGGCCTAAGTGTGTATTAATGACTCATGATTCGTTATTCTTAAAAGAAGGAACGACAGTAGTAGTGATTCTACTAAGTTGGAAAACGACTACCAAGACTTTGAATACTGAAGCTTCTTTTCTACAATTTTCATTTTCTTTTCAACTTTGTACAAGTTTAAGGTATGAGAATTTTTTTTCAGAGAAGACTTGATACTAAGACTCACGGAAATTGTAGTAAATACACTCGTTGACAAAAAAAACCCTCGCATTAGAAATAATTCTGCTTTTCTTACTTTTAAGTGTAAAAAAAGTGGTATATGTTGAAGTTAATTGGAAGAAGTTATTTTATTTGTTACTACCGAAATATTTATTATGTTAATATCGCTCAAAACTACCGATAAGTATCTCGCCCTTTTTTTATTTTGCATAAAGTTATGATTACTTAGTTTTTTTTTGTATGATTTTCAATGGTATTTCTTCAAGAGTTAAAAAGCGCATATTGTTGCTTTGCACAAAGAAAATTTGTCAAACCGCAATATTGCTGGTTGAGTAGCCCCTATCGAATAGAGTGTGAGAAATATTTTGAAAAACTTTCAATCGAAGGGTTCCATAACTCGAAAATCTGGAAGTGGAAGACCCAGGAAAACGTCTCTCAGGGATCGGCGGCTAATTCAACGTATTTCCGTAAGAAATATGTTTGAAAATGCTGGAGACGTTAATAAGACATTTCAAGACCAAACTGGGAAACGAATAAGCGCTCGAACAGTCTCAAGATTGCTGATAGAATCGGAATTGAAAGCTAGGTGTCCAGCAAAAAAAAACCTCTTTTGACTCCACAGATGAAAAAACAAAGGCTTGAATGGGCTCAAACTTATAAAAACTGGACCCAGGACGAGTGAGAACAAGTTACATTTTCAGATGAGTCCAAATTTAACTTGTTTGGGCCAGACAGTAACGCAGGGACTGTTCGCAGGAAAGGCGAACGATTCTCGGAGGATTGCATTTTACCCACCGTTAAGCAATCACCTTATGTAATGGTATGAGGAGCGATTAGCAGATTTGGCGTTGAGACAATTACATTGCTTAAGAGTTCGGTTAATGCAATGGAATACAAAAAAAAAATTTAAAACGGCGTTGTTCCCCATTTGAACCAACTAGGCGAACACTGTGAAAATGTCATTTTCAAGATGATCCAGCTCCTGCACGTAGAGCAAAATCTGTATGTTTTGATTGAATACATTCATGTTAATCATTATTTTTTATTAAGTGTTAAGTATTTTCTTTCTTTTGGGTGCCAGAATTTAAAAATTCTTTAGGAATTGTCTTTCTTCTATGGCCTGGTAATGGCCCGAACTTTAACCTGATAGAAAATTTTTTAGTAAAAAGATTATAGAGAAAAGGCCAACTATCATTTCACAACTAGAGAACATCATAAAAGATGTTTGGTATCAGAACCTGAATGTTACCTATCTAGGAAAATTGTTTGATTCGATGCCAAAGCGAATTCACGAAGAAAAAAAGGTGTAATAACAAAATATTAAGCCAATTTAGTTATAAAATGAATTAAAATTTTGTTTATATTAATATTCTTGAATTAAATATAACTTTTGTTAACATTTTTTGTAGTTACGTTACTTTTTTTACATGTTTAAATAAGATTAAAATAAAACGATCTACCTTTCCACAACACCAAAAAAAAATTTGGGTTGTTGGTGGTTATTAAAAGTGAAAAAGAAAAAATTTCAAGAATGAACAAAACATTCGTTTTTTTAAGAAAAATTGAAAAATGGAGTGATGCGAGGGTTTTTTTTTGTCAACGAGTGTAGTCGAAGTTTAGTATTATCACTAAAAAATATTACATTACTAGTATTTGGCAGTTGTTTTCTATACTGTAAGACTATTAACATTTTTTTTTATCAAAAATGCATCGATTCCTGAACGTTTTATGGGAAATGATTGAGCAAAAATATATAAAATATACATATCAATTTCACCCAAAATCACATTAAGGCGTGCGTGGATTTGACTCGAGTTTTATGAATTCATGGAAGGAACTACAAAAAATATAAATATATTTAGATTTGAAGTCACCATTAAAAGACAAAAAAAAGTTTATATTTTGCCTGTTGACCTAAATTAAACTCAGAACTTAAAACATTATACATTTATTTTGTAATAAACAATTGGGTAAATGTGTGAGGATAATAACAGTTCGATTTCTATGACAGAAAAAACATCAAAGTCTTCATTGAACCGTAGATTGGTGAAATCAGCTCCAATGGAATATGCTCATACTACACTTTTTGAATGACAAACTACCTTAATTACTGTACGCGCCTTCTTATTTTGTAGCTGAGTCTGCATGATGTACCACAGATTCTAAATAGGGATCAGGTCAGGCCAATTTCTATGTGAAAATATTACCTTTAGTTAGAATATCTTTTACCTCAAATGAGAACATGTATTTACAACAGTAAAACGACTATAAATATCGGGCGGTGACAAAGTACAGAATCATATTGGAAAAACATTTTTGTGTAGGAAATGTTCTTCTTAAAATGATATTTTGTTATTTTCAACTTTGCCATAATTGGAAAAGCATCCCAAAACCATTCTTAAGCCTGTTTGTTAAATTGTTCTCCGTCTTATGTACCGTCGGATCCGACGACCATTTATGATCATTGACTAACTCGAGACGTTTTAGGCGTACTTAGTTAAAGTTGTTTTTTTCGAATGATTTCTTGACGGCAAATCAACTTTTTAAAGCCTCGTCGTCTTATTTTCGATCAACCAGGCTTTATGAACGGTTTTCTTTATCAGCCGATATTCTTTAGCTGTATTTTGTTTTGTAGGAGTATAGGGGTTTATATCTTGTTAATCTGTATTTTGTATCTGTTTACTTTACAAATGTCGCCATTTGCAAAAATTATAGTATCTTCCGATACGGTGATGACTTTTGCGCCACATTGTATACATTTGTATATATCTACATACATAAGTATGTCTTCCTTGCATCTACTATCGGACGGATGATGGATAAATATAGGTTACATCCAATCTCACAATGGTCACTTATATCAATATCGACAGTAACATGAATCCAGTTAGGTATTAAGTTAGGAGGGTATCCTCCGTTTATGGTAGGATACACTTGCAGATCCTGATAAGATCCATTGTACAGGCGCTGCCGGTACTCCTGACACCATGTCGATTTATGGACGAATTTCTCCCACAATCTGCTTTCTTAATAAGGATACTGTCGAGCAGCTGCAGGGAAGGTGAAATTGTGATTCTTCCTTTTCTTTATCCATATACCAACCACAGCCTCAAGACGTGCCTACCTAATGCACAGTGACGCGTCAGTAGAGCGCTTATCCGTGGTCTGTCAATAAGTAACAGACTTGTTGTCCGACCTTTACTCAATAGTGAGCACATATGTCTGGTGTTATTACTCGTATCAGGATTGCCCCATTTTATATTTACCTGATGTAGAGCTTTCTTGCCGTTTCAATGGGTAAATTAAGACCCCCTTTGGCTGTCGACAACTCCTTTTTTGTGCTACTAGCTAGTTCATCTCCTTGCGTGGCCGAGCAATTACAAATGTTCGATTTATCATTCAGAGATGCGTGACATTGTTTTACCGATTTAGATAATATTATTGCTGATCCGAATGCATTGACAGCTACTTACTCAATACTAATCTCATCGAAAGTCAGTCACCGGCTTGATGAATAGCGATAACTTTCGCTTGGAATACACTACAAAAGTATAAAAATTACAGCAAAAGAGATTCCAACCAGCTTGATTTAGATTTTCAGTGTAGAATTACTTATCGTATTATCTGTCCAATCCTGTTGGCACCACACGTACGTGGTCTAGTATTGAATCTTGAAGTCTAGGAACGGGGTAACGTAGTCCGTGGTTCCTATTTTTATATACTTAGTGCCCCCTGTCTTGCTGAGGGATTGGCGAGGACTCCCTCAGTCACAGCGTATATTTCATTGTCATCCCTTCCTATAAATATCCAGGAGAAGGATATGCAGCATCATTTTCAGCGCTGCCGTGGAAGTTCTATGGAAGCCGGTGGTAACGGAATGCAACATATTCTTTGAATATTACTTTGAGAGAGATTTTTAAAGATTCCCTTTATTTCTTCAGTAAATGGGAGGAACAGTTGCAAAAGTGGGAAATTTCAAATAAGAGCTTCAGAGGGTTTTACAAGTAAAAACTGCTCCATCTTCATAATCTCCTAATCAATCTAATCTAACGCTCATGTCTCATCAGAGCCGTGATTTTCAATTAAACCTTTGCAAACTACAGAGTTTATCATGGCGATTGTGAAAAGTCGTTCGTAGTTATTTTATTAGCCGATCCTGACCTTTTCCTAACCCCAATCACATGGTGAATTCTGTACAGGTTAAGGTTGGTAGAACATCGCTGTGTATAAGAAAGTAGCCAAATATCTTGTACATGAAACTGTAAATAAGTTTATTTAATTTAGCTAGGAAATTGTTTTAGAAGGACCACATCGTGACTAATAATTTTACTGCTATTTATAACGTACTATGTACACATTTCTGATGAATTGGTTTTTTTCAGGTGATGTTGCTGATGGCATGTACTTCATTGAAGTGGGCAGGGCGTCCGTTCGAATTCAGCAGGATGGCGGTGAGTTTGAGGTAGCACAACTGAGCAAAGGCGAATACTTTGGAGAATTGGCTTTGGTTACACATCGACCCAGGGCAGCATCTGTTTACGCTTTAGAAGACCTGAAAGTTGCATGTAAGTCTATCATAAATTCGTCTAACACGCGACATATGGTTAGCTTATTTGCTATTCGCTATTAGCTTGTAGCCATGTCCCTTTGTTTTTGTAATGGAATTTACTTAGTGCTCCCGACAAAAAAAAAGTTCATATGTGTACCCAATTTTAGTTCCCTAATCCAGCATAATCCCACACCCAAATTGGTTTCTAGCCCATAAGCCAATCCTTATCCACGAAGCTTTAGATTTATGGATTATTACTTTTTTTTTTTATTAAACACGCTTTATAATTAACAATGTTTGATTTGATTTTTATTTATATTTTTATTTTGTTTTTTCCTCCCCATTTTTTTTTTCTTTTGTTTATGCTTTATGTAGTTTTAGAGACTGGATGCTTTGAACGACTTATGGGCAAATGTATTAACTTAATAAAGCGTGGTATTCGCGATTACCCCTATTTAGACGATGACCTACGCTGGGACATTGCACATAACCGATTATAAGACAGAAAGCTAAATAAATTTTTTAAATGGTCGCACCTCTTCGGTCTTAACCGTCTTTACAATGTACTAATCTATAAATATTCATTTTTAAAAATATTTACATTTCAATCCCATCAAAACAAATACATATTACAAGGAATTCAAGCCAGTATATATTTTTATTTTTTGATATTAAGTTGAGTATTTACTTAAATCTATATGTACTTGTCAATTTATTTATAAATTAAGTTTAGTTAATAGTTTAACGTACTTAAACAGACAGCCTTAATTGTACAATATGTATTCAAATCATTATACACATATGTATGTATGTATCTCTGTACCTAAGATAAGAACTACATGCATCAGAAATAAATTAGGACAATATATTCACGAACGATTCTACGTGATAAAAGTTATAGTACCATTTTTATAATTTCATCCATCTTTCGTCTAGTAATTTAATATTACCTAGTTTTACTTCGGATGCGCTACTTCTCTTCAAGTTTCATAAGTCCATCAGCCTCAGGTCAAAACAAGAACTCTATATGCTGAAATATATATATATATATATGAAACGTTATATGCTTTTGTAAAATGTTCTTAAACGCAAATTAAAAAGCAATTTGTTTAAAATCAGAATCCCTACTTTGAACTGTATTAGTATTATGTATGTTCGATAACGCAGTTTAGGCAAGTCATCTGCTCGAAAAGTCATCAAGTTGCAATTGGGGAGTAGAAAATCTGAGATGACATTCGCACATTTGGAATTATTCTCCTGGCATTTCGCGTTTTCAACAAAATTAACTTTCGTTTATCATAATTATTCTAAAAACTCTCAGTGATTTACTCTACAACAATACTCCCAATAAGTTTAGGAACTACATTCTGCATATTGCGCTTAAAAAAATCATTGACGATGACCAAAGCATGTGTCCAAACAGGACCAGTTGCATATTTGATGTTTGTTAGTTTTGCGTCACTCAATGACTATTTTTTTACGTTTTCGAAAATGGCCAACGTTTCTGAACATCTGACTCTAAACAAACTGCGTTATCGAACACTGTGCTATTTTGAATACATGACGTTGGCAACTTGCGTTTTCGACAATGCTGCAAAAGCAATTTTATGTAAATTACGTTTCCGAAAATACTCTATATCAGTCGCGCTGCTATTACTGACTTCGATGAAGAGACAACGTCAACGGAAATAGGACTGGGAGTATTGAAGTGTTACATAGAATCTTTTTAATCATGCAGGAATCAGCCAACTAGTAATGACATTTTGTTGTCAAACTTAATAGCAGAGCCAATGTGGACAAAGTCCATTACTACCATGAAGACCGTTCACTTTGCCGTTTTCTTCAATTAGTCAATGTAAGATGTTTATTTTATTGTCTGTTAAATCAATATTTCGGTATATTTGTTTAATTTTGAATAAAACAGCTTGCATTTGGGAGAAACTTCAAAAGAAAAATAGTTTGGCTTAAAGTACCATTGATGATAATAGTTATTGAACACAACCTAGCTCAAATGTTATCCACGAAACCGCCTCACGGAAGGGCTAATTGCAATTTTTGTAACTTGTTTGCACAAATCAAGCGATATGTCGGAAATGTGGAGTTTGATATTGGTCCAGAGGTTTTTAGAAGATTCTGGCTTGACATAGCTCCAAAGAAAACTCTGAAGAAATATTCACTGTTTAGGTTTGTTTGCGTACTCTTCCAAAACAACGAACTCGTAGTTTTTCGTAGAAGAGAGCGCTCACAAAATTTGCCCATGCAACGAATTTGAGTGCAGGAAATTTCTTTGCACTGACTTACGAAATCTGTCAAATCTGTCTGATACCTGTAAGAAATTTTTTGTTGTTTTTGTATTTGCATACATTTGCTTTTGACGTCTAAAATGTGAGCGAATTTCGCAGCTTTCGCGAGCTTATACTTTTTGTGATTTAACTACTCTCTGAGACAATTCTGCTCCCACTCCTTGAAATTTCACAATCTACGAATTTTGGTGCAGAAAGTACGCGAACAGACCTTTTATTTTAAAACACTTACAGAGTTGTGTGAATCTTCTGGCTCCAGAAAAACAAACTCTTTGACCAGTAATCGAACTGCCAAATACATACTCGAAAAAGAAGTTCTTCAAAACCAATATCAAGTTTAAGAATTCGCATCATAAGTTCGCTTCGTGCCTGAGTTTTACATAAAAAAAATGCATCTTTTTCTGCCATTAACTATATTCTAAGGCAAAGGTTAAAATTTAAGAAAAAAAAAACAATCTGCATTTGCCATTTTCCTTACTGTCTTGATGTGATTGGCCTCATTTCCAGTTCTTCTGATCGAGGCTTGTAGGGAAATTATTTTAAACTCCGCCTTTCCGAACTTTCATTAATGTTTAACTATATTGTGTAGTTTAGTTCAGTTGGTTCAGTTGATTGCTGTAGAGAAAACAGAATAAGGCTGATGGAAAAGAGAAATTTTTAATCTACAAGTAAGTTCTACATAAATTCACTGCTTTAAGTATTTAGTTTAGATTATTTCCATTATTTTAAACTAACATGAGAGCATTTAAGCCGCTTTGCTTTTTCCAAGTCGAAACTGTAACATCGTCATACATATATGCGTCTTTATTTGTTCATATGTATATATCCATTCCAGTTCTCTGTATAAAAGCTTTTAATCGTTTGCTTGGAGTTCTTGTGGATATTATGAAACGAAATCTAGAGACTTACAAAGAATGTCTTGACGAAGTCTTATTAAAAAATATTTACTGTTAAATTGATATATATTTTATATTTTATTTGTTATTTAAATAAAACTAAAAAAATGAAATAAAATCGGAAATTGTTTTAGCGATTTTAAATTAGAATAGCTTCATTGAAATGTACGAAAAAAAAACACCGACCGAAAAATTCAATTACGAGCAGACTTATCCAAAATTTATTTTGATCTGGCAAAGCAATAAAAATCCAAAAATTTAAACACGGTAAGATTTCGAATTCATTTTATAAAAAATGCAATAATGTCGCATGCAAAAGAAAATCAAAGGGAATGGGACCGTGTTCCTTAAAGTTATGCCCTGAAGATACTGTCTGTTTACAACTGTCAATAACAATTGAGAGGAGCAAGGATTTTAAAATTAATTTATTATTTTACTTTTTTTTTTTGCATAAGACTATTTTAATAACTACACAACTGCACTTATATACACATTTTACACAAAATTGCACACTTTTATATAGTTTCTCTTGAAGAACAGATTTAATTTCGAAATAATACGTATAGCACTACGAATATCTTCCAAACTCCTTTTTAGGTTTGTATAAATATTATATTATCTATGGGCACACATATTGTAGTCTTGTAAATTATTTATATATCCCTTTTTATAGTGAATATTAAACCGTATTCCTGGCCTCGATAGCTTGTATAAACTTTTACATTTGCAGCTAGTAGCAAACGTTCATATATGTATTTACTTTTGGTCAATACTACTGTACATAATTTTTTTAATTCACTGCTTTCGAATAATGCTGAAACGTCTGGTTCGAATAGTACATTGTCTGTGAATCGCTTAGTAGTCCGACGCACTAGCCACTGAGCCTTTTCTGGTACGAAAACCTGCCGTTCCTCCGGATTTTAGGTCTTCATGCTTAGGGTTGAAGAGGAAATATAACAACTTATTTCTTTCGATCTACCATTTAAGCAAAAGGCTTGATGGTTGAGAAGATTTACAGGAAACTTCATGCAGGTTGAATTATTTAACGCCGATGTCAATTGTCTGACTTTGTAGATTTTCCAATCCAAATGCAACCTACTAGCTTCGGTTGAATTGGATTCTCGTCTAAGGAGATTGTTATACCTCCAGTTGAATTTTAGCAATTGCAATAGGACCTTCTTTTGTCTTGTGAGCATGTAAGTAAGTTCAGCAATAATTCACTGCTTATAGTATTTATTTGGTTTATATCAAAATAATGAAACTCAAGCTGCTTTGCTTTTCCAAGTGCAAGTCGCATACAAGGCGTCAATTCAATACATATGTGTACATATATGTATGTATCCATTTCAGTTTTGAATACCAACGCTTTTAATCGGTTACTCGGATCCCTTCTTGATGTTATGAAACGGAATATGAAACAATACGAAGAGGGAATTGAAAATTTTTTATTGAAAAATACCTGCTGTTAATTCATATGTTCTTATTTAGTCAAAAAAAAATTGTTTGTTATTTGTGTTGAAAGAAATTTAAAATAAAAAATTCCAAAAAATTGTTTTGAAAGTTAAATATGGTTAGAGATCAAGAAGTCTTATTCAAAACTTGATTGATTTAGTAATTTTCATCAGAAACCTGTAACATGGTAAGATGCCAAATATGCTAACGAGACTTATGTTACTCAAAGCTAAGACCTGAATACGTTACCAGTCTATATGAAACAATTGAATGGACCAAGGACTACATACATGTTTGATTAATTTTATTTCCTTGCACAAAACTTTGTTTACACTTAGTACAAAGTACAAGAACATTTTCACTTAGAATTTGTAAGCATTTGAAGCTAATTGCGCCGAGTTCCTTTTTAATATAACAAAACTATTGACAGTGTGAATTAATCGTTAAATATTTGTAAAACAAACAAATATTTACAAAAATAATCTTCAATAAACATCCAAGATGTGGTTTAAATCAATGAAGTTTTGTATGTTTCGGACCTGCAACGCAATAGAAGCGTATCTTATGGCCTTTCTTGCGTATTCCACGAACTGATCGAGTTCGGTATCGTTCTTTAATTTCCGATTTAAAATGTCCTGTCAGGACCATGATTTTTTTAGTAACCTTATTGTGATGATACATCCGTGTTATCACGCCATATAAGAGTATTATTGGTACACTCATCCTACTTGTGCGCATATACATATGTACATACGTTTGTGCAATAATAATTCACTGCTTTTAGTTTTTACTTAAATAAGCCTAATCACTTAAGCCGCTTTGCTTCAAAGTGAATATTTTAAATAAATGAAATTTATACATATGTACATATAATGCATCCGTTCCAGTTTTAAATATAAATGCTTGTAATCGTCTACTTGGATCCCTTCTTGAAATTATGAAACGAAATATGAAAGCGTACCAAGAGCGAATTGAAGAGTATTTATTGCAAAATACGTGCTGTTAATTCAAAATCAAATATGTACATACGTTTCCTGATCAAAATTCATTAGTTATTTGTATATAAGCAAATTAAAAATAAAAATTCAGTATCGTGAAGCCCTATCCAAAATTTTTTCAAAGTGTCAGAAAAGATGCACAAGAACACGCTAAGATCTCGTATTCACTTAAAAATACAATTACGTTGTTAGATGTGGAAAAGGACCCGTGTTCCTCAAAGTTATGTCTTAAAGATGCTGCCATCGTATAATATTCACTTGATAGGAACAAGGATGTAAATGTTCGATTTAATTTCTACTTACACGCAACTATTTTTACACAATTAACATTCACAATTGCACTTACGCACCTTTTACACGAAATGGCACGAATGCACTCTTAAAACATTTTACAGCACAGCACCACTTATTAACTATGTACTAATATCTTTTTCTTTTAGCTAATTTAGTTCTTATATAAACAAAATATTCCCAGCATGTCCTTGTGTATAAATTGTTAGATACATAATTCTAGAACCAACAATTGTGTTACTAACAATATGTACATACATGTATGTATGTATATCTCCTGAAGTTTTATTTTAAAGCTGTTTTTAGGTTTGTACATAACTTTATTATTTGATTTATGTTCACAAATGTTGTAATATTGTTACATTTACAATTGGCTATAAAAAATAATTTATTCTGAATATCAGATTGTGTTTTTTGACCTCATTCAAAATATGAAACATGATTTTGCTAGCATTAGTATACTTGATGAGTGACACCCAGATTTATGTATGTATGTATATATTCTTGTACGACAACCTGGATGATACTATGTATATTATCTGAAATGATGGAAACAACTACTTCTCAAAAAAATCGTATCGTACGGTGGTCAATGAGTACTTTTCAAGATATACAAATATATTACGGAGAAACAACGAAAGAAAAGTAATGCCTCAGTATTTTAAATCGAACCGTAAGCCAAGTCATACTAACCAATTCTGTGATGTCGCTTTCTGGCAGGACCTCTAGTATGGACGCCAATTTGTATCATTTTTCAGTTTTGAAATGCTTTTATTAGGCGAATGTCGAATATTATATGTAACATACTTGTTAAAGCTCTTATTTTTATTCGGTCGTTAACGGTAGCACTGTTTTGTATTCTTCCTATATTGCGCCATATCAGAATTCATAGCACCCTTTCGGGCTTTTCACTCCTTGTTGAACATTATCAGAATGTGGACAAAGAGTTCTGCAACATTTTTGTTGAGAGAGCTCACCCCTCTACAACTTCGTTGGACTAAATGTTACCCATGTTGGTGGTCTTTTTTTTCCTAAATATGTGTAAGCCCCATTGCAAATTTTGCTGCAGAGACCACTAAGAGATGATTGTTGCTTCACACTGCCGTCTCAACTTCTACATTCTCTTGACCTTTACATCTGTGCTGAATCCCACAGCTTTCAAAAAAAGTTATATCCCTAGGAAATCAACTCAGCTATAATAGTGATTTTCTGAAAAAAAGTAAAAAGAAGTCAAAAGTAAAACTTTTGTTAGTATATGATCAATTTATGAGCTTTGGATTTCCGATGAAATCACATTCGATCGCCATTCTCTTGATCATAGGCACTATTTTTGTATAACTCAGAGTTTACTATTTCTTTCCTATCTAACATAAACCACTTCCTTAGTCTATACATATCACGGAGCTGAAGCAATACGAACATTTTCAATGAAGGTATAAGTTTGTTGACCAGTTTCTGCCTTCATTCAGGTGTATTTACGAAACCTTTAATGTTCAAGCAGGTTCTTTGGAGGGTTGTGAATCTCTACCTTTTTTCCTGACGTAGTTAGGCTAACTTTTGTATTTGTAAATAACGTCAAGCAGCATGATCCAATATAAGCATGCAAAAAAAATTTACCAACAAAATTAACGATTACAACATTTTAATACATTCATTCCTTTACAGCTACATATATTTGTTTAATTCAGACAACTTAATCAAACTTCTAAACTATTTCAGTCCTGGATGTGGATGCATTTGAGCGTCTGTTAGGACCTTGCATGGAGATCATGAAACGCAGCATTGATGACTATGAAACGCAGCTGATTAAAATCTTCGGCAGTAAAACTAATATCACTGACATTCGATAAATACACAGGAATTATATTCGATGAAAAGTCTGAAGTAAAAAACACAAAAAAATATTCAAAACAAAATATATAACACACAGAAAAAAAACAATCACCTACAACAACAGTATGTTTCTAAAAACTACAAAAAAAAAAACAAAAAGGATATTTCACATCTATATTTTTATCAAGCGTAATATAAACAATAAGTAAACTTATTTATTGTAAAATCGCGCAAAAAAAAGTTTAAACCAATTAGGAACCGTTCCGAAGTCTAAATAAAAATCACTAACTCACGCATAAATTAAAATTGACACACTCACACAATTTACAAAATGAAAAGCATAAAATCATCATTCAGTAATCTGTAACTTTAGATAAAGGATAAAGTAAATTTACAACGCTTTTTAGTTATTTCCTACAAAAAGGGGTGCAAATTCAATTACCAGTAATTAAAAGATCATTATAAGTATAAAACTAAAAATAAAAAAGAAAGAAATGCAATTGTTCAAAACATTGTTAGAAAAGGGAACAATTAATAGATAACAGATGGGATTGAGCATATACAGTGTAGCAAGATAAATAAATAGATAGTGGCCACTTACATCGTGCAGTTTTACGTTCCATTTTATGGATGTAACAGAAAAGTAAAAACAAAACATATATAACTAATAATATTCACAATGCAACACGGTGCATAGAATGATATTTGTTTATTACAGTAGAGAAAAAACAAAAAAACAAAAACTAATAGATAAATATAATAACAATGTTGAACATTTTTTTCTGATATTAAATAAAAAAAAATGACTAATTTATTTAATAAATGTGAACTTAAAGTAGAGTAAACAAATGAATATACATATTAATTAAACCAATAACATTAACTAATTGAGAAGATAAAAAGATTTTTTTTTTATAAAAAAAGGAATAAATTAGTTTAGCGTTCATTTTACCTGAATAATATATATTTATGAGCAGTTTGTGTTTAGTTTTGCATAAATATTTTATAAATAGAAATGTGTATTATTTTTTACAAACTGAATTTAAATACAGAAGATAGTAGTCCTATTGTTATAAATGTCTAACTGTTATTAAAATGAGGAGAAATCCGTGCATATATGAATGTAACATTTTTTTTGTTTTCCTTTAATAGTTAAGTAAACCAATGCAAAAGTTAAGAAAAATTTGTTATACATTTTTATTTATATTTTCTTTTCTTTTTTTTTAAAGTAAAATAAGTTGTTAATACATATGTATGGGCCTCATAAATTGAGACATTAGTCTTATGTTATTAAAATTTGGGTAAAAGGAGATACTTTTGTATTTTGCATGACGCAGGAGTTATAGTGAAAAATTAAGTTTAAAAGTTTTAATTTTTTTACAACATCATTGTCATTCATAGAAGAGAAATGTAGAAAACGAATTTACGCTCCCCGAATTGTATAAATAGCCAAACTGTGCATAAGTTGTAGAGTGAGGCGCGAACAATGCACTGGCACGAAAAGAAAAAAGAATATCTTATTTTCTATGTTTGTCCTACAGATCCTCCTCTTATGCAAGTTCCGCTCATCATCAAATGTTGCAAAATGTTGGTCTTACTTCTGATGTCTAATGAAATTATATGTTGATTTTTATTCCAATTTTCTTTCTCTTGGACACAACAGTTCAACAGCTCGTACCTTTTTGGATAACATAGTTTTATGCTATCAATTATTTTAAAGAAAACAAAAGTCGTACCTCACAAATCGGTTAAACTTTAAACTTAATAAAATCTAACTTTTTTAATTGTATGTCTTTAACATAAAGTTCCGAATGTTATATTGAAAATTCCCATTTGCAACAGACGTATTTTTAATCGTCATGTTTTAAATTCCAGAAATGCAGAGAGTATATTCTGTTTAAGTTCTTCAATTTAATTTTCTGCGGACAAACAGTTCATTGGTAAGAATATACTGCAAATAGACTTTCTGTGTTTCTGACCTACCATATTAAGTGGAAGATCAAAACAAACGTTCATTCTACACAAAAAATAGGAAACTCTCCGCCAATATACCAAATGAATACTGATTGTTATATGTCCTTCTGTTAGCAACTTGTATTCCAATTCTTTTCGTCGCCGTTGAGAGCACAGTTTACTTGTTAATTTCTTATTAAGACTCCTCTCGTCTCGCCCGTGGAACCCTAAACGACGTCGTATTTTTATTAATTCTAGTTAAACCCGAGTTTGCTATTTGCAAGTTACATCTGGAACACCTTCGTTGCCAGTTGTGTGTAGTTAAGAATAAACATTCACTATTAACTTGTACTTTTAGTTCGTTTGTTATAACGTATAAGCCCAGCGTAAAATAAGACTGAAAATGCCAAAAATAAATATTTATTCATTTTCAAACTTATCTTCGTGGCTGCATATTAAGCCACTTAAGTTATAAAATGAAATCTTAACTACCTATCAAGTTCCTTATTTTTCTTCCCTACGCATTCTAAGAATATCAACAATATTTTCATCCACCTTTGTGGCATACATCAAGCCTGTATTGTTGAGAGCATAAAGTTTTCACCGTTAACAAAAGCAGCAATTGTTACATGAAATCCTCAGTTAACCTCTTCGCCTGCTCTGGTATTTTGTATGTACATATGTACATACGTTATTTGACTCCTATTATTGCTGACTTGCCTGACTATCGTTCTTGTCCACACTAATACACTTGTGATACGTACATATAAGGTTTTTTTTTAGATGGTTAGTGTTTTGTAATAGCCATTCAAACATCTTGCCGAAGCTTTGAACACATTACTGAATGCTGTTAGAGTTTTCCTTCTTACTGCAGGACCGGCCCTGCAATTTGAGTTCCCTAAACTTTTTCCGATTAAGATTGTTTCAAATCCAGGTTTGAGCAAATCTGTTAAGGCGAGAGAGAGACAGAGAAAAATGATCTCTTTGCTCGATATTGTGGAGAAGATTTCATTATGTAACTTGGTTCAAACTATATACATATATAAATACGTGCTGAGATGGAACCCATTCAAAAATGCAAACTTAGCGCAAATTTTGAAAAGCATAGCATACATACAACATTTTTACTTTTCCATTTTTTCCTTTTTACTTGCACAGAGGCGAAACCGAGATTACTGTGTTGGAGAGTGGTTTCGCCAATGTCTGTGACTCCAGCTTGAATAGCCGAGGCACAGTTGAAGTTTTCATTTTACCTCAAATTTAAGAGTACTTTAACGAAAAGATTAATTGTATTTCGATAAAATGAGGTATATGGGGTACTAAAATGTGAAACACTTTTAAAAACTTTATTTTAATACTTTGAACAGTCCCAACCATCCAACCAGGTATAAGTGTTGGCCTGAAAATGTTCTTCATTGCCATTTTAGTGATTATTGTTCATGAACGTTGAATGTTTTCCAAAGTAGTGGTATGCTTTTTAAGTTTCATCACCTTTTTTGACTTTGGACAATGTTTACATTTCTGAATGGGCCCGTTCCATAGCCATGTAGGCAACGAAAATTGAATTCGACATCGACCAGGAAAACCAAATTGTATTGCTGTAATTGTTTTCTTAGTGCTCACCTGAAAATAAAGTACTATATGATTTTTACTATTTCGCGTATAGGCTCATCATCAATTATGCAATTCCGCATTTCTCTTGCGTCAGTTTTTCTTTTTATTAATTTTTTTAAACTCAACACTTTCAGTTTCCTTAAAAATTCAATAAAAAAAAATCTATGAGAAAAAAAGTAACTTGAAACGAGAACAATCATGGCTCAACTTTTGCTGTACCAATTTTCTGTAGTGTAGATATAAATTTGCCATAAAAAATACTATGTACATCTTTATTTTGTTTGCTATTTATTATAAATATTTGTAAATTTATTTTTCATTCACCCCTCTTAAGTATTATTTAATTTATTTTGTTATATACATACATTTTTGAATGTGTTTTTCTTTTTGTTTTATTTTTTATTTGTTAAATAGGGTGGAATATAACATTTTCCTTCACGTAAATGAAAAGAGTAGTATATGTATATGTATGTACTAATAAAAAATAATAATTGCAGTAAATTAAAGCAATATTCATATACGTTGTTATGTTATAAATTATTATTCCCTATTGAATTATTTATTTTGTATTGATTCATGTACATTTATTAGCAATAAATCAAGAAACAAGCAAAGCAAGAACAACAAAACTAATGAAATTGTTTAGCTTTACGGTATGTGTAATTTTAGGAATACAAATTTATGTAAACTTCTCCACCCTTAAAAAGAGCTTAATTATTGAATAAACAAAGAAAAAAACAAAACAAAAATTAATATATCTACTTATAACATTACTTATCGGTGCAAGTGTTAAAATTTCGTTCAATAATGATGTATTATACATAAATATAATTTTATTTAAACTAAAAAAAAAAGAAAAAAAAATAATTCTTTGGTGTCTAGTCTGTGTGTGGGACTTTAAAAGTAAAAACAAACAAAAAATAAAATTACCAATTAAGGGATTTTGGAAAATGCTGGACATTTTTCACCAAAATCCAATAAAATACCATTAAACTATAGAAAAAAAGAAAAAAAAAACATGAAAAATGTTAAAAATATATTGGTAATTAAAATTTATTTTGTAAGAATAAAATAAAACTGAAAAATAACAAAACCTGTATTGTTGTGTTGTGTTATACAATAAGTAAATTTAATCATTAAAAAGGAAAATAAAAACCATCAGCAAAATTGTAGTAGCTAAAAAAAAAAATACAAAACAAAAAAAAACATGAATGTTTCTTTAAAAAAAATCATGAACACAACATTCGAGATCAAAATTAATTATTATGCGTTCACACTACATCATCAAGGATTTCTTTGTATAATTTCATTGAGCATGGTATTAAGTATGTTTTAGATGTTATGATGATATCATGTCCATCTTGCCATTTAGAAATAATAAAAATCAAAATTCATTTTCTTGAATACAAACATGAAAGTATCAATTGTTTACTATTAGTGTAATGAAGTATGAATAAAAGAAAAAGAAATAAAACTACATGAGGTGCAGAATTATTATATAAATGCATAGATACAGACATACATACATATATAACCTTACTGCCAACAAGCAAATTCAATGCACTTTCATCTTCGACACTTAATGAATGACCTATTTTCCAATCGCAATAAATATTATTTATAATAATTTAATGAAAATTGAGTTTTGATTTTTTTCTACGGAAGTTCTTATCAAGAATACAGTATCTTATATGATATGGTAGTGTGATAGGTACAAATAAATCGATAAAAATGCACTAAAAATAGCAGAGTATAAGTTAGATATATGGATGTTACCAACTAGGCAAAAAGACACACACCAAATCAGCCTAAGATCATTCCTCCTTAAGACAATGGAAATGGTGGAGATAAGTACCTAGGAGAGGAAGCGCTATGCTTTCTCTCTCTCCCTCTCTATCATTATCAGCATCTCCCATATCCATTGACTGCATATCCAATGTCGTACTCTCTGTCTGCCTGTAGAAACTTAATGAAGTGAGTAAGATGAACCGATTGACCCTCTATTGGAAATGTGGGAATAGAGGTTAATGACATGGTCGACTTCCTAGCAAGAAGAGGAGGATCAGAAACCTTTATAGGTCCGAACCCATTCTGTGGGATAAGAGATCATAACCCAAAAGAAGAATTCAGAAACCTTAAGAAAAAGAGGGCAAGTACCAGGAACATCGCTGAGAGTATGAGACAAGCCTAACAAATTTAGGGCAATACAACCGGAAAAGATTCGACGCCCGTTTCACAATGAGGAAGAATAACCTGCGTATCCTAACGGGGCACTGCAAACACAGGGAGCACCTAAGGAAACTGGATATATCTGAAGAAGGCTTCTCCAAAATTTGCGAAGAGTCCAGTGAAACTCGGAAAAATTAAAATATTTGGACAAGTACTTATTATCAGATGGGAAAATAATCACTACAGTCAACTCTCATCCTAAGATTCTTAAGGGAAACTGGATTAGAGGGAGTTCTCTAGGACAGGTTTCTTCCGCCGAGGCGTAGTAAGAGAATACAACCCTCAAAATGATTCCGAAAGAAATCTTACGCGGGTAGGACGCTATTGAGGGCATGTACCTCTCCAAGGTGTTAGTAGGGGGCACAATAGATCAGTAGTCTGCAATGCAACATACCTCTCATTCAAATAATAATAATAATAATACTCTCTGCCTACAGCCTTTGCATGGTCATTTGATAGTACTTCACAAAAAGTCATCAAGCTAAGTAGACCTTTATATTTAGTTATTTGTATAAAGTGAACTTAAGTGAGGATCAAGGAAGAGATATGTTTAAAGGTTTTCTTTGGTCTACTGGGGCTTTTAAACAGTGCATTTGGGCCCTGTAAAACTATCCCATATTAAGCTTGACAAAAAATCTAGCACAACAATAAAGTCAGGCCCACTTCCTTAGTCAAAAGTGATCCTCTACACTTCTATTAGGCACTCCTACACAAGTTGGAACTAGATAATCTTAAATTTATGTGAACCAGAAAATGTTTTCATACAGTCGACCCAAACTTAAAAATCTACAACCCATCTAGAACTGATATTATAATACCCTATCCTTATGCCTTTGTATTATATCTGCTAGGAAAGTCGTGACCTACAGCTTTTTTTTGTTGAATTGAGCATTTACGATTGCTTTTATCCTTTCAATTTGGAATGATTGAATAAGTTCTCTATAAAGGCAAAAAAATAGAGAATTTTATCCTTCAAGCTCATAATTTAAGGTCCAAAACATTGCTCAATCGATTTCGCTGTTGAGACTGATTACAAATATGTAAATAATTCGCTAGACGACGCGAATAGTGTTAACCCGTCATGGTATTTTTGTGCAGTATTGTTTCACATTTTATTATGGAAAGGTTAAGCCCGGCACAGAGTCTTCGAATTATTCAGCTTTATTATGCAAATTAGCTTTCTGCGAGATATGTGTTTCGTGTTCTTAATCCAACTTAAGGTCTACGTAATCGGGCTACCGAACTCACGATTCGTTATACTCGTACCATCAAATAATTTTGAAACACAATTTTCATTACTAGACAATACGCGACCAATTAGACCACATCCAGAACGTAGTAAAGAAAATATTGGAGCGATAGCTGAGAGTGTATGCAATGAGCGCTATACCTTATCGTATGCAACAAGAATTGAAGCACCCGGATCTACCGAATCGCCACCGTTTGACTTTGGGCTCATGATACCCTTGAAAAAATCAACTGTTTTCGACAAAAATTTTGTTCAGCTGCAAGGCACATTTCTGGCTTACTGGGGAATAAACAAAATTGCCTGAAGAATTTGAGCTGAAGAGCAACTCGAAGAGATTGAAAATTTGCCATTACACCGAGACAAAACAACGGTTTGGTGTGGTTTATGGACTGGTCGCTTCATCGGTACATATTTCTTCAAAAACGTTCCGACTAGAACGTCACAGGCGCCATGATAACTAACTTGTTGCTTCAATTGAAGCTCATGATCTCCAAGATATTTCGTACCAAGTAGACTTGTCTGTCAAATTATGGTTTTATTTGGAGAACAATTGATTTCGCACCTAGGATTGGCTGCCCAGATTGTGTGATATCATATCATAGGCAGGGTACGATTGAAGAATGACAAAGGATGAGTTCTCCTATCTTTTTACCAGATTAATTCTAGGTCTTCGTGCAAGGATTTACTGAATATTGCAATGGAAGTGAGTTGGAAATTCTTTCTCGTCATTACCTCTGCAGCTATAACAAACCCCGTTGGTAGGCACACATTTCTTGGCTGTATGCTCTCGTATCGGGCAATGGGCTAGACAAATAGCTACGATTCTTACATTATCTTGAGTGGTATCCTCTGTCCTCTGGTGACAGTTGATTGTTAATGACCGCAATCATCCCCTTTACTCGCTTTAGCGCGCTTGTTTTACAGAGAGCGAACAAAGTTGGATAATCAATTCTAACTATCAAGTGTGTCTTGATCTACTTAGTGGCTCATTTAATTTTGATTCATCATGCAAGTAGATGGCTCATATTTTTCTTAATAGGAAACAGTTAAAAGGCTATTCCATCCGAGGTGGGCGAGATAAGAAAAGTGGTGAATACCTATAAGCATTAACTATTTCTATTGAATCTTTCCGATACGGATCCATTCATCTGCCTTAAAGCAAAGCTTGGGCAGAATTTCTTTCAAATATTTCGATTATAGTAGAAACTCGCAATATTAACAATAAACTTGAATTCATTGGAGAATAGACTTCCAATAAGCCTGACACGCATTCATTAGTATTAGAATGGTTCATGGTCCGTACGATTATGCACTACTGCTGAGTTACAATATGTGCAGTGGACCAATATTACCAACCCATGCGATATGATTAAAACAACTCGTTTCCATGAAGCACATCGGCCATCATCTCCGTTTTATTTCGCATAAACTTAAATTTACAAATAAATCAGGACTCTACACACCATGGGAAACGAAAAAAGGAAATGAGAAGGGAAAGGGGTCCGCGACTTAAGAAGAGCAATCTTTTCACACCAATGTTGTTTCAAATGAAATAATTTATTTTACCAAATGTTCCTTTTTTGTTTCGTAATATTATATATATTTTAAATAATGTTTCATTTGCATATAGGGAGGCAATTAAATGTAGGATTCAGCTTGGATGAATATGCTAAGTAAAAATGTTGTTTTTTTTTTGTTTTTTCTCTTATTATGGTGTTTGAAGAATGTTTGTTCAGTTTCTTATAACAAATATTGTTTCTTAATGACCGCCTTACCACATACAAATTTCTTTTGTTTTTATTATTCAATTGGGATTACTTTTACTTGTTGTTCATTAAAAAATATATAAACTATGAAAAAGATCTAACTGTAGAGGTCATCGTCGCCGTTGTCACCTGGCGGATTCACGGGAGCATTTGGACCGGCTCCTTGAGACGATGGCCCTGAGCTCGATGGGAATCTGGATAGAGAATGAAGAAACATGTTAAAGTTGTTCTTCTCATATGGGAAAAGAAGATTCAACATACCTAAAGTTTGATCCAAAACCACGAGACTGTTGAAGTGTCTGGGCGAACATCTCATACTTCCTGATGTCGTTGTCGGATACAGACCTGCGCGCAAATTTCATTGCTTCCTCGAAGTGGGCACGAGTGATCTCTGGAACTGGATCGTCTTCATCCATCTGCTTAATGTATAAATAAAATTACAAAATGGTACCAAGCAATTCACAAAACACTGTTCACTTACATCCATGGCTGAGCTCTGGTTCTCAGCTCTGTCTTTTTCCCGCCGTATTTCAGCTTCGATTGCCTGTCGGATGGCCAGCTTGCACGCACGTTGGCAAATCTCAGTCAAATCAGCGCCAGAGAAACCCTGTGTAACCTTAGCAATGTAATTGAGATCGACCTCCTTAGCCAGAGGCGATTTCCTCAAGTTCGCCTTGAGGATTGCTTCACGAGACTTATCATCTGGAAGTGGAATATAGATAAGTTGATCCAAGCGTCCGGGACGCAAGATTGCTGGATCAATGATATCGGGCCTGTTGGTTGCGCCGATGATGAACACGTTCTTCTTTGCACCCATACCGTCCATTTCGGTTAGAATTTGATTGATGACACGATCTGCGGCACCACCAGCATCGCCCACATTTCCCCCACGAGCCTTAGCAATGGAATCCAATTCATCGAAGAATAGCACACAAGGTGCAGCTGAACGTGCCTTATCGAAAATGTCGCGCACATTTGCCTCGGACTCACCAAACCACATGGTCAACAATTCGGGTCCCTTGACCGAGATGAAGTTGGCCTGACATTCGTTGGCAATAGCCTTGGCCAGCAAAGTTTTACCACAACCAGGGGGTCCGTAGAACAACACACCGCGACTTGGTTGCATGCCAAACTTCAGGAACTTATCTGGATGCTCGACTGGGTATTGAACAAGTTCTTGCAGTTCCTTCTTGACGTTCTCTAGACCACCAATATCGGTCCAAGTGGTATTTGGAACTTCGACAACAGTTTCCCTGAGAGCCGACGGACTTGACTTTGTCATTGCGTAACGGAAGTTATCCATGGTGACTGCCAAAGAGGCCAGCACTTCGGCGTCGATTTTATCATCTTCAAGATCGATCAGATCCATTTTTTCACGAATTTGTTGTAAAGCTGCTTCCGAGCACAACGAAGCCAAATCAGCACCTACGTGACCATGTGTCTCTGCCGCGATTTGTTCCAAATCAACGTCATCAGCCAAGCGCATGTTCTTAGTGTGAATTCGCAAGACCTCTAGACGTCCGGTGGCATCGGGAATTCCGATATCAATCTCACGATCAAATCGTCCGAAACGACGGAGTGCGGGATCAATTGAATTGGGTCGGTTGGTGGCAGCCATGACAATCAAATGAGAGCTTTTCTTCATGCCATCCATCAGCGTCAACAATTGCGAAACAATACGACGCTCGACTTCGCCGTGAGTCTTGTCACGCTTTGGTGCAATAGCATCAATTTCATCGATGAAGATGATCGCTGGAGAGTTCTTTTCAGCCTCTTCGAACGCTTTACGCAGATTCGACTCAGATTCACCAGCCAATTTGGACATGATCTCCGGACCGTTGATTAGGAAAAAGAACGCTCCTGTTTCATTGGCTACAGCACGAGCTATCAGCGTCTTACCCGTACCAGGTGGTCCGTACATAAGAATACCACGCGGAGGCTTCACGCCGATCGCTTTGAACAGCGATGGATGTCGAAGAGGTAACTCCACCATCTCCTTAATTTGAGCGAGTTGCTTACGGCAACCACCAATATCATCATACCCAACTGCATTAAGAGACTCCTCTTCTTCCTAGAAGCACAAAAAACGACAAGTTATTCCAAATAATTCCAGAAGACATCATGTACAACTGACTTACCTCACGTTTGATTGGATCACCATCGGAGAAGATTACGGTTTCCGGGGCAACGATGCAATAAGGTTCGGGGTCAGTTAAAACCACTTTAAACTCAATTGGACGCATAGCAGTGCGCACAATAAAGTTATCCCCCATGTGAATGGGTCTATAAGCTTCCAAGAAGTAAGGCTTCAAGTAAACTTCAAATAAGTTCCTACAAAAAAGCACACGCTGTGAGTGAAACTTTCGAGTTTGTAAATCTGTAAATGGAACTTACCCAGTAACACCTTCGGTTGTATCATCGAAGGGTAAAATTCGTACGCGCTTGCCATACTTAACATCGGGACAAGATTGAATCGATACAACATCAGATAAATGAACACATAGATTGTTTCGAACAACACGATTCATGCGGATCTTTTCATTAGGGCAGCTATCATCGGAAAGGACAATGCAAACAGTCTCCTTACGACGTTTACCCTTCAAGAGGACGGTGTCGCCACGGAACAGCTGCAATTCATCCATCTTAGCCTACAAAAAAATATTTAAAAAGAAAAAATTTAGTAAGACATGAGTTGCAGTATTAAAAATACAATACAAAACGTGCTGTTAGGCATTCAGCTGTGGTATTTATTTATGTTCACACAAAACGAAGTGGGTTTTCAAAAATTGTCCTATCGACACGTATTCAATAGTAAGCCCCTTTCGTTTGTGTGTCGCGTCAAACAATAATTGCACGTATTTGTACGTGAATATGGGTGGCAGTGTCAATTCGCGAAACAGATCTGGTTTGAATTGAACCATAAACTTAGTGCCAGGTTAGTTTTACTATGTAATTGGCGACCACTGCTCCATGACAACACTTTTGTAATGAGTTCTACAGGAGCTCTAGGGACGAAGAGGAAAAGGAAATGTCAAGTTGTTTAACTTTTGGTATACTAAATAACGAACTCCGAACTGGTTATCGATCTCATCACGGGGTATTGTGACTTAACGAATGTGACATTATTTTGTGTGTAAGGCATATTAGACGTAGAAGGAGGGAAAGAAAGTTCTAACACCCCAAGCAAGAATGCAATGTGAAGATATAAGTACATAGCCCGGAATTCTTTGAACGAACGACATTCTTCAAGTTTATAGTATCTTTGAATCCATGACCTCATGTCTAAGAAAGTCACGGAAGTCACGATTATGACTCAATTCAAACTGGTAGATCAAAGATATTCTTTAAACTAAAATGTGATTTAAAAGTGTCGTTAATGTGTATTAATGTCGTGAAAACAAAAACAAATGTTTTATCACGGCACAATATTTCGCGCAACTCTGTCGGAGCTACTAAAACATAATTGTCATGAAAAGGCCTTTTGCAAATAGATTTCGCACACATAAAACTGAAGAATCTTTCCCAAACTGAAAAAAATCCTATCCTCTTCCCTATGCTGTAATTCGTACAGTGATCGTGGGTTACCGATGGTTTAATGAATTACAACGATAACTTCGAACGTTTGAGGACATAAACATACAAAATTTCATCACAATCGCTTTAGGATTGGACAAATGTTTGTCCCCTACGAATCGTGACCTCGAGATTTTAATTAAACTTCACATTGCTATGATGGAGAAGTTACAAAATGTGGTTCTCCCGAGATATACTGTATTTACGCTCGGCTGCAGCCTAAGGGGCTTGATGGATTTGAGTTTCAATGCTCTTATAAGCATTAAGGTCCAAGTACGCACAATCAGCTGTTCACTTTAGTTATACATATTTGAATATTATATATTATACATATATATTATACATATAGTATAATATATAATTAAGTACACGTAGCTTTAATTTTATTTTATCACATACTGAGAAAGAATCGCATCTGAAATGGATGTCTCTGTAGCAAAATGATCCTAAACACACTTAAAAAAATTATCGAAGAGTTATTTCATAAATGAAGGGAGCTTGGAATTTAAAGTGTTAAAACAAAATATTAAAATCAGGAGTCTGTAAGTATATCTCTGCTAATTTGTTTATTTAACTGAATTTTTATTGTATATTATTATTAAGAACGGATGTGGAAACATTCTCGTATTCTCATTTTGCGAGAATGATATGTACACCATTGATAATAATGAGATTCAAAGCTTTAATTTTATGAAGACAATAGCTCTGTTCAAAGATTCACGAAATCTAGTTCGAATACAAAAATTCGTCGTTTTCGTGTTCTTCGAGTTCTTCGAGTGTACGCGGCAGTTGTTTGTGTCTTATGGAGAATTACACTGTAAACTGGCAGTGTACAACAGTTCAACAGTTTTAACAAGAGCGTGGTATAAAATTTCTTACTCGGTGGATGTCCGCTATGATTCAGTGTTTTTATCTCGCTCCATCACGCGGAAAGACTTGTATTAATCACCCCGGTTGCGTATTAATTGTCATCAACTTGTGTCATTAGACGTACTAAATTCATAGACCTACATACATATATACAAATAATGAATTTTTAAAATGTGACTAGTTCATTTGGCACAAATACATAAAGACTTTCGGTAGAAAATCACCATCAGCATGGATATATGGACACAGGCGGAATGTAGCCGATCCTTACATACAGGTGATAAGTCTAAAACCTGTGCTAACTAAATATTCCCGATCGACAAGAAAGGAGACTTCCTCAAATTTTATCTGCCATCCTACGTAAACGTCTGAAACCCTTTATCAAAAACTTATTAGTGTGGTTTCAGTCCAGGAAAGTGCACAATCGAGCAAATCTTCACACTTGGGAAGATACTGGAGAAAACTCAAGAAGTCCAAATCGATACCAACCATCTTTTCATCGATTTTAAGGCTGGATATGACAACATTTCGAGTTGAGTTATACAGAGCCATGTCTAGTTTTCGCATCGCTGTAAAACTCTTCAGATTGTGGAGTTTGACAATGGAGAATTCCCGCTGCTCCATCAAGGGTGGTACCGACCTCTCCGAGACCTTTGAAGTCAAAAAAGGATTTAGACAAGGTGACGTGCTGTTATTGAATGAATTTAGCGGGCTGTCACTCAAGCGTTCTCTGGTATTGAAAATGAAGCTGCCAAAATGGGTTTATCGGTAAACAAGGACAAAACAAAGTATATGCTGTCAACAAGAAGTAACATTCAATATAGAAACGAATTGGACAGAACATCACACTCGACAGCTATAACTTTGTGGTAGTAAGGAACTTTATCTACCGCGGCTCTGATATCAATTAAGGAAATAACACCGCAGCAGAAATAAAACAAAGAATAACTGTTTCCAATCGCTGTTTCTTTGGGCTGAGAGTGCAATTAAGTAGTAGAACCTTATCCCGAAGAACTAAGGAGACTCTATAGAAGGACCTTGCCCATCCCAGTCCTACTTTATGGCACTGATGCTTGGACTCTATTTAAAGCGGATATCCTCAGTTGCTTCGCAAAAAAGATTCTTTTTCGGTTCCGTTTGCGTTGAGTTGATGGGTTTTGTACAGCGACATCAACCTAATCAAAACCATGCGCATTAGTCGTAGACCGCAGGGTCCGAATCAAACGCTTTAGGTCGTTAAAGAAATTCAGTATTTTGGTATATTTGTAGAGCATTTGCAAATGAAAATAGTATACGCACATATTCACATCCAGAAATGTCTGATTTGCAGAGGCTTAAGTAATCGGAACTCATTTAATTTATACTCTACTCACTTACTCTACTTACCCACACGGATACCCATCCGACTGATATAATTACCGTGAAACAAACATTTAAACAGAAATACATTGTTGGACAACAATTCTAAGTTCATGCTTTTAATTTAATCATAACATAGACAAAAATGCAGTGTCCTGCATATAATTACCCAAGTTGAAAATGTTCGATTTATATATAATACTCATTGTATTCCATGTATCTTCACCATGACAAAACACAACACAACACCAAGCATGTATTTGAAAACGAATACAACAGTAGTTCAAAAGAGGTCATGCACACATAATTAGAAACGGACTCTAGGTAATCGATTAATTGTTTTTTTTTTTTTGTTAAAAGAGTGAAAACTGTTCCTATTGGTGTTCGTATACGTATTTTGTCTTAGAGTCATTATGAAATTCATTTTGAGCCTAGAGAGAAAAATTAAATTCAATCTATTCCATGAATACTAAAATAGAACGAGTCAGTCGAACAAATCACCAAATCAAACAAGCAAACTATGTATGTAGTTAGAGAAATTATTGATGTAGTTTTTGGAACAATGATAGTCCACCTTCTGTCGACATCAAAAACGACGCATAGCATCAAGATCAAATTTTACTTTTTAATATGCACAACGAAGCTACTTCGAGTAGAGAAACGTACTTCTTGCCGATGGATCTAAGTGGACGGCCAACCGACGCACGCTGACCATGGAAGCGGGACTATATCTTTAACAAGATAATGTCCGGCGATACATGTACACAAACGATTGGAAATAAGACAATATACAAAGCCTAACTTTATAAAACCGGCCGTTTTCTATCCTTCAGCATGGGATAGGTAGTAAAGAAATCTTGTAGCTTTCTTCGTTTCCAGCGAAATCAATTTGGCAAAAAAATGGGAGCTGAAGACCGATTGTCGATATAATTTAAGATTTATTTGAGCACCATTACAGCATGGTATGAGGCTGGGATCATCCCTTATTGGAGAAGTCATTGGTCCGCCGAGGGACTACATTTCACGACATAAGCACTAAGTTTGTTTTGGTTGAGGTCTTTAACATACGATTTAATTGTATCTCCAGCAAAACAGCCTAGCACCTTACGATATAAAAAAATATTAATTTAGGAGTTAAATTCTACTAGTATGGCAGGGTAACGGAATATGTTGCTAAGAGTAACGATATAACCATATTTTCTAACATAACGCAGGAGAAATGGTGTGCTACCTCTTAACCTAGGAAGCGAATTCGCGTCACCCAACGCGATTCGCTGCCAGCAACCAATTACTCAAGTACATATGGATGAGTTCATGGAGTAGCGATTTGGCAAAAAGTGAATTCAGAGAAAATTGAAATTTTTGTCAGTTTTTCGTACGTACAATAGGACAAGTTTAATGTACTTAAGCGTGAAAATCAATGTTTGTGAATTTTTTATAACAAGCTCTTATACAACACATCACAATCGTCAAAACACGAATAAGACTAAGCGAAACCGAGCTGTCACACACACTCAATTGCTTGCGATTTTACTGGTGGTGATGTCGGTTGAAATCGCGCGAAAATCGATCATGTCGCGTCACGCGAATTCGGTTGGTCATAAGCACAGCCTTTAGTTTGATGCAATCAAGACTGAAGACTGAACTTGTATTTTTTGGTATGAAAGTAGTATATAATTTAATTTTAATTCACTGAATTATAGGGCAATTGGCAGCGTTGGTAATCAAATTCCTACTCTGTTAAGGGTCTTCCTCGTTGTGTTTTTGTCTCCCTAGTCGCTGAGAATTTTATAAAACCCGGTTTCCACACAGTCTTTTGAAAAAATTATAAGCGTTTGGAAGCTCATCTACTGAGTGAGTTCATGAACTCCATACTAACAAAGAACAGGGATATCTATTCGAATTGCAGTACTTTTTGTTCGTAAACATCAATATGCGTTTTTTTCTTTTTAATCCACACCAGAGCTATAAACAGAGCAAGAGCACGCGACTTGAAGAAAGCATGCGCAGAGCGGGCTTCGAACGCTGATTTATTTAAGGAACACGATTGAGCAGCAAGCTCCTATACAACAGGAAAATAAATCAAAGATTCATGCTTTTGGTTCTTCAAAACACTGAAATAGTGTGTTTAAACAAATAAAATACTTATATAATTACTAACAAGACCTTAAGAGACTATCAAACTTCAAATTCACGGTCCTAAACCCGAGGATGCTCAGTCAATTCATGCTGAGCTGAACATGTATGGATACGTATGTATAAACATACGCAACACACAACTTACTCCCGTAATCACAACAAAGAAAAAAACATGAAGCGACAGCGATTGACAATAAAGCTGTTTATGGCATATCGGTGAATTTTAAATATTAAACTTAAAAACCACGAACGGACCTGCTCCTATTTCTTCAGGTCCTGAAGTCCTATTTTCAATAACTTACTGTTTACATATGTACTTTAGGGTGCCGGATGGTACTTCAATTTTATAACGAGCTTATGTTCTTTTTAGTTCACGGCAGAGCCTGAGTTGTAAAAAAAAACAAGTTGTATTTCAAGCTCTGGTGTGAACTTAAAAAAAAAAAAGAATATTGAAAGAAGACTTCAATAAAGTTACAGACTCTGGTGTGAACTTAAAAAAAAAGAATATTGAAAGAAGACTTCAATAAAGTTACAATTCTTTTAAACAGAGAAACACATTCTCGGTATATTTTGGAAAGGTAACATATGTTTGATACACAAAACATATAGGCGGTCTGTAGTTCTCTACTACAAAAAATTATTGCGGACATTGCTAAACATCAGACTGAGACTAAACTTCACGAGATTTTTGTTTTTAAAAGTAATATATACATAATTCCAATAGTTTGTCAGTGTTAGCATAAAATCAGTTCCTTCGGTGTACGTAACTCACTTTACTATTTTTGTTTTAAGTTAAAGTGAAATATATCGAAACATTCTGTAATTGTAACCACGCATACATAATATCTAAAATTGAGAGCAAATGCTGTCGAAATATCGGGGAAATAAATGAATGAACTTTCGTTTCATCCAAACCACTATTGATAAGACAACCATAACATTAACAATTCTTTTCCAAGAGACTCAATAGAAGTGGCCTTCGACAAATCTTAGTATTAATTCCTATAAAACACATGCCCATGTTTCATCTTCGAGATAACGTACAAAGTCGGAGGAATGATAAACTCTTGGGAATATTTCTTATGTAAGGAAGTTAATCTTATTTTGCTATTTGAACAAGAACTTCAGTTCTATATCTCAATTCTCTCTTACTTTGGTGATATGAGACGTAATGCAGAACACTCTCAGAAGTTAAGATCGTAAAATATTGCAAACCGCCAAAAAAAACCAGCGGGTTTGAAGTGAAAGGGCAGTTGGCTTCCATAAGAATACATACAGACATATGTTACTGTGCATTTTGAGCATGAGTTTATCTCATTATAAGCAGAACTGCATAAGTACCGCGGTATAAATATTTACGGGTATTCCAGTTCCGAAGAATTAAGCTTTCATAATTACAATGTTGCCGCCTACAATATCTGTGCCGGGCTAGATGTAGGTCCAGTATCGAAATATTTTTTGAAGAATGCTAGTGCGTTTCCTGTCACTGGGTGTGGTCATTTTGTTTACATAGGCTTCTAATTAAATTGTGAGAAAATGAAAGATTTACACTTCCAATTCATTCGATGTGTCAGGCTATCGCTTAAAGAAATTGAGCTCCTTGTTTTTAAGTTAGCGCCCACTCATCATTTCACGTTTATTCATGAACACGTTGAATATAAGAAACAAATATGTACTCCCTTTGCACAACCCCTTTTTAGAAGTAGGCGCAGCAAGTTAGGAAAAATTTGTTTACTCATAGCGTTCATCCCCCATTAACATGGTAGTTAACATGGAACATAAACCAAATCGAATCCTGTTTGCTTGAAATATAAATATTTTCACAACTTTAAACAAATAAATAAGTAGAAGATTGGACACTATTCAGTAAGGCGAAATTGCATTAACTTTATTTTAATACAATAAAGCGTATGTTTATTGTTTGGACTTCAGCACACTATTGTGCTGAACACAGACAATTTATGTACGTACACATATATATCCTTTTACGACCAAGGCCAAAACAACAAGGCAACAATAATGCATTCGCCAAAGGAGGAGGCACACAAAAATAATTCTTTCAATATGTAAAATCAGATACACAAATAAGTTTGCCCATTCTTTGGATCAAAAACTCTCCACAAAGGTTCATGACCTAATTTTAATCGCAAGACATACGATTTGCTGACAAAAAAAAAACACACACACAAAGCATACCAGTGCCAGTGCCACAGCAAATTCGTAAATAATTATGAGTAATTAACCAAGTTAGTAACACTTTTTTACCTGAGACAATGAAACAACCGAGTTGTCATCGTTGATGGCTTCTTCAACAATCAAGCGGTTTGGACGATCCTTCCTCTTAAGGATTGCGGTCGCTAAATCATCTGAGCTGTAAGATAAATGAAAAAATCAGTCGAAATCCCCAAATAAATATTTGATTTAATGCTTTTTTCGAGCACACCAACGCCAGCATCTGCAGAAACATACCACCATCTATTTGTTTCATGTAATTCTTTTTCTTTGAACGCCATTTTAATTCTCACAGACGTACGTATAGCTAAGAGGCACAGCGGCAGAAACCAATCAAAGAGAAAGCAATTTTTTAAATCACGAAAATTTACAAATTTTCAAGGAACACTATGATGGGTAATTCAAGAAAACCGTCTTTAGAGCGCACAGTGAAAATAATTTGTTGAGATTTTCACACGGAAAGTGTTTACGAAACAAAAGAACAAGGAAACTTCTAGTCTGCGCCATACGACTTGACAAAGATTAGACTCACGAAGCAGACGCTGATGAAATAATTTTAACATTGTTTCTGGAATTTTCTTGAATAAATCTCCACGAGTACGTTTTAGGAGTTTAATTAAATTTTAATACACACGTCCATTGAAGAAGAGTACGTTGCGTTTCCCTTTGTGCGAGTTGGCTGCTTCGCAGGATGACAAGCAAAATTGGAGGTGGAACTGTGTCGGCTTTGTCGCAAAGTGGATTTTCTGTGAAGTTAGCCCGGCACTGGGGTGCTGAGTAGCGTTTTACTTACTTTTTAGAATCGGCCATTGTTGGGAGATAGTTTGGAGATGAAATTAAGGTGAAAATCCACTTAAAAAATTACTTTTCGCAGGTGTAAACGTGATGCCCAGAGCAAGTTTGCAGAACTTTTTTCTTCGTCGTCGTCTGTCCGCTTAGCTGAGTCAATCGAAGTCTGTGCAGAGCTACCAACCACGTTGCCGCTGTGTCGGCAATTTCGAATTCGATGTGTGAATGATGGCACTACTGAATTTGATGATGGCATTACCATCGCTTTCGTGCTGTTGTAACATGGATGGTCAATGGTTTTATTCTATATAAGTGTTAAGTAACTTAATATTTGATTTGTTAGCCTTAAAGTGTTATTTCATCATTTGAATTCCAAACTGTGCGGCACAAACCGATCAAGTAGAAACTGCAAAGTGTTTTACTGCAACAAATTGGTAATGTGGGGAAGGTAAGTATTTATAGTGAACGGTTCGGTGGTGTCGGTAATGCAGATGCCTACGCGCATAAATTAAATGGACTTGGGAAGGAAACCAAAAAATGTCTACATATACATATTAGGCACTTCGTTCAAATTTAGATGAACACTGGATCTTTGTTTGGTTCTAAACACATTCAATATAAGAAATCACTTGTCGAAGGTGTTTTCTCACAATGTAGCACGAGCATTTCCTAATCAATCCTGCTCGTCGGTAAGGAAGATTCCCGACACCCCGAAGCTGAAGGAAATCTCGAATCTATAATTATTTTGGATATGCAATATACTTACAAATCCCAAAGCAGTTTTTATTTTTCTGCTCTTATGCATGAAGACACCTTCATCTTCTTTCTTAACGATTTCAAAGTGTGTTGCTGTAGTAGCTGTGGCTGATGACTTAATTAAGTGCTTTGGAACAACCGCGTAAGAGAGTATGTAAACGCAGGTCAACCAAATGACTTCTTCTGATTTGAGAATCTATTTATAAAATTTATAATCTAGAGAGTTTCTCGGTTTTATTGAACGACCGCCTGTAGGTTGCGGGAATAGCCTTAACTCCGCGCACTACCAAGTTGGTCTCTGTTTGCCCCTGATTCTAACATCAGAACATCAGAACTCTGCAGAATTGTTATGAAAATGGGCCTAATATAGCCTGCTTTGCGCCACGGCCACAGGCTGCCGCTTGCCCGACATCATATCCCGTACTAATAAAGACCATATATTCAATCAATAAAATATGAATTTTAAAATTGCAATTTATTTGAAAGTTAGTGTAAAAAACTTCCCCTTGCACCCTGAACAAGAAACAATGTGTTTTCTCGAGTCTTAGGGGGGACGGTTTTAGATGTGTTTTGGTATAAAACAAATCAGTAAATTTTGTAAACATCACACAACAGCAAGACCTCTTAGGAAATTGGTGCGGATTGTTGTGTTTCCTTCAATACAGTGAATCTAATTTAAACGATAACGAAACGACAAAGATATTAAACTTACAGATTCGGTTAGTAAGAGAGTGGCAGTTCTAAGAGGCAGCCAAAATCTTTTGTCTATTGGGTGTCTACTATTATCTCAACCCATCCTATGCCATAAGCGGCGTTTGACGAGAAATGCCAGCAGTCAAATGCATTAAAAAAGAAGACATAAAGAACAGCTCTTCAACGACAAACTACTCGCAGAGGATTATATGTATGAATTTTTGTAATTCATGCAAAATAGCTGTTTTGGAAAGGTACGAAACAGATCTGTAATCTACTGCTCACTATCATGGATTATCAACTCCAAGTCTGGTGGGATATCTACTAGAAAATCTCTTAGTAGACGAAGTTCGTAAATCAATATTGACCAGACTTTTCCTATATGGTAAAGCTTGACTAAACAACATATAGGGACCTAAGCTGGAAACCTGACATTGTATAAACATACAAGAAAAGAAAGTAACAATATCATTTTTCTTTTGCGAAAAGGCGATTGGAAATAATGAGGGCTTCCAATCTTTGGGAGTTTCTACAGATGGGGGTGAACCTGGCCCTCAACCAATTATCAATTAGTCTGGCTAATAGTTAGCCTGGCAAATGGATTAAAGCTCGAACAAACAATGTTTTTTTTCACATATCTAGGTATTTAAATTAGTAATTCGCAGTTTAGTTATACACTGTATGTATATGACCACATGAAACAGTTTCGTTAAGAACATCACATGAACCTATCTTCAAAATATTTTGCAACAATATATGATGAATATTAACGAAGTATAATAAAGTAGTCCTGGAGTCTCTTGGGGTATATGTACATATGTATGAAAGCCTTGTGAACTATTTCAAAATCTAAGTGAGATTGTAATTAATAGTAAAGGGTTCACGTTGCTTGGGGCGTCCACGGTTTTGTTGCAGACATGCGCAGATAGCGTATGTATACTTTTGGTTATATGACCAAGAGTATCGATCGCAATTAATTATTTCCGGTGAGAATCTAAATCAAATATTATAAACAACCAAAAACCATTTCAAATTGCATGTTTCCGTAAAAGCGAAGCCAATTAAAAAGAATTACTAAATGTGTAAGCAACACCTCAGCAGAATTCAAACGAAGAATAACTCTTACCAATCGTTGTTTCTTTGGGCTGAGAAGGCAATTGAGTAGTAGAGGCCTATCTCCAAGAACTAAGGAGACTCTACATACGACCTTGATCATTCCAAGCCTGTCTAAAGCGGATGCACAGATTCTCACTTCGAGAGAAAAATTATTTGTAAAATTTTGGGTGTCGTTGGGCGTTGGGCGACATCGATCTGGTCAAAAAACTGTGAATCAGTCTTTTGAAATTGCTAGGACAAGTAGAGCGAATGAATACCAATGCTCCGGCCGGCAGAGTTTTCGACTTAAACCCGGAGGTAGTGCCCAGTAGAGGAAGACCTCGTCATAGTTGGCGCGCACAAGTACTTGTAGAAGGGGACTTCAACCTACTTGGAATGCAACACTGGAGGCAGTTAGCAAAGGACCGGGCTAACTGGAAAGGGGGTAAATGTTAAAAAAAATCTATTGTGTTTTTATTGACATATTCGTTATGTTTTTATACGAATGACTCTAATATTGCATTAAGGTGTTTTCTAATATTGAGCAGTTATAAAAACTGCTGGCTATTTGTATTCTCTCACTAAAGGCTTTATTCTTAGTTGCGCGAATTACGCGAATTACGGTTATCATGACTGTCATCTTCTTTAGCTTTGCAAGATTAACACTCAGTTTCTTTAGCTTGCAGTACTCAGCTGTTTACCATCAACAGGATCTGTTTATTATGACTTACACCCGACAAGTAAAAATCAAAGCCAATAGTAGCCATCAGCTTTTCATTACGTTACTATACCAAGGACCCAAATTTCAAAAGGTTGCCAAAAACGACTTGCAGTACTTTCATAAAATCCAGCCAAAAGTTTTTCTAATCTGTCTGATCAGATAGCCTCGTACGTGACGACTTGGTGTAGAACTGATTCTAGAAATTGTAGTTGTTATGCAACCACGAGCATATTGCAAGCTTAATATGTGCTCAACTTAAGTGATAGTAAAGTTTGTTGCATTTTTTGCAATTGTGCTGTCTTGGCTAAAATTGGACATAAGTAAGTGAGATTAGAAATAGCAATCATAAACTAAAGAGTAATGATCATAAGAAAAGGTTTCAGGCTGACAAACGGGCAAGTTACTGAACTTCCACTCAAAAAGTAATATGCGTTGCAAAAGATTTTACTTCGTTTTAATACTGAAACCAAGCTAAACGACGAAGCAAAACGAGACAAACTACTCGTTGTTTAATGGCTTCATAAAGTTGCGTGCAATGAATGTATTCCGCGCAGCTTGCACCAAAGGCTCCTCGGAATTCTGTTCACGTTGTTGTCAACTGAACTGTACTAAATTTAATAATTATTTAGGTCATATGTAATGTGTGTATCCAAAATTTTCACCTTGTCTACTATTCAAATGCATAAATAGATAATTAGCATGCAGTAGCGGCTCATAAATCTCATATTTGAAATGCTACATTCCGAGCTAATCAAAAAGAGAATTAGGTAAACAAATGTTCATAATTCCATTCCCTCATAATGACTAATCCATATAAATATCTTGACTTATCATTTACATATCGTTTTGTATCTCTTCTCTGATGGAAATGATGTCGTGTAATGCATGGATAAATCATCGACTGGCCAAAAACAATGAACAAAAGAAACGATGAGGCGTTAGCTTATGATGTTTTTATCGGTACCTAATTATGAACATACATACAAAACATATATTAATTGTAAAATTAGCATTTGAGTCGCATATGTGTGTGTCACCCACCTTTGATGATGCTTGACGCACCTACATTCGTAATCGCATCTAGAGAATGCACATTTGAATTACTTCTCACTACGCATAATGTTTTTACGTTTTTTGTTGAAGAAGGTTTGACATAATGTCATGACTGCTTCAATGTGATATTACAGCAGTGTTTGCAACTACGAGTGGAAAACACTTGACAATTGTATTTGCTCTGATGAGTGCTCTAAATTATTTCTTTTTAAATGAGTACAGAAGAATAGGTGATGCACTTGGTAAGCAACTAACGGACATCAAGGTTTTCTACTCTTGTCTTGTAAGAACAAGCGGAAATGTGTAGTCATTTCACCAAGCGAACAAGATTCCAAGATCGGGTCAATAAGTATTGTTGTGCGATTTTTTACGCCTTAGGCACTTTCCTGTCAACCATAGAGTAAATAACCTAGCAACAGCGGTAAAGCTTTAGCTGTCACGTCTACCAATGAGAAATGTGTCGTAAATGTCTGACAGTTTTGTAAGAAAAGCATTGCCAGACAATCGCCAAAATGCCATCTAGAGATAAAATTCTAATAATCGTGTAAATACTTAAATTTTCTGCGCTTCGGTATGGCTTTAGCGCTGTCAAAATGTCACTTTACCAGAGATTGGGAAGGGTATTTTTGGTCCTGTTGTAAAACCTTTTAAATATATGTCTCTTACTTACTTACTTAGGTGGCGCTACAGTTCGGGGTGAACCTGGGCCTCAACCAACAAGCCTCTCCAGTTAGCCTAGTCTTTAGCTAACTGCTTCCAGTTGCGCACTCCAAGTCGGTTGAGGTCCCTTTCTACTTGTGCGCGCCACCTAAGGCGAGGTCTTCCTCTACTGCGTCGTGCCTCCGGGTTTGATTCGAAGACTCTACTGGTCGGAGCATTGGTGTCCTAGCCATCTTAAACGACCGATGCGCATTTTTCTGACCCGTGCGATGTCGCTGTACAGCTCGTATAGTTCGTCGTTGAATCTTCTCCTCCAAAGCCTGTCAACGCAAACGGGACCGAAAATTAGACGAAGAATCTTTCTCTTGAAGCGACTGAGGATCTCTTCATCCGCTTTAGATAGAGTCCATGCTTCAGCGCCATAAAGTAGGACTGGGATGATCAGGGTCTTATAGAGAGTCTCCTTGGTTATTCTGGATGGGGCTTTGCTACTCCATTGCCTTCTTAGCCCAAAGAAACAGCGATTGGCAAGAGTTATTCTTCGTCTTATTTCTGCTGAGGTGTTATTTTCAGAGGTTATAGCAGAGCCGAAATCCCTTACTACCTCAAAGTTGTAGCTGTCGATTGTGACGTTCTGTCCAATTCGTCGATGTTGTGTGTCCCTTCTCGTTGACAGCATATACTTTGTTTTGCCCTCGTTTACCGCTAAACCCATTTTGGCAGCTTCCGTTTCAATACTAAAATATATGTCTCAGGACCTATAAATGCATTGATGCTGTGGGTTTCTGTATAGCTCCGTCTTGGATTTGTATTGTCCTGGCTTCGAGCAATGCTCCTCTCATGAAAATGGTAGCAATGACACTACTGCTGTCACTGGCGCGACAATTCAATTTCTTATTTATTTCAATTATTTATTTATTTCTAGTACAATCAGTAATTTCAATGCCGGTGGCTTTCTCGTTGCTGTCAAAGTAGACTTCAGCTCAAGATTAAGAAACATTTGAACAGAGTGAGGCACTTCACGATGAAGTAAAACTATTTGTTGAACGTCTTGTTGCATGCTGTGTATATTTTACTTAGCATTCTCAAAGATAATCCTATCAACATTATGTTATTACACGTTATAAATAATTTACCAATAATAATACCTAAACACAGTAATCATCAACATTCGTCAACAACTCTTGATTGGGAATTTTATTTTATACAAGAAAAGTAATTTTGAGGATAAGACAAATACTTCTTACTTTGATTTTTACCACTGTAGCACGCATAGTAAACTGGGTGTCTCTACAGTGAGGTTAAAAAATTAAGCTTAAGAAAAAGAACATTTGAAACCTTCAAACGGCAATGCAATCCTAGTGGATAATTTAAATATTTTACTTAACTTAGGAAACATTTAAAAGTAGAATTAAGGGCAACATACAAAAAGAATATAATACCATATATCCTTGTGCTATGTGCTATTAAGGTAATAAATTGATGGGCTCAAAAGATTGTAATAAGATTGTGAACATTTTTCGAAGTGCTAAACCTACGTTTCTCTAGCAAGCGTCTGACAAACATCCAAGAGAATACAACTGTCATGTGAAAACTTCTCAATTTACAAATTATCCTTCGGTACGGCATTAAACAGTAGGCTTTTTCCATTCGTGTTAAGAGTATAACAGGTACAATACAAATGGTTAAAACTAGGCCTTTTAACCCCACGTTTGCTTCTGGCTCCTAGAATTCGAATCAATTGATCCTAGTATTCTTTGTTAGAAACTACCTAACCTGTTAGCTGCCACGTTTGGTTTGATGGTTGCGTTCATACCTTACCGACTGAACACAGTGCGTTTCATTTCAAAGATTTACGTTCAACCATCAACCCTATTTCGGTCTATTGCGGTGTTTCTTAAATTTCTACATTTGCCTACTTCTATTTATTTTATTTCTTAATGTCAATGTCTGACAATGACAATGTCTTTGATCACTTCAAAATCCTCTTATATGCAGACAACTGAATTGTCTCCCTTCACAAACTTGACAAACTGCTGAAAAATAATAAGCTTCTACTGCCTATGTGAGAATAAAGATCGATGAAGCAGTAGAGATGTCACTATCATCCTTTGAAACCCAAAAAAATTTAGATGATTTTACAGGTTAAGTGACTTTGGAGTAGATACTTTTTTGTTGCTTTTAGATACGGGGAGAAATTCTTCTCCGAAGCGGTAATTTATTATGAACGGTTGGCTTCTTAAACACTCCTTCGATTTGTCGTCGATTAATGTACTGAGAATTTGAGGGTGGGACGGCTTTTTAAGCGAATATCGCTTCTTCCAATGAACCGATCATAGTCTTCTTTTGTGTTAGGGATAGCGAGTAAGTATTCTTAGTTCATCTTCAGAGCTTTAAGAGCAGGTAACATTAGGTATTAAACATTATGTTAGGTGGCTGTTCTTATGGTACAATTTACTTGGAGAGAAGATTCATTATGCTGGCACACTAGCCAGTTGCTGCCGTTACTCCCGGAACCCTTTCCATTAATGAAAGAAATTCTTGCAGAATCCGCTTTCTTGATGAGGATAATGCAGAGCATGAGAAGAGTAGGTGAAATGATGATTTTTCTTCTTCTTCTTTGATACAGCAACGACAGAAATTGTTCGACGGAATTCCAAACCTCAAGGGGACTCCGACTAGAGTACCTGTGGCTAGTCTGCTAACATCTTATGAAGAGCTAACATTTCAATAGGTAGATTAAACCCCCCTTTCCTATTGGAATACTCTGGAAAAGTCTGCTAGCCTAAAAGACATGTTTACATCAGGAGAAACTTAAATGGGTCCAGCTCCAGTCTTAGACCCATCAGCGTAGATTTTTAGAACAGAATTACTGACTATTGTGTTCTCTCCTTAACCCTGGTGGCTGGGAATACTTGCGTGGTATATTTTATTAAAATACAGAAACAGGGTAACGTAGTTCGTGGTTTCTAATTGTATACACGTAATGTTGAAAATGGTGGCGTGCCCTGTCTCGCAGGTGCATCATAGCAATGATTCCATCAGTCGCATCGCCGATTTCATTGCGATTTTGGTCTCATGAATACCCGCTGATAGTGGGAAACGCTGACAACGGAAATGCATTTCATTCTCTGAACTTGATCTTCTGGATTTGCATTGGCCAAGTTCTGAGCTCATCAATCTGTTGACTAGCATCTGATTCATCCTGTGACTTATCGTAGCATTGATCCCTAGTTTCCTGGGACCATTTACGATGACCTCTGTTACTTTTTATGGAATACCCCCTTCGACATCTAGGAAGGCTATCACCGTTGGCCAGCTAACAGTGTTGGTATTTTTGGAAGAAGTACTGTTCCCAGGAGAAGCCAGGGCCCAGCTTTTTCCAGCTATTCGTGTTGTGCGTGTTATGTTGTTTACATGAATGGCAGGGGGACTACTCTTTAATTCCTTTTCCGGGGAAATTGTTCTGTGAGTATTACTTCAGATACTTTTCTGATACAAACCATCAAACCAAGCAAAATCCAGTTAATGTGTAGCAAAAATGTTTGCGGAATGAAATTAGAAACCCCGAGGTGAATATTCGAGTCTCCTATGCTAATCAGTGTCATTTGCATATGACACAACCAACGCTAAGTGTTTTTCGCTCCTCACTTTCTATTTCCTTTGGCGCACGACCGTGATTCTAAAGCTTGTCCAAATACCTTTTATTTGGGAAAGTGGTAAGGTAAACACAATTCTTATGCGTTGTGGGAGACTGGCTTTACAAAAGAGTTGGATATACGTGCGACTTGTTGACTGAAGACAATCACCGGAATCTGTCGTAAAACAGTGGTGATTTTTGGCAGCAAATGACCCTTTGTGTCGGGCATTTGTATGTACTGTGTTGCAATTAAAATTAGGGCCCTGACGGGTTGTATTTCTATTTCTGTCTTAATTACCCCACTGTTTGGGCGCGATTCATTAGACGAAAGCTCCCACTAATTGTTTTGTAATGAACTGTCGGGAATTGCCTTAATTCGATATCAAAAATGAGTTGTAGAACAGATGGAGAGAGTTTATCACGTTTTGACAGTTTGATGAATTATTTGAATAAGAAACGGTGGTGTAGCCGGTTGCGTAAAAGAGATCATAAAACAAGGTCCGAACAGCGGAATGCATCTATTAATTAAAATACGTGTTTCGTGGAAGAAGATACAATGCGGCATTAGTCATTTCCGTGGAATGCTGTGCAAAGAATAGTGTGTGCGCTAAAGAGATGTTTTTTTTCGGAATCTTCACTTTCACTTGAAGTTTGGTTGGAATGGGATGCGACTCTTGGAAAGGGCAAACAGCCGCTGTCTGTGCTGTAGCTGGGCAACTGCATGGAAGCTCGGCTTACTAATACTGCAATTTGTATGCACAATAAAGCTTCAATTAATGTAAGCCCATTCGTTACCAATTATCGCTTTTGTTGAGCAGGTAGCGAAGCTGCATCTAACATGCATTAAAATCAAAGTTATGACACCTTGAGATCCGATTTTGTCGGGTTTCTTTCCTGTTGAATGGGAAGATGTACATAAGTTATGGTTATAATGAGCTTACCATTTAGGCGGCGCGTTTTAAGAAATTTGAGGGTCGTGTTAAATGGAACCAGTTTGTCTAATTTTTCAGCTAAGTTCCGTGAGTTACTTAGACCAACAATTTTTTTTTGTTGGTAAGAGTTGTACTTGGTAGGGGAAGCTCGCTTGGAATTGATTTTAGAGAAAAACGTTTACTGGTAATCATGATAAAGCTTGATTGGGCTTTCAAGAGTTTTAGTTAAAAATGATACTAAAAATAACACAAGCCAAAAGACTAACCATCACTTTCTAAAAAAGTTAAAGAAAATGCTGCTACACTACATAAGGGGCTCTGCAGACTAACCAGGTAATGTCAGGTCTATTGGTTCACCTAATCATTTATGGTATGATCTCAGTCTTTGCCTCGCTAGATCTTTTAGAAATAGTTTTAACTAAAAAACAATAAGATCCTTCATACATCACTGAGGGACCTGCATCCACTTAGTTAATCTATTTTCCACTTATTTGTAGGAATCGTTAACAGAACTTTCCTGGGAATAGCAGTATACTGTAGGAAACTGATTTTAGATCAAGCCTCTATTACTTTTGGAAATTAAATACAAAAGTTTTCTCACTCCAATATTTATAAGGGAACATAGCAGTTACCAGATTATTAGACCGTCAACCATGTCGCTTTAAACCCCGGAGTTCATGAGATGAGTTTTACCCAACCGCCACCCCGAAACAAATCATCCACAAGTCGGCGTTCCACAGATGTACGAGAGCGGCTCATCACCTCTACGAACAAAAGTGGCGGAAAGAAAGAAAGGAAAGGAGAAGCACACCATTGAAACAATGATCGAAAGTTGTAGCAAAAGCGAAAAAGAACTTGTTCGGGGAATAAGGTTTGATCTGTCAAAATGAATAAAGACATCTTGTAGTTGAGTTTATATGCTTAGGATAAAGAAAAACCACTTCTGTTGTCCGTTAAACGGCGACGACGACTCAAGTTCCGATGTCAGGCAGAACAAACAAATCAACCTGGATGCTGAAAAGCAAGACCTCTATCTACCCAAGCAGAATATAGAGAAGATATCAATACCGAAAAGACTGCTGGACATATGTACGTACATATGAGCTACCTACCGAGCTATGTAAGGCAGCGAGGTATGACTTGGTGAAAGCGTACTCCATTTCATTTCTAAGTTGTTGCCGTAGAAAAGTATGCTTGATGAATGAAATCCTTTGCTTGGTATACAACAAAGGAGACGCTTCAAACTGCTATAAAGGCATTACATATGTATATGAGATCCAATTGGTTATACTAAGTGAATGTCTGAAACCATTTGTCGACGAGCAGATTTCCATCAGTGAGGCTTAAAGGCATTTCATCGATTATGACGCCATATTTAGTATTTGGGCACCTGTCAAACTTGTCAGATTTTGTACAATGACGATGGAGTATTTTACCAACTTACGATAATAATTTTCACAGCTCGTAACCTTGAAACTTGCATAACCTCATGACGGGCGTTTAGAGATTAGAAATATGACAGAATTAAAATTTTCCGAACATGAATAAATTTGTTACATGTTACAAGTAAAAGCTAACAATTCGGAGTAAATGCAAGACACCTAATTGGTTAAATTGAACAAGTCAAAGAGTAACGTCATCCAAATAATCCAACACACCTGTGAGCTAATAAAATGCGCGATCATAGAATAGAGTAGCTCTAAACGGTCGTTGAGATTGGCGCTTATGATATGTAGTTACGATTAAAAACCGACCAAGACCCTATTGTTTTCTCTTATTCTGTCAACGGATTGTATTTCTGCTTTCATACTTGAAAAAATTGTGCTAAACTACTTACAAGTCTATTCAATTATGTAGTTGCATACTTGTTGACATAGACACCATCGGGAGAGAGCTGTCACGGGTACCTTTTCAAATATTGTAACAGAAGCGCCAAAAATGAGTTTAGCTTTGATACAGGGCATGAGCATTCACGAATTGGACAGAACGGTAGAATAGACTATTACTTTGGGGTAGTTACGGACTTTGTCTGCAAATTCTTGAAACATCACATCAGAAATCAAACGAAGAGTTACACGTATTATAAAGTGTTCTTTGACAAAAGAAGCCTACTGAGTAGCGAAGCATTGTGAAGACACATTTAGAGGAGGAGAGTTAACGAAGTCTATGAGCTGTACAGCAAAATCGACCTGGTCAGAAAAATACCCATCAATATTCTAAGATCGCTAAGTCTTGTGGAGCTTATGAACCGCCCGAAAACAAGGCACCATTGGAAGAGACCTAGCCTTAGGTAGAAGGGGATCTGAATCAACTTGGAGTACGCAGCTGGAGGCAGTTAGCCAAAGGTCACGCTAAGTGGAGTGGCTTGTTGGTTGAGATACAGATCCAGCTCGGACTGTAGCGTTACCTAAGTAATTAAGTAAGACATTCGTCCTAGATATCAAAACGTCATGTCATAGTGCTAATTGAGTTGTTTCCGTGTAGAAACTACCTACTTACCGATATAAGGTTACACAAATACCTATCCAAAGCATCCATCAATCAAATAATCAACAAATCATTTAAAGTAGACTTCACATTATTTCTAATTTAGCACCCAAACCAATTTGCAGAAGACTAGATTAATAAACTGTGCGTTGCATTGGCGAGAAATGCAAAGGCCAAACGGAAGAAGAATATACACACATTTCCTGACTTGGTTTGTTCATTTATGGTTCAAATCGAATTAATTTCTACCTACGTCTCCTTTATACATATGTGTATGCATAAATTATACCATTATGTCTTAAATTGTTTTGTTTATTTAAATATCTGTCAATAATGCGAACGTTAAATATTTAATCAATTTAGTGGGCATTGAAAATTGCTAATGAGTCTACAAATTACTTCCTAAGTTTAATAAAAAAGGTAAAAATTAGGATTTCAGAGAACAGAGTGTTTTGTGTCTATTTCACGCATTTTTAAATTAACAGATGTTCACTTAATTCCGGCTTAAAGCTACAGCTATGGATGTATACGGCGATAGTAAGACCTATTCTGACGTATGGTTGTCTTATATGGTGGCCGTCCGCCAGCAGGTCTACCAACTTAGCGGCCCTCACGAGGATCCAGAGATTGGCCTGCATTGGCACCACAAGTGCCATGAGAACAACACCTACTGCAGGACTAGAGGCTATCCTCAATCTTCTACCGCTGGACATTTTCGTTAAAACCTCGGCAGCTATAAGTGCCCTAAGAATAAGTCAGTCTGATAGCAGGAATCATAATGCAACAGGTCATTCCATGATCCTGGAGAAATATCTAGGAAAAGTCTATACTACGGATTACCTAACTCCGTTCCTGAATTTTAATAGACCGTTTACTAGCTCGTTCCCAAGCAGGGAAATATGGACGGATGGCCAGCCTGCCAACACACGTACCATCTCTATCTATACAGATGGATCCAAGATGGATGTAGGCGTAGGGTCTGGCATTTTTTCTGAACCGCTGGGGATATCTAGATCAGTCCGCCTCCCGAACCATAGGTTACACTCTGCTGGGTCCCTGGACACGAAGGTATTCCAGGCAATGAGAAGGCAGACGAACTGGCAAGAAGAGGCTCTGAATCTACATCGCAACAGGTAGACACCTCGGTGTTCATCCCGCCTTGCACATTGAAGCAAGAAGCATGGATCTTGGCCAGAAGTGAGGCCAATAGTAGATGGACCTCCCTGGACGCCTGTGTGGTCACCAGAAGCCTATGGCCTTGCTTTGAGAAGAGTAGGACTGACCGAATTATGCTAAAGGATAGGAAGTCTCTTTCTGTCCTTATAGGAATTATTACGGGGCATAACTCTCTTCGGTACCACATGAGAAAGTTAAGATTCACGGATGAAGATCTATGTCGGGGATGTGGAGACGAGGAAGCTAATGAGGATACAACCCACTTTCTTTGTCACTGCTCTGGGCTTATCCACCTTAGATTCAAATTTCTAGGGCGACACTTTTTCCGTGACCTCGAAGAATTAGCGAACAGACCAATAAATGAAATTTTTAGGTTCATCAAATCAACAGGATGGTTTGGTGATCCACAAGATACAAATCAGTACTAGGGTTTACCAATGGGCAAGGGACTTTTTCCTCTTTGGGTATCACAATGGGTCTGTATTGACTTGAGGCGACGTGTTCTAGTCGCCTACCCACTTACCTAACCTAACCAAAAGCTATAGTCATGCCATTATGTGTGAAATAGCACATCATTCAAATGGGCGCCTTGGATTCCCTGGCAGTGCTTCAAACGGTCCGGTCGGTCCAATTTTTGATGACTCGGTCTAATAAGTTATTCCGCGTTATTCCGGCAATAACGTCTCGGATGTTGTCCTCGAGCTAATCCGAAGTGATTGGCTTGTTAGCTTAGTCTACTAGGGGCTTGACGTAGTCCCAGAGAAAAATAATCGAGTGTTGCCAAATTTCTCCTTCACAACTTCAAGCATTGCGTCGCTTGTATGGCATGTAGCGCCATTTTGTTGGGACCGCAGCTTGAATATATCGATGTTGTCAAACTCTAGCCACAGTTAATAGGTTAACATCGTGCCTTCTTCCTCATTTTAAAAGAAATAAGGTCCGATGATGCCGCCATGTCATAAGCCGCAACGAACAGTCAACATGCATTGATGTTTGGTCGAACACTTGTGGATTGTGTTAGCTCCAATAACATCAATTCTGATTATTCACATAGCCGCTGAGCCTTAAATGGGCCTCGGTCGAGAAGATGACTTTTCATCTTATACGGATGAAGGCCCAAATCCAAACGCAGAGTAAGCAGGGTTAACGATATAAGGACACTTTCCCGGCAAATTACTGAGTTAGCCTAAAGTCTCTGGTTTATGAGGATAAACCACATGACACAGTGCCGAAGAAATAAGTTCAGTTAAGTCGAATTGATTTGTCCATTTCTGGAAATATAAAGATCATTGAACTTCAATGTTAATAACACGATTATTGCGGCAGCTGTGAGACATGTGAAACCGCATTCCACTTTATACCAAAAGAGTCAGTCAACATGATCCACTGCGAGATTTTTTTTTATTAACGAAGTCATTACGCCAAAAATGGGTTTAGCGCTTGCCTTTTTTTTTGTTTTTTTTTTAAACTACTAAGCTAATTCCATCTACTGTTGAAATTGCCTTCCGAAACCATATTTGTGTTCCGATAGACGCCTGGTGTTATTATTGCTGCGTGGATAGGATTGGGATGGCTTTGATAAAGAGGGTTGTTTCAGGGTAGACCTTGAAGGGCAATGCGAAAAAATTGATGTTGAATGTTCTTAATGTTCTTTTTAAGCCTTGGCTAACGTACTCAAGAAGGGGGCGAACGAAGACTTAGAATTCTGTGGGCCATCGTTTCACAAAACCAAGTGATGAGTTGGAGTTGAAATACCATCGTCTTAGTTGCAATTTTCTAACGAGGACGAATATGGCACTGATTCAAGTCGATGTTGCCTACAAATTGTTATGAAAAACTAAGTATATAGCTGACGATTTCCACGTGTCCAACATTCTTCGATATAGTCATCACAGCACTGTTCCCACATTACTTTTCGTAGGCTTTGCTCCTTATGCAACAAGAAAAACAAGCTATGGGCAGTTGTTCTTCAAACCATATTTTTCTCTGACTACTCTAACTGTCTCAGCGTCTAACTTTATTTTACTCAGCCTTATAACTCTCTCCACAAGCGTAACATAAATGATGTCCAGGCCAAGCTTTGATTATTCTAAAACAATTCATCAGTCAATTAAAATTGCCAGTTATTACTACATTTTTTGAACAATTTGTTGATAACAATTTCTTTGTACCGGACCCATCCTAATAAAGTTACATTCATTACTTTTTCACTGATCCCTTTCCCCTAAACTATTAATCCATCTCAATAGACAATAAGTTAAAGAATCTCAATGATGATTTCTCACCTGGTCCTAGCCGCCATTTTCCTCAAAAACTGTGAATCTTATCTTTCGTTGCCCCTTTCTACTCTCTCTCGTCTATCCGTTTCACAACGTGAATTTGCTAAGACCTCTTTATAACAACCATATACCCAAGATTTTTGAACGTATTTTAAGCGAAACCCAAACCTTTCAGAGCAAGTCCTTTATTTCCCCCAGTCTATATGGCTTTCTAAAAAGTAGGTCCACCACCTCAAATCCTTGATATCCTTGATTCCACACTGCCACCTTCGAAAATTTCTTGGTTTGACGAAAAATAAGAGTAAATACATCCAACAAACATGAGACATACAACGCTGATAAATATAAACTCAGCATTATTTACCTGACCCACAAAAAAAGTGACTCTCCCAATTTCACCGAATATATGTAAGTTTCCTCGACATTGGCTTCAGGACCTTATTTGCCATATTATTTGAAATGTTTAGTTAACAGATGTATTAAGTTCTTTTAATGTGGTCTCAGCTAACAAAAAGTCTACAATCGAGACTTCACACGTCGACAGATCCTAGAAAAAATCAATGAAGTCCAAATCGAAACCCACCATTGATTTATCGAATCATTTCTGGTTTTTTATTCTAGACTGTGCAGGATAACGACGTTAGGGAACTCTTGTTGGTTCATCAAGATCGGTAACGATATCGTCGAGTTTTGGTGTCAAAACTTGTATAAATTGTACGAAACTCCCAAACAACACTGGAGGCACAATTTTTCAAAAGCTTCTTTAACTACTTTGACATAATTGGCAGTACTCAGTAAGGTGTCATCGCAAGTATTGAAACAGAAACTGCCAAAATTCGTCAAAGAAAAAAAGCGGATAGAACGTCATAAATGACAATCAATTCTGACAATAAGATCGCAGCAGAAATAAAACGCAAAACAACTCTTGATAATCGCTGTTTCTTTTTGGGTTGAAAAGCAATTGATTAGACCGTATCCCGAATAACTAAGGAGATTCAATAATAGATCTTGATCATCCCAGTCCTACTTTATGTACATACATATATACTTTATAGAAAGAGGCTGAAGATGTTCTCGTTCGTTCCCAGAGAAAAACTCTTCGTAGGACATTTGGTTCCATTTACTTTGATGGACTTTGGATAAAGAAATTCAACAACTAACGAAATGTAAGATTTGTAAAGTGACATAGGCCTAAATACATAATCAAATGCCAAAATGGTGTCGGAGATGGCTAGAACATGTAAAGCGAATGAACGTTGATGGGGTACCTCAATAGAAGGGATTCTTAATCGATTTGGAGTGCGTAACTTGAGGCAGTTAGCTAAGGCCCGGGGGAAATAAAGAAAGCAAATTTAATTAATGAACAAATTTTATGGTATTCATTTACTGACTCTCGTCAGAATTTCTTTTTAATTATTATAATCCATAAAACAAATTTCATTTCTTCATGGTTTGTATAATTTGTAAATATTTCTTCTTTTTTTGACATTCACCCATTTATGCTATTTGACACTAGTCGAACTATGTTGTGATACATGCCTAAGAGTAGACATTCACACTTAATTTTCAGTATTAGATATCCACATGTAAATATGCAATTTATGTAAATCAAGTTAATTATTCTGCGTTCAAAAATATAAATTCATAAAAGAAAGCTGTGGGAGTTATGGGTTTTTTACATTCTATTCCGTCACATACGGTATGAACAGATAAATCACAGAAGATGTTGGTAAGCTTGGCAAGTGATTAACCTTTTACACCAAAACAGTTAATTGGTTGAATGATGAAATAAAAATGAAAGTGAAGAGATTAGTTTACATTTATTGTGTTCCCCTTTGCACTGAGGTATTAATATGTAATTGTAAACCCGCCGTCGACTAATTATATACTTGGCCCAGTAATTACAGAAGATTGGTGGTAGTCTTAGCCATTAGTTGCAGTCCTATTACGTGTTTTGTAAAATGTACAATTATTGTAGTAAATTGAAAGCAGTCACTGGTTAAAGAAAATAGACCGGTCTAAAAGAGATTGTTTGGGTATAGTCTGCTTGACCTGGTTAGAAGAGGGATTTGGTGATGATGTTTATTGGATTTATGTAAAGTGTAAGTTTTAATAATTGGATGTTCATTCGACATATTGTCTTGGAACTATTAGTTCCTTGGGTCTCCTTACAGTATCTGCTGTAGTTTATACTTCTCTATGCAAATCAGACCGAATAAAGTGGGAGTGATTTTGTGACTTTGACATTTGTGTATATGCCGGTTTACTTTGGGGTCTCAAAGGTCTGAGCTCGGATTGACAGTACTATAGAGTGCCTCATATGTTTTGTGGTGCAATGACCTACTTTTTGAGTAAGTGACTTTGTCAGTTTTGCAAGTTTGCTCAGGTTGAGGGTATCTTTGCATTCCTTACATTTGTACTTGGTTGTTAGTTTTTCTTATTACTTCTTGACGGTCAGAGCTGTCACGGTGGACTTCGAGAGTAGTTCCTTGTTCTTGGGTATAACAAAAATCACTTCTTAAAATGCTGTCACAAATTAAACGAATAACGTGATTGCGAGATGGCCTTCGGTAATAGATGAAGGATTCAACAGTGTCATTACTCTCATGCGATATTCCTTTTTAAAAAACTCGTTCGGATACTCTGGAAGCCGTCTCCATTTCATTTCAGATTGTGTTCCTACCCGGTTTCTGTCTACACTTCCATCCTGTAAGTAGTATGTTTAAGCGATTGTTTGGTAGTAAAATAAGCAGGAAGCTGGTAAGACATGGAAATGTTGAGACCAAGTCCTTGAAACCTGTTTTTGGAAATCATTTTTCACAATGCCTGTTTCCCAATCCGCCTTGGTTGGGAATCTGCACGTGAAGTCAATTCTGACATTCAATCTAGGGGTTATATAGTCGCTTGGATTGGCTACCAGAAAGTATAGGACGCACCACCGCGGTGTTCATCCATAAGACTATTTTTGGGTGAAGTCCCCACTTCTTACCAAAGGTTTTGCTACAAGCATTGAACGTTTTTTTTTCAAGTACTACACCAAGAAACTTGCCACTGGCGGATAAGGAGAGTACTTTGTTGTTTAGCCAGGGACGTTCGGAAATGTATTTTTTTGGTAGTAACAACCATCAGTGCAATTTTTCTCGGAATAAACGAAACACGAACAACTTTTCAGCTCAGGGGAACGGAGAATAAATAGGTACTAACTACAAGACTACCTGATCCAAAGTTTTCTGCAGCATGAGCGGAAATATGTCACCAAGGCCAATCGAATTATAAGGAGAGAAGTTGTAAATAGTCCAAGAGGCCTTAAATTCTGTATCTTTTGTCTTAATATCATTCCAGGATGAGGATTGCGCAGCCTGCGAAATTGGTGTAATTACGTTTATATAGGACAGTGTGTTTGCGTCCATTAACTCTCTAGAGGAGTCTGTTTAAGTCACATTCGACCTTTTAATAAAGAATAGGCTGAGGTGTTCTTGAGCAGGATCTTATTTAATCTGGCAGAGTCCTATACGGTTCCAACAAAGCCCACCCAAACCGAGGATTTGCATCATTTAATCAATTTCCTATACAAGACAATTCTTATATAAGTTTGTGTTTAAAATAGTTATTGAAGATATCTCTAATAACCTTCCTAAGATTCCTGTACTTACTAGGACACAAAACCTTAAAAGCGACACCCATGACTGTTTCTAGGTTTCTAGTTATGGCCTCTAGGTCCTTAACTGATTCAATTTTTACATCGGGTATTCGATAGAGTTTTGATTTAATAACCCGACCGAATTTCTCCCAGTCAATTTTCCTGGGGTTTCTAAATGGCTTAGGAGCCTCGACCTCGATGTTCACGATGCTTAAAATCCACCCAAGCTTTTATATAATTTTAAATAATTACCTTAGTAATTACCACTCGTAATACAGTTTTCATTCGAAAACAGTTCAAGACGTTATAACGTATGGAGGCTTTGTTTATTTCTACTTAAGACCTACATACATCCGCCTTAAACTGTGAGCCGTTGTTCACTAAATAGCTTTATTTCTTGATTGCAATTAATATTTTACCTTTACGATGTGGATAACCGTTTAACTGCCAAACAATTACAATCAAGTTGAGCAACTGAAGTAGTCACCTTTACCATTGATTCCATCTCGACGAAGAAGCAGCAGCACCACGCATGAGTGATGACCAGACTTGGCCAATAACAACGAATAGAAAAGATGTATCTACACATGTAAGTACATCACCTTGGTCGTCAATATTTCTCTTTTCATTTTCAATTTCAATTTCGATTCAAACTCGCACACAAAGAGAATCGAATTACAAATTAAGTTGCCGTAGTCTTTGCACACTCGATCGAAATGATGATGCACTTTACCCGAAGATGGAGATTGTCTATTTCTCTTGCAGCTTCACAAGGTTATTATCTACAACAGCCTTACAATTGTGATTCCAGATTCGAAAGGCTGCAGCAGCAGTGTAGATCACTGCACCGGCGAAGAAGATCCAAATGGCGACGGTGATGGCGATGGTTTACTTAAAGTCATCTGCCAAATGGTTAGTTGCGTAAAACTGGATAATTCATCTACGGAGGCGAGCTTGTACCTGTTTGACTGCAGGCAGATCGGAAAGCAAATTGCACGGCTAATGGTTGCGCAATAAGGCTGCAATTAAAAGCGGGAGGACCGCATCTCGATAACATTAATCACACTCAACTAATTGGCACTGTAATCGGTTCTGATCCGGGCAAGCTTTCCAATTGCAAAATCGGATTTCCAGGCCGCCAAATTCAAGAGGATGATCGCAACAGGGCGGTGCAGTGGGGAGAAATCGTTTTGCAAAATCGACCGCAAAACTCATACGCTCTGAACAATTTAGGAAATTTCCCAACCATTGAATCACATACTGTGCAGTTGCAGGGGCCGGGGAATATTCATAAACGGAATTCAGGTCAAAACTCATAAAAAGCCGCGCTCGTAATTATTTATTTACGCTCACGTAACACCGCGCAGTGTGGCGATGCGGTATATGGAATGTGTGAAATGGCGATGACACCAGACTGCTACCGTAGTTGATATCGATAACTGAGCGAAGACGACAATGACAGGAGTGTTGTTTGTTTTCAATTGACACTCGGTGGTGAGGTCGTATTAATTGATGTCTTTAATTGCAGGGTTGTTGCTAATTTGAAGAGCTTTGGATGACACGAACCTTTGCTCAACAACGTGGTTGTTATGGTTATTAACATAATGTTAATGGCGTAGCAAGGCACATACCGCAAGAGGTCTTCAATCCAAAGTTAATTGTTTAGAGTGTCGACAAATGGTGAACGTCCTTACGACATATTATGTATTTGAAATGTAAAATGTAAATTTTCATCCACGACGCAGTAAATTGCACTTAACGGCTTTAGTATTATCAGACGACTGTTAATGTCTTTTAAATTGAAGTTCTTTTACTGACGAAAATATGAATATGCATATGCTGGACAATGATGAAATGGATATGCATACATACCTATGTAGCAACTCACAATGGCGCCGTAATTAAGTACCTAGTACGCAACATAGGATACTTAACGAAAATTATTTGGTTATGTAATCGTTGCCTTTCGCAAAGTTCATATCTAAGATAATACCGTTCGAATTGATCCCTTTTACCATATTTTGTACCAAAATTCAGAAATTCATGGAGAAACGTCTTATGTGTCAAAGGTTCTAATATGAACGAATGGCTGACAGGGTTTTGACGTTAAAATATGTATAATGTTGGCAATACCTAAAGATCGTGGTCGTGGTCGTGGTCTTCCCGACTTAACTTTAGAGTAGTAATCGTAGATAAGAATCTCCTCAGAATATAATATAATATATATAATTTGATAAAAAAGCAAGTAGATTTAAAGTTCTGTTTTGAAGACTCCTTCAGTTCGTTTTCCAATGCATCCGTCAGAACAACGTTTTTCAGCTCTCAACAAAGACAGATGAATGATATAAGAACTGTTGGCAATCTGTAATAGGCTGAACCATGAGTCTGTGAGAGCTACTTTTTGACAGATGACGCGTGAGTCGTGTAAACCTGTCATTGCATTTTTGTTACGTATTGTTTAACATTTTATCGTGGAAATGAACTTAGCCCGGGACAGCATCTACAAACAGCTCTACAAGTAATGTGGTTCGTGCACTTAGAACAACTTATGGTCTACATATCGGCCAGTTTTCATTATTAAACAATACACGACCAAATATATCACATCCACCGCATAGTGAAGAAAATATTGGAGCGGTAGTTGAGATTGTACGCAATGACCGCGAAGAATCTATTCGGCGCCGTTCTCAACAGCTTGTCTAAATGGCTTGTTGTATGCAACGATTTGATGTATTTTACGTAAGGATCTTTTTTTTAAATACAAAATTCAACTCGAGCAAGAATTAAGTCGAAACGTTACAGTTTTACTTTTTGACCTGTTGAAAAGCTTGAAGATAATTTACTGTTTTCGATAAGTGAAGAGCTGCCATTACATTCAGACAAAACCACGATAACGAATTATTTGCGGCCTCAAATTAAAGACTGTGATCTCCAGGACATTTGGTACCAATAAGACTATTTGTTTTATTGCGAGAGCAATTTGGTGAACAATTAGTAATTCGGACTGGTGTATTCACCGCCTAGATCGTATGAGAACACACCTCTAGACTTATACTTTTGGGGCTATGTGAAGTCCGAAATCTACATAAATAAGCCAGGTACGATTTAGGAATAGAAGCCAACATTACTCGCGATATTCGTCAAGTACCACTCGCTATAGTTTGACGCATCACTTCAAAAGGGACCATGTAAACCGGAGTTACGGCCAACATTTGATAGAAATAATCTTTAAAAAATTAAAGTTAAGAATGGTTCTTTTGTTTAACAATAGAAATAATCAGATAAAGTTGAACTAATTTAGAAAAAGTACCTCTAAATGAATCATCCTTTACTAAGAACGGATCCTTGGAACACTAGACGCCTTTTGACACCGCAGCTAAGGTATTCGCGACTAGATACGAATAGGTATAAATACGAATAGGAACACTCCTATCATACACAGTTTGTATGTCAGCGAATGTGTGTTGACATTTTTGAAAAGGTGAGATCAAGTTCTTGTAGAACTCCACAGGAAGCCACTACAAGAATTGGTAATGAATATTCAATTTATCTGTTTCGAATGCAAGACATAAAACAAAACTGGCCTACATGTTTTCCGTCTCATAGAAGTTACTCTCGTCTATTACCAGTGCTGCTTATATGTATTTCCTTTTGATATCGAAGATAAGCGATCCTTGGAACTCGGCACATACTTTCCTAAAGAGATTTAGAATGGCAAATGCTTTAATCTTAGAATGTCTAGTACTTTATAGGAACACCGGGCTATCAGCAAAAGAGCTCTTCTTCTGGCTCAGTTGTAAACGTGACGTTATCGTGTCATTATGGGTTCAGTGTGCAGGCACACCGCCACACCGTTCAAAAGTGTGTGCGTGAGTACACTCTTTTAGACCTTAAGCCATCAACCAGACATAGATTTGTGAAGAAAACATAACTGACGTAGCAGGCAGGATCGTAGAAAAGCTAAAAATGCATCGCCAGAGAGTCAACCCGGCTTATTTCGCGGTTGGATTTGGGCCTACATCCATATACATAAGATTATGCTGACGAAAGAATTGAAACCGGACGACCATATACAATGCCGTGAACATATACAAGGAATCTCGATGAACTAAGAGCGAGCTTACCGGAGACGCTTCTTGATCAATGGCCTCATCCAGTTCGCAGCGCCACCTTCACAAAATAGTTTGTTTCTTTTACTCTTTGGTAGCGGAGCTTCTTTTACTGAGACTGACCAAGTTGCGCCATATCAAATTAATAAACCCAATCGTGATGTGCAAGAAACCCGTAGACCCGTCTTTTTCCCATAGTTAAGGGTACCTGCTCTCGCAAATACTGTCAATCCATTTGTTTTAATTATTTCAACATGCAACATCCTGTTAATTGGTAAAGTAAAGCAGTCGTTTACCATTCGTGGGTCTGTCGTTAATTATAAGCTTTGATGATTAATCATATCAAATTGATATACTTTTCTCCACACAACCATTAAAACTCGCAATATTTCGCCAATTTGCATGTTCGAGATCATTCATCACCTTGACTAACTGTTTTGCTGATCAGAGATACATTGAATTCAATTAATCATCGCTGGAGCCGCTCATGTTTCATTGAAAAACACAAAAGCAGTTTTGTTGTTTTCCACCAATAATTACACCTTGTTGACAAATTGTGTGCCGATTTCGACACGACGAACCGCCAGCAGTCACAATGTAAACACTCGCCCTATTTTCGCCCGTTTTAACGCTATAATTGAAATTCAAATCATGCGAATCCCAATCAAGCCGCGCGGCATTTTCATCTGCAGACCATATCGCTGTTCGATTGTGAAACATGAATTGATTAGCTGGCACTATTTCACATGGAGAATTATTTTCAATGTCAATGTTTTATTGATGGTTTTTCGAAAGTTTCGGATCGCGAAACGAGCAATCCCTTTTCATCTAATTTAACACCGTCTGGGCATAGGGTCGACTATCGCAGATTAATGTTTCCGATAAGTGGTTAACTGCGGTGACCTTTTTATCCGGCCACCATATTTTCGAAATAAATCATTAAAACCCAAACTTCCAACTTCGAACAATCAAATGTGCTGTTTTAATTAAGCGAGTAACTGAACGTACAAATACCACGCGATTGGATGAAGACAATAGCCATCGGATGGATGATTAATTTGTGGGAATGTTTAGGTGGAATCACTTATTAATCATAAATACTTTGGAATTCCTTTTTCTGCAATTAAATTAGATTTCTAAGTTAAAGGCAGCAGGTCGGGATTGGAAGGCCAACCTTGAATTAGTTTTAACACGCGGAACTATTAAGAATTTGATCTCTGTAAAGCGTAAGCAACTAAGATTAATGATGGCGATATCTATAAAGGGCAACATTTCAACATTGATGCACACACCTTTCGAAATTTTGAATACAAAGTGCCAGGCTTTTGAAATTTCCTGCGAACAATGTTCTCATTGACAGTATTGTGAAAAGTGTCGGTGGCTTAGGTTCGCTTTGATGCATGGGCTCCTTAACTACAAAAGATTACTACACCTATTTAATCCGCTGACATTTTACTACAATATCTTGAAATAATTACGGCATGATGAACGATCTGCGGTGCATTTGTGGGCAGCACAGTGTGCGAGATGATGAAAGAGATTTGGTAGTTTAAAGAATTGGTAGAATTATATGGTAATATCCTAAAATGATTTCTAACAAGTTATCGACAGAAGAAGAGCTAAGAGTGTTCATTGTTTTTTTTTCAACAAAATAGCTTGTGTTTGAGAAACAAACAATGTCATGCGATGGCAAGTGTAGAGAGTTTGACGTTCGATGTTGGGCTTAACGACTAATGTCTCTGGCTTATTGGTATGGATCATCAACAAGGCGACCTACGGACTGGTCCAAATATTATATTATTTACTCCACATGGAGCATGTTAGGGTTTTCCATGTGATTGTGACTGTGTTACCAGCATCACAGTAAAGATGTATGCGCCAATGAGCCCTCGAGCATAAAAGCAACTATTAGTTGCATGGAATGGGGTTTCGCGAAGCTTAAGGACACACGGAATGCAGGAATGGGCTAAAAATGATTTAGCGATGAAAATCGGAAATGTTTTCGTGCATGCCTAGGGCCCAAACACTAAAAGTTTGGGTAACTTACGTACCTAACGGGTTCCCGACCCGGGAAGAGTTTCTGCTTGAGACACGATAGCCTTCAATAAGGAGCACTCTGCTTCTATTTGTCCAGACCAAACGTTATGGCATCCGCAACAGCTTGATCTTTAAAGCGCAGATTTGTGTGCATTCGCTTGAAGTGGCCGAGGCAGTGCAGTCGACGGGTGTTGGTTTTTTGGATTGCATCCGCATCTTGGTACAGCTTATAGAGTTCGTAGTTATATCTTCTCCTCCATTCGTCCTCCCCGCATACGGGACCGGAAGTGCGACAAAGAAATGTTCTCTCCAAAGTGCTTTAAATTTGCTTAGCTTTCCTGCTTATCATCCAGCACTCGGCTCTATATACCTAGTAGAACTAGGAGTATCATTATTTTGTAGAGCTAGCACTTCGTCTTCGCAGTTTTGAACCCATTTGTGATTTCCTAGGTTAAGTCTCATAGGGATAACTCGGAGGTAGTTAATATCGGTATTATTGTTGCAAAAAGTGACTTTCTGTCCTAGGTGGTGGACAGATGCTACTTTGTTTCTTGACAACATTGTCTTCATTTACTTCAAGACCAACTTGTTTTCTCTGTTCGCGATGATGTCGTCTGCGTTTGTCAACAACTGGACTGGTTCGTTTAGGATAGTACTTTTCGTTTGTACGTGCCCTGTGCGTTATGTGTTCCAGTACAAGATTGAAGAAATCACACGACAAGGTCAAATCCGGTGCATATTTGGAATAGTTCAGATGAACTGTTCCCAAATTGAACATTGCACTGCATGTTTTCAGTTTTTCCAGGATCCCAATGTTCCTAGTTATTAATTCATTATTAGACGGTTTAAACATGGTTAGGTAAGTCCTTTAACTCGCCGTGATCGGATTTCTGCAACGCGTTTGAGCTCGATTCCTCCTCGACTTTTGTGCACCATATTTGTCTGCTTGAGTGAGCGGATTCCATTGCATGGTGTACTTCGCAATGGAGCTGTCTTCTCGCTGTAGGCTGTATCTGATCGCCTGTCACTTCCTCCGTATATTTATGTCTATAGATTCTTGTCTCGTTCTTTGGTAAAGTTGGTCCTTCTCATAATATACCAAATTCATGCCTTTAAAATGAATCCAAAGAAGTTGTCCTACAAATGATGTATCACATATGTACAAATATACATATAGACAACCCTTTAGCTGCAAAATCCCATTTACCTCGTACTTAAGTAATAAATATTTTGAATAGTTTTTGAAAACCTACAGACACTCGTTTGCATTGCGACATAGTTCGTATGTCATGCCCAATCGGCAAGGTGGCATATCATCATTTTGCGCGATGACGTGATAAGACTCCAACGACTTGATGGATGCCAAAAGTTCTTTCCTTGAAAATTTGCATTAACTATTGATGCACGAGTGTAGATATGCTGTCCAAGAATTTTATGTTTCTCAAGAAAACAAGAAGAGTTTAATTTACGCAAATGCTTTTCTATATCAATTTATTTAAATTTGCTGTTAACATTTAAAAATCCTTAAATCTTTCCATCTAGTAAACTGCAACAAACATATATGTATGTATGTAAATGTATTAAAAAAAGCTGTTTTGTCTTTCTTGGAATTAGAATTAAACAACTTCTTCGTGCGAGAAAGAGTAACGTTGCAGAACTAGTATTTGGGGTAAAAATATATATGTATATATAATGGCATTGGTAAGTTAACGCCCCAAACATTCTTTTGAAGTGTGGTAATGGCATACATTTATTTGTGTGTAATATTCATACGTATGTATGTATGTATGTATATAGATACCTGAAGGATCTACGACTGTACGTGCCGAGCCAAATGATGAGGTTACAGACGTTTCGGACAACGAATTTATGATAACGAAATAGGAATGGACGTTTTTTTAAAGCTACAGGCTTTTCGTCTGAAACGGATCATAAGATACTGTATCTTCCTTCTTATGAAACTTAAGTTAAAATAGCGTTGCTGCGCTGCAATTTTTTGTTGAACTACAAGAACATCTTCGAGCATTTATGCTTGTTACATTATGCATTTTATATGTATGTATGTACATATATATGTATGTACTTTATAGGAACTAATGCTACAACTCCAACAAAACATAAATTCTGCGCAATATGTCTATGTGATCCAGAACCCAGCTTCTCCATTCGCGTTGAAGAATATATTCTTTACATGAATGGAAGGGGCCTTCTATTTAATGCCATGTCCGAATGGCAATTTTCCCATAACAGTTATACTTTCGAATGTTTGTCAGACGAAAGTGAGAGATAATGCCGTGAAAAAAATTCTTTTAGATAATTGGCTGGGATTCGAACCTCAAACCCCTCGGTCCGTAGTCCAACACACTTACCACTTGAGCCACGGTGCTCACATTTAGCGAAATGAGCTTTAGATTTAACTGAAGTGCCTCCATTGAGATTTGGTATTGACATTTGCTGTCAAACAGACTGTCACAGATGTTTATCTTTTATAGTTTCCAGCAGTGGATATAAGTTTTATTGCTGTCTATACCTAATTAAAACCTAGAATTACCAAAGTAATTATCAAACATTTAATGATTGAATTGCTTAATGTATTTCGAATTCGTTTGACATTTTCGCTTTTTGTGTTTCTAGTTTGTGTTTCTTTGTCAGCCTACGAAAGTGACGTTCGTTGACAAAGAAAAGGATTGTTCGATTTGTGTCGTATGGGGATTTACGTGGAATTTATGTACTTTAATTCTCAGATTGAGAGGGATTTGTGAGACGTCAAATTGTATGGGGAATCTTCGGGATTTAGTGAAGAAGTTAGTGGATTTAGTTACATCCTTCCTAAATCTCGGATTGAGTATTGGTAGAGACATACGCAGTATAAGCTTAATATCCGCTTTGGATATGGTATAAAAACGATTGGGGTTGCCATTAGTGCAAGAATGTCCCCGTAAAGTGCCGGCAGTATATTCTAAAACCGAAGAGCGTAAAACTTAACAAAGAAAATTATTTATATTTTAATTTGCAATACAATGATTCAAATCATAATTCTGCGTGATGACGTGGGTCCTGTAGTAAGAACGCACGAGTAAAATGGTAAAAAATGCAATTTTGTTGTAAGAATTGATCTACGAATTTGTGGACTATACATATTATGTATGTAAGTTAATGTTGGTGACTGAATGTATGGTGGCTTATACAGTGAATAACCTACCAATTCCACTTGGGATCCAGTTTGAACTATGCAAATGTTGATCTGAATTAATTTATTTAACTTTGTTGTTGACATTTTAGTCGTTCCTTCTAGTATATCGCGAAACCACTTAAATAGGTTGACCGCTGAAGAGCACCTTCAGTTTTTCTTAGAGTCGTAAAGAAACAACACAACGTGCTAGTAGTTGGGTTATAAAAACTGTATAATGGCATCGTTAAAATTGGCAAGTTAACACCCAAAATAATCTCTGCAAGTATAAAAACGACATAATTTTTTTCTTGTCTGCAGTTTACGTATATCCTCATTGCATGCATAGCGGTATGCATATTTGAAGCATCAACGACTCCACTTCCTGATGATGCAGACTCCTCACTCAACATAAATGAGGAACCTAAGGTTTCCGAGAAAGTTTATCATTTCAAAACATTGTGCGATAGTTTAGAAAAAAATTTAAAGCAAATCTATGACAGGGGTTTTACGGCATTGAAAATTATTCCGCTGTGTTTGTGCCTTAAAATCTTCTCCGCAAAGTATGGACACCGCCAATGCAGTACATACTAAAATCTAACAACACCAGGCTTTCAAACAGCTAGTGTAAAGTTGAAACACGATTGGGTTGTAAGTTTCTACAGGATAAACAGAAAATCAGGAATAGCACATCATTGAAACGGCCACCTCGGCTCTGCTGGCAGTTGTTCAAGCTGTCGTTACAATATTTGATGACTCAGTCCATTAAGTGCGGCGTTATTCTGACAATAGTGTCTCGAATGTTATCCTCGAGCTCGTCCAAAGTCGAGCAACTACAGCTTGGATAGATAGATGTTGTTAACTCCTGGCCACAGAAGGTTGGTTAACATCTCTCTACACCTGCAACCATTGACAAAAACGGTGTCTGCTTCCCCGTTTCGACAGAAATAAGGTACGATGATGCCGCTATGCCACAAAGCGCAGCAAACATTCAGTCGTTGTAGATGCATTAGGACATCTGAGCCTTAACCATCAAGTTTCCTCAACAAACGAGGATACTGATATGCTAAGAATTTTTGTCTCCTTTGTTGGGGAAACTTGATGGTTAACGCCCGGGTTTTCTCTGAACTATAGTAGGTAACACCTGAAAAAGAAGGTAAACGTACATTCTATTGATTGTGCTACCATCAAGTAAAAGAAATTAGTTGCAATTTGAGTTTCAAGTATTTTTGTTTTGAGTGTAGTTTCTTGTAGTTGAAACTAATCGCGTTTATGACTTTCAGTGTACCTGCTACTGAACTTATCTCAAATCTTATCTGAAAGAGGTGTTCTTCATGTAACAGCAGAACTTTTACGATCAATTGCGTTCAAATAAATGATTGTTTTTTGAAAGTAATATGAATCTTGGTTTTGTTTGTAGATATGGTTTAATAAGTTTTGCAGGAGTACAAGGAAAAGAAACTGCGATCCAGCTACTGAAAAGCAGAAATATGCTACAATGAACCGTTCCTAGCTAAGCCGTGGAACTCTAACGAACAGAACTAAGAATCTCACTTGAAGGGTATATGAGAAGATTACAGCTTTATTAAGGAGAGGGAAAGGTCCATGATTTTGAGAAGGCTTTTAATTGTGTCAACAAAGGGAATTTATTTAGTTTGCCTTCAAGAAATGCGATCCTATGTCTTATAAAAACCATCGACCCGTATCCTTGTTTAATGGCGCAAATAAGATCTAATCCAACGTTCTCTGCGAATATTTAAAACCAATGTGCAATTTGTGAACAGTCCATCTGGTCTATTCCAAACATTCATCGGATTTCGGCAAGGATATGCGCTATGGAGGAGGTGTAAACACGTGAAATTTTCAGACGACAATCCAGATGAAGATTCATCACCTAGGACAGAATGTCACTGTTTGCAACAATAACTTCGAATTGCTTAACGAGTCTACCTCTCTCACAGTAAATATGAACTCTACGAATGACATCCTAGTGGAGATTCCGCGAAGACTTTCCCTATAAAATGGCTGGTACTTCCGTTTGGCGGAGCAAATGTGTTCAAAACTCATAACTTGGAAAATGAAATGCATGCTATACACATCGTTGTTCCCGCTAGTTCTATGTACTTTATAGAACAGAGTGCTGAACGTTAAGCAGGAATGCAGAATAGATTTGGGCACTTTTGATAATTTTCGATTCCGCATGCGAGAATGGCGAATGGAGAAGAAGATACAATGGAGAACTCTATGAGCTGTACCAAGAGTGGACGTAGTAAAAAAACCAGAACATGTCGCCTATACTGGCTTCATAGTAATAATGCTCCAGCCGAGAGCATCTTCGAATCACAGCCCTCAGATTCGGAACGACAAGAAACGACCGAAACCTGGCTTTAAATATCAAACTAACGTGGGTGCAAGAGCTTTTGGTCTAAACCACTGGAAGCATCGTGCTCGGGATTGATACTTTTTATTCGTTTAGTAAGTTAGTCACTATTACCAATTTATTTATAGAAGAAATATGACAGTTTTTAATTAAAAGTCATCTAAAAACACAAAAGACCAAAATAAGTAGCAAAAGTATACCCTTTGTGTATCGTGAAAACGATGTCGTCTTTGACATTTTTTTTGGGATTACGTGGAGCCAAACTATCATTAAAACGATATCGCTAAATGATTGTCGCCGGGCGTGACTTCTGTACTGCTTCAACCACGACGTCTCCCCCTCGTCGTGCAATAGCATACTGGGAACACTCCTGCCCATAGAGTGGTAAAGGAAACATTGCAACTGAAAAAAACTTTCGACAGTAGTGCACGTTCAAAGAATAAGAGGTGAGGAAACTATGTATATACGTCCATAAGTCATAAGCCAACAAAAAAGAATGTTTGTTTTTGAAAGTTTACTCTTTGAAAGTTTCGTTAGGTAAATAGGTGTGTTAGGTAAATAGGTGTCGAGAAAGTGTAACAGAAATATGCCGCCTTAGTCCTTTCTTTGTAATGATATAAGAAACAGTATTTTCTCTAATCTTTTGGCATTTTTGTTCGTTTTCAGTACTCCCAGGAATGTCCAGTAACAAATTACGCTCGAAATTACCAAACAAATATGGCGTGGCAATTGCAAAGAGTATAAAAATCTTATTGAAATGCATTTATTTTTATATTTTATATTCTTCCAGATATCCCATGCAGGGGAACACAATGGATCTATTGAGATCCGAGTGAGATTAGCCCTCCTTATGCTTTTTTTTGCAGTTACCCTCTTAACCTATGGCTCTAAACTCGCGAGTGTCTGACAACTGTCTTGAGAAAGCTACTCGTGTAACAAATTGCCTTTCGGATACGGAATAAAACAGATTTTTATTTGCGTAAAGAATATAACACCCACAACATGTGTGTTTAATAGAAGCTAGGCCCTATTTCCCATCGACTTGTCACCACAAATGTGTATTTTTTTTCACATATATAGGTCCATGGGACGTATACGCGATTTTTTCATGGACCATAGGTTAAATATGGAAAAGCGTTTTTGACCCAACTTCATACTCCCTCTTGAAATTGATTGTAAAAATGTGATCCTAGCTGAGGTCTATAAACCTCATCGGTTTCACAGATTACCTGGTAGAGCGTTGATATAGTTCGTATGGTGTTCTAATACATAGCAATGTTGTTTTGTTTTCTACTACGGTTTGTACGAAAGGATTGTCCAGCGGTTAACGTTTAGCTTGGATATCCTTTCTCTCTGTATGGCTTCCTTTAATCCCAATCAGTACCTAGTAATATGCCTGATATAGTTGTCCATCCCATTGCAGGGTTTGTATTCAAATGCCACGAACCCTGTTGGTTTAAAATTTCTCCATAATCTAGTTCTTCAAGTGTAGCTGTCTTTCTTTTAAAAGAGATTTCAAATTCGTTCACTGGATCATACTTGCATCTACAATGCATAAACGTATTACAGATAAACTATGACTAAAATCGAAGGCGATAATCGATGACTTCATTTCAAGACGGAACAACTAGATACACAACACGAACCACTTAATTAAGCCAAACGTTTCATATAACTAAATTACTATCGAAGCAACAACCTTACCTAGGAATAGTGTGTTAGGGTAACGCTCACATTACACTACACCAGCTTCTCGTGTTTCCTTCCGCCACCTAATTACTTTGCTGCACTCACGCAAACACGTCTTATGCAGTCACGCAGTATAGTACAAAGCCCAGTGTTCGTCACCGTGAAAGATCCACATGCCATTTGCGTCATTTGACTCAGTTGAAAGCAGCGAGGTAGTTTGTCCATTTATCATCTTCAACTTTGAAGGCTGTTTACCAAATATCTTCCACATTACGGACAAGTATACCTTTTGGAGTGCGCGATCGAAGAAGGATGTTAGCTCAAGGGAAAAGAAAGACAATAATTAATGACGCAACAGATAATTCTTTTCTTTACCTTTGTTATGTGGATGGCGATTGAGAGTGGATCTGTCGGTCTATCTTTAAATGTCGATTAAAACCAAAGAAATGGAAAGTACTTCCGGTAGCTTTAACAAGGAGAGTTTTTGTTGTAGCAAATTGCTTCAATATCTACATATAACGGTATACCAATTATGTTCTAATTTTTAAGCAATAATGTAGAAAATAAAATTACTTTAATAGTAATCACAATTAAAAAAGGAGTTGGCATACATATGTATTAATAACTGTGCCAACGCCTTCAAAGATTCAAATTTGATGATGACCATCGTATTAGTGGGTGCACTTGTAAGTCAGGTACGACTTATAAGTACAAGTATAAATAGAGGGAGTTTAGGTCGAGTGTGTCAAGAAAAATATTGTTAGCAAGCTAATTTAAACTCGTTTATATAGAGGTACTCACTAAAGTAGAACCAAAACTCTATTCTAAATCAAACAAAATTTTTCTTTCAATTTCCTTTACTTTACAATATCGCCATCTAGTTGTGAGGAAAGATAATTAACTATGTATGCGATAAAACAAAATATGGACCAATACGAATATGTTAATATTCTTGGCAACGTTATGCTCACGTTTATCGAGAATAACTTGCTCTTAATATGGATATTTGCGCAGGATAATGATCCAAACCATACCCCAAAGAAAGCCAAACAATTCTTCAAGGACCATAACTTAACAGAGTTACCTCGGCTAGCTAAATCTCCGAACCTACTTTCGATTCAAAATTCATAGAAAGAACTCAAAACTGCAGTAGGTAAGCACCAAATCAAAAATAAGACAAAATTGTGCAAAAGAAATGGTCATCCACACCTGGTAAGTGATGCCAAGCTCTCATCAGTTTAATGACGAAACGCTATGAAGCTGCAATGCAAAATAATGGATACGCAACCAAGTATTAGTTATAAAAGCTTAAATGGCGTCAAAATTTAAATGTTTCGTAAGCTTTCGAAACGAAGAGGTAAAGCTCTATTGTAAACTGGTGACTGGCATAGGGAGAGTGTTCAAAGAATAAAAATCAGAACTATAAATACTAGAATATTTTATATAAAAAATCTAATAAATAATAAAAGGAGGCCAGACGAATATGGATATGAATAAATAAACTTCATTTCGTAACAGAAGAGTTAAAAAACAAACATGTAAAAACAACCCCTGGATGCAGTAATTTTGAATAGCTTAGTGGTCAGTGGCGCACATAGGGGTGTACCCCAGAAGTCTTAATTAAGCCCAGTATTGCTTACTCTGTTGTTCAATTAATCTTTAGGTATGTATGAAAGTAGTAAGGAGTTCGCTTACAAAGATGGTACTGTCATTGTTATCGATCAATCCAAAATAATGCAAATACTCGTAAATATGCAGAGAAAGGTGTTATGCGGGTTAACCATAAAATGAAGGAAAGAAACTAGTCTTTAAGGATGGCTTTGACTTAAGAGAAGATGCAGAAGAGGAAATATGATACATTTTCTAGTACATTTTCTAGTATATATATATATATATATATGTATGTGTATCAAAATTGTGCGCAACAGGTTCAAGGTACCAAGGACCTAGCTTCTCACAATGTTTTTTTAATTTAAGATTTGATAATCTTTTTGATGACAGATACACTCTCGGATGTTTCTCAGATGCCCACGAGAAGTGTGGCTGTGAAAAAGCTTTCAGGTGTTCGACTGATCCACGAACCTCTCGCTCCAAAGCACTAACCAACGCTCTAACAACTTGGGTCACAGAGCCCACGATTTTCTGGTGTAGTGATTTGAAACTCAGGTGTTGTTAGGTTTCTTTACTTAGTGGGTGGTAACTGAACTAGTAGGGTTTTTATTTTGATATTTGCTAAATAAACATATACTGTATACACGTCGGTTAGTCACGGAAGGCTATGCTCTAACTATTTTTTTACCTTACTGATTTTGGCTTAATGTGGAATTTAGTGCAAATTGCCCGGCCGTACTATGCCAACTCGTCAAACACTTTGAGCTCTCGCCTTAAAGTGCCTGGAACAACATGTGATAGAAATGGTGCTGAAAGCGCTCGTAGTGGTCGTATCGACGAGAATATCGCCACTATGTCTGGACGTCATGGATACCACGTGTATTCTGACTGGTGGAAGATATAAAACAGTGACCAACGAGTTTTATTGACGCGAATTGATGATTTGAGACTGAAGGACATGTGGTTCCAACCGTATACACAACTCGTGCGACAACGGACATTTCGAAAGATGTATTTTTTGGTAAATTAATGTCTCGTTTTGGCGGTTTGTGCTGGCAGGCAAAATCGCCCGATTTTACAGCTCCAGACTTCGTTCCTTGGCATTTTTTTAAGCCACGGGTATATGAGAACTACCCACAGACTCTGCAAGCTTTCAAAGAGATTATATTCGTATGTTCGGCGAAACGCGTACATCATTTAGTATATTATAAATATTAAGTACAAAAAGAAGTACACTATGTTCTTAAAGAGTTAAGGTTGGATAGTAGATAAATTAAACATTTAAATTAGTGACGAAAAGTAAGGCAACGTAAGGGTTCTTAGAGCAAAGAACATCTGTGATATGAGCGTAGCTCCATTCCTTCCACAGTAGGGAGTTGTCCACAATATTAAACAATGGAACAGGCTCGAGAAGGTTGACGCCTTGCAGGTATAGTTGGGTTGGGTTGGGTTGGGTTGGATGGTTATCCCCGCTCAGTAGGGATGCTGGATGTATCACAATGGACTAGAGGAAGGTACATTGTGATACCACTATAGGAAAAATGAACCGAAGACCTACATACATATAAAACTTTCACCTGAGATAAGACTCGGAACAAACGGTAGACATTCAATCAGTTTGACTTGTTGACGAAACTGTTTAATTTACTTAAGTCTAGTCTGACTAGATCGTTTAGATCCACGAAGAGGCACTCGCCTGGAGTTTTCCATCTCAAAACCGATAGGACAGAGCAGGTCATGGTTTCTTCGCCTTCCTCGTCTCTACAGCTTCTACAGCCGTTAACGGGAGCACCAAGCCTTTTGGTGTATCTACCTACCATCCGTAGTGCAAAGTCTAAAAGTATGGCCATTCCCAGGGAATTAATACCTTCTAAAATTGTACATGCCACTTCGACTAGATATACGTACTTCATATTCCTTGTTAACCTCTCAATTGGGATCTCAAGTAAATGCTGTATATGACAATATACCTAATCGTTAAGTCTATTACCTCAAGTTGAAGACATGCCCACGCGCTCTAGTGCCTTCATTAATTGACTTGCGTATATGACAACAAAAGCAAATCAAGATCACTATTGATTTCCGGGACGTTCAGTCTAACACTTTCCATTTAATTACGTAGGAAACATGAGTTGTTAAAACCCGCGGTAATATTTAAATTGCCTCATCAATCAACGCGCAAACTGCTCGGATCGCTTTCCTTCCAACCACGAATTAATTGAGCATCGGTTTCGAAACAATTTGAAAGACTGGACGGCTTTGCAAGAAGTGCCCGAGTGCCAAAGAAATAGTCCAAGCCACAGGCTATGTAACATTGTATGATGACTTGTCCAACATGCATTCAATTATAAATTAATTACTTGATCACTGGGAGCGTTGATGATGAGAAGGATTATCGAGCCCGTAAGGATTACTCTCCAACCTTCTTAGAAAGCCTTACATAAGAAAACAAAAAATAATAACGCCGACCTACTTGCGAAGCTTCAACAACGACGCTCGTGTTAAGTCATCAATTGTCTCATCTGCTCTAATTGACATCTAGCAACACAAAGCCCAGGCATCTAGCAAATACACGAATTCAAATTATGGTTTCATTCGTGTCAAATTCAAAAGCGAAAGTGAAGCAAATTCTGCAGAAAAAAAAGATGATTGCTTGACGGTCCGCTCATTCATTGTTTCCAAATTAGAGGCAAATCTTGAAGATTTAATGCCACTTCAGTGCACTCCAAATGTTGGTAAATAATGACACATTGAAGTGCTCCGCCGGAGGTGGGCAGCAAGGGAAGAGAATATATTCTCAAATTAAACTGGGTCGTTAAGATGGGCATAAGACAACCGAGTTAAACGGTTATATAACAGGTCTCGGTCTTGGGAACGATACGCGCCACAATTTTCGCCATCAAAAGTTACTGCAAATTGTGTTTCTAATTTTAGCGAGTAATTAAGTAGCATTGTGTTGCGGAGCTTTTAATTTTTGGCTTTATGTGTCGTTTAAGTGTCCATTGATTAGCATCTTGCAGATGTTGTCTAAATGAGTAAAGGAAGCTTCAAGTTTATAACGTGAAAGGACTTCGTTTCGAACTGAATGTGTTGCCTTTCGAATTGCAATGTTTTTGTGAATATTCTCAGATAGTTTGGATATTGAGATAAACGATCAGCTACTGATCATTAGAGATCCTCTTGAGGAATAGTGATCCCATCATCTTGTATCAGTATGCATCTAATGAGAACGTATCTTCTGGAGTAAAAAAAACTTTGCCTGACTGTTTTAGATGGCAAGTTGTGGACCTGTGTGTGACAGACAAGGCCTCTTAACAGACCGCGTGAAATCCATAATTGGGATTGGATGACACCCTGCAATATATTGTCGAACACACGCTTCCTTGTTCTCTATATTTACAAAGGTCTCCGGAATAACATTCGACTTGATGGATCATAATAAGTCACGATCAGCACCACGTATCACATCAAGTGCCTTTCTGGAGGTCATCAAACATTCCCAAAAGTCTTAGAGATGCCACCAAATCCCTGGATTCGATTGAAAATGCCTACATGCACTTAGATATCAAGTTTGAAGCAAATCTGTTCATCCGATTAGGATACGCAGAATGAATTATTGGACCAAATTTGAAACTTTTTTGCGAAACCAATCGACACTTGCCCTATACGTCCATATAAATTTATATACATACAAGTGAAAAGGAACATGAAAACCGATCGATCAAAGGAATCGAGTGATGAATAGGGAAACTGAAATGTACATATGTGCCTAAGGAAGATCTGAGGTAGATCTGTAGAAATGATTGATGAGAACTATAATAACATAACAGTAAACCCTATCTACATATATATGATTTATATCCATAGTATCTAGAATATGTATGTTAAAGGTTATCCAACAAGAGGTGTCATTTTAAATTTCATATCAATGCTAAACTGTCAAAAGTTAACAACAATTGGGTTGACTTTTGAGAATTAAAAATTAGGAGGACATGGATTGGTCCATACTCGCGCAACGTATTATAATAGTGGAATTTTCAAACAAACGGTGAATATATATGTATGGAAACTTTTGGTAAAGTACATATTGCTATTGGTTATGTCATCATCAAGCGCCTTTTCGCACAACTGTATTGAATTTAATCGATTAATTTGACTCGGACAGGTTAGTGATGTGACTCACTCCAACTTGTATTTGTACAGCAAGGCCAGCTGACAATATCGCCGACGGCGACGCTGCTGAATCCGGATGTGCGAATTTTCAGGCGATCACAGAAATTGGCCCTATCCGCAACCACTTTGCACCTTATTTTGCATAAAGACCATGGCCTACATGCTTATAAAGTCGACTTGGTACAAAATTCAAACAACAACATATCATGAACAAGATCCTGATTTTATACCAAATTGTTCATAAAGTTCATTTCTATTAGTCTGGGCACGTAAAAACATTGTCAAAACCCAGTGGAACAACGGGTACTTTTTTGACTGGGGGTTTCATTGGTCTGCGCATATATCGTGATCATTTCAGTCAGCGGATTTCAGTACTGAACGATGTTAACTGCTTTTTCTTTATCTAAAGTTAATGCGAGTGTCGTGGATAATATTCATTTTCAGCAGGACAGGTCTACGTTTTACGTAGCTAATGAAATAATGGCTTCTCTGAGTGACAAATTTCCGAAATGGTAACAGCAATTGGCTGCCGAGATCGTGGAATTTAACAGCGTTCGAGTTATTCCTTTGAGGTTGTAGACAAAATCTAGGCAGACATTTGATATTGTATTCCATTTCTAACTTTAAAGATTGTGCCTTAGATTAAGATAAACATATAAAAACTTTTCATAAAACACGGTGCCCACTGCGAATACACATATGTATGCCCAGTGGCTTAGATATTCCAAACGACAACAGTTGACTACCATGCTACTCCTTTCTACTATGAACTTATTTTGTGTTTTGAAGGTCTAATAGGCCTCTTCTATAAATCCTTGCTAAAGAGATACTGTGTATTGGTCTGCCTTTAAGGACTCCTGGCAATCTGACTAAAACTAGTGTCCTTATCACCATGTCAAGAGAGAGTTGTAGGGGCTGTGATTCAAAGATCCTATTTGCGGGTAGATAATTGTCTATTGGTTCGATAAGGCCGAGCCAGTGTAAAAAATGTTTGGTGCAACAGGTCGATGGACCCAGGGCCAACCATTCGTGTTGTGCGTGTTATATTCTTTACACGAATGGAAGGGGAATACTCTTTAGTGCCGGATCCGAAGAGCAATTTCTTATTTGAGAAGTTTTCTCAGGACAGTTGTACTCTCGTATGTTTGTCAGACGTTCACGAGAGGTGGGGCCGTAAGCAACTTTTACTTGTTCCGACTGGGATTCGAACCTCGAACCTCGATCCTCTTGCTCCATAGTACAATGTACTAACCTCTGAGCCACGGAGCCAGTGTAGTCGACGTATTTTGGCTTTTTGGCGTTCTACTGAACCAGCCCGTTTTGAGGTGAATTTTGGTTGAAAGATACTTTACCGAGGGTTAGTTATCTTGTACTGCTGAGGTTTAGGTATTCGCAGAGGAAGTGTGTTGTCACTTCCTCTACCTCTGTATCGCTGCAGCTTCTACATATGTATGTGCTGCTGATTCTCATTCTTCTGGGGTGGGTCGCTTTTGGGTTGAGTCCTGTGGGGGCAACAATGAGAAGGGTCAGCTGTGGTCTACTGAGTGATACGAGGTATCTGGTCCTTTTATCGTTGTATTGTATCCAAAACCTCGAAACATGGCACGAGTGGAATGCACTCCACTAAACATTGACCATGTTGAGGAAATCCGTGGAGATTTTAGTAGTGAGGAGGTTAAGTTTGTGTATGTAGTTTGATTCTTTGGAAGCTAATATGTCGTTCTACGATTATGTCGCATTACGATCCAGTATGCACCCAAGATATCTTGTTTTGTATATTTGAAGTAGGATTCAATTAAGACTTGGTGACACGAAATCGGGTATATTCCTCTAATTTGTGAATAGAACTAGTTCTATTTTCTGTACGTTAATACCGAGACCCCATCTTATATCCCAGTTGTTTAGGGCGTTCAGCGATGTTTGGAAAAGGTCAACAAGCGTTGGCAAGAATTTTCCTGTTACTAATATGACTACATCAACGGTATAAGCAACAGCCGTAAACCCGCTCTGGTCTAACCTGATAAGGATTTAATTTGTCACTAAATTCCTTATCAATGGAGATATGGCCACGAGGCCACAGGATGTGCTTGGCTACCCCCCAATTTAGTTCTGATGCTGTGTGAATTCAGCATGCTTCCTATACAGTCTAATAGGATACGATTCACTGGTGTATGGTTTAGTGCTGTTCTAATCGCTGTCAGGTTTACATTATTGAAAGTCCCTTCTGTGTCCAAGAACGCTACTAATGTGAATTATTTTTGGAACAGCGACTTTTCAATCCATACTTACATATGTAGGTTAAAATCGTTAAAAAGTCCAACATTCTTAAACTATGCCATAACTTCTTTAATTGAAGTTGAAAGATGTTTTTGTCCAGCGTATCTAATGAGCCCTATAAGGTATCCCTACACTTACCCTGTCACACGTGTGACATGAATCTGTTTCCTGAGTAGTACCTACTACCGCTATTTTAATTACATCACAACAATCATCCAAATTACCTCCATTATAGGCTTACAAATGACACTCCGACAATCGTTCATTTTACACCTCTATAACTCCCGACTGAATTTTCGTGTGCTTCCTATTAATATTTCTGTCAGTCTGTCAGTCACTAGCTACGGATACAAAACAAAAAGAGTTTCCCACATATTTAATGCCACACATTTTTTGACACGCTCATGATTTTCACCCGCCAATTAAAGCCAAAAGCCATCCCACTTTCCATCTAGTCGCCTTCCCCGCCGACTGAGCGCCGGCGATACCGATTCGCTGTACTTGACCATCATCTGCTTCTGTAGCCATGAATTGTGCATTGGAATTTTGAACACTTCCGAATATGGCGTAAAAAACTGGATCGCTATGTAACACCAGCGAAAGTTGTTGCACGAAGTGTAGTCAGTCCCGCTGCTTCTTCCACGGGGCCCCCAGTAAGTGCATTAACTTCCAAGTATCGTCACCATCTGGGTTTTTAATCTGAGTCGAGAAATGAACTCACGCTCGTACGTTACACATATTCCTCGGCAATTATCCGAAGAAAGCTTGAAGATAATTTTCGCAAAAAATTAATAAAACGAATGCATCTCTGGCATATAGTTGTAACTGCATAGGCCTTTAGCTAGCCGATTAGTTTAAGGGCAAACGAGTTTGGCTTAAAAAAATTAGTTGCTCACCTACAGAATGTAAGATGAAGTTGTTCGTTTTGTAAGTCACTGTTAAAGCCATAGAAAGACTCAGACGCGTTTAATTTTTGCGTTCGCTTTCTTCCCTTTCTCCGGTGCGGTGCTGAAGATACTTACTCAAAGTTCGCTGGTTTTTCACATTTCTTCTCGTTTTGTTGTTTTGTTTATCTTGTATCTGCTTTAGGACCCGCTCAAGTTGGATGTCCCACTACGGCCTCCAAGGCGGCCGTGGAACGCTTAGCGCTTGCGTTTCGTGGAAAGAAAGTAAAATCAGCGATCAGCCAACGTCGACGACGACAACGAGTGTGGGTAAGGTAATGTACTGCACGTCTACTTGGCTGATATGGGCAACTGGCGCAAAGCTTCCGTTGCGACCTCTGGCTCTTCGACTTCTCTTGTCTGTAAGCCGCGCGCTGTGCCCATCAACTTTTCACTTGATGTTGTGTGTGAATTTGTATGGCGGTGCGGTGTGCGCTGGAAATGGCTAAGCCACTCTTTGGATTGGATCTTCTTCTTCGGCGCAGTGTTGCCTAGGTCGGTCGCTTGTCGTTGCATATTTGTTAATTTTAGCTGTTGGAAAAATTTCGATTCGACAATTCAGTATACCACAAGCTACACCGTCGACCGGTCGGAATTTGGTAGGAAGCTTAAGTGGTTAAAGGATACTTTTTTCCGCATAGTGGGTGTGCAAAATATGTGAATTGAAAGAAGTGCAGTTCGCAGAAGAAAATAATAATCTTTAAAGCCTGGCTTACTGAAAATTATGAATGGATAAAAAAAATTGTATCTACAAGTTGATAGATATTCGTAGGTATTGTGATTGTGATTTATTTGTGTTGTGTTGGTCTTATCTCGAAGGATTAAATTGGATAATAAGTTCAAGATGAGGATATGTATCCTGCTGGTAAGTTTCACTCGTCGATGCACGATGACATTGATTGATCGATACTTTTTCTGTCAAAAAAAAAAAAAAAACAACCGAGTAGATTCCAGAGGTGAAACCGTAAATCAGTCAATAAAATCTTTGATTTATATTCTATTCGCAATCGTAAATTTCATATCAGCGTCGTGTTGATGTGAAAATATCTTCACATTTGCTTCTGGGTGTATAAAATGTCTGTCTATCGACGGTGTCTTGTTGCTTTGCTTTGAATTTAGAAAACCACCGTGGAACTTTTACTTTTCGAAATGAACTTGTGTTAATAAGTGAAAAAAACCGTAGTAAATTACTGCTTACATTAGTTAGAATGAGGAGAATTGGATTCGAAGAAAGTGAGATTTTTTTTTCGCCATGTTATAGGGTGCCATGAAATTATATCTTTGGGAGAATAGTGAGATGTAGATGATCGATATTTGCTATCGAAGCAAGAATAATAAATTTAAATATGAAACTAGGTTCATTTTTATCTTTCATATTATTTACTATATGGGATAGTTTTGTTTTTCATAAAATGAGAAAATTTTTATACAAAACAGCACTACAAGAAAATTTTATATAAAGAAGGTTCTACTTCTTATCCAACGTTTCATAAACGTTTAAGAGTATGCATGTCGATTGAAGGACTAGTTTGTTTAAAGGATATAGAATTACTTTGTCAGTTTTGCTACTGGTTGGACATTAAAAAACAACTGGTGGAGTAGTTGACTACATAGAGTTTAAATTTAGACTGATACCCTTATAAAAATTTAACAATAGTCATATGGTATTACTACATACTAGTTCTGCCTGTTTGTCTGTATGTGAAGATGGCAGGAAAAATTTGCTTCAAACTTCATTAAATTTTTATTATATGATATTAGGTGACATATGACGCTCATAGCAGTATTTTACAGTAAAGTTCCGCAGCTTTAAAACTGAGGAGTATTTGACATACGTAAAAATGCTACATCTAACGTTTTCAACCACCCCCATTTTAAAGAACAATCACTTTTTACTAGAAATATTACAAACTTAATATAAATAATGTTAGCGCAAAATTTGTTATTTGATTAATAAATATTAAAATTTTTCTTATTTGTTTTCCATAATTCACTTATAGCGTTTTTGTAAAGAAAGCGATTTTGGTTTAATATTTGAAATAAGAAGTTTATAACTTCAATCGCAACAAAAATATTGAAATAGGAATAGATTTATGTAAATATATAAATTAATAGTATGTAAGGCTTTAACAAGAAGGAAGAATTTGTGCACATTATTATTTATTGTAGACATTTTGAGGAAACGTAAAAATATATTAATTACTTGACGACTAAGAAAATATACATTCATTTGCATGTATGTACATACCAAGATGTCTTGAAGCTTTTCTAGACTTATCATGTTTACACTTTACAAAATATATACATAGGTGTATAGGATTATCTAGTAAAAATAGGAAGCATTCCAATAAGTCTTGTAAATTTGATAGGCAAGTTTTGTTTCGTCTTGTGATGTTTATTTGTGTATTTTGAACTTAATATAAATACAATTCTTTAAACCATAACATAGTAAAAAAAGAAGCTAGGTAACATTCTTTATTTCGAATTGAAACTAATAACTAATAAATAAAGTAGTATACGGAGATTTTACTGTTTAGTGAAACTTGTATAAACTTCGTATAAATATATTTTGTTTGTTTTTTTAGTTTACGATTTTAAACCTATTATATTTATAGGTTAACGGGTCGGGAGCCCGTTAAATCCAAAAATATTTGAAAAAAAACTTAGACTTTATATTTAAAAATTATAATTTGTAAGTTATCCAAACGTATTTAAAAAGGGGTGCTATAAAAATAGTAGTGGACTGAACATCGATGTATCTAGAAATGTCACAAAAATGCAAATTTAGTTGACAACGTTGTTGTATGGATTTGACTAAAATTTCAAACCTTTCTATCAATATCGACATTCGGGATTGCTGCACAACTGCCTAAAGGCAAATGGTGTTAGTTGCATTAGAACAAGCAACCAACTTTTTAACGCCATACCGAGGATTCTCAATCGGGTTGTCATCTAGGGGATGTGCGTGGTATTCTAATAAATTCATCTGTAGATTTTGACTGGCTATTTATTTTAAGTGGTAGATTGTACCAGCACCATAAAAAAGTAAAATGTGCGACTAGGTCATACGTACTTGCCCTTAATGCTCAAGTCTTATTCTAATAAAGTGGTCGTGGTATTCTTCATATTTGAATGAATTATTTAAACATTGTCCAGCCGTTTAGGCTACAGTCGAGCGTACAGACTGATAGATCGACAGACAGATTGAATTGGCGGACCCACTTCTCTATCATATTTAGTTTGATTAAAATCCCGAAAGTATAGGTGCAAGTAAAAACATGACTTCAGTTTTGGTGCTTATAAGCAAACTGTGTTCAGTAAACCAGTTCCTCAATAAAAGTGGATTCCAATACTTACCTTGGTCCTAAAACAGAAGTCAGTTGGTATCAGTCAGTATCAAAAATGTAATAATGATTCTTCTGTTAATTTTCCTTTTATAATCCAAATTGAATTCGACTAAAATAACTATTTACACACATTTTTTCACAAGTTTCTCAAACGCTTTACTATAAACTGTTTGGGGTGATATTGGCCTGTAGTTACAGATTCAGCACCAGAACCCTTGTGGAACAATGGCGAACACATCTAATTTGAAGTATTCAGTAACAAATACATTAAAAATACCATCTGAATCAGACGCATTTAATTTTTGAAAATTGCTAATTGCTTTCAAAACCTCAAAGGAGTAGGGCTAACATGGGGAACAGGATGCTTTTCAGTGTAAAAAGTCGAAGTCAGTTGGGAATCAGTCTTGGAAACATTTTTGAAAATTGCTAATTGCTTTCAAAACCTCAAAGGAGTAGGGCTAACATGGGGAAGTCGAAGTCAGTTGGGAATCAGTCTTGGAAACGTACAACAGTAGGGTTCTGCTATTTATGTTTAAAATTTCCCACAGTAGTGTGTATTAGGTTGTAAAAGGTATTAGCTTATTACAACGTACATACATATATATGTTAAATAGAATTGGAAGAAACGAACCAAACCAGAAATATAGCTAGGCTAGAATATGCTTCATAAAGACTAAATAAATTGTGAACAAAAGTCATGAAATGCCCCGAAACTGTCAAGGAATTACATCTTTACGTTTTGCAGTTCAAACATGTAAATGAATTTATATCTACCTCAATTAAATGTATTGTAGCATTTTATAAGTTTCAGATCATCTTCATAATAGAAATTTGCATAAATCCAACGCATCCTTGTCTGACAGCCAAATTGTTTTAATAGTCTGTTGTGCAGAATGACAGTCAACGCGATAATTTCTGAATTGATGGTATGTACATATTCCGCCCACGGATCGAATACCAATCCCCTTTATGCTGTATAATCTGCAAATTGTATCACCTTAATATGGCGAATGTATACCCAAATTAATTTTTAATCGAGGCCACTTAAATATGCATACATATTGATGTCAATATTCATTAATGCGATATTAAATTTCTCTATTCGAGTTGTGTAGGCGTGGGAAGTAAGGCAACTTAGCGCTACTATTTGCTGGCTGCCAATCCACTATATTTGTTTGGACATGAGAGTTCCATCAGCGAAGAAAATTTAACATATTATGTGATCTGTTTGATTGACACTAACGAAGTCATTCATAATCTTGTATAGGTGGCAGTGTTGATTTGAACCTTCCGTTAATGGCGATCCGCAATCAATTAACAAGTCTTTTACTACAAAAACATACCGCAATGATATGTGAAGAGGGAAAAAGGCTTTCTCTTTATTGTTCGAAACATATTTTCGAAGAATTTGCCAAGAACTTTGTCAATACAGTCAATAGGAAAATATAATTATTTGGGGCATTATGATGGGGACGGGAATGTCCTTTTTGAAACTTCTTGTCCATGTTAAAGGGTAAATAGTGAAAGGTAAATGATGAGTTGGCTTTCAATTAAGAGCTGAATTTTTCCCATTTAGAGTACCCTACAGTACACTATAACTCACGTGTGTGTGGGTTCTACTACTTACGGTCAAATTTGTTTATGCCAAAAGTATCATCTGTGTCGTTTTAGATACGTTTTGACATTTCTCGATAATATACTATGTCAAATTTAATTAATATTGAACATTTTTAATCATCAGTACTGAAAGGGATATAGAGGCTGGCGAAGGGATATAGAGCGAAGTCATTTAGCCTGTATACATCCTGGAAAGCTAAGAACCTAACAGAATATGAATGTCCTAATCCAAACTGATGACTTGTGTGGAAACTACATAACTACATACCTCATCAGTCATCCTTATTTCTGTAAACCTAAAAGTAAATGCCATAAGTTATGTTGGTTTGTGTCCTGAGACATTTAATTTCCATATCGAGACTGTGCAGTTGGTGCAGAGTGCTTTTTATGTTCCAGATCGAATTTGTTTGGCTGCCATTTTGATTTGGATGATATCTGTCAGTTGGCATTCGTCGTAGTAGAGTGTGCGCGATAGGACTTTATTAAGGAGTCATAAATTGCAGCGGAGTGCCCAAGTAAGTTACGCAAAACAGTATGTTTACATATATGTAGATACATACATATGTGCATCTTTTGACTTAGCAAGCTTTGTTGATAAAAGGAATAGCCCCTATTGGGGCAGCAAAAACCCTCAATTAAACATCGATACACTCGTACATTAAGTGTATAGTGCGCCAATAGGGTCGATGGCATTATTAAGCCAAATTTCTTTGAGGTTGCTAGAGACAGTGTTGTAAAAGTTACTGTGTCGGAATCGGATCACTTATCGCTATAGAACATGTGGTTCCAACAGGACGGTGCTACTTTACACAATGTTTGTCCTTCCATGCAAATTTGGAATGAGAGTTTTTTCCGGTAGCATAATGTCAAAAGGATGTTAAATATGCCATATTCCGGATCATCATTGCGTGCAATCGGGTTTTACACCAAGGATTCGACAGAAATTGCGTCAATTATCAGAAACGTATCTTTGGAATAAGTTTTTACGTCGATTTATCCTTTCTGAAGACTGTTGCTATTGACACTTAGTTAGTGCTTAAGCCTTTTCATATTTTCTCATTTCATTTGTTGTGCTGTTCTGAGCTCCTCTCTGTTGAATTCATTTCGCTCTGTGAGTTTTTATGCCGTAGGCAATGATGCCTCCCATAATATACACTGTCTTGTTTCAAATTGTCCATCAACACGTCTAACTGTAAATTCAACCGTATGAGGATCCATATAACATTGTTGAGTTAAATACTATAGTCTTCTGCCATTTCCTGGGTTCTTCTTTTGGTAGCATTTACGAATGAGTCAGGGATTAGACTTGGACTTAAGGTTTAGTCTTAGGGTTTAGTTTGTTTAGTATGTCGTTTGAAGTGTACTCTGTAACTTTCGACTTTGACTTTAAAAATTCCTCTTTTTCGATGGCTAAGTAGCCACGCACTGCCTCTGACTTGTATTCTTCTAATTCTACACCGCTCGATTCTATCCATTGTTGGACATATGCGATGGTCTTATTCACAGTAAATGCTCATCTAAATGACTGCTATCGCCTTATTATCGGTAAATCTTATGATTTTTTGATGATACTTTTGAGGACAGGTCCTCTGCCTTGAAAGACTACTAATGCTCACAGCATTCAAGTTTATCGATCTTTCAGAGAATTCCTCTACATTCATAGATTTCACCAGGTTGAAGAAACTCGAGGAGTAGCAGGCAATGTGGGTTGTATCCTGGTGGATGTACTGTTTTTTTTTTTTTGACTAGCTCGAGTTGTGATTCATGTGATAATAGACTTGTGTTACTCTCGATAATCATTTGAAAACATTACTGTGATTCGATAGCGTCTACTTCATTCATTAAAAACATAATCCCCGGTTATGTACCCTCTCGTTTAAATGCATAACTCGCATTGTTAAACAAATAAAAATGTTGACGTCAAATATTTGCCTTCACGTAAGCGGGTACGCATAGGTAACTTCCTCTTTTAAGTGCCCAAATAATACCGAAAATCTGTCAAAACAGCTGTCTGTATAATAATTTTTTAACACTTCAATCTGACCAGCCAAGTTCTTTAGCTATATTCAGTAGAGAATATGCATTTGAGCAGAGCTGTCACATTATTTTCTCTATTTTTTAAGCCACTCTTACAAGGTTATTACTTAAATGATTTTGCTGTACACACATAGATTGGTTTCGCCGTAAGCCATGTCACTGGAATGTATTGACACTTTTCATTTGCTGATCAATAATGTTTACATGAGTCGAGGACTGTAGGAGGTTGAAAGCTTCTGTTTTTGGAGTCTTAATCATCAGCCCCACTTCACTTCACTTAACGTAATCTAGTTTGTGTTGCACCATGAAGATCACTAATCCCCACTTGGAATAGGAGTAGTGAAAGTATACAACTTTGCCCCAAACCATAATGGATATCAAACTCTGCGGTGCTTTATATTTGTGGAAATCGTGACACTCTTCCTTAAAAAAAAAAAACCAGTTCGTTTTCTACGGATTTCCGTTTCCCTAATACGTACTTCCCGCCAGACGAAAGCACGGTTAATACTATCAAAAGGCTCTACGAATTCAATAATGAGACTAGTGGGTGACTATTTATACTCGAGAAACTGATTATCCGTGAAGTGCTTAAACATAAACCTGCCTAGTCGTCCTTTCCATGTATGCGCTGGTCCTTTAAATCGGCCAGGTTCTACTTCGTCTCATATTTAGGAAACCGTTGACCCTTTTCCATGCATTGGGTGCTGATGCGCTTTGCCGGGGTACCATCAAGTTCGTCACACATTGTATCTACAGAAGTGGTTTCAAATCTTTTCTGATTCCATATACGGTTTTGTTTTTTAACCCATCGCAGTGACATAGTTTGTTTTGTCACATCTTACCTCAAGCAGTACATTCATCATCATCTGCATCTAGGGTATGTAGGTTACTGTAGGCATTACCATTCTGGTGGTCTCTTGACAGCAATAGACTAAGACTAAGTCGTAATAGAATTAATTTAGTCCCACATTAGACGTGGTTGTGAAACTTTCTGACTGGTTTCCGAAAGAGGGCGGAGAACTTGAAAGAAATCAACTTTAGCTATTTTCTGCAAACTCATTCAAATATTGCACATATCGCAGATTAGCATCCGTAGCTCTAATTACATTTGAATTGTTACAACAATGAGAAACCCAAGTCTACTTTTTTATGTTTATTCATCTAGATATCTGTCCCAATTTACCCACAAATTAAAGCTCTTTTCATGCAGATTCATCAAGGTTAGATATTTGCAAAACCGAACGCGTTTTCCTTTGTAACTCTTCCCATTCACAAAACTTATTATAAAATCAAATGCTCTGACCTTATTTGTTAACATCTTTTCAATCCACCAGAATTTCATTAGCTCTGCGGCCGCACAAGGCCAAAAACTCCATGAACCACAGAAAAAAAAATAAAAAGAAATAAAAAAGTGTCACAAGAAGACTAATGGAATGGAAAACATTGTGACAGTCACTTTTCTCTCCCAGCAAGAGCCTCTTTCGAAAAGGTTTGTATTTTTCCAAAATCATCTCGTTTCATTTGTAACAACAAAGTGGCATTTCCGTCCTCATGTGCTGGAGCAAACAAAATATCTTCACCACCAAGCCATCTCTGCAACACCGCCACCTCCAACCATAGCGTCGTCACCGCGTCGAAGATACCTTTCACTTTTTGGACATCTGTTGTTTGCGGCACCGCGGGTGCAACTTTAGAAGATGCTCCATCGTCGAAGTGAATCGTTTTTGGTGATTTCAACAGCTTGTTCACGATGCGAGAGGTATATCTGTAAAAGTGACTTAATTGGCAAGAGTCAGGCTTTAATCGAATATGTACGAGTGGATTAAGCAATATTCCCCCTCGCCGGCTCGTACACAACTCACATTTTCCCCATAAATGTATCTGCATGAGTGAGTGATCGTCGAATGGAATTAAGTGAAGATCACTTACCGTCGAACTCTTTAAAAGAGGAACTATATTGTCTTGTTGTTGTGCTAGTCCCTCAGGACTGGTTTTGCGGCTAACCCTCACTCGGAGAAAGTTGAGGAATACATGAATATTTCCTCGCCAGTTAATCGACTTTTATTGACGTCTTATCACAGGCAGCAACTATGACATAATGGCGACCCAGCGTGCAATTAAAAACAAATAAAAGTTAAGACTTTACGCGGAAACTCTAAGCGACGACGCGTCCAACATCAGCGGACAAAAATCTCACCCAATCGATAAGAAAGCATTTCATTCCGTCTGTCGTCATCGCCGTCTTTGTGGGGTTTGTGTGCCAATTAAACAAAAAAAAAAAAAAAATAGAAAGTAAGATCGTGGTGAAATCACATTTTGATCAGGTCAAGTTTGAGAGCTTTCCGAAGCCGTTCCTACACGTACAATGTGCGTCCACAACCAGAATTCGAATAATCTAAAACAAACGTTCGCGGGCCATTGTACGTGCAGTTCGCTGGGGAGACGTTGTACTAACACGGATCACCATCGTGGCCGGTAGCTTCAATTGAGTTGTCTTCCCGGTTATCTCGATTAATCTTAACGAGACCCATTTTAATGAGTCACACAATAGGGCAACACTTGTTATTATACATATGTACATGTTGTTATCTGTTTCCTCTGAAGTGCAGTGTAATTAGAGAGGTGATGCATCTCGAGCTTTGATCAGGGTAAATTGATTGAATTACTCTTTGTATCTATTCCATCAGTCGAGTGGAGAAGATAGACTTTGAAGTTGCTATTGTCGGTGGGTCATTACCAAGAAGAGAGTCTTTCCTCAAATGATTATAAAGACTCGCTTTTGTTGGCAATAAAATTAGCCTAACTTTTTTTTAGGACCTGCTCGTATATACTTCTATGCAGAAAGTACAGTGGCTTATAACGACGGTACAGGAAGCGAGAAAATAAGGTCGTTATAACCGGCGGTAGTTATATACCACGAAGCTATATCTGACAATAGAATATCTTAAAATATAATGAAATCACCCAAATGAAAAGAAAGTGGAGTTGTAGAGAACTGGTTGAAATACGCGAGGTCGTTATAAGCGACGTCCACTGTTCATATCTGATATTATGATGTAGTGCTTTTGTATCCTTTTTAGTATTTCACACAACGCGTATTGAATCGATAAAACAGAGATGCATTCTGCACATTGGAACAATTCAATACGAATTGGTACAAGATTGTGGAGTTCACTTTCAGCAGGTGTGTGAATCTTAAGCCTTATAAAAGGTTTCTCATGTTTACTTGGTACTTCTTTAGAGGAACTTTTGAAGTGTCATGTTTTTTTGTTATTTCTGATCATTTTAAACATTTTTTAAAGTTATTTCATGAAGAGATAATTAAATGGTGAATATTTATCAAAAGATAATGGATTCAGAAGAGTAATTAGAGAGCCAATATGCCTTAATCTATAAAGTCGTAGCATGATGTTGATGGAGCAGACCCTTGAAAGCATATCTGACTTCGTAGACGTAAGTTGCGCACCTGACACGGATAATGAGTAACAAAACATACTTTCTACAGCTGGTGTTGAACAATAAAAAGCTACTACTACTACTACTACTAGTTTTGTTTTCCTCTTTGCCTCTGAGTATAAACGAGTACTATCGATTAGAGATATGTAACACACTGTAATTTCCTTCGTATAGAAGGTTTTAAACGTCTACCTAATTTCGAAATATGTTTACACACATAGTTGTTCGGAATATGAGTTCGAAAACACTCTGACTCCTATTATTTACATAGACAGGATGAATAAAAACCAACCAACCAGAGTATTCATAAGGCATTTGAAATGGTAGACCACCACAAGTTATTAGAAGGTATTTGGAGTGTAAAAGGAACTTTAGAAAATTTTCTTAGAAATCGACATTTTCACATCTAGATGACGTCCCATAGGGGTGAAAATTTGACTCACTACTATTTTCCGACGTAATATGTTGGAGGTGTGGTCACGCAATGATATTGCCTTGATCTAATCGATGGGTTCGTTTATTAGACTATGTATTTGGAGTCGAGGTGAATTCGATATGTCCTTTCTGAAAAGGCGGTTGATCGTGTTTTTGGCTTGGCTTTTCTTTATTCCAATAATCGTACTTGCCGTGGTTAGTGGGTTGGACTATGGAGCAAGGGGTTCGAGATCGAATCCCAGTCGGGGAACACCTAAAAAGTTTTTCACGGCCTCACCACTCGCGAGCGTCTGACAAACATCCGACAGTACAGTTGTCGTAAAAAAGCTTCTCAAATAACAAACTGCCCTTCGGATACGGCATTAAACAGTAGGTCCCTTCCATTCGTGTAAAGAATATAACACGCAGAACACGAATGGTTGTGAGAAGCTAGGCCCTGGGTCCCATCGACCTGTAGCGCCAAGTATTTATTTATAACCTTGAGGCAAGCTATTTTATTGTCCCGTACCTATTGTAGTGACGATATACAATCTATCTAATTTTAAGAATGTTTCAAACGCAGTTTTGACCGAATTTGTTTTTCGCTAGACATGTTGATTCACTTGTCCACCTAAGACTTGTACTCTCGAAACCATCTAACTTAAGTTTCAGTTTCTTTATAGTAATTGGTATCCTTAAGGTTCTTGAAGGTCCATAAGACAGGTGCTTCTTAATATACAGAATGACTAGTATTAGATTTCCTCCTTGAAATCGTAAAATGTTTCTGTGCATCATGTTCTATAGTAACGAACCAAGAACCTATCCCTGTGGCTCGCATGTACTCACTAAGTTTAACATCAGGAACTTATTTATGGAAAGTATTCACAGAGTAGAATTTTATTATAACGATGTAATTTTTATTAACAATAAGATATACCAAATTGGGAATAGTGGCTAAAACAAATTATTATGTCATTGCATAGACATTTTTATGCAAACTACACAATCGGTTCCACCAAAAGGCTTCCGCACACTGTAGCTTCCTATTCCGGTTGCCCACACAACCCGAACTTTTATTACCCATTAACCAAAGGAATCTCTTGATACGCAATACCCACCACAGTACATCATCATAAGGATACAGGAAGCCTATAAACCATGTAATGCCTTACAAAGTCAACCACAAACCTATAATCATTCTTCAATTTCGGAAAATTACTACGCGAAGCAATTTACTAAACAAGCAATTTATATTTATACTCTCTTGAGACTGGCCGTGTTGCTGCTGCCCACGGTCTAGACACCATAGCCATTACGGATCATTCGATCTCGTTTGCTTGGTATAATAAAAATTATTCCACTTACCTAAAGGAAAGTAAAAGTCCATCTCGAGGCTCTTTTCAATTTCCTTCATCCCACTTCCACAGCTGTTCAGAAATCAGTCAAGAGGTATCTTTATTCGAGTGGCACTACGACTCGCCGGGAGAGTGGATCTCGGATGTGAGCAGGTGACGTCGAAATGGAAAGCTAAGGACCGACTGAAGCAACACGTTCAAGGCTGAATGAAAGTAAAACTTCAGAAGGGGGTTATACTGATTTACATAATAACACGCATCGCGCAATGTGAGATTCTTTTTCTTCGTCTACTTGTCTTCATCGATTCTGAAGGCAAGATGTTTCTCATGAATGCGAACACAAAAGTATTGTGTTACACTTTCCATTTTTTTGAAATTCAATTTTTGATTAGACATGTGGTTCGTAAATTATTACATTCGAGGTGTTTGATCGCTAACTCATGGTTTACGACTCGGCTGGCTGTCGTGGTCATGTGTTAGACGGAAAGGTCAGAAAATTTATGTGTTAGCTTTTCTTTTGTGAGTTAATAAACTTGTAAATGGTTTTCACTTTTTGGTTGTTATTCTTATAATGATGTCTTGATGGATGGTGGATAGTTGGTTCGTGGGATTAGGTAAGAGGAGTTGTTTCTTATTTAGACGACCGCGTGGGCATGCTGGGTGCGCTTTTGTTTGTTACAGTCTGGGCAAAGGTGATGAGAACTATTAATTGAGATATAATAGGCCAAAGGGCATGTTTAGTTAACCCCAATTAAAAGGAGTTACGTACGAGTAATAATTCATGACTTCTACTATTTACACAGTTAAGCCCAAAAAGTAGTCATTTGTATAAACAAAATCGAAAGGTGTCTGTCCATTTGGACGTAGTTTTGGTTATAAACTCTTGAGTGGTACTCTTTGGTAGAAGTTTCTCAAAACCGTGTCCATTTGATGTAATGACCAGCTACTGATGAGTAGTAGTACTGAAAGCCATAGACATATAGTCTTCCAAAGCAAAACGTTACAGTTGCCCTAATATTGACTCCGTTCTCAAAAAAGTACGAAAAAACAACAAATGTTGGGTTAAACCGTAGGTAGGTCATCGTCACTAATTCAATTGAAGATCCTTACTAATTGGGAGACTTTTGCGACTTGACAGCCGGTGAATTAGGATATGTATTTCACGTGTGATTTGTTTCCTTCAATGTTTTGACATGTCGACTCTCTATAGTTACTCGCAAAATAGGAACTACTTTGGAATTTTGCGAGCTAATCTCTGATTGTGATCAAAACATGTGTAAACTCAAAAAGCTCCGAACGTCGAGTCAACTGCCCGCGATGTACTCTCAAAACGGTGTACCCTTGAGGGTTTGATCTCGGGAGCTGCTTGAAAGTTACTCGGAGCGTGTTTGCTTTTAAATGGAAATTCGCCTTAAGTAATAATTTGTTGCGAGTGGTCGAATATTGAAGTTAATTTCTATGCCAAGAAAAGTTGATTTTTTTCTACTAAAAACCTATAGAATGACTTGATGAGATTTAAGTACAGTAATCCCTCGATATTCGTAGGAGTTTGGTTCCGGGAAAATGCGGCGAACACAAACCCGCAGATCCTAAGGCTATAAATCAGAGGTAATTGACCTGGTCGTGGCTGAAGCATAGCATGATATCTAATTAACATTTGTACGGACATTTGAGCCGCGATCATATCCTTCTAATCTTTTACATGTATACGCAAAAACTGGCCTAAATTGTCGCCTGTCCCTTAACGATATAGCTGAACAATTCAATATTCAATTCATCTGGGTTCCTGAACACTGTGTCATTCCAGGGAATAGTATAGCCGACGAAACCTCACCAAGCGTTGTATAAGGTTTTTTTTAGCACCGAAAGTAAAGGCTCAAGGCTCAACTATAATAGACTTCGTTGAACATACGTCAGCTTTATGAAATGTCTTATTATATTAAAACTGTTTTATATGGCTATAATGGGATAATGCTCGGTTTCGTCAAGTTTTCACTAACTTCGGAAAGACTTAATGATACTCAGTACTGAAATTTGACAGCTGACACGAAAAAAGATATAGCAATGGCAATAGAAAAGATTTTAAGAATAGTTTAGCTCCAATAATGCAATAAATTGATTATTTTTATTTTTCATTTTCGCCCTGTATTGAAACTAAACCTAATGTAAACAACTTGACACACTATGAAGTTATGTTAATTTAAGTGGGCGTTTCGTTTGCTTATATCCCACTGAAATCTATTATGATTGAGTCTTTAGGTCAAATAATAATTATAACTCAATGAAAAGTAAATCAATAGATGAAGTGTTTTGCAACACAAAACAGTAGGTTGCGCATTTTTAGATCAAAACAACAGTCGAGGCCCAAATGAAGTTATAATTGTCATTGAAATTTATCCTATAAACTAAAAAGAAAATATTATTAATACATGTGTAGTTATGTGATTAAGTTCAGAAAGACATGAATATTATATATCTTTGTCGGCGAGTGGCAATTAGATGCATTGCATCTGATTGTTTTGATTTAGTTGTGGCTACTCTAAGGTCAAAAGTTTAATTTACGTAGATTGTAAGTTATTATTATTATTATTGTAATTTAAAGAAGAGGTATGTTGCACTGTGAAGTTTTTGATTTATTGTCCTTCGTACTAACACCTTGGAGTGGTATGTTTCTCCCTTAGAGTTCCCCTAACATTAAGATCCCTTTCCGAATCATTTGAGGGACATTTAAAGTTATCCCGGCTCCTTCTTCCGCGATTTGGTATGAAAGACATTGTTTTACGCTTCGCAGTGCAAGAGTTGTTTGATGTTTCTGGTTAGCGCTTCATGGTAAGTATCTAATTCTAATACTTCGGAGTAAGATCCACCCCCTTACAATTGCTAAGGGTAGTTCTGGGTACTACCATCTTCAGCTATTCCTATGTCTGTGGAGTCTCGCTGTCGAGTAATAGGATCCCAAACTTGAAATGCATGCTTTGCTCCCATTCAAGGGATATTTAATCCACAAAACCATTTTCTTTTGAAGAGCTAACACCTGGCGGTGGCTGTCGTTGCCATGAGACACCTTCATCACCGATACCTAGTTTTGAAGATTTTGGACAAATTCCGTCAAGTGCGACAGCTATAACCTTTTAACTATCCTCGGCTTTATGTACATATGTTACAAGATAGATAGAGCTACTACTCCTTTTCGCCGGAGGCTCCGACCGAGAACCAGGCTTTTGTTCCTTATGTTCTTTTGTCTTGCTCCTTGTTTCATCAGGTGGAAAGTTTTTTTCAAGATAGCAGAGGAACCAACTGCTGTTAGCAACCCTGAGCCCCTACCGATGAGGGATCCTTACCAGCCGTCTGGCATTGGTGAGAAGGGTCTTTTAACCGCACCCGAAGAGTATTGTGGAGTCACAGACTTTAAGCTTGGCTCGTTGCCGTCTCCGCATATGCCTAAATAAAGTGTTAAATGTGCCATTGAAGTCATCTGTATTAAATTAGGACTCTCATTGCTCTGAATTTAGTAATACATCTTGGTCAAATTAGGAAATACCATATTTTTAGAACCTTTCCTATCTGGCTGACACTGCGCCATAAAAGATCTATTGCATCTTAAGGTTGCCGCATAGGCATACTTCCTTAGCCGCATAGTTTTTAATTTCTACTCACGAGCTTGTTTCCACAGTAAAGCTGGTTATTCACACAAAATAGGGTCAGATGATTCGTCATTTTCAAAGGAAACCCAACATTTTGTATCCTTAGGCCACAGTGATCTGTGAGAGAGGTCACCAGGCAGACGAATAAGCGTTGTGGGCAGCATAGTTGACACTGCAGTAGGGTTCACGCAAATTTTGAGCTAATCCTAGCTAGTTCATGTGCAGATTTGTTGCCTGCGATTCCTGGGACCAAATATCAGCAGCATTTAACCAGTACAGAGTCCATTAAATTAGATATAAATCCTAGCGCCCTTGAAACCTTTTCTATGGTTTAACCTAGAGCAGACGTGACGGAGTTCAGCAGATGTCACGGAGTTCAGATTAAGTTTACTATTAAGTAAGGACAGTGGTACAGAAAACCGCTCCTTTGTTTGTTAACTCTTATTACTGCGCGAATCTAAACGTATATCAGCCGTAAAGTGTGTTAAGGCCACTATTGGAATTTATATAAACAAATGAAAGGAACTCAGTCAGCACCTCAAAATGATTGCCTTAACCCGGATTGGCTTTGTTTTCAAAGAATATATTTTCATTTAAACATCATGGCTCACCTAACCATTAACTCAATTACCTCAACAACACTGTACCATGGTTAAAATCACCTATTTAGCAATGTTTGCTCACCACGTAATGTTTTCGTTGAAATTAATGATGATCAACCGCACAGCACGCCGCCACCGCCGCCGATATTAATAGAGATCAGCAGTTTCTCAATTAACACTCTTTACTCCGATCCAATTTTCATGGAACAGATATAGGTACGAAGCCAACCCACACCGAACACAGCGGATTCATGTAACCCATTGTTGCTGTATTTTAAACGATAATTCCAAGTAATCATAGCATCCAATTAGATCTGCGTGGGGATCATACTCGTACTGAGCTGCCCCATATTGGAGCAGCTTGGTCTTACGTTTCCCTCCTGCTTTCAGCCCACCCATCTGTAATAAGCCGAACTCCTTTGAGGCTGAGCCGAGTAAGTATACCGACGACATGTCGACGTATGCCACAGTTAAGGTTTCTTCAGATCTCTGCAGGCCAAGTAGACGCGGGTAATTCCGATATTTTTCTCCTTTGTGCTCGACTCGGTCTTATGCAACCGGGGGCGGCGAAGAGTCAAATGCATGCTAATGAACTGAGCTGAGCGCGGCAGCTGGCTGGAAACCCAAGTCAGAGATGAAAGAGGAAAAGTGACTGGTTTTCACTTTTCTTCGAGAGATGCAACCTGCCGCCGTGTCGTCGAGATGAGCACTTTACGGGGTGCGCACTGCGCACAGTGGTTAAACTGGTGGATCGCCATACAACACCGATACGTTATGAGTTTGTCCTTTTTTTGCTGCAGCTTATTCGCTTGGTGATATTTATTAGCAAAAATTAAGTCTTATGCAACCGAAATGTGGCTGTTTTCGAGCAGGAAGTGTGCCGAGAGATTGTATGCACACTTGTTGCGTCAGAATTGTGAAGACAAGGTGTGCGACTCGATGAGGCGTAGACCGTTGTCATAAGTCTGTCTTTAGGTGTTGCACTGCTTTTTTGTTTGCAATTCGATTTTATGGAAACATTTTTGTGAAATGCTAATGCCGTTTCCCGGTGGCTTAATTGGTTTTTAACAGTATGTTGGGTGCTGCAGCTATTTTGTTGGAACGTTAGTACGTTGGTAAAAGTCAGAATAATTACACTTGAAATGTGAAGGGTTTATTCGACCTTGTGACTAGGAAATGGTACTTTCACTTCCATCCACAGTAAGCAGAAATGTTTACACCCCGTCATGATACAATACTTCATCGCTAATGTAATTACATATTTATGCAGTACGTTTGCTACTTCGTGCAATCGTCCAAATTACCGCCTGAGGATTTCGAAAAAGTAAGGTTTTTCAGTAGGGACATAACAATTTTATATTTTAATACTATGGCAGCCTTAAACTCTTTTTATGATCTGTCAACATCAAAACATCAGTCAAGACTTACATTTTTATCATGGTGAAGTTAACAAAAGAGCAGCGCTTACAAATTATCAAAAATGCCTACCGAAATTTAAGAGTGATTACTCCAATTTTAGGTCTTGATATGCGTCTCACCATACAGGCTTTGCGTGCTGTAGTGGATGAATTCTACACAAAATTTCACTATTAAGTGTTCTTCTAGTGAGACAATGCACCGGTCGAAATACCGAAAATATCGTCGACGTAAGTGCTTCAGTTCAAAATGAGCCAAATCAGTTGATTCCACGCCGCGCCGTTCACAGGAATTGGGAATCTCTTAGTGCACTTTGTGACGATTTTTTGTAAAGATTTTGCAAGTTCAAATTGACTCAAGAACTGAAACCAAAGTGTCAAAACTTTTGCGATTGGAATTTGCAAAAGTTTTAAAAAAATCTGAAACTCATGTTTAACGATGGAGCTCATTTTTGACTTGATATCTGACTATCAGACTTGACATAGTTAGTCAAATGATTGATTTATTGAAGAGGAACGTTGGTAATCGCGTAACCTGGAGATATGTTCCGGTCGAATAATTACCTCGCTCATGCGGGTTGCCACAAATCGTTGGATTATGCCAAAATTTTGTGGTTGGGCCCGAACATTCTAACCATTTAAATTGAGGTATCAAGTGAGTGATGTAAGGATTATCCTAATAACTCCGATTTGAAATGACAATTCAGAATGGGCGATATGTATTGATTCTTAACGGCATACAGTTCTAAGTGCACACTGCTGGTTAGAAAGCAACAGAATTTTTTCAAATGGATTTGTTGTTGTATATGAAATGAAGCTTAAGATTGCTTGACGCTGCAGTCTTCATAAAACCTTTCTATGTAAATGTGATAGTTGATCCCTCAGCAGGACTTTAGTGCATCATTTGGTCAAGTACGCTTTTCACCCTTAATACCTTCTTGCAAGCTATGCATAGCTTACAATTGGGGTGATGTTGGGGGGTAAGAGTCATCTGGAGTTACCCTAACGTTTTGAAGTTTAATTTTATCCTGAATGGTAAGATGACTATTTTGCCCCTATCGATATATTATACACAACAACGTTAAATCATACTGAGTGTTTTGACATAGTATTATAAATACAAAAGGATGAAGTACCAGATAGTTATGGACTAGAAATTTGTAAAACAAGATGTTGATTTTTGTCTCATGGAAATTATCGATCGGTTCGTTCCTTTGCAGATATACATATAAGAAGACCTGTTCAATAATGTCAAAACCATAGGTATAGTGTACAAATGCTGAGGACATTACCAAGTTGCTCAATTAACAGGTCTGTATGGAGAGGTACGTCTTAAAGCGTTCCAATCACAGTTTCTATGGCAATTTATATTAAACATCCTGGAAATTTTGTGGATTTTTTCTGCATTCATAAGAATTTGAGATCCGAGCCGAATAATCCGGGTCATTCCTTTTCAAGAAATTAAATTGGAACTATCAAAAGGATAATGATCCAGCATATGACGTGTACCCTTAAATTACTTATTCTAAGCTTACGGTGGATAGATAGTCTGGTGACCAGATCTGATATATAATTTCCTAGTTGAAAATAGTTTAGAATATGGATACTAATGGATTCATACCATGTGTCTCGCCAGTTGAGTGAGCATCGTATTCTCTTCATTTTTATTTTCAAAATCGAACGACATAGTTTCTCAAAAAAAAGTTAGATATGCTAGAATATGTTAATTCTGCAACTACACCAAATTAACAAACAAAAAAATAAAAAACAAACTTGGAATCAATAAATGTAACATACAAAATTGGTCAACTTATTAAACTATAAGCCTGTTTGTTAACATTGTCGAGATAATGTGAGTTTTATTAAAATTTACAACACGAATGCAAGTTATACGCATCGCGGAGTTTAAACAAAAGTTTTATTGTATCATATTGGCTATTGAGGTGAGACCAGTTCTCACCCATCATTATTGCGTCTAGTGATTGGCATATTGAGCTAACCTCATAGTCAGAGTGAGAGAGACTTGATCCAGATTTAGTATTCCATCCGACAATATTTTAAAACGAACTAACAGAAAAACTATGTGAAAGCTGGATACTTTTATTGGTACATACATATGTATATGAGTAGGCAGACGTGGATTTTACGGCGTTCCTTTGTATAGAGATATATTCACTCTGTTTTTATGAAGATGGGACTTTCTTTATTTAATGCTTTTCCTTGCAGTTCATTTAAATTGTGTAAAAGAGATTTACCCAATCTGCGTTATCTGGTGAGAGACAGCGCTATAACTCTTGCAATATCTACACAAGTCATGTTTTTAAGTCATTTGATCAAGTTAAAATTCAGCTATAGCTCCGGGTATGATCTAGCTCCGTAAATAGTTGACTTTTGGTAGATAGTGCGAGAAAAGTCGTTCCTTTAGGGGTAATAAGCAACTGATTGGAGTGTTTCTTGGGCCGAAATTTATTCAAGCTACGGTTTGCGTTAAGAAAACATCAAAACGATAGTAGAGGCACTCCTTAAAGTGGTTTACTATCGCCTCATCTCTGTATCCTCGTGGTAAATAAAATCTTAGTCAAGCGAAAGTTTAGTGTGGATAAACTACCACTGCTAGCTACAGGAAAATTTCTATCCGCTGTTAGTAAACAAATATGGTCTATCCTTGATTAATACCTATACCAAGAACTGCAGACTACTAAGTCTAGTATCGGGTAGTCATCCTGGATAGAAAACTAAACAGGAACCTCACTATAAAGGAAAGGCTAAAAGTAATAGTAGAATACGTGATATTAGACAAAACCTAGGCCGCAAGCCCTAATATCATCATGATACTGACATATGAATGTATGATAACTTAATCTGTTGACAAGCGACGCAAAAAGTCACCAACTTGAATATAACCAAAAATCAAAGAATGAACTGCATTGGTACCAATGGGGCAATGAGAACCACCCCTGCAATGGGACTTAAAACAATACTCAACCTTAAATTTTTCGGCCTCTTTGTACAAGATTCGGCCGTAAGTAGTTCTCTTCGAATAAGCCAAACTGGGACTTGATAACCTAGTCTAAGGAGGCACTTATATATTAAACAAAAATAATGTATTCACAGGCTACTTAACTCCCAAGATTACAATACCATTTGTCGGTTATTTTTCCAATAGAGAAGAATGGCACGAAACCACCAATAAACAGATCAACTATACTCCTTTACACGGATGACTCCAAGATGAACACTGAACACCAGGTTTCCTATTCGAAATTCTTGAAATGTTCAGTTCAATCAGATTCCATGACTGCAGCATTGTTCAAAGTGCGGTGGTTCCAAGTTTCTCTTGTTCTCTCGACCTGATATTGTTGAATGCTCTTGAAGTCAATAAAGAGCAGATGGCGGAGAGACCTACGTTCGGTTTGTGCTACGAGGATACGCAAAGCTTTAATGTGGTCGATGCAAGAGGTCTAAATATTCGACTAGGTATTATTTGATACGTTTGAGAATCATTGAATCTTACTAAATCTTTTTAACCTCTGCTGGTTTGTGTACTCTATGACCTTCCGTTAAACTGATTGATTCTTTCAAACGTCTCTGATGAAATGACATCTTACCATTTAGCAATCCTACTATGTTAAGCCACCTTATCTTCCTAATCATATGTATGACACCTAAACAAAAGGCGTTCACAAACAAATAGATACTCAAACGTCGCGTTCATAAATAAAACTAGTCCCCAATCCAAATGAACAGATTGTAGTCAATTGTTAATTATTCATATCTGGTGACTCCCGCCAAATATTTCACTGTCTAGCGCATGAATAACCCAATCGAATAATCTTGCGTTATTTCGATTTCCCAATAATACTCTGTTATCGGATTTGCCCGAGTAACCCGAGTTGTTGGTTGGCACACATATCGGTAGATGACAAACAACAAATCGTTTTACCACTCAATTTACGCGTAATTATGTCATTTTTGACAAGCAATACTCACAACAATCCCCAAATAATTCCCAGCGCGAATTGCTGTGTAATGAAAGACTAGTGAAATTTATACACAAATTCGATACGACAAATAATAATCTGCTGGCAAATGTAGGTAACTGGTACGTTTAATATAACGGTTTAAGCCAATCAGGCATGGATATAAATTATCCGAACCTAATATTTAGCAAAAAGAAATCACAAATAAAATAAATAATAAATACGTGAACTTACACATGACCGGAGTAGCATTTCGAGAGCGCGCTGTTGAATTTTAATTAAGGTGCCTGTCAGACAGCTGTAGAGAAAAGTTAACAACCACTTCAAACCGTAGCCGGAACGCACATTATAGCCTCTCTCTGTTGCGGTACATCTGAAGAAAGTCTAGCCAATGAAAAGGAAATCGGAAGTCGAACGAAACGAAAGCGAAGGTGCAGCCAAATTGATTGGCAGCGGAATGCGCTGTCAACTGATTTGTTCCCAAAAGTAGAACAAATCGATGACAATGGGTTGTATGTGTCAAACGCGTGTCAATAACGGTGAAATAAAAAAGAATTAATAGAGTTTCACTTTCTTATACGCGCTCCCATACAAATATTTTAAATGAAAATATTTAGCATTCAATTATATTCTAGGCCGTGTTTTGACAGTGGTAGACACAACACAGTCGAAGCTTCAAGTTGTTCGTTAAATAAAAGATATTCTGATTATGATACAAAAAACATGTAGAGAAACTACAATCCAACTAGACTTTTGTATCCCTAAAAAGTGGGCATGTCCACAAATAATGTATTGTTGAATTGTAGAATAGAAACTAAGCCGCGATAGATGGCGAACTTTAGAAATGTGTATTCCTTCTGAAAAGGGCCAGACATGAAATTTGAAAAACCTGGCTCACAATTTAAGGCTTAAAACCTGTAGTTAGTGCGTTGGACTATAGAGCAAGAGGTTCAAGATTCGAGTCGCAGTCGGAACACCTAAAAGTTTTTCACGGCCCCACCTTTCGCGAGCGTCTGACATCCGAGCGTACAACTGTTCTTAAAAAGCTTTTCGAATAACAAATTGCCGTTCGGACACGGCATTAAACAGTAGGCCCCTTCCATTCCTGTAAAGAATATAACACGCACAACACGAATGGTTGTGAGGTCTCATTGACCTGTTGTACCAAGTATTTATTTTTTATGTACATACTCCATGCAAAAAGTTAACGTACCTTTATAGAAGACCTCAATATATACATATGTACATATTGTTCGTAGAATGTGACATCTAAAATGCACTGTCGGGGTTGCCATATTGTTCTTATTTGAGCTCTTTTGTATTGCATTTTCAATCGTTTTGGCGAAAACCTCGTATGTGGCGGAATCATAGACAGAAAAAAACCTAAAAAAAAAAAGTCTGAAGAGGTTAAAACGTTCGATTTTGCTGTATATGAGGGGACGCAGAAATGCATTCTCAATGAAATGGTCCTGTTAGAATCACATGCCCTCCAGTGATCATGACTCTGCATCGCTCATGTTCTTGCGAGGGTTTCTAGCTCCTCTTCTGTCATGTCTTGTTCCAGTGTCCTCAAGGCGAGCGGCAGATAGAGCATTTGCGTAGAGTTAATAGAGTCGTTCCATGACTTGTCGATGACTTGGATCGAGCTTACACTGTACATTGGGCTAGGTGTTTTCACTGTCGCTGTAAATGTTTAGCATTCGAGTCTGCTCCAGAATTTATGTTTTTTTGCAGACAAGAGAAGCAATTCAAAAACCAAAACGGGTCCGTTCGTACGTGTAACCAATACTACATACTATGCTCCAGGGGACTCGTTAATTAAGAACAAACAGAATATGAGAAGAAACTGACACGGTATACCGAAGGTCCGTTGTGCTACCACAAGGATCGGAGATCCCATGACCAGTTGGAGTTTAGTATAAAGCACTGGATGCTACTCTTAGTTCACTTAGATTGTAGAAGAGTTTTGTTCCTAAATCCATTTTTAAACGAGTCGTAAAATGGAGGTGTGCATCCCTCTTTTGTTCATTCATACAGCTTCTGCAAAAGTCAATTGCGCGGAGCCCTAGTCTAATCACGTGTTTACCAGTAATGGTACATAGATGAGGCGTTCTAGCTAAGACTAAAAGAGTTCTTAAACTGTTCCTATACTCGAAGTAATCGATCTTTCTGTCATTCGCCGATAAACAAAAAACTCAATGTACCATAAGGCACTTATCATACGTTACACTATTATTCTTTTCAGGTTATAGGGATTTATATATCCATTGCAACAGCAGCAAAAGCAACAACTAAGGAAAAACCTACCCGTGGGGCCAGCAATAGAACTTCAAAATCCTTAAAAACTGCCGGAGAAGCTAGGGGCAAACGTACGCTGACGAATGTTGGATATCCCGGCTTCTCGTACAGTGTTGACTTCGCTGACCGAAGACAAGGTTTTGGTGATGGAAGAGCTTTCTACTCTCAAGATGGTTTATATAATGGACAAAGCGCTATAGGTAAGTCAATCAATTCAATTTGAATTCATACAATAACACCTTCTTTTCAGGCCAGTATTCATTCCCTGAAACCTCTAACCATCTGCCAGAGTATAGCCAATTTTCCCAGTATCCACAGTATCTGGAAGCCCCTGAGCCCATAATTGAAATCATTATCAAGGACAGTAACGATACTATACCAACACAACAACCTCAGCCTTTGGTACAAAAGAAAAAGAAGGAAAAAGTCCATGTCTACTACGTCAAGTATAAAAAGGACGAGAATAACAAACTTCACTTAGAAGAACCCATTGCGTCTCTAAACAACAATGAGAGCGAAGCCACCGAAGAGGAGGAAGAGGAGATTATCTCTTACCCAACCATCGTTACGCCCATACCACCTTTGAAAACAACTACCCTTCGGACTATTATCCACCCGGATTCTGAGAAATTCCACAGTAACAGTGGAATCCATGTGACATTCGGTTCAGAGGATAAGTCGCAATTTGGTCACGAATTGCAAGAACACGATGCTGAGAGTGTCCAAAGGTCGGTTATTGCCTTACCACAGGCGGGAGGTGGTCTTTCGAAACCATCACCCACAGCTAATGTCCGAGCTGACTTTGGTGATCCACGAGGCCCCTTGGTGGACAGATATCCCGGATTTCAAGGATCATTTTATCAAAACCAGAACCAGAATATTCAACCGGACTATAAGCCATCGATTCAACAGCAACAGCTACCAGTACCTCAGGCGTTAACATCTTTTAGACCTCAGTCGCCACTTCAACCCCAACCGCAACAGCAGCAGCAGCCACCTCAGTCGCATCAGAGTTTCCAGAACTTCCAACAACAACATCAGCAACAACAGCAACAACAGCAACAACAGCAACAACATCAACAACAGCATCAACAGCAACAGCAACATCAACAACAGCAACAATATCAACAACAACAACAGCAGCAACAGCAGAGACCATTCTTTAATCAAGGCCCACAGAGTCTTCCAAATCAACCTCCGAAGCAGTATCAGCGGCCTCAGAGTCCAACTCCTGCCGCACCTCCCCAGTATCAGAACTATCAACAGCAAAATGTGTACCAGCAGCAACAGCAACAACATTTCCAATTCAATCAGCAGCAGCCACAACAGCAACCCATCCTACCGCCACAACAACAGCAGCAATATCAACAACAAAGGCCAGTGGCCCAACCACTCAAACAAAACGTTTTCTTCCCAACACCTCCACCTAAGAGTCAGAGCGCTGCGTCTTACCAACCTGTCAAGTTCCGCCCAACTCCAGTTCCAAACAACTTAAAACTAGAGAACTCAAATCGCCCGCCCCTAGCCCAAATTCAGCCCTACAACCGGCCACCTCCCTTTGTAGAGAAACCTTCGTTCTCTAGTCTGCCACAGCCTCAAGGACCGATTTACGACACAATTAACCGTTATCAAAAGCCCCAAGTTCAGAAAAGTCCTAGTCCCCGACCTGATCAGAGCTATAATCCCCAACAGTTGCCGTACAATCACAAGCCACAGTCTCAAATTAGCTCCTTTAACCAAAATCCTTCTCCAAATCTTAGCCAACTGCACAACCTGTTCGACATTAGGCCGTCAAAAGAGACGGAACTTCTAAAGGCCATTCCCAAGTTTGAGCAACATATCACGGAGACTGTAAGTGGCAATCGATACAATAGCTACTCAACCTACACCGGAGGAAACCAAGTAATTCACGACATCCCAGCTCCAAATTTGGGCCCAACAACACCCAGCTCGAGTCAGTCAACTATTTCTGGTCAGTACAGTGGTGATTCCGGCCCTCGTCAGCAGTTTAACAGTTTCGTGACATCACCGAACCCGATACAATATCAGTCCTCTACACCACAGCCCCAATATGTCAAAACAAACGACGGCCAACAGATTCAAATCGTCACACCAATGCCATCCACCAGCTTCTACAACCAGCAGTCCCAGTCCCAATCGCAGTTCATATCGTCAGGCTCCCAACCGCAAATTATTCCCAACTCACAGCCCAAACAGCAGACGTTCTACCATCAACAACCACGCCAGTCAGAATCTTCGCAATTCAGCGTGTCCACTCTACATTCGGACGTCTTCAAGCAACTAGAACATCTTAAGAATACAAAGGACAACGTCAACATTCACCCTAAGAACAACTTCAAGAACTACGTTACCGCCACAGATCCCAAGAGCACACCTCAGCCAACAACTCCAGCTTCACCTTCCACGACAAGTAAAAATGCCGCCCAGGCCTCCCTTCAACTACCCGACGAGGTGCCCGATGACCTAAGACAACAACTGCTCAGCTCCGGTATTTTGGACAACGCCGACATCAGCGTGCTGGATTACGATAAAGTGGGTGACGTGGCACTCGAGAATCTCCCAGCTGAGCACCTACAGCACTTCTATGGCGCTGGCGGCGGAGCACAGATTTCCGAGTCAAACAAAGTATTGACTGTTGTCCATCCAAATGGCGACAGTGTTAACCTGTCGCAAAAGACCATCGACAAAGTGAAGGAAACCAAGAGCTTGCCTCAGAAACAGAATGTCGACCTTAAAGTCGTGAGGTTCAATGCGAACAACGAGAAAAGTGTGACGGATAAGTACATCAAGACGGATTCGACGGTCGTCCCACCAATCGACTTAGCCGACCGACAATACAACAGGTATCTGCCACTTAAAATCAACGGTGCTCAATTCCCTATCCCCGATGTGGAGGAACTTCGAGGCAAGAAGGTTTCAAGTGTTGTAGTGTTGGCACCAGTTGACAATCTACAAGGGCTTGACAACGAACAATCCGAAGACGGACGCAGTGAACGAGACACAACCGATTCGAAGGAGGTTAGGTTTGTGACCGGTGATATTATCAAACAGCTGATTAAGAAACCGACGAAAGAGAATTTCAAGAAATGGCTGGAGAAAGAATCTCGCACGGATGTGGATAGTCAGTCAGTCGTACTGTTGGTCGCTAAGTAAGTAGTCAGTATAAGTCTTGCTTTGGAAAAGTCTAGTGAGATGAAAGTTCATGAATTTAGGTCTTTTGCTACAATCTGTGAAGCACATTGCGTACCGCCGGCATTTGTTTTAGAGACTTTCAGTCCTGGCCTTGCACAGTAAACGCTGTAACCATAATCAAGAGCGCCGGTAGCAAGAGTTAGAGTTTGAGAATTTGTTTTTTTCTCATTTGTTTTCACCTTTAATGGACGGCCCTCACTTGTCTTGTTCTAAGTCTTTAGAAGTAATCTTTCATATTGTCTTTCCTGGACAAGTTCTGCAAACCCGTTTCGTTTTACATATATTAAACCGTTTTGAGGATCCATATAGTTAAGCATTAGTTCATTTGAAAGTTTTAGTGATAATGTCATATAGGAACGGTCGTATTCGAGTTCCTTGTGGGACTCTTCATGAAAAATAGATTTGTGTATTCCATGTTTATGAGCGTATTTTCCTGAACTTCTGCTTACAGTTGGTTATCGAAGCATCTTATTTCCTTGACATCTTCGCCTGTTTCTCGTCTATACAAATCTGGATAAACCTGAATATTTGGACAAACAAGTTTTTCTTATTAATTAGAACGACAAAGAACGAGACAGTCAGGCTGCTATGAAAGCCATTGATGCGGTCGCTATATCCTCCAAACAGGTAGAGCAATGCCCGTTCGAAATAGATCACTTATTAAGGTAATGAGGGTGCTGACGAACTGGCCTAGCGAGAGTCGGGCCTGAATGCTCACTAGCGGAAAGAGTTCATATTCCGCTGGGTGCCGCTAAAGGTAATCTACATCTTCGCTTTCTCCACCGTTCTCCAACCACGAGTGAAACAACTTGACTGGTTCTGTTATAGAAGTAGACCAGATATTGCCAAAATTGTAGCTATTGTAGCGCACAGGGCACCTGCCAATCGGGGACTATGCGACCAAGCTCGGCATTTTTCACAATAACTTTTAAGCTGCAAGTATACTAACGAGAAAGAATCTCTTTATCACTTCCTTTGCAGATGTCCGGCCCTAGCGAGAACCAGGCAGCACACCCTAGGAACACTCTTCTTGGTGGATCTCGTCAAGATAGTTGAAAAAAATATTGGATCTAATTTTTTACACGAGCTTTTCTGGTTACAAAAAGGCGCACCCCAGCGCTAATTTGGTTCTTTATCTAAAGAAGTGCCACTCTATACCTACCTACCAGAGCTATAATGCGTTTCAATAGGATCTCTGGAAAAGTTTACTTGGTGTGACTTCGTAAAAGGATTATCTTAGTCTTAATGTCCGAGACTACAGTTAAAGACTCCCGCTGAAAGGTTCTTTATTCTGTTACAGCATTCGATTCTTTCAGTTGTCATTATGTTCGAAGTCTTTTAGAGTAGTTGACTTCTGGATAGCAGATCTTGAGTTGATTATACTTAAATCAAATTAGTAATGGTTTCTCATTATGGTGGTTAAGCGCATTATTACATTAGGGCCTAGTCAAGCCTAATAGCAGAACATTATTCAACAAAAAACTGTAACGAAGCTTTAAAAATTGGTTGTCATGGTATCCCACGCGCTGTAAACAAGGTGTGTTCGAAATTAAGTACGACTCCTTAAAAATAGTTCCCTTACTTACCGTCGACTCAATACCGTTCAAACACTTTTCGGTAGTCAACATTTTCTGTCAAAATGCGATAAAGTGATGTTTCTGTGATGGCGAATTTCAATTCCATAAATTAGAATGAATCGTTGAATTCGCGCACGGTTTTAATGGAACTTACCAAGCTTGGTTTGCCAAAATGTCCTCACAATCGTTCCTTACCGCATATTCTACATACATTATGAACTCTGGCACAGGATAAACAATCATCACCATAGACTTGGTTTAACATTTGAAACGTTTCTACAAAAGTTTTGTAAAGTTTAAAACAACAGTTAATATTAGCTCTTTATTTAATGCTCATCTATATACGGATGACATAAACCAACTTTCACTTCAAACTCCGGTTCTTTTCGTAGAAATGTCACGAAATTTGGACAATACATCTATGACGGACATACCTTTTTAACGTAGGTCGGAATATATTGCCTCAGTAATAATATCTACTTTTTAAAAGTACACACAGAATCTTGTATGTACATATGTACATGCATGATTATATTCACAAAACTTCTGTCAAGGTTGACGGATCCATTTAAAACGTGTGGGGCTCCCAGGGAGTATTGTTTTGGAAGATTAGAGCAGAGACAATTGGCCTTCGAGTAATGATATAGCTGGACCTGAAACACACATTTTATACATACATACATATATTGTACTGAACGAGTTCCTACTCCTTTACAACAATTCAGATTTCATTGTGTTTTAGCTCTCAAAAACTCTTACCGGACCGTCGCCTTGATCAGTTTGCAAAATTCTTAATTTATTTTCTTCATATGTAATTCACAGATCACCAGAAGATGGACAAGAAATATTCATGTACGACATAGCCACCGGTGCTGTCAACAAACTAAATGGAGAACTTTCGACCGCATTTGTCACTGTTGCTGAGGAAAACGCCAGCGCGGAAAATCTTGATCACGCCTCAACCTTAGATCCCAGTATCTTGGAGAACATGATGGAAACGACAGCAAAAGTGTGACTGAACTGAAAACCATCCGCAATGAATCTGTATTCTGCTCATTCGAAATTCGCCATGCAATGTACCATAAACCTTCATCTAAATATGTAGTCTTTTTTTGTTTTATTTAAATTTTTGTTTTTGTTACCACTTTTTTATTTAATTAGAGAAAAAATGAGGAACATAAAAAATACGGCTAAATTATGAGTTTATAAATTGTGAGGAGAATGAAAAACTTTTCCTCAAGTTGTATTAATTGTCACAAAGTTTAATTTGTTGCTGAAAATTAATTGGGACGTTTGTTTGTATAGTGTGTGTAAATTTAAGAAATAAGTAAAATTTACTTTAAATTAATTTTTTGTACATATGAATTTAGTTTAATATACATATATATATATATACATATACATATAAATAAATTAATAAAATACTTGAAAAGTATCAAAATAAACTTTTTTTATGCATGTTCCTATTTGAATGTTTTCTTTACTCCTTGCTTAAACTCTCACACAGCCTTCGAAGTATTCACTTTTGGATCATAAAATTGTCATAAAAGAACACTACCAAGAAAGTACCATTCAGTAAGCGATTCATGCAAAACATTTGGTAGTTATGTAGTGCTTTTGAAATTACTAGTTACTAGTCTGGTATTGCCATGACGTTTTCGAAATACTAACAGAAACTAGTCGCAGAAATAAGCCGTAGAATAATTTTTGCGAATCGCTGTTTCTTTGGGCTAAGAAGGCCATTGAGTATTGAGGATCCCAAAGAACTAAGAAGAGTCTATATAAGACCCTGATCTTCCCAGTCCTGCTCTATGGCGCTGAAGCGTGGACTCTATCTAAAACGGATGAAGAGATCCGCAGTCGCTTCAAGAGAAAGATTTTTCGTATAATTTTCGGTCCAGTTTGCATTGACGTGCCTTGGAGGAGGAGATTCAACGACGAGCTATACAAGCTGCACAGCGACATCGATCTAGTCAGAACATATAGAGCAAATAAACACAAATGCTCCGGTCCGTAGAGTCGTCGAATCAAACCCGGAGGGACCACGCAGTAGAAGAATACCTCTCTTCAGGTGACGCGCACACACAAGTATAGGCCCACAAGTAAAGCTAAATGAAACACACACAGCGACACATTTTTGATAATAATTCATTGTAAAGTTTGGACATTGCCATTAAATGTGAAAAACAATATTATTCAAATGGCCGCCTCGGGAAGATTCGCAGCATGCGATTCTTTTGAGGTAATTTTTCACCAATTTTTCGACCATTTTCGCACAACTTGAGTAATTTTCGTTTTAATGGGTCTAGAGTTCAGGGATTATTCGCGTAAACACGGTCTTTTGCGTAGCAGAAAAATCTTACGTTGTCAAATCACATGATCTTGGTGGCCAATTGTAATAACGTGAAATTACGCGACCAGGAAATTTCTCACGCAATAAAGCCATAAATGGTCGTGTTATGTGGCTTGTTGCCTCGTCTTGTTGGAAGCACATATCGTTCAAGTCATGATCTTCCACAGCCAACCAAAAAAAAAAAACGGTTATCATTCGACCAAAGGTCTGTTCGCGTACTCTCCCAAAACAACGAATTTTCACGAAAATTTACGAAAAGTCACCAAATCCTGTTCGAGTACGCAAAAGTTTCGTAGTTTTCCACAGAAGAGAGCGCTCACGAGAGAGTAAAAATTTTCCCATGCTACGAATTTAGTGCAGGAATTTCCTGTGCATTGATTTATGAGATCTGTCAAAATGTGTTAAATGTGGATGTTATGTCCAATAAGTAGCTACTTGAAATAATCCTTGTTTCGAGGTGAATTCGTTAAAAAATAAAATTTGAAATATAACGTATGCTGTACATCATTTATACTACTTTTTCAATGAAAAACAAAATAAATAAAAAATATACATATATACATACATAAGTATATGTATATACCTCAGAATAAGCATAAATAAATGTACTTGCCATTCGGAAGCAACAAGAACACTCATCGAAAATTTTAAGCAGAGTAAAAAAGCAAAAGATGCCTGATAGTAGGAACCCTGTGTATGATAGGTATAACTTATATTCTAGGTAGACTTGACTAATAGTTTTATACCCAAAATTAAAACATTCAGATATTCAAACATTTTGAAATATGTTTGCTGCTCAGTTTCCATAGTTAAATATTAATATAGGATTGTTTTTCAAATAATAATTGATTAAAAATCGACTTTTGTAAATTGCACGTGGTTATCGAAGTACTTACTCCTTATAGTAGAACTAATAAAATGTGTAAATAGGGGATTAATATAAAATAAAAGATTATGTTGATATGAAAGGAATCATGTTTGCACTTTTCAACACATTTAATGTCTTTTATAAAAATACCAATGATTTCAAATAGCAACTACTTAAGATATACAGTCGACTCCCTTTAAGTCGAATTTTCAGGGGAGATCAAAATTAGTTCGAGTTAGAGGGATTTTTCGAAAAATTTTAGGGAGAGAGATTAATAACCTTTTTTAATGTATTTATTCAACGTAAAAAGAAGGTAACAGAGAACGGAAATTAAATAAATAAAGATAAGCTGCTTGCTTTTATAACACATTAATTCATTAAATCACCGAAAATTGTTTTGAACAAGGCTACTTAAAAAAAAGTTGTAATTTTTGACTGCGACATAACAGTGTTCACCCGTTTAAGAAATGATTCAATCTTATAAAGGCTGTGGTAAACCTCATCCTCATCCTCAAACATTAGCTGCCATTTTAAGTGCATATTGCAATATTCCAATTGCGTTATCGATTTCCTTCTTTTCCGGCTTTTGAATGTTCTTCTTCAGCTTCGCTTTCGTCATCGTTTGCGTCAGCAGCACTAACTATTGTTTCCAAATTTTTTTCCGGATCAGGTACTTCTGTAGCTATGATTCCGTCATCGATTTCAATATAGTCTTTCCAATTCACGCCTTCAACATTATAGTCTGTTCTAGATCCTCTCGATTTCATTGGTGTCTTCGGTTACACATCTCAATAAATTTAGCGGAATTTCATCCTCATCGTCCCATGTCTCAGTCGTAAATCCGGCCTTTATGAAACAATTCTCAATTGTCAGTGGAGTTACGTCCTGCTCCCACGCTTTTGAAATTTCGCGTTCACAGTCGAGCAGTAATATCGTGTAGTCCTCATTTTTGGTTTCCCAAACCTTCAAAATCTTGGTGAGTATACGGCGCTTGTAGTGTACTATTGAATTTTGAATTATACCCATGTCCATCGGCTGAACTATTGAGGTCATATTAGGAGGGAAATACTGAAGTTTGATAAACTTTAATTTATCCCTTACTTGTGTTGGGTGAGCTGGGCAGTTATTGACTATGAACAATATCTTGCGCTTAGATTTCCCGAATTTTGCATCAAGTTTCAAAAGCCAACTTGAAAAAAGATTTCCCGTCATCCAAGAACGTTGGTTGGCTACATAATCCATTGGTAAAGATTTTATTTTGCTAAACCGGCGAGGATTTTCGCTCTTTCCGATAATTAAAAGTTTTAACTTTTCTGAGCCAGTCATATTCGATCCCACAAAGCATGTCACTCTTTCTTTACTGTGCTTGCCTCCAAAACATTTTTCCCTTTTAAAAGCCAAAGTCCGGGTCGGCAAACATTTAAAAAAAATTCCAGTCTCATCGACATTGAAAATGTCGTCCGGTTTGAATCCTGCGACAACCTCTAAGAGCTTTCCATTCATCGACTCTTGTTTTATCAACAGAAGCACTTTCACCAGATAAAACTTTGCCAAGAATATTGTGTCTGGTTTTAAATCTGCTCAGCCAACCGTCACTTGCCTTAAAATTACGAAAACCGAGGCCGATTGCAAATTGAAGCGCTGGTTTTTTTAATATTGAACCACTAACTGGTAAATTATTGCTCCGAGCACTTTCGAACCATTTTAAAACGGCTTTCTCAACATTTTCATATTCGCACACTTTGTACCGCTTTACCTGGCCACTAGTACTTGTAGAACCATGTCGAAGTTTTAATTGTTCTCTCTCAGCCTATCGACGAAAGAGTACTGCTGGGAATGCCAAAATCTTCAGCAATTTTCTTTTTCTTTTTATGTCCTTTCTCAATCTCCGCAATCAAACGGATCTTTGTCGCAATATCCAATGTTTTTGGTTTTCTCTTAGCCATAATTTATCTGAATATGTAATTGATATTATTTTCTAAAAAAATTGCCTCAAATGTAAAATTACCAACCTAGCAACGAAGTCCTTTAAAAGTTCAATTTCCACCTGTTATAATTTTCGGTACAACTTAACGTAACTTGAAACCAAACCAGTGATTTGAGAATGCGTTCTGCGTTCTGTTATCGTAGACTTCCAACACAATGAAGCGACAAAGCTTTACAGATAATGATCGACTGTTTTCAAATGAAAAACTTCCTACATATGTATGTATGTATAGGTAGTTTGCTACCCAACCAACAACGCATCTATGTATGTACATATGTACATATTTCTTAAGTAGCCACAGAAACACGGCCCGCCGACGCGTCGACGCGGCGTATAGTCATGGTTTGTAATTGTGTGTTCTTTATGTGTGTATAACATTGCGAGTTACGAGAGGGTGATTTTCTTTTTAGTTTTCGTTTTCCTCAAAAGACAAATTCGACTTAGAAGAATTGTAATAAGTTAAGAATCGAAAGAATATATTCGAGTTAAAGGGAGTTTCGACTTAGAAGATGACTTCTAAGGTTCGACTTAGAGGGATTCGATTGTATTTAATTCCAAGTTGTTCATTTGCCAGCACACAATCTTTCTTCATAAAATAATATTCTTTTAACAACCTAAACTCACCACCATACTTCACAAACATATCCGTGCTGGTTCACAACCTTTGTTTACTTTTTTTAGCTGCTAAAGTGATAATTTCATTGTCCTATTACTCATAAATACAAAAGAAGCAGGAAAACAATTTTACATTTTTGAATTCAGTGCTATTAAATCAATTAATTTGCATTAAAATAAACTAAGAAAGTCGTGCAGAACCCAATGATTTTTTTTTTCATAAACTGGTATATAAACTTAACATATAAATATGTACATACCTATTAAGACAATACCTTCTTCCTTTTATAGATTTCAGGAAACTTCGACTGAAGGACGACGTCCAACCGTATAAGGAAGGCTCCAAGAAACAACGTTTATATAATGAACTTCAGCCGACATTATTTGGTGCGGAGCCACATGTAAATTATTTGTGCTATGTGTAAGATAGACATTAGGCGCGTTCCGATTTCTAGGCACTACATTTTCAGGTAAGGCCTAACAAATGGAACGGCAAACTGACTGAAAATGTAGGTGACATTTCAACTGTGCTTGTCAAGGGATCTTATTGATAAATATATTTACATATATGAAATTGGAACCTGTAAAGAAGGCTTAATTGAAAAAAATAGCTGATAATAAAAACAAGGTCCCTTAACTTTTTCTAAAAATTTCTGCTTCACTTACAGCCTTGGACGGTTATTTTAATATAATATTTTAATGAAAACACAGTGCATATTGATCAAATAATCATATCTTCTTGTATCAATTCGATGATCACTTCCCTGCAATTTATTCGGAAAGTAATTTGTTTATTTATTGTACATAATCCATCCAAATTATAAAACATAGCCGAACAATACATAAAATATTGCCGATCAGCTGATTCTTCACACTTCAAAATCTGACTTAGAAGTAAGGGAGAATTTTTTTGCATTCGAATCCAGTCCACTATCTCAAAAAAATTGCCTTACCTTTCAGTCAAATTTGAGTCTCTACACCAATTAGAAACGTTTGACTACATAGTGCCTAGAAACCGGAACGCGGCCATTAATATGTTCTATTTCTTTACAGATTCATTTTGCACTGAGGTTTATAAATAGGGAGCTACATGAACCTGATTTCAGGAACAAAGTGCTTACGGTCGCTCATTTGGAGATATTTATTTTGTAAATCACAGCTTTTCCTGATTGTGGATATGTTTAAAAACACATTTTATATTTCTTCTGTTTATAGATTTATACATTACACATTTACACTTTATTAAACTTTATTTATTGTTATACGTTACACATTATTATTCATTTTGCATGCATTACATTATAATTTAATACACTACACAAAGTAAATACAACTTTATATTTACAAATATATTAATTTTACATTTCTAGTCTGGTGCAATAGGCCTACTGGGGAAACTGAACACCAATAAAAAAATCAGTTAACGCACCATAATGCATACCTCATGGGTGGTGTGGAAATGTAATACAATAGCAGTCTTAAGCGCTAAAAGAAAATTACTTTGTTTCAACACTCAAAATGTTGCACCATTAGCTCCTGTAAAACAAGACATCAAGAAATACAAAACAAGTTTAATGCTTTTGTGAAATTTTATTACAACATTTGAATTTATGAATTTATAATAAACGTTTCACTGTTGAAACACAAAAAAGAAATATTCTATTTCTTCCAACTATTTCCTTGTGATAGATAATTTATTTCCATAGGGTGTCCATCAGACAGTTCCTACTGTGGACTGTTTTCTGCATGTCATGTGCTGAAAACTTAAGAATATTACAATTTAAAAACACAAAAACAAATTTTTATATTTACGTGTTCAAAAACATGTGAAATCCAATAGAAAAATGGAAATTTCTGAACAAAATCAAAAATTCCATCATTTTGCAAAATGTAAACAAATTTAGGAACACAAATAAAAACTCATCTCGCTTAACTTCAGATTTTTGTTCATCAGTTGCAAAACACACATCTTTCGAAGCCAACTTCAGTTCGTTGATTTACACGTATTCACCGACAGGGGATCATGGGAGAGGATTTAGGCCACACCCTTTTTAGGGGTTTCGGGTGCAGAGGGAAAGATGACTCTCTCGTATAGTTTCTCTATGGTTAGCAGTTTATTGGAGAACGCTTCGGCAGATGGATCGTTTAGCAATGCTGCTCGCATGTCATGCCACAGTCCGAAATTAACGTTTGGATTGATTGTCGATGCGCTTGCAATTACAAAGAACATACCCATTCACAATCAAACTGAACTCACCTCTATGAAATCAATTGTCGCTGGTGGTTTTCACAAAAAATTGTTTCAAAATAATGTATTAAATCAAATTGAATTACAATGAGTGTCGAAAGCTGATAAAATTTTGATAAAACTTGAAAAACGTCTGCACAACAAAATAGTATGAGTTGGAAAGACTGCAAATGAATCAACTGTCATGTGTGGCAAAAAATTGATACAAAAACAATTGTCACACAAATTTATTGCAAATTTGGTGTCGTAAAACCGCTCTATTGAATGAATTTTCTTCATAATTTTTTTTCGGGAATTTTCTTGAGTATTCTTGTTTGGCCAGAGACCAGTCCGTATTGGTGCGAATCATCGAAATCGGTCCAGGCGTTATTGAGTTAGCATAGTAACTAACGTCACTCTCTTTTATATAATTAGATTTGATTTTTGTTTTTAATTAAAACATATGTATGTAAGTGAAAAATAGATACAAATAAAAATAAATTGGAAATACATTTATATCCCAATACATTTCGCAGATGACAAACTGGTAAGATTCGGTAGAATTAAATTGCAGAAATTAGTCGAAAAACTCTTTCGCAGATGAGAAAGTAACGAGGCAGGTATTGGAGTCGCAACTACCGGATGATCTTGATTTCGTACCCAATATTTTGGGTATACGCCAGCAAATCTACCAAGGAACATCCATCAACATATTTATATGAAGATCCTTTGGATGGATGTTTTTCAAGCGAACAAAACGCGAGCAAATTGGTATATTTGGTTGGAAGCACCAACAAAATTATTATTACCACTTGTCGAGGAGCTGCATCCCAAAGTGGGAAAGACCTTTGAACTAAGGAACAAAACCAGAAAGTGGCAAACAATTCAAGTAAAGCTTGCCGATGAAAACTATACTTTTACTGTAGCCCAAGTTCAAGGAAAATATATGTATGTAGGAGCTTGGAACGTAAATATAAAGAAAACCATGCTACATAACTCCAAGACAGAGAGGAAAAGGAAAACTTGCCCGTACGAGAGGTAAGGCTTTAAACACATTAATTAAATATAATTTGTATGAACAATCATATATTTGGCAGTGATTTGGATAGAGTATAACGGGAAAAGAGAGGCCTTCATCAGGAGTTCGTTCTGGACAGTGAAAGTATCGAAAGGACATCAAGGGAAGTGTTGATTCAGAATGCTTCCCAAGGAAGTATCATCAACTTTAGTTTTGTAATATATGTATGTACATACATACATGTATAATGATTATTAGTAACCGCTTATTAGTATTTACATCAATTGAAACATTTCAGGAGAATCAGACAGCCTTGCTTTTAAGAGAAGGAAGCCTTCACAGTCCGCTCAGGACCGCATTTTAAAAAGGATCGACGAAATCGAAAGAGAGAAAGGAGAGCACGGGGAAGCTATTGAAAAATAACGCAATGATTTGCTGAAAACGATTGCTGAGAAACTGAGCAAATAAAACAACAAAACATTTTTATTTTTCGTACTAAGTACATATGTAGTGTTAATATTGTTATTTTGAAGCTAATGCATTTCACAAATTTATAAAGAATATTTAATTATTTTACTCCAGTTACTGGCAGATTGTATCTCTCACCGAATTTCCCCTCATAGTTTATCCATACTGTATATTTACCAAACTAGTTTCAGGTGAAGGCTCCAATGAAAAATCGAGATCATCTTCATCTGCGATGTTATGAAGCACTCAACAAGCTCTGACGAAGTAGCATATCATGTCTAGCTTGCAGTAATATAATTGCCGCAAACGTTGCTTCAGGATGCCAAAAGCGTGCTCTATAGCCACACGAGGAACTCAATTTCACATTGAAATTTTTTTGGGCTCTTGTCGAATGTCCATTATTTCTATACGGCGTCACTAGATGGGTGGTACATTGGTACGCCGAAAAACCCAACAGGTAGTAAATCTGGAAGCAATAATAAGTCTCATATATGTATGTAAGTATCATTGCATATTAAAACATTACAAGAATTAGTACCTCCACAAGCAGAGTTTAATTTATCATGGATCGGAGAATTACGGAACACCCAGCTGTTATGGGAAGACCCACGGAATCCAACAAATGTTTTTATAAACTTTTTGTTTTCATTACAAATAGTGACGTTTATGAAATTAAAGTATATTTAATTATTTTCTCTATATTTGATATTAATATTTATTGGATAATAAAGATAAAAAGAAAAAAATTATAGTTTTTGTCCGTTAGTCCTTGTCTGCTCGTCTGCTTGTTGTGAACCATTGATGAACTATACCTTGATAGTCGTCTTTCCATCCCCTCCCTTAAAACACCCTCAAATGGGCGGGGCCTAATCCTCTCTTTTGTTCTTATCGGTGTGAATACGTGAAATTGAAAATTTTAAGTTTGTTTAGCTCATCTGCAGTCTCGAAAAATAGCTCATGTATTTTTATGTTAATCTATATTCACAACACAATGTTTTTGCTGTCAAAATTTAAGGTTATGCGAGGTGAGTTTGCATTTTGCGCCACGAATTTATTTTGTTTCGTCTGCCCTGGGCTTTGTTTTTTAATTGAGCATTTCATTTAAACAATTAAACATATAGTCTAAGAGCCCGGAGTAAATTTTGGACGTGAGGCAACCGTATGAACCCTATGTTAATGTGGAGCTTTGATGCCCAAGAATTCAAGTATGCCCGTCTGGCAGCACGTAAATTCAGCTATGTAAAAGGTGTAACGTTATGATGCAAAACAGGAATATTTGATGCAACCACTTGAATGTACTAGTAAATATTAGAGTATGATCCCCTCAGTACGAATACATATGTACATATATCCAAGACGTTTAAGTGTAGCCAAGAGCCTGCCAGACGCGCCGGAAGTGCGTAAAAATTACCAATTTTGAATAATTAATGCGACCGCACTAATTTCTTCTGAAACATAGGATGTTACACCGTGAATACAAATATGTAGGTCCACGACGTTTTAGATGTCGATAAGATCATGCTAGACGAGGTCAAAATGTTGATAAAATCCCAATTTGGAATAATTGGTGCAACCACTTCATTTTGTTTTCAATATTTAGAGTTTAACTCCCTGATTACAAATATATAAGTCCAAGACGTTTTACTTGTCGCCAAGTCCTTGCCAGACGCATTCAAATTTGATTTGGTTTTCTAAAATATTTGTAAGTCATATTCGTGCAATGAGCTTGATTAATTGATTTTATTAGCACCCGTTAGTTCGGGAGAATCTATTTTTAGAAACAACTAGTTGGTCTATTGTGATAAGAGGATAGCTGCAGTATGTATGTAGTTTGAAATTGTTTTCTGTGCTGCAAATATAGGTGACTTAGAAGTGGCAAGTTCAATTTGTGTTATTCATGACGGTGGAATTTCGGGAAATTGTGGAATTATTAAGTTATTTATTGATAAGAGTTTAGAGAAATGTTCTAGGATCTTGCAAATTCGGAAGCTTAATAATTATAAGTTTAGTGATGCAATTCTTTCCAGTAAAGTTGATAATATTAGTGGTTATCCTAGTGCATGCTATCGAACCTTTAAAGCTATTGCAAAAAACCTAATTGCATCTTCGATAGCAAAAAATTGCGAAAATTGTAAGTACTCGTATTCTATTCTATCATTATATCGTGATTAACATACCAACGCCTACTAATTTCATAGTGCCTCAAAATGCCAACAATGAGGACTCCATCTCGATATCTCTTCTTCTTCCGTTGTAGTTTCATCGGTTTCAAATACAACGTGTTTATTTTGTGACAAATTTATTAAATATATCAAGCAAAATAAGGAAAAACTAATATGCGGCCAAAAATCCACGCTGGAACACCTTATATGTAAGACTGTTTTTCTTGGAAACGGCAATGTGTATGAAAAATTGACAAACAGCTCGAACAATGATGAGCTGAAGTATCATAAGACTTGTTTGGCTAAGTTCTTAGAGGAAGCTAATCATTTAGAAAATAGTTTGTCAAAACCAGATAATTAATAGAAGCCTTATTCCAAGTTTAACTGTTTTAAAATTGTGAAAATATTTGTCGATGGCAGACGATGATAACAATGAAACATACACATAGGATTTCTTAGGTATGCATGTTTACGATTTTGCGTTGATTTAAAATGTGTCTCAATACGTTTTGGTTTGTTTTTAGATAACATTTGAAATGAGAGTCGAAGACAAACACAGGAATCAACAGGAATATTTTTACTTTTCGTATTTGTACATAAACATACAACGTGTCACAAAAATGTTTCAGAAGAAAAATGGAAAATAAAAGCTACATAAGAAAATGGTGTGCCTGTGTTATCTTCTTGGATTCGTGGATTTGATTTTCTCACCGTAGCTTTTGCATTATGGTTGCAATGACGGTTTTGGCGATGCCCGACGCTCCCCTCGTTGATAGCAGGGACGATATCAATCTCTTTGGGGTTATAGAATTCTGTCTACCTTTGTTTACCTTTTTTAAATATATGGGTATGTTATTATTTGTACATTTTTCACAAATTGTTAACTATTTATATTCCCGACAGCTTTAAATTTCTTATTTGACCGAGGAGGCGAACAGAAACCAAAACCTTTACGCAATATGACGGTAAAGTAATAAATAATGAAGTACACCACGGAGTCTGAGCTACATTGCCGATTATCGAGCTACAATTGGGTTACACTTTTTATTACAAGATAATATGATGTTATGTATTTTTTATGTAACAATATATTGTGGATTTATTAATGCAACAATTTGTTCATTCAATTCAAAACATTCTACTTCTGCTGCAATGGTTCGTGTACATACAGTTATCCACATATGTACATACATAAGTCTGCGTACAGCGACGAAATTTTGGAAAACAGAGGCGTAAATATTAGTAAATATTAGATCTTCAAAATTTGCAAATTTCAGTAAAAGAAGATTAAACGTGTTTATTTTGAACAATATTTAAATAATTTATTTTATTTTCTTAAGAAAAAAATAAAAACAAAAAAACAGTTATCAAACAATTCATTCCACAAAAGTCTGCGGACAGCTGTTAAATAAAATGGAAAAAAATTATTTCAATTGAATAAAAAGCAATATTGTCTTTTTAATTTTATGCGTAGTATTTATTGGGATACCTTTCATCTTAATTACATCCTTCAAACGGTTTTGCATAGAAAAACTAGTTTTTTTTATACACGAACTACTAATATTACTCCATTCTGCTAGTAAGGCTTCCTTAAATTGAAGTTCATTCCGTATTTCGCGTATGCCGTATGTTTCGGGTCATTATCTTGCTGGAAGTAATAACCATTCGAGACTCCCAGCACTTCAGCACTGTCTTTAAGATTTCCCTTTAAGGATATCAATGTAGGTGTACTGGTCCATGATTCCTTGTTTCACTGTCTTGATGATATATTTGGGACTTAGTGCATTATCCGACGTCACCAAACTCTTAAACGGCCGTCCGAACCAAAAATGTTATATTTTGACTCGTCCAAGAATATAACTTCGCGCCAGAAGTCTGGAGATTTGTTCACATACTCCTTTGCGAAGGAGAGGCGTGAACTCCATCCCCAAAGCGACTTATAGTTTTTAAAGTTTTCAAGATCGTTGACCTAGGTCTTGACGTTATTTCAGATGTTTGAGAGTACGACTTTTGCTGCTTAATATACAAATTGAGAATCAACTGCCTTTCAGACATACTTAATTTTTTTTTTCCCCCATTTTCTGAATTAAATTTGAGCGAATCTCAAAGAAAACTATTCTCTCTACAAGCACCTAAAAAAAAATATGCCGCTACTTCAACGGAATTTAGTCAAGGAATATTTGCAGCTGTACGCAGACTTTTGTGGAATTAATTGCGGGACTTTTTTTTGTTTTTGGTAATTTTTTCTTGAGAATTGTAAATATTGTTCAAAATGAATGCGTTTAATGTTCTTTTACTGAAATTTCAAATTTCGAAGATCTAATATTTACTATTTGGTCACCCATGAGGTATGCATTTTGGTGCGTTAACTGATTTTTTGATTGGTGTTCAATTTCCCCTGTAGGCCTATTGCACCAGACTAGAAAAATAAAAAGTGTTAGAATGACAATATAAACAATGATTTTGAAATGAATAAATCTTTATATGTGTATAAGGTAAAAACTCAGAAAAAATAACAAAGAATGTATACAATATATACTATAAATAAATATTTACAATTCACAAATGTGATACTGATTTGTTGACGAGGATCACGGACTTTATTTAATAAAATTATATTTCCTTAGTTTTCTTTCTTTTATTATGTTTAATGGAACAAAAGTGGAATGGCTTTTAAAAATTATAGTTTTAGTTTAGTACTCGTCTGTTCGTCTGCTCGTTGCGCACCGTTAGTTCAGAATCATCTAGTTTGATTAGCTTGTTGTGAAAATTGGCTTGCCCCATTTCTCTGTTTATGTACATATTTTTAAATCGAAATGAATTCGCGATCTGATGAAAAAATTTAGAATGAAATTCTTTTCTAAATTATCGCAACAGTTTAGGAGGAAAAGGACTTATACATTTCAAATAGGTGTTGTGCAATACATCTAACGCTGGAATGTTGGAAAAACTTTTCGCAAAATGCATCCTCCAAACTTTGAATGTAGGCGATAAAGTCTCTTGGATATGCTAGCAACTTGCAGTTTTCGAACTGCTTTAGAAAAGTAAAATATAAGCCCTCAGACCGTTTGCATCTGCTTAGAGTTGGCAATGGCAAGTTGCAAGTATGACTTTCATAGCACTCTCGGTACAACCAAGCGCAAACATATGTATGTATGTGAAACTGTTTTCTTGCATCAAATCAACAGCACAAATATCATTGGGAAGGTTCCTATCGATATTACTCGTAATACTCTCACTCGCCGTTTGCAGCCTTCCGGTGTTAATAACCAAATCTTGGCTTTTTAAGTCCTGAATCTGGTCAGTGTGCACTTTTTCGCGGGTTCCAGCAATCACAACTTTGAGATATTGAATACCCCAAAGTTTCTGGAATGCACCTGCGAATTGCGAACAAGTTGGACGTCTGTTAGTTCCGCCGGAGCTTCTGATCTCTCCAAAAAACTGTTCCAAGCAATCCTGGTTTAGATGCCTAGTGAGAATATATTCAAACTGGCACCGCTGTAGATGTTGCCTCAGCGAAAATAAAGACGAGATGTTAAGTAACCAGCCTTTTATATAATAAAATTTGCTGGTTACGTCTTTACCCTCAGGATCCACAACTTTCATGGATAGTAAGAATTGCCTAGCCTTACCCAAAAACTCTTCCTGCATTTCACTTTGTGTAAACGCGACTTTTAAATTCTGGGGCTGTTTCATTCTAGACGTATTAAATATATCAAAAAGTGTATTGAAGAATTGTGCAAATTCTCCGGTGGCATCAACTGATTCGGAGCCAAGACCAGCCTTTTATACGTTAAAAGGCCCGCTGAAACTATGTTGCTCAATACGTGAGACGCATATTTTACTTTAATTTTTTGAAAGCTGTTTGGCCGAATATGCGCCTCCGTCAGTTTCGGGGCTAACTTGTATTGGTTCTTGGAGTCGACGCCATAGAATCGGACGATGTCGGCCCAAGCAGCTGTCTTCCGTTCATTGTACACAATTTTGTTTCTAAATAGGCAATTTCGTGTGCTCTTCAATAGGTGAGGAACATCATACATACATATAAAATATTCTTTGATTATTAACTTCAAAATATGGCTTAGCCGGGCTGATGTCCAAAATGCGGTCTAAACCTCTGAAATTAGAGCCTTGATCGGCTACGAAATGGACAGGAATTATGTATGTTGTTCTCCTGTAGAGCCTTTATTGTTCGAATAAGTATGTGTTTAATTTGGAAAGGAGGGCAGGTGGTACGCACAAAGTAATAGGCTAACGGATGTTTCCACCTCTTCGCAACTCCCTGGGCCATTAAGACCAACACATTATATGCTGGCCAGCATGAACGGTTCTCGTCCTGACCGAAATCTTCCAGTCCGACAATGGTATCACTTTTTCGATTATAGTCTAAGTGAGTTTTCAGCTACATTTCATCCGCCGCAATTGAGCAGTACCTATAGATACTGGGAAGTTGGCTCAGTTTAAATTGCAATATTGCCAGGTGTTTTTGGCCAAGTCGAAATAAAGGATTTTAGCGTTGATACCCCTGGAAGATTTAGTATTGGCCTCAAATGTCGGTACCCCACGGGAGAGATAAAGTGGATTGAAAGCGCCAATGTTTTTGCTTCTTTGCTATATCTTGCACCCCTCGTACTTCTGTTTAAATTTTGGAGACTATTTGCAACTAAATTTTTAAAATTTTGTGGTAAGCTATTCAATTCACTTTCTGATACTTTCGTCTTACTTTGCAATTTAGCTAGCTCATTTCGCAAGAACGCAATCTCACAGTCCTTACTTCTAATAATCTCTGCAAATTCTTCGTTTTTTTTTCCCTAGTTTCTTCTAAGAGAGCTTTATATTTTACCTTTCTTGGTGTGACGTTTCCCAGGTAGGCAGAAGTCTGAGTGCTGACGTCAAAAGTTTGGGTGCGAGCTTCCGAAATGTCCATACACATACTACTACCATGTGGAATGAACATTTCCGGTACAGCACAGTGTTTGAGCCTGCGCCCGCTCCTTTCGGCAAACATGTCACTCGAAAAGTGACGATTGCAAACAAAGGAATACTTTTGGAGAGCTTTTACCGATAATCGCTCCATCCAAATCTTCCTACTGTGGAGAGTGTTAACAAAAAGTAAGTTCTAATGCACTAAACATTTGAAATAATAAAGAAAGTTAAATGAAATGTGGAAAAAAGAGAAAGAGTATGTTTAGTAACGCATTATGACATAGAAGTCTTCCACCTTGATGAACATGAGAAGTGTTAGACAGGATTAGGGGTGGTTAATAAAATCTAAAGTAGACTTAAACTAAAAGTTAACCTTATCCTGAAAACTAAATTCAAACTTATCGAAGTAGATTGAGTATTAGTAGTAATTAGTGGAAACGCTAATTTAATATTAGGAGTAATTAGTATAAACGCTTATTTAACTAAATTATCCTTAGCCTAACCTATGTCCTATTTTAACCTATCTTATCTTACCCTTCATATATGTAGGTTGTATAATGCGTTACTTAAAATGTATATACATATGTATATTCCATATATCCATTAATTCCTAGGCACCCATGGTGTCTCCCTTTGCTACTCCTTCATAAGATATGAAAACCAACAAGTAAGTAAACTTTTTAGGTTTCCTTATTTGTTGTTTTATTATTTAGGCATGTTTCGATGGTGAAGATTTGCACGCAGCAAAGTGAAAATTATAACATTTTTTGATGTCTTAAATGCATTCACTTGACTAGTGTAACAATCCATCATCGAAACTGTTATTTGAGTATTATATTCAAAGCCTAATGAAATACATGTACAACACTTTACAGCTTTCTTTATATTTCATTAAACAATGAACTGAAAAAATATTTTTCACTTATGTACCTTGCTTCCTCAAGTGGAAAACGATAACACCTCTTAGGACTTTCGCAGCCTAGAACGCAATTTAGCGAACGTTTTCTGAGCTGCCTGATAACGGCTGTATTTTTTTTGTTCCTAACCAGGTTTGTTTGATGAATCTACATATAAAATAAAATATGTAAATATTATATTATATTATACGCACCACTTTTTATAACAGAAAAAAATATAATATTAAATTCTTATGAATGTAAACATACCTGCTGATTTACATCTAATGTATTATCCACAATTATATCCTGCGGAATTTGAATTTCTTCCAGTGCGCGGGAAGATGTGTCTGGAGGTTTTTTATATTCAAAGCCTAATGAAATACATGTACAACACTTTACAGCTTTCTTTATATTTCATTAAACAATGAACTGAAAAAATATTTTTCACTTATGTACCTTGCTTCCTCAAGTGGAAAACGATAACACCTCTTAGGACTTTCGCAGCCTAGAACGCAATTTAGCGAACGTTTTCTGAGCTGCCTGATAACGGCTGTATTTTTTTTGTTCCTAACCAGGTTTGTTTGATGAATCTACATATAAAATAAAATATGTAAATATTATATTATATTATACGCACCACTTTTTATAACAGAAAAAAATATAATATTAAATTCTTATGAATGTAAACATACCTGCTGATTTACATCTAATGTATTATCCACAATTATATCCTGCGGAATTTGAATTTCTTCCAGTGCGCGGGAAGATGTGTCTGGAGGTTTTTTGCCTGGTGCGGCAAAGTTCAAAGTAGCTAGATTAATGAATTATTACTTACATGTACATGTATTATTTTCTAAAACACCACACATTCTAGCATACGAATGCTCTTCGTATAAATAATAATCCAATTGGAAATCCATTTTTTTTAAAAACAATTTCGCATGTCTTTCACAAATTTAAATTCTAATTAGATTCCCGCTCTTTTTCTTTTATACAAAAAAAAAAGCAATTAGAACTTTGACGTTTCTATCTGCCCACAGTAATCAAAAGTGGTGAGCCAAAATGGATGTGTTTGGAAGTGCATTGGTGAGTTCAGAAGTTAAAAGCTTAAAACAAGATTTCAATTTCTTCTAAGTAATTGAAATTTGTTTTAAACAAATCAACAAATGAAGTAAGTAACCAGTTTTTTATATAATAAAATTTACTGGTTACATTTTTACCCTCAGGATCAACAACTTTCATTGATACCAACAATTTTCTTGCCTTGCACAAAAACTCTTCTTGAATTTCATTCTGTATAATAGTTTTTTTTTTTAAATGTTGAGGCTGTTTAATTCGCGACGTATTAAAAATGTCAAATAGTTCATTAAAAAAGTGTGCAAATTCTGCAATGGCATCAACAGATTCGGAGCCAAGACCAGCCTTTTTGTACGTTAAAAGACCCGCTGACACCGTGTTGCTCATTACGTGAGACGCATATTTTTCTTTAATTTTTTAAAAGTTGTTTGGCCGAATATGCACCTCCGTCAGCTTCGGGGCTAATTTGTCCTTGTTCTTGGAGTCGACTTCATAGAACTGCACGATGTCACTCCAAGAAGCCGTCTTCCGGTTATTGTACACAATAGTGTTCTTAAAGAGACAATTACGAGTGCTCTTCTATAAGTGAGGAACATCGTACATATAAAAAATTCTCGCGTTATTTACCAAAAAATATGACATAGCCGTAGAAATATCTAAAATACGGGCTAAGCCTATGAAATTCGAGCCTAGATCGGCCACAAAGTGAACAGGAATAATGTTGCTCTCCTGCAGAGCCTTCATTACGCCAAATTAAAAATTTGTTTTAGTTTAGAAGGTGGGCAACTCGTACGCACGAAGTAGTACGCTATAGGGTGTTTCCACCTCTTTGCTACTCCCTGGGCCATTAAGACCAATACATTACATGCCGGCCAGCATGAACGGTTTTCGCTCTGACCGACGATGGTATCACTCTTACGATTATAGTCAACGTGTTCTTTTAACGACATTTCGTCTGCCGCAATTGAACAGTACCTATAGATACTGGGAAGTCTGCTTACTTTCAATTGTAAAGCCCTCACGTTGAATTCAATCTTGTCAGGTGGAAATGAAAGATTTCAGTGTTGTTACCGCAGGAAGATCCAATATTGGCCTTAAATGTCGATACCCTACGGGAGAGATGAAATGAATTGACAGCCCCAAAGTTTTTGCTTCATTAGTGTACCTAACGCCCTTCGCTTCTCTTTTAAAAATGTTTAAACTGTTAGATACTATATTTTTAAAATTTTTGCTATACATATGTATATCTATCGCGCTTTTTTCAAATTGTTTTTCTTTTTGCAATTCGGAAAGCTCATTCTTCAACAACGCAATCTCACAATTTTTTGGCCTAATTATTTCAGCGAATTATTTGTTTTATTTCTAAGTCTTTCCCTAGAGTTCTCTAACAAAACTTTGAATCTTGCCTTTTTAGGCGTCAGATTCCTGCGATGCTCAGAAGTCTGAGTACTTAACTCACAAGTCTGGGTTTCAACCATAGAATTCTCCAAGCACAGGTTGGACAAATTAGGAACAGCGCAATTTGTCAATCTGCGTCCGCAGCTCTCTGCGTACATGTCACGTGAAAAGTGACGATCGCAGACGTAGTTCTTGATTTGGAAAGTTTTGAAAGGTAGTCTCTGCCTGCAAATCTCCCTACTGTGAATAGTTTTAAAAATAAATATTATTTTTTATACACTAAAAGTTTTGTTTTAAACTAAAGTAAATTATAGGAAATGAAATTACATGTTTCGGTCCAAAAAGAAAAAAATAATTTTTAGTAGCGCGTTAAGGTTTTTTGATGAAAATTTACAACTGGATGAACAGACGAAGTGTTGGATAAGCAGCAAAGAAAAGATGAATAAGAAAATCTAAACTAGACTTAAATTAAGTTAAGCAAATATTTACTTTAAAACTGAATGTACACAATTCTAACTAAATTGAACACATGGTACTTCCTTCTGATTTCCTTTCATAAAATATGGAAACTAACAAGTAAGGATAAACTGTTTAAGTTTCCTTATTTGTTGTTTTATTATTATAGAAGGTTTCAATGGTGAAAGTGAAATTGTTCAGTATCTCTAAGAGTGGACAATTTTTTGAATATTTCTCTTTTACTTGACCAATGAAATAATGCACCATTAAAATTGTTATTTTAGTATAATCAGTCAGTGCCTGATAAAATACATCTATTGCTCCTAACAGCAAATTAAATTTACACAACATTTGCACTTACCTTGATTTCGCAAGCGGAACACGATAAAGTCTTTTTGTGTCCACACATCCTAGAACACAACTTCGTCCTTTCTTAGGGACGTGTCTGATGGTGGCGTATTGTTTCACCTCCCCAATTGAATTAGAACTCTGAAAAAAAAATCACAAGGTAAAAAAAAGGTTTTTCATTCATTGACGAAAGAAAAACGAAATTCCCCATGAAAATACATACATATATGAGACTTATCAAAGTGGTCTCAAAACAACAGGTTTATTTTTAACAAACATGCTAGGAAGACATTAGCTAAAGCAAAAGTGTTACCGCTTCGCTAAAGCCATCTTTGCCCCCAAATACAAAGTTACTAATATACAAAACGCTTGTAAGACCAATATTGGCATACGGATTCTGTGCATGGTTAACTATATCTCCCTCAAAGGCAAAAGAGTTGGAACAATTTGAGATAAGTATTCTCTCTGTTGTGGAAAGTATAGAAGACTAAATAAAAAATGGTATCGAAATAAACTTCAGTATAATACATGCCAAGTAACACCTCTTATGACATATCTTATCAATCTAACCGTAAGAAGACTTCAACGTATAGACTTCGATCCAAATCTTCTCTTTAAATCCTTGCTGGACTCAAACAAAAAAATGGGTTTGGACGACAATTACTACCTTTCACCATTTAACCTCCTAAATGAAAAATCTCTCCATCATATCGCAGAAGATGTCAGTAGAAATCTTATGTCGCCTTTTTATGTAAAAGCGTCACGGTCTAATTTGAGGGCATAACTTTATTGCTCTTAAAATCACAAAAATATCCGAAGTATGTACATACATACTATATATGTAAAGCTATAAATGCAAATTAATAGTTAGCTTTTGATTATATAAACTTTTATATATTATCCGTTAAGCAGCTAAATTCAAAATTTATTATATAGTGCCGAAAGTTACATATGTAACGATACTAATTTGTTATGATACTAAGCTTATGAAGCTACATATATTCCTAGATTTTATTTAGCCAGGTATATAAATAAGTCGGCTACATTCTAGTATAAGTACAGAAAATAATTATATTGAAACTAATATTCAAATTTGAACATACCTGTGTTATTCCATTGAACAAATTTAATTGTTCATTGCGTGGGATCTCTACCAGTGAGCGGGATGTAGAATCTTGATCTTGTGTCGGTGCTGCAAAGATGAAATGTTATGCCTAATTAATATTTCAAAGGATATACAGCTGCGGTCAAAATAATAGTAGTGGGACTCATATAATAAGAATAAAAAAAACACTTCCGTCCATTTTGTATAAACAAACATTAATTTTTTTGGAAATTCATATTCTTAAACTTTTGTTTTGGGAAAAAACTTAGATCTAAAAATTAATACTAAATTTTATATTTTTTTTTTTATATTCCAAAAAGGGCGGTCAAAAAAATAGAAGTGCGCTAAACATCTACGCTAAAATATAACAAAAATGCAAATTTAGTTTAAAATTTTAATTTAAAAAAAAAAGTCATGTATTTTATCATAAATTAGTATTTAGCTGCATGACCTTTGTTAGCTATAACTGCAGCACAACGTCGTTGCATGGAGTTGACCAAGTTTTTACACCTTTCCACCGATATCGACATCCATGATTCCTGCATAGCTGCCCAAATGTCATTGTTGTTAGTTGGTTTACAACTAGCAATAGCCTTCTTCACGTCGCCCCAAAGATTCTCCATCGGGTTGAGATCTGGAGACTGTGCGGGCCATCCCATTACATTGACCCTATTTGAAAAAACCACTGCTTAGCAAGTTTACTTGTATGCTTTGGGTCATTGTCTTGTTGGAAGACCCATTTCAGTGGCATTTCCTCATCAGCATACGGCAGCATTACTTCCTGTAAGATTTGGACGTATAGATATTGATCCATCATTTGTTTGATTTGGTAGATGGGACCAACACCATAAAAAGGAAAGCATGCCCAAACCATAATGCTACTTCCTCCATGTTTTATCGTTTTTGTCGTATATTGAGGATTGAGTTCTGTTTTTGGAGTCCTTCTGACATAAAGACGAGATCCTTTTCCGCCATACAGAACGATTTTCGATACGTCTGACCACAAAATATTCCTCTATTTTTCTGCTGGCCAGTTTAAGTGTTCCTTCGTGAATGTCTGACCACCCTTTTTACCAATTTCGGCGACATTACCGGCTTACGCCCACGTGTTTCCGGCTTTGGTGAGTACCTGATGGCATTCCTAATTGTTATCGGTGAGCAGCCAATTAGGCTTTGGATTTGTGAGTAGGTTTTACCCTCCAAAATTAACCATTTTATAAGGTCGCCCTTTTCAGGTGTGCAATGCTTACCTCTATCCATTGCTGCCAAAAATTTAAAGAATTTTTTAATGCATTTTATGCAAAACTTATAAGATAACACAATTTTCAGAACTTTTCGATGCAAAAATATTAAAAAACAAAAATTAATTTTTCCCATAATCACCATATTTTACCTACAAGCTCATATTGGGATAAGAATGCTCTTCATATACGGAGTATGTTCTGTATTTCATTTTGCAATTTGTTGGTAAAACTGTAATAAAGTGCATGTGATTATATAATATAGGTAATATTTAGTTGAAGTTAAAGTTAAATACTTACTATTTTTAATCCATTTAAGTTAAATCGTTTGATTTTCGAATTCAAATCAATTAATAAAATGAAACGTTCTTTTATAAGATTCACCACAAGACGCAGAATATTGTTGGTAGTTGTTTGTTGGACACAGCGTCCCCTCCACAATTTGTCGATTTTTGACACTATTTTCTGCAAAATGGCTGCGCCCATGTGACAGTTCTGTGGCCGTTGGTGAACAAAGATGTATTAGTGAGTTTACATGCAAATTTCGCATACATTCTTGCTCACCAACGGCCATAGCTTGTGGGTGCGATAGAGAGACCCCCTTGGAGTGGTCTGTCTGTATAGTCTGTGCTTGTGAGTATATACTCGAATTGACACCGCTGTAGATGTTGCCACAGCGAAAATAAAGATGAGATGTTAAGTAACCAGTTTTTTATATAATAAAATTTACTGGTTACATTTTTACCCTCAGGATCAACAACTTTCATTGATACCAACAATTTTCTCGCCTTGCACAAAAACTCTTCTTGAATTTCATTCTGTATAATAGTTAATTTTTTAATTGTTGGGGCTGTTTAATTCGCGACGTATTAAAAACAGATTCAACAACAGATTCGGAGCCAAGAGCAGCCTTTTTGTACGTTAAAAGACCCGCTGAAACCGTGTTGCTCATTACGTGAGGCGCATATTTTTCTTTAATTTTTTGAAAGTTGTATATGCACCTCCGTCAGTTTCGGGGCTGATTTGTCCTTGGTCTTGGAGTCGATTTCATAGAACTGGACGATGTCAATCCAAGAAGCCGTCTTCTGGTCATTATACAAAATAGTGTTCTTTAACAAACAATTACGAGTGCTCTTCAATAAGTGAGGAACATCGTACATATAAAAAATTCTCGCGTTATTTACCAAAAAATATGACATAGCCGTAGAAATATCTAAAATACGGGCTAAGCCTATGAAATTCGAGCCTAGATCGGCCACAAAGTGAACAGGAATAATGTTGCTCTCCTGCAGAGCCTTCATTACGCGAAATAAAAATTTGTTTTAGTTTAGAAGGTGGGCAACTCGTACGCACGAAGTAGTACGCTATAGGGTGTTTCCACCTCTTTGCTACTCCCTCGGCCATTTAGACCAATACATTACATGCCGGCCAGCATGAACGGTTTTCGCTCTGACCGACGATGGTATCACTCTTACGATTATAGTCAACGTGTTCTTTTAACGACATTTCGTCTGCCGCAATTGAACAGTACCTATAGATACTGGGAAGTCTGCTTACTTTCAATTGTAAAGCCCTCACGTTGAATTCAATCTTGTCAGGTGGAAATGAAAGATTTCAGTGTTGTTACCGCAGGAAGATCCAATATTGGCCTTAAATGTCGATACCCTACGGGAGAGATGAAATGAATTGACAGCGCCAAAGTTTTTGCTTCCTTAGTGTACCTAACGCCCTTCGCTTCTCTTTTAAAAATGTTTAAACTGTTAGATACTATATTTTTAAATTTTTTGCTATACATATGTATATCTATCGCGCTTTTTTTAAATTGTTTTTCTTTTTGTAATTCGGAAAGCTCATTCTTCAACAACGCAATCTCACAATTTTTTGGCCTAATTATTTCAGCGAATTATTTGTTTTATTTCTAAGTCTTTCCCTAGAGTTCTCTAACAAAACTTTGAATCTTGCCTTTTTAGGCGTCAGATTCCTGAGATGCTCAGAAGTCTGAGTACTTAACTCACAAGTCTGGGTTTCAACCATAGAATTCTCCAAGCACAGGTTGGACAAATTAGGAACAGCGCAATTTGTCAATCTGCGTCCGCTGCTCTCTGCGTACATGTCACGTGAAAAGTGACGATCGCAGACGTAGTTCTTGATTTGGAAAGTTTTGAAAGGTAGTCTCTGCCTGCAAATCTCCCTACTGTGAATAGTTTTAAAAATAAATATTATTTTTTATACACTAAAAGTTTTGTTTTAAACTAAAGTAAATTATAGGAAATGAAATTACATGTTTCGGTCCAAAAAGAAAAAAATAATTTTTAGTAGCGCGTTAAGGTTTTTTGATGAAAATTTACAACTGGATGAATAGACGAAGTGTTGGATAAGCAGCAAAGAAAAGATGAATAAGAAAATCTAAACTAGACTTAAATTAAGTTAAGCAAATATTTACTTTAAAACTGAATGTACACAATTCTAACTAAATTGAACACATGGTACTTCCTTCTGATTTCCTTTCATAAAATATGGAAACTAACAAGTAAGGATAAACTTTTTAAGTTTCCTTATTTGTTGTTTTATTATTATAGAAGGTTTCAATGGTGAAAGTGAAATTGTTCAGTATCTCTAAGAGTGGACAATTTTTTGAATATTTCTCTTTTACTTGACCAATGAAATAATGCACCATTAAAATTGTTATTTTAGTATAATCAGTCAGTGCCTGATAAAATACATCTATTGCTCCTAACAGCAAATTAAATTTACACAACATTTGCACTTACCTTGATTTCGCAAGCGGAACACGATAAAGTCTTTTTGTGTCCACACATCCTAGAACACAACTTCGTCCTTTCTTAGGGACGTGTCTGATGGTGGCGTATTGTTTCACCTCCCCAATTGAATTAGAACTCTGAAAAAAAAATCACAAGGTAAAAAAAAGGTTTTTCATTCATTGACGAAAGAAAAACGAAATTCCCCATGAAAATACATACATATATGAGACTTATCAAAGTGGTCTCAAAACAACAGGTTTATTTTTAACAAACATGCTAGGAAGACATTAGCTAAAGCAAAAGTGTTACCGCTTCGCTAAAGCCATCTTTGCCCCCAAATACAAAGTTACTAATATACAAAACGCTTGTAAGACCAATATTGGCATACGGATTCTGTGCATGGTTAACTATATCTCCCTCAAAGGCAAAAGAGTTGGAACAATTTGAGATAAGTATTCTCTCTGTTGTGGAAAGTATAGAAGACTAAATAAAAAATGGTATCGAAATAAACTTCAGTATAATACATGCCAAGTAACACCTCTTATGACATATCTTATCAATCTAACCGTAAGAAGACTTCAACGTATAGACTTCGATCCAAATCTTCTCTTTAAATCCTTGCTGGACTCAAACAAAAAAATGGGTTTGGACGACAATTACTACCTTTCACCATTTAACCTCCTAAATGAAAAATCTCTCCATCATATCGCAGAAGATGTCAGTAGAAATCTTATGTCGCCTTTTTATGTAAAAGCGTCACGGTCTAATTTGAGGGCATAACTTTATTGCTCTTAAAATCACAAAAATATCCGAAGTATGTACATACATACTATATATGTAAAGCTATAAATGCAAATTAATAGTTAGCTTTTGATTATATAAACTTTTATATATTATCCGTTAAGCAGCTAAATTCAAAATTTATTATATAGTGCCGAAAGTTACATATGTAACGATACTAATTTGTTATGATACTAAGCTTATGAAGCTACATATATTCCTAGATTTTATTTAGCCAGGTATATAAATAAGTCGGCTACATTCTAGTATAAGTACAGAAAATAATTATATTGAAACTAATATTCAAATTTGAACATACCTGTGTTATTCCATTGAACAAATTTAATTGTTCATTGCGTGGGATCTCTACCAGTGAGCGGGATGTAGAATCTTGATCTTGTGTCGGTGCTGCAAAGATGAAATGTTATGCCTAATTAATATTTCAAAGGATATACAGCTGCGGTCAAAATAATAGTAGTGGGACTCATATAATAAGAATAAAAAAAACACTTCCGTCCATTTTGTATAAACAAACATTAATTTTTTTGGAAATTCATATTCTTAAACTTTTGTTTTGGGAAAAAACTTAGATCTAAAAATTAATACTAAATTTTATATTTTTTTTTTTATATTCCAAAAAGGGCGGTCAAAAAAATAGAAGTGCGCTAAACATCTACGCTAAAATATAACAAAAATGCAAATTTAGTTTAAAATTTTAATTTAAAAAAAAAAGTCATGTATTTTATCATAAATTAGTATTTAGCTGCATGACCTTTGTTAGCTATAACTGCAGCACAACGTCGTTGCATGGAGTTGACCAAGTTTTTACACCTTTCCACCGATATCGACATCCATGATTCCTGCATAGCTGCCCAAATGTCATTGTTGTTAGTTGGTTTACAACTAGCAATAGCCTTCTTCACGTCGCCCCAAAGATTCTCCATCGGGTTGAGATCTGGAGACTGTGCGGGCCATCCCATTACATTGACCCTATTTGAAAAAACCACTGCTTAGCAAGTTTACTTGTATGCTTTGGGTCATTGTCTTGTTGGAAGACCCATTTCAGTGGCATTTCCTCATCAGCATACGGCAGCATTACTTCCTGTAAGATTTGGACGTATAGATGTTGATCCATCATTTGTTTGATTTGGTAGATGGGACCAACACCATAAAAAGGAAAGCATGCCCAAACCATAATGCTACTTCCTCCATGTTTTATCGTTTTTGTCGTATATTGAGGATTGAGTTCTGTTTTTGGAGGCCTTCTGACATAAAGACGAGATCCTTTTCCGCCATACAGAACGATTTTCGATACGTCTGACCACAAAATATTCCTCTATTTTTCTGCTGGCCAGTTTAAGTGTTCCTTCGTGAATGTCTGACCACCCTTTTTACCAATTTCGGCGACATTACCGGCTTACGCCCACGTGTTTCCGGCTTTGGTGAGTACCTGATGGCATTCCTAATTGTTATCGGTGAGCAGCCAATTAGGCTTTGGATTTGTGAGTAGGTTTTACCCTCCAAAATTAACCATTTTATAAGGTCGCCCTTTTCAGGTGTGCAATGCTTACCTCTATCCATTGCTGCCAAAAATTTAAAGAATTTTTTAATGCATTTTATGCAAAACTTATAAGATAACACAATTTTCAGAACTTTTCGATGCAAAAATATTAAAAAACAAAAATTAATTTTTCCCATAATCACCATATTTTACCTACAAGCTCATATTGGGATAAGAATGCTCTTCATATACGGAGTATGTTCTGTATTTCATTTTGCAATTTGTTGGTAAAACTGTAATAAAGTGCATGTGATTATATAATATAGGTAATATTTAGTTGAAGTTAAAGTTAAATACTTACTATTTTTAATCCATTTAAGTTAAATCGTTTGATTTTCGAATTCAAATCAATTAATAAAATGAAACGTTCTTTTATAAGATTCACCACAAAACGCAGAATATTGTTGGTAGTTGTTTGTTGGACACAGCGTCCCCTCCACAATTTGTCGATTTTTGACACTATTTTCTGCAAAATGGCTGCGCCCATGTGACAGTTCTGTGGCCGTTGGTGAACAAAGATGTATTAGTGAGTTTACATGCAAATTTCGCATACATTCTTGCTCACCAACGGCCATAGCTTGTGGGTGCGATAGAGAGACCCCCTTGGAGTGGTCTGTCTGTATAGTCTGTGCTTGTGAGTATATACTCGAATTGACACCGCTGTAGATGTTGCCACAGCGAAAATAAAGATGAGATGTTAAGTAACCAGTTTTTTATATAATAAAATTTACTGGTTACATTTTTACCCTCAGGATCAACAACTTTCATTGATACCAACAATTTTCTCGCCTTGCACAAAAACTCTTCTTGAATTTCATTCTGTATAATAGTTAATTTTTTAATTGTTGGGGCTGTTTAATTCGCGACGTATTAAAAACAGATTCAACAACAGATTCGGAGCCAAGAGCAGCCTTTTTGTACGTTAAAAGACCCGCTGAAACCGTGTTGCTCATTACGTGAGGCGCATATTTTTCTTTCATTTTTTGAAAGTTGTATATGCACCTCCGTCAGTTTCGGGGCTGATTTGTCCTTGTTCTTGGAGTCGATTTCATAGAACTGGACGATGTCAATCCAAGAAGCCGTCTTCTGGTCATTATACAAAATAGTGTTCTTTAACAAACAATTACGAGTGCTCTTCAATAAGTGAGGAACATCGTACATATAAAAAATTCTCGCGTTATTTACCAAAAAATATGACATAGCCGTAGAAATATCTAAAATACGGGCTAAGCCTATGAAATTCGAGCCTAGATCGGCCACAAAGTGAACAGGAATAATGTTGCTCTCCTGCAGAGCCTTCATTACGCGAAATAAAAATTTGTTTTAGTTTAGAAGGTGGGCAACTCGTACGCACGAAGTAGTACGCTATAGGGTGTTTCCACCTCTTTGCTACTCCCTCGGCCATTTAGACCAATACATTACATGCCGGCCAGCATGAACGGTTTTCGCTCTGACCGACGATGGTATCACTCTTACGATTATAGTCAACGTGTTCTTTTAACGACATTTCGTCTGCCGCAATTGAACAGTACCTATAGATACTGGGAAGTCTGCTTACTTTCAATTGTAAAGCCCTCACGTTGAATTCAATCTTGTCAGGTGGAAATGAAAGATTTCAGTGTTGTTACCGCAGGAAGATCCAATATTGGCCTTAAATGTCGATACCCTACGGGAGAGATGAAATGAATTGACAGCGCCAAAGTTTTTGCTTCCTTAGTGTACCTAACGCCCTTCGCTTCTCTTTTAAAAATGTTTAAACTGTTAGATACTATATTTTTAAATTTTTTGCTATACATATGTATATCTATCGCGCTTTTTTTAAATTGTTTTTCTTTTTGTAATTCGGAAAGCTCATTCTTCAACAACGCAATCTCACAATTTTTTGGCCTAATTATTTCAGCGAATTTTTGTTTCTAAGTCTTTCCCTAGAGTTCTCTAACAAAACTTTGAATCTTGCCTTTTTAGGCGTCAGATTCCTGAGATGCTCAGAAGTCTGAGTACTTAACTCACAAGTCTGGGTTTCAACCATAGAATTCTCCAAGCACAGGTTGGACAAATTAGGAACAGCGCAATTTGTCAATCTGCGTCCGCTGCTCTCTGCGTACATGTCACGTGAAAAGTGACGATCGCAGACGTAGTTCTTGATTTGGAAAGTTTTGAAAGGTAGTCTCTGCCTGCAAATCTCCCTACTGTGAATAGTTTTAAAAATAAATATTATTTTTTATACACTAAAAGTTTTGTTTTAAACTAAAGTAAATTATAGGAAATGAAATTACATGTTTCGGTCCAAAAAGAAAAAAAGAATTTTTAGTAGCGCGTTAAGGTTTTTTGATGAAAATTTACAACTGGATGAATAGACGAAGTGTTGGATAAGCAGCAAAGAAAAGATGAATAAGAAAATCTAAACTAGACTTAAATTAAGCTAAGCAAATATTTACTTTAAAACTGAATGTACACAATTCTAACTAAATTGAACACATGGTACTTCCTTCTGATTTCCTTTCATAAAATATGGAAACTAACAAGTAAGGATAAACTTTTTAAGTTTCCTTATTTGTTGTTTTATTATTATAGAAGGTTTCAATGGTGAAAGTGAAATTGTTCAGTATCTCTAAGAGTGGACAATTTTTTGAATATTTCTCTTTTACTTGACCAATGAAATAATGCACCATTAAAATTGTTATTTTAGTATAATCAGTCAGTGCCTGATAAAATACATCTATTGCTCCTAACAGCAAATTAAATTTACACAACATTTGCACTTACCTTGATTTCGCAAGCGGAACACGATAAAGTCTTTTTGTGTCCACACATCCTAGAACACAACTTCGTCCTTTCTTAGGGACGTGTCTGATGGTGGCGTATTGTTTCACCTCCCCAATTGAATTAGAACTCTGAAAAAAAAATCACAAGGTAAAAAAAAGGTTTTTCATTCATTGACGAAAGAAAAACGAAATTCCCCATGAAAATACATACATATATGAGACTTATCAAAGTGGTCTCAAAACAACAGGTTTATTTTTAACAAACATGCTAGGAAGACATTAGCTAAAGCAAAAGTGTTACCGCTTCGCTAAAGCCATCTTTGCCCCCAAATACAAAGTTACTAATATACAAAACGCTTGTAAGACCAATATTGGCATACGGATTCTGTGCATGGTTAACTATATCTCCCTCAAAGGCAAAAGAGTTGGAACAATTTGAGACAAGTATTCTCTCTGTTGTGGAAAGTATAGAAGACTAAATAAAAAATGGTATCGAAATAAACTTCAGTATAATACATGCCAAGTAACACCTCTTATGACATATCTTATCAATCTAACCGTAAGAAGACTTCAACGTATAGACTTCGATCCAAATCTTCTCTTTAAATCCTTGCTGGACTCAAACAAAAAAATGGGTTTGGACGACAATTACTACCTTTCACCATTTAACCTCCTAAATGAAAAATCTCTCCATCATATCGCAGAAGACGTCAGTAGAAATCTTATGTCGCCTTTTTATGTAAAAGCGTCACGGTCTAATTTGAGGGCATAACTTTATTGCTCTTAAAATCACAAAAATATCCGATGTACATACATAAATGTACATACATACTATATATGTAAAGCTATAAATGCAAATTAATAGTTAGCTTTTGATTATATAAACTTTTATATATTATCCGTTAAGCAGCTAAATTCAAAATTTATTATATAGTGCCGAAAGTTACATATGTAACGATACTAATTTGTTATGATACTAAGCTTATGAAGCTACATATATTCCTAGATTTTATTTAGCCAGGTATATAAATAAGTCGGCTACATTCTAGTATAAGTACAGAAAATAATTATATTGAAACTAATATTCAAATTTGAACATACCTGTGTTATTCCATTGAACAAATTTAATTGTTCATTGCGTGGGATCTCTACCAGTGAGCGGGATGTAGAATCTTGATCTTGTGTCGGTGCTGCAAAGATGAAATGTTATGCCTAATTAATATTTCAAAGGATATACAGCTGCGGTCAAAATAATAGTAGTGGGACTCATATAATAAGAATAAAAAAAACACTTCCGTCCATTTTTGTATAAACAAACATTAATTTTTTTGGAAATTCATATTCTTAAACTTTTGTTTTGGGAAAAAACTTAGATCTAAAAATTAATACTAAATTTTATATTTTTTTTTTTATATTCCAAAAAGGGCGGTCAAAAAAATAGAAGTGCGCTAAACATCTACGCTAAAATATAACAAAAATGCAAATTTAGTTTAAAATTTTAATTTAAAAAAAAAAGTCATGTATTTTATCATAAATTAGTATTTAGCTGCATGACCTTTGTTAGCTATAACTGCAGCACAACGTCGTTGCATGGAGTTGACCAAGTTTTTACACCTTTCCACCGATATCGACATCCATGATTCCTGCATAGCTGCCCAAATGTCATTGTTGTTAGTTGGTTTACAACTAGCAATAGCCTTCTTCACGTCGCCCCAAAGATTCTCCATCGGGTTGAGATCTGGAGACTGTGCGGGCCATCCCATTACATTGACCCTATTTGAAAAAACCACTGCTTAGCAAGTTTACTTGTATGCTTTGGGTCATTGTCTTGTTGGAAGACCCATTTCAGTGGCATTTCCTCATCAGCATACGGCAGCATTACTTCCTGTAAGATTTGGACGTATAGATGTTGATCCATCATTTGTTTGATTTGGTAGATGGGACCAACACCATAAAAAGGAAAGCATGCCCAAACCATAATGCTACTTCCTCCATGTTTTATCGTTTTTGTCGTATATTGAGGATTGAGTTCTGTTTTTGGAGGCCTTCTGACATAAAGACGAGATCCTTTTCCGCCATACAGAACGATTTTCGATACGTCTGACCACAAAATATTCCTCTATTTTTCTGCTGGCCAGTTTAAGTGTTCCTTCGTGAATGTCTGACCACCCTTTTTACCAATTTCGGCGACATTACCGGCTTACGCCCACGTGTTTCCGGCTTTGGTGAGTACCTGATGGCATTCCTAATTGTTATCGGTGAGCAGCCAATTAGGCTTTGGATTTGTGAGTAGGTTTTACCCTCCAAAATTAACCATTTTATAAGGTCGCCCTTTTCAGGTGTGCAATGCTTACCTCTATCCATTGCTGCCAAAAATTTAAAGAATTTTTTAATGCATTTTATGCAAAACTTATAAGATAACACAATTTTCAGAACTTTTCGATGCAAAAATATTAAAAAACAAAAATTAATTTTTCCCATAATCACCATATTTTACCTACAAGCTCATATTGGGATAAGAATGCTCTTCATATACGGAGTATGTTCTGTATTTCATTTTGCAATTTGTTGGTAAAACTGTAATAAAGTGCATGTGATTATATAATATAGGTAATATTTAGTTGAAGTTAAAGTTAAATACTTACTATTTTTAATCCATTTAAGTTAAATCGTTTGATTTTCGAATTCAAATCAATTAATAAAATGAAACGTTCTTTTATAAGATTCACCACAAAACGCAGAATATTGTTGGTAGTTGTTTGTTGGACACAGCGTCCCCTCCACAATTTGTCGATTTTTGACACTATTTTCTGCAAAATGGCTGCGCCCATGTGACAGTTCTGTGGCCGTTGGTGAACAAAGATGTATTAGTGAGTTTACATGCAAATTTCGCATACATTCTTGCTCACCAACGGCCATAGCTTGTGGGTGCGATAGAGAGACCCCCTTGGAGTGGTCTGTCTGTATAGTCTGTGCTTGTGAGTATATACTCGAATTGACACCGCTGTAGATGTTGCCACAGCGAAAATAAAGATGAGATGTTAAGTAACCAGTTTTTTATATAATAAAATTTACTGGTTACATTTTTACCCTCAGGATCAACAACTTTCATTGATACCAACAATTTTCTCGCCTTGCACAAAAACTCTTCTTGAATTTCATTCTGTATAATAGTTAATTTTTTAATTGTTGGGGCTGTTTAATTCGCGACGTATTAAAAACAGATTCAACAACAGATTCGGAGCCAAGAGCAGCCTTTTTGTACGTTAAAAGACCCGCTGAAACCGTGTTGCTCATTACGTGAGGCGCATATTTTTCTTTCATTTTTTGAAAGTTGTATATGCACCTCCGTCAGTTTCGGGGCTGATTTGTCCTTGGTCTTGGAGTCGATTTCATAGAACTGGACGATGTCAATCCAAGAAGCCGTCTTCTGGTCATTATACAAAATAGTGTTCTTTAACAAACAATTACGAGTGCTCTTCAATAAGTGAGGAACATCGTACATATAAAAAATTCTCGCGTTATTTACCAAAAAATATGACATAGCCGTAGAAATATCTAAAATACGGGCTAAGCCTATGAAATTCGAGCCTAGATCGGCCACAAAGTGAACAGGAATAATGTTGCTCTCCTGCAGAGCCTTCATTACGCGAAATAAAAATTTGTTTTAGTTTAGAAGGTGGGCAACTCGTACGCACGAAGTAGTACGCTATAGGGTGTTTCCACCTCTTTGCTACTCCCTCGGCCATTTAGACCAATACATTACATGCCGGCCAGCATGAACGGTTTTCGCTCTGACCGACGATGGTATCACTCTTACGATTATAGTCAACGTGTTCTTTTAACGACATTTCGTCTGCCGCAATTGAACAGTACCTATAGATACTGGGAAGTCTGCTTACTTTCAATTGTAAAGCCCTCACGTTGAATTCAATCTTGTCAGGTGGAAATGAAAGATTTCAGTGTTGTTACCGCAGGAAGATCCAATATTGGCCTTAAATGTCGATACCCTACGGGAGAGATGAAATGAATTGACAGCGCCAAAGTTTTTGCTTCCTTAGTGTACCTAACGCCCTTCGCTTCTCTTTTAAAAATGTTTAAACTGTTAGATACTATATTTTTAAATTTTTTGCTATACATATGTATATCTATCGCGCTTTTTTTAAATTGTTTTTCTTTTTGTAATTCGGAAAGCTCATTCTTCAACAACGCAATCTCACAATTTTTTGGCCTAATTATTTCAGCGAATTATTTGTTTTATTTCTAAGTCTTTCCCTAGAGTTCTCTAACAAAACTTTGAATCTTGCCTTTTTAGGCGTCAGATTCCTGAGATGCTCAGAAGTCTGAGTACTTAACTCACAAGTCTGGGTTTCAACCATAGAATTCTCCAAGCACAGGTTGGACAAATTAGGAACAGCGCAATTTGTCAATCTGCGTCCGCTGCTCTCTGCGTACATGTCACGTGAAAAGTGACGATCGCAGACGTAGTTCTTGATTTGGAAAGTTTTGAAAGGTAGTCTCTGCCTGCAAATCTCCCTACTGTGAATAGTTTTAAAAATAAATATTATTTTTTATACACTAAAAGTTTTGTTTTAAACTAAAGTAAATTATAGGAAATGAAATTACATGTTTCGGTCCAAAAAGAAAAAAATAATTTTTAGTAGCGCGTTAAGGTTTTTTGATGAAAATTTACAACTGGATGAATAGACGAAGTGTTGGATAAGCAGCAAAGAAAAGATGAATAAGAAAATCTAAACTAGACTTAAATTAAGTTAAGCAAATATTTACTTTAAAACTGAATGTACACAATTCTAACTAAATTGAACACATGGTACTTCCTTCTGATTTCCTTTCATAAAATATGGAAACTAACAAGTAAGGATAAACTTTTTAAGTTTCCTTATTTGTTGTTTTATTATTATAGAAGGTTTCAATGGTGAAAGTGAAATTGTTCAGTATCTCTAAGAGTGGACAATTTTTTGAATATTTCTCTTTTACTTGACCAATGAAATAATGCACCATTAAAATTGTTATTTTAGTATAATCAGTCAGTGCCTGATAAAATACATCTATTGCTCCTAACAACAAATGAATTTTACAAGATATTTTATCAAGCAATGAATTTACACAACATTTGCACTTACCTTGATTTCGCAAGCGGAACACGATAAAGTCTTTTTGTGTCCCCACTCCTTAAAATTTCATATTCTACCAATTTTTCAAATACAAAATACACCACAGTAAGGTGTACGACAAACTCAACTGCTGCGAACGCCGGGAAATCGATCATTTCGGATCATCAGCAACACTTGCACTAACAACAGCAATATTTTCGACGGAGGGTGCATTACGATGATGAACAGGCCTTACGACAACGCTTCCACTCTCTTCAAATTTCTTCACAATTTTACCGATTGTTTGCGTAGTCGATCGATTATGGCTACGTTTGAATCACCACTTTTGTAGTAAGTTTTTATACTTTCAACGCGTTGTTCGCAAACATTCAATTAATATTATGACACTTCAAATGACAGCTGAAATTGGCAGGTCTCAAATGCCAGCGCTACCAAATTGAAGAATCAGCTCCTAACAGCCTTGGGAAATGGGCTAAAGGCTATGGACACGTCAACTCGAAGAAAACAGTTCTGGTACTATTTAGTTGAATATTCAGATCGCCAAGACAAAAGACTAGATTGAAATCGTAACATACAGAAAACGCTCGTTTTATCTGCAAGAGAACTGCGGGGAAAAAACCTGCAATGATGCACTGGCTCTATATTACGATAGTCAGACTTGTCATTATATATTGGGCACTAGTATATTGGAAGAAGAAGAATACACAGAATGCATTGGCATTGGTGCCCACGGCTACAGTTGAGTAGTTTCTGCTTCTTTTACCAATTGAACTACAAATAAAACTAAAGTGTTTCATTGTAAAGGAATCAACGGCCAAGATACTTGATGAATCGGACTTCGAAACACCATTCGAAGTAGAATATCCGGAAAGAGAAAATTTGGAAGAGAAATGGTGTCTCTACAGAACGTAATATATACCTATACGGAGATGGTTTCAAAACCGATGTGGTATCACGTATATACATATTTTGAAGCCATAGACCTGCTCGTAGCCCTGAAACTCGCGAACATTTACAGTGTATTCCAAGCAGAGGTTCTATCTATTTATATTTATATTCAGGCTGCACTTAGGGATCTAGGACCTAACATCATAAAATCTGATATAGTCAGGAATTGCAGAATAGTAGAAAACCGTGCCGGATTATGCTGACTAGCCAAAAGGATCAGAGCTTTCACAAAGCAACACAGTTAGAGGCCTAAAACCACCGGAGGGAGGTTCATTAACAATGGAAAACAATGATTTTGAGCTCCTTTCATTAGTCCTGAACCGCTGTGTCAGAAGTTCAACTCCTGGGAGACAAAATAAATGACGTTTCAAAGTTTCTTTTAAGTCCTATTCAAAACGAAGAAAAGTTCGACTCTGTTTCGTTATTTAGTGATTTAATATTTATCAGCAGTTGTTTGCTATTCTATATGTGTGAATGATACTTTACGAAAAAAGAATCTACCCATATTAAGTATCAAATATTTGATTTCTATTTCCGGCGAAAGTCGCATTGGAAAATTTGTTATTCTGGTGTCATTTTTCTAAAATGGATATGGCAAAGCAAGTTTACTTAACGTTCCCTTTGGGGTGTACGGTCGACAACCTCACTCTATATCTACTATCGCCCATTCACCTAATGTGTGAATAGATCTAAAGTCCTTTTAATGAAAACCGAATGTAACCTACTGGCGTAGATAGTATTAAACCCATGCAGCAATTCGCATTTTGTTTACGTTAGTCATAGCTATGTATCTTCATCCTGTTCCAGAAACATATATGTACATATGTACATATGTGTAACAGTTTATAAAATAATAAAAACAAATAGAGTCGTGTGTTCTTGGTCCTGGGAGTACAATAAATCAATTAAAGGAATTAAAATGCCGGACCACACTCTTTGTATTTAAATAGGTTCACTGTCCCACCTGTTATTTCAGCAAACACATGTTGAATTTAATTAAATCGAATGGTTGTGTCCTTTTGCGCAAGTGCTACTGGGAAGGAGAAATGCTGCATGATACCAGTTCCATTTCCGTCCGATAAACGAGTGCAGTAATGTCCTTTGAATTGTTAACAGTGTGCAGGCGCTCCCTCGAGCGTTTCCTCGGTCGGTTTCCGGAGAACAATCTCTGGTTTGTTTTTCATCCATTTTTCAAAATTTTTAAATACAGCGGTTTTTGTCCTGTGAAAATTTCCTTGGAGAAGTACCCCGATGTTGTGTTCCATCGGGATCGGAAAGCGTGTATTTGCACTGTCGTCTGTTTTATTGTCGCAACGGGTAGGTAGTACTGAACTTAAGCCTACAACTGGTGCTCAGATTTTAATTCGCAGCTGGCTTTGGTTGCGGTGTCCACGTCCTGAGCCACTTGGAGAATCTGGGATTAAACAAGACCTCCACAATTATATCGTACATAACGAGTTGGGCGCAGATATTTTCGCTGTTTTTCTTAGGATGCGTAGCCGTAGTGACTTCGTGGACGAATCTAGCGAAGATGAGGAACTTCATTGCGAAGCTACGCCAGGTTGACTTTGCGTTGGAAATGACTGGTGCAGAGATATCTTACCGCCTCATGCGAAGAAGACTCTTCATTCAAACGGGTGTGTCGTTCGTGATTCCGGCGTGTCTGTCGATGGTGAACTGCATAATGATAAAATCACCTTTCACAGCTTCGTCGTCCTGCTACTGGTTCATATGCTTCGCACCGCTCCTGTTGTTGACTCTGAAAGAACTTCAGTTCTACAATTTGATGTTCCTGTTGAAGGGAAAGTTCGACATTGTCAATCAGCAAATAGGACAGCTTTGTGAAAGTAAATTACCACAAAGCGGCTCAATGAGTGTTATTTCCAAGTGCTCGGACGAGGGTGTCCTGCTAGTGCGGAAGGATAACAAATTAATCGAACAAATGCGGGCGCTGGCGGAAATCTATTCCGATGTCGCTGATTGCGTCGATGTGGTGTTGGATATATTTGCGTCGCATCTACTGATGACGACCTGCACATCCTTTGCAGTCATTACAATTCAGAGCTATAATCTCTTCGCTTTGGTCATGCACTCCCTTACGATGCAGATGTACGAGATTGTGTTTACCGTGGCGTGGATAATAGTCCAGATAATGGTGATTGGAGTAAATGTCGTCGCCTGTAGCCAGACATCGAATGCGGTGAGTACTCGTAAAGGAAAATGTTTTTATGGCTCGTCGGCTTGGGGACACTGCAACGTAATAACCGTCTTTTGTCTTCGCGATGAATTAACCAAATCCTTGGCTTAAGGGCATTAGTGTAAATGAGTATTACTTTTCCGATTACAAAGTCTACCTAGACCACAAGATTGCGGGTAGTTTATTATGTGTAGTTTATAGTTTTATGTACATACATATGTATACAGTCCTTGCGTAATAAATTGTCCGCCAGTTCTGTCCCTCGCTCGACAGGATCTTAAAAGGCTTCAAATCTCATGTGCGGTGTCACAATTGAAGCGGATATCGAGACATTCATTGTCACCTTTAAAAATATAGATCTACTTTAGATCCTTGTCAGTTATTTCTCCAGCTATGGAGTTAACAATTGATATCTGAGAAACATACGGATATGGCATACCATGTTTTGAAACTGGTAAGCTCTCTGTTTACACCCTGTTGTAAAAGTATTTGTAACAAAGAGGTATATTTAAGATCAATCCTATAAATCTCTTATTTACGAGATCAGTGCCAATAGCAAAATAGATTAATCCAAGTCCGTCTCTCAATCAGAATGTCACTACTCTTCGGGCAGTGGCTGGAGGATAGTCCCATGTGTTCGACGTGATAATCTTCTTACCTTAAATAAACCTAAAAATTACGACCTTATTTATAACTTAAAGTAAATGACCTCAAGGGTTCTCAATACTTATACTATTATTATTTTTTTTAAGTACTTAATTCTAACAATTATTTTTTTTTATTTGTCTTATTTCTTTATTATTTTTGTTACTGTTATAAGGAAAAATGTGGCTAAACCTTTTATAATTACTTATCTTTTTTTTTTTTTTATTAAAATCTATCCTAGACAAGATAAACTAAAACTAACTTAAACTACCTTAACCTAGGGATGGTTAAGGATAAGGAATATATAGAATGTCCAGATATAGGAATGCCTCAGATGGAATATAACCACTCGCCAAAGTGTTTCTGAAATACTCAGGGTTGCGATAAAACAAGCCCAAAACGAATTCGTTCTCCGCAACGCTAGCAGACCGCGCGAAATTATTCCTCACAATGACATTGTCAATTCTGGATACACCGGAAGCATCCAATAGTCTCTTATTAGAGAAGTAATGCCAAAAGTCGGGATCTGCGCTTCTATACATCCGCATACAAGCGCGAAGACATTTTTTTTCAAATAACCGAAGTTTTTCCATGGAAGATGGGCTTATGTTCCACCATTTTGGACTCGCATAAGTTAGAATTGCGTAGGTTAGAATTGCATAAGTTAGAATTGGATCTTCACATCGGATCTTAGATAGTTGGAGTAAAAAAGGCTTTTGAGTGACATAAATGCCTTTTGTAACTGCATATTTATGTGCTCATTGTAGTACAAGAATTTGTCCAAATGAACACCTAAATACTTCACAACGGTCTTTGACTCTATGTGGAGACCATTGGAACTCGTTATTCGAAGAATTTTCCAATTTCGTCTCAAATCTGAATTACCGCGTCTTACTGGGATGCGGAACAGTATGGTTTCACATTTCATGTGGTTGATCTTTAGCTTCCATTCTGAACACAATGTCTGTAGCTTATCAAAATTGTCTTGAAGCTCTCTTTGAGTATCCTGTATTTTTGAGCCACTTGCATACAGAACAACTTCGTCAGCAAACGCTATTGAATTACCCAATCCGTGTAACATTTCAGAAACATAGATGTTAAAGAGGAGCGGTGCAGTAACTGTGCCCTGTGGGAGACCATTGACGACATTAAAAACTTTAGCCATCGTGTATTGTCTATCTGTTACAACAAATTTCTTCTCGTACACCATAGATGTAACCATCTTTACTAGATGATTTGGGAATTCATATAGAAGAAGTTTATATAATAACCCGTCAATCCAGACCATGTCAAAGACATTTTCGATGTCCACTAGACAGGCAGCTGTACATCGTTTGGCGTTTAGATTCCAATTGATATCTGAAATCAGTTTTGTAACAGCGTGCACCACCGAATGGTTTCGTTTGAACCCAAATTTGTTTCGCGGTATAATCTCCTTTCTTTCTCAAACAAACAAAATTTACTTACTAATTACTACTTCGAAAACTTTCCCGATGCTAGGCAGGAGACTAATTGGCCTATAGTTAGAGGGATCAGAGGGGGGGAGGATCTAAGGTCCCGGCTATCAACATGGACAATTTCCAAAACTTGATTTATTTGAGGAATAAGCCTTCATACTAACTCACACCCTACACACTTCTGGATGTGACTACAGTGGAATATATCTTTGCGGGGTTGGTTAGCCTTTAGGCCTTTACTCTGAACTCGGGTCACATATTTACTAACTTCAAATGGTTAGTGCATTGATTCGGGGTTCGAATTCTCCGAATTGTCCGACGAACAACCGACAAACTGTCATAAAAAAGCTTCTCTAATAACAAAACTCCCCTTCGGACACGGGATTATACAGTAGACCCCATTCGTGTAAAGAATATACATATATAACACGCTCAACACGGATGCGTGTGTTGTATTTGTTAGTTACTCTGGTAGTATCTAAGACAATTTTTAGATTTCTTATTTCTCGTTTCCAATTCCTTAGAATGTAGTTGGTAGATTATGCTCGTGTTAGCTTCATTTGCAGGTGCCCAGGCATCACTCGTCATAAGCTGACTCTGGTAGGATGTTTCGGGTTTCTCTAGAGTTAGCTCAAGTTCAATTACTGATCTGAAGTTTAAGTTTTACATCTTAGTGATGGCATTCTTTTTATGCGTGTAAGATTTCGCCTCCATTATACGGTATACGGAGTTTTGCCCAAAACAACTGCTGCAGTGCCCTCAGTAAGGCAGCTCGGCTTTTACCATTGGAGATACACTTTTCAAAACTTTATTATTCTACACGACGTGCCACTTATTGTTTGTGTTTATAATAATACATACATATGTACACAACAAACAAGTGGTTCCAATTAGTTCATTTCTTAGCTAACTGCCTCCAGTTGTTCACTTCAAGTCAATTGAGGTCCCCTTCTACTTGTGCCCACCACTTAAGGCGAGGTCTCCCTCTACTGCGTTGTCCCGCCGGGTTTGATTCGAAGACTCTGCGGACATCTGGAGTATTTATGTCCATTCGCTCTATATGTCCTAGTCATCTCAAAAGACTGATTCACAGTTTTTGACCAGGTCGACATCACTGTACAGCTTGTATAGTTCGTCGTTGAATTGTGTCCTCCAAACCCGTCAACCCAAACGGGACCGAACATTTTACGAAGAATTTTTCTCTTGAAGCGACCGAGGATCTCTTAGACAGCGTCCAAGCTTCAGTGCCACAAAGCAGGACTGGAATCATAAAGATCTTATATAGATACTCCTTAGTTCTTCGGGATAAGGCTCTACTACTCGATTGTCTTCTCAGCCCAAAAACAGCGATTGGCAAGAATTATTCTTCGTTTTACTTCAGCGACAGTTCTGTTAATAGCAGAGCCGAGGTAGATAAAGTTCCTTATTACCCAAAAGTTATAGCTGTCGATTGTGACAATTTGTCCAATTCGTCGATGTTGTGTGTCCCTTCTCGTTGACAGTATATACCTGGTTTTGCACCCGTTTACCGCTAAACCTATTTTGGCTGGTTCCATTTCAATACTAATGAACGTTCCAGTGACAGACCGCTGTGTTTCGCCAAAATTATCAATGATATATGTATATGTTTCCATGGTCCGAGTACCCACTGTGACCTTACTACGAGGTTTCCATCCTTATTTCTACAGGGTTCTGTACGGGTCTTCTTGGCCTGACATGTTGTTTTTATCTGTTGGTAAAACATCTGTACAACATTATCCTGGAGTATAATCTCTCAATATCTTCAATCACGCGCTTCTTGTGCTTTTTCTTTTTTCTCCGGAGAAGCTGATATTCTTTCCGTCTCTTTTACTTACTCCTTGTTCTTCCTTGCAGAGCCGCTTTGTATGCCTCTCCCGGCATTCCACGTCAAGCCAGGGGTTTCCGGTTGAAACCCAGTACATCAGTTGCGGCACTTCTGATGGCTTGTTGGCAGGAGTCAAAAGGAGATTACAGATTTTTGACGTTATATCTTCTCTTGGGCCTTTGGTTTAGTGTAATCTATGCTTTCCAATTATCGTAGCAAAAATGTGCTTTAGAATGTCGAAATTAACCAGCAAGGTTATGTGAACTTCCATATAAGTAAGTGTTTGCAAGCAAAGTGTAAAAAGTGTAAAAGTGTATATGTACATAAGAACATATGTCAAATCCAACGAATCTGGGAGAAAAACGTCTTCAAAAACTTGACTCAATTAAGTATGACTTGTCTGTACTAAATGAACTAAAATGATATTTTTACAGATGGCAGATACAGGAGCATTTTTGCACAAATTGAAACCAAAAGATGACTATGGAGTATTTCTACATATGGTAAGTGATATTATTAGTAGTATTACAACTGTATTTCAAGATATTGTTAATCTAATGTCAATCGTCGTAATAATTACATGTACTGCAGTTTATGTTATTCGTAATTTTCATAGCAAACGTGTCTGTCTAACCTCCTTTCTCCTAAGAACTCCCGTGAGGCACATAACAATGAAACATATTACTCACACCACACCTAGCAAAAGGGCAAACCAGCTAAAACAGTTCTGCACTTACTTATTCATAAAAGGACTATTCAACAATGTTGACAGTGATTTGATCACCAAGACTTTTCTAAAACTATTAACTTTCAAACCAGTTAATTTCACGAACAAATATGAAATTCCAAGCTACTAGGAAGGAGGACATTTCCATACTTCACATACTCTCAATTGACATTTTTGGTTTAGCGCGTGCAAAGGTAAAATGCAAGAAAAAGCATAATAAACATGCCAAAGCTTGCCACTATATCACAACCTCCCTTATAGCGCAGATCTACTACCCACTTCATGGGCGGGTGATGACTTCATGGGCTTCAACTTCCTTACACCCGATGTGTATAAACATGGAAACAACAATATGTCTTTTAAATAATACGGCCATAGCAATTTAGTTTAATTAAATGCATCTATCGTTCATGTAACCAACCCATTGCAGTGTCTTGGGCTGAAATGAATCCAATCTCTTGCACTGGATATTGCAACCTACATACATACATTTGTACATAGCCAGATAGGAATCTGATTTCTCATGTCGTACTCAACATAACCTAAGACAGTTCACAAATGCCGTTTGCCTCTTAACAAGATAGTCTAGCACTTTAAACTATTCCCTGTTTTTGCACGCCAACAATTCCGAGAAACTGCAAGGCTGAAAAAATCGAAAGTATAGGATTCATTCTGCCTAAATGGCAAAAACTCGCTACGTTTTCCGTAGGCTCAATTAAAGGTGGTCATTTTGATTGGAGCAGAAACGTCGCACCGAGTTTGTGCAGTAAAATGATCTTAGATTTGACACGTAGTAATCTGATAGACCAACATGCTAAGCCTTAACACTGACACTGACATTGACTTGTTACCCTATGTCTTTCGACGTAACCTAACTTAATAATTAATTATGTATTTATTTTTAAACATTTTTTGTTCTAAAAACTCTTTGAAAGAACGTTTTTAGTACCTAAAGTTACCATAAAAATACCTTAAAATAAATCTTCTCTACTTACTCTATAAACTTTATTAAATAGGCAACACAAGACAACACATACACATGATAACCTCAAAACTATATAAGCAGGCCAGGCCTTAAATAAAGATAAACAAAAGGGCCAGCTTACTCTACGACGACTAGCCAGTACTAATAGGGATCGACGAGGGAGTTTCCTTTTGTTCAAAAATGTCTGGTGCTCCCGTTGTACACCTTTTTTTATCGCGCCCGGATACGTGTGCTACTGAATCGGAGACCATGCTTAGTACTCTGTGCTACGCCTCAGTCGTAGTTGAGTCGCCTATGTACAACTCTTCTGGCGACGTTGTCGATTATTGGAGTACCCGTTCTTTTCTGAATCAGACATTGCCTATCAAAATAGAGGAATGCCTCTGGGGGAACAAAGCCGTTAAGACGCGCACTTTCATGATACATTTCACTGGGGTAGTAAGCGCCAAAGATCAGGCTATTGGTCGAGTTCATTGGTCTTCCAATATGCAGTCAAATCAATTTTACAAGGCAATTGTCCACTCTGATCAGATTCGTTCTGTGACAAAAGACCTCACTGGTGTAGATATTTTTTGTACTCGGACTCTGGTGTTCTCAAATCCTTTCCATCCAACTTACTCCCACATAAATCACACCGGACAGTCATAGGAGAGGATTAGCCGTTTGAGAGCCCTGTGGCGGATAACCTTCGCTCTCTCATTCAGTTGGCTGCTATAAAAGAGTCTCTTTGTAAGGGCAAGCACAACTTTGACAATGGCCAGGCCATATATCTTAGGTACATACATACATATAGATATCTGTGTCACATATGTATCTAAAGATTTAAATTAAATTACATGTTAAAGCTAAAGTATACTTTCAGGTGCAGGTATTCTCGTTGGAAATTCTGCACAGAAAAAAGCCCCTCACAGCTGCTGGATTCTTCGATATGAATTTCAAACTATTCACATCCGTAAGTACACTTAATCCCAAAATAACTACATAATCGTATCTTGATGCTCTTGTAGATAGTAGCAGCAGTAACAACGTACTTAATCATAATCATACAGTTCCACTTGGCGAATCTGCAACTGAATTCAGCAAAAAACCAAACGAATTCATAAAGCGAAGACTTTATCCCAGAAATAGTTGTGCCACTAACCTCAGCTATCGAAAGCTCAAGTCTCAGCGGAGGCATTGAATATTCATGTGAGCTTTCATTGGAATTCAAAGTCTATCTGAACAAACACTGAATACCGACAGATGTATATCCATACATATGTACCTTTGTATTGTAGATACGTAGTTGCAATGCGTTTCCATGTAGAAAGTGACGTTGTAAATAATTCATAAAATTGTTTATTTTGGAATAGAATAATAAACTCAACATTTAAACTGTGTCCATATAAATGGTGTGCATGTCACTTTCATTGGGGGGCAGTGCGTGGGGGGAGGGTCATTCAATTAACTGCGTGTTTTAATTAACAACAAATTACAATAGCACGGACTTCATCAGAACGAGATCGCCTGTCAGCAGCAACTGTTTTGTAAATAACCCAGCAATTGAGGTAGTAAAAGAGAGGCACGTGATGGTAATACAGTAGTACACGCATAGGTAAGGCGTTAAATTTTGCGTACTTAAATCAGGGAAAAAAAATGCTCGTGTAATAAGTATATACATACATATGTATGTACATACCTGTGTAATGGACAATATGTAAGTAGGTTCTTACATATGTATGTACATACATATGTTACTTTAGGACCGCGCAATTTGAACTATGATGTTTGTGATGAAAGATGGATGTTAAATCTTCGGTCAAGTTTGCGAAGAGGACGAGTGAAGAAGAAAATGCTACAGCAAGCTCCATAAGGTTCGTAGGTCTACCAAGTTGTGAATGGCGGGTTTTCCGAGCTCCAGATGCTGCAATTTTGTTTGTCAACATAGCCGCCAAGATGAAAATACGCCTCGTCAGAAAAGATGGTTTTTCGCCTGAAATTGTTGTCTAATTCAAGCTACTCTGAGGCCAAACTGCGAAGCGATAGTAAAGCGGATGGTCGTGCGCCTTCAATTGCTGAGCGAATAATCGGAGATCTTTGTGCAGAGTTCTCCACAGGCTAGTGCGTGAAATGTTGAGCTGTTGAGATCGATGGCGATTTGATGTTCGTGAATTGAGTCTCACACTCTCGGCTACAGCAGTCACATTCTCGTTTGTGCGCATGGTACGACGAATGGGGACCATGAGTGTTGTCCACTAGCATACCAGTCTCACGAACTTTTTGGACAAACTTGCGGACCTACAGCAGGCACGGTGGGTGCTTCATCTCGGCCAAAACTTCTTTTCAAATCATGCACTGTTTGCGTTACACAGCACTCACTTTGGAAATAATTTTTCAATATTTCCCAACGTTGTTCAAGCGTAAAGCGACTCATTTCGTTCCGCGAAGATATGATACTGACTTTTTGTCAAGATTTCGAGCGAGAAACAGCTGCCAGTGTCAAAATAACCTATGATTATAACCAAGCTGTATAATCGTAATGAGTTATGTTGAAGCGCTTCTGATCGAACTTATTGCAGATCTAGTAATGGTGTACGTAGTGCCATCTGCTTATGGTCATTTTAATAGCTTTGACTCACCGTGTCCGATAAAGTCAATAAGGTAGTACCTAGCCTAGAGAGCTTGTCGGCTATGTAATTCCCTGGGATATTTTTATGTCCCAGAAGTTGTAGAAGTACGGTCGCACATAGTTTGTGCATCTTTACTTTTCTACTCTTTGTTTGTATATAATGAAGTATGTGAAAGTTCCCTAGCTGTTCGAGGCTCTGGGAAGATCCAAACGAATCTGATTATGTCGATGTCTGGTAAGTCCAATACGGTACTGTCTGCTTCTAGTCGCCTGTAAACCTCTTCGATTGTCATTATGAACTACTTAAGTACATAAGTATGTAGTAGCCTTTGGGGACGGCCCTTTCCATTCGTGTAAAGAACAGAACACAACATATGTCACATGCAGCCATATGAAAAGATGGTGCAAGGGGTCTCCTCTTTCCTGGTTCGGGCAACGGATTCTGAAATTCTGAAAGCTTAGAGCTAAAAAGTTATTGTATATTCGAAGTCGTACAATAAAACTCGTAATCGTTAGAAGAAACAAAATCAGCATCCATTGCTCTGAGTTGGTAGTGTTCTGCTTAAACTTGGAGTCAGTATACTGCTATTTGGATGCGGCGCTATGACCACTTCTGGTTTACCTAGGAAGAACTTTAATTAATTCACATGACATCAAGCATCATCTTCGTTTGCTTTAAAAGTCACTCTTTACAGTAAGTAAATACTACAAGTATAAAAGGGTAGGTGTAAAAAATGGATATACAAATTAAAGCCAAGGAACTTTACTCTTTGTAATGAAGCGACCGCCAGCATTTACAAAGGAACGCATTAACAACTTCACTCTTGAATGAACCATTTTGCGAACTGTAAACCGGTAAAGAATCCAACCGGATCGCTACCGATCATCAACATGAAGGTTGAAGAGTGACAAAAATAATTGCATTTCAAACCTTGCTGCATATGTAATGTAATAAATATATACATACATATGTATGTATGGACAACTAAAGCGGACAACCTTTCTTGAATTTAAGATACAATTGCCAGCAGCCAATTAAAACAGATTTAACTGATCGTTGTAATCTTGTTATGGTGATGACCGACGTGATCTCAGACATGTTGACATTGTCTACACAAATATATTTAAGAGAAACTTGTTTCTCTTTAATCGAAAAATCATAAGCATCTCTTTGGCATGTTGCACTGGTGATGGTAACAACTTTCCACCTAAATAAACAACGTAAACAAACCCACCTCCATCGTTCAAAGATCGCTTGAGCAACTGAATGCCGTGGCAGTTGCCAGTAAGTGTTCCCTTTATTTTTATCCCAAAGCAAACCGGCTCAACGGCCTGTTTCGCAATGTTTTCGAACTCCTCGTTGCGTGCACGGATCATTTGGCAGCGTGTATCTTAAGATACAGGTGCAGATAAATTTGGCAAATATGTATTTCACATGAATAACGCTAAAGATATTTGTCAAGAAGAGATAAGGAAGTTGTCTCTTGGCGTTTGTTTATAGCCGTAGTCAGGTGGACCAGCCAAATATTTTGACATGCATAACACTAATCTGGCAATCAAAGAAGAAAATTTAAAAATACACAATTAAATCCAAAAAAGTAGAAGATACTAGATACTAAGCAGCACGTAGCTGACGTGATAGTGTCTATAACTTTGTATACACATCTAGCTTTTGGGTACCGGTTTTTAGAGGGAGTGGTTTTATGTGCCCGAGCTTTGGAGTTATTTGTTTTCGCTTTTCATAAATAAATCAAGAAGAAACGTTGTGGGTGCACTTTTAAGTGCAAGCACAACAAACCTGGTTGAACAAGAGGTTTATTTATATACCATACGTCTAAACTGTTAGCTCAAACAGAAAATTAGCGAATTTAGGAAAAATAAATAAATAACTTATTTTTAGCTCCACATTGTTGTCTTGAAGCAAATTCTTTCTAAGCCAACAGTTCCAGAAGTCCGAAGTGCACGTCATATAACTTTTCATATATGCTGTCATTACGGGAGTTCTTCAGAATGAATGGAATGGATCATCAGCCATGTTTCTTTGCAGGAACATATGGTAACCATAGATTGGTAGACTGTTGGAATGCAAAGTCGAAACATATGAGAGTTACATACTACATAGGTCGAAAAAGAGACATCTGAATAGTCTTAAGGTGAAACGTTTATTTCTGAAGAAAGGGCTTTAAAAGTGACGATTCTTTCTTACGAGGTTAATGTTTACCAACCTGGGCCAGTTTACTTTCACTTTTTCTTATTAAACATATTGAATTTCGTTTGGTTTTTGTCATGGTGATTCGTTCTTTCTTGTCTTCTCGAATGTAGATTTAAATACACCAGGTAGAGACTTTCCAGCAGGTAATGAAGGGTGACCACATAGCAATTATACTTTTTCCAATTATTATGATTCAGCAGCTATCAAAGTTACCAATGACATCAGCTGTCAAAATATTCAATAAGGTTTGCCGTTCCATCATGCATCGTTTCAAGCTCGCTGAACGTGGGCAAATTATTAAAAAATATTATCGAAATACGCAATGTTAATTTTGATCTTAAGCCACCAACCAGACAGAAATTGGTGCGATCTAGGATCTAGAAAGACCTAGAAATGTCGATCAGCTGAATTGGGTATCCCCACGAAAAATAGTCAATCCGGCTTATTTTGCGGTTGGATTTGGGGCTACATCTGTATATGTAAGTATATGCTGACCCAAGAGTTGAAGCCGGACGACCATACATAAAAGTCTCAGGTATATAGTGATGTTGACCGACTTTCTTCGGCCAGACCTCGACAACACTGATAAATTCGAGCTGTAGTTTCAACAAGACGGCGTTACATGCCATAAAAGCACCGCAACGCTCGAAGTTGGGAAGTAGCAGGGTCATTTCATGGCGAGAGTTCATCAATTGGCCGCCGCGATCAAGGGACTTGACACCACTCGATTATTTGTTCTGGGGCTACGTCAAGTCCTTAGTCTACGCTTACAAGCCAACCAATTTAGACGAGCTCGAGGCCAAAATTCGAGACGCTATTGCTGGGATAACGCCGGATATATTGGACTGAGTGATCTAAACCGAAAACTTGAACCCCATCAGCGAAGCGGAGGTTGTCATTTGAATAATGTGCTATTCCACACATAATGACATGAATGTACATGAATTACTTACATTCATGACTCCTCTGGATCAACTTTGTACAGCTTCAAATGATAAAGTCGAGTGAAGAGGCAGTGAGTTTCGACTTGAAGTGTGAAAATTTGGTCAATCGTTGATGTGTCGGGTTAGAAATCCTTCTTTTAGTGTTTTGGTTCATCGTTGCTTGAGGATGTTGGTCCTGTTGTACGATCCTCAATATCCTTGCATTTGTAGACTCCGTATGCGGCCTCTTTTCAGAATTGTTTCTCCTCACTTCTAAGCAAGTTCACGGGTGCTTTTTATTTATTTTTAGTGAAAGCCGATGAACTCGCCAGACACGGAACTACTGTACCTACATATCTTACCAGGTAAAGATAACTTAGGAATTCCAATGGCTACATGCAAACTCAAATTAAAGCAGGATAATCACAAACGATTAACTCAGATGGACAAGTGAAATAACGTGTCTAGGGACAAAAACCGATTTGGTCTACGTAAGCTGGATATGAAATGCTCTAAGATTTTGATCTTCTTAAAAAATTGCATGTCAGCACTACAAACTTCGAAAGCTACATACATCATCACTGGACATTGTTTAATAGGAAAGTACGCAACAGGACTTGGTGTGCATTCAAACGATTTTTCAGAACCTACAAAGATGAGGAAGAAAAGTAATTTATTCTCCACATTATCTACACCTGCCCTGTTCTACTCCATTAGAAGCTTTCTTCTTTAATGATCTTGGTGATCTTCAAAATCAAAACCGACATTAGGACTTTGCTCCGTTTCATTAGAAGCTCAAATTGGCACTGGTAGGATCATAGTTTAATCCAGGTGGTATCACGACGGATCTATTATTGGCCTAAGTGTGCTGGCAATAGCTGACAAGCACTTTAAATCTAACCTAACTGATTCAAAGGTTCAATATCTATTTTTGGTCCTGATCAACGCTTCTGTGTTCAATTACTTTTATGTTTTTGCTTAGTTATGATAAGTATGGCTGACGATATGTGCAGACATATGTATGTATCTATATTTATGAGTCCGAATTGAACGAAAGTAAATCAAGTGAATGGAAATTAACATTTTAAATGATGCAAAAATGACAATAAATGGCAAACTGATTAAAAAAATGTAAACAATATTAAAAACGTTGACAAAGATCTAAAATTTCGCGACCACGTTAAATGCATTTGCAATAAGGTCGAAAAAACAAAGAAAAAAATAATGAAAACATTAACCAAAATTTATGTATCTATAACACTCTGATTAAACCACAATATTGCTCCACGATGCTGTAACCAAATACAGGTAAACAAAACTTCGAAAGCTACATATCGTTGGGAAGCACTTTCCTATGTACATACATAAGTAGGTATGTGTATACTACCAGGTATAATCTCATGAGTTTCTTGCGGTGAGTTTGTATTTGATTTCTTAGTGACGTCAAATCTATGTATCTGAAAGATAATCAGTACTAACATCATTAGGAGATAAAACTGGTGGATATAAACGCTTAAGCCCTTTTCGGACCACAATTGGGTGCTTTATAATATGAGCTTCTAGTTTAAGCCAAGCCCTTTGAAAACCCCAGGAGAATTAACTGGAGAAAAATCAGTGAAATGATGAACTCAAAACAGTCATTGATTTGAACACCAAAATGAAGGGATTCCATTTCCATCAATAGGGCCTAGTTACAGCCATCAATCCATTATACCATTAAGAGTCCGCTAGGTTAAGCAAGATTCTGTTTAGTCCCATCAAGTAAGCTGGAGATGCGAACGAATAATTCTCGAAATATTTATCAAGTCTAACTAAAAACCGCTCCACAAAAGATTTACTTTATCTACTTTCCTAAAGTAGATACTGTGAGGGTTTCTTTGCATAGTAAGGCACTTTCGAATCCGACCCGGAGGGTCAATGGAGTAGAGGAAGACTTCGCCTTATGTGGCGCGTACAAGTAGAAGTGGACGTCAATCTACTTCGAGTGCACAACTAAGAATGAGGATAACTGGAGAAGCTTGTTAATGGAGGCCCAGGTCCACACCGAACTGTAGCGCCACCTAAGTAAGTTAATTCCGTGAACAGACTGTGCGCTCTGAGAGTGTGTTGCGCTTTTCGGACGGTATCCGATGATGCTATATGTGTTATTGCGGGAATGCTAGCTACCAGCGGATATCTTGGCTATTGAGCTACAGAGGACGTACCACGCCAAAATCCAGGAACCCCTTGCTCCAGTCAAAGATATTAAGCTGGCAGAAAGACAGCGAAGCTGAGAACATGGAAGGAAAGATGGAATCAGTCAACGAAGGGAAGATGGACCCATCGACTTATACCGGATATACATACATACATAAATGGATGGACCGGCATCAGGGAGAAGTGGGTTTTTATCTCACCCAGTTCTTAACCGGACACGGCTGCTTAAGAGCTTATCTAAACAGGTTTGGGCTTCATGAATCTCCAAATTGCTCAAACTGTAGAGAGGCCAGAGAGGATGCAGAGCATGTGCCCTTTCAGTGGCCACATTTTTGCTCGGAACGCAGAGGTCTTGAGGAAATAATTGGAGAAATACCAACTCCGGAGAACATTGTAAACCATATGTTGACATCGAACGCAGTATGGAATACTGGGAAACAAACAGCAGCGGTGATCATAAAGGAACTTCGGCGGCTGGAAAGGCTCAGGGAGAGCAAACGGAAGTAAAACCAAACCCAAACGGAAGCCCCCTCAGAACAAGAAACGTCGAAAAGGTTAAGAAGAGCATAAAGTGCTAACCAGCCCCGCGAAGTAATACTTAACGGTAGTTCCGCGGGGAGAGTGGTTGAAGTGGGGTGTGGGTTAGTACGTACGCGTATTCCTGGCATCGAGTATTCAGGTTTGCGAATTGTGCATGCCAGTAGCCGGGGTTATTTGACCTACTTATCTACAATAAATTTGCATCGAATTTCCTGTCCTACATGCGCATAATCATACCACGCAGTACTTGCGCTGACTGAGTGATAGAAATTGAAAATGATTCGTCTTGTTGCACAACTCTATGTAAGGGCATACTACAATATATACAATAGATACAGATCAATCCAAAAAACAATTTGTTTCTTATCGTTCTCAAGAGCGTCCAAATGTTTACGGGCCTCTAAGAATTCACCTTCTTCAATGCTTTCGCCAACGTAGTACATGACGAAAGCACGGTGGGTACACCTAGTCGAACTCTAGTCGCTGATCTAAGCGATAATCATGGCGTTGGACAACATGCAGGCTGCGAGTTGATGCTTGGCTAATTCAGCGCCAGGTGCAACAGATGGTGCTTGGTAGTTAATAACGACCGTGAAACCGATAGGACAACAGTCGATTAGTTGGATGGTTACCATAGTCTTGATGGTGACAATAGAAGCCTTGGCATCCTTGGGAAGGAAACCTCCATTATGGACAGACTAATACGAAGATGATTCTGGACCGAAACCCTCTGCGGTATGATATTGGAAGCCCACTTCTGAGAGGTAAGTATGGGGACAACTAGTCTTGTAAGGTGTAGGTAGGATAGAACTACATAGCTGGATAGGCCTGTTAGATGGGGTTCAATGTCAATTACCCGCGAAAGTGAAGTCATCGCGATTATTTCCAACGATTCGCTTCCAAGTAGGACAAGCAATTTGAATAATTTATCTCCAATTCGATTCTTAAATACAGTTTTTTCCAATCAGATAGCAAAGAAGTTCTCACAAATCCAGCTGCTAATGCAATTCCATATCCAGCTTCGATAATTCACACACGCGCCACAAATTCACAAAGCCATTGTATTTGCAAAGAAACAAAAACAAATTTATTTAATTATGGATCCATTATTTCGGCATTAATTAAGCGCTAATTTCCATCGGCTACAACTAAAGTCGAGACGAAACATTTAACAGCTACCTCTCTTACCATGACTCACGTCCACATTCTAGCCAAAGAGCACACACTTTCATCTCAGTCCTCAAGAGAAGCTTGAGACTCCCAATAGTGCGGCATCCCCACTCCAGGGCGGCACAGATCCAACTCTCAGTTGATCGGCGCCAGACCCCAGCGCTCCCAACCTATGTCAATGTCGATCAGTTTGAATTTGAATCGCACGCAAGTGGGAGCTGTACGAGTACGACGACACCGCTACTATCGGAGTGACAGACGAAAAGTTGCTTTTTTGTATTTTTACCAAACCTGTTGTCGCGAGTTTTATTTGCACATAGCAGCTCTAAAATCTTTACGGGCTTTCGAAATCGAAGGTGCTAATCAGCCAACCTACCTGTCTCGGGGCGAAAATGAGTGTTGATCGGTGAGTGTTTGGGTGCCAGAATGATATTAGTTCAGTGCCAGCCAGATCCACGAGCTATTTTGCATTCCGATCTGTTGGTTTGCCCATCACTGTCCGCTGTGTGGTGCCAATGTCGCGAGTGCTAAGTCCATCCGGGGCATTCTGAGATAACGTATACATAGTTAATACATTTTTATTTGTTTGTTTGACAACAGTCGCCATCGACAATTAATTGAAATCATATCACTATCGCAACATAAATCATACATCACCACAATGGATACCCGTCACGCTAGGTTAACGATCGCTTGTTGGTCTCTATTGACCTTATGCGTTGCAGTGCGTTGCGGCCCACTGTATCCAAGTAAGTACCGTTTGTGGAAGTAGCTATCAACACTGTTATCGATATACTATATGTAGGTATAAAAAAAAAACAAATCTTAGAAAGATTTCCCTTCTCCGACGCGACGCCATTGTATTGACCAAGTTGTTGTTTTGCATTTTGGCTAAATGTGGTGGATATTTGTTATTGCCATGCCGACCATGTTGTGCGGAGAAACCGGTTTGAATTGGCCGTAATTGTGCATTAAAATGTGGGGACGGTTGAGACTGACAAAAAAAACAAAGATAAATAAAACGCCAATTCCGGCTTGAGCTGTTTTGTTGTCTTAGCTTACCCAGCTTGTGGCATAAATTAACCAAATGGCGCTGAGAAATATAACCTAACTGCACACATTTAGATGTCTTTGGGTGCGCTGAGTTACAGTGGTTGAACAACAAACAATATCCATTAACTGTAGTTCCCCATTCCGTGTTGCGGAATGATGGATGTAGTGTAGTCTGGCGGATGTATGGATATGCCGGTAGATGAGATACATCTTTTAGATACTTCGATGGGAATGCTATAATAATTTTGCTTGTTTTGACCGTTTTAATGGGTTAACTTGTGCTCCACATGAGATACTTTAACTCGGAGGGAATAAATTAGAAATACCGTTTGTTGCGGAAAATCTCACAGGGGGGTAGGAGTGGTCTCCAGTCAATGACTCTGATGGCGAACTATTTGAATAATGGTGGTTACTGTTGTTCGTAATTGTCTCGAAAGAGTTTGTGCAAAATTGGTATCTCACCTGCAATGTTATGCATATGCAAAGGGGCTCTAGATTACCGGGATTTATGTATATGTATCTTTGCACAAATTCCGAAGTGGAAAAGATCCAGGAAGTCAAAGCCGGCACAGAAAAAGCCGGTCAGATCAACTGATTAGTTTACCTATACGTAATTATGTCTATTACCTACAATAGAACTCGATTAGTGGATCTCCCTTCACAACTAGTACCTATCTGAGCGCTTCGATTTGCGTCACATAAAAGTATGTAATATTTAAAACGGTTCCTTTTTTAATGCGTCTGTCCACATTTTTTAGATACAACCGGTACTTTGTACTAGAAACTCACTTGGAGTAGGTGCTACTCGTCTGAGATAAAGTACCTTCCTCTATATATGAAATTTAACCAAGACCTCATCATTAGTAAACAATTTATCACTTTTTAGTATTAATAATGTAAAACATAAGTGGATCTATGTAGTGTGCATCCCTGAGGCACACCTAGTACAGTTTCAATAGATCCCGAAAAACCATCGGTAATTTTCATAACTTGGATGCGTTCAACCAGATGCGATTTGAATGCTTTACAAGTGCGTTGTTTTCAATATAATATATCTTAAAGATATATTTAACTTTTCCAAGTTATCTTATGCGAATGTAGACTATTTATCGGACTATAACGTTTTGTTTGATTTTTTATCTTTTGGTACAGGAACTATAACCATTTGAATGCGAATAGTTAAAAATATTTAAAAGTAAAAAATTTACCCAATTAAGGCTTTTCAATTTTTCAGTTCGTTCAAACTTCACTTCCTATGTTCCTGGCTGAGAAAGTGAAACTTTATTACCTTTCCTTTATTTGTCTTTATTTGGGCAACGGAAGTAGCCATTTTTATTTTTTTGTTTCACTCAATTGCATAGTTTTTTAGGAATATACAGATGGCGCTAGTAGTTAGTAGATCTAAAAATATAGATCTATTACAGAATATTGTCATGAGTTTTTTCTTCAAAAATTTTACGAAAAACTTGTTTTAACCAAATAAAATAAAATTAACTTTTTTTAAAACTTAACTTGTGTAGAGCGACGTCTATATTATTACATTTTCTATGAGGTATTGGGAGTAAAAAGTATTTCAAGTGCAACAAATAGGCGTAAGCAAGTTATCCAAACTAGTATTGAAATATTGTTTCTTGAATAATGTATAGAAGTCAAATTTCAACAAAATTTAGAACTTCTTACCACCATTGAAATATAAAAAATATGCATTTATGTGCTTGAAATTTAATTTACGAAAGGCTTAAACGTACATGCATCATAATTAATGACCCACAGCATGTAAGAAAGAATACCAAATGACTCGTATGACCTAAATACCTTGAGATACCGTCATTCAATAAGGATAATGTGAACGGTGTTGATGAACTGTGAGTTTTCTTCTTTCTCTCACAACGACTGAGTTGGAAGAAGTGATTCACGAATTGTTATTTTTGATCTGCATTGGATTTGCTGACCCAAATGATTATGGTACCAGGAATTCTATATTGCGTAAGTCATACAAAGGCCATCTGTCGACATTTTCAACTGGTTTATCGAAATGATGTGTATACGTACATCCATATTTACATATGTACATGTTCGATCTGATGTTTCAAATTGAATGAGTAATTAAAATATATATTCTACCCCTTCTGGATTGTTTTCTACCGAGATTTCAATAGACAAATCAATTTTCTTAGAATGATACTTTCAGTGTTAAACCAGATTGTAGTTTTAGGCTTCGTCTAGTTCTTAACTATATTTTCGAAACAGAGTTACTTAGTAGCTATTGCCGTGTACATTGCCATTTACTGGTACTGATGTACTCATTCGGTGAAGCTAAACTTCATTAACTTCGTTCCGAAGAAAGGTTTTTGATATTTCCTGAGAGTTTTTCAATAAGTTATGTTTTCAGTCTATGTAGGTATAACCTATGTATGTATATAACCATTTTGATACCACATTATTAGTAGACCGGAAAAATCGCCGGTTACCTGGGAAACATATACCTATCTTAAGGGTTGTGAGATATGTTTTACTTGAGTGGCTGAGTAGGAGACTGACTCAATCACCCCTAATCTCGGGTGGACCGGAAAGGTATAAAGTGCAAACAAGTACTGGCGGGCACCGATTCAATCGAACCCTTGGTACTGTTGTCCAAATGATATTGTCTAGGTCAGGCATATCGTGTAGGAAGTGGAGTGCATAAGAGCAGTAGAGGTGACTGATTCAATCGACCTCTGTTACAGTTATGGTGGCGAATTCCTGGTTTATTCGTATTTGGCTTGTAAGGGTGACTGATTCAATCAATCAATAGTTGGACCATGTAGGTAATGGAGTGCGTAGGAGTAATAAAGATAACTGATTCAGTCTGTCTCTGGTACTGCTAAACAGTTGTGAAGGCAGTTTATTCCTTGCTGTAAACCCAGAACTAGTTCGATTTTAATATATGTATGTATGTATGTACATATGTATATCGAGATAGGCTTATAAGTTGCGGTTCGCAATCCATGGGCTTATGGCACGATTTACAAGTTCCTTTTTAAAAATGCAATAAAATGAACAAAATTAAATTTTTTCCATGCATTATGGCTTTATTAGTAAGAACAAACATTCCCACTAATTATGGAATACAACGTCGTTCAAGTGGCTGCTTCGGCTGGCTTCGCAGTAGCGCATTCTGTCACTCCAATTTTGCAAGACCTTGTTGATGGTCTCGGGCTGTAGCTCACGGTTTGCTTATGCTTGAATCGTTCCCGGATTGTTGGCATAACATCAGTCCTTCACGGTTCCCCACAAAAAAAGTCCAAAGGGGTCAAATCGCGAATTCGAATGTTCGTGAATTGTTTTATTGTCCACTAGTATACCAATCTCACCAATTATTTTCACAAACCGTACAGCAGGCGTGGTGGGTGCTTCATTTCGGCCAAAATTGAAATTTCTTTTCAAATAACGCAAACAGTGCGTTACAGAACTTACTTTAAAAATAAGTCAAGTCAAGATTTCGAGCGGGAAACAGTTGTCAGTGTCAAAATAACATACGATTTAAAAAGACACTACTAGATGGCCCACCCTTTACAACTGTACGCTTCTAGTTACAACAGGAATTTGTGGAACTCAAAGCACATCTATTTTGGATTTAGTTTCGCTAGTTACTTCAAAGTTCCATTGGCAAAAGGGTGAATAGTTTTGTGTTCATATATAGATCTGCAGTCAAGAGGTACTTAAAAGTGCGTGGAGTCCAACGTTTTTCGTTGTGCGTTACGTACATCAATTTGGATCCCGCTGATAAAGTATGAGCTCGCTCTTGCATTATTCAATGGCTGTATAGCCACACCCTTAGACTTATTGGTTCTTAGCGTGTATTGGTTTTGTAAAAAAAATCGAACAAGATAACTTCATACCTGCAGGTTCATAGTTTCGAATTTTCATTCTAACTTCAAAATTAAGAGATAAAGTAAGGGAGTAAAGGCCGATTTCATTAAAAATGAATTTTCTCAAAAATGGCTTTAACAGTCTTTAACTTCTATGAGATTGAAGAGAACTACTCTCAATGTTTGGTCCCTTCAAGTGTATATGATCCACTGCCACTTCCTTCTTTGGAAGATGATGCTTTTCTTTTATTTTGAATATAGCTTTCCTTTTCTGATTTTGCTACTCCATCCACTGTGATCCCCTCTCCTGCTAAGTAAAGCCAGAAATACAAATGAAGTAACTAGGAAAATGTGCCCTCCATCTTATGAATCCATTCTTTTACTTTATTTGTACCTTGGCTTGGTGTTGTGCGAAGTTCTAACCGCCTACCAGATACTGTGATGCTGATGGTGTTTTCTTTTTAAAATGTCTAGTGCGGTAATGTACATCTTTCTGGTTATAAGAACTTGAGTTTGAAGATTTTTACTGGGATTCTGGAGGCTTAAACTTGAATGATAAGAATTCCAATGGTAGGAAATATGTGTACGTGATTGATTGATGGGCATCTGTGTGCATAAAGTGTATCCGCTGATGAAGATAATGTCGATTATCAATCCTCTTTGACTTTTGCTGAATGCATTATCAATCCCAGAAGATAACGTCCAATGGTGAAAGAAAAAGTACCTTCAGTCCAGATTGAGAGCCATTGAACTATGCGTTGCAATCAGCTGATATAATTATCTAGCTTCCTCTATGGTATTGCTGAGTTGGACCTAGCAACTAGATTGTCATTTTTCTTTAAACAGATGGTTACTGCAAGTTCACATTCCACAGTAGCAATCGCAGATCAGATGTCTATTTGAAGCGGCCACAATCCAGTTCTCCAGCACACAATAATTCTCTGATTGTATATGGATTGACTGATGAATTAGATAAAAAAAAAAAAATAAAAATGACTAATAACCCTAAAAACTTCAGCACATGTCTAGCAATTATTTGATCATTAAGTTATGTATGTTTACTGCTGGCGAGGCACTCCCAAATATTTTATTCCGTTAACACATTTGAATATTTCGCGGTTTATTGTTATGTTTACACTCAAAGTGGGCGTGTTGACACACGCATGTGTAACAAATATTTGTTAAAGCTTGGTTTCGTGAGCTTGACTTCATCAGAACATTTGGAAACGTCGTGTTAAGAACCAGATACAATTGCAAGTTCAAATGTTTGGTCTATGACCAAAAGTATGTCTTTGTGGTTTAGGCTGATAAAAAGCCTGGCTAAGTTAGGAAATTTGGTTTTTATAATGGGAGTGAGAACGCTTGACATGTGCATCTTGTAACGAATTCAGATGAACCGTCAAAATATATGTATATTTTTATTAAAGACATCATATATGTACATATTATCATTTTTCTTTCAATCTCTAATAGCGTGCAACAACCTTCTGTAGAGCCCTATTGCCCTCACGCTATACAGCGCACGTGTATGTACATACGTGCTTCCGGCTTCTGCAATACATACCCATTTACATATAATTATACTTGTATCTAAGTCGTGATTCAGCATGTTTTCACCTTAATAATATCTTGTAAAATAGTAAATATTTTCGAAACTCTGCTTGGGTGTTATTTGTCTAAGCTATGATGGTTTCCTGCCATTATTGGTCATCATGTTATGGTTATACTGATACCAGTGTGTCTTGAAAAGTAGATAAAGTTCCAGAAACAGGTTTTTTGTATTTTTTTTCCAAAAAAAACCCTCCAACGAAAAATTAAATCGAATTTTGATTTTAATAAATAATAATTTGGCATTTAATTAAACCGAGGCAGACACCAGGTCAGGGATGACTAGTTCAAAGGTTGTCTAATCAGAAAGTACGTTACTGAACGCACGTGTACGGCACACGGATTAAAGAAGAAACTTTAACGAGAGCCTTGGACTTTTATTGAATGAGAGGTGGTTTAATGCAAGTGAGTGATAAATATTAGGTTCTTCAGAACATCTACCGTAGTCATATCCGGAGTTAGACATACAAAAGTCAGAAACCCCGTGTTGGGAACAAGTCACCGCGGTGCACCGCATAGCTGAAACCACAGACCTAATTAGAGCTCGATCATAATACCCAAAGTGATGATTTATCTTTAATTTGTTTTAATGTAGATTCCTTTTATTTTGGTGAAGTATATTCTGATTGAAAAGTAGAATTATGATATAACTCCTTTTCTTCTTCATACTTATTTTACTTATGTTTCTGTATTCCCTTGTGGCTCCTAGGGCCTATACAATGCCTACTCACCATCGTGTGCGATTTCTGGAAACGGTTAGATATGGACGTGGTTAGCTGTAGACCTGTCACCCTGGATTCAACTTTGGAACAAAACAGTCGGAGCTTGGTGGTTAAACTAATTGATAACATCTCAAACGCAGATTTTTTTTGTATCCAGTTCGGTTCCGCCACCGATTGAGACAATAATCCCAAGATATTGGAAACTCTCTATTCTCTCAACCGTTTGTCCAGCAATATATGATTTAATGAGTTGTCTTCATGAACGAGCACGAAGGATTTAAGACAGAATTTTACTTCCTGCACATAGATCAAGGATAAGGTAGCGTTGAGATTCGTCCCCATTGCTTTTGACTAATTTACTAAGAACTGTGCTTTCTACCTTTTTTTCGCAATGTTTTGTGAAGATTACAGTAGAAGCATATAGAAAGACTACAATCTGCCTGGAATGGATCAGTGGGATAAAGTGGGCGTGGTAGAATTAATTTTTGTGCTGAATTTCAGCGATATTTTCGAACATTTATGGATGTTAGATTCAAAATTTCATTAAAATAAGTTTTTTGATTAAAACGTCCCTAAAAAGTGGGCATGAGAATTGTGGAGAATTATATGGAGAATTCGAATATCTAAATATTTTGTCTCAATAAAATGTTTCAATGAAGCAGATTTTAGAATATTTTATACTTGTACGGTTTGCCTTCTTGAAAATCTATATATAAGATTTCATCCTCCTACCTCACCCAAAAACTGGTGACTCACGGAGGGACATGGCTCATTCGTATTGTATTCGTTTATGTATATTTTTTAAGGATCTATCTCGATTATTTTTCTATGCTACAATATGTAATTATGTACCAATACCCTCAGGATAGTGTATGAAAAGTTTCTAATCAAATTTGTGCAGTGTGTATTGGAGTTACAATTTAAAGTGATTGAATATTAATGAGGAGAATGACATAAAGTATTAATTATTCTATGGTTTGTAAAAGTTGTTTTCCGTCAAACAGAGATACATCACACTGTACTTTTTTTTAAATGAGTTCTGCCCTTAGCCGGCAATTAGTACTAGGTCTGACTGGTAGTGTCTGTCCGAGGGTGTTATGAAGTGAGTCTGAATCTGAAACAATGTAACGAAAACAAAAGAAAATCACAAGGTCTTACCATTTAGTAAACTTGTATCACGATTATTAAATTGAAGGTGTTTTAGTGATTACAGATTATATCTGTAAAGAATACACGTATAAACTTAATGCCAATTATAGCCTTCGTAGCTGTTTAGGGCTTAACACTTAATCTCATTCAAAACAACAATATGCATGCATACATGTAAGTATTTCTTTAAAAGATCTCATCCGATCAAAAATTTGAAGCGATACCGAGGGCTAAGGATTTCAAAAATACGATAAGTATTGATTTGGTATCTGATTGATTTATACAGAAGTATCATGGCCGCTCTAGCCAAGAGCTAAGAGAGCAGGTACCCGTGTAGGTGGTTGAATGACTGTAAGCGATGTTTGTTTTAAGACCGCTTTAGAATCTAGGCACTAGAACTTTGGTCTAGAAAGCACATGAGTGGGATACATACCTTACGGACATTGAAAAATTCAGTATTCGTGATCAGCACTCGAAGTCGGTTATTATCTCTGCGCTTTGAATAAGGTGAGGTCTCTTTCTACTGGGCTGTCCCTCTGATTCATATCCGAACACTGTGCTCTAGGCTATAGAGCTCTTAGCAATCGTCACCGGACTTAGACCAGTAAAATGTCCGTTGTAATACCACCAGCAGCACATAATCCTCCATAGCTACTCGTGAAACCAATTTGATCGTTGAGTAAACGAAGGAGCTTCTAGGTGGAGTGGTCTTGTCTGATGTGTAGTCAATTAAAACAGCGCTTAAGTGGTCGGCGATTGACTCAATAGAACAATCTTGGTACTACGACGAAACCCAGATCAGATCTGTTTCGAATGTTTCGAATGGATTTCCTTAGTTATCGATTATCTTAGCATGACAGAGAGTCAGGTTAACAGTTCCAAAAACCGACAATCCCAAAATGAATAAGTAACGACTATTTTCTAGTTCATCAGCTGCTTTTAGGTTTGATTGATGCACCTGATTTATTGCCCTTATGGGTCGGACGTGTCACATAATAGTCGTATGAGCAGATTATAAAACTTAAACTATTCCTTCGTTAATGTGAATGATAATAAAGATACTCGAAAAAATGTGACTTAACAGCAATGTGTATATTTCGTTTCTCAAATCGTTTTGTGCTGTGGAAGTATTTTATATTCTTGAGCAAATCTCTACCTGTCGTAGCTGCTTTTATTGAGTGCTCTACGGCACAGATCTGTTAGTGCTTATAATAAATTAAGAGTAGATTTCCGTGACCAATAAAAGAAGTCATTCAAGAAAGAATTGCCAAATTTCAATTGAAAATTTCCTAAATTATCCTTTCGATAGTTTCACGCTGCTTATCCTATATTTTATTCAGAATGCAGGAAGTGCTGCATGTAGGAAAGCACCCAAAATGGTTCTGACATTGCCAAGTCCACTAACAAAATCCGATTTGAAAAGCTCATCGGCGTGGCAATGAGAACAGAATGAGATGTTCGAAATATTGGAGGTACATACATACATATGTAGGAATAATGGATGAATTCCAGATCAGTACTGAAATGAGTTCTTAAAAAATAAATCGACAAAGTACAAAGACAAACTAAAAACGAATATAAAAGCTACAATCCGTTTGAAACGGACTATTTGATACCTCCTTTTGTATCTTTTGTAAAGTGGGCATGGCTGCGCTATATTTTTTTGTTGAATTACAGTGACATCTTTGAACGGCTATGGATGTAACATGCAAAATTTCATCAAAATGAGTTTTTTGATGAAAACGCCCCCAAAAGTGGGCGTCGTCACATACGATGTATTGGTGAATTATAGAGAACATAAATATCTAAATATTTCGTCTTAATAAAATTTCGATTCCGTACAAAATAGTTAAGTTATGAAAAAATGGGCGTGGCAGTGGAGAGATTTCAGTGGAATTGGTACTCTTTTTCAGAAGCCCAGATATGAAACATACTTCTAGCTCAAAGTTTAAGGGCCAAAAACTGGTGGCATACGGGCGGACGTTATAAGTACTGACCATGTACGTACATATATCATTGAATATGGCGCACCTATGTACTTAAGTAGAGCTGATACAAAGTAAAAGAGGGTCGTACAAACTAGCTCCTATATCTCTAAGTATTGTGTGTATTTGATGTTAAAAGAGAAACGATTATGCCTATGTATGTATGTATTCATATGTTGGCTATAGGTAAAGCAATGTTCTAAGCATTGAAGTCAAAAATATGGTGTACAATCTTAAAGGATTTTATAAAGCTAGTCTGTACATGACAACTAGCAAATATCATTAAAATTGTGTTTTTGTAAAGTTAGCTCTAAGACAGTCAGTTTTGACCAAAAACGTGGTACGTTTCCAAGAAAAACGTGTTTTTATTTAGTTGGCTAAACGTAAGGTACCGCTCAAAGCAATGTTAGGCAAAAACGTTGTATGCCATCTTATAGGGTTAAAAAAAACTAGTTTCATTATACAATTTCAGGAAAGTTTCGTCTTTAGGTATTATCCCACAGATCGTCTTTGTGCTGTTGCCTTGTGCACCGAAAGTCTGACGGGATTGTCAGACCAACTTTTTTGGACTTCCCTATCAGAGTAATGTCGAAATTTATCGCAAAAACAATACTTGCCCCTAGGTATATGTCCAAGTAAAAGGAAGGATAGAGTATTGTACCATCCCATCTGGATGATTTATAGGTCTTGCCTATGTTTTCTTGTTAAGATTATACATTTGCGAATGGATTTCCTATACACTCGTGTTGACAATGGAGCTCTTTTATTGCTTTGTAGATAGAATCTTTTCGATATACTACGTGTATGTGACAAATTGTAGCCAACGTTTTGAAAACAAATTATAAACTATATTTTAAAGTGCCCATAAACAAGAGAAACCAGTAGTTTACATACATGTGAGTAAGTATTACTGTGTGCTTGTAATTATCATAATAATTAAATTTTGTGATCAAATTTTATGAGTCGAAATGCTATGAAGTAGCAGAAAAGTGCATTCAAATGGACGAACACAAATCAAGTAACCATAAAATAGGAAAACAACCTAAACTTAATTTGTTGAAGTATTTTAGTTCTCTTGACAGAGTGGCAAATTGATCTTGTACTAGATTGTGGGAGATTTAAAAATAAACTTATCTTTCAACATTTAATTTAAAGGTCTCTGAACAAACGAACGAATATTTAATATTAATCATGCTATTACTTTTTAAAGGATCCATAATAGCTATAAACACAAAATAACCTCTTTTTAATGACTTGTTTCAGAGCAAGTTATACTTGTTCAACACTTTAGTGGATGCAATTATTTGCATTTTATTGGTCTACACTGTAAATTCTACATTGCGATAAATCGCTATAGTCAGAAGAAAGAAAGCATAGGACTAACTTACATTTTGCATCGACCACGTTTTATTACGACTGACTGTGCATAATAAGTTTAAAAAAGTTCTCATCTCTGTGAATGAGTTTCTAATATCGAATTACCTTGACAGCGGACATAATAAAGTATTTCATTACTAATATTATACAACATTGCTTTGGAAGCAACACTTCCGTACTTCTTTTCAATTGTTTGAGGAACCTACACCCACGACCTACAAGTTTAAGACCTTGGTAGATTTAGAGCTAAAGCATTTGGCAGAATGTACTTACTTAGGTGGTTCAGGGTGTACCTGGGCCTTAACCAACAAGCATCTCCAGGTAGCCCGATTCTTAGCTAACTGCTTCCAGGTGTGCACTCCAAGTTGTTTGAGGTCCCCTTCTACTTGTGCGTTCCACCTAAGGCGAGGTCTTCCTCTACTGCGTTGTCCCTCCGGGTTTGATTCTCGAGTATTGGTGTCCATGTCGCTGTACATACATCTTAACGTCAACGCAAGCGGACCGAAAATTTTACGAAAAATCTTTCTCTTGAAGCGACTGAGTATCTCTTCATCCGCTGTAGACAGGGTCAAAGCTTTAGTGTCATAAAGCAGAACTGGGATGATAAACATCTTATATAGAGTCTCCTTAGTTCTTCGCGTTAAGGCTCTACTACCCAATTGCCTTCTCAGCCCAGAAAAACAGCGATTGGCAAGAGTTATTCTTCCTTTAATTACTGCTGTGGTGTTATTTCCAGAATTGATAGCAGAGTCAAGGTAGATAAAGTCCCTTAGTAACCTCAAATTATAACTGTCTATTGTGGCGCTCTGTCCAATTCGTCGATGTTGTGTGTTCCTTCTTGTTGACAAAGCATAAAGCTTAAATGGCGACCACAGTCCCATAGCGGTAACCCAAGTTGGAAGGGATGTTTATGTATGTATATGTTTTGAGCAAGCGTATTGGATAATTTGCAGATCTCGACAGATACTTGCGGGTTATTCTCGTCAAGAAACTCTGTTGGAAACTGAATATTCAAGACCGTGCTAGGAAGGCCTCGTTTGCCCTCTAATCATGTAGGAAGGCTATAGGCGTAAACTGGAGTCTCCTAACCCCGATTGTTCACTGACTATACATGTCGTCAGACCTATTCTTATGTGCGGATTACTAGTCTTGGGGACGGTACTGGACAAGAAGAGCAACGTAGCAATAGGTACTCGAAAAGTTACAAAGACTATGCTGCGTCTGTTGAACGGGCGCCCTATGAACTATGTTCTATCTACATTCCGTTGATATCTTTGGTAGACTAATCGGATATTGGGTCGTGGAGATATGGACCACGCAGGCTATATGGACTATAAATATCGAACTATATTGTACTGTATACTGAATCTGTGACATAAATCTAACAGAAATTTATTTCAAATAGAAGTCACAGCACTCCATGAAGCCGCAACCTGACTATCGATTAATTCGAAAGAGTGCACCCCTGTTGGTAAAGCAATCGCGCGGATCCCTTAACGAAATCATTGTCAGGTGCGACGTATCCCGGTCCTGAGTTTCAGACCACAGGGATATTCCAGGCAATTGCAAAGTGGACGAGCTAGTTAGGCTTGGTACAGACCCAATCGATAAAGTTCCAATTAGATCTATAGGTAGAGCAAGACTTGAATTTGTTTTCTGAAAAATTGGCATAAAGGTGTAAGTACATATGTATGCACGACACAGTCGTGAAATTTATTTCCTTATTTTTGGGCTTGATTTTCTCTTTTTGGTTAACGGTCTTAGGGATAGGTCCAGTATTGATAATATATTCAAATTCTTCAACTTATTAAAGGTCTGTTTTCAAAGCGGTCATTAAAATCAATGTAGAATGGTTTTTATGTTTCATATCGATGTATTTCTTAAAACCTATTAACTTTTATCGATCATGTGGTCCACCTGATGTCACCACTTTTTGTCATAATTCGTTCAGAAACAATTTCTCGCGAACTTTTTATAGCAGCAGGAGTGATGTTGTGCCGCCTTGTTGGAATCATATTCTCTGTAGGCCTAGTTGATCCCATTCGGTCTTAAGTAATGCTGACCAAACAAAACTATGTACATCTGGTCTGTGTGAAAGATTCTATTTTTTTAAAACAAACTAGTTATTGGGTTTATTGTCAGTTTAGAGTTTTTTGTTAGCTTAATCCCACATTGACAGATATCTGAAAAGGTTTTTCTATAAATCGATGGATAGTACTTACTGTCGTTTTCCAAAGAATAACTTTAGACTAAAGTGGTCAACACGGTGACATCCGACTAGTGCAAGTGGCATTCCTACCGCCTTAGATAATCGGTCGTTGAAGAACAACCCCATATGGCACTGATTTTTGACGTCTAAATCGAGCAAACTGGTCGGACTCTGGTGGTTATTTGCTCAATAAACGACTGAGAAAGACGTGTTACGAGGTGGACAACAACACACTCATACCTCTGAGAGAGTGGAAGTTTCTTTTCAGAATAATTAACATTATTTTCGTACAAATTGATTGACTAAACAAAGCAAACCTGCTTTACTTCAAAATACGAGCAACAAAAAAAGTTCTTTCCAAGAGATTTAATTCGAAACGTGATTCATTAATAAAGTGGGCAGACCTATACGAGTGATACGCATACATGCGGCACGGAAACTTGATTTAGATTTTGAAACCGGAATACCAATGATTAGTGGTCGGGAGCAGTGAAAAAGCAAAAGGCAGAAATTATGAGCTCTGTGCCTTGCTGCTGCCAACCACTTGGGAGTATCTGCCCAGAAAATAGACCAAGTATGCTGAAACTATCCCGGAAAATTGTAACGACCTACTTGTGTCGCGGAATTCAGTTAGAACCAACTGGATGCGCTGCACTACGTGGGATTGAGGTGATGGGTATTTACGTGGCCATGTTCTGCCTTCTCTGACCCACAAATGAACACACAACCCACACTGGATGTGAGCATCCGTTAGTCGAAATATGTACCTATTCTCAAAGAGACTTTTTGGTGACTGTGCAGATACACCGCGATTTAATTACCACGTCTCTGCAGCGTAATTTGTAATTCGTCGTTGCTGTCGTTGTCGTCGCAATACTCGTACCCGTAATTTATTTTTATATTGTGCATCTTGAGTGAATCTTCTGACCCCAGAGTTCAATGGAATTGGACCAATTGAGTGCGGAGTGTGAAGAAATCTGGTATTGCATGTGTTGAAATGTCCGATGCATTCACAATCCCAAGAGATGCTAGTCATTAAGATGCATTTATGCAATATAATGTGCTACTGTGTCTTTGTTAGTTGTTCGTGAAAAGATGTTCCCCATCTTAACACGATCTGCTTGTGTGGAAAAACCTGAGCACTTAAAATCCTATTTTAATAAAACGGAGAGTCGAGGCTATGAATATCTGTAGTAAGTAGCGCAAATAGACTTAGGCCCTAGCTTTATGGTGTCATTCATTCCTCTATTATGGGATTCTAATCAAACTTGACATTTCTGGATGAAAAATTTCAAAAAATGGATCTCAGTCTGTATGTTTGTTAACTCATTTGGGCATAAACACCTTGATTTGCCTTAAAACGCAAGCATACCAAATTTGCCACATTTTGAGGGCAATTTTGTAAAAAATGAAAGATTTGAAAGAAAATTTTGTTTATTCAAAATCCTAAACACTCTCTCACCGCTTTTCGCGTCTACGGGTGTATTAATAAGCAAGATTGTGGCATTAGGGTAAGTCCACCGAAGCAGCCCGAACCCATTCAAAATGCAGGAGGAATCATTAGCAATATTTTACTTCAAAGATGATGATAAACAAATGAATTATTTTTGGGATTCCTTGGAAGATGATGATTTGGAGCATATGTTGTTCCAATAAGTCGGCGCCACATAACATATCGTCGTGTTCGGTGACCATGTGATCTCCAGGAATGGGCTATGTCCAGTTCATGAGCAACAAACAACAGCAAATTGCCCGATTGAAGCTGTGCTCATTCAGAAGAATCGGGACGATGAAGCGATTTGGTGAAACATGAATGAGAACGACTCTCAAAGCACTCACTCAAGCACTCAATCGCGAATTCGTTTGGGCATGAACATAGCCTTATCCAAAAGAGTCAGGGAAAATAGGGCATAGCGCATTCACTCGTGCAACTCCACTTCAGTTGACACCCTTTGGTATTCAACACATGCCCTTTGCAGTTGTCTGATGTGTGCCTCTGATCTGACAACCAACTTAGAAAAAGTACGCGTCTTAATTTCATCCATAGATCCTCAATACAGTTTGATCAGCGCGCAACTTCTCATTAACGATTTCAGGGTATTTCTTCAAAATCTATGACACTTTTCTAAAGTTACATATCAATGCAAAGGATTCACACCCTTGAACACATTCAAATACTCGTTATTTATTTTGGTCGCATTTAGTCGTATTACTTTCCTTGTGCTGAACGTATTTTCTGTTTTGGACGAATACCTCTTTACAAGAGCTTGAGTTAACTAAGACTTTCGTGGTAATATCCGTGTGTTAAGGTCTCAATCCTCAAGATCAATAGTGGTCAGCTAGATTGCGAAATTCTGATCAGCTGATTCCATCAGATTTTGTATGGTTGATTGAGAGAAGCTTTACATTATCAGCATCCACCCTTAATATTATCAGCAAGTTGACTTTAATTTGTTTCCAGTATTCAGTAGTTTAGGTTGACAGAGCTGTTCACATATTGAAAAAGTATGTTTCAACAAATGCAATGTTTCTTATAAGCTTTGGAGTTGCTACATATCCTCCCTTAATCACCTTGAAGTTATAAATTTCAGATGCTTGATGGTGACTTTCCTGACAGGTCGCCCAAGACTTCGGATTGATATTCTTCTAGTTCTGCATAGGTTTGGGCATTCGCTGAGGAAGTAAAAAGTACTTTCTACTGCATCCGTGTCCCCACAGCCTCTGCTGAGGTCATCAGTCTCTACTCACATTCAACTACGGTAGGCACCATGAGGTTGTGCCCGGTTTGGATAGGTAAAGAAAAGTCTTTTTGTTATGAAAAACGAATAGCCAACAGGAGAAAGAAATATAACTGATCATTTATTGGAATCTTGTTTTGTGACCTTAGTCTATATTGAATAAGGTTTCCGATGAACCTTGGATTTGACAAAGGCAACAAAATAGTACCTAGCGCCTGTGTTGAGAGTCAATCTAATTTAACTTTACGAGTAAACATAGTTCTCACAAAAGCACATTAAACAGCTCTGAATGGGTCAATAAATTTCACATGTTAAACGCTTTTTAAATAGAGGTGTACAAATATTACTCTCTACATTGAACATTGTATAGTTAAATACAAAATAAATGTGGGTAAACCACCAAGATGAATAAGTGATTCAATTAGTGAGAAACATTTTCATTTTTATTTTGAAAACCTTCAGAAAATCTACAATCCATCGGGACTGTATGGTATAGTATCGTATGTATCCTTTGTGTCAAACCAAAGAGTGAAGTTATGAAAAAGTTCACAATTGATACTGATTCAGAACTCTATTAGGTACATATATCTGGAATATTTTTTTTATAAAAGGAACGTAATCTACTTATTGATATAAGTGTCTTCTAAAGATATGTCATCTTGTACTAATACCAGAGTATCTTTCACTATTCGTTTACAAAGATCGATCATGTTTGGAACGTTTGTATTTACGGCTTACCTTATATGTACATATGTATATTATTAAGGAACTCTTTTTGACAAATTTACTCGTTGAATAATTTTTTTTATTGTTCAGTGATTAAATTGCAATACATTCTGTTGGCTGAACACGTTAAAAGTTATCTCGTTTATGGTAAGTGGGTAATATTATCCTAAAGTGTATTAATTTACATTCACCGCACAATCTCGTTAAAGCTTTTTCGTAGTCAAGTCAAAATATGTTGCTAACATAAAAAAAACACTACCACTACTTGCAGTAGTAATTATAAACGCCGAATTGAATGATTAATAGCACCTGCAATCCTTTTAAGTGTAGTATTCATATGTAGTTAATATTTTAAAGAACGCTGAGTAGTGTTTATTTATTTTCGGGACGGGTGTTTTATTGGGAACACAAAACCAAAAAAAGCCAAGCCAAGCACTGAAGATGATGTTTTTCACAAAATGTCTTCTTAGGTTTCTCAAAATCAATTAAGATCATGCATCAAATTTCAAAGAATCTAAATTCAGAAAAAGTCGCCCTGATATACGAATATCAAACAGAATGGTAACCAAGACTCTACCCTGAGGTGTACCATTACTTTATTTTTTAAGTTTTCCGTACCAATTGCTCAAACCAGAGAAAAGAATCAGTTTAAGTCAATAATTTTAATGTTAATAATGTTAAAAAGTTTGTATAAAAATCATAAAGAAAACTACAAAATATATATGTGGTATTGGCTCTGTAGTTCTTTACTTAGAAAAGAACCCATCTAAGTGCGCATTCTCTGGAATAGAAAGGATTGACATTTCCTTCGAAAGTGGGGCGAGAGTTCGTTTTATCAACTATAAATCTAGACGCCTTTTACGACGTTTTTAGTTCACCAACTCTTTGAAAGAAACGATCTTACACATATACCTATGGGCTCTAAGTTATGTGTTACATACTATCTAGTTTTGGACTCAAGACGTACATACATATATACTGTGTTTGACTATCTGTTTTTTTATCACAGTATTAGACTGCTCTTCGTCATGTCAATGTTAATAAGATTATTACTACCTTAGGAACAAGGCACGGTCGCAAAATTTTTAGTAGACTGACTCACCTAGGAATTATGTTTCAAACAATGGATAGGACTGTTCCCAATTTTCTTAAGACATTAGATTTCAAGACCGGAGACCTGACGTCGACGGTCCACATGGAAATACAAATATTCCATAATAGATTTTAAGCTTATATTAAGATACACGTCAGAACAAATGCACTTCACCATTATACAAATGTATTAAATATGTTACGGGAGTATAAAAAGTATACTATTATCTGAGTGTTCTGAAAGAAGAATTATACACCTTTATTGTTTCCTTAGGAAGTAGAAATCTAAGTTGAGACGTATAATTCTAAGTTGAATTCCATTTACTCCGTTTCTCAGTTTGAAGGGGCTTAGCTATGTGCTGAGCCATCTCCTGCTAATTAGTCTTGCTAATTAGTCTAGACAATACCTACAATTATTTTCACAGTTCCACCTCTCTCGAACGTTTGGCAAACATCCGTGAGTACAACTGTCATGAGAAAGCTTCTCGAAAAACAAATTGGTCATCCGATGCTCCCTTTTCCGTGTAAAGAATATGACATGCACTTCACTACAGGATATTTTTTCTTAACAGAGATCTAGCCGAATTCTGCTGTGCTCCATTCCTAGAACCATAAAAACTTCCTAGAGTACTTCAAAAGCTGCAATTTAATTGTTGTGTAATGTAAGGTGATATCCTCTTGCAATATAGCAGTCACATAAGCGGTTACTAAATTTGATGGGGTTTGCGAGCACGGATGGACCGACATCATTACTGATTTGGATAAGCCAAGTGATTCAGAGAATATACGTCTGTTTGCCTAAACTTCATTGAGTCTGCATGCAGCATTCGATGAGTACTTAACATCCAAAGGGTTCAAATGAATTTTAAAGACGTTTTGAGTGTCTACCCACTGGCTATGTTTATAAACGGATTTAACCACTAGGCTGCAACAAGGGTAGACCTTACACAGAAATTTATCCATTGTACCGCATACTATTGGCGATTAAAATATGCATTTTTGGAAATTATTTGGTCTAATTGTGCAGACTTTTGGTCAGTACCTGCCAGAGATCAAAAGACATTAAAAACCACTTTCGTAAGATGTACATAGACGCCAAAAGAAAGTTCCTTATTTCTATAATTATCATATCTCTGTTTACATTTTATTCTGGTCTACTGATTATAACGATCCACAGATCTTATTTGGCGTCAAAGCCTGCGAGTTCACTCTTATGCCACCCCTTAATCGCAAGTGTCGAATCGTTGGCACTGATTCGCAAATTTAGGATAACCTTATTAAGCTTATCGTTAAATGTCTTTGCTCCCAGAATTGATAGACCGCTTTTGCGTCATGCAATCGTGTCGTTCTCTTTTTGTTTTATTTTTCTTCAACAATGCAACTTTTGACGGAAGTATGATTAATGTTTATTTACAGATAAATACCAAAAAACAGTTGCTAAAGTGATTGTCCGCACGCAAGCTAAGAGGATTGTTGTCATCGTTGTACCGACAACTTTCGGTTTTGTTGGTGAAGATGCTTGCTTAATGGTAGTGACATCCATATGAATCATGTTTGGTAATAAGTTTTAGGAGGGTTTTTCTATTATATTTCATTTGAAGTTATCATAAATGACATAGTCATCGGGTAATTACCTAATTAGTTGGAAGGTTAAATCGAACAGAACAAGAAGTATTTATGGAGGAAACTTTGCCCACACTAAGCATTTTGAGTTTACTTACATAGTTAAGTGGTATCCGTTTTTATTTATTTCAACTTTTAGTAGATTCAGCCACAGTCTCATGCAAATGAGACATCAACAAATATTCGAAGATATCTTTATAATTCGACAATAAAAGTGCCGTGGCGCCAGGCCTACTTTATAAGGGCTGCATAATAGGGCGAATAGGGTGTCATACGATCTATTTAAGACGGTTTATAGTTTTTCTATAAACCAGTTCTGACCCATCGTAGACCAAAATTACAATGTCGTGTTCCTATGCGGGGCAGATTTTTTAAAGAGATTTTTGCATTATAATGGCTGTTTGAGTCCTTGGTGCACAGGTTTCCATCAGAATCGGCTTTTTAGATTTATGACTCATTTGCAAGTGTCAATCATGTTTGGTCTCCTGTTAATATTTAAGGTTCATGTGTCCTTAGAGTTTTCTGGTACATATGAGTAGGTACATAGATTTTCTTAAAGTATAGCGTTAAATGTTTTTAACTATTCAAGTCAAGTCACCGGTCTTGAAACCTTTTATGAGACACAAAGTAAGTCACGCATTGGATTTTCCGATGCTTCTTCTTGCTTCTTTTTTAAAATTATAAAATTTTACATAGAAGGTTCACGTGTTATCAAAGTGTTTCTACATCTACATTTGTGCACTGCCCATTCAAGCTTTCAAGGAATTGTTGGCCATATGTACATATGTATAGGTGGTGACGATTGCTATTTTTTTGGACTGACTGTTAGTTCTTTGCAAATCGTGTTCACTTGGGTGGTAAGTTGGATTTATTTGTATTTGGACAGATGGTAGGTCCTCAACAAATACACTTACAGACAGGGACTTGTGATATTAAGAACCTGTCCAGGATACGAGGAAGAGTAACAAAACCTCAGCGAATGTCCTGTTTTTGAGTTGCTAAGATACAAGCACCTTGGTAGACAGATCCTGCTTGGGCTGGGGTATCTTAGACGTAGACGTTACAGCTTTGGAGTTCGTTAGCAATACAGAGCGTTTATCATGCCACACTGCCCTTCATTTACATCCTTCCTGTTTTCCACAAAGATTCTCTAGAGTTCAACACAACTGGCTCGATCGCCAACCTTAGTGAAGAGGGTTTCGTCCTTCTCCCAATCCAAGCTACTTTTTTTTCTTTCTCTCAGAAATTTTAGCTAAGATTTTGCTATGAAACCCTTGCATCAAGGTCCACTTTGTTGAGGATTAGACTCTACCCAATTAGTATGACTTTTAGATTGACAAATTCCGAAAAATGGCTCTAAGGATTACTGAAAGGAAGCCAGTACCACGTTTTTTGACAGATTTCAGTGCAAACGAGAAGAAGTCGGTGAAGTCTAGACAGTTTAGTAGTTGTAAGGTCAGGCTACACCCTCAAGTTTATCTAGACGTCACTTCCTTTGGATTACCGTGAACTTCAATGCAACAATCTTGAAAATTCTCTCAGACACCTTGACGAAATAAATCTAAGCACATTCCTATTTGTAACTTTCAATTTCCAACGCGAGAATCAAGTACTGCGAAAAGCAAATAAATTTGCTACATGCACGTGACCGATCCCGCCCAAATAGCCTCTAATCGTTTGAAAGCGATATACCAGTCAGACAACGCAAAAAATACTGTGAATTTGGCGGTCCACCTGGTCATTGTCTACTTTTTATAGCAGAGACTGTGAAACAATTTAGTCTGGACTGGACAGCGAAGGGAAATCGATTGAATGACAGATGACTCTCCGGGTCAAATTGCACCTGGGGCGAATACATCAGATAACGATGGATAAATGTCTGTGAAAATAGCAACGTTGCTAATTATTTCCCCACTTGATCGAGTTCTGAGGTAGCAAACGCTGCAACCATTTAGCTTCAACTCTTGGCCTAAATTATACCTAATTAACCCCTTTTCTCTGGGTAATTACTAGACAACTTGATAACTGTGCTTGTGCTTATTAGTGTCTCCCTTTTGTCTTAAAATTTGGTCATTCGTGCCATTATTTTATAAGGAAATTGGGGTCAGGTCATCAAATATGTATCTACATACATAGATACGTGGAAAAAGTCGTGAAACTTAGATTCGTCATTGCGACGCACACGAATTGTAACACATTTGGCGTATCAAGCAAAAACATTTCTATTATTCTCTGTGTTTTATTGATCGTGGATACACACTGTTTGTGTGGGTTAAAGGTTTTTCGAGATCCAAGGTCAGACCTTGATCTAGTTTCGGGAGTGCAGTGATTACACGGTTATAATGTCATGTTGAGCAATTATGACTGCATCGTATGGATGACTGATAAAGTCATTAGATACAGTAGAAGCGTTGTTCATTGTATTCGGTTGTCAATATATGCGACGTGTAATCCGCAAGTGCAGATGTGTCGTGAATGCATTACATCATCCTAAATGCAACAACTTGGTACTAATTACTGCAGTGGGGGCCTACCTTGGGCGGTTAGAGGATTATATTTAGATCTACACATTCACACATTGTAGTCTCGTGTCTAAGCAATCTTGTCAATCACAGATGTCTTATCATTTGTAAAGCTTCTAATAGATAATAATAATAATTTTCAAATAAAAGTAGGTCAGCATAGCGGGTGATATATTACTTAATCGTGTTGAACTTGATGTAGTGCCCTCGCTGGTTATTCGAATAAAAAAAGTGCATCAGCTTGCACTTGTTCGATATTCGATCAAATTTGTATCTTTTCTAATGAAACAGAATAAAATCCAGACGTGATCATACCTATAAGAGGTGGGATTCGAGAGGTGAAAACTTGATTTTAATGGCATGTCATGTGTAGTTCGTAAGGGCTGACAGCTCCTATGTTATTAGGGTGTGTTTTCTATGACTCGTACCAACTTCTAGTAAAGGAGATGAAGGAGAGCACATCCTTAGCTGCAAAATTTTTGATAACTGCTGACCAGGAAGTTTCGTCATAAAGAATGCGCCACCATAACCGCAGATGTTTTGTCACCTTAAAAGCAGAGCCTACATTCTATGTCCGGGCACAGATTAAGTTTGCTAAGATGATACTTCAGGCCACAGTAACCTGTTAGAAAACTCACCAGTTTTCTAATATTAACTATCCTTGTCTGTGTTAAGTCAAACGATGTTTGTATTCCCAATCATGAATCAGCGCTAGGGCCGCAGCTATAGTAGGGTCCAGATCCTATGAACACCGATTCTGACCCAGCCCTAACTAATTTATCTGCAGATTCATTGCCAATAATTCATCTGAGTAGCACTCTATCGTCTGAAGTTTGTAGTGCATCGAAACAACATTTAACCGACGTAGAGGCCACTAAATTTGACGACAGCGCTCTAAGTTCTGCTTGATATCTTTTCTAAGGTTGAACCTAACGCAATTCTCAATGGAATGGAGTTCAGCATGAAAAACAGTGGGACATATTCCGGTGGGTATCAAAACTTTGCTCTAGCAACAGCTCCAACTCCATATTCTATTTTTGATCCTTCCCTAAACCAGACCAGACCCTTAAGGTCCAGTGCTGGAACACCTTTAGAACAGTTTGCACGGTTCTATATTTGTACTTCAAATTCTCTACCGAAACAGTATTCACTGGCCATATTCTTTTTTTTAATTGAGTAAGAATTTTCAGATGTAGCTGCAGCTTAATAGGGTCGTCTTCTTCTTCTAATGAATTTTGTAATATTTACTTCAACAATGCGAAAACTTTATTCACTTCTACGCTATATCCGGCTTACTACATTGAATTCAAACCTACACATGTTGTCATACTTCTTTTATTTAAGAGTTACAACTGTGTAGATGGTAGTCATTTTTTGACATCAACATGACTGCGCCCATGGAATGCCTATTTGTATGCAACCAGCGAAAGAGCCGAGGGTGAAATCAGCAGTTTCTAATGCGTTCTACTTGAGTCACTTCCTCTAGGTTGCCCATCTGTATACATATAATTTATCTGTGCTATAGACCAAGTAGGGCTCTTTTTAGTTGGCATGAACTTGCGATATACATACTTCATTCCGGTTCAGCTGGTCATGGTCAATGGCCTTACCTTATGAGACAATGTCTATTAAGAGAAACAACTGTTTTCCAGGCGTCTTGTGACCTTAATTGCTTCTACTTTCATCTGGTTCTGTGTTTCAAATGGATGTTCATAAATTCCCAATGGCCCCCGACTATACCGTAAGGAGTATGTGAAGAGGTCGGGGTACTTTGATCTGCAGTGTTTACGGGCTTCCTCACCCAATCAAACCATTCCAAAATAGAACACCTAAAATTTGTCCACAAGCCTAAACTCTCTCCTGAGGTTCAGCTCACACTGGGAATGCTAGAAATTATTGCTGATTATGGCTCAGATCTGACCCTGTTCAGGATATAAGTATGTATGTTTCTTGAAACATAGTCAAATACTCGGTAAAGGCAAATATTGACAATTACATATATGGCATTGCTCTTAAAAATGAAGGCAGATTAAACAAACATTTGTGAAAAAGCAGCAATGTTTTTGTTGTAATAGACAACTTATGTGCCGTCTTACGGGACACATAGAGTCCTAAGTTAAACACCTCCGCCGGCGACGCTTGTAGAGATACTTTAGATTATTTCCTGCAATTGCTCAGATCAGGTGGCAAATCCTTGCTGATTGGCAAGTACTAATACTCTTAGCTCCTCATTATAAAGTACCTCCTCGACTTACTCTGAAAGCCAAAGAAATTCCAGTAAAATGGAAAATACGTCTTGCTCCTTCTTTTGAACCATTTTGTCTCTCTTGTGTTAAGGAGGAAATGCCTTGAGCTTTCAACGTGGCAACGATTCAGAACGTAGTTCCAAGTATGTCAAGATATTCCTCCCATCGAAAAATATAAAGATTTTGGATTACTTACAATATTTTCCACTTGTGCCCAGAATTTCCAGACTTTCATCCAATTTAAAACAAAATCTGTGCAGCATGCTCAAACAAGTAATGGGAAAGAATTTATCCTGAGTAAATGCATTAAACAGATAATTCTTAATTGAGACAGCAAGCTCCCTTATTTCTTCTATATCCAAGAGATGCCCATTAGTCCAGCTATCGAGTGCTCCTTCAGAGACGTGTTGCGAATAGTCGAGCTTCTTTACTCTTTTTGTTCCACGACAGTCCTCTTTATTTTAAGTACGTTTAGTATTTAGTATTTTACCCAGCATATAAACTTACACGAGAGTGTACAGAAAGGTGCGCTATCTGTTAGAATCAGGTTCACAAACTTGCGCACACCAGCTGCAGTTGATGTATTATTCCGACCAAAATTTGGTACTGTTTCGGCAACATAGCATCCTCTTTGTTTAAGCATAAATCAATTTGGTTTGTACTTTGAAAATGAAATACTGAGTGTCAGTCAATTTTTTGAGTGCATACTGAGCTGTCAGTGTCAAAATAATATATGAGTCAAGAAGAAACCAATAGATGGCCCACCCGTCATATATGTACTTCCATAGTTCTTTTGCCATTTTCAAGAGAAATGTTGTAGATCGATATAATGGTTTTTTTTATTATTAAGAATCAATGTATTGCGTTCTTCTGTCGACAAGAATGGTTTTATATCTTTTATGTAGGTGCTTGTGAAATCCATCTCAGAAAATAGCTGTATTCAATTTGAAAATGAGATCACGTTATGACGGGTAAATGGCTTATTTCCCATTGTTGGCCGTGATAGAAAAAGTTACTTTCCTTCTCTTTAAGCTTTCTTACAAAAGAGGATGTAGATATGCACATCCAAAAGGTTTCATGAGTCTCGAAGAAATTTTCTACACAAATTGAAATGGGTTGTAGATACTCTAAACTGTCTACACAATGATTTGTGTGTAAACATTTGTCATAGTGGATAAATGTATTTTTTAATGGACTTAGTGAGAAAATGGCATTGAAAACTACTTAACAATCGAATGTTAGTTTGAATAATACCTAGTTCTTGTTATTTTTTGTTTTGGTCTTCTTTGTTGTAGACACACTTGCATGTTATAGTCAGTGGACTTCTGCATTTTACACACGGAAATCGAGCCGGTCGAATGATTCCCAGACAGTAAGCAGCAATATGAATACAATAGACCGCTAGGTCACACTGCGACGTACCCTTTACAAACAATAATGATATGACCTCGTTATATGGAAGCTCTTTGAGCTGTATTAACTATGTACATGTATGCTTGAACAGTTTAACACAGAGTCCAAGTAAGTAACGTACTGTCGTTTGACTTGGCTTTTTGCTAGGCTCAACTGAATATGTGGTACTGGAAAAAGTTGGTAACATTTGCTGATGTATCCAACTCCTTGTTTAAGGAGGATAATGGAGGTACCATTTTGTCGGACTAGGAAATACTCCACTGCAGCACTCTGATGCAACAGGAAGCAAGCCATTTTATTGGACTTTCTTTAACTTTCGGCAAAAGTTTCGAAGGCACTTCAGCTTACAGTATCAGCACTCACCACATCAGGTTCAAAGATCCGAAGAACGATGAATCCGAAGTATCAGGCTAACACAGTAAATTGTCTATTGCGGAGAGAACGCCGCTGTTTATTTTTACATACATTTAGCAGCATTCGCTTAGTCTGAGTGCATCCTGGAGTGTCTGTGACAAACCCAATCATCAATAGAAGACGTGACCTAAGTCACGTAAAGTCTGGTTCAGTCTTATTGGATATCTATTTTCCCGCAATCTCTACAACCCAAATAGTTCGTCTTTCATAAAATTTAAAAAGTTCTTACACTCTCGAACTATATTGGAACTGCTTGAAGAGTTGAGCAAGGAAATAAGCGCAGCCTGAGTATCACCACAGACATAGAAACTTCGACTAGTACACCACACTTGTTCGCCGAATTCTGGTGTCATTGGATCACAACCAGAGTCGTAGAGCATCAAAATTCTAGTGAAAATGATAGCTTTGATAGTACACATATATCAAGAAGAGGTAAATCGGCCCGAGCATCTAAAGTAGAACCAGGCTTGCTAGGAAAGGCTCCCGTGAAGCCGAGACATACTTACGCTTAGGAGAAGACTACCCCATTTATGATTGCTCCAAGGATTACAGCGTTCTGGCGCGGCGTTCTGGCGCGGCGTTCTTTGACATACATGGCTTCATGAGAAGCTTGGTTTGGTGTATTCACCCCTGGGTAGCCAAATTGGATACCACAAAGAACCGTTTCGGCCCATAGATAGGTATGGACTGTCAACCCAACCTTAAACTAAATTTTAAAAACAAGGCCAAAACTTAAATAAAGACAAACATATTTTAGAAAAGCGTCGATATGTACATACATGCCAACATGTTGATTGCAGTCTAATTTAGCTGGCATGTCGTGAGGAATTCCGATTAACCTACTCCCAGTTTAGATTGGAACTTGAATGGGGAAGTGATACCAACTTTGAGTTGGTAGATACATGGAAAAAATACGAACAATACCAGACAAACCGCACCCAAACATCCGTATGTGTGACCGCAATTCTTTCTATTTTAAGACATAATGTTGTCTAGGTCCTTCAGATACGTCAATCAGTTACTATGCTCCCTTCATTGCAGTCGACAGCATTTAACCTTAACCCTATCAATTAAATTTGTAATCAATTCTCACACGTCATCCATCAGTGTTTCGACTAGCATGGCCATTTATCGTGCGAACTACCCACGCACGGACAAGTGTTACTAAATTGAAAACGAGTGGGGACCAGCCTCTAGCGCCTTCAAGTGTGATCCGCGTAGCGTGCAGCTCCATAGATGCTCCCAATTACCACTCAAATTATAATTGAATTTATGCAGAGTACATAACATGGGGTCGCTTGCCAATGACCCCTCTGGCTGCGATATGCTGTACACCGTAATTAAGTTTGTTCATCGGCAATCGTTCAGGCGCAGAACTATTTGCCGTATGGGAGGGAATCAGTTCGACTAGAATTTATCAAATCACTGAGTATCTGGAACACAAGAACCGAATGATTGAGAGTTGATTTAGCATTTCCTCTCATTTGTCAAACGTTCTACTTCCATGCGCGTACGTGTGACAATGCAAACGTAATTGCAGCTCCATGAAAGATAACCGAATCAAAAAACCGGTAACATATGTACAAATGTATCTCGGTGCTACTACCTTCGCTAATTGGTGATATTTCACCAGTTAGTTCGTCTAAAACAGTAATCCAGTTAATTCTAACGCGTGACACAATTAATTTTGACCTAATTACGACCGTGCAGTTAAACCGATTAAATTAAGCGATCAATTGGAGTTATTGCATTTGACCATGGGTTCTGTTGCCGGTTATAGATACACACCTTCATATGCTTGTGCATCTATGTACATACGTACAAAAGTACATATATACATATATTGGATGGTGACCACATTGCGGTTGTTGGTCGTGTGGTTGACTGCGACGGGTGGGTTTCAATTAGGATGTGGTTAGATTTATTGAGCGAATTATGTGGTATCTCTATTGTTGAATCTGGTATTAACGTTTCCTCAATATGAACAGCGTCGAACTACTTTAAAGGTTAATAGAATGTGTTATTAAATTTCGAATGTTGTGCGTTGATGAGTCAAGATAGAGTGTGATTTGTAGCCCTTGTAATGTCACAAGTCGTGATATCAGATCTGGGCGAATGTATAGTACATGTTTGCAATCAAAGATTGTATCTACGAGGTTATGAATAATATAACTCACAAGAAAAAGTTTTTCATAAGAAAAACCAAAAGGCTCCTTCCATTCATTTAAAACTCGAAGGATATGTGCAGCCAAATGTTTGTATTTTTAGTTTTTATTTTTATCACCTTTTTGGTTAAATCCTGTCCAATCCAAGAGGTTAATCTTTATTTGGGAGTGTAAAGATTTTATTTCGGAAGACATGACAGCATATTAGAACAAGTAGACTATTCTAAGACTCAACTGTTTCGATGTGAGTGCCCGCGTTACCTCGTTCTGAGCCTTAAAGGTGTGTATCACGAGCAGCTTCAAAGCAAATTGCTTCCAAGATGAGATTGTCCTTGCCCTTATTATAGCTTATTATTATTAGCTATGGTTTCAGTCTGTTGCTATGGCATCACAACTCAGGATATTTTAGAAATTTAGACCCATTTTGTTCCAATCTTACGGATGAGGGAGACGGGTATAAATCCAAATGTTCTTAAGCTATATTAAAAGTACTAGGCGGAAGGGTCGTCATTCCTTATACCTTCACTGAAGTTTATGTGTTACTCTTCGTAAGGTTTTGCGAAGATTTGGAACATCTGGTAGTCGTGTCTTATATTCTACGACCGAAGCATCTATAGCACCTATTTTCTTTTAAGCCTGTTTTTATAAAGCTGCAATGGCGTCTTAATCAGCGTCACCTGTTACCACTTTAACAGGTAATAGAACTTGTAAACAAATTTGTTTAGTTAGTCTAGCATTCTTGACATATTCTATCAGCTTAATGGTTTGAACTGTCTTTAGTTACAAAGTGACTATTTTGGGCTTAAATGTTGGTGGTGTTGTACCATGATGAAGAATTCTTATTTGCGAAAAGGGTCTCCTTTCAAGGCTCTACAAAATCCATGTGTTGTGGGATGTTGCTCGATGTTGCATGTTTTATAAGTGAGTGCAAGCTTCAAAAACTTAGTTTTTCTGAAATAATTCAATAAACAATTAACCATTATAGATGAGTCTTAGAAATATGTATATTCATCTAATACAGTCCAAAAATAGAAGGTGTTACCGGCACCAGCTGTCAGTAAAGAGATGGTTTCTTTCTAGATAGCTAGTAGTTTACAATGCATCGTACGACCTTTGGTTCGGTACGATATTTGTTCTGAAGAATATTAAACCGGGTTGGTGTCGGTAGATAACTTTCTAGCAAGCTGGGGTTAGCACCGAAAATTGCTGTTATCAGATATGTATAAGAATTTAGCTTACAGCAGACAGTGAGCCGACCTTGCCTGAAAAGGAACTGCGATAAGTACTAGACAAGACAAGTTTTTATGTCTGAAACCGAGGTTATAAACAGGCTTAGAGAGTGTTCTCCGAGACTCTCAGTCAAGCTTGGGAATGTACGTGGCTTCCTTAGGCTAAGTAAGGTGGTACACCTCAGTGAAAATATCGATGAAGTTCGCTTCAGGTATTTGTAGATCCAGAGTGCCGAAGTCAACTAGTATTACTCGCATTGAAATCTCTGTAATTTCAGCTTTGAAAGAGCGGAATAAAATACTAGTTCTTGATTCAGTTGAGTTTTTGCAATGCCACTTCCTTTCCTGGACGTCGGATTCGATACAAAAGAGAAAAGTTCGTAGTATGGTTTCTGATGAATAATTTTATCGAAATACTGAAAGACTGGGTCACTTGATCTATAGAATTGAGGCTGGAACTGGAAGCTCACTTAAGTAAGCTGCTCTTTACACAATCAGTGTGATTAGTGTTTTTGTTAAGCTGACTTACATTAAGCGCCATCATCGTTGGTTGATGTGAACAAGTATGGGTGGCAACAGCAAAGAAATTCCTTTCCAGCCCACGGTAATGAATGTATTATATGAGTATCTACATTCAAAAATATAAATTTAAAATTCATTTATTTCTTTCTTCAATTAATTAAAACTTTTTACACTTCCCGCAGTGGCGTAGATACTCATACACTTGTAGGAGTACCCATTCGTGGTTAAATGCATTTAATTGGAGTCGAATAAGTAATGAATATCAAGTGTTGCGTGAAATTATGGTTCATCCAAGCAGATGCTCCTAACAAGATTCATACAAATTACCAAACACCCACTTAATAGCGAGGTTAGGGGTAAGACATTCGAGGTAAGGTTTTGGTAAATGATTTTATTACTTAACTTGGTTCAGAACCTCTTATGTAGGTAAATTTGAGTTTCATTTGAGCCCCTAAAATGCACCTTAATAATACTCGTATGTGTTTCAGGCTATTAAATTTATCTAGGAAAGCATTCATTTTACCCCATTCTAAGTCTTAAGTTAGATAACTACATTGTAACATAGAAAAATAATCGAGATAGAGCCTATAAAGTATGCATATTGATGACCAGTATCAAAAGCGAAAACGAATGAGCCATGTCCGTCCGTCCATCGGTCCTTAAGTCGCTGCTTTTGGGTCTAATGTTCTATTGTTTCATATCTATGTTTCTATAAAAAAAGCAGGATAAGTGTGAAATTTTTCGAAATCCACACACGTCCTCCCGAATTTTTTTCTTGTTTAGATTATTAGATAATATGGAAACATTTTAGCTTGTCTGCTACCTTCTGCATTCGTCCAGTAATAGTGAGCTTTAGTTTTCAGCCAGCTTTTAATACAGCAAAAGGTCGATGCAGATCCTGTTCTGGCTGGTGTGTCTGCAATCTCATCTCTTATATTTCCGCTGTGTCCTGCCAACCCAAATGAGATGAACTTAGTGCTGCTCTATTGACATGAGCATTTAAAGCCACTTATAATGTAATTCTATAATGCTTCTATAACAGCTTTCTTCTTATTTCTTATAGATCTTTTGACATTTTCTGTGAGGCATAATTTTATAGCAAAGATTTCCGCTCGAAATACGGAGTTATTCTTATCGATGCTTGTGTAAATGAATATTTTTGTGTTGAGACCGTATACTCCAGCCCCCAGTCCTTCATCTGTTTTTGATTCATCTGTGTACCATACATGAGAGTCGCTTGCAAATGTAGGTTTGTCCTGTTTCCAATCGTTAAAGTTTTGGCTAAAGCTAAATTTTGATACTCAGTTATCCGTTGAGGTAATTCCAAGTAGTTCATTTGAGCTTTACTCTGTGTGGACTAGCTTGCATTTGCATCATTTTTAGATACGAGCATAAATGGGTTGATTACGGCTTCTTTTCTGTATCTAAAGATGTAAGGTTAAGGATAGCTTCTAGCACTGTACTAGGAGTTGTTCTCATAGAGCTCGTAGTACATACACAAACAAGTCTTTGCTTGTCTTATATAGACCTTTGTATTGGGACTAAACATTTAGATGTTTAAATTGTCTACAATTCATTCATATGAATATTTTGTATAGCCACGCCTACTTTCTGGGGGCGTTTTTATCAAAAAACCTATTAAAATGAAATTTTGTATGAAACATCCACAAACGTTCGAAGATACCGCCCCAATTCAACAAAAAATGCAGTACGGTCACGCTTACTTTTTTAGGACTATACTACATACATATGTATTTATGTATGTATGTAAATACTTGTAATAAGAAGAATATGTAGTATGCGATCCGTTCCTAAACTGAATTAGAATATTAGAGTTGGAGATATTATTCTAAAAAGTGGACCCATTTTTCACTTCTAATCAGCTTTGAGTAAAATGTAGAAGCCCCTTAATATGATTAGCAAAACAATATCAGCACGAGTTGGTCCAATAATAATAAAAAGAAAAACCCACGTCAATGGGAATCCAGCAGAACCAACTAGCACAAATCAGTGTTTTTTTCGTGTCCAACCTTGAGTTTCCTAGTACCTCGTGTATGGAGAATTTCTATCTACCACCACATAAACTCATTAACAACTAGTAACATGTCGTTATTTCTGATTTCAGATGTTAATTTTCTGCCCAGCCCGCCCAGTTTTGAGCCAATATGCACAGACCACGAGGAACGTTTCATCGAGAGCGAAGGCAAGGAATCTAGTCTAATATTGGAGTTCAATTCAGGACAAACGACACAAACGTCATGCATGCGTATTCTAAGCGCCCCGGAGTCCCACGGCTTCATTGTGAGGTTAATTCGACCGAAACTGCGAAGATCCTTCCACAATGCGCACGCTGGACCGCCGCCGAAAGGTGCCGGCGAGCCGAACACCACACGCACATGCCCGCTGAGAATAGTAAGTAATCCCCGCGTTAATATTAATCACATTTATGCATTCATGCATATTTTATAACATTAATGTCGCACGCAATTAACTCGATGTGACATAATCAATTACCCGGAGATCATTATTCGCTAACAATGGATATGTATCTCTTTGTAGTTCTCTCATTTACATATTCATATGCTACGTTCGGTGAGGCTTGAAGCCTCACGACGTTTCCGGATTGCCAATGTTTTATTGCGCAATCATACTCGCAACCGCAACACTGCTGGTTACAATTTAAAACAGTGGCTTAGGTACGGCTCTTGACCTAGAGCTTGAAAACGCACTTTGGCGGGGTCAAAGCAACCGGACCATTGGTGGGATTTGTTTAGCTCTTTTGTCGGTTTGGATGCTTTCATTCGCTGCTTTTAAAGATTGTTAAGTTTATTGGACAACTTGACCACTATGAATGAGTTCATGGAATGGTGGGGTTTTCTTAATAACATCTGAGATCAAAGACCCAAGGTAGAAATAATATAATTGGCATTAGCCTCTTTCAAGGTAACCATCCGTCGGCCTACAGAAGGGTATTGACATGTGGCAATATAATGGCCAAACGTGGTAAAGTCTTTCTGCCTTTCTACGAAATGTGGGATTTTCAAGTTAACTAAGGAAAATCGATTAAGGTTTGGTAATAGCAGTTAAGATGCTTTATGTCAAAACAAATCGATTTGAGATTTAAGAAGTCTGATGTTGAACAATTTGTCACGACAAGCATAATCCTATAAAGGTATTCATTTGGTGAGGAGAGTCTAATAAAGAACATGTATTGGTTTCTTTAAAAATAAGCACTGCCTGTCAATTAAAAAAACTTGATATTGACTACGTATTTCTAAAAGTAGTTACTCTGGTTTACAGAACTTGAATTATTGACATTTTATTAACACGATTTGTGGTTATAATGTGTATAGCTATACGATATAGTCATTTCAAATAATATATAAGCCACAAGGGCTTAAAGATATTTTCTCCTGAGTAAGTTTCCAACCCAGTGCTCACTCTTTTGGACATCCTCGAAGAAGATAATATAGCAGGTATTTCGGAGCCACATGGACGAGTCAACTTTATATACTTATATTCTGCTTTGTATATTATAAGACCATGAGCTCACCTTATCCCAAATCGTTTGATTTTCTACAAAAAACCATATGTATAAAATGCTCTTAAGACAGTCCAAACCTATTCTGTAAAGGATAGCCACCGATTCTCTGGGTACCTTTTTGCCTTTAATATCGATGGCTTATGCGACAGGTAGTTCCGCATTTAACTTATCCTTTCCCTTGGATCATAACATTAGTCTTTTAGTAGTTTTATAAGTAGCCCTGGCCCGGAAAGTGGGTGCGAACCACAGTCACTATAATTCAACGAACTGTGATATGCTGTTCTCAGTCTCTGGATATGATGTTTAGCAGTCAGGAACTGTTAGTTATTAAGAACGTTGGAGGCTACTTTATATACTTCAAGTTCAGAGAATTAACCCCAACCCCAAGAGAAAGGATAAGCAAAGTATAGTACCTATTTTGTGATAGCGTATATCGTTAGGGCTATTCTTTAAACATTTTAATTCGCTTAAGCTATCGGCCGGCATTGTAACTGAAGTGCGTAATTTCTTTTCCGTACCGTGTACCGTGTGAAAATCTGAAGCTACCCTCTGTGCCCATTTCATTTAATTACACCTCATTTTTCTATGTAATCCCCCCATTGACCAAAAAAGACAAACATATATGTATATCAAATATACAAAATTATTTTTGACCACCACGATTACGTATTTTATTCGCAAAGGTTTTGGTAATTTTACCCTTTTCCGAAAAGATTACCTGGCGTCTTTGTGTTCCGATCCAAGGACATTTACATTTTTTTTTATCCTGGACCCACCCCTGCTGAGGATTCGGAAATTGCAGCAATTGTCATTTGCCGCTGTTGTGATTTTCCTTCTTTTCTCCCAACCCAACATTTCCTTTTCCTTTCTTTTTACTTTTGGTTTTCCCTTTTTATTCCCCAATCAGTAAAGTCGCGTGTTGAATTTGCCCTTGATGTGAACGAATAATATATTTCTCATTAAGTAAGCCTCATTTCTTTTAAAATGAAAATTCTCAATTTTTAATGAAGAAGACTTTGAGCACATTTTAGATGCAAACTATACTTAAATATGCATAATATAATACCCTATCCTTCTTTTTATGCAGCCCATGTAAAGTGGGCGTGGCGAACTTCAATTGTTTTCTTAAGATCCAATGAACTTCGAATGTTTGAGGATATTACATGCAAATGAGATGTTGAATCGATTGTTAAAAAAAAATGCTCCCAAGATGATCGTAAGGGTGATGTGTACATAATCTACATATTTGGTCTTAAGATAGTTTTCCGATTTTAAAAAAAATTAGTACAGTTATGAAATCAACAAAATGTTTACACTTGTACTGCTTCTCCTTCTTAAAAACCCAAAGAAAATATTTCATCTTCTTAACTCAAAATTTAAGCGACAGCAACTGCAGACAGCTTACTACTTCTACAAAATAGTAGAACCAGGACCAAGTCGTCGAACATATCTGCTTATGAGACGATGTCCCGTGAGAGCAACTATATTTCTTAGATTTATATTAATAATAGATGTACATTAGTGCACTGTCGTATAAGTTTAGTAAAAAGATCTGCCCTTTACACGAACCCGCAAATGTCAATCGGTATCTTCAGAAAGCAGGAAGCGGATGTCTAACCAAACATTTGGAAAAAAATATATAAGTCCACTTGATGCAGTAAATCGATCTAATCCTTGATAGTAAAAAGCGGATTTATTGAAAATTTCAAACATTCATCGTCCAAAACATTGAGGAGGATTCGCGAGAACTGGAGAAGAGTTTGATAGCACAGAGACACAATAATATAAACCACTCACGATAGAGGCTACGTGTTGCAAGCCTGAACCCACCAGAGAATAGTCAATAGTCACGATGTTCTATGTAGGCTCCGTAGTAGCGTTAGCCTAACTCTTTTTTTACCAGATTTCCATCTTCTGAATGCTTTTTTCTCTAGTGTCTTCAACATGGGTTTTCATATATTGTAAGAATTTCCGGATTACCTACAGCTGTTCTATATTCCCTGGGTTTCCAGACATAAGAAGAAAGCGAAGTCGCCACTAATGTCTCTGAATGCTCCTTTTTCATTGTACAAGCTTAAGTTGAATGTTCCGCCAATTCTGCTTTGCTTTTTTGGGGCTGGTTATTTTCAATTAATTAATAATTATTTTGTTTCATTATTTCAAGATTTGGAGATTCTACCTGTGCGCTATTTTTATTGTTTTAAAGTGCTAAAAATACTTTAGCTTTGTGTATCAGGAAATTAAAATTCTGGAATATGTACTTGGATTAATAGTTGAAATTTCCATGGTAACTCTTTTAATCTGGTCCCTGTGCCCTACATTCAAACCACGAACTTTCGAAATTCTTATACCGTGGCAGCTTGCCGTTTGGTTAGTAAGGTTCCATAAGCTTTTGACACTTAGACTACTCGCTTCGTTTACAAGATATAAATTCGAATTGTTTGAGAAATAAAAATCTTAAAGTTATTTACGATGTTTCTACCATTTATCTGTACGTTTTCGATGATGAAACTGTCAATCCAGGAACCTTGAATGACTTTCATTCATTACAAAACTATTACCATCTAGTTCTGTGGTCTCCGCAGGATATCATTAAACCCTTTACCCAGCCATCTCTGCATATTAGCTTACAAGTTGCATGTTTTAAGTTCCAAATAATTTTATATTTTTTCATTTAATTAGAATAGTACAAGTAGTAGAACCGGTTGTGTACAACTTTATTCTCCTTAACCTATGGTTTTGCTTTTGAATGCGTAAGTAAACCTTTGCACGTTTGTATGCACGTCAATCTTTTTGATTAAAGATGGCTGAAGACTATCAGAGATTTCGCTGATCCCTCACGATAGTCTGTAATTTGTATTCACTTAAAAAAAGATGTGCATGCGAAATTCACTTATCTCCGATAATCACCATAATTGGGCTAACATGAGTTAATATAAAATTTCACACGCAAACGTGTAAATATTTAACGCAAATATCCCTGTCGATTGACGTTACCTAAAACCTAATTCACACGTTATCTGGCGCAAGGTTTTTATTATCGAAAACCGATTCGATATCACAGTGTCACCGCACACGTCATTAGCGCATAGCTTTATGGGCCTTATTTATGGCGCATACCAACCAAGTGAAGCTGTCTTTTAATTTCGGACATTTAAGCCATACCGAATCGAACACACGACTGAAGACTGACTTCATATTTCCTAGAGTTTCGATTTAGAATTGGCGTCGCGCTTATTTTAAATTCAAAACATGACACCGTGTGTAGCGTTTTTTGTACCCTGTTCGAATTAATTGTCATAACATTTTGATCTGAATTAAAAATACACGGAAGATATGTGTATGTATCTGCGTATGATTTTTATGGCTTATGGCATTGTTCCCAAATTGTTCAAACAGATAACGTACCTACCTGCGATTAAAAGTAGTAATCAGAGGGATCGAGAATCTTGAGGAGAATAAATTACTGATGGCATTGTTTCTCTAACTACATTATCATACTAGAACAAAATAACAGAGAATTTATAATTCATGATTCTTCATCTCAAGCAAAAGTGTGGGCAGGTAAAGTACTTCAGCTCTCTAAACGCCCCATCTTTAAGAAATGCGATCCTTTGTCTTGCAAATCCAATGAATTGTGTGAACGTCAAAAACCGGTGGTTTCCAGCCCGGCAGATGTAGGATCGACAAAATTTTCAAACTAAGGCAAATCCTGGAAAAGTCCAACAAGTTTAAAGACTCAAACAAGAGATGCGCTGTCGTGTGATTTCTTCAATCGTATACTGGAGATAGTGCCCAGTGCGGAGGGACTATCTTCAACAAGTTTGTCCAAATGCTGGGATAGGCAGACGATATCGACAAACAAAGAAGCATCGGTCAATGCTGCCGACAGTAACTTCAAGTTGAGTTAAGGAGCTTGGGTACGTCGGAGTAAATATCAACTCCACGAACAACATCCTAGTAGAAATTCGGCGAAGACATACCCTAGAAAACCACTCAAACTCCTACCTCGGAAGACGAAATGCATGCTCTATAAAACATTGACCGTACCAGTTCTGCTATAAGGAGTCGAGTGTTGGACGATAATCAAGAAAGGAGAGCAGATTTTGAGTACTTTAGAGAGAAAAATTCTTCGTCGAACTTTCAGTCACTTATGCGAGAAGGGCGAACAGAGGAAACGATATGACCGAGGAGTGGATACAGTACCTAAAGTCAAAACACATCGACTACACTGGCTCAGCCACATCGAGTGAATGTGTGAGACGACAAGGAAGACCGAGACTCTTCACAGGTTGGGAGCCCATTAAGTAAATTAAGTATTTTAACTCTGGTTGGAAAGCTATGGGTTGATCGTAAACTTTTACACTCCAAGAGTCTACTGTTTTGATGGTCTCGAAACTTCATTTTGTATTATTTTCTATACTAGTGGAGTGGAGACCTTGCCTTGAGCTTTCACATTTGACCTTATACTGTGCAGTTTTATCGGCACAGTGGAGCAAACGTGGCAAAAATTTATAAGCCTATGTCAAAACGTATGTCCTACATAAACTTATGTATTTCTCAAAAGTGCATATACATACGAGTAAAACATGGAACCGTCGAAGATAAAAAGTTACTTATTGTAGCAAGGTATTATGCCAGGGATGCCAGGGATATTTACTCTCTATCACTTCAGATATCCGACTCACAGATATCTTCTGCAATGACGAGGCGCATTGCTGCTGTTCTATCTGTTCTGTTAATAGGACTAAAACCACATCTTACTGATAAACTATTCAACATCTCCTTTATCGCGTTACATACATTACTTTAAATAAATGTATCTCGTAGTCGAATCCAATGATGAAACCATAATATGTTTACTCAGTGCAGATATCATTTGAATATTTGGATCGTGTACCTACTGGAATATACCCCATGGGCATCTTGCCTTCAAATCATTGCGTATTATATCGATTCGTCTAAAACGAATATAATCAGCTTTAAGAAAAGGATAAATTAAATAGAATGGATCTTGAAGAATAGAGTAATGATCTCAGAGTATTCTAAGAAAATATGTAAGGTAAAAGGTCCCAGCTTTTCATTACTATTTCTGTCGTCCGTATTACATTCCTTACACGATTGGAATGAACCTACTGTACCGCGTGTCTAAAAGTTGATTTTTGAAAGGGAAGAATATGATTTTTTGAGGCAATTATTTGTCAGAGGCTTGCAATGGATCGGGAATGAATTGTTTAGTGTTGTCATAACCAAATGAGACTCTTTTTCGTCAGTAGAGGTTCTGCTATAGTTATCATTTAAATAGAAATCTATCTGCTTTACCAATTTACACCAAAGGTACACTGTTCTTTGATGATACAATTATAGAACTTTTGAAACAAGGAAACTAGGTCATTTCAATATTCTACAGTTCAACGAAAGTCCTCTGAAACTCCTCCTCGAATGTAAGTATCTTTTATATAAACCGAATTACTTCGGGCTGTTTTTAATACCAAAGGCTTAAAACAGTAGCTTGGGCTGATGTAGACAAATCGTGTATCTGTTTTATTGGTTGTCCATATTAAGAGCTATGTGCACATCCTAAGGACATGTATGAACATTGCATTAGTAGATATCAATTTATGTCAAGAAGTTGCTCTGTGATATTTCTATAAGCTGCTGAGTGTATGAGCTATTCATGTGGCCTACATTACCATTGCACAAATTATCTTGCCAGCATCGCATATATCGTTTGACAAGTGGAGGGGAACTTAATCGTTGGACATAAGTATCTTTGGCATCAATGGTAGATCTAATTCAAATCACGGAAAAGTGTTAAATAAAGACATAAGTACTTTCATGTTTCGACACAGCTTAATCTATTCGTGCATAAGAATGCAAGAACCGTTCCCACACTCAAAAATTTACCAACCAAATAAATTAAGCGCGTTCCCACCTCTTTAGAAATCAAACTAAAAGCTCTAAAATTAATCAGTGCCTAGATACAATGTGGATATGCATGGAATAATTTTAATATGCGCAACACTACGTCGAAATAATTTAAAAATTTCATTCCGCACACCTACGTGATCTGTTTACAGCGGAAAATATTTATGCGTAGATACGTAATCTCAAGCGATTTATTTATAGTCGCGTCGTCTTTTTTTGCGCTGCATATTTCATTTTAAATAGTTGCACGATATATGTACATATGTAAGTAGGCGGGTAAATATAGGTTTAATTAATATTATTTTGTTTTTTTTTTTTAATTTACAGTTCAGTTCACTGAATCCTTTGACACCATCGTGGGAGGTTGACCCCTGTCAATTGGAAGACAGTAGTATGGACAAGGAAGATCCAGTTAGATTATTCCAGGGACGATTGCGTATAGTTTGGGAACACGGTGGACATAATCTGTCATCCAAATTAATGGTGACAGTTCTGGGAAAAGGCGTCGCATGCCAGGAGCCCAACAAACATCCATGTTTAAAGATTGGGTAAGTTGTTGCTGATTTTAAAATAACTTTTTGTGAATGTTTGATGTCACATGTTATTATTTCAGACCTTAGGTCATAAATCATAAATTGAAAAATATAAATTGTTGTTTTAGACCATTACTAACTTCAGACGGTTATATCTGTCAAGTTTATAGTCAAATTGCAAACTGTCAGTGTCATTTTTCTTCTAGTCTTTGAAAATTTCATTATGATGACATAAATGCTATAACAAATTTACCAAATTTTAAAAATTAAGTTCCAAAATTATTGTGCTATGCACCAAACTTATAGAGAAGGCGTATGCCCGAAGTTGTGTTTAAAAAATACAGCAGAATGTATACGTACAAATAAATAATTTAAAGGTGTAAATGAGCATTAAGAACCATCCCGAAAGCATCTTAGAGTGTGTTGTTCACTTGCTACCCTTGGATGCATATAGTAAACAAGTGGCACATTGTGAAGCTAATCGTTACATCTAAATGGTCTAGTTTAATTACAGGACAATCTTGAATTCTCTCCATAACGTTTATTGGGAGAAGGATCCGTGTCTACAAACACGAAATTCATATACATATGTATTTCTATACCGCCGGATCAGGAATAGAATCTGAGTAGGAGGAGGTTTTATCTAGAACGATCTAAATATAAATATCTCTTTCTGACTTCTTCCTCTTCACTATAGCGTTTTCCAGGCAGAGATCCTGACGAGATCACGGAAGCACTTTCGTAGCTGATATTGCGCATAGCCAAGCCCCAATAAAACTTTCGGAACCTTTCACATTGAATTCAAAATCTCCCATAAATTTGTGGCAATCTCTTTACGAGAGAGCTGGGTCCCAGGATATTGGGAATGTGGTATTCCAGGGAATTCTATGACCGATAAGCTCGTCAGGTAGGGTACGACTTTACCGATTCTATCGGAGTAAAGCTGCTGCTTTGGCTCAAGGCTGTGAATTTAACCAATCATGGAAGGGCAGTCAACATTGCGTGCTTCATTTAAGTTCGGACAAAAAGGAACATTAGGAAGGACTTCTTCATTTATGACTTCTGCAAAAGCTGGATGGACCAAAAAGAGAAAGAATCTATACTCCTTTGTACTTGTCAAGCTCTCTCCTCTTGGAGACAGTTCCACTTAGGTTCCTAACTACCTGTTGGCTAACAAACACTTTATATCAAGGTCCTCCTGGTTTTAAGTCTAAAAGTGACAACTTATGCGGCCGGCACGGCAGCTTACCGACCTACCTATGTTCCAGAGATCGGATACTTATCCCATTACACTGTCCCCGTCATCAACCTTGACTATTGCCACAATGTAGATTCATTGGTACTGCTATGCTTCGAACCAGTTCTAGGACATATTTTTACACCACAAATAGGCTTTACTCAACATATGTAGGCCACTTTTATAGCATCCATTGTGGAGCACGATTTTATATTTGGAAAATGGAAATATGTGTATTAAAGCCGGAACTAAATCTGTACTAAACAACAATTCTACCAGCTAAACCTAGCTCCTCTTCGAGACCAAAGGGTACCAAAACAGAGTCTCTGATTGTAGCATTTCCAAAGTTGATCGAACCTTTGCTTAAAAGCAAAATAAAAGCTCCGACTACTTTCGCGAATATTATTACTCGTGGGTCGAACATTATTTCACAATCATTATGCTATCAGTTAGCGAACACTTTCCTGGCAATTTGCCTGAGTTATTACCTTTTTAAACGCATTCATTACAAAGTCATGTTTAAAAGCAACTCTTTATATTTATTTGCAGGTTGGAGCCATTGCTTTGCATTTCCAAAGATTTAGTATGCGACGGCATACGGCACTGCCCATACAGCAATGAGTACGACAGTGACGAGGATTACGCAATGTGCTGGAATCGTGAAAAAATTGACGACGGCATCGAGCGCGACCTTTTGGAGCATTGGGCGATAGAAGTTTTCCGAAATTTGTTCGCATTTGATGTGCCACCACCAGAGGAGAACTTCAACGCTACCAGAAATCCCCCAGACAGTACCTATGGAGAGGGTAGTGCCAAAAATGGCACATTTTCCATGTCCAACAGCACCACCGGTGGTGGCAGTGGTTACACAAGACGTAACTCGACACGACTCGGGTTGAATAGTGACCTTTCCAAGTACGGCCCTTGGGGATACCTAATGCTGGGCATGCTACTCTGCGGCGGAGCTCTTCTCATTTGCGGACTATGGGGTAAGCATAGATGCCAAGGCATCGCTTCATTTAATAGCTTTGGTAGACTTTGGCTAAGGGTATTATTTTGTATTTCTGTGCTGCTGTCCAACAAGTAGAGTGCTGTTTCCGTATTAACAAAATCGATCACACAATTACAGCTTCCGCATCGCAATCGGCCCACAATGACTCTGAGGCCTCGATGCAACAAGCCAATGTCAGCGTAGAACACCAGTCAACGCCGCCCAACTACGAGGAGCTGGATCCTCCACCACCCTATTCAGTGCTATTCCCCAACCAAAAGGCTGTAACCACTGAATCTGGAGCTGCCACAGTCGCGCCAGTGACTCCCACAAGCCCGGAGCCCAACACGAGTTCCACACCGCCCACGACCGAGATCACAGCGTCCTAGCCTCCTGCCTGCTGAGTTTATTATGTTGTAATAAATGATTTTATATGACTGACTGTTTATGCTTACGCTCATCAGCTATTTAAATAATATCTCATAAGTACTATTGTGTAATTGTTAAACAATAGGTTAGGTAGGTAGTCTTTAAATGTAAGAGTAGCAGTGATGCGCGTTGTGTGTGCGTGAATGTGTGAGCGGATGTTAATTTTGCCGGTGTTTTCCCGGACGCCTTTCTAAATTGCTAATAAAAGTGCTTGTCTTGTTTTTATTTTTTATTTTTATAATTATATGTGATATGACTAAGGTGTCTGGGGAGACGGGGCGCTTCTAAGTAACATTTTGTGTGTTCTGTGAATCTAGTTTTAGAGATTAAGTGACCTGCATCGTTCTGTCGGTCGTTATAAATAAAATATGAGTCAAATTAATTGCTAGCAGATAGAAAATTGTATATTAAAGTGAGGATGAACTTATTTATGTGAAAATAAACTTAAATGAAATGTAGTCGAATTGTTTTATTTAATGGTCCCTAGGGATAGAAGTATTACAAAGTATTACCACTGCTAAGCATGAAGCCACACCGTCACTAAAATGACTTGTTAGTTACATTTGACATACGTATGTAGACATTATCAGATACGTTCTGACGTAAGGCTGCCTGCTTTAGGAATTGACCGGGATCCAGCGATTGGTCAACGAAATGCCAACATATCCTATTTCTTGATTTCTATAATATTTTAAGGTCATGACAGTAATTCCTGCAAGGCAGAGCTCGTCAGATAGATTTGGCAACATACATAGCTCTCTTCCAAGTCTTCAACGGTATTTCAATAGCTTTAATTAAATCAAAAGTCGTGAAACATTATATGTTAAGGAACATAGGGCTGTATCCCTAGGCAATATAGAGCAAGGAACAGCAAATGTAAGCCATATCCTTGCACTTCACAGACCGCACTCAATGCGACTGTCATCACGAGTCACAGTTTGCTGACAGACTAAGACAATTGTTTTTGCATATTATACAAGAGACCAGTGCAGGTATTATAATATACATATGTATATATTATAGACCCTCTTAATACAGTATTGTCCGCCTGAATTTTTTTTTGCGTTCAAGGGCTAGTGGGAAGTGGAGAGGTGACATATTGCGGCAATCCAGATTTTTAAATTTTTTGATATTTCCAGAACTTGTTTTGACGTTTGGAAATCTCAATGGCTGTCACTCGGCAAAAAGGTGAACCGATAAGCTAAAAACTGAAATATTCACGAAGTAAACGACAGAAATATGGCAGTAAATAAATTTTTTTTACTGTGAAAAAAGAATTTTAATCAATTTGGCGCCAACCACTGTTACGTAAAAAAAATTCGCGAAAGTGTTCAAACAGGATTAACGATCAGAAAAGAATCCAGTCCGTCAATCCTGTGTAAACAGGGTCATGGTGACGTACATAGATGTGGATGAGGATACCATTTTTTATGCAGATGCCACGGCATAAACAGATTCGAAAAGAGAGGCTGCGGAGAACTTTGCTTCAGAGACAGTTATCAAAAATACAAAAAATTGGTACAGTGTTTACACTAGATGCAGAAAAGTTTACGTCAAAATTTCTTATAAATTTAAAAGCTGTGTCACCAACGGTAGGCTTTCTAATCGCTTATTAGGGTATATAAAAGTTACAGGTACCCTTTCCTACAAATCGAAAAGAGTATACCCTAATACTTCCTTTTACCTTAAATGAGAAGATTTTGAATGTCATGCTATGTCATACTCAACATAGATTTCGTCTAAGCACAGCGGCACTACGGTGGAAGGTGTCCCAAAATTCACCAAAGAAGTCTTTCAAAATTCCGTGGCACTGCGTGCATATGCTGAAGATATTGACATAATTGAAAGAACAAAGTGTGATGTCATGGAGACAGAAGTGGCTAAGATGGGCTTAAAGATTATTGAGAGAAAAGCGAAGTGTGTAAATGCTACCAACAAAAAAGGACATACAACATCCAATAGAACGTCCAACAAAATAAGGACTCTGTCTACCAAGCAACTGCTTTAAATTCAGTCAATGACAGAGCTGAGGTTAAACGGAAATTAACGCTTGTCAATCTGTCCTTTTTTTTTATCTAAGAAGCCAATTGACTAGGACTATATCTAGAACTGATGAGGCTGCTCTCGGCAACAGTGCTTCAACTCAAAGAAGCTTCGTTTCACTAGAGCAGTAGAGGAAGAGATTGCCTGAAGGTCCACCGCGCACAAGTCGAAATGCACCTCAACCAACTTGTTGTGCTAAACTGAAGGGAGGTGGCTAATGATCGATCTGACTCGAGAGGATTGTTGGTTGAAGACCAGATTCACCTTCCTAAAGTAAGAAGAAAAGTAAGTTTTAGATAAATGTGGCTTAATTTCGTCAAAATGATCTGTTCGACCAAACACTACCAAGAAGTGATTCATGCAGGAATTGAATTGTAAGACATGCGTACATGCACATCCATTATCTTGTCAAACTAACGAGGGCCAATAGCCCAAAATCCATACAAACACATTCACAATATGAAATCAGTATAAATATTCTGTAAATATGATGAACTGGACATCATATAATTTCTCCTTATGCGAAACTATAGTTCAATAGAAAAAACCTTTAAGGCTGGAATTAAAGTAAAAATTGGATAACATCCATAGCGAAATATTTGGTGGTTCTCCCTCTAGTCAGCATTAGGACACAGTCAAAACCCCCGTAGCGAGTCCCGACCTTTCAGCCACAAGCAGAACAAACGCTGCATGTGCACATTGCCTATGCATGTACAATAAAATCGGCATCCATCTAGTTAAAGTTGCAGTAACCGTCGATTAAATACAAAAATATTTATATCTGCACAATTTCATCTGCATATTTAGTTTCGTTTTTTATTGCACGCACCTATGCATGTGCATATATAAACAACTATATTCCACACATCAATTATACACATTTATGTAAATGAATAAATAAAAGGTTTTTCAATGAGGACATAACAATTTCATATTTTAATAAAACACAAAATAATTGAGATATCGGGTTGAAAGTTATTTCAGGTATATTACACATATTAATTTTAAGTATGAAATTCAATTTCGTTTATATGACCACCAGGAGCGCGTTTGCAACGATCAAACCTTCTGGAGCCTTCTTTCCACCACACTTTCACATATATAGATATTGTTTTGGAATTCCCCTAACGCTCTTGGCTTGTTTACATTAAACATCAACTTAACGTAACCCCATAAGAAGAAATCCAACGACACTGAATCGCATGAGTAGGTAACCATTCGACCGGCCATTCGAAATTACACTTTCCATTACTTAGATCAATTGTTTGATCAGCTTTGTGGGATATGGCTTATGATCATCCAACTTTGGTCAAAAATAGTCTTCCGATAGTTATGGCTATCGTTTTCATCAACAAAAAAATACGGTCCAATCAACCACGCCACATGCAATGGAGTCCTTTAAAGCACATGCGGGTTAACTAAATAAATAAATAAATAAATAAATACTTGTCGCAACAAGTCGATGGGACCCAGGGCCTAGCTTCTCACAACCATTCGTGTTGTGCGTGTTATATTCTTTAATATACGAATAGAAGCGGCCCACTGTTTAATGCCGTGTCCGAAGGGCAATTTGTTATTTGAGAAGTTTTCTCAGGACAGTTGTTCCGACCGGGATTCGAGCCTCGAACCCCTTTCTCCACAGTCCAACGCACTAACCACTGAGCCACGGCACCCACACCCACGCTCATGTGGGTTAACTGCTGCTTAATAATGTAGATTTGGCTTATTCACAAAGCCACTAAGTCAAAAATGACCTTAACCGGACAATGTGAACTGATAGATTCCCAAGTCATTTTTGGCTCATTTTGCAGTAAAACACTTGGTTGGTTGGTTGGTTAGACCGGTCCGTTGAAAAGGTATTTACCTAGCCTTTCTAAGCCTTTTTAATGTTAGCAAGTGCTGGGCATGTGAATTGGAGGTGACTGGTCTTTCTATAGCACAGTGGCCGGTTAGGGTGTTAACTATCATGGAGAGGACTCCTCTCGTGAGACCAGTCTGGTAGCGTTACAATGTTCAAGCTGATGCCATCGATGATTGGCCAGGCTTTTTGCGTCGGCGTTGAGCAGGTATTTAGCATACGACGTCGGCGCCTCGATGTCAAGGACGTTTATGCTATCAGAGGAACCTCTTCTATCCAATGCGTCAGCTCCGCAATTTCCCTGTATGTCACACTGACCTGGTACCCAGCAAAGGGTGAAGTTGTACTGACCAGCTACCTTGTTAAGAGATACGTGGCAACCTTTCACACCCTTGGATCTCGTTGTGCTGGATTCGAGAGATTTGATAGCTGCTTGTATGTTTGATGTAGATGACAATACCCGATTCAGATATTGCATTACCCGTCAGCCAATCAGCTAAGTGAAATACTTACAGCGTTCTTAAATTCCGACCGATAACTTTTAAACATTGCTCGGTCATGCACTACAATATGATAAAAATGTAAGCGTTGACTGACATGTTGATATTGTTGACAGATCGTAAAAAAATCTAAAGAGTGCGTTTGCATTTAAATACCAAATTGTTCTGTCCCCATTGAAACATTATTTATGAACCCATTTATGCCTGATTGCTCGAACCATGTCTACCTGCAATTAATTTCCAAGAATATCACTGAGTTGTAGGTTTATCAATTTATTTTTCCATTCCATTTATTACATTTATTTTTCATTTAAACAAAGTGTGTTATTGTTAATTCTTTCATTATTACTTATTTTATCTAAAACAATTAAATTGTAGTTTTTGCATATTTTTCTTACTAAAATGATTAAGTTGTGAATTCCCCCCTCTCTGATAAGAAAAGAACAGTAGGAATAGTACAAGTGGCTTAGTGAATGATATGCATTAAACAAAAAACAATTCAAATTATTTGCAGTTTAAAGTGTATGAACATCTAAGTAAATAGAGTTAGGCAATTTGCACATCAATATCTAACAATTTGAATAAACATTTTCACAGAATTATAATACTTAACAAAGACCTTTAAGGATTTAACAAGATTATTAATTTAACAAGTCCATAGTAGGTGGTTGTATTGGTTTCATTTTTAAAGAGCCTAGTGGTTGTAACAAGGCATTGGTTGTAACGAATACAGTGTGTGTACGTAAAAGAATGGTATTCTATCAAATTATAAGTCAACACCCTTTATGTCAAGTACTTGTATGTAATTAACTCTAATTGGTAATTTATTTTCGTTGGAAATTTCACAAGTACTATTGATTTGGAGTTTTTGTCGGTCAGGCTGACAGGTCGCTGTGAAATGTGGCATACAGTGGGAAACGAAATTATACTGCGTTTTTTCACAATTTCAATTAAGAAATAAATATGTAGGCAAGTAACATATTGAAATTAATATTTACATAATTCACAATTTACAAAAGTGTTATCTCATAGATATAGACATGCCAAAAGAACTGAGCTTAAAACTGGAAACAGTAGAGTATACAGTTCGCGTAGAGACATTTATTTTAAAAATTTAGAGAAGCATTAAGAATAATTAAGAAGCATTAAAGAATAAATAGACTGGTTAAAACAGCCATTTACAATGCCATCTGTGATTCATCTATTGAACTTTGTAGACGAATCTTTTATATATCTTCCCATTGTTCTGTCAATAGTGATGACATAACGAAACGTCTAATGTGTCATTTTGTTGAAAAATTCACATTCTCTCACGGCAGAGCAAAATAACCTGAAAGTGAGTTGAGTCATTGCAAGGACATGCAATCTGTCAGCAAAAAACAGTCTGCATTCATTTCATCTATCGTAACGTGATACGTGATGCTTTTCATACGAGCCACTCATCCAAGGGAGTTCGCGAATTGGTCCAGATCAGCCGAAAGAGTAGGAAGTGCGGATGCAGAAGAGTTGAGTAGGAATTCATTCCACAAGGTCAAACTGTAAATGCTCAATATTAGTTGGATGTTCTTCTGGAGAGATTATGGGACACAATTCACCGTGTTCGAACGCAGTACAAGGAAGTTGGAACTTGGCCAGCGTTGCATGACAAAAAAGGCTTTATAACCCTTGACCAATCGTAATCGCATGATCTAGCGCTGTGCGACTTCTAGTTGTTTCCTAGACTTAAATTATCGTTGACGATTCTACTATCCAAAAGGCTTCGACCGACATCCTCAAGACTATTTTGGCTCTGTAGTACCGGACATGTGCGACAAGATTTATGATCGCTTACAACAGGGTATTGACTCGGAGGGGGGTTATGTTGAATAAATATGATGAAAGAAATGCAATGCAAAGCGTTTTCTTTTACTTTACAGAAGTCTCATTCGACGTCGCGTTAGCGCCTAATAAGAACTTCTTGATCAGCTGACCAACTTTCCCTTCAATTTCAAGCTTATGTTGATGACATTAGTACTTATGTATTTGCCACAGGGGGGCTCGAAAAAAACCCTTTGTGAAATAATACAATACCTTTGATACAATAGTACTAGTAGACTTTGGTTCTTTTTTACTACCAGCGCTAGAGTCTTATTTAATATCAGAATTTTTTAAACTTTGCATAATACATATATTTATAAGTTCTGGTACAAAGGGTGTTGATTTATAATTTCCAAATGCGCCTCTCATACTTCCACCATTCGATACTTCCAATACCATTAAAAAAAATTATGCTAATAAATTAATTAAAAAAAAGAAACGCTCATGTGTGTGATGACAAGTTTTTCTTAATATTACAGTAAGACCATTTCGCTTACTACTAAATGTATAATTAACTACTTCTCATCGCAATTACTTTGCAGTAATTTTGTTAAAATCTGTTAATTTTTTTCATAAGATTTGGGCGTGTTATGTTTATGTTTTTCAACATATTTCATTATTTACTCATCTATTCTTAACAATCAATAATTGTTCCTAATATTATGTTGGTTTTAGTTTATTATTTTTTTTAATAATGTTTTAATATTAACTATTGTTTCAGTTTTCATTCTATAAATCTATACCAAGACGCATTTTCTTCTGTTCGATATTACCTACTTTCTTAGAAAAAAAAAATATATTTTATTCATAAAATTGCATTATTTTAACTACAATTTGTGATTTCCAATTATGTATCTATCATACACTGTTTTTCTGAAATACATTCCTGTTCCATGTTAGTAGGCATAAGTTACTACCTTAGTACTTTACAAATCTAAAGAAATATTAATATTAAAAAAATATAGAAGTTTACCAATGGAATACAATACTAAGGGTCGTGAACACCCTGCTGACTAAGTATGTACATCGCTTTCCTACGTTAGTTTTTGATTATGTACATACATATGTACATACGTAAGTATTGTTTAACAACATATCAGTCGTTTCATGCTTCAAATATATAATCGGTGCGAAGTGATTTTGTTAACCTATCCAACTCGACAGCGTTCGACCATTAGACTTTCTTTGCCTGGTCCAAACGTTTTTTCTGCCTTCTGCTCGTTGGGTGGTTGCAATTGACAGTTCTGTAAAAAGTAAAATTTGCTGAACCTGAAACTTCAATAATTTATGCAATTATTTTATAAAAAGACAATTTGGTTCGACAGTTGGAAGGGTTTGGTAGAAAGACAATACCTTATGCTATTTTCTTACCCAGTATTGACTGACTAAAATGGAATTTAAAACAGTTTGTTTCAATAAAGTTACAATTTACATTGGAGTGCTTGATGTTAAATAAACATGTGACACTTCCTGAAATAGTATTTTTATCTTCATTTTTATTATTCATCAAGAGACTCATACATATTATTATTCATTCACAGTTTACACTGTCAAACAGTGTAACATGACATTTGCACGTTTTAAATTGTTCGATTTGAATGAATTTTAAATCTGCCTAGTAAGGAAACCTGAATAAGGTTGTTATGATAGTTGATTTCGTTTGGACGAACTTTCGAGTGAAGATTCAATGTTAAACCAATTGACTCAAGATTGTTTTCGAATTGAAGAAAAACCTCTCCTTAAGCTATGTGACCACCGGAGTAACTTGAACTAAAATATACTAAAATCGTCATAGACGAAATAAAAACAGCACAAAGGCAAAGCAAAGGCTAATGCCAGTAGAGAATAGGAAGATAGAAGTCACAACTAGATGTAGACGCCTGAATGTCAGAAACAATGGAAAACTAGTTTCAGAACTCCAGAATGCATAAAGTACCAATCCCGAACTGATAGGTTCCTTATGTTGATCACATAAACAATTGGTTCAAAATGCATCGTGGTTAAGTTTCTGCTCCACTTGTTCTTTTTTATATAGAATAACGAAGCAATTCGCAGTGTTTCTACTTAGGAACAAGGATTATCCTGGGTTATCCTGGGAACAATTTGCAATGTTCTGAAGATAATAGTGTTTTTCTCCAATTTATGCCACAGATGTCAGTAAACTTTTTGCCAAGGTTACAATCAAAGTCGGACGTATGGTATGTTTTTGTGGCCGCAGAATCGTACAAGTTAAACCACCTGGTTTGCAGTCAAAAATTGTTATAAACTCTTCCACTACAATGAAGTGTTAGTACATCTAGTACTGTATGAGCAAATCATTTAGACAATGACCTTTATAGAGAAAACTCTAGCCTCATTGAAATATTACATATTTTATGAAAATATTACTTAGTTCTAAAATATGAAGACGCCCGGAGTTTTCTGAATGACGGTACCAACGTACTTTACATAAATTATTCAAGATTGTCCTTGGAATGAATTCCTTAAAGTTATTCATAAAATTTTACTTAAAATTTTGAGTATCCTTTAAACCTTCTAACTGGAACAGGAGTGCATTTATTGCATTGCATATATTTTCATAAACTCTTTGCATTGCATTCTGTTTTATATGCGTAAAAACAATTGTTATATTATTCTTCTAGCATTTTCTTACTTATTTATAAATATATAAATCGTGATGTATATATCTAAAATCAAAATATTCATAAAGTGGTCTCTTGCTTGTCAATATACATATATCTATATACCATTTTCTTCTATATACATATATTTTCCTCTAGTTAAATATTTTTTAAAGGCTTTTTTGTCACTAAATGTATAAGTTAATAAAATTTTATTTTTAGTTAAATTTTATTAGTTTTTTTTTTCTTTATTTTGTTACTCTCTGATTACTGTTTTCGTTTCAATGCTAAGTAAATAAATTCTTAGATTCGTCAGTAAAATTAAAAATAAGGCCCGTGGATACTATATACGAAAGCAGTACATCATATTTTAAATACATGTACAGTTTTCAGTTATTTATTAAATAAGCATTAAATGGTTAAATGGTATCTATCAACGGGTTATATATTTGACTTTCGAGTGTGAATGTGTAAAATAAATATTTTATGTAATATTCAGTAACAGATACATATAAAGTTTCATATAAAATTGATTTTATACAAATTGCTAAAGTTTTGTTATATACTTGTTTGCATTAGTTGATATATTAAATTTTATGGTTTTTTTTTTTTGGGGTTTTGTTTTGTTTTTTTTTTTGTTTTTCTTGGTATAAAAAATAGAAAAGGGATTTAAAAAATTACGAAAGGTTTTTGCATTTGCTTTTATGTTAGAATTCATAGAAAAAATTGTTGTTCGTATTATTAAAGTTAAAAAAGCTTGTAAATAAATATATATATACTCCTTTAAACAAACATGTATATTATAATTCAAGTGATGTCTGAGGATATTCATAAATATTTACTTACTAAATTTGTTTTGTTTATACTACTAATACAGCGAACACGGCACACTTCTATGAAAGTTGTCTCGCTTAATCTTTTGCCAATCGAATGAACAGAATTTTCGCCAAATACTCGTCGATTGTGCGGAGACATGACGCTAGCTAGTTAAAAGAATAATCTAAAAATTATTGTGGATTTTTAATTGTTTTGGGGAGGAGCAAACAATTGACAATGATAACAAATATAATAATTTTAATGAGTTTTTTTTTATGATGTCTTAGACAACCTACATAATTTGCACATAACTACGTAGGTTGGTTAGAAATAAATACCCTGCATTGGATATTTCGAGCTTTATCAAAATAAGCATTAAATAAGTAAATTAATACATTTTAGGACGTTTCGACCGAATACGAACGAAGTCAGCTTAGCGAGAGATGCAAAAATAAACAACTAACTACTTCACCATCGAATAGATACAAATTCGAAAATATTGAAACTTACCTGAAAAAAAAACTACAAAATATGAACCGTGTGTTGAAAAACTAACAAATTACATCCAGTATTTAAATATGATAAAATCTTTCCACTTATGAGCCGTTTTTATGTTTTATTTTTTTGAATGTAGGGAAACATAAGACAAGTTACAAAAGCAATGTGAGAAGTGCCCATGCATTTGTTATTCGTCGAAGTCTGGGTTGCATTTCAAAACATTTATTTTTTTTACTTTTTGACATTACTATAATGGAGAAAATAAAAAAATGGGGTCCGCTGCCTGTCTGTCTGTACCCTCGACTGCAGTAAAAACGGGTGAACGGATTTGCTACAACCTTTAAATTTCGAGTCTGTAGGGTCACAGTTCGAGGTGAAATTCGAATTTTCATTCTAACTTTAAAACAAAGGGTACTTTACTTAAGACCGATTTGCATTTCAATCCTCATACAATGTACAATTTTAGCATTAACGTGCTACGTGCGACCCAGTCGGGCACTTTATTTACATATAATGTACTCACACTGAAGGGATTTGATTTGATTTGAATTTGATCAGGAAGATATTGTACCAAAGTTCTGCTTTCGGTTTAGTTGCCAGTATTTAGTGTGTATTTGCTCACTCTAGAAAAATTGATTGGAGCTTGAACTAAGAACCCATTGCCAGCACATTAGGGAAAGATACATGTATAATGCACTTAAAACAATCTTAATAAAGTGTGCACTGGTTTGGTAGAAGGGATTGTTTGCAATAGTGACAACCTCGATGCACTCAAGAAAAATACAAAAAGATATACGAACTCACTGAATAAGCGTTCCAAATGAAAACGAGTCCTAAAAGTGTCTGTGTTAGAAACGCTACTATGGCACTAGGAAGTATTTGTTAAGACATCTTTACACACAGCGAAGTGGCAATGATTGGATACGATTTTTTTTGGATAAACTACATATTTAATTAATATTACATCGTCAAACCGATGTTGAAATTCGTCAGATTGAGACAGTAACAGAAATGAGCTGATTAACGAACAGGTAACGACAAATCCCATCCAAAATGCATAATCTGGTGGTAAATCCGTGAGAAACTTTAAACGAAGCAAACTTACTCTTAAGTGTGCGTCGAAAGCTCACGGGAGGTGAAGTCCCTCGTTCGATAGGTACCCGTTCTGACTGTGTACGATAACAGTTTCAAACTTCGTTATACCCGAAAGGATACTAAATGGTGACATTCTTTTCTTCAACACTTTACAAAATAATAGAATATTTCATCAGGCAGCCCTAGTTATATACTAATTGCTACTTTTCAAATACTTTAAAAGGAACTCGAGCAGGACCCCTTATGGGACGGGTATTGAATAATTCAATTTGTAACTACGAGGGTGCATTTAGAGTATTTATGTCAAAGTATTTCATTACATTTACTGAATGGACTTTAAAAAGGACATGTTTCGAGAATATCCAAAGTAACTCTAGTCACTCATACTCGTAGATACAGAGCTACAAACTGTGGTAAAATATTGCATAACTTACTAAAAGATAAGGATATCTTGGAAAATAAAGCACTTACTGACTCCACTGCCCTTTCTGAACCACCTTAATAATAAGGCGTTAAGAGGAGCCAACTTATGTCGAATGTAATTGAAACGAGTACCTACCTCAACACAATCGATAAGGCATTTAACTGAAAATCTCTGCTTCAAAAGTCATCGCTAAATCAGAAGAATGTAAAAGTTCTCACGCTCTGCAGCGCCGACCGTATCCAAAGTCCAACGATAGTTCCACTCTCCCCTTGGCAAGGGTAGCCCCAAAGCACACCCTACCAAGGAAAGGTCCAGCACCATCAGTGCGGAAACATAAGTGGTCTAGCAGTACTGGTTAACTTGTGCTTTCGCTTATCGCCAAATTCGAAGCGATACAACGGTGATATCTTAAGGCCAGTCTTTTCGGGGATGATCTTGAAATGCGGCTGTTCGGTGCTAACGATAAGGGGTCGCTTCATGGAATGCATATACTCACTATGCGGTGCACCCAAGGGGCGTCTCGTGCTAGGTACATTCATTTTTTTGCAAGGCTCGGGCTTGGTCTCATTAAGTTGGCAGTTAAGTGGCGAATACTTGTTTGGTTTGTATATCGAGAAGATATTGTTAATAAGGCTCAGTGCACTGTGGCCGCCACTTGCTTGGTGGCCGCCACTAGTACTGTGTTCCGGGTAGAAGTTGTTGTATTTGTAAGTGGGAATAGATTCGGGATAGACTTTTTGGGAAAAACGATGGAGGGGCGAGCCAGCATGTTCAAAAAAATGAAACTCACTATTGTTTTGTTGTGGAGGAGAAGGCATTCCTTCGAGGAGGTTTTTCTTGATCATCATGCGTTCCTGCTCGCGATCATGCATGTCGATCGGTTGGCCATTGTTGTAGCAGCCGACATTGACGTTCTTCACCTTCAGATTACTATTCATGTTGCGTTGTTGCATATCTAGGTCGATAGGACTTGGCGGCTTTTCCAGTTCTTCCCAGTACTTTTCCAGGTCGATATTGAAGTCTTCCAAGTCCATTTCAGTGGAATCGGAGCAGGTATCGTCATCGTATCGACTTGGCGGCTTCACTTCGAGCATTGACTTGTTCCTCATGGGTCGGTAGTCGCTCGAGAGGAAGTGCTCGTCCTCGTCGAGGAACTTGTCCTGACACATTAACCGTTCCCTCTCGTCTTGGATGAAGTGATCGAGGTCGGTGTCATAGGAATCACCTCTACAGTGGTAATGGTCCTCATAGTGATCCGGGTATCCGGGTGCAGTTCCATAGCAAGGCCTGCGTCTAGTCTGCTGTCGATGATGGCAGTACTCATCACATATTGGATAACGAATCGATGGCCTTCGGTTGCGTTCCTCCCATTCTGCAATCAAGTTGCGCCTACTGCTACTGGGTCCCCTGTCCACGCTACGGCGATCACGTGTCGTTCGACGATTATAGTTATATATTTCCTCTAGCAGGCACTTAGAACTCGTACACCTATCCCTAGCACAACAGCGCGTGTGCGTGTCTGTGCAATAATAGTCCATAGACTTGCGCATTGCCTTTTTATCCTTCCTCGTCGGAGGAGGCGGTTCGTAGTCAATCACATCGAAAGGCATGGTTTTCGAAGTGCCTGCACTAAAGGAAAACGACTTTGGCACGGCGGCAGCCTTCGTTGGCTGGTCATAGCCCCCGAAACAACAACTCTTCGATTTTGGATATTTGAATTCCTTGCAACTGGACGACCGTTGCAGGCTATGACCGGCTCCTCCATCCTGACTGTCGTATGACTCGTCCAATTCTCGGATATTTCGTAACCTCCGGTACATTCCATACTTCAGACAATCCGGCACATAGTCATCGTCCAGATCCTCTGACCTATTCGAATAAATATTGTCCGTATACCAGGATGGATCGAGCGACTTGGGCTTCGGTTTTGCGTTAAGTAACTTTTCTTTCTTCGATTGGCGATAACTTTCAAAACAAATACTCTTCATTCGTTCTAGCTTTTGTTCCCTAATGCGTTCCCAGTTCTCCCAGTTTTTGTCATTCTTACACTTATTATTATTGTTAGCACTACTATTGTTAAGACTATAATCATGACTATAGCTACTACGACTATTGTTAGCTTTACCATTGGTATTATTGTGATTATAACTAGTGTTACTACCACCGCTGTCGGTGACGACTATTCTAATTTTACGTTTGGTCTTATCGAGTAGTTTCGATGATAGAGATGATTTCGGTTTGTCACGATCTCGATCGTAAACCGCTGGCGGCTCTTCTGGCTGTCACACCTCCTGCAGGTACTTGATTGGACAGTATCCCTGACGATTGTCAGCGGAACGCACCATAACCATGCCATTGACTTCGTCGCCCGTCTGAAATAAAAATTTAATACAAGTGAGTACAGTTATAAAACGACAGATACATTGTACGTACCTGTATGACGATTTGATCCCTTAACAGAGTCATGTTCTCGCCACGTTCTCCATCGGACACCTGAAGGTTGTGAGTAACTTGTAGTGGTTTCTCACCAGCATTTAAGCGAGCACAATACTTTGATGGGAAATATCCTACGCGTCCTAGTAGCTTCCCTTTCCACCAGTCGGGATCGGAGGTCTCAATAACCGTAACCTTTGAAAACATGACAAATAAGTGAATTAGAATATTGAACCAAAATGTGTGAAATTTTTAATATCAGATAGTTCTAAACTATTTTATTTTATGAAAAGAGTTACATAGATCGTTTGTAAGGGTGAAGCTTCGTACAAAGGGCGGTTTGGTTATTGGTACATCGAAGTTCCTTGTTTCATAGGCTAATGGCTGAGAGTATACATTACTTGTATCGCGAAAATAATACACAATTTGTTAAGACATGAAAAGAAGATCCCAAAGCCAAAAATAAAGCCCACAGCCCAGCGACGAATAAGGCAACTTAGTAGTAGAAAGTGGAAAGTAGAGAAATAGATACAACCACGAGTGACATCGAACTAGTCAGAAAATGTTAAATACAACGACTTAGATGGCTGGGTAATGTTGAACAGATGGAAAATCGTGCTCCGCCCAGAGGAGTTTTTGAATCCACCCCGGAAGTTGAGGAATACCTCGCCTAAGGTGGCGAGGGATCTCAAGTGGAAAGGGATCTCAACCAACTTGGTGTGCGAAACTAGAGGCAGCTGGCTAGAGGCCAGTAGGAAGGAAGGAAGTAAAGTAAGTAGTAGAAGTGCAGTTGATGATGAGTACCTATATGGAAGGAGTATTTCTACAAACCGTATAATAGCGACCGACGATGACTGAAGTTTTACTATTGAATCTGGACTATAGGGGTGTTTTATAGAGAAATCCATAACCAGCTCAGTAAGTTTTTACTATTAAACCCTAACTTCAATACAAGCTAGCTGCTTGTCTACTGAAACAGTTTCAAATGTCCTAGGAACCAAAACGGAAGCTTTCATCAACAGAAACATGACATGATTTTCCGCCTTTCTAAATAGAAATACTCCTCTGAATGGAAACCCTCAGTCGAATCGAGAGCGATACTTTCCTTATATACAGATTGGTACCAACAATCAAAAAGTTATCATTTTTGTTGCATACAACTGGTGACCAGTGCGTCATTGGCGCCTGAGAGTATGTATTTCCCTTTTTGAAATTCTATCTGTTCATAGCCTTAGCTACATGTATGTACATTTGTATGTAGTATGTATGCCCCAAAGGGTATTCAACAAATCGTTGGTCAATTATTTGAATGTTGTGAACGGAAAATATTAGCCGACATTTCAATGCAGCCGGGATGCATTCTACTAAAAACGGTTTTCTGATTTCCTCAGAACTGTGTTGTTGCATAGAGCTCTATTTAATATTGGGGTGCCGCAGTACGTGTTGTGTTATGGAATAAACGACAATTTGGTTAGAGTTTTGTTTTTGTTTGAAAAATATTATCTAGAATGTCGTACTGTCATTCTAAAGTCATAAGAGCTATTGGTTCTTCGTACGTGCATGGCACGCACAGATGGAATACTCACATTACATTCTTACAAGCACAAGTCAAAGTACTTTAAAATGAAAGCATATGTGCATTGAACATAAGCCCATAAGACGAAGCACTTCTTGAGACCTAATTTGCTGTGTTTTGCGTGATTTGTTGTTACTCATAACTCAAAACGTGTTGTATCAACTTGGTTTGAAAATTAATAAAAAGCACCAATTGATACATTTTCGAATTGAATTCTTTTAAAATTGCTATTTGTGGAAAGTAGGTATTTAAAAGTTAAATGGAATTTTTGATCACGACTTGTAATTAATTGAAATCTGAGTTTTTCTTTTGTTATGAAAAGTCATCGCTAAATTTGTCCAAAATATCGAGGTCTGAAAATTAAGGCGGCACACTGGCACCCTATGGTGCGGCAAGTTACAACTAATTAGAAACATGGCAACGCCCCACGTTCAAATGTATGTAAAATGTTCACTTTCAACATAACGGTATTGTATGTTTTGCTTTAGGGTGAAAGATTTACATTGTGCATCAAGGAGTAACGCATTTGTAGTTCATTTTCTGTACTGTGAACATCGCAATAAAAAATAAATACTTGCCGCAACCATTCCTGTTGTGCGTGTTATGTATATTCTTTACACGAATGGAAGTGGCCTTTTGTTTAATGTCGTGTCCGAAGGGCAATTTGTTATTTGAGAAGCTTTCTCAGGACAGTTGTACTCTCGGATGTTTGTCACACGCTTGCGAGAGGTAGGGCCGTGAAAAACTTTTAGGTGTTCCGACTTGAACCCCTTGCTCCATAGTCCAACGGACTAACCACTGATTCACGGCAAACATCGTAATTCCAGTAAGTATTACCATTTTACCGTGCCATTTAATTAGAAACACTAAGTTGATTATTTAATAAAACGTCAGTCCTAAATTTCACTGGTAAGGCAATAATTATTAATTCTTATCAGGGTTTTGTTTTTAATTTCACAACATTTTACAATGGATAAAGTCAAAAGTTGTCATGCGACGACTCGGAAGGCAAATGTCAAAATGTGGAAGTTGCAGATGCCGTACCGATTGATCGGTACTCAATTAAATCGCTCGAAAAAGGAAGTTTATGGTGCTATTAAGCATTTCAAAAGTATTGAAACCCTGAGAGTGGCATATCCCTCGCAGAAAACGGGCATTTTGGCAGAACGACTAGTCAAAACGCAGACTTAAACAATATTTTGTAAACCCAGCGTTATTTCCTGTTTTCTTTGCTTATGTCTTAATAAGTCATGTCGCCTATTTCTTATTAGAAATATACAACGCCAAAGCCACATTATGACATTATCAATAAACATTATCAACATCATCACAATTAAATTGAAAGAGATTGTTTCTGTTGTTAAATTGCATGTAAGAGACTTGAAAATTTGTTTTTTTCCTGTGGGATTCAAAATTGTTTTGACGTTAACATAACGTGGAACAGAAAATTTGTTGCATAGTTTTAGATGTTAACACTTCTGTCTGCACATCCTCAGTTGCACCCACCATTAAACCATTTTTACTTGCACCTACCTATAGGCAAGTATTGCAATCGTGAAAAAAATCGAACTCGAGATTTTAATCAAACTTGACATTACTATGATGGAGAAGTCTAAAAAAGTAGGTCCGGCAATTCCGTCTGTCAGTCTGTCTGTATATTCAACTACAGCCTAAACGGTTGGACGGATTTACTTCAAACTTCATATATAGGGTCTGTGGGATATTCTCTAGAGGCGAAATTTGAATTTTCATTCTAACCTCAAAATTAAGGGTAGTTTACTTAAGGCCGATTTCAGTTAAAATTAATTTTCTCGAAAACGGCTCTAACGATTTCGATAAAATTTGATGTGTGGGTTAGTTTGGGCATATGCTATGAGGTGGCATACCACGTTTTTCACGAAAAATTCGAATAACGGTAATATTGAAAATCAGCTGTTTCTCGGGTATTTGTTCGGCGATTGGGCTAAAAATTAATATTTCTAGGTTATAAGACAAAGGGAAAATAATGGCATACCAAATTTTGGAATTGCCACGCCCACTTTTATAAAACTTTTTTTTCAAAATTTTTACTAGAAATTGAGAAAAAATTATTTAAGCAAAGTAATAGGCCTTAAAATTTTTTATAGTTCACCCAAAGACCCTACATGGCCACGCCCACTTTTTAAGGGCGTTTTTATTAAAACGAAACATTGAGTAAACACCTACAATGTTATGACTATTATTCCATCGAAACCCGGAATGCCACGCCTACTTTACTGGGAAGAGCGAGACTTGAACCTTAATCCTGATAAAATTATACACTTATAGCATTACGGTGCAAGTACGTACGACCCAGTCGTGCACTTTATTTTTCTTTCAAACGCATCAAGACTGATTTCATTTAAGAGATTGCGGTAAAGTTCTTACAAGATATAAAACTTCTTCCTTCACAGGTTTCGATGCCTCCGCTATGTTGTGGAGTAACAATGAACTGGGCTGGATATGAAGGTGTTCCATGAAAGAACCAAGAAACAAAAGGTTAAGCCATGTCGAAAATACACCAAACCCGTCCTCTGGAACATTTTTTGATTTCAATTGCAAAATACCCGTAACTTGGACATATCAACAAATGAAAAAACAACGCCATGAAACCTAAGCTGTGGCACCATTAATGATTACCACAATTATTATAGATATGTAAGTAGCTGAAGTGATTTCTTCTCACTAAGACATTTCATCATTTCATTTTCAAGACATCTCACTAAAAAATTGTCGAAGCATTCTTCGAGGAGGAGAAGGCAAGACAGTCCAAATTGATGACAATTTTTTGACAAAACGGAAATATAATCGTGGCAGAGTAACTGACCAAATGACGATTACCGTTCTTAGCTTCTATTGTAAAGGCAATTAGGGAAAAAGGCAGATTGGCCTTACATTGAAAAATATACAAACAAAAATACGAGTCGAGTTTGCTGTACTTTGGCGTGGAGGAATTGTTCAGCAAAAATACAGTGCACTTGCAAACAAACCACAGCAAAGGGGAATAAGTGGAGAAAAACAATCCTATAAATACTACAAACGACTTGGAGAACCAGAACAAGCAGTCAAAACGAGCAATAGTGTGCAGAAGAGCACCTAAGATCCTGCATCAATACATGGCAGTACACTTTTTCCGTTGCCATCACTTCGAAAAAGAATTCAACCATCACCTTGGTTCCCAAGTAATGCAATTCTTGTTGGATATATACAAAGTGTATCCTGGATTTGTAAATGGTGAAAGGCAAAAGGGTATTGAACTGTTGAAAATAAATGCACCAACCCAATTACTTGACTATAATGCAACAGACAATTCTAAATATTCCATAATGATGACATATGTAGGTACTGCTGCGTTATCTACGGATGAAAATTATGAATCGCTTGGATGCTATGAAGAGTAGGCGTAGCAGTGGTACAGCCAGGTGGTGTAGAGACTAGAAGGCTTGGCAATCGGGGAAGATCTCAAGAAGGTGTGCCTTCACCCTGAACTCTGCTGATCACTGCGCTTCTAACTTACCTAGAAAGTATAACGTCTGTTAAGTTTGTTGAGGAAGCAGTGGTTGGCCCCCGGAGGCAGTTTTATCACCTACTTTGTAGAATATAACTTTGGACTCTTTTCTGAGAAGACATGAAGAGACTGGCATCCACACTGTGGAATATACCAATAACATACCAATACAAAAAAAAAATAAGAAAAAAAATAAATGTTTGACGAATCAGGTTATTTCTTCACAAGAATGGAAGGGGCCTACTGTTTGATATTTGAGAAGCGTTCTCAGGTGTTCTCTCGGATGTTTGTCAGACGCTCGCAAGAGCTTTGGCCGTAAAACAAATTTTAAGTGTAGTCTAGAGATTAAACCTGGAATCCCTTTCACCTAAGTCCAACGGACTAACAAACATACTAATAATTGCAAGAGGCATATTAATGAACATCATACCGGATACTGTGAGAAATATTCGCCAAGTAGTGGAGCTCTTTACAACGAAGAGGATGGATCTAAAATTTAAACCCTTGGTGGCAGGTATTCTGCACTTCGTCTGCATAGCTAATGGATAAAATAAAGAAAATGCGGTTATCGAAAGGATAGGTACATGATGGAGGACAGAGCTGGGCCAGAACCCTCTAGGTATGTTTTCAGGAGGACTTGAACTAACCTACCATATTACTCTAATTGTGATTGCTCTGTTAAATGCATTGGATGACGCAATAGAAGATCAGATTATAATACCGTCTAATCAATCATCGATTAGACGCATGGATATCAACATATCAACAAACAGATATCGGCATTGGACCCAACTCTGCGTGAGAAGGTACGTAAGGACTGAAGCGGAGTCTAACAAAGCAAGGGTCCACATTGGAGTTCTCTGGTTCGGAACCAATTGCTGAAATTGGCCGAGAAACGGTAAAGCACCTAAATAACAACCGCAACCTGGTGGAATATCAGAGAAGGTCAGCAGTGGAAGGTAGCATACAAACGAAAATGGCGGATAAAATGCCGATTGGCAACACTGTGGCGAGCTAGCTGTGATTCAATCTTTCCGATCAACAGACGGACTTTCAAATCCAAACTGCGAAGCGAGGTGGTAAATAAATTTATTGGATATAAGTATGCTATCCAAATGGATGATTGGTATGATTATTGGCGGTAAAAGGCTCGACATTTTTACCGATAATGCCCTACATTACGGATGGTAAGATAAAAACACGTAGGAAGACACGTCGTGTTCGGACAAAGTATCTTACATTACATTTCTCGGAATAGTGAACCCCGAACGCTTCTGTATCCCCAAATCAAACACTTAACTTACATTCCCTCTTTTAGCTTTGTCATCCATGCAAAGGGGCTCCAACGGGAGCCCTACAAGATGAGGATATCCTCATCCTCTCAAACCAACCAAACCTGGTCCTTCCTACATGTAAACACCGATGGGAAATTGACTGGTTTTATTAACAACTGATTCAAAAACCGAAGTTTTTGTTTATGTATTGCTATTACCATAATTGCGGCATTAGTTCTTCAGCTAGATCAGTTTCTGCAGACCTAAATTCTTTGTCCATTTAGTGATATCGAAATAGTATTTACTGATGATGGGACAATACCGGTAAGGTGGGACAAAGAAGACTATTTCTCGGAACTCTATGTAATTTCTTAGCTACCATCCCAAACCTTTGCTCATTTTGATTTCCGACTTATAGCCTTCTTCCTAAGGTCGACAATCATTAGAAAACGCAATTCAAAAGTAGTAAAGCGACAAAATCGTCTGAATACCAAACTAAAAGTCAAGTCATGAGATTTGTTTCACTTTCAAAAAATGTCATCGGTATCATCTACCACAAAAGAGTTATTGATTGACATAGTCATCTGGACGACTAAAAGAAACTGATATCCTTTTATGCTCACCGCAGAATTTAACCTCCATCATTAAAAGCATTTCACTACCAATGTTAGATGTCAAAAACAAAAATATTTTGAAGAGCCAAAGCTCGTGCATACATAAAAGAAACAATGTCCATTATGAACGAAAAGTTTGATTGCAATAATGGCAAAATCCCCATTCATCCGTACTTCTAACTCGTATAGTCTTGAGCGAAATCCTATAGCTTGACTTATAGCTTTATAAACTTTCCGCGGCCAACCATTACTCTGCCAGTCGATCCGATGAAATGTTCTCTTTTCCTTTTACTTTCATCACACAACAGCAATTGCATTCAAGGATCAACAAACCTACATAGCAACATATTGGATTCAAAATATCAAACAACCATTGTACAATAGGTCCTTTTTTTTCTGAAACGACTCGTTACAGAACAGCAAAAAAATTGAAGAAATAAAATCCTTCATATACTTTGCAAGCACACACCCGGGGCGCTTTTACATTGTGTTTTCAACAAAAAAGCGTTGGATTTCTGAAAGCAACTGAGACTTCTATTGAATGCATCTCAACTCCTTTGTTGAATTCATTTCACTTTGAACTAAAGTATGCGATAAGCACTTCAATTACGACTCACTTAGATTTTGGCATTCATTTATTGGATTGCATGTGAGTTTTCGAAGGACTGTAATTATTTTCATAAAATTTAGAGCTGAATGTGGAAAATGCTAATCATTCCATCAATTCGTATCCAACTGTGTGATTTAAAGCTTCGGAAAAGGGTTCTCGAAATCTCTCAAATCCAAATGAAAAATGGCCAAAACACTCGTTTATCATCGAATTTCTGTCTTATCCATTCCGAGTGAATAAATGCATTCCCAGATAAATTCGAATAAAAAACGTTTGAAAGCTAAGTGCTCCAATAAAATGACGGAGGAAAATAAATACTAAAACGATGAAGAGATTTATCGAAACACTAAATTCTAAGAAGTTTTTTTCTTCGTCAATCAATAATTGATTGAACTGGTCTATTCAACTGAAGATAGTTTTAGTCGCAATGGGAGAAATTTAAAAATGATTAATTGATTTATGCAGATGCCACCGAGAAGCATTTACCCGAGTGGAATTCAGAATGTAGCACTTAGTCTTACTTGTCTTCTGGACTCTTTTTTTGCAGTTAAATCACATTACTATCGGAGCCCGCTCTACAGAAGTCTTACATAGCGCTATCGCCTAAGGTTAGCAAGTTAACGTGTTTGGCAAAGGAGAGGTTGCTTGCAAGAACGTAGACAAGGAGCGGGTAGTTCTTTCTGTCCTCATCGTGGATATCCATGCTCGACTGTATCAACCGTTAATCGAAGTCCTAACAAGAGATTCTGGAAAACGTAGGTAACATGCGTTCAAATTCTGGTAACATCTCTGCTTAAGCCAGTCGTTGAGCAAGGTTCAGTGTTCAGACTTAACTATTTTGGAAGTGATTAAAGGTTTGGGTACGGCGTCGCTACACACGTCGATACTGCACATCTCTTTTACTGTCGTCATTAGGGTAACAAAAATACATTTTTTAAGAATGAGTAGCAATGTTGTATTTAAAATTTTTAAAGCAGTCATATTTTTGGTGTCTGAGAATCAGATGGCATATTCTTGCCACAAGAGCCGTAGCATAATGGCAGAGACCATTCCTTTCTAAGCGGGAGACACATGCATAATGCAGCTCTGAGTATACACTCCATGACATAAATAAGAAGGTAGGGATGATCATCAACAATTTTACACCGTAGTTAGGGGAATGGAACAAACTGTTCGTTGGAATTTATGTGAAAGTTTATGACACCAAAAAAAACCGACATGTGGTTGTGACAAAAAAGGTCCTATAATTCGTTTGTGAATCCAGAAAGCTTTTCGTGGCGACAAGTCCCAGGGACTGTTACAAAAATTCTTCGCTTGTCAGACTATATTTCTTCAACTTGATATACATATGTACATATGTATGTTTTGTTCGATTTTTTGATCACTATATCTGACAAAGTTTTTAAAATATTTTAAATTCTTGCAAGATTTTAACTTCATATACAAAATATTGCGTTTAGTTTTAGTGTTTATGAGATTAAATTGGTGAGACAAAAAATCAGTGAAACTCGTTTGTTTGAAATGGAAGTAAATAAAACGGTCTTCAGTGACTAAATGTTCTTACTTATATTATCACATAATACGGGATAGGGCAGTCGAATTTTTATGTTATCTAAATCAATAAATAATTTAAGTCACATTCAGCAGTCTTAAGAAACTAATTACAAACGTATTCCACATTTACGAAGATATAGACGGGCTTCATCACATTCTCAATAAATTTTCGAAATAAAAAGTTAGTCGTGATCCTGTAAAATATTTTGTTGTTTGCTATTTTCCTTGACATTGATAAAAAAATTGGCGAACATAAAGCAGCAAAGGAGTAAACCATACATATGGAAGTGCTATCAAAAACCAACTTTGACAGCACTATGGCTGGTGGTTAGTGTGTTGCACAGAAAAGATTTTTCACGGTCCGATCCCTCGCGAACGTCTGAGAAACATTCAGTTTAACTGTTGTGAACAAAATTACTCGAACATGAACTTAGGAGGGGAAATACTATTTCATTTTTGTGCAATAAGTCCTTCCAGCTAAGGGAATACGAAGATGCTATTGGTATTCATAGTTCTGTTTTTTAAATACCGCTGTTACTACGGTTTGGTAAAACAAATACGTTCACAACTTCTAACTAAACTCGGCGGAAAAATTGACGATCTGTAGAAAGATACTTCAGTCCTAATATGTGACATTGACCACTGCCCGATAAGAAAGTTTTAGAGTGCCACATCTTTAAGTAATAGGTTCGAATTCAACTATTCCAACGATGAAAGATAGTACGCATTTTAAGACATTTCTGTGTAATCGAAAGTGTATGTACATATTCTAATTCCATAATAAAACGAATTTTCGAGTGGACACTGTATGTTGTGTAAAGACAAACTGAAATTCTATAGAAATAAAGTGCACGACTGGGCCGTACAAACTTGCACCTATGTCCCAAATTCTTGTGTGTATTTGAGATAAAAATAAATAAACAGAAATATACATAAGTAGGTAAGCATATGTAAGTTGACTATAAGTAAACCATCGTTTTAAACAGATTGGCCAAAAACGTCATATATCATCTGTAGGATTTGATAAAGCTCTTGAAAATTAAGCATCGTCGTTAATTATTCTTCAATTTCACTCAAATTCATTGCCTTTGAACTCCGGTGAATATGCCAAAGTAAGTCCCTAAAAATGTAACAATATTTTCTTTCTCTCTCTCTGTCTTTTAACCAATGAAAATGAATTTCAGACAAATCCAGTAGCACGTGCGCACCAATGGTATATAATTTTAAAATCGGTTCAGTAGGAAGAAGTAGGGATAAAATTCATGTTTGGCTAATAATGATATGAAAATCGTGTTTTTATTAAGCTGGTTGTAAGGAAAGTGGAATTTTAGGCAGTTTTAACCAAAAACGTGGTATGCCATCTTATAGGGTTTAAAAAGGCGTATTCTAATATAAAATTTAATAAAAATCGTTGGAGCCGTTTTCGAATAAATTGGCTCCAACTGCTCGATTTCGCGAAAAATACCGTTATACTAACTTTTGGCCAAAAATGTGATACAGTTCCTGATAGAATTTGAGATGTTTAATCATATGTCAAAATCTAAATAAAATAGTTGAAGGCACTTTTAAGCAAATCGGCTTTTAGTCACCTTGGTCGTAAGTACCGTTATATCATACTCAGACCAAAACGTAGTACGCCATTGTGTTGCATCACCTCGTACTAGTCCGAATATGAAATTTGAGCTAAATAATAGAAACCGTTTTCTCGCAAATTGACTTTTCGCCAAATTGGCTATAAGTAAAGTACCATTGCTGCCAATTTTGGTAAGCAGCTCGATACATCATCTGGTTGCAATTGACTGGACGAATTGAAATATGAAGTTTAATCAAAATCGTTATACCCGTTTTCGAGAAAATCCATTTTAACTGAAATCGGTCTTAAGTAAACTACCCTTAATTTTGAGGTTAGAATGAAAATTCCGATTTCGCCTCTAGGGATTATCACACAGACCCTATATATGAAGTTTGATCTAAATCCATCCACTCGTTTAGGCTGTAGCCTCGTGCACAGACAGACAGACAGACAGACAGACAGACAGACGGACAGACGGCATTGGCGGACCTACTTTTCCGGACTTCTCCATTATGGTAATGTCAAGTTTGATTAAAATCTCGAGTTCCAAACTTTGCACGAATACAATACTTGCCCTATAGGTATAGGTGCAAGTAAAAATAATTTAGATAACTAGTGCTTTAGATTTACGGAATGAATGGCAAAAACTTTAATATTCACATCCCGCTAACTGGTACCATACAGTAGATATTTTGTTTGAACTGCTGATCCTAGTACTGAGTAAATGTTTATTATTATACATTGTGTAAATATTAACTGAAACAATGTTATATTAATGGAAATATCTTACCTTATAACCAGCTTTTAAGTCCAGCTCGTCCGCATGTCTTGCTTTGAAGTTATAAAGAATCACGTATAAATTTGTTGGCAATAGTCGGTGAGACTTCTGAAATAAGGCAAATTTTATGAGCCAACTGTTGTATTAGTAAAGACGAACCAAAAAAAAAAATTGCCTACTAAACTTAAGCGATATGTAAAGCATCTCGAAATATGTATGTATCGTTATCCAAGAAGAGGTGTCATTTTGTATCTCGCGTAGTTGTTGAGCTGTCGATATTGAACTATCACTGCTATAACTTTTGATAATTAACAATTAGGAGGTTATTCAATACGGATCTGTGTATACTCTTACAATGCATAGAAATTAGTGATATTAAGACTCCACACATGTTAGCCGGCAAAGTCATAGAAATTGGGCCTCTCAGCAACTTTTTTTTTCCGCAACATTTTGCATAACTATATTGGCCTACCAGTCTAGTTGGCACAAGAACGCTATACATGAACAAGTTCATGATTTCACAGCGGTAAGGCTCACTTCCACTTGTCTACATAAACAAAACAAACGTTCGCATCTGGGGCTCCGCACATACAAGACAAATATTAGAACGACGTCTCAAACCACAACTAGTGCCAGTTTGGTGGATGTTTTAAACTGGTGGGCTCAATTTTTTCGCAAACAGTGCAATTTAACACCATCAAACTTTTGTCCATGCCCTAAAAGACAGATTATGAGTAATTAATCGGGAAATACTCCAATTTTGCTCCAATTATACCTACACAAAATGGATTAAAATTTTTATTGAAAACATAATTATTTATAGGCAGACAGACCTGTTACTAACTTCAGAGTTTTTACTTAAGATTAATATAAAAATATCGCTTTTCGTATAAATGAACCATTTTCTCTTAATTTAGAATGACACCTCTTATTGGAAAACCATTTACTCGTATTTAAAAATTAAAACTAAAAAAACTTGATGAGCTATGTATTCATGATGAGCTATACATTGCGCCTTGTACTTAGAACTTTTGCAAAGGTTTTGAAGTCAACCTTAACGTAATATTCCAAAAGTCGCTTCAGCTACTTAGTATTGTTTAGGCTATTGTATGTATACATATGTGTGTACGTAGCCTAGCTTATTATTTAAACAACTTAGTGGATCTATAAACAAAACCATAGATGAATCGATGCAAATTTGGTCTCTGTATCTGAAAGATAGACACCTTTTAACATATAAATAAACCATTTCTTTAAACAATAGCATATGAAAGCCAATGGGAAAGTAATTTAACTAAAATTTGTAAAATATGTAAAAATGACAGTACGAAACTTTTCTTACCACTTTCTACTTTCTTTCCAGCCTACACGAGCTCTATAAATAAGACTGTCATTCCACAAGACTATATACTTCTTGTGATCATATAGCATAAAGTAAATGCAATGTCATTTAGTGAATAGTGCCTTAATGTTATGTACCTAAGTATGTATGTTCTAAGTAGGTATGTACTTATAAATTCTCTAGTAAAGGGATGTACAAGCTTTTATGCATAGTGAACAGAGTAAGAAAGCCATAAGATCTTTATCTCGACTTCATACTGATACAACCGAACCTTTCTGAGGACTTTGATAAACCTTGTAATAATCAATTAGTGTAACGTGTAACCGTTGCAACCATCGACAGTTCTTGGTGAACGATCGATTAGGCTTTAATATTTCTAGAATCTCTATCCATCAAAGATGTATTCTTTAAAGATCTCACACTTAACAGGTCTACTACTGATTAGTCTTTTTCTTCAAACTATGCTTGAAAGACATAGTCATTCATATGATGGTAGTGCTTACGGGGTCAGATTAAAACATTGTAAGCCGAAAAATGACCAAAGAAAAGCATTAATATAATTTATTTATAAGAAAAGGTAGAGCTACTCAGCCGCGGATTCAAAAAAGTAGAATGCCACGCTTACTTTACTAAGCCAAAACAAAATGGGTATAATTTCATACCTATCATTTGAAGTTTTCGACTTTAACTATTTTACTTAAGTTTCAGTCCTAGATAATTTATAAGTCTTCAGCGTAAAGTTGCAGGTACTTGAACTTTCTTCTATTTACTTGCAACAAGCCAGCCAGGCTTTTTGCATTTTTGTATTGCAAAAGCCTAAGCTATCTTGCCTCAAGGAACCTCAATCAAAAAATAAAGAACTGGTTTTATATCTTATGTTGAACTGCTATACAATTGAATTGGATTTGATCGGATTGCACGGTATGCTATTATTCCTAACTAAACTCCATGTCAGCATAGAGCTATAAGTATTAGGTAAGCTTCAAGCATCCAATTATAAGTGGAGTCTTAATAATGTATTCTCTCAACTCTTGCAAATGAATTCAATATCACGAACAGGAATAGCAACATTTCTTGAGGTCACGCAGTATAATCAGATCTCTTACAGCCATCTAAATGAAGACATGTTATTTTAGAGGTACCTGGCTTATCTACCTTTCGAAGATAACGTACAGTTATGCAAATAAAATTACTGCTAAAACATTACAATACTGGTTGTTGCGACTAACTTTGGGTTGCGTTGGGTGATTGTCCTCACGTAACAGGGATAAACTTAGACCAAAGAAGAAGGTTCATTCTGAAGCGTTGGGTGGTTGTCCTCACGTAGCAGGGATAAGCTTAGACCAAAGAAGAAGGTTCATTCTGATATTCTAAATCTTAGCAGGATAAAGACTCAACTAAATACATACATAGTTGGCAAGAGTCTACAGCGCCCAACACAATCACTGTAGCAGATGCTGACTGATGCCAAGAAATGGCTTCTAAATAATCTGCGGGTAAAGAAAGGACGAGGAAACCCCCTTTTGCAGACTCTAGGAAATTAATGATATGTATGTGGGATGGAAAGATGAAATAAAAACAAAAATGCTTAATAAAATTATATTTTTACGATGTACGAAAATTTAAAACCAAGACGGCTACATATTTCCAATTCGAATGATTTGCAAAAAGCCAAGAAGCTACCTGTACTTGTCTTACGGGAGAGGGACACGGCGAAGTGCTGGCTGACGAAAGCGATTTCTCCATGTCATCGGGTAAATCCACGGACCCAGTTCGCATACCACGACTAGCGTAGAGTAACTTCCGTTGATGGGATGGGCTAGACGGCGCTGTAAAAAATTAAAGTTTACCAACTTGTACAATCTTTGCTGTTTTACGTTACAAGAAATACAAACAAAAAACATTTTACTTTGTTTTATTTAATTTAACAACTACAATCTAGAGAGGGAAAAACTCTACTTGCGATAAAAAAAAAGCTAATTTGTTGAGTCGTGCATTCGAAAAAAAATCTAAAATAAATTTTGTATCCGCTACCAAGCTCTGTCAATTGTATAAAATAACTTAATTTTTAAGCTCTGAAATTCATTTCTACAATTTTTTTTTCTTCAAAAAAAGATGAATATCAAAGTTTTTTTCAACTTAAGTTTTATTTACAAAAAACTCTACAAGTAACAGTGTACTATGAAGTAGTTTTGAATTTGTTCTGTCCTAAATTCGTCTATGAGGTTGTTGGTTGTAGAAACTCTGTACGGGTAGGCGTGGGGGCAGTGTTGAGTTGACTATTGTAGGAGTTGATGTTTCGCTTGCGAAACTATTCATTTTCATGTTCCATTTATGTATATAATTCAAATCTTTCAGACAGTTTTCGCGGTAAACAAAAATAAAAAATAAAAAAAAAAAAAAAACGGAATTGTGGCGCTCAAGGTTTGGATTTATTTTCATTTCGTGTTCATGGCAGAAACACAGTGTTTGACCAGAGAGACCAAGACATCAGAGTTATCAAGTTTTGAAGCATCCACCTTTGAGCTCATGGTTTCTGTGTTAATTTTTTTTCTTTTTTTTTCTTATTTCTGCTCTCGTTACTTGAAGGATTTACAGGACAAGAGGCAAAAGAGGAATGAGGAAAGAAAAATTTTATCTCTTAGCGTACTTACAATGCAATCGACTGTTGTTTGATGGCGGTGTACTATGTTCCAATTGACCTCCGGATCCTCCATGGTAGAATGAGGATGTTCCTGCTACTGGTTGTCGTCGTCGCATCTGCCCGTGCAACTCAGATGACTCGGGCGAGTCCAAACTGAGTGATTTCATACGAAGATTTAGCTTTTGGCGTCGCGGTGAATGGGGCGCTAGAGTTTGTTTATGAAGGTGGAATGTTATTTATTGGTATTTACATTGTTTTTTTTTTTAATTCTTCTTTTTTGTTTTGTGAAAGTCACAGAATTAAATGTGTAGTGGTGGTGGCATGTTCATGTTTAGTATTTGAATTTATTGTTTCTAGTATTTAGTTTGTGAATACAAAAGTTAGTTGTCTGTAGTGGAGGGTGCAAGTAAGGTTAGAGGAAGGTTTCCACATATACATTTGATATGTGCATTTATTAGGGCAGAGTTTTCATTTATAAGCATGCATATGACTTGCACATAAAATAAGCTTTGAACACATTCCAGAGGTTGCAGTGTGGTCAATAGAGGGGAATATGGTGACAAATGCAAAACTCAAGAATTGTACAACAAAAACGATAAACATCTTAAACGTATAACAACACTTATTCGTATTTATAAACATATTTTTTGTACTTTAAGCTTTAAAGGAATGTTCATTAGACTAGAAAATATTGTTTTAGGTATTGTAAGATAGTTATTATCCCTTTGTATGTAATAGTATCTAACATGTTGATATTTTCCTCGATATGAATAGTAAAGATCGCAAATGTTCAAGAAAAAATGCTGGGTTCAGTTGTTATACATATGTACATATGTACACCACCTATTGCTTCAATAAACATATGATGATAATGTCTACTTAAACCTTAAATAAGCACCTAACCTACAAGTGTTACTTTCGATACCTATCGCAAATGCATCAACCGCAGTGACAGTCGGAGACGAAAGATATTTCAGTTTTAGATAACCATGTATGCGATTCTCCGATTTTTACAAATTAAAGATACCTGCTAACACTGGATGAATACAGCTTAAAGAAACCATTTTACACGCAGTGAAAGCATTCTTGTTACGAATGAAGAATATACTCCCACATGTACATACATATGTACATATGTACAGAAAGTATATTTCAACGGTATTGTGTACTGGTTACAGCAATGCCAAAAATATAGTCAGAGTTGAATACAATAAATACTCTGTCTATGGCCCCTATTGTTCTGAAGAACAAAATATCATACGGCAGGGGGGTCTATTCTCACCCCATTTCAAGTTATAGCCCGTCGAAGTTAAACACCTCCGATTTCGAAATATACCGGCTTTAAATGGCATAAGTTCTGAAGTATTGCAACTATGAATATGTTTTTTTTACTTTTCCTAAAAGGTACTTTTCAGGACCACAAACAAGTTATCTAAAAGTAAATTAATAGACTTAGTGTATTGGATCTACCGGAAAGAACGAAACTTCCGCCTATCCATAAAGGATTGACTCAAAATGATAATAAATATGTATGTATATAGTATAGGTACATACCTAAATAAAAACGTACGCCCAATAGTATACATTCTTTTACTCCACTTTATTTTTAGGAATTGTTGCATCATACGTTAAGGCGCAAATAGAAAAATTACACCGTGGGTAATGCCAATTACAGTCGTAAAGAGCTTTAGAGTTCCTTGATTTTCAAATGCTATCTTGTGGCTATTGTTGTACTGGGAATAAACAAGAGTCTTTGAAAACAGAATGGTCTCAGACTAATCTAAGACAACTGGCACAGATTGACTGATAAAGTCACTGGGAACAATATATGAAACGTTTTAATTGATTGGTTTGTTCTCCCGGAATTGCCGAAAGGAGTTTTATATTCACATATTTGCAAAGCAAGTTCGCGACAATATGTCTCCAGCCATGCCTGAATTAGTTTAATTAAGGTAAGATGTTTGATTTAAAAAAATTATGACTTTTACTCAGAATGGTGCTATTGCTATCAGGGATCATGCTGGTGTTCTCGAATGAGTTTTGTTTAACCTGAATACATGAATAGAATGAGGAAATCATTATTCACTTTCCTTGTATGGGTCTAGCTTTTCTAAATACAAGACTTTAGACGCCAATAATCGATCCATACAATATTCTGCTTTTTTTTGTTGAAGCCACATTAGTTGTGTTCAATGAGGTTGTTCTAAACTGTTCGGAACGTAAAAGTACTTCGGCGTTGAATGAGGAATTTTCTGTTCTAAACTGATCTGATTCGTGTTCAATGAGGTTGTTCTTAAACAGTTTGGAACAGGATTCTTTGCATTTGGTTTTACGTTAGAACAGATTCGTGAAATCTGTCAAAATAAGGTGTCATCGTTTGGTTGTCATTAACTTGTGAAGTCTTGAGGTAAATTTTATTTCAGATAAGTTTTAATTTATTTCAAATGATATCAAATATTACCGAAAGAGTATTTTTAATTTTCCCGATATAAACAGATGAAAAGTTAACCGCAATTTGTTTTGACAACTTTATTTGACGTATGACTGTTCTAATTTGTCTGACATTTTTCACTAAACTGATCTGTTCTATTCTGTTCTTTAATTCATTGAACACACCTTACACATACATAAGTATTTCTTATGCAATTTTTATCACTGTTTACTAATTTAATTTTTTTCGGTTCTGTATCGCTAAATACAATAAACTTTTATCACGATGTTATTTCTATTTGTAGAGACAATCTGGAAGTCTTGGCGTAAGTAGAACACTGCCGGTATGACATACAAAAACATCAATGACTGCTGTAGCCATTATGTCCCGAGTGTGTAGATAGAAGACATTTCGCGCCCAACTCTTGAATGCCGAGCAGACAAATTTCTAGGAAGACGGATCGATGCCTCTCGAAATCCTAGAAGTCCAAAACTGATAGATTTGGAAGTACAGCCCGTACCGGGTGAAGATAAATCAGATTCAGAAGGAGAAGTCAACCCATTGAAATTTATTGTCTTTAGAACGTATCCTTAAATTTGTATACATTCTCTAGTCTCCACATACGCTTGGTCCACATGGATGTCTATTTTTCTAACTCGGTTAAGACAATATTTTCTCTGAAAATGAAGGACAATGTTTTTTTTAATCAGAATAATAAACCCAGTTCTTCGTCGAATTTTCGGTCCCGTATGGAAGGGAAGCGAATGGGGTAGAATATACTAGGTATCGCGAGGTCTACGATCTGTACCAAGGTATGGATGTAGCAAAAAGCCAAAACACGGCAGCTACACTGACTCGAATCACAGCTCCACGTTCGAGACAACACGAAAGGTCAAACCTCTGTTTTATGTATGCCAGAGCAATCCGTGTGTTTGACGGGTCTATGTCAAATTGGTATTTTTTTTTTCTAATAAACACTTTAGATTAATTTTAGATTATTCAATGTTTTTTTTTTTATTGATCACCAGTCCGACAGCCTGCAGATATTTTAACCTAGAGTCCTAGAACTATGTACATACTTTATATGTACATACTTGAAGAAACGTACATATGTCCGACAGAGTTGTCACTTAGTATATGTACATATGTACAACTTGAAAGCTTTAGAATCAAAGTTAGTAGCTTCACAGTAATTGTAACAAATAAATAACGAATATATTTAATCGCAAATTAATATGTACAAATGAAACTAAAGTAAATAAACCATTTGAATAAAATATTTTACAGCAACAACTTAAACAAATAAGAAAAAGAATTTAAATTTAAAATAAAACTAAAATACGTAATGTATATGATTAACATATTTATTGACTCGGCTCCTTGTAGGCATTATTATTGAGTTAATTTAAATCTATAACAATATATGGATAATTAAATTATGAGTTGTTTTTTTTTTGTTGTATAAAATATTGAGACTTCTTTCAATTTTAATTTCATAGGGGACAAACAGGGATGCAATTTAAAATTGGGTTTCTTTTTTTTCTCCTTTCATGTTCTGAAGTACTTTCACATTGTTTTTTTTAATTAATTCGATTTTTTTTTATCATTGTGGCAGTTTACTAAAGGGGGTTGAGCTTATTTTAATTAAAATTAATGCTAGGATTATGTTCAGAATTTATTTTGGTCGCTTTTTACGGGCTCCCTTGGTTGGCGTTGATTTACTATCCTCTTCGTAATTAGTTTCTGTTGGTAGCAGGAAAAGTGGTTGACCAAACGGTCGACTTGTTTTTGTGTCGTCTTCTGAAACTATGAACATAATTCATAAATTATTTCCGGGTCAATTTGTGTCATAATTTCTTAAATTTAGTGCGGTTTTATTGTTTGTCCTTTTCTATGTTAATTGGAATGAAAAATTGTTTATCGAAACCAACTCACCACCAGCATCATTGCATTTTGATTTTCAAAACACACGAAGTAATGCAACTCAAAAATGTTCACTTTTGGTTAGTATTTCACGTTTTTTCGAAAACAAAGAACTCAAAAATGAAAACAAACCATTAGAAATCAAAAATAAAATTAAAACAATGGCACTCATACAAATTAGGGAACTACTTACTTTAAACCATTTATTGTTCCGGTATAAAACCAATTTGAAATATATTGATACACATGATGTATGTATGTATGTATAATCTAACAATATGATTTATGATATTAACGGAGATTATAATACATATATGTACATATTGATATGTATAGCTGAATTGTGTGTTAAATTAATTATGGGTAATGTATCACTGAACCTTATTGCGATGGCATTGTTGTAGGTACCAAGTGCACACATATTTGCATAATTTTGCAAATTTGTGTAACCTTTTAGTACCTCTCATCTGATCTATACCAAATCAACAAATCCGAAGTGCGGTCTAGCAATAATATGCGAATAAATGGAATTCATTGCCAGAGTGCCCTCAGGTCTGAAATATGATTATTAATAAGGCTGTCACTTTAATAATATTAATAGTTTAATAACTTTTTCCCTTTTACAAAACATTCATTTACATAAATATTGTAACAAAGGCTTAATCACCTCTAGTTAAGATAATTATTGGCTATGGATGAACCGACTCGGCAGAGAAAATACTAAATTGATAAAAAACGATGCAAAGTAGTTCACATAACAAAAGTCCTAAATCAAAGCACAGGAAATACCAAGAGAAGAGTGGTAAACACTAGCAAAAGTAGTGTTGTCTACTAGTAGTACATACTACTATGTACTATGACAGTCAGAATATTTGACCAGTAACCATCAGAAGAAAACCAAACTAACTGGCCGGGTCTAAGGTATACAACACGTATTTTCTTAATATTTGCAATTCGACACCAGAGTTTGAATTACTAAAAGGACGAGGGTTAGGTCAAAAATAAAAGCGCACAAAAGATATAGCGGCTAAAGCTTAACCGACCTTGCGAAAAAGAATATATCGTACTATAAACTGTTTCTGTATCTATTCCTAGAATGCCTGGTAAATTCTGCATTCTAAGACATACGTACATATGTATATTGGCGTTTAATCGTTCAAGAACTATTCTTTTAGCTTTATCAGTCTTATTAAGATGTTAAGACTGGTTAAACACGCTGTCAGTGGAATGATAGTAGTGAACATACTGCATATACCCAGGTATCAGGAATATGAGAGGATTTTCTTCGATAACACTTTAATTAACCTGTTTTGTGATATTAAACAGTCTCCTCAGTAGAAGAACCATGTATTTCATATGACACACAAACCAGAATCCTTATTCCTTCAGCATATAAAAAAAGTCTTACTGGTTCTCCAGTGGCAAGGACACCGAAGAAATAGAAAAAGATTGTACTGACCCTTGCCTGTCTTAAGAAGGAAGTTAAGGAATTTCTCGATTGACTTTCGTCTCTATTGTATTCACTAACAATATACGAGAATATGTGACAAGGTTTTCAATGGCTTTTACAGCGAAGGATTTCCTGTAACAAAGCAATCGATCAAAACAAAATAAGTCACGACAATGCTACATTAAGAAGGTCCTTTTAGAACAATAGGTTTGTGGTTCTATCCCGGAAGTTGGACAATTCTCCGTATGGACGGATGTATCTTCCGCTCCAGGGGTGGAATCCCAAGATCTGATAAAGTAAATTAAGAAATCAATTAAAAAATAAAAAAAGGACATAGAATGCATCTATTTTTTTGTCGTTTCAAGTAAAAAAGAATTTGGTTTCATTAAATGCCATAATTTAATTAGTTTCATCTATGGTATGTACGTGAATTGAATATCGCGACATATGTGCATGAAAAAATATATTCTATTCGAGGTGGGACCATCAGGTACATTACATGAGTAATTAAATTTTAATCGAGCGTATCTATAGTTTTACAAATGGTATCGAAATCCATGGATGTGTACATGTAATGTTATTATTCGAAAGCATTTTATAGTGAATTAGTTAAAACAAATGACGCGAGGCAAATGGAGAGTTAATTATATTTCGCCTAATTCGATCAGATTGGTGAATGTGTTTAATTAACACTGCGGGGGTTGCTTTTGTTTTTAAGGCATTTTTTAGTTTCCCTATTTGCTGATTGTCCAGGTGAGCTCTTTCAATTAGCTTACAGATTCTATTTCCTGCGAATTGCATTTGGGCAGTCAAAGTGATTCATGGCTGCCTCTGATGACTACATTAGGTATTGCTTTCGAAGGCAGCATAGTCCAAACATCATTTGAACTCATTGCCATGTTGGAGAACTATTTTTGGTCAGAATTGGAAGGACTTGATATCAGTAACATGTGGTTCCAGCTAGATGGTGCCACATGCTACACAATTAGTTAAACAATTAATCTAGTGAAGGGGAGTTCGGTAATCGTGTAATCTCGAGTCGAATGACACATGGAACTTAACGCCGATGATTTTCTATGGGGTTACGTTAAGTAGTTCGCTTATCCCAACAAGCCAACATGGTTGGGCGAGTTCAAGAACAATATCGAACTTGAAATCGCCAGAGTTTCGGCCAATGTGTGTGGAAAGTAGTGAAAAAACTGTTTCAAAAAATCCGTCGCTGTAAGCCTGCTGGAGGTAGTCATATGAACGAAATCAAACTGACATGTTTTCTATACTTGTAATACATTTCAGCCCGATATCAGAATTATTCAGTGTTTTATCTAAACAGAAAGTTATTATGTCTTCATTAAAAACCACTCCCTCTGTACTATTTCAATTAATTATAATTGATTAGATACCTCTTAGTATTCAAGTCCAATACTAAAGGTTCAAAGACCCTAATTGTACTAAAATCAGCCAGAAGGATTGTAATTAGGATGATACAACTGAGGAGTGTTTTGAAATGGGTTGTCTTATGAGAAGCTGCGAATCTTAAAAATTTTGATCTTCAGCTCCATCTATAGGAAAACCTATTAATCACTTGCACATTTCACATCATAACAAACATGTTCTATAAGTTTCAGCTCAATCGGATAATTAGGATTGCAAAATCAATTTACACAGTTTCGACCTTAAAAGAACTTTAGTAAGGTTAAGTTCAGAGAAGTGGGACTGACTGTCATGAGTATATACACGTATTCCACATAAAAATTGGATCTCTTGTACGTACGCATTTTTTCAAAGCAATACAAGACATTTGACCAATGTTGCACTTCCCACATCTTGGCATCAAATGCACTATAAACTTTAATCAGAATTAATCACCAACACACAATCTACATTACGTAGTCTAAAATATGTACATATGTACATATGCATCTTCCTACACAATGTTTCATTATTCAAGGATTGCGCGATAAATGAGAATAGATTCACAAGCGACCAGGCACTATACTGATTGATTAAACGCCTAACACAACAGTTTGCATTTCTGCATTTAATCGTTGTGTGGATAAATCTGCTTTAAATGAAATAATTTCCTAACCATATTATATCCATGCATGCATCGGTCTACCCAGAGTCAGGATATGAAAACCGGATTACCACTCAAATGCAATTTAGGTGCGCAATGAGAAACAAACACTATTAAATCAGATGAAACTAGATTATGACTGAGTCCAAAGGAAAAAGATTAGATTTAATAAGTTAATTTGATTAAATTTTGTATTTTTCATCCTTTCATGACACCGCTTCCATCCTCCGCTCTACCAAATTAGCTAATAACTTTATTAAATAAATTATTCATCTCTCGTGCACTCAGGAACAAAAAACAAGCTTGTGAAAGCGAAAAAAACTTCCACCCTCTAAAAATGAACTTGCCTCGAGTTTCAGTTTATATCTCCCTCGAAATTGCAACAGACACTTTTACGAGCTGTTGATATAACCAAGGACCAAGAAAATCGCTTGCATTGTACAGTGATGAACTCAACGTTTTTATTGTTTAAATAGTAATAAAAAAAAGTGTGCAACTAAGTGGCGTTCACTTTCCTTGCTCCGTTTCCACAAAATCATCTGACTCATTATAAGAGTTATGGAGCTGCTCACTTCAATGGCCCCAACAACTCTTATATCTTTTTGTGATAATGTGTAAGTTTTTCAAGGATATGAATATTTTATAAATAATTTCTTTCGAGCAAGACATGAAATTTTAAGAAGCATATGAAAAATAGAGAATACATTTAGTAAAATAATATCACACCACATACGAGTAAGTAAAACTGAATAACTAGAAGAAATTGTTTGTATACGGTCAGACGCTAGACACCGAAAAACTTATATAACAATAAACACACCAAATTGTATGATACAGGATTTTTTTTATCTATTGTCCCATGATCCACACAAAAATAAATGCGATAAACCTAGAAACAAATAAAACAGAAAACACTTAAAATACACCAACATTCGCACTCCTTAGTTAAATAAGTACGAAATAAAAACGAAACTAAAACCGCACCTAGTAAGCCCATTTACACTTTTAAACAAATGCCATCCGCCCACTCAAAGCCTTTTTAGACACTACAAACCTTACTGACGAAAGGTCGTAGGTTGGACGAAAAAAAAAAATTGAAAAAGAAGCACACAGCCCCGCAAAACAAAGGATCTTAAGGACATCTTTGTTTCACAATCCGGAAAGTGTAAATGAGCTTTTAAATTACTGAAAAATAATAATGATGGACGCAAGGAAACAAAAAAAAACAAAAAAAAAATCAAAAAAGGAAAACGAACAAGTAAACATAAATTCAGGATAATGACACTGCAGAACGATACACTGCAGTTTCTGTTTCCCTCACTCTACACCTTTTCGCGGGCAAACAACGTAACGACAGAAAAAATAAAAAAATGTAAATAATTGCAAAACGAGCTAAGAGTGGGAGTAATTACGATTTGTTATATTTTTTACAATTAATAACAGAAACACTGGGGACAACAGAACGAGTGATTTCTAAAAAAAAAAAAATGACAAAAAATAAAAAAACGCCACACTTCACATCAAGTGTTGGATATTTCAAGTCTCAATCAAACAGGAGAGCTACACGACACCATTTGACAACGCACGGTGTTGAGTTTGTGTATATAGGAGAGTGTAAACAAAATTGAGATAATTTTTTTTTTACCATTTTGATGCAATTTACAATTAGATTTAAACATCTAGATAATGATTTATATATAAAAAAAAAAGAAATAAGATACTTATGAGATTAAACGAAAGAGAAAAATATAAAAAAAAAAGATTTGTGAATTATTTCATTGAGCTGCATCAATTATGGCAAACAACTGACGACAAAGAGATAGATAGAAAATTATTGATTGCATTATTACAATTATTGTAAGTAGACACGTAATTACTTTCGGGCAATGATATTGATCGATGTTGGGATGAGCGACTGCGCAGACGTCCAAATCCAGACAACGGTCTAAATCCTGCAAACAATCGCCGCCGTAGTCCGGAATCATTTGGATATTGCACAGATTGGTTGGATGGTAACACAGTTGTCGCAACACCCGATGTTGATGGAATGCGGTAATCTTGAAATGATATATTACACACAGCAAAATGTAATAATAATTAAAAGAGATGTTTTTTGTTTTTTTGTTTAATAGTAGTTAACATGTATACTTGTGTCTATACAATCCTTACGCTTGCTTCAGAAAGAAAGGATAATTAATTATATTTTCTTTATTTTTCCGATTTGTTTAATTTTATTTATATACCTATTGCATATGTATATGAGATTGTAGTTGATAAATAAAAGAAAAATGAACTAAGTAAACCGAAATTAGGGATACAAAATCAAATAATGTTTTACTGCTACTAACTGAAATTCCTAGTATTAGCACAAACAGAAAGTTCTGTTTGTCCGATCTCCAATAAGTATGTTATACAGTTGCGTGTATAATTAGTATAAAGGGTGAGCAGATAGCAATAATCCTTTTTCAAATTGGTTTTATTGACAGAGATTGGTGCGAAGGGAAGAAAACTTAGCCGCCGCCGTAGCGGCCAGTATAGAAAAATTTCGATTCAGCATTGATCGAAGATCTAAATTTTGGCAAAAAAATCGTCTTCTATGACGAGGCCCATTTTTTCGCTCAGCGGCTATGTCAAAACAAGCTGAATTAGCGTTATAGGAGCGTACACAATCTACAAGTGTTGGAACAGGGATCAATCCATCCACAAAGATTGACTGTTTGGTCTCACGTATAGAACAAAAATAACGACTTTCTGTAGCAAGAGCTCATCTACTTCAATATCCATATGTATCCGAACTCTGGTTGACTTACAAATCGTTTTTGTTTGTTAACTGAAAATGTGAAAAGAGAAACACCATCGGAAAATTGTAAATTAACCGTGGTAAAATAGTCGATTTCTTTCGCGCTGTACATATGTATGTATGTACATTTTATGTCACGACAATAGGTAGCATTGGCATATTTTCGAATAAGCTAACTTGTCCTTTCTTCTTCGACTCTTTAAGATCAAAGTAATGGATCTACCAGCGGGTGGGTTTGGTCAAATTGATTTGCACACAAAAATACATTAAACAATTGGGTAGTGTTTCCAACTAATTTAAAACCAACTATGCACGCAAATATAAGTTGGGTTCGAGAAGATGATTGTGCCCTTAGAACAGACCTACGACTGAGTCACTAAAATGGCCTGCGTTAATAGTTTCTTTTCATATGTTGGCACATTTGCCATTTGTTGGCAGGAGCCAGAAACCTCAAGTGCTATCGCCGATTTTTCTATGGACAAAAATATTGTTTTTTTTTTTTTTTTTTTTTTTTTTTTTTAAATATGTATTGTTTGAATGCGTGGGCGCCGTTCGAGATCGAATCCCAGTCGGGGAACACCTAAAAGTTTTTCACGGCCCCACCTCTCGCGAGCGTCTGACAAACATCCGTGAGTACAACTGTCTCGAGAAAGCTTCTCAAATAACAAATTGCCCTTCGGACACGGCATTAAACAGTAGGCCCCTTCCTTTCGTGTAAAGAATATAACACGCACAACACGAATAGTTGTGAGAAGCTAGGCCTTGGGTCCCATCGACCTGTTGCGCCAAGTATTTATTTTTTTTTTTTTTTTATTGTTTGAATGCGTCAAAAATATTGGAAAAAACCGTCTATAATATTGAGAACAAAAGCATTTAAGTGGTTTAAGGCGAGAAGGAAAACTTGCCTTAGCCGAGACGGTAGCTACTGAAAAAAACATCAACTTAGTGAAGAAAATTGTAGGCATTACAGTTTCCATTTGGAAATTCTATATAAAATTCTATTCCATTCGATGGGTGTCCAAGTTTTTGCAGGTGTACAAAACATACCATCTTTACATAAAGGGTATTTTTAAATGGAGTTCCCATGCTATGACGAATTTATGTTGCTGCAATTTGTTTTAACAATGTTTGCAAATCATCAAAAATTTGTTATCCACGCTCGTGTTCTAAGTCCTATTTAATGTCATCGTACGCATCCAGAATTCGAAAATCTGCGAAAACATGGGAGGCTCTTGCCATTACACTTTTATTATCCTTAATTTTAATGGCAAATTAGGCCAAAACATGGACGATTTAGAAGTAGATTTGGGAAAGTTTAACTGACTCGTGCACAGAAACGAAAGAGGACAAATCCTGTTGACATTCTACACCACCACAACCTTCACCTTATGAACTCATTCTTTAAAAAAAAGAGTTGTCTTGAAGGTGGACGTGGAAAAGTTCGGACGGAAGCACAATGAACAAGAATGACTTCCTTATAACAAGCAGGAAACAAAATGTAACAGGCGTGACAGTATTAACTGAGTTTGGTGCAGGTAAAAACCATTGGAATGGTACATTCATTAAAACCATCTAAACGAATGTACCCAGAAAACCTTGTCAGAACAAAAAGGAACCGATATGAGAGTTCCTTTCACAGAGTCAATTATGTCAGCTTAAGAACAGTACTACAGAAGAAGTGTTATAGAAACACTAAAGTCACAACATTAAAAAATTAAACAAACAATCTAAGAGACCCGAAGTACAAGTAATAAAAAGAATTTAAGCTGAAGATATTTCAAATATTACGAAATTATCCGCCAGGAGAAAATCGAATTGCAATAGTGGGATACCCTTTCGAGAAATAGCCAGCTTCCAGAATTGACCAAACTGAAACAACATAATGTATTTATAATGCACAAAATACCAGACATAAAAAAAATAAGACAACGGAATACAATATCCCGAAAACTCGAGATATTGTAGACTCGAGACAACAGGCAACTACGAGGGAAGGGTGTCCAAGCCACTCACAGCATCAGGCATTTTAGCTTTAAGCTCGTCCTAGCTAGAGAGAATGGAAGGGTTCTTGCCAATGTGTGTTCGGTATTATCTGAAAAAGATTAAGAGTCAAGTTCCGAATAGTCAACTCTGAAAACACCTTTGGGCAGGAAAAGTAATTGAGTAGTAACGCCGTATCGCGTACAACTAAGGCGATTCTGTATAAGACCTTGATCCTCCCATTCGCACTTTATAGCGCGGAAACCATAGATTTTATCGTAAGTTTATGAAAATGCCATCTCTCGTTTCGAGAAAAAAAATTCTTCGGAAAGTATTCAGTCCTGTTTGCGTTCATAGGCCTGAAATGTCTACGTGCTAGGACTTGTATCCAAAATTCCTGTAGGAAGGTACGAACAAAAATATTTCGAAAGAATAGAAAAATGGAGGTGTAGTACGAGTAGGTAGTTTTCGAAACAACCAAAAATACGACAAATCTCAGACAACCATATAAGTACAGCGGATGAGCATAAACGCTCCGCTCCTACAGTCTTCCTGTGTCTTCTAGAGAGGAGCAGAAAAAACTTTCTCTTTTGGCAACTTTTCAGTTTTTTTTTTGTTGATGAGAGTGTGCAACTGGAGGCAATTAGCTGGGGATCGGGCTAATTAGAGTGACTTGTTGGTTGCGGCTTAGGTTCACCCCGAACTCTCTTGCCACCAAAGAAAATAAGTTAACACTAAACTATGCATATGAATCGCCCGATCTCTCCTCCTTTGTTTAATAAATAGTCTGCCTATCGAAGTTCCACTGTCAACCCCTACAGCCTTAACAAAGAAAAGGATAAAGTTGGTTGTAACTTTTCTGCATTATTTATTATTTCTTGAGGTGAAAACCTTAAATTTCTTTATTGTTTGCATGCATACAAATTAATCTTTCGGAATTTCGAATTGCTTTCAAGAAACCCAGAACATGATTCACTGACAATCCCTATTGTTTCGACTAAATTGAGCGGACAAAAAAAAAGTACCTTATCCATAATACCCAACAGATGTATCCTTTCCACATTAAACTCATAACCACGATAACTCCTGAATAAAGGCATCGAAACCTGATTCATTCACAGAGGATACAGAAGAGTAAACGAAAAGGGGAAAAAATAATAACAGTTTACATAAATTTAAAATCAATAATTAAAATTGAAAATTAATGAATCATTGTGACAGCTACTGCATTTTCACTTTACAGCGTTCACCAGGGGTTTTAACACCCGCAATAAAAAGGATTAAACAGATAATGCGTTAAAATATGCAGCATGATATAACCTTGTTAACCCAATTATAGTTCGCAACATGTATGTTTGTATGTGAGTAATTTCAATTATCTCCAGTTACCAAAGAAAGGTATTGTGCATTTGGAACTAACCGCTTTATGGGGGGCTGTACTTGAAGTAATTACACCCAACCAAAGCTAATAATAAATGAGGGCGCTCACGAAATGGGGTTATGTATGTCTGCACGATTCCTATTCCTATCTTAAGCTCCTTTGTGTGTTGAGTTGGTATAGAGGTAGTTCTCAGTTCTCACCCAAAGCACAGCCATAATGTCTTAGCCTTAACGGATCCCCTATTTTCGTTTTCTTTGTTCGAAAATTTATCTTCTGAGATACATATATTTTATTTCTTTTGGTGAGACAGCATTTACAATGTCTCTCAGGAGTATACATATATGGATGGGGAAACAATGATTCAGCTTGCCTCTTGCTTATGTGTGGAATTAGAGCTCATTCTTTATTCATGACATTAAGGGGATGCTTGCGAGATAAAATTCCATTTCGTACGGTGTCAATCAGTCAGTTAAGGGTTAATGAATGTAATAAATTCATTACATGAGCAGATCAATAGACACAGGGTTAATGCCTTCTGGTTTCGCTGTTGTTTGTTTTAAAATCATTAAAAATGATTCGCATGACGTCAAGACTGGACCCTCTAAAGGGGTTTGATTGAAAAACTACATTTTTGGTATAGTTTTACTTACCGTAGCCCCCATAAGAAGTTCCAAGATGCGAGCATTTAAACCTAAAGCCGCAAAAACTGTGGGATCCAGGCATGATAACTTTTGTATCGTGAATACTACTCAATGTATCGAGATTCAATGGTATTTTAACTATAATACCGAGGTACAAATGTTTTGCTCCAATGTCCTCAATAATGATTTCACATCTATAGTGTATACAAAAAAAATTGTCTACCCAAATCGTATCTTAATTGGACAGCTTTATCAGAGATAAGCAAACATGTATAATAATTTCACCACAAAAGCAGTAATGGATTGGTTAGTTTCATAAAGGCGACAATTCCGTCAAGAAGTATGCCATGTGGTCAAAATCAATGACAGGAAACCTGGTAGATAGAGATAGCAGAACAATGGAAGAAAAATCACCGCAACTGGGAAAAATTATTGAAAGTTGAAACCTATCAGACACTGCAATTAGTTGGCTTGTGATACGAAATCTACATAGATAGCATAGCGAACCAACGACGTAAGTTAGTAAAATAAATACAATCGCGTCTCTTTAACCACTGCATCTGTTTTAAATTTACTTTTTACTTGCACCTATACCTATAGGGCAAGTATTGTATTCGTGCAAAATTTGGAACTCGAGATTTTAATCAAACTTGACATTACTATAATAGAGAAGTCCAAAAAAGTAGGTCCGCCAATGCCGTCTGTCTGTCTGTCTGTCTGTCTGTCTGTCTGTCTGTCTGTCTGTCTGTCTGTCTGTCTGTCTGTCTGTCAGTCTGTATATTCGACTACAGCCTAAACGGCTGAACGGATTTACTTCAAACTTCATATATAGGGTCTGTGGGATATTCCCTAGAGGCGAAATTTGAATTTTCATTCTAACCTCAAAATTAAGGGTAGTTTACTTAAGGCCGATTTCAGTTAAAAGGGATTTTCTCGAAAACGGCTCTAACGATTTCGATAAAATTTGATGTGTGGGTTAGTTTGGGCATATGCTATGAGGTGGCATACCACGTTTTTCACGAAAAATTCGAATAACGGTAATATTGAAAATCAGCTGTTTCTCGGGCATTTGTTCGGCGATTGGGCTAAAAATTATTATTTATAGGTTATAAGACAAGTGCAAAATAATGGCATACCAAATTTTGCAATGCCACGCCCACTTTTATAAAACTTATTTTTTTTTTCAAAATTTTTACTAGAAATTGAGAAAAAATTATTTGAGCAAAGTAATAGGCCTTAAAATTCTCTATAATTCACTCAAACACCTTATCTGGCCACGCCCACTTTTTATGGGCATTTTTATAAAAACAAAACATTGAGTAAACTTCTGCAATGTTATGACTATTATTCCATGGAAACGCGGAATGCTACGCCTACTTTACTGGGAAGAGCAAGACTTGGACTTTAATTCTGATAAAATTATACACTTATAGCATTACGGTGCAAGTACGTACGACCCAGTCGTGCACTTTATTTTTTTACCAAAACCTAGTAATTAGATATCAAAATAGAACTTGGATGTATGTAGGTACATGTATTTAAAAAATGGGGGTTGCAACTTCGTATAGCAAATTGGCTCTACATTTCGGGTAAAATATCTGTCCTTTAGTACGGGCTGATTGTCTGGTGAATTGCCTTAGATAAAGTTTTGAACCGATTTACTTGTTTGTGCTTAAGTGGCGCACAACAACTGAACATTTTGTTTTACCCGATCCCCCGGTGAGTGAAAATTTTGATCACGCTTCTATTCTGAAGATAAGCTTTGACAAAAACTCCTGGGAAACCACTCCTTCTAGGAAACTCGGGGAGGAAGGGGTCTTCCTTGAAGGCGAACTAACGTCGACAGAGGAGACTTAATCTCAGTCTCTCCTTACGTCCTCCTAATCATTAAAGCGTATTCTAGGCCGAATTAATGGCGATTAAATAAGTCGTATCTTGACTCAGGAAAAACGTGATATTCACTACAGATATCCGCATCTGTTTAAATGACCAAACATTGGAATCCTTCACTAATAATTCGAAATTTGCTCTAGACTGCCGTTCGTCTCTACTATTCAAAAGATTTTTGCAGAAGTTGCAGAGATCGTTCGTGATCGACAGGCTAGCGATTTGGTCTGCCCTTCTAGCCTCATTGCAATAAAGTGCTTTAAGTGATCGTTTCTGGTGTTCCGTTTTTCCGGTTCAATTGGCAGCAGTATGGGAGGAATCGAGAAATTTGTGCCTGCCACAATAAAGTTGGTGCAAGCCATCAAAAAATCTGGCTGTGATGTCTTGTGCATCATTGACAAAAGAAGCGTCCCGTCGGAGATGGTCGATCAATTCAATGAAATCAGAGGTTTCGACCAGGCCTTCGACAGTGTGGTGTGAAATTTACAAGGAAGCCTTAATTCTAGAGGCCGGACGTTTTATTGCTTTTATCGTGATATTGGCGTCGGTGATCCAGAACGTATGGCTCCTCCTCTAATGGAACAATATATTTTAAACGTTTCTCACCCCCGGAGGTCATTAAAGATGTTGACGTATTTGCAACTGAATATCCACTTTTTGCGGCAGTAAACCGAGCTGCTAATGCAGTAAAGCGCCATCAAGAACGCATTATTTACTTAGAATACAAGCCTGCTAAAAAGACGCTAGTTTTGGTCGGCAAGGGTGTGTGTTATGATACCGGTGGTGTTGATATCAAGGCTGGAGGTATTATGGTTGGTATGTCTAGGGATAAGTGTGGTGCAGTTGCGGTAGCTGGATTCATCCAGATCGTTCAACAAATAAAACCACTAGAAGTCAATGTTCTTGGCGCTCTATATCTTGTCTGTAACTCTGTCGGTGAAGAAAGTTACGTCGCTGACGAAGTAATCACTTCTTGGACTGGTGTACGTGTCCGTGTAGGCAATACCGATGCTAAAGGAAGAATGTGCATGACCGATATATTGTGCCGCATGAAAGAAGTCGTTATTCAACGAGATTTACCACATCCTCATCTGATCACTTTTGCCACTTTGACAGGACACGCTTGTCTAGCCGCTGGAGAAGGTTTTTCAATTTTGATCGACAACAGTGTAGCCGAGCAAGCTGGTCATGCCTTGAAATTGCAGGAAATTGGTACATCATTTGGAGAACCATTTGAAATTTCCAAGTTGCGTCAGGATGACTTTGATTTCAATGCTGGCAAAGTGATTGAAGAGGACAGTGTAACAATGCTGCTTCATCCAGAACTCCTCGTGGACATCAAGTCCCTGCTGCATTTATGATCACCGCAACTGGTTTGGATAAGCATGGTTTGAATTCGGCGAGACCAATAAAGTACTCCAATATTGATATTGCCGCCAGCCCTGGAGAGTACCCAAAAATGCCAACTGCCAGTCCAATTGTTGCCTTAGCTAAGACACATCTTTGAGATTTAAGCTAATCCAAAGTATACCCACATGTATCACTGTCTTAAGCTTCTTTTTTATTTTTTTTTTGTTTCGTGCTTAAGTATTTTAGATTTTCTGGTGATGGCTTAGTAATAGATCGGAACCTCGATTAAAAATGTTTGTATAAAGCTAAGTACTTATTATAAACCACTACGGATGTATCACATTATCTCCAGTTGACTTTGTATAACAATCAGAAACATGCTAATAAACAATATCTAAAGCGAGATGAAAAGGAAGAAGAATATATTCTACAGCTTCTCTGCACCAACCCTGATCTCTAGCACAAAAGAAATCTTAATTCGAGAACTTTCTTGTTCAATGATCTTCTTAACACCGGCATTAGAAGTGTACAGCCCTTCATTAGAAGCTCGAATTGGTTTCACTAGTAGGTGGTGTGGAAAATTATATAATCTAAATGGCATTACTAGGAACTTATTATTGGCCTAGGTGTCTCATTTTAAACCTAACCTACCCTACATATGTTTGTATTTATGTACAAATGTATTTTTATAAGTACGTGTGTAGATATTCACCCCTTATCAAATGAGATACATTTTGTAGATATTCTAATGGTCTGTATTCCTCCCATACATAACATATAGGTTGTTTTTATTCAAAAAAACCATTTTTTGTACGTTCATTGTAATTCAATAAATTAATGCAGTAAGAATAGGCCTTCTCTATGAGTACTGCATAAGAATGTAAACAAACGTTCTGTAGCTTTTTTTGTAGAGTTTTTTCGAAAGTTATTAATGTGATCAAACATATCTCCATGTAATATTATTGTTAACATAATTTCCAACCTAGTTAGTAGTTACATACATATGTACATATATACTTCCTCAGTTATATGGAACACGACTAATGAGGTGTCTGAGTATGGCAATCAGTTATTTCTTTATAAGGCATTTATAGTTTCAGTCAAGAATAAATTATCTCTAAACCACGCATATTGAAGGGTATAGCTAAAAGTAACCATATTCTAATCTTTTTCAAGGTTAACATCGGACTTAGATACGCTTCTTCCTACCTGCATTGGTAATAGAATAAAATACCTTCCGTTTCATTTCAGAACAAGGACCTTGATCCCATAGTTTCAAATATTTAAATCCACCCAATTTAACGAAGTAGAACGTATAATAAACCGATAAAAGGAATGAGTGGTCACACCGGGATTCCACATGAAAAGCTTTGTCACGTTCTGTAAAAAAACCTGATGTTAATTTTTATTATTTTAAATCCAGAACAACAACTGGAGATATGTAGGTTTATGAAAAAATTACATTGCGTGAATGACAATATTTCAGAAGTTCATTCAAATATACCATTACACAGTACTCCTCCCTACACGAGGTACTCGCAGTGATAAAAAATGTTCGGCATTGTGTAACAAAAATCGTAAAAAATTGTGAAATTGTTGCTGAAGCTTTTTTTGCAACTTACACGGAATAGAGTTATGTACGTGTCAACAAAAAGGAATGCATATTTGTCAGAGCGCCCAACAAGCTTTCATTTCATGTTCGCAAGTTTACGTAACAAGGTTTTACTTGTGACTTATTTTAACATGAATTTGGAGTGAACAATTGCTAAGGTCCCAACGATAATAGACTTCGATGTCCTTACGCTATGACCATATATTATACCATAATATATGACCATATATTATAATAGTATAACCATTAATTATAATAGTCCAATAGGTGTGAATGTGTGTGTGAATGCCGGAAATTTATATTCTTCAACCATATTAACATTTCGCTCAGATTCATTAAGTCTTCGTTGACTTTTACTCTTTTTACAAATAAGCGAATCCTTTCGAAAATCTGACATTTCTACCATTACAGACTATCAAATCGCCTACAACAAAGTGACAATCCTCTCCGTTCACATACTCCTATTATGGGCAATCGAGAGCACTACAGGAAAGTTAACGTACGGTTTTGACATTAACTAGTATGGTTCAGCCTTAATAGGAAAGTCTAAATGAAATGAGACATCGGCCATGTTCCGAACACTAGGCCTATCAAAGGTACTTAGGTGACATTTTATGTGTCATACCTCACTTCCTTACTTTTGATTTTGGATAGTGCTATCTATTGATAAATGTAGTTGTATGGAGAGGGAAACTGTAAAGAAACCTAAAGTGCAAATAGATTACGAGAAAAACAAGATTCTTTTTTTTTGTAATTTCTACTCCACTTGAAACCTTAGACTTGTGTTTTAATATAAAGGAAATGAAACCTCTTCGTAATTTTTAGAAGTATAAGGCCTGTTCCCGTACTGTTCAAAACTGTGAAAAACTACGAAAAATTTATGAATTTACGAAATTTGTCAAAGTCGACTTTTGTGTGTATTTATTTTTTGTGAATAAAACAAAATCACTGACCCTTTTGAATTTTTTCTCACATAAGTTTCTGACATTTAAAAAATGGGCATTTTTTTTGTTCAATGCGTTCCCGTACATTTTTGTACATTTGGCTCTTTGACAGTTTCTTACTCTTAGAAATTGGACAATCTGTGAATTTTGGTGGAGAAAGTACGGAACAGACCTATAATAATACAGCCAAACAATAAATAATGATTCCGACCAATCATAAACGTTTGACTGTCTATTGCCTTGAAATTGGAACGCACCCATTTAGTACAAGAATTTGACAGATGACAGGACAGAAAGGAAACAAAAAATACTAAATAAAAACCAACGGCAATAGGAATAAATATAGAATACGATTATGGAAATATTTAAAAATTGTATTTCTATTTTTCAGTATGTAATTAAGCTTAACGAAAAAGAAACAATTTAACGAATGTATGAATATGCTGTTTCATAAAGGCAAACTAATGTGTTCGTATTTTCCAGGACTTACGTTTGGACGCAAGGTTTTGCACAAGGGGCAAGGGGCAAGGGGCAGTACTGTGTATAAGAATTTGACAAAATATTTTTGCCAAACAAAAATGAACATGAATTATAAGATATCCCTTATCCGATACATTCATTCTGTGAAAGATTACTCGGATTGGCACTTATGTAACTTAAGTAGCAAACAATTCCTTTAAGATACTTTTGATGGATTAAAACATTGTCATTGCATTCACAGTGCATAGCTGTGCAGAGTTACGCATTCGTCATTTTCTGACAGCTTTGCGTGTTCAAGATTATGCACACCTTGGCTGTAAGTTATGTCGGAAGGATTCTGATAAAAATATCACACGTGAAATAAATAAGGTACCGGAATCTTCATAAAAACGTACTTGCCCATCTTGAAAAGTACAATTATTTAATTTCCAGAGTAAGAAAATGTAATTTCGAATGTGGTATTGACTGTGGCCAGAACGTTACTGACAATGACAACCATTATCGCGCCATGGACTATTTCCTACCTCAAATTGAAGCCCGTGATCTCCAGGACATTTGGTACCAATGGTGCTCCGACGCATCACCGAGAATTGGAGCTTCAGAATGGATCATCTTAACCGCAGTTACGGCCAATATTTGACAGAAATAATCTTTAAAAAGCAAATGTTTGGAATGGTTCTTTTGTTTGATAGTAAAGATGATCTGATAAAATTGATTTTCTTTTACCATATTTTACTTTTTAAAAAAGTGACCTTTATTTATGAATTCAATATCACAATGCAACCATGGTCGAGATTATTATATATTAAAAAAGTAAAAAAGTAGTCTTATTTCGCAGATACTTTCACCATCTTCCTGTCCTTCTTAATAGAACTTCAGCAAGTACTCCAAAATGTTGCAACCGTCTGTGACGATGCTGGAATGAAGACAAACTTAAACTAATTGAAAGTGATGATGGTTACCTAAAAGCCCATGCAATGCATTTGAGTTCACTACGTTTCAAACACGTGCAGAAGTTAAAGTATTTTTGTGAGAGATATGTACGCCAGGTTAAAACAAATTATATAAAGTTTGGTCGAATATGCCGAATTTACTGCCAAAGAAATCGGGCTGATGACACCTCTATAGAAAGATGTATGACCTAATAGTTTTTGGATGTCCTCAACTCGACTTTGTGGTAGTAGTAATTGTAAGAAGAGATAAGTTCTACTTTGCAATGAAAAAAGTTTAAAATTAAATTCTATATCAATTACACGTACATACATACATATGTACTCGTATGTATTCTTCCCAGGTCCTACTGTCTTTTCGGAAATCATTTCCCATTTTATCTTTTTTAATGAAAGAGTCAAGCATAAACAATCTTCCAGCTTCCCTTGCCAAGATATTAATCCAGGAAAATATCCTCAGAGTATATTAGTGGCACGTTACTACTAAATTATCTTAATATTACAAGGAGTCAAGGATACACCAAAAAAGAGGTCAAAATGCTTGAAACACCAACAAGGACACAGCTTCTCAGCAGTATTAAGTACATCCTTTCGGAAATGTTACCATCCGAATAGTAAGTACCATATTCACCAAACCCACTTAACTTCTTGATGACACTGATGATGTCGATATTAATGGTAAAAAGGGAGGCAGCAATTAGGAAAATATGTATATCTCGCATTGAAAACAGAATACGGAAGGATGAGGCTGGCCATAAGAATAATTAATGAGATATGAGAGGAGAGAAAATACATGGAACAGAAATGCGCTCTTTTCTATAAAAAGCAAAACTATGCACTCTGGACATTTGGAGTACGAGATAAACCTATTCACTAGATAGACTTTTGCTCTTAAGCATAATCATTCCGAGCATGACTGTCTAAGTGGACAAGAAAGAAGAAATATGTCCTTGCGAAATGTACATTGCGAATGGAGCATGTAGGGACTAGTTTTGCGGCTTCGAAGGAATATTCAATATGAAATGTTTTTACTACTCTTGGCAGGGTTTCGACTACCGTTACTTCAATTAAATGCATAGGGTTAATTATTTTTAATTACTTTTACTCTAAGTCTTACATACAGGACAAGATTTTACGTAAAGTCCTATCTGCGGAAAAAGAGCAACAGCCATATCACAATTAGTAAAAAAAATAGCAATGTTGATAGATTTGTCGGACTGTATCATCAATTTGATAATGATGCCCCCAACTATTAATCAATAAGGTATCTCAATATATGTACATACATTAGCTCATTGGAGAAATTGTTGTGTTGTTCTAATACCTGGACGAGTTAAAGAATGACTGTAACAAAGTTATGTTAGTATGACACTGGTATTCATAGGTATGTATCTTAAAGAGAAATAAAGAGAAAAGGTAAAATTGAGTGGCATGGAGACGTCATCGATAATGTTCTATGGTTGCAAATATTGATGTTAGGTAGTTATTTCGTCTCTGACGCTATGGGAACGAATTCCTGCAGAAGAAAGAGCTGCCATACAGAATTAACAAGTTGGGAGTAGGCAATGCCTTTCAAACAACTTTATATGTACATATATTGCGAATATGTTGGGGAACAGTTTTAATACCATTGGTGGCATAAACCGGTTCAAAACCAAAGTTAACGAGCTTACAGTAATTGAATTAGTGATCGGATCGCGCTCAGAAATACACACGGTTTACATAGGGCGGTAAAATGAAGATTTACGTGGGAGAATCTGAATGGAGATTTAACCTCAGACACCATTACGAACTAAATGTCAACCATAGATGATGACCATCGTGAAGAAACAACATTATTCGCCAGTGTGTGAGGTTGTAAACACGAGCGAGCTGATACTTTAACCTCATCTTGCGAAAAAAATATTCTTGACATTAGTCCCATAAGGACTAAATGAAAGAATTGTAAGCTGTTCTCGGTCAGAAAAATTCGATTTGACTCTTTACTATCTTCTTTATTTAACTATTGTTCAAAAACGACGTCCTAGATTCATAAACCATAAACAGTTATTTTGTGGTCAAAAGCTTACTTCCTCCAAAATTGACCCTGCAAACTTCAGCACCTAACGTGTTTGTGCAGGTGTTTCTTCAGTCACTGCAGCCAAAAAGTCTTGATCTATCTACGTCTCAGCCTAGAGGCTCATTGTTGAAAGTAAAGTCAGAAAGACTACAAACAATGTACGTAACCGAAAAGTTTTGGTTTAGTTTGATTATCTTAGTAGGATACCGATGAATGAAGTATTCCAGATCGCTCGCTGTGCAGCGATGGAATGGTTTTGAGTCATGTGATACTTTCCATTGGAATTGGAACTTACTCTAGAGATGATCAGATAAAAAGCGCTTTCAGTACGTAAACTATACTCTGAAGACATAAGTACTCCGCAGTACAAAAGTATATATACATACATATTTTTAGACGATTTATATATTCCAAAAATATTAACATAATTGTAAAACCCTTCGGTTTGATAACCAATAACATTTTTCTTTTACCTAAGCAACTTAGGAATAAGTAGTCAGCAATGGACACGTGAACCCAAAATATCCTACAAAATAACTTTGTACCTGGCTTTCCCGACCAGTGCACATTTGTCGCAAAGATTTGGGCAATTTATATAACAATTATTCTAGTTTTAAACGGAAATATGAATATAGAAGACATTCTATACAATTAAATCTCTACCATAACTGCCACTTCACATGATACGAACAGTGTAGACATTTATTTGCTGCAGACACACATTTTTTCCGAAAAACAAATAAGAGTCTCATCCCAACTGGTTTATACTGAGGTCAACACAGACCAGCAGACCTTCCTTGATATACGAATAATAAATTTCGACGACAGAAAACGTTGAAACTAAAGTAATTGGATAGCATGTAGTAGTAAATTAAATAATAAAAAAAAGGAAAACTACACATCCTCTCTAGCAAGGACGCACAAAGTTACATGCATCCATGTAAACCAAGTGCACTTGTTGAGTTGTTTTTTTTTTGTCAGGTTACATATACTCTTTCAAATTATACAAAATGTCCTAGATGTCACCTATGTACGTTCTTTTGTAATGTATGTTGTGGACAAACTATTCACCAAAAAAAAAACACAAAAAAAATGTCAGATATAGGATTTGACATCATCCTTCAACGGAACACAAGCTAAAAACGTTTGAATTTGTTGCATGCCTCAATGGAAATCAAGAATAACAAATAGAAATAAATAAAAGCTAATATACAAAAGACAGATACAAAATTGCAACACTACACGTTTTTATGTCACAAAACCCAATTATTCAGCTACTTGTTAAGAAAAGAAAGAAAGTCAAAATAAAAGAAAAACAAATTAACTTTGTTTAACTGTGATAGCATTGTTCATTAATGCGTGTCATTTAACTTTGTAATTAATAAATTCAACAACAAAAGGAGGAAAGAAAGGAAACTTAAGATTGGGTGTCTCGAGAACAAAGAAAGAGAGAATATAAGAGATTTATTGTTTTTTTTTTTTTTTAGTTTTTGGAAAGCGGTATTGATGTCGGACCTGAAGAACTAGAGATATCTGGTGTTGGTGCCGCGAGTCCTTTTTGCGGTTGCTGAGATCCACATGCAGTGTTGGGTGCCGTCGAAGATGGTCGATAGGAGAGTCCTCCTCGGCGACTCCCAGATGATGATGAGACGGGTAGCGTCGACCTTTCTGGACATTCGGGAACATTGACGATTGGTATCTCATGTTGGGACTGCACTTGCAAGGCGTTACTTGGGTCCAATGCACCAATAGGCTTTAGCTGGACGGATGATTTATCTGCATTGGATTTACCAGCATCTCCGGCTTGCTTTAGGACTCGATAGATTTGGTCAATATCCGTGATTTCTATATGCGCACACATAACATTTCATCAAATAGTCATTTAGCTTATTAAGAAAGTGTTATTTTTGGTACGTATGTAACTCTTTCGCGGTACAAATACATATACATTTATAATCGAATAAACTCAAAGTAAGGCTTAAAGTGTGTGCTTAAACTGGTTTATACTATTGATGGGCTCGAATATCTTGAACAAAACTAGTGTATTTTTATCTATCTATTTGCTAAGTGTGTCCTAAGAGAAACGAACCTCTCTGAAATGTGCATGCTCAACTAAGAGGCAGGCTTTGTTAAGTTTTTTTTTTTTAATACATTTATGTATGTAAGCTCTGTTATGCGATTAAAGTTGGTATTTAGAATTTAATGATTTTTATTATAATAGATGTTGCTGGCTTTTTAAATTTCCAATAAATGTTTTGTGTACCTAATTGTTCTAATCTCTCGATTCGGGGTGGATTTTGGCGAGCAGAACCACACTCTGTGCCGGCCTCTTCTCCTATAACAGTGGAGGGATGTACATATGTAGATATTTTTTAAAGAGTTATTCAACAGTGAGTAGGCTTTTAGGATTATTCGATTTGGTTGTTAGTACTTAGCAGCTAACTCTTGAGATTGTTGTACGGGTGTACGAGTTGAGAGTTATAGTATCCAATAACATTTGTGTTAAGAATAAAATTCTAAGAGATGAATGTAGTATTCAAAAAAAAAGAAGAAAAGAACATACCGTGCCGTGGCCACACTTACACCAATATATGTAACACCTACTTAATGCGCTTTGGTCGTTGATAAAAGTTGAACAGTACCCTATGTAGTATCAAAATAAAGTCGAAAATCGTAATGTACATACGTACATATACTATATCATGTCCTCATGATGAAAAGGACTCTATTGCTGGTTGTTTGATACCTTTCCCTAACTGTAAGTGCAATTGAAGTTGTGTAAAGTACGTATTTACTTTAACTCCAGCGTACATACATTTATACATAAATCTAGGAACTGGAATGCCATTTGGTTTAAACCCTTCCTGGTAAGAGCAATCCCTTCAAAAAAGTCACATAAGAGTCAGTAGCAAGGAAATGATGAATGACAAAATCCCAGCAGAAAGAAATGAAACTGCAAACTGCAACATGATCGATGTTTATACTGTCACCAAAGAACTTGATTACACATATACTCGTATAACTGCTATCGTATACCTATCCAATATACAATTAAGGAACTCCAATTAGATCGTTTGACATTAAGGGATCATTTGACACCCCCACCTTCTCATTTAGTGAAGTGAATTCTACTCGTACAGTTGATTAAGAAAAATTAAATCACAGCTGTCGTGGATGATAACGTCAAGACTCTACAACTTGTCACCCACGTAGTTTGTCCAGAGAGAGAAGTGCTTGGTGCCATGTTCAGATATACATATGTTGGCTGATTTTCTGTTACAGAGTCAAAATAGTGAAAAGTAACCTTTTTTTGAGTTCCCTGATGTGAGAATCTGTACAACATAGTTGGTTGATGATGCCGTGAGTAAGTAGCATCCTGTATCCGATTTGAGACAAGGAGGGTGCTATTAAACACCATTAAACCATGAATCACACAAAGATGGCGCACTCATAAACTAAGCTGCTTATGCAATATTGCGCAAACCATGATATTTTTTTAGCATTTAAAGAAACATCACCACATGGATATGGATTTCAGCAAAGATCTTACAGATCATTCCTTCGGCTTGCCATATTTATTTGCTGTGCTAGGTAAGCCTATACAAAGTCTCCTCTGCTGTAATAATGACCACGAATTTCATAAGTGAATCCTGGAAAAGGAGATGTTGGCTTACAACTTTCTATAGGCTTCTGCTTGATTGTTCGCTAACGTGAAATGACTCATACAGTAATTCCTTTACAGATTAAACTAAAGGAATATCTACTTGGACTGAACAAACTTGGTTGGAGAATCTAAGTCGGTGTCCTTTATTTTTCTTCGAACCTAAATAAGTACCTTATAGCTATTGATATAAGAAGTTAGGTGAGAGACGGCTAGGTTTGGACAGTTTTAAAACGGGAGAAGGAAAATGGTGTAATGGTTTAAAACCGTGAATGTATTTGTCGACGTTATAGCCCCTTATTCGTCTGAGTTCCATAAAATATCAAATTTCAGAATACATAGTCGTACTACGTCTTTCAGTAAAGAAGAAACCATGGGCGGCATCTAAACATTTAAAAACCACAAAGTATTTGGTGTTTACGGAATTTCTGCAGAGCTCCCACAGACCACGCCCACAATACAACCACTTATGAAGAAAGCTAAAAGCCGGTTATCACTTCCCTTGCTCGAATATTTTTTTTAAATCTATTATTGGATAGCGTCAATAGAAACTTGACTGGCATGTTGCCAATGGAGAATCTAAGGATCAGGAATATAGTAACGTAGATGGCAGCGGATCGGTTATATACACCGAAGGGTGAGTCCAAAGAACCCGATCAAGTGAAATCCGTAAATCCAAGACAACAGGAAAAGAGGCTGAATAACAAAAAAATTGAACAGTAGACTGGATGAATATTTTCGAAACTCATTGCTAGAAACCGTACAGATGGCGCTTTCCTATAGTAGGGACTCCACCTAAGTCCTACAAGCGAATGTACGGAATAAGTAAGCATCTTTCTTTTTTGAATTAAATGTATATTTAGATATATATGTATATATACGAGGATTTTTCCCAGAAGTTAATATTAGGAGGAGGGGATTTAACGACGAACTATACGAACTGTGCAACGACTTCGACCTAATCAAACTGCAAATCAGTCGTTTGAGGTGACTAGGATATGTAGAGCGAATGCTCCGGCACCCAGAGTCTTCGAATCAAAGCGGGAAGGGCAGCGAAGTAGATAAAGACCTCGCCTTACGTGGGGCGCACAAGCAGAGGGGGACCTCAATCGACTTGAAGTGCGCAACTGGAGGCAGTTAGCTAAGGACCGGGCTAATTGGAGAGGCTTGTAAGTTGAGGCCTAGGTTCACCGCGACCTAAGAGAATAAGTAAGTATATAAGTACATAAGTTCACCGTTTACACAATCTCCTTTCATAAGTCTCAGTGAAATCAATTTGTCTATTAAAGGTTTACATGCATTATATACAATATTGAGTAATTTTACCACTCTTTATAAAACTGAGTGTATATGCATACTTACATATGTACATATGTAAATAAACTGCATACAAATGAAAAACGATAAAGAAGCCAGCATCCTAAATCCCAATAATTAACACTTCCACTTCATATGGCATTGCGTTCGCATCACTGAATCTCTCTCCTGGATCTACTAGAATTGCAAGGAACCATATTTCATAATTTGAATCGTCTCGTTTCAGTGCAGTCAACTGTACATGGCGTGAAATAAATTTAAAAATTCACCTTAGCAATTTTTTTTTCTTCTACACAAGCATATGCATTGAACCGAGAGATTGGCAAAGGGATATGGATACGAATGCTCGCTCACCGTTAAAATTGCGGATTCGATGATTTTGTTAAAGCAAGATTCGCTTACGTCTGTGATGCAACGTGAATTCTCGCAAAAAATATCCTTTTATCCATTCTCAATTGTCAGTTTAATGTCCGACAAATTAAACTTGTCTGATTACGTCTACGACTACGTTTTCCTCGTGAACCACCGTCATATATGTATGAATAGGTATCTATGATCACATGAAACGTTCATGGGGCGGAAATCAATATCAAATCGGAAGAAACAATATTGCATCCATTTCATGGTAAATACGAGTACGTAGACTGCAACTCTAAAAGGAATGCAATTGTCAGTTAAACTTCTAAAAGGAGATTAAATCCATTTCCTTTTCATTTGTAAACTTAAATTGATATTTAGATCCATAGGTATATGAGTCATTTAATCCGCAGATAAATAGGCTAATCGGATGAATAAGTTGATGGTTGGTCTTTGGCGTGGTGGTCCATGAGAATGCTGCGATGTTGGCTCCGCATACAAATTATAGGATTTCGACATTTTTCTCTTCATATTTCTATGCCTTTGTGTGGGTAGTACGTGACGCCATTCAAAGAACGAAGCATTTAAATTCTGATCAACTCTTGTCGACCGCATAATGCATTCAGTACGTTTGTTCATGTATCCAGACGGAATTTGCAAAATATTTCACTAGAACAACGTTAGGTTTCACTTGAAATGCGGTTTCCGGTGTCAAATGGTCTTTGGCGTTTTGAGAATTGAGAAATTCAGGAAACAAATACGGCTCATAAGTTTAAGCCGCAACTGTGCTATTTATTATTATGTAAATATACAAATATATGTGAATAGATGGATATCCTAGGCTTAGTCACAACAATCAATAGATTTGGACAAATGTAGAGACTCTGGACTAAGTTCAAACTGTTTGGTACAAAGCGAAGAGGCAATTAGCTGGACAAGAAATATTGCACCAAGGTAGGGCTATCTTAGTTGGGTTAAAAGCAACAGAAAGCTACAAAACTAATCTAGAAAATAATTTCAGAAGGGTTTGTTCATTATTTGTGGGTTTGTGGGATTATAGTTAAGTAGTGTCACTTACTAGGGCAGCAAGTGTTCCCATACTGTAATAAAAAATGATGAAAATTTCCAAAATTTTATAACTTTTTACAGAAGAGAGCGCTCATGAGAGAGGAAGCAATTTCCACTAGAATTTCAGCCCAAGAAATTTCTTGGACAAGTTTTTGAAATTTGCCGAAGTTTACCTTTGACTTTAGTTCACGTTTAAGACTTTGTTGTACATTTGGAGCGCTCTGTGAATTTTGGGAGAGACAGTTCGAGGACAGATATAATAAATATTATATAATAAATATTATTATATTTAGATGCAGTTCCTTAGCTCGATTGGTGAGGCCGTATAGAAATATAGGTGTGTGCAAAATGTTGTGTAGGAATTCCTAGGCCAGGGGCCATCTGCAATGGAATTCACTAGTTTAAGGAACTCCCTAGTAACAGTACGATTTTTTAAAATTTATTTTGGGAATCCTTCGATTTCTGAATCTTATATATGACAGATGAGCGTATAATTGCAAGTTATCCGTCAAATCGTACCACGTGCTCTGTGCATATTTAAAAGAATGGGAAAGCTTATTTTGTCCTACATCCGCATAAGATTTAACTGGCAGAAGGAAAACTGTCATATGGAGTGAAACCAATCTAAAAAATACTTTACAGACTGCCAAACAGATGCCATCACCGGGCTTTATTTCTTCACAGTCAATGAATATATGTATTATAGATGACATTGATCCAGTAAAGTGCTGTAAATAACCTTTTTAGAATTTCATTTACATCAGTGCTTGTGCAATGTATTGAAATGTAGTTTTGTTTTTTCTATTCTTTGACAGTAGTATGGATGACAGCATCTTTCTAGTCAGAATCTTCATGGAACAGTGCCCTATAATAAAAATGTTAACATTATTTGGGACAGTTCATTATTCTCTGGAATTAAAGGGCTCTAAGAACTCTTACCACTCTGCTATTCAATACAGAGGATCAACCAAAAGGAGTTATTTTAAATTTACTGCATTCTGAAACTGTCAACATTAAACTTTCATTGTATTACTTATCGCAACAAATTAGGAGATTATTTAATGTGGATTGCAGGAATTGTGGATATTGGGTCATATTTATCTGAAAATGATGCTGGTGGCACCAAGCGATGTTGACTGACTTTTTTTTGCCTGGACCTGATGCTATCGACTTGAATGGCGGTGTCATATGCCACACAGCTGGAGAAACAATGGCGCCGTTGAGTGACAAATTTCGGCATGTGGCTTCTCGATGAGTTCAATTGACTGATGAGGCCATGCAATTTACCACCAACGATTCATGAACGAAAAGAAAACGCTAGCCATAGGATGAAAATTAGAATGAAAATATAACCACTTTATATACAAATGTTGCATAATTTATAATGACACCTATTGTTGGATTACTCTGTATAGACATATACACTATGCACAATATAGCGCAACTTAGGAGGCAATTCTGATAGGTTAAGGTTGGAGACATTAGACAATCAACAGAAAGAGGCAACTCCAGGTATTCGCTAAGAGGAAAGTTAAAACAAAATTGCACACTTTAACACACTTTATTGCAAAATGTCCTGTTTTCCTGCTGGTGTTTTGTCTTCACTTAGATCCAAGTCTACTTACTACAAAAAATGCCTATGATCTCCTCAATTCCTTAAATTGGGTAGATTAATTTTTGAATATAAAAAAAGCGTTAAAATACAGAAATAAAATTATAAAATGCTCCGTCGATATAGCCTTGCGAAATCAAATGTTTTTCAGTTCATGAAACGAAAGGTAACGAACCGACCCAAATTTTTCCCAGTTTGCTCTTCACTGGCCGTACCTCAATAAACATTACTTTTAATAACCAAGAAACAATCACTCCTCTTCCAGAATTGATAAATTACACATAGAGTATCGATTTGGGTCAAATAATGGGTTCTGCCTTCAAACATCGGAGTGTGTGCACAGTGTACCCATCTTCCATTAGTAATTTCCGGGCCAGAATGTCCTGCGAACACAATGATGGTTATCAATAGCTCCCCGGAGAACAATTTCATGAGAATCCTTTGCGGCACCTAAATCTCCCAAAGACAGTCTTATCAATATCCTGAAAAACGAATTTCTTGTAGGTTCTGTCTATCCCAATACCCGTTAAGGAATCCTCTTATGCGACTGAAATACATTTCAACCCGATTACATACCCGTACAACAATCTCAAAGTTTTTCAATTACCTCCTTTTCTATTTTTTTCAGATACATGTATATAGTATAGATACTGTTCGACAAGAAACAAAACAAAACAATTTGACAATCTGATTTCTCTTCAGTTTCAAACACTAAAACTAAAAAAATACATAAATACAAAAAAAAAAAAAACAGAAAAGAAAATAAATTCCAACAAAAGGGCAACCGAAAAGTCAAAAACAAAAACTTCCGCCGCATAGCCCAAAAAGCAAAACCCATTTCCAACACATACGTTTGGTTTTTTGTTTATATTTTTTTTAAAAGTAGGTATTTCAGAAACACAATAAAACGAAAATAAAAACAAAAGTACGAAATTAAAGTATAAAACGGAAAAAAATCTTCAAGAATTGAAACAAACCGAGTTGTTTCCTTCGTAGCCTTCCTGCAAACACACTCAGATACAAACACACACAGACAGGCACACAAGCACGAGCAGATCCTCAAGATAGGATTTGCGCACTCAAAACGAAATTCAACTTACTTTCTTCCTCGACATCTACACGATTTTCTAGCTCTGAAGTGCTCTTCTGGCGTCTTAGGAGTTTCTGCTTAGCTTGGCATCTTGGCAATTGAGGTGCACAGTCTCCATGTGTATTCAGCTTGCATATCCTGCACCGTAATCCCTGTCTAGTGTGTCCTATTGCCATGCATTCGCACAGAGGGAAAGAACATAACATTATCATTATTTAAGAGAAACTTGTAGAAAAAAAAAAACAAAAAAAAAAAAACAACAAGGAGCAAAAGCAATCCAAAGACACGAAGACGTATAAAAATGCAATGTAATACGAAAATAAATTCACAGCATTTTTTTTTCTTCTGTTTTTCTGTCCACGTTCTAAGGACTTTATGTGATACGCGATGAGCCAGGAGTTACATCGACCATAAATCTGGCGATAATGACGTATGACGTGCAGAGGCGTTCGTGCTTGTTTGTATAGGTTAGCTGATTCGCAGTCGCTGTCGCACATGCATTTTGTGGTGGTTAGGTGCGTTTTGCCAGGGACTATAAGTACAGGGATGGTTGGATGGTGGTGCAGAACAATTACCTCGAAGGATCTGTGAGCAGACATCGCATGCGGTGATTTTCTTGTATGTATACTCTTGCAGGTGATGACTTCCGTCTTCGTTGGGTCGGAGTGGTTGAGAAGGCGCACCTCCAGTGGCACCATTTCGCCTAAATACCAAATAATAAATTTTCAGGATTAGTAACTGTGTTGCACATCAAATGCATGTATACACGTTAATATAAATATATTTCAATGGAAGAGGTGTAATGTGTAGGTGGGTGGGGGATAAGGTGGACACGGAATGAGATAAGGATTATGGACGTTTAATTATTGTTCCTTTTGTTGTTGGCGCCGCAAAGTGGGCCGTGCGCTTAGTCTATGCTTAACGAAGGTAAAGTGTTAAGCTATTGTAATTGGATTCGATGGAATGGAATGGAAAAAGTCGAAGGAAGTATTTTGCGTACAAGGAGAACGTGGTACCTCTATCGTTGTGTTAAAAAAAAGTTCATAGAAAACTATGCTTTGATCTGAAAGTCAAATAGAAGTGACTAAAAAGAGGCCTTTTCGATCGGTTGACACAATTGAGCGTTTAATACAGATCGATAATTGCTTGGTAATTGACTTATTGGACTGGGTTTCGGTGTTATTCTTAATGGCTTTGAGGCTTAGCTTTGGATTTATATTGAACTCTTATTATGCTCACTGTATACAGTTACCGCGTTTTTTACCTTAGGAAGACAAAACGGTACCACAGCGGATCAAAAGCCAAACGTTAGAGAAGACGGAGTAAACCAGATATAAGATACTGTAAACAGGCGAACAAGCGAACGAAATCTGATTAATAGAATCCAATTCTCCTTAACGGTACCACTTAATAAATGCATTTTTATTTGAATACTCCTACTGGCCTTGTACATAAGGTGACGAAATTTTCGTTTAAAATCTGACTGAAGCAGATACTATTACTGTATGCTGTAGGGATTCGAACACTATTGGATGAAGAGTCCGATTCTCTCGATACGATTTGGTTGGTGCCGCTATAAGCTTTTGAGATTGGAAATCGTTTTACATTGTGTCCTTTTGCTGGAGAATCATTTTCCTGAGGTTAATACAAGTCCAAAGCAGGGACTAGCCTTTAGCCTATTTAATACATCGGTCATGGTAACCAACTTTCAAATAGACTATTGCAATGTTTTTTTAGGTTTCAATCCCTTGGTACTGATAGAACAAATCCAGCCTCACTGCAACTATAACAATATCAACAATTTGTAGATGTGACTTAACTGTCTACAATCCTATCGGATTTTGGACATCCTTCAAAAAGTTGACCTACATGACCAAAAAGCATTTTAGATCGTATTTTCAGTTAGAGTTGCATGTAAACGTTGAAAGTTTTGATAGACTTGAATGTATAGACGAAAGAGGATCGATAAAAGCAGGTTGTAGTAATGCGAAATGGTATTCTATATTCACTATTATAGTGCCCTTTATTATCAAGGCAAGGGAACAGCTCAATCCTTATGCTGAGGGTATGGTTACCCATCCTTTTTAAAAGTATTTTTATATACATATATTATCAACTGTAATGCTTATGTTCCCTACTCTGCAATGGCCAGTTGCATATACATATTTGTATATGTACAGTATGTATCCGTGTGTTTTCGGAACGAAAATTCGAAGAATACAATCTGAGACCATTACTACGAGTTCTAAGTCATTATTTATCGTTTTAAGCACAACAAGGTAGCTAGTCGACAGACAAGGACACTACTACTAGCACACTGTGTCAAGTATCTAATAACTGGTTTCCTTTGGGTTAAAAGCAAATTTTTCTTCATTTCTCATTCATCTCATTAAACATTTGTACAAAAGGAATTTTCAAAACCATAAGTAAGACATTGCATGAATGTCACAACTGTCGCAATGACTACTCTACATATGTAGATCAGCAGGCAATATATGTACATACATATGTATATATGATATTTTATATTCAATTACCATCTGAATGTACTCATAAATATTGTGTTTCTTTGAAATTAATTTTAAATTATGAATAACAAATAACTTCAATTTCTCGTATTGCTCCGACTTTGTCAGAAATCCCTTAATTTGCATTCATGTCAGCATCCTCTCAAAGCGTTATAACTCACACTTCGTGGTACCAAACTTCACCATTGTAGGTAAATAAGATGTAGTCGTAAAAAATTTGTCATGTAGAACAAGCAGTGGAAAAGTTAACAGCCAACGCATTGCCGCAAGTTGTATAATGTGTATCCGTGCAACTGCAAAGGCAAAGAATTAACACTCAACGCGGATGAGATCCTTTAAGCAAAATCGCTCACACTCCCGGAAAAGTGTCCCATTTGTGTGTACAATTTGCACTCGCAAATAATGAGTTGCACCTATTTTAACCATCCGCGCCAGGAACACATAGAAATAGTTGGGACAGAAAGAGGAAACTAAGGAAAAAAAAATAAAAAAAAATTAAAGGGAAAACGAAAACAGGACCAATGGTTTCTTTCAAGTAAACGTTGGCAGGTGTCTAATAAAGAGTACTTCTAGTGTTGGGTTAATGTTGTGATGTGGTCGCTGTTGTGTTAACGTTAAAAAAAGGATATATTTCTAAGGAAACATTTTAGAAACAATTACACAGGCTTTTTAAACGCAATACAATGGTTACACTTATTTTCTTAAATTTTAAACAAATACTCGTTTAACTAGGACGAAATACAAAACGAAACTTACACCGGAAATATCCTACTAATATAATGAGTACAAAATATATGAACAAACTACTCAAAGGAAATAGGGGAGCAATTATACTATGATATTAATGTCAACTGTTGTTACGGGGTATATTGTTAGATTTTCAACTTAAAAGTATGATGTAGGACGCTGGACAAAGTTTAATGTGGAACTACATCATGAAATGACAAGCTAACGAATCAAACTACCATAAATGGATTTTCTAACTCAAATAAGCTGAAAAATATATAACATGAGTGAAACTACAGTGTATGTAACAAAATGGTGTACTGAAAATGTTTTTTTTTTTGCTTACACGCAGTGCTTTCTTCTTTAATAATATAATATACAGGTTACTTTTGTTTCAGTTGCAGTTCAGTCTAATTATGGAATTTTAAATAACATTGTTTGTGCTCACAGCGAATTGGCAATACTAACAAACATTTTTTTAGTTGTTATAAATTTTAATTCTTGAATTTGATGATAAGTTGCACTAAGAGACATGAAAATATATTTTTTTTGTTATTAAGTGATGTGGATACGAGTGGTAAGGACCCTATAGGTTTTCCATTAACCAACCTGGGTAGAACTCTATGGAGATAGAATCCACGAAGTATTAACTGGTTCAGTTTGAAAAAACGCTTTAGTGAACATAGTATTTGACTGGTTCCTTCGTCTTTGGTTGAGACAGGGCCCTCTCTTCCTGGTTAGTTGCAATAGAGAGGGCCCAGATCAAGTATATTAACTTTTAATAAAAAATATGGAACGGAATCAAAATGGGACCTACTCCATCAAACTGTCAAGATGAGATCTATGCAAAATTTCCCAAAGGGATCATTGTGGTAGGAGGTTTTTAGTGTGAAACACTATCTGTATAATATATGACTAACAACTAGGTAAGTAACAACTAGGTAGGTAATCTCAACAATTAATGGTGTACCATCATATTTCGAACCCAAAACGAACAGTGAAGAGTTAATATCAAAAATGTAAGGAAAATAAAAACCCTCTGTGGAAACCAGGGCTTACGTGACTTTCGGCCTTAAATATGTATGTACATATATAAAGAAGTCAAAAAAGTCATCGAAAGTTAATCAACTGATAGCCAGCTTCAAACATTGAATACTGCCCTGTTGAAACAGTGTGCAGAATCTAATTGATGATCTTCAGGAAAAGGATATTATTTATTATTTTGTATTAAAATGTTTTTTTTATAAAAGAGTCTTTTATATAGGCACGGTGGCAGGCTTACCACGATTTTGGTGTGCTTTATTTCATTCTAAACTTCATTCTATGGGTTTGGTTTTCCATGTAGTGGAAGAGAACATGTCCAATGGCTAGATTATCGGTTCTTTATGAACAAAAACGAGATATGAAAACAGTCACTAATTCCAAAGTCGGTACAACAAATCTTATCACCTTGAGCTACATAAAGTGATAGATGACTTAAGATTCCAGAAAAACTGATGCGGCACATTTTATTTTACAAACCCCTTCAGCTGCTAAAATACGCAGGTTTAGGAAGCTGTCTTGAAATGAACAATCTTGAAATAAAACCAAATATCAGCTGTCCGCGATCAACGGTATATAAATATGCAAACCCACGATCTACGAAATATCATTGGAACTTAGGAAGAAAGAAGTTAAGGACAATTTCGGAAAAAGAAAATACTTCTATAGAACCTGCCTCATGCCAGATTATACTCTTTGATGCTAGTCAAACGTTCGCGTAAGATTGTACTTTGAAAAATTAAACCAAGGAACCATTTTGCGCTGTTTTTAATGCCGTACTTTTTTAATCTCTGTACTCCGGTAATAGGGAATAGGCTTCGGAGTACATTGAAGGGTGACGAGTTATGTTGATAAATCTTCTAAAATAGCAATAAGCTAATTCGTTTGACGACTCTTTGTTTGAACAAGGATTTAACAGCGCGTTTAAAAGTGGCAGTAAAGACTAGCATTATACTTTCATATGCATAAAGATAAAAGGATATTATATAAATTTTCAAAGTATAACTTGATGCCGCACTCTGTCAAATGCCTTAGCATAAAATAAATTGGTTTTTGAAATAATGAGGTCCATAGAAAGGCTAATTTGATGGTCTATTGCTAAAAATAGAAGATTCACGATTCAAGATTTCGTTCACTTGAAAACATTGTCACTGTTCTGCAAACATATGTGACAAGTTGTGATCAGAATGCATCACTATCTTTCAGACCATCAGTGTGTTGAGATCATTAAGTCCTCTTAGGATTATATTGGTTATGAAAGTGGAACTTGAAGTGGATTTTCAACAGCCCAGGCAGACTAGTAGCCTCTTGTGAATTTTATCCTTGAAATGTGAACATTTTCTTCACTCTAGAGCCTTTATGGTGATAGACTATTTGTTCCTTGTGATTATCCAGATTATCCTAGAGAGCTGTGAATGCATTAAGTATATGGATGAGATATAAAATCATTCCGTGTTTAAAGAAACAAGTGATTCTGTATGCTCTCAGACAGGATTCTAGGCAGACGAAAAATTGTTTGTGTCTCTATAATAAGAGATAATAATAATAATAATAATAAGAGTCTCTTTGGTTAGCCGTCGTTTTCTATTAAATACAAGTGTATACTGAAGAAATTTTGAGTCATTTGAATAAGGGAAAAAATCTAACTCAAATGATTTGATATGGAGATCTCTATAATGAACACTCCCCCCGAAAGTGTTCGTTCTATACGGTATTTGAAATTAGTTTGGTTGAAATTAGTTAAACTGACAATGGTTGAAAATAATGCATAAGGAAACGAAGTAATTTCCTTTCTTTCTTCCATTATTCCAGAAATTTTAAATGTCTTTATTTGGCGAATATCTTTAAAAAAGTTTAATTCAAGTATGTAGATGTTTTTGTAGACCTCTTGACTATGACTTGACTCTTTGTCTTGCTAGTCGATTTCCTTGCCTTCGATAAAGTGTTAACTTCAGCTAGTAGGACTAGTAGGACTAGTAGGCTAGGAAATGTTGTTTATGTATCACGTATCAGCAGTTACGGATCCTTCGAAAGTCTATACACAATTGCACAATAATGCGATGTATTTTCAGTGATTTAAAAAAAAAAACTGCAAATTTGCGACTATAAAACTATACCGACTTTATATAGTTTACATGGATACACTAGTCGGATTGCAATTAAACCACTTTGGTCATTTAATCTACCAATTGTGTAGTGTGATGTGTTTGTAAGATACAAACTCAGCAAGCATGCATATTTAAATTAATCAAATAAATACTTACATATGTAGATGTAAAAATTATTATTTTATTATATATAACTGTCCTAACACATAAAACTCTGTTTATTTTCTGGATTATCGTATAAAATGAATGAATGCAATAAAATTAACACATGTGGCTTGTCAGATTAAAAACTGTCAAATCTACTGGGAATGAGGGCAAACAATATTAGCGATATACTACACTGCAACGAATGTGAAGGGTTAAGGGGCAACAGGACAAATGCAACTACGATGGAGAAGCAACTATGATAAAATCATTATGCAAATATAATATGAACTTTAAAACTTTTATTTTATTTTATATTTTTCGATTTCAAATGACAACACAATTCAATGAACAGTAGCAATGAATGAAACAAATGTATCGATATGCAATTAATATAAAACAGAATTTTTGTTGGTTGTTACCTTAGGGTTAAAACGGTTGAAACGGCGTGATACATTTGGTTTGATCGGGGATGACTTTAGAGTTTTTGGTTACGAATTTGATTTGATTTTGATTTTTGGCATAATGATAGGTGAAATTGAATAAAATTAATTTGGCAATTATTACAAAAATTATTTCAGTGAGTTAAATTAGGTATCTATAATAATAATTTAAGGCCTAGGGTGATATAACATTGTTATTTACAAATTGACTTAACTAAGAGACAAATGGAATTTTACTGGGCGAAATTTTTCTATGGTGTATTTTCTAGGACGTCACAACCTTAAAAGAAATAGGCATAGAAGTTGAGTCCTATTCTCTTTCGTACTACGCGATTTCTAGTAAAATTTCTATTTCTACTTTTTAATAAAGGTACTTCGAGAATTGTGATAGGGTCTATTATTTTCAGTAGCCGTGGCGTCTGAAGGACACATTTTGCTATAATTAACTGGTTAGCTATAATCTCCACTTCATTTGAAGTGAATTTAAAGTTATTTTATAATGAACGCCAGTACCGTCGGCAAATTGCGTATAGAGTTTGCTAAATATTTCATCACATAGGATATACTTATGTAGATGGATATGACTGAAAGAAGTAATATTTGACCCAATATTTTGGACTGGGTCTCCAAAGTCTGCATTCACTTTCGATGTTTTTCTCCAACGGATAAGTATAAATCAATAAATATAATTATAATATCTTAAGATAAACTTCGTAAGTAAATATATATACATATAAGATATATCTTAAATAAAATATAAATAAACCAGTTCTTAAATAAATATATATACCTATGTACATATACACAATAAATGTGCTCATAATATGTAAAGTAGAAGTCACTTATACATTTACAAAGTTTTTTTAGAAACACAAATTTTCTTTGTTAGGATTAAAATAAAAGTAATTAAAAAAAAAAAAAATAAGAATTAACAATTAATTATTTAGTTAGGTTACGTCGAAAGACATACATAGGTGAAGAATTAAGTTTAGCTAAGAGCGCCCGCCAGTAGGGCCAGTGAGTTAGTCATAACATAGTTAAGTTAGTTAAGGTAGTTTTAAGCACTTTTGTCTAGCATGTAAGATTTTCTGAATTACTATAAATAAATATGCAAAAAAAGAAAGAAATCACTTATTACGACCAGTCGTCTATTACGTTCACTTTTCATTCATTTCATTGGTTTCATTATATTTAAAATATATAACAACCGCTGGATATAAAGCCCTCATTTATACGGTTCTGTGACCTGGTTCGAGAAGAGGGTAGTCTAAAATATTTGTACTTGTAGAACATTTTGCCTATTTTAAGTTTTTGCGTTTGTACAGTTCTCCCACTCACCAATTCACTTATATTATGCTTAAAAAAATTAAGGTTAAGTTAATAATCGATAATTTTAAAAAAAACATCCAAAAAGATAGCGTAGCTAGCCCACATCGTTCAACAAATCAGGAATATCAGAAGGATGAAGAAGAGCTAATACACGAAACAGTTTGGATCAAAAAGAAAAGACATAGCAAAAAACACAAAGCTGGTTTTTCACCTGAAGTCGAGCCACAAAAAGTCGACAAGCGAATAATGTTGCACAACAAGCGTTCATTTTCAAAAATACATCCTCTGCCACCAATAAATGTTGTTGGGATTACGGGATATAACAAGTTGCATTGCCTTCTTTAGAGAACGTTGGCATCAACATTTAAGTTAAGTAATATCTCTCCGCAACAAAACGTTGAACGTTCCGACAACTACCGAGCAGTATCGCAACAATTAAATAGCGAGAAATAAGTACGAAATAAGTTAAAAAGGCCTCTGCGTGTATTGGCAAGAGGACTGCATCCTTCGTTCACTAAATACATCATGAATCCTTGACGCCGTCAATACCATCAGAAAAGAAAAGCAACATTCGATATGAGATCAAGAAATATTAGTTACACGGGGACTTCCACTATTTAAGCTAAGTTTCCATAAAGAAAATAGAGATTTAATTTACGGTACTCAGATTATTTTAAAAATCGTATACAAAAATGAACCTATGCGCAAGATTACACAATCGATCCCACAGTGTAAGCGCTGCCAACGATTTAATCACACCCAAACGTACTGCCAGAAAGAGCTTCGATAACGCTCTATCTTATCGTCAAGAAGAGAAAACAAATCCCAAGTATATGTTCAATAACTATCGAGCTGCTGTAGCAAAAAATCATCCAAGCTCTAGCAAGAAGACCTAAGCTCAAGCTGTGATTGCGGAAAACAGTGATAGCGAAATTTCACAAGATCCTGTGTCTAACGTCTTTTCCATAATTCTTGCTAAACTTAGGAGAAATGGAAAAAAAAATTATTTTCAAGAAACTGTAACACGCGCACTTCATCCGCACCAACTTCAAGGAAAAGAGGAAAACATAGACTTAACACCCAAAAACCCTCTTCAAGTACGGAGTAAAGAGGAGAAGGATCCGCCACAACCATAAGTACTTAATTGTTACCTCTCAAGACAATGGAAGTTATTTTTTTACTGTTTCTTTCTTAAAAACATACAAATAAAATATGATAAAGTACCCTCTATTTTAATATCCAAAACCTCGAAACCAAACGTAATTCCTAGGGAATCATAGGATGTGGGGTACACCACTAGCCTGAAATCCAAAACACCTTGGCCTCTTTAAACTAAGTTAACGTTTCAATAAACAGCAAGTCTGGAACGGGAAACTGGATACAATCTCCGACTCTGTATTTGAAGGATAAAAACAGACTTCCGTCTTGACAGATCTGACGGATTGACAACAAGAACTGTATTATTTGAACCAAGTTTACAAATATCTCTCAATCCATAATTCCATTTCATTATCTACTTCTCAACCTCAACCCCAAGCCCTCCCGTTCGGTGGTCTGAAAGAAGTAATGTCTGCACGAAACAATGATAGTGTTTCAAGTCATTTGGAAAGCTTAACGAAACTTCTCACATTTTATTGGCAACTCAGCAATCTAGAATTTCCCAAATACCCATAAACTCAAGTATAATAGCAAACACTTAACTCAAGTGCACCTAGCAGAATACTTTGGCCCGATGTGCATACACTGACGCGCACGTAAGAACTATTCCCTATTTCTAACCCGACTATAAAAGTTGTGCAGGATTTCAACTTTACGCTTTGAGATTTCTTGTAATAAAAGTTCTCGTAAAACTTTTCATAACGATTTGGAAGTCATTTGCATTTAGCTGCGAAAGATTTGATAGTGCACCGCGCGCAACGAAGAAGAATGAATTGTGGGTGAGCTAGGATCCTTAGACCTTTCACATAACACCTACGAATTGTCTCCCACGAATAAATTATTAAATTACATTTAAGCGATAATGGGATAAGATGTAGGTTGCGTCACTTGCTGATGAAAACACCCATTTTTTGCTACTTAGTTGGAATTATGAGATTTTAATGGATTTAAGGTAAGTGAGGTAAGCAGATATCCTTTTATTATGATTGTGCCGCAATTGCTTTAGATTTTATTACGGTGGGTTTTATGTCTGACAGGATAAGCATTTCTTCAACGAATGGAGACGACGACAGCGACGACGACGACGACAACGCATGTAAGGAGGATTAATTGTATAGAATGTGTAATTGATGTCCCATTCCCGAGTGATATAAAAAGAGGATTTGTTTGAAAATCCCTAAGTTTTTGTGCATATTTGCTTGTGGATGAATGTTAAGGATTTCTATTCAATACGATAAAGTTTTGAGCACTCGCTTGGTAGGTAGGTGCTCTTGAAAAATTGAGTGGGTTCCCTGCTTGTGTTGGCATTATGAAACTGATATTTATTTCGAGATGGAATGTCTTTGAATAGAATACAAAGTTCGTTATTTATTACCAGGCATTAACTTCTCGTGGCCAAACACAAGGACGGGAATAAATGTACGCAGGAACATGCTCGCTTTTTGAACAAATCTTCATCGACTAAATGCGAATTAATATGCAGAAACGACTCTGTTCTTGATCTGTGATTCATTATGAATATTCTTGTTAATATAATACTACAGCATCCTCTAGAGCATAGAACCTGTGATTAATTCCTGAAAGCAAATTGACATGAAGACTAACAATTATTAAAGGAATTTGAGAAAATTAAGAAGGTCATGTTGATTCCTAACTCCAGCAGCAAAATAACTCGACTACCGTAAAACTAAACAAATTTATTGTCAATATGATAACAAGGAGGTATCAATCCAATGATTGTACGAGATTGGGGTAAAGTGGGCAAGACGCAACATAGATATGAAAGAGTGTCGTCCATACCTGCGTCGTCTCTATATGCAGAAAGTCGATAAACTTGGGCGGAACTGTGCGATGCTTAAAGGCTCAAGACCCGTACCCGTACTATAACATGTTCTTTTGGGCAACAATATAATTAATATATGTAACTGGTAAAGCACATGGTATAACCATTGTATTTTTCGGCCGTTCTACGCTAACTTGTCAATCGCTAGGCATTTAGGCACTCCCTTCCGAAAGACTGGAACAACACGTGGCAGAAGAGGTGCCGAAAGGATCCTAAGTCCTCGTTCCGACGAGAATATCGCCGCTGTACCCGCACATCGTAGCTAACACGGTTAATGCAACTGAGCGATACTGAACCGTGATAAACGAGTTTTTATTGCTGACCTACAAATATGTCCTACTTCGGGAACACAGCAAACGCAGACCCTAGCAGACCTTCCATTCAAGAGGTAAATAATGCACTTTAAGAACAATAATTTTTTGTTAAAATTCTCTTTTTGATAATGAGCAAGATGGCTCTACTTTCAGAGTACTCATAACTTAAAGAATGAATATACATATATGCTTCTACTTGATTTATACGAGACCAACCATGCACACAAATTTATAGGCTATCGTATTTTCGGGTTGAAGGAATGGTATTTCATTATATCTCATCTCTGACTGCAGTTTAATCCCCTGACTCTGACATCTACTCCTTTGGTATTTCGAAGAAAAAAAAAATTAATTAAAATAAGTTGATCTGGATCAAAATGCCGGAGATACGTAGACATTTTCAAACCCAACTAAAGATATATCAATTTTTGAAGAAATTTATGTTTATATTAGACTTAAACTAAAAAGAAACTGCAATTTTATTTATGAGTTCGAAAATGGAAATTGCAAAACATCTTACAAATTTATTACTTATGTTCAGTGATTTTCCATACAAAGCTTATTTCATAGTTAATGATGATATAATAAATTAAATTCCAATTAAATAAATGTCTTTACATACAACATTGCTGCAATGCCAATGTCAGAGACAAACTTGGTACTGACTGCATACGGTGGTTGTGATATAAAATGCGGTAAGTTCACTGAGGAATCTCTCTTATATTGTTCATAGCAGTCGACATACTATGTATGTTTGAAAAAACATTCTCTATCTTAATTACTTTTTGATTGACGGAAACCAAATTAACGTTTACATATACATAAACGTTTGATTGACGCAAAATGCAATTAAGTTTAAGACACATAAATAAAGGATTGTTAAATGGAATTGTACCAGGATTGGATCAGTGACTTTAGCATAAAAATTGTTTTATCAAAAATCACAAAATGTGCAATTGACAAATAATAAAAAATTTTATAAAAAATTGTCATTAAAACCTTCTTGATTCTATTCGCCAGAAAAGAAAAATTTTAATCTACAGAATAAAATAATCTACTTATTAAGGCTCTTCATCTGAAAAATTTCAATCCCATTCGCGTGATAATTTTACATTAACAAAAAGAAAACAAAGGCATCCTGCATTAGGATACAATTCGTTTGGAAATGATCGTCTTATACCCTAACCTCGTTAATATGTAACTCGTAGAAAGTGGGTGTGTACTTAGAGAATCGATGGGTGAACCGACCGTTCACCAGTGAGTGGATTTCAAATAAAAAAGTAGACTTGTACTGCTTTTCTTTCTAAAGAGCTCATATAAGGACACACGACATTAATATATGTACATACACTGTAAAGGGCCTATAGGATTAGTTCTTTGTGTTATAAATTATGTGTCTATTTTAATATACCCCTAGAACAGGGTAAAAAAGTGGGCGTGGTTACATATGTTATATTGGTAAATTATGGATAGTTTGAATATCGTGATATTTCGTTTTAATAAGATATCATGTACAATAATGAAGTTATGTAAAGGTATACTTGCACTGCTCCCCTTTCTCAAATTACTAGATCTGACTCCTCGGAGCTCAAACTTTGTCTTATCGATTTTGTTGTTTACTGATCACGAGTAAACATATGTACATGTGTGTATACATTCAAGGTCTATTTTAATTAATTCTCTATGTTATAAGCTATGTGTCAGTTTTCATATACTCATAGGATAAAGCCTACAATTATAACGCCCAGTGGGTAGTATTTCCACACAATCATCGAAAATACGTTGTAGACAACAATTTTAAGATTACACCTCAATGTACTTATAAATAGATAAGGCTTTGAAAATGGAGAAAAAACAGAATACACTTTCGCGTTTTTCTGGGGATCCTCTTGGTGGTATATGTAGTTTGAATTCTATCCAAGAGGTGCAAAGTGGCTTTAGGTGCAGCAGATCAGAAATGAACCTTGTAATTCAGCTTGAGACTGATAACTCATCTGTATAATTCAGCCAGATCAGAGATGGTAAAGTATTTCTTGGGCCGTCTGACAGACATCCCAGAGTAAAACTGTCATGAGAAAGCTTCTCAAATAATACGATACAAAATTAAACATTCGTGTGAAGAATATAACACATGCAACACAAATGCTTATGAGAAGCTAGACCCTGGATCCCATCGACCTGTTGCGCCAAATATTTATTTTATATTAAGACACTAAGTATTTTATTGGACTCGAAAATCATCGCAGTATAATTTTCTTCATAATTCTTGTACCTTAGAGGTTCATCAGAAGTTCGCCAGAGACGGTGAGGTGAACAAAAGGAACTTAAGTATTACCTAGGAATTAAAGCAAAAATGTCTGCTCAGTAATTCTACCGAGTAGTATAGATGTCCCACCTCTCGAGCGTCTGATATAAGATTCAAACTATTTATTATACCTGCTAGTCATGCGACACAGCGTCTTGCAGTATCTAATGATGGCTTGGAACGTTTGATCAAAATGCTATTTTGCTTAAAGCAAGGCGATCCACAAGTCATTATGATAAAAATTAAATTTTAAATTTAAAACCAGAACTATGCATTAAAAATTGCATTTCAAGCTGTGTTTGAACAAAGCTTCTATGAATTAAGTTCTTTGTCAAATATTGGGTCAACAATTGGGTTAAACATTAACTGAGGAATATAAGGAAACAATACACGACATGCGTACTTTCCAATTTAAAAAAAATTGTTGTTTGCCCAAAATCACAATAATATTTAGCTATTTAATTGATATATTTTGATTGCTGTTAACCACATATTAATATGGTAATATCAGACGGGAATATTTTACTATGACCGATTATTTATTGCAAACATAGAAATAAATAAGCTAAAACGTTAAATAGGTTCATTATATGCATGCGTACATATCTCCTCTATAAATAAATTTAATTACGTTCTATTTCTTGCTCGTTATATATATGTATATATTTTTTTTTTATATATTATAGCTTATGCAATTATTGCTGAATAAATTTATCCATAAAATATGAAGCTCTAATTATAATAATGGATTCATTTATAATTTTTCACAGCTGCATATTAAATTAAGCAAATTTCGCGTAATTAGTTGATTTGCTTTATTAAAACTGTGTACAATACTTAAATATCCAAACATAATGTATGTACATAGGTATAGCTTTTCCCCACATTTTAATAGTGTGAGGTTTTATGACTGGCTATCATTCCTGTTTTTAATTTTATCCATGTAATAAATATTTCTGACAACTAAACATGTTTTAAATTTAAAATAAGTATTTCAGTTAATTTTGTATATTAGTTACACGTGGTGCTTGTCTATTTATCCGTTCGTCACCTGGTAGTTCTCATTCCATCTACCCTCTTAATAGATTGAATTATAATCTGAATTTGAGAGCATTTGCAAATACAGATTATCAAGTTCGAAGCACTGTAACGTAACATTGCACTATTCTACATCTCAACAGAAGCAGTTGATGGACCTGTAGGTGTTAAAGTCACGTTTTTTCGCTCATATTTTAGAGCTAGGTTTTATGGGCTGCAGATTCCACTTCATTTATGACAGCCGTGACTTTAGCTACACAGCGGGGAACTGTGGTTTTACTAACCCTATGTCACCCGTCACTAAGACTACGGTTGCGGTTTGTGGGAGACATTAATTTATCCTTTAGCCTTACGATCTGAAACACGCAATTTTTCGACCATTATTTATGTTCGTCGATTTCGAAATTATTACGAGGCTTATAAACTTTAACCACGCGATGTTGTTCTTCACCACTTCCACATACTCGTATATTGCACTCGGGGGACACGAATCTGTTTATCAACACACGTGAATAGTACTGCGGAAAGTCAAAATAGTACGAACACAGTACATATAGTACCTCTTTTATTTACGTTGGTTTCTTTAAGTGAAAAATATATTTCATTTTCAAAATTGCTAGATCAAAGTAATTCATGTATTACAGAAGATTCAAATATCTATTTTAAACCTAACTTTCATTTTCACTTGCACCTACACCCATAAGGCAAGTATTGGTTTCCTGAAAATGTTCGAGGTCGAGATTTTAAATATACGTGAGAGTACTATGATAGAAAAACTAAACTGTGTCTGCCAATACCGTCTTTCTGCCTCTGCAGGAGGCAACACCCTAAATGGTTGGATTTAGATCAAACTTCATATACATATAGGGTTTGTGGAATAATCCCGAAACCGAATTTTTGTTTTAGCCCTTATATTAGCGGAACTTTAACGTAGAACTAATTTTACAAAAATACGATGTTTTCTTGGCCAAAAGGTCAATTTAGATTGCAGATGGTTGACAAATGCCCTAACACGTTTTGGCCAAAATATTTTATAGCGGTTCTTTTACAGAATCAAGAGTTTACAGCCACTTTATTCAAAAACGGCTCCAACGATTTTGTTTAAATTTTATATTAAAACTAATCTTTTGAAATACAATGTGTTTAGGCAAAACTTCTTTTAAATACGATTTTTTTTAAAACGGCTGATATTGTTTTATGTTCATACATATATGTATGTATGTATAGACAGTGTTTATAAAGTGCTATAAGATGGCATGCCACGTTTCTGGTCTAATCGCCTTTTAGCAGTACTTTGCTTATAGCCAACTTATTAAAGTAAGCACGATTGTCTCGAAACTCCTAACGATGAACCTAGTTTTTATGGCATACCAAAGTTTTAGGGGAAACTTCTTAGAACCGACATACATACATATGCACTTTTTCTCAAATGCACGCAAAACTTATAGATGTAGGTGCAAGTTTGTATGACCCATTCGTGCACTTTATTACTTTAAATTTGTTTGTGTTCTTAAGTTTCAAGTCTACTTACAAGAGTACATTACTTACTGCCCATTGGTTCCAATTGCATTTAAAACAAAGTATTTTACCCGTAAATCAGTTCTACAAAACGAAAAAGGAGAAACTAAAGAGGAAACATAAATCCTCACAGAAACACACATATACTCAATGAAAGAAAGAATGATTTGTACATATTTAGTGACCAACTACTGGTCAAGCAGAATAAATTGCTTTATTATTCGCTCTGTTCATTAGCTAAGTCAATAATGGACAGTCAATTTTTGAAGGTTCACCCAATCACCCAATTCTTGACCCAAAAGAGAATCAAAACGTCCAGCTTGTCACCCCTTTTCATATTTTTTAAGTGAAGGAATTTTTAAAAATCTGAAATGTCACTCAAATAAGTAATGACGGGAAACATCCTCTACATTCGTAGAAGTACCAACATGAAAACATGAATGTTTTAAAGCAAAATAGTTGTAATTAGCCAATTTAGGTAAATGAAGCATCAAGTACAGCTGCTTTTACCTTCTTAAAAAACTATAATTGAAAGTTACAACAAAATAAACAACGAAAAGTTGAAGTTTACAGTAAAAAGTTTGTAAGATACCCAGGTAGAGATATAAAAAAATTTGTCCTGACAAGGAAAAATGCCACGAAAAAATGTCATCCATTAATTAAACTTTAACGCCTAGCTCATTTAGATCATGATAAATGGGAATTGATTATTTTTTCTTTACTAGTTAATTGTTTGGTAAGAGTAGTTGTGAATAAGTATGTACTTGCACAAAATTAAGTGACATTGTATCTATATTATACAATTGCTTTTTAAAAATGATGGAAATGGTTACTCCCTGTCCTGATATATGTATATAAATAAAACAGGGAGCATACAAAAAAGTTCATCGTTATCTATAGTATATGCATAGTATATCGTTAAACGGAAATATGTATGTAGGACAGTGCGCGTTTGTGGACAATGGGAGCGTTAATGATATCAACTGAAATGGGCACAAATCCATAACTATGTATGTAACAGAGATATTAACAAACCTACTAACCACAGTTTCAGAGCAGAGCTAATAAACGGTGTAATTACATCTCAGGGGAGTTCCTCCACCACTTGTGTGGTCGATTGATTTTTTCAAACTCCTCCGAAAACTGGGATATTAAGGCCACGATTCCATGGAGTAAGCAGGCGACGGTTGATGATTATCATCAACAACGAGTATAATGATTTAGCAGGTACAGATTGATGTAACAATCGACAGTACGTACCCAGTACCCAAAGAGTACTGGTATTCATAAGGGAGTATAGTTACTCCTTAGGTCAGGTATCTAAGCAAGTGTTATGTTAAATAAAAGATTGAATTGAAATGCTAAATGTTATGTGTGATTACATAGTTAGCCATACAGTGTTCATTGACATCCAACCTTTATCCAAATTCACCATTCTGGTTCGTGTTGTTGATGATTCCAAAGCTCAGTACTGCTTCATTGTTTCTATATAAAGAACAAAAGCAATTAAATCTACTGTGTTATCTGAAAAACAGGGATTTTTCAGATTGCAGCGATCTCTTACTGAAAAACTCACCAATGGTCCAGCGTATTGGACCGCCGAACTGTACCGAACCCGGCCTTCGATCCATCTGTGCACATCTTTCCAGAGCAGAGTCATTCAAAATTGCTCCATATTCCAGCAATACAGAAGAATATTATTCGAATTACTAGAAATAGTGCTACGGCCAATATTAGCACAAGCACAAGTTTCAAAAATAGATATGTACACTTATACTGCACTTTTTCCTGAATGGTCATAAATTTTATCCTCCTAGTTTAGAAATGTACATATCTATATACACTATGAGTAACTATCTCTAATATTGCTCTGTGTTACAAACCAGGTATCAAATTTGATACCCTTAGGATAGGATGCAAAAACTATACCTTTCCTAAATTTAGTTGTGCATTGTTTCTCTACAAGGACAAAGTATTGTCCAATCGGCGATGTTCTTCAAGACATGTTTGACATAGTATAGTCAATATGTTGATTCTAAATATTTCTGACGTAATAAAACTTACACGAAATAAACAAAAAAAAAAAAAAAAACACCCGTTTCATAGCATAAGCTCAGTACATTCGCTTTGCATGACTAACCATTAAAAACCTTCCTTATAATTACGACGATTGAATTTAAAATATTCAATAGAAACCATAATTCTATTTCTTTTATAGAAATAGTTTTGCCGCAAACAGGAAGGTCGCCATCAAATAATACCCTGAGAAAGTTTTAACCCAACTGAAAACCCTCTTAAATAAATTAGTTTCAACACAAAATGAAAGCAACTCAAAAAGGTTATTTTGTGACTTTTTATTTTATAAATTTGTGATATAACCATGCCAACTGCATACCCCTACGAGATGAAACTAAGAGAAAGAGCACAGAAATTCTATTGAGCATCTTTTGTGTGGAGTGGATGTCTCGAATTAGGTATCAGATAACACCAGACACAAAAATTCTTGTATCCCGTCGAACAATGATACCAAAACTATATACCAAGTAGCAGAACTTCAAATCAAATGGAGACGAAAAATACTTTGATGCAATTTATTGTCACGTACAGATACTTTACAGGGTGAGACATTGTCATGCAAGGTTTCCCAAAAGGGAGAATCATTTTTGCTGTGATAATGATTAAACTTTGAATGGATTTTTCCTTTACATTTTGGCTCATACGAGTATTCAGTAAATTAATTTAGCATTTAATTTATAAAGCCACACAGTCACTAAGTGGATTGAAATTAAGAATTGCGTTAAATATCTAAGATTCCCGATTGCCAGTAAGTTGTAGTTAAAATTCTGTACAATTCGTCAAAATGTTACCAAAATAACTTACTACTGACTACTTATGTTGTGCAGACTAAGTCTTGTGAGTTTGCAAATTGAAAAATATTGTGTTTCATCATCAATCCTAACATAACCGTAGATTTGATGAAGTTACCTAATGGTTGAAATTTATATTTCGCCATTAGTTGCTAGAGTAATCCACTTTCCATTGTGTTGTTAATCTCTGAGTGAGTTTAATCTGGCGGTGAAAAAAGCATGATTGCAGGCCAATGCGTAATATAGAGTACAACCTTATGCTGACGATGCTATCAATATTAAGGAACTACAAGGCTATTACCACTACTACTTACTTACTACTACTACATTTAGGACTATAAATCGGACTATTTATTCTTCTACACTTTTCAAAAAGAAGAAGGACGATAGTAGACAGATTTTATTGGAAATGTCCACTTAACCGCATGGACTTGAACCAGGTAACCAAATTACTTATATGTCAAAGCTTGTCTGGGTCTATCTTAATTTTAAGGTTTCGCCCACCTTAATATGAAAATAGTTTATTTGAGTTGTGATCGTCAAAGTAACAAGTCGAAAGCACTTTAAATAAAAGGTAGGATCAAACAGTCGTTTGGGGTTGTGATTCCTTGAATATTTTATTTCGGTAAGAAAAGATATTATAACACAAACGATTTAAAGAATCTGAAAAAATAGCAAATTATATCAAAAGGAATTGAGAAGAACATAAAACGTATAGAAAGTCTACAATCAGTGGGCGTGGCAGCTTGGCATTTTTTTTTTCGAATTGCAACGATGTTTTCGAATGTGTTTTCCACCAAAAAGGGGGAGTGGCTAAAATTGATACATTTTTTCCATTTCATAAAAGATAGTGAACATGGGAGTTGGTGGATTTTAAAATGTTGTACACTTGTACTGCTTTTATACCTTAGAAGCCCAGTTATTAAATTTAAACCTCTTAGCTCAAAATATAAGGCCCAAAAAGTGGATACATACGAACACACATGACTCAACTGTTTTCCCTATTGATGCTGATACTTTATATGGTCCATTTCAATTATCTCTCAACGTTAGGAACTATGTACATACATATGTATCAAACTTAATATACCCTTGGATAGGGTACAAACAGAGCTCTGTTATTCCAAGTAAGTATAGGAATTGGGAATGCCGCTGACAGGATGACAATTCCACCAGAAAAAATAAATAGAATTACCCAAAAACTAGAATTTGAAAACAGTTCCAAAAATGTTCAAAAGGTAAGAATTGTTTGATGAATTGGTAGAGCTGTAGATTTAACAATTTCGTCGTTAGTTTATACAGATCGTATGTTACATATAAACGAGATACAAATATCCCACGTTACATAACCAAGTCTAATTATCTTTCCTTTAAATTTCCATCAGCTCCCGATAGTTCATACGAGTATGTGTACCTCAACTTATCTAATCAAACTATACCATTTTTACAATTTTTTCACTTAGGAATGTTAGATCATGTTAAATAATATACATACATACATATACATACATGTAAATACATAATTTTAAGTAAACTATATTATAAAACAATTGAAATCAATTTAAAAAGAAATGTGCACCCTGTAACTTACTAAAATAGAGTATCGCGTTACGGAGACAAAATATTACATACTATATACATATGCATCTCCACAAATACGAGTCCAATCAGAGTTTAAGATAAAAATAAATAGAATGTCCTTTGCGATAAAAGTTACATACACATTTTATATAATGTACATCGATCAAACAAAATTACAACGTCGAGAGTGAATGCACAAAAAGTAAAAATAGAAATCGATCCAATTTGTCGGGAAAAGTTGATTCCATTCATTTGTCGTCCTCTTTCTCTTGGGTCCTAACCCTCAGCTATACATATACATACATACATATCCTAATATTTAATCCAATTTGATAGATTAAAGTGAGTTCGCTAAAAACGGCTCTTGCTCTATACATAGGTATGTGAAAAGATGATGTGCATTCTATGCACACTTTTAAGGCGATTAAAAACGAAAAACGAAAAAAAAAAATTGAAAATAATAAATCGATAAATCATGGGAAAAAAACTTCACACGGAGAACCGTTAAACTATCGGAAATGCCATGATGATGGCAAGAGTTGTTACTCACCTATCTGGCTGTGCTGCGGAACCAGAAGCCGGCTTTAGGCTTCTAAAAGCTTTCAGCCACTTTGTTTTCATCGAAGACGCACTTGCAGCAGAAAGTTTACGCTCCCCTCGTGGTGACCCTGGATCTAGTTTGCTCACGAATAAATCTTTCTGTAAATAAAATAAGAAATGATTGCAATTTAGTAGATGTCCTCTTATCGCATGCATACATATATGGGGTAGGTAGCACTAATTGTGGAGATGATTAACGCCTGAGAAGCTTTTCACCACTTATAGGCTCCACTTATACCTTTGGGGATACTAATGGCAGTGGAGTGAACCTGAGTGCACATAATGTACACACATACCTGAAGGTAGATACTTTTATTGCTTCTCGTCGAAATAAAGTTTATTCTTTTGGTGTTCGACTGCTCCCAAGGGATAAAACAAGTGTAATTTTTAATTTCGATTACTTTTCTGGCATTTCGTTGTAGTTTTTGTTCTTTTCACATTTCGCTTAATCGAACAATTTGGAAAGTACCTTCTGTAATTAAATATATTGAGGAACTTTACGTAGACACGAATACCTTAAATTTTATTTCTTTAGAAAAAGTTTATTTCTAACCTTATGGGTACTTTTAAAAACTATTTAAGTAAAGCGATTACAAATCGCATTCGAGTTATATTGGGTTTGCAGTGCTAATGAGCGTACCTGATGCATGACTTAGCAGGATGACTTTTCGAAAACGATGAGACAATTAGCCATTGGTAGAGGATAAAATATGTCCGATCAGCCATCCATATTCCTTAAAGTTTATTACAAGCTGCTACTTGAACATCCGAAATAAGAGATATAGAGAGGTCATAACGCGAAGACCCAGAACCAAGTGAAAGGATTAGGGGTAATCAGGTCGAAAAAGCAGCAAGAAATGTGACCAGAAGATGTTTATCCAAAAATGATTTCGCAATGAAATGTGAAATTTCTAGAACACATCATAAAAATGTATTTTAATAGCTAACTGAACTATAATAGTATGAATCGGATATCAAGATTCTACGTTAGTTTTCTTTAGTACTGTCAACTGCTCAAGTTGCCCATAATAGGCTTTTTTGAATGGAAACATTTGTCAGATTCAAGTCGTTTTGCCTGTCATTTGTGTCTGTTATTTTCCAAAATGTTTCTCTGGAAATTTCTTTGTTTACGAACCTCCAATTATAAATTTAGTCAACTTTAAAGTCAAATGTCAAATGAAACTGAACGAATTGAAGCGAAAAGCTATTAAGTCTGTTTCTGCACCAAAATTCGTAGATTGTGAAATTTTCATTTTTGGGGGTAAACTTCTCTCAGAGTGGTCAAATCACAAAAAAGTAAACGAACGCGTAAGCTACGAAATTCGCCCACTTTTTAGACGTCAAATATATGCAAATATACAAACAGATAATTTCTACAGGGATCTGACAGATTTGACAACTTTCGTAAATTAGTGCAAAGAAATTTCCTTCACTAAAATTCGTTGCATGGGGAAATGTTTTCCCTACTATCTCGTGAAAACTACCAAACTTTTGCGTACTCGAACAGGATTTGGTGACTTCGTAGATTTTTGTGAAATTTCGTTGTTTTGGGAAAGTACGCGAACAGACCTATCATGCTGTACAAACTGCATGTGTTCGCACAGGTTACCGAAGTAGTTTTACTCAGCCATCTTCTATTATACATATAGTTCAGCCTTAATTCTTATAATTATAAATAAACGGGGCTTCTCGTAACTATAGCTATAAACTATGTATGTATATGTTTAAGTTTGACACGAAGGTTATAGCATAGAGAAATATGAACGGGATTGAGCCATTGAAACGGACCGTGTTAATGATTTATTTTCCTATGTTGGTACATCTGTCACCTATTTTGACGAAGAGTTCAAGCACGACTAGTTTGTTGATAGTACCCAAAACATTGGTTAACCTCAATTCGGACCTCACATTCATGAAATACAACATCACTGGTGATGAGACTTAGTTTTATGAGTATTGCATGCCAACAGGCATTGAAATGGTGACACTCAACTGAATACGCTTGGTTATCGGCCATTACGGTGGCTATGTCTTCTTTATTTTACACCAATCTCTGTCTGGTTGGTGACTTAAGGTCCAAAAGATTCTCCCATTTTCATTTTATCTTCTTTTTTTTCGAGCCAATTCGGAGCATGACACAGTTAGGCAAATTTATTCTTTAACTCAAAGTTAATATCGTAGGTCCTGTAACCCCTTGCTCATAGAGTACCGTCTACAAGCTCAAATCCATGCAAAAAAATTATATTCAAAATGGCAAATAGTGGCTCTCTCTAACTCCAGTTAGATGACAAATAAAATGATCATCTTGTGTGTGTGTAGGACATAACCTGCCAAGGCTTAACCCAATTTATCAATAGATATTTGCATCTATCGTATATGTACATATGTATGTATATCAAACCAATCCTATTAGAATTGATACAAAATTCCATTTGCCTGTAGGGGAAGTATAAAATCATGCCCAACTACTTCATTACGTCGACGATTTTATCATCTCAGCAGGAGGCAACACTCTAATGCAAATCATCTGATCAGAAGCAACATACCTACCCAACTAGCACTGCATTTGGGAAACACAATTACGTTCGCTCTCATTCTGTCCGCACAGGTTAAAGTAAATCTTCTAATTCAATTAAAATGCCTGCCGTCAGCAAATCACATCTGACATGAGCTCGTCGTAAAGAAAAATGCAAAGCAGCTTCCAAGTCTTCAAGCATCATGACAAACAATCTGCCCTGCAGAGTACAATCGTTTGTCAAGCACACGAACCCTTCTTTCGTTCCCTATCGGGCAGCACACATGTTGTTCGAAGTGCAGCATCCTAACTTACTTATCTGGAAATTTATATCCACCCCCATTACACCTTGTATCCACAGGGGATTTTGTCAGCACACCGGCCGGGTTTATCCGGCAACAGATATCACTGTCAGAGATAGCTTCTCCTGGCACCAGCTTCAATTGCATATCTTCTCTGTCTGTCCGTGTTTACCCCACCAGTGAGCAATATTTTAAATATAAAGCTCCCCATTGGCCCCGCACGCAGCACGTCACACGGTTCAATTAATACGAGTATTCATTATTATTACACTCGGCGTTTTAGGCCAAACCGCCGCTCATGGCGGTGAATAAACTAATGTAACCGAGGTGGTTTCTGCATTTCTCGTCCGGCCCATTGGGCACAGATGGAATTTAAATAATTAATTAGAAACGGCAGCGCTGTCACAAGCCGCAATCCTCGGTGCAGCGCAAAATATTCATTTTATGAAAAAACCGCAGCAATCTTAAAAAGGCCTGTTCCATAATGTATATGGTGTACTTTTCTATCACTCCTACTCGTTGTTACATGTTGCAAGGGGCCGCCGCTGGTGGATTGCCAGGAATGGAATTTGATTTCGCCACACACTCGCTCGTACACAGGATATTAAAACCGAAAAGCTATGCAATTTAAACATTTCGCCGTTTTATGGATACAATTGTATCATACATATGTACATATATATTATCTGTTCAGCTGGGTGCGGCAGGCGAATGCGATTTACATTTGTTTGATTGAATTCCGATAAAGAATCACGATCTCTCGTTAATATATTTCGAAAGCCTATTCACGCATTCAGTGCTGTGAATTCGATGCGGTCGCTGAAAGGCAATAAGTGTTACATGTTAATTTGGAAACCGATTGTTAGTTGGTTCCATCATAATTTGGTAGAACAGAGCAAATGTGCGGAAATTGTATCCATCCTGGGGTTCGATTCGGCAGGAAATGCTGCATGAGAGGGTGTGGTGTATCTATTCCGGGGCGCAGCTGTTGTCGAAACTTTGAACTTTCAACGAAAACTATTTTTTCTATTTTTACAGAATGTTCCACGAACTAAATGGGATAGTTGTAGAGTTGTGTATTATAGAAAATTCAAGTGGTAAGAGGACAACGTCCTTGCTACTTCGGTCCCTAACAATGGAAGTCATAAATTCATTTGAACAACACGACGTAACATAATCCCCTTTTGTTTTAATTTCCTTGGACCAGCGCATAAAATTGAATATGACTCAGCTGGATTTTAGTAACATAAATCAAGGAAGGACTCATCGCAATCAAGGCGTGTAACTCATACCTTTCTCTGGTGGACTTTACTCTAATATGTGCTGCTTACAAAAAAGTAATAGATACTGGAATTACGAGCGATAAAATTGCACGAATCATTGCAGATTTACGATTGGCTTTGACAGATTTGTTCGTCCGAGTTATTTTACAACTGACAAGTAAGGACATTGTGGCCCATATGAGGTTTTTATGGTTCTGGTGGAGCTATTGTTGTGCGCTTTTCTGTTGCCTTACGTCAAATATTGACATATAGGTGTATATTTATGTACATACATAAATCCGTGCTGTAAGGTTAATTGATATTTACTGTTTTATTTATGCGACATCTGGAGGGTTTTCTACTGGAAATAATTCCACGAATTGAAAAATATCGACCAGTGCTAGGTTGAATCGTATTTTCCTTTTCATAATTTATAGAACGTGGTGGCGGAAAGGTAAACACCATCTAGATGTGACTCGTAGAAGAGAAATAAAATATTTATATATTGCAGACAATAGTATCCGATTGAAAAAAATCTGTTTGTGTTTGCAGTGGTTGCACATATTCTCCGCATTAGGCTTACCGTCCAATAGTACAGGGTGGGAATCACCCCCATACATATATGTACATATGTATATCCACACTTGGTGAAAAATAAGTCGACACATCGAAGGGTGGCTTCTCACAATCGTCCCGTGGTGCGGACTCATGGCCCCAACTCTAAAGATTAGCTTAACATTCTGATTGTCTTAAACAAGAAGTTTCCTTGAATAGGGCATGACCATCACAGAACAGAAGATGAGCCGTTTATATTTCCTTTCATTTTAACAGTGTCTGGAATAGTCAATCTGGATGAATTAGAGGGATTTAAAAATTTTAAAGACGATATGCACGCACTTAAGCAAAGGTAGTGTCATCTTGCCGTAGACTGACTAGGTATTGAAAACTAAAATGGTAGCTATAACTACTGTACCGCTATATTATACGTTGCATACCTGTATAATTATGTTAGTTTTACCATATAAATGTAGCACATGCATGAGAAGCAGTGTTTATCTTTCAATGATGCCAAATCTGAATTTCATATTTTAGAAACAATATTGGTGATGGGTGGCTGAGAAATGGGCAATAAATGCGAAAGAGCCTTAAAGCGATCTCCAGTTGCCAGTTACATATCTGAAAGGTATGTTTTATTTATTTTCTATCAACGAAAAATTACACAAAAATATGTGATTCAATGCCCCTAATACAAAGTTTGCCATATAATTTGGCGCATTGGTTATATTTTTCCTCATACTAGTCACACATGAAGAGCTTTGTTAGTTGAGTTGAGGTGACCACCCGATCTGTACTGCCACCTTAATATTTGAGTATGAAGATGTCCAATCTGTTACCATATTTTGGACTCATGGACCCATTTTGATTCCCAGAACCCACTTTCCAACTAAACAAGTTGCTCAATACACGAATTTCTCTTTCCATCATCCGCACCAGAGTATCTAAAGGTTAGTGCCGAGTCCACTAATACTACTTAATTGTCAAATAATATTATTTTTGAATAGCTAATCCTTCATTATACACTTTAAGCAATTTATGACAGTGCACAGTCTGGCCTGTGGATTAAAAGACCCAAAGATTTACGAACTGCCATTGATAAAGATGCAGAGTCCTTGTAAAATCCCAGTGTCACCAGATTTACTATTAGGAAAGAAAACTTTTCCTTGACAATCAAGATGATTTCCGATTGTTTCCCCTTAACTGAAGTGGGTTAATTAGTGCGAACAGATGGAACTTAAACCAAGAAGCCCCAATTGGTTGCAATTTTAACAAACATTAAGAGAACCATCTCAGTTTGTATACTAATTTTCCTGCATTGCGATGGTTGGAAGAACGTAGCCTATTTGATTTGACCGTTTTACCCAGTTGACTCTTACTCAATTGAATTTCTTGTCCATGTTGTGAGGGTGGCTATATAAATTGGTTTGCTCCTCAAATAAAGAATATAAATATATATGGTTTTCGAAATGGATGAAGTTGATGATTTCGGACGGGTGGGGTTCAATTACTATCAAATTTAGGTATAAACTGTTAAAATAAAATGAAACGACAACGTTCGACAATTATGTCGAAAAACTTAAATATATTTGGGTTTTTAATGTGTTTGTTTGAAAATATATGTATGTATGGTAACCGCCAATGTATGTATATCTGGAATAGGTAACATATGCGGTATGTATGCGAAGATGATTTTGGGCGGAAACATCATCTGCATCAAACTGCTTTTGCAGCATTTTCGAAAACGCAATTTGCCAAAGTCATACCTATGTTTGAAACCATCATCAGAGTAGAACTGCACTACCATAGTGTTCGATAACACAGTTTGTTTTAAGTCAGATGTTCATTAACATTTGCATGTCATTTGCTGGGCAGCAGAGCAGAAAACCCCATATACAAAACAAATGCACAAAATAACACTTGCAACATTTGAGCCGCACATTGACATTGATGGTAGTCTACGTTTAAGAATATTTTACAAAAGTATTTTAGACGCATATAACGTTTTCATGACTTTTTCTGACTATTTCGTCTACTAAGCTTAATTTTTAAACTTTTAATATTTACACAAGTTTTGGTTAAGTTTTACACTGTAAGAAAGTTCTATAAAAATAAACCTTCTATCCGAACTACTTGAGTTTCAATCATCGCCAGAACTTCTACACCTGCTCAGCTGGAGAGTGTAGAAAAATGAGTAATTTCCGCAAGAACAGCAAAGAGTAAAATCCGGTGGATTGTGGAAATTGGAAAGGCATGTATGTACATCCATTCTCCCGAGGTAATAGATATAATTATGTTAGATCTCTGTGATCTGACCACCTTATGGATCATAATAAAGCACTGCGTCATAGCTATCTCAGAGCAATTATCAAGGTCGCATAGGAGAGTAGTAAGTAATAGTAAGAATTTTGATGTCCAAAGTGGAGTAAATATATCAGACATCGGTACTGGGACCGCTATTGCACTGGGTGGTCATCAGTGATGTACTCCGTGCAGCATTTACGGACATTAACCACGGAATTTGATAAATAATGACACCTCGACAACCTCGATGATATTTCCCTACTTTCATATCAGATAACGAACCTTCATTTAAAAATCCAAAATTTTTAAGCTGAAATAAACAAAATTGTGATTCAAATAAACACAGCCAAAAAGGACTAAGTACTTCCAACCCCCACGCTCAACTCAGTAGGAGAGTAGGTCAAGTAAATAATTCTATATTTAGAAAGTAGGGTCGGCTGCGACACTAAACTGGATGTGTGCATCAGAATCGGGAAGTCCAAAGTTGCATTTGAAATATATATGAGGTTAAATATGGTCTTTTCAGTTAATCCAGTTCTTAGCGTATGTCCTTTAGTTTGGGTGTGTTCTCTACCACTTCTGAACACCTAAGGCTGAAGTCTTTCTTTCATTTATCGCTGAGTTCAAAATGAGGTCTGAAGTGAACTTTTCTTGCCGAAGGTAATTTGCACTTAATGAATTCTATGTTCAAACCAAAAAAAAGTACTAAAGCCTATCAGTTAGTGAGTGAATGAAGAAGATACCTGTTCGTAGATTTGTAGTTTATAGAACTACACTGTTTGAGTAATAGGTATGTACTAAATCTTAAGCAATACGTAGTTGGTTTGGAAAACACAGTAAAAACACATATATACACCTAACAATATACAAAAAAGCTGAACTTCTACATAACCCGGACATTATCAGGCCGCCAATAATCTGGACTGGACAGAGTCGAAACGGGGTCTATCGTTTTATTGATATTCAGCTCGATATTGTTTTTATTGTCTCATGGTACGTGATATGATAAGTCGTACTCTATACGGAAAAATTATATAAAGTTTGCTGCAAAGTTTTGGCGAAGATACCCCTGGAAAATTACAATGCGGGCCACGAGTCGTCTAGATGATATTCTTCGAACTTAAAGGAACAACATTTACATTGTTCACCGAATAACTTTTTCGCAGGGTTCCCTAATGTTGCACACCTATAATTTTTCTAATCGAACTACTAGACTATGAATTGTTTGCAACACTACTATAATATACATATATTTCGTCAAAATCTACACTTTAGAGTTAATTTAGTTGCACCTAAACACACGTACAACTGTTTTATTTTGGCTGACCCTTTGTAAACATATACTTATTATGTACATACATAATTTTTAAAGAAATAAACTATCTTTTAAAAAGCAAATATTTTGCCATGACGCATTTTTGTTTAAGCAACTTTCGATTCACATTAGCGGTAAGTGGAACCATCCATACCGCAATGTCTAAAGAAACAATTCCAATTTATTGAACAAATGTCGGAGAAAAATAATGACGTCCAGATACTCGTTGCATACTCCTTTAAGTTATTTTGTTTTGTGTTCATATCTCTAAGTCCATTTGTTCTCTTGCGCATCACCCAAATCCGTTTCGAAACACTATTATTTTTTACTTAATCGAACATACTTTAACTTTCTATGGACGGTAGTGTACCCCATTTATCATGGTTTGCATTATATTAGGAGTAACACAAAATCGTTTGCATTTTTGTGTTGAAGTTTTTAAACACCACTACGTGCTCTTTTATTTTCGAAAGCACCCTCAAAATATACAAATAGCGTATACAATTTGTTGCCACTATCTATGTATCTACATAGGAGAGGTTTTGTTGTGCTTGTTTCTGTAGAGATATTATCTGCTAAGGGCTTTCTGTAAATATTTTCATAACTGGGTTCATACAGGATGTGCTCTGTTCACATGAGCACAGGAACAAGAGAATGATTATATTTTTCCTGAAATTTTCCAGCATTTTACTCATGTCAAAATGAAATTATTTGCTTGTGAGTTTTCGTATAAAGAGACTACACGGTGTCCTCCATAACTTTGTTGACTTCCTGGATTGAAAACAAATCAATATTTTTTCCGGTTAATTTCGACTACAGGAAGGATTCGACAACTTCTTAATTGGCTAAAACTGGTGTTTCAATTTGAGTGTCACTCGCAAATGTCGTACTGTTCAGATTCTGGCTGGCTTCCAGAACGGACAATTATCCGTTACTTCCATTAGTCTCTGCTTCGGTGGGATAAATATATATGTACATTGTCTGTTTTCCATTGGATACATATTTTTTCCGGAAGTATGTCACTTGAAGTAGGAAATAGGCGAAGGCTGATATTTTCCTCCTGTTTGATGTGGTTTCGCAGTATCTGCAATGCACAACACTAGAAAATCCAATTCAGATAGCAATTCTATTCTATTTACTGAATTAAGTGCCATGTCCAGATTGGTGTAGTATCTCTGTGAGTGGCTGTTCTTCCATTGCAATTTTGACAGTAATCGGATTTCAACAGAGAACGTACATTCAAGTTTACCACAGCTACTGCTGTGGAAGGGGAACTCATTTACTTCTAGGTCACGCTTCTCTTATTCACAAATGAAGGTTTGCCTTCAAACCACACCACACACTATTTTTACTAAATTAAAATATTACCAGTTGTCACCATCCTTCGTAGCATACAATCGCAACCAGTATTGTATCCGAAAGAGGAAAGGATACGATTTGCTGTGTCAGTTACAACCCGACAAAGGATGCGGAAATCCCAAACCTTGTCCAAATTGCGAAACCTCAGCACAATAATGTCGAGGGTTTCCTCTTTTATCCCTTTCTTTTCATCGAAATCCCAGGCACTTAGTGTAACCTTACAGACTTTTCATAGCTTATTCAAACATCAACCAATTCGCAAGATTAACAATAAGTACGGATAAACACAAAAAAAATCTTTATGTATCGAAAGTAGACGAATAGAAAAAGTTTCCCCCACTTCGTACACATGATGTAAATCTCAGGAACTTCACCGAAGTTCGTTCAATCTAAATATTTAATCTGAACTCATGTGTAAACAACATTAGATAAGCATGTTGTCTCCGCGTAAACGTTTGCATACCGAAGTGAACCCTCTTCGCCTCAACATATCAGATTTTTTCGCCGTGCATTCCGATTTGCTGTATCCTGACTCATTCTAAAGCAGCACTGGTGGTTTTCATTTCATTGTTGATTGAGCACACAATGGGAAATGTTCACTTAACATGGAATCCCGGGAATCAATGCAATCGAAGCAACCCACTTTCACAATCATTATGCACAACATTAAGCGCTTTAATTAATCATTGGATGTGAAAATCAGGATATAATGAGTACGTTGGTTCGTTTATGCCGAGGCAACGTCCCGGAAAATCACTGCGGTTCATTCTTTCGCTGTTGGGGTACACGAAATTCTTTATTGAATTCATTTTGCAGTTCTTTCAGGCTACGTGTGGGTATAACCTATAGCTCACAACAATTACACCAAACCTACTGCTGGTTAGTGGGAACTACAGGTATCCTCACCCACGGGCTATAGAACATCTAAGCACAGAAAAGTCGAAAGAAATCGCCCGGCTTAATGCAACTCTGACCTTTTTTCATCGCCTTCTATTAAAAGGAAACCTCATTGAAATGAGGCCAGAAGGATTGCTCTGGCAATTGCATAGAACCCACACTAGCCCACCCAGCAACTTCCTCCCCTTCTCGTTCAGCTCCATAGTAATAATGCAAAATAATGGCGCTCGGCGCACTGAGTAGAATATATGTATATTGTGAATTCATCTTCAGTTTCGGTATTGAGTGCTTAACCCATTTTGTTCATAAATTACTCGAAAGTATGCTTTTTGCCCACTTACACACGGAACGCGCAGCCTGGGATATTGCATTAGTGAATCCATCTCGGGCTTTGTGAGCACCACCAAATCGTACTGCTGGCTGTTTCAGCAACCCTCTGCATGTTGCACACGAATCCATGCATGAGAACCTTTAGTGTTTAATGTACTATGTGTTATGATATTGTCTCTTTAAAGGCCGACAATGAGAACAACAACAAAAATGATTTTAATGGCAACGCAGTAGTTAAGTGCACTTAGAGATTTCGTGTCTTAAGCACTGTGTTAATGAATACTGAGACGCATTTTCCAGTGGCATAATTACAAGAGTGCTTCGCTCATGGTTTTATAATTCTTATACCCCTTTATTAAGGGCCAAAGGACGAGGGGGCGTTTATGAAAACATAATCATTATGCTAAGCTTAACACCAGGTGAAATGCGAAATATCGAAGTTAATGACATTAAGTATGCACGTACATTCCGCAGAAGTTTACCGCCAGCATAAGTCCGAAATAGGCCAACAGTAGCACTATGCTTAGATTAGGAAATGTGCTGTAGGGTGGAAAAACATTATCTCTGGCAAATATTAAGAAAAGCTGGATAAAGTAACTTAGTTGCAGTCAACCAGAAGAATGGAGTTTTTTTTAGTAGGTCGAACCTCGCACTTGATCCGCATATTGTTTATAACGATTTTTCATTTACACAGACAAATTAAACGTTAAATACGTGTACAACAGTTATTAATAAAAAGATGATATTGAGTCCTATGGCCATTTATTGTATCCTTCACTAATCCTCGAGAGAAACACAGTTGTGGGCAGCAATTTTTCTCAGGACCCATGAAGTTAAATAAAGTAGACTATTCATATATCTGGGCTATTTAACCACCAGTTATTAAATATGAATGTAAGTTTCAAAAAAAAGGATGTTAAAAAAATTATAATGGACTCTCTATGGTGCAACTAAGGTTTTGTCTTTTTCTGACCCAATAAACGGACTGCAATTGCGTGGGATTAGCGACATCCGGTCTTGGGCTGAAAAGGCTTTTGCAATTTACCTGTTGCTTTATTAATATATTATAATTTAAATATGTCACCGAATTTTAAAAAATGCTGGTTGCAAAACAGTTCCATGAGGTACATTTCATTTAATTTCGTTAATTATGAAATAAACGTTAATCTCTTTGATGCAGAAGGAAATATTTTTTTCTGTAAGTTTTCTGTAATAATGGGCTTTACTAACAACATAATGTCCAGACTTTACAAAATGCTTGTACCAACAACGAATTTAATGGTCGGCTTTAGTGTAAGTAGGAACCTAAAATTGAACGTACAGAAAGTCATGTCTAATTTTCAAAATATGACATTAATAAACAGAGTGATACCACTGATAAGATTTGGTATCTAAAGTTTTGACATTATACGGTGAAAGATTATTGATTTTAGTTGAAATTGTATAATGGTCATTAAATTTGCCTGAATTTTAAAAATTCACCTTCCTTTATTATCATTTATTGAAATATTTACCAATAAAATTTGGTAAAAATTGATTATTAGTGAGTCTTTCATTGAAACACTACATATTTCGTTATTCAAAGTTATTGATAGGTAAAAATTATATTACTATTAAAAATAACTTTAAGGAACGCAGTCTCAATGTATAAAGAAAACCCAACAAAGGATAGTAGCTTTGGTACATTGGAATCATCGTTTTATATGTATAAACGAAGAGCTCAGCTGATTTTGATTATTTTGACTTCTGCCATTTTATTTTGACGTTTGACGTCAATGTTATGTAGTAGATTCAATGAAAATGTAGTAAATTCTTTGAAAGAGTGAAGTCTAAGTAAAACCAGAATATTAAAACGTTATTGGTACACTTTATTGCCTGTCAAAGCAACTTTTCTTATCTGGAGGTCATTTGGTTTGCTCTGTTGGTAGAGTTAAAAACCTCTAAAGGAAAAATCCAAATAACGATTAAATCAAAGAAGAAAATCGAAGATTTATGATAAGTTACCTAATGGCAAAGTACATTTCGAAGAGCAATATCTGGTCATGTATTGGAAAACCGATATTAACTATTCTTGGTACACCAAACTATGTTCCATTCATATGTATGTACATATGTACGTATTCAGCAGCATTTCACTCCGAACAAATTGCATATTTGACGGCAATCAATGCAGACTATGTCGGCTGCATGTATCGTCTATGAATATGCATCCGGTGGGACGCAGATATCAGCAGTGTTATTGGAATGTTTCCCATAGGTAACACATCATGTAAACTAAAGTTTCAGACCAAACTCGGTTGTGCAAACGCACACATTTTAAAGTGGTAAGTATTGCATTTGGTTCTCAGGTACATACTTCACCTACCTACGTCAAAAGAGAACGTTGCTGACTACTTTTTGCTTGTATTCTCTTTATTAAAATGAGTGCAAGATAAGGTTATTATTTCGTTGTTGCGGTATTTAAATTTGTACCAAATTATTTTCAAAATTTTATATTTTTAATTCCCGTATAACACAGATATTTATACAAAAGTTATTGCGGCCGTATATTACTGGGAATACACATTACTGCAGGACTGTGGCTGTGATGATCTCTGCTGATGCATATATTTTCAACTAAATCCCCCAGATACATGTGTATATGAATCGTGTAGGTTTGTTCAGCTCAATGTTTCTTAAATCGTCCAGTTCCGCAACAAAATACCTCACAAGAATGTTTTTCCTGTGCTAAGCAATAGTAGTTACTAAAGAAGTTGTCATGGAATAGTTCTAGACACCAACAACTGTCCAAATATCTCTGCAACTCAGTTTCATCAGATCTGTCGATCAATTTTAGTCATACACTGTTCATATCAATTTGTGTCGCTTATTATCTTCCTTGTTGAATACAGTATCTATTTTCCTTTTCAAAAAAATTATAAGTGCTATGCTAGCATTTCGTGGATGCGAAGATAAACGTGAATCTACATGCGACCCAATACTGAGATGTAGTCGTCTTTCTACAAGATTGGAGACTTTAATTTAACCAGAAAATACTTCCCTCAATAATCGCTTTTTATGTCCTCTTGTAAGAGTATATTAAATTTGATACACAGTTTGTAACATATAATTAAAATATATACATATTTTCAGTATTAATGATGAAAACAATGAGCCATGGGCATCCCCAGTTAAATGTGGGGATGAAACACGAACGACGAAATGTCTAGGAAAGTGCATTGCTTCCTTATACATTAATATTAATCATTTTTAAATATTAATCAATGCACTTTATAACAAATCCAAGTGACTGCTGGAACACAATATTCCCACTGTTGTAGTCGTTGTCGCGTTCGTAGTTTCTACGTCCTTTGAAAATTTGAAATACACAAAACTGAATGAACTGGCGAAAATGCCTATAACGTCCGTCTATATGTCACCACCTTTTGCCTTAAATTTTGAGCTAGGAGCTGGGCTTCTGACAAATAGAAACAATACAAGTGAAAAAACAATTAAAATTAGTCCACTTATTCATAACTACACTATTTTGTATGAAACCGAAATATTTAGACATTCGAATTCTCTACAAGACGTCTGATGTATTAGTTTTGCCCACGGCCACGGTATTTTGCATAAATCATCAACATTCGTAGACATGGTTGCAATTCGACAAAGAATGCCAAGTGGCCACGCCCACTTTATAAGGGTTACGTAGTGAGGAGGAAAGGGTATTATACAATTCATTCCAGACGGATTGTAGCTTCTCTATATGTTTAACATCTGCATGCATGTATATTACCTAAGGTTGTAGATAAGTGCAGTTGAGACTTCTCTTATTCTTTGCTTAATCTTAAATCAACCACAAATGGTTCAGATTTTCTTGTTAATAATTAGGATTAACTCTACTTATCTGCTAAACGAGAACGATAGTGCACCTTTCTCCGAGGTGATGCAGTGGATACCTTAAATTGATTCCTTTATTGTACTAAAAAAAAAATTAAGTTTGACAAAAGATGTACCAGATAGATGGATCAATTTTCCTACCTTAAGGGATACAAATCTCTATTCCTCTCGCCAGAGAAGCTTTGTGAAAAGTAGTGAATAAATAATGAACCCTCATGCGACCCGACCCGGTTTTAGAGTGCAAAAGTGTTGATACTATTAAAAGTTTGACTGTTTTAAAATGAAAATTTACTTTGGCGACTTTATTTTAAGTTTAGGTTGCTGGTGTACGAAATAGAAGATATTTGAACATCGAACTTGCCTCGTTCGAAAGGGTTGTCAAACTAACTGCTATTTTGCGAAAAACTATGTAATATTCCTTATGTATGTATAAATGTAAAAAAATTACATGAACATGTTAGTTGAAATATTAATAAATTTTCTGGCTATCAATAATGTTATTCCAAATGCTCCTTGTTTCCTGTATTATGATGCACAACTGATTCGGAAATCCCATTTATGTTGAAATCTGTACACGATTTTCCTTGGGATACAATAAGGCTTTAGTTAGGAATCAATCGGTTTATACGCTACAGCTGACATACATAACCCCTGCGGTCATAACTCCAAAACAAATATTGCTCAATTGAATGGAAATTGTTATAATGTTCCCATGCAGACACCAGAATGCGCATAAAGATGTGAAACTACAAATCATTCCAGCCAATTACATATCAAACCCCACATAACACAGAGGTGATGGTGCGGGACCAAATTATCTAGGCAATTACATCAATTCCTCCAAAGTCGACCTCCATAAAAAAAGGGGTAGTAAACTTATCCATATATGCATGTATGGATGTGTGTAGAAATAATCTATCAACACTTAACGAGAGATCCGCGTCGCACCCCTACGTCCTCCCGCTCCGGTGGTTCTCGTATTCATGAACACCGATCCAAAAGAAGACTCACATCCCGAATTCTGTGTACGTTGAAACCGACGCTTACATTACAAAAGATCAAGGATTTCTCTTTTCGCTCCAAAAAATTCATTAATCACTGTCAAGTGATATTTGCAGATACCATCTGCTGGCTGCCATTGCTACTATTTGCGAGAGGGACATATGTACGTATGCAGTATATGGGTGTTTGTGTGTGTGTTTGGTAGTGTGAAGTAGTATTTTGCTAGGGCACTACAAATCCGTTCGCTTACTCATAAGACCGTAATGGAGTTTGCATAATTTCAAAGCGATTTTTTCCTTTAATAGTCATTTACGCTTTCGTACGCAATTATCTGGGGACGTGGAAAAATCCCTTTTGCAATTCATGTTGAAAAAATCCGCTTGGTAGGCTCACATCCACATGTGGATGAGTGTGTGCGCAAATTACATTATTAAAAGCAAATGTATGCACACAAGGAGCTGTGCATGAAAGAAAAAAAAACTGTACTAAAGAAAGAGCCCATAAAGGACCCAATTAGCTTACATGAATTCATTGCGTTCTGTTGCAGGTTTTAAATAAATTGTGGCGTGTGGCACTGAAGTGCTGTTCAGCGGGATAGATGAACACTTGTGGGTGGGTCTGGTTGCGCCAGCTGCAACTTTTTCATCCTTTAAAACATAATTCATGGTCAGGCGTATGAAAAAAGCTTATCACAATGGCAGTGGTGGAATAAAAAAAAAGCATTTTGTAATAAAAATCGACTGAAGAAGAGACATTTTTCACCCGGCAGGAGATTTCCGATCCAGTGTCTCATATCCTTTTACGAATTTGTAGGTTTTTATAGCACAATATTTTTGAGGAAGTCAATTCTCGTGCCCTCAATCCTCTGTACAGGTGTTATACACTTCTACTCATATTTTACTTAGTGATATCGAGCTAAAAGAGCTTCGAGCTTTGGTCAAACCATGAGAAGTCGACAAAACCGGCGATTTTTTTGGGATTTGGGCCTTTCGTCTCCCGTTAAATTATGTGGCAGCTAAACAAATTTTGTGACCATTTAAAAAAAACTTAAGCTATGTTCAGACAATTGACAGACTTGCAAATATTGTAGGGTCTGCTAATGTGCAGGCAATTCTCGCAAATGAACTGACAATGACAAATTAATTGCCAGCTTTAGATTGTCAGTTCACACGGTTGTTCAATTTTGTCCCAATTCCTGTCAGAATCAGAACCAGCTATTTTACAATCCGGTCGTCAGATGGCTGGACTAACAATTGTCTGACAATTCATTTGCCACACAAAATTGTTAGTTTGCATGATTGTCAGATAACTTGTTCACTTTAAATTTCCAGATTCATTGCCAGACGTTGTGAGAGACGTAACATTTCACAGAATTTTTCTCTTTCATATTGTATTAAATTAAAAATCTGAAAAGTGTCAAATTGAATTTGAAATGGAACAAAAATAGGCAATTTCGATAATCTTGTCCTCATACGTTATGGTTCCATCATGCTGTACACCCTGCCTGTGAATTGATTGACAATTGTTTTGGTACAAAAATGCATACAAGTTCACACGATTGGCAGGTACTTGGGACAAATGTATCTTTTGCAGACCTGACGATACATGCATTGCGGCCACTTCTGTCCATTTGGAATCCGTATCTGGTAAGCAACGTGACTTGGCTATCATATTATAACAGCTTGTATCAGTGATGACATATTAATTGCAGACTTTTGGACAAAAGTTCAAGCATTGCCACCATAAAACTATTTATTCAATTTATTAGAAAAATAACAAAGCACCTGTCTACGACTTAATTACCGGACAAATTCTCAAGGAATTCCAAAAAATCGTTAATTAAGCTCCAACACATAATAAACGCTTCGTTTAGGTTGTTGTACGTTCCAGATTCGTGGAAAGTCGCAGAAGTAATAATGATCCCGAAACCGGGTATACCGACAAACGACATAATATCGTATAGACCGACATCGCTGTTACCTATAACATCGAAGCTATTCGAGAAACTTTTATTGAAACGAATCCAACCAATTATAGAAGAAAAACGCCTTATACCTGATCATCAATTTGTTTTCAAAAAGAATCACTCCACAATTGACCAGCTATTTAGAATAGGTAACTACCGAAATCGAAAAAGCACTAGAGGAAAAACAGGTTTGACGTGTCCCAGGCCTTTGACCACAGACTATAGGTAATAGGTTATCAGTGCCTTTGACAAGGTTTGGCACGATGGCTTGAAATATAAACTCAGTAGGATCTTTCCGAAAAACGTATACAGCATTTTACAATCCTACCTCAAAAATAGGATATTTAGAGTTAAGCACGGAACGGACTACTCAGGGTTTAAGGATATTGCCGTCGGGGTTCCGCAAGGGAGTGTCCTTGGTCCTACTCTGTTCTTGTTATATACTCGTGACATTCCTCAAACTAAGGGTACAATAGTAGCTTCGTTCGCGGACGACACGGCTATTCTGGCTACGGAAAGCACAGTCGAGTCCGCCAATGAAAAACTGCAATGCACTTTAAATAAAATTTGCGATTGGACAAAACTTTGGCGTATTGCTCTCAATGAGACCAAATCCACGCATACTAATTTTACATATAGAAACATAAACAATATATCCGTCTTCATTAATTCGGTACAAAAACCGTACACAAATGAAGCCAAATATCTCGGGATGACGCTAGATGCTAAGCTCAAGTGGAAGGCGCATGTCAAAAAAAAACGTGACGAACTTGAGAACCGATACCAAGAAATGTACTGGCTACTCGGACGACATTCCAAGTTGAGCATATACAACAAACTGCTTATATATAAGCACGTCCTAAAACCTATATGGACTTACGGGGCATACAACTCTGGGGCTGCACTAAACCAAGTAACAGAATCCATACAATCATTTCAAAAGAAAGCCATTAGGACTACTGTGAATGCTCCCTGGTATCTCCGAAATAATGATATACAGAGAGATCTATTGATCCCAACCGTGGACGAAGAAATAATAAACTTTGCTAGGAAGTTACGAACTCGACTTGATGGTCATTGCAGTCATGCCATACTCCAAATTTTGGACATGAGAAACCTCGTGCGTCGACTCCAACGAACGAAACCGTTCGATTTAGCGCAAGGAGTACCAACCACTCTTAATGGTTCTAGTAGGTGATTTTACTGAAAATCTACCTGCCTCACGCGTACATATAATGAAACTAAAACTACTGGATGGGGAAACCTAGTTGTAGTAAACGACAAGAACTAAAAGGAAGGGTGTGTTTAGTCAGTAAAAATCTGACACTACTATGAGTACACGGGTATCGTCGTGTCTTCTTGAAGATTCACACCAACCCACGAAAAACAAAAAAAAAAAAAAAAAAACAATTTATTCGATCCTCAGGTAATACCTTAAACATGCCAATATTAAGTAAAAATTAGTACTTTGTAGGACCGCCTCTATTTTTAAGGACTGCTTGGCATCGTCTTGGCATCGGTTCTATTAAGTTATCAATAAAGGATTGTGGTGTTATTTTCCATTCTTCGTCAAATGCATTAAAAAGTTGCTGATGGTTACGGAAATGTTGTCCTTTTAGCTTTAGTTTGACTATTTGCCATAAATTCTCGATGGGGTTCATGTCGGGAGATTGGGATGGCCATTTAATTACCTCAATGTTTTGTGTCTGAAACCAATTTTTTATGTTTTGTTGAAATCTCCAACGAAGGGTCATATGATCCTCTGCATACGGTAACACTGTTTCCTCCAAGATATTTTGGTATTGGAATCGATCCATTCGGCCCTCTATTCTTCTAAGAGGTCCCATCCCTTGGAATAAAAAGCATCCCCACAGCATAATGGAACCGCCACCATGTTTCACACTTTTATTGCAATAGCGCAAGTCGAGTCTTTTACCAACTGGTCTCCTTACACGCATCATTCCATCAGAATGGATCAAATTTAGTTTTGATTCATCGGAAAAAAGAACAGTCTTCCACTTTGCCAAGGTCCAAGATCTGTAGTTTTGCGCAAAAGCAATACGATCTCTGCGGTTCTTTATAGAAACTAAAAGTTTTTTTGAAGGTCGCCTTGAAAACAATCCGGCCTCAACAGCTCGTCTACGGGCCGTCCTTTCGTGGATGTTTAAATCGAATTCTTTAACAAGGGCTCTTGCGGAAATATCAGGCTCGGCTTTTATTCTGCGGATCAGAAGACTGTCTTGTCTTGGCGTGGTTTTTGTGGGCCTACCACCACTATGAACCACTTTTACTAAACCTGTTACATTATATTTTTGTATTAGTTTTGAAATAACTGATTTTGGGATTGAGTACTTTTTACTGATTATTTTTAATTGCAAGCTCTCGTTATACTTATTACGCGCCATTGTATTCCCTTATTAAACAAAATAAAATACTGCATATTATTTACAAATATTTTTTTTTTAATCAAATCGAAGAGTTTCCTTAGTTTTGTCCGGTCAAAATGTCATGAATTACTATATTTTTTTTCCTATTATTTTTTTTTTATTTTGAGCAGTATTGATAAAGCTAATAAATTTATTATAATGAATTTAAAAATGTTGCCTTTTACTTCTTTTACACGCATCTAAATGTTTCATTCAATGCAGTTTCCTTAGTTTTGTCCGACACTGTATGTTATGTATGTATAATTATGTACATAATTATGTATGTACATAATTATGTACATAATTATGTACATACCCAATATTGAGGCAATCGTATATTCGACAAGTTTATCGATTTTTTGTATATTTGACGCAATAGAACACCATAGGAGCTGACAACAATTTCACTGCCGGGTGTTTATCAAACGCTGGCGAGAAATGAGATCCGAAAAGAACCTTAGGTGTCTACCTAGGATTGAAACTCGAACCTCAAACATTCAGCTCAATACCTAGCTACTAAGCGACACGATGTCATGAATATGAAAACTAAATCAGAGGGAGCAGATGTCAAAAATGATTGCGGTCTTGTAAAGCTAACCTATACTACAAATCGGGTCAAATAGGGAACAACTATGAGTTCATATCTATAGGAACAAAAATATTTGATTTCCTAACAGTTAAAAAACACAAATACAAGTTTGTCAAGAATTCTCTTTAATTAGACAAGTTACCTATCCTCTTGTGAAGTTATAAAATCATCACCACAGGCTGTTTTGCATCAATAGACATGTATTCTCTACAAATACAACCATCTGATCCCTTTGAAAATATAAGAGGATTTGTGTAATGAACTTTTCGGACTTTTGCCCATGGCCATGACCACATATTCTATTAAATTGAAAAACATTTAACGCCCTCAACGCCTTCAAACTGACCTCCGAACCCAATTCCACATGAATCCGTATAACGCGTGTCAGGAATATCAATCAGTATGTAACCCTCAATGGAGATCAATACTTTTTCGATTAATAACAAGAACTGGTTCTCTTAAAAAGTTGTAAACACGCTTCAGGCATATTCTGGAAAATTCTCCCCCAGCAGTGCACAAGTAAAATACATTTTCTTATAACTTATGTTCAAGTCAACTAAAAAGACTCACATACACATTCCAAACACACACTCCCATACATAAAGTAGAAACATTTTGGCTATTTCTCTTCTAAAATAAATTCCACTTAACCGCTTAGAAGCAAACGTACCCTGGGGACACCTTTAATGCGAACGTCACCACGCGGATATTTTCGGAATTCGTGCACAGAAGGGAAATTCATTTTTTTTTTCTTTTTTATTATATTCTTTGTTCGTCCTTTAGATGCAGAATATTTCCACAGATTTACGTCCCATGTCGAGTTAACCTGGGGTGATTTTTCTTAATGCTGATTGTGAGAGTCTGCATTTTCCTTTTTCTTTTGCATTTTGCTCGATTTATCGTCCTTTCGAAGTTTTTTTCCTTTTCCTCTTTTTGTCTTCATGCTTTGTTTTCGTTCCATTTCTTCTTTATTAATACAAGAACTAGGATATGACTACAAAATAACCAGTTTCCTTATTTTTCTGGTTGAAAACGAAATCAGGCTCTGCAATTGAATTTGATTTCTTCGCACAATCCTTTGCTTTGTTGCATGATGTCTCGGGATAATGCCTCGGGCTTAAGGCCGGGTTGGGTTGTTGTCGTTTTCTCATTTGCAAGTGACAATTCTCAGGGTTTATATTCGCCTTGTAGTTATTAAGATGCAGACGTAGGAAAAAAAATTAATGTTAATAGTGGCACGTATTATGCAGCGCACCGCAGTGTTTGTGCCAATACGACGACGTCTGAATGGAAATTATGCCTCCATTTCCTTCTTTGACTGAAGAGGATGTTTAAATGAATTTATATTCACCTCATTATTCATGGCATTTTCCTCGCTGATTAAAACTTAGCAGAAAAACTGCATTTTCTTCTTTATTAAGCATGGAAACGTGGTGAACTGCTGATCTCAGTTTCTATAGGTGTGCACGATTAAAGGATTTAAACATGTGTAATAACTTTTTGCGTTAATAAGGGTTAAATGATTGTGAGGACATCGTTCCAGTAGGTTTAACAAATTAGTGAATGTCTACTAGAAAATATTGAACGCACATACATAACGACATCCTCTAAAGACTGTGTTTTTGTGGAACTGATGACATGTATTATGATATGGCAAGTATGCGGAATTATCATCTATACGAGTACTTGGTATACCTATGTATGTATATGAAAGAAGCCTTAAAATTTTAAAACATGAATCGAAGGCATAGACACTAATGCTTATTTGGGAAACCGCACCAAAGACTGTTCATATGAGCTCCTTGAGAAGATCATGCGTTTAGCGAAAACATCAAAATGGGTATAAACAGACTACCCCTCCTAACGTTTGCAAACGGATCAAGTCCATGGATACCCATCGAGGCGAAGCGTCGATATATCATAGTTTTTTCTTACAGTTAACGACTTAGGCCACATCTTATGCCCCGTTTTGCAGAATACCAAAAATATGCACTTCAATATCCATCACATTTTTATCAATTAACAATATTAATGAGAGAAACAGTATTAATGCAGACTTCTTGTTTTGGGAACCCTGCCAAAGTTTAATAGTTTCATAATCAACTTATTAAAAAAAAAAAAAGATTTAGACAAGGTAACGCGTAGTGAAACTCTCAAGGAACCATAGAAGGCTGTGAAACGATTTGCTTGCGCCAACTACATCGCTCAGCGTATATCACATTCACTATGTACGAGTAGTACAAATAGTATAATATCCACTTTCACAACTCTTGAAGACCTATTTCTACTCTACACTCATATTATTAATTTTTTTAAATTTACATCCCGAAAAGTTCATAATATTAACTAGTTAAACACGAACTTAAATTTAGTTGTACAAACCGGTTTAATGTTAATGTTTTGTATTTTCTTACTGAAAGGTGAAATAAAAAAAAAAAAAGGATGAAATGATATCTTCGTCGTATTCGACGAATTCCTGGAAGAGATGATGGCTAACCACCGTTATCCTTGCCGATTGTGCTTAAGTGTGCTTGCGTTGGTTTTTTTCTCATTAAGTGTATGGTACGCTGTTACAGTGAGTGCTAACGAAAATCGCCAGTAAAGTTTTGAAAGCAGGTTTTCATTTGTGACCACGCTGACGTTATTGATGGGCTAAATGGCAAGAAAAAAGCCGATGTCGATAGCATGTGCATTTCATCCAACGAAGCTGCTGTTGTTGCCACTGCAGCCACTTTTAGGGCAAGGGAGGACAATACAAGGCACACCACTTTATGAAATGAATTTGATGTCCGAACGTTGATGTCACCTCTTCAACTGGAGGTGAGACCTTATTGCAATCAATTGCTCCAAGTCCTTCAAGCTTCACATGCAGAGAAATGGAAAATTCAAAAAAACGGACCTCAATTTTGCGCGTTGGAAGGCACTTTAATTTTACTATATTGAGCATTTCTTTTAGACATACTTAATGCCCTATTGAGGGCAATTTTGAGTATAATAATATACCGTTTCTTAATAAAAACAACCCCAGAAGTGGGCATGTATGATGTATGAAATGATGTATGGATGAATTGGAAATAATTTTTTATATTTCATGTAAAATAAACTGTTTTCCTTCTTAAAATTTTAAGGCCCAAAACTGCTGACATATGAACGGACACGTATCCATCGTTTTTTTTAAATGAAGTTTTCGCATGCGTTTTTAGCGATATCCAGTCTACGCTAAATGCTTACATAAGTAATACACTAACGGACGAGCGATTGAACGATTGGGCAATGAGTCTGAGCGCCAAGTGGCATTTTGTTGAGCGATTAGTTGTGAAATGTTCGTCATAGACTTTTGATAAAAGTCGTTAGAAAAACGAAGATTCGGTGTACATCCTATAAATCGAGACAAGTCAGAGTACAGTGAATCACTCGTACAGGTAAACCTTCAGTCTTGAGCCATATCAAATTGAAAACTAAGTACCTATAGTGTGAGCACTACCTATATTTACTACTACAACCAGTTGAGATTTTCCAAAATACATTTTTGAACCACTGTAAGTTTAAGTTTATTTGCAACAGTTCCAATTTAATAGAACGAATCGAAATTTGATTCTACTGAACCACCCAATATTCCCGCTTCGAACTTCGAACACAAAATAGAAATTAGACAAGCTAAGCAATGTTTTGTTTTCTCGAATCGTATCCAACAACAAAAAGAAGATTGGCCAAACGACCACCTTTGTGGAACACAGAATACCTACATATGGAGAAGGAAGACCAAGAACCTCTATAAGAAAAGATTTATGCCTAGTCTAAAAGTATTAAAATACCAATCACACCGAGTGTTGTATTCGACTTCTTGCCAATTACATTAAATATGCGTGGATGTCTTATGCTGCTCCTACTAAAGATATTTCTATCGAAATTGTTTTGAATAATTCCATGAATTCCAAGAAATACGCGTCCATTCCCATACTGAAAATTTCTTAATTACAGCACAAGCAAAGTCTGAACTTCACTACCAGGAGATATAGAGGTTTGCCTTCCCAAACATAATAAAAAACAACTAATAATAACAAATCCTAGTGAATACTGGAAAGATTATAAAGAATAACTGCCATCACTAATGATAATTTCAAAGAAAAGTTTACTATAGACCCACTTAACTCCTATGATCTAATCAGTGACAAGAAATTGTTGATTGTGCCTTCACTGGGCGCTGGGGTCAAGTATTTACTGCATTGGATTACGAAGCAAAGGATTCCAAGTTTAATCCCTAAACAACATTAATTAATTAATTAAACCGTAACCCCCTTCCATTCATAAAAAATATAACACGCACAACACAAATGGTTGTGAGATGGTAGGCCCTGAGTCGTATCGACCTGTCCCGTCAATTACTTGTACTTGCATTTGCGTTCAGTTGATGCTACTCATTTCAGACAGACCCTGCCCGCGTAGCGTACTACATTCATACTAGAACGACCATATCCTTTCAATTAAAGGAATTACATAAGTGTCCTTCCTTGATGTAGAAAGAACCGTCAACGATCGATCATCAATGCACGCAGGCTTAAAGTATGCGAACAGACTCTAATCAACCTTTTAAAAACTCGAAAATTCTATCAAATTTAATCAATTTGTGAAAAGTATGTTTTTTTTTGAAGCAGTGATGATCCCCTCGACCTTCGAAAAAGTAAAAGAACATAATCACATCAAATAATAAGCTCATCACGAAATCGAAAGCTAATGGAATGGATGAATGCGTGCTTGTGGTCTTACAGGCACAAATTGAAAATAAAAATGTTTTCTTTATACTCTGCAACCCTGTTTATGCTACCCAACCCACCAGGATATTAAGTGTACTACAAAAAAAAAAAAAAAAAACACGAACCACTTCATAGAATATTGAATTGATAGAGGAGCCAACGTGTATGTATGTTTGTACGAGTATATCCTCCCCAGTTTGACCTCTCAGCCAGTTCGATGACAAAATCTATATCCATCTTGTATTCTTAAGATATCATCTTGAAGGAAAGTCAAACCGAGTTTTTTTCTTTGAACAACACAATTGACAGCACTTAATTGATTGAGATAGCCAATGTCAATTTTGTTTTATTTTATTTTTTTCCTCTGCATGGATACCAATACTACCCCCACAAACCAATACGCTTTACTGTAAAGCTCACCCTTTACAAGAAACAAGTTCTGACGAAATATCTAAAAATAAACCGACCACCACCACACTGAAGCCAGACGAAGTATAAATATATCCATGGTCAAAAGGGTCCTCACAAATTTTTGGTGTGGCAATTACAGTGGCAACAACACCTCCCCAAATTCTTACCCACTTGTGGTGGGTAAGGGTGCGCAAAGTGATTGATTAATCTCCGAAGCGGTCTTCGTTTAATGTCTGCGACCGTAAAAGCTTTAATTCTACAATTTATCTTTGCTCTGGGGTTGAGGCAGTTTATCCTTATACATACATATGTAGTAAAGGAAATGAACGACTTTTGAACTGTGTGTGATATGAAGGAGGTGAATCAATAGATAATGCGATAATAAATGTGGGAGACATTAGATGAAATCCATAACAAATAACATTGTTATTATCATCTTCTTTAGCCGGAAGCCAGGGATTTTTTTTGGCGCACGTGCTCTTGAAACTAAAAAGAAAATAATGTTACATTCACAAAAGGAAGGAAGAGACAAAGTTGAAGGGCAAAACGTAGACACCTCCAAAGCGAAAACTTTTTTTTTGTTGAGTCATGCTTTAAGGATGTTGAGGGAAGACGATTGTTGTGAAATTATGGGGTTTCTTTAGAACTGTGTAGCTGCAGCAATTTATAAAATATTTTCAAAAGGTGCCACATTCCTCTTGACAGCTATTGTGACCATGTTTGACAGACGTACTTTTTGACAGATGCATTCAATAAGGGATCAAGAGTGTGACAAAAGTGTTTCTCGTTAAATTAAGAATATAATCATAATTATCTGATTAGTGCGGTGAAGTACAGAACAAGGAGTTCAAGGTTCGAATCCCTACACAGCACAACCGTTTTTTCACACACCCACCTCTCGCGAGCGACTGACATTCGAGAGTATAACTGTCATGAAAATCTTTTCAAATAACAAATTGCCCTTCGGATACGGCACTAAACAGAAGGCCCCTTCCGTTCGTGTAAAGAATATAACATGCACAAGACGAATGGTTGTGAGAAGCTAGGCTCTGAGTCCCATAGACCTGCTGCGCCAAAAATTTGTATATGTGGCAATTATCAGCCAACTAAAGTTGGCTTTATTGCAATTAATAAACAGTAATTGGTTTAGCTGGGAAGGCAAACCAGTTATCATTAAGGTAGTGACTATACCAACTTGTACCTCATTTTGCGTGATGATCTTATCTTGGCTAACATTCTTATAACGTCCAGTTGGCATCAGAATCGATGCTGCTTTACGGGAAATTTAAAATGGCAGCTCTTGTTGGATGATTGTATAATATCTAAAGACGTGTTCCGAAGCACACTTCAGTATTAACTTTCAAGTCTTCTTCAATCTGTAAGATTGGGAGGCATTATATTACATGTAAAAATTATGACAGTCCTTCGTTTCGGACTCATAGAATCACTATTGCTCTATGCGTACATAAAAAAAAAAAAAACTTGGCGCGACAGGTCGATGGGATCCAAGGCCTAGCTTCTCACAACCATTCGTGTTGTGCGTGTTATATTCTTTACACGAATGGAAGGGGCCTACTCATTAATGCCGTTTTCGAAAGGCAATTTGTTATTTGAGAAACTTTCTCGGGACAGTTGTACTCTCGGATGTTTGTCAGACGCGAGCGAGAGGTAAGGCCGTAAAAAACTTTTAGGTGTTCCGACTGGGGTTCGAGGTTCGAACTCCATAGTCCAACGCACTAACCACTGAACCACGGCGCCCACATGCGTATATACATACATAAATATTAAAGTTTTGATCCAATCGTGATCCAAGAACAATAGCGTAGATTTGCACACGATGCCTGAGGAGATGTGTTCGTGTGCTGAGTTCCAGGTAACAGGGGCGTAAACTTAATATCAGGTCCTTATAGTTAGAACTGAAAGCAATCTTATCGATGAATATCATGTGTTTAAGAGGTTAACTTAGGTTAGGCTAAAAGTGGCCGCCAACTACCGCCAGCACCAATATAGGTCCGTTGTTGTACCACCTGGATCATATGATCCTCCATGCCTGTTAGTGAAACCATGCTTCAAATAAGCGCAGAGAAGGTGGAGAATAGATTCCTCTTCCTTGTTACCTCCTCAAGTTCTGCGAAGATCGTTCGAATCCACATCAAGTCTAGTTGCATGCTTCTCTAGTAGATAATACCCAGTGACGCCTACTAAGTCTTATCAGTCAATTTAGATCCAAGCCTAGGCCAAATCTGGTTATACTTGAGATTTGCTCTTTCGACCAATGTTAATTTACAATTCTCTAGAATATCCCCCGTCACCCATGAAAGGTAAATATTAAATTGCTCTGCCATCTTTAATAGAGATGAGTGGCAGTCTAGAGCAACTTTCGAAAAATTCCAAGGACCTAATTGCTGCTTGGCTATCTGAAAATATGCGGATATCGTTAGTGAATAATCACGAATTTCTCAAGCCAAGATAGGACCTTAATTCCGCCTGGAACACGCCACAATGATTAGGCAGCAAACATCTCCACCTACTCCGTCGCTAGTTTTTGAGTTATATCGGTATAAAAGTGGATCCACCTGTCTTCTAGGAACATCACATTCTCTCAGAATGTACGAGTATATAATAAAATAAAAGTCCATTAGGTAAGTATAAAATTCAATTGGAAGTTTTTGACGTGCCAAAGTGGGTTACAATAGGTCAATACCTGCATTAAAATGATTAAATCGACGAGTAATTGAAAATCGTTTTCCAAAATATACGGCAGACCTTGAATGTCCAAACACTTGCTCAATCAATTGTAAATTAGTTGTACCGATTATATTATGTACATACGTATGAACCACAACATCAGCCAAATGGCCTCCAAGACTTTATTACGTGGCGTGCATGGAAGGCGACACCTTTTGAACTTGGTATGAGCCCCTTTCACCAATACTTGTACAGATAATACTCTCAAGGTTTCCTAATGTCATCGTTTTCGACTTCGCTTCACGAAATTAGGTCCTTCGTGAGTCGTCGATTTTCTTTATTTGAAATTAAGACAGGCGCATGATTGATACTGTAACGTAATGAAGATATCTATTGTGAAACGCAAATATAGAAGTTTAGTTATTTGGAAAAGTAAAGTAAACATTTTTTTTTCATTCATTCATGGGAGTGAATCTTCGCGGTTTCTAGGCGAAGGATTTAAAAAACTTTTTTGCAACATGTTTTGCAATCAGTCACTTCAAGATTAACTTCTTCGGTTGGAGTAGAAGATAGATGGCGTATTTCTTACCATTTAATAGATGAGGCATTTGGAACTTATTTTCCAACCATTGGATGCAATTTCTTTATTACAAACTTGGATGATGATATGATGCATGTATCCATGCACCACCTATGTAGGTATATTTATATACATATGTACATATTTTAAAAGCTCCACATATAGACTATTACAGTCGTCAATTTTGGTATTGCTAGCTTCTCCACTTGCCACTTGGATATCCCATGACTTGCGACAGTTACAAAGGTATTTGTCTCGTAAACTTCGCATACCAGATAATATCTGTCATACTGTGTGAACGCATGAAGCCCTAAGCCATAAGCCATAATTCGGTCACTATCAGTGTTGTTAAAGACCACAAAAGTTCTATAACAATTTCACTTTTCGACAGACCTTGGAAAAGCCCAAAAAGTTCAAGTCGATACCCACCAACTTTTTGATCAATTTCAAGGCGGCATATGACGGCATCTATAAAGACGAGCTATACAGACCCATGCCTAGCCTTGAAATCCCTGTCAAACACGTTCGTCTATACAGGATGTAGAACGCTAGCTGCTTTACATATCAAAGTCGGTAATGAACTGCACGATGTTTGATGTCAAAAAAGAACTTAGACAAGGTGACACGCTGTCATGTAATTTTGGGCCCCAAACATAGTACATACATAAGTACATGCTGTAAACAGTACTGTACGAAGAATAACTTATGCTAATTGCTGCTTTTATGGGTTGAGAGGGCAATTGAGTTGTAAAGCCTTATCCCGAATTATGGAGCTGAAGCGGATAGGGACGTGACAAGCGCAACTACATCAATGCGCCAGCTACAGAAGCAGAAGAAGCAGCAGCGAGGTGCGACAACAGAACCGTTTATAGAATCACCAAAGAGCTAAAAGTTGGCCGAAGCTCTACTCAACACCCAGCGAAAGGTTTAGACGGTTCGTTGCTCATATTGGATGAGGACCAACTCAAGAGATGGAAGGAATATTTTGCTTCGGTTCTGAACCGAGTATTCGCCAGCAATATGTACCCAAGTCAGACAGAAATGTCCGTTGAAAGAAATTTCCGAATCCGCACCACATCCCTCAGTAAGGATGAGATTATTACCGCGATCAGAGCACTGAAAACTAATAAGCCGGTAGGATACCCGCGGCATACCCGCGGAGCTTTTTTTTTTTTGATCGCCAATTCACCTGCTGCTCATCGATTTTGAAAAGGCGCTTGATATTTTCGATCGGAAATTTATTTGGCGTGCCTTGCGTAGGAGAGGCATTCCTGATAAAGTAATAGCAATTAACAAGGCTACATATGATAGGTTCACATGTCACGTTTTGCACAGAGGAGGGCTGCCAGAAAAATTCGAAGTCCAAAGTGGGGTTCGGCAAGGCTGCATACATTCACCAATACTATTTTTATGCGGGCTTATCAACAGGAAACGGAGGAATTCGATGGACTCTTACATCTGAACTCAAACACCTCGACTACGCCGACAACGTATGCCTGCTGTCACACAGAAAACTAATATTGTCCCAAATTCGGATTACCATTAACACTGTTAGTTCGTGAAAAAGCGTTTGACTAGTGTGTGATATGTAGGATACTATAGTAAGTATGATGACCAAGGTTTATATAAAATCTCCTGTTATTGTTTATTATAATCGATTGACCTCTTAATAAACAGCGCTTGACGGAAGACTTCGTGGACTTACATTTGATGACATATTGTTGTCAGAAGTGCCAGTAAAGTTCACAATCCATCGTATTCGTCAATGTTCTCTGTCTTTTGTTATTGCATGTAGTTAGTTCTGCTCCCGTTCATGTCTAAACACATCGATGACGACTAGAGAAAGATTTGCCTCAGTACTAAAACAGTTTGTTCAGATTCCGACTTGAACATTTTGGTTGAAGTAACAAATACAAATGCACTGCAGGGGAAGCTGACTTCATTAATAACAGACGCATTGCCTTGAATAGATCGTAAGTAGAGTTGACAATTTATGTAGGTCAACCAACGTCCTTGCGTTTTTTAAAAATGTGAGCACTTGGTTTATTTTTCCGTTAGTTTTGTTAAAATTTAATTCTCCTGGCATATCCAGCTTTAATAATCCCCCAGTGGTCTGAATTGACTGATCAAAGTACCCGTGCATATAAACACCTAAGCCACGATGGCCACATCCGAAACTTTTATTTGACATACTTCCCATAAAGTGGAATTTATTTTTTCGACGCAAAATCCGAGAATGTCGTTATTTATGGGGTGAAAATGGCTTCACACGCTGTCGGAGTTTTCAGTTAAGCCATGTTGCTTCGTTTGATTTCATTTGGACTTTCAATCTGGCAACACAGAAGGAAAAAAAGAAAAAGAGGCCAAAACACGCATCCACTTCCTATGTTAACCACATCCGAAAATATGGCAATTGTTCGCAACAAATTTTCTATTTCAATTTGAAAATATACCACTGGCTCGCAAATGCATCTCTGCCTCGTTTTATTGCATTTGTGGGCAGACACGGAATGACAACAAGAAAAACCTAACATTTCCAGTGTGAAGGGGAGGCTTGGAGTTATGTATGTAGATGTGCCGCCCCCTGTGCCAGGACACTTTGACATTTTTATTTTTTTTTTCGTTGGTTTTTTTTTTTATGTCGACGAGGGGAGCAGTAGTAAGACTTCTTGCTTGCGGGCTTGTTCGCGTGGAAACAGCTTGGGAATGCACATACACACTTACGGCGGATAGAAGTATGTAGGTATGTATCTCTTCTTGTCAGTGGTAACGAGATAAAAGCATCCAATCGTGGATAACGTATGCTCTCGTTTTATTTTATTTTTTATCTATGGGGATATGCATAGCAGTGGAAGGATATGTCTCGTGTTGCAGGAGTGTGGAGCAGTTTTTCAATCTGAATGTGAAATTTCTGTGGCTACAGCAGGAATTTTCATATATTTTAGGGGATCGTCGTATCTAAACGATTTGACTTGATGTCTTTGATGCGAAAAAAACCATGCATGTGCAAATAGTTGCCGAAATCTGTCAGATTCCATGAAGCTTGGGCTTATTATGCAGGACAGAATATTCTGGAACGTAAGTGTGAAGCCTTAATGTGCCCAGTAGCAGATGGAAGACTTTTCGTTTCTATCCCACAGGGACAGCAACACAAGGGAATGCCTATTCTAAGGTTTTATGTACATGCACATTATAAGCTCATAATAGAACATAATACTCTGCAAAGGAATATGGATACCGGAAACAAGTACCGGGTTGAAATTTGAACCAATAAAACTTTTCATGACTTTGCACTCAGATATGAATATACATATACTACAAATATCCTGGATATCATATCAATAATGTAATTGAGTAGGTTACACTCTTTAACTCAAAACCTGTTTAACCTGCCCCAATCAATGCACAGCCTATACCTCACCTCATCGGATGACAACTTCCGAAAATATGACAAAGTTTCTTTCCTTTTTTCGAAGTACTGCAAAAAGTTATTTCAAAACCTCCGGATGCTGTCAACATGACGTAATAATGTTCCAGAATACCCAATTTGACTTTCCAATCACCCATCAGACACGTACCAATTCGCCGATAGAGGGTAGGCCTGTCCACAGCGAGTACAGATGACGACACAAACCATTTGCCTAATTCTGAGTGGTCCCTTGGTCAACATCTGTGCGCCATGTTGGGGGGAGCTCGGAGAAGGCAGCAGGAAACCACTGAAGTATAGTCCCATGGAAATCATTCAAGCACAACAAAGTTAACAGTCGCTCAATCTGTGGCAACATGAGGGTGCTAAAAAGTCCCAGGACAGAAGAAAAAAAAAACGGTATTTCGTAGAACGGAATACTTGTAGTATCTACCGGGCAGGACAACTTGCAGATCCAACGTTGGATATGCAGAAATCGACTTGTATGTAGCTATTCTATGAAAAAACAATACAAGAGTAGTTCTTCAAGCTTTAGGTCATGGGATTATTTTCTTAATAAAGAGGAATGAATATAAATGGACTTACATACATACATAAACTATGTTGGCTATAAGTAAAGCAATGATTTGACGAGTTTGGCCAAATACCTGCTTCGGCATCTTGTAGGAGGATTTCATAAACCTAGTCTATGCATGAAAAATAGGCAATGTCGTCAAAGGGGGTACGAGAAAATCGTGTTTTTGTTGAGATGGCTGTAAGTAAAGTATTGTTTTGACTACTGTTGGCTAAAATCGTGGTATGCCATCCATCAATGTACAAAGAATGGAGATATTAAAAAATTGTTGAAAAAATCAGTGACCTGATGAAACTTACCTAGCCCCACAAGAACTTCAGTGTTCAAGAAAATAATATCAATTGTATTGAGTTACTAAGTATACAGCGATTAATGAATCGGACGTAATCCAGCGGGAGGTTCAAAGTTCCAGCTTAGATGAGGACTGACAAACATTACAGAATATAATTGTCATGGAAAATAACTACCCTTCTGACAGGGCATTAAACTGGCACTTCCATTGGTGTCAAAAGTATACTAGATATAGAAACCACACACAACCCAAGATGATTATGAGAATTTTTTTTTGAAATAGTCGAATTTGGCAATCCTTTTAAATTTCTAAAATCCCTGCAGCATATTAGCTTTGAACAGTGAAGGATGGAAGTGAAAATACAAATCCTACCCACATTTCCTTACTAACTTCTACCGGTTCAAATACATGTACGTATACAGAGCACATATTTTGACATAACCAATATACATATGCCACAACACCTTCCATTGTCACTTTCAAATGGTCAGCAACGGGTTTCTGGTATTCCGTCTTCAGACACTTGGATTGTCATTTTTGTTATCAAAGAAAAAAGGAGTGGAAGGGGCTAGTAGAGGGTATTCCTAAGAGAATATGAAAACATTTATACTAGAGATTTTTTGAAACTAAGGGTGCTCCTGACCCATTGATGATGCAGTTTATTTTATAAAAGAGCCGGATCATTACCTATCCGTATTGTATAATCTAAAAATATACACATATATTTGCCTATTACTTTGAATTGATCGGTAGCAAATTAAATAATTGAGCCCCTTTAAACTAAATTTGATTTTGTGTATGTCGAAGTTGCTTCTATTCTTTTGAAACATAGACACTGTTTCGCGTACAATCATCGAAAAAAGTCCTTACTTAGTTGAATTTTTGAATAAACAAAATCTGACATAAAGTTAATGTAAATGTATATCTCCGAAGAGCAATTTGTTATTTGAGAAACCTTCTCATGACAGTTGTACTCTCGAATGTTTGTCAGACGTTTGCAAGAAATAGGGCTTCGAACCTCGAGCCCCTTGCTCCATAGTCCAACGCACTAACCACTGAGCCACGGCAAACATCAATACTTTGCTGAGGTGGTTAAATGATATTTCTATTGAGGCTTTGGCATTCGCAGAGGAAGTGGATTGTCTTTTCTACCTCTGAGTCGCCACAACCCCTGCATAGCTCAGTACTGCTGATTCCGAATTCTTCTGAGGTGGGCCATCATTGGGTTATGGCTTGTAAGAGTACCAATGAGAAGGGTCAGCTGTTGTCTATTGAGTTATATGTTTCTTTTGTTGTATTGAAATGAAAGTAAACTCGAATCTCTAGGTAGTTCAACAGCGGTTTTTTTTTCTGGGAAGGCCTGGTATCACGGAATTCATCTAAGCGTGTAGCTGTTTACTCTCTTTGACCAGTGTTGAATTGGTTGAGATGGAAGTGATGGCTACTTTTCTATCAATGTAGATGTCTATATGCTTCTTATGTTTATAGTGGATAAACTCCTGCAGGCCTCGGTGATATATATCTCCACGTGGGGGAGTTTTATGGACCGGAATCAGAAGGTATGAATCATTGCAGTTCAAATATAAAAAGACAATAACTCCGTGTCGCTCCTATAAGGAAGGAATTCATTATTTATTTTGTTTTTTAATATTTTCATGGCATATTTTTGAAAGCTCCAATAATTTCGGTCATATCCTATCAAGTTTGCAATTTGCAATGCAAACGAAAGCCATATACAACTTTCGACCCACTAGTACAGTTTTGCTTTAAGAGAAGTAGGTAGGTACTCTTGTTTCTTGTTGAAGACAAATTACAAACAGCTTTCCTGTTATATGGTCGCACAAAGCGTATTTGCTTTCATTGTAGTCTGCTCACGCTACGCACCAGTAATTTGACAGGAAAATAGCACTCTCCGAATGCTCTAAAATCCACTTTGCACGCATATCCTTTTTATGCACACTCAGTCCACCACTCGTACATGCATCATCCTTTTACTTGAGTGTAACTAGAACCACTTTAAGTACCTCTTCCAGAGAGCGATTCCTGGTGATAACTTCACACCCAACACTCGAAAGATTCGAGGGAGGATAAATCACGTTCAGTTGTACTCGTAAAATAACAACCCCACTGGGAAAAACTAGAACAGGAATATTGTCATTAAGCTTTTAAGGAAAAAAAGGAAACGTTGTGGGACAATTAAAACATCTAAAAACCAAATTGAAGTCCTTCCGAATAATGCAAAAAGTTATCTTTCCCCTCAACACACCTACAAACGCCTACTATACAGTTTCGTTCTGTTCTAGCAATTTGTTACTTGCTCACACAATCAACGGAATGGCTGCCGCCTTGCTCGAGCATGAGAGTTCTTTGCTCAAATTGGATTTTTTTCTTCCTTTTTTTTGCGTTATTTTTCAATTGCAAAACGGGCAAGAACACCGCCTACACCTCGGCAAGGAGCGACCATTACTTTATGTGTCAGAGCACAGCACCACAGGACATCCACACTGCCGGCACACAACACACACACACATACAGGCACCAATGGATCTATTAGCAAATTTCTTTGTTTGGTGAGGCATGATTAAAATTCTCTGTTCTCTGTTCTCTGTTCCAGGGAGTTGTGGATTTTGCGACAATCCTTTTAGGTGCGGCAGCCCCGATTCGCCGTCATAAGGGCATGTTTGTGGATGGTTTGGGTTATCGTGATGGTATTTCACATGAGTGGCTTGTGGTCCTGTTAAGTGTATGTCGGTGGAGTTAGCCGAGAAAAAAAGGGTTTAACGTATGAAATCCCTTTACTTCTGTAGCTCAGATTGAGTGCTTAATTTGTTCACACACATATGCACACCGTGCAACCAAGGTACGAGTATCTACAGGTTTCCTGCATGTTTATTTTGTTTTTGTTGGGGTATTTTGTTCTGGAAGTATAAAATAAAGCCATAGTGCTTTTGAAATAAGTTTAATTGTATTATGCCATACATATGCAAAGTAATTAATTTGTTTTCGGGTTTGTAGTTGTGTCCACCTTTGAACCAATAATTTACGATGGAAGGTGCCATGATGTCACATGTAGTTTGGAAGGATGGATGGCAGGGATTTGAGTTTGAAAATAATTGCCATAAATTTGGAAATGCTGCTAATCGGATTATTTTGAATCTGTGTGAACTTTAATATCTTAATCTTATGAAAGATAAAAAATGTTGGCGACACTTCTCGTAAAATTAATCCATCTCGATGTAGGGCCACTAGTATTGTAGAAGGTTTGGAAGAATTGTAAAGAATAAGGGTATCCACCTCCTCCCTTTTACACTTATCCAATTTTTCATCAAATTTGCCTGATTCCAACCCAAGTCAATTTACCTTTTAGACTCATCAAATCGATTCGACGAAACAATGGGAACTCTGCTAAAGGATACAAGGATACACAACCTCAATACAAGAAGACACATGTCTTGATGTATTCAGCCTCTATATTCAAACTCCTACATCGACTAAAATCCACGGATTGGGAGTAATACTGTGTACTCTAGGCGCCAGTCAATAACTGGAGCATGGTATAATGTGAATATTGGATTGGATCTGTTATTTTTACAGGATTGAACTAGGTCATTTGTATACATTCAAATACATATATACATGTGTATGTTTGTATTTACAAGTATTCCAATTTGACTATTGGAAATCGACTGCGATATAGATAATGATAATTATGAAACGAGCTGTGTACAGTTCCCTACTTATGAGGACGAAAACATTGTCGTTTTGGCAAGAAAATGAAGTTTGAAATGTAAGCGATAAGCAAAAGAAGATTACGAATACATACAGGAACTAAGCTAACATGTGCTGATCGATACAAACTATTTCCCCAATATACTTAACGAATCAGGAACAAGGTCACCTAAACACGCCTGAAATGGAATATCCAGCGATTACTGACTGCATCTGAATGGATTTATAATCCACAATCTTCTATCACATAGTCATCAACGCGGTACCGGAACATAGTAACACAGAGTGATATTAAGATGTCCAATGTAAGAGGAAGTACGACGCCAATGAAGTAAGGAACCTGAAGATACACAACTGGATTGAAAGTTAAAAAAGGGACAAAAAATGTCAAGAAGAGAGCCTACTTCCACTCCAACAAACTACGTCAACTCACAAAAGAAACTCACTTAAGGCACCACTTACATACATATGTATGGCTCAGATCCGGATTGCGCCAAAATTCAACTGTCATATAAGATGAAGCTTTGTATATTTGCTGTGTCGTATTTCGATAAAGAAATACGACATCTATTCCTTGGTTTGGTTTGGTTGGTTGCCACAGTAAGTGACACCAGCACACTTAGACCAATTGTAGGTGCACTGTAATACCATGCGGATCAAAGGCGTAAGTTCCTTTCTATGTACTCAGTTCGAAGGAGGCTATTGATCTCAACGTCCGTCACTTAGATCTTTAAGGAAGATGTTCCTAGGTGAAGGTTTCTAATGCAGGCAAGAGCTGTACGTTAACAAAGAAAATGGGGAATGGTTTCCATGCAACTTCTGGAAAAAATATTCACAAAAAAACCTAGCCTTGTGGCGATCTTGGCTTTAAGACAGTATTCGATTATGGCACCCATTCTAGATACATAGATACATAGACGTTATGGTCTGCGGATGTTTTTCATATTATGGTGTTGGTCGGGTTACTGCATCCAAGATGTTTTAACGAAAGATAAATACGTTGAGGTCTTGGAAACAGTAATGTATCCATTTGCAGACGATAACTTACAGTTGCTTTGGCAGTTTCAACAGGATAATGATCGAAAATATATTACGAAAGTGACGAAAAAGTGGTTTACGGATAGAAATGTACGAGTCCTTCAATGGCCAGCACGGTCCCCAGACCTTAATCCCATAGAAATTTTTTAGGAGCATGTTAAAAGAGAACTAAGTAAGACGTCTAAACCAAAAAACAGAAATTAACTTTGGCAACTTTTAAAAAAAATTGGTATGAAATACCTAATCCACTCAAAAACTGGTGGATTCAATGCCCGGTAGATGCACTGCCGTTAATTAAAAACAAAGGCAGTACTACCAAATATTAACAGGCACATCGGTACCAACGAATAGTAATTTACTTAATTTTTTATTTTTATTTTTTGTGTACATATTTTAATTTTTAGTTAAATGTGCTTATTTTTTTGCACAGCTGAAATCGTTAAAGTGTTTGTTTTTTTAATTTTTTAAAAAATAGCTTTTTGTGAATTCGGTCTTTATGTTTTGTGTTCTATAGTACGATTAATTTAGAACAGAAATAAATTATTTTTTGAGGATTTACTCGTCGCTTTACTTTTAATTTTCGGAAATAATTTATCTGACATGTCTGTGCTTATTATTTTGCACAGCAGTGTAGATGTAATCCATAAAATTAATAGCCAATCAAAAAGATTTTCGCATGCAGATTTGAGACTCCTGTGTAAAAGGTAAGGGATGCCACAGCCTTATTCGATATAATTGGATTCAGCGTGTTTATGATCGATTAGGTTCAAGACTTTTGCTGCTCAGACAGAACCCTTTATGAGTTACTAGCTTACATAAGTACATCGAACACTAAGTACAGTATATGTATATTAATAATATTCTCCTAGAATACTAGTTTTAGATTTGTTTACGAATTTGCTTACGAAAGTGATTGCCTTGGGGAACATGTATGCATGTGCTTTTTATGTACCAGGTCGTTGTTGTTTGGTCAACATTTTATGCCTTCTCTTACTTTGAAAAATATTTCCAAAGCTATATTATAAAATTAAGCCATCTTATAAAATATTAGCACAAAGTTTCCTTCTCCTAAGTAGGGACATACATATGTATGCACTCATAAGCAATTTTTTGATGTTGCACATTCACTTGTACACAAAAAACACGGTACACAGGTACTCAAAAATAGTTTAATTAAGAATGCACTTACATCGTTTGCATAGCATAAATATTATTACCATTTTGCTCCAATTAACTATGTGTACCAAGAACAAGTCAACTTATTTGGCTATTAATTTTGTTGTGTCCAAGTTTGTAGTGTTAATTAAAATTCAAACGAAAAAGAGAGCTTTTTTCGTACCAAAACTTTACTCATTACAACAAATGCGTAATTAGTACTCAGTGAGGAACGCTGTCCATTGTCGGAAATCAAAAATAATAACGACATCATAGTTGGAAAGCTACTTGGGAACAGCCTTGGGCCACCAAATAGTTGCTGCAGCCACATGCATAAGTACATACATACATACATACATACATACATACAGTGAAGCGTCTTCTTAAACAAAGTAATCATCAGAAGCATAAAAAGCATAAGCATAATGAACAACAGTTAAAATTAATACGGCACCAAGAGCAAGTGAGATATTGTCGCACTCATTTAAATCGGTGTCAGACGTAACGGGGAAAGGATACAGCGAAGGATGGATACTCCTCTTGGTCTCCCGCAGAAGTCCTCGCATGATATGCTGGGACTGGAAAGTTTTCAGCTTATTTGCTATGCATGAGCGCATTTTCGTGTTGAAATTTGACTTTTAAATTGTTGAAAAGCAGTTCATCGGGGTAGGGATGGAATCGGCGGAGACCAAAACCCAACTCAATGCTGATACAGGGTGTTTCGGTTTAGTGCGCTGGAGGCGTTGAAAACACTGAAATATGGCAAGAGTGTGGGAAGTGTTCTTGCGGAAGTTTCTTGCGCCATAAAAAAAAAAAAGTGAAAAAAATTTTGCGGCTGACTTTAAAAGCCAATTTCCGATTCATACTGGTGGGATGGATTGATTGGATGATTGAATGCAACGCCGAAGGCCCGTGAATTTCGAAAGCGTTGCATAAAGTAAACACAATTTGATTAAACAATTTTGGAATTGAAAGCGGGGAGCTTGATGTATGTATCTCATTGAAATTTAAATAATTTTAGTGTGAGTTTGTAAAAGTTGTAGGAGTAAATGAAGTGCAGTTGCAGGACTTCTGGTCGAGATAAATTAAGAGGTATGAAGAAGAAACTTTTAAAAAGTGTAAAGATACTGTTGTCTTTTTTTCTCTTATATGTCATAAACGCTACCGTTTTTGACAACACTTGTTCCTGCGTTAACAACCTTAACTATTTACATGTACATACTTTGCTGTCATCTAGCAACTCGGAACAAGTGCATGATTCATAGTAAAGTTGATATTTATGGCGTTATATGAACGAAAATATTCAAATTTATTCTAAATTTGTCACTGTTTCTAGTAGAGTTTGGCTTGGCTTATATGAAGAGCGTTGCCTTCCATACAAACCAGTGATCTTTGGAGGAATCTACAAACTTGCACTGCGAATAATTAAGAAGGTAGTATTAACAGCACAATGTTTCTACATTTTACACGTCTAGTAGAACAGTATTTGTACAGTGTGTCGAGATATGTTACCGTTGTATGTCACAGTTGTGTTTCTGATATTGATATTGTTGAAATGTTCTGATATTTGAACAGACGTGTTAGTTTCGTAATTTTTCGTGAAGTAAATCTGCGAAATGTAGCTCCACGCACAAACACGAGTATCATTTGTTCTTCACTCTCGTTATACACACACTTCCCGAGTGTCATTCGAATTTGTTTTGCAAGTGTGTAAGTTTCGTTCAAATGCTATTTGTATTTAAAAAAAAAAAAATTCAAATTGTTTTGTTGCGTACATTTTAAATTTGTTGTCCATATTGTAATTGATATATACATAAATTATCATTGCACATGTACGCTTATTGTTTGGCCTAAAAAACATCTTTAACTTATGATATGAATGTTTGTTATTGTAAATGTGAATATGCTAACTCCACCATAAATTATTATAATAATTGCAGCAACAGGCTATAGGTGTCTATCACCTAGAAAGGGCCTTTCAGATACATCCCATATCCAAAGGATTTAGAAACCTTCTTCGTTAAGATATACTCTCATATGTTTGTCAGGCGATCATGCGGCGAGAGATGGGGTCACGCAAAAACTGTTTGATGTTTGGTTGGTAACTGAAACGCGAACCTCTCGTGGAGTAGTCACCGTGCCACGGAAATGTTTGATCACTTAAAATCATCAAATGAACAAAATGGACTTAAATATAATTCGAAATCATGAGTTGCTTTTGTGGCATAGGAGGCCTGTCAATTGTTTTTCTACGAAAGGTTAAAAGGGATGCAGAAAAAAGATACAATACAAAAGGAGCCTTTACCCGCACGGATAACACGATAAATCAATTTATTTGATTGATTTACGGTTTTTACCTGAACATAATACCCCAATTTAAAACGGTGATATTGTTTGGTTCAACGTTGTGATAACAGATGACACCTAACGATCACGGAATCAAACAATAATTTAAGAAATCATATCTCTATTAACACATTGCTGCTAAGGTCATATCCTGTACGTATACCTACATATATATTCTATACATTCATACATGTAGTATGTTGGTTTAGTTGATCCTTAAACAAAAACTGTGATGCGTGCTGTAGATTGTAAGTGCTTTCTCAGTCGCTGTGTTTTGTCTATAGACAGAGGCTACTTCTTGTTTTCGAGCCTAAGAATTCAGTAGAAGAACTATAATGGTTTCAGCAAAAATAAACGGGCTGACTGCCTGGCGAGAACAAGTACATATCCCTAAATCACTGGTTATAAGCTCGATTTTGTGGTACCACCTAACAGTGCTCTTCAGAATAACCAAATAAAAGACTGACAGTCACACTGAAGACTGGGCCAGCAATTAATGACTATTGAGGATTATTAATTCTGGTTAAATTTATTTATAAGTCGCAGGGCCTATTCAGACCCCTAGGGATAGAATGTATGCTATATTGCAGAGTAATAGTCCTAAGAGCCTGATTATGAGAATATACTCGCTATGGCAGAAGAAGAAGCTTGTGGTGCTTTTCAATCCTACTGTCAACTGTACTATACAAATAAGGAACTGCCCTTCGGACACGAGTAGGCACCTTCCATTCGTGTAAAGAAAACAACACGCGCAACAACAATGGTTGTGAGAAATGAGGCTCTAGGTCACATCGACGTGTCGCCAATTATTTGTATTTTGTATTTGGATAAGATGTTCTTCATTAACGTAGGGTTATTTGAAAATCACTACTTCTTGAACCATTCACTGTTTGGAAAATAAACTATTCTATTCGTTTTCTTATCTGGCCTTATGATGCGTTTTTCAGTTAAAATATCCTACCTACACCTAGTGATTGTAGTTAAAGCCTAGAAGTTTAGCAGTAGTCTAGATGTGTCCACAATTTGACTAAATTAATAACTTAAGATATCTTACATACATATATGGAACTCGTGTTAGTATTACCTAGGTATAGGTGGCAGAGCTACTTGGTAAACTGTCCGTCCTTTATTCTTTTTTCTTTATTTATTTTCTAGAACAAACACGACATGGGCATCCAAGTAACATTGTTCGGATATGACAATGCCAATTGGAGGCAATATTTCTTCTAAAAACAGAATGCCAGCAACAGTAATCAATTTCCGGCAAATACCTTCTTGTACAATTTAAATACAACGAGCATACCAATAAAATAGTGTTCCTTAGCGCCTCTAATTGCCGAGTTCCTCCTACATCCTATTCAAAACACAACAAAAATTGTTGCCTACTAAATAGAGTCGTACAACTAAAAATTGCACACAATGCTGGTTTAATTTGTTAACCAATTTGGGTCGGGAACTTTGCCAAACAACACTCCTCAATGCTTTTTACGACATCAGTCCAATACACACCCTGTACGTACCGCATGGACACATTAGCACAGAAATAGACCGAATGGGACAGTGGGTGGAGCAAGAGGTAGGGTGAACATTTTTAAATAAAGCCCCCCAAGGATATGGGATGCACTAATGGCAGACAACGCATCATGACTTCTGTCTCAGTTGTTTTGATTACACTTCCGTTCTTTTTTACATTTTGTTTTGTTTTTGAGTCGCCCGGATTATGGGGTAAAAAGTGTACGTAGTCGTATTAATATTCAAATTTCTAAACGAAGCGATTTATGCATTTCAATTTATTTTAATGCAACACATTCCTAACCGGATGAACTGGGAAATCGGTGCGAATATTTTAAGAACCTGTTTATGGATTCTAGTGGGGGATATTTTTATTTATTATTACGCAAGGCTTGATGTGTTTTTTGGACAGGAAGCGACGAATGGTCAGTACAAACTTTTCCTAAAGGATGGGTCTATCTGTCAGTGCGTCCGACACGTGTGTGGCAAAGTTTTTTTTAAATTTTCCATTTAAGAGCGTAGACAGTTCAAATGTGAGTATATATTGTTTGGATTTGAGCTAGAAGTGCAATTGACATGAAAGTGAATTAAATGTTTAGTTCAACATGCATGCGTATGTCTATATTTTTATGCCTTTCTTTGAAATAAAGAGGTTCAAATTTAGCTAAAAAAAAATACGAATACGGCTGTAACATATAGAAAGTTTGGAGGCACTGGTGCAAAAATTAAAAACTGTGTTGAAATTTGGAAAGGAAGGAGACAAAGGTTTTTTTTTTTTTTTTGTTCTCTTAACAAGTAAGTATATACCTTCTTTTCTATATGCGTGTTACTTACAAATGTACATATATTCACAGCATAAAAGCTGTATTTTCGGATGTTTGTCAGACGTTCTCGATATGTAGGCCCGTGAAAGATTTTTTTTAAGTGCTGTCTAGGGATTGAACGTGGAACCATATGCTCCTTAGTGACAATTGTTAAAAAAAAAAATCGCTCGAGGTGATTTATCTTGGAGAGAATATATGCATCTTTTGTAAATAAAGGGAAAACAAACTTCGAAAATGTACTAAAAATTACAAATATTGGTAGACAAGTTGATTTTTTGCACGAACGTATAATTTGGTGCCGAGATCATTTCCGAAACTAATGGAAGGCTATTCATATATCTCTAAAACCAACTTTGTTGGTGCAATAGACTTTCGACAGGTCAATTAGCAACATGTTACGTACAACGGACCGTTCCTAACTAAATAAATTTTTAATGAGTTTATATAAAGTCTCTACACTCTACACTATTGCAACTGTTTAATTCCAACCTGTGGATTTCAGACAAGTTGGTCACCGTGGGTTGAAATTTATTCACTTTTCAACAAGTCTTTGTTCAAAACTTGTTGTTTCTATTCTATTTATCAAATTTCCCACTTTTTGATAGTTGAATTGACAAGTCTACCAAGGACTGATTGCATCGTGTTATAGGCTCCTCATTGTTATCGATCAACAGTTACTTGCCACTTTTGGAATGTGTAGGCCAGTTTCAAGGTGAAGCTTTCTTCTAAATCCACTTGATTTTCTTACAGCACAGTGGAGAGCCTCGAACTTCATTTGAAGGAACTTCCAAAAACGTCGCAAAATTCTTAAAAACAAATCAAAAGTTTTCGTCTGTTCTGTTGTTGACTGTTGCAAACGTAGCTTGGATCGAAGTATCATCAAAATCACTTGATTTCTTGCCTTTCCTTTTCTGGAAACATTGCCAATCTAATTTAGGGAAAGGCTATGAAATTATTTAGGAGAGAAAAAGCTGCTAGACCACACTAGCAAAAGTCCATTGTGTGTTATTCGGACAACTATTTATATGTTATAATAATTGATTTATTTGCTTTCATTTCTCAATCTTGAGTCGAGCAATTTTTTAAATACTTCTGTCCGCCATGGGTCAGTGGTCACCGCATCGGACTACCGAGGTAGAAGTTCTTGGTTCGAAGGTTAGCACCAAAAGAGCTTCCATTGCTCTACCTCTCACGTTTGTCTGACAAACATCCGACCGTGATCTCATGAAGCAACTTATCAAAACAAAAGTAGGTAAGGGTTGTAAGATACTACATAGATCCTGGATTTCATGAACGTGTCGCGTCAAAACATCAATGTAACAGTACACCGTTAATTGCTTGTTAATTACATATATAACGCGTACGATCGCAGAGCAAAGTTAAAAGTACATCCGTAATTCTACTGGTAATTGTTTAAGATCCTTAAATGTACGAAAGATGAGAATTGCATCATACTATGGATAGACACCATCAATCGGCAGAAACTACCAGCACCTAGCATCATGAGGGCATAATGGAGTATATATCGAACATTTCAACTTCCTCCCCTCTATATGTATGCATGTTCCCATGGAATTTATTCACTATATGATGTCAGTAACCATAACTTTACTACTTTCTTGGACATATTTGCACAGATGTACATGCATCGTAATGAACTAGTTCGACTGCCACCTCTGTACAGGCACGTGTCGAGATTTACAAAATGATGGCACTTCAATAATAACAATTGACCACTTGACCACTTAAATAATCACCAGATACTGTGCCATTGGAACGATGTCCGTTCTTTACGAAACGTTAGTTAGCATGATTACGATTTCGTTAGTTGATACTTTTTCCACAGGAAATATTTGTAAGTCACACCAAATTATGTTTGAGAATTTCAAGACCACTAATCCACTCAATTCTCAAGTTCTGTTTTAAGTCGTCAATCAATTCATACAAAAAGATTCTAAGCTATGCGGGTTGAAACAATTTAATTAGCAAGAACAATCATTGCATTTCTCAGTTTAAATACTTATCTTACCCCAATCTGTTGGATTTCACTGACTTCTTTAGGTCTACACCAAACTTTATTCAAAACCATTTTGTGTTTTTCGGATTTAGAATCGAAGAAAAAAGGATTCTCAAACTTTTCTAATATGCTTCGTTTCATAGCAATTATTCTAAATCCAACATTTTTATAAGAACAAAAAAAATCTGACTAATCTGGTCTACCACGTCGACAGTATAATAGAATGTGGAGGTCCATATTGAACAAATACGTACATACATACCAGTACTTTAAAACCATTTCTCGAAAGTCAAAGTTTCTCGTCGTATTTCGGTATTCAAAACAGATAGCCATGCTCTTCCCAACAACTTCCCTTCCAACTTTTATTTTTTTTGCCATTTTTTAAAATCATAATTTATTAAATGCAAATGAAAGGAATGTTTCTTATTAGGGCTTACTACGACTAAAGCTTTTATACCAACCTTGGCATTGCTCTGCTCCCCTATTTTCTGCTTTACAATCCCAACGAGTGTAAGTTTGTGTTTTATTTGAAAAAGGAAACAACGCAAACACACGCATTTGCTTTCTAACACTTTTGTTATCTGTCCTTGTACTCTTTTTAAAATGCAAAAATTTAATTGAAGCAAGGATTTATTCTCACATAAATTTTTATAAACGAGGGATTTACTTTTACAATAAGGAATAATATGAGGCCAAAAGGAAAAACTACACTCAAACATACTTCCTTCGGTAGGCGACTGCTGTGCTTTGCCAATGTTAGGGGAGCATCAGTACCAGTACCATACCATAGCGTTTAGACATTCGGGTTCTTTGTCATTTATGCAAATTACCATACCTGTGCGCACCGTTCACTTCCTCCTGTCCATTGTATTAGATACATATTGCCTACACTACACAACGACACCAAGTAAGAATATTATCTTAGAAAGCGAGACGAGATACATATACATTCTGTTCCATTTTGAAGGCCTTGGTAGAACTTAATTTTGGATTAGACCAGCAAACAATCCCCAGTGACTACACCTACATATCTTGAATAATTAATCTCAAGTACGAAACGGCCCTACGAAGCGAACGTGATTCCCCCCGTACTCTCTCCCCCCCTCCCTCTCTCTCTCTCTCAACCACAGTTTCTCTCTCTTCCCCGGATGTTCTTTTGACATCCTTCCTCGACGAACACCCCAGTGGTCTGCCATGCATCTTATCTTCGAGCTCATTCAAACAAACACACATCCTCCGACAGTTGGTTATGCGAGTGTGTGAGTGTGTGTGATGGCTGGCTATAATACATTAACGCACCACATCGAGGCTAGAGATACACATATGTATGTATGCACATGCACTCTGTGCTTAGGTGAGTGGGTGGCCGTAGGAAGACACTCACGGATGCGGTAGTTACATTTAGCGCTACATAGATGCATTTTTTGAATAACACTTCAGAATAATCAGTTGCCATCGTGATGATGACGATGGGGGCAAAGTTAATTAGGTGGGGAAGAGTCGGGACTTAATGGGGGATTTTTATATGTTAAGTTGCGACTTTGGATTAATACTTGACATTTAAAATGTTGTCAATATAAGTGGAATGCTCACCTTGTTTACATAATTGAATTGCGTCTGCATAATCTTTATGCAACCGAGAGTGTAGGTCAATTGGAAAAATGTTTAATAATGAGCAAAACGTTTTCGCCAACTATGCACTATTTGTAAACGGATGACCGATCTGCATTCGATAAATTTAAATTAATAATTCACCACCAGTAGCGGCGGAGAGTAACCTATTTCCATTTCCAAAGTGATATTTAATATTTAAACATTTTATTTGGGGTAGTTGGTTAATTTTAAGAAAAATGATAGCTCTGTTGGGCAAAGTTTCCACATGATAAGGTATATACAGTTGTAAATTTATGACTTCGCGAATAGTTTAGAGAAAATTATTAGTTTAGTTCTACCCTGCAATATATCTCGGGGGACAAGCTGAGATAGGGTACATTTTTCGGTGTTTGAACACAGGTGTGTGCATTTTTTTCCTCCCCCATTCCACACAGATTATGGAGAAATTAATGGCTGCTCCACTCTTACGTATCGTGTGCAGAGGGTACAGTCTTTGGAATTTTATTGAACACAGTCAAGGATAGACATCAACATTTTTCAATATTGAGATGGAGGAGAAAAAAATCGATATACCCAAGAAATTATTGCTTCCACTTTGAACTAAATGGTCTCAGTAAATATCTTTATAGGTAAGGAAACAGTTTTAACTGCATTCTTCAGAAGTTGAAAATTTCTGTTTACAATTGTAACAACAGCGTACTTTTCCAAAATAATAAATAGGTTTAGGTGGGTCGGTATAAAGAACTGATAGTAAGTTATTCATCTCCTTAGTTCAATTGTAACTAATGAAAAATATATATATAAGTTTTGTAATTGGTATTATTGGTTGAGAGAGTAGTAGTACTCGATATACTTAGTACACATGTACATGCCTTTTAAATTGAATTTAGGTTACTTGAACCCGACTTAGATTGGAAAACCATTAAGTATACTATACCATACGTAAGTATTGAAAGGATGACTTAATTTTGTTCGATGATTATGTCAAAAATGATAAGAAAGTCATTGATACCATTCTAAGCCTGGAATCATCGTCAAAGCCATTCTAACTTAAAGGTGCCTAGTTTGATAATCAGCAGGATATATTTTTACGTACCTCAAAGAATGGATAAGGATTACTAGCATCATCAGAAAACCAACTGAAAACCTGGAAACCATAATTGCACTGATTTCATTAGACTTGCATTTGAAACAATCTAACCTTTGGTTACATGGGCCCTCGAAGTAACGTGATATGGGCACACTATAATTACCATCACTTCCGCTAAAGCTTTAAAACAGCCTTTCACTCAGTGAGGATTGAGTAAATGGTAGGTAGAACCCAAATTAAATCTTAATTTAAACGGGTAGATGAACAACGATAAACGGGTGGATGAACAACGAATGAGGGAGTGTGTTCAAAGGGAAAGTATTGGCATAAATATGGCACAAGCACTGCATATTTACGAAATTATACTTCAGAAGGATCTGCATCTACACCGACTGTCAAGCCGCCTTAAAGGTCCTCTCATCCACAGTCGTTAGATCTTGTAAAATGGTGCGGTACCGTGAAGACTAGCATACCAGTCTCCGGTTCAGGGAATCCATTTGACTATTTTAGAGGCACTAGATCTAGATCGAGTACTAGAAATATATGCATCGTATAATAACTAAGCAATTGCTGTTGGATCGGAAATAAAATGCATAACCTACATGGCAGGCGCGTTTGTTTCCACAAAAATTAACATCGAGGCTAAGCAATTTCCATGTTACATAAAACAAGGACTAATGCCATATGAATGAATTCTTTGTGATATCGACAGTTTATATAAAAATGTCAAAACGGACGTGTGTTACTGTTATCCATCAATGTCTTGTTACAAAAATCGTAGATTTTATTGATTTTTTTCCTCTTTATTTTGTTTGTTTGAATAAAAAAAAATCAACTGATCAAACTCCTAGGTATGAGCCCGGTACCCCAATTATATTAGGTTTGGGTTCAGGAATGAATGTACTTGATGGTACGTCCGGGTTAGGGGTAAGCTGAAGAGCATTCGGAGAGTGACGAGTGTTGCGAAAAACTATTGAAGGGGCGGAATGCAACTGGCTATTTCGCTGGAGCACTGTTTGTAAAAAAGACGATAAAACAGGGTAAGACATTTTCCATATTTTGAGAAAAGTTGATGTCCAAAACGGTCTGAAGGAATTTAGTATCGTTTGAAAGATTCAATGTGATACGATAGAATTGAGGATATTATAGAGTACGATTTGGAATTCATTGCTGACACACAACTTTTTACCAGGTCTTGGTTCTGAAGTTATACCCCTTGAGAGAAATACTAGAAGTTCACTGATTCTAGGATGGTTAGTCTGAACTACTGAGAAACATTACTTAGTTTTATCAAGAAAACTTTTGACAATTATTGAAAAGTACTGATGATCCTTATTCAGTAAAGGAGCTTTCAGTATTAGAATCATTTGATAGTTACAGAAATAAACTAGAAAGTGCTAACTATTTAATTTTATAAATGGTAAATGCAATTCTCCTTAAAGCTTGTGTGGGACTCAAGCCGTTATCAAGTTTCTTTCGCCATAAGTTTGTTGAAACAAAAATTTTAAAACAAGATGTGTATCCTCGTATAGAACGGACGTTAAAAAATGAGTTTAAGGCACAGTGAGTAGGCAAGATAGTTTCGAAAGAAAGAAGAAGACTTTCATGCCAGTTCTGGATAGCTAAGTGAATTAAAATCACTTTATAATGTACGGCTTCTAAATTTCGAACGATTTTGTATATTCCAGTCAAAACTTCGTAGAAAGATTACTCAGAAAGTGTGAAAAGAAACAGAGTTGTGGAATGAAATGTTTATTGTTATGAACTACTGAGGTGTATTTATTGGAGAACTATAAACGATTGAATAATTCATAATTCATGACCTTATCTAAAATATAAAAAATAGGTAAGGAGAATTTTATTCTCCTGTAGAGTTCATTAACAAAGACGGTGAACGTTATTAAGAACCAGAAGCACCAATTCCCATTCTATACTCAAGGCACTCTAGATATAATCAAAGGCTGTTGTAGGCTACTTTTGTCAAGCTCTGTAAAATATGTTTTATTTACTTACTGAAATAGAATACAGAAGTGTCCATCCGAATTGATGTCCAAAAAACTGAGATTACCCAGAAATATAGGGTGACGAGTGAGCAATGATAGGTCTTATTATATTTCAGCAGCTGTCAAAGTTACCAATGACATCCAGTTGTCAAAATATCAATAAGATTTTCCAGTCTATCGCGCATCGGTTCGGGCTTGTCAAATGTGCGGAAATTATTAAAAAAATATTAAAATTCTGGCTCAGTTGTAAATACGCATTTCGTGTTCTGGTCGGTCGTCATCATCCCTTCAGTGTGCACACAGTTCGTCGTACCGTGGAAAAGTTCGAGCGTGAGTATACTTTTTGAATCTAGACTGAGATTGGCGCGAAATGAAGAAATATTAGCCTTCAGCCAGTATCGAAGAAAACCGCCGATTAGTTGAATTAAACATAGTTAAGGATTCAACCCAGCTTATTTTGCGGTTGTATTTGGCTAACATCCGTAAAAAATTGAGTAATTGTCCGCCTGAAATGTTGGCCGGAGATCCAGATTTTGTCCAAAAAATCATCTTCTCGGACAAGGGCGTTTATGGGCCAGCGGCTTTGTCAACAAGCAGAATTTCCACAAGTGTTCGACCAAGCATCATTGCATCCACTGTTTGGTGCGGTTTATGGCAAAAAATTAAAGAGATAAAAGTTATTTTATGTCAATTTATGTCCACACAACAGTCGTTGAACTAACAGTAAGCCAGGACACAATTTGATTATTAAACCCACTCATTCAGTAGTTAATCTAAAACCTTTCAAAACTTTAAATCTTTATTCCTATAAAAGTCCGAAACTTATCCTCGATATCCGGAAACTTATTCAGTAAAACAATTTGCTTGTTGGAATTATTTATGATGTACATACATCCTCTATGAACACATCAAGTTCTCCCAAATGTATTCCCCGCACAAATGAATAATGCTCCCATTCAAAGTCGTTCCCTGATACATCAGCTAATGCCAGGGCAATTAATATTTGCTGTTGGTTTCGGGAACTACAATTTTCGATTGCAAATAATTCCCCTCTCCCACACATAAAAGCCAGCCAGTGTGAATGTTGTGCATGCAAACTCTCTTTGATGGCATATTCGATCCGTAAATAGCCCACACTCACAGAAGTGTGGAACTGTGCAAAAAAACGAATATCCCGAATGCAGAAACACGAGAAGGCACTTTATTTTAATTGAACTCTCCATCTCGATTGCAAGAGATATCGAGTGTGTATTTAGGCAGTTCAATTGCCAAAAAAAAAACTATTACATTCTCTCTATTATCGAATTACAAACACTCTCTGTGGCCACAAAGATCGACACTAAACTGGCTAATAGCGCTGGATACAAACACCACAAGTAGAGTTAGTGCTAATCGATATCGTTGCACTTCTGGAGAATGATTCAACTAAAGGGTTTATTATAATTGGGTGAAGGAACGTGTCGCAAAAAGATACACTTGACGGACTTGAATCACGTAAAAGAATACATCTCACCCTGAAGTTCAATTTAAATTTCACTTAATGCACTGAGTACATCAGCATTACTTTGAAGATGTCCTCTGGCGAGTATTTGGGAGAACGTGCTTGAGGTCCGTATATTTTCAAAATCACTTCAATTCCTTAGTGTAAAAAAAAAATGTGTAACTTCACCATGAGCATTCATTATTAAAGGACTATTCTAGATAAAATTCAACTTAAACGGATTTGGGATATTTTCTCAAAATAGTGCTCATAGTATTCCTTGATTCCAGCCTGGTATTCTGACCACACACGTATTCAGGGTACCAAATATCCGAATTTTGTCAAGATGGTTTCACCTATTACATTTACTACCTTCCCTTTGGACCTTAAGCCATCAACCAGACAGAGATTCGTGCGTAATGTAGGAGAAGAAGAACCAGAAATGTCGATTCGCCGATCAGCTAAATTGGGCATTACCAGAAAGTCAAATGGGCTTATTTTGCGTTGGATTAAGGCCCACATTCATATAAGATTGTGCTGACGCAAGAATTGAAATCCGACGACCATAGACAACGCCGTGAGTTCGGTAATTGGCCTCTGGAAATGTTGCTCGGATATTCGAATTTTGACCAAAAAAAATATGGACCGAGTCATCAAAAACTGGACCGAAAGCTTGAAAGCTTATCTGGTCACTCTATACCAGTCACGATGGATAACTATATTTAATTTAACCGGCTAAATTTACGTGTAGTTTGTTAAGTTTTGGTTGAAATTGGAAATCTAGAACCTGGGAACATTTTAACGCTCTAAGCCAAGCTCTAGATTCGATTCTAAAGATTAATTAAAGAAAGTATTTTGAAGTATATTGGAGTATTCTTGCCATAAATCGTTTCAAAAGACAAGGAGAACAAGGTGCCGGCTAATAGACTAATAGACACTTACTGCAAGTATGCAAGAAATTCCAACAAAAATATGTTTGCATAGGATATATTTATAACATTTTACCACCATGTACTGCTTATTTAAACATGCAACCAAGTTGGTGGCACTTTCATTTCCTATCTGTTGCCAGCAAAAAAGAAAAACGGAGTTTGCCAAAATTGTTATGTCCTTAAGTACGAATATGATACAATAAACATATTTCCAATTGACAGAGCATTGTCGTGTCTGCATTTTGGTTGCAGCTTACGAACTGAAACTACTTCCCTCCACAATATCTATCAGGAGAGTGCATGGAGTAAATACAAACAAAAAATATTCTTTATAAGAAACACATACATTAAATAAGATTGAATAGAATAGAATATATCTACATTTGTTCAGATAAATGATTGCAAACAAAATGTTACTGATTGATTTGTTCAGAAATAAGTAAATACATAAATAAAAATACATAAGTACTGTATTTACCTTCTTCATTCAGAGAAAATCATCTATCCTTTTAGCCCCCACGTTCAAATATTAAGGTTTCGACGGACTAATTTGTATGTGAAGCAAGGGAGCAGATTCCAGGGAAAGGATTTACCGACATGCATCATCCACATAGAACAGACATGTTCTGCGTGCTTGGTAGGAATGTACTTTTATTCTGAACGAGGACGATTGTTGATATTAACTGCCAGATGCACCAATTTATCGCAAACAATGTTCGTACGTACTCGTATGTATGTGGAACATACTTGAAGCGGAATAACAAATGAATAAAATGAACTTGCCATTTCGAAAAGGTTGAATTCGTGAAGAGGAGAAAAAATATATATACATATGTATGTTGGTATTTAAGGAATCTGGAAATAGGTAGATTATATTTTCATAACTTATCCTTTAGGGCTACTTAACGATTAAGAATCAATGGTTTACGTAAATAAATACTAACGCCCTTTTTACCCACTTCAGATTTAAGTCCTTTTTTTAACCCGAAAATTTAAGACTATAATCATAATATTCACTGAAAATCATCAAAGTTCAACCCGGTGGACTAAAGGTGCTTTTAACGTGGATTTAAAACAGTTTAACATTTTAAAATCGATTTAAACCTACGTGCCATCAAATTTTGCACAAAATGACATTTGGCATACTTATGTATGTACATATGTATGTATGCGTGTATACAATTTTTTTGCTGTTATTGAATCAATTGCTTCGTCTGTTGGAATCAATTCGAAGGTGAGAAAATTAAATTTCAAATTGATTTGATTAAATTTATTTATTTTTTTGTGTGAATACAGATTGTAATCTTATCCTAATACCATTGTCCCATTAGTTTTGTGTGTTTTCCATTTTCCCCTTTTCTCACATGAAAACAAAAACTCTGCTAACCTTGGTTCTGTGATCGCCGCATCCTGCGCTGTAATAAGTCATTCATTCATTCGATGTGAATTTCTTTTTGTTTCTAATTTTGTTTTGTCTATACACCAAGGAACGGAAAAACGACTGTGAGATCTGGCGGGTAATATTCGCAAGGACCTCTACAAATTTGAAAACGAATCGATACTACATAGTAAATGGCGACTGTCTATTTTGTTCTTGTAAAACTTGGAAGTCTCATAATTTATAATTTTATATTAAACAAAGGTCCCGAATACACAGGCGCGTTACCAAACAAGGCGGTTTGAACCGCGCAGTTCGAGTTACCTCTAGAGAGGAAAAAGAGTGTTAACCCGAGTAAGAGGAAGTTTAAATCAGTAAATCAGTAAAATACAAAAATACAAATTTTTGGCGCAACAGGTATATGGGACACATGGCCTGCATCTCACAACCATTCGTGTTGTAAGTGCTATATTCTTTTCATGAATGGAAGGGACCTACTGCCGTGTCTGAAGGCAATTTGTTATTTGAGAAGCATGACACGTATTTTGGCTGGGATTCGAACCTCGAACGCCTTGCTCCGTAGTCCAACACACTAACCACTTAAACCCCTACGCCAAATTTAGATTAAACACTCTTTAATTCGAACGAAAGTGAGGAAATAATATGGTCGTAGAAGTGGGAAAGAAAATTAATGATGGTAGGACTTTTTACACTTTTCATTTTTACTTGCACCTATACCTATAGGGCAAGTATTGCAATCGTGAAAAAAATCGAACTCGAGATTTTAATCAAACTTGACATTACTATGATGGAGAAGTCCAAAAAAGTAGGTCCGGCAATTCCGTCTGTCTGTCTGTCTGTCTGTCTGTCTGTCTGTCTGTCTGTCTGTCTGTCTGTATATTCGACTACAGCCTAAACGGCTGGACGGATTTGTTTCAAACTTCATATATAGGGTTTGTGGGATATTCCCTAGAGACGAAATTTGAATTTTCATTCTAACCTCAAAATTAAGGGTAGTTTACTTAAGGCCGATTTCAGTTAAAACGGATTTTCTCGAAAACGGCTCTAACGATTTCGATAAAATTTGACGTGTGGGTTAGTTTGGGTATATGCTATGAGGTGGCATACCACGTTTTTCACGAAAAATTCGAATAACGGTAATATTGAAAATCAGCTGTTTCTCGGGTATTTGTGCGGCGATTGGGCTAAAAATTATTATTTGTAGATTATAAGACAAGTGCAAAATAATGGCATACCAAATTTTGGAATGCCACGCCCACTTTTATAAAACTTATTTTTTTTTAAAAATTTTTACTAGAAATTGAGAAAAATTTTTTTAAGCAAAGTAATAGGCCTTAAAATTTTCTATAATTCACTCAAACACCCTATCTGGCCACGCCCACTTTTTATGGGCATTTTTATAAAAACAAAACATTGAGTAAACTCCTCCTATTCCATCGAAACGCGGAATGCCACGCCTACTTTACTGGGAAGAGCAAGACTTGGACTTTAATCCTGATAAAATTATACACTTATAGCATTACGGTGCAAGTACGTACGACCCAGTCGTGCACTTTATTTAGCTTAATGCTCATGAATACTAGTAAAATAATTATGGTACTTCCTGTACATAATTACCTAGGTCTATACAGTAGATAGTCGATTTTCCCGAAAAACACATACATACATATCTTAAGTCAAGACTGGTGGTATATTGTACTTGGACCATTCTATATGCAATGAGGGACCTACTCAGGACATTTACACCATGTAATTTAGAATAGTGCAAATAAAATGATTAAAAATGTGGAAGGCGAACCCATATTTTGAATAACGCTGGGCTAGAACACAAAGATCTAGAACAAGTAATAGAAGTAGAATTATAGTAAGGCAATAAATTTGTTAAGGGTACATAAATACTAGTAGAAGGTAAAATATGTAACCCAAACCCGATAAGAAGCAATGAAAGTATACAAGGACAGAAAAAGATATATATAGAGGAACATTTTAGATATATAGAACAACAGTTTTACTATCCGTAAGGGTTCATAAATCTGTGCCCCACCTAAACCAACGCCGTTGCCGCAGTCAACAAACTCAATCTATGCCCAGACATAGAATGCAGGTTCTGCTCAGAAGATGACGAATCATCCGAGCACATTCTCTGTGAATGTCCAGCTCTGCATTGGTTGAGGTGGCGCATCTTCCGCAAGGTAACATGCTCGCCGGCAGATATTAAAACCTCTGCAACTAAGGACGTGCTTTCCTTCATTAGGGAGGTGGGACGTCTCTTAGAGTAAAAATACACCCTAAGATACAATAGATCTTTTAGGTCGCAGTATCAGCCATATGGGCTAGGGTCCTAATTTAAAAAAAAAAAAATCCGTAAGGGTTACCAAGCCTTAGTTACATAAGAAGTACAAAAAACAAAAACAATCCTTATTCGAAAATGCAATCGATCTGTACTTTAATTGGGAAACAATCAGGTATCATTAATAATCTAGACAATGAAAAGTTCACATTTGGAGAAAAATCGAATAAATTTGAGAAATTGAAAATGCCATCAATAGACAGACGGGTGATTGAAGAAGGAATAAAGACAGAATCACACTACATCAAGAGTACTGCCATACTGCGATGACAATATCCGAACCGAATCAAAATCATACCTGATTTCCTTTTATTATTTGTTTTCCAAAGTTGTGTGTCTTAAGAAGTTGGTAGAAAGTTTCTAAAAATATTAACAACGATGACTCCTAGTGAGACTAACCAAGTAGTTAACGCATTTCTCAACATCATTATTATCAAGTTAAGTTGACTATAATAGTCGCAGCAGTAGACTATCCTGTTGTAAGTACATTTACTACAACTTCGAACGAATTTTTTAGAAAGATTAAAGTTTCATAAAAAAAAAGTTGTTCCTGTGTGCCAGCGACCTATATCCATTGCTATGATAATTCCTATGCCTGTGCAAGACCTGTTATGTGGATCGAGGGTGAGCTGTCACAGCTAATAAAGGAGTATGAAACAACAATTTATATCGATGGCTCCAAACTGGATTGCAACGCAAATGCTGCCATTATACAGAATCGGTTCACCTGAATCGGTTCTCAGATTTGTCCAGTGCATTACAAGCCCTTCGTTTCAAGATCAGTTTCCTCTGGATACTCCCCAAATGTTTTCTCGGTGGAACTCAAAAGCTAACACGTGATACGGGAAGATGTGGCCCAACTGCAACTGGTTTTAGAGCTTAAGGTGTTCGTTCATCTCGATACTCACGAAATAGTTTCACACAGAAGTCGTCTTCCTGGATATGTCGTTTTTCGACACGTATAATACATATAGTCTATACACATTCCTTCCACAAAAAAACACGCAAATAGTGGCAATACTTTGGGTTTCGCACGAAATATTTCCTCTTATTCTTCTAGAAAACACAAAATTAAAGCCAAATTAAGTAACTTTTGCCTCTGTTTCATTGTAATAAAATTATTAATCAAATTCTCAGACAGCTTCCAATAATCTTCATGGAAATTTCTGTAAAACTGCCATACAATATATTATAGCGACAGTCCACCTCGCAAACCATTCGATCTAAAAGGCGATCATTTTAACTAATAGTTTTAGTTTTAATTTTTTATGGTACCTCAGTAAAGAGCTGCAAAAGCTGCTTTTTGATGCTTTCTTTACATATTTTAATGACTACGATTACAATAAGAAAAAGACGTGATCTTTGGCAGAGTTCAATAATTATTGTCTGCCCCATTGATACTTGTTTATAACCAGTTTGACAGCAGTTCAACAACAATGAAGCACGGTAAATGTCTTAGATTCCACTATGATATGGATTTATGTTCCACAAACTCGGACACATTCCTACTGCTACTGTGATTTTGGTTTCAAAACTAAGCATGGTAGGTTAAACTCCATATAAACATTAGACCAGTCCACTTGGTCAAATAGAAAACTGTCTTCTGCCTCTCTAATCATATTCCATAGAATGAATATGAATACCTATTGCAATTATAACTTCCTCAGCCTTTCGTTCTATTGCATCTACTCAATAAGGTATAACAGCAGCAGAGGATTTTCTAATTACAAAATTTTAACTTCGGTTTTTAATTCTTATCCCTTAGACACATGCATCCTTGTCTACCAATTGTTGTTGATTTGAGTTGTCTACAAACGAATACCATTATTTGCACTCTTCCCTATTTCTAATAAAACAAATCCTTTGCGTGCAAAGCAGAGAAAATCGATATTTTCTTCTACAGAAGCACAAAAAAAAAAAGATTCTATTATCATTAATCAATTGTTTCAATGTTTTTCCGGTTATTCTCTCAAAGAATAATCATTTATTTTCTCAGGGTTCTCTGAATGGAAGGACCATAAAAGTGGACATCCCAGAACGGTACGCTACTATCAAGATTAAGTGCTCACAAATATTAATTTAATGCCGGAAAATTGCCATGAAACCAGAGGCGTCAAATTATCTCCAAAGCGCATTGTATAGTTTCTATCGAGCTACGAATAGAAAAAGCAAAGAATTCTAGGTAACATAATAGATTGCTTGTGTGAGTTCACCTTCGTACCGGATGAGGACGTTGCAATATATACCTATGTACATCTACATGGCTTTGAGTATTCATTATGTATAAAATACACAGATGGCACTGAAGATGCAGTTGGTTTTTCTATTGCCACATTTTTCTACAAAAAAGAAACATTTTTTTGCTAAAATGCTTCAAAGCCAGGGGGTATGCTTTTTTTCAACTTCAGCAACATAGCACAACCTGACGAGTGACAATAATCCACGTGTATATTCAATCCACACGAAGGATAATGGATAATATTAGTGTTGCATCTCGGATACGGATGACTGCTGCTAGATGTTGTGTTGACACAATGTGCTGGAAACAAGCTTGCATTAAGTCAAAGTAGAAATTGTGACGGAAAGCAATCAGTGTTGTCAGTGAGCGTTGAAACCATTTGATAGGATGTATAGCCTTGGTTGCCCTTGGGGATATCCAAGCCAATTTGTATACTTTAATAAGAAAACCAGAACATCTGCTTAAGTTTTGTCCACTGAAATATTTGGTTTTTGGATAAAAATCTATTGATGTACAAGTTGACCATGAGGATAATACTAAGGTTATTACTAAATGGTTGAAAATAAAATTGAAAATATACTTCCACCATACATCCCATTTCATGCAATTTACCATTTTTTCTCATAAAAGATATTACGTATACGGCACAGTTAACAGAGGAGAAAATTAAGTTCGCCTTTGACATGGCTATTGGGCATATCATATGGAACCACGCAAGAGATCGGGAAATATTCATATGCACGCTTTAAGAAATCCAATTAACTCAGCAATTTAATTCACTGAACCATTTACAACGTCGCAGGTTCATTAATTGCGTACTGAGAAAAGGTGATGATTTTTTATTGAAAACCGTTTTCATCGATGAATTACATTTTAGCCTCAAAGGCATGAAATAAAAAAGGTAGAGCTTACGAAAGTATAAAGACTGGGCCAATATCATCATCAATTTTAAGTGTTACAAGACATCTTAGGATAATTTGTACTAAATTAAATGGAAAGGGTGTAAGATACTCTATTTTAACTAGAACTTAGATAGTTGCGGAAGCATTACGATTTAGAGAATCCTTGCAACTAATCTCGTGGCATCCTTAGCGACCATAACACTATTCCTAGTAATCCTCACCATATTGTCCCAAGGATTCCTAGTAGAATCTGCGGCAGAAACCTGCAGAAATGGATCCAAGACAACATCTGGAACAGGTGCCGCAGTTTACTCCAGTGCATTAGGTTTGTGAATCATCACTCAACTGCCGGACCAATTTAGTGAATTTGAACCAGAAGTCATAGCAGTCCGTGAAATCCCAATCTAGTTTTCAATAAACTCTATAGAGTGCAGCGCTATTATTCTGTTTATGTACATAGATAGAATCGCCAATAATTCGGTTCAAGTTGGTAAAGCAATCCCGTGAAGCTCTTAATGAGATCGCCAATAGGTGCGATGTATCTCTGTGACGGGTTCCAGGGCATAGAGATACGCCAGCTAATTGCAAAGTGGACGGGAATTGTCAGCACCTACTATTAAATCGATATAATTCCAGTTAGATACCGAAAGCATTAGAACGCCAACAGTAGGTAGAACACATGAACACATGAACACAGCACATGGCTTTCTTCCAAGCAAGTTTGACGAGAGCTAGATTTTAGGGAAACCAGTAGACTGTCAATATGACAACTATGCGAAAGATAGGACAACCCTACGGGACACTGTAGGCAGACATGCCAAAAGACCGCCTTCAACGATTTATGTAGAAGCTGTAGATGGAAGAGGAGAAAACCATGACACATCTTCTGTGTACCGGTCCTATCCTATCGATTTTTAGATGGAAATCCTTTCACAGATCTCAACGATCTAGCCAGACTAGATTTACGCAAAATAAAAACCTTCGTCACCGGTTAATGCCTAAACGGCGAAATATACGTTTTCAGCATGAATTCATACCAAAACCTGTTTCAATATAGCTGGTTATCCAGTTTTTCTCAAGTGAGTTCCTCTTGAACGTAGACTTAATATAAATTCGAGTAAAATTCAGTTGATTCCATGTGCGTCCTTTAAAAAGAAAAATATATTTATTTATATCCTTAACATAAGAATCGCTTCTACTCTCATGTTACACACTTAATTTTGCCATCAACTGACCTCCCATCCATTCCAAACAAATTTAAATAACAAAAGATACCATGGATCATGGAATCGTTCAAAACTTACTTACATCTGTAGGACAAGACAATGCTTCAATGCATCTTGCTTTCGCACAATCTACTAACAATAGCTTAAGCAGTCATTCAAAATACTAAGAACTGTTGTTTAGTAAGATTCTCAGTCCAACCAGATTAAAACATAATCAAAAATAGTAGTAATCAATTCATACCATTCAATAATCCATTCATTGGGTGAGTATATAATAAATCACAGATCCTTGCTTTAAAGAAAGGTATAAGTAAACCTTTTGTATATTCATATAAATGTTTCAAATAATAGATTATGTCATATCCTTTATAGATTATGATAAAAACTACTGTGTTAAATGCATTTACAAAGTAGAACTATATGCTAACCTGAGTTTCCTGTATGTCGGTGCCCATACCGGATGATTCCAATATCTCCCAATTGAAATCTATGCTATTGAGGAGGCACTAACTATTTGTTTTAAGAGAAGAATGCTTCGTAAATCTTCATAAATCGTTAGAAAGCAATATGTATATAGGCATAATATGTACCTTCGACAATGTCAATCTCCACTGAAATTCCCGGACATGACAAGAAATATATATAGAAAGACCTAGTATTTTCTGCGTAATATTCTGCACTCCACTTCCTCGAAACAAAACAGCATTGTTTCAGAGTTACCTTAGATAGCGCAAAAAGTGAACCGACATCCAGTCAATGAAGAGGCTATCCATCCCCTTGAAGAGGTTGGTCCACTAATTCATAACACAAAGAACATCGAGGCCACTAGTTCTGATAGTCTACCAGTTAAGTTTTTAAACATAAGGGTTGTATTTTTTCTAAAAAAAAATTATTTTGCGCGACAGGTCTATGGGATTTGGGGCTTCTCACAACCAATTTTTTTGTGAGTGTTATATTATTTACGCGAATGGAAGGGGGACCAACTATTTTATTTCATATCCGAAGGGCAATTTTCATTTGAGAAGCTTTCTCATGACAGCGGTGAATTACATCTTAGGTGTCATTACTAACTCGCACTAACCACTCGAGTTGAAAACAAAACTCAGGTCTATCAGCTCTACATGAGCCCTCTTATAAAAACTTTCTCCAATACACTAATCTGCACTTACAAGCGTGGTTTCTAACCAGCCTAATTTTTACAATAAGTCAAATGTTATATTTGATGTGCATATCATATTATATTGCTATAGTAAAGAGGATCTTCCAATCTAGGTGTTCGAACGATATCGAAATATCGAACATCCGTTTTTAGGAACAAGTTCATCTCATCTCGTTTTTTTAATCGAGTATGTTTCGTACAATAGTTTTTACTACTATAAAATGGGTAAGGATTGATAGCATATATACATATATTAGCAATGAAATTAATTCATTTCAAATATACGGTGTATGTTGTTCTTTAGAAAGTACTACAAATGCACATGTACACAAATAATATTATGAAATGCTGTAATAGCGATTCAATTTATTCGCCTACTACATGACTCAAGGAGAAAATTAATTATTTGCTGGAAGTATCAATTGATTGAAGATTGCAGATAAAAGGATATTGTTTTTGCTTTCGATATCTGAACAAACAATAGTCTAGCCTGTATTACGTTTCAATATTGTTAAAGACATAAACAAAGGAATACTGAAATTAAAGTACAGTGCAAAGGAAGATTGGTGCAACATGCAATGAAAATCGTAGAACTCAATTTACACTCTCAAAGGCAAACGAGAGCAGCTCCACAGCCTTTTGTACTTAGAATGATGAAAAGCTGCTCGGTCATAGTCGTTATCTATAGAGAAAAGTACCTGCACTGCAGTGGGAATAACTTTGTAAATTCAACCACAGTGCAAAAAGAACGGACGAATAAGAAAATTCAGATAATAAAGAGGAGAAAGTATCTGTAAGAATCATTTCTGCACAAACCCTCCTAGCCCCTGTTCAATTCCATGAACGTGATGATAAAAGCAAAGTTGGTGCACAACAAACAAAACTAAAGGACAGATTTCGTGAGACTTTTATGTCACATGCATAGCTAAAGGTTGATTAAGTTAAGGAACCAATGTCTTGTCAGTCGTTCAACCACCAACAAAGTTGCTTAGGCCAAGAGAATACGACGAAAAGAGCCTTATAAAAATAGAGAGATATGCATGTCATGTCCGACATCAGCTAATCCGCGATTTTACACCTCTGTGGCTTTACGTCTGCTTGTGCAGCATGACGATGAAAAATGCACGCTGCTCCATTAAGGTCGGTAACACCGAGGCATTCGTTGTCAAAAATGATTTAGAGATAACAATGCACTGTCATGCGATTCCATTTTTTTTTTTGTCTTTTTTCTATTTCTGAGAAGGATCTTTTAAATTTTCAAGAATTTATTGAGGACAAAACGTTTAAAATAGGCTTTGTACTGGACGCGGGTGAACAAATTAAATTCCATCGATGAACCACAGTTTCTCGATCTTTGCAACTAATTTAAAACGACTTTGTTGCATAGAATGAAGTTACTCTTACTGAACATTTACATGGAAAAACATTTTTTGAATCTTTTATTACAGGGTGTTTCAATTCGTTATCCAGATTTGACATCCCTGTTTCAATCACATACGTCAAACCAAACTGTCATCCGAGACTGTACATGCTTAGTTTAAGGTTTACCATTTTACAATATGGTTTGCCATATTATAGTATAGGAATTCTGTAATAAGTAATCGTCCATTTGAGCATGTGACAGCTATTAAAATTCGAAGAGACTGGCTCTGTTACAGATGTCTGAAGCCCTATTCATTACCAAAATGCACGTCTAAAGAAAATATGGCTGCCATTAGTGAAAGTATTGAAGAAGATCCAAATCGGTCGATTTCACGGCAAATACAGCATTTGGGCTTGTCTTGCGGTATTTGGATTTACATCACTCAAGAATTTAAGCTAGTTGGACACGCAATGTGTATTGGGTGCTTGCATATCAGCGATCCTTCAGCGATGAAGCTTATTCTTCGCTCGGTGGATACGTTAACAAACACAATTGTTGCATATGGGGAATTGAAAATTCACATGCATCCAACTAACGAAAGACTATTGTACCTACAAAAAGTCACTGCATAATGTGCAATTTGGTCTGGTGGTGTTATTGGGTCATATTTTAAAATATTCTCATCGCCGTAGCTTCATAAATATTAACTGATTTTTTTTGCCTCAAATTAAAGATATGGATGTGGAGCACATGTGGTTTCCACAAATATGTGGCACATCTCACGAAAAATTACCTTGACTTTGTTTCAAGAAAACTTTCCTGGACTAGTTATAGTGCGTTTCAATCATGTAAACTGGACGCCAAGATCGTGTGGATTTGTTTTTGTGGGGCTATGCAAAAGAGAGTTTTTTTGCACACAATCCGCAAGCTCTTGAATCTTTTAAATTAATATTCGTCAAGTTATAGCAGAGTTATTGCCCGATATGTTTCGAAGTCATCGGAAATTAGCTTGTCAAATTCAAGTCCTGCAAGAACTCCCATGGAGGACATTAGAATGATTTTACATTCCACTTATAATGGCACGATCCAACCAATATATTGAAATCGGAATCATAAATGTATGGCTAAGTAACATACAAAACTTGAAAACTCTTATTTGACACAAATAAGATTAGATTTCTAGAGGTGAGAGGTTAGAAAATAACGTACTTTTTTAACGACCCTGTTCTGCCTAGTTCAAACAAATGACAAGTATGAGTTTAAGATGTTCCTCCATTGATGTTTATCGATTGCAAAGAAGTGTATTCTTATTCAAAGAATAGTCTCCCTAATATTTCCATTTTTTTATAAAATAAAATAAATCCACAGAAATCTTATTTCGTAAACCTAATATAAACTTCTTCGCACATCGAAAGAACAAAACGAGGACAATGTCCAAAAGGGTATGTATGCACTGTACATATTTATCTGTTATTTCGAAGAAAAAATTAACAAGAACAAAACAAAGAGATAAAATTAAACGGGATATCGTTTCAGTTTGCCAAGGAATTTATCAATTCCTTTTCTCGTGTTGCAAGAGTCGAGCATAAAATTTTGTGAATGTTTCAATTATAAGATTGGTAATAAAAACTTTGTTAAATGTTGTGCTTTCCGGGTAGTTGCATGCAACTATAGAGAGTTCCAACTATCGAGCTCGTACTGTGAAATAGTCAACATAGCTCCTTAGAAAGTTACAAGTATTTCTTGGTATTATTATGTTCTGTCTTTCTAGCAGAGAAATTTCCCATGATGGAATAAATAAAGTCGAATGACAGACCTTTGTTTGAGTTTCAGGCTCAGAGGGTTTTTGAGTTTATGGTCAAGGGCTCCATTGACGATTGGGTTTCTAACTTTCCTGTATTTCTTCGTATCAAGTAAAAAGTATTCAGTCCTGATTTAAGGACCGTAAGCTCTCCATTTCTGATTTGAATGAGTGGTCTAAGTGACCTAAAAGTGGTTTGTACACATACCTATCTTGTCAGTGGTCGCCAATGGTCACAACATTCAAATAACCCATCAAACATGCAAATGAAAAAAAAATCGTTAGACTCTGTCAATCAATTTCGGAAAATCCATAGAATCCCGTTTCTCCATCACGTCGCAATATCCCCTGACGTGAGTGTTTATGTCGGAGAGAGATGACCCAATGAATATGTCGTTCAACTATCCGATGAAATAAATTAACAATTCCAATTCCTTAAACAGCGTTGCGGTCGGGACACCTGGACACCGCTTTTAGAGAAGTATTCATCGCACTTTTCCCAATGAAAACTTTGAGCAAAAAAGCACTATTCAATCGAATTTACATTAAGTTATACACATTTTGAACAGAAATGGAGGTTAAACTTTTATCAAATGATGGTCAGTGAGATTAAAGTCTGAATCGTAGACTGGATCCTGACTAATCCCAGATGTCGAACAATCGGGAACGAAAACCCGACCCCGAGTCCATTATAAACCCGATTAGGTACTTTTTTAAACCAATACCACAAACCGTTGGCTTCTTAACAAAAATCTAAATACCCGAAATACATAGAAGTTAACATCGGAGTTTTACTAGTCACTTAAAAGCTATATAGCCGCTAGACATAGAAGTGTAAACCTTAATGAAAAGAGATTGTGCTATGTACTATTCATTCAGTCAAGCACACTCTTTGGCAAACATCACATCCTGCACTCTGGCTATCAACACACACAGTTCGTTTCCCTGTTTCATTCTACCATCTTCTTGTTAAATTACAAACTTTATGTAAAGTATTCAGTGTAACGAAATTAAAACGTTTCCTAAACACTGAGAAAAAAAATAAATAAATTCGCGCGAAAATTTCTCGTCTAATCACCGCACGTAAATGCCACGTTTAATTAAATTTGTTCCTTCCGCTGTTGTGGCTCTCTTACTAGCCATCCGGGCCCCTCTTTTAACCAGAGTACCAGCACTGAAAGTAATAATAGCATGATTAAATTTCTCAGCAAAATGTACGTCCCATCAAGCGAAAGAATGATAAAATTTAATTCATATTCTCATCGAACAATGGGACAATATTGACCACCAAACAATAGAGTGATGCTCATCTTTATTCAAGCAAACAGCCTGGTCCATAAGAATACATAAAACCAAACGCTTGTCGTCATCATCGTAGTCGACGTCGTCGCTGTCATTTTAGTTGTCAAAATGCATAGGTAACTGACAAAACTAAACGCTCACTTTACTCGGGGGGTTTAATTAAATTTTTAATTTGCCACTGTTCTCTCTTTCTATTTCGTTATTCGTTTTTCGTTTTCTGATTTTTAAGTAAAGGCGAAATCGGGATCCTGCTTCGTTTCCTTCACCCCTTTGCACCAATTGAAGAAAGAACTCTCAATTTGAATAAGAAAAACAGAGTCTCACCATCGTCAGCGGGGCACAAACATCACCGACCGACGCCAAAGTATCTGGTATCTGGTATCTACATCCTACAGCCATAGGGATAGCGATAGACAAAATAAAATCCCGTAATTAATTGTGTACGAAAAGCGGAAATCTTAAATTAATTCCCCCACACCCTTCAGAGAAACTAACAGTGTAGGGGATTAAGGAACAACCGCGTCGTCGGGCAGACCGTGGAGTGATTAAAAGCTTAAGTCGCCCTTTTCCGCCCACTTTTTGGGGGAATTTCTCTTCTATTAGGACCATGCCAGTCTGACGTCTTCATTACAACAACGACGACGACGACGACGATGATGATGAAGACCGCTTAATAGAAACGACAACTTTAATAACCGATTGCATAATTAATGCACCGACTGTGTTTTAGGAGTTAAAGTTGTCACTCTGCCGGCGACGGCGGTGGTGTACCGCCCAGCCCAGCAAGACCGACACCGGCAGAATCTAATTTTGAAAATTGCTTCCCTTCTGGCAAACGTTTGCAACGTGTATCCTTGTTAAATGAAGGATGCCGCGTACGACTTTACGTCAATAAAATATTTATGCCAATTTATTAATGAGATCTGCATTTGGAAAACTGACTTCGTGTCATTTGTAAGCATTCAAAATGTATAAGATACTCGTTCGGATGTATGTTTTGCTTTAGATACTCGAATACTTACCATCTTTCTAATCTGATGGATTTCTCCTCAATGTTATTTGTGGGCTCTCTCGCCGTGAGAGAGAGAGATTTTTGGATTCGTTATCTCTTAAGCAGATTAAATGGATGGAAAAACATGATCTGAAGGATAAGGAGTTGTCTGTCTCACTAATGTGCAAATACGGACATGTGGGAGCTGCTATAATGCCAAATGCACGAAGAAATCTCCTCTCTTTTATGAAATAAATTATACATTCGATGGTATGGAAGTGGTGGTTTGTTTTATGTTCGGATTATTTCACTATTCCACGTTTCGTTGGTTGAGTGAATTTATGAAAATGCATTCGAAAACCTATTCGTCGAGTTGAAAGGAGTTACGAGGCAACTGACAACTGACAACTGCGAGTGTAAGTGATGTGGAAGTAGGGTACATGCAGTTCGAGAGACTGCCTACAAAATTATAATGTATACTCGCATTCATTTAGAAGATTAATGTAGGGATTTTAGATTCCAGTAAATGAAAAGAAAAGGGACTTTTGTTATAATCCATTAACTTGAATGTTTTAATCGCATAATTCATGCTGAAAAGAATGAGAAAATTTCCATCAGGAAATTAATTTTATGTTCTTTGAATTAGCAACAGCAGATGATATTACTTGGAACCGAGAAAAAATGTAGGTATACCCAGTGTAGAATTAAACTGGCCAGGTTTGAATAAAAATGCTGGGTGCCACCCACTCGCAGCAGTTCACTCGTTTCCAACCATCCTGGTTGGGACAAGTGGATTTCTATCTACAAAATGTAAAGAAATAAATATTCGCAGCATGTACGCCCCCACAGCATGGAATATGACCTTTAAAATAACACAGTTCTAGGTGTCTGGTGTGAATTATGGTGAAACACCCTAATATCAACATCCAAGCTTTGAGTGTACTCTATATCTTAGAATTCACTACAAATTGGACCGCATGCTTTGCAATTCTTGTTATTTAGTCAGAATTATGGTTTAGTTTCACCCATTTGCACCATTTTGGTTCATCGTGTAGAACACTTCAAAGGGGAGAAAGAGACTATATAATATTTCACAAGGGTGGAGGATCTTCGTATATATCCGCAGTGGTTTTTTAAATTAGTTTACAACCATGAAAATTCAATTAGAGACTTTAATGAGGACTTTTAGGATAAAATTGACTCATTAGTAAAGTGACTATAAAAAGAACAGAGGATTATTTGAAGTTCATTTATTTGAAATAAAGTAGTTTAAAGTTACTGCTTTAAAAATTCGAATTCTGCCTTAATTTTGAGAGTAAAATTGTGCAAACACTTGTCTTCTTTACCCACCCTATTATAGTACCACACAACACTCACTATCTAATTATCTATCCCTTTAATTCCTTTTATTTCTGTTAAAAGGATAATATTTCAAAAACGGATTCTGATTCGATTCGTAGAATTATTCTTCTTAAATCTGCCCACAAACAGTTTTAATGAAAGGCATACTGTACGTAAAGGGTGACCAGATACGAGTGATACTTTTTTCAATTATTATGTGTCAGCAGCTGTCAAAATTACCAATGACATCCAGTTGTAAAAATATTCAGTAAGGTTTGCCATTCTATCATGCATCATTTCACTCTGGCCAAACGTGTTGAAATTGTCTAAAATATTATGCAAATTCCGGCTCAGTTGTAAATTCGCAACGTGAATTTCTTCGTGAGGTTGATCGTATGGTATGTACGTATACGTATTCATTCGTATGTTCATACAGGGCTATATACATATGTATTACCCTATGATACACAAAATTATTGAACAGTGGCTATATTATTCTAGGTCTTAACCACGCCTACTGCTGTCAAAGAATGTTAAATGAAAATTCTTGCAACAAAAGAGAAGAAACTTGTTTAGTTTCCATCCATCCGAAGACAGCTTAAAGCATCGACGACCACTAACGCAATATTGCTAAAAATATTCAGTTTTGAATTTTTCCTACTTTTACTCGAGGCTCGTTATAGGGATTCTGGAAATTTAAATTATAATACTTTTGTTGTTCTGCGATTGACAAAAGTTCAGTGTGAAGCAGTATTACAATATTAAAGCCATTGAAACTCCAAAGAAATACCCAGTTCAAAACTGTTACTTAATAAATTGTACGTCTTATTTGACGACATACATATATATGTACGCATGTATGTTATGACTGGAGGGAAGAGGACGTGCCATGAAAACAACCCTATGCTAAACCTGACTATAACATAAGCTGACTGAATAAATAGTCTACTTTAACCGAAGCTCAGCATGGTACTTCCTCAATGCCAATGTGTTTTCAAGGCAAGTGTTTTTCATCGCAGAGATTTTCTGAATAATAATGCCTGCTACTGCACAGATTCATGGACTGAATTAAATGCCTATTGGTTGACTTGTAAAAGTAAAATTGATACGACTGCTGCACTTAACATATAAAGCCGAGCGGTTAGTAGCAAAATTTTTGTTAAAAAAACATACTACAAATAAAGATACGCATAAAGGGGCAATGGATTGGTCACTCCCTAGGTAAGAGCGATAATTGCACTATTCGGCAATCTATTGGAACCTATTGGAAATTGGAGCACAACAAAGGAAAATACAGGGACGTCCTCATATGGTGTACCACAGAAGAATAGAAATAGAATATTGGAAACTGACAAATTTGAAGCACATCCTCAGAAACCAAAGAGGACTTAAGACTTATAAAGGAGTACAGAAACTAAGTGAGTAAAAAGTTACCAAGCTTCTCGAATGCATACCTGTGCATCTTTAATTCAATGTGGACTTTTAATAATTATATATACATATATACACTCACATCATGCCGTATTTTTAGAAATCTATAAGTACATACATATGTATGTACTGTTCAGAGAAGATACCATTGATTTACGATTCTTTTTGTCAGCTTATTACCTTGAAAATTAATTTCACTTCGATGCCGAGCCAGAAAATATATTGGAAAAGCATATTTGATAAAGTAATTCTTTACTTAAACGCATCCAAATGTTAAAATCTTACGTTTTGCCAATTGATTACATATGCAAATGTATACGATTGTAACTGGTAATATGCTTATATTAATTATATAAATACATATATCTTTTAAGTGTAAAATATATATGACTCTTTTTAGTATCATTTTCTTAGCTGCTAATTATAATTTGTTTTTATTTTTCGCAACGCTAAGCTTGTAAAGTCCTCCCTAGAATACTACAATACAAACTGGAATCCTATATATGAACTTCATTCTACGAGAATTGAGGGCATTCACCGATTAACTGGAAGTGCTGTGCGGCGATTTCATTAAAACACTGACATGCTTTCATATGATATTATACGCAAATTAATTCAAGTTTTATTGCTTCATAGAAAAAGAGAAATATTTGTCGATAATTTTCATTAGAAACTTAATTGTAGAAGGACACGTATCCTAATGAATTGGGTTTGATCCTCCTGCAGAAGTGATATTGCTATTGCTATTATTGTTTTCCGTTTCTTGTGACAGGCTTAGCTGCACACCTAATAAGCACCCTTAATAACCCCTTAACTGGGTGCCTAAGAGAGATCAATAAAGCTTGTTGTAGAATTGATAACAAAGCTCATCTTAGCCTTTTGGTATTGGACACTTCTGTGTTATTTACTGACACTGATTTGTCTTCAATGGGCGGATCGATATGCGCCGAGTACGTGATTTAATTGGATATTGAGTACGTACGCATGTTTAAATGAATATATGCATAGGTTTCCATGATTCCCCTGATTACGATAAGCGTCATTTATACTGAATACAAAAATTCGGTGCTACAGACCCGTGGGACTAAACTCTTATAACCATTCACACAGTATTTATGCTGTAAATTTTGTCTATGGAGGAAAAAACTCGAGGAAGAAACATTAAACATACCAAAGCAAATTTTCAATACTATCACAAAATGTGGGTATCAGTTGGAACCCATTAAGCACCTGTACAGCTTCTCTTTAGAAGCTACATTAAATTCCTATTCTATGCCAATAAAACACCGGGCGCCGTGGCTCAAGTGGTTAGTGCGTTTGACTACGGAGTAAGGGATTCCAGGTTCAATCCCTAGACAACACCTAAAACTCTTACATGGCCCCACTTCAGACAAACATTCGAGGATGCGTTTTAGGTCATCAGGGAATTGTAGGCAACGAATCTACAAATGAACTAGCCTAGACAAAGATAGTATTAGAATCCTGATGAGCTTTCTTACAGGTTACTGTGGCATTAAATATCTCCTCAACATATTCAATCTGTGCTCAGACATAGAATGTAGGTTCTGCTCGGATGATGACGATTCATCTGAGCACATTCCCGGCTCTGCATTGGTTGAGGTGGAGCATTTAACATGTTCGCCAGCAGATGCGAGTGGTACGATTCCTAGAGTAAAAGTGCCCCCTAAGTTACAAGAGATCTTTTTAGGTCACAGTATCAGCCATTTGAGATGGGCTCCAGTCGAAAAAATCACACCCACAACAAAAGTACAAAAACTCTTGCAAAAGGCCAACCTTATCACTAAAACAGTATTTCAATGGAAGCATTTAAAAGATTTTTTTGTAAAAGCTCAGCAACGAGGCTCTTGTTTCCTGGTAGAAAATTAGGTAAAAATTAAGAAGAGAAACTTGTGGATCTGCAAATAGGGGTCCTCGAAGAAAAGCATGTACTTAAAAAGGAGAATGCGAAGCAGGAGCACAGTTCAAAAAATCTTGTTTTAAAAGGAGAGCTGACATATATGTATTAAAGAAGGACAGTGAATTTAGTGAAAGTAAAAAATGCATATGTAGCAATAGTTTTCGTACAGCATTTTTATTTCATACAAAAATAATTAGCTTTTTATAAGAGACAATGGTAAAAAAACTAGGTTATTATAATATTTGTTACACCTACTATCTGGCTAAGCTATATTAAATATGATCGTCCTCAAGTATGTTTTACCAGTATATTTTTAACAGACATATGCAGTTTCATTATTGACGTTAGAACTCACTGCTAAATCAAATCCCAAGTTTATTAGCCGTTGGGAGTACATCCTATCAACCTATATTAAGGACCACTGCTATTTTATTCCATCCAATACCCATTAGAGTAAATGTTCTTTTCCATACATATTATGGTCTTTCAAAATCCAGGTGTGAATCTGTTTTAATTGATGTTTGTACTAATGTACAGGAGGAGAGGAGAGGAGAGTACCCCTCCGAATTCTTCATTTTCAAATGTGGCAAACATTTTGGATTCATTTATGATTATGAATCATGACTCGATTCAGGCCGCTATACATAATTCTTAATTTGGAAGCGCATGAGCAATAAATATTACTCGGTGACTGAACTCACACATGGGTACAATGCAAAGCGGCAATGACTTCTGGTAATCTTGCAACATTTTTACAAATTCGACCAGGTGACGTTTTTGATATACCTTAAGTTACCTACAGATATTAACATGCTTCGAGTAGTGAAAAGTCAATAACAGATTGACTTCGGCGTACATTCAATTGTTCCTTAAATGAGGGTCTAATGATATGCAGGGTCTAATGTTGAAGTCGGAATCATCCCAAAAATTTAAGTTCCATAGTATAATCTTCCTAATAATCCGTAAGAAATATTTACCCTAATTTAATCTTTTATATGTATTTATTTAGATGTAGACTCAATTATTTTGTGTACCTATCTAATTATTATTATGCTTAAGTTAATGGATTTTGGTTCGCACTTATACTGATAATAAAAGGGAATCAATATAGTTTTAATAGGAATTATAATAAAGGGAAATATTACTTACCAATAATTATTTTTGAAATCGGTATTTACTCTAAATTATGTGTTGACAAAATCAACAGCAATTTCAGCCCCCGACCGTGCTAAGAAGAGCTAATCGAATTCTTATACATTTATTACACGAAACGGAATAATAGCACTTATTTTTTATTTAAACTATTAACTATTAATATTTAATTTATTTTATCGATATCTACGGTGACTACTTACACTTACGAACGAGCGAGATACTACGACTTAGTTTACAAATAATCAATAAACACTAGAATTAGTAATAACAAGCGATAACGTTAAATTGTGCTACGGTGACAATTAGTCTGAGAATTAGATTAACAATCACGAATCTTATTAGTATAGGTTTATTGTTGGTGTGCGCATTTGTTGTCTTTTGGCATATTATCACATTAAATTAATACTATTATAGTGAATACTACACTTATGGCTTAACTACATCTACGATGTCGAGGGAGTTTTTCTAAATCAGAGTGCAATTATCCTAATCAAGGAAGTAAACAAATCTAAAGCCATCCACCGAGTGGATATTGGCACGTGACTCCTGCGACACGTTTTGGGGTGGGTTTTTGTGGTAGCTCGACGATAAATTGCCTCTCTGACTAGCAGCAGCAGCGTGAGGGATTTTGTGCGTTTTTGAGCTTTGGGGGATTGTATGCGTATAAAATCGAAAGGACGAAGGAAACTTCACAGATTCGGGAGATTCTGTCTCGATTTGTTTCACACTACACTGTGTAGGTAATTAATTGCTATCTACAGTCAGTTTAGGCGTTAAGTGGATTAACTCAGCAAATTAAAACACTTTCACTTCACTTTGGAGGAGTTTTATCGCAACGCGGCACTAAACACACCCGAAATACACATCGAAACAAATGGAATTCTTGTCCGCTTCAGATGTTAAAACTGATGATGGTGATGGCTACAACTTAGATAAAACTATCCGAATGTAGCTGGTATTTATAGGATGAAGTAATCGCTTTGCTGACCCCGCTAGACAAACTGACAGATCCAAGAGTTGGAATTCCTTTGGCCATTTGAAGAAATAAATTGTTGGTATAGGCGCTGCACTGGGTAAGTTCGGGCGAATCTCCTCAAGCCGTATATTTGTTTGCAGGAGTTCGAGGGAGACCGATGTATCTGCGGAGGATTTTGGTCACATGCGCACTGCGTGCACTTGTCTAATGTTTCCAGTAAAAGTTCAGCTGTACTCAGAGACCTACATTGACAGTAATGTCCTTAGGAAAGGGTATTCCAGTATTTTCGTTTCGTGGGGGAAAGTGAAACACGGTCAGCCAATGGGTTAAATAGGTCAATGGAAATAATTTGATAACAAGAACGGTGGAAAAATGTAAAGAAAGAACAAAACTCACAGATGGATGTGCAGATGTGTGGGCTAAAACTAAGAATTGGAAACTCCGTTCCGATGAATAAGCGGTTTTTCTTTTCGTTAAGAAGCTTTTGGAATTTCTTCCCCCAATTATTGATATGGAATGACAATCAAATGTAAATATTTATATAATATCGAAAATTTATGTCTGGTTTCACAGGGCTTATCAATTACAAATTCACCTCAATCTGTATCGAATACCATGTTTCATAAAGTACGTAATTTGAACAATTTTCTTAAACGCTTTTAGAAAGTATTCCATTTCAATCAATTCATTTATTATCACTACGCACCTGTTGCATTGAAAATTTACTCATTGTCAAATTGCCAAAAGTACTTCAAATCACTAAGAAAGCTCAATTGTCCATGCAGTCGTGGTGTGTTTCTAACTTATCGAAAGGTCAATTATTATACGTGGGTACTTTAATTTTCAAAAGGATATAAACACATAGGTAATGTACCTATAGTTTCCAGTGCCGATGGAAAACTTACCGAGTGAAATTGGCTTTTTAAGCATTCGAAAGCACACAAAGGATACCAAATCCTTCATTTCGTTAAGAAGCTTTCTAAAAGTTATTTAGTACATATGCTTGAAGTCCGAAAACAATAGATGTTTGTGTATCCAATAATGTTCTAAATTTGATGTGGTTTAAATCTTAGGAAAAACTTGATTTGAATGTACTAAGCAGCTTTATTCAAATATGGCGACAATGGTGTAGAAAGATGCTCCAAGGTAAATAAGAAACTTTCAAGTTGCTGCTAGGAAATTTTATACTTTCGATGGATAAATTCCCTTTTTTAGGACACGTCCATGTGAAAGTATAATAAAATCAAATTTGATACGAACTCGTGTAATTTTTACATTAAAAAGATTTTGTCCCAAGACACTACATTGGAATTGCAATATACAAGTGAAGCATACAGTTTCGAGCAAAACTAAATGAGTAATGTATTATGTATTTAACATTCAGATATAAAATAAGAACGGTATCATTTTATTTTCTTCATAGAATGTAAAGAGGGATGCATCCTTTCAAAGAATAAATAAAATACTTATTTAACTACTTTTACATACTAGGTTGTTTCATATGAAAATATTAGTAACTCAGATGTACTCAGCTTACCACTTTCTTGTCTTCCCCAGTTGTAGTATTATTTGGAAAAATTTCTTCGTTGTTGTTGATTGTACAATATTAATACAAGAATAAAGTGTGCTTAAGGTATTTTTTGAAAAAATATGTAGCAATACAATTTTATATGTATTTTATATTTTAATACAAACTTTCATGGGACAAAACAACATTGTTTCGCTGTCTAACATTGACTGCAGTTCAAAACGACTTGCCAATCTTTGCAACAATTCTCAGAGAACAGTCTCCTTAAGACGAAAAAAAAAAGAAAAACTGTAGCCTTCCTAAATATACAGAATACAGACCTCTGTTGCTAACTGATGGAGATGCTCGTGTCATGGAAAGGCGTTTTAGGGCGAAAAAGGCGGGGCAGATAGATAACCTCCCTCCTTAAGGGACCTAATAATTATGGATAAGAGATATAAGATTTGTGCTTTGCCAATACGAGTCTTACGACCTTTGGCTGTTAAATTCAGACCGAACTCGGTTCCTGCACCTTTAAAAACCTAATCCAACGAAGAACGTACTTATTTGAATAATCCTACTGTTTCAAAAAATATGGAAAATTAATGTCTTGATGAAGGAGATAATGAAAGATTCGTTTAGAAAGGCTTTATTTGGTTCGAAGCAGCAAACTTTATCGTAAGTTGATTAAATGTTGAAGAGACACCGTTTTATTGCGTTTTGAATGTCTGAGGTAGGACCGGAGTTGGACTTCCCTACCACGTAAAAAATCGGTAGTTACAAGCAATCGGATAAGGATGACCCTACTGTAGACGACCCCAACAAACGAAACAAGGACAACGATCTATGTATGTATATTTTCTAAGCATATATTTTGAAAAAACTTAATTTACAGATTCGTAACGGCCGACAGTGCTCATTGCTTTCGGCAATCTATAAATATTAATAAAATGCTCCTTGGTAGCTACGTCGAATGGATTTTGCCCATCTCGAAGGCACGACGCAACAATCTCACTTTATTCCTACTAAAAAAATTAATATAATTGTAATTGAAAACAAATCACCGAGTTTTAATTCATATCACATTTGTTCAATACGGCGGCTATTATTAATAACTAAACGAATAATTATGTATTTCCGACATTCTTGAAACACACAACTAAAATAATAATAAATCTTTTAGCAAAAAAAAATGCCATAGTGTGACAGCATTTATCATTTAGTACTTTTTAGTACACACTCTGACAGACATTCTTCAAAGGGACTTCGAGAATCGCATTAGAGGTTTTTGTGAAGTAATAAAATGAAAAATTGCTATGAAACCTAAAATGAAATTTTTACTTGCACCTATACCCATAGGGCAAGTATTGTATTCGTGCAAAATTTGGAACTCGAGATTTTAATCAAACTTGACATTACTATAATGGAGAAGTCCAAAAAAGTAGGTCCGGCAATTCCGTCTGTCTGTCTGTCTGTATATTCGACTGCAGCCTAAACGGCTGGACGGATTTGCTTCAAACTTCATATATGTATAGGGTCTGTGGGATATTCCCTACAGGCGAAATTTGAATTTTCATTCTAACCTCAAAATTAAGGGTAGTTTACTTAAGGCCGATTTCAGTTAAAATGGATTTTCTCGAAAACGGCTCTAACGATTTCGATAAAATTTGATGTCTGGGTTAGTTTGAGCATATGCTATGAGGTGGCGTACCACGTTTTTCACGAAAAATTCGAATAACGGTAATATAGAAAATCAGCTTTTTCTCGGGCATTTGTTCGGCGATTGGGCTGAAAATTAATATTTGTAGGTTATAGGACAAGTGCAAAATAATGGCTTACCAAATTTTGGAATTTTGGGCAGACAGACAGACAGACAGACAGACAGACAGACAGACAGACAGACAGACAGACAGACAGACAGACAGACTGACAGACAGACAGACGGAATTGCCGGACCTACTTTTTTGGACTTCTCCATCATAGTAATGTCAAGTTTGATTAAAATCTCGAGTTCGATTTTTTTCACGATTGCAATACTTGCCCTATAGGTATAGGTGCAAGTAAAAAGAATGGTGAATAGGAGGTTATCCCGATTTTAGAGAGTCCCATGGAGTATTAATAATTGGTATTGCTGGGGATGGTAATTGCTTGTAATGGTTTTAGAAAGTAGTAGGTAGCGCATTCATAAGAGTTTTAAGGAACATCTGTTGAATGCTACTTATAAGGCAGTTAATGCGACGTGTTCTAACGCACTAGACCCAGGGTTCTTTAAATTGTAGCAAAGTCGACAATCGAACTATGAACTTGTGTATGTTTCTTGCAAATACATATAACGTAACGATATGAACAGTAAAGTAATTCTGGAGTTCATTTAGACTTTAATTCAAGGCCAAATTTATTGTATGATAATATAATTTCACGTGGACATACTTGTACTTAATTACTTAGGAGCGCTCAGTTTAGTTGAAATCCTTTTGTTGAGCTAGTTCGTTCGTTTTAGTTTATTAAGTGCAATATACGATCAGGAAATTTGATCTCATGTGATGCCGGTACCAGCATTTGTAAAATTCGCTTCAGATAGCCTAACACAACGATGTGTACCGTATCAGATTCACGCAATATCTATACGTGGATTATGGACTAAATGAACTGTTGAACTGCTGAAGTAATTGAACTGTTGACATTGGAAAGTAGTAAACTTGAACTTTTTTTTCAACTAGTTTATTCGTGAACGACGGAAGTTTAATTACTAAGGGTCATGTCGATCGTAGTTCAATCTTTGTGGTGGGGTGGCATTAACTTTTTTCTAAAATCCACGAATAAACCATTTGTTTACCACCATCACCATTTGATCGAACCTTTAAAGTAAAGTCAATCAGTCAATAGAAACTGAACTTTGGAAATATGGAAAGTGTAAGTGATATTTCAAACACATCTAAAAATAAGTATTCTAAATTAAGCCTATACATATGCATGCACATTTATCAGTCATATGCCAACAGATTCCACAATAAAATGAGCTTCAACTTCATAGTAACAGTTTCTGTAACTATTCACATGGCTCATGTCGGAATTTATGATCCTTGTTGGTCCAGCATACCAATTGAGTTGAAATGAATGCAGAGAAGAATAGAGCAGATACATCTACATGAATAATAGATTATATTAAGCATCTCCTTTCAGACAGCCTTTACAATAGACAACTTGAGAAGCATCTGCAAGTGCCTCGAGGTCGTAACTCAAGGATAACTGTGCACCTTGAACTACGACGTTCAATCAATAAAAAAGCAAAATATGAAAGCACATACGACCAGGTTTGCATTCGAATGTTTAGCAAACCATTTTCTCCTTCGTCTCATGTTTTATTTAGCCTCATATTTAATTTATATCTGAATAAATCATTGTATCTACGATGAGGAAACACACATCTACGGATATTCCTGCTCTACACGAAGTGGTTTGACTTCGCCATGAAAAGTGGCAGAGAGATATCAACAGTACGTATACAAATATAGCTATGTAGGCAGTACAAAGAGTACAACATACCCTTCTTGGAAAAGGTAGGACTTCGAGGACGAAAAGCACAAGTTGAAATTGAGTTTATTAATGGATGCGTTTCATATCATAAAATATGAATGAATCAATTATGCGGAGAAATGTATACATGCCTAGCGGAGACAACAAAGTGTCAGTGCCTTCTGTCAATATGACTTCAAACTAAGAACAACAACAAGGGACAGGGTCCAATTTATGTATCAAGTTTCCTATCTGAAAGTTTTCGCTGATAAAATACGACCATACATATACAGGTAGGTATAAAATTACACGGCCTAACTTCGTTTGCGTTATTTAAGTCCGAGTAATTTGTAGGCGAAATAGATAGACGTCTGTCTGGCTTGGTGTAGGGTTAAATTTATGACACTGTGGTGTGTGGGTTTAATGAATTCTCTGGAGATAAATGAAGATGTTCTGGACTTGTTTCATGCGATCAGAAAGAAGGTTATACGATTGAATTTATTAGTAATTTTGTGAAAATCGGGGGAACATTGTTTGCGAAAGGGTTCTCCTACGGCTTGGGTATTAGGGAAAACTTAATTTTCAAAGATTTCATTATCGGAATTTGTCAAAAGGACTGACTACTGACAAGGGATTTATGTGCATATGTAGGTATGTATGTACATATTGGCTGGGATTAGCCCCTAGGCAGATCATCTTCCCGTGGGATGTTGGGTGTTGCTAATTTCACTCGATTATTCGCATGTATTCAGAAAAACAAATTTCAAAGGGAACTAAACTAAAACTTATCCTAAAACTCAGTTGTACAGTTATGTACTTTGGGTTAAAATACTTTCAAACAGCGAATATCTACAGTGGTGAATATAATTTCACCAGCCCCTGCAAAATGCGATGGAAAACGTTCCTTTTGGCATTAGGATAACATGTCCATGACAACATATTATAGTTCTTGTGGAAGGGATTTCTATTATACAGAGGCTTAGTGAACTATGAATTCTATCAAACAAAGGCTTAGTAAACTGTCCTCCTGTTATGTGCAGAAGCATCTGTCAAATTCTGAACACAAATGAGTTTAGTTTTTACTAAAATATAAACGAAGTCAATGCTCAATGTTGAAAATAAATCCCTCCACTCAAATTTAGAATGAGACAAAGGGTTTTTAGCGACAAAAAGAAATTTATCTTGGACGATCCTAATGACGTACGGAGTTACTGACACAAATAAGATCTATATCCGAGGTTTCGATGAGCGAAAAGACCTCTGTCATAGTCTGGGAAGGCTTTAATTTGATTGGAACTTTATCAAATTCCAGCGATTTGGTAGGTTCAACCCGGATGTAAGGGGAAGATAATGTTTATTAATGAAATCATCTACAAGCAAGGATAAATAAGTTTAATATACAATAATAGTTAAAAAAAAAATAAGTCAAATAGAACAGGTATGATATGATACTTTTTCCAATTATTATGTTTCAGCAGCTATCAAAGTTACCAATGATATTCATCATGAAGTTATTCGTCTTCTGTAAGCAGCAATTCTTCGCAGCGTGAAAAAGTTTAACTGTTTTACACTCTTTTTTGTACCTTAAATCGAAATGAAGAAAACATAACGGCTATAATGACCAGTGTATCCAAGAACAGAGTATATCCATAATCCAAGAAGACCCAGAAATGTCGATTCAGCTTGTATTATGCATTGCCGGTTTAGTCCGGCTTATTTTGTGGTTGGATTCGGACCTACATCAGTAAGAACGAGAGCGAGGCCCATTGCCTCAGCAGCTGTGTCAACAAACAGAATTGCCATTATTGGAACGAACACAGTCCACAAGTGTTCAACCAAGCATCAATGTATCCACAAAGAGTGACTGTTTGGAGTGGTTTATGGTATGGTGGACCTTATTTCTATCAAAATGAGGAAGAAGACAGATATAGAGGACGGTAGGATAACGCACTAGGTATACTTGTAAAAAATCAGATTAAATTCACTTCTTTTCAAATTGAATTTTAAGTTAAAGCAATTTCTTTTTAGTTTGGAAGTTTCTAAAGCACTACACCACAAAAATCTATCCTATTTATCTATTCATTTCTGCCTACGGCGCTACATGCTGTTTTTTTTTTTTGTAAGTCAACATCTTCCGGTCGCGCTGTATCTCTACATTTCAAGGGTATTAATAGGCCCTTGAGCAAAAGCAAATTATAAAAAAATCCATAAGTGACTTTACCCCAACAACAATTAATATTGTTAAAAAATACTTCCAAGTTCGAGATATCATGCAATCGCAACTATTCTTAGACAGATTTTTCTACTGAACTGACCTGAGAACTACCGCTTATGAGTGTTTAGTTGATTCCAAATACTTAGTATACTTAGTTGTAATTTCAAGTTAGAGGACTGCATATTGACGAGACAGTATATTCTAGATCCCACTATTTCATACTTCAAAACCAAAGATGTTAATGAAAACATTATTTTCACCTTCATAAGATACTATCTAAATTAAACTCATTAATCTGAAAATCAATTCTCCCCAGCAGTTATTTGAGGAAACTCTTTATATTTTTATAATTGAAATATCTATGAAGATATTATATTCTCGCAACCACTTTCTACTCTTACAGCACAGCGGTGTATATTTTGTATTGAGTACGAAGACCTCAAAATATTTAATACACCAGCATATGTATGTCTGTATGCATCTACACATGAAGGGATTTCAAAACAAAATTATGACTCGTGATAAAATTTGTAAGGGGCCAAAGCATCTTTCGCCGGTGCTTCGAGTATTTGTTTTGTTTTCTTCAAGAGATACTTCCATAAAAAAATAAATCTATTCCTGGAGTAAGTGTATACAATTTTGTGGCTGTTGCGGAAAAGTACGTGCTCTAAGGTGGAACACTTTTCCGAATGAATAATGTCGGTTTCAATCTCCCCTTAGTTTCACAATTGGATATTTACATTATCAAGACAAATTCAATTTATGGATAAATGGATAAAATCAAGACAAGAAAATGTAAATCTGAACAATTTTCAAATTTAAATAAATTTGAAATTGGTATTAGAAGGATTAAAACATATTTTAGCCATGATTAGAAAGGGGACAAAGTTAATATGAAATAAAGTTCATCATCATGGGATCGTAGTATGCCCCATTTTCATTTGCATGTTTTCTTAAATTTGGGTTTGTAATCTAAAGAAGAAGAGTTGTTGGATTTTCTAATGCAACATTATAATTCAAGATCTATATTTAAAGGTAATTCGTCCCAACAAAATTCCCTATGAATATTTTGATTGCATGTTTACAAAAATATTCAAAATTAGATGCATTTACAAAATTGTCTCTTTCAGTCATTACATTCAAGAATCACTGAACAGATTGTGATAAAATATTGCAAGAAGGAAAAACTAGTGAGGTAGGGAAAAGCAGGAAGGTATGGATAATTACTATACGTTTATTGGAGACTACCAAAAGCTAAGTGAATAAATTGAGTTATGGTTAGATGATTTAAAACTCCATATAATGGGAGGAAGTTTGTAGTAGTATCGATGGGTGGTTGCTAAAGAATTTCACAAGCAAATACATAAATCGACGATTGGTAAAATAACTCGATTGTCGATTTATACGGTCTCAAAAGAAAACAATCCGAATCGGATCGGATCGAGTTCCAGAGAATTTGTCTCATTATTAAAATTGGGAGAATAGTGAGCACATACTTACTGTATAATATATACATACATATGTTTTTACATATCTATTGAGATCAGTGCACGTGCGTTTCCTACGAGACAAACTATTTGTTCAAACCAACACCTTGTTTTTATACCCTAACCTAAGGGTATATTACGTTTGATACATACTCGTAGTTGGTAAGATAGAGAAGTCATCGAGATAGACCCTCCTATAAATTATATTCACATATTCATGATTAACATCAATAGCTAAAACAAATGAGCCATGTCCGACTGTCCGTCCCACTTTATAGCTTTACGAAATTGAAAAATTGTACTAAGACAAAATATTTAGATATTCAAATTGTCTACAATTTATCCATATATTACATTTGGCCATGCTTACCTTTTCGGGTCTTACTCATCAAAGAACGGATTTTGACGAAATTTTGCATACAATACCAACTTTACGCTCACTTTACAAAAGTTACACAAGAAGGAAGAAAGGGATAGACGGATTACATGCATATATTAAAGACCTACTATCTAGGAATTATTCTTGCTGTGTGTACTACGTTTTTCACACAAAACAAAGAAAAGAACTTTAATGAGGAGTAAGATGTACTCTCCAATATGTGCCAGAAGTTTCTAAGACATGGAGCATAATAAGGAAGACTTTTGGAAATAAACTTAATTGAACTTGCTGAAATTTGTCTAGCACGGATATGTATATAGTACAAATAGGAGTTCTCTACGTTGTCGTTTGCACTAGTAAATCGGAAAAAGAAATATGCATTCCTTTTTTTCGAAGATTCTGCACAAGCCTGTACTTCGATAAAACCCCAACCAGAAAACAATCCTTCCTGCATAGCTCCGCTAAAGGTCAGTTCATCAATAAATTTAAATTTTTACGACGAGAAGAAAACGATTTCCGTGAAAGCTCGGTGATGCACATCCGAATAAAAAAGAGTCCAATGAATATATTTTTAAAAAGTTACTGGAGCAATTCATTGCAGTGATGAAAGCAATCAACCAAGCAAACTCAGCTTCTCCTACACAATTGCACTGTCGATCCTGGAGGAGTGAAGGACTTTATTGCCACTATAAGTGTCTATAAAGATATTGAGCGAATTAATGACAGCGACATTGTTAAAAGTTTGTTTGGTATACAATAAAAACATTTGATGAAGTTTAAACTAAGTAATTATGGTATTGTTTTTCACTTTTATTTTTTGACTAGAGTGGAACGATGGGATGACCTTACATAAGGGTTACCTCGTTTCCTAAAACCCGAAAAGAATTCAATCTCACTCTCCGAAGAATACCTGTTGATGCCCTTTGACTATCGATTACAGATGATCAGGTTTTTGAACATGAGGACCCTCTCCGTCGAACTTTAAGTAGAAGCGCCCACAGAGCGCGAGAATTTTCAATTGGAGAAGCGGTTCACGCATTACAAGCTGGTGGAGTGAAAAAAAATTGTGTGACGGGGGGAAAACATATCACCAATCATACGTCCAAACCCATCTTATCAAGTTTCATCTAACGGGACTATTTTTATTTTACTCGTTGGTTTGTTTCCGGTTAATATCTAAATCGATTTGTCTATATTGCTTTACTTCCAGATTTGTAAGAGTTAGCATATATGCAAACACGTGGTCTTACTTGGTATGCAAAATAATATAATCTTTGAAACTTTTAAATTTAATAAATTCACATTGACTTTCCTTGAATTGTCATATCCTTGCTAGATATAAATCTTATTTACACTGCTCCTGCAGGGTGGAAAGCAGGTACACATTAGAAAAAAAGATATCGTCATCTCTCCCTCGTCAGCCCTACAACTTCTACAACTTTTACTTTGCTAATCCTTTTCCTTTCTACAAAGATTAGTCTGTTTATATTTAAAAAGCTCTCTTAAAGATAAAGCAAGCAAGCTTAAAAAGAGAGCAACTTTGCATGTGCCTCTTATTTTGTTTAAATACCGCGTTGTTTAAATAACTAGAATTTAAGTGTTATTTATCTATGTACGCACATACATATGTACATACATATGTATTTAGGCAACTACGCCTTGAATTTGAATATTGTTCCCATTCGAGAACATAATCAATATTGAGTAGTTTTTTTTAATGCGCGCTGACTTTAAATCTTTGTAAATCATAATTTGTAGGAAATATTGAGGAATCATTCTACATGACATGGACAGTGTGTGTCCAAAAATAGGTTTCAATAAGGGTGTGCGGAGTAGGCCGCTTATTTGTATGATTAAACTGACGGACTGACGGGACACAACTATAGATATCCTCCGAACAACTAAGGTGGGAAAGCCTTTATGAAAGTGGACATCCGCATGAAATACGTGTCCTCAGTCCATATATGTATACGATTGGCTACTACCAACTTTGTTAAGGTGGTGCTCAAAAGCCAGTTAAGATTAAAAATGTTAGCATTGTTTGGTAGAATCATCTTTATTTTCTTTTTTTGCAAAAATTGATGAATTTTTAAAAGCCAGTATGAGAGCTTTTTTTTCCCCACTGATTCAACTCTCATTACATCTCTTGTGATGACAGAAGAGTTCAAAGTCAATAAATGAAGGCCACCTTCGTATCATTCTTGGCAGGGGTCGAAACCGACTATCTGATACCAAGGTGTGATGATCGATGCTAGACTCGCTTACAAGAAAGACATTGAAATAACGTTCGACAAAACTGATCCAGAATAAAGACTAACATTGGAGGGCCTAGTTCTGTCAAGGGTGGTGCAGTCAATCATAATGTATGCGTCACCAATATGGCCGAAAGAAAAGTTAAAAGTTGGTAGGAATAGAGATATCAATAGATATCGAAGTTAAAGAGCCTTTCGAAATATTGTAAGTTAAGTCCAAAATCTTCTAACTACATATACATATGCATATATAGTGGTGTACCTTGTGTTAAACATCGTATGAAGGATGAGCCAAATTCAGTGCATAACTTTTGCATGAACTCTTTCAAACTTGTTTGGTCTCAATATACTAATAGGAGTAACATTATTCGAGTTATTGGTAAAAATGAAAAAAAAAAAGCTGACGCAACAGGTCGATAGGACACAGGGCCTAGCTTTTCACAACAATTCGTGTTGTGCGTGTTAAATTGTTTACACGAAGAGAAGCGGCCTACAGTTTAATGCTGTGTCTGAAGAACAATTTATTATTTGAAAAACTTTGTTAGACGCTCGTTAGAGGTGGGCCCGTGAAAAAACTTTTAGGTGTTTTGGCTGGGACTCAAAACTCAAACCTCTTGCTCTTAAGTCCAATGCACTAACCACTGAGCCACGACACGCAAAAAAATGGTAAAAATGAGGCAGTTTAAAATGTCATCACGAGGGGTACCATCTGGGCTATGTCGTATTCCGTTCGTAAATAATGCACTTTTAAATTTAAAATAAAAACAAGATACCTCCCACACAAATAATTTAAATTAAAGAACATAACAGATTATGTACATGTGTTTACTGAAAAACTTAAAAGTAAATAAACATGATCATCAAAAAGTGGGCGTCTCTTTGTACATGCCTGACTCACTTTAAGATATTTAATTAAAGAAATATGTACCAGCGAATAAATTCCGCATTCTAATTACCTATAAAGCTGTTAACGTATAAAGCCATTTTATAAGACTAATTTCTATAATGAAGCAATAAACGTTTCGCAAAAGAAAAAAAATCGCTATTAACAACTTTCGCACGTAGTTTCTTTCAAACTAAAAGGTGGTGAAACGTTTCTCATTAAACACCCCTCCCCTGATAAACAGGGTACCCCGTGAAAGACTAGCCACAGTAAAAGAATAAAAAAACATTTTGGCTATCTGTAGCTGTACTTACCTGTGCGCGAACAGCCGAAAAGTGAATTTGTTTCGCTCTCAAATCGAACTTTTTCATCGAAAGGTCTTCCTGCAGTTCATTAACTTTATTATAAAGTTGGCCTTCAATACCTCTCAACTGAGTACGACTGAGGGAATCAACCGAATCCTTAAGTAGAAAAGAAAAAATAGATATCAAAGAGATTTCTCCTCCCTTTCCCAATGTAAATCCCTTTTTAATGGATTTTTGACACACAAACCTGTAGTTGTCGTATTTGCATTTCCAAGTCGGCGGCTTCACGCTTCAGGGAATCCAAAGCTGGACGCAATTGCAAGGATGAGTAGCGCTCAAAGACAAGTTCATTCCGCAACACCGGCGTCATGTCCTGAAAGCGAATAATTGTACTCGTCAACAAAGGATTACGAAAAGTTTAATAGATTTTCTGTCTTGTATTTTTCCTGTTGTTTCAAATATATGTATGTATTTATGCTCACTAACATTGTATTCGTTCACGTCTTCAGCCTCGCCCGGAGGCTGAGGTGGGGCGAATGGTCGTTTAGGAACTTTTTGAGAATTCACCGGCAGGGGTAGTATTCGAACAAAGTTCGCTAGGTCCTGCTGAGGCGCTACTGCACTGCACGTTGATGTTAGACTTGAATACCGCTTCGCTTGCTCCGATGCCTGTAAGGTAAATGAAAACATCTCAAGTGAAATCAAAACTTTTGTTTTACGAAAATAAAAAGAAAAACTGTATGAAATGGAATGCCCCATGTATTTTTTCGTTTAATTAAAACAACGGGTAGCATACATCACGCTGAACGGTGTGATTTCTTGATTTATTGCAGTCCGCTCCGTCACTGACGCTCAGAAGGCTGCAACTATGTATGTAAATGTAATTACAGGAGGGATAATGGTAGCAAAAATAAAAAAGGTGCGTGTTAAAAAAGTTTTAATGGTGATGGAACGTCTTTTATCAGACAAATTGTAAACGTTACGTCTCTGGGAATGAAATATTTTTGGGAGGGTTTTTTTTCGTGAAAGATCTTTATCCATTAAGCTCCGGAGTCAGTCACACAACGAGGGACAACAAAATGTATTTAAATCCTCTGCAAGCGGTGTGATTACGGAATGTCATAAATTTTGCGTTATAACCGCTGACATGTAAATAATAGCTATACATATTTAAAATGTGAACTTTGTAGGTCTATGATATACATTCATTGTGCGGAGATATTCAATTCACTCGTAGAAGAGGTAATTTCAAGAAAATAAATCTGGTTTGGTCGGTTGTGGTGGATGGGGTCCATTGAGTTACCGCTAAGTAGGGGCAGAAGAATCCACTTCTGAAATCCTTTTAAGATACGTGTATTGTTTTAACCCATGCAGGCATTACTAGAAGGTACTTTTTCTTAGGTTGACGAAATAACTACCTTTCTTTTCTATCTGCTTAGAGATCCTTATAGAAAATCCAAAGAGCACACATAATCCTGCCTACAGCACGGTGTTTGTTGAATGTATTTCTTTTGTCTGAAGGATTTCACTGCTTGGTAATGGTTTTATTAATTCAGTGTAGATAAAGCAGTTATTGTATGACATTTTCCTCGTCGTGAACCTATTTATTTCCCACTATGTGGGCTCCGTGGCTTATTGATTTGTACCTCGAATTACTGAGCGAGTATGTCTTTACAACACTTAATACTGGTTGCAGCTTTCGAAAATATAACTGTCAAGAAGAAGTTTCTCAAAAATTGTCTTCGCTCACGGCATTGAAAACGTATAGAAAAAAATTGTTGCAAGAACCTAGGCCCTGAATCCGGTTCGAACTTCTTGCACCAAATATTTGCATTTGTATTTGTAACGCACTTGTTGCATGTACAATGTTGTCATAAAAGGACAACCTATCGAAGGGAGTAAAAGCTTGACAGTACTAAACTCAACAACAAAACTACAATGTTAATTGAAAGAGGATTCTTATTCTCTACTCATTTGTTTTGTTCTGTATACGTAAGTACATACAGAAATTCATTTTAAATTGATCTCCTTTGAAATCGACAAATTTAATGGAATTTTCTGACAAATAAACACATACTATACTTTTACCTTATGCCTACCAAGGGAATGTTTATTTTCGGTTTTTTATATCTTTGTTAATTTATTTGTTTCGTTATTTATTTATTTTTTGATTTAATTATCTGTTAATTTACTCATTTGTTAACTTGGTTAATTGTTTATTTATTTTATCAGAATAATTTATTTATCTGTTAATTATTATATTTTTTGATTTAAGTTTTTGTAGCATTTAGATTTCAGAGTAGATGTGTTTGCACTTTTTGTACTTACATATATTTTATTATAAAAAATGTACAAAGGAATGGATCCCGAGTTAATTATAACGACATCGAAGGTACTAGCAAAAGATGGATGGCTAAAGACACAATGATGCAAAAAGATATAGTGTAGTCTGAAATTGGGAGAAAGAAGGCAAACTTTGAAGACAACCATTGTTCTGAACGTGCTGAGAACACGTACATATATGCCTTCATTATACTTAAAGTATAAAATAAGGCCTGATTTTGTACACCTTATTATAGAGAAATAATAGTAATAGGCTCTATTATATGTGCTTTAGTTTCAATTGTAAAAACGATTGAATAATGTTTGAGTCCGTCCGAATATTACCACTTTTAAGGCCTTAAACTCAGAGTAAGTAAGATGTAATTTTATATTTGGGCTTACGAGAACGAGAAGCGGTGAAAGTGTACCACGCCCCCTTAAGTTCGTAATAAAGAGAAATAAGCGAAATAGGCTCTATAATGTACACATATCCGTGCTCAAAATCAATATGAATGACCCTTATCCATCCTTCCGTCCGTGTGTCACAAGTTTTTGGAACTTAAAATATTTGGGCTTTTAAAATCTGTCCACGGCTGCGCTTACTTTTCAGAAATCAGAATTTTTTTTAAGACAAAATATTTAGATATTTATATTCCCGTCACTATATTTATAGGGCAAGTACTGGTTCCGTGAACATTTTCGATCTCAAGATTTTAATGAAACTTGACTTTACTATGATAACGAAGTTAAAAAATGTGAGTCCGTCAATTCTATCTGTCTGCCTGTCTGCCTGTTCAATTTGCTTCAAATTCGAGGTGAAATCGAAATTTTCATTAAAACATCAAAATTATGAGCACTTTACTTATAATGCCGATTTAAGTTAGAAGGGATTTGCTTGATTTCATGCTCTTTCTTTTTATGTGTGCTCTCATATCTTATATCCCATCATATCATATCCCAAGCTAAAAACAATATAAAGAATGGTTTTCTTATGGAAATAGTGGCAATGCAATTAACTAATTATGGTTTTCTTTTGTACACTTCCTTTCATAAAAAGGATAAACTCCACATCGCTGGGGACACTGCTTCACACAATTCATTCGTGCGCAGTAGAATTAAATTTTAATATTAAAAATACCAAGGGATCTATCTTAAAAAATGCGTGACCTCAAATAAAAAACAGAACATTTGAAAAATGTATAAGTCGCGAATTTTTCTCTTTCTATGACTCTATTTCCGATATTTTTGGTTTTCCTTCACTTATTAGCACAAATCACCTTTATTATTCACCGATAGGAACAAAAGAGAGGATTCTAAGGTGTTTTAGGGCAGGGGATGGAAAGACGACTATCTAGATATAGTTCATCAATGCTTATTAGTTAGTCTCCTAAACTGCTTAAGTCAAGATGAAGATATTTAGTAGAAAAACGTCATCTCATCTACCAAGTCAAGATATGTACATACATATATATGAATATCATCAATTTCATTAACGAGTAGGTGCCTTAGATCTATATCTATGTACGTATTTAGTTATAGATATGTATAGTGCTGTGATCTGAGAGTCTTCAAACAAAAAGTGGTCCAACGGGGGTATTTAAATATCATTTCTAAATTATTCTAATTCAATAAATTAATATTTTTGAAACAAATAAACGAAACTAAAATCTGCCAAAATTCGAATCCAAAAGCCAACGACATGCACTACTAATTTTCTCCGAAAAAATTAAAATAGTCCTTTGTAATTCTATTCGTCTACTGCAGATATTAGCGTCCTAATCACACAATGTCTTAGATACCAGAACGCACCGAGCAGTTATTAAATGAAAATTGACACCACATTGAATAAAACATTTTAATTTGACTGCATGTGTAAGCTTAAAATTTTGAATAGGTGTAACCATGTTATGTCATTGTAAGGTAAGTGTAAATAATTTTAAACAGGTGAGCTCTGCAAATGAGAAATGAAACGTGCCATTGTCAAAAGAATACCTGAATGCATTCAAAAAAAACTTCTTGGAATACAAAACAGGAATAAAGTGAAAGGAATGCGGGAGACGACATTTACAAATCTCGTGAATATTGTACCATTCAACATTCTCCCCCTAACAAAGAACTGTAGCCCCTGCAAGTATAAAGGCACAGCCCCATTGTTATGTGAATGTTCAATAAAGCAGAAGAGCACCTCAGAGAGTCCTTCCCCACTTACCTTGTTCGCTATTACATCTGCACCCTGCAGAATGGACTCGGCTATAATACTGCTTAGGTCATTGTGTATCTCCTCCAATTCCTGCATCAGCTGTGGCACCGTCTCGCAATGATACGTCTCGAGCATAGCATTTGTGGCATGCAATTGCTGCACGTATGCATTGTGGGCATCGATGTACTCGGTTAAGGACAATTGTGTTGGACTTTGCCTATGAGCCACATAGCATTGCTTGTAATCCAGACGGCACTGCAGCAATAAATAAAAGAAAAAAATGCAAATTCAATTGAATGCATCCATCGCTTGTCGAAGCAAACACAAAGTTTCAAAGTATACACATTTCCCTATGGACGAAAATCCTCCTTAAGGCCATTTCAAATATTCAAACTCACCTTTGATAATTTCTCCTCAGTCTTTGCGATAATGGTTTCAAAAGACTCCCTGTGTGTAAAAATTTTCCTACTTTGAACTTTACGATGAAAGGATTTATCGAGCATTGGCCGTGACACCTGAAATGATACAAAGAGGCAAAATATAATCTTCTGGAGGTTATTTTTCTGTTTTTTTTTTTTTTTTTCTGAAATGTCAGGGGTAAAATGTGAAGACGTCTGCATTTGAATGTTTCGGGCTATGGCTATAGCTACATCTCTTCATACGAACAATTGTATTGACTTTCATGTGAACGGTTTTCTAAGAAAGGAGTAAAGATTTTTCTTTACAAGAGAGAGGAATTGAGAATGGACTGCTTACGCTAACTTACCCTTAAGATTTATAGTCAAAGGACTTGAATACGAATTTCCTTTAATTATTTTTCAGTAAAGCGATTTATGAACTTAAATTGATATAACATTTCCATTCCATTCTACCTATAGATGAGATAATTAAGCTTAGAAATGATGTACTTCACTCAACTTCGATTGCCTTAAGGTCTGTATGTACTTAAAATCAATAAACCAACCGTATCTACAGGAGTACGAAGTTATTTGATTGGGAACAGTACAAACATTTATCGCACAACTACGATAATGTAATTGAAATGCAATGAAAGTCCTGACATCCAATAAATAAATAATAAACGGAGTAATGATGTGTTTGGAATTATATACTATTAAGTTTAGTCCAAATAATTAATCACCCATCGAATAGACATAACAACGGAGTTCCTGAATGCTTTTCCGTATTATTAGAGAACTAAAATATGTACAATTTGATCGATTATAGTCATCGCAGCAGTATGGGTTTTGCCTTTCAATAAAGGAGTCCTGGTGAGTTTTTAATGAGTGGATGTACATTTTATTAGCATTACTCAGGATAATTGGTTTTCATTTTAAACTTCAAAAGGAAAAAACATGTTCTAAGGACAGATTTTAAGTACTCATCCCTACTATCTCAGATTGCGAAGGAGAAAAATAAATCGATTAAACCAGGAAAGCTCAACAGCTCTTACAGACAGCTCTACCGACTATCGGCTTTTGATGTATAGATCGTGGTACTGACCCAGAAAGTAATGTAATTTGTAGAACATATACATATGCATATGTGTGAATGTCTTTGGAGAGCCTAGAGGATGCAGGAACAAAAAATCTGTAGGAGTACACACTCTCGTTTTCAACAGGAAAATGCATCAGAGACCTATCGTTCCAGTTTTTCAGTGTGAGATTATCAAAGTTCCAGGGTTAAACTCGAGTTAGAAATATGTTTTTCAGTCAAATTGAATCCTGAGCTAACTTCGAGTTAGCCTAACAAATTTGATGATGCAACCAAAGGAGTTGATTTTATTTTGATTTATCTGAACAATTTATTTTTGTCCCCTAAATCAGTTATTTATTTAGTTAACTATTTTATTTATTTTACTCATAACATATGTACATAACTTAAAAAAGAGCTTCATAGATTTTATATAGCTTTTATTTTTTTTTTTTCCTTATGACCCATCCTAGAGTCAAAATGAATACTACACTGAAAAACTATTTTATGAGTTTATTCTAGATTCATTTTCATCCAGAGTTACTCGTAGGTCATTTTTGTTCCCTCTGCACTTACAAACTGGGCCTTAGAGGAGCTACATATCTCTTTTGTATCATAAGATGCAATGGGTAGAATAATAAACCCTTCCCGATAACATCAGATATGCCTCAAGTTCATCACGAACCATTATTGTCAAAAGTATTGTCAAAAGATATGGGCAAAGCGAAATGTTTTAAAGCAAAGGAAAATAAATAGTTATAAGCTTGTTTGGGAATGGATTGGAGTTTTATATAAGAATATAAGGTTGTAACTTGTATTGAAATAACGAATGAGGACACTAAGAAGAATTTTAAAAATATTGAGACAACAGGTTCATGGAACTCAAGAAAGTTGTTTTTATAGATCTTAAGTATGCCGTTCTGTAGATGTACAACACGAATGGTTGCGAGAACTTGTATATTTTTTTTTTTTGACCTAATGACCTAGTTTAAAAGGACCAGAGGTTTAAATACTTTCTTATCTGCAAATCCAAATTTAAAGGCCTACTTGTTGGTAAATATCCAACAGTTAACTTTTCCTATTCCACTGAAACTTAAATGCGAGTACGCTTCTTGACCACTCTGAGTTCTAAAATTGTTCCTTTTTTACTATCCAAAACTATCCAAAAACACTTCAAACACTGATCAGTGATTTAATTCCTGCTAATTCCTGCAATTAGGGTCTTAATTTACGGGGGATTGATTGCAAGGGATCAAAGTCTCGGTTAAACATTACATTGGACTCCCTAAATAAGAGTCCATTGCTTGACGAATTTAAACGGGACCGTACATCTTTAGCTTTGTTGAATGTAGCTATTTTAACCCTACTTGGCCGCTAATAGAAATATGAAAAACTGGCCTTAATCATTATTGTTATTAACTTGTGCGGATATTTTTTTTCGTTTCCTAAAACCCCTGCCCATATTGCTCACACTGCATCCTGAAAAGATCTATTATATCTATGAGTCGTACCACCTACCTAATGAAAGAGAGTACTTCCTTGGCCATAAAGTTTTTAATATCTGTTGAGGAACATCGAAAAGGGGCGAATGGAAAATGCGACCCTCAACCAATATAAGCCGGGCATTAACAAAGAATGTTCTTCAGAGCAGAACCTACATTCTATGTCTGGGCAGAAATAAAATTTATTTAGAAGATACTTCAGCCCGCAGTGACCTGGTAATGCTTGATTAATCGTTTGGATTGTCTTAATATCAGTTGGCCAGTTTGTGTTCCTAATCATTAACCAGCGCGGTGACCGCAGCTTTCAGGTCCTCTGAACGCAGATTCTAGGCCAGCCCTAGCTAGTTCATCTGCAGAATCATTGCCTACAATTCCTCGATTATATTTGACCTCACTGGTATAAACTAAAGTGGTGCCATTTATGGTGATAGGTCCCAGATCGACCAGTCTTCTTTTAGTAAAACCATTTTACAAGGATTAATGGATAGTCCGTCTCTGGTGTATTATCTTAATATATGTAGTGAAGCACCTTCTGTCCAGTATCATGGAAATAATCGTGCTGTATTTACCACTAACAAAAATCCCCAAGTCAGCAACATAACCAATATCAAGTCAGCACAAAAGGGGAGCAACGACACCTCCTTAGGGACAACCTTTAACTGCAGTCACAGATACTGACACTCTTCCAGAGGAGGAAGTACTGATCCGACTTCTAAGCATGCCCCTTATCCACTGGTTGGTCGAATACTCGATACCTCTACTGCAACACAAAGCTGTTTCATTTGAACGGAAAGTTCCTTCTATTTTATTTGTAAGATAGTGAAGAGCACCTTGGCTTGCTTTACATTTCCTGTATGCAAACTGCGTTGAGTAGAAAAATCTAGTCGGGCTCCAACATGAACATCAGTAAGTCTTAAGAATAACGCATTGTACATAACCGATATACTAAATTTAAGTCGCATGCATGTTCATATGTATATACCATTTGTTTCCATACTCTCTAAATAGAATAATATAGTAAATCATTTCTTCCCTCGATTAGTCCTTGTGTGTTTCATGCATCAAATGCAATTCTACCAATCCGTGATCCTTTGATATTGCAGCTCTGCACTATAAACCTAAACCATATTTCAACGAAAATGCATACAATTGAACCAACTTTCATGAATAAAACAATGGCAGGTGCAATCGTGTCCTGTACATTCACCAACACTTAAATTCCATGTTATTGGCAACGAATGACAGTGGGTTATTGTATATCGTTTACATGTGCAATTCTACTTAACTTCACATCCTTGTACTTCAAAACAAATGTATGGACTATGAGTAGCAGAAGCAAGTCATATGCATACATATAGTATAGTATATGTACATATATAAACGCATATCAAGGTCAATACGTCAAAACCACAAATCTACAAGTTTTGTTACTGATACACACAGCTGATGTACACGTAGGGAAGGTGAATGGCTAATATAACAGGGTCAGCAATGACTTTGATTGGTATGTGCATATGTTTCAGACTGCACTTAAAACAAAAATATATTTTTTGTAATACCATGAGGATCATAGAAAAACGTGTCTCTCTACGTCATTATCGGTAAGCTATTTCTCCAAATATAGTGTATAATTAGTACTTCTAAGGTGACAGCCATTCACGCAAGAAAAGCACATCTGATATACGCTTCCCCTAGGAGAAAAGCAGCCCGCAAAAAAAAGCTCATTATGATTCACCTCAGAATTGCACCAATTCATCTCTTTCGTTTCCACACAACCTATGCACTAGAGAAGGCAATATAGATTAGACTCAAGAAAACAATTGCCTTCCACCACATTCTCGTTTAGACTCCATCCCATCAATCGACAACCTTTAAGACCCAACTGTCTGACATCGCCGCCAGTACAAAGAAAGAACATGCCAAGACGGAATGTAAATGATCTCATAATGCCGATGCACAGCGATCAGTGGAAACTGGTAGAACTGTGTGTCCTCAAGGTACTGACGTGGACAATGAAAAGACTCATACTCAATAGACCTTATATTTCCAGACGTTTCAGACCTCAACCCAGATTGAGTGATAACTAGAAGGTAATAGAAGTAGATTCGGATGGATTGTAGTCATTTTCAACTATAAATCTTGAATTGCGAAGGGGCGAATAGGATACAGAGCAATGCAAAAAGTGCACTTACTGAGAAAAAGTCATCTTTTACTGCTTTGACTCTCTTGAAAATAAAGTGCACGACTGGGTCGTACGTACTTGCACCGTAATGCTATAAGTGCATAATTTTATCAGGATTAAAGTCCAAGTCTTGCTTATCCCAGTAAAGTAGGCGTGGCATTCCGCGTTTCGATGGAATAATAGTCATAACATTGTAGGAGTTTACTCAATGTTTTTTTTTTTTTTTTTAAAACAACTTTAAAAAGTTGGCGTGGCCAGATAAGGTGTTTGAGTGAATTATAGAAAATTCTCCATTATAGTAATGTCAAGTTTGATTAAAATCTCGAGTTCCAAATTTTGCACGAATACAATACTTGCCCTATAGGTATAGGTGCAAGTAAAAATGAGGTGGACGCGTTGTGGACAACCTTACTGGGGCTATTGCGCGACACAGCACTATGCTGTATAGTAGGAAAAAATAAGAATCTCTGCACAAGCCTATTTATACAGGTTTCGGAAGAGAGAAAATCCTCGGGGACTCATACCAATTTCTATATCACTGACCAGAAGTTTACCTCCTGAGGAACAAAATCCTTGAAGGTACTTTTCCAGGAAATATTCACAACTTTTAGAAAACAACAGGATAATTTAAATTACAAACAGAGTAAATATACCGTGTGTATGTAGATGTGATGAAAATGAATCTGAAAACCACACGTCATTATATATTGTAATAGTGTTTGGAAGTAGTCAAAAACTCAGTGATTATAAACCTCTTATGTATATTGTATTAATGACTCAGTTAGACAACCTTTAAGTTGCCAATATTTTCGTATTTTTTTAACTTAAATGATAAAATGATACATATTTCATCCTCTTGTACGAAGCTCATCCTTACGTTATGAATTTTCACGGTAAATCCCCTCTAAGACCATTGAAAAATCTCAAGTTCAATTTTTCGTTAGTATAATCTGTTCAAGACGAAAATATTTTTCCAATATACCAAGAGATTCCTACCTTATCTACCCCAAAGGTTTGTTTTCTTTCAAATACATTTTTAAGAGCTTATAAATATAATTTCCGTCTGAAGGTACAAAAAAAAAAAACAATTTCTAGCATAGATTTATGATTTTTAAAAACAAGAAATCCTACTTTTCAAACTCACACCCCTGCGCCGGAGTAGGTCTATTAAATCTCTTGAAGGTAGTTGATATTAGCGTTCCGGGTGTAACGATGTGTATCAAGTCACCGTGGCAAACTCAGAAAAATGTATCTAAATTTAAATGTTTTAATACACATTTCACATCCATTTGTCACTCCCTACTTTCCTTGTTTGACAGATAGCATTAAAAATCTCCAGTGAGAGGGAAAAAACGATAACAAGCACTTAACATCCCCTTATTTTGGGCGGAGTGGGGGGAATGAGGAAGGATGGATGCTTAAAGGTAGAATTAGAAAAAAACACAACACTCGACAAACATATACACATAATACTCAGCCAACTCACCTGTCTAGAGAGAACACTGGCCACATCGTTCGATGCCTGAACGTCGCTTTCAACCTCCTGAAGGAATTGTTCCCATGCTTGGAATATGCTCGAATGGCAAGCCGGTCTAGGGGAACGACAAAAGGATATATAAATAAATAAATATATTCTTTTCAGAAAATCAAAATATGTTGTCGTCATATTGATTTTTCTTGTTCTTGATACAAGACATTTACTTTGGCTTACCTTTCTTTTCTTAGCTCTCCATTCTTCTTTCTGTAGTTGGATACCAACGTTTGAAGTGCGGTTGCATGCTCTTCGTATAAATGGGAAAGGGTTTCGTTGAAATCAGATACTGAAATGATAAGGAACGAAAGAATACAATTGAATTATATTTCACGTTAGCGTTCGTAATTGTTTAGGCAAAATGTTTAATTTAATTTAAGGACGAAGATTGACAGCGCATAGTCTGAGTCTGTGAGTTTATAATTTATGGAGTCGTTGGCTGATCAATATTTTAAGGACTTTTTTAATTCAGATAATGGTGAGTCTATATTATTTCTAAGTTAACCTGAATGATAAATGTATACTTAGGAATAAATCAATACGCTTTTTTATACTTTAAACGGGTTTTATGCAAATACGAATACAGAAAAGCTTGAACGCAAGATTTTCAAGCAAAAAGATATAAGAGTATCACGGGCATATACAACGCGGAATAAATTTTTCTATATACATATATGTATGTATGTAGGTACATATACCAATAATCGAAGCAGCCTGTAAACAGAGAAAAGAGATCCAATCTAATGTCAATCTATACATGACCCAGCTATCTTAATTACTAATCTTCGAACCTTTTTAATATTATTTAGTTACTATACTTCATAGTTCATGTACCCCATTCTCCATCATGCCCTCCTAATCACATATGAAACTAAAGATCAATCGAAGGATTTCTCTTTCAAAACTCCCCAATCAATTGGCGCCTTAGTCTAGTCTATAGAAACAGTCGATTAGTCCCAGCACTAGTGTGGACACTAGCTAGACAATGCGGACAACAAGATTTGAGGGAGCACTGACACCAATATCAGGGGTGAGTCTTTAATAGAATTAATTTTAAGCTCGAGCTGGGCAGGCTGTTCTAGACCTTACATTTGGAAACCATAGTTTGAGTAGATTTGTTAAGGGCTGGAAAGTATCTAGTGAGCCATCTGGATTATAACGTTTGGGCTAGAAATAACGTGTATTATGATCAACGTTATTAGAAACCCGAGGAAAACATACTAGGATTTCTTTAAATCGTCTCTTAAAAGTAATCGTTAATTAACGTTGGAATAGCTCCGGTTCATTACTTTAAACTGGAACACACTGTAGAGGGCATCAAAAGTTATAACAGAAGTGTAAGGGTGCACAAAGTCCTACAACAAATAAAGTGTACGACTGGGCCGTACAAACTTGCACCTATATCTCAAATTCTTGTGTGTATTTGAGGTAAAAATAAATAAATGAATATATACATACATAAGTAGATAAGCATATGTAAGTTGACTATAAGTAAACCATCGTTCTAAGCAGATTGGCCAAAAACGTCATATTTCATCTGTAGGATTTGATAAAGCTCTTGAAAATTAAGCATCGTCGTTACTTGATTGAAGGAATTCAATTTCACTCATAAATTCATTGCCTTTGAACTCCGGTGAATATGGGAAAACCCAAAGTAAATCCCTAATACAACAATATTTTCTTTCTCTCTCTCTGTCTTTTAACCAATGAAAATGAATTTCAGACAAATCCAGTAGCACGTGCGCACCAATCAAAACCTGTATCGTGTAACGTTTCCATGACAACAGCTGTGTTCTAGAGTGTTGCCAAGTAATAGATACGTATCCAAAGTGATTATTCATTTAAATGTGATGCTTCGTTTTCTTAAAAATGGCTATGTTGATAGTTTCACTTTCGATTACAGATGCCATAAAAGAGCATCTTTATAACAATTTCTAACTTTTTGATTCTGCGACATAGTTCCACTGCCAATGGCAATATTATACAGAATTCGTATTTTGATACTTTAGGTACGTTTTTCCTTTCTGGTGAAATTTTTTTCTCAAACCTTGGCAGCAACACTGCGGTGGGATGCTGCAAGAAATCAAGTACAATACATACATATTTTTTGATTCACTATAGTACTTCCGTAAATGCACATGTATTGACTTATCTTTAAAAAGCTATTGTACCACTGTTATCAATTTGGCCTTAAACTATTAAATAAGGAGTATCTGTCGGAAAAAGCTTTTGCAATGGTATATAATTTTGAAAATCGGTTCAGTAGGAAGAAGTTGCGATAAAATTCATGTTGGCCTATTAATATGATATGAAAATCGTGTTTTTGTTAAGCTGGCTGTAAGAAAATGGCAATTTTCGGCAACTTTGTCGAAAACTGTGGTATGCCATCTTAAAGAGTTTTGAAAAAGAAGCTTATATATGAAAATAAAACAGTAACGATAGAGAAAAGTTTTCGAGAAAAGTGTATTTTTATAAAGATGGCTATAAGTAAAGTACCTTTTAAAACAGTTTTGGTCAAAAACGTTGTACGCCATCTCATAGGATTTAAAAAGGCTTGCTCTAATATAAAATTTAATCAAAATCGTTAGAGCCGTTTTCGAGAAAATCCATTTTAACTGAAATCGGCCTTAAGTAAACTACCCTTAATTTTGAGGTTAGAATGAAAATTCAAATTTCGCCTCTAGAGAATATCCCACAGACCCTATACATGAAGTTTGATCTAAGTTTATCCACTCGTTTAGGCTGTAGCCTCATGCACAGACAGACAGACAGAGAGACAGACAGACAGACAAACATACAGACAGACAAACAGACATACAGACAAACATACCGACAGACAAATAGACAGACAAACAGACAAACAGACAGACAAACAGACAGACAGACAGACGGCATTGGCGGACCTACTTTTTTGGACTTCTCCATTATAGTAATGTCAAGTTTGATTAAAATCTCGAGTTCCAAATTTTGCACGAATACAATACTTGCCCTATAGGTATAGGTACAAGTAAAAAGTACGGAAAGCTAAACGAGAAAGCTCTAAGAAATTTTGTGAAACGATTTCTGTTGCAGCTAAATCAGGGGGTATACAAACGTCCCTAAGAAAACCTGATGAGGGGAAGAGACCAACACTTTTTAAAGACTCACTTCACAGGCAGTCTTCCAAGTAAAGATAATAGTAGTGAACCTACATAGCAAGACCTGATATGGAGCACTGGAAAACATCATTCAAAACGATGGAAAAAGTTGTATATAATTATTTAAGGAGACATACTACATAGATTCCCTCTGCATTATCCTCAGCATGCTTACAGATCGCGCAGATCCACAGTGAATGGCTCTGTATTAGCTGACTGAAACTATTCAAAACGCTCGTGAAACAAAAGAAATAGTACTGTGTGCCTCCTTGGACATGAATAAATAGCACAATCTCAAAATGGATGTATGAACTTCTAAGCGAAGATTCATACATCAAAAAGTATCATGAAGGTCATCACAGCAAAAGAATCGTCCTATGTTAATGAACTAGTTGAAGAGTCCTGATGATACTGTCATTATTACCAGAGGCAGGTTTGAAGAGACCTTTTACAAATAGAACTTATAAATCGGGATTGGTGCTTAATGGCTGGCCTAAGCCTAAAACCGACATCTTTAAATGGCTGCAAATACGTAAATTGCTGTTGTAAGACCAATGACCACATATGGAGCAAGTGCATGGACAAAAAGGACCAGTCTGATCTCCACGAGGCAGACATTCAATAAGGAGCAAAAACTGGCATGCCGCTGTATTACAGCGACCATGAGAACTTGCCCAACCGCAGCCATGGAGATACTATTGGATCTGACTTCACTGCACTTTGTGGTTCTACGAATGGCCAAACAACCAATTCGATACAATACTTAGAACACTACAACTCCCTGCTTATCTTAGAGACTATATTGTTAGGAAGTTAAGTATCCATAAAAGTTTCAGTACCAAGCTCAGCAATAAAAAGAATTGTAGCAACAAATCCACAATCTACAGACTAAACAATTACACAAAAAAGTGGTATATACATATGTACATACATACTGGCACAACCAATAGCATCCTTCAGACTGAAATCTATGCCATAGATAGATGTGTCCAAATCAATCTTGATAGAAACCATTCCAAATATGACATATATTGCTATAATGTGTGATAGTCAAGCTGCTATCATGGCACTTGACTTACATGTCATTAAGTCTAAACTCGTGTAGGAATGACTGCAGAAACTTAATGAACTGGCTATGAGGTAACAACGTGACCTTCTCTTGAATGCCTTCCCAGTGGGAATGGCCAACATCCTAGCAAGGAGGGAACCATCAGAAACCTTCGTGTGCTTGGAACCATACTGTCGAATAGGGGATCATACCCCCGCTGAAGAATACAACCTGAGTATCGTAATGAGCTTGCTACCGCGGGAGTGTAAAGACATGGATCACCTAAGGAAACCAGATATATCTAAAGAAGTTCTCTGCAGATTTTGCGATTAGTCCAGTGAAATTCCGGGACATATTCTAGGATCTTGTGAGATACTCACCCACAGAACGCTGAAATATCTGCACATATTTGATATCAGATTGGGAAATACAGTCACCAGTCCCAACTCTCACCCTGAGATTCCTATCCTTGTAAAGGTAAAAATAACATACACCTAATTCAAATAATAATACTCATTTTAAACGGCTACCAAAGGATCACTTACAGATCATTCTTGAATTCAACCTACGTATGTATATACCTTTGCTCTAAACGATTGAAAGCATTGTTCTCAAGACCGATGGCGATATACTATAGATAGAAACACCATAGTCCTATTACATAAGGTTTCACCTTTAGCAAGCATCTGGCAAACATTCTATAGGCAGAATCAGGACGAAAACTTGACTACTGTAAATAAGCTATAGATGTGCCTTGTCTTTCTTGAAGCGAGTGAGCTTAATTCCGTTTGAAAAATAGTCAGTTTTTAAGGAAGTCGTGAAAATTGCTCTTGAATACTTCTAGCAGTATATTGTTTCTTTCTACTTGAGGTGCACAAACAGCCTCTTTTGACAAATTACGTAAGCTGCAAGCTTAATAATTATTATTTTTATAAATAATACTGATATTGATATTGATTGAATTGCTTGAAATTGTAGTCGAATCCAAATCAAGTCGAAATATGAATGCAGTCAGTGGTCAACGCATATGGTACGATGCTCATTCATAACAATGCGTAACCTTTCCCTTATTCAACGGATAACATTTAGTTAAAAAAGTAGAAACGTCATACATTTATGGAAAAAGGAAATAACAGGTACTTTTAAGTCTGCATGTCCTGAATTTTTAGATAACTATACCCAACTCTATCTCACAATTCAGTTCTGTCCTCCATAGCGTAGTAACTCCGAATGTTAACCAAACCAATACAAATGCAGATAGACTGTCATTTATATGAAGGCTATATTCCGTTTTACGATGTTTCTCGTATCTTTTGGATTGTAACCTGCTGTACCCCATATAACTAGTATTTAAAAAAAGAAAAGTAAACTAGCCTGTTTAGCCATTAAACCTGATAAACTTGTTAAATTTCCGTCATATAATTCCTTGTCTGTTTATCTTGTCCTTCATTTGTTCGCCTCCTTTCCCGAAGCTACTCTTATAAACTATAGTTAAACACTACGGTGAACTCGGGAGATAGGAAAAGTGCCAAGAATTAATTGCCTTTGTTCAATACCAACTCCTTGCTTATTTTATGTCACGTCGTGATTTCTTTATAGCCCTATATATGGGCACAGCTTTTATGTCTTTTTAAAGGATTGTATTGGTAGTTCAGGGAGCAAATAATAAATGGCAATGTACACAGCACTCACTGTGCGTTTTTAATCTTGTGTACCCTGAAAATTGTTCAACGTAAAGCAATGGATTAAGGATGAGACCTGTTTCCGTCAGTGAATCACAGCCTTCACTAAAATTTACTGAGTTTTCTATCTTTTCAGGACTCATGGTGAGAACATGCATAGAATTACCCTTTTACCAACCAACCAACAAACTTTTTCTAAAAACAAAATCACTTCACCTTCGCTTGAAGCATATCAAGTCTCGTGTAACCTAATATCCGACAAAATGGTTAATCCTGCTTTCGTGGACGTCTGTAAATGTACGACAAAACTCATCAAGTTAAATGTATATCACTCAAATTAATGTGTTCAAACGTCATGGGGAGAAACTTGTTTTGTCAACAATGGTCATTCAATCGCCGAATGGATCAGATCAATGTTTCATGAACTTAATTTCATCTCACCCTAGATGGATTCCAAGAGCTATACATACACATATGTATGTAGTACGCAGAGCACAACAGTCCCAGAGATATAATTTGATTTGACACGACCGAAATGAGTTTCTCAAATATCAAGGACAAAAGAAGAAAAAAACCAGCACCAGCTGAAGAAAAATTCCATTAGACCGAATCCCGGTAAGGGGATTCTATGGAGCCATACATACGGAAGTGTAAGTGTGAGTAGGTTTACTTCTAAAGTAAACGAACCAATATATCGATAAATGAAGTTTACTTCTTAGATAAATAAGGTGTTATCTTCTGTAAACACCATATAAAGTTAAGGTCCACAATGAGAGTAAAAAACCATAAAAATAAATTAAAATAACACCTGGGGCTACTTTCGGAGAAGAAAGTTACTTTTCGATCTATTAAATCTAGATGCAAGCGGAGCAAATTACCCCCCGTGTGTTGCGTCATTCAAAGTCACTTTCAGCAGACATCCTAATGGAGATCGAAGACTTTTCGAATAATAAAGTCGTTATTTGTTGTCGACAGTATTTATTGTGGAGCCATAAGGTCGTTTATGTTCCGTTTGCAAGCGACCACATGCAGCGTGTTCACTTTATAAAAATGTTTGCCACGTGATGACATAGTGCTTCGTCGCGGTAACTTCGGCAGACAGGCACCTTTTAGGGAATCATTTTAGAACCTCGTCCCCAAATCAATTACCCCCAGTTCATTGCATATTCTTCAAGGTAAATTCAGGAACCAAATTTTTTGACAAATTGGTAAATAAATTCTTGGCGCACGGCAAGTTTTTAGACAACTAAACTGATTGGTAAAGAATTATGTTGTACCACAAGGATACTTTGATTTAATTTTTTTTTGAAATATAGACACTATGCATGCAATTGTAAGAAGATATTTAAAAGGTAATGCAATTGCGGGTATAAGTTCCTCTACGAACATTCAAACATAGATACATACTAGGTACTGTCCTGTCTTACAATGACAATTGGTTTCCCCTTATGCATGCATACCAATGTATGACTAGTCCTACACATTTATGTAATGTTGTTTGCAGTAAACACGTACTGTTATTTGTATGCTAATGATTTGTGGAAGGAGAATTTATATAAGGATGTACCTACCCTAATCTGGGTTGCAATCTGCTGCCGCAATTCGTCCAATATATGTGTATCTCCATGAGTCTTAAGCCATTCTCAATTATGGATTTCCTGATCCGCAAGGAAGGAGACCCCCTCAACTACGCCAATTACAGATTTATCAGCCTCCTCAAGATCGCATATTAGATTTTATCTGCCACTCTGTGTGAACGTCTGAAACCCTTTGTCAACAAGGGTTGACAAAGCCCCCTATCAGTGTTTCAGACCAGACCAAATCTTCAGACTTTGGCAGATCTTGGAGAAAATCTAGGAAGTGCAAGTCGATATCCACCATCTTTTTATCGAGTTTAAGGCCGCATATAACAGCATTTATAGACGAGTTATACAAGGCCATGTCTAGTTTCGGCATCCGTGCCAAACTCGTCAGATTGTACAGAATAAGGATGAAGAATTCCCGCTACTGGATCAAGGTCGGTAACGATCTCACCGAGACCTTTGTGAGACCATGTGATTTCTATAACATCATACTTAAAAGAATTGTGTGAGACTCACAAGCTAACACCAGAGGCACAATCTTTCAAAAGTCTATGCAACTCTAACTGCTGCTTTCAGTTTTGAAAACAACACAATAAAACAAAGAATAACTTTTAATAATCGCTGTGTCTTTGGACTATGAAGTCAATTCAGTAGTAGAGCCCTATCTCGAAGAAAAAAGGAAATTCTAAGAACTAAGGAGACTCTACATAAGACCTTGATCATCCCAGTCTTGCTTTATGGCGCTGAAACGTGGACTCTGTCTTAAGCAGATGAAGATTTATATTTTCAGTCACTTCGAGAGAAAGATTCTTAGTAAAATTTTCTGTGCCGTTTGTGTTCACGGACTTTGGAGGAGAAGATTCAACGATGAATTATACGAGCTGTACAGCGACATCGATATAGTTAAAAAAATGCGCATTAGTCGTTTGAGATGACTAGGACATGTAGAGCGAAAGGACGCCAATGCTCTGGACCCGCAGGGTTCGAACCCAATCCGGAGGGACAAGGCAGTAGAGGAAGACCTCGGCTTAGGTGACGCGCACAAATAGAAGATTCACCACAAACTATAACGCCAACTAAGGAAGTAAGTCAGTAAGTAAGGTCTTCCAAAAATAAACTAAAAAATTAATATTCTTCTTAACATTGTTTTCCAATTTTCGAACACAATAATTCAACTCTAAGTTTGTTCAGTAACTGTAAACAACATCCACGAGTGTTTGGTGATTCTGAGAAGGTTGCGCTGTTACAAACAATAAATTCAATACTTAATTGCAGGTCCTTATTTCACCACCTCCATGGTTAAAGCGATGGAACATTAAGCGGAATATACGTAGGATTATGAAAGAGCTTATCCCTAAGAAAAACTTAACTAAACAATTAACGCCTCGTGAACCAGTAAAAAGTAAAAAAAAATATGCTACAGTCAAGAATAGTCTGAAGAAAAATATAGACCTTTACAGAAGTAGATGAGACCACCGCTCTGTACCATTTAAGGCAGTGGCAGTAAAAAAAACCCATGGTGAACATCGTCAACAATTTAATCGGGAGTATCAGTGGATCGGGAACAGAAACACAAATCACTTATTGAAAGTATAAAACAAAAGAAATTGCAAAGTTAAATCTAATTGTTTGTATTATATGTTAAATGTTAAATGCAAGTAACTTGCCTAGCAAACCAACAAATTAAATTAATTAATTAAAGAACGTTGTTCGTTCTTGTAGCTTTGATTTGAGAAACTTCTATAAAACTTAACACCATTCTTATACCTCCGAAGCAGACAATCTCGCACGTTTTTGTACCAAACTTGGTCCCTTTTTCAGATATCAATATCTGATTGTAATACCTCGGTTTATTTATAAATATGAAATTCTAGCTTTTTGGGGGTGCCTATGTTGATACATATATAAAGTTGCAAATATGTAGAATAGATTTTGAGTTCTAGGGTGTTGTCATATCAAAATGGTTCATGTAATGAATGGTTTTTCAATAGGAATATAACAATTTTGTATTTTAAAATAAATTGTTGTTTTATGACCTTTTAATCTTAAAACGTCAGTCAGTTTTATTACAATCCAGTTCACGACTGCGGCGTTTTCGTAAAAAAAAGTTTTTGATGAAATTTCATCATCAACATTCGAAGATATCGTAGTAATTTTACAAAAAAAATGCCACGCCCACTTCATAAGTGCATAGGAAAAAGAATAGGGTATCACACGATCCATCCCTGACGGATTATAACTTTTCTGATATAAATACATGTGTTGTAGAAATCGAGAATAAATTACGCATGCATACGTACATAAAATATACATTTTGCATCCTTTTGAGCAAAACGCTAATGAACATTTTACATGGTTAAGCTAGTCCCTTAATTGATGAAATTGAATAACACGGCTACAACTGATGCAATATTGAAAGAAGTATACAAACATACATATATGTACATATATCCATGTACATGCGTAGGTAATTTAGCGAATGCTTGAATAAAAAATTCAATTCCTGCCTTACATTCATTTTTCATTATATAACGAAGTTATCCTTTTTTCCTTGTTGTAGACGATGCCACACAAAGAAGATGAATCTTTCAGCTCAAATGATAAATGGGTATGAAGAATATGTTAATACGCATATTCTATCCAGAAAAAATTAAATTAACAAGCACAAGACTGTTTGATGGTTTCGACAAGATATTGAACTCGTTCAACCCTTAATCCTAAAAGTTCTTAACATAATTAAATATCACCACACTTGAAAGAGTCACCCTGAGTAAAATCGTTATTATAGATATAACACTCATTACGGAGGGCAAAAGTGTTATTCGCGTGTTTGGGTTGTGACAAATAACTAAAGGGTTTCACAAGGTCAACACTCTAATCAAGTGGTAGGAGCTAAATGAAATTTAATTTCAAATGCAAAAGTTTGTAATTACATAGGTACATGCTTCGATAGACATCGTTATAAAATCGACAAACTCAGGGATACAACAGTGTAATGGTAGTTTACTGACCTTAGAAGGAACTTATACTAGAAGTGACGCTCCTGGAACGCTATGTATTTAATGCAGACATTTTATTTATTTTTAAATACTTATTTGTATTCACATTAAAAGAATAAATTATGCGCTTATTGATGGATCTTGACAATATTACCCAAATGACCGTCTGGGCTCTATTCATTTTTTTTAAGAAATTTTTATCACGTCCCCACACAATTACGGCTCAATATCATAATATTGCTTCTTATTTTAAACGTATTTCCTAAAACACGGTTTGAATCGCAAGCCTAAAGTTGACTTAATTCATCATAAGAACAAATTTAAAATCAATTACAGCCATTAATGCAGAAAGAAAAGCTCTCTTGTAATACATAAAACAATTGTAAAAAGCAAACAATATTTAAGAATCCACAACCAATAGTCAATAAAATGCAATTACTAATATACGATCCACATTCGTTGCAGACTACCATGTATTCCATTTCGAAAAAATGTTTCTAAAACAAATGCTTATCCCCTTCCAGCAAATACAGGATTTTGAAGAAAGAAAGATTATTTCTTTTCACAACAAGAAGGACAAACTACCTCATCATGCTGGAAACAAAACCAGCATTATAACCAATAACTTCCCAATGACCTCCATCATAAAAGCACGGAGTCCTTTCAAAAATAGAATTTGTTAAGACAAATAGATTACGATTCTTCTTCTCTTCTCGTGAAGAAAGTTTTGAAATATGTACATAAAAGACATTTTTTAGTGCATCGTTGAATATGTCAAAGCCAACAATACATCAGCCCAAAACCACATCTAAAACTAAAGATTCTCATTTTCTAATCCATAGTACATAGTCTGGCAGAATGATCCAAGAAATCAGTATCATTTACTAGATCGGCCGTATTCTTTCATATAAATTTTCGATCGAATAATACCTCGTCCAGTCTGGCAGCACTGTTTCCATATCCGTTTGGGAGTACACCCGTGGTGTACGTCGGGTACAGCTAAGCATACTGTCCAGTGCTGTCACTTTAACAAAAATTATGTAGATTTACCACAAAATCTACCACGTGTCTACAGCTGAATGCAAAATTTCTAACACTTTTTTAAATTAGCCAATTCAATTCGATTTTTTGGAAAATATATATGCACATACATATGTACATACATATGTATATACATTTTTCGAATCTGTTTCAACTTTCAATGAATTTTTTATTCATTTGTGTGAACCCTTTCTCGTTATCCTCATCAGCAATATATTCGTTTTTGTATGAGAACTTTATTTTTGAAGGTTAGGTTTCCTCCACGATTTTCCAAAGCCATAAAATTCCATTTTTGTCTCTTAACAAAAAATGTATGTGGTTTCAAGCGACCTAAACATTTCCAACTGTTGCAACTTATTCACAAAACTGTTATTAGATCATAATTTGTTACAACTGCAGTGCATCTTTTGGCCATGCCAATGTAATTAAGTTTTGAATAAAATCTTTCATCTTTCCTTTTAAAAATATTTTTACCAATTCTTTATTTATTTATTTCCTATAAGTTTTCCATAGGTTTCGATTTTTCATTGCTGTAAACTTCAGTTCTAATAAATCTGAGTGAAATTCAATCAGGCCCTGAGGTAGTTTTTTGAAATAAAGGTTTTTTTCGCTAATTTATGAGTTCGTACCACGGCTTTGTCAAGTTCTTTGTCCCATTTTTGACGAGTCAACATCCAATTAAAGTTTGAGCTTTATTTCTTTGGATGAAGCTTGATGATGTTTCCGTATGAAATTTTATATTTCTTGGTCATTTCCATCAGTCTCCTCCTTTATGGCAGGAGTGCATGCTCTCGGGATTGCAGGGTTTTTTCTTCTTGTGAGTTGTTATATTCAAGACCTTAACCTTCTGTGTTATTATTTAATTATAAAACCAAGCGTTTTACAATGGCAAATCTGGTACTTCGTTCTTTGTTTTTTATTTTTTTTATTTTTACTGACCATCAACTATGTACATACATATATGGATCTTAAACTACTTGGCGTATTGAATTGTTTTTGTTTTTGATTGATTTAACCATAATGAGTAAACGTAAAAGCAAAATAAAGCTTTTTATTGTTTTTAATTAGTAAAACCAGCTACATATTTCATAAAAAAACACTATCCATTTACGCATTATTATGTACTTACGTACATTTTGTGTTTTTTTTTTATACTAATAAAAAAAATTGACGAATGTCTCTGTTAAATGTACTTGTTTTTGCCACTAGGGATCTGTTGTTTTCGTATGTATCTATGTACATAATGCACTCACTTTTTACATAGAACAAATCGGCAATTTAAGTATGGATGTATCTTAAATGCAATAAGATTTAGAATAAAAAAAAATAGTTGTTGGTGAATAATAAATAATCCCTAGAGACGGAATTTTTATCTGAATTTTTCATTACTTCGAATCCATTATTTTTGTATTCCCATCTCAAGAGAAATCCTTTATCTCTCACAAATAAATATTGTTATTGCTTATTATTGTTTAAGATTCCACTGCTATAGTATTCTTTGTCCATCATATACTATAACTCCACATGTTCCTTATTTAGAGTGTACTTGAAATCCTTTACATGTCCTACTGAGTACTAGTTCATTCACCCAACTGTTGAGTAAATATTTGGTATATTTCTCAAGTTGTTTTATCGATATGAATAGTTTTATGACTCTTGGTCTGTATGTATAATAAATGTTTTATGTACTTCAGCACACATCGCACGCAAAAAGATGAGAGATGTAGAAAGTGCCCTTGTGACGTTTAGTTCGTAAAGCTGAATACATTTGTTCGACAGAAAATGTTTGCCCCAAATATATACCTTATACATTTCTATATTCTATCCCTAGGGTATATTAACTTTAGTACGTTGATAGTATGTGCCATAGATAGAATGTTTACTGTAGATACAGTCATGCACACGTACATTTGTGTTCAGTATCAACAACCGAATCGATGAAAGTATGTCCGAATATCTTTTCGTCACAAACTTAACGGGTTTGTTTTCATATAAATATTTTGTACGTCCTTCCAGAGGTGAAACTGCTTTGAGGTATACTTAGTTTTACACATTTCATGGAATAACTTACGCTGAACTGCTGATGTTTTGCATAAAGGTTATCCCTTTTTTTACAGATGTTTGAACTTATCCGTACTCTGATCATGCTCTAAAATTTACACCTATATTTTTCATTTTTATCATACTTAGCGCAACAGGCCCAGGGTCTAGCTTTTTACACCCATTCACGTTGTGCGTGGTATATTCTGTACACGAATGGAGGGGGTCTACTGGCTAAGGCCGTGTCCAAAGGGCAATTTGTTAATTCAGAAGCTTTTTCAGAACAGTTGTTTTCTCGGATGTTTGTCAGACGCCGCGAGAGGTGGGGCCATGAAAAACTTTTTACGTGTTCCGACTGGGATTCGAACCTCGAAACCAACCCTTGCTCCACAGTCCAACGCACCAACCACTGAGCCACGGCACCCACCTTTAAAAAAATCCCGTATAACAAAATCTGGCATTATCGAAATCTCGTATTACCAAAATTTCGCATCATCAAAATCTCGCTCGTAAAGATAGAAATTTCGCAAATACTGGATGTTTCGCAAATTATTGCCTTTTTATGCTCTTATTTTTGTGTTATTTGCACACTTTAAAGTGCAATTATTTGAGTTTGGATTAAGTACCTACATACACAGGGTGATTTGCATAAGATGTGATAAAATGCTAGAGCGGTAAGAGGGTCTATTTCCCCCCGTTAAGGGGTAGGTGCAATTTTCTAAGAGATTTAATTAAAATTGGGAAACAATTATTAAAAATGAACGAAACCACATACAACAAGTTTATTTTTTTCTTAAGTAGATTTTTTTTTTCATTTTACTATTTTTTCCCCAATACTCAATACTCTTATTAAATTTTGGTCAAATACTAAAAATCAGTCTAAATGTGTCTTAGTTTTTAAGAAAATCAAAAATCTTTTTTTTAAAACAACATAAAACAGATGTGTCGATCCTAATAATTCTAGCTCTGCGCTCTTTTTAAGATGATAAAGTGACTTAATATCTCAACCATCGACATAAGCAAAAACTGTTTGGACAAAAAAAGTTCAAGAAAATCCTTTCAGAGATTTTTCTTGTCTTCTTATTATAAAAACTTTTATTTAGGATCCTCTTCATTTCAACAAAACGCTTTATCGGGTTATCAGATCTTTCAACTGACTCTTATGCGCTCCACACACAGTTCAATTCACTTGTCAACTTAATCGGTAGTTGTCAAAATCAAACCGTGTGTGGGCCGACATTTGATCGATTTGACGGTTGGCAAGTTGGTTGATGAAAAATCAAAAGATTTTGATTTCTGCAAGTTGAAGGATAAGTCTTTCAACGCAATTGAACCGTGTGTCGGCAAATCATTTAACTAGCAATCAAATATAAGAGAGCTTCCAGTAAACATTTTTTCTTCAAACGTCAAATTGCCTGTTGACTGACAAGTCGTTCAACTCAGTTGGATTGTGTGTGTGCAAGTCATTTGACTACTAGCGTGAATTTTTGAGTAGAAGTAGATGGATTCTCTCTCTTAGTTGTGTATTGTATGACCAAGTATCACTTAAGTTGACAACTCAGTTTATAATCAAATTGAATTGTGTACTTTCAGAAGGAATGTGAATTTGCAAGATTAAATGCGATTACGGTAGAACTACGCATAAGGCACATAAAGCCACTCAAAGCTAACATAACCTATCCAACTATGCCCGTTGGTTGTTCATAGCCTGTTATTGCTTTTGCTGCTAACATGCTATTCGGGCGATTTCAATGAGATAATCATTATGAACGACTATGTTTGTCAGATGCTCGCGAAAGATAGAGCTGTGAAAAAACTTTGGTGTTATTTGGGAATCGAATATAGTCCGGTTAACTACGCACAGCACATCATACTCATACGTAGCCAGTCTTAGAGATATATTGAAATAAAATAGCCAAGAAGGTAGCAAACGCAGTTTCCAGACACTAATCCCATGCTGATATATTTTTGATTACTCTAAATTGTCTTCAGGAGTGATGAAATCGTTTTCAATATAGTAAAAAAAAAACTACTGTAACTAAATAATTGTTACATGTAATTTAATCCAACGTAAATATGAGGTATTAAAACCTTCTTAATTGAATTAATTTGTGAATTTAATGTAAACAAAATAGGTATAATTAATATGAGCCCATAAGTATTCCGTTCGATAAACTGCGGTGTAGATATATTGAAAGGGAATTTCTGATTAACAATGGAAGTGTGTGCATAGGTATGTGTGGGCACTAAATTAATTTTATAATATTAATAGGTATATACTGTCTGGAACTCCAAATATGACGAGCATCGAACGCTTGTGACAGGTATTTTGTAGATAGATACGTAAATATATAAATATTTATGTAGATATGTTTGGCATCATAAAAGTTGAATGCTTATTAAAATATGGTTTAAATTCGAAACCAAGGTGGTGACTTCATTATCATTATCATAACCATATGGTTATTCCACATTCCTACTGTATATTTTGCAGCTGTATGGTTCCACAAACCTTTCACATTCCCGAAGGAGTAAAGCCAAAAATGTAAGCTTTAAAAATTCATTTAATTCTTCTATTCATCATTCTACAATTTATTGACGTATGCGTTAGTCTACTCAACACCGACGGAAGGACTTATCTTGGGGTATTGACCAAAAAGAATCGACAACCGATTAATTTCATTCATGCCTTTTGTGCTAAACTTCAAAGAACGTTTTGGCTGCTAGATCTGTCTCTTTTTGATACGTATTTACATACACATGTACATTGTATAAGTACATACTATAGATAATGGGTGCGTTCCGAAATCTAAGCACTAGGTAGTCAAACGTTTCTGATTGGTAGAAAGATTCAAATATAACTCAAAAGTAACGCAGTTTTATTGAGGTAGTGGACTGGATTCGAAAGCAAAACAATCTCCCTACCCTTAAAGTCAATTTGCGAAATGGGAAGAATCAGCTGATCGGTTAGTATTTTATGCATTGTCGGGTATGCTTTATAATTTGCATGGATTATGTATGTGCAATAGATAAAATAATTACATTTAACTGCAGTGAAGTGATCTAAGATTTAATACAATCAAAGTTGTATGTGAATCAAAAATGTTTAGAAAAAAAAAGAGACCTTGTTTTTATTATCGTCTATTTTTTCCAATTAAGCCTTGTTTATAGCTTCCTTTTTATATAAATATATTTATAAGTAAGATACTTTGACAAGCACAGTTCGCACTTTATTAGAAGTCAAAACTGGACGTGAGGATGCGAGCTATGACACCTGAAATGTCACCTAACTTTTCAGTCAGTTTGCCGTTCCATTTCTTAGACCTTACCTCAAAAAGTAGGCCTAAAATCCGAAACGGGCCAATGTGAAGTAAAAGATTATCTATCGACCTGACCGCAGTAAAAAAGGTTTGTTGAATCCAATAATAAATAAAATAGTTCGATAATTTAAGAACTCTATTGTGCATATAAGGAAACGTGCATAATCCTAATATGGTGACGATATAGCCGAAATTGGATAACCTCAGCTAACCCTAGTTTAGGCATGTGCAGAATCCATACCACACCATAACCGTGTCTACCTAATTTGTTTTTTTTTTTGTCTTTCGTTTCAAGAAGCATTAATATACACCGTCTTCAACATAGGGTCAGCGAATCTTAAATCTGATCAAAGTGAACTGAAACGCTTCTAAGAACCAGACAGTTTTGAGGGTGGTTAGCTTTTACATACTTTGCCTTTTAAGGACTGGGATAGCACAAAATTAAATATTTCCTTTCAATGTGCCCACACATTTTATTTCTATTTCAATCATTGTCAAATGTTCTTTTAATGGTTTATCTACTTTTTTCTTATTTCAAATTATGGTCATGGTAAATGGTAAATGTGAAACTACATCGCTTGCTGGGAGAATCAATGGAACATAATTCATGTCTTATTCTACAGAGAATAATTTTGGGAAACGTTTGCATAACTTTTATGAACATTCCCTAATTACATTCATCAAAATACGTTTCCGCTGTTGAATCTACTATGAACTAAATTATTTTAAATAGTTACTATAAAGTTTTCGTGTAATCTGGTACTCAGTTGGGTGTACATGGAGTCAATATATGAATGGTGGCAGGTGTCAGTTGATTTGTTAATTTGATTTGTTTTTTGTTGCACCTTGTGTCTAGAGCTGATTTGTGAGAACAGTTTGGTGTAATAATGTTTCATTAAACATTTTCAATATGGTCCATATACAATCATGTGCGAACTACCACAGCCTATCCGTAATTAAGACTGCATATTCGCATAAGAACATGCAGAATGCATTGTGTGATCATGTAAATATAACATTTGTCAAGGTAATGTGACTTTTATGAAACGTGATTTTTATATTAAACGAATCAAACCAACATTATGAAGAAATGCCCTACAAGTGATTGTAGTTGAAAAGAGTCGAAAAGCCTCTAGAGAAGGTAAGAAGTTCGAATACTTTGAAGCGAACATTAACCCTCCTTGGTGGTACGTACTTGCGCCTTAATCCTATCCGTTTACAATCTTACATGCAGTGGAATTCAAGTCATGTTCTTCTAAACATGGAGCCCAAGAATATAAGTGTGGTATTCGACATTTTTGATGGAATTATAATAACAGCATTCTGCTAATGTTGTCTGGAATTTCTCTAGTCGTGGTACTAAAATTCTCAGAAGAAATTGGTGAACCCACCTTTTATGACTTCTCTATCACTGTAATGTGCAATTTGATTCAAAACTCGAGTTCGAAATTTTTCAAAAAACCAATATTTGACCTACGTCAACTACGTGTCTGTAGTTATGCCATGCCTGTATTTCGAAGACTATATTTCAGGGCTATAACTTCCAACTATAAGGCGGCAGAGGTAAAGATACGTGTGACTAGAAACACAGCCACTGAATAAAAATATTGAAGACAAGTAGAATTTTATTCAATTTGGGTAAAGGCAGAACCTTTATCTCCACACTACAAATATAACATGATTTGAAAGTATAATTGGAATTAGAAGACTGATTTATTTCCATCTTTGGATACATCACGAAAGTAAAGATTCCTGTAGTTTGAAAAATATACCAGTAAAAAATGTTTCTATTTCCTAACCGGCTCACGCTTGAAATGTTAAGTTGAACTTTTGTGGCAGTACCTCTACCTGCTGATACATATAATCGCTTAAAGACGACTATTAAAGTGTTGTTGCAGCACTCGGCTCCTTTAGATAAATATAAACACTCGACTACAAGCTGCAACGAAGAATAAAATCCTTGGAACTAGAAATTAACAGAGGAACTGGCACCTGTTTCAGATTACATTAAATCTCTTACACCCACTATGCAAATTAATTTAGCGAAAGTTTTTGAGCAATGCCTCTAGGGGATGCTCGGAGAAGCTACGAATTAACGGTTGCTCTTAGTATTCTCAGTGAAATACGATATCCATTAGGTTTCAGTGTAGTGGTTTTCCTTATAAACTATTTAATTAAAGTTGCACAAACCATGGCCACTATACAGAATACGAAGAGGGACATAAACATTGCATTTCAAGAATGCATTTGAAGACGTAGGAATGCAATTCGTAAAGGAAAACAAAATTTAAATTTAAGCCAAGGCTGCATTTGTTCACCAATATTCTTTTCATTACATTTCAGTGCAGCACATCACATTAGGTACTTTGGCGACAGAAAATTGGGAAATTTGATGAACTTTTATGTGTGTCCCAACACAAACATCTACACTGCCAATGTATGCTCATTCTCGCACAGGATTATGAAACTCCAATAAAAGATAGCAAGTGTAGAGAGGTTGGTAGATATCATGAGCCTGGAAGTTGACGCAGTAAAAAATAAAATGATTAATCCCGGAACTTGCTACTCAAATCAAGCATGCATTGCTGGACTATCAGTAAAAAGGGTAAAGAATTTTCAATACCGAACAGGATATTGCAATTCGAAGCAAAGCAAACTCCAAAATATGACAACTCGACAGCTCAAACACACAGAACTCCGAATTTTCCGTTTCAATGTTGAATTGGTATTACTGTATGACTGCACTATTGGAAAGTGATTGCATCCAGTAAAAGGCGGTAACCCGAATGCCAGAAGAGCGCTTCAACGGAAAAACATTTGATGCCAAATAGTTAATAAGTGCGTTATTCAATAACGTTCAAGTCGATTTGGAATACCTGATATACATCAAACAAATACGTTTTGGACTTTATTTCAAATTTAAACTTGTAACAAAGTAAAATTTTTATTTATACAACTTTCATAAAACCAAAATTCACTGCATAGGGAATACCACATCATTTAAATGGCAGCCTCAAGCGATCGGCCCAATTTTTTGATGATTCGGTCCAAATGTCCTTACTCCAGCTTTAGCGTCACGAAAGTTGGGCTCAAACTCGCCAAAGTACTTGGGTTGTTAGCGTAGACTAAGGACTTGACGTAGTAAATACATTACGATGACATTGGTAACATAAATAAAATAAATTAATAGTTGGCGCAACAGGTCGATGGGACCCTAGGCCTAGCTTCTCACAACTATTCGTGTTGTGCGTGTTATATTCTTTACACGAATGGAAGGGGCCTACTGTTTAATGCCGTGTCCGAAGGGCAATTTGTTATTTGAGAAGCTTTCTCGAGACAGCTGTACTCTCGGATGTTTGTCAGACGCTCGCGAGAGGTGGGGCCGTGAAAAACTTTTTAGGTGTTCCCCGACTGGGATTCGATCTCGAACCCCTTGCTCCATAGTCCAACGCACTAAACACTGAGCCACGGCGCCCATAACATAACAATTGGAAAAAGTATCATTGCTATCTGGTCACCCTTTATTTGTAGATCCACCTACTGGGGTAAGCAAAACTAAAATCGCGTAATTAAGCCTGATCTGATTAAAACCTGACTCTGTTCTGATACGAAATCAGATCACCTACAGTAAAATCTTTAATTATCTTTTGTCTTTTCTTACCCCTGCTCGAGTTTATTGCTATCGACATATGTATTATAATCTAAACCGAAATAGATTGCCAAACAATAACAAAAAAGTCCAGCTCCTCGGAATAGACACCTTAAGAAATCTGTCAACAACGTTCATCCATTTCTTTCGAGTACTCAATACATTTTCTTAGAAATTGGGATGTAAGATTAAAAATGTACGTGTGAAGTCTCAAGAATGACAAACGCTTCAAACATTAAATAAGTTTTTGCCCAAAACGGACTTCTCTCCAATAAGAAGATAAAATATCGTTCATGTCTTTATGTAACGATCTTTAACCGCCAATAAACAGAAAAGATAGAAAAGAGTCATTGAATAACTCTCACTTAACAAGATGTAACCCTTTCTTGCAGATGGCAGCACAAACATTTAACACCTTTTGACCAAAATCTTACTTGGTTACCTGACATGTAAACATTCACACAGTATGAAAGCTGGACGAAGTACGAGTATGTAAACCGCATATTAGAAGACAGTTTGTTGAGGCAGACTTAAAATAGTTCTCCATATTCGTAATAATTGTTGCCATTGTCGTTCAAATTAAGACCAGATTTTTTGGCTTTTGTAATTTTTTTCTACATTTCGTCCCATTCGAGGTTTTGGTTTCAATATTCCTTTTCTTCATTTTACAAGATATTACAAAATACAACAAATCTTTCCTCCTTAGCTCTGAGCATAATTGGATATAGAGTCTTACATTTTGAACTAAATTAAAAATGCTTTCCTCAAGCAAGTCAACGTTCGACCTTCATCAAGTCATGATTGACTTTGGTTAGATCCTGAAACTTCCATAATTCTTATAGGGTATTTTCGGTACAAATGTGTTCTGAAACATAAGGCACAATTTTCATCAATCACGTTCAAATAAAAACTAAAATGCACACGCTACTTGTATGCTTTGGAAAGAAAAAAAAAAAGCAAATCAACTCACAAGAATCCAATTTTATGAGTTATTGTATTAAATTTCGATTATTTATCAGGATCGTAATGGTTAATAATAAAAGTGTTTACTGCTTCCCTCGATTTTGACTTTAAAACAAAAATAGAATTTACCATCGGAAGCTTCTACGAGTATATACATATGGGTGTATGTAGGTAAGTACATGTGTAAATTATGTACATTCCATAAACAAAAAGTGCACCGAATAAATCTCGAATGCTGTGTTGGTTATATGCATGCGTATATTTTTGTCGGCAATATCAATTGACTAATCACGAAGATTATAAAGTGAAAATATTTACACGATTCTATGCGTTTAACGAGTCGATTGTAAATAAATTGGAGTCGCGCCAAGAACAACACCAACTGGTACCACATGGGATGCTTCACATTTTTGATGTGGTGTTTGAGGATTTATGATTTTTCAAACTGTATGAATTTCCTTGGGATAATAAACAAAAATGCTCATTTCGTTTGGGCGGAGTATTGTAAAGCACATTTGTTTGTACAAGCGTCTTGATCAATGGTTTCTATTGGAATTCAAAAGGAAATTACGATCACTAATAGCGATAAACCACAAAATTATATTCAAACGATTCATTAGATATTGTACTTTTGAGTGAGTAATAATTTGGAAAATTGTGTTTACAAAATAAGTAGGTGGATTACATCGCAAGAAAAACATGTTCATATCGACGTAAATTGGAACACTTAATGGATATGGTAATTGTAGTATTTAAAGATACTAAAAATAAACATAAATATCCTAATGCCAACAACTCATGTTAGTCTAACTCATGCGAATATAATATGTGTTTGCACTTATCGTCCAATTGGTAGCGACAACTGGCAACGGCAGACTATCTTCAACAATAGATTTATCTATTACTTCTACTTACGAGTTTACTTCAAATGATTTTCGATCGTCACTCAAATATACAACTCAACATCGAGCAAATGGACATGCAATCATTTTATAAGAAAGGGACAATTTAAAATCCTGCATTTGAGAGCACTTCTCGTCCACAACCGAGATAACTTTACACATGAGAGTGTTAGGAACATACTAACATGAAATGTTACATTAGTAGCTTGTATTGAATTGAACGCATTTCTGTATCATTGTAAATTGTATAAAAACAATTATTTGAGTTCTCTGAATCTGAATCTGAAGCACCAACCCTTACAGCCAAAATCGTTAGCTCAAAAGGAGTTCACCAAACCTGCTCTAAGTCAACTTTGACTTCATCTAACGATTTCAATATCATTTCAATATCACACTAAACCATGTGAGAGGAATAAAATCAAATTTTCCCGAATTACAATAGTTCGAATCAGAGTCGGAGGCTTCTGGAATTTAAATTTCCTTTTTTTAAAAAACAAAAGGCTCCTGTTGAAACGGACGGTTTTGTAACTTGAGGATATAGTCTAAGAGCCCAGAGCAAATTTTCGGCTTGAAGATATAACGCAGCGATTTGTCGCAGCTGAGGTGAGGGGAATCTTTGGATAAAAATGCGATTTTTCCAAAACCTGGGTTTTTGGTATAATCACTTCAATGTAGTATTAAATGAAAGAACAGAGCGTCCTAACCACAAAAATATGAGTCCCAGACCTTTTGCGCACAGCCATACCCTTACAAGACGGGCTAAAACTATAATGCTACAAGCATTGGCGGGTCATTCACACATTTTAGGTCTTCTTTAAACATAACATACAGGCTCAAGTGCTACTGAATTCAGACAATATATCAAGAAAATCCAAATGAATCACTTAAAGTCTCTTAAATTTACCCTCATTGGTTAAATAGAAATAAATGGTTGTGCATTACCAAAGAACGGCATTTGGATGTCTGCATGCTTGGTCGGTCTATACCAATTTCTGTCCTAAATTGTTTCAAAAAATCTTTGTAAACTCTTCTTCTCAGTTCAATGACATCATTAATAATATATTTTAGTACGTTATTGATAAAAATAAATAATAAATATTTAATATGGCAAAGCTACTTATCTGATAGTTATACACCATTAGATGAAAACTGAATTTAAAATGCTAATTAGAACGTTCGCTCGGATCGTCTAGCTCCAGTTGTTTGCTAAACGTACACACAGCTTAAGAGCGAGAATTGTTTTATTGTTACACGAGTTTATTCGGCGGTGATTGCATATTCAAACGTAAGGTAATTTGCAGTCTAAGATCCACAAGCAGAGAAAAGTCTCATTACAGTTTGTTGAAAGACGATAGTAGGATTTAGCGCTTTCTGTTAGCTTGCAACAACAAATATTGCTTCATACAGCAGTGATTGGGAAGAAATATATGCATTGGCATAAACCTCTTATATCAAGCATACATATGTATATCAAGGCAAATGATCTTATTTTATGTAATTGTAAATCACTTTCGGATCAGTTATTTCATTTCTTTGAGCCACTAACGTTATGGAGCACAATCACCAGGGGGATTAACATAATGGTAGTCTGCTTCACAATATTAAGGTTAATAATTACAACAGAGATCTCTGTAGCTAATTTAGCTAAGAGTACAGATTGTTTGGCCGGCCATCCTCTGGAGTTGAGGATATTCTTTCCAAAAGTTCAACAAAATCAGTTTTTTGATGAAAAAGAACCTGAAAACAAACATAATAAAAATAATATCGTCCAAATGTAAAGTCTCGCATGCGCGGCACTTATTTAGCCCAACAGTAAAATTTCTTATGACGGCTCGACAGCTACACCCTATGATGGCTGCCATTTGAATATTTTCTCTCAAATGTACCAGAAAAGACGATTTATTGGATTATGTACTCCAATAGCAGCAGTTCTGCTTAGTCAGGTGTCCATTAAGATGAAAACGAGCTTCATCGGAAAATAATAAACGTAAAAGGCGCTTAATTGTCCGGTTTACTAAGTCAAGCCTCTGATGGCATCCTCTCATTACAATATGTTTAAATAGGTTTTAGGTTGTATAGGGGTCTTTGTGTAAAAAACGGTGTAATGATCTTTGCGTATTTAAAGTACTTGCGCGCTTACGAATTGAAAGGTTTGAATTATCATAAACACTCTCCTCGTTTTCTACCTTTCTTAATGATCTTGGTCGTCTGGATTTTGGTTTTTCCAGTACCATACTGGTCTTTTACTTCATTACAAAAATGATTCATTTAACCCTGTGGATATAGGGTATATTTAGTTTGATAGATACAGGTTGACAAAATTAAATTTTGTCCATGTATTATGGCTTTATTAGTAAAAGCAAACATTCCCGTTAATTATGGAATACAACGTCGTCCAAGTACATGTACAAGGAAAAAATTTAATTTTGTTCATCCCATTGCATTTCCAAAAAGAAACTTGTAATTGTCCCACCTTGTATATGTACTTTTGAAATGGTGGAAGTTGTGCTATCTTATGTAAGTACTTGCCATTGAAGTGATCTTAAGGTAAATGAGGAAAAAATAAATATATACATAGATGTTACGGCAATATACAAAAACCATATTTCTATTGAAAGAGTTAAAATCTATATCCCCAAAGTACATACCAACCTCAAGCTAAATCAAGGTACTAACTAAGTATAATACACTCAAATGACACCTTAGTGTAGTTGTGGACGAAAACTAACAATAGGAAACTGCTTCAACTGCCAACGTGATTGATAAAGTAATAATAATTAACCGTAAAGGAAAATTGTGTACCTACATATACAGAAAAGTCTGACAAAATAATAGTACAATGCTGTAAGTACGCTGTGCGGTAAGTCTAATGATGTGGGTAATAATTGGAATGGATAATTCCTATTTCAACCTTCAACCTTAGGTAATCCTTTCCACCACCCGAATGATACCCCCACTCTGTTTACTGTCTGGAACAAATCACAACAGCATTATATTGAATTATAGATTCAGTTGATTTTGCTGAATTGAGGTGCTTACTCCTTCCCAACACTGTGTGATATGTGCATCAATTTTCTATATTTGACGGTAATGGTACTTACCCGTCAATTACAGTAGAGCTGCCATAAAGCCATTAATAACGTATTACTTCATGGGATTTATTGATTGCGAACCGGACTATTCGCTTGTACAAAGAGAGATATGTGTAGGGGCTGTAGGAATCTCTTGAATTTTTGTTATTTTGTTTTCTTGTTTCGGATAGATACAAAATTTGAAATGATTAAGGATTATTGCAACACCATTAGCAATGCATTACATTTTGTGTAGTTCAGAAATGAGTAAGCGATTTTCACACAATTTTCGAGTATGATTATTTTCGGAGAATTGCAAAAAGAAACAAATGTATTCATGGTCAAATTTTAAATATACATACATTACCAAATTTGGTTACGGGGGATAGAAATCGTGTGGTGGAAGTATGTAGGGGCTATTAAGAGACTATCATATGACCAGTAAGACTATACATTTTATGACACGATTTAGGAGTTTTGGGCGACATTTTGAATAACAACTCACATATACTGTACAGAGTTCGTACCATAAAAAAATTATCGATATGTCCGTCTGTCCGTATGCCACTATTTTTGAGCCTTACATTATTTTATTAGAAATCAAAAAAAAAATATTTAAAGTTTAAAAATACCACTTAATTTCAAATGAAACCCATTTTATAAAACACCATTAGCTGCATGACTTCCCAAAATCAATGACACGAATATGTTTAATGTAATCACTTCAAAAACTCAGCTTATCCCTTTTATTGATTTTTTTTTTCTCTGTATTAACTTGTATTCGCAGTCAAAAGATGCTTTGGTGCATGCGGAGAATATACAGAAAAACAGTGGTCCGTCCATTATGAAAATGTATAAGACGTTGAACCTACCTCTTTCCATGTTACGTGCAGGTAGGTGTAGTAGTGCTTCTTAAAGTCTATGAATTATTATGCAGGTTAACAAGCACGCGAATGTACTTGACCTAGAAACTAAGTCATTCAAGCATTCGTTCCGGAAGTCTAAGAAACATGTTCCATTCAAAAAGTGTCCGCAATCTAGTGGAAATATTTTTAAATATACCGCCGCACACAATACGGTATAAGAAGACGGAGAAGTATTCTTCTCACAACTGCCACACTCAACAAGAGTAATAATTTCATAGGTACTCCCAACAAAATACGAAGACCAATTAGTTGGTAGGACGCTACGCAATTGTGAATCATTAGTCCATACCCCAAGTTTACAGAATAAAGGATTGTATTACTTGTTGACGAATGCATTTACATACACACATACATATGTACTTAATGTCCTAGGAAGATCACGTTTTAACTCAAATAGCACACAGTTAAGCACTTACGGGAAAAAAATCAAAGGTACACAGTAGTGCAAATTGAATACCATCCTGTGGTGCATACCATTATAAATTTGAGCCTAAGTAGTTGCTGACATGCAATTTGACCTTAAGCTTGGGAAATGGCTAGTATTGGGGTTACTGGTTCCAGTACGGTATAAGACGGTGAAAACATGTATTTATATTCAACCGTGAATAGTAATTATAAAAAGAATTTGATGATAATAATAAACACAATGAACTAGCAGAAGCAGTACTGGTATATGCGTTTTAGTTTTTACTTGCACCTATACCTATAGGGCAAGTATTGCTTTCGTGAAAAAAATTCGAACTCGAGAATTCAATCAAACTTGACATTACTGATATGATACTATCTCCAGAAGTCCAAAAAAGTGGGTCCGGCAATTCCGTCTGTCTGTATGAGCGACTGCAGCCTAATAGGGCCCATACACTACACAAAGTGTCGCTGCAGACATATATATTTTGTTGTTGCAAAAATGTCTGTACTGACTGTCTGCGTAGTGTGCATCCATGTCGTCTGTTTGCAACGACGGTCTGAGCAAATGCAAAATATTTTGAAATTTTCTTGGTCTGTGCAAACATGTTTGTGTAGTGTATGGCGAATTTTGGCATACCGGCGTGAAAATTCGATGATGCAACGTGAACAAAGAGAGTGATAGGCAATTTTGGATTGAGTTCCTCAAAATGTATAAAAGTTTACCGGTACAAGGCGAGAATAAAAGCCGCACAAGCTGTATCTGCATTGCGATTTCTATGTCTGCACGCACTCACAAACTATTCAAAACTGATGTATGACAAACTGTTTGCGTAGTGTGTGGAGAAAACATGTTTGTGCAGACACAGGTCCGTGCAGACGTGTCTGCGTAGTGTATGGGCCATATAAACGGCTGGACGGATATGCTTCAAACTTCATATCTGTGGTCTGTGGGTTCACACTTCGAAGTGAAATCGGAATTTTCATTCTAACCTTAAGGCCGATTTCAGTTAAAATGGATTTTCCCGAAAATGGATGTAACGATTTCTATAAAATTTGATATTTGGGTTAGTTTGGGCATATGTATGCTATGAAGTGGCATTCCGCGAAAAATTATAACAGTAATATTGAATTGGGCGTTTCCAGGTTATATGTACGATGAATGTAAAATAATGGCGTATTAAATTTTGGAATTCTCACGTCCACTTTTATAAAACTTTTTTTTTCAAAATGTTTACTAGAAATTGAGAAAAAATTATTTAAGTAATAGGCCTTAAAATTTTCTATAAACTCAAACACCCCATCTGGCCACGCCCACTTTTTAAAGGGTTTTTTTTTTAAACAAAACATTGTGTAAACCCCTAAAATGTTATGTCCATTATTCCATCGACACGTTGAATGTCACGCCTACTTTACTGGGAAGACCAAGACTTGGACTGCAATCCTGATAAAATTTTACACTTATAGCATTACGGTGCAAGTACGTACGACCCAGTCGTGCACTTTATTTCCTTTTATAAAACCCTTTTCCTTTTTTAAAGGCTTGAAGGATTCTCGTTGATTTATAAGTACATACATATGTATATATAGTATTTGTGATAACAATATAAAATGTAAATATAGGTATATGTACAGATGTATGTATGAAAATTACAATAGAATAAAATAACAAACTCACCTGTTTTTATCAATTTGAAGGTAACATTATTTTGGGATTTGAAAGCCTCAGTCATGTTAGGATGTCCGTATTCCTTTAGCACCCCATTATAGGAAGCCATACTGGCCTGGGGGCTAAGGGAACCACCACGTGGTCCCCTCCACCCGAAGAAGCTACGTCCTTTTTGACCACTTGAAGATTTTCCCGAGAAACCTATTCACGTATTGTGAGAAAGAAGAAACATATAATTCCAGATTAAATGAGATCAAACACAAAATTTTCAAAAGAAAATTCAAACCAAAGCGAAACAACAAACCAAAAATCAAATTAAAACCTTTCAATGCACGTAAACTCACAAATCATACCCTGGGATTAGTTTTGAGTTGGGCGATTAAATGTTGGAATGTTTCGTTTCTATTCCAATTCAAAATGCAGAATTGGACTCCCCCCCCATTATGATGGATTACGTGTTGGCACTGACTTGCTTGCTCTCAGTGTTTTGTTTATTTTCAGAATTATAAAACCTCTTACTTAAATTGTACGAATATACACTTTGTCTTGGAAACTTTTTGTGTAACAATAAATGTCGGTTAATTAGGTGTAGAGTAAGGTTGTCGAGTCAGGAAAGCACCCACAAAATTGTTGGCATATTTTCGACACTCGGTATGTTTGCTAATTATCTTTTCAAATTATTAGTTTCTATTTAATTTTGACAGCTTATTATGGAGGTGGTTTATGGAGAAATTCACTTCAGGAATTCTTTAATTTCTAGTTGGTTTGTGTAGAATGTGAAGAAAGTATTTTGCTATTCCCATGATGTTTCTCATTGAACTATATATGTAATTGTAGATTCAGTTGTATATGTAACATGTCTAGGTCCTTGACCAATTAGTCGAAGATGTGTAAGACCTTACTTAAATAATAACAAGCTTTGCCAAATAGAATTGCAAAACTGAAACTTCAGAGTGTCCCGTGTGCAAAAATTCCTCGAATATCTTATAACAACTGAACCCTGAAAAAATTTATATCATTCTTTGTGGTATTAAAGAAAATTGAACATCACGTTCTTTGTTTTTGGAAGGTTCGTTACCCAATATCATCGTTCTATTCCGGTCACCATTACAAGAAAAAAATTCCTTAGGATTTGCAATTTTTTGTAGATAAATTCTACTAAATCGAGTGGCAATTTTCAGATTGTTGGGATTAGGAAAAGGTTTGTTATGAGTCATGGAGCTTGTGTACATTTTCATCACATTCAGAGATTTGTGAACATTGAAAGAGTCGTTGAAGTCCCGGAATCTCAACTGAGCATCATTCACGCAATATTAAAATTCTCACGAAATCCAATTGGAGCTGTTCTGTAGGGTGCTAGGAAACCAACAGGGGAACGAGTATTGTGAGAAAAAAAGCTTCGCTGGAAATTTTCGGACACAAACAATTTGGACTTGAGATAAGTATGTACATAATGTATTTAGTAGATACTGAATGATGGATGAATATTAGATGCATTTTTAGGTCGTATTGAGTCATAGTTCTTCAGGGATGATTTCCTGGACCTCCAGGATGTGGCATTACCCAGCAAAATATTGTAATTCAATTGACTTTTTATTTCCACCTATACCTAGATATGTATAGGGCAAGTATTGGTATTTCAAACTAAAAACTTGAATCAAACTTGACAACAGTAGAGAAGTTCAAAAAAATGGGTCCACCAAATTTATCTGTATGTCTACATGCTGTTTAGCAACGGCTGCACGAATTTGCTTCACACTGTAGGTTTGCCCTCTTTTATTCTTAATGAAGGGGTACTTTCCTTGCGTCCGATTCTTATAAAATGGATTTGTCTAAAATAGCTCAAACAATTTTGGTAAAATCCCATCATGGAATCAGTACCGTATTACATTTTTTAGTAAATTTACGTATTTAACAAAATATACAAATATTTAACGCAATAGATCGATGAAACCCAGGGCCTAGCTTCTCACAACCACTCATGTTGTATTTATATGCTTTATACTACTGAAAGGACCCTATTATTTAATGCCATGTCCGAAAAGCAATTTGTTTTTTTGGGAACCCTTCTCATAACAGTTATATTCTCGTATGTTTGTCAGACGCTAGCGAAAGGTGGGGTCGTGTTTGGCTGAGATTCGAACCTAAAACCTCTTGCTTGCTAAAACCTCCCTCAAAAATACGTATTCACACATAAGTACATATAATGGTTCGGTTTTTGTCTTTAAAGACATAGCTATATGAAGGATCTTTGACATTTACACAGATATGGCGCACCAACTATTGCATTTAAATTTTGTAAACGTATCGTTTTTACTCCTTCCAATATGCAAAAAAGGGGGTTGAATAAAAATTTTACATTGTAGTACAGAAAAGTTTGTAATTACTTACGAACTTAAATCTTTTTCTAATTATTATTTTTTCTAATTTACTTATTTTCCGCAGTCTTGTTTGTAAAAAGAACAAAACTTAAATTTTAGTTATGTAATTTCAAAAACAATGACAATGTGAAGCACGTTTTCAGAACAAAATTTATGAAAATATTTCAAATTCTCCGTACTTACGAGTAATTCCACTCTTCCTACATGTATCTCCATTTCCTTTTGATTTGAAAAAGTTCAGCCTTACTTAAGAAGTCAGCAAAAATTGCTGCGAAAAGATCACAGCCTCAGAATATTCTTGAACAACTAATTCTTGAAAGCGTTAAAGTGAAAATAAAAATTATTTTAAATAATTTTCAGTAGAAAAAAAATAAGCCTACTTATCAGAAATCATTGAAATCAGTAGAAAAATGATTTCTGCTACTTATGGCTCATTATGTCTTGAAATATGTACATACATATGTACCACATATAAATATAAAAATATGAAATATTTCAGATTGCTTGCTGAGGTGATAAAATTCTCGGCGCATTGCTGCTCGAGTATGGAAATTACGAAACTTTCTCGGCCACAGATTCGATGTGTATGTATTTGTCTTATTTCTGCATGGATATGCTTACTTTTTCTTTTAGAAATCAAAAATAAAAATTTAAAAAGAACTAAGAAAGAAATCAAATAAAAGCTCTAGCTACCACAAACGACAAGTAGTTTAAATGAAGTTTCAGCAAGGTTCACACTCACTAAAATTCGCATTAAATCGACTTGATTGGCTACTCAAGTCATCTTACCCGAGTAAATTTTGTGTTAACATTCATGAAATGAACCAAAATCTTTGTCACATAAGAAATAATATTGAATATAAGAAAAGTCGCCGCAATCTACCTGGCGAGTGAAATATATCCCCAGCCTATGGAAATGGCTGAAGTAATAATGATTTCCAAATTCGGAAAACCACCAAACGAAGCGCCATAAATTAATTTCAATACTGTCAATCTAAGATTTTCGAAAAATTACTTCTTAAACGACTTAATGTGGGCGCCGTGGCTCAGTGGTTAGTGCGTTGGACTAAGGAGCAAGGGGTTCGAGGTTCGAATCCCAGTCGGAACAACTAAAAAGTTTTTCACGGTCCCACATCTCTCGCGAGCGTTTGACAAACATCCGAGAGTACAACTGTCCTGAGAAAGCTTCTCAAATAACAAACTGCAATTCGGATACGGCATTAAACAGTAGGCCCCTTCCATTCGTGCAAAGGATGTAACACGCACAATACGATGGTTGTGAGAAGCTAGGCCCTGGGTCTTATTTTTTTTTAAACGACTTAATCACATCATTGAACAAAAAACACTCGTTCCAAACTATCATTTGACATCACAGATCAAGTCCACAGAATAATTAATATCGAAAAGCATTGGAAGAGATAAAAGTTTGCTCTGCAGTATTTCTCGTCGTATCACAGGCGTTTGACAAAGTTTAAGAACTTTTCTACCATAATAATATGCTGCAATCTTGGAGTCAAATCTAAGCGGAAGATTCTTCAGAATAAAAGAGGAAGATTCGTAGTCAGAATTAACGCAAATAAAAGCAGGAGTCCTACAAGGTAGCGACCTGGGCCCTAGTTTGTACCTCCTATATACTGTTGACCTCCCAGAACTAGAACATAGCATGTTGGCTACATTCGTTCGTTCATTCTAGCGATGGGAAATCAGCTGTCGACTGGACAATTAAATGGCGCAGAAAGCTGAATTAAAGCAAATCAGTGCAGATAAACTTTACTAACATTAAATCAAAGAATATTCCTCTAACTATCAACCAAAAAGTGGTGCCGTACGCGAACTGGAAAGAACATGTAAAAAGGAAAAAAAATCGAATTGAAAATATAGGAAAGGACTTACCAGTATACAATAAGCTTTTACTATACAAACTATCTGAAGCCAATATGAACATATGGTATTAAACTATGGGGCTGCACTAAACCGAGTAAAGCAGACATCTTCCACAAATATATTGCGAAGGCTCAAAAAAACAAAACCTTTGAATTAATCTATGGGACGACCCAGATATAGAAGATATAAAACTATGTAACCGGACATCACCTAATAGTGAACAATATGTATGTATATATGAGGCGTTTTAAATAGAAAAAAATCTCTATTTTTAGCAATTAAAATGAACAAAATGTTGTTTATTTATTGTGTGGCTTCTAAATAAACGTATAAATGATAACTGAATATGTTTTTTTGCATTCGTTGATTAAACCTGGCCGACAAATAGAAATTTTCTGGTCGACCAATAAAGTTTGATGACCGACCACTACCGCAAAATAGCTTTTTTTAATTATTTGGCTATATAGTGCCTAAAAAGCAGAAAGTGTTAAGTGAAAATTGTTTTATCTATCAATAATTGATTCAGATTTCAATTCACGACCGGAGCTGTTACCCGCCATTCCAGTACATACACATCCCCTGCAGGTAGCAGGTGTTATTATTATTATATTATAATATAAACGTGAAATACTACAAATCACTGTGATGGAAGCTTTAAAATTATAATTAAACTTTTTTATATAATTATATTTTTAATGTGACTCCACTGTTCAAATTTAATAATGGCAGGTCTCAAATAATGAAGTATAATACCAATGAAGTATATTACCAATTTTTCAACTACCTCTACAATTCATTTCATTTATTAAACGACGGAATGTACATCTTTCTTTAAATTTACTTTTGTTGCAAGGTACTTTCATTATCTAATGAAATCCTTTACTTTGATTCAGTTTATTCTTGTTGTAATTTACATAATTGGATTCAAAGTTAACGCAAGGCATAGAGACATGGAAAAGGTTTCACACTGCTCGTACGATGGTGCAAGGAAGACGATAGCAAATCAATTTCAAGCAAACTATTCCCTCTTAATTCAAAAGTAGTTCGAAATTGGTCTATAATGTATGTATGTAGTAACATTTGCACTCACAATCAGGATAAGATATAAACCTTATCTTTGGTAATAAGCTTCATTCGTTACTAATGACGCAGCACATTTTTAAGCACTGTCACGAAAACATATTTTTGTGCTTAAATCCTGTTGAATATTTGAATAGTTTTGGCTTAATCTGATTCTGATTTTAAGCGTAAACGTTACCACGGACTGTGATATGTTATATGAGACTATGTTCAAAAATTAGAGACAAGAAGCCAAACCAAACAAAACAAAACTCTTGTTGTTATTCAAAACCACAACCCACTCGAAAAGTCTTAAACTGTAAATATTACTAGTTTACGTCGTTTTCAGTTAAAAATCGTATATTTAAATTATTTTTTTTGTTTTTTTTTTAGTTGAACCAAGCTCATCAAAAAGCTGAAAAAAATTTTCAAACTAAGTTTTGTAAAGTAATCTTTTGGGGGCACCTGTCACCTTTCTGGGGCACACCAGTCGTCGATTTCTCACTATCGTAGTCGGCACTTTTGGATCGTAAACTTAAGGGTTCTTTGGAACGTCCAAAGACCCCAAAGGTACTGGGCTTCGGCGATGCAGACGGGTCAAATCCACCGCTAGCTTCATCGAAACTAGCTGCCTGGGAGTAGGACTCGGATTCAAGATTGGCAGAAGATGCCGGTTTGGGGTGTAGTTTATAGACTGGTTCACCTGATTCAAAGAACGCATCGAAATTTCTTTGGCGAAGATTTTCACGGGTGAAGGTTGGATTTTCAACATGTAGATGGAGGTCTTCTCGCAATCTACTCGACTCGTTCTGTTCGCGCTGCTGTCGGCCTAAACGACCCAGGGATATGTTAAGTTTCGGTCGAATTTTCGTTTTAGACTGTGGGGACTTGGGTTTCGAGGACGGTGTTGTCGGACGACTAGTCGAAGAATAATCAGGACTGGGGGGCTCCAAGTATATACTGGGACTACGTTCGCGTAATATGCTATAGTCTTCTACGTAAGTATCATCGGCAGCACCTTCAGTTTCGTATGGCTCAATTGCAGTCGAACTGGATTCATTCCGATGGTATCTGCTGGGAGTGGAACGGGTATTCGACGGATCATCATATACAGTAGTGTGCATGAGTGGCGGTTGTGTGATACGCGGCGACGGTGGCGGTTTATGTTGTTGTATAGAGCTTAGTAGCTTTGTAGATGTCTGTTGGACAATTGGGGACGAGGATCTGCCGACAGTTTCTACAAGCGGGTCACGAAGGCAGTCCAATGTTGGTCGCGGCTTTATTCTTGGTAATGCTGCACCGTATGTCATTAAAATGAGTTCATCAGCTGGAAATATTACATACATTCCTGGCCTCCATGTGACATGGCGACTTTTGACTTCAGGCTTGTATGTGTCTTATTGATAAGTACGTATTGTATCTTTAAATCGCAGATTATCTAATTTATTAAAATGTCTTTTTCGTGTCTTTTTGCGCTTACTTGAACTAGGTTTAAATAAATTGCTACGTAATTGAACCAAAAATCAATACTAAAAATTAATTTTGTTGTATAGGTACATAAACTATATTATTTTTTAGTGTTTGTCTTTTTTCCTTACACGTACTTTATTTAAAAATATCACAATCTCGAAGTCGATCACTCTCGGCGTGTTGAGGGTCAAATACACAGAGACATTCTGGGGAAATCTGAAAAGAGAAATAATATATGAAATGTCTTTTATATATAAGTATACATATAATCATCTTTATTTAAAATAAATAAGTAAATAAAAGTGCAATATTATATCTATAGACTATAACGAATTTTGTTGCGAAAAAGTACCGAGGCCAGGCGGAACCAAGAAAGGCGGTCCATAAAGATTTTCGACTGATTAGGCAATTCGTTATCATCCAAAAACAGCTTATTGTAAAAATTATTTGGTGAAGATGATGAGCACACCCATTGGTTCTTTGGTCAAGACAATTATTATAAGTGTCTTCCTTAAAGCCTCTCCTATTATATTAAAAACTTAATGATACGATTAAGCAGCTGGGGAGATTTATGGAACCTTTGTGTGCATGAAGAAGGAGGGACCTCAACATTACTTTGGATCTGTCTGGTGAATGAGTCACTCACTATTCTGGAGAAAGACTGACACAAAATAGAACATATTTGTAACAATACGGCTATATCAAGTTAAGTCGCAATACAAGTGATGTATGACCGATGGAGTTTAGATCATAAAAAAATGCGGAATACCTCAATTGCAGGAAATCATACAAAACTAATGCGAAATTGAACGTTTAAGATCATACTAGAAAAGTTTCAACCTAGAGCAGTCAAAGGGTTGTTGACAATGATGGTGGGACCTACATTCTGGCAAAAGATCGGATATTTTAAGGAATTTGCAATGGTAAAACTCACAGTAATATATTTTCTGCATAGGAACCTTGAAACCCTGAAATCATAGCAATCCTACCAGGAAAACATTAAGAAATGTTATTGATTCTGTAGCGGTAGTACTTTAGTCTTGCTCCGACTTAAGTGACAGTGCAGTCAGCTACATGATGACAATCTGTCAATCTGTTTAAATTCAAAACCATCCCTTAAACTATATGAATATCTATTATGAGCATCTACAGAATTTTTGTATATTCCCAACAATCCCAGCACTAATCTAACAGAAATAATTTTCCGAATAATTTAATTGGATTTAACTTTCGCGGCATTCGCATAAACCACCTTACTCGTATATTGTTCTTGAATAATATATGTACGATAAATTATGGCATCCATAAGCCAATTAGCTGCATGCAATTCTGTATATAATTAAAACTTTCTCCTCAACTTTTGCGTTAGTTCAAAGTTAAATTAAAAACAAATATTACGTGCCACCGGTTTATGGTATAGTCTTTTTTATATGCATCTTGTTCTGTTTTTTATGCGTGCTTTGGTGAGTACTTTGTTTTTTTTTTTTATACACATGCATATATATTTTTTGAAGAGTACATTTAAATGGCCATATATGTAGGTTGTAGTATAAAAACAATAATGAAGGCAGACTTCACAAAGTATATAGATATAATATATCATATACATATGCACATATGTTTGAAGTAGCTAGAAAACCTATATCACCACATTATAAGATTGTGATTACCTAGGATTTATAAGAATGTGATTCCTTTCCTATTCATTCATTATCATAAGTTTGTTCTCATCTCTACTGAATGTTTATTTCGAAAGTCCACTACAATTTGGCTTAAGTAGGGCAATGTAACTCTGTGAATCTGCCCTGGATTTTTGAACAAGCAGTTATTCAAGGTATTAAAAACTTCGTGCAGGCTAGTAAAAGTTTTTAGGGGTAGTTTCTCTTTGATTTACCAAAAAGAGGCCATCAGCTCTACATTCCGATTTTCTTTAGGAAAGCCAGCGATAAAATGAATACATTAAGTCAAAATATAAAAGGTACTGACTCTATAAAAATAATACAAATCAATTATTCATTATGATTTATTTAGTCTCTTTCAATGTAGGATCAATTTAACGTAGAATTTTTATTTCAACAGACCATCCACAGATCCATACATTTCGCCTTCAGTTCTCTCAGCGATTTTTTTTTGTCTCTGCATTCGACTTCAAATGGGTCCCACAAAGTGGTAATTTTAAATTCAGAAACAGAAGAAAATTACAGAGTGACATATCTGGAGAAAACCGTACTTGCTCGATCATATTAGTACCATTTTTGGTGAAAAAGTCCCTCACAGGAATGAATTTGTGGGATGAAAATTCAGACATTTTGAAACAAACCGTTCTGTTAGGCGTCTAATGCCTAAAAATGTAACGAACTCGAAATGAATAGTTCTTGTGAAAGTTCTCTCAAACTGCAGTGACATCTTTCGAGCGATATTTTCTTCACTAATCCAACGTTTTCTTCAGTAGCCTTTTTTAGCCTACTTCACGCCTTTTTTTTTAAACTTTATACCACTTAAATGTACTTGTCTTCGATATTAAGAAACTCCGTTCGCAGCACACAAATTCAAACAAACTCTGCTCAAAATTTTTTTTTTATAGTTAAAGTTGCCGTTTAGCACCTGAAGTTAATTTGGGTCGAAACTTGTCAACGAATCGCGGTCAAACTCATCTTCAAAATAGATGACATGTACCAATAAAGGAAAACCATTAACGCGGGCCTTTTGAACGACTCAGTGCCACTCATATTACACTGAATGTATAATACAGGTATCTTGTTGCTAATTCACAGCTCATTATTTGCCAGTAAAGTAAAATTGAGCAAACAACTATTTTCACTGGGAATTATGTTAGCTGAGATGAAAAGTGTCCTCAATGAATGTTCGGAATACTCAGTTCTGGTGAGCGCTGAAACGATTATTACTTTTTCTATTTTTGCACTTCGATAGTTTGGAAAAAAAAATTCAACAAACAATAAAAATATTTTCATCATATAGAAGATTCTTTTGTTGGAATGATTCAACTACATTTCAGGAAATTCAGCAACGCTTTTATTCTTCTTCTAGGGTCTACCGCGATTATTTCTACATTTGTACATATGTTACAAACTATGTATCAAACTTAATATACTCTTAGGACGTTTTGACGTGTTTAAATTGTGAATTGTTCTTCTATGTTATTTTCTACTCCACTGTGGATCTGCACGAGTTTATGTAGGATTACTTCTGTATTATCATTCCAGACAAAGTATTTTCCAGGTTAGTTTAGAGAAATTAAAAATTAAGATATTCAGACGTGACATGCTAAAACAGATAAAATAATTTCAAGAAAATAGCGTTTATGCCACATGAAAAAATTTCACTACCAAAAATTGAATATCCTTTAAGGCGAAGTGACAACGGGTATATCTCAGAGCTATTCAAGCATATGCAGCGTATATTTGGGGGGGTAAAGACGAGATTCATAAACTGCAGATTGGTAAACGACGACGTTGATCAACTGCAGTGGTATTTCCTTGAACGAATTCGGATAATTCAGTTATGCTATTACAACAAAAACTCGAATAGACCTACGATATTTCTACACCACATATCCATAGCATTGTCTGAAGATTGCCTCACATATTATCGAAAATAATCTTAGTCAAAACCTTTTGAGCAAACTTTTGCAGTAATATATCTACGTAGATGTAGCACTCATGATTACAAACTATACCCAATGTGCAATATGAGAGTAATGGCAAGAATCCAATATTTAATTTGATTTTAAGATAATTTAGGACCACATAAGTATGTATTTTAAGAACACAAAAATGTCAATGTCTAAGTTACCGTTGAAGTACATGCATACATATGTATGTATATATATACATATGTAGGTGTTGAAATAAAACCCCCTAGGGGAATCACAAGTTCCTGCGGTAATTATTTAATTTAAATTAAATGCACAATTCTTGAAATTTCTTTTTACGAAATCGTTCAAATTACAATAAATGATGTTAATTACAATTTCTCCGAGACCTTTAGGCCTCGTTTACATGCCATTCGATCCGATTTTTTCACATATGGTTTTATCGAATACGAGACACTATTTACCACAACACACGAGACAAAGCTCGACAGCACAGGCCATTATGGATCCAGGTATTCCATTTCATTTTTATTGATATAGTAGTCGAATACGGATTTTACCCCGCATGGTCTCTGTGTGAACCACTTAACACAATACTTACTGCCACTGTTCTATAATTGATAAAATCACGTATACGGTATACGGGAAAGATATCGCCGTAAAGTAAAAGGTAGGTTAATGTTGGCCAAACAATTTGATGGTTTATGATTGGTAGGAGTAAAATCAAATGCGATATGATTTTTTAGAGCGAAAATATGTCTTAGTGTGTTGACATTTAGGTTGAACATCATTGCAGAGATTCCTTATTTAAGATCTATGCGAAATGATACAAGTAGTGAAACTTTTGAAGACATTATAGTGTCTATTCCGAAATGCGACATGATACCCGTACGAATGATTGCACTCACAGTGCTACGTCAACCACTTAATATTTTGACGCACATTGGGGCTGGTTAAAATGGTCTATATGTGCGTGCGAAATTCTTAACATCAAATCAAATATCATGAGCAATGAACGATATTAAATAGGTCTAATCATCAAAATGTAAATGCATACATTTACAAAGAACCAATACAAGTGCATATGTGTAGTTTCATAAATAAATAATTAAAAAACAAATATTTATATATGGGACCCAGGGCCCAGCCTTTCTTACACGAATGGAAGGGAATTACTATTCAATTCTATATCCGAAGTGCAATTTGTTATTTTGAAAAGCTTCGTCAAGACAAGTTGTACCCTCGTATGTTTGTCAGACGCTCGCGAGAGGTGGAGCCATGAAAGACATTTAAGGTGTTATTTAGGGATTGAATCTAGAACTCCGTGCTTCATAGTCCAACGCACGATAGATACTATGGATTCTATAGATTTTTCGAAAGATGATGCGTTAGTATTGTGAGTATTGCTTGACATTTCATAATGGAAAGTCTTAGCCCGGCACAGCGTCTACAAATTATTGAACTGTGTTACGAAAATCATGCCTCCTATGAGGAATGTGTTTCGTGCACTTAGAACAACTTATAATTTACATAATGGGCCTACCGAACGCACGATGCGCTATACCATCGAAAAGTTTGAAACTCAATTTTCATTATTAGACAATACACGACCAATTAGACTACATCCAGCGCGTAGTGAAGAAAATACTGAAGGGGTAGCTGAGAGTGTACGCAATGACCACGATCTATCCATACAGCGCCATTCAGCTTGGCTTGTCGTATGCAACAACTTGGCGTATTTTACGTAAGAATATCGGTTCAATAAGCAAAATTGCCATTGGCCTTAAGAGCTTCAATTACATCCAGACAAAACAACGGTTAGGTTTATGGTAGATCCATCGGTCCATATTTTATTCAAAAACGGGCTGCCTCAAGTTGAAGCCCGTTTTCACTAGAATATTTAGTACCAACAAGATGGCGTTACTTGCCACACAGCCAATGAAACCATGACTTTATTGCTAGAACAATTCGGTGAACAGTTAATATGCCCTTCGGCCACCTAGATCTTGTAGTATCACACCAATAGACTTTTTTCTTTAGAGCTACATATGTATGTATGTAAAGTTCAAAGTCTATATGGGATTGGAAGCCAACATTACTAGCGTTATGCTCGTAATGAGCACTCGAAATGCTGAAAAGCCTCATCGGAAAATGAAAATTTAGAATGAACCATGTTAACCGCAGGTTTTTTAAAGAAATAATCTTTGAAAAATAAATGTCAAGAATACCCTGTTAAAGTTCATGAGCGTAACCGGGAGGCTCATCTGCAAAGGAGATATTATTCTCCCATGTGCCTACAAACTGATTTCACGCATGTTTTTACATTTTCACATACTTTTGTAGAAATCACTGAAGCATGAACCCACCTCTGAGTTACGACAACAAAGTGTGAATGCGCCTCATGTTATTTTTTGTTGGTTGAAGTTAAACCAAATTACTTTTTTGTAAGCTTTAAATTGTCAACCAAACAACAAAGACATACTCATAGATTTCTCTAAACAGATACATAAATGTAATTTAAAAAAACAAACTAACTATGTATATTATTCAACTTACCTAATCTAACTTCTGATCAATACCTGCTCCAATTTGAAATTCTTGATGCCCTGTTTTTTAACAAACGAGCACCTATCCTTACTTTCAAAATCATTATTTATTCTGCTTTCATTTTGCTGATAGTAGTCCACTTTCTATCTGGTTTGTACATATCATACATACATACATACATACACACATATCTCATCCTAGCTACTTTATTGTTTCAATGTACTTTTGTTTATCTTAAAAGTTTCGGGTCGTTCGAAAGACACATTTTTAATGCCGTAAAAGACTTCCCTTACTCCCTTATATTTACAATCAAAGCATTTGTTCTTAAAGTTTGTTTGCCCTGCTGTTTGATTGTAAGGGCATAGGTTGGCCATTCAGGTTTATTTCTGTGTTCTGATTAGCTAATGTTTTCAAGTTAATGCTGTCCATAATAATATCGGTGGCAAGTTTAAACTTTTGCTAGTATTCAAATTGTCATTAAAGTTTAATTTTAGTAGTATTGGCAGATGGTATAAACCAAAGCAGACCATATTGTTTCTTTTTTCATTTTAAATTAGTAAAAACGATGCCTTTTCTCTGAAAAGCTTGATATTCTAAGTTTGTTTTAACGAACAGATACTACCATTTCACGTGTTGCACGTATCTGATAAAAGTCCACATTGACGGACCACATTTGGTGAACAAAACTATAGAATATAATCAGGTGTTCTTCTGGATTGGGTCTTTCGCACATACATATCTATGTATAATTCTTTTAATAAAGATGTGGAAAAGTACTCCCACACACATCAAATGTATCCACTCCTACTTTTTTGGGGCGTTTTCCGTTAAAAAACAGATCTTGATGAGATTTTGCATAAACTATCCTACTAATGATTATAATTCAAAAATCAAACCAATACGCCACGTCATCTTTTTAACTACAAACCAAGCGAATTGTAGCTTTTCTGGATATTTTTTGTCCGGCTCTCGAAAAGGATTGTGACTTAAGTGAACTTTTTTGCTATTCGAAGACCTCGTCTCAGACAGGTCAGTACAGACAGACAGTACCAAGTACGCAAGAAGAATAAAGTTACTTTGTTGTCTTCTTATTGTAAAAAATTGATAATTTTCCATTTTGAAAAGCACAGCGAAATAAGTGCCACGTACATATGTATTTCGCGTGGTTCTGGTATTCAACTATTACACCTCAATGATATATGCAGGTTCACCTCTATAAAATTGGCTGTGTTTTTAATGGGGTCATAATTTCTTGTCATCCTATACCCTAGCTGCATCTGAAAACTTTTGCGTGTTATTAATGCGAAAAAGTTTTATTTTCCACATTGTACCACCTCATATTATCATTTCTTTTTTATCAGAAAGTCAATTAAAACTGAACTGGAGAACGATACAATCAACCGAAATGCGTTGGGTTTCTACACAATTTTGTTTTAAACAACTCTATTAATTTTACTGTTCTGTCACCGCAAGGGTACTTTTCGATACATCATTTCAATAAAAACATTACAAAATAAAATCATTAAAATGGAATACGTGTATTCCAGATGCAGTATAATTAAGTGAAATGCTGTATTGGTTGCATGTTATTGCACTTTCATGACACTGCTCAGGTATGATATCGATTTTATTGTTTGTCATAAGTACTAGGGATACATACATACATACATATGTACATAATATACAAATCGTGAATCATTGTTTAGTACGCTTTAGTCAAGCAGGTCTATCACGTTTTATGTGACTAATTGACCCTATTTATTTCGGGCTTTTGTCAGTAATGGTTCCGTTCTATTTTGAGTTTAAAAAAGAATTGCTAAAAATTAACCCCAAAAAATTTCCAGCCATTAATTAACAGGCTAATTAACTAAGGAAAAGAATTATGTAAATGTATATGGCGCGTGGTCGTTTTCGGCAGCCACTCTGTAGCACGGATTTATGTTGTGAATTACGTAAGCAAACAAAAAATGATTGACAAGGGTTAAAATATAAAAATCGCGGTTAATTATGGAAAAGGATCTAAATAGATTAACCTGTCAGAAATGATTTTTAAATAAGCTCTTCTGATAACGAGTACAACTTTTATGATTAACTTAAAAACAAAAAAAGTTATCTCACACAGGAAATGATAATACATATAATTAAAACCAAAAAAAACTGTTTTTAATGATTTTATTCAACATGGAAATGCACTTAAGCTTTATCAATTCGGAAAGAGAAATCAATACCATTTGTTCGACGAACGCAATTGCCACATACAATCTGTAGGTAGGATGTGGTAATCCCAGGACCTGATAAGTGATTGCAGAATATCGACCATCTCCTACAAGTGGATGCTATAGAGAATTGAAAGTGCTGTAGCAGCAATGGCGGTAATGCTGCTTGAAGTAATTCACAGTACGACGGCATTTCCAGAAGATATTTTAGTGCCATTTTGTTGGTAAATAAGGAATCCCACAAGTCTATTGAGTTCACACTTATGAACTGAAACCATTTCGAATGATATGAGCTTTCATAAATATTTTATTGCATAAAAGATGAACGTAGTTGTCATAACGCATACGTTTCAATATATGCGTAAAATAATGTCACCAATTCCAGGTTCAATAAAAGTTCAAATTGTTTTTAGAAGTTGTATCTTATACACATCGTAGATATAAGATCAAATATTTATGTAGCTTGTGTTGTTAGCGACTTACAATAAGAACGAATGGTTGGGGTCTGTTCAAAAGACCAATAAAAACACGGCTTACGACTATGTATGTATGTATGTACATATGTACATTCGGATTGTTCCACCGACATCCCGGTTTTAGCAAACTTAAATGGTAGACCTTAGACATCGAGTACAGAATTGTTTTCATTATTCCGCTTTTCTCATCGGTATGAGAGTCTTACTTAATTCGATGCAATATATGATTAACATGTTTTGAGTTTAAAACAACACCGTTAGTATGCTACCGCTTTTCCATGCAACTTTTCACCACTCCGCACGTAGTTTTATAGAAAGAAATATAAATTAAATTAACTTTTATTCTTTTTCTTCGTTTGTATGTATTTTCTTTTTTTTTTTTTGATTTTAGTCTGAAACAGCTCTTTACATTTGTTTATCAAAAACAAATGCATACACACATACATAAGTACATATACTTTGATATATTTTCCTATTCGCTTAGCTTTTCTAGCAAAACCACGTGCTGACGTCAAGAACCGAAACCACAGCACAAAAAATCCATTGACTCATTCTACCAGAATATTGGAACATGTAAACAGAAATAATATTTTGAAAAAATAAATACTTTTTGGACAACAAATTAATGCCAGGTATTCGCGTTATGTACATATGTATGTAGGCCTGCCAGACGTTCCGATTTTGGCGGGACAGTCCCGACAACTGTCCCGATTTTGTGTCGACTTTACTTTTTTTATTCTACTTCGTTGGAAAATAGCAAATTCGAATTGTTGCTTTGAATTTATTCATCCATATAAAAAAGTTCCAAGTCCTACTGAAGAAACTTCATACGTCAAAAAATGGGCTACTTTCTTTAATTTCAATGCTGCCCAAATTTATAAAAAGATATATGCTATGTGCTAAAAAATATTTAGTTTAATGACGACAACAGGACGAAGGGAAAGAAACAACTTGTCAATAGACAACATTAGAAGCAGAACTTTTTTTAAAAGAAAATCCAATAGGTCAATCAATCTAAGATAAGTTTAAACGACAAATAGGTACATATATGTAATATACGTAATCTTAAGTTTAACTAATCCTTTATTCGTAGAATAGGTACTCATACCTATTATATTATAGTTATGAGACTGAATATTGAAAGTTCTTAAAGTATTATTACTTCTTTTTAGATATACATGTATGTACATATGTAATACGGTATGTGTTCTTTAATTGCGAGTGTAACATTTTACGTATTTTTTTAAGCTCCGATTTGTCTCGATTTTTGGATCTTAATGTCCCAATTTTGATATAATTCCATCAGGCAGCCCTATATGTACACACCAGTGGCGTGCGGCGAAATTTTAAGAGAGGGAAGCCGGACAAATCTACCATATTGTTTACTCGAAACCCAGAATTAAGATAAATCAATATCCATAGCCAATACAATAAGCTTATTGCATAAAAGAAGTGGTTCCAAAGAAGTCGTTCTGGGCTAAGTAAAGTAAAGTTATCTACGGAATTAGAGAGAACTCGGACCGCTATTAAATATTTAAAGATTTATAATTACTACCTATTTGCATTTTAAAGATATTTTACGATCCTTTTGAAAGAACTCAGCAGAAATTCCTTTAAACTATTTGATTTATTTTAAATTTCGAATGGGTATTTCAATGGATAAAAGTGTTCGGTCTAAGACTTCTTCTTATTGCCAATTTCATTCATATTGTAATAAAACATCTTTTTATGCTTTGTTTTGATTTAAAGTTCTCCGCCTCCATAAAAAATAAAGTGCAATACTGGGTCGTACGTACTTGCACCGTAATGCTATAAGTGTATAATTTTATCAGGATTAAAGTCCAAGTCTTGCTCTTCCCAGTAAAGTAGGCGTGGCATTCCGCGTTTCAATAGTCATAACATTGTAGGAGTTTACTCAATGTCTTGTTTTTAAAAAACACCTTTAAAAAGTGGGCGTGGCCAGATAAGGTGTTTGAGTGAATTATAGAAAATTTTAACGTTTATTACTTTGCTTAAATAATTTTTTCTCAATTTCTAGTAAAAATTTAGAAAAAATTTTTTGTTATAAATTCTAAAATTTGGTACGCCATTTTGTTCCCTTTGTCTTATAACCTAGAAATATTAATTTTTAGCCCAATCGCCGAACAAATGCCCGAGAAACAGCTGATTTTCTATATTACCGTTATTCGAATTTTTCGTGAAAAACCTGGTATGCCACCTCATAGCATATGCCGAAACTAACCCACACATCAAATTTTATCGAAATCGTTAGAGCCGTTTTCGAGAAAATCCATTTTAACTGAAATCGGCCTTAAGTAAACTACCCTTAATTTTGAGATTAGAATGAAAATTCAAATTTCGCCTCCAGGGAATATCCCACAGACCCTATATATGAAGCTTAAAGCAAATCTGCCCAGCCGTTTAGGCTGCAGTCGAATATACAGACAGATAGACAGACAGACAGACTGACTGACAGACAGACAGACTGACAGACAGACAGACAGACGGAATTGCTGGACCTACTTTTTTGGACTTCTCCATCATAGTAATGTCAAGTTTGATTAAAATCTCTAGTTCAATTTTTTTCACGATTGCAATACTTGCCCTATAGGTAGGTGCATCATTTTAGCATCATGTATTTAACTTTTGTCACACAACGTTATATTAACTGCTAAAGAAAACGGCAATATACTCGAAAATTAAGAACAAATTGGTGCATACGAATAATGTGCCGAAGAGTATTTTAAATCGCGTATATTAGCGAATACTCACACTATCGGCATTCACATCTGGGATTCGTGTATTTTTAATTTGAATGCTGCGCTTGCGATAATTTTCAAGAATTAAGAGAAAAACAAATATTTCATTCCTTCCTCTATGCACCTTAAAAATTGACAAGTGATTGGATACGAACTGTAACTGTCATTTCATATTAAAAGAAATTATACGCAACAAGCTTAGAACAAACTTCAAACGCCGTTCGATCCGCTGCAGCACCCAATAACCCGATTTCCTTTGCCTTATTTTGTTGCCTGTCTACCATAAAAAAAAACCTCCCTCGAACGAAAACATGTCTCCTTCAACTCCACCGCTTCCACTTCCAATCACCAAAAATTCCTTCTCCAGTTCGTTCGCAGTTAAATTCACTCTACCCTTGAGATGTTCATCCAAAATAGCCGAAAAATCCCGGGTTATTTTTCTCATAAGCGAGTTGATGTTAGACAAAGAAACAGGAAGGACAATTCTGCTTAATGTCAGAAAGGGATAGACTAAAAATTCGCACTGTGAAGAAATGAACGCGTAAGCCGGAAAATGATCGGCTTTTCAAATGATTCATTGCATGCTTGTTTATCGTCGATGAACTGGTCGGATCTCGTTAGCAGAGATCATACGTGTCTGTTTCTCGGTTCGTATCGTGTCTGTGCCAAAATGTTCGTAAAAAATATTTTCGTATCGAGCATGTACGAAATGAGGAAAATAAAAAAGGTTTGATGAACAAATTTCACAGGTGAATATGACATAAGTATGTACGTAAAGTATGTAAGTAAGTAAAATATATTTGAAATTTGAAAAGGGAAGCCGGAAGGAATCGGCTTGTAGGGCCGTATGTATGTATGTACATATTATATGTATGTAATGTACATATTATATGTATGCAACCCTGTAAAACATCTCTTCGGAAGACTTACTTATTTGGTTATTTACTAAGTGTTCAGATAAATGTAACAAGTATTTACAACTTATATTTCGTGATCTCTGTATAAAAGTAGCACATGTGCAATATATTTCAGTCGATTTGAATGTATACATACATACATACCTACTTATAAACAAATTTCTGGCAATGCAAATAACTTGATGACTGCGTACTCAGATACTTATGATGCTATGAAAATTAAGTACATGGTACTCGTAATATCACATGGGGCGCTTGGTTAAAGAGGTTGGTGTATTGGAGGGGTTCGACAGTTCTTTCACGGCCCCATCTCTCCCGGGGATCGGACAAACATCCAAGAATATACCAGTCATGCCATACATATGTATGTTGCTCCAAACACTTGTTTTGCTTAAAAAAGACAATAAATATTTGGCTCAACAAGTCTACGGGAATGGAATCAATGGAAGAGACCTACAGTGTGCATGTTGAATTTGGCAAGCGAATGAAGGTTTAGGTGTATGCCATTTTTGGGAGGTGTTTTAGAAACCTTTTGACTACAGTAATACTCTCGGATTTTGTTTGAAAAATATAAGAAATATAACTTTTTGCTTAAAATTATCTCGGACCTTCTTGTCTTGTTAATTTAGAACTATTGTGAACCATTTAATCTAAAGATTATTTTTGTTTTCGAGTCGCTTCCTCTAGACATCCAGGGAAACCTAAAATGCATTGCTTAAATATGGTACATATGCTTTATTCCACAATTATGTTCATGTATGAACAGTGAAGTCTCACTTAACTGAACCCTGAGCTACATATGTACATACATGTATGTATATGAATTATTCTAACATATGTATGTATGAACCGCAAAATGGTTGTACTGGAATTAATTTATAAGAACTGATACTCTAATAAATTTACTGTGCCCACTTATTATGATCATATAAGAGAATTTCTGTTGACAATTTTTGAAGTAATGACAGTTATTTTTTCTAGACAGAACTAGCTATTTTACATTTATTTTTACTTTCTTTTCCATTCGGACGTAAGTCAGTTCAGAAATCAATGATTTCTGAGTCAGTTCGTATTTTTTATCGAAGATGCAACGATTTGGTGTAAGAATACTATGTATCTTGATATCCTTACAATCCAGATGATCAGGACTTCACTGAAGAAGGTACCTTTAAGCAATTCAATGCCTACCACAGAAGATACCGATGATGATGATTCATTAAACCATAGCATCAACCAGCGAAAAAAGTTCAGCTGTCAGATGCAATGAAAGCTCCAAATACACCGATTGATCGGGCTTCAAAAAATGAACTTCTCTACGAAGAACTACTAATGCTGAATAAAAACGCATGAAAGAGCTATCGAACTGAAATTACCTCAAAAACTTTCAAATAAACTATTTTAAGTTTTGCACTCTAGCTGGACTAAATAAATATGTACCTTAATAACATTTTTTAACCGTTTAAATTTTGTTGTACTGTACATAGTTCTTCAAAAAAGGGAGACTTCACTGTCTATATAATTCGGTCCATTAATCCAGAAGTGAATACCACCCTTTCGAGGGAGCTGCATATGTATGTACATTGTACATACATACATGTATATATGGATATAACATATGTAGATTCTTGCTATGTATTACATATTTTATTGATTATATCCCATTTAACGATAAACGGAGTAGGAATTAAATATTTGGCAACATCTGGTAATCGAGAAAAATGCTCTCATTAGTACTTCATCATAATCACCTTTTGAGACCAGTCGAATGCTTTCTGGACGCAATTTAATTAAGCTAGTCCATCCCACACAGACTATTGGATTTCTTCGAAATTAATTCATTCAGCTTGAATTTCTATTTAAAATCCACACGAATTTACACGGTTCAAATGATCAAAAGAAAAATGTATCCATTATTTTTACCTGGTTTTGACAATGTCGTAATGGAAAGTATAAAGCATAAACAGAATGAAAATCCCATACTCTTCTACGTACCAAAAATGTACATTATCCGCCGAATTGTAAGTACTCAATTTTGCACGTTCTGCGGGGTGTGGTACGTATTTAAATTCTGTAAGAGGATTCGAATTTGAGGCGATATTTTGATTAAAATCAAAACACAAATTTATTTCGAAAATATTCACGAGAAACCGCTTGGAAGGTGGAGTATTCGCAAATTAGGTTTTATAGCTTGTGGCATACCTACATATGTACGTATTACATTGAAATCCTTTGAACGAAACAGAATCCCCATAGAGCTTTTCATGATATCTGGACATGAAAACGTGTACACAAATATTGCAAATTATTGCATTTGTTTGTATGACATAAAAAAAAAAAATTGTTTAATCAATTTATTTAATGCACACATTTTTTTCGGAATTGCTTTCAATTCGATTGTGATACATATGTACATTCATACGCACATTGCAGATTCGCTGTTCTATCTGGCACAAGCGCCAATTGCGATTAAGTTTTATTATTTGAAATGGACAACACAGTGTACGTGTCCAGAACTTGTATGTGCAACATGTTCCCTCTAGGGAAATTAAAGAAATGGATTAGTATGTGCAATATAGAGCGAACACAAATTACAATTTTTCTGTTAAAACAGTTTAGGTGTGGGCTGTGTTTGTATCATGGATAAAGTAGGAACTAAAAAGACATTTTGTCAGCTGTTATCCAATAATTGTAGCACTTATTGAACTAAATTCACTACCAATAACATGCCAAAAACACCAATAGAGTGGCCATATATTTATTTGTCAAAATCAAAATATATAGTTTCTTCTACGTACTTCAAATAAAATATTTTTGCAATTGCCTTTTCGGATAGCAAGTATGTATCTTCGATATTTTTACGCAAATCTAGAATTATTGTGACTTTGATTTTAACATTTTGGTATGTTAATTATTTGTGGGGCAGTGTCTGAGGACTAAAACCTACTGAGCATGTCCAGGGTACAATTTTGGAAACGTGTTCAATGTATTTATTAAATTCTTGAACCACCAGCCATACCTCACCACTGTGTACGTAAACTTATGTTCATCACTGTGCATTAAAAGCCAAACTGAGCATATGTACACTCGCAACTCTGGAGTATAGGGGTTAGCGAGATACTTTTAGAAACGTAATTCCAGTCTTTGTCGCTGATCTCCCCAAAATAAAGTGCACGACAGGATCGGACAACATGATCGTAGGTCAAGAGCATAAAATCATGAACTCAGTATTAGTCTGTAAATACTTAAGTTAAATAGGATAACAAATTGAAGTCTATCATCTTATCCTCACAGTATCCATTCCACGGAGGTCTACAAAACTATCCGGCAACACATTCTTAATCATGTCCGCATGTCCGTTATCATGTTACCACTTTTTGAGTCTTAAGTTTTGAGTTAGAAGGATGAAATTCCATATCTGGGTTTTTTAGAACGAGAAGAAGTACACGTGTAAAAGGCTTTCAAAATCCGCCCACTGGTCTGATGTAAAGGAAGAAGAATCGGGTATTTCAGCATCCGCTCCAGAAGAACTGTACCTTTTCTCTATGTTTATTTTTCTTTACTCCAATTTGCAAGCACTACGAATATACCATGTGGTTGTGGTCTACCAAACTAAATTATCATTAGCTCGACCACACTGCGTGAATGAATGACAACACACCAACTTGATATTTAATATCAAGTGATGGCGGTTGTCAATATGTCGATGAACAAGTAAGTTTCACTTATTTATAATTCATTCATATATGTATAATTCATTCATACATATAAGAACTGAAGTAACCGCACGCAAGAAAATGTACCCATTGAAGTGTTAGACCATCCTCTCGTTTGACGGCACTAAGGCTTTGTAAAAAACCGGGTGTATATATGTACATACATAGGTAAACCAATTTAAAGTAAACATTTCAAACTATACCAGTTTTATAGAGAAATTATTATGAGTACCAAAGTTCCAGAATTTTGTGGCCAAAGAAACTGGAAAACTAACTAAATGACAACATCGGTTATTGAAACTATGCACCCACATACTTCTGAAAAACTTCGTGTGCTATGGATAAAGTCGACTCCTAATGTGGTTTTTAAGAAATTTGTCGAACATGGATGAAGTTATTTTGAGCTAAATTGTTACGACTCATATATAATTTCGTCTGTATAGTGTAAGATACAACCAAATGCAACGACTAAAAGGGCTGGTACGTGGAGACTGGGTCGATAACAACCGTCTGGTACGGAGGTTCGAATTTATTGCAGAGGGATGTCGCAGTAGATGTAGTCATTGCCGCAAGTGAAAAGGGATCTTAACTTTAATATTTGTAGATTTAGAAAACTGAACTCAAGTATCTGAGAAATATTTACACATATTTATCTATAAGTACTTATGTACACGTAGATAGTCCATACATACGTACATAGATTCAATAAATTCATTGTCAAAGACACATTCTAAAGGTAAATGAGGTTCATGTATCCACGTGTTACTAGAAGAGTCTAAGACATGACCAATGATGATTACGACCTCTCGTTACCGAACATTTCATATACCCTCCAACGACACTTGAGTTTTGACGCCATCATAGATACCAACAACGTACTCCACTGAAATCCACACCCTGTCATGGGTATACTCGCTCACCAATGGAGTGTTCTTGAATTTCGCTACAAGAGTACTTTTTGATTAAAGATTATCCTCAGTTAAGCATACGTTTTACCACACAAGTTTGTTGATACTGGATCGCGCGTCATGAGCAAGGAAATGTACGCGAATGGAAATTACGTACAGAAAGTGCTTTTAAGTGAACTTATATGCACTTGAATCCGTGAGGGATATTTTAACGCTTCTACCCTGCTACGCAGCTACATACATACATTCATATGTATATTGATGTGTACATATATATGTTGTCTTGATGAGTAAATCAAACAGAACCAAGTGCCGCAATTTGGTTTTATATACAAAGTTTGTTGTATACGCCCAGAACATGTATGCTTTGGTAAAGTGGCGATGTCGTTGTACAGGAGTTTTGCACTATAGACGGGCTAGACGTACATTTTAAACGAAATTATTATTTTATCCACACAGAAGAGAAAAAAATTAAATGTGGAATTTTCAGTCATTCTGATGAAGACAAGGTGGATTTGACAAGCCTATTCTAGTAGTATAACGCTGTACACTGTAGATGTACCTTCTCGATCCTATTTTAAACATGTACCAGAGCAAGTGATTTCCTTAATTTTGTACTTCAGCAGAGACTTCGAATTGGGAAAACAAGTGGGGTTAAAACATTTTACTCAGAATAAGGCAGAAACCAGATTTGATATTCGAGAGAAATATTTAGTATAGTATGGGGAAAAAGATACAAATCTAAACATATAGTTCATACTAAGACGACTAAGAAGTAAACGAGCGTTTTTCCTTACTTATATTCCTACAGCTGCTACAAAATAAGTTAAAGGGAATGTCCAGTCTGGATATTCCTAAATATGTACATACATTTTCTTCATACAAGCCAGTATGCTATGATTCATGCAATTCTGTTCAAGTTGAACAGTTGATGTACTACGATGATTTGAAACGTTAGAGGATGCTACATACAAAATATCATAACGAACTAGGCTGAAATAAATAGACTAGACATATTATAGTTAAATAACAACGTAAATTTCAATCGATTCGTCTCACTCTCCCTAGGTGCCTAAACATGTAAGATACCCTAAGACACATAAGAGAACACAGGACTTGTGTAAATGGATAGATCTCTCGTAAACTGATCGACTGATAATTATCACTGAAAGCAACGTGAGTTTTTAACTGATTCAAGCTGGAATCGATGACGCTACGATCTTGGACTAATTTTGGAAAAAAGGGCGAATCATCAATAATAATTATTATGTGAATGTTTGAAAAAAAGTAAAATTCTTTCAGACAAGACTGTAATTGAACTCGAAGTATCTATTGGGTCTTTGACAAAATCCTTTAGAATTAAAGTGATAGAAATGAGGTGCTTATGCAAAATAAAAGTAATTCCCATACAATGGCATCAATACCAGACACCTGACTCCTGCAAAAATTGAAGTTTAAGTCAACACATTTATTAAAATAGGAAGGTATAAGACACATTGTGTAATGATATATCAATGCTTTGTGTATTTGAAATTGATATTTAAATTAATTCATGTTTCATTTTTTATTCCAGTTCTAGTCAATAATATTGTATGCCTTGAGCAGAAATGTTCATTGTGTTCAAAGTTACTGACTTATAAGATTACGATTTATTTGGTTATAAATAAAAATATAAGAAAACAGAAAGATTTATCTTTCACGAAAACGAGTACAGAAGAAAGTTATTATTTATTATCTTGTTAGAGACGTAGAGACTAGGTTTGTGTAATTTAATTCAGTTTAAAGAGCGCTTAGCTTATTTTAAATCTATTTGGTGAACTAGATCGTTCTTTTTGTTCATTCAGTTCAATTTTGTTGACTGCTTGTAGAAGTTTGTAAATGCAATTAATTATCTGTTGGAACACATGGCTCTATTTGTTCTTCTGTTAACTTTAGATATCAAGTTGATTTTGACGGTTCACATCACCATTATCACGGAATACATATTACATAAGAATATATCATGTGTCACGTAGCATGCTCTGCTGTTTAATTTTGTATGGTGCCACAAAGTTAGACTTTTCAGCAATTTTTCTAAGGCAGTGATAGCAACTATGTATGACCCTTATTGTGATTGTCAATCAGCAATCGACACGATAATTGTCGATTGCGTCGATTGATTTCAGCTATGGTATTGTGTAACTCAATCGATAGAGGAATATGTTATTTACAGACTTTTGCAGATTTTTCTCCGGAATATTGAGTCAATGGACTGTATGCTTCTGTGCTATTCCAGTGATGTTTACTTCCACTTCAGACTCAATATTCACTGATACAATATCAGGATTTTGATTTTCTTCACACCCTTCACTTTTCTGGTCATAATCAAGACCAGGTGGATCTACATATGTATGTATGTAGGTATTTATTTCCAGAAGATTTAAGACATTTTCTTCCTATTAAAATAACTTACATTTTACACGCAGAAAACCTATTTATTTTGTACGAACACAGAGCATCGATCAGAAATTTGTGGCCGACAACAAACGACTGTCAAATCGACAAGTATGAATCACAATCAAAATGCACAATACCAAAATATACAATCGACGATCGACAATCGATCAACAAACGACACTCACAATAGGGGCCTAAGTCAGCACACTATTCTATCAGTAAAAAGGGAAATATAACAAATCAATGTGGTTCCTCGATATACGGAATAAGTAAAGTTGAATAGATTACGAACAGGCTTCGAACTACAGTAGTCAAAACGCTTGTATTTATTATATATACATATGTATCTCACAACAGTCTAACAGCTTCTTCATTCAATGTTACACAAATGATGATAATATTCGAAATTCATCACGGATGCAAAATATCCTAATCAAAAAACAGTCCAACTACATTCACTAAGAGAAGAAACTTAGATCTCCTGACCTTTTCTCATAATGGTTTACCTGCAAATTTTATCTAATTAGGATCGTAGCGAAGGGCACGTCTTGTGAACTTGTTCTTAACTTTCAGGACAAGATGTGGAAGACTTAATCACTCCGAACTCATGAGGAATATGAAGATCCTCAACGAAATTTTTCCGCTTTCCTTACCCGAAAAAATAGATCTAAACTGTTCCTCGAAAGTGATTATTCTAAATTGTTCCAAATTAGGACAACTATTATATCCTTCTGGTTGAACATTAGCTTAACTGATTCACGGATCGATTAAAAATAAAAAACCGGCGCTAATTTCATACTCTAAAAGAACTCTCATATACGTATTTCAATCTAAATTTGTATGGCATTATCTGTAAGCCCTCTTCCAGGTCAATAAGATAGCTGATAAATTGATCAGGTCTACTTTTCAATCAAATATCATTGCTCCAATCCCGAAAAGCTATCATACTATAACTCCAACCAATTCATTGAATTTTCTAGAAGTACATAGCTCGAAAGGCATTCTATCAATGAATAAAGGAAGTCAAAACTATTCGCGTTGTTCATGGCAAAAGGTAACTATTGCTCGAAAAAATACTTAAATGCACTTCGTTAAAACTAGCATTGCCCCCGAAACATTGTCTACAATTTTTAAATGATCTTTTGAATAAAAAGTTCCTCTTTAGTGATGATTTTTATTAATTTTAAATTTCTATCGTGCCTCCCGTTATAACATCCAATTTCCCACTGTTAATGAAATAGATTTATCAACAAGCATCTGCACCAACTTCCGAGCATTGTATAGCTATTTTCAAAAAAGGTAAGCGGGGAAACGATAAAGATGGGAGTGGACTGTGCACATAGCATACTACCAAGGTAATCAATGGACAAAAATGATAAAGAACTGATTTCCTTTCACAATGAACAGAAGAATAGGTTCAAAACACAATGATGCAAATAGAGATAACATTAAAAAAATTGATAGGACATAAGCAGTGTAAGGCACAAGGATAATTGGGAAAATCTGAGAGGAGCTTTCGACTTTATATCTTATATGCTCCTTTTTATTATTATTCACTAAACGAAAAACACATCAAATATTTGCATCCGTTTTGAAATGTCTTCATTTTTATCGTGACCTAACGCAATATTTCATAATTTTGAAACAAAAGTAGACACATCGCAGAACGGTCGTTAAATAATCCCCAACAGATATCCTTTCCACAAGTAGGACTATAAATCCCTCGAAATATTGTATCTTCTTGCAACTTGACCTCGGTTTTGAAAAGGTGTAAGTCCCCAGACTCATATAACGTCGGTCCTTTACATATAACATATAACATAATGATAGTGTACTCTTATTTCCTCATTTCTCAAATTTAATGGATCATTATCTGCACACCGGAAACAGAAAAGCTACGGTTTAGTTTTAGTTTATGCGTAAAAGCTTGCATGTATGTATGTACATATATGAAAAAGATTCCCAGTGTGTTTTACTAAGATATGGTCTAAGCGAAAACATAGGACGAGGACTAAATGAATGTCATCAAAACAAAAAGATAATATTTTTGACAATAATGGCCAATTCATTACATATGAAAAGGTACGAGTACCTGCAGTGTGTTGACAGAAGGTAAAAGCCTTCAGTCATTGCTTTCACTGCAAGGGATTCCGAAAGACCTTTTGAAATAAATAATACCTACACTATTAGAATGTCTTTTCAGCTTACCACACTCATGCGATGTGAGAAATGTCCGTAGGAACATCATAATCACATTAAAGAACTTTTCTGTTGGGTAATAAAAACGAAACAAGAAGGATGTCAAATCAACCAGAATTAGGTTGTATAGGAATTAAGTAAGTCATCTCAACGTTATAAACGTTTGTGCTAAATATACACTTTATGTTATACCTATAGTAGGTATAGGTATTAATTCCACAAGGGTACATTATTTTGATGCATGATTCGACGCAATTTAAGGTTGTATGTACGTAGCAGGCTTTTGAGAAATTCAAACTGCAGCTATTATAGCTATGTACATACGTGTAACCTAAGAATTTATAAGTCTATCCTGCTGTACTCTGTTCTGGCCGAAAAAAACGGACTTTTAACTATATAATTTTAGCTCACTCGAATTACAGGGACATGACGAAAATATCCCTTGAAAAAATAAAAGCAGATAGAAATTGGAAAATCATGAATACTTTGGTTAAACCCGATTTCAATAAAAATTTATTTTGTTCGACACTACAGCACTAACAGCATTTTGAAGTCTCCCAGATAGTACCAATATAGTTCCAAAACAATATAGAATGACACGCCCACTTAAAAAGCTTCATACGATAATAAATTTGCAGCATTAAGGTGCAAGTACATACGTAGGGCCCAATCTTTATTCATCATATTCCCAGCACTTTAGCCGGTTGATGTTGACTTGTGCCTATGAGTTACTTTCGGAATAAGTAGAAAAAGAGGAGAGAACATTTGACGGATTTCGGTTTCTACCTTAGGTTTCGGTATGTACTCCAAAGATGGTATCCTCGTTGAAACGTTACATTTGTTGTTAATTTTATCAAACACCAACTGAACAAATCCACTAATATTTACGATGTTCTCAGGTTCCTTGTTTTGTAAACAAAATAGTAAACATAAATATGAAGCAAATCTTCGTTATGACAAACTGAAAACATAGTGGGAATGTTGTCTTAGTTGTTGCATTACACCTGTTGGGTATTAGATTTTTCTACGATTTTCATCCAAATCACGAATGCATTGTATGTTGTATAATACGATATAAAACGAATCAAAATATCTTGAGGGATCCGAAAGGGAAAGCTCCATCTCCGCTTGCATTGGCAATTGGAAGCAATTGGTATCTAACAGTTTTTGCTTAAGAGTACCAGTTCTTTTTTATTAGTGAACTTATTTACAGAAATGACCATGTTATTCGCGTATGCGAGTAAAGGGGAAACCGATTTACTAAATGAACTATTTTATATTCGACCATGCTTGCGAAACAAGAGACGTCTATCCACTTATCGATAGATAAATATTTTTTTTTTTAAATGCTTTTTATTAATTAATTCTTACATGCTAGGCAAAAGTGCTTGAACTAGCTTAACTAACTTACTGGCCCCATGCGGGCACTCTAAGCTAGACTTAATTCTTAATCTATGTCTTTCGACGTAACCTAACTAAATAATTAATAATAATTAATTCATGTTTTTATTTATTTACCTAATTCTTATTTAAACAAAGAAAATTGGTTGCTACTAAAAAACTTTGTAACTGAAAGTTTTTTTTTTTGTTTTTATATAAAACTTTAACTTTTCTACCTTAAAATAAATCTTAATCTACTTAACCTACTTATGTATGTATGTTAAAAACGTATTTAATTATGTTCTTTTTTTTTTTTTTTTATAGATACATATTTGACCTAACTAATGGCAGGATATTTAATTGCAGACCGATATAATTTCCATTGCCTAGAGAGTTAAACTAGAAAAGAAGAAACAAAAAAAAACCCTATCACTTCCGCATTTGATGTAACTATGTACAATTAATTTTTATTTATGTACATATGTATGTAAATTTGTAAACTGACTCTTCCACTTAGTGTACAAGTACAAACTACGTACATATATTGCTCAACAACAGTATCCTATTTTTCTTAGTGTGCTGAAATCGTCTGAGGCGACAGATTCAATAAAAGAAATCCATATAATGGAAGAACTTAAGATTAATACGAAAAGGAAACCAAGTCACAGCCGCATATGACCAACAAAGCAGCATAAACTGAACCCATATCACGTCGAAGTATTTAAGAGTGGGGAATCTGGATTTACCTAAACGGGGTGGTTGCTAGTAGATAAAAGAATTACACAACTGCCACTCTGTGGAGCAACAATATCTTGCGATAGTTTTCAATGTCCTTGAAAATAACAAAAGACTCGAAAAGCGTAATGCTTTACTTTGACCTTCAGAGGATATTATGTAGGAGGGAAAGCAGCGGTCGTAGTGATAGCCAGTCTTTTAAGCGGCGTATGGTAAAACCCTTTGAATGTGAGAACAGAGCAACGAACCAAAAATATACCATTTGTACTTATTAAAAGGAAGAAGGACAACCTGATAGAGTATGGAAAATAGAATTGTATGTGAAAGCAGCTTTACTTCAAAGAAGAAGGATTTTAGTCTGAATCTTTCTGCAACAATATTAGAATAAGAAAACTTTAGTAGTCCTTCAAGAGACATTCCAAAAACTATGTGCAAATTACGCGTTGTGCAACTGTATGTCTAACAACAAATAGCACGTTTTGTTTAAGGTAAGATCCGTCCGTGCCTTTCCAAGAACCGTCTTCCAAATGCATTGGACTTTCTTAAACACAATCATCACCAACGATTAAGAACAAGACATTGTCCCCAACAATACAGTCAGTGGAACTCAAACATAACTGAATACAGACCCTACGTAACGAATGCAATGTGAATATTGATACTGGGAATCACATCCATTACAATTAAAAATCAGCTCGAGGCTAGTGATCTCTTGCTACATACAATAATGATCCTGCAATAATTTTAAATCCTCTTAAATCGAAATACCACAGATGGCACTCCTTGTGCGGAAAAATATAGTCCTGGTAGTATTCTGATCCTTAAAATTTTCAGAGTGTTCCATATCGTACAAATTAGTAATAAAGATGCGTGTGCTTTTAGACATCGATTGCCTATTGGTTAACCCTAGTCTTACAAATTTGTTTCAAGTGAATCACCTTACCATCTAGTTGATTTAATAAAGTTCAGGATGTCCTTACTTGGTCTATTGGATAATTCTTCAAGATCACAGAAGAAATTTAGATCTAAGGTGGATAAACCCAGGGCAGTGACAGAGAAAGTGGGTTGTACCCTCACTGGCTTCCTCATCTCTACATCGCCAACATATATCTTTTTCCATGAGTCTTAGTTTTTTCATGTGGTACCGAAGAGAGATATTCCCCGTGATTACTCCTATTAGGATGGAAAAGGATTTTCTATCCTTTTGCATAATTTGGTCGTTTTGTAATTTCTTGTCAAAACAAAGCCATAAGCTTCTTGTAACCACACAGGTGTCTAGGGAGGACCATCTGCTATTGGCCTCTCTACTGGCCTTGATCCCTGCTTCTTGCTTTAATGCGCAAGGCGGGATGAGCACCGAGGTGTCTACCTGTTGTGATATTGACTCTTTTGGCAGTTTGTCTCCCTTCACATTTCCTGGTATTCCTTTGTGCCCAGGAACTCAGCAGTGGGCAACTGTATGCTGTGTTCCAAGAACCTAAAGCTGGAACGGATAGTATAATACCATACCCTTCCTTCTTTCCATATCAACCTTGAAAAAATGGGAGTGACGTTCATTGAATTACTATAATACCGTCGAACGTTTGGGAATACTACATTCAAAATCATTGAAAATGCCTCCAAAAACCAGCCTACCTATAAACAATGCATATATGGACATACTTATGTATGTTTAAATTACAGATAATTTGAATGGCTAAATATGTACTTAGGTCTCATAATTTCGATGGACGTACATACATAAGTATATATGTATGTACATATGTACTGCTTCTCCTTTTAAAAGCGCAAATATGAAACTTAAAGCGGGCATATCTCGTTATGGAATTTCCCTATTGGTACTGATCACTGATCACTAAACAGATATTTTCCCTGTAAAACAGTTGCGCTCAGGAGGTGACGCAAAATTGAATATCTCAAGGAAATCACAGTCAACGAAACATTTCATTTTGTGTCAACTGTTCCCAAATTATAAAACTCATTCATTAAAACGAAAACAAAAGCTGATAGCTAGGTCATCAGCTAAAGCACTAGATGCCAACACAACAATCGAAAAGTATATTTATTATTGGCAAGCGCTGCATAATGAGGAAGAATGTTGTCACTGCTGCTGCAGCAAATTATACGAATGCTGTGTATTATTTTTAGATCAAAAAATAAATTTAATTTCTATGTCATTCTTGATACCTTGGCAATGCTCTTGAGCAAAGGCATGCTCACTGCTCATGTAGAATTGGGTCTGTAGATTCGGCCCGAGTCAGCAGCATGACCTTCCCCTTCGCACATAACTTTTCCGAGCAATTAATTAATTAATGAAGACTCATAAGCCAGCGGATTAGTGCAGAAGGGGGGCCAGCTTATGTTTACTTTCCAATTTTTACGCAAATTAAAAAAAAAAAAGATATTTTCATACATTTACAATGACAAACGATGAAACGCTTTTCTGGCAGTAAAGATCGGCGATTCGATGTAGGTTCGCAAAGTTATTTATGAACAGGAATCTATGCCAAATAAACTTTGGATTACGATTAAGATTCTATGTCTGTGGGGATGACAAAAATTAAGATGATGAAAAACAAAAATAATGAGTCAATGCATTGAACACTGACCTCAAAAAAATTAAGTGGATTATATTGGCTGGCATTGCGAAAAGGGAAGTGTATAGCAAGCAGTACCTTTGTATTTACAAAGAGGTATGCTATATTAATGTATATATGTACTTTTAATCTCTGTAGGTAGACTGTATCTTTGTTTGATTCTTTGGGATTACTTTTAACCTAGACAGATTGGGTTTTGCGGTTTGTGAAAGCTTGTTTGTATAACTGAATGATTGTGACGCTTGCCCAGGACATTTGTGCAAGTAATTGGTTTCTGAGAAAGGTTGGATTTAAATATACTTATGTACATATACTTGCTTTGGTATAAAAAAACAATCCTCTGCGAAGGAATTAATTCTAACGATGCCAAACAAAGAATTTGGTGGTCGCATAAGTAAGTACTTATTCAAATGACTACTTCAGAGCATGCTCGTATCATTTCCACTTTAAAATTCAGATGCAATTCATGTACATATGTACATAGATTTTAATTATTTATTAGTACACTGGCAACTTGTACTCCGGATAATGTTCGTTTCGCCACTTGAGAGCTTACGAGACTGACCGCACAATGTTAATATTCTATTGCCCTTAAGTGTATGTGCACTCAGTACAGTCGACGTTAAATACACACTGTGGTCGACATGTGTGTATGTACGTACATACATACATACATACGTCGACATCAAATTTCCTCAACTCCTAAAACTCCTGTTGCACGTACATATGTATGTTGGTTATGTGCCTAAGGTTTATCCAACTCTGTTTCGAATAATTTGCCCTAAGTTGTTTGGTCTTCCTTAGTTTCGATTTTACCAGTTCAATTATAGGGGAAACCATTTCCGCTTGTCAAGTTCGATTCTATTGCCTCTCGACCTATGCAGTTGTCATATGGTTTACACACTGCCACAGTCCCTTTGGTATTAAACTCCTAAGCCATTGTTTGTATCTCCCTATAGAGTTTGACACATTTTTAGTGGCCTTGGCAACAGATGACATCTGTTTGAAAATCATGCAAGTCACTGTTGAAACACATGACCTCTTTTCAAAACAGCTGAAGGCAGTAATAGATTAAAATACGTAATAAAATTATCCAATTAAAAGACCTGTTATGTGGCCCAGTCTGCTCTCAAACATCGCATTGTCTGCCTGTAGTTCTGAAGTTCTGATGTTATTAGAAAAAATTTTATGAGAAAAAATAACATAGTTTTAGCACCAGAGGGTACACTTAGACGACAAGGATACCAAAAGTAAATAACTGCCATAATGAACCCTACATATCACGAATTCCTGTTTAGGGAGAGCCATAGTATAGCCGCAACAATAATGACTCATTCTGCTTGATGATTTTTCCTTTCTGGTTGCAATCATTACAACAGAAAGATGAAATATTTCATTTTATTCTGTGTGAACCAGAGTCGTAAAAGGACTTACCGTGGATTTTTCGCCCTAACGTTGATATGACAGGACATTAAATAAAGAAAGGTACTCAAAAGACCAGATGTCGTTGAAGGACATAACCAGTATTACTTGCAATGACATTTGTAGCCATATATGAACGAATGTACATGTATGATGTGTACATATGTATGTACATAGAGAGAAAATATTGTTCTTTGAAAGTTTATGATCTTAAGATTGTGCCTAATGTTGGTATTGCTGTACATAGTAAGAAAAATGGAAATCTTTATATCTGTACCTCTAAGCGAACAAAATTTCTGAACAATTTCCGGTTCACATACTCGTACATATGTATCTCAAAAAGTACAGTTTGTGATGAAATCGATAGATAGGATATTTTACTGCGAATAGCTTTAATGAAATCGTAGTTTATCTAGTTCTTTAAAAAGATTTCATACCACCACCATGATAGGTGCGAGATCCTAACGAATGCTCAAGAAGAGAAAGAGATTATCATAGATTTTCTCTCCAGTCGAGTACTTAATATAGCTTAGGAATGTTTTGTTTCAAGAACTTATGCAAACTCGTATCTCTAATGTATCTTTGTTCGAGATACGTTTTGACCAGAAAACCCTTAAGATACTGTGTTCGGACATATCAACGAACGTTTGAAACTTTTCCGTGAGAGTAGACCACATCCATATAGCAGCACGAACTTAAATCAGTCATACCTTGGTGTTTAACACTTTCAATACTAACGGGCATCAGGTTTTTACATAAAATGCCATCATATTCCTAATTATGCAATACGACGCATTATTTAGACCATAAACAATCAATTAACATCATAAAAGATTTTGTATCTCTAAGAAAAACATGTACAGCTAGACAAGCAACCGGTCATAACTCAATTAACTTATCTGCAGATAAGTACAGTATTATATGTAGATTCTTTAATGTCAAACCCAGCCCATAATACAGCATACATCAAAACTATAAGGTCACCATCAAAATTCACATTTTCACCTTTGGGTGAACTATTTTTGGCAACAGATGACTTGCGCGTTATTAAGATGAATGTTCTGTCGATTAAGCCTACAACACATGTGGTTCCAAGTGAATAGTGCCATATCGCACATAGTTAATGATACAATGCAAATAATGCGAAGAAAATTTTCCAGTCGCTTGAATACAGGTGATATCGATTAGCCAATCATGATCCCCTATTTTGATGCCCTCATAATTCTTCCAATTGAGGATACCCAAAAGAAAAAGCATCAACAAGATAGACAACATTATTCAAATATTTGTAAAATATGGAAACTATGTATAGTCGGGTCTACAATAATATAATACTTCGTATGTAATTGCTTAAAGACAAATGAATATAAAATTAACTGACACTGTTTGATTATTATTCATCCCCACAGGTGGGGAAGGCAATCACTGTGAACACAAATCCAATCGAATGAAGATATTGTTAAAAAGGATGGTGTAGAAATAAGTACATATTTACGTCTTTAAAACAAGAATAAAGTAGTTTCTCTGTATTATGTTAATGTGCACGTAAACACGATTCAAAATTTTGTAGACCAAGTTTTGCTAATTTTTAATATTTGTCTCCAATAATGGTACCTACTGCGTGGAAACATCTGTAAGTGTTTTAAAAATGTTGGACCACCTATCGTATAGACCTCACATTCGCACCATATATTCGTGAGATTGAGCGTAGGGTTTTGAACACAAAAATGTCAGAGATAATATCATTTACCGTCGTAAGCTATGCCAAAATTTCCAATCGTCAATAGAATGCCTTGGAGTCCGTGACTCCATATATATATATATATTGAATGCAATGTTGTCGGATGTCAAATGTTAATACAATTATAACAAATGCTAACAATACTACAGCATACCACATGTGAAACATCTAGAGACTAGGGCACAGCCGAAGACTGTTACTAGCTGGAGAAGTCGCCCTTATTAACAAAGTAATGCAATCACCTTATCCGAGGCTGCTTCGTAGCCAATGATTTTTTTTTTCGTGGTAGGGAAGTAACCCGGACGCACAACCCCTCCAATCTGTAGGACCGGTTCCATTTAATATCCCTAGGATACCGAGCTTAGTATTCCGAAGTCAGTATTCGACGAACTATATGAGCTAAATACGCATCAGTCGTTTGAGATGGCTAGGGCATGTAGAGCGAATGGACACCAATGCTCCGGCCTGTTGAGTCTTCGATTTAAACTCGGATGGACAACGCAGTAGAGGAAAACCTCGACTTAGGTGGAGCGCACAAGTATAAGGGACCTCAACGGACTTGGAGTGCGCAACTGAAGGCAGTTAACTAAGGACCGGACTAACTGGAAAGGCTTGTTGGTTGAGACCCAGATTGACCCCGAACCACCTAAGTAAGTAAATAAGTAATATATTCACCAGAGTCAATCAAAACTAGAAAAACTAAATACCGAAATGCACTATTATATGATTTGCGTCACAAATGGTCTACATATTATCTGTCGAAATATCAAAACTTGCTGTAGACTAGCCCGTATTTGCAGACATAATTAGGATCACTGTTCACACATATGTACATACATATATTATAAGTAACACAGATGACATTGTTAAATAAGGAAAACTCTGAGCCGTCCGCATCGCAGGATACATGAACTGGTAAAGTTTAAGAAAATAGAAGCCTCATACAATTCTGTCTCGCTCGATCTTAATAAAGGACGAAATCCCAATTAATTTTCAAAAAAATAACGACTAAGTCATTAGCTCAAATGCGTCACCACCTGTTGACGTTTCATGAAAATTTACCATATTCATCCTCGTATTTATTCAACACGGAGCCCAACTAATCTTCTATTTATAAACACTAAAACGCCTAATTGCAAATAAAACAATATTTGCACATAAAAGTCATTGTGGCTTTATTTTAAATTCATGAGATAGCACGAGTATTTTTGAATTGCAATTCATTCGATAAATAAAAGTGGTTCTTTAAAATAAGGGAATAAAGCGAAAAAAAATATCACCGCGCAATATTCAGATATATGTATGTATGTACCTAAGCCGAGACGAACCAAATTATTTTTGTATCCTTCACAGTTTTTATAAGTGCTTTTTGAAAACATACAAATACCAACCTTCAAGCTTCTGCAAATAGTTTTTTGCGTGCTACCGCATTCCAAAGGGTGGTTGAATACATATTTTTTTTAGTTATTTCCCCCGAGTATAAATCCACTTTGAAGTTATTGCTATTCACAAAAAAATAACCCGAAGTAGATTACATCCCCCCGTTCTGTTTTCATTTGATAAGAATAACAGATATATAATCAAATTTGATCTCTACGTGTATTTTATGATTTCCATGATATTTCAAAAATATAGATACTCACTTTGCTCAATGTGCATACGATTTATGAAAATGCTAAAATTGAATACATTCCAAAAGCATACTATCAAGCTGACGGGTGTGACCTTTAAAATTCAGCAGCTGCAGAACAGGAGCAAAACACTTTCGACACTAAAACTCTTTAAGAAGAGAATTTCCAATTTACTTTATATGATTTATTTATTTATTTATCGCAAAAACTTATTTCACTTGGTCCTCCCACAAATAACGATAGCACTTTGATTTAAAATTTAAAATTTAAAAATCGAAATAGAAGCACTGCAATAATTTTGCATTATATAGATTCTCAGCGCGATACTACTTAACACTTGCACTCACTAAATGAATCATATTTTATGTGTGAATTATTTGAAATGACGTTAACTGAATTGATAATTTGGCATCAAGCAGATCAACAGGCAAGAACGGAACTATTTTGCGTCAAAAATTACAATTCGAAAACACTTGGGACCATTGTCATCCGGCCAACCGTCCTTTGAATCCCAGCAGAATATGCAAACTACATAGCTATGTTCTGCTCAGCGGGCCAAATGCACTCGGTCGAATACGTAACTAAAGCTCGGACGGGGAAACTTTTGTATGAGGAGCAGTACACCGTCATTGACCATGCTGTGTGTGCTGATTGCAACAAAACCTCGCAATGTCTTATTGGCGTCCGATGTGGCAACCTGCAATGGCACAAAAACATTAATCAATTATATTATATTCTTGTGTGCACAAAACATAAAAATTATTGGTGAATAAGAGGAATTTTGGTTCTTGTGGAAGGATTTTATTTGTTTTGTAGTATACTTGTGTGGTTAAATGTATTTTCTTTTGTTACTAATGCATTGGCCTTGCGAAAGAGGAAAGTTTCGTTTTACAGAGTGAAATAATACTCTTAATGACATTTCAAAATAAGGAATTTAATTGTTCATGAAATTAAATTAAATAATAACGCAATAATGATATTAAAATATAATTTTGCAACAATCCCTTGAGGTGCTAAAGTGATTGAATTAAAGGTTACAATTTAAACTTGGCACTTGTATGGTTCCGTCAAATGCACTTAGCTTATAGTTTTCATCTGTAAATACCAGAGACTGAAAATGCCAGCTGTTTTTACTTTATTGTACAAGAGGGCACAATTGGTGATGCTTGTTAGGATTCTGTCTTGCTATGCCTTTGAGAAGAGAAGTTGTCTTAAGAGCAAGCTTAATCTGATTGATATTCTTGGCCAGTAAGTTCAGCATTTCATTACTTTTGGTCATATGGAGACTGGTTGCGTTACCCATTTAGTTTTCTCCCCGAAACAATAAACAAAAAGGTGATTTGAACTAATATTACACGTATTTTTGGTAAAAATAGATTGATACATTATTGTGTCTCCTTTTTTCTCATTATTACATTCTTCCTTTTGCTACTTTTAACTCAATTTGAAAGATAGATTGTAAAGATAAAAAGTAAAGACAATGATATACAATAGCGAGCAAAAAAAATACAAAAATGCAATGCCTATTACTGTTGTTTTACCTCTTGTAACGGTAACAAATCTATTGGTCCTTTCCGGATATTTGTTTTCATTGAATACACAATTGATTTCTAGCAGCAATATGTGCTAGTGCTAGTGTATGCAAATTTGCATTAAGTCCGTAATTAAGAAATTTAATACGAGCAAAAAAAATGCAAATGGCAAATATGGCTACGAAAGTAAGAACAAAACCAATTTTTTTTTGTTTGAATCAATTGCAATGCCCCATAATTAGAAACAACTATCGACTGGATGCAAAGAAGCAATTATTGCGACTGTTAACAACGGAAGATTTATGAAGGATATCGCTCAGGAGTTTGGTCTTGCAACATCAACAATTTCGCGTATTGTGTCCCGATATCGCAAATTTGGTAGTGGACATCCTCGCAAAACAACTCCCCGACAAGATCGTGAGATCACGAAACAAGTGAAAATCCATCCCCTAAGGACTGCCGTGAAAGTTATGATAAAGTGTACAGAAATATTTGATGGCATAAACTATTAGACCTTCGGAGTTCTAACTAATATACGAATACTTACTCGTTAGCTTTAATTCGATTTAAGTAAAATTAGTACTGATATACTAGTAACTTGATATAAGTAAGTAGCAAAAGGAAGTACGTACTCGAATCGGATGGCACAAGTTGGTACTGAGACCAACTCGAAGAATCAAATACATTAATCATTTTTTTCGCTTAATGTACAAATACAGGTCGGGCCAAATACAAGGTTCTTTTAAAAATACAATAAAATGAACAAAATTAAATTTGTTCATGTATTATGACTTTATTAGTAAGAGCAAACATTCCCATTAATTATGGAATACAACGTCGTTCAAGTCTGTGAATGCAACGGCTTCTCGGCAATAACGTGCGGGTTTTCCGAGCCTCAGATGCGGCAATTTTGTTTTGCCTCGTCAGAAAAGATGATTTTTCGCCCAAAATCGTTGTCTAATACATTTTCAATATTTCCCAACGTTGTTCAAGCGTAAAGTAACTCATTTCGTGATACTGACTTTCTGTCAAGATTTCGAAACCTATGATTTAAAAAGATACCACTAGATAGCCCATTCTTTATATCGCATTGTTGTCTATTCCATTAATTTTAATTAAAAAAATATTGTTTTGATTGGATCCAATCATCAGCTTCGACAAATTAAATATAACTAAATATAAATATAGACCAGACAAACCTATTTACTTTGCCTAAAACAAATATATTTCTCAGAAAGGCAATTAGCAAAAAAGTGCATGATTATTGTTGATCTAAAATCACTTGAATCTTAACTATGTATCTTATTGGAAAATCATTTAATGGGAAGTAGGCAGATATTATATTTGAAGGTATTTATTACAAAGAAATACATGAAGATAGCCATCCAATTAACCACCATCTTTTAGAAATCTTTGAAGAATTAAGGGTGAACACCATTTACTTATGTATGTATGTATCCTATCCAAAAACTGATGAATACGAGTAATAAACAACATGTTTGGTGACGAAAATTGCGATTAATCTCCCTTTTTTTCATCCTATTCTGCACCTGAGATCTTACTGCAGTACTTACCACTCTGTCACTATCATTTGTACCCTTGCCATAGGAAACGAAGTTACCACCAGATGCTGGACAACGATATACGTATGTAGGTATACCGAGCCACGGCTCGTGGACAAAATTTGAATTGTGTGTGAGATTGTCGGCAATCAGGGGCCCAGGAAATCACCTATAAAACTGAATTCGTATTTTCTTTCACTCATATTTCGAAAGTAAATACGTACGAGTATGTAAATTTCACAATTAGGACTATAATAACAAATCCAAGTCATTTCCCTCTGATCTACAAGGGGCTGTCTTTATCTGAACCGCAACATACGACCATGGTAGCTAGTTTAATATAGAATATTGGCAATCAAATTGTGTTTGTTTGATTATAATTAAATATGCAATTGTAGTTTTTATTAAGGGCTCCAAAACAGAATCTAGTACAAATATAGGATTAAAATCTACAACAACAAGTCAAGCAATAATTTTCATGTCTATTAGAGATTCCGGATATTTATCTAATAGTAATCAACACTTAAATGGCTTCGATATTGCACCATACAAATAGCCATCACCCCTAGCACACACTCACAGGGCACCTGTCAATACGCACTTCAATCAATCAATACGTACTTAATCACATTAATAAACTGCGAACTGCGTAAAATGAAATTATCTAGATGAAATTTAAAATACCATGGTATTTTCTCTTTTCAGGTAAAGGTTGATTGCGTGAGGGATATAATAAATGACTTAACGAAACACACATCTGATACATTTAATTTCTCATTAATTGGGCAACTTAAGCTTTAGGTACATCACTAAGGATTGCAATAATAGCTCTTGTTTTGTGGTTTTATATAAATTACACAAAGGAGAAAGAAAAGACGATTTTTGCCATTTAGGACAAATCAAAGGCATTTTAATCCCTTACAAAAGTTTTTACCTACCATGGTTACTGCCATTAGGGTATCAGGACCAACTTTGAAGAGTGCTAGAGAAAGAAGGTGATTTGATTTATTTGTTCGCAGAGGTGTCGATTTGGACAAAAAAAGCATACTATAGATCAGGTGACAATGCCCAGTTTGGTTCCTACACAACTAAAGTGCATCCTACAAAACCTACTAATAAATCAATTGTATCCCTTGACTCACAGATTGCAACTACTTTTCTTTTCCAGTGAAGAACATATTCCAGATTCCAGTGCAGAATAGATTTTCGAAAAAATAAATCGGAACTTTCCACGAAATGTAATTTCTCAGAAGATACATCACCGGGAAAATTGTTAAAAAACACATTAATCTTTTAATCGATGTGCTTTTAATTACAAGATACGGTGGTACTTAAGACACCAGTGAGACAAACCTGGAAGGGGGGTAACCGGCAAGTATCGTAAAGGTGTTTCAAATAGGGATAATAAATACTAAAATCAATTTAAAAATACATGCGTGTATGTAGGTATGACGGATGACATTTGGTTTTAATGTTACCTTATCTTTCATTAGAAAAACATTTACGAGCAAGAGTTGACGAATATACGGGTAAACCTGAAGCCTGAAGTGCAAGGCAATCTTTCGTTGACTCTTTTCTGGAATTATAAGACAATTTTTTGAAGTACTAATTAGAATATGGTGAGTGAAAAAGGGTATTACGAAAATTATGAAAAAAATTTTATAAAAATCATTCCACAACTAAAGGTAGTACATATTTGCACGTGGATTAAGCAATTAGAAGATTCAAATGCAGTAACCTTACTAACCGAAAACGTTGTTGCTGTACGCAAAGGGATGGAAATGTAGATTCCAAGAAACTGCTGGAACTCGGGGCCTAATTGGGTTCTTTGTAGTGAATTATTCATAAGGAACATACATAGATTCGCCGATTTTGTTAGACATTCGATGTTGATTTCTTAGTTTGTTCCCAACTTGGATATGATTTAATCACTGGACGAATACTCAAGAAATAGCTGAAAAAGGCAATTGAAATTCTTTATTTTAGAAAAACTTTGCTTAAATTATTATCATAAGTTCCAAGCCAATGGAAATTCACAGGTTGGTACTGGAAAAATCTCCACATGACAAAAAAATTTAGAGACCGGTACTAACATCGAAGCACATTTCACCGCTCAGAGGAGAAGACGCCTAATTCCTCTGATTCGGGCTGAGCATTTCACAAAAGACTTGGTTTATGAATGACAGAGGGAGAGCCCCAGAGGGAAAAAGATTTGTCGTAGCGCTTCTTTGACGTCTCTCGGGCTAGGTTAAAGATGACTAACGTAGAAACAGAGATGAATTCTTCCTGAACACCTATGTTCATAAGATCTTAAAATCCTTTGTCGTGTTCAACACGGAAACGATTTTTCTCAGTTTCATTGGTCCTATCTTATTTTTGCTATACACACGGCATTTGCTATACCTCAACCATGTAGCTTCATAAGCAAACGATACGGCTTTTCTAGCAATGGAAGGTTCCATCGAATTAACAATCGAAAAATCTCAATGACTCCCGGATAAATTATAGGCATAGGCAAACATTTAGAAAATTCTAAAATGGAAGTCATACATACCTATGTTGAAAGAAACCCAGCAAGGTCGGGCATCATTTCAGACAAATAAATTGGGAATTTTAATTGAAAATGACCTTTAAAAGTGGGCGGGACAATATATGAATAATATTTTGTTTTAATGAAATTATGACATGTGGACATGATGTATAAACAGACGAACGGATATGTCTTATCCGTTTTTGTTATTGATACTGGCTATGAATGTACTGTATATATGTACATATGTATATACTGTATAGGTATAAGGTCCATCTCAATTATTTCTCTATGTTCCTAACTACGTATCCTCAGGATAGTGTATAGAGTAAACCTTATGTGAACCAATAAAAATTAAGAAAAATAAACTCTCGATTGACAAAAATATAGAATGTATATCAATATTTGTTCAATTCGTTTTTATAGAGAACTATTTTAAGTATGCATCAACAATTTGACTAACTAACCATGCATACATATAGTTAGCTCTTCTTTCGACCATCAAATAACGTGATTTAACTGACTGTGGCAGGATGCATGGTTTCCGATCAAACTTACAAAAGTATCCACACCATATGAAAGTAAAGTAATAACGAATGAAAGCTTAATTAAAATACATATATAAAATTGGTTTCATCAAAACGAATGTGGGAAAAATATGTTTCATTGGCTTTTTGAACTTGACGAATGGTATAATTATTGTAAAGTCAAAAATATAGAATATATCGCGGGCTAGACCATTAATTGAAAGAAACCCTCCTTAATTAACCAAATTGGTACACATATGTACTACATATAAAGGTAGATATTGTTTACGTTTTTTGCAGTCCCCCTATCGATCTATAAATCAAATCGTTGCAAATTATCCATTGTATCAATAAAAAATATATTCGTGAATATATCTGTATAAATGTATGTACGTATATATTGTACATTTAACATACGCATAGGTGGAGTGATTTAAATTGTTGGAGAAAGGGTGCTCGTTTGTGGCAATAAACTCATTATTCTGAAAGCAATTAAAAAATTTAAAAAATTCAAGCTCTGGTTAATGCCAGAGGCTATGCCTTTTATAATCAAAAAAAGCTTTTTGCCTTGCGTTGTTAAATTGAAGATAACACTATAATTGGACTCTTTTGTTTAAAGAGCTCCAAGTCTCCGTTTTAAGGACAAAGCTATCGCGGATGTCAGAGCGCTTGTTCAGGCAGCAGCGTGCCTCTGGATCGAAGGGAATGGAAGGCTGCCGTGTCTCAGGCAGGAACTCTTCACGGGTCGGGAGCTCGTTAGGTAAGTGCGTACAGTAAGATTTTGAAAAAGTCAGTTCTCGATCAGGGCACTCATTTTTCCGTACTGTTCAAAGCAAGCGTTGCCTTTTATTTTAATCAAATGATTTATAGAAAAAATTAAAAAGATTTTGCAACCAAATGTGGAACTAAGCCTCCAGGCCCGAATGCTTAAAAGTTGGGTATTCCTCCACATAAAATTACCAACTACTTAGTTGAATGCATGGACTGATCTATTTTGCATTAGCCACAAACAAATTGGGACATGGTTTGGGAAAAATGTCATTGAATCCAGAAAAAGTAAACTAAGCCAAAGAATGGAGTAGAATCAAAGTGCATACTTGAAGAATATACTTGTTCTTGGTGAATTTCATATACCAGTATATTGTACTTATGTTTTCTAATACAGTAATTATAATACAGGGGTATTTAGTCCCAACATCGACATAGCCATCCATTTCACTGACGAGTCAAAAATTCATACATATGTATTCTTACTTATAGAAGTAGTGCTAAGAATATGTAACGTAGCACCTGAACCCACAAGACAATGAAAGGAATGCCAGAGAATATTACCTTTTCATTTGCAGGCAAGTAACTATAAAACCACGATTCCTCCCATTAAAATAAAATCGAAATTTGTACATTTTTATTGCGAAAAACGAAGCGGTTCTTGGAGCACAGTACAATGTAAAGCTCCACTGAGTTTCCAGTCACTTAGAATGCAGCGAATCTCAAAGGCTCATCATCTGGAAAAACTCAACACTACACCCAAAGCTAAATTGACTTTTCAATTGATTGCCCAGAAGCCACCCTATTTGTGCTGAAATGTCATTGAAAATTGGAACCGAATACACAAGCAACCGAAAACACAAACAATTTCTTACAGCAGTAGGGGAACCTCATCAAAATGTACAATTTGAAATTCAGATTAAGACCTGGTGGTCAGCATTAACATTACGATGTAATAACTACTAATTATCACTAATATGTAAAGCACACGAGCCACTAAGGGTAACAAGGGATAAGAGGCTGCCATTAATTAATAACGTCCTCTATAACAAGGAGAATTTATTCATTTGTAATGGAGAGTAATTTCTTGCACAGACTTATGTGTACATGGACACAAGCACAAGGATAAACGGAGATAATTTATATTGAATCCACCACATCCAAGAAAAATAATGTAACCTTAATTATCAAGAGAGAATACGTGCGCGGGTCGAATGCTTTATCCTTTGAAATTGAGCAAATAATCCTTCTCGAAATGAATTCCAAGAAAATAATGTCGCTTTTCCTTTGCAACTGCAAAATTAATGTTAATCATGACAATGTATTGTAAATGTCATAAGTCAACAAGTAATTTCGTAGCTCCCTGAGTTATTGACTCAAAAGGAAATGAATATCTGTATACGGACTTTAACTAAACATATCACTTTACAGCACCACTTGTGAACATCTATTTTAAAATAATAAGATACTCGATGGTTTCATGTGAAGCGAATTAAATATTCACAGGTGACCTAATTCAGAACTACATACATACATTAAATGCACTGAAATAAAATTGCACGTAATATGTCCCAACATAATAGTCGTGACTTCGAAATCATTACGTGTATGCTCGTCTAGTCCAATCGGAGTTCCCCCGGTCCCATATAATCCACGGAGATGTGGAATTTAATACTTCCTCCCCTGCACTTGATGCTGGTTCGTGACCTGGAAAGCCCATCTAGTTAGCGATAGTCACGCAATAAAATAAGAAAAATGGTAATTTTAAAACACGCTTTAGAAATCGATCTCACGCTATTTGTTTTAGCTCGCTTAAAAGGGACAAGTCCTGGCACATATTACTCTCGCTTGTATCCTTTACTCAAACAGTTGAAGTAAGGACGTGGTGATAAAATAAATGATGTGCAAATACTCGACAAGCATTTAAATTGTCGTTCTTCCTTCCAATATTTTAAGGATGCTAACCAACCATAAGGACTCTCACTTAAAGCCAAAGTGTAAATCTGGAAAAAAAGAAAAATAACCACGGATTTGCTGTGAACAATAATGTGTACATTTTTGCACATCAGCACTCGGCTATTAAATTGTGCACGTTTGCATTTTTTATTTCCTTCTTTTTTTTTTGCAAGTTTTATGAGGACAATAATCCTTTTTGGTTTTTTTTTTAGAGTAAAAGGTTATTATAAACCCACAGTGTATTCACTTCATCCCTAATGGATAGAATAGGTTTGTGCACACCGTGGTTTACCTATAAATAGATCGAAAAATGCATTTTTTATCATTTAAAGGCATTAGATCCGATTAACGCATTAATATGAGAAAAAGATCAAAGTAGAATGAAATAAGGTGGACGACCTAATATTCGCATATACATACATACATATGTATATACGTACATATACGTAGTCTCAAATACGGTCAGTTTACAGTTGATAAATTGGAAGAAATTGGTTTACACCATGCGTTACCAAAACAACGTCGATAGTCCACTGATATTCACAAACGTATGATATGAGTACGCAACTAGAATGATCATCTCAACCCAAGAGCCGTAGATAAGAATTTATACAATATCAAAACGATATATGTATGTATGTACGTACTTATATCATACATACACATGTATGTACAAATCTAATGGCTTTACATCAAATAAGAACGGACTCAGTCACATGTTCATCACTAAGATAACGAAATCGTAACTATTATCAGTATGCAAGCTGTTTTCTGAATAATATATGAGAAAAATTGACAAAACATTATTCGTACAAGCACAAACAACGTTTTCTAACATGTACTCAGGCAGGATATTTAGAAAAATATAAATTTAAACAAAATTGAGAAAAACTTATATGGCAGCAAAAGATATCTTTGAAAGAGCGAACACTTACCCTCAGACTAGTTTGCGAACAACTGTGAACTGGTCGGTCATTTTTACACGATGCTTAGGGATATTGTTCACAAGTTTAATAAGGAGGGAAATGCAAGCCTTCCATTTCTGAATTCAATAAAAAGACAGAACTGGAAACGCTTTTGTTTCGAGCAAAAACAGAACTAAATGAAATAGAGCCAACTTCACATAACTAAAACCCCTGCTCCCCAACTCCTGTAGCCCGCAGGCAAAGCGACTGTTCACTATATCGAGCGTTCTAACAAGAGCTGTCATTTAAAATTTCCAGTACCCATTCATAGTCTGCTGACTTCAATTCACGTCCCAACATGATTTAATAAGAAAGTAGGCCTTAAGTAGCTCAATAATGACCAAAACCAACGCCTAAGAACTTTGCGAAATGTTTCGCGATATTTTCACCAGTTTTGTTGTTAATTTATATTACTTGTGGAAGTGTGTATCGAACCATATTCATAATCCATCAAAAGTCTTCTAAATACAGAATGGTGCGAAATTTACAATTACTGCTAAACAAATACGGCACTTGGACTTCCTAAAGAATAACTCTTGCTTTGGGTTGACTGAAACGACTCCTACAAGATCTTATTTAACACAAAACGTTTAAAACATTTTAACCATGTCTAATTCAATTCGATAGTTCAGTGGTAGCGAACCCATCTCGAGGCATGCTGCGATGTACATACATATGTATGCACAATGTATTCCCAATATTGCCTTGATCTGCATACAAATTGATCCCTTTTGCTACTAAACGAACCTAAACCAAAGCTTTTATCCCATTTTTTATTACCTCCTGTTTTGTGTACCTTCATTCTAAGTCACTTGTGGGTTTCTAAAAAATTATTTTCTGGGGTTTTTATTCACTGAATTAAACTTCACCTATTTTTTCCTAGAAACAGATTTAAGCAGAATGTTCAATAGTTTTTGGATTTAAGCAACCACCCAAGCCGCTAGCGCCCATTAACGACATAAGTATGTATATATTTGGATACGAGTATCTGCATATGTACCTAAGCATGTGAGTATTTCTAAAATCTTTTCGTCTCCATCTACTTATGCGGAAACTGGTATCCGCAGACATCTGTGGGGCTTTCTAAGCATTACGAGTACACATGCTCCTTTGCCTGAAGAAGACTTTATAACAAATTATGTTTACATTTTGATTGAATTAAAATACTCAGAGGGGAAATGCAACAAACGCAGTCCTGTGGAATTCTGTCGTGGAAAGGCATAATTCAATTTTATTTCCACCAGGAATTTTCGTAGAATATTAAAGAGATTACCAGTCTTATTTTGCTGGTGCATTTTTCTCGTCTCAGATGCCAGAGATCAAGTTTTCTTCAAATGAAATTTGCTTCACACCCATTATGTATACGAGTTATGTATGTATTGCTGTGTAAGTCCAAAATAATGCTCCAACATTAACATAAATAAATAAGACAACCTGTAGCATTTCCATTCATATCCATTATACTGACTTTAGCAAAAATACACATTTATTGTAAGTACTTGGGGAGCACTTTTATGATGAATATTTGTTTTCACACTTAAATCTGGAGTACATCTTTTCAACTGAAGAACACCCTTCTAATCGAATCCATTTAACATATTTAACTGACTCTGCAAAGAGGACTAACACATCCTTTATCCAGACTCTATGGGCAGTAAAAAGTAATGCAAGATAGACATATGTATGTAAATATATATTTAATTTGTTATGATTATTTATCATGGAACCACATTAATCAACTCTGAAGGTAGAGCCAACAGTCTTCCTAAAAACGCTGAATAAAAGTGCAGAATTATGAAGTGAAATATTGCAAAGAACGTTTATTAATGTCTGCAGTTCTTTCATTTAACTTCCAACCTTTTCCAAACAATTTAAATATGTAAATTATTCGATGCATATGATTTCGATTTAATTTTTTTTCATCCCTAGTCCCAATTTAGGGAATTTTTTTTTGCCGCCTGGGTGCACTTGGATCCTCGGATGAGTAAACCTGTTAATTTGGCAAATCGATTCGCAGCAAAATGAAGTGAAGTAGGTTTTCACATGTATGTACATATGTACAGAAATGTATAGAAATGCATATATACATATGTATGTAAAATCTATTCAACTTTCCAGTGCCAGTCACTGCTAATAACTTTTGCAGCCAGGATTGAAGTGCAGATGAATATTCGCGCCGCGATTGCACGTTCCATTGTTTTGTTCATAGATATTGAAATTCGGAAATATAGGAAACAGCATACAACTTTTCAGTGACTTTCTTTTGTAAAATTTGTTGAGGATGCGATGAATATCGTCGTTAACCCTTACATCACCATTTTAAATCGTCGCCATTTGAATACCTTTCCAGAATTTCCTTTCTTATTCCTTTCTCTCTTGGTTGTTTGTTCTGCATACGAACTGAAAATCATAGTTACAGGTGATAAAAACCAATTTCAATATCAATGCCTTTTTCAAACCACATTTTCAAAATTCCATAAGTGAATCCATGGGACTATGGGTGGTATACGTAATTTTTTACTTGCACCTATACCTATAGGGCAAGTATTGTATTCGTGCAAAACTTGGAACTCGAGATTTTAATCAAACTTGACATTACTATAATGGAGAAGTCCAAAAAAGTAGGTCCGCCAATGCCGTCTGTCTGTCTGTCTGTCTGTCTGTGCACGAGGCTACAGCCTAAACGAGTGGATGGATTTAGATCAAACTTCATATATAGGGTCTGTGTTATAATCCCTGGAGGCGAAATCGGAATTTTCATTCTAACCTCAAAATTAAGGGTAGTTTACTTAAGGCCGATTTCAGTTAAAAGGGATTTTCTCGAAAACGGCTGTAACGATTTTGATTAAACTTCATATTTCAATTAGTCTAGTCAATTGCAATCAGATGATGTATCGTGCTGCTTACCAAAATTGGCAACAATGGTACTTTACTTATAATTTACTTTACTTATAAAACGGCTCCAATGATTTAATTCAAATTTAATATTCGGACTAGTACGAAGTAATGCAACATGATGGCGTACCACGTTTTGATCTAAGTATGATACAACGGTGCTTAGGACCAAGGTGACTAAAAGTCGATTTGCTTGAAAACGCCTTCAACGATTTTATTAAAATTTTCACATAAGATTAAACGTCTCAAATCCTATCAGGAACTGTATCACATTTTTGGCCAGAAGTTAGTATAACGGTATTTTTCGCGAAATCGAGCAGTTGGAGCCAATTTATTCGAAAACGGCTCCAACGATTTTTATTAAATTTTATATTAGAATACGCCTTTTTAAACCCTATAAGATGGCATACCACGTTTTTGGTTAAAACTGCCTAAAATTCCACTTTCCTTACAACCAGCTTAATAAAAACACGATTTTCATATCATTATTAGCCAAACATGAATTTTATCCCTACTTCTTCCTACTGAACCGATTTTCAAAATTATATACCATTGCAAAAGATTTTCCTAGAAAACAGCTGTTGTCATGGAAACGTTTTTTTCCTTACGATACAGGTTTTGATTGGTGCGCACGTGCTACTGGATTTGTCTGAAATTCATTTTCATTGGTTAAAAGACAGAGAGAGAGAAAGAAAATATTGTTACATTTTTAGGGACTTACTTTGGCATATTCACCGGAGTTCAAAGGCAATGAATTTGAGTGAAATTGAAGAAAAATTAACGACGATGCTTAATTTTCAAGAGCTTTATCAAATCCTACAGATGATATATGACGTTTTTGGACAATCTGTTTAGAACGATGGTTTACTTATAGTCAACTTACATATGCTTACCTACTTATGTATATATCTGTTTATTTATTTTTACCTCAAATACACACAAGAATTCGGGACATAGGTGCAAGTTTGTACCGCCCAGTCGTGCACTTTATTTCTTATTGAATTACAGCATGAAATTACGCAAAACCAAGTGTTTTCTTATGTGGGAACCGTGGCTCAGTGGTTAGTGCGTTGGACTATGGAGCAAGGGTTTCGAGGTTCGAATCCCAGTCGGAACACCTAAAAAGTTTTTCACGGCTCCACATCTCGCGAGCGTCTGACAAACATTCGAGTGTACAACTGTCCTGAGAAAGCTTCTCAAATAACAAATTGTATAGGCCCCTTTCATTCGTGTAAAGAATATAACACGCACAACACGAATGGTATTTATTTATTTATAAATGTTTTCTTAAGACTGCTAGAGAGGCATACATATATTACTAATTGCCTTAGATGACATAGCGATTGTAGTAAAGAGTTCCTTTTGATTTTGTTTATATTTAATCACTTTTTTATTTTTGTATTAACATAACATGTACATGTTGATTTAGTTCCAATTTCAGTAAAGAAATGTAACAGGTTAAATAAAGTAAATAAATAAAAAAAAAAGATGTGACTGAAAACAAGTATCACTGTTAAGTTCATGAACTGACTGTTCATGTTCCTTCAGTAAGACAATGGAGGTTCGCTGGAACTAAATTGAATTGTTCAAAAAACTAAGCCGAAACCAGAGGTAATTTTAAAATCTTTTTAATATACAATGCTTTGGAAAAGGTGCCACACTGTTAGCGTTGCTTCCCTATAACATACTCCCTATATATACTTGTACAAACGATTTCTTAACGCGAAGACGCGTGAAACACGCAACTATAGTATTACAACGGAGAATTACGTCTACAATATATAATTCTTTCGATATCATAATTATACTAGAACCGCTTTTGATTGAAATACAACGTATTAGCCAATAGGAGAAAGTTCTTTATTTCAAAAGATGTAAGTTCACATTTTATAAATTTATTGTTCATTATTTCACAATATATATCTCTGGCATAAGTTTTGTAAGTCAGAGATCAGTTTATAAACAGTATTTACAATTTCAAATTGGTTTTAGTGACAATTATAATTACTTAATTATGGAATTCTCGCAAAATTTAAATACTAGAACCTACATACATATGTTGGCCATCGTCAAGTATTTTCTGGCATTCTATTAAAACATTAAAGTTACCTATCATGCTTCCCCTATTGCTGTCACCTTTCCTGAACAATTGAACGATGACACTTGTTGTGAAAACTTCATCAACTCGTTTCCTTTGTAAAATTTGTTTAAAGGTCCGTACCAGTGCTTCTGGTCTTCTTCCTCTGGGTCATCACGTTTAATTAAATGGAAAAATAAAATGTAAGTTCTTCAGAGTGAAAGGAAGTGAAAGAAGTAAACATACACATATGTGACCCCTTTGACATTTCCACAAGTTCATTAAACTGTTAAGCAAAGTATAAACTTGAACTGAATTTCAATCTTTTTTAACTCAAACCCCTGGCAAACTTCTACGTCATAAGACAGCTTTTCAAAACCAGTATTTGCTTAAAAGAATATGCCAATGTTAAAACTACTACCACCAAGACTCACCACGTGGGTCAACATCACTGTAATGTGCACGTATTTCTGAATCTTTTATTTATTTCACAATCTACATTTTTATTTCTGTTTACACAGCAAAACAGCCGGTGCTACAGGGAATGCAAATTTCAGCTTTAATAGGAACTTAAGGAGTTTTCAGTGTCAAGGTTGATTCTGAGAAAAGAAAGCATAAAATTGAGCACAATTTCCAGAGCACATTTCCAGTATAGATTTCACATTCTGAGCTAATTTTCGAAAAAAAAAAACAAGATTTGTTGCAGGCGACGAGCGCTTGGTCTGGTCTGTCTCCTATTAATAAATATAAATCGCTCTTTGCGTGCCGACGTCTGGGAAAGTAGCCATTAAAGCGTAAAATAGCTCGGTTTTATTACAGCCATAAAAACTCCTACTACTTCAGCTCACGGTCCAACCCCTGCAGAAAATAAAAAAAAAAAGAATAATTGGATTCTTTTATTAAATCAGTATGGGGTTACTCCAATTGTGAACAGACATTGACTAATCACATCATTTGCTTGACAGTTATTAGCGCAAAGTATTTTGCATCGAAATTAGGCAGGGGGTACCTATTTTTAAAGCACCTCTGCCGAAAACTAATACACAAAACTTCCTACCCAGGTGACATTTAGTGGCAGCCAGAAACAAATTGAAAACAATCAAATCGGACACGTAAAGACAACTTCAATATTAGTCACAACACAACGTGTCGCTGTTCTTGTCTCGCTGTGTGCCCAATTTCCTGCCTCCTTCTCTTCCGTTCGCATTTTCTTTTCATAGTCAAGGGTGAAGCAAATACACAACACTTGCTCGTAACCTTCACAACAATTCGTATTATAAAAGCTCAGAAGGTTTGCAAAAGGGGTGGCTGTCTACGTACACTTTAAACGGCTGGTTTGGGTATTATATTTATCCTGGCGCTGCTAATAGGATTACATTATCAACGTGAATCGTTACCTCATTAACGCAGATTTTCTTGTACTAAGTAAGCCCCAGGAAAAATAGTTTTTATTTCGTGAAAGAGAAAAGCAGCAACCCGCCCAATCCACGCACATACATAATTTCAATGTTAGATGGAAATCGCGGCAAAAAGATACTGAGATACAGAAAAGAAAAACACATTGATTATTAGAACTATTTTTAAAATTTATCGACGAGCTCTGTTGGTGGAGGCATTCAATTTAATGGTATATACACACATCTTCCTTAAATGCAGAGAAGCAATTAAATATAATCGTTAAAGTTAATATTAAATGCATTTTGTTGTGGTTTAACTACAAACAATGAAAGCGAAATGGCCGATTAACCAAGGCGATTCAGCATACATATGCGGATTTGCGTATTCAATTGTCATTCTCTTGATTTATTGTGGTTTACATTATTCCAACAGATACATTAATTGATTTATGACACTTTTTTTATTTTTCCCTCTGTTTCTTTTTGTACCCCTAATAGCAGGTTATTTATGTCTCAAGCAACGTATGTTTCTATAAATATACTTGCGTATTCTGTCTGAAGATATCACTAATAAACACGATTTTTTTCATGTTCTGGATCAACGATTCTGCTAATTGAATTATTCGGTCACGTGTAGTAAGGTTTACAGTAAAAAAATGAGAAAAAAATAAAACGAAAAGAGCAACATCACACTTTGGGCCAGGGAAAAGATTTCAACATTCGTTTATATTTTTATATTTTATGATATATGTAAGATACTTTAATATCTCTGTGGGGGGCATAGCAAATTTGGAGGTCCTCCGAGGGTGTTCTTGCGTATGTGGCGTTGATAGATTGTTTTTTTATTCATCAGATAGGCATATGAGCACGAAGTAAAATCAATTTAGTGTTTTGTACTAAATTTTTCACATGTCTTTCTTATTACCTGTTGTTCGTTTGTTTGGGTTTTCTTAGAATTTAATGAGATATGCGACTTGACACAAATTATTATTATTTTCTCTGGGGCTACGTTAGATCCTTACTCTATGCTTACCAGCCAACCACTTTGGATGAGCTCGATACCAACATTCGAGACCCTATTGCTGAAATAACGCTCCCCCACATATTTGACCGAGTCATCAAAAATTGAACCGACCGCTTAAAGCACTGCCAGCGAAGCCGAGGTGTCCATTTGAATGATGTGCTTTCCATAAATAAGAGCATGAACATAGCTTCAAAATAAAGGCAGAATCAATTCGTTTATTAAAATCTTTTTTCCTATCGTTCTAACCTGGTCACCTTATAATACATATATCTATTTTATAGGAAACGAGGAGCATTCTCTTATACCTTGTAATTTCACAGTTCTTTCTTGTTGTTCATAGAAGTTTTTTTTTTTATGAAGTATTTCTTATGATTATACATATGTATATGTCATAATGGTAACTTAATAGTTTCCAAACCTAGGTGTATAAAATTAGCAATTATGATTTTATTTAAATTCAAGTGTTTAGTTCAACATTTTAAAAATCGTAAAAATTACGATATTCGGGCTCGTTTCATAAACTTCGAAATAAACTTTATTATTTGTTACCCAAAGTAAAGGAGATTCTTATAACACCTAAAGTTTTAGAATTTTTATAAGTTTTAAAACCTAGTCTTTAAAAAGCGGTACTGAATGTGCACCATGTGTACTTGGCGCAACAGGTCGATGGGACCCAGGGCCTAGCTTCTCACAACCATTCGTGTTGTGCGTGTTATATTCTTTACACGAATGGAAGGGGCCTACTGTTTAATGCCGTGTCCGAAGGGCAATTTGTTGTTTGAGAAGCTTTCTCAGGACAGTTGTACTCTCGGATGTTTGTCAGACGCTCGCGAGAGGTGGGGCCGTAAAAAAACTTTTTTTTAGGTGTTCCCACTGGGACTCGAACCTCGAACCCCTTGCTCCATAGTCCAACGCTACTGTATTTTAAAAACATTTCTTTTTAGTGTTATCGCTGGAAACTAGAAAAATGTTTAATTATCAGGCCTTATCACAAAATTTTATTTGAACTTGTTTATCTCGGCAAACAAAATCCAAAATCGACAAGTAGGTAGTAACCAAGTAAATTTGTGTTCACATTCAAACTTATTTGAAGATCAGTTTGATGAATGTAAACAAATGTAAAACGAAAATTCCCTTCGATCTTCGTGACCTACGAAAAAAAATTTAGTGTAAGAAAAGTCAAAGCTGCGGGAGATGAGTTGAAAAAGCATGCACCAACTCATTTACAAAATATGGAAGGACGAAAGTATACCCAGTTTCGTTTGCCCGGTCCTTAAGAAAGGCGCCAACTATAGAAAATAAATCACCTACAAGATCTTATCTACTGCACTGTGTGAACGCTTAAAACCTATGTATTTCGCAACGAGCGCAAAACTTTGAGGTAGTTAAGGACTTTGTCTACCTAGGAACCACAATAAACTCAGATAATCACACCAACGCTAAAATCAAACGGAGATTAACGCTTCCCACTCAATGCTTCTTTGTGTAGTCCTTTCTCGAAACTCTGTATTAAACCCTTATCATCTCCTGCTCTACGGTTGCTCTCGGTTGTTTTGACAGAAGAATACTTCAGATAATGCTTAATTCCGTATGCATAGGTGTAGAAAAAGATACAACCACAAGCTGTATGAGTTTGACCTAGTCAGAAAAGTTCAAAACCAACGACTTAGATGGCTGGGTCACGTTGAGCGGATGAACAACAATACTCCTGAGATTCTTTAAATCCACCCCTGGAGGACGGGAATGGATCTCAACCAACTAGGAGTGTAAAACTTGAGGCAGCTGACTAAAGATCGAGCTGTCTGGAGAGTCTTGTTGGCTGAGGCCTAGGACCTAGGTCCACCCGGACTGTAACGCCACCTTAAGTATGTAAGTAAGAAAAGGTACGGCAACCTACAGAGTCCCTGAAATGCTTTGCTAACCACACAAGAAGAAAAAAAAGTTAAGTAGAACTTCTATTGACAGACCTGAGTTTACTCTTTCACATGTACATATTTTGTAGCATACTGACATAAGGAGTTCCCATACCCTTCAATTGTGAAATTTTTTCAGTTGTATTTCTCTCGAGAATCTCATCTTTATTAAATGGCAGATGATCATTTATAGTAGGTTATGTAGTCATATTTCATTGCTGAAATTATCTATATTTATGTACACATGTGTGTATGTAAATATATATTATTTGGAGCTGAGTCGTCCAGCAGTAAAGTTGTCAAGTTATCTTTAACTATACTATATACCTACATACTTCCTTATTTACCTGGAAGTCAACTCAATAGGATCCGTAAGTATTGATGGGGAGTGGGATATACGGCCCAACTATGAGTTGTAAGAAGTATATTACAATTGTAAATAAGTCCTAAGATTTCAAATACAACGACTAAGAAAGCTAGGATCAGTATCACAGACACGCCAACGTTCCGCCTCAGAAAGTGATGATCAAAGTAGAGAAGAGCTTAACCAGCTGTGTTCGAATTCGAAACCAATTAGCTAACAATCGAGATGGCTAAAACTCCCGAAATTATATCTTTTTTTAAACGGAAACAAATCATGCTATGAACCTTTCTGTAAATAATATTCTTGTTCTGTGTGCAATTATAACACCTAGTCTAGCGTTCATACATATCTACATACTCATATATGTATCTAATTATGAATAAAGCAAAAGGAACTCATTCTGTGGATATCCAATAAGTTGTAACTCACGCGTCTCATCTGTCACTTTTTAACATCTTCATATCTTGAAAAACATTTCCAGTCAGAATTTCTTCCATACTTACATACATTCAAAAATTAAAACATGATAGCCGTTTGAAAAGAAAACTCCCTCGAGGATATGTGTACATCAAATGTCACTGAACTTTGCAAAGGTGCAAGAAGTTAAATCAAAGAACCTAGTGTATTCATTTTTAATGCTCCTAAACTCAATTCCACGTGAATCGAAAAACCAAACTCTTTCAATTGGCCTAACTCCGCATCTCCACTATCGGATGTGCTTCCATGTCCATGCTATAAAATGTAAAGATTCTCTGTTTCAATTTCTTACTAGAATTACACTTTAATAATTGAAAATTCTCTTCAAAATTCACCCTTTTTGTTTAAAAGTGTCTTAACATACCTCCCTTCCTTTCCGCATAAATTATTAAAGAAGTACACTTCATTTGGCCCTTCAGTTCTTTTCCTTATACCACTCGGTCGGGCAAAGCTCATCAAAAACGAGATGGAAATAATATTTCCCGAACTTTTTAACCCTTGGGCGTACATTCTTAAAGAGGTTTATTGTTGACGTTAGAAATTCAAATTTTCTAATGACAAAGAAAATTTCCCAAGAAACAAATGTAATCAACTTGAAACTGTGCAAAACCGACAAGGAATACAATGTTGGAAACTTTCCCTTCGCCGCCGCCGCTAAAAAACTTATGCTCGTTCAAAAAATCGATAAAATGCAATTTGAATACATTTAGCTAAAGCACAGACTAAAGGCACTTAAATACAATTACGAGCAATTTCGACTAACCAACAGTGTCAAAAGATTCGTTTGATTACAAAACAGAATGCCATGCAGTTGAGATAAAAATGTTAATAAAATGATAAATGGATTGTAGTCATGTTCGGTTCGATGTGGGCAACTATCTAAGCTTGTACATATATTTGCTTTTAAGATCAATCAAACCTAATAGAAGGGGAATATATCCTATCACCATATCACAGTGTTTTGCGTACTAAACCGTTTCGATAGGTATGCAGTGGATACATGTATCTAAGCCCTGTAATTTTTGTCAATGCAAACCTATTGTTTTTTTGTTTCATTAAAGTGAAGATAAGAATGTGACTGTGACCATATGCTGCTTTATAGCCATATATTTTATTTATCAGTGGTATGGGCTACATTGGGGAAATAGAAACTTCCATTTTTCGTACATTAACCTACACGGAATTTAATTAATGTTTCAACAGAAAGCTATGTCACAGCAGCTGCTGTCACAGATGAAAGGTCCTTAAATGTTTCATAGCAATTTGAATTTCTTAAAGGTAGGATTATGTGCGATTTCTGGAAATGCTTTTGTAAACATGGTACATAATGTTATCTGTTTTAGACATATGCGTTTGGGAAGAAATTCGTGTAATCCAAAAATTAATTTTCATTTGGATTTTGATTTCACAGAGTTTCAAGCTACTCTGATCTTACGCTGATGTAAATTTAGTTAATTACAATCTTCTTTTTATAGAAACAATGGTAGAATTGGACTAAATTGAAGGAAATAATGTGCAGCGCAACGTGCCAAATCTGATACCACTTGCATAATTGGCAGTTTGTACGTGTATCCCATTTAGAATGCACTTAACATAAATGGAATACCTTAAGGCCATTTGGGATATATTTAAATGTTTAGCATAAAATTGGGTATTTTGTGGTAATGTGAAGAAAACCTAGGATGTACAAGGTGGCTCAAAATGGGTAATAGATTTCAGCAGACATTATAACTTTGCAAATGACGATAACTGTCAGTTTTGTTTGATATTTGTATAGTGAACCATGGAAATGTAAGATTCTAAGCATCGTAGAATTTTCTATCTGACTATCACTTTACGGATTAGTTTGTCAAAAAAAACCCCAAATGGTCATCCACATATCCAATTATGACGCCTCAATTTAAAAATATAGCAAAATAATATCAGGCGTGTATTTTTAGGCCACCCTGTACATATTTATAGATTCGGGATACTATAGAATATGATGTGGTAAAAGGATACAATGATTGCTAACGGTCACTGTATTTACTCCTATCTATAGCTGTTTCTTTTAGCTAATTAAGTAGTAAATTACGTAATTATCTATATGCATATATTCAGCGGATTTTGTAGAACGAGTATCAATAACGAACTAAACGCAACATACAGAGAAATAGATTTTATAAGTCGTCTATCACATGTATTATACAACGAACGTCACCCGGCACTTTCAAATTTAACCTGGACAACACAGTAGAGCAATGCTTCCTCGTAGAATGGCACCTCAACCTAATTAAAGTCCCCAATTAAAGGCAGTTAGTTAAAAGAGATTACTTTGTAAATATCTAAATTCATATGACATTACCGTCATATCACTGTTATACCAAATCTGCAAATGTTAATATGGGGAACATCATTAATTAACAAATGGACTAAAGTGTTAGTATTATAGTTGGGCCCTTTGGGACCAAGACATATAGAGGTTCTCCAACTAATGTTTTCAAACATTTTGTAGGCAAGTAGGAGGAGGCAAGGAGGAGGAGAACATATTTTGTTCACTTGAAATATTCTATACACTATAAGAAGAACATTTTTGGAAAAGTGAAAAAAACATACAGCGAATCAACATAGTTTTCTCGGAAACCAAATGTTGCCTTATCCATGAAGAATTTATGGCTTTATCAAAATAGTAGTGGTATGTACATTCATATATAATTGTAGGTTGGGGAATTATTAGAAATATGCCTGCATGAACACATTGTCAATTGTACAACTTGTCATTACAGTGGAACTCTCCATGACAGTGTTAAAGCGAATCATGTATTATTGGCAAACAACAGCTTATAATCGCGTCTGAGTTTTAGACGATAGAGCCACTCCACCAGTTCTTTCAGCAGGAACTGTGATGTGTACATACTTATGTACGTATTTATGTATAAAAAAATAATAAAAACTGCAAAAAGAAACTATAATTTCTACGACATTAATATTTGTTCTACATGCATGGCTTCACAGGAAGATTACGTGCCCCCACTCTACTCTTACGGTTTTTACTCTAAGAACTAATATGCAGTTGTTTTGGAGCAATATTGGTTATCTCTGAAGTATCTTTATTGGGTTAGCTGTTTATTACAAACATCATAAAAGTTATCTCTCGACAATTTTACATATTCCATTATAGAAAAAAAGGTAAAGTAGGTAATTATAACACTAGTATACTCCATGAATATTGATTGCACGTACGTTTCCTTGTTGTGAAACTGCACGTGCATTTTAGGCTAATACGCATCTACGATCTACGCAAAACTATTACATAATTAGATAAAAGGCTAAGATTATACATATGTACATATAAGCTGCATTAAAAATCAATATTTCGTTATTCGGCCGAATTGGGTATTGCAAGAGAATTTTAGAAAATGTCTGTACTGAAACAATAAAAACGGATACTCTCGGACTGTTTGCTGAAAACTGATAGTCTGTAACCTACTTAAAATTAGTGGGTATGGAATATCGATCGCCTAATGAATTTAAGGTGGAATCTTCTCTCTCTAAAAATATTTCTACATTGCCACTTAACACCGGATTAATTTGCAAAAGAAAGTCAAATATGCAAAAAAAAATTATCTAGAACGTTCATCTTCCATCCAACGCTATTGCCAAGCTAAATTCAAACATATCTCAAGAAATTAAAAAAAAAAATACTTGGTGCTACAGGTCGATGGGACCCAGGGCCTAGCTTCTCACAACCATTCGTGTTGTGCGTGTTATATTCTTTACACGAATGGAAGGGGCCTGCTGTTTAATGCCGTATCCGAAGGGCAGTTTGTATTTGAGAAGCTTTCTCAGGACAACTGTACTCTCGGATGTTTGTCAGACGCTCGCGAGAGGTGGGGCCGTGAAAAACTTTTTAAGGTGTTCCCCGACTGGGATTCGATCTCGAACCCCTTGCTCCATAGTCCAACGCACAAACCACTGAGCCACGGCGCCCAAGAAATTACAAATGTAAAAAGCAACAAAATAAATCCAAGACCTTCTTCTCTACATATGGTATGCTACTGGTAAGCTTTTGTGTCTTCACTCTTGGGTCTTTGAAACCATTGTGGATACAGTACTACCTCGATAATGTTTTAATTCTCAAACAGCAACCAGATTTAAACCAAATGGTGTTAAATTCATACTCTACTGTATTACAGTAGTACTGTATTTTGCACAAGTTCAGTTTCCCCCTTGAAATTACTTTAGAAATCTAGCGAGCTTGATTGTTCAATTGTTCGTTTGTTCATACATATCTATGTATGTACGTCTGACTGATGATTTTATTGATTGAATTTTTCAATCCTTCAACGAATTAAGCACCAGCAATGCCTAAAATGTCAAATAAATTGAATTTTCACTCTTTTGAAAATAAGTAAAATAACCTCTTACAAGAAGGTACGGGTTGGGTTGAATTTTATGAAGGTAGGAGGCTAAGCTGTCATTAAACTATTTTAAACACCATGATGTGCCCATAAAGATCCCTGTACATAATAATTAAAACCACATACATACATATCATTTTGTTGTGTTTGCTACAACTTTAACCTCCAAGGCAGATGACAATATGCATATTTGTATAATACATACATAATACGTGGATACTCCTTAATACCGACATAAAGTCAGTAACCATTATTACGTTAGACCACCTTATCCCACTCATTTAGATGATTGTATTCAAAACAATTTCCATTCAATTCCGACTTGTATCAATAAACTTGTAAGCTACTGCGCTCATATATCCATTTGCGCAAGGAAGCCATTGGGATGTTTAGCGAAGCATCAAAAGTGGCAACTCCTCCCCTTCTTTATAGCAGCCCCAATTTTATACTATATCCTAATAATATATTTAGTTTATAACTTAGAGAGTGATCAGTGTCAATAGCGCAGACATTTGAGCCATTTCCGTCCATCAGTCCATAAGTAAATATATCATCACTTTTCGGGCTTTACATTTTGACCTAAGGTAATGAAATTTCATGTCTGGATATTTTAAAACGGGGACAATCTAGGTACATATGTATGTACCTACAAATTAGTTTAATCCGCCCCCTGGCATACCCACTTTTCATACAGAAACACAACAATCCCTCTTGAACGGATGATACCAGAATTGTTGATATATTTGTGAAAATAGTGCTGCGCAAACGCATTACTTGGCAGAAATGGGCTGAGATAAGTAAAATCAAGGACTAGGAGATATTTCTACAACTAAAGGCATTCAAATGTGGACACCGTGGCTCAAGTTGGACTACGAATTGAAGACTTTCAGGTTCGATCCCTAGACAACACCTAAAAATGTTTTCACGGGGTCTGACAAACATCCGAGCATACATAAGTATATGTACATTTTTTTTTTTTTTTTTTTATTAGGACCCTAGCCCATATGGCTGATACTGCGACCTAAAAGATCTATTGTATCTTAGGGTGTATTTTTACTCTAAGAGACGTCCCACCTCCCTGATGAAGGAAAGCACGTCCTTAGTTGCAGAGGTTTTAATATCTGCCGGCGAGCATGTTACCTTGCGGAAGATGCGCCACCTCAACCAATGCAGAGCTGGACATTCACAGAGAATGTGCTCGGATGATTCGTCATCTTCTGAGCAGAACCTGCATTCTATGTCTGGGCATAGATTGAGTTTGTTGAGGTGATATCTCAGGCCGCAATGACCTGTTAGAAAGCTCACCAGCTTCCTAATATTTTCTTTGTCTAAGTTTAGAATTTCCTTATAGGAATATGGCTTGATTAACCTCTTGGATTGTCGTAACCCTGGGACATTTTCCCAGTGGGTTAGGCGAAGATTATGCTCCCATGCGTTAATCAGCGCTGTGGCATAAGCCCAATTGACGCCACAGTAAGGTTCAGGTCCAATGAACGCAGATCCTGAGCCAGCCCTAGCTAGTTCATCTGCAGATTCGTTGCCTGCAATCCCCTGATGACCTGGAACCCATCCGAGTACCACACTATTATGTCTGGCAAGAGATTGTAGTGCATCGTAACAGCATTTAACCGTTAAGGAGTCCATTAGGTTGGACGACAGAGCTTTGAGAGCTGCCTGGCTATCTGAGAAGATGTAAATTTTTGCGCCCTTGATTCTCTTACTAAGGTTTATTCTGGCGCAGATCTCAATGGCATGGAGTTCAGCCTGGAAGACCGTGGGACACGTTCCCATAGGTATTGTGACTTTGGTATTGGGTCCAAAGACACCAGCACCCACTCCGGAGTCCATCTTTGATCCATCTGTGAACCATATCAGACCTCTAGGGTCCAGTGTAGGAACACCATTAGACCAGTCTGCACGGTCTAATATATTAACCTCAAATAACCTACCGAAACAGTATTCACTGACCATAACGTCGGGTACAGTGCAGAGCATGTCTCTTTGTGGGATTGAGTCAAGAACTTTCAGGTGTCCCACGTGGTCACCTGCCTTAAACTTGTATTCTAGTTGCAACTTGATAGCGCATCTAGCAGCCGTCTTCCTAATAAAGATTTGTAGAGGCGTGAGCCCAACGATGGCTTCTATAGCTGCCGTAGGGCAGGTACGCATGGCACCTGAGATACCGAGACAGGCTATTCTTTGTAGCTTCTGAAGCTTTGCAGCCGTTGTCCGTTCAAGTACTTTTGGCCACCATACGATGGCTGCGTACGTGATAATGGGCCTCACTATCATTGTGTATATCCAATGAATCATTTTAGGATTGAGACCCCAAGTTCTACCATAGAGGCGTCTACAGGCCCACATGGCCCTGGTGGCGCGTTCTATGGCGGACTTGATATGAGTATTCCAGTTGAGTCTTTTATCAAGGGTGACTCCGAGATATTTGACTTCACTGGAGCACACTAATGTGGTGCCTTTTATGGTGATAGGTCCCAGATTGACCAATCTTTTGTGAGTAAAAGGCACTAGAATGGTTTTGCTAGGGTTAATGGAAAGACCCTCGCTATTACACCATTCTAAAACGTGTAGTAAAGCACCCTGCATGACTCTAGAAATAGTCAAACCGTGTTTACCACTAACAATGATCGCCAGGTCATCCGCATAACCAATGGCGATGTAGCCTGATCTATAAAGATCTGCTAGGAGTCTGTCGATAACTAGTGACCACAGAAGTGGAGAAAGGACGCCTCCCTGGGGGCAACCTTTAACTGCGTTCACAGATACAGACACTTCTCCGGAGGAGGAAGTAATAATCCGACTTTCGAGCATGGCTCTAACCCATTGGTTGGTCGAATCTTCGATACCTTTGCTACTTATAGCCCTTGCTATTGAATCGTAGCCAGTGTTATCGAAAGCACCCTCAATATCCAGGAATGCACATAAGGCTATGTCCTTGGAACGTAAAGTTCCTTCTATCTTCTTGACAAGATAGTGAAGAGCGCCTTCGGTTGATTTACCTTTTCTATATGCAAATTGGCTTGAGTGTAGAGGGATGGACAAATCTAGTCGGCCTCTAATGTGAACATCAATGAGTCTCTCCATAGTTTTGAGAACAAAGGATGTTAGACTAATGGGTCTGTATGATTTAGGCAGCTCACTAGGTCTATTGCCTGGTTTAGGTATGAAGATTACATTCACCTGCCTCCAGGTAAACGGAATGTAACTCCAGTTATAGCTGGCTCTAAATAAAGCAATAATGGCCGGCAAGATGAGAAGTATATGTACATACTTAAGTACTTAAATCTCAAATAACAAATTGCCCTTATAATACAACATTAAGTCCATGCCGATTATTTGCTATATACGTTTAGCTTTTAAAGTTTTTGTTGATGACTTTGGCCAAACTTCTTGATTTCATCGTCGACTGATTCTACCCCAATGTCCTTGCGTAGAACCTGACATGATAACGAATCAGTCACGTACACAACGATTTCATAAATCGTTAGTAAAATCTCAAGGTCAAATAAGAGTATTTATTTGTCTCAATACACTTTTATGCAATTTATGCAAATGGAACTGTCGTTACTTAAAGTCTTATTCCTAAGTAGTAGACAAAGCAAGGACCACCATTATGGTCAACGCTCTATTTATATTTATTTGAATGGAAACAAGAAGTTAACAAGGAGTAACTCCAATTGCAAATTGAAATCTATTTCATACTTTACGTAAGTCCGCCTGTCTCTATTTGTTACCGAAACTAGTTACATACAAAAGTTTGCAAAGTATTCGCACATAACAGAGCGAAGTAGGCACTAACACTATTAGTGTCAACTACGAAACGCCCCAAAAGGCTGCAGTTGACAATGCCAAAGAATGAATATTAACATAATACACACAACGGTACTCTGTTGAGGTTATTTGCGTCATTTATGTGTCCCCAGAGTATTCAAAGTCTGACATTTAAGGCTAACATTACCATTACAGAACGGAAGCTAAACGAAGCTGAAACAACATCAGGTAGGACATTTCCGTTGACGGTTCTGGAGGCGCTCCAGTTGATTCATTAGTGAAAAGGTTTTCGGGTGCACAAGTGTGGAGTTTTATGATATGCCTTCTCAGAAAGGAGACACTTTTAAGGGTAGTTTCCGAATTCCTAGAAAGATATGACTTTATACATATCATATATGATGTCAGAAAGTTTAATAGCTAATCATATCTTTCTGTGGAAAGTAGGAATTCGAAGTATATGTAGGTTAAGGTGTGTAAGTACTTTAAAAAATAAAATATTATATGTTCATATATAGATATCTCTGAGAGTACATAAATGATCTACGGCTGATGTTTCTCTTCCACCTTAGGAAACACTACAATGGAGAGTGAGAGAAGCTTTATAAACTAATTATAACGACGGTTCAAATCCATCAATACGAGGCTGTTCTCTCTTTCAAATCTTTGTTTTACCTTTTGTGCAAGTTTCACAATTGTATCAATACTTATGTTCTTGGATTGCATTAGCGGGTTATTGGTCCTTTGCCTTTTTCAGTTTGTAATTATTTGAATTATATGTAAAATCAATAAATCAAAGTTTCGTTTATCTTTTTTGCCATGTAATGTAGTAGGTTTTGAATAATTGATGAAAATATTGTGTGTTTGGCCACTGAGCTCTATTATGCTATGGTATGCTAGACTTTGAGCCATTACAACACTATCCAGAAAGCTCTACTTAGATCTATTATACACAATGTTTATGAGAATTCTGTACATTTTTTATTCTTAGAATGAATTGATTTAATCCGTACTTAGGAGTTAAACATTCAACCACATTTGTTATTTTCTCTTTGTTATGATTCGATTCGTAGTCACTAGGCACAGACATTAAGTTTGTCATAAAGCAAAAAACAGGTAAATGGAACCACACCACCTCTTCCGACATTCTACCATATAATCTTTTTTAAATGATGGTGTAGGTTTAAAGCTCAGCTCACGATTCAATACACAAAAATGGTTTATCTAAACAGCTATTTCGGATGTTGAAAATTGTTCTCCAATAGCTGCTATGAGTGATATCCTGAGTACATCTCCATTGCATACACGAACTAAAAATAAACACCTATTGGATCTAGTGGCTTAAAACTCCTTTCTTCCTTAGTCTGGTCTTTCAAAAACTACAAACCAAATAAATTCGGTAATATAAGGGACAGTTTCTGAAAAAAAAAAGTTTTCGATCACTTTAAAATGAGTGAATAAAGACAACTTTTGTCCCAATAGTTTACACGCTATATTCTTGCATTTACCGCGAAATTTCAAACTTAATCGAAACCTGGTATGCTATTGAAAATTGATAAAAATCGTTTTATTGAAAATAAATATCCGAATATTTCATTCGGACACACCATCAATGTTATAGTTTTTCGGCAGAAATATTCATCATAAGAATTGACTTCTTATTTACGAACATTCAAAACCATGTTATATATGATGTTGGTTAGGAAAAATAAATTACTCAGATTGCATACTATTCCTGCTCACAAAGGCCACATGAGTAACAAGATTATCAATTAGCCGATCATGGGTATTTGATTTCCCTGACTATTTCGTTAGTAGCCCTTCTGTAAGCTAAGCGAATTCAATTGAAAAACCTTAGCAGGGAATCGAAGAAAACTCTTTATAATTTGGTGCGGACAGAACTTATGAATCTGAACAGAACCCGCCTAATGAAATTGATGGGAACCCTATACACTTTACTTATTAGAGGGCCGTACCTGCCTCTATGTATGTCTTTACATAAATTAAATAACTAAAACACGAAATACCTTTTTTTTTACTACAGCAAACGTAAACTTCCTTGCATCCTATGGAGCAACTAAGTTACTTTAGAATCTAATGGCTCGGGAGAAATACACCCCAACAATAATAATCATAACAATAATAGAACTTATCCTAACGCTATGTGGTTAGGTATACCACAAATATGATTAAATGTACAATTGCATGTTATCATAGTACACAGATATTGCAATTTAATAATTCATAACGTCTCATTTAAAACCCAAGAGGTAGAGTATCTTTTTATGCGCCTTAGGAACATTGTTCATTTTGGGCATCACTCATGTTTTAAACCTTAAATTTTCCCAGATAAAAGTGCAAAAAGTCTTGTGGATAGTAATAAAACAGAACCAGACATACTTTCGTGTTCTCCCAGGCAATCTTATACGACACGAGTATTTCCTTTGTTCAAAGAAAATCAATACTTTACCTACTTATATTTTAAATCTCATTGTCTGAGGTTCCTGCAGAGTAAATCATTGTCCTATCTTTAGATCGACATAGTAAACTTGTACGAAAAATATTTTTGAGTTGGAATTTAAAAAATACATTGAAAGCACAAAATTCAATAAAACTTGGAAGCAGGAAATGTCAATGCTTAATTGAATTCGATGATACGAGAGCATACCGCAAAGGCAACCCAATTAAAATGAACTCCTACTTCAGTTTTTATAGTTTTTCGCCATAACCTCAGCTTGAACATGTACATTTGCGTGTTCATACTACATATGTACATACATATCTACTTATGTATGCACGTCCGAATTTTATGTGTAAACATGGATTTTTGAAGAATAATTAATACGGTTTCAAGACTTAAGACTTCTGATGGATATCCGGGAGTGTACATTTGAGTTAAGAAGTACAGCTAAAGTTTAATTAAACTTAAAGAAATCTTTTGCGTCTTTTTGTGAATTTCAAAGCGGACTTGACTGGACTCCCCTACATTTTAAACTTTATAACAGCAGCAGAATAACTGTGAAATGATTTTAGATAGTGTTCAAGAATGTTATTTAAACGGTACATGTGCACCTGAACCCTATACTTGCATCTAGATTTTAATCAAACTTGACCTTGCTATGATGTACTAATTATAAAAAAAGGCGATTTTCATTCTAACCTCAAAATGATTGGTACTTAGCTTGACACCGATTATCATAAAAACGGATTTTTCAAAAAACTGCAATAATACATATAGCGCAAGAATATACAATGTAAGGATAATTTTATATGTTTGCTCTTTTTCGTCTATTTCTTTGGCTATTGAGTCACGTGGGCGCCGTGGCGTTGGACCATGGAGCAAGGGGTTTCGAGGTTCGAATTCCCGTTGGAACACCTGAAAAGTTCCACCCCACCTCTAGCGAGCGTCTAACAAACATTCGAGAGTACAAATTTCCCGATAAAGCTTTTCAAATAACAAATTGCCTTCGGACACGGCGTTAAACAGAAGGCCCCTTCCATACTTGTAAAGAATATAACACGCACAACACGAATGGTTGTGAGAAGCTAGGCCCTGGGTCCCATCGAACTGTTGCGCCAAGTTTTTATTTGATATAGATTAAACAATGTGGCTAACGTGTTAAATATGGCAAACACAAAATATTACATTCTAGTCCAGACTAAAAATATTATCCAAATATTATCTAAGCCAAGCGATACCATAGGGCCATGGTGTTGTCTGACTTTCTTCTCCTCTATAGACTCCCATTTATCCCTGTTATCCCTGTAATGGTGCATGTACGATTAAGTTTTCCTCCAAAACGCGATTTCAGACTATCGATAACGATTACACTTAAAACTTTTTATGACCCTGAATACAAACGACTTAGTGCGAAGACATTGATAATCGAAATTAAAGATCAATCTGTGCAGACTCACACCACTCGGATGGCCTGTTCAAAAAACATTTACGCCATTTCACTCCCGTCCTAAAGACTGGCTTAATGATACTTGTGCATGCTAATGAATTGGTCCACTCCAAATAGTGGCAAAATAATGCTGTAGGCTGTCATATCGCGGAAGTTTTAAACCTAATATTAAACTAAAACCCTATTTTTGAGAACAGAGATGAGTGAATATTTTCCAATTCTCACCATCGATTAAAAACAAATCCTTTGTATACATTTATTGATAAATTGATAAACCCCATGACTTAGCCATTCATTTCAGTCTTTGTTACAAACCAACTCACAACAATATATGACCATAAAATTGTTGTTATTACTTTCTTGTTTCTGCCTCTTAGGGACTACAGTAAATTAGAACACCTTAAATATGTACTACACACACCTCATTTACGGGTAATTACGGAGAATTGTATGTTGTGGTTCCATTTACAAATTATCCGGTCTTCGGCTATTGTAAGGATATAAACACTAGAAGATTAATGATATTTGACATCACGTACATATGGGTAGGTAAATAAGTACGTTTAGTCCTTAACGATTTTCATTAGATTTCGGATAAAAATCCCAGCTCGAGTTTATTTTATAATATCCCTTAGAGTATTTCAATTTTATCATAGCCATTAGTGTGTAGCATAAATTCTCAGAAACGCTTGCCTATTACAAATACTATGTATTTAGTTCCTGAACTAACTAAACGGCTTTCACTAGTGTCAGAAGAGAGTCTATTTGGTTTGAGTTTTCAGGAATGTACGCAATCCGATGCGTGCGATTGCATATTGTTCCATAAAACTTTTCTTTTTTTACAACTGAACTCAACACATTGATCAACAAATTGTAAACATTTCAGCACACAGCACAATAAAAATCAGAGAATCCATTTTGCTGGATTACGAAGCCTATGAACACAGTAAAATTCTGGATTTCTATTAGGAGACCTCGCATTGACGCCAACAGACTACATCATCTTACAATGAAACAAAGCGTGTCATCGTACAACTTTCTACAAGATCCTATTCGCGAGATGGACAGGTGAATTGGAATCGCTACATTGACGACGGTTCTAAATTGGATTGTGGCTTGATGCACCCCGCTAGTTGGTTGGTTGGTTTACTGGATAAGGTGCTTTTGAATCAGAAAAGGTCCATTGTACTGCCGTTAAGTAAGGTGGGTGGTTCACCCTCTTACTCTTGGAACCATCCGCTCCTTTTTATGCAGGAACTAATATAAGCCGTGCATTCAGTATTCAGATCATTCAGATCGTTGAAAAGGTATTTATCTAGTGAAACCTTTCTAATGTTGGCAAGTACTGGGCATGTGTATAGGAGGCGACTGATGGTCTCCTCGTCCCCCTCGTCCCTAAAAAAAAGTCGTTGCAGGGGATGTCAAGTCATCGAGCGTACCTTCCTATAACACAGTGACCGGTTAGAGTGTTAACCATCATTGAGAGGGCTCCTCTCGTGTGTTTACTGCGCCGTTGGCCCCTCGATGTCGAACGTTTGTGCTATCTAGACCAGAGGAACCTGCTCTAGCCAATGCTTCAGATTCGCAATTTCCCGATATGTCACAGTAAACCTGAGTACCCAGCAAAGGGTGAGGTTGTACTGACCAGCTATCTCGTCCTCAGTTTTGGACCCATCTGTAAAAATTGACAGCGGTACGAATCAAGTAAGGACTTCTTTTCAATCTCTAGGTTAACGACCGCAATAAGAGATCACGCAGCCAATGTTGATATGCCATACAGTCACAGTGTCGTAGTTGGCATATCGCTACCGAAAAGGATACAATCATGTCCAGCACTACCCAGAGTAGGCAACAAGCATGAGTGGACTATATACAGTGTCGGAAAAAACTTTTGGAAACATAGTCTAGAGATTTACAATTTCAGTTCTAACATAAAATCCCTTATACCTACGTTGATGAAACTTGGTATAAAAATACATTTTAATATTCTTCTTCAAATTCTAAAAGAACATTGGTGTACGGCAACTAGAAAAAAATATTTACCAAGAATTGAGACAAGACCTCGTAAAACGTACGGAAAAAAGTATGGAAACATGTAGTTTTTCATAAAAATAATGTTTATTTCTCAGTAATAACAAATGTTTTTGGTAATATTTAGTGCTTCCCCCTTTTGCTTTGAGAACTACTCTGCATCTCCTTTCCATGGAATCCATGGAATATAGCTCTCATCTTAAACTCCACGGGTAGACTCTAGATTCTCCATGAGTCGTCAAAACATCACAACTGTGCTAATCAGTACTTTTATCTACCTTTGTGCCTAATGACATCCAATTATAAGGGTGTGCTTAGAAAAGTGGCATGTAAAGGACAGTCAAGGACTGTAAAAGAAAATATTTTGGTGCGATGTCTATAAGATCTAAACTCCTAGAACCAAGCGAGCTACATTGATAATAGACTCCAACGTACGAAGACGCTCAAATGGAAAAAGTTGCGACTCCGATGGACATCATCTAGTTGAATCCTCTATAGCTATTATAGTAAAGAAAAAATTTATTTAAATAAAAAAGCCTCGAATTGACTCCAAATAAGAAGTTTTGTAAGTTCTAGCACAACCTAACCGGTCAGCCTGCAGTCGAGCGGAGGCAGAATTGGCGAATCTACTTTTTTGGATTGCAATAAATACTATTTTCAAACAAAATATATTAATAAATTGTAATAATAAAATAAGAGTTAACAAAGATTAATTTGGCTCAATATAAAATAAATTAAAAATAATTCCATAAGCCCTTACGTTAAAATTGCATGGGCTTACAGAAAGTATGTACATCGTCAAACAAAAAAAGTTTTTTTTTTATGAAATACAATAATTATATTTAATTTTAAGCACGTACAAATCTTGCTGAAAAGTAAAGCAACAATTTCTGCAGAAACCACTGCTTTATTAAATGAAATATCTATTATGTACGCATGCATGTTTTAATATTCCATGCACTACCGAAAGTGCACGTGCTTTCGAATAAAAGTTGGAAACTTAAACCAATATACACGGAACGCATTCACCTTTAGCCTTTTGAAAGTGCGAACTATGAACTTTTGACCTAATTTCATTTGTAATACAGCACGACAAATGAAGACCGTGCTCATGGAAATATATACAAGGACTTGAATGCACACGTATATTTTGGGTTGAAGAAAAAAGATTCAACACATAGGGTTATCATTCAACTTTTATTGGCATGGTAAAATCACAAACCTAGTTTCTCTTTTATGATTATATTTTCCTTTCGTAGATACTTTTGTACTGGAGAACTTGGAATATATCCTCTAAACATATCTCTAAGAGGGCTTTAAAATAAAGTCAACCTTTTTTTCTATTAACCATGTTACAAACGAAACCTTTTTTTATTGAAGTAATTAACCAAAATACACATATGTACATACATATTTATGTATATGTACATATAGGAGAAATACCTTAAAGGGACCTTCAATACACTTAGCCTTGGGAATGTTAAACAGCACTCATGCACATGATAGACAAACACGCGTCGGTAACCGAAATGATTATAGCTAATATTGGTTCAAAAACAGCAAAAGAATTATGTTTCAACGTGGTTGTCCCCGCCCAGGGACACACTTAGCCAAAGAATGTTCCATGTGATACCACTTAGAAAAGGCAGATTACCAGCACTGGAAACAGGAGGGAGGACAATCAGTTTCAGTGTGAACCCATCCCGAAAAATATGGTTCTTGACGAAGTCTTATATTTTACTTAAATCTAGTCTAGCCGGATCGTTAAGGTCTTCAAAGAAGTACTCGTCGAAGGTTTTCCTCCACATAATCGATAGGGCAGGACAGATCTCTTTTTGATCTCTACAGATTCTGCATAAATAGTTGAACGGAACAAAATGGTTTCTGGTTTGTTACCCTACCTGGGTATGCACCGTGAAACTTCCATTTTATTGACGGAGATAAGTCTACTAGTATTCCTACAATCTAGCTCTGATGACTTCTTTAGAAGAGAGACATGTGCTAACATTGTTCTACTTCCTGTTTGCCATTCTAATAGCTGCGATATCTGATTGAAATTTAATCAATTTAATAGGTATTAGCGGTTGCCTAATGTCAGGCTGATTCGGATCTGCATCCTCCCTAGCTACCTCGTCCGCTTTGCAATTATCTGCAATATCCGTGAAATCAGAACAGAGACACGAAGCACCTGAAGCCGATCTGGTTAAAGGTTCTTGGTTTTATACTTAAAGTCTAGATCGGGGACAATGTGGATATATTCCAAAACAAAAAATCGTGATAAGACACATACATGTACACATACATGTAATTATTATTGACACTCATGCCATTTCTATACATGACCATGAAAATGAGGTATCACATGCAAATATACCAACAAAAAACCATTAAGAGGAGCTAAATTCATTTGAATTGGATTACCATATCTTTTGTTTTAGTTTGCCCTAAAGGAGATTTCGTAGTTTTAGTTAATACCGTTTTATCACTCCATTACAATCTTTTATGCTGCGGGTTGTATTACACTCATGATTGCACAACTTTCATGTTTCGTGAAACATTACGTGGAAGTGAAATACTTGTCATGCGTCACTCTGATACAACTTGATGGAGAAAGGAAATGAGCCGAGTCAAAAGAACAAAAATTTATATCAAAGTCTTTCACAGCAAATCATTCGAATCATGTAATCGACTTTAAGGGCGACACCTCAGAAATATGCTATTTACCCCTATTTTATGGCGTTGAAACACGTTGATCATGCACTTTATTCTTGGTGGACTGGAATGGAACAAAAACGAGTCACTAGTCGATGAATCAGGTCGTTAATTTGATGTTTTGAAACTTCAACAATTGTTTGAGAATGATAGGTCAAATTTCTATTATTTGATGTTTGATTTATTTTTAGAACGACTTTAATTAAATAGTTATACGATCTCCTCAGCAATATAATTCATTTACAGAAAAAAATTAAGGGATCTTGTTTGGGAAGTGCTACGAGAAGGAGTCAGTTTTATCGGTTTTCGCTCACCGCAAAGTAGTAAAACACTCGAATTGTACTTGATTTGGGCACATACAAGTGTTTTGTCTCCTATACTATGATTACATTTTTTCAGCAATTCTTTGTGCTTTTCTAAATTCATCTTGCACAAAGCTTCTCCCATCCCGGTCGCTATCACTCATTGTGCCTACAAGCGAAAATGTTCTGAAACGGTGTGTTCGCGTACTCTCTCAAAACAACAAATTTTCACGAAAATTCACAATTCTGGTGCAATTAGTACGCAAACAGAACTTAAGCAATGCATGACATTCATTACTAACTACCCGCGTTTGACTTCTGAACACAATTGTTGAATTAGACTTCAGTTTAAGTCATTCAAAAACATCCAAGAAAAACCTTCAGAAGTATTTGAATTTTTTTTTTTGCTAAATTGTTTCTTAAATCTACCCAGCACTTTTTGACGTTTCATGATATTTGGAAACGTCAAAAAAAAATAAATAGTTACTGCTGCACTTTATAAATTTACTGGACAACACTTGATTGTCATTGCACCACTAACGTTGAGTCGAAAGCTTGAAATAACAATATTTAACAAATTAAAGAATAACAAGTTTAGTAAAAAATATTTTTTTATTTTAAATACATATGTATTTTACTCCTTACAATTTAAAATTTTGTATAGATTTTAAACATTTTTACATCTGTACAAACATACAAAGAAATTTAAATTAAAATTGAAAACCCAATGTATTTCGGATCAAAAATTAGCGAGTTCCCATACATATGTACGTACATATGGTTGTAGATACACACTTTTAGTATTTCATGTGAAGAAAAAATTACACATTGTACATTTGTATGTATCTATGTACATACCTGTATATATCTTGACCTTTTAAATTCATATCGTTTGCGTCAGAAACTTCATAAAGCTAAACATACTTTCGATGTACCTACATCAAAACACTATGTACCCTCTCCAAAGAGCTTAAAATAGAAATCATCTCTTAGTGAAGGAGGCTCCAATCATTGGTCAATGCAACAAGTGCTAACTCTTGACTTATGAAATTAAATAAAACTAGCAGATATTTATTTAGCAAATTAAATTCCAAAAGTCTGCAAGTGGGGTATGGTCCTAAAATACCCCGGATTTCATTGTAGGAACAAAATGTGTCCACAACAAAATTTAAAAAACAAATAAAACAAAAAAATTATATATATGTACATATGTATGTACATATGTACATGTTTATAAAATGATGAGAACTTTAGAAAGATTTAAGAAAAAAAAAGAAATGTATGTTAATCATTTAAGAGTGAGATGGGATGCCTGCACCCAAACAATTTCAACAGGTTGATTGATCCCGAATACAATCACCTACCGTAGCATTCGCCAACAGCTGAAATAATCCTTGACTGCTGGTGACACGACGAATTTTTCCCAGCCGCAGATTCTATTTATACGTCTTGAACGAGATTCAAAATTCGGTTGACACATAAATTATAAATTCATATACGTGTGTATATTTATAACACTCAGAATGTAAGCGTTAATACATTTTAATATTTTTTTTTTTTTTTCAGTTTTCAAAATCGCATAAAATTATAAATTTTGCTTTCTTTTTCACACACAACGACGTAAGACTCTTTCCCAGAATATATCGATAACTGACCACATCACTTCCAACACACGTATTATACATACGATGAGCACTATCGGATAAAATCAGAATTATATTCTTTTTAATCGGCTTGTTGCTTTTTTTATGATATCAGTCTAATGTGTCTGAGACGGAAACCGTTTTTGACATCGAGTTGGATCTAATTGTCTAGACAATATGAGGCACTCACTTCAGGCGACAGAAACGATTTGATTGTACGATTGCTGTTTTATTGTTAAATAAAAAGAAAAAGAAATATCGAGACCGCCGAATCCAGGAGTTACGAGCACAGTGTCAACCACAGACAATAAGTATCTAAACTGGACCCTTTGCACTGTGTCCTGCTCCTAAGATATCTTTTAACTGACTAACGCGACGGAGATTCGGAATATCTACTTCCGTGACCACTCGAAAAAATAGTACAACAAAAACAAGAACTGAAATAAAGTTTCCCGTTGGGAAAACTAAAACGACTTGTCCCGGCGCCAGAGCCAAACAGACTGAGGAACAGCTGGATGGCTGAGCTTTCAGCAGATGCAGCCGCGGCGGATGTGGTGGAAAAACTGGGCGAAATTTTCCCCAAACCCCCACAGTCATGGACAGATGAATGGAGTAGCGGAGAGCATTTGGTTTTATTCGGTATCGGTAAAGTTGTTTACGTTCTAAGAACTTTTGTTTAATATTGGTGCTCGCAATTGTTTACATTGTCTTGCGCAGGCTTTGAAAAAGCTTTTAGTAGGGGAGTGTATCAGCTGAAGTGATTTTTGTGTTGCCGTTATATTGAAATTTGTGTAGTGTACTAAGTCATATGTGATATTTTCACATAGTGATAGAAAGTACTGATAAGATCCCCTTAGCCTACCTCCATGTAGATACATCTGTATAAGATACGTACTTACTTTCACCCTTATCAAAAGAGAACACCAGTGAGCCATGTCCAGTTGTTGCCCTTTAAATTTTCATATCTGTGTAAAGATTTTTAAAATCCGCCCACTACCACGCCCATTTTTCACTATTTTGTAAAAATCGAAAGACAAGATATTTAGATATTCGAATTCTCTGCAATTCGTCCATACATTCGTTTTGGCTATACATAAAAACAAATATTTGTGAAATTCTGCATGTAACATCCATAAACGTTCAAAAATTTCGCTATAATCCTATAAAATCCTAATTCTTCTTTACAAAAGTTACACGAAGAGGAGTGTAGACTATCTTATGATATGATTGTAGCATTTCTGTATGTTTTCTTTGACATTTATGAAGTAAACACATGTACAATTTATTTTTCGTCAATAGACCCTTTTGCATGCTTGTTAAAATGGTGACGTTTAAGCTATCACAGACTTTTGGCGCGCAAATAATAAGTGATTGACGTAAATATTCAGTGTTTCGTCTATTCCTGAATAAAAGTATTTATTATCCTCACTACTTACAGGTCTTGCGTTAATTGGTTAGTCGGGAGCCTTGACAATATCCAGCATTATGATATCACATACTTTCCGACCACATAGCCTCCTGTAGTATCCAGTAGTGAAACTTTAATGTTTAAATTAATTTAAAACTATAACAAAGAAAACTAAAGAAATACTGATTTGTACATACGTACATTCAACGTTTCATTATTTACATTTCGTTAAATTAACTCGGCTAACGAATTTGGACACTGATGCACATATTTAGCTTTATTGTACCTCTGTATGTTTTTACAACTGGATGTTTTACCTACTATGACCTTAAAATAAAATCTAACAATATGAACAAACTAATTTTAATATAAATTTCTCTCACAAAACATTGAATTCTGGTGTAATTTTCACCTCAATCACAATATTTGGCCACCAAAAGTATTTGACAACTATAAAAGGCAAAATCAGAAAATTTTATTTAAATTGTTAAAACACGATGCTGGATTTTTACATATGTATAATCTTGTTTAGTGATGAAGCTCATGTCAGATAGTCGTCAACAAGTAGAATTGTAGCATCTGGGCAAAAGAAACTTTTCAAGTAATTTCAAACAAATTATTACATCGACAAAAGTGTGTGGTGTGGTTGTTCGGCTGCTGGAATCATTGGTCCATTTTTCTTCGATGATGCAAATATAAGAGACGTTACGCTCAATTGATTGTGCTATTGACAACTGATTGCAGTTTTTGTGGCCTTATATTGAAAAATTAGACACGGACGAACTTTATTTTATAGAGCAAAGAGTACACACGAAAACATTGAGCTATTGCAATTTGAATTGCAGGTCGATTAAGTTCAGGTAATGATGACATCAACTGGTCAACTACAAATATATAGGAGAGAGCCTTTCAACCTATTAGTCCTAAAATTAAAACCACGAAGAAATTTCGGCATTTGATGCCCATCAGTTACAGATGGCTATCAACATTATTTCTTAATGCTACAAACAAGCAAAAACAAACAAAAATACGACCTAGTAGAATGGGTATAACATAAAGGGTGTACACATTGTATTTTAAATATGTTCGTGTTCATTTTATCTGTGATAAATGACACGAGTATTTAATATGTCACCTACTATCTCGAATATCTATTCACATACACAATGTAGTAAACACATACGCATTATGGTCTTCCTTGAAAGGTATTTGAGTTCGTTCTCAACCGGAGAATAATGTACCTACACACATAAATCTTGTTGTAGAATTCATGTGCAATTACGCAAATGGATATTATTTTGATCACAAAAATAATTGGATCGATAAAAGCATGCATCACTTATCATAATATGTATTATTGCCCGACCTAATATCATTTAGTGGAGAATAGCAAATGACACACAAACACATTTCACTTCAATAGCTTTATGTTTGGACATTTAACAAGATAAACAATTTCCTTGACGGTAGTAGTAATATGTATATGTATAAGTACTTATGTATGTGTCATATTTAATATATTTCACGGTCGATGAATCGAATATTTGAGGTTTGACATAATACTCATCTGTTTTGACATGACAAACGGTTGGACTCACCTGTGCCTTAATTTGTCTTGAACTGGCCGTCATCTTTGGTTGATTTCACAGAAGTTATTAAATTGGATGAACCAATGGAGCATACATACATATATGTACATATATGAACTTCTTTGAACTACAGACTCAAGAATATCTCCAGGGACAATTCAAAGAAACACACATTCAATTCTTTTTCAAATAGTCAGTGAGTTCCAGGATATACAAAGAGCACAAGAGTACAAGACGTGAACCAGCTAACTGTTTGATAAAAACTAGCCGGTCACCAGGCTGTTGTTGCGAATCCCCTCCATAAACTCAATTTATCAGATGTAAGTAATTTGGCGACATTGTAAGTACATAGCATAAGAAATAGCAAACTATTGTATCTATTATATTTTGTAGGAAACGAAGGGAGAAAATATCGGTGGCCATCCACTTTCACATATCGTGAATATTTTGTACCAATTTTACCTTCGGAGATTGGTTCTTCTATCTGGAAATGGCTTAGTAAAAGGCAAAAGGGAAGACTCATCTCTAAAATTTGGTCAAACGACAGTGTGCCTAACGAATAGATTTTCACCATCGCTTTCCCTACAAGACAGAAGACTCCCTGAATTGCACCAATCAAAGATGTACTACTCAACATCGCTTGAAAGCGCTTCGCTGAGGAACTTGATAAATTAAAATCAGTACCCACCATCTTCTTATCGATTTTAAGCCCGCATATGACAGCGTCTATAGAGACGAGCTGTAGAGAGCCATGTCTAGTTTTGGTATTCCTGTAGAAAGACGAACGCCAAAAATGGATTTGGGTGAAGTAATGCGCTGTCAAGTAATTTTTTCAATCTCATACTTGAAGGAATTGTTCGTTTGCATCGTGTTCTTGGCATGTTTATAAATATGTTTTAGAGAAGGGTTTTAATTTATAAATAAGAGATGATAATTACTAAAAAATATCTTATTCTATATTTTATTATTCTCCCTTCTTTTTCTTACTATTAATAATAACATTATAGTGTCCATGTTTATAAGAATGAAGATAAATCTGTAAAAGGGTTTTCAATAAGAACGTATTAATCTAGTGGTTTGTGCGTTGGACTACGGAGCAAGGGTTTCCAGCATCAATCCTTATAATTTCTTTCACGATTCGAACTCTCGCGAACGCCTGTCAAACATCTGAGAGTACAACTGTCATGAGAGAAAGCTACTCAAACAGCATGTTTGCCTTGGAATACCACATTAAACAGTATGTCACTTCGATTTGTGTACGGAATATAACACGCACGAAACGAATGATTATGAAAAGCTAGGCTCTGGAACCTTGACCTTCGACCTGTCGCGCCAAATATTTTTTTTTACGGAATAATTGAGATATTGGGTAGAAATTTTATTACAGGTGTAATGGACATAACAAATCTAAGTACAGAATTCGATTTAGTTCTTATGACCTCCGCGAGCATGTTGCAGCGATCGATTCTTTGAACCCAATTTTTTACCACTTTTTCATATATGTACATACATATATCAGCAATTTCGTGTTCGATGTTGTTCACTAATGTCAAGACCATCCAATTCAGACCAAAACTAACCTTTCAACATGGGACGATAACGAACTCTACGGATTATAATATGGCAATCATTTTCATCAGTTAAAAAATACGATCCACTCACATCTTTTAAGACTAAGGCTAAGAGGTTCTTAATTCCAATTAGTTTTCGCCTAATTTTAAAGTTATTTAAAATTGCTTTTCTCTATTACCTTACCACTTAAATTACTTCGAGTATTCTTTGCCTTTAAATAATGGAGGGACTATTTTTAATAAAATTAAAACACATGATGTCGATCTATGTTCTACGCTGTTATTGATTTAAAGCGGTGTACCACGGTGTGGGTAGCGTTACGGAGGACTTGCCTCTAGCTAAAGATTCTAGGGCGCCCCATGGGTTTTTGTACACATGCGGTAACTTTGAATGAAAATATTTACATTACACGCCTACCTTCAGATATTCGAGTAACTATTATAGTATCCTGTGGTCTCTGCTTAGGCACCAGTTAATTTAAATGTAAAACGTTTGCTTTAAACAAACAGCTTTATTCGTCAAAGGTACAACTAAGAATATAAAGTTAAAGTGACATCTTCTATCTTAAATGCCCTAATGAGTAGCATTTTTTTAAAACGTAATGGGGGAAGGAACACTGAAGTGCAGATGGAAGTAATTTCTCGACTGTTTTCTACATTTCTTATTACTTTCCGTTAAAAACTGATCTCATTCTCGATAAGTGACACTGACCTTATGCCGCACAATTTTGATGTTTGAAAAAATTATAATGTATTTTTCATCATTTTTAGTATAAAGAATGTTTGACTAATGCTTAGGAAGAATTTAGGCAGGTCATTAGGCTTGTTGAGTACCATAGGAATGTTACATTTTCCTTACTACAGGTCAATAGTATATAGGACGTATATACATATATAAGTATATGACTAGTTGCAGTTTATTTTAAGTAAAACAACCAGAAGTTACACATCCCAAACGTACTGGAAATACATCCTTGGGATTGTAATAGAGTCATTGTACCTAAAATACGCTCGTTCTTTAAAGAAGGGAGAAATAAAATTCACGCTTTAACAAGTTTAACATTAACATAAAGTATGTGCTTATATGCATAAATTCAAGTTTAAACAGACGAATAAACTTGAACTCGATTCAGAATTTTAAATTATCAAATTAGACCGGGAAAAATTCTCCGTCCTGGAAATCCTTACAATTATGTTGTCACGTGTATTTACCCAAACGAAAATAAAGTCACCCCAAACAGAAAACTTCAGTCTACGACTTGGATGATATAATCTTGTCTACTTCTGCCATAAGGAGCTATAGCAGATTAAATGATTTCTGTATCACGTTTTTGTGCTTCCACTTGAAAATACGTCGCCTTTGGAAAGGTAAGGTGTGAAAAAATGCTTGCTCTGAAATTTATACAGCGAATAATTGAAAAGAGAGTGAACCTAATATATGCGATGATTAGCATAATTGACATATTTATGCTTTCATTTACAAATTGTCTGTCGTGTCTTTTGAATGTGGCCATTATTTCAAGAAGCAAGATTTCGTTTATTGATTTTCAGTTGACTAAGGGCGCACATCCTGTATGAGAAAAACCAATACGTCTGCCTGGGGATGAACATCAATTTCATTTATTTTTAATTCATTTCCTTACAACAATTGTGCTGCAGTCATGAGCATGACAAAGTATGCTTTAGGGAATGGAACTACCTACCATTGTCAACTTGAATCAAAGTAAACTGTACGACCTCGGTAACCGCAACCCTCAATTTAATAAACTTTTCGATTTACCCATAACCCAAATAGCTTTGCTGTCTGTGTTTTGTTTACTTTTGTAAAAAAAAAATAATAATAGCTTGTTTGCAGACAGAATCGAAAGTGTTGCCTGTGGGGACATGTTGAAGAATGGAATGGTTCATAGTGAATTAGATGTTTTCTGTGATGTAGTAGAAAAACCACAGTCCACTCATCCTCTGACCTACAAAGCACATACATACATAGTACACACCTATTTTGTGTATGTGTGCATTGATTTTGTTCGTAACTATAAAATGTCAGAGTTCAAAGGGTAAACGAATGGAGAAAAATATGTCAACACATTATCCACTGTCTACTAACTTCTATTGCGATGAACCTGGGGGCCTAAATTTGAGGTGACTGCCTTATCTAGCAAAACACCCACAACACTCGGATGATTTTACTACTTCACTGATGTAAAACTTATCGTTTTTTTTGAAGACGTGTTATTAAATACCTTTGTCTGCGGCATATACATTTATTCCTTCATTAATTTTATTCCAGTGCATCCATTTGATGCATTAAGGCTTTTTCGCCTTTGTGTCACACACCCTACACGCCTCAGCCTCTTCTCTGCCATTTGTGTTACACAAATTACATACTTACGATCGTCTACTTTCGAAAATTTTACACCACTCAACAGTCAGACCTGCTTTAAATTGACACCAAGTGTATGCCTCCATCGAGATTTTTGTCGACTGCTGCCATTGCAGTTACTGCTCGCAGGAGAGTTTTAGAAACCATGGCTATGCAGTGTCGCAAGGGCATTATATTTCAAGCTACCGGGATGAAATTTTATGTTTCGGACTGGACACCCAGTACAGAAGTAAACATTTTTAAAATCCACCTACTGTTATGCTCACTATTTTAAAATGAATATTTTAATATCCCATACGTAGCTACAAGCGATTTTGACGATATTCATCTTCAAACATACGAAGTCATTGTAGTAGAAAAATTCAGTATGTCATACTCACTTTATTAGGGCAGTTCCAAATGAATTATAGAGAATTTCGATATCCTTCAATGCAGCACAATTCGAATCCCACTTTTGACTGACACATAGTTTGCACTTCACATGTGTATAATCAAGCTAAGCGGAGGTTAATCGGCAAAAGAGTAAACTTTGACTATAGTATTACCCAATCTTTCGCCATTCACATTAAGAGACTTGGCCTTGGTTTATTATTAATATTAAAGTTTATCTTTAGACTCAGCAGCAGTTAAAATTCATGAGGGGGACAACATACAGCTGCAAAACTATGGCCGTGTTCACAGTGTATCGAACTCATATTCGTACACTTATTGCTTACTACTGACGTGGTAACAAATTTAAAAGAATTCAATGATTATCAACTTAGTTGTTAATTGAAGCAGAACTTTTATAAATAATATAATATAATTTATGACCGAGTCCAAATTCAACGTCCGCGAATCAGAAAGCCGGCAAATGATTTTGCGAAAACACAGTTCCAAAAGTACAAGGTTGTGAAGGTTCGGTTGTAGTGTGGGGTACTTACCGCTGCATGTGAAAGAAAATTGCAAGCAATCAAAATAATAGTGAACGAATATCTTGAATTAAGGTCTGCTCCATTGGGTTTGAAGAATAACTTCATGTACTATATTACTAGTATAACCACTGACACCTTATCCTTAAGCATACAATATCAAATAGAGAATATACATATGTACAACTAAATACCTATTGAAAGCTTGAAAAAATAATGTAAGCTTAACTTAACAAAATGTTGTATTAATATAGGTAATTTGAGTTCCTAATAGCCTGTTAATTGTTTTTTTGTTATTAAACATTTATTTAAACGAATACCTTTTACATGACTTTACATACTTCGATTTATTCTTTAAAATGTATCAGTTTACTAGGTGTACGAATATGATTTTGATACACTGTTTTATCCGTTTAGGTTGTGCAGTGCTTTTGAACTTACACGGTTATCGTTGCAGCTTTGGTTATAAAGAATTTGAATAGAACTGTTAAGAATACTAAACATTGCTATATTTGTATGTCGATGAGAGTAAAAACAAACAAAGTGAAAGTAAAGGGCGAGCCATGACGAACATTGGGAAACATAAGCTAATGTCATAACTGAAGAAAATGCTGCCGTAAGTTCTCAAAATTCCAACAGATAACTACATATGTGTAATACTTTTGCCTGCATATTTCCCTTTCAAAGTAATCTAAAAAAACAGTCTCAAAATTATTAGTCAGCATTGTTTTTTGTATAAATGATTGAAACTTATTAATATTGAATCTAAAAACTCACACAATCTTATTGTGCTCAAAAGTATAAGTCGGTAGCCCAGCTCTTCTACTACTAAGGACGAGTTTGTCAAGCCCGATAACTTAAACATTTTTTGAAGAAAATTGAGAAATATGTTCAAATTCATTTTATGAATTATGAAGAAAATCGGGAAAATTAAGGTGACTAATAAATTAAGTTTGAGTTCATTGTCATAAATAAAAATACATATCACTGTCAAAGTTCGATATGCAACGAACGACTGAAATCATTTTCTCTTATGTTTGTAAAACTGAACGAACATTTCTTTATACTATATGAGTCTGGGCTTATTACGAGTTGAATATTAAGTCTCCAAGTAATCGTAGATATATCTTTTCACACGTGTTATGGCCCAAAGTGAATTTGACAAGTGTTTTACATACAACTTAAGTTCAGGCAGAAGAACTGAAGGGCATGTACAAGAAAAAAAAATTCAACAGTAGAAATCGTTCATTTAACAAAGAAATCACTGTAAATGGAAATGGAAGAAACTCCTCATATTATAAATTCCTCTCTATCTAAATTTTCAATCCATGGGAAATCCATTTCCAGAAACCTTAAATTTCTAAGCGCATATTCAATAAACATCTGTAGACATTTTTACAGACTGTTTATTAAAATTGTAATCTATGCGACAAATTGTTCTCTTCGGTTTAATATTGTTTCCTTTTCCTTTTAGATTCGCAACAAACAATGTCAACTCAATATTATGTGTGTTTCACTTCCTTCTATGATATATTTACAAAATTCAGCAGGATGAATGATTTAAATAGGTAGGCACATTGAATCAATTTAACATCCACATTACGCAAAACAAAATTTCATTACGAACGAATATACTTCTTCAACTCAACTCTTCGAAGAGTACATGTCGAGTTTAGGGCAAATATTGATAAGGAGGGGAAAAAAATCGTCGTCTGTAATTGAAAACCGGAAAATCAATGTTTATCTTTCAGTAGACAGGCAAGACGCAACCTTTTCAAGCAGTGCCTTGATGGAGAATATTAAATTAATCGGTAACCTCCCGTAGGGAATATAAATTTGACACATAGTTTGTACTTTAGAAGTGGGTTACTAGCAAAGTCGGTTATTCGTTCTTTTAGCTGACAAAATAACTAATAATCTAGTCCTTGAAGAAGATATGTAACCGGATCCAGATAACATAATTGTGCTTGAAATTTTTTGTATAAAAAATGTCGACGGGTTATAGCCCATTTTGCAATTCACGCGGTATTTTATTTATCTGCAGATTTTTTTTTTCCGAGGGTAGGTGAAAATTTTCTATAAGACACTATGAGAATAGCAAGCGCGTGCTCATAGTAGTGTCCGATTTCTACCGACTAAAAACACCACCCTTCGATATACATATATTGCTGAATACTGCAACTAAGATGAAACTTATAAAGCAATTTTTTTATCGCGATAAAATAACTTTTGGCAGGTTACTTTCCAATGAAAGATCCTGCATGTTCCGCAATTTAGACGCGGTTAATCCTTATCGTGCCAAGTCGAAAGGTTTCGTTTTTTATAGTCGGCGCAATAAATTGCTCTCATCCAAAATTTGTAGGACTGTATTGTTGATATGTCCGATTAGTCGATTTTTATGCTTTCGCGCGAAGTCTCTAGTTTCAGCTTCGATTGTACTAATTCCGAGATCTCTATGGATATCGTCGTTTCTACTATACCACGGTGCTTGGATAATTTCTCTAAGCATTTAATTTTGAAAAGTTTGTATAATGTTGGCATTTGTTTTCTTGGTACAACCCCAAAGTTGTATACCGTAGGTCCACACCGGTTTTAGCACTTGCTTGTATAAAAGCAGTGTTTGTTCTCGGTACTCAGCTGGGAATGTTTTCCAAGTAACTAATACAATTCTCTATATTTGATTTCAAGCTCTTTACGTTTCATTTTCACGTGCGAATTCCATTTCAGTTTTGCGTCGAGTGTCATTCCCAGGTATTTGGCTTCGTTCGCAAAAGGAATTCGGTCCAGGTTTAGGTAGATTGGCAAGTCAATAGTTTTCTTATATGTGAAATTCACGTGAACAGATTTAGTTTCGTTGAGGGCGATCCGCCAGTCTCTCGTCCATTCATTTACTTTATTCACTGCATTTTGCAATTTTGGGGTCGTTTCTTCGATTGTTTTACCTATTGATAAGAAAGCGGTGTCGTCAGCAAACGTAGCAAGGATAGTGCCATCTTCTTTCGGTATATCACGGGTATATAAAAGATAGAGAAGCGGCCCAAGAACGCTTCCTTGCGGTACACCGGCTTTAAGCTCCGTGTGTTCATTTCCATGTCTAACTCGGAAGAGTCTATTCCCGAGATACGATTCTAGAATATCGTATAAGCATACGGGATGAACTTGTCTTAATTTGTATTTTAATCCTTCGTGCCACACCTTATCAAGGGCTTGCGAACGTCAAGAAATATGCTTAAGCATATCCTTTTTTCTTCGAGTGCTTTCTCGATTACGTCAGTAATTCTATGCACCTGGTCAATTGTCGAATGCTTACTTCTGAACCCAAATTGATGGTCAGGGATAAGATTATTGTCTTCTATAACCGGTTAAATACGCCTTAGTAATATCCTCTCAAAGATTTTGGATATGACTGGAAGAAATGAAATTGATCTGTACGATTTTACCTCACTTGGCGGTTTTCCAGGTTTTAAAACCATTATGACTTCCGCAACTTTCCATTGGCTCGGCACGTGTTTTAATCTGAGCGCAGCATTTATATTATGGAGAAGTTTAATCAATGCTTTTCTATCTACAGATGATTGACTTTAATCACTTATTAGATAGAACAAAACGTAACTGTTTACTTTTTAAAATTGGACGCCTTAACATATCTGAAGTACATACTACCACTTAACTAACTAACCACATATTTTGCAGGTATGACGAATGTTTAGTCAGCATGTTATAATAAGGTGCACGAATTTAAAAAATCATACCATGCCGGTAAAATCTGCTTAAATCAAGTAGAAGAAGTACGGTAGGGTCTACTTTGACATTTGACGGACTAAAAACATAGAAACGAGGGACTCATCCCAATACCCTGGAGAAAGTGGGAAAAAATATACGAAATTTAATCTAAATTTTTCGGCTGTTCAGGTCATGTCCAAATCCGCACTTTTAAAACGTGCAACACGTTTGCAAAAACAATTTATCCGTAACAAAGTTCGACATATTCGATAAACCAAGCAAATAATATACATACATATGTATATATGTATTCCGAAACTGACGCCTAATGACAGTTCTTTTACGGAGTTAGACATACATAGTAACAAGGTACTGGAAAGAACAATACGTGACAAACTCGAAAAGTAAATCGAAGGAGACAAAGGGTTTTCGAAGCGACAATACGGTTTCAGAAACAATAGCAGCACATCCTATGCAATACAAGCAGTTCGCAAAATTGCACACGAATACAATAATTCCTATCAAAATGTCGGACGACGTTTAGTCGAAATAATCATCCACAAAAATGCACCACGCCTACATTACCAGTAGTGATGCATAGGAAGATGGATTTAGTATGGTAGGTATTATACGATCCGTTTTACATGGACTGTAACTTTTCTTTATGATACTTCCTTTTTCCTCGCGCGCTCTTTATTTTGAAAATCAATAGCTTCATCTATAGTTCAAGGTCTACATACTTACCTACTGCTTCAACATTCAATATTGCAATGAAACTTTGATCAACCTTACTGGCATTTATTTTCCTTAAAACTTCAGAATGTCATTTAAGACTGACGCATTTCACTTAATTAAGTTCCTTAATTAATGTATTTAATTTTCCTTCCAGTCTTGCTAATTGCAAATACAACTTTGAATAGTAAACAAAAGAACAGTGACAACAGCACATGCCCATCAAATTGCTCTACTACTGCCACTGAAAGATTCCATCAATGTTTTATGCTTCCGCGTCACACATGCGGAAACTTGTATCTATTAGGTTTTCGTTACGTGATTAATGATACATTATTGAATACCAAAGCAAGCCAGTAGAGTATTTCAGTGGTTGCAAAAAAAACCATCTTCCTTCTATCGAATCGTTTTAGAAGAATCGATATAAATTAATATGTATGATGTGTTTGAAGCATACTTGGTATCCAATTGACGTAACTCCTGGTTTCAAAATAAAGCATTACTTAGTAAATACATACTTAGGACTAACATTAAGAAATAATAACGACAAGACCCACGAAGTTTACTACATAATGTCAATATTTGTCGTTGAGTTGTCAAGGTATAAGCCATTGCGAATCGAAAGAAGTGTACAAATATGTATAAAATTCATCTATTTTCCTTTTCTTAAAAAAAAATAGAAACACATACATATGTACATATGTATATTGGAAGATTTTTGGAAGACACGTATAATTGTATGTACATACATATGTCGTTTGTTTGTCATGACTAGGAAACGCTCAATACTTAGATATCAACATACATATGTGAAGGTTAGTCCAAATCTAGATCCTAATTTGAATAGACATTTACGAATATAATCAGCGATTAGGATACTCAAATTCGACAGCACTTAAGTTCCTAATCGGTCCTGTGTAATTGAACGGGTGTTTAGATTATTTAGGAAAGACTTTTTTTTAGTTTTACAACAGCATCGCAAGCCAAAAGTTGCGATGCGGCGACTCGAAAGGCAATTGTTGAATTGTGGAAACTGAAGATGTCGCATCGATCGATCGCAACACAATTAAGTTGTTCGGTAAAAAAAGTTTTTGGTGCTATTAAGCATTTCCAGAGTTTTGAGACCACAGAAGATATGCCTCGAAGAAAACGAGCACGCAAAACATCTGTGAGGACCGACAGAAAAATCGCACGACTGGCCAAATCCCCGTGGAATGGTGTTGGCCCGATACATCGAATAAATGGAAGTACACCGAAATATTAAAAAATAAACTGATACCAACAAGATAACGACCCCAAACACACGGCTAAAATAACCAAAAAGTTTTTTGAAAACAATTCCATCAGTGTTCTTGACTGGGCGGTATCGAGTGCAGACTTTAACCCAATTGAGCACCTGTGGGGTGATTTAATAAAGTGCACGACTGGGCCGTACAAACTTGCACCTGTATCTCAAATTCTTGTGTGTATTTGAGGTAAAAATAAATAAACGAATATATATGTACATAAGTAGGTAAGCATATGTAAGTTGACTATAAGTAAACCATCGTTCTAAACAGATTGACCAAAAACGTCATATATCATCTGTAGAATTTGATAAAGCTCTTGAAAATTAAGCATCGTCGTTAATTTTTCTTCAATTTCACTCAAATTCATTGCCTTTGAACTCCGGTGAATATGCCAAAGTAAGTCCCTAAAAATGTAACAATATTTTCTTTCTCTCTCTCTGTCTTTTAACCAATGAAAATGAATTTCAGACAAATCCAGTAGCACGTGCGCACCAATCAAAACCTATATCGTAAGGAAAAAAACGTTTCCATGACAACAGCTGTTTTCTAGGAAAATCTTTTGCAATGGTATATAATTTTGAAAATCGGTTCAGTAGGAAGAAGTAGGGATAAAATTCATGTTTGGCTAATCATGATATGAAAATCGTGTTTTTGTTAAGCTGGTTGTAAGGAAAGTGGAATTTTAGGCAGTTTTAACCAAAAACGTGGTATGCCATCTTATAGGGTTTAAAAAGGCGTATTCTAATACAAAATTTAATAAAAATAATAATCCCTAGAGGCGAAATCGGAATTTTCATTCTAACCTCAAAATTAAGGGTAGTTTACTTAAGGCCGATTTCAGTTAAAAGGGATTTTCTTGAAAACGGCTCTAACGATTTTGATTAAACCTCACATTTCAATTAGTCTAGCCAATTGCAATCAGATGACGTATCGTGCTGCTTACCAAAATTGGCAACAATGGTACTTTACTTATAGCCAATTTGACAAAAAGTCGATTTGTAGGAAAACGGCTCCAATGATTTAGTTCAAATTTAATATTCGGACTAGCACGAAGTAATGCAACATGATGGCGTACCACGTTTTGGTCTAAGTATGATACAACGGTTCTTAGAACCAAGCTGACTAAAAGCCGATTTGCTTGAAAACGCCTACAACGATTTTATTAAAATGTTCACATAAGATTAAACGTCTCAAATCCTATCAGGAACTATATCACATTTTTGGCCAAAAGTTAGTATAACGGTATTTTTCGAGAAATCGAGCGGTTAGAGCCAATTTATTCGAAAACGGCTCCAACGATTTTTATTAAATTTTATATTAGAATACGCCTTTTTAAACCCTATAAGATGGCATACCACGTTTTTGGTTAAAACTGCCTAAAATTCCACTTTCCTTACAACCAGCTTAACAAAAACACCATTTTCATATCATTATTAGCCAAACATGAATTTTATCCCTACTTCTTCCTACTGAACCGATTTTCAAAATTATATACCATTGGAAAAAAATTTCCTAGAACACAGCTGTTGTCATGGAAACGTTTTTTCCTTACGATACAGGTTTTGATTGGTGCGCACGTGCTACTGGATTTGTCTGAAATTCATTTTCATTGGTTAAAAGACAGAGAGAGAGAAAGAAAATATTGTTACATTTTTAGTGACTTACTTTGGCATATTCACCGGAGTTCAAAGGCAATGAATTTGAGTGAAATTGAAGAAAATTTAACGACGATGCTTAATTTTCAAGAGCTTTATCAAATTCTACAGATGATATATGACGTTTTTGGCCAATATGTTTAGAACGATGGTTTACTTATAGTCAACTTACATATGCTTACCTACTTATGTACATATATATTCGTTTATTTATTTTTACCTCAAATACACACAAAAATTTGAGACATACATAGGTGCAAGTTTGTACGGCCCAGTCGTGCACTTTATTTAATTATCCATTTGAAATATGTACATATGTTCATATATTTATATTTTTTATTTTAAAATCAATTACTCATATGAAAAAAATATTTCTTGCAAAAAAAAACTAAAAAAATACAAAAAAAAACGTTCGGAAGAAATTTCACAGTAGTGTTTCTAATTAGTTGGCCACAGCTGTATGTTTTATTCGTTTCTCTTATGATTGGATGACTGTCAATTCCTGTTACCCGTCCACCAAGAATTTCCTCAGTTCCGGCTTTTGAATTCAAAAATTACCTTGATGTTTATCCTAACCATGTCATTGGATCCGTTCGCATATCTTTCGATAGGTCTATACCTTCTTTTCTAGCCCTGTATTTGTTACGAATAACTTTTTCCCTCCAAGTTTCCAAGGACACTTTCATCCAATCTCAATTGGAGTCTAGATATGCAGACGTTAATGTTGGCGGAATTAATGGAGAAGTTAAGTTTTTCGTAACTAAATAAATACATATATCCATTAATAAGTTCCTACTCTTTTGTTTCGGTAGTAATATCTTGTGTTCCTTAATGTCCTTTGATAAACACTATTCAGCTCATCTTATTCGTTCGGGAACTGTGCGTTTAAACAACTTTAGGTCACTTTGATTTTAATGAATGACATTTAAAAAATTTATTATATAGCGACTTTTTAGAAATTTTACTAATCGCCTTCAACTGCCGTTGATATAGTTGTATTAGGAAATTCCCTGACAGAGCTTTCAAATTTTAACCATTTGCAATTGATTTTACCCTGCGTAACAGTTTTTCGTAGCACTCTTGGTCGTCTGAGAACTTAACGACTTCTTTAACTTCTTCTCGAAGTCGGGAAATTTGGGAGGTATTGTCCGTGTGGATACTCGAAGAGATTTCAGAGCAATGAAAAATTCCATTGACAGATGAGTTTCGTCCAAAGATATTAGTCATATATGCAACTGTTTTGACTGCACGCAGATTACATGGATACTCAAGAATGTAAGTACTCATAATACCATTTTTTCCTAAGTTCGGGTATTTCGATAAATGGGTTTTGCTAAAACTCAGGTTTAACCCGAACTGCAGCACCACCTAAGCACCTTCTAGAATAAATCATTAACCAGTGACAACACAATCTCCTTTCACATCACTCAACATTCTAGATTTAACTAATGATTCCACAATTTGTTTGTAACAAAACCATATACCTACATTACCATTTTGAAGCATATTTTATGAAGAAAAAATTTATTTAATACCAGTAATTTGAAATGTATCTCAGCTCAAGGTCATGTGTTATATTAAATTCGCTTTCACTTCCAGCCATCTGTGAAACCACATGAGTTGTTTCCTAATTGGTATTATCTAGAAAGCTTTCAAGGATACGTCTCCCTCTTATGGTTGTTTAATATATTTGAAAAGTTCCCATATGTGCTGTCGTCAAATATTATTTACACTTCGACATATTCACTTTGAAAATAAAAGTCAGGTAGGACTTATATATGGATGAGATATTTATTAAATTCTGGGAACAGATGTCAAAGGTAAAAGTGTTGCTTTATTGTAAGGGTATGCGCGCTTGAGAGTGTTTTTTTTTTTTTTTTGTCGACTTGTCGAACAATTTTATTTTCATTCACACGTGTGTATAAATTCGTAAAGCAGTACAACATTGGGCATGAGCATTTAGGAGACCAGCACAGATTTTCGCATGGTTAACAAGTCGTCTCTGTATTTTCATATCCAGCAACAAAATTGGTTTTATATATTAGACATATACTAGATATGTAAAGTCGTCATCTTTCTAATGTTAAGAGTTATAAGTGAAGTTCTAAAAGCTACATTTGGAGTATTATTATTTTCTTATATCCTGTTTCCCTTTAAGGATACTAAAGGGCGTAACTTTGCCTACTGTTCCTGGTCACGAATAAACATATATTTTATATGATCCCTCTTGATCATTTCTCTGATATACATATGTATGTATGTATAGACTATGTAAGAGTATACCCGATCTAACCATGCTAGACTATTAACCATACTAATTCAGTTAGTGTCTATTATTCATAGACTTATTGAGTTTCCTTTATATATTTTCACGAGCTTTGATCTTATCGAACTGAATTAATTGATTATACTAACTGATGTGATATATGTATTTCTTCAATAGTCTGCAATACTGCCACCGTAACTTCGAAAACGTTGTAAGAGCAGTTTATACTTCGAGATTTACAGTACGTCCTAGCTTTAATACCGAGGTCCATTTTGGATACGTCAGTATATACTCGCAAATACATATATGTACATATGTATGAATGTATATTCAGTGAGTCCTTGCTGTGATTTCTCCTTTGGAGTTTCTATGAATCTGCAGATTTCCTAAGGCTTATTACCGGTTTCTCTACAATGTACATATGTATGTATGTATAGAAAATTGTACCTTCATTAACTGTCAAAACCAGTCACAGGAGTATTTTAAATATATGTACATAGCTATAACACTTTTAACATCATATTAGTTAATACGCGTCCACATGCTAGTTTATGAAGAAAATAGGAAAGTTAAGCAATCACTACACTTTGCTGAAGAAGTTTGTAAGAATATATATACATATATTCAGATCCAAAAGGATTTGCCCAAGTTTGATTTCCTACATGACATTACAAAAAGTTAAGCAAAGGTATTCTTACATTTTAATATTTCCACAAATTGCTCATCTAACACCATAATTCCATGAATATTCTTCATTTATACACAAACGTGTATAAAAGTTTCCCAAAGGACGTATACAATACGCACAAATATCCATGTGTAAATATCTCATCTATTAACTTGGACTTGTGTGCCCACATGAAAAGTTATTTCAATGATATTTTTGACAGAAAATCATGAAAATATGTCGGTTAGGTGAATCCTCAAAGGATAACTTCGCAATTTTGACACTTTCAGATAACTTCAGTCAATTGCACAGCAATATAGATAATAGGATAACTTATAAATCCAAGCACAGTAATTTGTCAAGGATATTGATTGATTCCTTGTGGACCCTATTGGAGGAAAATACTTTTCGGGAAAACTTTTTCCAACACGTAAAACATATACATAAATCAAATTTCTCTTAAAGTTATTTGTTATTTTTCAAAGTTTATCAATCGAGTTGACTTTAATCTGAGAAAGTTCATCGAAACCATATCGTGTATTATGGAAACAAAGTTTTAATAATATATTTAAAAAAGATTCGCTGGGAACTGAATATGACATAATACATACATACATAGGTATAGGATGAAGAAAGTGTTGCTTCTAGAAATAAAGTTTTTTTCGTTATATGAATACATAAACATACATACAAATATATATGAAAGAATATTATGTTTACCTTAATAGTTTCGGTGATTGTACGAGTAAATAAAAGCGGATTATCTACATATGTATTTTAACTGAATACTTCAGAAAATTCTAGATTTTTCTTTAAGAAAATAGATTTTAAAAAAAATTACCATTGTCACCTCAGAAGCGTATGTAGCATGTTGGATAGAACAGTAGGAAATGGGATGATTCCTTGAAAAGGTACCAAAAGATGTCATACGGGTTGACTCAAATTCCTTAGCTGCTTTTAACCTTCTTAAGATAAAACCCTGTTAAACAGATTTAAAACAAAGAGAACAATCAAGAATTTAGAATTTTATGAATGATTACTGGCGGATTGTGTGGTAAAAACAATTTTCTAGTCTAGATTTTGTAAAAAAAAAAGTACATACCTTAATAAGGAACTACGTCATGGGATTATTATTGGCTTCTTTTATATCATGTCTTTTTAACTATTTCAGGCTAATTTTGTATAAATATGTGAATATTGTAATATTGAATATTGCCTTTTGGAAAAATTTTTATACCAGCAGATCAAAACCGGGAAAGTGTTATCTGCAAAATGCGTAGTAAGTTACCTATTTAAAGTACAATAGATAGAGATGATTCGTCAGGGGTAATCTTTTACTCAAAAGAACTATCAAACGCGTGCATAGCCTAAGTTGAAATCCTGGCAATAGAAAAAACTTCTAGCTGCATAGAGGGTAGCAATCTTCCTTCGTCGGATAACTATTTTCGTTCACAATCAAAGCGTTAAAATCAATTTCAATTAATGCCAATCAAAGGTAGTCTAAAAATATCACCAAGCACTGATCACATTGGGCAACATTCGGTCAAACACTGTTGAAATGGACACATGCTTACTGCCACGACTTAGAAAATATTATAGAATACTAAAAAACAAAAAAATTAACTCGTCCAGATTATCTAGGGACTATCACTTTCTCGGTCGTTGTGGACAAAATTAGACAAAAATTGATTCTCTATCCGTATCCTAAATGAATTAGTCACAGAAATTCCACGATTCCAACGATTTATGAAGAAACTGGTCAGACGAGGATTAGGTGGAGTCAATCCAAAATCTGCTTTACCACTGCCCAGCTGAAAGACCTATCCAACCCTGGATCCAGATTCAACAGAAGCATTGCAAAGCTGGCATACTTCCACATATCAGATCTCCTTCACTTCATTTAGAGTATCAACTGGCTTCCAAGTTAGCCAGTAACACCAGAGGTTTCAGTTAGTTTTGATTTCTAATTTTTTCGCCAGTTTGTTAAAATTGTTCAAAATTATTCTGCTATCTCTGTAGACTACTGTTCGTCATATGTATGTATATCGGACAAATTTCGAGATGTTTCTACAAGGTGACTCCAGAGAACCATCGATACATATTTAAGATATTTTTGTTTTTGTTAACCACTGCAGTTGATGTTAGTTCCATTTTGTACTAATTCGAAATCTTTCAAAATTACTCCTGTTAAGGAACTCTTAACTTTTCTCAACATACTTGGGAGTTCAGTCAGGAGCTACAAATCTGGTAACCATTAAATGCAAATGCTGCTAATTCTTTTGAGTTCTTCGAAATAAATTTCTAGTATTGCTGGAAGTTGTTTTAAATCATTTGACAAGTACATATGAATCTGACGTTTACAAAAATCACTCTAGAAATCGCTGTGACTCATGGCAGTTTCATTCTCTAAACTATCAAACTAATCCGCATTAGTAGGCACAGTTCATCACTAAAGATGATTTCACAAAGTCTAGACTTACAAACTGGCTTGGATTAGATATTTAGATAGTTTCATTCTGCTATGTTTTAGTCCAAGATAACCCAGTATCTTCAACATTTTTAATCAATCTTTGACTTGTTCCCTGATTTGATAAACTTTATCGACCAGAAATTGCACAATACAAATTAATATACAAAGAGACATATTTTACTCAATGTGTTTACACTTTTGGAAAAATATCATCTTTTTTTTCCATTTATAGTTTTTTATTCAGTATTTTGCTCCAGCGCTAGTTTTCGAGATAATAAAGGGTACACACTGAACGTAAAGTGTTTGCAAATCCTCACCGTAATCTATTCGTTGTATTACCTAACAAAAGAAATTGCACAACTGTGACAGCAGGGAGATCTATTTACAATTTGTTAAGAAGAATTTGTCTCGTTGTATTACTGTAGTGCCGAAGGACTTGCTGCAATCCTTTTTCCCTTTATTTCCTTTCAACAGCATTGTGAATGTCAATAGAATGGCACCCACTTCAACAATGTTTGCTTCCATAACAATGGCACGACGTTTTATTTTTAGTTGAACACTTACCTGAAAGGGATAGATAAATAATTGCGTCTATTTTATTGGTTCAACGTTTGCGTTATCTGGAAGACGGTAAGTGGGTGTGAGATTTGAAGAAGAGAACAATTACTCCGAGCTTGAATTGGTTATTGTGAAGCGAGGTAAGTATAATTTAAGAAACGAGGTAAATTAATAGTAGTCGTACCTTTTCAGTTTTAATTCAGTGCTTTGTTTGTTTGACTTTATACCCGGTCTTGTACTTCATGTTATGAGATGTCTCTTCACTTGACACTGCTTTGGATTCGGGTAGTTAGTCATGTACACAGTTTTTTTCTTAAATGGCCAACTTAATGGAATATCAAAACAAAAATTAAAAATATTGACATTTTAAAATTTCAAAATTCTTTTGATCAATTTAAAATGGAATTTTTTACAATAATGGATACTATGCATGCCTGCCGATAGAAGTGGGACAATCAAGGACAAGTTTTTATAGTAGCCACTGCCATTGGTATGCGGTAATTCTGCTTGAAATACGCAACGAAGGTCTCAAGAGTTCTAAAATAATACCGTTGTACTTAAGTTGTCCGTGTAGAAGTGTGTAGACATACTCGTTGTGTTCCAATCTTGTTGGCATAGCTTTGCACTCTGAAAGCTATGCAGCAGGCGATGATAGCCCACTTAAGTTAAGATCTGTGTATCTATTTTGGTACGATTTTACTCCTTAACTTTAACATCCTGATATTTGGATATTTAAGAATATAATAAATTGGAGAAGCAGCAGCCATTAGTAGAGTCAGTAGTAAGAAAATCGCGTTTAATACATTATCTAGCAAAAAGTTCAATTGTGTGCACATATGATTGATCTTCCAAAGGTGACAGCTTTCTCCCATCAAAATTATTAAAGTGAGCTATCTTAATATAACACTCTACAAGAAACTTTTAATTATGTGGAAGCAGTAGTAATCAAAGTAAATCGAGCTCTTTTAGTGTGCAAAACATGTCAGACAAAACTTGTGGATCTGCCTGCCCAGTACAACCTAGTAGACAGTCAGATCGATAACGACCTCTGAAGAATAAATAGGGTTAGAATGGAACTAATCCATTTAAACACCTGTAAAGGCAAAATTAGTTACCGCTTCGGCCGATAAGGAGGTAATTGGACCTTCACCTGACTGCGGAAATGTATCCGACAGACAGGATCCCCAACCTGCTCCCTCGTCTAACAGCGCCACTGGGCATGTTAGTCCCGGCGATTCCAAAACAACCATAGCTAACCCGGCAACAACATCTGCCCTTTCGACCACCAGCGCCACTGGGCATGGTGCTCATAGCGGTTTCGGAAATCAGCCCACTAAGCAGGTTCCACGACCAACTCCTTCAACCAGCAGGGCCATAGGGCATGCTGGTCCCTTCCGTTCTGGTAACAGAACAGTAGCTAGATCTGTGGATCGCTACCGTAGAGGTGGCACTAGCTACATATCCCAAACGACCGGCACCGTAGCCGGTTCAACTCGTCCAGCAAGCGGCGCCAGTGGGCACGCTTACTGCCATGAAGAAGAGTCGGTCAGGAACAGACCACTGGGTCGTCCAAATCTGGCTGCTTGTCGCAGAGGAAAAGGCCCTAAAAAAGCCCAACTACTCAGACAAGCTAGATCCTCCAAGGAGGACTAAATGAGCACCATTAAGGTGTTACAGGCGAACCTGCATCACGCTAAGGGCGCGTCCGCTACCCTTAGCAAGCGGTTCGCCGATGAAAATATAACCCTTGGCCTTATCCAAGAACCTTGGGTTATCAGCGGACACATTAGAGGTCTATGGAGTACGACAAGTAAGTTAATTTACAAATGCGGGGAGTCAGTGCCAAGGGCGGCCTGCTTGATAAGCAAATTTATTAACTTTCTCTCTATTCCAGAATTTTTGACTAGAGACCTGGTGGCCCTACTGGTAGAGGTTCCGACCGAGAGGGGAACACAGAACATCGTGTGTGCCTCGGCATATTTCCCCGGCGACGACGACAATATTCCGCCCACAGAGGTCCAGGAACTAATACAACACTGCCAGAAACGCAACCTACACTACATCATAGGTTGCGATGCCAATGCGCATCACAAGATCTGGGGCAGTAGTGGCATCAATAGAAGGGGTGAGTGTCTTTTAGAATATCTTATTAGTAATCGTGTAGACATTGTAAATAAGGGCTCTAAACCAACCTTCATAAATGCGATTCGCGAAGAGGTACTTGATCTCACACTCGCTAGTCCATTTATTTCAAACTCAGTAGTAAACTGGCATGTGTCAGATGAAGCCTCGTTGTCCGACCACTTGCACATCAGGTTCGACATTCCGGGTAGACTGACACATGACTCTTCTAGATACGATCCCAAATCCACGGACTGGAATCTGTATGGAGGACTTGTCCTCTCAAAATTAGATACGCTAATCCCATCTATTGCGTCCACGTGGGACCTAGATGAAGCAGCTTATCAATTAAACAATGTGTTGCTTACCTCCTATCATAGCAGTTGCGTCCCCAAAACCAGTGTGTGTAGACGTAAGGTTCCCTGGTGGAATGACCAACTTGCTAAGATTAGGAAAAAGGTTAGAAGACTTTTCAACGTTGCAAAACGTACGAAGAGTTGGGACGAATATAGATTCGCTCTCACTGAATACAATTCAGAATTAAGACGATCCAAACGCGCTACATGGAGAAAATGCTGTGAAAACATAACTGACATGCCAGTAGCGGCACGCATCCATAAAGCACTTGTAAAGGATCACGCAAATAGTGTAGGTTTACTCAAAAAGACTGATGGTACCTACACGTCGGACCAAATGGATACACTTAGAACCCTACTTCTGGTTCACTTCCCTGGTTCGACCACCTGTGCATTCCGCACACACTCGAACGCATCTGACCATAGGGTCTGTATCGCCAGTAGAGTGAACAGTTTATCTGGCAAAATATTCAGTCCGGATAAGGTAAGATGGGCCGTAGGCTCTTTCAAACCATTCAAAGCCCCCGGTGGTGATGGGATCTTTCCAGCTCTCCTGCAAAAGGCAATCGATCTCATCTTGCCGGCCATTATTGCTTTATTTAGAGCCAGCTATAACTGGAGTTACATTCCGTTTACCTGGAGGCAGGTGAATGTAATCTTCATACCTAAACCAGGCAATAGACCTAGTGAGCTGCCTAAATCATACAGACCCATTAGTCTAACATCCTTTGTTCTCAAAACTATGGAGAGACTCATTGATGTTCACATTAGAGGCCGACTAGATTTGTCCATCGCTCTACACTCAAGCCAATTTGCATATAGAAAAGGTAAATCAACCGAAGGCGCTCTTCACTATCTTGTCAAGAAGATAGAAGGAACTTTACGTTCCAAGGACATAGCCCTATGTGCATTCCTGGATATTGAGGGTGCTTTCGATAACACTGGCTACGATTCAATAGCAAGGGCTATAAGTAGCAAAGGTATCGAAGATTCGACCAACCAATGGGTTAGAGCCATGCTCGAAAGTCGGATTATTACTTCCTCCTCCGGAGAAGTGTCTGTATCTGTGAACGCAGTTAAAGGTTGCCCCCAGGGGGGCGTCCTTTCTCCACTTCTGTGGTCACTAGTTATCGACAGACTCCTAGCAGATCTTTATAGATCAGGCTACATCGCCATTGGTTATGCAGATGACCTGGCGATCATTGTTAGTGGTAAACACGGTTTGACTATTTCTAGCGTCATGCAGGGTGCTTTACTACACGTTTTAGAATGGTGTAATAGCGAGGGTCTTTCCATTAACCCTAGCAAAACCATTCTAGTGCCTTTTACTCACAAAAGATTGGTCAATCTGGGACCTATCACCATAAAAGGCACCACATTAGTGTGCTCCAGTGAAGTCAAATATCTCGGAGTCATCCTTGATAAAAGACTCAACTGGAATACTCATATCAAGTCTGCCATAGAACGCGCCACCAGGGCCATGTGGGCCTGTAGACGCCTCTATGGTAGAACTTGGGGTCTCAATCCTAAAATGATTCATTGGATATACACAATGATAGTGAGGCCCATTATCACGTACGCAGCCATCGTATGGTGGCCAAAAGTACTTGAACGGACAACGGCTGCAAAGCTTCAGAAGCTACAAAGAATAGCCTGTCTCGGTATCTCAGGTGCCATGCGTACCTGCCCTACGGCAGCTATAGAAGCCATCGTTGGGCTCACGCCTCTACAAATCTTTATTAAGAAGACGGCTGCTAGATGCGCTATCAAGTTGCAACTAGAATACAAGTTTAAGGCAGGTGACCACGTGGGACACCTGAAAATTCTTGACTCAATCCCACAAAGAGACATGCTCTGCACTGTACCCGACGTTATGGTCAGTGAATACTGTTTCGGTAGGTTATTTGAGGTTAATATATTAGACCGTGCAGACTGGTCTAATGGTGTTCCTACACTGGACCCTAGAGGTCTGATATGGTTCACAGATGGATCAAAGATGGACTCCGGAGTGGGTGCTGGTGTCTTTGGACCCAATACCAAAGTCACAATACCTATGGGAACGTGTCCCACGGTCTTCCAGGCTGAACTCCATGCCATTGAGATCTGCGCCAGAATAAACCTTAGTAAGAGAATCAAGGGCGCAAAAATGTACATCTTCTCAGATAGCCAGGCAGCTCTCAAAGCTCTGTCGTCCAACTTAATGGACTCCTTAACGGTTAAATGCTGTTACGATGCACTACAATCTCTTGCTAGACATAATAGTGTGGTACTCGGATGGGTTCCAGGTCATCAGGACAGGCAACGAATCTGCAGATGAACTAGCTAGGGCTGGCTCAGGATCTGCGTTCATTGGACCTGAACCTTACTGTGGCGTCAATTGGGCTTATACCACAGCGCTGATTAACGCATGGGAGCATAATCTTCGCCTAACCCACTGGGAAAATGTCCCAGGGTTACGACAATCCAAGAGGTTAATCAAGCCATATTCCTATAAGGAAATTCTAAACTTAGACAAAGAAAATATTAGGAAGCTGGTTAGCTTTCTAACAGGTCATTGCGGCCTGAGATATCACCTCAACAAACTCAATCTATGCCCAGACATAGAATGCAGGTTCTGCTCAGAAGATGACGAATCATCCGAGCACATTCTCTGTGAATGTCCAGCTCTGCATTGGTTGAGGTGGCGCATCTTCCGCAAGGTAACATGCTCGCCGGCAGATATTAAAACCTCTGCAACTAAGGACGTGCTTTCCTTCATCAGGGAGGTGGGACGTCTCTTAGAGTAAAAATACACCCTAAGATACAATAGATCTTTTAGGTCGCAGTATCAGCCATATGGGCTAGGGTCCTAATTAAAAAAATCCATTTAATTGTAGTAAAAAAGAGTTTGTTGGTTGTTATTCCTGCTATCCCGTATTCGTTTCGTTTTATATCACCTAAAAAGTCCATATACGCTAGTAGCTTCATCAACGCCAAAGGCAACGCTGACGCCCTTTCTCGTATTCCCCTCTTGGAGAGAGGATACGTTAATAGCCTGCGCAAAACAAGGCTGAGATATTTTCAACTCGGGGCAAATTGGGGTGAATTTTTAAGTAGATACCCCTTATTATCTGCAAATATTCCATTTAGTTCAGTTCTTAATTTTTAGCTTTTTAGTGTATTTGGCGCCATAGTTGTGGTAGGTTATTTTGAATTTCCCAACGGAAAAATATTGGACTTTCGTTTCTCTACATGTCTTTCTCTTCTTAGTGCTTAGAGACAGAATATACTTTTATTAACTAACTAAACTATTTAAGCGCCTTAAAAAGTAACTGATAGTGTTGTCTGTCTAAGTGTAAACATTATCAATAAAAATCATTTGTTAATCAAATGAAGTGAATTTTAGTATTATACTGCATCCACCTGTGTTACTAATGTACATAAAACCGAATGAGTGTGTAAATATAAAGTAATGGTTATTTTGTATGACAGTGCAGACAGATTTTTGTACGAAAAAATAATACTCTATAATCAACTAACAGCAATAAAAACTTTTGAAAATCGGGGTTCTTGAAAATATGGCGTATTTTTTGCAAATTTATTTACCTAATGTATTTAAATTCAGAAAAAAATTATGATGTCAATAAAAAGAACACAAATCAATTAATCATTAACATTTATTTTGACTCCTTCAAAACCGATTCCATTTGATGCGGTATCCAACGTACATTCAAGTTAACCATACAATTTTTACAGACATATTCCAGCATCGCCTGCAATTCTCTCTGCGATTTTTGGTTATTTTTTCAATTGACTTAAAACTGGTGCCACAAATTGATAATTTGAGTTTTGGAAACAGAAAAAAATCACAGTGTGCCGTATTTGGGTTTGTTCGAATATATTGATACCGTTTTTAAAAGGTTGATTTGTGAGATAAAAATTCAGTTCATTTCGAACAAGCCATCCGCGGCGCATCTCACTTACAAAGCATCACAGAAAATGTGGCGAACTGATTCGTGAGGATAGATAGTTCTTGTGAAAACTCTCCCAACCTGTAATGATGATTTAGGAAAACCTTTTTTTTCACTAAATCAATGTTTTCTTCCGTAGCTGTTGTTGCAGGGCGTCTCAGATGCTTTAATACATTTGTGCTCGATATGGCAGAGGATATTGCAGTAGGACTTTCTCCAATATTTTCAATGCATCCGAACAAAAAACTCCGTTCGCAACAGAAAATTTTAAACAAACTCGCAGATAGTACTTGAGGTTAAATAGTCTTTTTGGTTGCTGTCAGCAAACTACTCAACAGATTGCGCTCAAACTCAGCGTAAAAAACAAATATAGATTACGGATGTACATATAGGAAAAAACTGGTTTAATAAATTATATTTCTCAAAATGGTTTCAACGATTTCAATAAAGTTTTATATTTCGATTATTTTTAATAACTTCTTCGAAAAAACAGCAGAGCGCAAAATAACAAAAATATACCTTAAGGAACACCAATTTAGAAAATTTGCAAATAATATGGAAGCGTGTACTATTCCATAAAGAGATGAGTTGAATGCAAAAGACCCCAGACTCCAGAAAAAATGAGTCGTCCCTTTAAAAAAAAATCCTTTATTATTGATTTCATCATCCACTTGCAGCTGAATAGAGCGAAATCAATTTGTGAAGTTACCCAGATATCATCGCCCGAAAGTAAGTAAAAGAGGTTGATAAGAGAGATAAAAGAGTAACTCAAAAAACCCTTTTTAGGTTTTCAATTGAATACCACCTTGGAGAAAAAAGAGAAACTGTTCTTTAAATTCGTTTTTCAAGTTTTGTTTCGAAACAAATTAAACTAGCGTTAGAGTATTTACAGTCCCATGCGTATGAATATATCCCTATTCCTCTACGAGTAAAATAATTTACTGACAAACATCTATCAAGAAAACTATCACAAGGATTATGTTTCCACTGGCTGGTTCCTTAATCGGCAACATTCCAGCTGTCTCATTAAAATGATGCGCTAAGTTAAAACTTTCTTGGATTCACTGAACTCTAAAGTAATATAATCTTTCGATTAAGTCTTATGTACTTACTTACTTGTGTATTTCTGTCATTGCTAATGAAACATTAATTAATTTGTCTGGTGAAATTTCCATTCAAATACAAACAAATATTCATAATTGACAACTTCATGAAACGAATTCAAAAATCATTTATGTTTGGTTGCTTTATAAATATTTTAAGCTCACACCTTTACTTAAAATTTGAATGAACTGAAACTTGTAAGTTTAAAAAAAAGAATGGAGTCAGTTGTAGAAGCAAAATCAGATATTTTTCAAAATTACAACATATTATTTACATATGTACATATAAATATACACTTTAAACATTGAAAACATTGAAAACATAATAAATGACATGTTGACGATGTAAGCAATAACGTTATATTCATCCTAATACTTTGTACAGTAACACTTACCATTCAATGTAAAATTGGTACTTACTTATTTTGCAAGCCTTTTTTGTATTCTTTCTAATTATACGGCTAGGTAGACGAATTTATTGAATTTTAGTTCTAAATGAATCCGTGTTTGAATGGACAGAACTAGTCGATTAAAAATTTTTCATTAATTTCACTGTCTTATAAATTAAGCCAACATTTTCATCACACCCAAAGTCTGGTCCTTCAAAATACTTTCTTCAAACACTATTCAATAAAAAAGAAAGTGTGTATATTCCATGGATATACTCAGTACCATAAAAGGCTGGCTTCTCCACTGGAGTTGTGAGGATATTTCGCTATATTTTCCATCAAAATCCGGTCTTATCTGGACTATATTATTCTAAAGACTATAAGCTATTTTATGTACAAGAAATATATATAGGAGTGGGAACACATGTATCTGTGGCAATAATCAGACTCCCATATAGGTTTGCTTGGCAGTGCCAAGTTTTTCTTGTGAAACCTTTTTATATACGTTTTTTTTATACATTTTTCATACAGCTTTAGACATAAAGAGTTTACCAGATTAAAGAGTCACATAAAATTATTTGTGTGATAAAATGACTGCACTTCACATTCCATCTGTTCTGATATCTGAGACCCTTTCAATCCTCCCGATGGTCAGGTAAGAGTTCCGATTGACTTACTGCACGATTTCTTTAAAGCAAATCCTTGAATTTGATCCACTAAACATAGGACACAATCACTATAAGTCGCGCTTCAAAATTAATAAATTTGACTTATTAATTTGCAATGATAGGTTCGAACTTACATATGTACATACATACATCTAGGGTAGACCGAGTTGAATAAAAACATCTTTCTTGGCCACAGCATTTGCAACGCCACATTTAAAAGTCTCAGCTTTTACGAAGCTGAATTGGAAAATATAAATCTTTAAACTATTTAAAACGGACTTGGTTTAAAGAGAACTCTCAGCTGTTTTAACTTTTCTTAAATCGATGTGAGTTGAAACAGATTAGCCTAGCCTAGTAGTATAATTGATTTTGCCTTTTAAATGAAATTTTTTTACATCATTTTAAATGCATATGAATATATTTACGTACACCTAAACATAAATAACTGGTTTACTGTCTTCTACTTTTACTGAAGAAAATAACCCAGAGCGCATAAAATCCAAACGATTTGGCGTTTAAGGACAAATACCTCCGGCAAATTTTCTTAATGCTGATAGCTAGCGAATCGACATATCCACACACAATTTAACTGAATATCTCAATATTCACTCAATATCTTTTGATTCAAAATCAAATCGATCAATGCCAAACACTAGTTGATTTGGACAACAGCCGACTGAGTTAACAACTGAGTTAAATTATGTAAGGGAGTGCTTAACGAAATTAACCTTGACTCCCACCTCAACTGCTACATCAACAAGAAGAATCCTCGGATTATTTTATTTATTTTTTATTATTATACATGCTTCCATTATTGTAAGAGTGGTCCGCTACCGTGGCATTCTGAAAACATTTTTTTGGGCGGCATTCAATCGAATGCAAGATAGTAGCGTTGGAGTGGACATGTCTCCTCTCGTTTTCATGACTAAAACTGGGATCCGATAAGCTGCGATTTAATCTGTTTAAACTCCTTTTTCTGATAACCAAGACCTACTATGTGAACAACAACGAAATTATGTAATAACTCAAAGAAACACAACATTTGCGAAATTGTGTCATCTTAACTCCAAAACATCTTCTAAAATATCGTCAAAAGGGTCCACAGGTGAAAGACCTGCTACATATTTTAATTCATATTTTATATCAATTATTACCCTTTACGAATCAATGGAAATTTAAAACAATATGTTAATTAAATACTGGGTATGTTTATTATTGAAAATTTAAGTTCTTGTCGTGACAAATTAATAAGTATGCAGGAATTTAAATTATTTATGCCCATCCACACTTTTCAGGGATGTTTAGAGAATAAGAGGGAGTTTGTAACTTATCTGTTTGGTTTGATAAAGCATTACATATTACGTCATAACACATACAATGTAGATTATTTATAACCATTAATACCTTCTACAGGTAATACATACATACATAAATATTTTATTGCTACTCGTATTACCTAAACGTTGTTCTTGTCAGTAACTCCCAACGATTACAACGAATCTCCATTAAGGATTCTGTTTTTACTCCTTGGAGATTTATGGCGAGACATAGATTTCCGTAATACGTCCGAAAACTTATGACACGTTATGTAACCTTTTCTCGTTGAAAAAGTATTTGAAGTATTTATGATATTTCTCCAACTTTAGCAATTTCTTAATCGCTTATCAATTTGGAAGTCCAAGGAGAATCGTATGGACCATATACTTTACCGGTGTCCGTCAGAGTAGGTAGTTTCAATACAATTTTCTCACATTTCATTTCTTCACACATATGTAAATCCCTTCTTATGCGGCATCTTTTAAAAACAAAAGTTAGAATATCTATTTAATATCCACATCATTCAGAGGATGACTTAACACACAACAACCCTTTTCACTAAATGACTAAACACAAATTGCCAAGTCAACTAAAAGGGTTGATATCCTTAATACGCATTAAGATGAGTTCATTCATCCACATTCTATAGCAAAATGGGTGTTTCACCAAAAATGTAAACATCAATCGGATTTTAAGGGCGTTTAGATCCATGATATCGTAGGAGTATGTACAAGTTCATACATACATATATATATGTACATAAGTGTTTAAGAGATATTCATTTAGAATATTAGTTAAAATCTTTCTGTATTTTATTTGCATCTGCATATATCTATAGGCCAAGTATTGGTCTCCAGAAATCCATTTTATTGGAGCTCTTGTTCAGGAGGAGCATGTGATGAATTATGTCCTGAAAAGTATAAACGTATTGCATTAAGAGTCATTCTACTTTCACAAGAGTCATCTAATTATAACACAAATAAATAACTCTAAAATTTTTATAAGTACACATTAAATTAATGCATCAAATAAAGGGACAAAACGAAAAAATATATTAGAAATAAAGCACTAGAGATCTAATATACTTATAAAGTATACAGATACTACTTACAAATATACACATTAAAAACCGTCCGAAGTAAAGAATACTAATCGTTCTACGATGTCTTAATTTCAAAAAAATTGCCTATGCTTAACGTTTAAGAACACAAATGGCCAACGTCTTACCGCAATACCAACAATCGTAATCATTGAGGAAATTCCTCTAAAGCTAATCAGAACGAAAGGCAAATTAAGTCAGGGTATACTTCGTAAGCTGGATATTTAATGACCTACCCGTGAAATTAAGAAAGTACTTACATACCCACACAGTCCACTACAATAGATAATATATTCGAACTGCTGGAATTATTCATGAAAGCACTTCTCCTTGCCACTTCCATGGATAATTTAAACGGCAAGTGGTAAATGACTACAGCAAGTTAAGTAAATTACATGACAATTGTGAATGATTACACCTTACTGAACAGAAGACTGATACTTACAAGCTAAGTCCTTTTCTCCAGATTTATATAAAGGATGAAGAAAACACCATTCCTTTGCTTTGTTCTTAGGTCAATTAAGAGTTGTATCTATTTACTGTACATGAACGCATGGACAGACTAAAATTAAATCTAAGAAAGGCGAATGCATCCTAATATAAACATTTATATAAGTGTGAGTTCCTTAGTAAAGACGTTTATACAGACATATCGTAGTCTTTCCACTAAAGAGAGACGCCTACGTTCTTCTGGCAGTTCATGGGCAGTAGGGTTCATCACGTTTGTATCCGACTTTTAGAAATAGTCCGATAGTGAATTATAATTGATAGGTTATAAGTTCTCTACAAGTTGTTCACTCCTATTAACACTCTTTAAGATTTCGCGATTCACCTACTTACAAAGACTTACTTTTCATAACTTCACTATTTGGTATGAAATCGAAAAAATTTATTAATACAAAATATTTATATATTTCATTTCCACTTTCACGCCCACTTTTTGGAGGCGTTTTCATAAAAAAAAAACCGATTTTGATGAGATTCCGCATTAAACATCAGCAAACGTTCGAAGTTATCGTTGTAATTTGAGGAAAAAACTGGCGTACGGCCACTCCCACTTAGTAGGGGCTACTCATGTATAGAGTATAGGGTGTCATACGATCCATTAAAGATGGATTGTAGCTTTTCTGTATATTTTCACTTAAAAAAATGCATTATATTATTGTTTTATTAAATGTTTTGTTTTAAAAGGTTTGAGTTCAAATTACAACTAGATTAAAGTTATTCACTTTAATAAGAAATTCGGAATGTACATCGTTGGAGGACTAATTTACTTTTTTGAATGACCACTTTGCAAAACCCACCAATTGCACTAAAGACAGATGACAACAAAATCTTTGAGTCATAGCCCGCAATTTAGCTGCCAAAGAACTGAATATAGACCAGGTAGAGATCTTTCACGGGAATGGATACCATTAAGTAAGTATAGTTAGAATTGTTTCAAATTGCGTAAGTCTTTCAAAGATCATTGTAGGATAACCGGACGAAGAAGCTTTGACAACAAGAAGTGTTTTGTAGAGGAAAAGTCTGAAACCTTATTTTCCAAAAGGTTTCAATTTGACACAATAAAAACCTCTTGGGCCTAAACTGCATACAATTTTGAAGAATCTCCTATCAATTGGATACTTATGATGGACTTTTGTTTGAAAGGAGTAGAAACAATGTGCAGCAACAAAAATAAGTAAATATCTTTACATTGTATAGGTATTAGCATTATACATGTTTATTCAAATAAAAGCTGTTTATACATATACAAATTGATATCTTTTTATCAAAAATAGCCTTTTTTCTAAAATAAAATTTGAAAATAAAAACATAATCATAAAAAATAATTTGTATAAATAATATTTAAAAGAGTTTTTATTTAATTAAAAATATATTATTTACAAGTCGGAAAAGGTCAGAGGTAACAGTGGTTGCCTAGGATCACTAGGATAGTGATAGGACCACATGACTTAACTAAGCTACCTACATATGTATCTACTATCATAGAGTTACCGCCTTAAAAGAAACTACAACTCAAAGGATTCGTTTTGTTTTTACTGCATCCCATTATTAATCACTGTAAAATGTGAAGAATGTTTACCCCTAACTGTAGGCCACTTAAATACGTACGAGTAAGTATAAAATCTCAACTATTTTAAACAAAATAGGTTCTGAATCGGAATTTTATTTTTTTTTTTTTTTTTTTTTTTTCGTGGGTTGGTGTGAATCTTCATGAAGACACTATGATACCCGTGTACTCATAGTAGTGTCAGATTTTTACTGACTAAACACACCCTTCCCTTTAGTTCTTGTCGTTTACTACAACTAGGTTTCCCCATCCAGTAGTTTTAGTTTCATTATATGTGCGCGTGAGGAAGGTAGATTTTCGGTAAAATCACCTACTAGAACCATTAAGAGTGGTTGTTACTACTTGCGCTAAATCGAACGGTTTCGTTCTTTGGAGTCGACGCACGAGGTTTCTCATGTCCAAAATTTGGAGTATGGCATGGTTGCAATGACCATCAAGTCGAGTTCGTAACTTCCTAGCAAAGTTTATTATTTCTTCGTCCACGGTTGGGATCAATAGATCTCTCTGTATATCATTATTTGGCAGATACCACGGAGCATTCACAATAGTCCTAATGACTTTGTTTTGAAACGATTGTATGGATTCTCTGCTACTTGCTTTAGTGCAACCCCAGAGTTGTATGCCGTAAGTCCATATAGGTTTTAGCACTTGCTTATATATAAGCAGTTTGTTGTATGTGCTCAACTTGGAATGTCGTCCGAGTAGCCAGTACATTTCTCTTTATCGGTTCTCAAGTTCTGAATCGGAATGTGGATCCCGATCATGCAGGTATCGTTATAGCCGCCCAAAATTTTAAGTGAAGCAGCCGAATGAGTATAACCTCATCTTTAGCGATGCTATAGAAAACATAAGGTAATTACTTATTTAGAAAATCGCACCAACCCCGATTTTAATGAAATTTAAATACAGTACAAACTCGATTTACGCAACTAATAGAAGTTAAGGCAGATGCAATAACCGAGGTTGTTGCAATTTTTTTTAAATAAAAACTGATAGCTAAAAGGGCAATGTTCCTGTAGAGAAAACGACATTGTAATAATAAAACAGTATTGAAACCAAAACAGAAATAACGAACCAAAAGGAGAATATGCAAATAAAAAATAAAAAGATGAATAAACACAGGAAGTTGCACTAATTAAAGTAACTTTTCTTAAAAGATGCAATAAAAAAGGCCGACTTTAACACTTTAGTGTTAGGAATTTCACCAATCGAAGATCTGAAAAAAGTATAAATTTGTGCTTTATTCTAGAGTTCTTTTTACTTGCACCTATACCTATAGGGCAAGTATTGCAATCGTGAAAAAAATCGAACTCGAGATTTTAATCAAACTTGACATTACTATGATGGAGAAGTCCAAAAAAGTAGGTCCGGCAATTCCGTCTGTCTGTCTGTCTGTCTGTCTGTCTGTCTGTCTGTCAGTCTGTCTGTCTGTCTGTCTGTCTGTCTGTCTGTCTGTCTGTATATTCGACTACAGCCTAAACGGCTGGACGGATTTACTTCAAACTTCATATATAGGGTCTGTAGGATATTCCCTAGAGGCGAAATTTGAATTTTCATTCTAACCTCAAAATTAAGGGTAGTTTACTTAAGGCCGATTTCAGTTAAAATGGATTTTCTCGAAAACGGCTCTAACGATTTCGATAAAATTTGATGTGTGGGTTAGTTTGGGCATATGCTATAAGGTGGCATACCACGTTTTTCACGAAAAATTCGAATAACGGTAATAATGAAAATCAGCTGTTTCTCGGGTATTTGTGCGGCGATTGGGCTAAAAACTATTATTTGTAGGTTATAAGACAAGTGCAAAATAATGGCATACCAAATTTTGCAATGCCACGCCCACTTTTTTAAAACTTATTTTTTTTCAAAATTTTTACTAGAAATTGAGAAAAAATTATTTAAGCAAAATAATAGGCCTTAAAATTCTCTATAATTCACTCAAACACCCTATCTGGCCACGCCCACTTTTTATGGGCATTTTTATAAAAACAAAACATTGAGTAAACTCCAACAATGTTATGACTATTATTCCATCGAAACGCGGAATGCCACGCCTACTTTACTGGGAAGAGCAAGACTTGGACTTTAATCCTGATAAAATTATACACTTATAGCATTACGGTGCAAGTACGTACGACCCAGTCGTGCACTTTATTTATTTTGTTTTCCATAGAATTAATATAGCTGGGTTGAGTCGAGGAGAAATACAGCAAATCCTTGACAGTGATGTGAGTCTGAGTATCGAAGATTTGGTAGGTAGAAACATAACTTGTGACAATTTCTTAGATTCAATTTCTTAGAAATCGAATTGCTAAAAAGAAAAATCACATTTTGCACAGTGCGAAAAAATAAAATATGTTTACAGCAAGCAATTTTGGATTTGAAAGGAAAGATTGAAAATGTTTACCATTCATTTTTGATAATTAAAACAATACAACTCTTGTTGCATACCTTACGTGATGAAGAAAAACTGGCAGTACTGTTTTGGACCTTAAACCACCAACGAGATAGGGATTGGTCCGGAATGAAGGAAACATAGCCGCCCTAACGACCAGTACCGAAGCGAACAACAAATGTCGATTCGGCGACGGTCAGTTGAAATGGGCATCGCCGGAGAGTCAACCTGGTTTATTTTGGGGTCGGATTTGGGCCAACATACGTATAAGATTGTCCTGACGCAAGACTTAAAGCCGGACGACTGTTTGGTGCGAATAATGGCATAGTGGCATCATCAGACCGTATTGCTTTCGAAATGAGGAAGGAGACTCCGAGCAATGATACGACTTGACACCACTTGATTATTTTCTCTGAGACCACGCCAAGTTCTTAGTCTAGGCTAACAAGCCAATTATTTTGGACGAGTTCGAGGCCCACATTCGGGACACTATTGGCGAAATAACGTCGCACATATTGGACCTTGTCATCGCATCTAAAGACACTGATACTATTGACTGCAAATTCGCTGATCTATAATCAATCAAATACTAATTGCAGTTTCTGCATCGCGGCCGCATATATTATACATATGTAAGTAAATTACATTAAAGAATATATATAAATTTTGTTTTATCCCAATGGTGCAACAAGGCAAGAAGTTGAGAAAGAGGTAAATACCGTCTGGTAAAAGGAAAAAAATATCATGTAAGTATGTGTGAAAATACATATCTTTTCAGAACTCTGCAATGAAATTAAATTATATAAGGCCCCATGGCCAGTTTCATTTCAAAATGCTTCAGCTTCTTTCGAAGATGTGAGTTTTCTTCCTCAAAAAAAAAGAAAGGCTTAATATCACAAGACAATCTCTCCCACATTTTTGGAGAAACCATTAAAATAAAGAAGGGAGTCTAAAAAGGAGACAACTAACGAACTTTTTATAAAACCTCGTAAAAAATAAATTTCGGTCCGACATATTCTAAGCGTTACAGACTCGTATTAGAAAACCAATCGAAGACATATGGTACATATAATACCCTATCCTGTCTATAATCTACCACCTATAAAGTGGGAGTGGCCTTACTTAATGTTGAATTATAGCGATATCCTCGAACGTTTTTGGATGTTTCATGTACTATTTCATCAAAACCGGATTTTGATAAAAGTGGGCGTAGACTGGAAAGTCCAATGCTTCACACACAAATTCACTTCACTTTTAACAAATTTAACTGGTGACATACGGACTTTACAACAAACATGACTATATCGCCTTCGCTATTAATACTGATACTGATGAATATGTATCAGATTAAATACACCCTTAGGAAAGTATGACAAAAAAACACACAACTCCACTCATTTTTATTTTTATTTTACAAGAACCTCACGCATACTTCAAAATAATATCAGAAACCATACGCATTATACATGGTCTTTCATGATATTCTTCCACTATTTGAAAGCACTGGCGCGGAGGCTGCTTTGTAACATTGTAAAGATAAAGCTCAATGTTCTTTATCTAAATTCACACAAAGCGACCTTTTTGTAAAATTTGTAAAGCATTAAACTGAATGACATGAATAGTGAATGCGCTTTGAGCACCTCCAGTACAACCAATTAGGTTATTCAGTAAACCAAGCCAAATATTATGTTTCAGTTAAAACATTGTGTGCCTTGTATGGCATCGTTGTATTTCGTTTTTTTTTATCTTCAAAACAATGTGAGGAATGCGAAAGTTATCCAATTAAAGTTTGTTTGGTCCGCTATGTATACATATCTATTGTTGTCAAATAATTGAGGTTCTAATTGATGAACGTTGCCACGGATAACAATTAAAAAATATTTTTGATTGCGCCCAATGTGTGCCTACGTAAGGACATAAAAACGTGAAAACAAAATTATAATTTAAATTTGAAAATTCTATCTACTCTTATTGGCCGAAGATTCGGACGCGGCTTCTTTTTGCCGCAGTGGCTATTTTAACAAACAGAATGGCCGTTATTGGAATGAACACAACCCACAAGTATTCGCCCAAGCATCAATTCATCCACAAAAATTGACTGTTTGGTGCGATTTATGGCATTGCGCCATCATCGGACCTTATTTATTTTGAAATGAAGAAAGAGAGACCGTTACCTACTATTTGAAGCACTTCCAGGGAACCCCACCTCGGGGTTGAATAATGTGCTAAGCCGCACATAATGGCTGAATGTAGCTTCAAAATAAAGCCAAAATCAATTTATAATTATTAAAATCACGCCGTTGTTGTTCTATTCAAATTTGTTTTTCTATCGTTCTTATCTGGTCACCCTATAGTTAAGATATGAAGTTAGCATAGCATTGGACGTCCTAGCTCAACATTTAAGGCCCAACAACTGACGACGGCTCTACAGACTTGGCTCATTCGTTTGTGCCGTGGAAGATTCATCATAATAAATTATTTTCAAATCTTCTTTTACTTACTTATAATATAAAAGATTCCTCCTTCATATTCTCGATGAGAAGGTTACAAGTCTATTTACATTTGTCAATTGCTCAGCTGCATTTCAAGTCGTTGGAAGGTTATGTAGTTCAGCGTATTCCATGAACCCTTCTATTTGTTTCGAAACTGTTTATTTCTTTCTAAAGTAGTTTTTGAAACTTTTTCCGTGCTTTAATTGCTTTTTATTTCTGTGCCTTAAGGAGCTCACACACTAGCTCGCTACCGCACATCTACCGGTACCCATACCGCTCTGGTGTGTGAGCTCCTTTATGCGGCAGAAAACGTAGTAATGATTCTCCCTTCCAACTGTCCATTTACATCTTAATCAAGCCAACTTATGCCATCGTAAACAGAGTTCAAGATACTCATACACACTGCTTGGAGTGAAATTGGAGAAGGGAAGCGTTTATTGTCTAAAATTGAACTCCCACTACAAATAAAACACAAAATTTATTTGCTTGGAACCTTAAACTTGTAATTATAAAGCTTGCAAACCAAATGTTAAATGCATCGCAAGGCGTATACCTATAGCATTTTTACCATCGATGTGCTCCAGACAATTCCATTTCCTATTAAGATCAGTAATAGCGGCATCAGTCTATCCCAATGGATTGAAAGTTCGGTTATATCCTGCGGGTTCTTCGATCTTCTCGTTCCATATTCTTCAGAAAAATATGCAAACTTATTTACATTCAGGATCATTGAATGAGCCAACTATCTAGCTGCCGAGACTTGAACGAAGATATCCAACGGAAGCAAATTGAGGATAGCCCCCATTATCGAAGTAGGTATAGCTCTCTTGACGCTTGTGGTGTCAATACATTCCAATCTCTGTACCTTCGTGAGAGTCGCTAAGCTAGAGGTCTTATTTAATTTATAGAGGTCCTCATTTAAATGTAACCTATTTCGGACAATATATGTATTTAATTTGAATACATTTATTATTTCCTGTCTACCTTTAATCGACTTTTAAATTAACACCATTCCTAACAAGGATATGCATGAAAAACAACATATTACTGCAAGGACATACCATCAGTTTTACGTAATGGTACACAAAGTGTCAGCAGGCAATTTAATGCATTTTATATAGACTGATGTCAAACACTTTTCTTACATGACACTTCCATTAACCTTTTAGTGTTATTGGCACCAGAGTTATTCAATTTCCAACCGACCAGTATGCCCCTGGTTCAAAAATAAAATAATAAAAAAACACACCGAAAAGCTACAAAGCTACACGAGACCAAATCATTCGTCCTTTACGTCAGCCTTTATAAAGTCAGTGTAATTACTTCGAACATACATACATGCATATGTATGTGGAAGTTAAGAGAAAATGCCTCCTGATAAATAGTAGATGATTTTTTTAATACCTACCATAATACCTTTACAATTTCTAATGTTTCACAAAAGTAGAAGTGCATTCCATTTGTGTTGATTGGCCTTCTCTAAAGCCCGGTTGGAATTTTATCCACTTACTTTAAAATTTAAGAACCAAGCCATGGTGACATACTGACAGGCGATGAAATCGATTACGCCATTGATTTTTTTTTCTCTATGTTCAAACTATTAATCAAACACAATATACCCTTAGGATAAGATGAAATAAAACCTGAGAGAAATTCGTTAACAAAGTATTTTATGTTTCGTTGAAAGCACTTAGGAACACTTGAGAATTGATTGATATCTGCGCCAATTACTTTTTGTGTACCTACATTAAATTAATTTAGCGGTTGATGCACTTTCTGCGAAATGACATTGGAAAATGCTGCGCTTCTCCTCTTTTTTAAATGTCTTTTGTGGGTGGAAAGAAAATGGTATTCATTTAGACTCGCAGTGGGGAATTTGCCACCCGTTGGGCACCATCATGGTAACTGGTAACTTCATCAAAGCAAAAAGGTGTAGTAAAATCTAATATTTTACCAAGGCAACGTTAAGACAGTAAAGCGGTTTACGATGTACCAGTGCTTTTCATTTAATTTTGAACATCTGTAGTAAATACTTTATTACAAGATGTTACATACAAAAGCTCGCTTGCTGGGATGATTCTTATAGCTGGAACCTAAGTGCAGTAGAACGTTTGAAGCACCTTACTAAGTCGTCTTATATTCATTATCCGCATTATCCGCGACTAAATTCACTCAAACTCTGTCATTGGATGTTGGTTATAACTAGCCATATAAGAGGAGATACATATGTATGTATGTATAATTGGCTCTTCAGACTTCCTATAGCAATGGATTTTGCTTTTTACGTCGGATCGCCATTTAGATTTGTTTACTTGTTTTTTGAAAGCGACATAACAAAAAATATTATTAGGTATTGTTCACTCTGATTTCCCCCAACGTTTGGCTGTATTAAATGTTGGATGTATGTACATATCTCTTGTAGACTTGATTGGCAAGAACATACATTTCCATACATTTCAGTTGCCTAGCAAGCGGTTCTCGTGCAGCGAAGGAATTGGATATGTCTCGAAAAAACATACCTTTTTCCAGTTGTCAGTAAATGCCACTCACCTCCGATTTCCACCTATTTTTACTTGCACCTACATCCAAACATGTACCAATGGGTTAAATATTAGTTTCCTGAACAATTTCGAACTTGAGAAGTTAGAAAAAATTAATCTATCTGACCGTGACTGGGACTGCACCCTAAGGGGTTGAACGGATATGTTTCAAACTTCATATGTGGGGTCTCGCCTCAAGGCAAATTTTTATTTCAAAATTAAGAGTACTTTTCTCCATTTCAATTTTAATAAAAATGTTTTTTTTTTTTCGAAAACGGCTCTAAAGGCCAAATAGGCTTAGAAGATATGTTAAGGGGTAACATGATAGAAAAGTTTTTTTTTTTTCTAAGGAAGGTGAAAAGCATCAAAAACCTGAGTGTGGGACTTTAACCCTAACTAAAACGACCTTTGCCCCCAACCCCGTTCCCCATGTACTGCCATGAGCATAAGGTCATCAGGGAGAGTTTTCAGGCGTATATTAATGTGGGTCATGATCCCAAACAAAAACGCTTCCTATAATTACAACTGATCTGATGAACTCATCTAGTAATTTTTCTATCTTTTTACGAGTTTATTGGCAATTGAAAGTAGAAGCTCCTTCCCATTATCCAATGCATTTGTCTTTCTTTTTAGCATGCTCTTTCTATCTGGTCATTCATCGGCAAAACAACTGGTGTATGATCTGACGAGAGATCATCTTTATTTTCTGTATATATGTAATTGTTCAATATTCCTTTTACTACATAAATGCCTATTAAATCTGGTATCTTATTCTTGTCTACCGAACACTGGGTTGGTAACGCACCAGAATGAAGTTCACATATTATTGCTCGTCCTGCTGCATACGTTCCCTCTTATCGTACTCGTGAGACGTCAGCCAATTTTCAGGTTGAAGTCACCACCTATAATGAATTTAAATCCCAAAATTTTAAAGAATCCTCTATTTTCAAATTATGTTTGGGTGGCCAGTATATAGCAGATATGTATGTACGTTGAAGCGAGGGAAGTTTCAAAGGGTAAAAAAGTGCCTCACCTGGAACGAGATCTTTCCCAGATTTGACCGGACGTTTGTCATGCAAACAGACGCTTGGGAAGCTCGGTTCGCAATCCACTGCAGACCCTATGGCTTCCGATATGCTCTTTAAGAACTTTACGATAACGAAAGTAGATACATAGAGACAAGAATTTTGTTTTAAGAACTTCATCCCAACCCATAAGTAGGACACATGTGTGCTCGTTTGATAAAGTCGGAACTCATTACTAGTGCCCTCTGGTTGTAGAGATTTTGTAAAATTTTTACTTTTATGGCTATCCTTGCGAAAAGAGTCTTTGTATGAGTTTTATGGTTTACAAATAAAATAAAACAATCGCCAGCTAGTACCCTTGGCCCTTATGTTTCAAAAAACTATTGGACCTGGGAACTGTTCTTCCATTTTTATTTGAAATGCATTTCTACTTTGCCGGGCTGGTTGCAGTTTTAGGAAAGCAAAACATGATAAGGGACCACGTAGTAATAGAAATAATCGACGGAACAGTGTATTCTGTACTGTTAATATTTGCTCGTTTGACACTGGATAAGGCGTTTGTGCTTAGCTACGGCGATAACCGGGTTGCAAAGCAAAATGATTTAGGACATTTTACAATTTTCCAAAAAAAAGATAAATGTAAAATAAATAAACGGTCAAGAAGAAAGAGCACTTTAAATTTGGTAATTAAACCAATTAATTTCCCAAATATCCAGCTTTTGGAAAAAAGTATGCTCGAAAGTTAATCACTCAGCAGCAGCGTGTCATAAACGGAAGGAGATAAGTGAAGTTGTTGTTACGAGTGACCCGCTTGGGCGCTTGGTATCATAATGAACCTTATATCACTTGAAGAAAACCGAATAATGGAACAGATGAAAAACCAAGGCAAAACTTGAAAATTTATAGCACAATCTCTATACCAATCCCAAAACAAATGTCCTTAAATACCGAAAGGTCCCTAAAATGTAAGGAAAACCTAGATCGCAGAAAAAACAGATGATCAGAAGATTGCCATACTGTCTAAAAAGAGCAAATTCATGTCATTAAGGATTATTGCGGCAGAAGTGGGAATTACTTTTACTGCCGTCGATAGGGAGATGCTAAGCTAACTGGGAGAATAGTCTGGAAAGTCCCTCTTCTTTGAAAAAAATTTCCATTGTATTATTCAGCATGTCCAATGAAACATTTGAATAATCAACTACATAGATTTATTATAAAGCACCAAAGCAGCCTTAAACACCTGGCAGACCCATGTTTAACGAAATAAGGTAGAGTTTCAAAAACTTCCCATTTCCTGTCTTCATATTGCCAATTTTGTGAAAACAAGCTAACTTTTACTACAATATTACTTACATGGAAATTATCCAAGTGTCAGATTTATTGTGGTGACGAATTATAATGTCGAAGGGTATTACGGGCGTGAAACATTCAAGAAAATTGACAATGTACAACAATTGATCCCTTCTATTTCCAAAAGTTGGGGGTGGAATAGCTTGTGTTGGGCTGATAAATTAGAATACATTATCCCTAGTTGGGCAATATTAAATGTCAATCTGAGCGTTATACATGTCCTGAAGGGTTAATATAAAGATGTCATATATATTTCAAGGATACCTATGTGCGTTGTCGTGTTGAACTTTTCTCTTTGGAAACCAATACACAGGTAAACAGTTTAATTATTCATGCGGTAAACCGAGTTTGAATGGAGTAAGGCCAGCACTTTTTGTTTTATACATCTGTCCCTCTAACGAAATGAAATCGCCCTTATCGACTCGGTCTTGACATTTTCTGTAAAACAAAGAATTGCTACAAAAATGAAACAAAATATAAGACAAAATGAACAAAACGTACAGACTTACCTATGAGGCAGAGTAAGGCAGACTTTACTTAGCCCAGTAAAGCGTTGGAGGCTATTATCGAAGAAGTAGGCAAATAAGTACAGTCTTCTGCCAGCGAAGAGGTTGGCACTTATAAAGCGTCCATGTACGTTCTTCAGAAGCTATTAGCGTGTACCTACCAATAATCAGTGCACGAAATAACGCCTGCTATGATCGCTATGAGCGACCCTCTCTGTCTGATTAGACAGTTGGAACGTTTCTCAGCCAGGTTATCTCAGATCTATCTAGTAATGAGACATATTGCCGTCTGCCCATTTTCGATTTGTCAATTTCAAGTCGTTAAACTTAAGCAGCAGTTTAATTGTTGCACCCTGCCTCCCAAGTTTGTTAGCCATAAAAGTCTCTGGATAAACTGTGCCCGCCACCCAAATGAGGTAAATGTAGATCTGTCACTGAACGTTCTAAAATCCAACTTTTGAGGGCATACGAGTTTCAAAGTTTTTATCGTATATTGTATGTAGTTGGCATCTTGCAGGATGAATTCAAGATTGTTAAGAATAGAAGGCTATACGTAGACTATATATACATATAAGTTGCTATACTATTTCCTATTACTATGGGTATATATCTAACGATGACAAGTAAATCAAAATATTCAGACCCGCTGCATGTGTGTTCTTTATCACTCAACTGATGAATAGTGTCAAGCTAATGCTGCATACTTTTAGTTTTGGAGTGTCAAGACAGACACTGAGCTCGCATCTCTTAAACCATTTAGAAAGGGGAGAAAGGACATCTTTTAAAACTACTCTGAGCGAAACAGCTACAGCAACATCATTCACATAAGCAGTTCTTCTTCCCGGACTAGAAGCACTTAACTTAACTCCGTATCCAAGAAAACTTAGAAATGGTGTAGCTCCAAGAATATCAAATACTTTTTTCCTGCGTTTCCTCTGAGAAAATCACATTCACTAGACAGTACTCTGAAACGGAATTCTCTTAGGACGTCTACTTATGCCAACACTTCCTCCGAAAGGCCAAGGTAATTGATTTCAACTTCGACAGTCTCTTTTTTGTTGTGAGGACTATTGAGAGGTGTAGAGTTCAGGGTTTGTCGTTGAGCTTTAAGGTCTGGGTTTGTACTGTTGTCTTTGGATGGCCCCCGACAAATGCAATAGATACGATAGTATATGTATATTTAAAAAAAAATTAAAAAAAAACATGTCGTTTCTCTTTATGAATATTAATAAGCAAACAAATTTAATTCTCTTCCATTTACTATATTTCAATTTTACATTGTTTCTCAAATAATATTGTTCGACTACAAATCAACCATTCAAATACGGAACAAACTATAATTGCTCAGTTTACACTTTATCTTATCATTTATAGATTTCATATATATTATATTGATTAATTAACAATATATGCATTTATTCCACATTATTTTCTTACAAACGTATTATTTTGTAAAATCTTTTATTAGAGGTGTTGTCGCATGCAAAACGTCGACACATGCTATTCGTTTAGTACTCTTATTATGTTGCCTACTAATTGTTTACAAAAAAATCTGTCTTATGGAAAACATATAAAAATTATTGGTGTTATTTGTTAAAGAGCTATGTATATTGTTGGAATGCTCCTTTTGTAACCAAACCTCACTTATATAATTATATTATGTACGTATTTAATTCAATAAATTACACTTTTGGTGTGTAATACGAGCATGATGGTTTTTATTTGCTTGGATTGTGAATATCTATGTATGTTATTCGCGTATTATATATGTATGTATGTACTTTGACACTTGTTTGACAGTGATTACTTGCATATTTATTTATTTTTTAAAGATACCTACCATTATCATAGAAGAATGCTTGAGAATTAAAATACTTACACGTTACGATAGACAAACAGTATTTTGTTTACCAATACATTATGCCGGAATCCATCATTTAAGTATTTAACACAAGTACAAGTTTTATTCGATTGTATAAAATCGAGCATCACCAAAGAAAACTTGTTACAAATAGAAAGTAAGCTACCCATAAAATCTAGTGTACAAAAAATAGACAGGATAGTTATCAGTGTCCAAACTTAGTAAGCAAGTTGGTTGGGCTGGACCTCTTGATACCTTATGAACAAACAATAAGAAAATATGGTGACGGATGACCTTAATCGACAGATCCCTAAATCAGGTTTCTGAATTCAGAGTATACATGGTTTAGTACCAGCTGAGGTAAATGTCCAAAGTATTACGAAGAAATCAATACTCTCTGTTAAGTATACCACATAAGTGCACAGGAAATGTTAAGACGATTTACCGACCACGTGCTGCCGAACAATTAATGAAAACACTGGATTGCTGTAAGACAGTCCGTCGGGAATGAACAGATTAAAGAGAGTTGCAAAACTTATGGTATCTATCAAGGTGCGATTTAAATCTGCTGCCCAGAAATAAAAGAAGAGAGATGAAAAAAAAAACAAAATTTCTAAGGATTCGGAAAAATTCTTTCTCGGATGAACTCGAGGTACCAAACTGATAGAATTGATGGTCTGTAGAGTAAATTAGACTTTCTTGAAGAACGCGCCAACTGGTGCAGGACGAATGAAAATAAAGATATTTAACATCGACGAATCAAAACAGTATGCTACAGCGTACGACCGAGTTACATATAGCTTTAAAGTAGAAGGAAAACTGGCTATACATATGTATGTATGTACATATGTTTCCAGGCATAACTACTTTTATTAATTTCTAATAAAATTATTACAGAGAGCACAACTGTGGATACATTTTATAAATATAATTCCTCAGATCACCAACTAACATATTTCATCATATTCATATTTTATTGTCAATACTTCTCCTATTACGAAGTATTTATCAAATTTAATATACTCTGGGTACTGATAAAACAATATGTAAATTAAATTGAAAACCCAAAACCCATTGCTCTCATTTAGTACAGGATGTATTTCCAAATATGTAAGCTAAAAAATTAAGCGCTTTCTACAATAATACCGATAGCTATGGTTTGCTTTCTATTTTTACTTTCAATTATGCATTTTATGACGACTTCTTCCCTAATCAAAGAAAACTACATAAGGTCACTTCTTATTTTGCTTTGCATACATACAATCATAGTATATGTAATTTTTTTATATGTTTCAAAAATGGAATAACTTAACAAAGTGGAGTTCATCATGTTTTTTTTTTGTTTATAAATAATAATTTACCCGCATATCGCCATAATTTACTAATTGATAGCATGTAGGTAACTAGAAAGGTAGTTTTAAATTAATTTGTTTAAGGTGAAAAATTGTTCCAATTTTTTAAAATACAGCTTTGGGGAATGTGTGAATGCACTAGAAAAACACTAACCAAATACACATATAAAAATAACATTTAACGTGCTTACAAAAGATGTAAAATAAAAAAAAATACAAGTCAATACATAATATGAGAATTAAATTATTCTAAACAAAAATGTTAAAGAACCATATGCAAGTTATATTGTTGCAAATGGTAACTACATACGTGCACCAATAAGCTTTACGGGGAGATTGTGAATGCTCTGGAGATATACTAAGCACGTATATAAAAATAGTTTGTAGCTTGTGATGTAAAAAAATAAAAAAAAAAGTTAAAGAAACATATCTAAACTCTATTAATTTAAAAGTTGTATCTGTAAAGCACTCTTGTGCACCTACTTACCACAAGAACGATTGATTTACAAATACAATTCAACGACAAAGGATTCAATTTTTCGAAAGCTGGTCTTGCAACAATGAAACTACTATCGGAACGTGGTGCATTTAAATAAATCTGCTAAGTGCTTCAAATGGTCCACTTACTCAAAGATCAGTTAACAATCACCTGGATGAACAAAAATAAATTCTTGTTGAAGAAGAAGAAGAAGTACTTAACATAATCTTCCATATATTATTTATTCAAAATCTGCACAGTAGGGATTGTAATCAAACCCAAGAAGACAAAAACTACATCACCAATGCCAAAATCGAGTTGGTTGAATTGATTTCTCCTATTTCTAGGATTTGAAATTTCTAGCCTTTGAAAATTTTCCTCTTAACTATTTCATTGGCATTCTACAACAAATTTTTAAAATTATTAAAATATAAGCTAAAATCTAACAACAAATGTACTCACAGGATTTACTTTTCGGTAACTTCTAAGTACAAAAGTCCTAAAAACTTAACGTTTTACATGCGCCCTCTTTTTTGCTGGCCTGTACCTAAATTTGATATATGTATGTACATATGTAAGTATGTATTACATAAATTTATGATATCTTTTTTTATGGTAAAACAAAAATTGGACAAACTATTAATTTGGGTGTAGAAAGTACCTGCAGGAACGCACACTAGTTTGTCAATAAACGCTGCACAACATACATATATTCAACAAGTACATTCATTTTCATACATACCTATGTATGTAACTTAAAAATCGCTATCATGGTCCATCAAAAGTTAATGTAATCACCTGCCCTTCTTTGTTACAACAAACAACTACGTTTACAATCGTTTTCCACTGTTGCATTAATAACCTTAGTATTTATGTTTATATACCAATTACAGTCCTCCCCAGATTGCTGCCTTGAGAGGTTTATAGGCTTAGGATACCCTTAAGAAACCCCCCGACTTCGTAGATATCTTTTGTGTTATCTCCTAGTAGCTGTTAAGTGGATTTGCCTTTTACCTAAAATCAAGTTCCTTAATGAATCTTAGGATTGTTTGAGCTGAGGAGGAGGTGATATCTGAAGGCGGGGTAAATCCTTTGTGGAAGGATATACATATAGAATATGTTCTGCGTTTTAGTGTCCTCGAGGCATAGTCGGCAAATGTCCGATTGGCTAATGGCAATTTTTTTGAGGTGATAGTTGAGAGAGCAATGACCAAATAGGAAGTCCGTTAGAATATTAGCGTTATATTTGGTCAATGCTGAAATTCTTTCGTTCGTTTTTCTGAGAAATTAATGAATTCCTTACTCTGTTTTGAACCAGTTAGTAAATTCCAAAAAGAGAGCTTTTCAGCTTGTTCCCACTAATTTAGCTCTATCTTTGTCTGGTTGACATGTAGACTTACAAAGGGTTCAGGGCCTATATATGGAGACTTGATACCGGATCTGGCAAGTTCATCACCAACTTCGTTGCCAGCTATACCTATGTATATGTCCAGGAACCCATATTATTTGAACACTTAATTGGGAAAGTTAATTATCCGTACCTGGTCTCGTGAACTCCAACATATCAATACGGGTTACGCAGTTTATCTAGGGGCTACATATTTCGGAAAACGAAATGTATACTCTACAAAGCATTGATCCTGCCACATACTGTGTACATAAATAATGAAGCAGCCGCCTTTTATACACATCTCCAAGAAAAAATATTTTATTATATGTGTAGATGTTAACACGTTAACCTACAAGTAACCAGACCCACCAGAATCAACTATGGCGTCCACAGTTCCAGTCAGGTTAACTATTAATATCATGCCTATATAAGGTGCTAACAGATATTCCAATTCCTCTTTATAGGAATCTCCAGTAGAACCAGTGTATTGGAAAAAGAGTTTATGACAAATGGACCAACAGCAGTGCGCATACAGATAGACCAGATTACTGACACCAGAAAACCAACCCTTTGTCCTTTGGTAGAAAATGAAACTTCAGATTGAGGGTTGAGGGTCAGTTCCCTATAACGGAAAAATCAAATAGCGAAACGATAACAAACCTCGGAAAAGGATTTCACTCTTGATGACCCTGTAAAACGAAGAAAGACTAACGACGTTCGAATCTGCATATGAAATATTCGGACCCTGAACAGGTCACGTGTGACCAAACAATTATCAGGAAACACAGTTGGTTGGTGAGAATATGAAAAACCACTAATATCGAACGTACCATATGCCAAGGTGATTGCGGTCTTAGGTCTGTTAATTCCACAGCCGACCGAAAGATCTTGGAAAAAACCCAAGAACTTCATATCGATACTCACCACTTTTCTTAGATTCAGATAATCTGATACGTTGTGTCTTTCTTCAACCTTATGCTTTAGGAAATGGTATGAAACTCCTAAGTCAATATTTGACCAAATTTTGAGCGAAGTTTTTTCCATTAAAGTTACACATTACAGTGTATTAGACGCTTGTCAGAGGTAGAATCATAAAAAACCACTTGAGTCAAGGCACCCAGGCACTTAAACCATTTGAAAAAAAAACTAAAAACAAGTCAGAATAACAATATAACAAAAACGTTAAACATTTGTAAAACTCAGGCTAGATCATTTATGACAAGCAAAACGAAACCACCTGCGAGTATGCAGCAATATTCTCATACTTTTCATATGTACCAGCGTACGGAAGCGCTGTTATTTTTCACTTTATAGAAATGTTTCACTAAGGTTTTTTTTAATTGTTATGTATTTTTAAAAATTTGTTTCTTTTTTCAAAATCTTAATTTTAGAATATTAAGAGAAACCACTCCCTTGAGTCTGCAGTTGAAAAATAGCATCATGTCTATGGTGAACGCGGACTTCAATTGTTTATAATACTGGAAGCGCAAACCTTGTATTGAATTTTTCTGCCAATTATGACAGAGAAATTTTCCTATTTTCCATGGGATAGATATTTACGAGTTGGAAATTCACCAACGAAAACAGATACCAAGATGGTGTAATGCGATCCAATCCGAAAGGGTATCAACATCGTATCGTACGTCTCGAAGCGGAATAAAAGTAGTAGCATAACATATTTTATAAGGATGAGAGATTGATGTATTTTAATAACAGAAAATCTATTGGCCTAAAAGCAGTTGTTGCAGGAATTAATGTGGAATAAGAAAATACAATTTTGTTTGCACACAACGATTTTTGTTAAAATTCATTCTGCAATTTAGGTTAAAACAGGGATACTAAAATTGAAACAAGACATTCCAGATTAAATGTTTTTTTTTTCGTTAAGTGTAGTTTTATTGAGAAACAAAAAGAAAATCTCCTTCAAATATTCAATTCAACAAAAAAATGCCTTTACATGTAAAGCCTATTCAAATAAGCGGTGCCCTTAGCTAACATATCGCTTTTACGACAAATGATGCACAGTTTACCCAAAGTAGTGGCAGCGTTTTTGAAACAAAAAGGCATGCGAAATGACACGCAACCAAAATTATAATACAAAATGATAATTTATTTGTAATTTGCTTTCTTTGAGAAAATATTCAATTTAAAAAAGCCAACAAAAATTAAAAACTGATAATTCCGTGCTTGCATTAGAACTTGTATTCAATATTTCTCGAGCACTTTCGAAACTTTGCTGTATTTAAATAGTTACAGATAAAGATATCAATATCATAATTTTAGCAACACTGTTGCATAGTATATTAAGTTGATATAATTATTTTTTTTATTACTGTTAACTACTAAATAGGTTGGTGTTTTCCTTTATCTTTTGAATTTTGTTTTCGTATTAATTCTGGGTTTGTATTAATGGTATATATAATTTCATTTGTTTTCATGATTAGCTTAATCTGTTTTTTTTTTTTTTATTTCTTATTTTTTTACAAATAATTTAATTATGTTAGAGCGTTTTTTTTTCGCGATATCTCGTTTAAAGAGATTAGCTGCTGATCTGGATGTCGTAACAGACAGCCAAACGAACAACTACATAATCATTTATATTCATAGATACACTATAGATAGTTATTTATTCTAATCTAATTAGTTATTATATTTATGAATTTTTGTTTTTTTTTTTTCTCTTATGAGTAACGTGTTCTCTTTTCTTGGTAAAAATAAATAAAAGGAAGGGATAATCGGCACAGGACACGTACAGGAGAAGGAGAAGGACAAATGGGGGAACAAAAAAAAACAATATAATTGAATTATTAAAAGAATCTCTTAGTGATTGGCGTATATTGCAAATTATAAAAAGAAAACATGATTTGATTGAATAAAACATTTAAAATCTTAAGTTGGTTACAGGTATGTTTTTCAGTTTTGGAGTTGTGTGATTATGGTGTGATTAGAAAGTAAAAGAAAAATTTATTATCTCAAATTTGCCAAATCGCAATTAAATTATGTACGTATCGAATGGGATAGCCTTAGTTTATTTCCAATAGTTTATTCTGTTGATGTGTGTGCATAAACCAGCCATCTGTCTAGGCAAAAGACAAAAGACCAGAAATGTGGGCATAAAATCACTATTTTTTGAAAATTCTCTTAATTTTATTAAGTATATAAATAGTATTGTTGAAAAGTGTATTTTATCTCAGCCATGGGTGCTTTAAACAATCGGCAGCTGTTGCCCGCTTCTTGGGATCAAACTCAAGCATAGGCCGTAAAAAATCGGCAAACGATTCAGCCTCTTCGCGGGACCATTCGTATTTCTCATTGAGAACATCGACCAAGCCCCATGGCTTGAGACCCGTTATATTTCGTAGCTCGCCTTTGCGATTAAATGTGCACTGATGGTAGGCACCACGTGCTATAATGTGAAGTGGTATCGGCCCCAACAGTTCGATTATGTGAGCAATGTGATCCTCGTCACGGGAGTAATTCTCACCCGAATGCGGTTCGAAGAGATAATCCCCCGTTGCCAGTTCAAATGCCATGCAGGCAGTGCTCCAAATGTCGGCAGACGTGTCATAACCAGCACCAAGAATAACTTCAAGTGACCGATACTGGCGTGTCTGTATGTCCTCAGTGAAATGCTGATGCACCCAACATGCATTGCCCAAATCAGCTATTTTCACATCAAAGTCACAAGGCTCTAGAGCCGGATCTTTTTTAGGTTGGGCTGGCTGAGTATTATGAGGCGGCGGAAGAGGTGGTCCATTAGTGCTGTTGTACGCTTCTGATGGACCTGAGATTAACTGATTGTTGTTCGGTAAGTTATGCGATGGTGATGTGTGTTTTTTATTTTCAACAGAAGGTGATCGTTCTTCTTCTGCCGTTTCGGTTTTTTCTTCTTCGGGCGATTTCTGCTCATCCGTATTGTCTAGGGATTGATTTTGTTGGATGGAATTATCTGCGAAAAGAAAATAATGATATGCGTTGTAAAAAATTATTATATGGACAATTTTAATAGTTATATTTTATTTTGTATGTATGTATGACATTAAACAGAAAGCTCCAATTCATATGAAAACGCATCAAGCACAACAAAAAAGGTTGTGAGAAAACCTAGGTCCTATATATTATATTATAAAATGCGCTATGCATATAGCCAAATACATCCATACTGGCGAAAAGGAATTGCTCGCCTGGCATTTAGCACCCCATAGCAAATATAGTAACACACTTCGTATGACATGTTCGATCTTTGGGTTGATCTAAAATGTGCGACAGTTGCATTCTATGGGCTATACAAATTCGGTATAAATACATACATGTGCTCTTGGGTTGCAAGATCGGGAAAATTAATGGTTTGGTACAAGTTAACAAAAACCAACGAGCAGTGAGAGACCCCTGACGGGATGCAAACACTAGACATGACTCTAAATACATAGATAGCTCGTCTCTACAAATTCTAACATATGCGTCCTTAAAGCCGATATAAAGATGATAGATGCAGATTTAGTGTTAAAAAGTTTTTTGACAGGATCTGTAGATCTTTGATCGACTTCCCTGGCCTGAAACTACACTAATAGGAGCTGATCAGGTTTATGAAGAACACTCTCAATATGACAGATAAGATAAGCGATGTTGAGCAGACTGATACCTCTTCAATTTGCGCAATTCAAGGGATATTATTTCTGTTTATTGTGGCATACTGTCGCCTAACCCAATTTAAAAGGTAACTCCCTGTATGCTCTCTACCAAATTATATCCAGGTGCTCTGAACAACTCGGTTTGAAGCCACCAGATACAGCAGTCTTGTTCAAGTTTGAGTAAAGGTATCTCTATATTGCTTTGATCTGGACGATGTTGAATCGTTTATTCTGCCTTACATCGTGATCCTTCGTCACAGATATACATAGAACCTCCAAAAAACATTTTTCCATATGCTTAGCCCCAACTGTGGCTCTACTACGAAGTTTACTTTATGTCTATGGGTTTCTGTGCACGTGTTGTTGGCTTCACAAGTTCTTTTTACCTATTGGTAATGCCCATACATTATTGGTATAGTAACGCTTGTTAGACGTTTCACGTATCCTAGCTTCTCACAACTATTCGTGTTGTCCGCGTTATATTCTTTACATGAATGGAAGGGGCCTACTGTTTAATGCCGTGTCCGAAGGGCAATTTGTGATTTGAGAAGCTTTCTCAGGACAATTGTACTCTCGGATATTTGCCAAACGCTCGAGTTACGTCAGTATCGGAAAACTCAATCAATAAAACTATATAAATACATTGACCCTCGTAGCGGAAATGCTAACGCTGACGTTTCCAGCGGAAATACTAACGCTCACATTTCCAACGGAAATGCTGCAACTGCGATTGAGTTAATAAAAAGCAAATATAAAATATAAAATCATGATGTCTGGGAATTTTTCTGATACTGACGCAACTCGACGCGAGAGGTGAAAAACTTTACGGTGTTCCGACTGGGATTCGAACCTCAAAACTCTTGCTCCATAGTCCAACGCACTAACCACTGAGCCCACACCCAGAATACTTATCGCAATATAATGAATTTAGTTGACCGTTTGATGGTCAGCTTTAAAATCATACGACGCTATGTCTTATCTAACAAAAAAACTATTTAAATTCTGAAATTCAGTCCCCTAAAACAGCGTAACATAGCACTGTATAACGATGAAGTAATAATGGTTCATGCATGTTTAAAAATGTCATGGCTGTGTAACGATATTTCATTAAATATTTTAATATAATCGAAATAACTACTTAAATCTAGAAAGAAAATTAATGCAAAACACCAATAAATTTTACTTACTTTTGCAATTCTTGTTGTTAGTGACTTCCTCCGCCTTAATGGTAGGAGAAGAGGGATTCGACTCATAATTCAAATGTTCCTCATCGTCGGCATCCTCATCATTTTCCTTCTCATCGTCGCTTACGTCTCCATTAACAGTGTTGTTGAGCTTGGTCACTGCATCTTCCTGAACTTGTGATTGCTCAACATCATCAGGACTAAGCAGCGGCGTATCGCTTACTTCACCGTTGTTTACAGATTTATCTTCAGGTTTAGCAGAATCGCCTGCGCCACTTTGTTCCAAGTAATCCCACTGTTTCTTGAAGAGTTCCAATCTCTTTTTGGCCTTCTTCTTCAATTTCTTTTTCTTGTTCTTACTCATTTTACCAGTAATTGGTGGTTCACGATACTCCTTCGGTGCGCGGCTCACAAACGAAGGAAACATTTTAAAGTTCATTACATACAGTTCAGTAGCTTCGTTGGCTAGGGATCTAATGTATTGTTCGTCGACACAAAGTAGCACGTTTTCTGGTTTTATGTCAGTGTGTATTATCTTACAGCAAGAATGCAAGTAGTCCAATCCTTCCAGCACCTGCCGCGTGATCGATTTTACATTTTCGATTGGTATACCACGATAATTCGATTTACGAATTAATTTCAGCAGATTATCGCCTAACACTTCAAACACCATGCAGAAATGAGTGCCATTAACACCCGTAATTTTAAAATCGTCCAAAAGTTGTACCGTCTTGTCACGACGAGGATTGGAAGGATCACTGTCACGCACCGATTTCAGTATTTTAATCTCATCTTTGGCTGTTTCGGCAAAGTGTCGAGCTGATTTTACAATTTTTATAGCAACATAGCGCTTCTCTTGTAGATCCCAACATAGCCACACCGTCGAAAAATGACCCCAGCCGAGTTTACGCACTACATGATAGCGACCTGAAATTAAATTAATTAGTCGTTAGCAAATAAAAATATTAATGTGAATTCAATTAAATTATATGTTGGCATGAAGCTTTAAAAATGTTCGAAACAGATATAGATTTTGAATCGACTGATCGTTGCAGATATCGTACATATCGTACATCGAAACAACACATTCGGAACCTGTTCAAGTAAAATTAGATTTGTTAGGAATCTACTATTATTTAAAAATAAATGCCGAAATCAAAGTAAAGCTACTATTACGCGGCCAACGAAATTAGTTGACGGATTGACTCTCTGAAGTCAAAATTTATCCCTAATCGGTCACTTCCTGTGTCGATTGTCGATGTCGATGATTGTCGACGTAAAATTCCGTCAATGGATAGACGGCTGCGTTGACATCCGCATTGACGCGAATTTTTAGTTCAACGCATTGACTCATTTCATTTACACTGTTGCATTGATCGTCAACACGTTGACCGTGTCCCAGGATTTTATGTCGTTAGCGTTCCAACTTATAACAACGTGGCTCAACTGATGGAGATCCAATTGGTCAAGGTTGATACAAAATATTCGTGAGATGGCAAAACTAAAACTTTAAAAACTTTATTTGGGGAACGACCGATAAGTACAAAATTACTAAAGCAAGACGTATAAAGGAAATATAAAAATAAAAAATGTATTATTAAAGTCGTAATTTTTATTTTTATTTTTGAGCTTTCATGGGTAGCGAAAGCAGATCTCATATGTGGGTAGGGATCTAGATTTAAAGATCCTGGAGAAGATTTGTCCTGATGAAATAAATAGTTATGTCTAGAGTTCCTTATAAGGATAAATTGGAAACTTAGACCCAAAGTCATATTTTACAGACTGTTTTGGGTATGGTGCTGAAATCTAGGCCCTACCAGAAATGTCAACGCCAACACCAAACACTATAAAATTAAGGTTAGCGTCACACTATAAAGTGAAAAAAGCAACGAACACATTCCCATTCCAAATACCAAAACATTTCGCAAACCACTTTACCAATAGATAAAATGATTCAAAAACTGGAGACTACTTCGAGAATCTTCGTGGAATAGAACAACGCTCCAAAATGCAATTATTTCCAAAGCACATGTTATGTTCTCTTTCAAAAACCATAGTTGGCTAAGATCAATTAAGTCCATTACGGAATATGCAACGGAATTCACTTTAGATGTGGTAAAGTCATACAAACATTTTGGTCATCGCATCGAATGTATCTTTTAAATTATGTTCCTTAAAGGAAATTAGTAAAGAAATATGTGTATCTCTATTAAATTTGATGGGAAACTTAAAAAATTAGAACTCCACAAAATTTATCTCACTCCACAGTCCGAATAGTTTTGAAATCCATCGCGTGTTACGAAGTGATGAACAAACCTCAAACGTATTTTCTTTTTCTCTCTTGGTTAGAAGAGTTCACGAAGAGACTCAATGCATTCTACAAACCAAGTTGGCGAATAAAATTGATAATACAGAATCAGAATAAAACATAGGCTAAAACGTTTTAAAAGCAAATCGTTGAATCGGTTACTGCATCGACGATGGCCCTTAGTTCTGTTTTCTTAACCTTTTGAAATGCTAACACATGCCGCTCCCTAAAAGAAGACTATTAGAATTGAAGTTCCTCACACAAGGGACGTATTATATATGTAGGTAACTGTCCAAATGCATCTGGGCTTCATCAATCCTAAGATAAAACTTTCATATTTGCATAAAATTGATGTGTTGAAGGAAATGTACTAACGAGTTATCTTCGACTAGAAAATTGTAAGCAATATTGTCGAAAGTGCTTTTTAAATTACAGAAGAATTTCTTGATTTTAAGTTCAATAAACTAAAAAAAACACAAATCATTTCAATTACAAAAACTGTCTCACCAAGACACCATTACAAGAATCACACCATCCCCGACTATGTACATACTATATGTATACACGTGTTAAAACGAAAATTCAGTTATAAATGAGTACCGGGCCAAATGACAAAAGTGAAAGGAAAGTATTTAATAATACAAAGTGTCTCAAGAGATACAATAACTATCGGCACCACAAGCGCCATGAGAAGCACACCTACCGCGATCCCCAATCTGCATCGGGTAGATATCTTAGTTTAAGTCTTGGCAGAAATACAACGGGTCGTTCCATGGAAATGTACCTACAGTGAACTGCCTGACCCTGGATTTCAAGAGACCTTGAGGCATCTGCCTTTACGATTGCATCAAAGAAGCGGTGAGCATATCCACAGCAGTTCACAACCAAACGAAGGTGTTAGCAATGACAATACCCATCTGTGAGACTGATAAAAATTATAACGGGGCACAATACTTAGCGATATCACATGCAAATACTAAGACGACCAGAAGAAGACCTACTAATGTCGTGGATGTGGGAGATGAGGATACGACACACTTTATCTGTCAGTGGATTCACTCACCTCTGAACTAAATTTCTCAAGTCTTTTTTAATATCCAATAAACAAAAGAACTATGTATATTGAATTGAGTTTGGCGTCACTTCCACCTCAGCTAACCCATGTACCTACTTAACCCTCACCTAGAATGATTACACAGTTACATGGCCTCTATTAACCATAAAAATGTATCTTATATGTTATACACTTGACTTATCTCGTATTGTGAAAAAACTTTTAGGCTATTTTGGGCCACCCCTATTTGTATATATCAGTGTAACATCCAATAGATCGCGCCAAGAATCCAATTGATTTCAAGACAACACCTACCGTCTTATTATTGCAAGGGGCTTATAATGCACAAGACAACTGATTCAGTGACAAAGTAATGCTTTAAGGGAGTAAACATAGAGTTCACAAATAACCACTTGGCCGCGAAGAGTAACATCAATTAACCTGTGTTATTTCGTATAATTTATATAAAAAGTGAATACGGCATGTCAAGTAAAAGTTACCCGGCATACCAATGTTAAACGTTACAAGATCCCACAAACTAGTTTCTAAAACGTTCCCAATCTTCACTGATTAGTTCATATCAAAACAAACGTTCTGTCAGACGACTTTTTACTCTTAGAAAGAAGAAACATTGTAAGAAATCGAGCTAAGGATGCAACTTTGCCCAGCGTTTCTGAAATTTTCACCCCGAGCAAACATAGACTTCACAGTGGAGATATGGCAAAATTTTATCCTAAGAAACTGAGTTACACCGGTTTAGAAGGAACCATATCTATTAGATTGGTATTCTTTCCATCAGTCCATCAAAGCCGTCAGCTATTCAATCTTTTATTAATAGCAACTTTTTTTGGGAAAAATTATTCTAAAATAATAATGGGGAATACATAAATAAAAACAGACGGTAAACTATTTCGTATTTCCCTAAAGAAATAATTTCTTCAGCCGCCTATTTAATCTCTAACGTTACAGATAAACCACATTCTGGCACATTCTCCGATAAAATAAACCAAAAATATTCCGCCATATAGAATAGATCCGCGGTAGAAATTGATTAAAACAAAACAAAAAAAACTACTGACAGAAGACACGATATCGCAATGGCAATGCCCATAGACAGGGAGAGGTAAAACGATTCATAATTCAACTTGTAACAAGGGCACTTACCATTAATTTAAATACTATCGTTGACATTTAGCACCACAAAAGACCTGACAGAAGTTCGTCAATCTACAATTAGTGTTCCCGACCACTTAAACTATCTGGAATGCATGTCGCAGCAAACACAGCAACTGGCGTGATTGGCTGCCTCTCTTCCACCTCTTAACCAACAAAAGTCCATACGATTGCGAGAGCTTTTCCCTTTCAGTGATTTTCTTTTGTTGCAATTTTAATTGATGCGCAAATTGGAAATTATGTTACAAAGCAGATTGGACCCCAAAGCAACCAAAGAATCCCCCACCCACCACAACCTAGTAATCATTTGCCGACTCAATAAACCCCATCTTTAGATTTATTGATTCATCAGAAGCGAGCTGTGAATACTTTGTGTATGACAAAGTTAAATATACCGAAACTAGCGACTAATTAGAAAATGGGTCATCGACTTTGTTGCGCACACACTACCAAACGCAAAAAGGAAACCGATTCCTTTCGTGTTATCTCCGTTACAAATACGGGAAACATGCGATTTGTTTTCAATCACAGGTGGTTGTGCACAACCCAAAGTGTTCACGACATGGGACAGTGGCGAATGAATATTTCTAGAGTCAGACTTAGTTTCAACCTGTTGGCAACCCTCAAAAGGTGTAAGTGTCCCAGACTGCTAAATTAAATTTACTTAACATCGATGGATGGCAGTGAAATTATTGATTTTATCAGCTGTAACAGGGCGGTTACCAACTCAATGGAACCACCTTGCAGCCCGATTGTTCTTGTTTATTCGATCCAAACAGATTAGCAGTACATTGATACGCAATAAATGCGTACTTACCTTGGAATAAATCACCAATATTCACTGGGTGGTAGCCACCCTTACAGTAGTCTTCCTTGGGCTCCTGTTCGTCGTTCTCGCTGTTGAGCTCCGACTCATCGGACTCGTTCGAGGAGCTTCTTGGGGGATACTGGTAGTCCTTGTTGTTGCCATCGAATTTCTTGTTGTTAAAGCAGCGATTCACTGACTTTACCATTACTGCCGCATTCGATGAATTCAAGTGATCCAAAGTTGTTGTACTGGTCGCAGATGATCCAGCGCCACTCGATGGAGCACCCGAAACATTATGCGAACCAGAAATCGATTTATTTTTTCCTCCACCATTACCTGGACAAGCATTACTCTGCTGTGCCTGTGATGTTACTGCTGCTTCCGAAGCCGGTGGAGATTGTGGACTGTTCGGGACAGTACCTTCGGCTCCACCTCCTCCACTACCACTATTATTAGAATTCCCCGGTGCACTGGGAGTGTTCGGTTTGTCGCCTGTGATCCCATTAGGTTTTCCCTTTTTCTTATTGGGCTTATGACGTTTTTTCTTGGCTTGAATAGCCAAAACACGTCTGTTGACGTCAGCCTTTGTATTCATATCCGCCAGGTGATTAGTTTTTCAGTTCTGCTCGGTTTATTTGCTGTGGATTCTTGCCCTACGGACAATTTCTGGAACAATTCGCTTGGAAAAACGATAAATATCCAACACTTTTCAGACTCCGCACTGTGGTGAGAAAATTTTGCAGAGAAGACAAATACTACCGAACAGAATTAAAAAAAAAAAAGAAAAGATGACAAATTCCGTCTCTCTCTGCGCGTATATAAACGATGTGCGAGAGCAGGCAGCACTGTGGTTTGTTCGTCTTTCTTCCTTTTGATTCTAAAAGGATGATTTTCTCAGTAGAATACAAAAAAAATCTCACAAAATACGAATTTTCTCCATTACACAATATTTTTGATAGCTGCCGACTAGATTTAAAGAAACTCCTGTAGTTTAGGCATAGTTGGAGCTGAATACGAGAAGAATAAAGTGGAAAACACAACTTTTTCGACTCACGACGGGCACACGGTTATAGAAGGAAAAATGTGTGTGGATCTCGGCCGTGCGCTGGTGAATCGATTGTGAATGATTAGTTGCTATTGCGAATTAATTGGACAGAGAAGGCGAAATGCTACTTCACAATGACGAACTTTTGTGCACGGTTTTAGTGTTCAAATGTGGGCAATTCTATAATTACCAAAATAATGTTTAAAAATTTGTGACTTTTCAGAAAACTCTTAGTGTAGGTTTTTTTTTTACTTTTATTTCGAATTCTACCTTTCGACGTCGACATCAATCATTTCGAATTTTTGATAGTTTACTAAATATCTAAAATTTGTTTGTGCTTGATTTGATTCGATCTCACGGATATTTCATTTGTTTGTTTAATTTCTACTCTAGAGCTTCTAGCGAATTGCGCAAAAAGAAGAAATGATTGAAAATATTTAATAAGAAGATGAAATACTATCGGCAAGTTCTGAATGTGCATCTTAATAGTGTGTGCTGAAGAAATAACAGTTGAATAATTACTTTCCAAAATGATTGCATACATTGCATCGTTACCTTGGTATTCGAGTGATCTGAACGACAAAAATCTTGTTTCAAGAGAATGACAAAAATTATATATTGCACAACCACATGCCAAATATATCAAAACAGTGGTCACTGGGATTTATTTATACTTAATTTTTTTCTTAAATCAGATTAGTGTTAATCTTAATTTGAAAAAAAAAGAAATTGCATGCAGGCCACCATTTTTATTTTCATCCGGATTTTTATGGTACCTATTTATGTGGAACTATTTCAGTAACATTTGTATGTGTCATTTAAATACTGAACGTGATTCCGATTCATTGAAGCATGTGTCCATTAACATAAAACTGTAAGTAAGGTATTTTTGCGAAAACAAAAAGATGTTTGTGTGAGTTATCATTTTATTTCAATTCCTTAAAACGTCGATTCGCAATTATTTTGTTATAGAATATTGAAAAACGGAAAATAATCATTCAAATGAGGCATTATTCAATGAAAATTGCGTGCACTACATAGAGCACTAAATTGTGTGTTTGCTTATAAGACATAATTGAGATCAATTGGGCATATGGGTCAATTAAAACAATTTACGAATTTCATAAAATTCATACAAAAATCTAACTTTTCCATACAAACGCTTATGTGAGCGTTTCCGTTCAAAAGTGCATACTACATGTAATTTGTAATACTGATATCTTTTGAAAAAAATAGAGATATGAAAAATTTCGTGTGTTGTTCGAAAAATATTTTTTTGTTCACTGAGAAAATTAAATGAAATTACTGAGGTGAAGGTACAATTGAAAATGGTTTTCAACGATTGGTAAGCCTATGCAATTACGTTAAAGAACCGCTGTCATTAGATGGAGTAGAATGCGGTACAAAAAAAACACCGGTAAATCGGAACCATTTTAATCCATAGACTATACAAGCAAACTGCAATGTACTAACAGTTTTTACGAACACATACAAACTTTTGGCTAGTAAATGAATTTTATGGAATGAAATATATGATACAACCTTTGAATCACCTTACAACTTGTGCAAATGTATGATATACGCTTTCGACGATAATTCGCTTATCGCAACATAGATGAGATGTAATTAAAATGCACATACATATATAGGTTATACTAGGGTTATCTAGTTATCAGTACCTACACCTCATATACCTATAACATGAACGCCAATATTCCAAAAATAATACCAAGAGTAATTTGTACTTCAACTATTGCCAACTATGACACATACAATTTTATCTAATCTAATCAATTCTGCATTGCTTAGGTGACTCTAAGCAAGGGAGAGTAAAATTTGGCTTGATTTTGTCGAAAGAAATATTCGGTACAAGCTTAAAATTGAAAACGTTCAGTTTCCAAGGCGCAAGTTTGAGGTATCTAGATCATGATTTTCAAACATGACAGTGTTATTGCACCTTATTTTACTATATATTTTGTACAACAACCAAGTGTCAAATGGAACTTGAAGGGGTCTTTCAATGGTTACTTGTGGCAAAATAGACCTCTACCTCTTTTTCCTATTGTCCTAAAAATTAAAACAAAATAAATGACCTTATATGCAATCACAATACAAATGAACGCACAAAAGAACTAAATTTACGCTGGAGGTGTATGACTCTAAGAAAGAAAATTGTCAACAATAATTTAACAGAGTAAATTAAAAAACAAAAACAATTTAAAACTTTCTCAGTTTTCGTGGTGCATAACCTTGTCTCCTGTCAAAAAAGTGTTATAGACTCGAATGCCGTTGCGATTAGGGTTTAATTTCCCCACAGCAATGTAGACTTACCTTTAGAAAATGGTCTGTTTCAGCCAGAATTAAATATTACTAAATACGAAGAGAACTGGTGTTTAACTAAGAGTCAATTATAATATTATCAATTAAGTTGGTTGATTGGGACGGATTTAAAATATATAAAAGAAAAATATCCCAAAACCGTCATTATCGATACTCAACGAACATTCGTAGATATATTCTGCAGTTGGCTGCTCTGAAAAACTAATTTTTGACAAGTGCGCAGTGGTTGAAAAAGGGAGAGGGTACATTTCCCATTAAAAATAATATTATCTTGTTTCGTGGCGAACAAAATCAGTGGCAGTTAAATAATATATCATTACAACTCTGCTCCTTTTTTAAGATGTATGATTCATCCGTAGTCGCTTAAATTTTGGATTCCATATTATTTTCCATTGTACTGTTCAAGTTTTTCTCTCACCAAATTTCGTGTGCGAGAGAGACCTACATTTTACACCCTGAATGATGACATCACGAATATCCATCCAAAGTGAACCACATATAAATATCCCAAAACAAAAGCGCGCGAAAAAGTTTCGTTCAATGCAACGATTTTCATATGACGGAATGCATTACGCGAAGATAATTTTGGAGGGAAATCGCTGAGCAAAGTGGACGTGACAGAAAAATCGCGCGCATTTTTTAAAGTTTCCAGTAAAGTAAAATACATATTCATAATTGTTCTGAAAGATAAGCAGATTTATTAAAAAAAAAAAAACATGTCGCAGCCATCCGTAGCATCATTTTTTAATACAAGAAAACGAGCAGCTGCTGAGGATTTAAATTTATCCAAAGTTCGAGTAAGTATTTGCAAGGACATTCTCCATTTTAGAACATTCCGTATTTAGATCACATTAATATGGGGTAAATGCTTACTGGAAATTATTTTCTCCACAGGAATCCTCACATGAACCAGCTCCATCACATAAAATTCTCGAGGATGATGATGTATCCACCTTGAAGCATGCGATTAAAACGCGTTCGGGCAGGATTATAAAGAGGATTGGGGTCAGCGAATCGACTACTTTGTCTAAAGTTTCAAAGATAGAAGCCAGTTTCAAGCAGCAGAAATTAGTGCAGTTTGTCAAGAAAGGAAATATGTCACCTCGAAAAAAGGCACCCACTCCTCAAAAGCAGGATAATGTAGCTACCCTCGTTCCAGCGGAGGAGTCTTCAACAGCATTTGCTGCAAAAGGAAGCATCACAAATGTGGATCGTGGAATGAGAACCCCCGTAAAGCAGATAATCAAGGACCCATACAGGAAGGAAGAAATTAAGTCAATGGTAAAGAGGGAGCTGAACTTCGAGGAGGTGAAGACAAAGATATCCCGCCATGAGAAACTGCAAGAACTGAAAGAGTCACTCAAGCGCATCCAGGAATTGGAGAAGGCACGCAAAGCTCAAGAAGAGAAAAACCGTCGTTTACGAGATCGTGGACCTCCGTCATCAAAGAAACCAAATGCAGTCACGCTAAAAGAGTTCAAAACAATCGAATTGGAAGTACTGACAAGGTAATTACTTTTATTGAGTTATATAATTGGTTTTAAATATTACGGCGGCCACGTAAAACCCGGTTATAGAAGAAATCGCATTTAATGAGGTCGCCACTGTTGGAAAATTTCTGTGTTGGGCGAAAGATAAATAGTGCATGCGCAGCAGTATGTGTTAATTGTAAATATTGTCACTACCGATTGGTCACCAAGAATTATTTGTGCAGTGTTGAAGGTTTTCGTCCAATCAGCATTATTTACATATTCTACTCTAGTAAAATAAGTGGACCTATTCGGTTAGTCGTAAGTAGGCAATGGCAACCGAATACAACGTTTAGTTTGATGTTACCAGTCGCTCCACAAAATCATGAAGCACTAGTTGTCAGACTTTTGGTTTTTTCTTTATATCGGACGTAATACAAATGCCATAGTAACATGCATGGTTCGTATGTATGAATATTGGCGCGGGGCATTATATTCGGTGTCGGATGACAAACAAAACCTTAACCCAGAACATTAAGAGAGCGTCTTCTGTAAACATTTAGCTAAGTACCATTTAAAAGATCTACTTTAAATACTTTATAGCAATTAACTGACTAGGTTTCATTAAAACCTTCTCTATCTATTGGTTATTGAGACCCTAGGTTTTTCTGTTCTAAAATCCCACTGATAAGTTTCAATCAGGTAGTTAAAGATTTCAGGCGTTCTTGAATGTTACGAATTTTTTTTTTAATGAGTTGGCGTATAAATCATAAATCATCTCCAGATGCATGGAATAGCTCAGTTTTTTTATGTACATAACCTATCCCGGCTGCCATCGTACAGATTGTAAGTTTCGTTGTATCTCCGGCAGAAATCATTTTTCCATATTCTTAGTACAAAGTGACCGATCCTTTACTTCTCGTGCTTCTTCTGTTAAAGAAACCGACTTGTTTCCCAGTTGGTACGTGACATGTTACCGATGTTACCACTAGTTGGAGGCATACGATTTCAAGGCTTTCGACTTTTTTTCATCATTGATAGGCGACCATAATGTGTTGTCGTGTACAATGGATATAGCGCACAGGTAGGAGCCATGGTTCGGCGTTGAATTCCCAGAGACATGCGAGATTATTACTGTCATGAAAAAGATTACAAAAAGTACCAAGAGGCAAGAAGCTCGTAGATATATTTTGGTGCGATCGTTGTTTTTAGTGAGGACATATGTACATATCTATGTATGTATGCGCATTATAAGATGAATGTTGCGGTTTTTAACCCTTATATAGATTATGATAAGACGTTTCCTTACGTGTTAAAATGTAAACTGTATGATCATCCCGCATCCGCATGATAGATGCCACAGTTTGTTATCCTAATTTTTTTAATCACACTTTTAAGAACCAATTACCAAACTTTAGATCAGAGTTCAAAAGATTTATTTTTTCAATACTTTGTTCTGAAACCGAATTGACCGAACCCGAAAGATTTGAAGATTAATATACTTGGTTCAATCCTAAAATTGTATACCATATGCCCATACGGATTTTAGGACTTGTTTGTAAAGCTAATCTTAGTTGTATATTGCCAGACAAGATTATTTTTCTTCTTCCAGTATACTTTCAATATGTTGACACTTTTTGTAACATTTTATAGATATTGCGATTGCCGCATTCAATAATATACACTTCGGTATGAAAGGCTGGTGGTTCGGAGTCAATCGATTCCACAGCTTTTTCATTTATATGATTAGGGGAATACAATTAAATGTACATACATTTCACTCCTTGCGAGCGTCTTGCAAAAACTAACTCATGAAAAAGTTTAACTTAGCTGTAAGGATTTTAAAAACTAGTAAAATAAATAAATTTTATAATTAACCAATATAACGCTGTGTAACAAAAATTATCTATTCCAAATCCAGTCGGCTCACATTTAGAATCTTATTGCTTGAAGGTAATTTATTCATAATTCTACGAGGTTGGTAGTTTTATGTCAGTCGCAGATCTCAATCTCAGTGAAGCAAAACCATACCGTTTTAGGTACATTATCTAGAATAGGGTACATCCGGAGACTCATTTATCACACTAATAGATACAATTGCTTAAAAAAAAATGTATCAAATTCATTTGGATAAATTATCCATGATTAGGGCCACCTAAATTTACTATTGACACGTTGAACGTGATTATTTTCGTAGTCAATACAATATATTAATATAAATTTCCATTTTCAGCCCTGCTAAAGGATTCAAAACTCCCACGAAGGTAGTACCCCCAACACCAGACAAAAATGAGCTCATGTCACCAAAATATACACCAGTCTCAAAGCGTGTTCTCTTTAGTCCCGCAAAAGATGGAACCCCATCCAAAATGATAGTCCCACCAGCATACGAAAAGTTTATCCACTTAACTGACACTTCAAAAGCCGTTTTGCATCTTCCTTTCAAATATCGGCAGCTGATTGAAACATTCAAATGCTTGGATTCAGTCTGTGCAATGTTCTTTAACCGTAAAGAGGCCATCACATTCAAAAAACTTAAGCCAGCTGTTCAGCATATGTTACGGAGAAACTTCACAGAAACTCATTTGGCTCAAATCAAGCATCTATATCCGGAGGCGTATATTTTCACTCAGATGAAAATGCGTAACTACGGATCAGCTTCGAAGCAGGATTACTTCCAGCTGGTTGTTACACCCAATGTTGACGGTGTGGCACACAATAAAATGTTGCAAATCAATGAGGATAATGTCTTAGAATCGGCCCTTTCTAACGCAATGAATCCATTGGTTATGACCGAGCGTCAACAAAAATTTCAAAAAATACTTCTAAGTCGTGTTAAGAACGAACATGAGAAGTTTCTGCAAAGTCTGGATCCACCGATCGTTATAGACAAGGAGAAACTAACACGCTGGCATCCATTGTTTGATCTAGACAACTGTTCAGATATTCCGCTCGGTCACTTGCCCCAGCCGCCGAATGTTGAAAAGTATTCCTCGGCAAAAGATATCCTGTCGACAGCAAGAAATCTATTTAATTGTGCCACGCCGCTGGAACAAGCTATGCAGCGCTTTGAGTCAAAAACCACAGAAGAGAGAGAAGAACTAATGCATCCAAAAAATCGTAAACCACCTACTGCTACAGAAATAGCTGCCAACAAAGAAGTTGAAAACTTGCTAAAAGGAGTACCAAAAGCATTGTTGGAAAAAATACGAGCTAAACAAGCAGCCAAAGCTTTAGATGCCATGACGCGAAGACCCTCACAGGACCAGGAAGCAACTATGTACAGTCGACTGCCCGAGCTTGCTCGACATCTTCGAAACGTGTTTATTACGGAGAAGAAAGGTGTATTAACTCTTGAGATCGTTATCAAAAAAATTCAAAACAGTTTCCGGACGTCGTTAACATGTAAGGATATCGAAAACCACCTCAAACTGATCTCAAAGGTGTGCCCGCAATGGATTGGATTCCATGAAGTACGCAAGACCATGTATTTAAAAATGGCTAAGGATATGGATCTGGGAAAAGTCATTGAGAAGCTGGAGACCACCGCCAACGAAAAATCCAAATGATGTTTTATTTGAATTTCGATACAAGAGGCTTATTTAATTTAGTTAGAAAATTAAAGTTGATCGTTTTTCGTATGCTTACTAAACGAGTTCTGTTTGTTAATTCATTAGTACAACTCATTTATACTTAAATTTCCATATAGTTTATTTTGCATTCGTTCAAATCATTGTTAATGTCATTTATCATAATTTAATTTTTAATTGGTACGCAGAACTCTGTTTAAGACATAATCTGTGTTCAAAAACAATTAACGTATTTAAACTTAAACTTATTGTTCACTCTTTTTCCCCGTTAAAACAAATAAACATTGGTCTTAAAAAAATTTGTTTTTTTGTAATACATATGTATGTTACAGCACCAGCGGATATTAAAAAGAAATTTTAAAAAAATTATGCGTACATATCTTCCAAGGTCTGTTCTGGATTATGGTTTAATCCATGCATTAGAATTGTGCTGGCCTATAAAAATGTTTTTCATTGAACTTTATTTTGATGTGAGTGAGCACTCCAAGCCAAATTTGCCAATATTAGCCTAATATACATAAGTAAATGCCGAACTTTTTTTTTGACGTCACAGAAGGGGAAATCATGGTACGTTAATACTCAAAAAAAAACCTCGGGAAGATTAACGCATGTCTTCGAGGAATCGCACCAAGTCCTTCGACTAATCAATCATTTATTTCATTTATTTTTGATTTGAATTATTTATTACAGATTTAAAAGGCGCTGTTAGTCAGATTTCAAAATATTTTGTTTTGAAAGTTGATTTCTTGAGACATTTATTACGTTTTTTCTTTGTTTTATAAATATGTAACTTCTATAAACTTAGTTTGGTTCTTTTTTAATCTGCTATGTTATCTTTAAATAATTTGCTTAAAAAGCTTAAATGAATCTTTGAGCAAAGTTTTTAACTTCACCTTCAACTATTTCAATAGTTTAATTCCGCAGTATTATGCAAAGTATTGCTATACCATATTGACTTCTTTTTCTTGATAGATCGCAGGTAAATAGTGTTGGACTAAATACGACGCCTTGTGATATGCCAGCTTTAATTTCTCTCAATTTTGAGTACTCTCTTGTTTAATTCTGAAGAATCGCTGTAATAAAGTTTATGAAGCCAATGCAAGATGGAGTGCTTCGTGCCGTGTTTCGGGGCTACTGTGAGACTCCTATCATTCAATAGTCTATAGCTAATCCAATAGAGGCCCATCTCAGAAGAATGTGAATCAGCAGTAAAGACCTACATATAGGTACATACATATATGTATCGGCTGCGGCGACACAGAGGTAGAGGAAAACCCAACGCACTTCCTTTGGAATGCTCATATCCTACCACAACTACATAGATACCTTAACCTTAATGAACTAGTTAACACGGCATAACAAAAACGGACTGTTTTAGGGGGGGCCGCTCCTTTCATGGACTAATCTCTTGTACTCATTTTTGTTCTCTATTTTAAGGCATCCCATATAGGAGATAATGGATCGATCGAGATCCGAGTAAGAATGTGGTTGCTGTCACCCCTTGAACTTGCTTATGGAGTAGTTGAGTAAGGGTTGATTGGTAGGGTATAGCAAGTTTTGAAAGCTTATTATTCAATTCGATTGTTCAGTTTGGTTTTATCCACAGGTTATTCCTTCATTATTATTTTATTCTTTTCATTAAAATCTGCAGTGATGTGGTTTTAAATTAAAATTGTGAAGAAAAGATATTTAAAGTACTGTCTCCGATAGCGAATTCGAACCAATCGGTTACATCTCGAATTTACAAAGAGACATATCTTCTAAGTCTCCGAGCTTCTTATATCAATGGTCTCGTTTAAGGATCTGAAACCAGTAAGCAGACTCAATAAGCCTCTTAAAGGACGTTCATTGGGCTTCCCTACTCTTGGTTGCCACCGGACTGGACATTAATCCGCTCCTTTTCCAAAAAAGTATTCTCGCAAAACACAACCATTCGTGAGAAGATATGGCTTCAATCCCATACAAAACTGCAAAAAGTGTGCAAACGTATTTGAATTTGGTGGTCAAAGGATAGTGCAAAATCAGTGCACATTAGCCTCTCACTTTCAACTCAGCATCTTCATCATCTGTGAAATGTTAACAAATCAGCTGTGAACGAAGTATTAGCAATGGGATAGGTCCACCGGAACCTTTCCCCGAGTGAGGCAAGCTTCTTCTAATTCGCATCAGGGCGAAATTCGCCAACATAAATCTTATATGCCTTCATGCCCGTGCTGAAGAGAAGAATGAGTCCATTTGATCATCAAACAGTCACCCAAAATCAGTGCACATTGGCCTCTCACTATCAACTCAGCATCTTCATCATCTGTGAAATGTTAACAAATCAGCTGCGAACGAAGTATTAGCAATGGTATAGGTCCACCGGAACCTTTCCCCGAGTGAGGCAAGCTTCTTCTAATTCGCCAATATAAATCTTATATGCCTTCATGCCCGTGCTGAAGAGAAGAATGAGTCCATTTGATCATCAAACAGTCACCCACATTGAGCACATTGCGATCGACGTAGATCTTCAGTATTCTGGGTGTCCAAAACTTCTGAGTAGCCAATATTGACTTGAATCACTACTTCGTTGAACCTAAAATATTTCGTCGAAATCTTAATCTTAAATTTAACAAGACTTCCTCCAGACCGAGTTGTTGAAAACAACTAGAAATGACTTGGTAAAGAGCAAACACCAATTATCTCTAAAATTTGGTCAAACTGTAACGACAGTCTGGGGTTATTAACTGTTCTAATGCTAATGAATGTCTTGTCTTTGTAATTTTTATTTGCAAATTAGTTCTAATGCTGGCTGTGCCAATTATTTCAATGGAGAAAGTATTTATTTTTGTGTATATTCTGAGCGTTCGAAGCGAACAGGGCAAATGTAGATTTCTCCCTTCACTCTTCGCCTGAACGCATCACACAAATCGAACAGCATTCCAAAGTGACACTAGCATCAAAGCGGTGTTAAATTTGTGAGAAATTCACTGTGTCCTTGTTTCGAAATAGTTATTTCTCTAGTTTAAACTAAGTAAATACTTTTTAATACATAAAATGGCTTTGGTTTGTGCTAGTAAGTTAAAATTATACATGTTTACAGTTTTATAACAACCATCAATGACAAAAAAATCGATTTCATTCAAAAACGTGTTTAGGTTATGTCAGTTGGCAACTTTTTTAATATTCCGTATTTCTTTTCTAAATTTTACTTATTCAAGTTACAAACGAAGTGCCGGAGACACCCGTTATATCGCCCCTCTCTGGCGCAATCTTTGAAAAGAGAATTATAGAGAAATACATCGCTGAGAATGGCTGTGATCCCATTACCGGCAAGGAGCTCAAAGTGGAAGAGTTGATTGAAATCAAGACACCACCAATCGTCAAGCCAAAGCCACCAAGTGCTACTAGCATCCCGGCGACTCTGAAAACAATGCAAGATGAGTGGGATGCTCTTATGTTGCATTCGTTCACCCAACGCCAGCAGTTGCAGATAGCACGTCAAGAACTGAGCCACGCTCTTTATCAGCATGACGCAGCCTGTCGTGTAGTTTCGAGGCTAACTAAAGAGGTGGCTGCTGCCAGAGAAGCTTTAGCAACACTAAAGCCTCAGGCTGGTATCGCAACACCTTCAGCTATCCCACAGCCTGCTATTGCTGCTGAAGCGGCTGGCGTTGCAACGCAGCCCGTTGAACAAGCTGGTATGAGTTCTGAGGTTATTCAAAAATTACAAGACAAAGCCACGGTGCTTACACAAGAGCGTAAGAAACGTGGACGAACGGTACCCGAGGAACTCATTACACAAGATCAAATTAAAACATTCTTGACTGTCGCTTCACATCCGGTAAGTGCAGATATGTTTCCTCTACTAGCTCTAGCTAATATTTATTGGATTGCAGGGCTTACACTCGGCTTCGGTGCCTGGTATTCTGGCACTAGATATTAACAGTGCGGATCACAGTAAAATTCTTACGGGTGGAAACGACAAAAACGCAACTGTTTTCAACAAGGATACGGAACAAGTCGTAGCTATTCTGAAGGGACACACAAAAAAGATTACCAAGGTTATCTACCATCCTGATGAAGACACAGTTATAACAGCATCTCCGGATATGTGCATTCGTATCTGGAATGTGCCCACAAGCCAAACCCAATTGTTACTCCGATGCCACGATGGTCCAGTGACTGGTCTATCGCTTCATCCAACTGGTGATTATGTTCTTTCCACGTCTTCTGACAAACACTGGGCATTCTCTGACATACGAACTGGCAGACTGTTGACAAAGGTAAGTTACATTAATATTCGTAATATGTATATACGTTTTAGTTTTACTAGAAAAACATTGTTGAGAATTTTACATCCTCTCGGTATGTGCATCATTTTCTAGTATATAAACACCCAATAAATATTTTTCTATCGATTAGAAGGTAAAAGATTTATAGTCACATTCACTCGAAGGCAGAAGCTTCATCAGATTTTATTCAAACTCCATATCTGAGATTTGTGGCGTCATGCCTCGCCATCTTTAGTTAATTCCGATTTTAATGAAAATCGAATTTTTAGAAAACAAATGTGAAGATTTGATTAGTGTGGACATATGTATGTACCTCGTTTTGCGTGAAAATGTGCAAGCTTTTTTCTCGGCTGTTCCTTCAGAGATTGGGCGTAAAATGAATACATGTGGAATTATAGAAATTCGCAAAGAAATAACATAGTCAAGTTTCGGTACAACCAATCCCACTTTTCAAAAACTTACCTTTTTCAAAATTTCAGTAGAGACCGAACAAAGTTGTTAATATAATTTCATTAGGCCACTTTTGTAAGGAGAACAAGACTTGGAGAGACTTTCCTAAAATTTGCCAGTTGTTTGAACATCAGCTTAGTTTGAATCAGTTTGTATTGTTCTAGTCTTCTTTCCGAAGAAATGAGTTAAAATCTGGAAATCATTATTCATGTTGAATTGCTTAAGAAACCTCTTTGACGTACCTTATTGATAATTCGCAAACTAATCTATATATATTCCGTGAACTCTAGCTCTTAAAGTAGGCACATTCCGTTTGTATTATAACACGGACAACACAGATGTTTGTTAGAATGTATCTTTTTTGTGTGCGCCACCTAAGTATTCTTATACTGCGGTTCAATTCGTTATTTGTGTTCTTCTGTTCGACATGTTCTACCCAACTGATACAACTCTTTGATAAGATCTGTAATTGACACGATTTAGGAGTACTCTTTTCTTGTGAATCGGAGAAATGCTGCGGTATACCATTCATCAGGTATACACCTGTCTGAGAAGATTTTATAGATGAGTTGGTCTATGCTCTCCAACAAGTTATCTCTACCTCCGTTTAACAATTCCGGCCGTAGCTCTGGAAATTTTGTTGGATTTAAATTCGAATATTGTCTTGTTTACTTCTTTTTCTTTTAACAGGTGGTCGAAAATGTTGGATAGTATCGTCAATTGTTCCTTTAGCCTAACACCGCGATGTTGATCTTCGTCGCTGTTATATAGTTTGCAGAAGAAATGTCTCCATATTCTCAGGATTGATTCTAGTACGGGGTTTTCTTGTTCATTTCTATAGATTTCTATGCGGTTCTTGTTCTGTTTAGCAGTCTTTCCGTTTCGATCAAAACTCAACAAATCTGTAGTGGGGTTACTGATGGTTGGTAGCTTTCCTATGGGTCTGCAGTATTTGATGCTGGCTGTATAGGAGTAACAGCAAGATTTCGAAACATGCGTTCGGCAAAAGTTCCGTCGATCTGCTCCGATTGGTCTTTTGCGACGTTTTATCTATTCACAGTATTTTTTCTTTGGGTAGCCTGGTTGCAATGGGATGAGGGAACCGATCGCCTGCTGCCCCAGTCATTTCGATCAGCCAAAGTCTCTTTCCGGAAATGGTGTCATGAAGGCTGTCCTTGCCAATTGCCCCAGCAAAGCTGTCCTAAATCTAAATGTCTGAAGTAGCTTGAAGTCCCACGTCCTGTTGATCCCATTGACAGGAAACGTGATATTGTTTATGAAGTCATTTACTCGTATCTGACCATACCATGGGGGAGCAGTACCCAATCTTTTGGAAATATTTCTTTGTACATTGAATGGTTATTAACTTATATTATGACATCTCTAGGTAATTGACACAGCCGAAGTTGGCCTCACAACCGCACAATTCCATCCTGATGGTTTGATTTTCGGCACCGGTACAGACGATTCCCAAGTCAAAATTTGGGATTTAAAAGAACAGAGTAATGTGGCCAATTTTCCCGGACACACTGGTCCAATTTCTGCAATTTCCTTCTCTGAGAATGGTTACTACCTGGCTACAGCCGCTGACGATGCATGCGTTAAGCTTTGGGATTTGCGCAAATTAAAGAACTTTAAAACCATTCAACTGGACGATGGCTACGAGGTGAGAGATCTTTGCTTTGATCAAAGTGGAACTTACTTGGCGATTGCGGGAACGGATGTCAGGTATAAAGAATATTATATAGCTGAAATGACACAAACATCTAACGAACTTCCTTCTACTTTCAGAATTTATTTGTGTAAACAATGGCAGGACTTGAAGGTATTTAATGACCACACAGCACTCGCTACTGGTGTGCGTTTTGGAAAGAATGCCCAATATCTTGCATCCACCAGCATGGACCGTACTCTTAAGTTATATGCAATTGAATAATATGTCGACATTTAGCGTACCAAACTGTTTTTAACGAATAAAAATGTAAACGTCAAATAAAGTATTACACTTACAAGCGCTTAACGATTATATTTCAAAATGAACAAAGGGTTGATAAAGCAAAATAAAAAGCTCTAAAACAATCAGGAGGTCGCTATTTGCTTCAAAGGGCCCTCAAGGTAAGAGGCCAATGCCATGGCTTTTTGCTTCAAAAGCCCCAATCCTACAGTCTCCTTAGCATACAGACAAAGCAAGATACTTGCAACCTGTTGAAAAATACATATTTGACCTTTTTTTTGCAAGGATATAATAATAATTATCTATTCACTTGTGTTATGGCAACATGACCACTTTCACAGTCTAGCAAAACGAAAGTGAGATGATCCTCACGAAAAGCATTACGTCCGTGTTTCTCGTAAGCTGCCCATATGTTGCTGGCTATTGCGGCCGTGACCCTTGCATCCCGATCTCCGTATCCAGAATATGCTAGCAACGCACCTTCTTGGCTTAGAAGTCTGCAAACAAAGTAAATACGTAAATTGTGTAGGTTTCAGTAAATGAGGAAATATGAGCATTACTTACAATGTATTCTCGACTCCACCAGTATTTGCCTGGCTCAAGACTTGTGTTAGAGCTTTGGGTTTTAGCATTATCGGTTTTTTGTTGGATTTACTTTAAGATAATCGAAGGAAGAGAAGAAATTTGTAAATAAAGACCGTCCGTCTTTAATGAGAACTGTCAATTTTTGGGAGATGCGTTTCCTTGAGAAAATTAAAGACGACATTTAAGGGGAGGATCATACTATGAGAATTGTCTCATAAAAATATTCTAGGCGAACAATTACTCGAACAAGTGGGGAGGCTGACGTATAGGATTCGCCATGCTATATTTCCAGCAAAAAATAAATCCCGAGGTATCCCCATTGGGATTTGTAAAACACTGGTTGTCTTACTGCGAGGTAGGCTAACTCCTTAGCTACTTCGAAGTTATTATGTCAACAGTAAAGCTTTTTCCTAGGTGCTGGTCGGAGGCTCTTTGTTTGCTGACGACAGGTACTTGGTCTTGTCATAATTTTTTCTAATATCAACTGGTTTCGTGTGTTCTTAAATTGCCGTAAAAGCTTCTATAACGGTACGTTGGGATCGACTGCTGATGTCGATGTCGTCCGCGTATCCCACAAGCTGAAAAGATTTGCTCAAGATTTGTTCAGATTGAAGAAATCAGACGACAGCGCATCTCCTCTCCGAAATCCGATGCATGTTTGGAATAATTCAGAGGAACTGTTCCCAAATTGCACATTGCACTGCATATTGAAGTGGATGATAAGTCTCGTCTTCCCGTTGGTCTTTTCCAGGATTTGTCTTAGTGTAAGCATTTGATCGATTGTTAGAAGCAACGCTGGCACGCGCCGATTAGTGTGTTGCAGAATTATCAGACATTCACGCAGTACGTTTGATACAAGTACAAAACATAGGGTTGCCTTTCTTGAAGATTTAAGTGAGTTTAGTAAAATCCTTGCTAAATCCGGGATTTATTTTTTTTTGTGCCGACAGCATTAATCATTTGAATTGGTTACTGAAAGAATTACGCGGGATTTATTATAAATCTTGGTACCTATGTATGTAGATGGCATTTATAGATGTCGAATTGCACTGTGATTTCACAGGATTGAGTGAAGATTTATGTGGATCTGGCTAAATTATAAATTTAGTTTAATACCAGTATAATTGACCTAATGGGGGTATCCCACGTATGGGTACCTTCTTCACTGAACGTATTCAGAGTTTAGAATTGAATGTCAAAAACATCTGTGGTCACAGAACTTTGAGGTTATGTTATAAAAAGTGTTTTTACATTGAGCAATATATTTCAATTAAAAATGCTTAAAAATTTAATAAAATCAAGATGTTTGAATCTAATCCTCAAGCAAGTAACCTCTGCGCATGACTGCATTGTCCACCAAAATGTTCGAACTGTAACAACCGATGAAAGCATCTTAAAAGAGTCATCTGCCAAAGTGCGTAATCCATTCGCTGAGAAGCCGCAGGTTCAATCGCGAGGAAAGGATTACGTCCATAGTGTTGATGACAGAGAAACTAAATTGAAGATCCTTCAATTGGAAGTGGATATAGCGTACCAAGAAGGTCGTCGAATCCCAGAAGCTCAAAGTCTCAAAGAACAACATTGGGATTATCTACTCTCATTGCCATCTAAAACGGCTCGGCAAAAATACCTTGGTTACCTATGGCAAATTGAGAAAAAGAAAGAAAATAGAAAAGAAAAAAAGTTAGAGAAACAAATACAGATAGCAGAACGGAAAGCTAATGAAATCGAAATGTCCAAACAAAACAATCACATCATATACGGGATTAGCCATACAACGTTCTTTCTAAGAATATACGATACGACAATAAACCATTTTAATAATTACAGGTAAGTACATACATATTTGTTTAGATATGACAGTGAATTCAAATAAACTGTTTCCCTTAGATTAATTAGAGCCATGTTATTCGGTTCGAAAATCGTAATGGATTGCTCCTATGATGAACACATGAACAATCGTGAGGCCTTGAATGCAGCGAAACAGTTGATGCTTTGTTTCGCAGAAAATAGAGTGCACGATGATCCTTTTGACGTTCACTTCTGCAATGTAAATTTAAATGGCACCACAATGCAGAGCTTAAAACGTTATATACCAACCATGTTAGATCCAGAATTTCCCTTGAACGTTCACGAGAAATGCTTCACAGAAATATTTCCAAAGGAGAGGCTTGTTTATCTCACACCTCACTGTCGAACAGATTTGGATAAATATGACTCAGATGACATCTACATTATTGGAGCAATGGTGGACAAGGTAGGTCTATTATCTATTAATCGTTTGGTTAGAAATGTTATATTCCTTTTTCTTTATTTTTTAGGTAAATAATGAACCGTTGTCTTTGGCTAAAGCTAAGAGACTGGGGATTCGAATGGCCCGCTTACCATTAGATAAGTATTTGCAATGGGGGGCTGGTTCTGGAAAATCTTTGACATTGAACCAAATGGTTAACATAATGCTAGACTTGAAATCGACCGGTGACTGGGAGAAATCTCTTCGGCATGTACCTAAAAGAAAAGTTTTTGATATGGAAGAGGCGCAAACAAAACAAAAACAAATCGTTCGCAATCGAGCTGATGACCTGAAATTCCACTTAGACACATGGGCGAAATCGAAAAAACGTAATGCCACATAAACTACTTGTTACATAAATGTTTAAAGATGAACTAAAATATATTAAATCGAAGAAAAGTTTTTTTGCTGTTTTTTTGAGTGTGAAAGTCATTTCGAAATGAGCCCCGTTCGCAATGGTTTAGAGACCAATAATAATTCTGTCGTATATGGATGATGGATTATCCATGATACTAAGTACAGATATTGAATCAATCGTTATCTGCAGATCTAGACCAGCTTTAGGGATTTAGTTATCCTTTGAGTGCCAGGCGAAATAAGACGGCTAGATTCAGACATTATTGATAGATGTCTACGTCAATGGTTTAATCTCTTTTCCCAACGTGTTACACGTACCAAGAGTGAAAGGAAATGATCCTCGGTTTCCTCTATTTTGCTGCTCGTTGATCCACTCAACGAAGTGACGATTTTGGAAGATTAGCCTTTGAATAGCTTGAAATTAATGATAGGTCTGAGGTATGTACCTATCATCTTCCTAAGACGAACCAACCAAACTACAAGACTAAAAAATTCCATCACTAACGCGATTCGTTTGCCTTTACAATTAATCTACTGTCCGAAAACTAGTTTACGTGTTAATGCTACTTCAAGGCGTTGTTGATGTGCCTTATTCTTCAGGAATCTTATAATGAATGACCTGCATACATATTAGTCGGAGTAGAAAGGCCAATATGCAAAGTTATTGGTTTTCCAGATGATTGCTATTGATAAATCCGGAAAAACTATTCACTAAACGATTTTAATTGAAAATTGAATGTTCATATTAGTTACCAATAAAAGAAAGGTGGTGAGTTTTCGCTCAAAGTTATAACACCCTATAAAATACAATTTTTCAAATTTACTTAGCAACTGTTTGCTTGTTTTGTCGATTATTTCAACAAATACTATTTTTACAAGTTTGATTAATACTTAATATTCGTACTCAGCAAAGGAAATAAAATGTTCTGGGGTGCCAGCGAAGCACTCGATTTCATAGAGGAATACAAAAAGAATAATTCTGCAGAAATCGAATCACTGAACATTCTTCTTTATGGATCATGCGATCCAAGGCACATAATCAAAACTGCTGCAAAGTCTTACAAGCACGATATTCAGCTCAATTTCTACGTCGTCGATGGATGCATTGAAATTGTGGCAAGGAACATGGCCCTTCTGGCAATCGCCTTCGAGAGTTCCGACTGCTTAAGCCTGTTGCAGAAAACCCATCTGTTTATGGACGTCTACGGTAATTCTCTACTTCGACCTTCATCGTACCAATACTTGGCAAGTAAAGCGAATACTCTTATAAAAATATGCACAGATCCAGAAATTAGAGAAAACCTTGCTCCAGTTTTTGATATAGAATCTCTAAAATATCGCGAACGGGATGGTTTGGAAAACGCCTTTAATTTTTGGCTACCGAAAGAAACGCATATATTTGCCATACAAAACTACTGGGAGCAAAGAAATAGGCAATTACTCAAGACAAGGTATGATTATAGAGATGGTGCTTTCGATTGGGACTTGCAAATGTGTTTAAGGGAACGTGGCGCTAAGCAAATATGCTCGCAGGAATACAAAACTTGGAGACATACTGGAATTGCTTTCACTTATCCAGAATATGAACAGTGCCAAACAAACCGAACATTGGCAGCTGGGCTTGTTCGCAATGGGGACAGATATCAACATCGTGGCTACGTTGGTGAGATAGAAGTCGGCCCATTTTGTGCATTTGGGCTGAAATCATCAGAGGAATCTATGCTTAAATCCATGCATGGTGCAAACGACTACAGGTCAACCGAAGTGTGTGAACGAAATCTTATGGAACTGTTTCATGAACTACAAACCAGAACAGAGTATATCCACGATAAGAACATTTCAAGAAGATACGGTAGTGTTGTCCTACAAGAGGGAAAGAATTTTACAGGACATGAGAATGAGTCTATTGAAATTGCTGACTACGATCAACCAATGATATCTTTGCCTAACATCAAGATTTACTTTCTTCCAGTTGAAGATGTTTTTGGATTGCAAGATAATACCAAATGGAATAAATTTTTCGACTTGGTTTTTGTTGCACAAAATTACTTCCGTTTCCTCAAACCGTCCTTCATAAATATTTTTCGAGAAAATTCGTTGTTGTGCTTTGAAACAAATTTGTACACTGTTTGCAGAAAGGAAGTTTTGGCAGAATTTGAAGAAAAAATTAAAAGTTTTGCTAAAACTCACCAGTTAGACAGTGTTACAAATTTCAATATAAACGTAAAACATTCATCATTTAAATACAAGTTGATGAAACAATAAATTTCTGCATATTTTTATTTCATTCTTCCCGTTCTTTTATTAATATTGATGACCTGAACAATACTATACACTGAGTTTTGTTTTTCAAATATCATTGTATATTCTCGGTAACAATTACTTTTTGGGTTTTTTTTACAGGGTGTCAATGTATCATTTTTTTTAACCATGCTGTCTGATTTTACACCTAACTTTACACCTTAACCAAAAATTTACAGACTTGCCAAAAATCTGTGTTCTTCTTTATGTCTAGTCTAGCATTTAATGAAAATTGGTAACCTCGGTCATGGATGGTAGGTTGGTTCGTTAAGACTAATAAACTAATTACTTCATTCTAAGAAGACATACAAATGTTCTTAAAGGTCAAATGAAAGAGGGGTTAAATACATTGAAATTCATCTTTAGTGCATTCATATTTGATCATAATAAAATGAAGAAAATCAAATTTAATTGATTCGCTATCTTATTGTGTTATCGAATACGAGAGACCTGGGCCTCAACCAACAAGCCTATTCCGCCCGGCTCGATCTTGAGCCAGCTGCTGGGGTGGATTCGAAGACTCTCCGGGCCAGAGCATTGTTTTCTTTTCGGCTAATATCACCCAGCCATCTAAGTCGTTGTATTTGAACTCTGAGGTCGATGTCGTTTAACAACTCGTACAGCTCGTGGTTGTATATTTTTGTCCACTCTCCATATATGCATAAATCTAAATATTTTTCTCTTAAAACAATCTCATTCATTTTTGACAAAGTCCACGCCTCTGTATTGTAGAGCAGAACTGGGATGATAGGGGTTTTATTAAACCTGTATAACCCTTTAGTTGTTTGAGAGAGGGGTTTGCTACTCAATTGTCTTCTTAAGCCAAAGAAGTATTGACTGGCAAGCATTAATCTCCGTTTGACCTCAGCGCTGGTCTCATTTTCTGAATTTATAGTGGTTCCTATGTAGACAAAGTCGATGTTGTGTGTCCTCTTCGGTTGACACCATGTTCTTCGTTTTGCCCTCGTTAACCGTTAAGTCCATTTTAGCAGCTTCCATTTCAATGGTCACAATCGCACTACTGGCATCAATTTGTTTTTCTAATTATGTTGATATCATCGCTATATGCAAGCAGTTGCATGGACTTCTTAATAATTCTTTCAAGAACGATGTTTTAGAAATCGGATGGTAACGCGCCTTGTCTAAATCCTTTGTGGGACCATGTTTAGTGAAACTGTTTTTCAGAATACTTCATTTTGTTTTCCTCCTTATTTTGTGATCAGTAGGAATACAACTCCACCCTAACTTGAAACATAGTTTCGTAGAACGTTTATCAAATCAACCACGTTATATGGACATTGTGTGTAGGTATACTGATTTCCTAATACACATATGTACGTATGTACAGGCATATGTAGGTACGTATGAATTTATGTATCTACAGATATAAAAAAATATTCTAGCTTGACAATTTTTACGTAATTAGCTTGCCCTATATTGAAGTGCAAAAAATTCAGCTTTTGTGCAGTAAACTACCCTCATTTTATTAAGTCTAAGCACCGTCTGATACCACATTGTATACGACCAACGTCTGGCCTTGGTTTTACATGACATTAATTGACATAACTTGAATTAATATTGAATTAATTATAAATAATACGCTATCTTCCTGTCTGACTTCCGTCACTCACAATATTAATGTAAAAAAAATCAAACACAAATTTGTATTATGACAACATGGGAGCTCGTTTGGGGGTCAAGGTTAAATGCAAAACCATGGTCCGCATTACAATCCACAATTAAATAATTTGTACTATGAAGGATTGCTTTTAAAGGGCATCCTATTTTAAACTTAAGTCCGACTCTGATGGGTATTAAGTTCACATAAAATTGTTACGAACTTTTGCTCAACCAGAAATGTAATAAGTCAATCGACTGGACCCTGTTTCACTTTTATAAGGTATAGTTCAGATCCTTATATTTTCCGAAATCAACTCTTAAGGTGTACAAATAGATTCGTTCATATAGCATAAGTATATACATATGTATTTGTATGAATAAACATTTTATGACACGAACTTTTCCCTTTTTATCTTGAAGAGTTGCTTAGAGTTAGCCAAACTATCGGCGGCAAATCGATGCGATAGAATTCTATGTATTATGCATTTTAATTCATTGCATGTAATTTATGTGAACTGAACTTTGCTTCCTTCATTATCAACTTTATATTTCAACTCAAGAATAACAAGAATATTTGTATTTTTTTGTATCTACTTACTGCCCAAATATATGCTCATACAATATTTTTTTCTGATAACTTCAATTTTATTAATGTTAAAGTTAAATAGCACTTTCTCTTGAACTTATCTATAACAAAATTCTAAAATTCATCTACATACTTACTATGGACATATAAAATATTTCATGTAATAGATTGAGGGATTTTGGCACACTTTAGGGTATATATGAACATTTGACCCATCTGGATGAGCGAACTTGTTTTTTAGATAATACACAGTTGGTGCGGACAATGATGCTCCCTGATTCTCAGCAATACTTTCATTCACTGCTCTGATAATCTTCATTTATCCGGTATAACGAGCTGTATTTGGTATACTTTGCTGACCAAAAGTGCACAAATTTTCTAAAACGGCTCCACATATTGTTTATCATATTTGGATTGCGCTCTTAAAATAACGTAGAAGCTTTATGTCTTAATGTGACAATTGTTCACCAAATAACTTAACGGTAAAGCGTTACCTTCATTTTGCCTACAATTAATTTTCCTTAGTTGCATGTAACGCTTCTCTGTATTAAAAATACTAACTGTTGGCTTCTTTTATCTCGATAAAGTTCATAACACAAACATAATATCGTAATATTTATAAGTATAAAAGCTATAGTGTGATTTCAATTGGTACTCAGTCGCTTGTTATCATTATATGGGACAATAATGATTTTACTCGGTATTTTATTTCTTGTCGGTGTTTGCAACGGCAATGGGGCACCTATTGACAATACAAAGTTTGTTACTGCCATTAAGCAGACGGTGAGTACTAAAAATATTAGATTTTCTTATAAACTTTTACGAACTATTCCACCATTTAGTCTGAAAGAATAAAAGACCATGGATATCCTGTTGAGGAGCACTCAGTGGAAACAACGGATGGATACATAGTGAAAATATTTCGCATACCTTACTCACACAAATTGCAAAATAAAAATTCAGTCAAACCCGTAGTGTTTATAAAACACGGTCTATTTAGCAGCTCCGATGCTTGGATGGCTGTAGGGCCTAACAGTGGACTTCCTTTTATATTAGCTGACCTTGGCTTTGACGTTTGGTTGGGAAATGCTCGAGGTAACACTTACTCTAGGCGCAATACTAGACTTTCTATAAATCATCCTAGCTTTTGGAGATTCAGTTGGCACGAGATTGGTGTTTATGATGTCTCAGCCATGATCGATTATATCCTTTACGAAACCAATCAGGAATCTCTTCATTACGTTGGCCATTCCCAAGGTACAACTGTTTTTCTCGTGCTTATGTCAATGAAACCTGATTACAATGAGAAGATAAAAACAGCGCATATGTTGGCTCCGATCGCCTACATGAATCATATGACTGACCGGTTTGTTAATACTTTAGCTCCGTACCTAGGAACAATCGGGGTTTACAACACATTGCTTGAATCGACGGAGTTCTTGCCTCAAAATGAGTTATTCCAATTATTCGGATATAATGTTTGTGGAAATGATATGCCATTTCCAAAAATTTGCTCTGTATTTGTGATGGCTTTCGACAGCTCGAGTAAAAACGTGAACAAGGTATTTAATGATGTTAATACAAAAAAAAAAAAATAATATTCGCCCTATATTAACCCATACAGACTGCTATGGGTATTATCGCAGAAACACATCCAGCTGGAGCTTCAACGGACCAAATATTACATTACATGCAAGAATTTAATTCAGGACATTTCGGACAGTACGATTTCGGAGCCAAGAAAAACTTATATATATACAATCATACCTCACCGCCAGAATATGACGTTGAAAACATTTCCTCAGAAGTTCACATCTACTACAGTGATAACGATAATATGGCTGCCGTAGAGGATGTTTTAAGATTAGCAGAACGCTTGCCGAACCTTAAAAGTATGTATCGTGTCCCAGACCCAACTTGGTCACACACTGATTTTAGTTTAGCCAACCAAGTTAAGGAGGTTATAAATGATAGAATAATTGACATAATGAAAGATTATGAAAATAGAAATGAACTGGATTAACATACATACATAAATGAATTTTCTAGTAATCGAAATTCGTATGTATTGTATTTCAATTTTTTTCTACTAGTCTCTATTATAATCAATTTTAAATAACGTTCAGATTATTGGTACTCAATTTTCACCCAGTAAAAATATAAACTTTGGCGCTCCTTTTCTTCCTCATCAGATTCAGTCGGAATTCGTAGGCTATATTTTAGATGTTAAAAACGAAAAAAATGTTGGCATTCTTGCTGTTATAAGAGTATTTATGTAGTAAATGCTATTGCTTCATTGCTTAGGTACTTTGTTTACAAAAATTGCCGTTTGTTTTCCGCTGTTGTTTTTCGTGGTTAAGTTGGTTCAAACTACTTGATACTTGATGCAAGTAAATACTAAAGAACAACAAGGAGAAGAAAGAAATATAATAATACGAAAATGTCCTTTAGGTGGAACTATTACTCTCATGTTGGATAGTGGATGAACCCTTAATTGAACAACTGCAGCGCCAATAGTGCTGAAGTGAATTGCTGACTCCGGAAAAATCTGGTCCCTCGTCTTAGGGGAAAAAGGGATCTGACCCTTCATTTTGGAATTAAGCATAAGGATGACTTCTATACAATAGAAAAAAAAATCTTAATTACTGTTAACGAACCTAGCAAACGTGATAAGGACAATGACGGTGAGATCTGCAGGTCTAATCGCAGGTCCCGTAACAGACTACCTGAACCCGAAAAATTTGCGGAAGCCTTGAACCATAGCAGACATTACCGCCGTCCAAGAAGTGCGATGATATCTACTACGCCGTTACTACGTGATATCTAGAGCCCGATTGTGCTGCCTCGACCACCACAACGAAACGCCGGGTTGTCGTTGTCGACGAATGTGGGGAAGCATAAAACTAACTAATACCCTAGAGTAAATATAACAGTGAGTCTACTTGGACAAGTCTCTCCTTCTACCCTTAAGTCTAAAAGCATGAGAAAACAGGTGATTTTGCCCACTGCTCTTTAGATGTTGGGTGCGTGCATAGAAATCAAAAGGAGACTCACGCACTCATTCCTTGAGCCATGAGCATTTTCATGGGCATAGCCATCTTGGTGTCAAAAATTTACTGCAGGGGAATTTGTTTGTTATTATTCGTTATTATTTCAAATTGCAAATTTAAAGTGCTATAATTTTCTAATGAAAGTAAAACAATAATATCTAATTGCAGTTTTGAATTATATGCAACTAGTAGACTGGACAGTTAAACAGTGTATACCATGTGTTCCCTAGGAAACTAACTTCCCATCTAGTCCAAAACATCAATAAGTAAAAATTTTGTCATAAAAAAAAAAAATTATTTTTCTGTAAAAGATTATTGTTAAATAAATAGACTAACTTCAAAAACATATGATATATTTCGATTTTGTTTGTGAAACAAGTGAGTGAAAAACTCCAAAACTATTTTACCATATACTACATTATAGTCTTTGAACATTGCCAATTGCCCAATCCGAAAAGTTGGCTGAATACGCTGTATTACGTCAAATAATTATCAGCTGTTTTGCAGTGTTCTCTATTGCCAGCACAAATTTATGTTGTAGAGTTTAAAGATATTTGCTGAATATGTACATACGTCAAAAATTCCCATAAGAAATAAGTTTCTCTCAAGGGTGTATAAAAGAATTGGTCAGGTGAATTTATGTAATATTCACTGGTCATCATTCGAAGTGGTAGCAGTGTCTAGCTGAAAGTTCCTTTTGTACTTTAAAATTACTATTGCATCAGAAATAGAAAATTAAAGATTTTCGAATATCATTGAACTTTGTATCGAATAGTTCAATTCGTCAACCTTCAAAAACTTGTGCAAGTGGCAGAAGTGAAAGTGCACCGCATTTACGTAATTGATTTCTCACTGAAAAAAGCATTCCGTGCCCATTTACTGTGAAGTGATTTGGTTTATTAAAAACAACAATGCCGTGCCCATTTTTGAGTCGATTAAGTGCTAATTATGTTCGAAACTATGCGGACACCCTTCTGCAGTCGTACGGGTCTCAGTGTCCAGTTGTGGCCAGGAGTATTTTCTCTATGGGAAATTCTGTTGGTGTAAATACACCCAGTGAGCCAACTGCCAACGAGACACCAAACCAACCTATTAGGGAGATGTCCACTTTGCAGCAACATGCTAAGGTTGCCGAGGCTCCAATGCATACCGAAATCAAGACTACTTTGGGACAGGTAGCTCAGAAAACTGAAAGCAAAACTTCAACTTTCCCCTACGAGGATTTTTTCCATGAGCAAATCATGAAGAAAAAGCAGGATCATTCGTATCGTGTGTTTAAGAAGGTCAATCGTTTAGCTGGGACGGGAATGTTCCCGAAAGCACTAGAGTACTCAGTAAAGGAAAAACCCATTACCGTTTGGTGCTCTAACGATTACCTTGGAATGTCATGTCATCCGAGAGTAAAGGCAGCTGTCGCCACGGCTTTAGAAAATCACGGCGCTGGCGCTGGTGGAACTCGCAACATCTCTGGTAATTCACTGCACCACGAGAGATTAGAAGCACGGCTGGCTGAATTGCATCAGAAGGAGGCGGCTTTACTATTCACCTCTTGTTTTGTGGCTAACGATTCGACCCTATTCACCCTGGCACGCTTGCTTCCAAACTGCCATATTTTCTCCGATGCAGGAAATCATGCATCGATGATACAAGGAATTCGCAATAGTCTTGTACCCAAGCACATATTTAGGCACAACGATGCAGATCATCTGCGCAGCTTATTAAAGAAACTTGACAAGAATGTCCCGAAGATAGTGGCCTTCGAGACAGTACATTCCATGACCGGGGCTATTTGCCCTTTGAAAGAGCTATGTGAAGTGACGCACGAATATGGTGGTATATCATTCGTTGATGAAGTGCATGCTGTTGGTCTGTATGGTGAACATGGTGCAGGTGTTGGAGAACGTGACAATCAGTTACATAACATGGATATGATTTCTGGCACTTTGGGTAAGGCGTTTGGCAACATCGGTGGATATGTTGCAGGAACGGCTAAGCTCATCGATATGATTCGTTCGTATGCTGCTGGATTCATTTTCACAACTTCACTGCCACCGACTGTCCTTTGTGGAGCACTTGAATCTATCAATATTTTGGCTTCAGACGAGGGACGTGAGCTACGGGAACGTCATCAAAGTAATGTTCGTTATCTGAGGAGTTTATTGCAACGGGAAGGTAAGTTTATTTATTTTATTTGTTTAAATTTAAGAGGCTTATGGTGGATTCGTCGTCTTTCAATATAAGGCAAATTTACTGGTGTAAACCGACTACAAAAGAATATTAAGCGTGATTAAAGTAGACGAGATACACTTCCAGTTGATCCCATAATCTTTGTGGAAGTGAGGGCTATTTGCTCATTTAAATTGATTGTAAAAGTTGTTAATTCGTATAAGTCTTTTTAGGGACGTACAAATTCGGTCTTTCTAATTAATTAAGACTAAACACATTTTAGTCTTACGGAGACTTCTAAGTACAATAACTTTTTCTCAATTTTATTTGGCCTCACCATAATATCTCTGGCCAGAAGGAATAACAGCCTATGTCGGCTTAGGTCGATATTGAGTTATCGATTCCAATGGATGCGCCATACTCGGTTCTTTAATATCGTATCTATTCGTTTCTCCTGCGGTTGCTGAGTTATAGACCGGAAAAAATTGTTTAAAGTTATAAACGACTTAATTTGTTTTTAGTAACCACAGATACAAAGGATCCATCTTGGTAAAGTTGCATTCAATCTTAAGCCAACGTCTGGAGCCAAAAGTCGAGTTCAAATGAGTTCAAAGGGATCTCCTTATTTGTAAGTTCAACGTAGGTGTTTTTAATTTGTTTCTTAAAGTCACGCGGCATTAAGTGACCGTAGCTTCTAAGTCGTTATTCTTTATTTATCTTTAGTTTGCCATATGACTAAGAAGCAATTCGATTGCATTCTATGTTAACTTGATAGAAGGTATGTCCCAAACTCCTCGTAAGAGTTCTTCAGTTTGTTTTTATTTTTGCTATATGTTTTTGCAGAAATGTCTTCAATAGAAACGTTCTTGCTTCGAAACTATGTCAAATAAGAACATCAGTTTTTCTTGGCAATGTGCCAATAAGAAGAAAAAAAACTTTTTAATAACTAAATTTGAAGTCCTTTGGCTCATAATAAAGTAACTTATTGTAAAACATGTTTGTATATTATTGGAGGGCATTGAATTGACTTTATGAATATCATTTAATAAAACATATCTGGTTTTTAATTGAAAGCTTAAGTACTGTAAGCAGTAAGGATTTATGCAAATTTATAAGATCGTCTTTCCACACATTTAAGAATTATATTTTCATTTTCATTTCACAAGTCAAAAATACGGTAAATATTTTCATAAAAATACGTCATGAGAAATATCACCAAGTTATTATTTTGAAAATAATAATCTGTGAAAGAATAATAACTCGAAATCAAATTTAGTTTGAATTTTTTTTGCAAAATGATTTTCAATTTCCATTTGTAAAGAATTTTGTTATTTCAATTCGCTGGCCAACTCAGAAATGAATGTATTATTCCACGTTAATATACATACGGACACACATACACGTATGTAGATTCGTAAAAATATCCGGTTGACTCGATTATCGACTGACCCCTGGGTGATGTTTTCAGCGTCTTTTTATTGTTTTTTTATATTTATTAGCAGTTTAAAGGAATAATTAACTGAATTGATTACTTATTAGAAAAGCAAAAACAACAGGATTATTTTTTATTTCCTCGCGCATAGTTTGAAGAATCCACACCCATACTGTTTAGGTGTTGCCTGGGGTTCGAACCACGAATTCCTCGCTCCGTAGTTCAGCGTAGTCCACTTGAACCACGGACCCTACATATCTATGTTATGCAAAATGTACACATGTCTTATTTATTTGGTAGTGGATATCGATGAATGATGGCAGGAACATGATGATATATGTATGTATGTATGTATGCCGAAGGTCATTTGAAGTCGAACGCCAACTGGCCATATTACTAAAACAGAAATTAAACCTGCCACTCTTTAAACTTCTACAACTTTCTAACTAATATCAGTTGTCAACTACTCAATTTTTATTTAGTATGAATTTCACCAATAACCATTGAGCAAAGACATATGTACTTAACTTCTCTCTTTCAAGTATTTCTAACTTTAGCCTTACATATATTTTACATTACATACATATTTCATTAATAAATGGTTGTTTTTTAGTAATTTGTAATAGTCGCCTCTCAAATTTTGTTTAGAAAGGATTAACTGTACGAAATTGCCAATTTTAAATGATTATTGATGTCAGGCAAAGCAAAGTGATAAATGGTCAGCTGAATATATTGGACGGAATTTTGTACAAAAATCTTGCACTAAATTCTTATAAGGCCCAGATGGCAGTAGAATTGAAGACCACCCCAAATGCCGCACTTTTGCTGATTCGGTGCTGCAAATTTAAAATGATACTTCTTGTTGGATAGCCCTTTAACTAGTAAACTCTTTACTATCATTTTTCTTCTTCATCATTTATTTAATTTTATAAAAATCTTAAATTAAGGTATATGTATACATTTTAAGTCTTTCCTTTCATGCCGATAGTTAAATATAATCGATAATTATTCTTAAATCAATCGGTAAAAAAAATTAATTAATTTGTTCTTGATAAAATATTTCGCGTTTACGTAACTCAATTATGGATATTTTTTCGTGACAATTTCCTTAACGCAAACACGCTGTATCTTTCTTGCACGATATTCGTTTTAAACATACAGTAGAGACATTACAATTGTAATCAACTGACCTCAATAATTAATGTGTTCTAGAATAGCGTCAGTACATGCGAATAGCCCATTCATAATAACTATCAGATATTAATTATCTTTGAATTATAATTTCGATTATGCGAATTTTATACCAATGAACAGGGTATCTTTTCAGTAAAGTAGACATAACGCGATATGGCAAGTTATGTAATAGTACAGACTATGAGTAAATTCACATTTCATTGAACATGGGTTATAATTAAAATCTATATTAAAATATTTTCCCATCAATGGCTCATGGCTTTTAGCAAATATGCTATGTCACTGTTTATCTCCAAATAATCTACGACTATCCGGTTACGTTAATGTTGTATGAAATGCGAATCTTGTTTCTGATGAAATGGATAAAACGTCAAGTAAAACCATTTTGCTGATTGATATACATACATACATATACAAAAATGTACGATTGGGTGATATATAAAAGTTTCATCATAGTAAACTGGATTGTCTGTTATGGTAGAACAGTGTACCATGTTTGATTGTATTACCTGACATGAATCTGCAATAAATATTAAAGTAAATCCACATTTTTGTACATATGCATGTACAAACAATTCAGTTTAGAAATGAATTAATTAAAATAAAACCGCTATCTCTTGATAACGCTTTGATTCATTGAAAAGCGACTTTAGACTCAACTTTTTCGAAATGCAGCTGAACAGAAACTGCGAAGAAATAAGCGAACTTTTCAAGTACCTGGATTTGTTAACATATGTGCATATGTACATCTGTACATGTCTATGTATAAGTGCCATTGAGAGTATTTATATTTTGCGTTGAATATAGAAGGGGCACTTAAAATAAATAATTATAGGTATAACACTTATACATACGTATACATATATTCATTTTAGTTAACTGGTGAAATAAAGTGACCTGATTCATATCGGTTAAATTTGTTTTTTTACTTGCACCTATACCTATAGGGCAAGTATTGCAATCGTGAAAAAAATCGAACTCGAGATTTTAATCAAACTTGACATTACTATGATGGAGAAGTCCAAAAAAAGTAGGTCCGGCAATTCCGTCTGTCTGTCTGTCAGTCTGTCTGTCTGTCTGTCTGTCTGTCTGTCTGTATATTCGACTACAGCCTAAACGGCTGAACGGATTTACATCAAACTTCATATATAGGGTCTGTGGGATATTCCCTAGAGGCGAAATTTGAATTTTCATTCTAACCTCAAAATTAAGGGTAGTTTACTTAAGGCCGATTTCAGTTAAAATGGATTTTCTCGAAAACGGCTCTAACGATTTCGATAAAATTTGATGTGTGGGTTACTTTGGGCATATGCTATGAGGTGGCATACCACGTTTTTCACGAAAAATTCGAATAACGGTAATATTGAAAATCAGCTGTTTCTCGGGTATTTGTGCAGCGATTGGCCTAAAAATTATTATTTGTAGGTTATAAGACAAGTGCAAAATAATGGCATACCAAATTTTGGAATGCCACGCCCACTTTTATAAAACTTATTTTTTTTTCAAAATTTTTACTAGAAATTGAGAAAAAATTATTTAAGCAAAGTAATAGGCCTTAAAATTATCTATAATTCACTCAAACACCCTATCTGGCAACGCCCACTTTTTATGGGCATTTTTATAAAAACAAAACATTGAGTAAACTCCTACAATGTTATGACTATTATTCCATCGAAACGCGGAATGCCACGCCTACTTTACTGGGATAAGCAAGACTTGGACTTTAATCCTGATAAAATTATGCACTTATAGCATTACGGTGCAAGTACGTACGACCCAGTCGTGCACTTTATTTTTACTTGCACCTATACCTATAGGGCAAGTATTGTATTCGTGCAAAATTTGGAACTCGAGATTTTAATCAAACTTGACATTACTATAATGGAGAAGTCCAAAAAAGTAGGTCCGCCAATGCCGTCTGTCTGTCTGTCTGTCTGTCGGTCTGTCTGTCTGTGCACGAGGCTACAGCCTAAACGAGTGGATGGATTTAGATCAAACTTCATATATAGGGTCTGTGCGATAATCCCTAGAGGTGAAATCGGAATTTTCATTCTAACCTCAAAATTAAGGGTAGTTTACTTAATGCCGATTTCAGTTAAAATCAGTGGATTTTCTCGAAAACGACTCTAACGATTTTGATTAAAATTCATATTTGAATTAGTCTGGTCAATTGCAATCAGATGATATATCGTGCTGCTTACCAAAATTGGCAACAATGGTACTTTACTTATAGCCAATTTGGCGAAAAGTCAATTTGCGAGAAAACGGCTTCAATGATTTAGTTAAAATTTCATATTTGGACTAGTACGAGGTAACGCAACACAATGGCGTACCACGTTTCGGTCTGAGTATGATATAACGGTACTTACGACCAAGGTGACTAAAAGCCGATTTGCTTGAAAGTTCCTTCAACGATTTTATTTAGATTTTGACATATGATTAAACATCTCAAATTCTATCAGGAACTGTATCATATTTTTGGCCAAAAGTTAGTATAACGGTATTTTTCGCGAAATCGAGTGGTTTGAGCCAATTTATTCGGAAACGGCTCCAACGATTTTTATTAAATTTTATATTAGAATAAGCCTTTTCAAACCCTATGAGATGATATATGACGTTTTTGGCCAATCTGCTTAGAACGATGGTTTACTTATAGTCAACTTACATATGCTTACCTACTTATGTTTATACTCGTTTATTTATTTTTACCTCAAATACATACAAGAATTTGAGATATACATAGGTGCAAGTTTGTACGGCCCAGTCGTGCACTTTATTTATTACTATATCATTTATTTGAATTAAGTTCATTTTACTAGAATAGCAATGCTCAAATTAGAAATTTGCATTTCACATGTGAAGCTCTATAACTACATATATTAGATAAACCAAAGGCATTGGTACTTGTAATTTCATGTGTCAACAGTGTTTAGTTTAAAATATGTATTATCTAATTCTTTTCAAACAAACGTCCCTGACAACAAAGAAGCTTTGTGTCGGAAGCGCCTTTATTTGTATATAATCATCTGAGAGCTACTCAATTGAAGAGAAATTATGTCAGTAAAACATTTTTTTATTTAAGCCTTCATCCACCTACATGTGGCTAGATATTAACATATATCAAAGATAGGTTTAGACTCATAGTACGTTGGTTGTACGAGTATTCATATATGTATACTTAGAGGAAACGAGATACGTTGTGACCCCACAAGGATCAGTTGAACTAACCAGAATTTTTAGGAAAGTGGTTCAAAAAGGTGAACGATTGATCTTCTTTCCTATCGTCCCTGCAGTTCCTGCAAAAATCACTTGAGTAGATGCCTGTAAGTCGATCATACAGTTTCCATTGAAGATACTAAGATTGCTGATACTGTGGTACGAAGATGATTTGTGATCGCTTTAACATATGTACATGTTTTGCAAATTTGTCTTTTGTATTATGCATTATCTTTTATCTATGTGTTATCTGATCTTCAAGCTCTCGAGCTGCTCTGATGCATTTTTGCACTTCTCTATTGAGAAATTGAAAGATAATTAACTAAACAGATATAATACGCGAGTGTGTGATTAGTTTATAGTCTATTAGAACGTAATGTAGAAAAAAATATCATTATGATCAACAACCAAAAATCAATTTACAATTTAATAATAATAAATAGTTGAATTAATTATTTAATTGCCATTACTTTCAATTGATTAATGCTTAATACTCAATTCAATATGAAACATACAAAAAAACGGAACGTAGAATTGCACGTTATACATATGTACGTGTACTTACATACATGCATACATAACAAGTACACTGACCGTTAGTTTTTTTTTATATTTATATTTGTATGACCACATCCTATCGACGAATGAGATGCCAATAATAAAACACTCCCAAACCCCTGTAGATGAATGCAATAACGCGATATAAAGTATGTATGTATGTACGTTGATTTGGTGTTTGAACCGTTTGATTGATCTGTCAACAATAAATTATTAGATTGAAACTGGATCTCAATCCTGTCCTTCAAATAAGCTGTAACACCACTTCTTTTTCTACGTACTCGTGTATTGGTGTTAATGTGGCATATGGTTGCGATAGCGCACCTGAAATATCCATTCATAATTATCAGATATTAATTTCATTTTAATTAAACTGTTTTCATGGAAATTTCGTACTGGACAAAACTGGATCAAGAGCAGATATCTAAGAAAGTATGTATGTATATTCGTTGAAATTAAGAGCAACAGACTCAATACGGAGAATTAAGCAGTATTGTTAAGAGATCGTTTCGTAGAAAGCCATTGGTGACTAATTGTTAAACTAATTTTTCATAATATACTCTTTCGCGGTTTGATATTAATTTACAATTATATGCCTGTTTTGACCTTATGAACCAAATCCGGTTTTTCGTTTAATAAAATTTACTTACTTTAAGCAATATTATTGTTTAAGACGTACATACATAGATATTTATTCGTACATACATCTATACATTATTTAATAGTACGTCAGCATTAAACCAAAGTGCGTTATCACGCTTTCAGTATTATTTAATAGAAAAACCGCAATGAATTGATAACACTTTGGTTAGATAATTTAATTTAAAATTACCAAGAGTAAAAATGATATCGATAATACTTATGACTATACATAGACACATTCATTCATACATCGTATGTTGATATTTTAAATTTCTAAAATATTTCCACATTCATTTCTACATACATGCCTCTATGTACACTATATGTACATATGTATATTCATTGCACAAGAGATCTATCAAATACGCGATATGGATTGTAAAGGCTTAAAGAATCTCACCCAATTGAAGAACTAAGAAAGAACCAGCTATAAAAAAATAAACAACAGTCTATTAATATGTAAAGGTTAGGAAAGTATACATACATATGTACATACATGCATATCTAAGACCTGTGCCAAGCAAGTTCATCTTTTTCACTTGTTAGAACAGCTATGTATGTACGCTATTAAATAGAAGTGTCTGAGCTTTGCAACTTTCGCTACACTTGAACTTGGATTGACTTCTTCATTTTCTTTATTAGGAAAATCCAGGTTTACCTACCTACCGATTACAGATTTCTTAAACATTTAAAGATAAATTTCAACTCACCTCCCAAAGAATAAACCTAATGTTAACTTTTATACATAACTTAATAAATAGCATGTCGTTTAAAAGTTGAAAAGCAATATCTGAAATACAGTGGGTTTACATAAAAAATGGCTTCTGAGCCATTTCACTCATTGTAGGTATCACCAATAGATTACGTGCGTCATATCTGCAAATCTTTGTGAAGCACTATATAAATGTGTACATACATTTAATATTCTATCCACACATAAGTCCACCATTATTTTGTTTTTCGAATTCATACAGCAACAACTGAATACTGATAATTCTTTTGTTTTTTTTTTTTCTTACTAGGTTTTCCTGTAGAGCATACGCCTAGTCACATAATCCCCATCAAAATTGGAGACCCGCTGAAATCATCCCAAATATCAGACTTGCTGATGCAACAATATGGCCATTACGTACAAGCAATAAACTATCCCACCGTGGCACGTGGCGAAGAGAAACTTCGCATGGCACCTACTCCATTCCATACACATTCAATGATTGATACACTGGTAACCGATATGAAGCAGGTTTGGAAACAGCTCAATTTACCATTAAATGGACCAACATGCTCACAACAATGTTCCTTCTGTAATAACCCGGAACTTTTCGATTACTATGAAGCCAGGTCCAGATCATGTGCCTCTACAATGATGGCTTGTGGTATTCCAAACTGCCCGCGTATGGCTGCTGCTACCGCATAAAGTGTATTCACATTCAAAGGCCAGAATTCCATTCTGACCAACCAAAAATTATATAAATTTAAAATGGGGCTTGTTCTCTACATACACACACAAAGTAATATTGGTATAATTGGTAGTTTCTTTTTCGGTGTCTATATATACAAGTTTTCAATGGTGTCTGTTTTGTTTTGTTGAAATTATTTTGCGAATAATAGACCAATTCTTGTTAAAAAAAAAAACTTTAAATTGATCACTCGTTTTCTTTCTTCCGTTGTTGATCGAATAGATAATAGATTTGGATTATGTATTCTAGCACAAGTTCGACACTGCTATACATAAGTACATATTTTTGAGGGTCATAAGGTAAGTAGTCGACGCAATGTTCGATAAGGTTTGTATAATGAAATATAAATCAGGTTAAGTTCAATCACTGGCAAATATGTTTTTGTTTGTTATTGAAAAGCGTTGTGTAACATTCACGCTTTAAATTATTAATTTAGGAATATTTTTTGTGTTTCCTACGAAAACACCATACCTTTTTGAACGAACACATAACTATATGTGTACTATATGCTTTCTGGCAAAAAATAATGTTTACTTACTGAAAGAAGTTCCTAAAAGACATACGAGTACAGTACTTGGTATTATTATAAAATACTCTGTATTCTTATCAAATGTGTTAGTTTATACCTTTTTGAGTTTCAAAAACAATATAACACATTTCGATAAAAAAAGAAATTATTTCTAATAAATTAAAAAAATGTATTGGAGTACAGACACACACTTCGACACACGCTCTCTATACACGATTGAATGTTGTTCTGGAGTTGCGTGTTATGATTCCACTCAAATATTATTTTTTCTTTGAGCTCCCTCTTAGTGGCAATAGGACTTTTGGACACGGCCCAGTTTAAGAGCTTCCAAACGTTTTCTATAGGCTTTATGTCAGAAAAATCGACTGGCCAATCCAAAACCGTGATTTTTTTGATCGAAAAAGGTGGTTATTCTGTTGGTCCTATGGCATGGTGTTTCGTCATGCATAAAACTTGGTACTTCGCCTACAGGAAACTTACTTGTTTCTTACAAAAATCTAATTTTTTCGTTTTGAATATTTGAATATTTTATTTGACATAGATAGGATATAATACAGTACAGGACAAAGGTTTTGTTCAATCTACGTATATTCTATTCGCGGTTTGAATATTGAGAATAGTCAGCAACAGATGTCATATTAAGACGTTCTTCAAAAACCTGGATTGGTAGTGCTTGACCTGATTGTTTTATTTGGATCCGCTATTAGTGGGATATAGTCCATTTACTTGAAGTACATAAATCCGATATTTTTTCACTGCTAATAGGACTTCAGTTTTTTTTTATAATTTTTGCCCTTAAAGTTATTGGATGCCCGTCTGTTTGAGAGTAAAAATACTGCTCTCGAGAGTAATTTCGAATATAGGTAATGTCATATACATACATAAGTATGTATAACAAAATGGTTAGGTTTTACCATTCAAAAAACTCATACATATACAGCCTTGGCCAAATGTATTAGGCACCCCCTTCTTTTTTTAATGGCTGCCAAATCCTTTCCCGGAAGTAATTCGTTTAAATTGTATAAATTCTGGCATCACTATATGAGGTTGTAAACGCCTTTTAAATTTTAAAAAAGGTCATCAATGCACAATTATGATGCAATAGAGGGTTTATGCATTTTGTTCGGTGCAAATTCAGTGTGCAATTATTGCTCGAAATCCACAGACGCGTGATCAATTTTCATTCTATTGTTCATAATTGTAAATTTTATTAATTTTTCTCTTAAAATGCCAAAAAAAGTGAACTTAGTCTGGCAGAGCGTATAAAAATACAGTTTTTTTTTTGAAGAAGGCAAAAATCAAACCCAAATAGCGAAAGAAGTGAAGTGTTCACATTGTGTAGTGCAAAATGCAGTTAAGCGGTACAACGAGACTGGTTCGCATGTAAATCCCGAAAAATCCGGGAGAAAAAAGATTTCCACGCCTTTGGAGGACCGACTTTTAATCAGATCCTCGCTCAAAAATCGGAACAAAACCTCACCTGAGCATGCTTCTGAGTTGTCGAAGGTTCGGAGAAAAAAAATGTCTTCAAGAACCGTTAGAAGAAGACTTGGGGAAGCTGGACTTACGGGATGCAATGCAAAAAAGAAGAAGCCTTGGCTTTCAGAAAAAAACAGGAAGGCGCGCTTGGAATGGGCGAAAAAACATGTGCATTTCACTGAAGAACATTGGTCCAATGTATTATGGTTAGATGAATCTAACTTCTACGTACGTCTAATTTATGGATCACTTTTAACTTAAGCATCAAAAAATGTAACTCATTTTGATGTTCTCTAGATGAATTTTACTTTAAAATAACAAACATTTTTTTTAAATTTTCTGATATTTGGCACCCCTGGTGGTTTGAGACGAGGGTTTGGAGAAGTGTACAAACCAGAATGCGTGGCACTGACTATTAAGCACGGTGGAGGCAGTATTATGATCTGGGCATGCATGGCTGCCAGCGGTGTGGGTGAAATGCATGTGTGGGATGGTCGGACTTCAACTTTCCTTTTCCACAATTTTCGGACACACCAACATGGAAAATGTCAAATTCCAGCAAGACAATGCACCCTGCCACAAATCAGCCCTAACTATGAGGTGGTTTGAGGAGAACAACATAGACCTCCTCGAGTGGCCTGCGCAGTCCCCTGATTTCAACCTCATAGAATATCTATGGAGTATTCTAAAGCGTAGGACCAAGGAGCACTCGATTACATTGAAATAAACACTCAAAAATGTATTACAGCAAGAGTGGACTAATATTACTTCGGAAGAGTGTCGGAAGCTACTCAGCACTCGCTACAGTAAAAAAGGTCAAAGGGGGCCCAACTAAATATTAATAATAATCAATAAAATCTATTATTTATCATATCTGCATCCTTTTATTTCATTTAAACTTTTGTGTTTTGTAGATACAGAGAATTTGAGGGGGTGCCTAATACATTTGGCCAAGGCTGTATACCATAATATATACTGTATTCAAGTTGAGAGTGGAATTCACTCAGTAATAGACAAGGTTTTTTTCTATTAAATTTAAAAAAGTACCCTAAAAGCGCTCCAGCTCAGGCTGATACTGGCCTATGTACATAGTTACACGCTATTTTAAAATGATTTATTTGAGCCTTTTTTCATGGCGAAGCGTAAGAATCGATTTTGATAATTTCAACTTTCAATGTTTAGCAGTTTAGAAATGTGGTGTGTGACCCCACTTTTGTCGGAGACATTTATTGCCTGTAAGCGCATGTTATTTTTGAAATTCACTTAAAAAGATACGAAAACCTTGTTTTTTTTTTTAAACATGAGCCAGCCTTAAAACAACGAGTATTGATAAAATGTTAGTGTCGTGGCTCAAACGGTTAGTGCGTTGGATTACGGAGCAAGGTTTTCCAGGTTCAATCCCTAGACTACACCAAACCGAAAGTACAACTGTCCTGAGAAAGCTTTTCAAAATAACAAATTGCCCTTCGGATGCGACATTTCAGGGACATAGTAGGCCCCTTCCATTGGTGTAAAGAACGCACGCACGACACGAATAATTGTGAGAAGCTAGATCCTGGGTCCCATTGACCTGCTGTATTTGTGTAAAAATTATGCATGCAGCATTCATAGTCTTGAAATATGTATCAGGCGACCGAAATTCCTTAAAAGTACAATTTTCAAGTTCATATTATAAGACACGTTAAGTTCATACACCTAAGAAAGTCGAATCACAACATTTACCTTATTCTATAGACGATCTTTACTTTAGCCTTCATTTCAAATTTAGAAGCAATTCAAATCTATTTTAGCGCTATGCAAATCGGTGTACGTACATATGTATATATGTTCGAACCGTGCCAGTTTTGAATGTGCCCCTAATGAACCCATACACAGTGCACATGACCGAATTTCAGTTCGTATATGTATGTACTATATACTATATTTCAACAGGCAGATATGACGGTGAGTAAAATGCCAAGAACACATTAACCTATGGAATTTGTATTACGTGAGCTTCTAAGTACCCGCTTGTAATTAAAATAATATCCAACTCATGAAGTGAATTTGCGTAATAATTTTCAATTTTCATTTTAGAGGGTTTCCTTATCATGTATGTATGACATTTGTTCCTAATGAGGATTTCCGATTTATTCGTTTTGAACTCTTGTGCGTTAAACTGGTTCGGTCTAGTTTCGTAATCAAATTGTTGTTCACATCAGGCCTATCGTTATCTGTTTAATAAAAAGCACACTTCATGATGATTTGCAATTTATATTTCCTATTGTTATTTCATTTAAAATTGACGATTCATTTATAGAAGCACACATTGGCTTAACACATTGGCTGCAAAGACATTTTAGGGATTTGGGTCCCTGAGAGGCCCAGCAAATTTTTTTTTTGTATTCGTGACTCTGAGTATCCAAAATATTGTTTCGTATTGCTCCTTATCGTTAGATTATAGTCGTACTGATCAGAGTTCGCACGTTTTTAGTCAATGTGCGAGACGTGTTAATATGTTGAAATGAAATAGAAATAGATTGCTTCTTTGTGATAATAAGTTTGGCGCCTCACCTAATCAGAGATTCATCGACTCTACGTTCCGTGCCCCATGGAATTAGGAATAACTGTCCTAAATTCACTCTATATCAGCATTGTGATGTTGATAATAAGTTCAATTGTGCAGAATTGCACAATAAATAAGCAGGAAAGAAGAACAGATTTGAAGCGCAAATTCTTCGTCGAATATTCGGTCCTGTATTCAAGGAGGGCGAATGGAGGAAAAGATATAACCGCGAACTCTATGAGCTGTAGTAAGATGTGGATGTAGTCCAAAAACCCAAAACACTGGCTCGGCCACATCCAGCGAATAGAAATAAAGAGGATCCAGCAAAAAAGATCTTCGAGGTGACAAGGAAGACCGAAAATCATTAGAGTTTTTAAAATATACCTACGAATGTTACTTTATCATAGGTACATAAGTATGTACCTACAGGGAGTTCTCTAAGTGTATTATTTCAGACGTAATAAGCATATCAACAACAATTCATTTCAGGCGGTTGTGATTCGGTATTTGTTTCATTGTGAGATTGTGTTAAATTAAAATTAAAATTTATCACTTTTTACAAAATGCACAGAAACTTCAAATATAAAACCGGGGACTATTTTTTCTTTGGGGTTTACATTTCAAACATTTTTTTAGTCTAGATAACAGTGTATTCTTACATTTTAAAACTATTAACCTTCGGTGACATTGTACAAAAAGTCACACTGAAATGGGTATCCCAATAGAATTTCCACAAACAACAGCAAGTACATAAGTGAATAATTGGAATGACTCATAGTTTTATAATATGTGTACGAAAACCGATTGAGGATTGAACAAAAATTTAGCCCCAACCCCTTTTTTATAACATTTATTGGAAACAGGTAAATTCTTAAACATACATATGTACATACCAATGTTGACATCTTATCTAATAATTAAGTTCCATCTATGACGAACCCTTCAGAAAGCTTCAGCTCCGATCGTTAATCAATCCAGGCACCATTTATAGTTTAATGTTGTTATGTAATGATAATTAAGACCACATATGTATGTACATACATGTATATGCATGTACATATGTATGTAGATATATATGTATTTAAACCAAAAGTAAGTAAATTAATCTTTGAAACTATCAAAACTATCATTATAAAATCATCTAATACAGTGCAGATGACTTTCTTCTCTTCCTTATTTCTGGTGTTGACCATGTACACATACTTAGTCTATATTTAAAGGTATTAGCACGGCTTGCTCGACTTCGCCATTCCTCGTAATCTTAAAGTGGTGTGGTACATACCAAGTTGAAATTATACTGTTACTGAAGTTATACTGTGCAGATATATTGCTATTAGATATGGACCTAGATACGCAAGAATTTTACTTTAATTCCTTTACGTTGTGTTAAATGAAAGGGGTTCAATAACTAAATTTGTTTCGAGTAAGTAGTCAACGACAGTAATCATGATCTTTCACCTCCTTTCCAAATTGATTGAGATTGAGAGAGTCCAAGTTGTGAAAACAGATCACCTATAGCGATATTAAGGACAATAAAGACAATGGGGGAAAGATATAACTCCTCTACAATTATGTCAAAACTGATATCCCTATAATGTGCAGATGAAGATCTAGTAATCACGATCTACAGTTATGCCTCAAAAGCAGGATTTTTACTCGTGAGACACCATTCCTTTAAAACGCTTGTCTGATTTAGTAACCAAAGGTTGGCTCATTACCACATTTTAAAAATTCCAAGTTTGTTGACATTAACAAATTTATAAGGGACTTACCTCAATTGTTAATGTTGATACTTCCTCCGATCGTGTGATGAGTTTTAGCACCGCAACTCAAGAACTGTTTACCTTCTCGTTTGCCCTACTCGATTAGGTGGATAATGCTTTCAAAACATATCAACGATTACATATGATTTATGAATTCTTTTAACTTTGATATTTACAAGATTGCCTGATGAAGTTAGAAGGCATTTGATTCGACCCCCCCGAACCCTGGATGATTAGTGTTCTTTGGCGGATCTTTGGAGCTGCTTGAATCTAAATATAGCGCTCATGGGTGTCGGGGATCAGTTGAGGAAGTGGAATCGGAAGAAGACAGAGAAGATTTTTTGACTGTAGGCTCTGTGTTTATGTGTACATACATACATACAAATTCAAACACAAATAATGTATTTGTTTTGGGGAATCGAAAAGACAAGATTAATTACTTAGTAAAACAGCCAACAAAGTAAGTAAAAAAGATAAAACCAAATTTTCTATTCTACATTATATTTATTTAATTCTTTTAACTACTTTTAGTTAAAGCAGAACAACAGTTATTTTCTTATACATACAAAAACACATATTTTTAATTTCTTCTTCGTCGAACTCTTGATATTCTCCATGCATTTGGCTCTTCATATTTATTATACAATGGCTCAAGGCGTTGATTCTTCTTGAATTTACTGAGTTTAGTTGGATCTGAGAATCTAAAGAATGATGATGCGAACTCAACAAGCCATTTAGGATCAATGGTGGTCACTTCGCGCATATATTCCTTAGTGGTTTGAACAAGTTCATGGTAAACAACCCATTCCGGTTGACGATTGAACAGTGCACTAGAGGGATGTATGTACACAACTTGAGAATCCACGAGTGTTCTATATCCTTCCTGAGGATCTTTCTTGGCTGCATTTCTGAAGAAACCCGAGCAGATTGCTTTCTGTATTCGTACAGTGTTTTTGCCAGCCGAAACTACGTCCAACTTATGCCTGTCCATTATTCCCAGCAATTGTTTGCGGACATCTTGTGACCTTTTCAACGTTCTTATTTGAACAAAGTTTTCGTAACACCAAGCATTTGAGAATTTATTATTCTTCCAACTGTTGTAAACTGCCAAGAGAGTTAAGTGGTCACCTTCAGCTTGGTTGAATTTGGCTTTCTTTTGATCAGCTAATGACTGTTTGTCCTTGGGCCGATAAAAGACGTTCTGTACACTCAACATGGAGACTATTGTTAGGATTTCGTCGGAACATTGAAGAGCTACGGACATAATGAGCATTTTTGATAAATTGGGTTCTAATGGAAATTCAGCCATTCGTCGTCCCAAACGGGTTAGTAGACCTTCATCGTCGAGAGCCGAAAGTGAATGCAGTTGCTCCAAAGCCATTACCAGTGATTCTACAGGGGGAGCGTCCATGAAATCAAAATGGAGTAAATCGTTGATTCCCATAGTTTTTAGTTGCAACACAGTTGTGGCTAAATTTGTACGTTGTATCTCTGGAACTGGAGTAGGCAACATTTCATCACGATACGCTCGTTCTGTGTATAATCGATAACATTTTCCAGGTCCAGTACGTCCAGCTCGCCCAGCTCTTTGCTTAGCAGCTGCCTGAGATATTGGTGTTACAACGAGTGAATCCATTCCCGTCTTTGAATTGTAAACCTTCTGTTTGACGAATCCAGGATCTACTACGTAAAATATCCCATCGATGGTAAGTGACGTTTCTGCAATATTCGTGGCGATGACAACCTTTCGACTACCAGCTGGTGCGGGATCAAAAATTCTGGTTTGCATTTCTGATGGCAGTGCCGAGTAAACTGGCAGAATGATCAACTCAGGTACATCAGGGCCAAGACTCTTCATTCGCTCATACAAAATCTCACAAGCAGTGTCGATTTCCTCCTGACCAGTAAGAAAGAGGAGAATATCTCCTGGTGGTTCTCTGAGATGAATTTGCATTACTGTGATTAGAGAGGCATCGAGATAATCGGTTTCAGGCTCCTTTGTGTATAGAACTTCGACTGGAAACGTTCGACCGGGAATGGTGAAAATTGGCGCTTCGAAGAAATACTGGGAAAACTTGACGGCATCCAATGTTGCTGATGTTACAATAAGTTTAAGTTCGGGACGCTTTTGAACTGCCTGTAAGGGAAATTAATTTAATACGTTTTGAACACTTGGTGATTTTAAAACCACACATACAGTTTTAAGTAACCCAAAAAGCACATCTGTGTGGATTGTTCTCTCGTGAGCCTCATCCAACATGATGACGGAGTAGGACTTTAGATCGAATTCCATAAGACATTCTCGCAACAACATACCATCTGTCATGTACCTATAAAAGAAAATTGTCATGAATCAATGTTGTCCGGAAAAGTGACGAAAGTTTCAAGAAAAACTAACGAGAGACTAGATACTGTCGATTGATTGGCCTTAGTGTGTTACATTGGGGATATTCTTAAGGTTTCTCAACGACTTTGTCTATGAACAGACTTTGTTAATCCATGTCCTAATTTTCACGAGCAAATTCAAACAAACACAAACTTATAAATCATGAATCCCAGGGCAGATTCGTAATATCAAAGTTTTAAAAACCATCATAACCCCGAAAACTTTCCTTTCTGAAGAGTGAGTGAGTTATTAAATAGATTTGATTGATATGTATTTTAGTTTACAAATATTGCAAAAGAATATACTAGATGCTTTCAGGTCCTCAAAGATGCAGATTGGTCTAAAATGATTCAACTGTATATAAATTTTTATGAACACATGTAGTAATAGAAAAATGAAAAACGAAGGTAAAATAGCTTTTAGTAATAAAACAACGCGATACTATACTAAATGAAAATCCATGCTCATACATATAATACGAATAAAATTAGGGAAAAATATATAACTGTTGCTAGCTACTTAGCAATAGAAATTTTCTATATTCTTCCTCCAAGATTACGTATAGCCACCACAACAGAGAACGAAACCTTTTTTTTTTCTGGAAAGCTAACAGCCAAACACCGTTATTAAAAGAAATATAAACTACTTAATAATGTTCCTTTGTTGTAGTCAACTATAAGATTTAGGGAGTCGAATCCGACCCACAATGGAACCACCATCGTTTTTCATGATATCTGCAAATATTTTTCATTAAAGAACCTATAAGACGCTTGTTATAAATTGTACATTTCGGGAAATGAATTATTCAGACCTTGCACTGTATATATGAATACAAATTACAATTTCTTTTACGTTTTGGTATGAATTTCTCAACTGAAGAATAATTGAATAGAATAACATAAATGTTTTGCATATTATAAATGCTCAATGAACCTAAACCCTGTATTAAACAATCCTTTTTTGTTAACTGCAGACTTTCGTTGAACGTTCCGATGATATATGTACGTCTACCTACCAGTGACGCAGACGAGTATATTCCAAATATTTCATTTTTAATTTTTGTTTAATCTAGACGGAAACATGTATTTCTGACATTTTTACTAACTAACTGGGAAACTTAAGTCTTTTAAGTAGTCTGATGCAACAAACCGCTGAGCAAAGGCACTGATCGTACGAATATATAGAAGTGGAAATCATGGATGCAATTTAAATATTGTCTTTGAACCACCAGTTCGAATCAAAGTATGTACATATGTATGTAGTTATCATTTGGGGAAAGATGAATGTTCTATTAAATTAGCGGTGAACATCTACCCTACGTTATAACGATGACTTTTGTATTTGGTATTTTTAAGCCTACACTATACCCAGATAATCTACAAAGACATGTGGTGGTACGCAAATAAAAATATCCGATAATAGAAATGACGGGAAATGCCAACTTCGAATCGGATCACTGCCTGGTTCCTACCCAAATCATTTTTGTCGACATCTCCAAGAGTCTAACAACAACAATAAAATACTATGAGAGGTTAGACATCGAATGGCTATTATCGTAAAGTCCAACTGTCAAATTTTGTCAAATAATTCCATTCAAACAGCTATCCCCATAGAAAACAAAATAATGACACCTCAAATTGCTTCAATAAACGAGCAGAGAACCAGCAGCTTGCAACTATCTAATTTTCTTATAACAGACATCTTAATTTGAACTTACTTGATAACGGTTTCAGGGCTAGTACAATCTTCGAAACGAATTGTATAACCAACTTCTTGGCCCAGACGACAACCAAACTCTTCTGCGACTCGTTTGGCTACTGACATCGCCGCCACACGACGTGGTTGTGTACAGCCGATTTTTCCTCGTGCAGTGAATCCACATTCTGCCAAGTACTGTGTGATTTGTGTAGTTTTTCCCGAACCAGTTTCACCAATGACAATCAAAATCTGGTTGTCTGTTACAGCCTATTAAAATAAACAGAATTAGAAGAATCGTCTTATAAAACACTAATTTCATGCTTTACCTTAATGAGGTCATCACGCAACTTATAAATAGGAAGAGATTGTCGTTGTTCCACAAGTGTCATATCAGTCTTTTTACCAAACGATGACTTTTTGCCGCCAATAACGTGCTTTTTCCATTCAGGAACCTCAACTGGAGCCAGTCCAACACCTCGAACATTCGCAGCAAGGGCACGACTATCCTCTGTAAACCATATATTGATTTATTTTAATAACCATAATCAATTTAAATTTGTTTGCACATACCTTCCGGAAGCGGATCAATCCAATTTTTATTCAAACTCGTTGGTATCGAATCCATTTCCTGTTCACGTTGCAACATTTTTTGCTCTCTTCTTTCCTTAGCTAAAGCAGACTGCATCATAGCTGCTTGTGCTAATGAGCCATCGGGATTCTTAACAATTCTCACCGGAGAAAGATCGTGTAATGCTCGCCCATGACCGGCAAGGAATGGCGGTTCTTCCTCTACTATTTCAATTTCAATGTCAGCTTCATCATCTTCATCCTTTGGCAGTAATCTGAAAACAAGATGTATAATAAGCATCAAAGTTCACCTGAGAAACAAGTTAGCAAAATACAACAAAGTAGGTTGATTCCCACTTTATTTATACCGATTCGGCCATTCCCCAAAAGTTCTAAGTTCGACAGAAAATAGAAAGATGTATTTTTTACATTGCCCACAGTTATTATGAATATCAAACACACCGGGACATAGATACTTAGCAATGAAACTTAATAAGTACTTAATAAGTACTTACCCAGTTTCCTCATCGAAATCAGGTAGCTCGCTGCGGTCTATAACTCCTGACGATATCATCTGCTTGATCTCCCACCTCTCGGGGCTGGAAATTCGAGTCACTCTCTTCCTGCTTTCATCGTCCTCGCCATCGACATTGCCCTGCAATTGCAGTAATGATGTTCCTCCTATTGGTCGGTCAGGATTTCGATCCTTCAAGTCACTGTCTTTAGTCGGAGCATGTGAAAGTGGGTTCAGATCTTTGCCGTTGGCTTGATCGACTTCCTTCATTGAAAGAGACACTTTCTGTCCCGTTATTGATATGACCTTCACTTTGACCATCGAACCTCGACTTACTACTTCTGTGACATCAGTAACTCGACCCTCTGATCGCAGTTGTGATATATGCACCAAGCCCTCCCACCGTTTACGGAGACCGAAAAGTTGAACGAAACATCCAAATGGGACGATATTCGCTACTTTGGCTGTGTAGATCTTTCCTGGCTCAGGATCGTCAGGCATCGGAGTTGGGCTACGTCGCTTCTCACGATGTGGGCTTCTGTCTCTCTCGCTCCTTCTGTGCCGATCTGGTGTGCGGGATTTCCGCGTTCTATACCGGTCTCTTGAAGAGCTGCGGCGGGATCGTTTGTCTCTGGATCTATCCCGATTTCTGTCGCGGTGGTGTCTCTCCCGAGACCTGCTCCGTCTGTTTCTTGACCGACTTCTTCGTCGGTCTCTCGACCTACTTCTGCGTCTGTCTCTTGATTTGCTTCTGTGCCTTCTATTGCGATCCTTCGAACGACTGAGTGATTTTTCACGTTTGTGATCACGAGATGGCGATCGGGAGTCACTTCTATGCTTGGTCTTCTTTTCAATTTTCTCCTCGACACGGTTTCCTGCGTTGCTTGGTGCCAATGCCTCTAGCTCTGCCATGGCATCATCTACAACACTGTCCAAAGCGTTTTCTACCAACTCAATTTTTTCCTTTTTCTTTTCCTCCACTGGTAATGGTTTTTCATTGGGTATGGCCAGTCCAGGAAACATTTGTGTTAATTTATTTTTCTTGTCGCCTTCTGGATAATCTTTACTTCCATGTGCCGTGTGACCTATGGGCTTCATCAGCTGTATGATTCGCAGCAAGTTCGTAACAAAGGAATCGGGGAATTCCGCTCCATTTTCCATGAGGACTTTCTTGAAGGAATCAAAGGTTCTATTTTTCTCCGCCAAATCAATTATGAACTCAGCTGGATGGGATACAAATTATTATTTGTTTACTACAAGTTCAGTGGAATCAAAGCTTTAGAAACTTACCTAGATCTTTGTCGTTTATACCCAAATGGTTGTCCAGTTCTGTACAGATTTTTGACACCAATGAAAGGTGTTCTAGTTTTTTTAATTCATCCATTTAGTAAAATGAATTTATTAAAATGAAAAGATAAACGATTTGTTGTGCACTCTAGTTAAAGGGAAGGTGCTGATGGATGTCTCTAAAATTAAAATGTCAATTTATTTCTTTGACATGCTTTCGGCAGCAGGGTTGTAATTCATAGTGTCGATAATGCAGTTTACTTAGGTTGTTTCTTTGCCTGTGGTATGTCAACCAATAAGCAAAGAATTGCGAGATTTTAAGTGTAGAAATTTTATTAATACTATTTATAAATTTTACTACATAAACACATATGCGTCTTTTAAAATTAACAAGTTCTTTTTTTAAGTTGTATATTCTGTTTAAATATTGTGTGAGCAGTTTTAGGGATTACTGAGTGTCTTTTACAAATTGTTTTTATACATTCAATGAAAATCCTGGCATAAATACTTATATTTATGTTTATTAATTCTAAATAGTGATTGTATATTGCAATACTTCTATATATTATATTATAACTTTGATAAATAAACAGGGAATATATTTTGAGATAAAGAATTGTAAGTGACTATGTGCAGTTAAACCATTTATTTCGCATGGTAGAACAAGCCTATGTTCACATAACGAACATAATGTTACATCTATTCTACAAAAACTGTCTCCGGACATATGATACATATCTAGTTCTATTTTGCCTTATAGGTACTTAAAGAAAGCTAATGTGTTTAAACGTACGGTCGTTATACCGAAACGTGTTCGACCGAAGAGAGCCAATACTTTTTTATTTTTGGCTTGACAGAACTGGAATTCATGGTCTCTTAATCAATATATTCAATCGCACAGTTTACTTGGTGTTACCATCTCATTAAAGAAGGTCGTTGCAACTAGTTTGCAGCTCTATATATATTAACTTGTTAAGTTAGTGTTATGAACTTGCAAACCATCAACTTGATTTCATGTAGCACGACTGATCTGATCTACTGATCTACTTGATAATTCGTCTAAGTCCTGGAAGACGTTTCTCCCGAGAAATTTAGATCTGGGGTGGATAAGACCTAGAGAGTGAGAGAGGCACTGGATTGTATCATCTTTGACTTCCTCATCTCTATATCTATAACAAAGGTATTCTTCCTTTAGATTTAGTTTTTTCATACGGTACTTCAAAGTGTTATGCTCCGTGTTGATTCCTATAGATACATAATTCTCGATCGAAAAAGAACATATTTTTTTGTGGTCAAGTGGTTATGGAGGGCCATATCTTGTTTACCTCCCTTAGGATCTTAATCTATGTCTCCAAACTTAGTGTCCAAGGCAGGATGTTCACCGAGGTGTTGATTTGTTCTCATGTAGGTTCTGAACTTTATCTACTCAGTACCTGGTACAGAGCGTAACATTGTAGCATTGTACTGAGCTCACAGCGCACAACTTTGAATTATATATATGTACATATATTACGATAGGAGAAATAGCTTTTGTAATATTGCTCTTTACCTTTAAAAGACTTTTACGACTAGGGAGACCAACTGATTTATATTTAAATACCTAGCGTTGTATTTTGAACTATCTGACTGACTTATTCTTAAAGCACTAATAGCTGCCGAGGATTGAATGGAGATATCCAGTGGGTAGCAGTATCTGTATCTGTAACTGTATCCTAAATTTAGGGAACAGAATCTGGTATTGCTACCTTACTGTAGTAATACAATATTCGATATCGCTTTAACAACTAATACACTAGCTGTTGTACCCGGCAGATTCGTCAATTGTTCGCGGTGTACTATATTTTTCGTAGGGTCCTTAAGTTTATTTAATAAAGCAGTACTTTCCTAACATTTGTTTAAGATAAGAAGTAAGGGAAATGCAGTTTCCCAGCTAATCAAAGTGCGTGGTATTGATTGAACTTCCTCCCAGCTATGTGGGTCTCGGCGCTTCATACCTTACCCTGGCCGATCTCCTTTTTATTTCTAGTAGTCAAATCGAATAGCTTAATGAAGGCTAGCTAGATGCTAGCTTTCATCTCTAAATAAAAAAAATAACTGAGAGATTCTCATTAGTTCTTCTTGTTTCCATTTCAAATATAAAACATTTATCAGGTCATGCCACCACTCATTTCAGAATTCATAACATTTTATTCGGCTAATTAATGCAAAATTGAGTAATACCTTGCAACAAACTAAGTGCATCTTTTGTTTATCACGATTTATTAAAGCAAAATGCTTAGGGCAAATAGTGCTGCTAATATGCTGCAATAATCATCCAATTCCTTGTGAATCCTAATTAGCATTAGGTATACGTTTATGAATTGCATATGAAAGTGCATTCTTCCTTAGCCATCCCCCTTTAACAACCAAACATTACTCTCCCCATTTAAGTGGTAAATTGCAAATCTTGTTTCATCTGACCCATAGAATTTCCAACTTTTTTCTCTCGATATTAATTCAACCCGTTTTACGTCACCACGGCTTCCTAGTTCCAACTTGTGCAGATAATAGAGAAAACCATTCACACTCACTCGACGGCAAGAGAGAGCTCAACAAAATATTTGTTATTCCCATTTCCTACAACTTGCAACTTGGTTGCAGAGTGCTGCAGGCAAATCTGCTCGATCCAACACAAAGGCCAAATATCTCTGTGTAATGTAAACTACGTCATTCCTTCCAGGCCCAGATTCTGAGCGAAATTCACCCCAATTTCACGACTCCTAGCGCTGTTCAAACATCGCAGTCCAAAGGCAACCACAACCAGAACGACGCCATCGAACATAACAAAAGTATCTGGAAAATACTTATGCCTCGTGTGTATCTTTGACTACAATCCCCAGCATTGTTGTTGGTCGAACAACTTTCCAGCGGTTCGCACCGAATGTATCCATGTTGTTTGTTGCAAGCCAAGTTAACTCAGGATGTTTTTGTTTGTGCCTTTCTCAGGGCCATCGTGTTCACTGCTCACTGTTTGTGCTCCGTTTTGCTTGAGCAAGTTGGTAGCTCAACGCTAGGTAGGTATTTTTCTGCAAGTGGTTCCGCAGCATTTCAGTTGACCGAGTGCGTTTCTGGAGTTCGGAGTCGCTTTGTCGTTGCCGTCGTTGTTTGTGTGTTGGATGTTGGTTTCTGTACCTACAGATACAATACAAACGGATGTGGATGTGGATGTGAATTTGTTATTTGATCCTGTAGCAGTTGCAATTTTAGTATCGTGGAAGTTCAGTTCACAAGTGAATTGTAGTGACCGAACTGAAGAGCAGCTGGTTTATTAGGTGAAACGAAACGAATGTGGTGTAGAGTTTAGTGGAAAGCAATCACACATTAATATGTATATCTATGCATATGTCGGTTATGAGTAACTGTGTGCGTTAAGGGTTTACGGATGTGCTAACCTCTCTGGTTGACGTCGAGCTTGGTTGTCCTTTTACTTGATCCTCCGTCGTTTTAAGAAATCATCGAAAGTGAAGCGCAAAATGAACTGATATCATTTTATTTTTTTGTGAAATACACACTTACGTCGTTTCAATCGCACCTTCATTGCGAAGCTCCTTTCAAAATTAAAGCAAAAAAAAAAATTTGTGTGTAGATATATATTATGTCGTGTGAAACTGTGAATATATAGATAAGTATATTTTCGAAAAGAAATTTTGCCAAAGTGAGAAAAAGTAAAGAGAAAACCTTTCCATCCAAGGGATGTGTTTCGAGTCAGAGGTTATAAAACGGTCTTGCATCATAACAGAAAGAATGGTGTGAATATTATTCCTTGTACACACTCGTTCAAAGTGTACATACATACATATATAGTTTGTCAATCTCAGGTAGTAGGGCGAGTAAAAGATATATCGTACCGAGTGGGTTTTTTTTGTGGGAAAAAAGTGACGCCGCAGTGAAAATAAAAGTGCAAGGGGAAGCGAAATAGAGCAAAATATCGGTGTCCTTTCGGTGTCCTTCGAGTGAGTGTTTTTTTGCGTTATTGTTGTTGTGTGGAAAAAGTTATTATCAACACCGAGATGGCTTTAGCTAAACGGATTAAGTGCTTCAAATACCTAGTCTACAGTTACGTCGTTCTATTAACGGTAAGTGAAAGTTTCAAAAGCCAATATAGTGTGTGTATCAATTCAATCAATCGGCGTTGAGAGAGTAGGCAGGCAGGGACTGCGAAAAAAGTGCTACTCCTGCTCCTGCACCACCCTCCCCTGCTGGCTTTGCATTCAATCACACTCACACTCGGTACACTCTCTCCTTTGGTATTTGACCTAAATTCTGAGCTCGCCTGCACGTAAGAACATGTCGGTGTCACATAGATATAGTGCATACCTAGCTACCAACCATTGTGCATACACTGGGCATTGCGATATTTGTTTTGGATTATACCCAACAGTGTCGTAAAGGTTCGCTAGAGTGTGTTTTTCGGAGTTTGTAGGTATACTACTACCACAACGTGTGTGCAATGCAGCTCTTCCCACCACTGCCACTCCAAAGTTAAAGTTGGGAAGAACCTTAATGTATCTAAGTATATCCTGACTAATTCTCTGCCCCTTATTATGTATTCAGATCTCGCATTGGAATCCACTTCAAACTCGTTTTTTTCTTTACTCCTATCGTGTTCTACAAACACCGAGATCTCTTGATGAATATTTAAAAAAAAAAAAAAATTGTTTTGTATCTGTGTATCTACTGATGTCTATTGCATTCTGTATATCTGACTGAGATTTTCTGCCCCAAACCCCATAGAAAATGAATAATCCCAAGAAACCGCAGTGTGTTATGTAATTAAATAGTTTTCACGTTCTCGAATTACAATCTGTAACCCGCTTCCACATCATCGTCAGTACATCTTTGCACAGATGTGATGTATATGTTTGCTCCCCGGTAGGCCCCGACCCGACCTACCTATCTAGGGATTTTGTCGAAAACACACATACTCCTCGTTCCTTATTCGGTGGTATATACAGATGCTTGACCTTGAAAACTAGGCTGCGCAGGTTCTCTTGGAAAATCTCATTGGAAAATGACGACGTTCTGTGTTGGACTTGTACACGAGCGGCTTCGCTCCGCTCGCTGTGTGCTATTGTTGGGTATATAATTGCATTGCATAAAATTTAAAATGCAATATTGAGGACGAGGCGAGGCGGTACTTACATATATTTTTTGGGTATATGGGGCACTAAAACCCGTCCAAGCGCTCGATGCTAGTTGTAATATTTGTATGTATTGCTCAGAATGTTTTTAATTAAATATTCCCCCCACCCATTCTCAGGGGGGGTGGGTGTGTGTATCCATATCTGTTTGTTGCAAAATCGATAGATGATAACTTAAAGGGATTCTACTTTTTTTTTCGTTGCTGCTTGCCTTCACCAAGGAAGTTTTTCTCTTGCTTCGCTGGGATTACACGAATATGTACTTTGTGTGTGAAAGATGTGTTTGGCACTCTTTGGCAGTTGGATTTTTCGTTCAAGGTCCTATCACAACTTCTCGTGTGTTCAGCGGGTAAAGGGCATGGCAGAGAGAGAGAGAGAGACTCGCAGAAACGAAAAAAGATTATGGAACAAGGAAAGTTGCAAGGACTCTGGTGATGTGATAAAAAGTTGCTTGTGTTGTCAAACGTTTTTGGGAACTTGTTATTTTTATGACATGTGTGGGGGAACAGTGGAGGGGTATAAACTGATTTCGTTTTATTGTGTATTTTTGGATTAAATTTTGCTTCTCATTTGCGTTCGGGGACAGAGTAAAGTGTTATTTCACGGGATGACGCGACGTTCTTAGAAGAACTAGCAAAATAAGTATGTAGCTAGGCTAGGTATGTGCCTATGTATGTATGTATGTATATCTTATTGAAACTGCATGTTGTTAGTGTAGCATTGCGAAACAAGGACGCCCTCCAGAAAGGTCGTACCATTACCATAACATACATATGTATGTGTGTACATACATATGATAATAGGAGAAGGTTTCAAAGACAGTATTATTTTATTAGATCTACAGACCATGAATTTTATAGATCGTAGCCAGATCTACAGAAACGAGGAACCATATACATACATATGTACATATGTCTGATCCTCATTTTGAGAGAAACTGAAGACGTTGGGCGCCAAACTACGCACAGACAAACCAGTGGATTCTCAGAGACCGGTTTTAAAGCACTGGAGACATCTCAGTTTCTTATGATCATACTAATTTATCAACTTGGAATCTAGTAAGATTACATCCTTCTAATATGAGAAGTTGAAGAAAAACTACTTCTGCATTTGGCTAGTGATGTATTGGTGATGTGATATGATGTATAGCCAATTGTATACTGTGTAATAGTCCAAGTATAAAAATGTTTCTTTAAATTTGTAAGATGTTACTTTGGATTAATGATGAATTACTTGAAAGCTTAGCAGAGCAATGTGGTATAATTCATTGAATGTCTTGCGGATATAAAGATCAACATTCTGTACCACCGTTCAGCTCCTCGTAGAACGCTGATCTTTGTTTGGATTGGTAGCCCTGTCATGGTGCCAAGACAAGTTCCGAGGTGTTTTTGGACAGAAAAGCGGACTTGTTACCACCTTCTTTCTCAAAATCGACTCTAGTGATGCAACCATGTACCCTGACGAGCTGAACCAGCTTCAAGGATGCCTCTCCTCTCCGCCATAGTGCGCCATGGTGCCAGCCCTTCCAACTTCCAGCCAACCCTCGGGTATTCCCCAGCCATCCTCTTCAACATATGCGATATTAATTGCTGTCCCCTTATCTCAAAAAATATACTTTAACTAGTTTTACTATTGCTACAATTTGTCACAATTAAAATTTGTATGAAACTGAAGAATTAGTTCGAAAATTAATTGATCCAAGGAACAGATCGAAGAGAATGAGAATTATCTGACAAGATTAGTGGATTAATTTTTTCTTCACAATACATGATGCCAAAAATCGTTGAGGGTAAAAATGTTTAATTGACGAGCGGCTTGTCAAACCATCAACCATCAACCAAATTTAGTTAACACGTACCGATTTGATGAAAAATTTGATCAGTGTGAACTTCTCTGATAAGGCATAACCTGTATAACTTATGACAAAGGCCTGAAAAGATTTATTGACTTTTGGGATAGCGTATGTATTATTCTTGGGCTCAAGTTTTGATCCCGCATTAATTTACCACGCCAAAGGATGAATTTGCAGTCATTTCTAGATTGTTCTTTAGTTAACAATGAAAACAATTTTCCTCAAATGGATAGGCTACCTTTTTTACTTGCACCTATACCTATAGGGCAAGTATTGTATTCGTGCAAAATTTGGAACTCGAGATTTTAATCAAACTTGACATTACTATAATAGAGAAGTCCAAAAAAGTAGGTCCGCCAATGCCGTCTGTCTGTCTGTCGGTCTGTCTGTCTGTCAGTCTGTCAGTCTGTCAGTCTGTCAGTCTGTCAGTCTGTCAGTCTGTCAGTCTGTCAGTCTGTCTGTCTGTCTGTCTGTCTGTATATTCGACTACAGCCTAAACGGCTGAACGGATTTACTTCAAACTTCATATATAGGGTCTGTGGGATATTCCCTAGAGGCGAAATTTGAATTTTCATTCTAACCTCAAAATTAAGGGTAGTTTACTTAAGGCCGATTTCAGTTAAAATGGATTTTCTCAAAAACGGCTCTAACGATTTCGATAAAATTTGATGTGTGGGTTAGTTTGGGCATATGCTATGAGGTGGCATACCACGTTTTTCACGAAAAATTCGAATAACGGTAATATTGAAAATCAGCTGTTTCTCTGGTATTTGTTCGGCGATTGGGCTAAAAATTATTATTTGTAGGTTATAAGACAAGTGCAAAATAATGGCATACCAAATTTTGGAATGCCACGCCCACTTTAATAAAACTTATTTTTTTAAAAATTTTTACTAGAAATTGAGAAAAAATTATTTAAGCAAAGTAATAGACCTTCAAATTCTCTATAATTCACTCAAACACCCTATCTGGCCACGCCCACTTTTTATGGGCATTTTTATAAAAACAAAACTCCTACAATGTTATGACTATTATTCCATTGAAACGCGGAATGCCACGCCTACTTTACTGGGAAGAGCAAGACTTGGACTTTAATCCTGATAAAATTATACACTTATAGCATTACGGTGCAAGTACGTACGACCCAGTCGTGCACTTTATTTACCATTTCTAAGGTTTTTCTTCATTTGTAGGTGACATGTTTAGGTTTTTTTTAATTATGCTGTGATTTGAGAGGCACAATTCATTTCTTTGTGACCCGTGTATTAATACAAATATTTGGCGCAACAGGTCAATGGAATCCATGGCCTAGCTTCTCACACAGGAAATCGTGTTGTGCGTGTTATATTCTTTACACGAATGGATATGGCCTACTGTTTAATGTCCTGTCCAAAGGGCGGTTTGTTATTTGATTAACTTCTTCATGACAGTTAAACTCTTGGATGTTTGTCAGTAGTCGCGAAAAAAACATATTAGGTATTTTGTCTGTGGATCGAACCTCGAACCTCTCGTTCCATAGTCCAACGTACTAACCATGGGGCGATAGTGTATGTGTTCAAATTAGCTTGATAATAGTCTTCTTGGTAAATGAGAACCTTTTATACTGTTATCTAACTTTGAATTTTCAGCTATTAGGCAAACAGATTATCCATTGACTTTTTTTTTGTAATTTCTTAGTTTCAAAGGTTTTTTTCAATAAAGGTCGTATTTAATGTTTTTTAATTCGATATTATTTGATTGAAAGCGTTCTTCAGGCACTAAATATAAATTTCAAATTGTCAAAAAGTTGAGTTTATGGAAAAGTACGTAAAGAGGTATTACGTTGCTACTTCCTTAATAAAATGTTAATTTTGCTATCATGAAATACTTTTTTGAAATACTTTTCGAAGAAAGAAAAGTCTTACAGTGGTACGGGGTTAGTCTCTTCAAAACAACATAGTTATTTTGTTTATTTGTCCTCTGTTTCTTTTTGAATTTTCGTTTGTATTTGAAATTTCTTTATGAAGTTTTTCGCTTAGAGTTTTCTGTATGTATGTATGTTTGTATGCAGATAACAAAATTAAAGGCTAGTTGGTGATTTTCGCTAGAATCTTGGAGAGCAATAAAATTAGAACTAACCTGCAACTAACCTTACTCAAAAATGAGAAGGTTTTCTGTACATAAAAAGGAACTTCAAAAATAGCTCCTTAAAACTAAATACTACTACTCATTTGCGATTGCAGTGGATACGCATACAATAAATTCCAATGAAACCAAAAAATAACAAAAAAAATGTATAGTACTTACTTTAGTAATTTTTGTGTGTCAACAAATTAAATATGTACAAATTTTGCTGATTGGTTTGCTCATTGTACTTACATACAAGTTCCCTGTGTGCAATGACGTGAAACGCTGTGGTGTGGAAATAGCTAGTTATGACTAAATGAAATTAGAATCAGAACATAGCTTATTAAAACCGCATAAAGATGACTTCCTAGAAATTTACGTAATACCAGATTCTCACAACAAAATGACTAACCAAAGTGTGTTGTGGTGTGTGAAAGGGTTTACTTGAGTAAAGATTGCTTGGCGTACTAAGCAATCAAATTTACTATGTACATACATATATCGGAATGGAATTTCAACGATAGCATTCTAGGGACTAAATGAAATGTCTGCTCTAAATCATTTCTCAGTCTTCGACTTATCTGTGCACTGACGGCGTTATGTCATAAAAAATTTCACGTATTTGAAAATATAATTTTCAAATATTTAATAAAACAAAAGGCTTTGTTGTTCAAATTTATAGTATTAGTATAAACAAATTTTATACATATTAGAAATTTGATGCCACGTTTCCTCAACTCGCATTGCACTATGTTTTGTATATGAATACATGAAGTTACGACAAAACAATTGGTCCATCGAGCATCGACTTAAATTTGGAAAAACTTCGATAATTAATAATTTTTAAGCAATTTTTTTCACTTTATTATTGTTTACAAGAATTTAGCCAAAAGACAGTTGTAAAAAAGGAACCAAACAATAGGACCGATATATGTAGTCCTTGGCAAGGACTCGATTAGTGTGCGACAGGTGAGCGTTGGTATGGCGTACCAAGCTGCTTTAATTTTGCTCCAAAACTCTTTTTTATTTTGGGTTTTTTACTATTGCCGATAAATTATCCAGAAGATTAAGATCGGGAGATTGGAAGGGCCAACGCTGAAAATCGATACTAAGCTCGTCCAGGCCCCTTTTTATTTTGACCCGGTCATTGTCGTTCATAAACTGCCACTTTAGGGGCATTTCCTACTCAGCCTACGAAAGCATGACCCCATCCAATATCTTGGGGTTTTAATGCTGGTCCATGTTCTCTTTTATCCAAAATATAGGACCTACACCATACCACGAAAAAGATCCCCAAACCTTGATACCAAATAACACCTACACTCCAAGTGTGGTCAGAAAACGAAAAAAGTTGCGAAACATTCTCTGGACGTCTTCCTATCCGAAAACACCTGGTATCCCTGGTATGTAGACTGGGTCAAAGTGGGATTTGCGTATGCTATCATCCCTACAGATTATTGAAAGGAGTAGTTCTTCAAAAATGGAAAATAATAATTTTAGATGCTTCCGCGGGGTATACTGATGCACGCGTTATAATAGCCTCAGTAATATACGTGCTAACTGACGATTAGTACAACGTCAACAACAACGTCATTGGTTAAACCAGCTTGTCAAGTAGTTCATTCCGCCCTTTTGTAGGCTGTGTTGATTGTTCTTTTTGAGATTTGACATCCAATTATAAACTTTGACATTACAATTGATAGCAGTATAAGTAGTATATCATGAGTACAGGAAGAAACCAAACCAACAAATGTTTTCAAATCACCCGGCCTCACTGAATCTATTTATGTGTGAGTTTATTTTGAGAGTACCAAATAATTAAGTTTACAACTTCGTAATTAAATTGTGACAAACATTGCACAAAATCACTTACGTCTCATCAATTTATTTAAAAATCTCTGTTGAGCTTATTAAAGTATCCATCCTACGCAGTTCTCTGAACTTAGCTCTAAAAGGTTATCGGTAGATCTACAAACATTGATGATTCGATTAAGTGGGTGTAGGAAATTATGTATCCACCCACCAGCACTCATTCGACTCTCCCCTAAGGACACAAAAGACTTTGATTATTTTATATTTATGGTTGCTTTCCACGACATCACCATGAAGTGGCTCCAGTGACATTTAACATTGCCCTATAGGCAACACCTCTCAACATAATGTTGACCCTTAGGAAAACTGAACGAGTGGAGTGGGATCTAAAACTAAAACTTTGTATTTTAATTTCTTAATTTGCATTCAAATTTATATTTATCTCCTGCTGAGACCAAGAAGCGCTATTTGAAATTTGAATCCTTGAAATAGATCCCGCTGAAAGTCATTCGTTATTAATGTGTACGCTTTAATGAATGCAATGTTTGTTCAGCTTAGTAGTTTTGGGCTGGATTTTGATTGAATTACATGGGGTAGAGAGATGGATAGCGTACATAATTGCCATAAAACAAATCCCATGTAGCAGACAGTGCGGAACCATAATATTCTGAGGGCGAGAGCTAAATCCATCAAATGTCATCATGGCGATACGTTGTTTACATTTCTGATACATTTTCGTATCCCACTGAGAATGTTGTATGTTGTATCTAAAAATACGTTCACATTATCTATTTCGCGAAAAGAAACTGGAAATAAAATTAAAACCACACCACAGAATAGGCATTATTTTTTGTAGTAGGTTTTAAATTCTGATTGATGGAAAACTAAATATCATTTACTGTTTATAAATAATTGGAAAAAGTTATACCACCTTGTGATGTGTGTATGTAAATTCATTAGGCGGGGGGTCCTAACGTGTACTCGCATTTGAGTTGAATATTCGACTCGATCAGCCGTTGAACTTTCGTGCAATAGCTTCATAATGTTAGTTCTTTTTTTACCACTTAATTTATTTTTGTTTTTTTTTGCTGTTTTTCTTTTCTTTTTTTGCGGAATTCACACTCCAGTAAATTTTTTATTTCACGTGTAGACCTTGGATGTCGATGTGTGGTGTACACGTTGTGACGACATTTGGAAGAAAATCTCGAAATAATTCTCTTCGCGTGCTGGAGTAGGAGTAACTGAATCGTATTCTCTGTTAGATACGGACACAGAAAATAGACAGAAATTCGTTATTTGTTACGAAGAAAGATTCGAAATGCTGTTTAGATTTACTGAGTCATGAAATATGAGTTTTACCATGGTTCAGTTGTTTGATTTTATTTTTTTTTCGTGAGAGTAACTGAAACGCACTTTTTTTTACGTAATCGTGTCTGCTGTGGCGAATTTTAATTACAGTTTTACCTTATTTGATATTCACGGAAATTGAAAAGTGTATATTAAATTGAAAAGGTGCAAAGTAGGCTACAGTTTATTGTTTATTTTATTTTTTGTATGGGTTTTGTTAAAGTATAGTTTTTTCTTAATGGGTAAGCCTCTATGACTTCATTGAATGTATGCAAGAAGTCCAATATCATAATTTTCTTTGTTTGCTGGGATATTTAGTATATTGAAAGTGTTTTCATAAAAAGTAACTCCTTCTTAATTGGATGATTTCGATTAATGCCTCACGTACCGAATGATTTGGAAAATTAAATAAATTCAGGTTTTAGCTGTCTGGGCTTAAGTCGCGGAAAGTTTGATAAACAAGATTTACATATATCGGTATATGATTGTATTCGCTTGTAAAAGATTATTTGACACTATTGGAAAACCTAAGTACCTATAATCTTAACCTCATAGTGCAAGGTTATTCCAGGGTTATATTCAAGGTTAGGTAGTTGGTACATATTTACACATAAATAGGTATGTACATATGTTTGACATTTGTTTTCGCTTTAAAAATGTTATTTTATTTTATATGTATTTCGAAAAACAAACGTGAAGTTAAGTTTCAATTTTAAATCTCTATTCAAATAGAGTGGGCGCCGTGGCTCAGTGGTTAGTGCGTTGGACTATGGAGCAAGGGGTTCAAGATCGAATCCCAGTCGGGGAACACCTAAAAAGTTTTTCACGGCCCCACCTCTCGCGAGCGTCTGACAAACATCCGAGAGTACAGCTGTCTCGAGAAAGCTTCTCAAATAACAAATTGCCCTTCGGACACGGCATTAAACAGTAGGCCCCTTCCATTCGTGTCAAGAATATAACACGCACAACACGAATAGTTGTGAGAAGCTAGGCCTTGGGTCCCATCGACCTGTTGCGCCAACTATTTATTTTATTTATTTATTCAAATAAATACAAAAATGCCTTAGCTGTGCAAACATTGTTGTCGTCCGGTTTCTATTTAATAGTTCTTGTGTTCTGCTTCTGGAGTATTCTGGTCGTTTCGTACCACCTGCCATTATCTATCAGCTATCATACATTGAATATCGCATAAAAAAAAATCCTCAGTGTGAACAGCGTACTCGGATTCTTCGTCACTATAGCTTACCAATTATCCACATCAAACATAAGATTCGTTCCTTGGAATTACTAGAAAACTAATTGCGGCTCCCGGACTTCCTTAATCCGAGAAATTTATATTGTTGTTGAGACTAGATTACTTTCAACAAAGGTCTGCTTTCTTTTATTTTGACATTAAAAACACCAAATAAACTTAAATTGTTCAAGGACTTTGTTTTTCTGCGAATTGTTTTGAGATGATCGCTCACTTCGTGGAGGTAGCAGAGTTGGCATACAGTGAATAATGTTTTGAACGCTTTGTCTCTATAGGTTGCTTATATCGATCTTTTCAGCTTAAACCTGTTCTTTAAATGCATTCCTATTCTTTGAGTACATCTCTTAATTTGTTCGAAACACTCCAGCCTTGGATTTTTAGAACAGATCCAGATGGACTTCGATGTGACATTTGATATCCAGGGTTTTCGAATAAATTCTCAGTTGTGGGAGTCTTCATATAGCGCGCTTATTACAGCAGTGAGTTAAAACATTTTTAGTGTTTCCTTCCAATCAAAAAATACACACTACTTACCACCACACCACACCACACTACATAGCACACAAAAAATGGATTTTTTTTTATTACTTATTTTGCTTACTCAGATCTGACTATAGGGTTTTTTATTTTCTCTGATACAATTCAGAAATTGTCAAATATTTATGCACATTCTTTGTTTACGTTCCCTAGGTAAACGAGCCAGATTGTCCTTCGTCCTGATAACACAACGATTCAGAGTTGATGACTGTCTATTATGTCTGGATTTTCATAAAAATTCCTCATGTTTGCATATGTTGGGTTTTTTTTTTCGACTCCAAATGCATAGTTGTTCATTTTGGTGGTTTTTTTTCTGTTGTTTACACTCAAACCTTAACAAAAAAACTTATCTTTGAATATCTATTTTGGTGCTGAACCTTTCAGGCACAAACAATGGTCCACAGCGATCGTTAGATGAACCACCATTGAACCAACACCAGAGCAGTTTATTGTATGCTGTAGGGCAAATGTACACCAAGCAATTCAAATAAATAAACATTCAAAATACATACACACACATACGGAGATCCCCAGGCGAACGACTGAATAAAGGAGAATTCAAACATAAAGAAAAATGGCTCTACCTTCTGATGTACGTATGTATGTATGTATATATGTAGGTGGATGCATAGTACATACATTGGCGGTGGGTCTTCCATGATGTTTATCACGGCTTCGCTTTAGTTTGATTTCCAGTTCCAGTCAAAATTCCTTTTTTGACGCGTACTCACACACCGAAAAGATAACGTGTCAAAATATTCCGGTGGTGGTGATGGTGGTGGTAATCCATCTAATCCACCTGTGCGATATACATAGATGACCGCAGATGCAACAATATTTCTCAATTTGCAACCTGAAGTCGATTCGGTATTCGATTCGCAATTGCACACCGCACTGCGCCATACTTATGAATGTATGTATGTATGTAGTATGTATATTTTATTTAAATACCCGTTGGTAGGTATGTTAATGAATAACCTTTTCCGTGTAAGCCATCTCGAGGGAATATTGCTGGTTAGAGGTGGTTTTAAAGTTAACTAACCGCTTTCATATTAATCAGCATAAAAACTGTACTTTTGCTTGTATTTGCCAACATTTTACGAGGGAATTTACGCAACAGACTACAGTCAGTGCCAGAATAAAGTGCTAAATAAATATAGTTTTTGAAGGAGAGAAATAAAAAAGTTATAAGGTGTCGTAAATGTTCGTTTAAAGTTTCTCGATCATACGAATTAGTGGCCGTTATAAGACAGACGTGGATGAAGAACTTTTTACAATGAACAAAGATTGATTTTTCCTAAAATGCACACCTCCGCAACACGTAATTCCATATTGAAGCTTTGAAAGATTGCACAATGGGCGCTATGGGTCAATTGGTTAGTACGTTGGACTACGGAAAGCGGTTCCGGGTTTAGTCCCTTGACAACATTTAAAATTGTATGATCTGACAAACATCCGAAAGTACTACTGCTTACTACGGCTCCAGGCTCCAGCTAGGCCCTGTTCATTTTCTCGATTAAAATCGTTCATCACTGCAGCTTAGACTGCTGCATAAAGTGGGGAAAGAAAGACTTATCATATAATTCCTACAATACAGGTGGCATCTTTGTAAATATTGCCTTCCAAATTATGTAAGAGACAAACTAAAAAAACATTTTAGTTTTCGTGCGTATAACTAAATTATGTTCCATAATAATGTCAAAAACCAGTTCCAAAGGTCCATAGTGGCTAGTCCAGGTTCAGGACTACCGAAAACAAAGCTGAAAAAAAAAAATATTAGAAGACTTAGTTTGGTCTTGATGAACAAATATTTAAATAATACGGCTGTCATTAACTTATGCATATAGTAATGAAGGTGATTCCTAAAAAATATAGCGATATTAATTCATGGACTCGTTCTTACATATGTACGTATATGTACTTATGTATGTATATATCTACCCAATCACTCTTTAAATATGTTGTCATTAATGTGGTCAAGTCGAAACTCCGACTTTAGGATCTCTGCTAGCTCTCCTTTTGCAATCTTAGACCTGTAGCGTTCAGGACTATATCAAACTTGATAGTATTTAATTTAACCACCTTAACCAAGATTCTGTAGTACCACATAGTGAAATTAAGGTGTAGTCCCTGTGCCGCAGTGGCACGTATAATTTGAGCTTCAAGTAAGATCCGTGTATTAATTCGCGTGCTTTATTTATTTATTTGCTTTGCAATTTTCTTTCATAAATAAATATTTGGCAGGCACCACAGGAAGATTGTGTCGTGCCTTACTCCTTCAGTATCTGTCGTAAGCGTAATATTCAAATGTAAGCAGGTTCACCCCATCCCATAGCTATTGATTACCATTTGCCTTGTATGACAAACTTGACAAGGGTACGCTGGTAAGTGTTCTCTTTTAATCATTTTTTGCTTTTGAGTTAATTATTCAGTTTGGATGTACATAAGTAGATAGTGTTAACGCTACATAAGTACCTCTACACTAAAGTGTCACGAGTGACTGAGTAAAGAAGCCGTATGCACAACAGATAAATATGTCTAAAAAAAATCGCACTAATTACTAAAACTAACATTGCGATCAAAATACAAGGCTTAGGAGATGAAAAAAGAAATCTGTTATTTTTAAAAATATTAGTAGGCGTGTACTGCCTTGACAGCACTTACTTAATAGTATACATATACAAATGTATTGGTACTCCAATAATTTATTGAAATGGTAATAGCAAACAAAAACTATGAATTCTTATCTTGTAGTTTGACAATGTTTTATCACTTCATTTCTCCATTGGCGTAGTGTACCATAAAACCACGGCCTCGCTGTAAATGCCAATGGGTTCTTTCCAATAGAGTTTATCACCAGGTGAAGATCCGTGACTATCGTCCCTGCATTAAGCCACGTTTGAAATTCAAGCGAGTTTATTTTTCCCATTCTCTTCTCTTTCTCATACTCGTAACCGGTATGCGGTTTTCAGCTCTTTTTTAGACCTGAATAAAGAAGTGCATGTTTCTTCAGACACAAATACGATGTGGGTGTGGTTGTGGTTTCAATTTGTGTGTGTTTGTGCTGTAAGTAAGATTTGCTTTTATATATAATACATACATTTGTATGTCATTCTTTTTTTTTGTTTTAAATGGCTACGTGATGGTACCTATGCCATACATATTCGTATGACAAATAAGATGGGTTTTATTTTCAAACCGGTATTGACTACTCACATAATTTCTGTGAATTGTTATGAATGATTTTTTAAACAAAATTGCTAATAAAATGTGTTACTGGATTTACACAAATTACATTAAAAACATAGTGTTTTCTATTACCGTTGAATTACATACATATATGTATATGTATGTAGGTACACAACATTGGAACTGGTTTTCGGGACTTCATTGCTTGTGTGCTTACGAGAAATCCAATCATCGTCGATCGATGAAAACACTTGATGATCGCAATGTTGTTTATGTATATTTTTTGGTTTATTAGTGCAGACAAGAATTGATGTCTTTGTTTCGCGAAACCATTGAACCTTTTCTCCGGTTAAGGTTAATGTGCTGTGGGATACAGTGTGGCGAAACAAAAGCAGCTTTAAATATTCTATCGTTCTAGTATTATTCTGATATAAGTATAATAATATTATTTGTTTTCTGTTTACATTCATCATTCATATTGTAGGGTGAAAGCAAGAAGATTGAAGTTTGAGTTGAAGACCTTTCAAGGAAATGACAAGAAACAAGTTCGTTAAAAAGTTAGTGGTACCTTAGTGAACAAAACAAAAAGTTATTTTTTTAAAATATTTTATGGAAAGATCAGTTGTTTCTTGTTATAATTTAAAAACATTAGCAAAAAGAAACACCACAAACATTTCATAGTCGTGGAAGATCGCGAAAAACAAATAACAAGAACTTAAAAAAGGTCTTAGAAAGGAAGGTTTTTAATACTTGGAACTTTACATTCACCCAAGAACTGCAACTAGAAAGTATATCGAGGTGGTTCTCAAGTTTTACAGTGTATACAATTTTCGGAAGATCATATTAACAGGCCAATTGTTTTTTACAACGTCCTCATATCCAAAAAAATTGTCGGTTTACATTGTTGGTAAATGATTGTTAACGAACAATTTGTTGTCATGACTCATAGCATTTCACAGAACTTATTTCTTCAATACCGTATTGAATTTGAGAAGACCAACTTGCACCGATCTTGGCCACGTACATATTGGAAAGCAATCAGGATGAAGTCGAATCGCCATGCAATTGCCGTACTGGGCAAGGTATTGGGTATAATCATTATTAACTTTGACAGACAAAAATCAAAGTTGAAATGAAAATAGTATGAAATCATGGTTTAGCAGATTTTCTTGGTACCCGAAGTTTGGTAGGAAACCGATACCACGAAATTGAATACCTGCTGCTCATGTAAATGTACGTTGAGTTGCTTTATATTCTGCAACTGCAAATTGTGACAGTATCGTCCTTTTGGTTATTATATCTTTTACGGTATATGCGTAGTAAGATCAGCCATTTATACCATATATTTAAAATTTTTCATTTCGATTTATACTATATAGAATTTAATGTACAAAAAGTAAGAAAAGGTAAATGAACAGTAAGGAATCACAGAAAATAGGTGCAATATTTTAAGTCTGTTCAAATGCATACCTCATCGGAAGTTGGATTTTAAGTTCTTCTCTATCTAATTTAGTAAATTGTATCTGCTATACATGCTATACCTAAGATCACGACTGATTGATTTACTTTCATAATTAGATTTACTGTGTTTATTCATCACGGTGTTTGCCTTTTTATTTGATTTACTGTTTATACTCGTATTGAAAGCCATAAAATTGTATTTAGTAAACAATTTGGAATACACCCAAATTAAATTCGATGCTAAATGTTACGTTAAACATTTGGAGTGATAGTATTACGTTGCATTGGTTGGTTATTTTACAATTTATCATTTTTACCGAGTGATTGCATTTTCGAAACTTTTTTGAAGTCTGTCTACTCCAGGTACATATGCTTAAGTACTTAACACTGAATCCTTTTTGTTTTGCAATATTGATGAGCGAAGAATCGGCGTGGCTGAATTTGAGATGTATACATACATACATACATGCAAATGGCGGAATCATCGAACCCGCCTTTATATCCATCTTCACGGAGGAATCAAAAACAGACGAAAGGACTGGCTGAGGATTATTTTTAGAGAAACTACCAATTGCCTCTTCCATAAAACTCTCTAATCAATCACGCGAGTGTCTTGTGGAGGCCTGCAGGAGTTTATCCACTTTAAATACAAATTCAAGCCGTAACTTCAGTCACAACGAACTCAAAACTGCTCAAAAGATGTAAAGGGGAACTCAAATCCCCCAGCTTAAGGCACGGCATCTCGCTATGCTGGATTTCGAGCACATAGGCTTCCAAGTACATGAAACGACAAATAAACTAACTACAACAGGATCGGAATCGATCATTTGGTCCAACCGCCGATTAAACTCCTCACTTTTAAAATCTCCTTGGTCTTTCGCAACATGACCAATACTAGGTGGAGTGCACTGGACTAAGGACCAGAAAACACAGCAGTTCCTCCTCATGACAGGCCACAACCCAATGACGACCCACGTCAGAAAAATTGGAATCAGCACCACATATGTACATATGTACCTATGCAGAGGCTGCGGCGACACAGTCGCTTGGGTATTCGCTTTTACATGCGCATCTACATACATAAGTATTGTACATATGTACATTTGAATCCATCATTATTGTACTCCATGCATTTACACTTATTAAACAAAATGTTAAGTATATAACATATGTATGTAGATCATACGAGTACATACACACTTCACTTTAACAAAGTAATATGTGGACATATCTGTAAAACAACTTAGTATTCTACAAAACGTTCGTATTTAGAATATTGAATGCTTCGCCCAATTTGAAGCAAAAACAACTTTATCTTACAATCGTAACTTTAAAACCTATAAAATGGTCCAAATCGACCGAAAGGGAGTGTTCTTGTGTTTTTTTATGAATTTGTGCATATGCGGAAAAGGTTTATACAGGATATGATAAACATTTTTGTAAATAAATGACGTTACTTTATTTTGTGTTAATGGGCTTTTTGCGCGAGTCTCACACAAAATGATTCATCAAAAACTGAGGGAAATGTTGACCTTACTTAAAATTTTTAAATAAAGTACGGACAGCGCATAAATAAATTGCTAATCGACACTATGGGTGTGTGTTTGGTGACGAAAAACTTAGGTATGTTTTCCCATTAAAAAATTACATACACAAGAATCTGTATCCATGTTAGATAATGGATTTGGCCATGAATAATAAGTAAATGACAAGAACTCACTGAGGTGTACGTCACATATTATGAGTGTAATGAGTTGTAAGAAAGCTCAGTACAATGCAGGTTATTGTTAACTTTTAAAATGAAAATTGTTGGAAAATTTGAACGCAGTTGTCTTAGAAGGTTAGGGGAAATTGTAAATTACTAGTTACGTATGGATTTTGACTCTGTATCCACTTAAGGAACGTTTAAAGTACTTCGGGTAATTTAATCAGTAAATTGAATATTTTAAAAATCAAGGTTTTATAATATAACTTAATTTACATTGAGGAGATAATTGTATGCTACAAATTTATTAAATGAAGTCTACATAAGAATCTGTTTGATTAATATCTTGCGTACCATTTCCCTGCCAACAATCTCTAAACTTTCATTCGTAGTCTGTTATGACAGATTACAAAACTGTGGTAGGTGACTGTTCGGTTTGTAATCCATACTTACTTACTTACTTACTTACTTAGGTGGCGCTTCATTCCGGGGTGGAACTGGGCATCAACCAACAAGCCTTGATTGCCAGCAGTTGCGCACTAAAAGTTGGTTAAGGTCCTCTTCCACTTGTGCACGCCACCTAAGGAGAGGTCTTCCTCTACTACGTTTTCCCTTCGGCCTTCGGGTTAGAATCAAAGACTCTTAGGGCTGGAACATTGGTGTCCATTTGCTCTATATATGCTAACCAGTTCGTCGTTGAATTTTCTGCTCCAAAGCCAGGGATGCAAACTTGGCTGAATATTTTACGAAGAACCGTTCTCTTTTCTTCCGCCTTAGATAGAGTCTACTGTCTAGCGCCATAGAACAGAACTGCGATGTTCAAGATCTTATATAGAGTCCCTTAGTTTTTTGGGATCGGGATTGGGATTTAATTGCCTTCTCAACCCAAAGAATAGTGATTGGCAAGAGTTATTCTTCGGTTTATTTTTTTGAGGTGTTTTCAGAATTGATTGCAGAGCCGATGTAGATAAAAGTAGGTAATTCATAGGTAGTGTCAGTAGTAGTTCATGCCCGAAGTTGGGTTAACTGCTAATTGCAGTTTCGGAATGAAAAGTTTAGAATACGAAAATGGTGACTTACATACTTAACTTTTGACAAGTGAAGAGTATGTACTTTCGACATCGCAGCCTTTATACCATAGTACAACTCTATTTGTCGATGTCGCCTGCATATTTGCAGGAGTAGAGGAACTGCTGAAATATGGTACCGAAGCTATGAAGGCTTTCGTACATGGTCTTGAAGTCGCTTTGGATTTAATTTAACACAGAGATGCACATACTAAGCACGTAGGACTCACTGGAATACAAAGACAAAGGTCTTGTATGGAATATAAAATAAAGCTATGTAGAATAAATATTATGTATCCCACCCATGTTGTTGATTACAGAAACAACACTACCAAATTTGGTCAACCAAAGGTAATCCTAATCCTCGTTAAGTTCTCGTTTTAAGTCAAAACAGAAAATCTAAGAAGAAGTTATGGTACCTCATATGGTCGTTCTATTCAATGAGTATCTAAAGACTATCCGCCTTGCATTGGAAAAAACTAATAACTATAACTTAATGTCCACCGTCACGTCAACCAAGAGCTCAGAATTTATTTCACTATCAAAAGTGCTGATAATTAAAGCCCATATCCGCAGTGAATTGGTCCGCAACTAATGGTATTCAGGGTACAACTATGACACAATGGAAAACGTCAGTTTTCATACCATTATGCTTAACGAAAAAAGGAAGAAAATAGTGGCACACCACATGCAGGTCGATACCTAACGAGTCACCAGGTACATGATCCGCATAATGTGCATTTACACATAACACTGAAACCAACCAAACTCTCTTCCTCACACACACACACACTGGCTTATTCCTGCCCCACGTCGGTTACCCAGCTATTTTGTTTCCTATGGAGCCGGTGCCTCCCTTCTTATTCGCCTGGCTTCCATTCACAGCAAATGCCGCAGTATTTCCAAACAGGAAGGGTACTGTCCGCATTATCCTGTCCCACTAAATGTCCTCATAGCGCTTCATTCACAAAACGGAAATAACTTTGTTTTATGAAAGACGACGCCATAAAATATATGTTCACCAATTACGAATTATTATTCCCAAACGTTGAACCGTGCCGTCATCATCATCGTCGTCGTCGTCGTCGTCGTCGTCGTCGCGTTGTATACATATGTCTGAAAGGACCCGGTGGACTCATTTAATTCAAACCTGGGTGGGTGTTTAGATCGCTTTCAGGTTTAATTTAAATGGACGACATTTGCACGTTCTTTGTGACAACTTGTGCTACGTATCACTTCTGAAATCCATCACTTGTGTATGCCGACCTGAAACCGATGGAAACTATTGTGGAACACAATGTGTTGAAAGGAAGAGTTGTTACAATGAGCGTACAATAAATGCATTCAGCTGCAAAACTCCTAGCACTATCAATGGTGCCATCGAACAGTGGAACAATGCAAACAAGAGAACCTTTTTTTCCGCTTTTAGTTATCAGTTACTGGAATATGATGTGCACACTTCAGCCGACAGACTGATAATGTGCTGGGACGTATTAGCGACCTAAAAAACGGAAGCAAATCCGCTTCCTCACTTTCTGCACTGCAAATTATATTCCCGTTGATCATCATCACAGCGGATCAAAGTCACATATACCCCGGCCGGTAGGCAGGCAGGAAGGCTGAGCAGGAGCAGAAAGAAGGGAGCATGATGCATGCATGCAAAAACGGCACAATGGCATAATTTAAATGGGAGTATCCCGTTTGAAACACAATAAGGATATGGGACAATCTGTGCCTGGTGTACTACCTAATTTCAGAGAGAAAATGAGCAAATCCTAAGTTGACATGCATATGCATTCGCGATTGGCAGGATGACATATCTCCAACGAATGAAATTAGCAGAGTGTTTCCAGTTCTCTGAATTGTTCTCGTTTTCAGGATATGTACAGTATATCTGGGAGATTTACTGAATTTTGTGTGACTGTGTTTTTTTTTTGTTTGAAAGATATTAGCATAAATAGGTTGGCAAATGTAGGTAGTTTTTTGTACGGGAAGAGGGTGTATTGATTGCGTATCTTGTCGGCAGAGATACCCTCAGCTGGAGAATTTAAGTAGATCGTAAGCAGCAACTGCTCTGATCTTCAAAGACTAAATCAGGGTTTAATATTTGGGATCCGCGGGAAACAAAATTAAATGAATGTCTCCTTATCAATTGTTACCGATGCGATGGTCTGCCAGATGTGTGACTTATGCAACACGGACGTAATTGCTACAAAGCGACGTTTTCATTAACTTTTCCACTAACTGAACACCTTCAATATGTCTCCATACTTTATATTTGATTCAACTTTGACTTAGTTTCTTAGAATTTGGAGTAGATGCGTTGTGACACCTAATCTCGTTCGTAGGTTGAGCGGTTAGTACTTCAGATTACTGACAGGATGGTTGGAAATTCATATTCACAAACATATTTTTCCCAGCTCTTAAGTGTATAGCTGTCTTGAAAATGATTCTGAAACAAAAATTACCTTCGGACATTGAACGGTGCTACCAGATTGTGAGAAATTGGATGTTTGGGCTCGAAAGCAGCTTAAAGGGAACAAAAAAAGAAAATTCTCAAACAAATTTTGATTTCAGTGAGTGTTGTACTACATTTATATATGTAGATACTTAATGTTCAAGTTAAATAATAAAATTTAAAAAAACAAGAGCTCTATTCCAAGGGTATAGAGTGTAATACAATCAGTTAATTCAATTGGTTCATTTGAACTAGTCACTCTTGACCTTTTTTTCTTCATAATGTTAAACAGACTTGTTTTTCTATACTAAGAAAACTCGGAGTTACGTCTAACATATACCTATCTATAGGTTATAACTTCTAGAAATAAAAAAAGCCGTCTAACTCGCTATCTGTATTGCAAAAGTAATGAACGTACAACACAACCTTGTTTAAGAATTATTCTTTTTTTTATACTTAATAAACTCGCTTTCAGTTTCATATACATACACATATGTATGTATGCACATCTGTATGTTATTTTGCTAGCTATCGTAAAAATGCTGTTTAACTGGAATCTGTAGCTACGGGGTAATGAGGTAAATAACTAATAATTGTACCTGTACGTGATTTTCAAAAAATGATACAGTGAGTAGTCCATGGCAATTATGTTGTTATTGCCAAAATACACTTTTATTTATACGGCTAATAATAAAAGTCGTATACATTTAATTTGTGTCTGATAAAAATAAATGATTCATTTCGGTTTTAGATTCCCAAACAATTTTAAATAAATTGAAACTATTTTATTCGCATGTTGTTATCTTTTGAATCATTTAATATGAATCAATGTAAACTTTAATTTCTAATTTATTTTGTTTTTTTTCTTTTTAGGTGAGTTAGTCTTTCTTGATATTAAGATATCTATAAAATGCGGGTAAGCTAAATCAGTATACCTATACGCGACATTTTAAAACTTGTAGTACGGTTAGAAATCTCTACCATCCAGTCTTATTGTACACAAATCTTTCAATCAACATTAAATAAAAAATACGTGGAAGGATTATAATTAAAATGTCCTGGTGTGCAAATTGAAATATATTCCCTACCATGATAATATAGTTGTTAAATCGAAAAGAAAGGAAATCATTTCTTAAATGGATATTGGATTCGTAAAAACAATAGTGCACACTTTAGTTGTCACCAAAGTTACGAACTTTATTGGATTAAAGAAAGAAATATATCTGAAAAATTAAAATCTATCATATCTATATTTGCATTGTAAATCAGCATTAACCCTATTATTGACGACGAGTTGCCATAATTCGTACGCTTGTGGCTTGTACTGAAAAACCTATTATTTCGTTATATTAAGCAATGGAACCTTTATACGACGAAAATTTATGATTTCAGGAGAATCAATTTCACTAGGTAGCACCTTGTGAACGAAAACAACTTTTGTAATCCTTTCTCTAGATTCCAGCAATTCCATACAGATTAATTTTAGCCTTGATTGATATGAGGATAATATATAATCATCAGAGCACAGAAGACCTCTCGAAACAAAAAAATCGTTTGGACAGTTTCAAGTCTATTAATGTTATTCTTATAATAAGGACACCAAACCACAAAACCATGTTCCAGCTTCGGTCAAATGACACATACATACATATAGTGTCTTAATAACATAAAAAAATTCAAAAGCATAACGCCTAATCATTCCACATGATCTATTAGCCTTATTGAAGATATAGTCAATAAAATGTAGTCAATAATATCAGAAGGCGTAGTTTCATACTGAAGATGAGATGCAAAAACCAGAAAGGGAGGTGGTTTAATATACAATTCACATCAAGATCAGGAGTAGTTTGTGTGTAAGCATTTGCAATATGAGCGTCAGGTTCAGCAATAGCCTTTTCCATTTGTACCAAGGGCCCAATGGGTATGGTTACAGCTACATACATATGTACTGATGTGGGTTCCAATCTGCAAAATTATAATTCAATTTTGCAATTCATGAAGAAGATCTCCATCTGGTTATCGACTTTAAGGGTATGAATGACAGCCTTAAAAAAATACTATTGTAAATATATCTTCTTTCGCCTTTTCTTTAGAAAAGACCTCTGATTTAGACAGTGCCAGACAGATGCACAAGAGATGGAAAATCCTTAACTCCTCTTCGTGAAACTTTAAGTCGTTTTGGAAGAAGTTTAACTATTTGCACTTAAGCATATGGAAGATAAATATGATGCAACTCTTCAAACACTAAATAGACTCAGTAAAGTAAATGTAGTCTAATAAAGTATAAAGTTGATGGTGAAAATCTTCCTAATTAATATTTTAAATAATGTGTACAAATAACACTGATGGGACTATAGTCTACACTGTACACTCCAGTGTACATTCCCGGACCTCAGATCCGAAGGTTATTGTCTCTGTGACAACGATACAAATCAGTAATCACCATTAACACAGCTCCTACATGAACTTAGAAAAGACACAGCCATTCATGAACTGGTGTCGTTGTTGTTTTGGTAGAACTTTATTAGACTGAGACTTAGAACAAGTTTTCGTCCCGGTATGCAAAAGAGAGTACCATAATGAGGGTATGCTATTTCATGACATGTAATACAGTAAAATCATGAAACCCAAGATGAAGCAAGAGCAAACCATGACGTGACGGTACACTGCATTCTGTCCACACATTCCAGCCACTGTTAAATGTATTATAACTACATATTTGTTTGGAATCTTTAATTGCTTGCACACATGTATTCAATGCCATCGGTTTTATGTTTGTTTAACTTTTACCAATGGAGAACGCTTCTCAAACGCAGCAAGATTTTGAACGACATGTCTGCATTCGATTCGCCGGCTGAGATGCGGAGGAGCCTTTTTATAGCTGACTATTGAGGCCACCGCGTGTATATAATTTGTGTTTTAATGCCTTAGCCAGATATTCCCGCAGCTTATTTATTTATCGATGTCGTAACTCATAACTGTGGATCTTAAAAAGGTCACTGCTTCCGTATGTAGGAATGAGGTTCACGCTTTTTGAACGCATCTCACCCCTAAAACCCTTCGTGAAAGTGCGTTAACTCTGTACCCCACATGGTGTGTTTGAATTAAATATGAAAGTTAACTCCTACACTTTGAAAGATTCCACCGCCACCCGAAAAGGCTATGAATATACGTTTTCGGCAATTACCATACAAAGGACATATGTTGAGCAGAATATCCCTTCTACAAAATGATGCGGAATTTATCGATTTTTTTACATGCTTCGCAGTTGTATGATAGTCAAGGGAAAGGGAGAACAAAAACCAAGGAGAGAACATGATCAAGTAGACGGGCGGAAATCCAAGCCTTCGCCATGTCAATTGCCAAATAAAAGGAAATTTATGCCTGCTCGCCAAAACGTTTCATTGTACTGGGCACGATTTGGGCAATGAAGTACAGGGCTAGGGGAGGATACGAAAAAAAAAAAGGAAAAGGAACTCAAACAACTGCTCGTTGGTGTTATTATTGTCCATTGACTGTCGATGAAGATGTCCGAAACACGAATGTCGGAATAGAGAGTACGCCACAATAATGGTGAAACAAAAGATTTTTTTTCTGTGTATACATTCAGAAATAAAGTGCACGACTGGGTCGTACGTACTTGCACCGTAATGCTATAAGTGTATAATTTTATCAGGATTAAAGTCCAAGTCTTGCTCTTCCCAGTAAAGTAGGCGTGGCATTCCTCGTTTCGATGGAATAATAGTCATAACATTGTAGGAGTTTTGTTTTTATAAAAATGCCCATAAAAAGTGGGCGTGGCCAGATAGGACGTTTGAGTGAATTATAGAGAATTTTAAGGCCTATTACTTTGCTTAAATAATTTTTTCTCAATTTCTAGTAAAAATTTGGAAAAAAAATAAGTTTTATTAAAGTGGGCGTGGCATTCCAAAATTTGGTATGCCATTATTTTGCACTTGTCTTATAACCTACAAATAATAATTTTTAGCCCAATCGCCGCACAAATACCCGAGAAACAGCTGATTTTCAATATTACCGTTATTCGAATTTTTCGTGAAAAACGTGGTATGCCACCTCATAGCATATGCCCAAACTAACCCACACATCAAATTTTATCGAAATCGTTAGAGCGGTTTTCGAGAAAATCCATTTTAACTGAAATCGGCCTTAAGTAAACTACCCCTAATTTTGAGGTTAGAATGAAAATTCAAATTTCGCCTCTAGGGAATATCCCACAGACCCTATATATGAAGTTTGAAGCAAATCCGTCCAGCCGTTTAGGCTGCAGTCGAATATACAGACAGACAGACAGACTGACAGACAGACAGACGGAATTGCCGGACCTACTTTTTTGGACTTCTCCACCATAGTAATGTCAAGTTTGATTAAAATCTCGAATTCGATTTTTTTCACGATTGCAATACTTGCCCTATAGGTATAGGTGCAAGTAAAAATACTGGAGAAAAATGTTCGTTGCTAAACTTTACAGGAATATCCTTTTCTGTATTGTCTGACGTTTGTAGTGTTGATTAACTGTGGACCGGACAATACGTTTTGGCGTTTCTAATGGCGCCAGCTTAAATTTCGATTGAGTTAAGTTGCTTTTATAAGATGCAACACGAGAAATAATTTTATACATATAGGAAACATGAAGTGGCATTTAAATGTGAAACGAAAATGGACATTAATCCTTAGTTCATACTGACAAGTATGTATATATTTGAACTTTTACAGCGCAAGTTCAGTGACAAAATGCGTTTTTTGGGGTGAAACACAAATCTTTGAGATATTTTGGCGGCGTTCGGAAAAAATACTGGTGGTGTGACGACCCTTCTTTTCGTGAATAAAGAGGGGTGATAACGTTTGGTGGAACTCCTTTGTTTTGGACTTGTTTTATATCTTTACCTATAGTTTTGTGCCACGTCTTCCTAGATATGATTTAGTTATTGAATTTAGTCCATCTGATTCTGGGAGTGTGACTACTTCTGGAGGAGTGTGACCTTGTTTGTTCTCAAACATGGGGCTGGTACCAGAAAATCCATTGCTTTAACTGACATTCCTTAACTATCTCTTTCTTGCAGCATTATTTGAAAAGATTGAAGGATTTGGTCGCCGAATAAGACTTGGATAGGCGAAGTAAATTATAGTTTCGGGTGGATAATGACAATATTTGGCCATTCAGGCATTGCGCATCAACTGAAACCACAGCTATTTGCCCCTGTACTAACTTTTATTGTTTCATCAAGGAGGGAAACTTACATACCTGAGATTAAGAATAGATCAATGTTGTTTGGACAATTATTTTTTTTTATTTTACATAGAATACTATATGTATGTACATTGAATATGTTATCTGACTTACAAATGTATGTATTCAAGTACATGTAGGAATGATATGATTAAAGAAATGGTTTGGTCTATTTATGGTCCAAATTAAGAGTACCTTTTTTATGGGCGCCGTGGCGCCGTGGCTCAGTGGTTAGTGCGTTGGACTATGGAGCAAGGGGTTGTAGATCGAATCCCAGTCGGGGAACACCTAAAAGTTTTTCACGGCCCCACCTCTCGCGAGCGTCTGACAAACATCCGAGAGTACAAATGTCCTCAGAAAGCTTCTCAAAGCCCCTTCCATTCGTGTAAAAAATATAACACGCACAACACGAATGGTTGAGAGAAGCTAGGCCCTGGATCCCATCGACCTGTAGCGCCAAGTATTTATTTATTTTTTTTTTATGGACGGGTCCTGAGCAACCTTATAATGATTTACATATAGCTGCAGTAGTTTCACATATCTTGCGTTTCCGTTATCATCTTTGGCTGTGGGCGGTCTTCTTACAGAGAAATTCTGAAAATTTTTGTAGGATGCGGGAGACTACCCGTTCTATTCGAATTTTGTGTCTAGAGGTAGATACATTTTTGTTTTAAGTAACGAAAGGTTGTCGACAGACGTGATTAAGATTTTGATTTTGATTGAATTATATTTTTTGATAAATGTACATGGCTTTCGGAGTTTGTGCTACATGCTTCATCATTTGACTTATTGTTCACGCCCAACTTACGGCCAGATATTTCGGAGAATCAATCTGCGATACTTCGTGGATGTTTAGTGTCTCGGACTACTGAGCTGGAGGTTTATTTATAGTCCCATCTCTCACGATCGACTATTATAAAAAGCTTGTCTTGGAATAAACTGGTCTTGGAATACTATATTAAACAGTATTTATTCGTTTTAAGAATAGAAGATAGATGATTCTGGGGCCCATGAACTTTAAGCCCCAATTTTTTTTAGTTTTATTGCGCAATATTCTCATATACATACATATAGCCACTCACTTATTTAGCATAAGTCTTCTTATGAATTCAAACAGTCGGTGGTCATTTTATAAGCCTAGTTCTAGAGACCTATTCATTTATTTACTCTTTAATACAACCACAATTCTTGGCTTTCCAACTCTTCAAATCAGTTGATTCAGATTCGGATGGCGAGACTGTTCTGCATGTCAGATTCCTCTTTCTAACATTTTGAAATATCCCTGCATCCTCTGTTACAAATTTTTCGTTGTGAACTTTCCCCTTGGACTCGGCCGACTTGCATATCCGTTCTGTGGGTTTCTTAGAGGTTTCTTTCTTCAGGTGTCTACATTGACAGAGTTTCTTGTTCTTCCTCTATTTCGTGTACCTTTTTGGTGCCGCACCTTGTGCAGGAACTTTTTGCTTTTTCTTATGCCGGCGCTGGAAGAAGTCTACCATTGAAAGGGTGGACCTTTGCGTTATAGATACCTAAAAATGATTCCCATCTAATTTTGAATAACTGTCAATAGTTAACGAAACGAATCGTGTATTTATCTGAACATAATAAGCAATTAACTAAGCTGGGCTTTAACATCAATTTATTAAACTATTATTATTCATTCGTTAGGTATATCTTCAATAAAATCAAAACAAAAGTAAATGCTATTAGCAATTCAGTTCCCTTAGCTCTAATCTGCACGCAAGGCAAAATATAAACAAATTGCACTCTACTATCCCTAACTGGGATACCTTCACCCCTCCTTCAATCGATTGAAACGGGTTCACCTAATTCAATATACACCCTCAGCGAGAAGTCTGAACAGACATTTATTGCATACCAATCCACAACGGGGAGTATTTATTTAGGGCAAGAGTCCTTATTAGCACTTAAATACACTCGGAAAGTGAAGCGGTATGACTGCCCTCATTCACGAAAATATTAAATATCCTGTTTATCCTCGATTCAATAATATTTTTTCCGCATTTCTAGCGAAAGTAGGTTGCCAATTGCCTGCTTTAGATATCCTCTTTACGTGCCACTGTTAAATATCATCATACCTAGGAATGGAGGAACAGAAAATCAGTTAGTCAGCACTAACCCGAAAATTCATTACAAGTTGAATATTTGAAGAGCGGTTTCCTAATTTAAAGACGTAATTTTACGTTTAGAATCCAAATTTAACGTAATCTGCCGTGCTACATAGCAGACCGATTGCAGGTAGAGAGAAGCATATTGGAAATGTCAGTCAACCGGTACCTTCGGGCGTTTGTGTAGGTTTCATCCTGCAGAATTTGTGCAAGGATCGAAACGAACAAACGGAAAAGAAATCATGAAACCATGGCACACCTTAATTGGGTCATGTCGAGGGAAGATGTTTCAGATACTGAACAGTGAAAATTCTACGCTCGCTTGCCTATAGCAGGCAGACGATCCAGGGGAATAGATGACGTGCGCAAATATTGATGCTAGGAGGCAATCGCTGAGAACCGCCCTAAAGAGTTGCCGGTATTATCTGTATACATGTATCGCATACACATTGCTTATTCAGGGGACGAACTATGATTTGCAATTTTGAAGCAGTCAAAAGATGCCTGTTTAAGTTAAGCACATGGCACGATTCTTTTTGAATTGCCACCGCAATGTGCACCAATGTGCCTTTTACTTCCGGGTATAACCACGTTTAATTCACGTGAACGAACAGAAGAAAAAACGAAAAAGAAATCTTATTAAATATGGACACACAGGCTGTGATCCGCAAACCGCGGCGGCAATAACCCTCCGCATAAATAAATCTGCATATACAATGGAGATATATACAGTATACATGTATGTATGTAGATACATGCATAAATCAGCTCCGCCACTGGAGAATGAAATTCATAATTAACGCACCTGATTCTTAGGAATCGAACTTCAAAGGAAACAGCAAAACACAGAACAGAGGCGATATTTGTATTTCTGCTACAATACACTAAAGAAACATCAGTACATAATGTATCTGAGAATTGATTTCAAATACGAGGTGAATCTTTGAGATACTTACACGTAAGAGGCGATCTTAACGAAAATGTTTATATTTGCCATTGAGGCACGTATAATAGAGAATTATAAAGAATTATAACTTTTAATTACGCTGGTAAATATGCGATAAAATGTGATTGGAGACACAAAAATTATTTACATATCCTTTCATTTGAAAAAGAAGTTATTAAAGTGAGCAATTCTCAATTTGGCTAGTTAAATGGGTTACTTTTACGCTACTCAAGCCTTAAAGTCGAACAGAGATTTTTTAAGATCTTGCTATCTGCTTTATAAGGGAATAGATACAAGGGCGCCGTGGCTCAATGGTTAGTGCGTTGGACTATGGAGCAAGGGGTTCGAAGTTCGAATCCCAGTCGGGGAACACCTAAAAAATTTTCACGGCCCCACCTCCCGCGAGTGTCTGACAAACATCCGAGAGCAAACATCTGCCTTCGGATACGGCATTAAACAGTAGGCCACTTCCATTTGTGTAAAGAATATAACACGGACAACACGAATGGTTGGGAGAAACTAGGCCCTGGGTCCCATCGACCTGTTGCGCCAAGTATTTATTTATTTTTTAGATACAGTAGCAATCTGTAATGCAGATGTTTTATCAAACAGTGTTTTTTCAACTGGGCGGGTTTTTAAAACATACATATATTGCATTAACCATATCTGCATATTTAGCAGACCTGACTAAAGTTTGTCAGGAATACAATTACTTGCTAAACCACACTCTGCAACTTCAAACCACTCTCCCTGAAGACGAAACTGTCGCTAGGTAATACTTCTTTTGAAACCATTCGAAATGCACTGACAACCCTTAGATCCTAAAGTCATGACTTTTCTACAAGTTACATCTTCTCAACTGTCTTGTTACAGTCAAGTATAACTTCTTCAATTGTTGTTGCTACGACCACCATGGGAATGTCATCCCCGAACTATGATTTGAAACCGAGCAACATCCCATTATGGCCAAGCAATACAGTTTCCTATTACATGGACATTTTATTAAGCTGGTGTAAGCTCATTTTCTTTTATTTTTTTTTTAAGCTCATCACAGTATACATATTATATTAAGTCTGAATATGGCCGGGGGCCATAGGACTCCGTTTGCTAAATATGTATGTAGGTGCTTATTGCTTAACATAGATAGATGGATACCTTGATTTGACAAAGACTTTCTGTAATGCCTTCCCAGTTTGGCGTGATAAACGCCTTTTATACATCTAGCATTATAATAGCCCGGTATTTGTTATCCTCATTTGCCTTTCCAACAAACTTATTGACTCTACCGTGGAGCGTGACTTATGAAAGGTGCTCAAGCTTAGAGCTTAGTTTCAATACACAATTCGTTGGGAGACTATTTACTAAATTGCTAATTTCTGTAACGAATTAGTGTCAACATTTTGGTTTTTCAATAGTTTTCGGACAGACAAAGTATACAGTCAGAGTCATTTGAGCGGGAGAAGCCCTACTCAGACAGCCTTTTTGGAAATTTATTGTGGAATATTTTTAGCGTGATTCTTCAGTAATTTACTGACAGAGGTTGTGCAGTCAGATGTTTGATCTGTAGGTAATAATTTATTGTTCTATAACTATCTAAAATTATTTTTCTTCGAAGTTTTCTTTTGGGAAGAATTTGACAATTATTCCTCAATGCAATTCCTGTTGCATTTATGTACATACCACGTAAAACATTGTATAACATTAGTATGCTTGATTTATAAGACATCTCTTTTTCCTTTTACAACTATTTTGTATTTTAAACTATAACCTATAGCAATGAGTTACGTGCTGGGAAAATGTTGTTCGTTTACCTCAACCGGATGTTAAAAATTTACATACATGTAACCAAATGTGTGTATCTAATTCGTTGTTAGTATTATAAATGTAAACCCTTGACACATGTTCCGGTGGTTAGCCTGATAATCAAAAAAGCCATTTTCCACCCTCCGATTTTAAATTCTTTGCAAAAAAAAATTATTTTTCATTCATAGGCACCGTATATCAACATTAATCTCAAATGAAAATATTCCAACTGAATTGCAGTTTTGGGTCAAAGATTACAAAACAGCAGAGTCGCGTAACGAGAGGTTCATTCTCCTGTGGCAATCGACACGTACTGCAATACCTTTGTACGACGACGGCGACGTTGCGTCTCTCACAATTGGCAATTGCGTGACAGCAAAGTCCAACTCGAACTCTGAAAAACATAGCATGTCTGGGGTGTGATTAATAGTGAAAAAATGTTTACATCAACTCTGTGGCTTAATCGTTTTACAGTTCAGAGATCCTCATCGCCATCTGCGGGGGGATACTAGAGGAGTTTGGCTTTAAATCAGATTGATGGACATACATACATGATAAGTGGGTCAGCCTCTGAATGCGCAGATTTCCTTGGTAGCACCCGTTTTCTAAACAAAAGGATCACTTCTAAGTTCATAAATTAAGCAAATATTTGTTTGTGTGTCAGACGAAAATATCTCAAATTAAGTATAGCAAAAGGCACTCGCAATCCTTTGGCATGTTGACTAAGAACTTCCAAATTCTCAATTTCGGTTCAATCCGCTATGCCTCGTGGTGTGCCTCATGGTGCGCTGATGGTAGTTAGCTCCGCGTAAAAGTCTGTACAAAGTTTGTTTGTTCCACTTATGGTGCCGTAGCCCCGTACGTAATGTGAACGGAAAAGTGTCTGTGCTGAACGGCGGCGTGCCTCGGTAAGGGACTTGCCGGGTGGTATTTTGTTGGTATAATGCAGCAGTTAGTTTCTCAATCTGGGTCGCATCCCAATAATAATTTGTGTTGGCTAAACATTGAGGTTGCGGGTGAGAGAGCCAGCTCAGTGGTGTGTGGTTGGGGGTTGATTCTCCTTGCAAGGCAGGCCAGCAGGGTTTCGTTTTGCCGCATTTGTATTCTCCATAGGATAGCCTAAGAAAGAGGAAACAGGAAAAACCGGGTTAATGGACCTTTGCATTGCAATCAATTACTTTGTAAACTGAGTAATTTTTCTGCAAAGATTATCTTCGGTTTGAAGGAGCTCATTAAGGCATCGTCTGGTGCGACCACAAAGAAGATAGTGCTTAAGCATCGTCAGGGTAGGCAGGACTTGAGATTGCGTTTTCGAAAAGTGAAATGATAAAGAAAACTTCTTGCAATTATTCTATTGCAGGGCATGTGATTAGATTCGAAACTGCTGATTAACGATGTTGCCGAAGCCAATAAGGCGGGCAGCAAGTCTTTGATAAAGTCGCGTTGAATATTCAACTTTTCAGAAGAAAAGTTTTGGTGTTTAATAACCTCGGATTTTTCTTGGGTTCGCGTCAGAAGCATTTCCCTCGGTTCGCTTCATTAATCAATTTTTGTTTCGACCGTCGGAGGCGGTGTTTGATTTATAGTTTGTTTATCAAAGTTTGATAAAAAGCGGTCAATGGTAGTATTGACTCGTAGTGTTTTTGAATAATTATACACTGAAACGATTAAAATGAAAATTAGTTAAAAATTAATTGCTACGGGCATTCTTTGTTTTTGTGTGTGTAGTGTGGTGTCCAAAAAACAACGAAATAAATAGTTCAAGATCTATTACATACATGTCTGTATGTAGATATATATCTCATTTTATATAGCCAACTTTTCCAGTCTTGTCATAGCGTCGATAACTGGAACCCGGTCAATCTTTGTGCTCATTATCTAGATCTACTTCGTAATGGAGCCTGTGGTTGAGTTTGATACAGGCTCCGCATATTCAAATCCATCCGCTTAGGTTGGGCAATTTGTGTTGTTGCCTTTGCCAAATCTGTAAAGACAGGCCTTAGAATATAACATACAAGCAGGGGGAGTCACTCACCGGCTTCCTTAGTAGCAGACCTAATACAAAGGCTTGTAGAATGGCATCTATGATGTTGTATAGCTTAGATCTATCACTGGTGTTGTAAGTCAGTATCCTGTTTTTAAAACATTTTGGGAAAAAGGGTACATATTTGCCCTAAATGAACACTATGTACATATTTGAATGTTGTAGGTTAGAATGCCTTAAGGTGCAAGTAGAAGGTGTACACTTTACAATGTAAATGGAATTTTGCAAAAAATAATTTCTCAGATATAAACGCTAAAAAATTGACCACACGATTAGCATCGCATATTATTTCAATCCTTACAGAAAGACCTGGACAAATAAAAGGAAAGGTTTATATACTCGTCCCAAGATGTCCCAAGATGTATGTATGTATAGGTACGTGTTTTCAGTTTTACCAATTGTTCAAATGGCGTAGAAAACTAGAAAAAAATCTCACCGTGGAATAATATGGTAAATAGTTTTTCTTCTTCGTTTGCGTTACATTCTTACCTAACAATGGCACCCAATTAAGTGAAATGGGGTGATATGACTTCATGCCCTAAAAAGCGTTATAGCTGTCCCCAATGGTGTGCAGTGAACACGTGATAAGAATTTCCTTTTATCTACAGAGTGAACAAAAAGAGGGAAATCTTCAAAGGAAACTAACTTTGGGAACATGGGTGAAAATAATTCGAAAAGACACTCGTAGCTACTTATACGTATACATACATATGTATGTATTAACAATGTGTGATTAAAGAAACTACGCTCGCCAAGTGCATTTCCTTAAGAAGAATCTCATGAGATAGGGAGAAAAGAGTATTTTTTAAGAATTATTTTCCCTCTGTAAAATAACTTGAGTTAAGAATTGATTTTTCAATGAGAACTAGTGATTAATGTGTTTCAAGTACTAGTGTTAGGTCAGTCAAGTGGCTCTATATGCACATTATTTTGACTAGTATGGGAACATATGTACATATGTATGTATGTCAAAACATCTGATGTCTTGTCGTACATACATATGTTTGTATTATCAAAAATACATAAATGAGCATATATGTATGCACAAACTGCGTACTGGCATAAGGAACACAATTTGTGTATCTTCAGCATTTGTTAAAGAGAGGTCAAGCGAGAGAGAGAGTAGGCTTAAGTCCTTGCTTTTACCAACCATTCGTGTTTTGTGTTTGACACTTTTGAAAATACTAGATAGTATACTGTTTCTTATATATGCTGAGAATCGTTACAAAACCTTGTTAATATTTAGGATAAGAAACTTGAAACTCCGTCCAGTATACTGGCGTTGTATTACATATTCTGGCCTTAAGAAATTGAATAACTCGAACTGTCTGTTACCAACATGAGGTTATAACATGAGCAACACAAAGTAAGTGATTGGAATGGATTGAAGATGGGATGCGTGCTTTTTGGTTTTGTCAAGCTCCAAGTAACAACTTCTGATTTCTGAAAGTGAACTAGTCCACATATGATCAAATTGTACATTGGCCATAATAACTGCAACTGGTTAAACTAAAGAGTCTTGGGTAGAAATTTACTTCCTTGTTTCAACTCCTAATTGATAAATTAAACCGAAAGAAAGAAAACAAAAAAAAAACATTTTCTTACCACTGTATTTTGAAGGTAATTCAAAAGGTTGCTTTCTTTTTTATCCAAATCAAGTGTATTGTCGTGTATATAGCACATGCAGGTGTATGGCACGTGTATCAAGAACTACTACGCAAAAACAAAAGAACTCATATCATTTGTCATACCTTTGTCAAAAATTTGCAGACATAAGAGAAAACATACTTAATGCATATTAATATCAACCTAATACGTACATACATATGTACATATTTATTATAAACTTAAAAAAATAAAAAGTAGACTTTTTTTAGAGAAAACGAAAAACCGAAGCATTTTTGAGGATTGTAGTAAATAAACCTAATTGCAAAATATCAGTACACGTTAATTAAGACACACAATTTTGAATATACATATATCACTTAATTATTTTTTATTGTTTTTTAATTTTTTCATTATGTTACTGAAATTACTGCAAATTATGCTGTTCTAAATAGCAAAATTCAAAGTAAATATTCCTTTTTCTCAAAATTAATAAAATAAGATTAAATATTTGTATAAGGTTGTTGTTATCTTTCATATAAAACGCAAATGTTAAAAGATTAATGTCCGGAATGACCACCTTTGTTCTTAAGGTCAGCATTTATTTGACCAGGCATGGAATCTATGAGTTTTTGGCACTTACTCACAGGAATGGCCTTCCAATGACTTACAATTGCAGCCCACAACTGACAGCAATGTCTGTGTTGCCAAATTCTTCAGTTCCGCCCATAAATTCTCAATGGGATTGAGATCGGGGGACTGAGCTGGCCATGGTAACACCGAAGCTTGATGATTGCTCAACTAAGCACTCACCAATTTCGATGAGTGCTTGGGATCATTCTCATGTTGGAAGTGCCATCTTAACGGCATATTCTCCTCAGCATACGGTAACATCACATCTTTTAAGATATCACGATAAATCTCCTTGTTCATGATGTGTTTTATTTGGATAATGGGCCCAACACCAAACCAAGAAAACAGCCCCACACCATGACCATCCCGCCTCCATGTTTTATGGTTTTTTGTAAACCGGAAGTGGAAATCTTTTCCCTATGACCGCCGAACATTTCTCTCACTGTCAGAACCAAATGAATTTATTTTGGTTTCATCACTCTAGAGAATGTTACGAAACATCACTTTGGAGGGCTTTCTAAAAGTCGATGCAAAATTCTTTCTGGCTCGTATGTTTCTTCTGCTTAGCAGTGAAAGTTCCACTTCGAGGTAGGTCATTTTCCAGGAGCCTTCTTCGGACACTCACTATGCTACCAAAGTCAAGGGCAATTGCTCTTGATGACAAGAAGGAGTTTTTTTGGCTAGTAGCACAATATGAGAGTCCTCAGTGGGAGTCGTTTTTCTCGACCTACCTCTTGTTTCTTGTGCTGGGATTTTTGAAAGTGCATTGAAAACGAACTTGATCACCCTTTCCAATGCGTTTGCAATAAATTTTTAAGTCTTTCCTTTGTCTCGGAGATTTTTTTTATAACGCGAACTTCTTCATCTGACCAATGCATATTACGTCCCATATACATTAAAAAATTCACAAAAGCATTTGTAAAATTACGTACAGTTTTCACGTACAGAGTAAGAAGTAATAACATTTTCACTGCTTTTTAATAAAAACATCAACAAACAAACGAAATTCCCTATTATTTTGAACAGCCTAGAAAACACTTGTTGTATATTCCGCAGCATCAACTACACAAATGATTAATTGACTAAAATACTGTCAAAGGAAAGATAATGCAACTGTGTAAATAACGGTACTAATAACTATTCGGAAAGAGGATCAAAAAAGGGCAGTGAAATTCCCTATTATTTTGAACAGCTCTGTATGTACTATACATTTTTTTACGGTCCCACCTCTCGCGAACCTCTGACAAATACCCGAGAGTGTAACTCTAATGAAAAAGCTTCTTCATAAACAAATTGGTCTTCGTATACAGCATTAAAGAGTAGGCTCCTTATAATCGTGTAAAAAATATAACACGAACGGTTGGGAAAAGCCAGGACCGGGGTCCCATAGTTTGTATTTTGAAAGTTTTCCATAATTCGCTTGAACACCATATATGATGACGCCTCATGTGTAAAAAAAATTAAACATAAAATTGGATCAAAGTCTCATAATGGTTCATGTGTCAGCTGGTAGAGTTAAAAACTCCAGTTCCCAATTCGATCTTCCTTGAATAGTCGGTATTCTTTTAGGCATTCCCTATCGCTACTATTGTAGACTAAATCCGTTTGAACGCAAGCGAATAGATCGTCTTTCATATATTCATATTCGTCTTTAGCAATTTCCAAAGAATAAAAGTGCTTGTGTGCTGAGCAGTTCTAGTCTCCTTTTTGGAACTCCATTAGGTAAGGAGCCCCTTACATTTTCCAATTACCTTGCTAGTTGATAAGGAAATATTATACTTGTAACATATGCTTTGTAAGTTAAAGCATCCTTATTTAATTTACTTACAATAATTTCAGACACAGAATTATATTTCAGTTCCGGTTTGGGTTATATCTTAGTTAGCCATACTGCATTTTCTTTAGTCAAAAGTAAAAAAAAAATATCTAATCACTTACATTTTCTTTATTACAGGTAAGACCTTGGCCACATCACCTTCATTTTTTTATTCTTGACCATCATATGTGAGTACATATTTCCGAAAGACTTTATCAGGCCCGCATAGATATGGAGTATGCGATGGGAATAGACATCACTTAGAAAATTAAATTTAAACATAAGTACATTAAAAATACAACAAATCACTTTTACCATGCCACCCCAACCATGTGTCGTCTCGACGTTTCACATTACATTCCTCATTAGCGAAGAACAGAGATAATTACTGGAAATAAAATTATCTTCATCCATAGAGTGTTGGGTATAGCCTGTGCAATGACCTTCTCTGGGCGCTCATACATACATAAATTTATTTTTATTTTATTTATTCATTCCCTTGAAAAAACGTTCTGTTCTCGAAACCACATGTTGGGAGTACTGTGCCGCGCCACGTCGCCTGCGAACATGCCGCCATAGTAGATCTAGATCGAATATTCATGTTTCCCAGCGCTAGAGGTTGCCACGTCGGGCCACTGATCCTCTGCATACATTTGAAACCAAACACTTTAATTTTATGCCATATGGGTACTTTTTCTGTCGTTTTATGTGTTTCCGTTCCGGATGTGGAAAATGGCGACTAAAGTAAATAAAAAACAACGAAAAGTAATCCCAGAACCTATACTTCTCGAATTCATCGCAAAACAAGGAAGGAAGAAAAGGAAGAAGAAAACTGGACGGATTAATGGCCCCAGCTTCCGCGAAGACGATTCCAAAAAGTGAAGTTCTCAAATTCTGTTGCATTCAAAGTTGAACGCGCCAAAATGGCAGCCAGAGTATGGAAGCCTTCCGGTGTGTATTTAAATTGCAACAGAGTCCTATACTACCACAGTGGCTCTATGCGGTGCACGTAAAGCGCAGTACATACAAAGGTCGATAAATAATACACTTTCTAATATACATTTGTACATAGATACGACGCTGCTAAGGAGCCTAGAAGAGGGAATTAATTGCAGTTATGTTTCTGAAAAGGGGGCTGGGAAAAAATCGAATTTCCGTTTTGGTAATCGTCCAATGGTATTCGCAGAGCGGAATTTTTAGCTTACAATGAAATTTCTTTTGGATTCGCGTTTACGTGATGTGAGTGCATGGGGGACTTTCAAGTGCACATACATAATGAAGTACCAGGCACTCATAAATTCATGTCTTATGCACACACGATTAAAGATTATTTTCGCATTCATTAGAATTAACGGTTATAAAAGAAGTAGCAGAAATTTGTTACATCATTGAATGTATGTGCATACTAGGCCAGACATACTGAAGTGGACTGGGCTGTATCTGAATGAAAATATATATACATATGTACAAGACATTCGATGAAATAGATTTATGTGTGTTTTAGCACCTTTCGTGAAGGATATGCCTGCGTCTCATCGTATTGGAGTATTTTGGTCTCTTTCTCTTTTTAACTCATTCTCATATTTGATAAGGTTTCCGCTTACTAATATTCGAACACCTACAGATTCTAGAGATCGGTAATATCAGTTTACGAAGGTCTCCAACTTACGAACGACTATGAGTAACACAACTTGTTCGAATTAAAATTTCAAATATTCAAAAAAGTCTTCACGTCAAAGAACTCTTGAAAAATTGAAACACGATCGGCTCCATTGGTATTGTCATGTTCCATTGAGGTATCATCCGAACCTCAAAAATTCAAAATCAACGTTTCTATAAACGAGCATAAGAGAAGTAGGCCTGCATCACACAGATGGAAAAGCAGCGGCATTTGGTTTCCCTCAGTGATAAAGTGAATGTAGAATGTATTCTGATGTTTCAGGATATCAAATGTGAGCCTCACTTACTCACTCTTACAAGTAGGTAGACACTTTTAGACAGTTGATGGGCACGTGTTCATTCACATGCATTCACAGACAGAAAAATGTATGCTTCGCCTATTTTTAACAATCCGCGGGCAGGGGAAATGAAAGTTTGCAGTCTTAAGGGGTCTGTGAATTTCACATTGATCTGTTGTTGCTACAGTTGATGCTGCATTAAAATTACGTTGTCAGCATTATCAGATATTCAATATTTAAATTGTGCCAAAATCATTCGCAAACGATTTCTTCATCTCAATCAAGTGAAGTTTGGCGTGATTTTGATGATTGTTCAGTCAGCAACTCATGTTTTGTGATTTTGCCGGTGATTTAAGTGGACGTTTAACATTGCATTTGCGAATCAGATAATATGGCTTCGAGGATAATATTTCGAATTCTTTGAAATTGTACTTTCAGTGTTCGGAAGGCATTATGCCTCCGATCAGAAGATAAGACATTGGCTCACGCAGTCGCAATTGATTGGCGATCTTCGAGCCAGAGTATATCCACAATTCTCCAGTTCTTCTATCCCTTTTTCACTGCCGTCTTTTTATTGCCGTCTATTTCCCAAGTCGGTGTGACTACTGATAAGATACTTTTCAAACCCCATTGGAGAGTGACTCTAGTAATTATGGATATACTCTGCTTCGAGCACATGCAGAATAAACTCAGGAGGAACGAGAATCGCTTGCAGCTGCTGAACAACAGAGACAAAAGCGCAATCGCGATCTGCATCGTCAAGTTGAGTCAAACGCCAATCGTCGAGTGCCGTCAATGTACAATTACATCTCGAATTTTGCAGGGTTCGCTAGTATGTAATACATACAAATTTATCTTTATCTTAAATCATAGGCCATTTAATTTATCCATTTTAACCAATGTATAGTACAGTGCAAATCAACTCTAAATTAAAAGGGTCTTGATCGTTATCTGATTCAGTTGCAATAATCACTTCTACATATCTACAACGTTTATACATACATATAATAAAATCAATTTTCTTATGCACTTTAAACATGTTTGTTTAGTAGGTATATTTATTTAGATTAAAATTACCCATAAATCCATCCTCTAGCGTATAGGTACATTAATAAATAACAACGAGTGATATTGACCTGAAAACATGAAACATCATAACTAATAAAATTCACCAAATCTAAAAATAGTGTCTATACTATTTGTCAAAATAATTAAGCACTCAGTTTTGTGACATTTTTATTTATGTTTTCTTAAAACCTGTCTACATATTAATAAAAATGTTTAATCACTGTCAACCTTACTATCAAATCTTTTACAGGATTTACATATCTATCATTCACACTTATGTACATCTATCAAGTACATATAGTTTGTACTCAACACTTTACTAACAGTTTGCTGTGTTGAAATATTTTTTTTACTTCAAAGAATTTGAGATGTTTTAAAAAACATAATGTGTCGTTTAAAACATACTAGCTCAGAGATTTTGATTTATTAATGAGAAATACATATTTTGAAATAGAGAAGTTTTGGACTTTTTAATGGTTTTGGAAAAGAAAATATTTACATATATTTTTTTGATAATACTGAGAAAAATTATGCAAAATAATGCAGTTAATTCCAGGTTCTTAATTCAAGTCCTTAACTCTTATTTAAGATTACTGATAATTTTTTTTTATTACAAATATTTAAAAATATAGTACATACATATACTACACCAACAAGTGCATACATTCTATTGGGGGCTTGTAAATATTTCTGGAATTTCATTAATACATTAGATGAACCATCCTCTTCAGTGTTAGTTTTTATATTTAAAAGAATTCAAAAGACATTTATACATTTATTCGAAATGTTTTAAAGTGATTTCCCACTCGACTTAGATAAAAATATTTCAGGATCCCTTGGGACTTGTATGGCAGAAATGCTTATAATGTAGCATATTTTCTAAGTTGAAGTTATGTCTCTAGATTATTTATAGTCATCATTCCAACTTTGATAGTATTTTACGTGGAGCTCTTTTTAAGTGGAGTACAGCGAAGAGAATATTCCTAGATTTATTTTTGCTTACATAAATAGGTGAAAATCTAACGATTTTTGAGAATAACATGTGCCTGGTGATAATATTCCAATACATCATGCAACAGCACAGCTTTAAATTTTGAGGTAGGATTGATTTTAATTTTTTTTATCTACTAGAAATTAAGAATAGTTTAAGACATTGAATTTGTGTATAGAGGAATTAGCATTCATCTACATATGTATATCCATTTTTGGGAACTAATTTTTATACTTAGTTCAGTTGTCCGTTTTTTACATTTATACATACACATTCATATGTAGATGTATACTATGCACATATGTTTATCCATTTAAGTACATACAAATATTCATACAGTAAGAAGCGCTTAATATCATGCAGCAGTGTGGTGAGGTTTCAAAACTTGAATTATACCAGAAAACATAAAGTTTATATATGATATTAGTTTACTTTGTAATTTATAATAACTTAACAAAAGCAAACCGTGACACGCCGGTAAATCCGAAGGGAAATAATTAACTTGTGTCGTTCAAAAGATTAATTCTCATTAATAATTTTTATATTTCCATTGTGATATACCTTTTGATTAATGCGATGTTTTTGGTGTGGCTTAAAGCAGGAAGCAATAAATAATTATTTAAAAATATTTTAAAAAGAGGTTGATTTTTTTTGGGTTTGTTAATTTATTTTCGAAATCCATTTCAAGCCTCCTTTAACTCAACCTAAAACTAGTTAAGTAGTCCCTCATCTAATTGGTGGACTATTGGTACGTATGTACGCACTTTTTCCAATTTTAATTTCAAATTGTCTGAACTTTCAAAGTATTATTATTCCATCAAAATATGTTCTAATAATTAAACAAACTTAAAGATCTTTAAGAATTATAACCACCATCTGCTATTGTTAAATTCCAAACAATATAATTTTTCACATTTTACATGTATGTACATACATATGTACAATTTAGAAAATCTGATTTAGAATTCTTGGGATAGCTACGACAAAAATAGATTGAGCCTTTGAAGGCTTGTCATCACTGCATTCAGTTTTGATGAATAAAATTATATGTATAACTTTACATTTTTTCAGACATTTATGTAGAAATTTTGAAAATAGAAACGAAGTTTCCGAAAACCATTTCAAAATGATAATGATATATGTATGTAAAATCTTGATGGATTTTTGTCAGAAACAGCTCTCAGCTGTCAGTCTGCACTCGATTAGTTTCTCCATGGAAAAGTCATTCCCACTGAAGGAACTTCCACAAGTGAAAAGTTGTCTTTGGTAACAGGCGTGCTAAAAAGTAAAACGCATTTTCTATCCTTCTTTTCTTTAGAATTTCCTCAATGTATGTAAGTAGAAAGGTTCAAAAGCTATCCAATGTTTTTTATTACAGTTTTCATATCTAAACAACAAAAGAAGCATTCGTTCAGGTTCGGCAACAATTCTTTAAGTAGTGGAGTGCGTGGTCGCAAATATTCAGTAATATTCTATATCCCGTCGCCTCTTGACAGTCTTGATGCAATAAACAGTAACTTATGCAGTTGCAATGTTCTATGACGTTCGGATTCGAAGTCGTCCCTATTTATGCCATCTAGCCAATTTTCTTCTGACTGACTGACACGCGACTTTAGGTAAAGGTGTGGTAATCCAAATGCAAATGCACTCAATGTTAGTTCCTTGCCTTTGCCATAATACATTTGCAATACATTATTTTGCGGGGAGTCTCTTCACTTTCCATCATCCTATATAAGTGTTTGCTGAAGCACTCAAGCCCGAATACTTGTAAGTTTAATTTTCACCGGACATAAAAATTGATTCGACTTAAAGTAATTTTTGCAGAATTGTATGCTGTTTTCTATTACAACATTTTCTTCTATTTTGCAACAGATCTCTTCACGTATGCCTTTTTTCCTTGCTGTGTTCTTTTAAACGTGATCGCTTAAAAAACCAGCCTCTTCTTTTTCTGGTTGTTTTATCTCTAAAATGTGATCCACATCAACGGCTTCCTCAAATTTTAGCTTCGATAATATGAGGGGTATGCCTTAAGTAATAATCACAGTCAGCAGATCATTTCTTTGAAAGTGTTTTAGGTTTTTTATAAACATTAGTCAGGAGTAAAAAAACTCAAAAAAAAAAATGCTTAAAACATTTTAGCGCCTTTTAAGCAGTTTGTAACTACTGTTCTCTAGCAAGTATCTCAAATTTAAAGGTCTAACAATGTTTAAAATGTCAAAATGTAAACATAAACATTCTTCGAAATTTATTTCCTATTGTATTTCCTAACAAGCTTATCTTCTGTCATCATGTATATATTACATTACTTATGAATTCCTTCCAAATGTGATGCGTCATTTGAGTTTGAAAGAAGTGTGAGGGTAAACAGACAGCTTTTTGTGAAACTTTTAGCAAAATGAATGCACACATATATCGGTTACCACCCAACACGAATTTGATAAGTTGAAAAATGCGTGGATACTTTGCATATTGCATTCCTTCTAAATACCGACTCTTCGCTACTATATTATTCCCTTGAATTAATAAAATTGTCCAGTTTTCAATGGCTTATGGTAATTTAAACTAGCATCAGAAATAGTTTAGTGGAAACCATTGAAATCTAATACAGGATGGTAATACTATCCAGCGAATGGTATGTGGAGCTTTGGGACATCGGCTGCTAAACCGAATCAAATAATCACCACTTAGATGAATGTGTTCATAAAAAAAATGTCGCCAACCCATCAATGAATAAAAATACATTATTTATAGGATGACATAGCAAAAGTAATAGCTGGAACGGAAGTGGATATTTTTTTTGCGAGTCTCTGAATAACAAACAGCTTGACGAATTCATGTTAGTATACAATGATCACTGTGGCAGTGTTATTCCTCTTAAAGCAAACGAACCAGTTGACTAACATGATTTGAAGGGGAAATAAATAAAATAATGATTTTTGTATCGGCGAATGATAGTTTTAAATTTGAATTTATCCCTCTTTAAAGGGTTATTGTTATTGAAAAACCTTGGGTTGTCTGTAGAACTTCGTTGACTGCAGGGAGTTTGTTGTTTGTTTGATCATTTTGATCGGGTCGTAACAAAAGTAAAATCTGACAAAACTAAGAAAAATTACCTAATCTGGAATTTTTAAACTGCATAGCTATGCAATATGCTTGGAAAATGTAGATTGGTGTAAATTGAATTCGAAATCAATAAAAGACCAGTTTATGCGAACGCATAATGCAAACTGTGCACATTAAGTATGTTGATGTGAGCAGGAGGACCGCGATCGGAAGTTTGTTTCTTAATTGCCGAACTTGTTGTTTTGTTATATAGATATGTGTATACATATATTCATGTACAAATCCTGCTAGTTCTCGCAGATTTGGCCAAAGTCTTAAGTCATCAGAGAATGCTTGAATATTCTTAGCTCTTATACTTATGTATGAGGTTATACTGATTTACAGTTTCGGAGCGGCTCAGTCAAGCATTTGAGTGAACTTGGTTATTCCTAGATATAGTACGCTTTTTTGGGAATGTTTTACATATATTCTTTTATAAAGCTACCAAAGGTACCAAATTTAAAAGTGGTTAAATATATACGCACTTCGTTTTGGTCATTACTCTTAGGGGGGGATCGCAAATGGTTGCGCCCAGGGTTATCCATATTCTCGAAGCTAACTTTTGGGTTGTGTTATAGTTTCAAATACCCCCATAGAAAGAAATCGAGAGTGGTCAAATTGCCTGGTTGTGGGGACTTTTTGACATTCACCGCCTGATAAGGGCAAAATGCAAATCATTTTTTTCGGTACTTTCTACTTCATGTAGTTAAAAATCTAGAAATATACGATCCGTTGCGATGATTTTTCCTTTATATTAAAAAAATTGTTCGAAAAAGCAATTTTTTTAAAACCGTATAAGAAAGTTTACCACGTTTTATTCAGAAAGGTAAACTTTACTTATAGCTAACTTAACGAAAACTTTCCTAAAATATTGTTTAGTTGTCGTATACAAGTGTAAACTATCTTAAAGAAGCTTTAATGGTTTCAATGGATTTTTACGTATAGCCAACTTAACCATAACACGATATATATATTCGTATATACTCTTTAATTTTTTTACCTTCATTCCATTCAAAACCTGCAATAAGCAGGTTGTATCATCAATATAATAAGCAAAATACTTTTCCGTGGCCATTACATTTGCTGTTCGCTCGTGTGTTCATTAACTTTAAGGTGAAGACCTTAAATTATATGTCCCTCGAACTGGCTCTTCAAACTGTTGGGTAACGGTGCGCATGAAGGAAATTATGGTGTTCCCCAAAGCACTTTGTTCTAAGTGTATTTTTGTATCACCTTCGCCTTGTCCTCGTCCTAGTCTGTAACGACTATGAATAGTGAAAACACCAAGGATTACGTATTCATACATTTATTGCATTTTTAATCAAATCACAAGAATGAAAATATCCTCTTAAATAATGCATCGTACTTCTGGCTGGCCTAGTTTTGGTGAGTTCCATTTCTTTTTAAATAAAAATAATTGGATTAAAAAAGAAAGAAAATGCGCACAATGTCCTGTGGCCCTTGTCGTCTTGGTTTTTTTTCCTTTTTGACGAGAAGACATTTTATGCAACTTGAATGGCATAATTTTTTCTTACAATTTATAGAGCAAATCAAGTTTGTCTCCTGCCCCACCACCCCCATTTGGTGTGGCACCTACGTCAATTACATTGTTCTCGGCTTCCCTTATCCAATGTGGCACTATATGGCATTCAATCTGCACTACTTGCCTAACTGCAGAACAACATTTCTAACTGCAAGGAAAAACAAAAAAATGTGGGAAATGGATTTTTCTATTTCTACGATTTTCCGCTATAGCATTGGGTGGAAATCGGTATAAAACTACTTGGTGTGTGTTTGTAAAAGGATGTTGGCATAATTAGATAAAACTTCGCTGCTGTTGCTGCTTCCAACCGACAGGATTTCAATTCGCTCTGGTTAATAGTAGAACTAGCTGGCAGGAGCTTTTTTGGTTCGTCGTCGTGCGCATATAGAAAACTGGGAACTTTAAAGCCTTGACACAGTTTTGGTCTAATAAAAACAAAGAGAGACTGCTATTGCACAGCAATAATCCTTTGAAATTTTCTTTTGTGTGTATCGTGAGTTGTATTTGCCTTGTTTGGCTTTGGGTCGGCGACTAGTTTGACTTTTAAATTATGTATGTATACATACATATTTCTTTAATACTTAAAATTTTATTGGCAATTTACCTACATACATTTAAATATGTAAACATACTTGTTCAGTATATTCCTTCCTTGTTAGCTGAAGAGTTGTTATGTTGCTAAAGGAATATTCTGTATTCAAAAGTCTTGAGTGCAATTATTCTATAGAGCATGCACAAAAAAAAAAAATTGTGGGGTAGTAAACTGGAGTAGGTACAAGTACTCTTTTCTACAAACACAATTGAAATAAAAGGAAAAAGTTTTCCGATGAAAATTATTCGATTGTTGAAGTTCCATGGAACAAGTTTAATTCGGATTTAAGAAAAGCACGGCGACGTGCAAACATTTAGCTATTCATAGTCTATATTAGAGTCCTGTATTAAATAAAAATTCCAGTAATAGAGTACAAGAAAATAATGTAGAATGGATTGGAATGCGTTTGTTTCCGTTCACAATTGATTTTGGAAACAAATTGGCAATATATAAACAAAGAACATGGCAATTTTCAAATTCCATATGCATACAAACATACCTATATAGTCCAAAAGTTACGTTTTTGGTTTCACTATTATTTAAATTGTACCGATATGTATTTTTTATAAAAGCTTAAAAACGAAATACTGTATTAGGTGCATTTTTCTTCGATAACGTGCAAGGTGTTCTAACATGTCAAAGCGGTCTATTTTCTTTAACGGAGGTGGACTTACGCGAAAAGTACATAGTTGTTGTAATCAAGCCCTCAAATCTTTTATTTGCAGATACATAATTAAACGTATAAAAGTGCATTATCTCTGATAACATTATACCTAAAGTCAGTATTTAAGTTAAATAATTTATTCCTTCTTTATTGGGAGTGGAATTATATGTATACATCTGAATTGAACACCGGATAAATGGCATCATAGCAGGTATAAATGAATATGATCCATTTCCAGGTATGTAGTATGTACGAGTATTTTATTTGACTTAGGTCGCTTCCCCATTAACAAGTTAACTCATCAAACTTACTTCTTCTTATATTATTTTTTTTTTCCTGTAGACTGTGAGTCGTTAACAAATTTCCGTCAACAAGGGTATCCATATACCTTACCTAACCTAAACCGAGGTAATTATTTTTTATGCTCAAGAATTCGACGATCTTCATCTTCACCAACGATTTTTATCACAGACGATCTTTTGTGGGGCACCCATTGGTTAAATACGTTCTTTAAACATACGCGATATCAATTAGAATTTTTCTTCTTAGTGGAGCCCTCTATTCGAGCCTTAAAAAGAAGATCATAGACAATCCAAATGTAATGTAGGTTTTTCGAACTATTTTTATCTAATCAAGTATTTCTTTCACTTCTTACAAATGACATTAAAGTTTTTTATTTGTGAACTTTTATAGGGTTTAGAGAAAAAATCTATCCAAACTTCCTTTTTTTCCACTCATCAGGTCTTAATATATATTTTTGGCAAAAAAAAAAATCTTCAGCTAACATGATAGCGTGATTCTTGGTTACACCACCCTTTCAGAAAACATGTGCACATAAACCACGAAAACTACTCTATAGAATTCAGTCTGAAAGTTTTTTTTTTTGTACAAAAGTTTGGACAAAATCCATTAGAGTTATTGAATCCAACATCGAACGTTCTGTGTTGGTTGCCATGCACCCCGTTAAACCGAACTGACTGAAGTATGTCAGTAGCGGGGTGTAATGCCTTAAATGCAGAGTAACGTCAGCTTGAAACAATATCTGAAAATCTGTGATGTATCACAGTACTTGCTGTAGAGCTGAACCGATTCATTAAAGGATTCATTAACCTAATTTCACGCTGCATCCTGTATCCTTTCTCCCATTTTCGATTATCGGTTTTTTCATAGCTCATCAGATTATACTTCGAAATGGGTGGAAAAGCAATCTGATGTTGTGCGACGACCGCCCAGGGCTTTGTTTCATATTAAATATAGTTTTTTTTTCTGTCTGGTGCTGAACACTTTAATGAAAATTCTGAAATATTGAAATATGTGCATATAGCGGATTAATCCTGTAAATTATATTACGGCAACGTGTATGTAGTCTAAATTTGTAAAATTGCTTATAATAAAATGACGTCCTTTAGAGTAAAATATATACGAATTGTTATGTGTATAACAACAGTCTGATTCTTGCCTTAACGTACTGTCTCAGTTGGTTGCTGTGTCTGCTAGGGTTGAAGAAGTGTTTTATGAAGTGGGAACATCTACAAATTCTTTTCACAAAAGTGACGTAGATAGTCCTTAGGGGAGTCTGATAACATTTTACTTAGGGTGTACAAGGACACTCAGAACTTGGATTCCCTATAGAGTAATTTAATTTTTCCTTTACACTGAAAGGTGCAAAATATAGTCTTGAAATTAGAAAAATAGAAACAATGAATGTATCTGAATATTTGTTTATTTAAAAAGCGTAAATAACATTGACGTGATAAACAAATAACAAACAAACAAATAATGTTTCTTTTAATAGTAAACTGTCAATTCTTTATGCAAAATACGTCTCCTTAACAAGTGTAATGCTGGCATTCACAGAGGATATGCTTGGATTATTCCTCATCTTCCGAGTAGAACCTAAATTCTGCATCTAAACTCAGATTTATTAAAATGTTACCTCAGGCCGCAGAGGTTTGAAAGCTCATTACCTTTTGCCAAAATTAGGGATTTCTGTGTAGGAATGATACAATTTGTATCAACGGCGGAATATATTCCATGTGAACCCAACGAAGTTGGTACTCCCCTTCAATTATCCACCAGTTAAGACTACAGTTTTTACTTGCACCTATACCTATAGGGCAAGTATTGTATTCGTGCAAAATTTGGAACTCGAGATTTTAATCAAACTTGACATTACTATAATGGAGAAGTCCAAAAAAGTAGGTCCGCCAATGCCGTCTGTCTGTCAGTCTGCCAGTCTGTCAGTCTGTCTGTCTGTCTGTATATTCGACTACAGCCTAAACGGCTGAACGGATTTACTTCAAACTTCATATATAGGGTCTGTGGGATATTCCCTAGAGGCGAAATTTGAATTTTCATTCTAACCTCAAAATTAAGGGTAGTTTACTTAAGGCCGATTTCAGTTAAAATGGATTTTCTCGAAAACGGCTTTAACGATTTCGATAAAATTTGATGTGTGGGTTAGTTTGGGCATATGCTATGAGGTGGCATACCACGTTTTTCACGAAAAATTCGAATAACGGTAATATTGAAAATCAGCTATTTCTCGGGTATTTGTTCGGCGATTGGGCTAAAAATTATTATTTGTAGGTTATAAGACAAGTGCAAAATAATGGCATACCAAATTTTGCAATGCCACGCCCACTTTTATAAAACTTATTTTTTTTCAAAATTTTTACTAGAAATTGAGAAAAAATTATTTAGGCAAAGTAATATGCCTTAAAATTCTCTATAATTCACTCAAACACCTTATCTGGCCACGCCCACTTTTTATGGGCATTTTTATAAAAACAAAACATTGAGTAAACTTCTACAATGTTATGACTATTATTATTCCATCGAAACGCGGAATGCCACGCCTACTTTACTGGGAAGAGCAAGACTTGGACTTTAATTCTGATAAAATTATACACTTATAGCATTACGGTGCAAGTACGTACGACCCAGTCGTGCACTTTATTTTGAATGGGATAATGAACCAGCCCTATCTAATTCATTTACAGATCTGTTGCCTGGAATTCTTTCGCGACCACGAACTCACCCGAGTTACACCTATATGTATGTATACATTCTAGTGCTGTTAATATCTTTGCAAAGGCTTAATCTATGCCAGATCCATGGCATGAAGTTCATACATTTCAGGTCTTTACTCTCAATTCGTTATTTAATTTACCAAATCTGTTTATCCCTCTTGAAAGTTTTTAATTTTGTATATTGGGAAAAGCTACGCCTATGCACAGTTTTGATAAAAGAAAGATTCGTTTCCTAATTATTACCCTTTGCACAGAAGGAATTGTCCAATCGATTTGTAGTCACTTGTTCTATAAAGCTGCGCGTATTGTTTAAGGTGTTCACTAAGTAATTCACTCCAAACTCCAATTTTCATAGCAACTGGGATCGATAGTTGTCAGTTCGAATTTGTAGTTTCGCCATATAGTGTAATATAGAATTTTATTTTTATAGTGTCCTTCCTTAGGAACATTTGGATTGAGTTTGTGTCATACATATGTACATATGTATGGTAGTGTGCCATGAAATTGTCGAACTATTTACGTTTGCGTTTTTACGTGGGCCGGTTCTGTTCTAGACACTGATAATAAATATTTCACCAGTGAACCCTTCTATTCGATCTAACGGGATAGGCATTCTTGTAGGAGTCCTTTGGGTTATTCCTATCTTCTTTTTTTTTAAATACATACTCAGGTTGAAGAATATCATCGTGTGTGATGTGCATTGATGTACAATTCATATGTATTTAATTTTCTAGGATTTGGGATCCTAGCATTTTGAACAAAAACCAAACATGAATATGATTGCTACCATGCTTCAACTTCAATTTCTCGATTACTGTATTAACAGACGTTGAGTATGTTTTTTATCTCAAGGTTGTAGAACGTCATTAATAAAACATCCTTGTAGTCAAATACGTAAAAGTGCAGACATAATTTAAAAACTTTCATTCGATATCTAGAATACTCGTGAACTTTCATCTTGTTGGAAGTATAACAAGGCTCTTAAACGTTTTTGTTTCTGTCTCTTACATAATAAATGAAATATACATATACCGACTGTCATCGCATGTTGAATGGCTTGCCTATCCAAAAGTTTTCGTCACAATCAAGTTCCTACTTTCCTTTTGCAACACTAAAATGCCTCTAACGAATTACTGGCGCACAAACTTTTAACTCAATTTTATCCAAGTAATCAACATCATCCAACACCATCACCTATCAAGGTGTCTAGTAACGTACACTACCATCTCCCTGGGTGTTAAAATTGACAGAAGAGAGACAATTTAAAGTGATAATTTTCAGATTGGCCTGCAGAGAAAGAGTGGGATTTTTATATAAGGTAGAAGTTGGTTTAAATTGATACCCTGCTGAAAATTATCTTTGAAGTTGTAACTTTTTGTTTTATAAGTTTGTTCAGAGGCACGTGTATAGATATACATTGCGCATTTATTTTGACTTTAATGCACCTTCAGGATATCCCTTCAGATGTCAGATTAATGTTGGTCTTCGAGTACGAGAATGGTCGTAAATATTTACGCTTTGGGCCGAAACAACATCTTTTTGTGTAAAGTATACATTCAGTGCATTTTGGTCATGTAAATAAATTTCATTGCTACTTTTGGTTAAATCACCTTCTTTAGCTGGTCAAGCAAATCAGTCAAACAAATCGTTCAATGTGAAACCAATGACCTTAGTAAGTCGTTCGATCCCAGTGGAATATTTACTAGTTACCTTCGTTCTGTCAGTAGAAATTGGACTTATAATAACATTTCTTAATTTTGGGATATTGCAAACAAACGCAAGTCAACAAGAGAACAAATAAATTAGTCAAACTTAATAAACGCGACTTAATATGAAGGAACATTTCCCGGCGATATATCTAGAATAGTAAAAGAGTGAAACTAAAACGTATGTCACCTTTGGAAGGAGATGGTGGTTAGTGAATTTGATTGACAGCCCGGTCTTTCGTAGACGTCTGAAAAACATCCGGGAGTATAATTGTATACACTACAGAAAATTAAGGTTGGTGTAAGAGATTATATGGAGCTGTTGCTTAGCGGTAGTTCTATTTCTCGGATATTTCTTCACTGATTGATCCTATTAATAACGAGAATCGACTGTTTAGAAGGCGGAATTATAAAAAGCTGCACATATCTCTTTTTAAAATATTCAAATATTTCAGTATATCGACTAGGTATTGGAAAAATGTATTAAGATGAAATTTATAGGTAATAAGATTCTGTATAATTCAATTAAAGATTATTTAGCCAATCCGCTTGCAATTTTGCTGAAAAGAAAGTTTTTGTGAAAACTCGAAGATAATAACATCAATTCAATATTACGTTAATAATTCCATTAAAACTGCAGAATGACAAGAAAGTTGAAAAATTTGTCAAAGTACACATACCATCGATGTGCAAGTACGTACGACCCATTTGTTTTTTTTTTTTGGAGCACTTTCTTCTTGATGCAGTGAATGCTTCCATAACTTTGTGTTACTGGGTTTTTTCTTCTTCTTCCTTCTCTTAAATTAGGTTAGGAAAACAGCAGCTTAGAAATCGTAATGCAAGGACCATTATCCTCAACCACAAAGAAGCTGACTCCTTTTGGTGCTCAGCGAATAAATTAAAAATAAAGAAAAACAAAACAATGGTTCATGCTTAAGTTACTTCTTTCATAATCCTTTCATAAGCCTCAACTAAGTCGCAGTGCATAAAACTGTTGTTACACAAAAATTAATTAGTTTGAACTATCAGTGTATTTGCCTACTTTTCTAAAATGTCCCTTAATATGGCTGACCTTTTATAGCGCTAAAGGACCAACATATCCAGCTATCCTTTGTTTGTCATCTCTTGAATATTTCCCTCGTTAGATGTACAGCGGCGGATCCGTGTTCTTAACATCAAGAGGACCATTAAAAAACACCCCGAATCTGTGTTGACTTGAATGCGAACAAAACCTAATTCCACAGCAGAAATTTTTTGCTAAGCAAAAAAAATCTTAAATTAGATGAACCATTTTTTTCGGAGATTATTATTTTTTGAAAACATTTTTTACTCTTGGTTATTTGCAAGCAATGGTATGTATTTTGCCAGAGGCAAGAGAATCCTGCGACTCTGCTATGTATATACATTGAATTAGTTATGTATATAAAGTAAAAGGGGATGACAACACCATGTAAATGTGTGTCTGTAAATTGGGCCATTTGCCTTCGAGGTCCTGGTATTTTGCGCGTCGGATGCAGGTTTGAATGCAATTTTAATTTGCACCAGGAGAAGTGAAAAAATTAAAACATTTATACGAACATATCTAATTGAAACACCAGAAATAAATATTAAATAATTGCATAGCAAGGAATACATTTTGTTGTTGTACTATGGAATCTTTTGTCCTTTTTGGATTAATTTTTCGAAAGTATTCATGGGCACTTCTGATGCTAAGTACGGTTTAATCCAATTTTCAAAAATGTGTCAACCACAAAACCAAATGGAGAACTTTGCACACTTCTGTGTGATATCTCGATCGATACGAACTAGTCATAGTACTTACTGTGTAATTCGCATTTTTAAATTGGAAGTCGACGACGAGAATCTAGGCCAACAATGCACACGCAGAAGGTCACTTGGCTTTGTGTACCTTCCTCCATGTATAGATGAGAAATCTTTTCCATAAATAAATGTTGATTTATTTGAAGTTTGGCTTTGTGTGGAAGACGGTGGCGTACATCTGCATTTTTCAGAATAAATTGAATTGAATTTTGAGATAAGTATAGGAATGGATTGATTGAGCGGAAATGTCAATTGCGAATGTTTTGCAAATCAATTGGAAAGCACAGATGTGCTTGAGCCATTTTGATTTCGTGATGTTGGATATTCTGGGTTTATGGAACACCGTTGAATTTATATTTGCATTTCAACTAATTTGGGAAAGGTGTGCGATATATGTATGCATATTAACTTTCCATGAGTCCTGTTGGGGGTAGTAATTGTTTCATTATTTAGGGTGAATATTATTGGTTGGTGTATATCCTTTTTAATAGGGTTGAGTCTTTAGCTATGACTTATCTATATTGTTGACGGAAATATACATAGTAAAACTGTTTTAACTCAAGCTACAAGTATAAAACTTTTTTATGCGCCCTAACGTTATAATCTGTTAGTTGCTGTATTCTGTGATTGCATCCTCTTTTTCTGCTAGATGTTCTTAAAATACTCCCATTTAGTTTGAATACCACCGATTGCTAGATTATTGATTGATTTGAAATATCCTGTTTTTTCTTGGTAAAAAAGATATGTACGTATTGTAAAGGGGTTTTCAATAAGGGCATAACAATATTGGGCGGATATTTTTTGTGGGTGTAGTACACATGTTAAGTTTAAGTACGGAATTCGATTTCGGTCATATGACAACCATGAGCTTGCAGCGTTTGCACGTTTGCAGCGATCGATCCTTTGGAGCTAATTTCCACCAAACAATCTCGGCTGGAACGTTGGGAATGCGGTGTTCAATAATGAAAAAGATGTCACTTTAATTCGTGCATTAGCTGGGTCTCATACGGGTGGGGTTTATCGATGGTCTATGCATATGTAGCTAATATAGTTTCATAAAATAATTGAGTTCCTGGATTGGTATACCTAGGTACAGAATTGTTTGGAGTTTCTGAAAGATTAAAGTACGTTGTTAAATTGCCTCAGAATGAAAAAGAGAACATTATTTATAATACTAAGCCCTAAAAATAGAGGACACAAAAAAGGTTTAGACGAAAAAAATATAAACAAGATTGAGGACAACAAAGAGAGAATAAGTACTCTTACAACATTACCTTAGGTTCGGGACCCTCGATCTCTATATTTTGTAATTGCGCACGTGCTGAAGTTGAAAGTTGTTCTGTTATCCCGGTTCATTATTGGTCCAGCCTGCAGAGTGTGATACCGATATTAGTTAGTAATTAGATACCTAAGTACATGACTAGTATCCGGCAACCGAGTTGATACAGAAGCCGACATCTCTAATAAGAACCCTAAAAACAAATCCTGACAAAAAACATGAACGGCTTTTAAGTCTGTCAAAAACTTTATCAAAGCTATTAAAAACTTTTTATCTACATACATTCGTTCAAACGTTATAGTGATGTAAAGTACAATATCGATATTCGTTACATCCTTCACCATGTTTTTTTTTGCTTTGCATTAATGGGATCACTCTACAGTGCTTAAAACTAAGGCTATAATATACATATAAATCAAATCTAGGCAAGATCGATAGTCATGCAAGGGACATGTTAACATGAATATACCTGAACATTCCGGAACACATTAATAGCGTGACGCGGTATTATTTAAGGTTAATTAACCATTAAAATGGCAAATGGTGAATTAACTTTGCTCTAAAATATAAAAAAAAAACTGTTACAAACATTCCAACCCAATTCGAATAGGCTTTCTCGTGCTAGAAGCAATATCCTTGATCTAAATATTACTGCCACTTTCGTATTTTCCACAAAGGTCCTTTTTAAAGTCTAACAAAACACCCACAAGCAATTGTGTCACATCCATTTTAATCCACAGTGCAATTATGCGAAGAGAAAGCATTCATCATCCTTCAACCATCAGCTATAGCAGAGGCGGTAGCAACAACAGCGTTCGAGCAACGAACCACTCCGGCCATGAACTACTTTGTTCTTACTGCAAACGAGATTGCGTACGTTAAAAGGACGACCTTAATGCATGTGGTACACGCTTCTAGTCTTAAACAATAACCAAAGGTCAAATGTGGAGGAAAAATCGCGAAGCACGTTTGCATCTCCCACACGTGCATGCACACTTTCAATGCCAAGCAAACTAATTCAGTACAACCAAGGATTCTGCCTAGAATCAAGTGCTAGAAACCACTTGAAAGGTCAAAGGATATTCACACAAACCCATACATTTGCATGGAGTCGTACAGAAATATAGGCGCATTGTGTAGAAATGTGGAAATTAAAACCGAGCAAATAATGGAAAAAGACAATCTTTCCATTTACATAGATCCTTTATTCTGCTAGAACAAAACAAACAAGAAAAAAACAATGTTTTTCGAAGTCAAGGGATATGCATGCATAATTTTTCACAATACTCCTGATTTTAAGATCTACGGGGGACACCGTGAAAAGTGACACACTTCACAGTGCAACCCGATATGGGGTGTACTTTGTGTGCACTTATTTCTCGATGTGACTGTTTTTTAAATGAGATGGGTTACACACAAGAAGGAACAAGTAAAAAAATATGCCAAAAGCAATTAGCTTCTGGCCATGGATTCTTTTGTCTGTGATTGCAAGTCCTGGCTATTTACCGTTGGATCTCTCCGCCAAAATCGCTACAAGATTATAATTACAAAACGGAGTGATTGTGAGAAGGATACTCTACTCTATTCACGGGCCAGAGTGCTCCTTGCTAGCTCTGCAAACAGACACAAATGCATGTTGACCCAGAATGGAGAGCGCTTCATACTGCCTTGCTCTATGGCTTCTTCTGCACAGCGTTCGCTGTTAAATACAATTCCATAGATCTGCTGGAATCCTGGTTATAGTGTAATATGTAGTTTCATATTTTCTAAACGGAAGGACTCTCCTGTGTGCGGGTGTAGTGGATGCTGAGTTTGTTTCATGTTTTTTTTTCTTGCTCGGTGTGCATGGTGGTTAGGTAGGTATTCGTTGAATACAGCTGTGTGCGAGCCAGCGTCCTTGACCGTGACCCTGTAAATGCAATCGCATGATATTTTCTCTGTTTTCATATCCTAGTCGACAAACCTCCCTCTCTTCCTTTTCATTTGATGTTGGCTGCCATTGCATTTCACATCTGGGTGGATGGCAGTATGGCTATGCATTTTATTTGAGGATTTGTCCTGAAAAACGGTCCCTAAATGGTGTGATGTTGTTGAATGTTGATAATTGCTGAGCTTTTGAGATTTTAATTATACGCACACATTTCCATTTCATAAATTGCTTGCCTGGCTGAGAGACGAGAATTCCTCTCAGCCTGGTAGAATGAACAAACTGGATTAAGATTTAGTATGAGAAGCTTATAAATTATGCATTATACTTGGAACTGCGTCATTGCATAACTTAGAAAAGATGTTTTAATAGTCAGAACAATAGGAGTAACAAGGTGACAAAGTCACAAAAGGATGCACAGTAGATACACAATCTCAAATGAAACCTATAGGCTTAATTTCCAAAGAAATTTCCAACGTATTCGTGTCCTTCTGCACCCTCCAGAAGTGCTCGGATGAATTTGAAGGCTGAATTTTTTTTTTGTAACTTATTTCTTCAAACTTGTGCAACATCTTCAACTTGTATATGTTCCTACTTAAAAAGCAACTGAATGAATTGAATATAGAATTAAATTTATTCAATGAAAGGTCAAGTAGCACGAGCAACAGAAACTTAAGTTCAACGGAATGATTTTATTATTCATTGAATTGAGACGTGAGGGTTGATTGATTTCCTAAAATTTTTCTTTGAGAAACCAGCGCGAATCTGTTGCTTATTATTAGTAAAACCAATATTACATTCCTTTAATACTCTATTGCGCAAAAAAACTGAATAAATTTTCAATTTCGAATGCTTGTCAGTGTTATACATAAAAATATCCAAAACTAACAACTTTTCAGTTTCCAATTTAACTACTCCCTAAAAAGATACCTCTCTAGTTGATCCATTTTATAAAAAACGTCTCTTGGGGAACTTGATAACAATTCCCTTCATCCACTTGTAAAACAGGTACGGACATACATACGATCAAGGACTACCGCTTTGTATAAGTTGCATTTAATACTTTGGACACCTTAGACGGACTTAGGTGCATACCGCTAACAAATATACATTTCGAAACCAGAACAAAAAGCTTCTTCCATCTGTTGAGTTGGTCCTGGCTAGAAAAAACCAAGGCATAGTCACATCTTTCTATAGCTTCATAGAGCTTTAAACACTAGTCAGCACCCACATAAGTGCTGTTTGCTTCTCTACAGCACTTTGATATACAATAGTTGCACTTGATATGTCGCATGACATGCTCTATTCACACCTTCAATTTAAGTAGTTGCAATTTCTTCAGATATAAATATTTAGAAAGTCAAGTGCAATGTCCTCACCACAATATACCGATTATCAATGACTTCCCTTCATCACAAATTTACACAGCCCACCAATGATGTTGCTTCCGATCAAAAATTGTCCGCAAATCACGCGAAGATGATTCCTTGGTGTGTTGGAGAGGGATAATTTGTTATTGATGTTATTTCATGTTGTAGAGTTGGAATTTTTGAGTTCTGACCTTTATGGCTGTGTTTACATTTATATTACTTCAATACCATATGAGTCCTTGGTTAATATACATACATAACTGGAAACCAGAATTTGATTATGTTATTTACTGAACTCTTGTAGCAAATTAATCTACAGATTGAGGTGTCACTTTCATTAATTATATTTATCCTATAGATTTCCCATCGAATCAGTCTCTCTTTTTATTTTTAAAGTATGACTTATTTATTTTTAAATTTGTCTGTACTTTGTAGATAACTGGAGCTGCACAAATTATAATAGGAACTTCTTTGCTCTGGGGACATGTCGGCTACTATGGCATCGTACAAAATAAATTGTGGGCACCATCCGCAATTCTCCTGGCTTTAGGTCCTTTCACATTTATCTTGTGCTGGATGGGATGTCAAGCAACGAATCAAAAAAAGCGGTGCCTCCTAGGAATGGTGGGTATTTTATGAATTGAAATTCAAATTGGATTGTGTGATCTCATGACAAGCCAAGCGGAAGGAAGATCATTAATTTTGTTATTTATTTTTATTTTTTGTTACAGTTTAGTGCACTATTAGTGGCTGCAATCTGTGTTCAGTTCATTGTGTGCGGTTGGGCTTTGGCTATGCGAGAGAATCTACCGACATCCGTTGAGATTTTCGTTGATGATTCGTTCGTGGACTTTTTGGATAAATTCTCACGGACCAAGGTGGATAATTTACATTTATGGAACCGAATGCAATCACAGGTAGGCCTATTAGCACCTATTTAGCACTTTAAGGTCACTTAATGTGATTTTGCGTTTTCTTTCTTGTTTGTTTGTTTCAGCTACAATGTTGTGGTGTGGATGGACCGTTAGATTATAGACGCTTATCATTGCCGTGGTCATGCTGCTCTCGTCCAGAACATGCGTATGAGTCTGCATGTGACACACATTACAAACGGGGCTGCCTTGCTGTGCTTTCAGAGCAAATAAAGATTAGACTCCTTCTGGCCTGTTTTGCTGCCGCTGGTATTGCACTGGTTCAAGTAAGTTTCACGCGAAGAGCTTTGTATTACGTAGTGGCTTAGATTACACCGAACATTTTACGCTGAGCTGTGCACAATGTGTGTAGCTTATTATAATGCAACCTGGCTTAGTTTCGGCTATGTAGCCAGTTTGATTATGATTTTGTAAAGTTACACATATTCGATATAATTATTATGGCACGCATACAGCGCCTTGTCCCCCAATTGGCAAAGAACACATTTTTGTTTCGAAATTTATGTAGTTTAGCTTGAGTGAGTTTGTACCCTTTTGTAAGACTGTTTTTGTATTTTAACCTTAACACACATGATACAAAACGTGTGGCTCATTCTAATTATTGGATATATTGTCATAGTGATTCAATAGTTCAATGAATGAAAGGAATATCATCAGGAAGCAGAAAGCCCAAAATGCAAAGGAAATGAAGTTGCACTCTTGAAGGGTGATATCCAGTCCAATGGCTCACGTGAAGTGAAAATTGTTTTTAAACTTTCGATAAAGGTGTATTATCTATAAGGAGTTTTTTTTGAACCTATAGATCATAACATGGGATTTCCATTAAATTAGTCTAAGCTAACTTTGGCTTGTATGGTGGTAAGATACTACAATCTACTGTTTGCTGCATAGATTTAACATAAATTCCTATAATATATGGCATGTTCAAACAAGTCGTACAATTTGAACTATAGTTTTTATCTTAAGTAGCTCCCCCCCTGGTCTCCACTAGCAATAATTTATTGCAAGAAATATCTCAACAAACCGAAATTTTCATTGTAGACCACACTATTGAAATAACTTATCCTAAAACATCCATCAAACATGTATTTATATGTATATTTCTTGTAATCTCTGTGGTTATAATCCCTGAGTTACATAAATTTGACGCGTCGTGTCAATTTGAGCTTTGAAGGCTAGTCGTATCTTAATTTTACGCGACATAGTTGAAAATGAAATGTCTTGAAATAATTCGCAAACCTAGTACATATGTACATGTGTACATGGATACATTATGGACTAAACGTACATTTTATTGTCGAAACGATCTCCACTGTCTTAAGGTCAACAAATGAGTTTCGGCGAGAAACTTAAGGTAGTCCCAAGATCAGAAGTGTAAAGTATTGAAATCGGACCTTGGAATTTTAAAGTTTAGTTCTGGCTAAAGTTGTCCTTCCATTATATCACTGAATATCATAGATATAGTCTACAGTAGATGCCGTATGTTTACGCCTGACAAGTTCAAAATACAAAATGGTACTATTTGTTTGCAGAGAGCTGTACATATGTACATACATATGCATATGTATGTACATATAGTCAATAAGTTAAGTGTTGCTCCGCGCAGTGGCTTAGGTTATATTGAAGCACGTATACATATGTATAATTCATTTCCTAATGCACTGAAGTGCACTATTTTGATAAATATTTTACCTTGATATTAATGCTGCACAAATAAAAATTTTTACAGGAAATTGAAAATCATTAAAACAAAATACATATGTATATTCTAATGTTGAATCGAAAACGCTTAAAGTACACTAAACGGTTGTAATCATTGTTTTTCGAATACATCTTGATGTAAAAACTTTTAAATTTTGCACAGTAGGTAGTTCCTTATTTACTGTAGAAGAAGTCTAAGTAAGACAAAGAGGGCTAATGTTGAATTTTTCATCAATTAAGGATGAAACAAATTGTTTTGTTTTTTGTATTCGTCCCCTTGAATGAGGGAAGCGAAATGTACTATTAAAAGATCACTGCGGAAGGACAATGGAACATACTTGTTATTGTTATTTCCTTTATTTAGTGTAATTCGAGGATCGTGTTTGACCAATCGAAAACTGCATTTATTTTCTAATTGTCTACACACATTTAACATGTTGAACTCATTCAGTTGTTAGCCGTCAAACTGACTGTCACTTATGTTTGGTCTCTCTCTCTCTCTCTCGATCATACTTAAAACAGAGAGATACGGAAACCTTATCTAGGTTTTCCACTGTTTTTCGAACGACCACAAAGTTAGGCCTGTTAAAGTACTATATGTATGTTTTTCCCTCTGCATTGTGAAAGAGGAGAGCCACAACTTAAATTTACAGAATTTATCGACAAAAGTCAAATCAGCTATAAAATTGGGCAGTTAAAGCTAGTAATTTTTTCTACAACCCGTTCACATCACTTAAAACATAAACTATTTACACCCCCTCGACGCTTAAACGCCTTAGTATGCAACAGAATCAATAATCATCATTTTTTTTTAAAAACATTTTGAACTCTATTTGATGTATTATGTTGTATGTATGTATGTAAGTTGTTTTAGACTTTGGTTTTAGCGTAGTCCACAGAAGTCACTTAGTATTAGAAAATCTTGGTAGTTAATTGGTGACAATCTTTAACAAAATAGATTTGTTAACATCCATTGTAAGTAAACGCATTGCGATTCCTCGGTTAAAAGCTTACAGTTGGTTACACAGCAGAAATTTATTCGTTAGAAAAGTTTGATAATTTTCCCAATCCGCTAGGGAAAGTTGGTGTTAGCAGTTTTTGATCAACACAATGGCAACATGAAAAAGTCTTGGTTCTCAGAATGTGGGAGCCGGGTGGGTCATACCCGTCTCCCGTCGGAGTAGGAATGCAAAGGAACAAAGGAAAGGTTGCGCAGAGATATGTTTTCTACCTCTCGTAAAATCATGCATTTCGGATTTCTTAAATCAAACTATGATCTACCTATTTAGTTATATTTCTGGATTCTGTGCTATAACTTTTTTAACAATTAATAGTCGTAGATATCTGTGATGTCGTGTAATAATCCATATTAATGTAAAATCAATGTTATTATTTTAAGATGACTAATCCTTAAAGCTTTAGTGATACACCGATGTATTTGACCTAATTGAAAGGTCAATAATGTTGTACATAAAAAGATGGTAATTCACGAGAAAGCTGTTTCAAGGAGAGCTTTGTTTGTTTTGGTACACCATTCTAAAACAAATTACAGTACTTTGTAAATTCTCACCATAACCAATTATAATGTCCGGTTCTGCTTGTTTTTACACACGCTCCAATACAAATATTCTATAAATATACCGTATCTGAAAACTAAAAGCAGTGAGTCTTCTTGTAACGATCGTTCGAGAACTTTGGCCCTATAGTGATATTTTACGTGATACTTTATAAATATTTTATAAATAATAAATTTCTCAATTAAATAAAAAGAACGGTGTATTTCTTCGTCTTTTTTTTTTCTAAACAAATATAAAGAAATTATTTTGAAAATGTTACTAAATAAAATTTTTATTTGATAGAGTTTTGGATTATTTTGTGCAATACACTTAACCGTGCTCCTTGGACGAAGTGAAAATGGTGAGGATATTAACCGCATTGCAAAACGACAGCAAGAATTTTTACCACTGTCCATTCAAGATAAAGGACGACGTGATCTGCCATCGCCATTGAGTTTATCTCCATCGGCGCCCGGCCATCGACTTATGAAGACTGCTCCACCACCGCCACCCACCATGCCCAAATGACAGACAATTAGTTTCTAAATAAATAAATATATATAAATATACGTATAATATTTAAAGATTTTCAGATTATACTTAAATTTACTAAATAATTTATCAAAAAAAGGCAAAAAAAACAACAAAAAACATACAAAATGATAAAAAAAAGAATCTTATTTAGAAATCTTGAACATTAAAAAAAAGTAAAAAAGAAAAACAAAGCCCACTGCATTCCGGCACAAAGTGGTCATCCATTAACGTAGTTTGTGATAGATTTTTTGTCTGGCGATCTCTAAGAATAAAAAACCTGTAAACAATAAAACACTCGAATTGTAAAGTTCCAGCGAATATTTTTCAAAATACAAATAACTTAACTCACAAACAGCAAACCTTCACAGAGTCAAAAACGCGCATAGAAAGGGAATCATTTGAACATTAACAACACCCACTCTCGTTGGAATACAGCGCTAGAAAAGGCTGAAACAGTTACTGTCTTTGAAGACAAACCAAATGAATGGGCACAATCGTCCAATAATCACTCGAACTGAATACTAAGACGAATGCCAATAAAGCTGTCACCACCTATTATACATTTTGTAAAAACTTTTTTTTTATAATTTTTTTCGTTTTACTATCTTTAATTTCTTGTACGAGATGAATACAAACGAATCTGATAAAGGAAAAGCGTTGGAAAATGCTCTCGATTGAGAGATAGAATCGAAGTTGGTATGGTAATAAACAGAAGCCTTTTTAGACATTTACAAATAGACTAGGTAGGAAATGTAATGAAATAATTTATATATATCTCATATATAAATACTCACTTAATAAATTTAAAAGAAAAAAAAAATCAAACTGCCAGTTGAGTAACTTTTTTCCAAAAAAAAAAAAAAAATAAAAAGGTATTTACTACGAAAGAAAATATAATCAAAATATTTAGATACTTTTTATTTAGGCATAAGAGGCACTTTTTGAAAATGCGCATGTTTATCCTACGGATATCGGAATCATATATATACACGATTGCAAGAGACAGGACACGTATTAGAGCACGCTGATGTTAATCGCACAGTAAATGTATCGAAATGAGGCTATGGAGGCATCGTAAAAACACAATAATACAAAATATAAACTTTTTAATTCACTTGAAATATGTAACATAACTTCGAATCAAAACAGCCCTTTGAGTTAGCGCACCGCGTTAGTAGAAAGAAGTACATTCACATCAGGTCACAGCCTGGCTTCATAAGTCAGTTTATAAGGAATGTTTTTTGTATCAGTAGACTTATATTGTTGTTATTGAGGTACCTATTTCCACATATCCATATGTATATGATGGATCTGGAAAAGATTTCGTTAAGTGAATCCGTTTTGCATTTTTGGTTTTTGATTTAAATAAAACATAAACTATGACAGATAATTATTAAGAACTACGAAGAGAGTATGCTTGATAGTATATCAAAGAAAAATCATTATACTTGTCTGGGCTGCCCACATATGTATGTAGGTGATCCTTGGAGCACTACAGACCTAACAGCCCTGCCTACTTCAGATGTTCCTAAAATCAAAATTTCGATTTGTCTTGTTTCCCTTCTTGTTTTCCCTTGTGAGTAACATAACTTCTGGAGCATTGAACATTTTTCTCTAATAATGTTCGAGTAATCTTTTTTGCAATAGCCAGGATTTGTCGTCAATAGCTCTGCGACATACATATGTACATTGTCTATTCGACCGTCTCACCAATAATTTTAGCGTTTGAATTAGGGTGGTGGCTTTATCTTTTTAAATGATATTGCCCAGTAATTCTGCGCTGATTTCCTATTGAAGGCATAGACTAGTTAGTCTAGGGTGCTCTTACACTACCCAAATAAACAATGATGCTCACAGTGCCCATGCACACACTAATTAAATTTTAAATTATTTGGTGTAACATGTCCGATATACTCCTTCCGACCAAAGGACGGGTAACATTGTCTTTTAATAAAAAAACAAGTAAATATATTGTTGTCTTCACTAGTCTTCTCTGGATTCCTTAACAGTCTCGCGTATCCCAAGTTAAGCACTTCAATCACACTGCCTTTAAGACTACCTAAAGTAGTTTTAAAACAAATGAAAAAAAAAAAGAAACATGAGATTATGAAGACATTAATTGATGATAATTAGTATAACAAGTTTTATAAAAATCGAATGCATATTTTCAAAGTTTTTCATGCACTTATCGATTTTATCGGCAGACGCATTCCTGTTGTTAAGAAAAAAGCTCTTAAAAAATAATATGAATTTAAGTTGAATACAAAGTTTAGTAATAATGTGAATCGTTAGAGACTACTTACTTATCTGCGTAGTCAAATCTTCCTTATTATACTCGTGTGCTATATTCGTATAAATAATACAGGCTTCAATTATTTTTAACTTCACCTTATATCTAGTTTATGTTAAGTTTAAATCAAACGAACATGTATAAGTCTATGTGATACAAGAACTGAAAATGTAATATACAAAACAATATACACTATAAGAATGGTAAATTAGAAAAGTAATGACGCATGTAAATAAGCTAAAAGTGAATAGAATAGAATACGACCCGAAGCATTACAAAACAATTACATTGATACGGACGAAAGAAAATACATACAAAAAAAAAATTAAAAAAAATATTTGCTGGGATTAAGTTTACCAAGATCGCTCGGTTTATTTGTATTATTAATTAAATATATTAGGTTATAAGAAACAAAACGTAGTTGTTGAATTAAAAGAAAAAATAAATAATAACAAAATCAATGCGACAATGTTGTTCGCCCTTAGCAAAAACACAAATTAAAAATTTCAATGTATAATTATATGGAAGATAAATAAAAATGTATTTTTCTAATAATCTAAGGTATATATTGGGAGAATATCTGATAAAGAAGAATGAGAAACACCCTCTTTAAATTATTTTCGCGAATCTGTACTTAGTTTTTTTGATTTGATTTAATTTAATTTTATTTTTTATTCATAAACACTGTCCTCTACTACTTTGATTTTCTTCACTTGTTCCGCTAAAAAGTACCTACATACATGAATGAATGACAAAAAAATAACATAATGAAGGATGTGAATATGAAGTTGATCAAAGCGAACATTTATTTTCAAATGTACTTAATATTTTTGGGTAGCTAGTAATATAAAAACAAAACAAAAGCAAAGAGAAACATATTTAACATTAAAGAAATACACTTAGTAGATTTTAGCTTCACTATTATTGACCAATTTCATCATTATAACAATGAAAAATTAACTTTAATTGAAATTCAATATAAAACTAAGTAAACCTTTCAAAATTCCAAAAAGAAAACAAATATGAAATGACATTAAATAAAGAAAAAGTACTATAAACAAAAAACAAAAAAAATAATGTTCAAATTGAAAAAAATAATGAAAAATCCCAAGTGTTTAAAGTTGAATTTTAAACATTTAATGTTAGTTGACATTTCTATGTTCTAGATGCAATACACGTTGTTTTATCATACAAACATACATATTTGTGATCATTTATAGAAAAAAAAACGAAAACAAAATTGTTAACCTTAGTCTCTCTACGATTTCATAGGAGTTTATTCGTAATCTTAACAAACAAACAAAAAATCTTTAATCATGTCAGACTTTTGTATTTTTTTTAAGCCTCATGTCAATCATCTCAATAAAACATATTTATTTGACTTCATACAACCGTAGTGTATTTTTAATCAATACAATTTATTTTCTTTATATACGCATATTTTTTTATAACTTTCTCTTAGTTTTTAATTCTCTCTAATGTTGTGTAGTTATATTTTGTTTGGAGGAAAACTTTTATCTGTCGTTTCATGTATTTTTGCAAATTTTACGAATTTTAAGGTCAATTAAAGAAAAAAAATTAAAAAAAAGTAACATAAGTCCCTTTTAAATGATCGGGTAATCAAAATATGTTTTTCACAAATAACAATTACCATGCAGTTCCCCTTAGAAATGATGATACATATGATACGTATCTGAACTACAATGAACGTTTGTTGCGTACTCGTTGCGATGCTCGTCCAGTATAAATCCTGAGAGGATTGATTTCTCTACTCTATCAAACTAATTTACCTCTCTGCTACCAGTTTAGAGATTAGTTTTGTTTTGTTATAAAAACTTTAAAAAATTGTAATTGTAATGTTTGTATCTATCACCAAAAGTAGAAAACTGAGAATTGGTACCACCATTGCTAGAGTTTTGGACAAAAGACAATAAAAACAAAAACAATTATAATTAAAACTAAAGCCATAAAAACATTCACTTTGAATGTTTATAACTTAAAGGATATAAGGAAGAAACAGCAACGTAACCGGTTCAAAATAAGCAATCTATTTCACAGAATATGTACAAAACATAAAAACGAATATGGCACAGTTGCTATAGTGATGCAGCCTTACATTTGCATCAAAATCTAAAACGCAGAACTCGGTATCACTTCTTACGCACAACGTTCATTTTCGTAAAGTCTTGACATCTGATGCGAAAATGTCATTAAAGAAAGCATTACGCAATTTTGTTGATTCTGTGTGAATTATTGTTATTCATCGGCATCACAAATAAGCAGTGATGCCGAATCAATATACATACAATCAATTTGACATGTTTTCATTTTGAAATTGCACATTGCACTTTTTTCAAATTCAGATAATAGGCCTATTCCCGTACTTTCTGCACCAAAATTTACAGATTGTCCAATTGGTAAGAGTGGGGGTAAAAAACTCTCAAAAAGAGTAAAGTCTACAAAAAAGTACGGGAACGCATCGAGCAAAAAACTGCCCACTTTTTAGACATCAGAATGAATATGAGTGAATGAATTTGTCATTCGAATTTCACTCTAAAATAAGGATTTTAAGAATGTACAAATGAAATAATAAGCAATTAGCATTCTATGAACACATTTGTGCACAAGAATGGATCATTTTTTGTAGTTTTTCACAGTTTTGAACAGTACGGGACCAGACCTAATTTAAATTTCAGACGATCGTCTGGGCCATATGTTTTATCGGCAATGCCAAACGGCTGCGTCGTTTTTACTTCCACCTATACCTATAGGGCAAGTATTGTATTCGTGCAAAATTTGGAACTCGAGATTTTAATCAAACTTGACATTACTATAATGGAGAAGTCCAAAAAAGTAGGTCCGCCAATGCTGTCTGTCTGTCTGTCTGTCTGTGCACGAGGCTACAGCCTAAACGAGTAGATGGATTTAGATCAAACTTCATATATAGGGTCTGTGTGCTAATCCCTAGAGGTGAAATCGGAATTTTCATTCTAACCTCAAAATTAAGGGTAGTTTACTTAAGGCCGATTTCAGTTAAAATGGATTTTCTCGAAAACGGCTCTAACGATTTTAATTAAACTTCATATTTCAATTAGTCTAGTCAATTGCAACCAAATGATGTATCGTGCTGCTTACCAAAATTGGCAACAATGGTACTTTACTTATAGCCAATTTGGCGAAAAGTCAATTTGCGAGAAAACGGCTTCTATTATTTAGCTCAAATTTCATATTCGGACTAGTACGAGGTAATGCAACACAATGGCGTACTACGTTTTGGTCTGAGTATGATATAACGGTACTTACGACCAAGGTGACTAAAAGCCGATTTGCTTAAAAGTGCCTTCAACTATTTTATTTAGATTTTGACATTTGATTAAACATCTCAAATTCTATCAGGAACTGTATCACATTTTTGGCCAAAAGTTAGTATAACGGTATTTTTCGCGAAATCGAGCAGTTGGAGCCAATTTATTCGAAAACGGCTCCAACGATTTTTATTAAATTTTATATTAGAATACGCCTTTTTAAACCCTATAAGATGGCATACCAAGTTTTTGGTTAAAACTGCCTAAAATTCCACTTTCCTTACAACCAGCTTAACAAAAACACGATTTTCATATCATTATTAGCCAAACATGAATTTTATCCCTACTTCTTCCTACTAACCGTCATGGAAACGTTTTTTTCCTTACGATACAGGTTTTGATTGGTGCGCACGCGCACGACGAATTTGTCTGAAATTCATTTTCATTGGTTAAAAGACAGAGAGAGAGAAAAAAAATATTGTTACATTTTTAGGGACTTACTTTGGCATATTCACCGGAGTTCAAAGGCAATGAATTTGAGTGAAATTGAAGAAAATTTAACGACGATGCTTAATTTTCAAGAGCTTTATCAAATCTTACAGATGATATCTGACGTTTTTGGTCAATCTGCTTCGAACGATGGTTTACTTATAGTCAACTTACATATGCTTACCTACTTATGTATATATTCGTTTATTTATTTTTACCTCAAATACACACAAGAATTTGAGACATAGGTGCAAGTTTGTACGGCCCAGTCGTGCACTTTATTTTAAGTCGTAAACGTCATCGACTGATTTTTCATGAACCAATTCGACAAACGTCCCAAAGGCCACAAACTGTTTGATTTGAACAACAGTCGATTAAGTTGACAATTGAACCGTGTGTGGAGCGCATAAGCTATGGACCAGGAATCGTACCGTCCAAAAACGAACAAGAAAACCTAATAAAAGAATTGCAAACATGAAAATGATAGCCAACTTTTCCGACCACTTGTCTCGGATATACTCGTAGAAACATAGATCCAAATTTTGAACAGAAGATTAAGCACCAGCTCATCTAATCATTATCACATCTCCATACTCAGGTCAGTACAGACCCATTGTGATACCCATAGGGGAAAAAGTCCCTTGCCCATTGGTAAGCCCTAGTACTAATTTGTGTCCTGTGAATCACCAAACCATCCTGTGGATTTGATGAATTTAAAGATTTCACTGATTGGTCTATTTGCTAATTCTTCAAGGTCACGGAAAAAGTGTCGCCCTAGAAATTTGAACCTAAGGTGGATAAGCCCAGGGCAGTGACAGAGAAAGTGGGTTGTATCCTCATTAGCTTCCTCGTCTGCACATCCCCGACATAAATCTTCATCCGTGAGACTAAACTTTCTTATGTGGTACCGAAGAGAGTTATGCCCCGTAATAATTCCTATAAGGACAGAAAGAGACTTCCTACCCTTTAGCATAATTCGGTCGGTCCTACTCTTGTCAAAGCAAGGCCATAGGCTTCTGGTGATCACACAGGTGTCCAGGTAGGTCCATCTACTATTGGCCTCACTTCTGGCAAGGATCCATGCCTTTTGCTTCAATGTGCAAGGCGGAATGAACACCGAGGTGTCTACCTGTTGTGATGTAGATTCAGAGCCTCTTCTTGCCAGTTCGTCTGCCTTCTCATTGCCTGGAATACATTCATGTCCAGGGACCCAGCAATGTGCAACCTTGTGCTGTGTTCCAAGAACCCTGAGTTCTTCGCGACAGCACTTCACAAGCTTTGATTTTATTTCAATAGCAGTAATTTTATTGCCACCTGGCTGTCGATGAAAAAGGTGATACCTCATTAGTCTGGGTCCTAACAACCTAATTGCTACGTATCTGAATTTAATAGACGAGTTATACAGACCCGATTCTTGTCCAACTCATTCGTACGAGCAGTAAAATGTTGGAGAATTCACTTTCCTACTTTAAAGTTGCTGTGAGGTGACTTCTTCGTTCTTAAAAGAACTGTCTAGAAATCACACACTCAAATTCACAATTTACCAAAAGTCCGTAGAATCGATCCATACGTCAATGATCGAATGAAGTCATCTACAGCTGTTAGTATTGAAGAAAAATTCAAATGGCTTAAGTATGTTTGCGTATGCAGTCGACTAAAACTATACTACAAAATCGGACTGGTACATATACATATGTACATTTTTGGCGGTTATAAAAATCACAGAACACTATGACTCCGTCTAGGTTCAATATGTTAACAGATACATTTACCTCTTTAGGAGGCTTGGCATTAGAGGCTTAGAATTTATTAATTTGAACTTAGTCATCGGGTGATGACATTCAGTAATGGCGCTTGATCCCAAAAAGGAGTAAGTCTACAAACCCACGCGTATACAGCTATCTTAGAAGAGTCGCCAAGAAGTCACAAAAGTTGAGATGAAAGACGATAAACTATAAAAATAAAGGAGTTGGTTATACTGGTGTTGCATTAAGTTACGATACCCTTTTATTCGTGCCACATCGAAGGACCCTTCCTTATGTATGGCCAACGGCGGAATCCCAGCCCATGTTCAACTTGTTTATACAGAATAGTGGGCCAGAAGCTGAAAGCCGAATAAAGAAATAAGCTTTGTAACTATCCTTTTAGCAATATAGTTAAAAGTAAGTATTTATAACTGACTACAAATCATCTTCCCTATCTGGACGTCATAAAATCATTTTGCAAGCTCGAATACAGGTGAAATAGTGTAAGTGATGTTAAGGATTCTTGGTCGTTCATAGATACATACATACAGTCACAGTCAGTGTAAAAAGTCTTAAAAAAAAAAAAAAACTCTCAAATTATAAATAAAAATTAATATAATTTTATACATTAATAACGTCAGGGGATTCTTATTCATTATGTATAACTTTTATCTGATCTTTCAAATCTATGAAATCCACTGGCGCCATTTATCCGAACACACCACTAAAATTCAAGCACAAAAAGTCTGCGTACAGGATGTTTTCCGTTACTTTTTGATAGTTTTTCATTGTTTTTACTTTAACTTTGTTATTTCAAGTACAGAAGTCGTAGAATGTGTTGTTTTTTTTTATAAATTTTTGCTTTGGTATAATGTCCCGAAACAGTTACATACACCCCCATAATCACCTGACCTTAACCCCATAGAACATTTATGGGATCTGTTGGAAAGGTGTAAATCAATCAATACAGCCAACGTCAAAAAATATGCCTTAAGAGAAGCTGCTGGAGAAATGGTCTTAGATACGTCAAGAAGATACGTATATTTTGGTAGATTCAGTGGAAAGGTGGTTTAAAGAAGTATAATTCAAGCGTAGGTACCCAACAAATTATTAAGGAACACTTAATTTTTTGTTTTAATATCTTTTTTAAAATGTAAGCAGACTTTTTTCATGTGAATTTTTGTTATGTGTTAATTTAATTAATTGTTGTGTTACAACTATGTGAGTTCTATCAGTTTTTTGCTATCCATAGATTGCATTGAACTTCTCTCTATAAAAACCTAATGAAAAAAGAAATAATTTTTTTGATTTAAAACATAGTTTTTATTGCATTCAACAATTTTTTATATTGTGTCGCAGACTTTTTACACAAACTGTATGTGTAAACACAACTCAGTTGTAGGTGGTACTTTATCAGAAAGACGGTAAGTTTTATGAAATCCCTGTAAGTACAAATATAAGTATTTTTACAGGGTGAACATTGTTAACCAATTACAGTTTGAAAGGATGATTGCTCTGCTTTAGGAAAATCATGATTAAGACAGCGAAGCAGAAAAAAACACAACCAATTATTACTATCTTCCGAAAATCAGTCATTTAAAAATATATTTTTATAACATTTACTCCTCCACATGTAGTTAATGTATTAGGTTTAGACAAACCTGCCCTTCAAAAAGTCCTAATACTTAATGTTAAAAACTTATGTTTTCCAATGAATTTTACCTGCAGTGGTTTAGACGGTACGTTGTATGTCAGTCAGTCAGTCAGTTCGTCGAGAAAGGATATATCCAACAGAATCTTTTTTTTTGCCCTAATATTGGGTTACCGTAAACGCGAAAATTCACTTTTTGGGTCTTATGTTTTCGGGGTAGCTCTTTTCAAATCTTTTACCCGTTTTGCTCTATCTCTTTTCATTGCAAAGATATACAGTATGGCTTTGACGTACATATATGTACATACATTTATCCATCAAATTCATTAAGTTAACGTATTGTTTAAATTTAATTTTCCAATTTAAGCAAATTTTTGTTTAAGAATTGTTTTGACGTACTTCATATGTCCTATGTCCTACAATGTACGCCATGAAACTTCAAATGCTTGTTCAGTATTGTTTTGACTTGTGTGCCTACAAAATGCAAGGTAATGCTATTTAAACGTATGTACATATCTACGTACGTCATACGAAAATTTTTTTTTTAACTAATTTATTATTAAAATGCAGAATGTGTACAATTTTGAACGTAAATACATATATGCGTGAGTGAAAAAAAAAATAAAAAATTTTGTAATAAATTTTAAATATTTTAAAAACTAAAAGTATTTTAGAATAACTTCTTACATTTTTTGAAAGATGATTTCCTTATGAATATCGTGTCAAAAAATTCCAGCTAGTATTTATGTATGTACATATTTTTATTTTGAAAAATAGTGCTTTATTTTACAAACAAGGCTTACGTTTCAAATGGCCCACACCTGACCCAATCTTGTATGTCAAGCAAATTCAAGGAAAGTAGGGAAAACAAAAACTAAGTATTTATTTATATTAGTTAATTGTATACTCTTATTCGAAGAAAGTAAAAACTTAACTAATGAATTAGATAAGTAAATAAAAAGCCAAGTGTGAAAATTCCGCACCCAACAAATGTTTCCCAAATAATGCTGTTCTTTTATGGTTTTATTTGGTTTTTCTTTCTATATTTCGTGTTTTTAAATATTATACAACTACATTATTCTTTTGTAAATGTTTGTCAGCTAAAATCTGTTGTGTCACCTTAGTTCTGCGCCCAATGGTTAAACACGTTAGCGGTCATTTGATGGTCTCGACTGGATGTTCAGCAGTAAATATTAAATATTTTGGAAAACAATTTGAAGCAAAGTGAATAATAATTATCGAAGAATCATTTCATTTTTGTCAAGACAATGACTCAAAGCATACGCTGGAATTGTTGGTTTTTAACTACTGAAAAAAATTATCAAAAAATTTTATTTAACGATTGGAGATGCGGGGCATCGATCCCCGTACCTCTCACATGCTAAGCGAGCGCTCTACCATCTGAGCTACATCCCCATGTAAATAACGTGTTCTAATATTGAATTTTATAATGCATGAACTTCTTCGTAATTAGTATTGTGAACTACCACAATGGTTTCGAAATAGACTAAATTCGATTTTGAGGCGAAATTGTCATCAATTTTAGAATGAATTGTCTTTCCCGTCTATAGATGGCGCTTTTGTAACATGAAAATAATGTACTTTCAAAAAATCATTTTCCTTGTTTTTAATAAACGATTTTTTTAGTTACGGCTATAATATACATAATATCGGTAACGTGAAACTTTTTTTTCGGTAATTGCGTGTACCCTTACATTGAATTGTGGAGATCAGTCGAGGCGGATGATGTCTATAGTTTTTATAGTCTTTCGGGTGAGCTTGTGACACATACATATATATGTAGTAAAAAGTATTAATATAATAAAATAATAGTCGGGAATAACATGGAACAAATTACATTGAGCTTTGATCAGACGATTGTCAGATCTATAAATATTTTCAGGTACTGATAAAAGTATTGGTAATTGCTGCAAATGAGCTTATAAATTAATTAAACTGTCGGTTCAAATGGTTGTCAGACTGATATTATTCACAGAACATTTTTCTATTGTTCAAATTCAAAGGTCTGAAAAGTGTAAAATTTAAATCAAAATGGAGCAAAAAGACACACTCGCGACGATCTTGGCCTCATGCGTGTTGGAAGGGACTGAAGATGAAAACGAATTGCCACACAAATGACTTCCTGTGTGAACAGAAGATCTGGTAATCCGCCGCCAGGGAATTAAATTCTTCTTCATTTACTCCACTATCATTATTCCCTACGCTGCCCAAAATAAAACTATTATGTAACACTCATCAAAAATATATGTACAACAATATATTAAAAACAATAGAAACATGTTTCAACAATTTTTTTTTTTTTTTTTTAAATGCATTTTTATTTGTTGTAATTCAGAAAAACTTAAAAGTGCTTAAGACTAGCTTAACTAACTTAATTATGTTATGACTAACTTACTGACCCTATGCGGGCGCTCTAAGCTAAACTTAATGCTTAATCTATGTCTTTCGACGTAACCTAACTAAAACAATTAATTGTTTCTTATTTATTTACTATTAACTTAATTCTAATTGAAACAAAGAAAATGTTTTTTTGAAAAAACTTTGTAGCTGAACTATTTTTTTTTTGTTTTTATATATAAAACTTAAGTCTACCTTAAAATAAATCTTAAACTACTTAACCTACTTAAGCTAAAAACGTAATTAAATGCGCTCTTTTTTTGTATTTTTTTTTTTATTTATTTATTAAGCCGAGTGCTGTGCTCTACAACTACCTTATAATTAGGACACCTACAACAAACACCTACGACTACCTTAAAAACTATGTATGCCGGCCAGGCTATGTATAAAAAAAATAAATAAAGTGGCCAGCTTACCCTAAAAGGGCTAGCCAGAAATAAGCGAGTTCGACGAGGGAGTTCTCACTTCGTTAAGCCACCAAAATTTCTGGTGCTGTCTTTCTACATCTTTACGATCACGCCCCGAAACCGACCTACTGAATCGGAGACGATCCTCAGTACTCTGTGCTACGCATCGCTCGTAGTTGAGTCGCCTGTCCACAGCTTTTCTGGCGACGTGGAAGATAATCGGAGTACCCGTTCTATCCTGTATCAGACCTTGTCTGTCAAAATAGAGAAACGCCTCTGGGGGGATAAAGCCGTTGAGGCGCACATTTTCGTGGTACATGTCGTTGGGGTAGTAAGCCCCAAAGATCAGGCTATTGGTCGAGTTCATTGCTCTTGCAATATGACCGCGAATCAACTTCACCAGGAAATTGTCCACTCTGATCAGATTCGCCCTGTTATAAAGGATCTCATTAGAGTAGAATTTTTTTGTACTCGGACTCTGGTGTTCTGTATAAATGAAGGCAAGCCCGAAGACAAGCCCTCTCAAGCACCCGAATCCTTTCCATCAAGCTTGCTCCCACGTTGAACCACACCGGACAGCCATAGGTGAGCATTGGCCGTATGAGGGCCGTGTAGCAGATTACCTTCACCCTCGCATCGAGTTGGCTGCTATAAAACAGTCTCTTTGTAAGGGCAAAAGCAGCTCGGGCTCTGGCCAAAGCAGCATCTATATGTTTGTTAAAATTTGCAATGTTAAGAGTTGCAATGACCTCGACCTTAGGACCTGACCTGTACGCAATCAAGTCGTCTGCGTACGCAATAGCATGGTGAAGAGAACCTATCAAATCACTTGTGTAAATGTTGAACAGGATAGGCGAATTAACCGCACCCTGTTGCAGACCGTTTTTAATTTGAAACGTACCAGCAGAAGTCACGTTGCCATTTTTCACAACGAACTGTCTACTGGTGAGCATATTACATATGATGTACAGTAGAGATTTGCTGATACCCAGCCTGCTCAACTTGTAGAAGAGCCCCTCCAACCATACGGTATCGAAGGCTTTCTCCAAGTCAACCAGGCAGGCACCCGTGCATTGATTCTTGCTTTTATTCCATTGGACGTCCGACACCAGTTTAGACGCGGCATGTAGGGTATCATGCCCCGCCTTAAAACCGAATTGGTTGTCCGGAATTATATTTTTGTCCTCAACCCTCTTATTCAGGGCTCTATGAATAACTTTTTCGAATACCTTGCTGATGTTCGGAAGGAGACTTATCGACCGGAGATTTGCCGGATTGGATGTATCTGCTGCTGTCTTCCAATGCGCCGGATAATGTGCATTATTCAGCGCATTGTTGAACAGGGTGGTGTATATGTCTACCGCTTCTAGAGGGAGATGTCTGAGCACAATGTTCGGAATTCCGTCGATTCCCACGGATTTCTTACTTCTCAATGAGACGAAGATCGCTTGGAGTTCTACCTTCGACATGAACGGGGGGTGAACCCTGTCATTGGCGATGGCATTGTTTGCCATATTCCCTTCATTGAACACGGTGAAACCAGTGTTCTCAGATCGCCATTCCTGCATATCATTTCGAAGGTAGAAGTTGTGCACAAGGACGCGATTTTCCAGGTCATGGTTCGGGTGAACGCTATCATTCACCTTGTACACTTCTTGAAAGGTCGCTCCTATAGCCTCTACTTTCTCCTGCGGATCTTCTATCACGAAGAAGTCGTCATCCTCGACAGCATTATCTGGGTCTATGCCTGCTGCTATTAGTACTCGTTCGTTGTTCGTTGTTCGGGGTAACTTAAGACACGGAAGGTCGTTGATGTTATTTCTCCGAAATACCTTATTGATCTGCGGGAACATGCTTGGATTATTGGCTCTTATGGCCGAAATCTTCCCGTTCCAATGCGCATTAACCGTCATTCTATAATTCTCTTTGATCAATTTTTGGAGATTTTTGATCAACGACTTCAGTGTCCTAACCTCTGAGTTGTGTCTGTCGGCAAACTGCCTGTACAAGGTTTTTAATCTTGACAGGAGTCTACTTTTCTGTCGGTGTAGTGCGTCGATTGTCGCGTTGCGGAATATGTCGGTGTTGTCAGTATGTTGATACCGAGGTATCGTAATGTCCATCGTTTGTTTGATTGTCTCATCCAATCGTTTCAGATATCTGTCAATCTCCTCGTTTGACAGGTTCCTATTGGACGGTGGGTAGAGCGAGTTCGAGAAGAGTGCTCTAGTACATGTTTCAACAAATTAATTGTCAGATGTCATAAGCTTTGCACATCTGTGCAAATTTCTAATGTGCCTGCTAATGTCCTAAATGTCTGATAATGGTTTTTAAAAAATGACACATCTATAGAATAAAACTGAAATTCACATGTTTCCTGGTGATGAGTCAATGATTTTATTTGTCCGTATGCCCTAATGGATTAACCTACATAAATGTTTCTAATGCGAAGGTCAAGTGGTAAACAGCGTAGAAACATACATATTCAGACCTACGATCGAACATTCACGCATAGTACCAACCAATCATAAAGGATAATTCAATTAGAGGATGCAATTACAATCTTAAAATAAACATAAATTATTATTTGAATCCAATGTTGAGACTGCGTCACTGCCGATATTGCAGATCCTCCTGGCCTTTTTAATAAAATTTTCCAATACTTTCGACATACATACATACATATGTAAATCCTACCGTAGTTCATAGGAAATTCGTCAATTCTCATCGTTAAGGTCGTTTTGTATTTCGCACTGAACGAGTAAGGATTTATTAGATTTATTTTAAAAATAATTTAAATTGAACAGCACCAAAGGGAATATAACATATTATATGGCCTTTAACAGTATTCAATAAGGATCTATACATACATTTGTTTAATGTAATAGGATATTTATTTCGAAGTGTTCGTTTGATTAATTTTGGATATTTACATGTGCTATATGTATGTATATGAATATACATATGTATGGATTTCTTTTAAACGATTTACATACATATACTTAAGTAACAACATACGAAGCGTACGTTGACCCACAAAAGTACGTCATAGAATTAATTTATGAAAGTGTTGATGTAGAATATTTCGGGAATGTACGCAATAGTCATGACATAAGTACGAATTCTAATAAGTCAGAAAACTTTGTCATGTCTTGTAAGAGGATGGGGAATAAATGGTGAACGAGGAAATATTTTGTTGGGGGATGTAATGTAATGTAATTGGACTCCCGTTTTTTATGACCTCAAGGAGTTGGTAGCACTAGTGCGATGAGTTATAGAAATCTCGTAACTTTATTTTCCGTCATACAATCAATTGTTCAATGACTGTTCAGATAAATGACTAATTTGAAAGGCGAAATAGTGAATTCTTTAGTAGTTAGTATTTTTTTACCTTTGTTTTAATATCTGGTTCAAGAATAACAGAATAATTGGTAGCTAGTAAAATAAAAGAGTCTCGCACGTACTCATTTTAGTAGAAAAGTATGTACACACATATGTACATACATACATATATTTACAGTTACAGAAGAAGTAACAACAAATAACAAAAATAAACGAGTATGATGTGAATACATAACATAAATTGCAAATTCTTGGAAATGCAAAGAAGAGAAGAAAAAAGGCTGATCCTAAGCTGAGTCCAAAAGTAATAGCTTTTGAATTCAATGGAAAAAGCATATAGCTGGTTATCTATGTACAAAATAATAAGTACATTTAATCAATCTATTCTCACAGATAGTCTACAATCTGCAACCAAACAAAACCTGTACGTGTAGTTACCATATAAGAGATGATGAAATTATCTCAATTCTACGATCTGAACTTTCGTTTACGATCTACTACGAGCTAAATAAGAACGATAATCCCCATAGAAGCTGCCATTCCAAATTACATATAAACTCCCGACCTAATAATCATGCAGATTAGGAAACAAAAACTTTTTCAAAACAATTGAACACATACTTGTAGTAAGTTAAGAAACATTGTTTGATTGATGTGTACATATTTTTTAGCAAAAATATTTTCATGGTGGATGCATTTTATTTAAACATGTTCCATTACCCTATTACTATTGGAATCTTTTAATTATTATTATTTTGTCTCAATTTATTTTAAGAAACATATATGTATACTGCTAAATAAATTTAAGGTTAAGACTACATCAATAAGTATGACTAAAACATGAAGCCTGAAGGTTTTTCAGATCAGATTAGATTTCAGACCGGACGACTTTTCCAGGCATAAATAATACTGACGAATACAGCACCAGTGAGGTTGACTAAACAAAGTATTACATACATTCTTTAGTTTAATTCTACATATGTATGTATGTACCTGTTGAACACCGAATTAAAAAAAAAACTTGATAACTATCCGATTAACTGAGTATAGAAAACTGAGGACGTCACTGAAAAGTGTTTCTAGCAGTCACAGCTAAAATATGACTAGGGATATTCACAGATTCAGAGCTTATAAGAATTCGAAAGGCTTTTATATGGCTTGTACATACATATGTTCCTACACTTTGTCTCCCTTGCAGTTGTAGGAGTCGAAATAAAATATAAGATGAGACACCTCTAAATAATTACTGTCATGCGAACGAAATCTTACAGGAGGAGACGCAGGCAGCATACAGGTTGCCGAAAGGTGTTACCAGTCTGTGGCTCATTTCTACACAAGGGAAATGGACGAATCATCCCCAACATACCCTTTCTGACCGCAATTCTTTGGGGTCTATCTTCACATTTTATTCAGAAATGACCATCAACGTGTACGGATGCAAAAGAAACCACTGAGGATTTTCAGCGTGGTGAAAAAACCACCATTAGTGGTGGAGAAACTAAATGAAGAGCTAACCGCAGACATCATACAATTAACACCATTCGTCCGTAATACATATACATACATAGTATAGCACTTTATTGAGCCAAACGGCAACCCGATACATGTAAGTATATATGTACATACATACATACATATGAACATTTATCCCTTCGGCAACTTCCTTTAACCTTAACTTCCTTTGCTCTAACCTTTAAGAGCAAATATGTTTAACCAAAGATCAAATACTATACACACAATTCAAACCAATAGCAAGTCAATTTAACCAAACCACAAATGATATATGTATGTATGTATGTCAGTATGTATATATATGTACATACATATATGCACATATTTAAAACACAAATTTAATTTATTTAATATTACATTGCTATAGTTCTTATCTAAAACAAATTAAAAGAAGGACCTTGCGTTTTGTTTTCTGTTTTCATATAAGCACTCAAGCAATTTGTCAGGTAAATGTGACGTACATACATACATATGTTACGTACATAATGTACATATGTATGTACATATGACCATGTCAGTTCATGTTTTGCATTACAATTCGTAAAAATACGTGAGAGAAAGTGCATTTACTTTTATTTAAAAAAAAAAGATATAAAATAAACTAATAAGGTACCGCTGATGTTTTGTTTTTTTTTTATCTAACTCCCGCTGATTTATTTGGCGGTTCTTTCATTTTTATGTTTACGAGTATTTCAAGACAATAATGTGCTAAGGCCAAAAGCATAAATACACAATTACGAGACAAAAACCAGAAAAATATTTGAAAACCAACAACGAACCAAAGAGAACCAACTGGTTTTTGGTCACTAATGTTAATCGCGGTTCTTGCTTTGTTCATAATTTATTTGGACGCCTATTCCACTCTCGGTTTTTGTTGCACGCTCTGTGAGCTTTCTGAATTAATTAGATTTTAATGTATTCACATCGTCAACAACAACAGCGAGTCAAAGCTTTTTCTCCACAAATCCATTAGATACCTACAATCGGTACATTTGACGATTCGATTTTCTCGACCACTGGTGTATTTGTGTATGTGGGGGCACACGACATCGGCTCCGACAATACGTTACGGCTTTGGAAGAAAATTCGTTGATCTCAGTTTCATTCGCCTTTGCTAGCGTAACACAACGTTCTGTTGACTAGTTCGGAGATCTATCTACACACATTATTGCATTTTATTCACTGCGTTCCCATAAGGTAGTGTATCTATCTATCTATCAGTTCTATACAATCACCCACCACTCGATCGTGCAATCGGGACGCGCTCATAGCATCATTCTAAATATTTCCTTTACATAAAAAAAAAAAAAATAATCAAAAATAGAAAAATCCAAATTGACTTGGAGTATATAATTAGATTGTGTATCTCAACATTGTCGTGAAAACTGAGAATGCTCACATTTGTATGATTTAACTGTGAAAAAGTGAAACTGTGTTTACCTCTTGCTATTTGTGCTTTGTTTTCGAATTGTGTGTTGAAAATTGATAAAATTCTTTTTTAGGTTTTTTTGTGTTTTCTTCTGTGCCAAGGAGTAGTGCTTACACTATCAACATGGGTTGCGGAATCTCGATGGTGAAATACATTCTATTTCTCTTCAATCTGCTATGCGCGGTAAGTCAATAGAACAAATCACTTAAAAAAAACTGAAATCATCTTCAGACTGTGCAACGGCCACCTACAAAAGCTTCCAAAAATGCCTTAAAGAATTCAATGTGGGTGACGCTCATAACAGATGATTTCATATTTTAAAACTAAAAATACGAATCAGAAATGTATCGGAGAAATTCAAGTAAAGAATATGCTCATTTCAAAAGACAGCTTAAATTCGTGTTCCCCTATGTGCTGAGTGTGGCGCTCAAATGCCAACCATGTGTATGTATGAACGTGGGTATGTTCGAATCCGGTTGGACTTCGACTTCAATCGCAATTCAAATACGAGTAGTAATATTTAAATATGTACATACATACATACATTTATGCCCATAGTATGGGAGGTTTGTAAGCGGTCGTCAGGCTTCTTCCCGTTCATCCGTTCCTTCGTCCCATCCATCTGTACATACTCATGCAAGGCAATGACTACATCAACGCTTTTGAAATACTTTTCGCTACCATGACGTCACCGGCGAACATGACACAGTTGTTGTTGTAAGGTTTATTTTTAATTTCTCTGCGTTTCTATGTTTTTGTGATCAACATCTGAGAGCCAACCTCCAAAATACTAAAAAAGTTGTTGTGACCGTGAATACTTATGTATTTCTATGTACATATGTTGTATGAACAGAAGTTTGTCGATTAGCCGCTGTTGAGCCTTTATTATATCTTATACAAATATGTATGTACAGTTCAAGACTGAGATCTTTATGAGATTATTGCATTCGAAATAATGTTTTGTTCTAGATTGCCTATAAGCAATTATTAGTTCTTACAGAGCTTTGAACAACAGTTACGCTTAAGATTGTATGTTTTTCGTAAATGAACATACAAGGCTTGGGAGTCACAAGATAAAACCAGTTTTAATTCCGTCATTGTTGAATCTATAGAAGATGAGTAATATTTGTAAGCACTAATCAATTTATCATTGTAAATCGTAGGGTGTGTTCCTAGAAACTAGCCAGATAATAGTAGATTATTCATATGAGGTAACTGATCTGAGCTCATAGTTTTTATACCTCTCCCTTTGGTATTACACAAAGTTTTCAAGGCGCTGGTTTAAGATTGTTCTCCTGTTTCTACAATGTGCAGAAACAGCACTCTGAAAAGTACGACAAAAGTATAGTGAGTATTACATCTAAAGTTGCATTTTACAGTGGTCGCCAAGTAATGAATGTAATATATATGGATGTATACATACATATGTACATATACATATGCATAGGTCCTCACTTTTTCGATACGTAATCCATTTGAAGAGAGTAGACAGTTGTTCCTATGACAAATTATGCCTGTAATCCCTTTACAGGCCGTCAATAAAGTCCATGGATGCATGTATGTACATATGCACCAATGTATGTATCACCAATTTCATTACATTACATTTAACACATTTAGAAGCTTGATAAAGGGTATGCAGTCTAGTTTTTCCTGCTGAAAGACCATCTGCTTCCTCCTTCGTTTGTCTGAAATCTGCGAAGTATTATATTCAGATTTGATAGATCCAACAAAAGAGTCACAAGCTCTTCGCTGCGTCTAACAAATTCAATACTCCTGACTCTTTTGCGTTCTTAGATCCGAGTAAGACTTTGTGAGTTAAGGCTTTCGAACAATTCAAATTAAGAAAGGCACATAGTTTCGTACAATATTGCTGTAGTTCTCAATCTTCGCTTTTGACCTTCAATCTGAGTTTTTCCCGGTGTGGTCAGCAACAAGTTATAGAAATGAAAAATCATTGGAATGACTAATTATTAAAAACTTTGAAGCTGTACCTAATCAAAACCATTTAGCAACTGTGAGCATCTAGACTGCATCACTCTTGGTGAATGTATGTACACACATGTATTCCAGCTTCACGTGCTTGATTATCAAAAAATGCTATAAGTTAAATAACCAAATTCACTTGTCAACAAAATATGGAGTTGTGCAAGGATATGTTTTCCTATTAACTGCGTCATACCTTTTATGCTACTAACCTTGACCTATAATAATGTACGTTTAAAATAGGTGCACTCTAACGGTAGAACTACATTATTAGACTAATTAAAGGCCTGTCTGGATGTAATGAATTGAGTTGGAAGCATTGAGAATATAATTCTCCGAATTGCAGAAATAACTGTGTGTAATCGATATGCATATGTACATATATGCTTATTCATTTGTTGTTATATTCACACGAAGCATTTTATATCCATAACGATTTCATTAAGTAATGAATGAAATATAATTGAAGTCTGACTTAATATATTAGGAATTTTAATGTTTATTAGACTGAAAAGAAGAAACTCCTTACAATCTTACAGTGTAGGACACATCTAGACTTTAAATATCAACCCAAACCCTCAAGCTTCATTTTGTATGAGAAGAACTACTAACCACCCAGGTCAGACTTCATGAATCAGAAAGAGGACTGTCATTCCATACACGTCGACAATATTGAATGTACTTTTTATTCTTATGTCCTATATTCCCTGGGGGGTGCTAGGGCCTCTACGACGCCTGTGCGCCATAGTGTGCGGTTTCCTCAGCTTTCCCTAAATCTTTTTCAGTTACCGTGGTTCCTTCTTGATTGTTTTTCGCTATATATACTCCTGGACCCCGTATCCTGCCAGATTTAATTGCATCGCGTGGTTAGCTATGGACAGTGCGACTTTCGTCATTGTATGTTAGTGCCTGTAGGTGCATTGCCCTTTCTGTGGTTAAGTTGTTCGTCCGATTTTACCAGAAAATCCTTAAGATATTGCATTTGTAGTATTCTCGTCATATTCTCACATGACATGTGGACCCATCGTACGTAGCGTTGATAATAGCTATTTATCTGGAATGTCTCTCCTGCGCAAGGCACGCCAAATAAGTTCCCAATTGATACTATCAAACGCCTTTTAGAAGAAGATGAGCAACAGGTGAAGTGGTCATCGATATTTAACGAACTGTTCGATGATGATTCGGAGGGTATTGATCCAGTCGACACAAGAAGATCCAGAGAAGAAACCTAATTGCTTAGGGTTGTCTTCCAGATGTTCTTTGATTCGCTCCAGGATAATTCTAACACGGATACCATTTTAGGTTTAGGTTAGCTTTTTGGGAGCTTGACAATCATTTCGTTTAAAATTAATTATACATGAAGTTGTTAACTATTCCATATTGAAGGGAATAGAGTTCCTCAGTCTTATGAAATAAATGTACAAGGAAATTTTTTCTCCTTAATTAGCAAATTGAAACCTTTGAAAAAGGTGTAGTGTGCTTTTCTTTTGATTTAAGTCAAATAAAAAATATTATAATTAATTAAAATCTTTATACTACTAAAAGGTCATCCGATCATATGATGATCGTTACCAGCGTAGGAGCGACTGCCGACTGCTGACTGCAGATATGTCTCCAAAAATGGATATTGTTCGATTTGCAAGCATTACTCTGACTCATTGATCGGTCGGAGAATTAATGTCTTCTCTCTGGATTTTGTATTATTGCTCTATATGCACTATAAATCAAATAGAAGTTTAATAGATGTGTATCGGTTCAGAACATAAGTTTCCCAGTTCCATTCATAACACAATAATAATAAAGCACTACAATAGTATAATTTTCAAGACAACATACTTAATTTAAACAGCCTGCGATTGACAGTAAATTGTTTTTATGAGAAGCCAATTAAAAAAAAAAGACAAAACACTTGTGATCTAAGAGAATGCGTTCCGAAACTTTCATACGTATGTACATCATTCGTGTCTTCCGAGCTTTGACTTTACAAAACTATGTCCGCATTTGGGTTAAACTTTAAAATTAGATGTATAATAAGTTTCCAATTACAGTAGTTGTAAACAAGATTCTTACAATTGTAAATCTTATTCTTATTAGATCCTTAAATTCACATTGTGGTTACCATCTTATCGACTTAATCCCATACATACATATGTATGTTATGTTAAGTATGTATAAATAGTGCACTCCACGTTTACCTGTATAAAAGGATTAATAAAAAACAATTCGACGCCGCAGTTATGCATAATACCCGGGTATTTCCAAAGACAAGGTGACTTTACACATCCAAATCAAGTAATCATGAACTCGTTACATTATTGTTTAGTATTTTAGCAGAGTGTTGTACTAGTATAAACGTCAGAGAGAGACCTCTAGTATCTAAATTAAAAAATGCACAACTTCTAAAAACAGAAAATCCTTAAAGTGTAGTGTACGAAGTGTATCACCCCAGGGATATATTTGTTTTTGTGTTTGGTTGCTCTGCGTGTATACATAAACTGCTGTGCAAAATAATAGGCACACTTGTTCCTGCAAACATGTCCTTTCTCTGTTACATTACGCTTTGGAAATGATTTAATTTTTTATTATTATTTGTTGAGAGACAGCAGCTCCATCAATATTGTTGTATTCAGAAGCATACACAAGTTTTTATGAGGTAGTCGCTTTTTCTGGTGTGCAAAATAAGCAACAGTAAGCAAATCGTATTATAATTTGTTTTCAGTGTAAGTATAAAAACAGCTCAAAAGCTTTATTTTTCAATAAGATTGTTAATAGTTTTTAAAGCAAAATGGGTCGAAATAATCATTTCTCGGCAGAACTGCGGGACATTATAAAGAAGCTAAGATATGAAGGAAATTCATTAAGAGTTATCGCCAAAAATATTTCGTGTCCTATTGGAATGGTAAGGAATGCTTTGAAACACCAAGATTCTGAAGAAATTTGCGGTCAGAAACGCAAAACGTCCTTTAAAACTAACCTGCTACTAGTTAGGTGTGCGAAAAAAATCCATTTTTAACATCCATTGCTATCAAAACCGAGCTAAATCTCACCATTTATACATCAGTTATTAGGAGAAGGTTAATAGGACACAATTTTAAAGCTTACCATCTTAAAAAGTATCCTCTTCTACAAAAAAAACATTAAGGAAAGAATTTACTTTGCAACAACCAATTTAAATAGATCAACTGAGAAATGGCGAAGCATACTGTGGTCTGACGAGACCAAAATTAATTTATTTGGATCAGATACAAAAAAAAAAGTACGTAAGAAGGCAGCCTTCAAGAATTCAACAAGAATTCGATCCCAGATTTACAATAAAACATGGTGGTGGAAACGTATAGACCGCCTTCCGTATTGTTGATAATATAGGTCTAATGGATAAATTGACGACCTATGCGTCTAAGTTTCTGGAATTAATCACCCGTTGTCATTAAAGACTAACACTAGTACGCTGATTGTCGCTATTGGCAGTACAGTTTATACTTTCCATACAAATTTTTAATATGACTAACTTTACGTGACAAAGCCGAACTCGATTGGGTCAGGATGATTACTAATCATAGGTGTTGTTTTACTATTTATATCTAGGTAACTTGTTGGTAAACTGCATATACAATTTAGAAAATGCCTATTTAACAGTTGTTTGGAAGACAACATACATTCCACGTCGCTGTTTCTCTTTGACTCCATATTTCGTGTCGTTAGATTAGAATTTCTGCGTGACAATTCAGTATTGTCACTTATTCTCGGTACTCTGGCACCTAAAACTGAAATGGCTATAGCAGGAACTTGAAACAATGACATGAACTGAACGTATTGTCATTGTACTGTGACCGCCTAATCAACAACTAATTACGAGTAAATGATCAACTGCACAATTGCACACATAACATCGCAGTAGAAGACATGTATATCATAAAATTAAGTGAAATGTGAGTGAGCTTAAGCATGTTATGTATAGACACTACAAATTAAGTCATCTACGTAAATTACGGTAATAAATGTAATTTATCTATAACGTGTTCTCTTTTCTTAGTCGAGTTCGTTTCAGTTTTTTTTATTTCACATGCAAAAATACCTCTCGGAATAATAATAAAGTGCACGACTGGGTCGTACGTACTTGCACTGTAATGCTATAAGTGTAAAATTTTATCAGGATTGAAGTCCAAGTCTTGCTCTTCCCAGTAAAGTAGGCGTGGCATTCCGCGTTTCGATGGAATAATAGTCATAACATTGTAGGAGTTTATTCAATGTTTTGTTTTTATAAAAACACCCATAAAAAGTGGGCGTGGCCAGATAGAGTGTTTGAGTGAATTATAGAAAATTGGAAAGTCTTTTACTTTGCTGAAATAATTTTTTCTCAATTTCTAGTAAAAATTTTGAAAAAAATAAGTTTTATAAAAGTGGGCGTGGCATTCCAAAATTGGGTATGCCATTATTTTGCGGTTGTCCTATAACCTACAAATAACAATTTTTAGCCCAATCGCCGAACAAACACCTGAGAAACAGCTGATTTTCAATTTTACCGTTATTCGAATTTTTTGTGAAAAACGTGGTATGTCACCTCATAGCATATACCCAAACTAACCCACACATCAAATTTTATCGAAATCGTTAGAGCCGTTTTCGAGAAAATCCATTTTAACTGAAATCGGCCTTAAGTAAACTACCCTTAATTTTGAGGTTAGAATGAAAATTCAAATTTCGCCTCTAGGGAATATCCTACAGACCCTATATATGAAGTTTGAAGTAAATCCGTCCAGCCGTTTAGGCTGTAGTCGAATATACAGACAGACAGACAGACAGACAGACTGACAGACAGACAGACAGACAGACAGACAGACGGAATTGCCGGACCTACTTTTTTGGACTTCTCCATCATAGTAATGTCAAGTTTGATTAAAATCTCGAGTTCGATTTTTTTCACGATTGCAATACTTGCCCTATAGGTATAGGTGCAAGTAAAAATGTGCAAATGTAATGACATCATCCTTTTCTATTTTAAATGCAACATTCAGGGCAGTAGTATGTCGAATGCCTCCCACAAAAGAATGTGTTTTAGGAAAATTAAACAATAACATTTTCTAATATTTTCAATTTCAATAAGATAAGGTACTTGCGTGAAAGCACGTATTAGTCAACACAATTGATTTTAAAAACTGAATTTCACAACAAGTTTAAATTCTAACCTATTCTGAGGTACACGTACACAATTATTTTTTACGAAGTTGCAATTATTTACAAGGTGCATAGCGAAAATAGGTATTTGAAATTGGATGAAAGTATGGGTTAGACGAAACCATATTAAATGTCTAGTTCAATGTTATTCAAGGTAGATAATTATGCAAATTACCACTTTTATTTAACCAAAGCACGTTTCACAATTCGAAACGCTCGTTGCGAAACGCAGCGGTTGTCGCCCCTTTAATCATCTTCGGAAGTAAATGCAAGCATTTCGATGAGAATCTTGCGTTGCACAACTTATTTTTGAATAATTAGCAATTTTTTTTTACCGAGTTTTACATTTTATGGTAATTAACAAATAGATTGGTCATCGTAGAGAGAGCATTCATACATACATATGTATATGTATGTACATATGTAGAGATAATTCAATATAAAAAAAAACTAATTTATCTTCATCTCTCAACGGATTTATAAATTAAAAACAAATTATTTTAAACGTTCCATTTGGTCGTAATGCTTCACCGAAACACTGCCGAACGATATGACTCAGAAAAAACATATTTTCTGACTAAAAATAATATAAAAGCAAAACCGTGTCACTTGATCCTACCTGTTACTTCAATCATTTTGTCCATATTAACATAATCGACTCAATTACGATTAAGATTGACATGTGATTACTTAGTTCTTCGTCAGAGTGAAATGAACAACCGATAAAGGATATCGTGTTACAAAGCAAACAGGTAAAGGAACGATTTCGTCCTGCTGGTTATAGAGTGTCTGCTAATTAACCTTTAGCGTGGTCTAACTTATACACGTGTATAAATAAATCAACAGAGAACATAACACGCAATGGTTGACCAAAATAATAACAAGTGTGTCCATGTATGCGTCCGCATGAGAAGAGTTTATTGATAAAAAAACTCGATTTTACCAGGAATCAATAAGCATCTTCCACTTAAGTAAGCTATCAATTTCCCTTCATTTGTGTTTTGTTAATTACCGTATAAAGATGTACAATAGCAGTAGTAGGTAGTAAAAGTGACACTACTGAGATGGATAAAGTTGGCTCATAGTTTTGTGTAAAAAAGGAACAACGAAACTTATGTACTAAACAAACAAAGCGGTGATTGTGAATTTACAATTACAATACTACCCACTACTTACTGACTTTCTAGATTGCTAGGTTTTAGAACGGTTTATGCATCGTTGTAGTCGCATCTTCTTATGTAATTTTGTATTGTTTATTGTTTTTAAAAGTTATTTTGTCAGTCTTCATATGCTCCAGCTCGAACTGTCTTTTAAGTAATTCGTTAAGTTCAACAGAAAGTGACGTTATGTAGTTACTATGTATTTATCTTTTCTTTCGGAACATCTTTTTGGAAAGTTAATTTAAATTTTTAGTAGAACCACTATTTCATACAAGAAAACAGATTCTGAGCAGATTTTTCTTCGTACTGTAAGCTAGTTAAAAAATTAACTGATCTAAGCCTATCCTACCGAGAGCAGGGGATAACCACCTTTCATTAACGCATATGAAAGTTGTATTCCAACTTTATGTAACTCGTTTTAATATCTACATATCTAACCTGACCAGTAATTATTGGAAGGTATAAAGCGCCCAATGTATCATAAACGTATGTAACGCACATATGACTGCATAAATCGTTTTCATAGAACTTACCGCGTGAATGCTTTTGGCATTATGCATTTAGCTGCATACATCCGATCACCATACAACTTTATCAGGCTTAGTTATTACCCCTTTCAAAATACTGCTAAAGATTCTACTCCATCATATACATATGATACAGTTAACGTATTTTGCCCTATCTCCAATTTTGATAAAGTTGGGAAGAACTAAGAACAGGACTAAGATATTCTAAACTTTATGCAACATTTTTATAAAATATGAATAGTAACCGAGATACAGAGTAGAGGTGTTGACCGACTTCATTACCAGTATTTCCCTGTAAACATATGTATGTATATATGTACAATCAATAGAATGTTTTCCAACATTAAGAAAGCTCACAACTTCATTCCTAAGTTCTACTATGTATGCACATATGTATCTCTGTGTGTTTGGTACCTTTAAAATTACTTTAATTGTATCTTACATATGTATTGTCTTTTATTTCATACCTCAAAGATAAAATTTTCAACTTTTTCTCCTCCTTTAAAATGGAATAAAATAATGAGTAATATTTTTAAGACAAAGTATTACGCACAATAACAATTTAATAGACTGCTCGAGGCCAAAGTAAAGAGTAAACAGCTGATAAAATAGGAAACTTTATACCTATTTTCTGTATTTGTATGATTAAGTACACACAAATTATTTTTAACTTTACGCTTAATTAAGCCAAAATAATTATCTTGTTACATTTATTTCAGATATGTGGTATTTTAATGATTGTATCTGGCTCAATGCTATTCAGCAATGTCCAAACCGTCGACGAACTATCGGAGGCTATCAAGGTACAACAGATACCCATAACTCTGGTTGTACTGGGATCCATTATCTTTATTATTGCATTCTTTGGATGTTGTGGTGCTATTCGGGAATCCTATTGCATGTCAATGACAGTAAGGAGACTTGAACTTCGTTGTTAGAAAATTCTTAACTTTGTAGTTTCTAGTACTCCTGCCTTCTATTCATACTGATGGTCGCTCAACTGGCTCTGGTGGTTTACGTTTGGGTGTACAAAAAAGATTATCTTGTCAACATGGGTCAAGTTGTAGATAAAGCATGGAGTCGTCGCACGCAAAAGGCTGATTACATGGACGCATTGCAAGTTGGAGTAAGTAGAATATTCTTTTATGTTATTTAATATTTATGATCATTATTTATCCTTGCATAGTTCAAATGCTGTGGCAAGAACGATTATAGAGATTACACTTACCAAGGATATTTCCCCACTACTTGTTGCGATGATGTGAACAATTGTACGTCAGAAACTGTTTACAAAATCGGTTGCAAGAGGGCATTTGTTAACTTCTGGGATGACAACAGTGACGTTATCAAATACGCTGGACTAGTAGTTGCGGCAATTGAGGTAAGTCAAGTTTAAAAAAAACAAAAAAATTGACTGGTTCTAAATAAGTCGACAAAGGTCAACAATACTATTCACAATTGAGTTGATTGTGTTCAGTGAGTTGCTGCCATTTTGTTTTCTTACTGACATGCACTACAATCTCAAGCTCGCGTCTACCCTTTGGAAAGCTGACGTCAATTTTAAATGGTTAGTTGGACATTTCTTAGGACCCTTTAGTAAATTGTTAAAGAAATCATCTCTCTTTGATTTTGCTATGGAGTTGTTAACGAAGTTAAGTCCAATACTACTTTCAGGATCTGCCGAAATATGAATATTTTGATTATTTTTTAATTTTGGTTGTTACTATTTAGTTACTTAGTTTAGATACCTATTTATAGTAAACATGTGACAGCTTGTCAATTTTCTAGTCAATGGTCTAGTTTCAGTACTGAACGCACTTCTATTCTTATCCCTAGACATCAGGAGGGAGATTTGTGACTGGAAACGACACATCATTTTCATATATGAAGGGATCAAAATAAAAACCGGCACTAAAAATAGTGGGCTCAGTGGTTAGTGCGTTAGACTTTATAGCAAGTGGTCGAGGTTTAAATCCCAGCCCAAATACCTAAACGTTTTTCTGGGCCCCATCTCTCTCGAGCTTCTGCAAACATCCGAGAGTATAATAGTCATGAAAAAGTTTTTTTAAAAGCAGTAGGCCCATACAGAATATAATACGCGCAACACAAATAGTTGTGAGAATCTAGGCCCTGGGTCCCATCGACCTGTTACGCCAAATATTTGTATTTTAGTAGAAATAGTTGTTTTTTTTTGTTCTTTTAAACGACCTAAATACATATAAATATGTATCCTTTTCCGTCTTCTTAATCACTGTAGTGTCATCTAAGCAGAGATAATGATCATTAAGGAAGCCGTATATCACATAATGTACAGATACCTATGTATATCTCTGGAACCTCACATTTAATTCAAAAGCTGCCCAAAATTGTTGCCTGCCTTCTAACGAGTTGGCTAAACTGTTATAAAATATTCACTCAATTAGGGTGCCATATCACAGAACTATTCAAGGAAATTGGACCTTACCAATTTTATCAGTTCAACACTTTGAAGTTTAGCGATCGTAAATGTGACGGCATTCATTAGACAGATCTCGCTTAAGCTGGATTAGAAATAATCCAACTGTCTAATTAGACAAATACCATCGGTAACGACTTCTATGAAAACTGCATGTCAAGATCTGCCACGACAATCTATCTACCTACCTAGCATAGCTTGTGATCCAAACTCTTTTTTGCTACAGTCTTCTGCTCGACCTTTAAAGCTTACTTACTCATATAGTAAAATAATAATTGTTTTATTTTTTTATATTTCCAGTTCATTGGTTTCATATTCGCTTGTTGTTTAGCTAACAATATCCGCAACTACAAACGAAGATCGGCGTACTAAGAGGAGATATGAAGGTGCCTTACTTATTTAAATCGTCCCTCCTTATATAGGTCTTATTTTTACGAGATACCTATTTATTACATGTTTTATTCAAACGAACATAACTGAACGAAGAATTAATTTTGTGCTAAACTGTGCATTAACAACGCTTAAATCTATAATTTATAATGTAGTACTTGTATGTATATATTTACAACAGAAATAAACTATATTTTTAATAACAATATTTAAATTATTTCCTTTTTCTTAGTTTTTAAACTTTAGTAGATACATTCTATGCCTATGCTAGTGGAAAATGAAAATAAAAATAAATACAAAAGGGGTTCTAATGGTAAAATCATCAATCATAATCGTATTACGTATCGAGTTGTTGCATACCAAAAGGGCGTTTTTTTCGGTCAGTAAAACTGGTAACATTTTATGACCCTATTCACATAGGATTGATGGACTGGATTTTTTTTTCGTGTTTACAGGCGAGGGGAAATGTCAAGTTTGATTCGCTCTATTGGGACTTAATTTCGAAAATGAACAAAATAGACGGGTAAACGTGATAATTCGAAATTAACATTTGCCGTTCAGATACGATCGATTACGCCGCTAATGTATCGGTTGATACATCGGTTACTAGGTCAAAGCAGCGCAGAGCAGACTGGAGAGTACGTAAGCAGAAAAGGTAAGGGTATGCTTAGTTTCCAAAATCATGTTGTGATCTTTTTTCAGGTTTTCATTTAATTAACGTAAAGTGACAAGCAATTGAGTTTAAGCACAGAGATCACTTTCTTTCGCAAGAATATACTGAGACTGAAGTATACTGAAATTGCTTTTTCAGAAAAGCCATCGAAGATTTCATTGACTCCAAGAATCGTTAATTTTACAATCCACTATTAGGTCCTATTAGTACAAGTGTATCTGAGTAAATAATGATAAGAAATATAAATATAAGAGCGACAGGTCCATGGGACCCAGGATCTAGCCTTTGAAGACTATTAACAATGTTACTATTTTCTTCACATGCTAACTGTTTACTGGCGTGCCCGAAAGGTAATGGTTTTTCATTTAAAAAACTTGTTTACACTTTTTAACAGTTTCAGATAACGGTTAAGACACTTGCAGAAGTTGAATCCATGAAAAAACTAATTACATATGTTATCAGGGATTTGAACCTTGAACCTTCTAGCTTAGTAGTCCAACACGTTAACCTCTTAACCACAGCGACACCATTTTTACGAATAAATAAAAATGGCCATTTCATAACCAAAACTACTTACTGGTGTACATAGTACTGTACACGTTCTACGAACTTTAGAAAGTAGATCAACCTTCCATCTCCATGGTTCCGTGGTTACCAAGTTCCTCTATTTTACAAATCAAATTCATTGGAGTATCGCTCTACTTGTAAATGAAAAGTGTTCTCTTATTGCATTATTGCCTGGAACACTGTCAATTCTACTAGCGATAGTAACAGACATTACTTCCTGATTGCCTCTGATGGTTTCTTGTGTGAATATTGTGATACTGCGCTCTTCTGTTCAACGCTTGGGCTAAAATAGCAACTGCATCTTAAAACCGTATAAAGGATATTTCTTTATGAAGGAGCTTCTATAAACAAGTTTTGATAGTATCACCCTTCTGGTCTGTGGATATATGAGGTTTATATGTATGTATGTATTATCGAATTGTATCAAAGGTGTGAATACTGTGAAATACTCGTTCGTTCACATTTGTAATGTACTTTTGCTTATCCTATGTCGATTCAAATCTATAACAAGTACATTGTCATGTTCCCGGTTTGATTCAGGGCTAAATAAAAAAGTCCAAATAAATAATTAAATACAAATTTAATTGACGCCATCTAAAGAAATAAAATCATCTTCTATTTTCAAGATTTTGAAATGCGCTGACTGCCCGCTCACTGTTATGCTTTGAAACTCCGAGCGATTAGATTTTTCAATTCGAAGGTCATTTTGAAAGAGCTGAGTATCCAACTAATTAAACACCATTTAAAAGATCGTAATCCAACCAATAATTTGCTGCCTAAAACTAAATCCAAATGCATGAGAATTCGTTGAATTGTCAGACGAAAAAGCTTCTTTTGCTACAAACAAAACTAAGTGTTGCTTCCTCTGTGTAAAATGAACCTAATGTACATACTTACCTACTACATGCACATTATTCGTGTCAACTCCTCTCAACCCCAACGTCCACTCCAAGGTTTAAGATTTCAACTACGTCTCCGTTCGAAGTATCATATTTCTTGGAATATTTCAAATATATCATAATAACAGAAACGCAGCACATTACCTTTATATGTATTATAACATTTACCTTTACAAAAAGCAATATCTTCTTATTTATCGGCATTTAGTTTATAATTAAAAACAAATTTTAATTAAAAACAAATAATATTTAAATTGAACTGCATTAGTTTTTGGGCAACGATTTTCATCAACTCGGGTTGCATACTTCTTTGAGTTCAACTATTCGTATCGAAAGGTATGTTACAATTTTTAAAATTTTAAGGTTGCCATAAAATTGCTATTATCTATAAATAAATGGTAGAAATAAACACATAAAGATAGTAAAAAACTTACAAATATGACAGTTACATTCGTAATTGCCTAAAAATACGCAATACGAAATAACATGTGTTAGAGTTTATGCAATACAAAAATATGTATTGTCTATGTACCCTACATGATTCTATAGAACATGTGCAGTATGTAATTTCTAACGGTCTTGTTATGATTTCGTATAAAAATGTATGCACTTTTGTTGGACTGCCTAATTATGTTGCAATGGCTGATTAAAGTGCTTATACTGCTCTGGAAGATTCACCTGCAAAGCAGCGAATGTACTCTGTACTCTGTGGAGATAAAAGAGCAGTGGAACATTGTGCGGTTGTATATAAATCTTGGGGACAATAGTTCTTGTTCAGATCGTTTTCGCTGAGAAACGTGGCTTGCTATCAAAAACAATAAAGTGTAGAGTCCATAAGTGTGATATGAAGTTGTACGTCCGGAACTGTGTTATAGACGATTTCCAGAACCTAAAGTCTTCGTGTAGGTATAAAAAAATAGTCGGGCTACAAAAAACTGGTTCGAGGAACCAAGAATGTCTTTCCTCGAGTTACATAAACTATGAAATAGTCCAAATATCATACCGGACTGGTACAATTACTTTCGAGAGATAATTGTTCTGCATTACGTAGAAACCAAATTGGAGGTCCCAGACGCATTGCTCTAATCGACGAAAGCAAGTTCGGGCAAAGAGAATTCAATAAAAGTCGACAGGTGTGTGACCATTTGGTTCTAGGAATGATAGAGGTTGGTTCTGAGGATCTTCGTCTAGAAGTGCTTCCAGATAACATAAAGAATTCAGATGTATTATTGTGTTATTTCTTACAATGTTATACATATGTATATGTATATGTGTGTATGAATATACATATAAATATTTTTAGGTTTTCATTTATAAAAAGGCGAATCATAGCGACGCTGAAAATACATACATACAATGGATACAACTTAACTTTTGACTGAATTCAACTTGGAATAATTTTAACTGTTCAAACTAATTAATCAATAGCATAACCTATAATACCTTGGAATAGGAATCAACTTACTGTCTAAGAATTACGAGTTTCACTAAATTTTATTGTTTACATAACCCTTAAATCCAATAAGATGTTATTTGCATCTTAAACACTCTCGCCAAGGGGGGAAGTAAAATAAGTGTTTATTTCCAAAGCTGGTAAACCTAACCACACCACCGCGGTCTCTGAACAATATTATTAGCATCTTTTAGCCTGAAAACAGACTAGACCATAATGCCAGCTCGAGATGGCGGTTTGAAAAGAGCGTTGGAAAATTTCAACCTCGACTAAACTCTCATTAAACTAATTACGAGTTTGCTCAGCTAAAGAAACATTAATGTGAAACTAGATAACAGCAACTCAGAGGTAATAATTACCTCAGTGATAAAATCTCCAACAAAAGACAAATTTATATTATATAGAAACAAGTGCCGGCATACTCTCAGAATAACTAAACATACACAGGGAAATCGAACTTTCTTACTAAAGTAGTGTTTTTCAAGCGGAGATCCTGCCACAAACTAAACTAAACTCAAAGATCGACAATATATTAAGGGGTCGGAGTGACAAAGAGGCTATCGAGGAAATCCCTTGCTGACTCCGTCATACCCCTGATGTCTAACACTTAAAGAACAGAACATTAGGAACTTATTGCTCTAACCCGTCTCACAACAGTAATGACATTAAAATAAATATATGCATGTACATACAGAGATGGAGAAACAATATTTAACCAAAAATGTGAAATGATACTCTTATAAGAACAAGGAAACAAGACTATACTCATGTTCACCTAACAGTATAATTGCATAAAAAATAAATATTGGAGCCTGTTAATATGCTACACCTTGTAATGGTTATGATTACTTTTGTGCAAAACGAAAATACGAAAAAGAGATACCAATACTTTCTCAAAATGTAGGTGCAAGTATAAAGAGAAGAATTAAGCATGCACTTCAGTGTTTTGGCGTATTGGAAGATACTCTTGTATCTTACAGAAAAGCTACAATCCGTCTGGAACGGAAGGTATAATCTATCTACCCTTCTTCCATTATTAGAGTAGGTGCGCGCTGCATTTTTTTTTTGAATTATTACAATAACTTAAAACATTTGAGGATATAACATGCAAAATATTGTCAAAATCGGTGTTGTATGATAAATACCCTCGTATGCTTTAATATTTGATCTTAGAATTTAGCTTGATTTCATGTAAAATAGTGAAGTTATGGAAAGTGGGTGTGGCAGTGAAAGAATTTCAAAAAATTGTACAAGATTTGGTTTTTGACCGCTGGCTGCATCTTTTCAAAAGCTAAGATCCTAAGGCCCCAGAAAATTGTGGTGCTAATCACTTATATTATACGCATACTTTATAGGGATTATCTCATATAGGGTATAAGATATGAAAACCGATATGAGGTGTTATTTGTTGTAAATATGGTAAATATGAAAATAGACATTTTAAGATTTGCATATTCAGTGCAATATGGAGTAATATCTTTTGTTAGATTATGTAAGTAATAACTTGAAAATGTTTGGAAAATGACTTAAAATAAATGAAATGAGAAATATCTACTTAGGAAAGTGTGAGATCAAAGTTTGAGTCTTTTTATGTCTATTTACTATTTTATCCACACTTTATCTTAATGACAATTTTCTAATGAGGGCCTCTCAAAAATGACTTCAATATCACTTAAATAAAATCACAGAAAAACATTTACACATGTGTCAATTAAAAAATCTCATCAATTAAACCTGACAAAAAAAATCGACTGTAAATAATCACATATTACGATAATAACTTACCAAGAAAATTGTACACATACACAGCTATGTATAAGTAATCTTGATATACATATGTATGTTCCCAGGTACATGATTACTCGAATGTACTTGTTTGGTGTATTGATCGACTGGCTATGAACAAAATTGTATTATGAACCGATATCGATTAAGTCTGATTCACTGGTTCGATTCATTTGGATCACTTTCCAAGTTATAAAAAACCCCCCAGTAATCTCCGATAATAGTAACAAGAATAATATTATCAAACTAACAAAAATTAAATTCTTAACAGAAAAAAGAAAAATAAATAAAGTGCACGACTGGGTCGTTCGTACTTGCAGTTTTATGATAATGTTTTATAAATCACTCAGAATTTAAGTTCAAGTAAAATAGTTAAAGTTAATAGTTTGAAATGATAGATATGAAATTCCACTAGAATTAGACACGAAAGTGGACGTGACTATCCGCAGACACTATGATAACTTTAACTGATGTTATCTGTCAAATTTAATTTAAAAACTGTTTTTTGCTAGAAATGACTCAAAAAAGTAATGTACATATGAGTGAATTATAGAATTATCGCCTATGAAATTTGTCTTCACAATGTTTTTCAAATTCTAGTCAAAATATGACCATTTTGAAAAGTATTCAAGTGGGTACGTCTTATATATACATATGCCTTTTGTCCTGAATTAGTTTTCAGTCTTCACAACTTCAGATTTTTTTTTTGCCCAACAGGCGGGATGCCATCTAATAGTATAAGGTCAAACTTACCCAAATATCAAATTTTATCCAAATCGTTAGAGCCGTGCTTGAGAACATCCATTTGTATTGAAATCGATGTAGGTTTAGAACGAAAATTCCCATATCGCCTCTGGGTGTTATGCTATAAACCCCGGATATGAAGTTTGAAGCAAACCCGTCCAGCCATTATGTTACAGATATAGTCACAGACAAACAGAGAGAAACTTTCTCGAAATTCTCTATCATTGTAACATTACAAGTTTGATTAAAACCCCGAATTTTCAGGAAACCAAGACTTGCCCCATAGATACATGTAGGTGCAAGTAAAAAGCCAATCATGAGTATAAATAGTTTAATATTATCAAACAAACCTCGGCAACAAAAGATAATGCCAGTGGAATGCTTATCAGGACGTTGGTCATCATGTACTCATTTTCTTACGTACTATTACATGATCCTCTTATCGATAGGAAGTTTATAATACTCAAACGAATTTCGGAAATAAGTAAAATGACCTTGCAAACGGCTTAGTCACACTTTAAATAGCGTGAAGTAAAATATTATGTTAAACTTTAATTTTACCCTACCAGACCTCTTGGCAGTACTTATAGTGGTTCTTGTAATTAACTCAATAATATAATACTTTGATAATATAAAAAAAAATAAGTACTTGGCGCAACAGGTCGCACATTCGTGTTGCGCGTGTTATATTCTTTACACGAATGGAAGGGGCCTACAGTTTAATGCCGTGTCCGAAGAGCAATTTGTAATTTGAGAAGCTTTCCCAGGACAGTTGTACTTTGATAATATACGCAACTAGAAAAGAACCGAGAAGGTAAGCGTCCATGTAGAATAGTCATAGCCAAAAGACCATCAGCGACGATACAGCCGGAACTAGGCACAACTCCACATCAAATCAGGAGCAATCATTGAAGGAATATGTTTCGGATTTCAAGAGCGCCAAGATCCATAACACCAGAACATAATGAAAAAGAAGCCAGGTCCCCTGTCTAATATGGAAACGCAAGACAACCTGCACAATTTGCAATCACTTCTGCAGGAATCGTAATTAGACTCGAAAGTCTTGAATTTCATTCTGATGGAGGTTACCCGACCTGATTGTTGCGACAATGCTCCAATTAGTTCAGATTGATCTCCATCACTTCATTACTTCAAATCTCCTTCTCCTCCCCTCAAAGGATAATCAAAATATAACCTTTGTCCAAGAACCTTGGGTTGTCAACAACTCAATATGCGAACTCAAGATTCCAAAATACTTCATCTTGTATGCGCGTGAAGGTAAGGTAAACCAAGATCGAGTATACTAGTAAAGTAATCGAAAAGTAATCTTATTCCCTAATTATACCGATCGCGATACTTCTGCGGAAAAGTTTGAAACCACTCCTACTACGTCGTTTCGGCGTATCTCACCCGTCGCAAAATGAACTCTCTTTTTGGGGATAACCTGGAAAGAGCGATCGCGTATTCAGGGAGACAGAAAAGGTGTGATTAGAGACTACCTTCATCATCAGAAATAGGCAAGAGCAAGAGCCGTACTTGCCTCCGGCCACATCGTTCAGCGGATAAAAAACTAGAAGGTATCTAGCAAACACTCTTTCGGTCTTTAATACAAGCCCTTGATACAACCCTGGGGAAAAAATAACCCACAAAGGGTTCAAGTCAAAGGAAAATTCTCCCCGCGAATCCTATTGCACCCTGCTACCTTAAGAAAAAGGATGAGTCTTGGACGGCTTTCAATTCACTTCCTTAGCAGGAAACTAAATGTTAAGCAGTGTGATCTTCAACAGATAACTTCACGAAAAACTTCTTTTTACAACATATGTACATATATTGAGTATTAGGAAACGTATGTATATACTATCAAGATAATTTCATCCGATGTCCTCAGAACATAGTGATATTGATGTTTTAGTAGGGTGTATGCACCAAATTATAAACCAAGTATGGGTGAATAAAAGCATGCCCTATCTTCATGAAAGACGGTCGGGATTTCACCAGCAGCTGAAAAACACGCGGTCCTATTCGGAAATAGTTTCTCTGACCTATTCCAAACATGCCACATTTCGATGAGAAGATGCCCTGTCGTGTAATTTGTTCAAACTTGTACTGGAAAAGATAGAGAGCAGTTCAGCTGTAAACGGGGAAGGTACCTACTATCTTTAACAAGATAGTTTGAAGAACAGGCGAACCGAGTTGATCTTGAAATAAATGAGGACAAAACCAAGTTCCTGTTGTCAACAAACAAAGGTGCATCGCTTCATCGCCTAGAACAGAACGTCACTGTTGGCGATAGTGTCTTAAAATTGGTTAAGGAGTTCACATACCTTGCAGTTAATATCAACTGCACGAATGACACACTAGTACAGATTCAGCAAAGACTTACCCTAGGTCTTAGGAAATCACTGCTACTATGATTTAGCGAAACAAATAGGTTAAAGACTCCTATCTCGGAAGATAAAATGCATGCTCTACATAACATTGATCCCACCAGTTCTACTATACAGCCAAGTGTTGAATGATAAACCTTTGAGAGGAAAAAATAAAAATTCCTTGAATTTTAGGCCCCGTATGCGTATAAGGCGAATGAAGAAGAAAATACAACATCGAACTCTATGAGGTGTACCAAAATGTGGATGTAGTCCAAAAAGGCAAAACACGTCGTCTACACTGATTTGGCAACATCGAGCGAATCGACAATAATGCTCCAGCAAAGAGGATATTCGAATCACACCCCCAGGTTCGAGACAACAAACAAGACAGAACCTTTGCTTAAAAGATCATTCGATCGCGGATGCTTGTTCTGGAATCAACGTGCCCGGGATCGAAGGGAGGAAGGAAGACTGCAGTTTCTCAGGCAGACACTCTTCACGGATCGGGAGTCCGTTAAGTCAAGTAAGTAAATAATGTCTTCATATGTAACCCATAACCCCGGTTCTTCAGTCAGTAAATTATTAATTATAGGTAATCGCATATTGATCAACAATATACTATTAAAACTGTTTATCAAAACTGTATTCATAGTTATAAATATGTTTGTATCTACCTAGTTGCAATGCTAATTATTACGGAATGATATGATATACATACATATGTCGCATTGCCACTTTTTTTCATACGGTAGTCTCCAAGTACGAGAACCTTTTTAATTTATATTCGAGGCGAGGTTTTAATCCGCAACACTTTTCCCCATTTCACACATTACACGTGTCCACTCTATTACTATTGAACTAATATTTTCGTTTTTCTATTTACCTTCAACGATTATATTTAAATATTCATAACACACTGTTATTATTCTCTGACTATAAACTTGGTAGTCTATTTTAGGTAGGTATATTACCCCATGACACATTTTTGAATTGCAGCAGTTAAGGTTGGTTACTCATCGATGATCTTAACAATATGGTAAAATGTAAACTTGAACTTTATAATGCCGATTGCGTGAATCATCCTTGCCCAAAAATGTATGTAACTAATTCACACATATATATATACATGTATATATTCCTGTATCTTAAAAAATCACTATCTCTATAGATAGGGTTATCAATGTTGTTCTACTATCCTCTAGAATAGCTTAACCCCTTTACTTTTCTCTGCCTAGGGAAGTACATGAACTTGATAAGATATGCCATTGTTTTGATAAATTAACTGCTCTTTAGCTGTCCAGGGAATCTAATCAAAGTATTTAATACACGAATGTATATTAACGCTAAAATACCGAACTGAACTTTAGTTATAATTTTAACCTCGAAAAGAACGAACGAATCGCGAAAATTTAAACTAAAACCAAATAGTTCATAATGAATTGCCTGGCTCATATTGTGAAATATATTCTTTATATTTTTAATTTATTGTTTTTGGTGAGTGAAAATCAAAAAAAAAAAAAACAAATACAAGAACAGCGCATGAAAGTTAATATCCTTCCCAGCTCTGTATAAGAATAATCTTAATAATTAAGTTCAAATAAAGTAAAAGGATAACATATGTTACTGTTATGGATTACAATAATTCCTCTGAATAACTTAAAACTGGATAATGAGTAATTGGTAGTCGAAATATTTTGGATATACATAGTTTTTCTTATTCGAACCATAAAACGTTGTTTCCAATACGTGTAGTGTCTGGATGAATGATTATCCATTGAATATAATACTTATGGTACATAGTAATGTAGTAACACATGCTATGTATACGTATATATAAATCTATTAGTTTGGAAATAATCAGTATAGTATTCGTTATCACTAATCACAAATTAAACTTTAGACTCAGAGTGTTTTTTTAATCACATTTAACCAAATTAGGGAAAAGCTCTTAAAGATACTACGGTTATTATTTAATACAATGTTGTTATTAATCTTTAACGTTTTTTAATTATACTAAACTTCAGTGACTATTTACGAGTATTCCGAGATAGATTAATTCAAATTAAGCAAACAATTGTTAATTCTTCATTACAAACTCCGAGATTAAATAAGTTTTTTCTTATGATGAGCTAGGCCAACTTGTTTTAATATTTGGGATATTTAATATCATGTCCTTGTGCTTAAATTAGCTTATTCAGTTGGTGTGCTGTTTGGATCTAGAACTACAGTTGATCCATTGCAGAGGAGTGCCAAAAACTTTTCAATCAGTTATTTTTCTTTAAGCCATTGTGCCTTCAGTATCTCAGTTTGCCACCTGTGCATATGCATTGAATCGTGACAGGTTTTGGTTACCATTTCTTGCTGAAATCATTCTGCCGGATGTATGGAATACAACAGAAGTTTGATTGACTTTAATGGTACTCTAGCGCCAATACAACACCTAAAGTTATATTAGACCACATTAGCATATACTACATACATACACAAGTTTGCTTACTAGACCTCCTTTTTGACTTTTTCATATACATAAACGGAAGGAGGAAACGTTTCTTCAGCAATGCATTACAAGTTCGGATACAAAAAACTATAAACAAATTCTAAATAGACAAACCAGAATCACGAGCCAAACAATCAGTCCATTCATGTTCATACAATTTATGTTTTAATACAGTTTGCCATAAGCACAAGGGCTTTTACACATTTTTTAAACCTTAATTGTGAAAAAGTTATTTTAATACTTGTTTACATAACTTATTAATAAACACTTATTTGTTTTCTCATTTTTCAGGTATGCGGCATTTTACTTATCGTTTTTGGATCGCTGACGCTAACAACATTGGGAGATTTTCTTACCTTCTCTGAAGCCACTTCAACCAACACCCTACCAATATGCGTTCTTACACTCGGTTGCATTATATTCCTTGTCGCATTCCTTGGATGTTGCGGAGCAATTAAAGACAACAAATGTCTTATTTACAGTGTAAGCATTTATTTTTCATCCTCTCGCATACGGTCTTTTATTAATTTCTTACTTCCTTCAATGTAGTACTCTGTTAGCATGCTAATCCTTCTTTTGTTACAACTTGCATTGATTATCTACACATGGGTTGCCAGGAGCAACTTTTTGGATACCATGGGTACAATTGTTGATAAGGCATGGGATATCCAACCGGAACAGCCCAGTTACATGGATGCTCTGCAATTAAGCGTAAGTTGATATTTTATTCCAATTAGAGAAAAATATTAAAGCCTTTTGGTTACAGTTCAAGTGTTGTGGCAGATATTCATCCAGTGATTATATATTGTCAGGACACATAATTCCGAACTCATGCTGTGGATCTATGACTTCCGCTTGCTCAACTATCGAAGCAGCAACTAAGCCCGGTTGCAGAAATGAGTTTATTGACTTCTGGGGAACGAATACGAACATAATCAAATACGCTGGATTAGGTGTAGCGCTGGTTGAGGTAAATATTTGTCAGTCAATCGAATCTAAATCAAAAATTAACATCTTGTTATTCATTATAGCTTGTGGCATTTATTTTCGGTTGCTTCCTTGCAAACAGTATACGGAATGGACACACAGTATAAAACCAAATAGATAGCGCAATATAAGGAGATCCTGCGGTGTATTTTAAATAAAACGTTCCTGTACATATCACGTAGAATAGAAATAAATAAATTATTAGATTTTGAAAATGATCACATTAATCAGATATTTGTGAACAAGAATGTTTATTACATTCCTAGTAATAGAGAAAACACACAGAAAGGAAGTAAGGCAAGAAATTCACAAGGTAGTATTTGTTCTCAAAATGTTTTTATTATTTATATGAGTAATTAGACCATTACTGCCATTACCAAGGACAACAAACCTGGCATCAATTGAATATTGACCAAATATTTGTAAACGTCTAAACCGTGTAAACCTTGGAGATAGTCTATACAAATCTACCTATATTATGTTTTTGTATTAAAAACAATTAAAGAAATCGAGAATTACACCTTCCATGCCCATAATTTTATAACTCAAATTGTTACATGAAATAGAGAAAAATCATTAAAGCAAAAATATATGCGATATATTTACATCACATGTGACTTCACACTCACATTTTTGGGGGCGTTTTGCAAATATGAGTAAGAGTATCATCGACATTCATTTAAGGTTACAATTGTATCTCAATTCATAAACATTGTATATATGACATCCATTCCATATTGAATGTAGCTTTGCAGTATGTTTTAAATAGTTTTTGACCTCAGGATGAGTGCAGATATTATTAAAATAATTGATTATATTTGTTAAAACGTTAGAAGCCATTCTGTCATACTGAGCGAGACTGAATTATTCAAACTGATTATACATGCTGAGATTGAACACACACTTTATGTACGTATTAACAATTACTCAGTGCGGTTTGGTCAGAAATATTGACTGGTTGCAAGGAAGTAAATTATGTACATACTAGATAAATATGATTCACCTAAACACTTTGTAAAACCCACTGATAAGAAGTCAAATAGACTTGAACAAAATCAATTAGTCATTCTCATAAACTACACCGAATTCAAAGTTATTCTTTTCAGAGGTTCCATATGTTTCTGTTACTTTCTCCGTTTCTCTTTTTGCTTCTAAGCTTTTAACTGCATAACAGGGTGCGAGAGACATATGTATGTAATTGGTTGACCAAAATAAAAACGTACCCCGATGACTGGCGCTAGTTTTTATAGCAATCTAAAGTCACCATGGAGCGTTGGTTTAATGAAAATCGTGCTTTAATCGTGCTTTAATCTAGGTGGACAGGTTTGGATTGACTGCTTTTGCATTTGAACCCCAGAAAATGTGGAGAAAGACGTTCTGCTAAATGGCACTTCATAGTATTATGGATGTCCAATATGATTTGCTTTTTCTTGCATTGGAAAAGTCGCATTTATATTACCCACATAGCCAATGCAGTCTAGTGTGAACCTACTGCTGGTTTCTGCAGCTACTTTGTTTTTAATTTACGGAAAAATGGAAAGGCATTCTAAGCCTTTAGCATCGAAAACATGAAACAAAAAGATCCAGAACATTTTTAAAAAATTAATAAGAATATCTTCTGGGGCGTTTTAAAAATCTAAACTTATTTAAAAATGGTTACTTAAAATGGAAAAAAAATTGTTAAAGTTGAGGTTCTCTATAAAATACACTCGCCAATTTATGGCCTACTTTAGAGAGCTTTTAATTTGTGAAATGTTATCTACTTATATAATTTCATTAAAAATGCAGAATGACACAAATATGTACATATGTAAGAGAGGAAGACTTGAAATTCAATGTTCTTAAGATTGTAAACTATTCAAATGATTTAAGATTTCTACAGGGTCCAACATCTCGTTCTTGTTGAAATCACGTTGGATACCATTACGTTATTCTCTGCGAATGATTGATTTGGTAGATGCATTGAACCCCTATTGTACAACATGAAAACTTCAGGCAAAGTTGAATCTGAAAAGATATTATATTTTAGACATTACAGCCTTAAGATTCTTACAGCTTTTACTACAAATGTTAAGGAAGACTATGAACTATCTAATAAAGCTTACTTAAGAGGCTTATTGATTGTTCAGTAAGTATTGCTGAAAACATAGACCCTTGACATTTGTTAAATACAGCCTTTACCTTACTGCATTTCTAGCACCATCTTCTGAAAGCGTATAGGAATTATTTCGCGTATACAAAAACTGCAGAAGATAAAGTCTTATGTAGAAAATATCTCGAAGTTATAAGTTGAAAATGCAGCTTATGATAGTGGATGAAAGCCGACCTCATTCTTCTCTTGGTTTACGAACTTGCTGTGTCAAATGACGATCTACTTTTTTGTTTTAAATGGAATAATAGAAACTGTTTAATTGTTATGCACGATGTTGATTTAATGTTCACCACTTTTGCCGACTCCAATCCTATTATCCGTTGATCGGGCGTTCCAGTTTCGTGAACTATCCCAACTGCTCTTTAAAGTTTCACTCCATTTGGTGGATTTTCTCGAAAACACAAATCTACAATTTTCTAACACAACTGTGCATAATTTTTAATCTATTTGTGAATAGTTTCAAAAGGGGGAGTTTTTTTTATTTTATGCAGCGTTCAATAACTAATAATATTAACAAGAAATGACAAATGTTGTTGTTTGAACCGCACAAGATAAAGATTGATACGCATTTTAGATTGCATATACATACATACATATGTCCAATGTAAATGCATATGTGTGGTTAGATTAAAAAATTTAAACTGCAACACATAAGTGTTTCCAATTAAGTACATACAGTGGTGGAACAAAAAAACGATCAACTCCGAAAAGAATTGCATGGCTACCGACAGAATGACAAAGGATTTATTTCAATAAACAATTCAATAGAATACACATAAATCTTGACCCATAAATTCAATATTTCTTCATAAAGGTCAGTAAAAAAAAATATAATATCAATTGTTGTGATAGTCTTTGGCTTTCATAAAATAAACTAAAAAAATTTGTTCAGGTGGAAATTTTTTGCACACTAAATAATGCGTTATGGTTCTGCTGCGCTCGAAACTAGTCGAAAAACTGACTAGCGTATTGAACTGGAATTTTTGAAAGTATCGCAATCATTAATGGCAAGTGTCTAATGGGCGGAAAAGTTACTTCTCCATCTGTATCAAAACCATTGAACATATACATACTTATCTTTGGATTGCATTCTTCCTTCTCGTAAAGAGGATAACTCCCCGTTTCAGAGGAAATACTCAAAGCCCTGTAGTATACAAATAGTTGGCATCGTCTCTATAGAAGATATAGCAAATTACTTGCTTGGAGATTTAGAATTATCAAATTTATTTATGAAAGTCGTAATGTTTGCGGGCGGTATATTTCGGTTGCGACAGATCATGGGAACCTAAGACCTAGTTTGTCATAGGTTTGTCAGACGCTTGCAAAAGGTGATGCCGTCGCATCGACGGAGAAACTATTGCTGAAGTAAACGAGTGTAAGTACCTTGAGTCCAAAATGGTCTTAAAAGTTGATTATAAAAAATACTTTCTAAATAATTACATCATTCGTATAGACAGAAAGTTTAAGGTTGTTTCGGAATCCGTTCTTTTACTTGTGGTCCAAGTTTGGGAAGCATAGTACGTTCCATGCAAAATTTAGGTTATGTTTTAAGTATTTTGATTTTATTGTGAATTTTAGGAATGGTAACATTGTCCTTAAAGATAGAATCAAAAGGTTGAACCGAACCGAATTCGAAACAAATATACTCGTACATACACACCTACTTGGGACATAAGCAGAGCAATCTAACAAACTGATAACATTGATAAGCCAATATTGTGATAAGGCATTTTAATAATAAATTACTTAACAGCGAGTTGGGCGTCGTTAGTAAAAAATCAGACAACATACGAATATATCGTCGTCGACCAACTCTGTAATCTCGACTTTTAAAACGAACAAAAGTGGTTAATATAATAATTATTATCTTAATTTAGGTATTGATGTGATGTGATTAACTATACAAATATTAATTAATTTTTCTTCAGTACTATTACGTATTTAATTCAATCTTTTATCTTTTTGTCTAAAACAAGGTTTTAAAGTTTATATTAAACCTTCAAAATGGATTGCGGTGGGAAATTTGCAAAATATGTGTTATTTTTATTCAACATACTATTTGTGGTAAGGAAAAGAATAATTAAAGTTCAGTATTAAATTTCCTATAAAAATATTAGTGAAAGCAGCGGAGTACATTCGTATTTCCACGAAAATGCAATGATATCATCGATGAGTCAGATTCACAGTAATATCTACTTCAACTGCTGAATGTTCATATAGCACCCTCATTTTACTGCGAATTGTGGTGAATCCAACAGATAAACATAGAGATAGATAAATCATTTTGTTGTTAACTGCCCAAAGACTTCCTTTATAAGTAAATGAGCATCGAAATAGAAACTGAAATAGAAATAGAACTGTTTTCCAAAATAATTACATATGTATTTTAATTTAGTTGAGTGGGTTTTTTAGCCTACGGTTATTTTATCTTATCTGATATAACCGGTATCTTATCATTATCACTGTTGACTGTCCCGAAAATTGCTCGATAAATACAAGTGCAATAGCTTTCTAATAATGACTAAGACCTCATAGTGGAAAAGAAAGAGACACCAGTATCAAAACAAATTAACTTTTTCTTTTCGGCAATCATCGGGGATTTAACTTTTATCATGTTAATTAAGTTTATTATTAGAAATTTTAACTGAAGCATTATTAGGTAATAATGTAATAGAAATTATTCAAATAAACTTATGTACTACTCAGGCTAACTACCAAACTTTCTTTTTGTTTAACTGCATATGTAGTTGAATATATGGAAAGGTATATGTACATATGCATAGGTATGTATAACGAGCCACTGTTTGGTACATTTTTTGTCGTATACGTCTTTTAAGATGACAACAAATGTGCAACAACCGTAAATAACATTCCTTACTACCTACACACAAATTGTTTTCGATATGTACCTAAGTATGTCCTCGATGAAACGGCAAGCATTGCTCTGAAAGTATATTTTATGAATAAATAAAGATTTACACTACAATGCTGCCGAAAACTAAAGCTCTAAATGATCTCGATAATTGGAGATTTAGCAATATAAAGGAAATAAATAAAATGGTACCCAATAAGTATTCCAAGCAACTAAAAGAAAAAATATTGTCTGACTTTAACAACGGCGGTCTAAGTACCATTTATTGCCAATAAAGTTTGCAGAATCCATACGAGTGTTTCCCGCTTAAGTATTCGGTTCCCTGTCTAGAAAAGGTCCAAAAAGTTCATAGTAGCGGTAGTCCCCGAAAAACCAGCAGTCGCGAAGATAAGTGAACATAGACACCTCAAGCTAGATGATTCAAAATATCAAGGCCTGTCATCATATCGAGTAATAAAAGAGGTAAATGTTTGTCAAAAAATTCGGGCATGTCTGCAGTTTGTATTTAAACGGGGTTGTGGAAAAATAGAAAACAATAGTCTTCTCTGATATGAAGCCAAAATGGCAAGCAAACAAACAAAATTCTATATTCACGAAGGATGCACAATTAAGGCCAATTTATTGTTTGGGGATGTTTTTCTAATTAATGCCGTTCTGATAGATCTTCCAATGTGACAACGATCGTAAATACTTCGCTAAACTTATAAGGGATTGGCATAACGAAAACTAGAAAGCTGTTATGAACTGAATAAATCAATCATCGATCCTATTTTTCAGAGGCAATCGAGGTCATCGATTAAGATTCGGTGGACGCTATGAAGCGATCTGTACAACATGAGATTTTAAGGGTTTGTTTTTAAGGTCCCATTGTGACAGTGAAAAGCACTGCTGTCGCACTTCCTGCTGGAATTGTTTCCGTGTCGTGTTATCTTACAAGTGGCGTAGTTACACATGACGCATTAATGAAATGAAGGCCATCGAAATACCTATCTACATTATGAAGTTATGAAAAAGTGGTAGTGCCAGTGGTCAGATTTGCACTGGTTCTCTTTATTAAAAACCCAGATAAGACAGGATGTCCTAGTTCAAAAAAATTTAAGGTCGAAATGTAGTGACATATGTATATATGGACGGACATGGCTCGTTCATTTTCGCTATTGATACTGATCACACATACATATGTACATGCATATATGCATACTATATGTATACTCTGTCTCAATTATTTCTCTGTATCAAACTTAATGTACGTTGTACGTAATGTAGGTAAAACAAATTAGATATTTCTACACGATATTAAGTACATTTATTTCTTTGAATGTTTCGCAATAGCCTGAACAGGTTTATGTTTTAATGAGTCAGTTACATATACATATGTATTTTCGAACAAAAAATCGTTAAGTGCCTATGAAAACAATTGTTTTGGGACCCCACGATCTGGGACCTCACGATCCCACTCTTTTATTTAGGTATTAGAACTTAGTAAAAAATATTATAATTATGTTTTTCACATAACTAGCAGGTTCTCTTTGGATTAAGGAGAAACTAAAATAATACAAATATTTTTTTTTCCAAAGGTATGTGGCATTCTTCTAATCGTTTTTGGCTCACTTATGCTCAAAAACTTGGGAGGTTTCAACAACTTCAATGATGCCGTTCACACTTCCAGCATTCCGATTGCTGTCATCGTGTTGGGTTCTATAATTTTCATCATCTCTTTCCTTGGTTGCTGTGGAGCTATCCGGGAGGATACATGCCTTACAATGACCGTAAGCAGAACACCTAACCAATATTATGGATATAAAAACGATGTCATCCTTTAAATTTCTCTTGCAGTACTCAGTATTCATGTTGATTTTACTCATCCTTCAATTGATTTTGGTTATCTACATTTGGGTAGAACGAACAAGCTTTCTAAACGCGATGACCACTATTGTTGACAAAGCTTGGACTCAACGGGATAACGAAGGTCGTTTCATGGATGTTCTAGAAATTGGGGTAAGATACAATTAATTAGGAAATTAAGTTGACTTTTAACCACTTCTTCAATGTTACTTCCTTTTTATAGTTCAACTGCTGTGGTAAGGCAGGAGCAGCAGATTACACTACAGCACTCCAACCAGTTCCGAACTCTTGCTGTGGACCATCAGCTACATCTTGCTCAGTTGTAACTGTTGCAACAAAACAAGGATGCACAAAAGCTTTTGTTGGATTTTGGGAAAAGAATACAAATATAGTACGGTATGCAGGCTTGGGAGTAGCTGCCATTGAGGTTAGTTCGAATTAAAATTTATAATATAGAGCTCTTTCTATAAATATATATATTTTTTTCAGCTGGTTGCGTTTATATTCGCATGCTGTTTAGCGAACCAAATCAGGAACGGGCGTAGAAGGGCTGCGTATTAGGGCACATCGTGCAATCATTTTTGAATTCAAGAATCATTTCTGAATTCAATTATACACATATGTACTTACTTCAATTAAGTTTAAAAGGAATAATTTTTAATGTTAGAAATTAAAAAAAAAAAAAAAAACAATAAGGCCACATTATTGGCGATAAAGATTTACATAGAATTGTAATTCAGTTCATTCATATATACATACATATATAGATATGTAGGTATATTATCGTAGTAAAAGAGGATTAGATCAGAGTTGAACATTAAAATAAAGTAGCTTCGCACTTCATTTATATAATACTGATAATATGTACAACAAACTAAAGTTAAACACGACATTCCTAAAATTTTCTGTTAAGCAAACGTGAACAATTAAAATGTACAAGTAAACATGTGAAGATACATATCATACTAATTAATCTCACCTCAATCCGACAAAAAGCAGTTTTTGTGTAAGAAGGTTTCTCCAGATAGTTATGCATACATACATACATATGTATGTTGTACATTGAGCCCACCGCAGGAAATTTAAAAATGTTAAATGTGAATCGTTTCATTTGAACTTACATACATATGTCCAATTAATAAGAAATTCCATTTTCTTAAATCGACTTATACTACTCGATTCACCGCCGATTCACCAAGGCAGACGAAATTAATATCGACTTTGGTAATGGATTTTGTAATGGTTTAGATTTCACGGCATTGCATGGACTTTTTGAAACTTTAAATCTTTATTTTATATTGTACCTACCATATTTTATTGCACTTTCAAGATTGTAATTCAAACAACTAAACATAAGGTACTGCTGCAGTGTGCGAAAAAATGTATTGGAAGTATTTACAGCTGGTACATATTTCATGACTTTCCCTTGCACAAACCATTGATGCTTGGGACAATGTAGGATTCTCTCCCTAAAGTTTTGGTAGTAGGAGAATTTTTCGCGACTTGTATAGTTTTTTTATCGTTATTTTCGGTTTTCCATGACTGAAAACTTGGCTCCCTTAATCTGAAATCTCTGAAAGCTCAGAAAGCGACACGGGTATTTATTTGGGTGATTCCCTTTGTGATCGTATTAGAAACAGCAACCACTTCGCTTTCAAGGACGCATGGAGCCCATTTTAAAGGCTCAATTGATTTTCTCCATAGTGTCGATTAATTTTTTACTGAGTTTTTTCCTTTAATCTTTGTTTGAGATAAACGAGAGACGACTTTACATTTTTACTGTATTTAACGTACCAGTATCGAAAAGTAGTATCCTTTTCGCACGCTAAATTTCTAACTTTAAATAGATGAGGCACATAAAAAGTCGTTACCGTTCAAATAATTGTCTGGGACATTAAATAAAAGCTAACTGTTTAACTTGAAGTAATTAATTGACATGTATAAAATTCCGAGTTATTATACATTCAATCATAAACGCAAAAAATTAAGAAACTATGGGAAATGCTTTGAAAACAAAACACTCATATCTCCACAGAGAATCACAACGTCGCGTTCGCACGGTCACGCGTTGACAAATTGAGTAGAAACAATCGGCTCATGTGGAGCAATCCAAAATGTGACCTCTGGAGTTTGGTTGGTTTTTTTTTATTGAAAATATAGTAAATGCCACTCCAACGCCCTAGTAGTCTTAATCCACTGAATCTTAATCTAAAACTGAACTTAAGCAATACGCAAAGAAGAATTTATTGACGCGACCTTACAGAAAATATAGAATCCAGTTATATGAATGATACCCTATCATTCTTTCTATCAGCGCTAGTAAAATGAAATACAATGATAACATCGAACGAACATACATATATGTATGTATATGTACATATATGAAGTTAGTTTCAAAATATCATCAAAATTAGTATTTTAATGAAAACGTCAAAAAAAACGCTTAGCTTATATACATATGTAGGTATAATGTTTGAGTAAATTGTAGAAAAGACGCAAGGCCTGGGACCCAGTTTTGAAGTTTCTTCTTGCTTCCAGACGGTAGCGGACAAATCCCCTAGATGGAGCCAAAGGTGTCACTTACAGTTCAATAAGGTTAGCTAGTTAGCTGTACAAGTTTAGGCTTGTATCGTTAGGGCAACTTTCTTAACACATAAAAAAGTTTTAGTTATATAAGTTCTGATAACAAACTCTCTCAAATAAAAAATCAAGTATCTACACATGCACCTGGAACATAAGCACATAAATCTGCCCTTGCGCGATACAAAGTCAGATTCTGGATGGGGTTTAAGGAATCTTTCCAGAGTATGATGCTAAAATTTTACTCATTGACTTTAAAGTCAAAATTGGCAAGAAAAACATAGTTGGAAAATGCTGCATTTTCCCTATTTGTTGGTTGGTTAACATGGAAACATTGCAGATTATGCGAATAGCCAAAGAGAAAAGACCTAACGTTGGACGCATATTCAAATTAAAGACTACTAATTGAAATTTTTAAAACACAAATGAACTGATAATCTTTTTTAACAAATATATTTAACAATTAAAATTTAATATGTATTATGTTTACATTATGAATAAATTCGTTGGGGCGAGTGGTCTCATTTGATATCGTGCCTGCTTAGTGTATTCTGCTTCTCTTGCTTATCTGAATCATGTGGGTGTCTTATGTGAGTTGATGCTGGGTAGGCGCTTTTTACTGTAAGGTCTTGTGTCTGAGTCGTGTGTTAACTCGCATTGACATGAAGAGAGTAGCTAAAGACTACAAGGGGTGAGAGACACTCCTTTGTGTATATACATATTTACCTTCCACTGATGCACATAGTATTGAACGTGCATAATGTTGAGAAAATGATAGGACAAGTAGGGTGTAACTAAGTTCACGAAGAACTACCATTTTTCCAAACATCCACGGGTCTCTTCTATATTTTTTTATACAGGTGCAGATGTTGCATACGGCGGGTGTTAACACAAAATGTGTTATCTGTACAATTCCGACCAACTGCTGATTCACGCAGAAGATATGGACATCATCGGATGCTCCCACATGCCCGTTTAGAGAATTGCACCTCTATTCATCAACAGGTGAAATGAGTTGATCTTATTATTATATAAGGACAATACGAATACTGTAAACACGCAGAGTACCATCAGTCCATTGCCAAGGACCGTGTGAATGCACAACAATGCATTAAGCGAAAGAAACTTGGAGTTCCAGTTCCCAGGCTCGAAAGAAAAGGAAGACCGAAATTTTATTTTAAGGACCATCCCAGGGTCTTTGGTTTAGAATATTTGAAGCAACGTGGCAGGAGCCGACATGGATGAGAACCTACCCTGTCTCGAAGAGAGACTCTGCTGGGATCAGGTTCGCCTTAAGTAAGTGGGAAGCACTTTTGAAGATGAAATGTGGAAACAATTTAGACAAGATAAACACTTTAACCTTACAGTATCAATCAATAAACCCACCATCTAATAATAAAAACTCTTGTCTTCCTAGAACATCAAGCGCTATACTCAGATTTTCTAAAATTAAAAATCTTTTAGACTACCGAAGACTTTTAGGTAGTGTCTTTCCTGGCATTAATAAAAGCACCAAAACTTGCCACCAATGTAGTAGTTTGTGTTGAGTAAAATGCGATCAATTCGGGAGAATCGCCCTGGCATTAAAGCAGAACTTTTTATAGCTCTAACTATGTAGTTATATAAAAGTGGGAATCAGTACAAAATGCTTTCTTTCCTTTTGGATTCATGATCATCATAATCATATTTTATTTCCCATATACCTTAAATACAAACTGTGGTGTTAAGAGACTCTCTTGACCCAGTTCACATATTCGCCACTAAACCAGTTATCAAATTCAACAATGTGCTGGACACGCGATAAATCATGCAGGTGACAGTGAGTACGTATAGATGTACTCGTTTACATACAACATAAGTATGTATACAGGCTATACACATAATATTGGTTGATTGAAGAGGGTGCGGCATTGACTGTCATTTATGCCTTTACTGGTCCCATTGTTCTCGTAGTGTGGGGATTGTTTGATTTAACCATTAAAAGTCCCACCATCAGCCTCAATTGCGTTCTACTGAAACTTAGAGCTCGCTTCATTAGTTTGTTGTTAAGATCCTTTACTAGGGTGACTAGGTTTCCTTCACTGTTTCGAACAGCCTGCGTTCCATTCTTAAAGCCAGCTGCCAGCTGCTTGACTCTTCTAAAAACATCCAGCTGTTGTTTCTATCGCCTGGCTGTTCCATTTCCTTGAGCTGGGAGACTGCTTGGGCCCTTCCCTTTTCACGCAGGATCTTTTTCTCCTCATTTATTCTAGCTCGATACTCTTCACTTGCTGCTCATTTTTTGCGCTGCACCATTTGTAATATTGGTTCCACAGATTGTTAGATTTTGTAAATGGTGAATGTACAGCGGTAGACTATGCCAGTCGTACTAAGACTTCCAACGTTGAATTTCTTTTTCTGAGTGGTTCACAGCTTCTTCTCGTTAAATAGTCAAGTTCCGAATTTAGCTGCGACAAGAAAGTAGTCAGAGTCGACATTTGCCCCTCTAAACGCTTGCACATTCAGAATGTTGAATGCATGTCTCGCATCTATGAGAACGTGGTTAGAGATAGCCACCTTGATTTGTGCATATGTACATAGTCTTGCAAAGCTAATACTATTAATCACCGTATAACGAGTTGTAGCAAAGTCGATTAGTAGTAGTAGTAGTAGCCGTTGTCTGTTGTCTGTTTTTGCATACCTGATCCTTTCTATCATATTTCCTGGATTGCGGTAATATCTGCCTTTTACCGTGAGAGGACAAATTTAATCTTATAAGCAGGACCAGGGGTATACAGTGGGCGTAAGTTCCAGGTGCATACTCTTAATATATAATCCGTTGCTGGTTGTGATCTTAAATGAGGGTCGATTTTCATTCGAGGCTAGTGTCTTTCTCATTACTATAGTTTTTTACGTGGTAAGAAAGTTACCCATACGGCACAACCACTTACCAGGAGGGCCAGTTGCTTTTGGACGAGGAGCAGGTTGAGAATAGCCCGCTTCGGGATGTAAGCGCTGCCGTTGGCCCATTATGGGCTCGTCCGCCACAATCACTTTTCTAAAAACCTGACTTACTCTTGGAAATCTTTACTTACCTGTGCTGGACATATGTATCTCAAAGTAGCCCGAGTGTGTTCTCTTCTTCCGAATGAAGCTGTGACGCCACCGTTGACTTCATCGAGAGATTTCATCCGTTGTCGTATTTATAGTGCTGTAATTTTTCCCTAGTTCAACACCCGCGCTTATAAGTTCACCAAGTCAAGTCCGGACGGACATCAAACAGTACCCGATTGGTACCACTTGGAGATAAAATAACCAAAATTGATGTGTAGTAACAGGTACAACACTGGACGTCGCCAAACTACACAGTATCCAACCACGTTTGCAAATGTGCTCCATCAACGAATGTATCCTCATCTACCACACCTACATTTATAAATGTATCTTTTTACTTTCAATTTCTTTAATGAAGGTATTTGTTTATAATGCGGTCTTTAAATAAACAGTAGCAAAACTGTCATTAAGCCCCCTCAAGGTTATTCAAATACATACATATGTATGTATAAAATAGCATCTACATAATGATTATACCTATGTTTGTACATAAATGTACGTAATGTATGTACATAGCTATGTATGCACACATTTACATACTTTGCATAACACGCAAGGGTGGTAATGTGCTAAATTTTAATAACAACTAGTCTAAAATAATTAAGTCTTACGAAATTACGTTTCACAGAGGGAAGCACGTAATTTAAAATATAAAAACTGCGCAATTGTTATCATTAAATAAAGTGATCCATTAATATTCCTTAAAAATTGTCTTCCTCCAGGATGAGTATACAAATCCAAACTGCTACCAGCAAAAGAGCCCTCAATCATCTCAAATTATCGCATTCCTCTCTCTATTCAATGACGTCAGACTTTTTCGGAATTCACGTATTTTTCGCAGTAATGAAAGTGAAATTATTTTCAATGTATGCACTGTACATATACATTCATACATGTAGTACGTACTTCTCTGATCCGTCAAACTTATTATTGTTTACGTTTATAATGTACGTGTACATGTATGAACGTGGGTAGCATGCAATATTAGATGGTCATGGTATACTTGAAAATTGCGCACTCGAAAGCCATGCTCTTGTTTTCTTTTGGAAAGGTTCAGTGTAGCCATTTATTTTTATGGACTAATGCAATCTAATACAATTAGAAATTTTGGTTTTCTTTGATTTCAAATACAGAACAGAAAATATTGAAATAGACTGAAAATATGCAGAAAAGAATCAGGGATGGTATAATACCCCATCCTTTTGTCGTTGTGTCAGCGCTAATAGATTAGACTTGGGGTATAATATTTTAGAATTAAGATGTTATGGTAACTTAGAACATAGCCAACACCAGAAATTTCGTAACTATACCAGCAGTCTTCAAAAACACATTTTCCACGTTTTTTCTGTTACTGGGCCTCGTTTGTTCAATTTACTGCCAGTCTTTTCAAACATAATAGAAAAATGACTTTTCACATTCAATCATGATTTGTTTAATTTTGTATAATTTTCCATAAATTGTCTTCTTTTTAAAATTGGAAATATTTCGTTGTTCCCCATCGATATTATTGTTAAAACTCTATTTTTAATGATGGTTACATTCGCCACTTGTCCAAGACAATAAATTACAAGACTTCCTTCAAAACTTACAAATCTTAATTTTTACCTATATTATTATATTAGCTCCAAGTTCTTAATACGAAATAAAGATACAAATAAAAAAAGGAAAAAGTAACGTATGAAGACGGTAGTATTACAATGTTGAAGTTACAGTAAAGGAGTGTATTGCAGCATCGGACGTTGTAAACCTCTTGTTTATTCAGAAGCCAATGAACAAAACTGAATACGAGAACATATGCATAGGGAAAATACTATCAACTGTTGAAAAGTTAAGATGAGATCAATTATGAATCTTCTAGTAGAACAACGACCGCAAACACATTGATAAATTGGAAAATTAATAAAAGAATGGTTACTTTATTGCTGGACAATCCTCTGTAATTCCTAGACCTCAGTCAGAGGTTACTTTTTTTATTCATTATTCTAAAGGTCAAAACAATATCACAAAATAGAATAATGCAATCGACAAGAGCTGCAAACACGTGGTATATAAATGGAATTTTGAATAAAATTCTCCTTCTTCTTTGATTTTTAGAACAGAAGAAGCAGCCGGCAAAAGAATAAACACTAGATACGCCTTAGGTAGCGCACACTGGAGTAGAACGGGATCTAGACCGACTTGGAGTGCATAACCGAAACCAGTTCACTCAGAGCAGAGCTATCCAGAGAGGCTTGTTGCTTGAGGCGTAATATAACCCATAACCGTAGCGCCTCCTAAGTGGGTAAGTTATAAAGTATGCGTGGAACACTAAAAATTAAACTACCATGATATGTAGGTAGCTTCGAACCCAAAAATGATTTCCAAAATTTCGTCAACATCGCGTGTATATTTGATATTCTAGGCACCATTGTTTTTATATTTTTCCACTTCCGTACTGGACAATGAACTGCGGCATTGCAATCGCATTTATGTATACCAAAACTACAAAAAAAATTTGCGTTACTTCCATAAAATCTTAACAAGAAATTGCGATAAGTAAATATTAATAATTATCACACATGTGATTAGGTGCAGCTCATTGGTTCCACTCATTGCTCAGTTCATTCCGCTACGCACGGTTCATGGTGATTTTCAAGGTAAAATGTTTATTTTATTTTTAATTTGTTTCAAAATACATTTCTGTTTGTTCAATAATGTATGTGTTAAAATGGCTTCAGATGTCCTGATGAACGAGATATGCACAACACTAACTTGATTACGAAATATCATTATTTTTGCAGAAATAAAGGAAGAAGAACGTTTAAAACTTTCTGAATTGTTTTGGAACTGCACTATATGCTTTCATTTCGAAGTTCAAAACTTTAGAACATATTTACAGAGTGCAGTATTTTTTTGTAGAAATGAGATCTCTCAAAGAAAACGCTTAGGAAGTAATTTCAAAATTACTCTAAGACGACAAACCTGTACGATTTATAGAGAAAAAAATTGAAGTTAGCCAATTGGGTATTGCTCGGCCACGCAAAATGTGTGAACTTTAACAGTGCTCCAGAAGGTAGAGAGTTACAAAAGTTCTGAAATAGGAAGAACAATTTCAGACAGAAAAATGTACGGATACAATTAAATACATTTACACTCTTAAACGGACCAGTTCAAAACACAAATCTCAAGCCGATTGAAAATACTTCGACCTATCCGAAAACTACTCTTGCCAAAAATTGTGATTCGCCGCGGTTGTACACATTCTATAAGTTCTTTGGAAGAAAGCACAAGAACAGTGAACACAAATTTCCACAAATTATTGCCAGTTACAATGGCTACAATCTGAAGGCATACCAAGACTAATCAAACAAATAAAAAGGCAAATAGACTACACAAATTTTGGTGAAATTAAGTTATTTTTATTTTTTGACAAAATAAAATATTTATTTAATTAGTAACAGTCAGCCATAAAATATTTTCGTACGATTTTCTAAGATGTGAAGTGTGAAATATTTTGTTTTCTTTTTTGTTTTGCTTCAAATGATCTAAAAATAAGAAAATATTTATGTTTTCTGAAAAAATAAAAACGTGAGACGTAAATGCCACTATTGTTTCAAAAAAGCCATATGATATGGTACCAAAATCTCTGAAATTCCAAAACTGAATAACTTTTCAGAATCTAGACTTTTTTTGAAGTGATTGTACAACAATTACATACAATTATATATAAAAGATTTGTTGTACTATTTTCTTTAACGCCTAACAGTATGCAAAGATACTCGAAAATAATCGTCAACTACATATGTACATACGTATGTTCAAAATAATTTATTACCATCATTGTCGTTCATTCCATCTTAGAAAAAGATGAACATGATGCCTTTTCTCAGTATGTACGAGTATGTCATCGCATGCCAGGCAGCTGCGTGAATGTTTTACATAATTAGCAAATATCTTCGAGTATCATTGCATACTGTTAGGCATCAAAGAAAATAGTACAACAAATCTTTTGTTTATAAAACTTTGTTGTACAATTACTTCAAAAAAGTGCATTCTGTATGGGTATTTTGAAGGCTTATATCTTCGAAGCCTGATTAGTTCGACATTTGATTTATACATTTAAATTGTAAAAAGAAAATGTTCTATCACATATTAAAATTTCATTAAAATCGGAGTTAGGTCCATCTTTCCATATGATTATCATTAATTGTTTTTGATTTTTCTTTAATAAACAAACTTTTCAATTTCAAGCGAGTCACTACTCTTTAAGTACAATGGCAATACAAGTGTCATCAGAGATTTGCATCGCCCACCAGAGTTACCAATGTCTCGCTTTAAGACTGAATTGGTCCTCTTTGCAATACTACTGAGTACATTTTTTTTAACGGTGTGGTTTGAGTTTGAGTAGATGGAGGCAGAATGCAGAGGGAAACTTATTTTGGTTCATGAGAACTGATGAAAACTGTTTCAGTTTACTCGTGAACGCCGTTGCTGAAAGTCGTGTTGAGAGTTTATTTTGTAAGTAGATTTGTTGATGTGCTTTGTAAACAAGTCAAGTGGAAAGAATAAAAGTTATTTCATTGTATTTTTTTTTGGGTGAAGATGTTTTTGAGCTTCATTATGTTTCTGTTACATGTAGATACTTTTGTATCCACTCGGTGTTATTGCGCTGCGCTACGAACAAATTGAATTCATTTATTACCATAATTTGTTTGAGTTAATATAAAGACACCTTGTGCTTTGTACTGTATTAAATTATAAAAAAAAAAATGAGGACTCCTCATTTTCCGCGTGTATGTAATTTTGAATAAAAGTTTTGTCTGTTTTGTGAATTTTTAGGTTTAACGAGCGCGAAAAAAGAAAAACAAGAAAATGGATTGCGGGACATCTATGGTTAAATATATACTATTCCTTTTCAACACACTGTGTTCGGTAAGCGAATGTTATTTGTATTCAAATGCTAATTACGTATCACTAGTCTAGTTATTCATACCAATGTACGCGTACCTACTTCCCGTTCGTATGAAACAATCATCTGATGATGTCATTGACTATCGAATCTTGCCACAGCTTCTCGAAATTGCATAGAGAAGAAAAAAAACCCCAGGTCTGCTAAAACTCTCTTATACACGTTTATATAGCAGAGTATGTGAATTTAACCTTCAGCAATACAGATAAAACGGATTATATACTTAACAGTAGACAGCAACCATATTTACACAACCATGTATACGTTGATTTCGCACTCAAAGACGAGTTCTCCAGCCCTCATCTCTGAGTCAAGGGTGTAATGAAATTCTTATTATTTTCTTTTTTGTACATATTCTGCTTATCCAACGACGTAGTAGGAAGTCCTGTTGGTATGGCTACGTGAGTAAAATTAGTGAACAATGAGTTTCCCACAATTATGACGACCAAAGCGGATGAGAATGGGAAGCTAAGTGAAGAGTATGAATATTGTTCGCAAGTCAATTGCAGCTGTTCGAATTCATTTTACACATTATTAAATTCGAATTAAACTCTATAATAAAAACAATGAATTCTTATCCAGCATCTATCTTTACTATATGTATATAGACACATACACAGTCATGTATATATGTACGTGATTGTTTCGCGGCAGAATGTTAAACATACACTTAGTAGTATTGCTTTCCTGAGAAATGTTACGTAAAAACTCAACAAGTAGGTAATTATCAGATTGTAGGTATTCGATGATTTTTTTTTTTTTTTTAATTTTTGCAATTTCCCTCTAACAATGAGATGCGGTGTAGGTGAGATACTGGATACAAAACAAGTTTAATTACATACATACATACATATACTCCCTGTGTTCCTTAGTTACAGTTTCGGTTGTTTTGTTGCGCTTAGCACCATGGAAATGACCTATTTGCAGCACAGCAACGACACGACAATAATGATTGCGATATGAAAAATAGAACATTGTACAAAATCAGTTCCACTAGAGGACAATACTTACCTACATATCTATACAAACGTGTGTACGTACAAAGCAATTGACACAAAACAGGTAGTCATCGCATTCGTTTAGCACAAGAACAAATGAAGTGACTTGTATTGTTAACAGAACAGTTAGAGTGTCACAAAGTTTTACATTTATAATAACAACAGAGTAGATATTCATGTAAAGGAGAACTAGATTTATGTACGTACTTCCCCTGTCATATGTCAAACAAATCTAGGTATGTTCATCATATGTATGCTCCAAATGGAGTAAGTTTAAAGCAAAGTTTTAGTAAACAACACCAATTTATTTATAGAAGTCTTCAGGCATACATATGTAGTACGTATTTGGAAATTAAGTGATACTTTACTATTGGTAGAGGAAATAAATTGATTTGCCACACCAACTATCTCCGTTTTACATGCAATTGAAAAATTGTAGTAATACTAAATATTCAAATTGTATAAAATTGATTTTTAAATCCTATGGCACCACGCCTACTTTGTGGGGACGTTTTTATTCAAAACTTCAAAACACGATCTTGATGATACATAGATATTTTGCATGTAACATCCTAATATGTTCGAAGTTTTTGGAATTCAATAAAATAAAAAAGAGCAATCTGAATTGTTCAAAGTAGGTATATATTTTTCCAGTTGTCTCTTTACAAATACCTACTTGCAGCTCTCATATAATTAAAGCCACAATAAAGTATTTATGTATGTATAGTTAAGTTATGCACGAGACAAGAAACGTTTGAAGATTAGGAATTGCAAGGTTTGACATATGTACATACTTATGTACCTGGAAATACATTATATACATATGTATGTATGTATGTACATAAAGATGTTTTTTGCTGAATCCTACATTTATTCAACAATATTGCTATATTAGAATATTTGTATGATGAGTAAGTACCTATTTATATATGTACATATGTATGTATGTCTCTGTATTTAGTACGAATTAGTTTACCTATTCACACAATAACCCATTTGTCATGGACAGGCTTCTTACATTCTAAGTAAACTACTTCGTCATTGCAACTCGATTTAAAAGGTGACACTCATGTGTTAAAATAGAGGTGAATAACTACCTTGATCGATTATACATGCATGTCTTACTCTGATGATGCATCAGAGTTAAATCTTTAGCAACATTGTTTTAAAAGCGCCGTAGTCAGATGCTATGCGCCTAAGGAACCACGTTAGAGCGCTTAGGATTTAATCTTACCTTTGACATTATTTATTGTACAACAAATGTATTGTTATCTTAAGCTATACGATAATAAGGATGGTTTACTATAAAATATTTGTCCTGGATTTCTGCTTACAAATTAAGTTCAAGCCGATTATAGTAGTCTTCTTTTTTAGAAGTACATATGTACGTACATGAAAGATTGGTGAATAAAAACTTTTAATCAAGCCTTCGTTACCTGCTACCTGATGTACATTTTTTAGGGTCTCAGTTTATCCAAATAAACAAGGGCCAAGTTTTATAGGTACTTACATACACATCCTCAATTTTATTCCAATTTAGAGATCTTGGAAAATATCTTTTATATTTTAGCGTTTTTGTTTTGTTTTCTAAAAGAACGGGAACCAGAGTTCTTATCGACCTTGAACTAATCGCTCGCGAAAATCTATTTAAATCGTATTATAAAATGATCCCATTTTTTGCGTGTGAAGAAGAAACTGTTTATCATCGAATGCAAAGTTAATTGCTTTGAATTGTACTTACCGAACTACATACTAAACGTATTACTTGAGTATATGTATACTAAATTACACTTTAAAAGAATAAACATATGCAAGTATGTATATACATATGTATGTATGTACAGTAAATATTGTAATGGTTAATGTTTAACCTTGCTGATATGTATAGTAATTTTTTGACTATGACCCGTGACATAAATTCGACTGTGCAAGCAATACAATGCAGTTGTACTGGTCGTCATGGTTATTGCGACGGATTGCTGAGGGAGAACTTCATGATTCTAATTTTAGAAAAATGTTTTTCCAAAAATTGTTACTTCATTTCAATGTATGTAAGGTGGGGAAGAAGATTCACGCGATCATATGAGACTCTATAGCTACCTACTATGTTCAAAATTTGGAAGAGCCTAATTTGATCAATCTAGTTCTTGTGCTGAATATTGTTTCGAAAAATGATATGAGATAGGTATATAAGTAATTGCCTCGGTATTTGACGAAGAGCAAATGGTGTCGACCACATCCTCTCCTGGTCTCTTTAACTGCAAGCAAATATAAAAGAAAAATGATGATGGCCAAAACGTGGCCAAAAATCGGTAGTCCTACTAAATACAAAAAGACCTAAATATGTATAACTTGTCGAAATAAAGTTCATTTTATATGTACTTACATATGTATGTATGTATACGTGTTGTTTAACAACTTCGGTCCAACGCTTACTCACTACCATTCTTGCTCTCATCTAGTAAATTCTTTTTCTTTTGAAAATCCGGTTTGTCAAACATCTGAAATACTTTTTCGACTATCTAAAAATATTCAATATCTTTCTTTCTGGAAATGTCCTTTATCAAACGGTCGGACGTTATTAAGAGCAAATTGAGAATAGTTTTACTCGTTTTATTACCTGAGATTTTACGAATAAAGCACTTCCATTAGATATATTGATTTCTTTATTACTATTAACCAAATAACCTAATTATTTCTACGGCGTCAGTTGTTTTATGAACTTTGTAACCTTCGATCAGTTCTCAATACTCGTTACTTAATGCTCTTTTCCGGATTTTTTAGTTCTAACAGCCCCGAAATTTTTTTGGTTGTGGTGTTTCATTTTCTCTATACAACGCATCACAATCTAATAGAAATGTTCTTTGATCTTAAGATGCTCTCTTTAGTCATGTATATTCAGATTAAATCCCATAAGTGCATAATTTTCAAATAAATGAGAGTAAACAGACAAATTTTTCACTAAATAATAGACTAGAACATTTGAGGCATTTACGTTCCGTTGTATCAGGTCTTGTATCGACTTTTTTACAAAGAAACGTGTAAAAGTACATATATCGTAGAGCTGTAAGAGTTCGCTCCCTGCGAAATTGTTTTCATGACAATTAGCATCGGTAAAATTTTTCTGTTTTTTTTTTTCTTTATAATTTTCAAACTACAGGATTTTATTTCTAAAATATTTTTTTTGTTATTATAAAAAGAAAAATCAGCTGATTTTGTCTTGAGGGTTGCTAAAAATTCGAAAAAGTGCGTTCAGTCTTTAGTGTAAAAAATATACTTCTACAATTATACAAGACCAGATTAAACGAAGCGTGAATACTTCTTTTGTTCAAGCTAATTACTTTAGCATTATCTGATACCATAGCTATGAATTTTTACCTCATGTTAAGTAAATAAAATACACGTACATTTACTGGATGTGGGTGGCAACACTAATGATTATTTTCATGAATGTTTTGAAATGTACATTTGTATGTATATGCGCCAGACAGTCGACAAAGAACACATGAAACAAATGATCGACACAACAAGCAACAAGTATCGTAAGTGTCGCTAAATACAAATTAAAATTTATTGAAAGGTTAAAAATATTGCAACCACTGTGGGTAGTGCAATTACAGCGTACCAAATGAAGAAATTTATTAATTTTGATAGGAGGTTAGTGACAACTCTAAATTTAAGATTTCTGACACAATATTCTTTGGTTGTTCTTTATGTTGTATGGACCATTATCGTTACCATCAATGTTCATTCTAATGCTTTAATTGTTCGGCTAAAAAGAATATTTTGACTAACTCAAGGTAGTTTACTTTATTCTGCCTCAATAATATTCCCTAGTTAATAATAGACAAGGTGATAGAACTATGTAAACCTTTTCAGAAAAGTCTAAATTACAGGTTCTAGCTCTATCCTTTTCAGGACTGAATCTAACAGAATATTTGTACTCCATCCTTCGCACTAAATCGACTTCAGACATTTTGACCATTTGTCATTTGGATTTTAAATAAATTTAGCACACCCTATGCTTAACATTTTACAGGGCTCAAGCGAAGTCATCTATTTCTCGTTCTTGCTTTATCAACATATGAAATTCTGTCGACGCGGATTTCTTGTGATCGAATGCGTCTATATCTTTTGAAAAAATTAAAAGGTATCACTTTGCACAGAAATAAAACTAGCAAATGCTATAGTTTACTTCTTGAATAAACAACTCGAACTCGATTTGTTTACAATAAGCTACCAGAACGTGTTGGCAAATATTTATAGTTTCGAATTACCCACTAATTGGTTTTTTTATTAAATGAATATGGCCTTTTTATAATTGTTCTAAAGTTTTTTTTTCTTTTACAACTTACCCTAAGTCACGTTTAAACTTCAAAAAATATGCATATACATAGATACATTTATTAATTTGTATGAACGTATGAACAAATGAAGTCACTGTTGAAATACCCATTATCTGACTCATAAGTACTTCCCACAAAGCGTTATTTGTTCGTAATTCAAAGAAATCTCGGCCCATGAAAAATCTCTGCTTTATAATTGATTGCGGCAAAGGTGACGCTATAACTCATACGATTTAATCATGATCTGCACATGTGTACGATCCCATGTGTATATGTACATACATATATACGGGTGTATGCATACATCTATATCTATATTGGTATTTGAGTGTTATAAAGAGCAACTGGTTTCCATCAAATATCTAAAAATAAGTTCTGCATCATTGTACCTATTACTTTTCACACCGAAAACCATTGGCATCCATTCAATAAAGTGTAAACAAACTCGATATAGATAAACAAGAACACTTTTTTATAAATGTTACTATAACATCGTGTTTAAATTTATATGAGCACAGATATAACGACTCTTGATAGATTAATTCCTTAACGTATTCGGAAAATCGTAAAAGATTTCTCGCAATGTGACAATCATTTTAATGACCATCTTCCATTGTGCTCTCGTTCTCCCACTAATAAGTTTATTTTTTAGTCAGACAATTGTTTGTTGCTTATGATAAAACTCAAAGTGGTCACAGTGGTTGGCTATGGTGACTCATCTGTTCTCTAGAACTTGTGACTGAGTGTGACTTTGAATTTGTTTACTTATGAAATGAAGAATACGAACTCTAAATAAATGGCGATTTGTAGTGTCAGTGGATTAGTTTTAATAAAACGCCGTTGACGGTTGTTTTTGTATGCACTTCCTAATTCTATAAATGAAATATTAAATTTATATTTCATAAGGATATGAATGCATTTGTTTTGACTATCGTAACTTCCAGAGAATCACTCGGAGACGGGGAATACATTGAATAAAAAAAGCATATCAGTCAGTGTGCCGCTTGAAATACTGCCTGAAGTCAACCAATTGTTAGAATGATAGTCGCACCGAATCGAGCCATTGTAAATCAAATTTGCATATGTATTCAGATTACAATTACTCGTATATATAGGGCGTTGGCGGAGAAGAGCTAATGGTTATCTCCTTGTTTGTTGCATACTCATGTGGTGTGGGAAATCAACTGTATTATCATGAGTTAATTGAACTCGATGTTAATCATTGGGTCTGGTCTGCTGGACTGACAATTTGCCTATTCTTTTTTCTTTTCTTTAATTTATATTGAAGGACACTGATAATACAGTGGCACTAACCATTGCTTTATAGAAGTAAATACTTACCGAAATACCAATATGTACTTACATATGTAGGCACATGTTTGTTGTTTTGCAATATGCATAAGTTCCCAGAATATAAATTTGAATTCCTTTCGGATTTGTTTTTTACTTGATTTATCCATTGTATAATTCTCTTCCAGCGATATCTGTTAGATTTTCATTTTTTTTCTTAGTCACAAAGTTTCTTATCCGAGCAAACAACACAAGCTTTATACATGGCTTAGTAAAATTCAATTTATTCCTTAGCATGTGAAAGTTGTTACTTATAAGGAATGTTGAGTCATATTCAATGTAGCTTACTTTATCACTTATTCTAACAGCCCATGTAATTTTGTTTTCGCTTAACAAAAAGATCTTAAAATCTTTAAACCAAATAAAATATTGTTATAACTTTACGATACAGCGTTGACACTTCAAAAGACGTCCGTTTTCTTCTATTTTCCGCGCACAAATGACGAGTCAGCACAATTATGCCTTATATCTACATATATTTCTTAATAAAAGGGTTATTTAAGAATTATGAAGTCATATTTAAGTACCATTATTTTATTAGCATGTTCTTTTATATCCTGCCTAACTATTTTACGTTATATAAGGCTTACATCAGAATTATTTTGGGTTTTTAATAAGGTATGCCATTTTGTCCATGCCTTTTTTAAACCTTAGCCTTATATACATATGTACATATGTATGTACATACTTACCTTATAAAATTTTCTGCTGGGATACTTGATACTTTTGTAAGAAGTAAAAAAACGTGTGAACTAAATTAATGAAGAATAAACAAACTGCAAATTTGAACGGACTGAAATGTCGCTTCGTTCAACGTGTACAGGGTACTTTTAAAAACTACCAACTAAAAATGGTCCACGTTTCTATCTCTATGGTGTAAGTACTTTACAATCGCACAGTAGTGAGTGTGTTAGACTATTAGCAGAGCCGAGGATTTCAAGATTTAAATTCAAGAAAATAACCAAAAGCACATTTTCACGGACGTATTCCCTGAGTTTATAGCTATACATATACATAATAATAATTGATGTGTTTGAAGTCCCAATTACAACATTCAATAACTTCAGTACAATGATCAAGCTACCAGTATTATATTTGTAAACTTGTGTCAGGCTGTAGTTGAGCACTACCTTTACATATGTCCATAGTACTCCGGACGATAAGTATTTAATTTTTTAAACAAATAAGTAAATAAAAATATATATGATCCTATTAAAGACCACCGCTGTGTCGCTATAAGAAAACAAAATATATCTAAATCCGTATGATTATGTTAAGATATACAAGCGAACCATAATAAAACAGTAGAATATGCCTAACAATTGTCATGTGATCCTAACCCAGCATTGGTTCTTCTGAAATGTGCCAAAAGACTGATTCGCTTAGCAGGGAAATAGCAAAAACACACAAAAGTAGTAATTACATAATTTGCTTCTTCAATAAAATAACCATTTCCGCCGTCCATACCAATCTTTTCTCTGCTTTGAGATTAGAACTAAGATCTAAATGAAATAAGCAATTAAACGTATGTACATATGTATGTTCATACACGCATACAACAAGCATCCGCACATATTAATTGCGAAACTAATCCCACAAAACAATATTTTATGTGTACTGTCATAATTTTAACCTTCCTACTACTGCTAGCTCCCTGTTTGTTTCTTTTTATTCATAATCTTACTTGTATAACATCTCTAGAAAAAACATGCATATGTACGAGTACGTATGGGTAGTATAAACGTTGCGATTTGGTCGGCCATGTTTTTTGACAACACAATTCAACGTTGACTAAAGCTGTAAATCACTGAAAGCATTGTATAAATGAAACAATGTGATATAACGACTCTGGTTTTGTGACAGTGTTGCCGTTTTTCCATGCACAAGCCTAACTGGCTACTGAAACTATGTATTAACAATGATTACGTAACGTATGTTAATGCATTCATTTGGTACATTTCAGTGCGTGAGGCTTAATTGAACAAATGATTGAGGCCGATTACAGGTCTAGAATGTTTCTGGCCGATGACATTCACTCAATGAAATATAATTAGAGGTACATGCACTAGGTCATTTCATAGGTCAATATAGTTTAACAAGTGATTCGAGTTATCTCGAGAAAGTTGTTGAACTTGTTGATGGGGAATTAATGGAACGACATATTGAATTAAAATTTCATAAAGAAAACCTGAAGTTGTAGTACTTAGCGAACATTAAAATGAAACTGTAGTCATACCAAGGTGTGTTCATCACTAGTCGCATGACACGACTTAAAGGCTAATTTCCATTTTGGAAAAGAGACGTGGATCTAATATATTTTCATGTATGTGGGTCAAATGCGTTGTCACTTTCTACATATGCATGTGGGTTGTTTATAACCGGAATTATATTGCGTTACACCAAAAGTGTAAAACATTTTATGAAACACTGAAGGGTGTTTCTATTTTAACGGGTGTGACTCTTTTGGGTATAATTATTAGAATATACATGCATATGTACATTAAATTACATACACATAGGTACTCACAAAATTATTCCCACAAGACATTATATATACATATGTAGATATAAGCAAAATAAATTCTTTGATAAAAATTAAAAATATTATACCTATTTCAGAAATGATATTGACTTCAGTATCAATATATATGTATGTACATATTTTTAGTTAAAAGATCAAAGCTAAATGTAAAAAAAAAAAAAATACTTGGCGCAACAGATCGATGGGACCCAGGGCCTAGCTTCTCATAACCAAAATGGAAGCCATTTATTTAAAACTAACTAACTATGAGAATGAAGGAAATCATGCAATATGTAAATTATGTTTGTTACTGGCCGAAATTCCATGTCGAACTTAAAAAAAAACTTACATACATAACTCGTTTTGAACATAACAAAAAATTAAGTAGTACTTAGTAGAAGGCAGACTTTTGCTCCTTTTCTATTTGGCGTTGTTTGGATTGATTTCTCGCAATAAAAGGGTGGGATATTGTCCTATTTAAATTTTAAGGTGAGCTCTAAATTCCGGTTGTTTGAAATAGAGTAGCTTTTAAGCTGATTCTCTAAATAGCTCCACTTTGGGCTAGAGGTCGTTGTCTGGGTAAAAATAATTTTCATCGCTGCTTGCCTGTTTTTGAGTACTTTGGCTCTCCATGTTTTCATTTATAAAAACAAGATTTCCTGAACCAGGGGCGGTCATACGACTCCAATCCAAATCTGAGTCACCAACATGTTTCGCAGATAGTCGTAAGTTCTTTTCTCTGAGCTTCTCGTTTGGTTTTCTCCATGCATACGAGTATGTTTGTCCGTTTGTCCATCAGAAAGAAATAAATTAAATTTACTCTCGTCTGAGAGCAAAACACTTATCTAAACAAAAAAATGTCTTCATTGTCTTATTCTTCATGTGTCCGATTTTGTTTTTGAAGTAAAAATTGAGGGATTTTGAAAATCATAAGTCGTTTAATTAAGATAGATTCATATTTATTTAATATATGTATATTCAAAGAAAGAAATCACGGCAACATACGCCTTCTTATTTCATAAACCATACTTTAAAAATTTGTACAAAACAAATGTCCTTATGTTCTTTAATGAAACATAGGTACAGTATGTCAAGGAATTGTTTTGACAAAGGTAAAAATTGGTAATATAAATATTTTCTTCATAAAAAAAGAACTTCTTTGATGTTTTCTTAATTTTTTTATTATTTATTTCATACTATTACTATATCTACTAGCGAACACTAACAAAAAATAATTAATTTTGATAACAATAACGAAAAACAACAAGAAAAATAAAAAATACACACAAATGAGCCTGTCAAGAAATTGTTTTTACATTAAATTTTTCGGAGTGCGGAATGCATTTAGAATTATGAATTCGATGTTTTTCCATACATGTGCTCTATTTTATGGCAAATCAACCAAAGTAGCATTTAATTTTTGGCCTTTGCTCATCAAATACATCAGTTGTGGTTGGTTTATTCTAAATTCAAAATGCCTGGCAAAAGGACGTCATTCGAAGTAGCTCAGTTGGTCTACTACAATCACTGCATCGGTAAAAGTGTCCAAGAGTTGTCCGAGATGTTTTCTTTGACCAGACAAACAATCTACAATATTTTAAATCGGGCAAAAAATGAAAATATACTGGAGTTAAAAACTTCCAACGGCCGTCCTCGCAAAATATCGGACCGAACAGAACGCATATTGATAAGGAAGGTAGTGGAAAACCCACAGATTTCGACAAGGACTCTTGCGAGTGAGCTTAGAGATGAGCGTGGTGTCGCTGTTTCCCATGAAACTATAAGACAGGTCATGAAAAAAAACAAGTACGAATCAAGAGTTGCTCGCAAAAAACCGCTGCTTTCCGCACTACATGTGGAAAAGCGGTTGTGTTTTGCTACGACGCACATTGCCAAACCTGATGACTATTGGGATGATGTCATATTCTGCGATGAGACCAAAATTATGCTGTACTACAACGATGGGCCCAATAGAGTGTGGCGACAGCCTTTAAAAGCATTGGACAATCGAAACATTATTCCGACTGTCAAATTCGGGAAGTTATCAGTCATGGTCTGGGGATGCGTTTCTAGTAAAGGAGTTGGAGATTTAGCCTTTATAGAGAATACGATGGATGCGCAACAGTACTTAAATATTTTAAAGAGTCATTTGGTAAATAGTGCCAATAAATTTGGGTTCACTAGTAACAACAAACCGCAATTCAAATTTTACCAAGACAATGATCCTAAACATAAAGCGCATATGGTGAGGATGTGGCTTCTTTTCAACTGCAGCAAAGTATTGGATACGCCTGCCCAGAGCCCAGACTTAAACCCTATCGAGAACTTGTGGGTTTATTTGAAAAAGAAGGTTGCCAAAAGACACCCAAAAAGCCGAACAGAGCTGAAAACTGCAATACAAGAGGAATGGAATAAAATTCCAGACGATTATGATGTGCAGAATTTAATTTATTCGGTGAAAAGAAGGCTGCAAGCCGTGATAAACGCTAAGGGTGGCCATACGAAATATTAAATTTTTTTATATTACTTGTTTTTTTTGTTATATTGTTTCTTTTCTTTCACTTTAAATAAAATAAAGTCTAATGTAAAAACAATTTCTTGACAGGCTCATTTGTGTGTATTTTTTATTTTTCTTGTTGTTTTTCGTAATTGTTATCAAAATGTATTATTTTTTGTTAGTGTTCCCTAGTAAATATAGTAATAGTATGAAATAAATAATAAAAAAATTAAGAAAACATCAAAGAAGTTCTTTTTTTATGAAGAAAATATTTATATTACCAATTTTTACCTTTGTCAAAACAATTCCTTGACATACTGTATGTATAAGTAAATAATAATCATTTTATCATTTCAGATATGTGGAATACTTCTTGTCGTCTTCGGCGCGTTGTTGTTCAATAACGTCGGTGAATACCACAATGTTGAGGAAGCTGTCAAAACTCACCAAATCCCTATTGGACTCATCGTATTGGGATCAGTTGTACTTTTGATTTCATTCTTAGGATGCTGCGGAGCTATCAGAGAATCCTACTGCATGTCAATGACAGTTAGTCAATCCGTGTTTCAAATGTAACTAATAATAATATTTATATTTCACTCTTTTTCGTTTTAGTATTCAGTTTTACTTTTGATTTTGCTCATCGTTCAAGTTGTGGGTGTTGTCTACTTCTGGGTTGATAAGGATAATTTTGTGAATTCAATGGGAAAAATCGTTGACAAGGCATGGGAGGAACGCACCCGTAAAGCTGACTTTATGGATGCCCTTCAAGTCGGCGTAAGTTCTTTTTAAAAAAAAATAAAAAAATAAACAATCAATTGTGGAAATATAATTTTTTTTAGTTCCAATGTTGTGGTAAGAACGGACCAACTGACTACTTGATCACATTGTCAAAGGTCCCATCAACATGTTGCGAAAATAATGATTGCTCAAATCCCTTGAATATGTACACCTCGGGCTGCAGGAGCCGATTTGTTGATTTCTGGTCAGGCAAGAGTGATATTATTAAATTCGCTGGATTAGCTATTGTCGCTATTGAGGTAAGAAAAATTTCTAAAACTATTTTTAATTTGTCTCTATAATTGTGATCTTTTTTTGCAGTTGGTCGGATTCATCTTTGGTTGTTGTTTGGCTAACAACATTCGCAACTACAAACGTAGGGCGGCCTATTAATTTCGTCAAATAATGTTTTTTTTTTGTACAAAATGCTAATAGCATTCCGTTTAAGTTAAAAGGCAACACACCCGAAATTGTTCAGGGATGTAATTTGAATTGTTATCACCAAATTGTCTCACACTCATAATAAGCTTTTTGATACATTTTTTCTTAAAAATCCGAAGGATACCTTTAAAACGATATACCTAACTTTTGTGGTTAGTTTTTACTATATGTTTATATTAATAATATATGAATAAAATGCGTACAATATAAACGAAGTAAAGGCTTTCTTTAAACTCGAATTTGCCAAATCAATTTGTAACTTAAATGAATAATAGGCGGATATCCAAAGTGGCCGAAATATACTATAAAATAAAGGACTGAGGGAAGTGGATTAGTCAAATGTATGTATCATATTCCGTTTCGAACCGGAGGAAAATTCGAAATTTTCAAATTAGTTGAAAATATTTTCAGTAAATCTATAACTGCGAGGTATACGTTATTATTGTTTAACATCACATCACATGCCCTGTTTAAATAACAGTAACCGGCGTTGTTGCATCGCACAAGCGTTACTTAATAGGAACATAGACATAATTAAATATTGGACTTAATTCGACAAACACATTTAAGTTGCAACTCCCTGTATAAGGCATGTATTGTGTTCTTGAAAAATTTCGAACTCGAGATTTTAATCAAACGCGACATTCCTTTGATCGAGAAGTCCAAAAAGTCTGGTTGCCAATGCCGTCTGTTTGTCTGTCTGGGAAAGAGGTTGGACGGAAATCAATGAATTCTGAACCGATTTGAATGGTATTTATTACATTTTAAAGAATAGTCTTATCTGCAATGTGGTAATATGGTAGAGCAGATTTTTGAATAAGGTTTTTGTCGCTGTATATTTGAATATTCCGCAGCCTACTTTCGCCTTTTTGCACAAAATTGTGAATCGGTTTCCAATTTTACCATAAGAAAACATTGTTGGTGTAATATGAATTTAGACTCTTTGGAAAGCTAATGAATAGATGTCCAACGTTGTAGAACAGAAATGTTCAGTTTTTGACTCAAATTTCTATCACTAAGGGCGCTTATTTCAGAAAAATATTATTTTTATTTTCGAAAATATTTTATAAGGGTTTGGTTGATTGTGACAAAGGTGACAAATATAAGTACTATGTCGGTGTGCCGTGATGTGAATGTATTTCAGATTGCTATAGTTTGTTGTTTGGTGCGAAAGGAAGTATTATGTCTATTATGTGTATTTTTAATTGAAGCCTCGTGAAAAGTTATTTTTTCTTATGAATTTTAGATTTCATATTATATTTCAATGAAATGTTTGCAATATGAGAAGACTTAAAATATGTATAGTACATACATATGTATGTAGATATGCTATCATTATCATAATATGTAGATATAATATTGAATTAGATGTTCATTCCATCTATAATGTAACTGTGTACTATGTACAATTTCCTTTTACATACATATATACATATGTATGTATATTTTTCCCTAATACCCTCTTATAAAATTAATATTTGACGCAGTATGTCTATGGGACACAGGCCTTAGCTTCTCACAACTATTTGTGTTGTACCTGTTATATTATTTAAACGAATCAAAAGGGTCTGTGATTTATGTTTTATCCGAAGGCTAATCTTTATTCTCGGCTTTCGCGAAACGTGTTCTCTAGGTGCTTATTGAACATGGAACCTCTTTCTCCGTAGATCAACGCACTAACCACTTTAGCGCCCACTAAGATTGCAAGAGTAGTTCTAAAACTGTGAAACAGCGAGGCCCTCAATAAAGTAAGTCTTGTGTGTATTTGAAATAAGCACTTATAAAATCGTTAGATCTAATATGGGGAATATCTTCTTTATGTAAAATTAAGTCTAAGTCAAAAACTTAAATTATGCCTTTAATAAACACAGACAGTATTGGCAGAAATAGCTATTCAAAACATTATGAACGCACTAATATTTGACGTCAAGTATTCGTTACAACTATACTTTTATAACTTTCAACTTGTTTTTTTCTTATCGCACGTACTTTACAGAAAATTGCTTATCAATGATACATAATTTTTCTTATAATAAGTAGAAAGGTAAATTTATATAAGGAACAAGAAAAAACCAAACGAGTCCCATCGCAGGAGTCGATTTTTACAACTGCTATACATCATTAAAATAACAGTTAACGTTTCTTATTACATTTCGAAAGTTAGCCCTTCTGAAGATATAAGCAGCAGCTTACGTTTGTTTCAATAGAAAACGGCTATCGCAGCGTGACGCTTGGCTGTTAGTCAAATTGGGAAAATTAATCAAGGTAAGGAAACGCACTCCCATGTGTGCACATTAAGATGTCACTGTTTGTAAACTATCCACATATTTACATATCTATGTGAATAGTTTCTCAGCCCATCCTATTATCGTACGCGCACACGAGTGTGTTTTTCTGAATTAGAAAATGCGCGCGCACGTCATGTAACTACAGCAGTTATTGAAAATTAACTGAATGAAATATGTACTTGTAATAAAGTGCGCGACTAAGTCATACGTATTTGTACATTTATGGTAAAGGTTTTTCAAATTATTCTTAATAAACAGAAAAACTGACATACAGACAGAAAACATTAGCTTTTGTTAATTTCCTCATCAAAGTAATGTATATGTTAATAAACTACCAATATTTGCCCTATTATATCAAGTACCCCACTTTATCATTATCATTCATTTTTACTTCCTGAGCCACGGCGTCCAGTGGTTAGTGCGTTGCACAATGGAGCAAGGAGTTCAAGGTTCGAATCCCAGGCAAAATCCCTAAACATTTTTTTACGGCCCCACCTCTCGCGATCGTCTGACAAACATCCGATGATCCGATGATTTCATTCATGTAAAGAATATAACACGCACAACACGAGTGGTTGTGAGAAGCTAGGTCCTGTTATTTTTATTTTATTATTTGTAATTTTCAAGAGACAACAAGTCTTTTGTTTTGCGACAAATGGAAAACAAAAAATATGTACGATTATTATCCATGTTGTTGGATATTTGGAAAGACTATTTGATGATTTGGAAACTACTTACTTGTAGCCAAAAGTTTGTCGTCGAATTGTACATTAGACAATTTATATAGATTTATATTTCTTGAAGGCATACATCCCACTATAAAAGCATAAGGGTACAACAGAAGGTATGTACTACACGATTTTTTAGCCACTTTTCTAAAAATAAAAAGGTTCCAAGTATAATTTCTTTAATAATACGTACATATGTAAGTATATCAAATAAAGAGTAAAAAAATCGCAAAGAATCTTTCGATTTATACAAACTCATGCCCTTTCACATGCATTCCAATGAAATTCGGTGCATCCGTATTACAAATCTAGATCCAGAAGTAAAGATATGGTTATTACCGTCTTAAGTACGAATTCAGGCGTGATACCAATACTTCTTGTTTTGATTGGATGCTGCTGGAAGAAAAAATCATCGACAGACATTGCAGAGGCGTATACGAGAGCAAGCTTTCTGCATCTGCATCTCTCGAAGACTGATTATTGTCTGCTATCAAAGAAACGCACCTAGTCTATGGACTAATCTGCAATTTATTTTTGATTTGTTTTCAAATTTATTAGAATTAAAAAAGAAAAATTGCCGGATTTCTTAATATTTTACTTAAAATTGTATGTTTCTTAAGGTACTATCTAGTTCTGGGTTATTTTTATAACCCTATCTAACTACTATAAATCAAGAAGTTTTACCCTTCTTAATCTCCTGATTATATTCTTAGTATTTAGCACTTATGTTATTTCTAAATTTACGTGGTTGAAAAGTCTATCTTTGTGTCTTTAAGCATCTTTTTTACTTCGTCTTCAAACATTTCAATATGTACATATGTAGATCTCTATGTAGAAGTAGATCAGCGTTTCTTATGTACCAAGGCGCTTTAACTATATTTCGCAGTACTTTATTTCCGAACGCTTGAATTTTTAGTAAATTTTTCTGGCATACATGTTTAAGTCTACAACTGGAGCAGAGTATATCCATACAGGTTTCAGAACTTGCTTATACACCAATCATTTATTGTAGTTAGACAGGGCAATTCCCGCAATTCAATTTCAATTCATCACTCTTTTTTCACATGTACTGTCCAACACAATTTAGCGTCGAGCGCCATGGCTAGATATTTGACTGTATTTGAATATTCCACTACATTATTATGTATGTATACTGGAATGTATGGAAAATTTGTAGACATAAAATAAATAGACATAGACTGACTTTAGGTTATTTATTTAGTCAGCCATTTTTTTTTTTCGCTACGTCTATAGTTTTTCCCACAGCTACTAGAGCAGTATCACTTACAAAAGCCGTTATAGTGACTTCTTCACTCTGTGGTAGATCGCTAGTAAATAATAGGTATTGCACTGGTCCTAGTACACTACATTGCGGTACACCAGGTTTAAAAGGTCCTAATGTTGAATATTCTCATGTTTAGGTTGGAACAATCGCTGCAATAAATGGTACTCTAGAATTGTTGAGTACAGCCTAGACAGTTGCGTTTACAATTTATGGATCAGCCCTTTGTACGAGACTTTATCGAAAGTTTATTCTATGTATATCAAGAAATACAGTAGAAGATACTTTTTTTCTATCTCGATTTTATCTGTGATTATGTCCACCTGATCGATGGTAGAGTGCTTATTTCTAAAGCCAAATTAATGGTTTGGCACTAGTCATTTTTACTTGTTTCTTTTGCACGCGTTTGACCAACTTGGACAACATGAGTAGTATGGATATTGGGCGATATGAAGTTATTACGCTAGGTGGTTTCTCTGGTTTTGGAATCATTATTACGTCGACGACTTTCCACCTAACATAAGGTTAGGTTAGATTAATGGGTCGACTCCAAAATCATGAGGATGGAGCAGTCTTATTCAGATCTCGACGGATCCATTATATAGAATACCTGGAAGAATATGAAAACAGAAATTTAAACCTACCCTATTTTTTTTTTTATATTATAGAATTTCCTAAGTGATTAAATCTAACGATGGGGCCTTCTTATGCCTTCATTTATTTGTTTGGCAAGTTCTTTAACTGTGATCGGTCGGATAGGTCTGTCTTCTTCACACGTTTCATCCGTTTCTTGATAATCTTTACTTCATGAGCTTGAAAGACGTCTTCAATATACTCAGAAAAAATGTTTGGTTTTTCTTGTCTGCATTTTTCCCAATTTTCCAGAGCGAGTAGTCGGTACTAGCATCATTTCAGTCAGTTAGTCTATTAATTTGTTTTGGACTATGTTCCTTCACTTTTATTTTATCGCCAAGTGTAAAACGTATTGGAGAGTGATTGTACTGATTCTACACTTATTTTATTTGAGGAGACATTTTTTGTTATAAAAAAGTCGACAAAATCTGGGGTCTTATTCCTACAATGTTGGCCAGTAGGTAGTTTTACCCGTTGAGTTATATTTGCCGCTCTTCCTCTAATAATCCCAATATTTATTCTTGGTATTAAAATCTCCTTCCGCGATCAATCTATTGTAAAATATGCGAAAGAGGCTATCAAAATCATTTTTCTTTATACTATGGCTAGGAGAACAGTACATACAAATGTATGTACATATATTGATGCGATTGATATTTGTCCATTTATTGCTTTTATACTAATGGACCGCATACGATTGGAATTTGGATTCTATTTTGTGTTCAATACTAGTCTTTATTCCAGTTTAAAGTTTGTTTTCAATTTAAAATGAGTCTCAGCGATATGGTATATGTATGTCTACTTGGTTTATGTCAAGGGTCACTTGCAGTTCTTCCTTATGATTCTCCTAAGGTGTGTCCTTATTTACAATAAATATGTAATAATATTTATAAACAATATACATAAATTAAACAAAAACAATAAATAATTAAATCTTTGTTCAGGTTGGATTTTATTTTAATCCTTATGAACTAAAAATACAGTTACAACGATTGTATATGTTGCTCGTTCATAAACAAATTTAGTAAAATTATCGCAATTAGAGTCCATTAAGAAATTCATTTTTATACTTATTCCCTGATTCTGCTTTTCTATCAAAGACAGGATGCATACGATGCGATACCTAAAAACATTAAATTGAAATTTCGGTAAAGCAAGCCACATTCGAACGACTTACCTTTTATAGTGTAGGCATTTGATTCGGTCCCTTATTTCGGAAGCTAGGGTTTCAGCCAAGTGTACTGCTCGCCACGAATCATAAGTTCGACTTAGCCTATCCCAAAGAAGACGTTCCTCAATTATTGCTTCTATCAACTTGTACACCTGTTCCATTGAAAAGTTATGCTTGAGGAACTGAATGTCCAATTTTGGATGGCAATCTTCATTGTTGTCGCCTTCAGTGGAGCCATCATTTGAAGCTCTCAAAATGGTTTTCCTTCTGCTCGCCATTGTTTCATTGAGAAGAGCATTCATGCGATTTGTAGTTCGCACAGAGGCAGTAATGCTGTAATTTGTTTAATTCAAAAGGTAAAGTGACTTTAAGAGAAAAACTTATTCTTAAGTGCACAGAATGGGATATCGTATCCTCAAGTATTTTTTAGATCATCGCCAATAACAAATAACGCTTTTTGTTAATTGATTTATAAGATTTATTCTTAGATACTTTGTTTTTTGTTTGATTTAGTGGAGTGCCGAAACTTAAATCGAATTAAAAATGTCTCGTCAACCATGAAACTTAAGGTACCAAGGAAGAGCTAAGTGAAGATAATGGGTCTGTTCTCGTACTTTCTGCACCAAAACTCACAGATTGTCCAATTTTTAAGAGTGGGGGTAAAAAACTCTCAAAAAGAGTATGTACGCATCGAGCAAAAAACTGCCCACTTTTAAGACATCAGAAACATATGTATGTGTTAAAAAAAACCAAAACGTGTCTATGAATGAATGTATTTTTCATTCGATTTCACTCTAAGATAAGGATTTTAAGAAGGTCCAAATGACATAAAAAGCATTTAGCATTCTATGAACACATCTGTACATCTGTTTTCCATAATTTTGTTTGAATTTGCTTTTGAAAACTAACAAACGAAAAAAAGCAAACGTCAACTTTGACAGATTTCATAAACTCATAAATTTGACTAAAAAAATTTCTTGGGCTGAAATTCACAGATAGGGGAAATTGCTTACTCTCTCGTATACGCTCTATTCTGTAAAAAACTACGAAAATTTGGCGTACGGGAAAAGGATTTGATCATTTTTCGTAGTTTTTCACAGTTTTTCGTAGTTTTGGACAGTACGGGAACAGACCTAATGTTTCTTGGGCGGAATGGTGTGAAAACAAAAAAAAAAAAATTACCAATTAAAATGTTATTACTATTAATATTGTAATTATTAAATTATTGTACATTTTTGTTTTCCAACGGCCAAATAATTTTCATATTGTTCTCTGGTTAGGTTTAGTTGGATTTATCGTAACGGTGTATTAAATATAAACGCTCGTGTATTAAATATCTTCGTTAGAGTAGATATTTCATATTAGGTCTTATGTTATATAAACGCAAATTAAAGTCATGAGGCTAAATATTGGCTAAAAAAATAAGAATAAAAGTAAACTTTATTTCAGCTTAAAGAAACAGCACACTTAGCCTACACATGCTATTATTATTATTACGCAAAACACGTTCTTGTTCCTTTATTCTATAAGCTTATGAACTAATCCGAGTCTAGCTCCTCTTGTGTTTGTTGTTCCATTACACTAAACAAAAAAAAACACCACCAAAGAATAATGTTCTAGACATAATGTTTTGATATTTTTTTTAAAATTTCAATGTGTTTAGATTTTGTCCTAAAACTTTTCTTTATTTCCAGCACAAATTTTTAAAAATTAACTTTGTGAAAAATGTCATTTTAAAAATTTGGCACAGCATATGATTCTACATATGTACATACCTACATACTTTAGTACATCGACGGCACATTAATGATACCAGGGCCTTACACCTCTCTCCAACGTATGGCACTCCAAGCACGTAGAATCTCTCCACAAAGTTGATATATTAATGTATTGACATCCCTTCACAAGTTCTCAATTGGATTTAGATCAGGGGACTGAGCTGGCCAACTTAAATCGTCAATTTTCTGGCTCAATAACCACTGCTTTACAGATTTAGCTGTATCCTTCGGGTCATTATCGTGCTAAAATTTCCATATCAGTGGCATTTCCTTCTCAGCATAAGGAAGCGTAATATTGCTCAAAATGCCCTTGTATTTCATTTGCTCCAGAATGCAAGAACGTTGCCTCAACCGTTTTTTTTTTATCAAAATCTAACCTAAACAAGAAAAACTAAAACTAACTTAACCTACCTTAACCTATGGATGGGATTGGGCCCTGACATATGATCCTTAGCTCGCCAATAACAAGTTAAGCAAAGTCAGTTCACCTAACTATTTCATTGGAGGACTTAAGATCACATGTCAGGGCCCACTCCTACTTAACCTAAACGTTAGTTTCAACCCAGTCGAGCCACCAGTATCTTTCTCGATTCAATCTTTCGACGCTCAATAAGTCCCTTTCAGGCACACTTACGCAGTATCTCAGATCAGCATTTCCATCACCCGAGGATATTGGTTCATAGAGAATACGTTTATCTGTCGCCCTTCTAGCAAGATGGTAAATAATGGGTACGTTCGTCGAGTCTGATAAGTAGTCATGTGCATCCAGATATAGGAATGCCTCTGGTGGAATATAACCACTCGCCAAAGTGTTTCTGAAATACTCAGGGTTGGGATAAAACAAGCCCGAAACGAGTAACGCTAGCTGACCGCGCGAAATGATTCCTCACAAGATCCAGAATGACATTGTCAATTCTGGATACACCGGAAGCATCCAATAGTCTCTTATTAGAGACGTAATGCCGAAAGTCGGAATGTGCGCTTCTATACATCCGCATACAAGCTCGAAGACATTTTCTTTCAAATAGCCGAAGCTTTTCCATATAAGATGGGCTTATGTTCCACCATACTGGACTCGCATAAGTTAGAATTGGACGAATGAAGGCTTGGTAACATATGATCTTCACATCGGATCTTAGATAGTTGGAGTAAAAAAGACTTTTGAGTGACATAAATGCCGCCCTTGCTTTTTGTAACTGCATATTTATGTGCTCATTGTAGTACAAGAATTTGTCCAAATAAACACCTAAATACTTCACAACAGTCTTTGACTCTATGTGGAGACCATTGGAACTCGTTATCCGAAGATTTTTCCAATTTCGTCTCAAATCTGAATTGCCGCGTCTTACTGGGATGCGGAACAGTATGGTTTCACATTTCATGTGGTTGATCTTTAGCTTCCATTCTGAACAAAATGTCTGTAGCTTATCAAAATTGTCTTCAAGCTCTCTTTGTGTATCCTGTATTTTTGAGCCACTTGCATACAGAACAACGTCGTCAGCAAACGCTATCGAATTACCCAATCCGTGTAGCATTTCAGAAACATAGATGTTAAGGAGGAGCGGTGCAGTAACTGTGCCCTGTGGGAGGCCATTGATAACATTAAAAACTTTAGTCGTCGTGTATTGTCTATCTGTTACAACAAATTTCTTCTCGTACACCATAGATGTAATCATCTTTACTAAATGATTTGGGAATTCATATAGAAGAAGTTTATATAATAACCCGTCAATCCAGACCGTGTCAAAGGCTTTTTCGATATCCACTAGACAGGCAGCTGTACATCGTTTCGCGTTTAGATTCCAATTGATATCTGAAATCAGTTTTGTAACAGCGTGCACCGCCGAATGGTTTCTTTTGAACCCGAATTGGTTTCGCGGTATAATCTCCTTTCTTTCACAATCAAACAAAATTGACTTACTAATTATTACTTCGAAAACTTTCCCGATGTTAGGCAGGAGACTAATTGGCCTATAGTTAGAGGGATCAGAGGGATCCTTTTTTTTTTTTTATTATTGGAAAAACCTTCGATGTTTTCCAACAACTCGGGAAGTAGCAGTTGTTTAGTAGGTTGTTGAATATGACGCAGTATTGCCGTATGATTTCCTGCGGTATATGCTTAAGGATGATGTTGGGAATGTTGTCTAAACCGCTTGACTTTTTGTTATTCAGTTTCCTAAATATTTGTATCAGGTCGTCTAATGTTGTAAAGTAATTGTCTGTCTGTTCAGTAGTTAGTTGGTCAGCTTTTAATCCTTCAGAAAATCTACGAATTGTTGGGTTGTCACTATTGCGAAACCTCAACAATTCGTCATTCACTTCACCAGTTTTGCAGCTAGAGAGTTCTCTAGCGTGAATAGCCTCAAAATGAGAGCCGATCAGGTTTAGCTTATCCATCCCACTATCTATAACAAAGTGGTTATCAATGATGGGGCAGTGTTGGCTATTAATCTCAGCTTGGGAGAGAAGCGACTGAGAAGACAGTGGGACTTTCAGTTTCTGAATTTTGACAGCGTTACGAGGCTTAAATATCTGATTTATTTGAGGAAACATGGTCCTGGAATCTGCCTTCAGTACATTTTCGGCGCGCTGCTTCCAGTACTCGTTGACACTATTCCAGAACTGCTGGTTTATCAGTGTCCTCACATTTCTCAGGAGAGATTTTAACCTTCGCAACTCCATATTGGACGCATCTTCTTGGAACTGGCGATGTATACGATTTATCTGGGTTATTAAAAAACTTTTGTATGTCTGTAATGTTTGTATCTCACGGTTTAGATAACATTCAATGCTATTTTTTGATTTAATTTTCGGAACTGACGACTCCATAGCTTGTAATACCACTGTATTAAGATTCCCGATATAGGAATCACATTCCTTATTCGTAAGATTCCTATTGTTAGGAATATTAGAAGAGGAAGGACAGTTCCTATATTTTCTAGTGGCGCAACGTTGGAATTTGCACCAATCAGTCTGCCTAAAATTCAATTTAGGGACATCGTGCTGCATTGCGAAGCTAAACATAGAGTTGCCAACAAATGTCACTGGCATAACTATAGCATTATGATCGCTATCATACGGCAATATTGAAAGTTTATTACTATGGATTGTTTGGATTTGCAATCGCGCGTCCGCAATGCAAAGGTCAAGATATGAATTCCCTGAAGGAAAACTCGGTGTAACTGAGCTATATAATTTCATTTTGTACCCAATCTGGTTTTCCTCAATAAAGCGATTTAGAAAGGTGCCTCTTCCGTTCGCACTTGAGTTTAACCAAACTGGGTGTTTCGCGTTTAGATCTCCCGCTAAGACGAAAAAGTTGCTTATACTATCTAGTCTTAGTACTTCGAATAATTTCTCGATTTCGGCTTTAAATAAACTTACGGAACCTGACGCAGCATACGCCGATATTAAATACAGACAACCATTATTTCTGAGAGGCAGCGAAATAATGGTTGTCTCAAGACAGCTAAAACTTCTAATATCATTTCGTTCGATGGTGGTGAAACGCAGTGGCTTCCGAACGAGAATCGCCGTACCGCCACCTCGAATCGAGTCGCGCCTATCTGTTCGTATTATTTCATAATCTTGAAAATGTAAGTTATGTCGGTTTTGTCTCGCTCAAAAAGAGTACGTCTGGTCTATGGTCCACCACAAAGCGTAGAAGGTCACCGCGCCTACTATTGCGAATAATAGAATTGACATTAAGAGCAGCTATTTTTAAAGTTGCAGAATTTGGTCTAGTCATTTTGACGGGCAAGAATGTTGAGAAGAGTATCCACTTTCGCCGATAGATCTGCAACAGTCCTGGTCAGGCTGTCGACTTGTGTTTGCAAACTGTTGTTTTCGGGACGTACAATATTCCTGGACCCAGCCATATTAGGACCAATACCGGGGCCAGAACTGTTCCCTACCACGCTTGCGAATGATATCCCTCCCCGAACATGATTGTCGATCATATTGACTTTATGCGCAACCCTTTCCTGTGTTTCCCGTTTCTTTGCCAGAAACCGGTCTGCTAGTCTCTTATAGCTTTCGCAACCCCGCCAAGAGGCAGGGTGACCAGGTTTCTGGCAAAGAACACAAAATAGCCGCTCTTTGCCGGCATCTTTTTGCACTTGGCACTCACCAGGTTCATGCGAATTTTGGCACTTGACGCACCTCCTTACCATCTTACAATTCGGAGAAGCATGCCCGAATCTCTGGCATCGGTGACATTGAAGGACACCGTTCCTCCTGATTTTTTCGAAGGACACTAAATGCCCCTCTATATACTTTATATCCTTTAGGCTTTGTACTTTGCTATCTGGAGATAGCTGTACCGCTATAATGGGTAGGGGTCTATTTTCCCGTCTAGACTTCGCCGTAACGTACCTGAAAGCGCGCACGAAGTTCAAGTTGTCGATGTTCGTTCTTTTAAGCTCTTCAAGGACCTCTTCTGGGTTGTAACCAACGCTGAGACCCTTGAGTAAGAATGACTGTAACTTTTCATCTTTAGGGGTATACGAAAAATATTCGGTACCTGCTTCTGTAAGAAGATCTTTGACTTTGTTACAGTCATTCTTATTATTTAAACTTAAGCATAATTTGTTGTTGTTTATGGCCTTAATATGGAAATTATCTACACCTAACTCACATTTTAATAATTTCGAGAGTACCTTACTGTCCTCTTTGAAGATCTTTATGGTTGGTGGTTTCTTATTCGCCGCCACTGTTTCCTCCGTTGCGGTCTTATTTTTGTCGCCTTTATTGTGTTGTGTTGTGCCGTTATTTTGCCTGATTTCATGTTGTTGACCTTTTGCTTCATTTTTTTCTTTCATTTCTTGGAGAAGCATCCGAGATGTTGGTGGTGAAAAGTTCGTATGTCTATCGTTAGTAGTTAGCTGTTGATCATCGTCAACGACCAGAAGGGCAAATTGGTTTTCCTGCAGGTTGTTATGATTAATATCACTTTTATTCACTGTTTTGGATTTTTTTCTTTTGTTTGGTTTATAAGAAGTGTCACTGTCACTGTCTTGCATTTTTTTTATAATTTTTTTTAGTTCAATCACTTCCTCTTTGTATTTTTTTGCCATTTCTATGGCTTCTAAAAATTCTCTCCGTGAGATATCGGAGAGATTCATGGTCTCTTCTCCCCTCGGAGGGGACCCCATTTCTGTGTCTTTTTTCACTTTGTGCTTATTTTTTTTTTTTTTGTTTATTTCCTTTAAGGAAAAGATATTTTTTAATTGTACTAGTAGATAATAATTAAATTATAATTAGATAATAATTAACTAGTTAGTTTTTTAGATTTTTCACAAATTTTTTATTTTTATTTTTTTTTTTTTCACTTATTTTTTTTTGACAGTCTATCGATAACGCCTTCTACTCGGAAAAATTTATTCACGGATAGAATTTGCCAAAGCACATGCCTCCTGAACCACAAATAATTGGAAAAACATACCGACGAAACTAACATTAATCGTATAGGTTCGGATGGCAGAAAGTATGTACGGCGTCCAAAAAATGCTGCTATTTTACGTTTCGCCAGTTGTCAAGTACGGTGGAAAGTCTTTTCCTGGAGAGAAGTCGGGCCAATTCACCGAATTAACGGTATACTGACCAAGAAAAAGTACGTAGCAATTCTGCAAAATGTGATGCTACCGTCGGCAGAAGAACACTTACCGGTTGTTTGGAGGTTTTAGCAAGACAATGACCTCAAACATACCGCGAAGCTGTCCAAAAAGTTCTTCGAATACAACTCAATGACAGTTCTTGATTGGCCATCCTGTAGTGCAGATTTGAACCCGATCGAGCATTTGTGCGGTGATGTTAAGAAGGCTGTTAGAGCCCAAAATATTGCCAACTGCGATGAGCTATTCGAGAGGGTAAAGGCAGCATGGGAATCCATTCCAGTCGAGAGAGGCCAAAAAGATGTCAGGCAGTATTGAAAGAAAGGTTTTACTACCAAATATTAACATAACTCAAAAATTAGCTAAACTCATATTTAATAACATTTTTTCTACCGTTTCTAATTAGGTGTCCCAACTTGTTTTAGTGCTTTTTAAACTTGAAGGATCACCTGTTAAAGTTGAAGGAAAAAAACATGATAATAAATCTTATTTTTCCATAAGATATACATAAATGTAATACTATTTATAAAATACAAATAAATTCAAATTTTTCAAAGTGTTTGAATTAAATCGAAAAAACAATAATCACATAGATGTTTCTAATTAGTTGATAACAGCTGTATGTACGTATACGTACATAGCTACACAAAATTTGTACAATCTAGTGAACTTACAGCTCTTTTAAATTTTAATTAGATCGATTATTCTTCCCTGTTCAGAGTCACGAACATCACGTATTTTCGCTTTTATTATTTACCGAACTCAAAATAAATGGAAAGATTAGCATTGATTATCATCTTCTACACCTTGATATGGCGGATTCGATTCGCTTTTAAATAAAATATGATTCCGGCGTTTTAACGTCTATTCCTTACTTTATTCACGCATCACCAAATTTAAGTTAGGAGAGCACTCCTAAATATTTCAAACATAAATGATGAAAGTAACGGTATATATGTACATATGTATATATGTATGTATGTACCTATGTATTATATACAAACGTTTATGTGTAAATATGGATATAAACATCTACATATATAAACACTAAGTACGTGTGTATATATGTACATATATATGTATGAATGCATAGTCTGGTTTGTACCTTTAAAAAACTTGTTTCAAAAAGGCACAATATATGTATGTACATACATTACAAATACATTTTCGCAAAAAACTAAATTGCGAATAGTTAAACTCTCTTGTTTATAACTTTCATCTTTTAGCAAGCGGAAAAAGGTTCTTGGACATGTACATATTATAGTAGTATGTTCCTTAGTCCGTTTGGTCATTATACAAGGGTCCAACCACCAATGTGGAAAACCAAACTTCATGAAGTGTCTGACTAAATAATCACAAGTCAAAGCTGAAGAAGATGAGAAATCCTACAGTTCAGAGAACACTGTTAAAACAAACACTTGTAAATATTTTTATTGTAATGATGACTAAAGCATCTAACATTTAAATTCACAGAACAAAGGATCACAAGTTAAAAAACATTCTATACGTTTACATTACTTTCTTCATCCGCATCAGTTAAGGATTCGTTCAATATGATTTGATGGCTATTCCAAAACACCGAAAACATGCATAATTATGTATCGTAAATTCTTTAAATTAAAATGTAATTATTAACATACCGGGACTTCCAATTACTCCAGGAAGCCATTAGCTCGTTTTAATTTTATTAATTACAAAATAATTGTACCGATTGTAACTGACAAAACTTCTTTGCACAGGGCACACGTCCTTCTGATACCTCGATTAAAGTTACAATGTTCATCTAGATACATTTTCAAACCATACATGCAATGAAAGAAAATTCCTTCATCCATTTGGGCCGTGTGTTGCATGCATCCAACATGGAAATATGCAATCAAAATAACTTTGTTTAGGCATCGATTTCCAAGCGATTAGGTGCACGATACATATGTATATATTATAATATGTAAGCACCAGATCACACAGGCATTGGTAACAAACGCAGTCCAATGGTTGCAGTTCACTGCGCTGGAGTTATGATACTCCATCGATGAGCTGCTAAAGTTAAAAATCACAAATCACTCACATTTGAATCGGGTTCATGGTTTCCGACAACTTGGAATATTGCTGACGACGGCAACCGCAAAACTAAGTTACCTTACACGCTGATGAAGGATAACATGACGTGTGTGCTAAACTAATTTGTGAAACGTTCGCCTGTAGGTGCGTGACTATCATCATTTTGCACAGTACTTGCCCGTAATATAGTCAGTGCGAAACCCATTGTATGATGTGCTTATCAGGACATTAGTCGTGCTCTTCGATGGCAGTTTAATTGAATCAATAAAATAATTTGTGAATGAATAATGTTAATATGATACAGATATGTACATAATCATGTACATTTACATACCTCACGTTCACACGTGAATGTTGCGAATGACGTAAAGATATGCCCTACTTCGATAGCTTGCAGGAAATATTCCTTGACAGTTACAAATAAGGAATGGCATGGCAAATATTTATAAAGCGTTGGCATAGTTGTTTGTATATATTACGTACATATTATGATTTTATCATATTAAGAGTTACAATCACAACAAATAACGTGCGCCATGATATTATAAACAATATTCAAAGTACTGAGGCAATTGAAAACTTATTTTTGGTAATATTAGAACATCCCTTGATGTACATACATACGTATGGATGTATATATGTACATATATATGCATATGTCCATATGTTCATACCTACATGTTTACTGACTGAATTCACCGACTTCGCTCGTTTGTTTTGAAAGTACATACATACATACATACATATGTATTATGAATAAGTAGAGATTAACGTATACTAAGAAATGTATGCACTCAGCGGTTTTTCATTAGATTTCTACACTATTGGCACATTATGTTTTTATGTTATATAGTATAGCCCATAGCATTGTGGTGTATTGCGGAAGTTCCATCGGTATCGGTTCTAGGGCCTTTATTGTGGAACGTCCCGTATAATGGAGTCCTACAGTTAGAGTTGCCTGAGGGTGTATTGGTCGATGACATCATCGTCGTGACAGTAGCGAAAACAAATTCGAGCAGTTGAATCAGCTACAAACGGACCAAGTTGCCAAATCAAAGACTGGCCAAAAACGGACGGATTAGAACTAGCTGACCACAAAACAGAGTCTATCCTTATAACCAGTCGAAAAGCTTATAAATTTGGAACTTACAGGTTGATAACCAAGTATGGAATATGGAACCAACACGACGCCAATAGTACAAGAAATTAAAATTGAAGAGAAATCACTGTCGGCAGCTATGTACAAACATACATATGTGGCAATCAGTTTGGGAAACAAACTTATACTAATCCAAGCCCTGATAAATCGTAAACATGGAGACTAAACTGCAACTTCACGGAGTTCCTGCCTGGTCAAGGTGCTTACTGCATGTACATATCTCCAGTCTAAACCGATTTGAATAATAAACTGTTCGTAATAACTCTACAGAAACTCACCTTGGTGAGCCAAGAGTCCACAAATCGATTGTGAACATATAACCCACCAAGGAGAGCCAAAAGTCCAGTCAAAATTTGTATGGACTATTGACCTATCGATTGTGGTCTTTTGGCTCACTAAGGTTGGTCATAAGTCCATAATTACTAAAAGTTCTTATTTTTCGTATGAACACAAAAATATAGTGGTTTTCATTAATACATTCTCTCCTGCTTTCTCTTTGCGAACTATAAAACAGGAACGGATTGACATTGGTGAAATAAAGCCACAATGAATATTTCGGCAAGGAAAGTATAAAAAAAGTGAAATATAGAGATATTCAAGAATTCAAAGAAAATTAACAAGCAATTGCAAGGCTAGTTTTGTATAGCAAACATAGAAATATGTATGCTACCACCCTGCTTTTGGTCACTGTTGGATTTGGGATAGGTGCGAGTTTAAAGAGGAAATGGGCCAAAAGTTCATAATTATTGGCCGTACAGTAATTTCACAATGCATAAACCGTGGAGTATGTATGGGGGGCCATGCTGCCCCCCTGCAACTCCCCTGCTTGGGGTCACTGTTGGATTTGGGATAGGTGTGAGTTTGGGTATGGGCAAAGTTTCGAAACAAGCGAAACGTAGATATATAGAAACTTTGCTAACACCCAACCTCTCACCTACCCCAAATTCAAAAGTGACCCGAAGCAGGGGTTTATGCATTGTGAACTTACTCGCCTTGAGATCGTTTTTCATACATTAGTACGGCCAATAATTATGAACTTTTGGCCCATTTCCTCTTTAAGATTGTGGAATTTTGACCCAAAATATTGTGTACTTTTGACCTACCGGGGTGGGTTATATGTTCACAATCGATTTGTGGACTTTTGGCTCACCAAGGTGAGCAACCTGCGAAAGTAGTTAGAGAAACTCAGAAACAGAGTCTATGAAGTGAAAGTGTTGTATTTTGTAATAATTTTTGTTTTGCATTGGACGGGTGGGCGAGTGTACAATAATAAAAATAAATTAATAAAATAATTGAGTTAATGTTCAATCCCTGCAGCTATTAGACTGTGACATAGCGGACAAGTTCGATGTCGTGTAACTTCCATTGGTGATGCACAGTGATGACATCTGGAACACATCCAAACATTAGAAGGCTGAGTGATTGGTTTTCCCGAAGATATGCAAGCCGGAAAGTGAGCACCACAGTTAGAACAAGATGGCAAACTTAAACGAAATTGGTTACTACGTTATTGTACGAGAAAAATGTAAACTCACCTATCAGGTACTGGAGTTTCGCATGAATAACACTGCACCAAGTCCAATTTGTGGTCGATTGGTTCATTTTTAGAAAAAATGCTAACCGCAAGCTCTTCATATTCCTGCTTACATTTTTCGGATACGAAGTCTAGTGACTCCAGTTTAATAAACGCAATAGAGCAGGTGGCTTCAAAAGAAATAGTATGTTAAAGCGATAATATGTACATACATGTAGTTCTTAGCAAAATTACCAAAAGAACGATCGGCACAACTTGCTAGAGCCAGTAAACTATAAATGTCCTCAGTGTTGAGAACATCCTCGTAATCACGTAATCTCAAAGCTGTAATAACTGCACTGTGTACAATTCCGAATCGAAGCTGTCGCTGAGCCAAAAGCATGAAGTGATATGCCTCAGCACTGTGCCAGATACGCATAATCAGGTTTGATTCCTCGGTTGACATGTCAGCCAAAACATTTGTACGATCAAATCGTAGATTTGAGTGTGAAACCAAAGATTTTAGATGTTCCTCGGCTAGAAGCCCAGCAAGAACATATAATTTCTTTATTCTAAGTAAATTTGCCTTCTTGTTGACCTCACGTTCAGCTAGCTTAGTCAGAAGATGAGCAGCATCCAAATATCTTGCAGCTTTTTTCTGCAATTCAACAGCTTCTGGTAAACGTCCTTCTTGCAAAAGTTGGGCGGCGTGTTTCGATAGGAGAACACCGATTTGTGGCATTTTGTACTGTTGAGCTAGATCAACAGCTTGTCCCCACTGACGTAAATTTACACATGTGTTTACAGCTGATTTGTGATCCCCTAGTTTTAAATATGCCGCAACGGCTTCATTGCACATTCCTGACATAGTAAATATTCTTTAATAAATAGTTGACTTGCTACTGATTTGTGTCTTACGACTTACCAACGGAAGCCATCATTTCAGCTATTTTTGAAAGCAAGGGACTTCTGTCTGGTAGTTTGTCAATACAAAGTTTCAATTCATCAAATTGTTCGAGATGGTATAAAGAATCCATTAGGCCTTCAATATGATGCGCTTTCTCAAAGTACTCCTTTGCACTTTCCCTGAATTCAAAAAAATTATAAGTTGAATTTAATAGAAGCTCATATGTAGAAATTTACCACGAACGTAGATTGGCGAAATGATTGCCAATTTCTTTCCAGGCCGTCTCCATTTGTTGATCGGATATTCCTGGACCCATTCTGTATAATTGCACGACTCTAAACCAATCGCACAGGGTTATCCGTAAATCGATAGACAAATCTCTGTCGGAACAGAAAAGCTCTTAATCTTTGCAAAATTTGGTTATAGTCTAAGCAAAAACGACAAACCTTCTATCTGCGTCCATGCACAATTTCTCCGCCTCTTCGAATTCACCGTAGAAAGCAGCTACCTCTGCCTTCTGTAGAGTTTCCGACGGAATATTTTTTAGTCGTTTTATAAGTTGGATCCCGGGATAGTTTGCACAACGAACAAATGCACTCTCAGCTGTATCCATATCAAGCTTTTTCAATGCGGCCTCAGCTAGTAACCGCCACAGTCTTGGGTGTGGATTATCTTCTATAAACTGCTTCGCATCGTCTATCCCAACATGTGTAAGTAGATCATCAGTATCCCTTAAGGATTTTACACGAAGCTGAACAATATGATTTGTGGGATTCTGCGTCTCCCCTCCACTCATGATGTCATCAAGTAGTACACTTGTAATTTCTAGATCCTCAAAGCAACATATGTACCCGGAACAAGCAATGGGCTCCTCAGGGTCATTTCCCCGAAACACATACATGCGAGTCTTTTCCATTAGCGCCAGCAGTAGAGGGTTATCTTTGGCCCAGCATATAGCCCACACATCTTTACGTTCCACCCTACTGAAGTTTAACTGCGTTTCTTTGTTATCATCGAGGTCAAGCAATGTCATAACGCCAGCGTGATCAATTAAAGCTGCACGACTGCGAGTAAGAGCACATTAACTAAAACTATAACCGAAATACTAACTTACGTAGAATTACAATTTATCGCCATCTTATAAATAAAATGTCCAGTTTTGTGTCTATTACGTAACGCCACATTCGGTACACTATATTCATTAATGACTCCTGAATTTCTCGACACCAGCAGGAGCTTCTCGGATAGAGCAATAGCGCAGATCGGATCTTGCGTCTCACTTGTCGATTTTGTAGTTAAATCCTTAGTGTCAACCCCGGTTGGTGTTTCATCAATGTGAAATCGTTTTTCCTTTCTACTTTTTACTCCTTGGATGTTTGTGGAACTCTGAAAGTAGGACGTGTTTACTATTGTTAACCGATAATAAAATCGTTAAATACTTTTGGAGTATGATACTGCCAGAACAGAACCTCTTCATTTGAAGCTATCAGTACATATGTAGAATTGATAGCAATATAGTTCGGCTTAACGTCTGTATATTTGGCTACGAAATAAATCCTACATGGTAAGATTACTAGGTAAGAGTTATTGCATAACTTACAGTCCACAGTGGTCCCAATCGAATTGCACAGCAACAGCTGATAACATTTTTCGTCTGCCTTTCGCTCGATACCTGTAAGCGAAATGTCTCGAATATTCGCATTCAAGCATTCAACTGCTATGACGCAGTGCTCACTACAAGCTGCCATCCCTAATGCAGGTTCAACTTCTTTTAAAAAGCTCTTAACATAAAAATATTTATTGTGTTGTCCTTTTTAGAAAAGATTTTATTAAACTCACTTGATTCGAGCCTGTGTTCCAAAATGTTATCACATTCATTGCAGACTCATGCGCTGTATTGAGAAATACAACTGTCTTTTCAAAATAACACCAAATATAGTCTGGCCGAATGTTGGCAAAATAAATAAATGAATCCACTGCCATTGCGATTCGAAGTGACTGACCTTCCCAAGCCATTGATGTAACTTGGTTACCTGGAACTTTTAGTGTTCGATATACTTTACCAAAGGGAGAGAAGAATGACACTTGATTGCCTTCCTTAGAACTAGGATCGACTTTCATTCCACATATGGCAAGGACGGAGCCATCATGATTCCACTGCGCGTCTACGTTTTTCATGTCTGTATCAAAAATTACAGGAGCTAGAAGAAGTAACAAAGAAATAATATGTACATACATAGGTTCAATAACTATTTTTTGTTAGTTAAGTTTCCATCTTACCATCATCGTTCTCGTTTTTCATTATTTGTACTTTTCCTATTTCGTAGCATATAGCAAGTGCAGGACGGTTAGGTCCTATCTTCCCACTGTACCAACACAAGCTGGCAATTTTGTAAATGCGACTTTGACTTAATGAAACACATTGGATGCTTATTTTAATCTAAGGGGCGAAATGTAAAAGTTGAATGTCATTAAGTCACGAGAAGTGATGAACTAAACAAATAAAATCAAGTGACTTTCTGAAGTCTGCTTTCCGAAAGTTGAAGTAAATGCGGTATTCTTTTGGTAATAGATGGAAAAAATAAAGTGGAGTGAGAGCGATCATGCTCTAAAAGAAGACTAATAGTTTCAACAATCTCATTATCAGGATTATAGAAATATCAGGAAATAGAGGTTACTCGCACTTCCTTTCATGAGAACCGTTCAATGAGATTTAATGAGACATCCTTAAAAAAGAGACAATTCCAAACAGGAGTGATTGGGACAACCTCCGATTAACCCCACGAAATCTTACCGCAAAATTCCCTTGGTTATCATAGAGGTGGCATTCGCCGTTGGCTAAACTAAACAGAATCAGTCGATTATCTGGACTCCACTGCACCCCAGTCAAGTGAGTATTTTTTAGTTCTTTTCCCCAAATGCGGTTGCCGTCCACTGAGCCTGCAAGAACTCGTGTTAATACTTATTTTTATTGCACTTCTTAGATTTATTTACCAACTATAATGGCACCGTCCTCATACACAATACATATTTTAGTGCCATCAGATGTCCACGCCATACCATTCACTGTAGACTTTTTTCGATCGTTCGTCATTTCCTCGTACCAAGATCCTTTATACAACATCCAGACCATAATAACACCATCCACATCCGACGAAGTAAGTTTTTGTTGTGAATCATTCCAAGTTACTACCTTAACTTCAGCTTTGTGTCCGTCTAGTGTTTGATTCATGGATAAGTTGCTTACGGCGGCCAAACCTCCTTTGTTCTGTCCATTGCCTGATGCTGTAAAATTCAAATTAATTATGTACATATATGTAGATTCCAACCACATGTTGGCCGATTGCACTCACCCTGTTCTAGTTTAAGGACTTTTAAGAGACCATCGGAGCCTGCTACTGCAATGTATCCCTGCTCCTTGTTCCAAGAAATGCTATTCAGTTGCACATTGTTGGGAATTGCAATCTATTGCAAATGAAGCTCGACTAGTGTTAATAGTTTTATACAATAATTGGGTAAATTACCTTTTTACTTAAATAAACGAACATTCTTAAAGTTGCTTAGTGTACTTGCAGCAATATTTGGGGAAATACCTCGACGATATTAAATTGCACAAATTTTAGCTAGACTGATTGTTTACATTTTCTGTTACCATGGTTGTTGACAAGTGCATGGAATTAAAGGAAGATCGACTACTGTTGGAGAGCCATATGGTTTGTGTATAAATATGGTGAAAACCAGCACCTCCAAAAACAATTAGCAAATCGAATCGTCTCAGAAAGGGGTAACATCGAATTACTAGTCTCTGCCAAATCTTGTGATACGGCACCCAGCCACTTTCCTTTCATTTTTGAATACCTCATACCTCAGGGATTGGCAGCAAATCACAAAAAAATGTTTGGCTCAAAGCCTTTTATACGATATTGGTGTATGACAATTATGAATTCTAATTGTCTTATAATTCAATTAAAGCATTGTTAAGTAGTAGTTGTATCTAGCAAACACAACCAACAGCATGCGATTTCAATACAATTTCGAATGAAAGTCATGTTTTCGTTTTATTTTTCTCTATTCCCTCATCAAAAAAGTAAAACACAACTAAAATCAGTACGAATGTTTATGCGGGGAAAGACATTATACGATTTCCATAAAATTGTTCCTTACAGCACCAAATAAATATAATTCAAATCATAGTTTCTCATATTTTAGTTCACCTGAACTCAACACTGTGTATCTACCTTAAAACGGCGCCCATTCAAACGTCATTTTTTTTAGAGGCTTCCTTCGAATGTCATCTCATTTTTATTCCATAATTTGGCCAGAAAAATAAAAAAATTGAAATGAGTTTAAAGGTAATTAAGTGCATAAAAATAATATGAAATTATTAAGCCCCATTTGTTGGAACACACAGAAAATCAATGAAAAAAAATTGGAGGCCTTCACTCTGGGCGCCATGGGAAAAAGGCCACTTTCTCGAAAAGAACTGGAGGATCAGAAAAAGCGTGAAGAAGAAGCTGCCGCCGCTCATGTATTAGCTTTGATTTTTAGTAAAAAAAAAAAACATTTATATGTTTTATTGTAATATCTAGGCTTTTAAAGAGTTTGTTGAAACTTTCCAAGAGCCACCTGCTTCATCAAAGATTTGGATCAAAGCTGGAACATACGATGCCGGTTCCCGACGTAAGTCAACATTTACTGAAGAAAGTGCATTTTACACTTTGTACGCAAAATTATTTAGGTGAAGACAAACGTGAAAAGGGTAAAATTTACATCCCCGGGAAAGGTAACGATGAAAAAACCACCGCGGAACGAGCTCAAGAATACGCGAAAATGCTGGCTTCGGAATCCAAAAAGGAGTCACTCACACTAAAGAAAAAATCGCAGGAAAAAAAGAAGAGCAATTTGGAACTTTTCAAAGAAGAACTGAGACAGTGAGTTAAGAATAATTATTTTATTTCATCGAGCAGGTATATTGTAATAATGCAGTTACTCTCATTGTTTTCCAATTAGTTTGGGATTGATTGGGTTAGGTGATCAATTACCTAATCCGGATCATATGTATCCTCAACCATTTCCATTTTAGTCCTGTTATGTATTGTATATTCTGGTATTGCCGGTGCTCCTTCTTCTCTATCTCTATTATTGCATCCAAGTGGTCCTTTGACCACCTATACACTACTCTTTGACCCATCAGTTCATGCTTCGAATTAGAGAGGTATTTAGGAATGTGATGATAATGGATCCTTTACTTTATTTTCAAAAAATGAAAACCGTTGTTCACAAAGTTTATATCCATTGCTGCAATAGTTTCGAGGAGAGCTCTTCTCTCTGTGTCGGAAAGATGTCGCTCAGTTCACAGATCAAAGAAAGTTCATATCGCTGTCGCTTACGCAGCTGCGCAATGAATAAATTAGATTATGTCTGTGATTTGTGTACATCAGAGCAAAGTGGATCCTTGGTCCGGTTTCTGGCTAAATGGTCTTCTTCATGTATCCTGCACTGCTTTGAGCGGCCCAACTCGATCTTTTAATCACGTTCCGTGTGACCAAGCTCTAGGCACCTAAACCATTTTTTAAGATTCATACCTGTATTAACTGATGCAGGAGTTCATTCAGTCATACTCAGGACCTACATAGAAATAGTATATTCCGAAAACAAGTTTGATGATGGCTGTTAATGTATACTGCTAATCATTATCTATTATTTTTCTTTTCTTTTCAGAATTCAAGAAGAGCGGGAAGAACGTCACAAGTATAAACACATTGCTCGACAGACAATAGTTAATACTGAATCTGATAATCCAAAAGAATCCAATGAGTCCGGATCTTTCGATAATGGTGATCCAAACACTACAAATCTTTATTTGGGAAACTTAAGTCCAAAGGTACTTTTTAAAAATATATCAACAATTATTTATAATCATTTACATTATTCTCGTTGACAGATATCAGAACAACAACTTATGGAGCTTTTTGGACGTTACGGTCCACTGGCAAGTATCAAAATTATGTGGCCACGGTCAGAAGAAGAGAAATCTCGCGGTAGAAATTGTGGCTTCGTTGCGTACATGAGCCGTAAAGATGCAGAACGTGCCCTTAAAACCCTTCATGGACGTGATGTGATGGGATACGAAATGAGATTGGGTTGGGGTAAAGCAGTTCCGATTATGAATCAACCCATATTCATACCTCCGCCCATGCTGGAACTTACTCTACCTCCACCGCCTTCAGGATTGCCATTCAATGCACAACCATCGCCAAATGAAACTCTCGCTACACCCGAGGGCAATTATAAAGAGTATTCAGATGACCCTGAGAAGACAGAGTGCATGAAAAAGGTTTTGTTTGAAGAAATTTGTTGGTTGTAGATATCTTAAACCATATTCCTTGATCCTTGCAGATATTGTACAATGCAGTAGTTAAAGTCTTCATCCCCACAGAAAAGTAATCTTGAACTAAATGTTGTGTTAATTTTTAGTAGTAATATAATTTTTGGTTTTTTGTAGAACTGTTCTATGTGTCATTCATCGTATGATCGAATTTGTGATCAGGGAAGGTCCCATGTTCGAAGCCCTCGTGATGAGTAGAGAAATGGAAAATCCGTTGTTTGCTTTTTTGTTTGACAACGAAAGTCCAGCGCATATTTACTACAGATGGAAATTATTTTCTCTTCTACAAGGCGACACTCCAAATGAGTGGCGAGAGAAAGAATTTCGTATGTTCAAAGGTGGGCCCATATGGAAGCCTCCCTTGGCCAATTTTTATACACAGGGTATGCCCGATGAATTGGTTGTGGATGACGAAGCTCCAGAGCCACACAAAGGTGCACTTTCAAACGCGTAAGTGCACCACATGCAAGTTCATTTTGCAGATTTTTTTGATTAAACCAAAAATTTTGTTAACAGCCAACGCGACCGATTGGAGGATTTAATACGTCATTTGTCTCCGGAAAGAGCACGAATTGGTGATGTCATGATATTTTGCATAGAGCACGCTGAGGCAGCCGATGAAATTTGCGAGTGTATTGCAGAGTCACTCTCCAACCCAAATACTTTATGCTCAAAGAAAATTGCCAGACTTTATCTATTTTCGGATTTGCTCCACAACTGTACAGTAAAGGTGTCAAATGCCAGTTTTTTCCGAAAAGCGTAAGTACTTAATATTGTAATTATGTATTTTTAAGGTGGGAAATGACTTCTTTCACATAAAAGATCTATAGGACTTAGTTGTTTGCATGTCTTTTGACAAGATGATAGGAACAAATTGACATTCTTTGGCGTAAATGAAATGAATTGAAACAGTTTTAAAAGTTTTGCACGGAAATTCAGGAATGATCAAATTCTGATATTCTTAAATGTTTCTAAAAACTAAATATACAATATACAATATACAATCGTCAGATGAGCTCATTAAATGCACATTAAAATACCGTACTTTCAAGTTGGGTCATGATGTATTACAAATACAATCATTATTCCCCAAATCTGACCAGATGAGTTCTTAATTCTTTACACATACATTAAATTCCATTAGAACATGAAGTTAACAACGTCTAACAACTGTTTACTTAAATAAATATACATTCACAATATTGTAAGCATTTTTTCTTTTAATCTTAAGCAAGCCAAAATTCTATTAATAATTATTATAATATAATTTTTTGTGATTCATCTAATTGTGGAATCAATTGTAAAAAATGTACTAAATGTGTATTGTTTTTTTTTTTTTCTTGAAGCGTGGAAAAGCAGCTTGTGGATGTTTTCGAGAACATGCATTCTTATTTCACAGCTATGGATAGCCGGTTAAAAGGAGAAGGATTAAAAGCGCGTGTACTGAAAGTTCTACGAGCTTGGGAAGAATGGGCCATTTATCCAAAAGAGTTTTTGGGGAAGCTGAAGGCAATCTTTTTGGGACTCCCACCGGTAAGTTGCATTTTATCCAGTTAATGTGCATATTTAATAGAGGTATATTTTCAGCCAACTGAAGAAAAGAAAGAAGAAGAAGATCAGGACATTGATGGAGCTCCAATTTCCGGGGATGAAAAAGATGATGAAGATCTTAATGGAGTACCACTGGACGGAGCTGCTCTATTGAAGGGAGCGTTAATGCGTGCGTTGCCTGAATCTATTCCAATACAAAAGGATCCTCCACTTATAAAACGCACAAGTAGCAATTGTGACGAGGACTATGATGATGATATTGATGGAATTCCAAGTAAGTGTCAAGGATGTAGCATTACAAATGGATAATGGATAAAAATGGTCTTTTTAGTGGACGATGATATTGATGGAATTCCGATTGATAAAATGGGTGATTCTCCAAAGAAGGGCGGTGCCTTTATCCCCTCCAAGTGGGAAACAGTAGACCCTGAACAAGTAGAAGCACAAGCAATAACTACAAGCAAGTGGGACACATTAGATCCTGTCGCTCCAGATCCACCAAAATTCTATGACAGCAATGAAAGTTCAGAGGACGAAAATACCGATCAGTCACGAGATTTCAGTGAAGAGAAACGCAGTAAGTTGCGAGAAATTGAAATGAAATCTATGCAGTATCAAGATGAGTTAGAGTCCGGTAAACGTGAACTGCGATCCGGATGGACAATTGGACAACAAGTTGAACACTATCGAAAGAGATTGCTTAAAAAGGTTAAAGTGAATACTATCTAAATGTTTGGTTGAAGGTGTTAACAGTATTTTGATTTAGGGCCAGCAAAGAGAAGACGCAGATTCTCCGTCAGCGTTTTTACGCAAGGACTCACGCCGAAGTCCTAGTCCAAGTGGATCGTAAGTTAAAGAAATATGCGGTTAGAGAGAAAATAATACTTTTTTTTTCTCCATCAGAACACAATCAAAAAAATCGCGCCATGCAAAGCGTTCTCCGTCTCCAACCTATACCTCACGTACAAGCCCTTCGCGAAATAAACGGCGATCACGTTCGCCTTATGGTAAACGGGAAACATCACCATCAGCTCGTTATTCAAAGCAATTGAAACGCAACCGTTCACGTAGCTTATCCGATTCCCCTAAACGGTACCTTGACAAATCACCGTACTTTTCAAAGTCAACGAAATACGATGAAAGTCCTCCGCCAAGATCAAGAAGGTAATTCATTCCACATCTACTACTGAAGCCTTTGCCTAACTAAGCTTTTAAACTGTAGATCCCCATCTCTTACTCGCTACTCCCCGCCTTTAAGGACAAGGCGCAGTCCTGAAAAATCCTCCAAGCTTGATGTATCCCCAAAATACAGTACCAGTAGATCACCTCCCTCTCGACACCGTACTGACAAACACAAGCATAAGCATAAACACTGAAATATATTAAATCCGTCTAACACCGTCATAATTTCTTAGTTCATATTATATAAATAATTATTAATTATATAGTTTTTTTTTTCCTTTTTATATTTTGAGCTTTTTGTAAAACTTCGATTGTTTTATTTTTAAGAACTAGTGTAAGGAACTTAGTCGTTAGATTTATTTCAATTTTTAAAATCTACTAAACTCAAATGTTGCGTGCTTAATGTTTATCATTAAAACATGATATGCTACTGAATATGTCGACACAATCATATTTGTAATAAAGAATTCAAAATAATCTATCATATAAATTGATTTTCTTTATTTTTGACTTTTTGGAGTGAGGTTCCACATTTTGCAATCTCTTTGGCTTGTCTTGTCTTATACACCTAGACACGGCATCTATTCCAATAAATCCTAAGGCGCACTTCGACAATATGATAATTTCACATATTGCAAAAAAACCCTCCTCGATATCAACACAATGAGTTCGCTAAGTCTTATCAGGAATTCATAATACACCACGGGCTTCCTGGTATCTTTTGAAGGTTCCCTCTTTCACCGTAAGGAAAAAACTGCTTCGAAGTGTTTATCAGGCGCCTTAGTTACGTAAAAAAGAGTATGACACAAATATTGTTGAGCACATTATTTATTAATCAGAGTAGTAAAATTCCACAAGGATTAGATGCTCAAATATAAAAAAAAATACACAAATATAAAAAAAATACACAAATATAAAAAAAAATACACAAATATAAAAGAAATACACATTGCATTGTAATTGGAGATAAAGAAAACATCAAATGATACAAAATAACTCATATGAACTTTTTAAATTGTTATTTTATCACAAATCAATCGCATCCTAATTTATAGAGGAGATTTCTTAACTCAATTCGCGTCAATCTCTACATCATGATTATAGACTTCCATAATTTCCTCAATTATCTCCCAGTGTTTCTCCTTTGTTAGCCCTGTTACAAATACCTGTAAGTATAACACAATAAATTCCAGTTTATTGGATATGTTCAGTTTGAAACTTACATTATACCAAGCAGATTGGTCATCCGATTCGCCAGTAAGTGGAACTTGGACTCCATACGTTTGGAGAGCCAATGAGAGACAACAAATAGCAATATGCTGTGAATTATGATTAAGGATCTTGGGATTGTGATGAAAGTCCTATCAGGTGATTAGAATATAAATTAATTACAATCTTTGATAGTAAAATGTATACATTACTTGTAAAAATGCAGCAGCAGTCTTTGCAATCGGAAGTGATCCCCACGTGTTGGGTCCTAACCAGTCTTTGAGCGATTTCATATAGTATAGCAGGAACTGAAATGTTATTTTTAAATGTTTTTTAGGATATTAAACATTCAAATTATAAAACTCAATTTCGATTAAAAGATGTTTAGAATCATTCAATATCATCCATTATAAACTCCCGCCTCTATTCAGAAAGGCAAATATTGTTTAAGAATATCGTAGGAAAGCGAAATCAGCGTTCCCAAGGCGACCTTTTATTTTTACTTGCACCTACCTATAGGGCAAGTATTGCATTCGTGAAAAAAATCGAACTCGAGATTTTAATCAAACTTGACATTACTATGATGGAGAAGTCCAAAAAAGTAGGTCCGGCATTTCCGTCTGTCGTGTCTGTCTGTCTGTATATTCGACTACAGCCTAAACGACTGGACGGATTTACTTCAAACTTCATATATAGGGTCTGTGGGATATTCCCCAGAGGCGAAATTTGAATTTTCATTCTAACCTCAAAATTAAGGGTAGTTTACTTAAGTCAGTTAAAATGGATTTTCTCGAAAACGGCTCTAACGATTTCGATAAAATTTGATATGTGGGTTAGTTTGGGCATATGCTATGGGGTGGCATACCACGTTTTTTACGAAAAATTCGAATAACGGTAATATTGAAAAAATCAGCTGTTTCTCGGGTATTCGCTCGGCGATTGGGCTAAAAATTAATATTTGTAGGTCATAAGACAAGTGTAAAATAATGGCGTACCAAATTTTGGAATTGCCACGCCCACTTTTTTTCAAAATTTTTACTAAAAATTGAGAAAAAATTATTCAAGCAAAGTAATAGGCGTTAAAATTTTCTATAGTTCACTCAAACACCTTATCCGGCCACGCCCACTTTTTAAAGGTGTTTTTTTAAAAACAAAACATTGAGTAAACTCCTACAATGTTATGACTATTATTCCATCGAAACGCGGAATGCCACGCCTACTTTACTGGGAAGAGCAAGACTTGGAGTTTAATCTGATAAAATTAAACACTTATAGCATTACGGTGCAAGTACGTACGACCCAGTCGTGCACTTTATTTCCGTACATCGCAAAGGGGAGGACTGTTTTTACCAATATAACATTTAACTCTGAAAGCGTTAAGGGAACCTTGTATGATTCCAATAGTAACAAAACGAATCTATTTCCTATTACTATAGATTTCCAGTCAAATAAAATAATGAACCACTTGTTTTCTGGTGGTTCGAAAATAGGATCTGATTCAGGAGTAGAATTCTACTTTAGAGCTAAGCTTACGCTGTGGAGTCTTTCAGAAAGAAATATTAACCAGGTTTTCAAATATTTCAAAGACGTAGGCCACGCGTTTAACTCGTTTAATAACAGTGGCAGAGGCAATATTCGCCATATTGGGTCAGCAGCCCGATTAACTTGTAATGTGAGGCCAAGCGAATTGCTCACACAACGGGATATTCTGAAGAAAACTTACCAACTTTGTATCAATGATAAGAGAGCTTTTAATTTTGATTTCATAGCTGTGAAGACAGATTGCCAAATCTAGGAATGTGGTTTTTCTTTCACAAATATCCAAATTCTAAATTAAACTTAACCTTTGTAAGTACATGCGTATAGTTTCGTCTTAATGCACACCTTTTTATGTGTACCTTCTAAAAAATTACCTTATGTGGGTGTTCGATATTTAGATCGAATTTCAATGTTCTGGCAATTAAGAGTTCTGCTTGAACAATCGCATCTCTCATGGACCAATACTCATCGCCCAGGTCAAGGGGAGCAGTACCCCTGTTTAACGTGCTATATGACACGTTTATTACATCACGTATTTTAACTGGGTCATCTTTGATCTTCCCAGCCAGGTACAAGCAACTTGAAGCAATCAGCTGTAAGGTAAGTACATTTCGTGGTCACTGATATAACAATAAAGCATTATTTTACTTACATACTGATCGTAGTCACTTCTTTGAACCTCATTGAAGAATCGGTGAAATATTATGGCGGCTGTTGCCGACGTCAATGGCTTCATAGATAACTTTATAGAGCACTCGAAAAGAAAACGTGGCACTACACCGGCACCATCCTTTTTTCTTTACAATAAAAAACTCATTATTATAATATATATATACATATATGCGTAGTTGAATTTACCTGTAATCTGTTTGGGTAATTTTTGGTGCATTCGGTACATTCTCAGACCTCTGCTGAATCGACATCACATCAACAATAGTTTTCATCTTTTAACTCGAATTTTGCACTAGAAGAAAGAAAACAATAACATAAACACATATGTTTCGTACGTCGTCAAACAAGTTTGATATCAAGGCATCAAGATATTAGAAAGTTTTATGACACCGTCATAGCTGAGACGTGTGCCGCAATATCTAAAATGTTTGCAATAGTTGCAGTGGCATTAATTTTTATCCATATTTACATTTCTTAAACTTATGTTACCTTATTTATATAAATACAAGACGTATAAATAAAATTAGTGCAACAATTTGCAACGTGTAGAAAGATTATTTTTAATGACTATTTGAAAGGAATGGATGCCGGAGTTTTTTGTTAGATGCAAGAAAAAAAGCTCAGCAAATAATATTCCACAGCGATAGGGTGTATTTTAGTAGGATTTATTTCAATATAAAATGAAAAAACAACTCACAGGTACGTATAAAAATAGTGAAATATCTATTTAGCAACTCGACCAACACGCGTCCCTACTGCAAATAGGGATTGAAATTGAATCCACTTGAATACCATGACAGCTGTATTAATTGTTAAATAGTGATGCCAAATTTATGTATTTAGAAACCGGAGGACTCAGTATTTCTCAAACTTAATATGTTATCAAAAAAAGAATCGAAGAAAAGAAAAGTACTTTTGGCCACATTTTTACCGAAGATCAAATCTGTTTGTAGAACTATTACGTCTTCTAGTAGATTTAAGATTTAGTTCAGTATAGTTCAATTGCTTAGAAAATTCGGTCTTGTGCGATTCCTTCACACGCATTTGTAAAATTTGAATTTTCATTCACCATGCGATGGTTAAACAAAACCCAGCCTTATCAGATCTGTCCAATGCTTTAAAGCTTTCAATTCATTTAAGTCATTCATACTGAACTACTGAATTAAATGGCTAGTACCCTAGTTTTTTGCTAAAGCTCTTTGTTTAAATAGTTCGTTCGTGGACTTCACAAGACTAATTCAGACTACGGAAGATGACCTTAAGAATGGACTGGAAAAGAAGAAAACAACGGTACACAACATGGAGAAGGGTTTTGATAGGGTTTTCACAAAATATTGGTGTACTTCATAATTAAAGTTATACTTATTCTACGACTTGACTCTGATCGATTTTTATTCAAATTTAAACATAAAACTCTCGTTTCAATTTTGAGATGTTTGTTCTCTTTTTATTCCAGCAAAAAATTTTGTATTTGTCGAGTATGATTATAGAAAATATAGGACCAATTTATATTACTCGGGCCCTAAGGATATCATCTGCCTGGTTGGTTGTTCTTGCTACAACCCATTGCAGAAACACTTGGATATAATCATACCACTGTCACTTGGATTAATGTGTCTTTTATGACTCTTGCCTCGCAGATTGCAATCGTGTCTATAAAATTAGGCACTATAATCCTGAGCTTGGACGAATCACTACTACCATACACGCAAATCCTGGCAAATAAGTAACTTACATGTACGCCATTTGTCAAGTAAAATTTGTTTAAGTTGCTCACCATAGCATTCGTATATGCAAATACAATAATAAAACTGATATTGTTTTCATGACGACCAAGCGCTCAAGATTAAGGCGAAAATAAATGGCTTTAAAAAATGTCTCCTATTGGGCTATGCGGGGATTAGTGTTTATTGAAAAAGGAGTGATGCGCAATCCAGAATTGAAAGCTGTACTCAATGCAGAAATTCGCTACTACCTTACCAATGGCTACATCCGAAACCTGGTAACTCCCAATATATCCCGTCATCAACTCTAACAAATCAGAGAAGGCGAGCGTGGTATGGGATTCTGTAACACAGTCACACGGAGTTTCTCTAAACTTTTTTCTACTGGAAGAATCTGATCAACTAACAATAGTGCTTGTTAGATTTTGAAAAAGTCATTGAGCTTTCTCTGGCGTAACGAATCAACATGAGAAATAGAAGAGGATGTGAGGCGTACGATGAAAACAAGAATCTACTCTCCGGGAACCGATGCCGATCAAGTGAGAATGTCTTGTTGTTCATTTATGCGAAAATTATGCTATGCCGATCAGATATACATAGATTGGGACGACAACATTGGAGATGCGGAGTTTCAAAAAAAGCTTACTTAGCTAAAAGTTTTACCTAGTCTGGACATCAAGATGTTACTTAAAGATCATTGGCTTCGGCGGTTTAAGTGAAGTTAAACTGAACATGTTTTTTGATGCAAGCGGGAGCAGCCGGACCCTACTCTCGAGTGGTAAATGAGAGCAAAATCGACGTTGGCCTGGTAGCCGGTAAAAATCACATTCGTAACTTTATGGAACTGATAAAAATATCTAAACACACGTCTTGACTCAATAGCGTCCAAATTTGAAGTTGTCAAATATAATAAGCGCGCTATGGGGCAAATCTGAGAACTTGGTGAACCATAACAACAATTAAAATTCTTCTAGAATTAATACTGTTGATTAAAACAAAATCATTAAATACAAAAATTCAGCCACAGCTCCAATCAGAAGGGCTACTATTACTATTACTATTTACCAACATGATTCCTTAAAATTGGTAACCTCGTCTGGACACAACCACTGAAAAGATGAGTAAAACCTTCGGGGCTTGCTCTTGACTTTTCGGGAAAGGATGAGAATTAAAACCAAGCAACCAATTATCTCGCTCATAATAACTTACGTCTTGCTTCAATGGTGGAATAGGAGAATTAAGCCCTTACAAAAATTGTAAAGGCTGACATGTGTCGATATTACGGGTGCAATGCATACCTGTCTAACTACAAACAGACCTTAGCTATGTTATTTCAGGAACTTGATTTCCTACAGCATCTTTAAGGGATAGGACAAACAAATTTCCATGACACAAATTTCGTGCTTTTTGAAGCTATTTCAAAGTTCAAAACCTTATTCTACATTTTCGATTGAATCAAAAAAAAATACCGAAGAAAGAATAAATAAGGAAGGTAAATACACATTCAATCTCTCTTCTTGCAAGCCAGAACATTAGCGCACAGTGCAAAGACGTAACAGTTGAGTCAATCGTACATTCGCTTGAGTGCATTATGGTGGCTTGTTGGGGCTCAGGGATCTTCTAATAAATTTGAAAGTGGAAACTGGGAGGAGCATCGACTAGAATACTTGTTACCTGTACAATACCCTATAAATTGATCACTTGTCTACCTGAAATCTTTGCCTTGGGCACTCAGATACTTAAGAGAAATATTCTGATATGCTCTTCTTCTTTACACTAGATAGATTAGAAGTTAGTCCCTTCAAAACGGAACTGGTTTCCCTTACACGGAAACATAAAGATTTTCTTGTATGCTAGCCAGACGAGTCCATTATCAGACAAATAAAAATATATTGGATGGTTGAATAGTGGCTTGAAAGTGACATACACTTTAATCACCCAAATACACTTGGATGTTTGTAGCTTAGAACCATGAAAGAATTGTGGTGTTATTTTGGAATCAAACCTTGAACCTCCCGGTCAATGCGTAACGTAACGGTACCGGTACCTACCGCAGCGGAAAATGAAAATGGAATCCTATAGAGATATATGACTTCTATAGTTCAAGTGAGTATAGTTTTATTTTAAACTTTATGGTAGTATGTATCTACAAAAAGCCTTTATAAAATTAGATATCTCTTTCACCCTATTAATTCCACGGAGAACCCAAACATACTGTTCGCATATGTATCGTTGGATTTAGTAAAAATAAAATTTGGGTTCATTAAAAAGAAGTATGTCGACTAAACGGTTTAATAGTTGAATGCAAAATTCTTTCCTTGTGTCTTATGTTTTTATTTTATTCTCATAATGAAAAATTTCATAATGGAGTTTTTACGTTTTACTGCATTATAAAAGATTGAAATTAAATCTCATCTTTCACAACACTTTCTGTATTCAAAATCTATAAATGGACTTATCCTTAGAATTTAAATGTATTACACTGAGTAAGCTACGATTATAAATTTAATCTTTAAATGTGTTTTGTTATACACTAATACAAATCTTAAAAAGTGAAAATTGAATAATGAATCTATCACTTTTCTGTATTGGCAACCTGTTACAGATGGAAGCGGTCTTAGGTATGAGCACAATATTAAATAACAAAAATGGGTTTATGTAAACAAAAACAAATAAATTAATAATAATATAACATCAGTCATTATCTTAAACAACGAAAATATACAATTTTTGAAATTGGATTATTTTCTCTTTTGTTTTCAAAAAGTGCACGTGTCATGACATTTTACTATTCAAACTACTTATGTATTATTGAGAAAGCTTTTAATGTATTTTTGTTTTTAATTGCAGCGACGAAAAATCATGTATGTATCGGTGTGTTTAATCTAGAGGTAAGAAAAACTTATTAATTTTCGTCGTGGCCAATGATTTCAATATCATCGGCTAGAGGACTCTCGATGTCACTTTGCGGGGTCTTAACATTGTCTTGATTATTGCCCTCAATCGCATCAAGATTAATTAGAGATAATGTCATCTTACTACTGAGTACAACCTAGGCAAACAGAATTACGAACATTATTATGACATTCAAATCACATTTTTATTTAAACTTACAGCTGGTTCCTCGGGAGATCCATTTAGTTCTGTATCAAAAACTTCTTCTGTACGTGTTTCTGCATCTGATACCAAAATTTGAGAATCATGGCCCAAGGATCCCTCCAAGTATATCGATTGGGGCACTGGGGGATCTTCAAGTTTTTCGCTGGACTGAAAGTATCATATGAGGAAATTTAGTTAAGTAAGTAACTAGGTATAAGGTAAAATACAAATACATGGAATGAAAAATGTTAATTTATAATGTTAAATTTTAAAACAATCAAATTGACCTAAGCCTGTAGAAAAGATTGAGATATTGGTAACTCCAAGCAGGTTTAAATGTGTTTAAGTCTATAGACAAGGATAATTTATATCTGGAATGTTTTAATGCTGGAGGTTAAAAAAAAAAGAGAGTAGCCATCAGATTTGTACATGGAATGTTAGAACCCGGAATATTGAACTGCCTGGCAAAACAAAGTTATTTATTCAAGACGGGGACTAACAAGATGCCTGCCAACTCAACTGTAATATAATAAGGATGGCGACAATTTGTCCAAATTAATGCATTTCCACCAAACTCCTGAAAGCTGTTGGTAGCAGGTCGTCGTGTGCACTTGTAATAGTATTGTAAATAATACTTTCGGACATATTGCACATACTACACGTACTATGCCTTTCTATTTTTTATTATTCAATGTTTCTAATTGATATTTATGGCAAAAATTCCGATGAGTCCTAACTTTAAGACTCATGTAAATTTAAAGTTGTAGTTTAGACGAATGTGTCCTTGTGTTCATTACTACAGTTTTTATAATGTTCTGTATGTCTCGTGCTCCGGTCTGGTTAAAATTCCCCCGACTTATCTCTTCTTATTCCACTAGTTGTTGATTTTTAAAAAAAACTATTTTGGGCGTGATGATCGTTGACCAAGAGTGTCAACCTCTTAAAAGGTCTAATTTTCCACAAAGTCTACTAGAGATATGCTTTTACTTCAAGCAGGAGTCGTCTGTGGTATCAATTCTTTTGACGTTATGGTTGTTACCAGTTTCATTATAAACTTCCATTATAAGCTTCCTTCCTAGGTTTTATCTAACTTACTACATACACAAGTTATCATGCCTTTGCAACTAGGTATGGATCGATCAATGACCAACATGTGACCTCCATTGTTCTGATAAACATTTTGACTATTATTAATCATTCCAACACTTTGACTATTAACTATTATCGATCCCATTACATTTACATGAATATACATGAATATACATGAGTGTAATTATAGTTTATTTTTTCAATCCAATCTAACTGGATGGTTAATTGGCCGTAACATAATAAGGACAAGTGGGAAAGGCGAGTTGGAATTTTAAATAATTTATAGTAAAAGTAAGTTCTACAACATTAACACTTAAATTTTAGGCATTTAGTTAGATATTAAAAACTTTTCCGCCACCTTGTCACTATCGCGACTTACATGTTCGGGGTGTAAGAAAAAAACAGGTGTTGGAGGACGACCGCTCCATTTTTGACCACCTTCACAACTAGCTGTTACCTCCATACCAAGCACCTACATAAATCGAATAATTAAATAATAAAATATATAAAAACAAATTGACACAAAAATATGTGCTTTGTAAACATTAAACTCAACGTATTAAACTTACCGCTACCGATCTGTCGACGCTACCGTCCCTCTTTTTACGATCAAGAGTTTCCGATTTTATGTTTTCAGTTTTAAGTTCTTTTTGTTTGACAGTACTCGAAATGTTCTCGTCTTCTTGGGATTCATCTACTGATTTTTCTACAGAATTAGGATCTTCACTCTCGTTAATGTTTGTATGTCCATTTGAAATGTTTCCATTATTCGATGTCATCGTTTTGTCGTTTGTTTCCTGTTGTATGTATGTATATAAAAAATATTGTTAAAACGTTTTTTTGTTCAATATGAATTAAGTGCGGTGAAATCCTTATCGCATGATGTTGACTGTATAATTTTAAACATCATATGATATTAACGAAAGCATATTGATTTCACCAAAGAAAATCATGCGCTTAACAAAAGAAAAACTGAACAGTATTCTTAAAAAAAAACCAAACAAATAAAGAACGTAAAAAGAAAAACTTAAATTATGGTTTGTTAGTACTTTTGAGTTATTGGAATTGTTGTGGCAATAAGATATTTAGTGTTTCACAGAGTGCTTTGTATTTTATTTAGATCAGTTAGTAAGCAGGCATACACACGAAATAAGATGGAATTTACAGTAGTTATTTACAAGAATTTGTTTAATCGCCATTTCGATTTGTTTTGTTTTGTCATTATTGCTAACCTTATTTGAATCTGAAGTCGAATTGTTTTCTCGTACTTTTAATTGCTCGTCGGCAGCATCAATTAAACCTTGAATAGCTGTTACAACTATATATATATATATGTGATTAATTATAAATATTAAGACTTTACAAGAAGGAAAAAAAAACTATTGTTGAAAATACTATAGCAGAAAATCAAACTGTTCGTTATAGAGAGCAAAAAAAGTATGACAAACTTAGTAGATTTGTGCTAAGAACGCAGAATTTTTCTTCTTAAAGAAAATGAGTTTTTTTTCTATTTAATTGTTTACATCTTTTTAAAATATGTCCCCTTTTTTAGTTAATGGTGAGTATACATGCTTAGAATACTGAAGTGCATTTCAATCAGTGCTTAGTGTGATCAATTTTTTTTGTATGGACAGCATTTTGAAATGGTACACACATGTGCAAACAAATACTAGGAACTTTTGATGGTGATTAAAAAAAGGATATTCTCATGCCACATGAGTAAAGGATCTCACGAAACCGAATGAAAAATTAATTTCAATTACTTATTTTAAAAAAGGGATGCCGAAAGTTTGCCGCTTTAAAAAATTCATGGCGAGCATCTTGAAAAATGAAAATGAAAAATGAGAAGTTCAGTTGAGTATCTATTTTCTTAAAAGCTATTAATATATATGTGTCCCCTTCCGTTTAGTGTAATCAAATAATAGTGTTGTTAATAAGAAGTATCTAAATACGAGTATGTAAGTTTGTTATGATTTATCTTTGACCAGTGTTAGTGTTCATGTTGAAATTTCGTCTTGAATGTTGTTCGCAATGTGATATGATATAAGAAAATGTAATGCTAACCCAAAATAAAAACAAAATTTGTAATCACAAAATAATAATAACTAATAATAAAAAAAAATAGTGCGCAATATGCGATTCTTTGCAAACATTTCTCTAACCTTGGCTTGGAATTGATCTGAATTCATTTCAGCTATTAACTTAGCCATTGCCTTTTCAGTTTCCTCAAGTTTTTTCCTTAATTTTTCAATTTCCATTAATTGTTCAGATTCCTTACTTATTGGTTGGTTTGATTTTATAAGTTGATAGTTCGGTGATTGACCAACGACTTGTGAGCCGTTAGTAGCAACTATTAAATTAGATGATGACATTTGTCCAAGCCTTTGTTCTTGGCAATTTATCCGGCTACAGTGTTCTTGTTGCTGGTTAGACCCTAAAAATTTGTTACGAAACTTCATATTCAAACTCATACCATGAACTGAACAAAAAATCATTTCGGTCAACTCAATTAAGTATTAATTAATTAAGTTCACCTGAAATGTTGAGAGAGAGACAAGCATTTTTGTGCATTATATACCATGATTAAATCTAGAATGTGGTTTTCCAAAAAGAATAATTCCTTAACGGGTTCAAGTAAATTAAGAGAAAATATTTTCAAAAAACTACGAAAAATACATATATGTATGTAGTAGTTTCCATGCAATGCTTTGCTTACTATATATCATAAATTTTGAACCAACACCCTGGAGAATCAACCAAATTTTAAGGAATTATTAAGAGTGTACATGTGTATGTAGGAACAATTACACGGTTTTTGCCAAAATGAAAAAAGTAACGTTTGACATGAGAGGTAATTAAAGTACGGTTGTGTTACCTATCATCTTTATTATTGCGGAAAGGAGCTCATTTAAATCAAACTAAGACTACGAATATATCCGATTGACTTAAAGAGAAGTAAATATTATCTTAAATCACAGGACTAAATAAAGTACTCTTCATCCCCGGAGAAGTGTTGGTGTATGCAACTGCAGTCGACTGCAATATTTGCCTTTGCTTTCATAGATTAAGATTTAAAAAAATAAATAAATTCTTGGCTCAAAAGGTCAATGGGACCCAGGGCTTAGTTTCTCACAACCATTCGTGTTGTGCGTATTATATTATATAGACGAATGGAGGGGGCCTACTGTTTAACGCCGTATCCGAAGGGCAATTTGGTTTTTGAGAAGCTTTCAGGACAGTTGTACTCTCGGATGTTTGTCAGACGCTCGCGAGAGGTGAGGCCGTGAAATTTCTCCGTAGTCTAACGCACTAACCACTGACCCACGGAGCCCATTATTAAGATTTAAGCTTATCCATAAGAACTTAAACCCTTAATCCTAAATATTCGTAAATATCTGCCATAGTTATACATAGCTTATAAATTTATCAAACGGTAGATTGGAAAGCCTCTGAGAACCAGTATTTCGAATCATTTGGTGGACGCAACTAGATAAAACTTATTTGGGTGACTGTTAAATCTGCGGATGATTTGGCTGCGACCCTCCTCACCTTCCGCATCATCGGACCAGAACCCTGGTCGGAATATATGTATAAGGTAGTTTTAAGGCATACGACAAAGTGTCCATTATAGTTTATTTCCAGAGAAAGGAATATAAAAATTCTGTTGATGAATATTTTTATGTCCATCATCAAATAAGAGTCAGTACAATATGACAGAGTCCTTTTTAGTATTTACTTTCAGAGCTTCATTATGGCAATGAGTTAAATAATTAATACATGTACATATGTACATATGCATTATGAGCTTGACAGCTTGACTTCAGTTTAAATTATTAAATTCTTTTGACACAACACCACATTTGATATGTGACACTTATGAAAAGAAGGAAAGCTAGTATATGCTATGAATGTATTATTATAAAATCCTATTTCTTTTACTTTACCTTCAGATAATTTTGGTCATCTTCTACATAGACTACATACGAATGAAGAAGCAAGTATGAATGATTTTATTTCATTTTAAAAAAGTAAAAAAGTGATTTAAAAAATATGTAATACTGAGATGCATGTCCAAGAAACTATTTAGAATTGCTCGATTTTATCAATGTAATGAACATATTTTCTGTAAATAGGAGGCAGTATTAAATACCGCCAATATTAAAATATAATTTTTTATGAGAAAATTTTTCTCTGAATATAGTTATTTTGCAACAGATAACAACTGATTACGCATTTCGAAACATCTTTATCAAGCTAGAAACGACATAATTTACTTCAATATTTGTTGCAGTTTGTAGACATTTAGGAAAAGTACAGATATTTGAAAATTTAGACTTTGCGAAGATAGTGCTTAACTTAATTGAAGCCCAATATTATCTTTAACAGACCTTGTAACATACAAGGTACACGCATTTATTATTATACACTTCGATCTTCCGGAAGAAATCGTATAATTTATCTTCACACTCGAACATACAATTGTTGTATTCTGTAGTTAAAGTTTTCAATTACTTAATTTACTATATCCTCAAAGGGTAACTAATTTCTTAATTTAGTTTTTAAAAAATAACTACGAACTAAAAGTTATCAAATTCAACAACAACTCAAGTCTTATAGAAAAAGTATTAATATAAAGTTCATTAAAAAGCGTACTTTCAAATACGTACAATCAACTGGTTTTGATCAAAAATTACGTAAGAAGGACATATTTTAAAATTTGTAACTAACGAATAATGATTTAAAATTAATAGAATGTTTTGAATATAGGAAAAAATGTCTAATCACTACAATGATCTTACTTGTCTGATGTTCTCTCCACCCTGATTTATAGGAGAGTTTAATAAGATGAAATAAATTTGGTGTCGGTTTTCATTTACATACTTAATTAGATACAGACAAATTTGAGAAAATAAAAGAGCTTACCTAATTTGGAACCATTCAGATCATCAGCTTTCTTGTCATGTCCAAATATTTCTTTTCGAAAGTTAGGATCAGCCGGTGCCGGCCCGTAGGGGGCATTAGGGATAGGTTTCTTGAAAACAATCTGCAATATCCGCAAGGGATTTAATTTCCATTAACTATAATTGCTGGGAATTGATATTACCTTCATAATAGTGTACACGAAAAACACTATTATGCCTACAGTGTAAAGAGGCATTATTAAACCCATGCTACTTCCTTTAGGTTGTGCCTGGTGCACAGATCCTGCTCCCATCGGGGGACGCATTCCAGGGATTGGTCCAGGCTGTAGGAAATCAAATTCATAATATAATAAAAAACTAATTTAATTTTGTGGGCTTAGGCAGTAAAATATTTTCTAATGAGAATATTTGTATGATTCATAAAAAATGGTGAATTCAAAGATCTGCTGCACTTTAAAGGGAATTTATAACAAGATATTTAAGGTTGTATTTCAAACTGTCGTTAAGTTTCAGAATCAGATTGGACTGCTAAAGAGATCAGTTAATCCAATTCTCCAGTTTTTGTAAATCTTATCTGTACCCAACCGAGGTGACTGTCGTACGGAGAAAAAATATTCTTATATATTGAAAAGAATAGGCACATGGTATCACTAGTCAATATTTCCATACGATGCTACAAGCCTATAGGTATCCAATAAAACGCTAATATGTATTTACTAACGCTAATTTAGTGACATCTTTTATGTACATTTTTTTAAAGTGAAAAGTAATGTTTATATGTCGTTTCATTAATCTTATAAAAATCTATCTCAAATCAATATTTTACTCGTAAGTTAGGGTGTCTCGAACGTACTCGTATATCCATATGTATAAAAGAGTTGTTTTGGAAGTTATGTAAAAGGCGGTTGGATGACAGGATTAAGTAAATCTCTAAAAATACGGTTACCCTTTCTTTACAAGTCTATACAACGGTCTACATAATTAAGTATGTATGTAATTCGTTATGTAGTTGTTGCCGATATCACTGACAGAGCGAACCAAATGGCAATCCGCATTGAGTTTAAGAATTAAGGATAAAGCGCTACATATAATGAAAACTTATTAACCATACCGATCACCCCGAATATTTATAAATTTTTGTAGATTTGTAGATATGTACATACAAAAGTCATCGGTCGTTTAAATTGCAATGTTTTAGATAGTATAACTGTTACAGTTGTTTCATCTCCTCTTTTTTTAGCCGTTATTCATGACAACTATATTCTTGTAGGTTTAACAAACGTGTGGCGGGATCGGGTAGAAAATCCTTGTCTTCTTTGAGAAGACATCCTTGAACCCCAGCTCAGTACCTTGGCACGTTAACCACATAGCTGCAACGTTAACCTGAGTAAAGTAAAGTACTCCCAGCAATAGCTGCATGCAGATCTGTAAGGCATCTAAGCAAAAGTGCTTAGTGTCAAGAGTTTCATTAAATATACAAACGTACATACATATGTAGGTAGGAATTATTTCAATTGTGTAGTAAGGGAACAAAGAGTGTTTTTTTTTCACAACTCAAATTATTGATTGAACGGGATTGATTTCTATTTTGTATTGGTGCTATATCTTCATCAGCAGGAAATTACTTAGCTTTGCTTTCTAATTAGCAAAGAATTATTTTAAGAATAGATATGTACATATGTGGGCCCTAATTCATTTCATAATCATTTCATTTTCATCATCATTATTGAAATAAATAAGGCAAATATTTCGCCCAACACATCGTATAGCACCAGAGTGTAGCGTCCTAGACTGTTATACTCTCTACTTGATTAGTAGTGCCTGATATTTTTTTTTTGCAAAAGTTCATGGCAGTTGTGCTTTCAATGTTTTTCAGACGCTCCCCAGAGATCGGAGCTTAAGAGTAAAAAAAACCATTAGTGTTGTCCAAGCCACACAAACCTCAGAATAACAAAAATAAAACAAAGCAACTAAAAATATATAGATTTTCTGTCATTTATGGATGTGACAAAGTATAAGACAACAAAATAACTACTAATTTACTAAGGCTAGATGTTGTTTCCAAATCATTCGAATCTAAGAAATTGCATTCATGTTATTCGTGGTGGTGGGCACCAAAACAGATGACGTCTTAATTTTATTTATAAAATCCATTAAACTGACTGAAATAAACAAACAACAATATAATTAAGGCATTAGCTCAGCTGATTTAGTTTGCTTCCAGAGTTGCCAACCAAAGAGAATCAAATGTTTCGTTAAGAAAGATTCTCGATGTTACCGTTACTTCCCACCAACCTTAGTTTCCTTCCACTAAGAATTTGTAGGAGTTTACTCCAGTAATATTTCTAGTTAGCTCCAATACAGTGGTTTCATTTTCCATGATTTATTCTCTCTATTGAAAAAATGTTAGGAGTGTTGATGAAATGGTCAGTCATTGTGTTGTTTAAGTTTGAGTTTCTTTACTTTACTGACAAAAGATTATGTTATTAGATAGCTTCGTTTCCTATGCGCAAATGATTGGGTAACCTGGGTAGAGTGGTTGGACTACGGAATGAGGGGATAAGGTGTCGATCTCCATACACCTAAGAAATCTTTTTAAATAACACATTCCATTTCGGACATGGCATTAAACAGTAGGCCCTTGGATTTGTGTACAGAATATATCGCACACAACACGAATGGTTGTAAGTAGATAGACCCTGGATCTTACACCAAATATTTATTTTGCTTTTCCTAAGCTTCAAGTTCGGTAAGGTTCAAAAATTAATATTAATTAAAATACGTGAAAGAATAAATTTAAAAAAAAAGTACAAGACAACCAAATTAAGATTAACCTGGCAACTTTTTAAATACTCTCCATTCGTAGGTAATAGAGTGAATAAATATTGACCGTGAATTGGTACACCGACAATTTTCGTAGGAGGTAAAGGCCTTCTAAAAATATCTCCTTCGTAAATAATTCGAATAATTTGTATTAGTTTTACGTAGATTCTTGTTCAATGTTTATCTTATACAGAGATAGATACTACATTAATCTCGCTCTTGAATATGCATTTTTGCTGCGGCTCCTTTAAAATGAATAACGAAATAATTTAGTATTGTAATTGAAGTATAACAATAAATATACACCATTCTCACATTCACATATTTCTGTCAACAATCAGAATAAAAACTATTTAATGATTGACAGCATATGTATTTGTTTTGTGCAATTATAATGTACATGGAATGAAACTCGAACACAACCGGAGCAAATTAGCAAACAAATTGGCACAAGTTCAATATTATTTGCTGCCACACATTGTGGCTATTTTTAAAAAAATGATACATCTGCCATAAAATAAATGCACGGTTTTTGTTATAAGACATAATGTTGTTTTCTAAATATGTATTAACATACATACTTATATTTATACGTGCATATATGTTTTATATGTCTTTTTTTACAAAATAAACAGCTGTAGAAATACATATATAACGTATTGTATTTATAACTTACTCTTCCTTCAACAATTCTTGGAGGTGGATTACTGGCTGATTTTGACCTTTCGACGATTGGGACAGTTGGTGTAGCTGGAATTGCCCGACCTCGTTCTTTCATAGACTGATATATGGATTCTGGATGCAGATGCGGTGGTCGTTCTTGCCGAATGCCTAATGATATAATATATTAATTTTTTTATTGCTTAAATATCATAAAAAAAAACTTTAGTTATGTTAGTATATGTATAGGTATGTATGTATGTATGTATATAAACAAAAAAAATACTGGGTTAAACTATACGATAAAAAGATATACACATTTCTGTTAAAGAAAAAAACTTGGCACATGAATGAAGATAAAAAGTGAAAAGCCATTTTTTCTTTTACGCTTTTCTTTACTTTTTTTTTTTTTAACATTTCACTTTTCTGTTATTTGCAAGCGAGATTCCACACCACTATCAGGTAATTATTAACGTTACGGAAAGGTGAGCACACTTTCAATCTAAGTTGCAAACAAACTAAAAGGTGAAAACAAAACGTACTTAATTCGCCGGTAAGCAAGTTCAATTGCTTTCGATATAATTGCGGTCCAACTTCGAATGGGGTGGAATTTAAGAATTTTTCCCTATCCAGAACGACGTCACAACATCCTTCGATGTATTTTAAAAACAAAACACCTTAAAATGAGTTTGTTATAAAATAATGTTGGTCAACATACCTCCAGGTAGACGATGTTCTTTGGTTGCTGCCGGAGTTTTGGGAGGGGTACCTCCGAACATCATCGGATGAAAAACTTTTGGCCATAGAATCGCAACGCATCCTATAACTGTGACGATAATGAATGCTGTCTTCTTTGGACCTAATCCTTCGTTTAGGTACACAGGATGACTTTGTGCGTTCCTCATGTTTGATTTGTTTAAATTTCGTTTTTTCAATTTTTTTTTTCTTTTTTATTTTTCGTTTTAATTAATTATAAATTATTGTAATACATATTACTTATTCAAATTTTTGATTTGTTAGTGTATTCGATTTTTAATATAAAAATCTTATGGTTAACATTACCTGAAAATAAAAAAAATATGATTTGAATCTCTGTAACATTAAAACTGTATAAATGCATATAAACTGTATAAAGTGAACTTTACTTTGTACTGTATTTTTACATAATTAGTAATATTTGAAAAGCAATGACTATGCAGATGTTGATACTACCAGCCTGCCTGAAAATCAGTCACTTAAAGTAACCAAATACGTACAATAAATATACATACAACGTTATAAAGTTGTTAACAGATCGACATGAAGATGTATCATTGTGACGCGTGTCCTATCTCTAAAATGCTATGTTCTTCCAAGTCTACAAACTCTACTAATTGTAAAGTTTGTGATAAGCCATCCGACGACAAGTAATGAAGCTAGAAAGCTATTGAAATTTTGTATTTTTATTACTCATAACGTTCATTCAAAAGAAGACAATGAGTAGAATGTATCAACGGAAATTTATTTATTTCAAACCAACATTGTTGTAGAATTGATAGCCAGAGTTGAAATGAACTCAAATAGATCGTACACTCTTTTGGTTGGCGTCGTGGTTCAAGTGTGTCAAGAGCGTTGTACTACCAAGCGAGGTTCGAATCCCAGCCAAAACACCTAAAAAGTTTTTTTTACGGCCCCACCTCTCGTGAGCGTCTGACAAACATCCGAGAGTATAACTGTCTTGAAAAAGCTTCTCAAATAACAAATTTCCCCTCGGACACGGCATTGAACATTCGTGTAATGAATATGACACGCACAACACGAATGGTTGATAGGAGCTAAGCCCTGGGTCCCATAGACCTGTTGCGCCAATAATCAGTATTCGTTTTTTTAATTTTTTTCAGATAGTACACTTTTAAAAGCAGTTATTACATTAAGCTACATAAATGTACTTAAGACTGTTTTTTATATCCCGTTCTAAGGGTATATTAAGTTAGATACATCGTCTGTAACATAGAGCAAAATAATCGAGATAGACCCTACATGTATGTATATATTCGTGATCAGTATCAAAATTGAGTCTGTACGTCTATATGTCACCAGTTTTGGGCCTTACATTTTGAGATAAGAGGATATCAGGCCTTTTCAAAGAAAGAAGCAGAACAGGTCTAAAAATGTTTAAAATCTGCTCACTTTTTCATAACTTCGCTACATGTTTTTTATGAAATCGAAAAATTGTATTGTGAAGCTTCTCAGGCCACGCAGAAAGAGAATTTTTTGCAGAAAAATGTGGAACGCTGTATCTGTAAATGGTCATTCTTTTGAAGAAATTTTGCATGAAATTTTTACACTTGAAAGAGAAATAATCGCATTCAATAGGGTTTCTCGACTATGCACGAGTTCGTTTGAAGCTAAGGTTCGTTTGATGTTTTAACCCAAATGTACTTTCGATTCAATTGTGGAAAAGTTTTCGATTCACACTTTAACAACTTGTTCAGATTATTCAAATTCTGTATAAGTTTGGTGTTTTCTCGACATACGAATCAGTCAATTAGTTGCTTCGTTTATGTAATTAGACTACTCTTTCATCTGAGCCAATAATCCAGAGACTTTAGATGGAATAATCAAGAATAACATCGAACGACGAATCACCGGCACTGATTTAACATTTAAATAGTGGTGCATTCCATAATCGCATCGAAGGTTCTAATCCGGAATTCATTTTTTTGTTGATATGTTAAAAACAAGCTGTTTTATTTAATTTATCATTATGGATCCAAGTAATGTTTTCGGGCTTAGCGCTAAGCTCCAGGACAGAAAAAATGGACTTATCGAACTTGTGCCCTTTAAATTATGAGTCGAACCTACGTCGAAAAAGATTCGTTTATTTTGTTATCCTTTGGGTTCATTACATGTGCCTATATAATGCTTTTGTAATAGTTAAGTTGAAACCTTCACAATTATCTCATATGATTCTAGTTAATACTAGAAATTGGAGCCATTGTAAATAAATAAACTGTTGATATAAAAATAATCATGTCGGTTCGCATTTCATGTTTAAAGGCAAGCAACCAATAGACTGATTAGAATGAAATAAGCTGGTTATGTATTCTTGAAAATTGCTTAGAATGAAAAAAAAAATTAGAATGTTTATTGAACAAAAGCAAACTATACTTCTTATTGTACTCGATTTCTTTTAAAACATCTTGAAGTATTCAATTTAAAAACAACCAGATGCATTTTATGTTCCGAAAAACAACTCCGATTAATAGATAACAGTGTAAGAGTAAAAAATTAAGTTATAGTTCATTTTTCCAAACAGGACAAAACAGTTTTACCTTCAAGATATCATTTGTGTAATTTGCCTATTATAAGAAATCAGACTTATTTTCAATAGCTCATTACATCTGAAAAGACTAGTAGTATTGTTTGCATTGGTTCTTGCAGTCACTGAGGCCCCTCATTGACCAAATGATGAGATTAAATTCTTTAAACCAAAACATTTCGTGCTGTTGGCTGTTGCTGTTGTATTGTGACATAAGATTGTCCAGTCATTAAAACTTACCTACGAGTAAAGGGTTAGGCAAGTGTCGAAAACTCGATCTAGAAATATTCTAAAATCAACGCTCACATCAAGTCACGTCACGATTCCAGCAAACTGAATGATGATGCTAAGCATCAAAAGTTACAGACTACAACTTCTTACGGTCTCACATAAATTTTAATCCTTTCACTTGGAATCAGAATGGTTCAGGAAGCCTGAACAAATTATGAATGAATTATTTCAGTCATATTTTTTAAGACTTCCGGAGCTTAATCTTAGTTTTTGCAATATTTATACATATATATTATTTTTCCTTGATTTTTTTTTACTTTTTAAGGTTTCATCAAGACATAGTCCTTACAAATTAATTTCTACAAGATCCTGTGTATGTAGATCCAGTAGTCCTTTTTTTAAGGTTGTATCTATTGCTATTGGTTGTATATCATATTCTTTCAGACAAACTGATTTACAAACTAAAATCGGCTTCCACTGTTAAATTTCTTTAAGTACCTGCCATCAGCGAAATATATTAATGAGCTAGAGTCAACAAGCCGCCAATGAACGTATTTTTAAGTCAAAATAAAATTGGGATGGTTTTTAAAATTTAAGATTGCATTATAATACATGTATATATAATGTTGTACATATATAATGGATATTATCTTCCCACTTCGTCGATAGTTGTAAAAAATAAAAATATAAGTTGAAAAAACAATTAGCTCGTAAAATAATTAATGTTGTCTTAACAAAATGATTAAATTAAATCACGAAGGCAGTTTATTTTTCGTGTAACTGCTTACATCCTTCGAAATATTTTTTGGCAAAGCGTACTTGTTCAATCTATTTGGGTCACATTTTTATGTCAACACTAAAATTAGATTTAAGGGACAGTGTACTTATGCATATCCAAGTTATAACACTTAAAAATATACAATATTGTCCAAATCAAGGTGCGCATTTTTTTATTTTAAAAATGCAAGAAAATCTAAAAAAAAATGGTAATAAATCCCAACCACAAAAAACAAAAAAAAACAAAACACTTTTCACACAATTATATGAGCAAATCCTGAGCGGTCTTATTTTTAGAGCTCAAAAAGTCGTTATATTCACACACAATATTATTAAAAACGATTTTCTGCGTTCACATCTTAGGTATATTTAGACTTTTGCAGAATGCTAACATATTTGTGAAAATTTATCACTATTACAGTCTGTTACGAAACAGTCCAATTATTTCAAAGAACAACTTCCGGATATTTTACTGTTCACCACTTGATTCGTTTAAACTGATTAAATCGTAACGAACATTTGCATATTTCTTGCGTACAAGGTACACGTAGGCGATTAGAGAAAAAAAAGCGGAAAAGCTAAGCACTGATGAAGAACCTTACGCAAAGTCCGAGTAGCCCGTTCGAACTGGTCAAGCCAATTTCAGTGACTATTAAGATCACCTAAGCAGATATATTATAAACCGTCACATACTCATCATAGATTTATTCCATTTTCTTTTCTTCTTGTGCCGTTTTCATTTTCACATCGTTTGCCAAGCGGCTAGATAAAACTTGGAAATATCAAACAATTTCGCTACACAATACTTGTACATCGAAATTGTTTTTATTTCTCCCTCTCTGGCGGTAGTGTTTCCTTTTCTGCAAATTATTATATGTATCTCGCCGTCGAAGAGTTTTCTCATCTCTTGGATGTCTGGCACAAGAAGAGATATTTTGCTAGACTTCCACGAAAGTGACCAGAAGATGGAAATAAATAAATAAATAAATAAATAATAGTCATAATTTATATCCATTATCGCGCTTTGATGATGGGCATGAGTGAGAATCGATATGAAGCAGCTGTGCGGCAATTGAAGATGAGAGGGATAATGCGGAATGTGACATTCGCCTTAGTTAATAATAAAAATTCTTTTTATTTTTAATTAAAACATGTATTTATTTTCCCCGCAGACTGTCTGTGTGTTCTTCTTTTTTATCATTATTTATGGTATATACCGACACAAGGCCGATGAAATTAACTTGATTCACAGGAATATGCCAATTGTAGACAATAGCGTTGCACTTTCAAGATCATTCAGGATACATATATGTATGACTCTCATTTAATATCTTTTATCTGCATTTACTGAAATAATTTTCAGATATTACTAATTACTTACTAGTGGATCTGTGGTTAGCGAAACGAAATTTTTAATCAACTGGTGACGGGACTTAGAAGCTTGGAAAACTGAAGTGTGTAAATAACGTTTCTAGGAGAAAGTAGTTCTCAGATGAACATGTATCTGAATATACATATGTACGTAAGTACTAAATATTGTAAAGGCAGAGAATCCAGTCAAGGAAATGCCATCTGCGCAGGAGTGAACTGTGGTGTCCTATTTACTGGCTCTGTGCCTTTATAGCTCATGTTATACAGCCTCTGTGTTTTCAGGTAAAGTTTGCTTTTTATAAATGTAGTGATATGTGATTTCTGTTATTCTTTGCATCAACACAAGTGAATTGACGTTAAACTGCTGACATATTTTTATTTTACTAAAAGATATAAGTAAGCACCAGCTTTGCATTACTCTAGAATTTAATGAATTGACTGCAAGATTTCTGATTACTCTCTAAATATTAATGTTGATCCATCCAAATTAAATATTATGGAACGTTTCAGGTTAAAATGAAAGTAATAGCTCTGTAGTTTCATAGAGATTGTAATACGATTCGAGAATTTCGGTATTAATGGAGAAATCATGTTCAGTAGTCATGTAAAGAAACAAGTAACCATTTGAATGAAGGTTGGTGTAACATTTTAGAACGCACAAAATACGCAAAGAAATGGATTTATCCTTGTTCCTTTGTCATGTAGTGTACAGAGTGGGCAATATAAAAGTTTTTTTTTTTTGAAATGCAATGAGATGAACAAAATTAATTTTTTGCCATATTCATACATGTACTTGAACGACGTTGTATTCCATAATGTTTGCTTTTACTAATTAAGTCATCATACATGGACAAAATTTAATTTTGTTTATTTAATTGCATTTTTAAAAAGAATCTTGCAGTTAGCCCACCCTGTATTATACATGCATAGTAGAAATTTCAAAATAAAACTCCTAATTTCTAAGCTTTCAGAACAAAACAAATTTTGTTTCTATTTTATAATCTAAATTGAGCTTATATAGATCGTTATTTATATATACATACATATGTACATATGTATTCATGTAATTTTTAATTTTAGTAAGCCAGGCACTTTTGAATTAAAGAGAATAATATCTTAACAATCATGAAAAATTACATATTTAAAAGTACTACTTGCATACATATGTATATATACATTCATATATTGTTACATTTATTTTATTATCTATACAAAACATGAGGACATTTATAGTTTTACTATTTTTTTCTTTGTAATTTTTAATTTTTTTTTTTTTAAATACAAAAATGAAACCCATGATGCTTATAATTAATTAGGAATATATTTATTTTTGGTAAGCATCCTAAAAGAAATGCATAAATACAAATGTTAAGCAATTGATTGTTTCTTACTTTAGACATTTATACGTATCATACAACCACCATATTTTGATTCTTAAATCCAATTTTGTTTAAAAAGATTCACTAATTAAATTATTACTTCACGAATGCGTCCTTTAAGGCACACAATATATCCTTATACCACTAATACCAAGATTTACATAAATATAAGTTAAATTGAAAGTTTCTATATTGTTTAATCTTTAAATGTTTGTGCTTTTTAACTTAAAAATGATTGTTTACCACGTAAATGTTAAAATAAATGCCAGACAAGAAAAATCAATATCCTTGGTTAAAGTATTTCAGTGCTTAGATAGCGATACCAGCTGAGATGCTGGGAATGTATGCAATTTCTGCTGGCCATTCATAAATTTTGAACATGCGCTTTAAACGAATTTGTGCAAAAAAAGGTTTTTTAGGGTGCAACTTTGTATGACAACTTTACATTGCAGATATCTGACCTATAAGAGCGTGGTGTCTATGGTATGAATTGAGAATTAAGTTAAATAAACGACATGAGTAATTATTTATTTATTGCGCGAAATAAATGAATCGTTTTAGCATACTACAACAGCAGTATGTTATGAGTTAGAACCTTAAGGAATTAGGCTCGGTACCTACAAGAATTGAAACTGAATATTAATATTAATATTATGTTATATGATCTACTTTGAGTAGCTTAATACTTCACAGCTTGGCTACCATTCTGAAACTAGACATGGCTCTATGTATATAACAGGTCTGCATGCACCCAGTCTTAGAAAACGTTACACTTGGTAAATATTTAGAGGTCATTGATTTTGTATTCTTCGACTGTTGAAGATCGATTTCTGGTCATAAGCAGACATGCATATGCATAATTACATGCTTATATTCCTGTCTTGAACGCGTTTTTTATTTTAGAGCAGGTCAGTAATGGTTATATTATATTTTCTGGGTATACTTTCCCACAACAAGTCATATCCTCTAGCTTGAAAAAGCTCACTGATTAGGCATCTATGGGTTTGGTGAAATCTTGTATATGTAATGCTAATAGCATTGAATTTTTTGCTGCCCTGCGACAATTGAGATGTTTATTACGATAGGTTCGACTGATTAAGATACAAACATTTTTAGACTGTTTACAACACAACTATTAGTAAAAAATAAAATAAATATTTGGCGCCAGCTAGGGGGTAGCTTCTTGCAACCTCTTGGATGTTTGCCAGACGATCGCGAGAAGTGGGGCCGTGAAAGAAATTATAGGTGTTGTCTAGATTGAACCTGAAAACCCTTGTTTCGTAGTCCAACGCACTAGCCACTTGAAACACGGAACACTTTGTAATAATATTTAAGATTATTGGACGCCAAGAAAAATTAAGATAGGAAACATTGAAGTTCAACTTTAGAAAGCAAATGTTTTGCTCCGTTTTGTCTCCGAATTTCTTTCTTATCATTATAAATGATATCTTGTCTGCTCCTGCTAGTCCAATAATTCTGACGAAATAGTTCACCCTTTGATCAGGGTGCAATATATAAGGCATACATACATCCGTCCCAAGCTCGAGTACAATGCTCATGTCTGGTCTGGTGCATCCAAAATCACTCTGTTATATAGAATCCAAATCTACCGATAAAACTAATAGAATATAGAAACATAGTGGAGTCTATTGACTCCATTGAACACCATAGAAATAATTCCAGTCTTACATTGTTTTATTGTTTATTATAAAATCAGTGTTCCAGTGAAATACATAATTGCATTATCCCTCTTCAACAGTTTTCTCACAACACCCGTCACTCTTTGAATACTTATCGTTTACCCTCAAGCCTTTCTTCAGACGCATCGTCAAGCGTAGGGATTCTTTCCTAAAGCGTACAACACGAATGTGGAATGCTTTACCAAGCTCTATTTTCCTCGCACATTATAATCCATAAACATTTAAAACCAACTTTCATCGATATCTCCTATTTTCTCTCCCTAGTTTAACGCCCGCGCTAAAGTAAAAAGTAATGGGAATAAACTCTTTACCGTGGGTGAATTATAAAAAAAAATGACAATTCAATACTCGGTCTTCAAAATTTTAACGATTGACACAGCTGTATAATACCTTTGCCAACCCATCTATCGCGTACGTAAGAAGTTTCATTTTCGAACGCGACCAAAATCTGAATGTGTTTGACAGCTGTTTCTGACAAAGTGGTTTCTACTGTCAAACATTACGTAAATAGAAGGTTAGATGTTTTACAAAAATTTAAATTTATTTCTAAGCATTTATTTCACTCCGGGATTAGTGAAAACATATCCTAATAAACCGATTAAAGTCTTGAATCAAGGTGCACTTAAAATCATTGCCAAAAACATTTTATTTACAGTTGAAACATGTCCATCCTTAAGGCTAACTACTACGACCAGCCCGAAGGCAAAGATGCTTTTGGAAAAATTATTGCCATCAACAGATATGCCGTCAGTCTGGGCTTAGCTTGGTCCACAGTTGATGTTCTGATGATATCGAAAACTCAAGGGTATCTTTCAACTCTGGGCAGATACGGATATTTCACCGGCCCTTTTGTTGGCATGGCATCTGCCTTCACACTTGGAACATATGCGGCCACAAACTTCCGTGGCAAGGATGACAAGTAAGTTAGTTTTTACACCGAAAACAACAATAATCTGGGATATTTTAATTTAATTCTAGGTGGAACTATGTCGTTGGTAGTATTTTGGCCGGTGGCGTGTATGGTTCTTGGAAGCGAACAGTGGTCGGCGGAGTATCTATGGGACTCATCTTCAGTAATGATTTGGACCTGATGTACTAGAATGACAATAATGCTGATTTTGATTTACAGGCATCGCTGGCTTCTTGAAGAAGCTGTCCATCGAAGAAGGGTGGGAGTTCTTCCCAGATCGTTCAACTCATGAATTGGGATCACTCCATGGCGTCAATCACAATTATACCTTAATGAAAGAGAGACCAAAGAATTGGGTAACTGGCACTGAATAAAGTCTTAATAAGCCTCAATTTGTTATAGTCAAGCCGTTAATGTAAAATAAATGCAAAATCGATCGAGTCTGATTGGAAAAGATTTCCCTACCTGTTTAATAGAAAAACTGGATATGCTCTTAAGAGATAGACTGCAAAATAACTGAGCTCAGAAAATTAGGCACGTATTATTAGGCATAACAGATAATTTGAATAGCATTATAATTATTAAGAGTATACGATTTTTGAGCTACTATTACTCTGAGATTTCGCGATTGTAATACATATTCTAACAAGTATGAATATACTACCAAACAGTCAATAGTTGCGCTTTTGGGTATTGTATTGAATTGGCCCACATAACATTAGCCAAAAATTTGAACACATACATACTTACATTCAATATTTTAAATAGAACAATGGAATTTCATGAGTAATTTGTAGTCCGATACTGAGAAGAAAAATACCGGGCAACGTAAATCGAAGCCTCCGTCTATTTTAGGCAAATTTTAAAAGATTTTTGGTAAGTTAAGAACGTTTGCATTGCGGTCAAACTCGTATCATTGCTTACATGGCCAGGCTAGATATCTCTTGCTGTAACATATGTACGTTTTCAATGTTTACTATCAAAAGGACTTGCAGCGAAAAATTTTCGATTATGAGGCCAAATGAGTTCACATTTGAACAATTCCAAATCGATAGTTGGGCGTATCGTCTAAAACTTACCACCCAACACGTTGTTTGGCTTACGCTACAGTTTGAGAAGAACCCTATTATGTCGATGTCTTTGGCGCACAGAAGTTCTGGCAACAGCATTTTAGGCCTCCGGCTTGTGGATTTTGTACAATCCAGTCTAGTATTACATATTTATGTCAGAGAAGATACAATTTGTCATCTTGTCTGAACTCTTTTTGACTTGAATTGTTCTCTAGAGGGCATTACCGATCGTAATGGAGCAGCGACTATTCTCCATCGACATTCTGACCAGACATACAGAATGAAAAATAGGTAATACTGTTGTCATAGGTACCCTGAATGTGTTAGAAATATTCGCAGATCAAAACTACTTGACTTTTATATGTGCCTGACTGAAAACTGTAAAGGAAGAATTAATTACCTAGTTTGTATGTCGTACTCAGCGATATTTAATGTCAAAATCAGTATAGCTAACCATCTGCAGCTGGCTTCAAGGCTCTAATGCAGACTTTCCTAAATGAAGAAAAGGGAACCTAGTCACTGATACATAGAGATACTTCAGTAAGCTCTTGAATGTCTTCAAACATTATAGATTGATAGGACAAGACGAGAAGTTACTTCTATTCTAGAGAATGAAGAAATAATCTCACTCCAAATTTTTACGAGGTCGCTGCACCTTTTTTAACACGATAATCATGTCTAGGCGTTTAAATATCAATCACATATGTATAAGAGGACAAAAGTATAGTTAAATAGCTGGAAAATGTGAGAGGCAAAAGATTGAATCATAGCCTAGTAGTGACCGTTATTTCGATGCATAAACCGTAATCAGGAGAGCGGATGAAATCGTATAAACTGATTTCTGACCTCCAAATTGTTGAAATAATTCATATAAGATATTTACTTAGAAGTACAACTTGACTGACAGCAGGGGGTTGAGATTACGTGCGTAACGTGATGATGCATATATTTAGTCTTAATCCTAATTTTTCTTCTGTTTTCATTTTTCAAGATAGAATGTAGATTAGAATCCCAAATAATAGATTCCAAAATTCATGACGGCCCAAAATATTTTGCTTTTTACAAGAAAACAATTAATTTGGGCTAAACGCAGAAAGGTACTTCTACGGGATGCCATGACCTCTGGGGACTTAGGTAATGCGAAAGGGATCTTCTACCGCAACTAAAAAGAAACTTGTAACTTATTATCAAGGGTAAATGTAGTAATCTCAACAAGACACCTTAGATGGCTGGTGGAAACTACACCAAGTAATGAAATTTGTACACTCCTGGATTAAAGCCCACTGTCTTAGTCTGGGGGCGGAAAAACCAAAATCCCTCTAATTTGGAAACAGACCTTGGCCAGCCCCTAATTCTGAATTACCCAAGAAGTGAAATATCTAGGAACGAAGGAGGTTAAGATTTGAAACTATTCGAAACTCAATTTCGATATCAGAACGAACTACAAAGTCCACAAACTTATGGCAACCACAGTATAACAAACTATGAGTAGACGAAGACTCATCATGTTCCATCTGGGCCGATGCACTCAAACCAGAGAAATAAAGACAACAAATGACCGTATTTCAAAGGTAATTCCAAGTAAGTCTTATATCACAGTCTCCGCGCCAATATCCTGGGTGATCGCCCAAAGAGGGACGGAACTAAGAGCGATATTGAACTTTTAGTTTTCGCCCTAATATTACTGGACTTCACTTAAGGCCAATTTCACAAAGAGGCCAATGTCACTCTAACGATTTTGATTAAAATTCATATTTGAGTTATTGGGGACAATTGTAATTAAATGATTTTTCGTTTTGTTTACCAAAATTGTTAGTAAAGGTACTTTACTAACAGCAAATTTGATAAAAAGTAAAATTGCAAAATATTCCAACGATTTCGATTAAATTTTATACATATTTGGACAAAACGGTGTATCAACTTTCTAAAAATAAGATTTTCTCGAAAACTGTGCAATCGATATTGCTTTATTTTCATACATAAAGTGCTATAAGATGGCATACCACGTCTTTGGCCAATACACGTTTTTTTTCAAAAACAAACGAACTTTCATGGTGTAACAGGTTTTTGGGCAAACCCTGCTTTACTTATTTATACCCCACACATACATATGTACGTACATACATATGTGCATATATTCGTTTCTCGTTTTTACCTCAAATGCACAAAAAACTTATAAAAATAGGGGCAAGTGTGTTCAACCCAGTCCTGCATTTTATTTGAGTTATGACAGTAAATGAGTGATTTGTACATATGTAGGTATATATGTATGTATCGTGTCGTATTGAATTCGTGGGTTTCCCTATTACCCGAAAATCCAATAAACGATCTCGGGGATTCCCAAAATTTGCATTTCCCTGAAGCTTATCTGACTTTAGCACTTTCTCGATAGTTGACACCTATCGTGTCTTATCGCATTCGTGAGTTCCCCTATTACTTAATAATGCAAATGATTTCGGAGATTCCCAAAATTTGCATTTCCTTGAAGAGTACTGCGTTTAGGACTTGTAGCCAGTTGCTCGGGTTTCCTCAAAAGCATCCGGATGTTGTTCCTATGACAAGACTCTTTGAAAGCCTGGAACTGCGAGACTACTTACACATATCCTTTTCTTTTGACACGCAGGAATCCTTTTGCGCCTCTGACATTCAGACTTCTAAAAGTACATACTTCATCATTTGCATAACGCTTACCCGTACGTCATTTCTGATTCGTAAACGCAAGAACATTTCAGACAGATACTCATGTACATACACCCATATGTACCTCATGCATACATACATATGTAGGCATGTACATTCTTATACAACGTGTGTTTTGCATAAATGCAACCAACAGAATTTTTACGAACAAACCATAAATACTTCAAATGGATTCAATTCCGGTGCGCCGCCTTTGAAATACTTAAATGGAAACTTTTTACGAAGACTTTATAGCATTAGATATTCGTTCGAGTTCGACAGTTGAATTTTCAATAAAATATTTGAATATTTGTGTGGTTAATGGTATTCCAAGAAATTTTTTAGAAATTACATATTTACAAATTATTTCCTTCTCCTACACTTTTTTGTTTTATTTTATTCGCACTGGATAAGAATGCACCAGATGATTCAACATGGCAAGGCATTCCTTTTTTTGTGTTGTCTGTTTTTGTCTTATTTCAATGTTTTCCACACATTTCGCAAAGCAAACGAAGGAGAATGGAATTAATAAAGAAGACAAAAAACCATGATCTTTTTTAACGCATCCGTTCTTACTGGCGACATAGAAAGCTGAATTTATTACAGTATTGTGGGTTCATGGATAACGCTTAATAAATTATTAGCTACAGAATGTACATATGTACTTACGGAAATTCTTTTAACTAGAGAAGAGATTTATTTTTATTTTTATTTCTTTTAAAAAGATTCAGCCGGTTGCCATGGACTCGAATAAGACCAGGGACGTATAAGACCTGTCTTTATTGAGTAGATTAGGTTTTAAAACTATGCTAAAATGTCCTGTTCATTCAAATCTGATAAAGGTAGGAATACCGAAACTATCCATTACATCCATGTCTTAAGGATGGATAAGTTTAGATAACAATTTTGTTATATAATTCGTAGGACAAACCAAGAATTAACATTCAAAAAGCGTAAGGGGTTGATACTAAATAAACACAAAGATCGAGGTCTCGATTGGTACCCTTTTTCGTACCTCCTCAGGTTTTCGTTTGTCTCAAATACTCCCATATTCCTAGAACAGTACGCATAAGTTTGCACTTTCGGGAAATATTTAAATCTATTCTACTTTCTTAGAAAAGCATAATTGACATAATAACTGATTATTTTTATAAACTTTAGGAAAAGTGTTGGTATGCAAATACACCGAAATATGGTAAACAACCCGATTACAAGGGACGAAACTTTTCAACTTGCTGCAATAAAAAATTATCGATACTTTCAATGGAAATGCACAAAGGCAAAAATAAAAAGGTTTGATGATTTACAAACTTGTAAACTGGGTATATGAGCACGTCACGAAAAAAAAAAAACAAATCGTACAACTACGTATTTTTGCTAAATGAATGAACATACATAAACCAGAAATCAAATAGTTATTTACAGATACTTAAATTGCCAACATACAACTACAAAGCAGATGCATCATCTTTATAGTTACATAGTTACCATCTTCGCCCTCAGCCTTCTGACCACAAAGTCTAAACTTACAACTACAATAAATAAATAGAATTGACGATGATCTCTGGCATCGAAACCACTATTTACTTGAAGAAAAACCTCAACGGCAAGAAACTATTTATTCAAGTTCATTGACACCTCGACTGTTGAGAGTGTGAATGCGTTATTTCTCTTCAATTTACTGAGTACACCGAGCTTATGGCTCAAGACGGGGGTTTTATTATACAACAATTCGCAAGATTTTCTTCCTACAATTGTTATATTTGTGGCTGGAACTGAAGAGCTATAAGTAATAAAAACTGTAGAATATGGCCAACAGAGTTGAAATGGTATTCTTAGCATACATTCCAATTTAAGTGAGTCACGACTGGCGACCTACTCTACAAAACTTGCATACGAAAAGGAAAATAACGAATACAAGTAAACTGTTGCTGCGGCAAAATGCGCTGGCAGGAAAACAACGAAAAAGACAAAGACCAAGAGCAGTTAAAGTTGCCTTATGTCTGTCGTTACCAATACCACGCTTAAGAGCACTCATACCTGTTTGCACTGAGTGTTTTGACCACAAGCAATGTCCAAACAAAGAACTAAGTTCGCCGTTCGCGACTTGTAAGTTCCGCATGCTAGCCGATAGGTTCAGCTATAATATCTGACCTCTTAGCTTACACAGATTTTCTACACTTTTTCACTCGTTTCCTGCACAATAATTTTTTTCAATTAAAAATAGCTGCGGGTGAGCGATCGAGCTGTAAGGCTATTCGTTCCAAGTCTGGTTTTAGCGTTCTTATGCACAGAATGTCTCACACTTGGTACTGTTGTTGCTGCTGCTTATTGGGTGTGTGACATCATGACATCATCAAATGTAAGGCGGAGTGAGTGTGTTGTTTTTATTTTCTTTAAATTTTTCTTTTAGGTGAGAGAAACCGAAAATCTCAAACCGGAAATACTTTCAGTTCAGTTTCATCATGGTAATTTCTTTTCGTTCAACATCACCATCATCTCAACGAGTTATTCTGGCGAATGGTATACAATGGTCCTTGAACTGATTTTTATTGCAAAGATGTGATCTTTATGTTGAGGAGGCTTACATTTGTATGTATGAATGAATGTACGTATTGACGTTATACATACATACATATGTACTCCTATGTATATATGTACATTGGATACTGGTACATATTTCTTACGACAGATTCTGCTTAGGTGAGCAATGAAATTGATTGGTACGGTACGGTAACCTTTGTTTTCACGCAGACAATACTAGAAAGGCTTAAAGGACTACTTCCAGCGAAAGTCTGGAATGTTTCTAGTCAATGTTTTTTTTAATAACTTATAAATGAAATAATATTTTATAATTTATATTTTATTGATCGAATATAGTAGCCTCTTTAACAATATGTATGGAATACGACGTCGCCTCCTTCTAGTAAAAGCGAGCTCTTTTAAGGACAATTTTTATAACATTTTTGCAGACTTCGGGGGTTATTTCAGCACTTTTATTTTAGATGTTGTCCTTAATCATCAAGGTTGTGGTTGGTTTATTGCTGTACATTTTTCCCTTCAAGTACCCTGATAATAAGAAATAGCGAGGGGTCAAATTAGGGGATAGTGGGTTCCAGTCCATATAACCACTTTTTAACATTATTCGGCAGGAAAAAAAACCTTGCAAAAATTGGAATCGTTGCACGAACTGTGTGCGATGTGGTACCGTCTCGTTGGAACCAATGTACCGTAGACCTAATTGATTTAAACCCAGTACAAGAAAGCTTTACAAGAAAGCAGTTACATTTAACTGTAACTGTTATAGTATTGCCTCTACCAAACTCAAAGAAATACGGCCTAATGATGCCGCCGGCCAAAATGGCGCATCATGCACCAATGATGCAAATAATAATTCGAGAAAGATCAAACCCTCGTTCTGTATTTGTGATAAAATTTCTTATTGGATTTGAGATGTTTAACCTTATGTGAAAATTTAAATAAAATAGCTGAGGCCGTTTTCAAGCACATACACTTTAAGTTACCTTGCTCGTAAGTACCGTTATATAATATTTTGGCCAAAACGTGGTAAGCCTTCGTGTTGCACAACTTCGTAGTAGCCCAAGTATGACATTTGAGCTAAATAATTGCATCCGTTTTCTCGCAAATCGACTCTTCGCCAAATTGGCTGTAAGTAAAGTACCATTGTTGCCAATTTTGGTAAGCAGCACGATACATTATCTGATTGCAATTGACCACACTAATTCAAATTTAATCAATTTTTATTAAAATTGACCTTAGATAAAGTTCCTTTAATTTAGAGATTATCACAGAGAAGTTTGATCTAAATCCACCCACTCGTTTAGGCTGTAGTCTTGTGCACAGACCTACAGACAGACGCCATTAGCAGACCCTCTTTTTTGGATTTCTCCATCATAGTATTGTCAAGTTTGATTAAAATCTCGAGTTCCAAATTTTGCATGAATACAATAATTGGCCTATAGGTATAGGTATAAGTAAAAATGTATCTTAGAGATATGACAACAATACATACATAGGTACTTTTATAATTAATATTTGGTGACAAAGCCTTTTCAAAAATGGGTAATTTTACGAAAGAAATCTGATACTTCGGTTTTAGTAGTACTTATGATTTTACTAGTGTACTTTATTCAAAATGTTTCTTAATGCTTTGTTTAGTCTAAAGTAACTAATAATAATAATTGAGAATTATTATACATACACATAATACATTTACTTAGCATTTCCCTATGACGGATACTTCTTTCATTTTGTATTTCAGTAAATATTAAAATAATAACCGACTACTTTTTTAAATTGACTTCTGGTTACATAGAAATTTTAGTATCTGGTTTCAATTTCCACAGGTTCTTAAAAATAAGTGCATTATCTTATTATATTTCAAAATAGAATTTCATAATTCCAAAAATTAGTTTGGTTGTATTGAAATTGAGTTCTGTGGAACAACATGTGAAGAACCTACTCTAAGACCACCCCACCAAATTGGCCTGGCATCTTGCAGAAAATCCAGTAGTTTTACACTCAAAACATTCATTTGTCCAAAACGTCACTTATCTACATGGAACCTATGATAAAATGCGGTCCTTAAAAGTATTCCTCCTCCACAAACACTTCTGATTTATTAGATCCTCCCCAAGATCGATCGTATAAGCAACACCCAATAGATATCAAATATTATATTTTAAAATAGAATTTTCAATTCATTCATTCACACAATTCATCTTGTATTATGTACTCCAGTAGTCAAATAAATCTGTTATTTAAGATAAATGACTGTCGATTTGACAATAAATATGTTAGCCTATTTATAAAAACTGCAAAGCGGTGGATATTCGAAATCTATTTTAATTAAAGCTACTACTGTATGACTTGCATATGTATAATATAGTACATTAAAGGTTGAATTATTTATGAATTCATTGGGGTAGGCGTTTTAAAATTCTATGCAAACAAATCTTGTTTGTTTTATTCAGTGATGCATACACTAGATATGCAAATGTAATAACGATCAGGTTTTAATACTAACAGTTTTATTACCCTGCTAATTTATAAAAATAATTTACTGTGTTAATCGAAAGTTGAGTGCAGTTCGAAAGTTAAACGAGATGCATTTGGGTCTCGATGGTAAGAAATAAATACTTTCGAAAATAGTAAGATTTAACCAACATTATATAGAGAGTAAGATTGTTTACATAGTGGCATTGTTGCGACTTCAGCTATTTATGAAGATGGTTTTATATTTTAAACTAGCGATCTGACCCGGCTTCACACGGGTGCAATTTACTAATAAAAATGGAAAGTGCTTATCGAAAAGCCTCAATGAAACATTGTGAATCGTTGATGTTTGTTTGTGTGATGTGTGTTGCAGTCAATAGGAGAAGTATTTACTTTATTTACACAGGATTAAATAGGATATAATTTATGGTTATACATATACATACATACATGTTTCTACTTACTGTCTTTCGTTACAGTATGACAAAATGTGTATACCTATAAATGGTTTAGTTTAAAAAATAGTATTTTTTAAAGTTTGAAAAAGCTGTAAAAACTCGATAATCCTGGTTGAAACTATCCCATGTTGCATTAGTACAAAGCTGGATTCGAATTACATCAGTTATCAAGCAAGACGTGACTGATAAATGTTGATTTGGCATGATAGAGATCGTGTATTGAGTGTCGAAATTTGGCATTCTCTCATCAGTAAACAAGTCATTTTTTGTTCAATAGGATTGTTGGTGACGAGCTGAAATCTCGTTTGATTCTTTTAAATGTATTACTCTTAATCGGGTCGTTTGTTAAAAAAAAAACCCATTCAAAAACAGATTTTGGAAGGTTTTATGACCCGTCACCCGAAACTTGTAAAAAACGTTTACCATGCTTACGTGGGCGCCGTAGCTCAGTGGTTAGTGCGTTGGAGCAAGGGGTTCGAGATCGAATCCCAGTCGGGGAACACGTAAAAAGCGGCCCCACCTCTCGCGAGCGTCTGACAAACATCCGAGAGTACAGTTGTCCTGAGAAAGCTTCTCAAATAACAAACTGCCCTTCGGATACGGCATTAAACAGTAGGCCCCTTCCATTCGTGTAAAGAATATAACACGCACAGCACGAATGGTTGTGAGAAGCTATGCCCTGGGTCCCGTCGACCTGTAGCACCAAAAGTGTGTGTGTGTATGCTTTCAGGAAAAAAGCCACTGAAATGTATTGGAATACAAAATATAATTTGTAAAAGATGGGTTATGAAAATTATAGCAAATACTCCCTTTTCAATTTAGTAAAATATAAAAACACACGGATTTCATTCACAAAACTATCGCTTTTCATATTTGTCAAATCAATGTGGCAAAATTGTCCTAGTACACTCGATACGTATCCTTTCTTATGTGCTCATCACAGTGTAGTTACTCGATCACTCGTTAACGTATGGATTTCGTTCATTAGTCAACTGACGTGGTAATTCGACAACTTGAACATCGTATAACTTACAAGTAGTTAAAGTCCTAATAAAGTCTTAGTCGTTAGAAGTCCATTAACTGATTACATCGCAGAAACACTTTAAATAAAACACATTGCTTTTTGTAAATTAGAAAAATATATTATACATTTTCTAAAATCATCGTTTCTAAATTTTGTATTAAATATTCTTTCACATTGAATCAGTTTACGTACAAAACTTACAAAATATGATCACGATTAATTTTTTATTCATTCTAATTAAATTGAAAAGAAAAAAAAAATTTGCAAAATATAATATTCTATACTTAATCTTATTAATCAAGGTAAATTAAAAAGACAAATAATAAGAAAAATACATTATAAGGCAGTTGTTTACATAGCTAAACTAGTATATATGTATGTCTTTAAATTGTTTACATAGATATTATTCTCTTTTTGTGATATTACTTTAGCAAACGCTCTTTATTTCTAATTTCAATATATGTTTGAAAGTGTATATAGTCTTATGTCTTTTGTTTTTTATAGTTTTTATTGTGTAGCTTAGTACATATTTATTTTCACATACATGTATATACATACATACTATGTATAAAGGAAAATGGAAATAGTTATGAAAATCGATTTTCACACATTATAGAAAATATAAAATTTGTTAAAAATGATAGGTATCTAAAAATATTTTTGGAAGTCCAATTGAAATCCTAATAAATAGCCACCATTTTTTGTAATATGAAAGTGCAAAGGTATGAAACTTACATTAAGTTTTTACTCAAATTGCAATAAATATATGTATATATGTATGATATCAAATGAAAAATTTACACTGATAAAAATAATTTTCTTATTTTAGGTACTTAATTTATTTTAGTTCATTTATTTTTACAACTAGTAATTGTATGTTTTCGCCAGCGACATTACATTAAAAAAATATATGTTTTTAGAGGCACAGTGTGAGGTGTCCTAATGAAAGACTATTCGTTCCTATTATTTAGGTTTTTGCTTTTCTGTTGTAGTAAGCATTCAGTGCATTTCCACAATGTGTATGCTGCAACTCAGTTTATTGTATTTATTATTATATTATATTCACCATCATTGCATTCGTACAGAGACCGCTTCGTTATATGTATTACTTGTGTTTAGTTTTCGTACCAAAATATGTCAGACGTACATAAGTACATTCAAAGATGTATGTATTTATGTATTTCGAAAAATAATCATTATGAAGGAAATGTTTCATATTTCAATTTCATTGGCAATCTTTGTTGGAAAAAAAACAATCATTCTTTAAAGGAAAATAAATTTGATCTTCAGTGCGGTTGTTCCATTTTCCATAGGAAAAATATCTGAAAAAAATAGAAAAGACAAATATATATTAGAGGAATACTAATGTACTAATGTAGATTATTTAAAGGTAGTAAAAAACGTAATACATACAAACATTTGTATGTACATATGAATGTACGATATGTAAGATATGAGCTGTACAGAAATATCGAGATATATAAGTCGTCTCTGCGGTCTTTGAAACCAAGAGAAATTGGCATTAATATAAAATATATATAAAAAAAAAAATCAGCACCTGACAATTTACTGATAATTTGGTCAAATGCACGTATAGAAACCAAGCTTTAATTGAAAATCAAAAAGTTGTAGAGTCTATGCACCTGGACGCTGTGTCGACGAAAATATAATTGTGGTCTGAGTTAGATTGGAAAAAATTTAAAGAAAGAATAAAACTCTGCGGATCAATGTTAGGAATACCAACAAGGATGCTCTCTGCCCATTGCCTTCTGCTTCTGAGAAAGTTTAACGAACATCGATACATTATGTTATTACTAATATACTCTGTGAATGTCAAGCCATGACCAAAATTGAGATCTTATTTAGATTCTGCAGGGAAATTAAGTGTACATTAGTTTGGGTTTCTGACTCTGAAGGTTTCCTATGGATGACGTTGGGCTATGGTGCCTAAGCCTATTACTTTATAATGAACTCTATTCTACTATTCAACCCAACCTAGCCTTTGTAAACTGTTATGCTTGGAAGTAACGAAGTTGTCAACAATTAGATTGAATACTGAAGTTGTAGGAAGTTTTAAGTAAATGTTGGGCAAATACATACTTATGTATTTTCATTTGTATTTTAGGTTCCAGTGAATCACTGGTGAAATGTAGGCTTTCTTAGGAGCAATGATTACATAATTTACTTGGTAATGTACGCGTTATTACAAAAATGTATTTTTTTTCCTGTCCTGTGGTCTGCATTGCTGGTTGAATCTTTATTAGGGCCGTCTATTTATCAGAAGGACATGAAGCCTCATCCTCCAATTATACATACATACATATGTAAGTATGTTGAACTTTTTATTTTGACGACCCACTTCTAACGAGTCTCACGAGCACACAATACCACCTTATGGAATCATGTATCTTTATACATGTATCTTTATACATGTACATATATCCATACATACAGTGTTGATCAAAATAATAGGTAATGAGTTGTAATAGTAATGGCAACACTGAAATCGGCTATCTGCCGACGTTTTTTCCATTAATTAACGGTACCGGTAATTAAGCAGACAAATTTCCTTTGCCTTGATGTATATAAGGAAAGTAATCAATTCTCATATGTAGTGTTGCAGTAGTAAATGTGAAAGGACGTCATTTTCGGGTTGATCGAAATAATAGGTAACTGCTCTTCATCTGGTATTTTTTGTGTTTTTTTATTCAGCAAAAGGTGATTTTCTTTACGTTTTTTACAGCATTGATTATTTTTATTAAAACGGTGCCAGTTTTTTCATAAAGATGGGTCGCAGTAAGCATTGCAATGTTGAGGAACGCCGCATCATACAAAATTTGAGAAATGCTGGCAAAACGTTAAAATTTATTGCTGAAAACTTGGATAGATCCATCAATTTTGTAGCCAATGCTTTAAAAAGGACACCTACCAAAGAAACACGAGGTCGACCTAGAAAAACAACCTCAGTGACGGATGCTCGAATTGTATTGCTGGCAAAAAAGGATCCCTTCATGTCATCAAAAGCTATCGCAGCGGAAATAAACAAGCTCATCAGTCCGCCAACGGTGCGCAAACGACTGCAGCAAAGTCAATTACCAGGAAGAGTCGAGTGACCAGGAAAAATATTGCGAATAGGAGGCAGAAAGGTTCCGCAATATACTGTGGAGCGATGAAACGAAAATTAATTTATTTGGCTCCGATTGCAAAAGAAATGTGCGAAGACCAAAAGGAAAAGAGTTTCACAACCGTTACACGAAAAAAACTGTTAAACATGGGGGCGGCTCAGTAATGGTATGGGGGTGCTTTTCTTGGTTCGGTGTGGGACCTATTTTCCACATCAATAATATCATGACCAAGGAGATCTACTGCGAGATCTTGGAAAATATTATGTGGAGGACAACATGCCAGTACGCTGGCATTTCCAACATGACAATGATCCCAAGCATTCGTCCAAATTGGTGAAATCTTGGTTGAATCGTGAACGAATATCAGTGATCCAATGGCCTTCCAGTCACCAGATCTCAATCCGATTGAGAATTTGTGGGGGAACTTAAGAGATACTTCTATGGAAGTATTTCGAAACAAAGAGCAATTGTGGTCAGCCATAGAAAGATGTTGGAATGCTAATTCTGTTGAAACCTGTCGCACGTTGATTGACTCAATGCCTAGGCGAATACAGGCAGTCTTAAAAAATAAAGGTGGTCATTCGGGTTATTAAATAGATAGCTCCTTCACTATAAAATGAATTTTTAAGAAAAATATTTTGAATAATAAAAAAAAATATAATGAAATGAAAAAATTCAAAAATATTTTGATTTACGTATTCACTATTTACAGCCTAATATTAGTTTAAAAAAAGGGGATTAGTTCTTTCCTTGTGCAAGTTTCGTGGTTTTTTTCATTTTACCTATTATTTTGATCAGCACTGTATGTATACAAATATATGTGCATATAACCCATTCTTGCGAAAAATATAACACGCACAACACGAGTGACTACGAGAATCTAGACCCTGGGCCTAATAATTCTATTATCATGGTAATAAGTGTTTTACGCAAATGTTTTAACTCTTAAGTACCAGACCTCGTAGTAAAATTTGGTAGTAGAAAATACAATATCCAATTACTGTAACAAACATAGACATATAGCCCTCATTTGGGTACCACATCAACTCAAGTTGAATGGATTGAATAGAGATCAATCGATAGAACAACTGATTGAAAAATAACGTTGAAATTCCCTTGCACTTAATTCTTCCTGTGAAGAATATGGTCTCATACATATACATATACATATATGCATGTACATATGTACATATCTATGGTTGACTTCTAGTCGGCAATAACAGGCAGCGTGAATCACAACGTGTTCTTAACAAAACGTCAATCACACATCTCCAATTCCCTTTTTTATAATTGACTTGACGAATTGATTATTATGAATTGTTGCTGCCAGTATTTCTCTTTCACTTCACCCTTAAAAGTGGCAGGCAATACTACATACATATGTACATGACAAACTCATCGTGAAGCCTTACCCCTTGCATATTTTCATATCGCTACACCGCAGTCGCTTTCTATACACGACGCGTCACCGCATTCCGTGCCATAAATCCGAGATGCAGGCCCAGATTTGTTTACTTGTTGTTACATCTTAAGAGCGAACGCAGCATCTCAAATGAATAGCGCTCCAAACACAATGGACAATGACGTCTGTAGCTAGAGTAATAAATCCGTCGTGTGGTACTTGAAATTGAGCGGAGTTGACGATTGGGAGGGCCTGGAGAAAAAGCGTTAATTAAATATTACTCAGCTGCCTGCGCACCAATACATACGCAATGTATCCAACAGCAAACTCGAGTATACTGAGTTCCATTCAAAGCATGGCTGCGGATATTTATTTTTGTTGTTGTTCATTTGGATACTCTTCAACACCAATACAACCTCGTCGCGATCTCGAATTACCATCGGGATCGGGGTCCCATACAAATTATAAACGATCAGTAGAGGGTTCCAGCAGTATGTGGCTATGGTATTCTGTCTTTGATTTTAGTGCTTTGCTATGCTGGTCTGCTTAAAGCACTGAGATTCTCCCCAGATTTTCGAACCGAATGGTAATTTAATTATTGAAATTAGTTTTTTCACTTCAGAGTATTAAAATTTCAGTCTACGAGGTCAGCCATTAAATTAAGTTTTTGGAAAGACTTCGGACAAAGCGCTCACTGTGTAACATAATGTATGTAAATATAAATTATAAATCAATATTTTTAATTGCGACTAGGGTAGGGCGCATAAACAAATTCGCAATGTTTGCTTTAAAGTAAAGACTGCAAACTTTGAGAAAAAAATCATATTATTGTTATTTAGGATTAGAGTCAAGGAACATATTAAGGAAGCAATTATCCGCTAATTGAGCTGGTAATCCTTAAAATATTCGATGAACAAGTAACAATAATATAAATGATATTTGTTTTCTTTTCAGAGGTTCACTAATTACCTTGAACTAAATGTCAAGTGAATGTTTACCATCCCGTCTAGTCCGAGTGAAATTTTTACAACGATTAGTGCTTTGTTTCGTAAAAGTATTTAATTTCTATTTCTGATTCAAAAGTGTACATTTTAATTAAAAAGTTGTGCATCCACTAAATTGTAAACCTACACATATGTATATTCAATAAGTTGAAACGCATAACCTCATCGTTTTAACCTCAAGTCTTTGTGTCAACGCATGCCACAAACAGCCGGCTTTCAGTAAATGATTTAGTAAGCATGGCGAATACAGTGTTCGCCTCACATTAAAACTAGTAGTTCAACCACTTCCATTCGCCCGCCACATTAGCTCCTCGCATTCGTACGTTTCATTTTATTTACAGTCAATAGCACTTCGGGTGCCGGTGATTAGCTTCCCCACATAAGTCGCCTTATACACTCGTTATTCGACGACAATAGATTCTTTCATATCGACACTTTCTGGAGAAGGAGACCAACCGCACTATGAAGACCGATATCTACTTCACGCTATCCGACGCTCATGACGTTTGTGGAACAAGAAGGCCATTGACTGAGAGTGAATTGAACTACAAAATTTTAAAAAAAAATGTTGTTCAATTACTTTTGTCAGTTGACATAATTAGCTTTTACGGTGGCAGTGTTTCGCTGTTCATTGTCGCGTTTATTCTTTCACGTTTTCGTATAATTGTCATGCACGAACACAAGTCTTCGAAAGTGCAAATGGTGGAAAATAGATACTACATAAAAGCGCTAATTATTTTCAGTACTTCACCATCATGTACTTTCAAACTTGTAACTTCACCGTGACACTACGAATACCAAACGTCTGTAACTACCTTTACGGCAACTTATTATTGTAGTGCTTGTTATATAGTTTATAATTTGGTAATGATCTTCTGATAATTGCTGACTAGACTTTTAGAGAGAGCGAGGATGCGAATAGAGCTTTTAAGATATTACATATGTGCAGTGACGAGCAAAATTGGATACATAATTTCGTTAATTCATTTATTAGTGCATTAATGTGTATTTTTAGGAAAACTTAGAGCTCGCAGTTACTAAAAAATCCTCACCGCCTTCATTTTGAACGTTTTTCCCATTCACATTTCTAAGCAAATTTTTTTAAATTCTTTCCTTCACGCTTTTTGACATACATAAGTATGTACACATGTACATATGTATGTATTTACTAGTCATACTTCGTTGGAACTCTGCCTGCCTATGAGAACGCCCCGCAAGATTCGGGCTTAGAGGTGGCTATTTCAAAGTTTAATAATCTTGGCCACCAGTTTTGGACAACTTCGACGATGTACTTATGGTCTCCTTATTGTTGGAAAATTATTTCATCTGCTGGGTAGGCACATTTTTCAACGAAATCGACCAAATAAAGAACCAACCATAATTAACATTGGAAGACATATAATAATGCCAAACTGAGCGAAATGATCAGGAAATTTACTTATCAAAATTCCAACTGATAACTGTGATACTTTTGAGAGCATCTGTTTTCTCTCCAAACAATTTTCAAATCACAGCCATAAACAAATTTATTTGGCTTCGTCTAAAAGACGAGAAAAGCCTAGCATTTACATTCTTGTGTGAAAAAGCTGGCTTCTTCCGCCTCGTTGCGGACACCAGTCCAACTCGACGTAGTACCTTTGCCTTTTGCTTGTTCTTGTTTAGACGTTTTTGGGTTTTTGTTTTTCATAAGTATCTCAATAAGACAAAAAAGTGTCAACACATTTCTGGTCAGTCAATGCGAAAAGAAAAGATCTTATTCAACCGTAAACTTGAGACGAAAATCCAGAAAAATGAAATGACGAAAGTACAGGTTTTTGGGCAATTCAAACTCTTTTCATTGTTTCATTTTCGTTATTATGCCATTATCTAGCCATCGATTTGAGAAACCTACATTATGACCCAAAACATTATGTCAAGCCAAATTAAGGTAATCTTAACACTATTACTCCGTGCTGACGTTCTGAACTAAATGGTAATAAAGTGGACCGATCCCAAAATACAAAAAAAAATTTAAAACCATACAATTTTTCGTAAATTTAGGTATCGCAACAGCAAATTTGGGTATAGAAACTTGCGACTGCACGGAGTCTCAAACCAGCAATGCTGGGCTGGTTATACGTCCGATGCATGAAAAGTCTCACTCATAGGTCGCCTAAGTACATAGGTCATTCTTTTGGTGACATTTGACAGGAGATTTACTATTAGAATATCTAACAGAAATGTTTGGAAAAGATAGTCAAAACAATAAAGAAGAACCAAGAACAATTATACAGCTTAGGTAGGTAGAAGAGCAGGACTCCTAGTAGTCAACCATGAGTAACGATCCGCAGCAAACGCATTCAAAATAAGTTTGCTTATTCAAATTTAGTTTAATTAGTCCTTTTCTGAAAGCTGAAATATGTATAATATTATATACGATATATATCTTTTCCCGTTAAATAATTACGAAATTGATGCAATGCGATATATTAACGGTTATAATGAATCTTTCGTTATCAGACGTTAGTCGCTTCTTATCAAATACAAATACCCCTTATGCAACACCCTATGCATTGAGGTAACTATTCTAAAAGCAGATATTACTCACGTTTCTATTGCATGTTGATATTAATACATTCAAGTGTTTATTTTAATGAACACTCCCAGGAAAAAAAAAGAATTGTCCTGCTTACTTCAATATGTTGCAAATTTTATCATGTTTGTTTTGCGTACTCGTCAGCTGCCTGATAAAACAAATATAAACAAATGACGGGAGCATTCTAAGGGATAGGGACTTACCCGAATTAAAGACAGTCTGTCGAAAAAAGACTTGGTCTGCTATATTCCTCGATACAATTCACACCACCTATTAAAGTCTGGCATAAAGGACTGATTCATAATTGCAAAAGCATCGGCCAGTGCAATATTCAGGAATTTTGAAATCTTATACATATATTACCGCGACATTTTTGAATTAAATTAGGAAAATTACTCCGCAATGATAGAAATAGAACCTGGTGTATCACAAGCTAGCACGATATATCCTGCATTATTTTTTTTATTTATCAATAATAAAAATTTTCTATCGGGTTTGAATTTAGATTTTGTGCTAGTGCATCTAGCATTTGTCTCTTCTGCCATCAATAAAACGATACTGCTACGTCCCAAATGAGTTTCCAAAATATTTAAGTATTTCTTAACGTTCATAGCATTATAAGAAAAGACTAACAGCTAGGTTCTACATTCTACATCTTAACTGAATTTTGGTATACTATTGAAGTTTGAAGTAGTCAGCCGAAATGAAATAGTTTGTGAAATTTGTGTCCTGTTTAGTGTTTGTTGTTTTTGCTGCTATAATTAGATAATTAGATGAAAAGAAGTATACATATGTAAACGTATTTCTTGAATGGTTGATAGGTTTTAAATTATTATTATAATCAAAAAACAGAAATAAATAAAGTTAATAGAAGTGCCTCTATTCATGATAAAAAACGTAGAATTTATCTTACCTTTTAAACACTTAACTAACAAAGTTCCCTAAAATTAAACAACGCTCCTTAGATCTATAATTATGAGCTGATGGTGGGAGTAATAGGACGAGAGGTGAAGGCGGAATTAATGGCTTTCTTAAGATGAGAGTGAAAAAGAAAGTGAGTATCATTGGCTACACATATCATTCTAAAAATTGTTCTTGCTACACGGAATTCATTCGGCGGGTCTTCATTTGAAAGAGGGACAAGGCTTTAAAAAAGATAAGTAAATGAACAACTTCCGCCAACTTTACGGTTATAAAAAGAGGCTTTAAGTTTACAAATATCAGTTGGAGTAAGTGGGTAAGTTTAGGGTATCAGACAACGGAACTGCGTAGTACATCTTTTTCATTAAGAATTTAGGTGATGTAATAAGGCGACCAAACTGATAAACCCAAGTGAATAATGGGGTTTTATTATAACCGAAACTTAGTTCGACATCACTGACAACACCTAGGTCGAGGGATGGGTTAAAAACTAAGACTAAACTACAAGAAATGCTCGATATAGTGAACAATTCAATGTAGTGAACATACAATCTATCTATATAGTGGACATATGTACAGTGTTGTGCAAAACAACGCAACAAATTTAGTTCGCACAATTAAATGTAAATATTTTTTTTCTATGCACTTTCTTAAAAACTTAAAATGCACATTTATATAGTAATGAAACAGGAAGAATTTAGTGTATTTTCAGAAGCAATAATAATTCATTTATAAAAAAGTCATAACAAAAACAACAATATTTTATTCATGGCACTGTGCAAAACTAACGCAACAGATCTAGTACTTGGTATAGGAGCCTCTATTTTTAAGAATTTCAGCACACCTACATAGCATTGAAGATATTAAGTTTGAAATGACGGTTTTAGGTATATTTTTGCATTCAGTCCTTAATGTTTGGACCACCTGTCGCTTATTTTTGAACCGTTGACCTGCAACTCGTCGCTTTAGACTCCCAAAGAGATTTTCAATGGTCTGGTGATTGCACCAGTCAATCTAGAACTTGCACTCGATTGTCGTTTAACCAATCCTTCATCAGCTTGATGTGTGCTGCGGGTCATTATCGTGATAAAACACCAATCGAAACGACATATTCCATTTTCACAATAGTTTTGTATGCAAAACGAACAATTATCCACACAATCTCGTGAAAGGATCCAACACCATTGGCTGAGAAGCATGTCTACACCATAAGGCCCCAACCCCATGTTTTTTTGTGACTTTGCAGTTCCGAGGATTTAGTCTTTCTCCCCTTTTTAACGATTGCCTTTTTCGGAGGTCTGTAACTTTTCTTTCCTTAAGCGTGATTAAGAATATAAGAGAACTTGGAAAAGTATAACTAGCATTTTGGCGTTATTTTTTGAAATTCAAGACATTGTTGCGTTAGTTTTGCACAGTGCCATGAATAACATATTGTTGTTTTTGTTATGGCTTTCTTGTAAGTGAGTTGTTATTGGTTTTGAAAATATCCTATAGTGTTTTTATTTCATTATTACATATTTGTACATTTTTAGTTTTTTAGAAAGTCTATTGAAAAAAAAAATATTTGCATTTAATTGTGCGAGGTAAATTTGTTGCGTTTGTTTTGCCCAACACTGTATATAAACCTCAATGTTCATGTTTGTATGAGTGCACTATCATTCCGGAAGTCTTTGGTATTGACTCGACAGTGTGTCTGTGAAGTTTGCCCACAACTGCATTTTGAGTAAAACTATGTCAATTTTACTGCATTTTGCCAAATTACTAACAAAATTCTAAATACTAAGGTGGAGCAACGCACCCCAGGTACCCGATAGTACTTTATACAGGAGAGAATTGGACATTTTGTATATGTTTTCGATGTACATGGACTTTTACATTTTGATAAAATGGGCTTCAAGTAACTCCGACTTTTATTAGTTCACTATATCGATCATCTACTGTGTTATACATACAAATCGTTACAGCTGTAATCTAACTTATAAAGAAAGTAAATATTAAAACTCATACCCATATGCGATATCGACATTATTTATTCTCTGAAGCAATAAATTTCTCGGAATATAAGCATATTGTTTGTCAAGCATACCGTATCTTATTGTGAAAACATTGTAAGCAAGAGGGTTGCATCTTGCAACATAAATCCCCACAGATTCCAATTATGTCGTCATTGTATACCTCGGGTACACGTGATTACACTAAATCACGTACAAAAAAACACAACACAAATTGCAAATTGCAAGGGAAGATTGCTAAGATCCCTTTTGAGGGTTGCTTACTGCACTAAACGATTTACTCGTACGTATTTGATTTCTTCCTTCTACCATGGGAATATGCAAACAAAATTAGATTTTTACCCTGAAAAAGATTTCGATGGGGTGCATATGAACATTGCATGGCATAAGGGGAGAGGATAACAAGCTAAGAATCCCAACCGTTTCATTAAATCTGGATTGTGTGTGCAAAATATACCCGTAAAGTGCTTAATGAGAAGCTAACAACATCAAAAAATAGGAGATACATTTTGCCTGGCATCCAAAGATATGAAATGACCATTCGATTACAGACCTAAATTGAATGTGTATATATTACATAGTGTTTTGCATTAAGAACTTTCATGTCTAATTTTTGCCAAAAAATGGCCAAGAGACTAACATATAGATCCATTGTCATTTACCCATTAAAAAGTATACATAAATATAATTCATTTTACAGTACATATTGTACCATTAGATATGCAATACAATATTTACTTTTAACGTGTTTATGACAATCACAGCTTCGATATTATCTTTGAGCGCTTGAGTCGTTTGTGGATCATCCATGTGCAATGTTTTCAACTGCCCTAGCTTTATGAGCACAAGTTAGACTCTTTAAACTTAAATTTTTTGATTTGATTGAATTTTGATTTTCACTAAACTCGGCCGAAAAGGTGGTTCCTACCAGCTGAGAAAAAGTAAGAACTCCAAGAAATGTCTGTGTGAAATTTTCACGATTTTTATCAGTTCTTTACGTTTTTATTGTTCATTTTCCTAAACCATATACCTTTTACTTGTCACCTTATATATAAATAGTTGTCGAATCACCGATACCAAAAGACTTCTGGGTAAGTTCATGTTTGCATTTGATAACAGTAAAACCACCGAGATGACTCACTGAACCGCTGACCAATACTTATGACGGTGTTTGAGTTATTGGTTTGACACACAACTAAATAAACTTGTTAACGCATTTCAAAGTATCTTGTAAATATTACATTCAAGAATTAAGTAGCCGAATCCCAGTAGTAATTTATTAATTGTAAAACTGTTCAACACCGCATCTTGATTTCACTGACTCATAACACCTTTATGATTAACCAAATGCTATGTGGACAGGAAACCAACGCTAAACACACCTTAAGCTATAATCCATTCCAATCTGAGTCAGAAATAAAAAACAATGACAGTAAATGTGTTGACACATTCGCATCAAACCGATTTGCACATCCACATATGAATGTCTAGCATCCCCAACATTCGTAGCTTAAAAGAGCTTAGATTGATATTTTTCGTAAACTGGCGAGACCATTGCTCTCACAATGAGGTCAACATTCCGACATATGATCCAATTAATTGTGCGTCCAGTTGAAATTACGTAAGCCCTTGACACAGTAATAAAAGCCAATAATTATTACTCGCACGGCATACAAACATGTACATGATACAATGTACCTAGAACAATTGAGTGGAAACGAGATGAACGCATGCCATGCTGTTCGTGCAGATTACCTCATAGTATGCAATGCGATGCGACAATGTAAAATATTCGAACAGATACGTACTGGATGATGAAAAATGTACCCTGGACTATAGCTATGGAAATGTGAATTGAAATGATTTTTATTTTCGAAAAAGATTCCTACGACTTTAACGTAAGTCCCAGTTCACCGTCCCACTCCATCGGAACATTATGTAAGCCCAGAATTTCTTTTATCGAAAATAGGATAGAAGTCCACAATTTTTGAGAAGATAATGAAGCAAAATTACTTCAATGCTCGCTTCGCTTCGATGCTCCTTAACGATCGTCATACAAATTTGGTAGGCACCTGGTTGGGACACCAAGCTTGTGTGTGCGTATGCATTTACTATTTTCGATCAAAAATTACAGACTTAAGATTTTTTTTCTTATTTAATAATCCTCAAAGCTCTCTGATTACGCTTGAAGTGTTAAGAACGAGCTACGCCTAAAAACACATGGCGTAAGTCGGAAATGATGTTAGGTTTCAGTACTTTCTCCTCTCTGAACGAGGTGTTGTAGTTTCCTAATTCGCAGAAATTTATTGGAGTAAGAACGTAGTTACTTTAGGTGGACAAAAGGTCTTGGAATTCAATTTGTTAATACTAGGAATAGTAAACGGGTAGGGTGAAGCAATTCTACCCATTTTCTTATATATTAGACATCTGCATCTTTTAAAGAAAAAACGCCTTTAAAAAGTGAGCTTGACTCTTAAATAATAAAAAAAGAGTTACTTTGGGCCTGGGTGTTAAGCAATTGTAGTTATGTAGGGTTCATAGGGACCATAGAAGCCCCATCGCGAATTCCGGCGAACCCTCACAGTACGACATCGAAATCAATTCGTCCAAGCACTTTATTTCCCTACACAATCTTAATGTGGCATCAATTCAAGGAACAACCAAGAGTAAATAGCAACATGTACATATGTAGGTCATAGAAGTCGCGAGAGGTGGGGCCGTGAACAACTTTTTAGGTGTTCCGATTGGGATTCGAACCTTGATCCCCTTGCTCCATAGTCCAACGCACTAACACTGGGCCACGGCGCCCACAGAGGGTTTTATACAATTACAAATTTTTGGCGCAACAGATCGATGGGACCCAGCTTCTCACAACCATTCGTATTGGCGTGTTATATTTTCCACACGAATAGAAGTGGCTTCTGTTAGAAGTGGCCGTGTCCGTTAGTTGAGAAATAAGAAATATCCAATTTGTTAAGTTAGAAAAGTTAAGATTTTCCAAGTAGACAATTAAAACAAATTCAAAATACCTTGTTAAAGCATAAATGACATAAAAAGTGCACACAGACTTATTTCTCTAACCAAATGCTTTTCCATTTTTCTCGGCCAGTTTGTCGGCATTAAATCAGGCCTTTGCATAGGCATAGCACATTAGTTGAACTACTTCTAATGGCTTGTTAAAGCCTACAACTTATCTCCTGAGCCTACTGTTTCTATACATATATGTACATAATATGTACTGAATTCATTGACCCGGAATAACAGATTGCCAAGTTTTTTTTATATTTGGTTTGGTAAATGATATCGTTTAAAGTCAATAATTAGATAGAACACTGAAGAAATCTTGTTCGCTTCTTCTTCTCTTGTTTTATCGCTGTGTTTTCACTAACGTTGTCCCAACACGATAACCAATGCCTTCTTCAACGCCTCCAAGGCCCATCATCTTGGGAGGAACTCTGAAGTACATAAAATTAATTTACTTCAATATCTTCTTTTTCTTCTTATAATCTGGCTATTGTCCGCGCCATGTTTTAACATTGTAAAGGGTATTCACGCACGAGTAATGTATAGATTTTCGTGTTTTAGTCCAGCACCGAAACGTCGTGTTTTTCAAAATTATTTGTGTTACATACTTATTTTAAACGTATAAAATGCAAACTAGCAAAAAATTACCTTTCTCATTGATCCAGTTATAACAGTCCGGCAGTGCAACATTTTCAACTCCTACAATAAAAGAAAATCAAAAGTTAAAAAAAGATATAATTTTAATTGAGTTCAAATATACAGAAACATACGCGTATTCCGAGTTCCGTCGTATATATTTTCATAAAAATTTTTGACTTATCACGCAAGGTTTACTTTCAGTCTTTCTTGTCATTAATTGGAAATAAATAAAAACAAAAAAGAAGATTCATTGACTCCCATTCATGTTAAAATTTCGATACACCCAAATGTATTTTTAGACAAAAATCAATGTCATCTAATAAAATTAGAATATCCTACGCCCAAGAAAAACAGTAAAAAATCGCCAAACAAATCTTTGATGATTTTTAATAGTCACTTTTAGTATCGCAACTGCATCATCTGTTCTGAAACGGAGTGTTCGTGATGCATGAACGTTAGGCAGCAGAACATAACATTGCTCGAAAGTAGTTCATAAATTATGTTTCCCCCAACAAGAGGTATTCACAAATGACACAAATAACGACAACTATAAGGCAGAAAAGCAACGTTTCCCATTAAAGGAAGGAAAGTTCGTTTTTGATATATAATTAGAGCTTTGCTTTGGATCGTAAATACGAGTGGAATGCGTGAATTTTAGTTCATAATTTTACTATAAAAATGCTTCGTAAAATTGTTCTGTTTCCCTAGGTTTTCTGTATTAATAAACCGATTGTTTATTATTAAGTTAATTTAAGAGGGTTCCAATAGCAACATAAATATGTTTTATAACAAGCTTAAAAAAAATGCCATAAATAATTATAAGGCATGTTTACTTTGCTCACCTTTTTTATTCCCAGACAGTCAAACGTGCAATGCTATCATTGACCACACAAACAGTGCTTTGCCCACATTTGAATGATTGGGGGTGTTGACCTTCTCCGCTTGTACAGGAATGCACAAATAAGGGGATGGCAGGAGTTAATCAATATTACCAATTGTAACACACGCTATTTGTGGTTTTTAAGTTTTAATTTATTCTGACTCCAGATAGTTACACGAAATCGATTGACACTGATTAAAAAAGTATGAGTTTGATACATAGTTTGTAACATAGAAAAATAATCGTGATAGACTTTATAAAGAATACCGAAAACCATTGAACTACTTTCCCTCTAATCGTCTAATCGTTTTTATGTCACCAGTTTTGGGGCTTTAAGTTTTGAGCTAGGAGGATGAAATTTCATATGTGGGCAGTACAAGTGTAAACATGTTGCCCACTGCCACGCTCAGTTTTTCATAACTTCAAATCAGTTTTTCAAAGAAATCGACAAATATTAGTGATCGAATTGTCTACAATTCATTCATACATCATATGTGGACATGCTTTTTGGAGGCGTTTTCCTAAAAAAAAAATGATTTCGATAAAATATTTCAGTATCATCTGTAAAAGTTCGAAGATGCTGCTGTAATTCAACAAAAAAAATACTGCGCAGCCACAAAAGATATCCAATTTTAGCAAATTCGTTTGAAATATCATTGCATAACCCCCGGAAGTATCCATAAACATATTCTCGCATTTACTACAACCTATGTATCCCCATTCATATAAATTCTTCAACAAATTCATACACAAATAAAGCAATATATGCTCCCCTATGAAGATCCCATCAAAATCCCTCTGGTTTCACAGATCTAACCAAATAGATTCGTAAACAAATCTAAAACCATCCTTAGAAAGTGTTAGCATTCTATTCCCTTTCGACTGACCCTGTTTACATTGGCAGTTGATAAACAACACTCTAGCAGACCCATCGTCCATTCGTACTATGTTTTCGAAAAGACCGAATAAATACAACTTCAACTTTGGTTTTGTTTATTAATTGAACTGAGCCGTTTTCCCGCCATCATCATTTACCCGAATATTGCGCCGGTCGTTCAAATTGTTTGTTGTTTTCGTATTCTTCACTATTCTCCGAATACAAACACATGCCGTCACATACGAGTTTAAATGTGTTTGTGCTATTAATGCTCTGGAAATCGTAAATTTTTCGTTAAAAAATACACTTCGATTAGAGATCGATGAGCATATTCAAACGTTTAAATATTTTGTGAAATATCGTGAAATGCAACATAAATTTTAAACAATATGTAGGAGTGTTACATCATGTGTGTGAGTCACACTGCTAATTGATGTACAATACAATAAAAGTTGCCCTATTTTCGTTTCCCACAGAGTATGAGCAGAATCATTGAAGCGTTGCGATTTCTTTTCTTTTTTTTTTTTGTAGAAATGGAACAAAGATAAATGCCACCGATCCCACAAGAAGGGCAAACCCTTCGTTTACCAAAAGTCAGTACAACAATTGGGAAAATTACAAATTTGTTAAAATTTCATTCTAAAGCAAATGTCCTCCTAATCAATATGAAGAGACGCCACTCCTTGGCAGGGTTTGAAAAATTACCATTTTTAGTGCAGGAATATTGTGGGAAATTTCTTCACTTTTGTGGTCATGGTAGAGTGCTCATTTTTTTATTATAATCGTCTAGTTTTCAAGGAATTGTTGATGCATTTGCACACATTTAATGAAAGGTTGAGAACCAATGTGAGCTCAGCCGTTTAACAAAAAAAAAATGGGGTACATTAAAGTAAAAATTGTCGAATGGTTTTTAAATCGAGACAAATACTTTAAAGATACTGAGGAACTCCCGTTCCGGCTGAATAAAATGTTCGCACTGTTGATCATCTGAAATACGTATGTACTATGTACTATATAAATTGAAAACGCTTAGTTGCAAGTTGTTATCACAATCCGGTCTAGGAACCAACATTTCTCATTGTGTTTGAACGTCTAAAAAAAAACATAAGTAAGACTTTTGTTTTGTCAATTTCTTGAGAATATTAAGTTTGGATATTAGCGTTGTGATCTTTAAATACGATGATATTAACCTGATAGTGGAACAGCACAGGCTTCAGATGTCGTACATAATCGTTTTATTCTGTGAGCTCAACTAATGGATCCGTCATTCGCCATTAAAATCTCGAGTTCTATCTATGTATCTTCTAATACAAGTATAATAACAGCTAACAATTAGGAACTTTGCAACCTAGCGATTATTACGAGTTTTTCAAACTAATGTATGTAAAATATATACTAATGAATAAATGATTCTAAAGTATAACTTAGTTATTTATTTATGTTGTTAAACTTTTATATTTATAATGTTAAATGCATTCAAATCGAACATACTTTTACCACCAACATAAACGAAATTGCCAGATTCAAGGAAATAATGCTCCGCTATCCATATGTCAATCAAAGACAATTGATTGAAATTCAATTAAGGAGATATTTTTCCATCACTCCCCACAAGGAATGAGGTGTGTGTGTACATTTAATTTAAATCGACAGCTACATATGGGCGCAAATATGGATATACAAATACATATGTAGGTATACCTACGTATCTCTCTAAGCGTTTTGTAACAAATCAAATTCCCAAATATTTGCGATCAAACGAATTCAGCACACGCACATTCATCCCTACATGACTTCAACAGCTACGTGGCAAGACATTGTTCAATTTATATGGTCAGGAGCAAGCAGCTGTACCTTTGATAAATCCATCGATTGAACCTCGAATGTAACAACACAAAAGTGTAGTGCTCTCATACATATGTACATATGTATAAGTGCATACTCCATATACATGCATCACCAGTATTAACACCGCCACTACCACAATTGTAATGCATGGCTGCCGCAGGCGCGTCCTCCTCCTCTCAGTGTTGTAACTATGCAAAAAAAAAATTAACTAAAGTCGGACATACATTTCGGTTTTCACATTTAGTTCTTCTGTTTCATTTACCATGCAGGTAACAAGAAAAAACAAAAAGGTAAACGTTGCAACAATAGCAAAACGAATGACCCTAAGAGGCAGGGACCAGAGAGCCATGCCCGACTTATTTGCTCCGAATTTAATGCTTTGGACACGTATTCCCATCACAAGAAAAACAGACTGACAACATTCACGGTTGAATTTGTAGAGCTTAGACTGAGGTGCGAGGATAGAGGTGTGTTCCTTAGTTAGATATCGTGCTGCTGCTGGGTGGAGTCATTGGACGGACGCCTTTCAACAATGTCCGGTCTTGCCGAGTCAAACTAAACGTGACTTTACACATAAACCGTTCCATTAAAGGTTGCTGCAGGAGACAACAATAAACAATAAAATTTTATACGAGTTTGTGAAAGATTAAACGTACATACATATGTATGTATGTGCATTTCAGAAAGTAGCCAAAATAGAGAGGAAAGAGGTCCTAATGGATTTACTGAAGAGGGAGTTTCATAACGAGTAAATACTTTTCTTTCTTTGCAGTTTCTTAGTCAGTACATTACGCGGCAGTGGTAGGATAATTTGATATATTTTTGTTTTTGAAACCTGTTTATCAAAATTGAATGTGGCCCTGGTTTAGAGGAAATGAATAAGATCCAAGGGCATCCAAATTTTACACTAAAAAAAAGAATTTCTCCCTGTTGGAGGCGTAAAGAGAATTAGAATTTACATCTTACAATTGAAAAAGGTAAAGCATTCCACATACCTAAGTACACCCCGCGTTGATGAAAGACAGTGGCTATAATGATCATTTCTTCAAGTATATGTAGTATATGTGCGAAATACAAACGGCAACTTCATTACCTTAGGTCATTTTGTTAGGACAGATAGGATGACTTACATAAGTATGACGTATTAAAGACATTGACGTACTCACTAGTAGAAGAGAAATCAATCCATTAACAAATTATCCCAATAGTGAATGACAATTGAATCTGTAATGTGTATGTATGTATGAATTGCATTACCAACCAACTACATAATAGCCTAACTAACAAAGAGCAATAGCAAAGAAAAAAACTTTTTAAAGCAAATGTTAATTAGTTGTTCTGTCAACTTACCCGTTCCTATTGGCTGCCACAAATTTAAGACAAAATCTTCAATTAAAACAATATCAATACAAAGAAAGACTTTAACTCCTACAGTTTTACTAACACGGTAAACACCGTTCGACCGGCACCGCCAGTACTGTCAGACTATTGTTTGGAATTCAATCAAAACCACCGAAAAAACTTAGTTGTAATCCAGCTAATCTCTGAAAATATAACTAAAACGAATCCCAAACAGCAAGCGATTATCACCTTTAATGTCTTTATCTTCATAAATAGAATTAAATTGATAACAAACTGAAAATGTCTCTACAAAAACAATATTTATCGCCAAAAGTTCAATGTATTCTTCTGGATTCCTCAACTAAAACTCTCATAAACAACAAGCATACCTGCTTTTCAAAGAGAGTTATTGTTATCTTTTTGATAAAGAACACACTAGTGACGCCAAGTGATAATTCCATATTTGTGAGTAAACATCCACAAGAATATAAACCCCGCCTCAGATGATAAGGCTCTGGAACTGGAGAACAACTACAGTTTCTGTTGAAGGTAGATAGTACATAGTAGATACATATAATGTGAAATGCTCTGAAGTAAAACGAGAGAGAGAAACCGATCAATTGTGCTTGTATAGTTGACTATGCCAATAATAGAAAAATCAATAATTTATTTCAACAAAGATAGCCAGAGGGATTGGAGAACTAGTGCAGCACATAAAGGAACAGCTAGTCGGTTTATTTATAGAGCGCCACCGTTTTAATTAATCGATTGGAAGGAAACAAAAAGCAAAGTGACCCCTTAAACAACTCTTTTATTTACATAAATACGGAACGGCAAATAGTTTTCATGAACCATTATTGCGTTCGAGGCGTCTAGACGTAAGAGTTTGTTGAAAACTTTTTCTAATTTAACATCATCAAACATATGTACATAACTAATAGTACAAAGATCCAGCACGACAATGCGAATACATATGTATGTAGGTTGAAGTTTAATCATATAGAGGTACAGTCTTAGGTGATACAATATGGGTAAGTAAATTTATAGTGTCATATTGGAAATACATATCTCTAGTTTAATAGTTAACATATGTATGTATGTTGAAATGAACGACTACATAATGTATTGTAAAATTTTAACAGAAAGGAAAACATTTAATATTCATTGTTCATAACTGAGATAATAAATGCCACAAGATATTGAATTGTATTAAACTGTGTATGACCTGATAACTTTCTATTACAGCCGTTTATGATAAAATTGCATTTCGGAACATTATAGCGTGCACCCATTTCCTGGCAAAAGTATTTTGAAATTAAACACCCATTTGGGTCTCCGATGCTGTAGGACATGTGACAATCAATCAAATAACATGTTTGTAACAGATCTCTGAATGACAATACCCGCGGTTCTGATAATCTCTTAATCATATTTTGTAATCACCAGTAGTTGTAATATCATTTCCTCTTGCAATGTAGTCCAAAGAAGACGTCAACCCAAATGGCACAACTTACAGTTACTTTGCAACCATGGTGAGTTGATTTGTGTATCAGTTGAATGCCCCAATACCGGCAATATTTTCTTTATAACAAAAGACAGATAACTCGAATATTGTGCAAATTTTTGTATTTGTATTTGCGGTCTCGATAAACAGAAAGCAACACACTGATTTTCTGCAAAATACCTGGAACTCACAAAGAAATATATAAATTCTTTAGTTTCTACATTTAAAATGATCGTACAGTTTTGTCATCATCAAAGAAAAAAACAAGAAAAAAATACTTGGCGCAACAGGTCGATTGGACCCAGGGCCTAGCTTCTCACAACCATTTTTGTTGTGCGTGTTATATTCTTTGCACAAATGGAAGGGGGCTACTGTTTAATACCGTGTCCGACGGGCAGTTTGTTATTTGAAATGCTTTCTCAGGACAGTTGTACTCTCGGATGTTTGTCAGACGCTAGCGAGAGGTGGGGCCGTGAAAAATGTTAACGTGTTTCGACTGGGATTCGAACCTCAAACCCCTTGCTCCATAGTGCAATGCACTAACCACTGAGCCACTGCGCCCACCAAAAAACAAGAAACACCGTTAACTTATTCCCAGTTACTCGAAGTTGTTATACTATTACACGATCGCGCAAACACCTTCCTATTTATGAAGTTTGATTTAAATCCGTCCACTCGTTTAGGCTGTAGCCTCGTGAACAGACAGACAGACGGTCGGCATTGCAGACCCACTTTTTTGAACATCTCCATCATGTCAAGTCTGATCATAATCTCAAGTTCGAAATTGTTCACGAATACAATACTTGCCCTATATGTATATAGGTATAGGTGCAAGTAAAAAGTACGAATGGGTCGAACATACTACGTACTCTTGAAGGCATGATATCCTTTCTCTTTTAGTTTGCGTCAGTATCGAATTGTACATTTTGATGGTATACCTACATATACTACTAAATACAACTTGCGTAATACAAATGTGCAAACGGACATCCGGACAGAATAGGGGGGATTCACTTTTTTCAACTTGAACATAGAAAATTTCGTTTTTGGTTGGTTTGGTGCTCTGATAGCTTGTGTCACTTGAATGCAGTAAGTATGATTTTAAACCTTTACTGCACTACAGACGAAAAGCAAAGGTCAACAATTATATTGATTAGAAAAATGGAGTTACAACCAGTTTATGTATGATACAAAAAAACCCAACTTCACTACATACCCCTTCATTCGCAGTAGGTAGTAAGTTCAAGCAGATCAAATCACCAGATACCTTCTCGGTCTCACTCTCCCCCCGTTAATTTGCGACTGCGGTTGCCTTACCCTAATCCTATTTGAAATTTGAGTTAACAAATCAATTGTTTTATTGTTTTTACTTTTCCCTCTAAGGTTGGCCCCTTTAGACCTAAACTGCACCGCGTGCTCACTACGACAATCCTCATAACACAGCTTGTTGAGTGTGTCATCAATTTTCTTTTTTGTTTAATGTGGAACTTGTGAAATTTAAAACTAGGTTGTGCTTTATTGCAGAATGTCTGTTGTTCTATCGAAATGTGCATGCATCACTGGAAATTATACACTTTTACTTACCGCTGTCTGTGGTGCCTCTTTCGTTTGTTTCACTTTGTTTCAGGGCTCATGGGGAGAAGTATTCTGGCCGCTTACCCAGTTTCATTGAAAATGTATCCATGTGACCCAATCAGAGTTAAGGCGATTACCTTCGGTGTATTTGCAACTAATGAAGCTAATGTTTTGAAAGTATTTTAATAAGAAAATAAAACAACACTTTTCAACCACCTGAGTGTTGCAACTGCAAATGTATCTTTCTCTGCATTAACCAGAAGCAGACCAAGCCATGTACTTTCGCAAGTGTGGCTTTATACTGTATGCAGTTGACACTCGAAATGTGACTTTTTGTCATACCGTGAGAAAATAACAGAGTTGTAACAGCAGTTTGTTTAATTAAGAAATGTGTTTTTTTTTTGTGGAGGGCCCTGAGAACATGACGCCGCTTTCACAAATATGAGATATTCGAGATAATATTCTTTTGGATTTTATTTACATTCTTCTTATGCAAAAGAACAATGCGATTTGTCATAGACTTTGTTGTGCGACTAAGTTCAAATGGATGGCGCCGGACACAGTCTGGTCTGATTTGTTATCAATTAATTTGCATTGCAGTTGCATGACACTTACCCAGGCTGGCCTTAGCAGGGCAAGTACTTTGTACATATATGAATTTTATTATTTGAATAAGCGATTATAAGCGACAAATAAAGTGAATGTTCGAAAGTGGTTTCCGATTCTGGTCCGAAAGACACTCGGGTGCCGTCGGGCTACTGATGTGAAGTTTCTAGGTTCGAAACGCAAACAATACCAAAAAGTTGTTGCTCTCGCGAGCATCTGATAAACATCCGAGAGTAAAACAGTCATGAACAGGCTTTTCAAATAGTTCAAATAGTTGTGTGCCACTAGAGTTGTGGTCCCATGAACCTGGCACGCAAAACGTTTGTACTTTTAAGTCTTAATTTATGTTTAGATTTAAATATTACAACGTTTAGAATCAAATGAACTCAAAAGAAATTTATTTATGAGCATAAAGGTTAACTGGTAGGTTAGATTAGGTTCGTGGGTAGGCGACTAGAAAAATTTCACATCGCCACACTCAGGTCAGTACAGACCCATTGTCATACCCATAGGGGAAAAGTCGGTTGCCCATTGGTAAACCCTAGTCCTAATTTGACTTCTGTAGATCACCAAACCATCCAGTAGACTTGATGAAGTTAAAAATGTCCCTTATTGGTCTATTTGATAATTCCTCAAGATCACAAAAGAAGTGTCGCCCCTTCAGTCGTGAGTCTTAGTTTTCTCATGTGGTACCTAAGAAAGTCATGCCCCCTGATAATCCCAATCAGGATAGAAAGGGATTACCTGTCCTCCTTAATTCGGTAAATCCTTTTCTTGTCAAAGCCTCTAGTAATCTCAAAGGTGTCTAGGGAGGACCACATACTATTGGCCTCTTTGCTGGACCTAATCCGTGCCTCTTGCTTTAGTGCGCTAGGCGAGATGAACACCGAGGTGTCTACCTTTTGTGATGTAGATTCAGAGCCTCTTCGTGCCAATTCGTCTGCCTTCTCATTTCCTGGTATTCCTTCGTATCCAGGGACCCAGCAGAAGGCCTTGTGCTTTGTTCCAAGAACCTTGAAATCTTCACGACATCACTTCACAAGCTTGGATTTTATTTCAATAGCAGTGATCGCTTTTATTGCCGCCTGGCTATCGATAAAAAATGTGATACCTTCCTGTGGTATTGCCTTCATTGCATGACCTTACCTGCTCTTTGAGATCGCTTGACAGTAACCGATTAGTTGCTTGTACTTTTAACGAAACATAATCATTACGATACCTCCTTTTACCCTATACTATACGTTGTTTGAATTTACCGGCTTCATGTTGAATAGTCTTCGCATCTGGAGCCAAATAAAAAGGTTCCGACGCTGAGTTAACGCAGCGTTAGTACAATAGACGACTTCTTGTTCACACAAATATGTAGATACCTTTAACTTAACCCCTTTGAATACGGTTTTCTTTAGGGATACTCAATCTTTTATGATGTGCATTGGTTGATTTGTTCCAAATAATGTGTCGTATTGCACATTTCACAAACGGATATATAAGAATAGAGAAAATGTCCTGGGATAGGAATACCGCATTAGTATATGCTGGCCAGTTAAACGAAGCAGAAGGAGATCAAGGTTGAGGAAATGATCAACTTTTTGTCCGGTTTTATTGAAAGTGTTAACTCATACATATTAAAGCAAAACTTGTCATTTGGCTAGTCGCAGACATTCTGTCTATAGCCTAAGTCATTCTCATCAGGTAAAACTGTAACTCTGAACAAGTACGTAACTAGAAAGACTAGCATCGTGAATTAGGAAAACTGTAAGAAAAACATTTGCATTTACAATCATGACTAAAATGAAATACTTAAATTAAAACATGTTTTATTTTTATTGGGGTGCCATTCCTCAGAGTATGATAAGAAGTAAGCTTAAATTTTGGTACGCCAAACATCGAGAAGTACAAAACAGGCCATTTAAATTTGTTCCATGTGGCAGTTCGAGCAAAAATAATGGCCATTCGAGAAATTGCAATAATGAGAGAAAACACGATATTTTTATTGGTAGCCATACAATTGAACAATACCTACAGATAAATTATAAGTTACTTGTAGCGGAGTGATGAACATAGTGCTGTTGACTTAATTGCTCTCGGCACACAGCCCGATTTGAGCTCCATTGGTTTTCTTTCATTCTCTTTCTACCGTCGACACATGGAACAAACGGATTCCAAACCATTGAATCATTTTTAATCACATGATAGTCTCTAGATCTGATTGGGTATCGCCCCAAGCATACATACTAACGCTCTTATGTCTTAGACATTTCATTGTCATGCATGATCTTTGCCCGGAATGATGCTAGAACTATTCAGTTTTGCTTAAATATTTAAATAACAATGTAACCTAGAGATAAATTAGTCAAAATATGGTTTCGAAATCATTAGTGGTTTTCTAAAAATACTCCATCTACTACCATACTATTCATATAACACATTCTGCTTCTGAAATGAAAGTAATGTAGTGAGCTTAAATGAAAGCCATCATAAATAAAATGACCAACATTAGATATGTATGTTAACAATTACGAGACTAATTAAATAGAACTTGTGCGGCTCGCTTTGAAGACAAAAAAAACGCACGCCTTGTACATGTTACTAGACTACAACTTCTGTATGTTACCCTCATAGCGTTCAAACTACAAAATGCATGAATAGAAAAAAATAAACAGCATCAAAAAACTTTACATTGGCATCGGATTAACGCATTCTAGGGCACATGACACGCTTCAATTAATATTATTCCACGTGACACCAATTCATGCGGACAGGTAATTGTCTCCTAGTTCTTGTGTTGTTTCTTATGCCACCACATGCAATTGGCTCCAACTTCGGTGCTAGTATGAGCATATCGTGATATTTAAAATATCGTTGCACATTTGACTTCTAAGGGAGAAGAGAACTTGTAAGTCTCGCAACCCTTTATAACTTATTGAATACATACATAAGTAGGTGCACCTGCATAGAATACCCAATAAGGGTAAGTGAACATTTTTATGGCAAACTATCGACAACAATAAATACGCACACCTCTAACAAATGAAAGGAATCTCACATGAAAGAACCAACTAATTGATTCCGAACACGTTTTGGAATTTTGTGCCTTTTGAAGCTTTACACCACATCACCTGACTGTTCTGACTTACGCGTACTCATGGATGAATGAATAATGGAATGCCTGTAGTTGAAAAGGTAATTTTTGTAAAATCAGGGGAATCAAAGAGAAAGCCACACTAAATTTTATAGTCAAGCGGTAGTCAAAAAAAACATACATATGTATAACGTTCAGTAAACAAGTTTTTATTTCTTTATAGAACCTTTGTAGTTTTCTCCTTAAGTTACTCGAATTATTATTGTATTACCATTTTTATTGGTACTCAGAGCAATACATATTAAATTAAAGATCTGATACCTATACAATACAAAACAATTTTGTTAAAATTTGACGGAAAGACTGTATGAATCACATTGTACATCAAACAAGATCTTGCTTTAACTGAAATCGAATTAAAGAAATACGACGGATGATTATCTGACAGCATGGGATGTGTAGTGCGAAAAGTTACTTTATTTATGTATATTACACAACGTTACTTACAATGAAGGATCATGCTTTAATACTCTCGGAAGTTTATATTATATATTTACGTGAAGTAATGTAATTGGCGATATATTCAATACCTTGTTCTGGCCATCGAGGGCACGGAACCGCAAGTTGTGTGGAAAATGTCTCTACCAAACAATAGATTCAAGGCTTGCTGGATATTCGTCGTTCCACCTTCTTCCATCGGTCATGGTTATGACTTCCCTGGTGACGTAAACATTTTCACAAATCATATACCGAGTTCTACTTGTTATGAGTGAAATTAGGCCACGGAAGCATCTTCGGTGGAGGTGCGAAGGGCGATTGTTGCTCGACTCAGCAACTCGATGGTTCTTTGCCAACCCCACCATGCATCACCTATTTAAATATCAATAAATCATACATTACTTAGACAAACGGACTAAAAAGGACAGAAAAAAAGTAGTGGACTTATGCCAATATCCTTAAAATAAGCGAAAAAGATATCCGAACCTACATAACTGTTCCGAACTAAACCTTAAATTTAAAATAAACCCTAATCGGCGCCTAAGCTATAAACTTTAGATTAACCTCCTTTACCCTAAGTGCATATTTCCTTAGAGCGTAAAGGTTCGTGAAGAACCTAAGGTATGTACGACATTATCAGCAAAGGTTGCCTTTAAAGTCTTACGACATGACCCATATGATATCTCTCTGGCCCTATGTTATAAGAGATTGCCCCATCTACTACACGCCATACAATGAGGCAACAAAGAAGTATCTTTTATTTCATTAGACAAAGAATCGAACTGTGTCACAAAGCACACACTGGAGACTTGTAAGCTGGTGCAAATCAGTTGAATTTTAGTCCTATGCAGTCTTTAACCCCGAACGGACTACAGTACAATAAAGATCTTAAAGGTGCACAATACATTTCTTTTTTATTGGAAAGGCAATGCTCAAAGTATTATAGTCCGCCTTTATTAGACCGGAATAAGTGAAGTGCTGCTTTACTGTCTGCCAGAAACAAATTGGTTGCGGTCGCACTATGTTCAACAAAGAATATTGTTTGTAGGCAATGAGTCTTACGGATGGACTAGGCACGCCCAATTCAACTACTGAATTCTTAGGACAATTAAGAAAATCAGCCGCGCTTGACCCTGAGATACCACCTAAATTAACTAAACCTTTTTTTTCAATGCAAAGACCTAAGATCTATTAACATTTTCACTACTGTATTTTTAACAAGAACTGTAGGAAAGTCTGATATTTTTTTAAAAAGGTGTCAACAGTAAGGTGGTTTTGCAATTTAAAAGAGGTATAAGGTAACTGAATCACTAACTGAATCACTCTATGACGAACAAAAATCTATAGAATTTTAAGATAAGTAATACTTTTAGCTCAGTTACTAAGTTCAGATGACTAATAAACAATTTAAAGTGCATTTTACGAGTAACACGCCCTTAAGCAATAACGCAATAGCACTTTAGTTTCGTAACTTTATAGTTTCCTGAAATGTGAATAAAGGTGCAATAATATAACTCCAAATGTGTTAATGCACTTCATCGAACCACATACATACATACATATGTACATACGTACAAACATTAATTACACTGCCTCAATTTAACTTTGGATTATAATCGCAAAAAACCCATACATACTTCACTAACTACGACCATTTTATAACGCTTCCATGGTCATATTGCCATTATTGTTTTATAGTAATAAATATTTTAAATTTCATATTTCATTCATTCGCCGAATTACTTTCTTCTTTCACCCTCTTCCATTTCATGTGCACATGTACAAATTCATTGGAAACCCTTTAAATGAAATATGAGTCGAATAATAACCTCCCCTGCAGAAAACATGGTTGGAAAATTGAAGTGTTTTCTTTTTTCTCTTAAAGAGAACACAATAACACTACACCAAATGCATTAACGATGTCCGTGAACCGCCGAATGCCAATGTGTAGACACAAAATGTCTCCCTACTCAATAAAACACACCCTGTAGCTGAGCTCTAGCAATGAAATTCCCGAAAAAAATCCATGCACACAGAAATGTACATATAAACCTGCACTCCCAAATAAAATATTATTGCAGAGGACTATCGCACTTTCGGTTAGTCCTTACATGAACATATGGCATGCAATGTCAAAATGGATAATGCTGCGGAAAGTATTGAACCAAAATAAAAAAAATAATGGAAAAGAGAAAATGTGAAATGGATGTCTTCTACTTGATACAAGAATTACATATATTATATGTTTGGATGGAAATAGACCTCTTACAATGATGGCAACTCCAAAGAGTTTTCGAACAAAAAACATCTACATACACTCCCCTTGCGTTGAGGTTCGTTTGCATTGTGATTTTATTAGCACGCCAAAGTCATGAATCACTTGTAGTATTCATAAGTGCAATGGAGGTCTAGATGCAGATTCTCCTCCTCAATCGTGGAGAGCCGCGTGAAAGTACTTCTGAAAGATGAACAAAATCACATTCGTACAACGTGCAACAATCTTCAATAAACTGACGTACTTAATTCTGCCAACGGAATATTTGGCGGAGGGAATTACAGAAATAGCCATTCAATAATAATCTGATTATATTGCCATTGTATCGTCTACAGACGCTACAAACATTAAGTAAGTACATATCTACATAGATTTATACTTATGTACAATGTACATATGTACATAAGTATTTAGTTGTCTGTGATATTTGAAATTGAAATAAAAATTAACGCGACGAGCTTAATGTGAGATTTATTAAGTAACTAGCTTTAGTAAAAGTTAAAAAAAAAACATAACTTCGTTTTCAACTATGGTTTCTCATTCTGTCTAAACAGACACCCATATAGGTTGTCCACTTCTAAGTGTAAAGGTTACAACTGTTTACCTACATATGTAGGTGCCCGATATTCGAAAAAAAGAATCAGACCGAACAGGGAAACCGGTAGGGTGATCTGGAAAACTTTTCAATATCGCCCCCAAAGCGATAGATTTTCTTTACAGTTACACATTGTCGAAACTAGCAGATTAGTACATGATTGAGCTTTTTGATTTATAAGATCGAATAAATGACGTGTTGCTTTGGTATTCAGTTTCAAGTATCAATCAAAGAGTAACCCAAGTGCTACTGCAAAAACATGTTTCATCTGCTAGTAGGAAAGGTGTGAGTAAGAAAATTTTCTGTCGCATCTATCAACCTCCATGTCCATCAAATCACCTCAACCAGCACTGGTCTTAACATGTTATTTCCCGGATATAGTGCTAAAGAGTAAAACAAACCATAATCTAAATCTTTATGCTGACAGTACCCCCACCCGCTACTAGAAACGTCAGAGTAATAAAATATGTGTTACAAAGAGCCCACAAAGTGATTTCATGTAAATACATACGTACGTGTTCATTTACGTGTTATATTGTTCCCATGAATTCAAAGAATCGAAACATATTTGTGACATGCCGAAAGCAACTACATACATACATATATTAAAACAAAAATAATGTGTTATTCATAGGGACTTTAAAATCAAGGTGACTTTTTCGATTAGGTGGATGAGCAAATTGATCACTCAAATATGCCTAAGTTGACAACAAGGCCCTATTTCACCAGCAACTTTTCATTTTGGTTTACTTTGCAACTTTGCAAAACACAATTACAAATGCAAAGTTCGCTCTTTAATTGGTGCAACGCTTACACTTTTCACTTTACAAAAAAGTCTGAAAAAACGCAAAGTGCAAAATCGTCAAAACTTTGCATTTTAAGAGAAACACATCGCACTTGTACTTTGCAGGAAAAATTGCAAAGTGCAAAGTGAAAAGTGGTTGGTTAAATAGGGCCCAAATAGAATAGAAACTTTCGCACCCCAGTCAAATATACATACATAAGTATAAATATATGTATATTGTGTATTGTAATAATAATTACATATGAACATATGTTTACAAAAGCATTACATATATGGATACATATGTATGTACATACCTACATACTCTTATCGTCCTTTATTTACATATAAGCGTAAGCGGGTATGGATAAATAGCTCACCCTCTTAAGTGTCGAAATGAGTCATACATATGCATATGTTAAACAAAATTTAACAAAAATTTAAGAAAAATTAGACTATTACCGAACAGCAATAAAAATTATCTAAATCAAAACCGAATCGTTATCACAAAAGGTAGAAACTGAGAATAAGTCTTTTAAAAACTTAGATGAGTTCACCAAGTGTTTGACAGGAATGGGATTTCAACTTCGTAGGTAATATGAAGATAAAGCCCATGCTTTCAATATTCCTGACTGGATAGAGTATGTAAGCAGTTTACCAAGCAAGCAGACGGTCGGAATAAACTGAACAATATAGTTATTCTTACCCCAAATAAGCTTTTTATCAAGCCATTAGACCGTACCCTGACTGAAAAACTGACAAGACATCCCTGATATTCTACCGCAAGGAAGTCTAGAAATTAACAGAAGGTATCACCAAATCATTCCAATTGTGTAGATCCAAAATGTCTCCTATGCCATGAACTAATTTGGTGGATTTAGAAAAGTCGTCTTTAAATCAGTTAGCCGACTTTCACATTTTCGGCTTTGGGTCCGTTTCGGACGAATGGACTGTTTTTAAAAGGATCCTTGGTCCACTTGATCAAAAATGCGCAGTTAGTACTATTTAACTTGAAAGGAATTTGTAGCTAAACTATTGAATAAACATAGCATGGTTTTGAAAACAAAATCAGAAAAAGCCGATAGACCCACTTTAATAAAGAAAATGCACGTATGTAATTTATTCCTTTTTTTCAAAAAACATGTGGCCACATACATATGTAGATATGATACAATGTTTAATAATTTTTTCTTCAATTTAGAGTCAACATACGAAAATGTTGAAAAGTTCTAAATACCTTTGCAGACAGAAGGAATTGGCGGACCCATTTTTTTGCACTTCTCTATCAAATTTTTCGCGAAATCAATACTTGTCCTATACGTATAGGTGCAACGAGAGATCCGTCTAGGGCTACAATATTCAACAATGTTTATCGATTAAAGCTTTACAAAAAGCCAGCGATCTGCAAAGTGCGCCAAGTGTCACCTTTGTGCAAAGACAATACATCGCGCTTTTCCTCAGCTCATTTTATTTTCTACTGGTTATCTGGCCACTGGAATTTCCCGGGAAATTATGCGGCCGATGAATTGGCTTCATGTAGAAAATTTAATCAGAAAAACAGTAGGAATTTTCGCAACGCTAATTCATTTATTTTCTATTGCATTCAACACCTGTTTTTTTTTCACGAACAAATAAGTTAATGCAACTCTTTTGAATAGAAGATAAAATATCCAATAAAAAAGGATTACCGACCGTTGGTACGATGCACGACAGGAAGGGAACATCAAACAGCACGAATTACGCAACTAGAGGCATGCAATTAAAGCGACTTGTACATACATACATACATGTGTATATTTTTAGTTGAACAACTAAGAAGCAGTACTCGAAGCTAACTTCGATCACAATTAGTGCCTAACAGGTCCTAACACCATTCAATGTGTAACAACCTTGCTGCATTATACAAAAAAGATTTTAGTTTAGTTTTATTTACGATTGGTTTTCCTCGTTCTAAAATGTCCACAAATACACATGAAATATTTAAGGAAAAACACAAGCATGTACCTGCGAAACTACCTGATCAGGAAGATAGGAACTCACTAAATTGAAACCATACCCAAAAAACCGGTCTAAAGTCTAAATTCATTAGAAAAAAAAATAACGAACAGATGGCATCGACGACATAAGGAATATAAAAGACCAAAGAACTGAGCGCACCTGAGGCGCAGGTGCATTTAAAGCATCACATGCTCAACATTTTTTATTTGTTCACTCACGCCCGGATGTGGATGTGAAAAAAAGATAAAAAAAATATTAATGGACTCTTACCAAATGAACCATTGGCCGATCAAATAAATTTCTTTAACATGTTAGTATTGTAAAACTTCGCTTTTATTAATCCGAAATAACTGGACCAATTAGTATGATGTGTAAAAAAGAGAAAATCAATTTATTTCGTCTGTCTGTCATATATTAAATAAGAAGACAAAGAATACGCAAAAAAGACTTAACACACATTTTCAGAGATTTTTTTCTTCTGCTTTTATTTAATTATCTTGACAACAAACGGATCCTAATTAGATTTAGATTCGTTTAGGGTTATCGTATTCAGTATTTGATGCAATCATCGGATGTGTGTAGTAGCACAATACTGCACTCACGCCATGGGGTCAATCCAAAAGATAGCGCACTTTGAGATTACAATTGAAAAAGCGAAGGGAAACACTCATCCCTTTTGACTCAAATACTCTCCTGAGTTTAGAGTTCGAAAGCAATGATAAGGAAGTTTTTATTTTTAATGAAAACGCATCAGGAAAGTCTAAAGAACTAAAATGTATTTAAAACATTTTAATTGAGTATGCGACTTGCATTAATGTGTGGTGTGGTGGAGGCGGCGGCGGCGGCGCTGTCTGACATTTTCAAGTACGATTCATCTCTTTACTCAATTAAAAGTTCTTGATTGTCCGCGCCGACGCTACTTGAAAGTGGTGTACTAATTGAAACATTTAAAGAAGTGCTGAGACTGTTTTCTAATTAATGATTATAAGAGAATGAGAAAGCCAAGAAATAAATAGCGCGAAACCCTTTCAACATAATAGGAGTCATTTGTATGTTTTTTTGGAATGCAGGTTTGCAATTGTACATATGTACATATGTACGACTATATTGTGTAGGCTTTTAGAATATTCTCCTATTTACGTGGCAAAAAAAACAAAAGGACTTTGAGATATGTACATACATATGTACGAAATATGCGGTGTACAATACGTGGAAAGTGACTACAGGTATCATTTACATACATAGAAGCTGCAAATCTTTGTCGACAGATATCGATCGAACAACTATTAATGAGAACAACTAATTGCACATTTGTGCACCACAAGAACGTTGTAGACAATTGTACATTTGTCTCTACAAAATGAACTTTCAGACAAACGCCATGAGTAGCAATAGATTTGTAAAGCAACATTCCCCATTTCATAACTATGTATATCAAAACTCATATAGTAGAAGATTTTGAGTAGAATTATAATTTTTCAGCATAACCTAAACCCTTGAAGCTTTAATTTTTTACATACCTTCGTTAATTTGAATAATATGTACATAATATCTAGTTACATTCACTGAGCTTCCCTAACACCTTCTGAATTTAGTTTGAAACTTACTGCATTGTGAATTATACTCAAATTATATGTAGTGACAACTTTTATTTACTAAAAAACTGTCTACAATATTCTAATTCCAACTAAGTATGTAATAGGTAGAAATCCAATGTACAATGTACAATGTTTTATTTTATTACATATTTTAAATTGGCATAAAACTAAGAATTGAAGAGAGTATAAGAGCATGGAAGTGTTTCATACGAGTAAAGTTCGTACTACTTTTGGACATAGTCAAGCGCTTGCCCCCACATAGAATAGTGAACTTAGGCGATCAATTTGAACGTTTGCGATTCCAATTCGTTCGGTAAGGTCAACTGAAAGTATCGCCGCCATAGCTGAGAGTGTGACTGAAAATCCAAATGTGACAGGTCCAATGTATCCGAACCACTTTGCACCATCAGAAGACAGAAAACAATCCACGACGTCGTACTTTCATAGATCATCATTATTACATAAAATTAATCTGAGTGATCATTTTCAGTGGTCTAGGTACCTGAAAACCCTAGAAAAATGGTGGAAAAAACCACTTCATCCACAACCGGTCACAGTTTAGTGTGCGGTTTTTAGATGGCTTTTCCAAAATGATCTTGGTATAGTACTATCTCATTGTATGGTTTGAGTTACTGAAGGATGTTGCCTGACTTGTTTTTGCCTCAAATTAATCCTGTGGATGTAGATGACATTTATTTTTAGCATGACCGAAGCCACATACCACACAGTTGGTGAAACAATACGTGAAGAATTTATTAGACGTGTGTTATCTCGAAATTGACTGCAATTAGCTGCCGAAATTGTGGGCCTTAACATTAGAACACATTTAGGGATAAGACCATTGAATATTGGGGAAAAAATAGCAACCCTTTGAAAAACTTTGAAAAAAAAAACCCACCTCCTCCTATAAGATTTTTTGTCGCATCACTCTGTACAATATGAGAACAAGTGTTTTAGAAATTCCCACAGTACAGCTATTGTTTTTAAATTCGTTTTAATTAAACTTACTGTTCTTTCACGTGAAGTCAAAAAAAATAATGGTATCACCAACTTAGGTAAAAAAAAAGAATTTTTTATTACCAATTTTAAATCTGTAGAGCACGCAAGCAAGGCAATAAAAAAGGTGATAATTTTGCTGAAATCAAAAGAATAGCACGCAGAACAGTTTTTTCATCTTAAATTTATTACTTAAATTAGTACAATCTGGAGAAAACTTATATTTGAGTGAAAATCTCACTTTAAACAGATACCTGTGTAAATTATTAGGATTATCTAAATGCAGCAAGTTAAACTCAATTCAACTCATATTGAACTGTTCATGAATGGCTTTATTCGTGCATAGGAAATGTATTTAATTCTGAATCGTTTCAAATAATGTTCACAACGATTCTCTCCAATTTATCCGTTTCAGTAGGAAAATTAAAGAATACATTACATGGAGAAATACTAGCGGATTATTGTTAGTACAATAGTAAATTGCACTGAAATTTACACAAAACAGTTCGGTACATTTGTAAGTACATTAAGTTTTAAATACACTAAGTTACGAACCACCCGATTTTGGTTGAGGATGGATGAAGTGCAGGGAAACCATCTCCTACACCCGACGTCAAAGCTTAGGTCGCCCCTTCTGCGTCGAATAATCACAGAGACCAGTATTAAGAAAGATTCTAACTTAACAATTCGTAATGGTACGCAAGAACTTGACCTCTCTCCATCGACTTTGTGGAAGATTTTGAGCAAGGATTTTACACGCTTACAAAACCCAATCGATTCAAGATGTGAACCCAGGCGGTCATTGTTTGCTTGGTAGCTTCACTGATTTTGTTCAGTACCTACCGATGCACTACTCGGTGCAGTTTATTGACTGGTCGCATCAATGGAATACGAAAATTAAGAAAACCGAAATGTCAACATCTATGGCACCCAGTACTGACCCATGATCAACGTGTTTCCAAAACGGGGTGAAATTGAAATTGAAACCTGAGTAGCAAACAATGAAAGTAATCTTTTGTATACTTACAGACAAATGGATGAGGTCCACACAGCTATAGCGCCAACTTCAACAAAACATTGCTTCCGTATCACCGAAGAACCGAAGACAATAGTAATCCCAAGAATTGCATGTATTCCAAATTTAAAAAAAAAAACGTATTCTTGTAAAAAGTAATAAAAAATAGTCTATTTATTTTTTTCTTTCTTCACTTGGATGGCAATAAAATAATATATTTTTTTACTCCGTTTAATCTAAATGTACATACATAGTTATTTGTTTTTGTTTTTCTTTTTTTTTGTTTTCTTTTTCTTAATGATTTTTCTTAAATTATTGTGTTTCTATGAAAATACTCTTCACATTGATATGTTCTTAATCAAGTTAAATCGAAACTGTTAATAAACTATTCAACTATATTCGCCAGCCCTGGTCATCGTCGACATTCGAATCTGTATCCGAAGGCTCTTCACCATACATATCCGCCAATTTTCTAAACCGCGGCCCGAAATTCGACAAGTAATCGAAATTGAGATCGCCGTCGTCTGTACACGACGCTAAACTAGATAAACTACCATCACTGTTACCATCGCCTTCGTACGCGTAGTGCCGCACATCGTCGACTGGATACGCGCCCGAATCTTTGTCACAATTCTCTTTCTTATCGCCTAGAAAACCCCCAATGTCGGGGATATCGTTGGGGTCTTGAATCGGATGCATATTATCCTTGTAGGTCTTGTCTTCGTACAAGGGATGTGAACGCAGTACGCTCAGATCATAGTCAGTGTCTCGTTCACCGCCTCCTTCGTCTTCATAGTTAATGATTGTTTCTCGGATGTCATCAATATCTTTCTCAAGCCAGCCGTTCTTCTGCTTCTTTTGCACTACAACTGCCAGCAGAATAATTAACATCAGTGCTATACAAGTTACTATGGCAATAATGAAATTCCGATCTATTCCGAAGGATACAGCTACCGCAACGGCACGCTGACAACCCGGGTCCACGTCCTTAAAGACTGAGGGTGTTCCCAAATTATAAATGTAGCCGTCGACGGTTAAATTACGGATGCAACCAAAGTACCCAGTTGTTTTAGGAATGTACGTCCAGTTAAGTTGTCTACCGAGCCGCTCCAAATCGATTGGGGTCCCGCCCAACTGCAGCGGAGCATTAACGTTTAGGAACTCATTGGGACCCTGTGGAGCGCCCAGACTCATACACGTTGACAGTTTGCAGTTATCAACTGTCATTTCAATGCTTGTTTTCTGTAGGATGATATCGAGAGCGTAACTCTTTCCGCTCTGTAATTGAATGTGACGATGTTCGATGCGGATCGCCCCGGAGCCATAGTCAACTAACAGAACAGGATACCCCTTTACCAACTCTAGCGAAAGGAAGTCCGAAATAGGCAGCAGAGGATTATAGTTGAGAGGTCCAATATACATGATAAGGCCATTATCGGTTTGCGGTGAGATTTCCATGGAAATTTTTGTATTGTCGCATGGTGAAACAGGCTCGTACATTGCATAGCCACTGCCATAGAAACCAATCGAAACTAGTTCACAGTTGGGCCCGTTAAAGCCATCGACACACTGGCAGACATCATCATCGTTGAGGGTGCCCCCATTCAGACAAAAGCTCTTTAATTTTTCCTCGCAAACACATTCGGCTTCAATGAAAGCGTTCACTCCCACGAAAGAGGTCATATTCGAATAGATCATATACGGTATACTCGACTTATGGAGAGTATTCGTGCAAGATGATTCGCATTTGTACTTTTCTATAAGGCACTCATCTATATTAACCATGAGCATTTCAAGGTCCAACTCGTTCTCAATTTTGCGCTGGTACTGTGAAACCATAGCATTCAACTTTTCCGGGGCATAGTAGGGACTACCGTGTGCTGAAAATCGAACATCCAATGTACGATTTGGGTGCTCCAAGACCGTAAATACATCCACATTTAGCACAGAAATGTTAAATAACTTCGCTAGGCTCACTTGCAAGTGATCTTTCAAGCTTAGTGCATCTGGATTTCCATATCGCGGTATTGAAATGAAGTCCTCCTTGGTAATGTTTACAAATCTAATGGAACCGCTCTTATCAACTGCCTCCTCCGGAATCTCCTTAACCACTATAGTAACCTCTGCATCTACTGAGTGCCTGGGGATAAACGTAGATTCTTCTGTAACCCTGAAGGTCAAAAAGTAGTCACCTTCAGGTATACCCTTCACCATAGTTATCATACCACTGCTGGGATTCAATAGGAAATTCTCATGGGGAAAATCATCCTTCCAAGCGAAAGTTTTATCATCCAAGTCCCAGTCGTCTGGATCTTCAACAAACACTCGACCAATGTCTGTATTCGGAGCTTCTCCTTTGTAATTGTAGATGAATATGCGACTGGAACCTTCACTCATAGCGTTGTCATTCACATCCCCAATTATTAAATGCAATATGCTTACGCTACTCTGCTTCGGCGTTCCAGAATCACTAATACGAATCGGAATGAAATACTCCTTCTGCTCTTCACGATCGAACTGAACTTTCGCAAATAAATAATCGTTATCAATGGAGAATTTTGTTTTAATGTCTGGCGACGCATCAGGATCTATTCCATACGTGAAAGGCGGTCCATTCTGCGGCTCGTCATAGTCATTTGCTTGCAGTTGGACAACTTGTCCAGGATTTCGATTCTCTTGCCATATTACTGGCATCTTGTTTGTTAAAAATGGCGCATTATCATTGATGTCCTGCAGTGTAATCGTGACCACAGTGGCCGACTTTAAACCATTTCCATTCTCATCAATTGCCGCAATTAGTACCTGCCAGTTCTTGTGCCCATTTGGTAAATCTCTATCCAATGGCTGAATCAAACGGAGACATCCATTATCGTCTATTGTAAGCAATTTTTTCTGCTCCTCCTTCACCACGAAGTATTTAATTTGTTGATCAGCCAACGGATCCTTGATATCAGGGTCGTAGGCCTCAATTTCCAAAATGCAATAGTCGAGGACTTGCTCCTCTTGGATGGTCTTGCTGTAGGTCTCCTTAAACACCGGCGGATTGTCGTTGACATCTTCAATTTTGATCGTCACTGTTGCATAATCATCGTATATTCCATCAAAAGCTCTTATTTTAAGAACATACTCCGTGATCTTCTCATAGTCCAATCTATTGTTGACGGTTATTTTACCGGTTTTCGCTTCAATCTTAAACGCCTCGCCGACATTACCACTTTCGATGGTGTAAACAATCTGCGAAGCATTATCCTCATCCACAGCTGTCACTTCAATGACAATAAAATTGATGTTGGCATCCTCGGGCAATTTTTCGGCCACATATTCCGGCCTTTGAAAATGTGGCTTGTGATCGTTCTTATCGGCAATTTCAATACGAAAGACTTGCTGGCCGCGATTGGGTTCTCCATTTTTATACAGCGCCGAGGGCGAGTTATCACTTGCAATGACTTTAACATTATAAAAGTCGCGCTCTTCCCGATCGAACGTAGTCAGCGCTGTTATATTACCCGTATGAGGATCAATGGCAAAAAAGTCCTTGTTGTCAGCTAATTCAAAGGAAACGATATTATTTGCCTCAGTGCCGTCCATATCGAATGCACGCACTTGCATTACGGGCGTTCCTGCTGGTTCGTTCTCTAATATAGTTCCCGTTTTCACCTCCGTAAAATACGGAATGTTATCATTGACATCCTCAATCTTAATTTTAAGTACATGTTCAGCCACCAAGTCGTAGATATTTCGCACCGACATAGTGAGTGTGTAATCAGTAATGGCTTCATAGTCCAGAGTCTTACCCAAACTTATCGAAACGGTGTTACCAATTTGATTGAAGACAAATGTTTTCTTGCTATTTGTTTGCTCTGTGCGACCAGTTATTAGTTCGAAAATTACTTCTGGCTTATCAGGTACATTGGAGACAGCTTTCAATGTGACTATCGGCTCTGAGTACTCTTTGAAGTCTTCTTTGAGATAGATTGGAACCTCGATGGGATTAATAAACGACGGTGGTTTCTTACTAGATTCAATGACACGTATGCGCACTTCTATTTGAGCATCTTGTGGTAAATCTGGAACAATGTTGTATGCTCGCACAGTTATAGTATAATACTGGCCTGGTCGCTTATCTATGGGTCGATTTAGATATATAATTCCAGCGGCTTTATCGATTCGGAAATATTGAAAGTCTCGTTCACCCAGAATTTCATATTCGATAATACTGTTGTCCCCGTCATCTAAATCCGTGGCGGATATTCTCATAACGATAGCATCGGGCTGAAAAGATGAAAAAAAAATTATGAGTGACATATTTCACAATATTTATTACGAAGTTTTGAAGAGCTGTTTTTTGGATACGCCATTACGTTACATTTAATAAATATATACACATTTCATGGAGCAGTTGGATCGAAAGTTTGGTGGATGTAACAATCTAATAAAATAAGAAGCTATTAAGATTCAACTGGACGACATGAACTTAGTAAACGAATTAATCAGCAAGATCCATAATTTCGTATGGGGAATAGATCTAGACATACCCTAATACCTTTACCTTCGAATTCAGATTTGTTCTTTTTTTAACGAAAAATATTAAGTCTCTAAGGAAACCTAAGGATGCATTTATCAGAATGTTTGCTCACCAGATAGTCAGATAGTCAGTGATGCCTGGTATTGCTGAAAAGTATCTTATTATTAACTATACAAATTAAGACTTTCATATTATTGATTTCGTTATGCCGCTCATCTTTAACAGATGTTAGTTAGAATGCATCTGTTTGTATCAGTAAGGTCAGTTTGATTGGTAATACCTGTTTGTTTAATTTTGGTGGTTCTTGTTCGTCCCATTAGGACTATATGGTAGACAATAGATATGGCGAATAAAGATGTGTACATAATAGATAAATAATTGAGATATTGGGCTTACATTTATTTCAGGCGTAGTACACATGGAATTTGATCCCGTTCATATGACACATTTACAGTAATCTATTCTTTGGAGCCGATTTTCCATCACTCTTCCACACATATCAGCAGGAACTTCCTTTAACGTTGTTGGGTTGTTGGCATAAATCAACGACTTAGCGTAGCCCAATAGCATGGCCATTCGATCGGACAATTTCTCGAGATTACAGCATTACCGAATTTCGCCTTTAATGGATCAATTGTTCGACCGCATACATACATATGTTTAACTGATGGTAAGTTCATCCTATTCTGACCAAAAATAATCTTCCAACATGGCACGATAACCAACTCCATTGACCGAACATTTTCAAAATGATACCGAAAACACATACATACATATGTACATATACCCACAGCCTGTCTGCTTGGACGATTAGTATGACCGAAAATTTGAGTAAGCGCTCTTAAAGTTGCGACCACCGACTCAGAATTTCGGTTATAATTTTTAATAATTTCCAAACATTGTGTGTGAACTTTACCATGATAAAAATGTAACCATTGGCAAATCATAAAAAATAATTAAAGGGTGCGTTTGTATCGAAATACCAAATTGTTATGTCGATATTGATAAATCCTTTATATAAAACCCTGCCTATGTAATGTAATCTATAGAAACCGTTTTACAAACAAGAAGTTACCACCAATTGTGAATAAAGAATGACGTCCATATTCACTATTTTTGTATCGATTTGAAATCCTTGTTTCTTCCAGAGTTGAATACAAAAATGAATTACTTGTGGAACAATATTTTTTTTCTGTTTGAATATATGTACATAAATACATACATACATGTATGCAAATTAATAAAATCGATTTTGTTCTTTCATATGGATGTACTATGTTTTGTAAGTAAGTAAGTTGCGTACAAAACTTGTCCAATCACAAAATTTGACTAAATGCTCCACAGATGGAATGTTAAAAAAAAAAACATAGACTGCTCTGCACAGAATACAGACTTGAATCCTCATACATACATATGTAAATATGTACAGTGTTGTACAAAACAAACGCAACAAATTTAGTTCTCACAATGAAATGCAAATATTTTTTTTTCTATGCACTTTCTAAAAAACTAAAAATGCACATTTATTTAGTAATGAAACAGGAAGAATTTAGTGTATTTTCAGAAGCAATAATAATTCATTTATAAAAAAGTCATAACAAAAACAACAATATTTTATTCATGGCACTGTGCAAAACTAACGCAACAGATCTAGTACTTGGTATAGGAGCCTCTATTTTTAAGAATTTCAGCACACCTACATAGCATTGAAGATATTAAGTTTGAAATTATGGATTTAGGTATATTTTTGCATTCAGTCCTTACTGTTTGGAGCACCTGTCGCTTATTTTTGAAACGTTGACCTGGTAACGCTTTAGAATCCCAAAGAGATTTTCAATGGGATTCAAGTCTGGTGATTGCACCAGTCAATCTAGAACTTCCACTCGATTGTCGTTTAACCAATCCTTTATCAGCTTGATGTATGCTTCGGGTCATTATCGTGCTAAAATACTAATCGAAGTGACATATTCCATTCAGCATGGGGCATCATTTGCATTTTCAAATTATTTTTTATCCAAAACGAACAATTATCCACACAATCTCGTGAAAGGATCCAACATCATTGGCTGAGAAGCATGTCTATATACATACCATCTGAATTGACCAAATTGAACTTAGATTTCTCTCTGAAAAGGACACTTTTTCATTTTTCTATTTTTTTAGTTTTTTAGAAAGTCTATTGAATAAAAAAAATATTTACATTTAATTGTGCGAGCTAAATTGGTTGTGTTTGTTTTGCACAACACTGTATGTCCAATTTATGGGAATTGTCGCAGTTTTGAATTATGAACAATGATCCTACAGTCAATAACGAACCAGTCTTGCATCTAACTGTATATTTTAAAATACTTTACCTCTAAATTATTTGCCAAAACTGCTAAAATAAAATTCAAACACATATTCACTACTTCCTCAAATTTAAACTAGATATCACACACGAAATTTAAAAAAGTCCCAACTGTTTTTTAACGGTCGCACAGAATAAATGCTTCTACTCGTACACCATTTACAAGAACAGGTTTCAACTCAAGTGAAGCAAACAAAAAAGAAAAGTCAATTGGCGAATAAATAAACCAACGGTGGGGCGGCTAACAACGTGTGAGATTGCGAAACACCCAACGTGAGTTTTAATGACAAATCCTATTATGTTAATGTATGCAGATACTTTCATACATACTTTCAAATAAGTCGATATAGAAAAAATATTCTATGTGTATATGTACATACATACATATACATAACTAGGTAAAACAAACCCCTTTATATGATTAGAAACATGCGAACTAAACTAGCCGTACTAAACTGGGGGAGCAAAAAGAATCATTTCTGAAACGAAAAGAAATTTGAAACATATGGCTATTTTTCTTTATTCAAATAGCTCCATTATATGTATCAACATTTTTTGGAATAAATATACTATTTATTAAACAATAACGTAGACTTGAAAACTTCACAACGTAAACAAATGCCAGTCCCCAATCTAGGTACATAAAGAATTTTACTATGCAAAGGAAACGTTCGGCTCAAAAAAATATTTCTTTTGTTGAATTACAACGATAGTTTCTATAAACTTATGAACATTTTACATGCATATTTTCATCAAAATCCGGTTTTCTATTGTACGAGTGAACTGCAGGTAATTTAAACACCTAACTATTTGTCATAAAACAAGTGGATGTGACAGAAAGCGGATTATTTCTCTATATTAAAATCTATGAATCAAACTTATTATGAATATCCTTGGGGTAGGGTACAAAAATATCTAAATTCGAGGTGCAGAGTTCTTGAGTAGTACATGATAGACAAATGCTTTTCTTGTGTTCGAAAACGCAATGCACTTAACTAATAGGTATGGATATTCGTGACCTGTGGTTTCAACGGGATGGCGCGACAAGTTACAATAAAGGGCGGCAACTGATTTGTTTAGACAGCATTTCTTAGACCACGGCAGTTGGTTAATAAATTTATGATTACGTATTAGCTATACAGAATATACCGAGCTGAAGCACAAGATTCAACATTTGATTGGTCAGATTATTCTTTAAAAAAAAAATCTATTCGAAGAACATTGCGTAATTTTTTACTAAAAATCCTTAGATGAAGTTCCTTAGAAACAAGTTAAGGGCCGTATGGAAGAACAGAACCTGAGATTACTAAGAGAGTGTCAAAAGTGTCAGCTGATTGTAAATATAGTCCGTTTGACAGATTCCCCAGATCTTACCCACAAACATTTGTTTAGTAAATATTCATAAGTTTTCGTGTTATCAAAAAAATTTTACGAATTCTGTAACTACTTCAGGTAAGAGAATATAATGAGCGCGAATTCTAGGTACTACTTAGGTAGTCAAACGTTTCTGAGTGGTAGAGAAATTTAAATTTGACTTGAAAGTAAGCCAGTTTTTTTGAAGTAGTGAACTGGATTCGAAGGCAAGAAAATTCGCCCTACCTTGTAAGTCAGTTTGGAAAATGTAAAGGATCAGCTGTCCAAGGTTTTAAGTGAAGCAGACAGTTTTAGAAAACATAAAGAGACCATGTTTTTATTATCGTATATTTTTTTTCCAATTAAGCCTTCTTTACAACTTCATTTTTCATACAAATATATTTATCAGTAAGATACTTCAAGCACATTCCACACTTTATCCAAAGTCAAAACGGAAAGTGATAAGAGATCTGACACATGAAATGTCACCTACCTTTTCAGTCAGTTTAAATAAATAAATATTTGACGCAACAGGTCGATGGGACCCAGGGCCTAGCTTCTCACAACCATTCGTGTTACGCGTGTTATATTCTTTACACGAATGGAAGGAGCCTACTGTTTAATGCCGTGTCCGAAGAGCAATTTGCTGTTTAAGAAACTTTTTCAGGACAGTTTTACTCTCGGATGTTTGTCAGAAATTCGCGAGAGGTGGGGCCGTGAAAAACTTTAAGGTGTTCCTACTGGGATTCGAATTAGAGCTTTATCCATTTGACGGGTCCAAATAAATAAATAAATACTTGGGGCTACAGGTCGATGGGACCCAGGGCCTAGCTTCTCACAACCATTCGTGTTGTGCGTGTTATATTCTTTACACGAATGGAAGGGGCCTACTGTTTAATGCCGTGTCCGAAAGGCAATTTATTATTTGAGAAGCTTTCTCAGGACAGTTGTACTCCAAGACAGGTCCAAATATTTCACTTAATTTCGAAAAAGCCTTTTTTTTAGATTCCCCTATATGAATTTGCCGTCATTATAGATGTTGGGAACCCCAGCTCTATTGTTCGATAGTACGATATACGTAGTGCCACAAACCATAACACCACACTCGCGGCTATGATGGCACTCCAAAAACAAGTCATCTTTTCTCGGATAACAACAGTTAAAACCATCCGGCCCATACAGATTAAAACTTTTTTGTTGTCTGAAAAAACCTTCCAATCTTCAAATCCTTCATCCACATCATATGGCGCCTACAGAACTCCAGGCGATTTTCTTTTCTCTATGGATGCAATGGTGGTTTTTTTTTAAGGGGTTTAATTTCAGCTTCTACTCTGAATTGGAGGCTAGCCGCACAATAAAGTTCTTTTCTGCACTTGTTATGACAATATGTACATATGTATATCCACGTCTTTTAATATGTTTTCCATAGTTCCAATGTCCCGTCCTACTTTTTTTCTACTTGGAAGTAGACCGTAGTAGTAGACAATAAGACACTCTTTACAAATGCAATAACTAAAAATATTTTCTTAACATTTTTTTATGAGAAAAAAGGTTGTATTATTAAAGCTTTGAACCTATTCCAGTGATCAGCAGGCAATATTCCTGTAGGGTTTCAAAAGACCGGCCGCCTCTAGGAATTGTCCCACAGACTCTATATATGAAGTTTGATCTAAATCCACCCATCCGATGAGGCTGTAGCACAGATAGACAGACAGACTCGTAGATATGTACAGTATTGTGCAAAACCGGATTTTTCTTCAAAAATTTTCATTGAAGATTTGTAGGGGACAGGAGGTACAGTAGGTACAATTGCTTGACAATTTAAGAAAACCTATTAAATAAGTTTACAAATAGAAAAAAAACAAGGCATTGCTGTCATAATTTTTAGAGTTTTATCAAAACCTGTAGCTCAACTCAATACCTTGCCTGTGCAAAACATATCGGATTTTCAAAAGGACTGTATTTCCTTTCTCATTTACTCATTTAATTGTTTTTGCTGTCATTTGAATTGAGCTATAGACTTAATTAAACTTAAAAGGTCAGGTGTCTTCAATTTGTTTTCTAATAAAATAATTAAAAATAAACACAGTGGTGTGGTTACCAATCAGGTGGTAGCGGAGTTTAGGGCAGGGTTAAAACAAAAATCTATAGTATAAAATGCCATCATCGACAGTGTGTGACATTATAAAACAATTTCGGAATGGAAGACGGGTCGAAAACATTCACTATGGGGGGTGTCTCAGAAAAACCACACTCCGAACAGATCGCCAAATTAAAAAAATGATCCTTAACGATCCTTTCTTGTCTTCAAAAAAGATTTTTAGTGAACTCAATCTTTCAATTGAAGCAAGCACCGTATGCAGGCGTTTAAGAGAAACCGATTTTTGTGATTTTCGACCAGCGAAAAAAGCCTCTACTCACTGCTAAGCATAGACAAGAAAGGTACCATTTCATTCTTCTAGTAAGTCTTTGATTACTTTGCTAACGCTAAAAGCATCCAAAAGAAACCATTTGAATTGGTCAGCAATGAAGTGGAAAAGGACGAGAGTAAGTTAAACTTGATTGCTTTTGATGCAAGTATTCATGTTAGACGATCGAAGGGTACACGTCTTCAGCCAAGACACTGTCGTACATTCGTGAAACATGGAGGAGGCTCAATTATGGTGTGGGGAAGTTTTTCTGGTGAGGGATGTGGACCAATACATGAGATTTGTGGTATTATGGATAGTTTTCAGTATAGGGACATAATGGAATCCGTTATGGTGCCATACACTGGGGAGGAAATACCACTGATTTGGGTTTATCAACATGATAATGACCCAAAACTTATATCAAAGTTGGTTAAGGAGTGGTTTGCGCAGAAAAATGTTGTTGTGTTGGAATGGCCCTCTCAATCGCCCGATCTAAGCCCTATCGAGAACTTGTGGGCTATTTTAAAACGACGTGTAGGGTCTTAAACTAACGTATCCAAAAACGCACTTCTGACGTCACTAAAAAATGAATGGGAGAACATTCCAAAAGAAATTTTTGAAAATCTAGTGTCGTCCATGCCGAAAAGATGCGAGAAGATCTTAAAAAATAACGGTTCCTGGACAAAGTATTAAGTGTAACAAAAATCCGGTATGTTTTGCACAGGCCATTCGAATTAAGTAAAGTTTTTTTTATATTATATAAAAACGTATTATCGTAAAACTTTGTTTCTTCTTTTATTTGTAAACTTATACATTAAGTTTTGTTAAATAAACAACAGATTTTACTTGGGTTCCTTCTGTTCCCTAAAATTCACCAAAGAAAAATGTTCCATAAAAATCCGGTATGTTTTGCACAACACTGTATGTACATAGTATATGCAGATAAATGCAAGTAAAAGCCGCAACTAGTTGTCGCAACAGTAAAGAAAATCATTACCACCCGAAAGGTGTCACCGTCTTGAAAAATAATTTGTACAGCTAATATAAGAAGCAATTTTTTTTTATACATATATACACATATGTAAGTTTAATGGAAATCAAAAAAATCGTAAAAGAAACTTATTTTCGATAAAAAGAATTTGTGTGATTATTGTCAATAAATCAAAACTGCGTTTAATGTAACACAATATTGCGTTTTATGCTATTAACAATAAGTTTTACAAACCACAGTTGGATTTATCCATATGTTGGATTGGAATATTTTTTCGCACTTATCCATCCTATTCGAACCGATCCCATGAATTTATCAACATGCGACCTTACTGAGTAGACCTCACAAATCTCTCGACTTAAACAAATTATAACTCAAAAATCTGATTTCTTAACGCTTATGATGCAGAATTACCGGAAGTAGGGGATCCATGGCCTAGCTACTCACACCCATTCGTTGTAATCTTTACATGAATGGATAGCTGTGTCCAAAGCACTTGATGCATAGCACAATATACTAGATTATTAAAATGATTTCAGTAGATTCGAACAATCGGGATAGATAGTAACAAAACCTAAAAGTTAGGTTATACTCTCGGGCATTTGTCAGATGCTTACGTCTGGGAATCGAACCTCGAACACCTCGTTCAGCAGTCCAGCGATGAAATAATTAGACTTTCCTATACCCCAATGCAAATATGTACATACATATATATGTATGTACATATGTAACGGTCTGTTTAGCGCAATCTATGCATTTCCGAAACGGCGCCTATTTCTTTAGTCAAACAAAACACCTGAAATGAGTTTATTTACATGATTAAACAACCATTCACAGAATCTAGGCGCCCAATACCCTCCCTTCTAGTAAGCTACCCTTATCTCAAACTAAATCGATTAAAAAATGTTAAAAATATTGATTTGACTGGGTAGGTTGAATTCCAAAAAACAAAAAAAAACTCTTTCGGGCGAAGAATATACACAATACTAATTGTAGAAGTATATGTACATTCATAGGTAGTGCTTGCGACCATTTGCTTAGGAAAACCGTTGAGTATTGCCTACAAAACAACGATGGTAGATGTATCCAAAAAAAGACCTGAGCACGAATACCTTAAACACATTTACTTACTTGCGAGTCCTCCGACATGGATTCATCGTACTTGACCTTGTTGAAAACTGGCGGATTATCGTTTATGTCCTCAATGGTCACCTTGAACGTACAAACATCATCCAACGGTGGCCGACCGTTATCCGTAGCCTGCACTGTCAAATAGACGGCTTTCTCATGAATCGGTTCGTCACGATCGAAAACGTGCCCCGTGTCGATTACGCCCGTATTCGAATTTATATGAAATTTCGGTCTTTCACTAGCCGATTGTGTTAAACTGTACATTATTTTCTGACCAGGATCAGGATCCTCAGCCTGCACTTGAATCACGAAAGTATTCTCCGGCTGCTCCTCTTTAACCGACGGAGCATACCCAAGGCAGTTCTTAAATGCCGGCTTCCGATTGTCCACCGAGTTCCATTCGTCACTAGCGCCACTATTCCCAAAGAAGACGCTTTCGCCGCCATTTCGTGTCGCAGGCGGATTTTGATATACCGAATTTGATTCACGTTTCAGACGGGAAAACCGAGTGTCGTTTACGTAGCCGATTTCCGTGCCCTCTGGTAATAGATCACCGACGACGACTGGGATCAACAACCATACCGAACAACAAACGGGCTTTAATAGAAATTGAAATATAGAAAACATATTTTCATTTGATAAACTAAATTAAAAAAAAAAAATCCAATATATGTATGTTGCCAATAAAAATGGCTATTCATTTGTTGAAGCACTTATCTACTACTTTCGTCGCCTAAGCACTATATATGTATATGTATTTTTCAATTAAGCAGGTAAATAAAGGTAACATATAGTGTATTCCACAATTCCAAATGCTTTATATTCCGTGCGAGTGGCAAACAAAGAAAAATATATGTAATTCTCTATCTATTTGCTCACAATAGAATCATTTTCGAGTGAATTTTGTAAAATGAGTCACAGGCAGAGACACTGTGTTGATGAGGATGCTGCTGCTGGAGCTGGATCTTGTGCTGGGGACAGAGATGGTGATCATGAACAGCGAACAGGCAACACGGCATTTTTGCTTTCAAATGCATTTTATGGAACGGAAAAATCCAAAAACCTGAAATATTACACACACGAACACACGCGAATGAGTGGATGAAATGATAATTTCATTCTTCCTTCCCCCTTCTTCTTTGCGTTATAATTATTTTTACAGGTAAACTCCAGGTAAACGAGAGAGAGGGAAGTATAAGTAAAACCGTTGACACGAGCGAGACGCTAAGAATACGTTATCCGGTTAATTTTTCTATTTAAACACCTTAAGCGTTTAATTATCACTTCAATTAAACTTCGGCAGTTAATGGGAGATATTAATTTTATTATTTTTTTAAATAAATAAGATAAAATGAAAGTTGTTGATAGGCAATCAAACAAGCAACACGACCGGGTACAACGCCACGACTCGAACCCGTTCAAAGCCACACTCGTACTACAGCAAAAACCGAGACGAACAAACAACACACAACAGCAACTTGCTTAGGAACGCGGAACGCAAAAAATGAAACACACACACATGTGTACAATGGAAGAAAAGAACTGGTTTGACACTATTTTACACACATTTAGTGCACGAACCACTTGTTGCATTGCAGAAAGAAAAGCCGCTGTAACTAGTAACATTACTTAAACCAAAACCACAAGAACAGTCACATTGATCTTTGATGATCGAAATAAATGGCACGTATTTAAACTCCAACCTTGGTTGCCTTGGTCAGTAAGACAGCTCGTTATTTCTCCGCCTCTTACTCTTAAGCTGACCTAATCATCGCAGTTTACATGGTTAAACAAATCCATGGTGGACTCATTTTAAAATACGTATATAAATACTATTTAAGTTGCCTCCACGGTTATTTTATTTTACCATTTACGTGTGACTAGAAAATCATGTTCCTATTTATGTTTATTTGACCTATTCGGTTGAAACATAATATTATGTTATTAATAATATTATAGTAATTGTAATGTGGGCTCTGTGGCTCAGGTGAGTAGTGCGTTGAATTACGGAAGAAGGGCTTCGAGGTTCACCCGAAGAACAGTTTTTTAAGATTTCTGTTTTATTTCTTCTCTTCTCTTATTGTAGTTAGCTTTACTACATATGTACGTACGGAACAGATTCACACCAAAAATTCTTCAGTGCGATATGAACTCAACGCTTAGAACACAAGAATAAAGAAAATGAATAAACTACGAACGTCCGTCACAAATTACCTCCCATACCTCTCCCCTCCCTTTCCTCTAGAGTCTCTAATGAGGGCTGACATTTGTCGCAACGTATGAAGGCTCAATGTGGTAAAAGAAAATATAGAGACCCCGACCTATCCGAATCCTGATCCTGATGTTCACATATTGCCGCTATAAAATCCGTCGCATACATACGTTGACAGATGACAGGCGATGACAGTTTCTCAACATTGTCACAATCTTCTACCAATAAATATCCTTGCTCTCATATTGTCTACTCGTGAACTTCAATGTGGAATGTGGGATCAACTAATGGATCGACAAACTAAAAAAATAGAAAGTACATCTATCACAAATAACCTATTACTACGTTAATTCAACCTGTCAATTTTATGGTATTTCCAAAACAAGCTGGTGGGCTTATAAAATCTTTGTATAAGGGATCGCAGTTTCTTATGGGTGTGTTATGCGTTGAGCGAGTAATGTCCAGCATATTTGGGATAAGGAAAGTACGAGTAGGCCTATTACCTAAGTTGCTCAGAATGAGGTTTCTACCAACCATGAAGTTTGAAAGTAATTCACCTCTTTCGTTGCGTCAGCGTCACAGTCTATAATGGAATCGAATGCCTGCATTACTGCATCCATTATCACGGGGAAGATACGGCTATACCACGTAGCATTTCGATTACTGTAATTAGGGAGTAACACTACTTTAGTCTTCTTTTTATTAGAATACACGATCGAGTGTATATACGCTCTAGTATCACGGAGTCTTGAGTTCGCATATCAACCTAAGATGATGATAGGCTCAAATTCCTAGTTCACGACACCTCAATTTTTCTCCAAGGAGCACATCAATGTATATACAAAGACCATTTGTCTCGTCCATCTTAGCGACTTTCATGTACCATTTGTGAAATTGTGTGTACTTGCTCCACCCCAAGGGAGTGGGTATTATACCCCAAGTATTGATTGTGCTATCAAATAATTTGCTCAGTAACTTGATTTCGCCACCGAGTCAACTAAAATAGCAAAGCTCATCATAAAATTTGTATTAAATGATACCATTAAATTTAAAAAAATAAAACGAATTTTCAGTCAAAAAAGTTGAACAATTTTCCATTTTCGTTTTGGGAGGGAATAGATTTTTTTCAATAATCGTATTAGAATGAACTTGGCTGCACTGCCAATAATTTCAATTCCAAAGCGTTTCGAACCTAGACGTAAAATTGACAATGAAAATGGGCAGTCGTTTCGTTTTTCTAAACAGTTTTGTAAGTGTTTTTTCAGCGGTTTGCGTTTGTTTACTTGTTTACTTAATTAAGTTTAAAAAAAAATTATTAATTGAATAAAATGTCAGAAACTAAGGAAACAAAACTAACTGCTGCGCAAATATCGCGTATAGAAAGAAATCGCGTTAAAGCGGAGAATTTGCGTAAAGGAAAATTAGTAAGCCATCCCTATTCTGTGCTCAAAAAGTAGAATATTTTGAAACTACTGTTTATCTATAAATCTAACTGTAATATTACTTCTAGGGACCTAAATCTTCCTGAGAATTCAGTAATAAAAGTACACGGTACAAAGTTTGTTGACAGCGGTGGCGGATTCCTCCTAGAGGCCCCTCTCACTGCTAGTCAGGCAGCTATAAAGGCTGGCATAGCTCAGACGACAACAACTCTACAGGAAGAGCCTTCGGTTACGTTTCCAGTCACGTACAAGGATTGCTTGGAGTGTGATGACAAATTTTTTGACTCATATCTTCTGGATAACTTTGGTTATGCTGTCTGCGATAAATGTCGGGATCCCGACGAGAAGCATGCTCTCATCACTCGAACCGAAGCAAAGACAGAGTTTTTATTGAAAGATTGTGATTTCGATAAAAGAGACCCTCCGCTAAAGTATATAAGTAGGAAGAATCCGCACAACATCAGATGGGGTGAAATGAAGCTCTATCTTTTACTGCAGGTAAATTAATTTAATCCTTATCTTAACCAAATGATATCCTCTGAATTCCACTTGACGTTCAGTTATTATTTCCATTTAAATATTCAAAATTTTAGCGTCTTAATACCTATACCAAGTGAAGAACGAAAGACTCTTTTGGCAGAAATCGATATTCACTAAGCAGGTTTGTTACTTGGGAACCATATTAGTATGCTTGCGACGTGCCTACGTCTCGTGTCGCTAGATAAGTACACATTTGTTGTACTTGTATTGAGTCTTTTACTTATTTCTCCAAAGGAACCTTATCCTAAGGGTACTTATATTAAGATTGATACTTATCTTGTAACATAGTAAAGTATCTATCCCATCTCTTTATTCATTTTCTATTTACACCCTTCTGTGCTGTTATATGCTTTTTTTACTTTTCTTTCCTCGTCTAGTTTCTTTCTCGAGTGAACCTCAGTTTTCCAATCCGTATTTATTTTCAACTAAAATACATATGTATGTTGAAGGTATTTAGTTCCGTTAAGGTTTTGATCAGATCGACAGTACTTGGTTGCCCCAGTAGTCAGTGTGTCTTTCGACTTCATTGCGTACGAAGGTGGTTCCTCAAAACAAGGCTTAGAACCAAAGAGGAACAACAATCGGTCCTCTCCAGGCAGCCAGCCACCCAGTTCGTTCAAGAGATTCATAAACATATTCGCTCAAATTCTAATTGTTAAACCCAAATTGAGAATCACTACATGTTTTTGCAATTCTGTTTTAGACACTTGTAAAACAGATTTGACAATCAGAAAAAGAGTTCATCGTTTACACTTCAAAATCATACATAAAAAGTACCTACATATGTGTACATATACATTGTTTGAATTAATACTTACTTTACTTAACGGGCTCCCGACCCGTGAAGAGTCCCTGCCTGAGACACGGTAGCCTTCCATTCTCTTCGATCCAGCTGTCCAGACCGGAGGTTCGGTCTTCCTTGTCGTTTCGAACCTGGGGGCTGTGAGTCGAAGATCCTCTTTGCTGGAGCATTATTGTCCATTCGCTCGATGTGGCCGAGCCAGTATAGTCGACGTATTTTGGCTTTTTGGACTATATCCACATCTTGGGACAGCTCTTAGAGTTCGCGGTTGTATCTTCTCCTTCATTCGCCCTCCTCGCATATGGGACCGAAAATTCGACGAAGAATTTTTCTCTCGAAAGTGCCCAACATGTACTCTGCTTTCATGCTTATCGTCCAGCACTCGGCTCCATATAGCAGAACTGGCAGGATCAGAATTTTGTAGAGCATACATTTCGTCTTCCGAGATAGGAGTTTTGAACCCATTTGTTTTGCCAAACCGAAGTAGCAGCGGTTTGCTAGGGTAAGTCTTCGTCGAATCTCCACTAGGGTGTCGTTCGTTGAGTTGATATTTACTCCGAGGTAGGTAAACTCCCTAACTACCTCAAAGTTACTGTTGCCAACAGTGACGTTTTGTCCTAGGCGGTGGACCGATGCTTCTTTGTTTGTTGACAACAGGTACTTAGTCTTGTCCTCATTTACTTCAAGGCCAACTCGTTTCGCCTCTTCTTCAATTACCGTGAAAGCTTCTATAACGGGACGCTGGGAGCGACCGATGATGTCGATGTCGTCTGCATATCCCAGCAGCTGGACAGATTTATTGAAGATAGTGATTTCCGTGTTGACACCTGCCCTTTTTGAATTAATATGTAAATAAATATTGAATTTCGAACTTTTATAGGTACAGAAAAGAGCTTTGGAAGTTTGGGGCAGTGAGGAGGAACTTTTGAAGCAGCAAGAAAACCTTGAAGAAAAACGCGAGGTCAGTAAAATAAAGAAGTACAATAAACAGATGAAGCAATTGCGCATGGACGTAAGGAGCAGTTTGTACACGAAAACAACTAAAGCAACACATGCGCACGAATTTGGTCCTGAAACGTACAACGAGGAGAATGATACCTATAGTCATGCATGTATAACTTGTCAGTATGCGGAAACCTTCGAAAAAATGTAAAATAAATGTTCAGTGTAAAAGTGTAAAGATTTTTAAAACAATAATATGTTAAAATGGTAATTTCATAAACTCCACCACTTCAGTACCTTGCGAAGAATCTAAAATGGCAACTTCGCTACAGTACGATTGTTATTATTTTTATATATTATATTTTCCTAAGTTTCAGTTAGTAGGTCTGTTCCCGTACACTCCCAAAACAACGAATTTTCACGAAATTCTACGAAAAGTCACCAAATCCTGTTCGAGTAGGCAAAAGTTTCGTAGTTTTTCGTAGAAGAGACCGCTCACGAGAGAGTAAACAATTTCCCCTGCAACGAATTTTAGTGCAGGAAATTTCTTTGCACTGATTTACGAAATCTGTCTAAGAAGTGGGCGAATATTGTAGCTTTCGCGTTCGTTTACTTTTTTGTGATTTTACCACTCTGAGAATTTTACCCCTACTCCTTGAAATTTCACAATCTACGAATTTAGGTGCAGAAAGTACGCGAAGAGACCTATTATATTTTCCTAAGTTTCAGTTAGTATGTTCAGCAATCACCTGTCACCAACAGGTCGAAAACAATTTGGTAAATATTCTTTGCAAGTGTATAAAAAACGCTACAGATCTCAGTTCGAGATTATATACGCAAAATCTTGTCAAAAATATGCAAAACGTTCCTTGGTCACATAATATTGCGTAAATGAAGTGTATAATCTTTGAATACGGGTGGATGAATCCGAAATTGGTTAGGGGTCGTGGATCAGAGTATCTTCTAATATGAAAACACTTCCAGCTACGTAAAGCCAACCGCCTACGACTAAGATAATTCAACTGTCGACAACCCCGGCAAATATGATAAGGTCAATGAATTGGTAATCAATATATAAAAAATTAGTAGTATCGTTTAGAGTCGTTTTCGAGAAAATTGTGTTTTTCCTAAGTATGTATGTAGGTACCGTTCTAAGTAATTTCAGTCAAAAACGTGGTACGCCAACTCAGCACTTTTAAAAAACTAGTCTAAATGTGAAATTTAAACGGAATCGCTGAACAATTGGGACTGGGATCTGGCCTTTTGGGATGTGGTATACTGTCGTGTAGCATAGACTAAACACACGCCATTACCAAACCTTTTTTCTATATATGTATGTACATACGTAAGCAATGTCCAAATTAATCAAAATCAAGATAAAAAATCAAAAAAAACAACAGAAAAAACAAAAACAAATTTAACAAGTTTAACTCGGTGGTATCCATCATCTATCGCACAATCAGAAATCCAAGGAGGATGGAAAATAATGATTTGAAACTACATATTATGCGATTGATTTATTTAAATATTAGTATGCACGTATGTATGTATGTTTTAGAAAATTTGCATAATGTTCGCTTATGAAGATTACATATGCAATGAATTTGAAATGAGTCTTCCAACAGGATAATGTCGGCCCTGTGTAGTCGGCTCTACAGACGTTTATAAATGATTTCAGATCTCAAAACAATTAATACTTGAGATTATTGGAAATAAGAGAATAGAAGAAAGATAAATATAACGGAAAGACTCGCATTACGCTTTAACATTAGAGACATTCATTTTAAATCAGCAAAACAATTTGAGTTTCAATTGTTTCTTAAATTATATGTACATTTGTTATTATTATAAGCCTAGCAATCTAGCATGAAAGAACCTCTTCCAACTTCTATCCAATCCATAACTATCCAATTTATAACTTTTTAAGCATCACATGAAGGAGAATATCATTCACTTTTTGGTGAAAAAATATCCGACGACTAATTTCCAAATTTGTATAACAAAAAATATAGGAAAGGAAAAAAGGAAGAGATAGTTACAAACAAAAATATCAGCGAAAGGAATTCGCCCTTTTAATTTTTTCTATTTGAGTAAATATATCAAAAAGATTGAAGTTTTAATTGTTTTTCGATTTGCTTCTCTTGAATATTTAAATATGTTCAGTTGTAGAACTCTCTTAAAGTACATTCCTATCGAACCATATAACTTTTCGACTTTCTATGGCAAGGAAATGTAAAACAAACATTCTTTCTACAATTAATTATTCATAATTTATTTCAAACAAAATAATTGCTTTCACTTTGGGGTCACAATTGTCGACATTTTTTTATTTTTTTGACAGATGTGCGAGCGAAACGAAGATTATTGACCAAAATATATTACCTGTAGTGCATATACATATACATATGTACATACCTTGCTTCACATACATATGTACATACCTTGCTTCATTTCTTTAAAAACTACGTGATGTGCGAATGATTGATCCTGACTAAAAAAGAGCGATGATCAGGAAAAACCATAGAAAAAGGATATAACGGTTGGCCATTAGGACGTTTTTCAAGTGTATGATGGTGAAGATAGTCGAAATCGTCATATTTGTGCATATGTAGATATGTAGGGATGGTGAACATTAAATGCCGAAATTTGTTATATCAATTTAATTATCTTAAAAGTTTTTTAAAAAGTTTATCACGTAAGTACTCAAATAAATAGCTACACCCTGTTAATTATATGATCAATGCAGCCAACAGCAAAATATCAAACGACTATCAACACCTCCTTAATCTACTACATAGTTTATCTTCATTTCGTAGGATTTGCATCGAGTGGACTGACATTGACAGCGGCTGTTACAGTTTATTATTTCTGCTATAAGTAATTAAATAAAAATTCTACTTATTAATAATTACTGCAATAATAGTGTAAATTTAGTTAGTTTTTTTTTAATACACTCATTGGTAGTGCTAAAGTTACGCTTATTAATCAGAGGGTGTTGGTTGACCTAAACTTGTTCAGCTTTTATCTGTCAAGTTTTTTTTTTCGTTTCTTGATTCATTTTGCTCTTATGTTTACTGAAAGCCCAGAATGAATCATATTTATGTATTCTAGTACAATTATAGTATTGAGTATCGTCACCTAAAAGAACAAAATACATATTAATTTGTTTTCTTGATATGAAAATTAATTTTAACATTTAAAATATATTTAAACAGCTCAATTACTCGTGCAAAGAGATTTTCGAACGTCAGCGAGTAACATAATGGAACAAACGAACATCAGTGATGCCGAGAAAGTGAGAATCGTGTCCGATTTTATTCTTCATGCACCGCCTGGAGAATTCAATGAAGTGTTTAACGATGTTCGCGAGTTGCTCAAGAACGATGGATTACTTAAAGAAGGTGCTAGCTCAGCGTTTGCTCAGTATAATAAAGATCAGTTGACCCCAGTGAGGATTGAGGGTAGCGAGCACAACGCTGTTATTTCGGAATACAATGATTTGGGTAAGTTCCATATTCGATTGGGGACAAGTTTCTATTTTTTCATTTTTACCATATATGGTTATCCCTCGAATTAAATTTTGTTTGATTAGTAAAGCAGTGATTTACAAATTGTAAGTTTCATATGCTTATATAATTCTGGACTTGGTGTCGAAAGGCATTTATAACTGTTGAGACTGGTGAGATTAATATTTGCTATTGGGTACACAGCAGTCAATTAATTTAAAATTAAGAGTCTACCGTAAGTGCTTCTTTATCAGTTATCTAATATCAGTCGCTGTTGAACTCAGAATGTTATGTGTAAATGCATTTCCAGATTTAAATTTTTTTTTAAGTTAATCGCTGTATAGCTTAAAATTTATAGCAATGTGTGTATAAGGTCGACTAACCTATCCTATGATGAGTCATTATCTTTGTTATTTGATTGATGTTAACTAGGATATTATTTTATTTATTTTATTTATTAAATAATTTATATCGCTGGTAACTTATCTAAAAAGCCTTGACGTCCGCTATGTACATACATAACGTATCTTAAGTACCTACATAGTACATTCATACATATCTACATATATCCGCAGCCATTCAGTAGTGTGATAAATGAAATTGTTTGTTATAGAAGAGTTATCAGAAGCCCCACATTGCCGAGGTTTATGTTTAGTGGAATTTTATTTAAACACTTTTTCCAATAAAGTCCATCAAAACTATTTTATTAACCTAGTAATGTATTATTTTCAGATACTTACAATCGAAAAAGATGCACATAAATGATTTTTCTGGACGCGGTTTAATATTTTTAAAGAAAATGGTTCTCTCCATGTCCCTAAAGCTATGAATAGTAACTCCTTTAGTATTTGTTTCCCTTTAAAATGTCTGACGCACTCCAAGTTGGTTGAGATCACAATTCGTGCCTACCACATACGGTGAGGTTTTCCTTTATTAAGTCTTTCCTTTGCTTTTGATAGCCTATTTTTTGTTTGATACAACCGAGACTATCTTTATTCGCTGATGATAAACTCTCTACTTCACTGCTGATATACTTATGTATATTTACCTCTCCATATGTTGTTTTTTTTTGGTTTGATGCAGAGCCGAAGTCCCTTACTACCTCAAAGTTGTAACGATCGATTGTACTTTCTGTCCAATTCGTTGATGCTATATGTCTCTTCCGCTTTTATTAGGTTTTGTCCTCGGCTGAACCTATTGCGTTTCAATTCTCGACTACGCAGTTTTTTGACCTCTCAATAAATATAATATGGTTGTTGTGTGCGAAGGATTCCTGCCGTTTACACAATATAGGTGATAAGATCTTGCATGTTTAAATAACTGATACTTCTGTTACTAGTCTGCCAACGGACAAACCTTGACATATATCAACAAAACAATCTTAAAAATTTTGGATCCAACTTTTATTCACCTTCTGACAATCCTCCTGTGGGTTGAATAACTCATTCTACCTGACAGTAGGATGTTGTCCTTTTAATTTCTTCAAGTTTCCGTCCCATTCTTATGCCTTATGTTTATTAGCATGTGTCCAGAAATCTAGGGGTTTTCGGGTGTTGTTCGCAATTTGTTGTTTAGAAAATCTTTCTGACTTCAATTGATCAATTGAACTCCTTTTCGAGTGGTGAGGTCTTAGGATGGATTTAAAAACTCTAGTGCTATGTTCATAAACAAAGCTAATCAGAAATGATTAGAAAATTCTTAGTTCAAAACGAGTAGGATACATACCTCTTTCTTTTGACAGGACTTGGATACATAAAATTTTATACAACTTCACCCTACCTACTTGATAGTGCTGTTTACTCTTTTCAATTGACTTCTGATACTGAAAAAACTCTAATTTAGCGAATTCTTCTACAGATATTTGTAGGAAAATTTTAATTAAACATGTTTGTATGCTATTGTAAAAAAAATTATTTATATTGTTTATCTATATATTTTTTCCCCTTTTAAAATTTGAAATGATTTCGCATATTGACGGAACGTAAACATGATTTTTTCATTGACGATATCAGTGAAACCGACTTTTTGGACTGGTAATTTATCACCGTGAGTTTCTAGGATCTTATTGATATCACTTAGCTCCAACTTTTCCCAGTAAAAGAAAATTTTCTGCACTTCATTCATGTCTGATTATAATGGGTTTTTAAACTGTATTCGTCGTCTTTTTTATGTTTGTCAGATGCTCGCGAGAAGTGGGCCCTTTAGTTGTTCTCTAAAGATTGAACATGGAACACCTTGCTCTGTACCCAAACGCACTAAATACTTAAGCCAAGGCGCCCACAATATGCGGACACATTTGCTTAAATATTAAACTTTAATCCATTTGGCTAAATTATTAATGTATGTATGCAATGTATTATAGGTGTATATGTGTATGTGGAGAACGAGCCATTTTTTTATCTGATAACTGAATCCTGTTAAATATTTATTTTGTTTTCGGTCAATACCTTATAATATGTACATATATTAGAATATAAATCTAAGTTGCGCTTGATTCATTTTATAATTTCTTCATGTGCTCTACCTTATTTCCCTGGGTGCGCCTTGATACTACAGTACCTCGCTAGGAAATAAGAATAAATGTTTGTGCGGACGGATGTGCGCATATGATATTATATTTATAAATGTCTAGACTTAGTACCCTAAGAGATTCTGTTTTGACCCACGATTTAACCACAAGAGATTCTGTTTTAATCCTCGATTCCAATGAATGCTTCTTCGAAAGTAAAATGCTCCATCACACAGAATTCTACACAGTTCATTAAGTTCGTGGGTGCTTTTCTATATAACTTTAGATCACATTTAATGAATATCATATACAGGATCGCATTCGTGGACTACGTGGCAAAATAAAGATTTGTTACAGGACAGAAAGGGGGAATGTTTGTCAAACTTCCAAAGAGAGGAAACCCAAAAAAGGTGCGAAAACTGAGGAGATATTATTTCCTTATGGTAGTTTGTAAATAATCTGCGTAATGCATAGATTCTTAACAGTTGTTTTCAATTGACCTTTATATAATTTAAATCTCCAACGCTAAAGAAAAAAAATCGTTGAAGGCACTTTCAAGCAAATCGGCTTTTAGTCACCTTGGTCGTAAGTACCGTTATATCACACTCAGACCGAAACGTGGTACGCCATTGTGTTGCATTACCTCGTACTAGTCCAAATATGAAATTTGAACTAAATCATTGCAGCCGTTTTCTCGCAAATTGACTTTTCGTCAAATTGGCTCTAAGTAAAGTACCATTGTTGCCAATTTTGGTAAGCAGCATCTAATTGCAATTGACTAGACTAATTCAAATATGAAGTTTAATCAAAATCGTTAGAGCCGTTTTCGAGAAAATCCATTTTAACTGAAATCGGCCTTAAGTAAACTACCCTTAATTTTGAGGTTAGAATGAAAATTCCGATTTCACCTCTAGGGATTATCACACAGACCCTATATATGAAGTTTGATCTAAATCCATCCACTCGTTTAGGCTGCAGCCTCGTGCACAGACAGACAGACAGACAGACGGCATTGGCGGACCTACTTTTTTGGACTTCTCCATTATAGTAATGTCAAGTTTGATTTAAATCTCGAGTTCCAAATTTTGCACGAATACAATACTTGCCCTATAGGTATAGGTGCAAGTAAAAAAGATACTTCAAACGTCGTTTCGATGCATCATTTGGTTACTGAAACTGTTAATTCATCGTTCATTCTGAATATCGTTCATGTTTATGTGCGATGGAGAGTTACCTGAAATCCTGCACTCATCTACCAGCAACCGTCGAGAATAAATTGAGTTTATTTCATGGACATAGAGAGCCACGACGAAATAATTCTCAAAATCTTGGCAAAAATTCATTACAATACAAACTACAAAGTAAATGAAAACAAAAATCCCTTTATATGTAATTCTAATCATCTATGACTTTGTATGAGGTCGTTCGGAAAACATAAGAAAACCAAACTAGGGATTAAATTTGTTAATAAAATATTTTCAACCAAATTTTAATTTTCTCTATTTGCAGGAAGCGGTCGCTTTTACGATCCACGCACCAAGCAGTCATTTAAGTATGATCACTTGCGGAAAGAAGCCACTGACTATCAAAACTTGGAAAGTGATGTTTCGGCTGAACCGTGGCGTTCTGCATTAGACATTGATGCTATTGCTTATACTTCCAACCACTACAGGCACGGTGTATGCATCAATCCTCTTCGGTCTACTAAGCTGTCTTGTTTAATTAGAATATTTTTTTTAACAGGTGTGCTCCGTGTTCGGCAAATCACAGGGCAGTCAAATTACATTAACCATCTGTATTGAAGACCATCAATTTCAGCCGAAGAACTACTGGAACGGTCGATGGCGATCCCAGTGGCACGTCAGCTTTCAACCAGGCAGTGGCAGTGCGGAGCTAAAGGGTGTCTTAAAAGTGCAGGTTTGGACGAAACATAACAACTAAATGAAGTCTTAGAAATGTTAAGTGACATGGTCTATTTTCAGGTTCATTACTACGAAGATGGTAATGTGCAGTTAGTGTCATCGAAAGAGTGTCGGGATGCTCTCATAGTAACTAATGAACAACAAACTGCCAGAGAGATTATTCGACTAATTGAAGACGCGGAAAATGAATACCAACTGGCAATTTCTGAAAACTACCAGACAATGTCGGACACAACATTTAAGGCTATGCGCAGACAACTGCCAATCACACGAACTAAAATAGATTGGACAAAAATCGTGTCGTATAGTATTGGTAAAGAACTGAAAACGCAATAAGGCATATAAAACAATTGTTCTTTTTCTTTAAATAAAACAAAACCTATTGAAAAAATAATAATAAAGAAAATTATCATCTTATATATTTTGTTGTGCAAGTACTGGCATTACGTAGAGATTAAAAGAAAAGCGTAAAGTATTTTGAATGCCGTTCAAAAGAAGTTCGGTTTTAATTAAAGTAACACTTATATTTAGTTTCTGTTTGTATTCAATTTTATATCTTTTACAACACTCAATTCCGTTTAGTTATCTCCATTGGTAATAATATTATTTTATTTTACATTATTTGGATTCGTTTATAAAGTATACTATATAAATTTTTATAAATATATATTTTTGTCAGTAGATAATAAAGCAATTCAACATACAACAAATTAATTAAATAAAAAGCAAAATTTATTTACATTCAATTGAATAGTTGGCATTTTAATTTGATTTGGTTTTGGTATTAGCACGATGCCTTTGATATGAATGGTCTGAATTGCGTCCAGAATTCGTCGAGTTGTTCGGTTTACAAATTTTCGTTATTAATTTTTAGCAAAAGCAAATATGAAGTCTTGGACAAATTTCATACAAAACATATATTAATAAGAAAATGCTTAACAAACATAGTAAAATAAACAAAAAAAAAACACAAGTAAAAAACAAGAGCTCTAGTAAATAAAGTCGTCAATTTGTTAATCTTTTAAAAAAAAGATATACATACATTTTTTTATTATGAATAAAAAATATATATTAAAAATCAAGAAAATGTTACAGCTTATACATACATACATACATACATACATAATGCCTAAAGAGCGTAATGTTGATTTGTCGTCGACAAAAAGAAATAAACAATTTTAAAAAGAAATTCCTGTGTAAATATGATTCGAAGAAAATTTTAACTGTAGCCCATTGTTGAACATACATAAGATAATTCCATACTGTATGCAGTTACTCCCAAAGTTTTTGTTGGTTTGCCTAAATTTAATTTTTAAAATACTACCAACTTCTGTGTAATGCAAAATAGAATAAAAAAAATACACTTTTAAAGTGTTTATTAACATTTACTTGTTTACTTATTGCATAGACATTCAAATTTATTCACTTTCAGCTTTTTTAATTAGAAACCGCTTGTCTGGCTGAGAATTAACCTCTAAGTCTAATTTGTCTAGAACCCAACCAAGTTCGTCGGATCGTGTTGCCCAAAAAAACATTTTACCTAATAGAAGACGAAGTATATATGTATATTTCAACTCTATTGATGAGTTAATTTGCAAATTACCTTTATCTTTGGACCCTTTGACGGAAACTTCGAACTGTGCCGTCTGTCCATCACAATGATTTTTCTTTTCATCTGATAAGTCAAATCCTATTTCTCTTATTGGTTCACCCAGAAGGCTTACGGCACCTGTAGATTATTGCTAATGTATTATATTATTACGAATTGTTTATTTTGTTTTACCTTTATGCTGGCGAACCGTCCAAAGTGCGGATTTGAAGTATTCAGTGTTTCGTATTCGGTCTTGAATTGAGTAGCGCATGTACATGACAGCTGATATGGAGGCTATGCTACCATAAACAATTACTTTTGCAAGTGTTGCGTTTGAAGGAAATCCCATTTTAGAAAAAATATTTTACTTTATAGTAAGATTACATCTGCATATTTCAGAAAGGACAAGGATTTTTTCAATAACCGGTAACAGCTGACTGACATCGAAATTGAGATTCGAGGCTCGAAAGAAATATTCTTTTGATAGAAAGGCTTGTTTATTTGATATTGGCTTTTTGCCACAGACCTATTCGATGAACAATGTTCGGTAATTATTTACAAGAGAAGCTTTGTAAAACAGAAAAAAAAAAATAAGTAAATTTGATTACAATATGAATACATATAAATACATAAATTTACATAAATATACTATGTATGCACATATAATTTTCATTCATATCTTTGGGTATGTTATCGATTAATCTGCAGGAAATGTTCCCTAAAAATATAAATAAAAATAAATGCGTTCCATTTCTATGTATTACTTGTTCAATGTGGTAGCAGATCAGACCTATAATGATCTTTAAGACTGTCAGATGGCGAATTAGTTAAAATTATGCTAACGACGGGGCTCATATCTTTAATTTTCATAACTAACTGACATTGGTTTATTTTGTGCCTCTGCACTCCTGGTTCCTTGTTCTGGATTTCCATTCAATGGCATTTCTGTCTAAGTTGTGCATCTTCGACTGTGCACAAGTAACTTTGGTAATCTTAACATCTCATACAGCTAACGACTGACAGAGGACATTTCAGAAAGCAAAATAATTTTGAATAGCTAGTTCTGTTTCTAAATTCATTTGTGGATACCGATGTAATTTTTAGTGTTCACTAAACGCCTGAACGTTGAAAATGAATGATATGACAGTTGACAAGTTCCGAATGACAGCAAGCACAAACTTACGACTTGCCTTCCGTATTTTCTTACAATTATTTAAATAAATTCTATAACTTAAATAAAAACAATATGAACATTTCAACCATTTCCCTTACCTTTAATATATTGAAGCAACGAATCCTGTTGCCATCTCTCATGGTACGAAGTTATGCAAAACCGATGGGAGGTAGTGTATGTTTGGTTATGTTTTACTACTCGATATAACCAGAAATATCAATCTGCAGCATCGCCAATGGGGAAAAAGAAAAAGTTGGGAAAACTAGGACCAATAGTTGAAAAAAAAGTTATACCCGTAGAGACAGACGTAAACAAGCTTGTTAATTATGTTTGTGGGAGCAACATTAATAAAACTGGAGAAGATTTGAAGGTAAATGTGTGTAAATTGTATATACTGGTTAATTGTAGAGCTGTTTATGGTTTTAGCTCAAACCCGATTCGGAATATCCTGACTGGCTCTGGAAAATAAACTACGGGCCAATAGTACCATTAGAAGAACTAGATCCTAACACAAAACAATACTGGAGAAGGATCCGAAAAATGGCACTAAGAAGAAATAATAAGTTAGCCAAACTAAGGAAATTTTAACTTAAGCACATAAAGTTATTTAGTTGTAAAATTCGTTAATAACTGATCCAGTAAAACAATTTAACGATTGGTAAATATCATTTCTTTGTTCTGAAAATTTATACTGCAGAGTGCTAAACAGTCTTCCTGGAAATGTCGGCGTTTGTTTGTTCATATACTATGTTCCATTGATGTAGATCTGCTATCGGCGAAGACAACCATTAAGATAAATAAGTTAATTTTATGTATAATATCAGGCATAAGCTAGCAGTTGTACCGCATTTTGAAAGATTGTCACTCTGATGTTGGCGTGAGCTCTGCCCAAATCTTTCAAGAATGATGTTAAAGAATGAGACCGTGTCGCCTTGGCAATCCTTTTTTGACATCAAAGGTCTCGGTGAGGTTTTTCCGATCTTGGTGAAGCAGTGCGCATTCTCCATCGGCGGCTTTAAAATCAATAAGTAGGTGGTGAGTATCGAAATTCCTGGTCTTTTTTTTCCCTAAGATCTGGCTTAGTGTGAAATGCTTGTCGATGGTGACGACACTGAAACGAACGAACGTTTGCACAGTACAGCAGATAGTTGGTGCAGTTTAAGGGGTCTCCTTTCTTAAGGATCGACAAACGATACCGAGATTTCATTAATTGGGCATCCTTTACTGCGTCGATGTATGTATGTACATATGTATATGTATTTGTATAAATGGCTTGCAGTAGAAAATAGTTATAGAGAAGACTACTCGATTTGTTTCGATTGTTGTACTTTTATGAATATTTACTTAAAGTAGAGTTCAACCATCAGATCGTGTTCGCGTCAAATCATACTGCTCCATGCCAATCGCAACGAATCAAGTCAAGGCAAAAAAGTATGTACGCAATTCGTGCTTCTACTTCACCATTGCACCCATAAAGGTACGGTTACTGTGTACTAATATCAGTTTCTTTGCATCCTACACTTGACAACGCAACATAAAGGAGTTGCCAATCCTATCTTAAAAATTATGTACGAATTCTGATTCTGAAGATGTATCGTCGAGATAACTTTATTTGATAATTATTTCATTATTTGGGTCATTAGTTTCGCGAAATATCTCCGACATGAATCAATACCACATTGACGTCAGAATATTAAACATAACTCACAGCCAACAAAGGCTACATACATATCGTATGTTTGTATTTACGGCCTTTGAAAATGAGTTGCAGTAGCAAATAGTTATTGAGAAGACTATTTGATTTGTTTCGATTGTGGTACTTTTACGGATATTCACTTACCGCAATCTTATCTGAACTTCCTATCAGTCTCAAGGGCCTCTGTGGAAAGAACCGAGAAGACATCAAATGTTCTTCAGGTATAAAATCAATCAGCCCCAGCAATATTCTTTCAGTTTTCCTCGCGCAACGTTATTTTGTTATCGAAAGGAATATATGTACATAAGTAGTATCTAGTAAAAAAGTTTTTTTTTAAAATGGGGACCAAAACCATAATTATATTTTGTGTGCTAGTACTGCTATATGTTCGTGCCGTGAAATCGAAAAGTAAGTTAACTTTTCGTGATAGCATTATTGTGGACAAAATTGGAATAGAAGAAGCTTATTTAATAACTCAAAATGTACCAATTAAAGTGTTTATGTGTAATACCTACAATGTCATACATCCTATTAGAAGAAAATATCTGTTCTTCATTATCAAAAACACATAGTTTCTTATCGTAACAAATAACTGCTAATGAAAGAGTCAAACAATTGTAATTTGTCTCTTTTTACATGAAAAGTTAATCATCCAAGCTATAAATATGACCTTGGCATGGAGAAGTAAAGTCGTGATTTTTTTTTTTCAAACCATCTTGAAATGAAACATACTACCAATGAATTGTAAATTGTTAAGTTTATTAATCAACGGAAGCGTTTCCATTGTAGGACCCTTATGTATTCATACATATATTGAGGCGATGATTTAACTTTAGTTCTAAGAAATACTTTACTTTATTTAATAATTCGTATTTCTTCGTTTAATCGATCGATTTGATAATTTCCAATTGGCAGTATATCTAAATGCAAATAGTACTCTTTCATTCGCAAAAAGCATATTACATTTGGATTAATTTAGGAAATATGAAAAATATTGACGTAAACCGAATGTATGTACATAAACAAATTTCTTTTTAACATTACCCTTAAATTAATACTGACACTTGTTAAAGGTGGTAGCCTTACCCACGAAGTATATGTTGGTATGTACATAAGGACAGATTTATCCTCGTAAGATTCACCTTTGGCCTAGTTGTTACTAAAGTCGTTTGAACTAAATCTTATTTATTTACTTATGATACCTTAGATACATATGTTTCCTAATTATTTGCTCCTTGAAGCGTTTATTGTTTGTTTAGAAAATCTTCTTTTAATAATGTTATATTAAGCGAATGCTTCCGTTGCGAAAAGTGAACAATATTGTTATTTAGCGGTCAATAACATTGCAAGAAGGTTGGCTATGCTTAGTTGACTAAATATTGTTTGTGCATTTAGAAATAACTTCACGAGTCAAACAATCGGAGGCATTCACTCTTGCCATAAATGGAGTACAAAGGTGAAAGACCGAAGTTTCCTTCTGTGTTGATATCAACCTTGCGCATTACATATACATATGTACATATGTAAAAGAGAAAACCCCCATGTATGAATAAAAACTTCTCAAGACCAGTTTTCATGGAATTTTGTATTCGATCATTGTTTCATTATAAAACTGTTCTTGTTCGATAATTTGGAATGACTAGTTTGAGAATGGTACCTTTTCCCTTGCCCAGGGATTTGCATGGCATTTTTTATACATTATCCTATGAGTATATTAAGTTTCATACACAGTTTTGAACATAGAGACGAAATTGAAATAGATCTATATATATATATATATATATGTATATATAGATTGAGTCATGTTCGTCCATGTTTTGGGTCTCAAATTTTTCATATCTGGGCATTTCGGAGGGGAACCAGTACATACATAGGCCGAAAGTTCATCAGCATGCCTGCTTTGCGTGTGCAAATCAAAAATATTTTTTCTCTGCTTTCATTACAGATATTTCTTATCGCTTTCCACTCAAAAAAGTTTCGAGAATGTTTTAGGAAATCAGCTACAGACGATTATAAAATGTATTTCAATTCATCTTCATATAATTTATTTCTATACAAAATTTCGTACACAATTAAGTCAAACATTTAGTTATGTCTATTAATTCGTACAAAGACGTTATTTAATGTCCGCGTCCTTGCAATGGAATTGTTTATGGATGGTGTAACAAAAAAAAGCTATGAAATGCGAACATGAATAAACCGATATCGCCAACGCGTACACATGCGGCAGTCTTTTGGGCACAGGCGCGTATAAATTACATAAAACTAATATTACACTAATAGTGCATGAAATGTGGTACAGCCATTGGTATTTCTGCAGCATCTCGTTCTTTGTAGGAGGTTCCACTTCATTTATTATTTGCACAAACGTTTGAAAAATCAACCAAGTCGCTACGAACGGCAGAGTCAATTTGTCCCTCTGCAATAGCGGGAACATACTGAAGGTAGAAATCTGTAAGAACCAAGTCATCATAAAGGGTTCAAAAGGATAGAGCAACATTGCTGGTAGTGCTGGCAGTAAAATGGACTTCTCATGAACTTGGAAGGAGAACAAGAAAAATGTTAATGCTGAGTTAAGAAGTGCGTACAGGAAGCATATTTTCGATGGTTTTCTGTATAGTTGAATAGCGCTAGGAAGAAGTATAAGAGTGGTCACTATCAGGCACATCAAGGCCATATTCTCATTGCTGAATACTGTCTTTAGCTTAATTAATACGTTCATGACACACCAAACATTGGACACCTTATCCTCAAACACTCCACGATTAATTGGGAATATTCTTCGAACGACAGTCATAAAGCTATCCCAAGAGTGAAGCCAAGGCAACCACAAGAGTGTGAAAGTTACTACCACACTTGTTCCGATCTTTATAAATTTCAGCAGTCCTTGTTGAGGATTTTTTTCTCGAATGCAGTTCTGGAGCAGATAGACAAAAAATGGAACGGCATGGTAGAGTTCCATTTGTTTGTAGTTTAGGGCAAGTGAGAAGAACATCGATGCTAAAACTAGGTGATCTCGCAATATGGCTACAATAGCTAGCGTTGCTAAACCCAGTGAAACGTTGTTGTACTGAAAGTGACCGTTGTCTATTAAAATCAATCCCGGATAGCATAAACACACCGCCAAATGCTTAAATGTGGAACTGGATGCAGCCTTGCGCGGCTGTAGTGAACTAATTGTTGTGACCGCTAACAAAATAGCTGGAATGTATAGACAAATATCTGCAAATAGTACACTCAATCTCATGAAAAACTTATGGTCATCTGATTCGTATCCTCGTGATGCATGCAGCTCGATATAAGATGAGTTTAAGCGATTGGCCAGTTTTCCAAGGGTTAAACTGTGATATGCTGTAAGAGGTGGATAGTCTAGGCCCCAGTAGAGTAAATCATTGTTGGAAGAGTTCGTGTACCATTTGGATGGCGGTAAATTAATACAAATTTCTTGCCAATGCCGCTGCGCTTCGTAGTCGCCATACAGAGGGGGTGTTCCTGCGCCAGAATACGAATAAAGTGATACGATGGATCTTAAGGCTATCGCGAAACAAATAACAGCGCCGTAAGAAAGTTTTTTAACACTGAATATCATATTTTCTGTAATGTTATTTACAAATTTCGTGACGAACGCACTGAAACCCAAACGAAATCAAATGTCAGACTGACAAACCACTGAACAAACAATATATAGAACTAGCACTTGAAGTCTGAACTAGAAGTCGCCGTACACTAAAATAGGGCTGCCATGCCAATCTCTAAGAGTGAAGTACACTAATAGCAAAAATCGATATTTCTAATCTAAATTCATAGATGAAAAAAAAAAAATTACTACATTTAAAGATAATTGATAACATTTTATGATAACTTCCATATTTCCATGGAAGAATATAAATCAACAAGATACTACCTTGATATAAGTGCTTTAGTGCGGTTTCTTTTATCTTTATAATTGGCCTCGTTTCAATTATCTAGTAATTGCCAAGGCGTTAACCGATAGGATGTTTTATCAAGATTTCCACTTATAAGATGTCAATACATAAAGAAAACACTCCAAGTTCTTTTTTATCAAAAATTTCACAGTTAAGTACGCTCTTTTATGCGGGAAAATTGCATTTTATTGTACATTGGAATTACTTGACTTAATCTCTTTTAACTTAAAAGTCTCGAAGATCGATGGGTAGAATGTTGATGAGTTTTGTTCTTTGATAATATTAATAATTTGACTGGAACTGTATTGGATTTCACAGTAGTAGTAGTGTATCACAGAACACTTAGCTCACAAATATGTAAAACATTTTTGAAATAACTTAAATTTCATGCGTCGTTGATTATCCCTATTTAGCATGAATCGAGTGCAACCTGGCATGGAATGTTGAATACTATTTTTTGCTAGGTGTTTAAATTGCTGTGTAAATTTGTATAAGAAGAAATTTAAGGGGAAGAGGGATACGACTTGCTTCAGAGTCTAACAATCAAATGGTTTTCCCTCATATGTTTTTCTTACCGTTTGCTGTTGTTGCAATGTTGTTAACGCAGATAGGCTTTGTTCAAAGGCTCATAAAATCCTTCCTCGAAAGGTTCTACACATATTAGAATGATGTGGAACGCGGTTTTGATAAAAATAATATAACTCTGCAACAAAAAACAGGGAAGTCTAGTACTCCAATGATGTACTTTATTCCGGACTATTTTCGTAAGTCATAGTTCAATGACCGACATTAGTCTTACGCATATAATTCCTTGTCGACACACCACGTCTGTGTCTTCTGTAGCTTGTAATGTGTCATAAAGAAAGGAAATTACAACTTGATTCAGTGGTCAGTTCCTTGGATAACCAATCGTCGGTTTAAAGTTGGAATGTTGGAAATCATAAAATATTTATAAAACTGTTTTTCACTACAATTATCTTCCTTGGTCTGGAAAAGTTTTAAAGTTGTTAACAACTATAAATACATTAATACTTTTTTTTCATATTTCGTACGTAATATACATATGTACATGTATCACTGATTATTCATAAAGCATCCAGATTTGGCAGCACTCGTTTTTTTTTTAATTGGACACTGAACGAAACTTTTGTATTGGATTTGCTTTTTTTCTATTGTCATTTTTAGTATTCATATTTATTTGTTTCTTTTAAATAAGTGGCGAATTATTGGTTCAAGAAAAAACAATATTGCAAATTAGAAACAATTTGCTGGAGTAATTCACAGAAGTTTTTGGGTTTTTCAAGTTGATATCCCTCGGAGAAGAAAAACTAACAATGGACATTTCCGAATATGATTGCGCGATTCACCAAGAGGAAAACAAGAAAATTAAATTCGAAGAATCGTACTCGATATCTGCAGATTCGGGCTACGGGTCCATCTGCAATACTTGCCCTTCGTTATTGTTAAAACGTTTCAGTGAAGAAAGCTTCGACATCTTTAGCCCAGGTTCGCCAAATCGGACCCCTAGTAAGACACCTTCAGCCTTAAAGTATCACAATTCCACCCCTAAGAGCAATTCAGCTGTAAAAAGGCGTTTATGTGGATCGCTCAGTACCTATAATTTATCAAAACGAATAAAATCAGAAGACATCGAAAATGAACCCAAGACTGTTAACTCAAGTATTAAACAATTAAACGAAAACTCTTATCGACAGAGGGTCTTGGATAGCTTATGTAAATCCCCTCTCCAAAATCATCTATCTTCATCGACATTCCAAAAATCACAAAAAAATGAGCTGTTCGACTGTAACCACTCCACGGACAAAAATCGTGAAGCAGAACAAGTGTTGGTGCCTGGAAGACCTTCAAAAAATCAGCGATACTTCAAACCGACTCTGAAGCATTCAAAAAGGAAGCTGGACATTCCGCCAGTAATAGAGAAACCCATACGAACTTACTGCAATGGAACAAAACGCTTAAATATTATTTCAAGGTTGGAACCATTTCCAGTGATCCTTGATATTATTTTTAAGAACCTATCCAGTAAAGACTTATTAAACTTGTCACTAGTATCGAAGAATTCAAACAGAATTGTAAAATCGGACTCAAAGGCCAATGTTAGAATACAGCACTATTTAAATGAATATCGTAATATTAAAGAAAACCAGGAAGAACCAGTTAAGCTGTTGGTTGATAAACTAGTGCGTCATCCTTTTGGACAGTTCAACCCGTCATATACAAGTAAATCTCCAAATAGATCGCTGGGCAATAATAGTTTCTTTGAAAATCTTAATGTTGTGAAACAGTTGTCAGATAATGAACGACTGGTCAAGTGCCCACGTTGCGGTAAAGGAAGTATTGTCTCAGACTCCATAGAAAGACTAACTTCATCTATACATAAAGCCGCAGCAACGAATGACTCACAAAGTGCCACAAATAATCCGGTTGCCGGGTTAGACAACCAAAAAACTGGGTCTACTGATCTGAGATCAGCATATTTTGGTGTGTGTAGCAGTTTGGCGTGCAAATACCTCTTTTGTCCGAAATGCTTGTGTGATTATCATCCTGAACAGAATTGCAAGATTTCGGATCCAGAATCTCCATCAAAACTTGTAACTTGTCAAAAGAAGTCAAATACGATTAGCAAACCCAGTTGTAAATTAAATTCTAAGCGACATACATTAAGAAGATTGTGCTTTTCATAAATATATGTTTTTTGTATTACTATTTAATTTTATCATGTAATTAGTGTTTCTTTTTATAATAAATTTTTAAAATGTCATGTTATTGTATTTTGTTTAACTGTGCGCAACTATTAAGATCTAGAATATCTTGAGACGACATATGACATACATATGTATGTATATCTGCATGGTGTAACGTATTTAAGGAAACAATCGTTTTTCATTTTAACAATTCATGATTATTCATCAATCTACGTGTTCATCTTAACACTTAAAATGTCTTCTTAAAACCGGGACTTTCATCTCATTGACAATTGAGGTAATATGGTCCTTAATCTAAAGAAAAGTTATTCCAGAAATTCTAACAACCGCTGAATTGTTAATGCCTTCAATTTATTCTGTCATGTTTTGGAAGTTTCATAACCTTATCTATGTATCTTCCATTCATTCTTTCAACGGTCTCTATTTTCCTTGCAAACTGCCTAGATCGACCAAAATGCAAACTTGCAAAAGGCAATATGCTCATCGATCTAGTGAGATGAATGAGAAACATTAATCGACTTCTGCAAATCAAATACTCCATCACCGTTTTTCATTGGTCAATTATGTCCAAACAAATGTGAATAGTTCCCTCTATTCATTGATTTTGTATTAGGATTTATTATGTGCTATATGGTGGTTTTCAAATTTTCGAATTTCTTTCTAGGTCATGAGTCTTACAAAATCGACTTGTGGTATGAAGCGTTTTAAAATAGTTATAGATAATTCACCAAGAAATAAATGGTACTAGTACAATGCATGGTTCATAAGACTTCGTACAAAAAGTTCTCACTTGTTAAATTTCTTTTACATTCTGTGTGTGGAATATTTCTATTTCAGTGTTCAGCAGTCACTGAGATTTACTGGAGATAATTTTTTTTTACGAAAATTAAATTTGAGTCTTAGATAGCCTCTTTGAATACGCACAAGCACAAGGAATCTTTTGTAACTAGTACTCATCCTTTACCACGTGATATTTCGGAAAATATAAAGTGAAAAAAATTGAGGAAAAGCGATATGGCAGGAAAAAAATCGGAAACATCTTTGGAAGAACGAACGATTATCCTTAGGATAATTCGCCAAGGAGACATACCGGGAGACCGGTGAACTTGTGGGAAAATCTTACACCGTGGTTAGGAATATTATCCACAAGTTTAGGAATGAGGGAAATTTAGAAAATAAGGGAGGTAGAGGACGAAAAAAAAAATTATCAGCAGCAAATGAGAGGCATATCGTGAAGAAAACCAAGCAAAACCCAAATACACCTTTAAAATTACTGACCGCAGAGATGTCTGAAAGGATAAATAAACCACTCGCTGTCGAAACAGCGAGACGGGTTTTAAGATCGCATGACTTTCACGGAAGAATTGCACGTCGCAAACCTTTCATTTCTGAAACCAATAAAAAAACGACTTACTTTCGCCAAAAAACATGTTAACAAGGGCTCAGAGTTTTGGAAGTCCGTAATTTTCAGCGACAAGAGTACATAAGTTTACTTTGTTTGGCAATGATGGAAAACAAATGGTTTGGCGACAAGCAACAAGCAAATACAGCGCTAAAAGAAGCTAATCTCCAAGCAATCGTGAAACACGGTGGTGGTGGTTGTAATATCATGATGTGGGGGTGTATGTCTGCACTGTGGGCCAAATGGAGTTCATTGACTATAAAATGGATAGATGTGGATACCTCAATATCCTGAAAAGAAATCTCCAACAAAGCGCCACAAAATTAGGCATAGGGTCAGATTACATCTTCGAACAACACAATGACCCTAAATATTCAGCCCATAGCGTTAAAAAGTGGCTGTTTTTCAATACACCTTTGCAACTGAAAACACCCCCGCAATCACCTGACATCAATCCCATCGAAAACCTTTGGGCCCAGCTTGAGAAAAATATTAGAAATCGGGTGATCTTTTTATTTCTGAATTAAATATTTTGCTTTGATTTTCTCTGTATCTATTAGTAATGAAGTCAAAATTATTTTTGAAGTATCATATTTTTAAATTTAGTGGTTTAATTCTGTTTTTTCCTTATATAAAGTCTTGTGCGATTAATTTTGTGACCATGTGGGTGTAGACTGGTGCACTAGCGGTCGGAGTTCGAACCGGACAAGTTTGGAAGCTCCCACTTTGTTGGAAGTTGGATGTGTAGAATGATTATATGTACCCACATTGAATTATTTTAATTCTTCCATAAAAATAAGAAAAATAGAGAAAACTTGAAGTACTTTGAATTATTGATTGTACTTTGCGATGAAACTCATCCATTTTTAATCCAATAAAACACATAAATTACAAATGGTTATTAAAGTTTTTTTTGGGGACATCCGTTTTAAGGGATTGCAACAATTTGAATTTCAAGGGTTTTACTCGGGAAATTAATTCAGCACCAATATGTGACACTAATATTCTATGAAAAAGGCGATGGCCAATTTTGTTCATTTTCTGCTTTCTGTAAGGTATTTATGTTGATGACACTTCCCGAAGAGATTCTATGAAAGGTAGACTTCACTCACAGTTCATGTATTTTATATGCCATACCTGGTGCTTGGAATCTATGAAGATATAACTTATTCTGGCCTAACTCTTAACCAAAACACCTCCAAATCAAACATTTCTATTTTCTACCTTACAGAACTTGTAGTTTGTTACCAAGGGACATGGGCAACATATCGGCACTCAAATGGAAAATTCGATGCATCCCACATTGATCCCACCCTTTGCACACACTTAATGTATGCATTCTTTGGTGTTCACCCCGATGGAGAGCTTCGAATAATAGACCCTTACCTCGATTTGCAAGAAAACTGGGGAAGAGGAAATATTAAAAAGTTTATTCAGCTTAAGGATAAGAACCCGGATCTAAAAGTTCTAGCTGCAGTCGGTGGATGGAATGAGGGATCAGAAAAGTTTTCAGAAATCGCCAATGATCCAGTTAAAAGAGATCGTTTTGTAACGTCATCTGTTGAGTTTGTGAAGGCACATGGCTTCGATGGACTCGACTTGGATTGGGAGTACCCAAATCAGAGGCATGAATTAATAATCCACGACGATAAGGCTAACTTTGTGATTCTATTGAAAGCGCTGAAAGAAGCGTGAGTTTCAACTATAATACTGTGAATTGCAATACATTTCTGTATATTTAACTTTGTATTTCTAAATTTTAGTCTGAGTCAAAATAATCTTCTACTAACGGCCGCTGTTGGCTCTGCAGAGTTCTCATCATCGGTGTCGTACAACATTCCAGAGGTTTGCAAATATCTGGATATTATTAATGTGATGGCTTACGATTTGCACGGTTCTTGGGACAATTTGACTGGCATTAATGCTCCACTCTACGAAGGACCACACGATGTTACTGACCTTGACAAACAGTTAAATGTCCATGCCAGTATTTCTTATTGGATAAATAACGGTAAGTTAACTGATTTTTTCCGTGGAAGTCAATTTATTTTTTTAAGTTTAGGTGCACCGAGAGAAAAAATGGTGTTGGGCTTGCCATTCTACGGCAGGACATTCACTTTGACTGATCCGAACAAAAATACACCAGGTTCGCCACATTTGGGAAAGGGTTTACCAGGGCAGTACTCTAACGAACCAGGGCACATTGGTTACAATGAAGTGTGTGAAAATATGCTTAAGGAAGAGTGGCATTATGTTTGGGAGGAGACGCAAAAAGTACCATATGTATACCGGGGAAATCAGTGGATTGGATATGAAAACCCAAGGAGCATTCAGTATAAGGCCCAGTATGCGCTGGACCATGGCCTAGCAGGAGTTATGATTTGGTCCCTTGAATCTGACGATTTCCATGGAATTTGTGGAGAACAGTACATTCTCCTGAAGACAATTCATTCAGTCCTAGAGGGCAAAGATGGGAATACGATTAGTCCGCCTCAGACCTCGCAATTGCCTGTAACTCATACTACAATATCTGCATCCGTGTGCGCTCAATCAAACGGATACCACCGTGACCCAATAGATTGTTCAAAGTTTTTCGTGTGTAACAACGGCGCAATATACTACTACCAATGCCCTCCAACTTTGGTGTTTGACCCCACCATCAATGGGTGTAACTATATAGATCAGGTAACATGTAACGAATAAGTTATCATTTAAAACTTTAAAATATATTTACATATATTGGCAACGTAAATAAAAGTTATTATTCAATGATAATGTATAGAACGTATATATGTATATACCTTTGAAAATGTTAAACATGTATGGATATGTACAAAAATAAAAAGTTAGAGTGATTTTGCAATTTCTAATTTATTAAACGAAAGCGTAGGTATTCAACTAACAATGTTAAAGTCACCTGCGATCTTTCATGAAGAAACGAGATTTGGCGAAAGTGGACCGTTCGATTGCAATCGAGATTTGTAAACTGTAACCACATTCTTCTTATTGACTAAAATGTATTATTATTAAAAGACCACACAAGTAGAATTCATTAGCTGAAATTAATTCATACGTATGTACATTGTTGAGAACACATAAAGTATATACGTAGGTATTTATCGATTATATTAGTATTGATTCTTGGACGCAGGTAGTACTTTTTCCGAACCATTTATAAATGCAGCTGCATTAGAGGCAAATAAGGATGTAAGGATGTGATGGATAGATAAATTGTTGACAGTTTGAAAATCGAAATATTGCTATAATTTTTTTTTCAATTTCATGTAAAATTTCATCGTTCTAGTCCCAGTCCCTTCTAGGTCTGACTATCTAGTACCCTGAATAAATGTTCATGCGAAAGGGCTACATGAAGAAAATGTAAAAATCGAGGTGACCTCGACAGTATTGGCCACAACATGGTCGCTGGAACGCTGGCAACATGTCATTAGAAACGGTGGGACTGTGTTGAACACTGAACACCAGCAAGAAACCCATGGTTGGACAGAGAACGACGGCTAGCGAGCTCTACTAGGGAAACTGAGGGAAAGACCAGCATCTCCGAAGGAAGAAATCCAAACAAGAACATCATTTAACATCGACCATGGTAGCCAAAACTTACATCCACCTTATTAAACAGAAGTAAGGATAGAAATATCCAAGTTTAAATTCAACAAGGCTACTGGATCTAATGGCTTACAAATGAAGATAGCTTGCTAGTGATCAGACTGTATAGTAGTGACGAAGACCAACATCGCTCTTACACGCAGAATAAACCATTATACGATGATAGCCAACACTTACTTTGTGCGTTGGACTGTGGAGCAATAGGTTCGAGGTTCGAATCCCAGCCAAAACACCTAAAAGGTTTTTCACGGACCCAACTCTCGCGAGTGTCTGACAAACATCCGAAAGTATAATTGTCATGAGAAAGCTTCTCCAAATAACAAATCGCCCTTCGAACACGGCATTAAACAGTAGTCCCCTTCCATTCGTGTAAAGAATACAACAAGCACAACACGAGTGGTTGTGAGAAGCTAGGCCCTGAGTCCCATCGACCTGATGCGCCAAATGTTTTTTAGCCAACACTTCCATTCAACTTTTTTATAAGCAGTTATTTTTATGGGATTATGACTACCCTATAACGTGAGGAGTGTATCACTCGCCGTGTATGCGAAAGGGCTACATTAAGAAAATGTAAAAATCGAGGTGACCTCGACAGTATTGGCCACAACATGGTCGCTGGAACGCTGGCAACATGTCATTAGAAGCGGTGGGACTGTGTTGAACACTGAACACCAGCAAGAAACCCATGGTTGGACAGAGAACGACGGCTAGCGAGCTCTACTAGGGAAACTGAGGGAAAGACCAGCATCTCCAAAGGAAGAAATTCAAACAAGAACATCATTTAACATCGACCATGGTAGCCAAAACTTACATCCACCTTATTAAACAGAAGTAAGGATAGAAATATCCAAGTTTAAATTCAACAAGGCTACTGGATCTAATGGCTTACAAATGAAAATAGCTTGCTAGTGATCAGACTGTATAGTAGTGACGAAGACCAACATCGCTCTTACACGCAGAATAAACCATTATACGATGATAGCCAACTTTTACTTTGTGCGTTGGACTGTGGAGCAATAGGTTCGAGGTTCGAATCCCAGCCAAAACACCTAAAAGGTTTTTCACGGACCCAACTCTCGCGAGTGTCTGACAAACATCCGAAAGTATGATTGTCATGAGAAAGCTTCTCCAACTAACAAATCGCCCTTCGAACACGGCATTAAACAGTAGTCCCCTTCCATTCGTGTAAAGAATACAACAAGCACAACACGAGTGGTTGTGAGAAGCTAGGCCCTGAGTCCCATCGACCTGATGCGCCAAATGTTTTTTAGCCAACACTTCCATTCAACTTTTTTATAAGCAGTTATTTTTATGGGATTATGACTACCCTATAACGTGAGGAGTGTATCACTCGCCGTGTATATTTTTGACCTACACATAAGACTATGCACTCTTTTTTCAATTGCACGGCCTGAAGTCGGGAGGAAGAGAAAATAGGATAAAGTTTTTTATGTAGTAGCTGGAGACTCAGGTGTTATTAGGTTTCATTACTCCGTTGGTGGTGTATTTTTTTTTTTTTTTTGGTTGCGCCAACGGATGTGTAATCTTCTAAAGATACCAGTAACCCTGGCTACTGGCATGCACGATTCGCAAACCTGAATACTCGATGCCAGGAATACGCCTAAGTACTAACCCACACCCTACACACTTCAACCAGTCTCCCCGCGGAACTACCGTTATGTATTACTTCGCGGGGCTGGTTAGCACTTTATGCTCTTCTTAACCTGTTCGACGTTTCTTGTTCTGAGGGGGCTTCCATTTGGGTTTGGTTGCTCTCCCTGAGCCTTTTCAGCCGCCGAAGTTCCTTTATGATCACCACTGCTGTTTGTTTCACGTTGCGTTTGATGTCAACATATGGTTAACAATGTTCTCCGGAGTTGGTATTTGTCCAATTATTTCCTCAATACCTCTGCGCTCCAAGCGAAAATGTGGGCACTGAAAGAGCACATGCTCTGCATCCTCTCTGGCCTCTCCACAGTTTGAGCAATTTGGAGATTTATCAAGCCCAAACCTGTTTAGATAAGCTGTGAAGCAGCCGTGTCCGGTTAAGAACTGGGTGAGATAAAAATCTGCCTTATTATTGACTGCGCCACTCTTGACAAAATTAGTCTCCGTGGTTGTCTCGGTCCTCCAATGTTTGTCATTATTCTGGATAAGGCAGTACACACCCGAGCAGCTTTGTCGCACGTTATTTCAAGGTGTTTCTTGTAAGCTAGCCTAGCGTCAATCATCACACCTAGGTATCTGATCACCGGTTTTGACATTATATTTTGGTTGCCTACCCTGATGGTGATTGCTTCTCTTTTCTTGCGGCTGCTTACTAGCACTGCTTCCGTTTTTTGTTCAATGAGTTCTAAACCGAGTGCTGTCATCCACCGTCTCACTTTTAGGATACATTCATTTCCAATGTCCTCTATTTCTTCCACGTGTTTTGCTGTCACTACGATTGCGATGTCATCGGGAAAGCCTATGATTTAGCCTCAGCACCCTATCATACATAAGGTTCCAAAGGATAGGACCTAGTACCGATCCTTGTGGTACTCCGCCAGATATGTGGTACTGTCTTACCCCATCGTCGGTATCGTAAAACAGGTACCGTTTCTCGAAATAATTTTATTTTATTTTGATTAGGAGCCCTGGTACCATCATTTCTCTAAGTGAGTACAAAATATGTCCCAGTTCGCAGAATTGAACACATTTTTGACGTCCAGTGTTATTACAGCACCGTATTTCTTTGCGCCTCCTCTCCATCTTCTGCCCTGGATAGCATCTTCAACGATTGTAGTTACCCTCCTTATAGCATCGATTGTAGAACGGGCTTGTCTAAATCCATACTGTTTGTTTGAAAGTCCCCCGGCTTCATATATTGCCACCTCCAGTCGTTTGCATATAATTTTTTCCAATATTTTACCCATTGTGTCTAACAGGCATATGGCACGGTATGACGAGGGCTCATCTGGCGGTTTTTTCCCTTTGGGCACCAGCACCAGACGTTGTTTCTTCCACTGCTCTGGAAAGACCCCTTCGGTTAGACACTTATTAAACATTTCTAGAAATGGTTCCGTGTTTGTTTTTATGGCTAACTTAAGGGCCTTGTTGACTTATTGTCCAATCCCGGTGACTTATTGTCATCGAACCGTTTGCACACTTCCAAAAGTTCCGTTTGCGTGACGGTTGTGATTTCATGTAAATCCTGGGGTGCTGCTATACGCTCTGCAGTTCACTGTGGTGGAAATAAGCCCGACATGCAAAGGGCATGAGTGCGAGGGTGCCCTAGTGGTGCCTTTGAGTTTTGCCATGACTGCCTTATAGGCTGTACCCCTGGAATTTACATCTGCTTGCTGACAGAGATCTTTAAAGTTGTCACTTTTGCTTCTCAGGATTGCTTTACCTTAGGTCTCTACGCCCATCTTTGTATTGCACCTGCAGGTTCTGGTGGGAGGGCAAACCTCTGGATCGCTGGAACAGTCTTCTCGCTTTATGGCACTTGCTGCGCAGCTCTGCTATCTCTTGGTTCCACCAATATACTGGTGGCCGGCGATTTGTTGACGTTTTCCGGACCATAGATGCATCGCATGCTCTTATTACTTGTTTGGTAATCTCAGCAGCCATAGCATTTGCTGTTCCTGGCCTTATTGCAGATTTTCTAAAGGTGAAAGTGAAAGAATCCTCGTCTAATGTGCCTATTTTCCACCCCATTCGTTGTGCCTTCTTTGGTGAGAGTTCCTGGTTGGATCTTTTCTGGTCTATTTTAAACAGGATTCCCAGGTGGTCGCTGTGGGCGTACGGTTTACTTACTCTCCACTTGGCGCCTCTCGCTAGGGAACTAGTCACGAAGGTGATGTCAACTACGGAACCTACGTCGTTTCTGCTAAAGGTATTCTCGCTTCACGTATTGAGCAGCATGACATCTAGTGACGATACCGCTTCGAGTAGTGCCTCACCTCTTCTATTGGTTCGAGTGCTGCCCCAATCAGTGGCCCATTCGTTCAAATCCCCATCCATGATTATTGGGCTACGGGCTCTAGCATCATCCACGACCCTATCCAACATACGCTGGAATTCTTCCAGAGTGCTGTTTGGGGATGCGTAACAACTATAGATGTGTACACCCTTGACCTTCGCTCGAACGAACCCAGATTGGGGTGTCATCATTTTTTCTTCGAAGGCGTAGTCTTCACAGGTCCAAATAGCAGCTCTTTTTGAGTAATCACCTACCCAGACTTTTTCGTCGAGAATCTTGTACTGTTCGGATAATATGGCAACATCTATTTTTGACTCACGAATAGCCTGTGTTAGGAGGTCCTGTGCCGCTTCGCAGTGATTTAAATTTAATTGCAGCACTTTCCTATTCTTTTTGCGGTTTTTTTTAGCTTCCTAGTATACAGGACATACTGCACTTCCTGCCGCGTGTTTGAAGTTGGTGCTCCCCTTTCCTTCGCAGAGCACGCACCTTGCATCATTGGTGAAGTTCTTGGAAAAATGGCCTTTCTGTTGTCCACACTTGACGCGATCCTCACTTCTGTTTGCCGTATTTGAACACGCTTTTGCTAGATGCCCGAAGTTGAGGCACCTAAAGCATCGCAGCGGTACCACTTTCTATTCGTATTCTGCATACCGACCATCCGATTTTAACTCTCCCAACCTCCAGAAGTTTTTTGGCAGCGTTTATGGATGAGGCCTGCATACCTCGTACTTCCTTGAATTGCTCGGACAGGGCTTGACAGATCTCTTCTTTGGTACTGACATCGTCTAGGTCTTTGCACTCAATCAGCACCTCGTGCGTTAGGGTCCTTACTTCCGCCAATTCCCCGAGAACTTGCCCTACTTTGCTTTTTCCATCTGCTGCTTTCTTGAGCTCAAGCAGTAACTCTCCCTTGGACGAATTACGTCCGACCCCAGACCATTTAACTCAAGGTTGGTCTTTACTTTTCGGGGTATATCGCAATAGGATGTTTCTCCAGTTTTTTTGATCACCAATGCGTCCGGGTTAACATGTATCTTGCCTGGACCTTTTTTTACCACTCTTTTCCATTCGGCTTTGTTGTGGTCTTGATTCGCGGTTTTTTCGCCTGCATCTTTGCCTTGCGGTTTTGCCGTCTTTCCTGGTTTTTTTTGGAGGGCTTTTTCTTTCCTCTCACTTTGGCACTTCTGGACGTTTTGTTGCACTGACGTTGCTGTTTTTTTCGTGACTATCTCAGCGTATGTCAATGTCGAGGGTTCTTCATTGCTCGGGGATCTAGTCCTTTTCCGCTTAGGTTCTGGTAGTTGCTTCAATGGATGAGAAGGCGCCGATTTGCTCATTTCGGATGACTCAATGGTTTGGGTAGCTTTAGACGTTCTATTCTTTACCACGTTGTCCTTCTCGGAATTTGCTATACAGTTGTAGTGTTTGCGTATATCACTAGTCAGCTTTCTGATTTCGTGGTGCACGTTTTTTTCCCTTTGATGAATTCTATCAACGTATTGATGTTCTTTCCCAGGGATTGCATGGCTTCACGTTTTCTCTTTCTTCGCTGTTTTCTATTCGCCTTTCTTCCTTGTTGGTTTCAGGCGTCAAGCTAGCAATTGGTGCTTCTGTGAGGTGGAAGTCCGGCTGCTTTTGTGGGGATGTCTGCTTCGTTACTGGTGCAGATGGCGTCCCTACGTCCTTACTATCAATCGCCTCCTCCATTATTTTTAGCGGCGGTGATCGCATCAGTACAGAACTTCTTCTAAATGGATTTTCCTCTGTACTTTCGATCCCTGACTTTTTTTTTCCTATATTTTTTTGTTCTTTTTTTCTGTTTTATTTATGCTTGTTTTGCTTTCTTTTTGATTCATTTTAATTGGATCCCACGAGTATGGGGAAAAGGAAGGTCCACCACATCAGAGACCCCTGTAATGTGGTAAGGCTACATTACAATCAGAGGGCGCCAGATATCTGGATGGCTCCGTTAGCGATGCTGTATGGATTTTTTGTCCCCAGCACTATTCAAACCTCTGCACGGGTCGCATAACACCTTGCCTTAGGGACAGGACGCTTAGTTACGGGCGGAATCTACTCGCCCTGTCACAAAAAATTCACTGGGTTTATGTGTTTTTTCCGTCACACGCTCTTGGTCGGGGACTGCTTATTGGTTATTCGCAGCTAACCTATATATCTATAGGTCTTTAAGCTATCCGCTGACCCCTCTGGTAGCCTAAGCTTGGCCCCGTGGGTGGTGTCTGAGTCGGGGAACATGTATGCATTCGGCTAGATTATTAATATTAACTACGATTGTGTTTACTCTAGATAGAGATGGAACAGCCGTTTTTATTAGAAAAATTGAGTAGCTATGGTTGGGAATCAACAACTTTCTAAAAGAAAGGAGATCTCGTGAATCGGACCAATTACAGAGATATTAATCTCCTCAAAATCACGTGTTAAACAATTAAATAAATTCTACTTTACAAAGGTGGAGTGTAAGAATTTTTGTCAAAAAGTTACTAAAATTTATTGTTTCACCATAGCTTATAAGGGGTTACATTCAGCCAAATTAATTTTTGAGTGCTGACATCTATTGAGAGTAGCTTAGACAAGCCCAAAAGGTTTTTGCCAATGCTCACACATATTCACAGACGGGAAGCAAATTGCAACAAAAACAATGTAAACAAATGGGTTTTTGCAGGAAAGAGGGACGAAAGTTTAATATCTCTTTACTCAATGATTTCTGCTCAATGATTTCTGGACAAAAATTACTAAAAAAAAAATAATAAAAAGAATTGAAAAAGACTAGACCTTAGCAACCACGAGAGGAACTTGGATCAGAACCATTGCGAAACCGTAGAGTATAATCAACTCCTAGTAATTACATTAGTAGATTTCCTAAAAGTGTTTGACAGAATAAAAATATTCTGCATCATGGGGACGTAGAGCAGGTAGAATCTCATGAGATAACCAATTCCGTAAAATCTTTCCCTGTATTGGTCTTGGCTGGCCGGCTTTTGGGTAACTAAAGCAGATACTTAAAAGCAACATCCCGATGCACCAATGCGTTCTATCTTATGATTCAGGAAAGTTAACCCTAAAAGACATGCTATTAATCGGCTCCAGGTTACGACATCAGACTAATAGTCAGGAACAGAATCCGCATAGCACAAAATTGAAAACAATGTTCAACTTTGAACACAACACGCTATTTAATGATGTATATATGTTTATTTGATTACATCTCTGCAGCATGGTTATGGTCGCTCCTAGCATTAAAAACAAAACACTGACACATTTAATATGTGAACAGTAATAATACAATTCAAATACATACATATGTAATATATAAAATTGTTTATTTACATTGAGATTTATTTCATATATATGTACTAAAAAGTTGTAAAGAAATACATTATTGTACATGGTAGAGTAGAAAAATTAAATAAACAAAAACAAAATTTCTTATTCACTAATTGTTTTGATTTCTCACATAAAACAAACTTTATTTCTTGGACAATTATGATAAATATCACTATTCTTAAAAGACATGGTTAAGTCGGCCTCATTACTTATTCTCTTCGTGTATTTCTTTTAAATCTGGCAAGTTCCTTAATTACCAATCTTACGAGCATGCACATCGCTATTACATTTGAAAATATAAGCATATAAAACACCTTCTCCCATCCATGACTCGATATCATTCCTGCCAGCAGAGGACCCACAGCAGCCCCTGAAAATATAAAAATTAAATATGAGAACAGGTGTTTTATTTTCGTTTAACATTACCCACCAATGGAACCGGTTCCATCTATTATAGCGGTAACAGTGGCTAAAGCTTTTGCATTGCCTTCCAAGGAGCTATGTTGTCCTAACTCAGCGCTGACTGATGTGGTTATTAATGCATAGGGACCATTGACGAATATACCCCCTAAAAGAAGCAGGACGATGCTGATTGACAACGAAACAGCTCCGTAGTAGTAATACAATAGCAGCTGCAAAAGAATCAATTATATTTTACCTTAACATAGTAATGTGGAATATAACTTACGACCGGACTAGCCAACAGGAGCATAACTGAACACGTAGTCGCCGACATACCAGTGTAATCGGATATCATACCCGCTGCGATTGCACCAATAATACCTCCAAAATCAAATATTGTTGATACATCTGCACTTACGCTTGCACCCATTGCAGCTACAGTACATAACAAGTTAGTAAAATAAGAAAAGGTGCAGCCTAAATTTATTTTTCAACTTACTGGACGATTGAATGTATAGTGGCAGCCAGTAAAGGAATGTGTAGCTTACAAGTTTCGAAAAAAATAAGCACAAGGAAAAATCAACAACTCCTGGTATGTTCAGAGCTCCGATTAGCCCGATTGGTCTTCTTTCATGTGTAACTGATGGAGTCCTTTCCAAAATAGGTGTTCTTTCTGTAGGACGGTAGCTCACCTCCTGTGTGTAAATGAATATGACGGTTAACTCTAAGAAATTATTCTATGTTTTAAGACGGTAATGCTTATTTGGAATACAAAGCCAAACAAAAAACTAAAATGAGTTGATTGTACCATTCATAAAATAGTATGTATATTAGCTGTAAAATTAATCCAAGGTAAAAAAAACTGGTCAATAAAGTGCGAAAGCCGCGTACGCATTCATATCAACCGAACAGACAAAAGTTGGTACATAGTGAATGACTTCACTGGTTCAAGGTTTGAATCGTATTAAACATCAAAAATAAAAACCCCACAGTCCTGCTTCTCGCGAACATTCAAGAGATTAAAGGATGACGAAAAACGTTCCCTTTTATTTTAAAGGTATATCACACACAACACGAATAAATACGAGAAGCTAGAAACTATTTGAAGCTAGAAGCTATTTGAAACTGAAATAAATAAATTAAATACCAATTCCAGTCCACTGCCAAAAAAATCCAAATTGGCCCAAGTTTACATATATATTTATTTTCCAATGTCGGCTGCAAGGCCATCGGATGACTGAATGATGGTTTCTTTCTGGCAGACTAAATATTAATTTCTTTTCGTTTTTCGTATCACTGTAGCATATTCCAGGCAGAAATAATGGTGTTCTAGAAGGTTTTGTCCGTGTTGAGGTAAAATGTATTTCTTGTTTAGGATATTAACCTTTTCATTAACACCCTGCTATATTTCTATCAAGGGTCGTTCTTTGACAAGATAACTGAACAATTCAATTTTCACGAACTTGAAAGACAACAGCCAGTTCTGCTATATGAAACCGAGTGCTGGATGACAAGCAGGAAAGCGAGCAGATTTTGAGCACTTTCGAGAGAAAATTGTTCGGTCATATATGCGATGAGGGCGAATGGAGAAGATATAACCGAGAACTCTATGAGCTGTAACTAGTAGTAGATGTAGTTCAAAAAGTCGAAACACGTCTCGGGCACTTCGAGCGAATAGACAATAATGGAAGACCGAACCTCCGTTTTAGAAATCAAGCTATCGCGGATGCCAGAACGCTTTGTCTGGACAACTGGAATCAACGTGCCCGGGATCGCAGAGAATGGAAGGGTGCCGAGTCTCAGGCAGAGATTCTTCATGGGTCGGGAGCCCGTTAAGTAACTAAGTTAGTATAAACCAGTGCTAGTATATTATTAATGTAGTAATTTTTTATCAATACAATATCATCAGCATGGATAGATTCTTTATAAATAAAATCTATAAGACTACACTATAAGTGTAATATTTATATTCCTATACATACTATTGTATCACTGAACACAATCTAGTTCGTAACTTATGCGTACATGTACACGTATTCCAATAAAATTATTAATTTCGATTCTGTTTACCAAATTAAATTTAGAGATGAACAAGGAAACATTCACAAGTGTCTTTATCGATAACGCACTTACATTGTAATAATTATTAAAATACAACTAATCTACGCTTTTTATCTATAGGGTGTGGATGTAAATCCTTAATTCCAGTGGAAATTATCAAAGGGAGAAAGTTAAGCATGCACTTACAGAATCCATACTGTTCATATTAGATAAATCGTCAACACCAGCCTAATGATAAGAAGATATTTATGTATTTAGTAACATGCAATATTTAAATTATTAGTATATACACATAAATATCCCACAGCATGTACAACTATCGTGTATGTCATTATAGCCAACTTACCGCATCTCGGAAATCAGCAGAACCATCTTCAAGGTCAGAGGAATTGGACGGTCGCCGCTCAATTGAAGGTAATTGATTAAATCCCACGAGTTCAGGCGAGTCCACAAGAAATAGAAACATGATGAATCCTGCCACTGCCATTATGACACCAGGCATCATAAATGACATAGACCAATCCTTCTCAACATAGTGGGCTGCTATTAAAGACCCCAGTATATTGCCAATCGAGGTGTGGCTGTTCCATATTCCGAAAATGAGACCTCGTTTCGATTTACCAAACCATCGACCAACAACAGTCACGACACCTGGCCACCCTGTCGTTTGAGCTACACCAGCACAAGCTTGTACTATTAAAAAGTACCATAAATTGTGAATGTTATACGGCTTTGCAATGCCGAATAGATACGTGAAAACGGCTGATATCATCATTCCGAAAGAGAGGAAATATCTCAGCGATACACGTTCGGCGACAAAACCGGAGGCAAACATTGCTGCCGCATAAGAGAAGAGGAAGGCAGAGTCCAGGGTGCCAAAAAGTGTGGGTGCATCAGGTCCATCTACGTTTAACCAAATTTATAGGTGTATAATGATCTTACTCATAGCACTTACCAAATGGGGGATAGCCACAATCAGTTGTCGAATTGTCCGGATTTGTGCAATTTGTATGAAGGACTGATTTTACTACCGAAATTGGTTTTCTTGTCATGTGGTAGCACGTATATGCAATATATGTTAGTGCTAGAATCGATGTTTTGTATCTGCAAAAATGAAAGGTAAATTTAAATGAATTCGTACAAGATTCTGTCCGATATGTCGTGGAAGATAATGTGATGTATTATTCAACAGAACAAATAAATTTTATAAATTTTATTATAAATGTATGTATACACATGTTAATAATTACATATTTACACGGTCGTGCAGCGCCAAATTTCGTCAACATAATTTAAAGAAATAAATGTTTAATTTTCACTAACCGAGCGAAGAAAAATAAAACGTTTTCAAATGATGAACTCCCTTGTAAATTTGTGATATCAGCTCAAAGTCATGTTCTACGGCAAATATGACATTTCAGTCTTGCTTAACTTAAGAACCTGGTGGCCAGGTGTGAACCGATAGGGTAAAGTCTTTGGACAATCCTTATCGGCAACGCTTCAAGAAGACTCACTGCCTCCTCGTGGCGGCCGCCGGGCAACGGCTCCTATGTTAAGGAAACTACCCACAATCAGATCAACCTGCTACTGGCTTTGTGCCTCTCTGGCTGATCAGTTTGATGGATTTGTGGAATTAGCATAAGGCCGGCTAAAGTGAGCGACGATGGGGAGAAAACCCCATTATCAAATCCCTAATCCAAGGTGGAACTGCATACACCGATGGATGCATGGCTAAGAGGGTGCTTAGTCGCTAGTATGCGAACTCCGAATACCTGGCGCCCTTCGGTTTTAAGTCAGCCTTCCTGTGGCATACCGGGCTCCACCATGGGCGACCTCCCTTCCCGTGGGTCCAAAATTCCTATAAATATAAAAACAAACAATGAGAAGGATGCATCTCAGATCGCATCAACCTTGGGTTCTGCTGTTGAGCAACCCTCTGTATCCCGAGGCGCTACTGAGCACTCGACGGCCAACGCTACCTTGGCCTCTACTTCTCGGTCTGCTGTCGAGCAGCCGAACACCCCTGAACGTTTAGAAGGCGTTGCCACATGGGCCCCTTTGAAACCTTCCGCTGCGGTCAGAACCGGGGATGTGGAATCTACCACATCTGATTCTGACGCGTCCACCATTGTTGATGCCTGTAGTATCATCACGGAGAAATCCGGTTGCTCTTCCATTGGGAAGATGCTTGGTGACCTACAGATCCCACAACAAAAGGATGGATTTTTCAAACTGACCTCTAAAGAAAGAAGGCGGTTTAAGCATGCGCTTAGAACTTGCAAGAGTAGAGAGAGCGCTCTCGCATACTCAAAGATTGCCACCCCTACTCAACGCGAAACTAAACGTGTCAGATCGGAGGATCAGACACCAATAGAATCGGTCGCCAAGAAAGTCAAGGCAGGACCTACACCTGATACTCCCACTTACAGTCAAGTGGCCAGTACCATCAGGTTAGGTGTTGTCCCGACTGACTTGTCCACTCAACCCCTCTCAACTGAGCAAATGGCACTGTTTCAAGAGGCGGTTATAGACACCTCGACTGAGATGAGCAATAGCGGCGTATGGCCGCATTTTTCTGGTTCTCATCACAGATCGGGGTGGCTAGTGTTCATATGCTCAGACACTGCGACCGCTGAGTGGATGCGCTCGAATTTCGAGAGGATCAGAGCCAAAAGTGGACTGAACGTGACACTTGTGGAGGAAGAATTTTTCCCTAAACCACATATTGTCCGAGGGTTCTTTCCACAAAGTCTGGAGCTGTCCTCAGAAAAGATTTTGGCGACAATAACCGCTCAAAATGCTGGCCTGCAGGCCAATTCATGGAAGGTTATCAAGAGGGAAAAGGATGGTGCACTCCTTCACCTCGTGATGGCTATTGACGACTCTTCCATGAATAGGCTAAACACCTGTAAAGGCAAAATTAGTTACCGCTTCGGCCAGGTTAAGCTGATCTTAAGGAGCACCGATAAGATAACAGCGTCTGGCTGCGGTACCTCCGATAAGGAGGTAATTGGACCTTCACCTGACTGCGGAAATGTGTCCGACAGACAGGATCCCCAGCCTGCTCTCTCGTCTAACAGCGCCACTGGGCATGTTAGTCCCGGCGATTCCAAAACAACCAAAACAACCATAGCTAACCCGGCAACAACATCTGCCCTTTCGACCACCAGCGCCACTGGGCATGGTGCTCATAGCGGTTTCGGAAATCAGCCCACTAAGCAGGTTCCACGACCAACTCCTTCAACCAGCAGGGCCATAGGGCATGCTGGTCCCTTCCGTTCTGGTAACAGAACAGTAGCTAGATCTGTGGATCGCTACCGTAGAGGTGGCACTAGCTACATATCCCAAACGACCGGCACCGTAGCCGGTTCAACTCGTCCAGCAAGCGGCGCCAGTGGGCACGCTTACTGCCATGAAGAAGAGTCGGTCAGGAACAGACCATTGGGTCGTCCAAATCTGGCTGTTTGTCGTAGAGGAAAAGGCCCTAAAAAAGGCCAACTACTCAGACAAGCTAGATCCTCCAAGGAGGACTAAATGAGCACCATTAAGGTGTTACAGGCGAACCTGCATCACGCTAAGGGCGTGTCCGCTACCCTTAGCAAGCGGTTCGCCGATGAAAATATAACCCTTGGCCTTATCCAAGAACCTTGGGTTATCAGCGGACACATTAGAGGTCTATGGAGTACGACAAGTAAGTTAATTTACAAATGTGGGGAGTCAGTGCCAAGGGCGGCCTGCTTGATCAGCAAATTTATTAACTTTCTCTCTATTCCAGAATTTTTGACTAGAGACCTGGTGGCCCTACTGGTAGAGGTTCCGACCGAGAGGGGAACACAGAACATCGTGTGTGCCTCGGCATATTTCCCCGGCGACGACGACAACATTCCGCCCACAGAGGTCCAGGAACTAATACAACACTGCCAGAAACGCAACCTACACTACATCATAGGTTGCGATGCCAATGCGCATCACAAGATCTGGGGCAGTAGTGGCATCAATAGAAGGGGTGAGTGTCTTTTAGAATATCTTATTAGTAATCGTGTAGATATTGTAAATAAGGGCTCTAAACCAACCTTCATAAATGCGATTCGCGAATAGGTACTTGATCTCACACTCGCTAGTCCATTTATTTCAAACTCAGTAGTAAACTGGCATGTGTCAGATGAAGCCTCGTTGTCCGACCACTTGCACATCAGGTTCGACATTCCGGGTAGACTGACACATGACTCTTCTAGATATGATCCCAAATCCACGGACTGGAATCTGTATCGAGGACTTGTCCTCTCAAAATTAGATACGCTAATCCCATCTATTGCGTCCACGTGGGACCTAGATGAAGCAGCTTATCAATTAAACAATGTGTTGCTTACCTCCTATCATAGCAGTTGCGTCCCCAAAACCAGTGTGTGTAGACGTAAGGTTCCCTGGTGGAATGACCAACTTGCTAAGATTAGGAAAAAGGTTAGAAGACTTTTCAACGTTGCAAAACGCACGAAGAGTTGGGACGAATATAGATTCGCTCTCACTGAATACAATTCAGAATTAAGACGATCCAAACGCGCTACATGGAGAAAATGCTGTGAAAACATAACTGACATGCCAGTAGCGGCACGCATCCATAAAGCACTTGTAAAGGATCAGGCAAATAGTGCAGGTTTACTCAAAAAGACTGATGGTACCTACACGTCGGACCAAATGGATACACTTAGAACCCTACTTCAGGTTCACTTCCCAGGTTCGACCACCTGTGCATTCCGCACACACTCGAACGCAGCTGACCATAGGGTCTGTATCGCCAGTAGAGTGAACAGTTTATCTGGTAAAATATTCAGGCCTAGTGAGCTGCCTAAATCATACAGACCCATTAGTCTAACATCTTTTGTTCTTAAAACTATGGAGAGACTCATTGATGTTCACATTAGAGGCCGAGTAGATTTGTCCATCCCTCTACACTCAAGCCAATTTGCATATAGAAAAGGTAAATCAACCGAAGGCGCTCTTCACTATCTTGTCAAGAAGATAGAAGGAACTTTACGTTCCAAGGACATAGCCCTATGTGCATTCCTGGATATTGAGGGTGCTTTCGATAACACTGGCTACGATTCAATAGCAAGGGCTATAAGTAGCAAAGGTATCGAAGATTCGACCAACCAATGGGTTAGAGCCATGCTCGAAAGTCGGATTATTACTTCCTCCTCCGGAGAAGTGTCTGTATCTGTGAACGCAGTTAAAGGTTGCCCCCAGGGGGGCGTCCTTTCTCCACTTCTGTGGTCACTAGTTATCGACAGACTCCTAGCAGATCTTTATAGATCAGGCTACATCGCCATTGGTTATGCAGATGACCTGGCGATCATTGTTAGTGGTAAACACGGTTTGACTATTTCTAGCGTCATGCAGGGTGCTTTACTACACGTTTTAGAATGGTGTAATAGCGAGGGTCTTTCCATTAACCCTAGCAAAACCATTCTAGTGCCCCTTACTCACAAAAGATTGGTCAATCTGGGACCTATCACCATAAAAGGCACCACATTAGTGTGCTCCAGTGAAGTCAAATATCTCGGAGTCATCCTTGATAAAAGACTCAACTGGAATACTCATATCAAGTCCGCCATAGAACGCGCCACCAGGGCCATGTGGGCCTGTAGACGCCTCTATGGTAGAACTTGGGGTCTCAATCCTAAAATGATTCATTGGATATATACAATGATAGTGAGGCCCATTATCACGTACGCAGCCATCGTATGGTGGCCAAAACTACTTGAACGGACAACGGCTGCAAAGCTTCAGAAGCTACAAAGAATAGCCTGTCTCGGTATCTCAGGTGCCATGCGTACCTGCCCTACGGCAGCTTTAGAAGCCATCGTTGGGCTCACGCCTCTACAAATCTTTATTAGGAAGACGGCTGCTAGATGCGCTATCAACTTGCAACTAGAATACAAGTTTAAGGCAGTTTAAGGCTGAAAATTCTTGACTCAATCCCACAAAGAGACATGCTCTGCACTGTACCCGACGTTATGGTCAGTGAATACTGTTTCGGTAGGTTATTTGAGGTTAATATATTAGACCGTGCAGACTGGTCTAATGGTGTTCCTACACTGGACCCTAGAGGTCTGATATGGTTCACAGATGGATCAAAGATGGACTCCGGAGTGGGTGCTGGTGTCTTTGGACCCAATACCAAAGTCTCAATACCTATTGGAATGTGTCCCACGGTCTTCCAGGCTGAACTCCATGCCATTGAGATCTGCGCCAAAATAAACCTTAGTAAGAGAATCAAGGGCGCAATAATTTACATCTTCTCAGATAGCCAGGCAGCTCTCAGAGCTCTGTCGTCCAACTTAATGGACTCCTTAACGGTTAAATGCTGTTAGACATAATAGTGTGGTACTCGGATGGGTTCCAGGTCATCAGGGGATTGCAGGCAACGAATCTGCAGATGAACTAGCTAGGGCTGGCTCAGGATCTGCGTTCATTGGACCTGAACCTTACTGTGGCGTCAATTGGGCTTATGCCACAGCATAACATATTACTTAAATTAGCAATAACTCCATTGTGTCATTGTGCTCAATGCGTTTCCTAACATGCTTAAAATTTTCATAATTCTCTGAGAGAATTATCCGTTTTATCATTTTCATCGTAGAGAGTAAGGAAATGAACCTATGGTGTATCTAAAGTTTACGAAACATCACGAGGGAATAAAACTAAACGGTTTGATTTGATTAACTTACCTGAATCACAATCAGTTTTATGGGCCGTTTAGTGACATTTCGGTTTTTATAACGCACGATCTAAAAATTTTTTGTAAACTATTGCTTTCTGGAATCCGGGGGTTCGGAGGTAGACGGTAATGTTGTTTGTCAAATTTGCCATGCACGAATTCGTCAAAGAGTAAAAATTTCCTTCTTTTGTTACAATATTGGAAAACATAAGTAAATAAGTAACTAAGCGACACAAGAACTTACCCCGTCGCTAAAAATGGAACAGAGAGGTAAAATCACAAAAAGTAAACGAACGCTAAAGCTACGAAATTTGCCCACTTTTTAAACGTCAAATGCAAATGTATACAAATACACAAACAACAAAAAATTTCGTACAGGTATCTAACAGATTTGACAGATTTCATAAACAGATTTCATACTCGGACAGGACTTTTCATAGATTTTCTTTAATATTCGTTGTTTTAGGAGAGTACGCGAATCGAGTACCCGGCGTGTGTTGCTTCGCAAAACATTTTACTTGCATAGAGCGAAAAACTTGTCTCACAAACTGCCAGCGATTTTGACCAAAGTTCACAGAAACACAATCAGGCCAATAATTAATGTCAATCGGTTCAGTGGTTACAAACAGTAATACAAAAAAAAAAAAAACGTCTGCAGCGACATCGCAAACCATACACCTCTAAACCATTCGCGCGTGAACTCTATCTTACAAGAGTGGATAAAAAGATGGTTAACTTAAACAACATCAGACCCGAATCGGGCAACAGCCAAGCACATGGTGTGGCCTCGAGGAAAAACTCCCAAGAAAGGGTCTTATCTCCATTTGATGATAAATAAAGTCCTTATCAGGTTAGCGTTAGAATCCCTTATGCCGATGATGTCGTTCTTTTGGTGACAGAACTGACTTCTTGCCAACGACAAACTGCGATGTGGAAAGGCTACTACATCGGACACAGGACCATCACTAGGTGGTCTAACGTGGTCCTCCGACTACCTCCCCACATAGACTCTTCCAAACGGAAATATATGGTATCACCGAGGCCTACAGGAGTCTATCCACTGTAAACAATAATAAAACAAACAAAAAGATGTAAAGAGGAACCGAAATCCCTTAGCTCTACGCACGGAATCACGCTATGCTAGATTCCGGGACATATGAACTTTCAAGGAAATGGTTGATGAGTTCGAACTAGCTAACTCGCCTCCTAAAACCACCTTAAAATTTGTAACGAACATGGGCTGATTCAGAAGGGCCGCTCCTGCTGTGGATTTGTCGGCACCCAAGTGAGACTTCAGTCACCCCAAACAACCTACCTACAAACTTATTAGAATGTATGTACATATATGGATGTGTATGGAGATATGCAATCATTCTGTAACTATGCTAACAACATTCTGTAACTATGGTTCAAACGCACAAAATGACATGCATGGCTTAAAATTGTAATTGAATCCAACTAAGCCGCAAAGAATACAAAGGGAGTAATTTCTATTACTGGTAAAAGGTAAAAAAGACACTACATATCCACATACTATGTATGTACGTACATATATTCAAGGCTAATCGGATTTATTTTTTTATCATTTATATTAAAGATAAATGGATAAGTGCTTTAGATATAATATAAAAATGTATATATGTACATCTAGTGCCCATAACACTATACTTACAGGAAAAATTTTGGAAATAGTGTACGAGGACAGCATTTTCTTGATAGTGTTCCAATAATCCTGATACCAAAAGGGACGTCGTTATAATTTGTGCTCATTCTCCTTGCTTTAAGAATCATCTGACTATCACTTGAATTGTCATCAAGAAATCAACGTCGTTCACTTTCTGGGGTGCCTATGTACATATAAACAAAGAAGTTAGCTTATCAAACTGCTGTAATGTGAAGCTATTTAGTTAGGCACAGCCCGCATCGAAACTATGCACACTGAATCATCACACATTCCACAGAAGCACGACAGAACTGCGTATAGTTTACAAAAGCAAGGCAAACACTTATCTACTGCAATGCTGGCAAAAAGAAAAACCTTTCGTTTCCTTCACGTTTGCAAAAGAATTTAAACTTGACTAATGTGATTTCTAAGTTTTTGTTGAGCAATTTTAGTCTTCATAAAATTTTCACACCATATTTCTTATTTTTAATACAACTTTCGTTATTGAAAATAGAGCCAGAAACTCACCGAAGTTAAAAATGTTCGCAAAGTTGATCTGTGACTGACATTCAAACTGACTTTTGACAAGAAAACAAATATTTTACTTGTCTGTTATAAGTATTGCCAGGATAAAACAAAACTGTAAATGTGGTCTTCATAATATTTTAAAAGAACGCTTATATCTAGGAGCAAACACTTATTTAGTTTTCATTTTGGCTTGGAAAATATTAATAATTTGGTATGAATAGGATTTTCCTTAATAAAAGGATATGTACATGATCTGATTAAACGTCACTTCTTAAATCACATTTATTCACTGATAAGAAATTAAGAGTCTTCTCGGAATGGAAAGTTGATTATATAAGTATGGTTAGTTTATGGTATTACATATATATATATATATGCATATGTATATACATATATAATTATTTTATTTGTCAATTGCTATTTTAAAAATTAACAAAACGACATGTTCCCATATGGTTTATGCTATGCACCAAAAAATAAATCTGGGATATCAAAATATTTTAATTTTTGCAAGTTTGACTTGCAATTAAAATTAAGATATTTTTTTTGCTTCAACCTCGAATCGCCTGTTAATAGGTAATGCTTTCAACTCACTTGAATTGTGTGTCGACTAGTCGGATTACATTTCCCAATGGAAGTAAAAGTTTCTCTGTGGCAACTGAATATACAATATTGAATTCTGTATGGTATACTTTTGCACCGATAGAAACAGTAATCCCAGATTTGAATTTTGTTTGAGTTAAAGATATTTTATGTGCAAAGTCAAAACTAAAGCTATAAACATGCGTAGATTTCGAATTTCCTTTCAGTTTTTTTTTGTTGCAGTTATTACCCAGTTAATAATTAACGTTTTGTTTAGGTACCTTCCTCAAGAGATGGAATATCACTCCACACACTGTCCTCCCAAGTTTCTGTTTCTTAGTCCCAATGTCGTTTTTTTGAAACCCATTTTACTTAACTTTACTTTTGTTTGTTTAAAATCAGGGGTTTTGGTGTTGGATCTTGAATACTAACATAGCAAACAATTAATGAAACAGATGGTAGTAGGTTGAAAAGATGTTGCGAAATACATATTTAAATATCTCTTACTAACAAGATCGTAAATAATACTTCATGGCAAATGGATCCAATGTTTACATAAATACTACGGATATTGAATGTGTATAGTTGCAACTTAAACAAACGACCTTTCATTTTAAATCTGAACGCACTGTCACAGTGTAGTACAGTGGGCGAAAAGTTTCGGCAGCTGGTATAGGTATATTTGAACCCCCGGATTTGGCGTCTATTGTCAAATTTTTTCATGAATATTGATTACTGAACTATTCAATTTGATTTGTAGAATATCATCAGAGGATTCCCGCTTCTAAACTATATAAACAAGTTAAGTAGCTGTGTCCATCAGTTCAAAAAGAATTATTGGCTTTAGAACTAATATTTTGTTCGCCTAGAAAAAAAAAACTTTGAACTTGGCTTCATGAAATTTCTTGTCAATTTCTAAACTTTTTATGAGCATTCAATTTCTTTGCAAGTACTCAGTAATACACCATATTTCATAACTTGTGTTTTTATACGTAAACGTCTAGACAACCCAAATATACTTGACATACATTAGGCATTAGGAAAAAACGTGCCCGGCGTTAGGGTGCCAATTTGTTGGTTACGGAATAGTGACCTAATAAAATCAGTAACTTAATTTGTATTTAATCAAAAGAAATTCTATTGAATTCAAATTCATTTTCATTCAATAACAAACATTTTTAGTGTAAAAAACATTCTACATAAGAGAACAGTACGATTTGTCTACCTCTTCCGGAGCTAACCCAGCTATTTCGTTGGCTTTCAATTCCAAATAAGTATTTTCATTCTTTTTCACTAACCAATCAGGTAAAGGCTTGGACCAGTCTTCGGGAGGACTATCACGTTTTTTCCATGTCGTATTTGCATAATGAGCCCTTAAACGTTGGTTTCTTCGAACCTCCTCACTTTTTATAACCGCCTCACCAGCATCGCTATCATTTCCTTTGGAATCTGTATATTTAACACAATTATGGTAGTCATTTAGCCATTGGCTGCAGTCAGAAGATTCTCCGTGAATGAAATATTGGTGGAATCTGGCTTTTATGCTTGTGCAATCACTGTATTCCTCTCTGTACATTTGACATGGACGAATCTAAAATTCAGAGTTATGACAGCGCGAGAACTAAATATATATGTATGTATCTTTACCGCCCAGATATCTTTTAACTCCTTCCTATTTCCGTTCACATCAGATTTGTCCATTTCTTCACCCATTCTTTAGTCTCGCCCTACTAAGCAAAAGGCTAAAGCCTTGTTTCCTCCCTAAAATTTTCAAAATATATTTCTGTCAAATTTGATTTAAATGTCACTTTGAAGTTTGCGATGACAGACAAGGCAATCTCCACGTTTGGGCGAAAAACATTTACTTGAATACATGTACACTGAAAGAAACCCTTAGGTCTGTTCCCGTACTAACCAAAACTGAAAAATTACGAAAAATTATCAAATTCTGTTCCCGTACACTAAATTTTCGTAGTTTTTCACAGAAGGGACCGCACACGTGAGAGTAAGCAATTACCCCTATCTGTGAATTTCAGTCTTTTTTTTGTGTTAGTTATCAAAAGTAAATTCAGACAAAATATGTAGGTCCGTTCGCGTACTCTCCCAAAATAACGAAATTCACGAAAATCTACGAAAAGTCACCAAATCCTGTTAGAGTACGCAAAAGTATCGTACTTTTTGACAGAAGAGAGCGCTCTAAAGAGAGTAAACAATTTCCCCATGCTACGAATTTAGTGCAGGAATTTTCTGTGCACAGATTTAGGAGATCTGTTAAACCTGTCAGATACCTGAAAGAAATTTTTTGTTGTTTGTGTATTTGCATACATTTGCTTTTGACGTCTAAAATGTGGGCAATTTCGTAGCTTTCGCGTTCGTTTGAAATTTGATAACCTACGAATTTTGGTGCAGAAAGTACGCGAACAGACCTAATGATGAAAAAAAGATGAAATGTGTTTATAGAATGCTAAATACTTCTTAATACATTTGTATATTCTTAAAATCCTTATCAAATCGTATGAAAAATACATTCATTCATGATTTTTTGCTCACAGATCTTTCTGACGTCTAAAAAGTGGGCAGTTTTTTGCTCGATGCTCTTTTTGAGAGTTTTTAACCTCCACTCTTTGAAATTGTCCAATCTGTGAATTTTGGTGCAGAAAGTACAGGAACAGACCTATTATTTCTATAATTTGTTAGTAAAGGGAAAGGAAAAAATAAAAAAATTGGTGCATGTACCGTATGGGGTCTACACACATAAAGGTTGGACCATTCAAAAACTACAAATACTTTATAGAACCTGTTCTCCCAAACAAAAATAAGGCTTTTAAATTTATTCAATAATATTCTTTCTGATGGGTATATCCTTCTAAGTTGGAAGATATCACCCATCATTGCACTATAGAACCTCAAAAAACACAAAAATTTTATTTGTAGGTATCAATCAATGTTCACTCTACGAAAATTGACAAAAATTCTTCAAAAAAATTTAGGAGGTATATAATTCTCTAAAATGTACCCGAACTTTGTGCAGAGCCAAGCCCAATTTTTGAGGGCATTAATAGGTCTTAGTTAGAAAAACAAGATTTAAATTCAATTGTTGAAAACTTTGTAAACGTAGAATGTGAAAAATCCAAATATTGGAGTGAACAGCCATTAGTTATTTTAAAAACCCGTGTAAAAATATTTGTAAAAATGTAGTCTAAAAGCTTAACATCAAATAATAGTTCTCGAATACACAACTTTAATCCCAAAATATTTATTGATATTTAACTTTATTCAGATAAAGTAGATTGAAAAATTTCATTCTATGTATCAATGGGTCATTGAAGTAAATCGACAGAAATAAAGTGTGTGTACATGAATATGCACATACGTACATATATGTATGTATATAAATATGTAGGCACACATACATATGTACATATAATGTTAGTATAGATTTGTCATCGTTTTGATAAAAAAAAACTGAAACTACTTTCTCATACAATTTTTGTGGAACTTTTTCCAATATAAAGGTATAAAAATATATCTATTTCAATATAACAAATCAAATAAAAACAAAATTAGCTAAAATACACGCTACTACTTTCTATAAAAACAAAACTGCAAAGAACCTATGCTATGCTACGTCATTCGATGGTATGACTCTTTGGGTGACTTCACTTGCTGTCATGGGCGACCGTCCTAATTTATACAACATATTTATATAAAAACTAATTATTGAAATTTTGAAAGTGTTTTTCCTGCAAAAGAAACAAAAATGTCAATTCAGAAAACTTTAAAGCTCAAAATTATTTCTACTCACACTAAGCAATATTCGAACATCATTCTTTTACAAATCCAGCGTAAATAGCCAAAAAATGAGTTATACTTGGTATACAGGCACTTTTGGGCGTGGCGAGCCATCACTTTTGGTCGATCCACAACATCTCCGTGATGACGACTGATAGCCCGTACGGTATTAAGGTTTCTAAAATAAAAAAAATAATAATACATAGTATATTTTAATCTGTGAATCCGCTTCTTACCTAACAACAAAAAGCATGTTTCTTGGCATCTCTCGGAGGGTTTGCATAATCCTATCGAAATTCTTTTTGGCTATTTGTTGCATATACTCAATATCCTTTGCGGAGAGTTTTGTTTTCACTTGCCCTGCGTTTATTTCAAAAGGAACTTGAAATAAAACTTGCGCAAAATTTTTATATCCATTTATATGGAGTGCTAAGGCACTTTGTTTCATTCGTTCTTCATCCTTCAGAATGGTTGCTTCCCAAAATTCGCACAATGGAAGACGTACATTTTCGGGCACAGTCTCATACAATCCATGATCGAGCAGAATGAGTTCAGCTTTATTACTTTTTTTACCCTTACGGACAAAAACTTTATAAAAACAATTACCGTTAGTGGACTACAAAAAGTAATTTAAGATTTTAAGTTACTATTTCCAGGATGTGGATCAGCGTGTACAAAGCCCGAATTGAAAATCTGCTCAGCAAAAATAGTGAACAACTTAAAGTCTATTTCATTGATACTCAATTTTTCCATTTTTATATCGTCCATGTTCGTTATTTTGATCCCATCAATCCATTCGAGTGTTAAAACTCTCTGAAAATGTATATCAAAATAGTTCATCCGATAATTAAAATTAAATCTTCTACAATACTTGCTTAGTGTAGTCCCAGTAAACTTTAGGAATATGTACAAACTTGAATTTGTGCAGATCTCGCGCACATTGTTCTGAATTTTTGCCTTCTTCGATGAAATTCATTTCCTGCACGAGATTTTTTCGTACATCCCGTAGTATCCAACCAAAGTTGTAATTCTTAAAGAAAACTTCGACAATATCTTGAAGGAAGATAATGGTTCCTAAATCACTCGTAAATCGCTTTTGTAAGTCTCCATATTGCACCTACGAGATATGAGTACATATTCAATATTATCAGATTGACTTAAATTGTTTAATTTATTGTTGTAAACCTAAACCTTCCTGTTCTGACCTTTCAAAGAGCAACCATAGTTACCGTTCTTCATCTATTTGAAGTAAGGTTTCGAATGCAATTTTTTCGAGGGAAATTTAACGACAAAGTGGTGTAATTGCTTACAATACCGGCTTAAGTTTGTCACACTTAGAAGAACACAAGGTCTAGGTTTCGGCCGTGAAGGTTCACTAGGAATCGCCATTAGCCTTTATAACCCAACCTAACTTAACCTACACCACTAGAATCAAATACAATAGACCATAAGTAACGATGAATGTATGTAACGAGGGCGCAAAAAAACTGTTTGTAACCTTTAAGAACAGGTGTGTTGAGAATTTATAGAACACCACTTAAATACAAATAACGACGAAAATACCACTATCAGCCCAGAACGAACCTTTTACCCATGAAGACGGAGATAGTTCCCAATAGATTGAACACAGGGCATATACCTACTCATCGGTAAAGAATAATCAGATATCTTATGTATGGAATCTCCGAACCGTTCGTCTGCTTCTAAGTAAAGAAGACCAGAAAATTTCTATTGAGGATTCATCAATTCCTCTTGTATGTGTTAAAAATTTTTAATGTTTATATGAACAACCGTGGACTAAATTTTTATCAGAGTATTTATACCAGCGCAGCGGCTAGTCGTTCGACTTGTAAGAAAAACTCAGTAATTCCTTAGGCTTTATACGCCTTGCTGCCAACTGTTGTACACTTACATAAGTTTGGTAGTACCAGGTAGCACGTGGTCATATTGGGTTTGGCTGAACACTTCAGCGTTTTGAGTAATCTCTTAAAGAATATAGAATCGAGAGAAATTTGTAACCAACCCAAGTTTCAATCAGCTTAACTGATTTTAGCTGGTTTTACAGTAATTTAGATTAAAAGTAATTCTTATAATAGACTGAGAATCTAACTAAACATTAGTTCCTCGTTGCAGTTTGTTGGTTGCAGAGGAAAGCGTCATTTTTTTCAATACATTGTTGTTTGAAACTGGTTCGTGTGCCCTTGGTGGTATTGGTATTCTGAATGGTTTTGCTTTGTTGCTTTTTGAACAAAGCTTGTGTTTTAGAACCATTTGTATTTATTTTTTACGATTGACTAGCAATAAAATGTGAACTTCAATATGGATGGCAATGCGGCAATGGGGGCAATAATTGCTACTGAGAACGGGAGTGGGTAGTGAGTAGACTATGGGACCCGTAGTCCAATCAGTATGAGAAGGATTTAGAGATGTGTTACTATTTCTCCAACTGGGAAGAAATATGTACATACATACATACATATGTACACAATCATTAATTAGCCTTTTTTTATACCGGCCTTAGATAGGATGGACAAGACGCGCTAAATAGTTGTACACATTAGTATATTATATAAGAACAGAAATGTATGTCAAAGACAACAATTTTACTGTATGTCCGTGTAGTTTACCCTGGTCATCTAATTCTCTTCCAATTCTTCCAATTGCTTCTCACGTCGTACGATGGAATTCTGCTGAGATTTACTTGTTTGAAGATTGCCACTCTCCTCTCCTTTCATTGTGTTTAAAAGTATTTTTTCTTACTTCTCTCCTATCTTCTCTCTTCAAAAAACATAAACAAATTTTTAGTACTCCCAAAATTAGCTCTCACTCTCACTCTCCGTGTTGGACTATAGCAACGCAAATACTTACATACATACCTATGTAATGGCGGAGATATACTCTCCACTAATATAGTGGAACTCTCATCTCATTACGAAAAAGTGATTTTAAGAGTGGTCACAAAATTTAAAGTCATGGTAAACAGCTGTTCTTCTCTTATATTCGCCGAATAGTCTCTCTAAACTTTTCATCCGACGAACGGCCGAACCATACTCTTCTATATTATACACCCGGCCACACTTGTCTTGTAATTTTCGTATAGTTGCACTATCAAATTGTTGCTCACACCATCGCGATATCCAATTGGTATATACAAGATCTCGCGCACAAAATGTGTTACCTTATTTGTTACGTTCAAATTTATATTTTGTATTTCTTACGGGTCGAAGAGACTAGTGCTGTTGCTATACGTCTTAAACGCTTACATGACCAAATATTTTTTATATTTAATATGTACTATATATACATTGAATGTGTATCTTGTTTATTAAACTACTTTTATCACGGTTAAGTTGTTGGTCCATACTCAAATCGTTATTGAATACGGTTACAAAGCGACGCTATGACTAAGCGCGGCCAAGTGCAATTGCCTCAGACATCACTACTACTACTACTCAGAACTAACTCTACCATTCAGGTATGTACTATGAAAATGAAAGGATCTATACATGTGTGTATGTATGTATGTATGTAAGTAAATTTGACTAAGGCAATTCTTTTAAATTTTTATTGATGAAGTGTGGGTGAAATAAAATATACATACTTCTCGACGTTTCGACAAAATTTCCCATTACGGAATATGACGAAGTCATTAATTGAGCTTCATACATATGCAATGTACATACATATGTAATGTATACGACATTCTTATCGTATACATCAATTACATGATATAAAGTAAGGAGTATTATCAATATTATGGTAAAATGCATGTACCTACTAGGTATCTACCTACCTAAACCATAAAAAGGGGAGCTATCATAAACCTAGATAATTACAGACCGATAATCCTTCTTTCAAAACTTTACAAACTGCTGACAAAGATCCTTATAAAAAAATGAGAAGAAATCTCTACCATTATGAGCCACGAGAAGAAGGTTGAATCAGAAGTGGTCTCAATGCAAAATAATATAATCGACCACTTGTCCCAACCTTCGTACATTTCCAAAAAGTCTTTGACATCGTTGAAATACGTTGCATTACTGAATCATTAAAGCAATAAAGGATAGACAGAAGATATGTCCGAGACCAGATGCGGAGACAACTTTGACACCAAAGCTCTACACAGGGGTCCTAGAATAGGTCATCTTCGCCTCATGACAACCCCAACGATGCTAACCAAATGCTAGACGAAAATAAAATCCATGACCAACCAGTGGGAATCTGGTTACAGCAGAGGAAACGGAGTTCGCTGCATCTAAATATGTAATATATAAATATCTCAGTCATAAAGTAGGAATAACGAGAGACAACAAAATTCAATAAGAGTCGTATTCTTTAGTGCAATGAATCAATTACGAAACAAAGAGTCTAACCCTAACAAGACATACCATTTGCAAGGTCGAATCAGCAATTCCTGGAAACAAGCAGGAAGGACTGGGTAACAAACGAAGAAGAACTGTTGTCTCTGACTGCTAACCCTGTCGAAACGTAGGTCGAAAAAAAACAAAATAGTTATCATAACATCTACACTTGATTAACACAGTCAAAACGTAATCATATTCTTTAACCATTATTCCATGAAATTGAATAAGATATAGATTTAGATAAGTTTAGATTTCATTAAACTATTTTTTGTGTATCGGTATAACTTTTTTTAGTTTTCAGAAAATATAAGACTTCCCATTATGAACTATGCCAACCTTAATGTACATTTCGGAACCACGTTCAGAAAAAATAGATTATCTTTCAAATTCCAAAGTCAGTCTTAGCATACAAGAACTGAATTGGAGCTAAATTATACTTATGTTAGTAAAATAAAAAAATCAGCATTACCTTGACTGCCACATCTTCTCCAGTCTTAAGTTTGGCGCGGAAAACTTGAGCCAAACTGGCTGCCGCTATGGGTTTGTAATCAAAATCATCAAATATTTGTTCAGGTAGGATCCCAAAATCATTTTTAAAAACTTTCTGAACATCTTCTTTTTTTGTTGGAAAACATTCGTCCTGTAGTTTACTCAATGTTTGAGTATATTCAATTGGCAAGATGTGGTTTATAGCAGCTACTCCTTGGCCAACTTTAATGTACAGACCTCCATTACGTAAGCAGGCGTCAAGTAGCCTGTTTGCACTTTTTAAATGAATATCTTTAAGAAGTTGTTCATAATTCTCATAGCCTTCTTTCCGTTCGACCAACAAGTAATCAAATGATACCTGAGCAGCAACCTTTACCGAACGCAAGAATCGGCCAACTGCTCCGCAATAAGTTAAATCATTTGCGACGTAATCGAAAACAATAAATGTAGTGAAGATGCCTCCAGCAGCTATTTTAAAATATGGTACTTTAAGTTGTTTGTTTACGTTTCCATTTGTGTAAGGCTTTACTTGACGACTCACAATACCTTTTGATAAAATTAATCTCTGGAATGTAAAGGACTGCGTTAAGTTTTAAATAATTTATAATGCCGCCTTACTTACAGTGGAGGAAAACATGCTCTTTGAAAACCTTCATGAAAAATATGAATGAAACTTAGAAATTTTGGAAAATGCAACAATTTCATTTGCACATAACAAATCAAAACACGCCACTTTACGATCTGTCTATTTATATGTCAAATTGACTTAAGTCGGCAAACGTGTCGTAGAGTGCGTTGAAGGTTCAAAAAGTAAAAGCATATTTTTAGAATTGGTACCTTTTGATGTCAGACATCAGATTGTTTGTGAAACTTGATTAGTTTATGATGAATTCAATTTTCAAGCAAATTTTCAGTTTTACATAATTTTGTGTAACACTATTTCCATGATTTATATATGTATGTTTACGTATATGTAAATAATTCAGTTTTCAACTTCGCAGTAAGTGAGAATGAGGCAAATCAAAAAACCATTTGTTTTACTTCTCAATGAAAAATGAAATATACAAATAACATTTTGGATAAAAAACATATTATATACATACTATATAATTTCTTAGTTAAACAGTTCTTCGCCGGTTAGACTGGGGCGCTGTAAGATTTCTTACTTGCAATTATCTTCAACTTGTAGAATATATGGATAGGTTTGTTAGCGAAGTACTGTCGTAGTCCATTTATCAGGCATACACTAGTCTAATCAGATCTTATATTGTATTCTCTCCACTAGATTCTTGGCTTGTTCTCCTATAAGGTTGTTTGTCGAAGATACGATTGGATCGGAACAGTCCCAGCTTGGTTCTAAATCTAAAAAAATTTCTTCTCCAGATTCGGGATATACGACCAATTTTTTAATTTGATATTTGCTAAGAGGTAAAGCGATTCTCGTGAGCGTCTGACAAATATCCGAGAGTACAACTGTCCTGAGAAAGCTTCTCAAATAACAAACTGCCCTACGGACACGGCATTAAACAGTAGGCCCCTTCCATTCGTGTAAAGAATATAACACGCACAACACGAATGGTTGAGAGAAGCTAGGCCCTGGGTCTCATCGACCTGTAGCGCCAAACCAACAAAATAAAAAAACAATCCAGATTTCCTTGTTAAGTAATTGTTAATAGTTACTAATTTAATCAATATTTTGTGTATGAATACTATTTCAGTGTTTCAGAGTATTATAAGTATGGATCTACCATAAATTTTCCGGAAATCAGATCATTTCTAGTGTACTCTGTTCTGAACCAAAAAGAAAAAATGTATAAAAAGAAGGAGCACTCCCAGAGAACTTCACTCTTCTTCTTTAAAGAAAAGAATCGCAGGTGTATTTCTACCTTTCGATTAGATTTCTAATATTAATCAAACGGAACTTTTCGTATTAGTTGACAGTACAGGGTACTACATAATTCCTATTCACTCATCTGACAGATTTGATTGCATGTGCAGGAAAGGTCTTTAATTTAATTTTTATTTTTGTTTGCTACGAGATTTTATAAATATATATACAAATAAACCAATCATGAGTGGCGATTTCGAACCTTTGGAGCCCAGTCTAAAGAACATTATCGAACAAACATCATTAAAATGGATATTTGTTGGTGGAAAGGGTGGTGTTGGTAAAACAACCTGCAGGTAACTTCGATTATTACCAATGAAAATTATTGTAATACTGACGGTGTTTTTTATTTAGTTGCAGTTTAGCCGTTCAACTATCTAAAGTACGGGAATCAGTATTGATAATCTCTACTGATCCGGCACATAATATATCAGATGCATTCGATCAGAAATTTACCAAGGTTCCGACGAAGGTATAATCATTCAATTTTCACCTATAAGCTTATTTGCATCAAGCTACTTTTAGGTTAATGGCTTTAATAATTTGTACGCAATGGAAATTGACCCTAATGTTGGACTTACTGAACTTCCGGACGAATACTTTGAAGGGGAAAATGACGCCCTTAAATTGAGCAAGAGTGTACTAAATGAATTTATTGGAGCTCTACCTGGTATAGATGAGGCTATGAGCTATGCCGAGGTTATGAAGTGAGTACTGTTGTCTAGTACATTCAACAACATATTCTTAAAAGCATTAAACATTATCAATGGAGTACATTTTTTGTAATCTACCATAGTAGTTTTGTAGGTTATAATTAATGGTTATCAGCTTGGTGAAGCAGGCATCGAGCAGTTAGTTACTCGAGTTTATTTCATGGGATGACGTGGTACACATTATTACAATAGAGGTGTTCCAATCTCAATTATTGTTTCGCAATTACTTTGAGCAATATTACCAAGTTCGTTGACTGCTTGCTACGTACGTGCACTGTGGCTTGTAATCAAATATGATTATGTATTTACATGTTTGTTTCTTAATAATAAATTACAATATATTCTAACAATATTATAATTCGACGCTCTAGGACTACATTAGAATGAGAAGATCAACCGAAGGTCAATAAAGTATCGTTTGGATAATAACGAAAGACAAAAACAAATCTTGTGAATCTTGTAATCCAATGCAATGTAATCGCATTATCTCTCCGCTTAGAGCGGACTCGGTGGACTAGGTGGTGAAAATAAATATTAAAACCTTACATATGAGTTTGAAACAAAACATTAAAAAACAATGGCTTAATAGAATTTATTAAAATATGACCTCCTTGTCGGTAAGAAGTACGTCGGTTTGAGGAAAGGTTATCTCTATGTTAATTCAACACAACTTTACGGTTTAATTACCAAAAGCACTCTTAAGCAACCAGATTGCGTGAGTTATGGTTTCACGTATTTAACTGCACTTTAAAAAACGTAGTCCTTGGGAAGGTAGATGTTAGATTTGTAAAGAGGGAACATATACATACATATAGACAGTCGGAATTGAGAGATTCACTTTTTGAGTTCTAGGTCGATGCCAATAAACACCTAAACGAGATGAAAGCGGATACAACAATGTGGTTTAATTTAATTTGAGTAATAACAATGTATATATGTGCATACATATACATATGTACATACAGCAGTGTATATTATTATTATTTATTTAATACAATACCATTTCCTAAGTATAGGTACATTTATTCTCTTTTAAGGTTAGTGAAAGCAATGAACTTTTCAGCTGTTGTGTTTGACACTGCTCCAACAGGTCACACTCTGAGATTACTTTCATTTCCACAGGTAAATATCTAAATCAATAATATGCCATATTTAAATATCATCTACGAAATATTTACTATATTTTGCAGGTGGTTGAAAAGGGGTTAGGAAAGCTGATGCGTCTGAAAATGAAAATCGCTCCGTTCATTTCTCAATTTGGAACTCTGTTAGGTTTACAGGACTTTAGTGCAGATGCCTTAACAGTTAAACTCGATGAAATGTTAACCATAATAAGACAAGTCAACGATCAGTTCAGAGATCCGGTATAAAAAGTCCATAATTGAGAAATCAAAAACGCTTATTTTTTACACTTTCAGAATCAAACAACATTTATATGTGTATGTATTGCGGAGTTTCTGTCTTTGTATGAAACTGAACGACTAGTGCAAGAACTTACCAAGTGCGGCATCGATACTCATAACATAATTGTTAATCAATTACTTTTCCGAAAATCAGACCAACAGCCATGTTCAATGTGTGCTTCCCGATATAAGGTAATTTAAAAATTAATTCAGTTAATTATTTGATACTAGAATTGTAATGTAGATTTAAGTGTAGAACGTCTATAAAGTAACACTGCTATAACTGAGGCATTTTCAGGCTGTGGAGCAATTCTTTAATCATATTTTTAAATTTTTCCATAATTAATGATAGATCAGTTTAAATGCTTAGATCGATTGAGTTGAATAAGAATATATCATAAAATTTTTGTCTCGAATAAGAAATTTCGATGGTACCCGTCATAATAAATATGACAGCTTTTTCATCGTATTTCTTAGAATAGGGTGTTAATTGTTTATATTCTTATCGTTTGTTCTAAGGTCATGGAAACGCTGATAAACATTTCAACTTATGAAATATCTTGAACTATAAATACTGCTCACGTTAAGCAGTAAGTTTTTCGTAGTAAAATATCCACTGATTATTTGATGGTATATTTCGAGAGGGTCTCACATACAACCGAGAATATAACTGCCTTCAAAACAAAATGTCTCTTCGTACACGGCATTAAACAGTAAGTTTCTTCCACTCATGTAAAGAATATAACACTCACAACGTGGTTTGCAATTATTGGTTCTTGCATCGCGGAAACCGAAGAGCAGGTTCCAGGTTCCATCCCTAGACAACACCTAAATTTTATTTCACAGCCCCACCGAGAGTATAACTATCATGGAAAAGCTTTTCAAATAACAAATTGCCCTTCCATTAGTGTAAAAAATTTATCACTCAAACCACCAATGGTTGTGAGAAGCTAGGTCATGATCAGTGCCATGTCAAATATTTGTTTTTTTGTATACCACAGTTTGATCGGTTTTTCCACAATCAGGGCTCCAGTAAATAAGCCAGTTACATTCCGCCCCTTGAACAGTGTTCGCATTACCGTGCAACAAGCATATTGAATGTTCTATCAAGCTCCTTTTATTCCACATTATAATCTGCAAACATCCAAAAGCAATATGCATCGGTATTTCCTATTTCCTACTCCCGAATTTCCCTTCGTCCCTACAATATAAAAAGAAGTATTGTCCGTCTGGATACTTTAATAAAATAACCTATACTCGCTGCACATATGCTGAGTTGACAAAACATGTACATACAATATATTTGTTCTTTCAGATTCAAGAAAAATATTTGGATCAAATTGCTGACTTATACGAGGACTTCCATGTCATTAAATTACCTCTACTGGAAAAAGAAGTGCGTGGAGCCGATAATATAAAGAAGTTTTCCGAAAATCTAATTGAGCCTTATAGTCCCAATTGATAATTCATGTATCTGCTATTAATTATTTAAAGATAAATTCCATTTTGATTTTTCTTTACAGTGCTTTTCTTACTAGAACTATCGCAATAAATATCTAAAAGCAATTAAAAGGAATACTTATACATACATCATATTGTTTTATAAATTATTAGAAAAAGGTACATATTTATTATGATGAAATACATTTCGTAAATCAAACATTTTTGTTTGTTTAACTACCGTTATGAATATCTCCTATTTAATTTGATTTGCACACTGTTCACCGAAAGATATCGAGTCTTGAGTCCATTTTATCAATCTACCTTACATGTGTTCTTATTTAAGAATGTTTGAGAAATGAAAAAAATCTTATCACATATCGTTCCGTAGATTTCACTTGTTGTTCAACAGTTTTGATTACAATTTGCACAAATTTAGAGTTTACTCTCCTTGTTTCGTTGGGTATTGCGGCTATCAGTTGCTGCCTCAGAAAAACATACGGTTTTATGATTACAGCACACGAAGAAAAAAGGTGAGCGAATAAGACGAGAAACGAAGATTGTTTGGGAGGTTTTACAAGAAGCTTTCAAACATTAACCGCAGACTTACTGCCATAGTGAGAGACATTTAATCACCAATAGACTATTCCTAACAAAAATCAATAGAGGTACTGATATTTTGCCATTGGAAGCAGTTTGTTACCGAGTTTAGTTGACTATCAGTCAAATCAAAAGCTTAAAGGTGCGTATAAAACTACTAATTGTTTGGAGCTCTGAAAAGCTGTTTGATTTCAAAAAATTGAATGAGATAAAAATGCGGTTTCATCAACCCAGACGCACATTTTCATCGAACTGGTATTGAACTTTCTACAGAGCTTAAAAAAAGGTTTCTAACCAAATAATGTCTATACCGCTTAGCAGAAATTGGAACTAATGGCAGCTGTTACTTTGAGGTGGTTATTGAGTTCGTACAACTCAGAAATGCTCCGACAAATATTATTTGCGGAGAATTTTCCCGATTTTTCGTGGTGTAAAAATATTGTGTTCGAAAACGGATCATTCATTTCTTTGGTACAGCTGACTGATTAATAATAAGTTAATACTCTCAAACCGACTAGAAACAACAAACCTTCACATTACACGTACAACAATGAAGAAAGCTACAAGGGGCGCTCGTGTTTTGGTAATCAGAAATTGAAAACATACAGAAAAGCTACAATCCGTTTGGAATGGATCATATGATACTACTCTATCCTTCTTGTTTTGCATCCCTTACAACGGGTCCCTTTTTATCCAAACTTCAACGTTAAATTCTAATGTTTTAAATGCAAAATATAATTCACGTTTTATAAAAACGTCTTGGAAAAGTGGGCGTGGGTAAAAACAACTATATGATCTACATATTTGATTTTTATAAAATTTTTGATTTCAAATAAAATAGTGAAGTTTGGGAAAAAATTATACATTTTGGAAATACGGAATATTTTACCTTAAGGAAGAAAATGTTTCAAAGTCTCACTATTTATTTAACTTTAAATGAAAAGCTTCTGTTAATATTACGTTATTTATTTATACGAGTTACGTACTACATTAAATTGTAAGTTATTGAATTCATAATAAGTATGCGTTAAGTTTATACATAAGAGTCACTATTCTGGGTAGCAGAATTTTCGTATTCGTGTACTAATAAATTATTAACGAAAAGATATTTCATACAATAGTGTTTCTATATTACTTCATCTACAACATAAAAAGCTTATGTCATTTTTAAATAATTTAAAAATGTTGAACTTGTTTGCCGATCTATTCAGTTATCAGTGGGGCAAAATACTATGTGTCATAATTGGGTACGATATAATGGGTTGTGTGGCATTTGACATTGCTAATGCCTGTGACGTATTGATGGTCAAACCCTGAGCTAAAGCTGGAGTAAGAGTGATTTGGGAAGTGCCTAAAATTTGCTGTGCATGTGTAGGTGCCAATTGCTGTGTCGTATTGGACAACGAGGTAATGTTCTGCTGGGATATAGCCAGTTGTTGTCCCTGCGACGTGTTAGCTGCAATAGCTAATGGTGTAGCGCTGCTTGCTATTATCTGTGTTTGGGGAGTCGCAATGCTGACAATTGGTGTTGCCTGCACTTGCACTGGTGCAATAGAAACCCCACCTATGAGTTGAGTTTGTGGTTGTGAAGTAGTCTGCGTAACGGTAACCGGGTTGACCACTGTAGAACATTGCACATTAGTAAGGCGTAATTGAGCATTTTGAGCAAGCAAATATTCATTCGATGCTCTAAGTTCGGCAATTTTAATTTCATTTGCTTCAACACGTCGCCTTAGCATAACTTGTTCCTCCTCAAAACGGCGCACCAAAGCAACGATATCGATGCGCTCGATATCGTCACGGAATCGTTTGTACGCCGCTGAGCTCTCCAAAGGATCCAACTTTGACGGACGTTTCAGGGATGGAAAATCGTCACACTCAGTTCGGTAGCCATTCATGTGGTTTGGACGCCCCATAACTTCTCTATATTCTGTATGACTCCAGGACGGCGGCTGACGATCCATGCGATCAGCTCTTATTGCTGCTGGTGATTGTGCTGTGTCCACCATAAAACAATCCTTATGACGGCATCGTCCAAACATAGCGTAGTCTTTGCATGGTACAGGATTATCCTCGGCCATTTCTGGAGGAAACTCGCCATTTGCCTTGTAGTATTCCTCTTCTTGCACTGTGTAGTGCAAAAACTTGCAGTTGGGTCTAACACATGTCGAGTTCTGATGATCATGGCAAAACACCACTAGTTCTGGTGACACTACATGTGGATATCGGCAGTGCTTTCGTCGACACACACCTCTTACAAAATCTCTACATATTCGGTTTTTTTGGGTGTTATTTGAATTAGCATTACAAACATTTCCGGGAGCACTGTTCATAGATAGATTTGAGCCACCACTCTCGACTCCACCGTTGCAATTTTGATTCATTGTTCACCTTTTGGTGCGGCAAATTACATAAGTAATTACCAATAGAGGTAGTTTATTTCTATAGTTGTCCAGCAATCATTCGTGCAAGAAATGAACTTGTGTTTCCGACCTAGAAGAACAATAAGGAAAAATTGTTTTTGCATGATTAAGTTGTTTACGAAGGCAGATTTAATTAATATGAAAAGGATTAGAACTCACTTTTGTTTTTAATAATAATTTTCAGACATCTATAAAAACTTTGGCGAGGAATTTGATTGTTTTTTTTCCTGAAAAATGGTTATTTCACGAATAAACAACAAGATACAGATTCATCCTTCTTCGCGACCACGGGAGAAAATTACGTCGACTACCTTTTAGGAAAAATCAAGCTGCTATTAGTGATGCCGTTGTTGATGTTTTAAAGTATTAAAATAAAAAAAAAGGAGTAGCTACCTAATTATAGGAAAAATGAAGATTGTACAGTAAGTTGTATATATTTTTGGCGTTGCATATAGGATCACAAAAAAGAAGTGACAACAGACTCTTTGAAATACTTTTTATATTTTCAAGTTAAAGAAATTAAATATGATGATGTGATGGTGAAGGTAATAGGTTCAGACGCATCCTTTAAGACAGTGATTGTTCAATCAAATGTTTCGTCAATTTTGTAGGTAAAAAGAATGAGGAATAGAGAGAGAGATAGAGATAAAGAGAGAGAGAGAAACTACCATGTCCCTTCCTACCCACATACTGATTAAATAATCGTCCTTTAATCAGATTTATGAGAGAAAGTTGTTGCCATCCTTTTCACCTCATGTATGCAGGATCAAGGTCTTCTTCAGAAGATTAAAGGAAGATTTCTTTATTAACAAAATGTACAAAAGTAATGCTGAAAACGTCATGCTAAGCCACGTCATTTCAAGTATATAAATTGGTATTTGCTAAATAATATGTACATATGTATTTATGTGCTTTCGTCACTTATTTGAGCTATGACTTTCGTTTATATTTATATCTAAAAAATGTATATGCAATACAATCAAAGTTTTGGTGTCAAAAAACTGAATCTTACTGAAAGACAAATTGACATGAATCCCTATATACGTGCATACAAAAAGGTATTGTCTTCAATAAATTTATGGTTCAATACGTTATATTCAATATTGTCGAGAGTACACACTGTTGTGCTTACTCCTGTGCTGTTTTGCTAAGACAGCGAAATATTTAGAAGCACGGAAAAGAGACGGCATTTTTTGATGGATCAGCTAGTACCTACTGAGAGAATAAGAAAAAATGAAGCATTTTGGGTGTGGAACGCGATTGTCACTCTGATTTTTGCATTTTCTTCTTTAGTACCTTTAAGGGCATTAATAGAAAAAAGAAATGGATCCGCAGTGGTATTTTATTTTTTAATTGTTAAAAAAATGTATAGAAAAACTGCACACTTTAAACGCATAGTATGATACCGTACCCAAGAAAAGAGTATTGAACTAAATAAATATGAGTAAAAGTGTAACGCTACATTAAGTTTTAATAGTGTTGTTTTGGCAGCACTTAAAACAATAATGTATGGAAAAAAGACAGCTGCCATAAGTTTGACGGTCAAAGAAATTGGTGATGGAATTTGTGTAGTTTATTTTTATCAAGCGGAAAAAAGTGATTTCAAACTAATCCCGTGATATATTTTTAAAGTCCTAACTCGATTTAAGATATGTAAAATTGTTTTTTTTTTTAACTTTAGTAAACATCAGCATCGGTGAGTGGTGGAAGGATATGACCTTGATATACTCAAAAGTAAAAGGATTCATATCATTAAGTAACTGTGCAAGGTGCTTAAATTAGGCAAAATCAATAAATCCCAAAGTAAGGTGTATTTCTTTTCTACTGCGTTTGTACGTTCTTAATTTAACTTCCGCTAGGCAATCGTATAGTCCAATGTACACCCATTTTGTTAGTTTTGAATCGTACATGGACAGACAGGAAGTTTAATGAACTTCTAACGTGATATAGGAAGATTGGTTAGGAATATTAATTGCATTGCCTTACACAGTACTCTAGTCTGAAAATTAATTAAATGCTGCCTTTAGATATCGAGTGGGTAATAAAAAGCTGATAACGATTTCTTTATCGTATTACTCACTTGTACCGAACTTGAAACGTCATTCCTGGTTCTTAGAAGTTGTATAATAGTATACTATTGCTGTGTTCTTAAGATTTTTCAAAAATGCACTAGTTTGTCACAGTTATGTAGTTGTGCAATGTTCCTAGTGTAACTAATGGGTTCTCTCCTATCAGCAGATTTACATACATACATATATCATATAACACAAGTAGCAATGACTTCAGCGGGTTTTAGGCAGTATTTGCTGTTGTGGAGTGTGGACTATTGGAATTTGGAAGGTACCTACTATATTCTATTGTGTATATGCAGACAAAAATTAATTATTTGTTTTTGTTTTTTTTTTTACTTTGGGTTCCCACGATTTTCTTAAGTGTTTTTGTTTACAATTTCAGTTGGTCTTTTGTTTGCAAATGATTTCGCACACTCTTCAGTTAGTAGAAAAAATAATAATTCGTTGTTCGTATTTATTTTAATTTCGCTTTTCAATTACTGCTTGCTTTTAGAATGAAAATCAATAAAGTTTTAAATTTCACAGTTATGACGGATAACAATTTCAAATCCCGGGATATAGGCCTTAGGGCGCAGAAAAAAATTCTATCTCGAATGGCAACGAAGAATATAGCAAAGACTTTTATTGATGGGACAACAGCTTCTCTGCTTGATAACCTGTACAGGCTTTGCAAGATGCATGTGAGTCAAACTTTAGTTATTCTCTTTTTCTTGATACTAATATTGACGCTCTTACAGACTGGTAATAAGAAAGAAGCCGAGAAGCTGATAAAGAACATAATCAAAATTGTTATTAAAATTGGTGTTCTACATAGAAATAATCAATTCAGTCCAGAGGAACAGCAAGCTGCCGAGCAATTTAAACGCAAATTTCAAGTAAGTTGAAGAAAACAAATTCTATATGTTCATATATATGTACATACATATATATGGATATGTATGTACATATGTGTGTATATGTATGTACAAATAATATTGGTTATAGCCAACCACGCCACAAAGCTAAGTTTTCTTTGAATGATGTTTGCATGGATGAAGACGAGTGGGAAACCATTCCCAACCTCCGTCTCTTCCGCATTAGAAAGCTTCACCTAGAAGCATTCTTCCAAGTCATCTGACGAATATATGTATGTACATATGGATGTACTTAGACATCTATAGTCCAATATCTATATATATGTAGAGAGGAACTTGCACCTTCGACCCGCGTGGTGTGTCCTGGTGTCACTTACCGGCAGCTACTCAAACCATATTGCAACCAATCTCCACATCAACTGCTATACAAAAGGTGCACTAAGAGAAGCATAACAATTAGGTAGGAAAAGTACATGTTAACGAGCCTAGCAAATAATTAATTAGTAATGTACATACATAGATATGTATATATGTAATATGTATATATTAAATCGCCAAATGGTTCCATTCAGTCGCATAACCTTACGTCATGTACTTATGTATGTGCTTGGTATGCATAACAAAAATATTTGCATCGCTTTCTATCTATACAAATCGTATCAGGTACACCTACTTATATTTGTGTAAAGTATTACATTTGACATACACATGTATGTATATCTATTTTTCTGAAGAAGAAAAAACTAATATATTTGAGACAAATTGAGTGATGGTTTCTTTGGTAAGCAGGCTCTTCCTTGAATAGAATTGGTTTCTTAACATTTCTCCCATTTATCAAAACAATGTGGTTCGCTGAGATACTACAGGTAGTGCTGCTTGGATGTAAGCCTTGTTCTTGGTAACAATGGTTTCGTTTATTTTTGGACTAATTCTTCAATAAAGATATTTAGATCTCTGAAAAATTACCATCATCACTGCGTCCGCGTAAATTCGAGGTACGAATCCCTGACTTCTCACGAGCGTCAGAATATAACTCCATTAAAAAAGCTTATCAAAATAAAAATTGACCTTCGGACACGGCATTAAGCAGTAATGGTTGCGAGAAGGTATAGTCTGTATCAAATCAATTGTCAATGGAAATTTTGTTTTTCTCTTAATTCTTATTCAAAATAATGTGTCATTGCCCGGTTCACTGAAAAGAAATATGAATCCATACTCTACGCATACTCTCTTCACCACTTTACACTCTCTTTACACAAATTTTGACACACACTCGCTTGAGAGAAATACACAGATTTAAGATTGATTTTAAACAAACTATAGGACCTGACTCCCATGGAGCTGCCTCGCAAATATTTGTATAAATTTTATGATACTTTACTTATCCAGACTAAAAATACGGTTATGGCTTCGTCTGTTGATCATGTTAAATGTCGGTTTAAAGTAGCAAGACTTGAAGGTATAGTCTCAGCCACTTCTTAGGTCTCGAAGCAATCAGATCGCCATATTTTTGTCTGTTAAGAGGTTCTAGAAAAGTGTGCAAACGTCCTGAAAATCATTATTACAGTCATTAAAAATCAGTTTTTTTCTAAATTAAACCAATTTTAAAGTTATTAAATTGACAATTTTCTAAGTTGTATTTAAAGTAACACCACTCTTTGACACTAATGATAAATTGTGTGTGCACATACATAGTTACAAACATACCATATTAAATTAGTGGAATTATTGGAAATATATATTATTGGAAATCGGGTATCTTTTTCCTCTGTTGCAAGTATAATTTTCTTTTTTCCATTTTCAGAATACTCAACTCGCTGTGATTTCTTTTTATGAAGTGGACTTTAGTTTCGATTTGCCGTACTTGCAAAAGTCCTTTGCCGAGTCACATATTGCCCTCAAGTCAATTGTTCAGCGACACTTAACCGACAAGTCGCTCAATCGCATCAACGAAGTATTTGAGTTTTTCAGCGATGCAACGCTCTTGGAAACTGCATTCAAGTCCGAATCACCGTATCGCGAAGTAATGGGTAAAATCGTTGCCGACATCAATCAAGCCATGGACACCGGTGATATATAATAATCAATCTTGTGTAGAAAACCATACTGATTTGAAGTGTTTTTGAGTATAACAAATTGTTATTAGTTTGTAGGTGATATTTGAAACGTCCCAATTTTTTTTAAAAAAAGTCGACTTTTATCAGACAAAAAGACAACAAAAAACAAAACAAAAAAAAGTTACGGAATCTTGTCTAATTTATTAGTGCAGTGTATTTTTTGCATTTCGGTGTTATATTTGTGTGTGTAACAGCAATAATTTTTGTAATGTGTCTGTGCACATTCTGTTAGTAATATTGGTAGAATTTTTTGTTTTATGTCTTATAGACTAGAAGAAAGAAACGAAAACGTTTTTTTATACCAAAAACAATTGAAATCGAAAAATTAAAGCATATCGCGCCGCATCACAAGTTTCTACTCTCTCTTTGACTAAACCAATTTTATATACCACTATGGAAGTTTATACCAATTTTCATATTTCGTAGTGACTTTTCTAAAATAAAAATAAAAAATATCAAAAGACGTAAAAATGCGGACCAAATGGGTATAAAAAAATCACACAAACACAAACACAAAGCAAGCAAGATCTAATAAAATTATGCTTTGATATTAAACGAAATAAAAAAAACTGCAAATTTTGATATTAAACTATTCACAAAGTTCAATTTTTATATCATAATCTATTTACTATATAATTGATATTTAAAAAAGACAACACAAGTAAAAAACGAAAGCTTACATTCCTTATTTGTTTATACAGTTAAGTGCTTTGTAATTTGTGTACGCCATTTCTATTGGATACTTACTAAATTGCCTACCGAGCCGAACATATCCAAGTGACAATAAATGGCACAATTTATTATTATGATCATTGTACAATTGTATTTTATATTTTTATTTTTTATTGTCGATATACCATTTTATTAGTTAAGTACAAAGTTTATACATATTTATTTATATTGTGGCCTATGTGCCTGCCGTTTGCGGTATAAAACTAGGTGTTATTAGTTTAGATTTTATTCTTGGAAATCTTTCCATTTAGTTATGTCTGTAGAATGTCGCTCTGCGTCGTGCACGTGCCTGAGAAGACAAATGTTTGCCACGTAAACAGTAATACAAAGCAATATTTGTTTTTTCGAATTTGGCGTATAATTGATGTTCGAGTTCTATGTTGTACTGCACAGTCTATGTTTTATTGTTAAAATTGGCATTTTATGTACTTAAATTGAAAACAAAGTTAAACACAAAAAATGTATCCGATCAAATGGATTTTTTTTTTAAATAAACACACGAAATAAATTTATGGTTGTTTTTGTTTATTATTATTGCATATTAATTGTGGTTGTTTAAGAGACAATTGCCTATTCTACACTTTTGTCTTTTAGGGAGTCTCGCTCACTTCTAAATATTTCCAAAAGTTTTTCACTTGCAGATTGTTCTATGTCGAGTGGTTTAGAAGCCGCTTCGTTTGGATAGACTACTAAATTCGAGTCAGGACTCTTTAGCAAAAACGGTGACCAAGGTCCCTGAATTGATGGCATATCTGTGTGCCACATCTTCCTAAGGCGCAAAGAACTCGATGCACCGTTTTGTGTTTTCAACAATTGAATCCATTTGGTTATATCTTCTTTGGTCGAATTTCTGCAATTAAGCCATTCTCGTTCACCATTTACTGTTGGAAAATAATAATAAAAAGTATAAAGCATATGTACATACATTTGTATGTATGTGTGCAAATTTATAATCATAAAAGCGATAATCTTTAGATATAACAGATAACCTTAATAAGAATTTGTTGACTAGTTTTTTTTAAAGAGGAGGAGCTTTTTGTTAACTGTGCGACTTAGTATTCTTGAATGTTGCTTGCACGCACACAGCGTGATCGGTGGCAAAAGTGGGGTTTGGAATGATAAAAAGTACCCAAACTATGATTTGTCGGCTTGGAAAAATCATTTAATATATCTAGTAAATACCACAATTCAAGGGTCCACTGACTGGCGTCAACCAGTATATGTATGTCCATTGTTGTCACAGTTACTACAGATCAATTTTCCTTATTCTACACAAAATGGTTGGTCTCCTTGTGGATCCGATTGAAGTTATGTCGCGAGTGTTGAAACAACATTTATAATACTACAGTTGACGAACTGTGGCTACTACAGTTGAAGTTGACTTCAACTCAACTGTGGCGCCATAACTTTAAACGGAAGCAGAACTCACATTTTAATCAGGCTACTTTGACATATTTGGGGCACAGGGCGATCAAAATTTCCAAGTATGAGACAGGTTTTTGGAAAAGGAGATGGTGAGGACTGTGCCCTTAACGCTAACGGGCTTAAGCGTTCTATGTTTTTTTAACAATGGAACTTGTACTTCACGCCTACCGATGTTGTTGAAAGTTCTATCAAGGTGTCTATGAACTCCTGGATGGAAGCTACGGAGCATGTGTGAAGTACGATATCCAAATCACCATCGGAAACTTCAAACTCAACATCGGTAAGGAAAGTATCTTTGATAATTAGGGGGGATTAGTCAGAAATCATACCCTGCGGGACACAACAGACAATGGCTGCCGAGTAGTTCACTTTCTTGTTGTAGCGAAGTTCAGGTATGCAAAACGCTTATCCAATACAGCCACTCATCCTGACTGGTCCACTTTTCTAGTAACTGAAACTGAAAATTTTTACCTAATCAATTATGTAGTTATTCAATGTGTATGGTCCTTTCGAGTAAATATTATGCGCATCAGGTCTTTAGGACCCAGGACCTAGCTTTTCACAACCATTCTTGTTGTGCGTGTTATATTCTTTTCACGAATTGAAGAGGCTTACTGTTCAACATTTATTTTTTGAAAAGGTTTTTCATGGCATTTGCACTGTCAGAAGTTTGTCGGACGGTCGCGAGAGGTGGTGCCTTAAAATAAATTTTAGGTGTTGCCTAGGGATTCAATCTGGAAACCCTTGCTCTGTAGTCCAACTCACTAATCAACCACTTATTTATTCTTAGAACTTTTAAAATACAACACCCGAAGTCGAAAGTATCAGTGGAAACCCTTGCTCTGTAGTCCAACTCACTAATCAACCACTTATTTATTCTTAGAACTTTTAAAATACAACACCCGAAGTCGAAAGTATCAGTACTGTATAATTTTTTACTTACAATACTCTCCAACTATAACTGCTGTCCTATGACGTCTAGGCTTAACGTAGACTACAATGCCGGGATTTTCCTTTGCGAAATCAATTAGGTTCTCTTCCAGAAATTCTCTAAAAGATGAGTTTTTATAGACACTTACATTGAAATACAATTTAATGTGCTTACCTCATGCCTTTACTGGAACCATTGTTTTTACAGAACTTTAGTGTAATTCTTTGCAATTGGCATACGTATCTGCCAACACCATTTTGCAAAGGAGCCCTGGGAAAACCAGATTTCATAAACAAGTGACTATTGGACATGATTTTTATTTAACTTCTTCAAAATAAATGGTAATTGGAATACTGTTATGAAAAACCTACTTTAACCAATAAAAATTAATGTGACATTTCTTATCACACAGGGATGTAAGAGGTGAAATGTAGTACATCGTTCAAACAAATGCGAAAAGCTGATCAAGGTGGATAGCGGATATGGAATTCAAACAAAACTATTCTTATATGTTTACTCTTCCATACTACATACATACAATTGTACATGCATATGTGCACTTTGAAAATTAAAGAGCTAAGTCAATTTATGCAAATCCTTACAGTCTGGTTAATCAAGTTTAAGGTACAATAGTTCTACTTGTACATAACTATGGCTTGGTTATTACTTTGCCTATCATACATATATATGTAATCCCCAGGACCTGACTACGTTAACGGAGACCTTATGTGTAAGTATAATTCTAAAGTTTTTTACTTAATCGCGTTTAATAAGAATCCCAGCTTTAATTTTATGAACGGGAATTTTATACCCACAGAATAGTTCAAATGTACTACCTTTCTGTTGCAGTGACTTAAGATACTTAAATTTTTTTCAATTGGTGGAGTTTTCTTTTAAATATAAAAACTGAGTTGCTTTTCTAAGATTTTTTAGAGTAAATTAATCGATGGATTTTTTCTCTATTTACGTTTTGACGTAAAAATATTTTAAATTTGTAAAAATAAACATAATTCGTAGTACAACTATATTTAATTTCTAAAGTAATGATCTGAAGGGTTCTCAAAGATTATTATATTATTATGGATACTTCAACTATAGTTAACTTCAATCCAGTCTAGTCATCAATATTTTTTGCGATTATACCTGTTTTTGGATTGGGAGAATCCACGGTGTATCTATAAACTGTTTCTGAATACTCAGGGTTGGAGTAAAACAAACCTGACACTTGTTTGTTCTCTGCAACCAGATCCAGAATGACATGCCAAAGAGTGCCAAAAGTACCGACTCGTTTCTTGTTATTTTGCGTTCTAACATCACTTGTACTCATGACATTATTATGCATAACGTATTGTACAGTACGCGTCTAATTGTTAATCAGACTATAAGAATTGTTAAAAATATTACAAATAAAAAGTATTCAACTAAGTATTGTGAATAATATGTGTTGAATTAAAAATATTGTTTGGCAGCACTCGCTCAACTGCAAGCTTGCACTGATAAAGTCTGCAAACGTCACAGGTCTGCGTCTACTGTTCTGTCGGTTGAAATTAATCAATTTGATTTGTTTTTCTTAAGTAATTCGAGGAAGAATTCCTGTTAGAAATACGACGCTTTCATTCAATGAGGTCGTGCTTTGTAAACTAACATTGCTATAGAGTTTGATGCGTCCCCGAATTAAGCAATGCGAACTCCGCAAACATGTACAAACACATCGCGTGGACCACTTGAAGAGCAGCATCCGGAAGATGAAGGTTTTTATATTTTTCTTATTTTTTGCTTAGCACAGCATAATTAATTGCGAATTACAGGTCGATCAGTGGCGTCCCAAAAATCATTAACGTCATCTACCTCGTTTAGTCTTGAGGAATGTATTAATCAGTTCCGAGCGCGAAATGTTGATCGATCATCTCAAAGCAATCAAAATACTGATGACGATTTGATAAACCAGAACAAATCCAACAAACAAAACGAACGAATTAGTAAGCCGTGCAAGGACGGATTCTGCTATTGCTTTACAAGTGACAGCGATGATTTCAGAATGTACAAGTCTGACGAGAAAAAGAGGTCTCGCAGGTCGGAGACAACTACTGAGGAACAGGTTGGTATTAGATTTCACTTTTGACTTTAACTCATGTATGCGTTAGCATTTGTGGGTGATAGGTGGTTATTTAAGATTAGGTTAAGTTCGTTTGGCAGAGTGGAGCGACGCTTAGGTCACAATGAGATCTTCGGGTTTCTCACCCAGCTTTTGCAGACCAAGCTGAGGCCATTCCTTTTCATGATACAGTGCCCCGTAATGACACCTTCTATTATTAGACTAGGATTCTACCGTAGAAGAAGAACCTCTGCAGGTCCTTCGCTACATTTAAATTCTTAATCAACTCCTGAAATGTGATAAACGCTACCAACCACAGATGATCGAACTGTACCACGTGGTTCATCACGAACCAGACCGGGCCTAAGCTGGACCTCTTTTGATCCATGGTTAGTAGCGTTTATCAGATTTTGAGAGTTGATTAACAAAAGGCGAAAGACTTGCAGAGGTTCTCCTCCTACGGTAGAATCCAAGTTCGTCGTTCATGGAACTGATCCATAGAGCCAATGTGTATTTGCTTTCAAGAGAACTAAGTTGCAAATTTTATACTTGTGAAGAGAACCAATTCGGTTCTCTGACCTGAGGTTCAAGTTCAAGTTCTCTAGAGTTGTCAGGAGAAGTGATGAAAGACTTATCAGTTTAAGATCTAACGGATTAACGTACGAGCTTCTAGCCGCCTTGAGAATAAAAATCAAACTAACTTTTGTTCAAAATTTATCAAATTAAATTTGTTGGGAATGTGAACTAAATTCAGGGAACTTTTGAAGATAGGGGGAAAAAATCCCAGAGCACAACCCCTAATCTTGAGGGTTAGATTTCCGTTGGCCAATTAAGAGTGGCGCTATTACTGTTCAGCAATACTTGCTCGGAGTGATTTTCAGTTGAGTTTGTATGCATATATCTTGTGGGCATTTACAATCTTGGTTTGTTCTGTGCAGTGCACAAAAGTTTTAGGTAATTCCTGTTTCCTCTGCGACAGTATTTTGTTGATTCTCTTCTTTAAATATAATTTAAAAACATATAGTCGTATTTTCTAATTGATTTCTTATTTTGTAGATTTCTGATATGGCTAACAAGAACCATAGAGTGAGGAGAAGGCAAACATTTCCACTGAATTCAAAAAAAAGGCACACTGTCCATCCTAAGACTGGATCTCCTCGTATGATTACTGCAATAAGTAAATTAGAAGACTCTAGTCGGGACTCCAAAGCACCATTGATTCACATAATACAAGAAATACGCAATAACTGCGTAGTATCAGAAGTACGTGTAAACAAAAATAAAATACCGCGCAAGAGTCCTCAAGCAAAGAAACAATTAGTAGAAGAAGAAAAACTCAACAATGTGCAAACAAATATTCCTAGTAAGCCACATTCACCTGCCTACGTTGATCGTATAAGCGAAATTGATAGCCTTGTTGAAGAATTCCAACAGTCCTCACTCAACACAAGTTCAAGAAGTAGTGATAAAAATGGAGGACGCTTGTTGAAAAAACGTCTGAGTGGTACTCAATTAGAGTATAAACCAAGAAACGTATTAACACCGCCTCGAAAACCGCCACGTAACATTCCAGTCACCAACAGCCAACGGACTTCGATAAGCACTGCGCCGTCAATACGAGAAGCTGAGAAAATTCTTGATGATTTCCTCCGACGGAAAGGCATTCCGGTCCCACGGAAACGTTCATTGAATAAAAACAATAGAAAATCCTTTCCGCTGTCCAAAAGCGTTACCAAAGCACCTGACGATATGTTAAAATTTGAAAAGCAACTTCCCACTTGTCCCTCACTGAGTGATATTGAACGCGTAAATAAGTCTACCGATAGCTACGGTGTCATACGAGAGCACGAATTCACTTGGAATAATCCTAAAATAAGGGAAATGCTAAACCTTGATGTAAAATCGAAAAATTTTCAATCTAATAATTCGGAGTGTGGTCCTCAAGTAGGCTGGACAGTTCCCCCAAAACTAGATATCGATACAGTTGATGGAGCGTATCATAATCTAGTCGCTAACATGGAATCAAAGTGCACACCAGTTAAGACAGAAATGATAAATAATAAAACAGAAAGTCAAAAATTTATCTTAGCCGAACAATTAAAGAACTTTGTCTCCAACTCGCCATGGACCAGCAAGAAATCGAAAGACAAGCAAAACGTAAAAAAATCCAATTCGTTTCTGAGTGTGTCAAAAACAAAACTTTTACGGTTTGTGACTGGAAATTCTCCTACTAACAGCAAGTCGATTGGAGTCCAAACTTCAACCACAAACTTTGAAAAACAACAGAGTCTAAATTATCAATCGCCACCTGGAAGCTATTTTTCAAACACTCCGGCAAAAACATCTAAAGGTTCTCAAACTGAATTCGACTTTTCACGAACAATTCACTCCCCGAAACGAGAAATAGTCCCTTCGCGTAGACTACTTTTTCCCACACGTAATGTTCTTAAAGAAACACTTCCACGACAAGCAAACACAGACAGAAATCAAAATCATACGTATCAATCTTACAACTCAGATCTAGATAATGATTTGACTCTTAGTAAGATGGGTCAGGTATTAAACAGCATACGGAACCGATTAGAAGCAAGTGATGACTATGCGGTGGGTACATTTCGTGAAATCAAACAAAAAGAAGCAGCAACTTCTGCTGCTTTGTCATACGATTGTGTCGATGGGTACGACTACCAGGCAGTGTATCATGTGTCGGCGCAAGCAGATGTACATAATGAAGTGCAACCATCTTATTCAGAAATTGAGGAAGAAAGCTTCATTATTACTGGGAGCCCTATCAATGAAAATACTAATGGTATAGAACATTTTGTTGTGGAGAGTGATCCGAATGCGATTTATGCGAAAATCAATAAGACTCCTAGGAAATACAAAGCACATACTAGTTCTTTTAATAACGTGATGGAACAAAATAGTCCACCCAAGCTGCGTAATATTAGTAAAACCGATTTATCAGTGCAGAGTGAGATATTTCTGGAAAATTTAACGTCTGAAAGTAATGCCCCAATAAATCGTACATATGAAAAGGCGGAAAAAAATCAAAATATTTTGCAACCAGAGAGATCATGCAGTGATGTGGTAAGTAGACATAGAGGGCCTTACATAGTTATTAAATACATCTAACAAAAAACAATTGCTTTTCGAACACGGCATTCAGTAGTAGGTTCCTTTCATTCATATGAGTGACGTTTATTCTCAGGTCTGATCACTCGCAGGTGGCCGTTGTGGACCGTTGTGGGCCGTACGCATCCGTTCAAGAATGTCCCCGAAAAGAGTGTCGGGGTTTCTTGTATTTATCAATATCTTCGTTAGTGTTCTCATGTGCGTATATATTTCCTCATTTTTTCTATGTATAACACTAACACTCCCAAGTATCTCTGGTTTTTTTACGCCGTCGTTTAGTGCTTTAATATTGCCGGTATTCCTTGGTAAACCATGGTCTTTGTCAATACAGTAGTTGCCACGGTATTGCAATAATTACTCTGTAGTGGCATTTGGTATATCTGCATTCGTAGCTTGACTACAACAAAATGGTTATTCGATGGGATGTTGGCCTACTGAAAGGGATCGAAAATCCAGAACATTGGGGAGGTTCCGTTTTTTAATTGCAATGTGATCTATCTGATCGATGATCAGGAGACGCCCTTGCTACAAGCGATGCTGTGGTTCATAGGAATACAGTAGAATAAACACTTTTTCTCCTCTTGCATGGTAGTGGTAGTAGGAGATATACATAGATTGCTCATGTCTATCCTTGGAAAATGTTATCAGAATATCAATTTATCAGTTTTTTCACTGTCAATGTTTTTCTTTCAGAACAATCTCGAGGATTCATATGTGTCTGTGGACAGTTTCAAAGCATCACTTGCCAAGGAATCAGATGCAGTATCTTATGAGCTCCCCGATGACAATATGAATCCAATCAATGCAGATAATGTGACTGGAAATCAAAGCACACCAAAGAAGACAATGCATTTGTCTAAGGTAGAATTTTATATTGATGCATACTAACAATCAATGTCTTTTCTTTGAACTATATTCTTTCTTTTCTTCTCCTGTTGCTTATATTAAACATAACTTTATCATTGTGTAAATTAAATGGTTGCTCTTTTTTTCATATTGAAACATATTAAAACTTTACATTTATACACAAAAAGCTGGCATCTTTATTACATATGTACATTTTAAATACTGGCTCTAATGTGCCTCAAGATCAGTGAATTTAATTTCTCTTATCTACGAAATTTATTTAGTTTGGTATGGAAACGATGAGCGACTATGATCTTCATCAAACAGCTAGCTGTCCGGCTACGCCTGGATGGTTGCCGGCGAACGATGAAAGACCTTACAGTCCGAAGGATGACTCTATGAGTTTACGTGAGGAAGGAACAGTAAATGCAAGTGAAAGGCCAATGGAAGCAAGTTTATGGAAGTATCGGACTCTTAAAGACAAGCTCCGCAAATCAATCCGAAAAAGTAGAAATTTTCTTAAAAACGAAGGAAAGCGAATATCAAGTTCTCTGAACTCACCAAAAAAATTAAATTTCAATCAAGGTAGTGAACCTTGGGATGAATCTTCATTGTGCATTACAAATCTTTTCTCAATGGATGACAACGCGCCGATTAAAGATCAATTAACACAAGCAGTTAGTATATGTCGCTTAGTACCCGAATTGGAGTTATCTCCTGAAATGGTAGAAGCAGAACGTCTTTTGTTATTTTCAACTCTGAAGGGATTTGCCAAAAGCCCGAATACAACCGTTACTTCTCAGATAGAGGGACCAAAAGGAAGTCTATCGATAAAATCATTACGTTTACCAATAAAGCAGAATAACTATCAGGAGCTCTTTTTCAACTACTATTACATTGGAGTGTTTTCCAGTGTCAGACAAGTCAAATCAACTAAATCAGCTGAATGCATAAATGGGGAGGCAATATTCAGAAATTGTGACATCTCCTTCGAAAATGTAATGCCTGATTCAGAAATTCGTTGTGATATATTCATGCTGCGACTGAAGAAAGTATCAAGCAGCAGGAAACATTCCCCTAAAGAAAAGGTATGTCATAAACTTGAGTTAAAATTTGACTGGAATTGTAATGTAGTTCATTATTTTTAGACATTGTCCTTGGCCTCAGCATCCAGTGAGGAAATTATCTCGCGATTTCGTCCACACGCCACATTTGTTGTGCGTCCTCGTGATTTCGTGCCTTATTATTTGATTGATAATTGCGTAAATGGAAGTGATGACTTCTTCTGTTTGCATGCAGCCAATTCTTGTAAATCTTCACTTATTCCACAAGTTCAAAGTACAAATTTTCTCAACGATGTACACTTGTTGGGTGAAGTGGCGTTGTTGTTTAAAAGAATTTCAAGGAGAGGGTTTTTAAATGTTCAGGATGTAAGTAGAAATCATAATTGGAATCTCAGGTGGTGTGTGTTGGACTCTTTAAGGTTAAGTGTATGGAATTCCCCCAACGATGAGTTTACAAATGAGCCAATATACACACTAGACTTATGTGAGTGTACTTCTTTCCCGGTGCAATGTGCACCCAGAGAAGTATGTGCCCGATCTCGTTCATTTTGCTTAGACTTTGGGTTCATTGAAATGTCCTTTAAATATCTCTTCTCAGCCGACAATAAAAGCGATCTCAGTTACTGGATATGTGCCTTAAATGAAGTCTTAGAATTCATTGCAACTTGGATGAAATGAATTTGCTGTGCAATAATATTTACTTAGTAAGACAGTTTTTAATGTGTATTTTTATACTCTTATATTTTTGTCACTTGTTATAATTCAACACTGTTAATACTTATTATAATAAATATACTGTTTAGCATTCCGAATAGATTATTTGTTTTTGTTGAAATATGTGTGACAGATCGACTCTTCTTAAAGTATTGATTTATCAGTAAACTACCACCACGCATATTGCTTTAGGAAAGGGAAATTTGAAAACCATCGAGATTGTGGAAGGTTATGTAACCCGACATAGCAAGGAATATATTAATCTTATATCAGACAATTTTTTTTAAACTTCGTTAATGTAAAATGCAGGTCGATACCAATTCTTCGTCTGGACGTTTAATTCTCTAGTCGTTTTCCGAATGTTACGCAATCATTTACCAATCACATAAGGTATATATTACATTGGTTATTTGCAAACTTCCGTTGGATCTCTTGTCGCTTAAACTGCATCCTAATTCGACCCAAAGACAATCACATAAAAAACTACAGCAAACGTTCTTGACAACAACTCCAATTTCCTCGCTCATGAAAAGTCAGGTCACAATAAAAATATACAGCTTCACCATCCTTTAACAAACCGTTTGGTTCAACCTCTGGGCAGCAGAATATTATTTTGCACTCACCTTCTTTGTTCAACTTGTAATTTGTTTATGTGCTTCGAATGATATTGCATAATATTCATAGTTGATCTTAAATCTACTTTTTAAATATAATTAGCATTAGAAATTGTGCTAGAAAAAGTTGTTCTGTGTAAAATTTTGAAGAAAGAAATAAACTTTGAAATTATTCCTTATCGTAATAAAAACTGGAGTAGATTGTTTATCGTCAATCACAAACAGATCAAACACCTTGCAAAAATTGAATAAAATAGTATCAAGAAGTAAAATCAAAATAATTAACTAGGATGAAAAGATACATCGGAAAAGAACACATCGGTGGAAACGTTCAAATTAAAAATAAGTAAATAAATCTTTTTGCAATATACTATGTTTTTAGCGCAAACCAAAGCTTAACACTTATGAAGACTTTCCTTAATTTTCCTACGTACTTTACCGCAAGACAAAATATCGGGTTTGATTAAAAAATGAAGTGCTCCATGAAAATAAGAACTCTAGTTTACCTATTCAAATTTAAATAAACAACAAAATTTACAATCATATTCAAATTTTACATATAGGAGTACACCTGGAAAACTAAGAGTATAACTACTATGGAAAAGCTTATTAAGCAGCTATAAGCTATCAAACAAATGTGCGTGACCAATTGTAAAAAGCTAGACCCTGAGTCTCTTACGGATTCTTTACGTCAAATATTTGTATTTTGTGATAGAAATTCTATTGAAGGGTTCGTCGAAATACTGTGAGAGTGTTCGAGGTTGGACAACACAACGTATGAGAGTATAACTGTCAGAAATAACTCTTTAAAAATGTCTTGCCTGGGTCATCATATATTCGTTTATATAAATCGGAGATAGAAATGACGCTAGTTTAAATAAATAAGATTTATTTTAAAATAATCAACGACAATATTTAACATGAAATATAATTTTATATTTTAATACATAAATGTGCTATAATTGTATATTTACACACCACAGGAAGCCTATTACTTACAACACATCTATCTGCCTCTATACATACATATATATAATATTTACTCATTCGGAGTACTACTTGGTGTGTGTTTGCTATGCAATTTGTGTAAGTAATGTTTGGGATGTTCATACATATATAAGAACATAGATATATAAAACTGTTATAATTCTTTTGATATGGGCAATGTTATGAGGGCTATTTAGGTCCTATTTGTTTTGTTTACGGTTCACTCAACTAAACTCAAAGTTTGTTTAAACTAATATAAACTTGTACACCCTATTTGTAGCGGGACTGTCACCTATTTCAGTAACATACAGAGCGGTGCCGTTCGGACAAACTGCCAGAGAATGGGGATTTTTAAACTCCCCCCAGTGGCCAATGATGGTCTCGGAACCTGGATCAATAGTGAATCCGCGAACTGGTAACATTGATGTGGGTCCGTTAACGGCGTAAACAATGTCTCCGTAAGCTGCTACGTCAAAAACGCGTCCTAAATCTGGCTCTTGAATGGTGGCAGCAGGTTGACCTTCACCGAACGAAGATTGCAGACCAGCTCTGTAAAAAAATTCAATTTAAATTTATTAGTAATTTAAAGAAAAAGTTTAGAAAATCATAAGTACTTCGGGCAAACTACTCTCATATTCTCCCTGTCAGCTATACATAGCAGGTCCAAGTGTTCAAGAAGCGTTATTCCGTGCGGCACTTGCAGGGACATGAATTCTGAAAAGATAATTTGATTGTTTGATTGATTGAAACATATATATGTAGCTAACACACGCATTTTCTACTAAGGATTGCCAAGACAGTGCTAGTAGAGATACCTAGACACGGAATTTCATCTTCCTAGCTCAAAACTTAAAGCCCAAAAGTGGTGAAATAAGGACTGATGGACGGAAACTCCTAAAATATCACTACGAAGAGATGTCACTTCCAAAAGATGTTTGGAAGTGTTTTATCCTCTTCGGTAATCAAATGTTTCCCGAATGTTTAGTCTTCAAATAAAGTGACTTACGGACACTAAAACCTGGTAAGCGTATAATGTTAACAGCTTAGAGTATAGGGAGACCATGTTTATCAACCGCAGTGCGTCAACATTTTGTGAACATTGCATTATATGTGAATGCGATTCGTCACCTTATTCTTAAAAAGGTCTGATTTAATCTGCAAATCAAACACTTGTTCAAAACGTCATACATATTTCGGTATAGCCGCAAGAATGTTTCTAATTAGTTTATTGCTTTGTTCTCTTTGCATTGATCTTAAATCGGCCAAAGTAAGCTCTACAATGATATTCGACCTAAATGTTTAGAAATCCTGTACACACACTGGTTGCTCAACCAATTTGTTGAACCATGAACGCGTACCAGTTCGCTTTCAGTTTTTTTCAGTAATTTTTGGAATAGAGCATGTTACATGGGTGGTGCAGTGGGCTCACTCAATTATATTTAGGGATTATTTATGTACATAAAAAGGTTATAATGTTCTTTTTTCAATCACGTTAGCGTACGTAAGTAAGGCATAGTTCAAATTAATGAACTTCAATGATGTTTTTTGGTACTACTCTTCGTGCTTTTGTTCGCGAACTCAATGGTGTGTAGGTGACTAGGGATGTAGTCTAGAATGGTAAAAATGTTGACTACATTAGCACAGTGATCGATTGAAAAACAATGCTCCAGCTAAAAAAATCTTCGACTCTTTCAGTTATAAATATCAAGCAATCGGGTATGCCAGGATGCTTGTTTTGATGAACTGGTAATAGCGCGCGCAAGACATAGTGGTAAAAAAGTCCGAAGTGTTTTATGCAATGAATAGGTACGAAAGTACTTCTATGGAGGAGTTTTGTATTTACTTGCACACAATATAATATTTACTTCTTCAAACAATACATTCATGTGCGTAAATTTTGTTTAAAATTCAGGTAATTTTAGTCAATATGTTCAGTTGCACGACATATTTCTGTGAATTTTTCTAGGTTGAAAACTTATAAACTGGTCTGTTAGTGAAAAAGTAGTCGCTCGCGTATGATCAATATTGCCACACAGATCAATTTTGCTGACTATAAGACAATACCACAAGAAAGTATCACCTTATCCATAAACAATCAGGCAACAATAAAGCCAATTTCTACTATCCAAATAAACTACAACAACTACAACTACAACATTAAGCATGAGGATATACAGGTATCAGGTAGTGAGAAGATCGACGAATCAGATAAAAATTGTATAGAATCTAGATCGGGATATGTTGAGACCGTTGTGATTCAGGGGTAATGTATTGTCATAAGAACTCACCTGGAGGTTGCGGAATTGTTCGCAAAAGACGACCGGCTGCATTGAATTTTAGAATTCTTTGATTACAGTATCCATCAGCAACAAAAAACTAAAAATCACCAAAAAAGTTAAAAAAAAGAAAATGAAAACAACAATCCCCTCAAAAAAATACCTCTCCAGTAGTGGATACTGCAACAGCGGTCGGTTTGCATAGGTGATTTAATGACGAACCAGGCTTGAATCGTTTTCCTATAGTTATTTGTGGTGTTTCTTCATAAGGCTTGAACTGCAAAAATTTCAGAGTAACTGATTTAGTGCACTTTGTTTTTAGAGTCATTGGTTTACCTTAAACACTTGATGCATGGCAACATCTGTTATCCAATAGTTTCCATACGTGTCAATAGTCATACCATGTGGCATGTAAAACATTGATGCCCCCCATCCGAACTGAATACCTCCAGTTTTCGAATCAAGCACGTAAATAGTGTTCTCTTTGATTGGTCCATACTCGATCAAGTAAAATATGTTGCTGTCGTTGAATGTGCTAAAAACGAAATGAACTAAGAAAACGCACACTTTTCCAACACCAACTGTATTACTTGGCATCCCAGTATCTGTCGCCACGATGGAAAATCACAGGATTACCATGTGGATCAATGGAAACTGCTGTTACTTGGCCAAAGGAGTGCTTCTCTTGAGGCCAATTTTCCACAAGGATTGGCGTAGGAACATTTTGCGTGCGTTCCTCCTCAGAATTTAGCTCTTGAGGACGCTGCTGGATACAAATTTTGCCACATTCTACTTACATACATATGCACATATGCGAAAACATTTACTTACATTTTCCTTGAGGCGTCGTTTTATCAATGTTCGTACATCATTAAAAAATTGGTCATTTAAAGACAAGGCGTCCCCATAGACCAAGTGCAACCAGGCGCAGACGAGTAAAAGATTTGCTATCCAATTTCCAGGTCCCATATTGATTCGGTTCACAGATTGTAAAACGTTTTCACTTGAAGAAGTAAAATCAGCAGATGCTACTGAAAATGAAAAAAATTATTCGACTTGCCTATCATTATCGAAGTTGTCGTTCTTTGGTGAGTTTGCGTACTAGACACCATTGACAAAGCAGGAACCGGTGGCTCGGTGTGTATAGCTATACGTGGCAAGTGTTGTACATTCAAGTATCGATTTTCCAACGTGTTGCTCTTCCCCACCCCCAGAAACTATGTCACCACCGCGCCAAAATAAACCACTGACCAATTAATACTATATTCATTTCAGATTGTTTATTTAGACAACAAATGCGACTATACTACAATGTTTTCTTAAAAACCTAAAAACCTTACAACTTCCTTGGAACATCTGAGAACACATCAGAAAAATATGAGCTTGAAGCGTACAGCCTATATGATTCTTTAAGGACCCCAATCCCACGTCGGTTGTGTCCATATATAACCGGTGTTGGTCATTGAACAGTATGCGTTATAATACCGACCCGGTGACCTAATAACAAAACAAGTGACAATCAAAACTGATAAAAGCATAACACACCCTCATCCCTTGAATTTACCTGCAATACGACCACTGTGGGCACTTGCAACGAAACATGTTTTGAAACTCCTCCTTGCACACCTCGTTCCACCAGCACGTACGCTAAATTAAGCACAAATATATTTGGTTAACTTAAATTTTTAATATTGTGAAAAGCACTGTTGGTCACCTCTGTCATGTAACCATGAACACTTTGGTCGGAGTAGCTTCGCTTTGTTATTCGTGAATTCGTTGAGTTGATCATCAAAGTACAGGTGAAAATCGTTAGAAGAATCTAAAATACAAAAACTGTGTTTAATTTATATTTTGTCAAATTGCTGCGGTTACCTTTTTCATTGCGCTAGCTATTTCGTTACGAAGTGTTGCACTTCAACTGCACTGCTTGATTTGGGGCGAAAAAGAATTTGCTCTTGTCCTGTGCGGTAAGTCTATTCAAGCATAATCCTTTTATGTGTTGGGTTGTTTGTTTATATTCCGCAGTTCGGCCGTTTGCCGAAGTATGCGAGGGTTCATTTTTGCGTCATTGGAAGCCCAAAAGGGTGGAAAGGAGGACAGTCATCCCTTGAAGAACGTTCGTGGTGAGAAGTTCCGGTGATTTGGTGAAGTTTGTTAACAGTTCGTTGCCATGTATGGTGAGGTGACTAAATGGAGTAGGAACGACACTCAATTTCAATTGATGACGATGTAAGAAAATGATTATGAAAACATGTATACATATACATATGTATGTATACATCCTAGTTAAGTTATTCATGAAGAGGTGTTGACGTTGAGTTGCCAATATTTTTACACATCATCGTGTCCATACACACATGAATGTGTTAGAATGAGCAGTACTTTGAAATTATTAAAAATTACTACTAACATTCTGAGTCAGTGGTCGCAATGTTAAGAGCGCTTACTTAAATTTTCGGTCGTAATATTCGTGCCACCAGACGCACCGGTCGAAGTATTGAAAATGTCGCAGCCTTAAGTGTTGTAATTCAAAATGATGATCTATACCTTTACAAGATCAAATTAACTCTTCGATTGGGCCCTGCAAAAAGTAATCGTGCTGTGTGGATTTCATGCCGAATTGGAGCATATTTTTTCGTCTATGAAAATGATCGCCATGTTACGGTCAATTAAGTTCGCTATTTTTCATTTTATTTTCAATATGGTCATATTTATTTTCAATATGGTGATATACTAGAACCAGCTTTACATTTAAAGGTATACCTGAAATAAATCTCAGATATTCTTCGTTATACACATACTTTTGTGGAACACTGTATATTCATGATCAGAAGTTTGTGAAACAGGGTTTACCTTCTTACAACAATGGGTATTACTTTTCACACGCATTCAAAGATATATTTTCCATTATTACGATTTTTTCAATTAATGGACAAGTATGACAAGTATGAAGTATGAGTAAGTACTTAGCTTAGTACTTGAATAAAACACATTCTCTTCGTATACTTTACGTAAACTGATTTCAGTTGATTTAATTTTATTTGCAGTTTTTGGTACAGGTATATCATTTTTGTTGGTGCCATGGGTCAAGTAGTTAGTGTGTTGGAGTACGGAGCGAGAGGTTCGTGGTTCGATCCCCAGACAACACCTAAAAACGGTCCCACCTCTGAAACTCATTCGAGAATAAAACTGTCATAAAAAAGCTTCTCAAATCTAAAATTGCCCTTCGGACACAAGAACAAGGAGATATAGGATTTTTCGATCAATGCAATTAAATTCAATTGAAACGGTTTTGTCGAAGGCTTTACTAAAGTCAATGGTAATTACATTGACTTATTTGGCATCTTTTTATTAACACAATGTGTTAGATACGAAATCCATTAGGTTGGTGGATAAGGGTGACCTTGCCTTCAGTACTAAGTTCCTTCAGGAAAGGACCACAAACGTTTTTAGCTTCGATTGATCAGACCAAAATTCTTCCTTCAGAGTTGAACATTTCCGCGAGAATGTTTGTTTGCACGAACTCTATTAGTAAAATTGAATACACAAAGCTATCTCACTCGAAGGCATATGTTTGAGTGAGTACTGTAGCTTTTCTTCTGGTCACAGTGCTATAACATGCTCTTTCAATCCCGAATATGATTGTATGTACCGACTTATTGTTTGTACATTATTCTAGCTTTACGGACTGGTCGTTCGGGCGAGAATATCGCGGCTGTGGCTGCCGTTATCGCTGAGAACGAAAAAACACCAACCAGACGACGGGTCACGCAATAGGGCATCAACAGACGAACACTACAGCGAAAGACTTAAGTGAAAAGCTTACACATGTTCCCGTTAATGCCTCCTGACCGTCAATCGCGTGTGTATCATGAGCGAGGTGCATTTCCACTTAAGCGGTTACGTCAATAAGCAAAATATTCGTTTTTGGGGCACTGAAAGTCCGCGTGTGATGCACAAAGAACCATTACATCCACACAAAGCGGGAGGAGTGAGTGGTCCGTATTTGATGTGGTTACTGTTACTAGCGAACGCTACAGAGCCATGGTAACTTCTTACTGCCTAAATTGGATGAGCAGGCCTTGGTGAACATGTGGTTTCAACAAGACAGTGCAACCGCACACACAGTACGAGCCATAATGGATATTGTGAAGGAAGCGTTTTCATTCGATCATTCGATTAAACCATCATAGACGTCTTTCTTTGGAGCCCTCAAGGAGAATATTCGACAGGAATGCGAACAGTTATCACCGGAAATCGTGCGGAAAGTCATGGAAACTGCGATAAAATGGGCACAAATGTGTATCAACACTGGCTGTAGCCACTTGGCGGAAATCATCTTTTCCACTTAACAAAAAAAAATTGTAAAGGTCCAAATAAAGATTTCCATCACTCAAAATCACTTTCTGATTTGTTTACCTTAAAACGGACACTACTATCATTATTTTCTATTACTCACTCTTCATACATTTTAATTGGCAATTAGTATCATTCGCCATATGATAAATCAAACAAAAATTTCAAAATTGTATCTAACACTTCACTTCCGTAAATGTTTTATTAATAGAAGAATTTGTTCCTCCAAAGAATAGTAACAAATTACAAAAAAAACAAAATGTCTCACATATGTAATGGCATTTCATTGCTTACTCGTATACTCTTCTTCATATAAATGTAAACACATTGACTCACAAAAATATTACTCACTCTGATTACCCGACAGGGTGTATTTTGGAATATCTGAGACGTTTTCCCACGTACCTACCAATCTGCTAGATGCTTCGAAAACGAATTTTTAATACTCTGACTTTTATTTACGGACAGTTTAATGCGGACTATAAAATGACCACTGATGACGTATTATTTCTGAAAATAAATGCTGCTATTGTTTATATTTTATTTTTCAGATCGAAACGAATATGTGGGCATACCTTCGAAAGTGATTTGTTTTCAGTGACACGGGAACGCAGTTCAAGATGATTTTTGCAGGTGGATAGTATTCAGGATTGATATAATTGCGATGAATCTGGGGCTTCTGAGAATGTGGAATCCGTATTGTTTTTCAAGGTTCGGAGCAGAAATAGTGGGATAGGAAATCTTCTCAAGAGGTATTATCACGGTATTGGGGTTGAGAACATTACATGTAAAAAATCGTAGGTGGTGTTAGAACTTGGAAAATAGTGGTAGGAATATTAAAATGCAATATTGTCAAATCTAAGCAAAAGCAAATTTATTTTGCAAATTTATTTGTTTGAGGTAAAGAAGAAATATGATAATCGAGAGTACTCAACACATTCTATGAAATCGATAAAGGTACAATTGGATACTGGATCAATCAGTGGAGAAGACAGTAGGTGTAATAACATCAGATTATGTATCTCATCTAAACAAATTTGGTCAAAACTGGATTCTTATCTTCATTAGCAGAAAAAATCGAATCTACATACTTATGCATGTAAATGTACACAGGCATTCCAGGGGCTAGATTCACCGGTTTCTATTACAAAGTGTAAATGGGAGAAAGTGGAAGAAACCATGATCAACCTCTTGTTTTGTCCTGTCCTATTGGCTTTATTCGCAAGCAAATACACTATCCACAACACTATTTGCACCCAATTATATTATGGTTCAGGAGTGATCTTAAATATTAACTCTTATGAATACAAAGGATAAAGAATAGTACACACTATTAGGCCGTGCCCACGTTCTGAACTGAAGGCCAATTAATTGGACCGATCCCAAAAGTCAACAAACTCGCTATCGTTGGGTATCGTTTTTAAAGTTTATAAACAGCATGGATTTTAAGTGTACAATTTCTGAAACCATTTTAAATCAAGTCAAGCTTAACCCAATGCGTTTCATATATAGCTTTGGATGTATGTAAGTACATAAATGTTTTGTTCTATTATTTTGAGGGTAAGCTCATTTCTATTGGGTTCAAACTTTCTTCCTAAATGTCTCAAAAAATATAACAGTAGATCTTTTAGCAATAAACAAATACATATTACACTAAGATCCCGAAAGGATTTCAGAACCACCCAAGCGGACATGTCCCGATGATTCCTTAAGGACAGTAAAACTGTGAATAACATTTTAAGTCAGTGTCCCGTCCCGACTTTGCTGAGACTAGGTTGGTTCATGTTTTCAATATAACGGAAAGACGAAACATGTGTTATATGAATATGTTGACGAACATGTGAGAATAATGAATGTTTGAACAAAGTTTGGAGTCAACAGTAAAAGGCCATGAATACTCATTGACTACTTACTCTTCTATTTATATTGTTCCAGTTAGCATTTTAATAATGCAATGTTTTAAAAAATCCAAATACAATGGCCATCTGCACGGCAAATAAGTATGTACATACATAGTATAAGAATATAAAAACCGCATCTTGATAAAATCTTATGGAACATTCTTTGTTTTGTTTACGAAATCATAACTAAAAATCAAGAAAATATCGCACTGCTGCATGGAAAACGAACGTGTGAGTGATATTATTATAAATAGCCGATTAAATAAAGACGCCTAATAGAGAACCAAAGAGCACATGCTCTGAATGTTTCAATACACCGTACATCTTTTGCGAAACAGCTCGTAAGGTAGGCCCCAAAGCACACCGATGAATAATTTACCCATATGATGTATCTAAAAATAGAAATATTTATATTTTCTTATTTTTAGATTAAAATAGAAAACTTGGATATATAAGTGTGAACACTCAAGTCTTATCCTTATACGTTTCTTAAGGCTCAACGAGCGCAGTTCGGATTCTATTACGACTAATTTCTAAAAAGATAAAAGGTATCAAAAGTCAAAAACTCTTCAAAATAGTGCACTCATTTGGTTACTTTACAAAATTTTAGTGGTGATATTCAGTGTATTCCCATTAAATTTTGACTCATTTGTAGATGTCCGTAGTTCCCCTAATGTTCCGCGACTGGTGGGATGATTTCGATATGCCAGTGCGCACTTCGCGTCTACTGGATCAGCATTTTGGCACCGGTTTAAAGTAATAAATTTGTGTTAAAAGTGCGATTTAATGTTTTAACGAAATATTTTGCGCATATAGACGTGAAGATCTATTGTCTTCATTTTGGAGCTCCAATCCAACAGTTCTACGACAGGGCTATCTTCGACCATGGCGACGCAGTACAAATCTACAAAAACAGGAATCTGGATCAACTTTGAACATCGATAACGAAAAGTTCGAGGTTATCTTGGATGTTCAGCAATTCTCGCCAAATGAGATCACTGTCAAGGTGACAGATAAATTTATTGTTGTTGAAGGAAAACATGAGGAGAAACAAGATGAGCATGGTTTTGTCGCAAGACAGTTCTCAAGGCGTTATCTATTGCCAAGTGAGTGTTATCAATGTTGAATAGAGTTATAATATATGTTCGATATATAAACTTTTTGTTTAGATGACGTCAATCCAGACAACGTTTCTTCGTCTTTGTCCTCCGATGGATTGTTAACTGTTACAGCTCCGATGAAGAAGCTTCCACCTCCTAACACTGAACGTGTTGTGCCAATAACACAGACAGGACCCTCTAGTAAAGAAGACAATGCCAAAAAAATAGAGACTACCACTAATTAAAGCCACTTTTTCTTAGATTGTTAGTTACGTTTTACATTGGATTTTATAATTTCTTATAGTTTTTTTTTATATTTCAAATATTGTTTTAGTATTTATAATTTTAAAATACACATTGTATAAATTTTAAATCATATTTGATAAGATGGTGTACGCTTCTAAAAAATAAATTCCTCAAATTATTATTATTAATATCGAGAATCTCGTAATTTCTTGGTTGATTAGTATATACCAACGTCTGTTTCAAGATATCATTCCTTACAGTTTTGTTGTAATTTTTAGAACACGCGCTACAATTATCCCATTAAGCGCTCTTCCAACACAAAAGACTAGGAAGTCCAAACATAATCCTTAGGATACCATTGATCCGATCCTATCGAGCTTCTACACAAGACTCCAAAATTTGCCTCAACGAACCTAATCGTATATTACAACAACAATGGGACCCAGTACCTAGCTTTATACAACCATTCAATCGGAAGGGCAATTTTTTATTTGGGAAGCTTTTTCATGATAATTGTACTCTCGGATGTGTTGTTTAGGAATTGAACCTGGAATCTCTTGCTCCGTAGTCCAACGTACTAACCACTTGGGGCACGGCACTCACCATCCTATCCTATGGTAAACCTTTCCATTTCCAAATCCAAAAACAAAGCAGATAGGTAGATCAAGAATCCTTTCCGGACCAAGACTGAACCACTTCTCTGTATCTTTTCAATGGAAATTCGAAGAAAGTGCAATAGTTCTTAAAAAGAAAGACAAACATCCCGTTTTACCATTTAACACTCTCTTAACTACATTCCCAAGACACTTGAAAGACAAGTGAAAGTGATTGTACTTGTTGTGTACCTAAAAGCTGGCACATTGGTTATTAGATTTCAGTATACCAACAGACTTGTCATCAACTTAGACTTAAGGCGATTTTATCATTTAAGTATTTTACTCTGATAAGGGAATAGTTTCCGGTATTTTTCTGTGATTAGGTTGAATCTAGGAAACTGTGCGGGTAGTTAAAATGTGTTTTATTTTAAAATTTAAACAAAATTCATAATGCTTAGTGGTTTTTCTTACCGAAACTAAAAATTGTGGAATATCTCCACATGTGTAATGCTTCTGAATTTCGAATTTCAAAATATCTGGCGATTAACGGCAAATAATTGCTAATGTGAGCCTGCCCTTAACAGTGACTTGTATATGAGCTATTAGCCGTTAGCGATTCCGTGCGTATGGTGTTGTCAATTAGAATGACAGAAATATTTTGAAAACAAATTTGTTTTGAAAGTGGATATTGTTGGTTGAAATAATAAAAATGAACCCTCGCAGGTCCTTGTTTTGTTTAAACAACTGTTTTTAACTATTTATAAAAAGTGCCTTTTAAAATTGTAAATATTGAATGTTTCCGAATGTTTTGATATATGATTTACAATGTGGAAATGTGAACAAATATTTTGTTTCGTTTTGTGCATTTGATTTCTTTTATTTTTAACATGTTATGTTAAATTAGATATGTATAAATACCTCGTTCGATTCAAAAGAGAATTACGTTTTTAAATGTTCAATTTTTAATTTGCCTGCAAAGTTCATTTTGCTCGAATACGACTTAAAGACTTGCATTTTTGCACTTTTCTTACCGGTCTAGAGCTAGGGGAGAAATATCAGCATCGAAACGGTGTACTTAATCAACTGTTCGAAGAAATAGACTTTTTAGGATAACAGTACATGTGCATATATACACTCTGGTTCTACTGAATTAGGTACATTATTTAAGCATGTGTTAGTTAACTAGGTTAGTTTAATAGCGGCAATGAGTAATTATCTTCCAACTGATGGCTTTATTTGATTTGATTGTAAATAAGACATCGCTCATGATACCTGAGTTAGTAATACCTCCAAATAAATCTGGCAGATACAGTAGTGTGCAAAACATGTGCATTTTTTTTTTAAATACAATAATTTCCTTTATTAAATACTCTAACGAAACAATTAAAATGAAACCTTTAGTCAAAAGTGTTACTTACAGTTCAATATTTAAAAAGAAACAAAAAAATCCCCAGGATGTACTTTTGATATTTTGTGATACAAAAAACAACGAGTTTATCCAATTTGAAGCTGTGCAAATCATACATATGCATTTTTTTTTATTTCTCAATATTTGGTCCAAAAACCATTTTTTCTAATAACATTCGCACACCTTTTTGGCATGGAAGCAATAAGAGAGTTTATTAACTAACAAGGATTTTTTTCGTTTAAGTCGGGGGATTGTGGAGGCTAATCTAAAACATTAACTCCCCGATCCTCTAAAAATTCTTTAACAAACTTTGAGGTGTGCTTTGTATCGATGTCTTGTTGAAACCTCCACAACAACGGCATCTCTTCCTCAGCGTATGGAAGTATGACAGTATCTAAGACATCTTTATAAACGGTCCATAATTCCCGTTATTTGGTGTAAGGGACGATATGCTAGAGCTGAAAAGCATCCCCAAACCATAACGGAACCGCCCCCATGCGTTACAATAGCTCGGATGTTCCCCTGATTTAATCGTGTAACTGGCTTTCGACGAACGTAAGCAATACCATCGGTGGATAAGATATTGAACTTACTCTTGTCGCTAAATAAAACGGTTCTCCACTGTTTTACTGACCAAGTTGAATATACATATAAGAGCAAATTGAAGTCTAAATAATATGAAATTAGAAGCAGTTTTTTGTCAAACAAAGTGCCTACCTCTTTTGACGGTGTTTCAAGGTTAATAGAGACTTCTTAACAGCTCAGTATGCCCTCAAATCACGTCTACGAACTGTGCTTGCATCAATAGGCAAGTTGGGGTCCTTAACAATTGCAATTGAGGACCGGAAGGGATCTCACCGGATAATATTTATAATTTTCTTATCAGTTTGCGAGCCTGTTTTTAGGGGACGACCACCAGAATGCAATTAATACATTTTGTCGAAACTTTGTAACTATCAGTTGATTCATGAATCTTAAATCATTCAGCTATCTCTCTTTGCTTCGATCAGTTTTTTAAAGCCTGGATTACGAGCTACTTTATTCGGGTATCATACTTTTTGCCAGCCATTTTTTAAACGAAAATTAAGTGAAAACTAAATTAAAAAAACTGCCTATGAACATAAATTTTATGATAAAGGACACTATTTTACTAACCTGATCTGCATATCTCGAAAGTTAAAACCGAAATGTGCAAAAAATAAAAAACTTGCATGTTTTTTTCTGTAACAACGAAACTAACTGTACTTTTTCCCATTTTTATTGCTTAGATCTAAGAATGTTATGTCAGTAACAGATTTATGTTTCAGTTTTTACAATATTATCCTTTTTTGTACAGTTAATCAAACAAAACGTCAAAAGAAAAAAAAATTGTAAATGTTTTGCACACTACTGTATGTATTACATATATCCTCTGCTTCAAAGTAAAGTTTGCCTAAGTGTCGATGACGTGTTCTGATTAAGCAGTTACAATGAAACAAAATATGTTCTAGAGCTCTTCGCCCTCATTACAGATTCTGTAGCTATTCCCCTAATCAGACTTCTAGTTAGACGTATAAGTTGTTTTTAGCTTGTATGTTATCTTCAGTATTTCGTTGTACTAATGCTGTAGTCCACAGAATGGTCTTGGCATCATGACAGCAGATCCTTTTCTGTAATCTCATTGCTTATATGTCCCCTGTGTCCTAGCACCCAAATGAGATGAACTTTGTTTGTGCTGGGTAATGACATGAAGGCACTGGAAGGGAGTCGCCAATATTTTACCAATATTCTTTGGCGGTCATTTTTGCTGTTTGAAACTGAAGTTCAACAGTTCCATAGTAGGTAACCGCTTTGTCCTTGAAAGTAATAACGAAACCCATCAGGTCCTTCGAAATTAAACTTTTTTTCATCTGAAAAGAAAACCACGTAACGCCATTCTTCTTCCCTTGCCATACGGTACCTCCATTCCAATCGCATACACCTCCATTGATGGTTTAGCGATGGTTTCTTTTAGAGTTGAAAGCGTTTCAGATCACTCTTTAATATTAGCATCCGCACAAGTTTTTTGCTTTATTTTTGCGTCTAAGTCAGAAGAAATGGAAGCATATCGCAGAATTAATCTTCTTTAAGTCGGTGTTGTGGTGGTTTTTTTCACCTTCTTTTATGTTTTTTCCCAGTACGACTATTTGTTTTTTAAGTAAGAATAGATCACTATAGCCCGATCGGTTAATACTTGTTCCTTTAATAAGTCAACCAAAAAAGTCAATAAAAATTTCAAATTTACTTTAGAACATTTCAACAATTGTTTAAATTGCTTATTTTTTCTCAATATCATGGTTAAAAAGACTCAAGGCCTAACTTCTTACAACTATTCGTGTTGTGCGTGTTATATTCTTTACACGAATGGAAGGGGCCTACTGTTTAGTGCCGTGTCCGAAGGGCAATTTGTGATTTGAGAAGCTTTCTCGAGACAGCTGTACTCTCGGATGTTTGTCAGACGCTCGCGAGAGGTGGGGGCGTGAAAAACTATTTAGGCGTTCCCCGACTTTGATTCGATCTCGAACCCCTTGCTCCATAGTCCAACGCACTAACCACTGAGCCACGGCGCCCACCAATATCATGGTTAGCACCATAAAATAATAAATTTCATCGCATCATTTGCAAATATCGAATCACATTCAGTTCATTGAAGCGTTGTCTTATCGAAGTTGACTGTGTATTTAAAGTTTACTCCAATTATTTAGATAAAATGTATTTAAAGAAAATTGAATCCTTTGCCTGTTTGATCGTATTTTAATTGCTTTTAGGAGTTTCTCATCATCACTATACGCCTTGGGATTAAATTCACATTCTTACTATAGAATAAATAAATATCTAATTTGAGGGTATAAAATGTGTTCGAAAGGCTTAATATTTTCATGTTTTATGTATAATTGTTTTAAAACTTAAGATAAATAAATTTAATGAAGATTTGTCACTTTTTTCTTTTGTTAGAAATAAAACGAGTTAGTAAAGTATGAACCCTATGTTGAAATGGCAACCGCTGAAATGAAATCTACTTCAACTGACAACAACTGCGACGAGAATGAAATCGTTTGGGAGGATGTACAATATGCATTTGGAAATCGGTAAGGGCATCGGTTAAGTGAAATAATATGGAAATTTATGTCTATACAATCGCATATAGTAGACTTTAGGTAACTGTTACATTGTGAATTTTGGTTATATTATTACGATTTATAGCTTTATCTAAGAGAGTTTACCAGACAACTGTAGTAGGTACATACATATGTACATAAGTATCAGTCCTATAATCTAGATATAGAGCCAGCGAGTTATATATATAGATATAGGAGGTCACATGCAAGAGGCACGTAGTCAGTTTGACTTTCGATTTCCGACTTAACTTCCTATTCAAGATAATACTTAAATATTTTGGTTCAGGTACTATTACTTGTTTATGAGAAAGTTTAGTTTTATCCCAAACTCATTTAGTGCGTTGTTTATTTTACACTGCAATAAATGTTTAAAAATACTGTTACTTAAAGGGCAATTAAACCTTTTCTTTATATTCCAGTATTCAAATTGGCATTATGGTAAATAAGACACACATTGATCCAAAGCTGTTCTTACATAACTGCTGTAATGTGTTCAAGAGGAAAGTAAACCATGTTTTCAAAGAAGTGGGATCTTTAAAAATAAACGCAGTTCTCTGCTGCGAATTTAAAGTTATCAAAGATGAAAGAGAACTGTTAGACCTTAAGTACATGGACTCCAAAAGTGCCCCACTTTACAAGTTTGATGATTTTGAAAACTGGTATGCTGAATTTATTGAACAACCAATCCTCAGTAGTATCGAAGAACTTCAAGAACACGACACTGGATGGTCGTTATCAGCCATCGTAGATCTGACGGTAACCATTAATAAATATACAATGCTGTTGGGAGGCACTTTTGTCGAGTTACCAATTGAAATAAAGCTTAAAAAAGCATGTGTTAATTTGCAGAACGACGATGATGCATGCTTTGCTTGGGCAGTAGTATCAGCGCTAAACCCGATTAGGAGTGGTTCAAATAGAATTAAGAACTATCCTAAATATGAAAATGTTCTTAATTTAAAGGATATCGAATTTCCAATGACAATAAAACAAATTCCCCAATTTGAGCGGCAAAACAAAATGTCTATTAACGTTTTTAGTTTGCAGTTAAATTTGGAGAAAAAGACAAATGATAAATTTATTGTACAGCCGACATACGTTACACGAGATGTAAAGGAGACGCATATAAATTTATTATTAATTCAGAGTACGTATGACAATGACACGGAATATGAGGACGATGAAGATGTGCCACCTGTTAAATATCACTATGTCTGGATAAAACACTTGTCGCGTTTACTTTCATCTCAGTTAAGTGGCAACCGATCCCAAAAGTATATTTGCAACCGCTGTTTACACTACTTTTCTTCACAAAAGAAACTTAATGAACACTTAAAGAATTGTTATAATCATAATGTTAGAATTCGTTTGCCAAAGAGAGAATCTAGATTAATAGAGTTTAAAAATTATTCTAGAAAGAAAAAGGCTCCATTTGTTATTTACGCAGCTCTTAATTGTTTGTTCAGTGAGATAAAAAGCTATCAGAAATGCGTACCATTACCATGTAACATAGCTTATTACGTCAAATGCTCCTATGACCCCACGTTATCGTTCTATAGATCTTATCGTGGGGAAGATTGCATAAGTTGGTTTACGAGCGAGTTGAAACAATTTGCAGATGACGTCGGAACGGTTTTCATTTGTGCCCATCCGAAAATTAAAATGACAACACTCGAAGAGGAAAAATTCAATGACACAATTGACTTATGTTTATGCTTTGTTTGCCAAAAGCCATTTACCGAAAGTTGTAAAAGATTGCCTAATCATTGTCGATTTACAGGTGCATATAGAGGTCCAGCCCATGAGCTTTGTAATATGAATTATAAGGATAATACCACAATCCCAGTGTTCTTCAATAAACTTAATAATTTTGATTCGTACTTGCTAATGGAACATTTAAAAAAAGATTTCGAGAATCGCATTGACGTAAATGTTATTACAAATAAGAATAGTTTCATTACTTTTACCAAGCGCACTGATGGTATTATTAAATTTCGATTTAATGATACTTTTCAGTTTATGAGTGATAGTTTAGACACTTTAGCATCATATTTACCCATATTTCCTGTTTTTAAATCAGAAATGTCTCACCTAACAGATGAGCAAATAAATATCTTAACTAAAAAAATTGTTTATCCCGGCCGCTACTTCACTAGCATATGTAAATTTCTGGAAACAAACTTGCCATCTATGTCAGAATTAGGTGATATTAGCGAATCAGATTACGACCAAGCCAAAAGAATTTGGAATGAATTTCAAGTTGAAAATTTAGGCGAGTATTCTGATTTGTGTTTAAAAACTAATGTGTTACTTTTAGCCGAAGTCTTCGAAGAATTTCGCGATAAATGTCTAGAAAACTATAAATTGGATCCTTCTTATTACCATACATTCTCGGCATATACTTGGGATGCAATGCTTCAGTACACCAACGTTTCATTAGAATTATTTACCGAGATCGATATGGTGAGGTTCATAGAAAACGGATATAGAGGTGGCTTAAGTCAATGTTCCGCAAGATACACAAAAGCCAACAATAAATACCTGGATGGCTATATTTATACGAAACCTTCAAAATATCTTATGTATTTTGGTGTCAATAACCAATACGATTGGGCAATGTCTCAATATTTACCGTATGGTAAATTCGAGTGGGTTGAAGACTTAAATAAATTTTGTGTGGAATCAATACCTGACGATTCACTTGTTGGATATATTTTAGAAGTGGATCTTGAATATCCAAGCGATCTTCACGATATCCACAAAGATCTCCCATTCTGCCCTGAATATCAGAGTTCGCCGGACTCACATCCGCAAGAAAAACTGATGAGTACACTACACAATAAGTTCAACTACATTATTCATTACAGGAATCTAAAGCAGGTTCTCAAACACGGATTGATATTAACAAAAACTCACCGAATTTTACAATTTGAACAATCGCCTTGGCTTAAAACTTACATTGATTTAAACAGATTTTTAAGCGCATCGGCCAAAAACAATTTTGAGAGAAATCTGTTCGAACTAATGAGTTACACTGTTTTCGAAAAGTTGGCTAAGAATATTGAAACGCATGGCAATATAAAATTAGTAACGAAATGGGAAGGTCGGTATGGAGCAGAAGCTAATGTCTCAAAGCAGGAATTTAAGTCTTCAACCATTATAAATAATAAAATGGTAGTCTTAGAACTGAATTCAAATGAAATATATTTAAATAAACCAATCTATCTAGGAATGTGTATATCAGACTTAGCTAAAACAATACTTTATGATTTTCATTATGAGTATATGCAAGAAAAATTTGGTCGGTATTGTACGATTTGTTATACTGATACCGATACTCTTTTGTATGAGATTACATCAATTGATATTTACGAGTCAATGAGAGCAGATTGCGAGCGACAGTTCGATACAAGTGATTATCCTCACGATAACATATGGAACATACCTAGAGTTAATAAAAAAGTGTTAGGTTTGATAAAAGACAAGAATATGGGTAGAATTGTGTCGGAATTCGTGGGACTTCGGTCAAAAATGTATTCAGTGAAACTCAATTCCATGTATAAACCGATGCACTTGTATGACATGGATAAAAAAATTGTTACTAGTAGAATCAAATATGAAGATTACATGGTTTGTTTGGCGAATAAAAATCAAACAAATGTATCACTAAATCTGAACGATAATAAACGATATTTGAAAGAAAATGGCTGTGAGACATTACCGTGGGGTCATTATTCCTTACTTACGTGAGGAGACGAAGATGTGTTGCTTACTAACGTAAGTAACGCGTTTGCTGATTTTAAAAATTAAGAATATTTCTTGTAAAAAGTATTAAATTATATATATGTACGTGTATGTACCATGTAAGAAAAGAACTGTTTTATCTTTATATTGGCATTTTTGCATAACATTGTTACATTTGTATTTTTTAATAGGAATTTTAGATAAATAAAATTGAAATGTATTGTGCAAAATACAAAGTGTCTATTATGTTGTGTATTGTATTGCACATTCAAGAGGCTATCATGATATCCCCAATTTTTTTCTACATTGATAGGGAACAATTCGATTTCTTTTAATCAATGGCTGATGAATTATTTAGACATGATTTATTTGGTACACGAATCCCTCGCTTATTTGCGGATAAACAAGTGCATTTACATACATGTCTTTGCATTACATTTCCAATTATTTATAGTAAACAATAAAAATCTCTTTCAATGATTGTTCAAAAGATGTAATCTATGAAAATAAACGTTTTTCTCAAAATGAAGAGAATATTGCTATGGTCTCTTCGTTCTTCAAAATCAGACCATACCTCTTCTGTGTTGAACAGTTCCCCTAGATTTTATTTATGACTATTCAGTTTCATCATATGATGCCTTCCGTCTGAACGAAATACATACCACACTGTTTTTAATTTTTTGCGATTTTCGGATTCTTCGTTATGTATAGTTTTTTCACTTGAAGTTTATTCCAACTTTGGCAAACGATTGACACACGTTCAAGGGAGCAACAGTCATAAAAAAAACTTAGAAAAAAAGGAAAACACTCTTGGAAATGATATTAAACTCTCCTTTATATGGGTGATGAATTTAACATGTACAATGGAAATGGTCGGTTCATACATATACATACATATACAGCCTTGGTGCACTAAATATTTAAATCAATTTAAAGCCCAAATTTCTCCTTCACATCTTGCATTGACTTGCTTGTATGGCAGCGCCGTCTTGCTGATGGCAAAAAAAAAAAAATATAAATTTTTAGCGCAACAGATCGATGGACCCAGTGCCTAGCCTGACAACGATTCGTGCTGTGCGTTTAATATTCTTTACACGAATGGAAGGGGCCTACTGTTTAATGCCGTGTCCAAATGGCAAGCTATGTTATTTTATGACAGTTGTACTCTTGAATGTTTGTCAAACGTTCGCGAGAGGTGGGGCCGTAAAAAATACTTTTAGGTGTCTGCTAGGATTCGAATCTCGAACCCCTTGCTTACCACTTGACACTTGACCCATGGAGCTAATGATGTTCGATGATGTAGCCATGCCATAAACCGCACCAAACAGTCAATTTTGGGCGATATCCGGCCTACATTTCCAGCACCCAATTAGAGAACTCACGACTTTGTCTATGGTCGTCTGGCTTCAATTATTGCATCAGGACAATCTTATACGGATGTAAGCGCAAATCAAACCGCAAAAAAAACTGGATCGACTCTCTAGCGATTCTCTTGCTTGCACACTAAAGCCATGATGACGACCAAACTGACTTAGAAACTCACGTTACGTACTATTTATAATTGAGCCGAAATTTCGATAATATTTTATAACAATTTCCGCACGCTCGATTGGAAAATTGGCATATCAATTGGAAAAACTATCATTGCAACAACAAAGAGTACAATAGTGAAATAACTATCGTATAAAAACAATCGACAGGACGATAATAAATGACAGTTCTCCGGTTTTCGCCTTACGTGATGTTGGCCCTGGTCTTATGGAAATAGAGATTTATGAAACGGCAGAGTCTGGGAAAGGGGCCATCAGAAACCTTCTAAGGTACTGAACCATTCTGTAGAATATGAGATCACACCCTCAAAGATGAATTCGGAAAACCATGTAGAGAAAATAGATTTTGGTATGCAATAAAACTTCTGGATCAATTAAAGCAGGTAACAATTTATCAGATAAGGAAATATTAGAGGAAGTGCTCTAGGAAAACTTTTCCCGCCACAGCTTAGCAACACACATGTACAAATTTTGAAGACAGTTTCTGAAAAAAGTACAAATTCTTAGTTTTTTAGTATATGTATAAATTTATATAAATAAATATAAATTCAAAAGTAAAATGAATTCATTGCAATTAGATACAGTTAAATTCTAGTTTTCATATTTGCAGTAAGAAACTATATCCTCCACCGTTAAATTGTAATTTTTCAAATTATCCTCGGTCCACTCGTCGAATTCGTGAATGACTTCCTGTGGCAGCTCATCCTTGTGGCTTCCAACAACTCCTCTTCGCACAAATCTACTAAGCAGAAATTATTTTTGTGAAGGAATCGTACATTTCATTATTATTTGTATCGTTACCTAAATTCTTCGACCTCTACCCCAGCAGCTTGTTTTATACTCTGGAATTCCTTTTCATGATTACAAGCTGGGTTTATTTTCATTTTGTCGAATGATAGGTGATCGACAAGCTCTTCCATTCGATCGAAGGAAATTTTTTTATTAAGGAACTGACAGACATCGTATACAACAGCGCGGAGGTCAAATTTCATACGTTCATAGCTGGTGAAGTAAATGTTTGGTTGATCGCGTAGGTGCCAAAAGTCTAGAACATGTGGCCAGAAGGGATTAAAGTTAACATAGCCATCCATGTAGGTTTGCATAAAATCTTCTTTGTTTCCCTTATAGCCAACCATGCCTCTCCAGTGATGGTAATATGAAATGGCGGCATCTTTAGGATTCCGGAAGACATAAATAATCTGCAAAGTTTTAATTAGTTAGTTTGAATATAGTTAATATGTTTAAGAATCTTTTTAAAACGAATGAGTATTGCATGAACTGAAAAAAGCTTAAAGTGGGACAAGTTCGTGCATTAATATATATTTTGTACAGAATCATCGTATTTTGGTATTCGGTCTTGAAGAACACATATTTGCCCGAAAAAAATGATACAACGTTGATCACATAGTCTTAATGCCACTGAAGCCTGTACATACTTTATCGAAAGCGAAGGTATGTACAGTGTTGTGCAAAACAAACGCAACAAATTTAGCTCGCACAATTAAATGTAAATATTTTTTTTTCAATAGACTTTCTAAAAAACTAAAAATGTACAAATATGTAATAATGAAATAAAAACACTATAGGATATTTTCAAAACCAATAACAACTCACTTACAAGAAAGCCATAACAAAAACAACAATATGTTATTCATGGCACTGTGCAAAACTAACGCAACAATGTCTTGAATTTCAAAAAATAACGCCAAAATGCTGTTATACTTTTCCAAGTTCTCTTATATTCCTAATCACGCTTAAGGAAAGAAAAGTTACAGACCTCCGAAAAAGGCAATCGTTAAAAAAATACACTTGCAGAAAAGGTATTTTTCAAATATTTCGTTTTAAAAGTACAAAACCTAAACAAAGCAACTTTTTTTTTAATCATTAGATTCAATTTCGCAAAACGCATCTGAATTGGTCCATAGAAAAATGAAAAAGTGTCCTTTTCAGAGAGAAATCTAAGTTCAATTTGGTCAATTCAGATGGTATGTGCACAGTACGAAGTCGAAGGGGAGAAAGACTAAATTCTCGGAACTGCAAAGTCACAAAAAAACATGGGGTTGGGGCCTTATGGTGTAGACATGCTTCTCAGCCAATGGTGTTGGATCCTTTCACGAGATTGTGTGGATAATTGTTCGTTTTGCATACAAAACTATTGTGAAAATGGAATATGTCGTTTCGATTGGTGTTTTATCACGATAATGACCCGCAGCACACATCAAGCTGATGAAGGATTGGTTAAACGACAATCGAGTGCAAGTTCTAGATTGACCGGTGCAATCACCAGACCATTGAAAATCTCTTTGGGAGTCTAAAGCGACGAGTTGCAGGTCAACGGTTCAAAAATAAGCGACAGGTGGTCCAAACATTAAGGACTGAATGCAAAAATATACCTAAAACCGTCATTTCAAACTTAATATCTTCAATGCTATGTAGATGTGTTTAAGTTCTTAAAAATAGAGGCTCCTATACCAAGTACTAGATTTGTTGCGTTAGTTTTGCACAGTGCCATGAATAAAATATTGTTGTTTTTGTTATGACTTTTTTATAAATGAATTATTATTGCTTCTGAAAATACACTTAATTCTTCCTGTTTCATTATTAAATAAATGTGCATTTTTTGTTTTTTAGAAAGTGCAAAGAAAAAAAAAATATTTACATTTAATTGTGCGAACTAAATTTGTTGCGTTTGTTTTGCACAACACTGTATGTACATATTTATGCATGCTCAGTGGTTTCGAGAGGAAAATTCTGTGTAAGATATTCCGATGTGCGTTAATTGACTTTAGAGGAATAGATTAAACGGTGCACTATACGAGCGGTACAGCAACATAGACCTAGGAAAACAATTGTGCCATTAGTCGTCGGAGATGGGTAGGACTCGTAGAACAAATGAACACCAGCACCACCTCGGCCTGCGGAGTTTTTAAATCTAAAGACAATACAGTAGAGTGCGTCTGTGTACCACCGGAGTACTGGATGAGTTTGTTGGTTGAGAGTCAGGTTTACCCCGAACTGTGTGCCCACCTAAGTAAGTAAGTAAATAATAGGTATCTTAAGTGGCAATGGTGCCTCTGTAAAATGAGAATACATATATTAGAAACTCTCTGTCGATTTGGTGGCATAATTGAGCTAAGACATTGCGGCTCAGACATTGCGGCTCCCCCACAGAACAAGATTTTTCCCTACCCAAAGTGCTCAAAATAAATCTTAATCCCATTTAGAAAGTATGATCTACTTGGCGTCTCCCTACGTGAATGCATATACATACATACATTCATGTATGCGTGTGTGTTAGATGAAATTTAGAAATTTTCCAATCGATTTGTTATTATCGTCACATACATACATATGTATGTATGTGTGTATGTATTATATTAAAAAGTACTTACTTTTGGCTTTTTAGTCCAGATCTGTTTTGGTAACAGCTGTATCGGTAAATGCGACTTGATCAACCGTGGTGATTCCATTTTATCCAGTTGCTTCATCGTATCATAGTCCACATTTGACACCACTCCGTTGAATCTGCAAAAATACGCAACTGAAAAAACCAGTCATTTAATGAGTTAACTTAGGATCTTACTCTAAAAAGGGCGATCGTATAGTAAGATCTATTTCTTTAGCCTTGTCGAAGTCAAAGTCATTCAATATCAACCAAGTCATTTCCTGAGCCCATGTCGTGCCACACTTTGTGCTCGTAACAATCCACACATCGGTATCTCTTACCTCAAAATTGTGAACCCTGTCCAATATGGGAACAAATGACTCAGCTAAAGTGCAATATCGTTTTTTCCAATCACCAACGATTGGCACACTTGGAGCCTCTTCCGTAAACACTGATGTATAACCTCCCGTTATTATCATCTTCGGTATAAGTTCATTAGGAACCGGCTCATCGCGAAAGAACGAAGTGGGCATCTAAAAACAAAAAACAAACAAAACGCACCAAAAAAGGTGTACACATGAAAAAAAATGAAAATAATTTACAATACAAGCAAAAAGAGCAAAAGAATCTTCGAAGTGACCTATTTACTTTATCTCACTTGACGACTTTATATCACGTTTCGTTTATTTTATTATATAATTTCCGAGAGAATTTTCATTGGAGGTTGTCGCTTTCACTATTTGAATTTTAAATTCACATGCTAACCGTCACTTACTTCGACAAATCCTCTATAATTTGTGGTGCAGCAGACAGGTCTTGAACATTCAATGGATACGGATCGACTGCCACAGCCGCCCAAAGATGAATTTGCCAAAGACACAGACATTTCGGATTGGAGTTTTTAGGCACTCAAAGTATGACGTCATTACTTTAACAATTAATTGACAATACCACCTAAGAGTTACTAGAGTTAATTTTAATACTACATATGACCAAAAAGGGTTCTCAAGTAAAAACAGTTGAAAGGTTAAATTTCAGGTAAACAGTGATAAACACTCGAACTCTATACAACTAATTAAGTCACACTGGCAACCAATAACCGCATAACTTCTATGGATTGAATCCGAAAAGAAAGTTTACAATGTGCGTCTAGAGATGTTGATTTTTTGTTGCCTTTACTTGTTCGCCCAATAGACGACTTTCTTTTACGAATTTATGTAGATTGATGTAAACAAATATTAGACAATACTTGAAAGCGGATTCAGAGTGGGTCCGCCTAGTCTTTTTGACGAAAGCGAGAGTATAATGAGATATTTGGTTTCGATTGTTATTATATTTTCCTGATTTAGCCTTACATAATTCATATTAAGGTTTTTGGTCTTTGATAGGCACTTGTTTTTTGATTAAAACACAGATAAGAGGAGAATCGAAACTCCACAGGATGCAAGCCACTGCACGGAGATACCACAACTGATCACTACTTGCATTGCACTTAGCCAATTACCTAGTTTTCTTCATCGAGATGGTACTCATACTCGTTTTTCTTTTGTAACTGCTATCTATCGGATTACATGAAAGTGGGGAGTAATCAGTTGATGCTATTTTCGAAATAGTCAACAACAATAGGTTAAAAATCAATTATCATTCTTTGCGCGCAAAATGAACAATGGAAGATGTAAGAAACGAAAACAAGTTTTTTTTTTCACGAAAATAAAATAAATGGTGAAGTAATCTTTCATGTCTTTCAGAAATTCGTTTAATTTCATTTTAATTGTAATAAATTGTTGATTGTTGAATAACAGAGTAGTTGTTCTAACAGAGTAGAATTTTTGGAGATTAATTACATCTATTCACGTGTTGAACCCTCTGTTATTTGTGTGTGTACACAAATACACTGCTATTTATCTTCATAATCCATACATACATACATATGTATGTACATATGTCTCTTAAAAAATGTAAGTTTTTGTATAACTTTCTCATATAATATTAAATTTTTTAGACTAAAGAATTACTCACCAAGCAATTTCCAGTACTATCCCTTCAAAGTGAAGATTGTTTGTAAATTTTTGTTAAATTGATCCAGTTTTCAATTGAGCGAACAAATGTTCTAATTTGGGCCTCTGGTATCTAGGCTCTTGACGTTTTTCATATCTCTAAACCATTATATCTCTGACCAGTTGTACAACACTTTTCTGACTTTGGTCGTCAAGACTAATTCTTTCTGAGCGTGCGTCGCTATTATTAAAAAGTAAAATGTGCCCACCGAGGCTGGGTAGTTAGTGTATCGAACTACTGAGCCAAAGACCTATCAGGCCAAACATTTCCTTGTAATCACTATTTCTTTGGGCTAAGAAGGCAATTAAGTAATAATGAGAAACCGAAAATGTCAATAAAAACAACACAAATCAATTAATCATCAAAATTTATATTGTCTTCTTCAAAATAGGCTCCATTTTCAGCACATATGTACATATGTATGGACATGTTTTCAAATGAACAGTGCAGTCATCCCTACAGACATCAATTTCTTCAGGGAATTGTCTTGAGTTGATAATTTGAGTTTCGGAAACAGAACAATAAGGATGAATTTGTTAAATTAAAATTCAGCTCTTTCGGATCAAGCCATGATGTGACGCGTTTTATGCACAAAACATCACCTTAAATGTGGGGAATGATTCGTGCGAGATGAATAATTCTTGTGAAAGCTCACTTAAACTATAGTGATGATTTTTTTAGCACCATTTTTGCACTAGGTGGATGTTTTCTTCAGTAACTGCCGTTGCAGGCCATCTCGGATGAGATAAATTTTTAACTACTTCAGGGCCCTTTTTGAACGCTTTATATGTTGAAGCATCATAGAAAGACGTGGACGTGCATTGGCATTTTTATAATTTAGACAGAGCTGACCACTGCTTTCATACGTCCGATGAAAATCCTTTGATGGAGTTCATTAATGGTATGGGCATTCAAGATGATTATATTGATGAGATCGAATCAAGAGATGAAGACACATGTTGAAGATAGAGCTAGATTTGAGATTTCGTTTTCGTACCAGTTGTGTTGGGGTACGAGAGCAGCCAGCTCAAACTATGTACATCTGAAAGGCTAGTGAATAGAAACTAGCGATAGTTTTGACTGGACGGATTCCAAACAGTGCTGACTCCAACTTCACTCTTGGAATGATAAGAACCTTGTAAGTACTTATACTTTTGACTGTTTGAAGGTTCGCAGTAAAAGCAGATGGTTTTTGCATTTGCCTTGTATGTATGTAGATAGGTGGTGGCTGGATACACTGGAGAAAATTGTTTTTGCTGACGTGGATTGGCAGTGTCTGGATACATTACTGCAGAATGTGTACTGTTCTCATTAATTATTGCTAATGTTTTCAACAAACGACTGCCCCAAGTCATTTCCTGGAACTACGTTCGAATAGTGGCGGAACACATATGTAGGTGCGGTGCATGTTTTGCCTAGTTAAAACTCCGGTAAATTTTTCTGATCTTATTGGGAAAAAACAATTGGCCCTGTTGCAACAAAGAAATAAATTGTATAAGATGTTGCCTGTTAAAATGTCAGGAATGTAGCAATGATAGATTTTGGCTATGATCAAACGAAAATCCTGTGCAAATTGGCACAGTGGCACATGATATTCGTACAAAATAAGAATGGAATTCTTACACGTTCTTGAAGAAGTACTTTACTTTACTTTAGTTTTGAAATTTCTTTTTTGTATTTATCCGTCTTTGAAAGACTTCTTAGAAATCAGTGCGGATCACGACTCGCTCGAAAAAGGAAAATAGTAACGAGAACACAATTAGTTTGGATGTTTCTTTCCTTTTTTTGAATTCAACCCTTCATATGGGCGGTATTAAGTACCGCATAATTAAAGAGATTTGGTTCAAGCTGGATTAGAAAATCGGTAATACTAATCCATAGTGGGTGTCATTACAGTGGATTGGATTTTGGGACTTAATTTTTAGGACCGGTCTCCTCCACGCCTATGACTTCTGTAGAACGAGCATGTAAGACGATGAAAAGGAAATTGTAATCCATCAATTGAGCGCTTTATACACTCTCATCGTGTAACTCGACAGATTTGAGACTCACTTCAACTACTCTATTTACGTGAATTTCTTCATACAGTGTTGGCAAAAATAATAGGGACAAGACGACTCAAAAAATATATTTTTTATGTGCTCTTAAATTCCTTCCACTTACAATTACAAATTTTATAGTGTATAATTGTATTCATTTGTACAGTTAAACGTCGTACTCCTTTCCGTGGATGCGATCTTCCTTTTAACATAAAAACGAAATATGTACCTTAACCGCTAGGCTGGAAAATATAATAGGGATAAATGAAATATTTTCAATTTATTTCTATATTACTTACGTACACCAAATCTTTGTTTCTTCAATATTTAATGGACCCTCCTTTGTTCTTTAGTACACCAAGTCATCTTCGTGGCATATAGCCGACCAGTACACTGCGTGGTTCGTTTGAAATAGCATTCTAAGTTTCTTGAACCAACTGCCACAAATACTCACTATTTCTTAAAAGTTAAGGGGCTACAAAATGGAGCTAACTCTGCGAAAGATAGCAGAACTTTTGAATTCCTCAAAAACAAAAGTTCATAATACTATTAGCGTTTAAAATAAGCCGGAAACCCGTGGACGACCAAGGAACACTACGACAGGTTTCGACCGACAGGTGTTTAGGGCTTAAAAAAAAACCCGTTTGCCTCTTCCAATGACTTAAGACCTGAGTGTATGGTTTCTTTTCGACTCGATGATTAGTATTGACTAGAAAGTATTTTTTAAACAGCTTGAAAGGAATTTGTAAAAACTGATAAACTGAGTTTTCGGTGATTAAATAAATGAAAATAAAACAAATGTATGTATATTATCTTCATGAAATAAGAAAGAAGAAACTTTTATTTTCCTGCACTTTGGAAACACCTAGGAATAAATTACCAAGAACAGTTGTAAGGACTCCTCAGTGAATATCTATCTTCATCGGCTTTCTTCAAATCAGTCATTTGCTTTGAGAATCTATACTTAATTCAAATAGTTTCTTGGCTTTATTTAACAGGTTTGATTTTGAATTCGTTATAGGTTTGTAAAAAGCATTTATGAGTTTCTCGAAATTAGTGAACTCAGTGATCATATTTTGAACAAATAGCTATACAGTGAATCTCGTTCAATGCAAATCTTTCGCTTTTAGTGAATTATTCTCTCTGACGGATTTCATATTGGTGGTGATGTTAAGGTCCTTCGGATTTCAAAGGTAGTCCTAGGTGTCCCAGGTTCTCAGTCTTTAGCGAAATATAAGTATTTATCGAAATAAGTTAGAAAGTATATACACTGTTATACACTGTTTTATTTTCTTCTGCACAAAAATGTATTTCTAGATAATGATATGTTATAAATAATTACAGAAGTATACAATTATATTTTTAAATATATATATATATTTTGTTCTTAATTTTTTTTTGTATTATTTTGTTTGATTTATATTGTTTTAATATTAAATTTTTCTAAATAGGTACATGTTTATTTGTTATTTTCTTTTCTTGTTTTTGTTTTATTTATATATTTACTATAACTATTCCTTTCTTTTAAATAGAATAAGAAGACGCCATGACCAGCATAGCCACACTTAGAAATAACTTGAATACGGTGAATTCTATAGGTATTAAATATGTATAGTAAAAAATGTACAATCGCGTTATGTAGAAATTTAACTAAGATTAGATTAGAAGTTTTATTCATAGAAATCTAAAACAAATCATTTTTATGATCACTACAATCTTGGAAAAATGTTGGTTCTTGCATTCAACATAAGTGTATGTAGTAAATGGTTGAAACCTCAAGATATGTACTAAGTACTGAGGAGTTTGTAGATTCTTAGTTCTTACATCTAACACTGAACAAACAGACTTTCTTGGATTTTTGTTTTTGTTTTTTCTTGTTAAACTGCTGTTGTTTTCCAAGAATGTCCTTAAATATACCATTATTTCAAATAATATATGTAAATATGACATCAATCTTAGATCTGAGAAATATTCAGTTATTGAGTAGCTTTATACTCTGGTTAAATAACAACAATTGTGTCTAACTAGATGCTACTTAGTCTGCCACTTTCAATGGTTCTTTAATTTCCTGGTGGAAAAAATACTTAAAAGTTCAAGAATTGTTTTTCGTCTACAAAATTTTATTCTATCTATCATTTGCCCAAGGGTGTTAGAGGACAATGAGGTTGCACTTGCTGAGGCGTAAGCAATCCTGCGAACAGCCTTCGAAACGCCTTATGTTATTTGCAACTACCCGCTTTTGGGCCCATAGTGACTTGCTTGGTTTTGATGTCAGCCAGTGTATGAACACCCTGTTCTTCAAACTTTTTCCACTGGGAGTAGTTGATCTGCATGTGTGTAATAAGTTGGGGCATGTCAATAAAACCTGTAAAAAGAAAAAAACGTTCAATGAGAGTTCCTATGAATAAAGGTGTTATCGACAACTTACTGTCCCACGCATGTATCATGTCCTGAATGATAAATTCAATGAACCCTATTTGGCTTTTGGGTATGCTACATGTCGCCCTGTCAAACATAGGCATGACGATGGGCAAGGCCTTTGCCTTTTCCTCATCAGTTTGGGTAAAGTATTCTTCGGCTATTCGACGGGCCCATTCTACACAGTAGTTAAGTGGTCGAGCAGGATTACTAACATCGGCCACTTTTATAAGCATCCGCCTTATTAGAATTTGGCTATCATCCTCTGATTGTACTATCTGAAATAAATGGAATTAAAGTGGGAATTTGATTAGTTTTCTTAGGAGAGTTGAATGGGGATCCTACTCAGAGGAAATGGCACAAAGCTGACTATTAAAAATAGCCCAAATTCGTATCTCAGCGAATGTTCATTAAAATGATAGATTTGAGTTAAAAAATCATATTACTGGACTACATATCGCGTAGTGCATATATGAACTCGAGATTTTAATCAAGCTCTTTATTACTACGATGAAGAAGTCAGTGAAAAAGACTGATTTTCTAAATTTATAGTGCGACAAGAATTTAAGAATCTGCTTGCCTAAGGAGGTCAAATGATCCGCAACTCAATTCACCCCGAGTAGCAATGATGAGAACAGAATCATAAAGAAACTGCTAAGTAGTTAGAGTTTTAAGCAATCTTACGTAAACAGTCTGGGGATCTTGTGGCGTTTTGATACAAATGTCAATAATTACAAAATAATAGCTGATGTAATTCTAGACCGAATTAAAGATCGAACCCAATATTAGATAAACACCTTGCCTTGTGCTTTTTCATAGATCATTGCATTGCGTACAGATTTCTGATCAGCCTGCTATTCATCGAGATCGACCTTTTCACAACAACCTTACTGTTGATGATTCCAAAATGGTGTGCACCGTGGCTGTATATCTGACGGTCTGACGGTGCTTGTTTGCTTTTGTGTAGATTTATAGACTTGATTCAAATTATAGAGGATAAAAAGGTCAAACAAATCTCTTTATCTAACAAAATTCAATGTAGAAGTTGTATTATTAGACAGCAAGTCGAGAAAATATTGTCTCAACGAACGAAAATCATCGTTAACCGGTGTTTTACTTTACTTTTAATTTGAGCACAAGGTCAACTACGTAGTCTCAATGATTAAGTAAATGGGTGCAACTGTTTTTAGGTTGGGCGGTGGGTCTTGTCTCAACGAACGAAAATCATCGTTAACCGGTGTTTTACTTTACTTTTAATTTGAGCACAAGGTCAACTACGTAGTCTCAATGATTAAGTAAATGGGTGCAACTGTTTTTAGGTTGGGCGGTGGGTCTTGGTAGCATTGAACTTCAGGGCAGTACTTCAAGATTCAATTCCCAAAAGCGCAATTTTTGCTTTGATTTTTTACAATCGCAACTCTTACGAACGTCGGGCAAACATGCGGGAGCATATTCATCCTAAAAAAACTGGAAGGCCAATGTATACCGTGTCTTGACCTGTCGCACGAATCTGACAGTTAATTTTCTTTCATTACGTTGTTGAGACGCAAGTATGGCTGCGTTTTCGCAATTGTTTGTTAGAGATTAAAATGGTACAGGGAATAGTTTTGCTCTGTTTTCGGTAAGAACTACTACAAGTTTTGTAGATGGTAGAAAACTTACATCTCTCGGCTCCACATCCGTTCCAAACACACTAACAAACTTTGCTAAATTCTCAAAGTGCCGTGTCATTTCAGTTGCCAAAATCATATCGATGATTACGCTCCGCACGGACTTGTAAGTATCCTTGTCTAAATTCTTGAAAATGTTAATTTTATCATCACCTAAAAGCAGAAAGAAACCAGAGTTAAATTGTGATATTGGAAATAAATTATCATTAGATACCTAATGTTAGTTTAAATGTAGTTGCCGCATGATGCGATTCCAGTACAGTTAAATCATTATACAATATGGCCAGTGGACTATTTGAGTTGCAGAGGAAGGCTGAGGATCTTCCTGGATGGTCAATGTCATGTGCTGCCGACGCAATTAATGCTGTGGCTTCATCCATTCGATCCATCACCATTTCTTTTGCCGCCAGTTGGGTCATAAATGCTCCAGTTGCCTAAATAAATCGATTTGATTAATTCCACGTCGCATTGTCCTCGCGATGCTTAATACTTACTTGCATGACATCAGCTGCATGTGTACTATTGTGATATGTGTTTTGTGAATGATAGTGAGCCTCTATGACCGCTAGCCAGGTTTTGAACACATTTTCCTCAACGTTAAATGTGGCAAACACATCGAACCGTCGGAACATTTCCATGCCGAGATACAGCAGCGGCCGGTGTTCCGTGATTTCCTCTAATTTGAAAATATCAAATTCCCACGAGAGAGATTCTTCGAGAAGTTCCATAATGAGGGGTGTAGCCTAAAGTACAAATAAAAAAGTACAATATAAAAATAAAGCGTGGGTAAAACCTATCAACGAACCTTCATTTTGGCTGGTAAGATTCCTGATGGCCGACTACTTGATGTCCTTATGATGGAATCATTTGAGCTTCTTCTTGACGAGTATAAGCTAGGACCCTACAAGAATATAATCAGTTACTAAAAATTATTAAATTAAATGTAAGAGTTTGCCAACCGTTAACAGCGCACCAATCAAATCAGTGGCTATGGGATCCTCAGTCCTTATTTCTTTCATTTGCGGGCTGTAGAGACCTTCCCGTTTGAGGAACTCCATCACCTTATCTATGAGCTTTGCCTCGTCTGTTGAGCAATTCTCCTGTACTTGGGAGAGTAGATTAATAATCTAGAGTTATCAGTGGGAGTGAAAAAGGTGCGATTAGAAGTCAACCCTAGCGGGTAGTGATGAACAAAAATTACTCCTACTTTTGTAATGGGTGCCTCTAATGGCAGGGAGGTGAGCTTGGCCAAACTAGTTCTGCGTAAACCATCTGAGGCTACTGAACGCACATCGAAACTTCCTCTCCGAATTGAATGAAGGGATCCCCGTGGCGCCTCTTTGGGCTGTGGCAATGAGGCTATAAAATCTGTCTGTCCTCCGGGAACATCAAAATTGAAAACATAATGTGTTGGCTGCCTATATATAGTCAACACAACAACAACTACTATCAGTAAGGCAATGCTAATATTAAGTGTTCCAGTTAAAATATTTATTCGCTTTGCAGCTGCTATGCGGATGCAGATGATAAGTACTCACCTTCCTATGCACGCCACAGGCACCACCCGTACATGCATGGGTATGCCATCGTGTCCTTTTCTCCTCACCGTCAGGATGCCATCGAACTCTTTGATATTTTTGCCATGTGTACTAATTGACGAAACATCCGAAACGAAAATGTCCGCCAGCGGCTTACTTATGATTTCGTCCTTCGGGGGAACAAAGGGGCAAAACATCCTTTTATAGTTAGTAAACGTGGAAACACAGATGGGAGGAAATAAAACTCCAGTCGGTAATTGATTAGATGCTTACCAAACGCATGTTGAGCAATCGTTCAGCTGATTTGTTAGCGTATTGTATTCTTAGGACGTCATCTGTGATTATCAGGACCTCCTTTAGGCGATGCAAAGCGGTGTACAATGCCTGCAGATGGGTGTTCATATGATTACTTAAAAAAAACACTCTCAAACAGTAGCAAAATCAATTTCCATGCCAAAAAAGGGTTACAAAAATAAAACGGCGGACTCAGAAATGTAACTCATACTTTAGTACCTAACTTGATTGCTGCAAAGCGATAATAATTTCCAAAAGTAGTGCTCTAACTATAACCTCTCAGAACAGACTTTCTCGAAGCAGACTGTGTAAATCTAAGAATGAGTCAACTTTCCTGTTAAAAACCCTAATGGAATACAAACCCCCTAGCAAACGTTAATATTAAGAATGGGATCTGATGACATTTCAAGACGCCGCCGGTTATTCATTAGTTAGAGTCAGGGTAGGAATCCTTTTTCTCGCACAACACAAACCCAATGCCAAGAGACTGTCATTCAATGTTTCAACTTCCCCGTGCATCAAGTGCTGAACACCAGTGACACGTTTTATTCTTCAGCAAAACCTTCGATCTTATTTGGACCGAAACCGATAATAAATGTTCCATCGAACACTGTAACAAACCGGTCCAGTAAGAAAAAAATAGTCTACATTCGTTCATTGAAATCAATAATGACTTTTCTGATACTTTCGATACCTAATTATAGAATGGAGCCCCACCTAAACACTTTTGAGTCTATGAATTGGGTTGGAAAGTTATTTTGTCCTGATGCTATTTAGATAAAAGAAATCAAAACTTTTGATCGTATATTTTTGTTCAATATGACATTTTGACTGTATTCATAAGTTTGAGTATAAAATAAGAGAAACAAATTGAATGGAAAACTAAAACTGGACGCAAGCTACTTTATTTATAAGTAAAAAAATTGATTGATAAATTGATTCTATTTATAAGTAAACTGTAAAAGAATTCAGGGTCAGAATATTATGTTTACAAGTAAGTTATATGTATTGTCTTAATCCTTTTCAAAAATAGTAACTTCTGAACGTTCCCACACAATGCTATAGACCTTTTTCATAAATTTAAAATAAATAAAACACCTGTCCAACATTTGTGTACAACCGATATCCACTTCACTCTTTGAATGTAATAACAAAAAAACTCTTGCTATTGTTACTGACTGATCGAATGACATTTCGAACAATCCATTTGTATATTCGAGTGCATGTCCCAAATTACCTCACTTGATACGGATGCCATTTAACTAAATGCATACATTTCGTTCACGGAGAACGCGATTCGTTCACAAACTCCTGAAGGGACAGGAAAACTGGAAATTAATGAGCTTTTAACATTAACTATATATATAAATATGTATGTTATGTATGCATATGTATATATGTACATATGCACGTTCTTTTTCAACATGTCAGAATAAATTTCTTCTGCGGTTTTAAGAATATGGGATTATGAATACTAAAAGTTCCACGCTTTTCAGAAACACGAACTTCAAAAGTTTATTTTCCGGAAATTGCATTCTCTATAAGAAAATGTTTTTAAGGAATAATTTGCAGAATGATTTTATAAAGGTATACTCTGCAGAGAAAGGGTTTTAAGCTATAAAGAAAGTATTTTAGTTTTATTTTTCATTTAATTCTAAGCTACACTAGAAACTGAAGAAGGTTGTTCCCGTGCGTTGTATCAAGTTCACGTTTTCATGCATTTTGCTAAAATAAAAAAATAAGTTTCAGACTTTCCAGGGCATTTTGTATTGGAAAGCATAAGATACATATATACATAGCAGAGCTGTAGAAGAATGCAATCACTATAGAATGCATTCCATGAAGTCATACTGGGAATTCAAATAGATGTTAAAAACACTATTAAATATCTGCCACATGTGTTAACTAGCGTTTTACTATTTATCATGAAGAAATGCACATTTCAATAACCTGTATTATATATTGTACATATGGACATACTACATAGTAAATAATAAAATAAATAAAATTACTTCAAGTTGAATTCATTGAACTTAAACTTGTTTCGGAGCTGTCAAAAGAATTAAATCAAAAAATGATACCACGGTAAATACCACGGTATCAAAAATTCAATTGATTAGCACCGTATGTCTATTTGTAAATAAATTTCGACTTGAGTTTCATTTGTCATGGTACGGAATTATAAACTCTCATAGTATAGCATTGAACTAATTTGATGTGGCTGTTCTTTTCTTTTGAAGATGCGTTTTGGCATTACTGAACATTTTATAAAAAAAATTTTGAAAATCTTTATATTGCAAAAGGCTATAAGCTTTTATTTTAACATAAAACAAGTAAATGAAAAGAAATACTAACGCAGCTAGTCCCTACTAAAAATAAAATAAGATCAGCAGAAAAGATTGCACAGAATATTTCTTATTTTTATTTTAAGTTAACGAGCAAAGTTTTAAAAGCAAATCAACGAAAAATCTAATATTAGAAACACAGTAACAAACGACTGTCAACAGTAACTTCCGCACCAAAGCTGTCTAGTATTTGCAGCTGCAGTGATGTGAAATTTAATATAAGGTCTATTCTTTTACTTTCTGTACCAAAAATCGTGAAATTACGTATTTTAAAAGTAAGAGATAGATTTTTCAGAGATTGATGAACGTTTTCTAAAGTTAAAGAATGTACCAAAGAAACAAATTTGAGCGCATCCAAAATTTTATGTATGAAAAAGAACAAACTACTACAAAAAGACGGTGTTCTAATTTATTGTCCGTGACTTTCGTTTTCCCCTTTTATTTGTACGTATAATTTGCCGCTGACAATGTGTATTTTTGGAAAAATCTAGGGCTTTTTAGTAAAGGAGGTCAATGTAGACATAAATAAGTCAAAAACCAAGTATAGAGTCATACGATAATAAATGTCATTTTTAATTTCTCATCATTAAGCAACTGTCAACATTCAAAGATCATTGCAAGGACTTTAGATGTGAAAAATCTAGGAGGTCATTAAACCTGGTTCGTATAGTGCGTCGAAATAGTGAAAATTCACTACAAGTAATATCCTGGAAATGTTTCCTAAGATTCGTACTACAGCTTAGTTGGTGTAGAACCGGTTAGTGTAAGTCAGTTATTCTTCCGGCAAGATCCTCTGAAAATAACCCATGTGTGTCCTTTTCGAACGAATTGAACCTTTCTGCAAGCACTTGTGGAAGTTGTATAAAAAATAAAACTAAATAAAAAATTGGCCTAAAAGTTTCTAACGGTAAGTTGGCACAATAATGGAAGCCCCAAACTGTGTACGATTGGGCTCTGAAAATTTAAAGTTACACCTCTGGTTGGATGAAGCTGTAGTACGTGGTATTAAAAAATATTACCCTTATACTGTCGAAGAGAAAGTGTAACATAATACATACATATAGTAAATAAAGACTGGAATCAAGCTGAAAACGCAATCTACTATAAAAAGCACTTATATTTAAAAGTTTAGCGTCTTGCTATACCTACCCCAGTGATCTTTAAATATTTTAAAACATACATTTCTTGAAGCCACAAAAACCAAAAAAGCGCTCCTTAATATAATTTAAACTGCTCGCTATGTTTAGATTCTTTAAATGGTTTAGTTCAAAATTTTCTAAATATCATAAAATACACAAATTCAATATATCACTCAATATTGCATATGGATATCGAAATGATTGCACAAAGCTGGCTATGTTAATAATTTCTGGAACAATCAATACGAACAAAAAGAGAGGTGGGAAAATCCCAAGTACTGGATTCCTCTTGCTTAGAAATTTGAATATCTCTTCTACAATAAAACATTTTCTGAGAGGAAAAAGACATCTTAAAGCATGTGAACGAAAGTAGGACAACATTATACATGATATCCATCCGTAAATGCCTGTTAAACCCTCCACATGCTGTAGATGAATAGTGATGTAACACGATATTGTTGAGTAGGGGGGGGCAAGTTGGCCTGTCTTTTTGATAAAGAATTGTCCTTAATTGCGTTGTTGTTAAATGACGGAGAAAAAAAAATTGAATTCATGGAGCGTAAACTAAATTTATGACTATAATGGTGGGATGCTAATAGCTGACGACTTCAAGGCATTGGTAGTAAAGAAGACTTTTCAAAGGAACAGTTGATTTTTTCGATACGTACATATGTATGTAAGTCGTGCATGACTTTAGCATATTTTGAGAGTATTGGATTAAGGTGGTGAATGCAAAACTGAATAGTTTATAAGCACTTTTCCTACTTTTGTACAACCAAATTAGATACATTTAATCTCGTGCTAGTACTACAGGAGTTTTATTTTTAGAAGAGCTGTAAGGTTGAAATTAAAATAAAATACACAAACTAAGCAAACGAAGTCAAGGTATTTTCCACAACTTTTTCGAGTATTTGATGGCGTCTCTCAAGCTCGATATTGAATTACGCATAGACAAATGATTTAACATACCCCACAGAAAACGTCGTGATGATCCCCTGGTTTCAGTTCTTGAAGTGAATTTCGTGAACGTATGAACCAAAATCCCTGCGTAACATCTTCGAAAAAATTGATGGACACAGCCCAAGTTCTTGCGGACGATAACGACTAACTGCCCTCAACGTTTTGCTAATGAGTCCAAAGAACAAATGTAGCACTACATTTTTCAATTGGTGGGGCGGGGAAAAAACGTTTTCGTTTTGTTCCTCCTGATTTAGCTCTATCCTTATCTGGCTGACAGGTAGACCTGAGAAAGGTTCACGGCCAATATATGGAGATTCGGCACCGGATCTGGCGAGTTGATTAGCGGCCCAGGATACCTACATATGTAAGTATATGTATGTCCTGGGACCCATATTAGACTGATTATGATGTACAGCTAGCTGTAGGAGGGTTTGAGGACCAGCTTAGCAAGCCGGCTTAGACTCAAAGTCAAATATATGTATATGTATGTGTTCTTCGGATGTATCTTCTAATATACTCTCTGGCACAGAGGTCGATAGCGAAAACCTCTAGATGGAAAATAGAGGCAAAGTGTTCTGACGAATCAGACAGTTTGTAGTGGGGGCCGAAAATTCCTACTGCTTTCCCATTCGAAATTTTAGAACAGTCCGTGTATCAATTATCATGAGGAATCAGTTGAGGGATCTCAGTAACTGCGGTTCGGAATGACAACTTGAAGGGATGATAGAGATTGATAGAGAAGCAAAATTCTGACAAGGATCATCATGCATACATATGTACAGCTAGGGTGGTGGTATCGATGTTGTTTAATAGGTTAAGCTTAATTGCGCTTGCCGCAACAGTCTTCATAATATATACTTATATATACCTTCCATCTACTCAGAATGATTTTTATGACTTGGTCGATGAGTTATGAGGCCTAACTCAGCAAACACTTTTGATTTATTCTAGAGAAAACTAGACCAGAGAAGGCGATCGTATTCACATACTTAATATAGCGCGCTTAATGTTGACACTGTGTTCTCTCCATCTTCATTTTTGCAATGATAAGGATTTGCTCCAGGAAGAAAAGAAAGAAATGACGATGTACGATATATAAGTAACTTGGCACAGAGTACTAACTTCAAAGAGAAGTGAATATACAGGTTCTTCGAAGAAACGTCTGTATTGACTTTATCTTAAATACACATAGCTAAATTCTTTGTTGAGACAAAGCTGTCAAAGGATGTTTAAATGGAAGTAGGCATATCTTAAGTGATTTGCAATTTTTTTTAAACCTGTTTTAGTTATTTTCTTATCTACCAGAGTTTTAACTGTTTCATTAACGCAAGTTTTAAGATAAATAATCAGGCTGTTCACTCTGAGATATCTGTATAGCATATGTGAGATTTTATTATACAGAAAGGTTAAGAATTAAAGATTTTATGAATATAATACCGTTATGACCCTTTAAACAGTCGACCATAACCTATGTATGTACAATGAAAAAAATAAATACTTGTACTTGGCGCAACAGGTCGATGGAACCCAGGACCTAACTTCGCACAACCATTCGTGTTGTGCGTGTTATATTCTCTACACGAATGGAAGGGGCCTACTGTTTAATGCCGTGTTCGAAGGGCAAATTTGTTATTTGAGAAGCTTTCTCAGGACAGTTGTACTCTTGTATGTTTGTCAGACGCTTGCGAGAGGTGGAGCCATGAAAAACTTTTAGGTGTTCCCCAACTGGGATTCGAACCTAGAACCCCTTGCTCCATAGTCCAACGCACTAATCACTGAGCACAATGAAAACTCACTCTAATTCAAAAATTGTCCAAGTGGGAATTCAAAAAGTTGTTTTTATTTAGAACACCAGGAACAACCTGTCAAGTCTAAAAATGTTGTTCATTTGTGTTCAGTATATTCTGGAAAATTATGATTTTTATAGAAAAATTAACATCGCTACAATATTTTCCAGATAATTCTAGGCAATTGTCGAAGTTGGATTCTCAAACCTGCTTTGCAAGAGGTAACCTTGGTGGACGAAATTATCTTCAAATACTAAATACGAAAAAAATAAACTCTCAAATAACCATTTCAGCCCTTCCATGTGTACTTTTAAACGTATTGCGTTCTTCAAAAACCCTACTTGGGCGAAGCTGAGGTGAATCGCAAAATATGGTTTGGTTTAAGATTTTAGACGTACCCTTATAGAAAGCTATTGGAAATGTATTCTTTCGGAACTATAAACGAAGAGGAGCTGATGGGGATTTAAGGGCGAAGAAAAAAAAGGAAGAGCTTAATAATTCTGTAGAAAATAGCTGCGCTTCAATTCAAAGATAAGAAACCTACTTATGTATTTGCAGTATGTACTGAGCGGTACATTCTTCCGAACCGCTGCAGACAGCTGGATCGTATGTGGAACAAGGTCAGAGTTGACTCGGATTGAAATCACGCAGATTAGGATTGGAATAACATCTGTACCACTTAACATATTTCTGCGTGTTTTGGAACATTATTATCAGAAGGTAAATTTTTTCCTAATGAAGAAATTGAAATACAGATTATCACTTTGAACAAAACGGGTTTAAATAATATTAATCCTCTAAACTAGAGCCCCGGACTAGACCTTAGGAAATTGTCTCACACCTTGGTACTTAAAAATCCAGGAGAACTTAACATAAAAGAACCCGCAGTATTATGATAAATTAATATTTTTGGTTATAATTTTGTATTAATACCTGTTGCGTTGACATAACATTGTGTGGTCTAACTATAGAATGCAGAATCTGCTTCAGTTCCGTGCAACAAATAGGCACACTTGTTGTTTCCGAGATGCACTAAAAAGGAAAAATAATTTCAAAATTTTGTTTAATTTCGAGATGTATTTCATTACTTACCCGATTTACGCCAGCGTCTAAGAGTGCAATTAAAGGTAGCTCATCCTTGTCAAAAAAACTAATAAAAACAAAACAAGAAGAACCAAAAATGTTATGTTTAAAAACAATATAGCAAATGTTTATTTTTAAAGTATACCAAGTACATATGTTGTCTTGTGGGCCATTAATCTAGCCTACTCTACGCCAGCAATATTTCAAATTTACCGAAAGCACGAAAGCACGAAATGAATATGAAACAATAATTCCATGTCGATTGGCACTTTATCGTGATGTATGATATACATATCCTTATATCAGAGGGTTTTCTTTTAGATTGTTAGATTGTTTGTTATACATATGTCATATTTGGTTCATAATTTATGGAAACTATATTGTTAGAGTAGGTAGTAGATGTTCATGATTTGAAATCGAGGAGCAATGCAGCCAATAAGATATTTTCCAGGTATTGAAGTCAGTCAGTCAGGCAGGTAGACTTAGGTAGAGTAGGGTACATTTTCAACACTTTACTTTTCGGAAAACTTATATTTGCAGGTTCTTGCAAATAATCAACAAACAATCAAAACCTACCGACTCGTCTGCCTTTAATAGGTAGAAGTCAGAAAAAGCAAGCTTCATGCACTTCTTTTTGGTAAAAAAAATTGACAGTTTACTATCTTTCTAGTGATATTATTTGAGCATAATTACTGGTAGCACTGGGTGCAGTAGAATTTGTCTTAAATCGGAGAGTTAAAGCGCATGAAGTTCTTAATCAGGGCGGTGCAACCTCTAAACGTCTCACGAAAAGTGTATGCTGGTATAACACTAGTAAGAAAAGTTTCGCATTAAAGGAGCTAAACAAGCAAACTTTGTACCCTACTTGCATCTAGAAATCCTGCTAAAAAAAACTCCTCTCGCTGTGGATATATTTAAATGAATCAACGAGTTGCTTCTGAGGTAGTTCAAGTTTCGTTTTTCCGACAACATAGTTCCGACTATTCTAAAACTGCTATGACTTATTGAGTTAGTCATGAGTGTGAAACTAATGTATCTGCGTTGAGTTTACAGGTGTTTAAATTTTACGGTAAAGTGTTTCCTATTTCAAAAAAAAAAACAAAAAAGCATTTTCACTAACTGTGGCCTCGATAGTAAGGAAATTGTGATAATGTGGGCGCCGTGGTTCAGTGGTTAGTGCGTTGGGATAAAGGTTCGAATCCCAGTCGGAACATATAAAAAAAAGTTTTTCACGGCCCCACCTATCGCGAGCGTCTGACAAACATACGAGAGTACAACTGTCCTGAGAAAGATTCTCAAATAACAAATTTGCCCTTCGGACACGGCATTAAACAGTAGGCCCCTTCCATTCGTGTAAAGAATATAACACGCAAAACACGAATGGTTGTGAGAAGCTAGGCCCTGGGTGTCATCGACCTGTTGCGCCAAGTATTTTTTTTTTTTGATAATGTAAGGAGTCCACTTTGAATTTTCTCTTACTTTAAATTCCACATACGCCTGAGTGAACTTAAAATTGATATTCAGCTCAGATACGGATTGCACTCATTAAATGTTTTACAAATTCAAGATTTATCTCCAAACAATGAAAAAGGCAGTACAAAACAGTCATCATAAAACCAAAGCAACAAGCTAGTACGAGATCAAAGATCAAAGTTAAAGTCTCATTGTTAAGAATGTTGTTTCGATTTCGGTTTTGTTGTAAAAACCTGTACCTAATTAATACAATTTACAATTCGACGAATGAATCTTTTTCTTCCTCTACACCGGTGTCTCATTTCAAGATATCAGCCCGTTAAGACGTCGCTCTTCGTTACAAATGTTAACTTTTTGGATCACGTTATTTCAAGTTATGTCGAGGCATAAAGAACTTCTCAAGAATTTCAAGATTAATTATCTTATTAGAAATATACAACTTGATTTTAAACTCATTAGCAGAAGTTCTCCTCCGGATTATTTCACACCTTTTAAACATTAATTATCCACCGGTAGCGAAAACCTGTCGTCATTGCAGACAGTTAATAAATTTTCATTATCCTTAGACAGCCCCTTCGTAGTTGGATTCGGATTCTTTTACCGGCGAGTAGCACTCTACCAACTACCGTATACTTGGCAAGAAGTTCCTTAAGTGTAATTAAAGTGAAAGGCTACTCCTCTCTTGGTCACTGCCACCACCCTACATTGAAACACGATGCACGAAATAATGTTTCTGATAATACTTATGGCGCTCGACTAATTTACCTTTTTTTCACCACAGCTATTATTGTCGTAAAATGATAACCAGTTGTATGTCGTATTGACCTGTAATCAAATTGATTATTATTGAATTCACAACTCTGAATTTAGTAAGTTAAGTGCGTACCTCGTTATGTATTCAGCATCCACGTATTTTGGTGAGCGGGCGTCAATTATTATCAGGTGGTAGTTGTCCATGGCGGCATTGTTCTGCAAGGTATCGAGAGCCAGTTCCTTCGACTTGACCAACGTCACTTCCAGTTGCTGTCGATGGCACGCCGTCGTGAAGACTTCACACACATTGTCTGTCTTGTGGAAAACTAATAAGGCCTGCACAAAATCATATAAGTTTCTATATAGCATAGGTAAGGTTTTAATGGATTCTTCTTGCCTTCAGTTGAGGATTCGGTGGTAATACAGTCGGGTATTTCAAATCCATCAGAGATTTCTGAAACAAGACAAATCAAATTATTTTTTTTGTTTCTTTCTTGTCTGAGTTGAAGGGCGGATAAGGCATTATTTCTTGAAATTTGAACTTTAAATGAAATTGGAGGTACTCGTATAACATAAAAACTGTTTCCATAGGGGGGGCGTAAGACGATGATGTCAATAAGGTTTATTGTTACTTTCACAAACGATTAAGGCCAATGCATGGAGTGAACACCAAGCAAAGGATTTTCTTTCAATTTTGGGAGTAAATACGCACGCACTCACAGAAGAGGATGCTCAGCGTCCTGCTTTAGCCAACCCCTTGGAATCATGTTCCAGAGAAATGTTCATCAATTTAGGTATTTGCGTCAAAATAAATCCCTGGTGTTATAGTAAATTATTGCAATACGAAACAGTTTCGTGCAGGCCAAGGGGAAGAATTTATGTCCTTTAAGGTTGGTTGGTGGGTAGACTTTCGTATTGTTTCATATCAGCACTGAAATTGAGTCCTAACTTATTTCTCAGTGATTTTGGAGCTTATTTAGGCCAGACTTTACTTCACTAATAGAAGATATGATGTGACTTGTGTGTGCAAGGGAGATACTGTTTGAAGAGATAGCATTGCCAGTGTATTAAAGATAATGTTACTGTCGTTGCAAAGAAAAATCACTATTTCTGTTTATGTTTTTTGGGAGTAAACCAAGGCAACTGGCCTACGAAAATTAGCAAGCCATCGGTTCTTAACACTTTTTGCAGAACATTATCATAACTTCAAGTGATTGTTTGAGAATATGTTTGTACCAGGTTAGATGGTTTAAAGTATTTGAAACTTACCTCAGGTAGAAACCATTCCTATTTTGACTTGGCATCTAAGCTAATAATGGATGTGAGTATGCTAGGCTAATTTTCTGTATAAGGTGGATCCTCTGTCCGCTATAGGTTCTAAATACAAATACAATTTTATCGCGCAACAGGTCTAAGAGGAACAGGGCCTAGTTTCTCTCAACCATTCGTGTTGTGCGTGTTATATCCTTTACATGAATGGTGTAACGCCGTGTAGAAGGGCAACTTCTTATTTGTAAAGTTTTCTCATGACAGTTATACTCTGGGATGTTTGTCAGACGCTCGCGAGTGGTAGGGCCGTGAAAAAACTTTTAGATGTTATGGTTGGGATTCGAACCCCGAACCCCTTATACCACAGTTCAACACACTAACCACTGACTTCTTTGGTCACTAGTTATCGACAAACTTCTAGCAGATCTATATAGATCAGGCTACATCGCCATTGGTTATGCAGATGACCTGGCGATCATTGTTAGTGGTAAACACGGCTTGACTATTTTTAGCGTCATGCAGGGTGCTTTACTATACGTTTGAGAATGGTGTAATAGCGAGGGTTTTTCCATTAACCCTAGCAAAACCATCCTAGTGCCTTTTACTCACAAAAGATTTTTCAATCTGGGACCTATCACCATAAAAGGCACCACATTAGTGTACTCCAGCGAAGTCAAATATCTCGGAGTCATCCTTGACAAAAGACTTAACCGGAATACTCATATCAAGTCCGCCATAGAACGCGCCACCAGGGCCATGTGGGCCAGTAGACGCCTCTATGGTAGAACTTGGGGTCTCAATCCTAAAATGATTCATTGGATATATACAATGTTAGTGAGGCCCATTATCACGTACGCGGCCATCGTATGGTGGCCAAAAGTACTTAAACAGACAACCGCTGCAAAGCTTCAGAAGCTACAAAGAATAGCCTGTCTCGGTATCTCAGGTGCCATGCGTACCTGCCCTACGGCAGCTTTAGAAGCCATCGTTGGGCTCACGCCTCTGCAAATCTTCATTAGGAAGACGGCTGCTAGATGCGCTATCAAGTTGCAACTAGAATACAAGATTAAGGCAGGTGACCACGTGGGACACCTGAAAATTCTTGACTCAATCCCACAAAGAGACATGCTCTGCACTGTACCCGACGTTATGGTCAGGAAATACTGTTTCGGTAGGTTATTTGAGGTTACTATATTAGACCGTGCAGACTGGTCTAATGGTGTTCCAACACTGGACCCTAGAAGTCTGATATGGTTCACAGACGGATCAAAGATGGACTCTGGAGTGGGTGCTAGTGGCTTTGGACCCAATACCAAAGTCTAAATACCTATGGGAATGTGTCCCACGGTCTTCCAGGCTGAACTCCATGCCATTAAGATCTGCGCCAGAATTAACCTTAGTAAGAGAATCAAGGGCGCAAAAATTTATATCTTCTCAGATAGTCAGGCAGCTCTCAGAGCTCTGTCGTCCAACTTAATGGACTCCTTAACAGTTAAATGCTGTTACGATGCACTACAATCTCTTGCTAGACATAATAGTGTGGTACTCGGATGGGTTCATTGGACCTGAACCTTACTGTGGCGTCAACTGGGCTAATGCCACAGCGCTGATTAACGCATGGGAGCATAAACTTCGTCTAACCCACTGGGAAAATGTCCCGGGGTTACGACAATCCAAGAAGTTAATCAAGCCATATTCCTATAAGGAAATTCTAAGTTTAGACAAAGAAAACATTAGGAAGCTGGTAAGCTTTCTAACAGGTCATTGCGGCCTGAGATATCACCTCAACAAACTCAATCTATGCCCAGACATAGAATGCAGGTTCTGCTCAGAAGATAACGAATCATCTGAGCACATTCTCTGTGAATGTCCAGCTCTGCATTGGCTGAGGTGGCGCATCTTCCGCAAGGTAACATGCTCGCCGGCAGATATTAGAACCTCTGCAACTAAGGACGTGCTTTCCTTCTTTAGGGAGGTGGTACGTCTCTTAGAGTAAAACTACACCCTAAAATACAATAGATCTTTTAGGTCGCAGTATCAGCCATATCGACTAGGGTCCAAGGAAAAAAAAACCACTGACTTACGGCGCCCACAAAATAGTCCAGTATACGAGTCTAAGTCTGAAGGTGCCCGAAGAGCACATATTTTATTTAAACCAATAAATCAAAATTAAAGTTACCGCGCAACTTAAATACTATTACCGAACAATTTAATTTGGGTTTTGCCGTAGTTTTATCTGGGCTATATTTCTAAATCCAATGAGAGCGTTTTATCAAATGAATCGACTTTACATTTGGACAAAATACATCGACAAATTACTGTTTAGCATGAAATTCATTATGAACATTGCAATTACATTTACTGTATGTTAGTGCTAGTAACTCATTTGTGTCATACTTGAAGTATATTGCTGTTAAATGGTAGTCGATTCTGTGATCACCACTTTGACAATTGATTGACAATTTATTTATTGCCATTACTGTGTAAAATGTATCATTGGATAGCATTTTTGCTGAGTGCTGATATAAGTTTTCGTCAATTTTACTACCAAATTTAAATTTACATTAATTTTTTAAATGAAAGTGTAGATCCTACTATGCTCTACAATATACTAAATTCTATTACCCCGACTCGCTTTTTCCTAAGTTTAAAAAAGCGAAATTAGAAAGCTCTACCAGGTTAGGATCGTGATATAATCAAGTCTAAAGTAAGGGAATACACGATACAATCAGCGCACCGCCTTGTGTTGCACTGACAACGTGACAACGATTGTATGTAGCAAACACGAGATACAATAAGCATTCGATTTCCAGACAACGAAAATATTTTTCAATTGTGATTTTTAATTCAATTCTCCCATTAGAAAAGTGAACGCACAACTAACATCCGTACGACGATTTCTATACAATCTGTCGTATACAACACAACGTCAGTTGTGTCCAAACATACTATGCAATTGTAGCATATACATATGTAACACCAAATCTGTCCAATCGTTTTGGTACGATGGTTACATAAAGTATTTCTTACTTTAGTCAGAAGCTGCATGAAACTCTTCACATGAGAGAGTATGCTAACAAAACAGGTCTGTTCGCGTACATTCTGCATCAAAATTCGTAAGTTGTGTAATGACAAGCACTGGGGGTAAAATACTCTCAGAGAGATGTAAACTTTTTATACGTCAAATGGAAATGTCTACAAATACACAAACAATAAAAAATACGTACAGGGATTTGACAGATTTCACAATTCAGTGCAAAGAATTTATTGCACTAAAATTCGTAGCATTAGGAAATTTTTTAATCTCTCGTCAAACACTTTCATGAACAACTACGGTATTACGAAATTCCTGAAAATTAGAGGTCAAATATTCCGACTTCAGTCTGTTTAAAATAAGGCCGTTTGTAATACACTGTATGGGGAACATATTGATATCGAATTAAAGAAGATCCTATTCATTCTCATTTTTAATAATACTGAAAATGTTTACATCGTCAGCATACATATTACGAGTACTATGTATGATTCATTGACGATATGACATCGTTGATGGGGAGTATGAAGAGAATTGGCCCTAAATGACTATGTTGTGGAACACCAGATTGTAAAAAAGACCTTAGAATTTGACTTGGATAACAGCTTACACATTCAATACATTTTTGGGAAAACTATAAACGTTAAAATAAATAAAGTATTATTATGGAAAAGTTGGTCGGAGATCTTCGAAAAATCTCTTCTTCAACACTTTTTGCCCCAGTAGAACATTTATGCCTATAACTTAGTACGTTCGTAGTTGATACATATGCTTCTTTGAATTACACGCTCTCATACTAAGCCTGTCAACCAACCTAACCAAATGTAAGTGGTTAGGACATAAGCAACGGATTAAACTGTGCCTACCTATGTGTTTTTCATTGGGTAGGTTTCGGTAACTTTTGTATACATAAGTATATATCCCATGCCTTTTATTTAATAAAAGGAGCATAGTGCCCAGCAGATTTATTTAATATTCCCAAAATCTTTGACAACTAACAACGGCTCACGGGTTAAAAATATCGTCAGGTTGCTCATTTTGTGTAAAGTATCAGTAGCATGTAAAATTAATTAACATTTGGCTAAAGTCTAACACAATTCCGTAGTCACATAAAGTTATTAAAATAAATAAGTCTATCGACTCTCGAAAAATTTTACCAAAATAACTCATCAAATTGCATTCCATTTGGCGAAATAAACAATACGTTGAGGGCAGGACTCCATTTAAGCAAACAAATTTACATTTTTCCCAAAAATAAATCCGACTCAATATTGTTGACAACAACAGCGTAGTCGACTTGAATTTTAATTAACTACTTATTGTTTATTTTGGACTTAAAGTGTTATTTGTTGTTCTACTTCCTACCGATCAATATTAATTTGGTGTAATTAGGGAACAAGGAATCAAAATACTTGACTTGAGTCATGCCTAGAATTGGTGGCTAATGTTCATACATATGCACACACCATACATACACACGAATAATTTCTTTTCTTTTCCATGTCAATCCTCGAATAAGTATGCCTTCAAGTATCCACCCAAACGAATAAGTGGTATTCTAATGAAAAATTGACTGTGAGATTGGTTTCTGAGGCAAAAGGGTTTATGTACATATGTATATCAGATTTTTCTGAAGTTTTCGGAGAATAAAGGCAAACTGCGTCATCAGTGATTTAAATGATAAATTAACGTTATGAATTCTTCTACTTGCACAACAGTCCTTTCATCTATGACTACTAATAAATGGTGTACTTGTGTTTCATTTTTAGTGTGAGTCAAAAGAAAACAATGAAGGCAGCAGATAACCACAAATAACTTTTAATTTGGATAGATAGTACTTAAGTTTAAATTAAATCTCAAAACAATATTTATCTATCCAGTTAAACGTTCGACCAATAGCTTGAAGGAAACACTTAAATAGAATTCGTAAAACCTCAGCAGAATAGTCTATTTATAGAAACTACTTTGCATGTGTAATTAACAAAGTTATGAATGTGGTTTCACATAAAAAGGATGTAAGATAAAAAAAATCACTAGAAATTCTGTACTGAGTCGCTAGAGACTGGCATCGATGTTTGCAGAAAAATGTCCTGCACACGTAGAATGTGTCACCCAGAATTTAGGCCTTCATGAACTTAATGCAGATGTACGTCCTTCTATACATACATACATATGTACATATGTACATTGAAGTATGTAATTCGATGAATCCATCAACCGTGAATCTCTCACTAACAACCATGATTTTGCAAGATTTTCATAAATAAAGGCTGAAAACTAATAATATATTATACGGTAATATAATCAAAGGGTACTGTTTTGCACTGTTGAGCGAGAGGTTTGAGTTTCGACTCCCAGACAAGACCAGCTTTTTTATTTCTTTTCAATCAAAAGTTACCCAAGAAACGGCATTCGTGTGAAGAATGTAGCGCGCAGACAGATGGTTCTGACTTCGTTAGAAGCTAGAATCTGGGTCAATAACGATAGTGCTGCGAGTACAACTATTAACGAAGCGGAAAGAGGCCCACTCCAGTCCTTTAACCATCTCATAACCATATAACATAGACATGGTAGACAAGTGGATCTAGTCGAAGTAATTAAGAGAAACTTAAATTCTACTTAGGGGAAGTTTGTCTAGTAAAGTAAACTAAGTATGTATGTAAACTTGTCTATGTAAACTATCGCACCTAATTAGGTTGACAGTCTCTGTGGGAAGAAATTAATCGAAAAGCTTGTTGGTTAAGGTTCATTTTCACTCCAAAACTGCCAAAAAAGTCCGCTGATCCGATATGTAACACTTGAGAATCGAGATATAAACAAACTTACAGTTCAAAAAATATATGTATACCCGCCTTGAGTTTCTATTTCGATCTGGCAAAGCATGGGGATGCGCACTATGCAGGGCGGACTCAGTAGTCATAAATAAAAAGATCAGTGAAATGTTTCCCGAAAATGTGACACGAGAGAAAGGCGCCAACTCGTAAATTGTGTTTTTATATTTGGAAGATTTAAAAAAAAACCCAACAAATTATCAAGCCCGCTTTGATAAAATTATATTAATTGTTGTTTTTTCAACTCACTAAGGAATTCACCTCAAATATGTGGATGTAATAAATAATTATAAATAAGCAAAGACAAAAATTAATGATAATCAAATATCACATTCATTACTAACGATTTGCTTATCTCTTGTTACTGTTGACGTCAATGTCATCTGACAGAGGAATACGAGGCAAATACTATTTTATAGGCCGTTTAAATGGGACAGATAAAACTAAATCATGCTTGTTGGCAGAAAACTTCTCGGAAGTGTAGTTTACCAAAGAATTTGGTTGCCATTCGGTATGACTTCCTCGTTCCCCCGAAGGGTATATTCGAATCAAAATTTCCCTCCATGAACCGGTATCCTTTTTATTTAGGGGTTGCTTTGATTTGCTCCAGGCGGTTCTTTCAAAGCCAATATTGTAAAAATTGTGTACAGCAAAACATGCAAAGTTTGAACAATAAAAATTTTGTCAGCTCTATCCATAAAAAAAGGAATTCACGTACCTTGGATACCCAGAAAAGGAAAAGAAAAATTATATGAACAAAAAAGGTATGTACCTACCTTTTTTTCTGGGTAAAATAAGAAGTAAACCAATTGAACAGAAATGATTCTTAAAGGTAGCAGGGAAGTTATCGATTAAAATGGCAAATCAAGGAAGTGCTTTATTGGTTTTGGCATCAGTTGTTTGTAGATAAAATCAGAGAATAGGATGTTTATCTAAACGGTGTTGAGCTCTAATGCAAACACAATTCGATTGGAATAACAATGAAATTGTCATTATGTAATTCGAAACTAAGGACGCTATATACATAGTACATATGTGGAATGTGCAGATAGGTTGACTCAAATGCTTACACAAACAAATTGAAAAATAAACTGAAATCAAAGGAAACCAAATACGGTTTCACTATTAAAAGCTTTATAACCCAATTTGAAAGTAAAATGCTGTTTTTTATTTTTCTTCTTTTGTATTTCAACAGAAAGATTATGAAACGTAAGGTCACCAGGATTAGTCCTTTTCATCCTAGGGTTACATCGAGGTATAAACAGTCGACCGTGTTTTGAAAGAGGTCGGTTTCCACAAGAGTAGTTTTCTCACACAACAATCAAAAAAACAAAATGAACCAATCTAATAGCTTTATATGGAAATACGTTTTATTTGAAATTATAATATAAACATTTCAATGTGGTATGGGAGGAATCTAAACCAGTTTCGAACACAGTACAACCTTGACATCGAGCACTGGGACGAGGTCATATCGTCAAACTATTTAGGATATAATTACAGTGGCATCAGCTCGTTAGTTCCTTCATTGTGTACAAACAATCATCGTATTGGATGAGGTACTGCTTAAAAATTTTCAAAAGTCTCCTTTTGTCGCTTTTAGTTAACGGCCTTCAAGCCTTACGAGCGTTTAGCTCACAGATGGCTACTTTCAGCAAAACAGTTGTCAAATCTAGTCAGCTCATGTGACTCACCCGCTACCATGTCTTTTGAATTAAGAGATCTTGTTATCTGGCAGATAGTTCTTCTAATTTTGGTCGGTGGTGGTTTTAATCTCTCGCTTACGCTTCATTCGATTTGAATGTGCTTCTACTTTCGAAGTTATTTTGTAGAAAGTTGTTATACAAACTCGTACATAGAGGTTATTCTGCTATCTTTCGAAAGCTGATCTACCTTACTCATTTACCCGAAAAGGTTCGCTACCAGTTGAAATGCCAGCTGTTGTCAACCCAAAAAAGATGTTAAAATCCAAACAAAACAAATGAAAAATTCATCTCACAAAAGTTAGTAGACTCTAAGAAAGGTATGTACGTCCCTCTATAGAAAACCCTTTTGACCTGGATGACGCACAGGAATTGACCTAAAAGAGCTTATAAAACTTGATTCCAATTAAATATCGAATGATTTGACGAGTTTATCAACAATTACAATTTCAAAAACATCACATTTGCACCTCTTTCCAATAACTTACAGAACCGTAAAGTTTCAACAATGATGAGCACTGTTCAAGAGCGCGGTTTCCTTAGATAATGAATCTTCTACTGAAGAAAGCACCGATAATACGACAAATACAATTTAAATATCAAATTGCCATCATTTGCATTAAATAAAAAAGTTCGATAGAGAAGAACTTCCAAAATCAAAATATAAAAGCGCTTTTGTAGAGAAATCAAACAAATCGCAAGGATGGCACAGTGAAAATGTCAAAAGTTTAAAAGTGGTATTGAAGCATAAAATTGAAAGTAATAAAGTAAGCAAATAATGCTCTGTACAGTAAAGCGAAAATAAATAAAAAATTCAGTAATATGAAACTTGGACAACTTTATTCAGATGAATCTAGGCTAGGACCCATTTATGTAAATGCTTAGAAAAAGATATCTTAGAAAGAGAAGTTGTCAAGTGTAGATTTGTTGTTCGTAAAGATATTTTAAATTGTATTCAAGTGTGCTTCAAATGCGACAGAAGATGGTGATTATACCTAATGGAATGTAATGTTTTCTGAGAAGAGAAATCTGGTTTTGTTGTGCGTTTTAAACTTAATGATCATCTGGTGGTTGAATGTACCTGAGCTTATTTTCTACAAGGAAAAATGAATACTACCTTCCACAAGACAGTATCATATAAGTTTCTGTAGTTAAAAAAAAAATCCAAAACCACTAAGAATCCTGTGTGTATCCACCATGATTTTAAAAGTCTTAGGTAATCTTCTAAACTCAATGGATGGAAAGAATTTAGTGTCATTCCTTTGTTACCTGGACTTATGCAAGTCGATCACAACACCCTTAGATAAAAATTTAAGAAATATTTTAATATTTTCGATACCGCCTCCAAATTGATATTTTGTTACCTAACGGGAAGGCACAGCGGGTTGCTGCGAGAGAAAAATGTCTCGGTTTTTTCACAACTTAAAGCGGGCGTTCCACAAGGATCTATACATCCTTCCGCTTTATGTTTGTAAGTGTCTTTTTAATGTTGTAAAGACCTATTCAAACATTTTTACCCTAATGATTTTTAAATTCATCTGAGCTGCAGGTTTGAAATGATCGAAAATGGTCTAAAAAGGAATCTCAAAAATATCAGATTAATTTTGTTCTAAATCCATTGTAAACAAGAAAAATTAGACCAAAACTTCATGTTTGAACGGCCATTGGAAGAGCACATCACTTCCTCACCACGTTGGAAATAGCCAAAGGCGATTATATCTTACAGATGTGAAATTAATTTTGTATTTTGGTACAAATGAAGACTGATATACTTAATGATTTGAGATATGATAAAACAAATATTAGCACGCAATTAAATTAACTATTCAACCCTAGACCCGTGTACTCTAAAATTTCTGCATATCATGGACTTCGGTCCTACTTTATAATGCTTCCGAATTCGTATTGCGATTCGAAAATTAAATCCGAATCTAAAATATGAATTCGTATTTTGTAAGATTTGATTGGATGTAAATGCTTTCAAGTCAAAACCATTGTCAAAACAAATACCAAACGTCACTAAAATTACTTGGCGAATTCGTTACACAGAAATAATGGACAGTTTTGGTATCTGGCTTGAGGATGGCGAAACACAATTGGAAAATATCGAACGGAGAGGATCATTCAAACATTATGGAACAAACCTAGGTTTCTACGTTCCAACGTACAATACCCAAAAGAGCCACATCTACCGAATACCAGAAGACAGTTTAGTTCAAAGTTGGTTTGATACATACTCGTATGTATGTACATATCTGTCTTCTTTCTGAAAAATAAACAAATTGCTTGACTAGATGTGCAGAATCAGAATTGTGTAGGTTTCGTGTGTGGACATTTGGCCGTCTCACTTTTGATAGTCAATTAAAGCACCATATTTATTTTTAAGTACACATTCAATTATGAAGTACTTAGAATTTGTCTCAAATATTTTCTAAAATCATACGTTCGATAGCAAGAAACCTTTCGAATGAATTGGACAAGCTCTATCGAAATACAAATTTTCGAAAAAAAAAAGTTGGAATTAGTTCTTGTTTCCGAATTCGGATAGATGTCTTTTCTATAGAAATGGAAAAAAACCAATTTCCGATTTTCGAATACATTTGCTATAGAAACGGAATACAAAATAAGGACCCTGGTGTAATTTCCATACGAAATTTAAAGAAAGTGCACTGTGATCAATGTCACATATATCAATGGAAATAATTCAAAACTTTGATTTTCGTGTACCGGGGCACCGTCTATTTAAGAACTTCATGTCTCTTTAGCATTTACAGAACAATATGTTCGTTTAAATTTGGTTAAAATTCATACTGTACCTCAAAACGTTAAATTATAAAAAAATTGTCTATGAAAAAATAAGCTCTGCTGAATGAGATGAAGACTCATTCACACGTTTTAATTTCACCGAGAGGCACTTGCCTTAATGATGAACGTCAGCTGTCTTGTTTATGGTATAAGGTTGATCGTTCTTAGTTTTAATGTTTTTTTTTAGTAACAATCTTCTTTTTGTATTACTTTTTGTTCATTCTAATTATTAATCGTTTTGAATTAGAAATGTGATTGCTAGCTACTTACGCTTGTAAACAGAGTAAAAGTATAACTTTTGCAGTTATTGGCTAAAATAGGTGATTGTAAAAATCTTCTTGGAATAATACATAATACATAAATTCTAGAAGATTTGTGATTAAAATATTAGGTGTATATACTTTCCCGGCACACTGTTTTTATTGAAAGGCCATACCAGCCGGTTAGAATAAAAATATTGATAAAACATTGTTTGACTGATATTATGAATTTGGAGGGAAGTGATAAAAATTGATATCAACACATTAAAAGATGTTATACACATGTTTCTTTAAAATATTTAAAAATACAAAATGCGGAAAAGCTATTAAGTAGGTATTTGAATGATAGAATACTTATACATATGTGTTTGTACAACCTCACTTTTATTTGGGTAATTGTGAATGGCTTTTTTTAAACTGGAATTCTACTTAAATTCTTCTAGTATTCAATAATACTATTTTAAACGGTTATCCTTATCTACGGTTTGATTCGTAAATGGATTTGTTTAAAATGTGAAAGAACTTCCTACACGAGTGTAGTATCGGTATTGATTTATTCTGTCATTTTTTAAGTTTTTAATTGATTTGAACAAATTTCATATTATTATTAAGTAATAGGTACTACATGGCTTAATCAGCAATCTTATTACTAGTGCAGAGTTAATAAGTGTCATAAATTATAGCCCATATAAAATGAGTGACGTTTTAATGGCTTAAAGTATTTTACCTCTGAATTTAGATTAACTATATACACATATTTGTATTTGTATTTACTTATACATACATACAGTTGGTTAAATGAATACCAAGTCCTAAGAGTTTTATGAAAATGATCAACAAAGCAAGTATCAGTTTCCTGCCTACAATGGCTTTTGACAGGGGAGCTTGAAACTGACGCAACAGAGGATAGTTACTAAACACATGGCTAGTACAGGTAGTTTTGGACCGAAAACCCCGAAAGTACACTAGAAAACATAACGTTTCTCAAATTTTTTAAGCCGTACCCTATCCCTAAATTAAGTAAAATTTTAGTTCCGTCCTCCTTCCTGGATGGTGGACTACATGAGAAACGAAAGAAAAATAACCAAGGGCGAAACCTTTAGAAATTTTATTCAAAAGAAGAAGGTTTTTATTCCCAAGTAGACATTTTTAAAAAAATACTCGAGGGTTTTAAAGGACAGAACACAAACTATATAAAATCCTAATTGGCCCAGGATGTACATAGATACATATGTTCATACTTTTTGTTTGCTATCATAGCAGGCGAAGCCTAAGGTTTACTGTTCTACGTATACTCTAAAAGGTAAAGGCTGTTCTCTTGCTTCGCGAGGAGTTGATATGTTTTGCGTTGTACAAACACAAACTACCATCTTGCTGGTTAATATCAATTTTAGTCATAATTGAATTAATCGAAAGGAAAAAAATCGAAGGCATGTTTTAAATTCATTTTTTTGAGAAGAATTCTTCTCCCTACAAACTATACATCTGCAACTGGAGACCAAAATTTATCGACGGGCTTCCTAACCTAACGCTGTGCATTTGCAATTGAAATGCGTTTTTTAATTCATCTTCTTCTTTGTTGATATTTGTTTGAAGGAATTTCGAATTTTTGAAAGAAGTGTGCTACATAATCTCAGATTGGTTACGTTCAAGAACTCCATTCCAAAAGTCGTTGTTTTAATTTTTGTAAAATTAAACTTAATCGGTGAGTAAATAATACATACAACTGTATGTACATATATAGACATAAAATTAATAAAAAGTCAACGCACCGAAACTGTATCAATCAAAATTGTTTTACCTCTTTGGCGTTATCGTTTCTAATTTGTAATTGCAATTTGGAGCCACATGGTTGTCGGCGTTCTAATAAGCCCGTAGGGCGTCTTTTTACACCATCTGGCGATCTATTAGTTGACTTCAACGTTTTTCTGCCATTATTGCTAGAACGCTGATTGCTCTTGACGGAAAAATCAGACACTTTTGTGAAACGTTTTATTAGCTCAGATTTGTCCTCCACTGTCAGATTATTAATCCGTAATGCGTAGGGGTCCAGGTCTCTAATGACTTCGGCAATTTCTGGTCGCGCATTACTAAAGGTAAATGGTTTAGAATTTGGTAATGGCAAGGGCGTTGCGATATCTGCACCCTCCTCAACGACATTCCTTTCGTACTCGATTTCCTCAGGCGTCAGGGAGCAACCACCCCCGACACCAGCAAACGGTGGAATTTTTACCCTCAATTGGACGGAGTGACAGCTATCATCGCTGCTGCTGTTGGCGGAATTCATTGTTTTTCCGATTTCCAAATTACCACACCTCGCCGATGGTATCGATTTATCGTTGTGTGTTGTGACGCACTTGTTTATTGCCTGATAAGACTTGCAGCTCCTATTTGAGTTTTTTTGGTAACATCTACTCGAACCCGACATAGGGGTGCTACAATTTTTATTGGGATTTTTATCGAAAAGACACGATTCCGGTTGGATGTCGGGCTTTGTTATTAAATTTGTATTATCTTGGTGATTTTTCGCATCGGGCCCTTTCCGCTGTTGCTGCTCAACAGTGGGGCTGTCTTCATCACTACTCTCACTGTGAATTTCAATATCTTCCGATTCTAATCGGTGTTTCGATTTGCTCCGAAATATGCTTGACACTTTCAGAAAACAGTCGCGCATGTTGGGTATAAGTTATCAGTAAAAGTTAGGAGTTTTTTTTAACACACTTTTAAGGGGAAAGAACAGTCACGTATCGGCCGATTCTTAAGGCCAGTAGTGGTGATTTGCATTCCGACCACGTTCGCGGTGAAAGGTTTCGAGGAGAACTTTTACACAAAATTGTAGTATTTTCCGTTTTTTGGGTCTTAAGAACGACGCGTATCGACTGACTGACTTGGAAGCATTTTGCATGAAAGAAAGAAAAAATAAAAATAAAATAAAAATATTGATTGACGATAAGACAAGCCTATCGCAGCTTGATAGGGTTATATCAACGTCTCCGCCTCCTCCTGTACTTGACATGTTCTTTAGAGGTTTTTTGTTTCCATTTATTTTGATAAACGTCGCCCAAATTAGTAGATTACAACGTAGAAGCGACACTATCATGGTAATTCGTTCATAGAGACATTGTAAACTTGTTCAATTCAAAAAAAGAATATGTATTTATACATAGAAGTAATTCTGTTATTATCTTTTCTGTGAGTAAGTTTATGAAGCAATACGAATCTTTATCAAACTTGCTTGCCTAGCGATGATATACCACTGGAAGTTACTGAATGTCAATGTATTCTACTGGAATTGGGAAACGTTTATAAGCGTTGGTAAGGTGTCCCATCGACAGTGGATGGTTGTCGTCTTCAAAAATGTGCTGCGGTGCAATAAGGGAAACTTTTTACAAGCAAAGTAGAAGAATGAATTATAATTTTCCTAGTTACACTTTCCCAGGTTACCAAAGGAGGCATACACACCGAAAAATACGAAAAAGCAAAATCAAAATTTCTTAAGTTCCCAGCCAGGAGCTGCTAATAAAAAGATACAGTGCAAGGGTAAGGAATATTGAATTGTGTCCAGTGTCACGTCCAATTTTTTATAACTTCACTTCAAGTAATAAAGAACACATATTCAAATTATTTACTTTCCTTATCTTATAGTAAGATACTTAAACTCTAAGAGGACTTTCGATAATACATCCGATTCTTGAGTACTGCTCTGTTATAAGGATACACATTGCGAAATTCAGGTAATTCCTTTTGAGAGAGTTTAAAAATGTCTTCACAAGATTTGCAATAAGATAACTTGAATGTGATGTGAAGATATCATACAAATGGTTTGCTTTAATTAGGGAGAGAATCAAGATGTCAAGATTGACTAAAAATTGTTGGATCTATAAGTATAGGTGTAACTTTCTTTGGATCGGAAGCGATTTCAACTTGGGTTGGTTCGAGCATTGAAATTCAATTATCTATTCCCATTCAACCTTAGCAGGACTGTATTCTATCCCGCCACTTAGCCAACGAAATGTACGTACTTCTTCGGGTTGGGAAGATAGAATTATTTTTGCTTCAGAAATTCAAGTTTTATTCTTTCTATACATGAGCTGCCCACTTTGCATGACATTCCGAAGTTTTGTTGGAATTACAACGATGAGTGATGATACCTGCGATATTTCATTACAAACCCCTATTTTTTAATAACGCCATCCATATAATTTTTAGGTGATTTATTTAAAATCTTACTTTCTATGTATTTTCTCGGGGTGTTACCACAAAGACGCTTATATCGTCCCGCGATAAGTCTAAATTAATAAATAAAAATATTCCATACAAGTTTAGTTTTAATTTTAAGCTCAGTTAACCGCCTTCTGCCATGCCTGAGAGACAAATTGAATTTGAGAAGCTCGGATGTCTGTCGATCCTCGAATCCCTCGCTCAGTAGCCTAGCGCGCTAACCACTGAGAATATCGTAAAGAATATATCTTTGATAGACCCAGAAAAGTGACAGACTCTACAAAGAAATCATCACGAGAAGTAATAACGAAGTTGCAATAGAGTTTTATACAAGCCAAATCGACCAGAAGTTACTAATGTTTTATGATTAGGTCTTAAAAGAAGTACAAATTTCCGCTTCGTATCATAGTCTTAGTCTGATTCAGTTCACGACAAAGCTGTACAGACAAGAACATTGGATTGGTAGCACACAGTATTCGTAAAAGGACTGATTGAAAAAAAAAAATATTTGGCGCAACAATGCCGTGTCCGAAGGGCAATTTGTTATTTGAGAAGCTTTCTCGGAGGACTGATTGAAGTACAAATCGTTTAGAGTGATCAGATGCTTTTATACATTTTTGGACGCAATGGCTGAAATGGTACCAGGTTCGATCCTTGTATAACACCGAACATGTGTTCATGACCGTACCTCTCACTAGCGTCTGACAAACAGCCGCGAGTATATTTATCATGAAAAAGCTTCTCAAACAATAAATTGCCCTTTGAATGCGGCATTTTTTTGTTTGAAAAGTTTTGTTTTTCATTTGCGTGTTTCTAAATTGTTTTTCCAAAAGACCTGGGAAACTAAATAAGGTAATGGTCCACTCAGCCTCTATATCTCTGATTTTCTAGATATTCAGTGGATATACTTGACTAATGATCTAAGATGCTGTATATAATATGATACTTCACCCTAAAACCAAATCATGGAGGTAAAATATTCCACGAAGTGCTGCATTTTCTGGGATTCAAACTGTGAATGAAATAATTACACAGCAAAAATTATATTTAATTAATAATTTATAATATTATTACAGGCTGTTGGAAGAACAGCTACATATTCATATGTTTTTTTAAACAAAAGGAAAGTTGTTTGATGAAGTTGTGTTAGCGCCACAACTCATTAATAACATAAATCTAACTAATGTGAGACTTAATTTGACAAACATACGTAATGGCTGTACTTAATATATACTTTGTGTTGTACCTCCTGCTGTTTTGATTTCCAACTGTGTCCCATTTCTCCACTCAACTGTGCTTAACGAGAACAGGCTCCAATGTCACTTTTCATGGCCTGCAGTATTGTAACATTTGAATTATATTTCTGACATGGTGGCGAGTAGTTTTTGTTTGTTTATTATTCCCCGAGAATAAAGACACAGGACATTTGTTAAATTAGGAAGATGTAAAAAAAAAGAGTTTATTAGTGCGAACGGCGATGGAAAACTAGGTCAAAAGGCCATAGAGCCAATCGTTTTCATTATTATTCATTTTATGCATTATTTATGGAGATATTGTATGTTGTACGTAGGCGTGAGGAAATCAACAGTTTTGCAAATGGTTTGGGATTGGAGACGCTTCTTGAATCCTTGGTGAATATTTTGTTTAAGATCAAATACTTTTAGGTGAAGCTGTAAAAACTGTAAGTTCAAGTTAAGTAGCCATTGTTCTAGCTTAAAGTATTCCTATTTAATTATTTCTTGTACTGCAGGTACGGCTATTGAGTCAAAAGAAATAAGTCCAAGAGTTTATGGGATCATGCTGGTATAAATATCAAAACCGCTGAACGTTCTGCCACGGTAGGGTCAAACACCAAAAGTCTATTAACTAGATATCTACGTCTGTGAATGTTAAAATTATTCTAGCATTATGAAATTGTTTCTGAACCTACACCAACTGTAGCAACGAGAATAGACCTTTTGCTGTTTGACGTTTATAACTGTGAAAAACTTTTAGTGGTCAAACAAAGAGTGACTGAGGTGGAAATTACACCGAAATTCAGTGTTTTTTCGGTAAAGTGAATTTTAAAATTAGATTTTTAATGTAGTTAAACCTCGTACTAAAATTAAATAAATGCAAATACATATTTAGTAAAAAAAAGATAAAGAAATAGTGGAAATAAAAAAATATGTTTGTCTGGAGTTAAATTCGTTCGAAAAGTCGATTTAACGAAGTGTAAACCTTGCATTCAATCATAAATAAGTGTTTTCTTTACTTTACTTTACTCTTCGCGCCTGTCTGACATTTTCTGCACTCTCTGGTTCATTCGGTTGGACTCTGGGTAAACTTTTATTACAGGCCCACAACGCTCATAAATTGAATAACTAAATAAAGTTATAACATATGCTATTTCTTGCGTGAAAAGTAGACTAAAGCGAGCATGTAGGATCCTATAACATATTTCCAAAAGTCTTCACCCTAAAAAAAAGATACAACATCAAGAAATGTAAAGAAAGTCAAAACGTTTGTCCATCTATTCCAACGCCCTCTTCTACTCAGTGAGCAGCGAGAATAGCTTTTCTTTCTATTTATTTTAGATGGAAAGCTATAACAAATCTATTAAAGATTAACAATTAACTTTTAATAGCTTAATCAAAATTAATTCTTTTCTCCATTTTATTTAATACATTGAATTACAATCGAATAGAAATACTTTTCTTTACTACATGGCATCACTTTGTATCATTGCGTACTCATCAATCAAACAAAGTGATGCAAAATTAGAACTTGCGACCCTCATTTTATTTTAACCTATGTCAATCTACTTCCGACACATTTCCCTAGAATATTTCCTAAGACTTCTTTCAGTATATATAAGAACATGCAAGTATGAAAGGGAATAGTTCAAAGGAATTCACATTGTTTCGTTCAATGATGATTTCTGTGAATACATGCGAAAGTGACATGTTTACCTGGTTGTTCGTATCCATCGATTCATCTTCCGGTGTCAGCGCCAGAGACGACTTCCTATGCCCAAGCCTCCCTGACGAACTCGATGTCCCGGTACCTGCAAAATAACATGGGTTACAAAATTTCATTAAAGAAAGTAAATTTGCATTTATAGATATGGTTGTAGTGGTGGATACGGATACGGATAGGGATACAGGTGAGAGAATTCAGCGAAGGTCTGGATAAAAATTCTTCATCAAATTACATTACCCAAGCAATTGAATTACAAGGTGAACGCAAAACCAATTGACATTGTGTCGGATCTATCAGACGGTACTGTGATTTAGCAACCAGCATCACCGCTATCACCACCGCGCCTAAAAATAGTCTGTAATTTTCCGATAGAAACTTTCATAGCGTTGTTTCAGGCGGATTGGAATTTCATGGTTGTTTATTTTGGGTGGACTATCGCATGGTGACGATCTCGAAGTCGATAAAAATGTTGTGTATCTATAGAGATAGTGTGTGCGTTTGGGGGGTTTATCAGTTTGCGTAGCGGTAGTAGTAGTCGGTCGTTTTTTTTTTTCTGTCCACACAGTTGCGGTGTGTATTTCATCGAAAAGGAAGATCAAATTGAATTAAGTACACATTGGGTGATTTTGGCCAGTGTTTTCGGTGGAAGTAACAAATTCATCAACATGGTGCAACCAGAACTTGTGGAGCATATTAGCTTAGTCCTGTCCATAATATTATAAATGAAGAGAAGTGCAACGTATGTTGTGAACAATGTTCAAACATACATATGTGTGTGCAAATCTATCAAAAGGAATTGATATTATCAAACAAATAAAATTCGGCGGAACCATTTAGCTTTCGGCTCTCGGAGGTCCATAATAATACGCAGACATCACTTGAACTATTCTGCGGAGTTCAATCAGACTCTAGGATCGTGAGTAGATCGATGTTTATGGACAACTAAGAATCGAATTTAGTTGCAGTTAGATTTCGGTTGCTAAGACTGCGAAATTTAGCATCGAATGGCTACAAATCGTTATAGCAAACGAACAACGTTGGATTGGTTGCAAAAAAGAGTGGGGCCAGCCTTAATTGAATTAATATGTAAAACTCGATGTCTTTAACTTTAATGCCATGTGGAAATAGTGGTAGATTAGGAGTCCTGTTCCAAACAGGACGGTAGTGGTGTCATACAGATACTTTCTTACTTAGAAAGCTCCTCAAAAAGAGTAGAACTGCCTTGATCTGTTCTACTCAAGGTAAATAAAGGATAAGGGATTTTAGACCCTCGACTAAGTTTATAAGATCAATAAAATTACCTGTGGCGAGATTTCATTATTTACGACACAAGTTGGCTTCAACATTTTGGACCAACAAAATTTAAAGATCGACCATTGTTGGGTTAAATCAGGGGATAGATACTTCACTTTAAGCGAATACACAAAGAACAAGGCTTTTCTTGATGGGGGTTCTGAAATCCCCGAAAATCTCTGGCAAAAAAAAACAATACTAATGTGGCTAAATGAAAATAATATTCAGGAACTTACAGGTTATCAAAGTTCTACTTTGATGTCTGTTCGGATCTTCGGTTAGTAATACTGCAGAAGGTGGGTCATATCTTTTCAGATTCCTCAAAGATGAAAGTACTGTTGCCAGAACTGTTGTTCGAAAAAATGTAAAAGTTCGCATTTAACATATAAGTTTTTAGAATCGACTTTAGCTTGAAGCTTATGGAGGGTATCCAAACGAGAGTTACAATTTGACATTTTGCAAACGTTTTTTCCGAATCAAAAAACTGATTGTACGGTAGTATGCTTCCTATGATATTATATTTTAACCAGTTAGCTATCAAATGGAGCATTTATCTAGGTTTATAATACCGATCTGTGCTAGTATTTCTTTTTTAGTCTGGCAGAACGTACGACTTCTACTTTTCAAGGTCGTATTGTTCGTGGTACACATTCTAAAGTGATCTAAGAATCAGTAGTAGAGTTCTATCCCATTTACTGCATCACACACAGATTCACACTATCTATTGAAATATTTCAGTTGATACCAAACACACGCACTAGCATAAATACTTTTTGCTAAATAGCATACAAGTTTCGCACCACATTTTAATCGACAAGACGAATAAATAAATTAATTAAAGTATGGTTTCTTAATTAACAAATTACCAGCTGAATCCTGTTCGGACGGATGTAGTTCACTTGTAGAAGGGGTGGAACCAAGGGTCTCACTGCTACTGGATTGCGAGTGTTCTCCAGTTACTATAATCATTTTTTATATGAATTTTTTTACTTTTTAACTTTTACTTTTAAATGTTGCGGTTATTTTAACTTTTCTTTAATGCACACACAAATTCACTTCTGCGAGACTTATGTAGTTGGCTCCACATCAGCACGCTTCGCACTGCTTATCCCTTTGGAATTTACATTTTAGGTCACTTTTTTGATTTATACATATGTATGTAGATACGAGTATACTCCGCGCACTAATGCAATTAATCCACGTTCCGTAATCCAATATTGGTCAATCGGTGACTATCCGTAGTTGGTTGTTTGCGCCAATCTCGTCTGATGTATGAAATGATATTTGCTATTAATTATTTGATATTGGTGAGGTTTTCTTTTTTATTTGCTTTACGACTAAAAAAATCATTACGAAAATCGCGCGAAGAAGATTCGATCCGAGTTCTTCTACGTGACATTCGGTGCGAATTCGGACTATTGTCGCCCAGTTAGCCAGGAAAGAAGAGCTAGATACACAATTTCAGTTGTCACTATAGGAACCAGATAAGATAAAAGCCATTTAAGTGTGGATACGTATAAAGAAGAATCAGGGGAGGAGCACACAAAATACTAAACCCGTAATGACGTACACTATTTTGTTATTTTAGTTGATGCGAATACACTCGATGAGTGGATCCAAATGTACACCATATATGGAGTAGTGTACCTACGTAGATAAAGACGGCTAATTTACCCTTTGGGAAAGTCGACCAGAGGTGCTAACAACAGCGGAGAGGAAACTGCGTTTTTTTCGGTTTTTGTTTCGTAAGTAACCGCTAAATACATGTTTGAAGCAGCCGCCTTGTAACCGTTTTATTGAGTCATTGTGAGAGTATAGATAAATTTATTAGTTGCTGGCACAGTTCGCTTTTATTAAAATATGTTAAAGATAAGAGAGTTGAGTTCCTTTTTATGTATACACAGGTCCACGATGTGCGAATGTGTGTTTTCAAATCGACTCGAAATCAGTCAAAACAAACAGCGTACGCGTCCAATAAAAACAAAGATATTGGATACATTTTATAGGGCTTGTTCTGTATCTGCGTTTTTTTTACGTATTTATTTTAATGATTCCCTTTTCTCAGTATGCTGGGAAGGTTCAATTTAGGGACGGTTTCTGGCCGATGGCATTATAAAATGTTAATTCACATTAATTTGGATGTTCTTTGCTACGACGATTTTCAAAGAATTCAATTTTATTTTGAGTTGGATATAACATGGATCAGTATGTAATGAAGCCAAGAAGGAAATATAAGCTTCTTGAAGAAAAAAACAATCAAAAAGTGGTCAAAGACTAAATAGAATATTTTGATAGCTTGAGAAGACGAAGTTTCAAAACGTGTAGTATGTAGGACACGTTTTATAATTTTACTGACATTTTTGTACAACACAATCAATATTATTCAAAAAAAAGTACTTATTTTGAGATAGAAACAATGAAAATGGCGAAAGTAACGCCACTATAAAAGGGTAAAGATATCAAAAAAACATAAAAACTATTCCAATTGAATAATGAGATGATAATGAGAAAATAACTTTTACACTTTATTGGCACTATTTCCACCGATAGGATTGGGTGTTTTAGACTGATCGTAATGTTAATACGTTTTTCTCTAAGAACTCTTCATTTGGGTTAGACTTCAGCTTGAGACAAATAGAATCAATGATGGCGTCTGCAGTTTTAGGCATGTTCAGTTTTCTATTAAATGAATAGCTTATGCATATCTACTAATTTGACATATGTACATACATAGGTATGCGCTTATTGAGTAATGTGCTGTTTACTAGCGTCCACAAAGTTTGTTACTGGCAGCAGGTATATAATGTCTGTTATCAAAGGGCTGGTCTTTTGGGTTGAATGTCGTGAGTCTCGAAGACTTTCCTACCTAAATTGACAATTATTCTGAATATACGGTTCGAGGTTTGAGTCCCATATAGCATTAAAAATTTTTTTATGGCACCACTATTAGCTATCATCTGACAAACAAATACATATGTAAATGGTGGGGTTTTCCTAGATCCAATTTCGCTTCTTACTTATTCTTATAAATGATCTCTTGTCTTTTAATTCTAATCCACTATATTCCTTCGTTGGCGTCAGTACTCTCAGCGTCTTATATTCGTTTCCTATCCTCCTACCAATACCTCAAATAATGCTAAAAGTGTTTTACCCAAACTTGAGTATAATGCTCTTATCTGGTTACCCGTTAAAACTAATAAGGGGCCAAAAGAGCAGCGGAGTCAATAGGCTCACTCAAACACTTCAAAAATAAAGGATGACCAAATAGCTGTGGTACTTTTGCAAATTGGTACGTTTCAGCAGCCTGACATCATCCTGCTGTCAAAATATTCAGTATCAAAAAGATGGCGCTACATGCTATTCTCTTGACTTGACGCCACTCGATTCTTTGGGGCTACGTCAATTCCTCAGTCTACGCTACCAAGCCAACCACTCGAGGCGCTATTACCGGAATAACGGCGCAAATATTGGACAGAGTCATCAAAAATTGAACCAACCGCTGGAGGCACTGCCAGAGAAGTCGACACATAACGGCATAAATGTATCTTCAAAATAAAGCCAGAATCAGCCAGAATCTCACACCGATATTGTTTTATTTAATTTTTTCCCTATTTTTGACCCTGTATTTCATATCGTTCCTTTCTAGAAAACTACCCAGTTACATTCCGGTCTGCTTTGAATGCAGCATGCCTTTAAATTTATCTTTGAATGTATATAACTACAATTTGTACCAGCTGAAGGTACACCGACGAATGAAACAACTCGAATTAAACCATAAAGTTTGAATTGTTCTTAGGTAGTGTATACAACAAAGAGTGATCCTCAATCAACTTGAAATCCGTACAAAAGTGTGCTCTATCTCCGTACTAAATGGTACTCTCTTTTTCTAAAATTTAAATCTCATATTTTGAGTTCAGTCAGTCAATGGAATCACAATCCTAAGTTGAATAAAAATAAAAAAATAACGTTATTACTGCTTAAGAACCATTTAATCGAATTAGGACATTCATATGAACATACATCAGCGGCTTAAATCCCGACCCGTTTCGTTAATTTGTCGTTGTTAAATCGAAAAGCCGACACTTTTCAAACACAGATAAAGGCGTTTTAGTTGTGATTTCCCTTTGTTATCCATAACAGCTAATTGTGTATATAATTATATTAACACGTTTGCACTCACTGATGTCTACTATTAACGTCATAAACACGTTTTAGAACGCACATAATATACCTTATTTAAATAAAGTTGATAGTTTATTTCATTCTGAGGTTCTTTCCAATGTGTATTTTCTACTTTGTCTCTAACAAAAGCGACTTAGAATGTAAAGTGTTTCAAAAAAATCGTAAAAAGTAAAGTTTACATTAGGTAATTTAACTGATGTACCTGTCGAATGGAACGGTTGACAAACTTGAATGCACAATGTTTGTGTTTCCTATAATACGTTTTTATTACTCTATCCGAAGACTATATTTAGTCTTATAAATAGATTGCAACGTTGAGTAATAATCCTGACCTTATAAAACGTATTTATATATTTGTGATCAGCGTCAATAACGAAGATGATTGAAACATGTCCAGTTTGCCATCCTTACGTCTGTCTTTTTGTCCGTATGCCAACACTTTTTAGGGCTTTAAGAAGAATAGATGGTTTTTGGGAAAAGATGCAGTTCAAGTGTCAGTCAATTTCACGCCCACTTTTCAAAACTTCAATATTTCATTTAAAATTTAAAAAAAGGAAAAGCAATCGCCCACTTTTTGTGTCCTAAATTCTGTCTCGGAGGGGTTGTAGCTTTTCGCATGGTTTTCCAAAACAATTTGATTTTCAAATGGAGAAATCTGCCATATTCATCAGCTCTACTGACAAAGTGTTCCTCCAAATGCAATCAATTATAATGTAATTAATATTTTATAGGAAATAGAAATCGGATAAGAGTTAATAGATAGGAGCACTGTTCTATAACGTCGAAAGGTCAAAAAGCTTAGTGTAGGAGTTACAACAATATGCCATTCAGTAAATTAACATTGTCAAATTCGGAAGTACATGTATTGTTAATTTGATAATGGATTGTGATTTAACTACGATTCCCATTTCATTTAGGTACCTTTAGCAAATCTCCCTTACAGCGATTGCTCATAAAACAATACTTGAGACCATAGGAAATAAATGTATGGACATATGTTATATGGATACCTTGAGTATGACGTTTAAAGTTTAGAGTTTATGACAATACTAATTAATCATTCTAGATAGTAATGTATCATATATCCCTCAAATTCAATGTTAATGGTCCGCTATCTTTTGAAAGTGTATGTACATATACTGGTAATCAATTAGTCAACATTTGAGTTCAAAGATATCTGGTTTCATTTAATTACTGGGGAAATCTTAATTACAAACCACAACGATTCGAAACCAAATTGTAGAATTAGCCGCAGCATACTCTCACCATCGGTCCCTGTATAAGTGGAACTTCATTATTTTAGTAATCATTGGATGCGAGAACCTTGTAAAAACGAAGGAAGGCAAGAGGACTGGGTTGAAGGTAGTCATTTGTTATTATTGTAAGTTAATACATTCAAACAGATCAAAGTTGAACTAAAGTTCATAACTGTGTCATATGTACATAGGTACTTGCAAATAAACGCTTTTACTTGTGTTACTTAAATCAGTTTTGACAAGGATACAATACAATATCACTCGGTATTGACTCGATTATATCGATCGAATGGAAAACATAATTATAGCTATGAGAATCAAATTGAAGATTATCAGGAAGCAAGATACTTCGTTTAACAAACTACCATCAACGTCCAATGGATTGGCGAGGATTTAAGTACGCAGCTTCCCAGGCAGGGGCTCTAGTCGGTGTGTGCTTAGTCTATTCGTAGATGGGTTAACAAACAAGGGATTCGAGGTTTGAAAAGGTTCTTTCTCAGTCCCACCTTTCCCTTATAGAGATCGTGAATAAGCTCCTCAACCAATAAGTGCATTAGACAGCAGGCCTCTTCCATTTGAGTGAAGAATTTAACAGACATTAACTGTTGTTGCCAAATATGTTATTTCTATAACTCGTGTTTGAAAGTTCAGAGTTAAAGCTTCCATATATTAAAACATCAATGATAGGGCTTGTATAAAATGATGCGGTCTTGCATACGTATTTAAAAAAATACCGCAATCAGGACTATCTGTGGTTTTTTCTTGTTTTATTAAGCGGAAATCTTATGAATATCGCAGGATCTTTCGAGTCAAAACAAACATACACATGTATAATGGCTCGAACACCTAATGCTTGACTAAAACTAAGCAAACTTTTGCTATAAAATAAGAGTAGATACTAGATCAAGTCTCTAATAGACAATCAGCGACGCACAATTGCACATTTGCGGTATCAGCATCATCTGAGTCCAGACGTCGTGCGCCATCAACCACTAAATCACAAACGGAAAGCCTCCCAATTGGACCGCGAGATTGCGAGTCATTTCAAATAGTGCACGACCTGCCCCTAACAGCGCAAACAATCGAGTTCAGAATCGTCAGAATAATTACGTAAATTAAATGATTCGATCCTAATTAAGTGTTCACATTTATGCAAATGTCGTAAGTACTCCAAAGACAGCTCTGCAACAACGTGAGACGCGCCTATTTGCGGCAGCAGTAGCTACAGCTCCCAGACAGCAAAGATTTCGCCCCGCGCTGATTGCCTTGGCTAGTTCGTTGTGCACATTGAATGCTCTCTATCTCCCTCTGCTGCGACTATGGTCAGGTCTTTCGTTTGGTATTTAACCTACTTTGGATTATGAGCGGTGACGTGAACTGCCTTTTAATAAGTAGATTTCGAGTCGCTTGGGAATTACTCGTAGCAAAACATTGCAAGAGTGTGCACTCCGTCATGTGCACATATGGGGTATATGGTTCCAGCAATAATGTTCGAACCGAAAATAACACGAAATGTGTAACATGTTTACACATATTGGAATGAAAGCATTTGCATTCTGCACATATTTGTGCGACAGTGGGGCTTAAATGATACTCGAAACGAGATATCATTATTTCAAGATTCAATTATTCACCTGATTGAATTGGGTAATTAATTGTACATGCTTGTGTCGGATACATACTACGGCAAAAATGTGCATTTATTGAAGTACCGCAGACGTATACCTATGAAAATGTCTATCTGGCAATGTTGCTCTAATCGATCCAAATGCACGAGATTATGCTCACTTATTGTGAAATCCTGTACTCAAGTAAATTATTCAAAAAAAAGTCAAGGGAGCTACAACTCTCTTTCCTTTTTGTATAACATGATCATAAGAAAAGGATATTACTGTACTTATATTTACATACATATGTATGTAAAATACTTTAATTTTCAAATTTCATTATTGATCTGTTGGAGAAGCAATACATCAATGATCATCGAGTTATTAATATGCTAATATGCTACTTAGTTTTCATAATGAACTACGGGGACAAGGATTGGGGGGTACCACAGGATTGGAGACAGCACCATCACCTTGCGATATTCCAAACATAGCCTTCCCGACAGCACTCTACAGGTATACATAATCAGAAGGGATTTCCAGCATGGATCTGTGGAATATCATATAAGTATTGATAAGCTTTAACTTTTTTGGCAATGATTTACCTTGACCGAACCAACATTTCTCTAATGACCAGTCTGACAGTCGGCAGGCATGGAATTACATTTAAACAGCAAATTAGATGCCTAGACCATGTTAAACCAAATCTTCGCATAGCTAAATGTTGTAGATTCCTTACACCTACATATTTAATTGTTATGGACCTTTTCTCAAGCATACTCTTACGCTTAGTTAAACGCGACACATGAGCCACCACCAGCACCTATCACAAATGTATTTACTTCGCCTTATCTTAGGTCATACATTAATATGCTGGAAGTATCCTCACCCATACCGAAACGCATAAGCTTGTTGCCACACAACACACCCTCCACACACAAAATCAATATTCAATTGAGTTATAATAATCCACTGTGGTTTGGACATAATACAATAATTTCTAAATTTAAAAATAAAAAAAATTAAATTAATTCTGATTAGCAATTAGTATTCTATTAAAAATACATTTATCTTTCCGAGCACCGCACAAAATGTGTGTATCGAGAGATTTGATTAAAATTCAATCAGTGAATACATTTCTGAGATAAATCGTTTGGCCACCTTAATTTTAATCTACATTACTCATCCACTCAGGAACATAGTATCATCATTACTTCGATTGGCAAGCGGATCCAGTGCCGGAGTGCGATTCACGTGACTCTGGCCACGTCAATTTGGCAAGATTGCCTTCTTCACTTTGTCCAAATATGTACTATTAAGGCTGCGGGTTTTGTACGCACGAGTATAAGCACTGTGGCGTGCGTGGAAATTTGAAAACAAAAACAAAAAAAAAACATTCATAACGTCGACGTCAAGCCACAACGTGAGGGTGAGACGATTCAAATGCTTTTGGGAAAGCCAATAAATACCAGTTGCATATCAATTGATCATCGATATCGATGAATATTAATTCCAATTCCAAAATCAATCTTAATACAACCATTTTTCAATTTAAATCAATTCCAACTGATAAGGGTCTTTGTAGAGTGCTTTCCAAATTACGTTCGAGTGTGTTTTTGGGATTATATGTACATATATCGTCGGCCGATAGATAGAAACAATCGCGAGGTGGTGGTCTATAGTTGTGGGACGTTATTCAAAGGAAGGCTTTTACGTAAATAGCTGTGATATTGCACATATTTGGTTTATTATGGACGTAAACAGAAAGATTCGATTTGTCTTTTATGCTATCTTGTCAGAATTGTTCCAAGAATTTAAGGTAGATTAACATATACATTAGGATTAGGATAACGACGAGACTGAGTGGCAAAATATAGTTGGCCATAGCTTGCCGCGTGTAGGAGTACAATGTGCAAAAGTGGAAATCTTTGTATTTTTTTGAACAGATTCATTCAGCTCACTTGATGATACTGTTTGTTTATCGCAATCTGATCTAAAGAAATTGAAGATTGCGCATTTCGGGAAGGTTTTTTTTACGCTTATACGTATTGATAATGGAAAGTATTTAGTGTCATTATTTTGCGGAGGAACGATAAGGATATTGCCAAGGACATTTAGAGACGCATAACAACAGTATTTGTGCTCTGAATTCCTTTCCATGTAACGCAAGATGGACTATAACTTAATTCTGGACGTGCGTTGGGTCCAAGTGAAAAATAGAATATACAAAGTGGCACAAAAGTCATCACCCTATCGGAAGATGTTATAATTTTTGCAATTGGCGGCAAATGTTAATTCTACTAATTATTCCGCGTAGTTTACGATTACAACGATACATGTCTTACTAACGTGTAGTTTGTATCTGGTTACTTCACAAATGTAGAACTTAACTTGAAAAGTTAATTAACCTTCTCTACAACAGTTCTCTAAGTGTAATAAACCGAACGATAGGGACAACATTCTCGATTACAAATTATATTGCAAATACTGAAACCTAATACTAGATAGAATCCAGTACAATCAAATAAAACGCCGATAATGTCTAGATCCACTGAAAACCATCAGAACCCATAAAGTCGAATTGGCTTCCATTCCCTAATACGTAATATAGCAAAGAGTAAGTGGGATTGACTAAGCAATTAAATTAATAAACCTTCAAGGCTCCAAGTAAAAGGGATCAGCCTCTATCTGTCAGCAAATGTTTTACCATAAAGGGCACGTTAATACGTTAAAAGCTGGAATTGTTAAGTAAAGGGTCTTCATTTAGCACAAGCCATATGTATTGTAATGCAGTATCTTTGTAAAGTGAGTTTTAAAAGCTATTGATTGAAATCAATAAATATAATATAAATAATACCAAGCTAAGTTTAGAAACACGGACAGTTCCCTTAATTTCACTTATATTCATTCCTGATTGATTCCTGGAAATGGGAAAGTTATTTCCTTGGATGTGAGCAATCAGGAATTGTGCCAACAAATTACAGATTTACTGTACTTGATTGCATGGCTATAAATACATATATTGACTTTTCTGTTACTTGGATAAAAGTTTATTAAACCTTTCAATAGCATCTCATATAAAAAAATTAAAATACAAAATGCATTCCCTTAAAGTAGCTCGTTGCTTAACATTATACAAATGTAAATAGTTTCTGACCTATGAACTTTTTACCATTGAATGCATTCATATGTACATATGTATGTATGTATGGAATCATACATACGTCCAAGAAATAATTTCGCAGTCAAGTTTAATCTATTTTCTGTTGTTTAGACATTTTCAATTTCCTTTCCACTTTAAATTTACTTATTCGGAAACGATATCAATATTTACTTTGGCCGTGTTGACCAGACCACGTTTTCGACCATATACATACATTGTTTGAAAAAGATAAACATTGAAAAGTTTAGTCACTATATTGGCCAGGATGTTATTATGGCAAACACAACCCAAACATAACAGTAGATTCATTCATTTCATTCATGAGGCGCAAACAAGTGGCCAAGTATAGATTCGTAATTCGTGAACTATTTGTATCTGTCAGAGAGATGACGATGCAAAAAAATATTTAATGCAAGCAAAACGTGTAGTACAAGTGGCAAGAGCAGATACTCATAGGTAAGTTACTCCCTTATTTATCATAATTCACTCATGTCTGGTGAAACTTATTGATTGGTGGGAATTGAATTTGAGTTCAGTTTATCCCTTAACTTATTTACAAACAACACAGAGTATCTTAATTACGTAATTACATTAATCAATTCATTACAGCCATCAGTCAGCCAGTTTGTCTCAGTAGTTTGCAGTAGCGATTTATTTTCACATTTGTACCCTTATGCACTTATGAATGAATTAATTAAGGCTCATACACGAGTGTACATATTTAAACAGATAATAATGTTTGAAATACGTACTTGGCAAGCTCTTATCTGTCATCAGACTAGAAGCAGTTTGACGTTGTTCGAAGAAAAGTAATGAGTTGGTCATCTCACTCATAGAGGTTGGTAGTGAATGTATGAGTCTAACTGTAGATGAATGACTCAACGCAATTTTAAGAATGAATGCCCATAGAATGGTATCTAGATATGAGGAAAAAACAATGAATTGTAGTTTCAACTATTCGGGCTTTTTGTAAACTTTCCATGGCGTAACTGCAAGGAGGAAACATTGGTGTCATGGCTGCGCCTATGGAGTATGATTTAAATGTTCCTGGAATGACGGAAACGTTACAAAAACGGGTTTCCTGTTCATGGCAATAGAAGCCGAATTCATCCACGAGCCACTTCGTAGCTAAATTTAACAACGAGATGGCCCATAAGATGGCTCGCAACTTGACAAAAAAATAAGACTGCGTTGGATTTGGAAAAGGGAAATAACGAAAGACCTCCTAATAGCCTGATCAGAAATGCAGAGTGTCCATTGCCTTGCATACTTTGCCAGGCAACTCAAAAAAACTAGCAAATGCTGGAAGGCAGATGGGGTCAAGACTTTTCTTATACAAACGCTTGGTAGAACATTAAACATTTTAGGTGTGCATATGTCTATCGGAGCAAGTGAAGATTCTGACTTTTTCTTAAGTCTTTCCAGAGCTTGAATGTAAGTTGCAGAGAAATTGCGTCTTAATCCAGAGGAAAAAGACTAATATCAAGAAGCAAAAGACTTCAATGCAATCATCAAACGCAAACAATCATTTAAGTAATATCGAAAAGAAAGTATCGGAAACTAAATTGGGCTACCAACCGATATCCAAGAAAAACCCAAACTTTTAACTTGTAGAAGATTTTATTATAAATGAAGTCTTGAAAGTGGACTCGAAATATAAAAAAAAGAAGTGCATGTTGTGGGATTTTCGAATCCTATCTCTCAGGTCAGATACGGCCAAAAACACACTTCTATATATTTCTTGGTTGAAATATCATATATACTCAAAACTAAACACACCTTCTCAAGAATATGTATTGAAAGACTTTGTACATACGTACATATGTTGCATTAACACCAAAAAACAATGCAAGAAAAAACAAAAACACAAAAAAATGCAAATATTTCGAAACAGTTTTTTTTTTCTTATGATACTTTTCCCTTTTCCCTTCTTTGGTGAGGATCCAGCATTACAATATGTACATATGTGTGGTTGTATGTACATTTGAATTAGTGTAGCTCATACATTTATTTGCGCCAGCGATTATTGCAAAGAAGATGGGAAAGGGAAAGTGCTGAGTTATCGCGGTGAAACGGCATCCATTTTCTGATAAAATTGTAACATTCGATCTATATTTCTAGTCGTAACATTCAGATAATACCAGTTTAAATTGATGGTTAGTTGCAATCAACGTGCCAATATTACTAACCCACTATCATATAAACATGAGTTCACAGAACTCCACGGTGATTTTATAATTCGAATTGAGTTGAGTAACAAGTAAATAAACTGGATTTGAACAGATGAGAGAAAAAAATTGAGGGAAAAAATGCTTATTAAATAACCAGGGATTTGTTACATCTGTTTCAACTTGCAGTGTTGTTCTTGCATATTTGCAAGGGCTTAGCATTTTTAATAAAGAATCGATATTATGTACATATGTACAGAATTAATGTAAAACTAAAGAAAAATTATAGCTATTGGGGAGTATCTACTAATGGAGTTACTAAAGATACATATTCCTAGCCTTGTCTAGCTTCTCACAACCAGTCATGTTGTGCGTATTATATTATTTACACGAATGGAAGAGGCCTACTATTTAATGCCGAAAGGAAATTTGTTATTGGAAAAGATTTTTTATGACAGTTATACATATCTACTCTCGAATGTTTGTCAGACGGTCGCCTAAACTAAGAAATAATTTGTCAATGGGAACAGCTGAAAAACATACTCTTACGTCCAAGGGAAGGAGCTGAATAAAGTGCGTGGATCAAAATAGAAAACAAGAAGAAGTTTAATAAATTAACAACTGAAGCGTATAGTCTGTAAAAGAATGTAATGTTCCTATCTAAATGTTCTCAGATTTATGGACAAAATTCATCATCAAAAATCACTGTTTGTACTAGGTTGGCACAAACCATAGACATTTAACGCATGGATCGTTTCAGTATAGTATTTATTTATATACATATGTCACATTTTTGTCTGTTAACCCTAACCTTAGCCCTGCTTTTTCTCCTCCTTACGAAGATGGCTATACTTTTTCACTGTGTCCGATAAGCTTCGTGAGTTGCAAGGTTTTTCACTTGCTGCTTTATACAATATGGAAAGCAAGTGCCCCACATAAAGCATCTTCCACAATTTCACTCATCACGAAAGAAGACATATCAGACAGGTGGAGTACCTCGTCAGCCGTAAATATCGCAACATCAAGTCTAGAGAAAATTTTGTTTGTTGCATCTAGCTACAGGTCCGGTTGGAAGTCTGGGAATCATGTAAAATAACTAAAAAGGTTCGGTGAGGGTTAGTGCAAGTCCCAGTTCTGTCGAATATATAGTATGACGGAATTCACAGAACGTCGCGCTGAATTACAAGATTCCGAAAAGTGCAACCGGCTGATGTAAGATTATGGTTTTAAGCATTTGGCCTCCAACTAAGCCAAAATTAGTAGAAAAATATAGAACACACTTATTACACAAGTTGGTTAATATACAACCTAATCAAGTTCATACATTAAATACTTATCAATGTTGTAAAACCCCAGCATCAGATCGATTTGGCAGCTCAAGTGTGTGGCACTTTGTAAGAACGAGTTAGACACATACATAGGAAGTACTCGTACCAGGAAAGCTATATAAATGTCTACATAAATGGTACACTTAAACCAAAGCTGGGTTACAAGATTCTAAAGTTCAGTTCCTTGAAATCTGAAATGAGTAGTATTCTACAGTATTACCGAATTGCAGTTGAAATATAAAAAAACAGGAGTGAGAAGTTTTCGATAAAAAGAAATATAGAAAAGCTAAAATACGTCCAAAAAGTGTTAACATACGGAAGGAAGGGCATGGCTTAATCGTTATCGTTGAATATAAATGTATAGGGTATATTTCAATTATTTCTCTATGCTTTCCAGATAATGTTAAACACAAGAGTGCATCATAGTGCAGAATCACAAAGGTGGCAAACAAAATCTTATATTTCTTAGAACTTTGGCTTAACAGTACTTTAAAACACTTCCACCGAACAGGGTACAATCGAAATCGAACGCTACTTTCACATGGTACCCAAGTACAAACTTTGTTTTTATTTTTATAAAGTTAAAGTAAATAATGGAATCTTTCGAGGAATATTTGAAACGCATATGTTTAGTTAACAAACCAGCGCTATGTTTGCACTTTTACGAGGTCTACCGTATCATTAAAAATCTAATATTATTCCCACCCATGAAATGCTTAATTTATGTGTATATTTAGTAAACAAACGATTTAAGATTCAAGAATCGCTGAATGACATGTGGATTAAACGAGCAAACACACAGCTGGTCTGGTACCTACTCGGGTGTTGATAGTTCTTCCCAGAGTTATTCCCGAATTAAACAAAAATACATATTACATACTTGCATTTAAAAATATAAGCATAACGAATGTTATCGAATTAGTTTATCTCACTCTCTTGGTTATTAGTTATTGTTTTTTTTTTGTTTTTTGAATAAATAAACGCGCGCCATGCTGTTATTTTTCCTCGTTTCTATGCAAATTACTATCAAAATTAATATACATACATATGTATATATGTACATGTGTATATATATAGACCCACAGAGAGCGCAAGGTGGTGAACTGACTAACACATCGTTAACGCGTAGTGGTTGCCCCATCCACCGTACGAAGGTGTGTGAACTTGTTTGTTTTATTCGCACACAAACGCACGGAGTCGTGTAAACACATTAAGTCCAACTGAACATGAATATGAATTTTCACGGATTTATTAATCGCAGTGCGGTGTTATTAAACGCACTGAGTGCGCTTTTCGCAACAGCCAGTGGCGGCACCCAATACTTGGTCTTTGAAAAGCCCACGTCCCAACACACTGTCAAATAAGCATCATAGAAACTTCACTTTAGTTGCTTAATTGTATCGCCTACGAATTCCTACAGAATGCGGAGAGCGAGATGAAAAGAAAAAAAACCTCGCACAGTCATGTGAAGTGAACTTGTTTTCGCTTTTTGTCGTCTTCGTCGACGTCTCCGTTCGATCCCCGCCATAAGCACCGCTCACTGTCGCGTCGTCGAGAATATGTCAGGTTATTAAATTAATTAATCAATTTATTTTCTCTGGCTGACTATTTTTTGTTTATCCAAACGAATCCGAATTCGAACCCAAATTTCGAAGATACATACGCTAGAACTCCGTAACACGATCGGATTGTGCCATTCACTCGTTCACCTTTTCACTACGATCTACTTTTGCGCTGTGAACGCCAGCGAAGTGGAGAAGCAGAAACCTCGAAACCTCACACTGTCCGAATTCGCGATGATGAATAAGTCAAACTCTTCCCGCACTATGAACACAATACCATCGAACTACGCACAATGTAATGTGCTCTCTCTTTGGTTCCACGGCTGAACCGAACGATGGAAAAATTCGACCTTTGGTCAAAATTACTGACTACTTACTATCGACCTCCCGCTGCAGCAACGACTGCCGACTGATCATATTCAGCGTCGCGATTCGGAGCAAATGACTAACTTACTGGCAAGGCAGTGTCAGATAACCTGCTATCTGCCAGTGTAACCATGTTTGCACAGAGCGAGAGAGAGTGCTACTCCAACTCCAGACCAGACCAAACCACGGTTAAGGCAATGATACATAGCCTCCGTTCAGCTGCAAAAAGTCACACAGGCACACGTAGGCTACGTCACTCAGCGGTAAAGCGAGCAGCTGTTGTTGTCAGTGGGGCAGCTAGTGAAACGCCTTGGAATTTGGGTTGGGGATTTGGAACTGCCACTGCCACCGTCGAGCCAGCATATCTGAGAGTACATAGATATGGTGTAGTGTGTTTGTTAACTAGCTTGGCAAACAAGTTTTGTTTGGATACCTTCTATGTTGGCAGAGAGCAGAGTACAAAGGCGCAGCTCGTTGGGGAGATCAACGTTTCAGCAAAGATAACATTCTTTTAGGCCGTATGCGTGGCTCCCTATTCGGACCGAGTTGAACATATGACATTCTTGTGTTCTCACACAGTTGACTTGGTTAACAGGTGGCCCTTCAGAGCTGGGTAAAGGGCTCCCTAACATGTAATCTAATACTTTTTGCACTTCATTCATGCGTTCATGCATTTAACACATATTAGCAATAGAGTGACCACAGTTTATTGATCGGAGATTGCTATCGTGGGGTTCCTTGAATGGCCGCCAGTAAGAGGTCAGAGAAAACATGCTGTATGGGAAACATTCTTTGATCTAAGTAATTATGAGAAGATTGTGGTCGGCTCGGCTCGGGTCTTTAATGTGTGCATTGTGGTACATTGTAGAAGGAGAGATCTTTCATTGTCAACTTTGGATCTAATGCATTCTGGCACTTTTTTGCGAAAAACGAAATGACGTGAACGGACCTAACGAAATTTAAATGCCTTTTAAAGAACCAACATAAATTAATATATAATAACAAGTAACATAATTTAGATGAGGTGATATAAGACAGGGGAAGGGAATTTATCCTATATAACCTGTATGTATTCACAAATTCTTTGAATTTGACCGGGGTTGGTTGGTTGAAGAGGATGAGTTTACCTTTGTAGCATGGTTTAATTATGTGGAGAGTTTGATAGAGGATGCTAAGGACTTTGGGGACTACAGATACTATGCTATGCTACTATTATTTGTTGTTGATATACGTGCGCATGTCGACGTGGGTTGACTAACGAACAATTTGTTATGCTAAATTGTTCGTTTGATCTGTGAGAGGTTTAATGTATTAATGTACATTTGCACAGTGAAAGTGGATAGGAAATCCAAATGTCAGTGGTGGTGCATTTCTTTAGATGTTTATTTACCAAAGAAGTGGCGGTGTGCCTGTCGCGGGCAAACACTAACCCATATCTAGATTTAATCACACAAACTGTATGGCTGGTCATCCACAAGAAAAGCTTCAATTATAGAGGCTGCTCAATATCAATTATAAGATCTGGTCTGCCATATGATGTGCACATCTGCAAACTTTGACACCACTTGACACCACTCGATTATTTTTCCTGGGGCTATGTTAAGTCTTTAATCTACGCCTTCCAGCCAAATACTTTAGATTAGCTCGAGGCCAACATTGAATACGCTATAGCGGGAATAACGCCGTTCTAATTGGTCCGAGTTATCAAAAATTGGACAGACCGCTTGAAGCACGGCCGGCGAAGCCAAGGCGAACATTTGAATGATGTCCTAATTCACACATAATGGCATTAATGTTGTTTCAAAATAAGGCCATACACCGTTGGCTGTTGTTGTTTTATTTCAATTTCCTATCGTATCTATTGGACTTGGAGGCAGTTAGCTAAGGTCCTGGCTACCTGCAAATGCTTATTTGCTATTATTTATTTGATATCAGTTTTTTTTTTCTTTATTATCTAGGTTTGTGAATATTTTTCTCTTTCAAAACTTCATATCTTTAAATATGATGTAAATAAATAATAAAAGAATTAAGAAGTTTTGACATTAATACGAGTATACATATGTTAAAACTAATCGGATATATTAACTTCAAAATTTTTGTAATGAGGCTCGATTATTTCAACTGATACTTTAATATATGCACTATGAGTTCATATAATCTCAAATTTTAAAATTAAATAATGTTATTTAAGCATCTGTACAGTCTTTACATGTGTTTGATAAAACACTCTATACTTTTCCTTGGTTATATGAACTTCCCTGACATTACTTAGTTCATATAATCGAGAGTCTACTGTATTAGTTAACATAATAATAACATACATATATGTATGTAAGTTATCTAATAACCCATATCATAAGTATATCGAGAACCCTTCAGGCAGTTACCAATATATAATGGCAGTTACATTAGTATGTAGTACAGGTTTATTTTGTGCAAAGATTGTACGTAATAAAGCCTGTCATGAGTGGAAAAATAAACAAACACAGAATCATCAACCAGAAATAAAGCACTCAAGGAAGGTGAAGCGGTGTTACTTGAGTGCATAAGTGGCGAGTTCTTCCAAGGAGTAACAAATGTTGTGGCAACCCCCTTCATTCAATCATAAAGAATCCAAAGAAAGGTAATGTAGTATAGAGTGGGGTTACTGAAGAGATATCTTCTTATAAACAGTGTTTTCCAAAATACATATATCATAAGTATTTTTTAGCGTTCAATGAACATCTAGATTGAAGATTCAATTGCGAACATCGAAAGCGTAAATATTTTGCTGATCATCACTAAGCAGTTCGTGGAATAAAAGTTCTGTTCACAAAGTCGAGGAGGTTTTTGTATCACCTCTGGTTTTCATTATATTCCCATGATTTACGCTATAGTAACCAGTAGTATTTCAATCAGTCTTTTCGTTTTGTGCATTGATATTCTTTTTGCAAACCCTTATATACCTGTAATACTGAAATAGTTGTGCTTGGAAATACCTACATTAAGGGTCAAAAAGCACATCATTTTAGGTTTTGAATGATTGCAGTTGCTATTCATTTATCAGCGTTTTATGCTTTTCTGCTGAAATTGAACCTCCCTCTCCATTTGCTTGACAGTAGATAAATGATTTATTTTAAACGTTGATAAATATTAAAAGTTCACAATTTGCTCTATTTAACTTTGAAGACCCATGGTCCCATTTGGAAATATTGTCATATCGTAGATGGGAGTAAACTACATTTCCCTACATACATACATACATAGAGAAAATATCATCCTCATAGCAAAAATTAGTAGTGAAAGTTTGTTGCCTTGAGTGTGGTGAATATTCAAGAAGATATTGTTTCGAATGACAGAATGGAAATTTATTCCCCCGACGACGGATATCCACTTACCCCAGCAACACAAACACATGAATTGTCCTGGCGGATTCGTTGGTATGAGAACGTATGTAGTTATATGTAGTATGTACATATATGCATATACAAAAAGAAAGGTATCATTTTATAATTCACATTTTATATCTCATATCAATTCGATTGAGTTGAATTCCCAAATGCCCCCTCTTTTCCAGTTCTAAGAATTTTCGTTACACCTTTGTTCCATTTTCTCTAAAAGGTATTTCAAATAATTTACCTCATACATACCTCAGACAATTTAAAAAAAAATATTAATTTTTCCTACACACATTCATACGTATTTAGATAGATACTTACTGCCAGTGGTTCTCCGCACTACCGTATGAATGGTATTAAATCCAGCTAAATTTCCTAATGCGGCTACAGTAACTATGGAATCCTTTTTCCCACTACTCATCTGCAATGAAAGCAAAATAGAAAAAAACATAATAATATTTAAGATAACGATTAACGAAACAAATTTCGATGAGTAAATGATAAATTCCTGAGTCAATGTGTGTCTGAATTATTTGATATAGTCGAACTAAACGTATCCAGTTTGATTCTAACCTTCAATCAGATGTCAAATCAGTTTCCTTTGGATTGCCCACAATCTACGCGGTCGCATTGCTGCCAATTTTGTAGAAATAATCTCCTTTACATATCCTGTGCTTGTGGAAAAAGTACTTTGATTTTCCATTCCAACATTGTCGGAAACGTTTTCCTTTTCTTTCGGCATGCTGTCACCATTGTACGGTTATCATGGACAACGACGACGCCGACGACGACGTAAAATGTTAAATTAACTGACAATTGTTTGACATAAATCTGATTATTTAGAACAAAAGCGACAATGAAATGAAACGAATAATGTTTTATACTTTTTAATAGAACAAATCAAAGAGGGTATTATTAGATTTTCTCGTGAGGTTTTACGTCAAAGCGATCGTTAAAGTTAAAGTTCGTCTAATCGCTGAGGTGTGCAAAATTGGTTTTTCTACAGATTGCTGTTCGTAAAAATGTTTTTTTGCGAAATTGCCAAGCCGTTGACTGCTCGCCCAATGGGCTTTGTAGGCTTAGTAATATCTGTCCATAGGAGCGGGGGGCTTAGATTTACAAGAGAGAAGACAACAAGCAACAATTGATTGCAGCACGCGTGATCCGAATTCGAGATATACAAAACTTCTACAGTATACTTCTTGAAGACTTGATTTTATAACCATTTTTTGAAAGAAGAGTAAAATACCTAGCTCCTATACTAAAAATATGTACAATTTATAAGTACTCTTAAAGGTGAATAGGTAATCATAATGACGGAACCGGTACCTTTGAACCGGTCTCTTCAAACTTATCATAGAACACAGCACCTGATAGAGTCAGACGTGTCATGAAGTGAATTCTAAGTAGAAACCTATGATACATAAGTATATATACACAAAGTGAATTCTACATAGCAACGAAAAAATATTTTATAAATCGTTGCGGTTCGTAACACCGACAGTATATATTTCAAGACATTGTCAAACTTAACGTCAGAATTTATGTTAGAAAGATTTATTTACTGTGTGGGCAAATTGTGTCAAGACATTTTGTTTTTAGCTATGTAGCGTAAGAGTAATCAAAGATTTGCTTTGAAGGGTTTAGGACTTTAGGTACATGAAGTCGAGAATATAGAAAAATCGGGGAGAAAAAGAAGGAATCGAAAAGAAGAAAACCATTTCTAGAAAAAAAGAGTAAATTATATTGAGATTAGGCAATCAGTCATATTAATTATTGCAGTGAACCTAAAATTGACAGTTACTGTCAAATTTATTTCAGGGTTTATAGAGATGGCAAGAAATAAAGCCAGACATGAATGTCATAAAAACTTCAATTAAATGATATATTGCTTGCAATGACGTGGAGATTAGAGGGCGCTATGACAACTTTGAGTAGCTATACTGTTATACCGTTAAGCTCTCAGATGCTTCCTAGACAGTATTTTATACTGTCAACGCTCGATATTGTGAACTAACAAAAACTGGACCTGAGTGGAGTCCTTAAAACAAAATTCATCAAAATGTGATTGTTTTTACATTCAGTACATTGAAAATACCTATTGAATGTAGGATTCATTCTTTAGAATAGTCCGTACAAAATATCGTGTGTTCACTTATTGGTTAGTTCATGATGTCTGACATCAGAATTCCGAGAATTTTAGTGCAGAATGCTTACCATGTGATTTTTACAAAGTGATACTGGATCAGAATTGGGCATTCAAGGTAATTCAGAAGAAAGCGGATAGATTTAGCTTTGAAGTAAGCCAAAGAAGCCGGTTAAGGATGCTAAACTGCATGATCATGATTGCAGTGTAGCAATTTGCGACGAAAATGATGCTTCACAAACCATAATAATATTAATTCTAGTACTCGTATAAAACGTAGTATAAGTATGCATATATCTTTCTGTATATGCAAGCGGAATATATACATACACGGAACCCATACTACGTTGATGATGTGTTGATGTATGTAGTTGAAAAGCAAATGAATACCAACGCTTCAGTCATATACCGTTATAGGACCAAATGATTGGAGTGGCCAAAAGGTGTACTGAAGTGGATTACACATTGGTGTAGTTTTGAGAACTAACAATTGCAGTTGAAGAAGTATTTGGACAGTGGAAAGTCTTCAATCGAAAAGTTTTTGTGTCGGTAACATAGGCCACGACAGTCACAGAAATTTTGAATGCAAAGAGAAGAAATATGGCTTCTTGTTTCTGATATTTGAAACAACAAGTTCATAAGAAACCCAGGAAATAGCTTCTCACAAACGTTTGTGTTGTGCCTATTATATTCTTCATACAAATGTAGAGGACCTTCCTTTTAATGCCATGTCCGAAGAGTTATTTTCATTAGAGTAAAGCCCTTGGATCTTGTAATGAGACTGTTAGTTTAGAGCATACCACGTGCGTAAATTGTTTCGACAAACTTTTATGCTGAGCATAACGAATGCGTCCATGTGGCTACAATCTCTCCTTACGTCCGTGAGTGCAGTTTCTTTAAGAAGTGGCATGATGTGAGCGCGTTCCATCTTGCATTTACTAATTTTTGAAAGTTCGAAGTGATTCAGTATTGATTTTGCTTGTTAATGCGTCAATTAAATCACTGTGTATTCATATAACAAAAAGTTAGTTTCCCATTAGACCAGTTACGCATATGTATATACATACATATATGCACCTAGTCTTGATATTTAACTTAGGATTGTATTGTTCCAATCGTGAGAGTTTTTCTTCCAATTGTGTTGGTTTGGTATCTGTTCGCAAATAGAATATCAGTTTTATATAAATCTTCTTCTTTCAACAGTTAATGTACAAAACGAAAATGTGCCTTCTACCGAAGAAGATAAGAAAATACGCCTCCCTACAAAGCTTCGCTGAAATTGGAATAAGCCTTCCTTATCCTCATTGTTTGGTCAAACCAACCAAAACTAGATATTTCCCAACACAATATGCCAATTATATCTGATAAACATCACCTAGTAAGGAGAATGCTATGTTCATCTGAGATAACAAGTTATGAACTCAAAGATGCAAGTTTAAAAAAAAAAAAGTACATCTCAACAATCTAGTAGCCCACTCATTTGCCTTCGTACAAATACTCAATTTAATATAAGCATTTATTCGCTTTCATTTCTCGAAAATTAATAATACGCAGGACTCCTTTATTGATAACTAACTTTTTTATTTCTTTGCATAAACGGATTGCTCCACCCTTCCCACAAAATAAGACTTATCGGTCGTCGCTACATGATTGTTATTAGTAAACATATTTTGGCCAATTTCAATTCAATGTTTACCGGAATATATTTCATTGAGGGACATTCTCGATTGAGTTAGTCTACATTGTCCTTAACATTTCCCCCCCACTCGTCCGCACACAAGAGTAATATTGATCCGCTTCTTCATGAGGGTTCAATCGTGATTCCATTGGAATATCTACATCATGAATCAATACTTTGCGGACGACGATGGTGGTAGTGGTGGTATAATGGGCCTACACTGACTAATAAATAGGGGCGCCTAAGTCCTGAGTTCACGACAAGCATTGCCAAGATGGTCATCCTGCCGAGAGGCAGTCTAGTAATTGGAAGACTTTATTAATTTATCGTGCATATAGGGGTGGCATCCAGAATGGGTTTTTTTATTCGTTTTGCGGTCGATGTTGGGGGCTATGTCCCTTTAGTGGGATTTATTTTAGACATATTGGCTGATTGGGTGGGATTTGAAGTTCTTAAGTAAAAGCACTTCTTCCCCAACTAGTACTTGCGCTGCCAGCTGCATTCAATTATATTCAAAACCGAATCACTTACGAGAGTAATCAATCGACTTCCTTATTTATTAAATATTGTTGTTATCGTATATATTTAAACGGGGCCAACTGAGGATGTTTGAAGGATGCTTATCTTAGAACTGGCAGTGGTAGTATAATTCGTTGACCGAAGTCAACAAGAATGAGGTGCTCTAACAGATGGAACTACTTGCTGAATAGTTTTTTTTTATATATAAAGTGTATGTAGACGTGACGTTTTATAACAATTTACATAGTACTACGTTTTGCTTTTTTTTATAAGAAATAACCAACTTGAAGAACTTTCTTCTCTTATTCAAAATGAAATGATTATTATGATGACTTTGGTATATAAGATACTAGAAATGTACATATGAGGGATTACGGGACACTCACACAGACGACCAACTGATGACACGATCAGGAGGTACTTACGACCACTGATATACATACATGCGCGCACTCCCTTGCTATTCCTCTTTATAATAAGAAATAAAGTGTCTACCAATTTAAAGTGTGCGTGTTTGTTTTAAGACATAAACATCCGCGCTCGTAGGATCGTAGATCATCATCACGATCCCACATATTTTTGGGGGCTCGTCCGGGATCACACATATAAGTATGTATCTACTAAACATTTTTCTAACACCAGAAATGTTGTTTTAATTGTCTTACATCTACTAGGATTCCGAAAGATACATCTTGGATAGCAAGCTCTAGATACTATGTAGTGTGAATATTTTAAATTAAGATTCTGTTCTAGAAAAGATAACAGCACTGTCGTCAAGTGTTTAATTCGAATTTCAAGTGGTTGAATTAATTTATGATTTGTACTTTTCCATTCTTTGGTAAGTATTACTTTTTGGCCTTAGAAAGAGATGGAAGTGTATACAAACAATTTAGCAGACTAACATCCTCTATATAGTTCTTCTAAAAAGAAACTTATGAGCACAACTGTCGTAACAGGACCTACGATGCCTTTTAGATACAAATAAGAAAAGAGCCAATTTTTGGTGTAAAACCAGAAAACAATATTACATTAACGATTTGGGTAGAATCCCAACGGAACAACGAAACGTCATTTTAAAATCGACGGCCATTTCCTGATGGTCAGGACAAAAATGTTTTTATTAAAATACGTTATTCTTACGTATCTTATATATATCAATGTTATGCCCACACAAACTAAAAATCACCAAAGGTCTAAACTGACTTTGTTTCCTGTTTTATTATTGTATTTTCAAAGAGAAAGCTGATGCATTTATCTTTCATAAAACTACTCTAAGGATTGTGCTTTACATGGTGCCGTTTATTTACAATCAAAACGATCTAGTACATAATATGTGGATATCAAGTGGATCGAACCATATCCTTATTAAAATGTTTAACAGAAGAACCTTATGTACATAGACATCATTCGCACATCATTCAACTCCAGGAATAATGCAGACTATTAGATTCTTAGAAGGTAAGTTATCAATGGTTTTCTAAGAACGTGACATCGTATGGCAATCACTTCCTGAAAAAAGTATCCATTCCCAATTAGACATCATTACTGACCAGCATCATGATACGGTGAAGCCAAATACGAAAATTCGTTTGTCAGCGAACACCGGGATAAGGATAATGGAAAAATTGAATAATTAGCATTACTTCCTGAAATAAGGTTGACAGCTGAAAAGTTTTACCCTTTCAAAGTCAAAATCAGATTCAGCTGACAACCGTAATGGAGCCAGCTCCTGGAAACCATCTACAAAAAGTCTGACGGACTGGGCAAATTCTTGGTTTTGGTGAATGTGGCTAAAGGGCCCGTGTCTGTGAAATTAAAAAAGTATCATGACGAATCGAAGAGAGAAGAAGTCTGCCGAACAAGTCAATACTAACAAGGTACATATAGTTATTCTTGCCGCACTTGTACGTGGAGCGCCGAAAAGTAATGCACGCATGAAATGCATGTAAAGTAAAAACATGCTTGTACAAAAAGATTGAACACCCATACACTGTTAAGGTGAAAAAACATTTGTGATATTGCTATATTCATCTACACAGTACAAACTCTGAGGTAAATAACAGAATGCAATATCTGCTTCAGCTTTGCTTACAGTCTTGTGATAAGATTTTTCAAAATTTCCCCCTTAGGATTATGGGTGACTTGTAGAGAATTCGACTACTTAAATATTTTGCCTTAATACGATTTTTCGATTTCATACATAATAGTTAAGTTATGAAAAGGCAGATTTTAAACATTTGTACACCTTTTGGATGCCTCTTTGCCAACTGGCTTATTGCATTCTACCTATGCATGTGCTTAGCCCTCATATGGAGTGTCTTACATAAAAAGTCATGCGAGCAAATCACTCACACTTCATTTGATTGGTGATAAAAAAAATTACAAATACATTCGTCAGTAAAAGAGTGATACAGTCCTCGAATTTCTACTCAATCAATTTTATGATAAAGAACTGATCATTATATTTATGCACGTAGATACATATTTTCAATCAGACATACTCGTACATTTTGAAAGCATAAAGTAAATTTAAATTCAAAACCCCTTTCTAATTGTTTGTGCTTAACTAAGGCTAATTTGTACATTCATACCGATATACATATGTATGTATGTATGTAGGTTGACAATAAAAGTTTCGAAATTATGATTAAATGCTGCCACTGATAAAAATGGGATAGAAATTCATTTGTCTACCGTTAATCAAGCAAGCTGCCAAATTGTCTGCAGTAGCCAATATCCGTGCTCTGAATAGGATAATATTAGCATGCATTCGCTACTGAATTAAAACACCAACAGCTATTTGAGAGCGATTCGAAAAAGATAAATTCACCAGATAACTTTTAAAATAACCATTAAATACAATAGTTTAGGTTTAGACAGTTTTTAATTTATTTTGTTTATCTCTGTGAATACGTCCACATATTTTCATTCATGTCAAGTAAATGCGAGCTGTTTATTTATGCCCTGACTGCGTGAATCGGTATCCGTATGCGTATGTGAGTATCATTTTGGGCTTTATGTGCTCGTAATTAATCATATCTTTTCAGTTAAGTGGCAAATATCTATTGCATAAGTTATTTGCTCGTTCGTACACAGGCACTCAGAAATTTTAAATAAATTAAGTACTAGTTCTGCGATAGCACCAGTGAGTTAGTAAATTGAGTACTCAATGCATATAATATAGGGCAAACAGTGCAAAAGCCTAATTATTTTTAAAGTGGGTTTATTAATTCTCCACTTGTTATGGATGGACTGCAATTAATGATAAAAGAAATATCAAATTACATATTTACATTTGTTGTTGAATTTTCGAGAAAGATTTTTGAAAGGATTTTGGATACTTGGGAATGTTTCAATAAGACGATATGGACGGTTGTGGGTCCTGAATAAAATATTTGATATTATCTCTGTAAGTGCTCAACCTTGTCCATGATCCTCCACAATTCCTGAGTCAGTTGAACTTAATAATCATACATTCCAAGATCCTTACTTAAAATGTGATGTATCTCATTTCTGCGAATGTCTTTTAAGAACGTTTTGGACTGACTGTACTTTAGGAGCACTAGTTGGACTTGGAAAAATGTTCACCATTTTTATAGAGATTTTTATAATTTCTATGCGTTCTATGCATTTGATTGGACATTATAGTTTTTACTTGTCACATTGACTGACTAATTGACTGTTAACATGCTTGAATGATTGAGTGCTCAAAAATACGAAATTTAAAATGAAAGCTCTTAATGGAAGACCCTTTTTCTTAAGCATGGGCTCGTGTATTGTTGATATGACATACCACCTCTTGCATATGATTTGAAATAAAGTGAGTGAGTTAGAAATAGGAATGGCATGTCTAGGCTGGAACAAATTCGGAGCTTAGTATCATAAGGAAACTCGATTTAACCCATACTTTTTCCACTCCTCGTGAATAAGACCTTGAACAATAAAGTCTGCCACTAAATTTGATAAAAAGTGTTTAACGTGGTCAGTGAACTGGATTAAAACTTCTGCCGGTTCATGGTTAACACAAATTTACATAAATAATATTGTTATGATGATCTTATCACTTTAAGATATATTTAGTACTTAATTTTTCAAAAAGATTCTTAGCCATGGAGTTCAAATAAAAATAAGGTGACAAATACTAGGTATCCAAGGAGGAGGGGAATGCACCATAAATGTAAGGGCGACTTCGACAACCGACTTCGAGCTACACTTGAAGTTCTTTAAACTAAATCCCATAAATACTTGCTTAAAAAATTGCAAGCCACACTTGATGTAAGATCTAAGACCGCAGATTGCTTTTATGCATTTTCTTTGCTCTGCTGATTTTACATTTCCGCATTCCTTGGTATTTCGGTATTATTTCACAAACATCTAACGCATTTCCAAGTTTTAAAATCGCTAAGCCACAGGAAAATACAATAGTCACATTCCTAGTACCATTTGACATCATTTAACTGAATGTAACGTAGAAATCATGCACAGATGCGCATTACTGATATGCAGAATACGTGTATAGATTTACCAGGTTGAAGTACCTATGCACATTGGAATTCTGTGCATGCTAGGAAGTACACAAAGGACACTAACAGGCAGCTCAATTCCATTTATTGAATAAGTAGGTACAGATAAAATATTCGGGCAATGGAGAAATCTTAAGGATTTTAAAAGAGGAAGAACCGTTGTATAAAGGCATTCCAACAAATAGTCAGCCATGACATACATTCATACTTTGAGGACATTGTACTTTGGACATGCCAAGCGATTTTACAATGCAAGCCAGCTGGTTGTTGCCGCCAGTTATTCTTAACATATTAAAAAAAAAATGCATAGAAGCAATGCGAATACTCCAAAGAATGGGAGCAATGATTTAATTAATGCACAAAGAAGTAAACCTGTGTATCTGTCCTTGGGTAATGCACACTGTCAGAAAACAATCATTTTTATGGAACCAAAACCAATTTCAAAATCAAAATTGTAATCAAATCAAACTGTTTGATACAGAGATGGTAAGCCCGTCATAATCTTCACGAACCACATCTCTACCTTTAAGTATGCTAGGATCAAAGTGCGTCTACTACACTTCGTAGATTAAAGTAATATTTCATTAAAACCTTCGTCAAACAGAAAGCTAAACACACCATGTAAAACATTATTGGGGATATTCAGATCTAAAATGCACACACACTAGAACGTCTCAGATAAATTCTGAGAATGTATCAGAGCATCACTAATATGATTTATACAACGATACTTATACTCATTATAATAAATATATGAAGAAATGGCATAAGCCAGCAGAGCAAGGACATACATAGCGAGTATATCCCTGGATAAAGCTCAACTTCAAGACTGCCCTTGATTGACATGAATATATTTCTATATTCCTAATTATAGAGGAAAGAGAAAGTCGTCGGACACAAAGAGGAAGAAAATTTATCTAAATTGATCCCATCCCCGAACTGACACGGGGATGATAAGATGTTACTTAATTTGAAATAAAAGTTCAGCAATTTTCCAAACGGAGGTTTACGAAATTCAAGTTACTTTGTAAAATATCTCGTGGGCAGAATATCTGTCGCGTAATGCATGACTAAAACAAATAGACGAAATAGCCTAATAAAATCTTCCTTTACTGGGTACCAGAACACGTAAGAGTAGAAGGAAATGATGCAGCTAACGAACGAGCAACGATCAGTTAAGAAACCGAATTCTCGAAACCCGATGTGTTATGCTTGAGCAAAAAAGTAAGTATCCAGAACTTTGTGAACTTGAGCTTAGGCGGTCAAAGATCTTTGACAAAACTACAACCATAAAAAGCCTTCCTAGGCATACACAACTGAATAGACTGCTTCTTCGAGTCGATTTACTTATAATCGATTCAGTCTTTCTCCTCGAAACGAATGACCAATTGAATGAGGCATAAACCTTCACAGTCTGCTCACAATTGAGGAGTTGGAGTGAAGACGTTGGAATCATTCTGGCCGATGCATTATAGAATCGTGCAGCGCTCCTTGAAGTGAAGCCAACTCGAAACACTAATTCTAATTAATTTTCAGAATGCGCCCTATGTTTAGGGCTTATATTTTTATACTTCTTGCTCTGCCTTGCACTCAGCTAGTAGGCCTTTTATTCATATCTGTGAATCATTCATTTCTCCAAATATGAAGCGTTCAATCAATGCTAAAATCACTTTGCTTAATCTTACAAAATGAATATCGTTAGGTTGTGTACTGCCTAAAAGAACGCACCTTAGCCTTCAAAAATAATTCAATAAATACAACTTATTTAAGTAAATGTTTACAATTCTAATAGCAACTTACCTTATCATAATCAGACTCATTTTTTATTTGCATCGGATTCAACAACGACTGATTGCATAAATTCGAATTATTTAAATCATCGGTGGTGATAACGTCATTCCCATTATGGAGACTACATCTCCTCCGTGTCCTTCGGAAGTTAATACAGAACAAGATATTGCCATCCTTTTGATCTGACAAAAAACTTGGCGCACAACCCATGACACAAACTTCAGTTGCAATGCGGCAAGGACCCGTATACCAACTAGGATTTCCTCGTTCGCGTCCTTCGTCACGCTCCGCTTCTAATTTTCGCCACAGTAATGAAATTCCATTTCATAACATTCTTCTTCCGTTGTCACCGCTGCCGCCTTCCTCTCAGTCGTCTTCTTGGTCGTCGTTATCATTTATTGGTGGCGCGCAAAGAAAAGAAAAAAAAATACGAAAGCTCCCTCAATTTCTTTTCATTTACGCACATTAAATTGGCAAAAGAATGACTTCTACTACTTCTTCCACACCGAGCATGGGGTTTCCATGGAAACGCGTGATTTTTAACAGTAGCCTAGATGGGACACCCGCGATATATTGTGTGAAGTAAGTACATTTACGTATGCATGCCGTCAAAAATTGGATTTTCATTCTTTTATTCAGACTCGACGTTCATTATTCACATTGATAAAAGGATGTGCGGTTGGCTTGGATACTTAGGGCACGGCAACTTTCAATAAACAAATCTTTCAAGGATGCATGAACCTGAAAAGAATAAGAGGAGAGAAAAGAGTAGATGAGTAAGGAATCATTCACAGAATGGATCAGCGTTTTTAATCTGCATAAATCATATTTATTGAGAGTGAAAAAGGTAATAGGAATAACATACAGAATAATCGAAAAAAAAAGTTAATTAAAACCCATACAACAGACTAGGGCATCCACAGCAATGCAGTGGAGTGATTCCTCCACTCTATTCTGTTCACTTATCTTTGTTTATAATAAATGTGTATCTGCACTTTCAATAATTGGTTTTCGATCGGAAATGAATAAAGTTGTAGATGTATCTGCGAGTAAGTATATTCTTGAGTATAGTAAATGAGTTGGTGAGTTCCAAGGTAAAGGAGAACGCCGAATAGAATTCTGGAAAATTTTCAAACAACAAAACCAGTTGGAGATCCTTAGGTGATTATAAAGGGTGTTAATATCTGGGCGTCAAATACCTTCGGGGGTGATTCCGTGTTTTAATACAAAATAAAGTGCACAACTGGGTCGTATGCGCACATTTTTGCTTAATGTTTACAATTTAAACAAGTCGAGAAAAATCGTTCAAATAAAGATGGATGAATCGGAATCCATTTGAACGTATACATGATTTTTCTCTAGAATCTGCCTTAATAAAGTGGACGTGCTATTCTTGATGTGATTAGAAATACATTTTCCAATTTAAATGTTATCTGGAAGTTTTTTTTTTTCAAAATCGAGGTTTTTAACCTTAAAAATGGACTTGACCTTATACATACATACATAATCTACATGTGAGTTATAGAACTCCTCAAAACTTACACATTTTTCCATAATATCTTTTTTCAATCAGTAGTGAACATTTTGACAGCCTATGACAGGATCTATAAAGACGACCTATATAAAGCTGTGTCTAGGTTTGGCGTCCTTGCTAACCTCGTACAGTTGTGCAGGATATCAATTGAGAATACATCAAGGACAGGAAAGACTTCACCAAGGTGTCAAAAAAAGATTCCGACAAAGCGACGCGCTGTCATGCGATTTGTTTAACATCGTACTTGAAAGAGTTGTACAGAACTCATACGCCAACATCAAAGAGACAATCTTTTAAATGTCCGTGCAACTGCTTGCATATGCCGATGATATTGACATAATTGGAGGAACAGAGCGTGATGTCAGTAGTGTGTTTGTGAGTGTGAATGGAAGCGTCTAAAATGGGTTTAACGGTTGACGAGGATAAAACGCAGTATACGCTATCAACCAAAAAGGACACACTACCGGGGAACCGCTATAAAATCATGACACCACAGTTGAAATTATCGCTTCCCAATCGATGCTTCTTTGGATTAAGAAGACAATTGTATAGCAAAGCCTTCTCTCGAACAACCACAGTAACCCTATACAAAACCCTTATCATCCCAGTCCTGCTCTACAGCGCAGAGCCAATGACTGTCAAAAATGGATGAGGTTCCTCTCGGTTGTTTTAAGAGAAAAATACTTCAGGTGATTTGTTGCGATTTTTGCACTTTCTAGATTGTGTCCCATTGGAAATTTTAGCACTCGAGAATTATAAAATTGATTTTTTTTCTTTCTAGATTTTATTCCTTTTAGCTGACGTAGTTCATCCCCATCTGATAACATTATATCTTAACTGAATCAAATATGAATATTTCTCAAATGTTTAGAGTCGCTGTGAAAAAGGATTCTTTATGTCATTAATTTTATAGTTAGAAGGAAATTTCCGATTTCGTCTTTGAGGAAAATCCATCCGTTTAGCCATCGATTGTGGATCAACATTTTAAGCCAGGCGTTTATATGTCCCTTTTTACAAATTGCTCACCCAACAAAAGAATGGTAATTAATTGTACAACAAATGTTTTTTCTTAAAAAATCAATTAAAATCATTTTGAGACAGATGATAAGAGTTGGTTTATTACCATACCAATTTTAATTACGCAGATACACAACAATATATAAAGGAAGCTCGAGCACCTGATGTTTCTCGTTAAAGAGATGGAAGTAAATCTGGCCGGGAAACTTAACTTTGTAGACTATTTGTTTAATCATGGGGACAGCTGGAGTAATTCGGATTGATGGTTTAAATAAATATGTGAATATGTGTGGAAATCAACAAATGTGACTAGAATCATCGAAGTTAACGTTTCAATAACGTTTAAAAGGGTTGGTCTGCAAATCAAGCGTCAAAAAATCTTCTAAAAGATTTGAAGCGGGGTATTATGCTTTAAATTCCATTTTGTTTTTCCCTTCAATCTTACATATACCAGCATATAATTCATCTCCTTACATCCTTTCTGAATATCGTAGTATGTGTTGGATACGTTGGAGAATAATGCAGGATTTGGGAGTTTTGCATTTTGGTACTAAAGTAAAGTACACACTATTAGTCCGTGCCCACGTTCTGAACTGAATGCCAATTACTTGGATCCTCTTCCATCCACCACATAAACATCTTAAGGATCATAATAGAGCAATGTGTTGAATTAAGGACATCGGCTACATCTATTGTAGCCTCCTCCTCCTTCGAGGAGGATTCGAAAGATTGAATCGAGATGCTACCTGGTTGGCTTTGCGCAGAAGAGTCATTGCAGAAAAACTCATAGCTATTATTCAGGCTATATACGAGGATGGTAAATGCCACGTATTACAGCGGAATCGGGTAAAGCTTAAGGACCAAGATGCTTAAGGACGCAAGCTGCAAGCAAGAACAACTTTATCGGAGATAAAGAATTAAAGACATACATAAGTATGCGGAGGGCAGTGGAATCCGTTCACCTAAGCAGGCAAACCAGCAGGACGCCTTTAGCAAATGTGGCGGAGGAGGAATCGTGTTCTCTGAAAATGGGTTAAAGGCAGTTCAAACGCGTTGCAGAAATTCAAACAAGATGTTGCGCAGGCGTTGTTGATGCCCTATGCTTCCGAGGGGTTAAAGGGCTTTTCTAACTCACTTTATCCATGTATGTATATTATATTATAGTCGGTGATAACGCTTCCGTCCTTCTATATTTGGTATATAGTATGAGAATGATTCCCCAAAGTTGAAGGTTAGCATAGTAAGTTGAATATGAAATCAGTTCTCTTGTCAATTGGAGAAGATCTCAAATCTCTTTTAATGCCAGCATATGCCAATATCTATACTTTTTTATGTTTATCGATACTTCTTGGTGAAGCTTATGTGGTAACGTTGAAGAGTTTCTTTGCGGAAGAGTTAAGTATTTATTTTCGAAATGCGCTGTCTTTAACAGTGCTCTAATCTTTTAATTATTATTAAGGTATTATCCAAAGCGACCCGCTGTCTTTAGCTTCACAGCGACCTTCTCTCAGAATGTTTGGACATTAAATCTAGCACATAGGCTATGTCATCCGATCTACTTAAGTGTCCCCAATTGATCTTCCAACTAAGGTAACATAAAGAAACCATTTAGTTTGATTTTAGTGATAAAAGGCATCTTTGCCAGAGTTACTCCACTCTTTATGAGTTGACTTCCAGTGAAGAGAAATGTTCGTGACACCACCTGTATAACCACGTCACCCGCGTTCACAACTACCTCAAACTTCTCCGTAACAAGTCGCACTCAAATTTTGCTAATTGCCATAAGCTATAACAAAGAAGAGATAACACCTCTTTGTGGGATGCCCTTATTAACCGTCTTTGTTGCGATGCTGTTGCCTAATTAAAAGTAGTTAAACTTATTTCATTAAAATTGTGGAAACATCGTTAAAATGAACAGATGTATCAGAATAATGTGCTTATTGAAAATCGGTCTTATTTTTGTAAATAGCCTTTTCCATCGTAAATTGTTTGACAGATGTAGTGATGTACATATGCATATACCTAAGTACATATGTACAAGAGTTATTCTTCGTGATAGCCAATTTTGGGCCAATTTTGTGGGCAGCATAAATAGACTTTGGCAGGTTCTGTACTAAGCTGTTTCTATACTTTGACAGCCCGTTGAGTTCGCTTAATACCTTCGAGGTACGCCATTTGAACAAAGTTTTTTAAGATACTGCTCCCGGAGTTGGTTTGTGAAATAGGGTTTGGAACCTGAAAATACGATATTGATGCAATTATTTCTATTAAAGCAAGAAAAAATCCATATCTTTGATCCCCACGGAACCCACGGAACGCCATTACCTAAGGACAATGTTTGAATACGCTTTTTGTTTTATACTTGTAGTAGCTATGTATATTCTTGATTGTTGGTTGAAAGTTCGAGAGAACCAGAAATCAATGCTTTCTGTCAAGAACTGTGACTGTAAGAAAACGTCTATTTATTGACAAGGCAGAAAGACTTCCTTAGGTCATCAAATGAAACAAGTGACAATATCGAATAAAAAGCTTAGCTCTCAAATCACCTCAGTCAAATCCTTATTGACCATGGATGCATCTAGTATTTTATCATTCAGCAATTCAAATGCAAGGAAATCCAAAGCATATTTACTCCCCGTACTCTTCGATACACTCAGAACAAATATAAGTAAACCACATAAAATAACATTGTAGATAAAAGCACATCAGTAATTACTTATACAATGTAGAACCCCAGCAAAATAGAGCGGTACGCATTGAACTCTATCTCGTGCTGAATACTTAACTGATTGATAGGTGAATTCGGTGAGAAGAACCCCTACCCGTGTTCAGTTACGTCCTTGAAAAATTAACACTTCCCTGTACGAAAAATTCTATTTTAAGTAGCAGCCCAGGTTGTAATGGGGGAAATTAAAGCAGCTGATGGATTAGTTGGTATTATATTATATGTCAGCACACAGACAGAAACTCAACAGAAACTCACAAGGCTGAGTTCAATCGAAGATTTTTTGTTAATATAATTGAAATATATGAATAATCTGGATTAATATGGCCAGAAAAGGCTTGTGCATTCCTACAGTCTTCCTAAAAAGTCACTGGATACTTAACTGGGAAAAGGTAAAGTAACGAATTTATAGTAACTTATAGGTTAGTTTTGCCGTTTAATGAACGCATCATCGTAAAATTCATTCGAATATAAACTTTAATTAAAACTCGATATAATACTCTTTATCGGAGCCTACGTTAAATTGATGATGATGTGGTGTACCCAAAAGGTTTAAGATCTTAAATACGAAGAGAGTTTGTCTACTTGTACGTACATTTTCTAATGTTTGGCAAAGTATTTGTTTAGATACGTGGGTAACTCCCCCAAACTCGGGTATCGTTTTGGGATGTAATCGATGGAGCACTAACGAATTTATAAATTTTCCCAAAATACTCGGTTTCCATGTACGTAGGAGGGCACACTTATGGTGTTTTTCTGAAGAACTACCCCCACCACATAGTATTTTAAGAAAATCGATTTTATTATTTGAAGTGGAAACTTTTATTAGATTTGAGTGTATGTCTGTGCAAAGAGTATAACTACGTATATCTGTGGTATAACTATATGGTCAGGATGAGCCCTAAATTTGTTTCTGGATGCAGAAAATATTGCGCAATGTTTTCAAGTCCATTTGTGTTATAAAGGCAACGCACTTTACACTGGCTAATCGAAAAAAACGTATTAAAAATGTGGTGAATGTACGAGTATGCCATTAAATCAGAGTAATAAAGGAAAGTATTTCTGTACTAACAAAGGTATAAGCGTGTGAATTAAACTGGAAATGGAAATATGTACGTAGTACACACATCCATATGTATGTACATATGTACATGCACGCCAACAAAATTGATTTTTACAAGTTTATCCGACTTAAACAGTGAATTTTTGATGAAGAATTGTCACCTCTTGATCTGTGGAATACCTTTGCACTGACCGCATCAACAACCCACTCAAATTAAAATTTAATCGTTTGTACACCTACGCTGTAGTTCCTTTCTATAATGGACCTCCTAGGAGGTGGGAAACACATTACCTTTTCTGACGAGAGTCGGATCTAAAGTAGGGACATGAATAACTCTGTGTGTACGTTACTCTCAAGTGTACCTTTTTTGATGTCGACGAGTGACGTGTTCTGGGCTGAACTATGAGGAGGGAGTTAGGTGAATTCAATGAAATTTACATTCCCATATCAAACATTTTCACAAATTTGCCTTTGGTGGACAAATCAAGAACATTTAAGGTGAGGTTCTTGGTGAGGGAGCCTTTGCCCTTTGGGTTGTGTTAAGTTAGGTTAATGACCTCAGTTACACCAGTGTGGCTTACTCCAGTAACAGAAGCAGTATTGTGAAATAGTTTATCGATTTCCTTGGTGCCATTCCAATAACAGGTAATAATAGTTACTTAAGCAGCGAGCCTTAGACTGCCATGCCTCAGACAGTTCACAGTATATGTGCCTTAAAATAAGTCAAAAGTGTTTGTAGGATCTTGAATAGTTTTTTCTTTGTTTCATTATAAAATCATGTCGTTCATATTGAACATCCTCATATACATAAGTACCTACAAAGCTTATGATCTCTATGTGCTGCTTTTCGGAAGGCGGGAACGTTCTTGGGCTTAGGCTAAATGGAAAAATGTTATCCATGAAAAATATGTCGAATGTGTATGGAATTTGCTGCTGGAGGTCCAATCAAAGGTAATACCATATACTTATGTACGTAAGGGACCTACCTTGTAGGAGATTTTTGTGCAATAAGCCTATAGATCATCTACTATTGGCCAAAGAAATGATGAAGTTTGACAAGGATTTGTACCTATCCTGTATCGTTTGAACTAATTTAAGTGGGCTATAATCATCGTGTTAATATCACAAAAGAGTTGAGATCTAGAGTAGTGACAGGACATCAACAGCCAGATTTCTCACGATAAACTCAGTAAAGGGGATTTTTTTTATAGAAACAGCACACAGTAAAGATATTTCCTATGCAAAGTTTATGAATGCGATAGGGAAACACCGCCGACTTTAGTTAGATGCCTTATACCGTAGTCAACACGAGATGTTAGCAAAAAAAAACAAAAAAAAAATCTTTCTCACTGAACCTGACATCCTTAGCAGATCTGATTACAGGATGAGTATTGAGGGTAATATTGTGTAATTTTGTGGTAAGTTTAGTTTAAGAGTAGTCTTATCTACATAGGAGCACAACTAGGTCATTCCCTATTATTATGAAACTAACATAAATATACCTAATTTTTCCCTTTACTTCAATTAGTTAATCTGGTGAACTTTAAGACTAACCGATATATTTAGATTCATTGCATTGCTAATTCACACTGCCGTCAATAAACTTTGTTGATTGCGTACGTCGACCACTTCATAGGAAACTAGATTGAGTTATTACAATTGCAAGCGAACAAGCAAGGACAACTTTCTATCTACTAAAGTGAAACTGCAAAATCTCTGCTAAATATGACGTCAATTTTTGAACTTCAATTTGTTCGATTATTTTGCGGTAAATTGTGAAACTTAATAATTCTTGTGCTTTGGCATTCCTGAAGAAATTTGTGGAAATCGTGCTCAATCCACCAACGTTAATTTAACTTGACAGATCTTTCCGCCGAGTGAATGCTCAAACATCCCCATCGCACAAAAGACACGAAGATGAACTTTTCCAATAAAATATGCAACAAGGATAACCCACAAGATTTTCCTAGTTTAAATCAATACACATCAACCAATATCGCATAGCACTGGCACGACGCATCATTCAAAAGGTTGCTGTTTCCTTCAAAAACGTATTTAACAGAGATGACTTGAGGATTTTATTGGTTAGGAGAGGGTGGTAGGTTATCTTTACAATTATATTGAAAAGTTATCGATTTGACAAATGAACGATTGCTCATGGGAATTGCAATATGATATGTGACGTATGTACATACAAACTCGTATTTCTTAGTGTCAGGGGTAACGACTGGTAAGGTAAGGAAGAGCGCAAAGTTAAAATGACCTTCAAACTGTTGGTGTATTAAAATGGATCCAATTTTCACACATATGCATATTTTATTTATGTTGATGTTCAAGTGTTCGTTTGGTTTTAATTAGACGTGGTTAAACCTTTACTGTGCCGTTACGCATAATTTTAACGCTATCGTTTCAACCTGAATCTAATCACATATACACAGAGACCACAGCCTGATGTGGGTTACTGAATCGGACACTTGACATTGAACAGGGCAAAACATTTTCGGTTATCGCGTTTAGTGCTCCGGCATTTCTTCTTTTTTCCCCTCGTATGACTTGCGATAAAGCAAACGGTATTTTACTTATAGCAAACTTGCTAAAAATACGATTTTTTCGAAAACGGTTCAATCAATATTGCTTTATTTGCATATATTGACTGCGTTTCTAAAGTGATAGAAGATGACATACCATACATTTGGTACTTTACTTATAGCCACTTTGCTACAAATACGATTTTCTCGAATACGATAATTTTCATGGCATAACACGTTTTTGGGCAAACTTCTTAGAACCCTTGCGTTTCTCGTTTTCACCTCAAGTGCACATAAAACTTACTTGTAGGTGCAAGCTTTGTGTTGTGGGCGCCGTGGCTCAGTGGTTAGTGCGTTGGACTACGGAGCAAGGGGTTCGAGATCGAATCCCAGTCGGGGAACACCTAAAAAGTTTTTCACGGCCCCACCTCTCGCGAGCGTCTGACAAACATCCGAGAGTACAAATGTCTCGAGAAAGCTTCTCAAATAACAAATTGCCCTTCGGACACGGCATTAAACAGTAGGCCCCTTCCATTCGTGTAAAGAATGTAACACGCACAACACGAATGGTTGTGAGAAGCTAGGCCCTGGGTCCCATCGACCTGTAGCGCCAAGTATTTATTTTTTAGGTGCAAGCTTGTACGACTAAGTCGTGCACTTTATTTTTGACAGATTTTTACCTCTTGTCGCCTGAACCCATTTTGACTTTGTAAACATAAGGGTTGTGGTGTCATTTTAGACATTTTCAAACTTTTTTCGATAGCATTCAAGTTAAAATATGTACATATAATAGTTTGGCAGGACAATTTTTATCGGGGTTGAGGACATAATCTTGGATAGCTACCAAAAACCATGTCTGTTATCAAGTAACGTATGTTTGCAATACAACTATGCAGATGACTTAACGTGCTTTTTATGGAAGGCCACTAATTTGGTGAGAATATTTTTCAAATTGTTACGTTCTAATGCTTGGGGTGAAATATCTGCCTTAGTGACGAGAAAAATGGTACTAAAGATTCATAGAGCCATCAAATAAATTTTCTTTTAGTAAGACGGAGTCAAGTTTGAACAAATTCAAAAACTAACGAAGGATATTTAAATACAGGGCTCACGAGTACGAGCGTTGGGATTTATTGAATTTTTTTATTTATTGAATTCACCCTGCCCTGTGATTGAGTCGCATATGAGTTGATTTACTGCTACAATTTCTGAATGATAACAAATTAAAACATTTAACGCATCATTTTTTGTTTTAACTTCAAGGAAAAGTGCGACGTTCCAAGGAATTCTAGATAAGCGAACTCGAATTCAGGAATTTAGGTTATACAGGACAATACATTAAGCAACAAGGTACGGATAGCATCAAAATACGAGTACACTTTTTTTCCGCTACAGGTCTATGGGACCTAGAACCTAGCTTCTCACAACCATTTGTGTTGTGTATGTTACATTCTTTACATGAATGGAAGGGACCTGTAGTTTAATGCCGTGTTCGTAAAACAATTTGTTATTTGAGAAGTTTTTTATGACAGTTATACTCTCGGAAGTTTGTCAGATACTCGCGAGAAGTGGGGCCATGAAAAAACTTTTAGGTGTTTTTGTTCGGACTCGAACCTGCTTTTAAGCGTTTAGGCATTCGTAGCTTAGTGAGGGCTGTAGTATTTCTTACTTTGGTTCGCCAAACAGTAGATTCCTATACGAATATTAAGTATCTGCGCTAATTTGCCATGTATTTCCCGCAGTCTTCTTACTTTTGATAATTTTACTATGGTTTAGGAGCTGCATTTTAAGGTGTTAGCGGACTTATGAGCGTGAATAATATAGATTTAGTCTGTGTTTTACATTTTACGTAATTAAACCTAATCAGTAACTCCACCTATTTCGTATTTCAAATAAATTAGTTTTAATTTGACAAATTGCACAACACACCTCTACAAGAAAATTTGGTTTATTTAGAAAAGTAAGCTGAATGTACCAACGAACCAAAAATAGATGTTTAAAGCATGAAATAACGAATATAGTCATTGGGCACAGAGCGTGTGCAGGTACATAAGACTTCAATCTGCAAACGGGTATGGGTTGAAGCCACAAAATGAAATGTAAAATGTTTCTGTGTTGGTGACATTCATTCATACGTTTCTCCATAAAATTTACTTTATGATGATGGATGCTGTTTCCGGCAGCAATTCTGTGTCTTTTTATAATTTTGATGAATGATGCTACTCACGACTGTGCATTACAAATAACAACAAACGTGTGGGTAACAGATTCCAATGTATAAAAAGCATCTACATATTAATTGTTTATCAAATTACTATCCGACAAAAATTGTTTATAAATAAATGACTGAAAATCCGTTAATGGTTTTAGTTTTTCTGTAGTTTGCCAAGAAAACATATAAAAAAAATATTTCATAACGCGCTTTATCAGTCGACAACAGGAAAGCAATTTAAATTTAAAATATAAACGGAAAAAAAATAATAAAAATGTTGTCCCTGAACTGCGTTAGGTTAGTAAACAAACACATGTACATGTGCACTACATTAAACTCAGGTACTGGAGTCTATAGAGAGTTTATGACATGCATACATTTTTTTTGTCTCTGTTTAAATGGCAATTATAGCGTAAAATGCTAGTAAAATGTTTTGTTACCACAAAAACAATATATGTATGTACATGTCTGAGGAACGCTAGCTTTGATAAAACAAAGCCATGGAAATGCAGCTAAGCGTTTCTGGTGTGTAAATATTCAAATTGGATGTGAGAGGAGTTTTTATGTCACAGAAATGTCCTTTGAATTGACTTTTCAACGAAAACGGAGGGAGAGCTCTTGCATACATTTCGTGATACACTTTAGGTACATACCTACGCTATTGTGCATACATGCGAATGTGTACACATTGCCACGTGGATGCTGTAATAGATTCTAAGAAATAGTAATGAGTTTTGGGAATTTTGACACCGTGTACGCCTTTGCGTTTCCCCCAAGGTGGTAACCTGCAACATATGTTTGTACATACATATGTATGTACCTATGTATATGTCCATAGGTGTTATGCAATTTCTTTGAAATATCAAAACAGAAATATTAATACATATACTTGGAGCGAGAACGTTGACATGCTTTATGCACCAGATAACGTGCATATGTGTGATTAGCTTGTGGTACTGCCATTACAAGTTGTAGTTTATACAAACGTACATATACATATGCGTATTGTACATTAGGACGCACCTTATTCAAGATGGTGGTAGTGAGTAGTGAGTATTGAGTAGACTACTGTATGTCCGAGAATGTCAGTTTTCAACTTATCAGTCGAAAATACGCACCAACATTCCAAAACTTTAAGTTTTTCTTTAAATTCTCTTGTGCTGCGATGCACAATTCACTCTCCATACCTGCATAGTAATGAAACTTATTAACTGATTATGTAGTCTACTTTAAGAAGGCTCAAAAAGCCAACAAATCATTTATTAATCGGTATGAATGGAAACACTCTTTAGCGCGTATATGGAGGGACCCACATAAAAATTTCAGTTTGTCTTCGATTTCACACAACCGACACGTATCTTGTAATCACCAGCTTAAAGTAGGATGGAAGTCCAAAGCAATTGATATACAGTCCTTCAACCTTAGGATAGAAGATTGGTTGTTGATTTGTTAAGGCAATACATTTTGTTTTGATTGAGTTCTAAAACTAGTACAAAGTGGTGCGTAGTTCTTTTAAATAAACAATTCAACAAGGAAGCGCATAAACGTCACCGCTTATTCCCTAGGAAGACAACCCTAAGCAATTATCGTTAGAACATACACAGGTATTTATATCCTCAAGGCAGTTCTCAAATTTACATTGTAAAAAGAAATGTTTTACCAGATCAATGAAATCAAAATGAATTTTCTGGAAAATGCATTGTGTACTGCCCACTCTGAATACTGAAAATAGAATAAATACATTAGGAGCACATTGTCCTCAACAGGATGGTCAGTTGTAGAGCATGAAGGAGAACAACCGGTAGGCTCATGGATGTAGGTAAGAGGCATATCACTAACCTCGATTCTGAGTTTGAGTGAGTGCCCTCACTGTGTCGACAACTTAGGGGATGTGAATCTCGTATTCTTTAAGTGCCCATGTTTCCTATACCAGGGATGGTAACTGGAAAGAGCCACGGTGATTTCTGATTTTCACTTTTTGCCTTACCTTTGATAAACTGTCTGATCTCTACGTACTTAAGCCAGCCTATTTCTTCTCTCTAAGCATTTTGAGGATTTCGTCCGGCTCGGTGAATCTCCTTTTGAGGTGAAGGAGAAAAACTCCGTCGTCGAGTTCTTCAATAAATTTTTAATTTCACCTTACTGCTCCACTGTATTATAGGCAATAGTATGCCTTTCTTCACTCAATCTAATATAACTTAAATTATCGGCTGTGGCTGGTTGGTTGGACGCATTTTCTTTTGTTGTCGTTTTCTGTTGCATTGGTTGTTGCTGATATTGTTTATGTTAACTCTGACTTTGCTTTAGCTGGGGTTGCCTCAGCTGGCGCTGCTGTTTTTCCAATTTTGGCAGCGGTTGTTTCTTTTTCAACTGAGATTGTTTCGACTTTTCTTGTTCTTGCTTTTTGCTTTTTCTCCTACTTCCCACTTGCTTGGATTTGATGAGGAGTATCTTTTTTGGAACTATCTGATGATGGTGCTTAGAAGACTTCTTTGTCTTCTCTTCTAATAGCGAAGTTATTACTATCGCCTGTGTTTCATTCCTCTCCACTGTTGGATGTGTATGAGAAGTAGTCATTTTCTAACATCTGCTCCCTTGCGGTTTCTGTTGTCAGGCTCTTAGAAAAGCATAGATTTGAGCAAAAATGAAGTCGTAAGTTGGTACCAGCAATGTACTCTGTAATGGCTCAGACTCTGTCCGGAACCAATCCTTAATACATGTAAATTCGACTTTTTACTTTTACACAACGGCCAAAGTGTAGGTGTAATTGTACCAAATAACTTGAACCATTGACCATTCTTTGAAGTTCACGCCAAGCTGTTTCTATCAAACAACCGACGTATAACCTAACATCGCCGTACACAAAAGTATTCAAGAAATAGTAATGAGCTGAAAGCTTAGAACATATTGGTATCTCTATGTATATGTTCGAAAATAAAGTTATATGTGATACATTCCAGATTGTAGCTCTTCGATACGAATATTGTATTCTTTTTAGCACAAATTGTTCGTTTCGTCTGGGTCATGAACTAGAGCGTACTCATTCCACTACCTTTAAAAGCTTAACATTGTTGTATATGTACTACACATGCATGTGTAAATTTGTGCGAGGAGACTTTGCACGAGTTCATCCTCCGTCCTTTTTTTCTTCGAAATTTCCAGAAATTCGACAAAGTCCCCTGATCTAACTTTACTGGTTACCATAATTTGAAACACACAATTTACAGTTTAAATTCATAACCTTTCGAAAAGATATCCCACCAAGTAGTATATTAAATTATTGCGCAAAGGGTGCAGATCTGTATATGTAGGTGAAAGCTAGGTAGATTTCTACTACTAGTGAATCACGAGCTTTGGGGTGCATGTATATGAAAACAAATAGGTAATCAACATTTCAAGTCACGTTTTTTGCACCTTTGTCAAAACTGGTGAAACTATGTGCGAGTGTGTTCGTTTTTGTATATGTATATTGGATGATATTGAGGTCTGCTGATGTAGTACTACAAACGTGATATAGAATTTCGTTAATAGTACCCACAAATTTCCATAAGCATAAAAGTTTAATCGTCAAAACATTTTTGCTCAAAAAATAATTCCGAAGAGAATTATTCTTTGATTAATTAAATTTATGTTTTTTTTTTCAATTTAATGGATCTTATACGCCCGCAATATTTTTAGAAAATACAATTTATTGTTATCTACAAAGTTGTCACTAATTTAGATTGTTATTACTTATTTAGCAAGAAGAACACAAGACCTTTTTAACTTTTGAAAATAATTTCTATTTTATTATTCATTTATGCATTACTTAATGACAAAAAAGCAAACTTGACTTTTATGGGTTTTGACTCACCCCACGTGTCATAACAAATACTTTAGGTAGATGTTTCCTGTACTGTAATGTACATATGTATGCATGTATGTACAAAGTCGGCTAATACTTTTATTGTAAAATCACTGAAAACGTTAGTTTGTTTGGATTGTTTTGTGTTACATTAGATTTGAGTTATAGTACAGATGTTGTATTTGAATCGGAAATAGATATTCTCAAAATCCTCTGCTCTTCCTGGTAAGATACAGCGCCTTTTTAAATATCTTCTAATCGAAGAAGGAGATGATGACATTTGTTTTTGGACGATGGCCAACCTTTCTTCTTCGTCTTTTGCCGTGTTGTGAGTGTCTCAGTTTCTGGCCTAATGTCGAGATTTAGATCTTTCTTTTAAATTTTTTTTCGTGCCGCTGAGCTTAGTACTGTTGCCCTCGGTGCTTGTTGCCCCCATTGTTTTAGACTGCAAAATTGAGTAGGCGTAAAGAAGGGCCTTTTTAACTGGTAATGGATAGTCATCTTTCTAGTAGTGAAGTTATGTATGTATGTATTAGTCAACTTGGATTTTTATAAAGAAGAAGGTTAATTATATATGCACTAATCTTGAATCAACTTCACTATAATGGCATGAATTGCAGACAGCTTATTGGACAGCGAGCGATGGGTTACCTACTAAAAGATGTTGACACTCAACAAAGCTGACCAGAATTTTTACCTTTTCCTTTTTTACGTTTAACTACTAACTGACTGAACGATTTACTTCAAAAGAAATATTTCTCTTATTTTAAACATATGTAAGTTCATAAGCTTACTGAACTAATTGACAAACTTGTTGTAGTTGGTCTTTTAATTTTTTCTTGTGATACCAACAAGGATAAATATATTCTGAGTCTTTTGTGTCACATTTGCGTTTCACTTAAAAGCAAGTTTAAATAGTATACCTGCGCCGTAATTTATAAAGGGAAATACTAGTAATTAGAATTTTACATTACCGCCTTTAGTGTTAGCAAACAACTCACGTAGAAAAAAAATCTATTACAACCTCTCACTAACACTAATTCCATCCAATCTTGGTAAATTACCGTCTGCATATGAAGTGCAACAGCATACTCATTCGCAGTAGTTAAGCTGTAATCACTGAAAAACTGAATTTGCAAAAATGTATACACATCGTTTGTCGTCACATGTAGAGACTAAGCACTACCCTTTGATGTTTTAAAATCACAACAGTTCGTCTTTGAAAGCCTGTGTCGGAAATTTAAATTAAATGTCAAAACATGGAAGACCGGTCAATATCATAACGTTACGGTCCATCTTTGTATGCACAAGAGTGCTCGTTCACACAGTTTAGTGAAAGCTTTTAATTTCAAATGGAATGAAATATACAATTTAATTGAATTCCTGATATGAGTCCACTTGTCTTTAAAACGACGTTTGTTCAGCACAACGTAGAGACTTTATATTCACAATAAAAACAGAAAAGGAAATAATTTATTTTCAAATGTGTAGCGTCGAATGTGTGTATATATGTATGTACATAAGTGTGTACATATGTATACCCATATATTACTACTGAATGGAATTCCTTTGAACTGATACATGCATACATATCCTCCTTTCAAGTGAGGATTACAGTTTAAAAAGTAGAAGATACTGGGTACTATTTCGAAGAAACTTTTGTTTTTTATTTGTTATTGTTAAATGTTCTTGGTCGAAAGGATACATTGAATACAAAGTCAAATACTGACGTATGCTATACACAATGTTTCAATTCTCGATTGGAAGTGCTACAGAAGTGACACGCATCACCCTTTTGCGAATGCTACTCAAATGTGTAATGTGTGTAATTAACACATTTTGCTGGGTGCATGCATGAAAGATCTTATTAGAAATGCGCATAAAATGTTTGAGATTCGCCACTGTCCATCGGAATGGCATTAATGTAAGAATTGGCAGCCACAGCAAGAATAAACCATACGGGCTGCTGGAGGCCGAATGCATCGGGCTACGCTAACATCCTTCATGAATATGTGGGGAATGTAATAAGAACAGACTACATCTTTACTTCACATGACCTTCTACAACAATCCATCCAAGAGAGGAATGGAAAATAGAGAAGTAAGTCACCAAAGTTTTGACTGATGGATCCAAATTAGACTGGTGTAAGAGCAGGTATACTTTCGGACACGCTAGACATATTTATATCAGTCAGACCCTCAGCAGTGACAACAGGTCCCCGTGGAACTGCGATAAAGGCAATACTTTGTGAGGATATTACTTTTTCATTGACATCCAGGCAACGATAAAAGCGATACCTCCTACACAAATAAAATTGAAGTTTGTGAAGTGCTATCGAGCTTAAGGTTCTTGGAACACAACATAAGGTTAGACTCTGCTGAATTCTTGCAAAGCAAGGTATACCAGAGAATGAAAGACTCGGCACTTGATCTGAAACAAGCTGACCGCACGATGATCATCCCGCCTTGCACACTTAAGCCTCATGGAAGTGAGCACTCTGCAGTACCACATGAAGAAACCACGATTGACTAAAGAAGATATTTTTAGAGATTGTGGTGATGAGAATGGGAAATAACCCACTTCCTGAGTCATTGCCCAAACCTCTGTCAACTAAGGAAAAAATTCCTGGAAGGATACTTCTTCCAGAACTTCAAGGAATTGCAAACAAGCTGCAGTTACATGAAATCGACAGGATTATTTTACATTTCATCTTAAGCTACTATTGGTTGGGTAAACCTCCACGAGTTAAGTGATACATCTTTTTCCTCTATGGGCAACACAATGGGTCTATATTGACCTGTGTGTGGTGAAGAGGGGTGTCTCTTCTCCTAGTCAACCCACTTTGCCTAAAGCTTTGTGTCTGGAACTAGATACAACCGTATCGACTTTAAACCAGAAAAATGCATAAATTTCTTAGACTCAATTTCAAATAAACCTATAAACTCCAAGCAATTTTAAAAGAGTTAAATACAACTATTGAACTTATTCGAATAATAGCTACAAGTTCTTAACGCAATCAACTCTTGCGAGAGTGTCTAAGTAACTATCAACAAATTGAACTAGTTGCTGTCAGTTGTTCAAATCCGTCATAAGTTCTATACAGAAAGGTTCATAAACAATGCAGTAAATAACGTATGCTATGTAATGTATGTATGTATGTATGTACATAGTTGATAACTACGTGACGTCCCTGATTTATCCTTTTAAATGTTACATATAAAAATCGGTTGAAAAATAAACTAAAACAACATCATAAAAAATTAAATCAAAATCAACAAGAGGGATGGAAAAGAATACACAATCAGCAAACAAGTTTTATAAACACCAATACACTTTCGTTACAGGTCTTTGACATGAACCACGTACATTATACATTTTCCAAATTGTAGTCAAACATATCCAAGTACACAACTTCCTACGATACTCATTTAATAGATCAAAGAAATCCTGCAAGCAAATTAAAATATAAAACTACTTGCCATCATTCCGCCGTCGGGCTCTATTTGCTTGACCCCAAAAAGCCGCTCTCGGATAATAAATGCCTTACCTTAGGCTAACAAAATCAAACATACAAACACAGCGAAGAACGTAGATATTTACGAAATAACAGCAAGAAAATTAATTTTCTTTCTTCTCAAAGGAGTGTGTGAAATTGTGTACATATTCTTATTTTCTTTTAGTTTATATACAAAGTGTGTTTAATGTACATACATACATACATATGTATGTATGTGCGTTCAACGTGCCACACAATGCCCGTGTTTCAAAGAACTCAAAATGGCTTCTTTAAGAATTGGAAGTTACCTTGATGCTTTTGTAAATTAATGAGAGAAAGCCATGTTCCAGGCATTGCTTCGAATTGAATTGTTTAATGGATAGGATATCCGTAAGACTTCTTCGTAGCATTCAGAGCAGTGCTGGTGAGCTCTATCGATAGAAATGTATTGTGTGTAGTCAGAACAAACAGATAGAATCGTAAATATGATGATGTTCAGCCGAAAACGGTTGTGTACCTAGCATGTACGCTATGAAAAGAACTACATATATGTATCTCTGGATGCTAGCTAGACTATGCAAAGAAGCCCAGTATTAAAAGAACGAAACAGAAGTGGGTGTCGCTAATACAAACTTGGGTGCAGGTTCAATTGTGAGACTTTGTACTGATATGTATGAAAAATATCATTTACAATCCTTAATGGTAGTTTCTAGAGAATTGAGTTAAGGAGCAAATAAAACTGCTAGTGACAAAGAAAATTAATAATTGATCGAATTTATCAATTTTGAATTGCAAACATTAATTTAGTTCACTTCTAACAATCTGTTATCTGACAGTAAAGTAATTAATAATTACAAGGTAGTCGGCTGCCTTGCTTGTCATCTCTCACACATCCCATGAGGCCAACCACATCACCCTATCTTCAACAATAGGACCAATATTGCTGATTAATCACAGTGCTTACAACTTAAGGGTGATGTGGTCTCTCGTCACAGATAATTTGATTCAGTTGTTAATACAAAGGTTGATGACTTTGCAGACACATGATGTATGTAGAAAGGAAGAAAATCTTTGTTAATACTCGGATCTACAGAAGCAACTTGTACTCACCATAGGTACTCCTCCTTTTCGTGTAAAGGATGTAAACATAAATAATAAAAATGACTTGAATGCAGAACCGTTAAAAAGGTTTCCCTTCCATGCATTACTATAAATGTTATTACTGTAGGAGAGGTGCGAGTACCCTATAGTTATTCCCATTCCTATTCGTAAGAGATCTGATTGACGTTGATTCCGAATATCAGGCGAAGAGGTATGTAGCTTTTCTTAGATAAAGTGATTATTTTGTCTTCGACACAGAATAGATATACATACCAAACTTATAGACCAAAGAACTAGTGGAAGCTTAAGCTTACCTTCGTTTACGGAGAAAATTTTGAGACTGCTTCTTGTTTTCCATTCTTGAACTCCGACCTTAACCAGGGATTTGGTTGTCTTCTTCTTTTTGGGTACTCGAAAATAAAAACTTTGTTGAAGGCAGCAACCTGTTTCACGATATCTCAAACTATTTGAGAATCGAGGTAGTAGAAAGATTGTCTGAATTTGCACTCTACTTGAGTTGGATCTAAATTGAAAAATCAGTTGAAAACTAATTGAGCTTCCAAAAGCGATGTTTAAATTGAATCAGTCCCCGAACGCAAATCCTAATATAGTATTATGGAGGCAAAAGGAATGGTGAATCACATTTTGTTGGAGCTTTATCTCTTAGCAACAGTGACAACAGTGAGATAGGTCTAGTAATTTTATATTACTTTGAATCTGTAATAGGTTAGAGGTTATTTTAATCAAATTCTTGGCTTTTTGGTGACTCAAACTATCGTATACCCTCTCCTTCGTTAAATTTCATTCAAATAATTTCTATGTATTTGGCAGAGCCATGTCATAATAGAAGATTAAATCTACATAATTTCTGTATAAGTCTGGCTTTCCCACAATGGTTTTTGGTAACAATTTCTTGATGAAAAACAAAACGAAATTTAATTTATTTCGACGTCTTAATTAAGATCGAGGATTGTTACAAAAGAGTCCTTTGAGGAGTTGTGTTGCGATATCAATATATGTATGTAGGTAAGGTACATATGTATCTCGCTTTCGCTTAACCTTGTTTTGGTAAAATGTAGGTAGAGAACTTAATTCTGTTTGTTTTTCCAGGTATGAAACATATGCCTGAGACAAAAAAAACTTTTTTGAAAGCTTACAGAATTTGAACAAAACATGTACTTACATATGTATATATGTAAGTTAAATTGAAATTTACCTACAAAATCTACTTAACTTTTCATTGAAGCAAGATACCTATGTACATACTTTGATATCCTATTCCCACAGTAAAGAAAATCTAGAAAGTTACATACAGATCCTAACCAATAGTATTTATCAAAATAATGGACAAGGATAGGGTTCTTCAAGCGAAATGAACTGAGCTTCGCTTCGAATTGACGAAGCAACAATAATTAACACCACAGGATTTAGTCAGATTACCGTCCAAAAAATTACATCCCTTGCGAAAAGGGCTCAAAAGTTAAGAACGACACTTCACAGTAAAACAATTCTGTTTAGATGTACATACATATATATTCTTAGAATTCCTACTAGGGCGTAAATGCATTTCAATTTCCTTTTAATGCGGTACCTTTTTTCACTTTCTTTTATACCTTTTCCTCATTGTAAAATAATATGAAATAAGCTCTACATCAAAGATAAGATTAAGATTAGGATACTGATAAATCCATTCTGATAAATAAAAAATCCACCCCATTTGTACAGGAAGATATAAATAGGATGTGTTTTACTTAATCCTGGATTGGATTTAATTTGCTTCTTTATTTTTTGGTAAAACTTTTGAATTATGTTGTGGAGATTGAAAGCGTAAGTTCCTATTTATGGTCTCTAATTGTAATAAAGAATAATATTGTTATCTTTCCAAACTTATTTCCAAAATTAATCGTTTAGATAATTAAACAGAAATAGTTAATAGCATAAACATTAAGTTTATTATAAATCAATGGTATCTTAAGTGTTTTAGAACATAAAGTAAGCGAAACTTGCTCAGTTTTGAATTTTCGAAACACTAGTTATTATAAAGGTAATTAATCTTTATATAAAGCCTTTCAATAGGAGCTTGTATTTTAAATAATTAAGGAAGAGATCTCTCCAAAAAATACACAAATTTAAAATTAATGCTCTTATGGATAAGCAAATATATGTAAATATAAATATGTATAGACACAGACATAGGACACAAAGGAGAACATTATCTGTCTTCCTAACAGAAAACTTTTAGACGTTTTTCTTTTTTAGTTCGGAGCAGAGCTGCGAACAGAGCCTGAACACAGTAAGCGTGCTCTGTTAAGAGTGTGCTCCGAATGCTCTGATTTATTTAAGAAACACGATTGAGTACATAACAAGATATAATTCTAAAACACGAAAATAATGTTAAGACACTTTTCTTAGTAATTTCTACTAATAATTAATTAATAACAAGACCTTGAGGTCAACGAAGAGGCTCTACACCGAACTAAAAAAGAAAAATGCATTTTGCGACTTGGAGTTTAACGTTTTGTATCATTACTGTCAAAAAATGCATCCAGGATCTCAATTCAATTAAGTTCTATATTAGGGAATACATGAAGGATATATTTAGTGTCAGTGGGACACATCTGATTATATCCAAAGTACTCTGTGAATCATTGTGAAAGCAACCCATAGGTAATAAGAACTTCGGAATATATTCCAAGGAGAAGTTTTTGAACATATGGACCTGTACATATGTTTGTGTATGTACATACGTAGGTATATGCATTACTCTTATAACAATTCGGAATAGGTACATTTGATTAGTTTAGAGTTATTTTCAAAAAACATTATGTCCTAAAGAAAAATAAAATCCAACAGGCATCTCACTATCAAGAGTCAACTACAGGTGTAATCAGTTTTAGGAGATCATACAAATTACTCATAAAGTTTCAGTATCTGACCGCTGTCCGTTTAACATCAAACGGGTCATCACATTTGATTTTATTTAATCAGTCTCTCATATTCATGAAGGTACTCTAGTCAGATTGCTAACATGCACTTACTTCTTATTATATGTAATTAGATCTGCTTGTAGATAAAGAAAGTCAAGTCCATAGGAGACCTGCACTCAATAATACAGCAGAGGTTAAGCGAAAGCAATCAAAGAGTTAAATAAAAAACTCAAACTATTGAAGTCCAAAATTGGAAAAAATGGCAGTGTGTGACATCCAACTTCATGTGGCACTTGCAAATATTACTATATAAAGGATGCTGGTATTATATACACTAAGAACCAAATCCATACGCTTAAACCTTTTTTATAAGGTATGCATATAAAGCTTTCAGTGGAAAGGCAATTTCCGATCAGTTTAAAAGTGAGAATAGATAAGCACGTGTGATCTCCAAACCACGCATTTGAATTTTTCTGCCTGAGAAAGGTGGAAGTATATATAGATAAATAGTGACATTAGAAGACGACTGGAATAATCTACCCCTCTCTCCTCTTGGATACGATCGAGGGTAAACGTATTCTATTAAGGTATCATAACCTGTAGACATTCGAAATAAACCTTACAAAATGTATGATGCTCCACATATGTAATATCATCAACAAACGATATACACGAGTTACTATTCGTGCATGGCTGTGTAAATACTGATAAACGTGCGCACCCATGTTGGTACTGTTGGGACTATTCGCAAAATTGGGAGTCGATGATAAGTATAACAAAAGAACTTTTATTAAACAAATAGCTAATAGCTTTTACTTATACTGCTCGCCAACTTTGGTCTTCTTTTTCTTTTTGACATTTACCTTCACCAAGGCTTTACATTACAACTTAATAGAATTGACCGTTGGCTAGTGTTCATAAGCGTAACAGTATTTAAAGAACAGACTTGAAAAGGTTTAAACAAGTTCCCAAATAATCTACTTTCAATTCAAAAAACAATACACGATCAAGGCAATCTACACATAAGGTCAGTCATTCATGTACATTTGACTCTTCTTTGCAATCTCTTAAACTAAATCCGATACACATGCGAATAGTAAAAGTCGTTGACTGGTGTGGCTGGCCCCTAACGTAGCCATGAAGTGAATTCAATGTGACATGAATGCGCAAACAATTTGCTGCGATTCAATTTGATGTCTTCACTTTTTTGGCATTCATCTTTAATATGTAATTCAAATGATCGTTCTTGAACTAGAAAAACAATTCAAAACAGTTTTTGCTTTCAGCTTAAGCTCAGTGGCTGGCTGTCAGCCAATTATCTCCAAGGAAGATCATAGCGTTGGCGTAAGTTCGCATGCGATTTTAAAATACACACTAAATAAAAATAAATACAACACTGAACGCTACTGCTGTTCAAAAACGTTTATGTTTCTATAAAATGTTGCGAATATGTAAATAAACAAAATTGCCAATCTATCCAATCTAAAGAACAATTTTTGTTTTTCAATCATTCTGGATTCACAAGCCACACGATGTTTCAAAAAATGATTTTCAAAAAAAAAAAGAACAATTTTTCAAGAATTCTTGAAAGATTATTAGCTAAGCTCGCAGGAGGCGCTTTTAGCACTTCTACACTTATTACCTGCGAGTTTTGAGAAATTTATTTATAAGATGAAGGCAACGTATGATAAACACTGGTTCCCGTTTGCGTAGATTCAGCAATAAAAAAATATTTATTTATAAATTAATTCTCTGCAGACCATGTATAAATATTTTTGATATTGTTTCGAATTTAAGGAAATATTTAAGAACAGGATGTGGTATATTTATTGTAAATAAAGAAAGTGCAATTAGAAGATGTCGGTAGAACAAACATATTAATTAAATTAATGAACATCCAATCGTGGGTAGTTGAAGTCTACGAAACTCAAAAGTTAAACATACTATATGGAGAGTGAATGATGCTGATTTAGAGGAATTCAATGTATATAATCTGTTTCAACTTATTTGTCAACTTTTGAGGGCCCCAGGAATGAAAAATTAGTTTCTGGAAAAAGACATTTGCAAAAGGTCTGAACTTTTTCTATTTCCTATAAATAATAAACATCTTGTAAAATCTGTTATGCAGGAAGCACGGAAGTTAAATTCCGCAATAGTGGTTTTTTGCCCGTGAACGCACTAAAGAGTACTCGTGGCCACAATGTACACTCCTTTGTTCCTAGTTTTCGGGTACTTCATTATATTAAAAAATTCTCTTGAAACTACCGTTGGAACCAGTTCACCTAGCTTATCTAAGAAGTAGGCACTTAAATATTAGGAGTGAAACGGAATATAATAGAAGTAGGGAGTCCAACGACTTTATGGTTGAAATCTTACATTACAACAACTGGCATAATCAGCCACAGAACGAATTAATAACCTGAATTGGGCATAGCAATATAAAACGTAAAGTAGAGACAGCAAACAGTTTCTAATATGTTAGAAGGGAGTACTGTCATGAACGATAATGGAAATAAAGTAAAGCTTTCCAAATTGAAAAGAAGTCATTAACTGAAACACATACCAAACTATTAACGTATCATGAATTTGCCTTATTTTTTCCGAGTTGTCATCACTTTCGTAAGACCATCTTCATTGCACTGACTAAATGTCTTCTCAAAGAATGAGTTAAGAACTACTAATGAGTTTAGAACATTTTCCAAAAACTAAGCGTGGCAGCGTTATCACCAAACAAAGATATTAGTTTAGTTGAAAGTCTCTCGGATAAAAAACTCCTACAATGATGGCCTGAATGGGAATATTACCAGACGTTAGCGTAAAGGTATTTATTTTTATAAATTCAAAATTAGAATAATACATTTTTCTAGATTAATAAACACGTATACTTTACTTACTATAAGCAGGTATAATTATTCACAAGCGATTTGTACTGACCTGCAAAACAAAAAAAATGTTTGATTTAGAAACGTAAGATATAATGTATTTTGAAACAAGTGGATGAAGAGGGATGATTGCGAAACAAAAATTACGTTGAATGTGTCACTGAAAACACCGCTTGAGTTAGAGATAGAACTCGAAAATTTTATTTCGACTATTCAGAACGCCGCATGGAAAAACACCCGAAGAAAGAAAGTAGCCAAAGAAGAGCGAACAAATTATCCGCCGGAAATAAAAGAACTTATTCGCAAATAGAGGAAAGCACGTAGGGTATGGCAACAATCTCGCTACCCCTAACATAAAGCATACCTTAACTTGTTATGCGATAAACTTAAAAAAACAATTCATGACGTAAAAAATCACGAGACATTGGTCTACCTCGAAGGCTTAACAAACGAAAAAACCTCAAATTACTCACTCTGGAAAGCAGTGAAAAGAAGCCTCAAATGCATTCGGCACCAATCCGAAATAATGGAGCGTTTTACTTGACGTGTCCCAGGCCTTTGACAAGGTTTGGCACGATGGCCTGAAATATAAACTCAGTAGGATCTTTCCGAAAAACATATACAGCATTTTAGAATCCTACCTCAAAAATAGGATATTTAGAGTTAAGCACGGAACGGACTACTCAGGGTTTAAGGATATTGCCGCCGGGGTTCCGCAAGGTCCTACTCTGTTCTTGTTATATACTCGTGACATTCCGCAAACTGAGGGTACAATAGTAGCTACGTTCGCGGACGATACGGCTATTCTGGCTACGGAAATCACAGTCGAGTCCGCTACTGAAAAACTGCAATGCGCTTTAAATAAAATTTGCGATTGGAAAAAACTTTGGCGTATTGCTCTCCATGAGACCAAATCCACGCATACTAATTTCACATATAGAAACATTAGCAATATATCCGTCTTTATTAATTCGGTACAAATACCGTACGCAAATGAAGCCAAATATCTCGGGATGACGTTAGATGCTAAGCTCAAGTGGAAGGCGCATGTCAAAAAAAAACGGTGACGAACTTGAGAACCGATACCGAGAAATGTACTGGCTACTCGGACGACATTCCAAGTTGAGCACATACAACAAACTGCTTATATATAAGCAAGTGCTAAAACCTATATGGACTTACGGCATACAACTCTGGGGCTGCACTAAAGCAAGTAACAGAGAATCCATACAATCATTCCAAAACAAAGTCATTAGAACTATTGTGAATGCTTCCTGGTATCGCCGAAATAATGATATACAGAGAGATCTATTAATCCCAACCGTGGACGAAGAAATAATAAACTTTGCTAGGAAGTTACGAACACGACTTGACGGTCATTGCAACCATGCCATACTCCAAATTTTGGACAGGAGAAACCTCGTGCGTCGACTCCAACGAACGAAACAGTTCGATTTAGCGCAAGGAGTACCACTCCTAATGGTTCTAGTAGGTGATTTTACCGAAAATCTACCTGCCTCACGCGTACATATAGTGAGTATAATATAATAATATAATGAGTAGTAAACGACAAGAACTAAAGGGAAGGGTGTGTCTAGTCAGTAAAAATCTGACACTACTATGAGTACACGTGTATCATAGTGTCTTCATGAAGATTCACACCAACCCACGAAAAAAAAAATTTAGAAAGCTACAATTCCTCTGGAACGGATCGAACGATACTCTATCCTCCCTACTATGTAGCTCTTATGATGTGGACGTTGAAAATTTTGTCCAATTTTATCTAGCCACAAAACAGTTATGGCTCGTTAAACTCAAAACTATTAAATTTTCGTCTTTCTCAAAATTTAATCTATCAAAATATTTTTATCTTTGGCAAATTTTCTAAGTAATTTTTCACGTACCATATAACCACTATAATTTGCGTAATTAATCAGTTCCAGTTAATATATCAGAGCTCTTATCTAGAGGAGGGCAATGTTTCGTCTACAAAGTCAGGCACTCAAAGTCAAAGGCACTGTAGTAGAAGGGTAACTTTGTTGCTCCAACGTTGAATGAACGGTAAATTGGTCAAATTGGCCCCATCTTGTGACCACGCAGATCGGAGTACAAGGCAAATGGTTGGGAGAACCTCTGGATCGCATTGACTCGTATTTGTAAGAAACATTTATACAGTGTTCAAGGAAGTTTTTTGACCTTTTGTTGTCTTTCAACTGTTTGTCATACGTTCGGGAGAGGTATGACTGTTAAAAACACGTCGATGTTCTTTCGAACTCCCGCTTACTAATCTAATCACTAATCACTTCCTAGCGCCCATATCGCGTTTTGTTCCAAACTTACTAAAAACAGTTACTTTACCGAAGAGTATGAACTTGACCTTGGGAAGGAATATTAGACATTGAAAGGCCTATTGTCCGTGAAGAAATGTATTGGATTCGGTATTGGCACTTGGGAAATGTGTAGTCCGGGTAGATCTAGGTAGTCAGGAAAAATATGCGAAAAAATTTATAAAAAAACATGAAAAAAAGTGAAAAAAAGTTTGTCATGTTGATAACATATTTTTTTTACAACAAAAAAGTTTAATTCATTTTTTCACAAACAAAACACGAAAAGAAAAAGAAAAGGAACATAAATTTAAACAAAAAGTGTAAATAAATAGTCGTGTAAATAAAAATATCAGTTCCTTGGAAAAACTATTGTCGTTATTCGTCAAAGTAACTCTTAAATAAAGTGATTCCAATAAGGCGAATTTACTGGCATAAACAAACATATGTATGTACATATGTCCTTATTCAACATATTTGTACCCTACAACAAAGAACTTCAGTGCGTTCAAAGGAAAGTACTAGTAAATGAAAGCTTGAATTCTGGATAATTCTGTTTATGGTTTTCTTTTTTTTTTGAATTTTCATATGGGCAAACCTTTTTAGCTGGATTGCTAGGAATTCAGCCATTAAAAATGCCACGTGAAGATACCATATTATAGCAGTTGAAGCTATTGATCAACTCTTTGAAAAGGTCTACGAAAGATGCTGCACAACTTAAATGTCTTTTTAACATATGTATGTATTTAGACCGCCTTACGCATTTTTTGCGAAGAATTTTCTATGTCATCTGATAGCATGTGTATATCTAAGTTAGCCCAAATATAAAATTGAATTTTATTGAAATCGGCTCTAATAAACGACCTGATTTTAACTGTAACACTCGATCATACAGATGGCAGACTAAATTGTCGAACATACTTTTTTTGGAATTCTTCATTAATTAAACGAACCGGTTTGCATTTCACTTCAATCTGATTTACACCCGGACTGAATAAAATGAACTTAGTGCTTGAAAATTAAGGAAATTAAATGAGAATGATGCATTTCGCCGTTTTGGTGTGTTAATTATAATAGAGAAATGATACAAAGAAAAAAATATTGAAAACTTTCTGCTTTTGATAAGCAAAAGCACTCTTCGTAAGAAACTACTTAAAGTTTAAAACTGGCTCAAAGGCCCTAATTTACTCGATCCTACGAAATACAAGCAGAAAGCAGGTTGAGCATGGTGCATTGTGAAATGTCAAAACCAGTTGGCTTTAATACAAGTGCTTCCTTGATTAAAATTAATTATTTAAATTTTAGTCGAAAAATACAACACCAGAAACTATAACCAATTTAATTCACATTTTATTTCAATTCAAAAGTGGATTCAATTTAAGTTGTTCTTGAAGAATCATTCATTAGAATAACAAAACTCACTGAACCGAGCACCAGTACGTAAGTTTCCTTCGTTAACTCGAAAGCGAATAGGGAGAGCGTCCCAACGTACTATGAAATACATAGATCAAAAACAAACAAATTTAACAATTAAATTCGTCATTTAGCAGAGATAAAGCTATTTGGGTCAATTTCGTGCACTTCTAACGTAGGCATGTACACACAATACTTTATAAGCTTGCTTCACCCCGAGGCCACCCAGGCATTAAATTAATTTATATTTTTGCAAAATTTTGAAGAACTTTTTGCTCAGCAACTTGCTTTTGAATACCCGAATTCAATTCAGTGCGTTTTGTATTTTATTAATTAACAAACAATCCCTACCACTGTGTTACCAAATTAGTCAGTGAATTACTCTTGACTTTGTAGATACTTTGGTACTATACCCATGGAGTTCAAAGAAGTTTTTTAGTGTGGTTGATAAAACAAAAAAAATTGGTTTTATTAAATAATTCTTAAGATTTTCTTTTTAAATGTTGCCGTCTTGCAGCGTTTTGTAAGGTGAGTAATACCACATCAAAGTTTTTTTGAAAGTTCAAATAATTGATATAAAAACTTTACCATTATTTTATCAAATATTGTGCCGAACTCATGTTGCTTTCTACCTGCATTAAAAATGTTGCTATTCTAATTGTGGCTGAAAAAAATAGTAAAATGGTCACTAATGACAAATTTAGAAGTGAACCCTAAATATTGTTAAAACCAGTAGTGTTTGAATGCGGGGAGCTAAACCGAAGTCACTGTGAAAATATGATTGTTTTCAAACTTTGCAAAAGGCTCATATAGCACTTTTCAACTTTTCAATAGAGTATTGCTAGCCCTAAGGAGAATGTTGGGTCTCTGTCGGTACATGTTTGTTTTTCAGTTTCACGGCAACTTTTGTAGTTTATTTTCAGCTCATCTAACTCTATTGTAAATGGTTCACTGGATTTGTCTAATGTGCAGTACTGTGTAGCAATTTAATAGGCGAACCAGAGTTCAGATGTTCTTTCGCCCTACTTTTTCTATAAACCCGGCTTAATGGTTATGCCGTTTGATGCAATAACTATCTGGCGATTAAAGCCAATTTCCTTAGCTCTTAGTCAAAATCGCACAAATACATAAAACTTCACTATACCTTACTAAAATGCACATCCGACTATTGTAAATTTATGTTTTACCTGCTTATTATTTATTACTTTAAAAATCTAGCTAGAAATATTGTTGCCTTTGATCTTTACGACAGATAATTCTACAAATCTTGACCTATGTGTATATATACATATTTGAGCTCTTGCATGTGCAGGAGCACGATTAATGTAGGGGCTTTTCTATCATATCAGTACCACAATGAGGTATCCTTTTCTAAATTCATTAACTAAAACATATAAAATAATCTTCATTTATTCACATTCCCTGTGCCATAATTTTAAAGTTAATCGTCAAGGACTACTTTTAATAAAAACCTTCGTTCCAAACTGACTATGAAACAACTTCGCAGGAACTGAAAAGAAATACAGCATTCCAGTTTGCCTCCATAAGCCTGAAAACTTCTGATTTCTAATGGAGCTAATGCCATAAATTTAGTAACAATATAAATCTAAACGGTAAAACTTCACTTGATGTGGCTTTTATGACTTCATCATCCATCCAGATGACGACGTCTTTTTCATGAGTAGTTGGAATGAATACACATTGCATATTCTAATATGAAAGTTGAAGTGCTTCATCATATTAAACTTAAATTCTCCTTCAAAGTTAATGACTTTAAGTTATGTCCTCATGTTTTGCATGAAATTAAAGCACAACATTTAAATATTTCCTTTCTAAATGTCATTTGTATCTATGTTAAAGGAAATCAATAAATAACAATGTAAATGTATAACACAGTAATCCCCTTAAATACAAATGAAAACCATAAAGCTAAGCTCCTGAGTTATCTTTTGTAAGCCAAATAGTCCAGGGGATGTCTCTCAATTATAGGGTTTCATTGCAGACCCAACGTGTTCCCTCATTTGTTAATCCTGTAGTGGTCTACAGGGCAAGATGGGATTATTGTTAGGTAGAAACTAAACTTTTTGATGGGATATGTGGTGATGGGTTTGCAGTAGCAATGTTATTCTCTTGATAACTAAACACGTACAATTTGCTTTATTATGCTTAAAACTTGATTTAAATACAGTCCCATAGGATGGCTTTCTCTGTGCATACATTGCAATTCAATAGTCTGAGCGCCTGTGGCAATTGTTTTAAATTGGTATGTCCAGTCTGTGGGTGGAATAATTTAACAACAGGGTGGCATCACACTGAAAGTTAAACAGAAACTCAATTACGCATAAATTAAACAAAAATTAAGCCCGGTCTTAAAAAGTGAACAGTTTCGTTAGAAAGACACTCAACATCAAAGGTGATTATGGAGATTATTTTTTTACGTTAAATGAAGAAGGTACCTGTACTTGATTTAAAACGTCATATGTCACAACTCGATTAGAAAGATTTGGGTCAATATGGATTAGATTTAAGGTATGTATATGATAGCTTATTCGTAGTGTTAAAGTTATGATGGCTTACTGTTAGACGACACTTGGTCGATTTTTAGAAAATTTATCAGAAACTTCATCCGAAAAATTAACATAGACAAAGCCAATTTTCGAATATAATTTATTCTTTGAACTGAAATATTCAAATACTTTTTTCCTATCTGCCTACATATACATATATACATTTATATATTCATCGTTTGATGTATAATTTCAGGCATGACTAAAATGCGACCATCGCTCTTGCACGCATTGTGACTAACATTGGAGAATCGCAGCTGTTAGCTAGAGTAATTACGTATGTACATGTATAACGTTTCAAGCCTTTGAACCTGGACCGGCTCTACGACCGTTAAATCCCACAACAGAAAAATTGAGCAACAGTGCGCGCTGAGAGCGTTCTTCTGTTTTCGCTTATTACTTCATGTTGACCCAGCAAAACAGCAGTACGATGTACGATGAACTTATTTGAATCCCTCTCAGATGGAAACAAAATGTAGTAACAGAATGGCATTAACGTTGAAGAACCTTTACAGAATGAAGGTTATAGAATGTCGCTGGAACAGACAAATATGTCTTGAATTATAAAGCGGTGGAGCGTGATAACATTTCTGTGGAACAGTGGTAAATGTGCCAGCAACCATGAACACTTCTAAGAACAATGAAAAATGTATAAAGTAGACCGAATAAAACAATACCTGAATCCACCAAATAAACTTGTTGTGGATCTGTAAGGCTCAAATGACTCAACTAAAGCACCTGCATCATTTAAATCCAAAGATCAATATACATACATATATGTATGAAGACGAATTTTTGCTTTTGAACACTACGAACATTTTCAAGGACGAACTATCCATTATGCCAGTTATATACTACCCGATCATCTGATCAATTGCCGTAATCGTTACTTTAATCAAAGACGTACAAAAAAATTACCTTCGAACCATTAAATTGTAGTTCAACTTCATACGTGCAAAGAATATAACGCGCACAACATGATTGACTTTAGACAAATATTTATAGTTTCGTAAATTCTTAGTGCAAACTTGACTGTAAAAAAAAGGAAAAAATAATTTATTACTTTTAGCCTTCTGAACTCCAATAATGGGACTTAGAAGATTCAGTTTAACGTGGACTACAGAAAGCCAAAGCCAAAACTGCAACAGGAAGGGAACAACTCCACTCCAGTATTTTGTTTGTTCTATTTTCCGGAAGTATTACTTAAAATATTTTCTGATATGATCACACATAGAAGACAACGGACTTTCAATTCTTCACATTAAGGAAATGTTAGTAGTAGCTTAACGGATAGCTCCATACCAAAAACTTTAAGGTTACATTTCCAGACCACCAAAAGGAAAAAAATAATCATATCATGGGGCTGGAGTAAACGGTGTTTTAATACAAAAACATCCATTTACACAAGTATGGACAAGTTTAACTCCGTATTTCACGATCTTTGCTATAGAACTATGTCTCAGAGAAAATATCAAAAGATCTATAACAAATAAAAACATTTACATACATACATATATTCTCCCTGATAGCAAAACTGCATTTCCACCCAATAAAGTATAAGCCTTCAAACTCTCGTGTCATTAGTCAGCACTAGCAGAGTTTATCTCATTTGGGTACCAGGACACAGCGGACATATAGAAAATGAGATTGTAGTCATACTAGCCAGAAAAGGATCTAATCGGCCTTAATGATGCCATGATGCAATACCCATTAACACTTTGAAATTTTATATTAAAAACTGGCTGAAAACCAAAGCTCTATAAAAATTCTACCTTGAAGCAGAAGACATCTCTACTAGTTCACTCACAGATCTACTTGCATTCACGACGAGCTCTAGTATTATGGGAGAGCTCTAATTTCTTTTGGAGAAAATCACAAGACCCGTCTGTTGGCGCAGTGACATGGTGACATGCTCCCACCTCACATCGATAATCTAATCTAAGGCCCTAAGGAAGAAGGAGTGTTTAATATTACACTTGTTAATTTATTTTCAATTCGAATTTGTTGTAACTTGGTATGTATCAAAAATGGCCTCGCTTTCAAACCATCAATACATCAGTTCTGAAGTTATGGTTACATGCAGCATTTTGATACCACTTAAAGCCAGCGGACTGAAATTATTATTGGAATTTCCGTTGTCTTAAAATTAGATATGGTTATTACGACTGAACCCAGTCAAAATACTGTGTCCCGAAAACTAGTATGTGTACGTGTAAATGTTCGTTGTGGCAAAATTAGTAACGTTATCACAGAAACTTGGCAGTACTGGGTGTGGACTGACACTTCATCTAACAAACAAAACAAAAATTGTCAACACAAACCACAAGGCCAGCATTATACTGAATAATAACTATAACAAAGCAAAGAAAAACAAGTAAAATCAATTGAATATCTACAGTTTTTGTAACAAAAAATTGTTGGATGACATCAACTTAGGTAGGTATGTATGCGCATACATGCATACACACGTTTGTTTTGACGTTTCCATACAAATTATCATCGATAACACAAGCAAATATCGAATCTGCTATCACTGCTTTTATCGGGGCAAAGGGTTTAGCCACGAGATTTATTTACCCTTACCTGAGCCTATATGCGATTAGTTATTGTTATATCTAATACGCAAATTTGTTATCTTCGACGTATTTGAGGAAATTCTTGGGACATAGGTGCACTCCCACAGAATACAATGAAGGATTGTGAGATAGTCGAAATAATCTAGATGCTTGGACTGACATGGCAGTAGTCGCACGACCTTATAAAGTACTTAAAACAGATCACTCTGGTTGTTTTTCACAATTAGGTTTCTTATTATGAAAGGCTTTGTTGGTATTTAGAATTATTATAAGGACAACGAAAATTTACTCGAAACATCTTATCGTATCAAGCGATTAGTTTTAGTAAAGAGTAGATTCTAGAATAATAACCCTTAATGTCGGATTAACAACCACGAAGTAAATTACACTTTTCTTTACAACAAATTCTACTCTAATGCATAATAATTGCAAATTTATTTCTATTTATTTTCAATTCTCTCGCCCTTATCAACTGACACCACCTGCTATAACTCGGAAACACTTTTACACAAGATCAACCAAAGTCATCTCCAGTGAAAAGTTTACTTTTCGCATATATTTTGAATAGTTTACGAAAACAGTTAACAAACAATTTTCTACCTTAATAAACGCTGCCAGCTTCCCAGGAACAACAGCAAAAGGAAACACAATGTGAACTCTCTGGCTCTGTCCATGAAAGTTTGGGATAACTTAGTTTACCATGACCGTTGTTATATGTATACCGAAAGGAGGAACCCTCTAAATTGGCTGACAATAATTCGCATACCCACTCGACGGCACAACCACCATCCACCATATCGGGAGCAAGGACAAAGGAGGCGAATTGTCTTTACTTTACGGTGTATACCCGAAGAATGGACTCAGTCGTCTTCGTGACAGTTTTAAAAAAGTGGCAATCACATTTTCTCTCCGAAATTGCCCTTTATATGCTTTTTTGCTCGACTTTTGAGAGCTGAAAAATCCAAATATCTTTATTTCAATTAAGTTTGAGCCTCTGAGATAGAATGATGTGTTTTTGTTTTTAGGGACTTTTAATCTTAATAATGGAATTCTGGGAGAAAGTCGCAGCGAAATTAGAGACGTAATCTCTTTTTCCAGAGAAAAGTTCATGGCATTCATGCATTAAGTAAGCATAGGTGCGAATGAATGTGTTTTTATTTACAGGCATAAGTCAAACGCATCAATCCTTCGTTTATGAAGGTAGTTGGCTTAAAAGCTTAACAAATTTAATAGGATTATGCCATCCCGAAAAGTATACTCATGCTGGCACACAAGTTTGTTTTTACTTGCACCTATACCTATAGGGCAAGTATTGTATTCGTGCAAAATTTGGAACTCGAGATTTTAATCAAACTTGACATTACTATAATGGAGAAATCCAAAAAAGTAGGTCCGCCAATGCCGTCTGTCTGTCTGTCGGTCTGTCTGTCTGTCTGTCTGTCTGTCTGTCTGTGCACGAGGCTAAACGAGTGGATGGATTTAGATCAAACTTCATATATAGGGTCTGTGCGATAATCCCTAGAGGCGAAATCGGAATTTTCATTCTAACCTCAAAATTAAGGGTAGTTTACTTAAGGCCGATTTCAGTTAAAATAGAGTTTCTCAAAAACGGCTCTAACGATTTTGATTAAACTTCATATTTCAATTAGTCTAGTCAATTGCAATCAGATGACGTATCGTGCTGCTTACCAAAATTGGCAACAATGGTACTTTACTTATAGCCAATTTGACAAAAAGTCGATTTGTAGGAAAACGGCTCCAATGATTTAGTTCAAATTTAATATTCGGACTAGCACGAAGTAATGCAACATGATGGCGTACCACGTTTTGGTCTAAGTATGCTACAACGGTACTTAGAACCAAGCTGACTAAAAGCCGATTTGCTTGAAAACGCCTACAACGATTTTATTAAAATTTTCACATAAGATTAAACGTCTCAAATCCTATCAGGAACTGTATCACATTTTTGGCCAAAAGTTAGTATAACGGTATTTTTCGCGAAATCGAGCAGTTGGAGCCAATTTATTCGAAAACGGCTCCAACGATTTTTATTAAATTTTATATTAGAATACGCCTTTTTAAAACCTATAAGATGGCATACCACGTTTTTGGTTAAAACTGCCTAAAATTGCACTTTCCTTACAACCAGCTTAACAAATACACGATTTTTATATCATTATTAGCCAAACATGAATTTTATCCCTACTTCTTCCTACTAACCGATTTTCAAAATTATATACCAAAAAATTTTCCTAGAACACAGCTGTTGTCACGGAAACGTTTTTTTTCCTTACGATACAGGTTTTGATTGGTGCGCACTGGATTTGTCTGAAATTCAATGAAAATTTAACGACGATGCTTAATTTTCAAGAGCTTTATCAAATTCTACAGATGATATATGACGTTTTTGGCCAATCTGTTTAGAACGATGGTTTACTTATAGTCAACTTACATATGCTTACCTACTTATGTACATATATATTCGTTTATTTATTTTTACCTCAAATACACACAAGAATTTGAGACATAGGTGCAAGTTTGTACGGCCCTGTCGTGCACTTTATTTAAGAATGGATTGGAGTTTTGTTAAATTTTGGAAATTGTCTTTTAGTCAAAATTAACATTGAGAGCAATTTTTTTTCATTTGATATTGATATTCCAAGAGGATAAAAAAATATTATATCTAATATTTTTGTTCTCCACCAGAAATAACAAATTATTCAAATGTTGACAGTTTCAAGTCAAATAACTGGATTTATCGGGTTAGGCTTTGCTATCAATTTTGAAAACAACACCTCAGTAGAAATAAAGTCAAGAATAATTCTAGCCAATCGCTGTTTCTTTGGGCTTTGGAGAAGGCAATTGAGTAGAAGAGCCCTATCCCGTAGAACTAAAGAGATTCGACCATGATCATCCCAGTCCTGCTTTATGGTGCTAAAGCGTGGACTCTGTGTAAAGTCGCTTCAAGCATAAGATTCTTTGTAAAATTGTCATGATTGGCATGAGTTTACCTGTAAACAAAGATAAAAGTTGGTTTTTAGTTTTGAAATAGCTACACGGCCTCCCTGATGTTTTATAAATTTTAGGTGGCTTTTCTGACAGGTCGCCCAGGTTTTGGAATTGGTAATCACCGAAGGCTGCTTTCTTAGTTCTACAAGGGCTTGGACATACGCAAAGGAAGTAACATGTGGACTCTTCTTCATCCGTGTTGTCAAAGCCTCCGAAGAGGTCATTAGTTTCTTATGGCATTCCATGAGGTTGCGAACGGTAGTAATCCCCGTGAAGAGTGCTAACTTGAGTTAAGCGCTGTTAAGCGCTGTTCCGTGGATAGTTCTCGTGCTACTTTTACTTCCACTAGTATTTCCGCTTGGAACACACTGCCGTGGTTTGAAAGTCTTATAGGGCAGACAACATTCTAAAAGCTATTTCCAGAATAACGCCGCGAACATAAGAACGAGTTGTCAAACATTAGACTGATCGATCTAGAGTGAAACACTGCCAGCGAAGCCGAAGTGGTAATCACACGTAATCACATGAATCTAGCTTCAAAATAAAGCCAGAATCAATTTTATATTTCACACCCTTGTTGTTTTATTTAAATTATTTTTCCTATCGTTCTTATCTGGTCACCCTATAGTATTCACTGTCTTCTGTAGCTTTTTCGTCACTCATTCGATTCTCCCACAGCAAATACGGCAGTATCATCTGCAAATGTCACTATAGTTACAAGTTATATGTTGTCTTGTTTAGTTTTTAAAGTATCGCAAGTATCAAAATCTTGTAATAGATGAAGGAGTATAGCAAAGTATGTACATATGTAAGGACTGTACGAGAAAAAATCCGGAAATATCGAAATGACTTCGCAGTGCCGTTATCTTTTGATCACATGTTCTTACAATTAAAAATCTTAAATAATTCGACCTTAAATAAAGCAAATAGTTAAAAAGAATTTAAAACATAACTTGTTTCTTTTAACATTAAACATTTTCAGGTCTAGTTTCTCTTTCCGGATTTTTTCTTGAACAGTTTTTATATCTCTTTTTCTTCAAATGTATTATCGATTGTTTAGAATTAACAATATTTTGTTTTTCATGCACATGTTTAAACATTTTGGAATTCTTGGATAGACAGTATCGATATTGGGTGGTAGAAGGTGCTTTAACTAGATGGCTTACCTGACTTAAGGGAATTCCTACATATCTAACTCAAACAATTCTATTATGCTTACAAGCAGTTATTTTTATTTTTTTTTTTATTATAAGACTCAGCGATAAACATAGTCGTTATTAAGTTTGTTTTTTGTTTTTTTTTATTTTTTGTATTTTTAAATGGATTTGATAATATTTTAATTTCGTTGGTATACATATTTCAAAAACCTTTCAGAAGCTACAAGAATTTTTCTTGCCGACTCTCAATGAATCCACTTCAAGAATTTTAGAGTACCTCTGAACTAGATATTTCACAATAGTCAGCTAATATTATTTTACTTAGAGTAGGTGAAAATTATTCACTAGGTCTTCAAAGTATTATTAAATTTTCATCTCAGGACTGCAGAACGGCAGTAATAAATAAACACATTCTTCATTCAGTCTCCTAATTTTAAAGAAAAGTGATGGAAACAGTTTGATCTTACCACCTACATTCAGTGTTTGTAGTTATAATGACAGGAACGGTAGAGATAAAGTTAGAAAATGATCTTCTGTTTAATAATATTACATTCAATTCCATTTGGTATACATAACACAAACGGATATTATCTACCGTGCTGTGTAATTGGAAATAAATTCCTCTTCACTAATACCTCAGGTTTACTGCTGATTGCATTCCACTGGTTAATATCCCAAATACCAAAGCTTGAGGCAATAATTTAAAGAAAATAAAAACTGATAAACATTGTGCTTCATTTAAGTAGCTGTAGCAATTAAAAAGATAATATTTTTTTAATATTATTTCACAGTGAACCTAATTAATCAAAAGGTAAGGTTATCCAACAAGGTTATTCAAATTTCACTCTTGTTTAATTCAATAGCAATTAGAACGTTTGTTCTTCAATACGTTGAACAGAATTTCACTTGAAATTACTGACGGATATTATATTTATGAGCGTCATTAAGGATGTTCACATCCATTTGACGTGATGTCTTAATTAATATGCCTAAGTTTATTACTTGCGAAAAAAAAAATCGATTTTATCATCAAGAAGTGTTGTTCATTCGACGTGTAACCGTTGAAATTTCCAAAACATTAAAATTTGACATATTTTGCAACCTTAATAAGAGCACAAACACATTACATCCATGTATTCACATCCATTCTCGTATCAAGAAATAAGGTCCATGTACTTTGATTAAATGAGTGAAATGAGATTTGATTTCGAAGGCAATGTTGCGTTGGGGTAAAATTTCATACGAATAATTTAAGGCAGGCGGGGCCATTAAAAGTCTTTCGTAAGAAACAAATTATTTCCTTTAAGTAACCAAGCACTCCGAGGCCAGAACAGTTGTTGAGAAAATTTCCGCTCAAGAACGATTCCGTGATATTCAAAAAGAAAGTAGAAGGCAGAGTGCAATTGCGTGCAAGTACGAATGTTCTTGTTTCTCCTAGGACCCGGTTGAAATGTTCAAGATAAGCTAAAAGGAATTAGCTCGTTGTATTTTCACTTTTAGGAAGATTCGGTCAAACTTATGCAATAAGATGTCAATGCTGATGCTAAAATTTTGACAAATGGCGGCAAATGTCAATTCTGCTTTGACATTTGTGAAGTAAAGACATACAAGCTACAACAAGATATGAATCGCTACACCTAACCTATACCTAAAAAATTATAAAAAATATTACAGGCAAAGGACATCTGGTGAAAATGTTTGCGCCACCTTGTATAATGGTTGAGGAAAATTATGTACCAAGCATGTGATTAGCGATTTTAGTGTATTAAAATCTCTAAGTGAAAAGAAAATAATATCCAACTTTGCATCAGTGGCGGTCATCCTTCTTTTTTTAAGCCATCATGCAACTTTTCAATAAATAACTGCCGAAGCAAACTAAATTGCATCGGTTATTGTGTAAAATTTTTTTAAACCGCATTACAGATTCATTTACACTCTCAATAATCCTAAGCCAGATAATTTCTTATTTTTAAATTTAAATTTCTTATTTTTAAATCTCAGGTCTATGTCATCACAAAACAGAGATTTTCTTATTTGGAATATTTGAAACCTAGGATTAGCTCTTGTCTATCTCCTGCTCTTATGAATCCTAATATTTATTTCATCGTCAAAGTAGCAAAGTAGACCGAGGCGAACAAAATAGATAAGGAAAAGGAAATCATCGAATATCAAATATCTTAATAAATAATTGGGATGTCCTCTGTACATTCACAAGTTCAACACCACCTCTTCTCTGTTTACAACCGCTGTTCTACACATTACATGGATTGCCATTCAGATAATTATTTAACATTATTTAACAAAACAACAGTACAAGTGTTCAAAAGAACAAATAAATTAGAGCGAACATATGTACATACATACATGCATATCTATGTATCTAGTTTGCAAAATTGTTAACTTGACAATTTTATTTTCTCCACAGCGATTTTTTCTACTAAAAAAAATGTGTCATGCTAAAAATAAGTTAATTTGCATTTTAACACGAAAAAAAATATTTTTGTATGTTCCTGACTTTACTGAGAGGAGATTTACGGGGGTAACAAGAATTTAAATTATTTTATGTAATAAGGTAAGTAGTAGTAGAAAAGTTGTTACAGAACTTGTGCCTTAACTATTGTGTATCTTTCGTCGACGTGTAAATGTGGTCACATATTTCCCAAAATCGGGTTTAAAACTAAATGGGTAACTGACGAGATCTCGTTGACTTGGTATACAATTAAGTTTGGATCCAGAAAAGTTTTTTAATAGACACGAAAGAAGCTTTTCTCGCCGATTGTGACCATTTTTGGCAACTCTATTTAATAAAGTTAATAATTTACTCAATATCACAAACGCGCAAAAGGCCACTCCAAAAAACCTTCACTTTTATTTTTATTGTGGAAATTGTCAGGTAACTATAACCTCAAATGTATGTATCTCATCTTGTTCAGTCGCAACCCAATGAAAGAACTTTGGTCGGCGTGTACATGTCCTATGTTGATATTCCGAAAAAATTGGAATGTTGGAATGCAATAAGTGTTTGTGTAATTTATGTAAATTGTCCTAACGCTTTATAAATCTTGGAACACAATACATTACGACCTATGAAGGTGGGATTTAAAATCGATCGGTTCTTTATACTATACAGATGTACATACATATGTACATATGTATATACTATACAGGTATATTGTACAACATAAGGAACACGACAGGTTATGGTCACAGTTTCTCCAAAACATCCGTCTGTGAACGGATTTATTTATTTATTTATTATGCGAAAGATATTGCACAAATGGAAGTTGTTTTTATAAGAGAAACTCCCCCAAAATTGGGCGAAATCAAACAGATTCTATGGACGATTTGTAGAGCAGGTGAATCTCCACTCATTCGCCTAAGTAATTTTTCAGAGTTTCTTAGAAAATCACTGGAAATCACTGGTTTTCTGAACTGAAACTGAAACTGACTGGTTGTCTCTGCGTGTGGTAAGTCGTTCTAAATTTTGCTCTAAACTTAAACTTAAATATACTAGACTTTATTATAAATTTTAAAGTCAAAAATAGTTCTGTCAGCTTCAGATTCTCAATTTTAATTGACATTGGAATTTCTATTCTAATTTCAAGATTTATTTTACCGATTTCAGTATATTTTATCCTTAATTATTCGTCAGAGAATTTAGAGGGCTGTTTTTTAATCACTGAGAATTCTGTTTGTACCTTACCTTACCAGTAAACCTTCTATCTCGATGAATATATGTATGTATGCATGTGTGTATATTCCAAGTATGTATGTATATGTAAGCTTTTGATATCCGAAGTACAAACATACATATATGGCATAAGACTGTATGTCTATATATTTTAAACAGTACACACTACGAGAGATACAAAAGTTTTTTTGTATGACACTTCTTCGAGCAAATTAATCTCCCATTTTGGTTATTCGTCACGGCTGCAATCCTGTACTACTGGTACCTATGATTATTTGAATGAACCACAGGCTTAGCAACAACATATTCAGAAAGACATCAATAAATTACTTAATGCATTTTCTTTACAATACCTATCATGCATAATCTAATAAACAGAAGTTAAATTTGTATTAATTCAAATGGCGGTCGGTCAGTCATCGAATGTTACATCTGACATTAAATTCATAAGTCCTAATAAAAGCTTAACATTTAAACCTCACCATTTATCATTTGAGTCCAATATAATGTATGTAATAGCTCATGTAGGACCTAATTTAAAAAAAAATAAAGTGCACGACTGGGTCGTACGTACTTGCACCGTAATGCTATAAGTGTATAATTTTATTGAGATTAAAATCCAAGTCTTGCTCTTCCCAATAAAGTAGGCGTGGCATTCCGCGTTTCGATGGAATAATAGTCATAACATTGTAGGAGTTTACTCAATGTTTTGTTTTTAAAAAAACACCTTTAAAAAGTGGGTGTGGCCAGATAAGGTTTTTGAGTGAATTATAGAAAATTTGAGCGCCTATTACTTTGCTTAAATAATTTTTTCTCAATTTCTAGTAAAAATTTTGAAAAAAAATATTTATAAAAGTGGGCGTGGCAATTTCAAAATTTGGTATGCCATTATTCTGCACTTGTCTTATAACCTAGACGTATTAATTTTTAACCCAATCGCCGAACAAATACACGAGAAACAGCTGATTTTCAATATTACCGTTATTCGATCGTTATTTTTCGTGACAAACGTGGTATGCCACCTCATAGCATATGCCCAAACTAACCCACACATCAAATTTTATCGAAATCGTTAGAGCCGTTTTCGAGAAAATCCATTTTAACTGAAATCGGCCTTAAGTAAACTACCCTTAATTTTGAGGTTAGAATGAAAATTTAAATTTCGCCTCTAGGGAATATCCCACAGACCCTATATATGAAGTTTGAAGCAAATCCGTCCAGCCGTTTAGGCTGCAGTCGTATATACAGACAGACAGACAGACAGACAGACAGACAGACTGACAGACAGACAGACTGACAGACAGACAGACAGACAGACAGACAGACGGCATTGGCGGACCTACTTTTTTGGACTTCTCCATTATAGTAATGTCAAGTTTTATTAAAATCTCGAGTTCCAAATTTTGCACGAATACAATACTTGCCCTATAGGTATAGGTGCAAGTAAAAAATATCTTGCAAGATTTTAATAGAAATAGAGATTTTAATAGAAAATCTTGCGAAATAATGTGGAGAGTTGACTAGCATAAACCTATTTTTCCTAGGCAATTTGCACATACGTATGTACATACATACAATAGTACAGTTTAATAAATAGTTTAATAGGCGTCCTTAATTTCCTTTCATATTTCATAAATTACGCTTAGATTAGTTAACCCCAACGGATACCATTTACATATGTACATACATATGTACATACATATGCATCCACAAAAAAAATTAGCTCCTCACATTCATCCATAAGTATATTGGAAATATTGGATTGACTGAAATTCACAAAAAGTTTAAACTAGCAAGATAAGACGATATGTTACAGAAAATCACTACCAGCGACTAAAAGACATGAGATGATCTCGAAATGGACGTGATGAAACATCCTTCTCAATCGAATCTAACCCAACCCTGGTTCACTAAAGTCATTGACTAGCAAATTGAAAACACATCAATCAGGTACTTCTGGTTGGTTTCTTTTAATTGTATTAAATCTAAATCCACCATGTGTGCAGAGTCATTAGTAATATCCTATAACTCCAGTATTATGTAGAACGCTTATATACTTATAAACTCCCAATACCTACATTTATATTTTTTAATACACCTCTTTGCAAATGAAGGATTATGCTAAAATATTTTTTTTTTTTAATTTTCCTCAGGCACATTCATGCACATGTACACATATGTACATATGTATGTATGTACAGGCGACTGTACATACATACATAGTACGTGTATAACCAGCTCTCCTTTTCGCCATGAATATTTAAAATTTACATCTTTTCTAAAAGATGATGGATAGTGAACCGCAGCATAATATAAACAAATCAAACTTAAACAAATAAATATTTATACAAAAAATCACATGTCGGTATACATACATATGTATGTACATATTCACGTACATACATACATTCTTTAAATCTGATAAAGTTTCCTCAACAAAGACAGTAGAAAAACAAATTTCCATTTAAGTACACTTTAAGAATTCATCTCCACTTAAGAGCTGCTCCCCACAAAACGGATGCACATACATACATACATCCAAACATATGCTGTATACGTACATATGTATATATGTATGTATAATGTACATACATTTCACTTCACATAGACAAAACAATACTCGAGTTCAATGTTTGATTATGGCGCTCCTATCAAGATAACGGGGTACCGTAGAGTCTATAAAAAAAATCGCTTCTTCTTGAGTGACATAAGAACTTTTATGGACGCTGACAGGAGACGATGCTCAGAAAGATACGATTTCCATTTATCAGACAGGCGACTGACAAGAACATGCTCAGTGACTGCAGAATTACATCCTATAGGTATAAAAAAAAATAAAAAGTACCCCATGCCATTATTTTCCAGATGAACCAAGGAGTCCACCGCAAGAGAATCAGAAAATCTCTGAAATAAAAAAAAACCGAAACGAAAAGCATTACAATCGCGTTCTTATACGATTATGTACATACAAGTATTCATGAGCACTACAGTTGAAAAACTTGGCACAATGAACCTCCCGTCAGATTGATACTTGATTCTAAATATAGTGAATGTCCTACGACAACACAGAGTAACCTACACCCCCTGCGGTAGTTTGCATCTCGCGCTACTTAACAATCCAAAGACCTAATCAACAAAACAAAAATAAAACGATAATAAAAAGAGCAACCAAAACATAAACATATACAGAGCGGTACGGCTGTATGCATGCATACGAGCAGAGAAGAAGCACACAATCGTGCCTTATGCCCAATTGTATGGAACTGTCGCTTAATTCTCACCTTTTATTTAGTAGAGTCAATTCAACTCAACCCCGCTCCGGCGGGGCCCAACAATAGCTCTGAAGATTGCGCCTCTGGAGCTCAACGTACACAGCGATAGCCGTCGCTGCTGCTCCCGCCGTCGCCGCAGTCGCTGCCAATACTTAACTACGTAACGAACAACGCAGGGGCGCTGTTCACTTTCAGCTCACCCGCCTCTGCCGTTGACACCGCTGCTGCTGCCGCTGCCGCTGCTTTCGGTAATCTCCTCTAATATATACTATACGCGCCTGTACTAACGCTTTTTCGTCTGTACTGGTTGCGCTCAAGGTAGATAATAAGCAATAAGAGTATCTCGCTTGGATATGTGTTGTGATAAATATGCTACTGCTTAGCCACTTAGCCACTTGTTGAATTCACCACACGTTGCTGCGATGCCTTGTAATGCTCGTGCTTACTCAATCTTTCGAAAACACCAGAGGATTACATACATATTAATGACGACTAACAACTCCGAGTGTACACTATTCATCTGCGCGAATACAAATGCGAATCCGAATGCGAATGCGAATAACCCACAATCGACGATACTTTGTATTCAAAGCGCGCACCGACCACTCAATGGGATTTCACTGCGATTTCAATGCAAAATCAACTTGGAGCCAACACTCAACACTCAGCTCACAAGAAAAAAACAACACACACGAATGCTGGAGAAATTAAAATGAAAGAATTTCGCGGGACGCACCGTTTTTCGTTTCTCTTTTCTCCTAATTACCGTAAGTCCGATATTGGACATTAACTGCACTGCCTAGTGCCAGCAATCCAGCATCCACATTTACTACGAATCCTTGAAAAAGGTAACTACCTAACTGTTGACGACGACGATGCCGTTTCGTTTTGCCAACAACAATACAACACGAACACGAGAAGGTGTCTTATCGCACACTATTCGCCAACAAACTCCCCCGAAGCGCCTGCTTACACCGTCGAACCGCAGTAAACTGAACTTTCGGCACTGAAATCGAAATCACTCTCACAGTCGTCGACACACCACAGAATCGACGTTGAAAAGTTGGAAAAAAATGTTACACTGCTTCGATGCGGGACTTCGTATATAAAATGAAATAATAATCGTAAAAAAATTAATTGGACTTTTATTTAATTATATTTTGTTTGTGTTTTTTTTTTTCTTTAGTTTCTTTGAATAAATTTTTGAAAAGATCTCTTCGTCTCGTCCGTCGCGCAGCGTGTTTCGCACGCGAAAAATATCCCAGCGAGTCTGTTTATCTATCTGTTGATTCAGAATCCCAACTGATGGGTGAAGTACGATGCGATGGTATACTGTATACCCCGTGCGTATTCGCATAAAAGTTCCTCCCCCAGGCAAGGAATTTGTATCCCCAATTCACTCTCAGTCAATGTCGATGCTCTCTCACAGATACTCGGATAAAAAAAATTATCCTCCTTCGTTGTGTTTGTGTTGGGGAGCGCTCTGTCACAGAGCGGCTGCTGAATGCTAAGACGTAAGAATTGCGTGCACATCACACAAGAATTGCTTTGTTATCTTGTGTGCAATTGTGTATTTGTATGTGAAAAGATATGTATGAACATACATATGTAGAAGCGCGTTATTCAGCAGAGAGAAACACACATAGCGACCTTCCCCCCCACCAATCCACCCACTGCGATGATAAGACGCCGACGTTTTATCAGCAGCGAGCCAGCGAGCAAAATTAGAAACCGAATATTTGGGCGAATGCTTTCGAAAAAAGCTCGTGGGTCACGTAACGACGAATTGTATTTTGGTTGGATTCGATTGAGGGATTTTCAAACGGGCTTCCATGAATAATAAATAATTCGTCATCAGTGAGTGCATGAATTTTTGGAGCCAACTAAGTCATCAAGTGCTCCAGAGTGATAATGGAACTCTGTTGGTTCTGTAGTCATCTTACACAGCTGGCTTTGGTTTGACCTGGGCTTATATAACGGTCATTGGATCTCTTGGTTGGAGTGTTCTTTTCATTGTTGTGTTGTATTTTAATAAATAAAAGCGGTAAACTTCGCTGAAGCTACATACATAGATGAGAAACTTCGTTAGTATTGTATTAGTATTGTATTTTAATTACTAGCTTTTTCTGATCATGAAACTAAACTTTATTCAGATCTTCGATCCTTCTGTCTCTGTCGAATGATAAAATAAATGGGTTTACTGTTTGATAATTGCATTTGTTTAACGATGCATCGTGATCAGGTAGGTTTCTCATAAATTCATACGTATAGATGCAGCTCTGGCATAGTCTTGCTAGTCTGTGATAAAAGAGATAAGATTATTTCGCAATACAGACAAGAATATTACTAGAACGTAATTAATTTGTCTATCGTTACCTACCTACATATGTATATACATACTTAATGGACTACTTTTTCATGGTCCATAGAACAGAGACTTGAATGCTCTCTTAGGAGTATGCCTAGCTCCTGACTCAGTTAGGAAATGCTAGGAAGCTAATTTTAAGAGTACAAGCTAATACCCGAAAGGAAAGAATCTACAAATTTGTTCATTATTATTTGATAATGTCCAACTATGTACTTTGCTTTACTTAAATGCCCAAGCATGTGTATAGAAGATTAGGTTACCTGGTACTCCCCGGTCAGAGAGAAACGTATTTAGACTGGATTGGTTAGTGTGGCAAACCAATTTGACCAAGGACCAAACTCTTTACTTATTTCGAGGAATGATGATGCAACCATTAGACTTTGTCTTTGAGACATTCACCACAAGTGTGGCGTGAATATGGGAATGCTAGGTGATCACCATCTTATGAAGCAATGCTTCTAGCTTTTAAAGCAACCACACAAATGTGCTTGAGACTCATAAGTATTTCTAATAAGAATCGACTTTGGGATCTCATAGCATTGGAAAGCTGTGGGCAATGTTCTTGTGGTTGGTCGAAAGTACAAGCCAGATGAGTTACAGAACATGACTGAAAATAACTGGAATAACTTGAACGCCGTGCCTTAAGTGGGTATTGCGTCAGACTAGGGAGGAACATCTAAAATTTCTTTCACTGCCCCAACGCCCCTCAGCGCCTGAAAAATTTCCGGGAGTACAACTGTCATGAGAAATTTCAAATTGCTCTTCGGATACGGCATTAAACAGTAGGCACAAAACAAGTGGTTGATGAGAAGCTATGGCCCAGGTCCCATAGCCCTTTTGCGCCAAATATTTAACTATGTTTTTTTATCTTGGTATCGGATGTAGTAGTTAATAAAGTGCACGACTGGGCCGTACAAACTTGCATCTATATCTCAAATTCTCTTATATATTTGAGGTAAAAAGAAATAAACGAATATATACATAAGTAGGTAAGCATATGCAAGTTGACTATAAGTAAACCATTGTTCTAAGCAGATTGGCCGAAAACGTCATATATCATCTGTAGGATTTGATAAAGCTATTGAAAATCAAGCAACGTCGTTACTAAATATGTTATTTTCCTTCAGTTTCACTCATAAATTCATTGCCTTTGAACTCCAGTGAATATGCGGAAACCCAAAGTAAGTCCCTAAAAAAGTAACAATATTTTCTTTCTCTCTCTCTGTCTTTTAACCAATGAAAATGAAATTCAGACAAATCCAGTAGCACGTGCGCACCAATCAAAACTAGAAAAAAAAAAAAAGTTTCCATGACAACAGCTGTGTTCTAGAGTGTTGCCAAGTAATAGATACGTATCAAAAGTGATTATTAATTTATATGTGATGCTTCGTTTTCTTAAAAATGGCTATGTTGATAGTTTCACTTTCGACTACAGATGCCGTAAAAGAGCATCTTTATAACAATTTCTAACTTTTTGATTCTGCGACATAGTTCCACTGCCAATTTCAATATTATACAGAATTCGTATTTGATATTTTATGTATGTTTTTTCTTTCTGAAATTTTTTCTCAAACCTTGACAGCAACACTGCGGTGGGATGGTGCAAGAAGTCAAGTACAACACATACATACATATTTTTTGGTTCACTATAGTGTGCGTGTACTTCCGTAACTTGCACACTTGTATTGACTTATCTTTAAAAAGCTATTGTACCATTGTTATCAATTTGGCCTTAAACTATTAAATAAGGAGCATCTGTGGCGAAAAGCTTTTGGAATGGTATATAATTTTGAAAATCGGTTCAGTAGGAAGAAGTTGGGATAAAATTGTTTGCCTATTAATATGATATGAAAATCGTGTTTTTATGAAGCTGGTTGTAAGGAAAGTGGAATTTTAGGCAGTTTTAACCAAAAACGTGGTATGCCATCTTATAGAGTTTTGTAAAATAAGCCTAGATATGAAAATAAAACAGTAACGATCGAGAAAAGTTTTCGAGAAAAGCGTATTTTTATGAAGATGGCTATAAGTAAAGTACCTTTCAAAACCTCGGGCAAAAATGTTGTATGCCATCTCATAGGGTTTGAAAAGGCTTATTCTAATATAAAATTTAATAAAAATCGTTGGAGCCGTTTTCGAATAAATTGGCTCCAACTGCCCAAAAATGTGATACAGCTCCTGATAGGATTTGAGATGTTTAATCATATGTCAAAATCTAAATAAAATCGTTAAAGGCACTTTCAAGCAAATCGGCTTTTAGTCACCTTGGTCGTAAGTACCGTTATATCATACTCAGACCGAAACGTGGTACGCCATTGTGTTGCATTACCTCGTACTAGTCCAAATATGAAATTTGAACTAAATCATTGAAGCCGTTTTCCCGCAAATCGAGTTTTCGCCAAATTGGCTATAAGTAAAGTACCATTGTTGCCAAATTTGGTAAGCAGCACGATACATCATCTGATTGCAATTGACCAGACTAATTCAAATATGAAGTTTAACCAAAATCGGTAGAGCCGTTTTCGAGAAAATCCATTTTAACTGAAATCGGCCTTAGGTAAACTACCCTTAATTTTGAGGTTAGAATAAAAATGCCGATTTCCCCTCTAGGGATTATCGCACAGACCCTATATATGAAGTTTGATCTAAATCCATCCACTCGTTTAGGCTGTAGCCTCGTGCACAGACAGACAGACAGACAGACAGACAGACAGACAGACGGCATTGGCGGACCTACTTTTTTGGACTTCTCCATTATAGTAATGTCAAGTTTTATTAAAATCTCGAGTTCCAAATTTTGCACGAATACAATACTTGCCCAATAGGTATAGGTGCAAGTAAAAATGGAGTGTAGCGGGAAAAATTAAGACGAAACCACTTTAACGATTATACGGAACCAGCTAGTAGAAGTGATAGCAGGACTTAAGACTCGTTGTGAGAAGTCAAGGCTTCACTTACTATTACCACCGGATACGGATTAGAAGAGTAATATAGTAATGTAGGTGTCAATATTTTCCAGAGTGGATAGGTTCCTGTTGACCTCAGTGATACAATATATGTATGTATTTCCGCCTCGAATGCACTCGCGTGTTTGGGGAGTGGCTTTAAGGGCAGCAGTGGGAGTAGTCCTGGTTGCGCTAGTAGTCCCTATACACGTCACACGTTTGTGGGTTTTGTGGCACCAGGCCACCAGACCAGGAATTTGTAAGTAATAATAGGTCAGACTATAAGCAGTGAACATCCAGTGGAGAGTGGTAGGTTTGCAACTTTATAATCACTACTACAACCTCATGTAGCGCTGTCTCCATTGAACAGCTATGCTGGACAGGTGCGACGATTACTGGAATTAGTTTGGAGCGAATGTGGTTTAAAGTAGGAAGAATGTGATACTGATCGGTCTGAAGTCCTTAGCTGTGGTGTGACTGGGCTTGCCCGCCTTGGAGATGAGGATGGCATTAAGTACATGGAAGAGTAGACGCTTCTTGTACATATGTATAGTATATATATGTATATATACACATATCCTAGGGTGTTTGTCAGACCTTCAACATCTCGCTCGACCAGCCATTGAACAAACCAAGATGAAATCTAACAGCATGGTCTAAATAGGTACCTAATTTACATACTTCTAATAGACGCATTTGAACTCGGGTCATTCATTTAAATCTAGCGAATTCGACCAACTGCATGAAAATGAAGAACCCAAGATATCAAATTATATCGTGAAGACATTCTGGACTTGGATAGACCCTAACCGTATAGTGTTGATAAAACATGAAACGAACTAACAATTTTGGATTTAAGTACATACATTGAATAATAATAATACTTATTTGCACCAGAACACTATTTGGGCATATCCAAACTCGCTCCATTCTTAATCGATATTTCAACTGCTTAAAATGAAAATCTAGCTGCTAGATGAGAAACTTGAAAACAGAATACAGTTCCTTCTTTCAACGACAAACTGCTATAATCACCGGTCTCACACAGCATGTGCCGTACAAGTGATACAATCCTTGCCAAATGTCAACATCAGTCATTTCTATTTTTGACCATGTAACGACTGTGAGATCACAAAATCTATTAATAAGAACATAGTTTGTGTCCATTTCGTACGAGGCGACGACACAACTGAGTTCTCATTTTGAAATTCCACTGATTTATACTTTTAAACGGTCGATACTATACGTCTACATGAAGTTGATTCGTTTAAAAATAACCTCCAACTGAATTACTGCTCTTGAGGCCAGCACCAGCGAATCCAGTCCTGCACCAAGAGTTCAATTCCAATCAAATTAAATGCTCACCTACCACAACAAATTACTCATTTAGACCTAATTGGAGTGCATAATGGTTATTGACAAATTAAATGACACCGCAATTGGCAAACAAATCGATACAGTATTCTAAATTTGTGAGGCAATCGTTGAATAGCCGTTCGGAATTTAAAGATAGCCGCGCCGCGGTCGTCTCCGAAATACAAATTTTGTGCGCAATGGTCAGGGAGGGAGGCATACTGGTGTCTGTGGAAACGGTGGCAATGTGCCAAAGTGATTAAAATAGTACGTAATGGTCTGTGATTTATTTACCTATTTGTTGTTCGAATTGATAAAGTGGAATTAATTAAAATGCTATCATTGACAATGAGTTGTTATTCTGTATATGTAAACAACTCCACTGTGCACGGGTTTTACTCACGTTCGCAGCCAAATCAGGTATTCAGCGAACTACAAAGTCAACCATCCAGTACAGGGCTATACTGTCAACTTTGAACAGAAATGCCGAGCTACGAGTATCTGTCATCCTCATCTCATGGGTGCCTGATGAAAATCGAGAGTATTGTAAGAAAAAGCACAGAATTCGCACACTCATGCACTCAACCAGCGTTTGCGCAGTTTCCTCTTCGCTGAACCACTCTCTCACACCAAAAGCATCATCATTGTAGGGCAATACTCTTCAGATTCGATTCTATGGATATGTATTCGATTCTACGGATTTGCTAATAAATCAACGTGCATGTAGTGCACTTATTCCCTACTCGTACCAACTGTTGCTTCGAGTGCAGTGCAGGAGCAAATACAATCCCACATTAGTTTGAACTCGTTTATCGGGAAATTTAATTTCACTTTAATAGACGCTAGCGGCAACAACAAAGTTTGATGTGGTTCCTTCCTGGAGCTGGAATTGGTGCCTGTTCATGGTGCAGACAAATTATCCCTTGTGTAGTCGAGTGGAGTGAGTTGTGGGTGTATAATGAAATTCCCAAGTAGTCAAGTTTAATTCAGCATTCACCACCATAGCCATGACCGCACATTGAAAATAAAGTATGTACCTACTTAGCAATAGTCGACGTCGTCGTAATGTTCCCGACGATGACAATCGACTCGATAAGGTTACCAGGAAATTTGTAAAGGACCTAAATTTATTGTGTCATATAGTTTTTCCCCTCTTTTGTTCTCTTTTTCTTCGCAATGGAGTAGCTAACTTCTGATCTAAAACACGATAAAGGTAGACCCATTTACAGAGATAAGATAGGAATCATGGCGAATTTGCTCCCATAAATTGTCCTTGAAATTAAACCTGTAAATGATTGTACATATCCGGATGGACTTTGCGATTGTACTTAATTACATCTGATTTTTGTACTGTTCTGGGATGGGTACATACATATGTGTGTATATTAAATTACAGAAATCATCGTGCTTGTTACTGTTTACCATAATTTGCTACATTGACCAACGTGGTTTAGACGACTTCTTTATTCTCACAACCGATTTCAAATAAAACCTTTCAATATGAACAAATAATTGGATAACATTTAATTAATTGCTATATACATAAGTATGTAGAAATGTACATATATAAATATTATACATACATATGCATGCAAGTATGTACGTATCCCCAAAGGGATTTTGTATGTCGCTAATATTGCCAATAAACTTAGAAAGTCGATGTTAAGAACTTGTACGCTAGTGTACTACCAACGCTCATGCTATTTACTTGATGCGATTTTCATAATTGAAGTATGATAGGTACATACATACATATATACATATGTATGCATGTATTTTTTTAGCTACATAGGGGAGACCGAAGGCAAACGTAATATTTTTTATATTCGAATCATTTGTCACTTACCTCTTAAAGATATAAGATTGTTTTTGAGCAATATGTTGTACTGCGATCTTTTGATATATTGTGCTTCCCACTAATACCTTGTGAGAGGTATGTACAAGCCCTCATTGGAGTTCCTTTCCCATAAGTTGCCTTTGGGTATCGTTTTGAGGGCTATGTACTCTTACTATGACTCGGGCGGAAGAAATCTGTCCTGGAGCACTCCAGTTTTCCTTAAGAATCTGAGGATGATAATTGGCTCTATTTCCTTAACTGATAATTGGTACTTGCCGAAATATTTTAGTCTTTTGTGTGTAATGCACACCAATGCAATATGTTCCAGGATTTTACTGGACTCGTCGCAGGATCTGCAAATATACCTAGTTTTCTTAGGTGCCACAGAGCTTGCAGTCCCCCATTAAAAAGCCTGTTAGGATACGCAAGCTGTTCTTGTTCATTGTGATACAAACTTTGAACCTTTTCCGGTTATATTGTCTTAGAAGTTTCGCTGCTTGTCTCATTCCTTGATCATTATACCAGGTTATTTCCGACTAGTTTCCTGAATTCTCCTTTGAGGGTATGATTCCCTATTCCGCAGAATGGTTGAGGATCTATAAAGGGGGCTGATGCTGCCCTTCTTGGCAGGGGAGTCGGCCATTCCCACATTACCTGTCTATGTGGGAATAGACGTAAGTGAGAGTCACTCTGTTCGTCCCACTCAGTTCATTAAGTTTCTTCAGGCATCCCACGAGTTTATTCACAATTGGTATGGTTTCTACCAAGGTTGATTTGGATATACATATCTATCTAATGAATAGATTTTAGCCCGAAAAATGTTGGTGCTTGTGGTTAATCCTAGGGCAAAATACTCTTGGTTCACTTTCTTTATTAGTTACTAACCCATCTGTGTTCCGTTTTTTATATCTGAAGGATTAACATTACAGATTGTCGTTTTAACTAACTTGAAAAAAGCTTTGCATGTACAAATGCAAATCAAATTTGTAGATATACTCACATATATACATATATAATGTACATATGTGTATGAAAATTTTTATTTTATTAGTTAGAATGCCTTATAAGCCTGCGTCTGATAGACCAAGCATAAGTGGTTTGCGAAAAGTGATTTTATCAAAGAAACACGCATTCGTTTATCAATCAATCAAGTTGTCAAGTTATCAATTTATCCTCCATTTTTTCTAGACGCTGGCATGCCACATGAATAACATGATTCATGGAATCAGAAAATAATAAAATACAACCATTTTTTACCTTCAGGTACTTGTAAATGATTTCACGGGGAGAAACATTCCAATTCACATCCTTATCCAGAAAGTTGTGTATTTTCTTGATGCCCATTAAAAATTTTGTAAAAAAATATGATTAAATCACAAGGTTTAAAATCTTCAGAATACACGTTAACTAACAAAAATTCAAAAGCAAGAAACTATTGCCTGCGATAGTCAGGATACGCAAATAAGTTTCATACATGTCATCACCTATAATGGAGATATAAGCCGAAAATAACCAAGACTAGGACGCACTGTTAATGGGTTTCCCTAAAGCAAAGGGGTATGTTGAAGCAGATTATCACTGTTATTTTTATTGGTCCATGAGATACCTTCAGATAAAGTAAATTTTGCCGAAAAGGTTTTTATTAAGTTAAGTTATATGTAATATTAAGTTTCTTACTGCTTGTTTGCCAGGGGATGACATTCGTTATTAAAATAAGAATAATTCAATCCAAGCTTTATGGCGAGTTATTGAGTGTTCGTAACAGTTTTTTAGTTAGAGTTAGAAACGCCTTATACTTAATAGTAAATTTACCTTACTGAGGTTACTTACGTTAAGTAACTACTGTAAACATAAATTTACACTTTAAGTAAGGTACTTACTGCATACTGCACCTTAATAAAAAAAAATTACCTCCCTTTTTAAAAAGTTCTGGTTGTAGACCATTGAAGCCTTATTCTTCCATGAAGTCAGCTGCCAGTTGTTTGGCTTACCTAAGAAATATCTCGATGTTGTGTCTATCGCGGAACTTTTTGATGTCCGGGAGCTGGAAGACTGCGTAAGTCTTTATTATACACAGGATATTCTACTCTCTTCTTCTGACTCAGTACTCTTCCATCACTGTCCTTATTTTGCGCTGTAGTGATTGCTCTTTTTTATAACTGAATATGATTGTAGATGCATATTTGCATTCACCTGTCACCAGTTGTCGAAATTTATACAGTGTGCAGTGTACAGTTTCAGGTACATACTCTTTATTCAAATCTCGATTTGCAAATGTTCCGGTGTTTCTCTCATAACTAGATCTTTTTATTTGGTTAGGAAAAAACGCCGAAGGGACAACAATCCTAATACTGGCTTAAAACCTATCTAAGTGTGTCACAGTACTTAAAGTGTTTTGGTATTTCAGCCCACCGAACCTAGTTCTATTACTCGAATTAAAAATATAATTCTGCAGGACTAGACCTGACTTTTGTGAAGCCATTTTTAATTCACCGATAAAGAAGAGAAAAACTTTTTTTCATTTCTTCATTCCTCTTTTATTAATTACCTTACCAATAGTCGAAAACAGATTATAATGCAAAATCGACATTTTTTTGATTTTATTGAAATCAAGTCAAATTGACATTTTAACTATGTAGCCTATGTCAAGGCAGTTTTGTGGTATGGGGAGTGGACTTTCAAGCTCGATTGTGTTATGTATTCTACAATATTTTAAACTGTCTCAATATTGGCGACTGAAACAAGTTCAGCCTTATACATATGTATACTCGACGAGATGACACCGATGGGTTAATTTATGAACTTATGAAAAATTTGTGCATTCCTCAATTAACGAGGGGAATTATTTACAGAATAGACGACGTTTAAATTATTATATTATTGTGATTATGATTTATATTCTCTAACATTAAAAAGTATTCCCATGGAACGACGAAGAAAAATGCCGTCCATAAGCATTAAAAAAAATTGGACAGATACTAATTCCGAACAAAATACAATCATCCCTTATCCCTAGTTTGCTAATTTATCTTAAATTAAAGACAATACGGCCGAAGACAGACGCAATTATACAGAACAAAGTAAGAACAAAGTTTTATTCATTAATTAAAAAATTTCATAATTTCCGTTGCAATCAACACATAAATGTGCGGATACACCTTACCCGTGGAAGGAGTTGTTAAGAAAAGGTAATTAAAACTTGAAAATGTCCACTTTGAAAACAAAACCATCATCCCTGCTAAGGGAGTTTTTCCATTTTCTTTTTCCTGCCGCAGAAAATTATGTTTGATATATTTTTTGTCGGTTTCATTTCGCTTAAATTAACTTAGCGACAGTAGCCATCGTCGCAGGAGCTTGAAAATCTGAGGAGAGCCAACAAATCATTACTCACTTAGAGGTATGATAAAAAAATGTGTTCTTAGATTTCAAAGACCTCAACGTTTTTCTCGCCCGGTGGCAACGATGCTACAAAGGGCTTTGTTGCTATAAGCCACCCATTCTCGGCCCGATAATCCATTTGTTTAGTTTCATTTTCTTGAACACCATCATCACAATGGAGGGAACCGAGAGGATCCTATTTTTAGCGCATATTTCAACTTAATGCGAGACATTACAATACATAGACTCTTTTGGAAAACATCCGGCATTGTAAAACAAAACTGAGAGTGCGGAAGGAAAGGACACAGACAAGAGGAGGCGCACAGGAGCGACATGAATGTAATATCCTTGCTGAACGTTGATTTAAGATGCTAGTGGTGGTTATTACAAGGAGTTATAAATAAAATGTAAGTCGCGACATGCCGCACTTTGGCTGGCGGTAGCGAGTGTTCAACTCGATGTACATGGGTTACTTACTTATGTCTAGTTATGTAATCTGATGGAGCTGTAATATGAGCTTTTTCTGGTGTTTTTTTTTTTAAATGACCAGGTATCTTGTCTGCACTTTAAGAGTGTATCTAATATTAAGTGTGCTAGGATGCTGGTGCTAAAATTTATTACTTATTCAGCGTTTCGTAATCATAAGAGTTTTGCTATCTTATGTGAGATTTGAAGAAAAAGGAAATGTTTTCATTTTTACTTAGGTATACCTATGGCTATAGGGCAAGTATTGGTTAAGTGAAAAAATTTTAACTTGAAATTTTAATCAAACTTGATATTACCATTATGGAGAAGTCCAAAAAATGGGTCCGGCAATTCGGTGTGTCTGTCTGTCTGTATGAGCGACTGCAGCTTAAGGCTAAGGCCACGCACTGAGCGGCAAGCGGCACAGCGGCAGAGCGGCCAAAATCTGAGCGGATTAGTTGTGAAAATGTCGTCGTCGAGTGCTGCTCGCCGCAGTCTTTTACAAGAAAGTCGTTTTAACATTTATAGAATTATTTTGGGTTTAAAAAAAGAAGATTTGGTATTCATCCCATAAACCGAAAAAGATCAGGTTATGGCGAATTCCACCATTTGTATAACAATCTTCAACAACATGAAGACCGATTCAGGCAAAATCCACGTTCTAGAAAAAGTGCATACCAAAATTACAAAAGGAAGGAAAGCAATTTCTGCAGAACAGAGGCTTGTTTTAATATTTGACAGTTTGTCAGTAATAGTTTTGTTTTTAAAACAAGAAAAAACGGCATACCACGCTTTCTGCGAAAATCTAATAACGGTAATATTGAAAATTGACTGTTTCTCGGGACAAATGCAAGGCAATGGCGTACCAAATTTTGGGATTACCACGCCCAATTTTATCCAAAATTTTAACTAGAAATTAAGACAAAATTATTTAAGTAAAGTAAGGGCCCCTAAAATTTTCTATAATTCACCCAATCACCCGTTTTTAATCTGTTTTTATAAAAACAAAAAATCGTGTACTCCTACAGTATAAAAAGCATAAAGTATAAATTTGACTATTATTCCATCGAAACACGGTATGTCACGCCTACTTTCCTGGGAAGAGCTAGACTTGCATTTCAATCCTGATATAGTTGTACACTTATAGCATTAAGGTGTAAGTACGTACGACCCAGTCGTGTAGTTTATTTTATTTTCATTTTATTCATCAAACAAACGATATATTATTTTACAGATTCATACAGATTTATACTTACTTAACCACAAATATTAGGCTTTAAAATGGTATGAATGAATTTTATTGCGGTACAGAGGATGCAAAAACCAGAACAAAGTCATCCAGGTACAATGATTGTACAGTGATAAACTTGGCTCATACTACGAATCACGAGGAGGACGCGAATGCGATTCTTGATCTTAGAACGGGACTTTTTCTAAATAAAATACGTCGTCACCCAGAAATGATCTCCGATACCACTCCGAGAACAGGTATTCAAATACGAATGACGCGAATAAACTCACCAAGAAGTCAAATCGTGGCAACAGTTTAAATCTGTGAAAACAGTAGAAGCCTTAAACTAGATAAACTAATGGTAAAGCCCAGTAAACCACAACTCAAGTTAAATTTAAGGGTCACTTTGGCACACGAATTGAGGTTGACAAGAACATGCCGCAAATGGCAAACACCCCGAAGCTATGCAATAGTAATTAAGAAAACCACATTTCTTTCATTTGCTGAAATGGTTTTGAAATTGAAGGCTGATCCTCCACTTAAAGAAATGTATCCAAATGTTAACCATGTCAAGAAAAAAAGAGAGGAGATTGGTATTCGCTACAGAAAAATGTACTGGATGATAGGAAGACAATCTTGTCTATCAATATATAACAAAATCTTACTTTACAAGCAAGTCATAAAACCCATTTGGACTTATGGTATTCAGTTTTGGGATTATACCAAAAAAAGCAACATTCAAATAATTCAACGATCTTAGAACATCTAAAAACGATCTTAAAACATCTAAGAAACATTGTAAATGCACCTTTCTATATTCGGAACGATGACCTTCACAGGGACCTGGGCGTGGAATATGTGCAGAATGAAATACACAGATTCGCTAAAAAGCATGAGGATCGGCTTCACCACCACACGAACCCTAAGACCACCCCGCTCTTGGACCACACAAACTTAGTGAGAATACTAAAAAGAACCAAACCTTTTGAACTAGTGCAGAGTATATAATCATGTATAGTATAAGTTAGCTTCAAAGCTTGAAACTTTTAATTTTGTATTTTTTATTAATTTAAGACAAAAAAAAATTGCTTATTAGTCTAAGGACTAGATTGTAATATTTTAAATAAATAAAAAAAAAACGTTGACCGAATTCAAAAACAACAGGTACAGACATCTTATAGAGACAAATTCAATTAATAGTTGACAGAAAGTGGTAGCGGTTGGACTTTAACACAATACGTCTTGCTAGAATGCAAAGGTATTAACGGACATCAAAGGCTATCAGTGAAAATCACGCATAGTTGAAAATCAGAAAAGTGAAGATCGTCTAAATAAGTTCACAATAAGTTCCATGCATTTCTTATCCTGCATTGCTGCGTCATAAGTGGATCCAGGCTACCTAGCGACCAGATTGATAAATACAATTATTCCAAATATTCGAATTCAATATTTTATCTATTTAAAAATAACAAACATAATTTACTAAAAGGCTAAATTTTTATATGTCCCATCAATGGTACCAATACATACTACGACACTATTTCAAAAAAGGGCGTTTAATTTATAAAATGTCATCTGTATTTTTACGGAATTTGATTTAGTTACATATTTCAAAAAATTGCAATTGCTCTTGAAACTTACTAAACTATCCTTGAAACTATCGAGACATACATTCCCTCAAAAACTGATATGCTAAGAAGATTGATGAAGCAATCAAAAGTTGGTTAGATAGTTATAATATACATATATTTAATTTGTACAGGTTAAAAGATACTAATCGTTACTGTACCTGTTCAAGGGACATTATAATAAATTTCCTATTTTGTCTTGAAAAACAAGTAGACTTAAAGACTTTAAAACGCGTTAGGTTGAAATTTGGTGCAAAACAATATGCATCCCTTAAAAAGCTGTTTTTCTTATACTAACCTACTGCAATTGCAGAGTCAATACTCTTCTCTATGTGTTGCACTCTCTTACATTCAAGTAATTCGATGAAATTAGCATATGCGGTTCATTATCTTGTACTGCTGACCACCAACCGTGTAACATATGTTGATGAAAACTAATAAATAAATTGTTATATTGCTATATTTTTGGTTGATTTATTTTGATAGATTATTTTGAATCAATCTTGCTTATTCGCTGACACCACAAATGGATTTGTCTTATAAATGCGAAGAGGATAAACGAGTAGAGTATTGAAATAAAAACTTGTATATGAAAACGACAAAATTAAACTTTAAACCGAGACCTCAAAACTATTAACCACACACCTTCAGAAAAATATATACATATGTGCATATGTATAATTAAAACAAAATAAATGCGATATCGCTTTTTTCTAATATTTTATTATGTCATAGAATAACCAAAATGAATGCTTCACAACTCAAAAGTAAAAAAATAAAATAACTTTTAGGCCACCGTCTTTCTCTGCGATGCTTTTGATAATATTTAACTTTAGATAAATACAGAATTAATTCTAGATTACATTTATATGAAAAAACTGAATGCGACTTTTATATCTTAAATAGAATTTTGAATTTTATGGAGCTTATGCGTCGAGCTCAGCTAAGCAAATTATTGCCCAGAGCGAAGATCTCAAGCTTACACAATTTGTCAGGAAGTCAGCAATGCGCGACAATACACTTGTTCAATTACATACACTAAGCTATTTACAGATTGCTTTACATTTACTAACTTTAACACGCCTTACGAACTAGAAGAATCAGTAGTAATTCCACTGTGCATGTCGCATTCGTATAACTAAATCTAAGCATTTTACAATCCTTATGAACTAAATAACTAAGATAATTAATTTTACACACAAGTTGTTGGTACTTTTATTATGTAAATTTGTTTGTTTCATTTGCTCAATTAAATTGTCAAAATCTAGTCAGTTGGAAACAAAATAAGAATAATAATAATAATAATAAACACCAGGTTTCGGTAGTTGCATATCGAACCCAGTATTGAAACTAAAACAATTTGTCTCTGGTATGCTCTCAGTAAAATATTTATTTTATTCTGCTACTGTTTGTTGATCTTAAAAGTTCATTAATTCCATTTGAATAATTGTCTTTTATGATTGCAAATTCCTACTCTATGCGGTTTGCAAAAAGTTAAACGATATTTTTAATACAATATAAATACCGGTTTATCAATTATTTTCAAAAATCGAATCCTTAAATTCGAATTTAAGTGTCATCAGTTTGCCAACTTCTCTCTGAAGCAAACTCTATTTTCATAGCAATAGCAAAATGACAGTGGGGACATATGTATGTATGCATGTATTTAAGCAACTTAATGGCTTAGAAACGTCTTAAAAGTAAACTCCTTGTTGATCTATATGTACAGCTGGAAAGAAAATAACCGTTGGATCCTTTGGTATATTGGTATGTTTGAATTAAGTTGCCATACTGGAAACATTTAAACCACGAATTCAGGCGCATTCGAATTTCACGTTTTTATTCTAAATCATGGTATTAACAGCGACACTCTGTCTCCCGTCTAAAGGAGCTGATTTCTTTTTGACATCGCTGGAAACTGCTGGTCCGTTGGAAACAATGGGTGGCGATAAATTTGAAGACGTTGATGCTTCTTTTGACGCAACTGTACTTGATGGTGAATTAGAATTAGCGATTAGGACACCTTCGTAATTCACGCCGTTCAATTCGAGATTAACCAAAAGCTGTTGTTCTCCGTTTTCTCCGATAGCTGGTAAAAAAAAAATTGGTTTAATTGCGTTATTAGATGTAAAACATTTATTAAAACAGGCAAAACCAATAATAATAATACCAAACTTGTTCAAAGCGTCGACGTCGATCATGCACCCAATACTCGAACGATAACAATATCTCCGTCGATTTTGTTTCAAAAGCGTACCGTTTTACTTAAGAAAATATCTCGATTAGCATTATGTATTCGTTTGAATTCAACTCAAATTCATGGCCAAACCTGTGTTTTACTTCCACTTCCAAAAATGGAAGTTTGCAAATACACCATTGACATGCTTCGCATAGTTTATTAATTAAACTGTTTTAAACAACAAAAAATCAAAGGTCAAAATCGTCCTTTACTTAAAAAAATAATTACAGGACAAGAGACAAAAAAAGGACTGAATGATCACCGTACATATAGTGTACTTCAGAAGTATAATATAACATTTCCTCAGTATACCCAGATGGTTCACAATTTTCACCAAACTGAACTGGTTATCTATATACATAGAAAATTGCTCCTAAACACGCTTCAGTCGAGTTTCAGTTCATTAAAGTTAAGAGCTGATGTGTGCAACCCAACACTTAACTCTGTCTGTCCGTGTCTATACCAGAATTACGAGTATTAATTTAATGTCTGTATAGAATAATGTGAACTTTTGGTGCAAGGTATTTTATTTAAAAAAAAAAGCCATAATATCAAACTTCATGGGAAATATCCCGGAAGTCATCCAGCTAATAGTTGACTCCTAGTGCGTTCATTTGAGTAAAATATTTTTAACTGTGGACCAGCAGCAAATTACCTCAATTTGTTGCATATCGTAATAAACTACAATTTTAAAAATAATATTCTATAAACATTTATACACTTTAAATTACTCCAACAAACTTTGAAACATGAAAGTTTTGATAGCAGCATTTCAGCTCCCACCCAAAACCCTTAGAAATAATAGCTGCCGAAATACTTACAATTCCGCGATAATTTGAATTGCATCCCCGAGAGCAGTGACAACTCCGTATTTGTAATGACATGGGGAACTACTTTCTCTTGCTCGACCTGCGGGTGACTATGTTGAGTACTGGCGCTTTCATTGCTGTTAAAACATGTATCCTGTTTTTTCGGTGGCGACAGTATCGCCGGTGAATGTTGTCCATCTGTTTGGGTAGCAGCTTTCATTGTTATGTTTTGGTGGTTTAACTCTTCGTTCGACGTGTTAGCTGCGGAATTGTCTGTATCCTCTCCATCGTGCTGTTCGTGAAAACTATTCCTACCAGGCGGCATGTACATGTTGGATGGAAATCCTCTTTTGGCTGGTGGTGGTTGATTAAAATCTTCTCTATCCGAGTTTGCACCCAACTCCGAAGGTTCACGTTCACGCTCACGTTTGATAACCACATTGGGAGGTGAATCCGAAAGGTTTAGCGCCTCACTACAAATGAAAAAGAAATTTTGATTAGTCTATGCACTATTACCAATTCGCCGTAGTTCAGACACCAACCGTTGTGGTTCGATTCCCTGTGGTGAAGTATTCACCGAAGCTGGTGGACTTGTGTTGTTATGATACATTGACCACAAAGCTACACGAGACATTTCGAGCGCATTTAACGCTTCGCGCGTGGTTGTCTCTGGACTCTGGGATCTTGGGCGGGGTTGTTCCTTTTTCGCTTGAATCAATTTTAAATATTCCATCATACGTTGCTCTATTTCATGTTGCACCAAGTTCGGGACCTGACCAAATGATGGTGTCATCAGTCTGTGATGTGCAGCTGCTGCCGCGGCTTGCGGATTGCCATGGGTGACCAGGGCAAGTGGAGACATTTGTTGCATTGCACCGGGAAGATTATTTCTTCCCATTTGGGGCTAAAATAAAAAAAGATTTATGTTAAATTATTTCCCTACCATTTACCTACATATTTTAAAACAGTGTCTACAGGTAAAGGAAGCAAAGGGGTGAGCATTTATTAATTCGTGGTAGAATTGGCGAATTGTGAATTAAAGTGCCTCGCATTGGATTGAATGTTAAAAGCATTTAAAAATATCTGCGTAAAGAAAAAAATTTATCTACGGGAAGAAACACCGAATCGTCGAATGTCAACATCGACAGAACGTAAAGGGTTTTCTTTTTGTTATAAACCGTAAAAATAATATTTTAATGGAAATCCAACAAAGAAATTTACAACTCATTGGTCAGCCTCCAATTAAATTTAGATATGCATTTAATGCGAAACAATAGGTAGTTAAAATATTGGAACAATTAGCAAGTTTTAGAAATAACTAGTGCAGTATATGAAGTCTGTCTAAGAAATCGTCCATATCGGTGAATTTTATTGTAGGTGTCGATGTTTTTGAGAGCATCCAGACTATTCTGGTTAGTACACGGCGCAAGTTTATCTTGAAAGTGATGTCAGTCCGAGACGTTCGACAACGCATCCATTTTTGTAATGTTATTAACAATCCAACACCCAGTATGAGAGAACGTATTCCATAGGATTTGACGATGTTGCATTTTGTACTACTAAGGTTAAAAGCACGACTGTCTCGTCCAAACTTGCTCATACATATATGTATATATCTACAAGTATTGTTTGTATTTGAGGTAAAGGAGGGAAAGACACAGACAGACAGGCGGCATTGCCAGACTCTATACAGACTTCTCTATAAAGTCCAGTTTGTGTAAAATCTGGTGTTCCCCGCTTTTCAACGAGACAATGCTTGCCTGCCCTATAGGCAGCGCAAATAAAAATGAAGTGCAATACGACTGTATAGGGTGACCTAGGGTTGAAGGAAACCATTGACCCTGCTTGGTTTTGCCTATGAACTACAGTGAGTAGTATCTAGTTCTGATTTCCTTTCTAGGCATGAGTTCGAATATAAAGTGATCAGAGTTAGTCCCTAAAAGTGATATGATATATGTATACAACTACCTTCCATCTGTATGTGCTAGTCACAATATGGATTAATTACATCAAAAGTAAAAATACATATTACAACGGATACAATATCTCTAAAGTAACCGCCATGCTGACACTTTTCTACACAATCCCGTCTGCACTGTTCATGACAACATGTAATTGACCACCAAAAGTTTCAATGCAATGGTAAAATTCGCCACACTTTAGCCAAACATTTTTCACACCACTACTATTGTACCTACCATCTGCATCTGGTTGTGCATCGCTTCAAATTGACCATAGCTGGAACGACGTCCCTCTCGGCGATTACCATCGATAGCAGCCTGCAGTTCGGCGGGTGAACTCAAGTTCTTCTTCTCGCATTCATATGGATACAGATACTTCATATACCTATAACGATGGATAAAGTATAAAATAAATAGTGAATAGTAATTAATTCTCTAAATTGGTTTTATTAATTTAAAAAAAAATATATCTACATACACACAAACTAATAAAGTCGTGTAGATTTGAGAGAAACGTGCAAACATTGAAGACTTCACATTCAACAGGTAATGAATGGGAACCATAAACAAATGACTTCGTACTGTAAGCGTCATTTCAATAAACAATTAAGAGATTGTTTGCTGGAGTATCCCAAGACATGAAGATTTTTCCTCTTTCCGCCGGAGGGTGAGATTGAGATGGTACAGAACAGTAAAATACATACACCAACAAAAAAAGACAAAGAATAAAACAATAACAACCATCGAGTATCTGCATCTCTTTCTGAAGACGAATGCGTGAGCAAACCCGTTTACCATGAAGCCTAAGTACTGGAACTAAACATATTTTCCCTTTTTATTAATTGGATGGACAAACATAGACGCAAAGACAAATATCGATGGATTCCGTCCACCAGAGTTTTATATACAATTCTTCTTGGCTTGTATCGTGGCAGTGTACCTACTAACATTCGTGTCTGTGCCTGGGAGAATGAAAATGGAAAGAACAGGAGTGATGGCGGCGGCGTTGGTTCTTAATCCATCATCAACTAAACGACCAACACTTATTTTTTTTATAATTATGGTGATAATGGTAGTCAGCGTCAGAGGAGCTAATTATCAAGGAACTGGGAACTGAATTTTCTAATATGTACTGTCTATGTTATTAATCAATATCTGATTACAGTACGTAAATGAATATGTATTTGTACGTTGTTAGTTGAACTAATTTGTTTTATGGCATGCACACATAAATATCAGTCTGAGTTTAGCTATTGTTTCTTAATACATACTACTTAATCGTAATCTTTGCCTAAGGCCTACACAGGTTGATATACGTAATTCGTCGCTTCTGATCTTACTGAGATTTGTATACGTTACAAGTTGTTTCACTTTAATAACATGTATACATACACATGTAAGTTGAAGACCTTCAAAAAGTTAGACTCGGTTTTAAAGTTTTTCCTTCTCAACAGTAATAAACGGAGCAAAAACACAGTGTCAGTGCTTTGTAAAATACAAAAAAATAGCAAAAAATACTTGCACTCTAGAGTATCTAGATCAGATTTAAAGTAATTAAGGAATAAATTTAAATACATTACAACAATTTAGAACGGATCATATAACTTATTTTTCTTCCTTGAGCCAGTCATAATGCACCCCTTGCGTTCTGCATTTGTTAGTGCTTCGAACGAATGAAGAGGTCATAAGTGAGTTTGTAATGCAATGTATATTTGAGTTCCTCAATGAACTATTTCTTGATTACTAACCCAAATATGAACTTTTTGAAAATCCGTACACTTCAAAAATTATAAGAGTAATGCTTTAATGGTATTTGCCTAATATAATACTACTTACACAAACACATCGTGTTGAAAAAACAGAAGCTCGTTACGAGATTAAGGTTTAAAAGTCGCATCTGTTTAGATCGAGCAAATACTTTGTCATATATTTGCGTCAACCCATATATGTATGTACTATATACAAACCTCTTCAAGGGTTAACATGACCATACTGCAGAAGACGTAGAAATTCAGTCCCATTCCGAAAGCGATGAGCAGCAGTTTATAGTTCATTGTGGACCAATATACAAACAAAAGTTGAAGACTGAACTATAATAGAAGAATAGTTTCGTACGACTCTTTCAAAACAGTGCAAATACAAAGGATTTGTATTGTGTGACCATAATAGCTTTTGCTTCGGTTCGTGTATTCGTTCACTTTTACTCACTTCCGAAAAATGTGACAGTTAAACTTTTGGAATGGTTATGAACCACAGAATTGCCCTTCTAACCGTGAAGCAAATACAATTAGAATTAAAATAATTTATACATATATTTCATTGCGAAAACGATAGACAAAACAATTTCACAGATGCTTTCGAACACAAACGCCTACTGAGTAATTGACTGTACCGAAGGAAACTTAACGTGAAATTATGACATTAGCTTCCGATTGCTGAGGATTTTTATAATACAGCCTTAAAGCTAAACAACTCATTAAAAAGGTAACATGTAGTAAGTAGTCTTTCGGCTGAGGTTTATTGGAAACTAAAAATTCAACTTTGACCACAGAAAGTTCGTAAATAAGAGAAACGTCTACGCATGTTACCCTGTCCAAATCTAGTAAAACTATTTAACACAAATATTTGGAATCCCACTGCGACTATTTACATTAGTGTTGTATTATATAGTATATCAATTTATTTTGTAGTGAAGCCTTTGTTGCAGGGTTATTTTCCTTTGCTTTGATTTTATATTAAGTGAAAATGGGTAGGAATGTCTAACAAGTTACACCCCCTTGTGATAGACAGAGCTACGCCGCGTATATGAACTTAGTCTAGCGTTTGTATGTTCAAGGTATTAAGAAATATTCAGATAATTATCCCGAGGTGAAAACTCTTGTCCTAACATGGAATTAACTATATATACATATGTATGTACTTCCAAAAATTCAATTCAAAAATGATGACTATTTTCCTTATATTTTCTGCGTTCAAAATATTAACATCTGTTGCAACTTGATAATTGGGGGATTGTATTTATAAAATATTGAAAAACAATTTCTTTGTCACCACTAAAAACATACAAATATGTTTGGAACGATCGGAAATGCCAACTGTCAGTGTGTCGTCCACAATGACTTTGTAGGCACAATTCCGGAAATTACTGATCAATTTTTTCTTTAAATATTGCGTTTGTAAGTTTATTTTGAATGAATCCGTCTACCGAAATTTATTTCAGTTTGTATTGCATTTAAACGTCTATAACAACGTTCGATACAGATTCGTACCGTCGGACACATAAGGCATACTTACTTACATACATTTGCATATGACATAGCATATCCATCATCTGATTCTAAATAGCACTGCGATTATTGGAAAAACAAAAACAGGTCGTGGATGTGGCATTTTCGCTGTGTATCCGATGAGGAAAATGTGTGAATTCTATACACAACAAGCAAACATATACATATGATATGTTCATGCCTAAGAATAGGTAATTTTACTGAACTGTAAACTATACCAAGTTGCCGTCAGGTTGAAACCTACAGAAAATTTGAAGCAACGAAACCTGAAGGGGGATTAAGATCGGAGATGACCGACTTATCTTACTCAGGTTCATTGGAAAGAGAGCCGCCAACACTGTTGTTATCTTAGGAATCAGCATTAATAAAAAAAATACTTGGCGCTACAGGTCGATGGGACCCAGGGCCTAGCTTCTCACAACCATTCGTGTTGTGCGTGTTATATTCTTTACAAGAATGGAAGGGGCCTACTGTTTAATGCCGTATACGAAGGGCAGTTTGTTTCTTGAGAAGCTTTCTCAGGACAACTGTACTCTCGGATGTTTGTCAGACGGTCGCGAGAGGTAAGGGCGTGAAAAACTTTTTAGGTGTTCCCCGACTGGGATTCGATCTCGAACCCCTTGCTCCATAGTCCAACGCACTAACCACTGAGCAGGAATCAGCCTTATCAGGATTTAAAAGTGAACTTCACTGAACTCACAATCAACAGGTGATTTAGTATTTGCAGTAAGGTCGACCAAATTGACAAAAATACTAAGAGTCTATCTATTTTCCAATACAATTAATCCAATCAACCTAAAGCTGTTGTGCAACGAAGTTAAAGTCATTATGAAACAAAGCGCTGTTGTTTGTTGTTCAATTTTAAAAACAAAATTCACGGTTCTTACATAAATGATGGGTATCTTCTATTTCTTGCATCCAATTGCCAATTCTTGAAATTGCAACTGTGAAATAAATTTTTGTTAGTAAAAAGCCAACTGATTACATTTGATTAGTACTACGTGTTTTGTGTTAAAAGTGTGGATGGACAGTGGGGCAGTCAGGTCGCACGCCATGTAGGCAGTACACTTCCAAAAGAAGTCAAATTTTGGTTCCCAATTCAACACAGTGTATATTTTTTTTTGTGCATTGAGAAATGTTCTGAAATCTGTTTAAAAAAATCACAAGATTTCCACACATACATACATTCTAGTTTAATATCCTACATTTACACGCATTAGTAACGAAAAGAACATACAAAGGTCGCATTTTGAAAGCAAATTTATGCTAAACAAGGAGCAAAATGAACACAGTTGAAGATAAGTACGGTATTGCATGTTCCCACTGAAAGAAGAGTACACCTTCGAAATGGATTTATGTGGAAGGCTGAGGGACCAAACGAAAGCCCCTATAAGAAAGCTATGGCCATTAGCTACATATGTATTAACATATGTCCATATGTGTTTTAAGGTAGTGTTGTGTGGTGTTCAGTTTAAAAAACAATAAACGTTCTCACGGTAATGGGTATTTTTTATTTCTTTCGTCCAACTTCAAACTCATGTAATGTTTCCAAAAATTCTCACTGTAAAATAAAATTTTATTAGTAAAGATCGAAAATATATACATATATGTACGTGCATATACACAAGATCCACTTCGTTATCTAAAAAAAAACGATTTATAGTAATTGTTTTGTTTTGCAAACGTAAACTTAATCATTATTAAATAACACATTATAGGATCTCTTCAATAGATCTGATGCCCAAAGCATTTTAATTATAAGAATCGGTTAACTGCGAGTTCGTTAAATAAAAGTATGCTCACGTGCACGGGCTTGCAATTTAAATCAAAAATGAAAACACTATCGATGGATTAACAAGAGAATTTAAATGTTTCCAATATATATTTGTACGTAGTACATCCCTCACTCCTCTCATGTATCGATGCGGTTCAGATTCAACATGAAACAAACCAATCGAAATGAACCTCCGAGGTTTTCAAATTAACGTCGGGATTTTGATGGATTTCATCCTACGCGTCGTCTACTAGCGGTCGTTCGCCGGACGGACAGTTGGCAAATTTTATGCCATTACTCACCGGCATGCAGGCCTACATATGTTCATATGTATATGTGGCCGCTTGCATACGTATACCAACATTTCGCTGAGGAAGCGGAAAATATCTTCATACTTCTCGCAACGGGGATAATTCATCAAGAAGTCTGAATATTAAAACGAAAATTTCGAAATGACTCCGTTCTGGCGGGAACTGTTCGGTGTATGCTCTGCATCGGGCAGGTCAGCGCTAAGGCGAAATTAAAATCGAGCAATAAAATCGTCATAAAACATTAAAGCCATGCATTTTAGGATCATTCCAATTGTCAATCACATTTTCGACGATCCGTCGGTCCATCGTCTGGTCTGCCTTCCTTCGTTGGAAGAGGGGAATCGACCACTTTTTTACGACTGTTGCGATGCGGTTTTCAGTGGCAACAGGGAAATAAGATTTGAATTTTGGCATTTCAATTTCAAATACAAAAAACAAAAACTACAACAGTACCCGAGATCAACGCCCTGAAATGCCCCTCAGTCGAGTCAGTGCACACACCTTCGCACAATCACTTATTAATTGCAATGCAAACAGGAATTTGTCATCACCCATCACACCGGCGAGATGTGTGATGTTAGTTGAGTGAAAATTAATGACAGATTCGAGACGATCTTTACACACCGCACAGCCAGCAAAATTCATGCAGAGATACCCGCACCGCACCGGATAATGCATTGAACAGCTTCACCCGAATAGTTAATGCCACGATATTTGCATAAACATTCGTTTGAGCTATTGCCGCGCATCAGGACTAAACGACGATGTCTCCTGGCTTCGCACGAATACCACGAACTTTATATCAAATATTTGAATAATAGACTTCAAAATCACTGCATTGATTGTGTTAATTAAATTAATGTGCCGAGCGCAGCACACGGACCGGGATGGCAGGATAATATTTGATTTGGTGTATGTTGGGCCGTACATTCTGTTTACCTGCCAGCCATCGCACAAGATCCTTGTGATCGACCAGCACCGTCTGAGTCGAGTGGTTAAGCGACTTTGCTCGTTTTGTTTGCGTTCATGAATAGGTAATGTGAATGGCTTTTATGGATGGAATAGGTAAATTAAGCGCGGTTCGATGGACGATTCACGTTAACAAGCGTTTAAAGTGTGACTTTGAGTTAACACGACTTATAGAAATGATGTTGGTGGTAGTGGTGCTCACAGCTCACAGCTCACAGCTCACCTCACCGATGATGATGATAATGATGATGATCATGCTGATGATGCAGTGGAAAGTAAATAAGATGTCGGAATCTTATTATGACTGTGCTCATCGCTGCTGAGATGTTTTTTAATCGTTATTAGTAAACATCACTGCATTGTTTAATACTTTAGCGAGTTTAATATAAATTTGATGTGTCTGTTCAAATATGTAGGACACAACGATACGGCTGTTCGTTTGTTTTATTTAGGTACTCTGCATTTCATATTGGATTTTCAAGAATTCAAAAGTATTAGTATATTTTTAATAATTTTACGAACAGCTTCTGACTTAGACGAACTAATGATGCATTTGCTAATTGGTCATTCATAGCCATATGTTTCAAGTTTAATATTTATCATCTAATGAAAGGTGTTTTGTTAGCATAGATAGATACATACTAAGTCTTCTAGAGTAACTTTCTGCACGAATTTTTGCAGAAAAAATTGGACGCGTAAATGGACGTTTCTTCCATAGCCCACCCAAATATCTCATAACTTAAGCTGTTAAATGTTCCGTTTGATTGACAACAGGACTAGTTCTGTATTGGTTATGTCAATGAATTTAGCTATTTAATTTTAACGAATTTTACTCGACATCTTGTGTTTCTCTAGTAGCTCGTTTATTACTATAGCTTGCTTGCAGTATTTTACAATACATGCTGGATGAAAGAAATTGATCACACAGAACCACATCAAGACAAACTAAACTTAAGTACCTAAAAGTACATATTTAGATGCGACAACTTTTCGGCAGTTGGAATGAGTTAATATGGCTTGAAATGTATTGCAGTGAACTTGGTAAACGAACTGTGAAATGACAATTTTTTATTTGATTTGGTTCACAATTATCAAACGCTTGCTGTACAGTTAAGTAAAGTACTAAGCTACAAAAAATCACCAACATCCAAGGTGAAGTCCGAGAAGACTGTATACTATCCCCATTATTGCTTGCACTGGGGGTGAGTGATGTGCTTCACAGTCCATTCCCGGTGGTGACGATTAACCTTACAAGTTCGTACTACTGTCGCAGAAGTTCTGATACTTTGAAACGTGCATGAGTAGCGCCTATGTACATATGTACATATGTATGTATGTCATGAGATACCAAGGCTTAGTTAAGATGAACTCTAAATTTTAAATCAGCTTTAAAATGGTCTGTTTGAGCCTAAGAGGTATACCTGCCCATAAGAGCGCACATTTGTACATAATGTTCATGTAAAAAAAACATTTAAAAAAAAAAAACATGACGTACTCATTTTAATTGGACACTGTTATATAAAATTCGTTTAAAGGAAAAAATAACTAAAATGATTACCTTCCGTTTGGGTATTTAAATCGCCAACCTTCAAATCAAAATATTAACACTCCACCCACTACACTATGGACACAAATTACCCCAAGCGGCATTGTCAAAGGAAAATCTCCTACTACCAACAGCATTTCAACACATTTTATATACAGTTACCTACGTATATAATTAATGTTTTTTAAGTTCAAATTGCAAAAAAATCCGTATAACGCCCAGAGGTAGCAAACTTAACGACTCTATAACTACAGAAAATATATTTTAATTCAATACCATGAAAACTATCAATTTAGCACCTAGCGAACACTGGCAAAACCAGCTACTTCAATGCATAAAAATTTGTCAAGTGTGAATTCGTTCCATTTGAAAGAAAACAAAATCATTTAAATGAAAATTCAAAATATCTATTATACGTTTGACATGCGCTGACTGTTGCCAGTAACTGGGTAGATTTACATTAAACCTATGGCGTCACAGGTCTAACCCCAAAATGTTTGATTTTTTTTTGTAATCTAAGCAATTGTTACATGATTGTATTAGGTTAATAAGTAGAAGGTCGTGACAGATACGACACAGATGCAAATAAGCGAACGAGGTCAACGGGGATATTATGGTTAATTCATACATATGCCACCAAACGAGCAAATTTGTTTACTTCACTTGCACAAAAATTATGTTAACTAAATGTTCGGTTTATCTATCAATATATTTTTGGTTTGTTGTTGAATGTTAGAAACTATTTCGATTACTGGCAGTTTGTGGTTTATTCACGCACACTTCGTATTCTGTCAAGTGATTTATCTAAATGTGATCAAATACCATGCAAAGGTTGATCTGTCATAAACGTTAAAAGATCTGCACTCGAAAAGCGTCAGTGGGAGTGCATATAAGATTTTTTTTTTATAAAGTTCAAGCTGTGAAATTTAAATTAGTTTTACTTATGTACATACATATGTATATCTGAGCGATTTAATTTTATTAATTTATGCTGTAGATACTTCGGCTATATTCATTTAAATATGCATCCAGTATGTTCCTCTACAAGTAGAATTTATGTTTTGGATTTTTATAAAAAAAAACTGTTCCCATTATTCGTATGACAGAACACTGTCCTAAGTTGGTGCATTGAAGATGCTAATATACTTTGACATAAAATAGACTGACGGTAAACGTCAAAATAACAAGTTACATGTGGAATATGATATCCTCAGCTTCTCTTACAAGTTTTTATCTCTTTGAGAAGATTGTATAGGTATATTGTTTTAAGACAATTTCGATTTTGCGAATAACAGCTGTGATATAGCTGTGTTGAATCGTTCGTAGATCACCCGGACTGATTTGGCTTTACGTGCTCGAGTTAATTTTTCACATCTCTTTCTTTCTGAACTAAATGTACATCTGAACTTAAAGGTGTTACGTGGCATTTTGGAATATGCTGCAAATCTTTCAGAAGCAAAGATATAAAATCTAAGCTCAAACAAAAATAAAGGATCACTCTTCATGACAGAGTAGCTCAATGGGAGACAATAACAACAAAAAACAACAATAACAAGAATGTATGTATGTGTAGATTGTTCTGTTCTGAGTCTAAGCTGATGGACGAGAAACGCAAAGAAGAAGTTTGATATCAGCACACACTTCAGAGGTTACCTTTTTCCCAAAAAAGACCAAAAAGTTTAAAAGTACAGAATTGTTAGTGAGAGTTACAGAACTTAGAAAAGTAAGTTACGAATATGCATATGCATGTATGTATGTATGTATATATTTGGTTATCCTAAAATCCATATCTTAAGGGAATCGTTCGGTTCATAAATGCTTTGGACTCAGATAACAGAAATCGGCATACACTCCGTTTCAAGCAATGTTCCCACAAAAGCATTCGCTCTTATGTTCTCGTTTCTCCATTACATACTAAGTAAGATTTCAATACTTAGCTAATCTTATGAATACCAAACAGGTGTCATTGCAACCCATTTCGAAGCACACGCCTTTCAAATAAGACACGACCCAATAGGAAACCTTTATTCACTAATCCCACAACAGTGACCGGCGGCGGCACCACCATCAACGACCACCGCTACCACACCAAACCGACTTTTGAGTGAAATCGTCGACATCAATTTCAAAATGATTACATGGTATTATTATTTAGACGATAAGAAAACATGGAGAATACAAATTTAGTTTCTTCATTATTTGCCGCCATGAACCGCCGCCATGAGTAAGCCATGTTCACGTGTGTAGTAGACACATTCGCCGTAGTCGTCGTCGTCGTCGCATAGTAAAGGTGCGCGAACGAATTGGCAGACCTACCTAGTTTCTGGCGGTTTCCATCATCGCATTTTATGGACGAAAACCAACGAACATAAAAAAATGCGTTAAATAGTGGATAATTATTCACTATTACTACAATGGGCGATAAATTTCCGACACTACTCGAAAAATATGCGCCGTCGATAAGCCTAATAAACGCCTGCCTCTCTGCCTGCATAGTCAGCGTCGTAAAATTAAAGAAAAAAAAAACTTCCCAACCACCCGGCCTACCGTGGGGAGCTGACAAAGAAACTCAATAACCCATAAGTACATTAAAAATGGTTACAAAGTAATGCCCCGGCCATTAGAAGAACATATTGGACACTCTGCATTCACTGTGCGACAGTCAGACCGCAACCTTTTTATAAATCGATTTAAGGCAACCGCATTTGCCTTATATTATGATGATGAGACTTTTCGAGGAATTAAATAAACTAAAAGATTATCTATTGAGGTTTTCCCACATAACACCGTACGGATGTGTTGTTTAACATTTGTACTTACTGCGTGCGCAAGGTAAATGCAGCACTGGTAATGCTCGACGGCAGATGCAGCCCCTTGATGATCTCCTGCCATAGTTTCTTGTTAATCACGTCCACGAGCCCGCCTCTCGCTATTACCAAATTGTAAAGCTCGTAAAGATCGAGCACTGATTTTGCCATGATCGGTAAGCGATTTATTGGCGTTCCTGGGGATTAAAAATTACATAGCATTAGTTCGGATAGATTATCTTATTGCTAGAAGGAAATCAAATGGAATGGAATGTACATATTTGCACCTACAAAAGAAAACAAAAATTACTAATTCAAATGTTCACACTTAAAGCGAATGCAAATTTCATTACATCCGTCAATCAACGTAGACGAAGGGACACGGGGTAATGACAAACGGATAAGTGTCAAGCAAAGTGTCACCAGTAATTTTCATCATTTTATTCGTGTTGTAGATACTTTTTCGTTTTGGTGACCTTATATACATATACAATGAAGCCAAGCAAGCGCTCACAGAAACAGAAGCAGAAGCAGACGCAATTCGAAAAATCATTTTAATTTCGAAAATGCATTTGACGTGCTACTGTTCGGTTAGCGTGCCTTCGTTATGAAGAAAACGCTGATGGTGATGCTGCCGTTAATGATGGTCCTTTAAGCAAACGGTTATTATTCCGTACTGTATTTTACCTCACTCTTTGAATGAATTTTATAATATTTTTATGAGACACATAAATTTTATTTTTAGTCCGCATAATCATGTGCCACTTCAGAGCCACCACGTTATAGGCGATGCGCTGGCATGTCACTAGGAGAGTGATTGAATTCATATGTAAATTAATGATTCTTTTAAGGGGTCTATCTTTCGGCCTCTTCGCATGACTTTGTGTGCTTTTCCGTCTTTATAATTTATTTTGTCGAAATTAGATTGTATGTACATACGTCGAAATCAGGTTTTCCTCTAATATTTGTTGGATTCGGTCAAATGAAAAACATTTTAGTACACTACCATGCACAAGTATCATACATGTTGGTAACAAAAGAACTTATTTTATATTATAGTATTCTAAGCAGAGTACATAGAATAACATATCAATGATATATGTAAATGTATACGATTTTACATACATATTTATGTTCAAATATATTCATATACACAGATATGTTAGCATAGGTATATATTGCACATGTGAATTGAAATACATACATACATATCTTTGATTTTTAAACTTGCTTCGTCTTTGAATAAATCAGCAAATTTTGAAATATACCCCTAAACAGCTAGAGACTGAATACTTTTGAAATGTATACCCATTGCAATCTCTTTAGTCTAGTTTACATCTTTGATCATACCAAAGTTAATGAAGTAAAGTACCGTTTAACGCAGCTATACTACTTCATAAAATTAAGCAATATTGTTATGACTCTTTCCAAACAAATCGTCTTTTTGCTGACTGTAAGTACAGTATCGCTTTAGGCACTTTTGGTAAAAAACGTGACAAGTCATCTTAAACGGTTTTAAAAAGTTTGTGTAAATATAAAATTTAAAAGAAATCATTGGAGCCGTTTTCCAACAAATTTGCTCGAACCACTTCATTCTGTAGACATGTTCCGTTATACATATGTACATACATACTTTTGGCCAAAAACGTGATACACAGTCTTATAGAATTTTTCTTATCTTATCTAATCTAGCAAAATTGTTAGTAGTTTTAGAGAAAATTATCTGACTGTAAAATTGGCTATTAGTAAATTACCGTCAATATTTGGGCTTAAAAAAACATTGCAATTTCGCATCTAGAGATCATCCCAGACCATATTAATAAAGTTTGATGCAAATTCGTCCACCCGTTCAGGCGGTACCAATACGATCTTTAAATATGAACCTTTATTTTAACAGATGGCTTGAGATCCTACGAACATTACCTTCACGTGTTTAAAGGTCGACTTTGAAGTACTGTGATTGTTCAATCTATGCAGTTATATGGATGTTATGGGTTCAGATCGTCTTATAGGATGTTCTATAAGAAATCACTACGCCATAAAATCAACTACAATTATCATTCATCCGGTATAAGTAGCACATTTGCACATACATATATGTATATAGTACATATGCATGTGACATAAGAACATGGCTACCGTTTAACTAAAACGATAAATACTAGTACTTCATTATGAATAGACTTCTCACTGGCAGTTCAGTGAATCTGTATTGAGTTAAAAGAGCTCCAGTGCAATTGATCAGTCATCAGTCCGACTGTCTACCAACTTATGAAACATCTCAACAAATTTCTTTTTTTTAATTATTCAAGCAGACAGTCGGCAGTATTAAAAATTGAAATAAAAACCCATCACCTCCAAGGACAAATCCAAATATTTGTGTAACTTAAAACGCCTCCACACTACAGCAACTAATTACCGCGTAATTGTTTATTGTTTCACCTTTTGTACCCAATGATAACACTCTCATATAGAATTTTATTGTCGATTAGCCATCGTTTTTATTGCGCACCTCATGTTTATTCTCTGCCTGACGCAATTAATCCCCAGTGTTTTTTCTCAATTAAGTACAAATACATACCCATCGGATCCCGTGCATCCGACACACTGTCGAACCGGTAGTAAATTTTTAAGTAAACTCAAAAAAGGAGCCATTAACAATATATCCAAACGAAAGAGCGTGGATTTATTTCATTTTTATTAGATAACATTTGGAGTAGCCGAGTCTAACACAAATGAATGAATTTCGCCCATTAACGCTTGCTGTCGATAATTTCACTTGAATTTATTAAAAAAAAAAATGGAATTCTAGTTGTTTTTTTCTCACTTTTTTGAAGTTCGATTTTATGCCGGGGAAATCAATCAAATAAAATGATAGACATGTTGATTGAAGCAAAAAGTAGTATAAACAAAGATACATATATGTAGGTACATACGTACGGACGCTAGTACCGGCCAAATGCACGGCACCAGCGGTACCAGAACGTGTGGGGAAACACGCACATCTCAAATTAATGTAATCAAAATATTTTGAGAATATACACAGTGTATTTAGGTACATCTAACTGTCAGAAGTTTTTGTACCTTTCTTGTACCACTTAAGGACGAGTAGTGACCGACCGATCGGCTGGTAGATACTCTTGGGGATTTCAATTGCCAAAAAACATTTGACAGCTTCGGGCAGCACACGACCGCATGCAATTTTGCAACGGTAACGAAACAAATTCCGATCGAACTGGATCATCGTGAAGAACAAAGTTTTTTTTTATATCATCATCTCTCATGCACATTAGGTTAATAAAACTACAAAGTATACACTTCATACTATGACCGCCGACGTTTTCCAATTAAAATGTTAATTTTAGAATAAGCAACCACACATCAAAATTCGATCCATCATCGGCGCGCTCTGAAGCTACACATGTTCGTTGCTACATGTGTACGATCTGTACTAGTAACTACCTATAGCATCTACCAGAAGACAGCGTCAATTGAAAGGACAAAGTGAGTGACTAGTGTTCAAATTGGAAAATTTCGTCCAAGTTCCAAGATAAACATGTGTTCATCATCGGATGTCATTCAAAAATCAAAACCATCCAGAAATAGATCACTTTACGGTTTCTTATTCTACTTCTTTCGAAATGTACTTGTACTTGTGCGGTGCGGTGCGGCGCAGTGCAGTACGTTATATGCGCGAGGGGCCGCGCGCATACGCAGCCAGACAATGCAAATAAAATAATAATTATCCTGGGTATGAAGAAAATGACAAGTTTCCGCTTGGTACAGCGTTACAGGATGGCTAAAATGGATTGCCGTACACTCGATGGTGCATTTGTGGTGGTGTCAAACGACTCGCTCGGATTTAGATTAATGAATCAGCGGAGATATGTTCTCAGTCAGAGTTAATGTCTTTCTGATATCTTTTTTCTATCGCGTCGAGTCGGGCCGGCAGGAGGAGAAAATAAGCGAGGATGAAGGGCTCCTTGTTGTGTGTGTCTGCAAACTGTCTGGAGTAATGGATTTTAGTTTTCCCGATTCCTTTCTTTTAATCAATCACACTTTTTCGCTCGGTCGCTTCCTCTAAACGAATGTTTGTGTTGCTGAACTTTGTGGCATTAGTTAAATAAATCATTTAATGGAATATGCATACTTATGAGCACAGCACGCCAATAAATTAAAGTCGTCGGTTTTTTTTTTATTTTATGCCTTAACAGAGAAACTATAAAAATTATGTACATCCTGCATGAAGGAAAACAGTGTACCATGATATTGGGAATATCTATACGTTATTGTAAAGGAATATATAATATGCAAGAATAGAAAATGTACCATAATATGGTAAATATATCCTCTTACTTTCAAATTAGCCTTAATCAGTGTAATTGCAACATACTTACATATGTGCGAGAAAAATGTCAAGGCAGTAAGGGGATTTATTTACGTTTGCTCTGCTATCAATTATCCACAAATAATAGTGTGTGACTTTGTTAATTGATTAAAATTTAAGTAAATGCTGAAACTTACTCCACCGCTTCGCTTCTCTTTCACGGTCGTCTATGTATGTACATAGTAATACCAAGTCTTAAAAGCAAATATTCTTTAATTTAAAAATTGAACTACCATAAAAACTAAAAAAAGAAATTCAACCCCAAAAATATGCAATCATTTGTTGCGGTCGCATTACACACGCTTTTTAAGGCCTTATTTCGCACAGCCCTTGGTAACATCAAGTTTAATTAAATCTGGTAAAACCAAGAGTACTTGCCCTATAAATGTCGAGTAGGTAAATAATACGAGCAATCGCTTACGCCTTTCGATCAGAAACACTTTGATTTCTGGTACCATTTTTTGCCAACTTTTAGGAAAATACCCTGCTTACCTCGGGCAAACGTAACCAACATAGTCTTTCCTTTTATAATTAATATTTTTTTTTATCTGGAACCTAGATCTAGATGAACAAATTTAAAAATATTTTATTCGATATCATTGCATTACGTGAACCATCACTTTTCTTGAATTTCAATATAATGTAAAAAATGTACGAGTAGGTCACTGCCAGAAGTGGTTCTTTAGAAGTAAATATTCCTTTATTTGGGATGCGGACGTGAGCACTAATACAGATGAAGTATAAAAGAGAGTAATCCAAATTATATACATACATTTGTACATAAGTACGTATTTGCAATGCCATGAAAAAAAGACCATTCAACGCTGACAACCTGAGCAGAACGTGACTATTGTCAGTCACAATTTACAGGTAGCCACAAATCGTACATTACATCTATGAGTATGAAATTTTTGTTCATTGTTTTTAAAAGACAATAGAGATACAAATTTATACTGAGAACAACTTAAGCGACTTGTAAGTACATACATTCATAGGTTTAACATAATTATTTTAGTCCTTCTTCAAATCAGCGATCGGCGTGTCCAAAGACAGATGAAAATACAATTGTTTTGTAAGAAGTTGTAGCAATTTTTCGTTTCCCTTGAATTGACGCATTATAGAGAACGACCGAAATATGTCCCAACATTCTTTTACACACTTCTAAAATTGAGAGGTTAAACATTCGAGAGGACGAACATTCATTTTCAACAAACTGGCCAATTGAAGTGCAATGAGGACGGACCTAGTCCTTTGACTTACTTCTCTTGATATGTACGTCGCAAAAGAATGCCCTTGGTTGGCTAGCACACTTGACTTATGGATGGACCTAATAGCGATTATGTAAAGTGACTAAATAAACATCGGAGTACTCGAAAACTCCTTTAATTTTGTTGGGATTAATTGCAAGGGTAAAAGTTAATGGTCCAAGAGGACTACCCTGAGGGGTCCCCGGCATTACCCGGCATCTCTGGATCAGAAAAAGACAATCAAAACCGAGCTTTATATTGACGTTCATGCAAGTACGATTTAATCCATAAGGTAAGGTTGTACAAAAAATTGAGGTTATTAAAATTTGTTTGCAAGGAATAAATAAACAGGTATGTTTAATGAAAATCGTGCAAGTACATAACTGCATACTGGGTACTGTGTACTCCTTATTCCAATCGATATAATAATGCACCTTCCTTTTTTCTGCAATATGAGATCGCCATACTAATAAACCCACAATCGATTTTGCGAATTTCTCAACTAACTACAAATATTAGGGTCCTAGCGCAACAACAGTACGATTCCAACATGTCCATGCTAACCAATCTTATGTGCCCAGCTGAACGTCAACTTGACCACCACGATACCACTTGCTTGCATAATACGATTTCTTTATTTCTCCTCCTCTCTTCTCCGTAAAATGTAATATTCACTTAAGTCATAATGTTTTGTGAAATATGAACAAAGAAAGTGGCTTCAACAGTCACAACGCGCGGTGACGATTCCGTCGATGGTGATGATGAACACTCAAATGAAGAGGGAGTAAGGAAATCGAGAGGCTTATGACATTTTTATGATTTCTTCGCTTGGAAAATGATATCGTCTGCTAGTCGACGACAACACAATACCACCACACCATACCGGCCAGTGTGAAAACGAAATAATAACAAAATCAAACAAACAATTTATGAAATGTAGAATTAATAATTAAATTACAGAACTTACAACACAACTCGAGGGCCTGTGAGCTGCATTTGATATGGAAATGTATGTATGTATGTGTTCTTGAGGCGAGTGTAATAAAATGCGGGGGAGAGCTTAGCAACTGTCTCTACACCACACATGTACATATTTCGTCTCGTTTTCCCCCTTTGGATGGAAAAAGACGAATTTACTGGGGGTTGATGACTCCGGTTGTGGTAGTTATTTCATTGGAATTCATATTTCTTATGCTGGATTAATTTTGTTTGGTGTACATTTCAATCAATACTGTGTCTGACCTTAAAACGGTTTAAAAATTTGGTGTTAACAGGTTCTGACAATACTGTACTTCTAACAACTCAGGACAATTATTCCTTGCTCTCTACTAAATACCAGTAGTATCGCTAAGTCAAACTAATGCTCCCTCAGCTTTAGTACCTAGTTTCAGAAAATGTTCAAAGCGCGAAACATAGCCTCATCAAAGCACAGCCTTTCTACGTTTACATTTATTTCCAATTAACACGACACAGAAAAATTAAAGCTATTCAGATTTAACATAAAACTAAGATGCAGCCCCTATCATAAACCAGACCTTAACCATTCCCCAATAGGCCAGGACTTCAGATTTTACCATACCAAATCAAACAAGTCCATACACCGATTTAAATAATTCAAACCCTATCTCTCAATAATGCAGAAATTGTTCAAAGCACGTCAAATTTATCTGAAAGCACAAAGTGAAGCTCGACTAAAAAATAAATAAATACTTGGCGCTACAGGTCGAAGGGACCCAGGGCCTAGCTTCTCACAACCCATTCGTGTTGTGCGTGTTATATTTTTTACACGAATAGAAGGGGCCTACTGTTTAATGCCGTGTCCGAAGGGCGGCAATTTGTTATTTGAGAAGCTTTCTCAGAACAGTTGTACTCTCGTATGTTTATCAGACGGTCGCGAGAGGTGGGGCCGTGAAAAAATTTTTTGGTGTTCCCCGACTGGGATTCGAACCTCGAACTCCTTGCTCCATAGTCCAACGCACTAACCACTGAGCCACGGCGCCCACTCGACTAGACTCCACTATTTTTGGTTGTGGAAGCCCGATCACCCCTAATGACTAGCATTCGGACTAAGCGGACGACATTGCTTCATTTTTGTACAGGTAAATGGACTTAAATTAAATAGAGTCATCACCCGACACAGGTAGACTGCTTATCAAACAAGTTGACAACCTACATATGTACATAATTTATTTACGAAGTATTGACTGGGATCTATTTTAATGTCAAAGATTTGACACCCAAGGATGAAAGCATGAAATCGAAATTGCGACCGTACCGATGGGCGGATTACTCTAATCGTAGATCAAAGCAACAAGAAAACAATAAATTGCCATATCATATGCAAGAAAAAGTAATACCAAACTTAACTCTTTCAATGATGGGATAAGCAAAACATTACATTACAAATAAAATTTTCAAAATCCAACTTACCGCTAAATATTGTCTAAGCCTGAATTAAAATTTTGTATACTTGGTAGAAACTACTACGCCAGCATTGTTGATGAAACATTAAAATTATTTTCTATTTTTGCAGTTTTGGAATTTTCCGAAAAATTTTGGTTGAGTTTCTTTTTTTAGAAAAAACTTTCTACAATTTATTTCCTGAAAAACATTTTTGAAAAACATTCCTAGGCGAACTCAGAATACTGCAAGACTTTTTAGGAAAGTGTTTTACACCGCAAAAGATCATTTACTTTACTCTTGTGTTAATAAACGGTAAGTCTTTTATCGTGCATATTATGTACATACATATACGGTGGAGCTCTCCAAGAAAACACAAAATGAGACAACGTGGCGAATCGGTGGCATGAGCAATTTGACATTTATTAGGTTTTGAACCAGTTGTTCAATTGGCTACATTAAACTTTAGCTAAGTTCCAAGGAATATCATCATAATCAACAAGTCTTATGTTTACCACACTAATAAGTGAACAATCAGTAGTCGATACACCTGCACGGGGTACTGAAACTGAAGTATTACATGGTCATTATTGCCTAACTTCTACCATTCTTTTCCAAAGGTTGTGCCAAAAATCAGTTGCCGATGGATCTGACTCTCTATCCTTTCAGAATAACCTTATAACCTCTCAAGTCCATTCGGCTACCAAATAGGAAAATCTACACGTCCCGAAACAACTAAATAGATGTGTAATGTCTTTAAATCTTTGCTTGAATACTAAAGTTGAAGATAATAAGGTTTTGAATGTATTCCAAAGATGAATTTGGAAAAAAATGTAACATGTCTAGTAGTGTGTTCAAATATTGCATTTTCAAGAATCATTCATCGAAACGTCTTCTAATAGTAGCTTCAGCCTGCCAGTCGTTTTCGATTTCTCTGTATGCTTTTTTATGGTTTAAATGTGGATTTAGTATGTAGAGTGGAAATACTGCTTTCAACAAATTACCTTTTCTTTAAGTATTTGGATATCATAATCATTGAAGGAAATTTAATTGTGGACCTTTTTAAGTCAGAAAACATTAAACGCAGCGGACGAGAGATATTCTAATAAAAGGAATTAAACATTTACCTACTCTGTCTCAAAGGACAAGAAACTGTACATTTCAAGCAGAGACCAGCCCAGTCGTACATACTTGGACTTATACATATACATATACTATACATATGTACATATAGGGTACGTAATGATTTCCTGAAAAATTGCGAATTCGAGATTTTTATCGAAAATGGCTCTACGATTTTGATAAAGATTTAGTATTTCTGTTAGTTTGGACATACGCTAAGAGATAGTATACAACGTTTTTCTATAAAAATAAGTATAACGATACTTTTGAAAATCGACTATTCCTTGGTGATTTTTTAGCTACTAGGGTTAAATTAATATCTGAGGATTATAAGACAAATTCAAAGTAATGACTTACCAATGACGCCAATTTTCAAAAAAAAAAGAATCAGTTGAGCACCACACGCCCACTTTTAAATGAGTTTTAATAAAAACAAAAAAATTGTGAAAGCTTATAGACGACATCAATGTTATGATTATAATTTCATTAAAAATGCAGTATGCCATTTTCACTTTATTGGACCTCATGTGTAATAAGAGGAAGACTTTATTACATAACAAGAATTCGGAACAACACAGTAACAAGCCGAACTACTATGAGCTATGTATCTAACCCGAGTCTACCCAACTGAACAAGCTATGAACCTTGACAAAAGGTTGTTACCAAACCATTGAAGAAGAAACGTGCACCTGGTCACGAGAATACTTGAAGAGGATAGATATCTTTATATCCTGCCAAATCTTTTAACTGCAATCACGTTTTCAAATCGGGTTCAACAACCTATCCTCCTCCCGTGTGTAAGATAAAATCCCACAATCAAGACATCATTATTTTCCAAAAAAGTCAGTTTGTGATTCCAGTTTTATCTTAAATTACATCTTAAATGCTAATGATTCCCAATATCAATTTTTTTTAAGTTTCTCAAAAAATCAATACAAATAAGGATATTCCCACCATTTTTTACAAAAAAAATAAAAACCCTAAACCTTTCATGTTCGCAAATTTACATCAAAATATCTTACCTCGCTTCTGCATAAAGGAAAACAAGTCATCGAGGAACTCCTTGCGCTTAGGGTCATCATTTATTTCATAGAGCTGTGAAAGAAACAAGAAAAAACAAATTATGTACTACTATTCAAGTGAACAAAATCCGGCACAAAAGTGCTGTAAAGATAACCGGATCGGATAATAATATCGTGTTGACTAATTGGAATATAACAGATCCTAACAACCACCGGGCGACTGGTGTGTCAACCACATTTTGTGTCAACAACAATCTGACCTTCCAATGGACCGGGCCACATCGCATCTCCTGTGCAGATATGATCTGCAGATAACCCTCCTTTGTGCTAATATAATCGCCCGGCAAATCCCTAAACACCTAAGGTGTTACAATGCACCCCGGGTCTCTAAGAGGGCATGCGCCGACAGCTCAATGAGCTCACAAAAAAAAAACACACTCAAAAAAAAATAGCCTACACCACGGGAATGAGACAGATAAAGGAGAGAATTCTAAGCAAACAAAAACTACTTTCCCGAGTATCTACGTGTGGTATCTCCGTTGCAGTTGCCGCTACCAGCCATGCATTGTCTGAGGATCTAGCACGGTGATGCTCATTGATCATTTTCATTGTGATCCGAGAGGGGAGTGAAATATTTTGACTTTCTTGTTACTCGAATTTCGAAAACAAATACAAATCCCCTGGTACAAGGGCGTAGGGAAGAAAAGGAATTGCACGTCGTTGCTCAATCGTTCGGATCTCGAGGAAAAATACAAAAAAAAACACGAATTACTATCTTGAATATTTTCTTAATCACTTTGGGGCCGCGCTGCAAACAAATTTATATCCCGTCGAATGCTGCACGATTTGAACAGATTGATGGAGTAGTGCGATTATTCAAACTTTAGAGCTCGCGATGTCTATAACCTAGAAAACCATATGTTTCTGCGACTTGATTGATTCCAATTCGCCACGCCCATCACGCAAAAATGAAATCCCAAACTCCAAACAAACTGCTACCCTCCTGCAGATGCCGAAGGGGGGAACTTTGGCAACAGTCCTGATTACATTACAAACCATTCACCAACTCATTAATGGCTTTGGGTATTATATATATATGTATGTATATGTATGTATGTACATTCATATGTATATAGGAGTATGTGCAAAAGGAACAACTCTGAAATTCGCTCGCTCCTCCCAGGGATTTATTGCCATATCCACCTGAATTGATGGAACCATAAAACTGCCGCCACGTCTCTCCTACATCTGCCGTTGTACTCCCTGTGCAACCATCCACGTCTAACAAAATTCACCGCCACGTATCTTCATAAATTTAAATTAAAAACAAAAACATATAAAAAAAAATCCCAATCCAATCACAAATGGTATGTTCATGTATACATCCAGTCAGTACACATTTGGCGGACTTCTGTACTCTTGCCCAAGGGCCAGAGCAACAACGAAACGGACCCAGAAAGGCCCTTTTATGTTTCCTCTTTTCTGTTCGTTGGCCGCTGCCGTACATCTCTCCTCTCTCCTTCATAGTTTTATATTGTAATTTTCATTGCGAATTATGAGGGCGTCAATCCGCCCATCACAGCTTTATGTACGGGCGAATTTATGTGATGGATTTGGCTTACTCACTTGCCGCTTCGACGCCGCGCACCGCCGCCGCCGCCACCACCTATGCCGCAGTCTCTTTATATTCCAAGCGGCGAACGCACGGTACAGAACGGCTGCATTAAACGTCTGGTGTGGTTTTATCTCCATTTTTAATGAAAATAAAACCCTTTAACATATTTAATAGTTGTTCCCCTGCCCTCATTTGCATTGTGGTCGAAAATTACTTTCGAGAAGAATAAACGAAATTCAATTAAAATAAATGTATACTCGACCGATGGATCAACGATTGCAGAATGAAAATGCAGTTAGCTTTATTACAGGGTTATTATACGATTATCACAGACATAACGAAAAGCATGTAAGTTAAGGTATGTGACTCTAGACCTGTGTATCTTATGTAAGTAGTATGTCAATCCAATATTGAAACAGATAGATTAGTTCAATCAAGCAGTTTCTGTGGTCTAGGAAAACTTGCACAATTTGCTTATTATATCTATGATAACTCTTGTCCGGGACTAAACTTATGTTACAAGCTACTAAAGGCTATGTTAGAACACCCGCCCATTTGAACGTGTGGACCAACGCACATCGATACGAGCAAATATTCTACTTTCTAACATCCACAGAGAGTTCGAATATTCGCCTATAAATTGACATAAGAAAGTTGTGAAGAACCAATAAATGTACATACCCATACATATGTATTCAATTCACACTAACACACTTCGATCAGTTCAATGCGACTACCCAGTCGAAAGTGTTGATTTGATAAAAAACGTACATTACAAAATTCAAGCGCTTTCATTTAGAATTCTCGAATTTTAACAATCCTCTGAATACTTATAAGTTGCTTGTTCTTAAAAGGTATGGCGTAACGCAACTTTTCCAACCTGATTAAACAAGTGGCCTATGTACACTATCATTTTTATCAAACTTATGTAATACTCTAAACCCCCTGTCTCGATTTGTCGAGCAAAGAAGCTAAGTAACTTAAAGTATATCATGAGAAGACTTTAAACTAAACAACGACTACTTTTTGGGCCTCATTTTGATTCTGTGGTAAGAATTAAAAACTAAAGCCAAAAATAAAATAAGGCAGATATCCTCAACAGGAGAGTTGGAACCGTACTTAGTTGCCATGTATATATTAAGTTTGATATACATATAGTTTGTAACATAGAGGAACGAGCTATGTCCATCTGTCCATATGGCTGAATGTCACCACTTTTGGACCTTAAATTTTGAGCTAGGAGGATAAAACTTTACACTAGGCATTCGGAGAAAAAGAAATAGTACAAGTGGAAAAAATATTTTCTTCATAACTTTACTATTTTGTAAGAAATCGAAAAATTTTATTAAGAGAAAATATTTAGACAATTCTTTATACATGTACAGCTTTATATACATATGTACATCACATGTGGTCACACCCACTTTTTAGAGAAGTTTTATTAAAAAAAAAAAAAACAGGGCTCAAGTGGTAAAAGCTTCTCAAATAAAAAATTGCCCTTCAGACACGGCATTAAACAGTAGGACCCCTCCGTTCGTGGAAAAAAATATAACACGTACAACACGAATGGTTATAAGAAGCCGTTCCATAGACCTGTTGTGGCTTGAATACTTTGCCTGACAACTCAGTTGGCGACTTTGAAGAAATATTACCTTTTCCAAATAATTGCCTGTAACTTGCAATTCTTCTGCCAACACGCGAGATTTCAACATTTCTTTGAGACTATTAGGCAGCTGATTTTAAAAGACTTGGAAAGATTATATATTATGGCATTGGTTCACATTTATATTCGATTGTTTAAGGATCGCGATTTAATTGTGAGTGCAAAGTATGTAAACTACAAAAGTTTTGAACTCATGGCCAATGCTACTACTTTTAAAACATCCATCGGGGAAACTACTAAAGTGAAGTCCGTCGATACTTTGTTAAGATCTCTTCGATACAGACTAGAAAGCTAATCGTTATACGACACATTTTATAGCATCAATCATACTTGTTTACAGAATTCGATTTTTCTGGTAAAATACCACTTTAACCTGGTCTCAACATTTCGAAACGTCCTTGAGTTCATTTTCTATGCTTTAGACATAAAGCGTTACTAACATCGACTGATCCGTTTAAGCAGCGCTTATTATAATTGTTAGGGTTTTTCTAATAGTGCTATATTTTAGCATATATGTATCTTTAAATAGAAAATCATCACAAAACTAGTAATTACTCGTCCCATGTCTAAAAAAATTGTGTTAGAAGATATGCTCTGACGACTCCCCCAATCAATTGTATTAATTGAGTTAAAATTATAAAAAAAATGATGTCAAGTCGATGACATAAACTTCAATGGGAAAATAGGAAGAAAAAACAAGAATGCAAACTTTATTATTAATTAGCACATTCTATCGCGTGGATCGGGTTAAGGGAAATCTAGACAACTGAATGTATTTGATAATGCTATTAATACGATTATAGTTTTTGATTATAGTATGAACAAAAAAACCCGATCACGTTGTAATAAATGCTTACCTTCCATAGAAGATTTAGACTTTGAATTGTTATTTCAAATTTTAGACAACGTGTGAAACATACGATTTCATTAATGTATGGAAATCAATAGAGTAATCACTGCTATGTCCCTCTTTCCTCTTTCAACGAAGATGCAGTGGATATGCATGTCAGCAGGCTTTTTAAAGCCAAACAACTGCTAATTAGTTAATGCTCTCAAAATAAATATGCATTGACGAAACGTCATTTATTGTTTAGCGGGTGTGTTTAGTAGAGTTAGTTGTCAATTTTTCAAAAATTAGCAGAGACTATGAAAACGGTCAGCATAATCCAGAGAAATAAAATAAAAGAGTCACCTCTGACAGTGATCGAAGTACACTCTAAAATGAGGTTAAAGTAAAATAAAGATTGTGATCAACGCCTTTGAACGTTACAGAGTTGATTTGTTAAACAGAAAGAATGTTATATTTAACATTGGACTACATCCACTCTCGTATATGCAATATTGTACTATATGTATGCCCTGCAATTTCGATCCTCCTTTTGCGAGCTCCGACTTTGCAGATTGTGTTAAATTGATGATAAATATTCTTGAAGAAGACATCTCCTAGTGTAGCCCAGTTGTGATTCTGTACAAACCCTTGTTTACAGTTTTGACCCTTTGAGCATGTTTCTTTAGAACACAGGCCCTGGTCTTAGCAAAGCCTTTGTCCTGCTGTACTCTAGAAACAACTACAGAATTCTAGTATCAATATGTACCAGGGACATAAATACCGATGATTTGATCTATACAAGCTTATAGTTTTGTCAGTAACGATATCACTCTAACTACTGAGTTGTTCACAACTTATGTAGGTTGAAACTGAAGATGGAGACTGGAGATCTTGAAAATGGCCTGACTTTTCCTGAATAATTTAATTACAACTAATAGGTGAACCTTTGATCAGTAAAATATTTATTTCCCAGTCAGAGAGAAAAAAACTTTAAAATCCAAATTTAATCATTTGAGTTGTGTGTGTGTTACTATTTATTCACGTGAGTGGAAGAGTGCTACTGTCCTGTCCGATTGCCCATTTTTGTTTAAGAAGCTTTTGGGTGTTATCATGAACAAGACGTTGGACTAACCATAATGAACAAGACGACGCACTAACCACCAACCACCACCGAAAATCTAACCGTCATAAAATATAGTAACCAAATAAATGGCGCTGTATGATAACTATGCAGGTCGCATTATGTTTTAAGCCTAGATAGCGAATCGATAAATATTCTTTCGTATCAGTCAAATGTGCACAAGCTATGTATTCACTCAAAAGAGAACGCTGTATTTGTACGCAGGATAAGGCACGTTCCTGTGTATATTTGAAAACAATGTCCTTGGAATGCAAATGAAATCATTTTTCTTCGCTCTTTTAAATTAAGTAGTTATCACAATTAAATCCAAACTACAAACAAAATAATTTTCTTCTTCAGCACATGTCAATATGGGATAAGAATAAAATACATGCACACACAAATACATGCATATGTAGGTATGTAAGTATGGATGGACATGCTTGTATTTTTTACAAAGAAAACAAATTATTTTTCTAAACCAAAAAAAAAAATAACTTTTACAAATGCATCGTAAATTGGACATAATTTTCTGCAAAACCCAGTAGCTATATTTCACTTGGTCCATTAAAAGGATATAATTGATGGCATAAACACGAAATCATAAGAATCACGACAGTAGCCAAACATTTTGCTAACCAAGCACTAAAATAATAAGGAATGCGTGCAACACGATGATCACGCAACACTTTATTTTAATCCGATTTATAATTTTAATTTTAATTTTTTTTTTGTAATATGCGTTATTACCTCCTGAACTTGATCCTCGGTTAATAGCATTTTACCGAATTTAATCACTCACTTTTGTGCACAGGCAGAAATATAAAAACTTATCTTTTATTTGTTATTAAATTTATTTAATTACTTAATTAATTATTTATTTAATTAAATCGTACCACAAGAAACCGACGCCGACCGATAATCAACAAAACCGATTTCGACAGTGATTTAAATACGATCTTCCGATATCAAGGACTGTTAATAAACTAAAAATAGAAAATTGTGAAACCAATCAATGCATAATCGAGATACGTAGACACAACCCCAGTAGATATATTCGTGTTCATTTGCATTTGTATTTGTGATGACATTGGTATTTGTGGTATTTGTATCGACAGGGATTAGAATAAAGCCATCGGCAGCGTGTACTACATACAAGCGCAATCATAATCCCATATAGTGTAATTGTCCCTTTTCGAATGCGTACTAAATAGGGCTTATAAAACAGATACAGATTATTTACGGCAGCAACAGCATGTAATTTGATCCCTTCCTGGAAGGCTAGGGACGACAGCGATGCCAGGTCAGACCCAACCGACTGGCCTTTCCGGGAGTTCGTTTATGCCTCTTTATTCATAAGGGATGTTATTTTATTTTATACGCCGCAGTGTCATCAGTTCAGTGGTGGAAATTTATTCCCTTCTCTGTTCCACTTACTTATGTACATTTAAATTTAATGAAGAAAAATCAAGGATTGGTGACCAGAATTGTCCCTTACATAGAAAGATGTTGATTTCTGTCCTAGGGATGTTTGTGCAAGGACAAAGGACATCATTTTTATTGGCTACATAACATTTAAAGGGCTAGTACTTGATTGAGATTTTTTTTCTTCTTGTTTTTCAAGATAGGATGCATTTATGAACACATGCTAAATGTGAAGCTATTAAATAATAAAAAAATACATTGCTTTATGGTATTAATGAGCGGCGTGATATTAATTTGTTGAAAAATATTCTTAGTCGTTGCAACAAATTGAACAAATAATAAACGCATAGATTTTTGTTGTATAAAAAAATTATTTTATGTTAATATTCCTGGAATCATGAAGAAAAAGTTTATGACGGTGTGTACCTACTGTAATATTTACTTTCTTTTCGTTGGAAAGAGCCATTGATGCAAATATTTATCGACCTTTGAAGGAGTGTTGTACTTAATAGCATGTCAGAAAAACAGGAATACTAAAATTGAAAAAATTTAAGTTACCTACAACTTTTTTTTTAATATATTGGTTAGTAAAATGAACCAAACCTGTTTGGAAATAAACAGCTAGACATTACCGGTAACTTGTAATTCCCCGGCCTTAAGGAGATGCTGGGTGGCGTAGTACAGCCATATGATGGAGTAAGCCGAAGGAAATAAACACCATTTAGAATTTGTAAACTCTAATTGTCCGAGAAACATGGTAGAGCGTATTTCAAAATTTCATATTAAAGTGAATATTGGATTATTCTCCAGCAAATTCAGATAACTGCACTATGGTTTTAAACGCTTTTATAAAACTTTTTTTTTCTATACACAAGCAGAGCTTTAGAAATTAGACTTGCATAGTTCACGAAGAACTAGTTAAAAAAAAGACCTCTAACAATTGAGCTAACTAGTTTTCAATAACATTTTATTTCAGTTTATTTAATTCACTATAGTTTAATTGGTTCATTAGTTCATTTACTTTAATTGTTTATTTAGTTCAGCAGTTCATTCAATTCACTAGTTCATTCAATTCACTAGTTCATTCAGTTCACTTGGTTATTCAGTTCACTAGTTCAAAAGTTCATTCAGTTCAGTAGTTGAATAAACTCAGGTGTACTCTGCTTATGAACATATGTATAGTTCAGTGGAAACAACTTTACTACATTGAGCTCTTTTAACATTTTGTGTGCGTATTACCCCTATCTGTTTACAAATCTATGTGCTCGAATCGTACAAGACCGAATTTTCAGATTAGTGAACTAAATGAACTGAAAGAACGAACTAGTTGCGCAAAAACATTTGAACTAAACTGATCACCCTCTGAACTGAACTTAAATGCACAATCACAATGTGGATACACCTTCCATGTCAATCTAATTTTGTGGATATAATTGGTTCGCACTGAAAGAACATTTAAGGGCAAGATCATTAATAGGGATAACTCCAAAAGCGTTGAATAAAAATATTGAGACAGTGCACATCAATTCATGCATTTCATCTATACACCAAGTTTGAAAAAGTGGTCGGTAAAGTACTAGCTAGAAAATTCAGAAAAAGGTGGGATATGTATATTTATAAAACTTTGTGTAAAAAGAAATTAGATTGAAATGCATTTGAATCAATTTCGAAATATGAAAACTTATTTCAAAATTAAGTGCCAAGATGTTTAAATTGAATGTCCTAAGCAACAGATTTAATGAATGGTTTGATCGCTGTGAGGAAGTTCAATGCCCAAAGTTTTGCGAACGTCTGACAAATATTCAAGAGTAAATGTCAAAAGAAAGTTTCTAAAAAAAATTGTTCACTGGTGTCCACTCGTTACTAGTTGGCCTGATATGGCCTTCAGCATTTCCTTTCTTTCGACCATGGTGGTCCTTGCCTTAAAGTATTCGGAAGGCTAAATTTAATTCTAAGTAATTTGGCAGAAGTGAAATGCGACCATTAAATTAATGGATTGGGCATATTCCTTAGAACTATCTATATAAAGAACAAAAGGGTATACCCACCATTCACAGACTTTAAAACTATAGTTTCGTGCTGGTTTTATTTGTCTGCTCTTAACAATCTATAGAATGTATTCTACATTTGCAAACCGTATTTCAAACAGATAATAACTCCCCCTTTACACTTTATGATAGGTTAAGATGAGGTTAACAAAAGCATAATATAGACTGCTACCTCTTTGCCAAAAATGGAGCCAAATCTGTTCTTCTGAGCGGTTAACGACGCTCCCATTCGTATGCTTCGTCCGCTAAGATGTTCTATATTTAGTAGAATGCATTACCTCGACAAACATTACAGAGAACTGCCCTTAACCTTGAGACTACATGAGAATATCTTCAGATATTAATTTTGCCACTTGGCGGAATTCAGGGAAATCTGCCTCCATATTTTGAAAAGAAGAACTGCAAGAACAGACACTAAAACATTTTCAATGTCCCAGTGCTGTAACAAATTAAGGACCACATGTGATAATGAATCAATACACGTTGTGAATTGTAGTCTCGTCCGCCCCGTACCGAACGCTGCACACATGTGCTTTCCAATAAATTAATGTGTCGATTGATCTTTATGTTCCGATGGCGATTTCTAAATATAGAACCGAAACTAATTTTTAATGTCCTTCTCAAGTGCACTGGCACCCATGCACGCATAGTTCACGCAGAAAGATACCACCAAACAGATTTCTTATTCCCTTTCTCGGTCGTGTGGTGGCGTTGAGAAGTTTTCAGCACAAACCATCTGTCCCTGGTGCGATGGGCCCCACAAGGCATGCCGAGGTTTTTAATGAAGACAAAGTGTTAATTTTTGTGAAATCTTTGTGTGCTCAGTACTTGTTGATGCTAGTTTACGTGTTCTGCTGTTTTTAATTGCAACTAATTATCAGTGATGCTGAGCACACAATGGGATGCATAAGCAGTGCATCATGATTATCTACCTCGAGTGGCGGCTGCATGCAATTTCTGAGTGTAGGTCTAATGAAATTATCACCTGTGCGATACGCGAAAGGAATACTTGGTCGTCCTTTTCGGTTTTACCACCACTCGGATGTGAGGTTGTTGAACACGTCTTGCCATGGTGTCTGCTTGTAATTTGCCAAAAGCATTAAAAGTACACGTACGGATTCATGGGAATCGTAGCAGCTACCCAATCCATAAAGTTTTAATGAAATCTAGCAAAATAATGCACGGATCGGGATTAATTTTCTTTCGGAAGGGTGTTTTGTCGGACAATGAAAACCATAAGAAAGCAACAGAAAGGAGCAAACAACACACAACAGCTAGTGCTGTGTACAGTGCGCATCACTGCAGGTGAGAGCCGAAAAGGGCGATTTCAGTTTTATTTAAAACGGATTAGATGCCCTTCTGCCAGTACGAATAGATTGATTTATTGCAAAGACGATGTCCAAAGACAGTTCTTTTATTCGGCCGCCCGCAACGTTTGTCCAACCGTGATAATCGGATAATCCTGCTGGTGCGGTTTGTAAAGTTGGTTTCAAGGAATTTCAACACCACTTTTAATGACGCTATTTGCGCGAAAGGATTAAAATGAGAAAAACAATACTAGGCAAGAATTATTGTCTCTCGTGGTGGTGCCTTGCCTTACTTTGACTAAGGACTATTCTGCAGATACTGGAATATGGAAAGAAGATATTTGTCATTCAATAACGAGAAATAATTATGACAAAGCAACTGTTCTATTGTTTCTTCCATTTCTCACTCTGACATATTCAATTAAAACAAATTGCAACTAAAATTAAAAATGATGGATGGACTTATGAAGAGTAGGAACCAATAACCACAATACAATTCAACATGATAGCAAAAGTGACAGAAATGCTGTTACTACACTGTTACAAGCTCTCAGAAAGGGTTAAACTATTCTTCCAATATAATCAGTCCGATTGGGACCCAGGTTCTCACAGCCATTTGTGTTGGAAGGAGCCTACGGTTTAATGCCATGTTCGAAGGCTTTTATGAGAACTAATTTCGAAAGCTAATAGATAAACGCTTATGGTCAACCGAATATTAACTTTTTAATATTATTCTTAACCTTTTAAACGAAATGTTGAATCCTTGTAAGTTTTGAAGCTAAACTGAACTCTTTTAAACTGAATAATGGACTGCTTCAAAGCTATTTAAGAAGGTTCTGATATTTCTAATTCATAAAAAACCAGTTTGCTTTAACTTTTTGACATATTTACTCTCCTCTGAAACGTTTTACATACATTATTGCTATACCATTTTTGTAAAACCTGTGAATAACCTATAAAAAAGTAGCAATCGGTGGTTAATGACTACTAAAGGCATTTATAACATTAACTCTATGTTCATTTCCACTATTTAAGGAAAAAGGAAAAAATTGTATGCCTGATTTGTCCAGTATGCAGCAGTTTAAACTACTCTCCTTAATATACATATACATATATGTTTGTTAATCTAATGACTAACTGAATGTTTTGATGTTACTCCGGCTGAACTACTGAATATGCAAAAAAAAATTAAAAATATTTGGCGCTATAGGTCCAGGGCATCCCATGAATGGGGAATGGAAGGAAAGCCCTGTTTAATGATAGTTATAATCTCTAATGCTTGTACTTAAGTCCTGTACCTAAGATTCGAACCATGAACCTCCAGTTCGATAATTTGACATACTGACTACCAAGCCACGACACCCATGTTCTCATAGTTATTTCGAAAAATTATGATTTTAAAAGATGACGGAATATGGAAAGAGAAATCATTTTCGGGAGCTCAAGCGTGGACAATTCTAAAAACAGGAAGAGTTTAGCAGCTTTTAGACGAGCTACTGGAATATTTTTCATGGAAGGATCCATTAAAATGTTAGAAGGAACCATTTTGTTGTATTCCTTTAAACAATACATATTTACATACATATGTATGTATGTATGTAAGTTTTTATAAAGACTATATTTTTATAAAAACACTTCCAACTAAGGCGCCATAAGTATCATAATAAAAATCAATAATTAATGACGACAGTAAATTAAGGGAGAACCCCGAGAATAATTAATTTTTGCCGCAAAACAATACTAGCACACAACACCTTTTGACACGGAGTATGACTGAATTACTTTGTCGGTAATTGCTCGATTAAAAACTGCAGTTTATTGGCTTCGCGTATTTATTAATCGATTTTGAGAAAAAAAAAAATACTCATGGATTTCAATTAAAATTGTCTACAACTCACCTGTCTAACTTGTTTGTACTGTTCCTCAAAACTCCAGCCATTGTTCTGCTGTGAAGAGTTGGATGTTTCGCTGGACGTAGATGAATTAGAGGCAGGATTTACTGTTTTCAAATAAAACAAAAAACAAATATTATATACGTAAATTAAAGTAAGAACAAGTATAATATTGAACACATGAAATTAAATATTAAAATTTATGTTTAAGGAGAGATAGATGAAACTATAGTCGAATATGATCTTCCAGGTTTTTTTATATGTAGATGTTCGTGTATTCGTATGTGCATACATATGTATGTCCTTAGTTTGATTGTTTCGGTATATTGGTTTAGCCCCGTTAGGGCTAGAATACGTGATTTTACTTTCGTATTTCCTGTATAGCTGAATAGCAGGACGTTTTAAAGTGTTTTTTTTTTTGTTGTTTTCGAGTTTTCGAAAAAACTACATCTCATTTTTAGGTTAGAAATAAAATTCCGATTATGAAGTGACCACACAGACTGACAGAAAAATTGAATATTTTTTCGTGGATATGTTGAATCGATGCTGCATAAGGACATGTAGCTTTATTTCACTTTCCATTACATTTTCTACAGCACCACTTTACTCCACACTGCTCCGCTTCTGTTCTATTTCACTTTTCCGTTAAACCTCTGCTATATGCGGATAAGTCATGTACGATTGAGCCCTTCGAAGCCAAATTGAATCATTTTTGTTCATATTTGTTGAATTACTGTTACAGATGCTTGAAAAAGTAAACTTTTTAGTTTCATAGTGTTGACGCAAGCAGATTTTTTAGTTGTTGTTTAACATTATTATTTTGAGATGGGAGATATTAGGAAAAGGATAATGTTCATCATAACCAAAGTGGATTTCACAACTGTAGATACATTCCACAAAATCAAACCCGCCTACTGACTTTAATCGAACAAAAATTACCACGAACGCTATACTTAAATGAAATGTACATATCATTAAATAAATTGCCCACCTGTTAATTATTAAAAATTTTTACATTCAATTTAAAAAAAACAACAACATAACGATATACAGGGCATCAGACAATAAAATATACAATTTAATTACTCTTGACCAGGAAATTGAGTTTTTAACCTTGGCGAGCGCATTTGAAGCATTAAGAGCTATTTTGTGACGAACACAAGACCGCTGGCCAGTCTGAGCAAAGAGTTCACATAAATTATTATGAATGATTTGGACACATTGCCTCGCGCAAGTTCAATAGCTCCGAGAAGTCAACACTTGAAGACAAAAACAAAAAGTCTGCATAGGTATGCCTAACGCTATAATTTTGACCAATTAACAAAGCGTTTTAATTATACCGCTGTTAAGTATCCATTTACACAAAGGCGTGCAGGCAAAGTGTTGTACACGGGAGAGTGAGGAATTTATTCAGAGCAGCATAGTACTGGTGGGGGACTTACCGTCTTTTGTGCTTGGGGCTGAGGGCGACGTGAACGAGAAGCCATTCGGCATCGATTGGGAACTCGTATGTGATTGCGACTGTTGCTGCTGCTGCTGTTGCTGCTGTTGGTGCGTAGATAGCATGGTTTGCTGCGGCTGCGGTGACGGCTGCGATAAATTCTGCGGGGAGTGATTGAACGACGTGTGAGAAGTTGACGGGATTGTGAACGCTGTATTGATGGGGGTTGGAATGACGTTTGAGCCAAAGTTTCCATGTGCTGGATATTCCTGGTCCTGTAAAGTGGGGATATAAATTCAATCGTGTCTAAGTGACGCAATAGATTTGTGATTTACTTACCATCAGGCCGACTTTCATATCACGGACCTGCATCTTCAGTTTCTCCAGCACATCATTGTGCTGCTGTTGCAGATTTGGGATACTGTGCAATCCGCCCATGCTCATGAAATTTCCCAGTGCGCCCAGCGGATGATTCGTGGCGAACTGTGCATGATGGTGACTGCAAGCCAACGTGTTAGTTGTTGTGAATCATTTTAATGTTACTAAAGTATGTACTACGTACCTCATTGGAATTTCTGCGTTGTGTTGTTCTGGACTCCTGCCACCACCGATACCTCCATAGTCCATACCCAGACCGTTGACCATCGATGCGTTTAATCGGCTGGTATTCTCGTCATCAACCGACTCGCAGTCCCTCATGTCGTCCTCAGAGTGTTCGTCGTTGGACTGCAAAGAAGTATAGTAAATATAAAAACTCATGCCGTCCAGAACGATTGCCGCGATTTATTGGTACATTTATTGCAACAACCGGACAATATTCCAATCTCATTGAAAGCAACATGAAGCACAGATCAAAACATGCTATACTTGACTATCATCATTGTCAACCTCAGGGCAATCATTTGAATCGCAGTTTGATTTGTACAACATGGGCACGCGTGCTGCGACACAATTGAGTGTCATTTGTTAGTTTTATGTTCTCCATTGGCAACGGCTGGCTGGGCAGGAAGTATGGTTTTCAGACCGCAAAGAAATCTTTGCCAATAGGGTTTGATAGGCAATACCTGTCGGTAGCGCAGTATACTCCGGCGATGTGATTTAATCAGAGAATGCAACGTGACAAAGGAACAAATGCATTAAGTAATGAATGAATTAGACACAGAGTATATGTACATACGATGTTGATAAACTTGGACGTTCATCGTTTACAATCACGGATTCTAGTGTTCATCGGAAGAAGTGTTTTTGTACATTTTAACATCCATAAGTGATGGAAGATGATGCGGTAATTGACGGCAGCATTTACATAAAAGAAAACAATCTAATAGGTCGGAAAGCGTTTAACATTAACATCGAATACACAAAAGTTTGCATAACATAAAATCTTTCATCAATTTTCCTTAATCCCCCTGGGGCAGTCAGTAATTCCTATATTCGTTTTACTACTCATTTGGTCTTACAGAATGAGGATTTCGAACCAAGTTGAAGTCAGTTCGATTTAGTGAGGTAAGATTTGCATGGAAATTGAAAAAAATAAATAAATGAAAGTTGAATGCTAGTTAACAATCGCTCCTTTACATAGACCCAAGTTCAATTTTCAATCAATGCCCTAAAGCTCATTGAGCCGTAAAGCTCACTGTACCCATTTTCCATATAATAAAGATCATTCTTACGTACCTATGTATGTACTTCGAATGCTATGGACCTCCAAACAACAGAACCGATTAACTGAGTTATAGGCACGAGAGTGTGTCTGTGAAGTTTGGTCAAAATCACAAAGAAGTTTTTCACCTTTGTAAATTTTAGTACATTTTGCAAAATTAAAGGATTAAGACCCGACGTGTCCTATCTTTTGATCCGTGAAAGTACCTAATAGTAACCGAGCTTATGCTTCTCATTGACTGAAGTGATTTTCAGAGACGTTTCAAAGTCTTTGCTCTTTATGGATTTCAACCAACAAAAAACCACTAATTACTGCTAAAAAAAACAAGTAGTTAAATTAAGCCTTTTGTTAACATTGAATTTGCAAAAAATTAACATATAGATTGGTCCGTTGACAAATACTTTCTTAATATTTTATTCTCATGGTGTACAAGTCTTAAGCTGCAATATGTTGGGCACACATTCAAGTGTAGTACGGCTTCCGCAATAGACTCACAGTCGGAGTTATTTTTACAGATTAAGTAGAGGGGAATTCCAAACACTGTAATTGATAATTTAATTGAACACGTGCCTCGCCTGTGCCAAGAAATATTATAGAACAAGAGTTATTGGACAAAATATTAAATTTTGGTATAAAAACAAAGAAATTCATTTAGTTTTCCACATCCGAAAAGGTGAATTTAATGCTTTGGCTTAGTTAAAAGATTTGTCATTAATTATTTATTTTTGCTTCGATCATAGTTAAGAATATAAAAAAAGTTAAAATCTTAACGAAACGAAAAAATCCGGAATGATTTGCAAAATACTTTACATACATAACTAAGAAGTTGGAAAAAATGGTCGTTTAAAAATATAGCTAATAAAAGAATATCAACATTGTTAAGACGATCCTCGAAAGGATATCATTTTTAGAACTTCAACTTTAAAGTGTGGGAGACATATCAATAGATCTCTCGTGTTCTCAATTCGTCCAAAACAAACAAATTAAAAGAAGACAGGCACCATAATTTAAATCATAGATAAAGTAATAGAAATCAGGGCTTAATCTTCTTGATAGCCCCACAGCAGATTTAGGAACATCAATCTTATATAATATGTACATATAACAGTAAGCGAAACTTGACACAACATATGTAGATTGGTCGACCATTTCTCTCTACCTACCTGCATACATGTCTATAATAATAATTCACAATTAATTGTGACGCCGAGAAGAGTTCATAACTTTATCGTTCATTTCCTCTGTATCACCATAAATGTGTTCTTTCTAAACAAGAAAAACTAGGCCTTATCCTCAAAGTGTATTAATTTTTTTCTTTCCTCAATTTGCAAATCCGTGTTATTTATTCAACTCTAGCAAGCGTACTAGGTGCCATGATTCAGAGGCTTGTGCATGGGTCCACTTATGTTTGAAGACTAGAACACACAATGATAAATTTTTGCCAAAAAGTTGTTTCTTTTCTTAATAATTCATTGTTTAGTAAGCACATTGGCGTTAGCTTTGCTGTACAGTTTTAAGGACTTCAGCTAGGCACGTTATTACTAACAATATAGATCACTGATTGCGATAATAAACCTTCACGGACTATTATCTAAAACTTTTCAGTCACAAAGCAAACTTACATACAATATATCAATAAATGATGTAATAAATTTGATTCAAAACACATGGAAAAAAATCAAATTAAAATCTATACAGGTATACAGTCATCAACTTTTCAACAAAGGTTAATTGTCTAGATAAGAAATGAATTTATTTCATTTGTAATATTATTCCGTGAAATGTAGGTATAATTTTTAATTGCAATAAATTAGTGTCAGTCAGGTACCTTAGTCGGCATTAATGGCGACAATAGCAATAAATCAATATTGTCATGAACATTTTTAGAACAATATGATATTTTAATAGACATCGAGGTCGTACCTCGTGGGTACAATGTAAGACTACTATTTTGCAATTATAATCGTATATTCAAATATCTAAGTGTCGGCTGTATTCTCTTTAAACATTAAAAACTAATTACGCTGCTCTGCTCGGGTTCTTATCAAAATGTTCTATTATTTTCGTTGATATTGGTGACGGTATTTACGACTTTGAGACCTATAACAACGGAACGTACGTAAATATAAAATTTAATGCAGGTGCTGTGTGGAATTTTTGTTTGTAATTTGTTTTTATCGTACGCAAACCGAAATAACGAAAATAAATCCGGTTACGATAAAAAATAATTCAAGGAAAATGTAAGGTTGACATATTTTATAAAATACACGATTTAAACATTCAATACTGGGGTATTACGAATTTTAATGATTAGGTTTAGAAGGTTGGGTGGAAATAAGGAAGAATAGTGTACCACTATTGGACTAGTTAATGGGTCTGCCTCTAAATGCTTATGACTTTGCTGTTAGTATTCTTGAGATGTATATAGTAAGTGAGTAGGAAGTTACTATTGTTTATAAATTTGTCTCGTAGCAAATTTCAATATCAAATATATTTAGAATTTCAAACACAGCGTCTTGCACAGTGGCACCAACTTAACTCAGAGAAACGATATTATGATCATCAGCTTCGACAGTTTTGCCTGCCAGTGCAAGACTGCTATTGCGAAGCGACTCAATAAGGGAATTCCGCGAGTTATTACTAAAAAGTTGACAAGTCTCACTCACAAAAGTGTACTAATTTTGAATCACACAACATAACCATCTGCCAAATGATAAGTCAATCGTATTCGGAAATATGGAAACATATACTAAATGTGGGAGACCCATTGGACAAGCAAAATTCTCGAATCCGGCGAACAGAAAATCTATGTCATCCAAAAACTTTCAAAAAAGTGATAGTTTGTCGTGTCAATCGTTTATTACTGGTTTGGAATTAAACGTCAATTCTAAGTAAAGTTTAAACCCATTGACGTTCAATTATACTTCTTGACTTCGGTCGCACTGTCGCATTGTGGTTAGAACTCTTCAAGACAAATGTCCTGAATTGACAAGTACATAAGTAATTTCTTCTGACGCATCAATTTTCATCAATTGACGCCATCTCGGGAACAAATTTGTATATATTGCTACTGACTTGTAATATTTGTGATTTTAAACCTACTAGAAGTTTTCTAGAAAATTTTCCGTTAAATAAATTCATTAGGCGCGTTTCGTATTCTAGGCCTACTTTTTGAAACCTAACATATGGCACAGAAAACTGACTGAAAAGTTAATGACACTTGATGTGGCATAACTTGCATTCTCACTGCCTGTTAAATAATATATTGGTGCTGAAAGTATCTTAGTAATAATTTTATTTGTATAAAAAAATATAAAAAAGAATTGGGTCCGCTAAATAGACAACGAGATTTATTAATTTTATGAAAAAATGTTGACTTCAATTAAAACTTTAGACTTGGTTAGCTGCTTGATCTGTTTTGATATTTCGCAAACTGAATTAAAATGTAGGGAAACTTTTCTTACCTAGAAATCCAGTCCACTAGCTCAAAATGCCTTACTTTTCTGTACAAGAACAAGTCTTACAAGTATTTTTTTTTTAAATACTTAACGAACCGTAAGTTCAGCTGCATTTTCGATTTCTGATTAGAGCCATACTCTTAGTTACACGTCGCATTAATAGTCTTGAAGCGGATATTTTCTTTTTTTGAAAGCAGGATCTTATTAATTTAGAAACCGTTGCCGTTAAGGCCACATATTCATGTAACAATACGATGACCTAAACAGTGTAACGGAGAACGTTACCTAGGTTAACTTCGCTTACGCGTTTAGACTTACACTTATTGGTTCCTTCATCGGCTGAGACAATACTTCTAAGGAACTAAAAACTCTCTACTCCCTTAACCGTTTGTCCCATCTGTTGACCCATATTAGGTCCCCGTGGAAATAAATATAAGTTTAAATAGACTGTCTCTTGTGCTCAAGCAAAATAGATCGGTCAGTAGGAATAATCGAAGAATTTTCCAGCCGACCCACACCTCAAATCAACAGCTTCCTTAGACAATGAGTCAAGAGCCTAGAGGCAGTGAAACAGCTTAATATTTCGAGAGATTTCGACAGTTCCATACCAAAGCATGTGATACGATGGGAAATGATAATCTAAGATGGTAGAATGTCGGAATAGTAAATGCGGCAGAGGGGGAAAACGATAGCAATTTGACCGCGAGTATGGATGAAAGAGATGTCCATAGTGTGAAAAACACTTTCAACTAGCAAAGTGTGGCGCCTACGTTTCGTTAAGACCTAGGCATCTGACTCACATGAAGGAGTTAACCTTAACTGTCAGGTGGCCCCACAAACAATTAACTACTAACTGCATCGTACGGTCAAAATCCCAAACAGTTAACCCACACCCAAGCATAGTCAGTTACATAAATCGGGAACCGTGTGAGAGATGAAAAAAACATAACATCAAACTTTAGAATACCTACCTGTTTATACGAGCATACTTAAAATAATTTTCGCTCTAAGTCAAACTGTTCAGTCAAATGTCTAAAAATATTGATTTCGATTCCAGATTTTTTTTTTCCTGAGACTTTTGTTTTATTATACTTTTTTTCTACATAACGAGGTAACCATTATTTCTGAGGTAACCCCGAACGATTGCCAATTTATTGTTGGAGGTGACAAGAAGAACTGATTGGGTTCCTTATGTTGTTTAATCTGTAATGCAGATATGAACATACATGTGGTATCAAAGACTGGGAGGTAGACTGGAATAACTTATGTAGGTCTTATACATACATATGTATGTATGTACATACTTCCTAATATAAGGTACATATACAATATATTTTTATTTTTTTAGATTTGAAATTATTGAACGTTAGCTCATCCGTTATCTGGCTATTAAGTCAATAAGCAAGTCATTTTCAAGATAAAGAGTGTGAACATACTTAGGTTTTACATTAACAGTCCTTGCATAAAGTCACTAAAATAAGTTCTGAGTAAAATTTTAATATAATACAAATTGTCATAACAAGAGGAGTGATTATAAGATAATCGTACAAAAAATTGCTAAAAACAACATAATGTTTGCATGTGTGTGAAGTAGTACCTTTTTAGTAGGTACAAGCCGAACTAATACATGTACGATGTATTTAGGTACAGTTTGTGTAAAGGCTAAACTATCAAATGAAATACCTACAGTAAAAATTCTGAAAAAAAGAAATCTATAAAACAAAGAAATGGAAAATAAAATAACACGCTTTCGAATAACAATTGTAGATAAAAATTCATGGGAATTCTCAGATTTCAATTGCCAATACCTACTCAAGTGGCTATTAAGCATATGCTAGGCTTATGTTTCGGATTATGATACTCGCAAGAAACAAAAACGTCGCAGGATTTATGACTGTTCCCTTGCACTCGCAACCAAATTATGTATGTATGTAGGTATACGCAAAGGATAATGAAATATCCAGACAACAATAAGAAGATGTCTCATGTGTTAAGCATCGTTTGGTAAACTTCCGGGAAATGTTGATTCTCTACATTTATGACTCCAACAATGATCATGAAAAACGTCGCGACAAAATGAACAATTTTCCCTGCCCTGTTCGGCAGCACGTTTCAAACGGCAGCTACAAGTAGTAGTAGTAGCTTCGTACGGAAAGAAATGTATTCGTGGATAAATTAAGTTCATTAATCGACAGTGTGTGTACGAATCAACGAATAAAGGGCGGGGCCAAAAGTGCTCATACCCGTTTATTCGCTTTATTATCCGCTTAATATATCATAGTGCTGCTTTCGAATCGTGCAATTGCATTCATGCGCGCCCGAGATAGCTGCCGCCGCGTGGGGAACCGATACTCGTTTTCAGTGTCGTTTTTTTCCGCTTTTGTATCTGTGAGGTTGTCGGTAAACAACAACGGCATCGATTCGCTTTACCGATGCTTGATTGTCTCTTCACGTATTCCATCCACCATGTATGTACATACATTTGTGTACGAGTATCTGTATTTCGTTCGTTTTTCTTCATTCAGTTGCACGGTGGTGATTCCAAAGCAGAAAATTCACGCTATCAGCAGATGCCACAAATACAACAACTCTCTAGCTGTCTGGTAGATTGCTTACTGAACTGCTGTTGGATCGTTGCCACCATGCGCAGCTCCATCATCGGCGAAACGAAGGGATTTGCTGGTGGTATTCGTTGGGGCTATTAATGTGCGCTCTTTAATGTGACCTCTCATAGGTGTGCAGAAAATGTACATACACGAAAGTAGTTGGTAGACATACATACATACATATGTACATACATATGTATCTACCTACAGAGTACTGTCCCAGCGAGTTTGAATTTATTTCGCGGAAAATATGTGAAACGGTACCTTGAGAAAATTTCAATAAAAACAAAACACAAAACCTATTTACTTGGATAGGTAGAACAAACCATTTAGAGAACGAATCTAACTTCGTTTAACACTAGGTACATACATATGTACATACATACTACATACATAAGTTTCATTCGAACTAAATGTAATTATACAAATTTTTTTTTTAGACAAGTGTATTAAAGTACACATGTAGAGATATACATTAATCCATCCATGTACATACATATATGCATCACATACGTAGGTATGTATGTGTACATTAGATAAATGGTACAATATTGCCGACGGGAATTCGATTCCAAGCTGATAGGTAGATAAATGTATAATCTAAACCTTTTTGATTTACTCTTTGAATATGTACATATGTACATATGTACCTACATATCTATGGATTACAATTGTTTTACGTGTACACACCTCCATTTACGTACATCTAATGATTTCTAATCTTTAAACAGAGTACAGGTTAGAGTTCATCAAGTCAAGATTCGCACAATTTTTTAATCCAAACAAAGGTCCTAAATACGAAGGAAGCTTCTTGAAACATTTTAATAAGTTTTAATCCTAATCTTACATGATACCTACATATGTACTTATGTATGTACATACTTAAAGTTACTTGGGAACATTCTCAGAAAAATAAACTGTTCGTGTAATTTCTTCACAATCAATCTGTTAAAATAGTTTTCGAAAAAAAGGCACCAGCTTTTACATATGTACATAGGTACATATGTACATATGTATGTGTGTCTGAAGGTCAATAGTCCATATACTATGTGACAAAATCTTTATAGGTAAAGAGATGACAAACCGAGCGACGAGTAACCGAGGGCAATAAACCTAAGACCCTAAAATCCAATTCTTGTACATACACTCATCCATACAAAGGTACTATATGCATGCATATGAAACAGGTAAATTAAAAATATTATTCTTTTTTGTTTGAGTGGTAAACACAGGTAAAAAATGATTTGTGAGTAACCGAATTCAATGGAACAAGTGTCCTTTTAATTTTTGAAAACTCAAAAACATATATGTACATACATGTACAATGCGACTGTTTTTGCCATCATTAATTACTTTAAAAATTAGCAGCAAATGAAAATATGGAAAAACGACTTCTGTAGACTGTGGAGCAGTGACAAAAATCAACATCCCACTGTATGTAGGTAGAATGAATCATTCAAAACTGTTAAATCAAAACAAAATAATAATAATATCGACTACTGGACTTTTCTGTAAGATTTTGTAAGATTTAAACGAGCGTATCCCTGATGATTCAAAATCATTTTGTCGAGCAACTGCTCCACAGATTAATTAGTCTTCATATCATCATGTACAAAATCCCATCTGCCAACTTGTGTGATCAGCTAAAACATTTTGTCATCACCCTTATTGCGTTGCAAAACTGTGGTTTCATGCAAGGATAATTTACAATCAAGTGAAAATTCACACTTTACTAAATATACATACATATGTATGTACATATATGAAAATTCAATTTGATGAACCGAATACTATCATTCTATATCGGAGTTATTCGGATAATCCTTAAATTCAGCAACTGATAGCACAATCTGAATTGGACTTACACTAATAGATTAAAGATGTGAATTTGGGTACGCCCCAACTACAGATTATCTACTTCTTTTTCCAAGCAGAATTTTTAGTATCTTGCTCGGATCCAGGTAGTGCCTTAGGAGAAACCCCAGATTTTCAAGTACCTTTAAAAACCCTCAGCACCTTTGACATTAGTCTAAGCTGGTATGGAACTGTCTTTAAACGACCCTACAGGTAACTGTGTACAATAAATTCACATTAATTACTCTCTAATATACTAACTCCATAAAATTTGTGTTACGGAATTGAACATGTACCAACTATGCCCTGAGGACACTAAAACTGTCGAACATATTCTGATGTTGCCTCAGCACAAACAATCCTAAGCTTTTTTCATAAACTTGATTTCAGATAGTAGGCAAAACGACATATTTAAGAGAATATCACAAAAGATAAAACAAAGTAACAACATCGACGTATCGGACAAACGTTACTCTCGACAGATAGTAACTTTAGGTTAAGGACTTTGAAACAGCTATAAATCTAGACACCAGTCCTGAGACAGAACGAAAATTAATGCTAGCCAATCGATGCTTCTTTGGTCCAAGAAAACAATTGTGTAGAAAAGCACTCTCTCTAACAAACCATTGTTCATTCCAGTCCTGCTCTACGGGTCAGAGGCATGGGCTTTGCCAAAAATGGATGAGGTCGCTTTCGGTTGTTATGAGAGGAAAATACTTCAAATACAATGACTTAGATAGTCGTCCAGTGCTCCCCGGAGGATCGACTACGGGAGACAGGAAAAACTTGCCTGAGGTGACGCCCTCAATTGGAAAGGAGCTCAATCAACTTGATTTGTGCAACTGAGGCAGGTGACAAAAGATCGAACTGATTGGAGAGGCTTAGTGGTTGAGATCCAGGTCCACCTCGGACCTTAGCGTCACTTTAAGTAAGTAAAGTAAGCACAAAAGGTGGATCAATAGCCGAAATGAGTTATTACAACTTTTTTCAACAATGACATTGACTATATGTTCCGGTTTCGAGAACAGCCGCATTTTCTGAAGGAAGGAGAGTCTACAACAAACTTTACGATGAAATTGTCCATTGGACTTTTATGGGACACTCTGGAAGTTTAATAGAGTAATACAACCCCTCGTATTAATAGAAAGATATATGATTGTTTCTTAAAGTACTTTACTCCGACCTTCAGCGCCAGCTATGCAAGTAAACAGTATTAAAGTTTTAGAAATTTGATCAGGTAATGATACTGGTATTCTGAATAAGTTGGAACCATGTTATGTACTTTATCAGTGGGAGCACTGACGGGTCTATTGTGAGTTGCTCTAATAAAACTCCAATAGTTTGCTTGTGTGTTCTGTTGAATCATCCAGGTCTTTAGCTTGAGTTAGGACCTAAGCTAGTGTCTACACATGCAAATAAATTATTATTTAAAATGTGAAGTAGACCGATACCAGCTTATATATGGCTAGTTTGGATGACTAGAAGTTGAGCTTTGTTGTACCTGACAAGGGTAATTTTTTCTGTTCAGAGTTATGATAAACTACTGTAGCTAGTGAGTTGTGGCTAGCCACAGCAGCAAACAAAAAAAAAACAATTGAGATATGTCAAATATACTCAGAGCCCAGATTGCAGCAACACCATTCGATCAGGCAGAACACCCGTGTTCTTTCTAAAATTGTTTGTCAACTTACCTATCTAACCCGGAGAAGGATTTCGTTATATAGGGTGACCAGATACCAATGATATTTTTTTTCAACTGTTGTGTTTCAGAACTTGTCAAAGTTACCAATGACATTCGGCTGTCAAAATATTCAGTAAGGTTCGCCATTTCATCATGCATAGTTTCACACTTGCCGAACAACCAAAAATTATTAAAAAATATCGAAATTCCGGCTCAGTTGTAAAAACGCAAGGTGAATTTTGTTGTCCGGTGATGGCTTCAGTGTGCAGGCCATTCATCGCACCGTAGAAGAGTTTGAGCATGAGTACACTCTTTTGGACATTAAACCACCAACCGGGCAGAAATTGGTAGGAAATGAAAAAAATATAGCCGGTATCGTAGAAGACCCAGAAATGTGAATTCGGAGCCGATCAGTAGAATTAGGCCCTTATTGTGATTGTCGATTGCGCCGATTGATTTTAGCTATGGTATTGTGTAACTCAATCGATAGAGGAATATGTATGTTATATATAGACTTTTGCAGATTTTTTCCGGAATATTGAGACTTTCATTGACTGTATGCTTCTGTGGTATTCCAGTGATGTTTAATTCCACTTCAGACTCAATATTCACTGATATATCAGGATTTTGATTTTCTTCACACCCTTCACTTTTCTGGCCGAATTCAAGACCATGCGGATCTACATAAGTAGGTATTTATTTCTAGAAGATTTAAGACATTTTCTTCCAATTAAAATAACTTAAATCTTATACGCATCGATAAGAAATTTGTGATCGACAACAAACGACTATCAAATCGACAAGTATCAATCACAAGCAAAATACACAATACCAAAATGTTGGCCGGAGATGCGGATTTTGGCCAAAAAATCATTTTGAAAAGGCCCATTTTTGGCTCAGCGGCTATGGTAACAAGCAGAATTGCCATTTTAGAAGCGAACACAATCCACAAGTGTTCGACCAAGCATCAACGCATTGACTGTTTGGAGCGGTTGATGGCATGGCGGCATCATCGGACCCTATTTATAGAGCGATGTTAACTGACTTTCCGTGACCAAACTTCGACAACATCGATATATCCAAGAAGATGGCTCTGCTTGCCATATACATACATATGTATGTAAGTAATGCAAGGCTCGAAGTTGTGAAGGAGAATTTTAACGACTGGGTCATCTCACGGCGAAGGTTTATAAATTGGCCACAGCGATCATGCGACTTGCCACGAGTTCAGGGCCAACATTCGAGACACTATTTCCGGAATAATGCTGTACGTACGAATATTGTACCGAGTCATCAAAAATTGGGCCGACCGCTTGAAGCACTGCCAGCGAAACCGAGGCGGCCATTTGAATGATGTGCTCTTAAAGCCAAAACGTTGTTATTTTTTCCCTATCGTTCTTAACTGGTCGCCCTGTACTTAAAAGGGAAAAAAGTACCTGTCGCGAAATCATGGAAAACGTCATTGCCGCAGAAGTAATGACATACGCAGGACGACACAGTTTATACATACACATATGTAGATTCAGCATAGGGCTCCACAAATTAGTCATTTAATTCAAGTTGTGGTCGACAGTGTTTACTTCAGTACGTTTGTTTTTAATGCTGGCGCTCCGCAGGGAGCTATTCTATTTTTCTCAAAGTAAAAATGCTCCCAACCCTACCAACCCATTTAAATGTGAACAAACGGACGACCAACCGAATGAACTTAAAAGATTCCACATGTATACGAATGAAAAGTACCTTATTACGTATACATATAGTATATATGAATTATAAATACTAACTTAATTAATGTTCTGTCATCTTTTTGCAATTTATAACCATACCAGAAGAAATCGTTAAATTGTAATCTAAACCAGCAGCCAGGCTTGACTACAATTCCAATAAAATCACACTTCCGCGATTAAACCCATTTGGATCTGAGAAATGGCTTTGAACTACAACTGTGCCCCTATGAGCGCCTAATTAACTTTCTCCCATAAGTACATAGTTTGATAGTTTGGTGTCGGTCTCGATTTTCCTTGACCTTTTCACATTACGATATTTAAAAGTAATTGAAAATAACCATCACCCACTATCATTGCAGAAGTACACAACTATGCCAATTGACACATGGTGGCGCATGACCTCCTCCAAGTCAATTTCACAGTTTGTGGGAAATGTCAAAACTACCGATGGAAATAAATAAAAATGACAACTTTATCTCATAGTTCCAATCAACACAAAAACACACTCAGATATTATGCTGGTAGGTGAAATTTGCACACACAAAGCATCTGGGTTCTACGGGTTGTCTATACGAGTAGATACAAACAATATATTCCAACCTCCTCCCTTCACCGTTCAAAGACCATTCATGTTCATTTAACTACAGCTACCTGTTGTCATCGAGCTCTCTGCTTTAGTCATCCATTTGGGCTGAAATTGACTTCCATTTTACTTTGGATGGGCGACTCGACACTCTTCTCACTCATCGTTGAATCCGCTCAAAAGCGAAACACGTGCTGTACGTCAGCACAAAAAGTTCCCACATTAAATCTTCTCGCGCAGGGTGCCACAAATCACACAGATTCCATTATCTTTTAGCCTCCCGTTGGAGTCACGAAAACAACCAGCACCAGCCACATATAGAGTTCGAACCACTTATCTGGAGCACGACGACACTGGCGGCGTACCCTTCTGAATTGGTGCCATAAATAGTCCGCATTCCCACTCATTTAAGGGGCTCGCCAGACGCAGAGACGGTGTGTGTGGTTCGGTTCACTACTGCTACTCGTCGTCATCATCAGTTCTCAACTCAGATGTTTTGTTGTGAAAAATGTCAGCACTTACAAAGACCGGCGTGGAAAGATTTTTCGTGATGTGACGATTCGGTTTGCACCTGCTGTGAACCTATCAAAAGCTCTCTCACTGGGAATTTCTTGAGTTTTAAATTTCGATTTCAACACGTAACTAACAGCAGGCGATCCAGTGGACCAGCGAGCTCACTAAATAATAAAATTAACAGATTCGTCGACACAAATCATGATATCTACAAATTAGCGCGAAACGGTGCGGAAAGTCGACGATATTTGCATTTTATCGCAACATGCAGTTGATGCCCTCAATTAAAGCATTGATCGTGAGTTGTTATAATTTAATTAATATTACACTACAAATATTGTTAATGTACTGTTGCGGCCATTTGGAGCAATTTGACTTTCACGTAACCTTAATTATTCCTTACTTTAATTCTTATGTACATACATGTGATTGCCGCAACGTCATCTAATTTTGATGGGGCACCTTTACAGCAGGCAAACCGTGACTAATGACTTTTAGGAACTTTTAGGTTACTTTAGGTTTACAAACAAACTTTTCTCGACATCCCTTTAATAGTTCTTACTAAATCTGATCCCCTTCGATTTTGCGACTGACATACCTTAACTGTCTTACCGACAAAAAGAGAATCCGTCGTACATCGGTCCGACACATTCGAAAACTGGTTGGTTCCGTGAGGGAAGATGTCGAGTATCCGTTACGGAATACGTGTGAAACGAAACGAGTCAGGAAGATTGTTACAACAGACAGTTAACTTCCGTAATGACACCAACGGAGTAACCATGGGTTGCACAGGGTGTCGCTTTGCTACTCCAGTTACAAAGTTTTAAATAAAACTAAATTTTCTTTGTTAGAATTAAAGTAAAATTTAGTTAATAAATAAAATATGAATAAATTACTAATCATTAAGCTAGGTTACGTCGAAAGACATATGTTAAGAATTAAGTTTAACTTAGAGCGCCCGTAGTCATAACGTAGTTAAGTTAGTTAAGCTAGTTTTAAGCACTTTCGTCTAGCTTTAAGTTTTCTTTTCCTGAAGTAATTAATAAAAATGCGTTAAAAAAAGGGGCGCTTTGCTAAAGTGGAACAATTGTGTTTATAAGGATAGTCTTTTAAACAAATAGATATGTAGTAGGTAAGTGTATTAAAAGCATGTATTAAAAACATGTATAAAGGTTTTTCGTTACTGTCTAATGCCGTTTAATGCTCTTGGATGTTTGTCACTCGTTCGCGAGAGGGGGGGTCGTGAAAAAAGTTAGCTGTGTTGTCTAGGAATTAAGCCTGGAAACCCTTGCTCCGTAGTCCAACGCACTAACTACTTGCGCCACGGCGCACACACATATACATATATATGTATGTATGTATGTATAAGAAAACTAGTTTGATCTCAAATGTGTCGCCAATATATTAATCACTAAACGCGCACAGATAATTTAGTATAAATAATTATTTGCTTTCAGAAAATTTATGCTTTCGTTTATATTGAACGATTTATTTAATTCTTTAATATTTTAACTCTCACGCCAGATTTGCTGATTTATAACAAATAATTTGTCTGTCTATCAGAATTTCAAATTATTAATAAATGTTCTAATCCAAAAGAGCAAATAAATAAGAAATGTGCCAATTTCACTTCCTTTCCTCAGTATAAGCATAAACGTCAAAATTTTATGTTTATAAAGGAGATGGATGAACACGTACACAGGTATACATACATAGATACATATCTTACATCCTATGTATCTAAAAATGTTAAGAAGAAAACTTTCTCCAGTATTATCTTGCTAGCGTACAAATCATCGCTTACTTAAACCTCTTCAGGTGTGGGGTTCGGAGCAATTAAGATAAACCGAAAGCATACTTTGGAAATTATCCGGGCGGATTCTATATACATTCTCCGCTATAAAGTTGGAGAATTTGAAAAGGTGGATAGATCGGGTCTTTTCGTTCTTTAAGTTTTATGGGCAGAATAAAAGTCAGTTGTTTAGAGTAGCCTACCATCTATTTTTAAAACTCATTCATATTAAAAAAATAAGTTAAAATCCTACAAAAACTGCTTCACCCCCAATATAATAAAAAAGTATATGCTTTTTTTTTTCTGAATTAGAGATTACAAGTTCTTCTAACCACTAATTTATTTATTGTCACTATATATTTTCTCAGAGGGAAAAAGTCAGGTGCTATAAGCTTCACAAATTTAATTCTTACTAGTCTTAAACTACGCAAAAGAATTTTATGTACGATACTATAAAACAAGTTTAATCCCACATGCCTCCAATTATGAGCAATTGAATTAAATTTTATTTCGTATTTGTATGTATGTATATATATGTACATTTGTAGTATGTACATTTGTATGTACTAAAAAGTTTGTTTAATCGAGAAGGTTACTTCAAAAGGTATTTAACTTTTAATATGTATGTACATATGATCTGTGCAGGCTGCTTATTTAAGACTTTTTTTTATATCAATTGGCATCATAAAAATTACCATTTGTTCGATTGCTTAGGATATGCATTTTCATTGCAATTAATTGCAGAACAAAATACTTGATTACACTTTTATTCTTTGCAAAGTAATCGTAGACAATAAAAAAACCAATTCAAAAGAAAAAGGTTTTCGATAAATAAAGTCTTCGGTTTTCTCTTTTCTTTTTTCAATGCTGTGTAATATAGGTAGGTAGAATAAACTGAAGCCAATTTCGTTTCGAATGGTACTAAATTTTAATTTATATCCATGCAGCTTTCAATTGAGGATTTTACAATCAGAATAGAACACATGAAGACATGGCTAGATTATTCTCTTTTATCAAACATTGTTCGATTCGATCGGATCAGGATACAAAGCTAGGTAAATATGTAGATATTACAAAAAAAAATACACCTACAAGCGTCATTCCACTGTAGTACATATGACATTGTAGTACATACTACCCAAACATTAAGTCAGAAGTGTTAAGATCACTAAGCGAATTACTTGCGGTAATAGGCTTCGCACATAAGCTAACTTTTTACCAATATATGAATATATATGTACATACATACATGTTTGCCTACATTAGACTGTAGATTGTACTTTACAAAGGTAGCAGCATCAATACGAGTTTTATTTGAAATCTATAACGACAGAAGCGATCGTATACAGAACCAAGACACTAAGGACAACCAATGCCTTTCGAGGCACAAATTACAAAGTGGGTTATATTATAGTCAATGACAAATTGACGAACAAAACATTGGAAATATTTACAAAACCAGAAAAATGGGAGCATGAACATAAAATGGAATACCCCCACAACCACGGGTGACCAGGCTAACTTCATTTGATCACATGTTTTTCTGGTTTCTAGCTTAAGTTGTAGTCATCTCTAAAACGGTTAAGACCCTACAAACTTAATCGACAAGTATGGATATAGTACAAGTATGTTGATATGGTAGATTTTTCATAACGGCTGTAAAACCCTCTAATCGGATGGAAAAGCACGGAGAAATACCCAATTTATGGGTAAGGAATGTACATACATATGTACACAAAGGAGAAAAACAGATGTACTTCTGATATTCCGAATTGAAAGTTATACAGAATCTTTTGAACGGATTTGCATCCAAATTAAGCTTACAATATAAAAATGTTTGAACGTCTTTAATTTTGTATGCCTTTCTACGCTATTAGTAGATAACAAAAAGTACTTTGGATTATAAAATTCAATTTGGTTTGTGAAGCAATGAATATGAACTGTCCGAAAACTAGACTGCTTGTAAGGGAAATGCCATGAGAGCGACCCCAACACAATCATCAGTAAGAACTACCTATTACCTTGTCTTATCTAAGACCCTATTCCTGGATATTTTCAAGTAAAGAGGAATGGGCAATAGGAGAAATATTAGAAATCAAATTCTTATAGGCATATGCACGGGAGTCTTCCGAAGCGCCCCAAATGCGCATCTCGATCAAACTCGGTGACCGCATCTCTTCTTTCTTAACGGAGCTTCCATCAATGAAAAGAGCTGCCAATCGAGCCTTAATGATGTCAAAACCGCAGTGATATTACGATTTAATAGCCAATCAACTATAAAAGTAATGTCTGCTCCAAAAACCAAAACGGATTCTATAAAGCTTAAAGAGCTTATTGAGAGCCGATGAGAATTAACAAGCCGATGAATTAATCATTACTTCACTTTGCAACTTTAAAGAAATAGTGGATCTTTGAGCTCCATGTGAAAACAACCAACAAACTTCCATAAAGAGAGGAGAGTAGAGTATCCCTTTCCTTTCTGATAGACGCAATCACTGTCACAGATCGCAAATAAAACTAAATAACGACGACCCGTGCAGACGGTGCAACGACAAAGAAAGCCCACAAGACCCTCTGTCTATGTACGTCACAAAACTCTAGGAAGCGAAAAATTCGCTTTCCGATCATTACAGTTTTTCAGAAACATATTGCATAAAATAACCTAACAGGGATAGATGGAGGAAGAAGAAATGAATTCTAATAAATGACAAGTAAGCTTGAGTGTGATGAAGAAGAAATAACCTCAAACAGAAATATGAAACCACTTTCATACCATACCTAACCTAAGGCAGACACCAAAATATATATTGCGTGTTCATACGTACATACACACGTATTCACTAACTTAAGGAGGCATACTATTAACTACCTATGGATAAAAAAAGATCTCTAAAGAGCCATATTCCTAATTTTAAATATACGACGTGCAACGTTCTCTGTTCACATCTGTACGTATTTTATAATCAAAATTAAACAACCTCACCTGGATTTGTGACGGATATGACCTACAAATTTTAGGCGCATCAAGTCTATGGGACCCAGGGCCTAGCTTCTCACAACCATTTGTGTTGTGCGTGTTATATTCTTTCCAGAATGGAAATGGCATACTGTTCAGTGCCGTGTCCGAAGGGCAATTTGTTATTTAAGAAGCTTTTTTATGACAGTTATACTCTCGTATGTTTGTCAGACTCTCGCGAGATGTAAGGCCTTAAAAAAACTTTTAGGCGTTTTGGCTGGGATTCGACCATTGAACCCTTTGTGCCGTAGTCCAACACACGAATCAATTTTAATAGACATAGAGATACATATGTATGTACATATTAAGAAGAAACATACATGATATCATAATTTTGTGTGTTCATTTCAGAATTGAAAACGCGTATGGTAAAAAATTGGGGACAAACCAATTACTAGATTTATTTTTTTAACTGCACTATGACTGCAGGTATTAATTCCTGCTGTTTTGAAAATCTTGAAAAGATGTATGTATGTAACATATGTATGGTATAAATTTATCGTTTGATCATCTTTTTCCCTTTGGCATTCTAGTTTGCTGTCCTCTATTGATGACAAATGTCCTTAATTGTCTTCAAGTTTCTGCCTGAGATAGAAGATTGATACATAATTACCCTGTAGTCGTTGATTCATTCTTTTTTACAAGTGAATAGCTAAATCACACATGAGGAAAAGTTCATCTGTTGCCTGAGGCTTGGGATTAAACTAAAACAACATTCATCTGGTCACCTATGCATGTATGCATGATACTGAATAAGCCTGGGTACTGAAATATCCTTAACTGTACAGTTTTCAGCAACTCTGCGTCCTATAAACCTAACTTGACCAAGTTTTATTTCCATGATGTGCAGTATACTATTTGAATCTCTAAATCTTTACTCACAAACAATCGAAAAAGTGTACTATGTTGACAGTTTTGCTACGAGAACCCTGCGTCTTTCTGTTTGGCTGGGAGACTGAAAAAGATTTTCTAAACAACGGTATAATTAGATGGAGACAAATAGCAATCAGAAAACTTGTTTGTCCTAATATGGTTCTTTACATAGGTCACAGATTGGTCTTCAGCGAGTATCGAACTTTACAAAAAAAACACATATACGCAGGTATAAATGTATGTCTATTAAATTTGTAGTCTTATCTGATAAGTGACGAGGAAACTTCTGGCACTGAAATTGTATCAACACCGTATTAAACAGTTTTTGTATTTTTTTTCCAAATATGGCATGCCCTCAAAGTTACAGTATTTTAAATCATTTTTAGAACAAGTAAACAATACTAATTACTGAAAATAATCCACATCCCAGTGTACGCAATTACCAGAAATAATTGTGATTCCATTTCGCTGGAACCCAAGTGCCAATACTGCCGCCAACGTAATTCAATTGACAAATATTTGAATTATTTGTTAATGTGCTTTGTGAGCACAGCGTACATACATTAAGGGAAAAGGTGAAATCAAAAGATAATATTCATCGCAAACAAGAGGAAAGATCTCTGGACACAGACACTTTGTTTGTCCAATTAATCAACGCGAAATTTCGCATTAATTTCGCAGTCCTCCATTTCCGTGGTATTGCCGTCGCCAATACATCTGCGTATTCATTAGTTTGCACAACCGTTTTAATGACAAAAACGAAAAGGTTTCTTTTCTTTTTTGACGTTTATTTACTTACCACAGGTGAATCATCTCCTAAGTCCGAATCTCTTTCCGCATTATTTGATCGAATACAATCCATGTTTAATTTCATTCGATGTCACACGCACACGACTCACTCACTGATACTCTCAGCACGGATCAACGGTTTTATTGTGCGTTGTTGATCCAGAGTTTTGTTGTTTGCCGTTAAATGATCACTTGGCCCGGCTACCGACGCCAAAAAAAAACAAAATTATTCAAAGCTCATCAAACAAACAATGTAATTGTTTCACAATACACACTTCACAGTTCTGTCAGAATTCGAATACCCGTCCTGAAGCGCGTCAAATAATAAACATGAACAAGGCCGTGCGTGGACTGGTGGAGGAGTTATTGACAGATGGGTCGGTCGCGCACCCGAAAGCGATACAGGGGTGTAATGAATTCACGAAAATCGCGCACAGATGTCACCAATCAAAAGAACTATTTTTATTTTATTTTTGGTTTAAATGGAATTCAATGCACGGCGTATAGAATATTGAACAGAACCAGCCATTAGAGTTAGACAGCGATCCAACGCGCACTCAACCACTGGATGAATAAACAGGTTGTGGTTGTGTTGAACTGTCGCGTCACTCAGAAAGAAGAAATACCGTTTATTAATTCGCCACCTCTCCGGCATGTAGCAGACAACAACACATTTACGAGTAACCGTGTGTTTGTATAGAGCGTGATAATTCAGGGATGAGATGAGAAGAGCTATGGGTCAATAATTTCCAGAAAAACACTGCAGTTCCGTTGTCAACTATCGTGGTTATACTCCGAAAACCGAATGAGAAAAGAAGAGGAACGGCAAAACGATGGTCGTCATTGTGTTTCGATTTCAATTGAACTGTGGAATAGCGTGGAAGCGGAATCCCCGGTGATAATGTTTTGATTCGTTCGTAGTGTGAAGAATTGGAGAGGGCATCACAAGGTGCAGGCGAGAGCGAGCTACTGCCAGAAAGAGAAAACAAGAGGGATGCGACCTTTATGTAAACAAATAATTGATTAGAGAGCGTAACCAGATAGGGACAGTCTGGGATGTGAAACAATTGATCTACAGCGTTTTGCTGCGCCCTGGTGAGCCCCGGCTATTATTGAATGAAATTGGGAACTTTAATTCCTCCCGTGCTGTTTGTGGCCAATCCCGAACTCGTTTGAATCAACTACGCCCTGTGTGATATGGGCGTGGAAAACATAATCAAATGAATTGGCACGATGAAAGTGGGGAATTTGTTGTTAAGGTGTTGATTTGATTCGTGGAGGAAGTGTGTGTGGAGGGAGGTGAAAAGCGGAAATAAAATGGAGGCGCGAGTGATTCATTGCGATTAGCCGAGAAGTCTCGAGCAATTGTGTCCCCACGATGCGATGGTGTTTGGAGCACGGAATTTTCGTTGTGTACTTATTAGCGTTTTATTATCTTATTTTGGTATAAGTTCAGTGGGTATGCAGTAATATTGTTTTGGAAGATTTTATAAAAATTATTTAACATTTCTATTGAGTTGTTGCAAGCGTACCAAGAGATTTCCTAGCCAAACATTTTAAAGGCGAGACATTCACCGTTAAGAACTTAGATACATTTTATTTGATATACGTACATACATATGTACATACAGTACTGTGCAAAATATAAGCAACCGTTTCACTCTGATTATTCAATTCAATTTTTTCCTACATTTATCCATAAAAGTAAAAGGAAACACTTGACACAATTGATCTTAGAGTAAGATCTTTTAATTTGCAGAATTTTAAGATATATTTATTTAGCACAAAGTTTGTACCTATAAAAAATAGAAATGGTAAGTAAAAAAGCCTGTGCAAAATATAAGCAACTTATTCAATATTTGTATATTTTCCCTTACTTTTGATTACAGCAGTAAAACTAGATTCTGCTAGATAAAACTGGGTCTGCTGTTTCAACTTTCTTTTAAAGAATTCTTAGTTCCGTTGTGTTTCGAAAGCGCTGACCTGCTACTCTGCGTTTGAGTATCCCGAAATTATTTTCGATAGGATTCAAATATGAGGATTGTGCTTACCAATCGAGAACATGAATCCTTTCATCGTGGAGCCACGCTTTTACCAGTTTCGATGTGTGTTTCGGGTCGTTATCATGTTGAAACACCCATCGAAGCGCCATTTCCCATTCCGCTTAGGGTAGCATATGGGTTTGAAAGATGTCCCTGTACTTATTGCGGTCCATTATGCTTTCGATTTCTATGAGAGGACCCACTTCATGAGCACAAAAGCAAGTCCTCACCATTCTTCGTTAGCACAGGTTTCTTGCGGGGTCTGTAACTTTTTAAACGATTTTCAATGGCTCGTCTGCGCACTGTACTTGCATCTGTGTTTAAATTAAGAGCAGTTACAATTTCCTTAGAACTGATAAAAGGTTCTTTTTTAATGAGGGAACATATTTTCCGATCAGTTCAGCATGTGGTTTAGCGGTGGCGACCACTTAAATGTAGACTGTCGACTATCCCGGTGGCTTTAAACTTTTTTACTAACCGAGAAATAATTAATTTATTAATATTATATGTCGTTGACAAAGAAATTTGTGATTCCCCACTTTTAAAATTTTAGACAATTTTTAGTTTTATGATATTGAATACGAGCCATTGGAGCAAGGCTTTGTTTTTATACGGCTGTCTGAAACAAATTGAGGAAAAACATTTGCTGTTTCTTATTACTTTATTTCGCATGCGATGCTCCCCAAAACGTCCCGATAATTTTTGTTTTCTTTGAGTAAAGGAAGAAGTTGCTTATATTTTGCACAGGCATTTACACACGTTTTCTTCAATGACGTTGTATTTTTAACATTTGGAAAAAAAATAAGAAATAAAAAAGCTGAAAACTAAAAGCACACTGTGTCAGCACAAAAGCACACACACAAGCCAATGAGGGAGTTGTTTATAATTTATGAAAAATATATGTAGAAATTTGACCTAAGGCATTGAAATGAAAACGGTTGCTTATATTTTGCACACTACTGTATGTATGTTTGTAGGTATGCGTATGTAAGTAGGTATTTTTCAGAAATTTTTCATTTAACTATAGTAGACATAAAACTTTTTGAAAATTAAACTAACTTCAGATTTCCCAGGTTCGTCTACTCGTGTATTCCATATGTGCGTACATATGTATGTACCAAAACGCATCTGACCGGCATGGTGCTGTGAACTAAGGCAAAGGTAATAGAGTCGATTCCAGTTTTGTTTTTTTCTATCTTGTTTCTCTGAACTTAAAAAATGCGATTTTGCAGAAAACGCTATTAAAATTTTCTCTTTTAACGCGGACATTTTTACACACTATAAACCATTATAAAACGAATAATCCCGTTTTTGAGTTATGACAAGTAATGGAGGGATATGTACATATGACATTTATGAAAAAAAATTAAAAATTCTACTTACGCGTTTAAAAATCTAGGACATACCTACAAGCTATGAAAAATATTAAAAAATGTTTTCCAACACAGTTTTTCTTACGAATTTTTTGGGTAAAAAAGTTTCTAAGTATGTATGTACCTACGTCTGAAAACAAAAATAAATTTAAAGAAAAACAATTTTAACTTAGCATGCAAACCCATGTTGATTTGTATACCCTATCCAAGGGGTATATTAAGTTTGAGACACATGTACATATATAGTTTGTAACATAAAGAAGTATATAGCGTATAATTATAGGGCGGTACCGAGAGTGAATGGGGTATTGTAATACAAACAAATCTGCAAAAAAAACTGGTGGGCTTGGAAGGATAGCGAGACTACACACCGATGGGTAAAATTGAAAGTTGTAAACTGATTGCCCAAAAACGATAGTGTATAGGGCCTTACTGTAATACCGCTTCCGAAGGGTGATTTTTATTTCACGACATTTTTCAACTGTTTAGTGTGTTAGACTACAGAGCGAGGGGTTCTGTTTTAATCTCACGGATGTTTGTCAGGCGCTCCCAAGAGAGAGGATAGGGAAAAACTGGTTTTCTTTCTCTGATGTTTTGGTCCTTTATTCGTTTGCAGCGCAAAAATTTAGTTTGATCTACAATAAAATTATTGGACACTTAATGCCCAGTCATTAAATTATGGCTACCTTGATAGATGTGTGTCCTTTCTGTATCATAATGGAGTGGTGTCTGAAGATGGAGGTGTGTCCGAAGATGGAGGGGTGAAAGCTTAAGTATACCTTTCAGCGCTCTAATTGAATTCATCCCCATTGCGCCTGTAAAGCACGCACAAGTTAATCATTAAAATTTATTAAGATTGTCTAATGTAGGCCTTTGCTAATGTAGACCCAGTAGTGCACTTCATTCTCACAGGGATTAGGTACATTGAATAAATAAAAATACTGAAATGTATTAAAAATTATGTAGCAAAAGGAAACAGTGGATTACACCTTTTACGATCCAAGAAGTAGGAGCGAATGGCTAAATTTGGTAAAATGTCTCAAATGACATTGACATTATAAGCACGACGTCATCTAACTGATCCCGTACATCCAGTTCTTTGAGGATACTACTCTAAGGAAAACGATTATCAGTCCATTCAAGGAGAAAATATATAAATCTCCAGACTTTAAATTTATGTGGATTATCACCTCAATTTCCACCCAATGCTATGGTGGGAACAGGTTGAAAGATCTGTGTGATTTGAATTCACTGCAATAAACGAATCTCGACCCCTTCTGTTCGAGCTAGAAAGCGCACAAAAAGTATTAGAAAACATTTCAAATATTCATTATTTTCTTCAGGAATAAATAATTTTCTTACCTCCTACTGCTCTTCTTATATTTATTAGATCGTAGTGCCTTGCTGAAATTACACTTTTATACTGCTCTATTCAGCCCACATCAACTTAAACAGCACTCTGGGTAGTCTGTTTCACTTATAAGAACAAATACATCTATTTTTTCATTTACTATACAAAAGCATTTTACGAAGCTCAAGTTTGTTGGTTTTAAAAATGTTGCGTTAGATTGTCTGATTAAGAATACTTGGACACTGTCTCCGATTTACTAGCTTAACATAAATACATTTGAATCTATCGTCCTATCACTTGATTTTATTTTCATTAGAAACTAGTAAACATTTTGTAGAACTATCATAGCATTTCTTAAATTGAATTGATATACAAGTGAGGTTGTGATCATCATTTAACAAACTTATAATCTAATTAATATTTATTACAATTTAATTAATATTTTGGTTAAAGAAAGGATCAACAAATCGAATTAGATACGAGTAAGCCATTCAAGCAATGTCGACAAATCACCACAAAGGTAACAAATCCAAATTAATTTCTTTACTCAACTCTAAGTCAACGACTCATTTACGCTTTATATGTTATATTATAGATTACTACTTCCTTTTGTGTCTAATTGAAGTTCAGATCCCACATCGAATAACCGAACGGGGACCCGTCTGTCATTTGATGTAATCATATTACATTGCCACAAATTCCTTAGCTTTGTCCTTTAAGGAATCGAGTAAAATAGTTAGGGGAGAAGTTGGGTATAAAGAATGAATCGTAAGGTTTCTTTCTATCTGTTTGTTCTGTCAAGGTGTTCCATGTGTGTCCTCTTCAATCAAAGCAAATCGTGGATTTTCCGCTTGAGCTCTCTTTCGTAATATTATTGTGTGGGGTGAAGAAGGATTGTGGTAGATTACTGTGGAACTTAATATTGTCTCACATAGTGCTTTTGGTATCGTGTTGTTAAAAACGATTGAGACAACTTAATAGCATTGTTCGACGACTTAGTCCATTTGGAAAACCAATTGGATGTGACATTTATTAAGGTATGGTTAGATTGAAAGAAGCGGTATTTGTCAAACTATTAATGTCAAACTTTAGTTAAACATACATATGGGAAAATAGTTTCAAGAGTTTTTAAGTGTTCCCGTGTTATGTTAAAGTAAATTTTTCGTCAAGTTGTATGCCCAGACACATTGCAGAAGGGTCGCTTCTTAATAACTACTTTGTTAGTCTGAAAGAACCTAGATTTTCTTTTTCAAGTGAAAAAAAAAAAATAACTTCGGCATAAAGCTTTATTTTCCGTATTCTTTAAATTCATCTCAATGTTGAGGCCAAAATCTAATTGAATCCACCTGGAAACTCTCCCAAGAAGTATTTTGTGTTTTACGTACTTACTTAGGTGGCATTACAGTCCGGGGTGAATCTGGACATCAACCAACAAACCTCTCCAGGTCTTTGGCTAACTGCCTTCAGTTCCGCACTCCAAGTTGGCTGTGGTAACCTTCCATTTGCCCCCTCCACCTAAGGCGAGGTCTTCTTCTACTGCATTGTCCGTCCAAATTGAAATCGAAGACTTTTCAAGCCGGATCGTTGGTGTCCATTCACTTTTAATCTCCCAGCCGTCTCAAACAACTGATGCGTAGTTTTTTGACTAGATCGATGTCGCTGTACACCTCCTATAATTCGTCGATGTATCTTCTTCACCAAAGCCCCCTTCATTCACAGCTCAATCCATTATGGGCGCTTCTGCTGCAATACCTCCAAAGGCACCAGTAACATTTCAGGTATCACATATGTCTTATAATTATTTACGTACTACAAAGTTATGACGTCATGTGCCAGACCCAATTTCTGAGCAATTGAACAATTTTGAGCATACATTCAATGAATTTGGAAAATTTCTAATTGTAGCAAAAAAAGTAAAGGAGTGTGATGAAAACCTTACCATTTCTTACAATTAAAGACGATACGAAAAGTGGTTAAATGGTCACATTTAAATACCAGTTAAAACGAAAAATGAATGTAAGTACATACTCGTACACGTATGTATGTATGTATATGTTGGCTATAAGTAAAGAATGTTCTAAGCAGTTTGCCCAAAAACGTGGTATGCCATCTTTTACAATTTCATAAAGTCTATGCATAAACATAAGGCTCATCGTTTTCGTGTTTCCATAAAAGATAGTATATGTGTGAAAATAAAGTACTAGCAAGTTGCCAATAGTAAAATATCTTTTAAAGCAGTTTCGACCAAAAATCTTGTATCCCATCGTGAAGGGTTTAAAATAAGTAATTTAAAAATAAAATTTGAACGAAATCGTTGACACCGCATTTCGTAAACTGACTTTTTGCCAAATAAGCTATAAGTAAAATACCGTTATTATCAATTTCGATAAACAACGCGGTATATCATTGAATGGCAATTGGCCCCACTAACTCAAATATGAAATTGAACCAAAGTCGTTAGCCCCGTTTTCGAGAAAGTCTTTTCGAGAAGTCTTTTTATAAAATTGGTCTCAATATTTATAGGGGCAAAAAAAAATTTCAATTTCGCCTCAAGGGATTATCCCACAGATCCTATGCATATGTATGTATGTGAAGTTTGATCTAAACCTGTCCAGCTGTTTAAGCTGTAGCCTCGTGCATAAACACAGACAAATGGCATCGGTAGACCCACTTTTTTCGACTTCTCTATTATAGCAATGTCAAGTTTCATTTTAATTTCGAGTTCGAATTTTTTTGCGAATACAATACTTGTCATGTACAGTAGGTGTACAGGTGGAATTAAAAATTTGTGGCTCAGTGATTAGTGCATTGGTCTACGGAGAAAGTGGCTCGTGAGCGTCTGACAAACATCCGAGAGTACAACTGTCCTGAGAAAACTCCTCAAATAACAAATTGCCTTTTGAACATGGCATCAAAGAGTAGGTCCCTTTTATTCGTGTAGAAAATATGTATAACACTCAAAATACGAATTGTTGTGAGAAGCTAGGCCCTGGGTCCCATCGACCTGTTGCGCCAAATATTTATTTTTTCGCATACACTGTCTATTATTTACTCATATTAATTAATGTATTATATGTCAAAACTTCCACTTTTTAAATGCATTTTCATTAAAAAAAAACCCAGCTAACATCTGCAGGGGGCTTATATCCTTTCGGATTCGGATTGCGATTCAAAAATGAAATCCGATTCTAAAATAAATTCGTATTTTGTATAATTTTCGGATTGGATGTTAATGCTTCTAAGTCAAAACCATACATTTCCGAAAGTTAAATTGTCAAAACAAATAGCAAACTTTATTAAACACTTAATGGACAGTGTTGCTGTTTGGTTTAAGGATGACGAAGGATAATTGGAAAATATCGATTGGAGAGGATCATTCTAACATTATGGAACTGAGCAATGGGAAGAAAGACATTTGATTTACTATTTAACCCATTCAAATGTTATGACGAATATGTTGTATAACACAGCTTTGTAAAAATCTTTCGGGTGTCGAAGGAAGCCTAGCTGTAACGTACAATATGCAATAGAGCCACAGCTAAAGAAGACAGTCTAATCCAAAGTTGGTTTCATATATGTATGTCTTCTTTCCGACTATAGAACAAATCTCTTGGCTAGATCTGTGTGTTCTTCCATAAATTGCACCAAGGCTTCGAATTCTGCAGGTTTCGTGTGTCAGCATTTGCCCGCCTTCCTTTAGATAGTCAAATAAAACATGATATTTGTTTTTAAACATACATACGTACAAAAATACAAAATTTTAAATTTCCTAAGAAGAGTTGGTATTACTTTCATTTTCCGAATTCGGATTTCAGCCTTTTCTACAAGAAAAGAAAATGACAATTTCCGATTTTCGAATACATTTGCTATAGAAACGGAATATAAAATAAGGCCTCAGGTTTATACATACATACATATGTACGCATTTATGTTCGATGTTATCAACAAACATCAGCCCAATTCTACAGATAATACTGTTAGGGCTATTGGAAAAAGAATGATAGAGTATTAAAATATTCGATTTAGATGGACTGGAAAGCTTTATTTCTTACAACTGCTGATGTTTTAGTGAAACAATTGCCTGCAGCAAAAGGCTTTGCAAAGTTTCTTGTCGAATTGAAGGTTCAAGCATTCAGTGCAGCAGGATATGCATGCTTAGTTTTCACTTTTGCTTTTGTCTATGGCGTTGAAAATTAAGAATTAAATTAGCTAGGCAAGTAAGTGGATCTCCATGTCGAGGTTTGTATGGCGGCTTTGTGAAATGTATTATGGGTACCGAGGTTGACGGTAAAATTTCTACTGGAATTCCTGTTGCTTCAGCAACTCATTGGCCAAACAAGTTCTAATATTTGTAGTTAATGATTTTTCTTTTTCCGAAATAGGTATCTACCAAAAAACTTGAGTAGCGAAATGACGTATTGAAGTATTGAAGTATTGAAAAAAAATAAATACTTGGTAGGGCAAATGAAACTTATTATGACAATGAGTTAGATTTTTTTAATTTTCTACAGCTGTATAATAACTAATGTAAAGGAAACTGTGTAAACTCTGATATTACTTACATAGTTAGGTGATTCTTTCATAACTTTTTTTATTTTTGACAAACGCGTCAAGTAATTTCATAAATGCATAAATTTATTTAGACATAGGTTTGTATGAGAAAGTATACAATTAGTCCCTATCTGTGTACTTTAATGAATATAATATTATCTATTCAATACTTAGCACAAATAACCTGTCGTACTTTGCTCTACGTTCTACGACTGATAAATTAAAATGCTTCTTTAAAGTAATTACATACTCCCTAATTTCACCTTTGCGAAATGGGGTTGAATTTTCTTTGCAGCTCGAATCCTTGCTGTTAGGGAGCAGATATCCTCTGGCTCATCAATTCGAAAATCGAAAGGAAATTAGAGGCAGCAATTTATCTCCCAAATCATTAATCAACGCCATAAAAATTGCTTTTCCTCTCTCTTGTAATATTGTTTAACTACAGTTTTCCAAGTTTTTTTTTCGTTGGTGCTGTGTGCATGTACATATCTACATGGATTGGATTCGCATTTAACTAAAGCAGCGGAGAAGGGGGTGTTGAATTTGAACCCTACTCGAGAAAAGTGTGAAAATTGGAATCTATTTAATGAAATGTTTGTGTGATATTGATGGAGTTTCTTTCAACGTCAAATTAGAAGAGAGTTAGATATACCTATGAATACACGGAATCAAGCTACCATTAAATGAATGATCGACGCTTTTGGAAGTTTAGTTAAAATAGGTATTGCTACAACAATTGAATTAAAAAACAATGGAAAGGATTCTGCAATTTTATTGCGAGATTTTTATTCAATTAAAATTGTATTATTAGATTGACAGTGTTTTAAGAATTTAAGCAAATATACATACATAAGCATATATAAGAAAAGGTACAGGGTACAATATGGATTCCGGAAAACTTCATAGATTACTTATGGAAACTTCGCTACTGAGGAAGTGTTTCGCACACCTGAAACAGGTGTATGGCGAGAACTCTTTGAATACTGTCAAAAAGTCATGCGTACGTACATGTTCTAAGAATTCCAACGTCTGTCAAAGTAGATACTATAGTGATAATATATACTGCAATTCTAGAGCAACAAATCAGGGCCTGTCAGGCATGGCTGATGTATGTAGGTATGTATACATATGTATATGCTACTATGTTAAATGTACATATTTACATTATTTTTAATAGGTTTAATATAATATTTAAACAAGTCTGTGCCATGTATTTGACTTTCACAGTATGCATTTTCAGACAAACATATTCATACACATTTTCCAAAAGTTAAGGTAGGTACATCATACCGCATTTAATGCATATTCAGCAGAAACTGTCATCTTGCGCAGGATTGCTTCAATATCCGAATCTTTGTCTGCATACTTAACAACATGGGAACGTATTGACATATGTACGTGTCATCTAGTCTGAGGTTAATCATTTCCTCTAATGTAATATTTTTAAATTTAACGACATTTTGCACTGCATTCAGAAGTTGGTATGCAGATTTTATATAATCCAAAGATGCAGAAACAAAAAGCAACTTCCATGTGATGACTGTTTGGGTCCTTATTTCCACATTTTCAATCGATTTGGTGGAAAATTCGGGCGATAACTTCTCCCACCCAAGGTCTGTGACTTGATCTAATAAACCCGGGACTTCAGAAAATCAGAACAAAAGTTTCAAATGAGGCGGTCATTGTAAATCGCCAAAACGAGACATTAAAAAACCGGAAACGCTTCTTTCCAAATGTCGATAGTCGCTCGAGTTGTCTTTCCGTTGCAACGTCTTGTTGGGACAATTCAGTAGCAATTCATAATTTTGCGGCTATAAAAACTTGTTGATCATAGTTCTGCATCGCCCACCAGTCACAGTAACCGTGCTACCCACGCACGGCGTCCAGCCACTGAGCGACATTTTTATTGAAACGAACTCTACAAGGACCTCGACGCTTCTTCTTATTGTTCCATTCTCTTCGATGCGAGCAGCTAAACGCCTTAGAAAATCACATCGCTGACGAATTAGTCTGATAGACTATTCTGCGATCTCTATACTCCTATATCGTTCCATGACTCATCGACGTGTATTGTGCATCTATTTGCTTCAAAAATATTAAAATGAAGCTAACAGTTACTACTTTTGTAAAAGATATAGCATATTCCGATAGTAGGCTACCTTGTATATGGAAAACTAACTTTTCATTAACATCTATGTCACCATCTATAAAAACATTAAAGATGAGGAGCACGTACAGTATCTCATTGTTTGACAGGCATCAACTAAGAGAGAAATTCGGCGAAATATGTATGTACATATATCTAGATAGGTAAAAGGTTTGTATTTAGCATTTCATTGAAAAAAGTATTCAGATAATGAGATTGAAGCAAAATTAGCAAAGGAGGTCTAGTTCATTAAATAATCATGTGCCTGAGATGTGCTTTAGAATAATTTTAGCTATAATCGGTCAAAACTCATAGCTGGTCCGAAAATAAATGTAATAAAAAATGTAGCCTCGTAGTTTGAAGTATCCCTGTTGCATTCTACACAATATTGTTTTTCGTTTGCATCTACATATCGTAGGTTGATACCATTTCGTTCAATTGAAGGCCCGTACGTATACATATCTTCCACCTGTAGGGAGGGGGGATACAAAAAATCAAACAATCAATCAAACCAATTTTCTTGGAATCTACATCTAATATCACAGTATCAATTCCAGGCATTTGTCGTACTAAACAAATGATACATTCGATCTACTTACTTCTTCAAACACGCACACACCCAGCGTAATCGCATCCAATTGAGTATTAAAGTGTTACCTCTTCCCAGGCAATCGCTTAAATGCCATCCCATCGGCACTGGCACTGGCACTGGCACTGCCACTATAGTATTGTGACGGTTCGTCGGTGGCACGCAGCGCCCCTCTGGGAATTACAAAGCGCTTTTTGTTATCCCTCGTTGTTGTGTTGCCCTCTTCATTGGAGACGAGGAAAACACTTGTAATTGTCGATTATACCAACGTACTTACGATATGTGCCGTCCCCAACACCACCTTCGTCGTGCTAACATTTCTACATCTCCGCTCATTACATTCACGGGTAGTTAGTCTGTGTGCTAACACATTAAGGCGATACTTTCGGTGTCGCCCGGCAAATGTGAATTTTCGAGCTTTTGGCCGGGCTCTCATCGAGACCTGTGTACTTGATCAAGCGGAGGAATTCTCACGGCATCGACACGTTGAAGTGAAATTCGATTGAAAGACAGAGAACTTTCCGCCCTACCTTGAGGCAAACAGGTTGACGATTTGTCGTGAAATTGTGTGAATATTGTTCACAGAGGTACTGTCAACAATGAACGGACGACCGACGTCGCGACGGACGAATGCGGTACGATTCACTTTCGATTTGTTTGAATGTTGGAAATCCGCTTTGTTGAAATCGGCTAAATATTCATTGGAGCCAAAGCCAGGAAATAAGACAATCAGGTGCAAATATTGACACTCGGACCGCCGGAATAATTTGTCAGCGTGTGTTTTGAATGTTTGCTGTTAATTGGTTTGCAAATGTAAATGGGGCATGTACTATAATTGGGTTTTTAAATTTGGGGATTTCCTTTCGAACACACACCGGAGTTGAAATTTGCTATCTCGGCACGTTTATCTGAATTGTTGTTGATAATGCGTCATAATGTTAGAGTTAAGTAAGGATTATAAACTGGGTGTGGGAAAATTTCCAAAATTTATTAATACGAAGAAATATGTACTTAGTACCAAGGATGCAAAGTAAAGCAGCGAATGTTTGGAAACACTGGGAATGATCGACTTATCGCTTGTCATTGTACAAAAGGTTTGAATTATGCGTAGGAAGCAAAAAGGATAGGATTTTTCTTCTTTTTCTGAATTGGTGTCAGCAAAATGTTAAATATGATAACAATTAAAACAATTAAAAAAACAAAGCGCTATTTCATGTTTTTACAATCTCGCAGTATTCACTCCCTTCAATCCAGTTGTCCAGACGAAACACTCTGGCATCCGTGCTAGCTCGATCCTGGGGCCTGTCTGTGATTCGATGATCCTTTTTGCGGGAGCATTATTGTCCATTCGGTCGATGTGGCTAGTGTAGTCGACTTGTTTTGGCTGTTTGGACTGCACCCATATCTTGGTAAAACTGATAGAGTTCGGGGTTACATCTTCTTCTCCAATCGCCCTCCTCTCCACGGGACCGAAAATTCGAAGAAAACTTTTTCTCTCGAAAGTGCCCAAAATCTGATCCGTTTTTCTGCTTATCGTTCATCCAGCTCCATATAGCAGTAGAGCATGCATTTTGTCTTCCGAGTTTTGCCGAATCGGAGTAGCAGCGGTTTCCTAGGGTAAGTCTTCGCCGAATCTCCTCTAGGGTCATTGGTGAAGTTTACATTTACCCCGAGGTAGGTAAAATCCTTACCTATCTCGAAGTAACTGTTTCCAACAGTGACATTTTGTCCTAGGTGGTGGACGAATGCTTCTTTGTTTATTGACAACAGATCCTTGGTTTTGTCCTCATTGACTTCAAGGCCACAACTCATTTTGCCTGTTCTTCAATTGCCGTAAAAGCTTCTCTAACGGCGTGCTGAAAGCGACCGATTACGTCTGGGTATCCCAGCAGCTGGACAGATTTGTTGAAGATAGTGCCCTGCGCACAATCTGTTCCAGTACTAGATCCCTGTCATATGATAGCGCTTCTCCTTGCCGTAATCCGATGCATGTTTGGAATAGTTCAGGTGAATGCCGTCATATGCGGCTTTAAAGTCGATGAAAAATCATAGTAAAAATGAAATAATTATCTCAGTCTTAATGTAAGCACATACATATGTACATATATGTATTTATATGCATCTAACATTGTGTCGCTCTTAAACTTATTATTTTCCTGAAAAAAACTCAACTGGAGACAGAATATTCAAGACTGAGCTAAGCATCGATTTGCCCTATATGACGTTCCTATTAGACCCGTCAAACTTTACGGAGTACAATTCTGGAGGGCGGCACTGGACAAAAGCTTCGAGAAGAAATCTTCCTTGCTCTTCCTTCTTCTCGTTGATATCTTTGGAAAGGTCATGGCACTGCAGTTTGATGTAATGTGTTTTTCGCAGCAGCATTTTCGTATTAATATGGCAAACGGAAGTATCCTAAGCGACTAAAACAAGATTCCTTATAATTCAGACTATGGTGTGTCTTATTTGAACTTTAACGTACCTATAGTCACAAATCAGCATTTCCAGCAGTAGTTATTGTGTGTGTAAATCTGCAATAATTTTGAATAACTCTGGGATAACAGCGGAAGTTCTCTCCCCCTAGACTTTTATATTATCAATCCTGTTCTTTATATAGATAGTTAAGCTGTGATGAAAGCTTTAATAACACCCGTTATCCCTCCCAAGATGGGTAAACAGATAGCCTTTAAGATTCCACGTATCCCTGTATGTTTCAACCGGGTAATTGTAAAACGCATGAGATGGCAAAGACCGTTCCGAGGCATAATCTCTTTGATAATGGATGGGGATTACATAAAACATGTACACTACCACTCATATGTATATGATGATGGTATCCTTAAATTGAAAAATTCTACTTGAAGCTGCACTTTCTCCTTTTCGTGAAATTTTCGCTTTCACAATTCAAGAACCAATACATTTTAAAATACTTAGCTATGTATCAGGAAAAAAGCAAAATATGAATAAATCATTAACATTTAAGGCTCCGGGAAAAAAGGAAAAGGAAAAAAATACACAAACAGATTTATCAGGGGTCAAAACACAAAATGTCACGATATTGCCGCACAAAAAAAAACCCGACAATAGATCAAGAGATCATCGATGTGCCCTTCTTTTATTTGAAAATCTACATTGTATTACAATGTTGTTACTGTCACAATGTGGCACCTTCCCCTTTGTATTAATACACAAAGGATTTCTATCTTTTATCTAATAAATAGAATCGGAATGAAGAAAATCTCACCCAGAGCAGCGTATGACTATGGAGAAGAGGTAACCATTTTATTGTTAATATATCTATAATTGGGCGTTTCCATTGTTTACTCAAATTTGAATAATTGTGCAACCATTTGTCAACTTATTGTTGAATGAATTTTTGAGGTTTATTTTCATATATTAATGGCTAATTCTATAAGGATTACGTAAGCAGTTGAATTGGCATCATACCTTGAGGAATATAAGGGTGGGAAGGTTTGGGAAAAGTTGTTCCCAATTATTGTTTATGCCACGAAAGCTGTTGATTAATAAAGATTGGGAATTTTAAATACTTGTAAGTACATGCATATATAACATAATAGAATCCTTTAAATACTGACCTGAACCGTAATCAAAAACGTTGAAGTAACTAAGTATTGACCGAATTTCCGTGTAGAGTCAAAATAATTACCTTCATTGCTAAACCCATCTGGATGACCAAAAACTAAGAGTAAATAGTCAACTTTAATGAGTGGAATTTAAATATTAAATTGGGCATTGCAATACAATGTTAAAAAATGTGAATAACAGACAAGCCGATTTTAACAATGTTGACTCTCTCTTCAACAGAAAAATACTGTTTGAATATAAGGCCTTCTGCAGGCTCAGTTGGGTATAAATTGAACGACCTCGGAAATATGCCAGCGTAAGCAGAGCGCGGAATGTTTTGTGAGTATGTATGATGGCTTACAATCGCTTTGTACATGGATCCAAAACGCATCCATATGTTTCACAGCACCAAGTATAGTTGTGGTCCTGCTTTATCGAAAAAGTAAATAGATCAGAAGATCAGTTGGACGCATAGGCATTCAGTGGATATCTGAAAATGAATAGATTATATGACTATCGTCAGAGCCAGATCATGTTTCACTAAAAGAATTGTTAAACTTCTCTAAAAACATTAAAATTTTACCAGGTAATTGGTAATATATCTGCCTTGATCGTGACCTGAGAACTTGTATCTGGCTTTTTTCAATGTATAGTGTAGTCTCTGGATCTCCTATAAATATTGATTGGTATGTATATTGAATTGTTTTCCTGTTCCAAACACTCTAGAATCAGTTCCTTTTTCAGTTGTCGATCTACAGTTTTATTCAGTGATTATTGAGCTTTAAAGCTGAAATTCATTATACTATCGACCCTCTGATGCTAACCTCTAACTAAGACAGGTCAAAAAACTTCTGCGAAACTAAAACCAAAAAAGGTATAAGAAGTAAAACATATCTCGGTATAAGTAAAAACAGACTTCGAATTCTATGAGGGATGTTAACCAACCATGGGTATACATATGTATGTATGTACATATAGTCAATGCAGGACTTTAGATTACGTATGGACCACTCAGGATAACCAGTACTCGTTTTCTTGGAATGAGATGCACTATTTCACATAAAATTAAGAAAAAACCACCGTGAAGCCTTTTTTCTTTTAGAATTTGCCATCTCTGGAACCTCTTTAGATATTCCAGTTTTATCTCTTGTATGTACAACATATATCATCGATTAAAGCAATAGTTGGAGAAGCACAATAGATATGTATATTCAGGTTACAGTTCTATCTAACAACTTCTTCCAGTCGATAATCTTATTGGGGTTTGGTGCATGTACTCCATTAGTAACTTTTTTTTTTTCATGTAAGTCAAAAACTTAAGCCTTTTAAAACTCTTCTAATCTTTCATAAGGAGAAGAAATAAAATTGTCTTATTATATTTATTATTAACAAATTCAGAACTGCAGCAACACACATTTTCAAAAGACCAAATGAAAGTAGATCTACCTGCTAAATTTGTGCACCAAATCTTGCAACAGTTTCAAGATCAATTGAAAGTTCAAGTGAAACTCAAGGCTTACAAATGTCAGTTGACACAAGAGCCTATTCTAAGAGCTGACAGTCTCAGACTTCGAAATAAAGTTGTTCCAACCAGTTTAAATAGAACAAACAAAGTTCAAGTGAAACTCAAGGCTTACAAATGTCAGTTGACACAAGAGCCTATTCTAAGAGCTGACAGTCTCAGACTTCGAAATAAAGTTGTTCCAACTAGTTTAAATAGAACAAACAAGTAAATCTGAACAAAAAATACTCCACGTAGCTTGTACTAATGTGTCATATATCAATACACACAAAAATACTTTCGATTTTGAAACAGGAAATGTTTCATATTAAATTTCTACGTACACAGAGTTTTCTTTTTATAATATTTATTTATTTTTTCTTCCTTTCTCACTTAATCAATCACATAATTTGATTGACAGAAATCCATTAACAAGAAATAAATTATAATTCCAAGGAATTATGTTGCCAGATATTCGAGCAGGCACGTTTATGGGCGCTGGCGGACGACGGATGGCGGTGGTGGTGGGACCGGCACCCTGCTCATTTAAAATAATGAAACATTCCTCACCTAAACGAGAGCTCCCCCGATACAATGTATCTATTTTGAAATCGTATTCAAAGGCAAATGACATTTCATTGCGGTACGCAAACGAAATTTCAAATTAATTATTGTTCGTTTCGCATCATCCGTACCTGTGACAGTTGAAAACACGATGAGCGTTCAACTAAAAATAAGTACAATAACTACGTGTATGTACGTTCGAACACAACACATGATCATTAAAATTGATCTAGATACACTTTGAGATGGAGAAATCAGTCAACATTCAGTCTTAGGCTTTGTGAAAGATTTTTAAATAAATTGACATTTAGAATGTTTTTTTATTTTTTTTTTTTTTTTTCATTTATATTTCTCACATAATGTTGATATTGATGACAAGGTTTTTAAAAATAAATTACTTATTTGCGCGCAAATAAATATTTTTTTAAGAAAACTAAGTAAATCCAAAAGAACAACCACAATATGTGTATTTGACTGGGGTATGTTTATTGTGAAAGTACATCGTACTAAAATATTCAATAGAAAAAAGTGTATCTAGAAACCAATTATTGTACATTTGCCAATTGAATGTATAATATGTATTATAACATGCCTGATGTTTTTTTTTTGAATTTTTAAAAATAAAGAAATCTGTATGTTATTATGCATTGCTTCAATATTAATTTTAGTAATTTCAGTATTCCAGAATTTTCAGACAAAAACGTTATGTCCAGGGTTACTATTGCAGATTATATGAAAAGAGCAGGGGCATTATTTTGTATTCCTTTCGGATTCGATTTCCGATGCGGAAATGAAATCGGATTCTGAAGTAAATTCGTGTTTTGTATGATTTTCGGATTGGATGCAAGTGCTTACAAGTCCAAACTAAAACATTTCCGGAAGTCAGATTGTCAAAACAAATAATAAAAGTCACTTCAATAAATTGTTTGGAGATTTTGTTTTGTGTGACTAACAACGAACAGGGAACCAATGGGCAGTGTTGCTATTTGGTTGGATGATGTCGAAGGACAATTGGAAAACATTGAACGGAAAAGACTTAGGGATCATTTTAACATTATGGAACTGTGTTACAAGAGGTGAGACATTTGAATTATTTCGTATTTAAGAGACTTGTTCTTAAATACTTATATATTCAATTATGAAATACTTACAATATAATACAAAATAAAGCTCCAGGTGTATTCTGGAACTGATTAGCAGATTTAAGAAGCAATAGAAGCAGCTTCTAGCCAAGCTATGTTTAACACTAGGTACATACATTCGACGTAATCAGCGATTGGATAAGGAAACTTAGGGAATTTTCAAAATCCCAAAACCAGGCTGTTTAAAATTAGGCTTCAGAAAATAAGGCGCTAAAACGATAAATGAAATAAGAACCGATATAAAATGCGGTTTGACCCCACAAATAAATTAAATAAATGTTCAGAAGGGAAATAAGGTTCATTTGAATCTAAGCCAACAAATAAAGAAAGAAAAAAAGATTCATTTGGACTTTGTTGTTGAGTTGTACGTACTTGCACCTTTATGCTCAAGTCTTGTTCTAACAAAGTGGGCTGGGAGATCTCATATTCTTTTTTTAATTACTCTAAAAGAGTGGGCGTAACCATATATGGTCCTCAGACGAATTATAGAGAACATCAAGGTCTATAAATTCTACCTTCAGAATTTTTTTCGATTTCTAGTGAAAGTTTTGATAAGAAATACATTTTTAAAAAGTGGGCCTGGTAATTCCAAACTTGGTACTCCATTACTTTGCATTTGTCTCATGATCATCAAATATTAATTTTGAGCCCAATTTCTGGAGAAATAACTGAGAAATGGTCACCGTTATACATGTTTTTACGGAAAAACGTGGTATGCTATCTATTAACTTATAACCAAGCTAACTTAAACATCAAATTAAGTAAAGCCCCCTTAATTTTGAGGTTAGAATGAAAATTCTGATTTCACATGTGAACCCACGGAACACAGATATGAAGTTTGACGCAAATCCGTCCAGCCGTTTAGGCTGCGGACAGACAGGCGGACTTCTCCATCATAGTAATGTCAAGTTTTATAAAAATTTGGAGAGTTTTTACATGAATTTACATGAATATCAAAATTAGAAGCATACATATTATACATAAAAGCTACAATCCGTTTAGTACCATATCCTCCTTTTTTTTTGCATTTTCTATTGAACTTCAATGATACCTTCAAACGTTTGAGAATGTTGCATCAAAGTTGGTGGATAACATAAACGCCTCCAAAAAGTTGGAGTGGCCACATATGGTTTAGAGGCGAATTGTAGATAATCTGAATATCTAAATATTAGTGGAGCGACACGGCATAAGAAAGTAGACCATTTTCATTCATGTTAGGAATATAACACGCAAATGGTTTTAAGAAGCTAGATTCTAGCTCCCATTGTTCCAAATATACATATGTTAATTTGTTTGTATTTGTACTGCGTCTTTCTCTCAGAGATTTTATTCTACTAGCTCACAATTTAAGGCCTCAAAAGTGCTGTCATACGGATATACAATTCGTACAATCCTTTCAGGGTTAGTTCTGAAATTGTGCAGAGTGTATATATACATACATATATGTAAGTACATATGCACATAACCGGCAAGTTACTGCCACAACTGAGTTGCTTTCATTACAGTTGCATATTCTACTCAAGTGATAGTTGACAGATACTGAATTAGGATACAAACTAAGTTCGTAATCGTGTTATTAGATGAACATATACATACTTATACCAACTTCGAGTTTAAATGTTGTTGTTTATATAATATAGGTAATACATGATATAACTCGGTTGCTACTTTACTTGTGAAAAACCATTTTCCTGGAAACATTGTTGTAAATCAATTCAAATACGCCCACAGCATTATAAGTTCATATCAATTATCTCCCTACAATTTAGTTTGGAATTTGAAAATAACTTTTACAATGTTTGTTTATTAAAATAAGCCATGACTACATCTACAATGCACCTATACTCTGAGTGAAAAAGACTTAAAACTTACTAACTGTACATAATTGCATTCCGACAGTGTAATTTACTATTTATTTTATTGGCAATTCTTGTTCGTCGTTTTTTGCGAAGATACCCACTATGAGTAAAACGTGTAGGTACAAGGCGCAGATACCGTACCGCAAAGACATCGTTATATGTACATATTCTTATAGAGGAAGAGAGATGCAACAATAAATAAATCCATCAATGTTATTCAGTGTTTTATTGCTAAATTCGACAGCACACAGACTGTTGCAAATAAAAGTATCTAAAACTAAATTACCATGCAGGGGCTTAATATTGATAGCTATTGATTATAAGTATGATCTGGGATTGTTCGTATTTCTGTGTGCCGATAAAAAAAAGTACATACACATATATGTATTATTATTGGTGTAGTATGGTCTTTATAGTTTTGAAAGTTGTCTTACTTCAGAAAAGTAACACAAGTCAAACAACTTCCAAGATATGTATGTACAATATTCGCGGTGACATTAAGGACTAAGGAAACTTCCAACAACGAGTGTCAGATGTCACAAGAACGAGAAGTTCTTTGGATACATAATAGTAATATTGTCAAAACTCGTACTTTTAATATTTAACTAAACGAATGTTGCCCTATTTGCATGGCGGTTAAGTGACAACATACTTAACCGCCATGATTTCTTCCGCACTTCAAACGTATTCGTAGATTCCCAACCACTCACTTCCTCACATCTGGTTCTAAGTTCTACCTTGCGCTGCTTTTTTATTGGAGTGGGACGGGGAAACCAGGAATGGTCTACTTGATTTATGAACCTGTTTACAATTGAGATATTAAATGGTTGTCGTTTAGTATTGCACATTCGCTATATATCTCAATCAAATTCATAACTAGTTGGTAAGGCGAACATCTAACGGTGAAAAAGCGCCTTCAAATCAGTGTTGCCGGTTCTAATGTTATAACAGGAGTCTACTGTTATTTAGCTTCGAAAAAGTGGAATCGACTGTTTCCTATTTCCAGACAACTTTTGGCATTAAAACGACAAACGACATTTGCATAAAAAACAGGGGGGAAATGTACATATGTATGTATGTATGAAAATATTTAGATATTTAATATCAAGTAATTCCCTCTCTCTGGAAAGACAAATTTATTAAAAAACATACAGAAACGCTACAATCCGTTTGGAACATATCGTATGATACCCTATTATATAGCCCTACGAAGTGGTCGTGGCCGCACGCCATGGTTTTTTTCAAATTGGATGTTTAATGCAAAATTTCATTAAAATTGTTTTTTTAATGAAAACAAAATAGTGAAGTTATGAAAAAGTAGGCGGATTTCAATTTACACTTGTACTGCTATTCTTTCTCAGAAGCCCAGATACAGAATTTCATCCTCCTAGCTCAAAATTTAAGGCCCAAAAACTGCTGACATACGGACGGATAGATATGGTTTAATCGTTTTCTCTAATGATGGTGATCACGAATATATGTATGTATACAATTTATAATGTCTCTATGTCACAAACTATGTATCAAACTTAATACCCTTAGGATAGGATATAATGATGTGCACTAAAACAATTCTTTTAAAACAAGTCATGCAATTTATGCTATTTATAAGCAATTATGACTTTGTTCAGATCCAAGATAAAACTCAACCTTGTACTGCAAGTTGCAAATATTAACAAAAAAAACCAAGTGAGACGTAATCCAAACTATTCACAAATTAGTTGAATGTAATTTTAACTCCATGAAAAAATGTCCTCAACAATAACACAAGACTGCCTACATTTCTTCTATTTCAAAATAAAATAAAGTAAGTAAATTTTTTTTAACGGGACAGACTCATTCAAATGGCTCGCGTTAATGGTTTTTTAATGGTTGGTACAGTTGTCATCTATTTCGATACTGACTTTGAGCGCAATCTGTAGACTAGTATGTCGACAACAACCAAATATCCGACGTATTATCGATAAATTTCTCAACCAAATCAACCAAATTTTTTTTAAATTTAATAACTATGTAAGTTGAATTCTAAAAGGGAGGGAAAGCGAAAACTTTGCGGATCTAAAAGGGGAACATTGTGCAAATGACAATAATATTTTCTGAGACCCATATTCATAATGGTTTTATTCTACGACCAGCTTTCAAAAAGAAGCTGTGACTCATAATATATTAACATTTTGCCACTTACAAACATTTAGTAACGCATTATATTTTGCATTCTTGGAAATTTCTAAAGACATTAATTGCTAGACTCATCATTAAACCACGTCGTATTTACTGAATTTCCTATTACCCAAACCTACTTTCCTTCATGTATTGTCAAACAAATTTCTAATCATGCATACGCAGATTTTCTCTTGGCATCTTTTTTCTCAATAAAGATAAAGTATTATTGCCATACGACAATACTCCGTGGACATAACTTCATATTCCATTCACATAAATCTAACCCAAGTGTCATAATTTGACATTATTGAGGAGAATATGAAAGACACATTTGTCAAGCGTACGCGACCATTCCACAAAACATATTAATAACCGGGTGGTGTAAACGCAAAAGCGAAACTGTTAACAATAAAATAAATGAAGACCCATCTCTCCCCCTGTCCGGTTATAAGCTTATTTAAATTTCTATAAATAATTTGTTAAACAGTCAACGCTATTGAATTTATGAGGCATCCCGCAACGAGACCATTGATGCTGATGATGGCACCAGCACGTACCGAATCTTCCTTATTACCTTGCAGTCAGTCCATTTTGAGTTGGACTTCTTTATGCCGAGCCACAAGAGTACCGACAACACACCATTCGCGGGAAGGGTTATTAAAAATAATAATCCGACCACAGAATTTCAATTTTCCCCATACAAATGGCGTTAAATACGAAATTAATGGACAAAATTCACAGTGCTGCATTGAGTCTAAAGGTGTCTACAGTTGGGCTTAGTGATGAATACATCTGTAGCTTTTATGTTGGTCCGAGTAAGGAGATCAACTGTTTCGATGATACACGTGTAATTATTCAAAAGTTGTCACTTCGTTTAACATATTCATAATGAAGTTTGTTAGGTTTAATGGAATATCTAATAATGTTCAACAACGTACGGAAAAGAAATTGGATTTAGAGTTGAATTGGAGATGTTTTTAGGTTGAGTGGCCCCATTTATGATTTTATTGGTTTTGGTTTTAGTATCAAGTCCTCAGAGTTTCCTTTCTAAGACACAGTGTTGTTTATTCTTAATGAGGGTGTTTTCTTTGACGATGGGTATCCAGAGATAAGTTAATTCCACAACATGCGAATGTTTTCAAACTTTAAATAAATTCCTGGGGCGGTAACTCGTTAAACATATTTACTACCACTGGTATAGTACCTGAGGAATGTATACAAATTTAATATTCTCTTTCGGACCTCATATCCATCCTTTTTGATTATTTCTTGAAGAAATCTGCACATAAAATGTGTATTTTACTTAGAATAGCTGAGAAGAAGGTACAAGAGAATTGACATCATTTAAAGATGAATATTATTAATCAATTATCAAAATGGAACAATAAAAGTTTTAAATCGTATATATCTAGATAAACAGAAAAACATTTGAAAAACATGTGCAATATAATGCACTTTAATTACTTTAACTAATATTATACTTTAGACGATGGTAATTGATTTAAGAATGTATTGAATCTTGAAGAGATCGAGAGATACGAAGTTCATTCCTAAACTGCTTCGGAACGAATTCAATACAAACCATTATTAACGGAATAAATATAAATTTACAACAATCAGAGAAAGAAGTAAAACTTTAAATATCCTATGAGATAGCAAATAAGGATAGCCCACACCTAGTGTTGCACAGAAAAAATAAATATTCACTGTCTGCTATCATGAATAAGACCTTTGGAAGTGAGTGTGACACATCTTCGTAAATAGGTTTGATAGATAAATTACATAGTTTTGTATGGTCTATTCACCGAGATAACAACAGAAGTTAATACGAATAAAGAAAAAATAATAAAATTTAACAGTGAAAAGAATGAAAAAAGTTTTGAAATAAAACTCTGTTGAGATTTGGATAGTTGGAGATTGTTGAAAGACTGGGGGGGTCACGGTGTGTGTTCAGAGGTACAAGAGGAACGCAAGTATCCAAAGTATATCAAATGGGGGTGCAAAAAACCGAGTTGAGTTCAATGTGTCAAAAACCCAGTCCTGTCCCTTATCTCTGAAGCAGCATACTAATGAAGTCACACTAAGAATGAATGGAGCTGGTATTGAGGAATCTAATGGCTTGTCAATGATTGACATGCAAGTTACCCCAGACCGTCTCCGACCCCTAGGTGCCTCCGATTCCTTAAGAGATGTACAAGTTTTTTCAGTCCTGCAGATTTGGCTACTATCTATAAAGCTTATATTCGTCCAAAACTGGAGTATAATTCACACGTTTGGGCTTGTTAGGAGCTCCGACAACTTGTTTGAGCTTTTTAGGCCATGTTCACCGTCAGGCATGTAGATTGATCGGTGATCTTTCAACTTGCGATCAAATCTCTTCGCTGGAGCATCGTCGAAATGTTGGATGCTTATTGGTTGGATGCTATGCCGATATATGCACAATGGTTGTTCGGATGAAATCTATAGTTGTACCTCGTCTGTCCGTCAGTATAATCGTTCTACACGAGCGGTCTCTTCCGCACACCCTTATCTATTGAAACCTATTTTCGGTCGAACAATGAAATTCCGAAGCTCGTTTTTTATCTACTCAACATGCATGTGGAATGACTTGCCCCTATCAATATTTCCTTCAAATTATGATGTTCAAATATATAAAGTCAACGCGTACCTAACTTTCTTTCCTTTTCCTTACAACTTTTAACTTTCTTACGTCCTTTCCTTTGACTCCATCACTGGGTTTATTACTTTAATCTGTAGGGATAAAATTTATACACCTTCAGTTCAGTTGGGATAGGTCCACATAAAATGTGTCTTGTATTTCACCTAACCTATGTACATAAGGATCTTCGTACCAAATTCGTACGAAAATCGTTACGGAGGAGCGAGCGGTGAAGTAAAGTTAAGTCTGTAATTCAAGTCTGCACTTTTGTACGTTTCACTGATTAATGAATTTATGAATGTCCTTGCCCCGTCGATCAGATTCTAGGAGTCCTGCTTGTATTGAGCTGAATGATTTGGATGCATTAGTATTGAATGAAATTGTTCAGACATACTTCAAATAGTTTTCCATATAAATAAATCCGCGCGAACAATTTATTATATTGTGTTCATGCTAATCTGGAGCTTCCGCTTAGCATTCAGAAGTTGGGCTTTAAATAACATTGTCGACCACCATTAAGCACCATTGCTAAACGGAAATATTGATTGGTACCAATCAGATTATCGCATAAGAAGACCGTAACTCTATACGGAAATCATGGTGTGCGACCACGATTTAGACAAAATAAAATGAAAATCACTGTAGCAAGGTAGCTTTGTACATTTTTCATATACGCGGGCATAATAATAGAATCGTTCCACATTGAAATGCTATACGCCGAGCACTTGGGAGGCTTCGAAATATGTATATAAAAACGATATTACCCTGCGAAAAACTTGAGAAATTCGATGGTAGGGCAAATAACAATATTAAAACAAAGTATTCGTAAACTGCTGCTGCTCCACGTTGGAATTAATAATTCAATTACTAGGCTTACACAGTCCATTCAAGTGCATTCTGCTCATTCGATTCCTCCCTCCTCATTGTGTTTTTAATAACATGTCTAAATCAGCTTAAATTATAAATTGCTTAATAATAAGCTTACGTTGAGGTTTGCACACACATCGTCGCCGAGTCATTTGGTTAAATTGTGCTGTGAAGCAATTTGCTCAGGAAGTAATACAAATGATATTCGCATTGGAATACTACGTACAAGTGTGTGCATATAATACTGGTGTACTACATGTAGGTATCGCTGAATCTAAAGGAAAGTAATATAGGTATATTTACTTACTTGCTTTAACTCTTACTTACTAAATGGCATTACTGTTCGAGGCGAACCACTAACTAAGCCGAAATCTTCCTTTTGTCCCTTTGTTCCTCCGGGTTAGATTAGAAAACTTGGCAGCCCGAAGAACGGGTGTCCTACGTCTCGCTCTATAGCTCTAATAATTAGCAACAAATACGAAATGGACTGAGTAATTCACACCACCTGCGTTAATGGTTTCTTTTAAAAACTAGTTTTACTATTTAGTATGTGTGTCATCTATTTCGACGCCCAGTTTGAGCCCTGTTTATTGACAGCTGCCAAAAACATTAGTTAACCCCAAGTGCTATCGACGATTTCTATTATGGAAAAAAATAATGTGTGTTTAAAATTTTGTGTCGCGCACGGAATTTTTTGTTCGAATAAGCTAAAAATATTGGAGATAGCCTACGAAGACTATGTAATATCGAGAACAGAAGCATTTGAGGGCAATAAGGCGTTCAAAGATGGCCGTTAAAAAGTTGAAAATTTTCAAGAAATTTCCCAAGAACTATCCAACTTTGAGAAACTACATAGTTCATCACATTTCAAGTGACGTTTTGTGCATCACGGCTTGTTCCAAAAGCCCTTTATTTGTTTTAAATGACCAGAATTGTGGTAGATCAACTCTTGGATTTTACATCACGGTAATGCACCGGCCATACCCATCCTTGTTAAAATACCAAACAAGTTACCAATATGGTTGAGCAAGCACTGTATTCTCCAGGCTTGTGTCATTTTTTTCTTATTTCTAAAACTCAAATCACCACATTGTCGATAGAAAATACTAAAGATAATTCGCTAAGAGAACTGAAGATGATTCCGAAATATGCCTCTACAAAATTTATGCATTATGGACTGGATGTTCAGTTCATCGCTTCAAATGGAGTCTAATTTAAAGCTGAGAAATATATTTTGAGGATTAATTGATTTTTGTTGTTTTGATTGACTTTTATATATATTTTGACAGAATGTATAACGAAAAAATTTCTTTTCAAACGACACAGGATATTTTTAAGTAGCACTGGGATGGTCTTTAGTTTTTTAAAATATGACTTTACTATACACAATTGCCTTCCTAGCCCAAAGGTACAAAGGCCCATTTTTTGCTCTATTTCTGCTAAGGTGTTATTTTCAGAATCACGGCAAACCTCAAAGATATAACTGCCTACTGTGACGTTGTGTTTTGATTCGTCGATGTTCTGTGTTCTTTCTGGATGAGGTTGTTTTACACACGTTAACCGCTAGCCTTCTCGATAGCTTCCATTTCAATATAATTGTGAGTAACAATTCTTTTAAGTTTGATATTAAAGAAATCAAATGACAGGACATCACCTTGTCTAAATAATTTCTCACCACCAAAGGTAATAGGCGGAGTAGCAAGCGCTTTCCATTGTCATTTTGTACGATGACCACATACATAACTACTTTACATTTTCTCACAGTGATTCTTCTTTTAGTTGGCCACTGTTTTTATCTTACGACCCAGATGCTCTCATGTTTAATTAAATTTAAATCTGTCGACAGTGGATAAAAATTAAAAAAAAAATGATTTCGCACTACAAACGAAAAATTTTATTAGACTTGATCCTTAAGTCAAAGACTCTTAAGTTTGAGGTTAGAATGATAATTCCGATTTTGCCTCAAGATTGTTACCCACAGACCACAGATATGAAGTGTAAAGCAAATCCGTCCATCGTAGTAATGTCAAGTTTGATTAAAACCTCGAGTTCGATTTTTTTCACGAAAGCAATTCTTGCCCTATAGGTATAGGTGCAAGTAAAAAATGTATTCTATCTCCTACTATAAGCCAAATTTGGATGTGGTGATACCAATGATGGGAGTTTCGAAAGATCTTTTCTGGAAATTTACTGACTTCTCAAATAAGTTTTTAGAAGGGTTAACCGAAATGAAATATCTTCTATACTACACTTGGTAAGTTACTTATGCATGTCTAAGCATAATGTCATCGTTCAATCTTCCTATTGAACTTCTAATCATTAGAAATATACAACAGGGTTTGGTGTATTTAGGATACACAGAAGATTCACTTGTGTTCCTTTAGCTGGTCTACGGTATGTTATTGCCAAATTCTGCTTTCACAAGGAAAGTAGGATACAGAAATATTTACAATCTCTCGACTATTTGTCAAAGAAGATGTCTATCTTAATGTCGATTAAATCTTTAATGAGTTATGTGGCACTCGATTTTCGACCCGACTAGGCAAGAACTCCAACATCTTCCAGGCAAAAATACTGTATTTGTCATCAATCAGTGCCAAGCTTAAATTAACAAACGAAGTTGGTCCTGTAGACAGTGAAAGTAATGTTTATTGCATTTCTGCCCACAGTGACGACATAATCAACGTAAATAATGGTGTGATAGATCTTAGCAAGACATTTAACCCGTAGTCTACCTGCTGAATTTAATGGACTTTCGAATCGTGAAAACGGAGAACACATCACATCACTTCCAAATATATTGCATCAACACTTTGCATAGCTGACGCCTCATCTCATTCTGAATCCAATTAATTAGTAGCTATTTGGCACGTTGCTAAGATAAATATTCTAAATGACAACAATTAATCTTGCTCCATTATTTAAATTTTTCCTATTTTATATCAAAAATGTTTTTTATTAATTCTCGTTGGCATGAGTGGCGGCTGGTCGGGCTAGTAGTGCTCCCACTGATATCTGAATAAGATCCAAATTGATTTGAACACTACTGATAGCAGTTGTGCTTGTCCATTTCCAAGATATTTTTGGAATTCCTTATTCAATTCAAGCATATGAGAATGTTTTCCATAGATGCGAGGGGTACTAACATACAGACATATGTACGTGTATTTTGATTTCCCCGCAAGCCACAACAAACTCTGTGACATTAGGGACAGATACAAATTAATTAATCCAGTTGACACTCAGCTTTCGTTGAAATTAGCTTCTGGACTTAGTTCCACCCTGAGTGGTGTGGTATGGGCTGCGAATTTTTAATCTCGTCAAGTTGCACAGTGACGCAGATGTTGGTGAGGTAGTTAGCAACAAGACGGCGACAGGGACGGCGACGGTGTCGAAAAGATTTATCATTGTTCGTCTTCGGTGTCGCTCCGTTTTATTAATCATATTATTTTAAGAATGGGATGATATCTAATTAATTTTGATCTTAATTCTCTTTTATGTTATGGGAAAATGGAAAGCTTGTTTCAACGTCCAAAGGAAAACAATAGCTTTAAGTTTTGATATTTACGCAATACGTTAGCAGATGTGTTTTTGTAGGGACAGCGGGTGATGTACGCATTCATCTTGGATTAGATTAATTCCGCCGATGATTTCCACGATGAATGTTAGATGGTCTTGGTGGAGCATCACATTTGTGGAACCTGCGTCAATCGTGTGAAAATATGGTAAATGTATCTTTTTTGGAGGGGAATCATGTGTCTTGTTTTTTGTATATGTGTTTGTCGTTCGTGTACGGGAAACTATGCGTCATGTAATCACAGTGTGGAAAAGTGTTTAAATTAAATTATGAAGTCTTATTCAGTAGTCCTGCGGTTGGCTCACTATCAAGAGTTTCAATCTCTAGTGGACGTGTATATGTATGTTTTTTCTGGGAACGCCAGTTTCGTTGACAATCCATGATCTACAGCTGGTGCCGCTAACTTCTCCGCACTCACACAAGTTTTGTCCTTAACTAATAGCGACATTAATAATGAATCAACAAGCATTTTAAGAAACCTAGCATTTTATTAAATCCAATAATACGTAGGTACATGTAAGCCCATGGGCCGCCAGGAGCCCAGCTTCCACAACCGACTCAATGTCGTATTTTAAAGTACCTATAGTTGTTCTGCTTAAGTGAAGTTTTCTTAAGGCAAGGGTGGACGTAGAAAATGCTTGTAGTAATTTTTGGCACTATAACCTGAAGTTAAAATGGGGAAAATATTTTGAATGTAAAGCATGAGAATCTATTTTTGTTTTCTTCTACTCCTGTTAACTTTGCAAGTCTACTACATCAGGTATTATGTATGGCCAATGATTAAAACAGTTGACCAGACGTAGGACAAAATCTGTGCTCCTGCTCTGCGATATCATCAAGAAAACAGATTCTAGTAGAATACTTCTTTACGGAACTTGGAGACTCATATTGCACATTCGGTTATACATATGTATGAACATAAATAAAATTGGTTTCAAGAGCAACAAAAGCGTGTGGTAACACAATTGATCATTTCTGTGGACAGTGGACACCTACCTAATCAAAACCTAATAGAAGCACTGGCTACTATCGTTGTTAAATAAAAAAAAAATAAAAGGAGGTCGATCGAGTTTTCAAAGTATGAAAGGGGAACCCTCTTTAAACTACGAAGACGAACACAAACACACTACTTTTGTCACTTAAGTGTCATTGCGGTGCTACCGGTTAGACGTCACCTATGTATGTATGTATGTATGTATGGGACCGACTTCTTACTCTTCATCATTCAACACCCAGTTAATGCCATTCGGTTTAATTTCAATTAGTAATAAATCTGGGCAGCAACGAGCTCGCTCAACCGGATTTGATAGTGTCATGTCCGCGGTTAAGCGCTTGCAGTCATATTCGTCCATTGCCACTTAACGAGGCGCTAAGTTATGAAACCAATTCCAAATCGAATGTATAAGGCCCCGCGGTGACAGATCAATTTGATTTAATCGAATTCGATTACAGTTTAATTTCGTTTATTCAATTAACCAGCACTCCGACCACAGCATCACCAGCAGCAGCAGACACATTTCTCTGTTCCTTTTCCCCATGCAGATTTAAATTAGCGAAAAAGGCGGTCGGCACGTTCGACCACGATTTCTTGCTCTGTGACTGTCATCATAGCCACAATACCGTACAGCTAGCCGACAGAGTTTTCACTTCGAAGGCTTTATCGCCGTGCGTGTGTATTGGTTGTGGCCTGGCCAGACGACGAGATGTACAATTAAATTGTGATTTCTCCACGGTAATAAAGTATTCCATCAAGCTCGGACAATATTTGTTGACAGTCAGCGCATTGCACTGCTTCAGCACCGAGAGATGGCGGGAGACAATGTTGCAGTTTCAGCACACCACACAAAGGAGGCAACACTCACTGACACTGGCGCATTAAATGCGGCGTCGAACGTCAGGTCAGGAATCCATTTGAATTATTTATGCTGAAGATTGTGCGTGCCGTTTTCCAAATCTTAAATTAAATGGGCCTGCGCGAATCGCTGTTAACCTAACTTCAATTTTTCCATTAATAAAGAAACATTTTTACGACTTCTACGTAAATTTCATGATTAGCATGGTAGAGCTCCATGCCAGCTCGGCTCTGATGCCCAGATGAGGGAATGATTTCATGTGTGAAGTTTATAAATCGCTCAGTATTACTGCCGGCGACGACAGGCGGATGCGAGCATTATGGGTTTAAACAACTTTGTGATTAAATGCCACGTAATGGGAATTCTTTTAGTTTAATTTCGCTTGTACTGTACACTCGGATTGCTTTCATATTACTACCTTCTTTAGACTTCGCAAGTGTAATAAAACAGAGACCGTTTATCGAATTTTGCTTTAAATTTGTGTTTACAGTTTTCATTCTTTGTGTGGAGGGGCAAGAAGCGCTACCAAATCACTCCGCCACCGTCCAGTTTAAAATAAGTTGGTGCAGCTATTAAAAGGGTAAAGAGGAACAAAGTCACCAGTGCTGACTTGCCATAGGGGCATTTCAAACATATTCATGTCATCAGTCGAGTGAGGCTGAATCAATGCTTGAGATGTTGAGCGAATTCTTTAACTTCTTTCTGAAGCAGATGGTCCGCAATTCAAAATTCATTCATTGTCGGGATATGGAGTCAACATAATGTACATACATATAGTGACACCATTTCACGATTTTATTTTCTTAAATGAACAAACACCAACCACCATGTTAAATACAACTACATAAAATGTTCGAGGATCTTGTTCAAAAATTAACCAATCACGCTTTCCAGCAATTTTGGAAGGAGATGAGAATTAACCGTCATTTACAAAACATGTAATACACTGCGGGAAACGCTAAAGATCTTTATTTAATGCCAAAATGTTTTCATTACGTCAGGTATAACTGTCAAGTCAAACTGTGACTCTGTTTGCTTTTCGACACTTAGGTCTAATAGTCTCTTGTATAGACTCGCTTTTGAAAAGCCCTACCAATTTATCAAAAATGACTTTTGACTTGAATTAAGTGACTTTTACGGCTCACCTAATCGGCCTAGTAAACCATCCGATTTTATTATCTCCAAATAATGCAATAGACCAACACATCACAAGAATCTGTGAACTGAAGAGAATATCGCAGCTGTTAATAAAGTGTACTAGAAGTTCATCGATTCGTTTTCGGTCCAAGCAATTGAGAGCCTCAATGCGTTTACTATGTGTAAGATTTTGTGCAAGGTTTTGACCAAGATAGGTATAGGATCCGGCTCGATAAAATAAACTTCAATTGGTGCTGTTTGCACTCTAATAAAGGGGCAGTGGCCAGCCTATTAGTGAGTACATTCTTTTGGATCTTAAGCCAACAACCAGATAGAGATTGGTGCGAAATGAAGAAAACATAGCCACCGTAGCGTAGAAATGTCGATTCGGCGTCGATCAGCTGAATTGGCCATCGGTAGAGTCAACACAGCTTATTTTACGCTAACCTAACCTATATAAGATTGTGCTGATGGGAGAATTAAAGCCAGACGACCGTTTACGACGCTCTAAGTTCACTAAGTTCGCTAATTGGGCGCTGGAAATGTTGGACGGAGATCCGAATTTTGGCCAAGAAATCATCTTTTGGACGAAGCCCATTTTTGGCTTAGCGGATATGTCAACAATCAGAATTGCCGATATTGGAGCGAACACAATCCACAAGTGTTCGACCAAGCATCAATGCATTCACAAAGATTGACTGATCCGGTTTCAGTCAGCGGGACTTATTTCTTTTAAATTGAGGAAGTAGAAAACGTTACCACCAATGGTCTCAGGTGTAGAACGATGTTACACGTCTTTGTGTTTACAATAAGCACACTCTATGAGAAAAATAAACACGGGCAGAGCGCAGAGCGGTCTTAGTAAAATCTGTTGTCTATTTAAGAAAACTTAATGTATTAGTTTACAAATAAAAGAAGAAACAAAGTTTTGCGATACTATGTTTTGATATAACTTAAAAAAAACTTAACTTAATACGGTAATGGCCTGTGCAAAACATACCGGATTTTTGTTACACTCAATATTCGTTGTTTTTTAACACCGCATCGCATCTTTTCGGCATGGACGATACTAGATTTTCAAATATTTCTTTGGAACGTTCTCCCATCAATTTTATAGTGACGTCATAAGTATGTTTTTGGATGCGTTCGTTTTTGACCCTACCCGTCTTTTTTAAATAGCATACAAGTTCTCAATAGGGTTTAAATCGGGCGATTGAGACGGCCATTCCAACACAACAATGTTTTGCGCAAACCACTCCTTAACCAACTTTAATAAAAGTTTTGGGTCATTGATAAACCCAACGCAGTGCCATTTCCTCCCCAGCGTATGGCACCATTACGGATTCCAGTATGTTCCTATACTGAAAACGATCCATAATACCACTAATCTCATGTATTGGTCCACATCCATCACCAGAAAAACTTCCCCACACCATAATTGAGCCTCCTCCATGTTTCACGAATGTACGACAATGTCTTGGCTGAAGACGTGTACCCTTCGATCGTCTAAGATGAATACCTGCATCAAAAACAATTAAGTTTAACTTACTCTCATCCTTTTCCACTTCGTTGCTGACCAATTCAAATAGTTTCTTACGAATTCCAGTCTAAGAAGCGATTAGCGTTAGCAAAGTAATCAAAGACTTACTAGAAGAATGAAATGGTACCTTTCTTGTCTATGCTTAGCAGTGAGTAGAGGCTTTTTTCGCTAGTCGAAAATTACAAAAATCGGTTTCTCTTAAACGCCTGCGTACGGTGCTTGCTTCAATTGAAGGATTGAATTCACTAACAATCTTTTTTAAGACAAGAAAGGATCGTTAAGGATCATTTTCTTAATTTGACGATCGGTTCGAAGTGTGGTTTTTCTGAGACAGTGAATGTTTTCGACCCGTCTTCCATTCCAAAGCTTTTTTATAATGTCACACACTGTCGATAATGGCATTTTATACTTCTTGGCTATAGATTTTTGTTTTAACCCTGCCCTAAACTCCGCTTCCACCTGATTGGTAACCACACCACTGTATTTATCTTTAACTATTTTATTAGTAAACAAATTGAAGACACCTGACCTTTTAAGTTTAATTAAGTCTATAACTCAATTCAAATGACAGCAAAAACCGTTATCAGCAAGTAAAAGAGGAAGGAAATACAGTCCTTTAGAAAATCCGGTATGTTTTGCACAGGCATAGTATTGAGTTGAGTTACAGGTTTTGATAAAACTCTAAAAATTATGACAGCAATGCCTTGTTTTTTTCCTATTTGTAAACTTATTCAATAGATTTTCTTAAATAGTCAAACAATTGTACCTATTGTACCTCCTGCCCCCTAGAAATCTTCAATTAAAAATTTTCAAGAAAAATCCGGTGTGTTTTGCACAACACTGTATGTAGCTAAGGCATCTACAGTAGTCAGGAGTGACATGGTACAGTCATTGATTCGCTTCAATTAACTTACGTTCCAAAAATATAGTTGCATCCGAAAAGTTGTAGGTTGCAATCACGGTACCTGCATGTACTCTGTCAACGTTTAATTCATGGTTCTCCCAGAATTTCTCCCTGATCTTTATGTCAGCATTGAATAAAATCATTTCTTTGTCTTGCCCACACATACCCGTGAAAATGTATGCAATGCATTTATATCATCTCCCTACTTTCAAAGCAATCAGACAAAAAAAAAAATATTTCTCAAGTGGTTTTTTTGTTCGATTTTATTATCCAGTAGCAATACATCGATCATTGGCCTAAGATTCAAAACTCGATTATTCCATCATTCTTATACTCTCAGTAACAGCAATAACAAAAAAACCCAGAAGAAAAAAAAAACTAAAAGATTGAACAAACAAACTTTTCATTTAATTGATTCAGTCGTCATTATAAAATCATAATAAGCTCTCGTATGAAAATATGATAATGAATTACAGAGGACACTCGAGAGGGTCTCCGCTATTTACCTACACACTTTCAAGAATAAATTTCAGCCTGAAGAGATCTTGAGTCTTTGATTGTATAAATCTTCATCTCAACTTACTTCCATGCGCCCAGGTCCAATCAATTCCATATACCATTACGAAACCATTAATTCAAAATGTAATTTTATTCATCTCATCGTGTACGCCTTCCTCTCCCGTCTGAGAGTTGATAGCGCCAAACATGCCTACTGTAGCTTGTCGATTCGTATCCATGTCCTTAACATTCAATTGAGCCACTTCACTGTGCCACCACCTAGATAGGATGCATTTATACATACATACACAAATACGTGATTGTGTTTTTTTTTTTTTTTTTCTACTCAGAAGTGAAAGTCATTGCGGATCTAAAAGGGTGTCGAGTGAGTGAGGCGCACGGTTTTGTGTTGAGTCATTTTTGATATTGCCGAACGTATCAATTTTATTAGACAGCCTCATTCGGGGTCTTGTCATTGAAATAATTGCATTAAGTACTCGGAGAAGCGTGCTGGAATTTGCCGAACGCATTTGAAGGGGATTTATATCGTTCAATATCTATAGATGAATGGTAAGGAGGCGACCAGGAACGTTGTGTGGGACCAGTCATACTGTCTAGTACAGACTGCTTTGTGTGTTCCAGTTTAAATGAAATACAATTTTGAACGAAGGCTTCTGTTTTTATTTTAGCAATTGCATTTCGAATGTTGTCAAGGCATCAAGGTTATGATTGGTTTGCACACTTTTCCATTCAAATACCCCCGTAGGAAGAAATCCAGGGGGTGAAACGGAAGCTGTCAAAATCGGTTTAGCGGTACACGAGGGCAAAACGAAGTAGGTATATGCTGTCAACGAGAAGGGACACACAACATCCACGAATTGGACCGTACGTCACATTCGACAGCTACAACTTTGAGGTAGTAAGGGACTTCATCTACCTCGTCTCAGCTATAACTTCGGAATACAACACCTCAGCAGAAATGAGATATAACTCTTGCCAATCGCTGTTTCTTTGGGCTAAGAATGCAATTGGAGTGCTCAGCTGGAGACAGTTAACTAAGGACCGGGCTAACTGGAAAGTCTTGTTGGTTGAGGCCCAGGTTCACCCCGAACTGTAGCGCCACCTAAGTAAGTAGACATTAGATTGTGCTTTGATATGGAAACAGGCCTCAAGGATAGCTAAACACTTTCGGTTGGAAGACGACATTCGTATCCGGAAGAAAGCTGTTTAAGGTTTTAGGGAATACACTTGCACCGACTTAACAGTTCATCTATGTATAATAGATTGTTATGCTGCAATCAGAAATCACCTGTCCATCTTGGTATTCTGTTCTTGAAGAGAATTGTGTGTCGAAACATTTGTGAAGGTAGTTTTGGGGATAATGTAATGCGTTGGAGTTAATACGAGGTCTCTCGGTAGGGAATACAGAATGTTAATACGGCCACACTGTTTCGCGGTTTTTTAGTTTTAGTAGCCCAGAGCACCAGTTTAGTTTTGCTCTAGTTCACACTAAAACATCACTTCCCCGCCCAAGTGCTTACTTTACTCTAAACATCTTCTATAACTTCACTTATTACAGAAGAAAACTTTCTTGACACTAGTATCACCATGTCGTCCGCATACCTGAATAATTTCTTGCTCAGTTTCTGCAGTTTTGGGTTTCAGCACTCGTAGGGCTAACTATTACTACTGACTCTGGCCTATTAATACACCTTTCTGCTGAAACTTTAGACATGATCTATACAAGGATTTCGAAACAAAGACGCAAATTCTCTAGAATTAACATAAATCTTCCCCTTTATTACGCATGCACATTGAGACTCTGATTAATTGCTTATCCGATTACATGTATCTACTCGTAATAGTGATTTTCAGTGAATGCACTCAAGCTTTGCGGAAGCGATGTGAATATCAGATCCAGAGGTCGACTCAATATCTGTCAGCTGATGACAGCAGCATCCGCACTCTAATTGCATTTCTATTTTTAACACATACATCACATATTCAATTATTCAAGATTGGTCTTAATGATTCTTCATACGGCACGGAAAAAATGGGAAGAGGCACTGCGGCCACCATTACATAGTATTGCGGAGGGAGGCAGCGTGGAACAATTAAAGTAGTTTTTTTTTTCGAATATCACTATTGTTAACCAATAGATCCGATTAGGCCAGCGGCACGCTGTCTTCACACAATTCAAACTCGAATCTATTGTGGGAATCGGACGCGTCCATTGCCCATAGACAAATTGATAATGACCAGTAATTAATCTCATTTTAATAGCAAACACTTAACAAATTATCTGGTGTGCAGATACCAATGATTGATACTTTTTTTGAAATTCACTGTATCCCCCTATCGCCGTAGTGGGACTCCTACACAACGAGCTCATAGCTCACCAATGAAAATAATTTGAATTTATTTAACAAATTAATAGTTTTTTGATCCAAACGGCATTTAATGCTTTGCGGGCATGTACATACGATGCTGGGGATGTGCACGGGGAACTAAAAATATAATTAATATTTCAATATGGATCGGGATCTGTGATTTAGTCTGGCATGAAAAATACATTCGTATGGTTTGGTCATAAATCATCGGTTACTAAGAGAAAAGAATCATAAAACGAAAATTAATAAGTGGCAGAGATTAACGATTAAGGCCATTAGCGGATCAGATATCAGCAGAGGTGTCCGATGTTTTATTAAAGCAGAATATCGGAAATCATTTCGCGGGAACAGCGATCACACAGGGTCTCAGGTTCTGGCATCAAATGCCGTTACTTTCCGTGAACATTATTGGAATGAAAATTATTGCGGAATGATTTTGAACAAAATCAAAGGATTTTTTTTAAATGGGTGATGGATATGTGATTATTTCTTATATTAATAGTTAACCTGTAAATGGCACCTAAATATTTTCTGTAGAACTTGTCTTTTTCCTTCTTTGTCGCAGCTTTTTTCGGTACATAACACTGTTATGTCCTTCGGACACGGCTTTAAACAGTAGAATGGTGGATTTATATGCAAATACTGGCCATTTTTTAGAGTAAAATAAGAAAGTGTTGTGCAATGATACCCTCCATTAATCTTATTTCGTATAAGATATCAATTTTACATTGCATAAGCTCTCGCTCATATTGGAGGAACCTGCCTCTTTTGAGTTCAGAAAAGTCCTAATGTTCCAGAATCCTTATTCCATAGTCGTCATCGAAAAATCCTTTCCTATTCGAGCCATTTTTATTCACCCAGTTGCAATTTCTAAATTTAAATCATTTTGAGGTTATACATACCTAAATATGTATGTACAGATATAGTACATGTGTAATCAGATTTTTACGATTCTCACGGCAATATGCCCAATAGTTAAAAACCACGTTCTTTCAATATGTATTTTGCAACTACACACGAGATATACTCCAGTTTACTGCAGAACTTATGGAACACTGCAGGAGATTCGTATTATTCTGGTTGGAGTTACCTGTGTCTATTTTTTCTTTTTTTTTCCGAGGGTAGGGGAAAAGATTCTATAGCAAGCGCGTGCTCATAGTAGTGTCAGATTTCTACGCATCCGAAATTTGTATGACTGTATTGTTGATTATGTCCGATTAGTCGATTTTGATGCTTTCGCGCAAAGTCTCTAGGTTCAGCTTCGATTGTACTAATTCCGAAATCTCTATGGATATCGTCGTTTCTACTATACCACGGTGCTTGGACAATTTCTCTAACCACTTTATTTTGAAAAGTTTGTATAATGTTGGCATTTGTTTTCTTGGTGCAACCCCAAAATTGTACCTATACCGTAGGTCCACACCGGTTTTAGCACTTGCTTGTATAAAAGCAGTTTGTTCTCGGTACTCATCTGGGAATGTTTTCCATGTAACCAATACATTTCTCTATATTTGATTTCAAGCTCTTTACGTTTCATTTTCACGTGCGAATTTCATTTCAGTTTTGCGTCGAGTGTCATTCCCAGGTATTTGGCTTCGTTCGCAAAAGGAATTCGCGCCAAGTTTAGGTAGATTGGCAAGTCAATAGTTTTCTTATATGTGAAATTCAAGTGAACAGATTTAGTTTCGTTGAGGGCGATCCGCTAGTCCCTCGTCCATTCATTTACTTTATTCACCGCGTTTTGGAGTTTTTCAGTTGTTTCTTCGATTGTTTTACCTACTGATAGGATAGCGGTATCATCAGCAAACGTAGCAAGGATAGTGCCATCTTCTTTCGGCATATCACGGGTATATAAAATATAGAGAAGCGGTCCAAGAACGCTTCCGTGCGGTACGCCGACCGAAATTTCTTTAAGCTCCGAGTATTCATTTCCATGTCTTACGCGGAAGAGTCTATTCCCGAAATACGATTCTAGAATTTCGTATGGGCATACGGAAAGAATTGTCTTAATTTGTATTTTAATCCTTCGTGCCACACCTTATCAAAGGCTAGCGAGACGTCAAGAACTATGCCTGATCATATCTTTTTTTCTTCGAGTGCTTTCTCGATTACGTCAGTAATTCTATACACCTGGTCAATTGTCGAATGCTTACTTCTGAACCCAAATTGAGGGTCAGGGATAAGATTATTGTCTATTTGTGTCTATTTGCGTAGAAAATCTTTGTGGGGTTTTGAAAACCGCAGCAATGTAAGTACATACCTTTTTTACTAATTATATTTCTATATTCCCTTATTTTTATTTTTAATTCTAATAATCTACTTTCAAAACTTAAATAAAATTCAGAAAAAACTTCAGGAACATGGTACTTCTAGACAAATTTAAACAAACGTACAAGATTTAGCTTACGTGCATATACTACCCAATTTTTCAGCAATTTAACGGACCACCAAAATTTAATTTTTCTTAAAAAAAGAACACAAAAAATAGGCAGAACTGTAAATCACATATCCGGCATCTAATGCACCACGTCGCGTCCATGGGTGCTAGTAGTTTTCACATGCATCTAAAGTGAACAGAATGAACGTCGCATACAAGATTCTTTGATTGACAGACAAATTAAGCCAGGTTTATACCATGTGTAAGCTCTATTTCGTTTCTATAAAAGTCTTTTTGACTAATCAATTTGTAGGACTAGTTCTTTAGCGGGAAGCGTAATAATCCTTGAACAGAAGAAATAATATTTAACTCCGCCATCATAAGTAAAGAATCTTCTTTTCAATGACGCTCGACAAATATCCTCCGCTTATGACTAAGCCATATGGCACAACAAACAAACAAGTTCAGACTTATAGCTATCCATCTGTCATGCAAATTTATTTCATTATTGCAAAATATTGAATATTGAATATTTCTCTTTTATAAGAAATTATTCTCCGAATAAGATGCGTATGTGTACTATATCAAAAAATATAATGTAAGCATTTCTCAATCGCAGGCATCATAGAAATATCGCGCCAAATAGATGTTGATTGGCTGCGGTTTATAACTTGATTACTTTCAACTTATCTACATATAGTCTTGTTAGGAGATTAAATGAGTTCACGCCCCAATACGCATACTTCTAAAATACGATTGGCTTAGGGGAATAATGGGGTGAATTATTTTATTATCGATCTTAATAATCAAGTCTGGTGTATGCGCATTTTGAATTTGAAATGAATTCCAATTGAAACCGAGAAGAATTGGAACACTGCGCACGCAAGGTGTTGAATATCTATTTCTTTCTATGAGGAGAATAAACATTCACACACATTCTTACAATAAATGATGATAAGGATATGCAAGGGTGTGTAAATTTAATGGTACTAGCTTCAGTTATTTAAAATAATATATATTCGTATATGAAAACTGTGGCAGCGAATATTTATGTAATCGGGGTCCTTAAAAACAACGAGATAATATTTATATAGCATTTTTGATTGGACTCTCAAGTTCATATGACATCCAATATTCAAAGTATTTTTTAACGCTCCTCGACAATGTCTCCAAGAATTGTCGTTCACACCGAAATCAATTTTGAAATCATAAAAAGCAATTCAGTGTTATCTTTCATTTAAGGTGTTTTTTATTTTTATCTTTTTCACTTGCTGAGAAATATAATTTGATAATTCTGTAATTATAAAACTTATTTTGAAAATATTACCTCTTTGTCGGATTGAAAATACAAATAAAAACATTTAGAAAAGCTACAATCCGTCTATATGTCTGGAAGGTACGGAACCCCCGTATAACATTTTTCGTCGAATTGCAGCGAAATATTCAAATGTTTGTTGACGTTTGCGAAATTTGTAAGAACACCAAAACTAATGTATGGACGACTTGTAGACAATTCGAATATCTAAATATTAGGGCTGACTTTAACACCGGAATGCAGGCTCTTCGGAACAGTGAAAAAAACGTTGCCATCCTAGCGCAGGGAATAATATATGCATTTCAGGAGCCACCCTCTCAATGAAGAAGCCTTCCTCCCCTCCCAGTTTTGAAGAGGTTGGCTCAGCTAGGGTGCATACACCAAATCATCAACCATGTAAGGGTGGATAAAGCTATGACCGATGACTGGAGTATCAGCTTTATATACCTCATCTTCAAGAAAGGCAAATCCTGGAAATATCAACGAATTTCAAGTCGAGACTCACCATTTTTTTATCGACTTTAAAGCCGCATATGACACCATTCATCGTCTTGAGCTCTACAAAGCAATGACCGAATTTGAGATCCTGGGTAAACGGATCCAGCCATACCGCGTGACCGCGGAAAACACTCAGTGCAATTTGGGAACAGTTCCTCTGAACTATTCCAAACATCCACCGGATTTCGGCAAGGAGATGCCCAGTCGTGTTATTTCTTCAATTTTGCGATGCAACAGATAGTGCGCAGGGCGAGTATTAACACAAAATCTCAAGTATTCAACTCAAGTATTTAATCTCGAGTATTCAACGAATCTCCCCAGCTGCTGAAATACCCAGTCGACATCGACATCATCGATCGCTTCCGGCTTTTACGGCAATTGAAGAACTGGTTTGAAGTAAATGAGGACGAAACCGAGGACCTGTTGTCAATAAACAAAGAAGCATCGGCCCTAAGTTAAAAAGGTCTCAAAATATTGCTACGGTAATACATATGTGGCTAAGAAAAGCCACTTTAAATGGAAAATTCCTTGCACATAATGGAGCTAATTATAAATATTTCTTATTTCCTAACAGATTTATGATATATGAGCGAATTAAAGATTATTTAATTTTTTTAAAAAATATAAAATTTTGCATCTCAAAGTTTAAGAGTCAAAAAAGGAGACACACATGGCTCAATTCATCAATTCCGCTATTGATACTGTTTACATATATAAGTACATTCATTTCTTTATATTACGAACTATAGGTCACACTTAATATACTTAATATAATAAACACATTTATTTATAGAACAAATACGTAGTAGTATTCGTAGATATGCTTTATACTTTAGCCATTATGAATTTTCAATAAAATTACAGTGGACACTTTTAAAAGCAGACAGCTGTGGGACCGATGTTTTTCGTCAGCTTGAGAAAGTGTCAACTTTGTAGGAATTGTCAATAATGTAATTTAAGTGTAAATTTATTTTATCAGTCAATGCGAGTTGTCCGCTAAACAGGGTGTTCGCAAATGATAGATTTCACTATATATTTTAATTTGGACCATTTATAGGTATTTTGAATCAACATAAAGTATAGCAATAAGATTATAACTTTGAGGTAATAAGGACTTTTACTTTTTTGTGTCTGCTATCAACTAGGATAATACTAGTTCAGCAAAAGAATTATAACTCCAGCGAATCGCAAGATGTTGAAGCATCAGCTCTGACAAACCGGATGAAGAGATCTTTCACCATTTCGGAAGATAAATTTTGTAAAGTATTCGGTTTCGTTTGCTTTGACGGGCTGTGTAGGAGTGGATAAAACGACGAAATATACGAAATATGTAAGATGGCTATGACATGAGCACACTCATTGCCTGCGAGTTCAAACCGGAGTTCAACGCAGTAGAGGAAGTTGAACCAGAAGCGCACAAGTATAAAGGTTTCCCAACCTTTATTTTAACTTCAAAATGATTTTGATGAAATATAGAACGGTGGTTTAAAATATGATATTTCAAGGTACATTAATCAGTTGTATTTCATTCTTAAAACACAAAAGCATTTTAACCTTGCATGAGCTCAAACCAAAAGATAGCTATTAACCCGTTGACGAAATCGTATTTTTTTTTTGACAAATAGTAAGCAATTAATATCAACATGTCAGTCAGTTAATCGAACAATAAACTTCCTTAAGTACAAAACCAAAGTCAAACGACTGTGTACATTTCTCAAATAACTCCGGACATACGTATTCGTCATACAATACCATTGTTTGTGAAGTTACAGAAACGAGAATTTATTACCTGACTGTAAGATCTTTATTTAAAATTTAACACTATTTATAATGATAAATTTCGATTTCCCCATGACCACGTCAGATTATACACATGTCATGCGATAAGATGATATCTGTCATCACGGAGCTCTGAATACTAATTTCTGTGATCCATGCATTCATCATAATTGAATGAAATTTTTTTTCTTTTCTGTGGACTGAGGTAGGTATATTTCTTTGAATAGCGACAATTGTCTAGCGAATCGTCGCCACAGAAAAAGTATCTCACGGCAACGAAGGAACATATCCACTTGCATATATTTGTAAAACTCTTGGAATAACAATAATTATTGACATAATGACGAGTAACGATTTGTTAAGGCGGTGTAAACCGAAGATCAAGGTGGGGTATTCCGTGCTTTAGGCGAATAGATAAATATTTCTTACATACTAATTAACGCACGTAGTCTAGATTATCAACAATTTGCCTATTGAAAAAAATAAAAAAAAGCCTAGCTATGTGATTTTTTTTTGACGGAAAAATTAAGGAATTGCGTGATTGAAAGTTTTACTTGTGTAGCTATATACGTACATTGTCAGATATGTGACTTACTGCTTTTTAATTTCAATGGTAGCCTTGGAAACCTTAATTGGGATGGACAAAGCCTGGAAGATAGAAGTCTTCTCCGTACCGGTGAGCCGGTGTTCTAGTCCGGGATGATAATAAACAATGGATGGTTTGAAGCTTAATTCATTTTGCCTAGATGCGGTTCTTTTTTTCTGTGGAGATAACGATATTAATGTAAGGTTGTTTGTATATACACAAACATATATGTACATATGTAGGTATCTCTAGGTTATGTACATATGTATCCTTAATGGTTTGCTTAACACAGGAGGTTGGTAAATCATATTTTCTAATACATTGTCTAAAGAACGCTTTCCTATCGTTTATGTAACGAGAGCGAAACATTCTGCGATCCTTAGGCTTACTTAAAACCCGCTTAGTCAATGAAGGTGCTTCGTTAAAAATCATTGGTCATAATACTCTCATTATATGCTAGGTATCGTTATGGTTCCTTGTGAACCTTGGATACTTGATGACTTCCTTATTTTACATAAATTGGAAAAATGTTACTACTCGATATGAAATTTCAACACCCGAGCTCTAACTTTAAGTCCCATAAAGTGTTGCCATACGGACAGACGGACGAACATGGTTCTCTCTTTGCTATTGATTCCGGTGACGTATACTTTGTAGGGTCTACCTCAATTATTTTCCTGTGTAACAAACTACATATGTATCAAACTTAATATCATTAGATAGGGTATACAAATGCGTTTTACCACCTGTTCTTTATTTTTTTGTACATACGAGTATAATGGGACCCACTTCTGTATGAGCTAAATAAGTGAGATTTTGTATCAAAATCTTTTCAAATTTAGATTGTTCTTTGTTGCTTCCTAGTTTACTAGAAAATTGGACAACTTCCTGTATAATTTCCTCCTTTGTGAGCTCATCATAGCGCTGAATATCAAGTTGCTTTACAAATTCTAGAAAATAAGCTCTCACATACGCATACACAAACATTAAATGCGAAATGTGAATACGTTCAGGATACCTCTATATGTGCATGGGAAGTCAGATGGTGTGTAACATACATTAATACACTAGCTGACTCGCCCGAATTCGCAGCTGTTTTTTTGAAAATGTATAACCACACACGCACTATGGCAAAAGTTATCCAGTACCTGTTGGGTGTAGTCTCTTCTGATGAAAAAGTCTTGACGATATTTTAAGAGCCCTGAGCTTCTAAATTTCAGTTTTCGACGGCTAAATTAAATCATCTAGATACGTCTTTGATTCTCAGGAGTTTGTTCAGGTCAATGTTCCTTAGATTTAGATCCGAAAGGAAATAGCTCCCAAGAACGTCTTTACTCTCGATGGCTAGAGCTGGACTATTTCTATTTCTTCTTCGTCACTGGAGTTCGTACAGAAGTCCTAGCAATCGTGCATGTTTGGCTTTCAGTCCGAATATTCCTACGACCCAGTTCCATATGGTCTGTAGATCACTTGTTTTTATAGATTGCCTGTAGCACATGTACATATGTATGAATGTATTAGCTACCATCGCCCGTTAGCTTTCTCGTTGGGTTCAGTATCTATCTCCCCCAAATTACGAGTTTGAACCTTACCGATGCTGACTATCAACGTTCTTAGGTACCGATTATTTTACCAGATACGTATATTTCCTTCGACTCTTTTTGCTTTTCTTTATTGGAGTGAATACGGCTTATACGTGCATTCGTTTTGGATAGGTTGATGTAGATAATTAGTTCATTCTCGATACAAACTATAACTAATTTAGGATTAGGGTAATGTTAGGCACTGGTGCATAACTTTTGAAAAGTTTTATTTCTTTCACATTAAAGTCAAACATAAATTTGGCACGGTTCACAATAATTAATCATTTGAAGTTGCTTCATTCAACAAAATCTCACAAAATACCGTAAAAGACCATGCCAACAGTACATCATTTGGCTTCTGAAAAATCAAACAATTTTACAAAGAATGTCATAAATAAAATTCCTTTCTGTATAAACAAAGTTACCTGTTTTTAGGCACAGAAAATACTTATTATGTAAAAAGTACTGCATTAGGGGTAGATTTCATTAGTTACTGCACTTCGCTACTCAAGATGTACAAAAAGTGTGATCTATTGATGTCTATCAGATGTCTTAATATACACAAGGCTCGACAGTACAGTCCATAATTAGTACCTTTCTTTGCATTTATTCAAATCTTCTGGCCTCGTCGCCCTAAACTTAAGTACATTTGTGTAGAGATATGTGTGATACACAAACGCCTGAAATATGCACATCATTTGCCAAAGCCTCTATTTCATACACGTATCCTACTTTAAAAACTAATTCTTCGTATAAAAACATGGTGTTTCACATTAACGAATTAATTAAACCACTTTACGACTGAAGAAAATAGATCAGAGTTAGGCTATTCCAATGATGTGGATGCTCCCCTACACCATATCTCCATCATTGTCGGATTGCTCGAAATGAAAATCCGCAATAAACTAGATGAAAGAAGCCGAATTTTTAATGTTCGACTTCGACTCTTTACGTCTTTTTCGGCGAATACATAAAATAATCTGCATTATTTGTTGCAGAAACCATCACCACTTTGATTTGGATGCGCGGTGCCAAGGTGGATGCTGACTGTCTGTTGTTGCAGTGTCGGTCTTCGTTCATCTCTGGCAGCATCCATCAAGTGCGGTCCGCGATTATTCCGCGAATAAATCAAATCGTTTTGCATCGCGTTACGGGCAGACAGAAAATCGTTTATTTATAAATTTTATTACATCTTTAACATAATTCAAAGAGTTGAAATGCTTTAGCTGATGTGAAAATGAATCGCCATTTGATGCGCCGCAACTTGTATGGTTTTTTTACCCCTTTAATTAAAATTTCTTCAATCGCCCACAAGTGATCCTACGTAGGAGTGTATCAGGAAAGATGATAAATGGATATTCATTGGGATGGCTAATAATGGTGAGTATTTTTGAACAGACGATGTTGACTTATGTACAAATTTCAAACTTCTAGTCAAGCTTTTGCAGCAGCAGGTGGGTGGACTTTATCGATGTCATTTAAGAAAATGAAAGTAGAAAGTTATTGCTATAACTGTGGCAGCAATCCAGTCATTAGAACATGCAAGATCGAACTTAAAAGGCTCTAAAGAAAAGAATACCTACCTTTTCAAAAAGTAATACGAATGTGGCTTTCAACAAAGTCTGAGTGTACATAGTACATAGCCTTTAACTCTTGTTGCTGGCGTGGGAACGTACTTAGAGTATCAAATTTGAACTTCTAAGGTCTAACTCTCAGTAGAAAACTTTAGAATGCGCATATTGTTATAGGTCTCTTCCATTTGTAGGAAATGGGCAAAAAGTTATATGAATTTTTCTAAATTCTAAAGACTGAGAGCTACATATAGATTTATAGTAGGTATCAATTTGTATTCCATTAGAGCCGTAAAGGTTTGATTATTCAAATAAACCTATTCGCCGTAGAGTCTCATTTTTTACCTCTTACTCTTGACGTAAGTACTGTCCTTTGATAACTTCGCTCTGGTCATCGTGTCCGGCAAACATCCAAGAGTACAAATGTCATGAGAAAGCCACTTTCGTTCGTGTAAAGAATATATTTAGCAACCACAACACGAATTTTATTTATTTGATTACTTCCCTCTAATCGTATAAATGAATTGACATTCGTGAATTGAATTGCTATATGCGAAGGACAAACATATTTATTTTAATAACAGAAATGAACCATCATACTTATCGACGGTTGTTACAGAATGTTGCTAAGTATACATATTTATATGTTATTATTTCGAAGTATATTTTATAAGATAGTGGCAATAAGTACAGGGCTAAACAGGGAAGAAGACTAACTCCATCAAAAAGTGGCGACAATCTCGAACTAAAGTGAGCATAGCAAGCTAAAATCAAAAAAAGATTGCTGGACTTGAAGGCTTATCTGCCAATTAAAGAAGATTATGTTGACTTCATCATTTCATCAATATTTGTCCAATTTACAATCAAGCAAATTCAGACTTATTTGTTTGTGCAGCACTTAACGAAGGCATAATCGTTTAACAGTCTATGCATTAAGTGACAATTACATTTTTAGGGCAACACATGTCGATTATCTCTTCTGGCAATGACATCGGCAGAAATCGAACGAAGAATAACTTCTACCAGTCACTGCTTACTTTCGGTGTAAAAATAGCCAAAAAATGTATGAATGGCCAAATGGATTAGCAATGCCTTAAACACACTAAATAAAGATGTTTGTTGGTTGAGACCAAGATTCACCCCAAGCTGTAAAGTCATCTATTTATGCTTACCAGTGTAGAATGGATCTACGATACTAAATCGGTCTAAAATAAAGTGCACGACTGGGCCGTACAAACTTGCACCTATGTCTCTAATTCTTGTGTGTATTTGAGGTAAAAATAAATAAACGAATATATAAATGTCTGTCTTTTAACCAATGAAAATGAATTTCAGACAAATCCAGTAGCACGTGCGCACCAATCAAAACCTGTATCGTAAGGAAAAAACGTTTCCATGACAACAGCTGTGTTCTAGGAAAATCTTTTACAATGGTATATAATTTTGAAAATCGGTTCAGTAGAAAGAAGTAGGGATACAATTCATGTTTGGCTAATAATGATATGAAAATCGTGTTTCTGTTAAGCTGGTTGTAAGGAAAGTGGAATTTTAGGCAGTTTTAACCAAAAACGTGGTATGCCATCTCATAGGGTTTAAAAAGGCGTATTCTAATATAAAATTTAATAAAAATCGTTGAAGCCGTTTTCGAATAAATTGGCTCCAACTGCTCGATTTCGCGAAAAATACCGTTATACTAACTTTTGGTCAAAAATGTGATACAGTTCCTGATAGAATTTGAGATGTTTAATCATATGTCAAAATCTAAATAAAATCGTTGAAGGCACTTTCAAGCAAATCGGCTTTTAGTCAACTTGGTCGTAAGTACCGTTATATCATACTCAGTCCAAATATGAAATTTGAACTAAATCATTGAAACCGTTTTCTCGTAAATTGACTTTTCGCCAAATTGGCTATAAGTAAAGTACCATTGTTGCCAATTTTGGTAAGCAGCACGATACATCATATGATTGCAATTGACTAGACTAATTCAAATATGAAGTTTAATCAAAATCGTTGGAGCCGTTTTCGAGAAAATCCATTTTAACTGAAATCGGCCTTAAGTAAACTACCCTTAATTTTGAGGTTAGAATGAAAATTCCGATTTCGCCTCTAGGGATTATCGCACAGACCCTATATATGAAGTTTGATCTAAATCCATCCACTCGTTTAGGCTGTAGCCTCGTGCACAGACAGACAGACAGACAGACCGACAGACAGACAGACAGACATACAGACAGACAGACCTACAGACAGACAGACAGACAGACAGACGGCATTGGCGGACCTACTTTTTTGGACTTCCCCATTATAGTAATGTCAAGTTTGATTAAAATCTCCAGTTCCAAATTTTGCACGAATACAATACTTGCCCTATAGGTATAGGTGCAAGTAAAAAATTGGTGCATAGACTATCTTATCATAGACTGTTTATAAAATCTCAATATTGCTCTACGCAAGAATTGTTGTTAAAATTCAACTTCATGCTGAGTATTGTCAAACTTTGGTTTTAAAAATTACCATACATAAGCCCAAAGAAATGTAGCCGTCAGCAGTGAGTCGTACTGTCGAGTGCGAGTTTTATACTCAAATCCCAGGCAACACTATTCTGGGATTAAAAAACAGTAGGCCGCACAACACGAGTATTTGTGAGAAGCTATGCCCAGGGTCACTATCTTATCCCTTATATACCCCATCCTAAGAGTGTATGCAGTTTGGTACATATTTATTGGTGATCAGTTTCAGCGAGCTAGCAGGATGAAATATCTGGACTTTTCACAAAGAAAAGCAGTACGAGTGTAAATTTATTCTGTCCGTCAGTCCACTGCCACGTCTATTTTTTCATAACTTCGCTTTTTTGCATACAATCGAAAGAGAAAACAATTAAGTGTAAACATTCAGATTTTTAAATTGTGTACAAATTACCCATACATTATCTATGGCCAAGCTAAAAAACCGATATAATAAGTAGATAAAATTTTGCATGAAATATTCGCTAATGTTCGAAGATATCGCTGTAACTCAACAGATAAGAAAATGCAATATGGCCACGCCCACTTTATAAGACCTGAAACAGATTGTAGGTTTTAATAATGTTTCTATTTCTCGGAGATGGTTCACTCATCCAGACAACTTCTGTTATATATGCATATGTGTTGTGAAGTATAACACCAATAGAAAATAAAAGCTTATATATATATTGGGTACAAAATAAGTGATCAGGATAAGTTGTTGGCCATTTTTACAGCGCATCCTGTGTCACCTTGCTTACTAGTGGGATGAAAGGAAAATCTCGACATCTGCCCTTCGTAGCGCCAATAACAGGAGGGAACTCAAGATCATTTATCGGAGTATTATTTTGTATAACCACTGAGTCTCAAATAAGTCTAGAATCTCGGTACACTAACCTAACATCCGACCAGTAATCCGACCAGTCTGTCACAGAGATCAGTTGCCTGTTTCAGTACTTACAGTCCTGGCTTTTGAATGTAGAAACTATTCAAGGCGTGATGTCCGTATCTGTTATCCGTACTCAATAATCTCAAACCCAGCGTGCGTGAATTAAAAAGTATCATTTTCGCTATTGTCATTCGCGATCTGCGTAGTTTCATAATTTACCCGGAATTTTTCCGATATAGCACTGGCCATAAGACCATAAACACTTTATGTACTTTGCACCATCTAAGGTCTGTCATGTTGATGATTCTATCCGAAATTTATTGGTGCTTTAGTGTCTTCAATTATGTCATTTTGTAGGAGTTTGCTCCTTTTTTGGCCATTGAGGCAATCCTTTCCTTCTTTCGGACATGGTTCGGAGTAAGGCCTCGATTGCATCAGTGATGGGCATACAGACTATTTTTTGTACCATGGCCATACGAGGGCTGTTCAATAAGTCAGTGACTTTGAAATGAAATACTTGGTTTTTTCTCAAAATTGGATTTATTTCTCAACGTAGTCTCCTTTCACCGCGATACACTTTTCCCAAAGATATTCCAACTTTTTTAATCCTTGCAAAAAATACGATTTCTCAAACTCATCAAAATAGTCATTTTTTGCATCGATAAATTCTTCATTCGATGAAAATCTTTTTCTGCCGAGCCATTTCTTCATATAAGAAACCAAGAAATAATCACATAGAGCCAAATCTGGAGAATAAAGAAGCAAGTCGTATCGCAATTGAACTAATTTCGCCGTTGCTATTGCTGACAAATTGGCCGGTGCAACATGTTGAAACAGAACTTTTTACTTGCACCGTGAAAAGTTTTTACTCTCCAGATTTTAATCAAACTTGACATTCCTATGATGGAGAAGTCCAGAAAAGTAGGTCCGGCAATTCCGTCTGTCTGTCTGTATGTCGGATGACGGATTTGCTTCAAACTTCATATCTTTGGTCTGTGGGATAATCGATAGAGGCGAAATTGGAATTTTCATTCTAACCTCAAAATTAAGGGTAGTTTACTTAGGGCCGATTTCAGTTAAAATGGATTTTCTCGAAAACGGCTCTAACGATTTCGATAAAATTTGATATGTGGGTTAGTTTGGGCTTATGCTATGAGGTGGCATACCACGTCTTTCGCGAAAAGTTGGAATAACGGTAATATTGAAAATCAGCTGTTCCTGTATTTGTCCGGTGATTGAGCTAAAATTAATATTTCTAGGTTGGAAGACAAATGCAAAATAATGGCGTACCAAATTTTGAAATTGCCACGCCTACTTTTATAAAACTTTTTTCTTCAAAAGTTTTACTTGAAATTAAGAAAAAAATATTTAAGCTAAGTAATAGGCCATCAAATTTTCTATAATTCACTCAAACACTTTATCTGACCACGCCCACATGACCAGGGATAGGATTTTGCTAACTTTGGCTCTTTTTTTTTTGCTTAATCGGAAGATAGTATCGGCTTTACACAAACGCGTTTTATGTCCTCCTGATTCCAAATATATGTATTATATTGCCTTTTTTGCCTTTTTATACCAATATTGCCTTTTCCTGCCTTTTTTGCCTATTTTGCTTTTTCTCAAAGTTTGTTCGATAAAAAATTGTAGAAAATGCTCGCATGTAAATATATGTACCTACGCAAACATGTTTCTTCCTCACACTACGTAATACCAAAAACCATATAATACAAAGATGTCTCACGCCATACAACTTTGTTTGTAGGTAAATCGTCGACTTTTTTAATCATGTCTGTCAGAAATCCTGATTATGATCCTGCAGTCGAACCTAATGTCTATGGACCGTATGTTGCTGATGATCAAAATTCCGCTTCCTTTATTCAGAGAGCGGTTCTTGCCTTTGAATGTGTAGTAAAAATCAGAGGAATGAGACTTAGTACGATATCTTAACAAAGCTAGTAAAGCTCAAAGAATAAACAAAGTTGGCTTCTTTGCAGAAGCACATAATTTCGCTCAAGTGCAAAGACAAGTTGAACAGGCTTTTTTGAGAGTCTGTACTTACAATTTTAACTAACATTATTCTCATCAAGGAACATCAATTAGCGAAGTGCTGACGGTTTTGAAGAACATTCAGGAAAACTTGAAAAAAGCAAAAGGGCCGATTGGAGAGGAAGTCCTGAAGAAGTTTACTGCCGTTTTCAATGCAAATACGGCACTGAAAACTATTGAGCAGATAAATTCTGTAATGAACGGCGACGTAGATTCCAAACTTCCAGAAAACATTGATGTAGATAATGTTGAAAGCTTTAAATGGGCTCCACTTGTTTCAGCTGAAGTAGAAAGGTCATTTAGCTCCTTCCAGGTGCTTCTAAGAGACAACCGGAGAAAATTATTATCAGAAAATTTCAAAAAACTCTTAGAAGTTAAATGCTACTATAATTAAATTTGCATTTATGTACGTTCCTTTTCCTTATATTTTAATAAATGGCTTTTTTTCGCCTTTTTAAGTGTTTTGTTTTGCTTTTTTTTACCTTTTTACGTCAACAAAATCAGAACCCTGGTCATGACTGTTATTTTATCGAAACGCGGAATGCCACGCCTACTTTACTGGGACGAGCAAGACTTGGACTTCAATCCTGATAAAATTTTACACTTATAGCATTAAGGTGCAAGTACGTACGACCCAGTCGTGCACTTTATTTCTTCTTCAAATGGGAGATTTTTTACATCAATTCAGAATTAAATTTGTTTAATAAATTGGCATAGTACTGTCCGGTATTAGTTTTTCCCGTATTAGGGAGCGGAGTCTCTATAATATTTTTTAAGTCTGTCTTTAGTCTCTTTTATGGTTTTACCTCGCAAAAAGTAATGCTTTATTAAAACTCGAAACTCACTTTTTTCCATTTTGGCCAAATCTCACAAACCAAAATTCTTTCGATCACTGTAGAAAGCTAAGTGTTTGACAGATCTATGCGATCCGAGCGTCATTTTGCACCAAGGTCACTAACTTATCGAACATCCCTCCTATATTCTTGGTATTTGCTGCTCTCCATGCAGGACTGATACCAAAAGATTAAAATTACTTTTAAAATATCGAATACTGTCAAGAGGTTGATACCTACTTACAATCAAAAGCATCATGTAGTAAATATCGATCCTCGAGTTATGATTTTATTATATTAGTCATATTTATGTATGTATATTGCCCATTTGAGCAATTGCGCTGTAATAACAGCCGATATATATGTACCTATGTATGTACATATATTAATTTTGACCCTGATATCAAATTCCTGTCATATATACATACATATATTACTCATTACTCGTATTTATTGATTTCTTGATTTATTATACATTCTTACAAATCGTTAAAAATCGTAACAATTGAATGGAATGTTTAAAATATGCCTTTGGCTAGTGGAGTATATCATTTTCTAACCATCTTCCCATTCACAAAATGAAATGAATATTCATTCAATAATGATCTTTGCCAAAACTCCAGTTTTATCACCGCACAGAGCGAATCCGAACTGAATTCCAGCTTCAACAACGGACCAGCTAACCATCTACTCTGACATACCCACAAACCAATAAATTAAACTATCATTGATTAATGATTTCATAAACCATTTGTTTAAGCTTTGATAATTACATTTCAATACTGTTCATAGATACTCTACAAAAACAACACCAATACACTTATTTAAATTCGAATGATGTTTCCCGAGTCACTCATCAAAAGGGTAAAATTCTCTGTTCGTCTCAGGCATTAGTTAAGGATGCGAGGCGTAGATGATATGCCGCCAAGCAACCTTACCAATGCGCTGTACTAAGGGTTGAGCAATAAATTAAACACCACTTATAGCATCATTAATTATGCTGTTCTTGTTCTTTCTTTCTTTTTGTTTTTTTTTTTTTTTTATTTTCTTTTTGTAATGCTGTTGTTGTATATGGGATAGAACTTCTGCTGTACATCCAATGCTTATCTATGGAAAAAAAACATCAATTAGAAATATCAAATGGCGAACTGTTGAGATTATTTAAATGGGTACTTAAAATGAAACAAGTTCTTTTCATTCATGGATTTCAATCGGGTTGCCATGACTTGGCCATTCAGTCAGAACTGGTCAGAGCTCGGCTTATTAGTTTGAATATTAACTCCAATCTCTGAATGATTATTGCCTGTTCTCAAATTGGTGGATTATTTTATGAAGTCTATTGTGGATGTGTGCGTGCTCCTCTATCGTTTCCGTGATTTATTGCCAAAATTCATTATTAATGATGATGAGTTCTGGTGAAATTCCGCTTAATTATATCAGCAACAACGGTGGAGTACACTTTTTTGTGTTTTAACCGGAAATAAAACATTCCTCAAGCCTTTTTTTTTTTTTTATTGAATATAATACATATATTTCATAAGAAATGAATACAAGTTACGTTGCCAGAAAAATTAATAAGTATATGTAACCAAAAATACAGCGGAAACCAGTTCATTGCAGTGGCTCCACACTGTAACGAAGACAATCCATGCCAAACAGATGTAGTAAAGTTTATTTATACATTAATTGGTGGCGCTGCACTTTAAATTATATTTAGTTAGTATAGTCATTAGCCTACTTTAAGCTTTCTACTTGCAGGTGCTACCTAAGGTAAGGCTTTGATCCATTACCTTCTTTTGTGTGAGAGAGCAGGGGTGAGCAGGGTCACACCTATTACAAAGCTAAGATGCAATATGCTAAGAGAGATCAAAATCATAGAGCATTGCAAATCAATCTTTGGTCAAATCTGTTTCGTAATTTTGTAAATACATATGTACGTATCGATTGAAATACCTAGAGTAGATAATACATTAGTTTCATGTCTGGTAAATTCATTGGTCCTACAATTTCTTAGAATATCTCTATGCCCCGCCACCCAACAAAGTTAAATATGAAACTGTTCTGCCATCTCTAAGAAAGACGAGTGGCTGTCTATAGCAACTTTCGAAATATATATACTCATAGTAATGGTATGAGTGTATAATTTTATCAGGATTAATATCCAAGTCTTGCTCTTCCCATTAAAGTAGGCGTGGCATTCCGCGTTTCGATGCAATAATAGTCCTAACATTGTAGGAGTTTACTCAATGTTTTGTTTTTAAAAAAACACCTTTAAAAAGTGGTCGTGGCCAGATAAGGTGTTTGAGTGAATTATAGAAAATTTTAACGCCTATTACTTTGCTGAAATAATTTTTTCTCAATTTCTAGTAAAAATTTTGAAAAAAAAAGTTTTATAAAAGTGAGAGTGGCAATTTCAAAATTCAAAATTTGGTAAAACAGCTGATTTTCAATATTACCGTTATTCGAACTTTTCGCGAAAGACGTGGTATGCCACCTCATAGCATAAGCCCAAACTAACCCACATATCAAATTTTATCGAAATCGTTAGAGCCGTTTTCGAGAAAATCCATTTTAACTGAAATCGGCCCTAAGTAAACTACCCTTAATTTTGAGGTTAGAATGAAAATTCAAATTTTGCCTCTAGGGAATATCCAACAGAGCTTATATATGAAGATTAAAGTAAAACCATCCAGCCGTTTAGGCTGTAGTCGAATATACAGACAGACAGACAGACAGAATTGCCGGACCTAATTTTTTTGACTTCTTCATCATAGTAATGTCAAGTTTGATTAAAATCTCGAGTTCGATTTTTTTCACGATTCCAATACTTGCCCTATAGGTAGGTGCAAGTAAAAATCCAAGTATTTGATAGCTGCTTGGCTATATGAAAAGAAGCGGATGTCTTTAGTTGGACATTATTTAATAAATTCCCCCTGGAACACTTTACAATTACATATAAAGAAGACGGAGGAAGAAACTGAGATTAAGTTTATCAGAGTATATCTATCTTATTAGATTTTGATTTATCGATATCTAAACCTAACTTGGAACTAGCTTAGTATATGTAGTAGTAGTAGTAGTAGTATTTTTTATTCCATTATATATAATACATGTGTAAAATTTACATGATTTGAACACAATAATTCATTAAATAGATTCAAAAATATAAAATAGAAATAATATAGTGACATTTTATATTTTCTATACATAAAGTAATAAAATAGTGCCAAATGCCACTTCAATTCGTTTTACCATTATTGATATGTGGGTTGGGTGACCCGTTTAATTGCATAAAAAGAACAAGTTAATTCGAGATACAATTATACAAAGAAAAGTGAAGAATGCAAATCAAAATAAATAAACAACATCAAAATAAAAGAAAAGTAAAGAGAAAGTTTGAAAAAAAAACCTTTATTTACACCAGAATATCAGCGAGAAGGTATTCCACGTTCTGTGAATCATAATTAAAAAGCCAAGACCTTATGGACCTTTTAAAAATTCCAGAAAATCTTATCATTCTAATATTCAGAGGAAGCTTGTTAAATAGTCGACATGAAGAGATATTATAAAAATTATGAAATACAGTACGGAAAACGGGTACAGTCACAACATAAGAAAAGTTTCTGCGTAGAATGTAATCAGATATAAGTCTGTAAATTAAATTTCCTGATCTCTTTAAAACTTTAAAACAATACAAATGACGAACTGGAAGAATTTTCATATCACAAAACAGTGGGAAACTTGGATGACTCCGATTCTTGTTACAGATTTTCCTCACTACATTTTTTTGTAAGACTAGTAAGGGCTTGATTTTATTCAGATACACGCCCCGCCAACAAACAATTCCATACTGTAGTTTAGCGTGAAAGACAGAAGTTACAGAATGTTGGAAGTGCTTGACTAAGTAGAATCACAATTACAGCCTGTTAATCCATACCTTTGGCATTCTAATGCGTGGAAGTAAACGTCCGCATTCATACTCATTGGGGAGGCTAAGTTAAAAAACATTATTTTTGTCTCTAAGCTAATGTTCAAATCGTGCTCTGCGAACCAAATTCTTAGTAGACTAAGATCCCAATTAATGTCGGAGATTAAATCGAAGACACTTTCAGAGCCGTATGAACAGCCAACATCATCTGCAAACGCCGTAAGTCTACTTCTGAAGTTTAGTGAAAACAGTGAATTTATATAAGTAAATTAGAAATAAAATAAATTAGAAAACACAGAGTCTTGAGGAACTCCCAAATTGAAGAAGCGAATCTCGCTTCTCATACCATCAATATTCACTCTTTGAGATCTGTTTGATAGGTATGATCTAAGCCACTCCAGTATGAACCCACGAATACCCGCTTTTTCGATTTTATCCAACAGTATAGTATGGTTGACCATGTGGCTTTGGTGATGTCAACAAATAAACCAGCCGTGAATTTTTTACCATCAAGGTTAGGGAAAATGTTTGAGCAAAAATTTAGAAGAGCGTCTTCGGTAGATTTACCCTGCTGAAAACCAAATTGCATTGGATTGAAAAACTAAATTTTTTTCAAGTAAGACATTATTCTCTCTTTAATAACCTTTTCGAATATTTTGCTAAAAGTGGACAGAAGTGAAATTGGCCTATAGTTCTTCATATCGTCTGCAGAGCCTTTTTTAAACAGCGGAATTACGCCGGCGCACTTGAGCGCCACGGGAAATGTTCCTGCAAATATACTGCGATTAAAAATGACTGCCAGGACGTCAATCACATAGCATGCTATTTGTTTAACCAGTATATTTGAAATATTATCAAAGCCACAAGAGTTGGAATTTTTTAAAGTTCGAAGGTAAAAAATCGTACTTTGCGATAAGTCACCACCGCCACTTATTGAATTATAACAACGAGTGCAATTCCTTAAGACTGTTCGTGTCGGTATGCTGTTTGTTATTGAGGTAAAATACTCATTGAATGCATAAGCAATGTCAAGTTTGTCTAAAAGTTCGCAATTGCTAACACAAATTGAATGGGGGTTTGCTGAAGAACGAGACTTGTTCAGAATATCATTCACTACTTGCCATTCTGATTTAAGGTTACCCTTAGCAGAAATGAATTTAGTTCTATGATAATTATCGCGGCAAAAAGCAATCCCTTTTTTTAAATCCAAACATAGCTTTTTAAACTTGTTTTTCAGCCTGAGATTCATGGGATTCTTGGAACATTTTATTCTTAGCTTGTGTTTCACGTTAACTTTTTCAATGAATTGACTAGATATCCAGGGTTTTAGTCTTCTTTTAGATTTTTTCAAGAGTTCCGTAGAGGAGCAATTTGATATATGTACATATGTTTATTAAGGCGAGTCATGAACACATTATAAGAAGCAAAAACATCACTTTCCATGTAGACATCGTCCCAGGACTCATAAATAAGAAGATTTGTCAGCTTTATAAAATCAATTCTTGTTTTTTGCTTTTGGATATTTACTTCGGTACGGCTGGTCCTTTTGCTTTGAAAAGTGTTCACCAATAAACCTATCATTGAGTGATCAGTGATTTGCAAGTCATATGTACACCTTTGGCAGGCATTCAATGGAAAGCCTGCAAATCGCCCATAAATATGATCCAAACACGTACCTGAAGATAAGCGAGTTTGTTCATTTATAAAACTAGCTAAACCGTGGAAGGCCAAGAGAGCCAAGTAATTAGACACAGTTTCGCTACTATCTCACAGATTAATATTGAAATCTCCCAAAATAATTAAGTTTTTTACTTTTACTGTGTTCAGCAGACAAGAAAATTCTTCTATGAACGTCAAAACATTGAACATATGTATGTATGTATGTAGACGATAAACAGACAACAGAATAAAATCTATCTAATAGAAACCTTTAAAATGTGTTATCAGAAGATATTTTGAAAATTTCTGTTAGTGATATTCCTTATGCCCTATTTCGCCTTAGGGGTCCTAAGGGGTCTACAACGATTTCTGGCAATGTGCCTCAGCTCTCTCCAACTGTTTCCCAGTTTTCGTGTTCCTTTTAGACTATTCTGCGCCATAGAGTCCTAGGAACGCCGCTTATACTACCATCCTGAGTAAGTGGACTCCATTGCATCGCTCGTTTAGCTGCCACTTCTACGGAAAGTTTGACCAATCCACTGACACTGTCGTGGTTGTATAATTGTATCTATAGGGTCATGGGCCGTTCTCTGGTAAAGTTGTTCGTTCGTGATACGCTTTGGCCAGAAAATCCTTAGTATATTGCGTAGTCACCTATAGCAGTTTTTTCGTGATAATAGCAGTTCCTCTATATAGCAGCAATGATTCAAAGTTGAATTGGAACAGTTGTAGCTTAGTATTTAAGCTAATTGCATTGCTTCGCCAAATTGTGAATAGCATCCCAAATGCAGATTTAGCTTTGCTTATTTGGGTGACAATATCCAGATCGATAAAAAAATCCAGAAAAAAAAAAAAACAATATTGGTTTAAGAATGCCGCCTTGCCGAACTTCACATTGGATAATAGCAGTTAATTTATCTTGAACGGCTCTCCTGCGCATCCAAGTCGATGAACAGCAGGTGAAGTGGCGATCGATATTTAACGCACTACTCGATAACGATCCGCAGGGTGTTGATGTGATTGAAACAGGAGGATCTAGACCGGTAACCTGCTTGTTCGGTATCGAGTGTGTCCTCGAGATGTTCTTTGACTCCCTCCAAGATAATTCTAGGTATTATCTTAGCCGCAGATTATATCGCTTTTCCACACATCCGGAAAACTCTCTACTTCCAAAGTTCTCGCAGCAAGGAGGAGCAGTAGCCATCAAGTAAGACCTACCACCTTATTGGTTTTCAGCGCTTTGATCGGGCTAATGATAGAGCTTCGGCCACCTATCAGTTCTTTGGTGATTCTATAAACGGTTTTCTTGTTGCATCTAGCTTCTACTTCGTCTGCTTCCATAGTCAGCGCATTGATGTAATTGCGTTTGTCGAATCGCGCACTATGCAGCACTTCTCTTTGAAAATGCCAGTCCGTGTACTCGGATTTGGTTTAAGGTAACTTCCCTGGACTGATACCCAAAACTTAGCCCCATACTCTCTCTCTCTCTCTCTTCGCCGGCAAGTTTTCGACATACTCTTTGTGCATCAACACTTAGTTGGTAACATTTATAGCCTCTCTCTACTTCAGTGTATCTCTCTTAACACTGATCGTCTTAGTCTCAGATCTATACACATTTTTCGAGTCAACACCCAACGAACAAATTTCGGCTACCAGGAGTCAATGTCTAGAATGGTACGTGAAGTCAAAGATATTCATGTCCTCTTTGACTTATACACCTCTGGTCCTAAACACTTTGACCTTGATAAACTGTCCCTTTAGCACAGTTTCACCTATTCCACATACACCTCTCATCTCATTCCTTAGTTCATGAAATATGTACATATGTATGTAGAAACCTTGTAAGGTTGACCCGGATCTCAAATCAAAGTTTTGTTATTTCTTACACATATTGTTAAGAATCACATTTTTGTAATAATAACGCCAGAAAAAACATGTAAGAATCTACTTTCTGGCGTAAGATCTAAAAACATCTATGTAGGTGCGACTTTTGAATGACCTTTAATTTTGCAATTTCTTCTGTGTTGTATTGCATTGGATATTTAGATTCGTAACTTATGTATGATTCGAAAATCAAGAAATCATAATTCGTCATTTTATATCTAGCCCGTTGTCGGACTTATTCCCGAATTAACGGAAGACAATCGCAGCTATGTATGTACTGTACCTAAAGTTTCTAGTTACCGAAACAATTACTAGATAATTCACTATATTTCACAGTACAGTGCTTGAAGTCAATAAACCCACCTCCCATTACGTAGTCATTTTTATTTAATATCCCCACTTAGCATTACTTCAAAGGCCTATCTGTTTTATTCCTATTTTTCTTAAACATAAATTTTCTATCGGTTTATGATTCATCAGGGTAGGAAGTTGTTGGATTTCTCCAAATGATTTGGGCTGTGATTGTTAAATGGTACTACTATTAAATTTGAAGACTATATGTTTGTAAAAATGTAAACCAGCTCCACCATTAACGTTCCAAATTCTACTCACCTAGCCCTTTCTGATCCATTTAACCGTACGGTAGCTTCGAATTTGATTACCAATGATATGACTCTTCTCCGTAAGCTAATGAAGCTTTTCAGCTTTTCATAACGACAACCGGATGGCTTTAGTGCTTTGTTTGTTTCATTATGTCATCCCGAGATATAATATATGCAATTATGAATTAATAAAAACAAAAATACAAATATTTAACTCGGTAGGTCGGTCCATGGACCATTCATGTTCCACGAGTTATATTCGTTACAAGAACGGAAGCGACCTACTGTCTAATGCAGTATTCTAACTCTTATTAGATCTGCGTAATACCCACACACAACGCTTAATTTAGTTCAGTTGTTCTTACTAACCTACATGTATGTAAAGTATTACTAAGCTTGTTAAACTAGTGAACTAAACAAACAGTTAAACAACTTAGCTAAGTGAAACAAAATATGACTTTGAGAACTAGTTCACTTGTTAGAGATCTTTTTTCAACTTGTTCGTTCATTAACTACAAAAGTACACATATTAGTCTAAAATGGTGGCTTCATACTTAACGCAAACAGTCTGGAACATTAATACGAACATCAATAAGAACATTCTAATAAGTTGACTGAAGAATCTGAATTTGTATATAACTAGGAATTTTCCTTTTGCCAATTTTCATCAACACTTTGTTGACAAGAACAAGATAAATTTAACTCTTTTCATTCGCCTCTAGTACATTATTTAAATTCATTTGTTACATTCACATATTCAATGTTATTTTGCCCAAATGACTACAAGTAGCTCAAAAATATCTGCATTCGAATGTAAACAGAGAACCGAGCATACTTTGTTATTGTTTTGTCTCTCTCTTGCCTTAATTAAGCAATAGTAGTTTCGTTTCGCAAAATAATATGTATTCGTCTTTCAAGAGCAAATTATTGATAAGCAAACGTCAAAATTTGGCATTCAAACGAAAAAAAACTCGAATTCCGTCACTTCACAGGTCACAGTGCGAAAAAAAAATCGCAAAACTTTTCGGGGTGTGACGACTAATTTCTTTAAACAATTTCTTCCTGGATTTCCTACAAAAGCGAAAAGAGGACAAGTAAATTTTACAAGAAAAATGCAAATCGTTAAGTGAACTTATAGAGAACTATACATCGAGTGCGCATATGAGCAGGCACAACTGAATTTCCAATCGAGTAGAAAATATTGATTCAAGGTCAGCTGCAAAGGCAAAGGAATGGCTGGTGACCTGACAGGATGTGCGGCTCTCAAGAAATCGAAGTCCAAGGGAAGCGACAAGGATAGTGCCAATAAACGGGAGAACGGCGATGCGTCCGGCAAGTCAAATACAGTAATGCAGACAACTCGCGGTGGCCTCAGAGTCTATAAGATAGTTATCCTAGGTGATGGAGGTGTGGGCAAATCCGGTTAGTAGATTCTTTTGTAATTACTTGGCGAAAAATCAATACACTTCTGTCGTTGACTTTGTTCTTTCAGCCGTAACTTTGCAGTTTGTGAGCCACAGTTTCCTCGACTATCACGATCCTACTATTGGTATGTATACATTGTTTTCCAATACTAAGGTGTGGTAAAGAACGCATTGCAAAATAATCTTTGCGACTATGAATAAATATATACATATTACAATTAGGCCTGCGAAAATGTCGATTGATCAGCACTTTTGATAAATTCTTTACGGTTTGTTTGTTTTTTTTTTATATGTACATTCATAGCTAGGAATATGCTTATTTATTTTACATTCCTAGGATTAGCTGAACAAACATTAATAATAATCAAAACTTTTCAAGCAAATAATTTTCGTTGAACTACTATTTGTGTAAAGACATATTTTATGACATATTTCGTGTCCAATGTGCACAGTTTCAGTACGTACATATGTATGTGTAGTTTGTTTGTTCGCTTATTGGAATCCCCCTATCACAGTGATCTCCAGGACCTGTGTTATATGTATATAACACCTTTGCAATATTATACCTGCACCTTCTCCAAGCCAAATTATCAGTACGTTTCTGTGGGACTATCCTAAATATGTATATCAAATGAATGTCCAATAAATTAGAGACTCAATTAAACAATTCAATATTTAACAAAGTTGGGTCCCAGAAGACAGACATTAAACGGAATAGGATGGCTGACGGACTCGAAAGAAAGGTACTACTCTATCGATCTTATTTAATAATGTAACCATCTGCCTCCATCTCGCTACTGTTAAACTGCTGCTTAAGTTAGTCGCCACTACATGTCTAATTATTAGACACTTAGAGCTTCTTATTCCAGCACCAAAAAGTTTGTTTCATCCCGTATACGCTTTTATTGAACTTGCAAAGCCTCTCGAAGTCACGATCTTGGCTGAGATCCGCGGTTATAAAGGCAGTTTTAACATACAATCCCTTACAGCAATCTTAAAAATACATCTAACAGACGCTGAATGTCTGTTCGTAGTCTGTACCTTTTTATTGTCTTAAGCCAAGAACCAAGACTGGCTGCCCGGTACTTCTGCTGCCCTTTACCAACTATGTTTTTATTTGGGGCACCCATTTACTATCGATCCCTGTCCTATGTACCAACTTGCAAGTTTTGTTCATTTCCTCTCCCATTGCTGTTTTCTATTCGACAGCATCCTTATTGTTATGTGACTCATCCTGAATAAGAAGACTCTAATCTCTTGTTGTCATTTCTCTCATCACTAATATAGTCATCTAACTTGTTTGCTTCCCCATCCTCTTTCTGACCTGACGGATATACATCATCTTTTGTTCGTTCCATCGTATCATGAAAGGGGAAAACCAGGAGTTTCCACCTATTCTCCAGAGTCTTCAACCCAAAAATCCCTGAATATAACATCCCTCACCCCGTTTACTTTTTTACTTTTAGTAACGATGGAACTCAAATCCGATAAATAATCCATACCACTTTTTTCTCGTTCACAAACGCTTCGATTCCAAAAAATTTATAATCTACTGCCCTAACTTTATCATCACACCATATTTCGTATTTTATTTTGTTACCTAGAGAATTATTTTCAGTCCGACTTGAATTGAATACAACCTCATTCACTCCCTTATCCTAACAAGACTGGCCCTGAAGCAGCGTTGGCTGCCTAATTTGAATTTTCGTTCTTATATACTTTCTCTGATATAAAGTAATTTTTCTGTTACGGCCGAAAGTATAGTCTAAGATATTTCCAAGTGTGAATAATTGGTCCTGGCCTTAGGTAGAACCGTTGATTGTAAGTTAATTAAGTAATGGTTCTATATTTCGATACATGGTACATGGATAATATTGACCTTTTATTTTCTTGTCTCAAAACATTACATATAAACTACATTTGTATTTATAAATTTCTTATTACAGAGGACTCATATCAGCAACAAGCCGTCATTGATGGTGAAGCAGCATTGCTAGACATTCTGGACACTGCCGGTCAGGTCGAATTCACTGCCATGCGTGACCAATATATGCGTTGCGGTGAAGGATTCATAATTTGCTATTCAGTAACCGATCGTCATAGTTTTCAAGAAGCGTCCGAGTACAGAAAGCTTATCACCCGTGTTCGACTTTCGGAAGATATTCCTTTGGTTCTCATTGCAAACAAATTAGATTTGGAAGTACATAGAAAGGTAATTAAACAAATAAATATGCAATATATTAGATGTCATCCTATTCGTATATATTTCAGGTATCAACAGAAGAAGGTAGGAATCTTGCCTCACAATTTGGCTGTCCATTCTATGAGACTTCTGCTGCTCTGCGGCATTACATTGATGATGCATTTTACAGCCTTGTTAGAGAGATTCGTCGAAAAGAACAACAAAAGGTAAATTAATTTTCATTTATTTATATCCCCCAAATCCATGTCTTTAGATAACTGTTACCAGTGCCAAACTCCAAGTTGGTTAATGTCTCTTCCTATACTTCATGGTCACCTAGTGTTAGATTCGAATACTGTTTTTTATTTGTGTTTTTTTTTCCTCTCATCATCCCGAACCCACAAACGAATTAGACATGACTTTGTGTTTTCTTGTTATAGTTCAGGGGCTAATATGAATATGGTTTATTTTTGTTAAGAACAATTAAAAGAATGAAATGAACTCATTTCTTGTAAGTTAGTGTACATTCTACCAAGTCATATTCAGCATCTTTGGTCGCCTGGCCCCCAGCAGCATTGTAAGATTTTAAATAATTCTAATAATTCAAAATATAATTGTCGCTGTTCAGTAGTTCACTCTTCCTAACAACAGACTACTGTATGTGACGTAGTTTTTTCCATATTCAAAACACCGACCGTGAGTACTGCAAGGTTTCACAGTCCCCACAATTGCTTTTAATGCAAAACAGACGTAGAGAACTGTTTATGGTTATCGAGTATTTCTATGTAATCATTTTCAATCCCCATATTTAAAATTCTTTTCATGATTTTCATAACCAGCAAATGCTCTCCAATTAGCATGTATACTCATTTTACAAAATAAAAACGTGTCTCAAGGATCTATTCTATTATTATTATCTTGCAACTGCGTACTCTGTAATACTGAAACCCAAGTGGCGTACTGAGTTGACGTGATTTTGAAAAACATTCAAATTAATAATTCCATTTTTCACGTGACATATGTACATAGCTCAATTAGAAATCATTTACAAACTTTTACGAACTTTTACGAAACGAATTGTTCACCAAATATTTAGTTACTTTTGTATATGTTAATGAAAATTAATAGGTTCCATTTGATTACATCAAATATCAATGAATCTTCAGTTATATACTCTGTCTTAGCATTAAATTTGGAAATAAAAAGTTTGTAATACATAATACATAATACTTGGTTATTTTCTTTTTATTTTTAAGGCTCTCGGAAATGGATCCAGTTCGGAGAAAATAAATCCGCGCCGAAGAAGTCGCTGGTGGAGGATACGCTCGATCTTCGCTTTGGTTTTTCGTAGACGAAGAAATTTGAACTAAGCACTTAATGTTATTCGTTCGTATGGGACTCGATAAGTATTCAAGTGTTTCATATTTTTCTGTAAACAACGTATTTTATGAAAGAAATTTCACACAACACCCTGAAATGATACGTGGACGAACATAAAATACATTTTAATAACAAATCGTACGAAAAAAGAAAGAAAATATATTAAACAATACATAGATCCCTCCTTATTCTACTGTAATGTTACCTACAGCTAACACGATAGGAGATTTGTATGTTAGCTGATTTGACAGGCTTTAAGTCTCCAAGACACACAACACCGAGTGTAATACCATATCCCACATTTAGCAAAGGAAACTATACCAAAAATCTTACAAATAAGTTATGATTCGTAAGGAAATGAATGTTAGGTTTACTTTTATGTTTAAGTATATGCTTTCTTTTTTTAATTAAGATTTCGATTCAATTTGCTTTATGTAACGATTTTTTTTCATATTATTTGCATTTGTTGTTATATTATTTTCACCAAACAAAATTGAACTTCTCTTTAGATCAGACATATCCAGTCGAAGTTTAGGCGTTAGTCCTAATCATATCACTTCGGTGCAATATCGGTTATAATTTAATAATGTTGACACTAACGAAAGATTTTTCAAACACATTCACACGCACAGTAAATAGTAAAAAGTTTTAAATACCGTGCAGCTACATAAACAAACAAATTCGTTCTTATATACCTACCAAACCATCTGTGATTTTAATTAAGTACCTTTTTAGGTAGATACAATTTAAGAGAACATTAAACCATAATAATAGCGCAATACAAAGTATATACATATAAATACATATATTATATTTCAATCAAAATGTTAGATTAATTTCTGTTGTTTTTTTGTTAATTAATACCTTGTTTTAAAAATATATATATATTTTAATTTATTTCGTTTTATTATTAAAGAAAGTAAAAAGAAAAAAAAGAACTATAACACGAGAGAATGAAAGAGATTCAGTTGTTTCTATCTCATTTTTATATATTTATGATGCTTTTGATAACTGGGTGATTATTAAATATTGGCTACTCAAGTCAAAAATAATCACATTGAAGGATCTGGTTGATTGTTACTATGTGTAGATGTCTTATATTCAATCATCCTCTAAACGTTAAATATGAAAGGAACAACAATAATATTCATTGAGAAAAACTAAGCCGAATTGTTGAAAAGCTCAAAAATATTATATATAAAAATATGAATATACACTAAATAGAGTAGATAATAAAAACAGAAATTGCGTTAAACCATCATATAACAAGATTATAGCCAGAGCTCGGAAATTATTCTGGCTTGAACTGTACGAATATTAGACAGGTACTTGCAGTAAAATTTGCCTGAGCATGAATAGAAAAGCATAAATTAAACATTTTCCAACCACTATATTAAATGGCAATAGGGCGTCGTACACATAACAATACTCGTCAACTACCTTGCTCCAGTAATCTTCATTATATAAATGTTCAATAATACTCGGCAACGCTGCTGTAGAGACTACTTCCTCTATCTTCTTATCTGATTGTAATCGAACGCAATTCATTCAGTTGGGGTGGTAGCGAATGCTATCAGTGCAGTCTCACAGATAGTTCTATCTATGAAAATTTCTTCGATTTGTTCATCTTCAGGGTCAAGTTGGTCAAATTTCTTCGATTTGTTCATCTTCAGGGTCAAGTTGGCTGGAATTGTATTATCTTTATATGGTATTTTAATTTAAGTACACTTCTACTAAATTTCGATCTCCGAATAATTTCTATGTTGTTCTTTTTTCTCATAAAACTCTGACTGAAATGCTTCCACAAAACATATCCTTTGTAAGCGCTCGGTGAGTTAAACAAAACTATGTCGGAACACTTAACCGGATAGAACGGTACAGTGTAATGAAACTCATACTCGTCGCGTCAGTTTTCTTATTACTTACTCCCAGAGTATAGTCATGCAACCAAATTTTCAATCTGAGTTCCTACAATTGTTCAAGTCCAAATTGGTTTTCATCAAGTTTGTTCTTAAGTAAATTATTGCTAATTTTAAGATCATAATTAAAACTTTGTTCGCCTCGTATTGTGGTTCTTTAGTTTATGCCTGCAATTCACAGTGTATAGTATAATTGAACCATAACGAACGTGAAGTAAGTAAATAAAGTTTTAAATATCTCATTTACAATTTTTTGACAATATTTCCATTAATACCTTATAAAGCCTAATAACTTGTTACAATCTTGAGAAAAGTCAAACTAAGAAACAAATGTGGATGTAGTCATTGAGGCTTCAGTTTCTGTTTGAACGGAAATATAAAATTTTATGTGGTCTTAATTTTAATTGTATGCTACAAAATATCAATTCGGCGATCGCATTTCCAAAAATAGTTCCAATATTGGCATATTTTTCCTAGTATATGCCAATTTCATATTAAAATTAACCTTAAGCTACGAATGTTCCACCGCTCTGACTATAACTTAGAAAAGAAGTTAACCATACAGCCGAGAACAAATTACATTTAATGGTAAACTAATCCTACTTTTTGTAAAATAAAAAGTAATGTTTAACAACAGTGAAATATAGCAATTTAACGAAAGCGTTGGTTTCTTACTACACCTATGTAGTTTCATCAGTAATGGTAGCCTACCCTAGAAATGTTGTTTTCTATGTTTATATTGAATTGTGTTTTAACCAAATGTATGTAATTAAATATGTTATAAAGAAAACTTGTTAAGTATCTTCTAAGTTATTTGAGAACCCTAGACGCCAAAGAGTGCAACTGTAATAAAGACGATATTAAGCTTAAAACGTAGTGTTAAATTGGAGAAGACAATATCACAATAATTTTTCATTGTTACAAAGTGAGAGAATCTTTAATATATTATATAAATATGTATTTAAGAAAAAATTAACCCTCATTGATCTAACGTTTAGTTAATTTATTTTATTATCTTTTTTTACTTGCACCCTTTGGCTGCTAGAGTTTTCATTTGTTCTCTGTTTAAACTGTGTAAACTATAAATGCAAATACTATATGTATGTATGTATATTGATGTTATAAGAATAATGGATCTTACGATAACCAACCTGCACACTACTGTGTATCAAAAAACACGATTTAATAATAAGACGACTAAAATTTGCAATAGTCATCAATAATTACTGCCTTTTACTATTTTTCTAGTTGCCCTCCAAGGACAACCATTAGAAAATATGTTTTGGATCTGAAAATATTTATCAAATGTTATGTTTTGTTGAATTCTGTTCTGATTAATCATTCAAAAATGTGAAATAACAGTCCAAAGAAAAATTTGTAGCTTTCAATGAAGTACATAATGTATGTATTGTTTGTAGTAATGAAAAACAAAAAATATTAAAAATTGATATAAACTACACATTTATGAAAAAAGAAACAATGGTAAATAAAATTAATTCTGTTTTTAACGTATTGATTTACATGCATATGTGATGATGAGTGGCTGGTTCTTATATTAGAAATATGAGCCGATGCATCATGTCCTAATTGAAGTAATCTCAATCCTAATAAATAAATTAACTGCGTTGCCAGTTATTCATATTCGGGTGGGTTAGATCAAAACATAGGCTATTTTCGTTTGTCTGAATTGCCTGAATATCCTATATTTTATTTGGTTGCGTTGATTTTGAAGTATCCAGCATTGCAGCAGCTGAACCTTCTTCTCTACACCGAGAAAGTTATGTATAAAAAAAACACGCACCTGAAATGGAACGACGATTGCATTTTTGGAGAACTCGAATCTGTGTCTGAAATTCCTGTTCAATGATAATTAAGAATTATACACAATCCGAGTCCCATATTTTCGATGGAAAATACATTTTTAACAAGCGTTTTATTAGCCGACCAGAATTTTTGACTGAGCTTTTCGATATGACGGGATGGATAAAACTGCTGGGTATGCATTAATTGCATACGGATTAATTTCTTAAGAGTTCGTCACGTTGGACCCATTGGAGAGTTTTGATGAGATCAGAAACCATCTTCGTGACAAACTTTATATCAAACTTAATATACTTTTAGGATGGAGTATAAAAAGCATCTCCCAAAAATTTGGTGCGTTGTTGATTCGATACGCAAGAAGTTAAAACATTTTTAACAGTAGATTAATAGCTACAAAAAATTTATTTACAAATATTATTTTTAATAATGTAGTAGGTGCACCAATTCACACCCCTCCATATACCAATTGGTAATATAATAGGTGCACTGTCATCACACAATCATCTTGCCCAAAAGGGAAGACCGTAGTCTATATTTAAATTCTAATGGAGTTGGATGGTCATTTGGCCCTCCCTTAAATCTAATGACATTAAAAAACTTTTCTAACTCTTCGTGATTAAGACTGGCAGTTATAATGTACTTAATATTATACTTAAGTTTAATGTAGTCTAGCATTTGCGGCAGTGCAGTGTTATTTACAAGTATTCCACTTTGAAAACGAAGTACTCTTTGTCTTTTGGGTGCCCTCAAATTTCTGACTTTATCACTCATCAATGTAAGGGTCCTATTCTGTACTTCCATATTCAACCCGTATGAATTCATTATTTTATTTGAGTCAATTGGCGTATATTCTGAATTAAATACTTGGAACCAATCACTAACTACCTTTATAAAATCTGCACATTCCAGAGCTGAATGAGAGTGTATCTCACCAAGAGATATGTGTCTTCTTATCTCTCCTGATACTGAATGTGAAAGTAATTCAGTTGCAAGGTTTATTTTTCGAAGCCCAACTTTGCTCACCTGGAGATGGTCATGCGATATGCGTAATTTACAATTATCAAGGTTAAGAATTTCCTTTATCGGGGTCGTGTCTATTGTTTTTCCACTTAAAACAAAGCCAGTATTAATGAAACGATTCCTCAAAAGTTTAATTAAATGTAGTACGTCAGCAAAAAAGAATATTTTTCTGAATTCATCACTTGGGTGGAGGAAAAATGGTTGAGTTTCAGTTATACTGAGTTCTTCCCATAAGTCTGCAATTAAAGGACTCATATCGGAAACCACAGCTGTCACAATATAATGGATTTCACCCAGTTCAACGATTATGGATTTTAATACTGACATAGACACTGGCGTGTCGAGATCGTAATAAATTATTTGTGTCCAATCTTTCATAAACCCTCTTACCATGACAACGTGAGCCCATTTTGCACGTGTCCCATTATTGGATTTGTCAGAGTAAGAACTAGCCTTTAACTTGATTTTGTTGAAACATAGTACGCATAGTCGCTCTTTTTCATTATAGTCTAACTTTTTCATTAATTGAATCACGCTATTCAGTAAACCCGGCTTGATTTCTATTTTTCCAGCTCTACCCCGCAAAGTCGACGATGATGGAAGAGGAAAATTTTTCCTACGAAGTAGAGCATATGCATTAGGTCCTGCAGAATATAATGACATTGCTGCAGCGATATCTTCAGCACTCCATTTTAATTGTTTTCCAGGATGAAGTAGTCTCTTTACTTGACCCTTTGTCATTATTCTACTAACAGAAGTTCTCAATATTTCGTTTTGTCGTGCACGCAACGTTTGTTTTTTAATTGTAGCCTTTAATTTGCGGTTTTGAGTTTCTAACCGCATAATATGCAATTCCTTGCAGCACTCGTAATCATACCTATGGAAAAAAAGTAATAAATAGTATGTTTTACATTAAATTAAACAGTTCACCAACTCAGTCTGTGTTGTCCCGTTTGTAAAATATTTGATATGCGAATAAGAATGCTCTTCTAAAGGTCTTTCCATGTAATTACTGTAAAAACAACCAAGGATATTATATTAATACGTGATTATGTTAATATGTACGAAAAAAAACATTACTTAAGCAGCGTTTTTTTAATGATCATTATGAAGAGATACATACGTTCACAATTTTGCCACACTTCAAATCTAACTTAAAATAAATGATCTACTTGCAAGGTTCCACATAAGGCCGCAACGGTATAGAAGAAATGATCTACTTTGATAAATATTAGTTCCTGAGAAATATGTATGTCGGTTTTCGTGGTATGTATCCAATCGGAACGGATATCAATGAATTTCATATCATGTTATCCATTTCGATTTGTACAAAATTAACGAATTTCATACTAGGTCTGTTCGCTTACTTTCTGCACTAAAATTCGTAGATTGTGAAATTTCAAGGAGTGGGGTTAAATTCTCTCAGAGAGTTGTAAAATCACAAAAAAGTAAACGAACGCGAAAGCTATGAAATTCGACTACATTTTTACATTTGACAGATTTCGTAAATCACTGCAAAGAAATTTCCTGCACTAAAATTCGTTACATTGGGAATTTTTTTATTCTCTCCTGAGCGCTCTCTTCTACGAAAAACTACCAACTTTTGCGTACTCGAACAGGATTTGGTGACTTTTCGTAGATTTTCGTGAAATTTCGTTGTTTTGGGAAGGTACGCGAACAGACCTACTACTATGATATCCGTTCCGAAACTCATATCGGAATAATTCTTCGAATGGGAATGATGTACAACGTTAAACAACGTCTACCTGTGATATGTTGTATTTTTTCTGTCAGTTATGGGTTTTTCTCCGCGTTTCGGAGATACATTTACATGCCTTTCAAATTTGTGTACAAAGGGGATACCATGATGCTAATTCCTAATTTTTGTAGAGAATTTAATCAAGCGCATACATACGTACATACGTACTTGGAACATTATCAACTAGATATGCATGCACAATAGCTTTCAATCACTATACAATTTACGTTTACTACCATTCATTTTGGTAGGTATAAGTATATACATTGTTAAAGTATATCCTATGATCTTAGCTCAGTTAGAACTAAAGATTACGTAGAGAAGCAGAATTGAATCACTGAACCGGTTCTTTTTAAATCGGATCCGCATATTTAAAAATAGTTGATTCAAAATCTCCGTTGTCTGGTTTTCTTATGCCTCATCGCCCTTACAGGAAAATCAGACCCAAATATAATTACCTTCCCAAGTGACTGTTACATTGCTCTACAATTTGATTATTTTCCTTTGTGTGGCTTTCTCCCGAAAACGGCGGCATTAACGGAAATTTTCTTTTCAAGAATGGATTGTTAACGCTGATACTGATATCTTACAAATCGTTTACCTAGCATAAGTAGCTAAGAGTCCTTTGGTCCCTTTAATGTTTTCTTGTAGTCCGTGATTTTTATTAGCAGAAGAGATTTGAATTCCACTTTGATTTCTTAAAAGAAATTAACTCTTATTTTAAATAGGTCCGATTATTATCTAATAAGTTTTACCTTTCATAAGATGCAAGGCATTCCTCCACCAGAGCCTTATTCTCCACTTTTTTCTGCTTCTTTTCTTTTTTAGATAACCGTTTAAAATGGGGCACATTCTTCGATGGTACTGCACCATTTTGGAGTCGCCTTTTGTGCTCTGGCACATTTAATAATATGTCCTGAAGTTTAAAGTCCGCCTGAACAAAATGTTCTGAACAAATCCGTGCACAGTCGATCTTAAAGGATTTTTGCTTGCCACACGCACTAACCCACTGATTGCGGATATTGTCGTCTTTTGGAAACGTGTAATATCTTAATTTTTTTTCTCTCGTCCCTGAGCGATTTTTACATCCCGAAACTACACAGTAAACCATAATTCCAGCGATGCATTTAATGATAAGAAACCCGCAAAAATAAACAATTTCAAAACCAAAGGAAGGTGTCTTGTCATTCTTGACAACCTGAAATTGAGTTGCGTTCCATGCACCAATAGTTTAATGATAGAATTGAATCAGCAAGAGCGGATTTATTGGTCAAATAAGAAGCTGATGTTATGACTGAAACAGCAACAGCAAACAACCAACGTTGATATCTAAACTAATATAAAAACAAAAAAAAATGTTTTGTTCTTGAAATAGTAAATAAAAGTCTAAAAATTTCGTAGATGTAAAAGCAAATACATATGTATGTTGTTACCCCTACTACCCCGTGTTAACCATTTGTTCTTTTAAAATATGCGTGCTTTGAAGTTTTAAGTCACCAATGATAAATGTTATACATTTATGTACATAGTTCCGTGTGATATATTTTACTTCACTAGGAACTACTAAGTTGGGATGTGTCTAGAAAACACGCATTTTTCAGCGGCTTTCAAAAGGGGTTTTTTTTTGATATCTTAACTCATTCATACTTATTTCATATTACCATTTATTATTATCATTAAGAAATAAATTATCTTTAGTTCGAGTTAAAAGTCGACTTTTTTCTTGCCTAATGGCAAGCAAAGGCACCAATTTTTAAAATTGAGAATTAACTTTACAGAAATGTGAATTGCTTAGTTTTCAGCAAAATACTGTTAAAATTGATTGGTTTTTATTTGCCCCTATTGTGGCAAGTAATGCCACAACTTGTTCATATGGCTACCGGCGAAAGTCGCTGTTCCTTTCCTATTTCTGCCATAATCCAAGAAGACATTTGTCCAAAGCATTAGTCGTATTTCACTTCCAGGAGGCGCTAATAAGTGATTGCGGTTGTCAAACACCCGCTCTAGCTGTAAGAATTGGGTAAACGAAAATTGCAATTGTTAAGGGCTATTAAATAAACTTCATTACCAGTGATAAAATTGCTAAAAATTAAAGTGCAAGATGGTAACAAAGGATTTCCTTAGAAATATGCCAAAGGTGGTACGTTAACTACATTTTTTGAGTATGAAAGAATTAAGGTATTTATTAGAAAATCCCACATTTCACCAACTGGGAACCATTGGGAATATACGGGGAGCCAGTGTAAACATTTTACCGATTACAATCCTCGTAGCAACAAACGTTACGTTCGTATTTATACATTGGCGAGTAAAGCTGGGTACATAAGTTCGTATTTCGTATTTTTAGTTCTTTTTAGGATTTACAAATACAAGAATTTCGCAGTTACACAAAATCTGATTTTCCCAAATTGTTTCAATTGTTTTATGAAAAATATTTGTGTATCCTGCCTGTAGCCTGGCTTTTAGCTCCACCAAGTTCTTTGGACATCTGTCTAAATCCGCTTTTCAGAACCTCAAATTTTCGATGGGGTTTAGATCCTGACTTATTGAGTGTTCAGAGTTTGATACTCTCGGGGATTTTGGGGATGTTCTTGTAGCCTCCATCTTGTAGGAAAATTATTTCTTCAGTTGAGTAGGCAGATAATTTAACCAAATTGGCCAAAATAATATAGAATATACTTAAATAATGTCCGTATTACGGTGTTCAAATTTCAATACGAAAATTGACGTATCAAATTATGCACATCCCGACAGAATCTGGGAATGTCTCCTGCTAGCCGAGGGAAAACATGCCCTAGAACTTCTGAATCGTTTTATCAGGCAGTTTGGACCTTCGAATAATCCGAAATATTTTCGTTTTTAATATGAGAATTAGAGTAGAACTTTGAAGCAACTGAGGAATCAAGTATCAAGAACAATAAAAAAGACTCCTCACTAGATAACTACGTTTCGACTTCCTTCCATAAAAACTTATTTAGACTACTAGGATTCCGGATCTAACTTCTTTCTTGGCTTCATTTATTAACGGCCTGGAGTTTGGGTACAACAAAATTGGTCGATCCTAGTCTTTGCCTTTTTTTGCAGAATATGTAGTAAGTTCTCTAAGTTTCTTAAGATCAGCGTGTAGTAGAAAAAACAACCCCATAACTTATACTTTAAACTAATAAATCTTACCAGAACTTTCCCCCGAAGACATACCCGACAGGGTTAATTGGATTCATTAGTTATTACACCGCCCCTCCACAAGTGATATTTCATAGCTTGCCATTTGCCACTTTTGTAGAAAAAATGGAAATTATGTCAGAATTAAAGGTGGAAATTTCATTCGTTTTATATCTGAGTATTCGGTCAGGTACTTCACCCTAACAATGTCTGCATTTGACGTTGTGTTAAACGCCACGCCTAACCGAATGTACTATGTATGTATCTCCCCGTGTTATAGAACAACACAATTAGGCAATTGCCGACCTGTTGCTTTGTTCGAATGGAATAGTTCCGGTCTGATACTCACCTGCATCTAACCTGATTACTTCAAAGAACCGGAATTGTAAAACATAGGGTTTTGATGCACTTTTTTAGATGATTGAATAAGAATTGACTCATTTATAAACATTTTGAACGCAATGGTTTTCTGTATCATAACATATGTTTGTTTTGTAAAAATGTTTTTTAAAATACTGAATGATGCATAATTGCTGTTTTTCCAGATAATATTACTGTAAATTTAGTACCAGGTTCTAATAACCAACTACATATGTTATACGTGTTTTTGTATTCCCACAAATCATCGTACTAACAGTTTCATGCCGTTATTATTTTTTTGTACTCTCTAGTGCTAAAGAAATTCGACTCACTACTTAGTCTTAATTAATAGATTATGTGAATATATTTATCGGGCCAGACCAAACGGAAAACAGAGTCTTAAAGATAATTACGCATTTAGCTTCTACATACATATATAGAAATAGCAAACTTGATTACTATTCCCATAATATAAATCTTTGTTAAAGGAGCTCCACGCTCACCTTAATGGTTCCCTTCGCACAGAAACGTTATTGGAACTTGGGAAGATAGTCCATGGAGAAACCACGATTGAATTTCGCAAGATTTGTGAGAGTTTCAAGCAAGTAGGAAGTTTATCCCTGTCAGAGTAAGTCGTTTTTTCATTATTTCATTTCGTTGCATTTAATATTTACTTCTAGGTGTTTTAAGAAGTTCAAAATAGCACATGACCTAACTGTAACTAAAGAAGGTCTACACAGGGCTACCCTATCAGTAATTAGAGATTTTATCCAAGATAATGTAGTGTATTTGGAATTGCGAACAACGCCGAAAGCAACTACACATATGTCGAAGATGGAATATTTACAGACTGTGCTGGATTCTATAAAGTAAGTTTTAAATTGTTTTTGAAATAAATCTTAAATTATAAAAATAAGGTATCTGAAAGCTCGGCGAATGTTTTATATCCACATGTTTGTATTAAACTGATTCCATCCATTGATCGATCAAAAGGCAGCGAAGTTGCGAAGGATACATTTAACACGGTTGCACAACTTTTGGAGACTCACTCAAATATCATTAAAGGCATAGATTTGAGTGGAAATCCGGCTTATGGTTCATTCAAAGATTACAGTGAAATTCTGACTAAAGCCCGTAATAGCCAGTTAAAACTGGCTCTTCATTGTGCTGAAATAGAAAACCATGAGGAAACGCATGAAATGCTACAGTTCGGTATGGATCGATGTGGCCATGGAACATTTATGTCACCTGAAAACTTGAATATTATAAAAGAAAAGAAAATTCCTATCGAATGTTGCTTGTCGAGCAACGTTAAATGCGGGACAGTAAAATCCTACGCGGACCATCATTTTAAGACAATTTACTTCTCTGAACATCCTGTTGTTCTATGTGTAAGTTGTATATGGAATTAATTATTAAATGTACATAGTTTAACAGAATGCTATTTCAGACGGATGATTCGGGTGTATTTGAAACTACGCTATCCGATGAATTTATTATAGCCCAGGAAACATTTAACTTATCAAGGGAGGATATTAAAAAGATTTCTTTGAACGCTGTTCATTCTTCATTTGCTACTGAGTCTGAAAAGATAATCGCGAGAAATGTAATTGACAAATACTTTGCTGAAAATTAGGTGATTTTTTTTATGTACATGTCAACAAAATAAACTGGTAAAATTTGTATCCCTGGCTATTATGATTTGCTGAAAAGTTCAAGGTAATCTGCAATAACAAAGATTCGTATATTGTCAAGCATTTGCTCTTTTTCTAACATGAAAGTATTATATTGTAAGTATAATGGATACAATTATGCGCAGTATATTTAAGAGCACTCAAACTAACTCTGAACTAGGCGTCTTACCAACGTAGTTTAGATAACAACCAGTTGATATTAATATTGCCCTTGCGGCAAACTGATTGGCTAGAGAGTAACACTTTAGGTTGTGTTCACGGAGAAACGATTTCACCTCGGGCGACGCGATGCGATTCAGTGCCGGCAATCAATTACATGGGTATATATGGAAAAGCGAATTGAGCGACTTCAAGTGATATCACTCTGTCATATAAAACGATATCACTCTGTCATAAGTACATATTTAACTAAGCAAATCGTTTGAAATAAACACTTTTTAAAATACACAAGTGAACTGGGAGGGTCTGCTAGTTACTTATTTCGTTTCCCATTAAACAACAAGAGCACTCCGTTTTTAGCTTCCGAGATTCGGTAAAAAATAAAAACATAATGGAATTGTAACGCTTTTTTGGTTGTATCGTCTTTTATTTCACCAACACAATACATACTATAAAGCATAATAGTTTTCTCATGGTCCTTTAGAGTTGAAAAGAAGTGAATACTTGGGTGAGCCCCATGGAAAACTACATTATTATTTCCAACTGAAAACTTCTAATTAAATGAGGCCTTGAATATGAATGCTGCATTAAAAGAAAAATGTTATGTTCAAAAACATGAACCTTTTATTAGTTTTATTGAAGGTACAAAAATTAAATATTTGAAAATGCATAGTAATATAAGTGGACGTTTTCCGTTCAAGCGCATCGAATTTATCCAATTGTATGTATAAAAAAATAACAACAAAATAAGAAGAGACAACCTTAGTATAGTAAGAGATAAGTTTTAACAGGCATTAACAAAAAAAAACTAACGAACGACCTGTATTATTGATAAAGAAAAATGAAAGATTGCACTGAATTTCCTCTTGACTATGTATTATCAATTCAAACAAAAGTAAGGTCGTATAAGTGCAATTTTAATGTGCATAAATATGAAATGCAATATTAGGCACTTTCAAACATTCATCCAAACGTATGTTGTCAAAAGTCTATTCAAAAGTGTTTCATAAATTTCTTAGCTATAATATAACGTTGATTTATTTAATTTGTTTATCTTTTACAAAGAATTTTATAGTAGTAAACTCAAAAACATGATATTTTATTTCGTACAAAAATACATAAATACATCCATAAATCGAATACGTAATACATTTAAAAGCAAAACTGTATCGCAAGAAAATTATTACAAATATTATTAAATTTGTATACTGTCGAAAAACTGAAGATGAAATTGATTTTAAAGAAAAAACCCATTTTATGAAAAGGTTTTTTTGTAAAGCATATGAAAAGGGGTATAATATCGGCTTTTTTACTCTTTAGTAATACACGTATGTAGTTATTAAGTTACCATATATTTGTATGTAAATGAAATCGAAAAATCTTGTTTATAGGTATGTTTTAAATATTTATGATTTTTTTTATTATGATACACACATTTGTTCCTTATGCAAAATAGCGTACTAGTTATAAATATCCAAAGAGAAAATAGTTTTTGTCCATTTCAGGTTTTTAACTGAAAGAGAAGAAAATGATGAATTAAGTTTCGATTAAAGTAAGTTGTTAAATAAATTGATCATAAACTACTCATGCTGTTAACCCTTGTAACTAAATTAGTAGATGGGAAGCTGTGCTTAGTTGCTGCAAACAATACTTCTTTCAATAATTAATTTGTGATATATGATACCCTGCGAATATGTGAATAGTTTAAACTCAGCTTAGTAATAAAACCCTTCGGTTTTGAGCTTTAAGTATTATTTTGTTCCAATTCCTTTTCACCTGCATGCGGTGAAATCATCGCCAGGTAATCAGTAAGAATTATCTAAAAAAAAACAGCATAGTGAAATCCAAGCTTAAATTCAACAAGGCTGCTGGATTTCTAATTAATCTATTCAAAACAGTTGTAGATGTATAAAAGAAAGCAAACACCAAACTATTTTTAAGATCCGAAATGTGCTTATAGTGGAAGAGTGCAATTTTAACTTTCTTCACTAACTAACTAATACAAACCCATTTCCAGCATAACTCGCCAACAAAACTATGTGTATGTTTCTCATATTCCTTAGAGAAACAATGGGGGTACACAACGGGCCAACGATTTACCCTCTTCAATCAACCAAATAAGTAAATAAACATAATCTGAAATGTCGACCTCCAGGAGATGGCTATACACATCGTCTCGGACAAAACTATCCACAGACCTATAAAGATTAGGTGCCATGCTCTAGAATGGAAATGTCAAGGCAGCAGAAGGGGGGAAAGACGTCATGGAAGAGATCACTGAAGATGGAAATACGAGAATCTGATTTGGAGTCAAATATAGTCATGGCTAAATAATACTAACTTTAGAAACTTTTCATTGGAGCCTTTCTCTAGAATGAGGTAAATAAAAATGCTGTAGAGAAACATATTGACTTAAAACAATTTGGAACACTCAAATATAGCTTTAAAACATTTTGTAAAAAGAGAACAGAAAACAAATATAATATACATACATATATATGTATGCACATATAAAACTAATTTAATGTAAAACTTAAGAGCGTTAAACTACGGAGCGAGGAATTCGATTCTAAAACAAGACCTAAAAGTTTCTTCACGACCCCACCTCTCGCGAGCTTCTGACAAACATCCGAGGGTACAACATTCATGAAAAGCAAATAACAAATCGTCCTTCGGACAGGCCATTAAAAAGACGCCCGCTTCCATTCGTGTAAGCCTTGAATAAAAACTGTCTATATAAACAAAAAAAAAAAGCATAATATGCAGTAAGTACAAATGAATGATTTGACGATTGAGTTGAAAGGTCACTAAGATGATGCAACAGGGATAAACCCCCCCGGCAAAGAACTTGTTATAAGAAACAGACGCACAGTTGAGCGTTTTAGACAAGGTAGGTATTGGTAAAACATACGAACAATTTGTCTTATGCGATTTTAAAACAAATCTAATAAGAAAGGGCATCCTTGGTAGTTCGGTCAGGAAATATAGCCTGCACGTCATCACTAACGACTTAGGCTAATAGAGTAGCTAATGTCAGCTTAATTTTAAGAATATCTTCCTTCCACTTTCGATGTCTAACAAGTAAGCTGCTTATAGCGATTATGCAGCATTGACTATAATAAATTTATCAATTCGGTTATTATAAGTAATGTTCTCTCTGGAGCCCTGATGACAGAAAATAGCGGCGTAGGATATGCTTTTGCAGGAATGAGAGTCCGAAGTTGTATCAGAAAATAAAACGGACAGTATTTTATTCACTGTATTAGTTCGTATCAGTTTTACGGTACAAATCCACCATTGACCGAATTTTCACACTTCTGCAGATTTCACCTTTTTATCAGACCTCAGACTACACAGTTTTACTGGACTTCGATACATATCATTCGCAATTAAACTACACAATACCGAATACTAAAATCATTGGATGATTTGAATAATTCGACTAATTTTTGATACAGTCTGCATAGATGGAGAGCTATATACCTATATGGTATATAGCGTCTAACATACAACGACTAAGATAGCTGCGTTATGTAGAGCGAATCAACTCGTAATAGGACTTTTTCCTACTCACAGTCGACCACTGATATAAATTTTTTATCGACAAACACAATACAGCTTAAAGAACTTAATTATTAAAAATTCAAATTATTTGCGCAAACTACAGCTTGTTAATCAACAAAGCCAAGGAACTATACATATTGAAAACTGTATAGGTAGATTCCATTTGCATTTGAGTCTGCACTGAAGAAGCACAGAAAGGAAACCCGTTCAAGAGTTCGTTGAACTGCTTTTAAGTACTTTATTCCCCGCTTGTCCAAAAGGTGTATTCTATCTATCAATCAACAGAACCACACCACCAAAATTTTAGAGAATAAAATTCCGTGGTTTATATGTACATACTTGGATATTAGTATTTCCCTGGCTAATAGTCAATCTCAAGGGAAGAGTGTATCTAGTTCACATATACAGTATGTTGATGTAAGGTAGGCTTGTGTAGGGAACGATGGAACTAGTTCGATAAAGAACTATAAGAAGTGAATTAAGTGAACTAATTCCCAATGTTATTTTATTTTAGTTGATTTAGTTCAGACCTTCAGGATTTCAACAAACTCAAATGGTTCTATGACTAGTTCATTTAAACAGATTTAAACTAAACTGAATATTCTCAGAAGTGAACTAAAATCCATAAGCCTAATGTGAAGGTGTCTTCATTTTTATTTCATGAAGATACCAATTTTGTAAAAATTCAGTTCTTAAATGTTTTACAATCACAAATGCCAAAGAGCCTTCCTAATCAATAATACTCGTAGGTAAGGCAGAATGTAAAGGATCGTACGATAGCTACAAGGTTCAAGTAAATCGAATGGGCGAAGTGAATCACAGATTCGTCTAGCGCCAGTGTTTTTTATTGCTGTTATACATATGAAAAGTCGTAATAATTTCACAAAAATGTAGGATGCCATGCCCACGTATTAACAGTTAGAACTAAATTACGGTCTCATATAAAGAAAAACTTTGTATATAAAACCAAAGCCCTGTAATCGTGTCGGAGACTTTCTCTGAAAGTTATGATTTATCCAGTTCTTCAACAGATATTCACCGCGGTGAGATACTCCGAATTTTCGAGGAGTAAATACATTGTGCTTGTTGGAAATTTCTGTTCAAAAGTGAATACCATGATGGTATTAAATGTTAATTAATTATTAGCAGTTAATGATTGAATAAGTATTTTACTTGTTAATAAACAATAATATAGAGTGTAAAAGGAACAATATGAATCCTTCATTAATTTGCTATTGGTATAAGATCTTACTATTATGTTTCTTAAATAAGCTCTGCTCAGAGCTAAAAAAAGAAAAACATGTTTTACAGCATTTTTTGTTAGATTCGTTCCAAACGTCGAAAGTATTTTACTTTTACACTTGTAAATTAAATGCACATACTTCTTCTAAAACATGATTACAGAGTTGTCCGCAAAATTGTCATTTACACGACAAAGATTGTCACAAAATGCCTTGCACAATAGAGACGATCTTCATCGAAAAATCCAATCCACATTCTTTGACGGAAACGTATCCCTGCCTTATTATTTTCGTGTTGATGAAGTATTCCTTTTGTCCTTATATTTGATAAGACCCCAGATTTATTGACAGTCTGAAAAAAAATTTTGAGAAGAGAAAGGAAAACCATTGAATGTGCTTTTGGGATGCAGTGCGAGAAATTCGCTGTTTTGCTTGGTCCTATACACTAACCGAGATCCTGAACTCTGTAATCAAAGCCGATTGTGTCCTTCACAACTTTGAATTAAAATGAGAGTGGGGAGAGGGGCAGCTAGTAAACTGAAAATTGACTACACCATTGTAACCACTAGCGCCGAGTGGGATGTTACATTCAATTACATAGTGACTCAATTCAGACTGGTGAGTAATTTTCATTTGTAAAGTTGCTAGAAAAGAATGTGTTTTGTTAGTTTATTAGAAACATTATCTAATTCATACTCCACATTTTCTTAAATAAAGTGCATAACAAAATGGTTAATTCAGATCCAAGTTCAAGTTTTTCAAAAAGTCGACATAAACATTCGCTAGGGATCAATTCAGTTCAATTGAAATGAAGTCAGCACGTTTGAGGAAAAATAAAAAAAAATCAAAAAAGAAAACCAATAATATTGCTTCAGATCAAAAAACAGCAAATTTAATAAAAAGCAAGAAACAAAATGATGCACAAATTGGAAAACAAAAAATTACATACTCTGTTGGGATCAATTGGTTTTAGGCATTTGGAGTATGTTTTTTATCGACAATAAATAGATATTTATTTTTTTTAGCGTAGCATACAATTGAATAAAATAGTATTTCATTTAATAATAAAAATAATTCCAACCTTTTAATCCTAAAATTCCATCGGTTTCTTTTTCAGCATATCTCTGCTATTGATCTCTGTGTTTAAAAATAATAGATATCTTTAAACCAAACATTTGCAGGTGCTGTTGCTGTTTTGCTTTCCCATTTTGTAATAGTAGATGTTTAATATTTTTCGCTTTTCTGCACGAATCGTTCTCGCTTGCTTCATTTATGTTTTTATGTTGATGTTACTGTTGCTGCTGGTTTTGTTTTTGATTTGATTTTGTTGTTTTAAATATAATATATATAATTTTTCAAAAATTGTAAAATAAAATAAAATAATAATAAAAAGATGAAACATCGATCAAATCCGCATTTGATGTCGTAGTTGCTCTCTTAGAGCAAAAGACATTTGGTCTTCTTCTTCTTTTTGACTTGTAGGGCAGCTCTGGTAGCCGTTTCGAAAACATCTCGAACACCTTCCTTTGACTTGGCGGAGCATTCCAAATATGCAAAAGCATTAATTTTCTCGGCCATTGCACGGCCTTCTTGTGGCTTAACAGGTTCCTGCTTCATCTTAGCTAAATCCTGTACAAATGAAAAAAAGGAATATAAATTTAAATAAACCTTAACCGTTTTTCTTCTACTCACTCTAATTGTGTTGGGGTCATTTCGAAGATCTTTCTTATTTCCCACTAAGATAATAGGGACATTTGGACAAAAATGTTTCACCTAAGAATAATTGCATTGAGTATCAAGGTGATTAGTATTGCAAGTTCAATAAGCTTACCTCGGGTGTCCACTTTTCTGGAATATTTTCTAAAGAGTCTGGTGAGTCGACTGAAAAACACATTAAAATAACATCTGTATCTGGATAGCTCAGCGGTCTGAGCCGATCGTAGTCTTCTTGTCCAGCTGTATCCCATAGAGCTAGCTCGACCTGAAATAATAAATTTTCTTTAAACTAAAAGCGCCAATTCATTTTATGTATCGTTAATAAGGATTCTAAACATCTAATATTATCTGAATATTTAAATGCATTACTATAAAAAACATTATCACATTAGTCACTTAGATATTATGTGGCTAACCCATCATTTTCTAATCTGTTTTTCGATTGTTTGACAATGCAAATACATACATACATATGTATGTGTGTATATTCAAAAAGTGTATTACTATTATACATATATTAGGTCCTGATGATTTTGTGGGAACTAGCACGAACACTACCCTAAACACATTCCAGTTATTTGATAACAGTTTTATAGGCAAGCGATGCAAATACGCTCCACTGAAACAACCGTTTTTAGCATGAATAGCCCTTTACGTAATTTTGAAAGTTTGCGTTGCTAGCGATATAATCGACAATCCCATGGAACTGCATTAGAGAACAACGTAATCGAATTGTAAAGCAAACCATGTGTTTTCTACTTAAAAGAAAAACGGAAGTATTCTTAATAAGTTGCGACTGTTGTTAAATAAGAACAATTTCATAAAGAGTTTGTTATACTTTAAAGGGAATTGACATCTGGTGTATTGAAACTTGCGATATTGAACAAAATATTAGAAAAAAAATTAACAAACCTATGCGTACAGTAGTTTAAAAAGAAATCCAGAAAAAAATTCTTTACTGGATTGAAATGAAATTTTAATTAGTGGAAAGAAAAGGAGAACCACTTCTGAAGACCGGATTTTAAAACAAAAAAGCTGGATGATTTGGTGATGCTTTTTCTTTCACGGCATTAGACAACTGGCTCTTCTAAATAGAATAATGAACCCAATAACATATAAAACAAATTAAAAGAAAATCTAATACTATCAATTTTTTTTAAACTTTCCCCACGATATTAGCAAAACATTTGTGACGTTTTATTTTTGTAAATTCATGTTAAAGATTTTCAGCATTGAAGTGAGCTGAAAATAGACCCCGACCTGAACCCTATTTGAAAATCTGTTGTACAAGCAGCTGAGGCCGCTAAGACAAAATCACGAACAATACATATGAGGAACGTATACTGGGCCCTTAACACGGACTGATTGCATTAATGAACAACCAGATAGATCCCATCATCAAAAAATGAGACACTACCAAATATTACCAACTCCGGTTCTTGGAACTTTAAGTAGGCTGTAAAAAAAACATAAGCTATTGGAGGAAAGCATTAAAAACTATCATTATGAATACAAATTTTGCCAACCCTTTACTAAGATATATTATTATGCATTAGCCACACCCAACTTTCCGAATGGTTTGTAGCTTCTCTATGTTGCAATAACGATACATTTTCAAAGGTTTATGAACCTGAAATGTATTGTAAAGAATTTATGTGCGGCAAAGATGGATTCTGATTACCCTTAAATTTTCAAATTTCTCATCAATGTTCGGATCTCCATGTACAGTGGCGACAAAATAAATAGCACAGTTGCAGGGTAACTAATAAGTATGGTTTAAATCTGCAGCTTAATCGATTAAACATAAAATAGTTTTAGTTTATATAAAGTGTAACTTCCCTATTAACTAACGGTACATGTTACTTCTTAAATCATCCTTGGCTTTTGAAATTAAATAACATTTTGTAAAGGCTGGTAGATATAGTGCGGACAATTTAAATAGCACACCTTTTGTTTATTACAATTAATTTGTCACTTTTAAATCTAATTCTTGATATTATTAAGGTAAGTAATAATAAAGAGTTTCTTTTGCAAGAAATTTAAAGATTTAAAGAATTTGGTATATCAACAACAGTATGGGACGAGGAATTCATTCCACGGAGGATTTCAGACGGTGTGTTCTTGCCTATAAGAATAAAGAAAGCTCGAATTCGGACACGAAAAAAGGTAATTAATACCCTTCAACATTACCAAGAAATGGGCTCGATCCAAAACAAACTGCGTAAGGATCGGTCACGTAAGACCACCTGTGGGACCGACTCGACCATTGTTCGTTTGAGCAAACTCGATCCATTTTTGTCAGCTCCTAAAATAATATTAAAAATTGAAAGGGAGGTGAACGTGGATGTTTCTGTTAGCACAAATAAAAATCGCCTCCGAGAAAAAAAATTGTTCGGATGGATTGCCAGACAGAAACCATTGGTATAAAATCGGAATAAGTCACGTTATTTTTTAGTTTGACCGTAACCATATTAATAAAAATCCAAATTGGCGGGAGAATATTATGTGGACCATTATAAGACGGGAAACAATATGTAAGACGCGGGATCAACCAAGAATTCAACCCTAAATACGTCATAAAAATAGTAAAGCACGGTTGAAGCAATGTTCTTGTATGGGGGTGTTTTTCTTCGCGTGGTGTTGGTCCGATTTATCGGATTGAGGGCATTCTTGAGCAAATGAAATACAAGGACATTTTGAGCAATGTTACGCTTCCTTATGCTGAGAAGAAAATGCCACTGATATGGAAATTTTAGCACGATAATAACCCAAAGGATACAACTAAATCTGTAAAGCAGTGGTTATTGAGCCAGAAAATTGACGATTTAAGTTGGCCAGCTCAGTCCCCTGATCTAAATCCAATTGAGAACTTGTGGAGGGATGTCAACACATCAATAGACAGAACGGCGGCCACAAATTTGGATCAACTTTGTGTAGAGATTCTACGTGCTTGGAGTGCCATACGTTGGAGAGAGGTGTAAGGTCCTGGTATCATCAATGTGCTGTCGATGTACTAAAGTTATAAAAGTAAATACTACCCGACTAAATATTGATGAGATCTCCATATTTACTTTTTTTCTTTTCTTCACTGTTCTATTAAATTTAATGAATTTCGGAAAGTGTGCTATTTATTTTGACTGCAAGAAATTAGAACGAAGAATACTTTTTAGGTTTTTTTTTTAAATATGAATGAAATGTTTAATGTTTTTATTTTTTTAAGTGAACTGTCCTTAATTTCATTTTATTACATAAGTAGTATCTTTTTTCACTGTAGAAAAATACAAAAATTTTAAGTTTGAAAAAATGAAACCAAAGTGTGCTATTTATTTTGTCGCCACTGTATGTACAATACATATATACGTATGTCTTCTTTCTTCCAACTATCTTGTTAGTCCTATCATATCTCGAAATAAATCATTGATTTAAAAAAAAAAACACTTAAATTTTTATTGATAAGTGATTTTGTAGAATTTGTTCGAACGAGTAAAGTACAAGTGAAAAGATTGAACATTAATACCCGCGCCATTACGGAGTCATGGCCTCATCAGAGGTTGGTACTGCCTTTTATTAGTAAAAACGGAAGACGGTATTGGCACGAATAGCTGACTATAAAAACTAGTTTAAAAGGTTGTAAGAGAATTAACCTTTAAAAACAAAAAAAACAAAGAACAAGTCAATGGGACCCAGGGTTACATTTTTTGAATGGTTTAATGCCTTGTCCGAAGAGCAATTTGTTATTAGAGAACATTTTTCACGACAGTTAATGTTTGTCAGACGCTGGCGAGGTGAAATAATTGTTTTTGTTTTTAGGATTGAACCTGGAACCCCTTGCTCCGCAGTCCATTGCACTACTTGAGCCATGGCAACCTCACCGAGCCTATCGTATAAACATTTCTAAATGTCATGATTGACAAAGTTTGCACCAAGTCACAATGCGAATAGGTCTGATCGAGCCCTTGTGATATTTAACTACCTGATGTGCCGATAGCACTTAAGAGAGTCATAAGGCATACACCATTATGAATGAACTTAATCAAGTAGAATGTTATAGCTATAGACAAATCTACAACATAAGGTGGTAAATTCTAGAAAATTATTCATTTCACTTATAGATTGATAAAGATTTTTTTTTTATATATATACAGATCCTTAAGTGTCCTCAAAAATACGAATGACCAAGGTCCGTCTTTCCACTAATTAAATCACTTCGAAGGCGTTTGAAAGAAGTTGATCTTTATGCTTGTCAACCAGCAAAAATGTATTCCTTACTATACAGCGCCCTTTGGAAGATGATGCACATGCATATGGTTTTATAACCTTTTAAAGCCAATAGGTTATTATCCTACACTTGAATACAGATTTTGTTGGTCAGTATGTTCCATGACATATTCATTACCACTACTCTTACAAGTTTTAGAGCAGCAAGTTAGAAAAGGTTAGTTTTTCAAAACGATTCATTCTATCAAATAAACAAATTAATTTAAATCTTTTATTTTGAAATAAACCATAAGGGCTTAAGCCTCAAATACTAAATAGTCACAACCAAATGTCGTGTAGCTTATGGGTATTCCCCCATATATTCGGGATTCTTGTAAATGACTCTTCATCGGTGAATAAAAACAAATGGTAGCTATAATTTTGGCTCAACGTGTGTTCATATGACTAATTACTTAAACACAACTGCGTATTCTAATAGTCATTAGTGCATTCAGATTCCTCAAAACAAGTTTTGCAGGTGTACAGACTTTGGGTTGGTTTTATATTCTTAAAAATAGGTATATATGCATTACCAAATATTACTTTCGAGGAATATTTATTTTTCCTTACAAAAGAACTATAAGCGAGAGTCAACAATAGAAAGGTGTCGAAGTCTAAAATCTAATCCGCTATCTCTAGGAGAAAAGTTGGGAGTATTTTCTTCACACAAAAATGTAAATACATACATACATATAGTATATACATACATATGTATACATACGATTTCTTCTTTTATCTCTCCGGAATAGAAACTGAAGACTCACAGTTATTTGCAGCAATATTGTACATAACTTTGAAAATGATAACACAAGACGTGAGCAATTCACATACTTTTTTACAAAGTAAACAAAAATACTTTTATAATGGCAAACATCGGCTATAATATGAAACACTTTAACAATGTTGACACTTATAAGCACAACCAACCAAAACCAACGCAGATCCATTCGCTTATGCGAAAACAGGGTTTGATTTTATTCCTACATATAAAGTGAAAAAAACTAAATAGAATTACATCATCGATTGTAAACGCTACTATTCATCACATCATTAATATGAAGCTTACAAGAGAAATCTATGTAGGTAAATTCTCATCAGAAATTAGAAAGTAATTAAGGAATGATAGAACTTCTTATCAGAGGTACAATCTAAAGCACATATAGCGCATTCCATGATTTTATTGTCTCCCCCTCCTACAACTCAATGATGGGTTGCTCCTACATATTTTCGCACTACTTCCTCTGTGGCGAGAACTTCAGTTTGGATCAACACAATCTGTTCGTAGCAGATCTTTGAACCACGTTGCAAAATATTACTATATTTTAAAGAATTCCAAATTAAAATTAAAAACAAAAAACAAAAAAATAGACTATTGGGGGTATAAATAAAAATCCACAATCTTCAAGTACAACAGGCTTGTTGAATGTCGAATCTCGTTCACACACACTTTTGTGCATGCACACACTTCATATTCACACATTCACAATACTAGAAAGAAGCAAACACAGAAAAAAAGGTGCTGGCTGGCGCTGCTGATGATTTGGTTCCGTTGAAAATTCCTTAAGTAATCATGACTCATTTCCTTGTAAAGCTATGATTCTTGCTTCGTTCATATGCAAACGATGGAAATAGGAGCACCAAACAAAACACATTGACGCGTTTATACGTCTATATACCCTAATCAAAGGCAATCTGTTGCTTCCCAGACAAATTTAAATCCACATTTCACTTAGCTACATGCATGCACTCTATGGATAAGTGGCTATTATCTACATACCTGTTTCCCATCGACTTCGATATCTGCGACATAATTCTCGAAGACTGTTGGTACGTAGACCTCTGGAAATTGATCCTTACTGAAGACTATCAGGAGACATGTTTTACCACAAGCACCATCGCCAACGATAACTAACTTCTTGCGAATTGTCGCCATTGGTTCTATTGAAATGTTTTCAAAAGTTAAAGAAAAAAAAAATTCACTGTATTATTCAATTAAATTATATCAAGTTGGTAGGCGATGAGATTTTTCTTTTGCACGTCTATCTTGTCTTCGTCGTTGTCGATAAAAAAAAAATTATGTATATATGTGCAGTAAAATGTGAATATTTCCCTGCCCACCAAGAAACACACGCAATATCACTAAATTAAATTACTTTTTTATACTGCAGCAAATATAGTTAATCAAAAGTAGTTATTTTCTTTTGAAAATTATTTTTTAATTCAACGGGATGAACAACGCCTTTAAAATTTGACGAGAACGAGAGCGAGATACAAATAAAATGGCGACACAGAAAATTTCGCTGAATTCGAATGATTTTACGTACTGCTACCAGTGCTGTCGTTCGTAATACTATAGTAGTTTGTACTGTTAAGATACGACCAGCGCTCCCAATTGGATAATAGTGTAGAAGTCACTCCCTCAAAGTGGTATCTTTTTTTTACAGTAAAAATTACAGGATAAAATATATGTACATATATTAGTAAGTACTCCTTTTCTATATAGGTTATTTCAAGCATATTTTTAAGTCTATGACAAAACAAAGTATTCATTTTCGCACTATGAAGGAAAACAGTTTTAAGCGTATGATAGAAACAGTTGCGCTTTGGTGCGTTTTCACAAACCATTAGACATAAAACATATTTCATATGTGATAAATGTTTTCTTGAATAAAATCAAAGCATTTTAGATTTACTTACTAACAATTTAAAAAAGGTGAAATAATTCAGTGAAATTCTCACACAGAAGCTCGACGCACCAACTGAGTCACGCCGCCCACGATATGTGGAAATGATATTTTAGAAAAAGACAACCGCTACCAATATTATGAACCTCCATTATTCCACATAATTAAGCATACATACATTTTTATGATTGCATCTTTTAGTCTAAAAGTTTCCGTAAGTTCTTACATTCCCTAGATAAACGGAAAGCGAACTGATCTTAACTGTTGCGCCCAGCACACAAATTTAAAAATGTAACCATACGCGGTGAGATAGTATAGATTTCTCAGATATTTGTGTTAATATTGACTGATTTACGGTTTCCGTTTCTGTTTCCATTGCATTTTTGGTAATCTTCGTCGGTCAAGCTGTCTGTGTTTACTACAAACCCATGACAGCGTTGCTCTTAAAAACACAGCAATGGCGGCGATTAATAATAAATTGACTTGAGTTAGGAGGTACCTTCATAATGTACTTCTAGGTACGAACTAAAATACGAATGCCTTTGATTAAGCGATAAATTGAATTCAGTGAATTATTTGTTTCTTCTCAAACATATTGCATTTGTTTCCCAATCTTGGTTAAATTAACTATAGCAAGTGGCAAACCGTATTTTTACAGTGAGAGAGTTTTGACATATAAATTTTTTAGTCAAAATATCCTACATAACAAAATTTAAATTCTCTAAAAACGTAAAGTTTTTGGAATACGGCAGTGTGTACGAAAGTCGTAGAAACTTGAAAATAAAATTGTTCTTAAATTGACATACACATGTCAGTTTCGCACGTAATACTGTTTCCAAGACACTACTATTTTACACTCAATTTTACTTTTAAACGACAGCACTGTCTACAACCGGCGCTGAATGGGAGCGCTCTTGCCAGCTACTGCTGGAATCAGTTAGAATTTCGATATTTGCAAGTTGGCAACGGCGATATATTGTTGGAAATGTTTATTTTATTTTGCAAAGAATTTTGCTATTTACAAATGGATATTAAATGAAACTTCCACACACTTCCGTCATCCTATATTCAACATTTTATTGCGCTTTTAGCTTTCCAGTGGTCTCGAGCAGAACTTATTGAATATTTAAACGCACTTCCTGTAAATATGACGTAAAATAGGATTCTTTTTTAAATACTCGCGTCTTGATAGAACAAAGGATTCATATCCAGAATGTACGGTCTAAATCCAGCCGCAGATTCGAACACACAATTGGAATAAGCGAAAGTTATGGTTTTACTAGCACTCCCATTGCGTCACAATACATTTCGCCTAACAATTTTCTCGAAAAATCAAACAAAAAATACTCTTCGGAATTTTATTAAAACACAGAAGCGAGCCGCCCCGAAAGCAAAGTAAAAGGCAGTAGCAAAGACAAGAGGATAATAATAGAAAACAGAGGACAAGCAACAATAATACCTGAGTTAGTATCAGATGAGACGCATGAAAAACACCACATAACTAAATTCCTTCACTGCATGCAAAGCAATTAAATTATTCTACCTTTTTGGGTAAAGCAAAAAATAATTAATTAACGTTGCACGGAGGAATGAGAAACATAAAATTGTGATACAATTAAACTTTTATCACTTTACTATGGGGAAACAAGAAGAAGTTGGCTCCGCACTTTTCTACAACACTTTGAGCACTGCTGTCAAGAACCAATTCAGCTCATCTCTACCAACTGTCAGAAATCAAATTGGAATATGTGTCATTCGACCGCGCTGAATCAAATATCTGTTCGATTTTGGTATAATGAATTGGTCTTTAAAGGTGAATACCCACTGAAACGGGTAACATTTACTTGTATCTTTGCGGAGACCGGCAAATATAGTGCGAGGGAGATTGAATGCATAGTGCACATCCTGGTTATGTTGTTATTGTAGGATATCTGAGATTAATGAAATGTATAATTTCAGATTAATTCATATCAATTAAACAGATGCGCCACTTCGAGATTTATCAAAAACTACTTATTACTTTAGGAAAAATTACGTCAAACCCAATTGCAAATGCCAATGCCGAGAGAGATATATTGTCATAAAACGAGCTTGTATCGAAAGCTAGCTCTGTAAAAAAAATTACATTGAATTTCGATTTGTTAATCTAAATTAGTTATTAAAATGTTGCTCAGAACATGCAATACAACGACTGCATAGACAAGACTTTATCCGTGTAGACTCAAAACTTCAACAATTGGTTATGTTTTCAATTTTAGCATTTCCCATCTGTCACAGCCACAAAGATTGCAAAATGAATGCTGATTTCATTTCTGAAGTTGAAGTCTCAAAGTGAAATCACGACATTTCAAACGACATTTATCTGTCTAGAGGTAATTTGGCATATAAAAATGCAACTGGCTATAGTCTGCGAGAAATCATTTGAATGAATTACTGGTTGGTTTGGAGATTTCCCCAAAAATACAGCTTAAGTAGAAAATACATTATACAACTGTTATGCTAATGGTTGTATTTTGGTGCTGGTTGATTGTTGATTTGGAACGATTGTATCGCCTATATGCACCCATCCAACGGTTGTACCGACGTAGTACGTTCAGAAACTTTTGGACACCCAGCCTGTGTTGCATGCATACAACCAGATTTTAGTAGTATTTCTCATCACTGTTGGGCAAATGCAGTAAAATAAAACAGAAAACATTACTTCCATTCAAAATTTACTAAAATATTACTCTTACTTACTAGTATGGAAATCGCATGCTGAGTATGTTAATGTGTTTTGTACAATAGATCTAGTTTTGTTACAATAAAGTAAAACTTCAAATTAAATAGTCCTGGCAACTCCTTTAATTACTCGATACGATCTAAGGCAGGCACTCCACTGTCAACTCAGTTGTTGCCAAATCAAACTGTGTCAATTGATCAATTTAAAGGTTGGTGAGTTAGTCGATAATCTTTCAACTCAGTTGAATCGCCTTGTTTGATTAATAAATACATATTTTCTAAATATTTCATAGCTAACATTTTTTTTACAATGTGTTCAACATTTATATTATTACCAATCCAAGCCATTCTGTAATAAAAAAGCAAAAACTTGGAAATCTACAATTTTTTCAAACACAAAATCGTTTTTATACAAATTATTGATAACATAAGCAAATTTAAGGTACCACTATTTCTATCGTGGCTAAGAGTTTGGCCATAAAGGGCTTAGCTAAGCCCTTATTTATAGTATTTTACAAGTAAGCTGGTTAGCCTACATGCTGGTTTTTTGTGCAATCCCACATGGCCTTGCAAAAACGCGCGAGAATTTAATATGCGAACAGGATACCACTTTGCAAAACTGGTAAAACTTGCGGAGCGAAAATTGTGCGCAACCTATACTTACATCTTTTTTGGCCACCCCCACTGGGGGAGTTTTCATTTAAAAAATAACTGATTTTGATACAATTTCGCGTGAAACATTCATAAACGTTCGAGGATATCGCTCTAATTCAACAAAACAATGCAGCGCTTAAAAAAACTTATAAAAAAAGGAGAAAAACTTAAATAAACTTTTCAATGTTTTTTGTTATAAATGTTATTTTAAGGTATTTAAACTAGAAAACAAGTACTTGCTTATTTTACAGATTGGATTTTTATTTTGTCAACAATTCTATTGTAGTGCCCCGTGCGTAAGGTATTCGGAACAATATGTAGTTTAGGATAGTTTTTCCAGTTTTTAACATTTAAAGTTTAAACGCAATTGGCTATCAGTTCGTTAATAATTTATTGAATTTACAGAGGATAGCTTAGCTATTAGTGTACAGCTGACTTAGGTCTACCAGTTAAGAAATGCTGTGGTCTGTTATATATTTGTTTGATGTGCATTGAAGCAGCTTTGTCAACAGTATTATATACGTAGGATGCCACACCTTTTACTTTCGGTCCTTGGTTGATTAGAATTGATGACGGCAATGGTATTCCGCAAATTGCCAAGCAATTAACATTTCTCAACACTTCCAGAGGAACCGCTGGTAATAAATAGATTTGTTTCAAAGGATAGTCAATACCTCTTACGATGCCTTAGAAAAAAAAGAAGATAATTAGTTTGCAGATTTTGCTTTGCTGAAAAGATCTGTTGTACCTATTCCGAGACACTCATTTGATTCTCCAGGAGAGCCTTGCTTGCATAGGTAGATAAGGTTTCCAACCAGTGTTTGAAGAAGGTCCTTGGTATTTATTTGATCATCTCCCAAATTTAATATTACTATATCATTAGTAGATGCACTGTAATGATACAAAATATTTAGTATAAAAAACAAAAAACTTCGACAAATATATCAAGTAGACAATTTGATGGTATTCGTAAGCATTAATTCTTTGTTGCTTATTTGTTACTTATATTTTATAGTGTATAACGTAATCCCAGACAACCAAGGAGACTAATTTTGTCAAGAGTGGCGCAGTCAATAATAATGTATGAGGCACCAATATGGGCAAAGGCAGTGCAAATTAAGTCCCACTCAAGAAGAGTTAATTCCGTCAATAGACTGTGCGCGCTGAGAGTGTGTTGCGCTTTTCGGACGGTATCCGACGATGCTATATGTGTTATTGCGGGAATGCTACCAGCGGATATCTTGGCTATTGAGCTACAGAGGACCTATGACGCCAAAATCCAAGAACCCCTTGCTCCAGTCAAAGATATTAAGTTGGCAGAAAGACAGCGAAGCATGAGAACATGGCAGGAAAGATGGAATCAGTCAACGAAGGGAAGATGGACCCATCGACTTATACCGGATATAGATAAATGGATGGACCGGCATCACGGAGAAGTGGATTTTTATCTCACCCAGTTCTTAACCGGACACGGCTGCTTCAGAGCTTATCTAAACAGGTTTGGGCTTGATGAATCTCCAAACTGCTCAAACTGTGGAGAGGCCAGAGAGGATGCAGAGCATGTGCTCTTTCAGTGCCCACATTTTCGCTTGGAACGCAGAGGTCTTGAGGAAATAATTGGAGAAATACCAACTCCGGAGAACATCGTAAACCATATGCTGACATCGAACGCAGTATGGAATACTGTGAAACAAACAGCAGCGGTGATCATAAAGGAACTTCGGCGGCTGGAAAGGCTCAGGGAAAGCAACCAAACCCAAATGGAAGCCCCCTCAGAACAAGAAACGTCGAACAGGTCAAGAAGAGCATAAAGTGCTAACCAGCCCCGCAAAGTAATACTTAACAGTAGTTCCGCGGGGAGAGTGGTTGAAGTGTGTAGGGTGTGGGTTAGTACGTAGGCGTATTCCTGGCATCGAGTATTCAGGTTTGCGAATCGTGCATGCCAGTAGCCCGGGTTACTGGTATCTTTAGAAGATTACACATCCGTTGGCGCAACCAAAAAAAAAAAAAAAGTCGCAATGATTTGCTGTTCTCAATCTTATCAATCATCCTTATTATTAAAAACATTAATAACTCTCTTAAGTATGTACATTATCAACTAGGAACTAGAGCGATAGTTTCAAAATTGAAACTGTAAATTATTTACATTTTGTAAAATCACAATAATAGATCCCTGTTTCGATTTCCATACCTCTTATTTTGCAATTAAGAGAACTTATAAAGGGATGTTTAATTAAATTACGAACCGGTGAGATTATTACTTTTAGTATCTGTCATTTGATTTTGAATTGCTAAAGACAATTCGTAAAAACAAATTAAAAAGTAGTTGGAGCTAGTTAAAGAAGAGTTGAATCAAGATGACATAAGAAATTAAAAGCTTAAACTTAACCGACTCATCAAGATTCTTAGAGGAAGTCTTAGACAAGTCAGAGATGAGTACGTTAATAATCAAATTCTCAATTTCGAGAAAAATAAATACATGAAGTATGTAGTATTAGAGAATAACGTATGTACTAAGAATTCTTTATGCAATTAACGTTAAAAAAATTCCAGGATCGGAAAATCTCACATTTATGTTGGAGAATACCGAATAGTTTCCCTGTTTGAGTTGCTTTGAGTTGATCATATATTAATTTTTAGAATTATTTATCGTAACGTCAACTGGGTTTATGGTTTTTACCCATTTTACCTAATTTTATCGTCTTAGTAAACTTAATAACTTATTTCGTCAACTTACCAGACCGGTTTGATATCAGTCAGCCATTCAGCGTGCCCCTTCAAGATGTTACTAAGTCTGGAAACAATCATCGCCATTCTCATATCTCTTGGATTCATATCCCACTCCTTTTGGTACTTTTTGTCGGTTGGTATCACAGAACTCAACAAAGTCAAATGATGTTGGTGAGAGAACACTCCTCCAGTAAAGTCGAACATATCGCCAATAATATTCCGTTGCATGGTTTGCAAATTATCTCTGCTCATGATTACGTCAAAGTTATTGATTTCCTTATTACTTTCGATCTGAACAATATTTGTAGGCTGCACAAGATTACACAGAACTTCAATTAGTTCATCCCCAAACCCCTTATTGTAGCCCATCGTGTTGATTATCCATGGAATGTCACGGTATTGTGCATTTGTTTCGCAGTATTCTATTAATGCCTGCACATTTTCAATATATTTCTGTGGCAAGAGAATAATATTTGTATGTCCTACCAAAAATGCTTTATCGGGCTCCTTATTTAAAAAATAACCAGGACCAAGCAAAGGAGTACTCAGTGTTGTTGCACTTACAGTCTGTGGAATAAATATCTCTGGTTGCCCAATATCTAAATCTATTAATAAGATTTTTGGATATTTATTCAGTTTTCTATTGACTAAATAACGCACCAAAGTTGATTTGCCAACAGATTTACCACCAATTACCATCACTCTCCTGTTGTTGGTGATTGTGATAGTTTTCCACCGGGGATCAACAATGAGCGGTTTATCAGTTCTCGTCGTTAAGATACATCGCAAAAGGAATTCGCTGGTGTAGAAAGGTCGATCACTTTGAATAGAGTTCATGTTGGGAAACAGATGCTCGACCATATACTTCCTCAGCATATTCACTTTTCTGCTACGATCGTTACGTTCAAGAATCACAATTGCATCTGTGCTGGTGTCGAACTGTTTAATGACTTCTTCCAGGTCGGTACGAATGAAGAAACGGCTCAGTGAGAGTAACTCCCTCTCATCTATAGGCGATTTGAAATTCAAATTGTTTGATGGTTCAATTTTTAACGAACTGTAACCCCGAGGAGAGTATATTTCCAGTACCTCATTTTGTTTCGGGCAATATCCGAATATATCCAATGAACCCGCAACCAATTTGAGTTTTACCGTACCATAGACGTAGAGTGGCTCTTTGAGAAGAACAATAACCTGATTGGAGTTGATGGCATTAAAAAATAATGTTCGACATGTTATCTCGTTCCGTGAAGAGTTTTTGGGGGTTGTTTTTGATTCACTATTAATGGGATGTGCGCTGATCTTTGGTCTATCAGTGAAGCCTTTAGAGCTTGGACTTTCAAAATTATTGAATCTAATAGTTCTGATATGAGTTTCAGTGCTAGACATTTCATCACTAGGGCTGTTCAATTTAGTGCGGGCCAAATTGACTTTGTTTGGAGATCGTTTTTCACGCCATGGATCAATCGTTTTATTCGGCACTTTTACTTCTATTACAGGATTCACGATCTTGTTATTTGTAGTAATAACTTTATATGACGAAGTATTGCCCGTGACATTTACAATTCGATCAAGTGGGGAACCTGTAATATATTTGCGAGAAGAATCATTCACTGTTTGGAGGAACTCAATGTTAAAATCTTGTTGTATTGCTTTATCACATTGGAAAATTTCAGGTGTCATTTGCGGAGGTTCCATAGAATATTCAGTTCCTTCAGACATGGTATCGATTTCTGATAAATCAATAGATGAGCAGTCAAAGCGATTAGAATAAGATTCTGATTCAGAGTCACTGTTTATTTGACCTCTATGATAAATTGGAACTAATTCCGGGCAACTATCGTCGGATTCATAGGTTTTGGCAGAGTGTTTATAAGCAGTTACGCCCTTATTGGATTTAGGCGTTATTGTAGTACTACTACCAACTGATTGTTCAGTTTTGTGCACGGTAGGAATTTCTATGATTTGAGCTGTGCTGTTATCACTGTCGAAATTCACTTCATTGGTTTCTGATAAATCATGCATTACAGCCGTACCTGAAAGAATATTGAAAACTTTTTGTTTAATAATTGATATTTATATATCATTTTAGGTCTAAATTTTACTCGTTTTATGATTCAACACCGGCGTGCGTGAAGTATGTTATATTCCTCATAAGATACGAAGCAGAGATATGAACGGGAGAAAATGAAGAAACCTGCTGAAAGCGTTTCTATCAGCTAAAGGAGGACTGGACAGAGAATGATGGGAAAAGAGACTCCACTGAAGAAGTTGACTTCGCTATCCAAAAACTGAAAAGAACTAGACTAGAGCTCTTCCAACATTGCGGTAAATTTTTGGTGGAGTGCATGCGCGATGACTGGACTACAAGCTAATTATGCCCCATCTTTAAAAAAGTCCTTGTCCTACTAATACTTTTTCCTATCTTTTTAGTCTGTCTTACGTCAAATTAGGGTCTAGTAATCATCTCTACTAGGTGTTGTTCTACAAAAATGGCACGATTTATGTTATTTGAATACGTGGTGTATGGCGGGATTGGCAAGAACCACCCGGTCTGATAAGTTGAGCCAAGCATCTACTAGCATGCCCCCGTCCTTTTGTCCTATACGTGAGATGCCTCCGCGGTTTAAACCTCACTCATAATAATCTTCAACAAATCTGTACAGCTGCTGGGATATGGAGACGACATCGACAGCATCGCTCTGAAAGGTTAGATGTTTTTATGAATGATGAATAGACGAAGATTTCTCTATTATCTACGACAAAACGTCGCTGTTGGCAATAGAAACTTCGAAGTGGTTACGGAGTTTATCTACCTCTGAGTAAATATAAACTTCACGAATGCAACCTCAGTGGATGACGAAATGAATGCTCTACAAAACAGATCTTGTCAGTTCTGCTATATGGACTTGAGTGATGGACGTTAAGCAAGAGAAGACAAATGTATGGTCTACAAAACATTGGTCCTGCCAGTCCTACTAGAAAACTATATGAAACTAAGTGGTATAAGATGTGAATATAGTTTAAAAAGTTAAAGCATGTCGACTGCACATTGAGGAAATGGAATCATCAACTTCAGCAAAAAGAAACTTTGAATCACAGACCACAGGTTCGAACCTCTGTTTTAATGTCTAAACAACTGAAAGGAGCGTGCCCGGGATCGAAGACAGTTGAAGGCTACCGTGTCTCAAGCAGAAGTATTTGTAATTAAAGAATCCTATATGCACAAAAATATAAAAGAAACATATGTATAACCAAAAAATATAACTAAAATTAAAATTACCGTTAGCAACGTAAACGTCTTCAGCTACGTTTTCTGGAAGCTCATAAGTTCGGTCGGACTCACTGTCATAGTACAAGCAGTTGTCGGAAGTTGACTCTGACGAATAGGTTACATCATAATCGCTGTCAAAGCTATTTTCGCTTGAATCGTATTCCTGAGAGTAATAATCATCATCCTGACTTTCCTGTATTTCATCAGTATCGGTGTTAATATCATACGCAAGACGAGTAAGGGCTTTTTCATGTGGAGATGAAATCTTAGAATTTTTCATTTCCGGTTCTATCGTGTTATCAGGTGTATCCGGACGCAATGGACCTTTGTTCGGTGTTATATTAGGTTCCTTCCTTTTAAGTTTTTTCTTCTTAACTACTGTTGTTTGATTCTCTGTTGACTTCTCCTTAGGAATGAGCTTTATTTTTTTCTTCAACTGGACACATTGTGGTAGTTTGCTCTTCATTTTCGTGGAAACTTTTTTTTTCTTCTTAGGCGAGGTTAGAGATTTTTTAATAACGGAAAGTTGTTTATTTGTTGTGTTTTTTGGGACTTGAATTTTAGAATTATTTTCAACACATGGAGAGCTTTTGAATATGGTTGCTGTTTTACTGCTGTTTGATGCTTCCAAATTTTCCTTGGATTTTCTTTTGAGCGATGGATTGTTTGGGTTTTTATTTGGGCTTTTATTTCTTAGATTTGGCGTAGTATTTTGTTTCGCGATTATAGTTTTATTAGCACTCGATTTATTGACTTGTTTTCCTTTCTTACTTAAAACATTTTTCTTAGTAGTTTTCTTTCGAATGGGTTTGACAAGTTCCGGAGCTGGCCGATCATCATTTTCAGGTTTTAACAGCACGGTCAGCGATTTATTGTTTTCAAGAAGACCCCTTAGTTTTTTTCTAAGCTGCTCCCTATTTTTTATTCTAATTTGAGGATCTACAAGCCCTTCAGCTTTGTTGCCTTCATTAAAGATTGCACGTTTATTTTTCATCGCGATTATTGTTTGCCGTCAGTTTGTTCTGAAGAAATTAACACCATGTTAATTAAATAAATAAATCCAGTATGTTTTTATTCATTGAAAAAGGATAGTTAATTTAATGAAGCATGCCGTGAAACGAAAAAGTAAATAAGAAACTTACAAACTAGCACTAGCTAGCTTTGCCGGTGCAAGAATTAAGTGTAATACAACAATACTGACAACACGTGGGGTGCCTATTTTGAAGTTTCACTTATCAGCTGCTTGAGTGCGTTCAACGACGTATGCGAATTAAAACAACGTGCGTTTAATGTTGATCCATTTCGATTCATTCCCTCGACCGCTTCCGGATATTCGAATTCATTGTTTTGTTTTTGGGTTTAACATCAGTAAAATTAATACTTTCCCGCAACATGTTAATTTGTTTTACATAATCAGGTGTTGTGTGGAGGTATTCAATTTCATAACCTTTTCGGAGCCAGTTTCCATTAAGGAGTGAGTATTCCCGAAAAATGAAATGAAAATAGTTTTTTAGGTGTAAAATGGCCTCCTTAACATTAAATTTATTTTGCGAGGAAACTATTATTAACGAAGCCATTAACAATTTAAGTTTTCAAAAGACATCTAAACAGAAAGCGGTATTATTTACAGACAAATATCCATTTCTTTTTAACATCTATTTTTAGACGAATATACCCGTCATTTTTGAAAATTAAAGCTTCTGTTTTTTATCTTTATTTGTTTATATCTATAAGTTTTTTATAATATTTTATATTTTTAAAACAAGGAATATGATGTTAGCAAGTTGAAATTAAAGAGAAATTACTAATTATTTGTGAACAATATATTGACTTGTGATAATATATATAAGAAGAAACAATTGATTATATATCTGCAAAGGTTGCGAAACACTCGCAGTTTTCTTCTTCTCATTAATATACATAGTATGTATATAATCTTCTAATATATAATAATATATAACCTTCAAATCTTCTAAGCGACAGTCACTTCGACAGTTACTTCTTTGTATGTTTAAATATGAAATGTAGTTTTCCTGATAGAGAAGATGAAGTTAAGTTATTGAAAATTATTATTATAGTATATTATTTATTATAGTATATTATGCCAATGTTAAAAAGTTATAACATTCCACTTCCATTCGTAGGAACAAATTGAAAACGATTTTTTTTTGCATTGCAAGACACCCGTTACAAAGAATTTCTTCCCAATATTCCAAATCCATTGCATTTGCAACAAGTTTTAAAAAGCAAACCTCAACAGGCTACTGCAAATTTGTATTAGCTTCAGAAGGATCTTCAACAGCTTATGTATTATCATTCTTTATAAACTTTTGAGTTTAAGCGTTCAAAGACAAAATAAGTAAGCCTTTTACACAAATAGCTGCTTTGAATAGACGACCGAATACCGAATAGAAGAAACTTTTTTTTAATTCGCCAATGGATGTGCAATTCCTGATATTCATACATACATACATATGTATATCGACGCATGTATAATCCAACTACAGAAATTTTATAATAACATTTAAATTTCATTTTCACAGAGCGAAACTACATATGTATGTACATATGTAATATTTGCGGATCTTTTTAAATTTAAAATTGACTTTAAAATACGATGGAAGAACCATTTCAAATATATAGGAAATTTAATACATTTTTGCGAGGTTTCCTCATCCGAAAAGTAGAAAACAAATTTCGCACTGATGACTTTGAGAATTCAAAATCTGACTACATAAGGTGATTTTAAGATAATTTTATTAGAAAAATGCAAAGTTCTCCATTATAGGCCGCATTTGGAAAAGCTGTTACCATCACTTTCTCTAACAGAAGCGATACGCATTCGAATTTACTTCAACGATTTGCTGGTCTATCATTTGAAAGGTAATTCTGTAATAATAATACATAATTATGTTTTATATTTAAATGTATTTCAGATAAATTAAGAAAGCCTACCCTGCCTTCGAAAGTGCTTCTGCCTTTATGTCCTATAGAAGTTTCGGAGGACGGTGAGGCACTTTCAGATCCGAAAATATTAAAAGCTCAATCACGGTCGGAAGAAATATCCGGAGTGTATTCTTCCCAAACGGATGAACAGTTACACACTCCCCTTGAAAGTGCAGGCGCTTCACAACGAAGGAAAACAGTTCCATTAATGCAAAGTACACCACTTAGTGTGCCATTAACTATAGGAGGACAAATTGGTACATTGTCAAATGAACAAATACTTGAAAGGGGACAGGAAGATGACTTTATAGCTGATATAATTTCTCAAATTAATTTATCACCAATTCCTCAATTATCGGTACCACAAAGCTCCAAAGTATTCGATAAAAATATGTTGGCTCAACAGGAAGCTATTTCATCTATAAATATGGGCCAAAACGAGGTATCATTTCTAAGGGGATTTGCTGATATAAATAAGATGTCACACAAAGGTAATGAAAGAGAAATCCGTAAAACATATAGAATCACACGCGATCGTTCAGCAATTGGTGAGCCTTTAATAGTAAGTTCTTTAAATGGAAAACATTCGATTAGCTAAAATATCCCGAAACAATTTAGAAGAAATTCAAGGAAAGAAAGAGAAAGAAGGATTTTGATGATCTCTGTTGTCTTGCTCAAAAGGAGAAAACAGAAGACCAGCTTAAAAGGGTTGAGGAATCCTTTTTGTATATATATTTCACTTTTAAATAATGTTAAGGTTTCTTAACACTACATATTTGTAGGCACTTTCAGCTGGTTCCCGGGAAGACACGGAATATGATCAATCGTATTATTAATAAAGTTGTTATACCTGAAGGTGTACGTGGTCATATTCCAATAGAGAGAATAATAAATTTGTCAAACGTATTGCGTGCTCACGCAAGTCAGAGGTAATTTAATATATACAAACCAATATCGATAGGAAGAACCTCCGAAAAAAATCAGATGTGAGGGCATGGTTTGACACCCGAAACGATATAAATTTAATTTAGGAAAGAGATACATTTTATTCATTTATTTAATTTAAGACAATCATCAATCGAACAACCAGGTCAAATATCTATGTTGACTGTGTTTCGTTCGCCGCGTACACCTCAGGCTTTATTACGGACTTCCCAGCTGCAACCATTCACACCTTTTCGAGCCGAAGTATCTGGGTATGTTAATCACAGCAAAAGTTAATTATACTTAAACATTTTCTTTAGTCGGTCACCAGGCATAGAATTGGATCAAATTTCGAGCTTTCCCTCGCGTTCAGTACTAAGTCAACAGCCACTTTTGACAATACCAGAGAGAGACTCATCAATTCGAATTCCACTTAGTCCACAACTTGAAGAGATTCCGTTTAATAACTCAATTAGCGCGCCCCAGATTCCTGAAAATATATCCACGATCCCTTTGGACATTGGTGAAGATCTAGTCTCATCCGTTAATTTTCCAAGACCGATTCTTGAAAATATGGAAATTACTGACGAGGAACCACAAACATCAAACGGTGCTGCACCTGTTAACAACATAGTCGTTCCAATGCAATTAGATGACGTTATTCCTCAAAACGATGTTTCTCCGCTAGTCACTAATGGTGATAACGCTCATTTTAGTTGGTTCGAAGTTCTTCGGTCAAGAAAGCATATAGTCTATCCGCAAGTGATAGGAGAGAGAAGAAAAAGGAAGAAAAGAAAAAGAGAAGAAGAGGAAAGAGATATAGAACCTCGTCGGATTCATGAGTTACCAGAAATAGCAAGAATTCCTGATAGCAGTGATTTCACAAACTTTCCAATACTTCCTGACAACTTTTCACAGCAAATTACACGAATTTCGGTAGGAAATCACTCTGATGAATTTGTATATGAATTTGATGGATATTTTGGCCTAATAACGGTAAGAATATTGACAGTTGCAAAATGACTGTCCAAATTTTTGTATATATAAATTTTATACAAAAAGTTTGTTCCTTCAGCGTATACTTACATGTACTGCCTCATATTTTAAACAGAATGTGTACGAACACAACCTCACAACCATTCATGTTGTGAATGATATGTTCTTCATACGTTCTTGTCGTGTCCAAAAGGATACATACGAACATATGGTTTTTTTTTTAAACCTTCTGCAGATCGTTTAAAAGTCTTTTTTAAGAGTATTTTCTTGATATTGAAGGTTTTCTGCTTTTATTTTATACCTTAGAAAAATACACAAACGGACCTGCAATTAAAGTTTAAAGATAATAAATGATAAATATAATTTAAACCATTAAATAACAAATTTATTCTTTTGGGTTATTTACAGGAGGCAGGAAAAGAGCCTGATTACAGAATGTGGGAACGTTTTAATCCTTACTTGTTTAGTGAAGTATATTTCTCAATGAACTTTGTCGTTTATTTAAATAATTAAATATAATGTAATCTTTTAAAGAATGATGATTTCGAGATGTATACGTATATATTTAAACGAATAATTAAAGATGATTTTGTTGCAATGAACACTCTTTATGCGGAAGGAACTAGTAGACTGGAAGCTGCCAAAGGATTTAGACTTGTATTAGGTACATAAATATTACTAACTATTATATAAATTGTTTATTTATTGTCTTTAAATTGTAGAACTTCATTCAATGGGTCTCATTGAAATTGAATCTGTTGACAGTTGTATCAAGGGTTTCAGATTTAAAGGTGTTGATGACTCCGGAAAGTGTTAAATTAGTTTCAGGTATTTTGTAGAGTTTATTTGTATTTGTAATGGTAATACAATTGTGTTCTGTTGAAATAATAAAACTTATTTGAATTAATTTAAAGGTATAACAGTTTTACCTGTCTAAAATGATTGATGTTTTTTTTTCAGTTTTATGCAACTTCTCTTTTTCTACTTTTCCCACGCCAAGTTTAACCGAGCTTTCTCATTACAGAATATTTAAAACCTGCATTCTTTTTAATAATTACAAATCGTTCCTATTATGTATGTCATAATAAAACTTTCTGTACTTAATAAGTATCATACCTAAGAGTATGGATTATCGATAAGATCTCTTTAGTACTATGTTTTAAAATTTACTACAAATAGCTTCCTTACGTTGAAAAACGCTGAGTACTTTTCAATTTGGAAATTTGGATTGAGGGATTGGAGGTCATCCATATGATGACTTATTTACTTTATTTCAGTAATGACAGTGCACAGAATCGGTATCAGAAAGTCACACCAGCCAGGCAATAGGTATGTTCCTTTACTTTAAGGGATTACAAACTCAAGTTAGTTTCAGCTGAACATTCGAAACGGTATCATTTCATATCTATTAAGCAAAGTTGGACGTTGGACGGCTCAACACTTTTGATCTGATACTCCCATTCGTTGGAATTATTTCATCGTCTACTCAATAGTATATTGAATTCTTCCATGACATTATTGGTTTCTTGTCATATTCAAATCGTAGTTTCTTGAATGGCGTTGTATTCTGGTACCATTTAGTATAGTATTATAAAGTGGTCATGTACTTCGCAATTTATAGCTTCCAGAACCGCCTTCAGTTAGCGGGAAATTTGCCGGTGTTTGTTTAAACGCATCATTTCTGGGAAGACCGGAATACACTGGGGATCTATGCGGTGATGGCTGTAATGGTTTGGTATTAGTAGCTTCTTCTAGTCGAACAAAATTGGCAGATTTGTCAGGAGACCTTAATTGACGACGTTTTTACTTCGATGATGAGACACTAATGAGTTTGTTCTTTAGAAGAAACTTATTGAAAAAGTCTCGGTAGGATATAATGAAATTCTTATCATTATCGCTTTGAATGCTAACTAGCAGTCCACGACAATTGAAGGAGTTACGGATGACAAGCATTAGTCGATAGATCATGAGCCACCTCTAAGTGAATGGCTCCCACGAAGAAGTATGTAAACGATGCCACCCACTGTGAGTAAAAGAAATAATACAGTTAAGTGTAAGAGAAGGGCCTCACATAGGTGACCCAGGTGAACCCCGACCAATTTTGCACTCGTAACAGTTGGAAACGTTTCAGCGCAGGACTTGCCTGAGGTGCGGGATCCAAAACATGTGACCGATTTCACATTTCGTTAATGCAGAGTTATGATGTTTTATCTGAGAATCAGTTCTGTCTACGAATGGTGGTAATATTTTAAAAAAATGCAACTGGTTTTGTTTCTTTTTTTAATTTATTGTTTTTGGTAGTTTACAATATATATACGATAATATATATTATTAGATTATTTTTAACTTTCTTTCAAAAGGTGAAAATCATATTTTTCGGAAACATCATTTAATAAATTACATTTGTTTTCCCTACGAAATTTATTCATTTTGTTTTCAATAAAATTCATAATATATGACTTTTGTATAAAAATGTTGATGTGTTCTAATATCAAAATGATCCGCTTCGGGTTCATGTAATATGTGTACAATCTAAAAATACAAAATTACAAATTTTCTCTCATATGGTTTTCATTTCCCAATGAATATGTCTCTGGTTTTCTTCTCTTATTATTAAAGTAATACTTAGAAGTATAAATTTACTTTTTTTGTAGTCCCATGTAATCTAATTTTTTTTCGTATATTCAAATATATAAATTATTATTGTTCATAACTTATCTAAATTTTGCTTTCCATTTTGTTTATTTTATGTATAAAATGCATATTTACGATTACTACGTCGAAGAAAAACGGTCTATAATACTATGATCATTTGAAAAATACAACCTTCAAATGATGATCATGATTGTAAATATTTCATAACATTAAAAGAAAAAGAGAAAATAAGAAAATTGTCAAGCACGTTTTTTTTAACAAAAACCTATTTGAAATTGTGTAACCCGCACTTCGGATTTTTAAGATTGAAACAACAACAAATTAAAATTCGCGTTTAAAATTTGTAATACTTGTTTGATTGTGGAGCTTGTTACCATTTTTCTTTGACTATGTTTATATTACTTCATTATAAAAAATATATACTTAAAATTTACTTTTGAAATCATTTTAAGAGTGATTGCATTTGTGTTTTAATACGTTTTAATCGAACTCTATTGATTGGTTTTAGGATTTTTCACAGTTACCTACGCTATAGTAATACGTAATATATATATAATTTTTCATAGTTAAATATACGATTTGATATTATTGATAGGAGTTTTTGTTTTTTTCTTGTTTTTGTTTAAAGTTCTACAATAAAATTTCACATTTATATTCTTATTACTTGAGATGGGATATCGGTTGGTTTTTGTCGAGTGGATGTATTGCAATGAATTTATTATTTATTTATAAGTGAATTTTCTATTTACAGAATTCAATTCCTGTACAACTTTTTTTTTCTTGTTTATACGTTTAATTGATTATATTATTAAGAAAATATGTTTTTTTTTGTTTTTGGTATTTGTTAATCATTGGAAGCATGCCCTTGTAGCAATTAAATAAGAAATTGCTCCGGAAATTTAGGGTTAAATTCATATTTAGTATTGGAAACTCATTTAATGGGTTACTATTTTTGTTTTGTTAATTACGGTAAGTACTTAAATTCTAAATAATTCTTAAATTCGTTCGACACTTAAAGTAATAAGTCGCGTCGCACTTTCGAGATTAATATTTTTTTTTGTTTTTCTTTTAGACAAATAAAAAGTTGTATTTAAAATAGCTACCTGTAGGAAAAGTTAACATTGCTTTATAAGTTTTGTTGCCATCGAAAGGAATCGAGTTTGATTATAAAGAAACAACTAGCAAATGGCAGTGCATTGTCGGACAAGTAGATTAAAAATAGAGTGCGCCGTAAAATAAATTATTTTAAACGCGCAGAGCCATGATGTTAAACACCTTTGTTCCTTTTAAATCGGCTAAAATTGAATGTACATATTTTCGAATGCATTTTCGTTTTGTAAAAAAAAATTAGCTTGGTAAAAAAAAAGAAAATTTTAAATATACTCTTGCAGTATATTCGTAAAAAAATCAGTCGACAATTATTTCAACCTTGAAGTAGCTAAATCGAATTTAATAATAAATTCATATTTAGTACTTCCATTTGTGACTCAAGTGTTAAACAAAAGAAAATACAACTTTATTTTCTTATGGCGATACGTATGGCGGAGGTTTCCTATATGATGGAGTGACTGGAGATTTTCCTCGTAATTCCCGACCTGCAGGAGCTACAGCTGGCGGAGGAACGTATTCATCGACATCATTGTCACCTGTAAAAGAAAATTCTTTACCTATAAATGAAGTTGTAATTTAATTGCTTACATAAGAAAGGATAGATACAAGAAATGAGGCTTTGTAAAAAAAGAATATTTTACGTAGACTAATTAGTTTTCTTAACTAATTTGGTTCGACGTATGAAGATCCTTTAAAAAATCTTTGTTTATTTCATTGACCTCATTCCCAGAGGAATCATTTTCAATCATTCTGAACCTCAGCTACTGGAATAATCCTCTAATCGCTTAATCAAAATTACTTACATACATAGAAGAAGCGTATGCACTATTAGAAAAACCTTTGTGAGTCTTAACTGGGTTGGAACTGTCTAAACTGTCTGTCTGCTTCACACAATAAAATTACAGTAACTCTGGTGCTCTATCTCTATTCATTGGACCGGAAGACTTTGTGTCTTACCTGGCAGTCAAAGAAAGATTAAGCCAAGCTATCGCTGGAAACAAAAAGCTCTTCTACGGAGCTTAAACTGGCCGACTATGCCTTGAGCACTTTAAAACTGCGGAATATATTTTTTGTGAATGTTCTGTCATTGCTCGGACTGGATTCAAACACTTCCATTAAGGTTTTACCTACCCTTATGATGCTACCCCCTCCTCAGCCTCATTTATTAACTTGATTTCAGCTAGTAATTATGTTACCTTTTACTAGTTAACAGACATTTTAATTTGCACCGATAATATACATACATACATATGTCCATACATACCTATTAGTCAAAGTCAACTTTAATAAAATAATAAAGAAAAAAATGATATTCAGATGGCAGAGGACTTACCATCCAAATTTGTACTGTTGTATGGTGGCAGAAGTGGCGGTTTTTCATCTTTCAGAATTATAGGAGATTTATTACCAATTTCAGGCTTTTCATCCAACTCGTCCTGGAAAATCACAGGAATTCCCTTAGAGCGAAATGATTTTCGTTCTTCCTCGTCACCTGCAAAGTGCCAGCGATACAATTAGAATACTGGAAACTTTTTGAAACAAACAAAATTTACAATATTTACCCAATTCCATTTTACCGGTAAGCCGACGTCTGTGCAATACACACGCTACGATCGCTGCTAATAGAATCATTCCTACTATAATCACGGCTGGTAAAACATATGTTAACAAATAATCATTTGTAAACGTTGAAGTGGTGTTCGGCTCTTCAGTCTTAATTGGGACGGTGTCACGGTGAATGACATCGGGGATCACAGCTACATTGAAAAAAAAAAAAAATTTATATTCAAAAACATATTATTATATATGTAATTAACTTACGATGACATGATCCTAGAGGTACCACTTGAATGTTAGTAAGATTGAATTCATTCCCGACTGTTTTCCTGACGCGATCTCGAAGTAGGGTATCTTGATGGAAGTATATATTTCTTGCAGCTTCGATTTCTTCCTCGGGACAACGATTGTGGGATTTGTACAGCGTTGTGTTGTAAAAGTTAACAATCGTTCCATCAGAATCATGATGTGTTGTGATTGATCGAATTTGAATAAACTGGGTTGTGTGATCTCCAAAGAGGTGTGCCACACGTTCTACGAACTTCCTTTGCATATCGGAATTAAACTGCTCATGACGTATACCAAGATATGCTTTAAAATAAACACTAAATTCACGTTTAGGAGCGTGGCTTACAACCACGATTAGTGCATCCGTTGCCGTCAAGCCGCCATTATCCTCAGCCACAAGCAAATATTCTTCTGAGCCCAGGTCTCCACTTTTTGGAATTCCATAAAACTCTTGATTTTTCGAATCGAACTGAAGCCAATGCCGAGCGCTAAGTTCTTTACGTTCACTTGTCAAGAGCGAAAGCTTAAGATCTGTGGTATCATTTGGATCATAAAACGTATCCGATGGTACTTTATATACAAGTAAATGTCCAACCGTGGCATTTACGCGATCCACTTGATTTCTAGGCACAGGTGGATAGTTCTTCGCCATGTGCGATGTAGGCTTTGGCTTTGGTACATGTTGCTTTAGGCAAGGTCCGATTGTTTGACCAGTTACCGACTTGATGCTAAGTTCTGGCTGCACTGAATCCAAGAGTTTTTCATTAAGATTTTTTACTAATTCATTAAGTTCTTCCTCTGGGCATTCGTTCTTAGGCAGTGTTTCATTTGTGTAAATAAATGTTGCTGTATACGGATCAAGTTGACTTTGTCGTACGTCTCTAACCACAACAGCAAACATAGAATCATCTCCAAGAGTATTTACAATACCTATAAAGAATACTATTAGAAAATGCAACTGGAAAGATTTTATACCTTACCCTCAATCAATCGAATTTGCCAATCAATGTTGCGAACGTATTTTTCATTAAGCTTTACTCCTATACTTATTTCGTGGTTCACACTTCGATGGCCTTTATGTTGTTGTACAGATATATCTAGCGTTTCTACAACGGTTTCATTGCTACTATCTGTGGCAGCCAATTTGTACTGCCATCTTGAAACAGCATCTTCCAAAGGTCTGTTAAATGATTAAAATTGATATCAACATAAACATAGAGTCGCCCTACAATAACTTACAATCCGTAAATTTCCCTTGTTTCGGGATTAAACTGAATCCATGATGTGGATTTCAGTTCATTACCAACCTTATCCAGTAGATCTAAACGCAAGTTCGTTCCATCTTCATTATCATAGAATGTCTCTAAAGGTACCAATAGGATAAAAGGTTTTCCTGCGGTGACTGGATGCTTTTTAAGACGATTTTTAATAACAGGCGCCGTATTAACATGTTCTGGTTCAATAAATTCTGTTGTTGGAATAGGTGTAGTGGTTGGCTTTGGAGTAGTAGTTGTGGTTGTCGTGGTTGTCGTAGTTGACGTTGTAGTTGTAGACAGAGGCGTTGTACTTGTACTTGTAGTTGTGCTTTCTGTAGTTGTTGTCGTTGGAAGTTGAGTTGATGGCTAAATGAAAAATGATTACAAATCTCTATCAATAAAAATTTAAAAGTACAAACAGAGGTTTAATAAAACTATAAGCCCCTTGGGACATAATAGTTTTAATAGAAACAATATTCATCTCTAAGTGCTGTATCATAGCTGCTAGAGTCCCAGCTCGCACACATTGCAGCACAAAAAATGGCAACTAGGGAAGTGAAATGAAAGTCTAAAAGGCCAAGCAGATGTTTAAAATAACTAATGATCTTTAATACATAGAGAAGTATGAATATATAAACATGTATTCAAGAATCATTTCCCGTAGTTGAGAAATGGTCATGGTGTTGATAAAGTAATAGGGCGCGAAGAGAATACACTTCTAGTTAATGACGAACAACAAATTTAAAGTTTACGATTTTTATAACAATGAGCGAATTGTAATCGAAATTCCATAAAAAGATAAAAAAAAATGATGTCCCTTAAGCAGTGTGTCCATCGCCTCTCTATCGCGTTCACGGAATGCTCCTATCCTGCCTTCGTACAGGACTGCACGGCAGTTCTTACGAATGTCTTTCAGACATTCGAAGTATAATTGGCATGAAAAAGCTTCTCAAACAATAAAAATTGCTCTTCGGACACGGCATTAAATGGGTCCCTTTCATTCGTGCTTCGATATTTAATTTCAAGACAAACACTAACTCTTTTCCAACTGAGCAAAAGTGAACGAAAATTCCATGAATCTTTTCATTTCAATTAAGTACAGTCGAAGCTGACAGAGCTTGTCAACTTTTCCGAAAAGTCAACTTTCTGGACAGTTTTTAAGATCTGTAGAAAACTAGTATTTTGTTCATAATCTGGCACGGAGCTACCATGGAAACATACATTTCTTCGGAATGCTTAGCTGTAGTGTTATGTAATTTACATCGCTTATTTAAATTTGATATATAAAAAAACGGAATGCAAGTAAAAAAAAGTTGACCAAAAGCCAACTTTATAAGGTAACGTATGGCAGCTAAAATATGGTCAACTTTTCTGTATAGTAAACTTTTCTGAACTTCTACTGTATTTAAACTTACCACAGAACTGGATTCTATTTCTCTTGGTGTCGTCAAATTTTCCGTCTCTTCATTGTCTTCAAATATAGGCAGCATCGATGTAAGCTCTTCATCTATCAAAGGTGGCGCAGGTGTATCGTTCTGTTACAATCGTTAAATAAAATATATCAGTTTCAAAAGAATGTTGAACTCTACTTAAAGGAATGAATAAATGTTCTGAAGAAAATAATACATAAATGAAATATGTTCAAGAGCCCAAGTACCAAACACGAATTTTAAGCGGACGTTACACATATTAAATTGTCATCATTGTGAAAAATGAAAGTGTTTTTCTTTTTAGACATGGACATGGCAAACGGAGCACAAATTGTGCGACAAATATTTAATTTCAATACAAAAAGATGGAAATGTAGGTACTTACATACATATGCATATGCTTTAAACAAAGTGAGGACTAGTAAACTTCCGACAAGGGATAGAGAATACTACTTACCACCACTTTTTATTGCAAAGAAGAAAATGTATATACAAACATGGAGCTATTTACCCTTTGTTTTTGGACGATGATCGGAAAGACAAAAAAATACAAACGGTTTAGTCCAAAAAACAGAAGGAGGAATTCGATTTGATTTAGTTTAAACGGATGGTGTAAAACTTACTAAAGGCACGATCTTGAATACACAAAGAAGTGCCTTTTATCGTTCTATATGGCTATGTAAAAACCGTTCCTAGCTTTTGTGTTGGTTGTTTATTAAAAAAAACCCGCGTGCCTCCAATGTACCTACACTTTGCTCACTGTTTCATACACTACTTATTATTGATTTTTATAACAAGCGTTGTACTATCAAAGCGATTTTGGAGTTTTGATGGTTCATATCCTACTTCGGTGTCATGGACGTGTCGTCCGACCCAACGAATGGTAGTGAGAGGGTAGCTTGAGAACGCTTATGTTTTCATATATTTGCATCTCATTTAAATCTCATTTCCGAAAAAATGCCTACGCTATCCTAATGACCTTGAATTATATTGTAATGAATCCTAAATCTGCTTTGGATCCTCCTGACTTATTGGTGAGGGCTAATTAAGTTTTTTACAAACGCAAATGTGTATGGCATAGCATTCCAGTTTGCAAGTAATTCAAAAAATTAAATAAAAAGGAAATAAACTAATAAAAAATAAGTATGAAACACGACAAAGTCCGACCCACTCATATGAGTTAGCCAGGATTTATCCTTCCTGCGTCTTAGTGCTCCAATGGAGTGCTCAACAGTTAAGTTATTCAAGTTCAAAATTAGCAACTTTACATTTTCTTCCTTAATTCAGTTTTAATGCCATCTTCCAATGGCAAATCTTCGGATTAATGCGTCGAGTTTATATTTTAGGGAATTGTGAAAATAAGCTCCAGCTATTTGGGCACATAAGTTTGTAATCTTTTTGCAGATCAATTAGGTACTCCATGCAGGTAAAGAGAAAAGTGTTCATACTGATTACTTTTAAGTATAGACTTTAGAATTAACATTTCCATTATCACAATGATGATTGGTAAATCCTAAAACACTTTCACTTTAAAAACATTACACCAGACTAGAGCTTCCATCACCTTTTTGCTTAAAACTATTACAGAGCCTGTTGTCGGGACAGTAGTAGTACTTGTGACAACTGTTGTCGTAGTAGCTGTTGGCGTAGTCGGTTCACTTTGTTCTGTAACCCCAGAGGGTGTAATGGTTGTATACGATGGGGATGATGATGTTAATGGTATTGTAGTTGTTGTTGTTGCCAAATTGATAGGTGTTAGGGCGTGTGCAACTTGTGTTGTTGCTATCACGCTGCTTTCAGTTGTAGTCGTCGTCGGAGTCGATGTTTTAGTCATTTGAATTGTATTCACATTGTTAGTTACTACTTCATCCGGTATTAATGGCACTAAAGTACTACTATCTTCATCGTAAGGTTGCTGTTAGAGAAATCGACAAATAACAATGTAAAATATAAAGTATACCATGAGTTTGTTGTATTGCTGTTATTTACAATTATTGTTTTAGTGAAAAACGGTTAAAAATCAAAAACAAAGTAAATAAGAAATTTGTAATATTTAACTACGTTCATGTGAGTTGTTAAAAAAAGGGTTAGATTATGTGATCAAATTAGTGCACTAATAAATAAAAATATTAATATAATGGAGCCAATGGAAGAAAATTAAATACAAAAAGTAATAAAAAATATTAAATCTCATTGTACAAGTAGGAATGGACAGTAAGAGGTAATTAAAAATTCAAAACTAATGTCAGTATAGGTAACAGGAGAAATTTATTTCAGTTTATACAAGGAACATTTTGTTGGAAAATATTTATTGAAATATTTTGGATAACCATATGATGTATGTTTGTACATATGCAGATACTACGTAAACATGTCAAAGGGATGGAACATCCCACCCGCTTTGTACATTTTTTTTGTAATTAAAGATTTATTCAATTAATCAAACTAAATTAATCGTCTCCCAGCCTAATAGCTTATGAAAAGCAAAACATACAGAAAAAGTACAAACCGCCTGGAACGGATAGTGTAATACCCTGTCCTTCTCCCTATGAATCCGCCCTATTAAAGTAAGCGCCAATTGCATTTCTAACATGAATAACTACCTAGTACAAGTACAAGTCCGAGTGTTGGAATTCCCGATGTATTTAAAAAAAATAGTTAGAAGGTTATTGTATTTTTAATTGCATTTTACAGGTACATATGTTAGTGACATACGGGCGGGAATGACTTAATCGTCTTCACTATTGTATATGTACATATGTATGTATATTTTATCTCGATCCCTACTATCCTATACAATCCTTACAACCAAATATACTTTGAGAAAAGAGTATAATTATAAAAGATATCAGTATTTAAATTGTAATTTAGTGTTTGATATCAGGAAGTTGGCAGATGTGTATACTGGTTAGATTCAAGTCTAATACAAATTGACTAAAAAAAGGGTAAGATGGGCTACAATTATATCGGTTTAAGATGTGGCAGGGCAATGTTCTATAGCTAAGTATGCAGGACGGCTAGACCTTTCATACAATAGTTGTGGTAGAAATAGAATCTATTCGCTACATTGTGAGTATTCACTATTCACTATACATATGTATGTATATGGGTTTTGTAAATTAAAAATTCTATAGAATATTTTCCGGTACCTTTAGATATAATATTTAATTTGTTAAACTACATTATGTAATTAATACTTGAATATATATTATACTAACACAAAATTTATTTATTCTATTTTGTACTACATAATGGCACCATGGTGGATTATATCCCAAAATGCGAATTGATGCGAAATATTTCATTCCATACATCTTACACTGAACATCTCAACAGACGATTAATAGCATTGAAATTGTAGCATCGAAATGATGCATACTATATAGGTTTAACCATATCCGCAAATACTTAGTCGCTAAATAAAAATTTTGGATCAAGTTGGGTGTGCTGAACACTAAAAGCTTTGCCTTTACTATGTATGTCGGCGCTTAGTCATTTTAACTAAATATCCTATGATCGTTTGTGATAATATTAAGGAATGGGATGCTCGTACAAAGAAAACAAAAAAATAAATACTAAAAATAAAAACTATAAAAATAATAAAATTAGTGACTTAGTGATTTAGGAAAGGAAAAGAGCACAGTATTGTAAGGGATTTCGGGAAAGAGGAAAATTAATACAATATTTATATATTTTTGGAAATTGCATTCGAATGCGATCCGTTTGCGAGATCACTATTACCTTTGGCAACAATGTAGTTGGGGTTGTGCTTAATAGTGTCGCTTGTTCTAACAATATTGGAGTGACGCTTGCGGGTTTTTCAACCGAAATTGTTGTGCTCTTGCTAACCTTTGCAATGGAACTACTTCTACTACTGCTGCTGATGCTGCTGTTGTTTCTGCTACTAACTGGCAAACTTGTAGTCGTAACCCCGACTGTCATTGGAGTGGTCGTGTCGAAATCATCAATTACAAAATCATCATTATTCTTGAGTATATCCTTAAAGTCCTCTTGCAAAGGTGATGAATTTATTTCGGAGTCAACGAACGGCGGCAGATCCTTGATTCTCTTTGTATTCTCGATTGTCTTAGTAATGTCAGACTCCAGTTTAGAAACACCACGAACGATATCTTCATCAATGTTCTCATTTTTAACAAGCGGTTTGAAATCGTTTTTCTTATGCTTATTTTTGTTGGCTGTTTCGATTATGTTTGTATCAAGAGGTATCTTCCTGATTTTACTTGTTTCTGTGATTTCCGACTACAAGGACAGTCACGAGTCGAGAATTGCCAAATGTTTTTATTATTCGTTTAGGGTTTCGTTTTTCGTTTAGTTTTCGTTTTTTATTTGTATCAAGTTGAAAGATGAATTTGTGTTATTAAATATATTCAACACACGTCAAAGTAAAGACACACGCATACAAACACACACACAGTAGTACAGTGAGGCAGCAGTGAGGCAGAAAACAGAAAAAACAAAGCATATTACAAAATAAATTGGAATTATTATAGAAAGAAGCGTTTCATGTTACAGACGCTTCTTCCTAAGTTAGTAAGCCTTGAGTTTTTTTTTTATTTATATGTATATATATACTATATACATAAATATATACATATATATTATGAATTTCCAATGATATCTGATATTGCAATTGAGATTCTATCCCATTTAAAGGATTACTAACGCATTTACATTAACAAAACTAATACAAAAAACAAATGAAATGAATTTATTTTTGAAAATTAAATTTCTAAGTGGTGTACAGAAACGGTGCTTTTCCATTTCTAATAGCGTGAATGTGTCAAAATTAAACTAATAGCTATCGCAATGTTAACTAAGCAATTGTGTTGTTGTGTATGTAATCTAGATATGATTTATAATTAAACTCCCAATGTGTATGTTTGTAAATATTGCAGCAGTGAAGAATAAAACAACTAAATGTGCACTTACCTTTGCCAATCCATGGTGGTGTCTATGAGCGTGAGTGGTCACTTGTGGAATTTCGGTAACGGTTTCCCTGTGTACAGTAAAAATGTTAAATTATATGTACATACAATTTTTTTATAAATTCATCAAAAACTTAAATATTCTATTTAGATGAGTTAGCGAGAATAACTAAGTAAAGATATTTATACATGAGTTTATTTAAATAAAAGATCGAGCAATTCTCCTTATAGTAAAACTATACTACATTTGCGTCGGACTACTTAGGGGAAGATTCGAGTTTCGATTCACTCTAACACAAATATTTTTTCAAAGTGCAACTTTTCGCGAGCGTCTGACTAGCATCCGAAATCATAGCTGTTACGAAAAAGCTTTTCAAATAGCATTAGAAGTGTGGTTAAAAAAGGCAAATGCATCTATAATACTTAATATTGATTGTGCTTCTTAAATTCTTAAACCAAATTTTTATTGAATGATAGTTTAACTAATAGTTCAATGCAATTTTTTTCCTATCGTATATCAGTCTAGAGTATTCAGAAAAGAAAAGATATAAGTAATTTACTTATTTATTATTACTTACTCTAATCCATCATCGTCGTCTTCGTCTCCATACTCATATTCGTCGTATTCGTCTTCACCAGAACCTTCAATTTGCCGTCTATACCTCTGTACCCTTTTGTTATAATTTGAACATTAGCTAATGTTTTACTATTACTAATTACAGTTTTACCGGTTACTAAGTTTTTTCTGCCAGATAATCCAACCTCCAAAATCAACACCAGTTATATCATCGATCGAACCGTCTTTTATTTGGTAAGCAATTTGATTCGCTATCGGTTCGCCAGCTGCGAAGTATTTTAGACCACAACCAATCTATGGATAAAAACAAATTGTTATTTATTTAAAAAAATGTGCGTATGCCAAAATACTGACCGTCAAATCCACTCTACCCAATCTTTTGTTTAAATCAGATGTAAGTGGCCCTCGTCGAATTGCACCTTTTGCCAAGTCTAGAAGTTCTCGCTTCGTAATAGAATCTAAGTCTATGAACTCCTAAAATAATAAATTGACTTCGGTATATTCATGTTTTTACTGAGTAAATGATGTATTACTTCTTACCTTGGGAATTGCGAAGAATTTCGATAGTTTATTAAGAACTTTGGTTTGTTTCTTTTCTATGAGATCTTTCCAATCCTTTGATTTGAGAACTAATGTGAGCATAACTTTGCTTTCTGTATATGGGCATTGTGAATATTCAACTGTGTATGGGTTTTTGTAGACTAAAATTGGGCTGGGTTCGTCTTGTTGTTCAGCTAACGAAATCTGTGAAAAAAGAAGCATTATTACTTGTTTTTTTTTTTTTTTAAGAACTAAGTCATTTATATTTATTTATTTATTGCAATTTCACGTCATCTTGAAAGAATAGCATAAACCTTTTTTAAGCCTTTTCATACGCCTCCTAGATTGATGTATTGTAGGTTAACATAAATACTATAACATTAATTAACATAAATACCATTCTCACGGTTATGACAGAGGACTGTTCACCAAGTAACAAAGATATTTTGGAAAACTGTAAGCCTGACGAACTGGTGATCAAAACTCTTTCAACGAATTTTAGCATCGAGGGAGGAAAACAAGTTATTTTTCATTTCTTTTGTATCTATTAAGGCTCCTTTAAAATAAAATTTCTTCGACACCGACTTTGTAGAATAGTGCCCAATATTGTATGCAACTAAGGGAAGTTCAATGAAATAATAAATACTATCGTTTTGATTCAAAGTTGGGCTAGGCGTGACTCAATGATTGAGTATTTAGTCGCTCGGCAGGATTTTTTTTTCTAAATCTTGTCTTTAGTCTGACTGACTTACTTGTTTAGCTATTTAATTTAAAACCTATAAAGCTGATTCTAAATTAAATTTTTAAGATAACAAAATGGTACCTCATATGATGTATTTGTTTGACTATAGATACTATCTTTGATCTCTCATGGAGAGAACTATTGTGCTAAGACAACGACTTAAATGTGTTGTCTTACTTACTATTACTTAAGGTTTTACATAAAGCACATATTGTTTACCTGAACGTCGTCATTGAAATTGAAATCCCGCTCTGCTTTGGTAGAGAACAGAAAACATAGCACGAATAAAGATATATTCCGAATGCTAAGCGGTCTCATGTTTGCTCTCCTCTTTGAAGACTAGCCCTAAAAAGTTTTTATTAAAAGCCAACTGCACAAGTTTCCAGTGTATCCAACACAAAGCGTTTGATTCCTATAAATAATTCAAATCATGTTGTATCTGGAAAAAAATAAAAATGAGAAAGTTAAAAACAGAGGTTTAACATATATTTCATTCAATATATATAGAAGAGAGAAAAAAAAAAACAAAAAACAAATGGGCACAATTGTACTTAAGCATAATTTGGGAATACTAGATCTAGATCTACGCTTTTCATTTTTCTTTAATTCAAACAATGCACCCTAAGAAGTAGATTTGAAGTTGCACTAATTAGTACTTGAGCAAGTTTTCGATAATTCATCTTAGCCTCCACCTCCACCCCTTTGCACCATAAAGGACTCCTACAATTCTGAATTCATTCACATACTTGTGCCGTAGACACAATGAAAAACAAAATGGATTTCGAGGGGATGATAGGGGCATAAACAACACTTTCAAAAAGGTTACGGGTGTGACCCAGATTCCGCCTGAGCCATTCCAAGTATGTTGCCCCAGAGTGATGTTAGTATGGTGCAGCGGCGAAAATACTTAACAATAGATGGCAATCGATAGAGAGCAGCGCACAATAAGTAGTTAATAATCTCTATAGAAGTCACATTATCTGTCGAACAATGCGACATAATGGCAAATAAAGTTATTTAAATGCTCTCTTGAAATAGGTGGGCACTCATTTGTGCGTTGGATTGGTGCAATGTTGCTGTGATTTTCAAGAAGTATGTAAATAGGAAATGTATTATTCATTTATAGCTGTGGACTGTTCGTCTGTAGTGTATACACACATTCAGAACATTCAAATGCTTTCAGAATATTAAAAAAATTTCGTTAACACAAAAGACGTGAGCAAGCTCGTAAACTCAACATTCAAGTTAATGCATAAATGTGTAAAATTCAGTTTTATCAGAATCGCATGTAAAGAGGTTTAGTAATAATTTCTGTTGCTACTGACTAACTGAATCGCTTCCAAGAAGCATAAACGAAGTTCTAGTACGAATATGCTTTTACAGGGTGACCAGGTAAGAACAACAGGAAAAAAATAAATAAAACAAAAACGAAAGTTTTGCGTACTCAAACACGATTTGTGACTTTTCGTAAATTTTAGTGAAAATTCGTTGTTTTGGGAGAGAACGCGAACAGGCCTTATATTTTGACGCTGGATGTCATTGGTAACTTTGACAGCTACTGAAACATAACAATTGGAAAAAATATCATTGGTATCTGGTCACCCTACTTATTTATATGAGAAAACTAAATGACTATGTGCACACTCTTGGGGGTTATCAGTGGTCACTGCAGTGTCGCGTAGTCGACAAAGATTTGCAAAGTCTCTAGGATTCTAACACAAGGCTACCCACGTTTGTCTATATGCATGTGTTTATCCATGATAATCAATCTCATAGTGGGGAGTAGTAAGCAATGTAACAACTGCTTGCATTTAAGGTCATTAACGATCAAGGGAGATTGGTTGGTCTTGAAATAATATTATAGACATAGATGATATAGAGATTAAAATGTAAAACAAGGGATATTTTCGTAGACAGTCGACGATGATTAACTCCAGTAAACCGGTGCTATTTGAATTTAAAATTATACTGGTTAAAAACTATACAGATTTCCCAGCTCGGGTCATTGTATGACCTTAATTTGTGAATGATAAGTAGAAAGGTAGATCCAGGAAGGGCCTTTAAATCAGCGGATTTTGAAAGGCTAGGCCTGATGAGCTGGAAGCAATGCGACTGGGACCATGGGGTGGAGTTCATTAAGGAAGAATGAATTTCTAAATTGATTTCTGAATTTGGTTTTTATTGTGCTTATGTTGACAAACATCTGTGGTTCGACGTAAAAACAGCAAATTGATTTTATGTACGTCTGTACATACATATATGTAAATTTAAGTGACGGAATAAATATTTTCGACTGAAATATCTTGAACATAAATACAGTTCACACAATAATATTTGCAATGCGGCAATTAACTTTCATTGGCTGCTCTTAAAACTTTTCGTCTGCTCCACATAAACCAACAAGTGCACCTTGTTCTCTATTACGTTGAAATTAATTCTTGTAATATTTTTTTAAACCTCCAAGTATTTATGCACATAACTCATAGAATTTCTAGTAATTTTTATGATTTCATATAAAATAATTTAATTTTAAAAATTCCCGAATTAATTACTGTCCTACATCTCCTGAGCATACACTTCAAGTTAATGCCCGGTCCTTACATTTAGAATGTGACCCACATGTACAACGTATTACTGCATAATTTTATAGCAACATGTGTTACAACGAAATCATGTCTGCATTTCAAATATAAAAAAACATAAAATTAATATTATATGTCTAAAGACGCATATTCAATTAATATTTGTATGGCAAGGCCAAACGCCTTTGTTCAATTATTGTTTATACATATACACACATATCACAGGATAGTGTACATCAACACATTAAAATGCAAACCGTGCACTTTGGCTGGCGTCCGCTTCTTAAGTTCATAAACCATCTGCCCCTCCACGACAATCCTTCATCTGGAATCTTTCGATTCTCCCGACACACGTTCATTTTCACAAAAGAAGGCATATCCGCTGTTCGTTCGGCAGAACCTAATAAAGATTTTTTTCCAAAGATACTGTGATGTATTTTTAGAGATTCATTTGTCGTCATCGTTATATTACATTCATATAGTACCTATGAATGTATATCCAATACAAAACCTTTCATTTTTCATCGTTCTTCGTACGTGTTATACTCGCACATATCCGCTGTATATGTACGTATGGGGATAGTTTCTTTTTCTGCCCACGCAGAGTTTAAGTGTGTGCGTTATTTTGATGCACCCTATGGCACTTCGGTAAGCGATATGAAGTCACAGACTGTGACCGAAGAATAACAGAGAGATTTACTCCAAAAGGAAATGTCAAGGGGGGTGGTCAATGGGGAATATGTATTATGATACCTATTAATATTTGGATCATGTGAAAGAAATAAAGTCGGAATGGATGTTTAGCTGTTATGATGCAATAAAAATGCTGGCCTATAAATTACATCACAGAAACTACTGTGATACTTCTGGAGCATATGAGAATATGATTTTACTTTATACCTTTTACTTTATATATGTATGTACATATGTTCATTTTGATTCCAGTAAAAAACGTACTGAATATCGTTTTCGATATAAAGGGGGATAATTCAACGGTAAAAAGCTTCAAAGATCCTTATAGTCACCTCTTACATACTTACATACATGTACATACATACATACATATGTTGCAGATGCGTGCATCTGACAAATTAAAAAAAATATAAAAAGGTTGAGATTTCTTACAATTTTTACTCCAAGAACTCTATTTTCTGTAAAAAAAAAAAGCTCTTAGGATCTGCAGAAGAATAGGAACCCAGAATCAGGTGTTGATGACATTTATCACGTCGCTGGCAATCAGATGGTGGCTTTAAATTTTTAACCCAGTCGCTTAGACTAATGTAGAGAATAGCTCTACTTACAGAGAAAGACATTCCACATTAAGATCTTTCATCACTGGAAGCCATAGAAAAGATGCTAGAATGGTTTATAAGTGATAGGTTGGAGACTGTGACAGTAACCCGACTTCCTTAGCATAAGTATGTGCGATAAAACTTGAGATGTAAATGAAGATGAAAGTTGATGTTTTAAAAGAATTTACTAACACTGTAAAGAAGCCAAAGTGGGCAAATGAATGAGTGGCGAACATTCGCGACTCAGGCTCCAGGAAGAGATTATTCCCGACTGATGTCATCGCTAATGCTTCATGGTTACCAAATCTGGCCTGGGTTCATGAAAGTTCAAGGATTTAAAACTAAGCTACAGGTGGTGCATGAGATCATGCACTGTCGTGCGACGGTGTGTGTTAAAGGTAGCATGGTACCAATAGGGGCGTTCACCCTTATCGAATTTTTCATCAACAAAAACTTGTTCAATTATTGACATATTTATGAGTTTTTTTTTAAGATTTCTCAGGAGCAATAATATTCAAACCTAATTTCAGCGGAGACAAGAGAACAATCAGTAGCGATTATGTTTGGCGTTTCTTATTTTCGGGTTAGTTCTTCATTCTTTATAATTAGTCTTACACAGTAAAATACACTCTCTTTTAAATTCGTGTAAGCTTCAGTACTATAAAAGCATTTACGTTAGATTAAATTTAAGGCCCAATAACTGAAGACATACGGATGGACGCACATGGTCATTCGTGTTCGCTATTGATACTGATCGCAAATATATATAACATATAAGATATATACGTTTTTATAAACTAAACTAAACTAAATGAAAGTGGGCGCCGTGGCTCAGTGGTTAGTGCGTTCGACTATGGAGCAAGGGGTTCGAGGTTCGAGTCCCAGTCGGAACACCTAAAAGTTTTTCACAGCTCCACCTCTCGCGAGCGTATGACAAACATCCGAGAGTATAACTGTCCTGAGAAAGCTTCTCAAATACCAAATTGCCCTTCGGACACGGCATTAAACAGTAGGCCCGTGACCAGTTTAGTATTTCATAATAAATCTTCATTGACTACACATACCCTATTTTCAATAAGATCCGGAGGACAGCTACATATAATATAGCTCAAGTAGGAAAGGAATGGTTATGTTAACTATGTCTAGAATCCATACATATCATTTTAATTTTCCGCAGTAACTTTTATTACTGTCCAAAGAATTCTGGTTGACATGTTACCTTATAATAAATTTAGTTGGAAAAGTGAGTTAAAACGCTGTTCACTTTCAATATTTTTATTCATAAAACTGTAATAGATTTTAATGACCCTAAAACATTTGAACAACATTTCCGCTCAACAGTGATTGTCGAAATTTTCAATCTTCCCTAAACAACAGATTGGTAGTCCCTTCCTTTGCTAATTTTACGAAAACGAACACAATTCCCTCTAAACATTGTTAATGTGAGTTTCATTCAAACAAGACCCCTTTTTAATTCAACTGTGGATTATTGCATTAGGGAGGCAAACAATAAACAACCGATTTGGGAAACTCTTATCACTTTGTGTTTACGCGTTAAATGTGTGGGATGATTCATATCTTACATCCTTTTTTCAATCTGTTCTACGAATGTGTACGATTATGTGTGTTTTCGTAAACCAAAGTTAAAAAGGGTTCGTTTAACTCAGTCTTGATTATGCAATTTCAAGAGTATCCTGTTATGTGTTTGGGAAAACAATGACTCCTTTGTTTCATCCCCTTTTTGTTAATTTTTTTTCATTTCGTTCTTTTTCATATTAACACCTCGAAATTATAATCACTTTACTGCGAAGGATTAATGATTATTAAAAAAAGGCGACCCACCTCTAAAGATTTAGATCAATTTTTGTCAGTTTTGATTTGCATTGCATTTCGAGGCATGGGATAATGAGATGCCATTTGAAGAAGACCCTCTACATAAGCGAAGGATGCGTTTAAAAAAAACCATAGCGTATGTGGTGACTAGAGAATGTACATACATATGCATATTTGAGGATGCGTTCCAAGGACAACAATTCCGACGATAAATATTTTATTTTAGGACTAACAGTTGATTTTCGACATTAGTTAGTTTGTCTTCACCTGATTCGGGCTGCCCTTCCAAGTCTATCAGTTTCTGAATTCATCACCGTGCGATTCTAGGATCATATTAATGTCTTTCATCTATTTTTTGTCGCACAAGGATCTTTTGTTGTTCTCTATTTCGTATGCGCTATTTTACGTACGCCAAAATAACTGAAGAATGAATTTGTAGCGTGCAACAACGCGAGAAAATTTTGGTGTATCTACTCGTATTTTTCGACCTTTTTTTTGCATTCCCCTCAGTTTTCCATAAAAAAGTCATCCTCTAAGTCAAAATCCCTCTAAGTCGAAACTCCCTCTAACTCGAATATATTCTTTCGATTCTTAACTTATTACAATTCCTCTAAGTCTAATCCAAAACTGTTCTTTCAAGTTTCGCATCATTTATTTTTTTACAAAGTAATGTTAATAAAGTTAAACGGACTGTTGCACTGGTGGCTCATAACCCTCAGGCCTGTCGACGACGGCGCCCTCAGAAACAACCCCCTCGGTTCCCTTGCCACCTCCATCTCCGTGCAATTCCAAGAGTCTCGACAGATCGAAACGCGGCTTTTTCAACACCTTCACTCTGCGAATGTACACATCGTGCAATGGGTAGATGACTTGGCACATCTTCTCAATATCCTTAGCAATGGAATCGGGAGCAAGCTTGCTAACCACTGTCGTCAAGTCAGATGTACCAACGTCGCGTGTGATGATTTCAGTCATCTTGGACCTGATCTTCCTGACTTGAGATTGTTGGGCGTAGCAAGTCTTGCGCTGTGACATCTGGTCCTTTACGGTGAATCCAATGCAGAACACACGCAGCAAGTAGCCATCAGTCGTCTTTACATCGACGTTGGCTTTTCGATTAGAGTTTGCCATTTCTTTACCATTGACCTGAATTTATCTGTGGTCAAGTCCATGCCATGGAAATTGGTGAGAACATTGCGTTCTTGTACATCTTCAGCGATCAATCGGAATTTACGGAAAGAACGCTCAGCATCGGTGTCCTTTTGCAAATCAGCCAATGAAACTTCGAACACGCGACCCTTCAATCCTTCGGAAGCGATTTTTGTTCCCTGGGTACGATTTACTAGAGTTTTACCGATTTGACGGGTGGTGAACATGTTTGGTCGAATTTTTCTTTTGAGGAAAACGAAAACTAAAACGAAAATCACCTTCTCGTAACTCGCTAAGAACACACAATTAAGGACATCAAAAGAAAAAGAAAATTGCTTAAGATTTTGGCATTCCCAGCAGTACTCTTTCGTCGATATGGGCTGGGAGAGAACAATTAAAACTTCGACATGGTTCTACTTGTACTAGTGACCAGGTAAAGCGGTACAAAGTGTGCCAATATGAAAATGTTGACAAAGCCGTTTTAAAATGGTTCGAAAGTGCTCGGAGCTATAATTTACCAGTTAGTGGTTCAATATTAAAAAAACAAGCGCTTCAATTTGCAATCAGCCTCGGTTTTCCTAATTTCAAGGCAAGTGACGGTTGGCTGAGCAGATTTAAATATTCTTGGCAAAGTTTTATCTGGTGAAAGTGCTTCTGTTGATAAAACAAGAGTCGATGAATGGAAACAACAGCTCCCAGAGGTTGTCGCAGGATTCAAACCGGATGACATTTTCAATGTCGATGAGACAGGAATTTTTGTTAAATGTTTGCCGACCCGGACTTTGGCTTTTAAAGGGGAAAATGTTTTGGAGGCAAGCACAGTAAAGAAAGAGTGACATGTCTTGTGGGATAGAATATGACTGGCTCAGAAAACCTAAAACTTATAATTATCGGAAAGAGCAAAAATCCTCGCTGTTTTAGCAAAATAAAATCTTTACCAGTGGATTATGTAGCCAACCAACGTTCTTGGATGACGGGAGATCTTTTTTCAAGTTGGCTTTTGAAACTTGATGCAAAATTCGGGAAATCTAAGCGCAAGGTATTGTTCATAGTCGATTACTGCCCAGCTCACCCAAAACAAGTAAGTGATAAAATAAAGTTTATCAAACTTGAGTATTTCCCTCCTAATAGTTCAGCCGATGGACATGGGTATAATTAAAAATTTAAAAGTACACTACAAGCGCCGTATAATCACCAAGTTTTTGAGGGTTTGGGAAACCAAAAATGAGGGCTACACGATATCACTGCTCTACTGTGTACGCGAAATTTCAAAAGCGTAGGAGCAGGACGTAACCCCACTGACAATTGAGAATTGTTTCATAAAGGCCGGATTTACGACTGAGACATGGGACGATGAGGATGAAATTCCGCTAAATTTATTGAGATGTGCAACCGAAGACACAAATGAAATCGAGAGGATCTGGAACAGACTAATTCAAACAGACTGTAATATTAAAGGCGTGAATTGGAAAGACTATATTGAAATCGATGACGGAATCATAGCTACAGAAGTGCCTGATCCCGAAACAATTTTGGAAACAATAGTTTGTGCTGCTGACGCAAACCATGACGAAAGCGAAGCTGAAGAAGAGGATGCCGAAACAATAAACATTCAAGAGCCGGAAAAAAAGGAAATCGATAACGCAATTGGAATATTTCAATCTGCACTTGAAATGACCGCTAATGTACCGGATGAGGTTTACCACAGGGGTGAACACTGTTATGTCACAGTCAAAAATTACAACGTTTTTTTAAGTAGCCTTGTTCAAAACAATTTTTGGTGACCTTCTTTTTACGTTGAATTAATACATTAAAAAAGATTATTAATCTCTCCCTCTAACTCGTATTTTTCCAAAAATCCCTCTAACTCGAACTAATTTTGATCTCCCCTGAAAATTCGACTTAGAGGGAGTCGACTGTACTTTCATGGACCCTTGGTTCATTTGTTGAAGTATTCATGTAGTGTTTGAGGGCACCACATTGGTACAAAGCTAAATTTGAAAAATTTTGCAAGACCTATTAATGCTTTAAAAATTTTGTTTCATCTGTAGTAAAAATTGTACAATAAGTTAAATTTTTAAGTGGGGGTTGGGGTTTAAAAACTTGCTATGCCATTATTTTGAATTTTTTTTAGAACCTATCTGGGGATTATAGGAAAATATTAAAACTCAATTACTGAAGAAGTAATGGAGAGACAATCAATTTATAAAACGTATTACCAGAGATAAACGTCTCACCATCTGTCAGCATATACTCTTATCTACACAGACCCAAATACTAAATTTTATCAAAATCGTTAAAGCCGTTTTCGAGACAATTCATTTTTACTAAAATCGGTAAAGTACCCCTAATATTGAGGGTAGAATGAAAATTCCGATTTTCCCCTTGAAGTTTGGTATAATAGACTCCAGATTGAAACAAATTTGTCGAGCCGCTTAAGCTGCAGTCGAGCGAACAGACAGACGAATTTGACGGAGCCACTTTTTTTTAACTCTTCCATCGATTTCGAATACTTGTCCTATATGTATGTATGTAGGTATACTTGCAAGTAAAAATTAGTAACCAGGAATAAGAAGCGCATATGCTGCGAATGCAAATGTGAAGCGTTTGGTGTATTTATTTACTCATTGACTTTTTCAAAAGTCGCAATCAACTCATAGCAAATAAACGATTCACTCAAAGCACGAAACTGTAATTCATTTTAATATCTTATTTTTTATGAACATGCCAAGAGAGTTTATGAATGTCAATCAACTGTTAATTTTGTGTATCATCCAAGAATATCCTCAATAAATATTTTGTCCACAATTTAATTGCAAAAAATAATAGATTATATACAACTGCGTTTGGCGCTAGCCTTATAACTGAGGTGAGACATAAGCGCTTAATCAATTCGTTAGGAGTTGAAAAAAAAACTTCTTATACAAAGGCACCGATCTCCAAATATTTTATTTATATCGAATAGAGAGGTATTTTAGGAATGGAATCGCACCTCTGAGTAATCGTCACCATTGTTTGGCTTTACCTATCGAAATGGTTGGGTAAAGTGTTGGTACAATCCGGAAACATCGGCAATAAAACGTAAATAGATATCCGCCGAAGATAAGTGCAGACATGAATTTCAATTTTTCGAAGTTTCGTGAATTATAATTATTACTATGATTGACTAAGTCATTAACAGTGTAATGGTTTAACGAACTAATAAATACTACGTAGGCCAATACCAGACTTGTGAGAACTTTAGTTATGTGAAAGGTAAAAGTATTGAACTGAACAAACCATCCAAGAGTATTGAAAAACTTTTAAAAGAAGATCTAGTTTTTGGTTCAGACTAAGCAGATTTTGAAATGGACGTACGGGCGAGTACATATGTATATTATATATATTATTGTTTTTATGGAATTGAAGGTACTAGAGAAAACCAAATTGTGTATGGAGATGATGTTCTCAGCGAGGCCAAGTGTTGAAGTTGGTCTGCAAATTAGAAATGACACTATGACACTATTTAAAGGAAGAACCTCGATTGGGTATTGGGCCAGAATACTTAGACGATGAGCTCTTGAAGTCCAGCTTCGGGATAAATTCCACTATTCCACTTCGGAAAAATGGATACTACGAGTATACTATCTATTGCAAAATAATCTTTAGCAGTAAATTGGAACATTCACTTTGTTCCTCTCGCGTCACAATCAAGAGTAGTTACCGGATCGTTACGGGAGATTAAAAAGGAGCTCCTTACATTAGTATAAAATATCGTCAGAAATGAATAAGTCTAGAAAAGACATACCAGTTAAGACGAGAGGTGAGCAGAAGTGTAACCAAATGAAAAAAGTTGGATTGATAAATTCATTTTCATTCAAAAATCGCACAATACGTACAAGGTACTGTCCAAAGTAAGCAGGACATTTTAAAAATATTTATTCCATGTTTTTAAACTTTTCATTTAACACTTTACTTTACTCCCAATTCTTTTCTCGGAAGTAGTTAATTTGAATTTTATGAATTACGCTCTCATTATATGATGTTGTAAACGACTTTCATATTTTAAAAGTGATCAGCAGTTCACTGTTATGATGTTATAGCGGGTTTATGCAGTTTTTCCGGTGTATAATCAGTTTGCTATCATAACCCGAGTTCGACAGACAGCACATTTGGAGTGGGGGGAAAAACGTGTAGATTTCACTGAAGAAGATTGGTTCAATATACTATATTGCGATCATAAACATCAAAAAATATAACTGATTTTGATATTTTCTAGCTGAATTTATCTTCATTCCTTGTGTCACTTTCGTAAAACGAAGAATAGTACACAATTCGTGAGACCGACTATTACGCATGGAGGCAGTATATTGGTGTGAAATGGGCGTGTAATGGTCAAGGAAAGTTGAAAATAATTGTGTTGAAAACTGTATGTATATTCATTTTCCTGTTTTTAACATTTTTGGGGACATGGCAAATGTTAAATACTAACAAGAAAATGCACTCTGCTCCATCCTATCTATGATATAGATATAGATCTGCTCGGAGGGTCCGCACAGTCCCCGTATCTCAGCCCTCAGGCTTGCAAGCTAGTCAACGCTATTCCCAAGATAGTCGCTGCAGTCATAAAGGCCAAAAACGGTTCAATCTTATAATCTATAATAAGATTATTTATTTATCATATGTTTTTCTTCTATATTTAATTAAATTTCACTGGAGTTATTACAAAATTTAACGAGGTCAAGGCTTTATATATATACTTGGTAGGTAGGTAGTGTAGAGTTAATAGCTTATTATAAGGCAATAAGCGTCGCAGTCCCTAGAAAACTAAAATAGTAACAAAACAACGCCTAAACAATATCTTCCATCCACTTGGTAACCCTGCAGAACTTTACTATTTCATTGATTTGGTTCGAGCATCTAACTTTTTAAATTGTCAATGAAATACTTTCTCAGCAGTTTGAGCCTTCTCCGAGCTATCCCCTGACCATCAGATTAGATGTGTGATGTCCTCTGAGATGTTAAGATCAATGCATTATCTACATGCCTTCATATTTGATAACTCTAATGTCATCATAACTCGTGCCTCGTTAGAAGAGAATGGGCAAAGAGAATCCCTACTGCGATTTTTAACCACGGCCTGTTTACTTTCGGTCTTAGATACTCTATGTACTCTTAAATAACCAATTTTTGGTCAGTCATATTCATAAACCTCTCGAGAATAGTCTTTTACTCCTCTTATTGTATTGATTATCCTTATGCCGCCTCTTTCGTTGGAAAAAATGTGCATATGTCTATGTTATATTCTTAACACCAATGGAAGGGTCCCACTGTATAATGTCCTATTCGATAGCCAATTTGTTATTTGAGAAATTTGTCACACGCTCAACAGATGTGAAGCCCTAAAAACAACATTTTAGTTGCTGTCTGGTATCGAATCTAGAACCCATCGCCCTAATCACTTTAGTCACGGCGCCCACATGCTTATGTATAAAAATTAATTCAATAATTGTGGCAATAATATTGTAAGTTTGACGAACTGATAAAAAAATTAAAAAAAATAAATGATTGCCAAAGTGACATTGCATAAGACAAAGAAAGTGTGATTCACTAAAATTGTGTTCCCATAAATCGAAAGAAATGTACGAATTCAAGAAGGGTGATTCAAAACAGTGTCTTCTGAAAGTTCGTCCACGAAATTTTTATGACACTCTTGTTTATTATTTGCAAAATACTATTCAGTTGTTTGGTTATTATGGAGAGAACAAATAAAGTGGATAAACGGACGGAGACTGAAAATATTTTCATACTTCCGTATGTTTAGATTGTTCACTTCATGCATATACATACATACATCATATACTAAGTAATATCTGTAGCTACCCAAAGATACACAATCTTTCATTTAGTGCAACGAAATTGAAAGAGCGTATAGATAGTGATTTAATTTTGATAAGTATGTACATAACGTACATTCTTAACTTTTATCGTCAGAGTTATATTTGCATGTTTATTTAACAGAATATTTCGCAATAAGGGTTTTACTTGATTATACGTAAGTACTCTAATAAGATTTAGATGAAAAGTGAACATGAACACTGAAGTTATATACAGTGGCGAGCAATGTCCGTCAACCGATTTTCATGAAATTTTGAGAATTAATTTATTGTTTTATTATGCAATATATTTATGCGATATCAACAAACTTAATTGCATAAGTACAACATTTGAGCTTTACACAGGCCACGCCATAGACTCCTGATATTTAAGCCAATTTTTGACGATTTTGTTTATATGCTTGGACTCGCTGTTCTGTTGAAAAATTATTTCCTCCGTTGAATAAGGGCACTCCTCAATGAACTGCCAAACTGCTCTGGAGAATTTTCACATAATTTTCCGTTTTCACAATGCCCTTAATCTTTACCAACGGACCCCCATGCCACCAAGTTAATCAGCCCCAAACCATATTTCTGTTTAAGACGTTGTACTAATGCGATTTCATTTATGTATGTACAGTGCTGATCAAAATAATAGGTAAAATGAAAAAAACCACGAAGCTTGCACAAGGAAAGAACTAATCCCCTTTTTTTTGGTAAACTAATATTAGGCTGTAAATAGTGAATACGTAAATCAAAATATTTTTTAATTTTTTCATTTCATTATATTTTTTTTTTTATTTTTAAAAAACGCCTGATCAAAATAATAGGTAAATTAACATTACAAAAAAAAATAAAATACGAAAAAAAATATTTTTCTTAAAAATTCATTTTATAGTGAAGGAGCTATCTATTTAATAACCCGAATGACCACCTTTATTTTTTAAGACTGCCTGTATTCACCTAGGCATTGAGTCAATCAACTTGCGACAGGTTTCAGCAGGAACAGCATTCCAACATCTTTCTATGGCTGACCACAATTGCTCTTTGTTTTGAAATACTTCCTTAGCCAAAGATCTCTTAAGTTCCCCCCACCAATTCTCAATCGGATTGAGATCTGGTGACTGGGAAGGTCATTGGATCACCGATACTCGTTCACGATTCAACCAAGATCTCACCAATTTGGACGAATGCTTGGGATCATTGTCATGTTAGAAATGCCAGCGTACTGGCATGTTGTCCTCCGCATACGGCAACATAATATTTTCCAAGATCTCGCAGTAGATCTCCTTGGTCATGATATTATTGATGTGGAAAATAGGTGCCACACCGAACCAAGAAAAGCACCCCCATACCATTACTGAACCGCCCCATGTTTAACTGTCTTTTTCGTGTAACGGTTGTGAAACTCTTTTCCTTTTGGTCTTCGCACATTTCTTTTGCAATCGGAGCCAAATAAATTAATTTTCGTTTCATCGCTCCACAGTATATTGCGGAACCGTTCTGCTGTATGGAATTGGAAATCTAGCGCGAACTGTCTCCTATTCGCAATATTTTTCCTGCTCAGTAATGGAACTTTTCTGGCTACTCTTCCTGGTAATTGACTTTGCTGTAGTCGTTTGCGTACCGTTCGCGGACTGATGACCTTGTTTATTTTCGCTGCGATTGCTTTTGATGACATGAATGGATCTTTTTTTGCCAGCAATACAATTCGAGCATCCGTCACTGAGGTTGTTTTTCTAGGTCGACCTCGTGTTTCTTCGGTAGGTGTCCTTTTCAAAGCATTGGCTACAAAATTGATGGATCTATCCAAGTTTTCAGCAATAAATTTTAACGTTTTGCCAGCATTTTTCAAATTTTGTATGATGCGGCGTTCCTCAGCAGTGCAATGCTTACTGCGACCCATCTTTATGAAAAAATTGGCACCGTTTTAATAAAAATAATCAATGCTATAAAAAACGTAAGGAAAATCACCTTTTGCTGAATAAAAAAACACTAAAAATCCCAGATGAAGAGCAGTTACCTATTATTTTGATCAAGCCGAAAATGACGTCCTTTCACATTTACTACTGCAACACTACATATGAGAATTGATGACTTTCTTTATATACATCAAGACAAAGGAAATTTGTCTGCTTAGTTACCGGTACCGTTAATTAATGGAAAAAATGTCGGCAGATAGCCGATTTCAGTGTTGCCATTACTATTACAACGCATTACCTATTATTTTGATCAGCACTGTATGTATGTATATTTAATTTTTTTGTAATAAAACAAAAAAATTAATCTTAAAATTTTTATAAAAATCGGTTGATAGACATTCATTTTATCCTCAAAAAACTAGAAAATTTGAAATTATGTATCCAGTTTTGCTCGCCACTTTATGTATTTGTGTATATAATGTAGATTATAGATAGAAGAAAGCCTATTGTTCGGTATTAACAGTGATTTATTAAACCAGCAATAATTTAGTTATTGGCGAAAAACAGCATGATTTACTGCGAGAAGTGTGTGACAATTGGACCTCTAGATTACGCGATGTACTCGCTAGGAGCGGCGGCCACAGGCCCGATATCATTAAGAAAAACACCCTTTATTATGCTAGTCACATATGTCAATGCAACCATCTTTTCAGTGTTCCATTCAGGATGTGTGGTCCGATTCCAGGAAGTGCTATACATATACGAGAGATAACAAATCAAAAGGGGAGTGTCTCATTTTGAGCCGCGCGATTATCAAGTGTGTTTTATTTAACGAATTTGACATGATACCTACATGTGAGACCCGCTTTAGAGTATTTGGGGCAACAAGTTAGCACGGAGTCCCACATCCATTCGTGTGCCTCACATTTAAGTGGGGCCTTGTCCAACTGCTTTTCTTTCAGTTTTCTTAGGTTAAATGCATGATTTAAGGAAACTCTGCAACTCCATTTCACTATGTATTGAAATAAGGTGACGTACCTAAGCTGTGAACCAGTGGCACAAGAAATTCCCTAATCCCTATATTTCACATTTGGAGTATTCGTCGTGCTTTAGGCGGACTCCCGTAGTCCTTCTGATATATGAATGTAATGTTCGAATTTACCTCCTGCAAACAATGCAGTTTCTAGTAGACAATATTGATTGCACTGAGCTGCTTGAAACCATCTTACTCAACCCCAATCAGTAAAACTCTCCATAAGTTTTAAGGTAGCCTTAAGCCTGGCAAATGACTACCACAACTTTCTGATTCTCAGTGCACCAAATATGGCAAAATTTCAATATATATGTATTACTAATAATAATAATAATGTGGATCAACAGTCTTGTGCTAGCCAGTTCAGCGACGAGTCTCACATACTCCATACATCACTCTGCTGACTAGATCAGCGAGGAATGCCTCTTTTCTAAAAAGACACATTTCTATTTAGAATTAAATTGAAACCAACCAAATTTAAGTTTTTTAACTTTTAATAATTGCCGCTTCCATACTGTTTTCCGCGATTTCCACCAAGTTCAGTAGGATTTATGGCTATAACATATGAATGTTGGCAAGAGACAGATCTTCTCCGAGAGATGTTCTCTTCGTTCAACATCTTAAATCATTCAGCTAAAACTATCACTTAACCAATGAACAAGCAGGAAAGATGTACATAGAGATGAAGTTTATAATATGTACTTACACATATGTACAAAGGATACAAGCACATAAGTATCCACCATTTCATAATGATGCTTAGGACAATGTTTAAGCAATGAACATGCATAAGTACATACCTATGTATGTATGTATCAATCTTGAATTGCTGTCCTTTTCATTTTAGCCTTGAGATAGACATTTTGTTTCCGTATTGTCCACAAATTTCCATCAATACTTTTTATTTATAAACAGTGCATGTCTCTAATACGATACCACATTCTTTGAATGTGCAACTGCAGCTTTCGAGATTTGTTGCAGAAGGCAATAGATTGCCTTGTGTCGATAGTCCATATACAAACACATGTACACATCAGCACACTACCGGAGGCAACATTTCTAAATAAATGTCCCCCCTAGTACGCAAGATTGCATCCAATATACTCGTAATGTTGAATACAGAAGTACAAACCGGGATTCCGTTGTAAGTAAATGCTACAGTATGAGTTCAGCGTCTCCACAACCCGAAGGGGAAGCAATTTAGTTCGAATGCCCAACGCATCCCTAAGCAGACATCTTAGGCAATATTCCTATCTTTAAACTCATCTCCACAAAGCCACACAAGGATTGCAATTAATTCGTCTCTGCTACAAACAGATGCGTTTTGTTTAGGAATCAACTTTCCAAACAAACCGACTTATACGTTCTACTCTCTTGTCTACCCTTCTTTCATCGAAGCTAGTTGTATCCCAGAAAGGGGTAAACTAACCACTTGAAAGATGTAAATAAAATGTAAACGAATAACACAAGTTCCAAGATGCACTCTCATGTCTGTGCACACGTTTTGTTGTGCGACACTGCAGCCACATTTGCATACTCTTACTCGCTTGCGCGGTACTTGCAATTGTAGACTCGTTCGAAAGTACCGGTCAAAGAAATGTTCCAATGCAATAAGGGTGCGCCTTGTCGAGCGGTGTGCTGCTGTGTGATGCGGTTGTAAAGTTTCCATAATACCTCGCTTGACCCATTTATCAACTCGTCCGAAAACTTGTGCACAATTTGCCACACAAATAGAAGAAATATTTTTTCAGCTGGTTCTACAGAGTACGCCCATGTTTTCTCTAATTGTTTAAAATAGAAAGAAATCAGAGACCGAACACCGATTATGTGTTTCTTTATGAAAACGGAGGAACAATTGATGGGGCAGACGCAAATGTGTGCACTTGATGAATAGCTTTCAGAGTTGATTTGAGCTCAATGGCTAAACGAACTATAAACAAAAACGAAAGTGGTATGTTAATAGTGTATGATAGTAAAATGGCTAAAAAATTTCTATATCGCCCATACACATATGTACATATATACTTATGTTTGTATATGGCACAATAAAGACGCTAATATCATGTCTAGAATGCTTGAGGTCAAAAGACCATTATATGACACCGACACGTCAACGATACGATAGATTACTTAATAAAAATATGACACTTATGACAACAGCCTCTGATGACGAATTGGATTTGTTTTGCCTTTAACGATTGTCCGTTAAATTTAGATCCAAATCAATTTGACATAAGCCTAGTTACCGGGTGTAGCTAAATAATAATTTCCCTAAAAACTTTCACGATTTATTGAAAGCTATTGAAAGAGAATGGCGGCGACAAAATTAGTACAATTGAGTTCTAGAGCCAGAATAGTAGAACTGGTTCAAAAACCGAGAAGAAAGGAAATGGCGGGGAAAGTATTTTTTATTCCCTTTTCTTTCCCTTTGAGGGTGGGCAGATACATATGCACATACTTTAAAGGGGCTTTCTTAAAGAGCGGACCATTTTGATATTTAAAAAAACAGAATTACAGAAAAGTCGTCGATGCGATTGACGAGTAAATGCGCTCAACTCGACTTTCCAAATTGGTCCTTAGGTCAACTAAAAAGTGTTTATACCATGTATTTGATAAGACTCAAAGAAAGAAAAAGTCCAGACGCAAGTTCAGATAAATTACACGAACGAGGCGGACAATTGTTGACTGTTTCATTTCTATAGATAACATGGCCAATGAACCTCGACTACAAAACCTCGGCAAGCTCTGTGGCATGTGGCAAAAGGTTCGAGGTTCGCATCCCACCCAAACACCCAAAAGTTTTTTTCCCCGACCGTCCGACAAACATCCGAGAGAATAACTGTCATGAAAAACCTTTTCAAATATCAAATTGCCCCTCCGACACGGAATTAAACACTAGGCGCGTTCAACACAATTGGTTGTGAGAAGCTGGGCGCGGGGTCCCATACAGACCTGTTCCTCAAAAAAATGTATACTATTCGTGTTAGAAGAGAATATGAAGTGGTAGTCAATTGAAAACTTTAAACCTGTTTCCTGCATAATGACAGTCTTCAAGTAAATGAATTATATGTACATATATGCTTCAAATCATGCAGCGATCTCTATTGACTGTGATTGAAGGAGAAGTATGGGCTCATGACCCTTAACCCACTTTAAAAAAATAGCACGTTTCTCAATATTTTTTATTAAAAATCAAATTATTATTTGGTGACCCGCAAACCTATTCAAAAAGATTCGAAGAGAGATATTTTCTTCGATATAGCACAAACTTTCGAAAAAAAATTTGGCAGAAACGATTGGATCATACGTTGGAAAATTATCTGCCAAAACAATACATATGTATGTAGAAATATTCACGTCCATTATTGAATGCGGCGGATTGATTGCATTTTCCTCATCATTGAAAAGTTCGCCTAGCATGTGAACGAATTTCGGCAAGGAAACGAAAGAATGTAGCCATAATAGAAAACGCAAATGAAGGATACTCCATACAAAGCTTGACGTTTTCAATTCGCATCAAAATTGTTGCGGATCAATAATGCGGTTCATCCGCCGATTTCTATAATGGGATCACACAGAAAAATTAAATCACTGTGTAAGGCAATGGCCACTTTTCACTTTTTTTGTAAGATATTTCACATAATATTTAAATCCCAAGCTATGACATTCTACACCATTAAAATGCCACGCCCACCTTATCAGGGTTCATGCAAAATAAGAAGGAGGAATTTCTATCTGCAAATGCACTATGAACGCTTTTGCATGACAGGTGGAAGGACGTACAAGGCTGTCGTGCGCTTTATTTTTAAAAACACAAAGACTCTGGCTACGACTCAATATTTAAAATAAAACATACATACATATGTACATATGTGCATAAAGCTTCACTTGAATCAGTCATTTGACGCATGAGGCACTGGACATATTTCCAGTCAAATAGCGTCACTCGAGGTCTGCATAATTTTTCTCTATTATCGTTTTCTGCGTAAATATAAGTATTTATTCTTTTACGAAAAAATTCTCAAATTTACATACCTACATACACATGTAGCCTACAGATAATAATGGCCTTTGCCCATTTAGTCGTTGGCCGGCGAAAAATTGCACAAATGTATTTTTTGTAACTATCAACTCATTACTATGTTCTGCATAGGCGCCGGGTACTTTAACTATAATACATATGCATGCAAATATTACCTTCAGAGTCGCTGAAGCCAACCAAACGTACGTTCTCAGTCAATGATCGGTAGTTATCAATGTTCGGTGACATAATAATAAGTAAAAAAATGTGAATACACGGCATGGTAAGCATTGTATAAGTATCTGATTTTTTAGATATACATTCTGCTACGCATGATCGACGTCAAACTCAATAATAAGTTTCAATGCAAAACGCAAAACAAAAAAAAAGTGATTTCTGAACGCGACTCCAATGGAGCGAAGAAGTTGGTCGCCGACGAAGACTAGTCATTCTTTAAATTGCTCACGTTTCACTTTTTTTCTCTACTTATTTCAAAAGACCGGAAATTTATTAACATGAAACTGCATTAATCATCATACTTATGTATATATGTACATATTATATATACAACCTATCGATGATATTCGCGCTGTTTTTTCGCCTTTAAAGACTGATAAATATATATGTAAGTAATAATAATTCTACTAGTGTCTGTCACCCGCCAGCAACGCCAGCAATTTATTGTTTTAAGTCAATTTAAATATATTTGTCATTGTTTTCAGAAATCTACTAATGTCATACATTTAAAAAAATTATTGTGGTATATTTTTAAATAAAAGTACACGCGACCAACCACCGCAGTGTGATCTTTCCTCAAACGGAAATTAAAAAAAAAAAAAAAAAACAAGAAGTACGAGTATGTTCTCCTGCACCAGCAACATGGCATATGGAACTTTCATAGAAGGAAACCGAAACCAAACTTACTCATTTGGAAAGAAATGTGGAAATAAAATGATATCATTTTTCTATCACCATTATGCACATGTGTGAGGAGCAGCAGCACTTTTGATCTCTCGTGGTCTTCGGAATCCATTTTGAGGAGGGTGAGAGTGCTATCTTTTTGGATACTCATAGGTTTGATAAAAGAGAGCTCACTCCCATGTATATTTCATTTCTTTCTGGCAATTAGTTCAAGATGTTACAGTGGGTCAAAGAGTCAATTGAAATAAAGCACTAATGGAACTGTAATGAAGAATTTGGGTGTGAGGTAAAGAAATCATAACTCAATTAAGTTACACATGAAACAGAGCATTGCCAATGCCAGGAAAATCAAAACTTGGGAAAACTTGGAGTGTGGTAATCGCTACGCCATGTTTAACTCCTTTGGTTGATTTTAGTTTAAAAAATTACGCAATTTAATTGAATTGAGCCCGGCTTTACCGGCACCTACATGCCAAAATAACTTAAACAAAAGATTATCTTAAGAACTAAGGACCAAAGGGACAGATGAAGGCAAGATGACATAGGGGTAGGGAGAGAAAAAGTGGTACTAAATATAGTTACAAAGGTGTATTCTGCTAAAGTGCACGTCACAAGAGTTTTCCATATTATTAGTCAAATGCAGCACTGTGGACATTGGTCATTGGACATTGAATTAATATGGACCTTAGATTACGGGAATTGGTACTAAAGCAGGCCGACTCAAGAAGAACGGGACAACCAGTGTGACCGGTAACTGACGAAAGAAGAGTAAATTGGCGATTTCGCGATGGCTTTCGAGGGACTGAAAACGGTTGAGTTTCGGACGATCAGGGGTAGATTGTTTTTGTCAATCCAGACGAAGCGTAGAAATCTGTGCGGCTTCAATTGGACGAATATAGACATCGTGGTAAGAGCATCACACCACGCTGTGACTGGTAACGTAGAAGTTTTTATAAAGCCAACCGACTTATTATGTTGTCGATTTGGAAACGAAAGTCAAGCTCTCGATAATATCTAATCGGGTGAAGAGGAGACTAATTCATTGCAAAGATAGTAGTTCCTGTGGGGTTGCAAAGCCCCTTGCGCGAGTTTGGGATGGATTGACATTTGCGACATTTACTATGAGATCATTTTTTTTGGCACCAGATAGAGAATACGTTTAAATCATATTGAAGATGGGGAAAGTCAGAGATCAAATCGCTCATTGACTTGAAGACTGTATTAACTGAAAAAATTTTAGATTTAAAATCGATTTTAGAGCTAATGATGCAGAATTATAATTACATACTGGAGGTGTAGATTAAGGGCTATTTAGGTTGTTGTCCATATCAGAAGTCCAATGTCATACTATTTTTGGAAGTTCTTTGAATAAGCATGGCCAATTGATAACTTAGATCTGCAGATACGTTTGACTTCGAACTACCTTTTCATGGGTTGTCCTCCAAAAGAGATTTTGCGGCACTTCAAGAAAGATTTAATAAGTTGATGTTCAACTTAAGGATTAAACTAAATTGCCAAACGAAATCTTTCTTCACCACCGTCTTAAGTATTACTGTCTACACGGTACAAGTATAATGTGGTTAAGGATATTGATTACTTCGGAGTAATCGTAACACAATCGGCAAACAATAACCCAAGGGAATAGATTATAATCAAAATAGAAAAAATAATCTCATCATTCTGCTATCCTTGAGGTGAAGATCAATATGCGGATCTAATCCGAAAAGTAAGATTACATGTACTACATTGACACATCTAAAATATGGAGACATTTTTTCCCTGCAGAAGCTTTTTGATGGTTATACTCTTTGATGTTTGTCAGATAATTTCGAGTGGTTTCCTGCTCTGAGTTTCCAATGCTGATCACACATTGCAAATCTCTGACAATGCAGTTGTTGTAACGATGTGTGACAAAGAGAACAGAGTCGTAACTTCGTTGATTGGGTATTTGAGAACCAACAAATTTATCGCACTAGGAGTCATAACAGTACTCATTGTTTGGTGAACATTTTTAGATCGACGGCTTTATTGTTATGAAACCCAGACGAGAAACATAAGTACATATGTGCCGCACTTTACAAGAAGGCAACTTTTATGAACATTTTTTACTAAAACTTTGCTAAGACCAAATGTACAAGTTCATACATATCCATATATTTGTTGCGAAGTCTCGCAGATAACATTAATGTTACGACGATACATCTATTAAAAATATAGCTTTCAAAGTATAGCATAATAATCGGTCCTGTGGGATTTATGCCGAAAAGGAATGGAAAATGTTATTTTTTAACTTTCAATGTCAAATGTTTGAGCATTATATTGTATCTTCAGCTACATTGGCATCAAAAATCAATATATTTCAATATTAAATTGTAACCTCAAGTAAATCACCCTTTATTTGACCATTTATTAGAATCAGAATAAAACATCTTATTTCATGGGAAAAGTAGAAAGTTTTCTGCCACAAAATTCATCGTGCCTTAACAGAGATGCCACGCTTCAAGGAAATTTTCCAAACCGTAGTAAATAAGCTTAATTACGTGCTATATGCATTTACACGAACATACTTTATAAAACGCAAAATGCTTCTTGTACCAAAGACCGGTATACTCTCGACACTAACAATATGAACATAAAATTCAATGATAAGCATAAATGTATAATTATTAAACTGGACAGATGATCTTAAACAATATAGTAAACACTAGCTTGATAGAAACAAAACAAGTTCTCGGCATAAAATCATAGACATTTATTTAAATTGCATAAAATGCGCATTTTTATCAAATACATACTTGACACCTTCCAGTAAAAACAAAAATACATAAACACATTCAATGACAAAATGATCCCACAATCGACAGACAACATGTTTAATATTTAATTAAATATGATAAGGAAAATAATTTGTCACAAGTGGTGGCTGTGAAATGGTGGGAATGGATACAACCGGTGTGTAATATGTATATTCGATTGATATTTGCTCTTAATTATGCGAACTCATTAAGTTCTTTTCAGAATTGATTGCCAGGAAAACCAGAAATTGGGAAGTCGTCCAGTCACTTTCGATTCTAATAAAGGAAACTCATACTAAGCAAGACTATGGCAGACACGGCAATGGATCGCTTAGACTCTGTGGCGCGGCGACTATATTATTGTAAATACTATGCCAAACCATAATAGCCGAAACCGCGATCATTTAAATTCAGTTTGATAAACTTGAAATGATTTGCAGAACTTCGCACGTGTAGTTGACGGCATATTGTCACTAAGTGTGGAAGTTTTTTTTTCTAATTATTCAAAAAAATATTTATTACTAATCATAGGAATATGTAATCGAATTTATAAGCCAGATTAGAAGTTTGTTTGGAGCTGTAACTGTTGCAGCATCTACTAACATGGACAGTGGAAAGAGCTCAGATAATGGTAAGCATACCAATCTTTACATTTATACCAATGAATGCAAAACGTATTACCAATGTTAAAGAGTGAAAAGAAACATGTACTTTACATGACTGAACGCAGTGTGTAGTGTAAATTAACAGATTTCACCAATTAGGCAACTACAGCAAATTGCACGCTAGTATGTATTATAGTTTCGACATGATAGTGCAAACAATGCCCTTATTATTAAACTTCAAGTGAAACCGCTGGATCCCATTTAACTTATTAAAAAAATTAGCATTAAGGTTTAAATTAAAAATACTGTTGCAGAGTTTTACTTTAAATATAAATGATTAACAGAACAGTTGCATGTTCTCCTTCGCCATTGAAGCTATTAAAAGTCCTAAGATATACAGAGCTCATTAGTCTTGGATTGCTTATGATTATGATGCTAATTCTCAACTCTCTATTGCAGAATTTATATTTAATATTCAAATTAACTTTATGAAGATCTAAATTCAAGAAAAGCCAACTGGAATAAGATGACATATTTCGATAACTTTTAAATGAATTTCTCAGAATTTGCGAAGAAGAGGCTTCTCTTCTAATTAGTTCTAGAAAAAATATAGAATAAGAATGAAACTGGAGTCCTAAATGCATTCAACAGAGATTAAGTTGAAATGAAATGGAATGGCATTGTAGAAAAATGTGTGAGTGCTATGGTGTCTTTCTGAGAAAATACCTTTTTAGAGTTGATTTCCCAATTTTGACCTGGTCTACAAGTGCTACTTCAGTTGAGATCAAGTCATACGAATAGGTCGTAGGTACATTTGCAAAAATGTCTTCTATAAATGAGTGTGACATAAGTATTTATAAAATTATTCCGATTAGAGTAGCAAGCATGTGCTTTTATTATACTTAGTTGTGTCAGTTTTTTAATGTCTATTTTTAATATACTTTCAATTCCATCATTGCAATTCAACTAAAAAATTCATTGCGCCAAAAATACAAACACAAATAGTTGGTCTCAGTGAATAATCAGTCGTATCAACCTATCGGTAACGTTTGCAGTCAACTGCAGACACTTTTGTAAAATATTCGGAATAGAAAAAAAAAATCTAATTTTAGATTGCTGCTGGATTACACAGGAGAAACGTGTTTTAAGTTCAAACTTTGAACCCAATTTTCGTAGGGAATATTACTATCCACCTAGCATTTGCATAAAGATATTCTGGGGATTACTATCATTATTCATTCATCCATTTTAGATAAATAAAAAAATGAATTTCGACAGGGTTGATGTTTGCTTAAAACTGGTCACATTATTTATTTTACAGAGCTTCTTAATATACATATATAAATTCATCTGTAGGTAGAAAAAAATGTCAAAGACCCACGATATTGTTTTGACAAAAAAAACCTCCAACCAAATTTCCATTTGCTGGCAAACAATTCACAGTAAAAATGAAACAAATACTCAGTGGGACACGAATGCAATTATGTACATAGGTACTGCTTCGAACTTTCTACTCAGATGACGAGGACTGCTGTGTGATATTTTAAGATGCATTTCTATTTTTATTGAAGAACACAGAGCACCACTGTCTTCTAGGCACGTGCACTAACTTCGTATATATCTACGGCACCACTCTACCGAGACACAAATACTGATTTAAGTGATTCACCAAGAAAACATCTTCGCATCTTTTTTAAGGGCTTAATTTGTGTGATGCCGGCTCCGTACCGGATTACCAAATGAGAGAATTTGTGTTTGTTTTCTTTTCGAAAATATCATGTCAATGAAGAACTTGTTCTTGCTAAGCGAACCATAAAATACTACGCGAGTGCATTAAGGCTGTTGGGTTGTTTTATTTTTTTCTTGATTTTCCTGCGGTCCATAGTCTGCATGTTTATATTATTTGGTTCATTATAACAAGATAAACTATGTTTCTTCTTTGTTGCTGTGAAGTTTATTATTACATTCTCGCTATTAGCGGAATTCATCTTAGGTTTGCCTTTATTTTTTATAAAAATATGAAGCACATGTTATTGTGTATTGTATAGGCATGTATAAATATTCGCTAAACGCAATTAGTCCCACACATATGTATGTATGTAGGAGGTTTGTACATGATCCGAATGAGGATGTTTTATTCAAGCAGATGCTGGTATTTATACAGTATGTACGAAAAGTGTAAGTACAACTAGTGACTAAAATATGTAATGTATAGATATAAAGGTTAGGTGATAGGTACGTACATACACATGTACATACATATACATGTACGTTCATCACTAGGATCCATTTAATAGTTTTAAGACTTACAAATCTCTGAAGTTATGAAAGACAAGAATATAGAGAGGCACCCGTGCATGTTTGTATTGAATTTCGACCAATTAGAGGTTTCTCGTTGCACAAGGTCACCTGAATTTTACAATACTTCCCATACGTCTAAAATGCTAGCAACACTCAGTTGGACGTCAATCCAGTGACCTGAAATTTAAATAAACCATCCACAGCAGTCAATTCCTGAACACACACAGGACCTTCTAGAAGCACAATGATCGTCATCGCCATCCAGGCCCTCGAGATAAAGGAGTTTTTACCAAGCAATTTCAAGTAAGATGTGGCACCCAATCCCAAGGACCGCTTGAGATAATGAATGAGTAGAATAAGCTTCCAAACCTGATGGAATGGACGTAACTCGACTTGTTGACATGTAAACAATCAGAAGCTGCGACTATTCCGTATGTATGTTAAGTAGGTACTATTGTGGGGCTGCAGTACTTGGAAAGTGTCTCTCAACTTTGCTCTTTGGGGCTTTGTCAAGTCATATACTTTAAACGACCATCACTGATTACCAAATTCCTGGCACATCGCCAAATTCATGCGAAAAAGCCGTGGGAATTTGATTTCAGTGCATTCAGTCATGTAGGCGTTTCCGTGGAAGACATTTAAATGACGTTGCGTTTTATAAAAACTTTTTCTCATACTAGTTATCCTGGCGTTGAAGCTTGAACTCTATCTAAACAGGATAAAGACATCCTCGGCTGCTTTGATATAAAGATCCTTCGTAGAATTGTCGGTCCCGTTTAGGTTGACGGGCTTTGGAGGAGGTGATTCAACGCCGATCTACATGTGCGAGCTGTACAGCGACATCGAATCCGGAGAGACAACACAGTAGAGGAAGACCCCACCTTAGGTGACGCTTAAGTTGAAGGGGATACTAACCGAGGCAGCTAGCTAAAAACAGGGCTAACTGAAGAAGCTTGTTAATCGAGGCCCAGGGTCACCCCCAACTTGTAGCGCCACCTAAGTAAGTAAGTTTTATCATAAGTAATTTCATTTGAAAAATTTCTCAGCGGAATTAAATTACTGATTAGGTAAAAACCCCACTTCGGTATTTCTTGTTATTATCATTGACAACATAATCGTCATAGAATGACGAATGTGAGTATAAAGCGACGCATTGGCTTTTACAGAAAGATTATTACTTCGAGTAAACGGTTATGCATTATTTCTCGAATGCTTTCCATTCAAAATCTTAAATTAACTTAATTATTCACTGTTTTGTTTTTTTTTTTTGTTTTAGGCTCTTCAAGATAAAGTTCTATCATAACAAAAATATAAAAAAAAAGAAATCTAATCTTTACTGATAACATACTTCACCTTTTACTCCCGCCGCATTCTCAGATTAAATTCAAATGAACTCATTCCCAAACAAAATACATATTGTTTTGCTATTTGTCGTCTTCGATACATTGCAGTTAGGATTGTTCTTGTTCTCTTGACCTACTACGAGTACACAAGTCTAAAGAAGGTTAATTATTAATTAATAAAAAAAAAGTTTTCTTTATTTTATGCGGCGTCTTTCTTTGGTGGCGAAGTTCAATTCATTCATTGCTCGCAACTATTTCAAAGAACACTTGACTATCACAAGCCGGAGAACTGAAATATGTTTATTGTTTTCGAATGACGTCAGCTACTTGCACAAACTTTAGTTTGCTAAATGAAACCCCACACATGTAACTCACATGTAGTATCATCTTCGAAGTGGCAATGAAGTCAATATTGGACAAAGAAAGGCAAACTTAAATGGAATATCTCACACGATACGCCCAGTCGCATCGTTCGTGATGCTTCCTTTAAACAGTTTGTATGCAGCAACTCAATTAAATAGTCGTTTGCCATTAATTTTAAACAATTGTGCGTCAAACGACCAACCAACGCGTTGACTCAATGGAATCGCGTACACACATTACTGGAAATGTCATTAGCGCACTTTCATGTACTACATATATGAACATATGTATGTATATACTCAAAATGCGAGGGAATTAGAAGTACGTTATGTACTATATATATAATTGGAGTTCATTGGCAAAATAGATTTTTATTTTTAATAAACGAAATAAAACTGTAAAATGGGTCACAAGAACTCTGCAAATGATTCAACCTAAATAAGGGAAAAGTATTCGAGTTACCATGCATAGTGGACTCGCGAAAACTTGGCCTAAATAACATCAAAGCGTGCTGAAGCTATTGCATAATGTATAAGCGTGGTACTCAGGTTTCCTTTGAATGCAATACATCGAAAATGCAGATAAGCAATTCCTTATCATTATTTTAAAATGAACTCCCTCTTTAATAATCCATGGCCGAACCGCAGATACAAGCACATCTTTGAGAATCCAACAGTGCTTATGTCATCGTGGGGAGTTTTAAGTATCAGATCATTTAACCGGACCGATTCGTAATTGAATTGAAGCATTTTGCTCATAAACAAGTCAAATTAACGAGCGACAAATGCCCATGCTCATGGGGAGAGTATTTCATGTCGTTCCACGTTGCTGTTAGAGGGAGCCTATTGTACCATGATACGGAACAACATTTCGGATGCGGAGTGGATGAATTCAATGAAATGGATGATTGAGTTGATTGCAAAGTGCAAGTATTCAAAGCCCTGCTTCGGAAAATGTAACCAGACTAATTCAATTGGCATATCTGGAAGAATTTATCTATCAGATATTAAACTTATCGCAAAGATAAAGGCAGCTATTTTAGAAAGTATTTTCTTCTAAGCCTTAACAAGTAAATCAAGTGAATTGCCATTGCCAGTTGCCATTCGCAACAGATAATAAAATAGGGATTCTGGTTTTACTGGACTTCTCAAAAGGGTTTAACCAGCTCCTGTAAGGTTATTACAAATGCTAGAAAGCTTTCAAATCATGGTGACGGATAAGGGAGATTCAGAATCATATCTCATCAATATACATATGTACATAGGATCTGTAATTTTTCCTTCTATTTAATAATAATAATAGGTCTGCTCGTGTACTCTTCCAAAACAACGAATTTGCACGAAAAAGTTTCGCAGTGGTACGACTTTTAGTGCAAGAAATTTCTTTATAAAATCTGTCATTCGTTGTCAGATGTTCTATTATCTAGATATTCGAACGAGGAAGAAGCGTCTGACTATATCTAGAACTTGTTAAGTGCGATTACCGATATGACGAAAGTACAGTATCGCATTATTATATTACCTTTGCACTTTATTGAATTATTTCAAGATCATTGATGTTAAGAACGAGCAGCGCCTCATAACTTAATTCTGAGGAAGACCATTGCTGATATTAATACGTTAGATTCATCTGTCTAAATTCCTTACCTTTTTTGTATTTAGTTGCCTGATTATATTCATATGTTCGTTTAGTATTTTAATTATATGATTTGTTTTCCATCACAAAATCTCAGAAGTGTTGTTGTCGTTTTAGAACATTTCAATACTCGAAGCCAATAACGTGATTTATTTGGTGTTCATTGTGCGCTCAACTTACTAGTTAATAATACAAGACAAGCCGAAAACTGAGCGAATATTGATGAAAAAGTACATGCAAGAGCAGGTTCTACAACACATGCGGTTTCAATAGCTCGTTTCCACATTTTCCAAGTATGTAATAAAAGCGACGTATCGTGAACCCGATCTCTAGATTTGATGACCAACGGCTACATTACCTTAAAAGCATGCCAAAATGTGATAAAATTGGTTAAAAGAGTATGCATTCTCATGGTGAACAAAGGTGATCATTTAACGGATATAGTATACCACATCCAATATAAGAAGGCAAACAAAAAGAACAGACATTCTTCTATCAAATTGAATGAAGAAAGTAAACAGAAACGAATATAATTATAATATAAATTAATCACTCCCAAAAAGATTTATAGTAGTAAAACGAATTCGATCTAAGAGACGTACGTTTTAGTACACGGAAATTTTAGGAGAATACCGTATCATTGGCATTCAACGATGTGTGAGATCCAATTTTATTCCTCACTTTATCTGTAGCGAATGAACTAATCGAAGCATGTCAGAGAAACAGGCGAACGACTTATTTTAGAAATACATACTCCCCTTTGTTTTAATATTCCTTGCGCTTCTTTGGTTATCTTATTCTCTTTCTTTGTTTTACTCATATAGAACCTTTAGTTGTCCATGATTTCCAGATTAACTTTTTTCTATTTAAGAAGGTGAATGAATCATGTTACGTTATGCAATTTAGACCGAGGGACTCTTCTTTTTTGGGAGTAAATCGTCTCTAATCATTCTGACATCCTATTAATAACAAATTATTTCTGATAACTTCGAATTATACCAACAAAAGTTTAGGAATAACTGATTCTGATGCTCTAAAGATAACAAAAGTACAACATAATAAAAATTTCACTACTTCCCTCTCAAAAATGAATGAATATGTATACCAAACGTCAATGTTTTTCCTGAGCAAGTTTTCCAAACAAACTGATGAATAATTTTATTTACATTCAAATTAAACAAAGATGAAATGTGGAGACTCGGGAAAACAACCATTTAAAAATGCACGAAACAACATACGGTGAACACCAATCCAAATGTTTCACAACATGAATTCTGAAGAAAGTTTTTCACTGCAAGCATCGATTATGAGCCCAACGTCAGCCAACAACAACACAAGGGCAATGAACTTCAATAAGTCTCTCGGCGAAATGAACTTAACCACCAAAAATATATTTCGATACGCTTTTGTTTAAACAACGCTTATGAACTTTGCAAATCAAGTTCCGGGTATTGTTTCATAGATTTATGTACATATTGTATCAAATATTTATAATTTTGTAAACTTGGCGGATGGGTAATATTTCCGTCATCATTCATAAATTAAAAGGCGATTGCCCTCGTGGAATCACATTCAGAAATATAAACGAAAATGTTCTATTTTTATTTCTTAGTCTATTAAAGTAGTTTAATTGCCATCAATATGCTGATCACAGACGAAAGTTGTCAATTTTTACTACAAAAGTTAAGAATTAATCGTTTTGATTTAATTGCAGTCAATTTATTGGCTTTCAAATACCAACTACAATGCGACATTGACAAATAATCGGAATGTTTGGTTTATAGTAATCGATTGACCATTAAAAACACGAAGCAATGAAGCACATATGTTAATAGTTCTATCGTTTTATCGCTTCTAACAAACACACTTGTACCAGAATAAAGTTTTGATCAACATAAGTTGACCCGCGAACTTTCTAGGTAAAACTTCTAAACATCAGTTTTGTCAAGTCGATTTGGTCAGAGATAGGAAAAAGTCTTAGAGTAGAGTATAAACATACCATACCATGTATAAACATACCATCACACAATTGTCTACGTCAAATTGTGAGATGTCAAGATTTATGATTTGTGGATAAACAAATAATTGATTTGAATAGTTCACGGAAGCATTGTCATAGTTGTCAAAAAAGCTTTAGGTCTAAACATCTAATAACTCAGAGTCATTGTTTCCCTTTTTCAACCAGAGCACTTTCATTGCGTCTTCTATCAGCTCAGAATATAATTATAATTGGCTGATCATCTTGAGTAAAACCTGAATTTGGTATTTGATAGGAGGTAAAGCAATGCAAAGATAATATAATAACAATTGTTGTTAACTTATTATTTGCAGTTAATTGTTCATTAACTATTTATTCGAGTACAAACACGATTTTAGTAGTAAAAAAGACTAAAAGCATTTTACGAATATATATCTATAATAGTACAACCATATTCAAGTAGGACATCACATTAAACTGGGCTAGGCAGGTTTACATCAAAAATGAAAATGAAAGTTAAGTGAGTTTGCCCATAATACTAAGTTTTGTAAGGGTTGCGTTCGTATTCAGCAGAGCCGTATGATGAGGCTTTATTCCGCGGTATCTAGTAGAAGGTAACCCATTTAGTACTAGTACTAGTATTTATGGCAGAAAAGGATAAAATAAAACTGAGTATGACAGTTGTCTACTCTAGGGGGCGTGTGTGCCGTCTGATGGGTGTAAGACACTTTCTCAAGCTCTTTGAATTGGTTCCGACAACTAATATAGGACAGTCTCAGTAGATATTCTCACTTTTAGCGTATATTAAAGAGTTAGGCTAAGTATAACACGTTCATTGTCTTTAGGAGAAAAAGTGTTATACTGCTCTGCACTAAGTCCTTTTACTTAAACAGGGTGGGCCAAATAAAATGAACAAAATTAAATTTTTTCCATGTATTATGGCTTTATTAGTAAGAGCAAACATTCCCATTAACTATGGAACACAAGGTCATTCAAGTCATGCACATGGAAAAAATTTCATTTTGTTCATTTCATTGGATTTACAAAAAGAAATTTGTATTTGGCCCACCCTGTATAAGTAATATATCGAAGTAGAAGCCCATCGGTACATACATACATGTGTCATTGTTAAACCAATTCCAATTGGTGGCAAAACGGACCGGTTTAGACGCAATTGTTAGTACTTCGGAGCTATATGTTTGAGGTACGATACTCAAATAACACCAAAATATTATCTCAAGGCCCCACTTCTTCCAATCCTTTGACAATTATCCGAGAACATAACTGTCATCGAAAAACAATTTTAAAAAAATAAATATGCGTTCAGACACCGCATTATTACAAAGGACCTCTTCCATTTGTATGAAGAGTCTAACTATCACAAAAGAAATGGGAAACTAGATCGTGGGTTCGTATGGACGTATGGACTAGTCGCTGGAACTTGAAACATCCATCTTTCGTTCAGTAAGCTGTTGTCACTACATCGGAGCCACCCACAGGTTGTGATGAAAAGTCCGTTTCATCTGGAATCTAAATATAAATTTTGAAATAATTCTTTTCCGTATCACAGAAGGTACAAGTAAAAAGCATCATATCTATGTATACATGTGCATACATATCTACAGATAAGTATGGTTTTTGGAGAATAAATTCCCCTTACATGTCGTTGCTGATAACTACTAAACTAACTACATATATTGATTGAATGGAAACAATATAACTTTATCCAGACGCAAAAACAAAAAACCAAATAAAACTGGGTGTGGAAAATTTGTTACGTAATTCATTTAATTTCATTTTAATGTTATCAGAGCCATCCTGTTTAAAGTGAAACTGTTATGCTCATTCAATTTTATTATCGTTTGAAAGGGGGCGTCGCCACGTGCGACGAATTATGCCCTAACCAAAGAAAGGGGACTGCGCCATCACCATTGGACTTATCTACAAAACCCTTTATACGGAATGGTTGGTTCTAGCAACTTTAAAAATGTTGTGTTCTCTCAAGTAGCATACTTGAAAAAAAATTCATTGTTATTTCAGACAGAAATCTTCCGTGTAGTGCTTATGCATGCCATCAATAGATGTGCTTAGTCTTTTATGGAATTTCCAATCGAGCTCTGAATATGCACAAAAGTTTATGATAGGTGAGTAATTTCATTTGCAATCATGCATTGAAAGAATCTTAGTTGATAAATCAAATGTACAAATCTGCCTACTAAGTGAATGTACAAAACAAATACTTTTCAAACTTGGCACTAGGCCTACTATGCAAGACTATTATGACTTGTACTAGATAGTGGCTTACAATAAATAATAGTTTTGTAAATCATTGTGTAGGACGTTTCTGTAGTTCTTCATTTCTCTACTGTCCCAAACAACAAAGATGTTTGTTTTAAGTATGGCTTGCAGTCTTACCGTAGGAAATATTTTCAGTTGAAGCCACGGCTAGAATATTTTTGAATGTTAGTAGATAAGAATAAGTGGTGATGAACGGAATTAGTAGATTAGTCTAAGTTAAAACTCCCATATGATGCCCCTACTACATTATTTTACTAGTATAGATCAATTCATGGAACTAGCTTTTCCAATGATGAATTATAAATCTACATCTGGTATTTTTTAGAACAAAAGTAAACTCGTTTAGATATGTACATATGTATGTATAATCTATAGCAATAGAGGCAACAACCACCAAGCTGTTACCAAAAGTGACCTTTACCACTCAACTTAACTCAAATTTTCATACTTCGATAGATTCTAGAAAAAATCCAAGAAGTCCAAATTGATACCCAAAACCTTTTCATCGATTTCAAGGCGGCATATGACAGCATCTATAGAGACGAGCTATACAGAGCCATGTCTAGTTTTGACATTTTGAAAATGGAAAAGGCTCGCTGCTTTATCAAGATCGGCAAAGTGACGGGCTGTCATGTTTCATTATCGTACTTGAAATTATTGCTCGTAACTCAACCGCCAATACAGGAGGCACAATATTTCAAAAGAACTACTAGCGTATGCAGACGATATTAACATTATTGGTAGAATACAGCGGGCTGTCACTGGTGCTTTTGCTTATATTGAAATAAATAAATGAGGACAAAATCAACTGCATATGTATGTACATATATGCTGTCAACAAGAAGTGGCATCCAACATCAGCCAAGTGGACAGAACGTCACAGTCGATAGCTTTTACTTCGAGATGTAAGGGACACTGTATACCTCGACTTTGCTATAAATTTTGACAATGAAATTTTAGCAGAAATCAAACGAAGAATAACTCTTGCCAATCGCTATTTCTTTGGGCTTAGAAAGGAATTGAGTAGTATAGACTTATCTCGAACACCTAAGAAAATTCTGTATAAGAAGAAGTGTGGACACTATCTAACGCGGATGAAGACATCCTCGACCGCTTCAATAGAAAAATGGTTCCGTCCCGTGATACGACCTGCACGGCAACATAGACAAACTAAAAAAAATAAAGTGCACGACTGGGTCGTACGTACTTGCACCGTAATGCTATAAGTGTATAATTTTATCAGGATTAAAGTCCAAGTCTTGCTCTTCCCAGTAAAGTAGGCGTGGCATTCCGCGTTTCGATGGAATAATAGTCATAACATTGTTGGAGTTTACTCAATGTTTTGTTTTTATAAAAATGCCCATAAAAAGTGGGTGTGGCCAGATAGGGTGTTTGAGTGAATTATAGAGAATTTTAAGGCCTATTACTTTGCTTAAATAATTTTTTCTCAATTTCTAGTAAAATTTTTGAAAAAAAATAAGTTTTATAAAAGTGGGCGTGGCATTTCAAAAGTTGGTATGCCATTATTTTGCACTTGTCTTATAACCTACAAATAATAATTTTTAGGCCAATCGCTGCACAAATACCCGAGAAACAGCTGATTTTTAATATTACCGTTATTCGAATTTTTCGTGAAAAACGTGCCACCTCATAGCATATACCCAAACTAACCCACACATCAAATTTTATCGAAATCGTTATAGCCGTTTTCGAGAAAATCCATTTTAACTGAAATCGGCCTTAAGTAAACTACCCTTAATTTTGAGGTTAGAATGAAAATTCAAATCTCGCCTCTAGGGAATATCCTACAGACCCTACATATGAAGTTTGAAGTAAATCCGTTCAGCCGTTTAGGCTGTAGTCGAATATACAGACAGACAGACAGACAGACAGACTGACAGACAGACGGCATTGGCGGACCTACTTTTTTGGACTTCTCCATTATAGTTATGTCAAGTTTGATTAAAATCTCGAGTTCCAAATTTTGCACGAATTCAATACTTGCCCTATAGGTATAGGTGCAAGTAAAAAACAATGCGCATCGTTTGTCTAGCTAGGATATGTAGAGCGGATGGATACAAATGCTTTGATTCGTAGAGTCTTCGAATCCAACCCGGGGGGACAACGCTATAGAAGTCCGCCCCTACTAGGTGGTGCGCAAGTAGGGGGTAACGTGGACTTAGAGTGCCCAACTGAGGTCAGAAACTTCGTAACGTAACTATGGTGGGTAACAGAATAGTTCTCAGAAATAAGGTTGTGGAAGTCTTATTAATCTTTTCCCCTCCTCCATTCTGTGTGAATATTAGATTTGTCGTATTAGTTTCTTATTTCCTTATCCAGGCTGATGAATGACTTATTGAAGAAGGTAGGCCAGAAATGAAATGTGTACATTAAGGAACACAGAAGACAAAGACGAAAGGGTAAGTTGACAGCTGACATCAATTCAATTCAATTCAATTCTTAAAAAAATTACATATTTTCGTGAGTGTCCTGCAAATTAACCTTAATTGCAAATAAAAATACTCATCTTGACTAATATTCTAGAATTTACATACTCACTTTGTCAAATAACACTAAAAATGCGCGTAATGACAGTAAATATTCTAATCAAATACATTCAGAACGGAAGGAGTATTCAAGTCTTAATGATTACGATCGCGCATTCGTATCGATGAGTTGAAAGCTTGCAGCCTATCACACAGATTTATGTATGCGATGCAATCAGCGATATTTACGACAGATATAAAACCTATACACAGTATCAGATTTTATTCAAATCAAAAATGACACAACACAGGATAGCGATCGACATTATAAAATTTATACTTAATGTGTTTCAAACTCATAGATGCCGAATAGGTGTCAGTGGAGATCATTGAATTTTAGATCAAAAGAGATCGTTTTCAAGAATTCATATTCGACGTCATGCAAATAAGACTGAACACGCATAATTTAAAACATCCACCAAATGAAAAATAAATTCGGAAAACATTGGTTATTAGCATGAAAAACCTGTCCGAGCATACGGACTTTTTCATTCCTCTTCAGGTCTTTTCCTTCGACTAACGCGGCGGCGGGCTTTTGTTTAGTGACCGTTGAATGGAAAAATCAACATGCCTAACACCTGGCGTTTCGGGTATTACTCAGCCAACTGCTGGTGTTAGTTTTATTCATGAAACTTTTATAAACATTTTCCAACACACACCAGAGCTGGAACAGTATACAGAACTATTTTTCTATTTATAAATTTAATTTTTTGATGATCTCGATGTTTTTCTGGATATTTTCACGTTAAAAGTGCTGACACGCACAGTAATGGACTGCACTTCATATATCAGCATACAATCACTGCTCAAAATGCTGGTTCCAACCTACACCTTGGTGAGTGGAGCTTATTTTTGCTGATCTTGTTGGTTTTTTGTTTTTTTCTTCCTTTCTTTTTGTATTACTTTGTTACGTCTTTGCTGTGCGAAAGACGCCAGATATCCGTGGGTTCGAGAGGCGATTAAATTAGTTTTTCTATACAAACAAATTTCGAAGTACAAAGCCACACAAAAAAAACTGAAATATATTATTTTTGTCCTCCTCAGCATGTGGACTCTCGGTACTGGTCATTTTCAGAGTTTACATTAAAGATATGTGTTTGCCAATTAATTAGGCCCATGTGATCTTTGTTTGCGGAACAAAATACGTACATTGATTTTTCAAGGAACGTTCAATATGAGTGTATCTTATTTGTCTTACTTTATTTATTTATTTTGCATCAAGTACATATACATATGTAGCCTGATTGATGGTAATCAAAACTGAAAACAAAGTGAAATTTTACTCACTGGAAAGTAATAAACACGTTTTTAAGTTGCGCGGACACGCATTTTCAAAAGAAATTAAAGTATGTTCGGTTATTGTGGTATACATGTTACTACAAACTATGTATTTTGCAGATTTTAAAGAAAGTTTGCATATATGTACAAATGTACATATGTACATATGTATGTACATTTAAATTTTAAAAAATGTGCTATAATTCACCATATCCTGTTTGAATTTCAAATAGAATGGAAGGATGGGTAATGTAATAGGCATAGGTACATATGTACATGGCTAGTCAAATACTATACAGTTGTATATATGTATGTACATATATAAGTTAAGAAATTAATTTTTTAAAAACAATCTCTTTTTCATGAAGAACTAAAACTAAATCTGGAATCTAGCAAGAATTTCCTTAATTCACTTTAATTTTTACTAAATCCAGAGAATGCCATCTAAATCCAGGATTCATGATATATCTCAATTAAATCCTCATGCGACACAAACCGAACTATTCTTTGATATTTCGGCAAATCTGATTATAATGTCAAACTCAAAATACATTGAATAGTTCAGTTTCATTCCATTTTTCATAAGACTTTTGGTAATTCTATCCTATAGACAGCAATACGAATTCCATAGACTTCTAAAAAATATAAAAATATTACCAGCTGTGACGTTTGCCGTCGTCAATATAAATCTTGTATCACGATGGAGAAGACACAACATTACACCACACCATATTCTATAACTTTTTTGTATAACCACTTATCCCAGTCAAATAGGACTGGGTACTGTGGTATACTAGCAGTACACTACACTACATTAGCTGGTTTTAACTGTACCACATTAGCCGATTATCTCTTTTATGTAAAAACAACAACTAAACCAATGATTGAAACCCTAACATCTGATTCATTATTGTTTCATTCATATTTTTCGAAAGTCTACTATAATGTTAATATTTTACATACAAAAAGTTAGGCTAATGACTTGACACGTTTCGCACAACCGAAAGGGAAATTTAAGGAATTTTAACACGCCAAAGCAATACAAGTTTTTTGCTTCTGGTTGCACAATTATGTGTGTACATATGCTGTTTTCTAAAGACGTGAATAGGAATGACACTATACCACAATGGCCGGTTTTATTCCTCCTACGTGGTATGTATGTACACATTTAACCCGGAATGCGACTCACAGGAAGGTTTATATCCAATTTCTGGTTATAAAGGCTCATGAAACACAGTATTGCCCCTCTGGAATATTGAGAGATTTTGTTGGAAATGTTAGTTATTACTACTGCTCATTTAGATGTACTGAAAACTATCGTATAGATTTAATGCGAAAATACAATGTTTAATAGGTACATACATATACATTAGTAAGCGACATAAAATAATGGCACGGGAGCAAAGGGTGAACATTTCATTGAGAACTGATATAAACAGCTTAATGAACGACAAAGCCTTTAAAAGGTAATAATAAATTATGATGATCAATGATCAGAAAGAGAATACCGATTGCGATATAATATATCTTTTGATAAATTGAGTTATAGTCAAGAATGCTATTTTAGATAAAATTTTCCGCCCAACAGAAAATACCAATACATATTATAAACCACATGGTACTAGTCATTGGGGACTACTGATCGAATTGTTTGAAGTTCGATTCCCTACCAACACCAAATATTTTGCAATAACTCGTGGAACAACTATTGGATAATTTGGAATCTCAATTTAAACTTTAAAAAGTCAATAATGGAGTGCCGGACCTTTATGCATGATAAGAGATAATGCTTACACTCCGTCGTTCCATTAGAAAATCCGAAAGAGAAATGTATACACAATTGAAGAAACACTTAAGAAACTCATAAATGACCAAAGCCAACAGAATTTGCAAGAGGGATAATGGAACTTGATCGGAATACACGCAAAATTGAAACAGTTTGCAGGTTACTTGTATTTAGATGATTCGAATGCCAAAAAACAGTCTTTATATCATTTACGATGTCACAAAATGACGTATAAATCGATGAATAATAACTGAAAAGTCGACCAAAATCTAAAAATATTTAACTCACCATCGCCAATAATAACCTATTGTCTTATGGTGGTGAAAAAACCCTACCAAATCCCAAATACCGATTCACCTTACAAGGTGAGTACAAGGATTGACCTGTGAGAGTATTAGGTCTGTTCGCGTACTCTCCCAAAACAACGAAATTTCGCGAAAATCTACGAAAAGTCACCAAATCCTGTTCGAGTACGCAAAAGTTTAGTAGTTCTTCGTAGAAGAGAGCGCTCACGAGAGAATAAAAAATTTCCCCATGCAACGAATTTTAGTGCAATAGTAAAAATTCACAATCTACGAATTTTGGTGCAGAAAGTACGCGAACAGACCTACATATTATAAGAATCCCTATCACAGTTGTCATTAAGAATCGCAAATATTTGAATAATCTTTAAATTTTTCAATCGAAACCTCAATCCGTATGCACTTTCTTAAGAGATAACTCCAAACACAATCACAAAAAAAAGCTAAAATTGAAGTTTGAGGTCATTAACATGAATACCTAGGAAGAAAACCATAGTTGAACTCCCAAAAAATTCTTCGATTTCTCCAAATATAACGTCGAATCTGGACAGACTTCTTGGCTGTCACTGCTCTCTTGAATACTATGTACCTCAAGAAAATAGATTCTAGCCAATAAGACATTTACCACTTATAGAAGGTGGACACTTAAGACGCCGACCATATTTCATGTAAATGCCTTAATTTAAAGCTTAACTTCGCCTTCGGATCTCACTTCCTTCGTGATCCGAGGTTCATTTATAAACTTGATATCAGCTAGCCGGGAAAACCATACTAAGTTTTCACACAAAAGATCTCTATAAGGTCATAAGTGATTCTAATGGCAATTTGATCATAATTTAGCACAGGATTTCAAAATAATGGAGAAAGTCAGTATCTGGAAGAATCCATAGTGCGAAATCGTTACTATTGTTACTAGCTAATACTCAAGGAATAACATCAAGCTACTACTCAAGATTAACATCAAGCTACTGTAGTATCAGCAGATACTAAGTTAATACGAAACAGAGGTGAATGTGCCTTTTTATCTAACCACGTTCGCTACAATTTTTCTGTTTCTATTATAACATCTAGGTACAAATATTCTATCAAATCAAGTTCACCGTGTATTTCATTCCATTATTCATGCATCGGACGTTGACTGTATATGGGGCTAATAAAACTGTATGCAGTGCAATACCTATTCTAATTGATTAGAACCACCGTTTGGATACATGTATCACATTTGATTAGGCGACAGTATCTGTTATCGCACAATATGTAGCCAGTTGTAAATGTATTGGTAATACCTAAGATTAATGACCGGTAAAACAAGGATACAGTATCTCTTTTAATTTGAAATTTAGTCAAACATTTTGAAACCTTTTCGGTACATGAAGTCCTGCTTCCTCCTTTTAAATACCGTTTACGGTTTTCCTTGTAAAAGTGTCACCCAATTTCCTGCAAATATATAAACATACATACACATCCGCTTCCCAAACCCTTCTTATTTTTGCGTCCGACAGGGCTGCTCCCCTAGCGCCGCTTGGCCCCCAAAACAACCAAAGCAGAAGAACAAAGAGTTTTTTGTATCGCTGCTCTAATACTCCCAATAAACGAGATACATATGCATGTATGTATGTATGTATGTACGTATAGCAGAGTACCCTGCTTCGAAAGTAGATGGTCCATAAATAAATAAATAAATAAAAGGACGATGAGCGGGCGGCTACAGATACACCACCATCATTGACGGCACAGTACAAACAAACCACGTCCGACCATGATCATTTGCAGGCGCTGTGTGCAAATCTGTGGAATGGTTGCACGACCCACACCGCATCTCGACAACGACCCAACGCAAATTTCCAACAAATTAGAGGGACCAGCACCAGTACCAGCACCAGCACCAGCAGCAGCCAGCATTCGTTCTTTTCCATATTTAAGGGGTTTTGGAGGTTTTTTTATTTTTATTTTCGCAAACTGCGACTGTGACTGGTTTTTTGGTCGCAGATACGTACCGAAACACGGCGCGTTTCAGGATTTAAGTGAATAATAAAAAAAAAAAGAAAAATCAAAACCAAAAGGGCTGACATAACTAAGCGAAAGAAAAAAAAAATTCCAGCAATGGAAGAAATAGATGGTGCCTGAGCACTCTAGTGGTGCCGCTACACTTTTTTGGGGGAAATAATCGATTTTCTTCTCCCTGTGGTGTCTACTTCCGCCCTGATGTAGCAGAAACATAAACATAGGAGTGTGAGCTAAGCGCCCATTCCATTGATTATAGTTCTTAGCTAATTCCTGTTCCTGCTACCAGTGGGACTGGGACTTACCGCAATTGAAAGTGAAAAATATGACTCGGTATTTAGAGGGTGAACTCTCGGATCCTTCACAAATTAAATGTCAAGCAAAGCGAAGCACTATTGCACTCGGTAAACAGCTGCAAAATAAACACACGCACGCACGCACTGTTCACTTGGTTGATCCGTGGAAGGTGTATTCACCGCGGACGCGTGAAAATAAAAACAAAATCGATTGCGAATCAAAGTCTGGCGAAATCACTTTTGGCCGCACATTTTTCAAGTGGAAATCTATGTTCCCAGGTCCCAGTTTAATGGGAAATTTTCTTGTTTTTATAAAGTTCTGAGTGAAACAATTCGTTTCTGTCTTCAGCGACGCCCTTCGTCGAGTCGAGGAGAACTGGATGTGAAAGTGAGCGCTGGCCGCTGGGTGAAAAGATTTTACACACGACGGTCGCTTGGAAGATTGGGGGAATACTACGGAAAACCCCCTTTGGTAAGAGATGTGGGCTCAAATTAAGGGAGTTTTTGAGAGGTCGAGAGAGTAAAATCACTCAACGAGAGATGACATTTGTTGACAGATTGGAGGAATTTCAGTGCCGTGAACATAGGAATGGTTGGGTTATGATTTTGAATTGGCATTACTTCTTATGGCCAGCTTACATTTTCTATATTTTGTGTTTCTTTATTTTTACTTTTAAGTTGAAATCAGGATCAAGAATTTTTAAAAACAGAATGTTGGCGTTAAGGTAAATATTTATGAAATAAGAGGAACCGTAGTCTGTCACTTTCTAAAATCTGTATGTTTTTCAACGCAGTTGGTAATGAAGAAAACGTATTAAGAGTATAATGCGATATCAATAAAACTGCGATTTTCACTTTATTACTAACTGCAAAGTTAATTGTTCTGATTATCTTATCTATCTGATAAGCAAAACAATTGACAGCCACTATATTAAAAAAATTAAATTGAAGTACTTTTTTTGATGCAATGCGTTGAATCATAGTTAGTAGCAGAAATTATTGTTTATTTCAATTGTAACCTTAGTCTTCGTCTTCATTCGAGATTAATTCGAAAGTTCATAGAAAGTTCAAATTCGTTTCTGGGTAGTATACGACATAATGCAAATATGTGTACGTAGCGGTAACCTAATAGGTTGTACTCTCTCAGTTCATTGCTAGCAAGGAAAAGCTAGGAATCGTATACTCCAATGATAACTTCGCCAAGGTCTTAACATTCGAAAGAACTGACTGAATTTAAATTTTGTTGTCAGAGCTGTCATTGACAATAGTTCTCCTTTCTCAATTCTGTTGTTGTTGTACCTGGTCTTAGGTTAAGATATGTTTCATAAAGTCCAGATAGGAGGAAAAGATTTATTAAATAACCTTGGTTTTCAAAAAATATACTTCATCGACTTAGTCAAGTCGAATGAAAGTCAAAACAAAGGATTCTGAAGTTAACAGAACATGATGCTTTTTTGGAAATTTTCAATCAAAAGGATTAGCGATACTAAGGAATATAACCAACAGAAGAAGACAAAACAAAACGTCAAATGAAAGCAAGACATTAAAACGTCGCAAGTCGCACAGATACAGCCTAAATAGAAGAGTTTCGTGTAGTGAATTATATTCGAAGGTAATACGAGTTTCAGTACACTACCTGCTCTAGAAAATTTAGTGGCTTTGATAATTTCATGGTATTGCTGACGAAAAGCAGGAGTAAGCACTATAAACCCTGCTTGACGCTTTTTGTTGGATATGCTGTGCTCAATACTGTTGAGTTCCCTCCAGTACTGCTTTTCTAAGACGAAAAATATCCACAAACGAGTCCCAAACTAGACGATACTTTCTTCGAAGGCTCAACTAGTGCTGAGAGTGAAGCATGAAAGAAGTGAAGCATTTCGGATGTGGAACGCGATTGTAACCCCGTTTTTTATAATCCCTGAATAATCATCGAATCACAGTTAAATGAATAAAATTTAGGGATAATACTCATCTATTCCATTTGTGGAAGACATTTAAGCGAAATATTTAATTTCATCAATGTGTGTCAACTAGCCAGTTTCCGGTTTATGTTTATAATAAAAGAGACAGTGTCATTGTGACAATGAACGTTTTCACTTATGTACTACAGATGTCGCCGCTATGCAAGTGGTCTGGCAGCATTAGCAGCACAATCTTTGGTTGTAATATAAAGTATTTATTGATGGCTATGATAGTGTATCGTGGCTATGCTGAGAAATGCTGCCAGATAAACTCTATCGGAAACGAAATTTCAAAAGTAATTTTTAAATGCATAATACACATGCACTGCGAAGTTATGAAAAAGTGGACATGGAAATGGGTAGATTTCAAAAATTTGTACACTTATATTGCGTTTTTTCCCAACAGTCTAAATATGAAATTTCATTCTTAGAATTTAAAGTGGTAATATACGGATGGTGGGACATTGATGAATCGTATTGACTTTTGATACTGATTCCAACTTCACAGGGTTTATCTCGACTATTTCTGTATAATACAAATTATGTATCAAACCTAATATACCCTCATTTAAAATATATCCGAAAATATTCTTGTTCAGGATATATAAGTTTGACATATGTATAAAACAGTCGTTCGCAAGCAACCGATGACACAAATACATATTACGAAAAATGATCTTGCCTGCTTGTTAAACGACGGAAGTATTCCCGTTTAGAGATGTTGCTTTATATATTGTGTTTAAAAGCAATTACTGGTGCTCTTATCATTATACTCGGTGTGTATCATTTCAATCAAAGCAGCAGAGTTTTTCGAAAATTTTCATAAGTACGGAAAGAACGATTATAATTTCGTGGAACAAGAAAACAGTTGACACCTAACTCTACACTTATTCTTGTCCCTGTTTTGATATATGTACCTACAATGTGAAGAGTTATTACTTAATCAATTGGATACCGTAACGATAGTCGACAAGAGCCCCGGAACCCAGTACATGTCAAAGTGTAATTACTTCTATTCATAATGATTCATCGGAAATAAGCCAGCTCATGATCCTAGAGTTTATTTAAATCGATTGTGAAATATTCAAGTGCAAGTACTTACATACATATATCTGAAGTTTTGGATTTTTTAAACAGAAAACCAAAACTTAAGGTTGAAGCTTTTCGTGTAGATCACCTATTCCTCGTTATGTTTTCAAGTCCGCTTTAAAAGAAGAGTAATATCTCAGGGTAGTTGTTGGAACTTCGGTTAACTGACATCTTCCGCAACAAAATTGACGACTTACAAAAATGGACAGAAATTGGATTTTACTATTTGACGAAATGCTCATAAAGCTAGAGCTTGAGATGAACACTTTAGACGACGTCATATGGCAAATTATTGCAATCTACATAAGTAAAATTGGAAACGTCGGCCTAAGTTACTTTGTTGAATTTAAATGTGTTGACTAGCAACACTGTTCAACTAAATGACAATTGAAATGCTTACAGAATTCGTAGTAATGCAGTTAAATTCCATTATTTCTTTCTTAATGACAAACAAATTTGTCTCCTTTACCGTGAACCATATTTCATGACAAACGGCAAAAATACATTACTTGTTGCTGACACACTAACTTTAAACATTCGGAATTGTTCGAATTTTATTCCCAATAGGCACATATGTACATAGTTTGTAACATAGAGAAATGTTCTGCTCTAACTCTTTCCAAACGGCGAAGTTTCTTAATGATTACTACAACTTGTTGCACTGCATCATAAGGTTTGTAATAATTTTGGAACTTGGTATTTCTCCAATTTTTGCATACGGATTTGTGAGCATTGCTCCGGACCTTAGTTGGTCTTTCTGCAATTCTTACAACCGCTTAGGAACTTGAATAAATTTCTCTGTGGTACCAGTCAATCCGTTTTTCAATATCTGGTATAAACCGATGGTTCTATCTTTCTTTCGAAGACAGGAAATGATCTCTTGGTGCTGTATTTTTCCCCGTAGTTGGCATCGTAGGTCGGTGTATGTCAGCCGTTTTAGGAAACTTACTATCGTAGAATCATCTGACAATTCCAGGTCCGAGTCTCAGATAACACCTAAAAGTTTGTTCATGGCCCCACATAACGCGACCGTCTGACAAACATCCGAGAGCAAAAAAATTGCTCTTCGCATACAGCAGCATTAGACAAAGGGCCCATTTCATTCGTGAGAAAAATATAAGACGCACAACGCGAATGGTTGTGAGAAACAAGGCCCTGGGTTTTTATATTCTCCTGATATTCAGAGACGACATTATCCCTAGACTATGTATTACATAAGACAGGGGGATGTGATTGAGAGTGGTTTAGTGTTTTCGAATGTTTGCTATGACTGTCGTTTACGATTTACATCTGTTTGTTCGTGAAAACTGATGCTTTTGCTTATCCGAACGACTAGTCCGCACTAGTCCTGCTTTTGTATTACACCCGCAAGTCGAAATGGAAAGAAAAAACGTATAGGTCGCTGGAGTAGTCTTCTATGATATAAAGTTATACTTACTTAGTAGAACTGAAGAAGATATAAAACATACAGAAAAGCTTCAGTCCATTTGGAATAGATGGTATAATGATACCCTATTCTCCTTCTAATGTAGTCCTCATAAAGTGGGCAAAAAGGATAACTTCGAACGTTTGGAAAAGATACGGCAAAACGTTTTGAAAATCAGTTTTGCAATAAAAACGTTCCCAAAAAGGGAGCGTTTATATCAATTATTTCTCCATGTTACAAATTAAATATATCCCTAGGATAAGTTAAGTTAAGATATGTTAAAGATATGTAAATTTGCACCTAGAGGTATAAAACATGGAAATAGATTTCGCTTGTGGAAACATTTTAATGTTGGTACGTCCTGAGAATGAGTCTCATAATACTAGTGTATATGTAGCAATACGTTGCTTAATAAAACTCAAAATCTAGTTAGTTCATTAGCAGCAGCTTGAAAAGGATGTACAGTTTTCCTCCTTTTTTCAGGAAATAAACTTTGGGGGCCAAGTCTCTTTCTACCATCCGTCTCTATTGTCCAAAAGGGTAATAAAATCGAATTCTGGCGATATTCGGAAACAGAAAAAATAATAGAAAATAGAGGCGCTGCCGCCACAACAACAAAGGATAGAAGACAATACTCCAGAAATAATTTAATTAAGAACAAAGTAAACACTGTGCTACTCAAATGACAGCGCAACATGGGATGAGCGTATCTGGGAAGGGGGATTGATTACGGCACCAAAGAATATAACCAAGTACTACAAACATAAATACTGATTAACCCACATAGGAAGATCTTTAATCTGTACCTATACATACATCCCAGCGGAGCTGGCCACGCGCTCATCTACTGCCGAGAAGCCCTGAATGCCCACAGCGATAATGTGTAGACACAAACCTGGATACGAAGGACCTGACTGCCAGAATTGCTTGGTCGCCTGTTGGCTTTCGATGGGTGTAGAAGTATGTTCCCTGGCGACGCAAGCAATCGATATTCCACCGTCGAAGAGTGTGTTGTGTTTATTCAGGACTATATCAAAATAATTGTTGCTATATGGAATATGGTATACATACATATGTATACATATGAGTGGGTATGGAATTATAAGCACAAAGAGAAGGTGACAGATTCGTGTTTAGGGTATGGTACAATTGATCAAAAACAACAATCAATTTACGATTCTTGAACAGAAGATTATAAAAAGAAACCTTTACAAGGCTATTAGAGATAAATTTGACGATGATCCCGAATTTAATATATTCAATTAAACACTTTAAAATATGAAACATTAGAAAAAGTTACCTGTCCTTATTTATGTGGCCACCACTGTACGTTTAAATATATGTACCTACATAGGTATGTTTATTTTGCGATCGAGAAAACTGCCAGTGGAACGATCCTTAGAATTGAAGAAAGGGATTTTAGCACCAAGAGATCAACTTTAGTAGGAATTCGCTCACTGTGTTCAGCAACAAGAAAGACTAGAGCAAGAAAATTGTCCGCAAACCCACACAATAAACGTACGCCGTCATGAACTCAGGGAGGAACTGGCACAGAGACGTGACACGTATACGTATGTATGTACAGATGTACATATGCTGTAAGTATTGCATTTCGGCAATAAGACATGAGTCTAATGCAAAAAAATCATTATTGCACTAAGAATATGTACATTCCCATATATGTACATACATATGTACATTTATTCACGAATATAATCTTCTTTATATTAGGCTTCTTTAGCCTTCCGACTCGACCTGTACTTCAGAATATGATCATGTTAATAAGTTTACGCTATTATTAAGTTCACTTTTCTGTAATTATTAGCTGCGGGATCACTGAAATATACCGATACTGGTACCTAAAATGGGATCATGCTTAAAAACTAGAGACTACCTCATTCCAAAAAATGTGGAGAAAATGTACATTCAAAACCTTACTCTAAACATATAGTGGAAATATGGACACATTTACAGACGTTCGCTTTTTTTTATACATTATGTATGGATAGGAAAAAAGGTCTTCCATTTTGTATGAATTCGATAATTTTATTGAGGGAAAATAAACCTGCTTTTGCGCCGTGGCTCAGCGGTCAGTGCGTTGGACTATGAAGCAAGGGGTAAGAGGTTTGAGTCCCAGTCGGAACACATACAAGTTTTTCACGGTCCTACTTCTCGCGAGCGTCTGACAAACATCCGAGAGCACAACTGTCCTGCAAAAGCTTCTCAAGCAACAAATTGCCCTTCGGACACGCACATGGCATTAAACAGTAGGCCCCTCCCATTCGTGTAAAGAATAAAACATGCACAACACGAATGGTTGTGAAGCTAGGCCCTGGGTCCCATCGACCTGTGGCGAAAAATATATACATATACATATATGTATATGTATATATAATGTGGTATCATTTTACAAATTCGATTACAAAGGAAAAGAGCAACCTCACAGTTTTTTTGTATCTACATATGTTACATATGCATATCTATATCTTGCATATACTATGTATACATTTTTTTAAAAATAAAACAAATCAAGTAATCATCAAAATTTAATCTGTTTCCTTCAAAATAGGCTCCATTTAAAGTGGTTAAAGTGGTACATTTTTTCCAACGAACAATCCAGTCACCCATATATTTTTTGAACGACTTTGACGTGGATTTTTCGGTTAAGGCTTATTTCAGTGGCACCATTTCGATGCCTGTCATACTTTCTGTTTCTGCGTTCTGTTAATGTGGGGTCCGAATTGACTCATTCTAACTTATCTGAAGCAGCCCTTTGAGGATACTCCATTTGAAGAAAATTCAGCTCATTTGGAACAAGCTGTGTGGGACTTAAAATGTGACGAACTGATTCGCGAAAGATGGATAATTCTTGTGAAATGTCTTTCAAACTATTGTGACGATTTTTGAGTACATTTTTTTTTCAGTAATGGCCGATCCAGGCTGTCTCGGATGAGGCAAGTTTTCAACTACATAGCGGCCGTCTTTGACCACTTTATACCATTCTTGTTGTCGATATTACAATAAGCCGTAGGTCAACGATCAACGGATCCGATTTTTTCCACAGTGAAAATCGGTAAAATTGAGGTTAACTAATGTTTTTGGCTGCTGTGAACATTTTAATTGACAGATCGGACTCAAACAGGTGACAGATGCACCAACATATGACAGAATTTTGACAAAACGCACCTCTTAGATTTCTCCAACTCCACCATGTTTTCTGTGCATTGTTTGGCCGATTTTTCTTTGTCTATCGTGGAACCCTTTGATGGTATTGCCAGACAATCCTTAAGATGCTGCGTGAACACCTATTAATAAATATTTGCAGCGGCCACTCTTAAAGTGATACGTTTTTCTTTAAGCCGTTCCATTTTTGAATAAAATACTACCTTAATTTTCGAAGGTGTGATAAATGATTCTAAAACATATTTTTGACATAATTTGGTTTAGGGAACGTTAAACATATTTCACCAGCTAATTAAGTTGTCTTATCTATCTACACATATACGTATGCATATTCCACTTGCTTTATTTCCGACTTGTCACATCGGGAACGACAACGGGGACTCGAAACGTGGAACGTTACATTCACATAATTCGTATCCCTTCAAAGGGAAGAACTGATTCAAGCCTAATGTTGCATGATGATAGTTTAAATATTATTTACATAATAAAAACAATTCTCTAACTCAAACTCTTAAATGTTGTTCAACAGCGGTTGACGGGTAAGAAGATCGTCCGTTGTGATATAAATTTCACACAATTGGTTTTATGGGACTTTTAAACGGGACGATTAAATGGACAAATTTGTTGAATGGAAATCTGCTGAACCATTTTATTCGACTTCGGGGTAAGGGTCAAGCTCCCACCCTAAACAGAATAAGTCACGTTAAGTGAGTGTAAAGAAAATTTACCCTTTTTGGATATTCTAATGAGGAAAACGATCTGATAATGCCAGCCTGTGTTAACAAAAGCGATTAATGTGCAGATATACGTAATCTAAATCTCCACAACACCCACAGCATGTGGAAAAAACAGAAAAGTAATTGTCATCGAGAATTACACTCTGAGTGTGGTGGTACATATCGTTTGTGCATGAGTTTCTAGTTCCCCACACTGGTTTACTCCTTTGGTAGTCGGTTCTGTCGAGGCTAAATGAAAATTGATGTTAAATCCACAGGAACACATTCACATTTACACTTCATTTAATTAAGTTGTCAAATTACATTAAATTTTCGTTTATACCATTTTACCCCATCAATTAAATTCGATAGAGAAGAATTTCGAAAATCTATGCCACGCCGAGATACATTTTCAGTTTCCAACATACATTCCACTCACTCCAGGCCGGGCGGAGTCCAAACAAACCGTCCGTCCGTCGGACGACAGCAGGAATCAGTAGGGCGCCTTTTTGTTAATTACAGAATTAACACCCTTCAATGGGAGCTCCAACGTCAACAACATCGGCCAACTGGACCAGAAAGCAGTCTCGCCCGCACGGTTGACAAACGAGTCACTCGAGTAGACTGCTATATTCCAATCTGGCACTGACAGAGTTGGCATATCATTTAAATTGGCAAGTGGGTGGCGATTTAGGCGGAACAGTATAATGTGGTAGTTGGTTTAAAGTAACAACATTGTTTCGGTCGTCGCTCGGTCGATATGTATACGTTTTGCATGTGTAAGTTGCTGTGCCTGAGAATTGATAGACGCATTAATTGTAAACTCGCACTATTTTCGAGAAAGATCGAGACGAATAACCATACACCCTCCTAAGAAATGAAGAAATCTTTACGACGCGGTGCTCGAAGGGAATCCGTATAAATTCTCGAAACATCCTGTTCTTGGCTCATTGGTTGATGTGATGAGGACTATTGATGTTGTATGACTCATATGGATTCATTTAATTTACACAATAAAGTAATTTATTTTTACTGTGTCGATGCTGTGTTGGATATTAAATGGTTCTGACCCTCTGAACTATTTTTAGGCGCCAGTTGACTGCCTTGCGGACTGGGACACCGCTATGTGATTATGTGTTCTAACAACTTTTTACTTGCACCTATACCTATAGGGCAAGTATTGTATTCGTGCAAAATTTGGAACTCGAGATTTTAATCAAACTTGACGTCTGCCAATGCCGTCTGTCTGTCTGTCTGTCTGTCTGTGCACGAGGCTACAGCCTAAACGAGTGGATGGATTTAGATCAAACTTCATATATAGGGTCTGCGCGATAATCCCTAGAGGCGAAATTGGAATTTTCATTCTAACCTCAAAATTAAGGGTAGTTTACTTAAGGCTCAGTTAAAATGGATTTTCTCGAAAACGGCTCCAACGATTTTGATTAAACTTCATATTTGAATTAGTCTGGTCAATTTCAATCAGAGTATGTATCGTGCTGCTTACCAAAATTGGCAACAATGGTACTTTACTTATAACCAATTTGGCGAAAAGTCAATTTGCGAGAAAACTGCTTCAATTATTTAGTTCAAATTTCACATTTGGACTAGTACAGGGTAATGCAACACAATGGCGTACCACGTTTTGGTCTGAGTATGATATAACGGTACTTACGACCAAGGTGACTAAAAGCCGATTTGCTTGAAGGTGCCTTCAACGATTTTATTTAGATTTTGACATATGATTAAACATCTCAAATTTTATCAGGAACTGTATCACATTTTTGCCCAAAAGTTAGTATAACGGTATTTTTCGAGAAATCGAGCAGTTGGAGCCAATTTATTCGAAAACGGCTCCAACGATTTTTATTAAATTTTATATTAGAATAAGCCTTTTCAAACCCTATGAGATGGCATACAACGTTTTTGACCAAAATTGTTTTGAAAGGTACTTTACTTACAGCCATTTTCATAAAAATACGCTTTTCTCGAAAACTTTTCTCGATCGTTACTGTTTTATTTTCATATATAGGCTTCTTTTACAAAACTCTATAAGATGGCATACCACGTTTTTGGTTAAAACTGCCTTAAATTCCACTTTCCTTACAACCAGCTTAACAAAAACACGATTTTCATATCATATTAATAGGCAAACATGAATTTTATCCCCACTTCTTATCCCTACACGCACACTATAGTGAACCAAAAAATATGTATGTATTGTACTTGACTTCTTGCAACATCCCACCGCAGTGTTGCTGCCAAGGTTTGAGAATATACAAATTCTGTATAATATTGCCATTATTACTAACAAAATATATCCCAATGGCAGTGGAACTGTGTTGCAGAATCAAAAAGTTGAAATTTGTTGTATATGTAGATGCCCTGTTGTCGAAAACTATCAACATACCCATTTTTAAGAAAACGAAGCATCACATTTAAATTAATAATCACTTTTGATACGTATCTATTACTTGGCAACACTTTAGAACACAGCTGTTGTCATGGAAACGTTTTGTTTTTCCTTACGATACAGGTTTTGATTGGTGCGCACGTGCTACTGGATTTGTCTGAAATTCATTTTCATTGGTTAAAAGACAGAGAGAGAGAAAGAAAATATTGTTACACTTTTAGGGACTTACTTTGGGTTTTCGCATATTCACCGGAGTTCAAAGGCAATGAATTTATGAGTGAAATTGAAGGAAAAGTAACGACGATGCTTAATTTTCAAGAGGTTTATCAAATCCTACAGATGATATATGTTCATTATGTTCATTAAATAATAATTACAAACATGTACCTTGTTACCAATAATGGCACTTTTATTCAAAGCCACAAATTGTATACATTTTACTTTACTAAGATATGTACGTTTTCAAAGACTGTTGGGTGTTCGTGCAAAATTTGATACTTAGCTCCCGGAAGTCCATCAAATTTGCACGATTCAATTTGAATTCTTTATTGGAATGGAACCAATGACGTCATCAGTTGGAAATCTCTTTTAACTGGAAGGAACCATATATAATTCCAGACCACGACTTTGGATATACTATTTCTCTTCTTCGTCTTCTTTCATGAAAGCCATACAATTATGTATACGTTAAAAAACTCTATGCCCATAGACAATACAGACCACTGCTTGATATCGGCCCATCATTTGTTTCGGACATCGATAATGAATTCTAAACAAATATCTATATAGACAAAGTCGCTTCAACCCCCCAATCTTATTACTTAAACAGTATAACTTATTAACTTGTCCAATGTCTCAAAAGTAAACGCCCCTGTCCTTCTTCCTTCGTGTCTGAGTGAGAGAGGACGGATCCCAGAACACCCAAAACTACCTTTGGATTTCACTCGGCGCCTTTCACTCCCTTCGATCCCGGGGACGCTGCTTCCAGCTGTCTAGACCAAGCGTTTTGCTATCCCCAATGTGTTGATTTTTATAACGCAGGTTCGGTTTTACTTGTCATCTCGAATCTGGGGGCTGTAATTCGATGATCCTCTTTGCTCGAATATTATTGTTCATTCGTTCGATATGGCCCAGCCATTGTAGTCGACGTTTTTGGCAATGTGTACATTCACATTCACATCCATATTCACATCTTGGTACGGTTCACAGAGTTCGCGGTTGCATCTTCTCCTCCATTCGATACATTGATTTTTTCTTGGTCTTTCCTCCTTCTAACTCCATAGTCCATTTATACTCGACTCTTGCTATTGTTATACTAGCTTCAGCAATAATTTTGTCTTATATATATTTAAAAATGGATGGAATGCATCTGTGTATAGGAGGTCAAACCGTTCTACACACCAATTTTTCCTGGAGAAATAACCCATGAACGTGATCCACAATTTTGGTTCATCCAACTCCAACCATAGGATTCCATTCAGTTAGCCACAGTTTCATCAGGGCAGCCACCTTACTTAATCTAGTCATCCCTAATCATCAATAATCAATGATCAGACTTGTTAGATTTTAAAACAAAAGAAAAACCAAAAACTTTTACGATGTTTGATGTATTGTCTTAAAATACACGAAATACTTGATGCTTCACCAGCTTTTGCAAAAAAAATCTATTCTTCGTCATCATTTTATAAAAGTTATTGCAATGTTTAATGTATACGCACGGTTTCAGTTCTGATGTTGTTTTGATTACATACCAAGTGAAAGCAAAATTTATTGGAATATCTACTTCAGTGCATAAATTTGAATACGAATTTATTTCAACTAAAATTCATAATGACAGGCGAGCGGAGATTATGTTCCCCTCATACAGTTGGGATAAGGGAGTGCTTGTGGCGGCGGCGACGGATGTACGGGATAGTACAAGTTTATTTGATATTTACATTGCTCCTTTTCGCATCATATTATCGTTTTGACATGGTTTAGTCGACTGGAAAATTGTTTTTAGTTGCAAATTGCTCATGTGTACATATGCTCCGATTGGGTTGTGATCTTGGCACCAATGATTTGCAGTTATAATGGCACTAGTTCGGCAGCCGCTGTCCGTACAGTACTTTTTCAGGGTCTTAAAAAGTTCGTATATATTTTAATGTGATTTTTGAAGCAAGTGCATACATACATACATATGTATGTACATATGTTTATAGACATATTCTTTGGGGTATTTGGATTAATTACATTGGTTAACCTAGCTTAGATTAAGACAGGTTTGCGATAAACTAACTTCTCATATCCACATGGAGATTCTAGAGACCTGTAAATCCCTACATAAATCCAAGTTGTAAGAAACAGGGCATACCATCTTTAATGTTGGTATGTGATTTCCATATGTGAGCTATTTTCATTTAATTTTGTCCTTTACAATTTATTTGGACAAGTTTTTGAATACAACATCCATCAAGTGGCTGGCGTACACTTTGCCTTTCGAATAACCCCACAAAAAGAAGTCTAAAGTGGTCAAATCTGGAGATCTTGGTACCCAGTCAATGTCGCCATGCAGTGTGGCACGCAGCCGCACGGTCTTGTTGAAACCAGTAACCGCCCAGACCTTTTCGACACATTTGTGGGCAGACATTATGAGTCAACATCCACCGATATCGATTCTCATTGGCTGTTTTCCCTTGTCTAAAGAAAAATGTCCCAATTACTATTTTGCACAAACGCCGGTCCAAAAAAATAGTTCTTGGTTATGTATGTATGGCGTTCCATGAATCTCATGTGGGTTCTCCGTTCCCGAAATGAGGCAATTTTGCTTGTTAACGACGCCAGAGGGTGCGAAATGGGCCTCGTCGGTCATCAAAATTTGTTTACAAAAATCAGGTTCAATGTCAACCATTCCAGCGTAGGCGGTCTTCTATTTGCAATATTCTTTTTGGATCAATTGCACTTTAAACGGAAATAAATGCAAATCATCCTTCAAAATGCATGTGGGTTCTCGGCAAAACTTTCTCTAACCGTTTCAATAACCTTGGGGGTTAATGATGTCAACGATTTCCCATGGTCCCATACTCAACAAAATTAGATAACAAACGAGGTGTTGTCAGACGGTGTTCGTTGGTCACAATATTTTCGACGATATAAACGTTGAATTAATACAACTGGACGATTTTTTTCATCTATAGCGTCTCTATTTCGACTCGTTGTTTCGAACTGAATTGATGTTTCAAAAACATACCTACTCAAGTCAATCGATTGATAAATGTCAAAGACATAAAAGATTGCGCATCCTGTATATAACCGATATTTTCAGTGGCCAAGACTCACATTTGTTGTTGGTGCAAATATTAATGATGTCGAAGTCGGCAGTGTACGGTACCAAATTCAAGTCCGTTTAATGAGTCATTGATTCGTTAGAACCTGGAGAAAAGTGGAAGGCTCAAATTAACATCAAAATGGAGAACCGCAATAAAATTAGTAAGCAAGAGTCACAGATGACTTACAGATCCAGAAAGAATCAAGATAACCTTTGCGACAACCTCAAAACGATGTCAAGCGGCTAATTGGAAACGAGAGCACCAGCGACGTTTTTAAACTATTCACTCAAGAAAAGATGCTCCATACCTGTGTGATCTCCACAACCAAGGACGGCGGTGGTTAAGTTATGGTCAGTTATTGTCGTCTGCAACAATGGAATCATAAGTAAAGAGAATCTATAGAATGCCTAGATAGATAGAATGATTTTGTATTAATAAAATAATTAAATTTAAAGCAAATGTTAATATTTTCTTGTAGTCAGGGTCCTTCGATGATCATACACAATTTATTTTTTTTTTCATCCAGGTTGCTTCTTAAAAAGAAGCTTCTTTTTGGATCCTTTTATTATAACGATTTAGGTAATCTAATAAAAGTAGATATCAAACATATCCAAAAACAGGTTATCAGAAAATCAAAATAGTTTAACGAGTAAGCTGGCGCAGTCACTTCCACCAAAACAGTCAATTAATTTGAAAAGCAAATTTTGAGAGATATCTTGTTTTATGTAATTAGTATTTCATATGCGCCCTTTTTTTCATAAATGAGTGGCTTTACGCTGTTAGGCATTGAATTTATTAAGGCTTCGTCCATAATTTAAGTTTCTTCGTTTTGGAACCATACCTCAAAAATTTCTAAGAACATGTTTTCTGTTGTGTTTGTTAACCTTTTTTTTGTTTTTTTTTGTTAACCTCGCTTTTAAAATGGCACATAGGCCACGATTCGTGGTAAAATGTTTATTCTAACCTCAAAATGAATCATTTACTTATTACCAATTTTAATAAAAATCAATTTTCTCTAAGAAGCAAAAAGAATTTACTGACGTTAAAATTTGGTGAGGAATTCGACTGAACATTAAATAGCACCATGGCCGCTTCATGGGATGTGTTGTATTTAATTAATCTTCTGTTAAATCTCGCTGATGTTATCAGTTCAATGTTAATGTTGTAATTCCACTTTAAAGAAGAGCAAATATATCAATCGTGTATAGTTTGTAAATTTATAGTTTAAAGATGGAAGTATGTATGCAAATATGATTCATGTAATTTATTTTTACTGTTTAAATAAACATTATTTAAATCTGCTTATTTAAAAAAAAACAGATGAAATCATTACCTTTAATATGTTGGGTAATACATTTATGTAAATTTTAAGCTCGCAGGTACAATTCAATTAGCTTTATTGCATTAAATTTGATAAGTACAATTGAATAAACTCAACCGACATGTTAAAACCCATTGGCATGGCAAAAGGAACATTTCCAATCCCGACAACAAAAAATACAAAAAGAAAAAAACGTCCAGAACATTCGTGTTTAAGTGGAAAAAGGGTTCCAATGAGCCTATATATTGTTTCTCGATTTGTTTATCTACTCTGCCTCTCCATGCGGGTGCATTTAATTAAATTGAAATAAACAATATTAAATAAAAAAAAAACAAAATAAACGTAAACGAGGAGATGGAGAAGAGAAGTACATTTTAAACCATTAGGTTTCCTTTTCACCAGAAACCACTTGACGATACAGAATGCGTGACTAAACACGAGTATTTAATCCCAAATGGAAAAGGAACACAGGGAAGGAAAAAAGAAACCAGAGAAAGAATTGGAAAACACCACTAGTTGAACTAATGTATATTCGGTTTGCAAATGTGGAAAAAGATTCCAGTTCATTGCCTCAGAATGGATTGGAGAAGATGATGGCTCTTGTTTTCCTTCACCTGATCGGCTAAGTCGTTAACCTCCCTCACCCATTGCCATACGACTGTTGAAAAATGGGTAAATTCAGTGGTATTTCTGTATCTTTGGTGGCGTGCCTTCGAAAATTTTCTATCAAATGTACCTGCATTCACATATACCCACGTTGGATGGACAGATACAATCCGCACTTGACGTAAATTTCTCTGGCATAATAATTCCACTGGGAAATTGAATTGAAAATATTTAAGTGGATTGGACAGTTTGAGGTCACCATTGGAATAAACGACAAATTTGCATGTCTTATCACAAGACGTTCAATTTAACACAATCGATTCTCCGTACTACTTAGCCACATATATATATATACATATAAACTATAATTTATTAGATCCGTTGGGAATACATTCAACGCTAAATATATTTGTGATAATTATATGCTTCTGCAGCTGAATTAAAATTTTGACTTTTTAATTTATTAAATGATCTTCTGTGTCTAGACTGGATTAGTGAAACCTTTAAAAATTTGTACTTTGGATTGCACCATTACGAACAGTATCAATTTATTAGACATTAGGAGCCGAGTTGTAATTTTATTATTAAAACCATAAAATACATTTCACAGTTGAATATAATTGTGTACATATGCAGATTTCTATTTGTTGATAGCAAAAATAGTTTACAGGTACCGTCTTATTTTTAGTATACCCTGTACTAATTGTATGATGGCTGGATGCTGTAGGAATAGGGTAGGTTCTGATTGGCTTCAACTTGGCGACGTCCAGTACTGTAACTGTTACTACACATCAATTGTGCTTATTTTACCTCTAAGTGGTAGCCACCGGGTACTGGTTGATGTCCATCCGGACGCGACTTGCTAAACTTATAAGCGCGAGTGTTGAACAAGAGAAAATTGCAGCACTATAAACACGACAGCGGACGAAATCTCTCGATGGGGTCAACGGTGGCGTCAGAGCTTTAAGCGGAAGCAGAAACTTTATCCGGACTACTTCGACATCCTCGGAGCCTAGGCCGGTAAGGATTTCCAAAAATAGGTCAGGTTTTTGGAAAAGAGACGGTGGCGGACGAGCCTTTATTAGGCCAACGACAGCGCTCACATCCCCGAAGCGGATTACTGACATCGGTTTTCTCAATCGGCCCCTTGTCCTAGGGGTTTCACCAAAAGGAACTGGCCCTCCAGGTTGGGGGTTGTGATGTCGGGGTAACTTCCCTACCACGTATAAAAACACCAGTTACGAGAGAGATACGCGCCTCGGAATTAAATCAACCTCCTCATAAAAGATCACGACCCGGAACGTGCTGCTCAAAAACTTGAATCTGTCCTCACGCGGTACAAGACAGATATTACCGCGATCCAGGAGATACGATGGATAGGATCAGGAATACAAAAACGACACAATTGCGACATTTATTACAGCTGCCACAAAAGACTGCACATGTTAGGATGCGGATTCGTCGTGGGAAATCGGCTACACTCAATGATAATTGACTTTAAGCCGATCAGCGATCGCCTGGCTGTGATCCGCATCAAAGCCACATTTCAAAACATCAGCTTAATATGTGCACACGCCCCTACCGACGAAGCTGAAGACTCTATCAAGGAGGAATTTTATGACCTCCTGGACGGAGCCTACGGAGCCTGTCCGGAGTATGATGTCAAAATCGTACTCGGAGACTTCAATGCCAAAATCGATAAGGAAAACATCACTGGCGGATTAGTCGGAAAGTACAGCCTCCACGCTACGACAACGGCTTCCGACTTTACAGCAGCTCGTAATACGGTGATAAGTAGCACTAGGTTTCAAAGACTACGAATCCACACAGCAACCTGGCTATCTCCAGATGGTCGTACCGCCAACCAAATCGACCACGTGCTAATCGATGCGAGGCACGCATCCAGCATTCTAAATGTGCAAACGTTTAGAGGGGTAAATGTCGACTCTGACCATTATCTTGTTGCAGCCAAATTCAGAGCTCGACTATCCAACGAGAAGAAGCTGCGAAATGCCCAGAAGAAGAAATTCAACGTTGGAAGCCTTAGCACGACTGGAGTGGCCAGAGTCTACAGAGAGCGTCTGAGTGAGACTCTCTCCGCTGTGCATTCACCTTCCACAAATGCCAACAACCAGTGGAACCAGTACCGCGACATCATCAAAGAGGTAGCCGAGACCACCATAGGTTACCAACCACCACCTAAGAGGAGCCCTTGGTATGATGATGAATGCGTACGTCGGAAAAAGGTGACAGAAAACGCACACCTACAAATGCTGCAGCGGAAAACAAGAGCAGCAAGGGAAGAGTATCGAGCCAGAAGAAGGGAAGAGAAAAAGATCCTGCGTAAAAAGAAAAGGACCCACGCAGTCCACCCACACGCTCAAGGGTATCGAAGAGTCAGGAACAGGAACAACACCCGAATGTTTTTAAAGAAAGCCAAGCAGCTGGCAGCTGATGTTTTTAAGGAGCATTTCCAGCTGCTACTTAATGGGCAGCAAATTGAGCGAGTGATAGGGCAAGAAGAGAACCCACGTCCAATCAATGAAGAAGGCATCCCTCTCCCCAGTTTTGAAGAAGTTGACTTAGCTATCAAAAAGCTGAAGAACAACAAAGCCGCTGGCTCTGATGGTCTACCAGCAGAGCTTTTCGCACATGGTGGTGATGTTTTGGTAGGGTGCATGCACCAAATCATCAACCAAGTATGGGTGGATGTCCGATGACTGGACTATCAGCTCTATATGCCCCATCTTCAAGAAAGGTGATCCTATGTCTTGCAAGAACTACCAAGGCATATCCCTGCTAAATGTCGCGTATAAGATCCTATCCAATGTACTGTGCGAACGTTTGAAACCTTTCTGCAACACACTAATCGGCACGTACCAGTGTGGCTTCCGGCCTGGCAGATCGACGATCGACCAAGTTTCCACGCTAAGGCAAATATTGGAAAAGACCAACGAATTTCAAGTCGAGACCCACCACCTCTTCATCGACTTTAAAGCCTTCTTCGACGTGTGCCTTCTTCAATCTAGTGCTGGAACAGATAGTGCGCAGGGCAAGTGTCAACACGGAAGGCACTGTCTTCAATATATCTGTCCAGCTGCTGGGATATATAGACGACATCGACATCATCGGTCGCTCCCAGCGTGCCGTTATAGAAGCTTACACGGCAATTGAAGAAGAGGCGAAACGAGTTGGCCTTAAAGTAAATGAGGACAAGACCAAGTACCTGTTGTGAACAAACAAAGAAGCATCGGTCCACCGCCTAGGACAAAACGTCACTGTTGGCAACAGTAACTTTGAGGTAGTTAGGGAGTTTACCTACCTCGGAGTAAATATCAACTCCACGAACGACACCTTAGTGGAGATTCGACGAAGACTTATCCTAGGAAACCGCTGCTACTTCGGTTTGGCAAAACAAATGGGTTCAAAACTCCTGTCTCGGAAGACGAAATGTATGCTCTACAAAACTTTGATCCTGCCAGTTCTGCTATATGGAGCCGAGTGCTGGACGATAAGCAGGAAAGCAGAGCACATGTTTGGTACTTTCGAGAGAAAAATTTTTCGTCGAATTTTCGGTCCCATATGCGAGGAGGGCGAATGGAGGAGAAGATACAACCGCGAACTCTATGAGCTGTACCAAGATGTGGATGTAGTCCAAAAAGCCAAAATACGTCGACTACACTGGCTCGTCCACATCGAGCGAATGGAAAATAATGCTCCAGCAAAGAGGGTCTTCGACTTACAGCCCCCAGGTTCGAGACGACAAGGAAGACCGAACCTCCTTTTTAAAGACCAAGGTATCGCGGATGCCAGAGCGCTTGGTCTGGACAACTGGAAGCAGCGTGCCCGGGATCCAAGAGAATGGAAGGCTACCGTGTCTCAGGCAGGGACTCTTCACGGGTCGGGAGCCCGTTAAGTAAGTAAGTAAGTACTAATTGTATATTGAGTTTGAAACTGAGTTTTGTAGTACACAGTACTAAAAGTAAAATTTATTTTAGTTGTTATGTTGCAGCAGCTGTCAAAGATAACAATGACATCCTCAAATATTCAGTAAGCTTTGGTATTCCGCCGTGCATCGTTTAAAGTTTACTGAACGTGCTCAGTTGTAAAACCGCAATGTGAATTAGGCTAGGCGCGCACATGCAATTTCAATCGCGCGACTACTTAGTCGCAAAAAATGAAGCACACTCTTATAAATATGAATGCGCGCACAGAACACCTAACAATCGAAGCGATTATAATGCCGCAATTTGTTCCATTTTTTAATCGTGCGCGCCTAGCCTTACGTCGTGAGGTCGGTCGCCATCCTGACTAGTTCCGTAGATAAATTTGGACCTTAAGCCACCAACCAGACAGAGATTGGTGCGAAACGAAGAAAACATAGCCGCCGCCGTAGCGGCCAGTATCGTAGAAGACCCAGAAATGTCGATTACGCACCGATTACCTGAATTGGGTATCGGCAGAGAGTAAACCCAGCAAATTTAGCGGTTAGATTTTAGCCTACAACCGTATAATATTGTGCTGACGTAGGATTTGAAGGCGGATGACCATAGACAACGCTGTGAGTTCGCTAATTGTGCAAGTGTTCGACCAAGCATCAATGTATTCACAAAGATTGACTGTTTGATGCGATTTTTGGCATGGCGGGATCATCCGACCTTTTTTCTCAAAATGAGGACGCGGACATCGTTACCGCCAATCATCTCAGGTATAGAGCGATATTAGCCGACTCTCATTCGACAACATCGATAGATCCAAGCTATGTTTCCAACAAGACCTTTCCTAACAAACCAATTACTTTAGACGAGCTCGAGGCCAACATTCGAGACCCTATTACCGGAATAATGCCGACCGCTTGAAGCACTACCAGTAAAGCCAAGGGGGGCCATTTGAATGACATGCTACACATAATGGCATGAATAGCTTCAAAGTGAGAATAAATGTTATATCTTTTGTTTTATTTAATGTTTCTTTCCTATCGTTCAGATCTGGTCACCCTATACTTGCAAAACCAACATTGCTGACAAATATGTTTGTCACGTAACGTAAACTATTCTACAGTAGAATTATAAGTCTCTATCTTCATTTGTTCGAATAAACAGAGATAAGAATCATCTAGGAGCCATTGGATGTAGCTTTGTAACATCTTCAAACGTACGAAGTTATCCCAGTAATTCCACTAAAAAAAGGAGTCTCTGTACAATTGAGACATACTGATCAGGAATAAATGTATCTACTTTTACACATATGTATGTTTATATTATATATGTATGTATTGCTTGCAACTCACTGCCACATAAATTTACTTTGAAAATGGTACAAAAAGATTCGCTTTGGGTAAAAAATTTGAACAAGCTAAGTTCGAACTATGTACGAACTGAGAACATAAGACAAACGGCATGGATAATAAGATTATAGAATTGCTTTAACAATTTAAATTTAAGCTACCACTGGAAGAGGATACAAACAACAAAGAAGGCAGGTTCTACAAAAACCTTGATTTCGTAAAAGGATATTCAGTACTTCACTGACTGTAACAATAAAAATAAAATAATTTGTTTTAAAGTTGCTTACGTAATCTTTGAGAAGTCGATAATATAAAACATTTCATAAGTAAATGCCATATTGTTAAAGAATTCAGGTACAAATACTTTGAGAAATTCCACATTTTGTAGAAGAGGAAATAATGGAATTGCTAACCGGATTATTCAGTAACTGGGAACCTAACAAGTTACCTATTACAAATAAGAATAAATGAAGTATTTAGTCAGACTTCGACAAACGAAAGTCAAACGAAAGTCCTATGTTCCTAAACTTAAAACTTCCACGATTGAAATTGTTAAAAATTGTTAAATGTTGAATATGTAATAAAGAACTTGTTACTTATTTACTTACTTACATATGTATGCACATTAAAGGGTCTATTTCGATTGTTTCTTTATGCTATTCTAAGGGTTTAACCAAGTCAATCTAGTACGTAAAATAAAACAATTTCATACAAAAATGGATATATATACATATGTAAGTAGAGTTATCAATAGTTACATACATAAAAAAGAGAAAACAAACATACATTGTAACAATTTCATAGTTACAAAGTATCAATTTCTTTAAAACACATTTCAATTGTTTATAAAAAAAATGTTATTTGAACATCCTAATCTACCCACTGACAGCGTAGACAGTAAAGTAGGCGTGGCATTCCGCATTTCGATGGAATAATAGTCATAACATTGTACGAGTTTACTCAATGTCTTGTTTTAAAAAAAACGCCTTTAAAAAGTGGGCGTGGCCAGGTAAAGTATTTGAGTGAATTATAGAAAATTATAACGCCTATTACTTTGCTTAAATAATTTTTTCTCAATTTCTAGTAAACATTTTGAAAAAAAAAAAGTTTTATAAAAGTGGGCGTGGCAATTCCAAAATTTGTGGTAACCCACACATCAAATTTTATCGAAATCGTTAGAGCCGTTTTCGAGAAAATCCATTTTAACTGAAATCGGCCTTAAGTAAACTACCCTTCATTTTGAGGTTAGAATGAAAATTCAAATTTTGCCTCTAGGGAATATCCCACAGACCCTATATATGAAGTTTGAAGCAAATCCGTCCAGCCGTTTAGGCTGCAGTCGAATATACAGACTGACGGACAGACAGACTGACAAACAGACAGACAGACAGACAGACAGACAGACGGAATTGCCGGACCTACTTTTTTGGACTTCTCCATCATAGTAATGTCAAGTTTGATTAAAATCTCGAGTTCGATTTTTTCACGATTGCAATACTTGCCCTATAGGTAGGTGCATGTAAAAACAGAGAAATACCTAGCGCAAAAGTTATTCAAGCAGACTCGAACCATAGTAGTATTTTCTAAGCATAGATCCTGGGACTGAAAGGCTCCTGTGAAGTGCTATGAAGGCAATATAACTTGAGAATATAACATTTTTCACTGACTGGAAGGTAGCGATAAAACGATATCTGATATACATAGAAATAAAATCGAAGCTCAAGATTCGAATAGAATGTTCTATGTGTACATACAAAAAGATGGCCCGAAATGTATCACACTGCGTAGATTTCCTGGTCGAGCTTCACGCACTGGACAAACATTAAGGCCTTTTGCAGCTCGACACTTCAACAACACATGATAGAAAGGACCCGGAATGCCTTGTAGTGCTCGTTTCAATGTCGTTGCTGTGGAGGTAAGAACGGGGAATTCGACCGCTCCAAACTTCATTTGCTGGGATTTTTTGGATTCAAGAGTCTATGAAAACAACCCACAGCATGTATAGATTGGTTGAGTGTTCTTGGGGCACATCTGTAGAGGTTGCAATGATTGCCCAAGCCACTTCCACTTAAGAAACAAGTTGTTTGGAAGATATTTCTTTTAGCTATCCAAAAAGTCGGTGAACTATCTTAGATCTGCAGATACATTAAGCCGACAGGATGGTTCATATTCCGGACACATTGAGTAAAGTAAATACTCGAATCATAGACTTCTTTTGAATAGGGTATGATAAGGGATACACCTTTTCATTGACCTGACTGTGGAGGAGTTTATCAACAGTCAAGCAGCTATAAAAGCGATATTTGCTACGGAAATCAGATTTAAGTACGGCAAGGAGGGGTTAGTCACCATTTAACCAAGCCAGATATGAACCTACCTACCTACATATGTACATACTTAGGGTAAGGTTAGGTTAGTTTGGGGTTTATTTAAAGATTTGAACTTTAGTTTAGACTAGTAAACAGCAACTTTTCTTTTGGCCGTAAATGCATTTAATTCAACAATCTTGGTCTTAACTATTAATATTAAGCCATACAAGCTTAACTAATAAGCAGAATATTAGTTTTTTCAAACACAAAAATTATTCAATTATATTTGGTTTACAAATAGTATTTTGTATCATAATTTGGCGACATTGATGTTTGACAATCATTCACAATCATTCACGTAGCACGAATATTGATCCTGATCAGAAGCAGGTTGTAATAGGATGTGTGTGTGGGTCATGGTTGATAATAAAATATGGCTATTATTATTGCGTTACGCAAAATCTAATGCATACATACATATGTACATATGTATATGAGTTTCCATTGTGCTAATATGTAGATAAAATTAAACGAATGATTTTCTGCTCCTTATTGTGGCATCATCCACTTTACGGACTGATTGAAATTGTATGTATGTATTTACAATCATACCTACATTGTTAAATTAAATGTTGCAAAATTAAACCCAATCCGCAGAATCAAATGATAGATACATCCATTCCAATTGAATGAATTGACAGAGTGTTTTGTTGCAATTGACCAAATATTTGTGGTATTATTCACAACCATTACTCCGAATGATGAACTCGGTCTGTCAAATGCGGAAAATTAACTGAAAGGAAATGGAAATTATTAAAATACTTGTGTGGACCTTATGCATTTTTTTTCATGTTAAATTGGCGAACCGACAGACAGGATTTTGTGGCCAAAGGCGAGTGTACTTTGTGGCGTCCACTCCCATACAACTGGAACATGCACAACGAGCTTGAAAAGAATTTGTCATGTTGAGACCGACATCTACTCATCCTCCTCTCTAGTACAGTACTCACATAACAAGTACAACATGATCCAGCAACGAGTCCTTCTCGCATTGTCAATTTTGTTGCTGGACACAAAATATTTACTGAGTGAGGCGGCTAGATAAACCGAAAAGGCGAAAATTGAAATATCTATCAATTTATTCGAGTTTTCAGCACTTGCAGTGATGATACTGCGGGAATGGTATTTACACTCTTTGCTCGGGTCGATGGTGGATGATGATGTGGCTGTAAAAGCAGCAGCATCCACTCTGCTGGACAACCAGTAATGGAAAATCGATGGCAATTTGTACTCTCGCAAAAGTTATCATTGGTCGCATCACTTAAAACATGAATATTCCCCGTACAGGGATACGCCTAATTAAACTTTCGATTAATCATTCGCATACTTCAGCGAAACATCAAATTAGTTCACATACATACATACAGGCAGTACCAAAATCCCTGTTGCTTGCTGCTTATTGTTATGTTTTGTTTGTAAGGCGTATGTACATACATACATACGTATGTACTTATATATATCGATAGGTTATTTCATAGAGGAAGAGCATTATTTTTGCCAATTCCTTTAAACATCGATAGAAGACCGCTCCAGGTAAAAAACTGCATTAAGCAACACAACTTCCGAACCGAAAAGCTAAGTGATTACCGCCGCCGGCTTCGATACGGAAACACAATATTTATTTACCAAGGCATAATCTCTGAAATAGCCAGAAGTCGTCAGAAAAGTATCCCGACTGGAAAAATAACCCCGGCAGTGAGTTTGAGTTGTGGGGCAGAGGCAGCATAAGGGTGACACCTCACGAGTTTTGGCTAATGGTCTACATTATTCGTTTGGGTTGTAGTTACGAAATCCGTATCTGCATCTGTATCTACTCGAAATCGAATATTAGCACTCTTATGGAATGTCAAACCTAATTATAAGTCCTTTATTTACCACGGCCTTATAAAGTTTCCTTAGCCAATGGTCGGTCAGTCGTGCAGATACTCTGTACACGTTTGTATGCATTTGTTTTGAAAGGATGAATAACTTCCGTTTTATTTTTAAATCCAGAACACAATGGATATCCATAAGGAAAGAATGTACATAGTAGATATTTGGCTTTTATATGCGAACGTATTCAAAAAGCTATTGTCCCTGGCTTCCGTTCTAATACAATCCTGAATATGGAGATAGTCGGATGACATTCGATTAAGTTTGTGCGAATATTTGTCCACTCAACACAATGATGGACTATGAACGAGGTAGGGAGGTCAGAAGGAGAGTAGTAACGTATAAAATAAGATTGAGGTGTGTCAAAGGCAAGAGGGACAAAATTGCCCGGAGCCAGACATTTAAGAATGATTCGCTTTGCTTGGGGTGTAAACCGACCCATATTCTCCTCATCTCTCTGTCCTAGATGTACTTCGTTCATTATTTATATTGTAGCCGTAGGCGTGGTTGGAATTAAAAAGGCTTAAAATAATACTGCCCACAGATATTTGGTCTTACTATCACTGGGCCTTAGGAATGTTATACGGGATACGAATAGACATTGGGACTACTTTTAAATAAGCTATTACACATTAAAGAGAACCCTTTAGTCTTTGTTCATTCAAACAATAAATAAAGCAAACTCAAATATTCAATCTTATCTGTTGCAAAGACTAATTAAATGGGAGTGACGAAAGTATTTATAAAAGCTTATGGGACACTTTATTGTATTTTTTTCTTTAATTTGAACTATTTTTGAAAGTCTCATCATATTGACTGTTTAAAAATTTGATTGTATTTTATTAAAAGAAACAAGAAGAACAAAAAATACCATTCGATGAATCTGTCCCACCTCTGGGGCTGGTCGTTACTGTCACCGGGATTGGTTTCCACTACTCACTTAAATAGACAGAACGTGGTATTATTTTGTTCTTTCTGCGTGTCATTATTTTCTTTATAAAAGAAGTGGAGTTGATAGAAAGAAAAAAAACCAAGAGAAACATAAGACAAAATAATAAGAGTAATAATTTGCCGCTGAAGTACATACATATGTATGTACATGTTTGAATGTTTCATGCTTTTTATGGTCTATAAGCAAAGTAATTATACATTATGTATATTCCAAAACAAGTAAAAAATTTGACTTAGTGATTTAATCACGAAATGATTCGCAGAATTAAGAATTTGGTTATTATGTGCATTTGTCGTTAACCCTAGTCTGCTCCTTGTGTGGAAAACCACACAAAAAAAATTTTACTCATCAATTTTTTCACTTTTTTGTTAACCGATCTTCATAAAACTTCTTGAGAATTCCTAATTCATCAGAAACTATCAAATAACGTATTATTCGAAGTAAAAATATTTCTTGATATCGAAATATTTGAAAACTTACGTTTCTTACCCTCGTGTGTGACTTTCCACACATATGGGATTTCTATGTATTTTGCAGTAGAAATACCATTTTTGTGGTCAAATATCCATTTAATTTAATATTTTGTTAAATATCCATTTAACTTTATAAAATATAAACAAATTAGCTGCTGAAATACATTGGAAGTGATTGTATATGTAACTTGAAAAAGTCGTATCTGCACTCGAATTATTTGTACGGCTTTGCGGGTGCGTATACAGCAGTAAGGGCAGATGAAAATGAGAGAAAAAAGTGTTCATGTAAACTGTAAAAAAACGTACCGATTTCAATAGGTGTAGTCTCAAACATAGTCGATATCTTAGCTCTGAACGCGTGAACTATTTTTAATGATATAAACTCAATTTGTCAAACAAATATGAAAACAATGCGATGAAATTTTTTGCGTGAGCGTGGAATATTTCTTGCAGAACCATACATGGAAATGTTGTCGTCAATAGGTGCCTACATTATATCTTTAGGATTTTCTGACCAAACTGTATCCCTAACGAACAACTCTATCAGAGCACGGGCCATGAACCTATAGGCACAACAATACGACGACGGAAGTGGCAGTGGATTGGACATACTCTCCGAAAGGGTGACAGGTGACAATGGAACCCGCTTACTCAGGATGGCAGGATATGCGCCAGTCCTAGGCGTACGTGACGCAGAACAGTTGAGAAGGAAGCACGGGAACTGGGAAAGAGTTTGGGAGAACTGAGACTCATTTCCAGAAACCGCACAGGATGGCCCATAGGTATTGTCGATGCCCTAGAACCCACAAGGGAATACAGGACTTAAACATACATGGAAATGAAAAGGTATGCCACGAACCAAATCAGCGGTTTCTTTACTTGCCTGCTTAGCAGAGAATCACTAAATAAATGAGTGAGGAGGCCAAAGTTTCATTAGTCCAGGGCACTTCCTCAACACAAGCTTGTGAATCTTCAGTGCTCGTTAGAGCGCAACACGAAGATTCCACATTCCTTGAAAAGATGTAAAAGTTTTCCACCGAATATCTAAGAAAAGGCTAGGTGTCACATTTGTTATAGGAAGAAGTCGAAATATTATCGACAACAAACTATGTGCTGTTCCAGCCAAAAAGGTGTTTGTGACATACGCATAAACGAAATGTTTGTACGGAATGTATTGCACATAAACTAATTTTTAGTGGGCTCAAGCATTGGACTACAAAGAAAGAGGTTCAAGTTTCAATACCTAGACAACACCTAAAATGTATTTCACTAGATACATCTCCAGGGTCTCTGACAGACATCTGAGAGTGATAAAGCTTCTCAAATAATAAACTGCCCTTCGAACATACCAATAAACAGTAGGATCTATTCATTCATGCAAATATATCACACCAACACGAATAGTTGTTAGAAGTTTGGTCTCGGGTCCCATTGATCTGTTACACCAAATATTAATTAAAATATTTAGATTAACTGATTTGATGTAACAAATATACCTACAAAATAATATTAAATTTATTATTATTCACGATAAACTATAAATTTAACTACAAAAAATGGTGTTTCTAGTGCAAAATACATGGAAATCCCATGTGTGGAAATCCACACACGAGGGTAAGTAACGTTAGTATTTTTGAGGAGGAGATGAGGGTTAAATTAAAAATAGTTAACTTTCATATTCGTACAATGGAAAAATGAATAGAAAAAAATCAATGTTTACATTGAGATCATATACCTACATAAATTAAATGTGGAGAGCTCTTGCACAGCCATATTTATTCATGTATGTACATATGTATATTGAATAATTATCAAAAAATATAAAACAATGAAACTTTCACAGGATTTTCATACTCGCACACCTCAAATATGTTTTTTTCTAAATCCAAGTAAGTTTGTGGGAATATCTTTCATTAAATTATCTCATTTAGTTTTCGCGACATACCCGAAATTGTATTCAACCGCATTTTTTCAATTCGTCTCAATGTTAAGTCCAAATTCAAGCGATCAAAGTATTGCCGTATCGTCAGCATATATTGCTGCTTTAAATTGGGGAAGAATCGAAAAATCAAATGTGAACAAATTGTATAATACTGCTCAAGAACCGAGAACAGCGTTAACGATAAAGGTAAGATTTTTGATGCTCTCTTTGATTAACTTTTGAGGGAAGGCTTGTGTTCCCAATGTCGAAATTGTCTACAAAGTATTTTATGTCTTCTTTAGACACAAATTCATTTGACGCAGTTTCAGTAGTACTCGCGTCAAAAGTCTGAAGAGCATTCTCTATAAGTGGATTGGTGTTTGTGTTACCTACATATGTAAGTGTTGAGATATAACTTTCCGTATAAAAAATATTGGAATCATTTTTAAGAGAAGTTTATTAGTAAGTTAGTTTGTAATAACTGAATTCCAGACAAAGGTTGGGGACATCGTTGGCTGTTTCTCCTGTTCATATTTCTACATAATTCTAATAAACTCCAAGCTTGATTTTTTAAGCCATCTATATTTTTAAGGGTGGGCACCGTGGGTCAGTGGTTAGTGCGTTGGACTATGGAGCAAAGAGTTCGAGATCGAATCCCAGTCGGCGAACACCTATAAACGTTTTTCACGGCCCTACCTTTCGCGAGCGTCTGACAAACATCCGAGAGTACAACTGTCCTGAGAAAGCTTCTCAAATAACAAATTGCCATTCGGACTCGTAGGCCCCTTCCATTCGTGTAAAGAATATAACACACACAACACGAATGGTTGTGAGAAGCTAGGCCCTGGGTCCCACCGACCTGTAGCGCCAAGTATTTATTTATTTTTATATTTTTCAAGGGACTTTGGGAATGCTATTATTAACTGAGGTAATAATATGTTATGAAAACTGCTGAATAATGAAATCGAGAATATCTTTGATAGAGATAAATATTTGTAATATTTGTTGGAATAGTTCTAAGAGTTCTATTCAATACTGCCCGAAAACTTGTCCACTTTTAAGATCTTGAAAGTATTGCACTTTTTCCACACACGACCGACAAATATTACAAAGAACTAGATTGGGGTTACAGCTAAGCTCACTTAAAGTAACTGGTTGAGATATCAGACTGGACACATTTGTTAATAATAAGTCAATAACGGAGGGAGCATTGTTGTTGTCTGCAGTGGATACTGGAGCTGAAGTGTACTTCCAAGCTTTCGGGCGAGAGATGCTGGTGGTTTTCATTTCTCTATCCACACGCTTCATAGCGGAGCGCATTGGTAGAGGCGGAAAGTTGTTGATGGATAGCAGTGAAATGTTGTTTTTATTGTTATTATTGTTAAAGTTTGAAGAAGGGCCAGGGCGATTGGATTTTAATTACTGTTTTATGCCTCATTTCTATACACACATATGTATATTTATTTCGACTGACGCATGCGTTGTCTGTGGACATGTGATTTTCCTTGAAATTCCCGCAATTGAATACGTCTGGGTTAGTGCAGTCAACAGTCTTGATTGAATAATATGTTTTTATATTGCAATTTCTTTCGCCGTGGCCGAACATTCGGCAGTTTCGACATTGTGCCACTCTGTTCTTCTGTTTTTTTTTATAACTCCAATTAATTTGAGTGTGAATTTTGGAGAAATGTGTCAGCTGATTGATACTTTTTCGTCACCATTTTAACTTATTGGATTTAGGTCTAAGTCTTATTAGTTTACTAGTTTCGCATGCATCTCAGCCATACAAAGCAAGTTCAAATACTTTTCCGGTTTTCAGATATTGATTCATTGATTTCACTTGAATTCACTGATTTTAGTTTTATGAACACAAAATTATATAATTCCATACTTTCACACATAATTTTAATTCCAACTGACGAGTCGATTATTTTCGAGACTTGATTGCCTGTACTGTACTCTAACCATCTATAATTACTTCATATACCCTCTGTAATTATGTATAGTGTGAGATGTAAGGCGAAAACCTGCTATGTCCCCATTACTCGTTCGACGCTTAGCCCGGAAAAGCAAAAAGGAGCCATTTAAACCTGCAAATGATCTCAAAAAAGAACTCAATGTTAAAGCCTATGTACATATGTACGCAGTCCTATTAAAATGGTGATATATTCGAGGAAATTCTGCCAATAACCAGCCTCAACTCTTAAAAATTGTTTTCTAAAACAAACATTTTTTGTACTGGGCTTAATAAAAGACATTAAAAAATATGCTAACCAGGAGTTTCATATTAAATGAAAATTGCTTCTTACCTTGTTCGAAAAGTCTTATTAGTAAAAGACTTGTAGTACATGGCGTTAAAAAAATAATTGAGAAGTAAAATCCAGTTTATCCCAAAGAAGCGTTTTTAATCAAAAGGAAAATTATACCATGCTGGAAAGGCTTTTCCGAAAATTTTTGGTTTGTTTTTTTTATTCCGATTAAAAAAACATGCTTATGTTGCAAGCTTTTGCGTTATATACAAAGATCAATCTGACTCGGTTTTTACAAAATTTGGGACATCTACTGCTTCAGAATCAGCGTTGGAGGATCCTTAGTGGACCTTTTTGATGAGGATGTTTTTGTTTCTTTCCGCCGTTGAAGCCATCCTGAACTAGGTCTGAAGTAACGATTTCCTAAGTCTATAGGTGACATCTCAATCTTCTCAATAAGGACTTGCATGTGAATCATGAAAAACGGAACGCAAAGAAAAAACTTTCAAACATCTACCCTATCCTATTCAGTTTGATACATAGTTTGTTTTAAAAAAGTGTTTACTTCCCGACGGAAGTTTGTTTCAGTTTCTTTGATTTCTTCTCAATTTGTTGCTTTAGTTTCTTTTTGTAGATGATGCTGTCAACCAGATGTGTACGTTCCTCTTCACTATAGCTGGTGATGTTATCTAATGTGACTACTACTAAATCGGTGGTGAGCTGGTACTTTGCCTTAGATAGTTTTAGCGCCTTAACTTTTGGACGGCGCAGCTCTCGATTGTTTCTTGTCTCCTCCAGCCATTTTGTGTTTTGCGTGTATTGTAGTCAAATTCAAATATTCTTGAATGGATCTTCTTACAATAATCGGGACCTCGAACTTGAACACACTTTTATACTATAGCATGAGTTTTGTTCCCAAACTACCTGATGTACATATCTCTGCCTACAAATATGGCTTCTTGTATGAGTGAGCGAGTCAGATAGTATATTCGCATATTTAACGGTTAACTTGCGGTTGTTACTCCAATAAAAAAAATGTATTGTAGGTGATGTTATATTTACCGTTGTTCACGAATTAGCAATATGAGTACTTAACATTTGGGTATATTGTAGCTCTAACATTGTTTTTTTTTTTTTTTCTCCGGACCCTAGCCCATATTTCTGATACTGCGACCTAAAAGATCTATTGTATCTTAGGGTGTAATTTTACTCTAAGAGACGTAGCACCTCCCTAATGGAGTAAAGGATGTCCTTAGTTGCAGAGGTTGTAATATCTGCCGGCGAGCATGTTACCTTGCGGAAGATGCGCCACCTCAACCAATGCAGAGCTGGGTATTCAAAGAGAATGTGCTCAGATGATTCATCATCTTCTGAGCAGAACCTGCATACTATGTCTGGGCATAGATTGAGTTTGTTGACCTTTTTGATGAGGATGTTTTTGCTTCTTTTCCGCCGTTGAAGCCATCCTGAACTAGGTCTGAAGTAACGATTTCCTAATTGTATAGGTGACATCTCAATCTTCTCAATAAGGACTTGCATGTGAATCATGAAAAACGGAACGCAAAGAAAAAAACTTTTAAACATCTACCCTATCCTATTCAGTTTGATACATCGTTTGTAACACAGAGAAATACTCAAGATCGACGCTATAAATTATATATATGAACAAATCGTATGATTATAAAGTCAACAACAGAAAACAGTTATTTAAACAAAAGAACAATTCAGACGAATGGTAACAACAGTCCGCTGAAAATTCACCCATGTGTCGTCACTTACAAAAAAATTTTGTATTTTTCATATCAAAATATTCAAATTTTATTAAGTTCCTACGTATGTGTTTACAATTTAAAATAAATAATATTTAGGTCTTACATTAGATAATTAACAATATCAGTATCATTTTTATATATACAAATGTTTTAAAAAAGTGTTTACTTCCCGACGGAAGTTTGTTTCAGTTTCTTCGATTTCTTCTCAATTTGTTGCTTTAGTTTCTTTTTGTAGATGATGCTGTCAACCAGATGTGTACGTTCCTCTTCACTATAGCTGGTGATGTTATCCCATGTGACTACTACTAAATCGGTGGTGAGCTGGTACTTTGCCTTAGATAGTTTTAGCGCCTTAACTTTTGGACGGCGCAGCTCTTCTCGATAAAGAAATAGATGATACCCCACAGAGACTTTCCTCCTGCATGATTGTTTCTTGTCTCCTCCAGCCATTTTGTGTTTTGCGTGTATTGTAGTCCAATTCAAATATTCTTGAACGGATCTTCTTACAATGATCGGGACCTCGAACTTGAACACACTTTTATACTATAGCATGAGTTTTGTTCCCAAACTACCTGACATAATTTCCTTAGTGGACCTTTTTGATGAGGATGTTTTTGTTTCTTTCCGCCGTTGAAGCCATCCTGAACTAGGTCTGAAGTAACGATTTCCTAAGTCTATAGGTGACATCTCAATCTTCTCAATAAGGACTTGCATGTGAATCATGAAAAACGGAACGCAAAGAAAAAACTTTCAAACATCTACCCTATCCTATTCAGTTTGATACATAGTTTGTTTTAAAAAAGTGTTTACTTCCCGACGGAAGTTTGTTTCAGTTTCTTTGATTTCTTCTCAATTTGTTGCTTTAGTTTCTTTTTGTAGATGATGCTGTCAACCAGATGTGTACGTTCCTCTTCACTATAGCTGGTGATGTTATCTAATGTGACTACTACTAAATCGGTGGTGAGCTGGTACTTTGCCTTAGATAGTTTTAGCGCCTTAACTTTTGGACGGCGCAGCTCTCGATTGTTTCTTGTCTCCTCCAGCCATTTTGTGTTTTGCGTGTATTGTAGTCAAATTCAAATATTCTTGAATGGATCTTCTTACAATAATCGGGACCTCGAACTTGAACACACTTTTATACTATAGCATGAGTTTTGTTCCCAAACTACCTGATGTACATATCTCTGCCTACAAATATGGCTTCTTGTATGAGTGAGCGAGTCAGATAGTATATTCGCATATTTAACGGTTAACTTGCGGTTGTTACTCCAATAAAAAAAATGTATTGTAGGTGATGTTATATTTACCGTTGTTCACGAATTAGCAATATGAGTACTTAACATTTGGGTATATTGTAGCTCTAACATTGTTTTTTTTTTTTTTTCTCCGGACCCTAGCCCATATTTCTGATACTGCGACCTAAAAGATCTATTGTATCTTAGGGTGTAATTTTACTCTAAGAGACGTAGCACCTCCCTAATGGAGTAAAGGATGTCCTTAGTTGCAGAGGTTGTAATATCTGCCGGCGAGCATGTTACCTTGCGGAAGATGCGCCACCTCAACCAATGCAGAGCTGGGTATTCAAAGAGAATGTGCTCAGATGATTCATCATCTTCTGAGCAGAACCTGCATACTATGTCTGGGCATAGATTGAGTTTGTTGACCTTTTTGATGAGGATGTTTTTGCTTCTTTTCCGCCGTTGAAGCCATCCTGAACTAGGTCTGAAGTAACGATTTCCTAATTGTATAGGTGACATCTCAATCTTCTCAATAAGGACTTGCATGTGAATCATGAAAAACGGAACGCAAAGAAAAAAACTTTTAAACATCTACCCTATCCTATTCAGTTTGATACATCGTTTGTAACACAGAGAAATACTCAAGATCGACGCTATAAATTATATATATGAACAAATCGTATGATTATAAAGTCAACAACAGAAAACAGTTATTTAAACAAAAGAACAATTCAGACGAATGGTAACAACAGTCCGCTGAAAATTCACCCATGTGTCGTCACTTACAAAAAAATTTTGTATTTTTCATATCAAAATATTCAAATTTTATTAAGTTCCTACGTATGTGTTTACAATTTAAAATAAATAATATTTAGGTCTTACATTAGATAATTAACAATATCAGTATCATTTTTATATATACAAATGTTTTAAAAAAGTGTTTACTTCCCGACGGAAGTTTGTTTCAGTTTCTTCGATTTCTTCTCAATTTGTTGCTTTAGTTTCTTTTTGTAGATGATGCTGTCAACCAGATGTGTACGTTCCTCTTCACTATAGCTGGTGATGTTATCCCATGTGACTACTACTAAATCGGTGGTGAGCTGGTACTTTGCCTTAGATAGTTTTAGCGCCTTAACTTTTGGACGGCGCAGCTCTTCTCGATAAAGAAATAGATGATACCCCACAGAGACTTTCCTCCTGCATGATTGTTTCTTGTCTCCTCCAGCCATTTTGTGTTTTGCGTGTATTGTAGTCCAATTCAAATATTCTTGAACGGATCTTCTTACAATGATCGGGACCTCGAACTTGAACACACTTTTATACTATAGCATGAGTTTTGTTCCCAAACTACCTGATGTACATATCTCTGCCTACAAATATGGCTTCTTGTATGAGTGAGCGAGTCAGATAGTATATTCGCATATTTAACGGTTAACTTGCGGTTGTTACTCCAATAAAAAAAATGTATTGTAGGTGATGTTATATTTACCGTTGTTCACGAATTAGCAATATGAGTACTTAACATTTGGGTATATTGTAGCTCTAACATTGTTTTTTTTTTTTTTTCTCCGCGACTGCGACCTAAAAGATCTATTGTATCTTAGGGTGTAATTTTACTCTAAGAGACGTAGCACCTCCCTAATGGAGTAAAGGATGTCCTTAGCTGCAGAGGTTGTAATATCTGCCGGCGAGCATGTTACCTTGCGGAAGATGCGCCACCTCAACCAATGCAGAGCTGAGTATTCAAAGAGAATGTGCTCAGATGATTCATCATCTTCTGAGCAGAACCTGCATTCTATGTCTGGGCATAGATTGAGTTTGTTGACCTTTTTGATGAGGATGTTTTTGCTTCTTTTCCGCCGTTGAAGCCATCCTGAACTAGGTCTGAAGTAACGATTTCCTAATTGTATAGGTGACATCTCAATCTTCTCAATAAGGACTTGCATGTGAATCATGAAAAACGGAACGCAAAGAAAAAAACTTTTAAACATCTACCCTATCCTATTCAGTTTGATACATCGTTTGTAACACAGAGAAATACTCAAGATCGACGCTATAAATTATATATATGAACAAATCGTATGATTATAAAGTCAACAACAGAAAACAGTTATTTAAACAAAAGAACAATTCAGACGAATGGTAACAACAGTCCGCTGAAAATTCACCCATGTGTCGTCACTTACAAAAAAATTTTGTATTTTTCATATCAAAATATTCAAATTTTATTAAGTTCCTACGTATGTGTTTACAATTTAAAATAAATAATATTTAGGTCTTACATTAGATAATTAACAATATCAGTATCATTTTTATATATACAAATGTTTTAAAAAAGTGTTTACTTCCCGACGGAAGTTTGTTTCAGTTTCTTCGATTTCTTCTCAATTTGTTGCTTTAGTTTCTTTTTGTAGATGATGCTGTCAACCAGATGTGTACGTTCCTCTTCACTATAGCTGGTGATGTTATCCCATGTGACTACTACTAAATCGGTGGTGAGCTGGTACTTTGCCTTAGATAGTTTTAGCGCCTTAACTTTTGGACGGCGCAGCTCTTCTCGATAAAGAAATAGATGATACCCCACAGAGACTTTCCTCCTGCATGATTGTTTCTTGTCTCCTCCAGCCATTTTGTGTTTTGCGTGTATTGTAGTCCAATTCAAATATTCTTGAACGGATCTTCTTACAATGATCGGGACCTCGAACTTGAACACACTTTTATACTATAGCATGAGTTTTGTTCCCAAACTACCTGACATAATTTCCTTAGTGGACCTTTTTGATGAGGATGTTTTTGTTTCTTTCCGCCGTTGAAGCCATCCTGAACTAGGTCTGAAGTAACGATTTCCTAAGTCTATAGGTGACATCTCAATCTTCTCAATAAGGACTTGCATGTGAATCATGAAAAACGGAACGCAAAGAAAAAACTTTCAAACATCTACCCTATCCTATTCAGTTTGATACATAGTTTGTTTTAAAAAAGTGTTTACTTCCCGACGGAAGTTTGTTTCAGTTTCTTTGATTTCTTCTCAATTTGTTGCTTTAGTTTCTTTTTGTAGATGATGCTGTCAACCAGATGTGTACGTTCCTCTTCACTATAGCTGGTGATGTTATCTAATGTGACTACTACTAAATCGGTGGTGAGCTGGTACTTTGCCTTAGATAGTTTTAGCGCCTTAACTTTTGGACGGCGCAGCTCTCGATTGTTTCTTGTCTCCTCCAGCCATTTTGTGTTTTGCGTGTATTGTAGTCAAATTCAAATATTCTTGAATGGATCTTCTTACAATAATCGGGACCTCGAACTTGAACACACTTTTATACTATAGCATGAGTTTTGTTCCCAAACTACCTGATGTACATATCTCTGCCTACAAATATGGCTTCTTGTATGAGTGAGCGAGTCAGATAGTATATTCGCATATTTAACGGTTAACTTGCGGTTGTTACTCCAATAAAAAAAATGTATTGTAGGTGATGTTATATTTACCGTTGTTCACGAATTAGCAATATGAGTACTTAACATTTGGGTATATTGTAGCTCTAACATTGTTTTTTTTTTTTTTTCTCCGGACCCTAGCCCATATTTCTGATACTGCGACCTAAAAGATCTATTGTATCTTAGGGTGTAATTTTACTCTAAGAGACGTAGCACCTCCCTAATGGAGTAAAGGATGTCCTTAGTTGCAGAGGTTGTAATATCTGCCGGCGAGCATGTTACCTTGCGGAAGATGCGCCACCTCAACCAATGCAGAGCTGGGTATTCAAAGAGAATGTGCTCAGATGATTCATCATCTTCTGAGCAGAACCTGCATACTATGTCTGGGCATAGATTGAGTTTGTTGACCTTTTTGATGAGGATGTTTTTGCTTCTTTTCCGCCGTTGAAGCCATCCTGAACTAGGTCTGAAGTAACGATTTCCTAATTGTATAGGTGACATCTCAATCTTCTCAATAAGGACTTGCATGTGAATCATGAAAAACGGAACGCAAAGAAAAAAACTTTTAAACATCTACCCTATCCTATTCAGTTTGATACATCGTTTGTAACACAGAGAAATACTCAAGATCGACGCTATAAATTATATATATGAACAAATCGTATGATTATAAAGTCAACAACAGAAAACAGTTATTTAAACAAAAGAACAATTCAGACGAATGGTAACAACAGTCCGCTGAAAATTCACCCATGTGTCGTCACTTACAAAAAAATTTTGTATTTTTCATATCAAAATATTCAAATTTTATTAAGTTCCTACGTATGTGTTTACAATTTAAAATAAATAATATTTAGGTCTTACATTAGATAATTAACAATATCAGTATCATTTTTATATATACAAATGTTTTAAAAAAGTGTTTACTTCCCGACGGAAGTTTGTTTCAGTTTCTTCGATTTCTTCTCAATTTGTTGCTTTAGTTTCTTTTTGTAGATGATGCTGTCAACCAGATGTGTACGTTCCTCTTCACTATAGCTGGTGATGTTATCCCATGTGACTACTACTAAATCGGTGGTGAGCTGGTACTTTGCCTTAGATAGTTTTAGCGCCTTAACTTTTGGACGGCGCAGCTCTTCTCGATAAAGAAATAGATGATACCCCACAGAGACTTTCCTCCTGCATGATTGTTTCTTGTCTCCTCCAGCCATTTTGTGTTTTGCGTGTATTGTAGTCCAATTCAAATATTCTTGAACGGATCTTCTTACAATGATCGGGACCTCGAACTTGAACACACTTTTATACTATAGCATGAGTTTTGTTCCCAAACTACCTGATGTACATATCTCTGCCTACAAATATGGCTTCTTGTATGAGTGAGCGAGTCAGATAGTATATTCGCATATTTAACGGTTAACTTGCGGTTGTTACTCCAATAAAAAAAATGTATTGTAGGTGATGTTATATTTACCGTTGTTCACGAATTAGCAATATGAGTACTTAACATTTGGGTATATTGTAGCTCTAACATTGTTTTTTTTTTTTTTTCTCCGGACCCTAGCCCATATTTCTGATACTGCGACCTAAAAGATCTATTGTATCTTAGGGTGTAATTTTACTCTAAGAGACGTAGCACCTCCCTAATGGAGTAAAGGATGTCCTTAGCTGCAGAGGTTGTAATATCTGCCGGCGAGCATGTTACCTTGCGGAAGATGCGCCACCTCAACCAATGCAGAGCTGAGTATTCAAAGAGAATGTGCTCAGATGATTCATCATCTTCTGAGCAGAACCTGCATTCTATGTCTGGGCATAGATTGAGTTTGTTGACCTTTTTGATGAGGATGTTTTTGCTTCTTTTCCGCCGTTGAAGCCATCCTGAACTAGGTCTGAAGTAACGATTTCCTAATTGTATAGGTGACATCTCAATCTTCTCAATAAGGACTTGCATGTGAATCATGAAAAACGGAACGCAAAGAAAAAAACTTTTAAACATCTACCCTATCCTATTCAGTTTGATACATCGTTTGTAACACAGAGAAATACTCAAGATCGACGCTATAAATTATATATATGAACAAATCGTATGATTATAAAGTCAACAACAGAAAACAGTTATTTAAACAAAAGAACAACTCAGACGAATGGTAACAACAGTCCGCTGAAAATTCACCCATGTGTCGTCACTTACAAAAAAATTTTGTATTTTTCATATCAAAATATTCAAATTTTATTAAGTTCCTACGTATGTGTTTACAATTTAAAATAAATAATATTTAGGTCTTACATTAGATAATTAACAATATCAGTATCATTTTTATATATACAAATGTTTTAAAAAAGTGTTTACTTCCCGACGGAAGTTTGTTTCAGTTTCTTCGATTTCTTCTCAATTTGTTGCTTTAGTTTCTTTTTGTAGATGATGCTGTCAACCAGATGTGTACGTTCCTCTTCACTATAGCTGGTGATGTTATCCCATGTGACTACTACTAAATCGGTGGTGAGCTGGTACTTTGCCTTAGATAGTTTTAGCGCCTTAACTTTTGGACGGCGCAGCTCTTCTCGATAAAGAAATAGATGATACCCCACAGAGACTTTCCTCCTGCATGATTGTTTCTTGTCTCCTCCAGCCATTTTGTGTTTTGCGTGTATTGTAGTCCAATTCAAATATTCTTGAACGGATCTTCTTACAATGATCGGGACCTCGAACTTGAACACACTTTTATACTATAGCATGAGTTTTGTTCCCAAACTACCTGATGTACATATCTCTGCCTACAAATATGGCTTCTTGTATGAGTGAGCGAGTCAGATAGTATATTCGCATATTTAACGGTTAACTTGCGGTTGTTACTCCAATAAAAAAAATGTATTGTAGGTGATGTTATATTTACCGTTGTTCACGAATTAGCAATATGAGTACTTAACATTTGGGTATATTGTAGCTCTAACATTGTTTTTTTTTTTTTTTCTCCGCGACTGCGACCTAAAAGATCTATTGTATCTTAGGGTGTAATTTTACTCTAAGAGACGTAGCACCTCCCTAATGGAGTAAAGGATGTCCTTAGCTGCAGAGGTTGTAATATCTGCCGGCGAGCATGTTACCTTGCGGAAGATGCGCCACCTCAACCAATGCAGAGCTGAGTATTCAAAGAGAATGTGCTCAGATGATTCATCATCTTCTGAGCAGAACCTGCATTCTATGTCTGGGCATAGATTGAGTTTGTTGACCTTTTTGATGAGGATGTTTTTGCTTCTTTTCCGCCGTTGAAGCCATCCTGAACTAGGTCTGAAGTAACGATTTCCTAATTGTATAGGTGACATCTCAATCTTCTCAATAAGGACTTGCATGTGAATCATGAAAAACGGAACGCAAAGAAAAAAACTTTTAAACATCTACCCTATCCTATTCAGTTTGATACATCGTTTGTAACACAGAGAAATACTCAAGATCGACGCTATAAATTATATATATGAACAAATCGTATGATTATAAAGTCAACAACAGAAAACAGTTATTTAAACAAAAGAACAATTCAGACGAATGGTAACAACAGTCCGCTGAAAATTCACCCATGTGTCGTCACTTACAAAAAAATTTTGTATTTTTCATATCAAAATATTCAAATTTTATTAAGTTCCTACGTATGTGTTTACAATTTAAAATAAATAATATTTAGGTCTTACATTAGATAATTAACAATATCAGTATCATTTTTATATATACAAATGTTTTAAAAAAGTGTTTACTTCCCGACGGAAGTTTGTTTCAGTTTCTTCGATTTCTTCTCAATTTGTTGCTTTAGTTTCTTTTTGTAGATGATGCTGTCAACCAGATGTGTACGTTCCTCTTCACTATAGCTGGTGATGTTATCCCATGTGACTACTACTAAATCGGTGGTGAGCTGGTACTTTGCCTTAGATAGTTTTAGCGCCTTAACTTTTGGACGGCGCAGCTCTTCTCGATAAAGAAATAGATGATACCCCACAGAGACTTTCCTCCTGCATGATTGTTTCTTGTCTCCTCCAGCCATTTTGTGTTTTGCGTGTATTGTAGTCCAATTCAAATATTCTTGAACGGATCTTCTTACAATGATCGGGACCTCGAACTTGAACACACTTTTATACTATAGCATGAGTTTTGTTCCCAAACTACCTGACATAATTTCCTTAGTGGACCTTTTTGATGAGGATGTTTTTGTTTCTTTCCGCCGTTGAAGCCATCCTGAACTAGGTCTGAAGTAACGATTTCCTAAGTCTATAGGTGACATCTCAATCTTCTCAATAAGGACTTGCATGTGAATCATGAAAAACGGAACGCAAAGAAAAAACTTTCAAACATCTACCCTATCCTATTCAGTTTGATACATAGTTTGTTTTAAAAAAGTGTTTACTTCCCGACGGAAGTTTGTTTCAGTTTCTTTGATTTCTTCTCAATTTGTTGCTTTAGTTTCTTTTTGTAGATGATGCTGTCAACCAGATGTGTACGTTCCTCTTCACTATAGCTGGTGATGTTATCTAATGTGACTACTACTAAATCGGTGGTGAGCTGGTACTTTGCCTTAGATAGTTTTAGCGCCTTAACTTTTGGACGGCGCAGCTCTCGATTGTTTCTTGTCTCCTCCAGCCATTTTGTGTTTTGCGTGTATTGTAGTCAAATTCAAATATTCTTGAATGGATCTTCTTACAATAATCGGGACCTCGAACTTGAACACACTTTTATACTATAGCATGAGTTTTGTTCCCAAACTACCTGATGTACATATCTCTGCCTACAAATATGGCTTCTTGTATGAGTGAGCGAGTCAGATAGTATATTCGCATATTTAACGGTTAACTTGCGGTTGTTACTCCAATAAAAAAAATGTATTGTAGGTGATGTTATATTTACCGTTGTTCACGAATTAGCAATATGAGTACTTAACATTTGGGTATATTGTAGCTCTAACATTGTTTTTTTTTTTTTTTCTCCGGACCCTAGCCCATATTTCTGATACTGCGACCTAAAAGATCTATTGTATCTTAGGGTGTAATTTTACTCTAAGAGACGTAGCACCTCCCTAATGGAGTAAAGGATGTCCTTAGTTGCAGAGGTTGTAATATCTGCCGGCGAGCATGTTACCTTGCGGAAGATGCGCCACCTCAACCAATGCAGAGCTGGGTATTCAAAGAGAATGTGCTCAGATGATTCATCATCTTCTGAGCAGAACCTGCATACTATGTCTGGGCATAGATTGAGTTTGTTGACCTTTTTGATGAGGATGTTTTTGCTTCTTTTCCGCCGTTGAAGCCATCCTGAACTAGGTCTGAAGTAACGATTTCCTAATTGTATAGGTGACATCTCAATCTTCTCAATAAGGACTTGCATGTGAATCATGAAAAACGGAACGCAAAGAAAAAAACTTTTAAACATCTACCCTATCCTATTCAGTTTGATACATCGTTTGTAACACAGAGAAATACTCAAGATCGACGCTATAAATTATATATATGAACAAATCGTATGATTATAAAGTCAACAACAGAAAACAGTTATTTAAACAAAAGAACAATTCAGACGAATGGTAACAACAGTCCGCTGAAAATTCACCCATGTGTCGTCACTTACAAAAAAATTTTGTATTTTTCATATCAAAATATTCAAATTTTATTAAGTTCCTACGTATGTGTTTACAATTTAAAATAAATAATATTTAGGTCTTACATTAGATAATTAACAATATCAGTATCATTTTTATATATACAAATGTTTTAAAAAAGTGTTTACTTCCCGACGGAAGTTTGTTTCAGTTTCTTCGATTTCTTCTCAATTTGTTGCTTTAGTTTCTTTTTGTAGATGATGCTGTCAACCAGATGTGTACGTTCCTCTTCACTATAGCTGGTGATGTTATCCCATGTGACTACTACTAAATCGGTGGTGAGCTGGTACTTTGCCTTAGATAGTTTTAGCGCCTTAACTTTTGGACGGCGCAGCTCTTCTCGATAAAGAAATAGATGATACCCCACAGAGACTTTCCTCCTGCATGATTGTTTCTTGTCTCCTCCAGCCATTTTGTGTTTTGCGTGTATTGTAGTCCAATTCAAATATTCTTGAACGGATCTTCTTACAATGATCGGGACCTCGAACTTGAACACACTTTTATACTATAGCATGAGTTTTGTTCCCAAACTACCTGATGTACATATCTCTGCCTACAAATATGGCTTCTTGTATGAGTGAGCGAGTCAGATAGTATATTCGCATATTTAACGGTTAACTTGCGGTTGTTACTCCAATAAAAAAAATGTATTGTAGGTGATGTTATATTTACCGTTGTTCACGAATTAGCAATATGAGTACTTAACATTTGGGTATATTGTAGCTCTAACATTGTTTTTTTTTTTTTTTCTCCGGACCCTAGCCCATATTTCTGATACTGCGACCTAAAAGATCTATTGTATCTTAGGGTGTAATTTTACTCTAAGAGACGTAGCACCTCCCTAATGGAGTAAAGGATGTCCTTAGCTGCAGAGGTTGTAATATCTGCCGGCGAGCATGTTACCTTGCGGAAGATGCGCCACCTCAACCAATGCAGAGCTGAGTATTCAAAGAGAATGTGCTCAGATGATTCATCATCTTCTGAGCAGAACCTGCATTCTATGTCTGGGCATAGATTGAGTTTGTTGACCTTTTTGATGAGGATGTTTTTGCTTCTTTTCCGCCGTTGAAGCCATCCTGAACTAGGTCTGAAGTAACGATTTCCTAATTGTATAGGTGACATCTCAATCTTCTCAATAAGGACTTGCATGTGAATCATGAAAAACGGAACGCAAAGAAAAAAACTTTTAAACATCTACCCTATCCTATTCAGTTTGATACATCGTTTGTAACACAGAGAAATACTCAAGATCGACGCTATAAATTATATATATGAACAAATCGTATGATTATAAAGTCAACAACAGAAAACAGTTATTTAAACAAAAGAACAACTCAGACGAATGGTAACAACAGTCCGCTGAAAATTCACCCATGTGTCGTCACTTACAAAAAAATTTTGTATTTTTCATATCAAAATATTCAAATTTTATTAAGTTCCTACGTATGTGTTTACAATTTAAAATAAATAATATTTAGGTCTTACATTAGATAATTAACAATATCAGTATCATTTTTATATATACAAATGTTTTAAAAAAGTGTTTACTTCCCGACGGAAGTTTGTTTCAGTTTCTTCGATTTCTTCTCAATTTGTTGCTTTAGTTTCTTTTTGTAGATGATGCTGTCAACCAGATGTGTACGTTCCTCTTCACTATAGCTGGTGATGTTATCCCATGTGACTACTACTAAATCGGTGGTGAGCTGGTACTTTGCCTTAGATAGTTTTAGCGCCTTAACTTTTGGACGGCGCAGCTCTTCTCGATAAAGAAATAGATGATACCCCACAGAGACTTTCCTCCTGCATGATTGTTTCTTGTCTCCTCCAGTCATTTTGTGTTTTGCGTGTATTGTAGTCAAATTCAAATATTCTTGAACGGATCTTCTTACAATGATCGGGACCTCGAACTTGAACACACTTTTATACTATAGCATGAGTTTTGTTCCCAAACTACCTGATGTACATATCTCTGCCTACATATATGGCTTCTTGCATGAGTGAGCGAGTCAGATAGTATATTCGCATATTTAACGGTTAACTTGCGGTTGTTACTCCAATAAAAAAAATGTATTGTAGGTGATGTTATATTTACCGTTGTTCACGAATTAGCAATATGAGTACTTAACATTTGGGTATATTGTAGCTCTAACATTGTTTTTTTTTTTTTTTTTTCTCCGGACCCTAGCCCATATTTCTGATACTGCGACCTATTGTATCTTAGGGTGTAATTTTACTCTAAGAGACGTAGCACCTCCCTAATGGAGTAAAGGATGTCCTTAGTTGCAGAGGTTGTAATATCTGCCGGCGAGCATGTTACCTTGCGGAAGATGCGCCACCTCAACCAATGCAGAGCTGGGTATTCAAAGAGAATGTGCTTAGATGATTCATCATCTTCTGAGCAGAACCTGCATTCTATGTCTGGGCATAGATTCAGTTTGTTGAGGTGATATCTCAGGCCACAGTGACCTGTTAGAAAACTCACCAGCTTCCTAATGTTTTCTTTGTCTAAACTTAGAATTTCCTTGTAGGAATATGGCTTGATTAACCTCTTGGATTGTCGTAACCCCGGGACATTTTCCCAGTGGGTTAGACTAAATTTATGCTCCCATGCGTTAATCAGCGCTTTTTTTTTTTTAATAATTTGCGCGCGCCAAAGGGGATATGAATACTCTTATACTGAATTTTCAGGAACAGAGGAGGTACCGGTGCACGTTGGCTTTAAATGTTTGAAGGTTGTAGTGATGAGGAAATACATAGCTTGGAAGATCATTCCACATACGTGTCGTTCGGCTTATAAACGAATCTCTGTATTTGACAGTACGTCCGAAATTGGGTTTGAGGGTGAACTGATGTGCATTCTTACCGTGACGCGTATTGCGGGAGAAATTTTGAAGGGGAGGAATGCAACTGGGTATTTTACTGTGGCAGTAGCCCAGTTGACGCCACAGTAAGGTTCAGGTCCGATGAACGCAGATCCTGAGCCAGCCCTGGCTAGTTCATCTGCAGATTCGTTGCCTGTTATCCCCTGATGACCTGGAACCCATCCGAGTACGGCACTATTATGTCTAGCAAGAGATTGTAGTGCATCGTAACAGCATTTAACTGCTATGGAGCTGGCTGACTATCTGAGAAGATATAAATTTTAGCGCCCTTGATTCCCTCACTAAAGTTTAATCTGGCGCGGATCTCAATGGCATGGAGTTCAGCCATGGAAGACGGAAGACCGTGGGACACATTCCCATAGGTATTGAGACTTTGGTATTGGGTCCAAAGACACCAGCACCCACTCCAGAGTCCATCTTTGATCCGTCTGTGAACCATATCAGACCTCTAGGGTCCAGTGTTGGAACACCATTAGACCAGTCTGCACGGTCTAATATGTTAACCTCAAATAACCTACTGAAACAGTATTCCCTGACCATAACGTCGGGAACAGTGCAGAACATGTCTCTTTGTGGGATTGAGTCAAGAATTTTCAGGTGTCCCACATGGTCGCCTGCCTTAAACTTGTATTCTAGTTGCAACTTGATGGCGCATCGAGCAGCCGTCTTCCTAATGAAGATTTGTAGAGGCGTGAGCCCAACGATGGTTTCTAAAGCTGCCGTAGGGCAGGTATGCATGGCACCTGAGATACCGAGACAGGCTATTCTTTGTAGCTTCTGAAACCTTGCTGCCGTTGTCCGTTCAAGTACTTTTGGCCACCATACGATGGCTGCTTACGTGATAATAGGCCTCACTAACAGTGTATATATCCAATGAATTATTGTAGGATTGAGACCCCAAGTTCTACCATAGAGGCGTCTACTGACCCACATGGCCCTGGTGTCGCGTTCTATGGCGGACTTGATATGAGAATTCCAGTTAAGCCTTTTGTCAACGATGACACCGAGATATTTGACTTCGCTACCTTTACTTTTATGGTGATAGGTCCCATGGAATGCTTTTGATAGGGTTAATGGAAAGACCTTTCGCTATTACATCATTCTAAAACGTGAATTAAAGCACCCTGCATGACGCTAGAAATTGTCATGCCGCGTTTAACACTTACGATGACCGCCAGGTCACCTGCATAACCAATGGCGATATAGGCAGATCTATGTAGATCTGCTTGAACTTTGTCGATAACTAGTGACCACAGAAGTCGAGACAGGACGCCACGCTGGGAGCAACCTTTAACTGCATTCACAGAAACAGACACTCCTTCGGAGGAGGAAGTAATGATCCGACTTTCGAGCATGGCTCTAATCCATTAGTCGGTCGAATCTTCGATAACTCTGCTGCTAATAGCCCTTGCTATTGAATCGTAGCCAGTGTTATCGAAAGCACCCTCAATATCCAAGAGTGCACATAGGGCTATTTCCTTGGAACGTAAGGTTCCTAAGCGCCTTCGGTTGATTTACCTTTTCTGTATGCGAACTGGCTTGAGTGTAGAGGGATATACAGACCTAGTCGGCCTCTAATATGAACATCAATAAGTCTCTCCATAGTTTTGAGAACAAAAGATGTTAGACTAATGGGTCTATACGATTTAGGCATAGTGATTTACATTCACCTGCCTCCAGGTAAATAAAGCGTTAATATCCGACAGGATGAGGTCGATTGCCTTCTGTAGGAGAGCTGGAAAAATCCCATCACCGCCGGGGGCTTTGAATTGTTTGAAAGAGCCTACGGCCCATCTTACCTTATCTGGGCTGAATATTTTACCAGATAAACTGTTCACTCTACTGGCGATACAGACGCTATGGTCAGATGCTTTCGAGTGCGTGCGGAATGCACAGGTGGTCGAACCTGGGAAGTGAACCTGAAGTAGGGTTCTAAGTGTATCCATTTGGTCCGACATGTAGGTGCTATCAGTCTTTTTGAGTAAACCTAAACTATTTGCGTGATCCTTTACAAGTGCTTTATGGATACGTGCCGCTACTGGCATGTCAGTAATGTTTTCACAGCATGTAGAGCGTTTGGATCGTCTTAATTCTGAATTGTATTCAGTGAGAGCGAACCTATGTATATTCGTCCCAACTCTTCGTGCGTTTCGCAGCGTTAAAGAGTCTTCTAACTTTTTTTCTAAGCTTAGCAAGTTGGTCATTCCACCAGGGAACCTTACGTTTACACACACTGGTTTTGGGGACACAACTACGATGATAGGAAGTAAGCAACACATCGTTTAATTGATAAGCTGCTTCATCTAGGTCCCACGTGGACGCAATAGATGGGATTAGCATATCTAATTTTGCGAGGACAAGTCCTCGATACAGATTCCAGTCCGTGGATTTAGGATCGTATCTAAAAGAATCATGTGTCAGTCTGCCCGGAATGTCGAACCTGATGTGCAAATGGTCGGACAGCGAGGCTTCGTCAGACACATGCCGGTTTACAACTGAGTTGGAAATAAATGGACTAGCGATTGTAAGGTCAAGTACCTCTTCGCGAATCGCATTTGTGAAGGTGGGTTTAGGGCCTTTATTCACAATATCTACATGATTACTAATAAGATATTCTAAAAGACACTCACCCCATTGGCATCGCAAGTTATGATGTAGTGCAGGTTGCGTTTCTGGCAGTGTCGAATGAGTTCCTGGACCTCTGTGGGCGGAATGTTGTCATCATCGCCGGAGAAATATGCCAACGCACACACGATGTTAAGTGTTCCCCTCTTGATCGGAACATCTAGCAGTAGGGCCACCAGGGGTCTAGTCATGAATTCTGGAATGAAGAGAAAGTTAATATTTTTGCTGATCAAGCAGGCCGCCCTTGGCACTGACTCCCCGCATTTGTTAATTAACTTACTTCTCGTACTCCATAGACCTTTTATGTGTCCCCTGATAACCCAAGGTTCTTGGATAAGGCCAAGGGTTATATTTTCATCGGCGAACCATTTGCTAAGGGTAGCGGACGCGCCCTATGGCCCTGCTGGTCGAAGGAGTTGGTCGTGGGACCTGCTTGTTGGGCAGGATTCCCAACAAGTGGGATTGTATTCCGGAACTGCTGTGAGCACCATGCCCAGTGGAACTGTTGGTTGAAGGAGCAGATGTTGCCGGGCTAGCTGTGTTGGAATCGCCGGGACTAACATTCTCCATGGCGCTGTTAGTCGAGGGAGCAGGTTGGGGGTCCTGTTTGTCGGACACGTTTCCGCAGTCAGGTGAAGGTCCTAGTTCCTCCTTATCGGAGGTACCGCAGTCAGACGCTGTTATCTTATCGGATAATTACAGATAATGTTAGAAAGTTATTTAAACTATTATTGAAATTTCCTGTTTCTGTTTTTGAAAAGTATCATTGTATCATGTATATGAAAAGGTGTTTTTGTTAAGTTCGCTGTAAGTAAAGAATAATTTTAGGTAATTTTGACCAAAAACGTGGTATGCCATCTTATAGGATTTTGTAAAAGTAGCCTAGATATGAAATTAAAAAAAAGCTGGCGAAAAATTTTCGAGAAAATCGTATTTTTATGAAGTTGGCTAAATTAATTATAAATTAAATTATCTTTTAAAACAGTCTCAGCCAAAAACGTAGAATGCCATTTTATAGGGTTCTAAGACACTCGGAATAATTTGAAAATAAAAAAAATTTGATCGAAATCGAATCGTTGGAGCCGTTTTCGAGAAAATCAATTTTTATTGAAATCGGTTCTAAGTAAAGTACCCTTAATTTTGATGTTAAAATGAAAATTCCGATTTGGCCTCTAGGGATTATGCCACAGACCCAATATACGAAGTTTGATCTACATCCGTCCACCCGTTTAGGCTGTAGCCTCTTGCACAGACGCGACAGACAGACGGCATTGCCAAGCCCACTTTTTCGACTTCTCTGTCATAGTAATGTCAAGTTTGATCAAAATCTCGAGTTTAAAATTTTTCACGAATACAAGACTTGCCCTATAGTTGCAATTAGTCTTAGAGCCCGCAGTCAATTTTGGACGTAAGACCAACCGTATGAATTTTATGTTAATGTGGTGCTTTGATGCCAAGAATTCAAAAATGAACGTTTGACAGCACGTAATGGCAGCTAAAGGAAGTGCGTAATGCGTTGACATTAATGTATCTAAGCGTATTTGTAGATAATGTTCCAACTTCCATCCAAGTGCTATAATAAGTACATCTGTATCTGAACATTTAAGAATAACTAAACAGTGTCTTGGCAAAAATGAAAGATGCAGCAGATCATTCGAGTATCTGCCTCTTCTTGAAAACATTTTATTTTTGATTTCTATTCTTAAAACATTCTCGTTTTCAGTCATGAAAAGAAAACATTTTTCATCGTTTGTAACAGTTATTAGTTGTAATAGGTTTGTAACAGGCTTAGTGGCTGAAATACTTTGGGGTGTACCTAAATATGCTTTTTACGTAGGTGTTGCCAAGGCTTTGAGGTAATTTCTTATCATAATACGTATATTATTCAATAATGACACCGAAATAAATCACAGGTGGAATTGATTTCCTAATGTATAGAAACTTCTAAAGATATTTATAAATTTCATTGCGTAGATTCCTTCACATATAATTTAAATCGAATGGAGTGGAGATATAAAATAAATAAATAAATAAAGACTATTTTCTTTTGGAATGTACAAATATCAATATATGTTAATGCTAATAATAACGTTCGTACTGACCTAATTGAATGTGTTTTCTTGGTTTATACTGGATTGTAGTGCTATAAATTGTGTCGTTGCAAAGAGACATTATCCTTCTATCAACTTCATCAGTTTTTCGATAACGTAAGTCAGGCCAGACTAGAAGATATCTAAACAATTGTTCCAGAAATGATTTTGATTTCTCCATCTAACACAGATTTCAATGTTAAGATAGTTGGGAAACTTTCGAGATTTATTATATCTTCCCTTATTTTATACATAAGCATAATCCATATTATTTAAAAATAAAAATTTTTTTTTTCGTTGAATTTTCATACAATACGAGTAAATTTACCGTACCTATATATGTACCTTATAGCTGATTTCAGTTCAAAGTTTATCAGTCAATATACTTTGCTGATATTCGAATGTGGTGGCATCCAAAATGACTAACGGCTGAATTTTGAATTTTCTCCACATATCTGATCATTAGCTTATGTTTCAAAATCTTTTTTGAAAATGTCATTGATGAAACTTTGTCATGTAATTTTTCTTCGTCCAAATTAACAACATTGTTAAATAAAACTATTTCTTTCAATCCTAAAACGTGTTCTTCTAAAAAGGTGCAGACAGCTGAAATTGCATGTTGATATGCCGACCTATACCCAGGTTTATTAGCTGGTTTTGACAATTTTTTTTCTAAATGATTAGCTTCCTTTAAGAACTTAGCCAAACAAGTATTATGATAGTTCAACTCATCATTGCTCGAGCTGTTTGTCAATTTTTCATAGACATTGTCGTTTCCAAGAAAAACGGTCTTACATACAAGATGTTCCAGCGTGGATCTTTGGCCGCATATTAGTTTTCCTTATTTCGCTTCATATATTTAATAAATTTGTTCAAAAATAAACACGTTTTATTTCAAACTGATGAAACCGAGGCTGGAGTCCTCATTGTTGACATTTTGAGGCATTTTGAAATTAGTAGGCGTTGGTATGTTAATCACGATATAATGAGGTGCTTTAAAATAGAATACGAGTACTTACAATTTCGCAATTTTTTGCTATCCAAGATGTTATCAGGTGTTTTGCAACAGCTGTGAAGGCTCGATAGTATGCACTATTATAACCTCTAATATTATTAACTTTACTGGAAAGAATTACATCACTAAACTTATAATTATTAAGCTTCCGAATTTGCAAGATCCTAGAACATTTCTCTAAACTCTTATCAGTGAATAACTTAATAATTCCAGGATTTCCCGAAATTCCACCGTCATGAATAACACAAATTGCACTTGCCACTTCTAAGTCACCCATATTTGCAGCACAGAAAACAATTTTAAACTACATACTACAGCTATCATTCTATCACAATAGAACAACTAGTTGTTTCTAAAAATAGATTCTCTCGAGCTAACGGGTGCCAAAATCAATTAATCAAACTCATTACAAGAATATGACTTACAAATATTTTAGAACACTAAATCAAACGTCTTGGACTTATGTTGTTATATTCCTGATATTTTAATATGTGTTTGGTACAAGTTTCATGTGGTTGCATCAATTATTTCAGATACAGCTACACTTTTTGGGTCTACAAGTAGGGTATTTACTTTTAGTGGAATGCGATCATTTGAATGCGTCTGGGAAGGACTTGGCAACAATTAAAACGTTTATATAGTAATATTCTTTGTATGTCATTCTATGTTTGAGGGACATTTCATGTAGTTGCATCAATAATTTAAGGTACATTTGTATGTTTAATGTGGATAAATGGAGTATTTCGGAGCAAATATCGATCCTTTGAATGCGTCTGGCAAGGACTTGGCTACAATCAGGGAGTTTAACTCTATATATTGAAAACAAAATTAAGTGGTTGCACCAATTATTCCAAATTGGCATTTTATCAACATTTTGACCTCGTCTGGCAAGACCTTAGCGACATCTAAAACATTTTGGACCTACAGTATCGGACACCCATATTCGTACAGCAACAAGTTATAAAAGAAATCGGCAAAAAATGAAAATAATGAGTTAACAAACCATTTTTTAAACAGAGTCGATTTGACAAAACATCAATGATTTTATTTAAAAGAAAAGATATCCATATAAAAAACATATGTAATGAAAAAATGCAAAAAACAAAAACTTCAGAATATTTCATCGGACACTCGTATTCGTACATCTACAAACTAGCCTTAAAACAGAGGATTAATACTTTGTAGGAAATACTTTATATCGTATAACTTCTCTTAATCGCCTGGGCATAGATTCTAACAACTTTTTGGTAACATCTGGAGATATATTTTCCCATTCTGTCTTCAAAATTTGTTTCAGGTCCTTAACATTGCTGATTTTGTGTTTAAGTACTTGTCTCTTAAGATGGGCCCATAAATTCTCTATTGGGTTAATATCCGGTGATTGTGCAGGAGTTTCAATAAATCTGGGGCAGTTGTAAAGCAACCAAAGACGAGAATCTAGCGCCTTGTGCTTTGGGTCATTGTCCTGGTAAAAAATGAAGTTTTGCTGCAATCCCAATTTCTGAGCACTAGCCGCTAGATTCTCTTTTAAAAGGATTATATATTTTTGGGCGTTCATTATCCCATCAATAAAAGCTAGGTTACCTACACCCGCGGCAGAAAAACACCCCCACACCATCACCGATCCCCCACCACGTTTGACAGTTGGCAAACGGTTTTCCTTGTTGAGACTCGTGTTTGGTTTTCTCCAAATTTTTTGTCTTCCATCATAGCCAAATACACAAAGTTTAGACTCGTCGGTAAAAATGAATTGTTTCCAGAAGTCCAGATCCCTGTTCACGTACCGTTTTGCGAATTTTATCCTTTTTTGTCGATTCAATTTATTAATGTATGGTTTTTTCCTAGCTATCCTGTTCTTGTAGTCGTATTTATTTAAACACCTGTTAATTGTTCTTGCACTTACTAATTTACCAGTGCCTTCTCTCAATCGTTCAACCAATTTAGGCGCACTTATTGAGGGATTCTTCCTGACAAACCTTAACAAAAACCTTTCATCACGTTCACTCAGTAGGTTCCTATTTGAATTTCTTGGTTTATTTATAACACTTTTCTCAGTTTTAAACTTTTTTATAATATATTGTACTGTCGAATGTGATCGGCCAACAATTTTACTTATATCTCGTAAACTTTTACCCTTTTTATGCAGTTCAACAATTAACTTTCTCATCTCAATAGATGTTTCTTTACCCTTTCTACCCATGATGGGAAAAATCCGTAAAACAATAAGAAACCTTCTTAATCTTACAGTGTTAATCGTCAACTGAACATTTGTCGCAAAGGAATTCATATTGTTAAGAAAAACTAACGGTACCTAGCAAGAATTAACAGTTTGATTCTTGTGTACGAATACGAGTGTCTGTTGCGATTAAGGAGAATGATTTGTTTTTGTTTGCCCTTATCTGACATACTATCGCAAAGTGATTTCTTTTTGTTGTATATCAATCTACTTACAGTAGTGAATGATCAATTACGGAAACAACCGATTTTAACTGTACATATTTGTATTCACGTTGTTACATCCTATGTTTCAAAAGAAATTAGTGCGGTTGCATTAATTATTCAAAATTGGTAATTTTTACGCACTTCATAACGGATTTTTAATATACAGTTACACCCTTTAGCTGCCATTACGTGCTGTCAGACGGGCATATTTGAATTCTTGGCATCACATTAACATAAAATTCATACGGTTGCTTCTTACGTCCAAAATTGACTGCGGGCTCTTAGACTAGTTGCAACATAATCATGTTTTTACTTGCACCTACATGTAACTATAGGGCAAGTCTTGTATTTGTGAAAAATTTCAAACTCGAGATTTTGATCAAACTTGACATTACTATGACAGAGAAGTCGAAAAAGTGGGCTTGGCAATGCCGTTTGTAGATCAAACTTCGTACATAGAGTCATTTTATTGCATTTTTAAAAAGAAACTTGTATTTGGCCCACCCTGTATATGCTATCAATTTAAGATATTTGGCGCGTTGACCGCGGCGCAGCTATAAATTCTGATAACATCTCAGTAGAAATTATACGAAGAATAAAATAACACTTGGCAATCGTCGTTCTTTGGGCTGAGAAAGTAATTGGCAGTTATGGAACTAATCTTCAGAATAAGACCTTGATCATCCAATTTCTGTTTTATGATGCTGAGACTTCGACTCTATCGTAAAAATGTCGGTCTCGTTTGCGTTGATGGGCTTTGACTGCGGACAACAACATCGAACTTATCAAAGAACTGCACATTGCACAAGATAGCTAGACCATGTAGAGTGGATTTGCATTAGAGAAGTAGGGGAAGACCTCGACTACCAGATAGCCTTCTAGTTCTAATAAGGCTTTAGGCAACCTGTGTCCTTTTAAGCATTGTTGGGGAGTTCACGACCATTTAAGATACTGTTGCCGAATCTTATATCTCTATACATAGCCGGCATCTTTGATAGGAATATTCTACTCTTTGCACATACATATGTATGCACATATTTAAACGATTTAAAAATCATAACTGCTAATCATATTTCGCCGGGTTTGTAGAGTCGTTCCTATATGTAATAATCATATTACTTCTTGGTATTACGCTTCACCGCCAGTGGTTTATTAATTTCTTTAGTTTTGAATTTCATATGTGCATACATAGCTGTTAAGATAAAAATTTGTTTCAGTTTTGTGAGTCGTTGCGACATTTATTAAATATATGTAAGTACATATAATACATATACATATCTATGTAAGTACATATATTTAATTGTACAAAATAAAAGCAATTTATTCATCTCAACCAGTACGTCCTTATCTTTTCAACATGTCAAATGAGGTCATAATAAGAAAAATTAGTCCATTTACATTAAAGTTCTAAAGCAAATGTTATATTTCCTATTTTATACATATGTATGTATGCTACTTATGTACATATGTATGACTCTACAAGTTTATATTAAGCTAGTCCATTTTGTCTCACTCCTCCCGCAGTTCAGAGAACGCTACAAAGACCTTATGTAAACATGTATACAATAAAATACTTTGTGCAAACTCCTCTTTAAATTCAACTTCGCATTATAAAGCCCGGACAAATGGTGAAACTTTCTCGAATAGGTAAAAACGTCATTCCCAATGGAACACATAAATAAGTAAGGAGAACTGGACATGAATCTCTCCCTATAAATTAAAGGAGCATGTGCTGAAATAAATAATATACCCACCACCGCCGCCCACCCGACCAACCGCCCACCTCAGTGTGTGTACATCACAAAAAAAAAAAAAAAATAAAAATAAAAAAAAATATCCCATAGAATGATATTAAAAGAAAGTCATTATTTGTTTGATGTTTGACTGAAAAATAAGCAAATAATTGGATCCCCATTCGACAGATGCAACCAATACCGCACACTTAATAATATGAATCTTCTCTAGTGAATCGACGATCCCAAAAGGTTGTCGGCGAGAGGCACTTTTGGGAGCTAATAATGTTTATGACAAAATCACAACAGGAAGGCAACAACTTATTTCGTGTACCTGTTTGACTTCTTTCATTCGCTATACACTGGCAATTCTATGGGGACCTCACTTTGTCATGTCATTTTCCTAAGAGTATTCAGAAAGTTGAACAAAGTGAGCAAAAGGGGGACCACATACATATCCTTAAACCATTTTTATATGTACGATATGGCTACACACACCCGTATGAGGTAAAACCTACGAAGCGATTCTATTTTGGGCCAGGAAAATATGTATAAATCTCTGTGTTTGTATTCAAAACTTATCACGTCATCCACTTGGCACAATAAAAAAGACAACTGCAGAAACGTTGGCAAACTGTTGTGTCGGAAAATTTTCTGGATTTGTCATTTAAAAAAAAAAACAGATATGTACTAATTTTAGTTTCGGCTTTAAATGTCGTACACCGCATTACACGACACGTGTACATACATATGTACATGCATATAGTAATGTAGTAGTAGTAGAAAAAAATGCTAGGGTACAAAAGACATACGTATGTACATATAGAGTCCGTTTCAATTTGTTGTGCAATTTTAAAACTTGGTGGAGCATAACGGAGAATTCGGTACTTTTATGTTCTCTGGAACATTTATGACACGTGTGAACTTTCTCTATTTTCTTTGAATTCCGATACACGAACCATGTAAAAGTTATCATATGCAAAATTCTGCAAGGGTGAGTTTTCTGCCCATGTACACTATACACTAAACACACTCAAAAAATAGTCTTAGTCACTGGGATTTCGCTGTTTCACTGGTAGTTTCCATTTCAAATGGCCTCCATTTATTGGTATCATAAAAACCTAGTCTCTCAAGTGCCCAAGTAGATGTACATATTTAAGAAGCAGCTACTTAATGGGGATCAGATAGAGAGAGTGGTATGGCAAGAAGAGAATCAATTCAATTAAGAAGACAACCACTTTCACAGTTTTGAAGAGGCTTTCAAAAGAAAAAAAAACAAAGCTGGCGGGCTGGTCTGAAACCTTTCTGCAACACACCGGCACATGCAAGTGCGGATTTCGACGCTGCAGATCGACGATTGACCCAATTTTCACACTTAGACAAATCCCGGAATGACCAACGAATATTAAGTCGAGACTCACCATCTCTACATAGACTTTAAAGCCACATATGGCAGCATTCATCATCTTGAGCTATGCAAGGTGATGGCCGAATTAGGGATGGCGGCAAACCAGATCCAGGTGTGTCGCATGAGGCTGGAAAACATGCGATGCAGTGTACAATTTGGGTACAGTTCCTTTGAACTATTCAAATAATTGCACCGGATTTTAACAAGGACTTCTTCAATATTGTGCTGGAGCAGATAGTGCGCAGGGCAGGTGTAAGCACGGAAGGTACTATCTTCAACAAATCTGCCCAGCTGGTAAGCTAAGAAATACAGAGTCATATTGTTTTACACACTAGTAGGGAATTTCCTTGGTTTATAAAACTCAAATTACAATAAATTCAACATTTTTTTGACATATAATACGTAATTGCTTGTACTTGCATACATATGTATGTGTGTATGTGACAAGATTCACTACCTCTACCTCTATTGACAGATTAGTATAATCTGAGTACATGTTTGTTAAGAAATCCACTGGTGCACGCTGATTTTCAGTTGAGAGCTGTCACGTCCTTACCATCTTTCGGAAGTCTCACTAGTATTTTCTACCGACTTGCAGAATTGTGTTTTCAGTATTTAAAAAAAAAAAATGTATACCCTCTATGTATTTATCGTGCATATTTATTTGCCCTATAGCTCAAGTGTCTAACTAGTTTCTTCTTAGAGTTTAGTTCTCTAATCCGCCATGATTAGGATCTCTTGGATTTTCTTCTGACTGGGCAGACCTTCTTGTACGCCATGTTCATAACTTTACAAAAGTTGTCGACTGGCTTATATGTACATACAACATATGAATGTATATATCAGTAACTGATCCAGTCCGCTTATACCTAGGGTTTCTGTAGGTGTTACTGACCCTGAAATAGTACTATATATTTAATCAAAACATTTTAATTTTAATGTTGTTTACATTTAATTTGAAATATGAAAATTATCCATCTAATATTACTATAATTCAGCAGCTCCCTCACGAAGAAAAAACTCTGGGTTTAGCATACAAAGTTGTAATAAAAAGCTGAAAAGATGGCAGCCGATTTCCACGTGAAGGTGAAACTGAAAAAAATTTCATTTAACTCCTAATCAGTATAAAGGAATTGATTGACATAAGCAACTTGGGGAAAACAAGTAGAAGCAAAAGTGTACAATGCTTGCTTGAAAGAATAACTTTTCCCAGATCAACGGAAAAAACAGGAAGAACCATTATCAATCCGCCCGCTGTATATAAATAAATAAATACTTGGCGCTGCAGGTCGATGGGACCCAGGGCCTAGCTTCTCACAACCATTCGTGTTGTGCGTGTTATATTCTTTACACGAATGGAATGGGCCTACTGTTTAATGCCGTGTCCGAAGGGCAATTTTTTATTTGACAAGCTTTCTCGGGACAGTTGTACTCCCGGATGTTTGTCAGACGCTCGCGAGAGGTGGGGCCGTGAGAAAAAAAGTCGGCTGTGTTCCCCGACTGGGATTCGATCTCGAACCCCTTGCTTCCTAGTCCAACGCACTAACCACTGAGGCACGGCGCCCACAGCCCGCTGTATATGCTGGAGAGTTTTATAAATATATAAATTTAAGATTTATCTCGACAAATGAGACAAATCTCAGAGACTCAGCTTTTGCTAAACGGATGAGACAGATCTCATGTTTTGATTTCTCGTATGCAATAAACGTAGCAATGTCTCAGAACAACGAGGTAAAGCTTACAAAAATTAAGTTTACACTTTTATAAAGTGTACATGTTTTCAGTTGTCGTTTTAATTTTCAAAATTATGCTGTGATCTACTAGTAGGTTTTTATTCAATTAAAATGTGACCGACATGCAATGGAGCTGAAAAGTTTGGGCCAATCCAAAAATGCAGTACTGAGGTGAAAGTAAAGCAGCCAGTTCAAATATGGAACGTTTTGGCACTAGTTCTCAAGTCAAAGTTTATTCTTGCAGTTGTAAAGCAAATGAAAGTCAAAACCAAGTACCTGCGCAGGAATAATTTTTCTTTTGCAAGGTTTTGTAGAGCAACAAAGCAGCAGCACATAGTTTCCAATGTTAGGCAACTCATGCGCATATTTTTGCCGTGTCTCGGTTTATGACTCCAGATTTAAAAAAAAATATAAACATTTATCAAGCACATCCTCATCGCTAATGAGGGTTATGCAATCACTCCTTTTATAATGACGCCATTTCGAAGAATATCTACTGCTGTAGAAAAAAGTATAACAGCGTACTGACCAAAGAAAGAGTGATTATTATTCAACCTACTTATCTTTGGTCAGTTAAAACGGAAGTTGTTTTGTCTACTATACTAAGAATTTGTCTATGCGGATAAGAATTTCCGCACAAAACAGAAATTTTGGGCGGCTTTGTTTTGGTTAACGTATCACAACATTTCTTAGAGGAAGGTGAAAATACGGATAGGTATGATAAAGAACGAACAACTCCAAGTGAAGCTACCTCTAGATAACACAATAGTATTCTTTTTAATGCATTGAATTAAAAAGCAGGTATTTTCATTAATTGCACTTTTAGGCTTTGTTTAAACCGCAGCGATTCGCTGCTATCGATCAATTACATGCTTACATATAAAAATATTGTATCATGTTACTGCGAGCGTTGAAAAGATGAATTTAATAAAACGAAATCGCTCTGTCATAAACACTCAATCGCTTTCGATTTCGATAATGGGGATATCGCCCATCATCCCCAGACAATAGCTCAGTGAACTCATCTTTACAATTAACTCTGAGACAACGAACTGAGATAAACGTTTTGTAAACCAATTTGAGCTTTCGGTCAGTGTAAACGCTTAGTCTCGGTAACTTTCGTTCTGACTCACATGTCAGTCTATTGAGACTGAGCGAAAGCTTTTTGCATACGATCCTTTGTCTTGGCAAAAAAAGCAATTGACTAAGAAGATTCTATATAAGACGCTATCGAAAGCGAATTAAGAACCTAAATTTAAATAAATTCTTTGTTAAATATTTGGTTTCATTTGCGACGGGCTCTTTGGTTAGTGCGTTGGACTACCTACTATGGAACACCTAAACGTTTTTAACGGCCCCACCTCTCGCGAGCGTCTGACAAACATCCGAGAGTACAACTGTCCTGAGAATGCTTCTCAAATAACAAATTGCCTTCGGATACGATACGGCAATTAACAGTGGGCTCCTTCCATCGTCTAAGGAAGATAGGTTCCCTAAGTAAGTAGGGTTTTCTGATAGAACACCAGTGAAATTCCATCATCATAATATAACTCTCCACTTGAATACAAGCATGTAGATGAAAATCCATTCACACATTGTTTTTGGAATTGTATTACTTTCAAAATAGGTCAAAATTTCAAAATAAATCAGTTATACGAAAACAATAAATATTTGAATGTTTCTAAATTTTGATTATCTGAGCCATTTATGTAAACCAATCTAAAATTAAACAAAAAGCTGGGAATTGCTGATTAAAAATGAACTCCAAATGCAGGAAAAAACTTGTTCATCCAAACCAAAATGTCGCATTAAACTTAAATCTGTAAATTCTCCCGCTTTTCCATATTGGTTATCAGTTATCATCTATTGCTCATGGAAAAGACTATCATTTGACGGTCGTAAATCCTTGATATAGTATGTAATGAATAGCTCGGTGCCGACGTTGGTAGTTACATGTCACTTTGGTGTTCGATAACACCCGGATTCATGTGGATTGCCATTCCTTCACGCCGCCGCCATATGTTATGTGAGACATTCGTACTTAGTAGTATGCGAAATTTATGACAAACTACGGTGGTATAACATTTCCTACTCCTTAGATGGATAACGAATATACATATGTATACGCTCGTTTCATAAATGCATACACACATACAATACATACATATGTATATGTATGTTTACTCTGACAGCAACTCCGACTCCAGAGCCCTTTTATTCAACTCTCCTCATGTCACCAAGTTATTACATAAATAATAAGGTTTCGGGTTTTCGTTTCGAATTCGTACATTGATTGGGTAAAATAAAAATGATTATTTATTGAATTTATGTAAATTGATTCTGTTGCCAAGCGCCTTTTACATGGTCAACAAGCTGGCACTAATATTTTCAATAATTTTGTTCCTTTATGACGCTATTTCCTTGTCGCATATATTTATTGCACTTTTTAGGTCAACATGTAAATTCTGTCGTCGTTACTGTTTAAGTGTCGCAGACTGTCAACGTAAAAAAATCCATCATGGTCATCGTCCGGGACACGACAGGTTCCGACGTTGCATAGAATTCATGTTGCAAACATTTCGGATAAACTAATTTCGCTTTCTCGTCACTACCATGGGCCTGCCGATGATCCGGATGCGGCTGACGGCAGAGAGCCCAAGGTGGGTGGACGTGGATAAAAGTAACCCTCATCCTTTTCAAAGAGCGAGAGACAGAATAGGTTCGAACGCTTGACAACTGACAAATGTTCTAGGACGCGTTGGCCGTTTGTTTTAATTTACCACCCGTAGTTTGGACTGCTTCATAAAGGAAATCGAATAGACTTTGACATTAATTGCGTTAGAAGAATGGAATACCTTCACTGTATTTTGTCATACCCACACTTGGCGCTGGTTTTTCACTCGTTCTTTGGGAAGTACATATTTTTTTCCATCAACCGTGGCTCTTTTTTTTTCTTTTTCATCACACCGCGCTGGATGTTAAGGACTAACACCTCCTTGACGTTGACATTTTGCAAAAATATCTTATCACGTCTCAACGCACGTAGTCAAACTTAAATTCTTTTATGTGTGTTTGTGCCTTCAAAGTAAGGGCGGGGGTGAGATTGAGACGACACGACGGGCTAATCTCAACGGGGATGCAATTGAAATATATACAATAAATCTTAATCGAACAGCAAGAGCTCGTGCTCATTTGTCTTTTGAATAAGTCAGTCTGTTAATCGAATAAACAAACCGAAATAAAAGTGTTTTTGTTTCTTTTTCGCTCTACCCCTTGCTGTCTCGACCCAGGAAGTAAAAATTTAAATCTCTTCTATCAGTTGTTTGAGAAGAGAAAAAGACATTCTTCACAATATGTATAAATATTCAATTTGTTGGCGCATTAGTATTTCTTCAATACTAGGATTGACTCAATAATATCAAATTTAAATAACTTAAAGCGGAATGCACCTACGAGTAACTACACACTTCTGTATAGATACGAGTAGGATAGAGTTGGATTGTTCTGTAGCGCTGTTCGCTTATTTAACTCGACTAACTTTTAAGGATGAACCAAGGTCTTAACTAATCTGATTTGCAATAGAAACTTATGATGACACGTTGATCCATAGAACTAATTGATGCTCATATGTACATATGTATGTATGTAAACCCTTTTAGCTTCAACCTTACTCCACAGGTTAAGGATGTAAAGTGATAGAAGTAATATGCTAGAGATCGTTGGTTTCTAGAGGTTAATGGACTCATTGCTCAACATTGAGTAATGTAAAAGTTACAGACTATATATTAATGGCACCAGTCCCTGCTTTACAGAAAAAAAATACTTTGGTTTTATTTTAAACAGGAAATTCTAGATTCGACTGAATCTCTTACAAATGTATCTCTCTATTCCTGTAAAAAGGCTATAGGTGGGTCATTTATCATGATGTGTTTATGCCCACGAAGAAGGTATCGTCTCAAAACAATAGATCTTGCTTTTTTCCACCATACATTCGGAACATTTATAGTGTAGGTAATAAAAAGAATATTTGAAGTCACAGATTTCAGCAAACATATGTACCTTCTGTACAAATCGTCCTACAAAAGTTAACCTACCTTAGGTGTGCAATATTTTAAGCATTAACTGGCGGTGTTATCACTTTATCAGCTCTCCACAAAATTTTCAATTTAAGTAGGTACGAGTGACACGCATTGCTAACCAAAAATTTCTCTTCACGTTAACTAGTACCGACGGGTAACTTACCATTTAAAGTGCCCAAATAATTCAGAAAACCTCTCAAGCTAGCTATCCGGGGATGACCATATGTGTCAAAATTGTGTCTTTGTACACAAATTTTGTAGCATACATTTTGGAAAATTGGAAAATTCCCATAGTGTTGCAGATTTGAGCTTATTTCTAGTCGTTGTTTTCTTCAAATTGATTGACGAAAAGATTTGCGAAGTTTTTTGATATTTGGAAACCGTTCAGTCGTCGTGTTTAATAGAAACTATTTGACCTGCATACGTACATTTCTACATTCTTTTTAATTCGCCAGAAATAGGAAATAGACATTAAAAACGGTATTGTTTAACTCTTTAAATCGAAAATGAATTTGTGCAGAATTTACTTAAAAGATTGTGTAAACATTTAAATAATTTCTTATGTTCACATTACTGCAACTTACATATGTATAATATACATTATGTATATATGTACCTAAAGATCAAGTATTCTATTCGTGAATAAATTCGAGTCTGAGATTTTAATCAAACTTGACATTACTATGGTAGAGAAGTTCGGCTGTCTTTCTGTCGGCTTCAACGATTTCATTCAAGTTTCATATACATATGCATATATTCATATATATAAATATATTCATACATATATTCATGTAATAAATTCAGAAGTCGCAATTAATTAGCCAATTATTGAAAATAATGCAGTACTGAAGTCTAGTATCTTAGTTACCGCTTTGACTATGAAAGATAATTCATTCTTTAGCTAGTAATTCAGCATTCCAACTTTGATTTTGATTTTCAATTCCGGAATTTTGATTATTTTCCTCCATGACATGTACCTCCAATAAAGGTCGATAGAATTCTGAAACTCCTGTTTTATGATTTAGGACTCGTTCTGAAACTGGCATGCTTCATCGCTTTCCGGTTTAGATAAGATTTAATATTATTGTGTGCTCTTTATTCTGGGCATGATTCTCTTCTCTCACTCGATGTAGCACCTGAATTTACACGGTTATTGTGGAATTTCTGTTGATTATATGCGGCGGACCAATGTTTGAATGCTGTGCTCTGATTGGCATCAACTTGGCGACGTTCAATGTTGTGCCACAGCCGCAAACGACAGGAGAGACCACACTTTACTCGGTCTACTTCAACATATTCGAAGCCCAGGTCGGTAATGATTTCCAAGAATATGTCAGGGTTTTAGAAAGAGACGGTGACAGACGCACATCCCCAAGGACCGGTCTCTTTCATCATTTATGCATGTGGAACGTATGCACACTGCACACCCCAAGTGCTGCTCAAAAACTTGAATCTGTCTTCACGTGGTACAAGGCAGATATTACAGCGATCCAGGAAATAGGCTTAGGTATCTAAAAACGGAAAAAAAATTGATTAAGCTGCCACAAAAGATTGCACATGTTAGGATGGGGATTAGTCGTGGGAAATCGACTACGTTCCAATGATTATTGATTTTAAGTCGATCACCGATCACCTGGCTGTGATCCCCATCAAGGCAATTTTTCAGAACTTCTCCATAATATGTGCACACTCTCCTAGCGACGAAGCTGAAAACTATCAAGGAGGAGTTTAATGACCTCCTGTTGGCAAAATCATACTCGGAGACTTTATTGCTAAAATCAGTAAGAGAAATATAAAATGTTCGGCGGTTTAGTCGGAAAGCACAGTCTCCATTGTAAGACAACAGACAATGGTTTCCGATTATCGACTTTGCAACAGCTCGTACTACGATGATAAATAACACTCGACAAAATGCTAATAGATCCGAGATACGCATTTGGTATTCTAAATGTGCAAACGTTCACAGTGGCAAAGCTCGACTCTGACCACTTTCTTGTTGCAGGCAAGAAACCACGAACCACCATGGAAAAGAAATTTGACATTGGATACTTTAGCACGTCTAGAGTAGCACAAAGTCTACAGACAACGCCTGATTGAGAGACTCTCCGCTGTACATTCACCATCAACGCCACCAATCTGTAGAACCAGTATCTCGAAGTCGAAGAGGTAGCCGCGACTACCATAGATTACCAACCAACATCTAAGAAGATCCCTTGGAATGAAGATGAACAACAGCCGGAACTAATGAGGCATATTCCTGCTAAATGCTGCATATAAGATTCTATCCTATAAAACTCGTAATCGGAAGACAACATTGATCCTGTCAGTTCTACTTTACGGAGCCGAGTGCTGGATGATAAGCAGGAAGGCAGAGCAAATTTTGAGCACTTTCAAAAGAAAAATTCTTTGCCGAATTTTCGGTTCCGTATGCGAGGAGGGCGAATAGAGGAGAAGGCATAGGCACGTACTGTATGAGCTGTGCCAAGATGTGGATGTAGTTCAAAAAGTAAAAATATGTCGACTAGACTGACTCGGCCACATTGAGCGAATGGCCAATAACGCTCCAGGAAAGAAATTTTCGAATCACAACACCCAGGATCGAGACGACAAGGAAGATCGAAACTCCGTTTTAAGGGCCAAGCAACCGCGGTTCCCGGAGCGCTTGGTTTGGACAACTGGAACCAGTGTGTCCTGGGTCGAAGAGAGTGCTGTGTCTCAGGCGGAGACTCTTTTCACGTCGGAAGCCCATTAAGTATGTTTATTTTCTCACTGTATGAAACATTTAGCACTTAAGAATACATATGTATTTGTGTCCCGGACAATTATTTCACGAGTTAAAATATTAAGACTTTTTGTGTGGCTCATCGAACATGATAATATTTTATAAAACTGTCACGGTAAAGATTATCTTTGTAGACTTTTTTGTGTGAGAGCGAAAACTGCGAGTAGTATATGGGATATATATTAGGTTTAAACAATATAACTACCATTTATCTAAATGACTTTATGCTTCAATCCTCTTACATAGATTTGATAAGATATTTTGATATGTACCATATGGAGCAGGTATTTTTTTAGAAACGACTCATATTAAAAGAAACTAATAAACTAAAAAACGAATGTAAACATCGACGTACATAATTGTTGACGTAATTAGTGTAAATAAAGTTTTTTTCAATTTAAGGCAATGAGAAGTTTTCAAAGTTGTCCTGATACTCCATTAATTACTTCAATGACATTCTTTTTGACACAATTCAATACACGCGAGTAATCAGAATTAATGACCAAACGCCCATCCTTAGCAGGGACTTCGTTTCGTCTCCAACCCAACGACCCTGCCCGGTGACATCCTGATCAGCTCAGCTTACCTGATCCGTTTTGATAGCAATATAATCAAACTGATTATTGACATTATTGATAATGGCTTTGTTTGCCGGCTGGGTGAATTGAAATTATTATTTTTTGAAGCATAAGGACACACCACCGATGGCAATGGACATCGTGTTGTCACACCCTCATTTGTGTTCACGGTATGAAGGACGGCAGCAAACAAAAACTCCCTGTCATCTTTAAGTGGTGGATTAATAAAGGAAAAAGGACCTGGTATTGATTGCACTATGTAGCTCTGTCGTCTTCGCCGTTGTCCTCGTCGTCCTTGTTTCTTGGCGTTGCTAGGAGTCCAGTTACGTATAAGGAGCGCGTTGTCATTATTGTGTTTATTATTTCTATTAATTCGATGAGGCCGCCCCCAGATGCTCGTCCGTCCCGCTTTGTGCTCGTATGTCGCAAATGTGACACATGAATCTAAACATACTTACACTTTTTGTGGGATGCCCTCCATGTGGCGTAATGATGTGGCATACAGCTGAGTTCTTTGTTATTTTCGCTGTCGGCTTGAATATGTTTTTCTACTCTCCAACGGTTTTCAATGTGTTTACTTAGTTAGCCTATTGAAAAGGAAATGGGCGTAATGGCACTCGATGAATAATCTACTAACGAGACGTAATTTCGGCTCAAATTACATTGTTTTGCATTTGGCTTTCTTATGGAATTGTGGGGAACGTCGTTGAATTTCGCAGAAAGGAAATAAATCAAAGAATTTTAAACATCGTCAGCAGAAATCAGCACGTGTCCAACTTGAATGTTTAAATGGATTAATTACATACATGAGCATGTTCGTAGTATGTATTACTAACTAAATTATGAGAAAATTTAGATTAGGTTGTATAGAGTTATAAGTTAATTTTAAAACACCGCGAGCATAGTGGGCCCATTCCGGTGAGAAACCTAAACCAATTCGCACATACACATACATAATTATTCTTCAGAATCTCAATTTTGTTCATTGTCTTGCATGTTCCTTTTGGATGTTGATCAGCTAGGTTTTATTAATTCAGCTGATTTTTTTTCGATCTAACTCAGGCCACAGGACTTTCTGTTAAGTTTGACTATCTTAGGTCAACCCTAATTGATGATTTAAACAAGAATAATATTCAGTTCTTCGATTATATCGTCTTGAGGGAGCTTTATCTGACACGTTTTTGTATATGTACTTATGTACATAGCAGACTATCAATGTGCATTAATGCCGGTATTGTTCTTAGATATTGAACCTATCTCAAGTAGTTACTTACTTAGATGGCGCTACAGTTCGGGTTGAACCTCGGCCTATCTCAAGTAGTTGTGCAGCTTTAAATACGGCCAGAACATCTGCCTGGAACGGATTGCATGAATTGCAAGTATACATACATATGCACATATCTAAATCCGTAGCCTCACTAGTTTTGGGAACATGTATGTACATTGAAATTCCATTTTCAATCACAAAACAGACCTTAAATAATAATATATGTATTATTATTTTATACGTTGCACGGGCTTAGCGAAGTGCAAAGTAATAATTTGCATACTTAAATAATCTTATTTCTTTAACATGAAAAAGGCATTCCAATCATTGTTGCTGAGGTAAATGCGTTTCATCGCATCTCAGTCAGCAAAATGTTTATCAGAAAGTACATAAGTAATAGTTGTCTGTTAACGTCATTGTGCTGTGAAATGTCTCAAAAATGTTTGCGTGTAACATTTACAAACTTGACTCACAAATTGTTTAGGCAGTAGGCCTCAGCATTGCTGTGATAAACTGTGTAGTCACGGCCAGTAGCATGAAGCTCCTCTTGTAGAAATTTAGTCTTTATACATACATATGTATATTGGTGTTGCCACTTATATAAATAAAACGAAAAGAAGTGGGTAATAATGATCAAAGGGGATATAATTAACAATCTAATCAAACCACAACGTAAATAGACTTACTTAACGAATATATTTATACAATTCTGGAACGTGAACCATAAGGAAGTACCTAAAATAAAGTTAACACATTTATCAACTAAAGTAAAGGCCATTATGTGTAGCTTGAGTAAACAGAAGGAAAAGAGTTATGACCAATTTGATAGAAAGTACAATAAATCCTTTAAAGATAGGCCCTGTGCAGATATTTGTGTAATATATTAGTGATCAATATCAATAGCGATGCGTTCATATGTCACCAGGCTTTTAAATGTTGAACTAGGGGGATGAAATAATATCAGGGATTACAAACAGTACAAGAGGGATCATATTTTCGAAATTCGCCCACGGCTACACCTACTTTAACTATACTCATTTACTCGGAATCGATTTTTTTTTATTAAAACCAAATATTTAGATTTAAAAAAACCGATTTTGATGAAGTTTTGGATCTTATTTCGTTAAGCGTTTGAAATTATTGTATTAAGCCAATAAAAAAAAGTGCAGCATGCAATGCCCTACTAACTGCCTATTACAGACGGTAAGTAGGTGTTACAATTTAAAACATATGTTTGTATATAATTTAAATACTTAAATATTTGGTGTTACTGATTTTTTTCAGTTTTTAGTCAAAATGGGCGGATTTCCCTCTTCTTATTCACAAACGCCCAATCACGAAATTGCTCAAATTTTAGATCTCTGGCGACATACTGACATACTCCTTTATAAATGTACATAAATATTTATTATGGAAATATAAACCATTGGTTGAAATAAAATGTTAAAAATGGAATATGGATGTGTACACTTTCTTTTGACGCTCACAGTATGTACATGCATACATATGTATGTATACTTAATAAGGTCTAACTCAATTTTATCTCTATGTTATATACTATGTATGTGTCAAACTTAGAACATCAGTATACAGAATAAAAATAATAGGGCCGAGAATAGGGCATGGAAGATTTTAAACTGAATACATTCGATCTTATTATAGTTTCCTGCTCTATGTCAGCCCTTGTTCGATGAAATAAACTGTTGGTTACACACAACTACATACCTGAAAACGCTGCATTTAAAAAACGGAAGAACATCTGAAAAGGGAAGAAAAGAAATGTGGGATTACGTTAGTTGAGAGGCTTAGTAAAAACACCAAAGTCATTGTGCACAATAATTTACGTCAATCACAAATAACTTTCAGTAACTTTAACTTCTTATCAATTAATTCGATTTAAAGAAAGTTTTTTTTTATTATTATCTTTGGTTTACTGTACTTGCCTTCATAATGCGATTTCTGTATTTAGTATTATTTTAATGTCGTACTCCCAAAAGTAATAAGTTTCACAACAAGCTATATTTAATTTTAGAAATTCTTTCTAACCAACCACATTTATGTCGAGGCCAATTCTTTTAAACACGTTCGTGCATCGGAGGTCCGCCTTGCACCCTTTTCCACCTAAACCAGAGATACGAGAACATTTACACTCGCGTATACATCCATGCATACATATGTACAGATATGTATGTACGTATCGATACAATTACTAACACATTTTATGGGGTATACCATGAATGGGATTTCAAGCATCCTGGTTGTCGGTTGTCGCCTCCTCTTCAAGGCTCTGCCACTGAGGGTGCTTTTAATTTGTGCTCGTTTGTATCCGATGACACTCTTTCTAATATCATAATTTTAATTTATAGACATTGTTCCATATTATGTGACTGTTGATTCCGTGCAGTATGGTGGCGGTGCGATCAGCTCACATGACGCACACCGCCATTTGAACCACTTTGTGCCGCTTCATGCTCCTCACCTAGAGAGCTGTGTATGTACGAGTAAACCACAAACAAGCCCAACACAATTTGTAGGACGCAGCAACTTGAACTATAGTTTGTGTGTTCTCAATGGTGTGGTGACGGCGGCAACCGCCCGACTGTAGAAGTGATGAGGCCGATTTTGAGGTTTTATTACCCCCATTACTTTCATTACTTTAAGGGTTCATCAGAGATACTTTCATCATCGTTTGCTGGTGGAGAGGCATTACCGCTTAAATGCATAACTAACCATCCAATGGACGTTTGGTAATTTAAGCGCACAGGGTTCCTGCTCGTACAAGGATAATATTTGCGTGTTACATTTACCTGCTTGTGGTTTGAAGTTGCGGCCAACATTGGGTTTAAATGAAAGCTTTTCGTACGTTATGTTTGTTAATTGCGTTCCATAAAGTAGTAAATATTAATGGGTGTTATATTTTATATTTTATTTGTGTTTGCTTAGGGATAATTACAGACTTTTGTAATCGTAAAAGTCATAATAACACAACAATCATGATTTTGCTAAAGAAGTCATTTATTTTTGACCTTTGGTCATGTTGGATGAATACAAAAGAGATAGATTCAACACATTCATAAATGTAAAAAACGAAGGCTGATACACAAAGCATGTATATGTATAGGGCAAGTATTGTATTCGTGAAAAATTTCTATGACAGAGAAATCCAAAAAAGTGGGTGTGTCAATGGCGTCTGTCTGTGAACAGAGTTGCAGCCTAAACTTGTGAGCGAATTTAGATCCAACTTCATACAGTTTAAAAAAAAATTAAAAATTAGGTAAAAACCGATCACACTGCTCTTCATGAGAAGAAGCAGGTTCTGAGAAGAATGTTTTCTTTTTCAATCAGAAAATACAAACAACCTTGGTGTTTTCGAAAATAAGACCTTTACATATGTATGTTTTATTGTTTTCCATAAAGTCATCATTCACTCCTTTAAGGCCCAGTATCGAAAATTCTTGATTAGGAATCAAGTTTAAAGAGCTGAGAGTGGTTATATGAACAATTTGTTCAAAGAAATCACCATTCTAGGGTGAACATATAATCAAACGATATTGGTGGCTTTTTACATCCCAAACTATATCTAATTGCTTCCAAAAGCAAGAATTTCAAAGGAAGTTAAAGTACAGAGTGATACTAGGTGTTAAATACAAATATTTGCACAGCGGGTCTATGGGACCTACGGCCTAGCTTCTCACAACCATTCGTGTTGTGCGTGTAATACTTTTTACACGAATGGAAAGGGCCTTCTGTTTAATACCCTGTCTGAAGGTCAATTTGTTATTTGAGTTTTTTTTTCACGACAGTTATACTCTCGGATGATTGTCAGATGCTCGCGAGAGGTGAGGCTGTGAAAAGCTTTTATGTGTTTTCGCTGGGATTAGAACCTGTGGCCCCTTCTCCCGTAGTCCAATGCACGTGAGCCACGGCGCTGGCTTACTTTTAGCCAACGTATGCTTATGTATGCATTTCTTTTTGGTACGTCAAATACCAAATGTTTTTACTACATCTTCACACCTGTCTTTTACTGACTCAAATAGGTTCTTCCATCTGGAGGTAATTTTAGTGTTTCAGATCCGGAATAGAAGGTTTTTCAGGACTTTAATCGGCTCGGACAGGCCATGTACCTTAAGCTTGGATTAGTCGGAAAAGATGTTTCTATTGGAAAACCCGACTGCTGTACTGGCATTGATGCTTTGAATCAAAATTTTACACACCTTCTCACACTGAAGTTGCTGAAATTCTTTTTAATTTTTTCTGGCAATGTTCTGATATTCTGACGTTGGATATGGAACGGCAAACTGACTGACATTTCAAGTGTCACACCTCGCATCCTCACTTCCAGTTTTTACTTTGGACAAAGTGTGGACTGTGCTTATCAAGGGATCTTACTGATAAATATATTTATATGAAATAGGAACCTGTAAAGAAGGCTTAGTTGAAAATAATAGCCGATAATAAAAACAAGTTCTTTTTACTTTTTCTAGAAATATTTGCTTCACTTATAACCTTGGACTGTTATTTTAATATTATAATATAATAATGAAAACACAGCGCATATTGATCAAATAATCATATCCTCTTATTGTATCAAATCGATGATCACTTCACTGCAATTTATTTGGAAACTAATTTGTTTATTTATTGCACATATACCATTTAAATTATGAGAATAGCCGAACAATACATAAAATATTTCCGATCAGCTAGAAACCGGAACGCGGCCAATGTCTACGGCTTTGGAGCAACGAAACTAATTTTCAACTGAGTAATTTTTCCTGGCCTCCTTAAGGCTTTCGTTTTGCTTGCGCTACCGCTCTTACACTATTTCTTCTAAGTTTTGACCGTTAAACAATATTCAATCGTTCAGAAATTTTGATGGGTTGTCTAATTTAGACGGGACCAACACAGAATATTAGATTTGGACTCCAGATTCGTCCCATATATTCTGAAATATTTAGTTAAATATTAGTTTGTCCTGCACGGTTACTAATTACCATCTATTCATAAGTTAATCGATCGATAAGCATCCGATCACGCTGGACATTAGCAGCAGCAAAGGGAGTCAGTCATTAGCAGACTTCAAAACAATGAAACTATAGTAGCGTGAATAATTATGTCATTACTTCAAATGATGGACGGGAATGACGAAAACCGCAATTCCAGATTTCGATCCATCATTAACTGCATTTCTGTCATAAGCAATGATCGTACAAGGTCTGTACGTAATACGTAGTTTTAAAGCACAGATAAACTTGCTTCATGGTAGTATTTTTTACTGGTTAAAAGGGGTTCCACTAATCGCCTACTGTGTTGAATGTGTTTCTTTTAGCAAAACTAAATATGGATATTTTAATAGCTAATATTTCGTTGTCCATACTTACGACTCTTGTCAGGACTTGTTCAGACTTTTATCTTGCTAATTCGTCTGCTAGAGGAAAGATTAAGGAAGAAGGTATGCTGTATGATGGATTGGATGTGGGATTCTACGTAGAATGGAATGTGGAGTATTTTGCAGAATTAAATGTGGGATTGAAACACACGGCGTTAGATGTATGGCTTAGAAAGTTAAGACACTTGGGACCAGTTGTTAGGTCAAAATCAGATAAAAAATGACTAATGGAGAGTGTTCTTAGATGGAACAGAAACAGTAAAGTACTTGTTTTAAAACTTCTGCTAAGAAATTACGTGTAACCCCAATCCGTTTAGAAAGCAAGTCATTATGAGTTCCCAAGTTACCTATTAATGAACGCTGCCAGTCCATAATGATCACGGGTTAATTCTTCAGAAGGCTTGGCTTCGAGTAGTCTTTGTACGCAGGTTGAAGTAAACGAATTTAAAATCCTTGACTCATAGCCTTCTAGTTTAAGCTGAGCAAAGATAAAGGTCCCCGATTTCGATTTGTTTCATTGTATTTGTTGCTTTTCGCTCTTCAGCATGAAACTTAACATTAAACTTATATGAACCCAATTTTACTATCTATGTTATAATAAAAAAAACTAAACTTTTTATAGAAAACGAGTCTGAATGCATTTATTCTCTTTCTTAACCTATTACCTTTGACTTTAGAATAATGTTGTTGTTGTCATATCGTTACAAGTCGTTCAAGGGATGAAAACGGCTTATAACATAACCAATACAATCAAAATATAAGTCTATCTAATTTTTTTTTCATTTAGATTTGACTTCACGCTATGGGAAAACACGTTCGACAATTTGTAGCTTTTTAAATATTTCTCAATATTTTATACTTAAGACTTTAAGAACTCAAAACTTTCAAACTTGGCATATAAACCTATTGGCATTAGCTGGCCATTGAGCAAAGTACATATCGCCCCAATCGGATTACGTGGTACTTTTTACCCTAATAGACTATCCCCCCCATAGAAAATAAGTTAATATTTAACTTATTTTTTTTTTTGTTGATTTATTTGATTTGTATGAGACTATCGAAGAACGAAATAAAAAGAAGATGAAACAATTTTTTTTTATGTAATGAGAACTAAATCCGTATGTTTCAGTATTTTGTTCGTTCCGTGATTTTTGCTTCCACCCCCAAAAAAATGAGACTGAAAGAAGAGACTATAAGTACCATTTTCAATGTAATAAATGTATATACTTAAGCTTGTACGCAAGTGAAGAGCAAGAGTCCTTCTAATGTAGGTTTTCAGGAAGACCTTTTGCAAGGGTGAGTATTGAAATCTTAATAAAAGAATGATTCGCCCTACAGCAATTGAGCTTATGAGTGCTTTATTTTGATTCAAAATCTGATTCGAAATTTATTGAAAATGATTTTATGAGAGTTAGTTTGCATTTTTGGTTAGGGGGTTTTTTATAACTAGCAGGACACCATTGCATTTTTGTAAAATAAGAGTGAGAATAATTTGTAGATCGTTTAAATGGTTTGAGGAAACTATGGACTGTTTGCGTAGCGTATAGTTTTCATAAGACTTAAGCTGGATTTACACGTTCGTTCTTAATTCAGTGTACGTTGTTCGTTGTTCGTTTCTCAATGAACGTACATCGTACACTGAATTAAGAACGAACGTGTAAACCCAGCTTAAGTCTTATGAATGTACGTTCATTGAGAAACGAACAACGAACAACGTACACTGAATTAAGAACGAACGTGTAAATCCAGCTTAAGTCTTAAGCATTCACACTACAAAGATTGTTGATTCAGTTCTCTTTTTGTTGTTGAAAAACAGAAAAAAAAGAGATCCTGTTGGACCAAACTCTGATTGTTAAAAAGAAATCAGTTATCACACAAGCATATTTAGCTTAATGAATTAAGACTACCACCATTTCTTTGGTACTACTTTTAATTTCGCCACCAATTCCTCGTACCTATGACTTCCTCTTTTCATCGCGGTTACTATATGCTTTGGATTATATTTGCCACAATCAAGGAAAACATTTATAACATTCAATACGTTACCGTTGTTCGGTGTTTGAGTAAAATCGTACACCGAAAATTCCAACCAGCTTTGAATTTCTAGTGTACGTGTTCATTGTTCATTCGTTGTTCGGTTTTGCTATTCACACTTTCGTTGTTCCGCGTACGTTTAACAACGAACAAGGGTCAAAACAACGATAGTGTAAAGCCAGCTTTAGGATCGCCTAAATTTCCCTTATTACTTTGAGAAGCCTGTGCTGTAAGTTGAAATACAACAGCGCATTGCTTTGCTTTCTTTAAGAACCTCGGGTGTTCCTCTTGTGATGGACATTTTGCCTCCACTGAAGGCATTCCCAATAAGTTTATAACACATACATACATACGTACGTGAACAAACTTGGTACGTTTTGATATTACTTGTTCTATACCGCCAGAAGAAGTGTAATCTTCGAAAGATATCTGTAGCCCGAGCTACATACACGATTAGCAAACCTGAATACTCAATGCCAGGAATACGCCTACGTACTAAACCACATCCTACACACTTCAACCACTCTCCCTGCGGGACTGCCCTTAGGTATTACTTTGTGGGGCTGGTTAGCAACTATTTACTCTGTATCTTCCATAAAGCTCCGGGATCGGTAGGTCCATTCTTGCCTCTGCGAAGAGTCTACAATTGAATATTTAGTGCTCCGCGCCTTTCTCTTCCCTGGACATTCTGGGCAGAAGGGCGAGATATCAAGTCCAAATCTGTTAAGATATATGTATTTGAAAGCCGCCGTCACCGGACAGAAATTGCAGGACGGGGCAGTGTTTCTATACGCTTGAGCTCACCACACTGGAAAGTAGAATTTCCCTCGCGTATTCCCAAGCCGGAATTTGGACTATTCTACAGTCTTTGTCTTGAGAATTTTTAATCCTGGCGATCGCTTCATCCGTGTGGATGTTGTCAACAAAGCCGATAATACTGAATGCTTGTGGCATAGTCAATCGCACCCACATAAGACGTCCAAGGACTGATCCCTGGGGGACTCGCGCGGAAACATTGTACTATTTAAAGCCATCATCCATCTGGTACCTCTGCTTCCTATACCTAGTCTGTGAATTAAGCATTGCCTCTACATGAATAGGGAGCTAGATTGAGGAAAGTACATACAATGTGTAAGTTTATACAATTTTGAATAGAAGATCAATATGAAGAAAAGATCAGCTAAATGAGCAATATGTACTTAGTAGATGAGCTTCTACTGAGTATCGTTGTAGATCATGGAACTTCTTAAGTATGCGGACGAAATCAACGTAAAAATGCGAAATATCTCCGTAGTCACCCGAATAGAATTAATCAGCAGACAAAAGGTACGAAATTTCAATCCATCTAGTAAGCGAAGCCTTGCAAAGTTGTTGTTAGAGTTCCTCGCAGTAGACGTAGAATAAACCGAATGAGGGTGACTGTTGCATAATGGTATTAATATATCCTGTTTATTTTGTGTGTGTATTAATGTTATATATTATAATATATATAGTATATTATAACATATATATATATATAGTTATATATATATAGTATATTATAACATATATAATATTAAATAATAGAAACGCTTTATTCGTCCAAAAAGTATAACACAAACAGTACGAATGATTGCGAGAAGTGAGGCCCTGGGTTCCTTAGAACTGTTGCGTCAAAAATTTGTGTTTGTATTTGTAATTCAGTTCCATCGATTAATCCGTGAAATTATTTGGAATATACGAACAGCGGAATAATTTGTAAAAAAAATGATAGAGTGAATAGAAAATGAAGTCTCAATGAAAATCGAGTTTAAGGGCACCGTGTCTCCTAAGATCTGAATCGAACAGTTTTCTTACATCAGTTATATTGTCGGATATACAAACCTATGTTAGACGTTTATGACGTATCGAAAATAGCAGAATACCAAATCTTGCTGTTACCATCTTCGCACCTACATTTATGTGGAAGTGGTTGGCCTAGCCTTTCGAAATTATGGGGGAACAATTATATGAATTAGTAAACATTAAGATATCAACTGGTGACCAAAAATTGTGGGAAAAAAGCTAACTTTATAGTCGTAAACCTTAAATCACGTCAACTACATTCGTTTGTCTAGTTAAAGACTCATCGAAACTCAGTCCTCAACCTCTTCAAATATCGATTAATCGCGGATAACAGTTTGGTGAACTGGCTGCGAGGTTTCAAGGGTTGGGTAACATTTAGGCACTATGTCAGCAATTAAATAGAGCAATATAGTCTTACCACACATACATACATAGATGTTACTTAACCCTTTAACCACTGACATCGAAATACGAGGTATTTTGTTATGAGAATTTTAGTTTTAGTAAGATTTTAGGTTGTAAAACATGACTTGGTCGAAAGTAAAATTCCTGAAAGCACCTGGTCAAGAAGGTGAAAGACCGTCTGTAGACTGGGTCAGTGGATGAGGTGAAAAAAAGAAAAGATGTGCTGTATAATTCAAGTACAAAAAAAATCGTTTTTATTCAAATTAAATACTCAATTACAGGTAAATACCAATAATGTTGAATGAACATTGAATTATTTATCATTGTGATACTTCGTGAGCAATTTTTTTGCTTTGGAAAAACACAAGTGGATGTTGCATTTAGTACAAAACATGTGTGTGTCGGATATCACAAACAATTTACACGACTGTTTTCACAAAAATCTTGACAGAAGTGGCTGTAACGGTTAACTTGTTCAGATGAGGCCGCTCAAATCGACACCGTTCGATAGGTAAATTAAGCCGACGAAAAACGTCTTTGGCGGTCAGAGGGTGAAAAATGTTCAGTTGGAAAAGAATCAGACTGTAATGATGACCTTCTGCAGACGGTCTTAGTGGGTAAAGGGTTAAGAAGCAAATTTCTTAAATATCAAGACACTAGAGCCTACCTATGCGCAACTCCCCCATTGAGCGACAGCGATGACGACAAATACAATGACTACCGATGTTGCTATTGCCATCAGCATCAACCTCAACAAACTAAGATGTGAATTGCTGTCTGTCCAATTGCATTGCTTAAGTTGTTGGCATCTGAATGACTGACCCCCAGATCAACTACATCTTTTTTCTTTCCCAGTTCTTTATTTGATCTTTGTCATGGCATCAAGTGATAAACCCCTTGGAAACCAACAATATAATAAATACTTAAAATAAAAAAAAAAAAAAGCAAATGGCTGCTGGGCAAAAGGAAATCACACGACAAACAAGGATAATCCGAAAGCTCTACTGCATCTCCAACAGACGACAGTATACGCACAGTATAACATACATAGATATAGTTCTGTTTGTATTTACGAAGAATTTCACAGCTGGATGTGAATACATATACCATCATACAAATATTTTTATGAGCTGTGTATGTTAATCCATAGTTTTATTACTGACGAAATACGTTAACGTGCATGTTTGGAATAATTGAAATCTCGGAACTGCAAATACCTACATACATACATACGTACATACATCGCATCAATTAGTGCTGATTTTAGTCTATTGTTTCGGAAAAAGTATTAGTCCAAATTTAATTAACACCAAAAATTAGTGTATATGTATTCATCAAAAATGTGTTGCATAATTCAACTAACGCTGCAAAACAGCATGCGTTTTAGCCAATTATAATATATTATTCGATGCTGAATTAGTTATCTGTAGTCAGCGCTAAAAATAAAAATTTTATTTAACTCCATCCAGAAAACATATTTCATATCAAATACGTAAAAAAATAAAATAGACCATAGAAAATGACAAACATAACTAATGTAACCACGTCTGAACGTCACAAATGTAAAAAAAATTGATACGATATGATAACACATGCATATGTATGTACATATGTATATGCAGTAACACATATGTATGTGTTACTGCATATTGGAAGTAAATATTGTTATTCGTCTACATTTCTACAACGAGTTCAGATGAACGCAATTTATTGTGAAGTTTTTAAATGTAAGCGGTATTTTGAAGGTTGATTGATTTTTTTTAATCTTATCTAAAAATTGAGTACGACTATGTCATTTGATTTAATGAAATATATAATATACAATTCATAGTATTCAAATAAAAAGCTTCTAAAAACGTGCTTTTCAAAAATCTTAGGCACATAATTTTGATTTACTCTTAAAATATACATAAATATATACATCGGAAGGCAAGCAACCTGATACTTTGTATCAGGCATACTAAAGAGGACGTAACATACATAAATATGTACATATGTAGGTATATACCTATCTATCCGTCATCACCAGTTCTTTCGTAATAAATTCTGTGGTAGAAGGCTGAAATATCGAATCTACAGTTTTGAGGGGATGCATTCTATGTATATGTATACCTTTTTTAAATGCGCCCACTGCCACGCCCACTGCCACGCCCACGTTTTCATAACATACCTAACTAATTTAATAATACCTAGTATTAATGATATTTTGCTTGTAATTCAATAACAAAATGGAGTCTACTTTAATAGACTGATACGAAGGAAGAAGGATAGGGTATGTATGTACACCAACTGTTTTCGATAACAACCCGTTGTAGTTCCTCTTTATATTTTAGACAATTTGAATATGTAAATATTTCGTCATAATAAATTGTTTTCATTTCAAGTAAAATAAAGTTATGAACAAGTGAGCGTGACAGTGAACGAATTTCAGAAATTGCATGCATACATACATATGTACTGCTTCTCCCTCGCTAGATCATGTCGGTTACGAACTATGTGTCAAACTTAATATATCCTTGGGATATGATACACATATGCACTTATAAGGGCTGCATAAAAAGGACGATAAGGTAATCTTAACATACGATCCGTTCCAAACAGATTGAAGCTCTTCTGTATATTGTAAAACCGCTTTCACCGAAGATTTGAAACACGGTCAAACAATGTTTATTCCAAGTGATGTGACAAACTTCATTCTTAAGAATTGGACTATTATGTAAACTAGATACATATATACCTATAAATTCTATTGCATTGAGTTGGTAGAAGCAAAACTTTAACAGTGGCTGTTAGAATGTCCAAATTTTTCAAAAAACAAGAAAATTACTTTACTGAGAACTCTGGAACAATGAATAAGGAAATCATCGTAAAGAGTTTTTTAATTCGAATGATGTGAATGAATTGTGAATTGAACACTTGGGAGAACAATGATCTTAGTGCAAGCTATACAATTGTTCGAATTGTTTGTACATAGTTTGAGATAACGAATTTTGGAATAAAGAAAAAAAACTCACCGATTTTGTAAAGGAAAACAATTGACTAGAACTCGTGTATTTACATTTATGTGACCTTGTTGTTAAACCAATTTTTAATAGTAGATCCGCTGATATCATTCATAATTTTTTACAGTTGTATGTATGTATGTATGTATGTATATTGATCTGATATAGTAAATAAAGCGAAACCAAACATCAAAATCCAACACCCTAGTAAGGTAATCCCAATATTGTACGTATATACACACTTATGTATGTTAATATATTTGTTCATGCATATGGATCTTAAATGAAAATCAACAACTGTATCATCTGAAATCATGGCACGTTACTTGTTGAAAATGTTTGATCTAACGTCACTTTAATCATATTCTAATACCTTAATCGACTTCAATCTGTGAAGTACACTGTGATTGCTTACTTTAATTCAGTTAATAGTTAAATGGATTTCATTGCACTGACCCCATACTTAAGTACTTAATTACAAAATCAAATAACCTAAGCTCCCCGGTCAATTTAGCTTTAGGTTGCAATTAGGCGCAGAGATTTAATGGAGTGCAGCTCACTGGTCATTGAAGTGCAGCACTTGCATATAGCCTTACTGGTTCCAGCCATATGTCTACCATATGGTCCACCATTACCGTTTTCCTTTTCTTCTACGAAATCGCAAAACATTGTGCGGTGGTCTTTAAATTGTTGCATCATTGTCCTCTGCCACTGGAGGAAGGAAACAAAAGGAAAGCAGATTGTATAGCAGGCAACCAAAGAGGGTAGGAGTGACACTTCCCCAATGCATAGACCCATACGAGCATACAACCATGCCCTCTTGCACGAGGTCACTATAGCAATTATTATTTCATTTTGGCACTTGTATGAGTGGAAATGTTTGGTGGCGCCTCATTAACTGACCAGCCGTGTCTCATTTTCCCCATCATCATCATCATAAAAGAAAAATCAACAGCGTATCCTGATGCCTTTACTCCACCTTTCTGCCCGTATACGACTATCTCACTGGGGTTGTTTCTATGCAACAGGGTTTCCTGTTTCATTCTGCTCCGCGTTCAACTTTGCCTTTCCATTTATTATACTCTTTCATATTTTATTGTAGTAGAAGTAGACATTTTCACTCTCTCAATGGTCTACATTTTATTCTTTAATGACAATGCGTGGGGAAATTGTTTCAGCTTTGAGAGGCTGTTTTTCTGCTCTTAGCTGAATTATCCCCCAGCGCCGCTGAGTATTTTTCTTACCGAATGGACTGATGAGGAAAAGCTTTTACTCGAAAAATTCGGCGGGGAAAACACTGCACTCCTTTTTATGGTTGAATTTGCAAGTTTCACGCTGAAGGTAAGTTGGCATAAAATGCAACTTTTCCGAGTCGGAAGGACCAATTGAAACCTATTGTTAAAGAAAGAAGAATCTCATTGTTAGTCAGAATGGTTCTTTGAAAGTTACACAAAGAAGTTTATCATTTGGAAAGGTACTGTGCGAATGATTATGGGAAGTCATGGGTTGCTTGCGTAACACAAGGAAATTTAATCTAATTGATTTGGAAACCCGTCACAGCTGAGACTGTTGAGCACTTTGTAAAAGTGTAGACTATTTTAAGTTAATTGGGCATATGGAAAATAATTTTCACAGTTATTTGTTTAATCAGTTAGTTTATGTTTCCGATGTACAAATGTATAACTTAAGAATTGCCCAACAAAGACATATGTATGTATAGCTTACATTATTGTGCCTTTCAAATGAATTAAAAAACGAGTACAACTTGAATGATTTCAAAAGAATGCTAGCTTCTTATATCACACAAATTATGATATAATAATTATATTTTACGTAACAAAATAGCTGGATGCTATTTAACTAATGGAATCAAATAAGGCTCAACTGGATACAAATGTATCTTAAATCACAAGCTCAATAATAATAATTAATTAATTATAACTTCATATTGTAGAATCATATATTTATTTCTTTGCAGCATACAATTACAATAATGATAATAATAATAATATCTATTGATGAAATCTGCAATATTGCTTGCGTAATTATTTTAGGTTTATACTGTATACCAGCACCTAGCCTTTTTATGTATGTATATACCTATGTATATTAAACATTATGATATCAGGCATTTTGTTTATCTTACTAATCTTTTCTATCACTTTGTGACGCTCAACTGCAGACGCGGCTTAAATCGATTTATGCATAAATTTTATTTCAGCTAAAACCTCTGATAATAAGCCAGCGTTTAGACCAGCAAATAACAGTTGTGCCCTCTATGACCCCTTTGATTCATGTTTGTGTGGTTCTAGGCTTATTCATTATATAACTTTGTATATGTATGTACATACGTAAATATGTCGATTGAATGTCTGACAATGTGTCTTAATTCTCCTCAACTCTTCTCGACTGTTTTTCGTCGAATTCTTCTTGAACCACCATAGTGTGATTGTACACCAACCCACTGAGCATCGTTCCAAGACTTTTATTTATTAGTTTGTGTGGCATTAATTTTAAGGCCGATCATGCCTACTTTCTACTGTATTACTATTGATAATATTAGTTTGGTATCATAGTGCATTTCTGAGAGATAACTAGGGAAAACTCGAGAGAGTTCAATTATTTTCATAAAAATTGAGACCCAGGGTCTAACTTCTAAAAATCATTCATGTTGTGTTTGTTATATTCTTTACACGAATGGAAGGGGCTTACTGTTTATGGTAATTTGTTATTTGAGAAGCTTTTTATGACAGTTTTACTCTTGGATGTTTGTTAGATGCTTACGAGAAGAGAAACCGTGAAAAAACTTTAAGGTTATTTGGACGGAGTTCGAACCTCGAACTTAATTTTTTTAAAAAAAAAGCCATAGGGAAATATAAAGTTAATGCAAATATATTTTCGATGTTCCCGACAAGCAGGACAAATGTGTGGGGTGACGAGACTACCCTGTTTATATCGAAAGATTAATAACCGACCTTAACCCCAGAAACGATTTCAAAGTGTTAACTAAAAAACTTTAATTAATCTTCTTTTTATAAACAATATCCTTGGATCGGCAATCAATGACTAAACAGAACATCAACCAAAGGATTCCAAAAGTAATAAATAATTAAACCTATTTTACTCCTTTTTCTATATTCAACGTTTTTGATTGTATTATATTGAAGCGGTTACAAATGGTTACAATAGAAAACTGTACAGCGTTGAGATCATCAGGTTAAGTTTATGGATTCAGCCTTAATTCATGGCACTGACAAGTGCTACCTAAACACTTTGGAAGACGAACTCCACAGATAGACCATGCTTTAAAAGTTAACAGATAACGACCAGAGTAACGCAAGAAACTGCCCTCTCTTGTATTTATTATGTACAAATTTATGGTGTATAATAAAATATATATGAACATATGTACATATTTATGTAGTTTTGAGAAGCATGGAATATTGTAAATTTTACTTACGTACTTACACTTTAATGTTTAAAATCTTATGAGGATTGAATTTCAAGGGTAGGGCGGCTACGTAGTCAGTATCGGTTTGAGAAATCGCAGACTTAAGAACGTACACATTAGTCGGTTCGCGGTTGACATCGACGAGAGTGTAGCAGTCTTGCAGTCGGCAATCTTGATAATCCACTCTTTATCGGCTAGTGCCGGACTCATAGCTGTTTCTAGTTTAGATTCATCTTGGCCTTAGTGACCATATGTGTATAATTCGGCTCTTTAGCATCCAGAATTCTAAACTTCTGAAGGTGTGAAATCAAATGACACCCTCACAACCAGAAATCTTTTATCTCCACTTAGGGAAAGACAAAAAATGAAAGAAACCAAAAGAAAGTGGTGCCTTAGCTGACAAACCGGTTGAATATAACACGTACAACGCGAATGGTTGTGACAAGCTAGGGCCAGGGTCCTTTGCAGTTGTACGCTAGTTGTGACCTTGATCTGTTTCTTCAATCCAAATTCAGTGGTCCCAACCTCGATTGCGTAAGTTTGGAGTTCGACAAAGGAAAACCAGTCCACTTTAAATCCCTAATTATACATTTAGTTCAGAAGTTGCTTAAACATCCCTTCATTGGAAAGATTAATTAATCTCCATATAAAAACAAATTACCTTAGTTAATTCTTTTCGGAATCATTGAGAAATCTTTTCAACACAGATTTCAATATGGTGTCCTTGATATTGAAGGAGCTTACAACAATTTCAAAAAAGAAACTACATAAGTATGTATATCTTCTCCACTTCTTCCACTGATCGTCGAACACTATCTTTGCTATTAGATGAAACAAATACTTTAAAGCCAGCTTATCCATGTCGAGTGGGTGTGTTGTTGTATAGAAAGGTTAGCGTAACAAGAGGGAGTAGAAACTTGTTCTGGGATATTTCCTCCAAAAAGGCCTCAATTTACATTTAGTCACCCAGGAATACCCTGCGCTTAGGATCGTTTTCAGATGCGTCCCATTACCGCTGTCATTCTATTTCACCTGCTGCTCTGATGGTTTTCCTCTGGCTTTTTGTCATTGTATATTGATGGAGCTACTTAGGCTTCCAACTTCGATATCGGTCTAGTTGCGCAGCATACTCTGAGCAATCGGTCTTCTATCCACCGAGCTTATAATTCTCATGTACGAACTTATTACTGTTGCCAAAGCCCATGCAGGGGCTGCGTACATAAAAATTGACTTACTCACTCTCGCAGGTTTTTTTATTGATTGACTAAATATTGCTCCCACCTTCCGTTTAGTGTTCGAGCTTATGTAAGTTAAGTGTTCTCTGAATTCCCGGAGTCGTTTACCCCGATTTATTCACTGGATGCAATTATCAGTTGTCAGTCTCATCCTTATGATGTACTGATGGATGGTAAAGATGATACTAGAGGTAGAGTGGTGGACAAGGAAACCAGGTTATTGTGCGTCCTCTCAACAGGATCATACTAATATAGGCCACACAAGTACCCCTATTCAGATCTTATTGTTACTTATTTAACTTGAAAAATAAATGGTATGTGTAAGTCTTCTCTAGCGAGTCATGTATTTGTTCTCCACATGATTGCTGGACCACTGCGACAGTATTATGTTTCAGTTAAAATAGTAAATTGCAGCGCATAAAGATCACACAGTAGGTCACTCTTTTTTGTCTAAACAATAGCTGACTAAAAGAAGAAGAGTTATCTCCGTCAGTAGGGAAAATTTAAGATCCAGTTCTTTCCTTTGTGCTGTCACAATGAGTTAAGTGTTATGGGGTTATACACAACCCAAAGCCAATCCCCTCTTACAGTGTGATTCATAGTTACGGCCCCCTCAGTACGACACTGACTATAAACAAATAAAAACAGACTCCTTGTCTCGTCGGATAAATTTATAACAAGCAATGTATGTACATATGTATGTATGTAGTCCTTACATTAGTTTCGCAATGATTTTGATCGAATGGTTTGCTGTTCAACGAGCGCACCAGCAGGAGATTTATTCATATAACTTCTAGAATACCTGGTGAGGACAGCCTTACAGAATAAAAGAGTAATAATAAAAGCTAGGTAACATTGAAATGATATCTTCCTGTCAAATTCATACATATATTCGCGATTGAATATATTGCAAACTGTCGTCATTTCTGAGCATATTAACCTGCTCTGCTCACATCCAGTGTTCACCCACGTTTTTGTTACTCGGATGACGAAAATACAGTTCTTAATACATATTTTTTCGACAGAAAATGTATGTAGAACGAATTCAAAAACATAACTTTTCTGGTTGTGAAATTTTCAAATAATATTTTCGCGTACGTACTCCGGCAATTCATTTTTCTAAAAAAAGAAAAATTCTAAAGGCATAACGATTTCGCTTCGATGACATACATACATATGTACGTAGCAGTAACGTATGTAGTTACGTGTTTAAATAAACATATCGAGGAATTTTGGTTTTAAGATTACATACATACACACATATGTACATACATACCTAGTACATACATACTAGTACATAAATACTATGTAGGTATGTATGTATGGGCAGAATAGATTTTATGTCTAATTTATTTGTCTTTATATGTAAATTATGCAATATTCGCCTTTTTTCCAAGAATCTATTTCGCCAACTATGCACGAATTGGCCTATAAACACCTACATTCTCCTTGGATTTAATGCTTCATTCACCCCTGTTGTTTATCGACTATGATAGACAGCAGAAGGATGCTGTATAATGAAATAACGAAAAAAATTCCCCTTCCACTTCGTTTGGAAAACAAAAACAACTTTAAGACACATTTTTCTAACGTATTAGGTGGAATAATTCGTTAGATATTAAAAAAAAACAAAATAATGCCAAAAACAAGAAAACATCTTAAAACGAAAACCTACCCTTGTTCGTAAAAAATGGAGAAATATTAATAACTTCCTTCCTTGTAAACTAAGTTTATTGCGCGACGCTCGACAACGGCGGAAAAAATAAGTCCGCACTTCATCAGGAATTCCGTCGGCGTATCATTGAGTCTCCAAATGGGCAAAAAAAGAGGCAAGACACCCTCCAAATGACAAAACCTTCCTGCCATTCAGCACATAATTAAGTTTTCGGTTTTGTGACCGGAAAATATTCGTACGAAACATATTCATGGGATATCATAATTATTTGTCTATTATAACTCAGACCCGTTCCCGTGCCGCACGACTGCGACAAAATCATTCAAGGAACATACTTCAGTGTCAGGTCTTTCTAACGAGGGGAAATGAAATTAATTCTCGATTCTTATCCATCCCTCGTTGATTGGGGAACTTTCCATAAAACAACATCGAGGTTTGTACTCAACCCTTGCTCAAATCCACCCTTCTATATCCGATAGCGGAAAAAATAGGCCAAAGCAACAAGTAACATATGTTTGAATTGTTTCTGAGGACCTCTTGGGAGTTTAAAGTCTCAGACTCAAATGATTGTTCACTCAATTTCTTGGGGCGCCGCCGAAATTGCTTTCGGACATCCGAGTACTTTATAACTGTTGCTTCTGGTCCACTACTCCTGTTGCTTACTTGTGCAATGCGCATGCCTTCACAGGCGGAATACTCCCTTTCGGTATGATAGTTCGTGCGAGCGAAATTCTATTCTGTCTTTTTTTATTCCGTAGTACGGCAACAGTAGACATCGATAAGAAGCGCGTTAGTGTAAGCAGGATTTCCCTTGGGCATAGCACTCTCTGAATGTGTGCGTTGAAGACATACCGCACCCTAGTTACCACCGCTACCACTGAGAAGAAGTCAGCCAAAGAGCGGGCGAACGCGTTCAGTAACTTTCTGATTATTATCTGCCCCATTCACCCATCGAACTGGGGACCCGGCAGTTATCGTTTCACATACAGACACTGACAGTCGGAAGTTGACTTTCACCGTGTGTACTTCTCTAAAAATACTTTCGGTGATTATTTTCCCTAAAACTGAAACAAACCCAAGAAGCCTAATTCTTGTCGAAAAAGAATCCTAACCTCCGAAGGGCTTTTGCATAGTCAAGTCACACGACCCGAGTAAAAAAAGAAAAAAGCAAAACAAAAAATAGTAAAATCCGGGCGATTCCGACGTTTGACCTCTCTTAATTAATCAACTTCAATTTAGTGCCGCAAATGACGGGCAGGACTTTCCCTTTTCGGAAGGATGACCCTAAGTTGACATGTTGCCACCCTGCAGCAACGAGTATACTGTCTGCAGTCGCTTTTGCCAATCCGTTTCAAAATGAAGTTGCCGTATATTTATATCGCCAGCGGTTATTTGTTCTTCGAACGGGATCAAAAGGATTTTCATCGAAAATTTAATTAAAAATACTTGCTATGTTTGTGTGTGAGTGTGAGCACCATCCAAGTGCGATTTGGCAAAGGCACACACACTCACCCGCAGCTGAGAGTTATACCTTTTTTTTTGTTTCAAATGGGTGTGTTGTGTCGTCGTCGGGTCCGATAAACTCCTGCCATATGGCATAGCCTTGGTCTCTCCAAATATCCTAGCATCTGGTAAGTACGATTTATTTACATTAATATTTTAAGTGATGTGGTTTCGATAAATTATGTGTGGTAAATATCAGAAGACTGACTGTCATGGGAAGCATATGTTCTTGACTACTATTCGATAAAGTAGTTTTCTCCGTCTCCACAATGAATGTCTGGTGGGTAGAAATAGTAAACATATGGTTGATTGGATCGTGTGACACATTCTACACCTTCGATATCTTGAAAAGAATTATGCACGTGGCAGCGATTGCGAATGTGTACGTGGGGACAAAAATTTAACGAGAATTATTTTTATCAAATATCAATGAACTTTCGTTAATTTTATACACATATGTACATGCATACATACGTACATACATATGTATGTACATATAAATGAAGGCAATGCATTACATGCATACATATGTAGGTAAATAAAAGAAAACTTAAGTGACTTTCTGGGCGGTGCATATAAATGATGGCCACATTTTCAAAAAATAATTTTTTTTATAAAGATTTAGTTACATAAGGATGTGCTTGTACATTCATACATACATATGTATGTGCATATGCTTAAATGAATTTGAGCATCTCTATGAAATCACACTAAACGCAACCGCTCCGTCGCAATTTCAACGTCGGAATCGTTTTTCTATTCCATTCACATTCTATTGAAGTACTTTGTATGATGTAGATAACTGTATATACATATGTATGTACATATATTTAACAGGACTGTTAGAAACATGCACTTGAAAACAACTTAAAAAATTATACACCATCTAAATAGCCATTATTGACAAAGAGGCATTTCAAAAAAGGTCTATTTGAAAGAATTCCAATTTATTGTCTCGAATATTAATTTTTCAATTCACTTTCAGATTAGATTTTGGATAAGAATGTATAAATTGTTTCGTAGACAAGCTTAATACAGTTTTTGTTAGTGATGAATCAGAACTCAACCTGTTTAACTGATAGCATCTGTCATGTTCAAAGAAGAAGGGATCAAAAACCGAGTCTCCGATATTGCAAAAGTACAGGAGAACATGAACTGTGTTACCGAATGATATTACATACATCTCGTCTTCAAATAAAAACTATAATACATAGATCGTGGCTCAATTGGTTATTGCGTTGGACTACGTAGCAAGTGGTTCCAGGTTCAGTCCCTAGGCAACAGCCTCTGACAAACATCCGAGAGTACAACTATTTATTATGAAAAACCTTCTTAAATAACAAATTGCCCTTCGGATACGGCAGTAAAGTATATAACACGCACAACACGAATGCGTCCCATAGACTTCTCGCGACAAATATTTATTTATATTTATTTATTTAGTTTGTTTGATAGATTTCGTTACAGAGATGGGTAAAGTCGAATGGAATAAGCCTCTTCGTAGCTGTTTCAACATGAAAATGACCCGAAACATTGATCGAAACTGGTCATACAGTGGTTATCAACTCATGCAAGTTGGGTGCCCCCCAAAACCCTGACTTGAATTCCATTTAAAAATCTCTTTGGGTCATGGAAGCCTAGAGTAGGGACTTAACGTCATATAAGGATAGATTAAGACGTGTTTAAAAACTGAATGGAAATTGATACAATTTATTCATCAAAAATAAAGCTTATCACACCAAATATTATATTTGCTTAGGTTTCGAACAGCTGCATTTTGACAGGAACTCGTGTTTCATTTTGTATTTATTTCGAATTAATTAATTTTGGATTTTTGTTTTTACTATATCTTTCTTATTACCTACATACTTACTCGAATAAATGAATTTATTTAGCTGATCGTTTTTTAATACATTCGACCTAAGTGTTTAAAAAACATTTTGTTTCAAAAGTCCCTTGTTTCTATATTTGATTTTAGAATTGATCGTATTAAGCAGTTGTTGTTAAACTTTATCTTATCCTCCAGAAACTTACATATACTGCTCACCTTCGTGTCTAAATTTATTTATTGAAAATAATTTCATTTGAATGGCTGTACCGGCTGGTTTCACACTAGCTCAACCCAAGTTTACCGTATATTTAGTTCGGTACAATATTTCACGAATAGTTCGATTCATATTGTGCTTAAGTATATTAGACATTTTTGGATTGTTAGGTACAAAGTCCGACGGGATTATATGGCACATCTGGGAAGATCAAGTACTATCACCCAAACCCCAAGTTACACCATTATTGAACTTATTGTACCTAATATTCAATCCAATCTCACTTTTGTCACAAAATAGCGTATAGCAGCGCTGTTGGTGCAATATTTCGACTAAATTGCTTTTAACAAAATCGCATTTTTCGGCAAGTATTTGGATATATGTATGTATGTATGTAAATTATCAATATATAATTTATTTCGTAGTCCCGAAATGTGAAATTAATTTGGTCTGGGAATTTAACCTCGGCATTCCTTCCTTGCTAAGTGGGCTCCGTGGCTCAATGGTTAGTGGTTTGGACTATGGAGCAAGGGGTTCGAGATCGAATCCCAGTCGGGGAACACCTAAAAGTTTTTCACGGCCCCACCTCTCGCGAGCGTCTGACAAACATCCGAGAGTACAACTGTCCTGAGAAAGCTTCTCATATAACAAATTGCCCTTCGGACACGGCATTAAACAGTAGGCCCCTTCCATTCGTGTAAAGAATAACGCACAACACGTATGGTTGTGAGAAGCTAGCCTGGCCCATCGACCTGTAGCGCCAAGTATTTAATTTTTTTGAATTTTTTTGAATTCCTTACTTGCTTGGATCCTTGAATGCTTCTTCTTGGGGCACTTCTAGTATTGGAGCAGCATTTAGATCTGATTAGCATTAATAAGTTGAGTGTGGTGCATAAAAATACTGCAGAAATCAGTCAACCCAAGTGTTAATTGTGACTAGCTGTCAACAGAATCTTTATCACAACAGAGCTTTTAAACTTTTTATGTTTATTAATGCAATTCGCTAAGCACTTAAAGAAACTCTCAATTTGCAACCAATAACTTTCCTTTCGCTTGCCTTGAATAGAGGAAAAAAAAGCGAAGTAATGAGTTCTTCATCGTTAGCAAAGACATTTTTTTGTATTTCATTGACGCAATAACTCTTCCAGTTTTGGATTATAGAAAGAAAATCGTAAAATTGTACATTTAAGAAGGTTAACCTTGTTTAAAGAGTCTCATCTTCCTGGTGTTTTTTGTTTTTTTTTTTTGAATATTATTCTTAACAATTACATATTCATATATATAAAATAAAAAACATCATTTAAATGTCTACAACGAGACAGTCTCTCATATTTTTTTTTTTTTTTTTTTTAAATTCATTTTTGTTTATTAATTCATTAATACTTACATGCTAGACAAAATTGTTTAAAACTAGCTTAACTAACTTAACTATGTTATGACTAACTTACTGGCCCTATGCGGGCGCTCTAAGCTAAACTTAATGCTTAACCTATGTCTTTCGACGTATCCTAACTAAAACAATAAATTGTTTCTTATTTTATTTATTTATTTACTTAGTTCTACGAAACAAAGAAAATGATTTAAATAAAAACTTTGTAAACGAACATTTTTTGGTTTTATATAAAACTTAATTCTACCTTAAGATAAATTTAAATCTACTTAACCTACTTAAGCTAAAAACGTAATTAAATACGTTCTTTTTTTTTTTTGTATTTTTTATATTTTTTAATTTTTTTTTTTTTTTTTAGCCAACTGCTGTTTTTTTTTTTTTTTTTTTTTTTTTTTTTTTTTTTTTTTTTTTTTTTTTTTTTTTGTATTTTTTTTGTATAAGCCGACTGCTGTGCTATAAATATATAAATAAAACTTATGACTACAACACAAATCTAGACTTACAACTACCTTAGAACTATGTAAGCCGGCCAGGCTAGTTATAAAAAAAAAAAATAAATAAAATGGCCAGCTTGCCCTACAAGGGCTAGCCAGGATTAAGAGGGATCGACGAGGGAGTTCCCTCTTCGTAAAGCCACCAAAACTTTTGGTGCTGCCGTTTTACGTCTTTTATATCTCGCCCCGATACCGACCTGCTGAATCGGAGACGATCCTCAGTTGTCTGTGCTACGCCTCGGTCGTAGTTGAGTCGCCTATCCACAGCTTTTCTGGCGACGTGGTAGATTAACGGCGTACCCGTTCTTTCTTGTACCAGGCCTTGTCTATCGAAATAGAGGAACGCCTCTGGGGGGACAAAGCCGTTAAGGCGCACTCTCTCGTGGTACCTATCATTGGGGTAGTAAGCCCCAAAGATCAGGCTATTGGTCGAGTTCATTGCTCTTGCAATATGACCGCGAATCAACTTCACCAGGAAATTGTCCACTCTGATCAGATTCGCCCTGTTATAGAGGACCTCATTGGAGTAGAATTTTTTGTACTCGGACTCTGGTGTTCTGTATAAATGAAGGCAAGCCCGAAGACAAGCCCTCTCAAACACCCGAATCTTTTCCATCAAGCTTGCTCCCACGTTGAACCACACCGGACAGCCATAGGTGAGCATTGGCCGTATGAGGGCCGTGTAGCAGATTACCTTCACCCTCGCATCGAGTTGGCTGCTATAAAACAGTCTCTTTGTGAGGGCAAAAGCAGCTCGGGCTCTGGCCAAAGCAGCATCTATATGTTTGTTAAAATATAGATACTGGTCTAGCCAGATCCCAAGGTACCTGACTACACTTCTACTCGCCAATGGACGTCCGTTAGGTCCCACGATAGAGAACTTTCGCCAATTCTTTCTGGTGTCCCTTGAGGCCCCAGATAACGGCGTTCTGAACAGGATGGTTTCCGATTTCTGGAAGTTGATCTTTAACTTCCAGTCATCGCAATATCGCTGGATATTGTCGAAGTCACGTTGCAAGAGAGTTGCAATGACCTCGACCTTAGGACCTGACCTGTACGCAATCAAGTCGTCTGCGTACGCAATAGCGTGGTGAAGAGAACCTATCAAATCACTTGTGTAAATGTTGAACAGGATAGGCGAATTAACCGCACCCTGTTGCAGACCGTTTTTAATTTGAAACGTACCAGCAGAAGTCACGTTGCCATTTTTCACAACGAACTGTCTACTGGTGAGCATATTGCAGATAATGTACAGAAGTGGTTTGCTGATACCCAGCCTGCTCAACTTGTAGAAGAGCCCCTCCAACCATACGGTATCGAAGGCTTTCTCCAAGTCAACCAGGCAGGCACCCGTGCATTGATTCTTGCTTTTATTCCATTGGACGTCCGACACCAGTTTAGACGCGGCATGTAGGGTATCATGCCCCGCCTTAAAACCGAATTGGTTGTCCGGAATTATGTGTTTGTCCTCAACCCACTTATTCAGGGCTCTATGAATAACTTTCTCGAATACCTTGCTGATGTTCGGAAGGAGACTTATCGACCGGAGATTTGCCGGATTGGAGGTGTCTTTTCCCCTTTTGGGAATGGGCTGCACCACTGCTGTCTTCCAATGCGCCGGATAATGTGCATTATTCAGCGCATTGTTGAACAGGGTGGTGTATATGTCTACCGCTTCTAGAGGGAGGTGTCTGAGCACAATGTTCGGAATTCCGTCGATTCCCACGGATTTCTTACTCCTCAGTGAGACGAAGATCGCTTGGAGTTCTACCTTCGATATGAACGGGGGGTGAACCCTGTCATTGGCGATGGCATTGTTTGCCATGTTCCCTTCATTGAACACGGTGAAACCAGTGTTCTCAGATCGCCATTCCTGCATATCATTTCGAAGGTAGAAGTTGTGCACAAGGACGCGATTTTCCAGGTCATGGTTCGGGCGAACGCTATCATTCACCTTGTACACTTCCTGGAAAGTCGCTCCTATAGCCTCTACTTTCTCCTGCGGATCTTCTATCACAAAGAAGTCGTCATCCTCGACAGCGTTATCTGGATCTATGCCTGCTGTTGTAAGAATTCGTTCGTTGTTCGTTGTTCGGGGTATCTTAAGACACGGAAGGTCGTTGATGTTCTTTCTCCGAAACACCTTATTGATCTGCGGGAACATGCTTGGATTATTGGCTCTTATGGCCGAAATCTTCCCGTTCCAATGCGCATTAACCGTCATTCTATAGTTCTCTTTGATCAATTTTTGGAGATTTTTGATCAACGACTTCAGTGTCCTAACCTCCGAGTTGTGTCTGTCAGCAAACTGCCTGTACAAGGTTTTTAATCTCGACAGGAGTCTACTTTTCTGTCGGTGTAGTGCGTCGATTGTCGCGTTGCGGAATATGTCGGCGTTGTCAGCGTGTTGATACCGAGGTATCGTACTGTCCATCGTTCGTTTGATTGTCTCGTCCAATCGTTTCAGGTATCTGTCAATCTCCTCGTTTGACAGGTTCCTGTTGGACGGTGGGTAGAGCGAGTTCGAGGAGAGTGCTCTAGTCAGTACTCGGGAGAAGCGAGTCCAGCGCGTCCTACTGTAGTTGTAGGTGTGCGTTTGAACAAACTCTTCCAGTTCCGCAATCTCGTTGGGAATCGTTATTTCGGCACTAAGTCCGCAATGGTCACTGTCGTACACGAAAGTGTGCAAACAGTTCATAGTCTGTCGGTCCGTGTCGGTCAGTTGTAGCCGTACGTCGAACAGCATGAGATCCAGATAAGAGCCGCCTCTGGGAAAGGACGGAATGTCCGATGCTTTCACATCGAGTCTAAACTCGACATTGTGACAGTCTCTCATATTATCCATCACACATTACCGCATTAAGTTCATCAATTTCATTTCGAATTTTGTTTTCAACTATGCAGGTGTATCTAATAGACTTTACTTTTCAGTAAACTGTGAAGAATGGTGCTAAATCACATGATCAATTTCGTTAAATTAATCGACCTGGAAAGATCGCACCACACCGCTCAAGGGTTTCTCGTGTTTCTTCAATTTGAGGCCACAAAAATCTTGAATCATTCAAAAATAGACAAGCGTTTCCACCAGTCCAAAAATCACACCGAACAGTACAGTTTTGTGCATGTACTGATTATTTTGAAATTTTTCAAGGATTTTCTTCTGACCAGATGCTATAATTTTGTTTGTGAACGAATCCATCCATATGAAATGAGCTTTTCATCAAAGATGTTTTTACGCGATCAATCAAAGATGACAAAAAAGATAGTGTTCAGTAATTATACACAACTAACATCTAGGAACAACTTTTGAAAGATCCTTTACGAAGGTGTTCGCTGGAAAGATTTTTTAATAACTTTCAATATTATCATTGAGACATTAGTGACCATTTAAAGACCGGGATAGAGCACTCTCACCACAAAACCAACAAAATGTACTGGTTGAACCATATTTTGCTCTATAGCCTGATTTGTACGACCAAATACAAATTTTCCAAATCTAGAAAGTAGAAAAGTCTCAAATGACCAAATCTCGAAATGATTTTTATATTTGAGCCTTGGAAAACATTTTAACCCGCGAAGCATTCTACCTCCGTTCATTGGATGTATGTATATAATATGTCCATCGTCGGAGTTACATATGTCCCTGGGCCAGCGATCACATTTTAGAAGATCTACTTTCTATGTTTTATTTTTTTTAAATATCTGAGTAGACCCAAGCTAGTGTTGTGCGTGATTAATGAATTATTATTAACTGTCGTTTTATATTTATATCTACATTATCGACAGAAGACACAGCAACCCCAGAAGCGACTGAAAGGCTCAGCTTCTTCGAAGTACGAATTGAGCTGAAAATGAAAAGAAAAGCAGTCCATTACCCTCAGCACAACAAAGATAGAAGTTAGGTCATTGAAAACTGTTTACCCCTACGAGTACTATTAACATAGCTTCGATACAGTTGACACTATGATAACCATAATTGCTAAATTAATCATAAATTGTTCCTGTTGCCATTAACTCCCAAAATTGCACAACTTCAATGGTTTTAATTTTCGTACTAAATTATGAAAATGGTTAAAACATGTCAGGCATTTTTTAGTACCTTTTGCTGATCGAGTCTCCTCAATTTTTTCTTCTTTGAAAGTTAAATAGGGATCATGTCCTATCCTGTTGCGTAAATGATCTTGTAATCTAAGGAGTGAGTTTTTAGTGTTTTTAAATTAAAAAACACAAAATAAATTATCTACGCTAGTTCCTCTAAGGTCTAATGCGTCTAATAGTCCAAATTGGCATTTGGATTTCCTTGCCCTGCAGTTACGACATAGTCTCAAGTACAGATGTACTTTATTGGTACAATCTTGAAATTTCGTCAAATTCAAGTAAGACGTCGTCCAACAGGTTAACTTAATTATTGTTGGAGTTCTTGTTTCAATTTTTTAAACTGGGCTTCTGCCAAGCAAATTGAATGCAAAATGGTTATTATGAATGGTTATTACGGACAGTTGGCCAGTTAAAGTTGACCTATTTTTGTCGTTACTTTGTCCACTCATCACTTGAAGATACATGCCTTTTTGTAAACTCCAATCTTTTAGATTTAGGGTGGTTGGTTAAAGCGGAATTGCATTATATTGGATTTTAATATTGATAAAGAACATAGTGTGAATAGATTTTAAGCAGTCATAATTTACAAATGTTATAAATCTTACATTATTGTAACTCAACCCAAACATTTGTCTTGGAGTTTTAGTATACAAGCGGTGATACCAGATATGGTTATAATCTATTGGCTACTTTAGTCATATTCTTAAAATCCGTGATAATTCTTTTCCAATATGACCTTCTTTTTTTTTCCTTGAAAAATTGTATTTGTGTACCAAACCGTAAAAATCCAAATGACTATAGTGCAGCTCAACTGCATCATAAACCGGTTTTACCCCATTGAACCAAGAATTAATATTTACTAGGAACAGATAGATCGTGATTTTTTCATTTTATGTCATATTTCTGCGTGGAGATGGGCTCTATGGTGCGTTTAACTGAATTCCAACCATCCTTTACGCCCTTCATCAGTTTATCGAGGTTGCTTGGTACTAAGATCGTGAACATACTGTTTCTGGTCTTCCTACTGTGACCAGTGAAACATAAAGTGCGTTCACCTTCAAAGTCCCTTTACTAAATATTTACCATATAAATGCACTTGAACAGAAATCAACGTTCAATATTTTCTAATAAAAAATTTACAAATCAAGTGTAAATAAGGAACTGCACAAGGTGCTATTTGGGGCAGTGGAAACCGAAAGAGATGTCATCTTTTTACGTTCAACCACTCAAGACATCACCCACCTTATATTATTTAATTATATACATATACGACTCCTCTGCATTGAATTGATTCGTACTCTAAAAGTATAGACAGTATTTCTGTAAATATTAAATGTCCCTGAGTGACAAGACAAGTAAATATGTGCATACTAAATGTGAATGGGCCGTGAGCATCCAATTTTCAGATCAACTTCTGTTCATTTTTGACACGGTACTCTGTCTGTATTTTAATCACAAATTCCACAATCATAGATTCTATGGTACAGAATTCGTTCCCTTCATTTTAATGTTTCACCTGAATGAAGTCTGTGTTATGTTACGTACATTTTGTTGTTGTTGTTGTATTTCTCCCTCCAAAATAAATTTATTCAGCATCAATGCAATGGAATGTTGTGATGAATGAAATTCCCTTCTTTAATATAATCATGTTACCACTAAGGACATAAATATGGAAATGAATTTCGCAAATATACAAAGTATCTAATAATGTAGTTATGCTTTGGTTATTTTAGTTTTTTGTGTTCTCTTCTTGCTCTTGGTGGTTAATTTGCAAGTGCTTATCAATAATGTGGGCAATGGAGGTAAGAGGTAGGATTCCTTTTCTTTTGTGGAATCTTTGCAATTTAGAAGTGAATATGATTTATTTTCCATAATCCTAGGTACACAGATCATGATTTGTTAAATTGACGGCTAATTTCCTGAGGAAATGGATACCTTCTTGTTTAAGATAATGACAAGTTTTGTACTATCATTATATTTCTTCAAAGACAAAGTTGCTGTCATTTAGAAAGCGTGACACAGACTCTGTATGCGAATCAGCCGAAAGTATCTTAGATTACTCGGATCGAAGTACAGAATACAGATTAGGTACAAATTTGTGTATATTATGTATGTACAGTGGCTCACAGTGAAAATGGCCCACCTCTAACCTAAACTTTATGTAAAAAAAAATCAATAGAATAAGTAAAAATAAATTTTTAATAGTTTATTATAATCTTAATTAAACAAAACAAAAAATAAACTAATTGTAGTAACAAAACAAAAACAAAATTACAAATAAACGCAAAGAAAACAAATTTCATCTCACAGTGAAAATGGCCCATGATAATTTAAGTTTTAAAGAATGCAAATAAATAAGTATAAGAAGTAATCTAGTATTTCGTTGGATATCCTTTCTGTTTAATGACTGACTTAAGACGATTTGGAATTGATTCGACAAGTTTTTTGGTATATTCGGGGCTAATTGTATCCCATTCCTCCAACAAGACCTTTTTTTAATCATTTAGATTGCAAATTTGATGTTTTCGAATTTCTACTTCCAGTGTTTGCCACAAATTTTCAATTATATTCAAGTCTGGTGATTGCGGTGGTGTCTTGATGACTCTTGGACAATGGTAAAGGAACCATTCACGAACAATTCCAGCCGTGTGCTTCGGGTCATTGTCCTGATAGAAATGAAAGGACTCTCCAATACCCAATTTTTGAGCACTTCATTTCAAATTGTTTTGTAAAATATTTAGATATTGGAATTTGTCCATATTTCCTTCAACAAAATGCAATTTGCCAACTCCAGCTGCTGAACAAGCACCCCAGATCATCACATGACCGCCACCGGGTTTAACTGTTGGGTGCAAATATCGTGAATTCATCTCTTCATTGGGCTTTCTCCAAACGTTAACTCTTCCATCTTACCCAAATAGATTGTTTTTACTCTCATCCGTAAAAATAACGTTTTTCCAGAACGAAAAATCTTTTATTGCGTAGTTGTGAGCAAATTCCATTAGACCTTTTTTATTCTTTTGGCTAAAGAATGGCTTCTTCCTTACAATACTGCCATTTAAGCCAGCTCTCCGCAGAACTCTTCGGATTGTTTCAGCATTGCAAACAATTCTAAAGTGTTGCTCTACCATGTCTCTTAACCTTGGATTAATCTTGGATTTGTTTGCAATCCAACGTTCATCACGTTCAGAAAAAAATCTTTTTTGAACCAACTTTTAGCTTATTAACAACCCTTTTTTCGTTTGTGTATCTTTTAATTATATTTCTTATTGTTTCCCGCGGCTTATTAAGAATTGCTGCAGTTTCCCTTTGGCTTTTTCCATTTTTGTAGTGCTAAATAATTAATTGTCGAATCTCAATGGAAGTGTGACGCCCCATTTTGCAGATCTAAGGTAACACAACTAACAGACCTGTGCTAACAAACATTTAACAACGAATGATCCATTTGAATTAAAAAACGAAGGATATAAGAAGGAAAAAAGAGAAAATCAAAATTAAATAATAAAAAAATACCGATATTTGGGAAACTTTTGCTAGGTGGGCCATTTTTACTGTGAGGTAATTTACATTTATTTGTAATTTTTTTGTTGTTTTGTTGAGAAGATTAGTTAATTTTTTACGTTATTTGAATAAGTATACAGTAAACTAATATAAACACATATTTCCATTTTTGTTTTTTTACTGATTTCCTTGAATTTGTTTGAAAAAAAAGGATTTGGTCAGGGGTGGGCCATCTTCATTTTGAGCCACTGTAGGTAAATATAATAAAATTTATTATGGAAGGCTACAGTCCGTCGCACTTTTGAAGAAGCAAGTAGATCTATAATAAAATACTATACTATAAGTATGTGTTTTTGGAAAATATGCGAGAAGGGGAAAATATTCTTTAGGGGAACTGTATTAGCTTGGTTTGACTCAGCGAGCGGTCGGAACAATACTCCCCAGATACTGAAAGATCTCTACTCTTGTTGTTTCTACAACACATACTTGAACTGAGAGTTCGTGCTAAGGCTGATTTTTTTCGCTTTTGTCGTATTAAATTTTATACCGGCGATACCTGTCACACCTGCTGTTGTTTAGTTCTCATGAAGAAAACAATAAATATCAGTAACACATAATTTAAATATGTTTTAATTGTGCAACCCTTTTTCCATTAAAAGCTTTTATTTTAGTTAGTAACAAATTTAATTTAATTTTGTTCACACGCATATTCAAATTGATAGCGTCCATGACAACTGTCAAACGGGCGCAGAGGAGATGCTGTGTCCAATAAGTAAGTACCAAATATATTCTTCATTTCGTAATGAATCTGTTAGAACTTAACATATAATGAAATGCAGCGTATGTCCTAAAACATTTATGCGAATTTTGTACTTACATATGTATCAACATAAATAAATTAGTTCCGCTTTTTAAAGGCCGACCAGATAGCAATGATACTTTTTCCAATTATTATGTTTGAGTATCTGTCAAAGTTACCAATGACATCCAGTTGCCAAAATATTCAATTTGCCATTTTATCATGCTCGTTTCACGTTATTTTGCGGTTGGACTTGGGCCTACATCCGCATAGGATTGTGCTGACACCATATTTGAAACCAGACGATCATAGACGCCATATGTTCTCCAATTGGGCGCTGGAAATGTTGGCCGGAGATCTGGATTTTGTCCAAAATATCATCTTCTCGGACGAGGTCCATTTTTAGGTCAGCCGTCAACAAGCAATATTATCGTTACTTGAGCAAACTCAATCCACAAGTGTTCGACCAAGTATCAATGCATCCACAAGGATTGACTGTTTATAGCATGGCGGCATCATCGGGTTTTATTATGAGGAAGGAGACACCGTTATCCTCAATGGTTTCAGCTAAAGAGTGATGTCAACTGACTTTCAATGGCTATAGCTCGACAACATCAATATATCGAGCTGTATATCAATATATCCGAACGGCGCTACATGCCACACAACCGACCGTCTACGCTAACAAGCCAACCACTTTGAACGACCTCGAGGCCAATTTCCAAAACGATATTGCCGTCTTCATTCATGTAGCCGGTGAAGGATCTATTAGCACGAACCAAATTATCTTTCTTTTTCACCACAGCACTTTTATGTTAGACATATCTACATTATCAAGAATATATGTATACTTATATGTACGTGTAATATTTGTATGTGCAATATGCGTTCGGTATAGTTTAGGCACATTTTTTACATTCGTCAAAACTGGTGGCCAGAAAAATAGGTGGAAAAGTGATTGAAAATATTAAATGTTGAGTTCCTTTAAACACACAAGAAACCATTAGAACGTAAATTGTAAAAAGAATTATGAAAATGTATACACAATTTGGAATTTAGCTCTGATCTTACATCGAGAGTGGAACTGTCTGTGGAAGTGTCTTCTTGGAAACCGTGTATACTTAGGAAGCTATTCTGTTGATGTAACACATTTGCTACTGGCTTCATTTTTCACTATGTTGTCAATAGTGTAGTTTCAAATTGATGTCTAGAGAAAGAAGTCACTGGTGTTTATAACAGACGCTAACCATGAGAATTTGATTACCATCTCTGTGCTTTCCATATTACTACCTCAATACATCACTTGATTTCGCTTTTGATGTTAATTTTTCTTGGGTAATTAATTTCAACGACTTCTACATGGAAGACGCTTTATATGTTTCATACGATGGTCTCCAACGCTTACAGTCCTTCTGATTATACATATCTCAATTTTTTTTTCAAGAAACAAGTAGTGTCATCTGATGTTTCCCAGTATGTTCATAGGTGATTTTTCCGCAAGTGAAGCTAGTAAATGGTCGTATTAATTTTTCCTTGCAGTGTACCTCTCGGTCCTTTCGACAAGCTGGAGTAAAAAAAAAATGTGGAAAGAATAGTCAACTCTTTTTATACCCTATTTTATTTATACTTAGTTTGAATAATAGTTTGTAACATAGTTTGAAACATATTGTAATCAATACATATCCTATAAAGTACATAGATACATATGTGTGTACCTATATATTCATGATCAGTATCAATAGCGAATGACAGAGTATCATATTTACGTTCCATCTCAGATTGTAACTTTTCTAAAACCGTCATATGTGCAATGTTGTGTCTCATTCGTGCTCTTTCAAGGACTTTGATAATTTGTTTGTGTCGCTATCGATATGTAGGATGCGACTAAGAGTAGTTGTGACAGAAAATTATTATTAGTTGCGATGTACAAAAGGTGGCACATTTCAAGTTGAGGTTGATAGGTTCCAAACTTGATAATAGTGGTAGAAATACCACTTAAGTTGCAGAAGTGTTTAGCCTAACGCGCATTGTCCTGCCACCCTCCCTCTGTGTTCAATCCTTAAATCTTTGACATGCATATGGCTTGTCTATGTTTTGAAAATCCGTAAGCATTGGGGACTTTAATCCATACATATGTACATATGTATCTACATGAAAAACACATGTATAAATATTTTTGTTTTAAAAACATAAATTTAATTTGGTTTTTGCTGGTCTTCTATATTATAAAAGTGAAATACACAAACATACGAGTATGCCCATATTTAAGGCAACGTTTTCAATATCGATTACATCGGAAAGTAGTCGTTTCATAAAGATCTTTGTTTTTTCTGGAAGAATCTGACTAACAGGAATTTGTTTTGCTAAAATATTGTTTGAATGAACCCATACATACATACATATGTACACTAAAGTTTATATTCTCAGCTTCGCAAACGCTCGTAAAATGGTTTGGTGTAAATTAAAAAAAATATCGTGATATTAAATACATGTAAGTATGTACATACATATATGTATACATAAATATTACTACATATTTCCGGTTACCTATAGCTCCAAACATGAAATTTACGATTTTGTAATCTTAAATGGTTTATATGATTCTATAATGGGCGAAAGCACTTCCACACCTCGTCCCTCTCTTACTTGGCATCATGCAGTGGTTTAGACGCACATAAAAATGCCTAAGCATTACGTCATGTTACGAGCAACATTTTACGGTTCCTGTCGTGCTACGAGCGGATAAGGAATTTAAAAATCAACCTTTCAGTCTGCATATATCGGCATGTACGAAGTGATTTCTGCCGGATACCGAATTAGAATCCACTTCCCCTTCGTACGACCCAGTGAATCCTGAAATCGAAACATTAACTCTTTTAGACCCCGTTTATTTGGCCCACAGCCATTTACGCAACACTAGACTAATGGAAGGGGTGCGATGCGTTGCGCCCCTTTACTTTGAATAGGTGTACATTTTTATGGCTTACGTTGCCGCTCATCCAGGAATCGTATTTGAAATAAACGTTTTTACGCAAGAATATCACTTTAAATCCTTTGGTTATTTATGCTACCTGTGTGCATCAGTCAATCCGGTTGAATCTGGAAACGGAAGACGATGTAAATTTAAATGCGCGTGTTCTATACCGAAAACTGCTAAAGGGCGGATCTTCAAAGACATCTTTGCAAATAACAATTAAATTCAAGTTAAAATGCAATTAAAAGTATGCACTAGGTACTTTATACGTCGGTAGCTGTAGGAAGGCAATTACTGCATGCCAAATATTATTAACCTTCTGCCACTTAAGAACTTCAACTTTTATTAGCCACATAATGAGACCTTTTATTTGTTTCAGACTTAAGTACCGGTAATTGAAACCGCCTGTTCCTCGCCAATTAATAGTCTTAATATGATTTCGTGCAAGAAAATTGAATGTAATTTAAAGAGCCTTGATTCATTGTAAGAGGGGTATAGAATGTTTATGCATAACATCAATCGTGATTTGGTATATTCATCAGTATTGTCCTCCTTCATTTTTACTGTATGCTCACCCATTCACAATCAAATCAAATTCTTTTGCTACTAGTTTATCCGGAATGTGGGGATGAAGCATTTCAAAGGCAAGGAAAATGTATTTCATATGCATTTCAAAAGAATCCCTCCATAATGCGATTTATTTGGTCAAAGCTAACCCTTTTGGGACATTCGTGTACATTTTTCAATTTGTCTCGCATCTTAGAGTACTGCACACAATGTCTGTTTTTTAAGAAAGATACTTTAAGTTTATACATTTATGTATGCATGTTTCTGTGTTGAAAACAAATTTATCAATAAGAAGTAAATTGGGATTTTTCACATTCCAGAGAGGGTCAATGGTTATGGAAAGTGGAGTTTAGGCTTGATTGTAAAAATTCAATTAACCCCCATAAATGTAATAGACTTCAAATAAGTTCGGATTCACAACTAAATTCATACGGATACGATTGATTCACATAATAGTTGTAATTTACGTTTGATCGGAGTCAGATCCTTATTTAATGAATTTACCGAAGGGTATCTAGTTAAAAAATATCGTAGTTTAACTAAGGTTTCATATATGTATATACATATACATATGTATTTATAGCTTACTGAATTTAAATTTGCGCTATTACGAAGATGTGTAACAAGATTGCGTACCACGTTTTGGTCCAAGTATGTTATAAAAGTACTGACGATCAATGTGGCTAAAAACAGATAGTGAACCAAAGACTGTGTATACATTGTACTTGACTTTTTGCACCATTACACACCAGTCGCAAGGGTTTGAGAAGAAATATCTTAGCCGAAAGAAAAAAAGTATGAAAAGTTTCAAAATATGTATTCTGGGTAAAACTATCATCGTTAATAACAAAATATACCCCAATGGAAACTCAAAATGTTGGAAAATATTATAAAGATATAATTTAATAGCAACTTTTGTCGAAGCATCTTTAAACGAAACGTATACATTTTAAAGAAGAAGCCCGTCTAAATTAAGATACTTGTAATAAGTCTCTATTACTTGTCAACACTGTAGAACACAGCTACTATCAACACAAACGTTTGCGATACAGCTGGTGCGCACGTGCGCATGGACATTGTTTGAATGTCGCTTTCAGAGAGAGAGAGAGAGAGAGAGAGAGAGAGAGAGAGAGAGAGAGAGAGAAGAGAGAGAGAGAGAGAAAATAAACAATAATTGATAAAACAATAATAATAATAAACATTCCAGAATACAACTGTCTTGAGAAAGCTTTGGAGCCCTTCGGAGACGGCATTAAACATTAGGCCTCTTTCATTCGTGAAATGAATATAATACGCATTACACGAATGGTTGTGAAAAACAATTATTCTTATATAATTATTATAACATTATAATAATTATTTCGAACTCCAGACCTATTAATTGAAGCTTAAACTTTAAAATATCGTTGCTTAGTGAAATAAATTTTATTGAGGGGGTACACAGGCTTGTAAAACCGATATAGGATTAGACCGGGTAAAAACATTGGTTATAACTTTAAAAATATGAACGTTATAGAACATGTGACAGCAGATGTCATTCGATCTGAACTTTAACCTGCAGCTCCAATATTGTCTCTGCTTCGTATGGAAACGAGTCAGTTCGATAATCGTGTTGTGGCAGAAGGTTGTGCTTTTTGTCGATTCTTAGTATTTGTAGTGAAAAATATTTCTAAAAAAATAATTATTGTAATTGAGGTAAGTCCAAAACTGTTCCATATGTATTTACCAGGCATACTAAGGCTTGTGTTTACATAAATAGATATAAAAAAAAAGTTACTTATTTTTACCGTTTTGATGTGTTTACAATTACCCCTTGAAATTTATCGAGCGGGTTAAATGGAAACAATAAAATGAGGCAATTGTAAACATAATGGGGTAAATGTTATTGACCAGGGATAAATGAAAAAAACAGTTGTAAAGCTCTTTAGGAGAAATTTAATTTAAGAACAATATCTATTGCAGTGCAGACAACAATGCCACGAAATTTTTTTAAAAAAAAAAAATTTTCTTGGTTCCACCCCAACAAATGTGGTCAGCGCTGTTAATGATATCCTCAATAAAAACTGCACGTACAGGCAAGAATCAGAACTGCATGGAGTTCCAGTTGCTGTTATAACCGGATAAATGGGGGAAAAATGCCATTGAAAAAGTGGGTCAGGGTCGTTCTAATGCTCTAAGCTCGGAAATAGAAAACGAAATTTGTAAATGCCTCATTCAAAGATCACAAATGGGATATCCATGCGACCGAGAAGAGCTCAACCTGGTAGGAGACTATGCTAATACGCACAAACTGGTGATAACTGGTATTATAATTTTATGAAGCGACACACAGACTTATCTCTTAAAAAACCAGACCATCTTCAAAAATCTAGGATGGATGCAAGAAATCCGGGAATAATATACGATTTCTACGAGAAACTTAATTTGTTTATTAAACAGATTGCTTTACAGGGCTTTGAAACTGCTTGTTTTATTTTTAATGCTGATGAAAGCGGATTTTTTCCGGCGGTTTTTGTTTATAGCCGGTAAAAGGAACGCAATGTGGTTCAAGTACTTATGCCGAGTTGAACTAGTTGAAGTAGTTGAGCGGAAGGTGAGGTGAAAATCATAGGCTTCAAGTCTTCTAATTCATCAAACACATCCTTCCACATTGTCGAAAATGACGTCAGCTACGTAAAACTAAGCCAAATTGTTGGAATCCTACTTCAACCTTCCGAGAATACAGACAATACTGGATTAATCACTTTTACAAAAAGGGTTCCAGTAAAAGAAAAAGAAACAATTTAGTTTGCATGTAAGTTTATATAAATAAACCTACAGTTTCAATTCTTTGACCGATTATAAAAAAATTGGGGGTAAATGTAAACATAGTCTAATTGGGTTCATAAAATCAGAGATTTGTCTTCTATTACACTCATTCACGTTCATCCCATGGATTTTTTAAATAAGAGTCTACGTCATGTATGAACTGTATTCATTTACCTCGAATTGGGCACTTTTGTGAAATTGTTGATGGGGGAAATGTAAACAGCAAATATTAAGAGTTGTATTCAATTGAACTATATTTCATAATGTTTCCATAATAAAAGTTTCATTCTTTATGAATTGTAATTAGTATAATCTAAATCCGACAGAAAATACAAACAACAGAAAAAAATTAGGGAAGAACTTCGGAAAAAATGTGTTCATGTTTACAATTACCCGGTCTAACCGTTATTGTTAAAATGAACTTGGACTCTTAAAGGGATTTAAAATACTGATTGTGATAAATAACAACATATGTATATACAAACATGTATGTATAAACATACATATGTATGTACATCCGTCTCGAACGAATCTTATCAACCAATAATAATAACAAATTCACAGATAAATTTGAGTGGTTGTAATCGGTATTTTATACACACATTTTCTTTATCAAACAAATTTGTTACTTTTGCCCGTCACTGTAAGTATGTTTCAAAATAACGAGAACCATACCATTAAAGCCGTGTGTAGGAAAATAATTTGAATGGATTGAAAGTTTTTAATTTTCAATTTTGTTTGTACATTTTTTGAATTGATCGTCTATGAATTCTGGGCTTGGTTGGAGAGACGGTGAAATGAGTATATTTCATGAACCCATAGAAACAATTTGTGTACTGTTGCACTATTTGTAAACAAATCAAAAAATTGAAAACCCGCATATTTTAATATACTTAGCCGGAGTTGAATTAAGAACTGTTTGAATAAATTTCCAACGGTATGACACCCATACCACCAGTTTATTTTGCATTATATTTTATCAAGGTGGGTCTAATAGCCGTATTTGGTATTTAAAATGCAAAAATACTAGATACATAAAAGAAGTATATACATATGTATGTATGCAGGTTGATAAAAATAGAAATCACCTGCGCCCAGTGTTTGTTGAGTCTAAAATTGATACTCTAATTTTTGATCTTTATTGAAATTAACTGTGGCTTTTTACAATACCCGACTAAAGGAATGCTAACTTACTTGCGACATTAAGGGGAATCGGTTAAGTCCATAATTGACTGTGACAATTAGAATCATATATTCTATTCTGTGAAAATTTAATATCAAGGTTATAGTCGTCCTTCAACTGACGTTTTCATGTAATAGTTATTAAGGAATCTTCAATGTTTTGTAGATTATTATAGAAAAGTCGATCTTCACAGACCTCGCAACGACTTAGGAACTTATGTTAAGCTTGTATTTGTTTATTGGTTTCTCTCCATTCATTGCAAGTGGCTTACTCAATAGTTAAAGAAGTATCCTTCAATTTCCGAGTCATAGTCTTCTACTAGAAGTTTATATGTATCTTGTTAATAAACTACCCATTCACTCTTCGCTGTTCGGAATGTAGCTTTATGAGTAGGACGACTAGTAAGGATGGTTGTGATTATATTTTGATTATTTTTAATTATATAATGTATACATACACATATGTACATATATAATTATACCTACTTATATCAAGTTAACAATAGCACTTAAATTCATTAACGTATCTGGTGTTAATCGACCCAGATATTGGGTCCCGTCTCTTTTGACAAATATTTAGTTCCCTATCAAATTGATATATTTTCTTGATAAGGGTACCCGTTAGGCAAGTAAATATATATTTTTAAAGCTCGGGATATAAGGCGAAAACTTACTAACAATATCTCAAATTTGACACTTTTTCAAAATCTAGCTGACTTTGACTTTTTTTTTTTTTATTCAAAGTATCGTTTATTTGTTTATTTGTAAAATATTTCTATGCCTTATCCTACCATTATATTTGGTTTGATTCATACATACATAGTTTGTATCATTGAGAAATAGAAATAGACACTAAGTAGCTACATACATACCTGCCTGCCGAAAGCTTGAAATCATTAAGTAATTTTCAAGTTTTTGAAGCAAATATGAATTAAAGAAAGATTTGGTGTATGTCAAGAAGTTTGAATATAAAGTAGCTTTAAAATTAATGTGCAATATATTTCTGTAGGTTAACTAAGTCAAGTAAAATTAAATTGATTAAGGCCATTAAGGCCAAATTAAAAAAAAAAATTGTTCCAGCCTACTATTGCATTCATTTATTTTACAAATTTTAAAGAATTGTGATTTTATTAAGTACAATTCTACAATTTTCTTTTTAATTAAAAAAAATAAAAATAAAATTCGAGTACAAATATGAAACAGAGTTCTGACAATTTTACTTTTCATTCAAAAGTATTGCCAAAAAAGTTAATGTATCTTACAAGGGAGTGCAGTATACTATTCAACGTTTCCAAAAAACCGGTAGTTTGTCGGATCGCAAAAGATCAGGAAGGCCAAAAATAACGATAAAAACTGAGGACAGAAAGCTGTGAAGGAATCGACGTTTCACAGCTGCTAAAATACAAGCAGAGCTGAATAGAAGTAGAGAGAAGTCTGTTTCTCTAACTACAGGTTTCAAAATCGAGCCAAAAGATAGTTGTGGGCCAAAGAGTATGAAAACTGGACAATGGAGAACTGGGGCAAGGTGCTGTGGACTGACGAGTCCAAATATGAGGTTTTTGGCTCAAAGAGACGGGAGTATGTGAGTCGATCGGGCCAGGAAAAATGAGGCAAGACTGTGTTGTACCAAATGTAAGGCACGGAGCTGGTTCCATTATGGTGTGGGAATGTTTTTGGTCTTGTGGAGTTGGAGATATCATTTGCATGGAAGGAATCTTTAACAAGGAAGGGTATAAAGACATTCTGGAGCACAACACCATACCATCAGGATTGGGGTTTACTTGGGAAAAACTTCGTCCTGCAATGCATGATCCCAAGCACAGCTCCCAATTGTGCAAAGGGTTCTTGTCTGATATGGAGGCAGAAGAAATAGAATTGATATCTTTTGTTTTAATTTTTGACGACAATAAAAAAAAAATATAGAAATTAGAAGATGATTTTAAACGTTTGACCGACAGGTATATTTGTAATCAGTATCAATAACTAAGACGATTTATCCATATTCTTTAAATTTTATTATGAAATTTCAATCAAGGGCTTCTGAGAAAAAATGGAATGCAATACAAGTGCTTTCATAACTTTACTATCGAGATCGAGAAATTATTCAACAATTATTCATGTACATTGTTTGCATTCTCATTTTGATAAGACTTTATTTGTAACATCCTCAAACGTAATACAAAGGATAAAAGGTAGGATTGTATGTTTTCGGTATATTTTATGTTCCTTTTCATTTAAATATCATTTATATTTTATATTGATGTGCTTTATTTTTGCAAAACATTTGTGAGGACACTTTTGCCGCTCTGGCAGATTTTTTTGCGACATTCTTTAAATTTTCAACGGGATTATGACTATCTACTATTTTATAAAAAATCAAACTTTATCATCAATTAAAAATAAACTTTAAAGGGAAACCCTTTGATTTGAGAAGAATTTAGTAGAACTTCAGATATGTTACAATTTGTGTTTCTCTCTTTGTTTCCTCGGAGTTTCCTGTACAAGCGAAAAGGGGAGGAGGCATTCCATTCTCAGCGACGTGTATGAGAGATACTATTATTCCTCTTGAATTAGCATAATGCAACTAAGAACAGAATGCTGATTATTTAATTTGATGTGGTAAGTGGCATATGACTGATGCGGCTATTTTTATTTATAGAAATATTATATTTATAAATGTTTGCTTCTTATACTACAATAGAGCGTTAACTTACTTTTGTCTTCTCCATCCTTCCAAAAGCTCTTCTGAAACCAACGAACCGAATTAGAATTCTATTTATGTTTATTATCCTCACAATATGGCAAATAAGTATGTGTACAAGGTACACATACATATACCCAAAACAAATGCAGTTCGAACGCACTACAAAATTGAACCATTTAACATAAAATATTTGACTATCATTTTGAAAGAACGATAGCTAATTTCCATTTTTAATTTGCATAAAATTCTTCCTTTCGGGGAAGTGCCTGCTAACCCACGGGGATCAGTTGTGACAGCTTATTAAAGGTGTCCATCACCAGTGAATAAATTAACTGTTGGAAACATTCCTGACTGGCACCAGTCGACACACCACTTCTTATACCCAAACTGCCAACTAGTATAATAATGGTAGACACATAAATTTTATAACAATCGCTTAATTGGTTATGTACAATAAATAAATCACGAAATCGATTTTCTTTCCATTTAAAATGTTCACAGAAAAATTTTAAGCCATCTTTGTAAAATATAAAATATGTACTCGTACATAAAAACGAATTCATTGGTTACGAAGATGAATGTCTGGGGAAACAGCGTCCTCTTTGCATAGGAGTCACCGTTTTTTTTCTCTTGATAGTGATGTATTTGTTAATATGAGGATTCATAGAATTTCTGCATTTTTTCTAGTACCGAAGGATAAAACTTCATGGTAGCTGTAAACGCGAGTGTACGAGTATATGCCGGATTGTATCACGCGCCCTTTATATCATTCCTCCATCCGGTGAACGGCGTTAGAAATTATAATTTAAGGCGACAATAAATATTCATCGGAATGTATAATTGGCACAAATAGATGACGGAAAAGGTCATGAATCAACTTGAAAATAATACTCCACATGAAGAAGGTTCGTAAAACAAATGAAATGCCTACCTAAGTGGCTAGCAACATTTAGCAGCCGCAATTTTGCCGTTAATTATTTGCCAATCGGCACAGTTGTTGATAAATCCGCCATAACAAGACGGTTCTGCTCAAAATGTATAGTCAATTAAAGAATACTAATGCGATAATGCAATAATTGTCATACGCTCAACTACGAACTACCGCGGTATTTACTTAACCAAGTCCTACGCGATGGTAGAGTTCCTTGGGGAGGAAATTCGGCGGTGGAAGCAATATGGTTAAAGTTGTATGCACATTAACTTTCAATCGGAATAAATTATTAGTTTGTCCTTTGGGAAAACATAAAAGTATATTGTAATTAAGTTTAGTATTTGAATGGACGGCGATAAGGATCAAACATAAATATTCTCCCGCTTTTTAACGTGAGCATGTAATTCATATGGGTATGTTGAAGTTGTTAGATAGTCGAATGGAATACGTTCGCACATGAAGGTACGTCTAACGATCTACTATCGTTAATATTTGGTTTACTACCAATGTGTTATGTCTTATTCCACGAGGGTATATTAATTTCAATCCATAGTCAGAAAGAAATATAATTATTATTATCTGTCAAAGTTCATCTGTTTTTTTCAGCAATTTCAATTATATTATGCTACTTAAGTTTTAATTAATATTAACAATGATGGGTCATTACAACTGGTATATGTATGTCGTTACCTTGCGTTCAATGATTGATATTACTTTGAAGATAACATGTTTAGACCTAGATCTGGTTAGGGCCAAATTTGAAAGATCATCTATACCTACAATATTCCGGGCTACAAATTTGTTCGGAACTACACGGTTACGAGTACAATAGGTCGTGAAGTACCTCTTAACTACAATACTTCTTTGAATTGCCATATAATTGGGAAATTAAATGCGAGTGCTACTGAGTACCGTCCCGTGAAAGTTACTGATTGTAACACCAAGTCCATTATTGGCGAAGTTGTCAGTCCCAACCTGAGTAAATCTCCAGATCCAGTTTTTAGCACTTTAATAAGCAAGCGATTGGCAATTTTACTATTCCAGAAGAACATAACATAATTTATGTACATACATATACTACATACATAATCGATTGATATAAACAAAGTTCAAGTTCAATTAGTTCCAGTGAAGAAATAACCAATTCGCTTATTTTTCCGTGAATAGGCGACTGTTGTTTGCTAACTGTCAAAGTCTATTCGCATTCCACATAATGAAGGACGCAATCCACATTTCCGCAACCACAACATTCGCGAGAGTTTAACCTCACACTTCGCTTGCTTTGTGCTTCATGGTCGGTATTGGCAGGTGAAAATTCGCAGATCGCTGCGATAAGAAAGCAGGTGGCTGTGAATGAAATGTCAAAATTATTGGATTGAATTGGCACATCCGTGCTATTCGAGTCTCCTGGACCTTTAGAGGGTGTCGCAATTTAAAGAATATCTACTTCGTAACCTGTTTAATAACCATATTCCTCTATAAACAGTTGCATCACGAAATAGAAATTGCCCATGGTTCATCGTCTGAGGTTCATAATGTCATAAAAGTTAGTAGAAAAGTGAAAGGGAGGGCCAATAGTTTAAATTGGGAAATTTCCTGTCGAATAGGTATGTAAGTACTCTGACTCCTTGTATTTTCTAAAGAATTTGATTCAGCCAATCACTCAATCCTTTCTGAAAAACTAACAAGTTACTTCTGATTTGGAGAAAGTTTGGTTCTTCTCTTGAGAACCATTTTAGTTCATTTGTTCTAACTGCATACATGCTGAAACTGCTGAAATAAATGAAATATTGAACTACTGAACTAAATGAAATAGCATAGTTAATTTAGCTCACTGGTTAGACCTCTTTTTATAACTAGTTCGTTCGTGAACCACAGAAGTCTATGTCAAACGGTTGCGGTTGGTGGTAAATTTTCTTTTATAAGAAATATATCCCCAAAGGGTCTCAAAGCTCAAATTGCATCCTATTTTGGATATGTTTTTAATGAATTCCCTTAATTTTGCTTAAATGGTTCATTCAACGCCTCCATATCTCTGTGGATGAGGCATGAATTTTTGGTGATTTTCGTAAATTTTGTTTTCTAGTTAAAACCTCACTCGTTCCAAATATTAACGGAACTGTGTGCTGGAAACTTGACACCCTATCCCAGCATACATTTACTGCTGCATCCAACGGCATGGTTATGTCTATGTACGAGTTTCAGCGGTACGACCAAGTATCCAATCACCCCAAAAAATGTCCTTGACTGTACGCTTCAGCAGTGCTTAAATTATTTCTTGTCTAGCAGTGCTGTATTTCTTGTTCAACATTATATAGAATTAACAGCCACCAAAATTTCAATTTGCTCTTTCAGCTAGAACGTTTAGTCTTCTTCTTCGAACTATTTGACCATTTTAAATTATTTATTCTGCTTTGTCACCAGATTCTGGAACTCTTTGCTTTACTTCTAATTGAGATTAAATTGAATCTGCTTCTGGACACCTGTTCATGTAATTTAACTCGGGTTAACATTTAATTTTCTATCTTGACTCTATTTGTTTAAAGTCACATTTAATATTTTTTGTTAAAAAGTAAAATAAAATTAAATTAAAAGGAGTGAAAACCAAAAAAATAAGGAATAGATTTGTGAACAATATTGAAGAGACACCACCTCACCAAATGAGGTCCTAATTGTTGTTGGCGTTGATCTACCCTTATCAACTGAAGGTTAGACTGTATTGCTTTCAATTGCAGAGAAACTACAGATCCCAGAAACTTCGAACAACCAACGGCGGTTTGCGTGCCGAAAGGACACATCCTCCAGTTGCTAGGGTTGATTCTTTTTGAAAGCTCGACAATTTGTGGGTATTATTCTTGTGGGTATTATTCCCCTGATCTCAAAGTTCCGATCCGCATGTAACGAAAATTAGTCCTGAGTCCAGAACTTTGAACCGGGAAATAAATACAATAGATCTGGAACAGATCCTACATATGATAATCTGCATATCCTCAGTGGGTGTGGGTGTACAGTATGTTTTTATTGAATAGTAGCGATATGTTTGAATTTTTGTTGATGTTTCAAATTTCATTAAAATCAATTTTTTATAAATATTTACTTACTTTATGACTTTTTAAATTTCTGGATCCCCTGTCAAGAGTGCCACACACACGGCTCCTGGGACCTGGCGATGAGAAATATCAACATTTTTGATTTTCACGAAACCGTGTTTAACACTCAAAATCAATCTACATCCACTGCGGACCCTCGATATATTTGCCGACTCCGATATATGTAAGTAAGTGTCGATGCTTCTCTTCTATCAGCTCGAATAGATCAAAGCTAAAGAGTCAAGTATCGTCCGCTCTCGGCTGTTTTGACTTTCCGTCCTTCAGTCTAGGCCCTTCTGTTTCTTGTCTGCGTTCTAATCAGATTAACCATCACCACTTTAAGTCAGTTACTGTTCTAATAAGGAGTAAACTGTACATGGTACTTGCGAACAACCACATATCACCAATCAACCAATTTTTCAGGATTTAGACTTGCGTTGGGGGTTCCATCGTCTTTTGTTAAGGCCTTCATTGTCGATTGGGTTTCCGACGAACACAATTTAATGCGCAACGGATATTCAGGATACAGACAGATCAAATGCATGCTGCCTAACATCTGTAAGATATCAACGGCATTCTTCATTTCTCTCAGCAGATAAGACTGTAGATACTTTATTAGCATTCTTACGAGACATTTTTGTCAAACAACTTACTGTGGCAGACTTAACAGATACCACAGTTTTCGATCTTTGTGGAGAGAGTGACGATAGTTTCGGATCAGGTGGCACATATTTGGTACTAAAGTGGTGAGTGCTTATACTAAAATTTGTGTTACGTAGATATATGTACATACATAGATGTAGGTAGTTCAATCGTCATTCTTGATTGTCCTGAACGAACCAAGCAGAAGAACGAGAATCTTCTGAATCGTTTGAGTCTCAGCGAAGTACCGTAAAAGATAGTTAATTTCATCTTAGAGGCTTATTACTTACGTTTAATATAAGAGTGTAAATCCTTAAATTAACTATATGTACCCTATCTTAAGGATATAATACGTTTCATACATAGTATTCCCTACTTTGGGCGTTAAGTTCTGAGCTAGAAGAGCCAAATCTCAGAATTGTATTCTGGTACGTAAGTCTGCTCGGCAGCCCCTAGTCTATAAACTCATAACCCTGGAAAGGCATAACGAATCAACTAAGGATCAAAAACGTAGAGAAAATGATGTGCAAAATCAATAGTTTTAAAATATCAAATTTGGAGTCTTTGGCCCGCCGCATTTCCAAATTTTAATATATTTTCCAGTTTTAGTAAATGCGAATTCGTTATACCCCGTGTTCTATAGAATCCATCATTTTCGTATGTGGAGGGTTTAGTGTACTAAATTACACCAATATGTACACTAAAATAAATATGTGGTGTACTAAATTTTACCAATACATGACTAATATACTGGTAAAGATCTTTTAAAGTAATTTGTATAGCAATTTACAATCCAGCAATTCAAATATTCTCAGTATGGTTCACAGTAAATGCTTTGCATAAGAACATTTATCGAAAACAAGCGTGTTGTGTTATGTTACTATCTCTAGAAAAAAAAACGCAATAATGTCTGCTAATATTGAAAATTCCTTAAATCCACCAGAACACTTCGCCATCATACTATATGTTTCTCCAGGTTCGCTCGTACAGTTTTCGAACAATTTACTCGAAACATGTTTAATTCTGACCACTTATCTTGTTTATTGAATATTCCGCACATTTTTTCAGAAAATCTAACTGGAAATATTTAATATCTGTAAGATTGCATTTTGAAGTTCGCAGCATTGCTGTAGCGGAGGAACACATACATAGGTAGGTACCTAAGTTCCAAGCGTAGAGTGTGTCGAATATCTGGGTTAACAAATTTAATCATTCATTTCCCTTTTTCATCCTTCAAATCTATTTTACGCTTACATTTTGATATTAACAATATAATATTGTGTTCTTTTAGGTGCACTGCAGATATTACAATCAAACTGAACGGGTAAGATACATACATTCATATGTATTTAGAGTTTTTCACTACAATTAGCTTCAATCGTTATATTGATGTGTTTAAATTTTAAATTAAGCAGCACGATTAAGTGCCATCACCACAGTCTTTTGATTTATCTATGTTTTGAAGAATTGCATCTTTTAAGGTGTGTGAAAGGTATGTTTGGCTTTATTTTCTAGATGCGTGGCTATGTGTATGTATGTACATAAGTACATATGTATGCCTTTGATACTACTATTTTTAACTTCTGAAATGTTGGGCTAAACATATTTCTCCTTTGTTGTGTGTGATCCAGTCCTCCGCGCCTCTTTACATTCTTTGTGCATTAATACGAAATTGTAGATATTTAAATTTTTTAATTTTTCCGGTACATAAGTATGTACGTACATATGTACATAGTTGAAAAATATCAATAACTGGTTGCTGCAAGACGTGTATTTGTATGTATGTTTACCTACATATGTACATAATTTTAAAGGGACGTTTCAGCTGCTCTTCGAATTACCTTGAATTACGCTTAGGAGTTTTTGCATAATACGTACATACGTAGAATGCGATACTGACTGCGTGAAATTAAAACCATATCTTATTACGTTAATTAATTCGCACCACGGAATGAGTCTTATAAAACTACTTAGACAGGATACAATTTTTATTTGTTTGCTCCGTTCAAATCTATCTTTTGACAAACTTCTCTTCACCGAGTCATTTGTGACCATAGGATGATCGCAATTCACTGTATTCATACACTGTTTATCGAAAGCTCTTTCTCAACGGCTCCAAACGAAAATGACTAACTTTTTTGATTAAACTTGATATTTTAATTAGTGTGGCCGATTGCAAGGAAATGATCGAACCAAAATTAGAAATAACGATACCTTACTTATATACAATTTGGCAAAAAGTTAATTTACGAAAAGAAAGCTCAATATTTGAGCTAATATGGAGATACGTAATGAGGTGGTGTATCAGATTTTGGCTAAAATATGGTATAACGGTACTTATCACATTTTACAATATTAAGTGGTTAGAGTCAATTTATTCGAAAACGAGTTCATCGATTTTGTTTAAATTTTATATTATGCGTAGCTTTTTAAAACCATATAAGATAGGTGTAACGTTTGACAAAAACTTTGTTCATAGCCAATCTTACAATAACACAATTGACCTGAAACGTTCTGAATGATATTCGCTAGTTTTCGTATATGTACATTTGTACATACATATGTACGTATAGACTAGAAGTCCTACAAAATCGCATATCACGTTTTTGGCCAAACTTCTTTATATATTATTCATACATTTATACATAAGTACAAACATACATATGTACGTACACACAAATTTGAAATTTACCGAAATATGGATGCCACGCACAATGTGTGCAGTGCACGTAAAGTACAAAATCAAATTCTAATCGAACAAAGTGGTCTTGCTCTGTTTGTAAAGTTTGGACTTTGGTTTAGTGACAAAAAAAATAGGTCGTAAATTTAAATTTGCATGTGAAAAAAATTTTTTGGTTTCCCAGTGGTTATGTGTTAAAACTAACTTTCAAAAATGCAATAGAATTTTCAAAATTTTATCATCATTCACTTTTAGATACAGTAAGAAATTTTAATTTGGCATAAATTCTATTAGAAAATTTGTGACCACACTTATTTACATTCGTACATATGTACATATGTATGTAGGTATTAAGATATGAGCATTAAATAACTGGAAGCAACAAAAACAACTCTTAACGAGATACCACAATATTGCCCTGTTGTTTTGAAAAGAAATTACTCCCGGAAGGATTTTCCTAGACCTTTTAAATTGAAACTGATTTATGTTTCGTGCTAGGAATACAAACTGACAAAGACGTTGTTTACATTTTGTTTTTCAAGCAGCGACGTTTTAGCATGTTGCTTTGTACTTTCAATCTCAAAGCTGCCTTCGGATCTTCGCGGAGCTTAATTTACACACGTAACTCCTTCTACTGGATTTAATATTAATTAAAATTAACTCTTACTCACATCTGCAATTGGCATCTTGAAAGGAACAAACATTAAACGAAAAGGTACTCTCCCTCTATCTCGCTCTCTCTCTTTGAATCATCTGTCTTACTTTTGCAAGCTTTTTTTTTATCCTGTTTTCTTGTTGAGTTGATTCAATGTTTGCCCTCCGGTATAGCTTTACACTTCCTTATATCTTTTCATTTCAAGGTAGTCTCAACCTCTTTTTATAGAAAGGTGAAAATAAGTAACATAACCTTGTAAGTTACATACTTACATATACGATGTAAGTTATGTTACTACCTTACATTATCTTGCAACTGAAATATTATTTTTACCCATATTTTACTCGGAATACATCCAAAGATCTAAAGTTTGTGCTAATATCTAGGACATTTCAAATTTGATACATACAATACAGGTACATAGAAGACAGACAAACTATATCCCGTTGTTTTAATGCAGCTCTTAAGAGTGGGTGTCCGTGTAGAAACATGTCTTAACATAACCCTGTCGTAAGGGTGACCTATTGCTATAAACATTCTATCAGAAAACATAAGGGAAGGGAGAACTCAGGGAATCGAAATTCATCATTTACAATTTAAGATTTTTCTAGTCTTTTAGGAAATTTATTAGCAATCATTAACCGGTTGTCATCCCTGCAAGCTATTTTTTATTGTGGGCTTACGGCTAGTCATCACTTGTTTATTATTTGCTTTCACTAAATTTGGATCATCAATGAAAGTTTGTAGTTGTAGGTATCTCGAAGGTAACGATAAATCTCGGTCAGACCAGGATGTCTCCAACTGTCCATTTGGCTCATTCAGCCATTTGCTTTAGCTTGCACTAATCATCAATATGGGAATTTGGCCATCGTTTTTCTAGGAGGCGTAACTCGCCTCCAACGTTCAAAAAGCCATATGAAATGGTATCATATCTTCTAAGTTCCAGAATTACTTAATTTAAAAAAAAATCATCACAATCGGTGCAGATAAAGCGCAGATATGAGGTAATTAAAAATGAAAGTTGAATCCAATTTCAACAATACTAGAATTAAAAGGTTTTTGCACAAGGTACATATCTTCGACTAATAATAATAGGACAATAAGAGGACTATGGCCTCGCACGTAGATGCTCAAGGTGTATTGCTCGTTGACCTTTATGAGACACTTCCAAATTAAAACTTGTGTTTTAATTTACACATATTTTATATTTTGGGCTATTCCAAGTTGAATTTGATGGAACTTTTTTGTTATTTAGTACACTTTTCTAAGAACTTAATGATACTTAAATGTAGTGATTTAGATTCGGTATAGACGGAATATAAGGTTAATCCTACTTTTAATTCAGTTTTGTTGTTCTGAATGGATTCGGTTTAAAAAAATATTTAATTTTTGTATAGGGTCATAGTGGGCGCCGTGGCTCAGTGGTTAGTGCGTTGGACTATGGAGCAAGGGGTTCGAGATCGAATCCCAGTCGGGGAACACCTAAAAAATTTTCACGGCCCCACCTCTCGCGAGCGTCTGACAAACATCCGAGAGTACAATTGTCCTGAGAAAGCTTCTCAAATAACAAACTGCCCTTCGGATACGGCATTAAACAGTAGGCCCCTTCCATTCGTGTAAAGAATATAACACGCACAACACGAATGGTTGTGAGAAGCTAGGCCCTGGGTCCCATCGACCTGTAGCGCCAAGTATTTATTTTTATTTTTTTTTTTTTTATTTTGTAGGGCCATTAATTTTTCACACAAACAGCGATACATTTTTGATGAAATTTTAAATTCATTTTAAAGTTTGGAATTTAGCATTAAGTGTGAAAAACAATATCTTTCAAATGAGCATCTTGGGAAGATTCGCACTATGCGATTCTTTTGAGGCAATTTTTCGCACATTTCGGGCGGTATCTCAGCCATAACTTGAGTAATGTTGGTTTTTAATGCGTATAGAGTTCGGAGATTATTCGCGTAAACACGGTTTTTTGCGTAGCCCCACTGAAAAAAATCTAACGGTGTCAAATCACATGATCTTGGTGGCCAATTGACATCGCCAAAACGTGAAATTACGCGACCAGGAAACTTCTCACGCAATAAAGCCATAATTGGTCGTGTTGTGTGGGTTGTTGCCCTGTCTTGTTGGAGCTGCATATCGTCCAAGTTATGATCTTCAATAGCCGGCCAAAAAAAAATCGCTTATCTTTCAACCATTTCGCTCCGAATCAACTATAACCGTCCGCCCATTGGCATCTTCGAAGAAATACGGACCATTGACACCTTTCCACCATAAAACACACCAAACAGTCACTTTGTCTGGATGCAACGGCACCACTACCAGCCCCATATGCGGCAATTTTGTTTGTTTACATACCTGTAACATAAAAATAAAAACAAGGAAAGAAAGCAAACATTTGTCTCATAATTTAACAATGCATGTTTGCATATACATAGTACAAATTGAAAGATTTTGGAGTGACTGATTGTCAACTATTGTAAATGAACTACATATATTAGGTCCCCGGTTTGATGAATAATAAAAATATTTAAAGCAGCATTCACTCAGTGTTTGATATCGATATTTTCTAACAAAACGATCGGCAAACAACTATCTACTCTATATTCGTTATCAAAAGCTCTTATGTTTTTAAATGTTAAACTCTGATTTTTATGCAACACATCTCTGTTCCTATAAGCTGATTCTTTCACACAACGTACATCCTGGATTTAACTATCATGTTACTAATATCTCAATTCTTTTGATTGAGCTTGCTATAATTGCAAAATCGACCCAAGATATAGTTTTACCTGTACATATGTAGGTATATCGTCTATCGTGTTATATAAATGCAACTCAGATATAACTATCAGATTTTATTCAGTGCTTCAAATTCATATTTCAGGATTCTCAAAAATAACCGTAATTAAATGAAGACAATGCGCTGAGTCCATGAACGGAAATGAACAATTTAATTTGCATATATTATGCTTCTTTGACAGAGTTCAACACATAAAGAGGAACTTTATTACGTTAGAAAATTGGTTCGCAAAAGTTGAAAGGAAGTGGAGAAAATGTTAATAAAATTTGCATAAAAGTTTTGAGGTATCTTACTATTTTGTTTCTTCTTTTTTATGATGTGGGCAACTTAATTTGAATGCAGAAATGCACCTAAAGGCTTCATCCATGCACAGGTTATCAAATTCGGAAAAAAGATAAATAGAAAGCTCTAATGGTTTCATTATAAAACGTTTTATGAGCGCCTAGATGATATTACATACTTTGAATTACTGGAATGTAATTTCTAGTTTTGTTCTCTTTTGAATTTCATTTTTAATGCTTCTTATTGTTCAATTCATTACAAACTAGACAAAAATGCTTAAAACTTACTTAGCAATATTATGACAAATTTACTAGTCCCTTGTGGGCGCCCTAACTTAAACTTAACTAAATGTCTTGCGACGTGGCTTAACTTAATTATTTATTTCCATTTCAATGTTAAGGGTCATGATTCATGGAGCATTCAATAACTAGATTTGGTTTGTTTTTAAAAAGAAACTGTTCTACATGTGACATGACTATGGTATTATAAATCTAATGGTGAGAATAGGAAAAGTAAAACATCTGGATTTTATAAGGTACATACTAGAACAGTATAATATTTATCACACTTTGATGGATTAGGTCTGATTAAGCCTATTGTGATGCAAGAGGATCTAAATATTATACTTAATCTACCCGTTGCACTAACAGGAGCTTATTATAAAGCACTGAAGGTCACTAATGCTTATGTTAACGAGTTTGCTGAGATAGTCAAAGATTATTCCAAATAAAGATTTTTTGAGTTAAGGGAGTTGGCCAAGTCCGCAGGAAATAGTCTACTTCCTTTCCTCATCCATGCAGTTTCTTTATTAATTAAGAAATTTTTATTAATTTTTCTATCATTTTGGTTTTAAGAAAAGCAATGTATGTACATGAAACATTAAACCACAAAAATTGTACTACATATGTTGCTGTACTACTACTGTAGACTTGTATTAAAATTAAGAATAGAGACGTCTTGCCCCAAAGCATTGCTATAAGGTAAGCAGTTGTGCCCATAATTATGAGATAAATACTTTACTGTATTTTAAGTAAATTCGAATATAACGGTGTAAATCGAGTCGGAGATGCATATATGCAGTCACATTAGTAACGCTACAAGTGCATGATCTTTCGCTATTGCCAATTAATTATAATGCATGTCAGGCTTACATGATTATGTGATCGTTTGCTGGGTGCCCTTTTTCTCAAAATGTTAAAGTCTAATAAATCGTTGTACCTATGTACGACTATGTACGTTATGTTCACTTAATGAACCCAAGATTCCACTAGGAATCTAACGCTATTATCATATTTCCGGCGTGTTACAAGGTATTTTTACCATGTGATGGAAGCTTTGGAGCGAGTTCAAGCAAATTAAAAAATTAGAAAAGGACACAAACAAAAATCATTGCTCTATTTTTTCATGGAGCTGCAACAAACACACAATGCTTATCATGTAAAAATTGGTATTCATAATTGGTACTCGTATCGATACCGACTACTACTGACAAAACATTTCGATTCTAATCACATTAAGGCACAAGAAAGATATGTAGTAGTAATATAACGGAATGTAACTTTATAAAAATGTGATAAGGGAACAAGATCAGTACCAAATAAGTCCGGGACTGTCGACTTCGGCAATAAAAGAATTGAGATACATATAAATAAATGTCAAGTTCTATAGAAGTTCCTAAAATTATAGCTACGGGACGTACATACAACGTTTTTCAATTGATTTAACGATAAGTTTTTCTAGTTCCTTGCTATTGAATATGTCCAGCTTTGTCGAGACCACTTATAAATTTAAACAAATCACCGAAAGGTCCCAGAGTCGTTCATTAGAAAAAAGTATTTTTTTTATTCACTTATTAGTAACAGAACAAAGAAGTTTCAAATATACATCCAACCTTGTGAGTTTAATAAAATGTATATTTGAAAATAGGCTTTAAAGTTTGGATATAATGTTCAAAAAACTATGCATTTATGAGTTAAAAACCGATTTTGATGGAATTTTATGTGTAAAATCGTTAGATTCAATAAAATAATGCAATACAGTCACGTAACATTTTCGAAGACAGGATGAGAAGGATCATAGGGTATCATATACATACATACATATATTTACATGTGTTCGTTACGGATTTGATATTAAAGTCAAAATTTAAGTCGTAAGGGAGGATTTACGAGTTGTCAAAACTGAAAAACCTTTAAAAGAATTGATGTATGTACATACATATGTACGATGTTTCAAATTAAGATAAATAGAGGTTTCCGCTCATTCGAGCTCCGAATAAAATTTACATATGTATGTGCATTTACATGTGGATATGTGTTTATATTCAAAGGTAAATAGTGCCGTTATAGATACATACATATGTAACTATTATAAACTGAGCAGTTATGTTCATTAATATCACGCTTACACTTTTCCGAACTATGTATTCACCACATCAATAGTTTACAACTATAATAATAACCAAAACTATTCAACACATGTTATTCTTTTAACGGTTGATGCAGGCAATTTCAACAAGGTACAAAGGGAACCTGATTTCTTCCCGAACAAATGTGTAGACGAGTATACCACATGCTAAGGTTTAGCTACAATATAATCGACAACAAGGAAACAATAGATTTTTCCGCTATGGGAACTTCAACACAAAACATCTTCAAGCTCCACAAACTTAGTGATTAAATGGAGTCCCTACAAGGACTCATCGCCCCTAATGGGGGCTTCGTTGAGAGACAAATTCCTCTGTTGATTGGCAAACAAACCCATTTTTAGGTAATAAAATGGATATTCAAAAGATATAACTTTTCTTCTTGGGAGCAGCCATCGATTATTGCTCTTCATTGTTGTTGTTATGGGTTATATGTATATGGGAATCCCACCGGAGTTACTTTCTGGGCGAATGCCTGTAGAGCGCGATTGAGTTGGATTGTGAACCCATACACTTGCTGTTTGATATTACAAAAATATTGATTGAAAAAGTTTAATAGCTCTATGAAGTCTGAGTGGTGAGAATCAATAGGTAAATCCATGCAGTTGTTGAGAACAAAAAGCATCTGTGACTGTCGATTTGTAGGTAGTTAATTGCTGGTTAATAGCGCCGGGTCGCTTATGGTGGCGCAAATTTCAGAACTAAAGCGTGTTCAGAGAAACTCCCAACAGTGAGGGGGAAAAGTAACAACTAAATTAGGAATAATGCCGTAATCATGGGTGTTTGTTCAACACCTCCGTTCATACTCACCAGGGGCAGTTTATGTGGAGCAGTAATTGCCAAAAGTTTGTCTTCATTTACCGATGAACCTAGCCGCACACAGACTCAGATATGAAAAACAACTGCGTTTGGGTGTAACAGTCTTGGGTTTGGTTGTTCTTTTGGGTCCCATGTCGGTAGTATGTTGTGTCTTCAGGTGCGCCATACAGCAAATACAAGCTTGACGCTCTAAAGAGCATTGGTAGGCGAGTAAACTTCCGGATAGAATACAGCTTTTCATTTCACTTTGTTCCCATTAAGAAGACTAAATGGCTTATGGAACCCATGTGGCATTATTTTTATAGCTCGTAGACAATTGTCAGAGTTTTGCGGACACAAAAGCGAAGCAAATGGATATAATTTTCTAAAAAAATAAAAACAATTTTTTTCATATTTAGATTTTTATGATAGAGATTGTTTAAAACTCCAATGCACGACTTAATTACTTTGTAGTCTTTGAAAGTTAACCTACATATGTACTTAGAGATAGGAATGCTAGAGTATTATAGGTACTGCTAGGATCATATTAAACGACTCTATAACCCTTGCGTAGACATTTGGAACTGACACTTTCGCTGTGCAGATTTTGTTCATTTATGACTTAATCTGAGTAAAAGGTGCGGAAAAGGATATATCCTAAATCAGTAGATTGTAAAAGAACACGAGCATGCAGATTCAAGGTTTCTCCTAGGCTAGGAAGAGAACTATTTACATAGGTGAAACGTTTGGTTGCTTTGTGAAGATATTGAAGATATTGAATCAGTTGAAGTCGTTTAATTCTTCTCTGCAAGTATTGCACATCAATATATGTATATGTAGCTTCACAGCGTTAACTTCTGCATGAAATATTGTTGGTGATTATCCAAAACTGTGAACGTTGAAACTGCGATTTGGTTACTACTTAGTTCTAGGGTTTAATCTTCGGCCAAAATGCAAAGCAGACGGGAGTTATAATTCTCTAAACCCGCATAGATGAGGCGATGACTAAAAAAAAACCTATAGAACAGCTAGAAGCAAAGTGAGGGAACAAATTAAAAATATTAAGCTGTATATTCTTAATAAGAGAAAGATGGCTAAAGATAAACATAAAATCACGTTCGATCGGTTTAAAGTCGACAAGGAAAGTGGAAGGTAAATAGTTTCCAATGTAACTGGAATGCGTTAAGGTCGTAACATACATATATGTATGTACATATGTACATATGTATGTATCATGTCCTAACATATGCGTTGTAATTCGATCGGTTGTGTCTTAGATATGTCTTTCCATAAATTTCTTCTACTTTGTTCGTAGATTGTGAACACGGCAGGAAGTTTAGAAGCTATTTTAAAGCTGTTTTATTTGTAAAACGGCTCAACGGTTCTTCTTCTGGGTATTGTACCATTCGTTCCTGATGGATTTTAGCTTTTCTCTATTTTCTCAAAGCCTTCCACATAGAGTGAAAATTTTTTCCGCTGAAAATGAATTTTAGTTTCACTTGAAATTTAGAAATTTGAGTTGTTTCGCGAAACTGACAATTTGTGTTTTAAAGCAAATTATTAATAATCTATACGACTTGAAAGTACTATGAATAGAGCAGTGCAATGGTACAATAATTTCAATGTACACACATTCTTATTCCCTTAAATACACAACCAAGTTACTAAGCCAATACACAAATAAGAGGTGTCTTTCATAAAAGCTGAAATATTTGTCACACAGAAAAGGTTTTATTGTCTACTATTAGGAGAAGTTATGTATGTATAAGAAATAACTCTATCGCGAAATAGTGAAGTTTATTCCCATTAGAGGTGGAAAAAACTCCCACATGAAGTAAATTCCCATGAATTTATTTCCCGCTTCATTTGTAATACCTGCTTTGACAGGTAGTGAACTCATGTAAATATACATATGCATGTATGTGTGTAATGCGCTTATTCTACAACTTCTACATTTTAAATACAGCATCAAAGTATCCAGAGAACTTAACGCCATTCCAACAATGTTTACACCAAACAGACTAACAACCAACGCATGAAACAAGAATACCATTTTAATTTGTGGGTGATTTGTCCGGCGTCTGGACAACACTTACATATACGGACCTCTTTTATACACTCTACAGATAATTATGAGCCCAACCCATGTGTTTGGTATTGTTCACCAAAGCAATTGCAAATTTCTGCCATTGACCATAGTGGGTTCCGTGTGCTATTTTCTTTTTATTGTTATCAGCAGCTTTTGTTCCAACAATATCGTAATTGAATTCATGTTATGATAAACGGTACACTCCTTGTTGGGCGGACACATCACAATTATAAGTATATAACAAAGACTTAAGCTACCACACACGTGATGTCATGTGCAAATCATGTACATTTCAATTAGGCATTCATATTAATATTAATGCTTTTATGTGTTTCTAATTGCTGTTAAATTCGGAGAAAGTAAAGTAAACAACTTCGGTGTAAGGATCCCATAAGGATGTGACTAAATTGCCGTAATCAATTAGCTCAATGTACCAGTAGTTAGGTACATGCTACTTGCATATGCGTGGGGACTTCTTTAATATGCTTAATAAACTCAATTACAAATGTGCAAGTTTACAATCGTATGTACATAAATAAATAGGAAATAACTGCACATCCATACATACATATGTGCATACATACATAGGAGCCCACATATTATTGGTTAAAAAGTAATATCGTGTACATACATATGTGTATAAATGTATGTAATAAATATGTATGTATAGTGTATTTTAAGTTTGACAGGTAAGAGGCTACGCGCTGATATAACGCGGGTGGTTCGTCCTTATTAATTAAAACTAGAATCGAACACTCGGTCGATATAAACATAGAACTGGAAAAACTCCTGTTATGCGCGATAACAGATAAAATACACACCTTAGCTACAATATAGCTTTTATTTACTGTCTGATAACGAAGCAGGTGGTCAAGGAATTGCCGAATAAATAGTCTAAATAGTCCTCACCTCAGCTGCGACAAATCGCTGCCGCATTTTCGAATCTAAAATCACTCATGTTGATGTATGAATCTTCTGGTTATATCGTCACACCCAAAATTTGCTTTGGACTCTAGGTCTAATGTATGTACTTATATGTACAGAGTGAACCAAATACAAGTGTCTTTTTAAAAATGCATTAAAATGAACAAAATTAAATTTCTACCATGTGTTATGGCTTTATTAGAAAGAGCATACATTCCCATTCATTATGGAACAGAAAGTCGTTCAAATGCATGTACATGGAAAAAATTTAATTTTGTTCATCTTATTGTACTTCCAAAAAGAAACTTGTATTCGGTTCACCTTGTACTTTACACGCGTGTTATCCCTCAGGAAAGGCACTGCGTCGCAGCCACTTTTCCGGACGATACTGTGAGAATTAAAACAGCAACTGAAAAACTGCATCATGCTGTTAATACAGTCCACATTTGGACAAATTCTTGGCGTATTGAGTTTAACGAAAGCAACTTTGAAGAGATTTTTAGTGAGTACAAATCTCACAATACTATAAGCACCCGTGGTTGGGGCTCATTGCGTCTTTAAAAAATGTTCACCTGCTCTCGCCAAAAAAAAACCTGTCCATCTAAAAAGTCATTCTGTTCTTGCAGGCAATTCAATGTCGAAATACTTAGTAAAAATAGTTTTGGGAATAATGTAATCTATTGGAACCGGTATCAGTTAAAAAGTAGTTGAATTCGTCTATTTTTTCCATTTCAACGAACCGATGGTGGAAGTGTTCGTTAAATAGTATTTTACTGACTCAAGCAACATCTGTTAATGCTTGAATGGTCTTAAGTAATGGTCAGTCAGTCTTTGCTAGTGTTTACACCTATAGCCGACATTGAAACAGTTTGGCGAACAACATGGTACATATGTCATCTTGAAAAATTTTATAAAACTAGTCTAATACATGAAAACGAAGCAACATCTTTAGCGTCGTTTTCAAGAAAATCGTGTTTTTGTTAACTTTGCTAAAAGCTGTCAATGAAAAAAAGGCAGTTTTAATGAAAACATGGTGTGCTATCTTATAGGCCTTCCATCCTGTCTTATAGGACTTCAATTACGTCATTTTCATTGGTTTTATTAACAAATTCAATGAACATGCCAAAGCAAAAAGCAAGTTCCATATATTGTTGTGGCTCAAGTGATTAGTGCGTTGGGGTTCGAATCCCACAGAATACAGCTAAAAGTTGTTCACGGCACCATTTCTCGCGAGAGTCTGACATATGTATGTACATCCGGGAGTATAACTGTCATGAAAAAGCCAACTGAATACACTGTTTTATTTAATGCAGTGAATAGTGAAATTTATTTCTCTAAAGCCCGTCAACACCAGCGAGACCGAACACCTTATTTTAAATGTTCAACGATATAATTTAGGACTTGGTTAATTAAACAAATAAGCCACGGTAACTAATTGCTACGTCACACTCATCCTCCATTCCGATCCTCATTGTACTTCGGGCGATTCTCCCTTTTGACCATATTACAAACCTTCCAGGTCAACGAATAATGTAAATTCTGTTGATGTTGGTTAAAAATAAGTTCTCTTATTATTGTTGTAATGTAAGCCAATGATCTATGATAGATAGATCATGGTCCATGATTCATGGGTGATATGGCTTATGAAAAGATTAGAATATAGAAATAGGAATTTATCTACACATGCTTGGAAATTGTTTTCCTTCATTCACATGTACAAGTACAACTTACCATATATTTTGTATTAAATGGAACATTTTTTTATAATCAAGATAAACTTGTACAAAAACGTGTCTGTATTGAATTAGATTAATTTTGGTTCCACACTTTTATCGCTTTTATCGCATACAACTCCTCACTTAAGTCTTTAATTTTTGTTATACTTATTTATTTTTATTATTTATTTATTTTTTTATATTTATATTTACTGTATGATCTGTTTGGATAGTGAAACACTATACTTTATTATTGTAAACTTAGGGTATCTACGGTATTAGAATTATACTTACATAATTAAAACGATCTGAGTCATGGATAAATGTGGGTTTGTGTTGGATATTCATTGCATAATAAAATCTGAACTTTAAACTGACGTCTTAAAATCGAATTGCAACACGAGTTTAATAGCGTCTTACAGATTGGACATAATAACCGAGTTTTTAACGAATGCATCGTCATTGACATCGCCTTCTATTTAGTACTCTTACATATGTACATATGTACATATATTTATAAATATAGTAACTGCCCGGAAGATTCGCTAAACGTGCATATTTTGCAAAATACGTTTACATTTATTGTGTTTTAAGGTATGACGATGAAAAGTGTAACCACTCTTAGTCCAAGCGCGATTCTGACGGAGTTGGGATAGCAACAACGTGCACATAGGGAATATTGAGATGGTTTCTCATGAAGGACCCATAAAAGCTTATTCTTCCTGTCTTCGTCGACGCTTAAAATTTTATTGTTATAAGCTAAGAGTTTCATTTTGTCTCCCATTCATAGAGGACTGAGAAAACAAAAAATAAATACGATAAAGGGAAGGTTAAATTCATTGTACGCCCACATATGCGATCCCATTTTCTACTACCAAGAACTATAAGATGGTCGAACACCCTTATATTATGTTTTATTACACAAGAGTGTCTTTGGGAAAAGAAAAATAACGAGAAAAGGACATAGGAATCCGTACTCAATAATATTTCCATATTATAATGGGGTGACAACGACTGACAACTTACATGTATTCTTTGTTCTTAAAGAGCACACTAAACCCCTTAAGATTTGAGGGTGGCTAGAAATGAGAGAAAAATGGAATAGAAGACCGACCACCGTTTGCTCTGTGCCGGAATTCTGTGAAACCTTTTTTTCAATATCCTGCAAAGTTCACACAACAATGCAGTACAAATAGGATCAATGATTTATTGAATACTTTTGTTCCCCTTTCGTCCTTTTTTCGTTTTGTGAAATGGTTTAAATGATAAACATTCCGTGTCTCCGGCAATTGAAAAGGGTTTAATTTGCAATATTGTTTTTTAAACAATATTATGCTTTGGAAATGAGTATACACGAGTCTTTCGATTCGATGTGCTATTATTGAAATCAAACGATGCGATGGGTGTAGTGTCTTGTATACATTTTAATGGAGGATAAGACCACAATCGAAGCATTTTATATTGAATGTTTGCCATACCGTAATATGTATAACATTATTAATTACGCAAGAAAATATTGATAAAGCACGTAAAGGTTTCTACAAATTTAAAAAGATGTTTAAAGAGTGTTATGTATTATGTACTAACTCAAAATGTTTTTACATGTAATAAAAGGACGCAGCTTCAAATCTACAAAAATGCAAATAAAAATGTGAAATCGGCCAAAATTTGTTTGGTTGATTTGACATAATGTCAACATTATTGGCAGATTTTTGGCGATTATGTGTTTTGGGTATTTTAAAGCGGATATGTGTCATATCGCGCAACACCAAATCTGTATGAATTTCACATCGCCCAACATTTTTGAACGATATAACACCCTATGATAGATTGACCAAAAAATATTAATGTAATGAAAGCTGAAATGGGTGAAATAATTTCCCTATCCAGAAATAATAGTGGGAAAATAAGCTCCAAAATGGAAAACATAATATATATAACTCTATTTTTCATAATGAAATTAGGCCACATTTTAAATAATTCTCCAGCGAAATGGAAAAAGGGCCCAAAAAGGGAATTAAAAAGATTTTAAAGGGATACACGTTTTTGGATTTCCTTACATTTTTAAAATAAGGTACATTTTTTAAAATTTGGGCGTGGCAGTATATTTCTTGGAATCTTCTTCTCATTATTATGAATTGGGGTTTTATTTCAAAATTGCATACAAAAAAGAGTTGTTTGATAAATCATCCAAACATTTATCAGACAATTCAAAGTGACAACTAATTTTTTTATTTTATTTTTGTTATATTTAATTAAACGAAAATGTCAAGTTTCCCAAAATCTGTTATACGAGTATGTCCTTACATATATTTTGGGCGATTTAACATTGCGATAAATAGTTCAGAAATTAAAAATGTTAAATCGCTAGATTGCGTAATCCATTTCATACGGTACGATGTCATATGACAGAACAATTACTTTGAAGTGTTTTTGGAATACCAAAGCCCAACCTCACGGATTAATTGTTCCAAAATGCGATGAGTTCCAATTACTTGGGTTCAATTGTAAATTATCAGGGACCATGTGGTGACCATATAGAACGAAAAATACCAAATTAAACTTAATCAATCGGTTACGTACAGAGAAAATTGTCGGAAAATCATGTGCAAATATCAATTTTCTGCGACGTACGTTAATTTAAATCGCGATCAAAAAATGGAAATAAGACCGCTCGGTGCACTTTGCCAGTACATGGTCCGCTTTGCCGCATTATACATATGTAGGTTCTTAGGGGGCCGCTACGGGTCGAAAATATACATACATACATATGTATGTATATTGCATTCATACATGGACAGATTGTGTAGAAATGTGATATTAGCTTTTGGTCGGTCGAATTGAAAATCAAACTAGTTTAGCATATTGAAAGTAATTGGTTAATGGTTTTAAATCAGATGATCTAAATAGCCAGTTTATAGTACCATCACGGGAAATTAATCGACCTGAATACTTATCGCGCAATACCTCAATATTTCCACGCATTCTTTGACTCGTGACTCCATTCTGTCACAAAAAATCTTCAATCATTTTAGTGGATGCTACAATTTTGTTTGGTGACGAATGTATTTAATGTGAAATGAGCTTCATCACTACAGATGATTTTGCTTGAAGTACCAATATCACGTGCTAACAGCCAGTGGACGAAAGTGTGTCTACGTCACAAATGTCAAAGATGACATAAAAAAAGTTAGTGTTTAGAAATTATTCACTCTAACATCTAGGTGTGATTTTTGACAGTTCCCCTTTTTTCATTTTATTTATATATATGTAGGTATGTACATATATTACAAACCTCTGAAAATTTTACATAGCTCATGAAAGATATATGTATGTATGTACGTATGTATGTACAAAACAACAATAGTCAGGAGTTCAAGACTCGAAATTGGTTCTGCTACATTGACACGAGTGCAATCAAATACCTACTGATATTTCGTTTAAAATATTTCAATATTACAGTTTACTTGAGTTTACATCCAATTTTTTGAATGAGCAGCACAGAGTAGCTGCACAGCATGTGGACCTAACAGTGAAAAAAAGCGAGTGGATTCAAATAAGAGGTTTTCGTATCATGGAACTCTGATCGAGGAGCATCAGCTTATTGTAGATACATCGCAGTTGACTACTTAATAAATGTGCACAATACATGAACTCTCATAATCTGGCCAGCCAGGGCATACTTTTACATTTTCCAAAGAGAAATGGATTTTAAATTTTTTTTTTTCTTTTTTTTTCCTGGATGCACTTTCAAGCACTTCGATTCAACTTTTTAAAAATCCCACCTCTTGTTTAATTCGTTGAGTACTGTGCATGTATGTAGCTCGAAAATGTTGTCCGCGTAGGTACATCTTTCTATAACATTACGGTTCGGTTACAGCCGGCGCATTTTAATCGTTTAATAAATGAGAGAAAACACTCATGGCGGATTGAACATAATACTAAAAGGTTACGCTTTGCCCGCTATGGCCTCCATCACTCCCAGACTCAGATTCGTCCCGTTCGGACCGTGGTATTCCCCACTCGAAGTTTGCTCTTGCTATTTCAGCTTTTATTGTTGTTACTTTTCGTTTCGAAACGCTACAGGATTGGGCAAATAGCTTTTTTAGGATTGCACTGGGGTAAATTTAAAGTATTATGGAATATGATTTTAGTAACGATATTTTTTTTTAACGTTGTGTGCAAGAATGTGTTAAATGCAATGGTTGCTTGGTTGTCGGATGGGCGGATTAAAAATTGGATCGAATGCGTAGTTACATATGCTTTGTGCATGTTGAATTTCGAAATCACTCGACATTGTAACGACGGGGAAGACAAGTCAGTGATCCGACGATAATTGGGACGGTTAATGCATTGAAATAATTACAACAAATTTTGTTTCAGTTAAATCAATCAATTAAAACAATGTAGTGTAGGAAGCGTTTGTGCTACCACCAGCACATTGAGCCGTTGCAGAAATCAACTATTTAATGCCATTATTACGAACATGGAAATGAAGTTACCGAGACAGAAAACAGATTTTCCCGCCAGATACATTTGTTTTCATGGGAGTTTGTTAATATGGAATTTTACATTTTTAATTATACGTTTTATACAATTATGCATATACTGGTGGAAAATTCTCTTCTTGAATCGTCTCTTCTTGCATTTGCTGGAAGGAGGGCCAATAGCAAGTAGCTGTGTTATCAGAAATCAATTACAATATGGAGTTTAATATATTTTCTGAGATGCACTCTTTCGACATACATACACATTGAGTACATATATTACATACAAACATCGGAAGTTTTCTTTAAAATATCTGATGAATTTAGGAACTATTTTTAATGTTTAAATGAGTAGCAACTTAGCTCTTCTCAATATGAAAACTTAGGTTGTTATACAAATATGTATGTATGGATGTTCTATTGTATGTTCCATATACATGTATGTGTTCTATTAACCTTCTCCTAATAGCTGATGTATCAATGGTGAGATTTAGCTCGGTTTTGATCGCGATGGATGTCATAAATGGATCTTTTTCGCACACCTTACTAGTAGAAGGTCAGTTTTAAAGGACGTTTTGCGTTTCTGACCGCGAATTTCTGCAGAATCTTGATGTTTCAAAGCATTCTTTACCATTTCAATAGAGCACGACATATTTTTGGCGATAACTCTTAATGAATTTCCTTCATATCTTAGCTTCTTTATAATATCCCGCAGTACTGCCGAGAAATGCTTATTTCGGCCCATTTTGCTTTAAAAACTATTAACAATTTTATTGAAAAATGAAGCTTTTGAGCTCTTTTTATACTTACAATCAAAAAACAGAAACAAAAATAAAGTTTCAAAAAAATTATAATACGATTTGCTTACTGTGCCTATTATTTTGCACACCAGAAAGAGCGACAACCTCATAAAAACTTGTGTATGCTTCTGAACACAGCAATATTGAGGAAGCTGCTGTCTCGTATTTTAAGCGTTACTACAGCTCAACAAAAAATAGTAAAAAATTAAATCATTTGTTTAAAATGTAACAGAGAAAGGACATGTTTGCAGGAACAAGTGTGCCTATTATTTTGCACAGCAGTGTATGTATTATGCAAACATATGTAGTTGCGCTGTTTGGTTTTTAAATTTTGAATTGTTTTGATTTTTTTTTAAATTTTAAACTAATGTTTAGAACCGGAATGTTCTCCACTACAATTAATATTGTCAAAATTATGTTAAATTTAAAATTTTTGAAAATTTCGTTTCAGCACAGTAAAAATTTTATTCTTATTCAACGTTTCTAATGGAAACTGTGTTCGTCAACTATATGTACATATGTATGTATTATAGTTCAAAAATAGATTCAGCACTTTTTTCAAAAATTTTATTTTCTGCTATACTCCATAATAAAGTTGCAATATGAATATGTCATCTGCATAGATACGTACATATGTAAGTATATAAAGGGTGGGCCATCTAGTGGTTTCTTTTTAAATCACAGGTTATTTTGACACTGACAGTTGTTTCAGTATCATACCTCCGTGGAATGAAATGAGTCGCTTTACGGTTGAACAACGTTGTGAAATGTACCCCAAACAGTGCGTTATTTAAAAATAAGTTTTGGCCGAAATGAAGCACCCACCGCGCCTGCTGTACGCAAGTTCGTGCAAAAAGTTCGTGGGTCTGGTATGCTAGTGGACAACACTCATGGTTCCCGTCGTCGTACGGTGCGCACAGACGAGAATGTGACTGCTGTAGCCGAGAGTATCAGACTCAATTCACGAACATCAACTCGCCATCGATCTCAACAGCTCAACGTTTCACGCACTAGCCCGAGGAGAATTCTACGCAAAGATCTCGGATTACAAGGTCCAATTGACTCAGCAATTGAAGTCGTACGAAGATCCGCTTCGTTATCGCTTTGCAATTTGAGCCTTAGAGCAGCTTAAATTGGACAACGATTTTGGGCGAAAAATCATTTTTTTGACGAAGCGCATTTTCATCTCGGCGACTACGTTAACAAATAACATTGCCCCATCTGGGGCTTAGAAAACCCGCACGTTATTGTCGAGAAGCCGATGGATCTACAGAGAGTGACAGTTTGGTGCGGATTGTGTAGGGGTGGCGGTGCACCCCTGGGCACAACTGGGTCGTACGTACTTGCACCGTAATGCTATAAGTGTAAAATTTCATCAGGATTAAGGTCCAAGTCTTGCTCTTTCCAGTAAGGTAGGTGTGGCATTCCGCGTTTCAATGGATTAATAGTCCTAACATTGTAGGAGTTTTCATAAGACTTTGTTTTTATAAAAACGCCCTTAAAAAGTGGGAGTGGCCATTTAGCACCTTTGGGTGAATTGTAGAAAATGTTAAGGCCTATTACTTTGCTTAAATCTTTTTTTCTCATTTTCTAGTAAAAATTTTTTAAAAAAAAATTTATAAAAGTGGGCGTTGCAATTCCAAAATTTGGTACGCCATTTTTTTCCCTTTGTCTTATAACCTAGAAATATTCATTTTTAGCCCAATCGCCGAGAAACAGCTGATTTTGGTATGCCACCTCATATGCCCAATCTAACCCACACATCAAATTTTATCGAAATCGTTGTAGCCGTTTTCGAGAAAATCCATTTTAACTGAAATCGGCCTTAAGTAAACTACCCTTAATTTTGAGGTTAGAATGAAAATTCAAATTTTGCCTCTAGGGAATATCACACAGACCCTATATATGAAGTTTGAAGCAAATCCGTCCAACCGTTTAGGCTGCAGTCGAATATACAGACAGACAGACAGACAGACTGACAGACAGACGGAATTGCCGGACCTACTTTTTTGGACTTCTCCATCATAGTAATGTCAAGTTAGATTAAAATCTCGAGTTCGATTTTTTTCACGATTGCAATACCTGCCCTATAGGTAGGTGAAAGGAAATTGTAGTTTTGTTCATTTTATTGCATTTTTAAAAATAAACTTGTATTTGGCCCACCCCGTACATACAAATTGAGCTAAATATTATCTTTGAATATTATAAACAGTGGAAAATAATAGATAATGCAAAAAAGTCTGGCCAAGAGCGGAATAAAAGACACAAACATTTGATGAACACATCAAAAAAATTTAGTGCACACTAAATGTATGTACATTCATATGTATTACGTAGGTATAATTGCTTTACCCGGTTATAAATCGGAGGTCGTTAGTAGTTACAAAACAAATATAGCAAATTACTTACTTGCGGAACTATCTTTCACGCTATCATGGTTAAAGCCACCCAGCTTGGAGAAATTGCGCTAAGATCCATTTAAAAAAAATTCTAATTTTACACTATAAGCTTTTAAAAATCATATTATGCTTGCCTTGGATCGTTACACTCACAACAAAACAAAATTATTTTAAATTTGAATTTTTTTTGGAAAAGTATGATAGCACAGATAATTCTACAGTTTATCAAACTATTAATAACTCTATGTACGTATAATTGTCATTAATTTAAAATAATAATTTCTATTTTTGTAAATTTACATGTATCAACATTTATGTACATATTTTTTCCCATAAAAACAAAAATATATCTATCTAACTACAACTTTTTATGATGAGAGCAAAATTCTTTTAGTATTCAAATCTTCCGTAGTACATCATTCAAATGGCCGCCTCAGCTTCGCTGGCAGTGCTTCAAGCAGTCCAAATTGTCTACATATGTCAAGTCGCATAATAGCGGCGGCCAATTGATGAACGCTCGCCGTGAGATGATCCAGCCAAATGATTCCGTCATGCAATAAACCCCACCAGACAGTCAATCTTTGTGAATCCATTGATGCTTGACTTCGAATTGTACTAAAATATATACATACATATGTATGCTATATACTGCCATACACTCTTAGTGCAAAAACTCATAAAACAACTGGCACGTTTCACTTCTGGAATAGAATTAAAATTAACCGAGTGCAATCCAAATTTTAATTTATTTAACCGTGAAACATAAATCCACTTTACGTTCATATACATACCATTGAACCACGGCGTTCAAAACGTAATTTTAATTTGCGACTTCATTAGAGGTTGTCCATACCGTAGCTACAAAATATAATATATACTCGTACTATTATTAACGAAGGTGTTACGAAAATCTGAGGTTGAAAAAAACCTTTTTTTATGATTAATGGGGTATACACTACTTTGAAAGGTGTTTTGGATTGTCAATTGTATTGTTCAATTGTCAATATTGTTACTTCATCCTAAGGGTATACTAAGTTCGATACATGCAGTCTACCACGCCCATTTTAGTAGGACTGAAACAACCGAAGAATGATAAGGTACTATACCATCCATTCCAGACAGATAGTACCTGATCGTTTAAATTTGGGTTCAACAAGTATAGTTGAAACAGAAGGTTGAAACAAGAACTGTGTACTATCTAATTAAATCACAATTGACTGAAGACATGTACACCGTTTTTTCCTTCGACGTGGAATGTCAAGTAACAGTTTAAGAAAGTACTATTGCGCATGCGCATTTCCGTCCTGTCTTATATACATATAAGTCAGTTTCAGAATATTGAGTACATTTCATTATACACAAAAGTATAAATAATTGACTTAACAGTTTCATTTCTATATTTCTATTGCAAATTAGAACTTATGTTCCTATGTACGTGGAAACATGTTAAAAGTAGATGAAGACTACAAAATATAATGTAATCTGTGCGTGGTGATAATTTGACTATTCTTTCCTGATTTTCATTTGAGAACAGTGCTATTAGTTAAACATACATACATATATACATATATAATTGTGTTAAAATTGTACAAAATAAAATCAATCCAGTTTAATTCAGTTGAGCGGTAGGCATAGGGTGCACCATAGTTTCTGCCCAGGTTTTTTTAAGGATATACATATGCTATTATACTCGTCGTCCGATTACAAGGAATATTCCGTGCTATCAACTGCAAAATATATAAATCTCTACGATATTTTTCCACTTAACTCCTTCTTCTTTTAGATACTGAAAAAATCGGAAATTTTAAAATTTATTAAACCGCACTCTTAACCGCATCTGTTTTCCAAATTGACAATTTCCCATTAAACCAATACTTATATTTTCTTTTTCATTTTTCTTCTATTTTCAGAATATTTTCTAGTTCCGAGAGCCATGGAAATTTATTCTGCTCCATCTGCATTGCTACAAAAATGGAAACTTACTTGTTACATTCAAATGTAGTTTTTTTTTGCTTGTTCCTTTGACTTGAATAGAGGACGTGAATAAGTTCTCTACCTTCAACCAGAGTAGCTGCACGAGGTAGCAGCAGTGTTGTAGCCAGGGGTATTGATTCCACATAAATGGAACTAGTCAAGCAGTAAGAAATGCAGCCTTTCCACGGAGCAAAGCATTTTCACGTTCCAAGATACCAAAGGCCATTAGGAATGGTGAAAATTGCCGAAGAGGTGGAATTCACAGATTTTCCGATAGCTTATACGATGCCAGACAACAAAATTCTATGGACTGGGCGCATGAAGTTGGAGCACAACAGCATTCCTTGTTGCTGAAGCTTAAGGGAATTTGCCTCGTCTCGAATTCAAGGCAAAGAGCAAAACCAGCGCAAAAAACAGGTATACAATGAGAAAATCACTGGAAAAAATTAAATAGGATGCGAAGCATTTTTTGGATTTTAAAAATGTATAAAAGGCAGCAAGTACTCGTGTACATTCATGTATCTCACATAGCATCCATTATCCGATTATGCTGTGCAGAAGTTTATTAAGAGATTAATTGATTAAAGACTAGAGATTTTCATTGCAAATATTTGCAGGAATGTGGCTGACAAGATCTATTGTCAGGAAGAGATGGCAAACGGCAGAAACAATCAGGGTAAACTTTTCCAATGTCTCAATTAATTTTGGTTTAAGCTTTAAGGTAACTAAAAAATGTGGATTTATCTCAGCTGAACCTATGTATGTATGTAAGTATTTTTATCGAAGGAAATTTATCTACTCGAGGATATTTTTTTTTTGTTTTAAATTTTAGTTTAAGTTTTCCTTTATTAATGAGCAAAAAATTGTATAATTAACATTAATGCCGGAACGATAACTCTCTAACTTGATGTAGCGTTAGCGTTGAGTAAAAATTAGAAAGTCATTAAGCAATTTCGCAAATGGTTTCTCTGAGGGGAGAATTTCAAAGGATACGATGAAACTGCAATACGCCAAAGACATTCGGTTGGGGGATAACCAACTGGGCGCGACGCTGTGTGAAACTTATGGAGGAAAATCAGATAATTATTCTGATTATGTTTTGATGTTTAGCCTGTCACTGTGGAAGAGATTGAAAGATGAGTTGACACATTCGTGTGTTCTTCTTCTGAATCTAATACTTACAGATATGTTCATTCTTCATGATTCTTTTTCATATTGCATACGTACATACATACATATGTATGTATTGAAACTTTTCTGAAGTTGAAGGTTAGTAGTATTAGGGCCAACGATTTTATTTGGTGATGAAATGATATCAAAATGTGTACACATGATTGAATTACACGAGTATGGCTTACATAAGTTATAGCACACATATGTATGTAATACTTTAAGTGTAAAATCGTTTTTATTGTAAATTTAAGTGAACTTAAGTATGTACCAGATCCTCACTCGCTTCGAGAGAAAGATTCTTCGTCTAATTTTCGGTCCCATTTGCGTTGACGAACTATACGAGCTGTACAGCGACATCGCCCTAGTCAGAAAAATGGACCCGTAGAGTCTTCGAATCAAACCCGGACGGACAACGCAGTAGAGGAAGACCTCGCATTAGGAAGGTAGAGGAAGGCCACGTGCACAAGTAGAAGGGGACCTCAACCGACCTGGAATGCGCAGCTGGAGGAAGTAGCTAAGGACCGGGCTAACTGGAGAGACTTGTTGGTTGAGGCCCAGGTGCAATCCGAACTGTAGCGCCACCTAAGTAAGTAAGTAAGCATGTACCATAGTTGGATAAGTTTTTTGAAATATTTGGAGACTCAGTTGGGGACTAAGTATGCACTTTTGAGACAAATACGAAAGCTCTGTAGCGCCTATAGCAAATAATGAAGGAATATCCAAACTAGCTTTCATTATAAGAGGAGCTTTTCCGCTTACCTTACATAAAACTAGCACACGTTTACCATATTTCAATTAATGTACAATAAATAATATTTGCCGCAACAGGTCTATGGGACCCAGGCCTAGCTTCTCACAACCATTCGTGTTGTGCGTGAAACTTTCTCTTGACAGTTGTAGTCTCCAATGTTTGTGAGACACTCGCGCATCTATTTAGTTATAAAAACAAACAATTGGAGATGATTTAAAATTGTGATACGAGTCCTAAGCTTATGAAGCCTAATTAAAGGTTAAATGTATGATATATCAATTTGTCTTACTATCTTACAAATAATCCTGCCTATTTCATACATTTGCGCAGGGTTGATAGATATTTTGGCTCTTTGGAGGCCCTACGAATGCGATCTATACGAGTAAAGAAATGTATTAGCCCTAGATATATGTATGTACATATGTATGTAGTTTGTCATACATCTCACCAAATGGTCATTCAAATCTTAAATATACTGGAAAATCGAAAATGTTCTAATTATTAAAGATAATTATTAAAGGTGCTGATAAACAACCATAAATATAGATAAGACAAACATAAATTTATAATTCTAATGAGTTACATTTCCCACTGAGAACAGTAAAATTTGTTTCTTCACTCTAGGCTTTGTGGCCATCAATTTTGCGTCAGAGAAACATTTGGTATTCAGATTTGTTGATTTTGCCAATAACCACGTCCATAATCCTTGTTAATTAACCATAACCTCTTTCAAGATTTTGAGCGATTTGAACTAACGTAAGTGGTTTTTGGTACATAATATTTCTTAGTAATTATTTTCTTTGGGCGTATAATATCTATATTTCTGATAGGTAGGTACATATATAGTACATAACGTATAACCTTCTACATTTCTCCAAAATAAACAGCATTCATTGAGCAGCTTAATATTTTTATAAAACAATGCAATAAACAATATTTAATAAAACAAACATTTTCTTATACATATGTAATTCGAGTAAACCAAAACTTTTTGTTTCGAATTCCAACCAAATTTAGACAAATTATAGCATTTTATATTAAAGTGCATACATTCATACATATATCAAATAAAATTTTTGTTCAAACCGACTTTCGATGCGCGAAATTAACTGTTCAACGGATTGTTCTCGCAATAAAGCCATGGTTTCACGGGCTGAGTGGCTAATATCGTTGTCTTGTTGGTACCAAATGTCCTTCAACGAGCTTCAATTTTAGTGGACAAATAGTTCATTATCATGGCGCGGTCAAGAGCGCCATTGACAGTTACGTTCTGGCCAGCCTCGGTTTTGTAGAATTATGGACCGAATTCAAGGCTAAAAAGCACATTAAGCCGATGCTTTAAGGCAGCTCTTCAATCTATTCGGGTTACTTTTCAGTACAGATCTGGCAATTTTGCTTATTGACGTACTCATTAAGCCAAAAATGTGCCTCATAGGTGAACAAAATGGACTGACACGTTGACAATTCGGTAGGTCAACCTTCTTTAATTCTTCCAGTGTTTCCATTTTCTCTTGTTTAACACTTGCGCTTATTATTCAGAACGTTCGGGTGGACATTCACCAGTACCCGATGTGCTGTAACAGCTACAACACTGGATGCCACCAAGTTGACGCCAATCAGTAGCTACTCCTATTCCTACAGCATCCAACCATCTTTTTGTATACTTACAGGGTGGGCCAAATACAAGTTTCTGTTTAAAAATTAATTAAAACTAAATTTTTTCCATGTATTATGGCCTTATTAGTAAGAGCAAACATTCCAATTATTTATGGAATGCAACGCCGTTGAAGTGGTTGCCCCCGGATGGCTTCTCAGTAGCGCATTCTGTCACTCCAATTTTCCCAAATCTTGTTGATGGTTTCGAGCTGTACAGTAAACAGTGAAACCCCATCTGACCAACGCCCACCGTTGACCGAAATGTTGTTGCAAGCCCAATTTTCGAAGAAAAATGGTCCAATGATGCCACCGCTCCACAATCCGCACCTTCGCCTTCGCATCGCCTTCTCGACAACAACGTGCGGGTTCCGAGCCTCAGATGCCCCAGATGCGGCAAATTTATTTTTTAACGTAGCCGCCGAGATGAAAATGCGCCTTGACAGAAAAGATGATTTTTCGCCCAATATCGTTGTGAAGTAAGTTTTCAATATTTCCCAACGTTGCTCTAGCGTAAGGCGACTCATTTCGTTCTGCAGAGGTATGATACTGACTTTCTGTCAAGATTTCGAGCGGGAAACAGCTGTCAGTATCAAAACAACCTATGATTTAAAAAGAAACCACTATATGGCTCATGTGTATGTGTCCATTTATGTTAATTTTTTTATTCACTGTTTTATAAATTTACTTACTCTGATTATTTCTCTTTAATAAATTTTTTAATTTATGTAGTTATTTAATTTAATATTAACAAAACTAAAAAATGTTGAATGCAACAACGCACGCTAATGATATACAACATTAGACACTAATTAATATTTGCTAAAAATAAATCCTAAACCTAGAAATGGTAAATACAAAAAATCAATTCTTAAAGCTTGGCTGTAAATGGACTAGGAACATGGAATACTTAATGGAGTCGGTGTGATAAATTTGATTGATGGCGCTTTTGTAGAAGAGTGAGTTTTGTTTTCGTTTTGGGATGTACCAATCAATAAATAAATTACTTTTATACATTTGTGGGATATATTTATAATATTAACTACGCATATCTTTTTCCAGTGTAAGACAAACATTGGTTTTTAAATTGGATTACCTAATTTTTCTAGTAAAGTTTTCTGGGGTTTAGTTTATTTATCTATCAAGTATGCGTTCTGTTGTGACATTTTTACGTGCGTAATTTTTCAATTTCGTTCATTCTAACCGACCTGTAAATACAGGGTCATTAATTTCGTGGTTTCAAGTTGATAGCTCTGGCATTTGACACCTGTCAAATTCAGCTGTCATTTGAAGAGTCGTAATATTAGTTGAATGTTTGACATTTATGATAATGAATCGCTTAGCAATCGAACAACGCGTTAAAGTTATTAAAACTTACTACAAAAGTGGTGATTCAAACGTAGTCACTTTTCACGCATTACGCGATGATTCTGGTTGTCATAATCGATCGACTATAGCAATCGGTAAAATTGTAAAGAAATTTGACTCGAGTGGAAGCTTTACTGACATCGTAAGGCCTGTGCATCATCGTAATGCACGCTCAGTCGAAAATATTGCTAATGTAAATGCAAGTGTTGCTGATGATCCAAATTTATCGATTTCCCGATATGGTCGATTGATATTCGATTTTTTTGGCCGGCTATTGAAGGTCATGACTTGGACGGTATGTGGTTCCTACAAGACCGGGCAACAAGCCACATAACACGACCAATTATGGCTTTATTGCGTGAGAAGTTTCCTGGTCGCGTAATTTCACGTTTTGGCGATGTCAATTGACCACCAAGATCATGTGATTTGACACCGTTAGATCTTTTTCAGTGCGGCTACGCAAAAGACCGTGTTTACGCGAATAATCTCCGAACTCTATACGCATTGAAAACCAACATTACTCAAGTTATGTCAGAGATACCCCCCGAAATGTGCGAAAAAGTGGTTAAAAATTACCTCAAAAGAATCGCATGCTGCGAATCTTCCCTAAGTGCCTATTTGAATATTGTTATCCACACTTAATGGCAAAGTCTAAAATTTATAATGAATTAAAATTTTCTTCAAAAATGTTTTGCTGTGTGTGTTTTATTTAGCTTTACTTTCGAGACCGAAAAATGAATGACTCTTTATTATCAGGTTTGCACATTCGGTGTAAATGAACTGACAGTGACAATTTAATTTACAGCATTAAATTATCAGTTAACGTCAATGTTAGATTGACGGCTGGACTGGGAATTGATTTGCTTCAAAATTTGCAGATCAAAAATTGTTAGGTCACACCGTTGGTAGATGATTGCTCACGAAACGTTTGTAGATCCATTACCATACTCATAACATATTACAGAACTTCTTTTATTCTGTAATTAACAAAAAATCTGAAAAAGTGCGTATTGTTGATGTTATGCGAGCACGAAAAACCAAATAAAAACTTTCTTTTGAGGCACATTTTACTATTTAACCCTTGTGTCAACACCCGCATACCCGGGTGTGTTTTTCATTTTCAAATTGATATATTTTGAGTTCTATCTGCCGTATCGACCTAGGATTTTCAATAGCCTCCTAAAATATTGTTTTTTATCATATTTCAAAAAAGTTAAAATTATCTTTTTGAGTCAAGATTTACAAGCAGTTTTTGCGTTTTACCTCTTCTATCAACACCCAACACACCCGGATTACCTAATTTTTCTAGTAAAGTTTTCTGGGGTTTAGTTTATTTATCTATCAAGTATGCGTTCTGTTGTGACATTTTTACGTGCGTAATTTTTCAATTTCGTTCATTCTAACCGACCTGTAAATACAGGGTCATTAATTTCGTGGTTTCAAGTTGATAGCTCTGGCATTTGACACCTGTCAAATTCAGCTGTCATTTGAAGAGTCGTAATATTAGTTGAATGTTTGACATTTATGATAATGAATCGCTTAGCAATCGAACAACGCGTTAAAGTTATTAAAACTTACTACAAAAGTGGTGATTCAAACGTAGTCACTTTTCACGCATTACGCGATGATTCTGGTTGTCATAATCGATCGACTATAGCAATCGGTAAAATTGTAAAGAAATTTGACTCGAGTGGAAGCTTTACTGACATCGTAAGGCCTGTGCATCATCGTAATGCACGCTCAGTCGAAAATATTGCTAATGTAAATGCAAGTGTTGCTGATGATCCAAATTTATCGATTTCCCGATATGGTCGATTGATATTCGATTTTTTTGGCCGGCTATTGAAGGTCATGACTTGGACGGTATGTGGTTCCTACAAGACCGGGCAACAAGCCACATAACACGACCAATTATGGCTTTATTGCGTGAGAAGTTTCCTGGTCGCGTAATTTCACGTTTTGGCGATGTCAATTGACCACCAAGATCATGTGATTTGACACCGTTAGATCTTTTTCAGTGCGGCTACGCAAAAGACCGTGTTTACGCGAATAATCTCCGAACTCTATACGCATTGAAAACCAACATTACTCAAGTTATGTCAGAGATACCCCCCGAAATGTGCGAAAAAGTGGTTAAAAATTACCTCAAAAGAATCGCATGCTGCGAATCTTCCCTAAGTGCCTATTTGAATATTGTTATCCACACTTAATGGCAAAGTCTAAAATTTATAATGAATTAAAATTTTCTTCAAAAATGTTTTGCTGTGTGTGTTTTATTTAGCTTTACTTTCGAGACCGAAAAATGAATGACTCTTTATTATCAGGTTTGCACATTCGGTGTAAATGAACTGACAGTGACAATTTAATTTACAGCATTAAATTATCAGTTAACGTCAATGTTAGATTGACGGCTGGACTGGGAATTGATTTGCTTCAAAATTTGCAGATCAAAAATTGTTAGGTCACACCGTTGGTAGATGATTGCTCACGAAACGTTTGTAGATCCATTACCATACTCATAACATATTACAGAACTTCTTTTATTCTGTAATTAACAAAAAATCTGAAAAAGTGCGTATTGTTGATGTTATGCGAGCACGAAAAACCAAATAAAAACTTTCTTTTGAGGCACATTTTACTATTTAACCCTTGTGTCAACACCCGCATACCCGGGTGTGTTTTTCATTTTCAAATTGATATATTTTGAGTTCTATCTGCCGTATCGACCTAGGATTTTCAATAGCCTCCTAAAATATTGTTTTTTATCATATTTCAAAAAAGTTAAAATTATCTTTTTGAGTCAAGATTTACAAGCAGTTTTTGCGTTTTACCTCTTCTATCAACACCCAACACACCCGGGTGTGCATGGAAAAATGTATGTAAGTTGTTGGCTAGAAATGCAGAAAAGAACTTTTCTTTCATTATAAATTCATATTTTTTATTCATTTGACATTATTTTTTCATTTTGTTTGGAAAAAAAGGAAAATATTACATTTTATAACAAAAATTGTTATTTTGTAATGGACATCTATCACATTGAGTTATATCCACTGAATGTTCAGCACAAACGGGCTTTTTGCATTCTTTGCAGACTTTTCGTGTTAGTCTTCTTCTGGGACATAAGTAGGTAACAATTTCCTGTCTGCTTGATTCTGCCAGAATTGTCACGTCCTTCTTGAGCCCTTAGTAGAAGATTTTCAACAGTCGGTGTTACTGGGTGGCCCAACATGCTTTCAATTTCACTACGTGATGGAAAATTTCGCATGACTTGGGCATTTTCTGAACGATCCTGGATTTTTGTAATGGCTTATTGTTCACTCAACTGTTGTAGGAACAACCTTCTACGGTTTGTTGAGGCCTTCAAGTGTGGATTATTTTCCACGTATATCACGAATGCTGCAAATGCAGCCACATCCACAATGTTATAAAAAAAAGCCAAAGGCCATCGCTTTGTTCTTCTCTTCGTAGTGTATTCACCAGGGCACTTGTCCATATTGTCAACACCTCCTTTGCTTTTGTTGTAATCGAGTATCATTTTTGGCTTTCTTTTAGGACCTTCAATTTCGATACTATAATGCGAAGTGGAAAGAACCACCACCGATTTGTTCCTTATTGGAACACATGAGCACATACTTATGTTGCTGGGGAATCCAAAGATTGATGATTCTACTGCTCTTCCTTTTGGATTAGAAAATTCGGCTGCTACAAATTGACGTCTTTTGAGTATTCTTCCCAGTATTGACAAATTGTAGTCTAGCATCAAAGTAGAAGCCAAATTAAAGTTTGCAAAATACGACGTTGCCACATACGATGTTTCGAGCACTTCCACGGAACAGATTGCAACACAAATCTTTGACCACACGTTCACCTTGATTTTTTTCTCTTTCGCCAGAAAGTGCCATAGCAGTATAAATTTGTCCTTTGGCTGGATAAGAAGTAATGGCATCACATACCCACTAAACCTTAATTCTATATTTGGCCGGTTTTGAAGGTACATACATTTCTCAAATGCGTTGCATCAAAAATAAAAGCGTCCAACTCCAACCGACTCCTTCCAACTGCTTTCGACGCCCGTGGGCATAAAAAGCGTATGACACACCCGGGTGTGTTGGGTGTATGTTGATGTATAATTTGTTGGGTGTTGACACAAGGGTTAATCCTCACCTGCAGAAACTGTAATTCTCTTTCTTCTCTTACTGCCGATGAGTACAACTTCTGTCTTTCTTTCTCTTATTTGAGGCCAATCTGATTCCAGTTCGTAGTGTTCAAAACTCTTTTGACCTCTAGGACTTTAACAACAGAATACTTTTCCGCTTTACGTTGCTATTTACTTTATTCAAAACTAAGTACATACATATGTACATACATATATCCATTGAAGTTATAATAGCAAATCATTAAAAAAATGAGCTCAAAAGAATAAGGTAAAATTAGTCTGTTTTCAAAAAAAGCTCAGTTCGGAAATTTCCTGCTTTAACTTAAATCTTCAAATTTCTGTATACCACTGTATATGTAATTGACCAATACAGAATGTAGGCTGGTTATAGCTGTTTGGGTCCTTCCTTTAGAACATAAGATATATATGCATATGTTCTTATGTATGTACATATATTTGTTAATATTTAGGTGATGTCAAATGCATATATGCAAATCTGCACATATGTATGTATATTTGTAAACACATCTATACATTCGGACTGTGTACTTAAGTGGCGACATATCCTAACAACTAATTGGGAAAAATCTAAAAGTGTATGCAAGTGGTCATATGCACAGGTGACCACAACAAGCACCTGATAGTGTTGCAATTGTTAGTATCACTTTTATTTAAATTTACCGTCGGCACAGATGTTTGATATCGCTTTCCAATATACCGCTAGAATTATCATCAACGATACATATTTTATATTTTCGTACATACATATGTATGTATGTACATATATCTGTATACGGATATATGCCAAAATAAAGTTTACCCCTATTTAACACCAATTTATTTCTACTCAATGGTGACAATAAAGGAACAAACGAGTGTAGCTGCTCCAGTTCCAGTGTCCAGTAAAAGTGAATCGCATAGAAATATGTAGATATGTATATATGTATATGTAGTTATCCTTCTGAATAATTTCTGCCCCGCAGGCCCGCAGTGAATTTCAGCGAGAGACAATTTGTTTGTCACGAAGAACAAATACTTCGTGACGTTGGTTCAGATTTTGGAATTATTTGTGATTTGTGTATTGCTGTTGGGAGCCCAGTGCACAGGCGGCAGGCGTCCTACAATACAAAACAATAAAAGGAAAAAAGGAAAATAAAATTCGTATCGAATTTTAGTCTAGTGATTTTTAATGGAAATTCCGGTCGGTTTTTCTTTTCATCGGACATCGATATACCCTTCAATTCCAACCACTCTGGGAAAACAAAAATGGAAAACGTGTTAAAAACTATTTGTGATGAGAATTAATTTCAGGACACAGTATTGGCGGGATCATGGGATTCCGTGTGGACAGGGGACTCTAGTAAAGGAAAAAAAAAATAAAAAGATCAATTAGAGCAGAAAGCGAGAGCAAATTTAAAATCTAAAATTTATACCAAGATTAGTTACAGTGTTACAGACACACAGCGAAGTGTGCAAAAGGACCGTCGGAACTTAAGGGACTTCAACCGCAATTATTCTCCCTGTCAACAAATTACTCCACATAGCAGACTTTGAAGGGTTATATTTGTTCATGAAATAGGATATACGAGGGTAGCACTGGCACACACCATGACGAGGGACAACAATATGCTACACATGAAGGGAACAAAAAAAAAAAAAAATTCCATCAGATCACGACTGAAAATCAATCATAATGTCAGTCAACTATAATGCAAACCTCCCTTCGGGGCCCATAAGAATACGGAGCTCTGACATTGTCGACGACCATCGTTGCCTGCATTTGGCAAAGTGATATGAGGCAAATATTTTATTTTATATATGGATGATGCTGATAATGGCGATGGAAACGTCACAACGGAGGGGAGAGGCCGTCCTCCTTCTCAGACGGAAGATGTGTCCTTTTTTGTTTTTCATGAAATTTGAGCCGAATTTAATTTATCACCTTTCGGATGGGAGCACATAGATTAGAAGTGAATTTAAATCGAATTCGTCTTTAAAATAGACTGTTTTCAAGGTACTGACTGAGACACACAACCCCAAAGTCAACGCCCTTTGCACATCGCATTACAGCTCTCAATCAATTAAAGTTGTTTTGTGTGAGTAGTGCTAATCACGAAACTAAATAATTGATGACCACAAACTTTGAGCATGATTGATTGAAGTTGATTTTTCGATGTGGCTGCTGTTGGAAAGTACTTCTGGAAAATCACCCCCTCCAGACTCATGAGGAAATAATCGAAATTTAAAGTTTCGATCCCCAATAGGAATACCTAAGTTCAAAGCACTGAGAACTTAACTGTCCGATACGTGTTTGTGTTCTTTTTTTTTGTAGTCACAATTTCGAGAACAGTATATTTAAGAAACACAAAGGTATATACATATATAAAGTAAAGTTATTTATTATGTATGTCAGTATATTGTATGTATATACATATGAACGCAGGTAGTATATAGGGAGTAGTTATTTGTAAAATTTCTTATAGGGTAGAGTATAGATTTGTAAGTATGTATGTGTTTGAGTTTGTCACTTTAAAATCATACTAAATTTAGGAAGTGTGTTGAGTGGGCGATGATATTTCTATTTCATTGCCAAGGTGTGGGTTTTTTTTTTTTTTAACATATTGCCTTCTTGGTTGAACACCTGTGTTATTTTTGAATACCCTTTGATATTAAGTTTGACATATATTTTGTATCACAGAGAAATTATTTAGATAGAACCTATAAAGAATATACATAAGTATGTATAATACACAAGGTGACCAAATAAGAACGATAGAGAAAAAATTTCATAAAAAAACAACGGTGTGAGATTTAAATTGATTCTAGTTCATTTTAAAGCCACATTCATACTATTATGAGCGGAATAGAACATCATTCAAATGACCGCCTGAGCTTCGCTTGCAGTGCTTTAAGCGGTCGGTCCAAATTTGAATGAGTCGGTCCAATATGTGCTGGTAATAGTTCCGAGGCGGGCAATTGATGAACGCTCGCTGTGAGAGGACCCAGTAGCCAAATTTCTCGTTTACAACTTCAAACGTCGTGTTGCGTGTATGTCTGGTATACATATGTACATATATCGATGTTGTCGAGCTCTGGCCACAGAAAGAGGGTTAACATCGCTGTTTACCTGAGACCATTGACGGTAACGGTGTCTCCTTTCTCATTTCGAAATAGGGTGCGTACTAAGCAGTCAATTTTTATGAATGTGGATTGGGTTCGCTCCAATAATCGCAAACCTGGTTGTTAACAAAGCCGCTAAGCCAAAAATGGGGGTTTCATCCGAGAAGATGATTTTTTTCACAAGAGTTCACAAGAGTGTACTCCCGCTCAAACTTTTACACGGTGCCACAAAGTGCCTGTCACTCAAGTTATGATGACGACCGACCTCACGACGAGATTCACGTTGCATATTTACAACTGACCCAGAATGCGTGAAACAAAGTATGATAAAATGTCAAACCGTACAGAATATTTTGACAGCTGGATGTCACTGGTAACTTTGACAGCAGCTGAGACATAACAATTGGAAACGTATCACTGCTAATTGGTCACCCTATATAAAATGTAGTATAAAAAGGGAGTTAATACTTTATCACCATCAATAGCAAAATCAATCGTTCATAAGTCCTTGTATATTACACTTTTTAGGCGTTAAATTTTTAACTAGGAAGATGAAATTTCATATCTGAACGTTTTAGAATGTGTTAAAAAATGTTGAGAGCCGCCTACTTTTCCACAACTTTACTATTTTACTTGAAATCAAAAAAAATGTGTTAGGATCAAATAGCTAAATATTCAAATTGTTTACAATTCACCCATATTCATTACTATCACTTTTCGGCGGCCGCGTCGGTTCATCAAAAAACCGATTTTGAACATACTTTACTGAAATTTTAATCCTAAATTATATTATGTCACGCCCACTTTATTAGAACTGATGGAAAAAAAGAAGAATGACCATACTTTCTGTTCCAGATGGATTGTAATTGTTCTTTAGGTTGGTTACCGTAAAGATTCTATTAGTATCGCGATTTTTTATTTAGAATATTATGAAAGTTAACTTTCAAGGAAAATGGACAATTTCTTCAATCGTAATCTCTCGACTAACCTTCTCATATCACTTGGCGTCACCATGTTCATGTTTTGTTCATGTTTAGCTAGAACGCATAAGTTTATCCCTATGTTGACATGTGATCTAGAAGTGGTAAGATTAGTAGGTTCTATATCCGATGAATGGCAGTTCGGAAGGATAGAGAATGCTATTCTTTTGTATGGCTATCTATGGCTTGTCTCATCTGTCGGCGTAGTAAAAAAATAAAAATAAATACTGGGGCCGTGAAAAACTTTTTAGGTGTTCACCGGCTAACCACTGACCCATGGCGGTGTAGTACAATTATGAAAAAATCGGGTTGCAAGTATTAAGCCAAAACTATTTTCTTATTAATTGTTGGTTTGGACTATAAATTGAATAGTACAGCCGTATTCTAAACTACAATGGCATACCTGCATATGGACATATGTACATATATAAAAACACAATCATCGCTTACCGATTTCAAGACTGTAAAACACATGGACTCCTTTGCAAATGAAGATATCTTTTGTAGTTTCGAAAGAAGAGAATGTCGTAAGAGTTTTAGTCCCGCTTGAGTTTACGGTGCTGGGAAGGGAATATTTAACTTGGAACTACACAAACTGCATAGTGGTACTTCATGGTTAAATAGGTGTATAACTGGAACAAAATAAAACCTACATTTTATTTTAAAGTGACATACTTGTATACATATGTATATACATATATAAGTAAACCTTACATATAACGTAATATCAAAAATTAACTTTAGTTGATTAATTGGTTTCACATCTGAATGCCCTTTCACAGATAATAGGGAACTGTTTGCTTAATATACTCGTACTTTAATATAATTTATGTGTCTTGCTTTTATTTTACACCCATAATTTAGAGTGTTTTATGTTCAATTTCAGCTCAGGGATTTACCTGAGTAGATCCCCTTATCCATTTTATGGTTCTCTAGCTCTTAGCCGTGATTTTCTTCTTCTTTGTTTTTTCGTCTACAACTGTTATGGCACAAGCATTGTGCAATGCATTCTGTTCTCACCATCAAAGGATGATTTCATTGTGCAAAAGCAACACCACCCTGCTTGCATTTCTCTGTGGGGAGTTTGTGAAAAGGTTTCTTTCGTCTCTTGATAGTGCTTTTGTTTTAGGTGCCATAATGTATTCTGTCACCTTTTCTCAGTTCCGCATCACCTTTCCACATGAAATCATTTGAATTCACACAACTACGCATCATTTCTTTTTCCCATCAAATTTTACGTTTTTGAAAAGGCAGCAAGGTACATACATATGTACATATCTATCCATGTGTAGACGCTACTGTGTATTACATTCAGAATATGGTTGTATGTGAATATACAATTTAGAGCAAAGTGAATCCCTAGTTGAAAATTGTGAATCAGTAAAAAATTCATTCTAAATCGAAGAGAACTTGTTAAAAAATTTTGTAATGTTTAATCTTGGTTGTACATGCGCGCTTTTTCCTTAAAAAGCTTAAAATATGTAGTAGATCACCAAAACACTCACAAAAACGAACTAAAGTGTTAAGGATTTATTGATTAATTTTGATAATATGACACCAGAAGCCACATAACTTCGTAATTGTTATATTTCAATACAAAGAGATGATGTTACACAAATAAGGTGATTATGTGCAATGTTAATCTATAATCGCATAATTGGCAATTATAGATGCGTACCCCTATCTATGTACTAATCTATTACAGATGCCTACCTACTATAATATGAGTCGTCATATCATAATAAATCAGTGACGACTATGCATCTACACATGTATGTATACAAATGTCTTTGGAACCTTATATCTAAATTTTATCCCAACATGGACGTCTTATCAGCTAAATTGATGCATGTTTTCTTGTGTTCGTTCCTTATCGGTATTGAATATACTCTAACACATGTACATATATCGATATTTGAAGCGCATTTCCGATTTTTAACATTAAACAATGGATGTTCGTCCCTCTGAAAAATCTTTCATAAATACATATATAGAATTTATTCAAACACGTTTAAGCGTACAATTTAGATGATATCCTTGAATATCATGTAGTGTAGGGGTAGAATGTGTATCAAAGGACGGCCCACAGACATGACTAAATGGTCTTCGGTATTGTATGAATAAATGCGTTTAAATATAACAATTTAAACTTTAAGCTAGGAGGATGATGTCTGAAGTTTTGAGAAAAAAATTAAGTGCAGGATTTTAGTGCAAACGTTTTTTAAATTCCCCAACGGCAACCCCTTTTTTTTTATATCTTTACCATTTTTTAAAATTAAAAAAAAAAATATAAAAACCAAATATTTATAATTGTCCACAACTTTTTTAAATCGATTTTGATGAAATTTTATATGTTATCCGGATTCGTTTAATAACTCAAGGCTACATTCAAAATACAGCTTGAAAAGAATACAGGATCCAGTTACTGGGGTTGAAATCAGTCGAACTTAACATTTCTATGCCATGGAACATCATATACATATGTACATATTTTTAAAGATCACCTCACAGAACAGAACAGAACAAGGGTGTGAAGCCTGGCGTAACAAACGAATAAATATTTAAAAACCTTAAAATTCTACGTAAGGTGTCAAAAGGTCTCTATATCTAAGATAAGATTCCAGATAAGATAGGGGGAATTGTCGTCTGTCGTCTGAATGCTGCAGTCAAATCAACTATAAAAGATCTCCTCAGAACTCTGGTTTTAGCTGATAATGCTTGTTTGATTTTTATTTTAAAACTCACTGAATGTTATCCCCATGTTATCCTATTTGAAAATTACATAATATGTTCGTTAAACTTAATGTTAAGTTTACACTTTTTAAATCTTTATAGCCTTTGGAACATATTCACTGGACGGCAATACGGCGCAGTTAAAAAACCTGATAATGAAATGTTCGGAAATCTAACACCTAAAAATATGTATGTCTACATATATACTTGCATTCATACATACATATGTAGGTACATGTTCAACATTCGACAAATTTATAAATGTCTATTTATATCTTCCTTTTTGGACTAGCCATGGATGTCAGAAGAAATCAGAAACATAATATTAATTACTAATACTCTTACCAAAATGCTTTTGCAGGTTAATCGAGGATTTCACCTTTAGTGATCTAAAGTATCTATTTCAATATTTAAAATTGGGATTTATTTTATTCAGTGAATATAATATATTTATCTTATATAAACTAATGATAACAAATAAAATTATTGTATGGAATTATGTACATATATAAATGTGAAAAGTGAAGTGAAACCCATTTTCCGTAAAGGAAAGAAAACTTGGTTGGCCACGCGTATTCTTGGGTTACTAACACACTATTCATGTTGTTATTGCTTGAGAATACACGTAGTTAACAAGGCTTATACATCAGTTGAATAAAGTTAAGATTACAAGTGACATTATTTTATATAACTATACATGATTTTATTAATTTTCTTAAATTTTTTGTAGGTGAATAAAAAACCGGTAATTGACAAGTTTTATATTTTCATATTTTGAACCTATGAATGTACATTGTACTTACAGATGTAAACAATTTTGCAATAAAGTATATTTAAATGATAATTTTATTAAACATGTTCACACATTAAAAACTCTACGTTTCCTAATGCAGTGCCTATTATATGGAGTTAGCTGTGTAATTTCTATCTATGGATACTGCGTTCTGTCACATAAATTCATCATAAGAAGGTTAGTACATTCAATTTATTAAAATTAAGCAAACTTTTAAAGAATATTATGTCTTCTGCATTAATTATGTTTAATTTAACAATTCCTATTACCACTGGTTTATAAGCAAACATATTCATTAGCTTTTTTTATAAAAGAGACATTTGGCATATCAAAATATGTATGGGTTAGCATTATATGTACATATGTATGTATGTGAATAATTTTAGTACTACTCCACACATGAACCAAAATTTAGAATATTCTGCGTACCTAAGGAATTTCTCCACCTTTAATCAAATGAGCAAATGAAGAACTTGTTGATTTGTAGAATTCTCTATTTTCGAGTGGACGCCGCTGCAATTATGACCTGAATATGTTTGCACAACTACCAATAAAATGTATAATTTCGAGGCCTGATTTATTTTCCAATTTGGGCCCGCATTTTACACAGCTTTCTTAAAACTTACGTACAGCCTAGTTTCAACTTTGTATAATAATTAAGGATCCTATCGTTTATTTGTATAACAAAAGGCATGGCACACAATATACATATGTACCTAGTCGCCATAATTATTTTGACGAAACCTTTTTGTGACTATTGAACCTAGCTTTGCTTAGGTTAGGTTAGGTTAGGTATGTGGGTCGGCGACTAGAACACGTCGCCACACTCAGGTCAATACAGACCCATTGTGATACCCAAAGGGGAAGAAGTCCCTTGCCCTTGGTAAACCCTAGTGCTGATTAGTATCTTGTGGATCACCAAAGCATCCCGTTGATTCGATGAACCTAAAAATTTCATTTATTGGTCTGTTCGCTAATTCTTCGAGGTCACGGAAAAAGTGTCGCCCTAGAAATTTGAATTTAAGGTGGATTAGCCCAGGGCAGTGACAAAGAAAGTGGGTTGTATCCTCATTAGCTTCGTCGTCTTCACATCCCCGACATAGATCTTCATCCGTGAGTCTTAACTTTCTCATGTGGTACCGAAGAGAGTTATGCCCCGTAATAATTCCTATAAGGACGGAAAGAGACTTCCTATCCTTTAGCATAATTCGGTCGGTCCTACTCTTGTCAAAGCAAGGCCATAGGCTTCTGCTGACCAAACAGGCGTCCAGGGAGGACCATCTACTATTGGCCTCACTTCTGGCCAAGATCCATGCCTTTTGCTTCAATGTGCAAGGCGGGATGAACACCGAGGTGTCTACCTGTTGTGACGTAGATTCAGAGCCTCTTCTTGCCAGTTCGTCTGCCTTCTCATTGCCTGGAATACCTTCGTGTCCAGGGACCCAGCAGAGTGTAACCTTGTGCTGTGTTCCAAGAACCTTGAGTTCTTCGCGACAGCACTTCACAAGCTTGGATTTTATTTCAGTAGCAGTAATCGCTTTTATTGCCGCCTGGCTGTCGATGAAAAAGGTGATACCTTCCGGTGGTATTGCCCTCATCGCAGTCTCACGGGCAGCTATTGCCACTGCCAGGACCTCCGCTTGGAAAACACTGCTATGGTTAGGGAGGCGGACTGATCTAGATATCTCCAGCGGTTCAGAAAAAATGCCAGACCCCACGCCTACATCCATCTTAGATCCATCTGTATAGATAGAGATGGAACGTGTGTTGGCAGGCTGGCCATCCTTCCATTTTTCCCTGCTTGGGAACAAGCTAGTAAAAGGTCTATGAAAATCTAGGGACGGAGTTAGGTAATCCGTAGTATAGACTTTTCCTAGATATTTCTCCAGGATCATGGAATGACCTGTTGCATTATGATTCCAGCTATCAGACTGACTTATTCTTAGGGCACTTATAGCTGCCGAGGTTTTAACGTGTCCACAGGTAGAAGATTGAGGATAGCCTCTAGTCCTGCAGTAGGTGTTGTTCTCATGGCACTTGTGGTGCCAATGCAGCCCAATCTCTGGATCCTCGTGAGGGCCGCTAAGTTGGTGGACTTGCTGGCGGACGGCCACCATACAAGACAACCATACGTCAGAATAGGTCTTACTATCGCCGTATACATCCATAGAATAATTTTAGGTTTTGGACCCCAATTCTTTCCAAATATTCTACTACAAGTATAGAAGGCTATAGTTGCTTTCTTAATTCTTTCATTGATATTAGGTCTCCAGTTCATTTTTCTATCAAGAACGAGTCCTAGGTATCTAGCACTATCCGAGATTTTGAGGGGAGTACCCCCAATGGACGGTAATGTGAACTCAGGAATTTTCCTTTTGTTGGTGAATAATATCAGCTCGGTCTTATGGGGATTGACCGCTAGTCCACATTTCTCAGCCCAGGTGACTAGGATCTTAAGCGCGTTCTCCAATATTTCGCTCAGGGTAGGTAGAAATCTACCTGTGGCCAGCAGTACTATGTCGTCCGCATATGCAATGGCCTTAACACCACTGTACCTGAGTTGTAGCAGCACCTCATTTAGTACAATGACCCATAGTAGCGGGGAGATTACTCCGCCTTGAGGGGTACCTCTGGAGGCGAAAGCTTCCATCTTTGTACCCTCGTGTTCTGCGATAATATGTCTTTCCTCAAGAATTGCTACAATCCAGTTGGTAAGTGAATCGTGAATCTTGTGATTTAACAGGGTTCTTCGAACCGCATCCGTTTTGACATTGTTAAAAGCACCTTCAATGTCCAGGAATGCGGCGAGAGTGAGTTCCTTGTCTTTTAAGGACTTCTCGATAGAGCCGACAACGCAGTGTAGCGCCGTTTCCACATTTTTTCCTTTGGTATAAGCGTGTTGGGCTGTGGACATGACCTCGGGACGAAGTCTGCTGCGAATGTAGATATCGGCTAATCTTTCTAATGTTTTCAAAATGAAGGAGGTTAGGCTAATAGGCCTGAAATCTTTGGCGGTGGTGTGGCTTGGCTGTCCAGCCTTGGGTATGAACACCACCTTGACCTCTCTCCATGTTCTAGGGATATGTCTGTGTTTGAGACTACTGATAAATAGTTCTCTGAGTAACGGAATAACCGTACTTGAGGTGCTCTGAAGCATGATCGGTATGATTCCGTCCAGCCCTGGTGATTTATAAGGTGAGAACGAGTCTATTGCCCATTCGATTCTCTCCTCTGAGATCAATTCAGCTGGTAACTCATATTCGGTGTTAATATTTTTTACTGAGCTATCGACAGGTTGAGTTGCACTCCCAGGGAAATGGGTGCTAATAAGCAATTTTAGTGACTCAGAACATGATTCAGTCCAATTACCGTCGGGATCCTTAAGTGATCCAATAGCCACAGATTGTCTTGAGAGGATCTTTCGAAGTCTCGCAGATTCTGTAGTTCCGTTAATGTCATTACAGAAACTCTGCCAAGACCGACGCTTTGCTTTTTGCGTCTCGTTTTTTAACCTTCTCTGACTGTCTTTATATCGACCCCAGTCCGCATCTGAGTTTGATCTTTTGGCAGCATTGAGGAGACTCCTAGTGGCTCTCCTGATGTCTGCCAGCTCTTTGTTCCACCATGGAGGTGATTTCTTACACTTCCCTTTGGTCATCGGACAAGCTATATTAAAAGCCTCTTTGAAGACATTAGCGACTTCCACGGCTTTCTCATCTATGTCGGAAGGACACTGCAAGTTACATTCTTGAAGGCGTCGTCGACTCTTACTCACTATTTTATTGAAGACGTCCCAGTTGGTTCTCCTGGGATTCCTATATGGTTTATAAGAGTCACAGGAGTACCGAAGGACATATTCAATAATCTTGTGATCAGAGAATGATTCCACCTCCAGAACTTTCAAATTCTCAATTAAGAGAGAACTCGAATTACTAGCTAGGGTTATATCTATTACTTCTTGCCTATTTCTAACTACGAAGGTAGGTTCACTACCCCTATTGGCTATTATTAGGCTATTTTCAATAATAAACTCAAATAAGGACTCACCGCGGTGGTAAGTATCACTGCTGCCCCATTGTACATGGTGCGAGTTAGCGTCGCATCCCATGTGTAGGTCCCATCCTTCGTCTCTTGCCCTCTGCACAAGTTCGCGGGTTAGTGAGGATGGTGGGAGGGTGATTGCGTCGTAAGGCATGTAGACGGCTGATAAAATCATTGGGGAAAGCCCCCTCCGCTCCAGCCTTATCACTGTGTGGTCCATGTCACTATAGTTAGACAGAAGAAATATGTTAATATGTCTCCTGGCTACTATACAAGTTCTGAGATCCATAGCTCTTGCACAGGCAACATCTATGTTGTTGGTGCCTAAGAAATAGATGAGGTTAGCGCTAGCTGCAATGCTATGGTGGAGGTTAATTTGTACAATCTTCATCATTGTCTTACCTTAGCACCAGTATCCTTGTTCCGTCTCGCTGCACCGTCGAAAAAGGGACGGACTTTGCAGCGAGTGATTCCGGTACGCACCTTGTTGCTGTACCTTCGGAGCATAGGCATGGATTTGTGGTTAAGAAGAACCACTATCTCCGTTCCATGCTCTGAGTGCTCGCCCATTTCTATTACTTCCCAGTTATCGCTATAAAGCTCTGGATTGAGGTGACAGAGATTTCTCTCAATCCTTTCTCTGGGTATATAAGGACCAGGGATCAAAATGCGCCCCTTCGGTCTGGTGTACTCAAGCAGGTCCTTCTTTTCGACTAGTCGAATGTCGGCGTTTGCCCATGGAGCCTGCGTACTAGACACGAAGGATTTGAGCCAATTAAGGGTGAACTTGTTGTCACACCTTAATAGTTTGAACCCTTTGAAGGTGGTGAGCTGCTCGAAGAGGGGGGAGGATCCCTTGTTATTGACAATGGAGTCATTAACACCCTCCAAGATCCGTAGCTCCATCAGCCTCCATTATTCCTTCGTTAGTCTTTTTTCGGGGCTATTAAAATCGACAATCGCCACCTGAAGGTTGGGAGTGGGGTTGTCCGCCAGCTTAGCTTTCTTGCTGCTTTTCCCGACCGGTGGCGATATCGAATCTTCATTTCTACCTCTTTTGGGGCGGCCTCTAGTGGCTTCAGTAGAGGTGGATGGCAAGAGGCTTTCCGCCCTCTTACCGAAGAGACCTTTGACCGCTCCCTTGGAGTTCCCTGCGCTAGGTACGTCCTCTGCGGCAGTGGAACTACACGCGGTCGGTTCGGGTTTAGGCTGTGAACCTTTGCCAAGTTCGATCGCGCGAGGTCTGGAATCGTCCGCGATTGAGGCGGACTGCAAGAGGCATTCCTTCCTTACCACGGTTCGATTCCTACCTTGTCCTCTTGCCGAACCTAGTCGTCGTTCCAGGGCAGATTGAGAGGAGCTAGCAGCCGGCTTGGAAAAAAATCTACATTAACAAAAAAGATGCTAGCCTGTGTTTTGAAAAAGAACATGAGCATGTGACAGGATGACTGGAAAAGAGTAATTTTTTCAGATGAGTCCAAAATAAATCAACATCAATCAGATGGCATTTCTAACGTACGCCGAAGAGTGAATTAAAACTAGAAGCAACACTGTGTTGTTTCTCGAAACAAGTTTCCACTTAATTTTGTGATCTGGGGATCACTGATGGAACGTTGAATTCTGATGGATACATTGGCATTATAAATACATTTTTGAAGCCACCGATCGATATGCTGTTTTTAGTACGTATAGATTTTTAAACAGCATGGTATTCGCTCACTTAAATTTGCTTAACTTGTTATTGGCGAGCTAAAGATCATATGTCAGGGCCCAATCCCATCCATAGGTTAAGGTAAGTTAAGTTAGTTTTAGTTTTTCTTGTTTAGGTTAGATTTTGATAAAAAAAAAAAAAAGATAATGTAATTATAAAAGGTTTAGCCACATTTTCCTTATAATAATAACAAAAATAATAAGACAAATAAAAAAAAAAAAAAAAGTAATTGTTAAAATTAAGTACTTCAAAAAAAAAAATTATAATAGTATAAGTATTGAGAACCCTTGAGGTCATTTACTATAAGTTATAAATAAGGTAGTAATTTTTAGGTTTATTTACGCAAATAATAATAATGTATAAGTGGATAAATAAACAGTAAAAAAAAAAAAAAAAAAAAAAACAATAGAGTCATTAACACCCTCCAAGATCCGCAGCTCCATCAGCCTCCATTGGTCCTTCGTTAGTCTTTTTTCGGGGCTATTAAAATCGACAATCGCCACCTGAAGGTTGGGAGTGGGGTTGTCCGCCAGCTTAGCTTTCTTGCTGCTTTTCCTGACCGGTGGCGATATCGAATCTTCATTTCTACCTCTTTTGGGGCGGCCTCTAGTGTCTTCAGTAGAGGTGGATGGCAAGAGGCTTTCCGCCTTCTTACCGAAGAGACCTATGACCGCTCCCTTGGAGTTCCCTACGCTAGGTACGTCCTCTGCGGCAGTGGAACTACACGCGGTCGGTTTGGGTTTAGGCTGTGAACCTTTGCCAAGTTCGATCGCGCGAGGTCTGGAATCGTCCGCGATTGAGGCGGACTGCAAGAGGCATTCCTTCCTTACCACGGTTCGATTCCTACCTTGTCCTCTTGCCGAACCTAGTCGTCGTTCCAGGGCAGACTGAGAGGAGCTGGCAGCCGGCTTGGACCCTTTGGGGTTCCTTGAGGCTTCCCGCCTTCCGCACTGCTGGCCCTTTATCTCTTCTGCCTGTGTTCGTCAACCTATTGTCTTTTTTGGACCCATTGCCCTTCAGCGTGATGCGCGCTCTGTCCAGAGTCTCGCGTTCCCTGTCCGTGTAGGACTTGGGATCACGCTGCTTCAGCCGCTTGATAAGGCGGATGGCATTTCTCCGGCGGTTACGGAGAGTTATCCTCTTGGTGTCCTCTTTTTCCACATTAGGAAGCCTAGTCTCTGTGCTTGGCGGGGCTATCCCCAGACCATACACACCTGCGCTAACTACTGTGGCCAAACTCAAGGCAGTGACATTTCCTAAACCAGCAGTACTATCATCACTCCGAGGGGCAGAATCAGCCGACCCACTTCCTTGCGAGTAGCAGTGGCTCGTCGCGTTGGAGTGGTTCAGCTTATCTGCCTCTACTGTCAAGAGCGCCTCCTTCCTCAACGGAGGGGTTAACCCAGTCAACGTTGAGGTAGAAGGTGGCTCTGATGTTGGGATAGTGCCTGCAGTAGTGGAAGACTCCCTTCGACCGGATGATGAAACAATCCCCTGTCCTGACTGGCGATGGCTTGTCGCGAACTTGGGTGGTCCCATCAGCCCATCAATGCGTTGGTCTGTTACCTTTGTTTTAGTATCGTTTAATAATAGTGCGAAAATGATGCGCAAAACAAAGAATCTATCTTTAGCTATATCTATCCCAAATTTTATATTGTTTACCGTTTGCATTCTCTTTCTGCTGATAAGAATGCATGTAGACAACAAATTTTTGCGCGGCATAAGTATTTTGATGGAATCTTTGTGTAAATGTTTTTAAGATTTTTGGGCACGTGAAAGCCAAACAGCTTTTGTATTTAACTTGAATTGATATTAAACGTTGATAAAATATACAAATTTATTAAAAGTTATTAAAAACCACCGGTAAAATGGCTGAGTTGAGTTTGGTTATCAGATCTTCAATAATAGCAAAGTTTAACACTGGAACGGCAGTAAAAGACATTGCAAATGAGTTTAATGTATCGCGTTAAACTATGCACTATCAAATTAATAAGTTTAAAAAGCATAATGACTTAAGAAGTCAGGTGCTAAGTGCAAAACAACGTCCACTGAAGACCAAATCTTTCCACGGAATTTAAAAAAAAATATGTTTGTGAAGCCTCAATCTGTTGCAAATGAATGGAATTTGACAGCTAAGAATCAGATTAGTGAACGCACTGTGATTATAGTGAACGACGACGTTTAAAGGAGAGATTTTAAGGCAGTAAAAGTTAAGGACTTGCCGTACATATCACAGGCAAACAAGCTTAAAAGGCAAAGGATTTCTGGAGAGGCGTTCTATGAACAGATGAAAGCTCCTTTGAGTATAACTCATCAAAAAACTAATTTTTTATAAGATTGCTAAAGGTAGTAAGGCAAAAAAAGGTCCGTTTGTCAAAAAGTGAGCCATGGTGGAGGCTCTATTATGTTCTGGAGATGGGTTGCGTATAATGGACTGGATGACTTGGTTCCTATCATCGGCTCGATGAACCAATGTCAATATGTTAGTACCCTAAATCATAATGTCTTTTGTTTCCAGAGATAGGATTATTGGGGAATCAAGATAAACCCCCATGCCACAAACCCCGGATAGTAACTAACTTTTTGATGGATCTTGGTGTTACCACTTTGGACTTGCCACCTTAAAGTTCAGATTTAAATATTATAGAAAACGTCTGGTCTCTTTTGAAACGCAAAAGAACAGTTTCGTTAAATAAAACCAGAGAGAAGACAATTTCTGAGGTCACTTTGCTTTAAAAAGAGATATCTTACAGAGATTCTTCGAAATTTAGTTGATTCAGTACCGAGACGCCTTCGAAAAGTTATTGAAGCCAAAGCAGGTTATACATTTTTCCATATTCTTCTTAATTTTTTAGTTTTGTTAAGTTTAAACTTTGTTTTCTTAGTATTACATGCTTGTCAAAATACTTACGCCAACACGTAAAATTACTAATTAATTTGTATCTCTTTAAGTTTCTATGAAAACATATTTATTTTCTTATTTTTAAGTTTGTATTAATTATATATAAAAAAGAAAAAATAAACAAAAATTCTTTATAAAGCCATTTAAAAGTTAAATTCAAAAATGCACGATTTTTATTTCGTCAAAATACTTATGCCGACTAGTGTATGTATGTATATGAATCACTTATTTATGTTGATACATTTTGCTAAAACATCGGGGACAATATACGAGTATGAATTCTTTAATTTATTCTCGAAGTTTCTAATTGTAAGTATACCCTATATGTACATATGTATATATTAAGTAATTCATTTAAACATCATTTTATACCATATCTTAAGGGTATATTAAGATTGATACATTATTTGAAACATAAACAAATAATCGAGATAGTCGTATGTGGGGCTTAAATTTTTATCTAGGAGGATTAAATTTGATATTCTGAAGTTCTGAGAAAAAAAACAGTACAAGCGGAAAACTTTTTGAAGTTTTTTCACTATTTAGCATAAAAAGCAAATGAAATACTCAACAAATAATATATTTTTAATGAAATCTTGCTATTCAATGTTGTTGTTATAACTTTATGAACAATGCATCCTTGTCTGAATATTTCAAACGATCTATCGTCAAAAATTACATATGTACACATATGTAAATACATAGAAATGAATATGCACACAGAACAACGGTATTTTAGAATCATACGAGATGAATAGCCATACATTCATTTGTACCTACTCCTCCTTCTTATTAGAGATTTTGTATTTCACATATACGTATTAATATACATACCTATGTATGTCCAGAGCATGCCATATATAGAATTTTCTGTTTCGAATATGTTATTAATGGTGTATATATATTTTACCAAGATCAAATTTTCCTGTGTTCTCCACAGTCTACAATCATAGTTGTTATGAAAACTTTCGTTATTTATTCATGTTTACTTGCAGCAATAATTATAGATTAAATTAAACTTTATATTTTGGTTCAGTGAATTGAAGTTTAACAGTTCATGTTCCGTGGTCTTACAAAAATATAACAAAGTTAAAAATCTCGAAAGATACTTGGTAATTCACAATTATCAAGTAGTTATATTATCAAAACACCTCCTTAATTAGGAACAATTTATGCAAGATTTACAAAGTCGATTGCAATGTCATCTGCAGAAGTAGCCATCATGTCAATGTTGTCCACCAGAAAATTGCTAGTATACAAGAGATACAGGGATGGTCCTAGAACATTTCCTTATGAAACAACTGTTTAATTTTCTTTAGTTCCTAATATTCTTGTTCGTATCGAACTCGGAAGAGTCTACAGGGTGGGTCAAATACAAGTTTCTTTTTAAAAACGCAATAAAATAACCAAAATTAAATTTTATCTAAATTAAATTTTTGTTCTTACTAATAAAGCCATAATACGTGGACCACCCTGTACATGTCATCTCATCTTTTATAAAAACGGCGCTGTCGCGGTACTTATGTTTCAGAATGGTTTGCTAACTTGCTAAAAGAAAATTCTATTGTTTGTTTGTCTGGATTCATGTAACGCCTGATGCTGTCAAGGACGGATTTTAAAACTTAGCGCTTAGCTGTTTATTGCTTTATTCCGCGAGTAATATTCGGTGAACGCAAGCTTTGGAAAGTTGTACTAAGTGAAACATGTTTAATTCACTTTTAAAGACAGTTGAACACAGCCTTTTCGCTTGGGAACCTCGATGTTTCTCATTTTCTAAAAGCGTTTCTTATTTCGGAGGGGTATTTTATTTCAGGTTATCTCATATTCAAATTAGCTGGTGCGATTTCCTCTGTCGCCTGTTGTACTTATGTATGTACATGCATATATCTGCAAACTTTCTTGTATTCCTTGTTACAATTTTAAATGTTCTATCCATAACTGATTTATTGTTCAATCCTGTCTATTTATTTTTTCAAGAATAATTGACAGCATTTCTCTCAGGAAGATTTGCGAATAGGATTTTTATACTCTTATTTTGACCAATTTATTTGGGCTGTTGGTTTATAGGTTTATTTACAATCGTTATTCTATTTTAAGTACATTTACTTTTGTGTGAATTATTTTGCTTCTGGGCAGCCTCTATAACTTCCCATACAGATTGCCTTAGTTTGTTGTTCTTTATTTAGAAAAACATTTATGGTTTAAAGATTATCTTTACATTTTATACAGGCAAAGTCGCGAATGTTGTATATATTTTGTGTGGTCAACAATATTTTTGGACTTAGTGGCTCAATTTTTACAATTATTCTCATCATAAATTTGGTAGTGTATACGAGAATGTTTCCCGTTTTATTTCTAAGTACACTGAAAATCTGGAGAAAGTGGCAGACTCATCATTTTGTTCATATTGCTCAACGTACATACATATGTATACTTAATCTTAGTGACGCCTAAGGAAAGCGACAATCCTTTTCGTTTCACTTTCTCTTCAGAAAATTTAAAAACCAAGGACAGGATCTTCCGGATCAGCAAACCATAAGACTAAATATTTACTTGCTCCTACATATGTACATACAGAGCTGTTCAAAATAATAGTGAAAACGAAAACCGAAGCATTTTTGAGGATTGTAGTAAATATTTGAAATGTAATTGCAAATATCAGTATACGTTAATTAAAACAGACAATCTTGAATTCTTTTTTATTTTTCTTATTTTTTTTCATTTTTTTCATTATGTTGCTGAAATGACTGCAAATTATGCTGTTCAAAATAATAGGGAAATTCAAAGTAAATATTTGTTTTTTCTAAAAAGTAATAAAATAAGATTAAATATTTGTATGAGGTTGTTAGTATCTTTCAGATAAAACTAAATTTTTAAAGATTAATGTCCGGAATGACAGCTGATAGCAATGCCTGTGTTACCAAATTCTCAATGGGATTAAGATCGGGGGACTGAGAAGGCCATGGTAAGACCGAAGCTTGATGATTGCTCAACTAGGTTAGGTTAAGTATGTGGGTAGGCGACTAGATAAATATAACATCGCCACACTCAGGTCATTGTGATACCCAAAGGGGAAAAAGTCCCTTGCCCATTGGTAAACCCTCGTATTAATTCACATCTTGTGGATCACCAAACCATCCCGTTGATTTGATGAACCTAAAAATTTCATTGATTGCTAATTCTTCAAGGTCACAGAAAAAGTGTTGCCCTAGAAATTTGAATCTAAGGTGGATAAGCCCAGGGCAGTGACAGAGAAAGTGGCTTGTATCCTCATTTGCTTCCTCATCTCCACATCCCCGACACAGTGATCACACAGGTGTCCAGGGAGGTCCATCTACTATTGGCCTCACTTCTGGCCAAGATCCATGCCTTTTGCTTCAATGTCCAAGGCGTGATGAACACCAAGGTGTCTACCTGTTGCGATGTAGATTCAGAGCCTCTTCTTCCCAATTCGTCTGCCTTCTCATTGCCTGGAATACCTTCGTGTCCAGGAACCCAGCAGAGTGCAACCTTGTGCTGTGTTCCTAGAACCCTGAGTTCTTCGCGACAGCTCTTCACAAGGTTTGATTTTATTTCGCTTGCAGTTATCGCTTTTATTGCCGCCTGGCTGTCGATGAAAAAGGTGACACCTTCCGGTGGTATTGCCTTCATCGCAGTCTCACGGGCAGTTATTGTCACTGCCAGGACCTCCGCTTGGAAAACACTGCTATGGTTCGGGAGGCGGACTGATCTAAATATCCCCAGCGGTTCAGACCTATGTCTACATCCATCTTAGATCCATCTGTATAGATAGAGATGGAACGTGTGTTGGCAGGCTGACCATCCTTTCATTCTTCCCTGCTTGGGAACGAGCTAGTAAATGGTAGTATAGACTTTTCCTAGATATTTCTCCAGGATCATGGAATGACCTGTTGCATTATGATTCCAGCTAGGGCACTTATAGCTGCCGAGGTTTTAACGAAAATGTCCAGCGGTAGAAGATTGAGGATAGCCTCCAGTCCAGCAGTAGGTGTTGTTCTCATGGCACTTGTGGTGCCAATGCAGGCCAATCTCTGGATCCTCGTGAGGGCAGGTAAGTTGGTGGACTTACTGGCGGACGGCCATCATACTACTTGTATGTACTCACCAATTTCGATGACTGCTTGGGATCATTCTCATGTTGGAAGTGCCATCTTAACGGCATATTCTCCTCAGCATACGGTAACATCACATCTTTTAAGATATCACGATAAATCTCCTTGTTCATGATGTCTTTTATTTGGATAATGGGCCCAACACCAAACCAAAAAACAGCCCCACACCATGACGCTCCCCCCTCCATGTTTTACGTTTTTTTTTTGTTTCTTTTCCCTAAGACCGCCGAACATTTCTCCCACTGTCAGAACCAAATAAATTTATTTTGGTTTCATCACTCCAGAGAATGTTACGAAACATCACTTTGGAGAGAATGTTACGAAACATCACTTTGGAGTGGTTTCTAAAAGTCGATGCAAAATCCTTTCAGGTGTTGTATTCGTATTGTATTTCAAACTCGAGATCTTAATCAAACTTGACTTATATGATGGAGAAGACCGAAAAAGTGGGTCCGGGAGTTCTGTCTGTCTGTCTGTGCACGAGGCTACAACCTAAACAGGTTAAACAGGATTTTGATAACATTTCATATTTAAGTTAGTGGGACCAGTTGCAATTAAATGATATACAGTGTTGATTACCAAAATAGGTAATAACGATACTTTACTCAAATACATAAGTATATCCAATTTGGCAAAAGTCAATTTACGAGAAAACGGTTTGAACGATTTCTTTTTAATTTCACATTTGGACTAATACAGAGATGTGTAAGAAGATTGCGTACCTCATTTTGTCCAAAATATGTTAGAACGATACTTACGACCAATATGGCTAAGATCTATTAGCCTATAAACGGCTTCAACGATTTCATTTAATCGTGTAAAAGTGCATATAACGGTACTTTTTACAGGATCACGTGTTGACACTCACTTTATTCGAAAACGATAAACGACGATTTCGTTTAAATTTTGTAGAAAAACTATTTTTTTGTAATCTTTTAAGATGACCGGCCTACCCATTTTGGCCAAAACCGCTTAAAATGATACTTTGCTTATTCCAAACATAATTTCCTTGAAAACGGTCTAAGCGATAGTGTTTTATTTTTATATACATATGTATGTATAAACTTCCCTTATAAAGTACTATAAGATCTCGTACCACCTTTTAGTCCAAAACTGCTGAAAACAATACTTTGCTTACAAACATATTTAAAAAAATAAATTTACATGCATACAAGTTATAAAATTCTACTAGATGGCATACCACGTTTTTTGGGCAAACTACTTAAAACCTTGCTTTTTTATAGCCTACATATAAGTACACACATACATGTACATATCTACATTCATAAGTAGGTGCGAATCTGACCGACCCAGTCGAGAACTTTATTGTATTTCCGACTACTTTTTTTAATTTTCTTCAGTTTACATCGAAACATCAGTGTCTATTTTAGTTTCTTCAAGTTTTTAATTCCAAACGCTTGTATGAAAGTTGAGTAGTGAATCATAGAATGAAGTAATAATCATATAATTAAGTTACGATTAATTATTATGGGTTAGAGTGCCTCCTTAAGGCCATTATATTAAATTCAATAATATACATATGTTGTTAAGTTAATGAAACTAATTTTAAGCATTTTAAATTAATTAATTAAAATGTATATAAAATGGTAGATAGTTTATTCCTAATTTCTCCTCCGTGCTTTATGTCACTTGTTAATACGTTGCGCGTACAACGAATTTTCGGGAAAATCGCCAAAATTCAAAAAATCCTGTTCAAGTACGCAAAATTTTCGTAGAAAAGAGTGCTTACGAGAGAGAAAAAAAATTCTTCATGCTACGAATTTTTGTGCAAGTGTAGAATGAGACTTTTAAGTAATAGAATCATGGGATGGTAAGTGTAGGCAGTGTAAGCTACACCAAAGTGCTGCCCACGTGAACTCCACTTTGCTTTACTCTCTGCCGTGCTTCTTGCTGTCTGAGTACCGCAGCAATCCTGAACACCCAGTCCAAAAAGTGGCGATGAAAAATTAAGGAGAGAAAAAGAATAATATTAAAAACAAGTTTTCAAATTATTGGGTAAAGCAATACCAGACATTTTTTTTTTTTAATTCTTAACAGAATTATTTTTTTATTAAAAGAAAAGATATAAAAAAAAGTGTGACTCCGTTGATTAAGTGTGATTGGTTCAAAGAGCTTGCATTTTCATAGACTTGGCTTTTGGCCATTCTAAGGAGCACATAGTTGAAATTTCTTCCTTTTAAAAAAAAAAAAAAAACAAACAGTGCTATCTTTTTATAATATATTAATATTAAAGCCTCAAAAAATGGTTTATAATAAATGGTAAATGAAATGGTGGGCAAATTTCGGATCTTTCGCGTTCGTTTCCTTTTTGTCATTTTAACTCGCTCTAAAAGAATTTTAGCCCTACTCCTTGAAATTTCACAATCTACGAATTTTAGTACAGCAAGTTCGGGTACAACTTCAATATGAAGAATAGCGTTTTTAACGCTTTTTGATTTAATATTAGGCAATATTGAATATTCGTTTAAATTAAATTTTATTTAATTTTTAGTTTTTTGAATGGGTGTCAACAGCAATATTTGCATTTAATGCTCTTGTTTTGATAAAAATATTTTACAACGATATAATGTTTATATGTATTATTTACATGTATGTACATGACATTATATTTAACCTTATATTTAAATACTCTGTCTGATTTTATTAATACGGTTTTGATTTAATCTCGATCTTTCTTAGGTGGATCTCCGTTATGTTCATTAAAAACATATTTCGATTGCATGAATTCTGAATTTGCTTTTAGTAAGAAGTTACCTTCCAATATGTTTGAAGTCTACATACATATGTACTATAGTTCAGTAAATTGCAATAGCATGAAAAGTCTTCTAATCTTCCCATCCCTTGGAAGCTTCCTTATTTGACCAACATCAAATAGTTCTTTGATGTAAGTACGTATGTACATATGTATGTACATATGTATCTAACTACCCATTTTCCTTTCGCAAGAAGAAGGCATTCTTCACACATACTAACTAGGTACTTGGGATCATTTTTAATGAATGTGATCTATCTATCAATATGTTTATGAAAAACATTCATGTTTGTAAATCACCACATAAGTGCTTACTTGTAAAACATTATCCGTTCTTATAGCAGAACTGCACACAATCGAATGGTTGAAATAAAGGCATGGTTCAATATTCACGATTTTAAGGACGCTGTAACTGCTGCTTGTTGCCTGAATTAAGGAATGAATGATTTTATTTCATGAATTTACAAAATTTCTTTTGCGATTTTCCCTGAATTTTTTCTCTTTTCCTATCGTCGGGTTTTAAAAGCCATTTGTCAATATTTCTGTCAATATCTATCTATTTATGGCATATCTGCCATAATTATAAATCATTTAAGAATTCAACTCCATTCGTGTTGTGCGTGTTATATTCTTTACACGAATGGAGAGGCCTACTGTTTAATGCCGTATCCGAATGGCAATTTGGTATATGAGAAGCTTTCTCAGGACAGTTGTACTCTCGGATGTTTGTCAGACCTGGAACCTGGAGCTTCTTGCTCCATAGTTCAACGCATTAACCACTGCGCAACGATGCCCCCATTACATCTATTAACTATGTGTAATAAAATCTGTTTTTAAACCTACGATAACACATACTTATTTCAAAGAAACAATTAGCATTTAACAATATACTTCATTTCGTTCAACTACAACACCGAAAACAACAACAACTTGGAAAGGACACAAATATTACTCTCAAGAAACTACTTTCGCATCTAAACATCATATACATATGTACATACATACATACATAGGTACAGATAAAGGTTTATACATTTAACATTTCATGTAACCACCATTAGCATCACTCATCAACAACCTATTTTTCATGACTGTCACAGTTATAATTATCAACTAACATCTTAGATAATTCTAGCCCTAGATTAAAATCGGATAAACTGATAGTTCATAGTCGTTTTTATATTCCTCATACTCGTTTTAAATACTCCTTCTTATGTTACAGAGTTAGAATTAACGCTGTTCTTCTAGTCTAATTATTTATTTAAAGCAAGATCAATATTAAAATAAGAAAAAATAAATGGAAAGTTAATAACTTACAAATATACACATATGCATATTTGGTGGATCAAGTCCATGGGACCCAGAACTAAACCTCTCACAACCATTGGTATTATTCATTGCACGAATAGATATAGGCTATTAGTTACTGCCGTGTTCAAAGGGCAATTTGATATTTACATAAGTTTGATTTGATAATTATTTGAATTCTAATTGTACTTACTTCAAGGTTAAAAGGGTAGTTCGGCCATTCATATTAATTCACAGCTGTTAAACTGACACATTTTTGTACGAAAGAGTGAAATGAGAAAAAGTAAACCAAAACTGTACGAACCGAGTTAAAGAGCTATTATGGTCTTCTTACTTACTTAAGCAGCGCTACAGTTTGGGGTGAACCTGGGGCTCAAAGAACAAGCCTCCGAGTCGGTTGAGGTCGCCCTCTACATACTTGTGCGCGCCACCTAAGGCGAGGTTTTCCTCTACTGCCTTGTCCCTCCGGGTTTGATTCAAAGACTCTCGGTTCATGCTCACTATACAAATCCTTTGTATTCCCACTGTTGTTATTTTACGAGTAGTTCAGCCTAGAAGTGTACTCTCGGAGAAGGGGCTTATTTAAGACCAACCCAAATTCCCAATTTTTGACTTTATTCAGTACTACGCCACCATTTTCAAATGTATTATGTTTTTGGGTAACTTTTTTTAAATTAATAAGACGTATGTTAGAGACTTAATAATTTCTCGTTCGTGACGATACCACTTTTATTTTAAAACTATATCTTCAAATCAAGACTACTGTCTCCTTCAACAAGACATAGACAGTTTTATTAATTTGGTTCGTCCTCTACTTGAATACGCCAGTCAACTGTGGTCCCCCTATTAGCAAGTACATGTGGCAAGAATTAAAAATATTCAACGACGAGAAAAGTAGAGATGTTGCAGATATTCTTTTCATTCATGAACTGTTATCAGGCTGCATCGATTACGATTCTCTTTAGAACTTAATCTTCTTCAACACTTACCCACGTAACTTACGATGCCCTCGTCTGTTCTATCTTCCGACCAACCGCACCTTATACGGCCCCAATGAACCTATCTCCCGTATGCTGCGAATGGTTAACTCAAACTCCACCCAGTTCGATTTTAACCGCAGCACTCCCAGCCTCAAATCCGATCTCCTTCACTTCTCTTCTTAGCTTTAAGCAATAGTTGTTTAATCTTAGTTTTGAGTTATTCGTAAATCTTAGTAAATCTTAAACCGAAATAAAATGAACCAAAATTAATATTAAAATTAACAATTAAATTAAATTAATTTTTTTTTATTTTTGACGTTTTGAAATAGTACGAGATGCTTTTTCGAACTGCTATTATTATATAGTGGGCACCGTGGCTCAAGTGGTTAGTGGGTTTGGACTACGCAGTGAGAGGTTTGGTGGTCGATCCCCAGATGGTTTTTTCACGGCTTCACCTTTTGCGAACTGTAATGAAAAAGCTTCTCAAATCTCAAAGTCGGGATTTAACAGTAGGCCCCTTCCATTCATGTAAAGAACTCTAATGGTTGTCAGAAGGTAAGCCTTGGGGCCCATGGATATTAGAAACATTCAAGTAAAGAATTGGTTCTGTTAGATTAGACTCCAGGACAATAATCACTGAAATAAAACCATCTGGAAGAGATAAATAAAGGCATATTCTCTTCTATTGCGGAGAGCATGCAAGATTCTCTCCTATCATTAGGAAAAGCTGGTTTTTTTTTCCAAAATGTACTGCATAACGAAGAACTTTAGGAACAAAACGCATAATGGCTAGAATAGTTACAACAGAATATCCGATTTAAACGAAAAATATACAGAAAAGTCACAATCCATCTGGAGAAGATTATATGATAAGCTAACCGCAATTTTATGAAGTACATACGTAGAAACTGTAGTTTGCGTACTGCCACCAATAACTTTTAAATAAAAACGCCCCAAAATGTGAGCGTGACTGTAGACAATGGGTGTATTGTAAACATGTTGAGTATCTACATTTTTGCTGATTAGAAAATTTTTCCATTTCATATTTGTAGTGAAGATTTGGAAAAGTGGACGTGGTAGTAGAATACTTGAATTGCTTCTTGTTCTCAAAAGCACAGATATGAAATTTCATCCTTCTAGCTCTAAATTTAAGGCCCAAAAAGTGAATTCATACATGTTATATGTTACAAACTAACAAAGGATAGGGTCTAAAAAGAATATAAAAAAAACGCACGTAAACATTTTATTATTCTTAATGACGTCCAGTACGGACAAGATCTTTTATTTCATTTTGCATTCTCATACAAGGGGATATCGTTTAAAAACAGCTATTATTTTCTCATATTACATAGGTACACATTAAGTCTCTATCAATAATTATGTTAGTTCGGTATCATTAGCTGGCCTCACAAAAGCCACAAACAGATGGTAGTTAATATAATTTAAACCTAAAATCAAAGTAAGCACAAGTCAATGGAAAAAGATCAGCAGCAGTCTCACACATACTTGTAGAAAAATAAAATAGATTCCAATAGTCGCGTTAATTAAAAATGAAACCATCTCTACACTCGAGCAGTTGCAACACTCGTTTTCAAATGCAACCATCCGTAACAGCGTTGAAAATAGTAATAAAACGAAAACTAAACAAAATATATATATAATAATTTAACGTCTGACGTTTTAGGTGAAAATGACGAAGGAACATTTCAGAAATCCTTTTCGCATTCCATGCTTTGGCAATGCAAAGTAATTACAAAAATAAGAAAGTGTGAAAAATAGGGCCAATCTATCTGGATCACCTTTGATTATTGTTTCTACTTTACACTCTGTCTGTCTGACTCGTTTTTCTGTGCTGCCATGCAATCAGTTGAACTTGGATCCTTATCCGTAATCGCTTTGAAATCATCTGAAGGAAAATTGCTCACTTCCCCGACTTCACAGTGCCTTTCACTGGTTTCCGTTGATGCTAGAGCTACTCCTTTTCTCGAATTACTTTGCACAACTGCCACTCCTTTTGCTCTTTTGCTGCTGATGCTCCCTTCATCCGATTGCAGATGCTGGTGTTCATGTGAATAATTTGCTTCTATTGTTAAAGTTGCTTCCCTATCACCACCTAAACTACTGTCATTGCAGTGGCTGGCATTCGCAGAGTGTTGCTGCTGCTTCCCTTCTTCATTGGGCACAACAACGCCATATTCACCGCAGACGGAATGGAGTCTTTCACCATTCATTGTGTTTGAAACTTTGAATTCCTGACTTTTGAGTGGAGCACTATCTGTTGTCGCAACGATTCCACTTCCATCATCGTTCGACTTTGAGCCGCTTCCACCCGAATTGGCTGTCACATGGGCGCCATTCAGTAATGGGCGAGTGGAAATTTGTTTGTCATTTCCTCCCAACGGGGATGGTACCCTTTCTACTCGCTCTACAGAGTATGGCGAGATGGTGTGTTTTGGGTTTCCGACTTCGACATCGGTATTCGTTTCAGCTGGTCGGACTAATTGATATCCAGTTGGTTGAGTTGTCTCAAAACTTTTTTCATTCTCCGCCTTCTCGAGTGGAGGTGCGCTTTTAGTGTCGATACTCGATGACGTCGGTGATACAGTTGGCATAGTCGAATTGCCCTTATTGTTGGTAGCGGTTTCTGTAGTATTTTCAGAACTGAATTGATTTCCGTTGTTTTCTGATGTTTGAGTACTACTTTGGGCTTGAGGTGCCTGCAGCAGTGTCACTGAATTCGTATCTTGTGTTGTCCGGGAATCTAGAAAGAGGTATTCGGTCTATGGTTATTTTAATTGTAAAAACGTATACATACTAGAGGGTGTGGGCGCATCTGGGATTTCTGTGCGTCCATTATGAGTTGCCAGCGGTGTGTTTGCTGCGGCAGTTGACAGAGGAAAGTTTGCGGGATTGATTTGGATGGAATCCAAATTTATTCGTTGCAAGTTTCCAATTTCTACTCGAACGCGAACAGGTGGCACCCATCCCGTCCCGAAAATGATTCGCCGTAGTGTGTTTATGGCATTTGCCCGCGTCTCAAATAATTGTCGTAAGAGCCCACCAAACATATTGTTAGCTATTTGATTTCGAATAATTTGATTATTTGGAGCAGTATTGCGTAGTAAACCACTGCGATTTCCTAAACCAGCGCCTGGGGGTACATTCTGTCCGTCTTGATTTCGAGCAATGATTAGCAACTGAGCTTGTTGAATAATCACGGGTAGCTCATAGTGATGGAAGAAATAGAACATAGAGTGCTGAAACGAAAAATAAACGAAAACAAGTTCAACGGTAAAGGTAAACAAGGATTGGGTAATGTGGAACGTTTTTTGTATTTAACTTGTGAAAATATGCAAATATACTACGTCATGAGACTTAGTTTTATGGATGCAAAAATAAGACCAAGGGTAAATAATTTAAAAAAAAAAATAGATCCACATTCTATTTATATGTACATACATACATATCTTATACAGTGCCTTGTTGGCCTTCTTCACAATTATTCTAGCAGGGAGAAGTAAATATATGATAGTTTTTATTAAACCTTGTCTGCTATTTATCTGTGTTTTATATCAAAAATCAACTAATTTTAACGGTGTTTCCTCACGAAATAACTGATTTACGTGTTAGTAAAGTAATTCTACATTTTCCCATTTTACAATGTTGTAAGATACAGTGTTCAAAGTTAACATTGATTTTATTTATACATACTATGTACATACATACAGAGCTGTTCAAAATAATAGGGAAAACGAAAAACCGAATCATTTTTGAGCATTGTAGTAAATATCTGGAACCTAATTGCAAAATATCAGTATATGTTAATTAAAACACACAATTTTGAATATATATCACTTAATTCTTTTTTATTTTTACTTGCACCTACCTATAGGGCAAGTATTGCAATCGTGAAAAAAATCGAACTCGAGATTTTAATCAAACTTGACATTACTATGATGGAGAAGTCCAAAAAAGTACGTCTGGCAATTCCGTCTGTCTGTCAGTCTGTCTGTATATTCGACTACAGCCTAAACGGCTGAACGGATTTACTTCAAACTTCATATATAGGGTCTGTGGGATATTCCCTAGAGGCGAAATTTGAATTTTCATTCTAACCTCAAAATTAAGGGTAGTTTACTTAAGGCCGATTTCAGTTTAAATGGATTTTCTCGAAAACGGCTCTAACGATTTCGATAAAATTTGATGTGTGGGTTAGTTTGGGCATATGCTATGAGGTGGCATACCACGTTTTTCACGAAAAATTCGAATAACGGTAATATTGAAAATCAGCTGTTTCTCGGGTATTTGTGCGGCGATTGGGCTAAAAATTATTATTTGTAGGTTATATGACAAGTGCAAAATGATGGCATACCAAATTTTGGAATGCCACGCCCACTTTTATAAAACATTTTTTTTCAAAATTTTTACTAGAAATTGAGAAAAAATTATTTTAGCAAAGTAATAGGCCTTAAAATTCTCAAACATCTTATCTGGCCACGCCCACTTTTTAAAGGTGTTTTTTTTTAAAAAAATCATTGAGTAAACTCCTACAATGTTATGACTATTATTCCATCGAAACGCGGAATGCCACGCCTACTTTACTGGGATAAGCAAGACTTGGACTTTAATCTTGATAAAATTATGCACTTATAGCATTACGGTGCAAGTACGTACGACCCAGTCGTGCACTTTATTTCATTAAGTTACTGAAATTACTGCAAATTATGCTGTTCAAAATAATGGGGAAATTAAAAGTAAATATTAGTTTTTTCTAAAAAGTAATAAAATAAGATTAAATATTTGTATAAGGTTGTTAGTATCTTTCACATAAAACGTAAATGTTAAAAAATGAATGTCCGGAATGACCACATTTCTTCTTAAGGACAGCATTTATTCGACCAGGCATGGAATCTATGAGTTTTTGGCACTTACTCACAGGAAAGGCCTTCCAATGACTTTCTATTGCAGCCCATAGCTGACAGCAATGTCTGTGTTGCCAAATTCTTCAGTTCCGCCCATAAAATCTCAATGGGATTGAGATCTCAATGGACTGAGAAGGCCATGGTAACACCGACACTTGATGATTGCTCAACTAAACACTCACCAATTTCGATGAGTTCTTGGGATCATTCTCATGTTGGAAGTGCAATCTTAACGGAATATTCTCCTCAGTATACGGTAACATCACATCTTTTAAGATATCACGATAAATAACCTTGTTCTTGATGTCTTTTATATGGATAATGGGCCCGAAACTAAGCCAAGAAAGAGACCCACACCATGCCGCTCCCGTCTCAATGGTTTACGGTATTTTTTGGAAACCGGAAGTAGAAATCTTTTCCCTAAGACCGCCGAACATTTCTCCCACTGTCAGAACCAAATGAATTTATTTTGGTTTCATCACTCCAGGGAATGTTACGAAACATCACTTTGGAGTGGTTTCCAAAAGTCGATGCAAAATCCTTTCTGGCTCGTATGTTTATTCTGCTTAGCAGTGAAAGTTCCACAAGCGATTCCTCCAGGTATGTAGGTCTTTTTGCAGGAGCCTTCTTCGAACAGTTGGGGCACTCACTATGCTACCAAGGTCAGCGGCAATTGGCAAGAAGGGATTTTTTGGCTAGTAGCACAATATGAGAGTCCTCTGTGGGAGTCGTTTTTCTCGGCCTATTTCTTGTTTCTTGTGTTGGAATTTTTGAAAGTGCATTCACCACGAAGTTGATCAACCTTTCCAATGCGTTTGCAATAAATTTTTATCTCTTTCCTTCGTCTCGGAGTTTTTTTTATAACGCAACCTTATTCATCTGACCAATGCCTATTACGTCCCATCTTTTAAAAAATTCACAAAAGCATTTGTAAAATTACGTTCAGTTTTCACGTACAGAATAAGAAATAATTACATTTTCACTGCTTTTTAATAAAAATATCAACAAACAAACGAAATTTCCTATTATTTTGAACAGCCTAGAAAACACTTGTTGTATATTTTGCACCGCAGCATCAACTACACAAATGATTAATTGACTAAAATACTGTCAAATGAAAGATAATGCAACTGTGTTAATAACTGTTCAGAAAGAAGATAAAATAAAGTGCACGACTGGGTCGTACGTACTTGCACCGTAATGCTATAAGTGTATAATTTTATCAGGATTAAAGTCCAAGTCTTGCTCTTCCCAGTAAAGTAGGCGTGGCATTCCGCGTTTCAATGGAATAATAGTCATAACATTGTAGGAGTTTTGTTTTTATAAAAATGCCCATAAAAAGAGGGCGTGGCCAGATAGGGTGTTTGAGTGAATTATAGAGAATTTTAAGGCCTATTACTTTGCTTAAATAATTTTTTCTCAATTTCTAGTAAACATTTTGAAAAAAAATAAGTTTTATAAAATTGGGCGTGGCATACTAAAATTTGGTATGCCATTATTTTGCACTTGTCTTATAACCTACAAATAATAATTTTTAGGCCAATCGCTGCACAAATACCCGAGAAACAGCTGATTTTCAATATTACCGTTATTCGAATTTTTTGTGAAAAACTTGGTATGCCACCTCATAGCATATGCCCAAACTAACCCACACATCAAATTTTATCGAAATCGTTAGAGCCGTTTTCGAGAAAATCCATTTTAACTGAAATCGGTCCTAAGTAAACTACCCTTAATTTTGAGGTTAGAATGAAAATTCAAATTTCGCCTCTAGGGAATATCCCACAGACCCTATATATGAAGTTTGATGTAAATCCGTTCAGCCGTTTAGGCTGTAGTCGAATATACAGACAGACAGACAGACAGACTGACAGACAGACAGACAGACAGACAGACAGACGGAATTGCCGGACCTACTTTTTTGGACTTCTCCATCATAGTAATGTCAAGTTTGATTAAAATCTCGAGTTCGATTTTTTTCACGATTGCAATACTTGCCCTATAGGTATAGGTGCAAGTAAAAAGGGCAAAGGAAGAAAAATAGCGATTGGCAGTGAAATTCCCTATTATTTTGAACAGCTCTGTATGTAGTTCCAAGACTATTTAAATAAACCGAAGTCAGATAGACTCCCAAGTTGTTTTAATGTGTTCAAGATAAGTATGAAATTTATAGTGTTTGTATTTATAGTTGATCCAGACTTTCAAAAGAATCTCAAATCTTCCGCTCAGTACTCCGATTCACTAACCAATGAAGCACGTCATCCAAGAAGTATACTTCGTTCCATTAAGAATGCCAGCAAATACGGCCGGTAAAACAGAAGATGCGTTGCGTAATAAAACTACAGCTACTCGGGAAATAGTTAAGCAAAACTGAAGGTAACACATCCGCGTATTAAGAAAGTATAACACGGACATACACTTGCAGAAATGAAGAAGTAAACGTTGTAAGAGATACAATAGTTGCTGAGTATGTAAAAACTGCTGTTTAAGAGTACCATCCAGTCAGATTAATTCAACAATTCAGTCGGGACGATGGAACCCAAAGGAAACCCTTCTTTTGAGAGAAGTGTGAAAAGCATTAAAAATTCTAATCAGTGTTTCTCACATCGCACTGAAAAGGATTTCAAAATAATACTTCCTGTATTTTTTACGGCAGTAAGGCAACCTATGGCATCCTTTATAAATTATACATTTCAAAACTACAAACATATGTACATACATATGTATATCTAGACTCGAAAACTTTCAAAACTTATTAGTGTGCATAATTTAATGATTACCCGGTGGTCTTCGATGTTAAAAAGCGATAGACTAACATTATACGGTGCCATCAACTATCAGGTACCATTAGGTTTTTTCAGGTACTTTCCCACATTACATAAATCAGTGCAAAAACACAATTTTTATAAAATTCGTAGGTTGGGAAAAGTTTTTATACTGTAGTGAGCCCACTGTTTTACGAAAACGAAAAACTACAAAACGTTTGCGTACTCGAACAGGATTTCGTGAATTCCAATACAGATACGCGAAAATTCGTTGTTCTGGGAGGGTACACGAACAGCTTTATTATATCTGAGCATATTGTACGGAAATAACAATCCTACACTACAGGCACAATCTTACAAAAATACCCAAGTATATTCGCTACGATATTGACTTCATTTCAAGAATTCAATATAAATATTTACATATTCTATGGTATGCGGGAATTGAGGCAGGAGCAACTAAAATGTCCAGTTTGAACCTTAAAAACAAACAAAGAACAACTCATACCAATTACTGTCCCGCGATTGAGTGGTAATATGGAAAACCTTAATTATCTGACTCCCATTCTATGGCGAAGATATCCTAGGAATATCCTTCTTCGTTAAAATTCCGTTGTGTTTTATTGAACCTTTGGAGAAAAAGATTTAATGGTACAAAGTACAAAGTGCACATATGGCGACATCAACTTAGTCAAAAACTGGCATGCTGCTTTAATTTAAGTTAGCAAATCTTCATTATTTCTTTTTAAATGGATCATAGTAAGCCAAGAATTTATTAATATGACCACAGCCATTTCAAAAGTTTCCAATATTCCATGGTCTGAGTGTGCTCAAAAAAAAAAAAACAATATGGATGTACAATTTATATTGATTTTACGATATCCAAATGAATGTGAATCTGAATGAAACTATTCGACAAAACATTTATCAGATAAAACAAATGTTTCCAAGCAAACCTATGTACGTAACGAAACATCAGGAAGTTTCGTACCAGAAAACCAAAACAAAAAAACCGACTACTTCGCCTCAAGAAGCATTATAAACAAAAGGCGCATGGTATGCAATGGAAATCATATAACCGAAAATATTATAAACAAAAATTAATTGAAATTTCTATCACGTGGATGTACTCTCAGGGTGCATTGCCGCCCACGTGATAAAACATCACTTAATTAATTCACGTGTCACCATATCGCAAGAAGACTCAAAGGGGGTCGACTATCAGACAATGAAATAAACTGAATCCTTGGAACACGACCCCCACATTATGATTGGAATACAAGCAGATATATACACAAACATACACGTTATTCGAGTAAGTTTGCCTTTGGTATGTGAACTAACAACGGCAGGAATAAAGCCACATTTTTCGAACGGAAAAGGAAACAAAGTCAAATTTATCTCTGTGTGTGGAGATACTAGTCGACGGCAGGTATGTTTGTGTTTCCTTTTCTCACGATTAAATTATTATCTTATATCTGGTAGTGTATGTAAGTACGTACATGTTCAAAAAAATAGGGAAAACGACAAACCGAAGCATTTTTGAAGATTGTAGTAAATATTTGAAACCTAATTGCAAAATATCAGTAATTATTAATTAACGTAATTAAGACACACAATTTTAAATATAATTATATCACTTAATTCTTTTTTATTTTTTTTATTGTTTTTTAATTTTTTCATTATGTTACTGAAATTACTGCAAATTATGCTGTTCAAAAAAATAGGGAAATTCAAAGTAAATATTCGGTTTTCTCAAAATTAATAAAATAAGATTAAATATTTGTATAAGGTTGTTGGTATCTTTCACATAAAACGCAAATGTTAAAAGATTAATGTCCGGAATGACCACCTTTGTTCTTAAGGTCAGCATTTATTTGACCAGGCATGCAATCTATGAGTTTTTGGCATTAACTCACAGGAATGGCCTTCCAATGACTTACAATTGCAGCCCATAGCTGACAGCAATGTCTGTGTTGCCAAATTCTCTGGTCATAAATTCTCAATGCGATTGAGATCGGAGGACTGAGCAGGCCATGGTAACGCCGAAGCTTGATGATTGCTCAACTAAGCACTCACCAATTTCGATGAGTGCTTGGGATCATTCTCATGTTGGAAGTGCCATCTTAACGGCATATTCTCCTCAGCATACGGTAACATCACATGTTTTAAGATATCACGATAAATCTCCTTGTTCATGATGTCTTTTATTTGGATAATGGACCCAACACCAAACCAAGAAAACAGCCCCACACCATGACCATCCCGCCTCCATGTTTTACGGTTTTTTTGTAAACCGGAAGTGGAAATCTTTTCCCTATGACCGCCGAACATTTCTCTCACTGTCAGAAACAAATGAATTTATTTTGGTTTCATCACTCCAGAGAATGTTACGAAACATCACTTTGAAGTGTTTTCTAAAAGTCGATGCAAAATTCATTCTGACTCGTATGTTTCTTCTGCTTAGCTGTGAAAGTTCCACGAGCGATTCTTCCAGGTAGATCATTTTGCAGGAGCCTTCTTCGGACAGTTGGGGCACTCACTATGCTACCAAGGTCAGCGGCAATTGCTCTTGATGACAAGAAGGAGTCTTTTTTGGTAGTACAATATGAGCACAATATGAGAGTCCTCAGTGGGAGTCGTTTTTCTTTACCTACCTCTTGTTTCTTGTGCTGTGATTTTCCTTTGTCTCGGAGTTTTTTTTATGACTCGACCTTCTTAATTTGACCAATGCCTATTACGTCCCATCTTTTAAAAAATTCACAAAAGCATTTGTAAAATTACGTTCAGTTTTCACGTACAGAATAAGAAATAATTACATTTTCACTGCTTTTTAATAAAAATATCAACAAACAAACGAAATTTCCTATTATTTTGAACAGCCTAGAAAACACTTGTTGTATATTTTGCACAGCAGCATCAACTACACAAATGATTAATTGACTAAAATACTGTCAAAGGAAAGATAATGCAACTGTGTAAATAACGGTACTAATAACTGTTCGGAAAGAAGATCAAAAAAGGGCAAAGGAAGAAAAATAGCGATTGGCAGTGAAATTCCCTATTATTTTCAACAGCTCTGTAGACGCATATTTAATTATGTACTTACGTACGTATGTGCGTATGTATTTAAGCGGACAAAATAGCGAAAGTAAAGACAATGCAATGTCAATCAATAGACGATAGTCATACATGACGTATAATCGCATACATATGTATTAGTTAGGTACTACCTCGATAATGTTAACTTATTAAATCATGTGCACTTCACATTCACATCGAGGGTTCCTTCTAAGTATTGGATACAAAAAACATTTCGTCGTATTGCATGGTTTTTGAGATGATTTGTCAATAGCAACTTTTTTAATACTCGCAACTCTTGGGCACAGAGTCTAACAAATCATTCGAACACTGATTGACCGGTCTTTTTATACCCTATTCAAGGCTGTATTAATCAAGTATCCAGAATTGAAATACATATGTACAGTGTCGGAAAAAAGTTTGGAAACATAGTCTAGAGATTTACAATTTCAGTTCTAACATAAAATCCCTTATACCCACGTTGATGAAACTTGGTATAAAAATACATTTTAATATTCTTCTTCAAATTCTAAAAGAACATTGGTGTACGGCAACCAGAAATAAAATGCACGACTGGGTCGTACGTACTTGCACCGTAATGCTATAAGTGTAAAATTTCATCGGGATTAAGGTCCAAGTCTTACTCTTCCCAGTAAAGTAGGCGTCGCATTCCGCGTTTCGATGGAATAATAGTCATAACATTGTAGGAGTTTACGTACTCCATCAAACTCCAAGACATCAAATTTTATCGAAATCGTTAGAGCCGTTTTCGAGAAAATCCATTTTAACTAAAATCGGCCTTAAGTAAACTACCCTTAATTTTGAGGTTAGAATGAAAATTCAAATTTCGCCTCTAGGGAATATCCCACAGACCCTATATATGAAGTTTGAAGTAAATCCGTTCAGCCGTTTAGGCTGTAGTCGAATATACAGACAGACAGACAGACAGACGGAATTGCCGGACCTACTTTTTTGGACTTCTCCATCATAGTAATGTCAAGTTTGATTAAAATCTCGAGTTCGATTTTTTTCACGATTGCAATACTTGCCCTATAGGTAGGTGCAAGTAAAAATGTTTGGCACAATGTAAAGTATCAATTAAAAACCGTAAAGAATGGTGGAGGTTCGGTTATGGTCTGGGTATGTTTTTCACGATCTGGAGTTGGACCAATTTTTTGGATAGATGAAATAATGGATCGGTATCGTTACTTGGAAATACTACAAAACATTATGCTTCAATATGCTGAAGATGAAATGCCAATTAAGTGGATTTTTCAGCAAGACAACGGTCCGAAGTATTTTTCTAGGTTGGTAAAAGAGTGGTTCCAACAGGAAAAACTGAATATTTCAAAATGGCCATCTCAATCATCGGATCTTAATCCTATAGAACACTTGTGGGAATACATAAAAAGACAATTTCGAGCCAAACATTTTTTTAATAAGAATGCGCTTTATGCAGGAATTGCACATGAATGGCAGAACATCCCAGTTTCATTTTGTGCGAAATTGGTAGATTCCATGGAAAGGAGATGCAGAGCAGTTCTCAAAGCAAAACGGAGAAGCACTAAATATTAACAAAAACACTTGTTATTACTGAAAAATAAACATTATTTTTATGAAAAACTACATGTTTCCATACTTTTTTCCGTACGTTTTACGAGGTCTTGTCTCAATTCTTGGTAAATATTTTTTTCTAGTTGCCGTACACCAATGTTCTTTTAGAATTTGAAGAAGAATATTAAAATGTATTTTTATACCAAGTTTCATCAACGTGGGTATAAGGGATTTTATGTTAGAACTGAAATTGTAAATCTCTAGACTATGTTTCCAAACTTTTTTCCGACACTGTGTGTATGTATGCGGTAGTACGGTACTTTGTAATTGAAAGTGATTTGTAGTTACCTGAATAAAAAGCCACGATGAGACGAGCGCCAGGCTTCGGTTTTGTCCACTGAAGCGATAATGGTAAGCATAAAATGAGAAGTGGTAAAGGTAGAAGAACCTGTAAGAAAAGAAAAACAAATTTTAGTAAGTTTTTAAACAGCTACTGATACAGATTATGATATATAAAATGGTTGATTTTTGATGAGAAGGATTCGTATATACACGTACGTAAGTAATTGGTCTCACCTATTATTTAATGGTTCCTTATTATTTTTTAAGGGAAATATGTATATGTGGTAGAGCTATAACACGGTGGGTTGAATTTTATAGAAAGATCGCATCAAACGTGCAAGTTGCAAAATACGATCAAATAATTTTAACAGGACAGTTGTTGTGAATGTTTGCTTTTGGTTCTTAATTTACAACTACGAAAATTGAATTAGTATAGCAATGCTCTTACCACGACACTACATTACTATAATGAATAATTTTACACTCAAAAATGATTCTTAATCACTTGCTTTGTAGAAAACATGGATTTTTATAGTGCAAGTGTTGGTTTCGTGAAAAAGAAGGTCTGTTTTGTCTGTTGGACGTATTTGTTTTTAGCCTCACAGTTCAAGTTGAAGTAGTATACAACATAGCGACATGTGTTATATTGCGTCCGGCTTAACATATAATGTAAACTGAGTGCGTTAGATAGACAATATCACACAATACATATTTCTGCAAGAAAATATTCTCCTGCACTATCAAAAACCATTTCATTAAAGAACTAATTGTTAGTTTTGTGGATCGCATCTCAGTCGAAGTTTTTCAACCTTTGAAGCGGTATTATGGAATTTATTTCACTTAACGAAAAAAATCAGTTATCGGACATATGTACATATGTAAACAAAGTTTATCTTGTCCTAAGTGTCTTTAGAGTTGGACCTAAAAGAATGGAATTGGACTCAGTTTCTATATTAAAGCATTTGAAAAAAGAAGTGATTTATTGCTTCTTATTAGAAATATTAAAACAAACAGCTGCGCCTTCAAGATGTGGGTCTCTCGACCGATAATCATGTCTTACTCTACGAGAGTTAATTTTAAAAATCCTTTTTGGTGCTTATGGATATTTCCAGGCATTCGATGCAATCAACCACTTCATTCTTCGGATCTAAAACTATTGCAGTCTTATTTAGGGGAAAGAAGGCAAGCTGTTGCTGTTAAAGCAATGTCCGGCTTTTTGCCAGTGTTAAGATGGATACTGCAAGATTTTGGACTTTGGGTTTTTTTCTTGTTCTACATTAATGATTTGCCACGTAATATATCACATTTCTTTGTACAAATTTATGCCAATGATGTGCGAAACTTGCCCATAAAAACAAAAGTTGTAAATAGAAAACTGGGAATACAATGACTTTAAAAAAAAAATAAAGTTTCTTTATTGCTACATCTGTCATTCATTTTTACGCTGAGTTTGAGACCGATCTCTCAACTAGTTTATTGACAGTAACCCAAAACATTAGTAACCTTAAGTGCTATCGGTGATCTTTTCTATCCAAAAGAATATTGAACAAAAAGTATATTGTTACAGAAAGCCGCTGTAATATAGAAAACAAGAGGATTTGATTGGTAGCCTTCAAAGGGAAAGAGGTAAACAGAATAGGATTTTCCGGATTCTTCAATAAGTCACAAGACACATTATACCACTCCAAAACAAACGTACTAAACTCAAAGGTTGACATTGATAAAAAAAAAACAAGTTGAACAGGTCCGTAAAAAAACTTCATATTCAATTTTCAAGGAGCGTAGATTCATTTCGAGTAGTGTAGTTAAACATACATAATATATGCATAGGTAGGCATACATTTGAACATACATATGTATGTACGTAAAAAACACATTTTTAGGATACACACTATAAACTTTTCAGTATTAATGTGTGGCATTGTGGTTAGTGCTTCGGACTACTGAAAAGGAGGTTAAACACCAAACATCATGAAAAAGCGTCTAGAGCAAAAATGTCCTTGGGACACTGCATCAGGCCGGATTAAGGGTTATATAATTACCTATTGAGATGCCGCAACATCCACAAAAGGCCACTGTTAGATGTGCTTTAAAGGTTGACGATCATTCGTTAATATTTCTTCAAAGAAAGTTACAGTCCATGAAGAGTCATATACATAGGTCCATGATTACAAACTTTTTTGCCCGCAATTGAATGACAATGACATGGAAGTTCTGTCTATTCATCCATCCAATCAAAACAGCCATATATCGTGGGCAGTATTCAATTTATGGAAGGAAACATTCGATTGAAATGTGTATCGGCTTTCAAAATCGTGGTATTTAACACCTGTGGGGTCTGTACATAGTCGCTAGTCTACACCGATAAACCAGAGACAATAAACGTTCACATTCGCTGCACCTGCTAGAAAAAGTGATTAAAAATTGAGCTTTTAGAGTAAAGCAAGGCGTAGCCGATGTCAGTGGGTGCCGGGGATCGTTTATAACATTGCACATACTCTTAAACACCCTTCACAGTCACCGGACCTCAATCCAATTGAATGGATGGAATGAACTCGAAAACCGTATCAGAAAGCATACTGTGTCCAACAAAGAGCAATTGAAACAGATCCTTAAGCTAGAATGGCAAAATATTACATCTGATTACACGAAAAAACTTGTGCAATCAATGCCTAAGAGATTAAGGAAGATTATTAAACAAAAAGGGCTATCAACTAAATACTAATTTTAACTTTATTTATAACTTTTGTGTAACATCTTCTTACTGTGTGAAAACTTTTGTCCACACTGAAATGTTACGTTTTTTGTTATTTTGTTGCTTTTCAAAAACAAATAATTTTTTTTATTTTTTGTTTCTGTGTTAGTAAGTAGCTTAATATTGAATAATTATTTTCCCAAAAGAAAGAATTTAAGTTCTTGCTTAGTTTTACTTTAAACGCTTATTTTACTTGCAAAATGTCTTTGTGTGAAAACTTTTGTCCATGACAGTATGTAATAACTTACATTTCTTTCACGAACCCGCATATCGCGAGCCGCTGACAAGCATCCGAGAGTACAGCAGGAAAACTTCCCAAATAACAAATTGCCCTTCGGATACGGCATTAAAAAGTAAATCTTTTCCATTAGTGCACTACACGAATGGCCGTGAGAAGTCCTGGCTTTCATGCCCATCGACTTGTCGCACTAAATATATTTCTGCCACTGCCGACTGCCTCTCTTTAGAAAGTGAGTTGAAGGGTGTCTACAAGACCATTACTCAATGCTCTTCTAATGCCCAAAGGACAATATGTATATACATATCTTTCTAATCAGTAGTCATACATAAATACTTTCATTCAAATTCCTTTAAATGAATCCCACTTCATTAAGTAAGCTAACACAAAAATATGAAACAAAGAAGGCACGTGGTAGCCAAGCTACAATTTCGTTTACTGTTTCATTTTTTTTTAGACTGCGTATATGCTTTTGATATACGCACAGCAAGAGTCTATCTAAGGTAAATACTCGCCTTCCAATGCCAAATGTACTGGCGAACGATAACGACAACGACAACGACAACGACTACAAGAAACTCAACTGCAATCGACAGTTTTAATCTCATGTCGAAGAAAAGAAAATTCATTCAGCTTCATTGTTTCCTTTCATTGGCTTCTTACTCATAGTCAGCATTTGCCCTATTTGGCAGCTGTCGACTTTGAAGATACTGTAAGGGATATGATATAATAATAATAATAATAATATTCATAAAAGAGGGATAAATATAATGTGTCTTCCATATTTTTAAGCGATTGGTTTATGAAATGTGAAAACATGCTTTGTTTGTTCTTTCCATCCTGGCGTCTGGTCTGCTTTTCTTGACAGCGATACTATTTAGCTTCCCTCCCACTGTTATCAATTTCTTCACTTTCTATAATGAACATGAAATTTGATCCATAAGCGCCACGGGTAAAAGCGGAAAAGGGGTAATACAAGATTATTGATGGCTTTCCCGCATTATTACATAAATGAACATGACCATGTTTTGTTTCCCCAAAAAAGCAAAACAAAATAATATAAGTTCTTAATTGCACTGGTTTTTATTAAATGCAAGTTGGGCTGTGGTGCACACTTCAAATTTGGTCAATGACGAATCGACATACTATACATACATTCATAGGTACAACATCTAACCTAGACGCCAATTTCACGTAATTTCTGGGGAGAACAAACTTAATTAAACACCACCAACCCTAGAAAGAGGAGGAGTATCCGCACTTGTGTTGTCTTTAATACTCACTCGCATGTTTGCACTTAAGGCACACCCAGTTGGTTGCAACGCGATTTAGATGTACTAAAAATCAACAGTCGATTTTGAGGGCGGTGGGGTGTGGTTTCTTCGTTTATTCGAACTGTATGTCAAAGGATTAAGTTGCCACCATTGTAGAATGGTAGTGGTGATGTGTATGTAAAGTGACACAGAAGTTGAAAATCGCTCCATTATCGGTGGTGGATGTTACTGTGGTTGCCTGCTGTTCTCTCCCCGACAAAGAGGGTGTGTAGTTACAACAACCAAACAGTACTGTGGAAATAGACGACGTTTTCGGTTCGTTTTGTTTACATACATTCATCTGCACGTAGATCCTGACGTGGGTAAGCTTTAGCCAGCCAGTGGTCACATTCCACCTTAATTTAACACCATAATTCACACTGATGGTCGGCAACTCGGATGTAATTAATTTTTTGAACAAATATCCACTCGATATCCCTGCGCTTATCGACTGCCATTTGTTTTGTGTGGGTTCTTTGGACTTTCTTTTGTGTGAACGTGTCATTATTTTTAACTCTACAGTATTACGACATCACTAGAATACCAGTAAAGGAATTAAAACGGTAGACGTAATATTTACTATTTCTTGAAATTATATAATTCTAGTTCTTCAACTGAACGGGCTGTTCATTGAAAAGGATCGATTAAAGATTTATGGCTCAATAAAGAAACACTCAAAGACCAAAATTGACAAAGTTTGAGTTAAGATCTTACAATGCAATTAAAACAAATTAATTTTTATGAAAATAGTTCGACACATAAAAAGCAATAAGCCTCATAATTAATAACGAATGAAGGAATATTATTTTTTGAGAAAATGCTTTTTGTAGACAACTTTTTTATCTTTACACTTATTGTGTAAATAAATAATAACGATGGCTTGCCTACTCCTGATGCTATCTATGTGAGAGGCATGGATACTCCAAACCATCTGTCTGTTCCGAAAAGTTATTGTTAATTCACATTTGCAGTTGTACCTACTATGTACCTATACCAAATCGCACATGTTCCTCTTACACATAACGGGTGCCGGAAGGCTTCGTACTGGTAGTTCCAACGAGAATTTCGCCGGTGTGGCTGAAGATGTCGCAGATGACTCGGCGACGACTGGTGAGCGATACAGAACCATAAATCAATGAGGCTTTATTGCCGCAAATTAATAAATTGCGGGGGCATGTGGTTCCACTGGTTGGGAAGATCGTTCGCTTTGACTGCCTTTTAAGTCACAGACCTTGAAGAGAATAACCGACAAGAGTACAAGAACTTATCGCTTAAACTCCTCGCTTAAACGACTGAAAACGCAGTAAAAGGAGCCCAAATAGTCATCACCTATGGCGGTACCCACTTGAGCGATATTTTAAATATTAAAATATTTAAAAAAATCCATGCAATTGTATACTTTCTTTTCAAAGATATAGCAAAACAACGTCCGATGAGTGTTTTTGGGCCACCCTGTGCATATTTCTTTACCGAATATTCAAATGAATCAGAATTTAGGTTTACTAAAGACAAGGCACTTTGTTTTTAAATCGAAAAGTCATTATTAAGATAGAACTGTGATATTATCATTTATAACGGAAAATGCGATAATAAGAACTTTTCTCCCATTTAGACTTCGAAGTTACAGACCATCTTGCATCTAAGGTAATAAGGCAATAAGGAAATACTGTGCATAATTTCAAACTTCTACTTCTTCGAAGAAACTATGATTACAACCATTTACATATTTTAAGATTTAAGAAAGAATGTTCCTTAAGAATAACTTTCAAGTGTTCAGCGTTCTTTTTGTCCATAAGTACATACTTAAATAATAATGTTTCCCTCACTCTCCACTACATGTGTATGTGTTATAAAAGATGTGATATTTCGACAGGTTACTTAATTCCTTTCTGTTCAGCAAATAACAGATAACCATACCAATCTAAAAACCACTAAGCAACTTATGTGTACAATATCGACTTTATCGTGGGTTCGCTTGATGCTCCAACATTAATAATAATTTAAGCAACAATATATTCTAAACAACTGATTTGAATAAATGGGATTCCAGCTGCCAAAATTCATCGGCCATCGGGAAAATGCTAATTATGCTTCAGCTCCACTGTGAAAATATATTAAGAATGTATTATTTTCCTTTTAGGAAAACATAATTGAATGTTCCAAAACATAATATAAAAGTAAAACAATTTGAAAACAATACGGAAGGAAGAAATAAGGGTAAGTTCTCCGCTTATAGTATATAAGAACGTATGCTAATATCATCGATAAATAAAATTTAAATAAAATAACATTGCGATAAATAGATAATTAAAATTCAAGGATCCATGTGACGCAAATTGTAAGCACGAGCACGAGGAAATATTTTCAACGATTTACCAACATTGTTGTACTAAAAAAGGGTACTTACTGCATTTTGATACTAATTAGGAAACGTTGGTTTAAATCGGTCCTTTACAAATAATTGTTCAATTAAGTGGTTAATAATGAAGCCTAAATATTTTGAGACGAATAATAACACATATACCAAATATGTATGTACATAAGTATGTAAAATAATAAGATTGGTGCGAGTCTGTGGTAACATGCGCTAACATGCGTAACCACAATTAAGTTAATAAAATAGTGATATCAACAGACTCTGTCCCGAGGCTGGATCCGAGAGAGCAATTGATTAAGCGCGAACTAGATGCAAGGTCAACGCAAATCTTCGATAAAGTTCGACATTTGTATGTAGCCAGAAACTTTCAATAAAGTAGGTTCAATACCAAGGTTCTCGAGGCCAAAGAGTTTTTTGTTTAACACAAGGGATAAAGTGCCGAGTGGATCGAATTAATACATCAAAAGGTAGAAGGCTGATTGCAACGTTGAGTTTTACTACTCGAAGTGAATTTTAGGTACCCAAATAGTCAATTGACTGATTGAGAAGACTTTAGCCTGAGTTAGCAAAAATAAGCAATTCCAGCTATTTGGGAATATTTGCTGTATGATGATAACACGAATGAATAAAATTGATTTAAATAATTATATACCCTACCTTACACAAGTTATGCCAATAAGTATATGTACATATGTATGTAGGTATGAATTATGTAAATTTATTTTTGTAAATTTCTTAAAATATGAACCATTTTAAACCGATTATCTTAACAAAATTCCGGATACCAAATAAATTTTAAAAATCAATTGTTATTGAAGAGGACAATGAAAAAAGTAGGACCTTAGATCCATTTACATACATAACTTCGATTGCGCAGTCTCACATTTTGGGCTATTCATAAGTTTCCATTGAAAACATAAATGACTTTTTTCCTTTATATTTGAAATAAGTTTTTTTTTCCAAAATGCAACGGTAAGCACGGTTAGCAAGTACAGAGGAACAAAACAGATAACTGATGGAAAAAAGAAATAATGATGTGTTACTCTGGCAACCAGCCCCACCTCATATAAGAAGCATACGTAAAAATCTACATCCTACAGATATAATTTATTTCGTCACACAATACTTGTTTGCTGAAAACATATACAAGCTGTTCACATAATTGCATGTGTTGCGTATCCGTGGAGAGGAATCTACCGTCAGGTCTGAGAATCCGAAGTACAGTGCCGCGTCAAGCAACAGTCAAGCACGGTGGCAAATGTCAGGGAATACTCATACACAGAGATACATATGCTATTTCCATTATAAGAACTCCAGAATCAAAGACTTTTTCTTTATTTTCCTGCTCACTACATCAAAGGAATTCAGAGGAAAACATGGTTCTTCCTTTTATTATCCCTTCCTTGGTTTTTGTCTACCTTCTGCTATTATTTGTGTACTTTCACCCTCTGTGATTGCCATATTTGCGGTATTTTATATCTCAAGCCCAATAAGTTAATTTCAGGGGTTGTTTTTGTTGGTGCTTGTTGTCATAGCTGCAAGTGGGCGCATCCGGCGCCCCTTATTTTCCTCACTTAGCACATTTTAAAAGGTTTCTAAATGATGTATTCGTCGTTTCGTTTCGAGTGGAGTTGTAGGCCGTGTATAAATTAAAATACATAATTTGGTGGCGCCGTCAACAGTAACAGCCTTCTCACCGCACACATTAGTACTTGGCTTTTGGTGTTTTGCAAGTTTTCTTCTACTTAATTACGTTACCCTTAAATGAACTGCTGCTCCCAGATGGAGGGATCTATGTACAGTATTTTTTTTTCTTCTTTCTATACGGGAAGAGCAGTATCAAGGAAGCAAAAAATTGACTTAAATTGAATGTACGCGCCGTGGAAAAGATAGGGGGTGATTGCTTCTTGGTTCTTTTCATGTAGATGCAAATTTTGTAAGCTTCCTTTTCTTTTCCGTTTTTTTTTGTTATATTTTGCTTTCAATATGAAAATTGTAATGTTTATCTTTAATTAGGCCTTAATATCGATGGAATGTCATTTGTTGGCGATACAAAGTAATTTAACTAATTTGAGATTACGGATTGGGGAATGTTTTCATATTCCTAAAAAAATATTAAATTGATTCTATTCAGATAAAAGAACGCTTGTGCTACCTTTACAGAGGGTGCAGTTGCTTGGAAATCCTAGCGGCAGCAGAAAGAATGTGAGACCAAATTATACACCAATTTTAAGCGCTCTTTCATGTTGGGGATATGTAAGATGTAGTAAAGTTACACCAAGGGTGAGTTTATGTGTAGCAACTGTTGTTTTAGCCTAATACATATATCGAATTAAAGTAAATATGTTCATAGAATATTAAAACGTATTAAGTTAGTTCATGTTTAATAGAGGGAACCATTGCAAATTGAGAAAATTTAATGCCTTATTTGTGTATTTGTACTCCACGATATAATCAAAATTGTTACTAATTAGGGTACGTTGTTTATTTTTATAGCCGTGTTACCGTATCCGAAGAGCTGTTGTTAATTGAGATGCTTTTTCATGGCAGTTATACTCTCGGATGTTTGTCAGACGTTCGCGAGAATTGCGACCGTGAAACAACTTTTAGGTGTTTTAGCTGGGATTCGAACTTCTTGCTCCGTAGACCAACGCACTAACCATTTAAGCCACGGCGCCCACCAATAAGATGTATACTATCCCTCTTTCTATTTTAAAACCTACATATGTATGTATCTATGTACATAAATATCCATACATATGTACATACATATGTCAAACATAATATACCCTTAGGATTATATGATTCAATTGTAGGCTCCTTTTGGCTTGAAACATCCGTCAAAAGTATTGAATAATGCATTGTGAAATCATTTTATTGAAAAAGCAACGTCCAATGATTCGTGCGACAATTGAATTTACATAAATGCATTAAACATAACGAGAAGAAAACATATGCAATCTCAAAGAAAGATGTGATTTAGTATAGTTCAATGTAGTACCATTCAAATATATGTAGACATATTCTTCAAGGGTCTGATAAGTATTTCTTCTAAGACAGTAAAGTAAGGCCAGAGTATTTTTTACGCTTCTTATGTTTGAGATATACACTTGTGGTCACAAAAACCACATCAGATAATGAGTTCTCAGTAAATGGCAATTACAACAATAAATATCTGCAAGTGACTCGAGACGAAAAAGTTATAATATTGACTTTGGGTGAAAAAGGGATGTCCTTACGTCAGATTGGGGCTTGAATTCAACTATAGTGCGATTGATGAAGAAAAAACAAAATTTCGATCCACTTAGTAGGAAAAAAAGTTTAATGTAAAATAACCCAGAACACGTACAACGTATTACCAAGAATTTGCATGAAAGATCGCTTTAAAAGTGCTGTCCGTATAACAGCAGGGCTACATTATTTTTAATCAAGATGACCTAAGCACCGAAACGGTGCGCAGAGGCCTACGGTTGATATGTACATATGTTCGTATGGTAGACGATCAGGCGAAAAAGCTTCTCCTAAAAACAGAAATGAAAATAGCTCAAAACAGTGAAATTTCCTCAAAGACAAATGATTTTGGGTAGAAGTATAATTATTAAATATTAAATAGAGAAGTAACCATATTTCATAATTTCCGAGTTTATAGACTAGGGTGGCCATCGAATTTGCCCGATCGAACACTTGTAGGATTTAATGAAATATAAGTTGCCTGAATTTAAACAAGAAAGTCAAATGAAGTGTTGGAACATGTGTCAAATATTGACATTTCACAAGATGTTGTTGCAGTTCTAGTAAACGGGTTTAAAAGTTGAAATAAATGCTACATAGATGACATTACAGATTATGCATTGTACTGATTTCTTTACATATGTAGGTGATGTCATTTTAAAATAAAGTGCACGACTGGGTCGTACGGTCGTACAATCTTATCAAAATTGAAATGCAAGTCTTAGTTTTCCCCGTAAAGTAGGCGTGGGGTTCCGCGTATCGATGGAATAATAGTCATAACATTATACTCATAAATAGGTATATAGCAGTTTATACAATTTTTTGTTTTTATAAGAACCCGTGGCCATATAGGGTGTTTGGCTAAATTGTGGGGAGATTTTCTTATCTACAGTTGGTGCTACAAAAACGTTCACCTTAGAAAGAATTTATATGTAGCGAGGGGCACAATCAGGCTCCGCCATTTTGGCAGGATCCTGTGGGACTTGTCCAGTCTGTTTTGCAATGTCCTACAATGTTTCTTTGGACGGTCACGGCATAAGTGAATGCTGAATTACTTAGATATCTCTGGAAGATACAACCGGCAATTTAAAGTGGCCTTTGAAGTAATAGAGCACGATTCCAGGAATTTGATTGTCCCATTTCTATGAGTGCAATTCCCAATATCCCTGACAGATATAGCATTACATTTCAGCTAGGACAAGACGTCCTTGACACCGCAACACACCGCTTTATCAGTTTTGGAGCCGCCTCTGTAGAAATGGACTAAACTGTTTTCAGAAAACGAACAGGGACCTATAGAGTGGGGGTGAAACAATACTAAGGAGTGGCTTTACTATAGCTAGATCACTGTAAGGCAGCTTTGAGTCAGATAGACGAATTAGCAGCCAATAACTTTCAGGTGCATCTACCGCAAATTTGACACTGTTAAAGACCCCTCAATGTCTAGGACCGCAACCATGCTAAATTCTTTGACGTTCAGCATCATCAGCATAATTTTTCCATGATGCACATTAGCGAGTGTAAGGCTGTCTCATCTGATTTGCCTGCATTTTTGGACGCAGAGAGCAGAAGTGGGTTAATGCTCCTTAGTGAACCGCTATTAGTCGGAGATTCTTAGGTTCGACTTGCGAGCTTCAATGAAAAATGTGTCTAAAATGTCTTACAATCGTGTGAACAACCAATTTTTGCCTGATAATATTGCATAAGCGAAGCAGCCGGGTCACCGTATATTCCAATCGTTTGAACATTCGTTTGTATTATTGTCTGACCAGTTTCAGACGCTTAGCAAAATGTCAGATGTGCGAAGATCATTCGTCTTTATAACATGCCTGAAACGAGAGGGATAACAAATAATTGGGTACCTTTAAGTAATCGGCAGCAAGGCTATGTGAATCATGTACATAAGTAAAAATTGAACTACTAGTGTCGCGAAAATATGAGTAAGGAAGTATTTTCTTTTTTCCATTCGATTGTTTTGAAAGTGTCGCAGAAGGTAACATTGAAAATGTTTTGAAAAAGGGGAATGGTTCTTTACTTCTTTGTGGTAGGTATACAATCATTTACTTAATAAGATAGTATTTGGTAGTTAGTTTGGTAGTGGTAATTTCGCCTTCATGTGGATTTATAAGACATGTCGAAATAAACAGTGAAATATCAATTGTGTCCCATTTTGTTTTTCCCAAATAAAGAAAATAAATACTAAATTTACAGTGGTCGAAACTGAAAAAGGAAAAACGCCTTCCACTATCTGTATAAATAAGCACAAGCATGACAAGTTATAGCAACTTTGAGAGGACATTCACCGAACAGTAACGATATTCGTGTATGGTATAATAACTCCTAACTCTGCACAATTATTTGAAGCATTGCCGAAAACCTGTTTACTTCCTTGTCTGCCCACTACACATAAGCCCACTCATTTATAATGTAAAATTGAATCAAGTGACAACAAACATGTTGATAAACAAAACAAGAGAAATTTTGAAAAGAATAAAAAACCCCTAGATTTAAAATCGAATTGCTCATTTTTATTAATTACCATCAAGATTTAATCGAAACAAGGGAAACAATAACGACACCTTTGTTATATTTTCCACTTCTAGTGCCTAGACAACCCAGCTCTGCTCTATAAATCCATCTTAAGTGGGTAACAATTACCAACAAGGAGCACAATAAGCTTTAGAATTAAACATCATTCCAGAAACAACTCACATTATTTGCTTCCTTTTCTTCTTCTGACTTATTAGCGATACTTTGGATTCGGGATCTCGAGGAACTTCTATAAAACGCCTTTCTCCTCTTCAGGACTCGCTCAAAGGCGGATTTAAAGGCAAATTGAAACAATCAAGCAAATATTAACAACAATAACAATAGCTGTGCGTCTTTGCACCGAAACACAATAAAAACACCCTTCACAAGTCGCGGCTTACGTTTACTTGAAACATTTGAAGGACTTTGTTTTCATTTTCAAATTGCCTTATAAGTTTTCTGCTTTTCACTTGGAAATTGTTCTTTTGACTTACCTAAGCCAGTGGCGTTTTGTGATGATGGTATGGCAACAAATGGCATCGTATTGATCCGCAATCCAAACAATTAAAATTATATAAAAAGCTGTTGATGTGTCATTAAAAAACTCCGACATTATGGCTTCCATACCTGAGAAATAAAAAAGAAAGGAGCAATTATTTCTGTTTTTATTTGTAAACCATTTTAAATAAAGTACCTACGGTCTTAAAAGTGTATACCTAGACATACATACGTACTTATGTAGATACGCGTTGCAACTTATCTGTAGTTTGCTAATTGGATAACAACTTTAATCTGAGCAATTATATTTGAAAACAGCTTATGGAAAATTCATCTAATTAGTCATAATGAATGAAATTACGAAGGATTTGTACACTTAGTTTCCGCATCACGAAAGGATCCCATCAAAATTTATATGACAGTGGAATGTCCTCTCAAGCCATGAGGCAATACATGGAACACTTCAACCAGTAATTGGAAAAAATAAAGCTATGAAGAAGATTTCATTATTTTTCTACTTTTAGCAGGTGATTTTTTATCTGTCCAAAGTAGTATAAATGAACACAAATTGGATGCATAAATTAAAATTGGATACCCATAAATCAAGAAAATTAAATTGTCTAAGAGAGTTCACAGCTCACGAAAAGGTAAACAAAAAAATACATTGTCCGATCTTTCAATTGTCTTCAAATATTTTCTTTGGGTATCCTCACAGATGTATGCATGTATGTACATTTAGTAATTTGATAATTTTTTTTAGATTTTATAAGCGGACAACAATTGTCCGTCAGGACAAACACACTCTTTGGCTTTAAATACAATTATTGATGTGCAGTAGGGTGGACATTGTGGGATTCTATTTATCTATCTATTTACACAAGGTATTTGTAAATTGCGATGATTAGTAAAACATTTGCCATTAATAAGTATCAGTGTAATCATAAATCATTTCTCATAACATACATACATAGAATCACTCCTATGCCAAAACATCCATAACTTCACATTTTCCAATTGACTTGGCGCAAAAATATTGCAGACCGACTATCCACATTCAACACTTTGCTTTAATAGACTTGTAAAGCATTGCGTAAATCGGTTGTTTGCATGTTTACCTAACTTCGTAGTAAATAAGATAAAATAAGGATTTTCCAGTGGCTGTATAAATTAATAGTGTGCAAAGTAAGTTGATAAAGATGACTGTCAGTACATATAAACATCTCTCCAACATCAACAAGCGGATTGAGGAGAGAACGGAAGAGAGGGTGAATACAGTGCATCGGCTGTGGAAACTTTCAAAGAATATTGCCGGTGAAAATTATAATTTAAAGTCGGTAATTTGTTATTCAAGTTGGTTGGGTCCTGCCTGCTTGCCTGTGGAAGTAAGCAGAGAGCAGAGCCGAGCACGGAGGTTGCCAGTTGCCACGGTGGGCGGCTTTTGATGAGAACAAAGACAACAAAGTATGAATAGAGCCCATTGGCATTCATCCGAGGTGAAAGAATGAGGGTGCCAGAAAAGATCAAAAGCGCGCACTCAATTTAACTTTGTGCTCACTTTTGCTATTTTACCCAAGTGGATTTACCGCACCGCAAAGTTCTCACATTTTCCCATATTAACTTGCTGTTATGTAAAAGCTGAAATAAATACAGATGCTTTTTCTAGTTGTAAAGTCAATCTGTGATTTTGGATGCCTTTATTTCTTGAGAAAGCAATTGCTGAAAGTAAAAGAAAGTGTACATTCATATAGAATGTAAGTTTGTATATTGCATTTATGATTGATTGAGTCGAATGGCCGACTTAGAACACGGTTCCAATGCTGGGAAAAGAAAAAATTAATTCAATTATTGAAAATGTTTTCTAGTAAGTACAGTGGGTAAATGCGCTTTTGTTTCTTTTTACCGAAAAGACATCGGAAACGTGTCAATAGGTGTATCCCACTCATGAGTATGAAATTCGTAAGGGGTTCAATTACTATTGAATTGTTATTCATACTCATTATTCATATTACAACATTGTTTTGATTTGGAGAATTGTTCGCTAAAATAACGATAATTTATTGAAAAAATGTTTACTTTTACCTTTCTCATATTCCTAGTATTTAGAAAACACTATTGAGGTCTGGTGAGCATCACTCGTTCGCACGTAAGTGTATTTTAAACCCAACGATTCGTGTTGATTCGTACACAATTTTGTACTAGTTCCGATATTCTTCGTCTAAGTGAAAATTTAGTTCGGACTTGGGTGCAAAAGTTCCGTACAACAGGTTCGACCTTAAACCATATGATAAGGAGATAATTTATACCCAAACTTCAATTCAGAAAAATGGCCCCACACTTCAGAAGAGGGCCACCATAAGCCTCATCCGTGAACAATTCCTCAAATATTGATGATAAGCTGATTTAGTGGCACAGTGGGGGTATATCAAAGTTAAAGTGCACGATAGCAAACAGTACGAATAAATCGAAATAAAAAAATATATCGAGCGGGAAGTGAACACTATTCCTCACTCACTATTCCAAAACGTTGCTCGGAATAATCTTGAAATATTCTCCATTTCGGGCAACAGCAAAATATGATTTTATGACGGTTCTTGACTTTTGGATTAATCATGCTTTAAACCAGGACTGATAGTGTGCACTTTCATTTACACTCTCCACTTTGAAGAAAAAAAAATGTGTTCAGGAAATAGGGAAGATTGTTGACAACACCCATTCAGTCCAGTCCAGACAATAAACAAAGAATTCTGAAATTCTGATTAGGAAACGCAAACAACAATACCCAAAATGGACGTTCACCAAAGCTACCTGATCAAGAACATTGAAACATCATTAAAGGAATAAAAGAAAATCCTACATTATTATACATAAGTGCTCCTCAGTTACAATTAGAGATAGCAAATGATTTTGGAAACACGGATATCATGGTCGACCTGCAATTTGTGATGTCCAAAAGATGTCCGTGCGTCAGATAGACGCGGTAATGTTTGCTTAAAGTCAAATGCTGAGTTAAATTCTATGAATATCGCTGCAGGGTACCAGCGGTATTTTGGTACTATGAGAAACATAGTTATAATCAATGTACCTTGACTTGTTGCGCCAAGTATTTATTTATTTATTTTTTATACATGACGGATTGCCAGAGTTGGTGTTGTGATATAAATGTCACTGAGCATCTTAATTCCTAATAAAAAAAAACACGATAGTAGCCAAAAATTGACCAAAAAGTCACCCTAAAGCTAGTCAAGCTACTCCCACGTATGAGATCAGTAATTAAACCAAAAGGATATCCTACCAAATAATACCTACAATTTAAATAACAAGACTCGTAATAAATCTTAAAATACCCTTCGCTGTTTAGTTTTGATTATTTTTCCGAGAAGAATCTGCGTTCCATATCTGAATAAATAGAGTTTGTTAAGGTGATACTTCAAGCCACAGTGGTCAGTGAGAATACTCACTAGCCATCCAACACTCTGCTTGGCATGAGTAGTATGGTTTGAGTTCTTCATCATTAATCAGTTGACCACAGAGTAAGAATCAAGTCATATGAATGCAGATTCTGAACCCGCCCTAGATTCGTTGATTGCAATTCCTTGATAACTAGGTACTCATCCGAGATGCACCCTGTTATGTCTCGCAAGAGATGGTAGTGCATAGTATTTTCATTTGGTGATGCATGTGAGAAGAAATATGTATGTACATATGTATATCCTAGCGCAAATCCGATGAAACACCGTGGGACATATTCCCACAGGTATCGACACTTTAATGTTGGGTACAAGGACACCAATTCAAAACTCCAGATTTCATCTTCAGTTTTTGAACCAGACCAGACTTTGAGGATCTAGTGCCAGAAAACCGATATCGGCAATATCTTTCTATCTAAAATAACCTACTAAAAGAGTACTCCTTAACCATGTTGTCATAGATAATGGAAAAGTAAAAGTGTCAAACCATAATATCAAGTTTTCCTGGTGGCCACTACAAGAAGAAAGCGACTTGATTTGAAGCGTTTTTCTGTTCTTTTTTGCGAACATTTTCTAAAGATTTTATTTGGCTGTTCTATCTGATTTTAAATATAAATTAAGTTAAATATATATAATTGTACATGACGAAGAATTGAAAGACGGTGGAAAGTAGCATTCACTGCATATAGTATAACACTTTTTCCGAGGAAGTCCAACAAAGTCCTAAAAGCTAGTAAGTACAAATCTGTGTTAACTCGATAGCGGTTTTGCAGGAATTACTTTACAGTTTGGAAGCGTCACTACCGCGAACCGGATGGGAACTCATAGAGAGGCAGAAATATCTTAGTCAATATAAAGCCACTGATGAGTGTTTCCTTTGGGAACAATTTGGATTCAATTCAACAAATCTTAAGAAACAAACAAATCATTGCGTGCACCCTGGCTCAGTGGTTAGTACATTGTCAGTCATCTAACGTTCTTATGTTTTCCGAGTGTCTGACGAACATTCGAAAGTATAACTGGTGCAAAAACGCTTCTCAAACAAATTGGTCATCGGACATGGCATTAAATAGTAGACGCCTTCGTGTAACACGTACAACACAAATGATTGTGAGCAGGTAAAAAATGTCATCACTGACAACTTGAGAATGATCCCAAACACTCATCGAAATTGGTGAGGGCTTAGTTGAGCAACCATCAAGCTTCGGTGTTATTATGGCCTTCTCAGTCCCCCGATCTCTATCCCATTGAGAATTTATGGGCGGAACTGAAGAATTTTGCAACACAGACAATGCTTTCAGCTCCTGTGAGCCAAAAACTCATAGATTCCATGCCTGGTCGAATAAATGCTGTCCTTAAGAACAAAGGGCGTCATTCCGGACATTAATCTTTTAAAATTTACGTTTTATGTGAAAGATACCAACAACCTTATACAAATATTTAATCTCATTTTATTAGTTTAGAGAAAAACGAATATTTACTTTGAATTTTCCTATTATTTTGAACAGCATAATTTGCAGTAATTTCAGTAACATAATAAAAATAAAGTGCACGACAGGGTCGTACGTACTTGCACTGTAATGCAAAAATTTAACAGGATTGAGGTCCAAGTCTTGTTTTTCCCAGTAAAGTATAGAAAATTATTTTGCTTGGCCTATTACTTTGCTTGAATAATTTTTTCTCAATTTCTAGTAAAAATTTTGAAAAAAAATAAGTTTTATAAAAGTGGACGTGGCATTCCAAAATTTGGTACGCCATTATTTTACTTGTCTTATAACCTAGAAATATTAATTTTTAGCCCAATCGCCGAACAAATACCCGAGAAACAGCTGATTTTCAATATTACAGTAATTCGAATTTTTCGTGAAAAACGTGGTATGCCACCTCATAGTATATGCCCAAACTAACTCACATATCAAATTTTATCGAAATCGTTAGAGCCGTTTTCGAGAAAATCCATTTTAACTGAAATCTGGCTTAAGTAAACTATCCTTAATTTTGAGGCTAGAATGAAAATTCAAATTTCGCCTCTAGGGAATATCCTAGATTTGAAGCAAATCCGTCCAGCCGTTTAGGCTGCAGTCGCATATACAGACAGACAGACGGAATTGCAGGACCTACTTTTTTGGACTTCTCCATCATAGTAATCTCAGGTTTGATTAAAATCTCGAGTTCGATTTTTTTCACGAAAGCAATACTTGCCCTATAGGTATAGGTGCAAGTAAAAATGAAAAACAATAAGAAAAATAAAAAAGAATTAAGTATTCAAAATTGTGTGTTTTAATTAACGTATACTGATATTTTGCAATTAGGTTTCAAATATTTACTATAGTCCTCAAAAATGCTTCGGTTTTTCGTTGTCCCTATTATTTTGAACAGCTCTGTACATATATGTACATATGTATGTATATGTGGACAGAATTTAACATAAAGCTTAAAATAATAAACTAGTTTTTTTTAGAGGGACTTAACTTAAAATCTCAATCTGATTGTGGTAACCCGTGCCAATATACTCCCATTACTATAGGTATACTGCTTCAATGACTGTTCCGAATTTGTACCGCACCTCAAGGTATATTTTCAGACAGACATGTATGTATGTATTCCCATAGCAACAGACGTCATGGATCCATATCATGATGCATTTCAAACAATTGTCCCGACAATACAGTTATGAAATTAAACAAAGGTCCAAAATTAAATCAACACCCCGCATGCCACTACTAAAGAGCAGTCGATGCATAAAGCTCTGTTCGAAAATATTATTTCATCCTAATTACGTATTCCCTGCGAATCCCTGGCAATGAATGGAACCAAAATGACCATATGGTAATGCAAGATGCAATGACAACGACGACGCACTGTGGTATCATCGGTTTGTGGATGGCTGGAATGCGAGATACGGGGTATCTCCAAAATCTGATACCAGGCATGTGATCACGTGACATCGAAAGCATCTATTGAACAATTGTATCCATTCAATCCATGCAATCGAAACAACAAGGGATCCAAGCATACCGCATCTATGTGCCTACAGAGCGACCGGTCTACAAAATCGATTTGCGATACGACACAACACAATAGCTTTCATTTTAAATTAACGTACATATAATTAATTAACCACGTATTAAAACATGAAACAGCGCATGCTATGTATACAACCAGCAAAGGCGAACTTGGTATTTGTGCTCGATCTCATTATGTCGAAGTTATGGTAGGCAGGGAAGACCTCATTGAACTTCACTGATTAAAGAGCAGGCCTCAGCAAAACCAGCATCATTGCCGATTAGTTTTGAGTTGATAGTCTAGCATCAACATACATTGGTTTCTATGACACGCCTTTCTCTATACAATATTTCCCGTTAGGCACAACTGCAATCTGATTAGCACATCACTTTAATTAAAATAAATTACTACAATAATTAAGCGCGTAAATTCGCTGATTTAATTGGCAGCTAATATTTTCATTACACTGATTATAGTTGTTGCTTTTGAAGTTTTACCCTTCTCACTCCCCCTACACACCTGGTCACGTCAGATTGATGTTTGGATGACTGATTGGGTCTTGTTAGGCATGCAGACATAATTCAACCGAAAGTCAGGGGTGGAGAACGAAGCGACAATTGGCAAATCTCGTGAATTAATATTTTAAATTGAAATAATAACTGCAACTGTACGCGAATTAAAATATTTCGTGCATTAACATTTAATTTTGTGTCCGTTTAAACCTTAGAATTTGTTTAAAGCGTGCTTTCTATGGAATTCATTTTCCACTGTAACTGTATTTAATATAATTCAATTTAAAATGATAAAAATATGGAATAATTATGGTATCCGATCTGAATGGAATTTGCTCCGATTTGTACGAATTTCGTATCATGTTATCCATGCCGACACTATTAATGGGGACACTTTCCAAAAGGGGATGATGTACAACGTCGAACTACGGGTATCTTCGGTACATTGCATTCCGAAAATCATTCTTCGCGGAGAATTTTTCCGATTTTTTATGGTATGAATACATTCATACATTTATTACGATTCGGAACTTTTCGGAACGCATAAGGTGATATATATATGTATGCATATTCGAACAAGAAAATATCTCATTTCATTTGGTAACTTAAAGACTAAAACCCCCAAGGCAATACTGAGATGAAAATCTAAAACAAGTCAGGAATGTGGTTTACGAATGAAAGGAAAAGCAAGGGACCCAAATAGCTACCCTGAGGAATTCCAGAGGTTACATAAAAGGGTGACGAGATTGTGTCATTGAACGTGAACGTTTAAATACTATCCATTAAATAGGAGCTAATCTATTTAAGAAAGTTGGAGTTGAAACCAAATTTAGTCAGTTTACAGATTAGATATCATGATTGACGCGGTCAAAAACTTAAGAGAAGTCAGTGTAGCTAACATCATATTGTAAGCCTTTCTCCAAGCCATTCAGGACATAGTGTTTAAAAATTGAGAGATTGGTAGAAGTAGACCTACCAGCGACAAAGCCATGTTGAAGGGGAGAGATAAATCTTTTTAATAGAGGTGTTGGTTTATTATAGACTATTTTTTCAAAAACCTTAGGAATGGCCGTAATTTTACAAATAGGACGATGACTGTCTCTTATGAAGAGACAGGCAAGTTAAAGTCTCCAAGTATGATCACATGCTGATGATCTATTAAGTTATTTAAGATAAAAAAGCAAGTATAAATATGTGCCTTATATGTATAATAAATATGGACTCCTTGGTGGTATTTTACAATTAAAATAACTTCAGTGCAAGGATTAAATTGTATAGTGACATCTACTTGGTCGACATCGAAAGCTACAGCTGGCGGAAATAGATTAATTTCATCACAACGCCATGAAGATCGTACAGCAGCAAATACTCTGCCACCCCTTATACAATCGTTAATAGCGGAAGAGCGGTTTTTGCGGAAGACTAAGTATGGAGCAAATGAAGAGTAGAATAGAACATTGCGCAACTTCGTGCGAAGACCGCCAGTATTTTGGTAGTACAGGTTGAAAGGAAAAGTTAAATCTTTGAGTTTTTGACTGAGAATTCCTCTTGCTAGGCCTGTTTACGAATTCTTTTAATTTTCCAATTTGTGGAGGTGATATCAGTTTAAAAGATGAAGATACTCGCTCAGTTAGTTTGTCCGCTGTAGTTTAACAGCATGTCATGGTGATAGTATCGACGCGATGTACTCCATAATATCACTTGTCTTTGTACCATATTTGAGGCGTGATAAAAATACTATGAAAGGTGGCGGTACTGAATTAGATCGCAGAGCTGAATGTATTATAAAATTGTTTTCTTGCTTATCACTTTAGCAGCTAAAAAAATGTAATCAAAGGTGGTGAACCAGGACAAATGTGTTTGTGAAGTATGATGGTGAGTTTAGGTTAAAAGAATATTATTTTATAAAGAAAAATTGTGTGCTGGAGAAGTAGACAAATTGGAATAAAAATATCTCTAAAGTTGTAGCTATTTGACATCATTTGTATTTGCATAAAAGGCATCAAAAGTGGTCAAAAGTGTTTAAAAAAATATCGGAAGGAAATAAATAACGTTTTGCTTTTGGAAAGATCATTTCTTCACACACACAATCTTTTATTTTTTATCAATCCAATATTATCATATACACGTGAAATTTGCAAACTATATTTTTTGTCAATTATTATTTTAAAAGCTATCATAATACAAATCCTAAATACCTAAAATATTCGATGAATGTTCTTGTTATTTGCAAATTGCAAATACCATTATTTATGCTTATTATATTATGAGGTATGTATATATATTTCTTTTCATTGAAAAAGGAATATAAATGATATATTTATATTTCAAATTTTGTTTTTAACGAATTCACTTCAAAACAAAGAAGATTAGGGATAGTTACTCATTGGACATAACATCCACTCCATAATTTTCAATTTCTGACACATGACAGTTGCAAATTGCCCCCGCCCATGAGAATAACTGATTTTGCCTATCACTCAAAGAGCTATGGACAAAATCAGCTGTTTTCTGGTGCTTTTCAGCTTGCGTATCGGGAATAAAACCTCCAAAATAATCTTAAACCATTCTGTACGCAGACGATTTAAAAATATTCAGGTTAAAAACAGTTAAAACAGTGTTTGACTGGCAGAGTTTACCACTGTTTCAAAAGTGTAAGGCGAACAAACTTGATTTTAATATCGCTAAATGTAACACAATTTCCTTTCACATGAGAGGTAATCCTATTGTGCATAATTACTCAATCTCCAACATTAATCTTTCAAGGGTCACTCTAAAGCTCGATTTAGGTGTTTTGTTTGACCCAAGGCTCAATGATCACATTGTCTCTAAAGCAAACGCTATGCTAGGATTTTCAAGGCGTAATTTTTAGGATTTTTCGGATCCACACACTTTTCTACTTTTATATTCTGAATAAGGTCTTGGAGTACTGTTTTGTCATATGGGATCGTTCCTATTTGTGTCATAGCAAGAGAATCGAGAACGTCTAAACGATTTACTCTATACTGCATTCGAAAGCTGAAGCTCTCGGTTCAAAAACTTTAGAGTTGAGGAGGAAATATTTTCTTCTTCTTATTGATTCTGCCGAAGTTTTTAATATTTATGCACCGGAAAGGTTTACAGGACAAAGAAATTTAATTAAAAATATTGCCAAGTGCGCTGAATATGTTAGGAATCCATGCGCATCCAAATGCAAGAATTTGTGAGGAGGAATATGGCTAATCATTCAACTGTTTCTGAAATACTTAGGGTTGGGGTAAAACAAGTCCGACACTAGTTCGTTCTCTGTAACGTTAGCTGGCGTAAAATGATTCCTTACAAGATCCAGAATTCTTAAATCCTACAGTAGTGTCTTATTAGGGACGTAATGCCGAAAGTTGGAAAGTGCGCTTTTGTACATTTGCACACAGGCTCCAAAACCTTTTCTCTCAAATAATCGAAACTTTTCCATGTAAGATGAGCTTATGTTTCACCATACCGGGCTCGTATCAGAATCAGAATTGAACGAAAGAAGGCTTGGTAACATAACCTTCACATCGAATAGCTGGAGAATAATATACGTCTGAGAGGCATACATACACATGTAAATGCCGCTCTTGCCTTTTCAACTGAATATTTACGTACTCAACCTCGATATCTAACTGTCTTTTAATCGATCTGAATTACCGCTTTGAGTAGAAAGTCTGTAATTTACTAAAACTGTTTTATAGTTTAGTTTGTATGTTAAGTAACATCAAACGCTAACGAATTACCCGAGTCCTTAATCATTTTCGAGATCGAGGTAATAAATAGGAGCACTGTGTCGTGTGGAAGAGCGTTAACGACATAAAAAACTTTAATTGTCGTGTATTAACTATCAGTTACAACAAATTTCTTTTCATTCTATTCCCACTGCTGCCCCAGAAATCATACTTGGGCTATGCCCTCTTGATATTTTCACAAAAGAAATAACGGCAAAGAGCGTCCTTCGTTTATGAAAAACCGGGATGTAGAAAGTCTATAATACCGGACAGCGTACCATCACCAGGTGGTCTAATGTGAACACGTTCTCCGACTACAACACTGTTTGATCTCAGCGCTGGTGTTATTATCTGAATTTATACCGCAAACTACTTAAATAACTCGAAGTTATATGTGTCGATGATGACGTTCTATTCGATACGTCAATGTTGTGTGTTCTTTTTCGGTTGGCAACATACATATACTTCGCTTTGCAGCTTCGATTTCAATTCTCACAAACGCACTACTGACATCACACTGTGTTCTTCCAATTATTTCTATATAATCGGAATATACAAGCAGTTGAACGAACTTTTGAAAATATGTCCGTCTAACCCTTTAACCGCTGACATCGAAATACGAGGTATTTTGTTATGAGAATTTTGGTTTTAGTAAGATTTAAGGCTGTAAAACATGACTGTGAAGTCCATTTTTCGAAACTAAAATTCCTGAAAGCACTTGGTCAAGAAGGTGAAAGACCGTCTGTAGACTGGATCAGTGGGTGAGATGAAAAAAAAATAAAAGATGTACTGTATAATTCAAGTATAAAAAAAATCGTTTTTATTCAAAATAAATACTCAATTACAGGTAAATACCAATAATGATGAATGAACAATGAATTATTTATCATTGTGATACTTCGTGAAGCAATTTTTTGCTTTGGAAAAACACAAGTGGATGTTGCATTTAGTACAAAACGTGTGTGTGTCGGATGTCAACAAACAATTTTCACGTCTGTTTTTACAAAAATTTTGACAGAAGTAGCTGTAACAGTTAACTTGTTCAGATAAGGCCGCTCAAATCGACACCGTTCGATAGGTAAATTAAGCCGACGAAAAACGTCTTTGGCGGTCAGAGGGTGAAAAATGTTCAGTTGGAAAAGAATCAGACTGTAATGATGACCTTCTGCAGACGGTCTTAGTGGTTAAAGGGCTAATGTTCACATGTGAGTTCTGCGCCATTCTTACAAAAACGATGTTAAAGAAATCGTATGACAGCGCGTCGCCTTGTCTACATGCCTTATTGATATCAAAGGTCTGGGTGAGGTCTTTGCCGACCTTAATGGAGCAGCGTGCATTTTTCATCTTTTTCATCTTGGCTAGAGAGCCAAGCCATCAGTTCCACATTCTGGCCGCACATTTTCCTTCTCAAAAGCGGAGGTTCAGCTCTTCTGTTCTCCTGTATGCCATCAGAATTTGCTTGCCGGCATTCTTCGTCGAACCAGAGTTTTCTTTGTTGTGGTCGAACAGAAATACAAAGGCGACATACCTGATGGCCCCTCGTCTTCTGAACTTGATCCCCCTTCAGAGATTAAGGGACACTCGATCGGAAAAGGTTCTGGCGATCTCTAGCGATTATAGCATTTGTTTTTCCATTTAGTATTAATTATGTGTTTCAAATGGTTACATTTGCTTTGTTTTCTTTTCCAAAATATCATCTTTCTCGCTCAAAATTTCAGACCCAAAAATTGATGGCATACAGATGAATTAATAGACGGATGGACAAACGAAAGAACGGGTCCAAACATTAGCATCGGCGATTTAGTTATCATTCACGAGAACCAAGTTCCACGAATTTTAATTTTAAATGTTAAATACGGATGATCTACACAATACAGAAATGTAATGGAAGTTATCCACATATGTAATAGAGAGTTTACTCTCTAGAACTTAATACGCACTTTTTTTCTGCATTGAACAAAACCTAATACCTGATGCATATTACATTGTTTTTATAAATTATTTTATTGTATATTTACTTACCAACCAACGCTAATATGACGGTCAATAAAGGTGCAATGGGAAATCTTGCCGTTACGTTAAACTCAAGCATTTGAAGTAAATCAACTAGAAAATTAATGGTAAAATATGTTTAGGTAGAAGAAAGAAATCACTAACAAAATTTATCTCATACCAATGAAAACGAAAATCTGATGATGAGAAAACCTCAATAGCATTGATATCGAGAACGTCTGTAAAGTTATATTTAAATTAATAATAATGGACATTTATATCAAAACTACTTACAAAGAGTAACATGACGCAAAACGCTGTAGGATAGGAACTCCAGGCTGCCCACCACATAGAAACAAAACGATAATGCTCTCCTGTGATTACATTTCTTAAATACCCTTTGTTGTCTTCCTGCTCAGCAATAACACGAACCGAAGCCATTAAAAGGTCATCGTATCTGGATCCATAAATATTTTAATAAAATAATTATTTTTCGTTAAATATGTTCATATCAATTAGAACTCACCCCAGAAATTCTTTTAAAAGAAATTTACTAAACGTGTCCCCAAAGCATTGGTTAGTCATTGGATCTAATTGTACCACTCGGACAGGAATTTTAAGACGTTGGCGAGTTGCTTGAGAAAGGCGCAGGTGACCATATTCCAAGGAATACTCCACAATGTAATGATCTTCTACACGAAAAATCAACAATCATTATTAACATACATATATATTATTAAACAATTTTACCATCGTATTCAGGATTTTCGTTTCCGGTGGACTTTTCAGTAGTTTCAGTTTCTTTCCATGTATCTGAGAACACATATTCAAAATACTGCACCACTGTATTATTTGAAGCATAGGGGCCAGCAGCGAAATATCTTTGGCGAAGTTGACCCTTCGATCTCTGTTGATCCCTTTTGAGATATTCCTTGTAATTATTATGATATACCTTGGACTGAGGCCCGATACCGTAGTAGCTAGGAAGAAAAGTATCTACTTAAAATAGTCTATAATAGTTTATTTATAGTAATGTAGGCACCGTGGCTCAAATGGTTAGTGCGATGAACTAAGGAGCAAGGGGTTTCAGGTTCAATCCGTAGACAACACCTAATATTTCTTTCAAGGCTCCACATATCGCGAGCGTTTGACAAACATCTGAGAGTACAACCGTCATGAAAAAGTTTCTCAAATAACAAATTGCCCTTCGGACACGGCATTAAATAGGCCTCTTCCATAATAAACATCGAGACGATATGGTAGGTAGTACCTACCTATGTCAGCAAGCCGTATTGAAACATAATTAGAGCGAAATCGCCATTTTACAACCAAGGCTTTAATGACTTATCGAAGCAGATGCCTGGCTGTCAATAAAGGAATCCGCCTTGGAGACGATGCACGAGTCAGGAAGCCGGTAAAACATGGAAATGGTTAGGGAATAAGGGAAAATCCCCGCTCATCCGCCTCTTTGCTGACCGGGACGTGATTTCTGAAGTTTGCTCTTAAAGTTATACATATATAATTCGTTAGATTACCTACCTTCTTCTTTAGAACTAGACACAGGATCCAACATTCTACGGTAACTTTTCTCAATAACAAAATTGACTCTTTCGGTACGACTCTATCCAAATTGTGTGAATTAGTTTATTCTATAAACGGCAATAAACATAAGATTGTTACAACTGAGCGTATCAAACACAACAAAAACAATTAAAAGTGTTCGAAAGAGACAATTGTTGATAGTATCTAAACGAGTGAAACCTGCAGATGTTTAAACTGTGCCAGCTTTTTATGATGCACAAAATGAAATGTCAAAGGAGGATTTTCCAACCACTAGTGTATATCTAAATAATAACGCTAACGAATGGCATATAATGCCTAGAAAAAAGCCAGAAAATCCAAATAAAAAAATTATTCAAATTGTCGGAAATTATGTGCCGAGTAATGGAATCGAAGTTCTTTCGCATCTTAAATGGCTTCATCTATAGAATCCATACAAGTGAAGTTTAAACTGATAAAAAAAGATGCTGAAATATCTTCATTGAATTTCATTAATTTTAAAACTCGAATCCCCTCTCACAAACAAAACGCCGCTTTAAATTCAAATAGCTCTAAATGTGTATATTAGAGAATTCCGTTTTAAGTCAAAAAACTCTGTGAGCCCAACTGCTCCAGAAAAAATATGAACCAAAATCAAAACAAAAAACAGCTGACGGAGTTCGCAGGAGGCATATGTTCGAAACTCAGTGAATTACAAATCATCATCGATGCACATGATTACGACATGTACTCATGTCACTGAGACTTGGCTTCACCATCACATGGCAAATGAGAAGCTTTTTCACGTGGGAGCTTTGTCATCTTTCGTCTCGATAGTTTCAATATCAACAAGAAGCGCGGTGGAGATGAAATACTTAATGTGCGTCGAAATTCTGCTGCACATGCAGTGAAGTTAGATATTGTTTTTGATGTCAACGTATCGAAACTAGACCAAACTTGTGCTCCTGTTCCTGATATTTGCTGTGGAGGTTTGCTTATATTCCTCTGTTACATCCCCCCGAGGTCAACTGCTGGACTTTACATTCAGCATTGAGAAAAATGTTTTCTACCATCGACAGCGAAAACACGCACTTACATATGTTACATATGTGCTAGAAAACTTCGATGTGGGAAACATTAAATGTATCCAAATCGCAAACGAAAACAGGGTATTGCCAGTATCATTTTTGGCTTAATTGAAGTTAATTATGTGCATAACGATATGAATCAATTACTTGATCTAGTTTTCATTGATGAAAATTTAAATGTTAAAAAGTTATAATTCTAAAGCAATTGAAATTGAAGTTAGCGATATAGTTTTTAAAAATTATGACATATTTCACAATTTAAGAAAATTTAATTTTAAATTTAATTCTAATAATTTTAGCTTGCTAAATATCTATATATATAATCTATAGATTGGCAATACAAGTTTAATCGGAACTCATTACATTATAATTTTAATATATTTTTGGCGCTTTTAATGAAGCGTTAGATGGTTTTATCCCTTGTGTAAATAAGAGAATAAATTCCCACCCACCTTGGTACAATTACCGCCTAAGGTAATTGAAAAACGGTAAAACTAAAGCTCATAAGCTTTTTAAGCAGACTAAGGAAGAGAAGGAATATTCAAACTTCTGTCGCCTCAGGAAGGAATTTATATTTGGAAATATTTCACTAGAATGTATTCACATTCACTTGAAGCGAATCTAAAACGTTCTCCTAAAAGATTTTGGAATTATATAAATTTGAAAAGAAATAGTGTTGGTTTTCCTTCATTAATGCGATACAAAGATCCGATTTTCAACCCGGATTTTTTGGTGGCCAATCTAGTTGAATTTACCAATTTTTGTATTTTAACTCAAGAAAAGCATGGGCAAATTGATGTTGTATACACTGACTTTGTCAAAGCATTTAGAATATTAATATATTGCTTTTTAAATTAAAATTATATGACTTTGATGGAACAATACTTAAATGGTAAGCAAATCGTCAACTTAAGCAATAACTTATCAAAGTGTACCTATAGGCAGTTTATTTTTGAACCTTCTTAATTTTTAGTTTTTGTTAATGATTTGCCCAACATTTTTAGAAACTGTCGTTGTCTAATGTATCCGGATGATGTAAAAATTTGCAAAATAGTATCGTCAATGCAAGGTTGTATAGATTTTCAAAAGAAATTGAATGCATTCCAGACATGGTCGATGGAATTGAATTTAAACAAATGTGCCATCATGACATATAGTAGAAGTTTATATCCGACCATGGGAATCTATAAAATCGGTGCCATTTTTTCCAAAACTCATATGTGATATGTACATTTGGGGTTTTGTAAAGAGATACTCTTCAGATTTTAGAGATCCTTATACAATTAAATCCCTTTATTGGTCCTTAGTACGTCCAATCTTAGAGCATTGCTCAATAGTCTGGAAACCAGTGATGTTCTTCTATTTGCTCTTAGACATTTTGCTATAAACAATGACGTTTTACTTTACAAGCTCTTAGGCATACAATAGTAAGAACAAAGACGAAAAGTTTTTAGCATTATGTTATGGCTATTAATAGTGCGAATTGACTTTCTTTTATTAATATACTTATACGCCCCTTCTAGGACACTAAGATCAAGATTTGAGTTGCTTCACTGTATTGTTTTTGCTCAACGAGAACCCATTTCACGTTGGTGTACTTCATTTAATTCTTTATATCAATAGAACCAACTTACAGTCCATTTTTTTTTTCAAAATTTTGAATATTTTTTTTTTATTATTATAAATATAAATTTTATCAATCATTAAATCTAATCTGTTGATGTATTTAAATCGTAGATTAAAATAAAATATATAAAAAAAAAAAAATTTTATTATCAGTTCATGTAAACTATTATCTTTACTTACAAATTATCTTGAAGATTTTTCAGCAGCAATCTATCTAGTCGGGCGGATTCCAATTGAGCTCTGTGTTTATCTAAATTGGCCAGAACTTCCACTCTGTAAAAAAAAAACAAAAAATTTAATTTATATTAATTAATTATGTGCATATTAGTATCTTCAAGATGTTTGCTTAAAAATAATGATTTTAAAATTCTCAAATGCCTTAAAAAAAGTTAGTACACCGAACGCTTTAATTATTTAGTTGAAATTATTGTAAGGAACACGCGTGTCATAACGTCTGGGTATTTATGTGGCGTTTTGATACTCATACTCATAATAAATATCTTTAACAACTAACAACATCCATGTTGAGATGATATGTGCATATTTGAACTTCACTAAGAACTTGGTAAAAAACGCAAACGCCACCCCAAAAATATTCGAAAAAATTCATTAACGTGTTAAAACTTTTAGATGAATGTATTCATGTTAGACATCTGTCATAAATGTTTTATAACTAGTTCCAAGGCATTAAGTCTTATTTCAAGTACTCTAAGTATCGTACTCATGGCTTGAAAAGTTAAATGAATTAATTATTTGCCATTTGATTATTGAATGAGGTTTTCACTTATAAACTCATTCACAGCACATTTAGGTCAATGTACTGTTAAGTGTTCACTATAGTGAATATATTTAATAATATAATATTAAAAAATAATATAATATTTGAACAGTGAAGTGGAATTATTGTTAGACATAATTAATGAAGCAATAAATAACGCAAAAACATAGAATGACAGTGAACAGCTTCTGTTGACTATGCTATCGCTGTGGAAGTCTGCATATTTCGAATATCCGACATAGGACATCTTAAAAGATGGGTTTTAATCAATTTAAATTAAAGAAATTTATATCAGATTCATCACAATTCATAATTAGGACGCCCTTATCCAGTCAGGGTTCACATTGGGAAGAAAAAAATCAACGTCCGACCAAAGACATCATTAGTTATTGCATGTTAACAATGCAATTCATGCTACTGCATTCACCTCACTACCGTCAAAACAAACAACCTCATCACTCGTGTTTCATGTGTGTGATTTACCAGCGTTTCGAATCAACCAAGCGCAACCGATTCCGCATGGAAATGACGATGCAATAAGATTACGAGGCATAGCAATTCTTATTCGTTTTGTACTAAACTGTGCATTTTTCGTAACTTTTAAATGTGTAAATGTTTCATATTTTCATGACGTAAAACTATAAAAGCCACTTGCCTCAATCCGCGTCCACTCTACCCGATGAAGGAAGATCCAGAGGACTGTCTATTTTAATACCAGGATATTTCTTAATCACTCCATACGAAAGGAGTCTAACCGAGCTCAAATCAAACTACTTGGACAGGTAGGATAAATCTGATTTAACTTACTCCTATAAAATATTATTGCCACACACTATTTATCATACCTTAGAAAGGAGATAATAAAAGGCCTTCCTGTGCCCGGCAGGATTCTGTTTTATATTTTTCCTGGCCAAATCCATCTTCATCTCGCCAAACCAAAAAAGACCAAGATTATTGGGGAAAATGGGAGATCAAAATTATCACCTTGTGTAAGGGATAGTGCAGCGAAATAGCATTTAAAAATACATGTTATATTTTATGTCAGCAAGCTCCTGCCAGTGATTTCAATTCTGGGAGTAGATAACCCAAGGGGGTGGTTAGTGCGTTTGACTACGGGGCAAGGGGTTCGAGTTCCAGCCAAAGCACCTAAAAGTTTTTTCACGGCCCACCTCTTGCGTCAGCTAAACACCCGAAATTATAACTGTCATGAGAAAGCTTCTCAAAAAACAAATTACCCTTCGGACATGGCATTAAACAGAAGGCAGCCTCTATTTGTGCAAAGATAATAACACGCATAACAACAGCGGTTGTGATAAGCTGGGCCCTGTTGCACTGAAATTTGTTTGCAATCCCAATGGGCAAACGATTTGAAGTAGTTAGATGTTGAGGTTTCTTTTGGGAACATTGGGATCTATTCGAGGACAATGGACAATTTTGGTATCAGAAAACGAATATCTCAAAGTTGTAACACCTCTTGCAATAATAACGAAAATACTGATTTGCCCTCAAGAAGTCCAAATCAATACCCATCATCTTTTCACAAATTTAATTGGATATAACAGAATTTATAGATACGAGCTATCGGTTTCCCTGCCAAATTCGTCAGATTGTTGAAAACGAAGATGAAGAAGTCCCACTGCCCTATCAAGGTCATAACAATCTCACCGATCTCTCACGCAATGGCATGTGTTATTTAAACGCACTACCTCTAAGAATTGTGCGAAACTCACAACCCAATAGTTTATGCAACTAGCAACTCAACGGATATTTTCCGGTGGTGTGTTCGTTAGTATTGAAAAGAAAACTGCCAAAATAGGCTTAGTGGCAAACGAGTGTAAAACTAAGTATATGCTGTCAACAAGATGTAATACACAACATATGTGAATCGAGCAGTTTCGATTGATATAACTTCGAGATAGTAAGGGACTTTGTCTACCTCGGTTGTAAATTCTGAAAATTACATTTCAGAAGACTTGAAGGAGGAGTAGCTCTTGCCAATCGCTGTTTTTTTGGCCTGATAAGGCAATTGAGTTGTACAGCCCTATCCCGAAGAACTAAGGAAACTCTATATAAGACCTGGATCATCCTAGTCTTGCTTTATGGCACTGAAGCTTAGGCTCTATCTAAAGCGGATGAAATTCTCAGTGAGTGGAATTGCTATCGTAGAGTACGCATTCCTTTTACTATAATTCATGGTTATTACAACTATAAAAAAAAGTGAACGGACATGACTCGATCATTTTTGCTATAGGGTTTATCTCGATTATTTCTCTGTTCCATACTGTGTATCAAACATAATATAGTCCGTATGTTATTCGCTGACTGAATTGTAAATTAACAAGATTCATCAATATAGCAACAAAAGAAATTATTAGTACGCGAACCTATCGAGCAGATCTACATTTTACATCGAGAACTTACCGCAGTACTCCATCTCTGGGCCAGTCCTTTACATGTTGCAAACATGTTGCTGGGTTTTTTATAAATGTTACGTGTATATAGACCAGAGCAAAGAAGAATACCAAAGCCTTCAGAAGGATGATCAGCTCCAAGGCTCTTTGCATAGGCCTAAAAACGAGACAATTTTATTGCAAGCTAATAGGCGAACATGTATTCATACTTGGGAAATATCTGAGCATAGAGCAGCGCAGCCTTGAAATAAATCGCATGGAATAATCTATCCCTGACGTTTATCAATGCATTCTGTAAATAAACAGTAATTAGATGGAGACACATAATCCGTATAAGAATAATCCCTTACTTGAGTGTTTCTGTTTCGATTATTTTGGTTGTTGATTACGGGCGGTGAGATGATTACATCTGGGTTGTTTCCATTCTCCGGTCGCGGCAAATTCGGATTAGCTGGTTGAGACATTTTTTTAAATTCCCTGTCACTGCTTTTAGTAGGTGTGCTGTAGAATGATGTGTTTTATATGGATACCCTCATGCGCATCATTGTTGTCTGCTGATCCTGTTGACCAACAAAAATATATATCATGAGTTGACTGGCAGCCATTTGCGAAACTTAAAATTGTTCGAAAACAAAGTATTCTCCAAGATAACAGCGGATTCCAGTGGAGGTGTATTCCTCAACTCATCGTTCTGCTAATTATCATAATTTAGTTTCCTGACTGCTTGGTTTATAATTTGGCTTCCGAAACAATGACGCAATTAATTAGTTTTATTTTTGACCGACCTTTGGTTTAGAATCAAGAGCTTGAGCTGCAGACCAAGTATAGCGTTGCGAATATTTGTATTAAAGAAAAACGTCGCACAAAAATCTTTTATATTGCAACTTGCAGTAGTGAAAAAATTTAGCAAATTGTGCTTCAACTCGCAGCCGTAAAAAATATTGACAGCTGTCAAATGTATTTAGATTCGTGGAAGAAAGAAAGAGAGAGGATATTCATAAAATGTCAAAACAACCTCATCACCAGGTTTGTGATTACTAAACCTCCATAAGTTACTCTAGTGAGCGCTAGATGTCGGTGAATTATGAACAAAATGCTTTAGCCAACCTTTCAACCATATGTAAAATAGTGCACTGATTATATAACAAGTTTCATATCCACCGGATATGAGTAGTCCGAAAAAGTGAATTAAATCGAATTGACTTGATTATATCGCTCAATTACGGAAAACGAGTTTAAAGTTTTTAATCCACTACCACCTTGCAGAGGGGAGTAATGGCATTTTCTCTTCTAACGCGGAGATATTAATATGAAATACACACAATATAAAAAATGATAAAATGAATAAGTCTCCATAATTAACTCAAAAAGGAGATTTTGACAGTCTTTGAACCGCTCCGGCATCTCACGGGTGCAATTTACTAATGAAGAAAATAAGAAGTCCCCTTATCAAAAAAATATTAAATACGTTTATTTTATAACACATACATACTTACATATGTCTCTATCTCCAGTGGTTTAGGCTGCGCGATGTCTGTCTGTCAGGCCAATTAATTATGTTCATGTAAGAGTTGCTGCAGTTGCGCATTAATCCCTCGCTTTTCCACACGACTAATGGCATAACGCTGTGTTCAGAATTCATTTCTCTTGCACGATGGTGAATTTGTGCTTGAATCTGTAAAATTGAAAACAAATTCGGTAAAACGTTAGTTGATGTTTGCATGTGTCATATGCTTTGCTATGTGATGTGTGTTGTTAAGTCGAAAAAATAATTTACCTTAAAAGTTAGGTAAAAACCTCCTTCTTCGAGAACATTTGCCCTAAATGATGTCATTTGGAAGGAACTATTATAATTTTGTATATTCTATTTTGAATTGATCTTTCTTCTTTTTTAGTAGTATCGAAAACCCAGACTCGGAACAATGTGATTGCATGTATATGTGATTATGATTGTGGCTCTGCTAAACCTCATTCATCTAGACGTGGCGTTGAGTTTGGGAAAATATTTATACGTATGCCGTTGACAGCATTGGGGCCTTATTTTGTATTCCTTTCGGATTCGGATTGCGATTCGAAAATGGAATCCGATTCTAAAATAAATTCGTATTTAGTATGATTTTCGGGTTGGGTGTAAATACTTCCAAGTCAAAACCAAACATTTCCAAAAGTCAGATTGTCAAAACAAATTGCAAACAGTGTTTGAGGATGACGAAGGACGATTGGAAAGTATCGAACGGAGAGGATCCTTCTAACATTATAGCACCGAGAAATGAGAGGAGAGACATTTCATTTACTATTTAATCTATTCAAATACTATGACGAATATGTTGTATAACATTGCATAGAACAAATCTCTTTACTAGATCTGTGTAGACCAAGGCTATGAATTCTGCAGGTTTCGTGTGTCGGCATTTGGCCGCCTCCTGTGTCCAATAAAACACGATTTTTATTTTTAAATATATATTCGAATTTGAAATATACATTTACTTACTTACATTTTGTCTTAAAATTCTTTTGAAAATCCAATAGCAAGAAACCTTTCGAATGAATATCCGGAAAAGGATATGATTTTGATAAGCGTTTTCGAAATACAAAATTTGAAATTTCCTTCTAGAAAATGCCAATTTTTCGAATACATTAACTTTAGAAACGAAATACAAAATAAGGCTCGGCTACATCGAGTGAATGGACAATAATGCTCCAGCAAAGACGATCTTCAAATCACAGCCCACGAGTTCGAGACGATAAGGAACCGAACGTCCCTTTGAAGGATCAAGCAATCGCAGATGCCAGAGCGCTTAGTCCAGACAACTGGAAGCAGCATGTCCTGGATCGAAGAGAGTGGAAGGCTGGCTGGATACATTTAGGTCCAGTTTGCAAAAAGCGTGTTTTAGTATATTTTTAGTTTCTACCCACAATCGTTTATTTTTTATAACGCCTGTTATTATTTAGGGTATACTTTCTACCAGATTCTGAATGGTTTCCCTCGGATTTCTTGACCATTCAGCCTAAAGTTTTAGCCACAACTCATCTAAATTCGGCGGTCCTCTTCTAATCTCACCCGTTTTTCCCAAGTATTCAATTGAATTTAAATCCGAGCTTTGTCCTGGTCAGCCCATAGTCTGACAAGCCTGATATTTAAGCCAATTTTTGACGATTTTATTGTATGCTTGTGGTCGCCGTCCTGTTGAAAAGTGAGTTACTCCGTTGGATAAGCGCAGTCCTCAACCAAATCGGCCAAATTGCTCTGGAGAATATCCACATAATTGTCCCCTTTCATAATCCCCTTTATTTTAACCAACGGACTACCATGCCACCAAGTAAAACAGCCCCAAACCATCAAACCTCCTCCACCTGTTTTACGGTTTGTTACGTGTTACGTGGTGTCTTTGAAAGGTACATATGCATTAAAAGTGGATCAGACGATGACAGGTCTGTAACACTTCTTGTACCTATGAATGAAGGTACTAGTCACTTCTTGTACTTACATATGTGAAGGGACCACTGTAAGGGCTGCCTAACTGTTAGCTTAGCATTACTTTGTTGTCAAAAAATTAAAATAAAAAACGCAGTACATCACAAATTTAAAATAAATTTATTCAGCCATAATAATTGTAAATCATAGTAGTTCATTGTTAATTTTTGTTTTGCTTGTGTTGCATGTGGAGAACTTATGAGTTATAATAATAATTCAATTTACAATCAGTTTTTTTTATAGCGTTTTCTTTGCTTTTAGGAATTGACATATATTTACTCTTTGCATAATAGATAACAGCATTAGTAATGGTGATTTTTTTTTTTTTTTTTTTGTTATTCTTACTCATTTTTGTTTTACATTTATTCGATAGGAATTGGACAATAGTAGGTTATGTGGACATTGTGGACTCTTGGGTGATGGGGGAAGGGAGTGGTAAAACTCACATATACATATATGTATGTATGAAAAGAATACTAGGTGTTTCGTGTTCATTGTACGTGTCTGTGTGTGTGGGTGTGTAGGTTCTTGTGAAATCGGTGTACAATTGGATAGTTAAACAGGGGCGGAATAAATATACTCATATGAGGGTGTATATAAATTGACATTATCTACTTTATATTGATTTTAGTTTACAATTACACTCATCAATCGTTGACTCTTTTGAATTGCTGTGCGGCAAACAAAGTATATACTATGAGTATATCAATGGTATTATTTGTAGTTTAAAGCTTAAAGTGTGGCTCTGTATGTTAGGGTAATATTACGGATAAATTAAACTCAGATATATGAGAAGCTGGTGTTTAACTATATTTGAACTGGTGTTGAACTATATTCCAACAACAAAAGCATATCAATAAATGCACAGTGGGAAAATGATTTACACCTAGTAAAAAATTTTAACCAATATTACACAACATGTAAAAGCTTTTCGTTCAGATGCCTTAATCACTTGAATGTCGGGCCTATTTGGGATAAAGATTGAGTTAAATTCGACAATTTTCTTACATTTGTATCCCCATATATGGATGTATGTAGATACAGATGCACACATTATACATTCGGCAACTTGAGGTGTCGAAAATTTCGTATTGGAAACTTAGATGCGGTTCTTTTTATGATTTTGTTTCTGTTTCCCCATAACGATTAAGTGCTTGCATATGTTTTGGAAGTTCAAAAACTAAAATGTCGAAATGGTGACAAATGCATTATACAAACTTATAGAAGTATGTAGATCAGCTTTTCGTAAAAGTATTCGTTTCTTACATTTAACGAGGAATTGTTTACCAAACAAGGGCGAAATTGTTAATAGTAATTAATAATAAATAATTTTAAGAGTACTAGGCAATATTTCGAACTTACAGGCTAGGCACAAAAGCCACTAAGAAGGATCTCGTTTCGTACTAAAAAGTAGAAGGACAAATTAGAATTCAAAGGATGAAATGCCGAAAGAAAGTAAAATAAAATTGCATGCATACATACCTGGAAAAAAGTGCTTATCAATAGACACAAGAGAAATGTATGGTTAAAAAATGTAGAAAACCAGAATGCTGCACGCAAAACTTAAAGAATCAACGTCACTTTTTTGTCTATAGATATATGTAGGTATAAATCAAGTTTACACTGACAATATACTTGAATGATAGTATTCGTAATTCTAGTCTTGATTTGCATACATTAGACACCACCACAAACTTTATGTTACATAAGAATATGTTTGTTTTAAATTAAGTATTATTTTGATTTTCTTATTAAACTTCGTACAAAAATGTCGCCTATACATATTTATTTAGTATATATATATTTTTATAAATTAATATATATTTTATTACTATTACTTTTCCCTTTTTCCATGTTATTCGTCGTTTAAATATTTCCGCCTACTAACACCATCATCGATATACATATGTATTATTGTTCCTCAATGATAGAAAGTATTTGTTATAACGACGACGACGAGACATAAGAATATAATATCTTCAACTCCTCACCTTAGCGTTGTATTTAATAATTTTTTTTTATATAAATAAGCTACGTTAGATTTTTGTCTAATTGTTGGTGGTTGATCAGTGTTTATCATTATTATTTGTTTTCGTCTGTATACATTTACAAATGATATTTTTTTTACGCATTGTTCTACTCTATCGCCTTATTTAATTATATCCCTCTTTTTTTATTTTAGTTTTTATTATTTTTTACATTATTTTTAGGTTTTTCTTTGGTTTTGTATAAATATCTCTAGAAAACAATTATTTAATAATTTTTATTATTTGACTAATTGAAGAAAATGATATATAGGTTTTCTGTTTGTTTTTTTTTTTGTAGATCACAAATAGCGTTATATCTTTTTTTTAATGAAATTACGTTCATGTCTATAAAGGTATTAGACGTCTAAAAAGTTAGCTTAACCTATCGACGCAAAACACAAATAAATGTACGGCTTACAAAAGAATGTTTATGTTTGCAGATTTTAGTTTGTTTTGTTTGCTTTGTCTTCTCATTTTTACTGTTTTATTTCTATTGCGGCTAGTTTTTTTTATTTTTTTTTTTTAATTTTTTGCGAAATGGGATTACGATGAACAAATTTAGTATTCCTGGTATTGTACAAACTTAATACAATAAAACATAATATTGTACTAACGTCAAACGTGTTGACTATTTAAGAATTTTCAGAGGATTCCGGTTTCGACGTTGTGCGCTGTACCAAGAGTAGCCGGATCAAAATTCAGTTTCAGTTCTCCTGCTAGTACGATCTCTGATATACATCCAACCATTCCGGTGAAGTACCTTCTTCTTGTAAAGTAAGCAACGTCGGTCATACCACCTAGAAGAAAATTATTCGATTTGTTAAAAACGTTCTACAACATTTATTATAAAATACAATATTTTTAGGCATCTACATGTGACATTTATGTATGTACATATGTGACACCCACGCTTAAGTGAGTGAGCTAAATTGCAATTGAGAAACCGCACCTTTTTTTATAGTAGAGTACGTAAAAGGTCTATAAAATGCTGCCAACTATGCTGATGGTGATTGCTCACTACCGCATCAAATCATAGACTGCCCACAGCCCACGAGTTCGAGACGATAAGGAACCGAACGTCCCTTTGAAGGATCAAGCAATCGCAGATGCCAGAGCGCTTGGTCCAGACAACTGGAAGCAGCATGTCCTGGATCGAAGAGAGTGGAAGGCTGGCTGGATACATTTAGGTCCAGTTTGCAAAAAGCGTGTTTTAGTATATTTTTAGTTTCTACCCACAATCGTTTATTTTTTATAACGCCTGTTATTATTTAGGGTATACTTTCTACCAGATTCTGAATGGTTTCCCTCGGATTTCTTGACCATTCAGCCTAAAGTTTTAGCCACAACTCATCTAAATTCGGCGGTCCTCTTCTAATCTCACCCGTTTTTCCCAAGTATTCAATTGAATTTAAATCCGAGCTTTGTCCTGGTCAGCCCATAGTCTGACAAGCCTGATATTTAAGCCAATTTTTGACGATTTTATTGTATGCTTGTGGTCGCCGTCCTGTTGAAAAGTGAGTTACTCCGTTGGATAAGCGCAGTCCTCAACCAAATCGGCCAAATTGCTCTGGAGAATATCCACATAATTGTCCCCTTTCATAATCCCCTTTATTTTAACCAACGGACTACCATGCCACCAAGTAAAACAGCCCCAAACCATCAAACCTCCTCCACCTGTTTTACGGTTTGTTACGTGTTACGTGGTGTCTTTGAAAGGTACATATGCATTAAAAGTGGATCAGACGATGACAGGTCTGTAACACTTCTTGTACCTATGAATGAAGGTACTAGTCACTTCTTGTACTTACATATGTGAAGGGACCACTGTAAGGGCTGCCTAACTGTTAGCTTAGCATTACTTTGTTGTCAAAAAATTAAAATAAAAAACGCAGTACATCACAAATTTAAAATAAATTTATTCAGCCATAATAATTGTAAATCATAGTAGTTCATTGTTAATTTTTGTTTTGCTTGTGTTGCATGTGGAGAACTTATGAGTTATAATAATAATTCAATTTACAATCAGTTTTTTTTATAGCGTTTTCTTTGCTTTTAGGAATTGACATATATTTACTCTTTGCATAATAGATAACAGCATTAGTAATGGTGATTTTTTTTTTTTTTTTTTTGTTATTCTTACTCATTTTTGTTTTACATTTATTCGATAGGAATTGGACAATAGTAGGTTATGTGGACATTGTGGACTCTTGGGTGATGGGGGAAGGGAGTGGTAAAACTCACATATACATATATGTATGTATGAAAAGAATACTAGGTGTTTCGTGTTCATTGTACGTGTCTGTGTGTGTGGGTGTGTAGGTTCTTGTGAAATCGGTGTACAATTGGATAGTTAAACAGGGGCGGAATAAATATACTCATATGAGGGTGTATATAAATTGACATTATCTACTTTATATTGATTTTAGTTTACAATTACACTCATCAATCGTTGACTCTTTTGAATTGCTGTGCGGCAAACAAAGTATATACTATGAGTATATCAATGGTATTATTTGTAGTTTAAAGCTTAAAGTGTGGCTCTGTATGTTAGGGTAATATTACGGATAAATTAAACTCAGATATATGAGAAGCTGGTGTTTAACTATATTTGAACTGGTGTTGAACTATATTCCAACAACAAAAGCATATCAATAAATGCACAGTGGGAAAATGATTTACACCTAGTAAAAAATTTTAACCAATATTACACAACATGTAAAAGCTTTTCGTTCAGATGCCTTAATCACTTGAATGTCGGGCCTATTTGGGATAAAGATTGAGTTAAATTCGACAATTTTCTTACATTTGTATCCCCATATATGGATGTATGTAGATACAGATGCACACATTATACATTCGGCAACTTGAGGTGTCGAAAATTTCGTATTGGAAACTTAGATGCGGTTCTTTTTATGATTTTGTTTCTGTTTCCCCATAACGATTAAGTGCTTGCATATGTTTTGGAAGTTCAAAAACTATGTCAAAATGTCGAAATGGTGACAAATGCATTATACAAACTTATAGAAGTATGTAGATCAGCTTTTCGTAAAAGTATTCGTTTCTTACATTTAACGAGGAATTGTTTACCAAACAAGGGCGAAATTGTTAATAGTAATTAATAATAAATAATTTTAAGAGTACTAGGCAATATTTCGAACTTACAGGCTAGGCACAAAAGCCACTAAGAAGGATCTCGTTTCGTACTAAAAAGTAGAAGGACAAATTAGAATTCAAAGGATGAAATGCCGAAAGAAAGTAAAATAAAATTGCATGCATACATACCTGGAAAAAAGTGCTTATCAATAGACACAAGAGAAATGTATGGTTAAAAAATGTAGAAAACCAGAATGCTGCACGCAAAACTTAAAGAATCAACGTCACTTTTTTGTCTATAGATATATGTAGGTATAAATCAAGTTTACACTGACAATATACTTGAATGATAGTATTCGTAATTCTAGTCTTGATTTGCATACATTAGACACCACCACAAACTTTATGTTACATAAGAATATGTTTGTTTTAAATTAAGTATTATTTTGATTTTCTTATTAAACTTCGTACAAAAATGTCGCCTATACATATTTATTTAGTATATATATATTTTTATAAATTAATATATATTTTATTACTATTACTTTTCCCTTTTTCCATGTTATTCGTCGTTTAAATATTTCCGCCTACTAACACCATCATCGATATACATATGTATTATTGTTCCTCAATGATAGAAAGTATTTGTTATAACGACGACGACGAGACATAAGAATATAATATCTTCAACTCCTCACCTTAGCGTTGTATTTAATAATTTTTTTTTATATAAATAAGCTACGTTAGATTTTTGTCTAATTGTTGGTGGTTGATCAGTGTTTATCATTATTATTTGTTTTCGTCTGTATACATTTACAAATGATATTTTTTTTACGCATTGTTCTACTCTATCGCCTTATTTAATTATATCCCTCTTTTTTTATTTTAGTTTTTATTATTTTTTACATTATTTTTAGGTTTTTCTTTGGTTTTGTATAAATATCTCTAGAAAACAATTATTTAATAATTTTTATTATTTGACTAATTGAAGAAAATGATATATAGGTTTTCTGTTTGTTTTTTTTTTTGTAGATCACAAATAGCGTTATATCTTTTTTTTAATGAAATTACGTTCATGTCTATAAAGGTATTAGACGTCTAAAAAGTTAGCTTAACCTATCGACGCAAAACACAAATAAATGTACGGCTTACAAAAGAATGTTTATGTTTGCAGATTTTAGTTTGTTTTGTTTGCTTTGTCTTCTCATTTTTACTGTTTTATTTCTATTGCGGCTAGTTTTTTTTATTTTTTTTTTTTAATTTTTTGCGAAATGGGATTACGATGAACAAATTTAGTATTCCTGGTATTGTACAAACTTAATACAATAAAACATAATATTGTACTAACGTCAAACGTGTTGACTATTTAAGAATTTTCAGAGGATTCCGGTTTCGACGTTGTGCGCTGTACCAAGAGTAGCCGGATCAAAATTCAGTTTCAGTTCTCCTGCTAGTACGATCTCTGATATACATCCAACCATTCCGGTGAAGTACCTTCTTCTTGTAAAGTAAGCAACGTCGGTCATACCACCTAGAAGAAAATTATTCGATTTGTTAAAAACGTTCTACAACATTTATTATAAAATACAATATTTTTAGGCATCTACATGTGACATTTATGTATGTACATATGTGACACCCACGCTTAAGTGAGTGAGCTAAATTGCAATTGAGAAACCGCACCTTTTTTTATAGTAGAGTACGTAAAAGGTCTATAAAATGCTGCCAACTATGCTGATGGTGATTGCTCACTACCGCATCAAATCATAGACTGGAACTAATTTAAAAAAAAAAACATGGTTTATGTTTTGAAAGGCACCTTAAATATGACTTATAAGGATTGATCTTGATCGAATACCTGTTTGTTTTATAAATGAGGGATGACTTTCTTTAAGACATTTTTGATTTTCGATTATCTTACAGCAAATTCTTAAAAGTACTGTAAAGATAAGATTTCGTTTAGATACACATATTCACAGATTCACCTTAGCAGCTCTCTAGTAGGAATTGGCTTCAAATATTGTCAAGAGGAACATAATATGAATATTCACAGAAATCATTTCTTCTGCTTTTTGTAATTGTACTATCGAGGGACTTTGAAATTTCTACTTATACAGTATTTCTTAACTCTTTCTTTCGTTTCACCTTTTTGCAAACAAATGCACAGCAAGTTTAATAATACAAGTCCTTTGGACTTTGATTGGTTTGTGATTAATTTAATACAAAATAACCAGAGGTTAAAGAGAATAAATTGGTGTGCCGGATCGGTTTTTTATGAGAGCGAGTTCTCTTTAAGAGATCGTTAGAGTAAGGTCATGTTTCTCCAGAAGCTTTCATCCATCTTGACACCCTTGGGTACATCCAGGATAGGAAAATGTGCCTGCGTTTTATCATGCTTACCATAGGGCAAGAGACAAGTTGATAATGTATGAATCGCGTTTCGACTCAGGTACAGCTGGCACCCTTTTGCAGATAGAACATGTTCATTTCTGAATGAAGTGACAAGTTTCAGGTCAATCCAGACAAATACTTCTGGCTGAACTGGACTGTTTAGCTTAAAATCTCGATAATGTTGACAAGACTCTGGACTGACAGTAATATTGTAGAGATTCAATATTTAGAGTTGATTTTGAATATTATGAATTTAACAAAAACGGCAAAGAAATACTCAAATGTTCAAGGCTTTGATTTCAAATTTAAATTAAGTAACAAATTATAAATGGAACTAGTACTATTCTATTACTGGTATATTTATTATTATATTTTGACATTCAGACGTGACTTAAACTATTAAACCATTGATTCTTATGGCGATTAGATATACTTTATAGGTTTTATCTCGATTATTTCTCTGTGTTACAAATATCTATAATTCTTAATATATCCTTCAGATAAGCTACATGTACAAACTGACCGATTTCCTCGGCAGTATGATGATTTTCGCTGGTCACACTAAGCTTTAATGGGGAACAGAATTGGCCAGAAACAAAGAAGAATGATTTCCTTCTCTGCAAAAATCATTGGCAAAAAGACCTAACCTTCTTGCGTGCTTGCCTATAAAACAGTTTCCAGTTATGACACCTATTGTAATGTCTATGTGCAGTCTATTAAGAGAGTTTAAGTTTCTAGGGCATTTTAAAACCACTTTTGGCCAAATTTATTTTGTTGCTAAAGAAATTGATCCCCTGTCCTCTGTATTATCTACTTTATCCCTAATTGGATAAAACACTTTGTCCGGCGATATAGGAAGAGTTGCATATTCATCCCTGGAATATCACTTTGCCACAGCACCCAATGCAGGTGAATGTTGAACTGCTCCGTCATCTTCATAAGAGACGAAATGTAGTTAAGAGCTATTTTAGTAGCGATGTCAAGACTTTGTTAGCGGCTGGTCTATTAGAGAAGATGCAGATATCCTTTACGGATGACACGTTTTCCTTAAGCCAATATCTGACTTCTTTAATTACCATAATTTCCGTATGGAACACGCTACAGTGATTTAGAAAACGAGAGGAGAACCTAATATTAAGACTGTCATATAATACACAAACACTAATACCGTTCTTCTTTCGGTATAGAAGTGAATCGACTCATCTTCTAAAGTTGTGACCAAGGAGGGGCCAGAGTGATCTGCAGGGGATGGTGACAGTAAAACTTCTGATGGGCTGATGTAGTCTTTTATTTTTGTTCAGAATGGAGGCATGGCTAAAACCTTTTCTTGATCATTCCAGGGTCTGATTTGAATGGTTTGATGCTATGGATTACCCAACGGAAGAATTACGTGAATAATTTTTTTTTTGACACCTGCGTGCGAGGTGGGTGCTCTGCAAGTTTAGAGATTCCTAGCTGGAAGTCGCCCAATGCTTTCTTAATGTATCTGACTACTTCTATTTTGCCACAAAATTTTTTTTTAGAAATACGCTTGGCTGTTCTAATTCCTTTTTTATATGTATGTGTCTAAGGATGCCTTGCACAGGTTCTAATCTAGGTCTCTTGTACTTTTAGTATTATTGAATAGTTTTCTACACTTGCTCCTTAGCGAACCTAAATCTACAGACTACCATTGTGGCTTCTTCTTACCCCGGGGTTGTATCAAGGGGCAGGAAAATGTTTACAACTCTTTAGTTGTACATATGTTTTAAGATGTCCATATGTACATATGTTTATATACATATATCTATATGTAGTTATATCGTCTGAAAATGTGAGTGACACCAACTAAATTAGTTCAATCACGAGAGCCAATTTTCAAATCTCTGCACACAGATTCGATATGACCCAAACTTTAAAAATTAAGTAATCGCGAATGTCACAACGACATGTCTTGTTAGTTTGATGGAATGTGTTTGCGGTATTAGTATGTTGTGGAAACCTATTAAGTACATACTTATGTACGTACATACATAGGTACATAGTAAGTCATGTGGTAAAAAATCTAAAATATAAAATCATTAAATTAAACATCATCATTTTGATGCAACTGATTGGTATGCGAACCAAACGAAATTCGATCAATAAAAATAGTCCACAAATCACAAACTTTTAAAAAATGACAGGAGCCTTATGAAACTCTAAATCTCGCACGAGTTTTCTATACCTAAAAGTGTAAACACTAAATTATTGAAAGCATACTACACGAATTGCTTTCCCTTCGCTAGATGCAGAGAACGCAGCCAAACGGAAATGTAAAACAAATTATTTCCTCCCCAATCAATTTAAAATCGATCGGATTGCTTCTACCATAATGTTTGTTTTTCAGGCGCGACCCGACCTATAGATTACTATATTTTCAAGTTCACATAACCAGGCACAAACAACCCTTATGAACAACTTACCCACATAGAGCCCGGTATCCGTATTCAATTGTCTTAACTTTCCTGGCGACCTCTGCACAACGGACTTCCGACCGTCCACCTCCAGAAAGCCTTCTTGAGAATTCCTGCGAACAAACAAATAAACAGAATACATAACAATGCACGTCTAAGCACATCGAATTAAACACCTCTCCCACCTGATTGCCCGCACCCTGTGCCAAAGGCCGTCACTGACTTTGGTTGCATTGAATTGGACGTTGGCCTCCCCTGAGCCTAAATTATAGCGCAGATGTAGATACCTGAAATAACCAACAATGATGAGATGAGAAATGAAATAGAATGTCCCATGAAAACGTACCCGTTTTCGATGCCTAGCGACAGGTAGTCATCAGTGTCGAGGGCACTCTGTCGGCCGGTCCACAGGATAACCCCATTCCTCGAATGTGTTTTGATTCGCAGATTTAAATCAATTTTATAGCTTATAATTTGACTCATTGTCTCAGCGTCATTGTAGTGGAAGTAGCTATCCGTGCCGGTGAAGCATGCCCCTAAACTTTTTCTAATTACAGGCTCCTGTTTGGCGACTGACTCAAAATTGACGCCTGTTCTTGACTCTAATGTGTCTGTCGAGATTGTTGAGAGGCTATCGTCGCTGTTTTTCATTATACGTTTCATGTCCTGGAAAAGTTCTTTTGTGTGGTAATCCCCTTCATCTATGTCTAGAGCGTCACCAATAACGATCCCATCGTCAGTTTGACTCTTGGTCGGCGTAGGTTCGTGTAGAGGCCTCCTTTCATTATAATAATTGTTGTGTTTTTTATGGTACTTCCAGCGATGGGACGGCCTTTTGTGTAACCTTTTTCTGGTTCTGCCTGTTGCGGACACGTTCTCGAGTATATTTGAATCTGCTTCAAATATTTCCGAGTTCTGCTTATTATCTTCGTGCTGACCCTTCTTGTCCACCTCACCGAAGTCACTTTTGTACCGAGTCCTTTGATGTTTTTTGCTTACGTGTTTGAGGGGTTTCGCACCAGCAACGTTGGGTTGGAGTACTCGTGGGTATTCTTTTGTCGATGGTGAGTGTTCCCCTGGTTGAAAGTGTATAACCGACATATCCAGTTGTAAATTGTTTTCATCGATGTGGAAATCCTTCTTCTGAGGTGCTTCTGCATGGGGACCGTTGGCGAAATGGAAATCATGGCTTATGGGGGTGTCGTCGACATACAGGTCGGCGGTGGCTGAGTCTTTCAAATCAGCGCCCAAATAGAACATTTCCGGTGTTATGTGTTCCTTCCATTTTGCCTCATTGGTGAGTGGTTTGCTGGCAGATGTTGGTTTGGGTGTCTTCCGGTTCCTTTTAAACTTGATGTTGTGTGATGGATTTTGTAAAGAATTTACATTAGAAAATTGTGTAGACTGACGTTGTGGATAATGGATTTTATTGTGTTTAGAATATGTCCTGCCGTGTTGGTGGTGCTGCTGAGTGCTTCCAATTGGCGGGATATTGGTGTATGCTACCGGTGTACTCATAAGCTTGGTATAGAAATCTCTGCCTGATGATTGTTGAGGAGAAAAACTAGTTGTCTTATTGCACTCTGGGTTGAATTGGCCACATCGGCATTCATAGTTATCTAACAGTGGAACGCATTCTGCTAGTGGCCCGCATGGTTGAGCATTACATGCATGAGGGCAATTGTCTACGTTTGTGCCACCGAGTGCTTCTCCAACTATTGACATGGATCTGCTATTTATCTTGACCTGGACAAACAAAATGGCATTGGGTTAATAAATAGAACAAACATAAAATTGGTTAACGAAGGAAACTGAAATGTTTTGTTTTTTATGGTTTCATATAAAGTTAGAGAATGTAATGGTTAGGTATCAATGGTACATGCTCTATGAATAACTATACATTTGACTATTCCCCAAAAAAGAGTCCTGTATCAGTTCGATTTATGACCCGTCACAAGACGTATCTAGATAAAATAATAAATTGAGTAAGATGTCTATAGAAAGCAGGAATGTACTTTAAAAAATTGTGTTGATGGACGGTGTTGGTAACTGCTTTTATTGTGATTGAAATATGTCTACAGCGGTGAGTGTTTCTAATTGGCGGGATATGTGTACATAGGTGTATGATACAATTGGGTTTTATGCAATACTAGCCTCAAACGATAAAAAGCAAATTTAAGGAACTCGCTAAAATAGCACCACATTTCTGAAAATCTTTGTCGGTATGACACTGATGCCACCTCCTTAATGGTTATCGATATTTAATTTAGAAAGAAATTTAACGACTTGGGGTAGATAGAAGGAGAGTAACTTGCATCAAAAATAAACATTTTCTTTAACTATAACTTGAATTAAGTTGTGGTGAACGATGTATGTACTATACATATGTATGTAGCACAATGCATTTCGCCTTAAACGGTGGTATTCCAAAAGGGAATGACATTTAGTAGTTTTTGCACGATACTTTACTTAAGAGTAAGTGCTAAAGTTACTCTCTTCTGTAGTGTCATCTCAATGTTGGTGCCATCATCAGAACTCCTGAAAAAGTCTTACCCCTTTTAAATAAAGAATATAAGGGTGTCACAAGAATGAAGCGAATGCTTCGCTGTCACCTGTTTCTTCAATATGTCCCCTCAAGTAGTGATGAGCACAGTTGGCACATTAATCAAAGAAACATTTTGTTAATCCTCCTTCACTGATATACCTTACCTAGTATGTACATACATATTCAATAAATTATTAATTAACAGCTAAAGCCAACTGATCGATTCAATTTAGATTATTTTTTCATCGCCATAGGACGCACCCTTTCCATATTCAGGTGATAATGAATGGATTGATGGCGGTTTGCTTTAGTGTTTTAATACATCTTATAAATAGGTTTTCGGACTATTTACCTATATGTACATATATATATGTATGTACATAGTTGGAATGTAAGCTAAAATCTATTTATTTTTGTAACGTGTCAAGTCGTTGTAATAATCCACCAACATTCCAAACAAGAATCAACAAGAATCGAAGCGAAAACCTATTATGGTCGTACAATACAAATTGCACGTGTTCGCACAGTTACGGAAATGGTCGGACGTAACCAAATTCTATTATAGCTCAACCTTAAGCCTGCTGTTAAACAGATACCCAAGGTTTTTTCCTCTTCAAGGGAGTCTGCTTGAAGGACTGTTTCAGCTACATATTTCGGATAATCGATTCAAGAATCGACTTGTACTACTTCAACAGCAAGGTATAGGTTAATACTTCTATGACCATATTCAACCTAGTTTGGTGAAAATAATCCAATCTTAAACAGTACATAACCTAAGGTAGAGTGTTAACAAAAACAGCTTATCACAAGGACATTCAGAACATCCTACAAGACCTTCCACAGAATGATAATTAATCTTTTTCTACATATGTACAATGCAAAACAGAAAAGCATTGTGGTCGACAACATAGAACGTTGCTTACGTCGATGTTTCCCGAGAGGAGAATTGAGAACTAGCAAAGCCTACCAAACCAACGTTTCAAGTAGGGACACCTACTCAAAAATAACTAGAGTATCTATCTATCACTATACTAAAGCACACTAACTCCACGTCCAACTCGGCACTATATGAATATCTTATGTACGCTTTATTATATGAACCCGCAAATTAACAATTCAATTTAGTAATAACAACATTTCAAGATTTCTTACAACATAAAAGCTGTGGCTCAAGTGGTTAGTGTGTTGGAATACGGAGCAATATGTTCGAGGTTCGAGTCGCAGATATCCCTTAAGGCCAATCAATGCAATTTAAAATCTGTATTCCTCTTCTGTCTTTTCATTGCACCAACTATGGTTGTAAGAAACGAATGCTGCGTATAGCTTGTACAGCTCCTTTTCGTTTCCAGTGCAACAAATTTACACTTCAGAATTGCCTACTGAATTTCACTTCTTTTCCCAACCTTCTGTACATCTACGAGTAAAATAAACTACATATGTACATATGTACATATAAGTACAATGGTGGACACTTGGACTCATACAAATTATGAAAAAAATCGTACAGTTTTAAATTAAGATCCTACCAGCCATTAAATAAATAACTAAATAAATAAGTAAATAGGTATACCGTCCGATTAGATTTTCAATAAATTGTCCAACCTAATTGTCTTCCGATATAATCAACTCCATATACTGTAATGTATGTAAGTATGTATGTTGTTTACATGCATAAGTAAGCCCGTACCTACATATATGTATTTATATGTAACAACACAGTGAGTTTGGATACACTTAACCGATTCAGTCTTACTGAAACACAAGACAATAAAAATACACACAAACCTTTTGGATACATCCGGCGAAAAATCCTTTGTGTCTGATGATAGTCGGTAGGAGATCAGGATGAGGTACGCCACCAAGGTAAAGACTATGTGGTAAGGATAGGTGCCAAAAACCGTTAGAGGATATAGTCATTACTTCCGGAAGCTGGTCCACCTGAAAGATCAAATGATTCCGTATCGATTGAAGAATTGTTTTTAAAGAAAGGTTTAAATTATTTGATTCATACCCTTAATACAGCTAGTCTTGCAGTTCTCGATACTTTAATTGTATGCCATTCACCAGTGGATATGGGGTAGTCACTCCTGGTAAAAAAAAATCAATTAAGGGTAGAACTCAACGTTTATTCCTTTAGGCGGCAGAAGGTTCGATTCTTGAAGAAATCTGCTTATATTATTACTATTCCCCCATATTGAAAAGTGCAGAAAGTCGCAAAAAGGGGACACGGAGCAAAAAGGTCGCGACAATAATAAATAATCGGAAAATCAAGGCCAGTTGGAATATGTCACAAAAGCTATATACATTATGTATAGCTATGTAATTCCTACTGACTTTAATGCTCGAGTTTACTCTAGCCTCCACACATGGTCGCTTTTCTAATGAGATCCATCGAATTCAGACGAGTTCCAGTAGAAATTTTCGATTTCTGACTAATTTTTTTTCTATTCAAGGCCCAAAAAGCGGTGACATAGAGACGTACATATATGTATATACAGCGCTCACGTCCCCGAAGTGGGTTACTGACATCAGTTTTCAAGCAGCCCCTATTCCTAGGGGTTTCTAACAAGCTCTCCGGGCTATGTGTTATGCCGACGGGGTAACTTACTTACCACGTAGTTCTAGTTATAAGAGAGACACAAACCTCGGATAACAACCGACCTCCTCATTTAAGATCACAACCCGGAACGTTCATGGACTATGAATTGAGAGTGCTTATGCATCTGGAACGTACTCATACTGACATCTCTGGTGCTGCTATAAAACGGCGAATTAGTCGGAAAGTACAGAACAGACAACGACTTTCCATTAATCGATTATGAAGAAGCTGTGAACTGCACAAAAAGAGAAATGCAACGTTGGAAGCTTTAGGATGACTAGAGGAGCTCAAGTCTACAGAGAGTGCCTGAGTGGAAGACTCTCCAATGTCCATTCACCAACCATAAACGCCAAAAATTTGGGGAACTAGTATATGTATGTAGGTTAAAAAAAGTGATAGAAAATGTACACTGCACTGTACGCTGCAGCGCAAAACAAGAGCAGCAAGGGAAGAGCATAGAAGGGAGGAGAAAAAGGTCGTGCGTAAAACGGAAATGACCCATGTAGTCTCCTATTTCAAGGATATCAAAGAGTCTCGCGATAGCACAACACCCTTCTCGTGTTTTTTAGGAATACCAAGCACCCTCTTCGAAGCGGTGACGAAAGCCTAGTGCCCGAAGCATCATATAGAGAGAGTGATAGGGCTATCAAAAAGCTAAAGAACAAAAAAGCAGCCGGCACTGATGATCTACCAGTGGAGCTTTTCAAACATGGTGGTGCATGCACAAAATCTTAAACAAAGACTAAACATTTGAAAATTTTTTCACTGCTACCTCTTTTTTACTTACACTCTTCCTGAAAAATTTCTGTCTAGAGATGTTAATTAGACGTAGCTCATATTGATAAGGATTTAGAGACACGAATGGACACAGTGCAAAAGGATATTTGTAATGTGTTAATAAAATCCTTCAATAAATAATCAATCAATAAGAAGCCATACAAACATCCCTTCAATAAGAATCAATAAATAACTACTTATATGTACATACCTTACTAAGGAAGGTCCACTTCCCAGGTCAAATGAAAACTCCACGAAACCCATATCTAAGGAAAGCGCTATAAAGTCTCCGTGATGTTCGTGGCCAGTGTACAGGATAATTCCGTTCTCTTCCAAAGGCTTAATTATAACCTTCAGTTAATCAACGAGAAGAGAAGCATGTGTATGCAAAAATAAAAAAAAATACTCCCAAACAGCTAATTAGCACATCAATTAATTACAAACCTGAAGTTCAAGCCAAATAAGAGCACTGTCCCCCAGGGGTGCATATCGCAAGTAAGACGATCCGTTGAATGACGGTACCTGCAAATTCAAGAATACATATGTAATGTGTACTTCGGGTAATTTTAGTAATGGCTTCCATTTCAGAATCGGCTAGCTCGGTACCCTTCTACATGCCTGCTTCCTTCACCCTAGAGGGTGAGTTTTTATTTTTTAAATCTTAATGATGACAACAAATGAGTATGTTGGCGATTGGATGACATTCATGCAGAAGGGTAGAACCACCCCTGAATGTCTAGAAGAATCAGCGGCATTGTATATTTACTTGCAAGTCTAGTCTCAGTTCGCAGAGGTCTCCGACAAAACCCATTGGACAAAGGCATATTGCACCTTGATCGGATGGCAAACATTTCCCTTTGTGTTGACACGGGTATTTATAGCATTTGTCCATTGTGCAGTCCTCTGAAAAATTATAAGAAAAATACAAAAAAGGTGATTTTCATGCATTTCTGTTGTGGAAGGTGTATTTTCATGTTTAATTTTTAATTAGGTTTGCATTCAACTAAACATCGTTAACGTGTGCATAAAATTGCTGATGAAAATGTGTACTGTGTTAGGATTGCAATAGTAGAACGCGTAATACAAGTTTTTAACACTTGGACCCAACACTGCACATTTAAAGGGTTTCTCTCCCTTCGAATGTGCAACACAAAAGAACAAATTTCAAGTTGCATTTATATGATATAATTGTGTACGATGGTGCTTCTATTTAAATAGATACAAATGTATGTATTTCTTCTTTATTTTGGACATTTTTAAGGTAATTAAAGTCCCCGATTTTCGTACGGTCTATGATTTGTATGGTATTCAATTATTGTAATAACTTACGTATATCAAATCCTTTGGAAACATCTCCAAGGGGATGTTCGCTAAAGTTGTACTCATGTTCATTGGCAACAAACCTTCGTATGCACCCAACCATTCCTTCATAAACTGGCAATCGCTTTGCCAATCCTGTGATGTTTCCTGTCCCACCAAGAAAGACGGGTTCTCTGAATGTGATCCTTGAAAACAAGCCCTATAAATAGTAATACCAGTTGAAACACATGTCAAAAACCAATTTATATTTTAATAATTTCAAGTAAATGGATGCCAACCTGCCTCTACCCCCCAATTACATACATATTTCATTGTCAAAGTAAGCACACCTCTTTATTTGATATCTTTTCGCATTATGTCTGCTTTGACAATTTTTCTTAAACCTTTTGGTCCTCGAAATAGGGGAAGTTTATGGAACATTTTGGAATAATATTTACGTTTTGTGCGCTGTCATAGTCAATTTTCGTTCTTAATATACCCTACCCACTATAGGTACATACATTTACATGGTACGAGTGTTCTTTCCTTGCTATAATATCTCTTTGATACAATGTGCCATTTAATTTACTGACACTTTTTTGAAGTTGGTCGTTATTTCAGGGTTATACGATAATGCACTTGTCAATTCTTAAATTTGTTTCTGAAATTTTCAGTTACGATGACAACACAAAGCTCTTACTATTCAGACGAAATAGGCTGCATGGTACACTATTAGTTTCGGTATTTTTGTTTGCAGCGTAGAGGGTATTTGTAATTCTTTTTGTAAAAGTTTTTTTAATAACATTGGATGTAATCGACTTGCTAGCTTTATATTTACATATGTGTGTATTCCATTTTACCTATTCAATCACCGATCTAACCTAGTCAGCACTAAACACTCTAAACAACTATACAAAATAATGCAGATTAAGCGAACGAAAAGAAAACGGATCTAATACTCTCAGTCTAAATGGAACCAGAGTAGTAAAACAATGAACTTTCATCCTCTTAACTTTAGATTTTAGACCCAAAAACTGGTGACATACGGGCGGGCAGACGGACGGACGGACATGGCTCATTCGTTTTCGCTATTGATGTTGATGACCACAAATAAATACTCTGTACTCTGTATCTTGATTATTTCTCTACATTACTAACTAAGTATAAATCAAGCTTAATATACTTTTAGGATAGGGTTAGGGTATTACTTGTTGTATTACTACATACGCATCTGCCATGCAACTTTTTTGTGTTGTTTTGTATACACTTTAGTTTGAACCAAAAATATGTTAGAATTTTAAATCTATGCATCGCAAAAATGATCCATGAGTCATTTGCGCAGCTGATGCGGATCGACAACAGTTTTGTTGCAACTTTGTCAACATTTGTCCCGTTCTACTTTTGGAACTTAAGAATACGTCGGAACCCATTTCATCGGTTTTGGAACTCATCCTATTTTTTACTTCTTTATGAAAAACAAAAAATAAGTACAACAAGTGATTCATCTCCTCTAGGTATGAGTATAATAAAGTGCACGACTGGGTCGCACAAACTAGATTCTAAGTCTAAAAGTCTTTTGTGTATTTAAGGTAGAAAAGAGAAACGAATATTCATATGTATGGTACATATGTATGTATGTGTACATACATGTTGGCTCGAAGTAAGACCACATTGTAAAAAATGTAGCCTTGAACGTGGTGTGCCTTCTCGCTGGAATTTATAAAGTTCAACCTACGCAACAATTGAAGCCTGCTGACCATTCACAACGCCGTAGATACGCTTCTTGGGTGTTGGAGCAACATACAATAAATACCGATTTTTCGAACAACATTTTCTTCAGTGATGAGGCTCATTTCTCACTCGGTGGGTATGTAAACAAACAAAATTGCCGCATATGAGGCCCAGAAAACCCACAAGTGATCGAAGAGGTGCCGTTGCATTCAAAGTGACAAAGTGACTGTTTGGTGTGCTCTATGGTCGAAACGTGTCATTGGTCCATATTTCTTCGAAGATGCCACTGGGCGGACGATTACAGTCAATTCAGAAGGATATGGTCCAATGATAACCGATTTTCTTTTTACCGGCTATTGAAGATCATGACTTGGACGATATATGGTTCCAACACGACGGGGCACCAAGCCACACAACACGACCAATTATGGCTTTATTGCATGAGAAGATTTCTGTGGGGCTACGCAAAAGACAGTTTTTACACGAATAATCCCCGAACTCTAAACGCATTAAAAACCAACATTACTCAAGTTTGGCCGAGATACCGCCCAAAATGTACGAAAAAGTGGTTAAAAATTACTTTAAGAGAATCGCATGCTGCGAATCTTTCAGAAGCGGCTATTTGAGTGTTATTGTTTTTCACACTTAATGGCAAAGTCCAAACTTTATAATGAATTTAAATTTTCATCAAAAATGTATCGTTGTGTGTATTTTATTTAGGGTTGAAACAAAAAATGTCGCCTCTAGGTATTATCTTACACACCCTATATGTAGTAAGATCTAAATCCGTACGCACTTTTGTCCCCAGTCTTCCCTACGTACGTATATAAAAGGTCACAATTTAACATGGAGATACTCATACTAAACTCACTATTTCTCAGAGTTAATTTTCCTAATATCAAGACTTTTACAGATTTAGCATTTTTCAAAACGATTTTCTTTACTGTGATAAAAATGTTTACCTACTGTTCATTTAGCTGTTTGATAAAATATAAAAATACATGCACAAAAAGTTTAAAAAAGTTGTAACGTTTCCATAATTGAATTACCTTTGATCGGCCTTGTACACGTGACCCATGATTTAATAACAGCCATGCGTCCCATCGATGCCTGTATATGGTCACCGAATTCCACTCATTAAGTTGTACCATTTCTTCAGAATGTACGCTTCCAACTCCAGATCCGCAATCAAACCTGAAATTGCGATAGAATTCTATATTATCTATATATGTACATATGTGCATGTACATATGTACTCGTATGTATGGAGGTCAACATGATACGAGTAATAGCTACATATGTATATGTTGTTTTCTTATTTTTCTTTACGACATATTAATAATCGCATACTCTTTGAGATATAATACCGACAGTAAGAGAATTGTGCATTTTCCTTGCCCTAAACATCAATCTAATCAACGACACATCGATATTTTTAACTAATAAGGAGCGTATTCAAAGGACGCCTGATAGCTTGGAAAGTATTTGAACAAGTTCCTTCCTATCATCGACCGCAACTCAGACCTTATGTAGTCCGCAAATACTTTCACATATTTGTGGAGTGAAAACCAATATTCGCTTACGGTGGGCAACGATTAGAAGCTTCATATTATAAATGCATTCCCTTCAACGGCTTGAGAAAAACAGAAATAGTTTTTGAAAGAGCTCTTAGGGGACACCAGCCCCAGTGCTAATATCTATATCGAATAAGCCCTTAAAAAAGACCAGTTCTCTGACCCAAAAGTTACTTATCCGGTTAGTTTAGTGGCATTGCAGTATTGAGCATCCTAACAAATAATAGAAGCACGACAGAGTGGATAAGAGGTCAAGGATATTCTTGACTATAATTTCCAGAACCACGATTATTGATTATTTTCCACTTATAATAAAATTACGTAGATGGTAATCTTACAAATCCAGCTATCCCAATGTCACTTGGTCAAATTAGAAAGGTCGAACTTTTTTTCAAGATCCTTTCGCCAGAATCTGTCCTATGAACAAAACTTGTTTAGGCTGACACCCTAAAGAGTCATTTCAAATGAAAATACCAAAAGCTGTGCGAAGCTCCAAAATATCTAGAATATATGATCACAAAATTTGCATATAATGAAATGGAAATTTGTACATGTAGTTCCGATGCAAAGTCAAATGCAAAAGTACATGAAAAGGTCGGGAAAGGGGAACGAAAACGAAAAAATCCGATAAATCGAGAAATACAGATGAAACATCACTGCCTTCGGGTTATGACAAAGCTATCAATGACAAGAAGCAGTATGTCAAATCTTCTTTATAGTCCTAATGGATGGGCAACATCTAGCTCAAGGTAACAGGAAAGAACTCAAAACTTTTGTTTACAAAGACGAATTGATGCCAAGAAGTTTGGTCTATCGAACTGGAAGAAGTATTATCAGAACCAGCGAGGCTGTGGTCTCTCAAAGAGAAGATGTTCAGGAGTAGTGAATTCGATGAAGCAGAAAACACTTCTTTCACGTCTTTGTTAAACACAACAAGCGATGTACTATCGAATCACAAAGGTAAGGTAGTAACTATTTCTTTTGCAAAGGTTAGGTAGTAACTATTTCTTTTAATCCAACGATACTACGTACATATGTACATCGGTACATATACACAAACGTATATACGTTCATGATGTATCATCATGATTAAAAGTTCTCTGCAATCCGTGCTGCACACTTGATGCATACCACCCCTAATGTGTCGTTGTTCTCATTATTCCAGGCGGCAAACGAAAAATTTTATTTAAAAAAAAACAGGTTCACTGATTCTGTACATACGGGTATGTGTAGATATAGATATGGATTAAGTGAATACAAACAAAAGTATATGTATACGTATATTGCTCATTTGAAATTCAAAAGTTTCAGTAACTCATAATTAATCAGTAATAAGTAGGGCTTGTGTTCCTGCGTAACAACATGTTCTTTATAAATATCTAAAAGCAAATTTATAAAAAACAACCGTGGATATCCTGATCCTAAAAATGCCACTTTATTTCCTTTATAAGGTCGATTAAAATATCTGGTTTTACTTAAATGTGTTAAATTTGACCGATCTATTCCGATTTCTGGTGACATAAGTTTAAAAAGCCTTCAGAGATTCAGCCCCTATTGTCAGTTTATCTTGACAACCACAAAGAAACTCCTGAAAGTGCACCTTCTTGCCGATAGCCGGTGCATGTTTTAAATAGTTCAGAGGAATTATTCCCATATTGCGCATTGCACCGCTTGTTTTCCAGCATCATGCTGCATAGGTTGATTCGTTTTCCCGGAGGACAGCGCAGTAGAGAAGACCTCGATAAAGTGGCGGGCTCAAGTGGAAAGACACCTCACCCAACTTCGTGTACGAAACTGGATGTTAGTTGAGACCCAGCTCCACAACAATTTGTAGCGCCAACTAAAGAAAGTTGCAATGTCAATAATATAAAGTAAAATAAGTCCTATAAGTAGTTTAGGTGATACATACCTACATATGTATAGCATAGATTTACAGTGGTTTGCACGGAAAATGTTTTCATATGATGGATATATCTTCGACTCACATGCAGGTGTTTACGGCACCGCTATAGCCTAAAGCACTTTCTTTCACGGCAAAAAATTTTATAGGTATTAGAACAAAAATTTTAGAAAAATATCATCAAAACTGGACAAGGTATACAAAATTGCGATACAGCAAAAGTTCTAGTTTCGACTCGAATTGTGAATAGTACAGATCAGATATGAACTTTAAGCGAAAATCATGCAGGTGATTAAACTCCAGCCAAGTATTCAAAAGGACCGATAAACCGATAAATTTTTCAACTTCATCATCATAATATCATAGTATAATGTGAAGTTAAATCCAAGTCTCGAGCTAAGATTTTTAAAAAACCTACATAATACATCTTATATGGAAATACCTTTTTTAGGAGTTTCAATGTTCGATTTTCAATTTCATAGGGGAAACTGAAAACAGTATATTATTACAATTTTCAACCATTGAACTCGTAGTTCACTGAGTTCATTTTTTGAACAAGCTCAGGACTACTCTCTATTTTTGTAGTTAAGTAGGAAAAGTAAGAAAAGTGTGTGCTTAATGCGTTATTTCTTGATGTTGGGCAAATTTGAGAGTTGTTTTTTTTAAACCCACAACACAGCAGTACGAGGACATCATTGCAATGGGCTATGTGAGGAGAATGTCTGTATGTGGCCGAATTGCAAAAAGCCCAAATTTTCTGAGAAGTGAACTAAACTGAACTGAATGGACTAAAAGAGCTAGTTCAGCAAACAGACTTATACTAAACTGCAATGAAGATAAATGTGAATATATTAATAAATTGATTTTTCTCAATTTCAAGTAAAATAGAGATGTGGTGAAAAAGTGGGCGTGGTAGTGCGAGAATTTCAAAATGAGTAGTGACGGGGACGGCTATGTTGACTTCGCTGTTGATAAATACTGATCACGAATATACAAATATACTTAATGGGCTCTATCTTGATATTGATTTATGTTACAAAGTACATATGTACATACATATGTTGTATGTACATACAACACTAAGCAGCAAGTTTATTCTTGTATTTCCATTATACAAAATTACAATGCCACACCTACTTCATTAAATCTGATTTAAAGGGAGTTGGAGTATAATATAATCCGTTCCAAATATATTGTACCTATTCTGCACATTTTTCAGTTTCGATAAATTCCTCATGTACTTAGTCTACACATGTACATGTTAGACACGATACGAAGCAGTGAGATTATGCAATGACTTTATTGAACCAAGAGATTGAGGTTGGTGTGCATTACTACCCTCGTATATTTGTGCCATTATGTGCTTAGGAGCGAATGGCCGTGGAAGTCTTTCTTTACTTTTCCGTTCGTATTCGGTGAAATGAAAAAAAAAACCAAAAATCAATAAAATGTTCTACGTGGTCGCATTTGTAATGTGAAATAGCGTTCAGTTTAATGGTGTATTTTGCATTAAAATCTCATAAGAATTATTATCACCTTTAGATCACTTTAATCTACTTACCAGAATTCAATAAAGCCCTGATGTATGAGCAACGCCATAAAATCTCCAGTTAAGTCGTCTCTTTCGCCTGTTAAAAGGATAATGCCGTCAACGGATTCCGGTCGAAATTCAACCCTAATCTGAATTGTTTTATAAAAAAAAAATCAATAAGTGTTCTCCTCTGGCTGCTCGGGAATGTGAAGCACATTTACCTGCACATGTTTATATGCTCCCCGTAAGGCTGGAAATGCCAACCAGGACTTTTTTGAAAATCTAGGAATACGAACCTTAGTATCTGTAGAAAGATAAGTAAATGTTACAAATTGTCCATTTAGGTGAATACATGTATGAAGGAAGTTAGGAATAGGAACTTCAATGTGGTAGGTACTCTTATATTACCTATTATTGTATCCACTTTACATTATTTTCCGTTTTACTCAAAATATTGTAATGATTTTCTTAACTATTATTTAACTTAATATTCCGAAATTAATTTTAGTATCTATAACAGATTTGTATCACCACCTGTTAATGTTATACTTGTGTTCAGTTCACATTCTATGCTCTTGACACATTTATAATAGATCGATATTGTAGACATTAGCTGATGCGAAAGTTTATTTGAAATAATGGTCATGGATCGAAGATTGCTATCTAAGGAAACCTTTGAGGTCACCACTTTTGTCTTAAATTTTGAACTAGGAGGATGAAATTTAACATTAGAGCTTCTGAAAAGGAGAAGCAGTACTTTTCACAACTTCACTATTTTAGATAAAAAAAAATATCATTAAGACCAAATAACTATGTATTCGAATTCTCTACTTCAACAATATCTAAGAATGCATTTGTCCTGGAAAACCGTTTAGAAAATGAAAAAAAATATAAAAAATTTAAAATTCGTCTAGAATGGATACCTCTCTTACAATAGTGGGGTGGCATACTATATTTTACAAAATGTTTTCAAAATCGGTTATTTGATGAACACGACCCTAAAAAGTAGGCGCGGCATGGGTGAATTCTAGAAATTCGAGTACTTCAATATTTGGCCTCAATATACCTATGTACATATGTATGTATGTACATATATGTATATGTATTTTTTTTTTGATTTTTTCTAAGTATAATGCTTCAATTGTTTGTTTTGATACCAATTACACATATGTATAATCTATATATGTTTTATAGGGTATATCTCGATTATTTCCTTACGCTACAAACTATGTGTATATACAAATATCTACTATTTGACGGCGTAAATCAAAGTGAGCCATTTGTCGGCATTCAATTACTCATGTTTCCTGCCATAAGACTGGTGTATGTTTGCTTCATTTCAATAACATATTTTCCCTCCATGAAGATATCTCGTCACTGTATCGTAATTAAACTAGGTGTACTATTACACTATTATATCGACACCATTCATCAGTTGCGGAAGTAAGTGCATTTTTTCGCATATAAATCATTGTTTACCATGGTCGTTTTTAGACACAAAACTAGTACTATGTACATATATGTATGTTCTAGAAACAAATGTACTCACGCCATTAATAAATATAACACCTAGGGATGCATATTACACACATACATGGATGCATGATTAGAGATGGAAAACTGCTAGCCAGAACATACAGAAAGCTACAATCTGTCTGAAATGTGTTACATATGTATGTATATGATACTCTATCCTCCTTTCTATGTAGCCCTTATAAATTAGGCTTGGCGTATTGCATTTTTTATGGAATTCAAATACAAATACAAATATTTGGAGCCGACTGTTTAATGTTGTATCCGAGAGGTAATTTGTTAATTGAGAAGTATTTTTCAAGTTGTGTTCTCGGATATTTGTCAGACGCTTACGAGATGTGGGGCTGTGAAAAAAAATTTTGATTTGAACTTGGAATCATTTGCTCCGTAGTCCAACGCACTTACTACTTGAGTCACAGTTCTAGTTATTAAATAACTACGATAATTTCGAACGTTAAGGAGTCTTGCACTAATCTATTTGTGTACATACATATATGTAGATATATGTGTGAATTGAACACAATTGAAATATATATAAATATTAGGTCAAGTGAAATAGTGACTCGTTTTCGATTAACGCAACTCTCGATTCAAGCAACTTCTCGATTTTCGCAACAGCTGAATTTACATCACTGTTGACGCAGTAATCGTAACTCTTTAAAAAAATTGACTCGATAAGTGCAACTTTTGTTTTTATATGAATATATGTATCTTTATTTATTCAAGTTTTCGGCTGTTTGTTTTTGTGTTTTTGTCTTTTGCGTTACATTTTGTCTCGACAGTTATTTTTTCGCTATTTTTGAGTGATGTACATATGTATGTGTATATCTATTGAATGCAAGATTTTCTTGTTAGTTTAATGAATTTTTTCCAGTGATCAGTTGCTTGTGTGCTTCGAAAAATGGGTGTTACTAAAAAGATAGTGAAACTATCAATCAAGCAGAATAAAACAAAAAGAGGGTGCAATAAGAAAATTCGTTTCTAATGCTGAATGTGGACCCGGAAAGAGGATTACATTAAAAGGGGGCGAATACCCTAAGATGGAAAAGGCTTTGTGCAAGTGGTTCCTAAATCAAACAAAGAATTTATGTTATTGAATAAAAATGTGTTGCATTAAATATATTTTTAAGTGTTGGTTTTCTGATTTCTCATCTCAAAAAATATTTACTCGGTTATTGCAACAACCTCGTTTTAATTAGTTGCGATAATCGAGAATGCACTGTATTCAAATTGTCTCTAATTCACACATACGTCATATGTACATCATATGCGAGGATCGTATTACAGACGTCGCTGATCTTATAAAGGATATCTCAGGATTTGTTTTTGGAAAGACTCGTACACTGTTTTAAAATTTCTTACCGTCCAAACAGCCGTTACCACTCTTGCCAAAGGTGCACAAGCATCTAGGGATTCCCTCATCATTAGTATCACAAACACCGTCCAAGCCACAATCTAAAGAACACGAATCTCTGGAAAAAATAAAAGCGAAGTATGAATCAAGTTATTGACGTACTAATTAATACTATCGTCCATTTTTGCAAGGTTCTTAAAAAATCAAAAAGAAAAATTGTGAACTGTTTTTTTGTTTTTCCTACCTTTTGAAAAAGAAAATAGAAGAATTGAACATTAAATTGAGAAAAATGTATTGGCTTATTGGCAGAAGATCACCCTTACATATACATAACAAACTGTTATTGTATAAACAAATATTAAAATGGGGATGTACGCCCCAAAATAATATTGAAATGATTCAACGTTTTCAAGTATTGAGAGGCATAGTAAATGCACCATGGTATATTAGGAACGTACCCCTTCATCGCGATCTTAAACTGAAGACTGTAGCAGAAACTATTGCAGACTACGCAGGAGTCCATGACCAAAGGCTGAGACGGCACATAAACCCAGAAGCAGTGAAACTTACCGATACGAACTGACTTAATAGAAGACTGAAGCGCATCAAACCACATGACCTAATAACTGGCAACTAAAACAAAGACTATATGTTTTGTTATTTTGTATATATTGTAATATTATGTTTTTAAATGTATATATCAAATATGAACTGCTCGTTAGTGTAAACTAGTTGCACTGTTAAGAAATGTAAACATTTTTATAAAGTGTCAATAAAAAAAAGAAACCTTTTGTAAACTTTCATAAGTATGTAACTGCTCATATCAAAGGCTTGGGTATGCAACATTTTGTTTGTAGCATCGGGATAAACCCTATAAAGTACGCACTGGGTACATTTGTCATCAGTATCAACACTGAGAACAATTAAACCTTACATTTTGAGAAAAGAAAAGGCTAATTCATATCTGAGCGTGGAAGTGGAAATTTCTGTCAGCAAGACAAGATCTGTACAAAAAGATTCGCAAAAATCGTATGGATTTTTACGAAAACAATCATAATAAAAGGAAAAGATATGACACATTTTCACTCAATGACTTCTTAGACAATAATTTTGTGTAGGTAAAACGTGTGCCTTATTCAAATATTTTTTCCTAGCAAACAAATTAAATTAGGATTTCATTTTTATTTGATTTAGCAACACTAATTTTGAAGTTTTCAACTTTTTATTGTTTTGTTTAGTTCATCCTTATATGTACATGTCATTTCACACTCTGTGATTATATGTACTCTGTGATACTCACACATTGTGATGCGATATCAAATCATCCCTCATCCATCAACCTCTGTCATTCCTGCAAACCTCACAAAACATCAGCCTTGGAATCAATTCGCTCATTATTATGATTTCAAGTTACACATTATCAGTTTGTACATCTGTCCAGCAAAACTAAAAGTGTGTACTCTACTTAGCTTTCATGAATATTTCATCATTCTCCGGGAGAATTGTTCCCCACTTTTAGAAGTATGTGATTTCACGACTTTTAATGCACCAAGTAAGGTAGAGTAGTAAAGCAGCAAAAGAGTAGATTTACAATTTAAATGATATTGTATATCTCGCATTTATTGTCCTAATCTTTTGACAGAAACTTGAGAAATGAATTATAGAACAGAAAATGATATTATGAACATAATATCGTTTGATCTTATTGCCCATAATATAGTATGAACCAATGCATATACATAAGCATGTATAATTCCTAAATTATTCACGGTAATGTTTAAGTTTCACATTAAAGATCTTAACAGTGTCCTATTCTTTTGTAAAATTTGATGTAAAATGGTAACAACTAATGTAAATCATCCACTATCTCTTACTACGAGTAATAATAAGTAAAAGCTTTACAAATCGAAACATAGGATCCGTTACAGATGAATTGAAACGTTTTTGCATGGTCTTCTACTTAAAAATCGTCAAAGAGCATTCAGAGAAAGGTCTTCTAATTCAATTAGGCCATTTCCATTTAAAGAAATTAATATTTATTTTCCAACTATCTAAATGGTCCCTAGGGAAACTGGTTGTCACTACAAGAAATTAATTTAATTATGGGGGTGCTCATTTTCTTTATTGCCTTTTTATTCATTATAGAGGAAAATAATATTACTTACAGTCCTATCTTCGTGTGGTTAGAAGAATTGGATTTCATCTCCCGTAATGAAATGGAGGGCGCTTCAGTATGTCCTTTATTGGACGGTGCTTGAGTAGTAAATGCCTCATTTGCAGCATCCCATCCCTGGCTTTTCTCCTTTCTGAGACTATTGTATTCTATCGACACTGGAGTAGGTGTTGTTGATAGGAAAGATGTCGCTTGCAATTGATTGTACTCGTTTTGATATGTATTTGCATCAAATGGCCGTAAGTTTAACTTATTATTATTGACATCGTCATAGACAGACATATCCAGTTTCGAGTAGTAATCATCCTCCAACATATTGCTGCCAGTGATGGGTGACTCAATAGCGTCCGCAGGATTTTCCCTTGACGAGGTTGTCTTTACAGATGTATCGTTTAATCGCTGAAGGTGTTGATGCTGATGTTGTTTCTGTTGTTGCTCTAACCATTGAATTCGTTGATCAAATTCACTTGTAACTGAATCTGCATACATGTCCAAATGATTTGTGTAATTTTTCGAATTTGAGTTTATGTGTTTGAGTTCAGGTACAGGGTTTAAGTCTAATTGATCGTCGTTGAAACTTATGCTATCTGAAGATATGTAGTAATCTTTTGAATTGCTGTCAATATAAGAATTCGATTTTCGATGGCTGGAGCTATCATCTGCGTCTGTAATGAAGTCATCATCGTCATCGGTTTCATCTTCACCTGAGGTTAGCATTTGGTTGCTTCCGTTGATACCATTTGCCAGTTTGGCACTAAACGAGGCACCTTTCTGATATAATACGTCTTCTTCAGATTTTGTGGGACCTTCTGGCGGAAGTGTTGAATTGATTACTGAAAAAAATAAATGCAAATACATTTTTGTAAATTTATACATACATATAATTAAACAATGTGTACTCCCTTAATAGTAAAATATATAAAAATAACGGGAAACTTTTCCCAATTTTGTACTATTTGAAATGTAATATTCCGATCAAAATGGAAAAAAAGAAAGTACCCCATAAAATATGTATCAAGCTTTACAATTTTCACTTTTACTCGTCGTAAAAAGTTCTCTTGTTTTCGATACGTTCTCGAGTTATGTCTATATATATGTGCATACATATGTATGTGTACATAAGTACATATATAGATTAATTTAATGAAATTTAATTTATTTGTCAGTTAGTTATTGTTTATAACCTCTTCTAATCAAATGAGGTACTTTTTCTACTCTTTTATAATTAGAAGGCGATGATTTTTATCAGAACACTTTTTGTTTTTGAGAAGGATGTTTAACTATTTTTTAAGTCAGTCGAATTATTTAGTATCTCCCATTTTGTATTTATATATATTGTACCACATGGTAAACCCGAAGCATAGAGAAACTGACTATCTATATATGTATGTATGTATACATGTGGTGTACTCCTGTACGTGCCCAAATAATAAGATTCCGAATCTGCCTGTGAAATACATATTTAAGAGGCCTCTACCCAAAAAACACGAAAAAGCGAAAAATCGGTTTCCCATACCATTCGGCGAATTCTGAACCGCTTTGAATGGTATTTATCACATCTTAAAGAATAGAGTTTTATCTGCAATGTGGTGGAGCAGATTTTTGCTGTAATATTTGAATGTTCCGCAGCCGACTTTCGCTTTTTTGCACAAAATTGTGAATCGGTTTCCCATTTTACTATTAGAAAACATCGTTGGTGTAGTGTGAAATTAGACTCTTTGGAAAGCTAATGAATAGATCTCCAATGCGGTAGAACAAAATTTTGAAATTTTTCTTCTTTTTCGAGATAGTGCTTGAAAATTGATAAAATTTGTCAAATTAAGCAATGATTTTTGTGTTATGATTTCAATATTTTTAAACTAAATTTTCGGTAACATGTTAAAAGCACATTTCATGTATTTGATAAAGGAAAAAAACACAGAATTCACTCTATAGTTAATGATAACCACTGCATTTTATAGCACTCTTTTTACTTGCACCTATACCTATAGGGCAAGTATTGTATTCGTGCAATATTTGGAACTCGAGATTTTAATCAAACTTGACATTACTATAATGGAGAAGTCCAAAAAAGTAGGTCCGCCAATGCCGTCTGTCTGTCTGTCTGTCTGTGCACGAGGCTACTGCCTAAACGAGTGGATGGATTTAGATCAAACTTCATATAAAGGGTCTGTGCGATAATCCCTAGAGGCGAAATCGGAATTTTCATTCTAACCTCAAAATTAAGGGTAGTTTACTTAAGGCCGATTTCAGTTAAAATGGATTTTCTCAAAAACGGCTCTAACGATTTTGATTAAACTTCATATTTGAATTAGTCTGGTCAATTGCAATCAGATGATATATCGTGCTGCTTACCAAAATTGGCAACAATGGTACTTTACTTATAGCCAATTTGGCGAAAAGTTAATTTGCGAGAAAATGGCTTCAATGATTTAGTTCAAATTTCATATTTGGACTAGTACGAGGTAATGCAACACAATGGCGTACCACGTTTCGGTCTGCGTATGATATAACGGTACTTACGACCAAGGTGACTAAAAGCCGATTTGTTTGAGAGTGCCTTCAACGATTTTATTTAGATTTTGACATATGATTAAACATCTCAAATCCTATCAGGAACTGTATCACATTTTTGGCCAAAAGTTAGTATAACGGTATTTTTCGCGAAATCGAGCAGTTGGAGCCAATTTATTCGGAAACGGCTCCAACGATTTTTATTCAATTTTATATGAGAATAAGCCTTTTCAAACCCTATGAGATGGCATACAACGTTTTTGACCAAAACCGTTTTGAAAGGTACTTTACTTATAGCCATCTTCATAAAAATACGCTTTTCTCGAAAACTTTTCTCGATCGTTACTGTTTTATTTTCATATATAGGCTTCTTTTACAAAACTCTATAAGATGGCATACCACGTTTTTGGTTAAAACTGCCTAAAATTCCACTTCCCTTACAACCAGCTTAACAAAAACACGATTTTCATATCATATTAATAGGCAAACATGAATTATGTCCCTCCTTCTTTCTACTGAACCGATTTTCAAAATTATATACAATTGCAAAAGATTTTCCTAGAACACAGGTGTTGTCATGGAAACGTTTTTTTTTTCCTTACGATACAGTTTTGATTGGTGCGCATGTGCTACTGGATTTGTCTGAATTTCATTTTCATTGGTTTCATTTTAGGGACTTACTTTGGGTTTCCGTATATTCACCGGAGTTCAAACGCAATGAATTTATGAGCGAAATTGAAGGAAAAGTAACGACGATGCTTAATTTTCAAAGAGCTTTATCAAATCCTACAGATGATATCTAACGTTTTTGGCCAATCTGCTTAGAACGATGGTTTACCTATATTTAATTTACATATATATTCGTTTATTTATTTTTACCTCAAATACACACAAGAATTTGAGATACAGGTGCAAGTTTGTACGGCCCAGTCGTGCACTTTATTTAACGTAAATTTAAATTTTTTTGCGAAATACAGTGGATTCCGCTTATTTGGGTCACATCGGGCTAGATGGTTTAGTCCCAATTAAGCGGCTGTCCCAACAAAGCGAAATGATGATCAAGTAAAGAAAATGCAAAACGATTGAAATAGCTACGTATGTGAAAAAGAACGCAATGGAATGGAAATTAAAAAATTCAGCTAATGTTAAATCTTTTCTGGACATTTTAACCAAATGCAACAATCTTCTCGGTCAGTAGGCACGGATACGCGACTTATTAATTTTATCTCGTCCTTTTCTGAAACGAAACCAAAAGTACGCCACGTCATAGCACAACAAAACTAGAAACATCAAAGCGAACAACAAATTGAAACAACAAGAAACCGTTTTACACATCTCTATGAAACTGTTTTGCAAAGGCAAAAAACGGAACGCAACACCACGAGATAGTACCGTCACTTGAAAAGCATTGGGTCAATTTGTTTCCTCGTCTTCACCGTCATTATTACTGCAAACGATGGTGTGGCTTTTGCTGCTGTAATTTTTTCGAGACATTTTTGTCAAAATGTGTGTAAGATGTGCGATGAATATGTCCAGAATAAACGGCTGCTGTCCACAATAAACGAACAAAATCATCTTATTTTTGTTTCCGTTCTTGTTCATTTGTCCTAATTAAGCGGCTGTCCCGATAAAGCGATGTCCCAAATAAGCGGAATCCACTGTATTCAGTTTTTGATTTAAATATTTTTCAGAAAAATATTATTTTCGATTTCGAAAATATTTTATAAGGGTTTGGTTGACTGTGACAAATATGAGTACTATGCCGGTGTGCCATGATGTATTTCAGATTGCTATACTTTGTTGTTTGGTGTGAAAGTAAGTATTATGTCTGGATATATGTATGTGTATTTACTGAAATAATAATTGAACGTGAAAAGTTTTTTTTTCTTATGAATTTTTGATTTCATATTATATTTCAATGAAATGTTTGCAATATGAGAAAGACTTAATATATCTATTCTTTTTTGAAAGAGTTGACAACTTGAGGGTTAGGGAATTTAAGGCAATTAGTTCTGATAGTGAAAATGTTAATTTATAAGTTTAACTATTACACCTAGGTTAGACATCAATATTAACATCTTTTAGAGTTACATACATACATATGTATATGTATAGTACATACATATGTATATGTATAGTACATACATATGTATATGTATAGTACATACATATGTATGTAGATATGCTATCATTATCATAATATGTACAATATTGATTTATTTGTTCATATCGTATTTGGTCCACTCTGTATATGTATATTTTTCTCCAATACCCTCTTGTACTATTATAGCAAAAACAAAAATAATATTTGGCAAAGTAGGTCTATTGTATATGTATAGTACATACATATGTATGTAGATATGCTATCATTATCATAATATGTACAATATTGATTTATTTGTTCATTTTATTGCATTTCCAAAAAGAAACTTGTATTTGGTCCACTCTGTATATGTATATTTTTCTCCAATACCCTCTTGTACTATTATAGCAAAAACAAAAATAATATTTGGCAAAGTAGGTCTATTGGGCCCAGGCCTTAGCGTCTCACCACTATTTGTGTTGCACGTGTTACATTACTTAAACGAATCAAAGCGGCCTACCATTTATGTGGTATTCAAAGGCTGATTTGGTCTCGGCTGTCTGTCAAACGTTCGCGAAAGGTGCTGTGTTAGGTGTTATTGAACATGGATCTTCTTTCTCCATAGTTCAACCCACTAACCACTTTAGCGCCCATTACGATTGCAAGACATTATGGACGCACTGATATTTGACGGCAACTATTCGTTAGAACTATACTTTTATAACTTTCATATACGACTTACTTTAGTACATATGTATCTCTATGTTTCACTTTTTCATCAAATCAAGTAAAGGTTTTTAAAAAATAAAGTGCACGACTGGGTCGTACGTACTTGCACCGTAATGCTATAAGTGTATAATTTTATCAGGATTAAAGTCCAAGTCTTGCTCTTCCCAGTAAAGCGGGCGTGGCATTCCGCGTTTCGATGGAATAATAGTTATAACATCCTAGGAGTTTACTCAATGTTTTGTTTTAAAAAAAAACACCTTTAAAAAGTGGGCGTGGCCAGATAAGGTGCTTGAGTGAATTATAGAAAATTTTAACGCCTATTACTTTGCTTAAATAATTTTTTCTCAATTTCTAGTAAAAATTTTGAAAAAAAAAAGTTTTATAAAAGTGGGCGTGGCAATTCCAAAATTTGTACTGCCGTTATTTTGCAATTGTCTTATAACCTAAAAATATTAATTTTTAACCCAATCGCCGAACAAATACCCGAGAAACAGCTGATTTTCAATATTACCGTTATTCGAATTTTTCGTGAAAAACGTGGTATGCCACCTCATAGCATATACCCAAACTAACCATCAAATTTTATCGAAATCGTTAGAGCCGTTTTCGAGAAAATCCATTTTAACTGAAATCGGCCTTAAGTAAACTAATGAAAATTCAAATTTCGCCTCTAGGGAATATCCCACAGACCCTATATATGAAGTTTGAAGTAAATCCGTTCAGCCGTTTAGGCTGTAGTCGAATATACAGACAGACAGACAGACTGACAGACAGACAGACAGACAGACAGACAGAATTGCCGGACCTACTTTTTTGGACTTCTCCATGATAGTAATGTCAAGTTTGATTAAAATCTCGAGTTCGATTTTTTTCACGATTGCAATACTTGCCCTATAGGTAGGTGCAAGTAACAACTTGTTTTTTGCTTATCAACGATACATAATTTTTCTTATAATAGGTAGAAAGGAAAATATAAGGAACAAAAAACCAAACGAATCCCATCGCAGGAGTCGATTTGTACAACTGATGTATATTATTTCAAAACAGTTAACGTATATTATTTTAATTTCGAACCTTTTTGAAAACCTTAAAATGCGTTACAAACAGAAAACGATTCTACTGTAGTATTCTACAGTTGTTTAAAGTCCACAACTGGGTCTGGGTTGCACTTTTATGCTCAAGGCTTATAAAATATTCTGGATAAATAAAGTAGGCATGGAATTCCGCATTTTTGAGATCGTCGCGATAATTTTCAAAGGATAATTGTCAAAAAATGTGAGCTTAGCCATACATATGTACATACACATGTATAATATGTGCATGTATAACTAAATTATGGAGGATTTGACTGCCTATCTACATATTTAGACTTAATATTTTTGTAGTTAAGAAAATAAAAAGTTTACGTGGCTGTTTTAAAAATTTGTTTGTTATATATTTATTTTAAGCCCAATCAACGTACAAATATCCGAGAAACAACCGATTTACAATATTACCCTTATTATAGCATATACATACATACCCAAACTAACCCAAATATCAAATTTGTTAGAAGCGTTTTCGAGCAAATCCATTTTTATTGAAATCAGCCTTAAGTAAAATGCCCTAAATTTTCAGGTTATTCTGAAAATTTTTGTTTTATCTCGAGATCCTACAAACCACAGAAATGAAGTTTGAAGCGAATGGGTTTACTACTTTTTTGGACTTCTCCATCATATTAATGTCAAGGTCCATGGGACTTAGGTCTTGCTTCACACAACCATACGTGAGACATACGTATATACCCATTGAACGACAAGTTCTTTCAGCCTACATATCACATAGTCTGGTTGACTGACTCGGTATAACTTAACTCTGTGGGATTTTGACAGCGTGAACCTGTCTAAGGCAGTTAAGGATAAGTCCTTGTGGGGTGGTATGAATATATATAGAATCAATAGGCAAAACCAATAAGCCATGTCCATCCGTCCGTCAAATGAGTTACACCATTTGTGACTAGAAATCCCTATCTTGAGGGATTGATTTTCATAGTTTTTTGCAACTTCTAAACTTAATGCGTTAGTAGGTATGTAAAGTGTATAAGTTTACTGTAAACATTCGACGCCATAGTAAGCCCATCGGGATGATTAGAGAGCCATTACGGCAACAAATCTAAAACAAATCCATCTTTTCCATGCATTTGATGTCCCTGGAAAGCTTCACTATCTCATTACTTTGGTTCGCAAATCCGACCAAAAATACTTTCTCAGTCTACTGCGGGCTATGCCCTGACATGTCCCCAGAGACGTCTCATGGCGTGCCTAAGATGGACCATTTTACGTCCCCATGAACTTTTAGATTGATCCTCTTAGCTACACAGTTCCAATGGTTTTACACCTCTAACTGTGCTGCAGATCCATTTTCAGTTAGTTCATCTGCTCTTTCGTTCACCTCAATATCGCAATGTCCAGGTACCCGACTATGGATATTGCAATCTCGTTTTGAAGAAAGACACACAATCTTATCAATTAATCTAAAAAGTATCATTATAAGTATTATCAACACATAATATACAGAAATATCTAAAAGATTTCAAGCAGAGGTTCACGCATTCGATAGATACATTCGATTCGAAGAAATCGTAATACTTAGTTTGAGATATGCATGTCTCAGTCAGAAATAAGGTATGTTAAGGTAGTCAATTTCGAAGGGGTTTGTGCTTGCACATATAAACTAAATAAAGGTTCACACACACATTCCTTCAACTAAGTGCATCTGGAAGAGCGAACATTTCAAACAGTGGAGAAGTTTTGTATACGGCGAGGTTTAACTGCCGGTTGGACTTCATTTCAATAAAGTACTTAATTGTGCGGAAATAAACTAGCTTTATCTTTTGCAATACTGCAAAACTTTTGCTTTTGTTCATACGAGTTTCTGATTGCTATTTGAATGCTTGACTAAGCTTGACTGACTAGCAGCTTGGAGGAATGGTTTAGAAACTATGTACATTATTTAATTTGGAAGTTTTCTTCAGGTTAGAACCGTACCAACTACGGAAGGATTGGACAAGAAGAAAATGGGTTAATCTAAGGCACAACTAATAACTTATATGGCCTAGCTTTAAAAAACTATTTATATTGTTGGTATTCTTTTCTTCATTCAAATCAAAGAAACCTACAATTTTGAATAACAATCATACTGTCGGGATGATGTTCGCGAATTGAGCCTCTCACTCACATAATAATCTAATGAACCAACCACTAAGCCATAGAGCGCACTAAAGAAATGGGTCTTCATCGAAAATTTCTTTCTTGGATTAACAAGATTCCCAAACCTTTGATAAAATGATGTGTTGTATACATCTGTACATTTTACAAATCTATGAATTAAAACATATTATGCGTCTTAACAATTAAAACATAATACATAATTCTTACCTTGACAACTATAACCATTCTTATTCAACTCGTACCCTTCTATGCAGTCGCATTCGTACATTCCGTCATGGATCTCATAACAAAGTTGCTCACAAGGACTTGTGTGCCCACAATGACCTAGAAATAAATGAAAAGAGTTTAATGTAAAATTAATTATTTGTACATACATACTTATTTGGAAAATAATAAATATTTGAGAAAATTCTCCCAATAAAGTGCTTCATAAGTTCTTCTAAAATGGTCTTAGTGGTCTAAGTAACAATACGTTACCTACTTTAAATTAACCCATGTTAATTATAAATAAATTAATTAAATTAAATATGTTGTGTAACTATAGCAAGTATATCCTGTGTAGAATTGCATCTTCAGTATACAGTTCGTTGTTATTTATGTTTTAAGAAAATTAAACATATCCTGCTACTTAGTTATTCTTTCGCATTTTGAGAACGGTAACACTTGTTTCTTTGGTAAAAAATGTTTAAAGTTTATCAATAATTAATATTTGCCAATAATTAATTACAATCCAAGCTCTAACATGTATCTTCGAGAAAAGCGCATGTAGTCTTCTAATAGTCAAATATAACAGGAAGGTAACAATCGGAAACAGAACGATCAGATGTAGTCCATCTTAACATGCCCCTTTCCTCTTCAATTAAAGTTTTTCGCTTACGTCCACGAGTTTCCAACTTTTATACGATTTTTTTTTTAATTAGCAATCATTGAATACTATGGTTGAATTTCGGCGAAAGTTTTTCCTTGTTGGCATAATTCAATTAGTATGTCTCCCTGACCGATAGGGAAAGAAACATTTGCCCACCAACAATATTAATTTGAAACGGACTAGAAATTTGTTGTCAGCGTGTCAGAATGAGAATAAACACTTTTATGCCGGTTAAAAAACAATCAAATAGAACAGAGGTCCCAGAAACAGAAAACTTTTTGAAGACTCGAAATAAGAAAGACGCTTGAACTTCATATGTAGGTACGGTGCAAGTAAAAATTCCTATGTTGGTACAATCTGCCATCTACTTTGATGCCGAGTTTGAGTGCGATATGTCAACTGGTTTGTTGACAATAGGTAGTCAAAAACATTAGTTAATCTCTAGGGCTACCGGGGATTTTTACTATGGAAACATATTGAGCAAGGAGTTACATAGTTTGACATTTTGTGTTCCGAATGAAATTTGTTGTTCAGATGCGTTGAACATGTTGGAGAAAGTAGGCTGTAATATCGAGAACAAAAAAATTAAGTATAAAGGGTTCAAAAGGGACATTGAAAACATGCCTCATCCGAGACGCCCTGCAAAATCAGTTACTGAAGAAAACATCGACTTAGTGAAGAAAATGGTGCTCAAAAATCATCACTTTAGATTGACAAGAACCATCTCACGAATCAGTTGGTCATATTTTAGGTGATGAGATGCCTCCCAGCACAGTTTGTTCCAAAGAGCTGAATTTTCATCTCACAAATTCATTCTTCTGAGCGCACTAACAACATGAGCGAATAAGCCCGCATTCTCCAGATATGTCACCCTATAATTTGTTTCCTATTTCCGAAACTCAAATCATCACTTCGTGTGACCCGTTTTGAAGGGATTGAAGAAATAAAAGAAAATTGACTGAGAAATACAAGCCGTATTCTTTCACAAATAACATTGATAGACTTCCGGAAAAATTTTAAACAGGGTGATGGATTGTATTAATAGTCGAATTGAAAAACCTATAACAGTTATTTAACTTTATGTGCATGCTGGATCCCGGTTTGTCCCCTGCGTCTTTTATATCTGCTTAGCTTTGGTTTATGTACAAGAAGCAAGAAAACTCTAATGTAGAGAATAGTTAAAGTCCAACGTTCCGCAAACAATCAAAGATTTGTTCTATCTGTCTAAAAGGACTAAAAATATAAAATCTGCAAAGGCATTAAGACACTCTTATGCTTAACGTCAAAAGCACAAATACATGTATGTAGGCAAACAATTATTCTTGTACAAGTTCAAGCAGTTGCTTACATTTTGGTGTAAATTTAGAAATACACATGTCACCCTCAAAAGGGTAATTGTGGTTCGGCATCATCGTGTCACTCGTCTGTTAGTTTGGTTGTGTTATGGTTTAGTCGATTCTTTGTTATTTGAAGTATGTTGGTAATGTCGGAGAGTAATATTTTACTCGTGGAATGATAATTAACACTCTTGTTTCAACATGTCCTGGGTGTGTACAAATTTAAATTTAAAATAGAAGATGATTAACTCTATCAACGTTTTGTGCATTTTAAACACGTTAGTATATTCTGTTTTCTCCAATTAGTTGACTGTCAGGGTTTGTACATACATTTTGAAACATGATCTAAGTTTCTACACAGTGCATACATACTTATGTATTAATATGTACATATATGTTCATGACCGTCAAATGCACACGCAAATTGGAAAATGAATGATATGAGTTGAACAGGAAGACGGTATGAAGTGATTTACTTAGAATTATGTCTGTTCTCAAAACGATAACCAAGTTATAGACGGTGCTCAAGGGTTTATTGCTGCCCTTATAATGTTAAGGCATAGCGCAGGCGTTACAGAAATTAGGGAGAGGAGGTACATTGTTTTTAATAAAACAAAAAAACCATAAAACAAGGTAAGACAGGAAATATGTACTCGTATACCATGTTTGTCTCCTATTAGTTTTATAGCGCAATTTTGGATTCTTTCTAGCAGGTGCAAAAAAGTTGCTCTAGACTGCCCCTCGTCTCTATTAAAGATAGTAGAGAAGTTTAATATTCACCTTTGTTGGGTGCCGGGGCATAAAAATATTCCTGGACATTGTAGGTCCGACCATGCATGCATACATGCAAACTTAAATCTGAGGTGGACAAGTCAACTAACGTGTCTTGCGACAAAACAGATTTGACCTAGGGTGGATCTGAATTGCTCTAGGACTCTGATCTGTCTTAGCAGACTTCATAATAACACCATAATAATATAATCTTTTGTTCGTGCAATTGCTTGAAAATGCATCTGATATTGACATAATTGGAAAGCAGAGAGTGATGTCAGTAGTGCGTTTGTTAGTATTGAAACGGAAGTGACTAAAATAGGTTTTTTTAGGGCAAGAATGGCAAAGCTAAGCATATATATGCTGACAGTATCGGCAGAAAGTCACCCTCGACAGGTAAAACTTTGAGGTAGTTAAGAGCTTTCTATAGATATGGACTTTGTCAAGAATGGATAAGTTGAAATACAATGACAAGATGGGTGGGTCATGTGGAGCGGATGGGCAATAATCCTCCGGCTCGAAGAGTCTTTGAATCCACCTCGGAAGGACAGCTCGGTACAGGAAAGTTCAAATGGAAACGGATCTCAACCAACTTGGTGTAGGAAACTGGAGACTAAAGTTCAAGTTGAAAAAATATCCAAGAAATAGTGGATTTTCAAAGATACCATACCATTATACACCTATGTATTTAAATGAGAGACAGCATTTATTGTGTGAGAAGGAACATTAGTTTTACAGGATTTCGCGTGTTTTATGATGTTAACCGAAGTTCTTTTAAACTCTTAAGATTCTCCATTCTAGTCTGTAGGAATTCCAACAAATAATACGTTACATATGCATTCACATGTACAAATTTATGTATGGAAGTTTAACCAACTTAAGTCCTCAACATTTTGACGAACTTTTGCTGTATTTAAATAAATTGGTTGAGTTTAATTTAGTTTAGCAGCAATAAGAGCCTAAATGATCCCATTTGCGTAACTTCAAATTAGAGTTCCCACGCTGTTATGTACTATTCACGCACATGTAGGGACATACATATATAATCACATGGATTTTCCTAAAATTATATATATTTACCAAAGACGTTGAAAAAAAAATATAGGACACCGACGAAGTCAAAGTCCAGCGAATCCAGTTGTTTACAAACATCCTTGTTCTTGTGTACATATTTACTACAACCAAGGTTATATTTCTCATTAAATCCACTAGTGCTCATTAAAAGCAGAGTGGATTTAAGAGACTGGCCTTCAACTAACTCGATTGCTATTAACTGCTTTGGAGTAATAGGAAAACATATGTACGATCATATAACCTGTTTAAACAATTATTAGGCGCTACTTAAATTTTAATGCAGTTTCTATTTAGTGTAGATGGAGTGCTTGCAGCTCCATGCAGTCTCTATTTAGTGTAGATGGAATGTTTCCAACTCGATACTTCACCCATTGCATCTCAGTAACAGTGGTACATTTGTGCATGATTCATAATTTTTTGTTGATTGTGCATTAGGTTTAATTAAAATTTGCGTTTATGAAATTAAGCAGCAATCAAACTCAATTTAATTTACTAGAAAATTGCATACATATGTACATATACTTAAATTATCTTTTTGTATATTTAACTTTTAGGACTAACATTTAGTTTCGTTTCAAATTGTTCTTTCATATGTTATATGTTTTGTCATGCCCTTTGTTGTAGGCATTTCACTTCGATTGCTGCATGCACATAGTATGTACATATATTTCGCTCGGAAGCACCCTCTTTGCGTGTGTTTACATATGAACTATATACATTAATTTAAACAAAACAAGAATATTTTTTGCGAATTGCTGCCTGGTAGGATATGCATTCATAACCTTTCATTATCAAACAAATGTATCCTAATCATTTCGTTACAACATGTGTACGGGCTTGTCCCATTGAATTTGCAAAAATTCATTGACCCGGACCATGGTACCATATGGGCTGATAGTAACAAAATCAAGATTGCAATATGCAAGTCGCTATATCACTCTCACTTGATGGTGTCGGTGTCGTTAAATTTAAACGACATTTTGTTAACTGGTCGTGTTTTTGTTCCCTTTGTCTTTGGCTTTGGCTTTGGAAGTGACTTCTTATTTAAAATCGCGTCAAACGGCTCATTTAATAACGCATCTTCAATGGGACAACCTTCTTCGTTTGAATCATACAAAGGATCTGCATGTAGTGTTTGATTTTGGGGTTTGGATTCGAATGAAGAAAGTGCAATGGTACGTTCGGCCTCCATTTGCCTACGATAGGCTTCTAGACGGCTAGTTAAAAGTTTTTGGACTCTGGAATGGCGTCTTTTCACAAACTCGTTCCTTTGGACGATATCTTTATGAAAATATAGCAAGGTGCTGCTTAAAGACTTTGATCTTAGCGATAACTTTCCGATTTAAGCCCGGTGTACCTTAGCTATTTGGTATCATTTGGGCATTTTACGATTCGGTTATATCTCTTGTATGGATAAATCTATGATTATTTCTTGGAAATGTAGGCTTGTTTGGGACATGTTTGAATCTATGTATGTACCTACATATGTAAATCTATGAGGTCTTTTGGTAATTCCCTTTTGTTTTCAAGATGCCTGCGCTTAGGGACAGTTTTTTATTTAAGTATTGCTGCTGTCGAGCGATCAGTGGAGGGTGTACTTCGAACTGGGGGATTCAGCAATAAAATAGAATTGGGGTAAAATTGTCGCTTTGTAAAGCTAGATCCTGATTCGTTTTAGTTTTATGGATCATAATACGTTTTCGATTGTTCGCATAAAGAAGAAATAACTTATTTTGGTAAGATATCATAATTTTATAAAAAGTATTGTTTATTGTTATTTGCAAGAGTCTACACATAAAAAGAGGCGTCGCGAGGAGTAAATTCTGCGACAAGGTCTAAGGGATAATCCGGCAGATGTCTTTAGGTGCTATCTACCTGAATTTGGAGTTTATTTCGAAGGATTAATGATGAAATGATTTTTGTTTTATTACACCTATTGTACCGACACACACACTAATGGAATATTGTACGACAAATGTAGTAAAATGTACAGGGTACCTGTTTTAACATATGTGGTTCATTGTTGAAAATAATACGAACGTATAGTTATCATATGACTGACGAGACAAATATTTCCAAACCCTGGGGTTCTATGTGTGACCACGATCATTAGTAGTTTGAAAAAGTAGAGTCCTTTTCCATTTCTTTAAAAAAGAAGAAGAAATACACTCTTCTAGAAGTAAAAACTAAATTTATTCGACGTTGGGGCTGTAATTCTTGAATTTTCTTCTGCATATCCTGCAACAGATTGTACGTACAGTATGTGTTAAAGGTCAAATCTTTGTTTGTGCACTTTTTGAAAAGGACATTCCGCTAAATAATACTTGAACAAATTCTACCGGTAGCGTCAATGATTTACAGGTATATAAGACATCTGCAAATGCAGATACAAAACGCACCTTATCCACTTCCATTAGACTTACTTTTTAAATGGCTGAACAAACTAGTAGATCGCGACATGGAAAATCGTAATAACAACACAGACATCCTATTCGCTGTAACTAATGTATGTATTTTAACCTCGGTTTTAAGTCACCTATATTTATGGATGACTTTAAAAGGGCAGACAGTATTGGTGCTGCTGTCTTCTCCACGGCAGTCATCTTCAAGGCAAAGTCAGTTCTATTCCTTTGGTTGTCAATGCGCATCCAATGCTGCGAACCACAAATTCTATCGTGCACGGGTAGATCATGACCGGAACTATCTTGTTGCCAAAAATTTACTATCAGGGCTATTGTTGTTGTTATTCGAATATTTTTTCTCAATTCTCCAAGATATGCGCAACATAGAAACTGGTGAAGGTAATACATATATTACTCACATGGATTCACACATGTACATATGTATGGATAAGAATTTAGTCTTCGCCCATTTGCGTATTTTAGTGAACTTGCAGTATTGCATGCAGCAACTAATAGTAAATAAACATTTCAAATGCGTCTATTGACTTCTTAAAGACAAATTATTTTGACATGCACATAGAAAGTATATTTTAAAGAAAACGACTAAGATTAAAGAAAACGACTATATCAGTACTACCCTATTCATATTTCTTCAATTTTCGTTCTGAAAAGTAGACTTGAAATCGCAAACTTTTACTTACGTGAAAAATCAACTCATAACAATTGCTGTTCTGGAGGTTTGCATCAAAACTAAAACTAGGGACATCAAAGACGTTCTCTAATTTTGCTCCACGTCTGTTCCAAGTTTAATAAAACAGTCAACTCAGAGGGGATTTCTCTTTCAGCCAACAAACTCAAAAAGCCCATAACTCCTTGTGCGCAAAGATGCTTGTGATGACATTAAATACTGTTTAAATACTAGATCTACCCATTCCTGTGTTAATGTGAAGACAGTCAACAACTGGAACTGGAACACAATTGGAAATTCAATCAGATCATGGCATACACAGACACGAAATTTTAATATTATATTTTTCTTCTCTCCAATTTCATATTACATTTGTGTTCGACCTCCAGTAATTTTTATAAAAGAAATCTTGTCATGATTTCTTGTTCTGATAAGTTTTGTATTTAATAATTTATGTATGATAATTTATTACAAGGCACTGTTTAATGTTGCCTGCTTATTATTTTTATTATGGACATAATACATATGAATATTGGAATCACATTGTATGCTTTTACGCTTGTACGTAAAAACTACCCACTCGAGTGCATTTACTATCGTTCAAGGATTTTTTGTTTGTAGTCGTTGGAAGATGGTCTCACAAGTAGTTCCTAAAGAATGTCTATTTTGTTTTGAAAACTACGAAATCTTGTTTGCATTTGTTTTTTATTTGGTTTCGTTTATAGATTTTATTTATAGAAAAAATATGCTCAGATGCTTAGTTTTATAGTTGAGAAGACTTTTTTAAAATTGTGTATTCGGCATAATAACTTAATTTTAAAGTAAACCGTTTTCTCGCAAAGTGACTTTGTAAAATTGGCTATACGTAAAAATTTTGGTCAAAAGCATGTTATACCATATTATTGCATAAACGACACTTACTTAAAGAAGAAATTTAATCAAAATCATTAGAGCCGTTTTTGAGAAAATAGTCTTTTTGTGAAATTGGCCTTAAGTAAAGTACCATTAATATTAGTGCTAAAACAAAAATTTTAATTTCTCCCCTAGGGATTATCCCACAGACCCTATGTATGAAGTTTGATCAAAATCCGTCTACCCGCTTAGGCTGTAACCTCGTGCACAGACAGACAGACAGTCTGCATTGGCGGACCCACTTTTTAGACTTCACTATCATAGTAATGTTAAATTTTATTAAAATCTTGAGTTCGAGTTCGAAATTTTTCACGAACACAATACTTGGTGCAATCAAAAACAAGTAAAAAATTAAATAAAGCCACGATTTCGATATTTTTGAATAATTTCCGCAAGCGTGAAATAATGGATGATGGAATGGCAAACCTTACTGAATATTTGGACAGCTGGATATCATTGGTAACTTTGACAGCTGCTGAAACGTAACAATAGGAAAAACTATAACTGCTATCTGGTTAACTTATACTTAATCTTCGTAGGATGTTTGCATGGTAAATTACGTTTATTTTGGACACCTTCCGAGTTTTGGGTAGGTCGTATTACGACGACTTTTTAACGGCTTTCCAGTATCAGAACTGGTAGATGTTGTATGATTTAGGCTATCTTTCAAGTGGTGTTTTATTTCTTTCGTGGTTTTTCTTCTGTGTATAGTTATGATATAAAGTGAGAATAAATTATTCTGTTCATTTATTGTATTAGTGAATATTTTTTTAAATAGTGTTTTTGTATCAGTACAGTTAGTATTTTTGAGGGCTGATGAATAGTTACTTTTAAAGCGTTTTGGTTAATGTTCACAGAAAAAAGTTGATTATTTGCCTTGGTGTGAGATTTGTCAAGTATTCGTTTCTCCTACGATTATTATATTCCTTGAGAATGCCTTGAGTTCTATTGTCTATTCATTAGTTATAAAGTTTGCTTTATAAAGTAATAAACTGCTACACTTCCAAATTGTTTCTTAGTTTAACTGTCTTATTGATTTACAGCAGAAGAAGTTTGTTATGATAAACTATTGCACTCCCAGGATCTCGAGAAGTTTTTAGCCGAATCCTGAGTTTAATATTTAGATCAACAAAATGTCGGCAGTCATTCCGGTTGCTCTTATGGTTTTTGCGATATTCGATAATGGTTAGATTTATTGTTAGATTTAAATTCATGTTTATCATGAATTTTTTTCATGAATGTAGCAAAAAGCTACACTGTTTTCTGGTGTTAGTATGCCAATAAATTGGTTCTCCTGTGCTTATGAATCTGCAATTGCCCTTGGTCAAAGTGTCTGGAAGGATTTCAGCTTTTTTTTTATAGAATCGCAATTCGTATTCTTTAAATTAAAGTCATCATCTGCGATAAAACGTGATTCCAAGTTTGCTATGCATACATACATACATATATTCAGTGCACTCTACTCTTCTTATTGAAAATATTGGTGGCCAGTAAGTCATTCAAGTTGGTTTTGATAACTTGTTTTCTTCTTAGTTCACTTAAGTTCCTTATGATGACTATTCATACTAGATGTTAGTCGTTAATAGGGTTAGTATGTTCATATGTTAAAGATCTCTGTTCCCTGTAAGTGCCTTTCTAGTAGGAGCTTACATTCATGCACACAACACAATGTGCTAATTCTCCACTCGAAATATAACATAGAATTAGGTACCGTCTATTTGAGGGTTTTAGTGGGGAGGGGATTGCGAGTTGATTGCCTCATCATACACAACTCATCGCATACAATGTTCGCACATATTTCACCAGGCATGTATTTAATACTTGGTTGGTGATTCGTTGCATCCATCCTAAAACATACATATGTACATGTATCCATTCATCAAAAGCTGATTTGCAGTTTTTCGTTATGCTGACCTTAGGGATGATTAGTTCTTTACAAACTTTTTACAAGGTTTATATCAGCACATACAGGTCTGTATTAATGAATCATTTGGATAGAAGTTATAACTATGTATGCTTGTATGTTTCTAATCAAACTATTAAGAATAACAAGTCAAAATTTCACCAAGTAATGTAATGTGATGTGATATCTTATACAAATCTAGCCATAGAAGGTGGAATATAATCTCATTCGTAGGTAGAGGTCAAAGATTACGCACGTGAAAGCAATTCATTTCACTGGAAAAATCTCGTTATCATATTTTCCAATAAATCAGACAAGACGTTGATGTTATATACATAGATATATACATACATATATCCATAGTACAAGTAAAGGAATGAAATGAGATAAAAATGTTAAGATTTTTTGAGCAGCGGCATAATCCTGAAAATATGTACAGTAAACCACAGGAAAAATCAAATGCAGCGGAAATTGATTTTGGAGGAAATTGGGTAAATATAAATGAATATGAGTTAAATTATTTCATCTTTCAGTTGTAGACAGTTAAATATGCAAAATAATACTTCTCCTTTAGTGGAAACGTAAAACGAGACCTGCTGTTTATTTATTCAACAGGTTCATACGGGAATTGCTATGCAAGAATTATTAATTAATGTTAAGCTGTACTTGATTAGTGTCAAGTGAGTTGATAATGAATATGATACAGTTTAAACATCATATCAAAAGCTAACAGTACGCCTAAAATGATTTGTATATAAACTACCTTATCACGTCTTTTTTTAATAAATCCTACTAAGTATACCGTTATTGAACTAGATATAATGTTTATTGCAAGATTTAATAATATTTCATAGGAAAGTCTCTGTTTGCAAAAGGCTAAAAATATATGAACTATTACACCAATTAATTTGATCGTCTATGGTAGTTGAAGAAATTATAAGGCAAGATATTGTCAAGAACATACATACAGGCATATGTATGTGTGTATGTATATAAAATAGGCTCCTGTTGCGCTAAAGTAATACATAGTTGATGTATTATGATGTTGAGGTATTCATCTGGCGGGGTAGCCATTCCATGTGTGACAGATTTAAATAAGAAAGTCATATAACGACAGGATATGTCAAATATGTAATCCAATCGAATGTAGTGACATGAGTGAGATTATATATGCGTTTACAGCAAATTTATTATTGGAAGATATCAACTGATACATGATTTCGAAATTTAACGATTTATTAAAATTGAACTCATTGAGTTTATCTTCTTGATGGAACTAATGATTAAAAAGTTCGTGCTTTTAATACATACATACAAGCTCTTACCCAAGTTTCTATCAAAGCTAAAACATCATGCAGGATAGCTTGGGAACGTATATAAAAGTTTGAATTTAATGGACTTTTTTGAGACAGGTTTAGCACTTGCTAATGCAGTTTGAGAAACTGACTCTCTCGATTTAATTCGATCGCTTCAATTAAAAACCATTTTCTGCAAGCCTGACAAGGAAAACTAAACGAAATCCTATCAATATAATACATACTTTTGAGCAACTGGCATAAAGTCATAACACGTCAAAATCTTTACCCATACAGTTATCCAGCTCAATCAAAACTGGCTATGAAACATCAAAAACACCAAAATTACAAGAACTATCTTCATAATTGTACACCCTTTAACTGACAACGAATGCGCATATCAAACAGGAAAATCGAAAGTCACAGCCTTGCACCATCTTGTTGGTACGATTAAAAAGTCCCTAACAAAGGAAGGAAGCTCCCTATGTGCCTTTCTGAAGATCTCCGAAGCCTTTTACAATACGTCTTTTCAGTCCATCAGAACAACTGCTTTCAGCTTACCACTAAAGGTTTTCCTCAAGGTGAAGTCCTACCCCTATGATCCAGTGTAGTTGACGCTCTTCTTACCGACCTAAATAATTCTGGATTTTTAACTCACTTAAAATCGAAATTTCTTGAGCGCAAACAACTTATAAAAGAAAAAAGTAAGGAAGAAAAAATAATCTAGTATTACTGCACAAACGCAAAATGACCTAAAGAAAATGAATGACTAGTGCCATTCAGAAGGACTAAAGGTTAATCCAGCTAAAACAGTCATGTTGCTATTCAACGAGAGGAAAAACTTAAACTTCTCGACATTAACTTCAAATGATGCACAACTCGAAGTCCTTCTAGACATCTCACCTCTACATGTAAGTGTTGTGAATACTGTGCGTCAAGCACCAATAAGCTTCACCTATTATAGAACATCAATACCACCAACCTAGTTGAACATATAAAAATTCTTGACAACATTTCTGTGCTCCCGCACCAACAGTATCATGCCGAAAAGAATCAATCTCAATCGCCCCGCAATTATTGACAGTTTTAAAATGTCGATTGGGGTAATAGTTGGAATTTTCGTTCCCAACTAGAGACTGTCTATCTTCCAAGCAGAGGTATTCGCTATCCAGCTCTGTGCGATAGAGTGTATCAGAAGAAACCTCCGTAGAACACATATAAATAATTTATCGAGACGCCAAGCAGCTCTAAAAGCTCTCATGTCCTTTGACCTTGAGTTTAAGCTCGTTTGGAACTGTTTTCAAATACTCCTATATATTGGCCCTGAACTCATCTCGGGTTAACCTGTCAGCCAGACAGAGATAGAACTAAATCAGTGGCATCAAAAAAGCTCGCTTACTGGAATTCACTAGCTGGCTTAAGACATGCAAAGAAATACATTAATTTCTCAAAAAAAAAGAACTAAAGAGATTCTAGTAATGACCGAATATAACGCTAAGGTCCTGACGGACTTCTTTTCTGATCTTTGTTCTCTCAACTATCACCTCAAGAAAATTGGTATCGGGCACGTTTCAACTATGCCCCGTGTCGACTCTGTCCCGCGATTGCTCTGACTAGGCTCAAACACTTCCACAAAGGCTTAGCTTACTTTTTGACATCACCTCCTCTTCAGCTCAAACAATGCTAAGCTAAGTGAAGTTGTTTTTAGCTAGTAGAAAAATCCAATCAGCATCTGTAAGGGGGTAGTACAAAAGATCTCTATGAGATCAGACCACAAAAAATAAATAAATATGTGAATAGATGACCTGATTAAGGTGAATTTATACCAGTGTAATTAAATACAGCAGAGTTCTGTCCTATTTCGCTTAAGCTTAATATGTTCAGACGAGTGGCAGATCTGCATATATATTGTTAGACATTTTAAAGTTATTTAGTACGTAATAAAGAAGGTTTTTTTAAATAAATAAAGAATTTATTTCTATTTCTATTTCTTTTATATAACTTTAAATTTAATGGGTAATATTTTTCTGAACTGAAATATAGTATTTTTAAAAGTCGTTATCTACTGGAAATTACACTTTACACTTAAACCTTATTTCGTTAACAGTTTTAGACGTTAGATCACAAATGTTACTCAAGTTTGCGCATGCGCTGGTGGTACTCCTGTATCACGTTATATTTAATCGTTTAATGCTTCCATTTTGTTTGGAGTGAGTAAAAGAACGATATCAGATTATATGCGTAAAACTTATTTGGGTTGACTATTGGATAGAGAATAAAGTAACGCTTTTTCAATGAGTACATTTTCGGTTTTTAATCTCACTATTTATCTCAATCTTCAATTTTTCAACTTAACCATTAAACTTAACCATTCAACTTATCATAATATACATATATATCTTCCTAACTAATAGAAAAACAAATATTAAGAATTTGGATCACAACTTGAATATGTATGATTGGAAAACTTATTTCTCGCTTGTTATTGAAAATATTTTGAAGAAAATAATATATAAAGTCTGTGACGGATCGTATGATATCTTATCCCCACGACATTTTTTGTCAAGCTACTAAAACATCTTCTAAAATGCTTCCTAAAAGTGGACTTAACCAAAACTCACGTATTTAGAGAACTGGAATATGTATCTAAACATTTTGGCTATAAAATATTTTGTCTATAATAACATTTTTTGAAAATAATATAGTTATGAAAAAGAGAGCGTGGTAGTGGGAGAATTTTAAAAATGTTTCACAATTAGACTGAGAATCGAATGTAGCTTAAAATTTAAGGTCCAAAAACTGGTTTGCCCCTACATGGCTCATTCGTTTTCGCTATTGATACTATCGCGAATATACATATCTACATACATACATATATATGTACAATATATGGGCTTTGTTGATTATTTCTCTATGTTACAAAATATATATTAAAATTAATATACCCTTGGATAGGATATACAAATAAAAGAATGACACTAATTAGATCTCACAAATCTTAAGTAAATCAAGAGGTGAGACTTACTCTTACGGGCGCAGCTAGGGGCAACTAGTTTTATGTTATAAATGATATGTTATAAATGTATGTTCTTTTCATCAAAGTGATAATTGATCTCACACACTCTTGGAATGTCAGACAGGGTACATAACATTACATTGTAACATCTTATTTACAAAATAATAGATTTACAGTTGAAAATACCTTTCAATGTATATACATACATATATAGATACCTCTATATAGATCGATTTCCTCTTGAATTTTAAGTTAGTAAGCTACATATTCCTACCAATGGGCATGTGCATATGTACGTACTATGTATGTAACACAAAATGCTGCAATAAAATTCAAGTTAACTTGTTCTTTTTGAATCCATTTGTTTACGGTTTGGTTTGTTGACAACCGTGAAGTATGTTACAACACGTAAACATATGCTCCCTACCTCAATCGAAATAGCCTGAAAGGTAATTCCAGCAATTAATTCTCTGCACTGCTTCTGTTCAGTGCAACAAGTAGTCCCTTTAATTCCAGCAAGTCAGGAAGTAGGAAATATCCTGTTCATTTATTTAAAATTTGCAAACACATTATCTTGAATACATACAAATTCAATCGTTAAATTTAACTCAATTCTATGCAAATTCAATTGCCTGGTAAGGTATCAATCCAGCAAAAATGAAATTAACCTCTTACCTTGAAAAGCCGCTTCCACATTTAGTTCTGCCTCAGCGCTTTTGGCCGCAGCCAGTACTGTTACGAGAATTAATCCATTCAGCCACATTTTGTTATCCTTATTTATTTATTCCAAAAACCAATCACACATCCAAACGCGCATATCTAGTGGCACCCCTGTAGTTGTGTACACATAAAAATTGAGGATCCAAAACGAAAGAAAACTGAAATAATGTGTAGGAATGTAGGAAGTCGAGAAGGACAATAGAAACAATAGACAAAACAATATAAATAAGACTACAGCAAAAATGTATGCCACTGTCAAAAAATCACAAAAGGCAACCGCCACGGTCTAAGATGAAGATTTTCGTTTGCGTAGTGGTGCTATGTACATACGTATGTACATATCTACACATCTGTATCAAACGATTGTCATTTGCTCTCTTATCGTGCTTTTTTTTATTTTATTTATTTGGTGCTTGGTTCCGACTAAAAGGGGGGAAGCAATCGGAGGGTGCTTGCAATTCTATTTTACTCCCGATTCCAAACTACCCGTTATGTCGAGGCGAATGATAAACTTAATTTTCCACTTTTTCGAATTTAATATTTCGTTTGCTCCTTTTGTATTTTCTCCGACTTTACACGAGAGACAAACCAAAGAACAATACACTGGCACATCGATTTACTTAATACACATTTGATTTTAAGGGCCAGGATACATCTCCTTACGCACCAACACTTGGGATTCTCCCACCGATTTTGCAGAGAAAACGAAAGAGGCCAAAATTAGCTTTCTTCTTAAGGGATTGGATTTTTTTCGGATGAACGAGAAAAGAATGTCCCACAGTTTAAACCGATTTTTTAATGCAAAATTGGAATTTACTTGTGATTGATTTTCCCTTATAACGCAAAATTTTAAACAAAAGAAAAGCACAAATGACGAACAAATACCTTCGCAGTGTTTTCTCCATCCGTTGCCAACAACAATCAAATTTTTCGCACTCAGAGTATCTAAAATGGTGTTCTGTTTCCGTTCTTTTGAGCACTGATGGTATTGAACGACATAAGTGACTAATGACTCTGAAAAAACTACACAGGTGCACATTAAAAGGACATTTTCACAATGGCAGCAAGTTGTAATAGGTTTTGTATTTGCCTGTATATATTTTTTTTATTTATTTTCTTTTTTTTGTAGCAAATAAGAGTGTGGGTGTATTCCTTTTGTGAACTGAATGTCACCCCAACAATTTTTGTACTCACTTCACTTCCCACACACCGCCGCCGGACCTAGATATAAGAGCGTGAAATCAAGTTATTCAATTAAAAAGGACATTTCGCGCCGCATCCTTTTGCGGTTTTCTGGACAATTTAAGCTCACTATCTCTGAATTTTGATTGCAAGAAAATAAAGGAAAATGTCTGTCCTGAATTTGAGGTTTTCCAATAACCGAAAGTGAGACGCTTTCCACGGGAACCGTAATCAATCGCAAACGTTCTGAAACTGACGTCCGTGTCGGTGTAGGGTGATTCAGGCAAAATTTCTCCACTTTTACAACTCAGCGTTTTAGATTATACTTGTGTTGGGTTTCGACTTTACCATGAAAGGGCTGCCTTACAAGGTGGTGGTGAGCCAGACACAAGCGTGCACAAATACGAGCATAAACCAACCCCCACGTGAGAGTGGTCGGATTTATATTAAGGCGCATGTCCACTCAGACCGGGGAGAAGGACAACTCCAAAGCAGGTAAGAAAGATAAGGCGCAGCTGATCAGCTCGGGCGCGAGGGAAGGAAAGTGTCTGTTCGATTTTCGTCTTGAACGACGACCAATTCTGTACACAAGCGGGGAGATAATATCACATTTTTCCTTTTTGGTGGGAAAAATCGATACTTGGCAAAGAAAATGCCTTCAACTTGGAAGATTATACCTTTTCTTCGTAACTTCCATTCAAGGCGTACTAACGGGGGTTGAAGACAGGGTGTCCTAATAAGTCGTCTACATTAACTGTGCTGCCTTACTGCTGTAGTAGTCGATTACATTTGCATAATTCTTAGTTCAGGAGTTGAAAACGGGGGCGTTTAATGAGACGCTTATGGGGAGCATTTCCCGCCTTTTTCTTAGCGCAAGAGAGCAAAGTTTGCGTGCCTTAGGCCGATGGAAATGAGATAATCATCAGGAATACGATATAATGGACAAGGGGAGCAAATGTTTTTGTTTTTATGACTGGGCTTCATATGCCCACAAAAATATGTTTTGTCCTTTATTGAACGGCTTCTTCATTGCGTGTCAGACATAAATTTGTGAAATGTGAATACTGCCACGAAATAATGTTATTTATAGGTAAATAATTCATGTAAATAGTTCAGTTTTGTGTAGACACAACAACGCGAACAATCTTTAAACTAAAATCAATTTCAAAATACATGGCTTGTCGTATATGTACTTAAGATAGTAATCGACCAAAGTCATACCAAGACTGAGCCGACTTTGTTGGAATCAAAGTAAGACAAGGGCGCCGATAGGAGAACTTGCTGTTAAAAGTATACGGTAATCTTTTCAAATTTTGGAGTACCTGTTGTTTTGGCAAAAGTCAAAACGGCTAGAGGGTAATTTTATTTTAGCCAATTTTATTATACAAGCATAATTAAAACCAAAATGTTAAAATGTAAAACAAATTGTCATCACAAGCTGAACATAATTTAAGATTTTCAAAATAACAAAGTCGTAGGCGTACTCTTTTGTTAGATGTGGCATATTATTAAAGAAACTTATAGAAAAGTCATGAAGTTTACAATCGTTCAGTAAATATTTTTTCAATTATTCTAGAATGTAATGATAATTACTTATCTTCAATACAATAGGATCTAAAACTATCAAGTAATGCCACAGTGCACTTAATACATAGTTTGTTATAAGTTTCCGGTCAGGACCGGTTCATCTGAATAATGGATCTTCAGCAGTCTACGAATCTACGAATCTTCTTTTAATTAATTTCATTTTTGAGAACATATTTTAGAAAATTAAATTAGAAACACTTATCGTCATGCGAACTATAGCTTCTATCTGAAAACATTCTCCTCAAAATTGTTTTTACTTGCTCCTATACCTATAGGGCAAGTATTGTATTCGTGCAAAATTTGGAACTCGAGATTTTAATCAAACTTGACATTACTATAATGGAGAAGTCCAAAAAAGTAGGTCCGCCAATGCCGTCTGTCTGTCTGTCTGTCTGTCTGTCAGTCTGTCTGTCTGTCTGTATATTCGACTACAGCCTAAACGGCTGAACGGATTTACTTCAAACTTCATATATAGGGTCTGTGGGATATTCCCTAGAGGCGAAATTTGAATTTTCATTAGTTTACTTAAGGCCGATTTCAGTTAAAATGGATTTTCTCGAAAACGGCTCTAACGATTTCGATAAAATTTGATGGTTAGTTTGGGTATATGCTATGAGGTGGCATACCACGTTTTTCACGAAAAATTCGAATAACGGTAATATTGAAAATCAGCTGTTTCTCGGGTATTTGTGTGGCGATTGGGCTAAAAATTATTACTTGTAGGTTATAAGACAAGTGCAAAATAATGGCATACCAAATTTTGGAATGCCACGCCCACTTTTATAAAACTTATTTTTTTCCAAAATTTTTACTAGAAATTGAGAAAAAATTATTTAAGCAGAGTAATAGGCCTTAAAATTCTCTATAATTCACTCAAACACCCTATCTGGCCACGCCCACTTTTTATGGGCATTTTTATAAAAACAAAACATTGAGTAAACTCCTTCAATGTTATGACTATTATTCCATCGAAACGCGGAGTGCCACGCCTACTTTACTGGGAAGAGCAAGACTTGGACTTTAATCCTGATAAAATTATACACTTATAGCATTACGGTGCAAGTACGTACGACCCAGTCGTGCACTTTATTTTTGTTTCCCGCAACTTGTTTGAGCTTGTTAGATAGTGTCCAGCGTGAGGCATGTAGATTGATTGGTGACCTTTCAATTTGCGTTCAAATCTCTTCGGATGAGCATCGTCGAAGTGTTGGATGCTTATCGGTCCTATATCGATATTTCCATCAAAGTTATTCAGAGGAAATCTATAATTGTATCCCGCCGGTCCGTCAGTATAATCGTACAACACGAGCGGCCTCTTCCGCACGTTTCTTTTAAAACCTATTTACGGTAGAACTATTAAAGAAGTAGGTATGTATGATATGTACCTATGATTTGGAAACATTTAAACTAACTTTAATAAGAAATTCAATTGAAACACTGTCTTTGGAAATATCTATTTTTGATGAAGTCAAACATATGAGGCTTCGTATGCGGATATGCTTAATTTTGGGTTCAATTTTTTACTTACTTTTTATCAAAGTAATGTCAAGTTTGATCAACATTTTTCTGGAAGGCATTACAAGGTGCAAGTAAAAAGGCGATATGACAAACTTTCAGAAAAATAGGAAAAGTGTTTTTTTTTTATATATATGTACATTAATAACTGGTGAAATGTTTTAAAATGTAACTTATATAAATATGGTTAAGTTAAATACCTACATACATATGTGATTATCATGTCCTACATATGTGCTTATCATATGTGATATTTTCGTGATTACGAATAAGTTTGATAACATCACACATCATAAATATGGAGAAGGTGAAACATACATAAGTTGATACACACATACGTATGTATACGTACATTCAACATATCTCGCACTGTGTAATTAAGATTCCCTAACTAATGGCAAGGACAGATAGTTTTAGTTTCGTCCATAAATCTTTATTTTGGAACGATATAACTACGGCCTGTGCTCATTATGTCCCGAGTCATGTATCGACGGAAAAAAAAAGAGGTGAAGCACCAATGTTAAGTAGATGACACATACTTTATTTGAGTGAAGTAAATTAAAAGTTCTTAAATATGAATAAGTATAGGGTATTTTCACCAGAACGAGCAAACTTACAATAAAATAAGATATAATTTCACACTTTAAATTAGCATAAATCTGCTTCTAATGAGACGGTATGAATTTATGACCAAAGTCCTTAATATTTTTCCGCAAACGCGTTGAGCGATAGGTAGGAGAAGAGTCCATCTTTAGTAGGACAGATGATAACCTGAGCTTCTGGATTGAACTATTTGAGTTTTTGCAACACGTCGAAACGTAAAAACAACAAGTAGACAATATCTTAATATCAGTGTATAATAGAAAATATGGCGGGATCCCGATTATTAACGAAGTTTGAACCGCGAAAAATTCAACGATTTCGTATTACGTATCATATTCGAAGTATTATATATGTATGTATATATGTAATTGCCCAGGCCCGGTCACTAAAAGAAATTTCTAATTTCTATCCAGTTGTGGTTACTGCTTCGCACTACTGAGAGAAGAGTTCTAGTTTTGATTCCTTGTCATCTCTTGCCAGCGTCCTTCGAAGAGGGCATTACACAGTACACGCCCGTCCCTATTTCCTCTGTTCTAGTATTTGGCTCTTAGTTGAGATTCAACCATAGTCCTCACTTCTGCCGCCCAAACTGTTTAGTCGAATCAGTCAATCGCCGATAAAGCTTCGATCTACCATCTGCCCAAAGGTATCGGGGAAGAAAACCTTTCCATCATTTTGCTTTTGTTCCGAATGTAGGAGTCTTTGAAAGGTTGAAAGTGTAATTGTTTTTGAATCACTTATTCAATGTGTAGTACGACATGCGTTTTTCTTTAGTTTAGCCAGAGATTAAAGACGAATATTGTGCTACGAGTACACTGTTGTGTAAAGCACGCAATTGCATTTCTTAGGAAAGTAAAACGTGCCACCGCACATTTAAAGTAATTCAATCTACGTACTCATCCGCTGGATTGAAGAGAGAGACTGGAATATGTGTCGTTGCTTTTTATTCAGGCGAGTTTATTTCATTAGCTGGACTAGTTAAATACATACATAAGTGCAAACCTATTATGATAGTGAATTTGTGCTTGAAGCTTGCGTGAAACTCGTGTCAAAGCATCATCTCAGTTCAAATACCATGCCTTATTTTCTTTTTAGTACTCCAAATAAACTTTTTATCAATTTAACTTTACAGTCACATTTGGGATAAGGGAGTTCACAATGCATAAAAGATTCTAATGATGCTTACCTTTCTTCGCCTTGTTCAGCGCATGAAAACGCAGTACTCTCGACGAGGTGAATGCATTAAACAAACTTTCTTGGATGCACAATCACCATATTTTCTTCGTTCAAAGTTGCATATGTCACTCAAACGCTGAATAAAAGTGGGCGAACGTTCTATTATTACCACTTTCTTCCTTGTTTCCTTCACTTTTCGAAATATCACTTTATATTTCTGGCTCAGGAAGGTGCAGAGAAATCAAACCACCAACCATTGCTTTTAGCATGCATTCTGTGAAAGGAAGCCGTAGGGTAACAAAAGCACTTCACAGCCAGTGCCAGCACAAATAGAAAATGCATCACAGCAATTCGCACAGTCTTAAATGTAAGCGCTAAGCATTCAAATAGGATGCATTTCTCGATATGGACCTACATGAAAAATGTCATTAGAAAGCCACAAAGAGTAAACTGGAACAGCTCAGTACAGATGTAAATCTCATGCCATTTAAAAATTCAATCCATTTACTTCTCCCCATGAATATCCCGGAACTGGGTTCCACTCAATGATACCCCCACGTGTGCACACAATTTCATGAATAGATGACAACAGCGTGAGATGTACGTACATACATATGAATGTATATCGAAGAAAACATCATTTGTTGAGCATCTAGCGAAATTATTCAATTCATTAGAAGCAAATTTATTTCAATTATCCTTCCCCCGAGAGAAAGGCGTGCGCGTCGGAATGTTTCTTATTTGTCTTTCATTCAGTATTTGCCTCTCGGAATACCTGAAATGTTAGGTCGATTTTTGGTCGGGTGGTTGGTCCTTTGTCTGGTGAAATCTCCCGGGATGAAGTGCACTGACATGGCTAAAAGTTTAACACAACTCCTGGCAAACTATAAGGATACAAAATCTCTACCTAGGGATATATATTTTGGCTTGAACTTAGCCTACAAAATATTATCGGGTATTAACATTTGTTTCGTTTCTTTCCTCAAATAATAAAACAAGAAATTATTAAGGAACCCATCATCAAGCGAACGAACGAGATCGAAATGAATTTTATTGGAAAACTTTGGAGTATGTGAAAGTTTTGAAGAGTGGTGAAATGCTTCAGACTCGTAATATTTCAGTATACAGTGAAATAAGTGAGCGAGCAACGACTATGTATTCTCTGAGCACAGTGCTTTAAACTCTTTAAATACCTTTCAGTCTTGGAAAGTATATCAGACAACTCTGAGGTATGGTGGCGTACAATCAAGCATCGACTTTTGGATGTAGCTATGATTAATGAGACTTTTCTTGACTACGAGTGGGTTGTAGACAAGGGATTGCCAAGGAAAAACGATTCAGGTAACTTTTGTTGTTTTTTTTTTTAATTGTGTTGAGTCCTGCATATAATTTTTTATTACAGATCAATGCATGGCTCAGATAGGATCAACTAAATCGTGTGTTATTAGTTCAAAATGTGTAAGGATGATGATGTCCCGAACACCGTCATATGGCTACCATAAAACACATCAGTAAGTATTTTAGTCTTGTTTTATATATAACTTTTTTCCCCAAATTTAGTAGTCCTTTAAATTATTGAAATTCTACAATAAATCTAGAGACAATATTGAGAAAGAATTCCTTACTGATAATGCCTGTAATAATGCCTTTTTATCACAGTACAACTACAACTTTAAGGTATTAATAGATTTTATTTGGTGAAAGTGATGTGGTGAATAGTGTCATTACTTGTGAACGAACTGCCTAGGTTCGAGCCTTAGAGAAGAACGGCAACGGCCAGCCACCTACACAGAAGAGCAACGAATAAAATCAAGACCACTAAGTGCTCTGAAACCTCGATTTGTATCTACCTTACTACACAGTCTATACTGACTCAGGAAAAATCGAACGAATTACTAATGCTAATCCCTTTTTCGCTACGCTAAGTTCGCCCGTATTACAAACAATTAAAGAGAAGAATGCTCCGATAAATATTCATATTTCGGATACGATCGTTGATCGGCTTTGGAGGAAAATAGCACAGACCTAACCATACTGTACAATGAACACTAAAGGGCTGGCGAAGTTGAGGAAATAACTACCGATCGGAAGATTAATTCAAAAATGGATCATTAAGAAGGTAAAGGGGCCTGTACAGGTAGAACGGAAAGTGAGCTTTGTAAAGGTAGATAACAAAGCAAAGAGTCCAAGAATTCGTATTAGATGCTTAAGACATTTGTCATGCAGCAACCATTTCTCCACGTTCATATTTTTCAATCACACCTTCCTTGAGTATTCTTACAATGTATAATTATCACAAATACATGGATTTTAAGATTTTAATTAATTGCAAAAATTTGACCATTTTTTTCGCATTTTAAGTAAATGTTCAATAAAAACCATACTTTGCAATAAAGCGTGTTAGGAACCAGGACTTTTCGAGCATTAAAGAATATGTCCACTATAGCTATTGATGAAAGTTCAGTTCACTTCTACACAAACAGTTCCAGGACTGAAAGGAGGGGGCGGATGTGCTGTCTCTCGGAAAATCTAATTCAAAACATCTCTTTCCGCACCCTTGATAAAATCATGACGGTGACGGAAGACTTGTGCTGGTTAAAGTGTACCGCAGTATATATAATAAGATAAGCCATATTTGCATCTTTACGGACAGTTAAGCTGCAATCAACTCTCTGGAATCATGCCCTTCACCCTAAATGGCAATTTAAACTGTCGTTCGTTTCACTTAGATGGCGGACCAGACCAACACTTACCTGTTTAACTGTAAGGCTAAGAGGTTCATCACTAAGGGTACCACTCACAACATTCTGCCTTATTGCCTTATGGCATACGCTACAACAATGTATCTAGTTTTACACGTTTTTCCCATTCATATTTTTAAGCCTTTTTTAAATTTTAGTAGTTTTCAATTGTTTTATGAGGAATATTTTCACATTCTGCCTTTAGTGTGACCTATAACTCCTCCAAGTTATTTAACTTCTTAAATCCGTCTTCTTCCTTTTCAATATGGCATAGATTCGGGTTTTGGAAAATCACTCATAAAATGTCACTCACAGCAATCATAGTAGGTGTCACAAGAAACATTTGGCCCAACACGTTCATGGGACCCAGGCCTAGCTTCTCGCAACCATTCGTGTTGTAAGTATTATATTCTTTACACGAATGAATGTTTAATACTGTGTTCGAAGGGCAATTTGAGATTTGAGAAGCTTTCTCATGAGAGCTGTACTCTCGGATGTTTGACTGAAACTCGCGAGAGGTGGGGCAGTGAAAAAATCTTTTAGATGTTGTCTTTTATTTATTTTTTTTTTCTTTCTTGTTTTAGGCAACATGATATTTGATACACTTTCAATATTAGCTTCAATTTCCGCTTTTAAGATGGTATGATTAAATGAATCAAATAAATAATTAGTCGGGAATAACATATATGTAGCAATACTTATCGGTATTTTACATCAAAATAAACAGTTTTTGGTGCAATGTCTACATATGACTTTTGAACTTGAATTTATATTGTGGTCACCCGTCAATTCTACATACTTAAAACACTGCATCCCGTTAACTAACTCAAAATGACAAATAAATAAATACTATTCTAATATCTACTGTATTTTTTTAGAGTATTGTTCCTCCTATTAATTATACTGAAAAGATGTTCGAACTACCTACCGATAGATCAATCAATTGATTTTATCATTAGCGAAAAGTGTTCTGACATCTACAAGGAGCACACTATTTTATTAAAATGGGGTGTTCCCGATGACTATCGTGACTTATTTATGGAACAAAGTGAGTAATAAATATTTATATTTGCTTTCAGGGCTAATAATACAATTCTATACATGTTATATTCTACAGGCTTGTTTTGCGGAATAGCTGGTTATTCTGAATTTTTAGCCTCAACGATAGTTAAATCAATACCGTTATGGCAGTCCGACGATGGTTGTTTTTACACTGGATCTAATAATGTTGAATACTTGGAATCACATTGTATGGATCACATAAATAGTTTGGGAGTGGCGTTCTATTCGAATCTAATTGCTATTCAGTACTTACATTAACAAACTGTATGCCGCCAATGGGAATGGTAAATGGAGCATAGATATACATGCTTACACAGATACGTATATACACAACATATACGAAGCAGTACATACAGTATGTAGATACATTATTGACAATTTTTAACGTTTGACAAGAATTAAATGTAGCAAATGAATTGTTGTGAGCTCATGAAAAATATACACATACATACATAGCTATGACCATGGGTCCTTACGAGAGACAAGGAAACGATTTTCACTATTTCTATGACGGCACTGTATTCAAAGTCTTCATCACTCCATGGGCTTTATGTTGAGGGTGGCCAGTATTCCCAAGTGTTTTCGGCTACTTCTTTACAATATGGTGCAGAACTGGAATGCAATAAATAGAAATTCTCAATCAGGTACCTCTTGCAAGCTCTATGTTATTCACTCCAAGCATTGGCTTGTTGTAAATAAATGAGAATTTAAACCTACAAATGATTTGAAGCATGAGTTCAGAAAGTATCGAAACGCCCATGAAAGGTCGAAAAACAATTGTACTCTATTCTTAATTGTGCAATACTTGCAAATGTTTAGGTATTTTTTATATGGGGTTAAAACACTGGAGCACTCAGACGCAAAGCGTCCACTGTATTACCCATCTAGTATTACCCATTTTACTGGAACTTCTTTGACTTTCGAAGAAAGCCAAAAATGCACTTCAGTGATGAGGAGCTTACGGTATCAACACTTAGCACATCAGTATCTGTCACCTGATCTGAACAAACCCAGGGCAATAGCAAAGAAAATTAGCAGGAATATCTCTTTGCATATTCAGGTCCTGAGAAATCGTCCTTTGTGCATTGCTAAGCAACCTCTTCGAATATTTCAATTTAGTGTGACCTGGGACCCAGACAAGAGTCAAGGAGTTCAGCTGACCGAATTTAAGAAGTTCTGGCATTTCCGAACTATTTTGGTACGGGTTACAGGGATAAACAAGGTGTTAAGCGCAGCCCAACTGTCACTCCACTTATTCTTAACAATATAGACGTTAGCCATTCCTTTCAGTTACGCGGAAATCCTACCCACCAAATAACCGACGAATAAGATAGAAAAGGTCTTATCAAAGCCGTATAGATGAAAAGCACATATTTCGGTGATAAATCACATGTCTTGATAAAAGCATCCTTATACTGCCAAAAAACTGAGAGCGCCTTAAATATCTTGGACTTGACTTGCTTTCACCAAAGAAGTTTTTTTTTATTTAGGATCTCTCCCAGATATTTCGTCTTAAAGGAGATCAATTTTCAGTTTCGTAAAAAGGGAGTAGACGTCCGTCTACCCAGAGAGACAAATTTTGTATTAAGTTTTGATACTGATCAGGATTGCGAATGACGTGACTGCTATTGCTTTTGTGCATCACATAAGAGTGGTGGCCACGGTGTAGTGGTAAAGGTAATGCGTTCGTCTATTGAATAGATTTTACCGGCTGAAAATAGCGTCTTAAATTAAAAAGCGTAATATAGCGGAATAGCTCAAAAGTAGGAATAAGTTCAGAAAAGAGTAAAAAATATTACCAGTTGGTCAAACGTCAATACGTCTTCTGCCTTTACATATACTTCAACCTCAACTTCGACTTCAAATTTACCTCTGGAGAAAGCTGCGCAGATGGTGAGGTCATCTACCCCGTCTTCCTATCCATCTTTACAGACGGCTCAAAAACGGGCGAAGGTTCTGGCGTGGGTGTTAGAGAAAGAAAAAATCGTATCACCGATGATAGGGACTTATCTACCCTAGACAGGCAAGTAGTCATTAAATCACTTTCATCACAATCAATTCAAAATTGATCAAGAGGTGCAATGAATCACTCAAATTCCTCACTTCAAGGAACAGCATCACGCTCTGCTGGATTCAGGGACACATTGACTTCCAAGGGAATTAAATGGCCATTATCTAGAATAGACTTTGCAACATGGCCAACACAAGAAACAGGCCACAGTGCTGTGCTAAATACAAAAACAAAAAAACGGACCAAAGAACACCAGTCACTCAAAAGACAACAGCTCACAGCCCCAAATCTATCCAGACGTTGTGGCGACACAGAGGTAGAGAAAGACACAACGCATTTCCTCTGTCAATGCTCGGAAAAGTATCTTTTAACGAGTCCTCTAACGCCCTCGAAACAATGAATTTAATCATCACGAAAACGGGATGGTTCAAAACAGGGAAACATAATGGATCCGTTGAGATCCGAGTTGAGCCTGCAACTCCTGGGGATGCATTCACCCCAGTCGACCTTAACCCTACACCTAGTGGCTGAGGGGAAGATTAGTGTTCATTGTTTTTATTAGTTTTAAGATTATTTGTGAATAAAAATTGTTACTAACAGATTCCTGTTTTGGGAAAAAATAAATCAAAACCAAAATTTGTCTCTTCGATCTATGTAGTTACCTACATATGCATGCGTGCATTGATACGGGTTGAACCTAGGTTCAAAACTGTATGCATACGAGGTTAATGTGAACACTCGAGTTCAAACGATTGGTGTGGAATGCAAAAACTAGTACTAGAGTAGCTGGGGAAAATGTAGTGAATTAATACTCTTAATGTGGGTATGTTTGTTATGAAGTTTAATTTGTTTTTCTTATGTTTTACGAAGAGGTGTTTTGTTTACAGAATTGTCATTTATTAGTATACCAAAATCAATAATAAATAAATTATAATTAATTAAATAAAAACAAACATCTGGCTACAGAGAGTAATGATTTCAAGAATAATCCAAAACTGTCGAAGACATTTCGATAAATTTAAAACTCCTAAAGCGAATATGATTGGACATTATGTAAAACAAAATTCTCTCTTTGCGCTAAACGGAAAATAGATGAATATAAATTCCAATGTATTAATGTAAATATTTATTTCTGCGAGTAATTCACAAGTTAAGAAAAACATTGTTCAAAACTTGAATTTACATAAATAAATCTTCCTGAACTGCTTACTATTTTAAGAATGACAGGTCCACCATTCAAACTGTTTAACATTAGTACTGAAAAAAATTATTGATTTTCGATTTCGATGAATATCATATTAATATACATATATATGTAGATAAATTCACATTGACATATTACCCACAACATAAAAATTTTGAAATAAGCAAATAGTTGGTAAATAAAGTGAAAATTTGGCATAGCCTTATATCAAATAATAAATGAAATAGAATTACTTTTAACGAACGGAGTAAGATAAATCCCTATAAGATCCATATTAATAGTACAATATAACACCAACGAATTTCGTATTAATATCTTCATTTAAAACAAGATTCGTGAGCGCACTTTACTACGTTTCCGCCTTTAGTGTAATTAACTTCCCGTGGGTGATTACGTTCCACAAGCACTTGATTGATTGAGCCCACTAGTCACCTCCGATTATGTTCATCTCTTTTCGACAATGTCATTTTTAAATCAGCCGTCAGATATTCTACAAAGTCCCTAGTCGTGTTTTTATTGAATTTTAACTGTGTGTGCTCTGTGTTTTTGCAGAAGAGAAAAATTAATTAAAACTTGCAACTGAGGACTCTATATTCACAGGCAAACATGTCAGAAAACAAAGACGAGATATTGGCAAATTTTCAAGTAAGTAATGCAAATTCAATAACAAATCATTTATCTGCGTAAAAGGCCGAGGCTAGGAAATGTCTCGTCGTTGACATTTCACAGTGACTAATGAAGAAATTTCTACGAATGCAAGATTAGACTTATGTAGTTCTTTTGTTTATAAATCGTAACTTAATTGCAGAGCATTACGGGGATAGACGATGTTGGCGAAGCGTTTTCCCACCTAGAGGAAGCGAACTGGGACTTAATGGTTTGTAGAGTGAATGTATTGTGGCGGAGTTTCCTTCTAATGACTGTGCCTTTGTTTGACTGCCTATTTTAGGTAGCGATTCAACGTGTCATGCCACAGGAGGAGAGTCCAATGGAGGAACCATCTTTTAGCTCCAGCAGAGCAACGACTATGAACAATTTCTCAAGTGTGGCTTCCAATTTCAACAGGTGGGACTCCAGTGGAGCTGAAAGCGCTTTTGTGCCAGGTTTGTGTTCCGAACAAAGAACTTCTGTTTCTTCTTTTTTTTTGGATGCGTAATAGCCATTTCTTTGTACTACACAGTCGCCTCCACATCTGCGGACGCAGACATTATTGATCTCACATCCGATATCGATTTGGATTCATCAAAGAAGGAGCCTCAAACACTGACATTCAACATACATTACAATCAACAAATCTATACAATAAAACTGCCGTCTGTTGCGACTGTTGGTATGTTGTTTGTTGCTAAACTCTACGTAACGCATGTTTTACGCAAATCTATCGTTTTTTCCTCAGGTCATCTTAAAGAGAGAATCTTTAATACAACAAAAGTTCCCATATGTCGCCAAGCAATACGGGGCTGGCCTCCGGCTAAATTGCAGGATGCACAACTGTCTCCAACCCAGCTGTGCAATTTAGATTTAACTACGGAAAATGAACTTATACTTATTGATCTAACTGAAGAAGGCTACATGGACGATGAAAGGTAAGTGAACCATTTAGAGAGAACTATATTTATAGAAAAAGGTATAATTCAGTTGATTCAAGTGATTCCATATTTGTATGCATGTAAAACAAATTTGTATACTACCTACACTTATTTCTGTTGAACAACAACATCTATCAAATGTGGAAATAATTTAACTTTAACTGAAGGTTGAAGCTTCAATCCCATTGTGAACCAGGTCGCCTCCTAAGAGGCTATTTGCTTACATAACCTATGACAAGGTCTTTTTCTACTGCGCCCATCTTAGGCAAGCGTGTCAAATCGAAGGATTGACATCAAGGTTTAGGTTTAAAAAGACGGCAAATTGTGTCACGCCAAATAGTTGTTTTAGTTTTTGTTTGTAGCATTCTGCATTTTTGATGGAATTATGCATATCGATAACTTTAACAATAATGGAGAATTATAAGGTCTATACGTTTTTCAAAAAGTTTGCTCTTAGGCTTATTTTTGGTACGTAAACACTGTCCATTGGTTCATATTTCTTGGAAAATAAGGCTGGCCATTGGACTACAGACGTTTCGTTTGAATCTTTTATTCGTCAATCTATGTGGAAGAAGTGTAATTTCAACAATAAGCATTTGAGACATTTAATGAGAGTATGCTTGCCCATAAGGAATCTGTAAATTGGCCTGTAAGATCTTGTGATTTAACACGTTTATTTTGCTATACGCGATATTCCCGATATAGGAGTCGAAAATTTTACTTTCATATGTGCTTCAGGCGACTCACTCGAAACGTCCATTAGCACAAAATCGTATTACGATTTTTACAATTTTTCCAAAAAACAAATAAGGAACAAATCTTCAAAAAACGATGATAAAATACCTCAAACTGATTTTTTGTCTATTGCCTCTATTGTCTCGTATTACGATTTTTACAATTTTTCCAAAAAACAAATAAGGAACAAATCTTCAAAAAACGATGATAAAATACCTCAAACTGATTTTTTGTCTATTGGCTCTTTCAGCAAATTTAAGAGTAGGGAGATGTCGCATAAGACTTTGGCAAATGCTTTTGCATTTTATGTTTTCCCAAAATCCCCTATTTTTCTCTGCTATAATCGTTTGTCCTTTCATTCATATCCGGATAACAATTATTTCCCGTTTCTGTCACCTTTTAATAAAACAATTTATTGTAGTACTTTTTCAGTTTTCGGTTTTTTGGATACTTTGCAGATTTAATTACATAACGATGTTTTATTTAAATTTTTGTTTGAGTAACAGTAAATTAGTCATACAAAGTTTTTTTCTATTGGCAATATATAAAGACTCAGACGATAAAAGGATTATGTTTAGTATAGAGTAGACTGGCTCCTAAAATTGATTTTATAAGTCTTTCTGTGATTGAAATGTAAGCGCCTTCTCAAAGCGGCCAACGAATTTTAAAATATATCAAACATATGTATTTTGGACGGCCCCAGCTCTCCCAATCATTTAAAACGCATCTTAGAGTAAAACTGCCTGATAAGTAGGTCTGTGCGTACAATTTTGCGGAAGAGTGCGAGGAACAAAGTTCGTTTTTATTTGACTTGAATAATTGATTAAAATCAAAATCTTTGGATTTGCTATAAAACTATTAAAAATGTATGTAATTTGCTTCCAGTGCATTTGGTATATTGTATTTTTTTTAAAACTAGTTAAAGGTCATATTTTGTATTATAAAGGTCAATATTTTGCAAGTTTTTTCTCTACTACTACATAGACGACTGATGCGCTGTATTGCTCGAATAATTCGTCCTTTAACATCCTCCTCTACAAAACAATTTCTTTCACGGCCCTACCTCTTGCGAGCATCTGACAAACATCCGAGAGCATAAATGTCATGAGAAAACTTCTCAAATACCAAATTACCCTTCGGATACGGCATTAAGCAGTAGGCCCCCTACATTCGTGTAAAGAATATAACATGCACAACACGAATGGCAAAGCCCTAGGTCCCATAAACCTGTCGTGCCAACTATGATAATGATTTTGAACTCCAGCAGGAATAAAGCAAAATTAAAAACTATCTTGTTTTCGATGTTTAGTGACGTAACAAAATCAGTATAATCGCTGTTTCGAGTAGATTGCCCTAACAACTTTCAAACATTCATAATAAAGTACATATCTACTAAATTCGGACTAGTTGAACTAAAGTTTAAATTAGGGTATGAAACCAACGCACGGACATGGCTCAATCGTTTTTGCTATTGATAATGATCACGAATATATTTACATGTACTTTATAGGCTCTATCTAGATTATTTCTCTATGTTACAAACTATATAACCAACTTATTATACCCTTAGAATAGAGCGTAAAAATCTAGACGTTTATTTATTCATTCAATCTATGTCTTTTAATTTCAGCGATGAAATCATAAGACGTTTCGACAAAACGTTCAATCTGAATATAGTACAACAACCTGAGGGAAAGGAAATATCTCTGAACATCTCTGGTAAGGAAACGATTCTGCAAGTCAAAACGGACGTATACTACATAACGAATATACCTGTAAGACACCAGGAATGGACTGGGTGGCCAGCTGGATCGGAAAACGGAACCACCTTAGCTGTAAGACTAATTTTTATAGTGAAATATTTGTATTTTATATTTTATCCTATCCACAGCAATCAGGCATTGAGTTATCTCATAACCTCATTCTTCATTCTAACGCTGACAAAGGCAAAAATAACTCCAAATCTAACAAAGTCAACAAGTTAGTAATTCGTCTGCATATTTGTTTCATATATTTAATTTATTAATCTCTTTCCTAACTACAGTTCACTAGTTGTCGATAGCGACAGTTCTGCCGACGAATTTGAAGATGCGTCTGATTTCAATGCATGTGAAGAATTTTTCACAGATTCCCCGCCCGTTCAACCACAGTCTCGTCACTTAAGTAAATCTATTTACCTAACCACTTCACAGACGATCTTATTATTATTATTTTTTTTCTAGTTCCAAATCATACCGACGACGAAGCTCGTGGTTCAACGCAATTTGTTGATAACTATATTCAACGATTTGGAGAACCGCATCCAGTTTTTTATCGCGGAAGTTTGGAAGATGCATTGAAGGAGGCGTGTCACAAACCAGCTAAGGATGTAAGTTATAACTTATACTGATACAAATTGTTCTAAACTTCGTTATTTTTGTATTTATTCATATTATGTATTATTCTCCTCAACAGAGAAAACTATTGGCCATTTATTTACATCACGGCGATAGCATACTTACTAATGTATTTTGTGATCACCTAATGAAACATGACAGCGTGATTCAAACGCTCATTCAAAACTTTATACTCTATGGATGGGATCTAACATTCGATAGCAATAAAAATCTGTAAGTTATTACGCTTCCACGTTCTGTAAATGTTTACTCACTCTTTCCATTAGATTCTTATCCTCAGTGTCGGCGTGTGTGGGAACCACAGCTTCGATGACTGTGCGGAATATTCCTTTAGACAAATTGCCAGCAATACTAATAATCGGGAAAAGTCGTTTGTCTGGCCGCAGCACATGTGAAGTTTTATCTGTGATTCATGGTAATTTATAAGAATGGTTATATATACTTTGCAGATATAATATTCAGTATTGTTTCCAGGGAATGTTGGACTAGATGACCTGTTTTCTAGATTGATAGAAGCAGTGGAAATGTATTCTGAACATATTCAGGTTGAAATTAGGGAAGAGGACGAACGAGCAGCTCGCGATCAAGTGAAAGCTGAACAAGATTTGGCATATCAAGCAACATTGCAAGCAGATATGGCAAAAGAAGCGGCCAAGAAGCAAAAGGAAGCAGCTATTGCAGCGGAACGTCAGCGTCTAGAATCTGAAAAAGCTGAACAGGATGCCAAAAAGGAGTCAATTCGTTTTGAAGTACCTAAAATACAGGCTTTTTATTTTACCGCAATTTTTAACTATACATCTTATTTCTAGGCCGAAAGAGCCCTACCGTCTGAACCAGATGAAGCAGAGCCAAATGTGACAAAAATTCGTGTTCGAAAACCAACTGGCGATTTTTTGGAGAGAAGATTTTATACTCAAAACACGTTACAAGTATGTTTTTTCAAAAGGTTTTATATTTTTCTTTTATGAATACTTACTTTTTTTTAAGGATTTGCTTAATTTCATTACCTCCAATGGATTTCTGGTTGAAGAGTTTAAAGTTATTGGCAGCTGGCCGCGGAGAGACCTCACGGCAAACGATATCAACCAAACATTACAAAGTTTAAAGTTATACCCACAGGAAACAGTCATTCTCGAGGAACGATGATTCACAAACTTTTTGATGAATGAACATACGAATAACTCACGCCTATTTTGCTAAAATATATTCTTAATAAATTAATATTATCTTTTTAATTACTCTTATATTATTAAACAAAATGAGTTTATTAAGTAACTAAGTAAACAAAGAAAATCAGTAATGGAAATAAATTCAAACATTTCGTAAAGGGTAATATCTCTTCTGTGTTACTGCCTTTCTTCTTGAATAGCCCCTTAGACCTACCGCATCGGTTGGTAATATTTTAAAAGTTTCTTACATTAGTAGTTATTTTTTCCTATGAGCGTGTCCCTTACTCTTCCTCTTTTCATATACCTTAGCTGAGATACAAAATCTAAATTGATTATTGATAAACACGAGCTAGAAATTCAAGTTTCAAGTCTTAAAAAACACCGAGTTTCGTTTTCGTCAAACATTTTTAAAAGGGTTTAGAGATCAGTAATGGTTTAGTACTTTTTAATAAAGATAGTTAAAGATAATTGCTAAGTTTGGGTGTCTATTAAACAAAAATTTCGCCTACGATCATTATTAATAAATACAAATTTAGTCGGCAAACCTTCCATTTTGATGAACAAAATGTTTAATATAAACAATCCGTTTATGAAATGTTTTATAAAATATTCCATACTTTGAAAAAAAAAAATACTTTATAATAACCCGCGATGGTACATTGAAAGATACGATCTACTCCAATTCGAAAACAGATCTAGAAATTGAAATGGTTAAAGGCAATGTCGAAATTGAGAACGAAAATAGAAGAACCTTAGCTACTGGAAACTAACAATTTAGTTAAAACACTTAGCCTGAAAAAACCATTTGAAATTGCTAAAATTACGACTGGGTCGTAAGCACTGCTATAAGTTTATGATTTTTTGAGCATTGTAATTCAAGTCTTGTTCTCCATATATGTATGTATGTATAAGATGCGTGATAAAGTGGGCATTGCATTCTGTATTTTTGTGAAATTATGATGATAAAATTTATTGTGTTTTTTAAATACCCTCAAAAAATAAAAGCTAAAAACTAATATATGGTGCTCAGGTCCAGAGAACTTCAAGGCCTAACATATCACACTTTCTTCGACTTTTAGTAAAAAGTTTGAAGAAATTAAGTTTTCAACTGACTTATGTCGAGTCAAAATTTCTTTTTTGCACGTGTAGTTTGTTGGGTGGTGATCATTTGACTCACAGCGAACTGACGTGTCCGAAAATAAACACAGTATCAAAACTTGATACGTGATTAGTTTTCATTAGGCGCGTTCCGAATTCTAGGCCTACTTTTTGAGGTAAGGCCTTACAAATGGAACGGCAAACTTACTGTGACATTTCAAGTGTCACACCTCGCATCCTCACTTCCAGTTTTAACTTTGGATAAAGTGTGGACTGTGCTTGTCAAAGGATCTTACTGATAAATTTATTTGTATGAAATGGGAACCTGTAAAGAAGGCTTAATAGGAAAAAAAAGCCGATAAAAAACAGGGTCCCTTTACTTTTACTAAAAATTTCAGCTTCACTAATAACCTTGAACTGTTATTTTAATGAAAACACAGCGCATATTGATCAAGTAATCATATCCTCTTAATTATATCAAATCGTAGATCTCATCACTGCAATTTATTTAGAATGTAATTATTTTATGTATTGTACATAATTCATTAAAATTATAAAGCATAGCCGAACAATACATAAAATACAACCGATCAACTGATTTTTTAAATTCCAAAAGGTAAAAAAGTAGAGAGAATTTTCTTGCCTTCGAATCCAGTCCACTACCTCAAAAAAACTGCCTTACTTTTGAGTCTAATTTGAGTCTCTCTACCAATCAGAAACGTTTGACTACACAGTGCCTAGAATTCGGAAAGCGCTCATTTATCATATAACCCTCAGATATAAAGTTAAATCAAATAGAAACAAGACATTTTCAAAACTACCGTTGTTTGCATCTTAATAAATAAACATGGCATGGAATTTTTTAGCATAAGTAGGAAATGTACGATACAATCGTCGTACCGACTTGTGTTGTACAACCAGAATATCTCTTCAGTCAATTTTGAATGAAACCCATGATTTTGTTTTATTTTTTTGTTGTCTCCCATCATTAATAGCACAGCTAAAATCTGTATTCACAGAAGCTGTATTGTAATCTATTGTAAGGTTGTAATCTCAACAGCTTGCGACCGTACAATATCAGTACAACCGTCGGTTGAGTGGATACACACAATACAACTTTTGCATACAACACCTAATATAACCAACCGTTGGTACAACAGTGGTACCGTGATTAATGAACAATTGCGAATAAACAGTCGCAAGTCAACACTCGACCAATACAAATCTACAAATAACAATTGACGAGCAACAATCGACTCATTTCGAGTATTATTCGCGTAATTCGAATTTATAGAACAATTGAATTATACTATCGTTTTTATTTGTAATTGTCTACCGCTAGTTGAAGTAAGCTGTTGGCAATCCGACTTATACCGAACCTCAAGATATAAAAGTATGCAGAAACTATGTACATATACTACAACCCTTTGTATCAGTCCTCCTACTTAAGTGGATAAGGTATGCTGCGTACTTATAAAATATGAACATACAAATGTACATGTATAGTCGATAGGGTCTATCTCGATTATTTTTGTATGTTACCAACTATGAACCACTTAATACACCCTTGGGTTACAGTATAAAAGGGTAACTCTTTGACCTAGCTTCCTTATCTGATTTTTTACTCTGTTCTTTAATACCCATGAGTTCTGCCAAACATAAATACTTATATGCAGATATACTCTATATGGATTTTCTTAGTTACTGTTAATTGTTTCTTGTTGCTTGAAGGTAATTCAAAAGTAAAGTTGTCTGCACGTAAAGTTTGTCGTAACCCAGTCGACGAAATAAATCTTTGACAGTTTGTCCCAAAGTTGACAGGGCGTGAGATCTTCAACGTAAAATGCTGTCATTGATCCGATTGACTATTTTCGCTAATCGTGGTTCTCAGAATTTTCTGCCGTGTGTTGACTACTTTTCAGGTGTGTATTTTGCATACCAGCATAAGATATATGTATGTATGTATGTAATTTCTATTTTTTTTTAGTTTCCCTTGTCAAATATGTTGGCACCGATAGGTAAAATTCCATTTTGGTATAAAGTGTAACGATGTTAAAGGTTAGAAAATTATGCTCTGCGTATACATATAGTAGAATGAAAACTAAATTGCTGTAAGTTTTAGATATTTACAAGAAAATTTAGGTATATATGTATCTTCGTACATATTACACTTGACTTGTTTTATAGTACACTCTAAATTTCAAGTAGACATTCTGATAACGTATCCCGTATAGTTCTATTTTATAATTCATGAGCCGAATGGGTGTCAATAATTTTACGAAAATTTGATTTATTTTATTTTGTATATCTTTCAACATTTCAAACAATTTTGGCAATATTTATAGTCTTCCAAAATGTCGGGAGACCACCAGGGAAAGGACGTGAGTACTTATTTATTATAAAGTGTTGTCATTAAACCAAGTTAGTTATGTAAGTTTTACACCGATCCTTAATCTCTCTAACTTATTTGATGACATTTGGCTCCTAGTTTGATTAGCATTGAATAAACGAAAAAGAAAAATGTTTCCCCATCAGTACATAATACATTTAATAATTTGCAGCAATGATGCACCCGATAATTTTCAAGTTTTGTTTTTTTTTTTATTTTATTAAGTACTACTCTTAAATTCCCTCGTGTTTTGTGCATACTTTTTCGAGTTTCATGATTTCATCGATCCTAGCAGATCACAAGGGAAACGTTTTGTATTCATTGAACCGGTTGAGTTGCAGAAAGGCTACTAAGCTTACAATTCCAGTCCGTGTCTCTCAATATTTATACGTTAATATGGCATGGGACTGATTATTCTTTTTTTAAGTAGAAATATGGTCACTTTTTAAAGCAAGTTTTTATGTCTTATCTCGTACTTTCTGCACCAACATTTTTAGATTGTGAAATTGTAAGTGGTTGGGGTAAAATTGTTTCAAAAAGAGTTAAAATTAAAAAAACGAACGCGAAAGCTACGAATGTTGCTCACTTTTTAAACGTCACATGCAAATGTACATACAAAGCTCTACAAATACACAATCAACAAAAAATTTCGTGCAAGTGTTTGACAGGTTTCATAAATTAGTGCGAAGAAATTTCTTGTACTAAAATTCTTAGCATGAGGAAATGTTTTATTCTTTAGTGAGCGCTCTTTTTTACGAAAAACTTTGAAACTTTTGTGTATTCAAACAGTATTTCGCTAATTTTCGTAGATTTCCGTGAAAATGTTAATTTAAATAAGAATATTTGGAAGCTAATATTTTTTTTTCTTAGTTTATTTAATACATTCTGACTATGTATATTTTCCCGGTACATATTAATCCAAAACCAGCGAACATATTGCGTAGAGATCGAGGAGGGTTTCAGCAGTGTAAATATGACTTTACATTTGTCAACCCTCCCCGAGCTGAGTGCTAAAAAAGCGTAGGGTTTTTACAATGTTTTTATCTAAATTATTCAATGAGAATCAAACAGTACTTGGGTGACGCTAAACAAATTTACATTTATAGGCCCCACAGTCTTCAACCTCATATGCAGATACTTAGATGCTCTTCTTGATATTGATCTTGAACCTCACCTTAACAATATCATTATGATTAAAATCCATGGTTCTTACAAAAAGTATGTACACATGTACATACATACATACTTATTGAAAGTACACAATCTTATCCGCTTTGCTTCTATAAGAGTTGACAAATAAAAGAATTTAATTAAGGAACTAAAATCCTTGTCGAACTCAGCGCGAAAATGAACTAAGAATTTATGATTTTATTTCGATTGCAAAAAACGTACTCGATGTCAACGCAGCCCTAAAAGTACATATGTACATATGTATATCTATAGTACAAATTTACTGAAAAAATCTTTGAATTTTAATACCAGAAAATGTACATTACTTTAAAAAGTACATTAGAGAAAGCAGAACTTACAATTTATAATCAACCAAGTAGTACCACTGTAAAATACTTAAAATCCAACTTAAATGCATAAATAATAATTGCTGAAGAATCGTTTTACTAAAGGTCAACAATTTAAGTGAAACCATATTCCAGAAAGTCAAGCTGTACTTACATACTACATATGGAATGTATGTACATATATGTATATGTGGGTATGTACATATACATATGTATGTATTTACACAAAACATTTAATGCACAACATTTACTCAATTCCAAACAACAGGTGTGATAGTGTAGAAGCATTCGACTTCAATTGTTTATCATATTAGTAACCCTGAGTGACAAATTAAAATAACTCCAGGTTCGTTATCAGTCCAAGCAATTTGTTCATCGATTCAGCCAGCTCGACAAAAAAATAGTGTAACATGATAAACTTTGTTTAACCGACATGCACCAAACACCAACGTGTGTATACAGCTTATGTTTCCAATACCGCAATTGTAGAAACAAACTGTGAGAAACAAGCTCCACTAAAATAAATTCATCTTAGAATGAATCATCTGGAAAACTAGCAAGCCTTATCAAAACAAATTATTAGGCAATTAAATTCATATACAATGCACCTTCAAGCTATTGAGGAAAATTCAAGCACGTAACAAGAATGAGTGTCATCGACTAAATTAGTTTCCCACACGTTTATTCACGAGTCAATCAGCAAATACTTATAATCTCATAATCGTTCACACGATCATGCTAATGCCAATGTTTTAATTTAACTTGCAAAAGTTTAAAGCAGACCAGCACAAAAAATCGAGTTCTATAGACACTTAGTTCCAATAAAATTCGATTAAATGTCCTCCAACCAAGCAAAAGTGAATATCCTGTTTCCAGATCCAGTTTAAAGAATCCAAGAAATCACCTCCCCAAACAAGCACTGAATTGCAATAGAACACAGTTAATATTGAAAATGGAAAAAGACAAATTGCTTTTAACAAAAATCGAATAATGTATGACCAGAATCTTACCCTAACCAATTACCTAAACATGCCATCATCTTATAAATCTGATTGTAAATCCAGCAGGGTATAAATTTAAAAAGTTAACTCATCGTTTAAACAATTGTCCATCTTTTCTAATACTTGCTAATTCGATTGCTAATCGGGATGTTACAATTTTTACTGATAAATCAAATCTATGGAACTTATCAACTCAATCACGTCGATTATGGAATCCGGTGGATTGATTGCTGAAAAAGTAACCGTTGACTTTTACATTTCCTCCATCATTGAAATTTTCCGCTAGAAAGTGAAAGAATGAATGTTGGTAAGGAAGTGACGATATGTAGTCATTATTGACAACGCACACCATTCGCACTCCATTCAAAGTCTGACGTTTTCAATTCACACCAAAATAATTGTTAACGCGGTTCATCCGCCAGTTTCTGTAATGAGATCACACAGAAAATCAATCCGGCGGATTCAATAATCGTACTGAATAACTCAATCATTGCACTAAATTGTCGCCTGCCTCTTAACGAGATGGTTAAACAATTGTATATCGACGATATTCTCACGTTCAGTACTACCCTACTACTTTACCAGAAAACATTAACGTTAAACTGCTGTGAACTAAATTTACTTCTGTAAAAATTGTACGGGCGATGTTGACTAGGACCCAATACTATACTTCCTTTGAATATGTTAAGTTCTCTTTATTCTTAAATTTACACAGTCCCCCAAAGTACGTGTAAAATTAACCAACTCTAGCATAGAACTAATAGTTAAAAGTATTCATTCATTTTTTGCTATCATTTCGTGATAACATTATTTTTAAGGAGAACTCCCCAAAGCGAACTGACTCTATTTTTTTCCGGCAGAATCTGAAAGAGCGTATTCAACTATCAAAGCAATAGAATCTAAGGCTCACCGGAAGATGGCATATATGTAGATTCCTACATTAAATATCCACGAACCTGCATTTAAAAAGAGAGAATATCTATCATGAACAGATAAGCGACAAAAAAAAACATTGCCAGCAATCAATAGCGCCAATTGATAACTTAATAATAAGCTCAGAAACATTATAGAATTATGACAAGCAATTTGCTGATCAGTTTAACGACTAGATGCGACTTGTATGCTCATTCTAAAGAGCTAGAACAAGATACATGTATACTCCATCTGAGCCTAATTTCACCAGGATAGGTATGTCGCACCTACTTGGTGAGATGAAAAGATAATCAACTACAATTTATTTTTTTTTTTCCTTTCTAAAGATATGTATACTATATATTTGTATACACATAAGTAGATGCGTGAGGCAGAATACCTACTCATCCCTAAAACTACATATGACAAGATTTATCACGTCTACGTATTTTGCACTTCACGGCCCAATATCCATTTGTATATAGTATGTATGTACATATGTGAGTAAAAGTTAGTCAACTTTTGAAAATGTTTCAGAACCTAATAAAAAATGTCTTGCTAATGTTAACGCATTAATAAGTCATTTGGGATTGTCTATTATAAAAAACGGTTATTGAAAATGCTTGAAAAGGAAACATATTTTGAAGAGTGTGTCAAGTTTTCGATGATTTATTGTCACGCACTCCTACGAGTATCGACGTATAGCTACATATGGGTAAAGCTACATATGGGTATACATACTTTAAATCAATTTTACCCATTTTTATCCTTTCAATTCCAACCACTAAAAGGTTCAACCTGTTGGTGTATTCAAATTTATGACATTGCTTTCCTCTCTCGAAAACGATTATGAAGTCCTATTCGATTTTATTTGGCGCACGAATTTATTACATTTGAATTGGAAATAATTGGTAACTCATTTGGATAACCGTAAGGTAAACATTTGAGTCAAATGTCACGAACACAGAATATACCTATAGGGTATGAAATATCGATTTAACAATCATCTTTTAAAAGAAATTCTTTGCATTGATACCTTGTTACCTTAACATGGCAGCAAGTTGGTCAGGTTTGATGAAAGTATATCTTGGTCGGGAGAGAGAAAAGGTAAATGCTTAGGAATTCTATTTTTATTGCATATTTGTCTACTGATTTGAATGGGGTTAGACAGAATATAGTTAAATATCTATTTAAAGGGAAATACCAGACTTATTACAATTGTAACTGCTTGTCATTCACCATGAATTTCGATTTCGTTTTCATTTTCTTAGAATGTCAGAGGCTCACGACACAGCTCCCAGAGAGTAAGCGCATTTCTTGGTGGAGGAGCACCGAAGGTAATTCAAAATATTTTTCTTGATTCATTTCTTTGTAATAACGTGAATGATCGTTTAGCCAACAGTAACGCGTTTTATGCCTTCGTATCGCTTGGATCCCCACAATCCTTTGAACCGTGAACAATGTGAGAAGATTATCAAGTCGGTGGTAGACAAATCCTTGGAAGACTTTGTTTACAGCTCAAAACAAGCTCAAGATCTCTGCCTACATATAAGTGAAGAAATAAAAACCCGTATAAAGCGGAAGGACTACGACAGGTGTTTAATAATAAATAAAGTAAGCCGTTCATGATTAATCTAGTTATTATTATTATCCAGATATCGCCTAGTATGCGTTGTAACAATTGGAGAAAAGTGCATGCAAGGATATAAATCGGTTGTGACCTTTTTATGGGACCATGAAAAAGATGGATATGTGAAATACGCATACGACCGTCCAGAGTTTTTTGCAAATGCAACCCTCTATTACTTATATTATGATTAAATGAACAATTAAATAATACCATAAAATTGGAAAACATAAAGCTTTTAGCTAATGAATTTTATTTGCCCCGTTAGCAATTATATTAAAGAAAGTTGGAACAAATTAAAAAAAACTTAAAATGATGACAGTGTTACTAACTCTGATAATTTCAAGAAATAGTTGATTTATATTTAATTCATTGTACGATTTTTGTTTTGTAAAAGTAACATAAACACTTACAAAATGCAGCACACCTTTCTCGAAGTTTTAGTAAATAATGATTCTAAAAAAATTATACATGCGAGCAGATACTTGTAATGCAATCTCATAAGTTTAATATTAAATTGTCACTGAAACGGAATATTATTATGTTATTACAATTTTAGTCAAGAGTAGAGATGGTTACTTTCTAACCAAGTAAGTATGATTGCATATATTTGCACATATGTATGTATACATGTGATAAACTTTCTAAAAAAAACTATTCACTAAAACCCTAAAAGATAATGCTTTAAGGGTTCATACATATCTATCTCCCTAGTAGGCTGGTATTTTTCTATTTCCGAAAAATTACACAATTCAGAAATACTACTCTACATACTGCTTTGAAAAATACTTTTAATCGATGCAGAAATCGATATATATGTGGTCTAAAGTCTTTAAAAAATATTAGGTGCATACACCAATTCGTGGATTGTGAAATTTCAAGGAGTGGGAGTAATTGATGAGATTTTGCATTAAATATCAACAAACATAAGAAAATAGAATAAGGTATCATTCTGGATGAATTGTGCTTTTTCTACATGTTTTTCTTTGCAAGTTCTTGCCATTTATTAAAGCATATGTACGTACATCTCTGCTGTAAAATAAAATGCGTTATTTTGAGGGGAAATATTCAAGTCAGGCTATGTTTGCCGATGCTACTCACAATTCCAGTAGTCAATATGTTTTATCGAATTATTTTGGTTTTGTTAACTGTTAAAAACTATTTTGAGTATGAGCGAATTTGGTTTTTTTTTTTTGTAGTTAGCGTTGCTTTTACAAATTACAACTAACATCTTGCCGCCAATTTTTTCGGAAGAGTATTTTAGTATATTCCAATTCATCTAATTCCCATCATTAATTTCAACTCTTTCAGAAATTCCTTCGATGTTGTCTTTATGTTCTCACATTTCTTGTTTAGTATTTTTATTTCTCTATGTACCTATGACCGTGCTGATATATTATTCCGTCATTTTTTTAACATACATATGTACATATTCATATATATGTATATGTAACAAAACCGCATCACTTTTTTGCTTTCTACTATTGTCCTGCACTTATTTATTAGTTTCATCACTATAGAAAACTTACAGTTTAAATACTTCGTTTAAATTAACGTGTTAATTTAACTAAACCAATCTTTAAACTTACACTGTAAAACAGGCCATTAGTATAAGCTTTGGTACCGCTTAACATATGTACATTTTTTGTAGCGCGACTATGGATTCATCTTCCAATCCAAGTTTCAATCGCATAGACTACCTACTTTCAACGAACAATTTATACTACATACAATAATAAATGCCCTATAATGTAGAACACCATAATTGTTGGGCTCAACATTTGATGTTTGGATCAAAATCAGCAGCTAAAGAACCTGTTAATGTATTCAAAAATGTTGTAAATTGGCTGGGCCAGTTTTATTTGTAAGATATAAACATTTGAAAATAAATTGTTAATACGAACAGTCCCGAAACCAGTGCCTAATATGAATGTTTGCTGTGTAAACTAAGGCATGTTTTCAGGCAAATGAAAAATACTATGAAGTTTAGTCTTACTTAAGATATGTACATATGTATGTATGTAAGTAGTATAGAAAAGAATAATTTGCAGTAAAACAATTAAAAACAAACATTTTTTTCTCAAATCAAAATATTAATATAGAAGCACTAACGTTAACTAGATATTTTGACAAATATCTGACCCGAATGTAGTGGAGATAAACTTAGTTAGTTACAATATGTATTTTCAGCGAAATAGTTTAACTCTCCGTAAATTGGAAAAAAACTTTGAATAATGAATTTCAGTTGAAAAATTTGTAAACCAATAAAAACGGCTATCGATAGTTATAATGAAAGAGTCAAAACTAGCGTGCATTGATGTTAGTCAAATTATCGCAGATATCCACTTGATTTTATCGAGTTTTCCTAATTTTGTTGTAGTTACTACCCAGAATAATACTGATTGCCACTAAATATTTTTATTGTGACTTGGGTGGATTATCTGTGTTTGCGTATTTACAAACCTAAGTATGTATGTATATAAAAAAAAAATATTGGTATACTATTTTTTTGCAATTTGGAACGAAAAAAAAATAATATTAATTTCGTTGCCCTTTCCTGTATTAAATCTTTCCACAGAACTATCGCAATAACAGAGAATATGAAAACAAAAGTAAAAAGAAACAATAAAACAATATCTGTTATTCGCAACTGTTTACTTTAGTCTAAGTTTTGTGATGTGATCTTTAGGAAATCAGATATCATGACAAATTGGCAACCTTTCGGTAAGATTAAAAAAGTTTGTTTGTCAGTTTTTACATATAAATGAACAAAAGGAGATACCTACATACATATGTACACATAATTGGAAATCACTGTGATACACATTATAATGTCTTATGAAAATAAAGACAGAAAGGATCCGTTCCAAATGGATTATAATTTTCCTAAGTAAGTATGTATGTATACCTACTACTTAATACGAAAAATATGACTGTTCATAATCAAACTGCCGCCAGTGTACATGCCATTCATGTTCACCGGAGTTTATCAATGTGATTCAGAATCATAAATACAAACGTACATATGTATACACATATATGCACATATGTATTATTCCCAAAGATGGGAGTAATTAAATCTCATAAAAACTTAAGAGAATCGTGATTAATTTTTTACAAAAATTTTTCCCGATCAAATTTGAGTCATTATCTTTTTATGTCAAGTCTTTAAAGTTAAAGGAAAAGAACGAATGACGACAACACTCCAGTACACACAGATAAAGCCAAACAATTATACTCTACAAACTCCGAATATGTAAGGAATGTACTGTATATGTATGTAGGTATGTACATATGTATGTAAATGCATGTACCTACAAATGTATGAATCATCTAACAATCAACAACCTGTTGTACAAGGTAACTTCTGAGAAAAGACAATTTAAAGTTCCTATCCCCGGAGTTAACACTCTGTCTGGGTATTCCTATTTTACTTTCATTAGATACGAGAACAGCGTGCTCTAATATTCCATGGCCAAGATTGTGTTGGCACATTTTACTACACTGCTTCAATAGCTTTACCTGCTCTCGGAATGCTACTACTGAGAGCAGAGACAGGGAGGAATGTACACTGGTCAACCCACCAGAGAAGGTGAACAACGCATTTGGTAGGGGAAAGTAGTAAGAGATTACTGCTACCAGATAGACGGCTAACCAGTTTCTGCTTAAAATGTAAACGATTAGTTTGAAACTTACGGTCGAGGTGTGTGGGTCGGCATTTTTCATTAGTTCGCGCGGTATCACAGCGCCAAAAAATATTTTTACATCTCGTCTCTTTTAAGCGGAGTTTGGTTTTGATATTTATTTGTATACTACGAAGTTCATTACTCGTTTTATTAGTGCAAGTGTTTGAAGTTTGATTCAGATATACAGTGTTACCTGCAGCATCAGAAGGTAATCTTGAAAACAAAAATGTTGTTTATCATTACGCTGTGCAATTTAAACCACACCCGAATGTCTGGTTCTCATTATACAGTTTATTCAAATTTAGTTTCTACCGGATCCCCAAGCTAAGATAAAGTAATTTCGAATATAGCCAGAACCTAAGCTAACCTGTGAGCACATAATGCGAAAGGAGGAATTGTTTACCTAAATAAAAAGTGGAGTCTACCTTGGTTGTCACCGTTAGACTTGCTTTGGTTAATGGCCCACTTAAGAAAAATGTTTAATTCTTTATTGTAACTTAAAAGAAAACGTGTTCGAAGTGTCATTATTAATATGGTCGTCTGCTTTTTTTAAAAAACAACTTTCCAAAGTTTGTTTATGGCAGACAGTTCTTGTCTTGAAATAACCATTATCCGTATGTATGTATATGTACGTACATTCATACATATGTACATGTGCCTAGATCTGTTCTTCGGTTGGAGTAAGTGCAAAAATTGAAACAATATGAGAGTGTAAATATGTAATTACATTATGTATGTACATTATGTTCGATTTAAATTCTTAGAAAATAGTTTTTGCTTGACATGACCTCGTTCCCAATAGTTGTAATATCTTAGCAGTGACGTCATTGAAAAAAAAAATAAAAATAAAATCTCATTGAGGAAGCTAATTAGGTATTCAACTCCAACACTGTAAATGCAATAAAGCAGTAATTTCAGTATTAAATTCGTACACATACCAACACAACATCTTTTAGCGTTTAAGTCATTTTTAATAACTTTGTTAGAATATAGTATTTATGTGTGTGGCGGTGCATCGTTCAAAATTCGAATTAAATGTCGGCATATTAGGTACCTACATAGGTATTTCAGTTGAAACACGATTTATTAGTTTTAAATAAATCAATATTTTATGTTTGGGACACTACGTAACTATTGAAATATCACGCAAAAACGTAATAAAGATCCATAGTTATAGGTAGGTAGGTAGTGCTATATTTAACATTTTTTTCGTTTTTTTTTTTTAAATTAATTACAAATTTATAAAGTTTTGTGTTTGGTTGCTTTGGAAAAGTTTAAAGGTAGAATTAATAATATAATACAAACAGAGTGTTCTCATTTTTGTTTTTTGAACTCACAGTACAGCCCCAAATAAAACATGTATGGTTGTTGATTCTTACGTGTTTGCACATTCCGTTAGTGTTGTGTAGAGGGTTGCATAAAATCAAAATATGTATGACAAATCCTGGTCATACTTGCAAGAAAAATATAGTATTCCACTGCCCAAATGTTGTTTTTCTATTTATTAAAAAATTAGTTTACATCTAAATCATTATGTACGTATACATCCTTTAAGTGACTTGAATTACGACATCAGCATTTCACTTCACTTCGATAATTTGACCACAAAAATGTTGCTGCAGACTGTAAGCGTAATGTGTACATACCTATAGAGAAAGGAGGTTGGTGTAATGTATGGGTCCTTTAACCGATCGTCAATCGAATTTCATAGCCGAACGCATGCATCTGTATACATATGTACATATGGATGAGCATGCACTCGTATGTATTACTTTTCAAACAATCTGTCTGAGATTTCCGGTAGCACAAGATTTGAAAAAGTATTTTTATACATATAATACGTATGTATGTATGTATGTAGATCTCGTTTTTGTGTGATTGCCATAGTTACTGGTTGATGAAAACAAAAGCAGTAAACAAATAATTTTCTAAAGACAAACAAAAACAACTAAATAATTCGGTCATACTACGCTTCTGTTGTTTTGATACAACTTAAATATATTCCATTTATATTTATACATATGTATATACATATAGTGAGCACATCTTATTGTGAACTATTTTTTGATAAACAGTATGACGTTTGTAATAAATATAAAAGCACATGAACAGATCTCTACCAACAGTTGTTTGCATTGAGATACTCACTTGTACCAAAGACCGTACATACATACATATGTATATTATAAGACCTATGCTTATGTAGCAGTTGATGTTTTACTAGCTTACTTGAGTTTGAATAAACACTCTGTTACCAGCAATTCAGGTGAATTCAATTTGCTGCGAAATGGAATACTATCGATTCAATACTGATTTTATGAATTCGCAGTTGGATCGGAATCGAAAGATTCAATTGACCAATTTTCCAATGATAAGCGAACAGATTTGCTATGTTCTATGATATGTAAAGTGTAAGTAAAACTTGCGTTCACACTTATCCCGTATAGACTCTTTTGTCTGTGCAGAAAGAAGCAATTCTAAATACACTCAATTTGGCTCTAATATTGTACATTAAAACCGAACTTAACAGGTCATCTAAGAAGACTAAAATTCCCCAATTCTTAACATTTCCGATGCCATGCTCAAGAGCTTTTGATTCTACAGGAGTTTCGTAACTGTTATAGGTGACCATGCTAAACGGAGAAATGAGCGTCTTATATGTAGCACTGCAAATTTTCCAGATCCGGTAAACGAATGGTTCCAAATTGGGTAATGGGTGTACTCGACCCGGTGCGTATGGTCCCAGATTTGAACACATAGCAACTCATAGAAATGCACAACATTGCCTGCAAAGAAGAGGATTGAAGGAATCCGCACTTACATATGTATATCTTCATAAAGCAAGTATATTTATAAATGTACATAATGCACCGCCAAGAATATTTTCGACTCAACTCTGTTTTAAAAGTCTAATCGATCCACTAATACCCGCCCTTGTCTCTTTTCATTAATGGTATACAAAATATGTGTTAATTTTAAAGTGTGGACATGTGTACATATGTATGCCGTTATTGTATAAAAGTTAAACATTCCTGAAACAATAATGTGAACTAAATCGTAAAGGGTATATTGCACCGCTTCACTTGACTATAGCTCGATAAATAAGAAGTACACTACCAGAAACCAGTTTCAATTACGTTCATTTCCTTCACAATAAAACCACTTTAAATCAATTCTCGACCTGAAAATAAGTTATATTACTGAACGACTGGCCAATACCAACTTTGCCTTCGAACAACTCATGACTCAACAAACGTAAAAACAATGTTAACTTGCAGTGCAAGGTTGAATCATAAGATGACAACCTGTATACACGGATTTCCCACAGATATCTTATTTTTATTCGAATTATTCACATTATGTACATATGTATGTATGTAGGTATTTAGCATAAAACGTCGAGATACTCTGCGCTCTTTGCAAAGGCTAAGTATTTTTTTTTTTACCAACAAGTACATAATGTATTGTTCATACATACATATGGTATGTATGGATGTAGCTCTTAAAGTGGAGGAAACTTATAAATTGATAATATCCAAGGCTAAGTTTTAAAATAGCAAATCGGTTTGAGAAATTGGCATGCATACAAAGGCGGACATTTTTGACAGCGACCCTCGGTTTATAAAATGGTAGCACTGACTATTTTTAACCAAATTCCATTAAGGCTGAAACATTAATAATAAAAAGTGATATTTAAAGACTAGTAAAAAATCCCCACTGTTTGGTAAACAAATAGATTGCTAGTTGCCTTGAAACAAACAATCAATGTGGCGTTTGAATAAATTTCACGCGTTTGTAAAAAAATGTTGTATAGTCTACACAAAAAAAAGTTTATACATTTTACTGTCATTTCGTAAATTTTACTTTGATGCAATCAGTATAAGTTTTAATTTATTTTTTAATTCTAAATAAGATTAAAACTATTATGTAGGTGAGGTGCTGTTTAATATGGTCTTCAAATTCAAAATAACATACTTATGGACAAATGTATGTATATGTTTGTACATACGTTTGTACATACATACATATCCATATACGCACGACTCATACTATGAATATTTATCAAGAAGTGACCACATGTGTCACCATTTGTGGCAAAAATTTCCGAATTCTGATGAGATCTACCAAATCAGTAGATGTTTACATCCCCCGAAATAGCTGAGAAAAACAAAAACTGTTTTGCCAGCAACTCATTAAGTTATCCAAAGTTGCTACGGAAATACCTAATAATTTGAGAAAATTCGTAGTGTCGTGTTAACTTCCAACACCACAGCCATCGAAGTTAGTCAGAATCAGGTAATGATTCCAAGAAATTGGATCGGTTGAAAATTGCAGAAAGTATCAGTCACATACATACATATGTATGTGGTCCTTGTTCCACTCCATTTTTTTTAATAACTTTACTATTTGTTTTTTGAAACCGGACCTAATTCAAAATATTCAAACTATCAACAATTCAGTTATGTATTGTACATTGCTACACCCACTTTGCAGGCGCTTTTACAAAACATAAAAAAAAAACTAAAAACAAAATGCAATATTTGGATAAATGTGTGGTTTTTATGTGGATTTAAAGTGCGTAAGAGTGTTTTTACCACTCTAATTAGTGATAATACTATAAAGCCAGGATTCAAAATGCTACCGACATATCCCTACAATATATATGCATAGATATATGTACATATGAAATATGAACAGTTTCCAATTGTACTTAACGGAAAATTTGTTTTTGATGAACATGTTTTTTCTGTAGAATTGAAATTTAGTGACAGAATAAAACCCTTACTTATTATTTAGATGGCACTAAGTCGGAGTGATCCTGGGCCTCCATTAACAAGCTTCTCCAGTTAGCCCGGTTGTTACCTAACTGCCTCCAGTTGCGCATTTCAAGTCGATTGACGTCCCCTTTACTTACACGCGCCGCTAAGGCAAGGTCTTCCTCTACAGGGTTTTCCCTCCGGGTTGGATTTGAAGCATTGCTATCCATTCGCCCTACATGTCCTAGTCATCTTAAATGATTGATTGGGTCAATGTCGCTGTACAGTTATAGTGCAGTACAGTTCGTCGTTGAATCTCTATCTCGAAAACCCATCAACCCAAAAGTATCCAAACATATTACGATCCAAACATTCTTTAGAAGCAGCCGAAGATGTCTTCATCCTCTTTTGATAGAGTCCAAGATTCTGCACCTTAGAGCAATACTCGGACTATTAATAGTTGTATACATGATGTCCTTAGTTGTTCGAGATAGGGCTCTACTATGCAATTACCTTTGGACTAAGACCAAAGCTACTGCTATTGACAAGAGTTGTTCTTCGTTTAACTTCTGCTGAGATGTCACTGTCAGAATTTACAGCAGGGGCAAAGTCCCTTACTACCTCCAAGCTATAGCTATCGATTGTGACGTTCTGTCCAATTTTCTTATATTGTCCCTTCTTGTTGACATCATATACAAACTTGGCTTTGTTCTAATTTTTCACTAAACCTATTTTCTGTCTCAATACTAGCGAACGCACCAGTGCTAGCCCGCTATGTTCTGCTAATAATATCAATATCGTAGACATTCGCTAATTGTTCAAAGAGATTTTTATATTCAAAGAAATTGGGTAAATAAATATTCGTTTATGCATAAGTGGATAAAATTGAATGCCAAAGTCAGAGACCGTTTCGGTTTAAAACCTTGTTTGGAACGTCACTAATAATTTTATCTTTGGTATCCTTTGCAGAGACTTTAAAAATATTGTGCTTCCTGTGCTGACTTGTGAGTTTTTGGAAGAAAACCCACTGTTTACCAAATAAGCCGACTCTACTAGCAAAGTTTAAAGATGTTTCATAGAAATTATCACCTAAATCAGATATTTTGCACAATGCACTAATGATCGGTTTGATATAAACAATCAGTCGACAAAAAACTATATACGTATGAATTTGAAGATAATAATAGTAATGGCGAAAATAAAATGTCTTATTGGATGAACATTTAAACTTCACGTGCCACAACGGATTGCTATCATTAAAAGATTACTAGTCTACTATGGCCTCTCTTGGTAATCAGACATTCAGTCAGTCAAGCCAGCAATTACACGTGTTATACTAATGTTATTAACTTTAAGACAGTTTTTTCACTATCTGAAAAGTCAGCAGCAGGTGATAAGACTTATTGGAATGTATGACCAGAAACTATGCATGTATCAAACATAGAAAATCCAGTGCTGATGTTGTAGGTACAAATCATTCAACTTACACCAAAAACTATTTGCATTTTCAATTGATTATACGGAGATTCGGGACAGATTTCGTTGTTTTAAATATACTGCGATTTGTTTCACGTCTTTTAATATTGACTATAGGTACATACATATATAAATAAAAGCATCCAACCCCAGGGTCATTTACGAACCCTTTTGTTCGCTTTACTAGCTGATTTAAGAAACGAGTCAACCCATCACTTGCAAAAACTATCATTTCATTACCTCCAGGAAGGTTAAAAAAAATAGAGAACACTTCTTATCTTGACAGAAATCGAAATACCTGCAATTAGGATCTTAGTTCTTTATCCACTTTGCCTGAAATACCGGACATTGTCAGCTTACAGCTGTCGGAAATTGTTCCCTTTGCCTTTTCAGAATACAGAATACTTTGTTAGGTAAAGAAATACACACCTATGTTCGGAGTATACTCACTTAGTTATAAGCTATATGTACATATGTATTCAGTCAAGCAAATTTCCTTTTTACTCGTTTGCTCATATAATCCATTCTTAACACAACTTTCAAGTTGTATTTAATAAAATTTTGTATGCCTTATGTATGTAAGTATAGCCTCAATACCTAAACATAACTCGTCTTAGCCACATTCATCATTTACTGTAAGTCCAGTAACAAAGTTCTTATAATAGGAATGCGTCCTTAAGTGGGGGTATTGACATGAAATACGAAAACCTTACCCCACGGTTTGTAACAAAAAAATTTGTGTCAAGAAAGTGGAACACGTCGTGCGTGTTTAATAGTAGGTAAGTAAAACTACTTCTTCCTGGAAACAAAAAACAAATTTTCATTGACAATTGAAATCGATATACGTCTAGGGAATATTACACTCCGTTCAGAGTGAGCTTATGGACTTTGTATAACAAAGATATGATAGTCTATGCACCTTCTTGAAGTTCCCACGCATTGTTACTCTAATAGATGTCCCTTCGATATATAATAATTTTCCTTTAAGAGTTTTATTTATAGATGCAATACGGTGTCCGAAAGTGTAATTGATGTTGAATGTTGTTTTGGTAGGTCCAATAAGAAGTTCAACTGCGCAGCAGCAAGGGCCAAAGTTCAAAATAATAGGTCCACCAATTCGGTCTGTCTGGGACTAATACTGCAGTCTGAACACTTTGAGGGATTTGTTCAAATTATAATATCTAGTTCCAATTTAAAAAATCGAAAATTTCTTTTTTTTTCCTTATATAAAGTCTTGTGCGAAAAGTTTTGTGAACATGTATATATGTATATATATATATATATATATATATATATATATATGTATACCTTATATATATATATGTATGTATTGAATATCAGATGCATTGAAATATACATACATACATATATCCCCATGATGTATGATTTTATATTAATGAAAATCATCAGAATGCATCACAAACGTCACACTAAAATAACTGAAAATCCCCACATACGATTTTCAAAAATATTCGCCATTTTAATGTGATACCAGTCTCTGTGATGTACGGTCTTGGCCCAAAACGCCCCATTTTCTTTATGGACGGATCGTCAAACCCACATTGTAAGATATTTAAAAAAAAAATTGTTTTTCAATCAAATTTTGCAGATAATATCCTCTAAAAGTTGTTGCGATAGTGCTCTTAAAAATGCGGAATGTCACGGCCAGTTTCCTTTATATTTAAAACCTAGGTTGAATTTCATACCTATGGTTTTATACTACATATTGTCTTTAAGTGTCTTACTTGAACTTCAATCCTTGTGCACTTTATTTTCCAACAATAAAAGAACAAAATTGGGAGACCCACTTTTTCGATTTTGCAATCTACATATAAGCTAATATTGGTCGCCGGCCCTTAAGTTTTGGAGCAAAGGGTTCAAGGTTCGAGTCCCAAACAAAACGTCTACGGTCACGGTCCCACCCCTCGCGAGCATATGACACAGATCCGAGAGTATAACTGTTATGAAAATGCTTCTCAAATAACAAATTGCCTTCAGTCACGGCAATAAACAGTGGACCCCTTCCACTCATGTAAATAATATAACACACACAACAAGAATGGTTGTGAGAAGCTAGACCTGTTGAGTCCAAAATTTGTATTTTTGTAGTACTGGGCGACATAGTATGATTAATCATCACCTTAAAATAAAATAGAAATAAAAAATGCTATCTCTTTTAGGTTACATACTTGAAATGCTTTGAATCTAACAATGAAAATGAACTCAATCAAGTTTGACACTATAATCAAAATGAATCAATTTTCGATTGACATATCAACCACTCGCCATCGAATCTTATCAAGGGCTTTTTTCGGTAATAAAAGGCAAATTGTGTATATGTAGATATCTAGTTATATTTCCCTACCCTAGTTATGATTATATGTAGATATGTATTGATAACAAGGTCACAACACTTTTCATTAGTTTTACTAAAATAGTTCCTACGTTCCACTTGACACTTCCACTCTTCATTATCATTACCAGTGACTCGCGTGACTACTAGACCGGTATACATATTATAATACAATACCTTTAGGGTATGAAGACATGTATTTATATGTATATGTATTTTGTAACATATGTAGATATAAGCATCAAAATCCAAGTCTGTTTTTCACATGTTTTAGTCCTTTGTCCGTCGTTCTCAGATCTAATTAATCGAGACCTGTTTGAGTCCGATGTACCTCATGCCAATTTAGTCCCTACAAGTCGAGCTGGAAAGCGCCATATTGCTTATGGGGTCGTTTCGGTCACCGCTTAATGTCTGCTATTTTCAAAGTAACCCCCGTTATTTCAAATTTTTGCTAGATTTTAATCCTCAATCACTTTGCACATCAATTTATGTCGTCTTAAAATACTACTAAAATGATAATATGTACTCTTTTTGGCAATGCCTCTGTTACAGTGCATTTCACTGTGCAGCAATTTGCCAAAAATTACGTACAATGTCAATAGCCAGGCGGTTGTACTAAACAGTAAATTCTTGTAGGCAAGTTAATTAAAAAAAAAACCTTTAAATGGTTCGTTACCCAACTAAATCATTTTGTATTTACTGAGGCATGCATTCAAAGGCACACTATGTGGTCTTGCAAGTGTCCCCAAGTCACTCCCAAACTTACGCAAACTCCAACGTCTCTTAATATGAATTTGTTGTAATCTTTCCGCAACATAATTGCATATTTAATTCAGCCTTCAAAGAGGAACAACAAAAAAATCTTTGCAACGTTTGGCAACGCAGATATTATATCAGCGCAGTTGGTTGTTTATTTTGGCCCAGCTTTCACTTCATGTCTATGTTTCTTTTACCTTTCGCCAAGATATCATTCCTAAACCAAACCATCTCCGTAATAATGGTACTTAACTGAAAAGTAATTATTTTTGCTGAGCATACCTAAGCCTCTACTATTTAAATGTCAATTTCAACAGTTTCTGGTTTAGTTTAATTGTTATTTTATTTGTAGATATGATTCATCACAAATATTTGGCTGCTACTGTGGTGGTATTGTTAATTTCATGGACACCGATACTATGTTTGCCCCAAGGTGCCCCCGAGACAGTATGTGATACAATGTTGCCGTTTCATGGAGGTGGTATACCGCCGTCCAATTCAAAGCCTCCCTTCAGGATAGATACGTCATCAGCAGTGATTGGCCAAGGCCAAACGTTGAGAGTAGACATTTTGGGCACACCTCCGGGTCTCAGTTTCGGAGGTTTCATGGTACAAGCAAGAAACCAGAACCCACCCTATCAAATAGTAAGTAAATATAGATTAAATTAAAACTAGCATTTTTATAAAAACCCCGAACAGGTTGGGCAATTTAATCCTTCGGCGGATGGTTTGGCTAAGCTTATGAACTGCGAAAACTCTGTAAATAATTCAGCAACACATTCTAATAGTGGACCCAAACAGCTAATTAGCCTGGAGTGGCAATGTCCAGTAGATTTCCTTGGAGAAGTTGTATTTAAGTAAGTAAAAGGTGTCCCTTTAAGAGCGCACAACGTAGGTCTTAAACCCAGCGGAAGGGTTACGACAACGCCGATTCATTTTCGTGTTCAGGTATATGTACGCAACGGGTACTAAATTCTAAATTCTTACTTATCGGATCTACAACATGTTTGGAAAGAGTAATCCAGTTTTCGATTCGATTATGTAAATCGAAATACATATATGTATGTATGTACGTATATGTAATTCTATTGCATTTTGCAACTATGTTACTTTCTAACTTCAAGCTTTTACAATGCCGCATTCTTAAAAGCTACTTATGCGATCTACGTTATGCATACACGACTAGAACAATTTTAATTAAGTCAGCAATAACAATTTAAGGTTGAAAACGAAATGTTTTGCAAACATCATCTACGTCCCAGGTTGGACAGCGTACAAAGAGATCTGATACAGCTTCAAAACGCACTATTCAGCTGGCTAGGGCACAGATCCGAAATGGGTGCAATCATAAATAAATTGTTTCTCAACATATATCGTTCATACTTCACCTCCGAACGAAATTCAAGTCCTTTCGCTTGCTTGAAAACCACACCAAAACGTGGTTCATACATTGATACTTCGAATTTACGATTCCAGTTTACAACGCAAGTCACACTCTAAAATTGCTCTCTCAATTACAAATAATAAAATTTTGAAGTTACCTATCTTAAGATTTTATATTGAATTATAGCATGTTTTTGTTATAATGATTCGTTGCATCATTCCATGACGAATCATTACAACAGCAGTGATTTACAAAGATAGAGGGTAGTAGACCTTAAAACTGTGTGCAATTAATGGGACACTTCTTTAGTAACATCGAGGGCTGAAATTTTCATAATTTTTTTTGATTTTAATTAGTTCTACAGTGGCACAGGGGTATGATACATTTTGGGTTGGTATTCCATCGAAACCTATTCAAGTAGTGAAACGAGAGGTTGCTCCTCCAGTTATTGGAATATCTTCAACACGTCCACCGCTAACAAGTACAAGAAGAACATATATTCCAGAACCCGAACAAGAACTTCCAGTAGTAAGTAGTAAAATTTCAGTATTAAACATAACACAATAGAAAACTTGTAGGTTAGAGCGGCTGATCCTTTCTACAATGAATGCACAAAAAGTAAAACCTGTTTTGGACACCCCGATGGATGTCTGAGAACTCGGTCATGCAAAGCTGTAAGTGCCGTTACTGTTCGTGGTGATATTTATGAATTCGAACTTCGGAGTTCACCCAGTAAGATTTAGTAGATCTATGAGTCAATAGTTACATAATTTGATTGTATTTTAGAAGATGCAGCGTATGTAGCTGTCGCCCTTTCGAATGATAAAAGAATGGGTGATGACTTGGTTACCGAATGTATTGTACAAGGCGGTCGTGTCGCGCACTACACATCCTTTACGTCTGGAAAACCTAATTACGGAACTACCCGAGTAGGAGTTGTAAGTATTCCAAACAACTTGTTATAAAATTAGGTTTTTTCATTAATAATTTGTGAACCCTTTTCTAGCCCCAAAACACAGCTAGACTGATAGAATCATCTCTGGTAGATGGTGTTATATATTGTCGAGTCCAACGAGATATTTTGACTACTGTTCAAGGTCAGATGTTCGATTTGATGAATAATAATTATTACCTCCTGCTAGCATATGGAAGAAGTGTAAAGGGTAAGAACATATATTTGTCTAATGCTGCATGATATCAATAAAAATGTTACTTGGATTTTCTAGAAAATGGTGCTGGATTCCATGACCTTGGTTATATTGCTTCGTCCAAAGCAATTAGCTTATCTGAAGTTCAGGATCTTTCGGGATCATCCACTATCCTCCTACGTTTACATGGTACTTTCATGGTTACTGCATGGATTGGTACAACATCGCTTGGAATATTGTTAGCTCGCTACTTCAAGCAAACATGGGTTGGAAGTCAAACTTGTGGAAAAGATCAGTGGTTTGCGGTAAGAAACTTTAAACTATGTTGGGAATATTTAAACTCAATCATGTTTTTTCCTTTAGTGGCACAGAATATGCATGGTCACAACATGGTCGCTGACAATGGCTGCATTTGTTATCGTATTCGTTGAGATTGGTGGTTGGTCAGCTGCGCAAAATCCTCATGCTATTCTAGGTGTTATAACAACGGTTTTGTGCTTTATACAACCGATCGGTGCACTATTTAGGCCCGGACCAAACGCGAAGAACCGTCCACTTTTCAACTGGCTACATTGGTTGGGTGGCAACTTGGCTCATATTCTCGCAAGTATGTGTTATTATTACTTATCCTTACCCATAAACATACATATGTATGTATGTACATGTATATGTATGTACATACATATGTATATATCGTATTAACTTTGGCACGCGCTTTATAACTGAAAGAACACAAACGCCAATCTATGTAAATATGTACATTCATATATACGTCATATATGTACATATTTTATGTTAGATTCATATTCATATATATATATATAAGTGTTTAGATATATATGTACAATTCTACATACATACATATATATACATATATCTCTTTACGTCCGCACTTGGGCGAAGAAAAGCAAACAAAAAGAATGCTCAAGTGCGCCCGTAGAAGCATAAAATTGCAGAGTTACTTGTAGTCAAAACAATATGTATTTAAATCTACCTACATATGAACATATATGTATATAAGTACATATACTCAAAGTTATATAAAACTCAATGCTATTTTCGTACATATCTGTGCTATGGGCTCCGAAACCACCGAACCGATTAAGTTTAAATGTTCAGGTAATCTTTCGTACGGGCAAAAGTATTTCTGTGAATTTTGTTTTATAGGGCATGACACTTTTGGATTGCGTTTAAAAGAAAATAGAACTTATTTTTGTTAAATCCCTTAAATGACATGTATGTATGTATGTATGTACATATGTCGTATAAATATTTTTACATACATATGTAGGTATAAAAACTCAAAAGTCCATGCGTTAAAGTTAATTGTATGTATAATTTATGTTTATGTACAATCTGTTTAAAATGGATATTCAAGTCTTCTGTTTTATTATTACTTCTAACTACATAAGCGTTAATTTTTTTCAGTTGTTACAATATTCTTTGCTGTAAAATTGGCAAAGGCCGAACTGCCAGTATGGTTGGACTGGATACTAGTGGCATTCGTTGCCTTCCACGTTATAGTTCATTTAATATTCTCCGTAAGTATATACTATGTAAGACTTTATGTCTTTATTAAATTTAATAACAGAGTAATTCATTCATTCATCAGTGCATAAAAACTATTACAATAATGTCATTTACATATGTACATATATGTATATGTAGGTATATAAATGTAAGTACAAAATTAGTATAAAAAAAAAAAAAATAAATACTTGGCGCTACAGGTTGATGGGACCCAGGGCCTAGCTTCTCACAACCATTCGTGTTGTGCGTGTTACATTCTTTACACGAATGGAAGGGGCCTACTGTTTAATGCCGTGTCCGAAGGGCAATTTGTTATTTGAGAAGCTTTCTCGAGACAGTTGTACTCTCGGATGTTTGTCAGACGCTCGCGAGAGGTGGGGCCGTGAAAAACTTTTAGGTGTTCCCCGACTGGGATTCGATCTCGAACCCCTTGCTCCGTAGTCCAACGCACTAACCACTGAGCCACGGCGCCCATTAGTATACCATTATAAAAAAGAATTGAAGACAGAAAACAGTTTGTTACAGTACATGTCAAGACTTACTAGATTACATCTGCTTGAGGTACTTGATTCAGAGTAGTTCCTGTGGGGTATGTGAATATGTAGTTACCTCTTCTAATACTGCTGGTAACGCAACCTTTGAAACATTTTTTAAAGACTCCATTGGTTGTGACCCCAACCGTTTGAAATGGATCCCATCTAACCCTTATGAAGTGGCCCAACACTTTTTTGTCAAATTGCAATGATATCTTCGAGTGGTTGTTGATGTTTCATGCAAAATTTCATTAAAATTAGTATTTTTAATAAAAACGCTCCCTAAAGATGGGCGTAGTAACATATCGTCGTTCCAAACACGAAGTGACGTATCTTCATCTTTTACTCTTGGAATAGAATTTACTCAAAAATGGTAAATGTTTACCAATAAACAATTTTAACCCATTATAATAACCACTTCCTAGAAATAATGGTTAGCTTTGTTGAACGTTTTCAGTTAAAGGAAAAAAAAATTGAAAAATAGTAAAGTTAAAATGTTTAACATACGCCACTTCGTGTTTGGAACGACGATATAATGTATGAAAGAATTGCAGATAATTTAACTATCTTAATAACTTTCTCCGATTTTTGCAAAATAGTAAAGTTATGATAAAGTGGGCATGGCAGTGGGAGGATCTCAAAAATGTTTACACTTGTACTGCTTCTATTATTCAGAAGTCTAAATATCGAATTTCATCCTCCTAGTTCAAAAACGGGTGACATATGGACGAACATGGCTTAATCGTTTTCTTTATTGATGCTGATCACGAATATATAGGGTTCACCTTATTATTTCTGTATGCTACAAACTATGTATTAAATTTTATATACCCTTGGGATAGGGTATAATCACCATCACGTTTTCCAAATGTGTTTTCTATTCTAATGGAATGAAATTCTGTACAGAAAAAATAAGTATTAACGTGGTCTTTTTCTTCCTCTTGAAAATTAATGATTTTCTTGTAAATTTTGTCTAAAATTCTTTTCCTATACTAATTATGTGTAAAATCTTTCCTAGAACAGATTTCTTCTATTAGTCCTCATTAATAGGTGTTTTATTGTTCACAGGTTGGAGGTTGCATGGCAGATCGCCACGCGGTTCAAAGGGTAAATTCGTTCCCTATGGGAGAGATGTCCGGAAATCGAAACGGCATGAAACTGGAAAGAAAAATGGATGCTCCGGTAAAACCGATAATACTACTTTTTCTTGGTTTATTCATATAACTAAAACCTTATATTTGTATTTACAGTTTGCTAGTTTCCGAAAAGGGCTCTTAAGTATATATATAATTGTGCTGATTTTGTTCGTAGTGGCGCTAGACGTAATCATTTCCTTGGCACCAATCGATAGAGCTTATGAAGAACTCAGAAATAGATTATCGGAATAAGTTGTTGATATTTAATTAAGTACAAACCCCGTTTTCTATTTTTATATGCATTTTTTAGTTAACTGTTAATTTTTGTTTAATTCTTCTAAACATTGTACATTACTTTGAATTTATACATAAACACATATGCAAATATACATATCCATATATATGTAAATGTTCGTATATATTGTATATAAATACATAGGTACTTACAATTCTTGAAAAATCAATTTTAATCTACATATAGTTACATACATATGTATGTATGTACATATGTATGTAGATCCGATATATGGGATAATAATTGTGCTATGCAGTCGATTTTTTTTATACAATTTTATAACAGGGCATATGTGTACATATATATAACGTTCAATATTTCAATTTGTTGACTATGTTTAATTTATTTAACACAATTAAAATAAATACTTTTCCTAAATAGACCGTGTGTATTGGTGTTTAAGTGTTTAAAACTGAAAGAAAATTATTACTGGGAAATAAATATTTTTCTCTCATGGAGTTCATCATGGATCATTGGGTCTTATGGAAATTATGTGTACTCAGGCCCAAACTTTTTATAGATTAAGCTCAGGTTCGTGTGCAAAAAAAATGGTAAAAAGAATTTCATGTTTTGGTTTACAAAAAACGTAGGTCTTAGAGGTAGACTTATAAAAAGTGAAAACTTGTGAAAACTTGTTGAAATACGATCAAATAGCTTTGTCTTTAAACGTTCTCAGTGCGACTCCGCAAAGTCGAGATTTCAAAAATGTATTAAAATCCTGAATTTCAAATTAAGCAAAGCGGGAGATTTTAGAATAACTCAATCGTATTAAGCTGAATTCATCAAAAATGGAACATACATGTACTGACATACTTGTTTAGGAACCCAAGTATTTAACTTAGTACCACATTTCTCTAAAATTGACCAATTTACCACCTAGGCATTACTACGAAAAAAAATTAAATAAAATATTCATTTAGTCAGATTGTGGCCGTTAATTCCATTTGGGGAATTCCTCTATTGTCCGTCTTCTTTCTGCACTTCAAATAATAGTTTAAGTAACATTCATTTGAAAAAAAATTGTTGTGTTGATAAAGTATGGAGAAGAATCAACGATGATCTTAAACTTTAAATACCAACATGGGTGTCTCGTCACCCCTCACATCTATCTTGTATTTCCTTACCATCGAAAATATCTGTTTTTAAGCCTTTATATTTCCTTATAACTATTTTTTAAAAAAATTAAGTTTCCGTTTTATGTTTTATGTTTTAGTCTAAGATATGTTATGTTTTAATAAATATTTTTTACTATCCTTCAATATATGTTTTTTCCTTAAAATCCTTGCTTATTGTTATTTAGGTCATTTTAAATGTGTTGGTATTTAAAGGTTAATGACAACTTATTAGTTATGCAGCGACGTCGAATATTGACTATAATGACTCCGACATTTAAAGGACTTAAAGGAGGTTAAGTACTAAGTGAAAACAACTTACTAAGAAGCAGAAAACATACTCACCCTTATTGATGACATCGAGTCGAGTCGAGATATTTAGTAAGTAGCTACTTAGTGGACCTAACTAAAATGCCGTGACTCCCTGAATACTTACATACCAAAAACTATGCAAAATGTTTGTTTGATATTTTTATATACTTATATATTTTTCGTGACTTATTGAAATATACTTACAAAATATTTTAAAAATAAATATCTAGTGTAGTAGCACTAAGATATTTGCAGTCCCTGTGCTTCCTCCTCTAATTTCCAAATATGTAGGAACAATCGAGATCTGCACAATATCTGGTCTATGAACTAATATCTTGTGGACAGTCACATCCATGTAGTACCAAGGGTAAATTCTATCATATTCATTCATTCTATCTTTCAGTCGTTAGTAAACTTTTCAATGTTGATCTCAAAATCGGTAGATATTAAGCGCAGTATTGTTGAAAATCACTTATAAGCTCAAGGTTCAATTCTTTTATGGAAGCTGATTCCGATGCATTTTTGAAAATCACGATGAGCAGTATTACCACCATTTGTAGTCCTACTTTCTGGTTTTCGTTATACGCAGGAAAATGAAAGACATTTTTGCTATGTGATTAGTATATTAGTCGCTCTTACTAATAATAAACTAAAGACGCTCAAACTGTAGACTTAACTTAACATATGTTTTTATATGCGATTATCAAATGTTAGGGTGTTATTTAAATTAGTTCACATTAAATGTTTAACAATTAATTTATTTCATTCAAATACGTTTTTAGATAGCACTTACTTACCTTTGATAACAAATATCATATTTAATTTTAACTCAAATTACTATAGAAAACTTAGCACATTTACTTACTTCTGACAGCTTACATTATTTGCATTGGGGGTCGCCTAGCACCGTTATTATTGCAGGATGGCCCGAAATACTTTGTCACATTATAATTTTTTTTTTTGAAATTTAATAAAATGTATGTCCAGCTAGTTTGGCATTTTGAACCATGTGTGTTTAACGTGTTATATTCTTTATACGAATGGAAGTGAAGTGAAAAAATGGGCGAATTTCAAATAGTTTTACACGTATGTAGCTCAAAATTTAAGTACCAAAAAGTTTTATACATATGTACATATGTATATGTACATAAAAGTGACTTACAACACAAAATTGAATATACGCAACAAAGTATTTTAATAAATAAAATATAATTAGATTAAGTGCATTTTTATTTATCATTATAGTTTTGGACGCCAAAAAAAGACACGATGCAATACAAGGGTGCAAATGTAATCTTCTTCTTAATCAAAAGTTTTCAGATAATGTATTTTAGCCTGTCGAAAGCGGGGTATCTAATAGCCAAAATATCCTGTATATAAACACAGTAGACCAGCGCACATCCCGGGATAAATTTGACTTAATAGAAGAGAGTGATGAAGTGTACAGTAAGAAACGGGGTAAAATGATCAATCGATCGGGGTAAACCAATACAATATAAGTTGTAAATTTCGAGATGCAAAAAAATATCACTAGAATTTAAATTCGTTCGTGTATGCAGAATTTGACCACGCATTATTAATTCAGAGTAAAAGATACTATGATCTTACCCCATGGTAAAATTGATCCATGATAAATGGCCGTTTTGTTAGGTCCTTTGTACATATTTTTTTTCCTATTGCTGAATCAAATATTGAATGTTGTAGTATTTTTACTTGCACCTACATATACCTATAGGGCAAGTATTGTATTCGTGCAAAATTTGGAACTCGAGATTTTAATCAAACTTGACATTACTATAATGGAGAATTCCAAAAAAGTAGGTCCGCCAATGCCGTCTGTCTGTCTGTGCACGCGGCTACAGCCTAAACGAGTGGATGGATTTAGATCAAACTTCATATATAGGGTCTGTGTGATAATCCCTAGAGGTGAAATCGGAATTTTCATTCTAACCTCAAAATTAAGGGTAGTTTATTTAGGGCCGATTTCAGTTAAAATGGATTTTCTCGAAAACGGCTCCAACGATTTTGATTAAACTTCATATTTGAATTAGTCTAGTCAATTGCAATCAGATGATGTATCGTGCTGCTTACCAAAATTGGCAACAATGGTACTTTAGTTAAAGCCAAATTGGGGAAAAGTCAATTTGCGAGAAAACGGTTTCAATGATTTATTTCAAATTTCATATTTGAACTAGTACGAAGTAATGCAACACAATGGCGTACCACGTTTTGGTCTGAGTATGATATAACGGTACTTACGACCAAGGTGACTAAAAGCCGATTTGCTTGAAAGTGCCTTCAACGATTTTATTTAGATTTTGACATATGATTAAACATCTCAAATCCTATCAGGAACTGTATCACATTTTTGGCCAAAAGTTAGTGTAACGGTATTTTTCGCGAAATCGAGCAGTTGGAGCCAATTTATTCGAAAACGGCTCCAACGATTTTTATTAAATTTTATATTACAGCAAGCCTTTTTAAACTCTATGAGATGGCATACAACGTTTTTGACCAAAACTGTTTTAAAAGGTACTTTACATATAGCCAACTTCATAAAAATACGCTTTTCTATATCTAGGCTTCTTTTACAAAACTCTAAAAGATGGCATACCACGTATACTGCCTAAAATTCTACTTTTTCTTTTTTTGTGATCTTTATTCTGAAAATACTGTATCTAGTATATGTTTTCATTTCGCATGTGCTTTTCTTTGTCACTTAATCACACAGTTGACTGCAAAATTTCCACAGCCAAAGTCATCACAAAACGTCGTCGCGGCGAGAAGAGTTGCCACCGACAGTGTCAAACAGTTTTTCTTAATGATTTCCAAAAATAATAATTAAATTTACGTAAGAGTAATAATAAGTTATAAAGGCCTTAGTTCAATAGTATAGTGTATCGGCGATACATATAAGAGAAATAGAACAACGGGTACTCACATTTATTCAACAGGTTTATTAACTTAGTAAAAATTATTGCAAACATATAAAAAACAAAGATCTTTTCTATAAGATTAGTTTTGTGCTAACACATGAATAAGTGACATGCAAATGGGTGTATATTTAATATATTTACTATATTATTTTATTTACTTATTTGTATAAATGTAATTATCTGATAAAGATTTAGACACCATCAATTAATTTGTTTTTATATTTTATATTTTGACATCCTGCAGAATAAAATATACGACTAAATTACTATTCATTGGTTTTAAGATAAGAGTTCAATGCTGTGAAAAAAAGTGTATAATAAAATTATGTAAATACGATATGGGATAATATAATATATATATATGTATATATTTTTGTTTTTGTATAATATTTGGACATGAGTTTTACAGTGTATATATCCATTAGGTTGTATATAGAAAATATTTCATATATATAGTTTTACCGTACACATTTAACAGTCATCTTAATTGTAGTTGTTGTTTTTTATTTAGTTATATATAATCATAGACACAACTGGACATTTCAATAAAATAGTGCCTTGCATAAATTTCTTCCAAAAATATTTCAACTTCCTAGATTTTTAAATGTACATGTACATTACATGACTTAGAGACAATGCCGAAGCTCTCAACTTAAAATACATAATATAATGCGTCCGGTTCAAGCGAAATTTTAATTAAGGATTTTCAGTTAAAGAAATGAGATTTCTTACTTTTGCTCTATTATACGAATTAAGAGAGAGTACTATATCTATATACTTTTTTATTTTTTATTTATTTATTTTTTTTTTTATTACATTCTTCTAAGATTATTTTTAGTGCTTCAAAACAGTTATGACATTAATTACATTCACGACAAACTGAAACGACAATTACTAACACAAACATGATTTGTTCGTTGGCTAAAATCTATTTAACACCACGCTCTTATTGAGTTTATTACTAATCGATATTATATGTATGTATTTTAAAACTAATAAAACGTCTTCAAAATAAAACAAATATTAATAACATTCTAAATCAAATTGTGGAATGCTTAAAAAATATAAACTCAACTTTGGTGCATCAAATATGATTGGTTTGTTCAAATAAAAATGATAAAGCTACAGCTGTTTAAAACAATTACATCGAGGAGTATTTTCTATTCGTTATAGCGAAATTAATAGTGTAGTACTTAAGCAAACCGTAAGCTTAATGAATTACTATGTTTCACAAATTAAAAGTGACTAAAATATTTTAGCAATCAGTTATCGTGCATTGAGGTTCCTTAACGTAAATGTTGAGAATGCAGTCAGTTTATTATTATGACTTTTATAAAACATGTAATCAGCCCAATTTATAATGTGGTAAAAAAGTCTACCTGTTGATATAAGAATTTTTTTTTTAATTTTCTTTTTTCTTGTTTAATTTTAACTACTTTGGTCCAAATTTCGGTATCTTTACAGCCCTACTCTGCTTCAGTAATTTGAGTCATTCCAAAATAGAATACCAACTCTGTTCTGTTTATTATTCTCTAGTCGTTTGATCGAACTTTACGCAAAGATCCGCGATTGAACTTGCAAATTGACTCCAATAAAGCCGAACGAGTACCTTCATTATCATTATCATCACTTGGTAGTAGCGGCTGTTCAAATACAGGAACAGTTGGCGGCAACGGTGGCACTGGAGGCAACGGAGATGCTGTAATAATATAAGGGAGCCATAGTATCAAGATTCTTATTATTGTGTCACACAATCTACAAAGTAAAATAAAGTTTCTTTAGTCTTCTTTCACTTACAGCTATTTCCCGAAGACGGTGGAGGAGTTGAAACTGTCTCGTGTGACACATTTACGCTTAGAATGCTATCTGATCTATTAAATGGTGATAAAGTTAATGTACCGATATTCCCAACAGAAGATGATGGAGGTCGCCCATTGTTGGCCTGTAGTGAGTTTTGTTGTTTCAACTTCGATTGCTTATGCTCTAATTTCTATTAAAATACAAACGTAATCAAATACATAGTAAACCTAAATTGGATTTTTATAGTTAAATACCGCTTTTTGCTTAGACTTCTTGCGCTCCTCTTCCGAACTCATCAATTCCTGAACTCGTACTAGTCGTTTTTGGTTTTTAACCTATAAAACCAACACATAGAACGACAAATACAAAATAAAAGTACACATCAAATATTACCGATTTCTGTTCATCTCTTAATCGACTTTCACATTTCTGCGTAGCAATGCGAATTTGTTCTTTGGCATTTATGGATAACTTAAAATGTGGCTTATTAGGTCCTTCACCAGGGCTAAGTATTTCCTGTAGACTAGGCACATGATCAGCAAAAAATCGGTGCTCCATAAGCTGTTCCAAAGTTGGCAGTCCAGCCCGGCAAGCCTCTTTTGATAGAATTAGTTCTAATACATTTTCTTTAAAAACAAATACAAATATTTACTTTTATCATTCAAAGAAATAGAAAACTGATTTACTTAGAGCTTCGGGGCAATCGTTTATTTGACGTGCAACTGATTCCTGTAGCGGGTACCCCATTGTCATTTCAAAGAGCACATGACCGAAACAATAGACATCAATAATTTCAGCTGAGTGAAGCTTACTGTGCTGAACGAAGAACGGCCGATAAAATGCCGGCACCCCCAAAACATAATTTTCAATGTCCAGTAGCTTAACACAATCATCTTCAATAACAATATTTCCAGAATGGAGGTGACCTTTAAAAAGAAAAATATTATAACTATCACAGTTTTTCAAAACTGATTCAATACTACATTTTTTTAAAGCAATAAAATATGAAAACGAGTCAGACAACATAGGGCGAATGGAGCTAATAAAAAGGTTCAATGAAAATAAACTTGAAAGACTAAATTAACTACAATTACTTATTTCTTAAAATAACTGGTCGAAAGTCTTCCCAATATGTACTATATCATGAATTTTGAGGGAATGTTTGCTCCCCCCAAACTTTTTCCTTGCTAAAAAAAGATGCTGTTATTGTTGGAATTGATTTTCTTCAAAGTGAATTTGAAATCATGTTCGAAGACTTTAACTGCTCCCATCTGCTCCCAAAAATCAGATTCCTTATTTGTGTGTAATAGAGAAGTAAAACCCAATTATGTTTAGAACTGTGTTATGGTACTAATTGTGAAAGAACAAAATAAGGTAAAATAAATGGAGTCCTGTTGACATATTCGATTAGATTTCAGCAATAACCAGACCTGATTTAAATATCTGTTTGAAGTAGTTAGAATCCTTGCAGCCATCATGAAAATCGTATTTTCACCAAAAATACTTACATGTGTAAGATAATTAATAAAATTTACGAAAATTTTTTAAACAAAATCAGTTTAATTAATTCAATTTTCCGTAGAATGACAGGAAAAAATTTGGAGGGAAATTCCGTAAAAATCTACATTGAAAAGTGATTTACAATAGAGAGAACTTTCTACTTCCCCTTCGAACATTGTTCACAATACCAGTTTTCCCGATAAGAGAAAAAGTTCAGGTGGAATTTTTTTTATGATAGAGCTGATTTATTATTACTGTAACAGCTTAGTCTAGAGTCTTGATTTTTTATTGTCATTATTGCACATGCCGTTTTTAAAACGTCCTGTTAAATAGTTCCCCTAAATCCTTAAACTCTACTTCCATAAAATAAACTTCATTCATAAAATACATAAACAGAATTCAATTTTCGACGATAAGTCATAAATTAACACAACTACATATATCCAATCCAATGAGCAACTCCTACACTTGTAGAGCAAACATTTCTAAAACATTGGTTGAACAGAATTCAAACCTTTGTATATTAGAATAAAAAGAATTAATTCTTAATATAATACGACATAATGGGCAGAACTCATGGACTCTGTATCAACATACATATATGTAGATGTTCGAGTACTAAATCTACACTGTCTGAAATTTCAAAATTCGTTAAATAAATTGAAGAAAAAATAGGTTTTTCTTGTTGGGAATTAATCAAGACTTTATAACTCTATTTTCCAAAATAAAAATAAAATCGAAATTTATTAAATAAAAAGTGCATACAAGGAGAAAATTCATAAAAAATAGTAGATATGGAGAATTATAGTTAAATTAGGAGGGAATGAAGAAAAGTTTATGCCCACCAAATCGATGATTTGAACAGTAAATAATCTACTTTCAGCTCTTCGGCCGGTCTATCTAAAATCTTGCAAAGGTTTAGTATTGTTTTGCAATATACAGGAAAGAGACGCTTTAAACTTCCGATAATGACGAGTTTTAACCGGTGAAACATTACATGTTTCCAATTTTTTTTAGTCCCGTTTTTATGATCTTTGGCCTACTGCAGAGATTTTAGGCTAATTTTTATGCCATACCGTAAGGGTATATTAAATTTGATACATAGTTTGTAACATTTATTATCATTTTTTCATACTTGACTATTTAAATCAAAATCAAAAAATTTAATATGGATATAATATTTCGATATAAAAATTGTTTACACTTTATTCATCCCTTTCCATATTTTGGCACCGTTTAAATTTAAAAAAAAAAACTGATTTTGATTATACTTTAACCGTCCAATCCAGACGGATTGTAGTTTTTCTGTGTTTTAAACTAAAAACAGTGCTTGAAGCTATCTTTTTATAGCCTGTGAGCTAAAATATTTTATTTCCAATGAACTTTTGCAAATTAAATAAAATATCATCAGAGCTGTTTTATGTTTAATCCTTTAAAACTACCAATTGTTTCTCAAGATTCAAGTTTACAACCCAATAAAGAATTTAATATGGACTCTATGAGTACTAATTCTTTAAATTAAGGTTTAATGAATAATAAAACTAGAATCATTAAATTTAATTTTTTCAATATTTAGGATATTTTGCTATTAATTCTATGAAAAAATAAATTAACTTACCATAAGGCATTCCTTTAGAGTGCAAAAAGGTCAAAGCCTCCAATATCTGGCGGCCATACAAAGCTATTTGTTTTAATGTGAGTGTAGTTCTGCCCTTTGGGTTGCCGTATTTGCTCAAAAATGGGTTTTTCGGAGTAGCCATGCAGAGAATATCTTTAAGTGTACCCTGTTTATGGAATCTAAACATTGCAAGCAAATGCGTACAATTTAATTTCTACCAACTCCAAATATATGCTCACCTTCGTATAACTAGACAACCATTTTCATTAGATGCTGCATAGATAATTGGATCAATATAGGGGTGTTGGAGCCCAACAAAACTTTTTAATACGCTATGAATTTCCTTGTCATCGATGTACTTATCTGGTCCGAATTCAGTCCATTCTAAAACTATCTCACCACCAGGTCCATACATTCCTGCATCCAAACTACCACTACCATTACTGGTTGAAGCAAAATGCTTTGTTTGGTGGGACTGGGAACCCGTCTTTACTAAATGCTTGCTACTGGACTTTTCTGGTGGCTTTGGAGTCACCTTAAAAAAGTGCTTTCTTAGACGCCATCCGATTGCTCCCATGGTCTGTCCTAATATAAAAAGACCTTCCGTACGAAGGCATAATGATGCGTTTTGTACCGCTTGATCTGTGAAATATACGTACATATGTACGTATAGTGGTCAACTTACTTAAGTAAAAGACTCGTTCGCTTACCGTGAAATGATTGTGAATAGCTGTCCGGGTCAACAAAACGTTTCGCCGGCAGCGATGATGCTAATATTGGATTCATGAGGACTGCGTCTATATACTCTTGCAATGCTTGTCGCCTTTCAGCTATGAAATCAGGACGCATATTACCAATGAGTTTTTTTCCAGGCATCGGCAATTCAATACCAGATGGTTGAAGGTATTTGTTGAGCTCGGCGAAGTCATTGTACCGGCGTAAAATTTTCCAACTATTTTCTTTTAATGGGCCGCGTTGCAGGCGCAGAAGATATTCCTACGATTGCAATTACTCATTCACAACAACAAAAAATAACTATGGCTGAAAACTAATTTACCGTATATCCATGCACCGTCTGGGCTGTTTCAATAACGCAATCTATTTGCTGAGTGTCATCGAGAGTAATCTTTCTTTCGTGTTTTTGTTCAAATATAGCCATTGGTTCCCGGAACAGAATGCGAACACATTTTTATGCCTCGTACGTTAAATCTCGCGAAACGATGTCCACTTTTGTTTTTCTGATTGGAAAATCTTTGAGTTCACTGATTAGAAAATACTTTGTGTTTGATTTATTTGACAATAACTAGCAAATTCAATTTGCAAATTAATTTGTTACAAAAAAACTACACTCAGCCAATCCCTATAATGATTCCCTGGGGCAAGTAGATTGAATATTTTTCCCATTTCTCTGTGACGAATTTAACACTTTGACATTTGTATTGAATTTATTTTAATTAGTCTTATTCATTCTTTTACAAAATATATGAATGCTTTGTCTCTTTTTACCTACAGCTCATCCTAGGACTGCAATTGTATTGCCTTACCGCTCTGTTATTCGATTTTGCGTGTTCTTTTCTTTTGTGTGTGCATACTATTGCTCCCTATTACGAACCTGTATTTGTCTCTTTCCTTTGACGCAAATATTATTCGGGCTAATATCGGCGGTTAGAAAAGGATAATAAAAAATCATTCTGCTGCCATTTTCATTCTTCCCCTCAAGTACAAACAGCTGGAAGGAACGATTAAATATGAAAGAGAAAATCGATTTCACTTTTTCCCCAAGCATGTTTGGATACATTTTTGATTTCCAAAACATTATAGGTAACATACACACATATGGTAACTACCCGTTTGTTGTAAACATTAACATTAGCCGTGTTTTTTTTAAACGTCCTCAGCCATTGATTCATTGGACAATCCGCAGCAGGCTATTAGCAGTTAAATTTTTATTGGTACGCATGATTTCGGTGTTATGACGTTCTCTGTCAACATAACATTCGTCAACAAAATACCGTCAGCAAAAAAGAGAGTCTATGCTCGAGGTTTATAACATCGTTTATGTTTTTCGTCATGATCCTCATTTTACCATTAGATTACATAGGTATGTATGGATATACCGTAATTTATGATTCTTTTTCCAGTAGAAAAAAAAATGTTCAAGGTTTAAAATATTGGTATCACAGGTTCATCGCAAATTCAAAATGAAGACAATTTATGGCTTTTTCCTTATATAATTGTCTCTTATAAAATTTTACGAAGAATCTTTTTCGAAGCGCCTGAGTATATTTTCATCCGCTTTAAATACTGGGATTATCACGATCTTATATAGAGTCTCCTTTGTTCTTCTTGATAGGGCACTACTACTCAATTGCCTCCTCAGTCCGAAGAAACGGCAATTGGCAATATTTATTCCTTGTTTTATTTCTGCTAAAGTATTGCTTTTGAGAGCTGATAACAGAGCCGAGGTAGACAAAGTCCCTTACTACCTCAAAGTTATAACTGTCGATTATGACGCAAATGTTGTGTGACCCTTCTTGTTGACGGCATATGTATACTTGGTTTTGCGCTCGTTTACCGCTAAACCCAGTAACACCCCACTGAGTTCTGGCAATAATATTTTAAGTATGATGTTAAAGAAATCACATGACAGCGCGTCACCTTGTGTAAATCCTTTTTTGACATCAAAGGTCGCGGTCTGGCAATCGTTCTCGAGTTTGGTAGGTATGTGCTAAAACTAATCATAGATCATCTCTATAGATGCTGTCATATGGGGTCTTAAAAAAAAGTGTTTTAGACGTTCACACAATACTGTCGACAGGATCTGCAATGTCAGGGAGACTTATCGCTCTATAGGTGGTGCAGTTAAGAGGGTCACCTTTTTTGTGGATCGGGCAAACTATGCTGAGGATTCATTCATTAGCCATACTTTCCTCTTTTGTTCGTAGAACTCACGAGCCCCTCCCTTTTTTTTCTATCCAGAGCCGCTTTGTGTAATTAGCGTACTTCATCAAACCAGGGGTTTCGTAAAGGTGGGCAGGTTAAACCCACCACATCAATTTCGGCGGTTGTGATGGCTTGGCTTGGACACATATCAGATGTTAGCGAATTAACCCTTGATGCGGTTTGTCATAAGGCGTTCCCTAACGTGTCCAAAGCTCAAGAATTCATGCCTAAGTCTGCCGCTTACAACAAATCCGCATCCGAATAAGCGCTGTTTGAGTTCTCTGTAGCAATCACCGTAATATATGTATATCACAGTTCTGTCTTCTTCTTTTGGCGGTGATATCCTTTTACTCCTTTAAAGCAGTCTAGGCCCTCTTTTAATTGTTCGACTGGACGCGGTCTATCCGAACATTCTAAGTGCAGATCCGAATATCGTCATCCTTTTGTCGTTTTCCAGGGTCGTCAACAAGAGATCCGTTCTTATTCAAAGCTTGCGGTTGTTTCTGAATTATTATTTTTTTACGTGGTAGGGTGGTAGGTAGGTTTCACGCAACAAAGTTACAGCTCTCCTACTGCGGATTAATAGTTGTAGCAGTAGGTTGTTGTTTTTGTTTGGCATGTAAAATTTGCCTTCACTGAATGCGGATGTTTAAAACAAAAAAAACACGGCTATTATTCCACGTTCAAAGTATTGGCTCTGATTATTACTTTCGGTTGGCTAACAGAAAGTAATATGTTATGTTATAATATATGTACATATATTGTCCCGTTACGTACGATGGATATGATCAGGTACGCAAAAATTAAAGATGAGACATTTATTGCAGCTACCATAAAATACTACACATGTTAGAATGGATGTAAGCTGTATCAAAGCGATACTCCAAAACATCAGTACAGTATGAGTACATGCGCCTACGGACGAAGCTGAAGACTCTGTCGCCCACTAGTTGCCAGATGCATTCAGAGGACCAAAATTTGCTACATTTATCCAAAATAAATATACAACTGCGTCTTAAATTATTGATGCAACTACATGAAATATCTCTCAATCACAGAATGACATACCAAGAATATTACTACATTATGTAAGTCCAAAACGTATTAATTTTCGACAAGTCCTTGCTAAACTCATTCAAAGGATAACAATCTGTTAAAAGCAAATACTTTACTTGTAGACAAAAAACGTGTAGCTGTATCTAAAAGAATTGATGCAACTACACGAACTAGGTACAAGTATATAGATTAAAATACTAGTAATATAATAAGATAAATACAAGACGTTCGAATTTTTGCCAATTACTTGGCAGACGCACTCAAAGGGGGGAAAAAATTCTCATGATGAAAAAAATATTAATAAAACTGCATTTCATATTACGTTATATTTAATCAAAAAACATGAGATTTATTCTCTCACTCATCCGATGAATACAAACTATAAGTTTCGCCCCCATTCACAGATTCACTTATATGTATCTTTTTTTTTAAATCTCCTACTTTTACATTGCACCTCTTAAATTGGAACAAGGTCGGAAAAAGGTGACAGAAAATGCACACCGACAAATGCTGCAGCGGAAAACAAGAGCAGGAAGGGAAGAGTATCGAGCCAGAAGAAGGGAGGAGAAAAAGATAGTGCGTAATAAGAAAGGGGCCCACGTAGTCTCCCAGCCCAAGGGTATCGAAGAGTCTCGCGACAGGAACAACACCCGGTTGATTTTCAGGAAAGCCAAGCAGCTGGCAGCTGGCTTAAAGCCGCAGGCTCTGATAGTCTACCAGCCGACCTGTTCAAACATGGTGGTGATGTTTTGGTGTGTACATGCATCAAAGATGACTGGACTATCAGCTATACATGCCCCATCTTTAATATCCCTGCTAAATGTCGCGTATAAGATCCTATCCAATGTACTGTGTGAACGTCTGCAAACCTTCTACAACACACTAATCGGCACGTACTACTTTGACTTCCGGCTCGGCAGATCCACGATCGACCAAATTTTCACACTTAAGCAAATCTTGGAAAATACCAACGAATTTCACCATCTCTTCATCGACTTTAAAGCCACATACGACAACATTTATCGCCTTGAGCTCTACAATCACGGTGCAATGTGCAATTTGGAACCGGCTCCTTTGAACTATTTGAACATAACGTGCTCCGCGTTTCAGGTAGGGACTCTTCACATGTAGGGAGCCAGTTAAAGAAGAAGAAAAAAGAATAATGAGTTAACGGTTGTCTCCATAGAAGGCGCACAGATTTTCCCTGGGATTTTAACCTTGAAATTCCCCTCAGAGCCATGATGCACTCCTACCCACCGGCGAGTAATTGCATTCCGAAGTGCTGAACTTTTTAAAAACTGTGATGTTGAAGATATTTGTCTTTCTTTTTATTTCTAAAACAAAAATACGTAAAACTTTTGAAAAAATAGCATTTACCTCTATGAATGATTACAATTTATTATATAGAAATTGGTTCATATTACTAACGCTGTTTTGTTTTTTGTTTTTTACATTGTGTATCTATAAATACAAATTCATTACAAAAAGATATACATTGTAAAATCGACTGATCGATTTTTTAACTTGTAAGATAATTTACATACGACTCATCTAAAATATATCTGTACCAGTTATATAATAAAGCGAATTTTTTAAGTTTAATTCATTGTACATGCGACGGGGTATACATACTAAAAATGTACAATAAATTTCCATTCAGTTCAACTAAAAGTTGTGTTAAAGTAGTTTCCAAAATATTTAGTTTTATATTAAGATTAGGTTTGCAAGCGTGGGCCCTATTATTTACAAAGAACGATTTAAAGTAGAGATATCTAAGATTCGAAATTACAGTAGATGATATTAATGGCGTTCTTATTCCTCATCGTATATAAATTCATTAAAACAGTTTACAACTGATTATCATGCTTGAGTATTCGATTCATTTTCGTTCAGTTCTAGCTGCGCTAATGTTCGTACAACAACCCCACGATTTACCGGTGATAGATTTTGGCAAAGTCCAACTACGGCATCTAATGCTACCTCGGGGCACTCCTGTAAATTACATATAGGTATTAATGAAAATGGTACGGAAAAATTAGTAAATGTTTGTCGAAAAATTTACGTGTAAGAGAGTTTGAATCTTTGATATAATCGCGTCCTGCTTTACTGCATTAATATTTTTAGAGACTGTTGATTCGGGTTTACTTTGTTCCTCGTACCAGTTTACCATTTCTTCGTTATTATCCCATACATACGCCTATAATTTCGAGTAAAATAATGTTATCCAAAACAATAATAATAATTAATGTAACAAACCTCTGTAGCTCCTTTGTCCTCAACCAACCACCTTCGAAGCATTTGTTTTGCTTGCCCAACTGATAAATGATCCTGTGCTTTCAATATTGTTTTTGTAACTGTATCTTCTAATAATAAACGACGTAGACGCCAATATAACCAAGCACGAGACTCTCTCCAGGGAACAATCTCATTTATACACTGTTTTTCCAACATTCGCTCAGGCGTGTCATGTAAATCAGCAAAATGTACCGCTACGGTGTGATACACATGTATCAGTATGTTAATTCGGCTCTTAATTTTTTCTTCAATGTTATGGGTCTTTAGCGTGTCACCGACAACTTGGTCTAATTCTTGTTTTAGCTGAAATTATACAAGTATTAATACCACTCAAAATATTTACAACAAATATGCGCGTACAGAGATTACAGTGGGATCCAATCTATAGATCGTTTTAACAAGATCTTTTTCTTTGTACTTGATTTCAACTATGCCTTCGGGTTCTAGGACACCTGCTCTTGCCTCTGGATCTGCATAGGTCTCCATGTACCTTGGATTGATGAGAGAGTCCAAAACGGCCCAAGCTCCTCCACGAAGTTCGGCATTAGGTGGCAGGTAAATTAGCACTGGTTTTTTGTACTCTCTCAGTCCATCTACAATGTAAGCTCCAAATTTCACTATTTGTTCATACATGTCCTTCATGCCTCCAGAAAAGCCTCTCCAGTTGGCGAAAATCAGAAGAGGAAGTTCCTCTCGACCGAAATCTTTGATAGCTTGAGCTGTTTTGTATGAAGAATCAGGGTACCAAACTTGCCCAGCTTGTTGCAGGGTCTACAAGTAATACAACAAAATAAAAAACAAACAGACAATAAAACAAATTATGTTTTACTTTGGCTTCGGAGTCTAAGTTGGCAGGATCGGCAGGCATATCAACCTCAACAGTTCGAGTCTCTACAGCAATGACACCTACAGGCACACCACCGATGCGAGCTCTACCTGTGACTACAGTCTTTGCCCACTGTTCCATAATTTCTGCCCATGAACCTCTGTCGAAAAATCCCGTTTCCCATTCACTCATATTAGCTGAAATGCCAAACATAAATATACATTCTTTGTAATAAAGGGTTTTAAAATTTTTTTACCAGGATTTACTCGTCCTGCAAGCATCCATCGGGGGTCGTAGGGTGATTTTGTAGGCATGAATCCAATCGGGCGGTTAATAGGATCACTGGGCAAAACAATTGGCAATTCACAGCCGATATATGCAGGAATGTATGAAAGCCATGTAAGAATAGTGTGAACACCATCGAGGTCGATTGCTACAAATTACAATATATTGAGTATCAAATACAGTCCAAATATAAAATGGCCATTACCTTCAGTCTTATGTGATACACCATTGTTGAACATAATTTGAATACCACCAAGTTGATTATTTGAAGCATAAACTTTACGTCCCAGCAACTAATGATAAATAAACATAAAATATGCAAACTTTGCTTAAAAGGTATTAATTACCTTATTTAAAGCGGCATATCCAGTTAGGATTATGTGTGAGTTTTCAATTTGAATTACACGCTGTCCTAAACGCACCAAGTAAGAACCAATGCCTATTGTCCTGCAGGTCACCATAGAAATGGTTACAATTTCTTCATAGGCCTGTGATGTTTCTCCAGCAATCAAACCAGCATATCGTAAATTCTCAACACCTAGCCCATCATCTTTACCAATAATATCGGTAATTTTATAACGTGGTTCCCCTTCGTCCTCAATGAGAATGGCACGAACAGAATTCAGATTAGCAACCTGACTGTAATCTTCAGTACTTAAATACAAATATTTAAATCCTTTATCTGGTTCCTCGGGATCTTCCCATGCAACCCTGAACATTGATTTGACTTCTTCAGCTAATCCGATTCTAGCGCCACTGTTAACTGAGATGTAAATCTAAGGATGGGTTGTAATAAGATATATTCACAAGCTTAATTTAAACCTTTCTTTACCCTTGGAATTTTTTTAGCCCGTGCAAACTGTGATGCCTTGTGGAACAGAATATCTTCCTGAATGCCGAAGGACCCGATCAGGTAAGTCAAGTCGTTTGCAATCACAATTATTTCTCTTCCACTAGGGTACTCTGGAGTGGCTAGAACGATTCTCCAAGCTACCATTCCACACTGTTTAAAGAAAGTTTTGTCATTTATAATAATCGATATATATACAATTGGAATACTTACATTATTTTCTCCAGGAAGTCTTTTCATTTCAACTAAACTGTCTCCATCAAGCACTAGTTCGACGCATTCCAATAAAATTTTTTCAGGAATTCTAATTTCCACCGTTGGTCGAGCTTTCGAGAATTCCTTCCATTGTTTTTCCGTCATTTGACGGAACATGTCAGGAATATCGTATACGTATGTCGTACCATTAGATTGAGCCTGGAAACGTTTTTGCTGCAAGAAATCTTTTGTCATGTATGGCGTCGAAATTGGATGTCCATGGAATGAGCCTTGCTTGTCTCCGTAAGCTTGGAACTTGATCTAAGTAGAAAAGAATAAAAATAAAATGCGATATAGTTTCAGCAGTGGAAATTTTCTAAGCCTTTTGGATATCAAAAAAAAAATTCACAACCATTTGACAATCCACCTTAAAGAGTTGTAAACATTTAAAAGCTATATACGGAAGAGATATTGCCCGCTGCCATGCCATTCGGAGTGAAGAATGTTGTAAAGTCTAATCTTACATAAAAATTATATTGAAGTATTTTCAAGTGTAAAAAGGGTTTAATTAAAAAATTCAAAAATAAACATTCGATAAAAAAAGGAGGTTTTAAGCACGAAATACAAGATGTCTCCATTGTACAATATTGCTTCCAATTTGCGACGGTTGTATGGAAATTCATGTTGGGCCGTTGTCACACAGTCGTACGCAATCGATGGAAAACCTACTGTCGCCCTTGACAGATTTTTTTAAAAATTATATCGAGTGTTTGTGTCCACGAAACTGTTAGAAACTGCGCGCCCATCACTGATACCGAATGATATAATCGATTCTTTCAATATCTTTAAATGTCCCCAGACATCGCCTAAAATCTTTTAAATCCACTGTGTCTACTTTTGTCGAAGAAACGAAAACGTAAACCAGAAACAAAAATCACTCATGTCTCAGTTCTAAGTTCTTGAGTTCGTATTTTTACAAGGTTAAATTGAATTAAGAACTTTTTAACTCGTCTATTTCATGTACATAAATATGTATATACATACAAGTGGAATCAGAACTTTCTTGTTTACTTTTTTATGAACTTATGTTTACTTTATTATCATATCTCGAATGCATATTAATGTCTGAATTCCTTAGATCAGAAACCGGATATATAGGCTCTGTTGGCAAAAAAGGGGTCCAACGAAACAAACGTCGTAAACGTAAAAGTAAACGTCGATACAAAAAGTTTAATAAAATAAATATTATTATTATGTAGCAAACCGAAAGCGACAAGGGATTCAAAGGAAACATCCTATTTAAATGAGATCGGCTATGTAAAATTTAACAAGTTTACCAGCATATAACGAACGAAATATTTGTATTACCACTTTCTTGGAAAAGTGAATTTTTCGGAAATGACATAAATGATGAATTTCACAAATAATGCAATATCGCCGATAAGGCACAGAATCATTTCACGGCAAAATAAATATGAAAAACATTATATGGTTTAACTTTTAAGAAGTATAACTTACAATTCCTGTTTCAGGCTCTGTAACTTCAGTATACATTGATATATCCAAAAAGTAGCCCGAATCATTTGCAATGCATAAGCGAACAGCCTGGGTGGGTGACTGAGGAGTTTGTCTGATGACCATTTTAAGTTCAGCTTGAAGAACCCTCAACTTCCATAAACGAGGTCCATATCGCATAATCATTTTAGTAACTGATTCTTCAATTTTCGCTGGATCCATTATTACAGTAGGGACGAAGTTTAGGAATATGTGATTGCAATCAGTGCGCTTCGCATGAGGATGGGAGAATGCAACCTCCAACTCATCCATTGATTCTAGCAATACGCGTTCTCCTTCGTTTTGTAAATACTCAAAGGAAGCTTCCTGTGAATGTGGATACAAACATTAGCTATTATATGAAATTTATACTATTATTCAAACCTTCGTAATAAGATCCGAATGTCGAATAATGGAACGAATGAAAAAGCGATAATCGGTGACTTCTTGACCTTTCGATACTTTGCCTCTACCCAAATACAAGTGCATTTTTTGATTTGCGGTTGGCAAAGCTTCCAGATCATATGTTCTCATCCTGTTAAGCTCCAACTGGAAGGCACAAGCTGGTTCTAAATGTCGGTAGATTCGATCTTCCTCGAAATTGTCTCTTGAGCGGTAAGTAAAGAATTTTGGGAACTGACGTCTGTAAATAAGAAATGCATTTATTTACACATTTTTAATTAACAAGTTTAAGATGTACTTCTTCAGCGAGGCGAAAGTTATTCTGCGCACACGGCGTTGATATAATTCGTCGCGATGCAATTTACAGAATGTGCCGAAAACAGATGCCATTTGGACATCGTCCATTTCACCAACATCCCGTATAGCAACACTTAGTATATGAATCGGTTCTTTTGAGGTAGCTTCTTCTGCAGCATTAGCTCGAGAAATTGGATCAGATAAAGAGACATTAATGGATGTGCTCAGTCTTCCATCGGAAGCCGAATCTGCCGCATCAACTGCTTCAAGAACCTTTAATAAAAAAAATTATAATAACTAAATATGAACTAAAACTATTATTCACAAAAAAAGTACCTTGGCACTGACAAACGCTGGGGATGATAAGTCTTCGAGCAGGTCGAAAATTTCATCAGAGTACTGCTCGAAATGTTCAAAGGAATCAAACGCTGCCATGCATCCTGTTCGCACAAATGTAGAACCTGGAGGCAACGAAGCTTCTATTCCATCCAGTGATAAATATGACTGAAGTCTATAAATGAAAAGAAAATTAAAATTTACTGACTGTATACATACATATAAACATGTTAAAATTCCCAGATTTCGTACAAGCCAGGAGTTAAAATATCTATTAAGGGAGGAATTTGATACTAGGGTAGAACAAAAAAGAGCTCGACACCGTTTTAATTCATATATTTGGACCAGGTCTTTAAAGAACTATGACGACGGGATCAATATACATGCAGATAATACATTAGCGACCGGTAAGTTGCAAATAAGAGTAAAAAATTAACGCTGCGAACGCCATGCTGTTTATAAGAACATCCAAACAATTTCTTGGTAAAAATATACAAATACAAGATATATGAATTTGTATATTTTACAAATATGTATTTGTATATTTTGCAAATATACATTGTATATTTTACAAATATGTATTTGTATATTTTACAAATATATATTGTATATTTTACAAATGTATAAATACAACATCCACAGAATTTCGAGCTAAAAATATTGAACAAGGTACTGTGTAAACAGTAGGTGGATAGATAGAGCTTAAAATGAACAGATCTGATATTACAAATTAAAAGACGAAAAATAGCACGTTAAAACAAAAATATATATATACAACTAACATTACTTTACCAAATAGAGGAATGTAGTCGCGTGTTTATTTGGATTGACCAACCTAACAGACGGACCCAATACTTGTTTAGTTTTATCATTTATAAAAACACTTACCTGTTTGGATGAGCAGTTGGTAATAGGAACTGAAAGTGAACCAGTGGAACTTCTCCCGATAGCTCCAAGTGCTGCAGACAAGTTAGGTCGTATGATATATACGCTCTTCGTACGTACACCTCCAATGAAGCATTACAAACAGCTCGGTTAGTATGGTAAAAGAAATCATGTAGAATATCAAATATAGACGTCTCCGATAGAATTAACCGCTGCAAATTTTCGGGATGAAAATCATGTCCATACATATCAACGGCTGACAAGAATATCGATTCCATTTGATTGTGGCGAAGTTCGTATGCTGGCTGATGTGCTGCAATTAGCACTTGGCGAGATCGCAGGGCGACGCGTGAATGTTCTGCGCGATTAAGAGAAGTAAGATCGCTTAGGGTGTTGGCTAATTCGTCTGTTAGTCCTGGCTCATTAGCCCATAAGTGATCGATTAACAATGTTACTAAAAGATTCTTTTTCGAAACTTGGCTATGCGAGAAAATCGTGTTTACAACTGTCAGCATATCGTCTTTATTCCTTTCTCGAATGAGTCCGACGCATTTATCGTAGTGGCCGTGTTGAAATTGTGACTCAACGTCATAGTACTCTCGCAGAAGTTCATGGACAGCTGCCTTCATTCTTCCACGAATTCCATTTCGGTACCGTTGAACTAACTGCACAATACTCTGGGTGGTGAGGAAGAATACATCGCGGTCAGCTCTTTTTTGTAATGTTGCTGCATGACAATCGATAACGCTAGCAATTTGTTGTGATGGAAACTGAGCTAGAACACTAGTGATATTGCGCTCGTACAGCGTCATAAGCTTTCGAATTTTCTTCTCCACAGAAATTGGTATCCGACCTGAAACAGATGCAATTACCTCCTGAAGCTCAAGCAGAGGCAAGGATGGATCACGAAGACTTTGCATAAACTTTTCGATAACTTCACGAAGTCGTGGGGCATTATATGGGTCGGGAAGACAATATCCGGCCAATGTATTTTCTAGAATAGCTTTGTAACTGTTGTGCACTCGGTGTAGTTTTTCTGGTATCGAAGTGTTGTCAACTATTGGGAAACCACTCTTAAAGGGTTGAGCTTTGGTAACAAGCGATGGATCATCAAGCTCCAAATGCCCAAGAAGAGTTCCAGCATCAAGCACTGCGCCAGGACGACGAATAAACGTTACAGTACCTGCTTCTGACGATGTCAATGTCATCACCATTTTCATCACCTTTAAAAGAAATCAATCATAGATTTACAAGACTACAAAAATCTTTTAAATAACTTACTTCAATTTCAACATAGGCCTGGCCCTTATTAACGTGGGCGCCATCTTCTACCAGCAAATTTATAAGTTTACCTGCTGAAGGACTGCGCAATAAAGAAGGATCATTTTCTTTTTCAAAGACACAAGTTTGATTTCCAATAACAATGCGGTAACGATCAACTTCCTCTTTCATATAAGTTGTATACGATGACCCTTCGAAAGACAATAGCATACCACCGTCAGACAGCCGATGAACTTCGACCTCTTTGAATGTATTATTCATAAAGAGAAAATATGTGTTTGCCCCACTTTTTGCGGCTTGAACTTTGTAACGATTGCCATCGTTGATAAGCTCGACATCGATTACATTTGTTAGAGTATTGGCAGCTTGTATTTGTCCCTTCTCAAGAGACGTCTGGAAGCTAGTAAAGGCTTCGGTGATTTGTCGATCAGCAATGAGAAGTGCTCCGCAAATTACTCCCAATAGAATATTTGGTTTTTCCGACTGAACACGTTCCGCAATCAGGGCATCCAACCAAGCAGTATCAATGGAATTATCCAAGAAACTGTTCGTTTCAAGTAATGTTATAAGATATTCAACGGTAGTTCGGAAGTCTCCCCGGATAGACAATTCTTTAAGGGCAATGACTAAGTTTTCTCTAGCTTGTTGACGATTTTCACCCCAAGAAAAACAATGCCCAAATTGAGAGTCGGCAAATTCGTGTAGACCTCCCGATGCAGCAACACTGAAATAGCCCCATACATTTTTACTCGAACGGAAATTAAGCTCTTGAACCGTTCCTGAACTAGGCTTGAACCCTTCGTCTGGATTTTCAGACGTAATACGTGCCGCAATGACATGCCCCGAGGGAACAGGCTTATTCACAGGATTCTCAAAGTCAATGATAGAAGTACCCCATGGGGATTCACCATACAACAAACGAATGTCTTTCAAACGGTACATTGGAATTCCCATTCCAATCTACAAAAAAAAAACTAACATGATTTATAAATTCATAACATTTTGTATATCAGTTACCTGCAGTTGACAAGCTGGTAAATTCACATCTGCAACCATCTCTGTGCAAGGATGCTCTACTTGCAATCTTGGATTCAATTCAAGGAAGAAGTAGTTTCCTTCAGAGTCATACAGGTACTCTACTGTTCCTGCGCTTACATAGCCAACCATTTTGGCTAAACGCACAGCTGCCTTTTCCATTTCTTCAAATACCTCTGGATGAGCAACGATGGCGGGTGCTTCTTCAATAATCTTTTGATGACGTCTTTGTATGGAACAATCACGGCCGAATAAACTGATGGCATTGCCATACTGATCAGCTAACAACTGGACCTCCAAATGCCTAGCACCGCGAGCCAACTTCATGACGAATATTGGAGATCCTGGTACTTCAGCCTGAACCTGACGGAATAGAGCAGGGAACTCTTCTGTTGTATCTACACGACGAATACCTTTGCCTCCACCACCTTCGGAAGCTTTTATCATGACGGGAAAGCCTACGAAAATACATTTCCATATAGTCAAGTAAACTTTGTTTCGTAACTACAATAAGCTTACCGATTTTCGCAACAGCGGCCAATCCCTCTTCTACGTTAGTTATACAGCCACGATTAAACAAATCACTAGATATTTTTATTTTCTTCCCGCTGTATTGAGCCTTAAGATCGGAGCCAGACCAGGGAAGTGTTGGAATATCAGCAGTTTGTGCAACGATTGACGATGCTACCTTATCACCAAGCGCCCACATAGCCCTCTCGGGCGGGCCAAGAAATACCAAACCCTCTTTATGCAGCAAGTCTGGTAATTTCGGATTCTCCGAAGCATGACCCCATCCCGCCCAGACAGCCTAAATTGTATCATAAAATTTAAAAACATATAAAAATGACGTACTTTTTTTGTATTTTCCATAAAATTAAATTGTACTCTGTCGCGATGAAATATTTTATCTCTAAATCATTCCGAAATGAATAACTTTTTCTTTATGTAAATAAAGGACTCTTAACTACTTAAGGAGTGGTAAAAAATTTACAGGTCAAACAAATAATGCCAATAGCTAACGCGCAATTCAACGACAATTTTATACAAATAGGCTACAAAATAGGTCCTAACCTACGAATAAAGTTAATTGCTAAGTTATGAAATCGGTATGAACCATGAAAGTTTGCAATGCACGTAACACTCCCGCTTTGGCACGATTGAAGTCGAAAGACGTCACCTCGTTTATGAATAATTACAAATATCGCCTCATGAAGCAATGCAATAAGCAAAAAAATGTTTGTTAAATAGAATCTATAAGGTAAACAACTAGCCCGATCTGATGATTATTTGCTGAAGTTTTTTGTAATAACTCACCTGGACTTGAGTCCTCAGCGCTATGTCAACAATTAATTCAACATTTGCATAGTTATTGTTGTTAGATCCGCCGGGCACTGGTACGTAATGATCAGCCATTTTAATATACTCAGCATTAGCCTTAAGATCCTCTGGTGTTACCTATTGCCAATTTGTGATTAATATAAGGAAAATAAATTAGGAAGATGTGAACTCACCATCACAACAAAACGAACTGCACGTTCGATTTTAAACATCTCGTACGACCATCTACGTATCGATCGCATACACTTGACCGCTGCAATTCCATTGTTAGCGATGAGAATTCTATTGATCACTCGAGTACCGCCGAATTTCTTAACAAATTCCTCAGTGCTAGCAATCAAAAAGTCCCGCTCCTGATTACGCTCCAGGCCCAGGCCTGTACCACGGGACATACTAGGCCTACAAACAAAAATAAAAAATGCTATTCCCTTAGAAAATACTTACATAAATAACTGAGCAAAATTTAATAAAATAAAATTTACTTAAGCGATCCAGAACTCGGTGGAACAGTTAAGAGCGCTGGATTCTGGGTTAGTATTTCTGATTGGACGGTTGAGTCGCTACCTTTTTCGGTTTGGCTCGTATTACCTGACCCCATAGTACTAATATTCATATTGTTGTGTTGCTGTTCAGATGAATTTACTAATATATTGTTGTCAACTGTAGAGTCCCAAGATGAACACTGTTCCCCAGTTTCAACTAGTACAAAACGTTTACTTGCACGTCGTTTTAGCATGGTCAAAATCAATATGGCTAATAACATACACCACCCCGCAAGATATATTTCATTCATTTAACACTGACAAAAAAAATGAATGCGAAGTATCTGTTTTCTTCGATAGTTCAATTAAAAGTTCATTAATTTCTTCATTCACCGAATGACCCACTTAATTGCTTTATTTTAACCGAAGTATTTAGATGCACAATCCCTTCTTGTAGCCCAGCAAACAGGTATTTTGGGCCTATTGCACTACTCACTACCGCACTATTGCACACTCAAAGTAAATGGAAATCAAAAAAAATGTGAAAAAGTGAAATCGCAACTTCTTGGCCAATAAATGTAGATGTATGTACATATGTAACTATGAAAAAGAATAGCACTTTCGTCAAACAACCTGACACTAAGCGCATTCCGATTACAACTGACCAAAAATCTTTAATTTCATCACTTCAGACCTGTCTGCCTATTTTACCCCACCAAGTTCAACTCAGAATTTCATATTTACCTTGATTACGTAGTACACTATCCGCTCTCGTTTCTCTTTCGCATAGTTTGTTTACTACCTGTTGGTTTGTGGTGGTGGAAAAGTGGGTACTTTGTGTAGACATTCGGAATTATTGTGTATGTTTTGTTGAATGACCGTTGTATCTTGTCAAGAGGTTACCACACACACTCCGATTGATGCTATTATTGTTATTTTTATTGACAGTAAAAATATAATTTGTTTTTAGAGTGAAGGTTGGTCAAAGTCATTACTCTTAATATTGAGCATACGATATAACATAATTTAGAATGAACGTTTCCACCTATGAATTATATCCAAAGTTTGCCGGTTGTATATCTAACTGTGATGATTATTTTCCATTTACAGTAGCGAGAAAAAATACCATAGCAATGTAATGTATTACTTTTAGGTAACGTTTATTATTTATTTATTTTAGTGTGCAGAACTTAAGTCCTATTTTCATAAGAAGAAAAGGTTCGAATTCCAAAAAAAATATCGGTACATGTGGACTTCAAACCTATAGACTATACATATGTACATATGTATATACTTTTCAAACTAAGCTAAATCAAAACGAAGTTTTACCAATGCATATTAATATTGTTATTATAGCAATATCATAGCTAAAATTCAAGAAAGTTGCTGGACCTGACGACTTAAGTACTAGGAATGTTGTAAAAAGAAACTGAAAATGACTTGCTAAAAAGAATGTATATATACGATTAGGTCAGAGGATTGTTCGCCTCATGAATAGAATCTTAGCATCCTGGTCTACAAGAAGAGTGGATCTCCTACTCAAATGAAGCAATAAAAGCCTTTGTTTCCTTAGCATCAAGTACAAGACTTTAGTTGTCATATTATTTGAGTATCTGGACCGCTTGGGTTATGTCTTTATCGATTTGAAGGCCACTTATAACAGCATTTATAGAGATGAGGTGTACATGCATATAGAGTCACGTTAATTTTATTTTAAAACCTATACGACGATGAAGAATGCTCACCGTTCTATCAATGTCGATAACGAATTCGCCGAGACCTTGAATATCAAAAAAGGATGTGGACAAGTTTATAAGGCATTAACACATAGAAACTTACCATTTCTTCATTGATTTTAGGGCTGTGCATGACAACGTTAATAAGGATGAACCGTAGCGCATCATAACTATCATAATATTTGCTTCCAAATGATTTAAAAAGAACTTCACTATAAAAACATTAAGCCACCGGGATCATCTCTTGCGAGCACAATAAGATAACCCGCTGTATTATTTATTCGTTAAGAAGCTATCTGCGAAAACTAACTAACACATCGGTCCGACATCTAAAAGGTAGTACAACCAATTGATTGTGTAGACATCATTGTCGATAAAACGACAAGGCTATACTGGCGTTTATTCAACAGCATTGAAGTAAACAAGAACGTGAACACATTCATACATATACTACATATGTATATAGACATGTTTGTATGTTCATTAAAATGGTCCAAAAATGTATGTACATATGTAGTACAACTTTTGTTCGTTCGATACATGTCGATTAAGCAAAATTTGACAAAAATATAGTGTTTTAAAAGAACCTTTTATTTAGAGGTTACCAAACAAACTTAAAGGTCTTTCAATGATTTTCCCATAAATTGCTATTTCATATCCACAAAGATATATATAAATCGTGGAAAGAATCTGTCAATTTACATACAAGAAAAGTTTTGTTTGACAGTTGCTCATTACTATTTAGGAGGAGAGCGTTTAATTTTGTCTAGCTTTCTGCAAGCTTCAATTTAATTTAAGCTTGTCATAAACATTTATGACGTTCATATTATGCGATATGGTGGACCATATTTATCATTTAACTATTGAGTAGAATCGCGGTTGTCAAAAGCTAAGTATACTGTCACCACATAGACGTTGCTATCTTTTGGTCTAACCAGGATTTGTACCGGATTTGGATGAAACACTAAGTAAAAAGGTGTAGGGATATACGTAGAGCCTAATGCCATCAATTAAAATATCGAAACGTTCAGGAGGCACAAGAATTATAGTTCGATATTTTGCCTATAACGACAAAATGTCTTATTATTTATTTTGCCGTAGAGCAACAAAATTAAATCCATAAAAGATATGAGTGTTACCCTATGTGGATCAGACTAATAAACAGTTTAATTGTAAAAAACCAAAACCATAGAGTAATAACAGTGATTTACATATTTATTCATTTTTTGTCATTTTTTAAAAATTAGAAAACAATTAAAATTAAACGAACAAATTATTTTCTCTTTTAAATCAGTTCTCAGACTTCTTTTTTGGAAAGGATATATGTACATACATACGAAGATTAGAATGTCGTTTTCAGTCCATTGAGAGTTTGAAAAAGACGAGATACTGTTGTTCGGTTTTACTTGCGGTGACACCATTGGAACTTATGTCCAGAGTAGGAAAATAAAATTTACTACTTCTGTTTTTCGTATAAACTGCGAATAGTGGAAATTAGGAAAAAAAAAGTATTTACCAATTAATTCAAACACTATTGCAGAAAACACAGATAAATAAGTTTAACAAACACACTCGATTTTGAAACTATATTTTATCCTCTTGATAAACAAATTAAGAGATACACCATGTCACAAAAGTCTACATACGATTTCAAATACTGTTTTTTTTTATTGAAACTAGAGTAAAACATAAACTTTTTTAAACAAAACAATTCACTTATTGTATAAAAACAAAGAAAATAACATATGAACATAAAATTATACAAAACTGGAAGCCTGAAAAAAAAAAAATCATAAGTGCCTGGTTTTGGTATTCACAAAGGTCTACATACGATGTTTATAAATACTGAATTTGTGGCTATCAGTAACGTGTTGGGCCACCGTTTACTTTGATTACCTCTCCTAATCGCGAGGGCATAGAAAGGGCCAATTTCCGGGTTACTTCGGGTGAAATTTTACCCCATTCTTCCGCCAAGGCACTTTTAAGCGTTTTAATTGAAGTAACAGTCCTTTCTCTGAGCTTTTGCTTAAGATGAGCCCATAAATGCTCAATGGCATTAAGGTCAGGCGATTGTGGAGGATGCTCAAGCTTCGACCGGACATGGTAAAGCAACCACTCTTTGACAAGAAGCGAGGTATGCTTCGGGTCGTTGTCTTGCATAAAAATAAAATTTGATTCGAGGCTCAGCTTTTTTGCGCTTCTGAGGAGATTCGTTTTTAAAATATCAAGATATTTATGCCGATCCATGATTCCATCAATAAAGTGCAATTCCCCAACTCCATTCGCCGCCATGCATCCCCATACCATAACAGATCCCCCTCCGTGTTTAACAGTGGGGCAAATGTTTTTTATGTTAAGTGCTGTATTTGGCTTTCGCCATACTTTTGTCCGTCCATCTCGCCCAAAAACATTAAATTTACATTCATCGGTAAATACAACTCTTTCCCAGAATGTTGGAACGTCAATGTGCACTTTTTCATATTTTTTGGCGTACTCCAACCTTTTCCTCAAAAATTTAATTTTCCCTTATTTCAATATAATAATCAAGAAATTTTGCTTCGTATGTAGACTTTTGTGACATGGTGTATATGTATGTATGTACATAAATATTTACATATGCATATATAAGTAGTATAAGTAGTTTGCATAATACATGCATATGTTTTATTAGATAGAACTGCAAAAAACTATTCTGTTTTATTAAAGGAACTTCACAAAATAGGTTGAGTTCCAAAACACTTTATTTTTGCAGTATTGCAACGTCAACCATGCCAAAATCCAATCATAATTAACTTTGCAAAGCATCACATTTTAAAACGCATCATGAATGAATCAAAATTGTTTTCGTTTTGGTTTTGTGTTTGATTGGCGCAAATGGAACTTACTATACAAATTATGCTTTATAAATTGAAGCATTTAATTTGATGGAATCATTTACAAAAGCATCGCGTAGTGTTCCAAAATGTCAAAAATAAAAAAGCATCAAGAATACATATGCGTGTCAAGGCATCAAGATTTTGCATCCCAAAAGCAGTTTGCCGTTTTGGAATTCAGCCATAATTTTCTTGTACATACATATGTATGTATGTACATAGTACATACATATTATGAATAATAGTAAATATTCAAACCAACTACTTCCAACACATTGTTCTGTTCGAAGCTGTTATAACTGAGTTTGTTAATCTAAAAACATATTTAAGGAATACGTCAAAAAGCAAATGACTTCTTGCGCTATCTATTTGTGTATTAAATACATACTTAGTCGGACGTAAACAGGGCACGGAAACATAAGTTTTGTATATACATAATTAAAGGCATTTTTAAGTTTATCTTGGTGCTATTATCCAAGTATATCGGTTTCCACATTTTGCAGACTCAATATAGAATGCTTAAGCACAGCTTGGTAATTTGAAAATAACATATATGTAAACATACATACATACATACATATGTACATACATATGGATGTGTGTACGTATTTGATATCATTTGAACTGGGAAACCATTAATTGTTCATTTCAAATTTAAAAATTCACCTACCGCTCTAAATTGACATTTTAAATTAGCCCTAAATATATCGGCATCTGCTTTACTACCAGCTGTTGGCAAGTGTAAATTCCAAAAAGAGTGGGAAAAACCAGTGGTCATTAAATTTTCAAAGAAATGAAACCTAACATAATGCGGAACTTAGAAAGGTATTTACAATCTTTAAATAATAGCTTAAGATGCACGGAATCAAATCAAAGAACATATTTATTCAACTCTCGATACCGAACCAGCATGTTTCTCGGGATATCCCTCCATTGACCCCATAAACACCTTACGATTTACGAATCATCACAAAGCAATTAGTCGAGTATAGAAGAGGTCCTTTCTGATACCAAGGATCATTCCAGTTAATAAAACCAACCAGAGCTTCTAATTACCAAACTTTGGCAATTCTTTTATGTAGCTTCTTACAATTAATTGTATTATGCTCGTTATAAGTCATCTTTTTGTGCTGGAGATGCTTATTTCATAAATTTATATAAATTTATATTCCGGATGTTTGTCAGACGCACTCGATAAGTGGGACCGTCAAAAACCTTTGCTATTGTCTACAAATCGAACTATGATATCCCGGTCAGTAGTCCGACTCACTAGTCGTGTACATATGTATGTATGGTGATAATTTATTCAAATACATGTAATATATACACATATGTATCTGCAACTGTCTGACATTTTGATGCGATAATAAAATTTTACATATCACTTCATTATCATTTCATTTGGATTTCTATATTGAAATAATACTGACATGATTTTAAAATAAGAAATAAAACTAACCTCAAACGCTTACGCTTCTCTATTAGATCCCCATTGGTTCGAACGATTGGATTATTTCCTTGGGGAAATTCATCAACAGCTTCCGTGGCCTCTTGTATACTCGCATCAATTTCATCGCCAACCTACGATGTTAATCAAACATGGAAGTATTATATAATTATACCTTAAAAAATCAGATTGTTCTTACCAAAAAACTAGGTCTCTCTCCAGTACTCATTTCTGCGTTTTTATTTAAATTGTTGTTGTTGTTATTATTATTGTTACAATTTTTAATATCGTCACAAGCTCCGTTACGCAAAACTAAATTCTCGCTTGAGAATTGAACCTTCTTTATAACGTTATTTGGAATCGGTGGTTCTTCTACGTTGGCTGCAAAAATCGCGAAAAATTCCAATATTAGATTTATTTTGGCTACAAATTTTTACTTGGCATGTATTCTTACATAAAAAGTGTCTATAAAGTTTCCCCAATAATGTTGCAAGTAAAAGCATAAGGACACACGTAACAATCACGAAGAAAAGCATTTATTTGCCACATAAATATTTGAAAGCGGTGCTAATCTACTTCCGATTCATACACGTTGCCATAACTAAAAAGAAATGGGCTTGAAAAAAACATTTTCTAGAGCGACGCATACACAATATTAAAATTTAAATTTATACACAAAAGGGTATTGAGGTACGAGTACATATATAATATTATGAATTTGTTAAATTGCTGCGGTTTTTAAACCAGCACAAACAAACAGTATTCATTTATGTATTTATGCAGTTGTAACTTCTCTATGTCGTTAAGGTCATCAACTTCGTGAAGAAAATAAGACCTGATTAATTAACTATTAAGGTTTCGGGTCAATGACTTTTGAATTTTATTACTATTCCAAAAATATTTTTAAGAGCTTTCATTTTCTTTATTTATTTCATCTCCTGCATAAATCACATGAAATAATTTCATCGTCAATTCGAAGCATACCTCAATTTGCATAATATAAAAAGAACTGCATTTCTATAATAGACCTTCCGCGCATTTAAGTTGAAAAAAGAAATACTAGTAATCCACTTTTAGGTCATGCACATACACTCACACTCACTCTACAGATGATTGTAATTTCATTCATTCATTAATTCATATTATATAACAGTGGGAGACACTAGCCTCCAGTGGCTATCAGTTTTATTTGAATTCTTATTGCTTATAATCAAAGCCGTTAAAATGTATCCAGTATATGTTAGTTGGATTGAAACATTTATTTCAAATATTCATTATATAACAACAAAATATAACCAATGGTAATACTTTGTCTGAATTCAAATTTCAACGTGTACCGATCGATTATTTCACCAAAGTTGTACGACAACACAATGTAAATTATGCACACAGCAAATTCACCTTTGATTTTATTTTTTATTTTAAAAATGTGATTCAATTGAATCGTTACACACTTGATCGGATACTCTACAATATATGAAGCACGAATAATATGTTACACTCAAAGCTCATATCTTTGAACCTCTAAATCAACCGAAAGCCTAACTCCAACTAACATCGTGGCTTTATTTCAGTTAAATCCAACTGATAGCAATGCTCGCGACCTCAGCGAAAGTCAGCAGTTCCGTGATTAAGAACCAGCTGAGGAGGTTTAAGGTCGCGGAGCAAGCGGTTACGCGCGACAGTGATTTGCGTGTGTGTCGTGTCTCACCTAAGATAGGAATATATCAAATATTAAATGACTTAAAATTATACATATGTTATAATAATAATAGAATCGCATGTATATATTTATACATAGATTTCATAAAATATGGAACGTATGAGAAACTGTTATGTAAATCAATTTTTGTTTTCCTGAATTTTGATAATTTTGCGAACTCTCTGGGGTGAGGTGATTTGTGTTAGTGATACGAAGACGAATCTAATAGTAATAAAATAAATGTCAATTTTACTGATAACCAACGTTTTAGCGGCATGTATATTTGTTTTCTGTTATGAGAGAAGACGTAGATGGCTTAGTTAACAAAGTTAGAATCTACGGCTTAACACATAAATAGTCATAAATAAATAGCAATTTCTTCACTTTGCCAATCCATCCAATGAATTTCGTTGTCAGTCCCGCATCAGAGAACATGTACATGTACGTTTTTATTAATTTAAATCACTTGGAAAGTAAATGTATCACGTAAACGAAAAAAGAACAACGACCTTTCCATCTGATCGTAGAAAGTTCACGCAATTAATAGTTGTCCACCACCTTCCAGAGAGTGTGATGGTATGAGTTGGCCAAAAATTCAATAGAGCTTTAAAATCTATTATGGTACTTGCTCCCGATAACGACCGGGGTAACTAGTTATTTAGGACTCAGGTTCATCGCGAGTTGTATCACCGCCCAACTTCAATTAGCTCTGGTTCCTGGATTACTATTGCTTAATGGATACCACTGAGGCAAGGTTCTCTTTTATTACAAACATACATATCACTTTGTATCATTCTTACATAGAGTATTATAAAGATAACACATATTACATACATACTCACAGTAATTGTTAAGAGTACAAAACTAGTCGGCTGTATGACTAGAACTGTTTTGGGTTTTGTTTACATGGAAAAAATTGTATTCGCTTTCAATGGCATAGTTTTATCGTATGATTGGAAAGCCCACTGCTTAGAAGAATCATACCCATCATACGATTTCGAAGTAAAATATATGTATAATGTTTCACAAAAAGTTTATGCACATTAATCAACAATTGGAGTTCCCACTGTGACATGTAATGTCGATTTCGTTTCTACACAAATCGCTTGTCAACTTGTACTATACAGCTCCGTCATAGAAAATGAAAAAAATGTTATACGATTTAGCAGCTATCAACGCGAGTACAATAAATAAATAAATAATGTTTTATATCGGCTATGCAGCCACAACAAATTTAGGATTTTTTAAATCTTCGAGTGGAATCATATAAAAGCAAAATAAAATAAAATCTTATTTCGTAAGACGTAAGTTACGTGAATTTCTTTTACATGAAATTGATAGGCTCGGTGCAGGTGTTAACACGGAAGGCACTATTTTTAATAAATCTGTCCAGCTGCTGGGAAACGCAGACGATATCGACATCATCAGTCGCTCCCAACTGGAAGCAGCGTGCCCGGGATCGAAACTCCTAACTCGAAAGACGAAATGCATGCTCTACAAAACGATAAGCAGGAAAGCAGAGCAGATTTTGGGCACTTTCAAGAAAAATTCTTCATCGAATTTGCGGTTCCCTATACGAGGAGGGCGAATGGAGGAGAAGATATAACCGCGAACTCTATGAGCTCTACCAAGATTTAGATGCAGTCCGACTACACTGGCTCGGTTACATTGATCAAATTGACCATAATCCCCCAGAAAAGAGGATCTTCGAATCACAAGTTATCGCGGATGCCAGACCGCTTGGTTTGGACACTTAAAAGCAGTGTGTCCGGGATCGAAGAGGATAGAAGAATGCCGTGTCTCAGGCAGAGACTTTTCACGGGCCGGGAGCCCGTTAGGTAAGCAGTAATTGCTCACAGGACAATAACAAACGATGCAAAAACTGTATTGTTGCTAAATAAAGTCATGGACATTAAAATAGAAACACATCGGTGTTGTTTCACACAATATATACATATTTAAGTCAAAATTGCTAATTAAGAAAGAACGGATACCTTTTCAGTACATTTGCGATTTAGTATTTTCCTGGAAATCACTTTTATTGTGTGTCAAGATGTTTATTGTATTGGTCATTAAAATAGAGACAGCACTGTTGTCATTGCAAAATTTAATATAAATTATTTTAAATTTATGGTTTTTCTATTGGGGAGTTTTCACTTCGATACTGGCATACTTAAGTAATATATCGGCGAAAGATGGGTTGTGGAAAAGACTGCACTGCTATTATTTTAACACTGCGATATAAAGGCAAATCGATTCGACAAATTGCTAAAAATATTGCCCGTTCTTCAAAAATAGTGGAAAACGCTCTCAAAGACCCTGCAATTAAAAAGACACTGCGCCAATCGTTCGTGCCTTAAAATTTGATCCTTTAAAGTCTTCAAATGACATCATGTCTCATCAAGAACAGTTTACGGAAGGCTTGTGACAAACAAATTATATGGTAGAATCGTAAGACCAGTGCCTTTACTACGAAAGCATAACGTTAAACTTCGTCTTAAATTTGCAAAAGACCCTCTAAATTGGTGTGAGCCAAAAGTAACCAAAAAATAGAGAAATGTACTATGAACTGATGAAGCAGAAAAAAATTGTTCGGAAGTAATGGCAGACAACCCTCGCAAGAATACAGACCGTAAAACTTTAAAAAGACGGTAAAGAATGGCGGGGGTAATATTACGCTATGGGGGCTATTTTTTTGAAAAGGCATTGGTGCGATACGTTTAATTTCTGGCAATATGAATCAAAAACAGTATGTTGATATTTATGCAATACGATGCTTTCTTATGCCATATAGATGGATCTCGCTAAAATGCAATGACCAAATCATATCTGGGAGATTGCATAATTTGTTTTTAGCTTTATTTTTTAAAAATACTTTAAAAAAGTGGGCCTTCAGGCGAATTATAGATAGCAGATTGTGCCAAACAAAATAGAATTTTAAAAGTGGGCTTGGCAGATCCAAAACTGGGTATGTCATTACTTTGCATTTACCTTGTAACCTTCAGATATTAATTTTAAGCCCAATCGCTAAAGAAATGACCGATAGCCAATTTTTTAAAAGTACCATTCTATGTAGTATGTATATCACATATATATGTATTTAGAGAAACACGTTGTATGCCATCACTTAACATCTATCCAAACTAACCCAAATACGAAATTTTATCAGAAATCCCATTTTAAATTATGTCGGGCTTAACACCGTGTTTCCACGATCACTATTTCATAGCTTGTCATCAATCTCTTTTCATGAAAAGAAAGAAATATGGTATGCATTAAAATATAGGTTTGGGTATTTACTTACTGAAATAACTTACTATTTTATTCGTGAAAATGTTGCAGGGGAAAGCTTATCAATATGTTTAGTCTGCAGATAGATAGAATTGGCGGACCCACTTTGTATAACTTCTGCATCATAGTAATGTCGACCCAATACGACCCTACACGACCCAATCATGAGGTCGTGATTTGGGAGTCATCTTTTAGTGATCGTTCTTAAATAAATTTTTGTTTTGGTTTGTTGTTCAGTTTTCCCCTTATAATGTTGTTGTTGTTGTGATTTCGACTATTGTAGTTACTTTTCTGTAAAATTAGTTGTATACACCGCTGGTTTACATTATGCTTATAAATAGACAGCAGATACATTATTCACTGTAATTTCCTACTCTTGTAGAATCAAAAACAGTATAAAAACAGTTCAGAAGAGATACGCAAAAATTAGCGATAGAAGAAATAGCACTCACTCCTTCAAAGACTTTGGGCAAATATGAAGAACATGCCATACTCTACCCCTATCTGCCTGTTATGTTTCCAATAAAAACTAAAGACTACGAATCATACGTCATTCTAACTGGCCATTATGTATTTTGAATATGATCCCCACGATTACCAGCTCAGCGGTAAAATAGACTATAATTAATAAAATATTAAACTTGATCACCCTTTCCACATCGTAAGATGTCCCATAAAAAAAGTAAAAATGTCAAAAGGTTCTTTCCTAGCTCTCAAAATCAAAAATATGGTACATGTATACAGTGGTGGAAAAATAATAGATATAGATAAATTCCTTCCACTCACAATTACAAATTTTATAGTGTATTATTGCATTCATTTGTACAGTTAAACGTAGTACTAATGTGATCTTCCTTTTAACATAAAAACGAAATATGTAGCTTAACCGCTTGCTAGGGCTGGAAAAAATGATAGGGACAAATGTAATATTTTCAATTTATTTAAGAATTACCTACATATGTACAGCAAATCTTTGTTTCTTCAATATTTAGTGGCCCCTCCTTGGTTCTTCAGTACAGCAAGACATCTTCATGACATAGAAGATGTTTAAAGTCATCTTGTTCCTATTATTTTTGCCACCACTGTATACATATGTACACATATATACATACATCCATATGTGATATACTCCTCAATAAAATAGGTGTGGAAAAAATATCTTACACTTTCTTAATTATTTTGAAATTGTTTTATATACATACATAAATATTTCAAATAAAATAATGTTAAATTATTTGAATAAAGAATTGACGAATTGCTTGCTTAATAACGTATAATATAATATTAATATTTATTTCAATTCTCTCTGAAAATCATTGTTCTACATTTCTTAGCTTGTTGTATAGAATATCCATTAACTTTTAACAAAACTTGTTCACTCCACCAAGGCATCATTGACATGTTGTGATGAATGTGGAATACAAATCTTTTGAATCATTTGCCATAATTTTACCAGTTCCTCTTCAGCTCATTCCACAAGTTCTCAATCGAATTGAAATCAAGATTTGGTCTTGGAATGGTGAACACGTTTTAATCATGAAATTAGTTTTTTACAAGACCTAGATGTGTTTCGGTTATTTTACAAACCACCTGAGTACCATGTTTTCCTCAACAAAAGGAATCTTTTTTCAAATTGCTCCTTTATTTGAATATAGCCGTTATATGCCGTAAGAAGTAAAACAATCCCAACCATTGTACATATTTTCACCTCCATGCTTAAGTGTTTCTTGTGCAGCGCTCAAGAAATTACTTTCTATTTACCCTCAGAACGTTGCGTGCACTAAAAAACTTTCATCGCTCCAAAGAATCTTACACCATTTATAGTTCCTCTCGAGTATTCCAAAGGCTGTGGGTTAAACCAAGTTGTTGCGATGAATTTAAAGAGCTTTTCTGGACTCAGACTTTCAACCAAACTTCTTTCTCTGCATCTTAGTAGACGTGTGTGCTTAAAAAAATGCCCTCTGGCACATACCAAAATTTTATTAAAATCGGGGGGAGGTTCCGCTGTAACCATTTACCGTTATTTTAATTTTGACTTCATTTGTCACATACTTATTTTCGTGGCCATTAAAAATACAATCTGAAATAGAATTTGAACTTGGTTAAATTGTTTGTCACGCAGCAGGTTGCACAGTCGTTAATCAGAATATTTTTGATGTTTTGATGTTCTTGAGCAACCCTTATTCAAATCCCAATTGAAGTAAAATACGTGTGATCCGTATTTCTTTGTATTTACATACATAAGTACATATGTATGTATTTAAACTTAAGTAGGTATTTACAAGTACCTAGAAATGGAACTTTTTAGTACCTTAAACAATAAGTACAAAGTAAAGCTGGAAAAAAAACATAACTGCAACATTTTGAAAACAACCCGTCATACTAAAAAGTTCAAAAAGATCTCATATACCCTCTGAACCTTCTGCAGGAAAAGGTAAAATATATAAGAAAATGAGAATTATCTGGATGTCTGCAGCCTTATGATTGATAATTTGGCTGAGGTTTCCAATATAGGAAATCGACTTTGCACTTAAAATTATTTTTTTGACTTAAAATGGTTAATTCTAAGATATACTGTGTAAAAAATTTTGAGAGGAAATTTGTTTTTATATTTTTAAAATTGTTTTTAAGTTTTCGGTTTCGACTAGTAAATGCATGTTTTCTTCCTTATTAACACAACTAACGGGTGTTCAGTCGACTAATAGTGCTAATTATACCCAATTTAACATAAAGATACTTGAAACAAGGCGCCTGCCCTTAGCGGAGCGACGTAGTCGCGTGAGCGTCTAAAGCACTCCGGAAAGTGGAGTTTAAATAAATGTTGGCTGGAAAAAATTACCAAAAATCATCCAAATTTAATTCGATATAAAATAACGATGAAAATATACCAACAAAACAATCGGTGAATTCAGGTGTATGAAATCCTCGTGTTCATCAAAAAAGTAAGCCGTGCGTGTGGTTCGAAGATACGAAAATTCGTTTGGATCGAATATTTTATTTTGAAAAAAAAAAAACACTTATTATTTTATTGCTCATTGCATTATAGTTAATTTATTTCGTTTTTAAATTGTTTATAGCAAAATAGCAACATAAATCAGAGGAAAAAAGTCAAAATTCAGAAATTTTTTTTGTTTTTTTTTTATAGTAATATTAATTTTTTCAAAGATTTTTTTTTTATTCTTTTTATGCCTTTTTACACTAAAAAAAAATGTTGCGAATTTCCTATATTGGAAACCCGCCCCGACACCAAGGATTTGACTTTTCTCCGTCTTTAACGTTTTGCTATGGACAAATCTACTGCAGAGCGAGAGGCTTAAGGTTGGGCTCAATAAATACAAAAAAAGCTTTCTAACTGTCTCACTTCCCGCGATCGTAAAGTCGTATAAATCTTGCTTGTAAATGGTAAGTGAGCAATTTTCCTTGATTGTCAATGCAAACCGTCTAATAGAGTAGTTTCACATTCTAACATACATATGTTATGCAGACATTAGACACGCTAAGCTTTACATTTGTATGTAAGTTATTATATTAAAATAGCATCAACAGCACGTGCGTTTATTTGTACATTGCAGCGAATTATAAAACACTACAGTACAAAGTACAAAAGTTAGTTTACCGCAAGTCACATCAATAACATCCAAAATTTAATAAATGACCATCAAATGACAACACAACCGTCCGCCTATTTTCTATAACCGATAACCTTTAACATAACTTATTTTTAAAACTTTTATCTTTGCACTACTATTGACGTAGAAATTAAGTTCAAAGAAATGAAATAGAAAACATGGATGGTAAAGAATATGAAGCACTTTGAATTGCTACTCTTTCGCTTGGCATTATATACATATGTATGTACATATGTACATACATACATTTATGCCAATATTGTGCAAACATAAACAAATACTCGCACCAGAAGAATGTCACCTGTACACAATCTAAATATTTTGGCTGTGAGCAATCCGCTAACATAACTTTTCTCATTAGCACTTTTCTCTTATCAGCCGCAATATTGATATGTAAGTCAGCTGAGATCGTTCGATTCGGTTTACGAGAAACAGTGATGGTCTGTTTATCGTGACGTAAGCAAAAGCACTTGCAATTACATATGTACATATGTATGTAGGTACCTCAGGCAACAGCTGCCGGCCGGGAAACCGGTGAAACGACTTGCATGAATCAATCACCTGTTTGACCTGTTGCCATTACGCCGTTATCACACAATTGAATGTCAAGTGTGATAAAAGAAATCTAGAACGGAGTGGGAAGTAAATAAAAACTAGGCATAACACACATACCCTCTTTTACCAGGCCCACTTTGATGAATCAACAATAGGTTGGCAATCATGATAAAACCCCAAGATTTTGGTTTGGTTTCCCACGCGACGACGACGAGTTACCTAATTCTCTTCGTTAATCAACAAGAGAGGATCGACTCGATTTCTCACTTCCAAACTCCCATTTCTCCGGGAACGGGAGTGCACACACTTAGCAGTCATGTGTACATATAGGAATGGCGCGAGCCCCATCGTCCAATAAGAACGCAAGGTCAAGCCTTTTTGTACTGTAGTGGTTGCAAGTAGCATGTGCTGTCTTGGCACACGCATGAGCAGCACAGACTTTTCTTCTGAATTTGTTTTGAGCACTGTCAACGTATGTATTAATTTATTCGTATTAATTTTAATTCCAATCTTGTTCAAGTAATATTTACAAATTGTTTTGTTGTTTCTTAATCACACTTAACAAGGGATTTCCATGACACAACATACCAAATCCATGCAAACAATGCACTTTTCAAAACACAACAGACAGGAATGAGGAACATCCCGGATGAATAATGTGTTGGGAAATCTGTTGTTTTATGTGAAAACTGCACAATTCTATTTTACATACTTGTTTCCATCGTACACAGTCAGTAAGAAACAGATAAACAGAAACTGTAGCTTTGGGGCTCAATAAATGGCTTCTTTGACTAATTAAGCAGAAAAAAATCCGAATTACACAAAGTCCGCGTATTGACGCGTTTTCTTTTAAGCACTACGGGTTCTTAACTGGATAACGATTTCTTAACGATAATGGTTATTGTCGACTGCACCTGCACGTGTGAATGATTTCAACTGGATTTTCGGTAAATTGCAGGAATAAAATGATTGTTCCTAAACTGCCCTGTTTTACCGTTCGGTGACAACTTTCTTTTGGTTTGTTCGTGCTGGTTATAAACAACATTCGATTGCCTAGTGACGTGCGGATAAATGGTTTAATCTAGTACGATTTTTTGTTTCTCAGAATATATTGCCATTGTCCAGTTTATTTACATATATTAGTTTCCATTAGAAAACTGAATTTATTTATTCTTGAAGATGAATTTATGTATTATTTTACTAGTATGTATTTACGGATTCATTCGAGTTATTTCGGATCTTTAAAAATTAGAGGACTCGAGTTTGTTATACACAACATACATATGTATGTATGAACATACGTGTATTTTCAAAAATTATAATAACGTATTCAATATTATTCTTTGTTATTTTCAAAAAAAATCGATAGTTTTCACCTGTTCCACGTTTATGGATTTAACTACGTATTTACATACCCGAAAATAACAACAATAATGCAGATATGGATAAATTACATTTTTAATATTTTCTTACACTCTTACAACTTGTTGTTCTTGGAAGATTATAACTGAAATTGTATTTCCCTACCTCAAAAAGTTGTAATCAGCGGACGGACGAACAGATATTGCCTAATCGACTAGCCTATATAAACTGATCATAAATACATATGTGGATATACATACATATGTACATATGTATGTTTATATAAGTTAAGGTCTATTTTTGATTAGTTTTCTATATCAAGGCAGGAGATAAAAGGTGCAAGCACGCTTATTGATAGCATTTGACCTTTTTCGGCTTGACTAAATCAACTGATAGCATCACCATATGCTTTGCTTATCAGACAATAACAACGAATGCCAAAGTGCAGCACCGCCGACGTAAGCAGTGATTATTCAAAGTTTTACTAGCTAAAAGATTATTTTCTTTATTAGCATGAACCCGTATCATCATTACCATTATTGAATAATATTACTTTGTATGTAGGTATTCCTTATCCTAGAGTATTTATGAGTGACACGCAATTTGTAACGTATCGGAGTGAAAGAGGAAGAAACCATAAAATTCTTTAAAATGTTGGGGCTTAAGACGTACTTTTGTCGAGGACTTTCAATTTTTCTAGCCATTGTCTAGATTTTTTAGTAATAAGTAGATTAAGCGAAACTGAAGTTGAGTTTCTAGCTGGGGAATTCTCTGATGATTACATATGTACATATGTACATACGTTACGTCTTTCTTATTAGTATAACAGGAAGTAAGTCTATGTTCAATGTCTGTAGAAAAGGTGTCTGTTTTGCCAGATGAGTTTCTAATTTGCAATATTTGCACCATAAATTTGTTTTATATCGGCTATCTAACGATTTGTTTACTTCTTTTAAAGGTGTTTCTATAACAATTTGAGTTATAATTGACTTATTTGCCAATTGAAATATCTGTACATCCTATAAAGTAAACTGATTTTCGACCCATTAATATCCTAGCCAAAGAAATTAAGGTCCTGGAGAAGTTGTGCAACATCATCTTCAGAAGTATATATTAACAGTTTGGTCAGACAGACTGAGTTTGTAGAAACTTTAAAACTTACATAATCTCTATTTAGTAATAAATTCCTTTACACACAAAACAGGTTTCACCTATCATACACAACACTCCTTTCCTATATATGTATGTATATTCGACTTAAAATATATGAACGATGTATATTTGTTATATGTTCAAATTACATGGGGGAGAGATTAAATTAATCATAAATGTACATATATCCTGGAATACATAAATAAGTATGTTTTTTTATTTAATTTTAATCAACCGCATCAACATCGGGTTTTTCGCCGATTTGTACTAAATCATATCGTGGTATCTGTTTCGACAATCTTATCAGAAAAAGAGGAGGATAGTGTACAACGGCGCACAACGATTATCACGATAGTTTTTTTCGAAGTTCTCCGTCAGACACTTGTAAGAGAGAAATCTTTCGATTTTTCGTGGGATAAATATATGTATTTATAAGCCTAGCATACATATACTTAGAATACAGGGTATATGTGGGACAAGAAAATGTACGATCAGGATACTGTCGAGGGTACACACAGTTGTGCTTACTCGTGCACTATTTTGCTTAAACTCGAAATATGCATATATAGCAGAGTAATAAGACGGCCACAGCATTTTAAATAATGGGTAGAGATTCTATGAAAAAAGCGGAACATTTCGGGTGCTGAGTTCTCTTTTTACCCTTCACTCTTCTTAACCACAAACTACAGCACAACCGATTGAATAATCGCCGTCTAATCATCATGATATTGTAGTGGCACCCTGCAATTGTACTAGTTGCTGCCAATTGCCCTGCTTGGAATTTGACAGATTTGAGTGAAATGGTAATCTAACTCCAAAAATTTCAAGTTCCATAAGTTCGTTATTAAAACTTCGCGCGAAATTAGATTACTTTATTATATAGGATTAATATTACAAGACATGTTTGAAGTAGAGCAAATTCGAGCGGATCACAAAGATGTTATACACGACATTGCTTACGATTATTATGGAATACGAATGGCGACGTGCTCCAGCGATCAAACTGTTAAGGTACGTATTACATATGTATTATATTAATAGCCTGGGTAAAATATCACCAAAAACTAACGTGTTGCAGGTATGGGATCAGGATGACCAGGGTAAATGGATAGTCACAGCCAGCTGGAAAGCACACTCTGGATCAATTTGGCGCATTTCCTGGGCCCACCCTGAGTTTGGACAAGTTTTAGCTACTTGTTCATTTGATCGCACTGCGTCCGTATGGGAGGAAGTTGTTGGTGAAAAGGTTGCTGCCACTATGACTCCTGTGAAGCGTTGGGTCCGTCGTACTACTCTAGTTGACTCTAGAACAAGTGTAACTGATGTGAAGTTTGCTCCAAAGATTTTGGGTCTTCTCTTGGCGACCGCATCCGCTGACGGAATAATTCGCATTTATGAAGCACCAGACATAATGAACTTATCGCAGTGGCCAGTGCAACATGAAATCTCTTGCAAATTGCCACTTAGTTGTTTATCTTGGAATAAGTCTATGTACATGTTGCCGTCTCAGTTGATTGCTGTAAGTATGTAATTATTTTCTTTCCTTTCGATGTAGTGTACACTTAGTACTTCCTTCTCAGCTAGCTGTGGGTATAACAGTTGGTTAGTTTTTGTTCTCTTTCGTAGAGTTTGAAATATGTAAATATGTACATATTTATGTCAGATAGTTTAGATTATGTATTTTGTTACATGAATTCACTGTAGCTTGCAAAAATACAAGCAAACTAAACATTGCTCTGCCTGGTATTTGAAGTCTCGCAAGTTTTCTAGTCGATGTACCGATCGGTTATCCATTAGTAATACTGTTTGTGTGGAATGGAATGATAAGAACTCCAAGCGAAGTATTTGCGAACCCGTAAATGCGTCAATGTCGGATATCACATTGTTAAAGGTATTAGAAATGAAAGTCGGCGTGGTGTATTTCTGCTGAGATATTTCAGTGGTGCACAATCGAATGTAGTCAGACTATTTTGGCTGATTTTGTTGTGCCGCAAAGACCATAGAATGCTTTGGAATGAATAGATAACAAGCACTATGTATGTTTGCTGAATCTCAACAGGAATGATATCGTAAGGTACAGGCATGTAAACTTGAAGGGTTAAAAAGTATACAAAACCCAGAAAACCTATTTTTTAGCACTATCAGATCTGTGTAGGGACATTTGTCCAACCACATACATATGTATAGAATACTCTTCAGTTACTTTAGGCAGTTACTACACCGTGGAGAGGAAGCATTTTCAGTTTGCAGTATCCAAACAAGGGATTTGCAGGCCATTAAGCTTCAATTAGAGTTTTAGTATTTTAGTCGTTCCATATAAACAGACGAATTAATTTTTTGTAATGGCTGCAGATCGTCTAAATTAAACTGGAGGTAACTCTGAGAGGAATGCTTTTCGGAGGTACTGCAGTTTTTAATAAATCTAAGATGAAACTCACCGATACAAGCGGTCTTACTAGAAGACTGAAGCGTGTGAAATCACGTGACCTAATTGTCGGCAACTAAGAAAATTATATGTTCTCTAATTTTGCACATAATGAAATACTATATATGTATGTATCAAATATAAACTGCCCGTTAGTGGAAAAAAGGTAAAATCAGATACGAGTTACGAATTATAAAGGCTGTTCTCGGCTCTAGGATGATGATTAAGTTATTATTACGTAGAACGAGCATTCTCATCACATCCAGCACTAGTTTGTCAATTTCAGGTTGCCAACGCCGATATCTGTATTACATATTCCTAGGTTAGATTCAAAATAATTAAGTTCCATCTTGACTAGATTTGGGATCATTCGTACAAATTTGTGTTCTTTAAATTTGGGTGAGAGCTGAAGTCACTTCAGACGACATATTCATGAGAACAGTGTATGTGGTAAATGTCGCGCAAGGTCATATATTATATAGTGCTGTTCCTGCATATAATTAATTTACCTGAATTTATTGTCAGTAATGGTGTCGGTCAGAAAAGTTTCAGCATCGTATATTCTATCAAGAAGCTTGTAGGTCTAGGACTATTTTTGATCTCGACATCTTTTTTTTTTCTGTTCATACATGGAGCCATATTGGTTTAATGTTGATCAATTTAGTATTGGTGCCGGAAACTTAACAATCCTATTACGATTCACAACCCAACTAAGCCACTGACGTTTCGATGTAATCAGAAGAAAATCGATTGTTTGTTTTTCGTTTCTAAAGGGAACTCTGAAAAGGGGAAACGATTTTAATTTATTCGACTTTCCATTGGTTTCATCCAACAATTCCCTCCTTCTGTATTCCAATGTTCCTTGTGAAAACCATCTTACTCACCTTCATGTGATCACAGATCACTTTCATCATATTTTTGTTATTATTTTATCAATTATTGATTATATATTTTGCACTAACTTCTCTGTGTTTGGAGTAGCCTTGAAATGAGAACATGCTTGGGAGTTTTTTCCTGCTGTTTGTGCTGCTTCCAAACTGACCTTTGCCCTCAGTTAAATACAGATGTTCCTCAAGTATGATGTGTGTTGTTTGTAACTTTTAGATTGCAAAAATACTTTTGAACATTTTAAAAAGCAGCAGCAGTGTAAAAGGAGCGGTCAATTTGTAGTAACTCATGCGCAGGGTATGTCTTGGATTGACAGATGATGGACAACTGGTTGTCTCAAAGTTGAGATCGATAATACTAAGCCTGTCCTTACAACCAAACTGCAGCTGAAGTTGTGCACCATAATAGGAGTGTAAGCCTCTACTTAAGACACGTTGTATTAAATCACCCCCAACTCGATCGGTCGTGAGAAGTTAGGATCCCGATTCTGTACAAGGCTGTTGTACCAAATGTTTGTATACCGAGATTGGTTAAAATCGAAAATGTTTAAGCATCCGATAAGAGGCCCATAAAAAATCATGATGATTTATCTTATAATATATGCCATATATTAAAAAAAATATACATAACTGTGTTTAATATAAAATTAATATTGGAATTTTCAGGCTGGTAGCGATGATGTCAGTTCCTCTGCTGGGAAAGTTTTTATATTTGAGTACAGTGAGAATGCCAGAAAATGTGCTAAAATTGAGACCATTAGTACTATAACTGATCCAGTGCACGATATGGCTTTTGCACCAAATGTGGGGCGAAGCTATCACGTATTGGCTGTGGCCAGTAAATATTTGTATATTCTGAATTTGAAATCTGTATCGTAAGTATCATGCATAAGTGTTTTTGAAATAGATTTTTTAAAAAAGTCTTCCACCATAGTGACCCAGCGGCAACAGGTCGCTTAGATATACAAACGGTAGCACAGTTTAGTGATCACAACTGTCCTGTGTGGAGAGTTTGTTGGAATATAACCGGCACTATGCTGGCATCCTCTGGAGATGACGGTTGTGTCCGTATTTGGAGAAGTAAGTTGATAGCGATACTAGTGAGTTTTTTTGTTTCTATGATATGATGTTTTCTTAGTGAACTATGCGAGAAATTGGAAGTGCGCTGCTGTACTTAAGGCTGAAGGTTGTACACCCTCTTTTGATACATTTGCACAAACGGCCAGTACCACAAATACAATAACACCCGCTACAACTAAATACTACAAACGTGGCACTATAAGTAATCCGAATCAAGTTCCATGGCATTGATTAGAACTTTATTATTATTGAATAAATACGTTTTGTAATACAAGAGAATCGAATACGCTTATGTTTTCTATTTTATATACAGTTACATATATATGTTGCAATTTGTCACATATGTTATACATATATATTTATGTATATAAATTTACACATACACGTAACAAAATGATTGGTACAAGTACTTTCTAGTACATCGATCACTTTTGTTGGTTTTCAATTTTTGTTCGTCCGATAGTCGAATCCGTGCTTAAAGATAACTAAATCGTAACTAACAGGAGCCGTTTTTTAAATATTGGAAGAAAAAAATACGCATTATTCTCACAAGGAAAAAAAAATTTAAAATAGCGAAAAATTAGAAGTATTAGGTCTGTTTGCGTACTTTCTGCACCAAATTCGTAGGTCTATTTCGCTATTTTAAAACTCTCCCAAAATAACTAATTTTCACGAAAATCTACGAAAAGTCACCAACAGGTGACTCGAACAGGATCGAGTACGCAAGTTTCGTAGTTTTTCGAATTTTAGTACAGGAAATTTCTTTGCACTGATTTACGAAATCTGTCAGATACCTGTTAGAAATGTTTTGTCGTTTGTGTATTTGCATATATTTGCTTTTGACGTCTAAAAAGTGGGCGAATTTCGTAGCTTTCGTGTTCGTTTACTTTTTTGTGATTTTACCAATCTGAGAGAATTTTACCCCCACTCCTTGAAATTTCAGAATCTACGAATTTTTGTGCAGAAAGTACGCGAACAGACCTATTTAGTTAGCTAATAAAAGCCAAACAAAAGAGAAAGAGAAACTTTACTTTGGTATGCTTGGTATTAGTACAGAATCGATACGAAATTGATTATCTATGTATATCATGCGAGATGTTTACTGTGAAATGAGATTTGCTATGAAATGGTACGAAGTGACGAAGCATACGAGTAACGACATGGTTTATGCAGTAACATTTCGGTTCATGTTACTAAGGGGGCACTCGTATCTTTGTTACGAGTACGTACGATTTGCTACAGCCCTACGCGTGATTGCCAATGAACCTATTGGAATTATGCTCTGCCGCCTGCGAAAGCGGACGGAACGTAATTTCCAAATCGACATACCAGTTGTACCAGATTAAGAGTTAGAATTGTAATAGCTTGAACTTCAAACGCACGTCATTTGGTAGTGCAATTAGGCAAAATAAAAAAGATCCGATGGTTTTATTTTATCTCAGTTAATCAGATGCGAGAGAAAATGATGAAAAAATAGTTCTTATCAAACAAAGCGTAAGGACAATTTGTACTATTTAAAAAAAAGACTCCAATTGAATAAAAAGGCTTTTCAGTATGTATATTTTTCGAAACTTCAGTTCACTGCTAAATTGCCGACTGCAGCACCTCCTGTGTTTAAATACCAACGACATTTTCGCTTTTGTGGGCGCCGTGGCTCAGTGGTTAGTGCGTTGGACTATGGAGCAAGGGGTTTGAGGTTCGAATCCCAGTCGGAGAACACCTAAAAGTTTTTCACGGCCCCACCGCTCGCGAGCGTCTGACAAACATCCGAGAGTACAACTGTCCTGAGAAAGCTTCTCAAATAACAAATTGCCCTTCGGACAAGGCATTTAACAGTAGGCCCCTTCCATTCGTGTAAAGAATATAACACGCACAACATGAATGGTTGTGAGAAGCTATTTGAGAAGCTATTTACTTTTTATTTTATTTTCGCTTTTACCAAGCCAACACTGCGTTGGAAGTGACTACCTCATTTGTTAACGTCAAGGCAGCGTCCAAGGAAATAGATCATTGTGTGCTGTAAAGTGACAAGTGTGGTTCTGGCTTAGTGTTGACGTTTCTGATTGCGGTTGACGACAGAACAACGTTTGGTGTTTCCGACCACACTGCCAATACCCTTTTGTTGAGCACTGTCGCGAGGAACTAAAGCACAACATCGAATTTTTAAGAAGCTGAAAGCACTGTTCAGTTTTCCAAGTCAAAAGTGTACTATTCGAGTTAAGTCCACAGAGGAAGCTTTGACACTACTGTAAGCAATTATAATTACGGCTTTTCTGTTGTCATCTGATATAAGTACTTCAACGTACTCACCTGAATACATGATACCATTAAAAGACACTTTTGTAGCATCAAATGCTTATATTTTAAGCTTCTTTCTGGCAACTTTGTAGAATATTCTCATTTCAAAGGAGTACACACATGCATACATGCATATGTATTTGAATCCTAACCCGAGGGCTCGAGGTTCGAGTCCCAGCCAGAAGACCTTAAGACCTTAAAGTCACAGCCCCATCTCTCGCGAGCGTCTGACAAACATCCGAGAGTATAAATGTCATAAAAAGCTTTAATTTTTTTTTTTTTTTTAAGCATTAGTGCTTAAAACTAGTAGTACATAGTAAATATCACTTCTTGCTTTAGCATCAAAGTTGTTTCAAAGCCTGATTTTTGAGCGTCTTCAGCCAATGACAAAATCGAGATAGCTAATCCTAAATACATGATTATACATATATCTTAGATTTTAAACCAAACACTCTACAACAGTATAAGCACTCACAATAACATCCGCAATTAAAAGTGCACTAGAAAGAAAAAAAAAGTGCTTTGCCATCTTCGTGGATGCCATAGTTCTCCCGAAACTGCTCGCCTAGACTACTTAATGGATTATTAGTTAACATGCCGGCATTAAAATTTACAAGAACATTTTATCATCAGAGTCATAGCAGCGTTTTTAAATGTGGACTAGGTGCTTGTAAATACAGTATCGGACAAAACTAAGGAAACTGAACTGAATAAAACACTGAAACACGTGTAAAAAAAGTAAAGGCCATATTTTTAAATTCATTATTCTTATCAATACTACTTAAAGTAAAAAAAAAAAAATTTTAAAAAATTCAATTAACAATTTGTAAAAAAAAACAAATATAATGACACATACTATTTTGAACGGACAAAACTAAGGAAACTTACAGAAATAAAATATATTACAGCACTTCTATGCCAATATTAAGTGAAAATTAATATTTTGTAGGACCGCCTCTATTTTTAAGGACTGCTTGGCATCGTCTTGGCATCGATTCTATTAAGTTGTCAATAAAGGATTGTGGTGTTTTTTTCCATTCTTCGTCAAATGCATTAAAAAGTTGCTGATGGTTACGGAAATGTTGTCCTTTTAGCTTTCGTTTGACTATTTCCCATAAATTCTCGATTTGGTTCATGTCGAGAGATTGGGATGGCCATTTAATTACCTCAATCTTTTTTGTCTGAAACCAATTTTTTATGTTTTTTTGCCGTATGCTTCGGATCATTGTCCTGTTGAAATCTCCAACGAAGGGTCATATGATCCTCTGCATACGGTAACATTGTTTCCTCCAAGATATTTTGGTATTGGAATCGATCCATTCGTCCCTCTATTCTTCTAAGAGGTCCCATCCCTTGGGATGAAAAGCATCCCCACACCATAATGGAACCGCCTCCATGTTTGACACTTTTATTGCAATAGCGCAAGTCGAGTCTTTTACCAACTGGTCTCCTTACATGCATCATTCCATCAGAATGGATCAAATTAAGTTTTGATTCATCGGAAAAAAGAACAGTCTTCCATTTTGCCAAGGTCCAAGATCCGTAGTTTTGCGCAAAAGCAATACGATCCCTACGGTTCTTTTTAGAAACTAAAGGTTTTTTTGATGGTCGTCTTGAAAACAATCCGGTCAAAATGTCATGAATTACTATATTTTTTTTTTATTATGAATTGTTGATAGAATTTTTTTATTATTTTTTTTTTTATTTTGAGCAGTATTGATAAAGCTTATAAATTTATTATAATGAATTTAAAAATTTTGCCTTTTACTTCTTTTACACGCATCTAAATGTTTCATTCAGTTCAGTTTCCTTAGTTTTGTCCGACACTGTATGTAGTTTCTTTAGTGCAGGTTTCCTTTCCTTCTGATACGATTTGTACTTGTATTTATTTCCAATAGTTCCGTATCCCGTTCCGTCATCCTTCTAGTTTGATTGTTATGTCTACTTGTGTTTCAGATATTGCCTGTATTATATTGTTTGATTTTATATTTATATTAATTTAATTACGCACATACATACTTGTACATACATATGCATATGCTGATGTAGGTAAGTACACTCTTTGAACATCAGCATACACCATACACCTCAAAAAAAACAACAGGTATTCTACATATTTTATCATAATTATTGCACTCCACTCGCTATATCCATAAAAAAGCAAATTCTAAATAACTCCCCAGAGAATTCGTTTCCATCTTGTCATGACGAAATTTTATTTAACAATGAAACGAAATCTCCAAAGCTTCTAGTAATCCGAACCACCCTTACGACCACTGATAGTGATGAATGTATTAAAGTATGAGTGTATGAATGCATATGTGTTAGTTTTTCCGATTAGATAGCTCTCCCTCATTGTGCTCTCACCCTTATAGTTTCCTTCCCTTAAAATGTACACTTTAGAAAGAAGGTTGTTATAAGTTAGGTCAGGATGGTAGGATTCATGGGAATCAATCTGACGAGTTCTTTCTCACGCATTTTGGCCACGTGCTGTCCATGCTTCAAATTTGTATTGTTTTGTGAGAACCTCTTCGTAGTCTGAATGATGATCACACTTTTTTTGGGGCCATTATAAGTTTTTATGTGAATATAGTAATTGTATTAGATATGTACTTTGTGTACTCCAATACTTCACGCATATTTATAAAAAGAAACAAGATGCTTATTGAATGGATTATTATACATGGCTTGTAACTAACTCAAATATACTTTTCTATTGTCCAAATGTTTATTCTAGTTATTAGCTGTTACATTTTATGTTTGTACCTGGGGATATGGGTATATGCTCATATTCTTTGTATTATGTACTACAGCCTTGCACATAAAATTAAAAACTAATTTCACACAAAGTTTGTTTAGCTTAAAATCTAAGTTCAACATCCATGTTAACACCTATGATCATTAGTTTGTACGCCATACAACAACAATATGAGATCTTGCGTTTGATCAAAACCAATTAACGTCATAAAAAGACTCCTTCATGTCCATGGTCACATACTTACTTTAGTCCTGTATCGCCTTGTGGGTCCTAGGCCCTCGACAATGCCTACGCGCCATCGTGTGCGGTTTCTGGAAATGTGTTTCAGTTCTCGCCAACTCTTTCCCAGTTGCCGTGCTTCCTTCTCGATTGTTCTGCGCCACGTACTCCTAGGAGCGACGCGTATCCTGAGTAAGCGGGTTCCATTGCATCGCGTGGTTAGCTATGGACCTGTCACCCTTTCGGAGAGTATGCCCAATCTATTGCCACCTTCGTCGTCGTATTGTTGTGCCTATAGGTTCATGGCCCGTTCTCTGATAGAGTTGTTCGTTAGAGATACGGTTTGCTCAGAAAATCCTAAAGATATAACGTAAGCACCTATTGACGAACGTTTGCAGCTTCCTCGTGATAGTGGCGGTCACCTTCCAGGTACCACATCCATATAGCAACACGGATTCAACATTGGAACGGAACAGTCGTAGCTTGGTGGCTAAGCTAATCGCATTGCTACGCCAAACTGTGAATAGCATCCCAAACGCAGATTTTGCTTTGCCTATTAGGCTGGCTACATCCAGTTCGGTTCCGCCATCGGTTGAGACAATACTCCCAAGGTATTGAAAACTCTCAACTCTCCCAACCGTTTGTCCAGCAATGCATACATGAGCTGATGAGCTCGGCCCTAGGCTGATCATTTTTGTTTTTGCCGAGTTAATTTTCAGCCCAACGACGTCTGCCTCTCTTCACGTTTGTTGTCATTTGGTAAAGGTCCATAATTCTATGTGAAAGCAGGCATACGTCATCGGCGTAGTCGAGGTGTTTGAGTTCAGATGTCAGAGTCCATCGAATTCCTCCGTTTCCCGCTGATAAGGCCGCATTTAGCACGTCGCTAATCACCAATAAAAATAGTATTGGTGAAAGTATGCAGCCTTGCCGAATCCCACTTTGGACGTTAGATTCCTATGACAGCCTTCCTCTGTGTGATACGTGACATGTGGACCCATCATATGAAGCCTTAATAATTTATCAGGATTGCCTCTCCTGCGCAAGGCACGCCAAATAAATTCCCGATTGACTCTATCAAACACCTTTTCAAAATCGATGAACAACAGGTGAAGTGGCGATCGATATTCAACACATTGCTCGAAAATGATCCGCAGGGTGTTGATGTGGTCGACACAGGAGGATCCAGAGCGGAAACCTGCTTGTTCGGCGTCGAGTGTGTCTTCAAGGTGTAGTTTGATTCGCAGCAGCACGCAGATACCCCTCCGGTTTTCGCGCTGCATTAGATTGCCTTTTTTAGGAAGCTTAACGATCATTCCTTTCTTCCAATCATCCGGAAAGCTCTCGGCTTCCCATGTTCTCCCGACAAGTGGAAACAATAGCTCTGCCGATGCAGTTGGCGCAGCTCGTAAAAGCTCCGCGGGAATGCCGTGAAGTCCTACCGCTTTATTAGTTTTCAGTGCTCTGATCGCGGTCACATGGAAGGAATCAATTGTAAGTGCAGTAGAAAAGTAAATAAAAACTGTTTTTTAAACTCCCAGATCGTCCTATTTATTGACGACGCAAGACGTAATAACCCTGATGATTGTATCGAAAGTTGAGATCGAATGAATTAAAATAAATGTGAACAAATCAAAATGCATGTCTCACAATGCATTCAGTTAAACAGGTATAGCAAGTTAATCCAAGGAACAAGTTCAATAAATTATATACCTATGAGTAATAATAAATTATAGATTATCTTTTAACTCACCCTTTAGAATACATTATGTACAAAATGTAGGTACTTGGGTCTGCCTTCATATACTTCAAGGCCAACTTGTGCCCTAAAAAATATATATAATCTCGTCTGTATATATAATCCAGCAGTTCGACAGTTCTGTTTTACCACGAGAGTAAAGAAACTACACAAAGCGCATATCCTTGCCCAAATCTGGTACATACTTGAATAAGTTTGAAGGAAAAACATTGTACGGAATGTTTCTCAGGATAATGTTAGCCTATATCTCGAAATCGGGCATTGCCCTGTAGAGCTTAAGACCATGAATATCATATAAGGTAGATCACCCAAATACGGCCAAGTCTCCAAAAACCTGGAAAACGTTAACCGATTGGAAAAAATATATATGTTTTTACATATGTATGTGTTTGTGAGCACATAACTGAGGATCAAAAACCGTAAAAAAATAAGTTCTGTCGCAAACGTGTCATTGCCTGCACTCGCAAGAAGTCAGTGAAGGTACTTAGATACAAGCTCGGTTTTATAAATTAAGTAGTGTAAAAATTAATCTTTGTTTCGCATAAGTTTTGATTTTGTTTCTTAACTATGATACAAACCATATTAAGCTATAATACCAATGCAACTTTTGCTTAATATATTTCATTTTTTTTTTGTTTAGGACTCGGTAAATATAAGTGTTACAAGTTCCCAACAAAGCCCACAAGAAATCTGTGCGGACTAGGAATACAAATAAATCAGTTGCTTTCAGACTGATCATGTCAAACGCAAGTTATTTTGTCACAACACAACACAACGTTTCGATGAGATATGTTATAAACCGACGAACTCTGCGGAACCGTTTTAATAGCGGCTCTACGGCCTCTTGGTCGGTTAACAATATTCACATTGACCACAAAGAAGACCTATCTAAGCGGGTTGTTCGTTTGGCAGATGTAGGTATGGCTCTTACGCCGAAAATGGTACGTTTCCAGGCTTATGCGATTTGTGAACCACACGATATTCATAATAGTTGTAATAATAAATAAAGTGCACGACTGGGTCGCACGTACTTGCACCGTTATGCTATAAGTGTATAATTTTGTCAGAATTAAAGTCCAAGTCTTGCTCTTCCCAGTAAAGTAGGCGTGGCATTCCGCGTTTCGATGGAATAATAGTCATAACATTGTAGAAGTTTACTCAATGTTTTGTTTTTATAAAAATGCTCATAAAAAGTGGGCGTGGCCAGATATGGTGTTTGAGTGAATTATAGAGAATTTAAAGGCCTATTACTTTGCTTAAATAATTTTTTCTCAATTTCTAGTAAAAATTTTGAAAAAAAATAAGTTTTATAAAAGTGGGCGTGACATTCCAAAATTTGGTATGCCATCATTTTGCTCTTGTCTTATAACCTACAAATAATAATTTTTAGCCGAATCGCCGCACAAATACCCGAGAAACAGCTGATTTTCAATATTACCGTTATTCGAATTCTTCGTAAAAAACGTTGTACGCCACCTCATAGCATATGCCCAAACTAACCCACACATCAAATTTTATCGAAATCGTTAGAGCCGTTTTCGAGAAAATCCATTTTAACTGAAATCGGCCTTAAGTAAACTGCCCTTAATTTTGAGGTTAGAATGAAAATTCAAATTTCGCCTCTAAGGAATATCCCACAAATCCTATATATGAAGTTTGAAGTAAATCCGTTCAGCCGTTTAGGCTGTAGTCGAATATACAGACAGACAGACAGACTGACAGACTGACAGACTGACTGACACACTGACAGACTGACAGACAGACAGACAGACAGACGGAATTGCCGGACCTACTTTTTTGGACTTCTCCATCATAGTAATGTCAAGTTTGATTAAAATCTCGAGTTCGATTTTTTTCACGATTGCAATACTTGCCCTATAGGTATAGGTGCAAGTAAAAATAAATAGGTAAATAAATACTAGGGCCTAGCTTCTCACAACTTGAGGAGAATTCTGCAAAAAAATCTGGGATTGTTCGCTTACAAGGTCCAACAGACTCAGCAACCTCGCGGTTTGGGCATTAGAGCAGCTTGAATTGGAGAACGATTTTAGGTGAAAAATCATCTTTTTTGACGAGGCGCATTTTCATCTCGCCGGCTACGTTAACAAACAAAATTGTCGCATCTGGGGCTCGGAAAACCCGCACGTTATTGTCGAGAAGCCAATGCATTCACAGAGAGTGACAGTTTGGTGCCATGTTAACCGACATTTTTTTTACTGAAATTGAAGACATGAATTTGGACGACCTCTGGTTAATGCAGGGTGGCGCGTCATGCCCCACAGCCCATTGCACAATCAAAATTTTACGCACCAAATTCCCAAATCGTGTTATCAGCCGTCTTGGCGATGTCAGTTGGCCACCTCGGAGCTGCGATTTGACCCCTTTGGATTTTTTGTAGGGAACCTTGAAGGACCGATGTTATGCCAACAATCTGGGGACGATTCAACCACTCAAGGCAATATTATCCAAGCAATCCATGAGCTACAGCCCGAAACAATCAACAAGGTCTTGTAAAATTAGAATGCGCTTACTAATAAAGCTTAGTAATAAAGCTTTTATGGAAAAAATTTAGTTTTGTTCATTTTATTGCATTTTTAAAAAGAAACTTGTATCTGGCGCACCGAATCCATTTTACGAATTTTCTTTTGCATTTGTAAGGTATTACAGATTAACAATATGCTGGGCCTTATTGGGGTCTTGATGTCGATGGAGAGAAGGCAAGTCTGGAAAGATTTTAAATTTGGTTTCTTCATTAGACTAGCTTGCCGTGATTACAAAATTAAAAAAAAAAAAAACATAAATTTGGTGATAGCGTACCTGAAAAACCATATGAAATGATACCAACACATGAGAAATGAGAAAAAATAGTACTCATTCATTTCTCATAATTATTCTTGCTCCTGTAATGAATGACGGTACTGGGGCTTAGATGGTTAGATGGTTTTACTGGATTTAGTGACATACTCAGGCCGTCAATGCTTTCCACCTTATCACAAAAAAAACGAATAACTATTCGTGTTGTATTTGTATATTATTTCTGTTTAATCCATAACCGTAGCCTATATACGGTCGATTACAAAGGAAAACCAAACCTACGGATTTTAAGCAATAAATAACAAGACTTGTGGGTAAACAGGGACTTTCATTGGGAAGATCATACATACATGCGACAAAAAAGAAAAACTATTCGAATAGTTCCAACTTAGTTGTGATAATAAAAAAAAAAAAAGTTAGAGAAGTGGTACTGGGATGGATCCCAGGTTATGACAGAATTGTTGGCAACGAATGTATAGATGAACTAGTAAAGGCTGGCTTAGGATCTGCGTTCTTAGAACCTGAATCCTGCTGTGGTGTCAACTGGATTACCGCCACAGCGGTGATTGATTTTTAGGAGCACAAACTTTGTCTGAAAATTCTAAGCCTAGATAAGTATAGTATTAGAAAGCCGGTGAGCTTTCTAACAGGACACTGTGGCCTGTGGGCTGTATAGACTAGTATTGTCTCAAATACACATGAGACTTATAAATACAAGTAGGAGCTAGTTTGTAGCACTGCAAGCTAGTTAACAACACAAAAACTAATTTGAAGAGTGGCGTGAAAATGTCCGTCACGACACATGCTTAACTCCATTGTATTAATGTTGATGGAAATATTCAAACCTAAAAATTTCCTGTATAATACTTACGTATGTACGTGAATAAGGTCATATATTTAAATTTAAAAACCAAAACCCAGTATGAGTTATATAGTCCATATTCCTTACTAGGTCGTATTAACGATGACAAATCAATGATGACAAATAATGATGGTTAACACACTAATTTATATAATAAAGTCTAGGTGTTGACGCCAGGGACTCTCTAGGTTTCGTCGACCTTTTGCACCTTGCACAGTGACCTTCATTTTATGGCAGCATGCGGCCAGAGGCATACTTGTTGGGGCAGCACGGTCCGCCGTACGGTCGGTCGTGTGCGCCTTACACAAACGCGTGTGCTCCACATTCTCACCATGCAATTGTGTCAATCGTCTATTATTACACAATAAAAAGACAAGTATTGTAAATTATACCATGGCAACAAATACATTCATCGTGTTGTCTCGTTTTATTAGCCTGTTGATAATGGATTTGTTGTTGCTATTTTTTTTTATCGGTGGTGTTTATCTAACAAATAATACAAACTTTCTTGTGCTAAATATGCCAGTCTCTCTCTAGCGCACGCGATTACTCTACGATTTAATCGTGAAGGATCATGCATGTCAAACTCACCCTTTAGATTCATTGACAAGGGTTGGTTAAAAATGTAGATGCTGCACCAGTGAGAGCTCAGTTTTAGTAAGGACAAGTGAAAAGCGCGGTACTGCAGTATAAATAATAAGGGTGGCAATGTTTACCAATGGCATCAATGTTCAGGTACCTTTAATAGTTGAAAACGGAATTGAATTTTGGGAGGGGATGGCACATGTTCTGCATGTGTAGGTCGTGCGTCTCGAAATCAGTCGAACGGCGTTTGCACACACGATAAGTCACGTGTTAGAACACAAGCGGGCGCACACACATTTTTCAATATTACACCGACTTTATGAAAAGTGCAACTTGTTTTTTTACATTCAAATATCTTTCGAAATAGTTCTCTGTGTCATTTAATAAAATATTTTTGAACAGAACTTAAGTGAAGTGTTGAAGAAATTATTAAATTTAATAAACAAAATGGAACACAACATTCATAATACACCGCTACACTGGGGATACAGCACCGCTTCTAGTACGCAAAATCACTGGGTGCCACCACCCCAAACAAGATCTATGAAAAGAGCACTTTCTGAGAGTGACTGCGATGAACTCTACTCAGAGGAATCGTCAAAAGAGCAGTAAGTGTGGCATAAATAACAAATATCTTTGGACCATGTCGCTAACGTTTTTGTATGTGCATTATTTTTTAGAGTCTCTCCTGGTGAACCCGGCAGTTGCCAATTATTAAGTCGTAAAAAGCGACGGGGTGTCATCGAAAAGAAACGCAGAGATAGGATAAACTCTTCCCTTTCGGAATTGAAGCGTCTTGTGCCTTCAGCTTATGAAAAACAAGGATCGGCAAAATTGGAAAAAGCAGAAATTCTTCAGTTAACCGTGGAGCATCTAAAAAATCTTCACTCAAAAGGTGAGTTCAGTGTGCGGGTGTATTAATATTTATTATGATAGTGCGTCCTTTTTTGTAATCCGAGGTTTTTTTGCGTCTAAATTATTTTTTTCTTAATGCGGCCATTTTTTTGACTTTTAGAGGTATTCAAAATTCACTAATAAGCTTTTTCTGGTCCATCCTAAATTTAATGGGATGTAACTGTGGAATACTGCGTTTGCTACTACGCACAACATACTGTACATTTATAATATACACTTATCTGTACATTGTTCATATGTGCATATGTACATATGAATAAAGAAAAGCAAAAGGATATTTCGACATTCCTGAATTAACTGAAAGACCGAAAAAACCGAAAACGTAATTAATCATTTACGGCATATTGAACAGAATATAGTTTTCTAACATTAACATTTTAGTGGTATTTCAAAATCGTATCGATAGCAGAGTAGATTAAGCCATATCCTTCCGTCTGACCGTGAATGTGTTCGTACGTTACCACTTTTTGAGCTTTGAATTTTTAGCTAAAGTAATGAAACTCAGTACATGTTTAAACATTTCTGAAATTTCATAAAATTCTTATTTTGATTAGATGTTACAAAAATCAATAAGAACAAATATTGAAGAATTTAAATTCTTTATCATTATACTAGAACTTATACGTACGCCAACAGCTACTTTTTGGGGCGTTTTAGTAAAAAAAAAAATCCACTTCGATAATATTTTGAATATTTTGGATATTTATTATTGTAAATTCATTGTAAAATAAGAAGGGATGCGCTCCAAACGGATTGTAATAACTTTTCTGTATGAGTTTTAGTTTACCAATTTCAAAAAAAAATTAAGACTTGATCTTTGGCATGTAAGAGTGAGTGCTTTGATATCGATTTTTTCTTTTTAAAATGGCTGTGAACATAGTCGTAGCTCAATGAAGGCTTATTACATGTAAAAATTAAAAAAAAAAATTTGTCCCTGATGTGTCCCTGAGTCATTTGACCTATACATTTTTTGCGTTGCCCTGAAGCTGAGCATTGGTCAAAACAATTCCTTTAATCATCGGCTACAGTTTTTCATCAGTAGAACACATAGCTATATGATATGTATGATCATACATATGAACATACATACATATACTTAATGTGAAGGTGAATCATATTCGAGATTTTGCCACTTTTTTTGTTCAACTTGCCGAATCACTTACCTACCTGTAAGTTACCAGAATTTTCGGTAAGATCTGCGTAAGATATGTAGATGTACTCTACATACATATATAGATGGCTAATGCTAGAATCTTCTAGAACTGGTTTAACTCAAGATCTTGTCTTCAGGATCGAGGTATGTATAATAATAAGAATTTGCACATGATGCATGATTAAACTTAACTATCCTCTTTCCATCTGATTCTAAGCCAATAACAATATGTGCTTAATTTAAAAGTATGTACACATACATATGTACATAAGTATATGTACATATGCACGGGATGTTCCATTAGTGAATAGTTCAATACACTCAAAATTCTTAGTTTTTCACTACAGTATAAAATGTGCATTATTCAGTATACATTCTCGTAATGGAAAGATAATTTTACACCACTCAAAAAAGATTGTCATACAAATAAAATAAATTATATAGTCACAGGAAACGGAAATAATATTCAATCCCCCCAGTTTAAAATATTTTGTTTATGTCCGCCACTTAATTGAATTCCCCATTAAACGAGTTGTGGGCGAAGAGCAACATTGCCAGCCAGTGTAATACTAAGCACACAATTTCTTTCATACTTTCGAACTCCAATTTAAACAAACGCTCTGATCAGTCCACTCACTACCTGCTGGACCATGGAGAGTAATCTACTTTCAGTGTACGTCACCATGTATGAATATGGTTCTACGAATATGTTCATGAAAGTGGCTATAGATTCAACAAAACGTAAACAACCCTTTGTTGCTGCTCGATTGAACGATGCATTGGAACAGATTAAAAATAAAAAAAAAAAAAAACAAACACGCTTATAGTTTCACCCCTACTAAGAGAGATATATTCTCACGAATTTAATGCTCACAAATACACCGATAGAAATACAGGGTGTGGTGTATTTTTGATGTGGCCTTTGTGAGATTCTTTGCTCACATCTACTGGGAATATACCTACATAGTTGGTAATACTCCCACTGTAAGTACATGTAAGTGTATTGAACCACGTATTCACCCTCATCAAAATATGCCTTGATCTATAAGTGAACGTGGGAAAGCATTCGGATATGCTACTATCCACCCTTATTAATTTATGATTTTGGTAATGCAGAATTAAAGCTACTGTGGGAACAACGAGGTTCCCACCCATTGAAATGTATCACTATAGCGCCTTTTTTATTTTTCTTATAGGTATTGAATCGATGACCTATGATCCTCAGCGGTTCGCAATGGATTACCATATTATTGGCTTTCGAGAGTGTGCCGCCGAAGTAGCGCGTTACTTAGTCACAATTGAAGGAATGGATATTCAGGATCCTTTGCGATTACGCCTAATGTCACACTTGCAGTACTTTGTTCAACAACGCGAGATATCGGCAAAAAGCTGTACTAGTCCAAACTGGTCATCGGCCTCTTACCAGCCAAATTGTACCACGACTTCATACCAGAGCGGGTATCCAGTTCAATCGACTACAACAAGCTCGTATGTACCAAATCTGCCAACACCGATTCAGCCATATCCAACATTAAATGTAACGCCAGCCGTATCAACAATGCACCAATCATCCCCAGTTTTACACAGCAGTCGGCCAGTATCGGCAACAAACAATAACGATGGTACAGCATTGATGCCTCACCCGGGTCAGCAACAGACACAAGGTCAATCTCATATTCAACCACAACCTGTAAGCAGTCATGAGTCGCAACAACCTCAACAACATCAACCACACTATTCGCCAGAACAGACTCATGATCATCAAGGGGCCACTTACATTGAATTGACTAGTAGTAGCCACAGAAATAGTAGCGCTCCAAATGAATTGAGTTATGGAAACTCATCGGAATACCCAGTTAGCATCGCACAGGTATATAATCCCTCCCCAAACGGTTTAACTTATGCAGGCTCAAATGGATCAAAACCTTACCGGCCATGGGGCGCAGAAATGGCTTATTAACGCCAAGAAACTGATCGACAAACACTAACACAAAAAACTGAAGTTTCCTTATTATCTAAGTCATTAAAATATAAAAAGAGTGTGTGATAACAATTTATCTCAGAATAGGGAAAGTAATATGTATCTATTTATTTATTTATTAAAAACGAAGGGACGGAAAGCTTTAAAAAATATTTTTGAAAACATTTACATTTAACAAAGAAGACCAAATAAAGTGGGTGCCCTTTTAGTCGTAGATTAAGGCAATAGAAAAAAAATAAAAACACTTTTGTACTTTATTTTTTATAAATACAAATAGAACTATTTTACAAAGAATATAATGACTTTTATTTCTTTTAGAACGAACACTTGTTTACATCTAACTTTGGTATTTTACTTGTTTATTCAAGAAAAGTAGGTACAATCATATATAATTAAGCCATCAACAGCAACGGCATAATTTTCAAACCGTCCGACCTAAATATGTACTTTTGGCGCCCCACCGTAGACGAATGCGATTAAAAAATGATGATGAGAGCACATCTCACTTCCTATGCGAATGCCCAAGCCTATGCAGAATTAGAAAAACGGCCCTTGCTGAAAATGGGGCACCTTTCCTAACTCTATCTTTTAAACAAAAACTCTGTGTAGGTCAAGCCTTTTACGTCAGAGAACATCCTTTTATGACCATCTATTATGTCTTGTAATTCAGTTTGATACATAGTTTGTAACATAGAAAAATAATGAGGTAAACTCTATACACATGTATATTCGTGATCAGAATCAATAAAGAATGCGATTGAAACATGTCCATTCATCTGTCTGAGCCTCCGAGAAATAGAAGCAGTACAGGAGTAAACATTTTTTTAAATACGCCCACTTTTTCATAACTTCACTATTTTGTATGAAATCGAAAAACTGTATTGAGACAAAATATTTAGATATTCGAATTGTGTACAATTCGTGCATACGTAAATTTAACCACACCCATTTGAAAACATTTTCAATGAAATATTAACAAACATTCGAAGATATCGTTGTAATATGAAATAAAGTGCACGACTGGGTCGTACGTACTTGCGCCGTAATGCTATAAGTGTATAATTTTATCAGGATTAAAGTCCAAGTCTTACTCTTCCCAGTAAAGTAGGCGTGGCATTCCGCGTTTCAATGGAATAATAGTCATAACATTGTAGGAGTTTACTCAATGTCTTGTTTTTAAAAAACACCTTTAAAAAGTGGGCGTGGCCAGATAAGGTGTTTGAGTGAATTATAGAAAATTTTAACGTCTATTACTTTGCTTAAATAATTTTTTCTCAATTTCTAGTAAAAATTTAGAAAATTTTTTTTTTATAAAAGTGGGCGTGGCAATTCTAAAATTTGGTACGCCATTTTGTTCCCTTTGTCTTATAACCTAGAAATATTAATTTTTAGCCCAATCGCCGAACAAATGCCCGAGAAACAGCTGATTTTCTATATATCCGTTATTCAAACTTGACATTACTATAATGGAGAAGTCCAAAAAAGTAGGTCCGCCAATGCCGTCTGTCTGTCTGTCTGTCTGTCAGTCTGTCAGTCTGTCAGTCTGTCAGTCTGTCTGTCTGTCTGTATATTCGACTACAGCCTAAACGGCTGAACGGATTTGCTTCAAACTTCATATATAGGATCTGTGGGATATTCCCTAGAGGCGAAATTTGAATTTTCATTAGTTTACTTAAGGCCGATTTCAGTTAAAATGGATTTTTTCGAAAACGGCTCTAACGATTTCGATAAAATTTGATGTGTGGGTTAGTTTGGGTATATGCTATGAGGTGGCATACCACGTTTTTCACGAAAAATTCGAATAACGGTTATATTGAAAATCAGCTGTTTCTCGTGTATTTGTGCGGTGATTGGGCTAAAAATTATTATTTGTAGGTTATAAGACAAGTGCAAAATAATGGCATACCAAATTTTGGAATGCCACGCCCACTTTTATAAAACTTATTTTTTTTCAAAATTTTTACTAGAAATTGAGAAAAAATTATTTAAGCAAAGTAATAGGCCTTAAAATTCTCTATAATTCACTCAAACTCCCTATCTGGCCACGCCCACTTTTTATGGGCATTTTTATAAAAAACAAAACATTGAGTAAACTCCTACAATGTTATGACTATTATTCCATCGAAACGCGGAATGCCACGCCTACTTTACTGGGAAGAGCAAGACTTGGACTTTAATCCTGATAAAATTATACACTTATAGCATTACGGTGCAAGTACGTACGACCCAGTCGTGCACTTTATTTTACGAGGTGTTGGTTTGGGAATCACATTTTTAGGCACTCTTTTTTTATTTGTCAGCTTTATGTATTGATAAAACGATTTTTAATGTTATGTGTTAATATTCCCTTAACTACCTTGAATTTCAGACGACTCCGTAGAACTATTATACTTTATGTGTCGACAGATATTTTCGAAGGCTATTCCTATGCGCAATGAAGATTATGCATATGACTATACCTTCTGCGCAAAGCACGATCGTTGAATTTCCATCTGCTTTTATTTTAGCCGTGGCAATGTTCATGTAGATTATGTACTGTACATACTCTAAACTGGATTTTGTAGTTTTTAAATACCGCGTAAAGTTGCTACCTAAATAACATGTTTTTCAACAAATACTCTAATTGCTTCAAAAACCCCTCCCCACCTTTTATTTCGCGTAAAATAGTAGCGTGCGGAAGGGATTAGCGGCTATTGAACTGGAAGTAAACATGCATTCATAATTTCCACCGATGACCAGTGGTCATTTGAATATTTTCTTCCATTTGAGTTAGTATTTTTACTCTAATTGCAAACAACAAGGATAACTAGTACTACATGAGTTTGGGTTCACCACGTTTACAATGTATTCAAAAAACTGAGGTATGCCCTCTGAGGAAAACTCGAAAAATTTTCTTCGAAATAATACTTTTTGTTACCCTGACGGACGTGAAGAAACTCCAAACTCCCTAATGAGCATAAATTTGCATGTTATTACAAGTATGCGGTTTAACGCGACCGCCAAGGACAATAATAATTTGACCTGCTGTTCAATTGAAATAAGATTGGGAAAATAACTATCAATAGCGAATAAACAGATATACGTACATATATGTATGTATCGTAGTTTATTGACAAAATGACATAATATGTATAAAACGAATTTAAGAGAAAAGATAAATATTTCACATTATGAGAATTTTACGACGTCTGCCGTCTAAACTGAATTGTAATGTTATCCTGATCAGTATTTACCAGAGCGTTTCGAGAACTAATAAAAATGTGGTGGGTTGGCCACCTGCCAGCGGATATATTTGCATACGTACGCTAAGTCTTTTCATAAATACGAGTAAGTTAATTCCTCGTTTTGCATGTTTAACGAGTTGGAAAATCAAGGAAATTCGAGAGAAACGGGTGTAACTCGTATAGTTTCAATATGAAACTGTTATTTCTATAAATTCTTACTCTGCTTCATTAAACTTCAATAAAATATTGATGATCAATATGCAGAATAGCTAGAGGGAAAAGCACTGCACTTAATAGAAAACGCGTAGTTAATCGTCGTTACTTACCCTTGGATGCGACAGGTCTATGAAATCGGTTTATCAAAAATCATATCGCTCCAAGTTCATGGAAAATGTATAATATTCCAAGTCAGGTAGGTACTTGTTGATACAAAATAACACACTTATTTGTGGGTAGGGGATGTTCTGCATTAGGGGTGAATAATTCACCCCTAACCAAACGGTAAGCGTGGGAAGTTCATAAAGAATTTTTCTCACAGTGAATGTGTTTAACATTAGGGGTTGAATGATAACCAAAAATCATATATGTTATTCACACACATAGATGCATACGTTTTTAAAGGACTGTGGAGAATAGTAATTGATCTTATTACCAGTAGAGTTACTTGTCTTAACTTCTGTCCAGCTAGACAACTTGTCAGAAAAGTACCTGTTCCAGACGAGTTGTTTGATTAGATTTTAAAGAGATTTTTAAAAATTCGTAGTCGTAATATTTAGAAAAAAGCGAAAATTTGATTGGTGTTCGAAAAGAGTCAGTCAACAAACACGAATTTTTCGGTGTTACCTTAATATCTACTTATTCAGAGTTCGAAAGATACTCAGTATATAAAATACTCATTGGTAGTTATTTGCAAGTACATACATATGTACATAATATCTACTTACAGAATCGTACTGTTTATTGATGTTTTCGCCCATATAACATATCACCCTCCAAAGATGATACAATTTAGCTTGTTATGAATACCCATCCACTCGCATTGTAGAATAGACAGCATATTATACTATACCATTGGACGACCTGCTTTTGGTTCTTTTAAGCAGTTGTGCAAACAAACGTTTCATAATTTTTTGGTGAGCAACTCGCGAATTAAAATCGATGCCGATATTGGTTGTCACAAAAACTTTATTTATGGAAGGAAGTATTTTTACCAGCTAAAGGATTTTCTACAAAAGGAATTTTTACTTGCACCTACTTACATATAGCCTAAACGGCTGGACGGATTCGCTTCAAGCTATCAGTGGGTTCACACCTCGAGGCTAAATTGGTATTTTCATTCTAACCTCAAAATTAGGGTAGTTTACTTAGTAAGACCGATTTGAATAAAAATTGATTTTTTCGAAAACGCCTACAACGATTTTGAAAAAAATTGATTTTTAGAATAGCTTAGGTATACCTATGCAATAAGATAGCATACCATATTTTCCGCGAAAATTTCGGTTAAGTGGTAATATTGAAAATTGGGTGTTTCTCGGTTATTTGTTCGCGCCTTATAATTAATATATGGGAAATATACGATATTTAAAAGATAGGTCACACAAAATTTTGAAGCAGCCACTCCCACTTTCTATAACTTTTCAGTATTTTAATTTTTTGAAAGAAATAGTCAAAACATAATTGATAAGCAGTCAAATTCTCTATAAATCATTCATACTTACATACATTTTATATCCCAAAGCCCACATTTTAAAAACGTTTTTAAAACAAAAATTCCGATAACATCAGTGAAAAATTATCGCTATGATTTGAAAAATGAGGAATTCCATGCACATTTTATTCATTCTGAATAATTTATAAATCTTCAGTATAAAGGTGCAAAAACCTACGACTCAGTCGTGCACTTTATTTTATTTAATCATTTGATTTCCCTGCATTGTATTTTTCTCAAAGTGAAATCATAAATGATAAACACGTTGACATTGTATCTGACACAAATTCTTTTTAGGCTGATTCCTCAGGAACTTCTGAATGTCAATCTATAGGGACTCAGTAGTTCTTGCAGCTATTACATTTTTCGCTATAAAAGAGAATTTAAAAGGATTTTTTAGAAAATCATCGACAAAAAAGAAATGACTTTTCATATAGTCCAGCGGGCTCTGATAAGTGGATCTACAGACCTTCAGGCCCATATATGGGGCACATACAAAGTCTCAATTGGTTTAGCTGCTGAAAAAATCTACTGGAACCTAAAATCGAAGCTAAATGTTTAACGCAGCAAGAAAAGACATTAAATAAATAAAAAGATTAATGGCAGGAGAAAATAAAGTGCACGACTGGGTCGTACGTACTTGCACCGTAATGCTATAAGTGTATAATTTTATCAGAAAGAAAGTCCAAGTCTTGCTCTTCCCAGTAAAGTAGGCGTGGCATTCCGCGTTTAGATGGAATAATAGTCATAACATTGTAGAAGTTTACTCAATGTTTTGTTTTTATAAAAATGCCCATAAAAAGTGGGCGTGGCCAGATAAGGTGTTTGAGTGAATTATAGAGAATTTTAAGGCATATTACTTTGATTAAATAATTTTTTCTCAATTTCTAGTAAAAATTTTGAAAAAAAATAAGTTTTATAAAAGTGGGCGTGGCATTGCAAAATTTGGTATGCCATTATTTTGCACTTGTCTTATAACCTACAAATAATAATGTTTAGCCCAATCGCCGAACAAATACCCGCGAAATAGCTGATTTTCAATATTACCGTTATTCAATATTATTTTTCGTGAAAAACGTGGTATGCCACCTCATAGCATATGCCCAAACTAACCCACACATCAAATTTTATCGAAATCGTTAGAGCCGTTTTCGAGAAAATCCATTTTAACTGAAATCGGCCTTAAGTAAACTAATGAAAATTCAAATTTCGCCTCTAGGGAATATCCCACAGACCCTATATATGAAGTTTGAAGTAAATCCGTTCAGCCGTTTAGGCTGTAGTCGAATATACAGACAGACAGACAGACTGACGGACTGACAGACTGACAGACTGACAGACTGACAGACAGACGGCATTGGCGGACCTACTTTTTTGGACTTCTCTATTATAGTAATGTCAAGTTTGATTAAAATCTCGAGTTCCAAATTTTGCACGAATACAATACTTGCCCTATAGGTATAGGTGCAAGTAAAAAGATTCCCAGGACTTGCGGAGAAAAATTGTATTTACTGATATCGTACATTGTACCACTTCACTTCACTTCCTACTCACCAGAATTGTACACTAGAACTTCTTGGGAAATTTTAGATGATCTCAAAAACAGCGATCACTTTCCTATATACAACTACAATACAACGATAAATCGTAAGTTTAAAACTGACTATGTTAAGTCGGTTTGTTTTAACAAACAAAAAAAACCAGTAAAGCAAAAGTCTAAGCGACTTCACCTCTACAATCCCAATACATCTACTGGAAATTGAAGCTAACATATTATTTTAGTTTCTAATAGTATTAATATATGTATTTTAATTGTATGTTAATAAATTGTAATAATAATAATAATAAAATTAAGTGCGAGTAGGATACTAAGCTTTAGAATGAATTAAAAACTTGATTCGGAGTTGTATGGAATGCGCTAAAACGTTGTCAGTTTTCAAAAAGCATTCGCCTATTCGCGGAAAAATAAGCGAATTGTTCATTTCTTCACAAAAACTAAATGAAAATCAACTTTGTTTTTAAATTCTGTTCTTCTGGAATAGTAGCCAATGCAGTGTGGTAAAAATCGTTTGTTCGCAGGGCGCTGAGCTGTAGATCTTAAGTGGCACTTGCACCCTTATGCCATGGAAATGACTGATTAGAACTAACTTTCTCATTGGATCTCTACAATAATGTTGCATTATTTGTTGGTACGTTGTTGCAATGATTTGATGAAATGTTTTCAAGACAATGCAGAAGCACGATTTATAGCTCAAATGAATCAGGCACTCCTTTCTCGAATTTCGAATATAACATTGTATTTACAAACCATATGGAATGGCGCTGATTGGTTACTTAATTTCGAAACCAATCACACGAGTTTGAACGACTTAAACACTATTAAACAGTTTGGGTGCCACTGGGGTATAGAAATTTAAAAAAATGTGGGTATTGTGAGGTGGACTTGTAGTCATAATTCTGTTTCTGGTAGTAAGTATTGCATTTTTTATGAACTACAATACAAGGTATGGGTGCATTGGTTAGTGCATTGGACTACGGAGCAAGGGGTTCCAGGTTCGATCCATAGACAACTGAAAAAGAGAACAATTGTCATGAGAATCAGAGTAATACATAAATCTATTTGCTCCAAACTATATATTTCTTTCGAAGGTAATTAGCGCTATTTTGGCATTTCTTTGGTGGTGTACCAAAATTTACTTTTTCGTTTGATACAAGCGAATTTGCCAACCGCGTCTAAAGAAGTTTCCCTTCAATAAAAAAAGATTATTTTAAAATTTAGTACAGATCGTTATTTAAAGAATGGTACTTACTGTATATTCTTGAAGAATACAATATACCACACTAAGATGAACGAATAAAAACAGTTTATATATGTACATTTTAAAATTATTTTTTATTAAGGAAGTAATTAAACAAATATGTCGCCAATTTCTTGAAACTACTACGTAAACAACTATCTAAAGCACCAATTCTCGTTACATTCGAAATTGCTTTTCAATCTCTTCGTTAAAAGAATTATCAAGAACTTCATCATCTACCCAGGTTTCTAATGTAGTTGAGCTGGATTTAGAACTAGATTTGTATGAGCCTTCTGATCGCGTTTTCGTCAATCGTTTGTCGCGCAGCATATTCAATTTGTTGTCGAAATCATCCCAATTGTTGTTCAAATAAATGGCATCATCATCAATAGAATTCCCATTTATATCCCAAGTGACAATAGGGCACGGTTCGTTTAACCAATTTCGTCCTTCACTTATAACTAGGTTATTAAGGTTTCCAGGCGTGTTTGAAGTTAAGGTAAAGTTAACTGGATGAGATATGTTGTTTCTAAACTGAAGATAGATATTAGATTGACGATTTGAACAGTACATGCTATTCGTATTTCTTCCATTCAGGACATAATTGTACTCCTTGCTGGCTTGCACCATTTTTGGTGTTGACGGGTGACTGGAGAGGCTTGAATTTGACGGCGTACGACGAAAATACCGAATATTGTCTCTATATCTAACTTTTTCAAAGATAATTTCTGTTGAATATCTTCGCAGAGAAAATTCAGCTGCCATATTAAAAGTGTCTTCTTCGCTAAGAGGTTGGAAATTTCTTACACGTCGTGTGTCGCATGATAAGAAAGTCGGTCGCATAGTTCGACGTGCATTTGTAAAATATGTATCCAATTTATTTGTGTAAGTTGATGACACGATGAAATTTTTTGACCTTTTAGTCTCGGATTGGGAAGACTTATTATTACTATTTTGGGAATTTATTTTAGTTTTATTTGGATTGCGTGGTATCTTAGAACTGATGGTATACGGACATCTAATGGGAATATCTCGATTACGAATTCGATCATCTTGGTTCATACATTGGTGCATGGGACGGGATCCGACAGACTCATCCTCAAGCTGGGATGCCAGCTTAGTGGATGAGGTTAATTTCCGGAAAAACTGTAAAAATAAGGAAATTATATTAAAGATCTACATATATGTACATATTCATAGTCACTAAATATAGAAAAAAACAAATAGACCCTTCATGTGCAATGAAATTCAAAAGAATTTTTACATCAAAGTTAATACCGAAGTTTTCGATCGCGTTTAATTTTTTCTCAATTTGTTAAAATTTGTAATGATAACCAAACTATAAATATAAAAGTAAAATTTTGAGCTAGGAGACTAAAATTTAATTTGGTTTTTAATAAGCGAAAATCATGTAAACGTTTTTGAACTCCGTTCACTGCCTCGCCCTTATTTTACAATTTCATTTTTTTATAAAATCGAAAAATTTTACTAACACAAAATATTTAGATTTTTTTATTTAATTGTATACGATTCCTGCCTACATTATATGTGGCAACGTTCAATTTGATGAAATTTTGCATGAAACATCCACAAAAGTTCGAAGATATCGCTGTGAATTACAATATATGCAGAACGGCCACACCCCCTTTATAAGGTAGTTTACTAATTGGGATTAGCCTCAAATGAAGCATTACTCGGTACCGTGTAAAGGCCCATATTTTGCAAGAACATATCCAACTCTGATATATGTATCTCCTAATATCTACGGTCACGATAACAAAATGTTGTGTTGTGCATATTTTGAGAAGCATGATATTCGTTTAAGCAAGCGACCAATGGAAGTATCCACGGATTACCAATTTTTACTATACCAAATCGCGTATTCCACATCTAACCTAAACCTAGGTATCATTATCTAATTTTTAAACTCTTATGCAAAAATAAGGGTTCCATGTTAGGAAAAATATCTTGAAAGAACTTGTTTAAATTTCAATACAATTTACTAAGTGTAATTTTTTGTGACTTGAAATTTCAGAAATGAAATTAATTGGTTCTGAAAGTTATTTAACTTTACCATCAATTAAAAATCACAAAAATGCTTTAAACTCGCATGCATTTTTAAAAGACCCTTCGGTATAAATACAAAAAAAAGATGGACTTCGTTCTACCGACGAAGGTGAAAGTGTATGTACCTATGCATATGTACATACATTTATCTTAACCAATCGTCCGCCTTATTTTACTTTTTTGTTAAGTAAAATTGCACGAAAACCAATTACAGTAAATCGACTTAGTGCAAGTGAGTCACATGCAGAACAATAAAAACGTGGCTAATAAAAGTGCTGCAAATATTTGCTAAATTACTTAAGAGATAAATATTAATCGTTTGTGTTCCTGCTTGAAATACGTAGTTTCATTTCGTACTAATCGAATGGGATTTATTGAATAGATATTTATTCCACATACTCATTCTTCTAATTTAATTTGTGTCAGTTGTACACATTATCATTGCATTGCAACTCACTTTTTTATTCTAATTTTAAGCTATTAATAGCAGTTGACACAATCTGTATGAAATTAAATAAAAAGAACCCGTACAGTTCAAAATCGAGCAATTCAAAGATTAGAAATAACTGCTTCAGGAAACTTAATTAAGTGGTCAGGAACGCCTAATATTAATCCCATGCATAAATACATACATCCGTTTACTTGTCCCATACGCAAATCGTTGCTAAGAGCTATGCTAATTTATTGTAGTCAATCGATTTTTTGCACATACATAATTATGTTTGTTTGTTTTAAAATAGTTTTTGTGTATAGTCCGACAAGTCGGTGGTATCATAACTTACTTTTAAGCATGATTTTTTTGTGCGTTTAAACAATTGAGCCATGTTCATTCCAACTCTACAACTTCATCACTACAACATATCACCTGTACTTCCTTTGCGGAAATAACTAATTTGGACAAATTGTCTATCTAACTACACAAAGAAAAATTATATCACTAAAGTTACACGTTCAAAAGCAAACTGAAAGCAAATCTGAAAAGCGGTCATACTGTTGCTTTCGAAATATCTAAACCCGAACATGAAATGACTCGTGCCCTGGCACAAGCGCAAAAGGACTACTCATACCACTTTCGTTTGCACACTTTTCTCAATGAACAACATTTAATATCCTTCTGCGTATATGTTTGTATGTATATCCCTTAGAATGATATTCACCCCAAATCCATTGAATTGTCTGACACACTCCAAGCACTTTGCACGCTCTTCCTAGTGGAATGTACAGGCATTCTCCTAGCTTTGTTCGTCGCATTATTATAAATGTCTATTCATCTTTTTTGTTACCCCTCAAACAATTGTGGTAGAAGGGTGGAAGCATGGTCATTCATATATGTAGAGTGCTATTTTAAGTGAACAAACCATTGACTTACACTCCAATTGTTTTTTTTTTATAGACAATGATTCGGTTGGATCAAGGCCGAAAGTGATTTTGAAAAATAAGCATATTTCGAGCCTCTTAAGTGTGGCCATGGATCAATCTTTCAGCCTAAGATACATATTAAAGTACATCGAATTTAATCAATATCTTTGTTATTGTTCTCGTTATAAGACGGAATGACGATAATTAGTAGTATGTAACATGGAAAAGGTTGTGATTTGATATTCTATTTTGATATTGTTTTCCTTAAGACGAAGTTATAAATACAGAATTAATAGTTTTCCTTTTTACGAGTATACCAAATCCTAAGGGTTTGATACATCCTATGTAACGTAGAGAAATAATTGAGGTAAAGCCTATAAAGTACAATATATATTCGTGATCAGTATTAAAACCGAAAACGAATAAGTCATGTCGGTTGATTTGGCGGTTCATATATTACCAGTCTTTGGGCCGTAAATTTTAAGCTGGGAGGATAAAATTTGGTATTTGGATCTTCGAGAAGGAGGAGCAGTAGGGTAGGCGAAATTCGCCTAACTTCACTATATTACATAAAATCGAAAAAATTGATTAAGACCAAGTATTTAGATATTCAAATTGTCTACAATTCTTCCATACGTCGTATGTGGGCGGGCACCGACAATTCTAGAAGGGGTTTTTATCAATAAACCGAATTTGGTGAAATGTTTAATGAAACATCAACAAACATTTGGAGATATCGTTGTGGTTGGAAATAAAGGTGTCTACTTTACAGATGCTTTATAATAAGGAGGTTAGGATATTATAAGATCCTTTCCAGGGGCTTGGTAGCTTTTCTACATGTACATACATACATATGTATGTATATTTCTTTCTAATTTTGATTCAACTAATCTACATATGTATGTACAATGTATGCATATATACATATATGTATATCACATACATACATTGAGAAACAAAAAAAGATTTACATATGTAAGTAAAGAATTCGACAAACCAAACTGTAAATTCAGTTAGTCTATAGCGCTGTAGGCAGAAATAGAAGTCGATAGCCCCTCTGTTATTCCAGAAAAATGATCAATTACAGATGGTATATCAGTAAATATATTCTTAAATTTAATCTAGATATGAGCAACAGAGTCATACGTAGGAATGTCGGTCCATTAGTTACACTGATAGAATTCAATTTGATTCTTCGTTTTCTATTGAAACTATCATAGTTTTAAATATACTAGAATGGTGAGAATGGTAACTATTTCGCCTGGAGTTACTCTAGTCATTAGGGAAGTAAAACATATTTAACATCCTTCCTGTTTAGTTTAGATTTGCATTTTTGCAACAGGAAAGACATTCTAAACTAGGTAACGTGCACACAATTGGAACAGGGGTATATTACGGATTTCTGTATCACTATTCGTCTTGAAATAGGTACTACCATGTTTGAATACAAGACATACAATAAAGTTAACCAGGTAAGCAAACTCGAATTAAATTGAGCATTTTGCAATCTCCTACCGCTTTTGAAGCATGAGCTTAATGTCATCTTGTCCGTTCTTTGTTTATTTCAAATAAAAACCATTACAAAAGATATAGAGAGCATTTTGAATCAAGTATTCGCTTGTAATTACTTACTTACTTAAAGGGCTCCCGACCCGTGAGGGGTCTCTGCCTGAGAAACGCCACCCTTCTACTCTCTTCGATCATGGGCACGCTGTTTCCAGTTGTTCTGATCAAGGGCTCTGGCACCAGCTATTACTTGATCTTAAAAACGGAGGTTCGATCTTCGTTGTCGTCTCGAACCTGGCGGGTTGAGATTCGAAGTCTCTCTTTGCTGGAGCATTATTGTCCATTTGCTCGATGTGGCCGAGCCAGTGTAGTCGAAGTGTTTTGGCTTTTTGGACTGTATTCACATCTTGGTATAGGTCATAGAGTTTGCGGTTATGTCTTCTCCTCCATCTGCCTCCTCCATTTGCCTCGGGACCGCTAGTAATATTCAATTACATCACACAGAGATGCCCGATTTAAGAAATACCCCAACCAAACTTTTTAATGGATAGAAGAAGGGATCATTTTTAAGGAAGAAAATGTAGTGCAGTGCGATAGAGGGGCATCTGAAACAATCACGTCAATTATTGAATCCAGATAGATTCACTTTTTTGTGCGATGCCATTATACATAGTAACTGGCGGCGGATTAACAGTGTTATCGATTCGTAGCCACTTTGGTACAAATTGAAATCGTCAGGCTTTGTATGGAGAGTGAATGGTTTGCGTTTTTAATAATGGGTACATTCAATTAATTCCTTACCGACATTCGTTCACTTTCCAGCCGAAGTTTTTAGTGATGGGGAAAATATAAAAGTCAACTGCTATTCCCTCCGCAATCAATCCACCAGATTCAATAATCGACGTGATCTCGAAAATAAATTCGTTTTTGCTATGGACTTTCCTGCATCAACCACAGCTACACCATCATTATTGAACAATGCTTCGAAAATCGATTACCATTTCACCATTGTTCCGTCATTGTTCATAAATTTTTAAAGGGCCGATAAATCGATATCTATTGCTATGGTTACCTATGATGGTTTCAAATGTCAGATATTCCACAGTTGAAAGTTGTTTTAGGACGCATTCTTTTACAAATATACATAACTTCTATTGGTTATTACTGATGGGATTTATCCATGAAAAACAGAAGAATAGTGTGAACTTTTACAACCAGGCTGAAAAATTAAAAAATAAAATTATGAAGATCCACCAAATGAGTGCAGATTGCAAGAATGGAGGAGCAATGGCAACTCATCATATGAATGTGCTTGGCGTCCTGCGGCTATGCAAATTAAGGAACAAAGTGACTTCGAAATGAATCAACTATAGCGAACAAAAATCCATTGCCTTACTTCCTTTCCTTAGTTTAAATTTTTAATTTTAATTTGAATTTCTGGGAAAAATTTCTGGAATTTGGTCGTCTGGAGCGATGAATCCCAGTTCAACGTTTTAAAGAATGACGGACGAATATACATACGTCAGGCGTCCTCCATTAAAATAATTGGATCCAAAATACACCAAAAAAACGGTTAAAGATGATGGTTCATCAGTGATGATTTGTGTGTGTTTCACCTCATCTGGAGTTGGTCCTATTATTCAAAAAAATGGGAAAATGGCAGGTGAAATTTATAGGGATATTTTAATGATGGGCTTTATTTTAGTGGCTTTAATACGGATGTCACTCCAATATTTTGTATTTTTATTTAAAAAAATTTTTTTTAGTTCAAAAAAGATAAAATGGAAAATTGTGATCCAATGCAAACTATTTTCCACATATTGTATGTTACGGAATATTCAAGATTTTGTACGATTATAATATCATACACAATCCATAAGCCTAAAATTCACGGGGAGCCCCTAAAAACAAAAATTGTAACTAATATTCATCTCACCAGGATCAATTGTCAATAATTAATAACCTATTGAAAGCTTTATCGTTAAAATACCTACATATATATTTTATTTTATAATCTGTTCAAAATCCAAAATAATCTTACAGCTATCATACTACATATGTATCTATGTATCTGTGTAAATAGTTAATTTTCAACATCTCTTATTAAATACAAAAATTAATTAAAATATTTGCAACAATGTCGGAATAGTGAATGCGTACATATATGTATGTATGTATGTAGATACGTACTTGCATACATAGATAAATTCATATATACAACATTGTATATATGTTTATATGTTTACATACTTTTATAAAAACTCAAAAATACTTAAAATATGCAATGCTCGTTAAGAAGTTATACGATGCTTATCTATATACATCAGACAGGAATATGTATGTATGTATATAAACGTAAAGAACATAATGTTCACAATAATGCTAGTGGCACGTGTCATCTGCTGACACGCGCCAGGAACATTTCGGTATAATTCCCTTGTTTTCCATCACTTTTCAATGAGTAACTCATCAAGGAGTTATACATTTTCTATGTTTCAAAGAAAATATTCACGGGGTAACTTTCATCCCTATACTTGGAAATCTTGTACGGTCAACTTGCATGTGTAGCTAGTAATATTTGATCTGCACTCAACTTTCGTGAACAACGAAAATGGTTTTGTTAAATTATTCTTTAAAAAATTACCACATTGGCTAAGGTATAGCTGCAAAGATCTGGTTCCCGTATCGTATACTTCAGGGATGAGTCATAGCAAGTATTAAATTGGTTAACTTGCAATGTAAGCAAGACGCAAATTATCACTTTGAATGTTAGACAATACTAGTAAGTGGCAAACGAAGCACTGCTCGAGAGAAGAATTTACGCAGCCGTTCACTTTTAATCTTTTATACTTATTTGGAAATTCTCTTGAAATGTCACAAATAATTTTACTTATCAATGACAGTATAGCGATAGTGTAGCAACATCCGCCTTACGTAGATCCTCTGATTACTACAACAATACCCATGAGCTAAACAGTCTTACAGTCTGGCGGAAATTAACCGGCGCTCTTAACCACACGTATCTATTTCCTGCCACCTTGATCACCACGATCTCCGCCTGGAAGACGCTACAGTGATTGGTAAGATAGAGTCAATTTGAAATACGTGGCAGTCCTGTGGACCTTATTTAATTCCGATTGCTTTCTTAAAACAGTATTAGGCTGTAGTTGCTTTGCTGACGCATTCAAGGATCTTGGGTTTCCAGCTAAGTTTCCTGTCAAGCATAAGACCCAAATATTTAGCTTTGTCAGAGAGTATCAACCTAACTTCGTATAGTTTCGGGGGATCGAACTCTGTATTAGTATTTCCCAGAGAAGAGAAAAAGTTTGGTTGTTTGAGGATTAAGACTAGGCCCACATCCTTTAGTCCATTTAGAGATCTTAGAGAGAGCGTTTTGCAGGAGACTTAGCATGGCGTTCCGAACGGTGCTTTAGCTTTCCCGATTTTGCTGGGCAAATCCAGTTCGGTGTCACCGCGATAAGCGGAGAGCAGACTTTGTAGATATAGAAAGTTATTCACTTTCTCGACCACCTGTCTCAATGTTAAGTTGAAGTGCCGTATTTATTTTAAACCCCATTTTGTTTGCTTTAGCTTCTAGACTTTAGGACATCAGATGTATTATGTGTAGGTCCATTAATGTAAAAGTAGACAATCATCGTTAGCATAAAGCAGGTGTTTAAAGCAAAATGTCATTGTCCACCAACAACAGTAGTGGCGACAGTACGCACCCCTGAAGTACTCCACTTTGGACTTTAAAATCCTCAAATATCCTACCATTGTCTAAGACGTAAACTCGTGTGTTAATACTTTTTTTAACTTGCTTTACATCAAAACTAACAAGTTTGCCAAAGATCCCAAAACTAGACATACATACTTATGTACCTCTCTATAAAGACTCTCAAAAAAACGATACCCTGAGTTTTTTCCATTGATGAACTATCCTTTGAATAATACAAGATATTAGAACAGAGTCATTTGCTAATATTTCTATCAATTTCTGATAATTAAAACTATCTGTCTTTTGCCAGTGCTTGTTAATCAAAATTTGTTTGGTAACTAATTTGCCGTAAGATATGTACATACATATATCTACATAACTAAAAAAAAACTTTAATAGGGACTTAGTTTAGGAATGAAATAAGTAAATTAACTGAGTAAACGAATAAATTTAACAACATTTTTAAAGTTTTTCTTTATTTAATTCCTAAAAAAATTAATCACATGTAGCTCGCTCTTCAGCAGGATATTTATGACTTCAGGATGAAATGCTTTCCGATTAAGAAGTGGTATAGAACATGTGTACGCATTTATAAGGTTTGAAGAGATGAGTAACCTATTAAAAACATCCGTCAAAGTATCTATCCTTTTATGATGTTTTTCTGCATATTTTTTTTTTTTAAATCTTTATATCTTGCCTCCTGAGCTGTCTCACTTAATTGTAGAGGAAGTAAAGCGTATGATATAATTTCACTTCCATGTTTGAGGATTTTCTCAAGACTTGTGCAGACAGACGAGATGTTCCTAATCAAAAACTTTTAAATTTGTAGTTATACTGAAACCGTTAGACATGGTTTTTCAGATTGTGTTTGATCTGGAAATAAAGTCCTTGTCTATTCTAGTAATAGTTGTTGACAATTCATATTGGTGAAAGAACTTTTTGGGAACATTACCATTACATTACAACATCACCGTTATTACCAAAGTCAGATTCGGGTTTATTGACTATTGACGACATTTTTACTTGCACCTATATGTACCTATAGGGCAAGTATTGCAATCGTGAAAAAAATCGAACTCGAGTTTTTAATCAAACTTGACATTACTATGATGGAGAAGTCCAAAAAAGTAGGTCCGGCAATTCCGTCTGTCTGTCTGTCTGTCTGTCTGTCTGTCTGTCTGTCTGTCTGTCTGTATATTCGACTACAGCCTAAACGGCTGAACGGATTTACATCAAACTTCATATATAGGGTCTGTGGGATATTCCCTAGAGGCGAAATTTGAATTTTCATTCTAACCTCAAAATTAAGGGTAGTTTACTTAAGGCCGATTTCAGTTAAAATGGATTTTCTCGAAAACGGCTCTAACGATTTCGATAAAATTTGATGTATGGGTTAGTTTGGGTATATGCTATGAGGTGGCATACCACGTTTTTCACGAAAAATTCGAATAACGGTAATATTTAAAATCAGCTGTTTCTCGGGTATTTGTGCAGCGATTGGGCTAAAAATTATTATTTGTAGGTTATAAGACAAGTGCAAAATAATGGCATACCAAATTTTGGAATGCCACGCCCACTTTTATAAAACTTATTTTTTTTCAAAATTTTTACTAGAAATTGAGAAAAAATTATTTAAGCAAGGTAATAGGCCTTAAAATTCTCTATAATTCACTCAAACGCTCTATCTGGCCACGCCCACTTTTTATGGGCATTTTTATAAAAACAAAACATTGAGTAAACTCCTACAATGTTATGACTATTATTCCATTGAAACGCGGAATGCCACGCCTACTTTACTGGGAAGAGCAAGACTTGGACTTTAATCCTGATAAAATTATACACTTATAGCATTACGGTGCAAGTACGTACGACCCAGTCGTGCACTTTATTTTCTAAAATTCTCTCTGAATACTGAGAGAATTCTTGTGTCTCTAATTTTTTTCCTCAGTTTCTTTGTTAAATGTATAGGTAATCTATGTACATATATGCAATATATAAAACATGCTAATCAACGAATGTGAAATAGAAATGCTGAAAGATATATGATTTGTTTTTATAGGTCGCTCTAATATGTTGTCTATATTATTAAAATCCTTAGACGTCGCATAGCAGAAATAGCATATTAAGGGGGATTTTGTTTCAAATTTTCATCACATTGTTGAGTTTCCCTATCAAATAACACTCCACATAACTTTATTTTTGTTATTTTATAAAGATTGCATAAAACCTACAGCATTTTTGATTCATTCACTAAATATGTATATCAAATAAAGGTATGAAAATAAAAATCAAAAATACAAACTTAATCAACAAATGACATACTGACATTTTTCTTTAATTAATCGAATTCCACGTTTGTAAATTGAAAAAACCCAAGCGCAAAATTTGAACTGTACTGTGCGTGAAAGAAGAACCAGTGGAAGGTGTCCGTACCATATCTTAGAGACCAAACCGATTGAAAACTTGATACTTATATACATCAGGTCTGTTCGCGTACTCTCCCAAAACAACGAATTTTCACGAAAATCTACGAAAAGTCACCAAATCCTGTTCGAGTAAGTTTCGTAGTTTTTCGTATGCATGCATCGAATTTTAGTTAGAAATTTCTGTGTATTGATTTACGAAATCTGTCAAATCTGTCAGATACCTGAAAGAATTTTTTATTGTTTGTGTATTTGCATACATTTGCTTTTGACGTCTAAGAAATGGGCGAATTTCGTAGCTTTTGCGCTCGTTTACTTTTTTGTGATTTTTCCACTCTCTGAGTGAATTTTGTCCCTACTCCTTGAAATTTCACAATCTACGAATTTTGGTGCAGAAAGTACGGTAATAGACCTACATATACGTATGAGAAGTGCAATACAGTTAGCAATAATTTGGTATTTTTTCGCCAAAATCAAAAACGGTATTTTGAAAGCTGCTTGGTATGAAGAGGTCCCTGTGTGCGTTGGTGTCGCTGCAAAAGTTGTTCGGTTGAGTAGGGAGTGTTCGTAGCAATAATGATCCAATTATAAGTTATCTTGTACAATGCTCCTGATTGGGCGAAAAATAAATTGGAGTCAGTTATAGAATTTAGTTCATTGATCTCTTTCGATTTTCTGTCAGCAATTTAATATAATATTTATACATATGTACATAACACAATAGCTTTTTTTAGAAACTTGGATTTGAACTTGTATATTTTCTCTGGTGATTTTACACTGTGCAAGTGTTAAGTAGAAAATACACGATACAACTAGTGTGCCAACGTGTGTTGTACCGACATCGACCCAACAGTTGTATGTAGGAAACCTACGATACAAGCAGCATGCGCTTTTCATATAACCATAATATTTTTTCAATAAATTAATAAAAAAGCAAACAATTGTGAGTCCGATATTTTATGCCTTCAACAATTTTTGTTATACTTAAAGAAGAATCATCCATTTCGCTATATGTAGGCATCTGAATGTAAAAAGGGATCGTCACAAAAAAACATAAAAAGTGTTATAACCCACGAACATAGCCGCGTCCTTTTTTTTCCGGAGGTTTTATATCTGATGGCGGGGGTTTTAAAAATAACACGGCTTATGTTGTATTCTTATATGGCGCATGAAGGGTTTAAATCAGAAATATGTTCTCACAACCATGTAGAACGTAATCAAATAAATGTCAAACCTATCCACATCAAAAAAATCAGCGTTTCACATCCGTCAATCTTCTTGACAAATGAATCTATTTTTTTATGGTTTTAATTTGAAGTCCTTACAGACAACTTTACTTTCATTGCAATGAGAGAAATGTAAAAAACCTGCTCGATTACCTACGCACTTATTGCACTTTTTCCATTTTAATAGTCTCTTAAGGGTTGATTACCAGAAGTGCATTAACATGTTAAAATAATGGTGTACCAATTCGATTCGGTTAGTCTACACTATTCATTGTGGTTGTATTCATGTAGAATGGTAAGTGTGTTAGATTAATTATATATGTACTATGTATATAAAATCATTTTCACAGAGAATGACAATATTTCCTTTTTTTACTTAGATTCTAATACAGTTGTTTGAATAGACGTGGATTTACAAATAAGAAAGTAGTATTATCACCTTATTCCAAAATGCTTACATTCACTCTATACATGGCTAGAAAGATTGTAAAGGATTAGGCGAGCATAGTAGACGTGCTGTGATTAAATTATTAAATGGATCTGATTTGCGACAACCCGCCGACTTATTGTACTGTCCTGGTAGACACATATGAAGATACTAGCTTCAGCCCCTCCCGCTTCACCAGGTAAAATAAAAAAATTATTGCAATCATTTTTGGTAGACAACATTCTTGATTTTTTTTTTTGTCACTGTCGCTCATGTAAACAAATAATGCAGTTGGCTTTCCGATTCGTGAGCATGTAACGCAAATCTGAACATCAGAGAAAACTGGATTTTCCAAATTTATACCGCACATCTCTAACGATTGCCCTTGCGACTCATTGATGGTAACACCGAATGCCAGGAGAACAGGGAATTGAAGACACTTAAATTCAAATGGGGTATCAGATAGAATCATTGGGATGCGAGGAATCAATATCATATTCGCCTTTAAAGTTACCATTTCCAAGTCCAAGTCTGGTTCTATTACAAAGTTTTGGGTCGTTGATGTTGCGAAGCATAATTATTGACGCTCCAATTTTTAACTGCAGTATGTGTGATGGTATTTCTGGCAAATCAAGTGAGTTTAAAAATTCTGTAGGATAATGTCTACTGATTTGAATGTGGATAATGGACTTGGTATTTCTTTTAAAATAACCTCGAAGATCACCGAAACCAGCAAAAACAGTATCGAATCGAATGATAACACTATCATTCCTGTATCTGTGTCCATTGGCATTGTACCATCTGCTATTTTCAACAATTGCTTTAAAAATGCAACTGCTGATGGATCGCTTTGCAATTGAACGCATACGTTTGCGTGCGCTGTATATACCACAACGGTATTGCGCAGAAAAATGTCTAAGTTTTTTTCTTGTTTGTGTCGAACACTCAAGGGGTCTTTCTGATTCCTGACCTAACGAAATATGTACATACGCATGTACCATGAGGCCGATTTAAAATAAATCGCTGATAAAACACACTCTAACTCAAACCGTCAAACCGATAATTTGTGCTTTTTGTTTCGTTGGAAGTAAAAGTAGGAAATGCATCAATCCTTTCACTTTTGAAAAAGATACTTACATATGTAGGTATCTATATTTATGATTTATTATGATTGCAATCATCGCTCAATACAAATGACAGCAAAACAATCACCAAATTTTGTCATCAAGAACTCAGCCAGAGATTCACTGCATTTGATTGAAAAATTGAAACGAACAACTAGAAAGTATCAATAAGTTACGTATGTATGTATGTATGTATGCACGCATGTATACCTACAAATATAAGTGCTTAAAATAAAAAGAAGGGGTGCAGTCGGATTTATCACATAGGTACATTTCGCAACTCACCGCATGTCAATTGTCAATTGATTGATCATTATGCATTAGGAAGTCAATTCAATTGCTTCCTTGATTTTCAATTTCTTCCTCCTTTAAATTCATACCGTATACACTCCCTCTATAACATTCCTGTGGGATTTGGCATAGGTTGCCAGTTTCTTGGTGCATGCCTCATTGGGTTTGAAACCCAGCCACAAATTAAAACCAGCTCTCATCAATGTTGATTGTCATTTAAATGAGCGAACCATTGAGTGGCCCTTCATACCGAGATGATACCAATTTGCACATCCTTGATTTTAACGTACATGCGCTGTACAATCATAACATGTGCGTATGAGAATTATTTAAATTTACGACCGAAAATATTTAATGTCGTAACTCATTTAAGCATAAATAAATTCAGGACACCAATTTTACACTCTAAATGGGCTTGTAACTAAACAGTCACAGCTTTACTAATTAAATTGTATTGATCAATATCGCTACAATAATTACTTCAGTCTGGGTACATTGTCACAGGTCACGTTTTATTTGCGATGAAAACTAAGAACGCAGAGGAGTTGTCCTGTTAATACTTAAGTCATCAACGTCCAATTGTCCCAGCACAGATACATATATGCATACGTACGTATACCAGTTTTATATACGCCTCTACCTATTGTTCAAGAGAAGTTAGATTGGGGTAGGTAACACACATTTTAAAAGAATTAAATGCATTTAGTAAAGGTCAGCCGTAATGCTCTAAAGAGAGGTTTGTACGTGGCTAAACAAAAATGCACGTATTTTCCCTTGTGCATAGTTTACTATAACTACCCCCTATCCATTTTGAACGAGGTCACGGTTCCTGTGTAAAAGGCAGGAGATGGAAATTGAAATAATTATCGAAGGTTGAGTGAGGATGAAAATAGTCAGAGAAATATTTTTAATACTATTTATATCTACCTCCACGATACTTATTTGAAATAAATTTGCCAGCCTTTGAATCGGTTGTTTGAGTTGAAATAGTTGATAATTCTACAAACTTTACATAAATATAATACAAAAAAAACCCTAAACATAATATAGCCTATGAATAAAATAACAGAAAAAGTTTTCCTAGTATGGAGTACTACCAAATATAAAATAAATCCTAGTTTGGACATTATGCATGGTATCATATCAGATATTAACCTTTCAACTAAAATTTTAGTCTCAATTTTTGAGGGTTTCTTAAAGACTTTGGGCGCCGTGGCTCAGTGGTTAGTGCGTTGGACTAAGGAGCATGGGGTTCAAGGTTCGAATCCCAGTCGGGAACACTTACAAGTTTTTCACGAGCCCACATCTAGCGAGTGTCTTACAAACATCCGAGAGTACTGGAACTGGAACTCATTGCTTCGTAGTCCAACGTACTAACCACTTGAGCCACTGCCCCCATTTATACTATTAATGCAAAAAGATACAGAAAACCTACAATCCGTCGGAAACGGATGGTATAATACCCTACCCTTCCTGAATCCGTCCTACAAAGACGGATGATAACTTTGAAACTTTGTCTTAGCTATGGGTCCCATAACTTCAAGTTATATACATATGTATGTATGTATATTTATATATGAATACACATTTGTTATTACAGCAATCCCAGGTTAGTTGCGTCGGCTCAAGGCAAATAACCGAGGAATTCCGCTTTGTTAACGCAATTAGAAAATTTGATTGTCTTGAAAACTTGTTAAACTTATTAACTATTTTTGTGCTAATGTTCTTAAACTAAGCCACGAAATGTTGTTTATTTAAACGCACTAAAAGAAGACATAAGACAATTTCACAGTTGACTGCACTCTCGCTCTCTTTTACTAAGACAAAAGATTTAGATATGCAAATTCCATACGTCATTTCATAAAAACCGATTTTGATGAAATTTTACGTAAACATCAACAAACATTGGAGGAGGGTAGGGTATCATACGATCCGTTCCAGACGGATTGTAGTCTTTCTATATGTTTACCATGAAAAAAATGCGTATGAGCAAAAAGTTTGTTTGAAATTTTGTGTTTGCGGCATTTCTTGTTCGGATGCGTTGGAAATGTTAAAGAGCTTACGGGGACTTGGGGGAAGTATTACGCGTTCAAAGAAGGCCGTGAAGTAGGTGGCTCTTCGAGACGGCCTGCAACGGTAGTTATTCAAGAAAACTTCGACTTTGTGAGATGCACGGCTTTACATCTCACAAATAAATCGAATGGTTTGATATGCTATCCTCCCTGTTCTGTTCCTTATGAAGTGGGGTTGACTGCAGGGCATTGTTTTTGTCGAGATACAACGATATCATCCAATGTTTGGTAATGTTTCATGCAATATTTTTTCAAAATCTGTTTTTTGATGCAAATTGCTATTCTAAATTCATCATTCAATGTTCGTACTTCGACCCACTCGTATTAAGGCACAATGCTCGTGGATCATTTCGGAAGGGGAAAAAATAATAATAAATAAAACGTATAGTCACCGTACTCTATAGTTTCAATGTCTACTTTCAAGTGTACTATTCTTCAAGTATTTGTAGACAAATTTTGTACACACTACTTTTGATGTATTTGCGGAATTTTATATACATACATATTTACATATGTATGTACGTATGACAATTCACTTTAAATTGAAGACCCAAATAGTATTCACAAATGATAAGGAGGTACATTACTTCGTTGTTTATGATAATTGTCATCGATCCAGTCTTCTTCGATATTTGGGAATTGTTTAAGCAGCGCTATGCACATGTACACGTGCACATAATCAATTTGTACATACATACGTATACCCACCTATTGAATATATGTATTTCAAATCGCGATTGATGCTGATACTCAATCCCAAATCACAAAATAAACATTTTACATTCTATTGTATGTACACAACACACATACATACATCCTTACATATTGCTAATGCGATAACATTTGACTCAAAGTCTAGATAAAATATTAATTTCTTATTTAGTTCACTGAATCACGCGTCCCGTAAGCAACTGGATTGCTAAGACGTTATTGTTTCTTAAAACTCTGTGTCTTAATATCGCAGTAATATAATTAAAGTTCACAGTGAACAACCGAAAAGATTAATTTTCAAAATGTGTACAATCGAACCAGATGTCATTAATATATATAGAGGAATTTTTGACCTCAAAACTGAAATTGAAAAATATAAGTTGAAAAACGTGGATGAAGCGCTAAACATATGTGACTTAACAAGCGTGATAAATAAGTTCTACACATGGATAAAGCACATGCCAAATGTTATGCCCTACTACGGTAAACAAATGCTTGTTATTACATTCTTTAGCATCACTTATTTTACCTTATTTTCATAGCTGTGAAGTGCAACGACCATCCATTTATATTGAAAACGCTGGCTAATTTGGGCACAGGGTTTGATTGTGCTTCAAAGAATGAAATTAGTCAGGTTATTGAGCTCGGAGTTAGTCCAAATCGAATTATATTCGCGAACCCAATGAAACCTACTTCGCACATACAATATGCACGATCGGAAAACGTCACGGATAGTACAGTGGACAATGAGTTTGAGATTTATAAAATCTTTAAACATTACCCAGAATCCAAGTAAGATTAAATAGAATGATTTTTTAAAATTATTATTAAAAGGATGTTCTCCTATTTAGTATGGTTGTTCGTTTTCGTTCTGAGGCCAAAAAGGCACAATGTCCCCTAGGGGATAAATTTGGATGTGATGCTTTTGATGACGGTGCTGCTTTAATGCTACTGGCAAAAAGTCTTAATATGAATGTAAGTCAGATTCGATAGTAATAGCGGTTGTCATGTTTTCCGTAAACGTGTATGAGTGGCTCTGTGGTTAGTACATCGAACACTTGAGCATGTTTACCTTAGTAACTGTAATCTAGCCAAAGCTGAAAATTATTTAACAACTAGAAGAAATTATCCCTATTAAGCCAAAATATATGCATTCAAGAACGTACATATGAACATATGTATGTGTTAATAAAGTGTACGTTTTTAGACATACATATGTAATATGTCATACATATATCTGTATTAATCTAACCGACAGCGTCCCATTCGTCTAACTAAAATACATACAAACATACAAATGTACTGATGAGATGGGTTCGCACTCAGATTTTTCCTGATACAATAAAATCGTATACCCAAAACTTCATATTTTAAATTAACATAATTTAGACGGATTTGTACAGAATAATATTAATCGTAAATTATTAAATGTCTCACGTGAATAGGTAACAGGATTGAGTTTCCACGTTGGTTCAGGTTGCAGTGATTTACCTGCTTACGAAAAGGCAATCCGTACAGGTAGTAGTTTATTTAAATTTGGAAGACTAATTGGACAAAACATGGAAATGCTAGACATTGGAGGAGGATTTCCTGGAGACAATGACGACATGTTCGCTAAAGTAATATTCAAAAATATATGTATACGTAATATATTCTATTGATATAGATTTTTTGAACTTTTTTTCGTTACATACAGATTGCTGATATTGTCAACAATTCAATTGAAAAATATTTTGGCGACATTCCTGTAAAGGTCATTGCAGAACCTGGACGATTCTTTGTAGCATCTGCGTACACTCTAATCTGCAAGGTATATTCTAAACGTGAACTAAGGGGTCATGATGGTCAGCTTGAAAAGGTTATGTATTATCTCAATGACGGGGTATATGGAACATTTAACTGCATCTTATATGACCACAACGAAATACATGCAATTCCACTTACGGTATAGAATTTTCAGTTTTATCCATGGAGAATACATAAGTATATTTAAATTTTTTTTTTTACAATAGAGTGGAGAAAATGAAACATTTAGAAGCTTAATTTGGGGTCCAACTTGCGATGCTCTTGATAAGGTTTGTGACGATATCTATATGTATATACATATATTGATTTTCATTCAATTTTTATTTTGTTTCCTCAGATATGCGATAATACACTTCTGCCAAACCTTAAGGAGGGAGATCTGATTGCGTTCCCAAATATGGGAGCTTACACCGTTCCTATTGCTAGTGCTTTTAACGGATTCAATGTACCAAAAACACGTTTCTTTTTGAGAAATGACTATGGATAACATTTGTTGGAATTTGCAGCTACTGTATGGTTGCTGTGTGTGAAATAAAGAACTGTACCTTTCTACAGTGTATTCATTTGTTATTTACTTTACTGATGGAAGCGATAATTAATTAAGGGTATTCATTAATAACATTCGTCGTTTATTATCAAAATCTCATAATACTGATTGCTTTCGATGCAGAGATATTGACCATCTTCTAAGTACGACGGTTTATGTAAAATAGATCTCTATAAGAAAGGTTAGCGCTTTAAGTTTAAAGATGTATGAGATTTAGAAGAAGATTTTTACTTAATTTTTCTTGTCACGACATCATCCTTGTCAATTTCCAGTGCACATGCTTATACATACTTACATATGTATGCAAATATCTTTAGATAGGTATTCGTTTAACTATATAAGTATTTAACTATTTAAAACACATATATACATGTATGAACATAACATGTTTAGTAAAATTGTTTACCCTTTGGGATTAAATAACGGTAAATCCGAAGAAAGTAATTAGAATAACGGAATTCACTTAATTCATAAAGAAGATTGTAAGATTTGGCACCGTGCCGCAGTGGTTAAAGGATTTGACTACTGAGCGAGGAGTTTGAGGTTCGATCCTTACACTAAACCAAACATTCTTTCATGGGTCTACTAGCGATGAACGATTGCTAATGAATCTCACAATCCCATTCACTATTTCAATACTATTGTAAAATATAAGATAATTTAAGGACTCTAGGTGAGGTTAGGTTACCTTATGCGATTGGTTTTATTATTTCTTTTTGTTTTTACACAAGTGTTGGAACCTTATGGAGAGAATATATCTAGAATATCTGCGCTTTCCTCTATTAACTTACTTTTTAGTACACTTATGTGTATTACTGCAATAAAAACAAACAAATGAAGACAAAATAAAAAACCTAAAAGTGAGAGTGGCTTAGGTAGCCCTTTATTAAACTTTTTTTCTTTTACGGACAATACATTTTTAAACTCGCTTACAGTAAATATCTTAAAAAGAATCTCAATAATGCAACGATGAATATCTCAATGAATTGATTAAGGAAATATGTGTTCTTAAAATGTGATCAAATAACGTCCACACTCTGACCTTATATAATGGATATTAAAGGATCACATTTTTAGGTAATATGTAAAAAACAAGATATGTATAACAGCAACCAGAAGTCGCTGCATTTGAACTCTGACCCAAAATATTGTTTCCAAATGCAAGCAAGTTCGGTTATCTCCACCACATTTTGTAGATAAATTTCCAATTCTATGAAAATAAAACCTTACACCTAGATGCTTCTAATCGATACAATATATACACACATTATACCTACATATACATACATATACATACATATATAATAATTTGATCAATGATATGTAACAGTTGATATGTATTTGTTTTGTTTGCTTAACGCTTCTTATAATTTCCAAGGAACACAAGCCTTCATACAAATAGTATTTCTTGACTTTGATATGTATTCGATTTCCCCTCTGAGGGGTCTAATATTTTACTTCTTGTATAAGTATATCAATATTTAAAAAACTAAATTTCGTTATAAATAATTAGGGCAAACTACTTATTGTATAGTCAGTTCTTGCGATTTTATGTACATTTCCAGTGTTGGTTGTATTGATTGATATGTATCATGTAATATTAGTAAATGACAATTTATTTGTATTGAGACAATGAACATTGTAAAAATCACCTTCTCTGAATATTCGATAAAGTTATGATTGTATTTCACACCAATACGAGTACAAAACATTTTATGTAAAAAATCTCACATTAAAAAACTTTCTAACATTTAATTAAAATTACAAAATATACTTTTAGCAAAAAGCAAACGATCAATAAAGTGATTAGCCTGATATATAATAATCATTTTTAGTAACGAATTATCTTGTACCTTAAATAGTGATTGCAAAAAATACAATAACATTTTTGAATGCGTAACGTACATATATGATATGTTTTGTTTGTAACGTTAATTTCCATATGGCATTCACAATTTGCAAGCGTTTTCAAGAAATCATCAACATATTTGTAGTTTTCTTAGGATTTGATTGCTTAAAGCAGTTGATTCTTTAGATGAATCTAAAAAGCCAAAGTTCGAAAAGACACACATTAGCTATGATGTTGGTGTTCAAGATGTGGCTGACACCCATTGATGTAGATGAACTGACCTTTTGCCCGGCACAGTGCATTTTCTCCAGTGGCATTGTTTGAACATAGTACTCGCGGTTTTCAACTGGCATGTGACACAGCGGTTTCTTCTTCTGCGCCATTTCATCGTCTCGATTTTTCAGATCTTGAAGTAAGTTTGGGAACCAAATAAGGTCACACGAACAAACAAGTGGATTATCTGGAATAATAAAAAAACAAAAAGTGTGTAAGATACGCTGGATTTTTTTTCCAAACTTTATCATTATAAAGTACCGAGAACAGACTACCCCTGCCTTGCCTTTGACATATTGGCAAACCAAATTTCCTAGCTTTCCTTCTAATGTGAAAGGAACTAGTAAGTTCTAACGTACTGTTTCCATCACTAAAAATGTTTGTTGTTGAAAAGCGCGTGATCAAAGATATTGATGGATTATACTTTAGGAATAATGAACGGAAATTTTACCAACTGGTAAAAAGAACGTTTCAGGTCAACAAAACTCGTACAGAAACCAACACATGTGAAGAAGGAAACCTCGTAGTAGTCACATTCGGTGCTGAGTATACGAAAAAAACCGTTTCTGCAGACTGTTGGCATCCCTGCCAAACTCGTCAGATTGTGCAGAATGACGATGGATAATTCAGGGTGCTCGACCAAGGTCGATAACGATTTCACCGGGACCTTTGCCATAAAAAAAATTAAATCAGCGTGGAGGCCAATTTCCATTCCATTCCATCGTATGTGGAATGATCTCCCATGCTCTGTATTTCCTCATCACTACAACCTTGAAACATTCAAAGCCAACGTGCACCGGTACCTCTTCTGATCCTCTCTCCCCTTTTCCCAACGCCCGCGCCCTGAAAATAAGGGTATTCATATCCCATTTGGCGGGCGCAATTATTAAAAAAAAAAAATAAAAAATTTATGTCCCTCTCCTGGAGATCAATTTATTCGAAAACGGCTCCAACGATTTTTATTAAATTTTATATTAGAGTAAGCCTTTTTAAACCCTATGAGATGGCATACAACGTTTTTGACCAAAACTGTTTTAAAAGGTAATTTACTTGTAGCCAACTTCATAAAAATACGCTTTTCTCAAAAACTTTTATCGACCATTACTGTTTTCTTTTCATATCTAGGCTTCTTTTACAAAACTCTATAAGATGGCAAACCACGTTTATCGTCAAAATTGCCTAAAATTCCACTTTTCTTACAGCCAGCTTAACAAAAACATGATTTTCATATCATATTAATAGGCAAATATGAATTTTATCCCTACTTCTTCCTACTGAACCGATTTTCAAAATTATATTCCATTGCAAAAGCTTTTCCCCACAGATGCTCCTTATTTTATAGTTTAAGATAAGTCAATACATGTGCATTTGGCAGTGGAGCTCTGTTGCAGAATCAAAAAGTTGGAAGTTGTTATAAAGATGCTCTTTTATGGCATCTGTTGTCGAAAGTGAAACTATCAACATTTTTAAGAAAACGAAACATCACATCTAAATTAAGCAACACTCTAGAACACAGCTGTTGTCATGGAACCGTTTTTTTCTTCACGATACAGGTTTTCATTGGTGCGGCCGTGCTACTGGATTTGTCTGAATTTCATTTTCATAGGTTAAAAGACCGAAATAGAGAAAAAAAATATTGTTACATTTTTAGGGACTTACTCTGGGTTTTCGCATATTCACCGGAGTTCAAAGAATATGAATTTATGAGTGAAACTGACATACATAGTAACGACGTTGCTTGATTTTCAAGAGCTTTATCAAATCCTATAGATGATATCTGTCTGACTACTATAAAAGTAGTAGTTATTTTACAAAAGTTATTTTTTGTTATGAATTTAAGTACGCTATAAAAGCAAATTGTTTTACGAATTCTGTGAATGTTATTTGTACCAAATTGAAGCTGCTTCTAACCCCAACGTAATTCCTATAATCAATTATTTAAATAATAACGGTAAATAGGAACATATTACATATTTTCTTTGTAGCTTTCAGACTCTGATTTCAAAGTATTTGAAAGTATTTCATACAATCACAAAAAATTCTAAGTTTATTTGTAATATTCCAAAGTGGGGCCCATGTTTTACAAAATTTTATACGTTTACGAATTATTTAGATAGAGTACATAACAACCGTGGCCTTGAACCAATTAAAATTAACCAGCAAAATATTATTACGAATTAACCTTCTTCTAGCTACACTTTTAGGGATGTTGTCGAGACTACGAAAAAACAAACTTCTATTCCAAAAAACTAAACTAGCACTTTCTCTACAGACAACTCTTAGATTTAAATATAAACCACTTTATCCTATTAATGAATACATATTCTGTTTCGCCACATAAAGAGGATGTTGGTAAAAGATTAGTTGATGCTGATGCTGAAATAGAATGGGAACGGCAATGGAACATATCCGAAAACGGACGGCGGACATACAAACAGCTACCGAAAATAGAAAAGTGAATGAGAAGAACTTTTATCTTATCCAATTCTTAACGAGACATGGAAGGAAAAGTCCAAAACGCCCATCACGAGTTACTGGAGTGCAAAACATACCAGAAAATCAAACAACACGAGTCCAAGAGGTAGATAACCCTGGATCATAAAAAAGGAGAAGACATTACGCAAGGATAAATTGAGCGACGATACCGAGCATGGCCTACGGAGTATCCATAAAGAAAATCACCCCTCCTGCAACGCATCATAAAAACTCTACATCATAAAAAACACAGTAATAGAACACATCAAACTGACGAGGTCACAAACTCACACAACTCGGCACTAAACCAGAAGACGCCTACTTATTGGCAGACATAGTGTTACTGCGTGTTCTTGAACCCAAACTGCGACAATGAATCTCTCCGCAGAAAACCCAAGCAAGCTGTTAAAAGCAAGAAAAATCAAAATTAAAATTGGAGAATATCTTTCTTAACTATGCAGGTGTGAAACACAAGGTCACATAGCAAAGCAATGTAACAAGGATCCACCCTCCAGAAGATGCAAAGCACTTAGCTGAAAGCAGTAACTGCCCAGTTTTTTAGGGGAGCCATCATAAGTGAACTATGTACCTAAATCAGGTTAATTTAAATAACTGCGAAATAGCTCAGGATATAAAAAGTTTGTCATAAAAAGTTAAGGACTAGGTAAGGGACTTCATATTAAACAGCGAACCACATAAGACTTTTAAAAACAACATCTGGGCATGTGATAAAACTTAACTGATGGAAATATGGACACAGTTCTTAAGGTACTTGTGGACAAACGCAAGGGTTCATACGTGCAATTAATTAACACCTCATACGTATAAAGGCATAAGGCAAGAAAATGGTCAGTCATCAGCATTACCTTCGGGAGCAATTCCTGCGTAACATAAAATGGCAGGTTAGGAATACATATATGTACCTATAGGGACCATAATAATATACAATATCGACGATAAGCAACACGTAATGCATCTCCAAATAGGAGCTTTGAAATGTAAGGACAAACTCTTTGACCAGGAGATGTTGCGCAACGAGTGAGACCCTGTCGCTTCAACTTACCTTGAATATCAACCGGTAAAATGGGTGCACCTTGTTATTGATGAATAAAAAAAATAACTACATGCCCCACGTAGTTCAGCGATCTAAGAAAAGAACCGAATTCTAAGAATCAAAGAGATCCAAAGAAGATGTTTCAAACGTCTATGCGACAAAGCTGAAATAAATTCTTTGGGGACGGCATTCAAAATAGTAATGATTAAATGGGAAGGTGCTCATATATATTTTGTCCTATAATGCTAAGGTCCATAGTTAAATATTTCCTTCATCTACTATGTGTGGCCTAAGAAGAGACTAAAAACAACTGCCACGTATGGAGCAAGTTGTTTTCCATTGCAGATCCTTGATGGAATGAAGAAACAGTCTTCCAACTCCATTACCTATGCGTTATAGAGCAAATGTTGTTTTAGAAGATAACTGGATGTAAATGCCTGTGTTCATAACGAATATCCAAATTTAGCTGATGAGAATAGAAAAAATAAGGACTTTATCATAAAACATTAACCAGCCCCTCGAAGTACCACCTAACGGCAGTCCCGCAGGAAGAGTGGAGTGGAGTAGAGCGTTTCTGGCATCAAGTAATTCAAGTAATCAAAAAACACGACCACAGACAGACTTTCGCGCTTTGAAGCCTTGTCTTAACTAGTAACAGAGAACTTGAGGGCTGTCATTAATTACAATAAAGTAGTAGCTTCAGATTACGAATCCAGTCGTAATTACCGTAAACTGCTTACTACAATTTTTTTCATTTTTTAAAGTCTTTTGCAACGGTTACAGTGACCATCCGTCCCTGAACAGTATTTAATTTTTTGTTGCGTATTTTCAAATTTTCGCGTATTTAGATATTATTTAAACATTTTACTATTTTACAAAACTCTCAATTTCATAGAACGAAAAAAAGTGCAATTAGAATGTTAATAACAACTAAGAAATGTACTATATAATACCGTCACAAAGACTTTATCATATTTATTTGTGATTTAAGCAATTCTTTTTATTCAATAGGTTTTCTTCCCTCCAATAAATAATGTAATATAAGAGTTTTATTTTTACTTGCACCTACCTATAGGGCAAGTATTGCAATCGTGAAAAAAATCGAATTCGAGATTTTAATCAAACTTGACATTACTATGATGGAGAAGTCCAAAAAAGTAGGTCCGGCAATTCCGTCTGTCTGTCTGTCAGTTTGTCTGTCTGTTTTTTCGACTACAGCCTAAACGGCTGTTCTAACCTTAAAATTAAGGGTAGTTTACTTAAGGCCGATTTCAGTTAAAATGGATTTTGTCGAAAACGGCTCTAACGATTTCGATAACATTTGATGTGTGGGTTAGCTTGGGCATATGCTATGAAGTGGCATACCACGTTTTTCACGAAAAATTCGAATAACGGTAATATTGAAAATCAGCTGTTTCTCGGGTATTTGTTCGGCGATTGGGCTAAAAATTAATATTTTTAGGTTATAAGACAAGTGCAAAATAATGGCGTACCAAATTTTGGAATTGCCACACCCACTTTTATAAAAAAATTTTTACTAGAAATTGAGAAAAAATTATTTAAGCAAAGTAATAGGCGTTAAAATTTTCTATAATTCACTCAAACACCTTGTCTGGCCACGCCCACTTTTTAAAGGTGTTTTTTTTTAAATAAAACTCCTACAATGTTATGACTATTATTTCATCGAAACGCGGAATGCCACGCCTACTTTACTGGGAAGAGCAAGACTTGGACTTTAATCCTGATAAAATTATACACTTATAGCATTACGGTGCAAGTACGTACGACCCAGTCGTGCACTTTATTTGTTCTTTGTGTGTTGTTATAGTTTTCACTTTTTTTTTGCCACCGTAAGTACAGTGTTCCATGTTAGGGTTTTCTACAGAATTTAGTATTTATTCAGTGATTTGTGTATTGAGCCTCACGAAACAATCAAACGTTCCCACAACCTTTTTAGAACTTTCAATGAGAATATATCAATGCTTGAAATGTTTGGGGAAAGTGCACTTTTGGTTACGTTAATATAGCCAGTTTTCAGTAGAAGGGTCTATAATTCAAGGAAATCTTAACGTTAATTAACTGGCAATAGTTAGACACACCTTTCTACGTGTAGTCTTATATATATATCCCAACCTCATTTATGTATATATAATTAATGCCATATCGAAACACAACCATTATAAACATAATGTCTATCTGACATTGTCAGATGATCACAAGAAGTGGTAATATGAAGTAAAGTGCTATTCCTTTCGAATACCTCAATCCTTCGTATATGCATTCGATAGATTTATATAATACCTATGACAGGAACTAAGTAACACGAAAGGCATTTTAAAAATAGTCCCAAGAATAACAGCGATGAGGATACGTAAGTAGACTTATTATATACTTATCCCGATTATACTGATATAATCGCTGAATTATAACTTCCAATACTAATAACAATATTTACCAATTACGTTAAACTTCAAGTTCAAAATTACCCTTACCTGTGATATCAATGACTCGTAAAGTATCCATTACTGGTTCCATTATATCTTCGGGGATTCGAGCCAATTTATTATTTTGTATGTTCAGAGTCTCCAATGAATTCAAATTCTCAAAGATCATCGCGGGCAGAATCTTTATGCTTGTATAGTGAATAAATTATACTGATTAATAAATATTTTGTAACTTAGTATATAATTTACTTACTCATTTTTCTGAAGATTAAGGAAGGTTAATGAGTCACCGTATCCAGTAAAAGAGTCTTCACTTACATAACTTATATTATTGTTTCTTAGATCCAAATGACGCAGACGATGTAGTGGACGCAAAGCATCGCTTGGAATAGTATGAATATTGTTGTCGCCCAATCGTAGATATTGAAGATTTTCTATTTGTAATTGTATGTTAACCATTTCTTAAATGCCGAATTGAAATCCTCTCCCAAAACTTACCTTCTAAACCTCGAAAAGCGTCTTTGTCTATAATGAATATTTTATTTCCTTCCAATTCTAATGAATTGAGTACAGTCAAATGTGAAAATACATTTGCTGGTACTGTGGTTATCATATTGTGGGCCAAAATTAGCGAATCCAAGTTTTCCATTCCTTATAATAGAACTCAATACAGCTTTTCATATAAGTAAGTCAATAAAATACTGGTCTTACCTTCGAAGTCCCCCTCTCGAATGGTCTTAATCTTGTTTTCTTGAATCTCTAGTTTTTTCAATGTATCTAGAATGGAAAGTGATTTCTGTGGCACCAAGGATAGATCATTTCCACCCAAATTCAATCGTTTCAATTTTCTGCAATACAGCAACAAAGGTATGTAAATATTATACTTTTTGGAAACATTCTTGGAGACTCACTTTTCCAAGCCCCTAAAAGCTTCTGGTTCAATTGAATTTATTTGATTTTCATAGAGGGTGAGAATTTCCAAGGTATCCAGGCCTTCAAATGCCTTGTCATGGATGTTTGTGATTTTATTGTGATTCAAATTCAAAATCAAAAGATGATGAAGATTTTTCAATGCCTGTGATGGAACATTTCGAAGTTGGTTTAGTGATACGTCCAGTTGTGTAAGACCTTTTCCTGAAATAAAAAAAAAAGTTCATATGAACTGCAGTAGTCATTATCTGTAATTATAGATGAAAATATTATTTATTATACCTAACTAAAACTGTTGAGTTTTGCAATTTGTGTGTGGCTGTGAAAGGATTACATATTTCCCGTTCCTACAAGATGATCAAAAACTTGGTCTGGACGCGCACAATAATTCAAAAAATCGAACATGTCAACCTGATTTGAAATTCGAGGTAAATTTTCCAAACTTACTGACTTCAAAAAATCTCTAACGACTTTATCGTTAAACAAGTTGGTATTGAGGATCAAAAGATTTTTTTTTTACCCATTAAGTGGGACGCAATTAAGGATATTGGTAGGGATTCTCTTTGCTCATTACCTTCTAAGGAGGTACCCCATGATATACAGAGCTACTCTGTGAATACCACGGCGTAGCACAGAATAGATTTGAACAGGAAGTTGGGTGTCCGAATCAAATCAATGAAATAGTAAAATTTTATAGAGATATCAAATCCATGGAAAAAATGGTTTGTAGCCGTAATTGTTGTTTAGGGATCCCAATGGGAACACTATAGTGCTTAGTATCTCACTAAAAACCCTACACTGCCTACCATACTACCTACCTACTACAAGACAATACCAAAGTTTTATTTAGAGTTCCTGTGGCGACTACCTGAAAAATATATGATTTTTATGAAAAATTTTTTGAAACAAAAAATTACCTATAGTAAGTACTACTTATAGGACTTATAAAAACATCATTGCTGTGCAGTGTATAGTACGCATAACAGAAGAGCATCTCAATTAAATCCTAAACCTCGTACAGACTTGACACCCCAAATATTTGTTCATTTTATTTCCAGTTCAAAAGAATATACATACATACATACCTACATACGGAATACGAAAAATTCTGATATAATAAAAAATGCGCACTGGTAAGTTAACCTTATTGAACAAGAATAATAGACGCGATTAGCTACGCCATTTACTGAACTGAATTAGATACAATGAACTCATTTAGTCTCATAACATGTCACCAAAGAAGTTCTACAAAGGGACTGAATATAGAAATGGACTAAATAATAAACGGTCATTTAACAACAATTGATATTAATTAAAACAATGAAAATATGTGATTAAAACAACATACTTATGTAAAAACATGCGCTGAACTAATATTAGTTAAATTAATAAAAATTAATGTTAATTAAAATGTAATTAATATTTGTATATACCTATTTATGTATAACAACAGACAGTTGTGATCGGATGAAAAAATAGACTCTATCATGAATCCAGAACAACATTAAAAATCAAGGGTGCACTCCCAGTCCCCCCATGTCGGAAAAAACTAAAACAAAAGAGCTTCTAATGAACAGTAAAGTTATATCGCCACATCGCGTGCTCTTGGGTTAGACATGAACAATCTACTGCGAGTGCGACACAGACGTCAACTCATTATCCACTGTCCACCATATCTAATTCCCACCCTCAAGCGACGAACCTTTTCATACCTTTATATGTATATACATTCATATGTATTTTTAATAAACGTTATATGTATTCATATGTATTTTTAATAAACGGAGGTTAGTTTTAGAACTAAAAAAAACAGTGTATGACGTACCTTAATACTATCTAATGAGCATTGATATTCAAACCTGGTTACTTTTAGATATGAAACCTTAAAGAATGGCGGTGGAATTCTGGATTTTTGATGGATTTATAACAACAACATTGTGCTGATGCATCTGCGAAATTTTAAAATTTCCTATACGAGAACTTGAACCCCTATGAATTTAACTTTACTGTTACTGTTACTGTTACTTTTCGTTTGTCATATAGCAGATATTGTAAATTTAACCCAAAAATTGCGCATTTTGTAATCTTACAGAAAAATGTGATATGGCATCTAGAGCCGTTTTTTTTCAGAAAATATAGTTTTACTAAAATCGGCCGTAAGTAAAGTACCCTTAATTTTGTGGGCAGAATGGAAACTCTGATGCGCTTTAAATTATAACCCCATAAACTCCTGTTACACATACAGACAGACAGACAATATTGATAGACCCACTTTTTTTTAACTTGTCCGTCTAAGCTTGTAACCTTAAATTTGACTAATATCTCGACTTAAAAAAAACATACATATGTATGTATATATTTATGTACGTTACACAGAATTTAACTTTTTATGGCAACAAAATAAAATATTTTTGCTTAGGGTTCTGTGTACTCCGATTTTCTAATTAATCATTCCACCTGATCTAACTGATGCAATCGAACGTTGCTGCTATTCAGTTTTATATGGAACAAAAAGTGTACGTGAAACAAAAATAAGCTTAACATCAAACTATGTACATTCGACTCACTGAGTTCAGTAAAAACAATTAATTGAGCTGTTTATTGGTGTTTACGGCTGTGAGGCTCAACATGTGCTCGCATATGCGCGCATATGTAAATATACGATTTTTCAAAAACTTATTACGCAACATACATATATATACATATGTATGTACATAAGTGGGTAATAATCCCTGCGTTCTATTTAAAATTTAAAACAAAACAATGTCAAATTACGGATTTATTCGCTCGCAACGAGAGATGCCGAGAAAAGTACTAATTACAGTTATCGGTTGGAATTTTGAGAACATTATGACATTAGTTTATGTTTCGTAATGTTGATTATGGTTGACTGTTTACTTGCACCTGTATTATAGGCCAAGTATTTCAAGAAGTCGGTAATTAATAACTCGATAATTTAATCAGACTTGACATTATCATGGACGCCGTAACATTTACTATGGAGAACGTATGACAAATATTTCACTATATACATATATAACTGTAATGAAAGAGTTTCTTAAATAACAAATCGCCCTTCCGACACGGCATCAAGTAAGAAATGGTGTTAGTTCAATAAATGGGATTGAAACTATAAGAACAGCCAGTGGTAGACGAGTTTTTGAAATTAATACTCTCGAAAGTTGGAAGACGGTGTCCAACGTTGTTGTGCAAAAGCTAAGCTACAAAACATTGAGCCCTACATGAATAGCGTATTATATAAATTTTTTGAAAGTCAATACCTTTGTTTTGTTTTTCTTTTAAATAATCCGATGTAGGGGTACTTTGTCATTTAATTTTTTTTCTCGACTATTTTTAAAGTATTTTTCAATGAAACAAATTTGTGTGTACTTTACTAAATCAAAACTTAGTTAAAGTTTCTAATAGATCTAAATATATCTACTTTTTGTGTTATAATTAATTTTTGGCGCAACAGGTGCATGGACCTAGCAATTCGTTATTTGAGAAGCTTTTTCAAGACACCCTACTCTCGGATGTTTGTCAGAAACTCGTGAGAGGTGAGGCCGTGAAAACAATTTTTAGGTCGATTGGATGGTATTCGAACCTCGAACCCATTGGTCCGTAGTCCAACCCACTAACCACTTTAACCACGGTGCCACCATCAACATTCATACTTAACTATAATTATATCAAATTTAAATATTAGTTAGCAAATTTGGTTTCAATTATAGAAAACAACCATTTGGTATTCAGTCTTACTGTCTTTAAGAAACCAAACTTCTACAAATCCAAGCATAGATACAAATATGTACATACATATGTATGTGTGCATAACTAATTATTCTTTATGTACATATGTGCATAAAACTTACCCAACGAGCTAAGTGCGTTTTCTTCAATAGCAGCCAAGCTACTGTTGTGTATGGTAAGGTGGCGAATGTCCAATGCCAGAAAAACGAATCCCTGTAATTTTGGCAAATTGTTGTGACGAAGCTTCAGGTAGAATATAATCGGACTTTTGCCCTTCAAAATGCCCATTGCTACGTTGATATGCTGCAGATCTGTCGTCTCACACAATATGTCAAGTCCATTTTTCTTTACAGTGCAAATGCAAGGTGAAATTTCGCTCTGTTCGGGGCATACCTGTTGCTGCGGTGTATTTTGTCCATTTACTACAGCTAACCCTATCAGGAGAACAACGGCCACAAGTCCACCGAAGTACACACTAGCGCTTTTCATATTTGAAATCATCTCTCCAATTTAAAGTACAATTGTGTATCTGCAAATGAACAAGAAAAAAACGAATACAGGACTGCATTAAAATAGATTAAGTTAATTTGCTGAAGTATTCGCCTTAAAAGAGCGTTTAGACATCAATCAGAGCAAATGTTTATATTGTGTACCCAAGCTCCAGCGTGTGTGTCATACTCTATATCCGCTGTACCGAAGGTCATCGATTTATATAGAGTTTATTTCGTGTGTTGCGCAATCCCTTTTTTGTCGAGGTTTATTTACTCTGATTTATGGCATGTCGTTTGAAGGGAAATCTAAATTAGACTCAAAAGACTCACTACTTACTTATAAACGTTTACTGAATTCTGTTGGTGATTCGTATGGCCTTGTCCTCATCGATTCCACAAAGGACTAAAAATCCAGCATTCATAATCAATCACAAACAATCCAGGTATCACAGACAGCTAGACTTTCTGTCAGAGGTGATTTCAAACGGACAAAAGTATCCACATTTAGGAGATGGTCCACCGACTTACTGCTATTCATTCACTGATAGACACATAATTATGATATTTATTCACTTATGATGGCTTCGGTAGCGGATGTGTTAAAACAACATAACGACTGCTGTTTTTCTGTAACGGATAGGCTATGGGGTCAACAATGATGTAAACTTAGAAGATACAAATATATTATATCAAAATCCCATTAGTACTACCAACTACCAACTTCGTTAACTGGTATACGCGAGGGAATATGTATGTATAATGGAGTTCTGTTTTGGGAAAAATCGATATTTTCATGGAATAAAATTGTTGCTTCGGTGACAATTAACCCTCATACACAGGCCACAAAAAAATATTTAAAAACACACTTCCTCGTCGTATCGGTTTCACTATTCACGCTTATTGCATAATGCTGGTCATTAACAATTGGCACCGCTTGAGTAATACACTTTAAACCATGACCATCGTGAGAATGGTAACTCTGTATTTCACGTTTTCCAACAGCGAAACCAACAAACGTGCTATCGGCCGAACCAACTTTCCTAGTATGAGAATTCGTTGGGGGTGGAAGTTAAGTGTTCTGTTCCTATACCATTTATGTCTTGTGCTATAGTAGTACATATTAGTATATCGACATCGAAATCAACGTATGCGTGTGACTGGTGGTAGCTAGCTGTTGATTTTAGTCCTAATGGAAATCGTCCTCGATATCTTTGGCAGCTATTTTTTCTTGCTTTTCTATAATTTATCCGAATGTTTAAGGTTTATTCATATTCACTATGTTTGTGTGATCGAGTACTGGAAAAGTTACATTTAATTGAATAATGCTTCGTTAGTAGTACAACCAGATACTAGTGCATTACACTTAAATTATGATAATTCGCAGTACAGTCAGGCAAGTGGCTTACAGTGGCCCAAGCAGTATAAATTTCTGGTCAAAATTAAAAAAAAAAATTATAGTGATTCTGTTCGATAATGTATCTGCTCGTACATACATATGTATGTACGTTAGGTTAAGTTGGATTAAAATTCGATACCAACTATTGCCAACATATTTAGTACTAGCAGACAAATATATCAATGGGTATTACATGAATCAAAATGTCCAATGCTCCAGAGGGTCAGGTACGAAGGAAAAATTCCGTTTATCTTGAGGCAAACTGATCGTTGGAATATACTTTTAGATAGATACGTTTATGGCGGTCTTTTAACCGAAATAGAGAGCCAGTGATTTATATACAAGTCCTATTTGTTTCCAATAACTTTTTCGCAAGGGAAAATGACTACAATACCCTTTTTCACTTTCTTAAATGTTGGATTTCCAGCTTAACTCTATCCAAGATTAGACCGTAGATATTTTACTGATTTTACTGTAGTGCGCAACTAAAGGTAGTTAGCTTAGGACCGGGCTAACTGAAGAGGCTTGTTGGTTGAGGCCCAGGTTCACCCTGAACTGTAGTGTCACCTAAGTAACTAAAGAAATCTTATCTTTTCGGACATCCCTGCATCTATTAAATCCTTTGTTTCTATCAATTCTTTAAAAGCTCTAGACTTAAGTAGCTGAGCAGTTCAACATTCACGTTTGTTGAAACTTGAAGGAAATTGTAAAGCCGATGAGCTCGTTAGAATAGGAACAAATATACCCTTACACCCAAACTAAATATTGAGCTAAAGGCTATAGCAAGTACAAAATTTGATGTCTCTTAATAGATTGCATAAATACTCTACAATCGATGTCATCACGGGACAATATCTAATAGCCAAGCAAGCCACAAAGCTGGACTTTTCAAGATCGACTTTTGTAGAAGGCGCATGCATAAAGAAGAGGAAGAATCCATTGTTTTCTCTACCCAGGTTTCTCGCGCAGAAGGAAGCTTCACTTAGGAGGCTTCTATTAGAAAAATATATGTACGTGATAAGACGAATACAGATCAATGTATAAATCCTCTTCTGTTTCATCAAAGGATACCAGTCTTCTGCCCCCCCCTAATTCTCCCCCCAGTTTGGAAAGTTTATCCCAAAGAAGATAATCCACATAATCATGGGCAATTATGGTAACAACCTTTGTTGGTCTCCAATTTAGATTATTTTTAGCCAGATAATGATAGGACTTAATCAGTGAAAACAAAATAAAAACCTCTCTTACAGAAATTTACTAACTGGCTTACGACATGAAAAAAAATCATTAATTTCCCAAAAAAAAAAACAAAGAGATTTTAACAATGATCAAATATAACGGTAAGATTCTGACGGATATCCTATCTGGGCATTCCTCTCTCAACTATCACGTCAAGAAAATGTGTACTACCCAATCGGACACGCGCCGACTATGCCTTGAGGACACTGAAACCACCGAACATATTTTATGTCCCCAAAGGTTCCCAAACGGTTTTACCTCTCCTTCTGATATCACCTCCTCCTTAGCTCAAACAATCATAAGCTTCATTAATGAACTTGATTTTAGTTATCTGAATCTACACAGCATCTAAAGGGGGAAGTAACAAAAGATATCTACTTCTGCGATACTTCTTCAAGCTACCACAAATTTTATCACCCCAATTATTCTTAAAAAAAAAAGAATTATGTCATGACATTTTTTCATTTCTTCCATAAAGTTTCAGAAATTCAAATTCCCCTTCTTCGAATACATCCTAGAAATGTTTACAGTAAGTACAAATTAATGAATATTATATCTCCAATCCTCAAAAGGGAAATTTCATCAGCGCCGGGATGTCATTTAGCGGTCGGAATGCGGAGCGGATAAATTCAGAAGTTCGCACTTTTGGGATAGGATGTGTAAAACGAATAAACATTTAATTACTGTGATTATTGCGAGAAAATAAAAAAACTGGGAAAACTTTAATTAAAAATAATGAAATATACAGTGTCGTTGAATTGATTTCAGTTAGGAATGTAATTCAGCCATCTTAAAACCATCTCAATCACATGAGTTCAGATTTTTTGGCGACATCTGTTGCAATGATTGGCGAATGAATAATTAAGATGTGAAGAATAGTTTTGCATCTCATTTATTTTGACAGATTAAATCATACTTGTAAATACAAATACACAAATTACTCGAGAGTATTTAATTAATTATTGATTGGGGCAGTTCTCTTAACAAAACATCGCACCCATTCTTTAAAAACATGAGAACGTTCAACAGCACCATCTATGATCAAATAGCTGATCCTATTAAAATTAGGAAGCCATTGGAGCGCCACCTATGATAGCAGGGCGGAATCGTATTTGATCTAGGACTTAAACCTCGATATAGTACTGCTATTTCGACATAGATCGCGCATTCTAATGAGAAATGTGGCGACGCCTGGCTCTTCGTGCCAGAAGCTCGGGTTTCTTTTCCCACTGTTTAGATGTCGCATAAATCGGAAAAAAGAAATATTCAAAGTTGGGGAAAAACGTTCTCCGGATTCTTGGTGCCTGTCTTCTATTCCACAACTAGTGTTGCACGTTACAGAAAGAAATTGTAATTGTTAAATTTAGTTGTCGTCCATCGAGGATGTGTTTGAAAAATTGTACAGCTAGTACAATTTGAGCACGATTTAGTTTACACGAGAACAAGCCTATAGGTTGAAGGTTGTTGTGTTTTATTTGTTCCAGCTTGGCTCCGACTGCAATGTCCGAAGCATCCGTTGTTAGAACCAGTGCTGCTCTTGGATCTATATGGTGTAGCATCGTAGCTTTCTTGATGCTGTCCTTACACTTGTTGAATGCTTCTTCAGCCTGAGGAGTCCAGGGGACGGGTCGTTTTTCTTGGAATCTTTGACGAGTCAATGGTGCCTGAATGTGGGCACAATTTGGAATGTACCATCGGCTTCGAATAGTTGGATATCGCTTCAACTCGATCCTCTGGAGATCTGCATCCTGTTTTGTTAATAGTATGACCAAGGTAAGTGACCTCAGACTTTCCAAAGATGCTTTTTTTTTATGTTTATAATGAGACTATGTTCGTGGAGACGTCGTAAGACTTGCCGGACATGTTGCTGATGTTCCGACTATGTCCATGTGTCTTTGGAAGGTCTGGGTTGCATTTTTGAGTCCGAATGGCATGACGACAAACTCAAATAACCCAAACGGCGTAGTGACAGCAGTTTTGGAAATGTCATCAGCTGCCATTGGAATCTGATAATAGGCTTTGTCCAAATCTAAGATCGAAAAACAGTTGCTACCGTTTAGCTGTTCGGTGAAATCCATAATATGGGGAATAGGATATCTATCCGGTTGCCTTTGGGCATTCAGACGACGGTAGTCGCCGCAGCATCTCCATCCTCCGGTTTTCTTCTCAACGAGATGGATTGGGCTAGCCCAAAGACTGCTGGATAAACGACAATAGCCTTTCTCCTGGAATTCCTGAAAGTCAATTTTGGTCTGTTTTAGCTTGTCGCCTGATAGCCATCGCGGTCGTTCGGAAACCGGTGGACCTGTTGTGATGATGCAGTGCTGCACATGATGCAGTCTCAAACACAGACATATCCCTAGAACATGGAGAGAGGTCAAGGTGGTGTTCATACCCAAGGCTGAAAAGCCAAGCCACACCACTGCCAAAGATTTCAGGCCTATTAGCCTAACCGCCTATTAGCCTAACCGCCGATATCGATATCTATATTCGCAGCAGACTTCGTCCCGAGGTCATGTCCACAGCCCAGCACGCTTATACCAAAGGAAAGAGTGTGGAAACGGCGCTACACTGCGTAGTCGGCTCTATCGAGAAGTCCTTAAAAGACAAGGAATTCACTCTCGCCGCATTCTTGGACATTGAAGGTGCTTTTAATAATGTCAAAACGGATGCGGTTCGTAGAACCCTGTTAAATCTCAAGATTCACGATTCTCTCACCAACTGGATTGTTGCAATTCTTGAGGAAAGACATATTATTGCAGAACCCGAGGGTACAAAGATGGAAGCATTCGCCTCCAAAGGTAGGTACCCCTCAAGGCGGAGTAATCTCCCCGCTACAATGGGTCATTGTACTAAATGAGGTGCTGCTACAACTCAGGTACAGTGGTGTTAAGGCCATTGCATATGCGGACGACATAGTACTGCTGGCCACAGGTAGATTTCTACCTACACTTAGCGAAATATAAGAGAACGCGCTTAAGATCCTAGTCACCTGGGCTGAGAAATGTGGACTAGCGGTCAATCCCCATAAGACCGAGCTGGTATTATTCACCAACAGAAGGAAAATTTCTGAGTTCACATTACCGTCCATTGGGGGTACACCCCTTAAAATCTCGGATGGCGCTAGATACCTAGGACTCGTTCTTGATCTTGGTAAAAAAATGAACTGGAGACCTAATACCAATGAAAGAATTAAGAAAGCAACTATAGCCTTCTATAAGAACTGGGATCCAAAACCTAAAATTATTCTATGGATGTATACGGCGATAGTAAGACCTATTCTGACGTATGGTTGTCTTGTATGGTGGCCGTCCCCCAGCAAGTCCACCAACTTAGCGGCCCTCACGAGGATCCAGAGATTGGCCTGCATTGGCACCACAAGTGCCATGAGAACAACACCTACTGCAGGACTAGAGGCTATCCTCAATCTACTACCGCTGGAAATTTTTGTTAAAACCTCGGCCGCTATAAGCGCCCTAAGAATAAGTCAGTCAGATAGCTGGAATCATAATGCAACAGGAAAAGTCTATACTACGGATTACCTCACTCCGTTCCTAGATTTTCATAGACCGTTTACTAGCTCGTTCCCAAGCAGGGAAGAATGGAAGGATGGCCAGCCTGCCAGCACACGTTCCATCTCTATCTATTCAGATGGATCTAAGATGGATGTAGGCGTAGGGTCTGGCATTTTTTCTGAACCGCTGGGGATATCTAGATCAGTACGCCTCCCGAAGCATAGCAGTGTTTTCCAAGCGGAGGTCCTGGCAGTGACAATAGCTGCCCGTGAGACTGCGATGAAGGCAATACCACCGGAAGGTATCACCTTTTTCATCGACAGCCAGGCGGCAATAAAAGCGATTACTGCAAATGAAATAAAATCAAAGCTTGTGAAGTGCTGTCGCGAAGAACTCAGGGTTCTTGGAACACAGCACAAGGTTGCATTTTGCTGGGTCGCTGGACACGAAGGTATTTCAGGCAATAAGAAGGCAGACGAATTGGCAAGAAGAGGCTCTGAATCTACATCGCAACAGGTAGACACCTCAGTGTTCATCCCGCCTTGCACATTGAAGCAAAAGGCATGGATCTTGGCCAGAAGTGAGGCCAATAGTAGATGGACCTCCCTGGACACCTGTGTGATCACCATCACCAGAAGCGTATGGCCTTGCTTTGACAAGAGTAGGACCGACCGAATTATGCTAAAGGATAGGAAGTCCCTTTCTGTCCTTATAGGAATTATTATGGGGCATAACTCTCTTCGGTACCACATGAGAAAGTTAAGACTCACGGATGAAGATTTATGTCGGGGATGTGGAGACGAGGAAGCGAATGAGGATACAACCCACTTTCTGCCTGGGCTCATCCACCTTAGATTCAAATTTATATGGCGACACTTTTTCTGTGACCTTGAAGAATTAGCAAACAGACCAATAAATGAAATTTTTAGGTTCATCAAATCAACAGGATGGTTTGGTGATCCACAAGATACAAATCAGTACTAGTGTTTACCAATGGGCAAGGGACTTTTTCCCCTTTGGGTATCACAATGGGTCTGTATTGACCTGAGTGTGGCGAGGTGATATTATCTAGTCGCCTACCCACATACCTAACCTAACTTATACAACTCAGGTTGTATGTTCAAGAGCTTGCGACCGTCAGTTTGGTGGATACAATTGTCACATACTACAATCTGTCCAATCGTTGGTACGAAGCGCGGTTGCATCCTGTATTTCTTACTTAAGAACATTACTATTATCATTACAAACGGTATAAAGAAGTATAAAGATATTTCAATTTCCTTTTCATTTCAGTCAATACTTTTGTTTTATTCGTTCATATCTCTAAAGATAAGTATTGACTTTGTTTGTTATTGATTGGTTTTAGTGAACGGGTCAAAATGAACAAATTAATCACACTTGACATAGCCCTACCTTGTAGATAATTTTTGCTAAGGAGAAACAGATAATAAGACAGGTGTAAACACGGAAGGCACTAGTAATTTGACGGGCGATGACAACCGATTTTTGAATTTATGGAAGGAGCTGGAAAGTATTTTGGGGCCGTTCACTAGATATTACAAATATTTAAATTCGTATTCTTTAGTAAAAGACGAGAACAATTTGATTTTCGTCGGTTGACCGAAAATGTAAAAATCAAAATATGTATATGTTTTCAGATAGTTTATTCTTTTAAAAAATAATGTACACAAAAACAGAAAGATTACTACAATGCTATTCAGCCAATTGCGAATAGGTTGAAACAGTTGTTATGGCGAATTAAAATATAAAATTCTTAAATTTTTTTGAAAAACGTATAATTGCTTCAATATATAGAAATTTCGCAAACAACAGTTGCCAAAGATTGTGGATGAATTATAATAATAGGCTCTTTAACTGGGTAAGAAGTACATCTATCTCCCTTTTAAAATTTGCATTGATGTTTAACTACATTTCCGAAGAACAAAGGCCATATATGTACATACCTTTTATTGTGTCAAAGGTTCGTATTTTTACTTCTCTCTTTGAGAATTTACAAAGAACTTAAGGGAACAGACCAAATCAATGAACTCAGTACGTTATGTACCTGCCTTACCAAAATTAGTGTCTAGAAAAGAACACAGGATTTTTTTTTTTGCATTGATTATTTTCATTGATTTTCCAGAATTCTTTCCAATGAAAAATATTTCTAGTAAATTTAAGTTGAATGCTTCCGTTTTATGTGAGCACATCCGTAAACGTACTCGCTTCACCACTAAAAAAGTGTTGTTGCCAAGCATTGACAGTAACAATTTTTGTCAAAAAGTTATCAAAATTTATTGTTTCACCATAGCTTATAAGGGGTTACATTCAGCCAAATTCATTTTTTCTGGTAAACGGCAGAAATCATTAAACAACGAGATATTAAACTTTCCGGGTTTTCCAGTTGTCTACAAGCTATTTTCACCCATATTGTTACATTTTCATGCACATTTGTTTGGCTTGGTGAATTCACCCCGGACTTGGTGAATTCACAACAACTAGTAATTTGACGGGCGATGACAACCGATTTTTGAATTTATTGAAGGAGCTGGAAAGTATTTTGGGGCCATTCACTAGATATTACAAATATTGAAATTTGTATTCTTTAGTAAAAGATGAGAAAAATTGGAATTGCGTCGGTTGACCGAAAATATAAAAATCAAAATATATACATATATGTTTTCAGACAGTTTATTCTGTTGAAAAATAATGAACACAAAAACAGAAAACAAATTGTTATTGCAAATTAAAATATAAAATTTAAAATTTTTTTTTGAATAACGTATAATTGCTTTAATATATAGAAATTTCGCAAACAACAATTACCAAAGATTGTGGATGAATTATAATAATAGGTTCTTTAAAAAGGTAAAGAGTATATCCATGCCTTTTAAAATTTGCATTAATGTTTAACTAAATTTCCGAAAAACTAAGGCCATATACATACCTTTTATCTGATTATAGAAATACAATAGTTGTTATATTTCGGCATGTACTTACATATGTACATTTCTGTAATGAATATTCTTTTTTATCGAGTTTAAGTTTCTGCGTTTATATCGCCGTTCGAAAATATTTCTTTTATTCTGGATTGATTTGTATTTTTTCAGTGGCACTATTTATTTAATTAGTACGTACGTTTGTATATTTAGGGTGCTGTAAGAACCTAAGTTAAACCTTAGAAATATGTACATACATATATTATTTTTCTTATTGAATAAGCCTTGTCCAGAGCAAAGTTTTTAATTTCTATAAAACAGAACTATGTATTCTATTTGAATATGTACATGCATATGTCAATTTCAAGTAGTGTGTTTAAACAATTCATTTTTGTAATATGTTACCACCTGAAGATAGTGCGATTATCAGGGCAGCATCAGGCATGGTTTTATCAGTTGTTGAGAACATAGCTTAGCTTACCTAATATAAAATCTCTAATGTATACGCAAATTGTATATATTTTTATGTATTTTTTACACTTTCCCTTACTCGAAAAATCGTAAGAATTCGAACGTTAGATTCCTCTAACTCCTTTCCCTCACACAAGAAAGTCGTAAAAGGGAGAGAACAAAACAGGATAAAACATTTTCGTTCAGTACAAAACTTACGACTTTTTACCCCACAAATTTCTGTTGGTATGTGGTGTACAATTTGTCAAACTGAATTGAAATACTGTTCTTTTTTCAGATTTTAGTTATTTTGAAGTGTTTTTGCTGTAGACGTTTCAGAATAGCTAGCATTCGTTGTGCCAAGCGTTCGTATTTTTACTTCTCTCTTTGAGAATTTACGATTTTTAGTGCAGAACATAAGGGAACAGACCAAATCAATGAATAATAATTCAGTACGTCATGCACCTACTTTAATTCTTAATATGGGAACGTAAGCTAGTCTTACGCAAAGTCAATGTCTAGAAAAAAACACAGGATTAGAATCAGGTCGAAAGAATAGACATAACACATGGATCCTAACAATAACCATAAGACCATACTAAATTTTTGTACGTTTATTGAAATCCTCTACCTTTACCATGTTACTTAAATCGAAAAAAAATTCAAAAACTATCATTGAAATGTTGATATTTTTTTTCATTTCGAATTGGTTTTCCAGAATTCTTTCCAATTAACAATATTTCTACCAAAATTAAGATGAATGCTTCCATTTTATGTAACACTAACAAATTGTTGTTGCCAAGCATTAACAGTAACAATTTTTGTCAAAAAGTTATTAAAATTTATTGTTTCACCGTAGCTTATTACATTCAACTAAATTCATTTTTTAGTGCTGACATCTATTGAGAGTAGGTTAGACAAGCCCCAAAGGTTTTTGCCAATGCTCACACGTATTCACAGACGAGAAGCAAATTACCACAAAAACAATGTAAGCAAATGGGTTTTGGGAGGAAAGAGGGACGAAAGTTTAATATCTCTTTACTCAATGATTTCTGACAAAAATTACAACCAGTATAGATCAATCGAATAGCACTTTTATTCTTTCATGAACTCGTTCACGGAACTAGTGATGCCAAACTACGTTTATATGCATACGTTTAGAGATTTCGTGATCCCAAATACACACAATTAGTCTCATGTTACTCGTAGCGGAGGACGTAATTCGGCCCCAGTTGATTGCAGCAGTAGATCTTAACTTCAGACAACAATTGAAAGGAGAAGCTTCATACCTAATAATTATTTATTTTATAATTATATTTGGGAAACCGGAGCTCCTTCCACGATGATTAGTTTCGTAGAAATATCACTTATGCTAAAGCTACTAGCTGCACTATTTCCACTAATTTATAAATCGTATAGCGGAGACGAGACTAAATGTGAAACTCCAGTTCGCCTACTGTACAACAGGACTTATTGGCAAGGAATTTAACAATAATTTCTTAATTTTGATGGACAACACCAGCTTTAATATTAAATTGTAGCCTATTTCAAATAAAAAAAAAAGTTGCAGTTGTTAATGCATTTGTTGTTAATGCTTTGCACGGGTGCAATTTATTCATGAAGAAAGAGAAGTGCGTTAATCAAAAAATATTTTATGTATTTATGTACATATGTATATACATATGTACATACATACATATGTTTATTTTATAACATGACTTTAATTCCAATGGTTTAGGGTGTGCGTTGTTCGTCAGTCAGTCAGTCAGTCAGTTCATCGATAAGGAATTCATCCAAACGAATCTTTCCTTGAACTTGGGTGAATTGAAACAAAACAATTTCAGTACGATCATGAATTTATTGAAGTGAAATAAATCAGAATTCATTGGCAACTTTATTCAACGTCAGTGCATTGAATCTTCTTTCATGTTCATCTGTTGGTCTTTTATCTGCTCTGATCACTATTTTGTGAAAATCCGAAGGTATTATTTCTAGTGCAGTCTTGAACAAATTAACGAAATGATTGTGTTCATGTAAGAGTTGTTACAGTTGTGGAATAATATCTCTCTTTACTAAACGAGAAATGAGACAACGATGATTTATTTATCCATCAGAATTTCTCAGGAAATAAATCTGAAGGAATTTGTGATCAGCATTTGTCCTTGATTCTGTAAAATTTAAGACAAGTTATTGATTTAAGACCTTGTGACTGTTGATATTTGTTTGTATGATGTGATATGTGGCGTAGTCAAAAAATAATTTACCTTAAAGTTGAATTAAAACCTTGTTTTTTGATTATAATCGGCCCAAATATGACCATATTTGTCCATATGTCCATATTCAACATCCCCCAAATAACCACACTAGGATATTTCAAGGAGAATATTCTCCTATGATTCCATCAGATGGGCCATTTCCACACAAAAGCCATACAAAACTCCCGTTGGCGACGGAATTTTGTCCGCACCAATTCAGTACGGAGAGAAGCTCTTATCGAATCCCTAGTGCCTGTCTTCAGATCCAGATATGAATTGAGGTATAATGCATCCCATTAGACTGAAGAGAGCTCAATATAGTGTTCATACCTAAAGCTGGCAGTAGATCTTCTTCAAACCCAAAGACTCAGCTCAGTGTTCCTAAAGGTAATGGAAAAAGTGGAAATAGGAAATATTGCCTTAATTGCACCCCCCTTAAATGACCATATTAATCAGAAAAATCGACAATTACAGCCTTACGTTTGTTTTGGACACGATTGAAAAGTCTAGCATATAAAGCAATCTTTCTCTGTGCCTATTCTGGATATCTTCGGAGTGTTTGACAATAAGCTTTTTTTCAATCTATCAGAGCTGCTGCTAACGCCAAAGGAATGGACTCAGAATAGACAACAAGATGGATATGTTCTATGGTCAGTAGTAGAATCGTTTCTGCCAAGTATGGTCAACTCTCGACTTCCGTTAAAACCACTAAAGGTTACCCTCAAGGTAAGATAAGGACTATGGTCCTAAAACTAATTCTAAATGGTGTATAAACTCGATTTGTCAAACGAAACAAACTATTTCAGGTTAACTATAGACCGCAAACTTAATAGGAAACCTCATCAACACAGAACTACTGAAAAGCTGAAAAAAGGCTTCTATGCCTGTTGCAAGCTTTTCGAAAAAAATATGAGTTGAAACCAAAAATAATTTACTGAACTTTTGTCACCATCATCACCCCAATAATAACATATGCATCACTCGTATGATGGGGACCATTCATGTTCTAAAAGTCCTTCTAGGCCTTCTACCTCTTCATATGTATACCATTAAGCTTGACCTAATACACATCTTCGATACCACTAACCTAGTTGGACATATGAAAGTCCTTAACAGAATTATGCTGCTACCCTCTCCATGCCGAAAAGAGTCAATCTCTGTCGCTCTTATGGAAGTTCACTAACATGCCAAGCATGCAAAAAAATCACTAATTTTCCAAAAAATAAAAAAACGAAAACTAGCCTCAAGGACACTGAAGCCACCGAACATATTTTATGTGGACATTTACATTTAAAAATAAAGTGCACGACTGGGTCGTACGTACTTGCACCGTAATGCTATAAGTGTATAATTTTATCAGAATTAAAGTCCAAGTCTTGCTCTTCCCAGTAAAGTAGGCGTGGCATTCCACGTTTAGATGGAATAATAGTCATAACATTGTAGAAGTTTACTCAATGTTTTGTTTTTATAAAAATGCCCATAAAAAGTGGGCATGGCCAGATAAGGTGTTTGAGTGAATTATAGAGAATTTTAAGGCATATTACTTTGATTAAATAATTTTTTCTCAATTTCTAGTAAAAATTTCTAAAAAAATAAGTTTTATCAAAGTGGGCGTGGCATTCCAAAATTTGGTACGCCATTATTTTGCACTTGTCTTATAACCTACAAATAATAATTTTTAGCCCAATCGCCGAACAAATACCAGAAAACAGCTGATTTTCAATATTACCGTTATTCGAATTTTTCGTGAAAAACGTGGTATGCCACCTCATAGCATATGCCCAAACTAACCCACACATCAAATTTTATCGAAATCGTTAGAGCCGTTTTTGAGAAAATCCATTTTAACTGAAATCGGCCCTAAGTAAACTACCCTTAATTTTGAGGTTAGAATGAAAATTCAAATTTCCCCTCTAGGGAATATCCCACAGACCCTATATATGAAGTTTGAAGTAAATCCGTTCAGCTGTTTAGGCTGTAGTCGAATATACAGACAGACAGACAGACTGACAGACTGACAGACTGACAGACTGACAGACAGACAGACAGACAGACAGACAGACAGACAGACAGACAGACAGACAGACAGACAGACAGACAGACGGCATTGGCGGACCTACTTTTTTGGACTTCTCCATTATAGTAATGTCAAGTTTGATTAAAATCTCGAGTTCCAAATTTTGCACGAATACAATACTTGCCCTATAGGTATAGGTGCAAGTAAAAAATAAAGTGCAGGACTGGGCCGTACAAACTTGCACTTATACCTAAAATTCTTGTGTGTATTTGAGGTAAGAAGAAATAAACAAATATATATATCTACATATGTAGGTTTACATACATATGTAAGTTGACTATAAGTAAACCTTCGTTCTAAGCAAATTGGCCAAAAACGTTAGATATCATCTGTAGGATTTGATAAAGCTCTTGAAAATCAAGCAACGTCGTTACTATGTCATATTCCTTCAGTTTCACTCATAAATTCATTGACTTTGAAAACCCAAAGTAAGTCCCTAAAAATGTAACAATATTTTTCTCTATCAGTCTTTTAACCAATGAAAATGAAATTCGGACGTATCCAGTAGCACGTGCGCATCAATGAAAACCTGTATCGTAAGGAAAAAAAAACGTTTCCATGACAACAGCTGTGTTCTAGAGTGTTGCTTAATTTAGATGTGATGTTTCGTTTTCTTAAAAATGTTGATAGTTTCACTTTCGACAACAGATGCCATAAAAGAGCATCTTTATAACAACTTCCAACTTTTTGATTCTGCAACAGAGCTCCACTGCCAAATGCACATGTATTGACTTATCTTAAACTATAAAATAAGGAGCATCTGTGGGGAAAAGCTTTTGCAATGGAATATAATTTTGAAAATCGGTTCAGTAGGAAGAAGTAGGGATAAAATTCATATTTGCCTATTAATATGATATGAAAATCATGTTTTTGTTAAGCTGGCTGTAAGGAAAGTGGAATTTTAGGCAATTTTGACGAAAAACGTGGTTTGCCATCTTATAGAGTTTTGTAAAAGAAGCCTAGATATGAAAATAAAACAGTAATGATAGATAAAAGTTTTTGAGAAAGCGTATTTTTATGAAGTTGACTACAAGTAAAGTACCTTTTAAAACAGTTTTGGTCAAAAACGTTGTATGCCATCTCATAGAGTTTAAAAAGGCTTGCTCTAATATAAAATTTAATAAAAATCGTTGGAGCCGTTTTCGAATAAATTGGCTCCAACTGCTCGATTTCGCGAAAAATACCGTTAAACTAACTTTTGACCAAAAATGTGATACAGTTCCTGATAGGATTTGAGATGTTTAACCATATGTCAAAATCTAAATAAAATCGTTGAAGGCACTTTCAAGGAATTTGGCTTTTAGTCACCTTGGTCGTAAATACCATTATATCGGACCCAGACCAAAACGTGGTGCGCCTTCGTATTGCATTACTTTGTACTAGTCAAAATATGAAATTTGAACTAAATCATTGAAGCCGTTTTCTCACAAATTGACTTGTCGCCAAGTTGGCTACAAGTAAAGTTCCATTGTTGCCAATTTTGGTAAGCAGCACGATACATCATCTGATTGCAATAGACTAGACTAATTCAAATATGAAGTTTAATCAAAATCGTTAGAGCCGTTTTCGAGAAAATCCATTTTAACTGAAATCGGCCCTAAGTAAACTACCCTTAAAATTAAAATTCCGATTTCGCCTCTAGGAAATATCACACAGACCCTATATGTATATGAAGTTTGATCTAAATCCATCCACTCGTTTAGGCTGTAGCCTCGTGCACAGACAGACAGACAGACAGACTGACTGACAGACAGATGGCATTGACGGACCAATTTTTTTGGACTTCTCCATTATAGTACTGTCAAGTTTGATTAAAATCTCGAGTTCCGAATTTTGCACGAATACAATACTTGTCCTATAGGTACCTATAGGTGCAAGTAAAAATATCTTACGGTAACTTTGGATCACAGACCTAATTCATCTAGATGGAACCACTGATAAAATGATTAAAAAGAGAGAAAAGAAGAACACCACCCTGAAACTTTATCTTTTATTTTTTTAGCACTACGCGACTTTGAAGAAGATTGTGGAGATCGTAGGCGTTATTATGAAGGAGATGAGTCGAACGAATATCAATCGAATTTTGTTTGTTGACTTTTGTGAGGCTCTGGAACTTTTTGATATGGATCACGCAGCCATTAGATTTCCTGTGTTGTAATTATTCAATATAAAGAAAATATAAAGAAATAAAGTGCACGACTGGGTCGTACGTACTTGCACCGTAATGCTATAAGTGCATAATTTTATCAGGATTAAAGTCCAAGTCTTGCTTATCCCAGTAAAGTAGGCGTGGCATTCCGCGTTTCGATGGAATAATAGTCATAACATTGTAGGAGTTTACTCAATGTTTTGTTTTTAAAAAAACACCTTTAAAAAGTGGGCGTGGCCAGATAAGGTGTTTGAGTGAATTATAGAAAATTTTAACGCCTTTTACTTTGCTTAAATAATTTTTTCTCAATTTCTAGTAAAAATTTTGAAAAAAAATAAGTTTTATAAAAGTGGGCGTGGTATTCCAAAATTTGGTATGCCATTATTTTGCACTTGTCCTATAACCTACAAATATTAATTTTTAGCCCAATCGCCGAACAAATGCCCGAGAAACAGCTGATTTTCTATATTACCGTAATTCGAATTTTTCGTGAAAAACGTGGTATGCCACCTCATAGAATATGCCCAAACTAACCCACACATCAAATTTTATCGAAATCGTTAGAGCCGTTTTCGAGAAAATCCATTTTAACTGAAATCGGTCTTAAGTAAACTACCCTTAATTTTGAGGTTAGAATGAAAATTCAAATTTCGCCTCTAGGGAATATCCCACAGACCCTATATATGAATATACAGACAGACAGACAGACTGACAGACTGACAGACTGACAGACTGACAGACTGACAGACTGACAGACAGACAGACAGACTGACAGACTGACAGACTGACAGACTGACAGACTGACAGACTGACAGACTGACAGACTGACAGACTGACAGACTGACAGACTGACAGACTGACAGACAGACAGACAGACTGACAGACAGACAGACGGCATTGGCGGACCTACTTTTTTGGACTTCTCCATTATAGTAATGTCAAGTTTGATTAAAATCTCGAGTTCCAAATTTTGCACGAATACAATACTTGCCCTATAGGTATAGGTGCAAGTAAAAATCTCTTAGGATCTCTTAGAATTTCGCTGCAACTGGCTATATACAGCTCGAATGCAATGCCCAAAAAAATCAGACTCTATAGATCCAGTTATTGGGATAATCCTAAAATCCCTCATTTGATACCTATCTCAATCTGAATAGCACACTGACGGTTCAAACATGTCAAATGGGGTAGGAGTCAAATTTCCGAGTTATCTGGGTCAATTATGACAATTTACTTCTATCTTCCGGCAATGAAGCTGCAGACGAGCTTGCCAGATCCGTTCGACCCATTTGTGTTTTTCCCATAAGCCAGATTAAGATACGGAACTGCCAAACAAATTTTAGAGTTTGTTATAAATACAGAACATTTCTCGGAGCAGTGAATCCAAACCAAACCAAACTCCACTTATACATATCTTTCGTCTTACCTTTATCTACCACCTCTCGCGAGCGTCTGATAAACATCCGAGAGCACAAAAATGCTCGGTCATAAAACCGTGCGAGTTCCGAAATATAAAAGAGTTAAAAATCCATCATGTGGATTGTTGGAAAAACGCGTCTTTTGTTCAAACTCATCAAATTTTGGGTCGTCATGCCGATTTTGACAAAAATTTGTTGTGTGTAAACCGCTCGATGAACAAGATCGTTCAACACCTAGCATTTCAGTTTTGATTAAATTATCCTTTTCAGATCCACCACATTAAGTTCACAGGAGGAAACCTCGTACAGGATCTGGAAACAGATTTGGCGAAGCACCTCCCTCCCTCTGTTTAAAGTAATTGAGCACGTGGACTTAAGCGAGAGAATTGCATTCTATGATGTGATGCAAACCAAGTGTGAATTCTATAAACTCAACAATATTGAATGTACACATTCCATTTTCTTTGCCGTTTCAGACGGAATCAATACATTCTCCAATGAAGCGCTAAAGAACCAATGAAGTGTATGGACTTGATTCTTTACATAACCAAACAAATTAAGTCCTCACATTCATCAGCATTACTTCTCGTAGCATGTCCCCATCCTACATATTTCGAACTGCCAAAACACAATACACCATTTTGCTTATTCATGTGTAACAAGTTAAATATTGAACATTTTAAAGCCCCTCCGAACGACATTGCATCGCTACCCCACATTTTGCTCAGAATTAACTTTTGACATCTTTGCACGCACCGCTAAATTACAGCGCAGTAAATACCAGCAGTTTTCCCTTAACGTCTCTGCGAATACTGTAATTGCGCCCCGTTCTTTCAAGAAACGATAATCACAAGGATTTTGAGAAGTTCTTCCTAATCGAAATTCCTTTTAACGCCGAGATCCCTTAAGAATAACCCCATGACTTATTGCAATTGAAGAAACAACAGACTTAATGCCACGCACAATCCTTTGTAACCCACGAACAAGATGCCACCAACACTTCGTTCCCCGAAAAAGCTAATGCCGATGCGGTGTGCTCAAATGGACACGTGCTCACAGGATAACCCATTCTACAATTACCCTTTAATACATATAATATTGTAATTGCAGTGAAATTACTCTCACGTGTGTGTAACCTGATCATCAAAGAGAAACTGACACTTTCGAAATACTATGCACGGACTAAACAATGCAATTGATTTTGAATTTATGTAGCAAATTAGGGAGCTGCGAATTTTGGCCTTTTTTAATGGGGGCATATCAGCTTGCGAGGGTAAGAGTTACCTGATGCCCTGCTAGTACGTGTTTCACTTGTAGATTGCAATGTGACTATATGTAGCTGATAGATGAACCGTGAAAATGTATCTTGTTCTTGTTGATTAAATGTGTTTTCTTGACTTCACCTCTTAACGATAATGTCTGTGTTGGGATTATTTTTCTATGTATGGTAAGGTTATCTTCATTTTGGTTTTATACTCTTTCACTAGGGTTGACTTAAGTTCACCATGTCTGGTTGAATAATATATTCCCAATGAAGCACTTTAACACTTGTCGATTTCTGATCAGTATCAGTGCTGTCGTTTTTCAAATTCGAAGGGTAAACATTTGATTTTTGGGTAGCACTTTTAAAAACCTTTTCTAATGCATGTAACGTCAATGTCAAATGTCAAAATCTAAATCAGAAAAATATTACATTGTATACAATTTTGGACGACTTCCCACTATAACCGATCGGCTAAAAATTAAGAAATTTCAAATTACTCTAAATTTGTTATCCAAATGTAGCTGTAGCAGCTATTTCGGTAGTTTTGTTCGGTACCAATGTGAATATATTTTCACTCTTCAGAACTTATACATATATGCATATGGGTATGTATATATGCACATGAGTATGTATTTGAATTACTGACAACAGGGGATCTTTACTTGCTATGTTGTTTTATTATTTTTAATAGAAAGTATGATTAGGAATATTGTGTGTTCTCTTTTACTCTCTAAAATGTTTCTCCATGTCTTAATTATATTTTCACTCCCATTTTTAAAAAAAAAACCTTCTCAAATCGTTAAAAATATGGCTCCAAAACGGTCTATCACAGTCTAAAGAAGTTGTCAGTTTCAATGGAAATAGTTTGCCAATCTGGAAGGGCTAATGAATTATACCATTTCCCATTCTGACTCTTTTAGTTTTTACAGCGCCATTTTTTCTGAATCTGATAGGCGTAACCATAATACCGCTTAGTTCTTCAATCCGTATGATGGGATTTCGTCGAACATGATAGGCTTTTCATCTTGTAAGCTACATATAAGTCTTCTTTCGGAATATCTGTAGCTGCTGTTGGGCACTAACTTAAACTTATTCCCTTTCCATCGTGTGGCAATATTTCGCATTGTTTGAATTCGACGTTTTCAAAATAATTAACACAATTATTCCGCGTTCTTGAAGAGTACAGAGACCCACGTTCTGTCATAGTACGTCATATGCTTTTGTTTACTGTACAAATGTGAAAGTCGCGATATAAGGCGCAGTTTTTATTGACAGAAATTATTGACTAGGCTGATTACGTTTGTGTCACCTTGTTGTATTTGATCTAAAAACAAAGAAACACTACCACTTTGGTTTATTTTTGGAGCCAACATCAGGACTATGATGAAATTCCACAAAATGTTTTAGGCAAATACGGAATATTATGTTAATTGATGAAAGTGTTCTTTCTGGTGTTTGATTATTTGCTGTTACCACCACTCACAAGGTATTTGGTGGTGGTGACTTAAGAAATAGTAATACTCTTAGTTGAAACAATTCACGTAGTCTACATGTACCTAAATTCGTATTCACCCCTTAGCAAATTTAGTCTATTTCTGTTGAGCAGGGTGAAATGGATTTTTAAATTTCAACCCATAGACCAAGTGGAAGAAATATATGTATATGTACATATGTATGATTCAGAATCAATTATGTTTAACGTTTATTTATTTTGATTCTTAATGAGCCAATAATATACATATGTACATATGTAGTTTCCATTCTTCTAGTTGATCTTGGGAACAAATTATTCTATTTTGAGCTCTAAAAATTATCGCTTCATATTTTTTTGTATTTCAAAATCTTTCTCAGCACGCTCCATTCTTAGAATTGTGAGGAAATTATAATTTACACGGTCATTTATTTCCTGCCACTGCATTTTTAGATTTTCAGTATATTTACCGACAGTCCATTTCGAGATACGGTTTAGATACTGTGCTCTTAGGTCTTTCATATAAAGTCTATACATACATATGTATCTCGAACTTTTGTTGAGGGATTTATGTAGAACTTATTTACTCAAATTTTACTCTTGCATAGTGCTAACACAGTTTGAATATGAAGTCGGAGAAGAACGCGAAATAGTAAGTTTTTCGGTCTTAAAATGTCAACCTTAAAAATTGATATAAACCAGAAATGACTTTCTTTGAACCAAAAATTAAGGGAACAAATCTACATGGTCCCAAAGTTAGTTAGAATGTTTGATCGTTCAATCTAAATGTTCATACACAATGACGAACCAGCTCCCAGATCTCCAAGATTGTACTCTGACTGCGCCGTTTCTTCTTTTTGTATAATTTCACAATATTTCAGAATCGAAATTGACGTCTTCTGCAATGGAAGTGTCATTTTACATTTTTGATACAATTTAAAGTTTGATGAAATCGCGAAATGATTACTTGTGTATTATTAATTCAAATCCGAGAAGGAACATAGCGCGGTCAATACACTCGTACGCAGGCATGTTTCCTGCATCCCCCTTTTTTCGTTTTTACTAACCAGTTGCCTTTCACTTTTTTAATACTTTTCCAGCATGACCCATTACTATTTTAGTGATCATTAGTTTACGTTCCAGCCTATCTGCGGATGTGCCATCAAATTACCAATATGTATCAATAGATTCCTTCCTGAACCGCACAACACGAATTTTGAAGGTTCTGCTGAGTTTTATTTTGCCATATTCGACATCCATGATGTTCTCCTTCTTATATTCTCGAGTCCTAGAACAAATGAAAAAAAAGAAAATGAAGCAAATGAGAAGATGACTAAAGAAATACATGTGATGTAGTAAATATTAAAAAGTAACATTCCCAAATATCACTAGTGAGGTCAAATCACTTCCGTATGTACATATGTATGTATGTACGAGGATTAGAGCTTTTTTCTTATATGTATATATTTTTAAAAAGTTTGTTTTTTTTTATTTTTTTTTAAATTTACGTCGAAAATGTTATTTAAAGCTCCTTCTCCTTCGCAAACGATATAGCAGATCTGGGAAATTATACTTCGGGGATTTATTATGATGAATTGGTAGAGCCTTGAGTTTTTTATTTTACTTTAAATAATAAATCCAATCCTATTAAACTATCTCACTTTTAAACATTCCTACCTCCTCATTTCCTACATCTTAGAACCTACCTACCTACTATGAAATAACAATCCAAAAATAACCAACTAGATAAGTACGGTCTAGTCCTTTAATTTTACGTATTTCTAAAGCCATTGTACTATGCTTATAGAAGATCAATTACGTATCACTCGACGCATGTAGTTATCAAATCAAAATCATTTACACAAGGAACCTAGCAGTTCATATTCATAATTCCAACGACAATACGTTACGGTACATAAGCATGCAAATAGATTTATACATACTATGTACGTACATATGCACATACATACATAAGTACATCCGCAGACATTTTGTACACACACACAGAGATTGAGTTGTCAAGTTTCTCAATAACCATCGAGTTTGATGTGGCGTTAATTAACATAAGCCACATGTTTACTTTCAAGAAACAATGTTCCTGGCAGAAACTTACTAATATCCAAACCGAACATCAAATTAAATCAGGATTATCATGAGGAGTTCTCAAAGTGAAAATCCTAAGGCCCTCAATCTTTCACTTTTGAGTAGGATGCCACTTCAAATTGAGTGATTGTTACAGGGGGCATACATCTCCAGACAAGGAATTTCACTCAAAAAGGTGTGGTCAACCCAAAACCCTCCTCATTTAGTATATATTCGAAAACAATACATGCATACATAGTACATTTATTTTATCCCTCTTCTGTCGACAATGTTTGTCCCCTTCCAACAAAAGAAAAAAGAAAAACAGAAAATCTACTTGATATCAGTGCAATATGGTATAATGAACACAATCCCTGTACGCGACTACCTACCTACAAACAATGTATGTATGTAAGTATGCACTACAGTGGAATCATAACTCCTGGTATCATATACCTACTCTTTTGTTGTAGCGCAACGAACTGCGGAGAGTGGCTAGGTAGTTACGTGTGTAGCGTTTGGGTATTAAAATGACACATTATGTACTGGCGCACAGTAGGTGTCTATCTGAAAACAAGCACATACCGCGCACAGTGGCGCTTGAATGTGTAACCACACCCCCTATCTGCAGCAATGGCACATATAACCTCCGGCTATGATTCCCAGATAATGTGTACAGAGGCGCACATTTCGAACAAAGAAATCTGTTACAGTTAAAGTACACGCTGTTCAATAGAATTTTATTATTAAAATCGAAATGAAAACGCTTTGGAAGGGCTGGATTGTTCACTGGGAAACTCCCATTATGCTCCTGAAATAGCAAAAAAGGCAAATTATAATCCAATTTGGGGTCAGGAGTTTCTTCTGCGGTTTCGTGTCTCCGTACAGTGTGAGGACGAGCTGGAGACGTGACTGCTTATATATCGTTAGTTAGGTAGAAAGAAGTCCTACCCGCCAACGATGCTGGATTTGCTTTGCAGTGATAGGTGTCAGATTTACTGAAAAGGAACTTAAATTCCGGATTTTCGTTTATAGTGGTAAGGAGATGGGTAGACAGTTGTCTTTATGCGCATTAGAAAATATGCCTATCATGTTTCTAAGGCAGGTCGTGTTTCTCTGTTCCTGTTAACCACTAATTCATTATTTCTATTAAGGGTGCACCCACCAACGATTTGTAGAATCAGATAGATTCAGATAGGATGTAGGATGGGACATTTTCAATGAATGGAATTTCAAATAAAGGAATGTTATCAATAAATGATTAAGAACAGGATGGTGTCAAACGTTTATGTCCTTTCTTTCTTTCATTTCTTTCTTTACACTAATCCTTGATGTAAGAGCCACATTACCAGGGTGGTGAAAATTATTTTCCTCTACATATTAATAATTTATTACAGGTTTGGTTAGTTGTTAATAGTTTCTAGGTATAATTGTTTTGGAGACTAATTATATATGTACATTTAATATACTACCTGGAAAATTAATTTTGAAATTTAAATTCGATAAATATTGTATATATTCGAAACAAACGAACTTACCAAAATGAAATTATATAAAATTAATGAGAGTTTGGAAAATTCTTAAGACGAGTTAAATTTTGATCATAGATGTCTACCAAATTGTAGAAAATACCTGCAATAGGTTTCTATAATTAAAAAAAGAATTGAAAGCTTCCAGACAAATATAAAATTACATTTTTTGTGTAGAATACACATTAAACCATCTAGCGTTCAAAATAAAATATAAGCGCTATCTATGCACTGAAGTATTACATAGTAAGTCAACAACAATTTTACAGTTAAATATCAATATTTATGCCAAAATAAATTAACTTAATGCGGTAATGTGTGCAAATACAAATATTAACATGTTTTATTTAAAAAAAAAACATCTTAGCGCTACCTTTAAAAACTCTTTATTTTAAGAATGTAGGTATCACTCAGGTCTCAGGTCAATGTCAAGTTCTTTTCGAGATTTGATTGTTATTTTTGATGCTTTCTAGATTTTGAACTGATCAGTGTATATCTCATACGGGTTACGGCAACATTTTTAGAACTCAGGGGTATAATTTTTATTAAAAAAATAGATTGATAGAAGAGCCGTTCATATGCAAATATGAACCTTTACTTCTTAGTTGTTGCTTCTTGACATCGGTCCTTTGGGCCTATTTACTTTCGGTTCTAATCAAGTAATTGGTTGAATGTCTTGCGCTTATGTTAAAAAAAATTCAAAAAATAAATAATACCTAGTTACGATAGAGACATCAAATATAACATACATAGAATAGATACGTTAAGTATATAAAAACAGATCGAAAGCAAAGGAAACCATATTCAAAATGTGGAAAATGGAACGACTTCTTCTGGATAAAACAGAACGACCATAAAAACCAATCTGGCAAACGGAATGAAAAATTTAACATAGAATATGATGCCCAAAAAATTCTGCCCATCTGCCCAAAAACTGGTGACATAAGGACGGACGGCCATGATTCAATCGTTTTCTCTATTGATACTGATCACGAATATACATATATACATACGTATATACTTTATAGGGTCTATCTCAATTATTTCTCTATGTTACAAACTATGTATTAAACTTAATATATTTTTAGAGCCATGTTCGCCCATCCGTACGTCACCAACTTCGTTCTGCACTTATAATCTATAGCTGCTGTATGATGCCACGTAATAATATCTATTTCCCATTGCAAGTTTCTGGTCATTTTCACACGGAAAAGTCGATTTTGATACGCCATATACGCCATCCGTAGGATCCTTCCAAAAATATTCTGTTAGTACGAAGGAAGAAAAATGAATTTCAGAGTTTACATTTGACTTAAAGCGTTCAAACTCGAATTGATTGGATGATAATGGCTTTCTCATTTTAAATGTGGTAATGATGCCGAAATAAACAATGAACTAATACGGCAAAATTGATCTTCGATCTTTTTAGTAGGTCAGGAACTAAAAAAATGAAAGTACATCATGAACTAGTTCAATGGGATGTAAGCCCACAAATAAAAGTGTGCGGCCTTATGTTTGACAAAATCTAAGTACCGTTTTAAGTAAGTCATTAAGAACAATGTGATATAAGATATTTAATTAAATTTGATTGTACTTTTACAAGTGCAATAATGAATGTATAAAGATGACTTTATTATGTACATATATATATATATACATATGTATGTATAGTGCACGATTGGGTCGCACGTATCTCATACAAGGATTAAAATATAAGTTTTGCTCTTTTTACAAATAACGCACAGTAGGCGTGATATTCTGCATTTTTGATGGAATTATAATGATAGCACTAATTCTACATATCTAAGAACTTTCAGAAAATTTTTTTTTTTATAAGAACGTATTCAAAAAGTGGATGTGAGCATACCAATAATGGCAACACTTTCAACGTTTCAGAAACAACTTCCGTAACGGTTGTTTTATGCGAATGAAAGTAAAACAATATTTGTAGGTTTAACGGTAAATATGTTGTCCACATATTCTAAGTAGAAAAACAGTCCAAAAAAGAAAGGAAAAGTGATCACTTGCAATCGATCTGTTACAGAGTGCTGAACAAGCTGGACAAAAAAATAGCAACATAGAAAATAAAAAAAATAAAAAAGTTGGAGATAATCTAAATAGCGGTAAATAGTGTGCAGTTGTCTCTGAGGATATTCTATACTACTAGATTTTATTTTATCACATTTAGCAAATAACAAATATAGGCATAGGAAAACATTGCACAGAAGCTCAGCGTGAAGCTATTTTAGCGTTGCATAATCGAGGTGAATCCATGAGGAAGATTGCAGCAACCATCGGATGCTCCCCAAGAATGGTCTTCACCGCTGTACATCAACGAGAGGGCGTCCCTCTAAAACATCCAAGAAGGACAAAAAACTGTTGGTCTGAAAAGCACAGAAGAGACCGGGCTAGAAATTAGTACCAGAACAGTCCGATGTATTTTGGTGGATGCGAGACTATACGCTAGAAGCCCAAGAAAAGTGCCACTCTTAAAAAAAGTACGCCTCCAAAAGCGGATTGCTTTCGCCAATGTGGAATGTACTTTGGAGTGACGAAACAAAGATTAATTTGTTTGGGATGGATGGGAAAATATTTGTCCGTCGCCCAGAATTTCAGGCCTACAATCCAAAGTACACAAAACCAACTGTGACGCATGGTGGCGATAGTCTGATGTTGTGAGATTCTTTTTCGTGGTATGGCGTTGGGCCAATACATCGCATATAAGGTATTATGATCAAGGAAGGTGGTCAGGTGCGAACCGATAGGGTAATGTCTTTGGACGATCCTTATTGGCAACGCTTCAAGAAGACTTACTGCCTCCTCGTGGCGGCCGCCGGGCAACGGCTCCTATGCTAAGGAAACTACCCACAATCAGGGCAACCTGCTACTGGCTTAGTGCCTCTCTGGCTGACCAGTTTGATGGGTTTGTGGAATTAGCAGAAGGCCGGGTAAAGTGGGCGACGATGGGGAAAAAATCCTATTACCAAATCCCTAATCCAAGGTGGAACAGCATACGCCGATGGATGCATGGCTAAAAGGGGGTGCTTAGTCGCTAGTATGCGAACTCCGAATACCTAGCGCGCTTCGGTTTTAAGTCAGCCTTCCTGTGGCATACCGGGGTCCGCCATGGGCGACCTCCTTTCCTGGATACTCGTGGGTCCAACATTCACAACATCCTTTCCACAAAGTCTGGCTGCGGAAACGTGTCCCACAGATCAGAATCCCCAACCTGCTCCCTCGTCTAACAGCGCCATTGGGCATGTTAGTCCCGGCGATTCCAACACAACCACAGCTAACCCGGCAACAACATCTGTCCCTTCGACCATCAGTACTACTGGGCATGGTGCTCATAGCGGTTCCGGAAATCAGCCCAATAAGCAGGTCCCACGACCAACTCCTTCAACCAGTAGGGCCATAGGGCATGAGGTAGCACTAGCTACATGTCTCAAACGACCGGCGCCAGTGGGCACGCTTACTGCATAAAGAAGAGTCGGTCAGGAACAGACCAAATCCGGCTGCTTGTCGTAGAGGAAAAGGCCCTGAAAAAGCCAAACTACTCAGACAAGCTAGATCCTCTAGGGAGGACTAAATTAGCACCATTAAGGTGTTAAAGGCGGACCTGCATCACGCTAAGGGCGCGTCCGCTACCCTTAGCAAGCGGTTCGCCGATGAAAATATAACCCTTGGCCTTATCCAAGAACCTTGGGTTATCAGCGGACACATTAGAGGTCTATGGAATACGACAAGTAAGTTAATTTACAAATGCGGGGAGTCAGTGCCAAGGGCGGCCTGCTTGATCAGCAAAAATATTAAAATTCTCCCTATTCCAGAATTTATGACTAGAGACCTGGTGGCCCTACTGGTAGAGGTTCCGACCGAGAGGGGAACACAGAACATCGTGTGTGCCTCGGCATATTTCCCCGGCGATGACAATGACATTCCGCCCACAGAGATCCAGGAACTAATACGACACTGCCACAAATGCAACCTGCACCTTAGGTTGCGATGCGAATGCGCATCACGAGATCTGGGGCAGTAGTGGCATCAGTAGAAGGGGTGAGTGTCTTTTAGAATATCTTATTAGTAATCATGTAGATATTGTGAATAAAGGCTCTAAACCAACCTTCATAAATGCGATTCGCGAAGAGGTACTTGATCTCAGACTCGCTAGTCTATTTATTTCCAACTCAGTTGTAAACTGGCATGTGTCTGACGAAGCCACACTGTCCGACCACTTGAACATCAGGTTCGACATTCCGGGCAGACTGACACATGATTCTTCTAGATACGATCCCAAATCCACGGACTGGAATCTGTATCGAGGACTTGTCCTCTCAAAATTAGATACGCTAATCCCATCTATTGCATCCACGTGGGACCTAGATGAAGCAGCTTATCAATTAAACGATGTGTTGCTTACTTCCTATCATAGCAGTTGTGTCCCCAAAACCAGTGTGTGTAAACGTAAGGTTCCCTGGTGGAATGACCAAATTGCTAAGCTTAGGAAAAAAGTTAGAAGACTCTTCAACGCTGCTAAACGCACGAAGAGTTGGGACGAATATAGGTTCGCTCTCACTGAATACAATTCAGAATTAAGACGATCCAAACGCGCTACATGGAGAAAATGTTGTGAAAACATTACTGACATCCCAGTAGCGGCACGTATCCATAAAGCACTTGTAAAGGAGCATGCAAATAGTGTAGGTTTACTCAAAAAGACTGATGGTACCTACACGTCGGACCAACTGGATACACTTAGAACCCTACTTCATGTTCACTTCCCAGGTTCGACCACCTGTGCACTCCGCACACACTTGAACGCATCTGACCATAGGGTCTGTATCGCCAGTAGAGTGAACAGTTTATCTGGTAAAATATTCAGTCCAGATAAGGTAAGATGGGCCGTAGACTCTTTCAAACCATTCAAAGTCCCCGGCGGCGATGAGATTTTTCCAGCTCTCTTGCAGAAGGCAGTCGATCTCATCCTGCCGGCCATTATCGCTTTATTTAGAGCCAGCTATAACTGGGGTTACATTCCGTTTACTTGGAGGCAGGTGAATGTAATCTTCATACATCATCTAACATCTTTTGTTCTCAAAACTATGGAGAGACTTATTGATGTTCACATTAGAGTCTACCCTCTACACTCAAGCCAATTTGCATATAGAAAAGGGTATAAAGGTAAATCAACCGAAGCCGCTCTTTATTATCTTGTCCAGAAGATAGAAGGAACCTTACGTTCCAAGGAAATAGCCCTATGTGCATTCTTGGATATTGAGGGTGCTACGATTCAATAGCAAGGGCTTTTAGTAGCAGAGGTATCGAAGATTCGACCAATCATTACTTCCTCCTCCGAATAAGTGTCTGTATCTGTGAACGCAGTTAAAGGTTGCCCCCAGAGAGGCGTCCTTTCTCCACTTCTGTGGTCACTAGTTATCGACACACTTCTAGCAGATCTATATAGATCAGGCTACATCGTCATTAGTTATGCAGATGACCTGGCGATCATCGTTAGTGGTAAACACGGCTTGACAATTTCTAGCGTCACGCAGGGTGCTTTACTACATGTTTAAGAATGGTGTAATAGCGAGAGTCTCTCCATTAACCCTAGCAAAACCATTCTAGTGCCTTTTACTCACAAAAGATTGGTCAATCTGGGACCTATCACCATAAAAGGCACCAAATTAGTTTACTCCAGCGAAGTCAAATATCTCGGAGTCATCCTTGACAAAAGACTTAACTGGAATTCTCATATCAAGTCCGCAATAGAACGCGCCACCAGGGCCATGTGGGCCAGTAGACGCCTCTATGGTAGAACTTGGGGTCTCAATCCTAAAATGATTCATTGGATACATAAAAAAAAAAAATGATCAAGGAAAAATATGTAGAAATACTGAAAGGTACATGTTATGCTGCCATATGCGGAAGAGCATATCCCATTAAAATGGCGGGTAAAGGGTGTTGCTATTATTTTGGCCATAGCTGTATGTACATATATGGGGCTAAAGTGAATTATAAAGAATTTAAAAGTCTGCAAATTTTACTTCAATCATTTTATGAAGTCCTTGCATTCGACTTATAACCCTAATATATTCATTTAAGCGCATTTACTAAAGAAATAGCAGAGAAATAATCAATTCCCGAAGGTACCGTTATTCGTATGTGGCATGACATCCGTGCTATCAGATTCCACTGCTATATACCACCATAGTTACTACCGTCGTTCGACTATCGTATACTTTATTTAAGACATGAGTTATTAGAAGTAGGACATACTGGGAATTCTCATCAAACTTTCAAGACTAAGGCAGGGTCTTGAAAAAATAGCAGTTCGACAATGAATCGATGCATCCGGATCCTTGTTATAAGATCTTAATTCAAAGATTTAACCGACCAGGCAAGGACCTTCGTTGAGTAACTTACCTATGAGTACCACGTACAAAACTTGAGCAGAATTCGTTTAAATTATGTTAAAGAAGTCACATCTCGGAGAAGTCATTCGGAACCAATATACCCAGACGGATAAGTTAAGTAACGAACGCATAGGAATTCATCTTTGCTGGAGCGCTTGGAATATCCTTAACGTCTTTTTAGATGGCGATGTACTCCTTCTCTACCTTACCGTTAATATTGTTTAATAATGTTAAAATATTTACATATTTATAGTTATGTATGTAAAAATTACAACGGCATTTATTGATTTTTTTATATATTTTGCTATAAATTTAATTTCGATACAACCACCAGATGAAGAAATCTGTTGTTCCGCTAGGTTTTGTTTTGAATTTGGATTGATGTGATAGACCTGCCAATGTTGCGGATACCAGATACCACTCGCAAAAAGATTAGAGAAACGTATTTATTTGTAATGACTTTATGCGAAAGTAGCCTAGCGCCACTAGTCTCCTCTGCAGCGAAATATATTGTCGAAAGATCAGAAATCCAGAATACGCCGATTTCTGAAGATACTACTATACCTGCAATTATATCGACATTTTGGCCGCAGAGACAGCAGTAAATAAATAAATAAATAAATAAATAAATAAATAAATAAATAAATAAATAAATAAATAAATAAATAAATATGTTGGAAGAATAATTTCGGTACAACTCTTAGACGTGTATTTGCCAGCAGTATGCAATATCCTGCAGCAAAGATAAGCTCACTGCTGTATTAGACCCTAGTATCCCTAGTATAAATGGATATATTTACATACCAAAGTAACATTCCTACCACTGTATAAAAACTTACAGGTATAAATTGACGTCAAAATTTAATTTTACGACCAAATGTATTTAAACTTTGAAAATATATATACGTGTTGTGCAAAACAAACGCATCAAATTTAGCTTGCACAATTAAATGTAAATATTTTTTTTTTCAATAGACTTTCTAAAAAACTAAAAATGCACAAATATGTAATAATGAAATAAAAAAATTATAGTATATTTTCAAAACCAATAATAACTCACTTACAAGAAGCCATAACAAAAACAACAACATGTTATTCATGGCACTGTGCAAAACTAACGCAACAATGTCTTGAATTTCAAGAAATAACGCCAAAATACTAGTTATACTTTTCCAATTTCTCTTATATTCTTAATCAAGGGGATATCTTTGTTGTCTGGGGACCTACAATTATGCCTCGAGATAAATTAACTGATCACATCAAAAATCAAATAATTACTAAATTTTGAAATGCAGATAGTCAAATTTTTATTGCTAAAACATATGATATAAACCGATCCACTGTATCCCGATTAATTAAAATGTATAAAGGTATATAAGTACCTTTGGGTGGTCAACCTCGAAAAACGTGGGAGAAGAAAGATAGAAGAATTTGTCATTTAATTAAAAAAAAAATCCATTTGTGTCTTCCGGAAACACTAGGGCATCACTAAATTTAAGTGTCCGTCCAAGTATGGTTAAAAGAGGAGCTTTGGAAAACGTTTGGAAAAGTTACAGACCTCCGAAAAAGGCAATCGTTAAAAAAATACACTTGCAGAAAAGGTATTTTTCAAATATTTCGTTTTAAAAGTCAAAACCTAAACAAAGCAACTTTTTTTTTAATCATTAAATTCAATTTCACAAAACGCATCTGAATTGGTCCATAGAAAAATGAAAAAGTGTCCTTTTCAGAGAGAAATCTAAGTTCAATTTGGTCAATTCAGATGGTATGTGCACAGTAAGAAGTCGGATGGGAGAAAGACTAAATCCTCGGAACTGCAAAGTCTCAAAAAAAGCATGTGGTTGGGGCCTTATGGTGTAGACATGCTTCTCAGCCAATAGTGTTGGATCCTTTCACGAGATTGTGTGGATAATTGTTCGTTTTGCATACAAAACTATTGTGAAAATGCAAATGATGCGTCATGCTGAATGGAATATGTCACTTCGATTAGTGTTTTAGCACTATAATGACCCGAAGCACACATCAAGCTGATAAAGGATTGGTTAAACGACAATCGAGTGCAAGTTCTGGATTGACCAGACTTGAATCCCATTGAAAATCTCTTTGGAATTCTAAAGCGACGAGTTGCAGGTCAACGTTTCAAAAATAAGCGACAGGTGCTCCAAACATTAAGGACTGAATGCAAAAATATACCTAAAACCATCATTTCAAACTTAATATCTTCAATGCTATGTAGATGTGCTGCAATTCTTAAAAATAGAGGCTCCTATACCAAGTACTAGATTTGTTGCGTTAGTTTTGCACAGTGCCATGAATAAAATATTTTTGTTTTTGTTATGACGTTTTTATAAATTAACTATTATTGCTTCTGAAAATACACTAAATTCTTCCTGTTTCATTACTAAATAAATGTCCATTTTTAGTTTTTTAGAAAGTGCATAGAAAAAAAAATATTTGCATTTAATTGTGCGAACTAAATTTGTTGCGTTTGTTTTGCACAACACTGTATGTACATATGTACATATGTATGTATGTATAAGTATGTATTTTTTTTACTGATCAATCTAAAGAACTTTTTGTGCCCCGCTGTCATCACTGGTAACAAAGGTGAAAATATACATCTTAATACTCCAGCCTGGACAACAAGTATTAAAGATATCAATCTAATAAAAGCTTAAATCTACCCCAAATAATACTCCAGTTATTTCAAGCAGGTCCCAACAATGGTTCTGACTTACAGGACACACAATTTTTGATTTAAATTGGTCGCCTGCAGCGCTTTTTCTACCCACTAAGTTATTGGGCAGACCCACTTTTCATTCGAGTGGATATTGATTCTGTCACAAACTTGACAACTCCACATAATGTATGTACAATAGCATACGCATAGGTAACATATAAAAAATATATTCAATTCTATTACGAGGTTATCTCAAATACTCTTAACGATCAAATCTAATTCCGATCCCTTTTTGTAATTCAGTTCAAGTTTAACCGTAATTTGTTGTCAAAATTGAGGATTCAAATTTTATTCGTATTAGAACGATGAAATGGGAGCAGACTCTTCCTTGTTGTCCTGAGGCACATCCCCTTGTGCGTTGTTCTCGACCTTCATTGTATCGAATGCTAGCTACGGAGCAATATCACCAGCAAAGGTTCCACGACCGACACGACGCCGCGTCAGGAAAGGGATGGAATTATTTTGTAAGTTTCCTGCTACGAATTTGCAACAAATCGCTGTCGCTCTTATGTGGAAACTGTAAGGACAGACTCATACTCGTACGTGTGAGTCTCCGAGGGTGTGTAATCGTTTATTATTATTTTTTCCTTGCCTTGCCGCTGGGGGAAGATAAAAATGAAAAATATGAATAAAACATTCTATTGAACGTAAATTAATTTAATGGAGACATTGTTGGTTTCTATTACTATCCTTCGCCTAGAACTGGTGGACGTTTGACAGTTCACAGAAACATTGCTATGTTTGTCAAGAGTAGGTTTACTTAACTTATGGGAAAAATCGATTTCGGTATGTCTACCTTGAGGACAACCAAGATTCGCTCAGATATGTTAGTGTATACCTATGTATATCAAAACTTAATTATTAAGTGGTTAACCACAGAATTTCGATAATTAGTGTACATTGAAGGGGACCGAGGTATAAGGCTCAAGGCGAAATCACTCTATTGCGTATCCTGAAAATTCCATTAAAATGTGAATAAAATTGCTTCTAGTATAAAGTTCATCAAAGACCCACTGAACTTCCTATCACATTCAACAGGATGGAAGTTATAAAACGTCCGCAATTTAAGTGAATTAAACTGATTGGCCTTTTCAGAAATAAATTAAAATAGAGATTACCTTTTGTGCTGTCTTACTTGTTCAAGAGACAACGCAAATTAAGTTAAATCGCTATTGTGTTTTTGCCATTAAATTTGCCCTCAAACGATTGTGAGGAGTACAGAACAGATAGGCATATGAATCACACAAGTAAATAAATGCAACCCCTTTATCAAAGGTTCTCTGTTCAAAGCCGTACACAGTACAGGAGACAAGTTCATACGAGAGCACGGAAATGCAATGTTGCCGATTAATAGCTTGCTCGTTGATTTTTCTATCTGAAGAATTAATTCGATCGTTTGCTTAATGCGCTTATCCTAAGTTGTTCACTTCATGAACTACTACACACCCCTTCATGTAATTTTATAATATCTCTATCCGCATCAGTGGTAATTGATTTTGATTAGAATATATGTACATACATTGTATGTATCATAAATCTTTGGAGTGCTTCAGGTTTTATGAAACGGTAAATGTCATGTGATTAGTACAACCAGTTGAATCACACTGCTCTGAACCGACTCGAGTGGCTAAGTTGATTCGGGCTAAATTGTTGCAACCACGATACGTATGCGGATATTCAAAATGTCGCAAAGACACGGAAACACTGTCAGGAATTTTGACGTCAGCCACCTACAAACTACAATCGAAAGAGATCGCATTTACAAATCGAATTTTCCTTAAAATTTTACAATTTTTTGTATGGCACTGGGATTAAGAACTAAACTCTCAGGGCAATTGGTCATGCTGACTCTGCTGTGCACTGAAACACTTACTTCGACGGAGTATGTCAAAAAAGGACGAGAACTGGTCCCGCTCTCTAAAAGCAAAAGAGAAAACAAAAGAAACTTAGAAAATACAAAAAGCGCTCTACTGACAACTGGTAGGTAGTTACATATACTTATGTATGAAAAAAAAAAAAAAAATACTTGTCGCAACAGGTCAATGGGACCCAGGACTTAGCTTCTCACAACCATTCGTGTTGTGAGTGTTATATTGTTTACACGTATGGAAGGGGCCTACTGTTTAATGCCGTATCCAAAGGGCAATTTCTTATTTGAAAAGCATTCTCAGGACAGTTGTATTCTCGAAAGTTTGTCAGACTCTCTAACCACTGAGCCACGGCGCCCACAGTCTGACTTAACTTCTTATAAGAGAACTGCTGTAAATGTCCGGTCATATAAATGCTATTATAAAAACCATTGAAATGTCATTTATAATTCATATAATATGTTTATCGATTCATTATAAATGCTCATTATAAAAAGGATTTCTTTTATTTAAAAACAAAGTGGTTTGTTAAACATCGCTTTAGTATTAACGTTTGGTACAGATCGGCATAGTAATCTTGGGTAAAAGACAACGACGAGCTTGAAGCCGTGAAGATCATTAACGAAAACCTTGACTGCTACAATTCAGATATAACCGCCATAAAAAAAAACAAATCAAAGAGCTAAAAACAGAGCTTATTGTTTTTATATTTTGCTTCATATTATATTTTAGCATAGTCTATAAATGGACTCATGAATAGACTCGATGTATTCATTTTCTTAGCTAAAAAAATTTGTGTCAAATATGTCCATTGGAACTGTGCTTTTGGTCCCACAGTTTTCTTCGGATCACAAAACGTTTGTATTTTTAAGGTCGAATTCTGCGAAATAGGTTGTTTGATAAAACACTATAACATCATCCAACAAGAAGTTTCATTTTATAGAAGGCGCAACATTTTCATGAAAAGTGGTCATATTTTTTTTTTATCTTAAGGTAAAAATCTCTCTACGGTAAAAAATGGAATAAAATATCTGTCAAAAATCTGCCTCTTCTCTGCCTACAGATAGTGCATGAATCATTGGTGGAACATCGGGATAAACCATAAAGGAAAAAGACTAATTTGTTCCATGAGGACCCGACCTGAGTACGTGTTTGTTTACGTACCCATGAAATGGAAAGGACCTGATGATTAGATATGTAGCGAAAGTACGGAATTGTTCTTGGTCTTCTAGCTTCAATTCTTGTTCCAATTGGACCTCAGAGCAATGCAGGCCAAATTCTTCATGGAAAATCCGATGGAAAATTGTTACGGATAGCCCCAATACGTGTGATCGTCTCAAAATGAACAGTAAAAGTCTAAGTTAAAAAATTAAAAAAAAAAAAAATTTGAAGCAGTAGCACTACTCTGATGATATGTATCTGCAACTTTAATGCTTTGCATACATTTTACTTTGCATAAGTATGACGTTTCGAAATCCATTTTAAAGAAAGCAGACATTTGCCAAAATGAAAATAACACTTTTTAATAGACAAGTAATAAACATTAATTTAAGAAAAAAAAACTTTTTTGCTAACTTCTCTGGAGATTCATTTCCTGTTTGCAAATGTCAAATAAAAGCATAAAAGCATTATCGTTGCGATCGATTGTTCAGCTGATGTGCATCGATAACATTTGGGATTCGTTTGGAAACTTGCGACTTTGTCAACATTTTCTCGTATGACATTTTGCATTGCATCTAAGATATATCTGATACATTTTGGAACTCACCCATACTCTTAGATAAGTTGGCAATATTTATAACGGGCCTTGTCAGAGGAATAAGAGTTGAAGTCTTCATATAACAACTAACCTGTCCGAGACGTTTAAATTCACTATAGCCATGCTAGCAGTCGCTTGATTATAGTCGAAAGCAGCACAAACATTAAACATTACGAAACGTTGACGCAAGACAAGGGGGGAGAGTAGCAATACTCGCATGCGGAAAAATTTACGAAATCTTTTTGTTTATTTGGGATCTGCATATGTGTGTAATGTGTGGGCGTCGTGGCTCAGTGGTTAGTGCGTTGGACTATGGAGCAAGGGGATCGAGGTTCGAATCCCAGTCGGAACACATAAAAGTTTTTCACGGCCCCACCTCTTGCGAGCGTCTGACAAACATCCGAGAGTACAACTGTCCTGAGTAAGCTTTTCAAATACAGAATTGCCCTTCGGACACGGCATTAAACAGTAGGCCCCTCCATTCGTGTTAAGAATCGGACATTATTCTACAATTTAAGTCTTATGGTGCGTCAGAAGATTCGAAGATTTTTGAAGCGACATCGACATCGAAACGAGCAAGTCGAAAAACTTCAACCTGCTTACTAAGTCTAAAGAGACTTAATGTTGTAGTGCATGCCATTTCCACAATAACCCATTAGGCTCGAAAGTACAATTTAAGGTAAAATATAATGGTAATTTAATGTCAGGCTTACATATGAGTTCATTGAGCAAGTCAGATGATCTTTATATAGAAACATTTACGATAAACTACAAATAAACACTTGAAGGAGAGCAACTATGTATATTCTACAAGAGGTAAATTACTTTATCTTCATTTTAAATCACATGGAGACGTTTTCAGTTTCCACATACTATGCCTTTGGTTACAAACCAAGAAATGCGCAAAAATGGCTTCCACTTTAATTCGGAAACAAGGTTAAGTCCTTAAGAGAAGACAATTAACAACGATCTAATTTTACTTTATTTCTTCATTTTGTTTTATTTACCATCTAAGAAGACTCCCATATCATATAAGATTGTTTATTAAAAAAAACAATGCTTTCAAATAAATTATCGCACAATCTAACTTATAGTCTGATATCGTTCTCAGTCGGAAGTGGAGTGTGGGAAGGTCAGTAGAATGCCATGAGGCACGAATGAATTCGAGTACACAATATCTACTAGGTATTTAAGGTGACAGAAATTGCTTGGGAATGTTTTAACAAATTGTATAGAGCAGCATACTTACTAAATTTTCATGGTAGTATCGTAGATGGATATTGTTTTTTTAGAACCCGCCCAGTAGAAGTACTTTAAATATTTTTGAACAGAAGTTAATGCTTTTTCAATAATTAATAGCAAATGTAAGCAGTGATAGATAGTAGATCACGAATTTAAACAAATTGATAAGGGAATGGCAATGCCGGTAACTATAAAAGGGGGTTATTTCTCCGTTTCTGTGGACTTAAATCGTAATCAATATACTAATCAGTCTTCGTAGATATGACTATGGTCTTCGCGCTCGATTGTGCACTGATTTAGTGATGGCCTTGTATTATCTGAAACACTTGTTTTTACATAATTACCGACAGCCAGAATAAGTGAAGCCACTTTATATAACGTCTCTATCATGGTAATGTTAAATTTGTTTAAGATCTCGAGTTCAAAATTCATACGATGCTAATAAGTAGGTGCAAGTAAACACTAAGAACTGATTTGGGTTAACGCCAGTTTAAAAATAATATGATAGTAGGAAGGTAGGTAGAAGAGAGTGACTGCATGTGGATTCAAGGCTACCTGAAAATAAAGACAAAAGTTAGTTTCTAGCTTTGGGACAGTTACCCGGCTTCCCTGAACCAACCCGAGGATATTCAGGATGGTTAATGGTGACTTTTCTAAAAGATCACCCAGAACTTCGAAGTGGTATTCACCGAGAGCCGTTTCCTAATTCTGCATAGGATTGGATATTTGCATGGAAGTGAGATGTGCTCTCTTCTGCGTCTCTATCGCCACAGCCTCGCCAAAGGATAGTTTCTAATCACATTCGTCTACGGTGGACCGCCATGAGGTTATGCCGTTGAATAACCCCTGGGATGAGTGTTAAGTTGAGTTTGTTAAGCGGCAGGATCTATTTAGTTTTGACGTTATCATATTTTATCCAGGTTTTTCTGAAGACACAAGATGAGAGTACGCTCCAAATCATATTTGCTAGTCTCGCTATGGTCAGTAGAACACAAGGAATGACCATTGTCAGGTCCAGTTCGGAACCATTTCTTGCTAATTCGTTCCCTTGAATGCCGCTGTCTCCTGAAAAGGAGTGTGACGTTATGGTTTGCCATAAGCGCTGCGAGTTGTTTTAAATATTTTAACAACTATCTTTTTGTAGATAATTGATTATTTAATTGCTTGAGCTGTTTAATCATGAGTTATATTTTTATTATTTCTTTTATCACAAAAAGAAGAAACTCTTTTTGCATGAAAAAATCGAAAGACATGATAAGATGTGTCCAGTAAGAAAGTAATGAATTCACTTTATATTACTGTTAACGTCGGAGAGTATTCCTACAAGAAGGGTGTCTGTGTATATCAATATTTATATCACCTTATCAAACAGGTATTGAGATTGTTCCGAGATAGTAAACCCGCAATTACTTGCAGGAAAATGTCCCTGTGGACAGATTGCAGATACATATATGAAAACAATATCTAAGATTAAATTATCTATTATTATTTTTAAAATAACACAATCAACACAATTCAGATCTGGTGTAATCACATCCACGACTCCAAGTGTATTCGACGACGACTGCACCTGATGAATATTCTTCATTACAAACATCAGAATAAGGAGTATATTCCGGTAAGAAATAATGGCACAAGTCATGGTTAAACACCCAGATTTCTGATAAAATTATAATTTGAGGCAAGCAAATCAAAATTATTAAACATTTTTATATTTAAAAATCGTTAGAGAACCTAATATGCGTTACCTTTTTGTGACTTCTAATATTAAGATTTGAGTTTAACATCTAAGATCATTCAAACTCTTGACAAATTTCTTTTTCATGTGGGTGGCTCGCCTCATCATAATCACATCAGGACGAATTGATAATTTGATTTCTTCGCCTTCTTCGCCTCGCTTAAGAGAAGTTTCGTCTCCTTTGCCCAGTCCTTGATGTATGTAGATATAACTCATGTTAATGTTTTCACTCGAAGAGAATATTTCATTTGCATCCTTTTACATATACGGCAGTCATACCTTTTGCTGCGTACCTGTAGGAGTTGATGGCCCTACAGTTAATCCAATCCTCTCTTGGGAGGGAGATTGTTTTAACGGTTAGATTAAAGTCGTGAGATGGTGATATACATATGTATAATCTGTCTCTGTGAGTAAGAATGCCTATATGCGCAATGGTACCGTGCCCCGTGTCGTCGTCTTTCCACAGGACGCTGCCTTCTTCAAGCGTAGACGTAGTGCACTCTTTGCGGCTATTTCTTTTAGGTGTAGTTCTTACCGGATGGCTGAATGCTACAGCAAAAGGGTAGATACTGATTGGCGTCAACTTGGCGACGTCCAGTGCTGTAACTGTTACTACAAATCAATTGTGCTTATTTTACCTCCAAGTGGTAGCCATCGCGTGCTGGTTGATGTCCATCCGGACGCGGCTTGCTGAACTTATAAGCGCGAGTGTTGAATAAGAAAAAAATGCAACACTCTAAACACGTCAGCGGACGAACTATCACGATGGGGTCAGCGGTGGCGTCAGAGCTTCAAGCGAAAGCAGAAACACACTTTATTCGGACTACTTCGACATCCTCGGAGCCCAGGCCGGTAAGGATCTCCAAGAATAATTCAGGTTTTTGGAAAGAGACGGTGGCGGACGAGCCTTTAAAAGGCCAACGGCAGCGCTCACATCCCCAAAGCGGGCTACTGACATCGGTTTTCTCAACCGGCCCCTCGTCCTAGGGGTTTGAACAAAAGCCCTCCAGGTTTGGGGTTGTTCCGTCGGGGTAACTTCCATATCACGTAAAAAAAATCACATTGTACACGCCGGTGCTGCTCAAAAACTTGAATCTGTCCTCACGCGGTACAAGGTAGATATTACCGTGATCAAGGAGATACGATGGATAGGATCAGATACACAAAAGCGACAAAATTGCGACATTTATTACAGCTGCCACAAAAGACTGCACATGTCAGGATGCGGATTCGTCGTGGGAAATTGGATACACTCAATGATAATAGACTTTCTTCCGATCAGCGATTGCCTGGCTGTGATTCGCATCAAGACTACATTTTAGAACATCAGCATAATATGTGCACACGCCCCTACCATCGAAGCTAAATGCTCTATAAAGGAGAACTTTTATGACCTTCTGGACGGAGTCTACGAACCCTGTCCAGAGTATGATGTCAAAATCGTATTCCGAGGCTTGAATGCCAAAATCGGTAAGGAAAACATCGTCTCCACGATACGACAACAGACAACGGCTTCCGACTAATCGACTTTGCAGCAGCGGTGATAAGGTGAAAAGTAGCACTAGGTTTCAAAGACTACGTATCAGCAACCTGGTTATTTCCAGATGGTCGAACCGCCAACCAAATCGAGCACGTGCTAATCGATGGGAGGCACGCATCCAGCATTCTAAATGTGCAAGCGTTTAGAGGACCAAATGTTGACTCTGATCATTATCTTGTTGCAGCCAAATTTAGAGCTCGACTGCACAGAAAAAGAAATTCAACGTTGGAAGCCTTAGCACGGCTGGAGTAGCAAGAGTCTACAGAGAGCGCCTGAGAGAGAGTCTCCGTTGTGCATTTATCTTCCACAAAAGCCAACAATCAGTGGAGGTAGCCGAGACCTCATTAGGTTACCAACCGCGTACGTCGGAAAAAGGTGATAGAAAATGCACACCTACAAATGCTGTAGTGGAAAACAAGAGCAGCAAGGGAAGAGTATCGAGCCAGAAGAAGAGAAAATAAAAAGATCCTGCTTAAAAAGAAAAGGGCCCACGCAGTCTCCCAGCTCAAGGGTATCGAAGAGTCTTGCGACAGGAACAACACCTGCATGTTTTTCAGGAAAGCCAAGCAGCTGACAGCTGGCTTTAAGCGCGTTACGCAAGCTCTTCGAAATAGTGAAAGAAACCTAGTCACCTAGTAACAAGAAGAGAACCCGCGTCCAGTCAATGAAGAAGACATCTCCCCTTCCAGTTTTGATGAAGTTGGCTCAGCTATCAAAAAGCGGAAGAACAACAAAGCAGCTGGCTCTGATGGTCTACCAGCCATGCCCGATGACTGGACTATTAGCTCTATATGCTCCATCTTCAAGAAAGGCGATTCTATGTCTTGCAAGAACTACCGAGGGATATCTCCGCTAAATGTCGCGTATAAGATCCTATCCAATGTATTGTGTAAACGTCTGAAACCCTTCTGCAACAGACTAATCGGCACGTACCAGTGTGGCTTCCGGCCCGGCAGATCGACGATCGACCAAATCTTTAAAACGAATTTCAAGCCGAGACTCACCATCTCTTCATCGACTTTAAAGCCGCATGCAACAGCATTCATCGTCTTGAGCTCTACAAGGCGATGGCCGAATTCGGGATCCCGGCAAAACTGATCCAGCTGTGCCGCATGATGCTGGAAAACACGCGCTGCAATGTGCAAATTGGGAACAGCTTCTCTGAACTATTCTAAGGAGATGCGCTTTCGTGTGACTTCTTCAATCTAGTGCGCAGGGCAGGTGTTAACATGGAAGGCACTATCTTTAATAAATCCGTCCACCTGCTGGGATACGCACACCACATCGACATTATCGGTCGCTCCCAGCGCACCGTTATATAAGCTTTTACGGCAATTGAAGAAGAGGCCAAACGAGTTGGGCTTGAAGTGAATGAAAACAAAACCAAGTACCTGTTATCAACCTGTTGACAACCGTAACTTTGAGGTAGTTAAGGAGTTTACCTACCTCGGATTAAATATCAACTCCACGAACGACACCCTAGTGGAGATTCGGCGAAGACTTACCCTAGGAAACCGCTGCTACTTCGGTTTGGCAAAACAAATGGGTTCAAAGCATTGATCCTACCAGTGCTGCTGTATGGAGCCGAGTTCTGGACGATAAGCAGGAAAACAGCACATTTTGGGCACTTTCGAAAGAAAAATTCTTCGTCGATTTTTCGGTCCCGTATGCGAGGCGGGCGAATGGAGGAGAAGATATAACCGCTAACTCTATCAGCTGTACCAAGATGTGGATGTAGTTCAAAAGCCAAAATACGTCGACTACACTGGCTCGGCCATATCGAGCGAATCGAGAATAATGCTCCAGCAAAGAGGATCTTCGAATCACAGGCCCCAGGTTCGAGACGACAAGGAAGACCGAACCTCAGTTTTAAGGATCAAGCTATCGCGGAAGTCCAGAGCGCTTGATCTGGACAACCGGAAGCAAAGTGTCCAGGACCGAAGGGAATGGAAGGCTACCGTGTCTTAGCAGGGACTCTTAACGAGTCGGCAGCCTATTAAGTAAGTAAGTAGTTCCAACCGGCTTAGTACAAGTATGGTTTCAAGGGGTGCGGTCGGTGTGGTTCTTATGGCGGTGGTAGTCCCTATATGTATATACAAACGCTAATCTTTGTCAGTGCTTTAAGGTAAGTGGTCTTATCTGTTGCGGGCCATCAATATACACATATGTATCTCTAAAATATGCACGTATATACATATTTTTATTTTATATAATCGTTTTAGTTAAATAGCTAACCCGAAAATTACTCTACGGATAAAATTCAGTCATACATATATTCAGAAATAGGTACAACATTTCAAAACCAATTGGGTACAAATTTTACTTGTACCAAAAGTAAGAAAATGGTATTTACTTAAATAAAGTACTTTTTTTTTTGTTTATGGACGGGTAAACTAGAGCCTTACCACTCAAAAATGAATCAATATTTACTACAAATATACATAAAAGATTGGATTAAGACTTGCAATCTGGGTTTAGCTATTTGAGGTAGTCTATCGGAACAAGAAGCTTCGAAAAGTTTTCTAGTACCACTATAATAGTAGTTCTATTGTAAAATGTGTTGGAAATAAAGTAACATATTCGATTTTCTTACAGGTGTTTTTATACCCTATCCAAGAGTATACTAAATTTGATACAAATTTAGTTTGTAACAGAGAAATAATCAAAATAGACCCTATAAAGTACACACATACATATGTATGTACAAATATTCGTGATCAGTATCAAAAGCGAAAACAAATGACATGTTTCCGTTCGCCCGATCATCTGTCCACATGTCACCACTTTTTAGGCCTTACATTTTAGCTAGGAGGGTAAAATTTCATATCTGACTATCTGAAAAATAGGAGTACAAGCGTAAACATTTTTGAAATCTGCTCGCTTTTCATAACATCACTATTGAATGAAATCGAAAAATTGTATAAAGTAAAATATTTAGATATTTGAATTTTCTACATGTCGTCAATACATTAGTTTTGGTCCATTTAAAAAAAAAAACAACAATTTTGATGACATTTCACATGAAATATCAATAAATATTCTAATATATCGATGCAATTCCATATACACGCTATATTTGTTAAATCATATATTTGTTTCACCCGAAAAGAGCAGTAACAACAGCTTTCATTTCAAAGCAAATTTAATATCTTTCAATCTGTTGGGAGGATCCTCGTGTCAAGAAAATCTAACACAGAACTGCACTTAAAAAATATCACTAGCACAGTAAACAAATGATGGATTAATACATACATTAATACATTAATACCTCAACAACTTTAAGAAAAATGTCAAAAAAAAGCGCCGAAAATCTGGGATTGGATGAAAATTTGTATTTTCAACAGGATAACGATCCCAAGAATACGGCCCACAATGTACGAATGTCGATCGCTTATAACATCGCACATACTCTAAAACACACTCCACAGTCACAGGACCTCAATCCCATTGAATGGATGGAATGAACTCGAAAACCGTATCAGAAAGCAGACTGTGTCCAACAAAGAGTAACTGAAACAGATCCTTAAACTGGAATGGAAAAATATTACATCTGATTACACAATGCCTAAGAGATTAAGGGAGGTTATTAAACAAAAAGGGTTATCAACTAAAAACTAATTTTAACTGTATCTATAACTTTTGTGTAACATCTTCTTACTGTGTGAAAACTTCTGTCCACACTAAAATGTTGCGTTTTTCAAAAACAAATAATTATTTTTATTTTTTATTTCTGTGTTAGTAAGTAGCTTAATATTGAATAATTATTTTCCCAAAAGAGAGAAATATAATTCTTGTTTAGTCTTAGTTTAAACGCTTATTTTATTATTATATGACAGTACATAAATTGGCTAAAACATACATATGTATGCATATATGTATGTACACATAAATGATACATTTCTACGGAGTAGGTAATCACATGCATAGATTACATTTTTCCTCAACTTTCAACCTACTACGCACCGGTTAGTCGTTAGCATTTTTCTTCTTGCTTTACTCACAAAAACAATCTACAAGCTACCGTTCATCAACCATAGAAATCAGCAAGAGGAAAACAAACGTCCTTACCATTCAAAAATATGACTTTATGAAGTCAACATTCTCGCAGACATTGCCCATGCATATATACATACATTTCACAACTACACTGACGAATACAATGCTCTCATATAGTTACCAGATATGTCAGCGAATTCTGCAAAATATTATTTAATATATTGAAATCCGCAACAATTTTAAATTACATTCCGCATTTCATTTATTATTGATGCACATACTTCGCAGCCCGTAGTCGTCAAGCTGAAGAGTAGAGCGCAACGATTCGCTTCTATCGGCGCGTCCATCACAGTGACGGTAAAATTAAAGCAGATACGCTCAATTTGGACTCATCTGAACTCGCAAATGTCTTCATAAAAGTTTTCTTTTGACTGTTCTGATGGATCGGCGAATACTTCTCCTTCTACGCTTGGCATACCTACAATCGTCCTACACTTCTTGTACCCCCTCGCAGGAGAAGTGTTGCATAGAGGATCGCGGCGCAACTGCGCCATGTCATCAACGCCACAGAATCGAGTACGACGAAAATATTCTTAATTTTTTGCCAGTCAATTATTTAAACAATGCGTCATATCGATATACATTCAATAAACGTTTTTTTGTTTTTGTTTTGTTTTGGTACCCTTGCGGTTCGAGTCAAACACAATCAATTCGGATTGGCGTCACATCTATTTATTGAACGTATACTCAGATGGGAATCAGTCACTGCAATGGGTTAAGGGTTTTAGACTCGCTTAATGGCCTCCATTGCATCTTGTTGGAGTGGAGATGTCTCATTATACTGTTCGTTGTATGTGCGTATCCACGTTTGATGTATAGATACGCTTGGCACATTGCAATCAGCGAAATATTTTTCCAAATGAGGCTGACAGAATTTAAACTGATTTCATACTATCGAGTTAGTTGAACACTTCGGCATGCGGGGAATTAAGCAACGTCAGGCACATTAATTAAGTTATTCACACTCGTATGTTGGTTGACCGAAAACGACTCCTGTTACGTCGATTATTACAAATGGTAAAGATGTTTAATTCATGCTAAAAGAAAACTGCATTACTTCTTTGTGTTTTTCGTATGATTCATGATACAAAAATTGCATAAGTACATATTTGTTCGCAGTTTGATTTCCTTCAAAGTGTTAATGTAAATAAAAATTCAAATCACAGTAGTTAATAAAGTCCATATTTATAATTATTAATTAAGGTTTATTTGTGGAGTTTCCGTTATGTTATATCTCTAGGATATAGTAAAATATGGGAATCTGTCACTAGAGTAAACTCGAAGGAAAGTACATAAAAATACAAATAAATACATACATATACCTTCTTCCACCATTATTCTGGACGTTTTAGTGTTCAGAGACGTCTCGAGGTAAAAGATACATACATAAAACCTTGCCACTAGAATTCACCATTCCCGTCAACTAAGGCCCATGCTTCTGACAAAGTAAAATCAAAAATTGTCTATGTCATACTTCCAGGCTTGAAATATCCGTGGATCCCAAAGTCTTCTAGCAAACAGAAATTCTTCTGTGTGTTCAAAAATATTTTTCTACTATGATAGCTTAACCGGAGATCCAAATCGAAGTTAGGATGTTATGTCTCTTCGAAAAAGAGGCTAATGCTGTTTTGTGTGGGATTTGGATAACAGCTTGTAATTGTTTGTGAATGTACATTGTAAAATATAAGCCTAAAAAGTTTGTTTGAAACTGGAGACCCGAACACCGTTTCCAGAATTCTTATGGGAGTTAACCTTTGTATGCAAATAGTTTTATACATATTTGATAACCCAAAATCGTGAAAGGTAACCAATTTACTTAATACACTCAGTTTCCCTAACGATGAAGGAAACTATAACGCAAGACATGGTTTGTCTAGTGGGCACTACTTCGGTTATTCCTATATTTACTATGATTTCATTCATAACCATTAGCCAGATAATAATTTTTTGCATGTTGCTTGCCAATATTAATGTATTGCGACTGGGTGAGTCAATGTTTAATCTTCTGATCGGCGGTACAATGTTTCTTGAACACTGAAATTGTAATGTCGAAGAATTCGACTCAAAGAACTGAAAATATTAAAAACGTTGAATGTTTCGATTGAACAGTCATCAAAATGACGATGGACTTCACTTGATTGCGATAAAGTAATTGATTACGAATGATTTTAGGACAATTTGAATATTAAAAATCTGATAATTAATACAAAAAAAGTAATTTTAATGCAGCATCAACTGCAGAAACAACAGATCAATGTAAAATGCATAGACTTCTTTCGAGGGCTGTTCGATAAGTCAGTGACCTTGGTGCAAAATGACGCTCGGATCGTATAGAGCATTTTTTTCCTAAAATTTTTGTTTCTTTCTCGGCATACACAAAAAAAATCAAATAGATCTGTCAAACACTTAGCTTTTACAGTGATCGAAAGAACTTTGGTTTGTGAGATTTGGCCAAAACGGAAAAAAGTGAGTTTCGAGTTCTAATAAAGCATTACTTTTTGCGAGACTGAAGACAGACTTAAAAAATATTATGGAAACTCCGCTCTCTCATTTGGAATGGTACACAAGTAGTGCATTGAATTTCGTTGCGGTCGTACGAGCACAAAAGATGCTGAGCGCCCAGGACGTCCAAATAACGTCACAACCGAAGAAATGGTCGACAAAATCCATGATATCCATATTTTGATCACCGGGTCAAGGTTCGTGAGATAGCTGAGATTGCAGCTATTTCAAATGATACCTTTATTCGAATCTTGCATTACTATTTGGACATGAAAAAATGGTCGGCAAGATGGTTGCCGCATTTGCTGACAGTGGACCAAAAACATATTCGGATGAAGATTTCAAAACAGAGTTTGGAACTCTTCAAGCGCAATTCAAGTGAATTTTGCGACTTTTCGTAACGGTTGATGAATCCTGAATTCAGAAATGAAGACACAATCAAAAAAGTGCACATCTGGAGGCGAACGTGCTAAAAAAAAAAGGCAAAAACGGTTCCGTCGACCGGAAAAGTCATGGCCACGGCGTAATCTTCATTGATCATTTGAGAAAAGGAAAAAACTATCACCGGACAGTACTATGCCAATTTAGTAAACAAATTTAATTCCTAATTTATGAAAAAAGGCCCCATTTGAAGAAGAAAAAGGGCTGTTTCATCATGATAATGCACCAGCCAATTCGTCCTCAATAGCAACGGCGATATGGGTGCAATTGCGATACGAATTGCTTCTTTATCCCCCCTATTCTCCAGATTTGGCTCCATGCGATTATTTCTTGTTTTCTAATATGAAGAAATGGCTCAGCGGAAACAGATTTTCATCGAATGAAGAATTTATCGGCTATCAACACTTGTAAGAATGCGTAAGTGGACTTCCCATTTGACTAAATTTTCTAGGTGGAAATGGATCAATTTTAGTTTGGTGGAGCGAATCTGTTCAATGCATTGAAGTTTGCTTGTCTATGACGAAAAATAAAGGACATCTGTCTAATTGGGTAATGTCATGCAGATTAACAACGCCATCTTTTATTGACATTGCAAACAACAAATCTTTGGAAACGAATGTGTGGGCAATGTTTTTGCATGTGAATGTAAGGAATATGGGGTTTTTGAATTGAAAATTTTCCAAATTTGGAGCTTTGGCAATTATACCCACTGTATTATCATGTCAAAATGAAAAAAATTATTTTCCTGGAAGCTTTTCCCAAATTTGAACTGTAATACATATTACGAGCAAAATGGAAAGCAAGTTTAAAAATGATTCCGAACATGAGCATATGTATATACAGAAACTTTTTCAGTTCTACAAGGTGTCTCAAAAGAAAATTTTTAGTTGTTTAGCTTACTGCATGAAAGCAATGAATGCGAGGGTATGTAAATCAGAATCTTGGCTTTAGGAAATTTAGTCACTATGGAGCGATTGTTCTTTGTGCGTCCGAGAGTTTTACAAAAGCGGTGATTCTGCAATATTCGAGATTTTCGCTACTTAAATGATGCACCAAACATACCTGTTTCGTCTGTTCGTGACGATCGGAATCTTTCAATTTTTCAAATTTACTGTTCGACTATGAGCGCCGCGAACGCGATGGGTTTCATTTGGATATTATTTTAAAGAAATAAATTCCCAAATTGTGTATTTAATAAACATTTTTTCAATATATGGCTCACTTTGTTTTTTATCCTTCCACTAAATATATAATTTCTTTTTGAGACACATTGACGAATTTATCAGGTATTCTTTAAAGTTGCCATGCCCATTAGGAAGAACGTTAAGATGCATACGTAGGTTATTTTTTCTGATTTCCTGACTTGCCTCATGTGAGGGTGTGAATGGCTCTGAACCTGTAATGGTTACTAAGGGGTCCCTTTTTTGGAAGAGAGTCGGTCTTTTCATTACCTTCTATTCCCACATGGCTGGGTATCCAAACGAGAATACCCTTGTTCTTTTATCAAGTTTATTTTGTTCAAAGCATTCCCAAGTTTGGACTTGAAAACATAAGAATAAAGAGCCATCATAGCAGCTTGGTCATCTACATACGTATCTCAATTGACGTGTTTTCTGTTAATATTGGCATATAGAATACATTCTAGCTTGAAAAATGCTGGTACTTTTGTTTCGATGTAATCCAATTTTCCCCTTGTATGTATGTACATATGTACATATGTGTATCCTTCATCTGCCGATTGTTTCTGATTGAAATGACAGCAATTTGCAATTGTGGTGGCAACCTGTGTAACTATTCATGCCAAGGAGTGATATACAAAGTTTAAGCGATATCCTCCCAGCAATTTAGGTTTTTTACAATTAATTTTATTAATTCACGCATAACGTACTTATGCATTTCACACGAAAACGTACATATGTACATATATAAATAAGTACATATGTATGTATGTATGTAAGTGCAAGTTAAAAACGATTTGGCCCTCCAAAAATATAAATGAACTGAGTACGTATGTACACTCTTAAATATTTTCTATTTTCTCTGCACATTGCACTTCTACACCTCTAATGGCATTATTCTTTCAAAACATTTTCACACAACTTAAATTGGAGTTCATCATCGTTCATCAATTTCGGGCATTATAATTAAGAAAGTCAAGTCACAACATGTTGTTGGTTTTAATGGTGCTAATATTTAAACGTCCATTCTATGCCTCCTAATGAATGTCAGCGCTTAGAGACCATTTACACAAATATCCTGATGAAATGTCACGAGAACCCATGGCAATCAGTTATGTAAAACACACATCAACGCACACCAACCTCAACAACTTTCGTTGGCGCATTTGCGTCATTTCTTTTGTCGGAACTTCTTGTCGACATCATTCAATCTAGCTGTAATTTTCTCACCTGAAAATGTGACGGGCAATTTATCGTTTTCGTAACACATTTTTATTATTTATTATACTTGCCCATTCCCATAGACGAGACGTGCTGCAAGGTACATGCGCATTCCTCTGGTCCTGGTCGCATGATTTCAGAAGGTCCACTGCTACACTGCTATTAACGCGCGATAACCATCTTGAAAAATTATCTACTAGTAATGGTTTTCGCGTAATTAGGTTCAAAGCAATGCTTCGTGGCAAAAACAAAAAGATATTAATGATCTGAAGACAATTTTAAAGCCTTAGAATGAACATGCATTGTTTGGAGAAAAACTTCAAGCCACTATACTTTAGTCTGGTTGTGTTTATGATGCATATCACTTAATTATTTACCACGTAAGGTGGTATATGCTAAAATGTTTTCCTAGTAAAAATATAATGACAAATTTTTAATGCAAACATAGTAGAGATATTGCAAGTAGTTAATTTGATTTAAGATGGAGAAATCGGGTTTTGACTGTAACTTCAAGAAAGTTCGAACTCAGTAAAAAAAAATTTAAGTTAAAACATACAGAAAATGAAGTCTCCATCAGGAGTAGATCTTATAATAAGCAAACCAACTGGAATGAGCAAAATGTACTATATTTTTGGATTGATATGCAATGATAATCTCGAACAAATGTGATGATTATTGTAAAATATTTTGAATGAAAACGCCACCAAAAAGAGACCATTGCCATATATAATGCATAAGTGAATTGTAGATATGTATGTAACTTGAATACATAAGTATTTAGCCTTAATGTTTTTCTCGATTTCCAATAAAAAATTACATCTGCTTTTCGTTCTAAAAAGACAAAAACGGACTGATTTAAATACATTACTCAATCAATTTCGCTACGGATATTGAGTTCAAATATTAATGTACATTATATATATGCATATATTTCATAGGGTATATCTTGATTGTTCTCTTTTACTTAATGACCGGTTTTGGGCATTTGTTAATTGGATTTAAGACTTTATATCTAAGCAATAAATTACCTATACAAACCCGTACACGGAATTTTGTTTTATTTATCGAAAAAAATAACGAAAATGATTTATGAAATTTTAATACAAATTGAGTCATGGCAACTAGAACTTTTTTGTACTTAGAGACTTCAATGCAAGAGTAGGTAAGGAAGGAACAGCTGAAATAGCAAGACTAATGAAAGTCAACACTACGAATGCACAAGTGATAAATATGGTGATCTTAAACATATTAAGTGGATCTATTATGGATAACGACAAAAGATTTTCCTCACTGATCAACATGATTTTCGCCACATGAAACCCGGTTTCTGATTCGAGCTTATTTAGGTGATTTTATCATTAAAGCGTTATTTTTATTTGCCATCACGCATTGTTTTTTTGTGGCAGATAGTATAAGTCGCGCTATTATTGAAAAAAAAACAGATTCCGTGACTTAGAAATTAAGACATTGGACAAGATTGAACAATTTAGGACACTTGAAGGAAACAGCAAGCAATATTGAAATATATTCCAATCAACAAATAGGCCATCTTTGAAAACAGGAAATATGTTTAAGCTAACTTACTTGAGCCAGAATAAAATCCAGTGAAGAATTGCTTTCCGTAAATACTGTTCATTTACTACGAATTCTATGAACTGATCGAGAAATTAATCGCCGAACTTGTGCTCCATTTATGTACATACATACATATTTACATATAAATACAAATTTTTGGCGCAAAAGGTCTATGGGACCCAGGGTCTAGCTTCTCACAACCATTCATGCTGTGCGTGTAATATTCTTTATACGAATGGAAGGGGCCTACTGTTTAATAGTGTGTCCGAAGGGCAATTTGTTTTTTAAAAAGCTTTTGTAAAAAAAAATTTAGGTGTTTTGGCTGGGATTCGAAACTCAAACCACTTGCTCCGTAATCCAAACCACTAACTACATGAACCACGGCACCCATCACGAAACAATATATAAAATTCACCACAGAGAACTGGAATTCGGTATGCCAAAATATTTAGGGTTCTACATGGTTCGTTCTGGAAAAATTTTGGAAAAAACTTGCCATAATTTCTGTTTATTACGCCTTTATATGTATGTATATATTTTTGGATTTAACTAAGCAATTGTCTTCGGTTTCACCTAGAATAAAGGTCGCCTTACGAATTGAAATTACTAAACGTCAGTCACACAGCTCTCATGAGTATGAATGTCAACGTTTGGTTTATTTGTCGTAATTGTAGTCGCCGTACATCTGTGTTTCTCGCTTATATGTACTTCGTTATAGAATTTTCATATTTTTGCAACAATAAGTTAAATCTAACAAAAAAATTAATACAGGGTGCCAAATACAAGTTTCTTTTTAAAAATGCAAAAAAATTAACAAAATTAAATTGTTTCCATGTATTATGGCTTTATTGGTAAAAGCATTAAGAGCATTCCCATTAATTATGTAACGCATTCTGTCACTCCAATTTTCCTCGACTTTGTTGATGGTTTCGGCAGTAGCTCACGGATTGCTTGGATGATATTGGCCTTAAGTGCTTGAATCGTTTCCGGATTGTTGGCATAACATTGGTCCTTCACGGTTCCCCACAAAAAAAAAGTGCAAAGGGGTTAAATCGCAGCTCCGAGTTGGCCAATAAACATTGCCAAGACGACTGATAACACGATTTCAGATCGACTGTGGCAAGAGCTTTGTGGCATGGTGCCCCATCCTGCATGAACCAGAGGTTGTCCAAATTCATTTCTTCAATTTCAGTAAAAAAAAAGTCAGTTAACTCTGACTGGGCTCTGTAACGCCCACCGTTAACCGAAACGTTGTTCCCAGCCTCAATCCACTCCATAATCCACCAAACTGTCACTCTCTGTGAATGCATCGGCTTCTCGACAATAATGTGCGGGTTTTCCGAGCCTCAGATGCGGCAGTTTTGTTTGTTTACGTAGCCGCCGAGATGGAAATGCGCCTGGTCTGAAAAGATAATTTTTCGCCCAAAATCATTATCCAATTCAAGTTGCTCTAAGGCCTAAACTGCGAAGCGATAACGAAGCGGATGGTCGTGCGCCTTCAATTGCTAAGCCAATTGGACCTTGTAAGCGATTATTCCGAGATTTTTATACAGAAATGTTGAGCCGTGAATTGAGTCTCACACTCTCGACTACAGCAGTCACATTCTCGTCTGTGCGCACCGTACGACGACGGGGCCATGAGTTTTGTCCACTAGCATACCAGTCTCACGAACTTTTGGCACAAAATTTGCGTACAGCAGGCTTCATTTCGGCCAAAACTCCTTTTCAAATAACGCTCTGTTTGGGCTACACAGCACTCACTTTGGAAATAAGTTTTCAATATTTTTTAAAGTTGTTCAAACGTAAAGTGACTTATTTCGTTCCGCGGAGGTATGATACTGACTTTCTGTCAAGATTTCGAGCGGGAAACAGCTGTCAGTGTCAAAATAACCTATTATTTAAATAGAAACCACTAGATGGCCCACCCATCCATAAATTTAATTTTGCTTTTAAATGTCTATGTTGCTCTACATTTTAAATTTCCACTAATTGCATGTATTTATGTACCTTCGCTTCTTCTCAGCATCTAGTACAAAGGTTTCGTTTATGTTAAAAGAATATGTTGTTAGGTTGTCCATATTCTGTTAAGCTAAGCTGAAGTACATGGTTAGCTTCGGACTTAAGGAACACACTTGTAACATTTATTTGTTATTATTGACGGAATAAGGGATTGATTTCAAAATTAATGATCTGTACTATCTACGTATATACGACATATGTATGTATGTATATGTATTAAAACCAAAGAAGTCGCTAAGGTGATCCGACCTTGGTGATAGCATTGTCAATCGTCATTCTGTACAGACGAGCGTTTGGCTGAAATGTCAAAACTAGACATATGTACATACCAATTGGATTTTTCAATTAATTTTGATCACAGCTTCCTCCATGGAAACACCTGCACGAGTGACTGTTCTGACCACCATGGACAAGTTTCATGACTTGTTCGCATAAAACGGGCGATATGTCGCGAATTTAACGGGTGATGTTAATCCTAAAGTCATCTTAGGTCACTGGCTTAGACCAGAGACGTCTAATGACATGGACTGAACAGTTTTCGAGATATCACCCTGAAGAGTGTGGGCACAATCTTTAAGTTATGAGCATTTTATGAGCTGGTGTCTCTTGGATAATACATTACATTGTTGGTAAAAAATTCATTGGTAATAAATATTAAATGGAAGGCAAATTGGTTAGCATAAACAAAAATAGTGTAGATATTATCTAGATATATGTATGTACGTATTCTTGGAATCTGATCATTTGTTCAACACATGCAAAACTTATGACATTTATCTTGATAATTTGCATTAATAAATGTTCGCCCTGGCCTGTCGCACCTTCTAAAGAAATATCCGAATGAAAAAATTTGTACCATACTTAGAGTGATTGATTGATTGAAACTTAATGCAAAAATGTATGTAACAGTTTGGATTTACATTGGCCGTAAACTAATAGCAGCCTTATTCTGAAGAATTATGGTCCAACGGTGCATATTAATGGATTTCCCCTTCGGGTAGGGGCCAGAATATACCCGAGGTAGGCATGCCTGTCGTAAGAGGCGACTAAAATCCACCCTTCGTATACCAGGGATAAGATGTATACATAATATGCAATGAGTAAAACAAATAGATATAGTACCCCAGGTGGCAGTCCAGGTTCACTGGAAAATCCACCCTCTTCGGAGGTAGGCTCTACGGATTCTGGGGAGAGCCAATTATTGCATTTAATAAATCCCTTCGTGAAAAATTCAAGGGTAACTCGGTCTCCACCATCAAGACTTCTTTTTCCGGAGACGGTCGAAAAAGAAGTCCGCCGGATGCGCAAGCGCAAGGAAAAAGGGACTCAGCGATTTGTAAAAGCTTTGAGGAGGAAAACAATGAACTCCGTACTAAGCTTAACAAAATGGATCTTCTCTACCAAGAACTCAAGAGAGAGATAGATTCACTAAAAGAAGAAAACCAGGCTCTAAAGAATTCTCTTTCGCACAAAGAACGCGAAGTTACTCTGTCTCATGCAGCTAGTCCCAATTATCACACGGATGAAGAAGAGCTAGCACGCGAAACAAATTGGGTAGAAAAGAAAAGACCCAGTAAAAAGCGAAGAGCCGGTTCTTCACCCGAAATCGAGCCACGGAAACAAAACAACGAAAACGAGCCGAAGAAGAAACAAGCTCAGGATAAATTACGTCCTCCGCCTGCAATAAACATAGTCGGGATTACGGAGTACAATGAACTACATCGCATTCTCAAAGCAACTGTGACGTCGGAGTTTAAGGTAACGTCATTCCGAAACAATGCTTGGAAAATTAACGTAGCTGACCCCGAAGGCTACCGAGCCATATCCAAGAAGTTAAACGCGGAAAAGATCCAATGGTACACTTATGAAAATAAGTCAGAATGACCACTACGTGTCATAGCAAGGGGTCTCCACCCTTCGTGCACTAAAGACGACGTTATAACAGATCTTAAAGCGAAAGGTTTGAAAATTATCGACGCAGTTAATATACTAAAAAAAACAAAGCAGAAAACGGAACAAGGCCAGGAAATGTTGGCCAAGCATGGACTCCCGCTCTTTATGCTCACTTTCGATAGGAGTGAAAATGTAGACGTTATTTACAACATTAAAACAATTTTAAATATCGTAGTTAAAATCGAACCAATGCGTACGAACACAAGATCGATACCACAGTGCAAACGCTGCCAAGGTTTCAATCACACCCAAGCATATTGCCAAAAAGACCCAAAATGCGTAAAATGTGCTGGTAACCACCTATCAGAAAGATGTGACCTTAATAGGCAAGCCCCGGCGACGTGCATAAACTGCAAAGGTAACCACCCAGCAAACTATAGAGGTTGTGAAGTAGCTAAGGAGCTCCAAAAACGACGCGATACATTCAAGAAAGACGAGTAACTATTAAGGAAAAAGTTACGAACGAAATTAAACCCACTAAAACTAAGACGAAAGGAGACCAACCCAAAGTTCCTCTAACAAAAAATAATGAAAAGTCAAAATCTCCAAGAGTGCAATCATATGCTCAAACCGTATCACAAGCAAACAAACCGCCTAGTGTTACGGTAGACCCAATCTCGCAAGTCTTCTCTATTATTCTCGCAAAACTTGAGGAGCAAACCAAGATTAACAAGACCATATTTGACAAATTGAGCAAGCTCGAGTTTAAACCACGAACAAAAAGAACTCCCACATGATCATGAAACGGTTATTAAAAATTTTAACATGGAACGCAAACGGCAAACGGCCTCCAACAAACGGCCTCCAATCATCAGTAACAAAAAATCACCGAACTAGAGGTATTCCTGCGAAACGACAATATTGACATATGCTTGATATCTGAAACTCATTTGACAAAAGAATCTGAGGTAAAAATAAGAGGATTTCGTGCGTATCACGCTTATCATCCTTCTGGGAGAGCCAGAGGCGGATCCTCCCTATTCATCAAAGACTGCATTAAGCACTCCATGAATACAACGATTGAACTTGACATTATGCAAGCAACTTCAGTTCGTGTTAAAAACAAGAACTCATACTACAACATCGCGTCCATTTATTGTCTCCCACGAAGCACAATTAAAAGTAACGACTTTGTAGATCTCTTCAACTCGTTTGGAACGAATTTCATTATTGGTGGTGACTTTAATGCAAAACACACCTTTTGGGGTTCAAGATATAACTCGCCAAAAGGTAGACTCCTATACGAAGTTGGTATGCAATTCGGGGTTGACTTCTATTCGACAGGGCAACCGACATATTGGCCCTCCGATGCTGCAAAAGCACCTGACCTGATAGACTTCTTCATAACAAAGGGAGTATCTCCAAGTTTTGCAAAAGTAGAGGAAAGTTTTGATCTCTCCTCAGATCACTCACCGGTAATCTTAACAATAAGTGACCAACTAATCAAAGTAGAAGGCGTGCCTAGATTAACTAACAACAAAACCAACTGGAACGGCTTTAAAAATGATTGCGAAGAAAATATTATCTTAAACGTGTCACTAGAAACACCACTCGAAATAGAAGACGAACTCGATAAATTTATTGAATCTATTCAGTATGCCGCATGGAAAAATACTCCATTAAGGAGAAGAGTAGTCAAACGCAGCGAAGTTAATTATCCGCCCGATATAAAAGAACTCATTCGTGAAAAGAGAAGAGCACGTAAAGTATGGCAACAAACCCGTGCCCCCCAACATAAGACATACTCAAATTACTTAAGTAATAAACTTAAAAAAGAGATTCAAGAGTTAAAAAATAGCGAGACCACTGTTTATCTTGAAGGCTTAACAGCCGAAAAGAGTACAAACTATTCGCTCTGGAAAGCTATAAAAAGCGTAAAAAAACCACAAATGCAATCAGCACCAATCAGAAAAGACAATGGCGAGTGGGCAAAAGATGACAAAGAAAAGGCCGACCTTTTTGCCAAACATCTGGAGGAAACGTTTAAACCATTTGATGGTCAAATATTAATAGAGGATCACAGAAGTATGACAATGACATCTGACAGCTTTAGAATAAAAAGAGTGTCACTAACCGAACTTTACAAAGAAATAAAACAACAGAAAAATAACAAAGCCCCAGGTTTTGATTTAATAACCGGACAAATCCTTAAGCAATTACCACAAAAAGCACTAATGAAACTGCTGCATTTAATAAACGCTTCGCTTAGATTGCTACACGTTCCAGATGCGTGGAAGGTAGCAGAAGTGATAATGGTTCCGAAACCGGGAAAATCTCCTAATGACAAAAAATCGTACAGACCAATATCGCTCCTTCCAATAATATCGAAGGTATTTGAAAGGCTCCTATTGAAACGCATACAACCAGTTATTGAAGAAAGACGACTTATACCTGATCATCAATTCGGGTTTAGAATCAAGCATTCCACAATCGACCAGGTTTACAGAACAACCGATGAAATTGAAAAAGCCCTAGAAGGACGAAAGATTTGCTCTAGCGCTTTTCTTGACGTCTCCCAGGCCTTTGACAAAGTTTGGCACGATGGCTTGAAATACAAACTAAGACAGGTCCTGCCTTCTTCTTCTTAGGTGGCGCTACAGTCCGGGGTGGACCTGGGCCTCAACCAACAAGCCTCTCCAGTTAGCGCGGTCTTTGGCATACTGCCTCCAGTTACGCACTCCAAGTTGGTTGAGGTTCTCTTCCATTTGTGCACGCCACCTAAGGCGAGGTCTTCCTCTACTGCGTTGTCCCTCCGGGATGGATTCGAAGACTCTTCGGGCCGGAGCGTTGATGTCCATCCGCTCTACATGTCCTAGCCATCTTAGACGGCTAATGCGTACTTTTCTGACTAGGTCGATGTCGCTGTACAGCTCGTAGAGTTCGCTGTTAAATCTCCTTCTATATAGCCCGTCAACGCAAACGGGACCGAAAATCATCCGAAGGATTTTGCGTTCGAGACGACCAAGGATATCTTCATCCATCTTGGTTAACGTCCATGCTTCTGCGCCATAGAGCAGGACTGGGATGATGAGGGTCTTATAAAGAGTTTCCTTGGTGCTTCTTGACAAGGCCTTACTACTCAATTGCCTTCTTAGGCCAAAGAAACAGCGATTGGCAAGAGTGATCCTTCGTTTGATCTCTGAGCTGATATTGTTGTCAGAGTTTATAGCGGAGCCGAGGTATACAAAGTCCTTAACTACCTCAAAGTTAGTCCTGCCGGAACACCTAAATAAGATCTTAGAATCCTACCTTGAAAATAGACTATTTCGTGTTAAACACGGAACTGAATACTCCGAGTTCAAGGAAATAGCAGCCGGAGTTCCGCAAGGAAGTGTCCTTGGTCCAATTTTATTTTTGCTGTATACTCGAGACATACCCCAAACTGAAGGCACCGTAGTAGATACGTTCGCGGACGATACGGCAATTTTAGCAACGGATAGTTCAATTGAGTCAGCAACTGATAAACTCCAACAAGCTTTGAATAAAATCTGTGACTGGACAAAACAATGGCGCATTGTTCTCAACGAGACTAAATCGACGCATGTGAACTTTACATACATGAAAATAAACAATCTACCCGTTTTTATTAACTCGGTACAAATACCACATGCAAATGAAGCTAAATATCTAGGGATGACACTAGATGCGAAGCTCAAGTGGAAAACGCACGTTAAAAAAAAACGCGATGAGCTTGAAAATCGTTTTAGAGAAATGTATTGGCTCCTTGGAAGATATTCCAAGCTAAGTGTACATAACAAACTGCTTATATACAAGCAAGTGCTTAAGCCTATATGGACATACGGCATACAACTCTGGGGTTGTACTAAAGGAAGCAATAGAGAATATATTCAATCATTCCAAAATAAAGTGATAAGACGAATCGTGAATGCTACCTGGTATATTAGAAACAATGATATACAAAGAGACTTAGGGATCGCAACTGTGAACGACGAAATAACAAACTTCGCTAGGAAGCTCCATCTTCGAATTCATAGTCACTGTAACTTCAAAGAACGAAACCGTTCGATCTAGCGCAATAAGAAGCAACCGCATATAATGACGGCATTAGCAGGTGATTTTACTGAAAATCTACCTGCCTCACGCGAATATTATTGAAGCTTAAACTACTTGTTAAGGAAACTTAGTTGTAGTAAACAAAAATAATAAAAGGGAAGGGTGTGTTTAGTCAGTAAAAATCTGACACTACTATGAGTACACGGTGTCTCATAGTGTCTTTTGAAGATTCTCACCAACCCACGGAAAAAAAAAAAAAAAAAAATATTAATGGATTTAATGGGATCTATAATCTCTCTTCTGGATTGATCTCAGTCTACACTCAAGTTTGATCGTCTTACACACATCCTTTACAAAATCTGTTCACAGGTGGACACATGGCAGGCGCAGATGGACTGTACTGTGTGGTAATGGTGATCAGCTTTCCCTTATTTTAAGGGATAGTCCCGTATTTCAATAGTTAGCCCGATTTTTTTAATAAATACGGCACGTACTAATTTTTCCTATTTGTCTCGAATTTGCATATTATTTTTTTTACACATAACGTAAACATTTTATTATTGTACGACGTATGACGCAGTGGCTCAGTGGTTAGTGCGTTTGAATATGGAACAAGGGGTTCGAGGCTCGCACTCCTACCAAAACACTTGGCCCCACCTCTCGAGCATCTGACAAACATCCGAGAGTATAACTTGTCTAGAAGCTTCTCTTCTCAAATAACAAATTGCCCTTCGAACACGGCAGTAAGCAGTAGCCCCCTTCCAAGAGCCGTATCCGAAGGATAATTCGTTATTGGAGAAGCTTTTTCGAACGATCCGTTCAAGACGATTTATAACTTCTCTATTATTATGACACGTATGTATAACTATTGATTGGTCTAGGAAAGAATGGGTTATTTGTAGTCTTTGCTGAACAAAAGTTAACTGGAACCTTATTCTCCTGAAATCTATGCGATATATTGTAGCTGCTACAGACAACCCACGCTATCGGAAAAGGGAATTATTAAGTAGATACGAATATTCCAATGTTTCTCAGCAACTAGTCTGGTTCCTCCAGAATTGTTTCAATTAGGTACCTTCTTATAATACTTATTAATATCCAACCGAATGCAATTTTTTACAAGGTTGGTGTTTCGTTTACTAGTTTTATTTGTCCAGGGTCCTATGGACCTCTTGTATTCTCATTAATATTTTGTTTTATATATAACGTTGTCAAAATGCCCGCTATTGGGGTACTTAAATTTCTCAAAACATATTTTGGACGACGCAATTTAAATAAATTTAAATGAAAGAGCACGCACATGCACGCACAATCGGACAGTAAATAATCTTTTAATTTCAATATCGTGCTTTGCATTTTTCATATGTACATTTAAAACCCCTAGTGGTATGACTTTTTAATAAATATTTTTTGGGAGCATGTAATTTTAAACGAGTTTGATTGTGATTTTTACTTACAAATGTCATTGTGAGCTATAATTTGAGTGTCTAATGGATATTTTTTAATCAAATTTGCAAAACATTTTACAAGTGGAAATGAAAATGATATTCTCTGGGTAGGAAAATGAGAATAAAGAAGAGGTAATACTAAAATTTTAAGGAGTTATTTATTTCAATCGAAACATATGTATGTATGTATGTATGTGCATAGTTTCCGATAGAAAACTGACGTTTTTTTTTCTTACCTATGCAGTTTTAAGTAGCCATCTTGCAGAAGTCTTGATGACCACTAATAAAAATGCTCAAAATCTTAGTCGGTTTTTTGTGAATGGACATATTTTGTATATTATATTTCGAACAAAATTCTTGTAAACGATAGTTATTTTCTGTCGAGAGATTAATTTTGTTTTAAACGTCATGTTCTATATTGTATGCAGTCAAATCTAGCATTGCAATCGAGGATAGTCGATTGAATCAAAATATGTACAAATATGTACACTGTCGATTGTGTGGTTAAAACTCGATTGTATCAAGTTACGTGCTGACATCCCAGATATCACACTTTACTCGACATCCTCGGAGCCCACGCATGTAAGGGTCTCCAAGAATAAGCCTGGTTTTTGGAAAAAAGACGGTGGCGGACGAGTCTTTAATGGGCCAACGCCAGCGGGTTGCTGACATTAGTTTCTCAACCGGCCCCTCGTTCTAGGAGCTTCAACAAAAGGAACTGGCCCTCCAGGTTGGGGGTTGTCCCGTCGGGATAACATTTTTACCAGTTATACGAGAGACACTAGCCTTGGATTTAAATCGACTCCCTTATTTGAGATCACGACCCGGAACGTACGCAGACTGTACACCCGTGGTGCTGTTCACAAACTTGAATCTGTCCTCACGCGATACAAGACTGATATTACCGCGATCCAGGAGATACGTTGAATAGGATCAGGTACCTATGCGAAACCGCATACCTGATCCTAAAATTACACATTTATTACAGCTGCCAGCAAAGAGAATCTTCTAATCACAGCCCACAGGTTCGAGACGACAAGGAAGACCGAGCCTCCGCTCAAGAACCAAGCAATCGCGGATGCCAGAGGCTTGGTCTGGAGAACTGGAAGCAGCGTACCCAGGATCGAAGGGAATGGAAGGCTGCCGTGTCTCAGGCAAAGACTATTCACCGGTCTGGAGAAACGATTTCACCGATTATAAAATACCTATTTGCTTCCCTATGACAGAACAGGGAGCCTAGATTTACAATTTCCCTGTATTTTGTGTTACACATCTTAGTATCAATAACTATCTAAATAAATAAATAAATACTTGGCGCAACAGATCGATGGGACCCAAGTCCTAGCTTCTCACAACTATTCGTGTTGTGCGTGTTATATTCTTTACACGAATTAAAGGGGCCTACTGTTCAATGCCGGGCAATTTTTTATTTGAGAAGCTTTCTCGAGACAGCTGTACTCTCGGATGTTTGTCAGACGCTCGCGAGAGATGGGGCCGTGAAAAACTTTTTAGGTGTTCCCCGGCTGGGATTCGATCTCGAATCCATTGCTCCACAGTCCAACGCACTAACCACTGAGCCAAGGCGCCCACTCAATAACTATCTACCATCACCAATAACATACTGGCTCGAGGATAGGGGGTAGTTCATAATCCACGATTAACGATGTTGCAACTATCAAGATGTCACATCAACTAGATACCGACTTATCATGATGAAAAAAGAACATAATACGCATGTATAATGTACCTACTTACATATTGCATGTAAATATGTATGTATGTATGTATGTATGTACATATGTTCGTATGTACCTTTATTTACCTGTTATTGGTTTGACAATATCGTGTCACGTTAATAATCTTCAAATTGAAGAGTGTTCCTAAAATCAATAAATCGACTAGGTACATTTGCAAATATCCTCAATAAACCCAATAAACCATACTGAATGGACTCAACACTAAAAGTAAACAGATTAAGATATAGATATGACGTCGAACGCTCCTCAGCGCCCATTTTGGTGAACACTCTCATTATCTAGCCAAATTCTAAATATACACACCTATTTACCCCAAAACTTCCTTCCCACTAATTCCTCACTGAAACATTTTTTTTTTGTCATTCCCACACACATGGCTTAGGGTGGATTTCGTGTAAATAATGTACTTCCGACCTATACATAGGTACTTGTCTACCTAACAATTGAGCAATAGGTCTGTTCTCATGTTTGGAAGGGAACTCGTTCTAATAGAACCACATCACTACCTACTACCGTCTATCAGCGTGTCTACCTACGAACAACCCCACGAGCAAGCATTTTACCTATCTACTATACGTACGAATTACAAAGGCTATACAACACAATGATCATTTTCCTGTTACATTATAAAAAAAAAAAAAAAAAAAAAACATAATGATGAAAAAAGTAACAAATTGAACGAACGTCACACAAAACAGGCACAGCGACGTGAATCCGTGACACAACAAAATAGGAACCCTTCCGTCAGTCGCCCCAGAAACGACGTGTTGTACTCTGACTGGCAGCTTGGCGCATTGTTGTCAATTCGTCGGTCGTTGTGGCATTCATTGCCGCCGACTGTTTTACACACCGCTCGATTCATATAATCATATTACTCCTATTGTGCGCGCATATAACCAAAATGACAAAGCCAAGATGGATACACTAACATTTTCTTCGTATACCATAAGGTGACTGCGGTGCTGCTGCTTTCAGATACGCTTTCATTCATTCGACAAACTCATTTACTTTGGCATGTAAACAACTAATCTGTTAACACCCTAATATCATTTTCGTTCGAGAGACGTTGTGTGGTTCGCCTGCTTTCCACCCCGGGGAACAGTGGCACTTTCGTACCAGCTGTGTCGTTCACAATCTACTGAACCATCCTCTTCGAGAGCAGGAAAGCATCTTTTCTTTGATTTGTTACCCTCCATTGCTTGTGGATCATTTAGATCCATCCAATTCACAGCGACATCGTGACGATGATGACGACTACTGTGTACGTCGTCCTCTTCGCACAATAGGTACGGCGTACTTCAGACTAAAAGAGATAGCAACAGTCGGATGGGCGGAGATTTTAAGGACAGGTGACGCCCCTCAGAAACTGGTTGGACTTTCAGCATGCACATAGTCGCATCTCCGTCACCGTCAGATTGCCAGAGTTGCTTCCCCTGGTAGCTTGGTGTTTAGTGTGGTTGAGTGAGGTATATGTTCGGCGTCTGGTAATTTTTGTGTTTAAACTCCCACTTTTAAGTACCCAGCCGGGGCGAATAATAGAAGTCAGTGCGCGGCGACAAATACTGTTGATATCGCTACCAGTTTAACCAACAACGGTCAATGTGCAGATTACACGTCGTGTACGGAGCGGATATCTGTTTCTGTCTCATTGGTTTAAGTGGATACGTGTGTGTATCTCGTTTGTGGTAGAGTGGCGGCGGCGGTGGCGACGGAATTGGCCTCTAATGAGCTGGTTATCTACCGGTGAAGGCGATACTCTGCTAACTGACGGACGTCTTTGAGTGCAAATAGTACGGTTTCGAAATAATTATTATTTTTCTTTATTCCACTTTGGCGTCGGGTTCATAGAAAGGAAAAAAAATAAAAAAAAAAAAGAAAATACCTACCGAGTTTCATAGTGAATCCAATTCGAGAAACAATATTCTTAAAATCAAGGCAGTGAATAAATAAGTGATAAATCCACCAAAAATTCAAATTGTTCGCTTTCTGACAAATTTTCAGTGTTTTATTTCAAAATGCGTCCAAAAGTGTTATCATTTCAGTGTATCAATGTGTTTTGTAACTAAGCGCAAACGAAAAATTAATGATTGAATAACAAATTGCCTCAGTGTAGTATGCAAATTTGTTCACAGTGGATTCAATTAATAAGATGGCCGTTGGACCGACGGAGGGTAAAAATCCTCCTTCAGAGACATTCTCACCTAATCATCAGATTATAGCACCCAGCCCAATTTTGGCTGTTCCTACATTGGCGTTTTCGGCCACTCAAGTCGAGATCGTTTGCAAGACACTTGAAGACTCGGGGGATATTGAGCGTTTAGCGAGGTTTCTTTGGAGCCTACCGGTGGCTTTGCCGAATATGCACGAAATATTGAACTCAGAAGCAGTTCTCCGAGCGAGAGCTGTAGTAGCCTATCACGTCGGAAATTTCAGGTTAGTAACACACTAAATGTATCACTTTTGTCTTCGTTCTTAAAATTCTGCTTCAAATGACTTCCTAAATATCAAAGTCATTACTTCTGATTGTTTAAATGGTCCTAAAGTATCCATAGTGTGTACATATGTACATATTGAAATGTAAGTTAGGACATTTCAAAACTCTTTGAAGGCGAACTAGCAACAATTATGAGACAACTTTGGGCTTAGTGTCAGGAGTGAGATCTTCTTTATTCTTAAAGTCTGCCTCTAATTTGAGCGTTCAGACATTTAAAAGTTCAGAAATTTAAAATTTCAGTTTTCAATAATGTCTAGTAATCAGAACTCACATTTGTACCTTATGATTGACATACCTGCAAACTTATGTATGTATATATCCTTATCGTATATATAGAATGTAGTAATTATTGGTGGGCAAATACATATTTAGATGCTTCACTTCGTTGTTCACGCTTTCTATTCACAACTCTTTTCAGATACTCATTTTCGACTTCCAGAACATTTCAAAACATTATTGGTATCCAATAACAATTTCCCTATATGTAATCCTATTAAATTTAGATGTCCTTAAACTTATTGTCGTAAACTTATTTTCTTTGACGTAGAGAAATTAATTCTACGGTATATAATAATTGAATGGATTAAACATTCCATGCTTGCTATGAAAATCCTCAAATGTAATGATGCGGTTCTTGTTCATGGAATCAATTATATTTTTTTTAGTTTTGCAGTTCAAATTGTACAGTATATAAATTGTGTATCTATTTAACAAATAGTTTCATTTTAATATTTAACGTAAGATACTTATGAGGGACATCGCCAATAACAGTATTACACTTCATGTGTATATTAAATTGGTTTGATAACTATTGCTGACCTTTTTTACACAATTCTTAGCAAATGGTTTGACAGTTTTGGTAGTTATTTCTGTTCGTTGTTTCGTGTCAAAACTTTTGGTCTATCTTTCGGATATTTTTAAAATCGATTTTTATGCAATGTAATTGAGAATTTGTCTTTTTTTTCCTTTTTCTTAAGAAATATTAAGTTATAAGTAAGTAGCACAATATAAAGTTGCAAAGTAATTGCACCTTGTCATCAGGAAGTTTTTCTAATATGTTCTATGTACTGATAATATAAAGGCTATATTAGTTATACGATCGTTCTATGATTGAGTAGCGAAAAACCACCCGGCATTGAACTCCAAAAGATGTTGGAATTTATCTAACTTGTATTCCGCGATATGAGATGACAGACATGGAAATACGTACATACGAGTACATATGTACATGAGAAACGATCGATTGTTTTGTGCTTTTGAATTAGTCGGCATTAGATTGAAGATTTTCATCACATACATCAATGAAATTCTAGCAAAATTTAACCGACGTAATGATTAGGTATAAGCATTCGAAGAAAGTTCTGATTTAGAGTTATTATTATATGATAAGAAAGTCAAATTTCAGCTTTGGAAAAAAACTGATAACCCGTACTTTGTTTTCCTTAAATGCGCTAATGTGTCGCGTCCTCACTCATCTGTTCGTCCATTTGTTGGGGTCTCAGAAAGTCACGAATTATGCAGAATTTTGTTTTCATAAAATTGGTATGATGCCTATAGCATTTATATAGTAGAGTTCCACATGCAATAAGTTCAAGTTTAGTAGGAGAAAAGTTTTTTATGTTTGTTGTTGTACAAGCATTAGGCTGCGGTTCGGGTGCCAGCGAATGTAAGCGAATATTACTCGCGCAAATTCGCAAAGTTTGCTAAAATTATTCAAAAGTACACATTTCCTATGTTCTAGTTCGAGTGCACAAAATTTACTCGCGCGAACTTAGCGAAACTGTGTTTTTAAGTACGATTTGTATTTACTGCTTAGTTGTGTACTGATTTTGTGCAAAAATGGATTCGGAAAAATTAATCTATGAAGTTAGAAATCGAGCACCGTTATGGGATATGAACAGAAAAGACTTTTGCAAAAATTCGTAACTGTGGGAGTAAAAAGCTGATGTGGGCTCTATACTTGTCAAAATATAGTGAAATGTATCTGGAGTCATTCCATAATATTCAAGAAAAAATTGCCAACTTTGATCAACGAATTGTGTAGAATAAAATTAGTTTCACAACGCTTTTTAATGTATACATATTTGTACCTCAAGAAGCTATTTTCTAACAAAAATCGTTCTTCACAAAGCAACAATGACATGATGACAAAACACGACTACTCAGCAGTACTTTCCCACTAGTATACGTTCCCACTACATACGACTATTTGGATAAATAAATTCGCTTAGTTCGCTTGAGCGAGATTATTCGCTTACATTCGCTAAGTTCGTGCGAATAAAATTCGCTTGCGCCGGAACCGCAGCCTTGGCGCATTAGGTCTACAGCAACGTACATGCATATTACAATATATGCTATTGAAGAGGCTTACTCTTCCAAGAGGCATTATTAATTTGCAAAGCTTTCGACATCAATAGTTATCGGACGCTCGGCAGAGATTTGATTTTCAATTGCATATTCGTACTAGTATACTTAAATTTGTAACGCTTCACGCGGAATGTCTTATCTGGAAATAAAAAAATCCTGCGACAAGAATAACATAGGAATGTTAAAGTAACTTCTAAATGGCCATCAAAGTAAGCGGGGAAAAAAGGAGGGTAAAGAATGAATCGGAGGATTTTTAGTCTACCACGAACAAGTAATTCGAAGAGTTTAATAACGTAAGTTGGTTTTGTAAGTTAACCAGTCAAGTTCGTGATGACTGGAAAAGTTAGATTATTGCTTCAAAGTTTAACCAATCGTTGGAAATTATCAAAAACCGGCTCTAGCATGCATGTTCATGCCGAAGATATGCACATATTTATAAAACATTTGCTGTAGTTTTCCAATTCTCAACAGTATCAAAAATAGACAGTTTTGGATATAATTTTCAAACAAAGAGTATCATGCAAATATAAAACATATTTTTTTAAACTGTCATACTTCTTTAATAGGAACAGGCTGCAAATTAGAGTTATTTGTTGCGTTCAAGTTAGCATATGTGTTTAGAACTCTGGATAGACTTACTTAGATTGGTGACGTTTCGTCCAAGACTTTATCTTTTAGGCAAAATTCGCAAACGCAAAATCCCGAAACTGAATTCCCCAGTCGGAAAATCCCCAAAGAAAGAATTCCCAGGGTTAGAATCCACAAAAAGAAGGTATTCAAATAGGGAATCATGCAATTTGAAGATTTTTGTTTCTAACTTGCATACATAGGTATTTGAACCTTTTTTAAAAAAATTTGCATTTAGTTCATGTTTAATGAAATGTAGTGGCAATGTAGTCTAATGCCACAGTGGCTCAAGTAGTGGGGCGTTGGTCTACGGAGCACCAAGGGGTTCGCTGTTCGATTCCTAGCGAAAGCCTCTAAAAAGTTTTCTCACGGCCCCACCTTTCCCGAGCGTCTGACAAACATCCGAGAGCATAACTTTCAGGAAAAAGCTTCTCAAATAATAAATGGCCCTTCCAACACGGCATTAAGCATTCCATTCGTGTAAAGAATATAACACGCACAGCACAAATGGTTGTGAGAAACTTGGCAATGGGTCCCATATTTGTATTTTGTTAATGAAATGTTATATTTTAAATGTTGAATGAACTAACTTTAATCAATAGGTATTTATTAATAATTGAAAAAGTATATAAATATCTAGTTTTAAATATGACATCACTGGTAAAGAAGTGACTTTTAATGATTTGAGAAGGCTATGCACACTTCTACATATATTCGTATATATAGATGTATGGACTATTAACTATATTTTATAGATAATCTCTGGTAAAATAAAAAATAAATTCGTGAATTGTAACAATACCAACGGCAGTAGCTAGGTATTTGCCATACCACTGTCTTTCGACCCCATCTGGTAGCTATTTAAACCGAGGATATAGTTGGGAGATAATCTCAGGACAATGTAATTCTAAAAAAGGGTTAAATAAAATTAATCTTCTGCTAGACTCGGTTGAATTTTTTTTAACTATGGGTGGGTTCCACACATGCATGTACGTTTTGACAATGTACCAGAATAAAGGAAAAATACAATTATTTCATATCGGAGAATATTTTTTGCTGAACATGCACAGGCTAACAGACGGAAACCCACATATGTATGTATGTATGTATGTATGTATGTACAAATGATGTGTAAGCTATACACCTTTATACAGTTAGGCTAACAGGTGATCGGCAAACACACTGTGACTGTCTTGTTTAGCAACATCTATGTGGTAGATGCACTTTATGTTTTACCAAAAGTAACAAACAAAGGTTTTACCTAGCGCAAATCTCAATGACATGAAAATCAGTCTGGAAAGCTGTGCAAGGTGCATAGTTATAGAGGATTATGCGTTGGGTTTAAAGACACCAGCAGCAATTCCAGAGTCATTTTTTGATCCGTCAATGAACCAGACCAGACCCCTAGGGTGCAGTGTCGGAACATCATTAGATTAGCTTTTACGGTTTTTACTCGTACGATCAAATGGAACTGTCCAAACAAATGCAAATTGTGCTGGCTGTCGCATCAGACGCAGGGTTTGAATTTGAAATCGGTTTGATTTTCGACGGATTCGGTTGCGGCAAAATATTGTGAGGAATGTATGTACATACACATGAAGATTTAGTGAAATAAATATGAATGGAAGTACAAAGATACAACTATCGTGACAACAAAACAGTGATTTTCCACAAAATATATTTGTTTATGTATTTATGTATTATTCGTTATTCGGTCGTAAAATTCCAAAATCTAGTTCATTACAAAATGAAGTTCATTACAATAGAAGTTCTATTCATATTTTGACTAGAATTAAAAGCAAATTGACAATACCTGGACAATGAAAGCTGACTATATGTTGCTTGAAGCCATGGTTGTCCGCTGCTTCGACTTATATCTATTTAATTCAAATTTGTTCACAAACTACATATGTACATATGTATGTATATATTTTGTTTTCTCAATATTATTCCAGAAATCATTGAGTAAATGATTTCTTGTTCAATGATTTCTGTATTATTCTCCGCACACAGACAGATTTTCTGTACACTTAACCGACCTTTTAAAAAAAAAACTATATTAATTTATTATAAATTTTCAAATAGCCTACTATTGTTCATAAACGTTTAAAAACAAGGTTGAAAGTTAATCCAGTTAGATTCTTATATGTCATACTTTTAAGATACCTTAGCTATCAAAACCAAATTGCACAGACAAAACAATCCATTTAAATTTTGTATCTGTCAATAATCTCTGTAAAATGTAGGTATGTATGTAGATTATAAATTAATTCATGCTCGTTAGTGTTGCTTCAAAAAAATGTGTTAAATATGTATATTTTCCGTGACAGTAAACAGAAAAACAATTCACATATACTATGTAAATCACGTTGATACATTATGTACATAGGAACATGTGCAAATATCGCTGTCCACTGAAGTCGATATGTTAATTTGACAATAATTTGCATATGGAAAAAAATGTACATGTCAGTTAATTTTTACACAACAGAACAGTTATTTGGACATAAAAACGATTTCAATAAAGTGAAGATTTATTTATAGTGCACGGAACAATACATTTTTCATATTACTTAAATAGTTTTAATGTTATATGTATTATAGATTGATGTACTATAGAAATACCAGCCACACTAAATTTTTTGGAATTCTTATACTACTTTATTTAATATTACATTACTATTGATTAATTATAAGGACTGTCTTATTGATGGAGTCATAAAATCCTTATGATTCAGGAAAAATACAATTGCATTAGTATAATGATAATACCTTTTGGATCCTTTTATGCGAGCAAAAAAAATAGCAAAGTAAATCCAAATATGTACATATGCTATCTACGAATCGAACATACATACATATGTATGTATTTATGCATTTGAAGATCTTATAATTCTTTATAATTTAGGTGATCATTACACATAGCCAGATGCAATTTTTTAAAAGAAAAGAAAACGTGAAATCTCACACCCAACAACTGTTCAATGCTATTCTGGTAATTGCATTAAAAAAACTTAATGCGAAAATTAAAAGATCAAAAGTGGAAATTCATTCGTATAACATGATGGCGCGAGTATGCACACACCATGTATGTATGTATACACCAAGTTGTGCATTTTATTTTCTACTACATGTTCCCAGCAAGGTTTTTTTCGTTGTGCGTATCAAAATTTACAAAACTAGTTTTGCAGATTTTTCATCAAATATAAATAATAGACAGTTAAAGCAATATAACATATTGAAGAGATATTTATAATACAAACGAAATGGATGATTAGTGATTAAAATAACCCTAATGAAGTAAACGTGGCGATGAAGTACATATTAATAGTTATTAGTAAATTAGTAATTTTCTCAAATAAATATTAATAAAATCTGGCCTGGATGAATGATAGAAATATGTACATACCTTGCAGTATGTACCTTTAAAGTTGTCTGCTTCTTTAAGCATTTGTCCGCAGAGTGATTCAAAAATAATCTTTTATTTCTTTATCAATGTTCCATAGAATTTTTTGGAAAAATCATATGACAATATCGTTTTAATTCATATCAAAAGGAACATAAGAGGAGAAAAGAATGTAAACTACGACGTGAATCTGAAATCAAATCATTACTGATATGACTACAATTTAAGATAAAAGTTGTAGTGTTCAACGATTGTAAAGAAAAATCAGAGTACTATAAACTAATATTTTAGGTACAAAGATAGATCAATATTATGAGTAAGAACAATAAGTTAATGTATTGGTGGTTGTTTTTTAGATTTTCATTCATCTTATGAATCTTGCAACATGAAATATGTGAAATCATGTTCTGAAAAGAACTTAATCAATCCAAAGTTTATTTTAAGACCCAGAGTGTCCCTTTTCCTTTCTTGGTCACGTAACAGCGTTTTTGTATTTCTTTACTTTATATACTACAGTTCCCCTATCAGGGTATGAATGGAAAGTATTCTCACTACCACCCACGTTAGAAATGGTGCGAAATACATATGTACATGTTTTTGCATATACATGTTTTTGCATATGTATACAAATATGTGTGTTCTCATATGTAATAAAATTATTGGTGTGATAATTACTTGTCATTTCACAAGAGTAGAATAATTGAACATAATCAGCCCAGGACTTATTTGCTTCGTATCCAATGCTTCAGATTCAACCACCTAGCATGGCTAAATCCCATTTCTAGCAGCTGTCACAAAATACAATTGTATGAACATAACTGATCTAGCTCTAACTTCAGATCGTACAAAGAACAATGTGTCGACGCTTCGAAAAGTCCCCTTATAATGTAATTTTCTTTAACATAACCTCAACTTTGAGCAAAGCATTTTGGGTATAAAATCGACGAATCAGACAGAACTTCACAATACACAGCTATAATTGTGAGGTGCCTCGGCTCTGCTTTAAACTCTGACAACAACATAACTTTAAAGATCAATCGAAGAATTACTCATGCCAATCGGGGTTTCTTTGGCCTAAGAGGGCATGTGTAGTAATAAGGCCTTGCGAGAAACACCAATGAGACTCTATAAAAGATCTTTATCATCCCGGTCCTGCTTTACGGGGCCAGAAACATGGACGTTGACAAAGACAGATGAAGATATCCTCGGTTGTTTTGAACGCAAAATTCTTCGAAGAGGAAGAGGTGTGCGCAACTGGAGGCAGTCAGCCAAAGAACTCGCTATGTGGAAACGCTTGTTGGTTGAGGCCCAGCGGACTGTAGCCCTGCATAAGTAAGTAAGTAAGTTGTAATAGGGTGACATTTTAATTGACAAGATTTAAAGGTGCTACCTTCATCTGAGTTTACGTAGTAGAGTCTTCGACTTATTGCCTGATTTTCTGGAGTCGACTTCATTTCTAATTTCTTCGTTATCCTTGGATTTAACACTTCATTCCTTCCCGCGTTTAGATGATATTATATTAATAGATTCAGAATGTATGTAAAATACTGAAGGTCAGGTAGCCAGATGTCGCCATTAATGCATAATGCAGCTATTCCATAAATAAGTATTTATTTTAAGGTAATTTAGAATGTTATTTGCATTCAGGCTGATGTAGGTATTGGTAACAATCTTCTTAGCTTCACCTTCTTAGTTTTCGCAACAGTTCTTCTGTACTACCTACACATACATATGTATGTATAAACTTCGAAATGCCCATTGTGTTTATGAACACCTGTATCTTGTTGCCGATTGATCAAGAGCACTTACACGTGTCATAGCCACAATTAGTACTGATTTGATATCAACCTTAAGGATGGTTACATTTTTAAGAGGCTTTGTTTGATTCCACTGCCACTTTTTACTTGTTTTCAAATGAAATAAATAACAGTTTTTCAGGTACTTACAAATTTGTTCGTTCTGCACCGAGTTAATTCCGACGTTTTACATGCACTTGGTTTTGAGAGTCTTTAAAAAGGTACTGACGTCTATCGGATTTGGTTATTCTTAAATAGATACATATATAGACATTTTATTTTTCGAAATACAAGATTTTAAAATGTTTGTTTGGAATAATTAGTTTAGCTGTTACGAAACAGTGGAGATGCTCTAAAATATATTCATATCTTTATTAAATCTATTATTTACAGAGTTGTACAATAATTTTATGTGATGTGATCTTAAAGTTTGAATTTGATTACTCAAAAGAATCCTCTTTTTTCCCTGAGTCTTACAGAAAATTCGAATATGTATTTATATTTCATATTCATTTCAATAATGTTTCATGAAATTCTAAAATCTCTGTATAAAACTTTTAGCAAATATTAATTCGATATTGTAAGTGTAATCTGAATCTAAAACAAAACAGAAATCTTTCAAAAGTGTATTTACCGTACTTTATTATGACTTTATAAGACATCATAAATGTATCACACTTCTATTGAAAATTCGATTTCAATTTTAATTTATATGAAATCGTTGATTAGGTATTCATTTCATATACTATGAAGACAAAAATCACTCACATCCCATCCCATTAACTACTAATTTACTTTATTAACTAACATATAAACAACCGCATTGTTGTTAGAAACTCTATTGAAATCTAATTTAAATGTCTAAATTCCAATACTCATGTAGGTCTATTCATTCCCATTATTCCAATGGAAATTCCTTTAAAATAAACCCCTTTTTAATGAATGATCACAATTCCTGCTCAAGATCACGGCAGGGCATATTGCACATGGCTATTTACACAGCGGATATTTGATAGCCACCGCCACTAGGGCTTTTATTAAGCATACACAAAGCCAACACGGTTGAAGAAAAAACGAGTTCAATTAATAAACAATGAGATTAATTTACTAATTAAAGACCCCAAACAAGAGTAATTTATATCGAGGATAGAAATGGTGGTAGACTATACGCTGGCGAAACAGAAGTCGTGCTGTTCCCAGCCAAACTCGAGTCTCAACACTTTGAATTTGCACAAACGCTGCTCTAGTTAGCAAGCGGAAATGTATTGAATTATGTTTATTCATTCACGGTACAATATGGTGATGGTCCTGCTTAAATAAGAGAGTGTGGTTGCGTTTTTTGTCTTAGTTTTTTTTTTTTTTTTCAAATCGTATTAGTTTCAAACAGATATATCCGTTAATAAATTCCCATAGTTAGAATGAATTAACCTCTATTAAATGATTTACTCATAAGAGTTTTAATTTATTTTAGTCCCTAAATTTATATGTTTCAATTCAACGAACTATTTAGTGTACATAGAATGGTGTAATGTTGGATTTTAACATCGTCCTTTGAAAGAAAAAAAATATATATTTGTCAGTCAGTAAATCCGTAAAATGTGTTTTTAGGTTTTTAAGGATTTTTCGGGCGCCTAAGTGTCTCATTTTCATCAATCGGAATCAATACATTGGGAGAGAAACTAACTATTTCTTTGATTACATAGTACGAATATATGTATACATCTATTTAACTGATTACTTAATAGACCACATAAACACAGTTTTTTTCTTTCGACTGTTAGACGGTTCGTAACGGATACCATACCAACAGCAATATTTACACACGTTTTCTTAAATGTTGGCCAGATTTTTTAATTCCCACATTATATACTACAACTGGAGTTGGTCCCTTCAGTAGTGGAGTAAAAGTAGTTTCTAAGGTTAATTAAAATCCAAGAATTTAATTGTTGAACCCATTTTTTTTTAAATATTAAGATACCTTACATACATATGTATGTACTATTTATATTCTACAGTTGTTCAAAAAAGGGAACCCATTTTTAATATTCTTATCGACTCTTTCGGAATTCATGAAATAAGGATATAAATACATAAATACATACCTAGTCATATTTAATACGAAGCAACCTTTGAATAAAGCAATGTTACATCTATGTAATGTACGTGTTGTATTTTAATTAAAATTACGTGGTAACGTAGATAAAACCAATTTACAACAGTAAATTAGGTTGACAGAAATAAACATTGGAAAAGATAAAATTATTAAAAAAAAACATACCCATACCTATAAAGTAGTTGCAAACATTTTTAAAATTCTAATTCTAATTCGCAATTGAATGAACTGTACGTACTTCCTTCTTTATGCTCAAGATTAATAAATATAAATAAATAAGGTGAGCATAGAATTCCTCATTTTTAAGATCATTGCGGTACTTTTTAACCGGTCTTATCGTATCGAAAAAGTTTTAGTGAAAATTTACTTTTTAAGAACGCCCTCAAAATGTGAGTGTGGACTATATATAATGTATGAATGAATTAAAGAGAACTCGATTTTGTCTTAATGATTTTATTTTAATTTCTAGTCTAAAAATTAAAATATTCTTTTTGCCCGAAAATAGAAGAGAATATAACTGTCATGAGATACTTTTCTACTTGCACCTACCTATAGGGCAAGTATTGCAATCGTGAAAAAAATCGAACTCGAGATTTTAATCAAACTTGACATTACTATGATGGAGAAGTCCAAAAAAGTAGGTCCGGCAATTCCGTCTGTCTGTCTGTCTGTATATTCGACTACAGCCTAAACGGCTGAACGGATTTACTTCAAACTTCATATATAGGGTCTGTGGGATATTCCCTAGAGGCGAAATTTGAATTTTCATTCTAACCTCAAAATTAAGGGTAGTTTATTTAGGGCCGATTTCAGTTAAAATGGATTTTCTCGAAAACTGCTCTAACGATTTTGATAAAATTTGATGTGAGAGTTAGTTTGGGTATATGCTATGAGGTGGCATACCAAGTTTTTCACGAAAAATTCGAATAACGGTAATATTGAAAATCAGCTGTTTCTCGGGTATTTGTTCGGCGATTGGGCTAAAAATTATCATTTGTAGGTTATAAGACAAGTGCAAAATAATGGCATACCAAATTTTGGAATGCCACACACACTTTTATAAAACTTATTTTTTTTCAAAATTTTTACTAGAAATTGAGAAAAAATTATTCAAGCTAAGTAATAGGCTTGAAAATTCTCTATAATTCACTCAAACTTCCTATCTGGCCACGCCCACTTTTTATGGGCATTTTTATAAAAACAAAACATTGAGTAAACTCCTACAATGTTATGACTATTATTCCATCGAAACGCGGAATGCCACGCCTACTTTACTGGAAGAACAAGACTTGGACTTTAATCCTGATAAAATTATACACTTATAGCATTACGGTGCAAGTACGTACGACCCAGTCGTGCACCCTATTTTGTATGTTTCAGAAACATCAGAAATAAATGTGTATGTTTGTACATAATTTGTGTTCCCAATCATCAAACAAATTATGATCTAAATGACCAATATTTAGTTCACTAGTGGCTCGATCTAAAATGTTTTTGAAGAAAAAAACTGATTAATAATATTATAAACAAGTTTTACTATCATGAAAATAAATTTAGTGGAAAACGTCTTAACAACAGATTGTTAAGTCCATTAAAGGATACCTTTAAATAATCAATTTAATGGTAATCACATACATATGTACATACATATATGCAAATTCACCAAAAGTAAAAATGGGAAATGCGGAAATAATGGGCATATTACTTTCTTGAGGCCTAGGTTGATCCCGGACTGTAGGGCTACCTTACACAACCGAAAACATAACATTTCTAAATACTTCTTAAACAGCAGTCACCACATACATACATATATATATGCATACATATATTTTTTATAACTTACGGGCGTTCAAAGGCTTATTGCTACCTTTATAATGTTAAGACATAGCACGGGCGTTAGGCAAATTATGGAGAGCGGATAGGAGATACCGATGAACGTTGGTTTCAAACGTTTGTGGATCCTAATGTGAGGGAAAAATAGAGCTTGGTAGAGCGTTCCAAATGTGTTGTGCTGTTTAGGAAAGAATCTCCAAATTTGACGGTACGTCCGAAGATAGGCTTAAGGGTAAACTGATGAGCACTCTAAGAGTGACAGGTGTTGCGAGAAAATTGTTGAAGTTGCGGGATGCAACTGGCTAGTTCGCTGGAGCACTGTTTGTAACAAAAGCTATAGAACAAGATAAGGCAGGAAAATGTCTGTGATGTTCGAGAGAGTCAATAGTCACTGCTATCGTGCGATTTTGAATTTTATCTAGAAGGTGCAAAGACCAGACAAGACCATTAGGCGGATGTATGTCTTATATATTGCACCCAGATCAGAGAAAGTAAAGTATTTCTTGTATGACACATAATGTCATTCAAAGGTGTGTGGTTGAAAGATTATATCTTATAGGGAAGATGTTTTTTTCATTAAATGGGACGATCGGTGTCCTACGGGTCTTAACAGCAACATAGAATGGTCATTTAGCGAATTTAAAGGCGATAAATAATAATCCAATAATAATATTTGAATCAATTAAAGTCCAGCAAGAGCATTTGAATGTGAACTAATTCTTTCCATCCTTATTAAAAGAATTTAAATTTGGTACATGATTAAAGGTGTTATTTTTGTTGATTCATATGAGTATGATTTTATTAGAAAACAATTTTTAGTTTTCTATATTTTTCACAGGGCGATCGCAATATTTGGCGTCAAAAATTTCCATTTCTTTGACTACAATATGAGACCACAAAAGTCTCGGATAGTTATGATTTGGATGTTGACGACCCGACCCTACCAATCGAAACAGACCACGTGCAGTCGAAGCCTAAACAGAATCGTTAGTTTCCTATAAATAAAACATCACCGTCATACAGAAAGTGCGATGGGATAGCTCGGGTAAAAAAGAAAGAACAACGGGGACATCTATTGCAGCGATTGCGAACGAGGCTGGTTTGCCGCTGGTTTGATGTCAATAAAGAATTAGGACCAGACGGTTATGATTTTTTTGATATCATGGTTACAAGGATTTTCCGAAACGCGGAAGTCAACACCATGGAACCAATTTTTGAAACACAGCCAACTGATGGGTTCGGTAGTATTCAAACGGAAATTACCAAAATGGGTCTAGCACTGTGACAACGGAGAGACTCTAAAGTCATCCTATTATCCTAAATACCTGGACGACATTTAAAAATGAAAGACTTTAAACTTCCTTCAAATTCTTCACAACCTGAACGCCCAAGGAAATAAATCTGGAGCTAAAGATAATTACGGTCAAGGCAGAAGTTCTCAGCCTTCCAGTCACACTGCTCAAATATTGGATATGATGTAGGAAAGGTGGTACCGAACTCGAGAATCAGCAAAAAAAAATCTGCTGTGAAAAATCTAAAAGAATAATAATTGCAGCACTAAAACCAATTTACGATTCTTTTGCTCAAACGTTGTGCCAATATTGACTGTTATATGAAATTACTGGCCAATATGCGTATATGAAAAAGAGGCAATCTTTTTGAGATCACTATCCGACTGCAGAAATACTTAGCAGGCTATGGGTTACACAATGATTTGTCCAAGAGAAACGGGACGCAGAACTTTTAAAGAGCAATTTTGAGCACCGGGTATGAATTGGAGGTAAAATTGGACATGATTGCCCGCAGAAGGGTAATAGGAACTCAAAAAAACTGCACGACGGGGTGGTACGTACTTGCACCATAACGCTTAAGTTCTGCCCTAATTAAAAGTACAAAGTTATTATAACATTGTTCTTTGCTTTTTTTGAAAACATTTAAATATGGTCCTCAGTTAAATTATAGAGAATTCCAAGGCCTATACATTTTGCCTTAGCAATTTTGATATGAAATTGGGACCCCATTACTTTGCATTATTCTTCCGCAAAAATACTCTCTTTCAAAATGACCATTATTTGCATTTTTCGCACAAAACACAGTATGCCGTCGTATGAAATATACCCAAATTAGCCAAATATTAAATTTTATCAAAATTATTTTTATTCAAATCGACTTTAAGTGAAGTACCCTTAATTTTGGCTGCATTTGAGCGTACAGACGTCCGAATTGGCGGCTCCATTTTTTAACTCCTCTATCATACAAATGTCAAGTTTGATTAAAATCTTAAGTTTAAATTTTCAGGATACCAATACTTCCCCTATAGATACATATGCAAGTAAAAATAGAATCAGACTGTAAACAGATTGAAATATATACATATACGTATATATATGTAAATGCCTGATATAATTGGGCTGAATTCAAAGGAGAAGGTGTCAAAATCAGTTAGGGTTTATTTCTCATTTATTTCGGACATATGTATCGAAAATCTGCTACAAGCACTTACCTGACACTTACAAAAGTTAATTATAGTGAGGATTATTTTCTTCAGATCAACCCCTGCATCTTGGTGAATAACCTATCCAGAGAAGTATCCCTTCGATTCTTATTACTCTCTTATTCATCAAAACGTAAAGCTGTGCACGTGCACATGTCTAAACCGATTTTTATAAGCCCCAGAATAACCGCTATTTACTACGAATATGTTGACATTGGTGTTTATTTTTTAATCAACTTTTTTTTCATCTATTTTGACAGGGAACTTTATGCAATAATAGAAAATCATAAATTTACAAAAGCATCTTATGGAAAGTTACAAGCAATGTGGTTGGAAGCACACTATATAGAAGCTGAGAAACTACGTGGACGTTCGTTAGGTAATTGCTTTGATTAATTCATAGAGAATATCGATTAATGCGAAGTATACATATGTTGATTGACAATTGCAAATTGGTTTTCTGTTAATAGGACCCGTGGATAAATATCGAGTGCGTAAAAAATTCCCGCTACCTCCAACAATTTGGGACGGCGAGCAAAAGACGCACTGTTTTAAGGAGAGGACCCGTAGTCTTCTCAGGGAATGGTATCTGCAGGATCCTTATCCAAATCCAACAAAAAAAAGAGAGCTTGCTAAGGCAACCGGACTCAACCCTACACAAGTCGGTAATTGGTTTAAAAACCGACGACAAAGAGATCGAGCGGCTGCTGCGAAAAACAGGTAATTTTTAAAACAATAAATGGCCAAAAACTCCGCGTACATACATATATCGAAATAAGGATTCTCTTCAATAAGACACAATCTCGTACCCAGGATTGTTGTGGAAAATGTACCTTACAAATTTTGGTGGAATTATCTCTTTTACTGAACTAGGCGGTTAAAGTTGTAGGAATAACTGCACGGCCCAACGGAGGCCAACATAAGATAAAAAAAACAACATATTTAATAAAAAAAAAGTATATAAAATAAATCCATCCACATTGTATAAACAAATACATATGTATGTATGTACGTACAGCTATGGCCATAATAGGAACACTTATTACTTTTCGATACCAGTGAACGTAGTCTTATTTTATTCGAATGTACTTATAAAGCAAAGTATAGTATCAGATTCATGGTAAATGTGCTCACAACATATTTCAAGTATAACTACTTGCTTAGTTCAAAATAAATTGTGTTTAGTCAGTTTTATTGCTTCATACTGCTTATTTACATGTCCAAAAAATGGTAACACATAGAAACATAAAAGAAAAACACATGCACATTAAAATTTTTGGAATTAATTTTTATTGAAAAGCTAATGCCTTTATTTATGAAAATGGATTTCACGCGTTTACTAGGAGTTTACTAGGTATTGGCATTTGTCGGAAGGTATTGAATACCAAACTTCTTAGATGATCTACTTTTTTAGAAGGGTGCCGTTTGCTTACTTCAATCTTTAGCTCATTCCAGAGGTTCGATAGGATTAAGATCCGTAGATTGAGAAGGCCTATGCAAAACATCAACATTGTTTTGGTCAAACCACTGTTGTGTCAGTTCTCCCGAGTATGTGAATATGTACATAGTATGTATGTAGATGATTACTTAGGTGGCGCTACAGTCCGGGGTGGACCTGGGCCTAAAGATGTTTATGTAGATGTTTGGGGCACTAATATTTTATGACCGATCGTTTTCAAATTTACATACATACATATGTAAATACATATTATGTAGGGCCGTTGGTCCAATGTACTTTATCAAAAACATAATGAGAAAATATGCCCATGAAATGGCGGTTCCAACAGGATTCTGACCCCAAGCAACAGTCTTCTTAAATCACCACATTCTAGCGCATTATCTTCTAATAATGGTACATACATATGTACATATATACATACATATGTACATATATGTATGTATGTATTATAAATATGCTTACCTCAAGTCCACCAATTGAGTGAAAAACAAAGTTCAGAAAGGCAAACTTAAATAAACATATGTATATACATACATATGTATGTGTTTTTATCCAAAGTCCTAAGCGAGAACATTTAATGAATTTGAAAACTAAATGGAATTACTTCTTATTAGATAAGTTTTTGGCCCTACTCGGATTACTGGAATATGGGAAAAATATAAATATAAAAAGGGAAAAATGAAGTTAATTTCATTTTGTTTTGGTTTGTTTTCATTTTTATCACTACAACCAAACTTTTTGAAAAAATAAAACATTTTAAAAATTGTTGTATGTTTTCGTTAGACAAAAAGGAATTGAATATATTTTCTAAATATACATAACATTGTAGTATATGTATGTATGTACATACGTGTTGCTTAAGATGTTTGGTCCAGTAACGTTTTTATCAATCAACAGATTTTGAAAACTAATAAATTTAACTGCTTAAAACATTTGTATTGATAATGTATGTATATATTCGTATGTATGTACATATGTATATTCGTCATTGGTATCTCTACCGAACCCGATAGAATCCGTCACTTAGATTCGTCTATGTGTCATATCATGACTTTTTGGATCATACATTTTGAGCTAGGGGCCTGGAATTTTAGATCTAGGTGTTTGACTAGGGTAACATGTTTAAAAATCATTAAAACCAAAGATTCCTCCCCTATTAGCACATGTTCAGTTTTTGAAATTGAAATGTGTAGGTAACTTAGTCGTATCCCAAATATTTCTAAACGCTAAACATTACAAAAAAATTGCAACCTTTTTGAATTCAAATTCATTACCTTCTGTAAAAATTAATTATAACAGTCGTTGTAATAGACAGTTGTTCTGATTCAGGGTTTTCCACATATCGTTCGTTCAGCTCTTTAAATATGCATTTAGTTGTAATGTATAAGTTTAGTAATGATTGTCTAACCTAGCGAAATTTTGTTTGCACTTGATTATTAACCACATAATAATATTGAACAAAAATAACAAACAAACATTTTTGAAATTAACGTAACGTAACCAAACAAAATAGGCAACATGGTCATATTAAAGCAAAACTCATATTTTTCTGCTTCTTATACTTGTGTGGAACCCAATATTGAATTTATAAAATAACACTGCTTAGTTAAACGAGTCTGTATAGGATAAAAGTTACCATGTTCCCAAAATTGCTTTTTTTTCATTCCTGAGAACTCGAAGTTTTATGAATGTTTTTTCTTCTTGAACTAACAACATACAGTTCCATACATATATGTACATACATACGTACGAATGTGGAATGTGTTGGGAATGTGTTCTCAATTTCAAATATTTTTCCAATTGAGACCTCCACCATCTGATGAATAAAAAATAACACAAAAATTAGTGAGAAGACGCAGAGTGCGTATCTATTAATTTCACAAAAACTGATATCCTCCTCTTCTTCGCGAAAGAACCCTCGCTGGATGATTTTATTTAAGTGCTTTTTTTATTCGGAAATTCAAATTTTCCCTATGTCACACCACTAAAATTGGTAGCGCGTGCTCAATTATCCTTGAAGTGCTTACAAGAAAAAAAAAAGACCATCAATGGCACAAAAAGTCTTTTACCTGCTTCTTGTAGGGGCAGCATATGCAAATATGATGGTGGAAATTTGAACCCATCATGTGCAAGCAATTCGATATTCTTGGATTCCGATCAATTGCATTTTTTTGTTTGTAGTTTGCCGACCCACTTGGCTAACATGTACGCAAGTATGTACATACATTTACAGCATATATCGATTAACGTACTTCTAGCGGAAATTTTAGAGCTCTCGGTTTTCTCTGCGGTGAAAAAGGCACACATCTGAGAGAGTCATAGAGAAGCCGTCGCAACTTCGACAACTAATTTTGCCCCGATAAAGAACTAAATACATATGTATCTTGTCTATTCATCAATATCAGTATACCGGACAAAAAGATCAAAGAAAACGAACTTTGCTGTACTAAAGATGGCAATGCTTAACAATGATACACCTAGTTTGTATAGAAATATGAATGAATTAATGTGCATATGTATGTATCTACATATGTGCATATGTAACGTATGAGTGTAAAGTGCAAAAATAAAATATAAATTGACAGGTATAATGCCGGAGCTTGTACATATATCCATGTAGATAAATATTAACGTATGTGTTCCCTTCTGTTTCCTCCTAAACCAGACAAAGTCCTTGAAAGCACTACAAAATAATAATTATCACATAATGAACTGGAAGCTACATATTGAACCTTCTATAGTGTTTTGACTCTATTGCGAGAAGAGAGAATCACTTAAGATACTTCAAACAGACTTGATATGCGTCGACAAATTGTTCATATAAGGACTGGCTTCCCGTTCACCCATTCACCCGATGACATACATACATGGTTTGGTGCCATGACCACGACTCGGCTTATGCTGACGCCGAGCCGAAGAACTCATTGTTGCTTCTTTCAACAGGAACACAAAATACTACATTTTGGTACTACATACATTATAGTGTCTGTCTGTATCTACCTGGTCTCATCCGTGGGTAGGCTAAGGCAGGATGGGGTTACATAAATGATGTGACGTGAAGATAAGAAGTTCGGAAGATATGTGAATGGACGATAAAAGCAGAAGCGCCTAAAAACATGCATACTTAAGTATAACTATTACATCTTACTTACCGTGTTGAAGTATTTTCTGAAAGTCATCGAGTTATTAAATGAAGAGGCAGAGGCACCACCAGAATTCCGAATATTGTGCAATCAAGAGTTATTAAAGTAAAGACTGGTGGAACAGTCGGAATGGCATGCCGTGATGATGATGGCTGAAACGATGACGCAGCATCAGTTAACTGGTATTATGTGCGCAAAATATCTGATAAAAGTTGAAGTAGACGCCTAAGAATAACGAGGAGTTGTCAATTTCATTGTGTTCTTTTGCTTTGGTTTGTCTTCTCTGTTTTATTGAAAATGAAGAAAAAGAAATATATACACATATGTATGTATATACATATGTATGTATGTATTCATTCATACATACATAAAAACGTATGCAGTATGTTGTATTGTCTCTTTGTGTACCCTTTCAATAATATCCAGTAGTTGAGAACGAAATTTTGATTACATACATACATACTTATGTATATTTGTTGCGAGATTTAGCGACGGCAAATCCAAACTCCTTTCTGAAAGGGTACTAGTTGTTCATATAAAAAATATAAGTTATTCTACGAGTTATTAGTTAATTATTTCCATTCATTTTCAAACAATTTAAAACATACACGTACATACATTCATATGTATGTTCAAAGGCTCCTAGGGTTTAAATTATAATTGTTGCGTGCAAGCTTGAATGTACAGAATTATTATGCACGTAGTTTATGATATGTGATCCACACAAATTTTTAACTTCAATGTACATACATAGATACATATGTATGTAAATATGTATACTCTTGAATAATGAGGATGCGCGTTTCCTTTCAAGTCACATACACATCTCTCGGTTTCCATGATATTTTTATATACATATATACATATGTAATAGATACAAATTAATTGACAATTATTAGAAATTGTCGTTAATAATAAAAACTTATGGGTATGTGATATTGAAGAAATAGTTTAAACATTTTTTTTCATAATATTGAGATCAAGTAAGGTAACTTACCTAATAATAAGCCTCATAACTTCTTATTTATTTTCAAGAATAATAAGAAGACAATTTTTGCAAACTGTTTCAGATAGTATAAAAAAATATACAAAGTTTTCTTCAGTTTTGATTTTTGTTATATGGAAATGAAACATAAAAACTAAGAATAAAGAAAAGAAAATTCCAATAAAGTTGTTTAGTTAAATGAAGTCAATGAAATAAAATTCTTTCAGTTTCGTACGAATTGTACTTAAATAACATTTTCACTTAAAAGAAATAGTGATATCATTCCTTTGTGTTTTATTAACGCATCAAGTCTAGATGTGGGCACCGTGGCTCAGTGATAAATGCGTTGGACTATGGAGCAAGGGTTCGAGGTTCGAATCCCAGTCGAAACACCTAAAAGTTTTTCACGGCCCCATCTCTGGCAAGCGTCTGGCAAACAACCGAGAGTATAACTGTCCTGAGAACCTTTCTCAAATAACAAATTGCCCTTCGGACACGCATTAAACAGTAGCCCCCATTCCATTCGTGTAAAGAATATAACACGCACAACACAAATGGTTGTAAGTTGTATTTATTTATTTAAGTCTAGATGCGAAAGATTTGTTAAGGATAACAAACTTACTTGTTTCGTCCGAAACTGAATGTTTTTTTTTTCATTCATGCGAGTATGAGTATGAATAGAATTATCGCAAGTAGATACATAGTACATATTTCCAAACAAAAATCTGAAGCTCGTCCGTCCGACTTTTATTTATTTTATTAATTTCTGTTATTCTAAGAATGATTCCAGTTAAACTAAAAGGATTCCAGTCAAACCTACAAAAAGTAGGTCCGGCAATTCCGTCTGTCTGTCTGTCTGTCTGTCAGTCAGTCTGTCTGTCTGTCTGTATATTCGACTGCAGCCTGAACGGCTGGACGGATTTGCTTCAAACTTCATATATAGGGTCTGTGGGATATTCCCTAGAGGCGAAATTTGAATTTTCATTCTAACCTCAAAATTAAGGGTGGTTTACTTAGGGCAGATTTCAGTTAAAATGGATTTTCTCGAAAACGGCTCTAACGATTTCGATAAAATTTGATGTGTGGGTTAGTTTGAGCATATGCTATGAGGTGGCGTACCACGTCTTTCACGAAAAATTCGAATAACGGTAATATAGAAAATCAGCTGTTTCTCGGGCATTTGTTCGGCGATTGGGCTAAAAATTAATATTTGTAGGTTATAGGACAAGTGCAAAATAATGGCGTACCAAATTTTGGAATTGCCACGCCCACTTTTATAAAACTTTTTTTTTAAAAAATTTATTTTTAAATTGAGAAAGAATTATTTAAGCAAAGTAATAGGCGTTAGAATTTTCTATAATTCACTCAAACACCTTATCTGGCCACGCCCACTCTTTAAAGGTGTTTTAAAAAAAAAAAAACATTGATTAAACTCCTACAATGTTATGACTATTACCCATCGAAACGCGGAATGCCACGCCTACTTTACTGGGATAAGCAAGACTTGGACTTTAATCCTGATAAAATTATGCACTTATAGCATTACGGTGCAAGTACGTACGACCCAGTCGTGCACTTTATTTTTAATAGCCAAAGCAATAAAAAATGCGAAATGAAGATTTATTCGATCAAATCGACAGCTTGACGGTAGATGATGTGGATACAAACTATGCTATTATATGTTTCCACAAACATACCCTTGGGCAAGCGGGTTTGTGTGGTTTATGCCACATAACATCTCTCACAAAAATGGATTTCCACCAAATCAGATCGTCGTATTAAAATTATCAGTCACATATTGCGCTCAGAATATTCTCTAAAAACACATTAGGTACACCGTTAAGACCGAACTATTTTACTATGGTGTTTGATAACGTATGCTAATGATTTACTGTTTCTTAACCCTTTCGTATTGTGCATCTGTTTTAATTGTACATATATTTGCATATGCATATATGTTCATACTACTATTGTACCCATAAGCACATATGTATATACATATGTTTGTTGTGTAATACATCACTTTATTTCAGTTTTTAAGAAATTTGTTGTTTTTATAAGAACTGTACAAATGTGTGAAACTGTCGTGCAGCTTCTGAATCTAATACAGAAAGTTCCATAGTAGGACAAATAAAAACCTGATGTTCATTTTCTGAAATGGATGGCCTACTGAGACCACAGTTTCTGGTAGTATCCGTACAATAAATCTTGTAAATATAGGATGGTGTCTGCATAGGTTTCTGAAACTCGGTTATCGTTCTAAATGTTAAGTGTATTAATTACTTTGTTTTAAGTTCAGATGACATTCAACGCCAATATTATTCCTTTGACTTTTGTATAAATATGAATGTATGTATGTACATATGAAAGTTACATTTCATCTTTGCTTAGGTATATTCATCTGCATACATATGAATGCATATACACATGGATAAGCAGATAGGAAAGATGATATGCAAGTGCATACAAATGCATGTAGTATGTATGTACATACATATGTATGTATGCATATACATATGTGCATATGACTGGTAATAAATACCAATTTAAACACTTTATTCAATAGAATCAGAATAAAGTTCCATCATTTGAGTCTTTGGGTATTACCTCCATCACCTCCATCATTCAAATATTTCTATAACTTAAAACATTATCTTTTGTTTTTGTTTCTCAGGGATATTAACGATGTTTGTAAATAAATTCAAAATTTCAAGTGCTCCCAAGTTGGCTTCCACTACTCCCAGAGTAACCATCTACAAAGTAAAGAAGCAGACAAAAAAGAACTAAAATAGAAAAGAGGAAAAATCAATAACTTTTCAATTCACTTGCACGACGCGGTACATTTCAATCTTGACGCAACATAAAAAAAACGCTTTCAAATAATCATCGATTTTAATGTTGCATATGTATCAAAGAACAGCTCAAAAACCTGCCGGTGTGTACACAGTAATCGTGTTTCTTTGCTTCCGTTTACTCCGCATCGGTGCGCGGTGTGCGCGGTCATCAGACAGAAAGAAGGTAGTTCAACAAAAATATGTGTATGTATGCAATACAAGCAATACAACAACACTTCAACACCAACCGATTACTTTTCCATCGTTGTAAATGTCAATGATCAATCAAAATATGTAACACAACCAATTTCCTTCTTTGTGCGTCGAGTATTTGCTCTTATTATTCAGAAGCTTCTACTACCACAATGTAACGAAAGTCCATGTTCGTGTTCCCTTAACTGTCGTCACTACATCTATCCAAACTAACACACCAGTCATATCATATATATAGGAGGAATGAGAAAAGTGGAAATTAAGGTTAGAAACACATTCAGCACCCTATTGTTCTGCCCGACCGTCATCGTGTGAATAGAGATAAATTCTCCTTGGGGTATTAAGGGTTTTGTAAACCTGCCATCCGAATCCTATACTTCTGTCATGGTTCGTACCAAATGAAGAAGAAAAAACAATCAGGAGCAGGAGGGTTGGATTTGCATTCGAATGTCAACACAGTTGTTAACGTAAAAAAGGTACGCAGGATAAGTTGATTTGCCTGCGTTCGTTTAAATTCATTAGGATTTACATTCAAATATTTGTCTTGCGATGATTTAGCTGGCAAACGTCAGTGTAACTGAATGAAGTGAAGTGATTTTGCGAGAATGGTAGGGGGGATCTTAATGATGAACTGTGAACTGTGTAAAATGAATATTATTGGTGTACACAACCTTTAACAAAAAAAAAACTTTAGCCAGCTTCACATAAATTGATTATATTTGTTGAAACCGAGTAATCTAAACTAAATTTAAGGTAATAATCAGTCTTACTCTTTCAGTATCAGTACCTTACTTACAGTACTTACTCAACTCAGTATCTGCTAAATGACATGAGCAACAATCACATAGTCTACAGTTGCTTTTACTGAGGACAGCTAGAATGAAACTGGTATTTTTGCATCCTGAACTGTCGTGATCGTAAGAAACTCAATCAAAATTGGAGGCTCTGTAGTCCTGACTAGCAATTTCTTCTGAGATTCTCAGATCACATTATGATCTAAAAACCCAGGGAGGTGTTATAGAGCTCTATCTTGCGACTGAATTCAGAGGGTTCTTATATTTTTGAAATAGGTTGCAACTGTTTAAACGAATGACCAGGATCTTAATTACAGCCTGGTGAGCAATTGAAACTAAATCAACCGGTCAAACAATGTCTATCTACTGTCTATTTGAGTACCTTCTACCAACTTTATAAATACTGTCGTCGTCGAAAATGCTACTCGCAAAAATTTTCCCAGCATCTTTGCAACGCGCTTCAACGCTTTCTTCGTTCTCTTTTGATTGAGTCTAGATCAAGACATCAATGAACGGCCTTTGATCGCTATCTGTCCAAAATGAGGCAGATCGAAGGTACCAGGTAAAACACTGGTGACTTTTCTCTTATACGGTTATTAACTGGTGTAAACATACCCGTTGGTTTTGGCCGGCGTGCTGTTACATTACCAAGAAAAATATACTTATATGACACCTCGACAGAGCATTATCACGTTCAGCAAGCCATAAGCACAAGCAAGAGTATAAACAATACATTTGAGTTATAGACTTATTTGATAATTTTACAGACTTGCAATGACTTTGGAGTATCATTTCGTATATCTCATATTTGCAGTGGCGAAGAGCAGAGCCTTAGCAGTTTCCCACTCTCATAACATATTGTACAAACATGAATTCTCTGAGGTAGTGGTGATCAGGCAGTGCAATTTTTCAGCCTTTTAAATGTACAATTTTGTCTTTTGAATACGTCAAGCACTAATATGAAACGAAATTTTTAGTGGAAACTTTCTTGTAGTACGTTTGGGTTTGAAACTTACCCTCTGTTTATAGTGTGGCTGTTATAAGATTTAAAGTCGATGAACAAAGAGAAAAAAACATTTCGACAAAAAAAAAAAATTTTTTTTTTATTTAAAAAAATGTATCGGAAACAGTGACAGCCCCCTGAGTTCTTCAAATGATGTCAAAGTCATCGGCGTACGTTAGAATTTGCACGGACTTTTTAAAGATTGTGCCTCTGGTGTTGGCATGTGAGTTTCGCACAATTCTTTCAAGAACAATGTTGAAAAAATCACGTGACAGCGCGTCACCTTGTCTAAATCCTTTTTTGACATCAAAGGCCAACAGCGAGAAGTCTCCATCGTCATTCTGCACAATCTGACGAGTTTGGCAGGGATGTCAAAACTAGGCATGGCTCTGTATAGCTCGTCTCTATAGATGCTGTCATATGCTGCCTTAAAATCGATAAAAAGATGAGGGATATCGACTTGGACTGCTTGGGTTTTCTCCAAAATCTGCCTTAGTGTGAAGATTTGGTCGATTGTGGACTTTCCTGGTCTGAAACCATACTAATAGGGACCAATCAGGTTGTTGACGAAGGGTTTCAGATGTTCACACAGAATTTCAGATAAAATCTTATACGCGATGTTAAGGAGACTGATACCCCTGTAATTGGGGCGTTTGTCGGGGTCTCCTTTCTTATGGATCGGGCAAACGGTGCTGAGGTTCCATTCATCAGGCATACACTCATCTGACCAAATCTTAGAAATGAGTTGGTGTATGCTCTCTACCAGGTCATTTCCAGCTGCCTTGAACACTTCGGCTGGTAAGCCGTCAGGTCCAGCAGTCTTGTTAGATTTCAGTTTGTATATTGCTATCCTCACTTCATTTTGGTCAGGTGGACGGAAGTTTTGGCTGTCATCGTCTAGGCTGAATGGTTCATTCTGAATGGTTCTGAATGGTTCATTCTGAATGATTCTGAATGGTGCCTGACAGCGGAATGTTGATATTCGTCGCCGTAATACAGTCTGCAGAAGTAGTTTTTGCATATTCTCAGCACCGACTGTGACTCAATTACGAGGTTTCCATCTTCATCTCTACAGGTTTCTATACGGGTCTTGTTGCCCTGACACGTTCTTTTTACCTATTGGTAAAACTTCCGTACATTATTCCTGGAGTATAATCTCTCAATATCCTCGTTAGGAGATTTCGGGAAACGCGATCGACAAAGGTTCTGGCGGTCTCTTGCAACAGTAGGGTCATCCTTATCCGAGGCTGATTTGTTTCCGTGGTAGGGAAGTTACCCCGACGCACAACCCCCAACCTGGAGGGCCAGTTCCCATTATTACCCCTGGGACACGGGTTCACTTTAGGAACTCCCAAACGTTCTCTATAGGACATGTAGGGAGAATAACGTGGTCAATCCAAAACTCAATTTTTGTTCTCCCAAAAAAGTTGTTATACTTTTGACTTTATAACATGGTTACTTGTTTCGTAAAACAATTGAGTCTTTCCTTTGGGTTTAATAGTATGGCCAGGTACTGTAGTGGATAGAGCTCTTGACGCGTATGTACATACGTAGATGTAACGTCTGTCCATTACTCTGTATTTCTACGTTTTTACGTTATTAGAAACACCTTTTAATACTAATAAAGCAGCTAGTCCAAATTCCAAGTGCGTCGGATCTGTCATGAAATTAAATTGTCATTCGGAAACAGCAGGTCTTCAATTCGTGTAGAGAAAAAAGCACGCACAACGCTGACTACGCGTCTTTTTTTCAGGATGTTCCCTGAATTAAATAATTTTCCATCTAATATTTGAGCTCTGAGAAAGACTACAATTAACCTCTAAGTACCATTTTGATGTAATCTCCATAAGCATAAGCTCTATTTAGGAAGTCATCAAATTCCTTGCACATCGTAGCCACATTGCTTAACCTGTATCAAATGTCCGACGATGCTTTGTATAATATTTCTAAATTTTAAAGTGCACCTTATGATACACTAATGAGGTTATATCCAATTGATAGGATATAATGCAAAGCCTCAACATTTTCATAGAGGCTTTGAGAAACAACTTATCATAGTTTGCTTCATTTATAGTATTCATCATCTTTTTTTATAATACTGTCAAGTCGATTTCTTCTTTTATATATACATACATACACTTACATATGTTTCTATGCGGACTTCCGACATCTGCATTTTCTTCAGTTCGTATACATACATATATATGTATGTATAAGCGAAACATTGCATAGCACTACCACATACCGTTTATGAACGTATGTACATATGTACATATGTATGTATGTATACACATATAAACGATTACATTTACAATTTTAATAATGTAGGCATTACCAATGAATACAATTTCTTTATGCAGAACCCTCAATTGTAAATATCATAGATAAGGTTGTCTACACAAAACAAAAAATAACATACAACAAATTACCCTTGTTAATCTAAAGCAACCATATTCAATTTTATAGGGTTAAATGCAAACACCACGAAACCACAGAAGACATTCCATTCAACTACTGCACGTATTTTTGGTGAATTTTAAGCCGAAAACAAAGAGCAAAAGCTTCGTTTATTCCCCTTCCAAACAAAAACCATCAACAACGAAAACAAAAAAAAAATTAAGAGATTTTGGTATCATATTACCTTAAGCAATATTAAAACGTATTAACTCATGACATGAGCCGATTAAGAATTTTCCAAGTTTTGAATTACATTTTAGGTATCTTAAGGTATCGTAATTACATACATTTAGGTAGGTGCCAGCATATCAGATTTCGGTAGTTTAAGCTCCTTGATGATATGTTTAGTCAATTGTGTGGAAAAGTATTGGCGGATGGCAGGGTCCCTTTGTGATCGGTAGTTTTTCGTTCCATTAGCCTAGCTAAAAATTCAAGAATGCTTTCGCATTGTTCCCGGCTATCGATTTCGTGTTCCATGCTTCCAAAATTAATAATGTGGCAACAAATAACCATATACATCCGTTGGATACATGTCCGCAATCTCTGCACAAGCTGACGGTTTGGTTTTTAGAACGAATCTCCCCATAGACCCGAATCAAATTACCTGTTATCCGACTCCCACTATCGATAATCCGCAGAAAAATTCATTAATAACACGGATAAAAACATCGAACAGTCATGAGTTTTTTGTTTTTGTTTTCCTCTTTCTCAAAGAGGACCAAATGTCGTAGAAGTCATCAAAACACCTCTTAACTTAAACTGAAGCCCAACTGCACATGAAGAACGGAAGAAGACTGGCCATTAGACTTGTGAATGCCGCATGATGGCATCGGCATCGACATCGGCACGACGCGACGCGACGTAAGCTTATGACCGAGTAGGTGTATGTGTGTTCAAACAGACTGGCATCTGGGGTTATTAAATGATGAAGACACATACTGTACGATACTACGGGTGGACATTTATATTGATACATTGGTCGTTGCCTGTAAACGATCACACAATCCAATTCCTCTGGATATTTCCTGCTTCTTCCATGGAATACCTTTCCTATATCTTTGGAAGGTATGGCTGCGCCCTGATTGTCGCTGCTGCTGGTACTGAGGTGTGAGGGTACACCTTACCCCGAGTAGAATGTACAGGCAACATCTATCCATCATTTCTGTTGAAGCAAAACGATTTCATACTTCACACATAATCTTTGTTGATGGTTCGTTTCAAAGTGAGTCCGCAAGCGTCCCCTTTTGGTTTTGCTTTGAAAAGTGCGCCTTGGCCCTAGGGCCAGAAGCAGGTTGGTTGGTTAATTCATGTGCCTTCTGCAGTTGATGATCATCATTAATCACTCAACATGAGACGTCAAATCAAAAGGAGGCGCGAGAGAAAAACTCTACACACGAGAGAACAAATTATTAATGACACCCCGGTGGTGGAGTATAAACGGAAGAACCACCGTATAACCAATAATTACTATTAGAGTAATATTTCGCCTGCTTACTAATATTAGGCGCAAATCACTTTCTCACCTAAGTGGATGCTAATATACCAATTTCTAGACAACCTCATCAGTTTAGGATGCACTGCATGTGCGCGCTGAAGCTTTAACATCTCAATCTAATTTGTCAGCAACAACAGAGTATATTTTTCATTATGATGTACATCAACAGCAGCAGCCCAACGGGAAAGACAGGGAATGAGATATCAAATCGTCATTAGGATCATTACGAGAATTGCGGGATACTGAACGATTTCTCACACAGTCTGGAGTCTGAATCGATCGCTTTCACAAAAACATTTGACGAGCTCATTTGTTAAGCTGACACTGAGACATTTCATATGTTTCGTGTCATGCTGATCACGTTCATGCGTATACAGACATCAACTCTGGAATTTCAAACTTAGCTTAATGAAATGTTGGTTTGTCATCGTTTTGAATTCGAAATAAAGCACAATTTAATTGATTTTTGGTATATTTTGTGGGTAGTAGGGGATCTTTCAGAATTGTATATCATTCTGTAGATACGTAAATCATTCGTCTATTATTATTATTATTATTTTCATTGATAATGTGAACATCTTTAAATGAAACAGAGAAATCGGTTTTATTTTCATTTGTACGGACTAAAACCTGGTTGCGACCGCCACACTCTCTCAATACTATGACCCAGGCCCCTTTTCTTAATATTTAGTATTTACCACTTAAATCCTAAAATAACATCAATTTTCTCAATTTTCTTACCATTTTCTTTTCTATTTGCTTCTACATTTAAAAACTCTTACATTTTATTGATTAAAATACTTCACATATTCCATATTAATGTATAATATAACTCAATGTTTTATATCGCCTTTCGGTTTTATATTTTCAGAATGCAACACAATCAAAACAACCCAGGTATGTCTTTCCAATGCCGAAGAGCAGAGGGCGCCTCATCACCGGCTCCATCCGACACATCCGATTCAGACATATCGCTGGGAACCCATTCGCCTGTACCTAGTAGTTTACCCCTGCAACACAGCCCAGGATCTACATCCAATGGTGGAAATGATCGAGATGATCGCGACCTTTGCATAGACGACGATAAGCCGCGAGATCTGACAAGTTCCTTAAATCTAAACGCAGGTTATCCGGGTGCAATGTCCTGTATGCAACCATTTAAGTTAGACACCACAGCCGCTAGTTTCTTTAACGCGGGCTGTTACCTGCAAAACTTTTCAAATCTAAAAGAAATATCGCAGTTCCCTATTCAACCGACGGTAATTCGACCACACCCACAGCTTCCGCAGACCATTACTCTCAATGGAAATCAAATTCATACATATTCGACGCCAAATTACGTAGCTGAAAGTACACCGCCGCCTAAAATAAGAGTCAGCTCACCCGAGAAGCTCAATTCTTCGGCCAATAGTATTAACTCTAATTCGATTTCTTCGCTCCAAGAAATGTCCTACCACCATTCTGCGGCACAATTTTTACACCGACCTTTCTCGACTTCGCCGCAGCCCCCCCACACGGCATCTGAAGTAACATGAGACTAGCGGAAGCGCTATTCAATTTTTATTATTAATTTTTATTTAGCTACATGAGTTATAATTTAAGAAGATACATCTAAGCAAGTAATCAAGTATCTGATTGCGTGTAAGAGTTTATATAGGCATATCGTTAACGCTTAATCGATTTCTGTATTGTTTTTTTTTATTTTGTAATTCAAGTCTTGCTTTTATTTCACTCAGCAAAATTGAGATTGTAAAACTTGTATAGATATTATAAAAAGAAAAAAGTATCAATATTACTATCCACATTTAGTTTACATTTCTAAGCCCTTTAACACGGTTAAAAGCACAAATGTTAAATATATAAGGGGACCTTATCCTTCGCCTAGTGATATACATATATATATGACTACAAACGTTTTTCTTTCGTAACATTTTCTTTATTTTAGTTACGTATATGAGTATCATTTTAATAATACAAATGACTTTGGCGTATTTGTAATTTAGAAGCATTTGGCCAGATATGCTAAACTCCTAATTATTAGAATTAATTTAAATCGTAGTCATAATCTAAAGAAGTGTATAACATAATAAACTAATAAAAATAATTAAAAGAAATTTTGTTTTGTTTTTTTTAAATTGTCTCGCAGTAAGGTATGTATACTATAACTGATATGTGAAGTAAATTTATAGGCAGCGAGTGTAATTTATTTGTATAGACGACTGTTAAACGGCGCATGAGTTTTATGCGCATTTTTTGGTTATTTTCTTTTAAACTGTTATTCTGTGATGCGCGCATTATTACATCAAACGTATATAAAATTTACGACAGATACTTATTAAATATACTCGTTGGTAAATGTATTGCAAAACAAATCAAATCAATGAATTATATCATGATATGTATACTATTATGAACCTATAGAAAAATGTATAATGTATAATAATTTTATCGTTTCTAGTAATAAAGTTATTTGCTAATCTAATAGCATCTGCGCCTATCTCAACTACTTGAGTAAACATTCCGAAACACTTCCCCTCCAAAGTTAACCATTCTTATTCTAACGGTTAAACCATGCTATCCTGATGGAGATGCAAAAAATGACTCTACTACAACAGTGCGCGAAATGACTACAGGAAACATGCAAAAAACTTATGAAAAACAAACTTTTTATACAATTGTTGTTTCAGAAGTAAATCAGAAATATAAAATAAAAAAAAAAACACTTTTTTATAACACTGAGCGGAACTTAATGAGTTCTACTGAAAAGAATCAAGAAGGACGTTTTGAAAATGATAATGTATTATAATAATTGGTGTTTCTTTTGTTTCCTAAAAGACATGACTGATTTCATTATACATATACAATTAGCAACGAATATTTCAATTAGAATTGGTGTAAAATACCGTACGACTTGAACTCATTACTGTTATACTTCTTTCGTTTTAAGTTTTACAAAAATAAGTTTTTCAATTAACGCTTATTTAACATATTTATTTTTTCTCATTTTTGCCATTCACTTAGAAGAAACTTTGAAACCATTTAATGGACAAAAAATATATGTAAATGCGCTGGATATAGACAATAGTCTAATAGGAAACGCACCACTTAGGGAACTTAAGCTAGAAATGAGGAAACTGGGTACGAACTTATCACAAAAAAGGTCATTACAGAACTACCTAAGAAAGGTTTAATTAAACTTCTTTATATAATTAATGCCGCACTTAGATTAGTATACGTTCCCAGTCAATGGAAGGTCGCGGAGGTCGTAATGGTCCTTAATCCCGGAAAACTGCGAAATGAGAAAACTCTTATAGACCAATCTCGCTTCTTCCAATCATACCTATCTAAAGTATTCCTAATCTAATCCCGGATTCAAAAGTAATCATTCGACAATTGAACAAGTACATACATATGTACAACGAATAATAACGAATGTAATGGAAAAACCCCTTGAAGAAAAACCATTTGTTCAAGCGTATTTCTTGACGTTTATCAAGATTTTAAGAAGCTGTGAAAGCTTAAGCCTAGTATCCTGCTCGCGCTAAATTTTAGCTGCCCAAGTCTCGCACACTGCCAACTTTTTAACATAGGGAATAGATTAAACAAAGAAACATGAGCTATTGGCGCATGTATCAAAAATTAAGCTCCGATTTAATGTCCCAGACAACTACATATTTCACGAAAGTAGTGGAGACTTTTTGTGTGGCCCATCTAACTATACAAATTAAGAATTTAGTGTGGGAACAGGATACTGCTTTGCAAAATGTTCACGTTAAATTTTACCTTTGTAGACATTTTTTTATAGGTAGAAAACTTACTTTGGGGACTTACCTCACGAATCGATTATTTCGTGTCTATTGAGGAAATAATTATTCAGACTTTGAGAAAATAAAGGCAAGTAAGCGTCCTTGGTCCAATTTTGTATTTATTATATACTCGCGATATTAACCCAGTAGAAGGCACTACACTAGCTGCATTTGGCGACGACACTGCTATCTTGGCAGAAGGTAGAACGGTCGAAGAGACTACCGATGAGTGGACAACAATTTGCCGTATCACACTCAACTAAACCAAATCCGTTCATGTACATTTTACTTACAAAAAATATTAATAATTTGCCTATTTTTTTCCCCACAATTCAAATTCCGTTTTCGAACGGAGCTAAGTATCTCTGAATAACACTAGACGGAAACCTGAAATGCAAGTCGCATGCGGAGAAAAAACGCAATAAATATAGAGAAATGTATTGGTTACTTAAAAAATATTTTAAGCTTAATATAGAAACAAGCTTCTTTTATATAATCAAGTACTTAAACCATTGGGACGTATGGTATACAACTCTAGGGTTGTACCAAAATAAGCAATATTAATATTTCGCAAACCTTTGAAAACAAAGTGCTTAGAGAAATTGTTAATGCATATTGTGGTTCATCATGAACTGCGATATCCACAGAGATCTCGACATTAAAACAAAAACGAGAAAACATAAAAGTCGACTGCATCAAATTTTGGATGATTGAAATTTACTTAGCGCGATAGCACATAACCGTGTTAGTTAGTTGTAGTTAAAAGAATGTACTGAAGGGAGGAGGTTTTTTAGTGGGTAAAAATCCCACACTACTTTGAACACGCGGCGACGATCCTCATAGTGTTTCCTTAAAGATTTTCACCTACCCACAGGGAAAAAAAAATCTTTGCTTTAAGCAGCAATCCGGTTGATTGGTTTACATTATGTATACATACTACTGGGTTGCAACTATGGACGTATGTGTACACTTTAAGATATGCGATTAAATACTCTTATTCAATGAAAATACTGTAGTTGGAAAAACACATTTGAATTTCAAAGCAGGAAAACTCAAATCGAAAAGAAATATGTTCGTCTACTTCAGATACTACCAGAAAGTTTTTTATTACAATCAATTCTATGTATCATCGCCAATCAACGCCGGGGCATCAAATCATTTTCGCTAAATACATATGTACATATGTATAAGTAGGTATGTAAAAATACATTAATGTATGTATTTATAGGTGACTATACACTAACATACAACGATAAAGATTGATATTGATGAAATTATTAAAATAATATACATAAAAACCATTCGGTATTTACATACATATGCACTGTTTCTGAAAGATGTTATTTTTTGGAGCGGATAACTTTATATTGAAATGTTACTCATAAAAATCAATGACTATATTATATTTTATTTAAAAAAAATTGAACAGAACTTCGGCCACATGATGATTTTGACTATATTTTACAAATGTCATCCTCAGTTCAATTTCTTAGCGCTTTCAGTTTTTAAAACAAGTTAATCACACTGTACTACATCGTGAATAGAGTCATGTAAATAACACCTAGGTCCTGCAATATTCTGTCGAAACAAACATATTAGAAGCATAATAAAACGTTGTTTCAATAAGTTACTTGAATTGAAGGATGGAGTGTTGGATAAAGGAAACTTAAAATAACCAGAAACGTACGCACCCCTATCGAAAATAATATTTCCCCCGAAATTTTTACCCTATTCTAAAAATAGGTATCGTGAATAAAAAAGCAACAAAATCTCCTTCGGAAAGTACATATGGACATACAATACAACTAAGGCGGAGTTCTTTTTTCTCCACGTGTTTAGCTGTAAAGCTGATATTGGGTTTATGAACTTCTGCATATGTACTTGCATCATCAACCAAGTATAGGTAGATGACGTCATGACCGATGACTGGCTCTATATCCCCCATCTTCAAAAATATACCCCTTCTATGTACATACATATGTCTTGCAAGAACTATCTAGGCATATCGCCGCTTAATGTCGCGTATAAGATCCTATGCAATATATGTATGTATTGTGTGAACGTTCGAAGCCTTTCTGCAACAGACGAATCGCTATGTACCAGAGCCGGCAGATCCATGACCGACCAAATTTTCACCTGAAAACAGAATTCAAGTCGAGACTCACCATCTCTTCATCGACGTTAAAGCCCCATATGACAGCATCCATCGTATGGAGCTCTACAAAGCGATCCCTGCAAAACTGATCCAGCTGTGACGCGTGACGCGTGACGCGTGACGCTTGAAAATATGTACGTGGTACAATATGCAATTTGGGAACAGTTTCTCTGAACTATTCCATGCACCGCATTTCAACAAGGATATGAAGTATGAAATTAACCAAATTTCTTTGCTCATGGATGGCTTTAAATTTGAGTAATTTAATGCAACATGATATGCATAGATACTTTACCGAATTAACATCATACATGTTACACCCAATAAGTATTTTGATGAACATGTTTATTTCAATACATGTGCTTGAAACTATTCCCTTTTTCTTGCAAAATAATTATGCTGAGTTGAGTTAAACTGAGTTCATGAAATATTTATTTTTCCCATGATTGTATCCCTATGTAAATATAATCGATTATTCATTTATTAAAAATAAGAAGTCTCATCTCTGAAAGCAATTGTTCCTAAAAATGCATTTTCTTTCGTTTTAGAGGTTAGAGCAAACGTCGTGGTTTTATAATAAAACTGTCGAATATACTTTAAGTTATATTAAACAAATTTTCAAATATAGGTACTTTGAGTGGGATTAATAAATTAATTTAATCAAACAAGTTTGATTATTGAAATGCAACATGTATTTTCATTCCCGTAAAGAACAAATTGTAAATTCATAAGTATGGCTCTCAGGAACTCTCACGAATTAAAATTCAACAACGCACAATGATTTTTATTCATCCGAAGGTTTTCAGATTGATATGTAATTAAAACTTGTTTTGGGAAACAAGGACTCTTGAAACAGCCTCATTAGCATGAATACTTTCCGTAAGACGAAATAAATATTGTGGGCGTTTAATTTTTCGTGACGTGAAGCTATTATACTACTTTATTCTGTATTTCACTCAATTGCTCTGATGTACCTATAGCTGTTTTGGTAATGATGTGAACATATATATATAGGTACATATGTATCTTGAGGTATCGAATGTTGTAAATAGGAAATAGGAAAATTCCTAACCACATTCCACATAAAAAAAAACAGAAAAAGATGCGTACTCATAAACGGAAGACAGAAGGAAACACATTACTTAGTGGTGACATGTAGAAACTCTCTTGTCTGCATTGCAGCTGTGTAAACAAACAAATATTGTCAAAATGCAAACAATGGCTTAGAAATGCAGCACATTCCATAGGACGATGAATATTCTGCACCTTTTTTGTGAAAAGATTTTATCTCGATTCGATTCTCCTTCTCCCATAAGTTGGTATAAGTTCTTAATCGGAAAAATCTCCTTAATCCCTAAATCCCCAACAAATAGCAAATGCTTTTCTGAGATTTAAAACACATTCCTCTAATCCACAGAAAAACCAAAACAACAATTCCTAAAAGGGTGTTAAGCGAAATCCCTTAATAGAAAACTAAAACCTTGCGTGAATGGTTTGTTGGCTATACATTATGTATTTTCCAAATGTGTAGACATAAAAACGCCCCCGTCGGTCGGATTGCTTCCGTTCAGAGAGTAACAACACAATGTAAGACTAATTCGACTAAATGAGTTTAGAGCACAATTGAAAGAAACCAACATTAACACCTCCGGGAGGATATCGAACACTTGAAGTCGATAGCGATTCATTAAAATGAAACAAATCGCTTGTCATTGTGTTCCTGGAAGCAAAAATGATTTGCAATTAATTTACTGAGACAATTAATTTCATTTCTCTACCTAAGCAATCCGAAAAGTGAGTGCTCATAAGTACCTTCCAGTAGCTATAATAGCGGGTGTATTAAGTACGCTATTAGAGAGTCACGACCCTACTTTGAAAGAAAGACTTTAAAATTTAAATTATAAAGCAGAATTATTTTTTTTACATTTATCCCAAGATCTTATTGTGTACTACAGATAATAATTAAAAAGTGATAAACAAAAGAAAAATATTTTAAGTATAGTATTGCTCAATTTTTCGCATATATGTACATACATATAAAATCGTATCATATACAAACCTACATGCTTACATATCCAGATATGCTTTTTACATAGATATGTATAGTTTACAAAAAATGAAATCGCCCAAGTGTTTTCTAGACACAAAAATATATATATATGTGTATACCAATGTATTTATGAATTAGGGATTTGAATAAGGATTGTTATGAAATGGGTTATAGTAACTTTGAAGTCCTCTCAACAGCAATAGTGTATAAATAATTATAATTCTCTGGTGCAACGCAAAGACATACGTTTTATATACAATCTGTTGTAATAACTACCTCAGATTTTCAGTACAAAAATCATGAGAAAAAACATAATTGAAGGCATTCACAAGTGGATAATAGTGAATCGAATCGACATAGGGCTTTACATTCACTGCAATTGTGCCATTTTATTGCACTTTGCACAACTGAGGGCAACATATCACTTTACAATTTCATTGCGCATATTCTCCTTTACTTTCTTCACAGTCAAGGGGATAGGAATAAACCTCATTCTGATTGTTTCTCGAACTGTGTAACCACAAAAGTTTGTTAGTTATCAAATTGATTGAGGACATCAAAGATCTATTATTATTATTATTATTATTATATTTACGTGTCGCTACATTCTTTCATTCACAGTAGTTTTTAGTTTTATTCAATCTACTTTAAGAGGATGTAACTTTCTATTTAGTTCTTAATGTTGTACTTCCAGGGGATCTTCGCACTTGTTTAGAATTCAAGTCCAATTGTGTATTTGATCATTCTAGTTAGAGTAGCTTTGATTGGGACTTGAACTAGCAATTTAAAGGAACAAAATAATCTGTAGGTATTGTGGTATATTTTTGAATGAGAATGCCATTTACGACACTTCAAGACTAAAGTGAGAAACATATACCTAATCAACATTCGCCCAAATATGCACACACATGTATGTATGTAAATATACGATTACTCAGAAACTGAATATTCCGACGTCGGTTCGTCAAATGTTCGTTCATTTTTGCGAATATAGAGAGCGATTTCAGTCAATCATTCCAGTTAAAATCCGGATATCTTAAGATCCTCAATAAAGAAGAATTACTCAAAGTCTTCATGAAGAATTAGTCTTCATATAACTAACCTGTCTGAGACGTTCTATTCAATCATCTATTAAACTCACTATAGCTATCAGAGAAAACGCTTGATGATGAGCAAAATTAGTGCGAACATTACGAAACATTTCCGCGATATTTTTTGTAGTGAATTTCAAGTATTTCAACACATTCAGCGAGTGTGTTTTACTTATCTCAAATCATCGCAATGATTGTTGAATATAGACGGTTTACCAATGGCGCAAACTTGAAAATGGCAATTTTTGTTGTACGAGTACATGCATGGTGTTCATAGCTGCAGAAACTACACTACAACTCGGCATGTGCGGCTTTTTGGTGGGACTTTGGATATCTTTGCTCTGTTTTCAAATCTGATAACAGTATCCTCTGCCTCTCCAGTTAACCCAGTCCTTAGCTAACTGCATCCAGTTGCGCACTCCAAGTCGGTTGAGGTCCCCTTTTACCTCTACTGCGTTGATCATAAACTTGACACGAATTTTAACTGGAAACCCAATAACGTAGAACGTGTAACAAGTAACATATCTTTGGCAGCTTGTGCCTAGTCAATCCCAAAACTGTCTTAAATTGTCGCCTGCAACTAGATTTTATCAGATAAGACAAACATCCGCATTCCTCTTGCTACAATTAAGCTGGCATGGGCAGACGGTACTATTATTCTCATTACTAGACAGATCTGGTTTAAACTGAATTAAAAATACACTCGTATCGGCGATGGATTCGTTGTGAACCCATGTCATGGGGTTTGGTTGGTTGGCTTAAACCGTCCCTCGATGAGCATGCACTAAGACCAGAGAAGGTCCATTGTGCTGCCGTTTAGCTGGAACCATCCTCTCCTTTTTATGAAAGAGCCTATTTTACAAGTGCAGGCGGTGTTCAAATCATTGAGATCGTTGAAAAGGTATTTACCTATTGTGGTAATTTTTTGATGTTGGCAAGTGCAAGGCATGTGTATAGGAGGTGACAGATGGCCTCCTCTTCTTCCTCATCCCTACAGCTTCTGCAAAAGTCATTGTAGGGGATGCCCATTTTTTGAGCATGCCTTCCTATAGCACAGTGGCCGGTTAGAGTATTAACTATCATAGAAGTGGCTCCTCTCCTGTGTTTTAGAAGTCCCGTGGTCCGATTTTCGTTTAAGATTGGCCATCGCAGTCTGGCAGTGCTGCAATAGTCAAGTTGTTGCCAACCAACGATGGTTGGCCACACTTACTGCGTCGGCGTTGATCAGGTATTTAGTATACAACGTAGGCGCCTCGATGTGGGTGACGTAGCTTCGCAATTTCCCGAAATATCACAGTGAGCTGGTACCCAGCAAAGGGTGAGGTTATACTCTCCAGCTATCTCGTTAAGGGATACACGGCAGCTTTTCGCTGCCTTTGATCTCATAGTGCTGGATGCGAGGGATTTGATAGCTGCTTGACTGTCGATGTATATGACAATATCCGATGCTGATATTAGCCGTCAGCCAGTCAGCTGCTTGACGGATGGCACAGATTTCGGCTTGAAAGACGCTGCAATAGTGTGGGAGGTTGAAAAAGAGGTGGATGCCTAAGTCCTCTGAGAAAACTCCGTCCTCAGTTTTAGATCCATCCGTAAAAATTGACAGCGATTCGTTGTACAGTATCTCACGTTGAGTTTGGAGCGCGGCCGTAGGAGAGGTTCTCAGTGCACAGAAAATGCTGATGCAAGCGACTCGTTGAATTTTTTCCATTTTGGCCAAATTGGAATGTTTCTCCAGAGCGGGCCACCAAACCAGTGCCCCATACATAAGAATCGGTTTTACTGGCGACGTGTAAAGCCAGTGCATGATGCTGAGCCGTAGGCACCACGTGGAACCTACCGTCTTTTTGCATACGTATAGGGCAGTCAGGGATTTCCTAGCACGATCGACTATATTTTCTCTCCAAAGAAGCTTGCGTTCAAGCTTTAGGCCCAGGTAGTTGGCACTGTTTGAGAGGACAAGGGGGGTGCCTCTTAATTTTGGGAGATTAACGTCAGGGAGTTTGTATTTTCGTGTGAAGATAACCAGCTCTGTCTTCGTTGGATTGACTGACAGACCACAGTTTGTAGTCCAGCTGGTTAGTTTATTGAGAGCAGACTGCATGACATCAGACAAAGTCTGCGGGTACTTTCCTGTTATTAGTATGGCGACGACGTCTGCGTAGGCGATGACTTTGCATCCTGTTTTTCCAATGCTCAGAAGGGTTTCGTTGAGCACTACGATCCGAAGTAGTGGAGACAGTACTCCTCCTTGGTACTCCACCGAGGTACGTCGTTTGACAGTGCTGCTTCTTAATGATGCACTTATAACCCTGCTTCTCAGCATGTGCCCAATAACACGGCAGACTGTTTTGCATATGTTTAGCCGTTGTAGGGCATTGACTATAGAGCGCGTTTCAACGTTGTTGAAGGCTTCTTCAATGTCAAGGAAGGCCACTAGTGTGAATTGCTTGATAGAAAGGGATTTTTCGATTGGTTGGACTATGGAGTGGGGGCCCGTTTCTACGTCTAGAATCTTGAGAAGAAATGATGTTAGGCTGATTGGTCTAAGATCTTTCGAAAGAGTATGCGATGGTTTTGGTATGAAGATCAGTCTTACTTTGGTCCAGGCAGATGGCACCGTTCCTAGCTCCAGGCAGCCCTTTAGAATACATGCCAGATGGTGCCGTATAATAGTGAGCGCCGCCTGAATTAGTGCCGGAAAAATGCCATCGGGCCCCGAGAATTTAAAAGGATCGATACTTGACAATGCCCACTTCAGTTTTTCATCTCTGATGAGTTCAGGGGGTGGTAGTGGGCGTGCAGCCAGGGAAATGGATGTCCATGCGCAAGTTAAGCGATGGCTCGTCTGATTTTACACATGATCCGTTGGGATCCATGAGCACACTTGGTGTGGTGGGTAATTTAGAAAGGACTTTGCGTAGTTTAGAGGCTTGTAATGTATTGTCAATGCTCTGACAAAAACTGCGCCAGGAGTTACGTTTGGCCTTTCGAACTTCTGTTTTGAAATTCTTCAGGCTTCTCTTGTAACGATCCCAGTTCGTGGGTAGCATTGTTGATTTGGCTTTATTAAAGTATTTCCTGCTTGCGCGGCGGAGGTTGTTAGGTTCTGCGTTCCACCATCGTGGACGATTGCCTACCCCCTTATGTCATGGGGTAACCCTAAACAAAAACAAAAGTTTAGTTGTGGTTTTGGTAGAATAAAGTGGCCTCCTTGTTCAAAATTTAAAGATGCTCAATGGTTATATTTGCTCAGGGCGATTTTCTTAGATGTCCACAAGGTTAGATATTCGCATAGAAAGTGGCATGTGTTTTCTTCTTCTACTGTTCTAAGTCTGGCTGCACACGCTTATGTACTACTTTACGACAAGCTATACATACTGTTACATACTGTTGGCCTAAGTACATCTCATCTACTTAGCTATCTGTCTATATAGGGCAAAACAGCACTGTTTCCACAATGCATCTTTGGGCTAAATTTCGCAAATACGCGGATGTGCACATACTTGAATAATTTTCTAAGCCAACAAAATTACGTTATCATTTCAAATTTCATATACATATATTTTGCTGCAGATTTGCTAAGATTTTTTTAGAATATAACACATTTTAAAATTTGCTAGCTTGAGTAGCTAGTGGCCTAACATCTTAAAAAAAGGATAATTACTAATAGTATCTAAAGCAATTAATAATAATTTTTTAAATTATTAATGCTTTGATAATTGTTTAGATATACTACAATGTAAGTAGCAATTAGAAAAATAAATAAATACAGATGAAGAAATACGACGGATAAACACCACCGCATCTAACATTCGTATTGCCGTCGGATAGTGGAACAAATATTTTTTTACGAATTGATGACAAGGACTGAGTGCTTAAGCCAAAACACTTTTAAAAGCTCTCACTTATTAATGCAGCGGTATGGCATGATGATCTCTGATAAAAAAAAAAACAAATTTCACTTCCTAAAGGGAAGAGGGGATGCTCATTTTTTGTCAAAATACACGCGACGTGTATTTAAAGAGACTTTCATGAAAAGTTAGCATTTGGCTTTGTTGGTGTTTGCCCAACTCTGGGGGTTGTTAACATGTGCCTTAAAGGATAGAACGGTTGAAAAGGGTAGTAGGAATAAGGAAAGGGTTCCATCAGCAGCCAGAAGGATGTGTACATATACATATGTATGTCAGGACATGTATTCAAACAAGTGCCATGTCCCCACTGGAAACAAAAATAAATCAGCATAGTTGATGGACGGAGGGTGGAATGTAATGTTGATTTCATTCTCTGAACGAGCGTCTAAACGACTAATCCGCTTTGTTGACATTTAACATAAGCGCCCAAGTAGGTATTCCCTGGTCGACACTTTTAATTTCCATTCAAATCGCGTTTGTCTATTTACACTCCATTTGCTCATTTGATGATAACGTTGCTGTTCACCCAAATGAACCAGGCTGCTGTAAGCCCGTTCAGGATACCATAACCAGAGAGGGTGAATAAATTTAATTTGGGTAAACCTCTTCGCTTATTTTTGTGGTTTATCTAATTGAGTCGTCTTTTAAATATGTCACCCTCAATTGTGAGTCATGTAAATTACGCCCAAAAATGCTAACCAGGTTGATTTGGCAATTGTTCAAATGTTGACGCGGCGTTAACGTGCCAAGAAACGAGGTGAGAGTCATTCCATGCTCAAACCGTAATCAATTATTAAGCATTACAGATGTATATTTGTCGAACTGCAGCGAGGCTAATTGCAAGACAAAATTGGACATCCATTACCGCTTGGCGTCGGCGACGACGGGAGAAAACTGTCATTCCATCATTCTAAATGTAAATTTTTTATTTACTTGTGGAACATTTCGACGAAACGTCAGAAGCAGCGACAAGAGTACAGAAATCCATGGAAGATAATTACATGGAACTCACCTTGTAATTTGAACCCAACATATTTTGAAAGAAGTAGAGGGTAGAAGAAGGAAGCACTTTACAGAAGACTTGATTATCTTCACTGTAAAAATAAACTGTACCCACAAGTAGGAAAAGTGAACGACGTAGAACAGAGGGCCAAAACAACAACATCATTAGATACAACATATTGACAGTGACGCGTCACTTTTGGTGCATTTTGTGTAGAACAACGTTGCTGCTGCTGCCTGCTTCTTGAACGTGTGTATTAACAAGGTAGACACCGGCCAAGTCTATTTTCATAATTTTCGAACCACTTGAAATGCACAGGCTTTTAGAGTTTGATATTTGTGGCGCCATGGTTCGCGGATGGGAATATTTTGCTCCTCGACTGAGGGATGGTGACTTAAAGCATGTGTTGTTTACACAGAAACTGATATTTTATTTCAAAACATATGCAGATACATAAATATAAAGGTAGATGGCTGCTACTTCAGCACATCACTGAATGGGACAATGGAAAACGAGGAACATGACAACGACTTATTCAAAGATTTGAATCTATGTATGTATGCACATACCTACATAAATAAAAGGTCTTTTATAGAATAAGGTAATAAGGGAGTATATTCTCAAGAGCATTTTCAAAATGGAGTTCATTAAGTTTCTGCCATCTTTTACCAATCTATCGTCAGACATTATTCCAGCCAAATTTAATTACAGTAATAACATGACAGACGGTATACACTTTGGGGCTAAAATACAAATATATGCCAATTTACAATCGCTGATCCTGGATCTGTCTAAAGCCACCGAGAGCTTCTGGCTTAATATACATACATATCGCTCATTTACTTGAAGACTGTCATAACTCAAAAAACACGATTTTGCAGAAAATGCGTTTAAAGTTTTCAGTTTACTACTATCTTGTAGGGAGATTGAACGACATTTTCTATTCTAACGCGGCTAGTATACTAGTATAAGGTATTAACATGAAATTTTTACAAAATAACCAGCATGATAAAACCAATAATTCTACATCATTAGCTCAAAAATCGCATTTTTTGAGTTAAGGCCGTCTACATACATATGTATGTACATACATAACTGGAGCTGAAACTTTTATAGGTACATACATATTTGTTTTCTCATAAATGAGGTTGAATACTTAGATCTCCAAATTATTGCACAGCACTCCACGGTGACACTGTGTCGCGAAACGCACAGGGTTTCGGATAAAATAACATTTGAACCAATAATACAACTACAAACATTATGTATATTTCTTCGTAATGGGTTCGTAAACACACTCCGGAAACCCTATTGCCTTCTCTAGTTCGTACGTACGTACGTACATTCTCTCTAAGCTGCTAGATGCTACATTAATCTGTTTATGCATTATTCAGAAAATTGACATGCAGGGATAACGGCACTCCAGAAAACCCATACATAGTTCCAAATGTGGTGAGCGCCGTGGCACTATCGTAAGGATGTCGGATTACCGAGCGGGAGGTTCAATGTTCGATTCCCAGACAACACTAAAAGTTCTTCCACGGTTCCTCCTCTCGCAAGCATCTGCCAAACATTCGAAAATATTACTATAATTAAAAAGGTCCCTAAATAAAAATTGACATTCGGAACTGCGAAATTTTTAAGTTCAAGACTTCGCAGGTCACAGGAAGAACAGTTGTTGTTATTTTGTTGTAAGCTATTCGGCTTGCGAAAAAAACATGAAGAAATGAGTTAGATTACCCTTTATCCTAGTTTTTAAAAAGATTAGAAGTCGCCCAAGTTACGAGCTTCACTAATGCCAATGCTGTAATATTTGTTGTTTTTTAAGGAATGAATGATTTTCAAACTGTTTAAATTTTAACTTAGATCCGATTAATTTTAAACTTTCTCCTTCCCAATAAGAAATCGGAGAGATATGTAGGAGTTTAACTGTTTTCCAAGCGGATGTTTTGGGAGTGACAATCGCTGCCCGTGAGACTGCGATGAAGGCAATACCACCGGAAGGTATCACCTTTTTCATCGACAGCCAGGCGCAATAAAAGCGATTACTCCAATCGAAATAAAATCAAAGCTTGTGAAGTGCTGTCGCGAAGAACTCTGTGTTCTTGGAATACAGCACAAGGTTGCACTCTGCTGGGTCCCTGGATACGAAGGTATTCCAGGCAATGAGAAGGCAGACGAATTGGCAAGAAGAGGCTCTGAATCTACATCGCAACAGATAGACACCTCGGTGTTCATCCCGTCTTGCGCATTGAAGCAAAAGGCATGGATCTTGGCCAGAACTGAGGCTAATATTAGATGGATCTCCCTGGACACCTGTGTGATCACCAGAAGCCTATGGCCTTGCTTTGACAAGAGTAGGACCGACCGAATTATGCTAAAGGATAGGAAGTCCCTTTCTGTCCTTATAGGAATTATTATGGGGCATAACTCTCTTCGGTACCACATGAGAAAGTTAAGACTCACGGATGAAGATTTATGATGGTTTGGTGATCCACAAGATGTGAATTAATGCGAGGGTTTACCAATGGGCAAGGGACTTTTTCCCCTTTGGGTATCACAATGGGTCTGTATTGACCTGAGTGTGGCGACGTAATATTATCTAGTCGCCTACCCACATACCTAACCTAACCCAGGTGCTAAACAAAAAAATGATTAAAAAATTTATCGAAATAAGTTTATAAAATTCACATTTAATCACTTCGAAATTATCAACTTCTTATCTCATTATTCTACTCTTAAATTGGTGAAATCAATTTTGAGTAATGTACAGTGATTTTACATAGAAGATATCTTGAAATTATAAACATTGTAAAGTTATTTAGAAACTGTACTCTCTATATTACTAAACCAGGACTAGTTCGAAAGATTGAAACTTGATGGTCATGAGTAATGCTTGGTTAGACGTATTTTAGAAGCTTTAACAAGAAAGTTCTAATGTGAATATAAATTCCACTTATAGAAACATGGAACTGCGATTAAGGTTTTAACGAAAACCGTAACTTACATAAATTTAAACTTCCGGCCATAAATGTTGTCGTCTCGACTAAAGCAAATGTGTATGCTGCAGAATGAGGAGTACTTACTACCTTTATGGGAACGGAAAGATATATATTGAACTTTATTTTTTAACTGAGAGTGACATTCTACATAATATTTACAGATATTTTTACTGTATATTTTATCACTGTCCTAAATCAATAATTTATACATAAAAATATATATTTTTAATTTGGTAATTTATAGAATGTACACGAATTAATCACCTAATTAATTACCAATTGCCGTATATACTCATCAATAATGGATTCATGAGTTCAATTACAGCTGACTGCTTGCACACCAATTTGCCTTCATTCAATTCACATTACGAAATCTGAATGCATTTTAATGTACTCGATCGGGACTGACAACAGATTTTGGAAACATTTCCGCACAGTATTAAATTACTTGAGCCGAATCAAAGTCATAGTACATTGAATTATGAATTAATAAAAATGTTTGCCCGCAGGCAAGATTTGGGTTTCAAAAAGTACATTCAACCCCTAGATCGTGCAGAGCCCATGTACCTCAACCGGAGGCCGCACTCAATTGCTTTGTATGTTGAGTTTTATGTAATTTGAGGATTGTATCTTCTTTTTATGGGCCAATAATTGGGTAGAAATAAGACATGCGGAAAAATTCATTGAGTTCACCCATAGCACAAACACCCCACATCTCTATAAAAGAGTATACTCTTATATTGATTGCGTTTACAAATGTTTCATAGAAATTTTATGACGTGTTACAATTTTGTGTGCTCAAAATTGAGTTAAGCTGATGGGCCGATGATGTTGGCATAAGGGGCGAAATATAAAACTTTGTTTCATTTGAAATTTGTGACAGGATGTATAATTACATAATGAGAGTAAGTGAAATTTGATTACCAGTCAGTGAGTATAAACGGTTAGTGACTTATGTATGTATATGTTGAGCATACTCATCGTATCAACTTAATATGTTTGTATGAGGTTACCTAAAATCGATTCGTATATTTAAGAACATACATATGTATGTATGAATTACATACATACATTCTTTCCTTATGTCTCTACGTAATATCACATGTTTACATACGTTCTACATTCCCCGCGGTTTATATAAAATTTAACATAAAAAAAAAACAAAATAATATTGCAAAGTGCATATAGATGTATGTATGTACATACATATATATTTATGTGCATACATAGGCATGTTTTTAAATGGCTGGTACACTAAGTACAACAATTTTATGGAGGTACATATTTATAATTTACATACATATGTCAGCAAGCTTTTGAAAAAGCCACCGAAGAAGAAATTATCATCAATAAAGTCAATAACAGGAAACCAATAGATATTCCGAAGGAGTTCGGGCAAACATATGTATGTACATATGTATCATTAATGACATTTCTCCTAAAATTAAGAAAGAAAAAAACATGTACATATTTATGTTTATGTATATATGCGTGTTCGTTGCATAATCCATAGTAAATAATTTTAGGATATTATAATTTGAGTTATTTCTGCGATATTTCTCGTCTACCTCACGACAAACAAAATCATTTCAATAAAGTTTTAATTTAAATTAACACTTTAAGAATATACATACATATGTACATACATATATTAAAATGTTATTACATTATTATATTATTACTTCAAGCAGTGGTTTAATTAATCTTCAATGAATTATTCAGTAACGACACAACCATCGAATGATGAAACGGTCCTGTTAAATGCTAAATTCATCATGCTTTTACTGTCAACGGTACAATAAAGTTTGACACTAGTATATGCACGACCATCTGCTTCGTTATCGCTTCGCAGTTTGGGCCTTAGAGCAGTTTGAATTGGACAACGATTTTGGGCGAAAAATCATCTTTTCTGACGAGGCGCATTTTCATCTCGGCGGCTACGTTAACAAACAAAATTGCCGTATCTGGGACGTATCTTACCGTATTTGACCGCTTTGGACTCTTTTTTGTAAGGAACCGTGAAGGGCCGATATTATGCCGATATTAGGCTAATATCATCCAAGCAATCCGTGAGCTAAAGCCCGAAACCATCAACACGGCCTTGGAAAATTGGGGTGACAGAATGCGCTACTGCGAAACCAGCCAAGGCAGCGACTTGAGCGACGTTGTATTCCATAATAAACGGGAATGTTTGCTGTTACTAATAAAGCCATAATACATGGAAAATATTTAATTTTGTTAATTTTATTGCATTTTAAAAAAGAAAGGTGTATTTGACCCACCTTTTACATACATATGTATGTATAGGATTAATCATCGGCGTGACAATCAGTCGTGGCGCAAGTGGTTAGTGTGTTGTACTACGAAACAAAAGCTTCTCAGGGTTCGAATCCTAGCCAAAACAACAAACAATTTTTCACGGCCTAATTGCTTCCCAGCTTCTGACAAAACCTCCGAGAGTGTAACTGTCATTAAAAAAGTTTTTCAAATAACACGCGCCGATAGTCTTAACAATAAGTGATAAGCTAATGAAAGCAGAAGGAGTACCGAGGCTAACAAATAATAGGACTAACTGGGATGGTTTCAGGCATGATTGCGAAACAAACATTACGTTGAATGTGTCACTGAAAACACCTCTTGAGTTAGAGATAGAACTCGAAAATTTTATTTCGACTATTCAGAACGCCGCATGGAAAAACACCCGAAGAAAGAAAGTAGCCAAAGAAGAGCGAGCAAATTATCCGCCGGAAATAAAAGAACTTATTCGCAAAAAGAGGAAAGCACGTAGGGTATGGCAACAATCTCGCTACCCCCAACATAAAGCATATCTTAACTTCTTATGCGATAAACTTAAAAAAACAATTCATGACGTAAAAAATCACGAGACATCGGTCTACCTCGAAGGCTTAACAAACGAAAAAACCTCAAATTACTCACTCTGGAAAGCTGTGAAAAACATAAAGAAGCCTCAAATGCATTCCGCACCAATCCGAAAAAATGATGGTGAATGGGCAAAGAGTGACAAAGAAAAAGCAGACGTATTTGCTGAACATCTCGAACAAACGTTTAAGCCTTTTGATGGGCAAATGTTGATAGATGATCAAAGCGATATGCCTCCGACATCTGATAATGTTAGGATAAAACGTGTGTCGTTAACTGAACTCTGCCAGGCAATTAAAAATTTGAAAAATAATAAAGCACCTGGCTATGACTTAATTACTGGACAAATTATCAAGGAATTACCAAAAAAGGCGTTAATTAAGCTCCAACATGTAATAAACGCTTCGTTTAGGTTGTTGTACGTTCCAGATTCGTGGAAAGTCGCAGAAGTGATAATGATCCCGAAACCGGGTAAACCGCCAAACGACAAAAAATCGTATAGACCGATATCACTGTTGCCTATAATATCGAAGCTATTCGAGAAACTTTTATTAAAACGAATCCAACCAATTATAGAAGAAAGACGCCTTATACCTGATCATCAATTTGGTTTCAGAAAGAATCACTCCACAATTGACCAGGTATTTAGAATAACTAACGTAATCGAAAAAGCACTAGAGGAAAAACAGATTTGTTCTAGCATTTTACTTGACGTGTCCCAGGCCTTTGATAAGGTTTGGCACGATGGCCTGAAATATAAACTCAGTAGGATCTTTCCGAAAAACATATACAGCATTTTAGAATCCTACCTCAAAAATAGGATATTTAGAGTTAAGCACGGAACGGACTACTCAGGATTTAAGGATATTGCCGCCGGGGTTCCGCAAGGGAGTGTCCTTGGTCCTACTCTGTTCTTGCTATATACTCGTGACATTCCGCAAACTGAGGGTACAATAGTAGCTACGTTCGCGGACGATACGGCTATTCTGGCAACGGAAAGCACAGTCGAGTCCGCTACTGAAAAACTACAATGCGCTTTAAATAAAATTTGCTATTGGACAAAACTTTGGCGTATTGCTCTCAATGAGACCAAATCCACGCATACTAATTTCACATATAGAAGCATAAGCAATATATCCGTCTTCATTAATTCGGTACAAATACCGTACGCAAATGAAGCCAAATATCTCGGGATGACTTTAGATGCTAAGCTCAAGTGGAAGGCGCATGTAAAAAAAAAACGTGACGAACTTGAGAACCGATACAGAGAAATGTACTGGCTACTCGGACGACATTCCAAGTTGAGCACATACAACAAACTGCTTATATATAAGCAAGTGCTAAAACCTATATGGACTTACGGCATACAACTCTGGGGCTGCACTAAAGCAAGTAGCAGAGAATCCATACAATCGTTTCAAAACAAAGTCATTAGGACTATTGTGAATGTTCCGTGGTATCTCCGAAATAATGATATACAGAGAGATCTATTGATCCCAACCGTGGACGAAGAAATAATAAACTTTGCTAGGAAGTTACGAACTCGACTTGATGGTCATTGCAACCATGCCATACTCCAAATTTTGGACATGAGAAACCTCGTGCGTCGACTCCAAAGAACGAAACCGTTCGATTTAGCGCAAGTAGTAACAACCACTCTTAATGGTTCTAGTAGGTGATTTTACCGAAAATCTACCTTCCTCACGCGTACATATAATGAAACTAAAACTACTGGATGGGGAAACCTAGTTGTAGTAAACGACAAGAACTAAAGGGAAGGGTGTGTTTAGTCAGTAAAAATCTGACACTACTATGAGTACACGGGTATCATAGTGTCTTCATGAAGATTCACACCAACCCACGAAGAAAAAAAAAAAAAAAAAAAATAACAAATTGCCCTTCGGCCACGACATTAAACAGTAGGCCCCTTCCGTTCGTGTAAAGAATATGACACGTACAACACGAGTTATTATGAGAAGTTAGGTCCTGGGTGAGGTAAGATAAGTTGATTAAAATATCGGGCAGAAGAACTAGCAAGCTCAATATATACATAGTATGTATTTTCATTCAATACAGAATATATTTAAAATGATGATTGATTTTGTAATATACATATGTAACCTATCTGAAAGTTAAGAAAACATCAAAGTTTTGCTATTTTAAACAAAGTTTTTTGACGCAATAACATCTCTAATGTCTTTTAAAAGTCCAGAAAAACTAAAAATAAATAACTGTAAAATGTAAGTTCAAGATTAATGATAGGAGATGACATTTTGTTTTTACTTGCACCTTGATATATTTCCGACTCGAGATTTTAATCAAACTTTACTATAATACGGAGGTCGAAAAAGCCATCTGTTTGTTGTAGCTTTTCTGTATGTTTTCCAATGTTTGGTGTTTAGATAAAAAGTTTTGTTCATTACTGCTGCAAGTGCTGATAAAACACATAAATTCCCGCACATCGGTGCCTAGGTTCCCTTTACTTAGTCGAAGTGCATGCGTTCCCGTCTTCTACCCAGCTGCCAACTGTAAGACCTTCTAATAGAACTGTCAAATATTGTTCCTGTCGCGCAACCCTTTCTGTCCAACTCTTACTTTGCATTTAAGGCATCCAACTGGTGTCACAACTTTACGGTAGTTCCAAAAATGATCATACCACATCTTTTCTTTTTCAAAGTAGATACGGCTACTAAATTTTAACACTGAGTCCGCACTGAGTGGGGGCAGTTAGGGACGAATACATAACGGCGGGACTCTCTGGCTACTTACTGGGACTGTAAACGACTAACAAAGGCCTCGCAGAAGCCTGTTTAGTGTGTTTGCCTGCTAAATAACGAGTAAGAGCCACTGCAGCCGAAGGGGTAACAGCTCTGTTAGTAAGCCTTACTCCCACCTCCTCTCAGTGCCAGCTGGGAATTTCTCTGAAAATTGCTAACGGGAAAAAACGAATGGAAAGTCCCCTGCGCCATAAAGTGTCCGTATCGAATAAGAATAACGATTGGATTCTAGAACGTTAGGACCTTACTCGACTCAGTTCAGGATGGCCCTCATAACGCCTGATTCCTCTAGCTTGAACGTGAGTTCGCACGGTGTAGGATTAACATCTTAGGACTGAGTGAGATAAGATAGCTCGATACTGGAGAGCACTACTCCCCGACAAACAACACTCATATTTTGGAAACCTGACCAGATACTGACGGCTAGATTTGAGAGTAATGCATGAAAAATCTCCATCATTCAGTGTTACGCTCCGACTGAAGATGCGGATGAAAAGGACAATTTTTATAGTCAATTTTTATTTCCGCCTACAACCAAACCAAAATAGGGACAACGTAATTGTGGATTGTAACTCCAAGGTAGATACTGACAACATTATGCTTAAACGCGTGATCGGAATGACATTGACGAGCGTTTTGTGGATTGCTGCAATACCAACCGCCTACTCATTGGAGGTAAACTGTACAAGCATAACACTTGCCACTTTAAAAATTGTTTCCTCGACGTCCGAAACAGATGTCAAGCCGATATCGCACAAGAACGCGATCACGAGATGTACATATGTATGTATATGTATATGTACATGTATGCTTCTTCCCCACGGTCTTACAGAGTGGAGTACGTCAGCGGTGCATACTGTCGCCACTACTGTTTTTGGTAGTTAACTTTTGGTTAACTTACTCTGAACAGGTTCGGTAGGTTCTATCCAGGGGGTCATAGAATTCATTTAGGAACATGTGCACGTATGTACATACATATTATGATGCGGATTACAGCCAGGCGATTCCTTAAAAACTTAAAGTCTGCAACTCTTAACCTTAGCTGATTTACGCGACAGATGCTTTATTCTATTACAAGGTTTTTTCATGACAATAACTTTTACATTAGATAAAAATACTTTTTTGTCAATCTTGTAACGTTGCTTATAGTCTTTTTCTGGATTGAATCGAAGACTCTCCAGGCATTGTTATCCTGTCGGATTAAATTTGAATCTCTCTCTACAGGATTTTCGGCCCAAATATTTTTTCAAATGCTTTCCAAAGAGAAATGTTAAGTACCTGCCAGATTTCTGAATCAGATTTTATCGCCTTGCGTACCTTTTATAGTTAGGATCAAGACACGCAGAATACTGGATATTGTCGTCCTCGCAGCCTATGGGATGATGAGTCCAAAATAAAGTTGATTTTGATAAATTAAGCTTTGTTCTGATTGGACAGAAGACTTGGAGCTCTTGGAGCTTGGCTCTACTATCGCAGATTAAAAATTAAAAAAATGAGGCGGTGGCTTAATAAGCGAAGATAAAACTGCAAGGTTCAAGACGATCTACTCATATTCCTCATTCAACCGATTTAGAATGCTTTAAGCTACAATAATTCTGTGACCAGATTGAATCGCTTATGTCAATATTTTCTTAAAACACAACTAGAAATAATAGAAATACGCCAGAAATAAGCTATTTAACCAGATATCCCAATATTATCATTTGTTAATCAGCAATCTGACTGCTGGCATACTGTATGGAAAAACCCGTCATTTAGAAACTACCCAATCCTTCTAATGACACATTCGTACCCATGTTGCCGAATTTCAATGTATTTATACCCAACTCCGGTGACCATGCAATGCATGCTTAAGGATTAAAACCAATATATAGATATTATAGCACATTATCCCTTAAGTCACAATAGAAAGCAAAACGAATTTTGCAAACAACTTAGCACGCACCATTAGTAGCACATAATCCCCTACCAAAACCATGTGACAATATACATATTCCATTTACCGTACTATCATGACATCCTACCTATCTGCAAAGGATTTAATAAGTCTCTTCGAAAAATTAAATAGGTCCGACCGAATGGAATAACAATGAAGATACAATTCTATGAACACATTTGCATCCATACAATAAGCTGCCGGTTCGACTGATACCCCTGAGCACGTAAATAAGTACATAGACCCATAATCTCTTTCCTCTCGGTACCTTTCAGAATTAGGTGTTGAATGATTTTCAGCTTTGTCACCGAGGTATACCTACACATGGGCAAACAATGAAACTATCGACATCGCAACGAATTGATGGCTTTCTCACCATCGTGTTGTAATTGTTACTGCATAAGCTGCTTCATCACTTAAAAATGTGAGGAAGCATATTTGGTTTTTATGTAATTTATAGATTTAAAAAACCAAAAATTAAAAAAAAACACATTGGGTTGTAAAGGAGCACGAGTATATAAGAGAATATTTAAATTTGCGCATGGATGGTATTTAAAAGATCAGAAAGGGAGGTGCTATTTCGTGTTTTATCTCAAAGTCTGTTTTGATACCATCAAAATGAACATGCGCATTATATGAGTGAGTTTTTCTCAGTTGTGTCTCGATATGTATATACATATGTATGTACATGTGTACATATGTTCATATATTTCAACTTGGGATACATTTCTTGCCCTAGATGTTTTTGATCTGAAGGGTGGTTCATTTCTTATTTCAGTCGCATCTGAAGTTAGTAATGATTAATTCTTAATTCTCTGTTTTTGGGGTAATATTGATGAAAGTTCTGTCAAAACACTTTTCTAAATCATTAAAAGACACTATTCGATTCTGGATCTGGATCTGGAACAAGGTTCCCTCTGTTCAGTTACCAGTTACCCTTATCGTTGCCTAACTATTTGTTGTTCACTTCACTTTTCCATTGTTTCCATTGCTGAAACGGGTTGATAGTGGTGAATGTATGTATGTAAATATGTATGCTATAGAATTCCTCAGTTTACCAGTTGTAGACCCGAAATCTGAGAATCAGGGATACACCATTCACCGCCATCAACACTCTCTTTTCGTGCACAGATAGAGCTAAGTCAAATCATGCCTAAAAGTACTATCAAATGGTGGTTTATTTCTCAATAGTTCTTTATGTTTCTATGGGGTCCTGAATCCGAATTTCAAGTTTGCTGCTTTGTAGAAGATCGGCTTCAAAACGAAAAGGCAAAGCTTTTTGTTACACAAAAAGTCATATCGTTAAGTGGGTATACCTTCAAAAAAAAAATTGTAACTTATATACATATGTATGTATGTATATGTTTCATTTTAAATCATGGGTTTTTTGGAACTGACAGCTGTTTCCCGCTTGAAATCTTGACCAAAAGTCAGTATCATACCTCCGCGGAACGAAATGAGTCGCTTTATGCTTGAACGTTGGGAAATATGGAAAACTTATTGGACAATGATTTTGGGCGAATAATCATCTTTTCTGACGACGCGCATTTTCATCTCGGCGGCTAAGTTAACAAACAAAATTGCCGCATCTGAGGCTCGGAAAACCCGCACGTTATTGACAAGAAGCCAATGTATCCACAGAGAGTGACAGTTTGGTGCAAATTGTGGAGTGGTGGACCATTTTTTTTTTCGAAAATGAGCCTGGGAACAACGCCGGTCCACGCCGGGCGTTACAGAAATATGTCCACTGACTTTTTTTTTTACTGAAATTGAAGACATGAATTTGGACGACCTCCGGTTCATGCAGGATGGCGCGCCATGCCACAATCGATCTTTTACGCACCAAATTTTCAAATCGTATTATGAGCCGTCTTGGCGGTGTTAATTGGCCGCCACGGATTTGACCCCCTTGGAATTTTTGTTGTGGGGAACCGTGAAGGACCGATGTTCCGGAATCCGGAAACGATTCAAGCACTTAAGGCCAATATCATCCAAAAATAGTGTCAGGCTTATTCCCACCGCAGAGAACTGCAGAGCGTATAGCAGCACCCCAGGATTTACATGAAATCACAACCGTCACGCAAACGGAACTTTTGGAAGTGTGCAAACGGTTCGATGACAATAAATCACCTGGATTGGATGGGATACCCAACAAGGCCCTTAAGTTAGCCATAAAATACCACAAATACGGAACCATTTCTGGAAATGTATAATAAGTGTCCAACCGAAGGGGGTCTTTCCAGACCAGTGGAAGAAACAACGTCTGGTGCTGCTGCCCAAAGGGAAAAAACCGCCAGATGAGCCCTCGTCATACCGTCCTATATGCCTGTTAGACACAATGGGTAAAATATTAGAAAAAATTATATGCAAACGACTGGAGGTGGCAATACATGAAGCCGGGGGACTTTCAAACGAACAGTATGGATTTAGACAAGCCCGTTCTACAATCGATGCTATACGGAGGGTAACCACAATCTTGGAAGATGCTATCCAGGGCAGAAGGTGGAGAGGAGGCGCAAAGAAATACGGTGCTGTAAGAACACTAGACGTCAAAAATGCGTTCAATTCTGCAAATTGGGGGCATATTTTGTGCTCACTTAGAGAAATGATGGTGCCAGGGTTCCTCATCAAAATAATATTAAATTATTTCGAGAAACGGTACCTGTTTTACGATACCGTCGATGGGGTAAAACAGTACCACATATCTGGCGGAGTACCACAAGGATCGGTACTAGGTCCTATCTTGTGGAACCTTATGTATGATAAGGTGCTGAGGCTTGAAATCCCCAACAAGGCAAAAATCATAGGCTTTGCCGATGACATCGCAATCGTAGTGACAGCAAAACACCTGGAAGAAATAGAAGACATTGGAAACGAATGTATCCGAAAAGTGAGACGGTGGATGGCAGCAGTCGGTTTAGAACTCGCTGAACATAAAACGGAAGCAGTACTAGTAAGCAGCCGCAAGAAAAGAGAAGCAATCACCATCAGGGTAGGCAACCAAAATATAACGTCAAAACCGGTGATCAGATACCTAGGTGTGATGATTGACGCTAGGCTAGCTTACAAGGAACACCTTGAAATAACGTGTGACAAAGCTGCTCGGGTGTGTACTGCCTTATCCAGAATTATGACAAACCTTGGAGGACCCAGACAACCAAGGAGACTAATTTTGTCAAGAGTGGCGCAGTCAATAATAATGTATGCGGCACCAATATGGGCAAAGGCAGTGAAAATTAAGTCCCACTCAAGAAGAGCTAATTCCGTCAATAGACTGTGCGCGCTGAGAGTGTGTTGCGCTTTTCGGACGGTATCCGACGACGCTATATGTGTTATTGCGGGAATGCTACCAGCGGATATCTTGGCTATTGAGCTACAGAGGACCTATGACGCCAAAATCCAGGAACCCCTTGCTCCAGTCAAAGATATTAAGCTGGCAGAAAGACAGCGAAGCATGAGAACATGGCAGGAAAGATGGAATCATCAACGAAGGGAAGATGGACCCATCGACTTATACCTGATATAGATAAATGGATGGACCGGCATCACGGAGAAGTGGATTTTTATCTCACCCAGTTCTTAACCGGACACGGCTGCTTCAGAGCTTATCTAAACAGGTTTGGGCTTGATGAATCTCCAAACTGCTCAAACTGTGGAGAGGCCAGAGAGGATGCAGAGCATGTGCTCTTTCAGTGCCCACATTTTCGCTTGGAACGCAGAGGTCTTGAGGAAATAATTGGAGAAATACCAACTCCGGAGAACATCGTAAACCATATGTTGACATCGAACGCAGTATGGAATACTGTGAAACAAACAGCAGCGGTGATCATAAAGGAACTTCGGCGGCTGGAAAGGCTCAGGCAGAGCAACCAAACCCAAATGGAAGCCCCCTCAGAACAAGAAACGTCGAACAGGTCAAGAAGAGCATAAAGTGCTAACCAGCCCCGCGAAGTAATACTTAACGGTAGTTCCGCGGGGAGAGTGGTTGAAGTATGTAGGGTGTGGGTTAGTACGTAGGCGTATTCCTGGCATCGAGTATTCAGGTTTGCGAATCGTGCATGCCAGTAGCCCGGGTTACTGGTATCTTTAGAAGATTACACATCCGTTGGCGCAACCAAAAAAAAAAAAAAAGACGTGTTCTACAGTTTTTTTTTTTTTTTTCTTATCTATCCCTTTAGAGGAAAAGAAATATCAAAATACAAATATCTTTAGAAATTATATGCAAGTAAGTTTCGCTTTTTTATTTTATTGGAAGTCACACGTTCTCTGTAACTCTAAGTCCAGACATTAGTTGTTATTTAACAAAATTGTGTTATACCCTTTATTTATGTATAGCTTCAGTGTTGTTGGGTGTAAGTTTAGATATTAATACATACCTTCACTTAATTTTGATTAAGTAGTAGGGTTTTAACGGATACGTCGAGTGAGAAAACTAGCACACCGTTGTTTTGGGTTTTTGGTGGTTAATACTGACACCATCGAAGTCGTCGAGAAAATTTACAGTTTTAAGCGATATATGTATGTATACCCTTCGATGTTGTATCTATCTTCGTGCAGACTTCTCGTAGAAGAATACCACTCAATTGCAATCATTATAATGAACGTCAAAATTATCATCTACTGAACATCGCACTTTCCGCACCCACTAAGGAATCTTAAACACGTGATGGTTTCTCCATGTTTATCTTTTTGAGCATACTCTGGAAAGAATGTTCATGGATGCGCAAAGCAAGAAAACTGTGGCAAGAAAAGCCAAATGTAATTCTTGGATACTGTAGTGAAGTAGAAGAATCTACATAGGCTAAGGATACTTCTGTCTTCAAATTGAATAACACCCAGTTCCTTTAAGACAACTGATGGACCACTGAAGATTCGCTAAATTGACCGTTTGACTATCATTTCAAGTTGTTAGCAACCGCCTCCTCATTCCTTATTACACATGTTTTTTTCGTTTTTTTGATTGCGCTAATGGGTGTGTAGTTTTCTTAAGATACCAGAAACCCAGGTTATGCCAGCATGGTTCGCAGACTTGATTACTTAATATCAGGAATACGCCTACGTACTAAACGCATACCCTACACACTTCAATCACTCCCCCCGCGTGACTACCGTTAGGTATTACTTCGCGAGGCTGGTTAGGAATTTACGCTCTTCTTTCCTTATTAGTTTATTCTATATTGGGCTCAGCATTTGCTGTGTTTTGTACGGTAAGTTTCCGTCTGACCCTGATTTTCATAGAATCTTTCTTAATCTTATTTGTTGTCTAGGTTCTTTAATTTTAGTCGTTATTCTGGATAAGACTGCACCCACATTTGTCACACTTTCTTTCGAGATCGATCATCACACCTAGGTATTCAACAGTCGGTTATGATGTTATATCAGGATCACCTACCCTGATTGCCTCTCTTTTCTTTTGACTGCTCACTAGAATTGCCTGTGTTTTATGTCCTGCGATCTCTAATCCAACTGTTTCCATCCATCCCCTCACTTTTCTGGTATATTCCTTATCAATGCGCTCTATCATCGGCAAAGCCTATAATTATTGTCTCAATAGGGATTCCAAATCTTAAAACCTATCGTGCATTATATTCCATAAGATGGGTCCCAATACCAATCCTTGTGGAACTCTACCGAATATGTGGTATTGCCTTACTCTATCATCGGTATCGTAGAACAGAAACCGTTTCTCTAAGTAGCATAGGATTGACCTACATATGTTAAACATAGTTTGCAGAGTTGTCGGAGTATGCAGCTCCGTATAGCACCTATTATACTACTACTATGTTTCTAAATCCATACTGCTGTTTTGAGAGTCTTCCGGCTTCATTGATTTCCAGCTCCAGCCGGTTGCGTATGATTCGTTCCAATATTTTACCCATAGTGTGCACAGTAAAAAACACTGGAGATAACATTACGCTCACTGGTGCGTTATGCACTGTTTCATAAGGAGTGCGCGGTGGATGGATTCCTGGATATACATATGTACATAGAAGGCGCATTCAATAATGTAACTACATTAGCTATTGTAAATAAATTAACAGTTCACTGCGCAAATGGCAATCAGAAAATTTTTATCAGGAACCGTTGTTTCGTTTGGAAGTGCTGTACTTCCTGAATAATAGAGAAGCTGAGGGGGTTTCGGTCTCCCTGGCTTGAGAAAATATGTTATTGGAGGAAGTTTGGAGAACCGTCATTATTCCCAGAAGATCAACACCCTCCCCCGAAATTGCGACAGAGTTATAGTCCGAAACCTAGGATTTCTGCCATGTGGCCTTTAAGTGTATCTGCCTGCATCAGCAAGGTGCTTGCTCTATTCATATGAAATGGTTCGCGTCATGGTGCTGCTAAATTCCATTTCCACGGACTACTTTTGATTGACCTCCTTAATGAACTCCAGAAGCTTGGTACTCTTCTGTCCGTCCGAGTGCTTATCGAGCATAATTGCCGCACTTTGATTGTACTTGCTTCGTACATAATGTACAGGATGGGCCAAATACAAGTATCCTTTTAAAAAAGCAAACAGTCCCATTAACTATGGAAAACAATGTCGTTTAAATGGCTGCCTTGGCTGGCTTCGCAGTAGCGCATTCTGTCAGTCTTATTTTCCAAGACATTTTTTTTTTTTTTGGTTGCGCCAACGGATGTGTAATCTTCTAAAGATACCAGTAACCCGGGCTACTGGCATGCACGATTCGCAAACCTGAATACTCGATGCCAGGAATACGCCTACGTACTAACCCACACCCTACATACTTCAACCACTCTCCCCGCGGAACTACCGTTAAGTATTACTTCGCAGGGCTGGTTAGCACTTTTTGCTGAACTTAACCTGTTCGACGTTTCTGGTTCTGAGAGGGCTTCCATTTGGGTTTGGTTGCTCTCCCTGAGCCTTTCCAGCCGCCGAAGTTCCTTTATGATCACCGCTGGTGTTTGTTTCACAGTATTCCATACTGCGTTCGATGTCAGCATATGGTTTACGATGTTCTCCGTTGGTATTTCTCCAATTATTTTCTCAAGACCTCTGCGTTCCAAGCGAAAATGTGGGTACTGAAAGAGCACATGCTCTGCATCTTCTCTGGCCTCTCCACAGTTTGAGCAATATGGAGATTCATCAAGCCCAAACCTGTTTAGATAAGCTCTGAAGCAGCCGTGTCCGGTTAAGAACTGGGTGAGATAAAAATCCACTTCTCCGTGATGCCGGTCCATCCATTTATATATATCCGGTATAAGTCGATGGGTCCATCTTCCCTTCCATCTTTCCTGCCATGTTCTCATGCTTCGCTGTCTTTCTGCCAGCTTAATATCTTTGACTCGAGCAAGGGGTTCCTGGATTTTGGCGTCTTAGGTCCTCTGTAGCTCAATAGCCAAGATATCCGCTGGTAGCATTCCCGCAATAACACATATAGGATCGTCGGATACCGTCCGAAAAGCGCAACACACTCTCAGCGCGCACAGTCTGTTGACGGAATGAACTCTTCTTCAGTGGGACTTAATTTTAACTGCCTTTGCCCATATTGGTGCCGCATACATTATTATTGACTGCGCCACTCTTGACAAAATTAGTCTCCTTGGTTGTCTGGGTCCTGCAAGGTTTGTCATTATTCTGGATAAGGCAGTACACACCCGAGCAGCTTTGTCATACGTTATTTCAAGGTGTTCCTTGTAAGCTAGCCTAGCGTCAATCATCACACCTAGGTATCTGATCACCGGTTTTGACGTTATATTTTGGTTGCCTACCCTGATGGTGATTGCTTCTCTTTTCTTGCGGCTGCTTACTAGTACTGCTTCCGTTTTATGTTCCGCGAGTTCTAAACCGACTGCTGTCATCCACCGTCTCACTTTTCGGATACATTCTTCCCGACTTCATGTATTGCCACCTCCAGTCGTTTGCATATATTTTTTTCTAATATTTTACCCATTGTGTCTAACAGGCATATAGGACGGTATGACGAGGGCTCATCTGGCGGTTTTTTCCCTTTGGGCAGCAGCACCAGACGTTGTTTCTTCCACTGGTCTGGAAAGACCCCTTCGGTTAGACACTTATTATACATTTCCAGAAATGGTTCCGTATTTGTTTTTATGGCTAACTTAAGGGCCTTGTTGGGTATCCCATCCAATCCAGGTGACTTATTGTCATCGAACCGCTTGCACACTTCCAAAAGTTCCGTTTGCGTGACGGTTGTGATTTCATGTAAATCCTGGGGTGCTGCTATATTCTCTCTGCTATACACGTCTGGATACATCCTGATTTCTTGCTCTCCGCTTATGGGATTCTTTCATAGATAAGCAAGATGCCCACAGAAACATCCTTGTTTATGAATTTGGATACATGGTTCCTCCACCACATTGGGTTTTTTAAGATTCAGTTTATCACCTCGCGGATATTTTGTGCCAAAATTGTCTAATTTGATCGCTTCTCCATTGGAGCACTGTTTTATGTAATGAAATTCAAAACTAAACTCAAAAGACACCTAAAAACAACCGTGCTAGGAACAACTAATAAACATTACATACATAATAATATAAATAATTGGCGCAGACCGGTATATGACCTAGTGTTTACACTAGGTATGTACGTTGCATACACTTGTATACATATGTGTATATAAGTTCATACACATATATTATAGAACGAATATTTCTAAAATTAATTTTAGCTAATACTTTACAGACAGAATATAAAAGAAAACTTTGTGGTTCTTACTTACATCTACATAAGCACAATCATTGAATTGCTTTATTTTTCACATGTACATGGGAAAACCTAATAAAGAGTTCATGAATGCTGAAGGTTAAAAGGTAAAATATCAGCTGCCTAATCCGCCACCGAGTTAATGGAATTCGGATTACAGATATGGGTTTGTTGGTTTTATATTACTGCCAACCGGAATTAAGTAGACTGAAAATGAAATAAAAAAACATTCTGGATGTTTCTCTGGGTAAGTGACTTCGGTTTGAACAGATTTTGTTAAATTAAAATCATCATAAGACATCCGATTAATACAAACTTAATGGAAAATATACAGATGAAGTGTGTTGTGTATATGGAGTTGTACAGCGGCTAGAAAAGTTATCACACAAAAAATTAAATAATATTTTCGTATTTTTTTTTAGAATGTGGGAATGATTAGTAGCAGATCTGTCGTTTCATCATAAATTAAAAATCACGTTTGAATTATAGATGTACAACTATAATATCTATATTATTCTTCCGAATTAAGATGATTTAGATCATCTAGATGTAGAGTATTTTTAGTTGTGAAGAATTGATCCTATCACCTAAATACATACATAAGAAAACCTAAATACATACATCAGAAAACTTCTAGTGACTGGAACGTTTTCCAATCCAAAGAAAAAGAATGGTAGAAGTTAATTAAAATGTCAAAAACTGCTTCCCATAAAGTTTTTTGTAAACAATCTAATCAGATACCTACATTGATCCCTACATACACTGAGACGAAAGCGGACACTTTAAGTGCTCTGCTAGAAAATCACTTTCCGGGAAACCATCCTTTGATATCAAATCGCTTGGTAATGATGAAGTGTAACCTAATCTCTATCAACTAGGTATAAGCCAGTTGCTGCCAACTCTAAAGTGCGTGTCTGGCACTGGCTTATATTCCTATACCTAAAGTGGCTTTTATACCGAAAATTAGAAGAGATGACGACTCTCTCGCTTTGAATTTAAGACCTATAAGAGTGCCTTAATTCTAACAGAAAAACTTGGAGAGACTAGGCGAGATTCACTTGTGTAGACGCACGTTGTATCTGAAATAGCACATGCATGTGAGAGAAAATAGAAAATAGAGTTATATACATATGTATGTCAAAAAGTCGTGCTGTAAGCGTCGGGACAGTTGACCTGCATCTGGAAAATCTCTTTCTAGATACCAGTGACAACTGTTCCGTCGCCAGCTCATCCTTCTCTAACTGTTCCAACAGCTCAAAGCGGTCTAGGAACTGCAAGCTGACAGTAAAGAGACTAGGGACAAAGAGAGATGACGACTCTCTCGCTTTGAATTTAAGACCTATAAGAGTGCCTTAATTCTAACAGAAAAACTTGGAGAGACTAGGCGAGATTCACTTGTGTAGACGCACGTTGTATCTGAAATAGCACATGCATGTGAGAGAAAATAGAAAATAGAGTTATATACATATGTATATCAAAAAGTCGAGCTGAAATATAATAAACGGAAAAGCTCGCCGGTTTAGTACCAGAATCCGGATGATGTTTCTCCTTCTTTTTGCCGGATTATAACACGCAGATAATCGTAGACATGGTCGATGATTGGTGCACTATAAACCGGTCTGACTCACCAGTACTAATGTCACAGCCCAGGTCTTTGATGAAGCAAAGTATTTGCAAGTGATCTTTGGGCGAAGCATCTCAAGTCGGAAACATCTAAAGCGTTCTCAGTTTTCTGGCAGTTTAAGGGTGCTTTTCCTCTCCTCGATCCCTACCTTGCCGTGGTGGAGGGGCTTACTCTACTTCCCTTTAACTTACGGTCTTATCAAGTGAGAAAACTACATCCTGTCTGCGTCCCGCAGGATGTTTTCCCAGGAATGATTCGACCGTGAGGGGACTTAGAAACCAAAAGGTGATCACCCAAGGTAAGGTTCGCCGCGCCGAGACCTGCACGAGACGAGCTCAGTCGCTAGCGCAAACTCTGAATACCTGGGGGCCTTCAGTTTTAATAAAATTCCCCTTACCTGCATACAGGGGGTGAGTGCAGGTGAACCTCTTCTTCCCCCTTACTCGTGGGACCCAAATATAAACCAAACAGAACAAAAAAGAATAAAAAAGCGAAGAGTGTAACTGAATCGGGCACTTCTAGCTTAAAAAAAACCGATTCAGATACGAAAATAGAAGATGCTCTTCTCCTTGTTTCGGATGGGGAAAGCGTCGGGACAGTTGACCTGAATCTGGAAAATCTCTTTCTAGATACCAGTGACAACTGTTCCGTCGCCAGCTCATCCTTCTCTAACTGTTCCAACAGCTCAAAGCGGTCTAGGAACTGCAAGCTGACAGTAAAGAGACTAGGGACAAAGAGATGGGACGAACTCACGGAGCTGGAAAGGAAGAGACTCCATAATGCACGGGCCTACTTGCAGGAGTTGTCAGCATCAGATGGTGAGTCTACTGCTAACGCTCTGGTGGTGACAACACCTGTAACAGACCAACGCATTGATGGGCTGATGGGACCACCCAAGTTCGCGACAAGCCATCGCCAGTCAGGACAGGGGATTGTCTCATCATCCGGTCGAAGGGAGTCTTCCACTACTGCAGGTACTATGCCAACATCAGAGCCACCTTCTACCTCAACGTTGACTGGGTTAACCCCTCCGTTGAGAAAGAAGGCGCTCCTGGTAGTAGAGGCAGATAAACTGAACTACTTCAACGCGACGAGCCACTGCTACTCGCAAGGAAGTGGGTCGGCTGATTCTGCCCCGCGGAGTGATGCTAGTTCTGCCGGTTTAGGAAATTCCACTGCCCTGAGCTTCGCCACAGTAGTTAGCGCAGGTGTGCATGGTCCGGGGATAGCCCCGCCACGCACAGAGACTGGGCTTCCTAAGGTGGAAAAAAGGACACCAAGAGGACACTCTCCGTAACCGCCGGAGAAATGCCATTCGCCTTATCAAGCGGCTGAAGCAGCGTGATCCCAAGTCCTACACGGACAGGGAACGCGAGGCTCTGGATAGAGCGCGCATCACGCTGAAAGGCAATGGGTCCAAAAAAGACACTAGGTTGACGAACGCGGGCAGAAGGGATAAAGGGCCAGCAGTGCGGAAGGCGGGAAGCCTCTTGCTCCCCACTTCCAGTGCTGCGGGACCTAAGCCAGCAGCCGATTTGAATCCCAAAGGGTCCAAGCCAGCTCCTCTCAGTCTGCCCTGGAACGACGACTAGGTACGGCAAGGTAGGAATCGAACCGTGGTAAGGAAGGAATGCCTCTTGTAGTCCGCCTCAATCGCGGTCGATTCCAGGCCTCGCGCGATCGGACTTGGCAAAGGTTCACAGCCTAAACCCAAACCAACCGCGTGTAGTTCCACTGTCGCAGAGTACGTACCTAGCGCAGGGAACTCCAAGGGAGCGGTCAAAAGTCTCTTCGGTAAAAGGGCGGAAAGCCTCTTGCCATCCACCTCTACTGAAGCCACTAGAGGCCGCCCCAAAAGAGGTAGTTACGAAGATTCGATATCGCCACCGGTCGGGAAAAGCAGCAAGAAAGCTAAGCTGGCGGACAACCCCACTCCCAACCTTCAGGTGGCGATTGTCGATTTTAATAGCCCCGAAAAAAGACTAACGAAGGACCAATGGAGGCTGATGGAGCTGCGGATCTTGGAGGATGTTAATGACTCTATTGTCAATAACAAGGGATCCTCCCCCCTCTTCGAGCAGCTCACCACCTTTAAGTGGCTCAAACTATTAAGGTGTGACAACGAGTTCACCCTTAATTGGCTCAAATCCTTCGTGTCTAGTACTCAGGCTCCATGGGCAAACGCCGACATTCGACTAGTCTAAAAGAAGGACCTGCTTGAGTACACTAGATCGAAGGGGCGTATTTTGATCCCTGGTCCTCACATACCCAGAGAAAGGATTGAGAGAAATCTCCGTCACCTCAATCCAGAGCTTTATAGCGAAAACTGGGAAGTAGTAGAAATGGGCGAGCATTCAGAGCATGGAACGGAGATAGTGGTTCTTCTTAACCACAAATCCATGCCTATGCTCCGAAGGTACAGCAACAAGGTGCGTACCGGAATCACTCGCTGCAAAGTCCGTCCCTTCTTCGACGGTGCAGTGAGACGGAACAAGGATGCTGGTGCTAAGGTAAGACAATGATGAAGATTGTACAAATAACCTCCACCATAGCATTGCAGCTAGCGCTAACCTCATCTATTTTTTAGGTACCAACAACATAGATGTTGCCTTAATGCAAGAGCCATGGATCTCCCGTGGCAAGATCAGCGGGCTCGGGCATAAAGACTTTGCCACGTATAGCGCGACTCCATGTAGCGCAGATAGTAAGAACAGAACTTGTATAGTAGCCAGGAGACATATTAACATATTTCTTCTGTCTAACTATAGTTACATGGACCACACGGTGATAAGGCTGGAGCGGAGGGGGCTTTCCCCACTGATTTTATCAGCCGTCTACATGCCTTACGACGTAATCACCCTCCCACCATCCTCATTAACCCGCGAACTTGTGCAGAGGGCAAGAGACGAAGGATGGGACCTACTCATGGGATGCGATGCTAACTCGCACCATGTGCAATGGGGCAGCAGTGATACTTACCACCGCGGTGAGTCCTTATTTGAGTTTATTATTGAAAATAGCCTAATAATAGCCAATAGGGCTAGTGAACCTACCTTCGTAGTTAGAAATAGGCAAGAAGTAATAGATATAACAAGTAATTCGAGTTCTCTCTTAATTGAGAATTGGAAAGTTCTGGAGGTGGAATCATTCTCTGATCACAAGATTATTGAATATGTCCTGCGGTCCTCATGTGACTCTTATAAACCATATAGGAATCCCAGGAGAACCAACTGGGACGTCTTCAATAAAATAGTGAGTAAGAGTCGACGACGCCTTCAAGAATGTAACTTGCAGTATCCTTCCGACATAGATGAGAAAGCCGTGGAAGTCACTAATGTCTTCAAAGAGGCTTTTAATATAGCTTGTCCGGTGACCAAAGGGAATCGCCTCCATGGTGGAACAAACCGCTGGCAGACATCAGGAGGGCCACTAGGAGTCTCCTCAATGCTGCCAAAAGAACAAACTCAGATGCGGACTGGGGTCGATATAAAGACAGTCAGAGAAGGTTCAAAAGCGAGACGCAAAAAGCAAAGCGTCGGTCTTGGCAGAGCTTCTGTAATGACATTAACGGAACTACAGAGTCTGCGAGACTTCGAAAGATCCTCTCAAGACAATCTGTGGCTACTGTTCTGAGTCACTTAAATTGCTTATTAGCACCCACTTCCCTGGGAGTGCAACTCAACCTGTCGATAGCTCAGTAAGAAATATTAACACCGAAAATGAGTTACCAGCTGACTTGATTTCAGAGGAGAGAATCGAGTGGGCAATAGGTTCATTCTCACCTTATAAATCACCAGGGCTGGACGGAATCATACCGATCATGCTTCAGAGCACCTCAAGTACGGTTATTCCGGTACTCAGAGAACTATTTATTTAGAACATGGAGAGAGGTCAAGGTGGTGTTCATACCAAGGAAAGCCAAGCCACACCACCGCCAAAGATTTCAGGCCTATTAGCCTAACCTCCTTCATTCTGAAAACATTAGAAAGGTTAGCCGATATCTACATTCGCAGCAGATTTCGTCCCGAGGTCATGTCCACAGCCCAACACGCTTATACCAAAGGAAATAGTGTGGAAACGGCACTACACTGCGTTGTCGGCTCTATCGAGAAGTCCTTCAAAGACAAGGAATTCACTCTCGCCGCATTCTTGGACATTGAAGGTGCTTTTAACAATGTCAAAATGGATGCGGTTCGAAGAACCCTGTTAAATCTCAAGATTCACGATTCACTCACCAACTGGATTGTTGCAATTCTTGAGGAAAGACATATTATCGCAGAACAAGAGGGTACAAAAATGGAAGCATTCGCCTCCAGAGGTACCCCTCAAGGCGGAGTAATCTCCCCGCTACTATGGGTCATTGTACTAAATGAGGTGCTGCTACAACTCAGGTACAGTGGTGTTAAGGCCATTGCATATGCGGACGACATAGTACTGCTGGCCACAGGTAGATTTCTACCTACCCTTAGCGAAATATTGGAGAACGCGCTTAAGATCCTAGTCACCTGGGCTGAGAAATGTGGACTAGCGGTCAATCCCCATAATAACCGAGCTGGTATTATTCACCAACAAAAGGAAAATTCCTGAGTTCACATTATCGTCCATTGGGGGTACTCCCCTCAAAATCTCGGATAGCGCTAGATACCTAGGACTCGTTCTTGATAAAAAAATGAACTGGAGACCTAATATCAATGAAAGAATTAAGAAAGCAACTATAGCCTTCTATACTTGTAGTAGAATATTTGGAAAGAATTGGGGTCCAAAACCTAAAATTATTCTATGGATGTATACGGCGATAGTAAGACCTATTCTGACATATGGGTGTCTTGTATGGTGGCCGTCCGCCAGCAAGTCCAAGAAATTAGCGGCCCTCACGAGGATCCAGAGATTGGCCTGCATTGGCACCACAAGTGCCAAGAGAACAACTCCTACTGCAGGACTAGAGGTTATCCTCAATCTTCTACCGCTAAACATTTTCGTTAAAACCTCGGCAGCTGTAAGTGCCCTAAGAATAAGTCAGTCATAATGCAACAGGTCATTCCATGATCCTGGAGAAATATCTAGGAGAAGTCTATACTACGGATTACCTCACTCCGTTCCTAGATTTTCATAGACCGTTTACTAGCTCGTTCCCAAGCAAGGAAGAATGGACGGATGGACAGCCTGCCAACACACGTTCCATCTCTATCTATACAGATGGATCTAAGATGGATGTAGGCGTAGGGTCTGGCATTTTTTCTGAACCGCTGGCGATATCTAGATCAGTCCGCCTCCCGAAGCATAGCAGTGTTTTCCAAGCGGAGGTCCTGGCAGTGACAATAGCTGCCCGTGAGACTGCGATGAAGGCAATACCACCGGAAGGTATCACCTTTTTCATCGACAGCCAGGCGGCAATAAAAGCGATTACTGCAAACGAAATAAAATCCAAGCTTGTGAAGTGATGTCGCGAAGAACTCAGGGTTCTTGGAACACAACACAAGGTTACACTCTGCTGGGTCCCTGGACACGAAGGTATTCCAGGCAATGAGAAGGCAGACGAACTGGCAAGAAGAGGCTCTGAATCTACATCGCAACAGGTAGACACCTCGGTGTTCATCCCGCCTTGCACATTGAAGCAAAAGGCATGGATCTTGGCCAGAAGTGAGGCCAATAGTAGATGGACCTCCCTGGATACCTGTGTGATCACCAGAAGCCTATGGCCTTGCTTTGACAAGAGTAGGACCGACCGAATTATGCTAAAGGATAGGAAGTCTCTTTCTGTCCTTATAGGAATTATTACGGGGCATAACTCTCTTCGGTACCACATGAGAAAGTTAAGAAGTTAACTTAAAGTGTCTAGGATTCCTTAAGCGGTGCAAAAAATACTTCACCCCATCTGATCTGGCCTCAATTTATAAGGCATTTATCCGCCCAAAACTGGAATATAACGCCCATATCTGGTCTGGTGCACCCAAGACCGTTCTGCACATTCTAGACAGGGTCCAAAATAGCGCGTTAAAACTTATAGGTGATAGAGACATTGTACGCTCCATAGCGCCTCTAGAACATCGGAGAAATGTAGCATGTCTCTCCCTGTTTTATCGCTTTTTCCATAAAAAATGCTCCAGTGAAATAGCCAGTTGCATTCCTCCCCTTCAAAATTTCACCCGCAATACGCGTCACGCTATGAATGCACATCAGTTCACCCTCAAGCCCAATCTCGGACGTACTGTCAAATACAGAGATTCGTTTATAAGCCGAACGACACGTATGTGGAATTATCTCCCATGCTCTGTATTTCCTCATCACTTCAACCTTGAAACATTCAAAGCCAACGTGCACCGGTACCTCCTCTGTTCCTCTCTCCCCTTTTCCCAACGCCCGCGCCCTGAATCAGTATAAGGGTATTCATATCCCCTTTGGCGCGCGCAATTTATATAAAAAAAAAAAAAAAAAGACTCACGGATGAAGATTTATGTCGGGGATGCGGAGACGAGGAAGCTAATGAAGACACAACCCACTTTCTCTGTCACTGCCCTGGGCTTATCCTCCTTGGACTCAAATTTCTAGGGCGACACTTTTTCTGTGACCTTGAAGAATTAGCAAACAGACCAATAAATTACATTTTTAGGTTCATCAAATCAACAGGGTGGTTTGGTGATCCACAAGATGTGAATTAATGCGAGGGTTTACCAATGGGCAAGGGACTTTTTCCCCTTTGGGTATCACAATGGGTCTTTATTGACCTGAGTGTGGCGACGTAATATTATCTAGTCGCCTACCCACATACCTAACCTAACCTAACCTAAGGGTGCTTTTGCCAAGACATGGGCCCTGTCGTCAAAAAAGTCGTTTGGATCTATACACCTATAATGTACAATGTATGTACAATAAGACGTTTTAAGTTTATGCGTGTATTGTCTGTTTGAGAGTACTTTCGCTTAAGAATGTGACTGTCTTTTGCAGTTTAAACGGCCTGTCTCAGGCGCAAGTGATGTTTCGCGTAAACGGCAGGTTCTGCTTGATTTACCTCCCTTTAATACTTTTTTCATGGACTGTATCATCTGCACTGGGCTATCGTCGAACTACAGACTCATCCTACAATCCTGGTTGCATAAATATGGCGTCTGATTGATACGGGAACTTCAGCGCTGTCCAAATTTAGAGCTGATTTCCCTTACATTCCTGGACTGGATTCGGATCTTCGCGGATGGGTATAAAACCATTCAAGATTCAAGATCAAGTTAATGTCTTTGTCGAGACTAGTAATACCGGATCCACCAATCATTAGGCAGGCATGTCTTTCTGAGGCGTCGCTCCACTCGTTCCGAATAAGAATGCAAAAACTCTGTGAGTTCAATCACAAAACGTAACTCTTTGACGCCTAGGTCGCAGATCACACTGAGATTGAGGAAAATGAGATGCTCCTGGTAGTTGTCAGACGTTCATTTATTATTTATGGATCGGATATATAGTACTTAAATTTTAAACATTGGGCATACTTATATCCCTACCAAATCATTTTCCCCAGCCTTGAATAGCTCACATTTTAAACAAATTGGTTATAGTTCCAAACATTTCATCCTTTACGTCCTTTTCAATCCTAACGTCATATTTTGCGAGACGCTCGTTGAAACAATATTTAATCACATCTTGTTTCTCCGTTCTCCGCACAAATGAAGATGATATTGATAAAAGTGCTTGTTTTGATACGGATGATCATTACTTACTTATTTACGTTGCTCTTGACGCAACAAATATTTGGTGAACCAGATCCATCGAACCCAGAATACACAGAGATTCTACAGCCATTCACAGCAAAAAGAATCAATCTCTAATTCATTCCGAATCGCAATTATTAGGTCTGTAAGCGTACTTTCTGCACCAAAATTCGTAGATTGTGGAATTTCCAGGAGTGGGGGTAAAATTCTCTCAGAGAGTGGAAAAAAGGTCAACGAACGCGAAAGCTACTAAATGGCCCACTTTCTAGACGTCAAAAGCAAATGTATGCAAATACACAAACAACAAAAAATTACATAAGGGATCTGACAGATTTGACAGCTTTCGTAAATCAATGCAAAGAATTTTCTAAACTAAAATTTGTTGCACAGGAAAATTTTTTACTCTCTCGTGAGCGCTCTCTTTTACGAAAAACTACGAACCTTTTGCGTACTCAAACAGGATTTGATGACTTTTCGTAGATTTATACATAGTTTTCACAGAAGAAACCTTCCACGAGAAAGTAAGATATTTTTCCCTACCTGTGAAATTAAGTCCAAGAAATTACATTAGATAAATTTATGAAATCTGTCAAAGTTCACGTTTGCTTTTTTTGTTGGTTATCAAAAGTAAATTCAAACACAACGATGGAGAAAAGATGTCAGCTGAATTATTAATGTTTATTGTTTAAATCTTTATTTAAGATTGAAAAATATATTCTTTCGTAGCCACATTTTATTTTTTTCTCATACATATGTACATACATACACATATGTGAACAAATTCTCTATTGCTTGCTTTAGTACAACCTCAGAGTTATATTCCTTTATGTCCATACAGGTTTAAGCACTTGCTACATAACAGCGTTGGCGGTGTGGCTCAGTGGTTAGTGCGTTGAGCTATGGAACAAAAAGTTTGAGGTTCGATTCTCAGCTAAAACACCTACAAGTTTTTTCACGGCCCCACATCTCGCGAGCGTCTGACAAACATCAGGTATAACTTGTCATGAAAAAGAAAACTTAGGCGGCAATTTCCTTGATCTTCGTCTTAGAGCTCTTTTAATTTCATCGGTTATTCTAAAAACCTGATCATTTGTGGAATGCTTGGTTCTAAACCCGAATTAATAGTCAAGTAATAGACACTTTTTATTATAAAGTTGTCGGATGTCGTTGCCATACTTCTATGATCGTCTATCAATGTCTGACCATCAAATGGTTTAAACGTTTCTTCTAGGTGTTTGGAAAAAGGTTAGGCATTTTCTTTGATTGGTTTTAATTGCATTTGTGGTTTGTTTACGGTTGTCATAGCTTTCCAGAGCGAGTGCTTGTGCTATTTTCGGCTGCTAAGCCTTCAAGATAAACAGTGATCTTGATATATTTTAAATTTCGAATCTCTTTTTTAAGTAGTTTGAGTATGTCTTATGTTGAGTGGCACGGGTTTGTTGCTATATTATGCGTGCTCCTCTCTTTTCACGAATGAGTTATTTTATATCCGTTGGATAATTAACTTCGCTGATTTTGGGTACTTTTCGAGTATTTGAGTATTTCGTATTCACTAACATATGCATATACTTTATAACATCTATTCCAATTATTTCTCTACACAATTCCATGCGGCATACTGAATAACTGCAATAAATTTTTCGAGTTCATCTTCTATTTTGAATTGTGTTATTTTAGTTTCTAACAACATGTTAGTTAATCATGGAACGTCTTCTACTTTCATTAGTTGATAACTTATTGTCAAAATTACCGGTCAGCGATCTGAGGAGAGATTAAAACTTTCCTCTACTTTTACAGGACTGAAAAATAATCATTTTGTTATGAAGAAGTAAGGTGTGTTTGCTGCATCGGAGGCCAATATGACGGTTAAATAAATAAATACTTGGCGCAACAGGTCGATGGGACCCAAGGCCTAGCTTCTCACAACCATTCGTGTTGTGCGTGTTGTTAATTCAGATTCTTTTGTTAAATGGGTTCCAGAGATCAAGGATATGTATATCAATATTGTCGTTTCGCCAGAATACCTCTAGTTTGGTGATTTCTTTGTTGGAGGCCGTTTGCGTTCCATTTTAAATTTTTAAAAACCGTTCCATGTGCATGTATTAGTTCTTTTTGTAGAAGGTTCAACTCAAGCTTGCTCAATTTGTCAAATATGATGTTGTTTATCTTCGTGAGAATAATAGACAAAACTTGGGAGATTGGGTCTACCGTAATACTAGGCTAGGAGCGTTTGGGCTTTCCTTTGTTTCCCTTCCGTCTTTATCGTAGTCGGTTGAATTTCCTTCGTTACCTTTCTTTAATGGTTAGATGTATTTCTTTAATCGGCTTTGCGTTTTCGTGTTTAGTGTATCGCGTCTTTTTTGAAGTTCCTTAGCCATGCAGGTTAGCGGTGCCTCCCTATTTAGGTCACACCTTTCTGATTCCGGCACATTTTACACATTTCGGTTTATGCAATAAGCGTGGGTGTAACTGAAATTTGCAGCGTTTGCATTGCGGTATCCATCTTGTAATCGTATGCATAGGCTCAATTTTAACTCGGACAAGATTTCCTGGCCTTGTTCCATTTTCTGCTTTATTGCAGGAGGGGGACGTAATTTACCCTGAGCTTGTTTCCGTTTCGACGCAATTTCTTTATTTTGCTTTGGTGATTCAATTTCGGGTGAAGACCCGGCTCTTCTTTTTTGCTGGGTCTTTTCTTTGCTACCCAGTATGTTTCGCGTGGTAACACTTCTTCGTCCGTTTGATAATTGGGACTAGCTGCATGGGGTGGAGTAACTTCGTCTCCTTTTTGCGAAAGTGATTTTTTTAGAACTTTGGTTTCTTTTTTTTTTGCGTATTTACCTCCATTTTAAGCTCTTGGTAGATTAGATCTATTTCAGTAAGCTTAATAGTTCATTATTTCCTCTTCACAGCTTTTACAAATCATTAAGTCCAGTTTCTCCCTATGCTTGCGCTTCCGGCGGACTCCTCTTTCCGCAGAAATTGGGGTCTTGATGGTGGCGACCGAGTTACTCTTGAATTTCTTGCAAAGGAATTTATTCAATGCAATAGTTGACTCTCCTCAGAATCCATTGAGGGTGAATTTTCCTGTGAACCTGGACTCCCACCTCGGGTATTAAATCTATTCCAAAATTTCATAATGTTAATACATTCATTCATATCAGTTGGGAATTTCGTTTCCAACTTTTCGGCTCCGAAACACCAGTCTATTACTTTTTAATAAGTCATTAAATTGGACATTTTTTTCTAAATCCTCACAACTTTTGAGACAATTTTTTAGTTTATAATCATTTAATTTCTTCTACATACACTTAAAAAAAACACTTTACTATGAATTAAAAGGATATTTTCATGATTAGTGTGCTATAGTTTTACAAAAAATTTGATGGCAACATGATTGGACTTCAGATCACCGTTGCTAGTTTTGGTGTTTTCCCCCCGATTCGATCGCCGGGGGGAAATCCAGAGGTAGGTTTAGGGTTCCAATTTATTTGTAGATAGATAGATAGATAGATATTTTTATTTCGTACGCAAGTATTTTACAAAAACTTTTGTTATTGCACATTTTACAGAGATTTGATAGTTTGGTATTTTATCTTTCAACTGAAACATTATTTTTAATTCTATTAACAATTTGTGAGGAAAAAAAAACAAGACAATATTTGAAGGAAAAACGAAAAAAAAACCTTCATTTTAAGAGAAATTTATTTGTATTTAATAAATATTTCGTTTTTGGTTATTTGAAATGAATAAATTGTATGTGCTGGCAAGGTGTAGTGCTATTGAAAAAACTCTCAGTGGGACGCGTTAAAATTACATTTTCAGATTGCAGTTTCCAAGGAAAGATGCTCTATATGTACATAACTGAAATGCTTAATTCCACCGAATTTTTTTGAAACACATGTTAAAAAACATAACTCATATGCACAAACATTTTCAAGGGGAACATGTTGATGGTTGATCCCATACTACTTTTTGAGGTTTTGAATGATCTTATTTACTCCACTCAGGTAGTGCCAAAACTTAGCGGTGTGGGTACCGGTAGAAGTGAGTACCGCTTATCCGTTCATCATAGTAGTTGCTTGTTTTTCAGAATGGACGGAATGTGTTCTTCAGGCGAAGATGAACTAATTTTACTAGCGTTATTGGCAGATGAGGAAACAAATGATTAAATGAGAGTTTCAATGAATATATTTATTTCAGCAGAATTATTAACAAATTCCGTAATAGTAGAACAAACAAAAGGAAATTAATTTAGAAAGAAAACGAAAAATGTTCCATATTTTATCATTTTTACTTGCACCTATACCTATAGGGCAAGTATTGTATTCGTGCTAAATTTGGAACTCGAAATTTTAATCAAACTTGACATTACTATAATGGGGAAGTCCAAAAAAGTAGGTCCGCCAATGCCGTCTGTCTGTCTGTCTGTGCACGAGGGTACAGCCTAAACGAGTGGATGGATTTAGATCAAACTTCATATATAGGGTCTGTGTGATAATCCCTAGAGGCGAAATCGGAATTTTCATTCTAACCTCAAAATTAAGGGTGGTTTACTTATGGCCGATTTCAGTTAAAATGGATTTTCTCGAAAACGGCTCTAAAGATTTTGATCAGATGATGTATCGTGCTGCTTACCAAAATTGGCAACAATGGTACTTTACTTACAACCAATTTGACAAAAACTCAATTCGCAAGAGCACGGCTCCAATGATTTAGTTAAAATTTCATATTTCGGCTAGTACGAAGTTATGCAACATGATGGCGTACCACATTTTGGTCTGAATATGATATAACGGTACTTACGACCAAGGTGACTAAAAGCAAATTTGCTTGACAACGCCTTCAACGATTAAACATAAGATTAAACATCTCAAATCCTATCAGGAACTGTATCACATTTTTGTCCTAAAGTTAGTATAACGGTATTTTTCGCGAAATCGAGCAGTTGGAGCCAATTTATTCGAATACGGCTCCAACGATTTTTATTAAACTTTATATTAGAGCAAGCCTTTTTTTTTTTTTTATATAAATTGCGCGCGCCAAAGGGGATATGAATACCCTTATACTGATTCAGGGCGCGGGCGTTGGGAAAAGGGGAGAGAGGAACAGAGGAGGTACCGGTGCACGTTGGCTTTGAATGTTTCAAGGTTGAAGTGATGAGGAAATACAGAGCATGGGAGATAATTCCACATACGTGTCGTTCGGCTTATAAACGAATCTCTGTATTTGACAGTACGTCCGAAATTGGGCTTGAGGGTGAACTGATGTGCATTCTTAGCGTGACGCGTATTGCGGGTGAAATTTTGAAGGGGAGGAATGCAACTGGCTATTTCACTGGAGCATTTTTTATGGAAAAAGCGATAAAACAGGGAGAGACATGCTACATTTCTCCGATGTTCTAGAGGCGCTATGGAGCGTACAATGTCTCTATCACCTATAAGTTTTAACGCGCTATTTTGGACCCTGTCTAGAATGTGCAGAACGGTCTTGGGTGCACCAGACCAGATATGGGCGTTATATTCCAGTTTTGGGCGGATAAATGCCTTATAAATTGAGGCCAGATCAGATGGTTTGAAGTATTTCTTGCACCGCTTAAGGAATCCTAGACACTTTGCAGCATTTTTGGCGACCTCGAATATGTGATCGTTCCATCGAAGATGGTTATTAATACACATACCGAGAGTGGCAAGTCTTTCGGTTTCCGCGATGTAAGTACCATTCATGGATAATGGTTGGGGGTTTTGGTTTCGCTTGAGAGATAGAAGACAGCATTGCGTTTTGGAAGCATTAAATTCCACTCTGTTGGTTGAACCCCATTTGATAATGCTGTCGAGATCGGAATTTAATGAGTTTAACATACGCTGTCGTTCCTCTTCTACGGCCGAAGAGCAGGGACGTGAGTTAGGGAACGAATATGAAAAACTGAGGGTACTATCATCAGCGAAGGAATGGATTGGATTAGAGGTTGCAGACAAGAGATCATTTATATAAATGAGAAAAAGAGTCGGAGACAAAACTGAGCCCTGGGGAACACCAGCATTTGTGTGGTGAATATCAGACTTGAAGCCATCCAACACAACTTGTATTGAACGCCCCGAAAGGTAATTTCTAATCCATTGAAGAAGAGTTTCATCGATGCCAAATGCACGCATTTTAGACAAAAGAGCTTGGTGCCAAACTCTGTCAAATGCCTTTGAAATATCGAGTGCAACCATCTTTGTTTCGCCAAAGTGATGGAGAGAATGGTTCCACTTCTCGGTGAGATATGCCATCAAATCACCAGTGGACCTGTTGCTACGAAAACCATACTGCCGGTCATTAATGAGTTTTCGTGATTCAAGATATTTCATAAGCTGACGATTTATCAGCGTTTCCATGACCTTGGAAAGAAGGGACGTAAGTGCAATGGGTCGGTAATTGGTCGGAGAGGAAGAATCGCCTTTTTTAGGGATAGGCTGGACAAATGCTGTTTTCCATCTTCTCGGGAAGAGCCCAAAAGAGTAGGACAGACAGAAAAGCTTACGCAGAGGTTTTGCCAGCGAGGAAGAACACCTCTTCAGAACTATAGGGGGAATACCGTCTGGGCCAGCGGATTTGTGTATGTTAAGACCTTTGAGAACTCCTGCAACTGTGCGAGTGCGAAAGTGTATTTGTCCCATGGAGGATTCGACGCTCTCAAGCACAGGGACAGACAAAGCACTATCTTGCAGCGTGGAATTAGCTGCAAACTGTGCAGCAAGAAGATTAGCTTTGTCTAAGGAGCTGACAGCTGGAATGTCATTGTAAATGAGCGTTGGGATGGCAGATGAGGCAGAATTTTTAATGTTTTTTACGAATGAATTTTTTACAAAATTTTTTTACAAACATTTTTACTACCTTTGGGACACTGTAGAATTTTTTGCCTCAATTTTTGGTCGTATAGGTATTTTGCACGTTTAATATGGGCATTGCAGTCTTTTCTGGCTTGTTTAAACTTCTTTCGGTTTTCCTCAGATTTGTTGGCTTTATAATACCGAAAACTTACTTCTTTCAACCTGATTGCCTCTTTACAGCTCAAGTCGAACCATGAGTTTATCTTAGGTTTAATGCTCTTTATTCTGTTAGGAATAAAATCATTCATACCTAAGAGAATCGTGTCGGTAATCATATCAGCGGCGGCATCCACGTCACTATCGAGGAAGCATAGCGACCAGTTAAAACTCCTGAAGAAGCTATTAAGGCCGTCCCAGTTGGCTTGCTCGTATTGCCATACTTTTCTTCTGGGAGTTTGTTCTTTAACTGCGTGGTCGGAGTACGAGAATTTAGCTGATATGATGTTATGGTCAGACCGGCCTAGGGGCGCTAGTACATCAATGGTGTATTTATCAGGGTGCGAAGTAAGAAACAAGTCAAGGGTGTTGGCTGAGTGACTTGCAATGTCAGGTATACGTGTCGGCTCATTTACAAGCTGGGTCAAGTTGTTTACCTCAGCGAAAAGTTCAACATACCTTCCTTCGGGTGTTGTCTGACCAGAGTGCCGAAGCCAATCCGAATTGTGTATATTGAAATCGCCAGCAATAACGATTTCAGTATAAGGATACAGGGAGACAATTCGAGTGATGGAATCTGACAGCGCATCAAACTCGTTAAAAGTTGAGTTGCTGTCAGCACTAGGGCTTCTATAGATAAAGCAGTAGTGAATAATTTGCTTACGGACGGTGAACTTTAGCCATTTAAAATTGAATTCCGGATTGGAACAGTGGCCATACTGTGTGGGAATTTGGTAAGCAATATCACAACGGATAAAAATGGCGAGGCCGCGGTGGGGAAAGAATAATGGCACTAAGCTATATCCAGGCAGTTGCAAATCAGAAGATTCTTCTACTACCTGTGTTTCGCTAAGTGCCAGAACAGCTGGTTTATGGGATTGGGTGTGGGCGTACACATCGAAGAAATTCGTTCGAAGCCCACGTATGTTGGAAATATCCACCCTAAATTCCCTCATCACTAAAACATAAAAACACAAAAAGACACAACTCTGACGAAACTAAGCGAAGCCGCGAAGTGTAGATCCTAATAATAGTTTTCCACAGCAAACTGTCGCAGGTGTTATGCCCAAACGACAGTCAGCTGTTGTCCGCTATACAGATAAACACTCACGGCCCGCTATGCATCAGATGTTACGCTCTCTCAATCAACGCAACTGTGATAATGTATGGTACATGAGACAGTTGCGTTACTTGGAAAGCACAACAGCGAGTGAGTGGGGAGGGAGAGATGGATGACCCGGCACTGTTTTTGTTTTTGTTTTTTTTTTTTTTTTTGCACTACACTGCACTGATATTTGTTAGGCGCGCGCGATCGTAGTCTGTTGTTTTTTTTTTTTATTTTGTTTGATCTATTGGTTTTTTTTTTTTTTTTTTTTGGAATCTATTGTTTTTTGATGTGTTGTTTTTCTGTTTATTTGTTTGTTTGTAAATTAGTGTGAGACAGGCTGCGGGTGGAAGAAGCGCGTGCACCCACGTCGACAGGCAACACGGTACTCTCTTTTTAAACCCTATGAGATGGCATACAACGTTTTTGAACAAAACTGTTTTAAAAGGTACTTTACTTATAGGAAACTTCATAAAAATACGTTTTTCTCGAAAACTTTTCTCTATCGTTACTATTTTATTTTCATGTCTAGGCTTCTTTTACAAAACCCTATAAGATGGCATACCTGTCTGGAGGTTTTCAGGATTTGTCTGGGGGGAAATATTTTCAACTTCTGGCAACGCTACTTCAGACCGACTTTTTTCAAATTATCAACATCTACCCTGCCATAAATTTGCATTTGACCTTTAAAAACTGTGCAAAGCATCGCAAATAGGTTCCGTGTTTTTACTTTTTCTTAATTTTCGAGAGAATTTTAGTCCCACCCTTTTTAATTTAACGGAAAATATTCATGATCCTTTTGAAGGTGATGGTAAAAATATGTAGGTATCTACGTATGTGATTTTTGACAATAGTCTTATGCATCAGACCGCATACGAGTCTACAATTTTTGCGATGGTCGCATTTGTTTCGTATTAAAATTTGGTAACGACTGAAATGCAAAGTGGAGAAAAATACAATATAAGTTCACGAATTTTCACTAAATATTTGTACATAAATCTGTACTTCGTGTGCCTTTATTGTTGAAAGTCACGAATCAAACTCTTTATATAAAAAATTTTTATCTGCCCCTCGAATATTAAATCCCGTAGAAATGGAATTTTACTTTGGGAATGTTGCTAAAAATACCAGTTTTTAAAAAGAATGCTCATGTAACTAACAACTCTTATTTATTATAAGAATTTAACATTTTATTCTCTGATTTCAATAACAAACAAAAAATTTATTGTATGCAGTTGTACAATGTCATTTCTAATAAAAAAAAGTTATATTTTTTCTAAACCAAGTTTATTTAAAACAATTCAACGAAATCATAACAATAAAAATAATTTAATCTTCAATTAAAAATTTATCTAGGTTTAAAAAAACAACAAAATACAATTTAAATAAACCTTAATACATAAACTAAAACAATCAACAATATTTAATTTAAAAAAAAATCTCAATTTTTCTCTTGTTGCACACAAAATATTGTGAACTTTTGGACGGATTTTTAAAATTTACCTTTTCTCATTTTGGAAATTCATTACTATATCATATATGTATATTTTAATTGTTTGTTAAACTCTGAAAACATAACAGTTTTATGCCTTTAAGGCCTTTTAACGGTACTTATATTACAATTCATAACATGATAAATATTCTATTAAATAACATTTTATCTTGTTTACTATTAAAATCTACCAGATATACATATACGTGTCTATATCTGAGTGTATATATCATTATTGCCAGTTTAAATAACAATGCAAGGAAGGTAGGTATCTACGTAGCTCCAAATATAAAAATATTATTATATTGTATTCTTTTTGTTTTTTGTTCTCGTTCGTTTTGTAGACATAATATCCTTTAACGGTTTTTTGTTTAACAATTTGTAAGGTACTTTTCTACAGTATCAAGATTTTCTTTTGACAAAAATAAAGAAAATTGTTTGCAACAATATAAATATTTTCTTTCATTTTACCTTTATAGAGCTAAACGAATATATCGCAGGGTGTTCCTTACTTAACTAAATATTTTATAACCTTCACCATGGGGTTCTATCTTAGTGTTCAGCCTAAAACTTACTATGTAATAAAATGTATATATATATCTATATATATATATCTAATAACTTCAACAATTTGATTTTGAAAATTTTGATTTCCTACTCCTAAGTTTAATATTTTGCTATCAAAATAATATTATATACATATATATATGCATGTATATAATCATATACATTTTGTTAATTTTTTTTTTTTTTATTTTTTTTTTACTATTTCTAGTGCGGTTCATTGAAATTAATTTGTACCCGAACTTACCGGCACAATGAGCATTGTGTTCGGTAATGGTACGTCACAATGGGTTTATCGTGTTTTTGCAGTGGGTAATGTTGCATGTTTTCATCCACTAGCAGTAGACTTTAATGTGTACTTACGGACAGAGGATGAACTTATAATTGGTGTAAAGGAAAGCTTAACTATCACATGTGATTTGTACTTTCCTAAAAAGAATCGACAAGTCCATTTACTACGCCACCTTTTTAAACGATTACTAAAGAATTGTCTACTACTATTGATGACTTTTACTCAACAAATGTGAATTAAACTCGTAGACATTATTGCATTGCTCTCCGCAAATATTGCACTTCCAGGGATTGCTTTCGCTGTGGCATCCCTTGTGTAAGAAATATAAAGTTTCGTCCGGAAATTCGATTCCGCAGAAAAGGCATGGTAAGATTTGTTTTCGATTGTTCAGTGACGAATCCGTGTCCTGACCACTGGATGTTATGGTGCCGTTGCAAATACTCGACGAATTGCAAGTTGCATTTTGAGTTGCACCATTTGGTATTACATTGTTATTATCAAGAAGTGCACTTCGGGTTATCCTATTGTTGGCTCTTGCACAAATACGACGTTTTAGATCCTCACGTAGCAAAGATTTAAGTGGTGAAACCTATAAAAAAAAATTAATAAGTTAAAAAGTATATTTATGGTACATATGCCTACTAAGACTAGTACGAGTTTTTACATACATATATCACTAACTTGACAAAAAAACTCAAATCGTTTGATTGAACGAACCAGTGAACCAGTGAATGCAGTGATGGTTCTTTGAACCGTGATCAATATCTGCCGTGAGTAATTTTTCATCATAGCCTTCCACGAAACAAAACTCCTTATATGTATAAAAATGAGTCTTACTTCCATTATTGCATCATAGCTGATTTTAGACCTTAGTTCTAACCCGCTATACGAGTACTCTTAAAAACAAGAGAGCATTGTGAGCTAAGAACTCTTTTCTAAACGTTTAGTTTAGCAAGCTCAGCCATTTTGAAAAATCCTATCTTGTATTTTCTGTTAAAGAGTCCCGAAAGGAGAGATATACGCAAAGTATAAAATTTATTGCTTAAATTTCAATTTTGAACAGCTTATAAATATGTAACCTAAAGTAACATGTGGGTACGACTCAATTGAGCATTAATTTTAATGCGGCTAACAGATGAAAACAAAATGTATAAACATTGGATTTTAACTACGCTAACTGTTGTTGATTAGAAAACATTAAAAAAGTAACATTACTTCTGGGATAAAACAACAGCATAAAACGTGTGTTTCTAAATTAAAATACACACATGAAATACGCGAGATATTAAAAACGTAGAATGGCAGCATTAGTAAATCTGGTGGGTTTCGGAACAAGAGGAAACTTCCTCGATCGATAACAATTTGCGTAAGAAAAAATTGTAAAATTTTATTTTAAAATTTGGAGGTATTTATATGGGTTATATATATGAAACGCACTGTAGAAAGATGAACTTTAATACGAAAAAGACATAATCAACCACCTTTTGATAAAAAATTCGTGAATTGTAGGGCGGTTTCTAATGGAGAGCTAAATAATCGGAGCTAAGGAGATAATGGATCTTATTGGTATCACGTTTAATTCTAGAGTAACACGGCACAATGTTTAGCGAATTTATCTCATGTTTGTAGCTCGACCCCAAAGAATCGCTTGAATCTACTTTACAGTGCCTAGATACATTCAACTTTTAACCACTGACATATCTAAAATGTGTAAGTAACTTATGGCTCTAATAGAGAACCCAGTGAAAAATACCAGTTTATGTTTTTCTAATATTTGAAGAACTTTCGTTTTGTCAGACTGGATATCTCGTCCTCAAGAATAATCCATGTTGCTATTAGTGCATACGTTAAATATAGAACTCATTATAGCCCACCAACACCCCTACACACACCCAATTTTATCATGAAAAAAATAATTGTCGATATTTTTTTTAAGAATTATGTGTAAGGTATTATTACCGCCGTTTTATGGAAGAAATCTATTCTTTGCTTCTAGAGTTACATACATGATCATTTTGGTGTGCGTAATCGAATTTCGTTGGCTGCTATTTGAAATGTGATCAAGAAATTTTAATAGACATTCATTAAACAATAAGAGACGCTTTACGCGTTAGTGGGTCTAGAAAACCAGGAGAAAATACATCGAGTTTCAGTTCTAGTGCTTTAAAATAACCAAACACCTTCATCCTCCGATCGCTAATGTGGCATAAAGACAAGCTCTTTCTGCCCGGTTAGGTCGGCTCTAGTTTTGAGAACTAAAACAGGCCACTGAAAAGTTGCGGTATACTGTTCGGAGTTCTTCCACTGGATTTTTTTTTCTTTGAAAAGTAAGATCTATGTGGATCACCTTAAAATAATTCAATAACTCAAGGAAATATAGTGCACGTCGTATCTACTTGCACCTTGATGCTACTCTGCTATTATAAGGCCTCAGCTTACCACGATGTATTTTTGATGAAATAATAATGCTTTTTGGGAGATCTCCCACGCAAATTATCAAGTTAACCTCAAGAATTAATTCACAGCTAAATCACTGAAAAAATCAGAGAAATATATACTTTTTAAAATTACCGTAATACGCATCTTTCGCGACAAACGTTATATGCCATCTGTTATCAAGTCGTAAAATGCCATTCATTTTTAGGTTAGAATGAAAATTTTGATTTTGCCACGAGATGAGAGCTCAAAAACCTCAGATATGTAGTTTGAACCAAATTCATCCAGAACACTGTAGACCGTCTCGAAAATCTACGATGAATTGCTCAGATGTTTGGTAGAGCCCACTTTAACTCACACTTGATGAAACAGTCTTATACCTTTGTATTATTTCTAAAGTAGGCAACGGGTCTCCTGGAGATCAAAAATCATACAGACCTCTATATAAACGACATATCCACAGTTTGTCACAGACCTACACCATTTTATAAGTAACAAGATCAAAGCAGATCAAGGTCTTTATAATTCGGGAACCTTAATACTCCCGCCACTCCTCCGCACGAAGGTTAATGCCTTTACATAGGTGGAGCCATTCACGAAGCCCCTTCATTTAAGGCGTCGATTTAGTACAACCAAAAGAGACAAAAGATACGGAACATAGAAATAATAATTTATACGTCATACTCTATTTTAAAAAGACCTCCAATGGTAAAAGGTATCAGCTTTATTCTTATGAATAGAACTGTTAAAGCGACTGTTCAATAGCTCGTAATAATTTAAATAATTATGATAAATAATATTTTCTGTATTGCTCGCTCTTGCTTTGTGGACTGTATATTTGGAGCAGATCCAACATTTGCGCTGAGCTGCGAGATGTGCGTGATTCCCAGAATATCTTCATGCCTTCCTGGGAGAAGTTTACCGCGTGTAGTAAATTCGAGCGACCGAATTGCTGCGGTCCATCAAGGCAAGGACGGGCTAGTGCGTAGCGCCGACGTCAAAACGAGCACTCGACATTGGCGCGACCAGTGCAAATATTGTGCATCCTTCCCAAGCAAGATCCTCCGACAATAATTGAAGATTAACCTTCAATTAAGGGGGGGGAATGTCTAGAACACCAAAAACTGCCACGGCAACACAGGCAGCAACAGCATCGACGGTGGAAATTTCCATCATCGTGCATAGCGCACACGCACTCACCAACGGTCGAGTGCTGGGCAACGGGAAAGTGCAAGCGCAGCTGGCAAAGATATACACAGCTGCGCAACAGCACAATAGAGGCACTCTAAGCGCAGACACGAGAGCGTGCGGTTGTGCAAACATACAGTCCACAGAGCGAGCAATACAGAAATTATTATTTATCATAATAATTTAAATAATTACAGAGCTATCGAACAGCGCCATAGTCACTATATTTTGACAAGGTATGAAGTGTTGGATGCAATCTATGCCTTCAGACTTGCACAGTATTCTAAAGACATATTTAATCAATAACGCCATACCTGAAGAAAGCATTCTAGGTATCTGCTGTAAACAACATGTCTGTTCGCTGACGATACTGCTATCTTTACTATAGCTGAAACAATTGAAGAGACATAAGCAAAGTTTAAGAAGTATTGGAAGCGAATCGCTTTTAATGAAACCAAATCTGTTCAGATAAAAAAGGAACGAAAACAACTTAAAACTAAATACAGAAAATGAAATAGTTACTTGGAAACCAACACGTAAATCAAACTGCTCATATAAAAGCAGAATTTAAAGGGATTCCATTAATGAAAATGTTAACAATGTTCTACAAACTTTTAAAAATAAATTGTTAAGAGCAATTGTTAATCCACCATGGTGTATTAGAGACAACAATACCCATGGAGATTTTAAAACTACATCAATTGAAGCTGAAATTAATTTATTTTTGCAAGAAAGCTTACAAGGCCACGTTAACACTGAAAACTTTCGGCGCAGGCCACAAAAACAAGGATAAAACCTTTCGACTTAACACAATAAAGAGCAAAATTGCTGGATAACCATGGGCTTTCGACGAAAATCCACCCGGCACGCGTTTTAATTTCATGAAAAAAAAATTGAATAGATAAGTTAAAACTTAGTTGTAGTAAGAAATTATAAACCCAAAAAGAAAAAGGTATTTTGGGTGAGTGAAAATCTCGCACTACTGTGACCATTCACCGACAATTCTATCTTTTAAAAATTTACCAAAAACAAAAAAAAATGGTTTGATATAAAAATACATGGTTTTGTAAGTTCACTTCACATTTTCCCACTGGACTTAATCAATTGACCCAAACGAAAAAATGTATAATCATGCTATCAGATGCTATTACTGAAATAACGATAAGCGTATACTGAGTCGGACTACACATTTCAGATTAAGAAAGAAGATGATTTCGTCTTAATTTACTACAGAGATGTTGATATACTCTGTTTTCTACTTTGATAAATTATAATGAAGATCCTGTAATAAGGGTTAAAATATTCGTTTACCAAAAAGAAAATTCAAATCAATTGTACATCTGAAATGTTTTTGTTTCAAATTGGCATCTAATATTATCTGATATTATCTTGACCGCTATGAACAAAATTTGACTAATTGTGTGTTTTATAAAATAAACTTAAATATTTGTTAGCAAACCGAAATGACACAAATTTCTGTACATCAGCAAACTGACTAAAAACTTTAAGTATTTCTGTTGTAACTTGACATTTGGTCTGATAACCGAAACAATACCAAGCATGCTTAAAGCATATAGCACTGAAGAAAATCATCCGGAGCTTACAAAATGCACACAATTTGACGTTTAAGCACAAATAACTACACTAAATTTTCTAATTTGATCGCTAGTCAAACGACATGCCCACACACGATTTAACTGAAATAAAAGACTTGAGAGCCAGTCCCAAAATTGTTTGATTCTTCATCAACCAACACATCACTCAAATCAATCAATGACAAGGTCAAACACGGGTTGATTTGGAAAACAACCGAGTGAGTTGATTCCTGTACGGAAGGCATAAGTTATGTATTCAATTATACGACAAACAGATTTAACCAACATTTAAAAAATATGTCTTCAAAATATGAATGAAGTTTTCCGTATAATGAAATTGAATTTGAGAAATATATCCGAGATGAATTGAATTTTTGACTCGCTGAAAAATTGGGCACAAGTAATACATAAATTAGTAATACATAAATCTTTACCTATCCAAACCAAGTAAACTTATTTAACTTAGACTGACGGATAAAAGCACATGATCGTGATCTTCTATGTTTGGGATTGCTAATGTATACAAAGCTTTTTTCGCCAGCCTTAGTAAGGTGAAAATGTTTCTGTACCTTTATCAGCGAAGATAGTCTGCTATTTGGTGATGTCATTTCTGATTCATTTTCCCCGTTGATGGAATCCGTCGAACCATTTTTCTGAGCTATTAAATTTTTTATATCGGCTGTATCATCGCTTGAAGGCTCCTTTTGATTGATATTCCAAAAAATAATTGTTAGAGATATACATACTTGTTTGTTGAATAGACTTACTTGTTTTATTGGTATTAAACTAATTGAAGGCGTGATGTGGTTGTCGTGATGATTATTACTTTTAGGCGAAGCCACCATTATAGTGGAGTTGCTTGTGCTAGACGGAGTTTTTGTAATACATTCCGCATTTAAGATGCGTTCCTGCGGCACTGGTGATGTTGCGCTTGATGCCGTCTCATTACTGATGTTTCCTTTGTTTAGAGGCTCCACACCGGGCTCCGATTGATTATTCTATACATAAGCAAAGCAAACCATTAATAATTGGGATATTAAAGAGAAAAGGAACAACGCATACGTTGAATATTTCCCCATTTTCGGTCATTGAAATTTCCACATGCGGTGTAAGAAAATGCATTGGCGGTGTAGCGTTGTCTGTTGATCGCAAAGATTCGCCACTATCACTGTGTGTTGGGGCCGGAGTTTGAGACGAACTCAAATTCGTCACAAATGCTGCCGAACTTTGAGACTCCAAAGCTAACAGCAAGGAAGATGGACCACCAGGACCTGGATTGTCCAAGTCAATTCCATGCCTATAGAAATAACATTTATTTAAAATGAATGAATACATATACAATGTATATACAAATGTATCTCTGCATTACCGATTAAAGAAATGAATTCGCAAAGACTTCATAGAACCTGCTCGATAACTGCATAAAGGACACGTCTTCACCAGATCGTGCTGACCAACATGTTCATTTTGAAAATGTGCCCTCATTGCAATTTGTCTTTGGAATCCCCTATTGCAAATCGGGCAATGATAAGGCAACGTTTTAGTGTGTGTTGTAAAATGTTCAGCCAAATGATCCTTTCGAAAAAACCTACAGAAAACCAACAGATTTAATAAATCATTGAAAGCACGTGACGAGAAATCCAACTAACCTCTTTTGGCATACTCGACATTCATAAGGTTTTACGCCCGTGTGCCTCATTTTATGCCTCCGCATATTAGCGCCATTCGAAAATTTCATGTTACAGACATCACACTCAAATACTTTTCGCGATGAGCTTTGTTGCTGTTTCGCAGTTCCTGGCTGGCTAGCATCTGTGATTCCATTTGAACTGTCCTGATCCTGCTCCTCAGGAACTGCTAATCTTGAGGGGCTAGACAGGCACTGCACGACGTGCAACAGCAGTGATGGACGCGAATTTGTTTCGAAGTTATCACACCGGTCACATCGAAAGCTCGAGGAGGCACTTGTTCCTTCCGCTATATTCGTGGAGGATAGCACTTTGTCGTTGCTATCAGCAATGTTTTCATCACCTTTCGCTCCCATAGGCCTTTCCACAGTCCCCGAGTCAGCCATTTGACTATAAATAGTAAATGCAACACAAAATTAAATAATTTTTCAAAAACAAAACTACATATGTATACACTCAATTATTTTACACAACCCACTCAGATTTACATATCAGCAGATTTTGGGAATAGCAGAGCGTCTTTCTCTTTTAACAGAAACAAAACAAAAAAAATCTCATCCATGGATGAATATACTATGTATGTTTGCAGGTATGTAGCTACTGCTAAGTAACGACACACAACACACATATGTATGCTTGATGAAACTAGCGCAGCATATCCAAACAAAATATACTTTTACTGCAAATCCAACACCACCACAATAGCATTGGAGGCAGTAGCATAATTAAGTCATTGGGTCAAGTTTTTCCCCAAACTGGGTCACGTCTACTACACAACATTGCAATCGGTGAAGCAACCGAAGCGAACGAATCAGCAGCAGCCAAAAGACAAAATAGGCCGCAGCAGAACATCGGAAGAACATCAGAAATATAATAAATTCCGTTCTTATTAACACACTTTCCCGTTCTCCGTGTCTTTGCTTTGTAGGCAGTGTCCCCGTTGCCTGCTCATTCTCCCAATATTGTAAAATACCCACATACTTCTTGTCTAATTTAAATCGATTGTGTCTTTACCTCATGCTTGTACAATTTTTCTTGACGGTGGCGGCAGGGAATTAATGTCATCTATTAAAATAAGTAGTTTAGAAATCACACATTGTAAGCAGAAGAAAGTTGGACACAATCGATAGCGATGAGGCTCGCAGGCAGTCGCGGGCTCCCCTCGGGAATCACACTCGTCCCTTAACCCAGAAATATATAGTAATCCCTTGCCCCGTACACCCTCCGCCAGACAGGTGAAAACTGCTCGCAATTGGGTGCGAGCTGTAGATAAATATCGTGACCCAATTTCAGTTTTCTGAGCAAGCGTTCGCTGTGGCCGAACACTTTCGTCGATTTTTTACGAATTCACTTGTCACTTGTCACAGGGTCACACTTTAGGGACACACGTTAATTAATTCAGGACGACAACGCGCGGAGGGCACAAATATTTCGAGCTTCGGAATGAAAATCACATCAAAATTCAATGCAGTGGGCAGCAGTCAGCAGGCGGACTTATGTTGCCATTTGCCAATAACTGCGAATGGGTGTGTGAACAGGCGCGCATCTGTGGTGGTGTGTTCTGTGTGCACATAAAACAATCATACATCACTTTCGACTGTTGGCTGCGTGTGAAATTAGGTCAACAGGTTTGGAGCAGCAAGCAACCAGCTAAAGCCAACAGTCAATACCGAACGGCCTGTGTAGTTTTTAAACGTCAAACTTGAAAATATTGCTGCTTGCTTTGACTTGGGCATTTCGACATCCTCCTCCGATTGCAGTGCTCCGCTGTGGTGCTGTGCAAATGTGGTACAAACTATAACCGCTTTGATGTGTGTGATTCGGAGAGCGGGAGGCCACTCAACCATTGGAGATGGTTTCACAATCGCACTCGCACTTCGCCTGAGAGTTACTATTTGGTTAATTTCAGTTTTTTTTTTATAGTGTTAGACACACGCAAATGATGAAGGTAGATGGGTACACATGTCACCTTCGAATTGGAATACTAGGATTACAATCAATTTCTGGTGCGCGACAGCGACGATTTACGCGAGGGCGGAAGGTTGTGTCACTAACGCGATTCATAGACGACGGCAGTGGCGACGACGACGTTGGACATTATTAGTTTCTTTTCTAATTGGAGCGCTCAGAATCGAACAGGAGAAACCAAAACACTCAAGGCCCACTGACGACAGATTTAGGCCTTGTATGTAGCAACCGTTCCACTCGCTGGTGCTTGTTTGACGGATGCGTTCAGGTGCGATGAAAATGTTCATGCGAAGTTTAATAATTTTTCGATAACGCTAATTATCGAAGTAACTTTAGCTGTCAGTTGTAAATAGTGTTGCCATGCAATAAAATCTTTTATGGATTTCTACAAATATATGTCTCTCAAAATTTGATTAAAAATATAAGTATAATATTATAAATAGTTTAGAATAAAAGAATGAACCCCTTGTAAAATTACGAAAATATAATATAAGTAAAATTAAATGAAAATGAATACTATTTTGAAATAACGTTGATTACTCAGAATAAAATTGAAAAGAAAAGAAATTAAATCATTTTTATACAAGAATCTGCTGCTCAAAATAAAAGATTCTGTGAAAACTATAACAGAATCAGTAAAACTTATTTTACTATATGCTGTGCAATCATATATACATTGTTTTATTTAGATCACATCTACTTATTATCATGTTATTATTTTTAATTTATTATTATAACAATTTCTTTGTATTTTTTATTTGTGTTCATCTTCTACTTTGCCTATTTTAGATTTAAGTCAAAATTGAGTTATCGATACTATACAATTAACTATCTCTTATGATTCTTAAGTGAAGCGGAAAATAACAACATAAGAATTTTCCCTCTTGTCTTATGGTACTATAAACTTGTGTCAAATTTTTAAACAACTTTCCTGAAAAAGCTATAAAAAAGGGTTTTTAATTAGTCCGGCGGTAAGTCTTCTTTTCCCGTAGATCTATAACAGTAGCTTTTTTTTCTGTCCGATTTCAAATAAATTAAAAGGAATACTAAAGATACGTGGCGCCGTGGCTCAGTGGTTAGTGCGTTGGACTACGGAGCAAGGGGTTCGAGATCGAATCCCAGTCGGGGAACACCTAAAAGTTTTTCACGGCCCCACCTCTCGCGAGCGTCTGACAAACATCCGAGAGTACAACTGTCTCGAGAAAGCTTCTCAAATAACAAATTGCCCTTCGGACACGGCATTAAATAGTAGGCCCCTTCCATTCGTGTAAAGAATGTAACACGCACAACACGAATGGTTGTGAGAAGCTAGGCCCTGGGTCCCATCGACCTGTAGCGCCAAGTATTTATTTTTTTTTTTATTTAAAGATACAATTATTTGATTTGAGGCACCAAATTCGCTTCTTCTTATGGAGTTTTATGGAGATTTTTTTGAATGTCAATATTGCGCGAATTATGTTTAAAAATTCACCAATGCACGTATAGGATAAGAGATGATTGGTGATAAGCATAGATAGATTTTGGAGTAATTTTTTTTTGGCATTGTTGTGTAATCAATAATAACCCTTTTACAAAGAATTTCCAGCAGAGAAAATAAGATTTTGGTATCTAACGTAATATTTTAAAATACAGCATCTCGGTAGCGGATGGCATATGGAAGCTCTTGCTTGCCTAATTCAAAAAACTTGCCATATTAATGTAAATCAATCGGCTCTTTAGCTATAGAATTTCCATTACCCAATTAATGAATGAATGAGTGTTATTTTCTCAATACGGAGAAAAATGAAAAAAATATGTGAAAAATTAAACGTTTTGAGAAAAGAATTATCATTGTTCTGCCGATATTTATGTATGTTCTGAAGAGGATTGTCGGTGGATTTCGTTTGCACTGAGTCCCTCTTTTTGACGCACGTAAAATCGACCCATCTCACGCTAAACGCATATTCCCATGATAATGTGGAGAGGCACACAGTAATAGAAAAGGGAATACATACATACATATCTTCATAAAACGAAAACTAACTCTGTTAAAAAATTTCCATTGCATGTTTTCCCTTTTTGATTGTGGAATATGTACCATTTCATAAGACTTCAGGTTTACCCATGCATTTAAAACTAGAACCAATTTTTTTTTTTTTGTATTTAAAAGAAAAATTATTGAACATCTACAGGTAATGTAAACTTAAACATACATATATATGTACGTAGCTTATTTATCTTTCTTTGAAAATCTTATAAGTATATATAAATTGAATGTAAACTATGACCCAACCAATCAAGTATTGGTTTGAAAAATGATTTGTTTATTTCATTCAATAATTAAATCATTCATTAACATAGACAGGGATACAATACTACTAAGCTAAATGGAGATAAACAGACAAACAAACAGGCACTTTATAAAACATATTGTAATTTGGTAAAATAGTTATTTTCTGTTCTATTACCACTATCGTGGTAATGTGAACTAATTAAAACATGGACCGTTCAGATTATTAAAAAATTCACATTATCATAAGTAAGATATTAATTAGTTTTAAGAATTTTTTTTTTATTTTAATTATGCATATGGAAAATCACTTGAAAAATGATAAATCTAAGGGAGAGAATAACGCACTTACACAAATTGCAAATTGCATCTAAATCATTGGCTAAATAGTTGCAGTTGACCTTCCTTCTTGATATGACATGTTCATTTGGTAAAATATACATATGTATGTATTTTTGTCAAGCTGTAATTTCCGAAACAGATCGAATGTACTGACGTCCACTGTAAGGATTCAGCGCGACATCTAGTGGTGAAACCTTACATTAGTATAACAATGTCAGCTCACACAATCAAATATCATCTCTGTGTCGTTCGTTGGGAAATGTTTGCGCTTGGGCTTGGTGGTATTCGTGTGTCGAGTTGTATTCGTTCGTTAGTTGCTTCCTTTTCGTCGTCGTTTGAAGTGGGTAAGAGGGAAATGACAGATTATTTTTTACGTAAACCTTCTTTGTGTTGACTCTTGGGTAGGAATTAAAAATGGCGTCAGTGTTGGAACATAGTACTTTTTCAATGTGTAACTTTCCGCTCGAAAATCTTTAATTGTAGTAAACGCGGATAGGCGAAAATTTCTGTGTTGTTTCATATCACAAATAAATAAAATGGTAGTGTTAATATCCCTATGAAAAAGTACAAACAATATCAAAACAAAATTGCTGATTGCATCGACAAGTGAGGCAAATAAACACGCACAGATTCGTCAGTGAGAATGCTGGCAAATTACAGGAAATTTCAATAAAACGGCGAACAAGAGTGAGACGGGGATAACAAACTTAAAGTCATTTCATTTTAAAATCGATATGTGACCTGTGAATTGGTAGATGGTGATTACTCAATTAAAAAACAAAGTAGATTTCGTATAAACGTTAATAAAAATAAACTTAAAACGCGTGTGAACATCGGAATTTCGTCGGGAAAAGGAAGGAAACCAAAGCCGATATGTGTGCAGCACAGAGCAATCCTCAGTCAAGCTATGGCTACACTTGGAACTTCGCAGACAGTTCCCGTGCTGAATCTGTCGTCGAAATATCGCCCAACATAAACTACACAGTCAGCAGCGAGTCGGTAAGATAACACGGAACAGCACACAAAAAATATTAAAATAGCGCACGTATGTACGTACATAGCGTGTGTACGTATGCATGTACAGCATCACGATATACGTGTACATAGCATGTACATGCAGTGTAAATATACGTGACTAACACACACACGTAAACCAATTCGTTATATACATATACAAAAGCGACATACAATCTTGGATGACGGTGGGAAAATAGTGCTCGCAACTCGTAGTCATGTGTCATGCGACGTATACTGAGAGGGACATCGCAGCCGTTCTTTTCGATCTTTTGGCGCAATTCTAATTGAGATACAAATTTTCCTAAAATCGGCAAGGTGATAAAAGGCTGTTCTTGCGGCACTTGTCCTTGTAAATAGAAAATTTGTATTCACAAGAATTGGTGTTTCAATCTTATTGAGCGGAAACACGTGTACTGTACCCCACTGCGCCCACAATGTTTAAATGCTGGATCTTTCCAATGCGTGCCAAAGGAAAATATTGTTATTTTGCGAAGTGCATCAATAGCAAAAGTAAACAATAATATTCCAAAAACACGGGAATAACGTTTGGTTTTTTTTTTTATTTCTTAGTAGCTCTTTAAATAAAAAAATTGATAGATAAAATGTGTTCCACAGATGCCATACCTTTTTACGGATGGACCGCTGACGCTTCAGAAGGACATCAAGGGTACCCTGACAACCAATAAAGGTAGTGTAGTCCGTCGTATGTTTGTAGTAAACGAGCCTTTCACTGCCGGGACACAAAGGTAACATGTTGCCATATTTAACAATGATATATGTATGCTTATGATGTTGACACTTTCAGAGTTATAGCTACGGGCGCTGCTTCCACCGTAGTAAAGAAACAAGAACAACAACAAGTGCTGAGCATCAATTGTGATAAGAATTGTAAGTATTCCTAAATTAAAGTTGATTGAATAGTAAATATAAAAATAAATTTAGTATGCGTGCTCTAAAAGGTTAGTCTCGGAACCCCAACTATCACACCCCACCCTTATTTGTCACAACATATCAGAAGGTTTTGAAACCAGAAAAAAGTTTAAAAATTTATTAGGTAAATTCATGTAAGCACGGAAACGTTTCGAAAATGTTCGTACTGCTTCTGGTTATCATCAGGGGCTTTCTCGAACAGCCATAGTGAATTTAGTCGTTAAATTCGATAAATTTAAATATCTCCAACTCATATTCCTTCGCCAAGGTCAGCTGAAAATGTCACCGCCATAGCTGAGAGTGACTAAAACCGAGGAGTGTCTTTTTTTTTTAAAAACGATTACAGGGTTTATTCGCAACCTCTCCGCATATAGTTTTCGAGGTACCAATAACTGAACACGCTGTTTTGTAGATAAAATAAGAAGAAACTTTAAAGTACCAAAAATCTCATTTTCGTCTGGTTTAGGACATACTTATGTATCAGTATTTTAAAATGCTTTCTTTTCTACGGGATGTTTATTAGAATAAATAGTTTTTTTTTTACGTGGAACCGCATTTTTATTGCATAGTCTTAGATGCTAGCACAATGGTTATGTGGCTCGCTTCTTAAGTTAAAAGGTTTTCACATTGCGGACATCTCTTCGACTCATACACCAAATAACGTTTAGCCCGACCTGCAATTGCTGAGGGCGTGTAACAAAATATCCTAAACTAGACGGTTTTTTTGTTTTATCTCATCGAGGTCTACAAAACTGCGTTTTCAGATCCTGGCCCAAAAATTGAAGCCAGCAGACCAAGTGCAAAGTCGTATTTTTGCTAATTGGGTGCTATTTGAATTGACACCTTTTTTGGATGACCTCATATTTTAAGATTTAATTTATAATCTAAATTTTGTGTTATTTTGTGTTTCCAGCATTTATGAAATTATAATATAAAAGATATAATAAAATTACATTTTAATTCTTGAATTTTACAAAACCTATTTTCGAGTTAAGCTTTCAACCACGATACCTACGATTTCCATACTAAATTTGGTTCACTCAAGCTAGTATGACTACGTTTGTTTTTAATTTACTTACTTACTACTTAACGGGCACACTGTTTCCAGTTGTAATTAAAAGATCCTCTTTGCTAGAGGATTATTGTCCATTCGTTTGATGTGGCCGAGCCAGTGTAGCTTTTTGAACTACATCCACATCTTGGTATAGCTCAAGGAGTTCGCGGTTATATCTTCGCCCTCCTCGCAAACATGACCGAAAATTCGACGAAAAATTCTTCGCTCGACAGTACCCAAAATCTGCTCTGCTTTCCTGGTTATCGTTCAGCACTCGGCTCCCTGGCAGAACTGGCAGGATCGATGTTTTGTAGAGCATGCATTTCGTCTTCCAAGTTAGAAGTCCTGAACCCGTTTGCTTTGCCAAACCGAAGTAGCAGCGGTTTCCTAGGGTTAGTCTTCGCCAAATATTCACTTGGAAGTCGTTCGTGGAGTTGATATTTACTCCAAGGTAATAGTTTACCTACCTGTAGGTACTGTTGCCAACAGGGATGTTTTGCCCTAGGCGGTGGACCGATGCTTCTTTGTTTGTTGACAACAGATTCTTGGTTTTGTAGTCATTCACTTCAAAGCCAACTCGTTTAACCTGTTCTACAGTTGCCGTAAAAGCTTCTAAGCGTATCCCAGCACCTGGACAGATTTGTTGAAGATAGTACCTTCCGTATTAATACCTGCCTTGCGCACTATCTATTCCAGCACTAGATTAAGGAAATCACACTACAGTGCCGAAATCCGGTGCATGTTTGGAGTAGTTCCGAGGAGCTGTTCGCAATTTGCACATTGCACCGCGTGTTGGTTCAGCGTCATGCGGCACAGGTGGATCAGTTGGTCTTTTCCAGGTGAAAATTTGGTCAGTCGTCGATCTGCCGGGCGGGAAGCCACACTGGTACGTGCCGATTAGGTTTCAAAAAAGTTTAGACGTGCACACAATATATGTATGTATGAAAAGCATCTTATACGCGACATTAAGCAGGGATACGCCTCCACAGTTCGTGCAAGACATAGGATCGCCTTTCTTGAAGATGGGGCATATAGAGCTGATAGTCCAGTCTTTGGGCATGGCTCCATTCACCCATGAGGTTGATGATATGGTGCATACATCCTACCAAAACATCACCACCATGTTTGAAAAGGTTCTTCGCTTTGCTCCGGCGGCTTTGTTGTTTTTCAGCTTTTTGATAGCTGAGCCAACTTCTTCAAAACTGGGAGAGTGTGGACCCGTGCCGCATCACTCTCTCTATTTGATGCCCACTAAATAGCTGTGCTTCAATGACTAGGTTTCCTTTACTATTTCGACGAGCCTGCGTTCCGGGCTTAAAGCCAGTTGCCATCTGTTTGACATTCCTGAAAAACAACCGGATGTTGTTGCTGTTCCGAGACTCTTTGATACCCTTGAGTTGGGAGATTGCGTGGGACCTTGTCCTTTTTAGGCAAGAACCTTTTTTTCCTCCGACTTACAGACTCGTTGGATGGTAACCAATAGTGGTCTCGGCTACCTGTTTGATAACATCGCGATACTGGTTTCACAGATTATTGGCATTTGTGGATGGTGAATTCACAGCGGAGAGTCTTCCACTCAGGCGCTCTCTGCAGTCTCTAGCTATTCCAGTCGTGCTAATGTTGAATTTTGTTTTGGGCGGTTCGCAGCTTCTTCTCGTGAATTTGGCTGCAACAAGAAAGTGGTCAAAGTCGACATTTGCCTGTCTAAACGTTTGCACATTTAGAATGCTGAATGCGAGCCTCGCATCTATTAGGATGTGGTCGATTTGGTTGGCGGTTCGATCATCTGAATCCATCGAATTTTCTGAATCGTGGTAATATCTGCCTTGTACAGTGTGAAACCAGATTCAAGTTTTAAGCAGTACCAGGGGTGTTCAGTGTGCGTGCGTTCCAGGTGCATACTCTCAATTCATAGTCTGTGAACTTTCCGGGTCGTGATCTTTAATAAAGGAGTCGAGGCTAAATCCGAGGCTAGTGTCTCTCTCGTAACTATGGATTTTTTGGTGGGGAAGTTACCCCGATGGCACAACTTGCTAAAAATTCAAGGCCGAAAAGTGGGACGAAGGGGCAGACATTACTAAATGGTTTTCGTTATTGATACTGATCACGAATATAAATACATTATAGTGTCTATCTCAGTAATTTCTTTATGATACAAACTATGCATCAAACCTAATATTCTTGTAGGGTATAAAAATACTTTATAAACAAGGAAGTTAATTTTGAAAAAGTATTCAATTCGGGCATTTTTCAAGAAGTAGTCGTCTGGTGTTCCACACGCTAATTCATCACTAAATCACTGCAATAAAATAAATTTAAAATAGAAGTAAATATTTAGCACACGGCATTAAACAGTACGTCCCTTCCATTCGTGTAAAGAATGCATACAATACGCGCGACACGAATGGTTGTGAGAATCTAGACGTTAGATCCCACTAACCTGTCGCGGTACATATTTGTATTTTTTTTATCATTAAACACGGATGGAGGAGTCAAATTTAAGGGAATTATAATCAGTAATATAGGAAAAAAAAAAGGGAGGAGCGTTGGTAAACAGAGGTCAACATGTTTTTCAAACTTAAGAGATTGACTCATAGAGATATTTAGAGGTGTAGGTTAGGTTAGAAATAGCTGTCAGCTACGTTGTGATACCACCTGGATCATATGATCCTTCATACCTACTAGTGAAATCAATTAGAGCTTCTAATGAAGCGTAGTAGACTCTTAATGTCGATGTTAGTAAGATCCCAAGATCATTGTAGAAAAAGGGTCCAAAGTAAAGTTTTCTTTTGTGAGATAAAGCAGGTCAGGTGCAGAGAAGGTTGGGAATAGATTACTTTTCCTCTTCATCTCTGCAACGTGGTTTAAATGCACACTAAGTTTAGTTGCAAGCTTCCCTGTTAGACAATGCCCCATGATGACGCTTACTAAAGTGCTAATATCTAGTCTGGTAAGAGAGATCAGAGTCTTAGGGCGATTCAGATCCAGCCTAGGCCGCATCTGTTTTGTCGTTATACACGTAATTTGATTTCCGAGAATATCAGATTTTAGTTTAAGTTTGCTTGCAGTATTTAGAGGACTAACAAACAAACAAACAAATGCGTCTATGATTTCCAAGTGTAGGAAATAACGGTAGGAAATAAAATTCAAATAAAACAACATAGGTGTGAGATATCATATTGATTCATGCCATTTTGTGTGAAATAGCACATCATTTAAATCGACACCTCGGCTTCGCTGGCAGTGCTTTAAACCGGTCGGTTCAACTTTTGATGACTCGGTCCAATATGTGCGGCGTCTCGAATGTTGGTGTCGACGAAACCCAAGAGAAAATAATCGTGTGTTGTCTAGTCGAATATCGACAAATTTCTCTTTAACAACTTCGAGCGTTCCCTCGCTTGCATGGCATGTAGTGCGGTCTTGTTGGAACCACAGCTCGGATATATCGATGTGATTGAGCTCTGGGCTAGGAAGTCCGTTAACATCGCTCTATACCTGAGAACATTGACGGTAACGTTGGCTTTTTCCTCATTTCGAGAGAAATAAGGTCCGATGATGGCGCATGCCATAAACCGCACCAAACAGTCAATATCTGTGAATGCTTGCTTGAACACTTGTGGATTGTGTTCGCTCCAATAAGAGAAGATCGTTTTTTTTGCCGAGGTCAGGGTTTCCAGCCAACATTTAGCGAAGTCACGGAGTTGTTTATGATCGTCCGGCTTTAGTTCTTGCGTCAGCTCAATCTTATATGGATGTAGGTTCAAATCCAATCGCAAACTGCACTAGTCAGCATAAGTATTTTGAGGAAAAAAAAATCGGGCATTTTTAAGTCTAACTTTTAAATGGCTTTATAAAAATGTTTTGTTTATTTTTTCCTTTTTATATATAACTAATACAAACTTAAAAATAAGAAAAAAAATATTTTTTCATAGAAACCTAAAGAGATACAAATTAAATAGTAATTTCACGTGTTGGCATAAGTATTTTGACAAGTATGTAATACTAAGAAAACAAAGTTTGAACTTAACAAAACTAAAAAAATGAAGAAGAATTTAGTAAAATGTATAACCTCCTTTGGCCTCAATAACTTTTTGAAGGCCTCGCGGTACTGAATCCACTAAATTTTGAAGAATCTTTAGAGTTCTCTTTCCAAAGGAAAGTGACCTCAGAAATTGTCTCCTCTCCGGTTTTATTTAACGAAACTGTTCTTTTGTGTTTCAGACCAGAAGTTTTCTATAATATTTCAAATCAAAGATTTCAGATATCAAAGTATATCTGGACTTTGAGGTGGCCAGTTCAAAGTTGTAACACCAAGATCCTTAAAAAAGTTAGTTATCATCCGGGCTTTGTGGCATGGGGCATTATCTTGTTGCAGGATAAATCATTCCCCAATAAGCATACCTCCGGAATGAAAGGCATAATCATTTAGGGTACTAACACATTGAAATTGGTTCATCGAGCCGGTGATAGGAACTACATAAGTCACCCAGCCCATTATACGCAAGACATCCCCAGACCATAATAGAATCTCCACCATGGCTCACTTTTTGACAAACGGGCCTTTTTTTGCCTTACTACCTTTGACAATCTTGCAAAAAAATTGTTTTTGATGAGTTATACTCAAAGGAGCTTTCATCTGTCCATAGAACGCTTCTCCAGAACTCCGTTGGTTTGTGCAGATGTTCTTTTAAGCTTGTTTGCCTGTGATATGTCCTTAACTGTTTGTCTTAAGATCTCCTTCCTTTAAAGGTTGTCGGACAGTCACTCACTGATCTGATTCTTGGGCGTCAAATTCCATTCATCTGCAACAGATTGAGGCTTCACAAAAATATTTTTTTTTAAATTCCCATAGAAGGACTCGGTCTTCAGTGGGCGTTGTTTTGCGCTTAGCACCTGACCTCATTAAGTTTCTTATGTCATTATGCTTTTTAAACTTATTAATTGGATACTCCACAGTTTGACGTGACACATGAAACTCTTTTGCAATGTCTTTTACTGCAATCCACCGTTAAAATTTGTCACCATTGAAGATCTGATAACCAAACTCAACTCAGCCGTTTTACCCATGGTTTTTAATAATTTTTAATAAATTTTTATTTTTCTATCAACGTTTAATATCAATTAAAGTTAAATCCACGTCCTCTAAAGTGTAAAATTATTTACAAAAAGATTCCGTCAAAATACTTATGCCACGCAAAAATTCATTGTCTACGTGCATTCTTATCAGCAGAAAGAGAATGCAAACGGTAAACAATATAAAAGTTTTTGCGCATCATTTTCGCACCATCATTTAACTAACTAAGCAAAGCTTGGTTCAATAGTCACAAAAAAGGTTTCGTCAAAATACTTATGTCGAATAGTGTAAGCTGGATTGATGCTGGCGATGTCCAATTCAGTTGATCGGCACCGAATCCACATTTCTGGGTCTTCTTTGGTACTGGCCGCTAAGGCGACTATGTTTTCGCACCAATCTCTGTCTGGTTGTTGTGCTCTTGCTTAAACTTTACTACGGTGCGACGAATTGCCTGCACACTGGAGCCCAGATAACGACCGACCTCACGACGAAATTCACGTTGCTCATTTACAACTGAGCCGAAATTGCGATGATATTTTTAAATAATTTCCGCACGTTCGGCAACATTTCGGATCAAGAATAAATCCGTGGATGTTTGTTTGTTAACAACATGTACTTGGTTTTGTCCTCATTCAATTCAAAAGGAATTCATTGCGCCTGTCGGTTGGCGTAAATTGTGTGTTACAATGATTAATCATAAGCTAATCGTAAGTCCTGCTAAATCTTATAATATTTATAGTAATAAATAGTAATATTTACATATTACTATAAATATATTATATTATGTCAATAAATTTTGTTATCGTGAAACAGTAACACCATCACGCAATTGTAGGTAAAAGAAAGTTGTCTGTGGAATTTTCAAAGTCATACGCACATTTTGAATTAACGCAACAAAAATCTTGCCAGTCGCTTTAATAATCAGAAACATTTTTTCTTACAGATCTTCTTGTAGATCAGTCAGATCAATCTCATTCCATTGGAAATGGGATCGTTGATACAAAAACTCAAACTATTTTGACGACTACAACTGCTGGTAAGACACATTACAGTCCAATAGGGCCGCTGCATCTAACTGCCGAAGAATGTAATGAAATTTTAATGAAGCGTGCTCTAGCAGCATCGCAAAATCACACAACTATTACTACATCGGATGGTCAGACGGGTAAAAACACATACAAAACAAAGTAACTTTTATAATTGAGTAATTATATTTTTCTTATTTTTTTTATTACAGGAGACATTATTCCTGGGATGTCGGTACATGTACAGAAAGTCATTCAGGGATTGGAAGACACAGAGGACTCACAAGACAACTCTCCCAATTGTAAACTGGAGCCTGCTATGGAAATATCACCGAAGGCAGAACTTCAAGATTCGGTAAGATTTATACTTTTTCAACAATTAGCTTATTTTTCTGTATTATTCTGTATTATATATTTATAGAACGATCAGACTACCCAAGCCGTAAAAGAAAGGCCTTATAGCTGCGAAGAATGTGGGAAATCATTTTTATTGAAGCACCATTTGACCACTCACGCTAGAGTACATACAGGTAAGCATTTTTAAAACGAACAAATAGTCTAACCTAAATAAAATATTTAATACAACAGGGGAACGACCTCATGTATGTGTGCACTGTGGGAAGAGTTTCGCTCATAAACACTGCTTGAATACGCACTTGCTGTTGCATTCGACCGACCGTCCTTATCAGTGTTGTGAATGTAAAAAAAGTTTTACGTTGAAGCATCATCTTCTTACGCATTCAAGGGTTCACAGTAGAGAGCGGCCGTTTGTTTGCCAAGAATGTGGTAGAGCCTTTCCTCTGAAGCGACATTTGGTTACCCATAGTAAATTCCATGCCGGAGAACGGCCGTATGTATGTGAAGAATGTGGCGAAAGTTTTGCACAGGAAAATCATTTAATAATGCATTCACGGTAATAATACTATTATTTAAATATATATGTTGTACATGTGTAAATATGTGGTAAATGTACTTTCGTTTACAGTTTTCATGGCTCAGTGAATCCTTTCGTTTGTCCTGATTGTGGAGTGACGTTTCCCAGAAAATTTCAACTCGTGAACCATGGTAGGATTCACGGAAAGGTGCCGCATGCTTGCACGGTTTGTGGCAAGGAATTTCTTCAAAAACGCACATTGGTTTCACATATGAGGTAATATATTTTCCGGTCGCGCAATTTAATAAATAACTGCTATTTGTTTTTTAGAATACACACGGGTGATCAACCGTATCCGTGTACTGGTTGCGGTGATGGATTTCAATCAAAGGCGGAACTTAATCAACATATACGCGTAGCTCATGGTGGGGTGAATCCGAACTCTTCCCATACAACAATTGTTCCAACTAACACAATAGTGACGACAACCACTCATAACCCGAATCAAATTCAGGTATCTTATGTAATAATGGTTTCCTTTTTTCCATTTAAAAAATAGCTCTGCATACATGTTTAAAAGAAAAACAATATTTTCTTTAAATATGCACATAGTTTTTGTTTGTAGTTCAACAATCTTTATAAAAGACGAGTTTAGTTTTTGTAAAGATAATTTTATAAATGTAATTATACAATATGCTTAAATATGCCGTTAATAGTAATGTAAAAGCAATAATCAAAAAAAAAAAAAATTAAGAATTGAACACGTACACATTTAAAATATAGACAAAAGTGAAAATAGATGGGGATAACCTTTTGTTATTTACATCGTCTGTCCATACACATAAGAAAGTGCAGTGATTTTCAATGATTTTTAGGTCCTTATAGCTGTAATCGCTGCTCAAACAGAGCAAGGGGTTCGAGGGTAGGAAACAGACAATATCTAATAGTTTTTTTCATGGCCCAACCATCAGAGAATATAGCTATTATAAAAAGCTTGACATTCGTGTAATAAAGGATACGACTGAGTCGCTCAAACTTGCACCTTTATCTATAAGTATTGGGTGTATTTGAAATAAAAACAATTATACATTTTTACACAAGTGTATGTAAGTTGGGTATAAGTAAAGTGCCGTTCTAAACAGAAATTTAAGCCATGTCGCTAAGGCATATTTCGAGAGAATCAGTTTTTTTGTTAGCTTAACTGTATGAAGTTTAGTCTAAATCCGTTTACCGGTTAAGGCTGTAACCTCGAACACAGACAAAGGGAATCGACATATCCAATTTTTCGACTTCGCTTTAATATTAATTTCAAGTCTGATTCCATCTGAATCTCGAATCCGAAACTGGTCACGCAACTAATGCTTGACTTATATTTATAAACATATATTTACAACTTTATGGATTGTGGGAAAATGCATAAAGTACTCAATTGATTAATGATTGGCAGCAATCGGATCTAAACCTAAATCAGCAATTTAGTTCGGACCTTAAAATGTAGGTCATGTTTATTTCTGCAAAAAAATGTTAGAAACAAAATCAGGAAAACTAGCGAAAGTAGATAAATTGTTACTCAAAGATTAAATTAATAGATGTGCATTGTATGTATAGCTATTTTTTATTTTATTATTCATAAATTTAAGATTGAAATACATGACTAACACAATAATTTTTGCAGATACATCAACCGCAGCAGCAGCATCATCACCAACAGCAACAGCAGCAGCAGCAGCAGCAGCAACAGCAGCAACAACAACAGCAACAACAACCACAACCTCAAACGATAACAGTAGTTAGTAACCCAAACAATTCGGCTCTTTTAACGGTTACATCGAATGACAATAACTCAGGAAATAGACCACAATTTGCATGTCGGTAAGTACATACATATGGGCTTATGTAACTTTATAGAAGTTTTAAAAACTGATTTCCGGTACGCGATTCCAAGTCAATTTTGGTTTGTATTGATACAATGTGTAAAAGTAAAGACATTTTTTTTATCTCTGGGTATTCGCTGAGGTATGCATGTGAGAAATGAATATACTATTGTTATACAAAACGAAGTATATTGTGTATTTGGCGACGTAACTCAGTGGTTAGTGGTTATGGTTAGTGAATGGGAGTTGAACGCTGAATGCTCGATTCCCAGACCACTATGATGTTTATTTAACATATGTAGTCGTACCTTTCGCAAATTTTTGATTAACGTTTACCATGAAGAGCTAACGTCTATTTTACTATTTTCATGTATAAGAAAATGATTGGAAATTCATACCTGTCTTTTCGGGCTAGTAACTATTTTACTTGACCTTCAGTGCTGAATACTTTATAAACGTTTAGCATAAAGGTGCAAATATGTACATACGTACGACCCATTCGTGTATTTAAAATATGCCCTAACTATGTTAGCGGGAGATTCAAAGTATGATTTCTAAAGAACGTCAAAATTGTTTACGGTCCAAGTCCACTTTATAAAGAATGCAAAAGAAGAAGAATAGGGTATGATACGATCCGTTCTAGACGTATTATAGCTCATTTTGTAATGAAATTATTTGGCTACAAATATTTGTGTGTGAACAAAATAAAATAAGTAATTTAATCCGCGTTTCTTTGAAATACTACATATGTACATACATATGTACATTACATATGCCAATTTTAAAATTTGAATTTCTTGAGAAACTGGGAATTGGCTATTAACTTAATAATAATATTTCATTTTATAATTTAATGTATTTAAATTTACAGAGAGTGCGGATGTGCCTTTAATAGTAAAGAAGCGTTAGCACTACATTTGCGATTGCATACAGGTGACAAGAACCTTATGACAGATTTGTGTGCGTTGACAGCAGCAATACCTGGTCACTACTTGAACACTACAAATCTTAATCAAGGTAGGTTCCTGATATTTCATCGCTGTGAATTCTTGCTAATTACATTCTATTGGAATCACAGCAACCGTTGTAGCCGCGAATCCGAACATAGTTTCGCAAAACGCTGTACCAGTGCAAATTATATCTTCGACCGGGCAAGTTGTAAGTCAGACAACTATGGTACAAAGCGCGCCCCAACCACAAACTATAGTCACTGCAGTGCAGGCGGCTGCCCCTCAACAACAGAATGCAACAAAGCCCAAAAGTCATTTTTGCAACAGTTGCGGAAAAGGATTTGCGGCCAAACATGGTTTACTGCAGCATAACAGACGACACCCCAATGGTGGTTGTACAGTTCGTACGCATGTTTGTGAGTGCGGCAAAGCCTTCTTTCAGAAAAATCATCTTATGCTTCACCAGCGTCAGCATTTAGAAACAAAGCCGAATATTTCACAGCAACAGCAGGTTTGATACTAAACACAAATAAAAAAACTAAAAGGTCAAGTCAAAGTTAATGTTTTGATTGTGATTCTTTTATTTTTTTTTTCTTTTTCGTATTATCTTTATTTTCAATTACCAATATTAGTTAAAAACAAATGAAAACACTCAACAGGAAGTTATTCAACAGCAGCAGAGTCAGGTGCAGCAGCAGCAACAAATATCCCAGCAACAGTCCCAACAACAGCAAAACCAGCAACACCAAACGATGACGACAAGAGAAGTCCTGATTGGTAATCAGGCATTACACGTGCAGGTCTTACAGGGTTCGAATACTGCCCAAGTAATTAAATACGAAATAAACATACCACAGGAGGGCCAAACGATCGAGTAATATTCAGATAGTAACTAGCATTCAAAATGTATCTGGGTCATCGGGGTTATTAGGTACATATATTAAGTAAAATATATACTTATATACATAAGTAAAGAACATATATACTAATAAACAAATTATGTAGATTTACGGAAAATAAACATCTGAGACGAAAAATGGAAAAAAAGAAGATTATAAATCTTCGCCAATTAGGTTAATACATAGTAAGTTGGTTGACTACTTATGATTCAATTTTATGCCACCAACGAACGAAGTCAGATGATTAATTGCGACAAAACGAACATATTAAGCATAAGTAAGATGTATTATAAGATTATCTATTATTTTGAAAAAAAAAAAAAATAAATACATATATATTGTACTTGGACAAATGTAAATATACGGTGAAGATTTAGTACTAAAACAAAATTCAATATCATACAAAAAAAAATCTGAGCAACAAAAGAAATAAATTCATAATTAGGTACATAATTTGCGATGTGCCGTTGGTCGCATCTTAAACACGACCTTTCGATTAATTAAAAACAATATTAATTTTTTTGGAAGATGCATGTTTGTGTGAGTATAACCACCAAATTCATTTTCTGCTTTATGGGCATATACATATACATATATTTCTGTTTTCTTCGTTTCATCTTACCTTAGATTTTTGTGGAAATAGTTTTTTTTAAATATTTTAAGAAACCCAAACTCTTTGTTTCAGTAAATCTTGCGGGTGTTGCTGAGAAAAGGGCAAGCAAAACAAAAGAAAATACAATTGTAATGAAATATATACTTACAATATTTTAGTAATTAAAATTTTATTTTAGTAAATTTTAACGATTCTAGAAATAAGAACGATGGAGTTTTAAAACTTACACACAAAAGGGAAAATATTTGTAAGTTTATAGAAACGTATTTATATAAATGTAAAAAGTTACACATGTTCTACTATACACACACGCATACTTATATATGTAAGCCGACATTTAACATTTGATATAAAGTAGATGTAATCAGAAACAACTGACCAAAACGAACGATAGCGCTATTTTTGGTTGGTCACAGTTATATTTTTATTTACCAAGATTAAGTTGAAATAATTATCGGAAAATCGATCTGGCGATTTTAGAATAAAGCTGTTGATTTTGCAAAAACAACTGATGTATTTTTATTTAGTTACCCACCAAAAACAAAATTCCACCATTGAATAACATTTACTTTAAAAATCGAAGTTTGGATTTGTAAGAATGAAAAAGAGGTATGAGAAAGAATGAGTTAATCCTTTAAAGTTACCACTAGGAATGTTTATAAGTAGGTTTTAGATTATATTAGGTTAAAATGACTTCCAGACATCGCGAGCACACTTTGCTTATGCATGTGGTAATACCACTTGTATCGTATACATCCTATTGCTATTCATACTTCAACTTAGTTGCGTTGTCTTCCACATGATTCAACTTTAATATAACCAATTTTAAAATCGTGGAACCCGACTTTTTTCAGTTAAGCTGATGCATCCAACTTGAAGTGCAGAAATTGAAAAAGTAATTGGCAATAATTTGAATAATCTAAATGAAATACAAAAATGCACAGCAGTTCAGGCTTAGTTTTTGAGAGCAATAAATAAAATGCTCTATGTTGCAGACATCCTAAAAATTTCAACTTTTTGTAAAGTACATATGTACATAGTTAATAGTTATAGTTATAGAAAAGTTACCTACAAGTTTTCCAGATTCATTAGTTATTTTAGAATAATAAAAGCATTTTTTGTACATTTTGACCATCGATCTTGGCTGCTGTTTTTCCTTTTTTATTTCTTTGCATTTTCCCATCAAGTGTAGTCGAAATGATTTTATTTTCTATTTACCACACTAACAACTTCTACCAAATTGGCTAAAACTTACCCTCGGCTAAATCTGGGTGTACCTCTGGTAGGAAGTGTGGTGTTTGTAACTTTTAGACTGTAAAAATGCTTTTAAAGAGTATAGCCTTTTATTTAATTGGTTACGAACCAACCAACGAACCAACAGACTTAGTTTTACGAAACTTTTTTCTTCAAAGCAGCCATCGTCATTTGCAAAATCGACGTTGTGTGCATTTGATATTTAACACAACCAATACACAACTGAGTTCTGTACATACATAATGCTTAAATCATAATTTCTATGTATATATGCAGAGTCAAACCAAGGTTTAAACCGTATCGGAATGCATATATACGCAGGTCGAGTCTAAACCGAGTCGACTGGATTCGACTCCACTATTTTAGCTGGGTCGAGCTCATAATGTGTGTAACTACCTGGTTCGAGGCGTCGAACTGACAGATGGTTGTTGTTTAGTGTGCTATTATATTATATTTTACAGTTTTCTTAAGTTAATTGCTTTTTATACCCTATCCTAAGGGTATATTAAGTTTGATAAAAGTTTGTAACATTGAAATTAATTGAGATAGATCCTATAAAGTATATATTCTTGATCAGCATCATTAAGGTTACCAGTTTTCAGGCTTTAAGTTTTGAGCTAGAAGGATGAAATTTTATACCTGGGCTTCTTAGAAATAGAAAAGTGCTATTTTAAAAAATGTTTTAAATCCGCCTACTGCCATGCCCACTTTTTCATAACTTCACTACTTTGTATGAAATCGAAAAATTTGATTAAGACAAAATATTTAGATATTTGAATTTTCTACAATTCGCTTGTGCATCAATTTTACCCACTCCCACCTTTTTGGGGCGTTCGCATCAAATAACCGATTTTGATGAAATTTTGTATGAAAAATCAACAAACAGAGGATGTTGTTGTAATTTGAGAAAAAAGCCTACTTTGTAGGGGCTACATAATAGGCAGGATACGGTATCAAAAGATCCGTTCCAGTCGGTTTGTAGCTTTTCTGTATGTTTTTTTTGTTGAATTGAGGGTAATGACTTGGTTTTTTTTTTATGCGCTGGAGGGGTGGAATCCTTTATGGATACTCAGTTGCCCGTGCTATGTGTTATACCAGGCTCCATGCTCCGCATGTTTACGTAGCTAAACATGCCTGATTCCCCCAGTGGTACCGCCGGTCAAGGCATTCCTTCCCAGCCGCATGTTTTGACGTCATGTCTTCTCCTTCTTATGGTCCAGGGTTATCTTCTTGGACTCGCGACGTTTGATTTTCCCGCCGTAGTTCTTGCATAATGGTTGCAATCATGTTGGCGATGTCCCATGCTTCCTTGATAACATAAACGATATCATATTGGGGTTATAGCGTTACCTGTCTCTTGCTCTAAGGTATTCCTGGCTGTTTCAAATTTTGTGCACTCCAGTAGAACGTGCTCGGCGTTTTGCACTTTTCCAGCACAATGACGACAGAATGGGTCTTCCGCTACCTTGTACTTGTAAAACTTGTAATGACTTGGTGTATGCAACCACCTGTGTCGAAATCTCTATTCAGCTTCGATCGACCTTTCAATCCTGCATATATACGGGGTATTTATAGTGTGTACGTTCTGCCCTTTGTGGGCTCTGCACGATATTTGTTCTGTTCCCATACTTTCTGTAGCCAAATTCACAGATTGCCCACTTTCTAAGAGTGGGGGTAAAAACTCTCAAAGAGAGACAAATGTGCAAAAAAGTATAGGAACGCATTGAGCAAAAAATTACCCACTTTTTAAATGTCAGAAACATATGTATGAGAAAACCCAAAAAGTAAATATAAATGAATCCATTTTTTATTCGATTTTTACAAAGATTTTAAGAATGTACAAATCAAATAATAGGCATTGAGCATTCTACGAACAGATTTGTGCATCTTTTTCTCATCATTTTGTTTGAATTTACTTTTAATAACCAACAAAAAAAGCAAATGTCAGCTTTGGCAGATTTTATAAATATAGGTCTGTTGCCATACTGTCCAAAACTGTGAAAAACTATTAGAAATGATCAAATCCTGTTCCTGTACGCCAAGATTTAAGAGTTTTTTCACAAAAAGAACACGAGAAAGTACGCAATTTCCTCTATCTGTGAATTTCAGCCCAAGAAATTTCTTTAGACAAATTTATGATTATTCTTTTGTATACATATGCATAAGTAGTCACATCAAAATTAAATTCCTTTGCTTCGATTAGTGTGCGATGCCTACGACATTCCAAAGAAAACATTACATTATGCCAATGTCAAACCATTAAAGAGAATAAAATAAAAAAGTAAACAAACATACTTACATTCGGTTCTATTTTTAAAACAAAGAATTTTCCTGTGAATATAATAAATAAAAAATATGAATTCGATTGAGCTCTTCTTCAATAAGGAAGTGGAGCCCGTTGAGAATTCGGCAGCAATTCGGAGAACCATTTCAAATCCAATTGAATTACCGAATTCTTCGCAAGTATTTACAAAATTTTCGTTATTTGATTTGTGACTTTCCTTCAATAAAGGCACACAAAAGTACGAATTCATACATGTAAGTATATTTGGTGAAAAAAACTCGGCAAAATGCAACGCATTCCGCATATGGAAACGATGTTCAAGAACTACATATGTATGTACATATGTATATTTAAAATTTTATTGAGCATTTATTAGATTTAAGTTTAGCTTAACTGACGTTACATTGTTAACAATGTACAATTAAAATTGTGTAATCTAGTTTCCCTAGTTTCCTGGCAAAGTAATATGGTTGCAATGTAACACTAACCGCAAATGTTATTTTAAGATGTTCACGACGAACATTGAAGAAAATACGCTTGCTCCACTTAATCGCTTCTTTTAATAGTGTTCTAATTGTTCAATATGCGTTCCGGGTAAAACTAAAATTTTTGTCCGTTTTCTTCACACCTAGTGCGTTGGCCATTAACAGTTTTGGATCTTTCGCGAAGTGTCGGATCATGCGTCATAAATTTGTTTTCGTATTTTACAATAAGGGCGCCGTGGGTTAAGTGGTTAGTGTGTTGGGCCACGGACCAACGATTTCAGGTTTAATCTGTAGACTGTACTTACAATTGCTTTCTATTTTTACTTGCACCTATACCTGTAGGGCAAGTATTGTATTCGTGCAAAATTTGGAACTCGAGATTTTAATCAAACTTGACATTACTATAATGGAGAAGTCCAAAAAAGTAAGTCCGCCAATGCCGTCTGTCTGTCTGTCTGTATGTCTGTGCACGAGGCTACAGCCTAAACGAGTGGATGCATTTAGATCAAACTTCATATATAGGGTCTGTGTGATAATCCCTAGAGGCGAAATCGGAATTTTCATTCTAACCTTAAAATTAAGGGTAGTTTACTTAAGGCCGGTTTCAGTTAAAATGGATTTTCTCGAAAACGGCTCTAACGATTTTGATTAAACTTCATATTTAAATTAGTCCAGGCAATTGCAATCAGATGATATATCGTGCTGCTTACCAAAATTGGCAACAATGGTACTTTACTTACATATATCCAATTTGGCGAAAAGTCAATTTGCGAGAAAACGGCTTCAATGATTTAGTTCAAATTTCATATTTGGACTAGTACGAAGTAATACAACACAATGGCGTACCACGTTTTGGTCAAATAAATAACGATTTTATTTAGATTTTGACATATGATTAAGCATCTCAAATCCTATCAGGAACTGTATCACATTTTTGGCCAAAAGTTAGTATAACGGTATTTTTCGCGAAATCGAGCAATTGGAGCCAATTTATTCGAAAACGGCTCCAACGATTTTTATTAAATTTTATATTAGAGTAAGCCTTTTCAAACCCTATGAGATGGCATACAACGTTTTTGACCAAAACTGTTTTAAAAGGTACTTTACTTATAGCCACCTTCATAAAAATACGCTTTTCTCGATCGTTACTGTTTTATTTTCATATCTAGGCTTCTTTTACAAAACTCTATAAGATGGCATACCACGTTTTTGGTTATAACTGTCTAAAATTCCACTTTCCTTACAATCAGCTTAACAAAAACACGATTTTCATATCATATTAATAGGCAAACATGAATTTAATCCCAACTTCTTCCTACTGAACCGATTTTCAAAATTATATACCATTCCAAAAGCTTTTCCCCACAGATGCTCCTTATTTAATAGTTTGAGGCCAAATTGATAACAATGGTACAAAAGCTTTTTAAAGATAAAGAAGTACACGCACACTATAGTGAACCAAAAAATATGTATGTATTGTATTTGACTTCTTTCACCATCGCACCCCAGTGTTGCTGCAAAAGTTTGAGAAAAAAATTCCAGAAAGGAAAAACGTGCCTAAAGTATCAAAATACAAATTCTGTATAATATTGCCATTATTACTAACAAAATATATCCCAAAGGCAGTGCAACTATGTTGCAGAATCAAAAAGTTGGAAATTGTTATAAAGATGCTCTTTTAGGGCATCTGTTGTCGAAAGTAAACTGTCAACATAGCCATTGTCATGGAAACGTTTTTTTTTCCTTACGGTACAGTTTTGATTGGTGCGCACGTGCTACTGGATTTGTCCGAATTTCATTTTCATTGGTTAACAGACAGAGAGAGAGAAAGAAAATATTTTTACTTTTTTAGGAACTTACTTTGGGTTTTCGCATATTCACCGGAGTTGAAAGGCAATGAATTTATGAGTGAAACTGAAGGAAAATAACATATTTAGTAACGACGTTGCTTGATTTTTAAGAGCTTTATCAAATCCTACAGATGATATCTAACGTTTTTGGCCAATCTGCTTAGAACGATGGTTTACTTATATTCAACTTACATACTAACATATATATTCGTTTATTTCTTTTTACCTCAAATACACACAAGAATTTGAGATATAGGTGCAAGTTTGTACGGCCCTTTATTTATTTTTATTGCACAATAAACCCAATTGATTCTCAATTTTTCAAATTCAACAATTTTTTGGCTAGTAGGCTTTTCAACATTTTTTATCACAGTGATTTTAAATTCAAAGTTCATTTGATCTTATAAGGCGGTCCACATTTCCTTTTCGATGTCGCTTTATCAATATCCTCGCATTCTACCAAGGCATCTTGTGCTGAATTTTGTTCTTGCCAACCTTAACATTTTTGGCGGGGATTTATCTTCTGCATTGGTGTTGTATTTGTTTTCGTTGCTCTAAAAACTAAAATGCTCTTAGATAGATCCAAACTGTTGTTACCAATCAACTCCTGTTGTGTGTCTACTCATATCTTTTTCTGAGTTTGTTTATTGCTCCGCAGACCGGTTACCTAGTCACTGGTTACCAGCCACTATTTTTCTTTGTCCTAACGTTGTACTCGTACTGTTGGCAGTCGACTGTCTTTTCTTACCTGCTATGTTTCCTCCTGTGTGTGTTTCGATCGGGACTAAGTACATACATATGTATATCCGTTTTTATAAATGCTGCCGTTTGATTTTTCTGCGCATTACAGCTGAGGATTCTTAGAAATTGATCGTAGATCAGCGGGCTTATATTTCGTTTTTGGAAAGCCGTGTTAATAGGCGTGTTTGTCGATGTAAAAATTAAAAAGGCATTTTTGCATTTAACACGTTGGCTGGCTGTGTATCATCGATAATCACAACAAAATTCACCCTCATTTAATTATCACATTAAATATTATTTCCCAAGTGCCAATGTATCACGGCTGATACACTTATAAATTTCTGCAGGTTCCATTTCCGGGGTAAGTGCCTGGCCACATCATCATGGGAATGAAATTATCAATATACATACGTATGTATTTTCTTCATCGATCGTCGGAGAGTCAAAATCGATCGGAAGACGGAAAGTAGAATGGGAAGGAGTTTGAAGTGGTTTACATGCTGGTTATGTTGCTGTTGTTGGACACTTGATGTTAATGAAAGGTGTGATTTCTTTTAATACGCAAAACGAAGAATTCGGCGTTCCCGGTCTGTCAAAATTGCTTCCAGTCCCATGAAGCATCTTTGCCAGGCACTTTATTTAAGACCAATCTCTGCTGCTGCACCGGTTAGTAACATATTGCAAAGTAAATTCCTATACATATGTACATATATAGACAGGTATGAAGTCATCAGCTATCTGTAGGTGACACTTTCTACAGAGAATATAAGATTGAACAGATTTATCTGATTAATATGTACTTCACTCCATTTTCGCCTATGCTTTTAATATGACTTACATTTTAGTAAATTGTAGGAGCGCCATTTCATGTACTTAACATTCCAACGTTAAAATTGCAAAGATTCCAGCCGACCGCTGACAAATGTATTGCGAATCATAAATATGCACATACTGATTTTAACGTAATCATATACATGTGTACATATGTATCTGCGATAAATACTCTTCAAATAAACAAATAAAAAAAAAGTTATTTCTATAAATGCCGTTCACTGGTCAGTAAACAGTGATGTTACTCTACATATACATACATGTGTATACAGATCAAAATATTTATAATAGTTTATTTTTATTTTTGATTTGATGTACCCATCAAAAGCTTACTTCTTACTAAAGTTATGATTTCAGTTTGGAAGTCTTCTGAAAACGAAAGTTAAATGCATAATGTTTAACCCATTTGTATACAGATGTATGTAAGTACCTATGCATGTATGTATGTATGTATGTATGTATGTATGTATGTATGTATGTATTTGTAATTAAGTGAACCGTCTGGAATCAACTATAAGCTTCAATGTTCATAAGTAAGCAACAGTTCACGCCAAGTGCCTATGCGTGGGGTATTTGTAAAAAAGAAATGAGTAGTACAAATCTTCTCTCGCTATCCACCTCTTTTTACCAGATGATTCAAAGAACTTGAACCGATTGAAAAGACACAATTGGAAAAATGCTTTTATTTGCCTTCATATGACGCGGACACAAACCCAAAAAAAAAAAAAGATAATAAAATATAATACACATAAGAAACTTCAATCCAGGCAAATATTACATCATTAGTTTGTTACAAATCATTCGGTGACTTTACAATTCCATGCCTTTTAAAGCAAGCGGTCTTTTACAGGCGCCTGACTCAGTGTGAGTTAGTGAATTGAAGGTACCGAATAAAGTGCAGTATTGAAATTGTGTAGGAAGATGTTGAGTGTCTTTACCATAAATAAAATAATGTAGGATTAGTTTACATGGTGGGCGCCATGCCTCAAGTAGTTAGAGCGTTGGACTACAGAGCGAGGCGTTCGAGTTTCGATCCCCAGACAACACGTAAACCAGTCTTTTACGGCTCCACCTCTCGGGAGTGTCTAACAAACATCACAGCGTATAATTAGAATGAAGAAGGATCTCAAGTATGAAATCCTCTTTGGACAGGGCATATACCCCTAAAGAATATAACACACACAACACGAATGGTTGTGAGAAACTGAGTCGTGAGTCCTGTATCCCGTGTACCTATTGCCCCAGATATTATTATTATTAGGTCTGCTCGCTTACTCTCCCAAAACAACGAATGTTCATGAAAATCTAAGAAAAGTCACCAAATCCGGTTCAAGTACGCAAAAGTTTCGTAAATTTTCGTAGAAGAGATCGCTTACGAGAAAGAAAAAAATGTCCCCATACAACAAAATTTAGTGCAGGAAATTTCTTTGCACTGATTTACGAAATCTGTCAAATCTGTGAAATACTACGATATTTCCGAACGTTCATGAAATGTGGGTCTGTGATTCGGATGTTTTATGAAATGTGTTTCTTTTTTTTCACGTGTTATAGGTATGGGCAATATATGTATAAGTGAATTGTAGACAATTTTAATACCCAAATGTTTAGTCTGAATAATTTTTTGATTTCAAGTAAAATAACGTGGCAGTGTTGGGGCACGGACGGGTGTATGAACATGGCTCAATCGTTTTTGCTAGGGATTCTGATCACGAATGTATAGGGCCATTAATTTTTTGGTTTCAAAAGTAAAGCTAAATAAAACACATACAGCGATACATTTTTGATAAAAATTTTAATTCATTATAAAGTTTGTACTTTGCCATTAAGCGTGAAAAACAATATCATTCAAATGGCCATAACGGTTCCACTCTCTTCAAATTTCTTCACAATTTTACCGATTTTTACTCGATTATGACGACCATAATCATCGCGTAATGCGTGAAAAGTGACTACGTTTGAATCACCACATTTGTAGTAAGTTTTCGGTGTTCGATTGGTAAGCGATCCAATATCGTAAATGGCAAGCATTCAGCTAATATTATGATACTGTAAATGATAGCTGAGTTTAGAAGGTGTCAAATGCCAGCGCTACCAACTTGAAACCACGAAATGAATGACGCTGTACTTATGTACATATAAAGCATATACGTTTTCTATTTCTCGCAAGGTACGTACATAAATAAATAAATACTTGGCGCAACAGGTCGGTGGGACCCAGGGACTAGCTGCTCACAACCATTCGTGTTGTGCGTGTTATATTCTTTACACGAATGGAAGGGGCCTACTGTTTAGTGCCGTGTCCGAGGTGCAATTTGTTATTTGAGAAGCTTTCTCAGGACAGTTGTACTCTCGGATGTTTGTCAGACGCTCGCGAGACGGGGGGCCGTGAAAAAATTTTTAAGTGTTCCGACTGGGATTCGAAACTTGAACCCCTTGCTCCATAGTCCAACTCACTAACCACTAAGCCACGGCGCCCACGGTACGTACATATGTATGGATGTATATGTATGTATATCAAATTAAAAATACACTTAGGATCACACAACGGTTTTTTGGAAATAAAATTTTCTCTGTTTAAGATCCTAGATAAAAATTGTAATAATAAATAATTGAGTTAGGTTAGGTGGAAATACATTATAAATAAGTAAGGATTAAGTTTAGCTTAGAGCGCTCGCATTGGCTTAGTAAGCTAGTCAAACCATAGTTAAGTTAGTTAAGCTAGTTTAAAGAACGTTGGTCTAACTTAACTATTCAAGAACTATTAAATGAAAATATTAAATACTTTTGTAAATGTAAAAAATTAAGTTTGTAAACGGAGTTAGGGTATGCGTGAGTTTTGTGTTCTCCGTAAATATGACTTTTAAATTTGATTTGATTGCCCACTTTAAAGGGGTTGCGTAGAAAAAAGAATGGGGATGGTTGAGAAGGAGAGCAGATTTTAATTTTTGGTTGTTAAGTTAAACCAAAGAATACGTAGAATTGACGTGCATAGATTATCTTTCTAGGGATATATTTTATAGAGTAAGTTTCTATTATTTCTTTATGACGCGAACTGTATAGCAAACTTCATATATCCTTAGGATACAATATAAAGAGTAGCCCACATTCTTCAATAGTTTAAAAGCAATCAATTGAAATGTATTTTCACGAATAATCGACATTACGTTTAATTTCATTACGCTACCAAATAAGAATTAAATATGTGTACATTCACATATGTATGTATGCATGCATACATATATGTATGTATCTCAGACTAACGTTCTTGCACTTTAAATACATGCAAGGTCGTATTATTTAAGTTAGTCTGACTTTGATTAAATACAGCTTATACGACTGTATGCATGTGAGGCTAATTGAGAGAAGTTAGGCTGGTATTTTTTATGTTATCATTTCAAAGTAAAATACTACATACTAATGAATTTAAGTCTTATCAATGTATACATTTATGATACATCTTACATAAACCAGTTGTGGTTATTTAGAATAGTGAATTCTGCTTTCCGCATCATCTCTGGGTACATGATTCAAACGTAAAAATTGTATATACATATGAAAGGTGTTGGACAGGTTTCGTTTCTTTTCCGTCAAAGTTCACAACCTGTATGTATCTCATCTCGAAAATACATAAGTATATAATTTGTCGAAAAAGTCATCCAAATATAATGTATTGTTTAGTAATTATACATGAGTTGTGCTTTTTTAAGCTTTTCGTGTCTGCTTCATAACCATATGAATACAGCAAAAGCGTTGATCTTGCTTGTGTGGGAAGGCAGGTAGGTGCACTTGGCCTACGCAAGTTTCCTCCAGCTACGTCTGTGCTGTATGATTGTAGAAACTTGATTCAAATTCCCCAACGCCACAGACGATCAGTACGTTTTCACTTGCGTCGAGTGGTGGTTATAGTTAGTTCGCATTTGCATTCGCATTTATATTTTATACATTAAACACTTAGATAAATTTTAATTCTGTCCAATTAAAGCTAATTGTTGAAATTGTGGTTTGAATATATTACGGCCGTGGTTTGTTGGGTGACGTTGTGTAACTTGGTTTAGGGAATAATACGCTTCTATGTACGTGTGTACGGCGGTTGTTCTTCGAATTCGGTATATAATTTATTAGATTTACATATGCGGTTCTGAAAAAGTCTTAAAACATATCTATAACTAATCGAATAAAACAATTTAAATACAATGGTCTCTAAAAACAGCAAGAAAAAAGCCGGTGTAAAGGCTGGTGAACAAACCAGCCAAATTTCAAAAGCATCAGAAAAAACCTCAAGTGAATCCTTAAAATCGTCAATTGACAAAACAAAACATTCCGATATTAATGTTTCGACTATAACCAAAAGTAGTAGCAGTAGCAGCACTAATAGATCAATGCAACAACGAAAATCATCTACCGAAGTATCTTCATTATCTTCAAAGGAAATAAAAAAAGTCTCTTCGGATTTTTCAGATAAAAAAATCATTTCAGGAGACACATTACTTGGTGCTGAAACTACGAGTATAACAAGTACAGCTCTTGATACAGCTTCGGCTTCAAATATTATAGAAAACAAAGGACTAGCCATGATTTCTTCTAAATCAGAGGAGCAAAGATCTCAGAGTTCAGATGTAATGAAAACTGAGACTTTTTTATTCACCGAAGGAGGCTCTACAATTACTGATCATTCCAGCAGTGTCCTTTCAAGTTCTAAACAAGACAGTCTAAAGTCTACGAAATTTATTAGCACAGAACAATCTTCTCACAGTCAAAGCGAACTAACTGATCTCCCTTCTATAACAATGGATTCCAGTTCGTTGAATTTGAAGGCCAATGCATCATCATCTACTGTGGAGAAATCCATTTCATCGTCGAATAAGATTACTTCATCGAATTCGAGTAGTACTATTTCGCAAAAGTCCTCATCGAATTCAGATATACAACAGCAAAGTGTTCTGCCGCTCAAGTTAAAAAAAGAAGCTAAAAATCAATCATTGGAATACTCTGAGAATCTTCTTACTAAGCAGAAAGTCAAATCTGTAGAGTCGGTATCCAAAGAACAAGTTTACGATGTAAAAACAAAAACTTGGACTGAGTTCAATGAGAAGACGGTTATCAAAAATCAACCTTCTTTGCTGCGTTACGTCAGTCAGGAGTCTGATGGATCATATAAAGTAACCTACAAGAAGAAAATATTTGACCGTAGAAATAACAAGTGGAAGGTGGTCGAAGAGAAGGTTGTAGACAGTGCACATGATGTAGGCTACCCCGAAATAGTCGATGATGTCATCAACAGCACTACAACAACATATACGACAAAAGTTTATGACACTAAACTCGGCAAGTGGAAAATTGTCGACGAAAAATCGTTTGTGGATTCAAAAGCTTTCGTGCCAACTGACATTGCCCGCGAGATAGAGAAAGATAACACCGACGTAGCTAACATAACAACTACAACCGAAGTAACAAAGGTAAGCTTTTACTCTCCCTCTCTCCAATCAAACATTGCTGATGACACCGTATTTATTTACCTTTGACAAAAAGATAGGTTTATGAATATAGTATTTAATAGCTGACGTCATTTTTAAAGAGAAATGAAAAATAAACACTTTGGAGTGTAATGATTTGTACATAGCATTTCGTGGAATTTTTACAGCTGATTCCTATGATAAGGCATTATTTGGAGCTCATTGGGGGTCATAGTTGTTAAGATACAGCAAAATCTCCAACGAAACTTAATTTATTTCAATATTTCTCTTCAGTTTTCCTCGAAGTGGATGTTTTATTAATTTTAAGGAAAACATTAAGTACATACTATGTACATACATAACATAATTTGTTCGAAAATTACTTCTTTCGATTAGTTTTGTAAAGCACATGAACACGGTTTTTCGCCAATACTGCTTAGAGCATTACTTTACTTACAGCCAACTTAACAGAAACACGATTTTCTCGAAAATGATGCTGACGATATTGCTAACATTTTATATATGTATGTACATACATACATATGTATCTCATGAGTAGCTTTATGAAGTGCTACAAGATGGCATACCACGTCTTTGCCAAAATCGCTTAGCTAACATATTCATACATACATATGTACAAACATACGTATATGTATGTATACTTGCATTTAGTTTATCTTAAATGCATTCAAGCCTTAGAGATGTATGCATATATGTGTGTATGTAGGTACAAGTTTCTACGAACCAGTCAGTCGTGCACTTTATTGAAATGGCTACTGGAACAGTTCAGCCAATTTTATTCCTAACATAAATATAGTATATATTGCACCAAATTTACCCTTAATTACCTTAAAGTTGTGAGTTATCAGAACATGTCAGTATTCATGTGTAGTTACCTGCCTGTAGGGATAGTGATATGAATAAAATTTGATAAGAATATCTAAGAAGTCGAACATAAGCGGAGTGTTTTGACTTGAAAAAAAAAACACGTACCGACGTGTACCTACCTTAACAAATATATTAGTTTTTTTTTGCTCGGGTAAAAGTAAATTTTTTTTCTGGTACTATATTTATATTAAGTAAGATCGGTACATATGTGTATGTACTATATGTACATAGATATTTTGTATACGATCATACCTTTACAAAAAAAAATAAATATTTGGCGGGACAGATCTACTCAGGGCTTAGCTGCGCACAATCATTTATGTTGTAAGCCTGAAATGGTTTTTAATAGTGTGCAGGTTAAGTGTCCATTTACGAAGTAGTTTTTGTCTGTCGAGACCTGTAAATTTTTTTGGGGTATATTTGAATGTATGTATAATTTCCTATCTTTTCTCTCGGAATGGTTTTTTTATGCTTAAAATACTGCTTTAAGTCTTTATAATTGTACTCAGCACAGAATTAATTAATTACTATTAATCAATTAATTAATAAAAACAATGATTCTAAAAAATATGTTTTCTATATAACATTTAAACCGTAATGTTTACATATGTATAATATCCACATTGTAAGATTGCTTTGATATTAGAGTACAATTCAAAAAACTGTCTCACGCAAGCATTCTTTTTATTACCTATGAACATATCATCTTAATTTTTTTCAAACACGATCCCAAATCAAATATACAACATAAAATTTATATCAATACAGTTATTGATATATGAATTGACTTATACTTTACTTTTGTTTTTCAAATTCGATAATGTTTATGTATGTCTAAATATGTATGTAAATACTTAGTCTGTAAAATTATGTACATACATATGTACTTATGTAAACCTCATAAAGTACATGGTACAAGTACAAACCAATAGATTGAGCAATATCCCCTTGTTTGTTTAGTATGTTGTTTTTACCACTTCTACATATGTACATATGTAGGTATGTATGTACACATGTAGATACTCTGAGCTAAACAGATTATTTTTTATGGGAAAGAAATGCAATACATATATTTAAAAGAAATTTGAATTTTATAATATTTTTACTAGATATAAAAAATGCGAGTTACTTAAGTTTCCATCAAAGTAACAAATACACACCTTTATGCCAACTTATCTCTACATATTTCCCGAGAAAAAAACTATAACAGAACCCTTATGTGAGGTTTAATGCAGCGTTTCGAATAACTCAAATGTAAAAACATACATATGTATGTAGACATTTGTATGCCCTTGAACATACCATAGGACTAAAGTAACAGTTATTAAGAATAGCATATTTTTTGTAACTGGCTTTTGATTCATTAAGAATCCGCAACATGACTTAATGTGGATGTGTACATATGTATCTATATGTACCTACATGTGCTGTGATTCAGTGATATTTCTCTAAGAGTTATGGAACTCTGTTGTTTCATTAGGCGTTTTTTCTTTTTTAGTACGGAGCAGAGCTCTGAACAGAGCATGAACACACTGAGCGCGCTCTGTTCAGAGTGTGCTCCGAACGCTCTGTGAATTATTTAAGAAACACGATTGAGCACATAAAACTGAAACAATGAAAAATTAATGCTTTTTGACTATAATAATTAGACACATATAAAATTCCATTTTCTTCTAATATTTAATAAACAACAAGACATTGGGCGCGATATCAATTGTTTTCGTTTCTCTTTTTTAATTTTTTTTTTTCTCCTATCAAACGTCAAAATCATCATGCTCTGTTTTTGCTCTGGGTGCTCTATCAATTTATATCGAGCACATAGAGCGCGCTCTGAGCACCCTCTGATCTAAAAAAGAAACACGAACATTTTTTTTGACAACTCAGGCTCTGCTCCGAACTAAAAAAAAAAAAACGCCTATTAAAAGAAAACGTTTTCTCTGCGGGATGATAAAAAATGCTTTCAGTTAAGTATTTCCGGTGACACGTCACTTTTTCGTTTTCCGTCATTCCAACGAATCGGACGTTTACACACCGATATTTTGGTATTACCTCATTGAGATCTAACATCTACTTGTATGTATTGTATTACTAATACTAACGCTAATTTACTGATTTAGTAACTTCTCAAAAGGAATAAGAGAAATTATAAGGAAATATCTTTATTGGGCTTTCTGTTAACCTCAGTTTCTGAACGATATTTAGCTGGTATAACAAATCGGAGTTGCAATACTGTTCATCATCGACCTTCTATAAACTTCTTTACAAATACAAATACAAATTTTTGGCGCAACATGTTGATGGAACCCAGGACCTAGCTTCTCAAAACCATTCGTGTTGTGTACAATGTACATACATAAGTACATATGTATGTGTTCACTTAAAAAATTGAAACCAACTACAGTAAATCGCAAGTGAAACAACTGCCTAGTAAATAATTTTGCTTTACTCTGATCGCTCTCATTTGTTTGTATGCGTGCAGTTTTTCAGTATTTTAATAACACACCGTTGTAGCAGAGTTTAAGGCTTCATTTTGTTCGCAGCCTTATTCAGAATTGAGTAAAAATAATCAAATAAGGGTATTTAAATACACAGATGAGCCGTAGCCTTTCGCCCTTCCCATCTGCCCTATTAATGTGAACGTGGCATTTAACATTTTTGATGGCACTTAAACTTTCAATTTAAATATTTATCAAATATCAAATATTTAAATATAAGAAAGTGTCCTAAAAAAAAAGGCTGAAGGGTATATGTTGGCCATTTATGACAAGATTTTTATATACATATGGATGTATGTATGTATGTATGTATGTATAATGTATATATATGTACGTCATTGAACCTTTAACTAGGGATGATGGCATAGTTTCTGAGTCATATCTGTTCTGACTGTACCTGTATAATTCAACTTGTTTGTACTGTACAGGTGTCATTTTAAAAAGAGAAATAAGTTGAAATGCTAATTGGGATTTAGATCTTTTTGATATAAGTACGAGTAAGGGCGTAAGTTTTCTTTGGATAGTGGTCCCAAATAACAGCATGAGAAATTCAGGTGCTGGAGGATAATGGGAAAACTAACATACATATGTATATACACCTTAAGCTAATGGAGCACCATTTTCAGGCATGTTCTATTACAGATGTTTCATATTGGATAGGCCATGCGGATTACTTAGCTTAAAAGTCACCTGTAAGTTTTGTTAACACTCTTAATTTTATTACGAGACGCTTCCATTAATGTTAGCAAGTGGTGAAAGGAGAGTGTTATCATTCAAAATTAATACTGTGGCGTCGTGTTTTTGGTTAGTCTGGTAACTGATTATTGGCAGCAGGGGTACGTCTTAAACAAATGGTTTTAAGTTAATGCCGAATCACAGATTTATTAAATATGATATAGTTACACTTAGTTAAACATCGGGCAAATGTCAGACAAATATCCCACACTACAAATGTCATCAATAAGTCTATCAAAGATTTTTTAGGTGGCACTACAGTCCGAGGTGGACCGGTGCCATGAGTTAACATGGAAATAGGATTAAAAAAAATGTTTGTTTTATTTTAGATTTTTGATGCTAGTATAAACGATTGGCGTGTTGTTGATGAACGTACTCATACGGACGTCATTGAAAAAATTGTCGATCCGCCTAAGAAAATAATCTTTGTTGATGAGTTTACGAATATTGAGAAAGATACTCAATATCTCGAAAACATAAAAAATGTCACAGACATATCTAACAAATATGCAAACCATAGACATGTTACGAAAAATATTTACGATGAAGTGGATCACGCCTCCCGAGAAATTACTGACACAACTATCCTCGATTCACGAAACGTAAGTGATATTAATCGATCTTTATTCAAAGCAATTCATCCTCATTATTCATTTTTTTAATTGCAGCTTGGAGTCGTTAGCAGTAAAAAGAAAATAACTCATCAGAAGGATGAGAAGTGTATTTGTGAAATTTGCACATGTGGGTAAGTTTAAAAATGAAAATCAGTTTTCATACGTACATATGTACATATGTATTTAAATAAAACATCAGCAAATGTGTTTACGCTCCCTAATTCGGGGATATTAAGATCTTTATTATCAAACCAAAGAACCGTCCTTGACATTTATTTTTTAAAAATGATTTCTTTTAAATGTGGGTGTAACTGCGGTTAACATGATTTATTTTGAAGTTCCTTTTTTTTCGCGCCTGAGCATTTCATGTGGTATTTGGGGAATAACGCGAGTAATTTTGTCTTTCAATTGGACAAAGACAAGAGTCTAGAGGTGTGATATCACACGATCAATTTACCGGTCCGAAGCGTGAAATTAACTGTTCACCCAACTATTCTCGCAATAAACCATGGTTTTACGGGATGTGTGGCAAGAAGCGGTTGCTGTTGCTATGTCGCGGTAACTGGCGGTATCGACAGTTACGTCCTGGTTAGCCTTTTTTTTTTTTGAAGAAATATGAACCGATGATTCCACCAGCCTATAAACCACACCAAACTGTTGCTTTGGTCTTTATCCCAAATACGGCAATATGGTTATTGACGTAAGCATTTAGAGCATATAGAGTTCAGCTTATCGCTGAACAAAATTTTTGTCGAAAATAGTGAATTTTCTTCAAGCTTTTTAAAAGCCCAAAGATTAAAACGGTGACGATTTGGTACATCAGTCTCCTTCTATTATTGCACGAATTGAATTTTGTATGCTTTTCAACCAAGATCCTTACGTAAAATATACTGCTGCAATATTTTCTTCACTACGTGGTGGATTTGAGTTTCAAATTTGCCGATGGTATAGCGAATCGATAGGCCGGTTGCTGATTTTTGAAATACAGACAAGTTTTTTCCATGATGAAATGTCAAAAAATACTGCAAAAAATACCATGACAGATTAACACAACTGACGCGTCAACAAATTAATAGACAAAAAAATACGTCTGAATGAATTATAAAGAGGGTAGATGTATCCCAAAATATTCAGTAAGTTTTGCCATTTCATCATTAATCATTTCACGCTTGCCGAACGTGAGAAGATTATTAAAAATATTCAAGAATATTTAATATTCAATAAAATTGAAATTCCAGCTCAGTTGTAAATGCGCAACGTGAGTTTCGTCATGAGGTCAGTCTTCAGTGTGCCGCAATTCCTCGCACCATTTGAGCGTGTGTACACTTTTTTGGACCTTAAGTCCCCAACCAGAGAAATTAGTGCAAAATGAAGAAAACATAGTCGCTGTAGCAGCCAGTATTGAAAAAGACCCAGAAATGCCGATTCGGCTAAATTGGGCATCGTTAGAGAGTCAACCCGTCTTATTTTGCGCTTGTATACATTGGGCCTACATAAATACATACAAGATTGTGCTGATGTCGGACCACTATAAACAACGCTGTGACTTCGCTAATCGGGCGCTGTAAATGTTGGCCGGAGATCCAGATTTTCGCCAAAAAAATGAAGTTCTTAGTCTATGCTAACAAGTCAACCACTTTGGACGGACTCGAGACATTATTGTCGGAATAACGCAGTACATATTGGATCAAGTCAGCACTTAACGGTATGCTGTTTGTACCCTTGAAGTGAATTTGGGATTAATGATGAATTTTTCGTAGAAAATCCATTGAGACAATATGATCAAGTTGGAACATTTTCAACGATTTGCCTCTTTTGTCCATCGGATGAATCAAACGTTTGTGTTAGCTTGCTTTTCTATTTGCAGTGTATATGCATAAGCATACATATACAGAACGAATAGAATGCTTCCCTTTTCTTTTTCTTTTGCCTCAGTACTTAGCGGAGCGTAATGTATTGTTGGATTCATATGGAACCCAGGGCTAGCTTCTCACAACGTTTCGATTGGAGCTCGAACCTCGAACACCTTGCTCCATAGTCCAACGGACTAACCACTGAACTACGGCGCCCACAATATATGTAAATGCAAATATTTTGCCTTAATAACATATTCAATTTTATTATAAAAAAGTGGGCGTGGCAGTGGGAGGATTTTAAAAATCGTAGGGGCTCCATAATAGGGAGAATATTGTATCACACGATCCGTTCCAAGCGAATTGTAGCTTTTATGTATGTTATTTTAGTCCAATGAACTCAAAATTTATACTTAAAATGTATGTTTTTCAGTAAGAACATCTGACCTAGTGCTGAGCCGCACGGGGTAGTGTGTCCCGTGCGGCTAAAAATACCGTTCACGATTTTTGTGTCTTCTCCTTTACTTTTTCGTAATTGTACAAGTGTACAAGTTTTATTAAAACTCTTTGTCTTGTTAAGACGATATCGGGGCTTCAATACTCAATTCGTGCTACCGTGCCCACCTCGTAGGGGCTACATAATGTGGAGGATAGGGTATCAAACGATCCGTTCCACATGTTTTGTAGCTTTCCTGTATGTTTTTTCTACATAATCAACATGTTCGTATTCGAATGAATGTTTCTTTCACTAACCGTGCTCGTTGATGATGTTTATTTTCGTTCGTGGTGGATACTGCTTCGTATCATTTTGATGAAGAAGAACTGTTACGGCTATACTGTAATTAATCTGCATATGTATGTATATTGTTTTAAGATTGAATGGTGGTTTTTCTATTAGAATCTCTTCATATTGAGATACATGCATATGTATTTAAGTGGCCACTGAAAGAGTACATGCTCTGCATCTTCTCTGGCCTCTCCACAGTTTGAGCAGTTTGGAGATTCATCAGGCCCAAACCTGTTTAAATAAGCTCTGAAGCAGCCATGTCCGGTTAAGAACTGGGTGAGAAAAAAATCCACTTCTTCGTGGGGCCGGTTCATCCATTTATGTATGTATATCCGGTATAAGTTGATGGGTACATCTTCCCTTCGTTGAGTGATTCCATCTCTCCTGCCATGTTCTCATGCTTCGCTGTCTTTCCGCCAGCTTAATATCTTTGACTGGAGCAAGGGGTTCCTGGATTTTGGCGTCGTAAGTCCTTTGCGGCTCAATAGCCAAGATATCCGTTGGTAGCATTCCCGAAATAACACATATAGCATCATCTGATACCGTCCGAAAAGCGCAACACACTCTCAGCGCGTTGGCGGAATTAATTCTTCTTGAGTGGGACTTCATTTTCACTGCCTTTGCCCATATTGGTGTCGCATACATTATTATTGACTGCGCCACTCTTGACAAAATTAGTCTCCTCCAATGTTTGTCATTATTCTGGATAAAGCAGTACACACCCGGGCAGCTTTGTCGCACGTTATTTAAGGGTTTTCCTCGTAAGCGAGCCTAGTGTCAATCATCACACCTAGTTACATATTTGATCACCAGTTTTGACGTTATATTTTGGTCGCCTACCCTGATGGTGATTGTTTCTCTTTTCTTGTGGCTGCCTACTATTACTGCTTTCGTTTTATTTTCGGCGAGTTCTAAACCGACTGCTGCCATCCACCGTCTCACTTTTCGGATACATTCATTCCCAATGTCTTCTATATATTCCAGGTGTTTCGCTGCCACTACAATTGCAATATCGTCGTTGATTTTTGCCTTCTAGGGGATTTCAAGCCTCAGAACCCTATCATTCATAAGGTTCCACAGGATAGGACCTAGTACCGATCCTTGTGGTACTCCGCCAGATATGTGGTACTGTCTTACCCCATCGTCGGTATTGTAAAACAGGTACCGTTTCTTGAAATAATTTAGTATAATTTTGATGCGGAACTCTGGCACCATCATTTCAAAATACTTCCCCAGTTTGCAAAATTAAATGCATTTTTGACGTTCAGTGTTATTACAGCACTCACTCTTTGCGTCTCCTCTCCATCTCCTGCCCTGGATAGTACCTTCCAAAATTGTGGTTACCGTCCGTATAGCATCGATTGTAGAACGGGCTTGTCAAAATCCATTCTGTTCGTTTGAAAGTCCCTCGGCTTCATATATTACCACCTTCAGTCGGTTGCATATAATTCTTTCCAGTATTTTACCCATTGTATCTAGCAGGCATATGGGACGGTATGACGAGGGCTCATCTGGTGATTTTTTCCCTTTAAGTAGCAGCACCAGACGTTGTTTATTCTATTGGTCTGGAAAGACGCCTTCGGTTAGCCACTTATTATACATATCTAGGAAAGGTTCCGTTTGTTATTATGGCTAGCTTAAGGGCCTTGTTCCCTATCCATCCCAGGTGACTTATTGTCATCGAACCGTTTGCACACGTTCATGTACTTATATCCTGGGGTGCTGCTTTACGCTCTGCTGTTCTCTACGGTAAAAATAATCCCGCACTAATATGGCACTTGCTGCGTAGCTCTGCTATCTCTTGGTTCCACCAATATACTGGTGGCCGGCGATTTGTTGAGGTTTGACGAACCATGGATGCATCCCATGCTCTCTTTATTAGTTTCGTTATCTCAGCATCAATAGCATTTGTAGTTGCTGGCCTTATTGTAGATACCCTTGTGAGGGTAAAAGAGTCTTCGTCCATTTTGCCTATTTTCCATCCCATTCGTTGTGCCTTCTTTGGTGGGAGTTCCTGGTTGGATCTTTTCTGTTCTATTTCAAACAGGATGGCCAGGTGGTCGCTGTGGGTGTACTGTTTACTTGCTCTCCACTTGCCGTAAAAGAGTCTTCGTCCATTTTGCCTATTTTCCATCCCATTCGTTGTGCCTTATTTGGTGGGAGTTCCTGGTTGGATCTTTTCTGTTCTATTTCAAACAGGATGGCCAGGTGGTCGCTGTGGGTGTACTGTTTACTTGTTCTCCACTTGCCGTCTCTCGCTAGGGAACTAGTTGCGAAGGTGATGTCAACTACAGAACCTATGTTATTTCTGCTAAAGGTGTGCTTGCTTCCTGTATTGAGCAGTATAACATCTAGTGACGATACAGCTTCGAGTAGTGCCTCACCTCTTCTATTGGTTCGAGTGCTGGCCCAATCAGTGGCCCATGCGTTGAAATCCCCAGCCATGATTATTGGGCCACGGCCGCTACCATAATCCACATTCCCTGGAATTCTTCAAAAGTGCTGTTTGGGGATGCATAACAGCTTTATATATGTCCACCCTTGACCTTGACTCGAACGAAGCCGGATTGGGATGTCTCCACGAGTCCAAATAGCGCTTGGCAGAGGTCTTCTTTTGTAGTGACATTATCTAGGTCTTTGCACTCAATGAGCAACCCGTGCGTTAGGGACCTCACTTCCGCCATCTCCCCGAGAACTTGTCCTACTTTGCTTTGGTGCTCAGAGATCCGCTGCTTTCTTGAACTCAAACAGTAACTCTCCCTTGGCCGTCTTTCTTATTCGAATTACATCCGACCCCAGACCATTTAACTCAGGGTTGGTCTTCACTTTTCGGAGTATATCGCAGCAAGATATTTCTCCAATTTTTTAAGCATCAATGGGTCTGGCTTAACATGTATCTTGCCTCGACCTTTTTTTCCACTCGCCTTTGTTGTGGTCTTGATTTGCGGTTTTTTCACACAAATCTTTGCCCTTTCCTGAGTTTTTCTGGATGGCTTTTTTCTTTCTCCTCCCTTGGCACTTCTGGACGGTTTGTTGCACTAACGTCGCCGACATGCTCATTTCTGATAACTCAATGGTCCGGGTAGCTTTAGACGTTCTGTTCTGTTACCTTGTTGTCTTTCTCGGAATTTGCTATACAGTTGTAGTGTCTGCGTATAGCACTAGTCAGCTTTCTAATTCTGTTGTGCACGTTTGTTTTCCCTTTGTTCCCAGTTTGTGCTTCTGTAAGGTGGAAGTCCGGCTGTTTTTGTGAGGATGTCCGCTCGGTTACTGGCACAGACGACGTCCCTACGTCATTACTTTCTTCTTCCATCGCCACTTCTATTATTTTTAACGGCGGTGATCGCATCAGTACGGAACTTCTCCTGGACGGATTTTCCACTGTACTTTCGACTCCTGAATTTTGTACTATTTTGTTCTGTTTTATTTATATTTGTGTGTAAAGGGTGTATATACTCACATATGTGACTATATAAGACTTTCGATGGAATGTAAAAGTTTTGTATGTTTTTTTTGTTCCATTTCAGCCGCCACCATTGCGTCAACAGTCAGACAAACACAAAGAGTCAAGATACAAATACCAACATTTCCAGAGAAGAAACAAATAACACTCACATCGAACAACATGGTAAGCTAAATAAATCTACATACATTGTATGTATATACACCTAAATCTTAAATATTCTAAAATGGAAAACGAGGTATAAGTATTCGTGATCAACATCAATAGAGAAAATAATTGAGGCATGTCCGTCCGTCCGTCCATCCGTCCGTCCGTCCGTATGTCATGAGTTTATGGGGTTTAATTTAAGCTAAGAGAATGAAATTTCGTATCTGGGCTTCTGCGAAATAAATGCAGTACAAAGGTAAAAATTTTTTGAAATCCGAAGACTAAAATATTTAGATATTCGAATTCTCTACAATTCGTCCTTACATGAATTTCGTCTACTTTTTGCGGGCGTTTTTATCAAAAAACCGATTATGATGAAATTTTGCAAGAAACATCAAAAACACTAAACATCCTCGTAAGGACTACAGGCAGGATAGGGTATCATACGATCCGTTTCAGCTAATTTCCGTACGGCTACTTTTCTTCAGAAGCCAAGATATATTCATCCTCTTAGTTCGAAATTTAGGGCCCAATAAGTGGGTACATATGGGCAGACGGTAAGACGTGGTATCCACTTTCGCTATGGATACTGATCACGAATATACATACATACTTTATGAGGTCTATCTCGATTATACAAACAATGTATAAACCTTAGTAAAGCGATTGGATACAAAAGTGAGTCAGATATCACAATATATGTACATCCATATGCACTGAAATATCACATGGTTAGTGTCACCATTCTCAGCTAAATTGTATTTTAAACCATTTTTTCTTTCTAAAAATGTGCGTGCATATACATACAATGTGCATAGATATTGGCATAAAAGTAAGATAACAAATTTATAACAATTTACAGATGCATCCGAAGACCAATTAACAATTCGGAAAAATACATGGACAAAATCTGATCTTGAAAATGCTAGACGTGAGGCCCGCGACGTTATAAACAAAACGAAATATCTGCAGTCAGACAAACAAAATTTTTACGGCACTCAGGAATCGACCACTTACATAGAATCTCAAAACGAAACGAACAATTTTACAAAAGTAATAAACTCTATCGATCTTCCCACTGTTATTAAACCTACAGATAATCTAAAATTAGAAGGTGAATTCATCATTCCTGAACAAGAACCATTCCGACCAGCGGAAAAAACAGTTCAGATAATAAGGAGTGATAATTTACAGTCAGAAGGAGAAATGACATTTCATCAGAGAGATGATTACAATTTTGTAAAACGACCCGAACAGTTCCGCCCGAAAAATAATCTATTTTTAGAAGGAGAGTTTTATATGTCAAAAGAAAATACATATCAAGTAACAGAACCTCTTGATAGCCCAGTTATTAAACGACCATATGACAATTTACGCCCAGAAGGAGAGTTTTACATTCCAGAAAAACAAGGTTTTAGACCAGCTGAAAGGCCGATACAAAAGAAACCTGAGGACAATCTCAAACCTGAAGGCGAATTTTCGATTCCCGAAAGGGAACAATTCAGGCCTGCTGAAAATATAGTCCGCATTATACGAGAAGATAATTTGAAGACAGAAGGCGAAATGATATTCGAACAGCAACAGGAATATAAATTCGTCAAAAGACCTGAACAAGTCAAGCGTTTAGATAATTTAAGGCCAGAAGGGGAATTTTATACTCCAGAGAAAATCATATACAAGCCGGCAGAAAGGCCTCAACAGAAAAAGCCAGAGGATAATTTACGTCCGGAGGGTGAGTTCTATACTCCAGATAAAGCAAAATTCCAACCGGCAGAAAGGCCAAAACAAAAGAAACCGGAAGACAATTTGCATCCAGAAGGCGAATTTTATACTCCAGATAAAGCGAAGTTCCAACCCGCTGAGAGGCCGAAGCAGAAGAAACCAGAAGATAACTTGCATCCTGAGGGTGAGTTTTATGCACCAGATAAACCTGCGTTTAGGCCAGCAGAAAGGCCAGTTCAGAAACGCCCTGAAGATAATCTTTATCCCGAAGGCGAATTCTATTCTCCAGAAAAAGAAGAGTTTCGACCAGCTGAGAGGCCCAAACAGAAGAAACCCAGTGATAATCTTCGTTCAGAGGGTGAATTTTACACACCAGAGAAGCAAGGTTTCAGACCTGCTGAAAGGCCGGTACAAAAGCGGCCAGAAGATAACCTTAGGCCAGAAGGTGAATTCACGATACCTACAAAAGAACAATTCCGACCCGCTGAAAAGACAGTTCGAATTATTCGAGAGGATAATCTGAAGACGGAAGGTGAAATGATATTTGAGGAGAAACGGGAATATCAATTTGTTAATAGGCCTGAACAAGTCAAACCTACAGATAACTTGAAATCAGAAGGCGAATTCTTTACTCCAGATAAAGTCAAATTCCAGCCCGCAGAAAGGCCTCAGCAGAAAAAACCAGAGGATAATTTACGTCCGGAGGGTGAGTTCTATACTCCAGATAAAGCAAAATTCCAACCGGCAGAAAGGCCAAAACAAAAGAAACCGGAAGACAATTTGCATCCAGAAGGCGAATTTTATACTCCAGATAAAGCGAAGTTCCAACCCGCTGAGAGGCCGAAGCAGAAGAAACCAGAAGATAACTTGCATCCTGAGGGTGAGTTTTATGCACCAGATAAACCTGCGTTTAGGCCAGCAGAAAGGCCAGTTCAGAAACGCCCTGAAGATAATCTTTATCCCGAAGGCGAATTCTATTCTCCAGAAAAAGAAGAGTTTCGACCAGCTGAGAGGCCCAAACAGAAGAAACCCAGTGATAATCTTCGTTCAGAGGGTGAATTTTACACACCAGAGAAGCAAGGTTTCAGACCTGCTGAAAGGCCGGTACAAAAGCGGCCAGAAGATAACCTTAGGCCAGAAGGTGAATTCACGATACCTACAAAAGAACAATTCCGACCCGCTGAAAAGACAGTTCGAATTATTCGAGAGGATAATCTGAAGACGGAAGGTGAAATGATATTTGAGGAGAAACGGGAATATCAATTTGTTAATAGGCCTGAACAAGTCAAACCTACAGATAACTTGAAATCAGAAGGCGAATTCTTTACTCCAGATAAAGTCAAATTCCAGCCCGCAGAAAGGCCTCAGCAGAAAAAACCAGAGGATAATTTACGTCCGGAGGGTGAGTTCTATACTCCAGATAAAGCAAAATTCCAACCGGCAGAAAGGCCAAAACAAAAGAAACCGGAAGATAATTTGCACCCAGAAGGAGAATTCTATACTCCAGATAAAGCCAAGTTCCAACCCGCTGAGAGGCCGAAGCAGAAGAAACCAGAAGATAACTTGCATCCTGAGGGTGAGTTTTATGCACCAGATAAACCTGCGTTTAGGCCAGCAGAAAGGCCAGTTCAGAAACGCCCTGAAGATAATCTTCATCCCGAAGGCGAATTCTATTCTCCAGAAAAAGAAGAGTTTCGACCAGCTGAGAGGCCCAAACAGAAGAAACCCAGTGATAATCTTCGTTCAGAGGGTGAATTTTACACTCCAGAGAAGCAAGGTTTCAGACCTGCTGAAAGGCCGGTACAGAAGCGGCCCGAAGATAACCTTAGGCCAGAAGGTGAATTCACGGTACCTACCAAAGAACAATTCCGACCCGCTGAAAAGACAGTTCGAATTATTCGAGAGGATAATCTGAAGACGGAAGGTGAAATGATATTTGAGGAGAAACGGGAATATCAATTTGTTAAAAGGCCTGAACAAGTCAAACCTACAGATAACTTGAAATCAGAAGGCGAATTCTTTACTCCAGATAAAGTCAAATTCCAGCCCGCAGAAAGACCTCAGCAGAAAAAACCAGAGGATAATTTACGTCCGGAGGGTGAGTTCTATACTCCAGATAAAGCAAAATTCCAACCGGCAGAAAGGCCAAAACAAAAGAAACCGGAAGACAATTTGCATCCAGAAGGCGAATTTTATACTCCAGATAAAGCGAAGTTCCAACCCGCTGAGAGGCCGAAGCAGAAGAAACCAGAAGATAACTTGCATCCTGAGGGTGAGTTTTATGCACCAGATAAACCTGCATTTAGGCCAGCAGAAAGGCCAGTTCAGAAACGCCCTGAAGATAATCTTCATCCCGAAGGCGAATTCTATTCTCCAGAAAAAGAAGAGTTTCGACCAGCTGAGAGGCCCAAACAGAAGAAACCCAGTGATAATCTTCGTTCAGAGGGTGAATTTTACACTCCAGAGAAGCAAGGTTTCAGACCTGCTGAAAGGCCGGTACAGAAGCGGCCCGAAGATAACCTTAGGCCAGAAGGTGAATTCACGATACCTACAAAAGAACAATTCCGACCCGCTGAAAAGACAGTTCGAATTATTCGAGAGGATAATCTGAAGACGGAAGGTGAAATGATATTTGAGGAGAAACGGGAATATCAATTTGTTAATAGGCCTGAACAAGTCAAACCTACAGATAACTTGAAATCAGAAGGCGAATTCTTTACTCCAGATAAAGTCAAATTCCAGCCCGCAGAAAGACCTCAGCAGAAAAAACCAGAGGATAATTTACGTCCGGAGGGTGAGTTCTATACTCCAGATAAAGCAAAATTCCAACCGGCAGAAAGGCCAAAACAAAAGAAACCGGAAGACAATTTGCATCCAGAAGGCGAATTTTATACTCCAGATAAAGCGAAGTTCCAACCCGCTGAGAGGCCGAAGCAGAAGAAACCAGAAGATAACTTGCATCCTGAGGGTGAGTTTTATGCACCAGATAAACCTGCGTTTAGGCCAGCAGAAAGGCCAGTTCAGAAACGCCCTGAAGATAATCTTCATCCCGAAGGCGAATTCTATTCTCCAGAAAAAGAAGAGTTTCGACCAGCTGAGAGGCCCAAACAGAAGAAACCCAGTGATAATCTTCGTTCAGAGGGTGAATTTTACACTCCAGAGAAGCAAGGTTTCAGACCTGCTGAAAGGCCGGTACAGAAGCGGCCCGAAGATAACCTTAGGCCAGAAGGTGAATTCACGGTACCTACCAAAGAACAATTCCGACCCGCTGAAAAGACAGTTCGAATTATTCGAGAGGATAATCTGAAGACGGAAGGTGAAATGATATTTGAGGAGAAACGGGAATATCAATTTGTTAAAAGGCCTGAACAAGTCAAACCTACAGATAACTTGAAATCAGAAGGCGAATTCTTTACTCCAGATAAAGTCAAATTCCAGCCCGCAGAAAGACCTCAGCAGAAAAAACCAGAGGATAATTTACGTCCGGAGGGTGAGTTCTATACTCCAGATAAAGCAAAATTCCAACCGGCAGAAAGGCCAAAACAAAAGAAACCGGAAGACAATTTGCATCCAGAAGGCGAATTTTATACTCCAGATAAAGCGAAGTTCCAACCCGCTGAGAGGCCGAAGCAGAAGAAACCAGAAGATAACTTGCATCCTGAGGGTGAGTTTTATGCACCAGATAAACCTGCATTTAGGCCAGCAGAAAGGCCAGTTCAGAAACGCCCTGAAGATAATCTTCATCCCGAAGGCGAATTCTATTCTCCAGAAAAAGAAGAGTTTCGACCAGCTGAGAGGCCCAAACAGAAGAAACCCAGTGATAATCTTCGTTCAGAGGGTGAATTTTACACTCCAGAGAAGCAAGGTTTCAGACCTGCTGAAAGGCCGGTACAGAAGCGGCCCGAAGATAACCTTAAGCCAGAAGGTGAATTCACGGTACCTACAAAAGAACAATTCCGACCCGCTGAAAAGACAGTTCGAATTATTCGAGAGGATAATCTGAAGACGGAAGGTGAAATGATATTTGAGGAGAAACGGGAATATCAATTTGTTAAAAGGCCTGAACAAGTCAAACCTACAGATAACTTGAAATCAGAAGGCGAATTCTTTACTCCAGATAAAGTCAAATTCCAGCCCGCAGAAAGGCCTCAGCAGAAAAAACCAGAGGATAATTTACGTCCGGAGGGTGAGTTCTATACTCCAGATAAAGCAAAATTCCTACCGGCAGAAAGGCCGAAACAAAAGAAACCGGAAGACAATTTGCATCCAGAAGGCGAATTTTATACTCCAGATAAAGCGAAGTTCCAACCCGCTGAGAGGCCGAAGCAGAAGAAACCAGAAGATAACTTGCATCCTGAGGGTGAGTTTTATGCACCAGATAAACCTGCGTTTAGGCCAGCAGAAAGGCCAGTTCAGAAACGCCCTGAAGATAATCTTTATCCCGAAGGCGAATTCTATTCTCCAGAAAAAGAAGAGTTTCGACCAGCTGAGAGGCCCAAACAGAAGAAACCCAGTGATAATCTTCGTTCAGAGGGTGAATTTTACACACCAGAGAAGCAAGGTTTCAGACCTGCTGAAAGGCCGGTACAGAAGCGGCCCGAAGATAACCTTAGGCCAGAAGGTGAATTCACGGTACCTACAAAAGAACAGTTCCGACCCGCTGAAAGGACAGTTCGAATTATTCGAGAGGATAATCTGAAGACGGAAGGTGAAATGATATTTGAGGAGAAACGGGAATATCAATTTGTTAAAAGGCCTGAACAAGTCAAACCTACAGATAACTTGAAATCAGAAGGCGAATTCTTTACTCCAGATAAAGTCAAATTCCAGCCCGCAGAAAGGCCTCAGCAGAAAAAACCAGAGGATAATTTACGTCCGGAGGGTGAGTTCTATACTCCAGATAAAGCAAAATTCCTACCGGCAGAAAGGCCAAAACAAAAGAAACCGGAAGACAATTTGCATCCAGAAGGCGAATTTTATACTCCAGATAAAGCGAAGTTCCAACCCGCTGAGAGGCCGAAGCAGAAGAAACCAGAAGATAACTTGCATCCTGAGGGTGAGTTTTATGCACCAGATAAACCTGCATTTAGGCCAGCAGAAAGGCCAGTTCAGAAACGCCCTGCAGATAATCTTCATCCCGAAGGCGAATTCTATTCTCCAGAAAAAGAAGAGTTTCGACCAGCTGAGAGGCCCAAACAGAAGAAACCCAGTGATAATCTTCGTTCAGAGGGTGAATTTTACATACCAGAGAAGCAAGGTTTCAGACCTGCTGAAAGGCCGGTACAGAAGCGGCCAGAAGATAACCTTAGGCCAGAAGGTGAATTCACGGTACCTGCTAGAGACCAATTCCGACCCGCTGAAAAGATAGTTCGAATTATTCGAGAGGATAATCTGAAGACGGAAGGTGAAATGATATTTGAGGAGAAACGGGAATATCAATTTGTTAAAAGGCCTGAACAAGTCAAACCTACAGATAACTTGAAATCAGAAGGCGAATTCTTTACTCCAGATAAAGTCAAATTCCAGCCCGCAGAAAGGCCTCAGCAGAAAAAACCAGAGGATAATTTACGTCCGGAGGGTGAGTTCTATACTCCAGATAAAGCAAAATTCCAACCGGCAGAAAGGCCGAAACAAAAGAAACCGGAAGACAATTTGCATCCAGAAGGCGAATTTTATACTCCAGATAAAGCGAAGTTCCAACCCGCTGAGAGGCCGAAGCAGAAGAAACCAGAAGATAACTTGCATCCTGAGGGTGAGTTTTATGCACCAGATAAACCTGCATTTAGGCCAGCAGAAAGGCCAGTTCAGAAACGCCCTGAAGATAATCTTTATCCCGAAGGCGAATTCTATTCTCCAGAAAAAGAAGAGTTTCGACCAGCTGAGAGGCCCAAACAGAAGAAACCCAGTGATAATCTTCGTTCAGAGGGTGAATTTTACACACCAGAGAAGCAAGGTTTCAGACCTGCTGAAAGGCCGGTACAGAAGCGGCCCGAAGATAACCTTAAGCCAGAAGGTGAATTCACGGTACCTACAAAAGAACAATTCCGACCCGCTGAAAAGACAGTTCGAATTATTCGAGAGGATAATTTGAAGACGGAAGGTGAAATGATATTTGAGGAGAAACGGGAATATCAATTTGTTAAAAGGCCTGAACAAGTCAAACCTACAGATAACTTGAAATCAGAAGGCGAATTCTTTACTCCAGATAAAGTCAAATTCCAGCCCGCAGAAAGGCCTCAGCAGAAAAAACCAGAGGATAATTTACGTCCGGAGGGTGAGTTCTATACTCCAGATAAAGCAAAATTCCAACCGGCAGAAAGGCCGAAACAAAAGAAACCGGAAGACAATTTGCATCCAGAAGGCGAATTTTATACTCCAGATAAAGCGAAGTTCCAACCCGGTGAGAGGCCGAAACAGATGAAACCAGAAGATAACTTGCATCCTGAGGGTGAGTTTTATGCACCAGATAAACCTGCATTTAGGCCAGCAGAAAGGCCAGTTCAGAAACGCCCTGAAGATAATCTTCATCCCGAAGGCGAATTCTATTCTCCAGAAAAAGAAGAGTTTCGACCAGCTGAGAGGCCCAAACAGAAGAAACCCAGTGATAATCTTCGTTCAGAGGGTGAATTTTACATACCAGAGAAGCAAGGTTTCAGACCTGCTGAAAGGCCGGTACAGAAGCGGCCAGAAGATAACCTTAGGCCAGAAGGTGAATTCACGGTACCTGCTAGAGACCAATTCCGACCCGCTGAAAAGATAGTTCGAATTATTCGAGAGGATAATCTGAAGACGGAAGGTGAAATGATATTTGAGGAGAAACGGGAATATCAATTTGTTAAAAGGCCTGAACAAGTCAAACCTACAGATAACTTGAAATCAGAAGGCGAATTCTTTACTCCAGATAAAGTCAAATTCCAGCCCGCAGAAAGGCCTCAGCAGAAAAAACCAGAGGATAATTTACGTCCGGAGGGTGAGTTCTATACTCCAGATAAAGCAAAATTCCTACCGGCAGAAAGGCCAAAACAAAAGAAACCGGAAGACAATTTGCATCCAGAAGGCGAATTTTATACTCCAGATAAAGCGAAGTTCCAACCCGCTGAGAGGCCGAAGCAGAAGAAACCAGAAGATAACTTGCATCCTGAGGGTGAGTTTTATGCACCAGATAAACCTGCATTTAGGCCAGCAGAAAGGCCAGTTCAGAAACGCCCTGAAGATAATCTTTATCCCGAAGGCGAATTCTATTCTCCAGAAAAAGAAGAGTTTCGACCAGCTGAGAGGCCCAAACAGAAGAAACCCAGTGATAATCTTCGTTCAGAGGGTGAATTTTACACACCAGAGAAGCAAGGTTTCAGACCTGCTGAAAGGCCGGTACAGAAGCGGCCCGAAGATAACCTTAGGCCAGAAGGTGAATTCACGGTACCTACCAAAGAACAATTCCGACCCGCTGAAAAGACAGTTCGAATTATTCGAGAGGATAATCTGAAGACGGAAGGTGAAATGATATTTGAGGAGAAACGGGAATATCAATTTGTTAAAAGGCCTGAACAAGTCAAACCTACAGATAACTTGAAATCAGAAGGCGATTTCTTTACTCCAGATAAAGTCAAATTCCAACCCGCAGAAAGGCCTCAGCAGAAAAAACCAGAGGATAATTTACGTCCGGAGGGTGAGTTCTATACTCCAGATAAAGCAAAATTCCAACCGGCAGAAAGGCCAAAACAAAAGAAACCGGAAGACAATTTGCATCCAGAAGGCGAATTTTATACTCCAGATAAAGCGAAGTTCCAACCCGCTGAGAGGCCGAAGCAGAAGAAACCAGAAGATAACTTGCATCCTGAGGGTGAGTTTTATGCACCAGATAAACCTGCGTTTAGGCCAGCAGAAAGGCCAGTTCAGAAACGCCCTGAAGATAATCTTTATCCCGAAGGCGAATTCTATTCTCCAGAAAAAGAAGAGTTTCGACCAGCTGAGAGGCCCAAACAGAAGAAACCCAGTGATAATCTTCGTTCAGAGGGTGAATTTTACACACCAGAGAAGCAAGGTTTCAGACCTGCTGAAAGGCCGGTACAGAAGCGGCCCGAAGATAACCTTAGGCCAGAAGGTGAATTCACGGTACCTACAAAAGAACAATTCCGACCCGCTGAAAAGACAGTTCGAATTATTCGAGAGGATAATCTGAAGACGGAAGGTGAAATGATATTTGAGGAGAAACGGGAATATCAATTTGTTAAAAGGCCTGAACAAGTCAAACCTACAGATAACTTGAAATCAGAAGGCGAATTCTTTACTCCAGATAAAGTCAAGTTCCAACCTGCTGAGAGACCGAAGCAGAAGAAACCAGATGATAACTTGCACCCTGAGGGTGAGTTTTATACTCCAGATAAAGCAAAATTCCAACCGGGAGAAAGGCCAAAACAAAAGAAACCGGAAGACAATTTGCATCCAGAAGGCGAATTTTATACTCCAGATAAAGCGAAGTTCCAACCCGCTGAGAGGCCGAAGCAGAAGAAACCAGAAGATAACTTGCATCCTGAGGGTGAGTTTTATGCACCAGATAAACCTGCGTTTAGGCCAGCAGAAAGGCCAGTTCAGAAACGCCCTGAAGATAATCTTTATCCCGAAGGCGAATTCTATTCTCCAGAAAAAGAAGAGTTTCGACCAGCTGAGAGGCCGATACAGAAGAAACCAGCAGATAACCTTAGACCAGAAGGCGAGTTCACAGTACCTACTAGAGAACAATTCCGACCCGCTGAAAAGATAGTTCGAATTATTCGAGAGGATAATCTGAAGATGGAAGGTGAAATGACATTCGAGGAAAAACGGGAGTATCAATTTGTTGGAAGGCCTGAACAAGTAAAGCCTTTAGATAACCTTAAGGCAGAAGGCAAATTCTATACTCCAGACAAAGTCAAATTCCAACCAGCGGATAGGCCTAAACAGAAAAAGCATGAGGACAATCTGCATCCAGAAGGAGAATTTTATACTCCCGAAAAGCAGGTTTTTACACCTGCTGAAAAACTTGTACAAAAAAGACCTGAAGACAATTTAAGGCCAGAAGGAGAATTTTCTGTTCCTAAAAAAGAGAGTTTTCGACCTGCAGAGAAATCAGTTCGAATTATCCGTGAAGATAATTTGAAGACGGAGGGAGAAATGATATTTGAAGAAAAGCGTAAATATCAGTCTGTTACAAGACCCCAACAAATTAAGCCCATCGACAATTTGAGATCAGAAGGAGATTTTTATAGTCCTGAGAAAGAAAAATATCAGCCTGCGGAGATTCCTAAACAGAAGAAACCGAATGATAACCTTCGCTCCGAAGGTGAGTTCTACATACCACAAAAAGATGGTTTCAAACCTGCGCAGATACCTCTCCCAAAGCGACCAGAGGATAATCTCAGGCCAGAAGGGGAATTTACTACTCCGGAAAAGAAACAATTCCGTCCTGCCGAAAAGACGACGCGAGTTATTCGGGAAGATAATTTAAAGATGGAGGGTAAAATGACATTTGAAGAAACTCGTGAATATCAATTTGTTAAAAGACCTGATGCGGTCCGACCATCCGATAATCTGAGACCAGAAGGGGAATTCTTTGCCCCAGAAAAGCTAAAGAAATCAACTACTTCTACTGGACAGACTGATAACTTAAAACTTGAACGACATATCGATAGTACTGATGGATCGGTTTCAGTGAAAGAATTATCTCAGATTATCAAGAGTCCTGGACGTCTTGCTCCTGTAAAGCCAAAAGATAATCTTAAATTAGAAGGAGATATGAAAATTCATAGGAGAGATGAAGTGCATCATACAAGCACTATTGAAAAAGTTCAGAAAGTTATTCACAGCGACAATTTACATTGTGAGGGATCAATGACATTCCAACCTAAGGAAGAGTACAAACATGTAACTCGACCGCAGCAAATAAAGCCAGTTGATAATTTACGTCCAGAAGGGGATCTCATAGGCAGAGAAAAGTCTATTTATCGTCCTGCTGAAAAGCCACTTGTGAAAAAGCCGATAGATAATTTAAAGCTTGAGGGTGATCTTTCTATTCCACGCAAGGGATACACCAAAACTGAACTCAGTAACAAGAAATATGAAGAAAAACAAACCATATCCAGAACGGTTGCAACTCGACCCACAGATAATCTTAGACCAGAGGGTAACCTTGAGTTCCCTAATAAAACGGATTCAGTTTCGAAAATTAATCAACAAGTTAACAGAACAGCTTCGTTTAATAAAGCTATAGTTACGAAGACAAAGCATACCCACAATAAATCTTCAATTTCACTAGGTACTGATGAATCCATTTTAAAAACGACTAATCAAATTAGTTTTGTGAATGCTAAAGCAGCTGTTAATGCAAATGATATGAATACTCAAAAGCCCACTGATGGCTTGGTTGTTGTATCTACAAAGAAGGTAACAACTGTCGTAAGCAACAAAAATCGAAAAGCTCCAGAAACTGAGTATGTTAAGAGACAGGAGAAAGTGAATGTTATAGAGAAAACTTCGAAGGCTAAACAGGAAACAAATGTTTTAAACTCTAGTGATACTAAGGAGTCCTCTGAAACAATAACTATAAATAAAGTGACCCAACCAGTTAATATTTCTTCTTCCCAAATGTTAAAAGCTCACAATGAAAACTTAGGCATTTCATCTTCCACCACCTCGGTAAGTTCATTAAGTAAGTCTTCATCAAGCTCCCATGTTGTAAATCAGTCTTCGACATCTCAGGAAAAAAAGGAGTTGATTCAGAAGACTAGTCAAACAGCTGATATTAAGCAATTCCACCACAAAAAGAGTGCACTCACCTCCGAAGAAAATGTTGCAAATTCAATATTTCACAGAAAGGGTACCTCTACGGAAAATAATCAATTCGGGGGACTAAGTTCCAGTGGCAAAATTCAAAGGAGAAGTATTAATAACATTCATGAACAGTCTTCAGTGTTCAGCAGCTTGGGTAGCGAAAGACAAAGCTACAGTACTATACATAGACAAAACCGAGAGCATGATAATAAGTCTACAGCTTCTCACAGCCATCAAAAACTTACCGAATACAATGGAATCGCATTCCCTTCCTATAGCCAAGATCGAGTTGTTACTAAAAGAATCGGAAATCAATCCTCATTTACACTGGGAAATGAAAGCTCAGTTTCAACTAGCCAGTATAAATCTGAATATTCAGTATTGCCGAAGACAACGTGTGCTGTTCATCAAATAAAACGAGGTGCCTTTCAACACACAAGGGATACAAAAGACCACAAGTTCTTCAAAACAACATTGAACTAATATTGGTAATCTTGCTTCTAAGACATATACATTATTGACATCTTTTATTATTATTATTATTATTGTTTTTCACTGTATTTTATACAACATACATACTTTACAAATAAAATGCATATATATGAAGTTTCTTGGTTTTAATCTCCCATTAGATCTTAAAACACTTTAACTAGATTGTCAATCTTCTATTTGTTATCAAAGTAATCCCTTGTACCAAGGTTAAGTATTTGCCGGCTACAACATTTTGCATAATGCAATGATAAAATGAAATAAGATGTCATTTCTAAAGTAAAGACTTAATAATCTTAAAATTGATTAAAAAATTGCATTGCCGAAAGGATTCAGTGGTAAATATGCTTTGGATTTCCCTCTACCTATAGGGAAGGTATTGCATTCGTGAAAAAAATCGAACTCGAGATTTAAATCAAACTTGACATTACTATGATGGAGAAGTCCAAAAAAGTAGGTCCGGCAATTCCGTCTGTCTGTCTGTATATGCGACTGCAGCCTAAACGGCTGAACGGATTTGCTTCAAACTTCATATCCGTGGTCTTCCCTAGAGGCGAAATTGGAATTTTCATTCTAACCTCAAAATTAAGGGTAGATTACTTAAGGCCGATTTCAGTTAAAATCGATTTTCTCGAAAATGGCTCTTACGATTTCGATAAAATTTGATATGTGGGTTAGTTTGGGCATATGCTATGAGGTGGCATACCACGTTTTTCACGAAAAATTCGAATAACGGTAATATTGAAAATCAACTGCTTCTCGGGTATGTGTTCGGCGATTGGAATAACAATTATTGTTTGTAGGTTATAAGACAAGTACAAAATAATGGCGTACCAAATTTTGGAATGCCACACCCACTTTTATAAAACTTATTTTTTTTTCAAAATTTTTACTAGAAATTGAAAAAAAATTATCTAAGCAAAGTAATAGGCTTTAAAATTTTCTATAATTCACTCAAACATCCTATCTGGCCACGCCCATTTTTAAGGGCGTTTTTATAAAAACAAAACACTGAGTAAACTCCTACAATGTTATGACTATTATTTCATCGAAACGCGGAATGCCACGCCTACTTTACTGGGAAAAACAAGACTTGGACCTCAATCCTGATAAATTTTTGCACTTATAGCATTACGGTGCAAGTACATACGACCCAGTCGTGCACTTTATTTTTTTTTGTAATTTACCATGGTCTCGAATTTTACGAGCGTTTGACAAGCTTCTGAGAGTACAGCTTAGGTTACTTAATTACTTACTTTAGGTGGCCCTACAGTCCCTACCCCTACAGGGTTGGATCTGGGACTTAACCAACAAGCACTTTTTTCCAGGCAGCTCGATTGCTAGCCAGCTTCCTCTAGTTTCGCACCCCAAGTTGGTTAAGATCTCTTACCACTTATGCGCCCCACCTTCCCCGAGGACTTCCTCCACTGCGCCGTTCCTCCGGGGTGGATTCAAGGACTCTCCACGCCGAAGCATTGTTGTCCATTCGCTCAACATGACCAACCAATCTAAGTCGTTGTATTTGAACTCTTCTGACTAGGTCCAAGTCACTATACAACTCGTACAGCTCATGCTTGTATCTTTTCCACTCTCCAACTATGCATACCGAATCAAATTCTCTCATAACAACCAAAAGCAACCACATTCATTCTTGACAAAGACCATGCCTCTGCGCCATGGAGCAGGAGGTGATAAGGGTTTTATTCAAGTTTACTTTAGTTATTCGAGAGATGGCTTTGCTACACAATTGTCCTCTTAGCCGAAAGAAGCATCGATTGATATATACTTCGTTTTGCACTCATTATGATATAGCTCTTTATAGATCGTCTCTATAGATGTTGTCATAGGCGTCTATAAAATTAAGAAGAAGCGGTAAGCATTGGCTTGAAATTCCTGGGTTTTTTTTTTAAAATCTACCGAAGTGTGAAAATTTGGTCGATGAGAATCCACACTGATCTAAAACCACACTGATGCAGATTGTTGACAAAAGGTTTTAAACGTTCGCATGGTTACAGCAGATAAGATCTTGTAGGCAACGTTAAGAAAACCTATTCCTCGGAATTAAAAACGTTTCTAACAAACGAATTTGGTGTGTCACAATATTTTCAAATTCACTCCGTGATAGACGGCATAAAAGGCTCTCATAGTTACAAAGCGTTGATTTACGGTCCAAACAGTTTTAAGGAATTTAGAAGAAAATTGGAAGTGTACATAGCGTTTTCCGAGAGAAATCCGTCGTCGAGTTTCATTACAACTTTCCAATCGGATTGAGGGCGGACCAATTTTTAGAGCAAAAACACCGTTTCGACGTCGTCCAGAAAGCGGGGTGGATACATTCTGGAGCTTTGTAGCAAAGATCTCTCTGGATGAAAATATTTTTAAAGAAGTTATTCACGCTATATCAGACCGCTTTCCTTCGATGCCAATGATTTTAGGACCAAATCTTGGTAACTCCAGAGGTAGTTAAAGTTAATAGTCTTGATAATCTCCCAGGTTGTTTTACGATCAACACAGAAACAGAAGTTGAGTTAGACGGAGGAAATGATGGATAAAGGCCAGTAGAAGAACCACAAAACGATTTCGAGCGATGAAAATTATACTAAAGAACGAAAGTCCTATTGTCCAACATCCTCGTCGTCTCTCTCCCTTAGAAAAGTCACAACAGGTCGATGGGACCCAGGGCCTATCTTCTCCCAACCATTCGTTTTGTGCGTGTTTAAAGTTTAATGTCACCTCCGAAGGGCAATTTAATATTTGTGAAGTTTTCTCATGACAAGGTATAGTCTATACTTTTTTAGGCGTTATGGCTCGGATTCTAACCTATTGGTATAAAAGAAATAATGATGTACAAAGAGATTTAGGGATCGCATCTGTGGACGACGAAATAACAAACTTCGCTCGAAAGCTCTGTATTCGTTTTCATGGTAACTGCAACCATACCATAGTCCAAACATTGTACGTGAGAAACCTTGTGCGCCAACTTCAAAGAACTAAACTATTCGATTTAGAGAAGTAATCGCATATAATGATTGTATTTTGCTGAAAATCGACCACCCTCCCGCGAATATTATCGAAGCTTAAATTACTTGTTAAGGAAACTTCGTTGTAGTAAATAACTTCTACGGGACTATCTACCTTGCCGCGGGGTAGCGGCTTAGTACAGTCAAAGACTCTCGGGCGTCACCTCCACAGAAGACACCGAAGCCCCAACCTCCAAACACCCCATCTCTTACGTTCCCACCCCTCAATAATCGATCTTTCCTTTGGGCTGAATTAAGGTTTCATTACAAATAGGCCTAGGGCAATCTGTGATGATACCCGGGCTAATTCATGACAGACATTTGTCAGGCGATCGCGAGGGTAGGACCATCAAAAAAAGTTGGGGGTGTCTGGGTATCTAAATTCGAACTCTAACGGACGCACTAATTACTGAACCACGTCGTTCAGTGGAAAAATGATAAGTGCAAAATATGAATTGTTAGCTTAAAATTTTTATTTTTAAATAAAACATGTTACGATTTACATAGTAATTCTATCTAAGTTGTATACCTTATTTTAACTATATTACTTTTAAATACATTTTGGAAGACATTTAATTTATTTTGCGTTAGTAATATACATATGTATATATGTATATGAATTTATAATAGTTATGCAGTAAAACATTGGAAGACTTGTTTCTTTTTTTTGGAAGACATATATCACTTACATTATACACTTTTAACATCGATAGCATTATTTATTTTTAGATGTTTTGGTTTTTAGACCTCAATATCATATTTAGACTTAAAAACTATGTAATTTCGAAATGTTTTGATTTTTACTCTACATTTGAATTATCCAATACATTCAAGTACTTTTTCTACAAACAATTTTTTAAAAAGAAAATGTTACCTAATGTTGAATAGCACAGACGAAAATAAAAAATATATTCTATGCATGTATGTATAATAATTTGAACTTGTAGTAACTACATATATATATTTATAGGTCGAACAATTATTACGAAACAATTTAAACGTGCAATTCAATTTGCGATACTGAAAAATAAAATTCTTTTCCTCAGTATTTACAGTAATGTTATATATAACGCAGAAAACGAGAACTATAAAATTTGGTTTGTTTAACAATATATATTAAATTAAAGAGGTTATGGTTCAGTGTGGATTTTGTTACATCTTGGCAAAGATATCTGATTAAAATGGTAAGCCGATCTCGAAGGCTTCAATGAGAGCATTTCCAGAGTCATAAACTCCAATAACACCGAACAGCACTCCCAGAAAGATTATGAGATAGTCATATGCTACTGCCTTCTGATCTAACAAATGACCTTTTATTTTGAGGTGGAAATAGCATGGCCAAATGAAACTTAACATGGTGCCGGTGAAACTCCCAATAAAACCCATCAAGATTGAGAAATGTGGTATGAATATCGCCATCATAATAGTTGTGACTATCACACCAACTCTAAATCCGAGGCCCCATACTTTTAGTTCACCATCCAAGTGCCAGATAGTAGGGAATTTCGTTTTCGGAGGCCCTCGAAAGAATGATCTTTCCAGTAATTCACAAGCCGCGTAGTATGGCAAGGGGTAACTTAAGAGAGCTTTGATGACTAAAAAGAAATTTACCATTCCCTTGAAACCCTGGGAGTGTAAGTTATTTGTTATCACCTGCTGAGTGTCGTTCTGAAAGGTTAAAAAACATATGTAGCCGAATGATGCCTTAAATATTGCTGCTGCGATGTGTGACCAGTCCAACATCCAGTTGAATTTCGATCGGTCCACCATATTACCCTCTAATGTAGGCAGAAATATCTGCGAAGTATATGAGAATACAATGACACCTAATGATATAGGAAAGTTCTCCATATCGATGCTCCACTTGACCTTAGACCAGCCCCAATCTCCAATTTGCAGTAAGCAATATCCAAGTATTACCGCATTGATTACCAAATGCGACATTGTGCACCAGAACGACAGAAGCGATACCATCTTCAGAGATTTCAAGAAACCCAGGGGCAGTAAGAAAATACCAGTCAACATCATCCATGATCGAGAATCTAATGATCCTTGGGGATAAGTACCAGCCAACAAATCACCACATACGACGACATATAAGATGCAGGTCATTAATAGTTCGATGATTTGAGCAACGCTTACAGCCTTGGCACCATATTTTGGACCAAAACATACTTTTGCGATGGAAACGTAACTGTCGCGCACTCGAACGGGTTGACCTGTGTTTGGATCCGGTTCGTACAAGCACTGAACAAGAACTTTTCCGGTGTAGCAACAGATGTGAGCAATGCCTACCATTGCAATAATTGCCCAGTATCCTCCATGTAAGACCGCAAAAGGTAACGACACGATGAACATTCCTTGGATGGCGTTTGTAACATTCCAAGCTGCTTGGAATTCGTTTATTTTGGCACTAGATCCTCCTTCGCCTTCGCACACAAATGAACTATCTCCGGAAGCAATGCTGCCCTGTCTGAAATTAAATTAAAAATATTGTCAAGTATTGTGTGGAAATTAGAAGCATGGATAATGGTATAATACGCCGCCAATTGAATATACTATGGTTTATTAAATTTGAAACCCATTTGTAACACTGCGAAATATTTGGAAGTAAACTGTATAAAGCTTATAAATATGTATGCTGTAGGAATAGGGTAAGTACTGATTGGCGTCAACTTGGCGACGTCCAGTGCTATAACTGTTACTACACATCAATTGTGCTTATTTTAGCTCCAAGTGGTAGCCATCGGGTACTGGTTGATGTCCATCCGGACGCGACTTGCTGAACTTATAAGGGAGAGTGTTGAACAAGAGAAAATTGCAGCACTATAAACACGACAGCGGACGAACTCTCTCGATGGGGTCAACGGTGGCGTCAGAGCTTCAATCGGAAGCAGAAACTCACTTTATCCGGGCTACTTCGACATCCTCGGAGCCCAGGCCGGCAAGGATTTCCAAAAATAGGTCAGGTTTTTGGAAAAGAAACGGTGGCGGACGAGCGTTTAATAGGCCAACATCTGGTGCTGCTCAAAAACTTAAATCTGTCCCCACGCGGTACAAGGCATCGGCTACGCTCAATTATAATTGACTTAAAGCCGATCAGCGATCGCCTGGCTGTGATCAAAGCCACATTTCAAAACATCAGCATAATATGTGAATATGTGCACACGCTCCTACCGACGAAGACTCTATCAAGGAGGAGTTTTATGACCTTCTATACGGAGCCTACGGAGCCTGTCCGGAGTATGATGTCAAAATCGTATTCGGAGACTTCAATGCCAATATCGGTAAGGAAAACATCATTGGCGGATAAGTCGGAAAGTACTGCCTCCACGATACGACAACAGACAACCGCTTCAAATTAGTCGCCTTGCAGCACCTCCTAATACGGTGGTAAGTAGCACTATGTTTCAAATACTACGAATCCACACAGCAACCTGGCTATCTCCAGATGGTCAAACCGCCAACCAAATCCACCACGTGCTAATCGATGCGAGGCACGCATCTAGCATTCTAAATGTGCAAACGTTTAGAGGGAAATTCAATGTTAAAGCCTTAGCACGACTGGAGTAGCCAGAGTCAGAGTGGAACCAGTACCGCGACATCATCAAAGAGGTAGCCGAGATCACCATAGGTTACCAACCACCACCTAAGAGGAGCCCTTGGTATGATGATGAATGCATACGTCGGAAAAAGGTGACGGAAAACGCACACATACAAATGCTGCAGCAGAAAACAAGAGCAGGAAGGGAATAGAATCGAGACAGAAGAAGAGAGGAGAAAAAGATCCTGCGTAAAATGAAAAGTCTCCCAGCTCAAGGGTATCGAAGAGTCTCGCGAAAGGAACAGCACCCGGATGTTTTTCAAGAAAGCCAAATTCATTCATTCTTTGAGAAATTTTGAGTCAGTAGAAAGAAGTTGAAGACAAAATTCATGGTTGCGTATACTGTTTTTGTAAAGTTACAAGAATACAAATTTTGGACACAACGGGTCTATGGGCTTCTCATAACCAACCAAGCGACCTACTGTTTAATGCTATATCCGAAGGCCAGCCTGTTATTTGAGAAGCTTTTTTATGATAGTTACACTTTCGAATGTTTGTCAGACGGTCGCGAGAGGTGGGGCAGTAAAAAACTTGTAGGTGCTTTGTTGCAACATGTCTAGCGTAACAGGAGCGGCGCAGTTGCGAAGGCAATGGTCAATAAATCAAATAAACCAAAACCATTACGCTCGTGGCTTCAGACTTACTTTTCACGTAGAAGTATACATATGTATGTAAATATCTAATATGCACGTCAAAGTTATTTTGCAAATTTAGTAAAAATCTGTTTTTCAATGAAAACAGACAAATATGTATATGGGAGTGCGACTGTATGGATAAATAATAAATAATTTGAATACCTAAATAATTGATCTCAAAGATTTTTTTTTTTGATTTCTAGTAAAAATATTTAGGTTTTGAAAATTGAGATGTTAGGTCATTCAAAAATATTTTTATTTGTATTTCTTTTTATGTTCAGATATACATATGTATGTACAATTCTATTCTAAAGTGCCGACATACAGACGGAGGAGCGTACATGACTCAATCGATATATGTAGGTATGTATGTACATATTATACAGTCTCTCTCAAATATTTTTCTTTGTGAAAATTAATTTGTACATACATACATACACACGTACATTTTTTTTTTTTATAGAAAGAATTTAATTTTGTTTATTTTATTGCATTTTTAAAAAGAAACTTGTATTTGGCCTACCCTGTATATTCTTTCATTAGATTGGGGTGTCAAAATGGCGTGTAAATCTATCAAATCATTATATTGCTAGAAAGATGTACTTACATACATACATATATGAAGAAGAACTTATTGACTTTCATAATGAAATCGATATCTTAAAGGACAATACAAAATCGATATTATTGCGCATACGCAAACATACTTTTCAGTATGTACAACATATGTATGAACATATGGCCAGGAAGTTAAAAAAATGGCATGTGGTCAATATAATCGAAATTTTGCATTCAGGTTTTTATATGCCTTAATTATCATATTTTTAGTTTGGGTTAATTTAATAAAACAAGCTGAAAGGAATATTCAGTTATCAAAACTTAAACTTACTTAATTTTGTAAAATCACAGAGAATAATGAAAATATTAAGAAAGTTAAGGAACGCATCTAAAAACAAAACCTGAGCACGAATAAAATGTCATGTATGAGAGGATCAAAGTACGGGAAATACGATAAATACTTCAGAAATGCATATGTACATATATGTTTGTATGTATGTTTCCAAACAAAAGAAAAATGAAGTCCTGAATAAATTAATTAATTAATTAAAGTGCCAATTGATTGTATAGTGCTGTTGGTAGATCGGAAATCATTTACTTACAGCAATTTGCTGTTTTCTGTATACATACATATGTATGTATGTATGTATGTATGTACATATGGGGAGATCATTGTTTTTGTCACGAATTTCCTACTTGCAATATTAATGCATTCATATTAATATAAATACATAGTCAGTGTGTCATTTGAACCTAACCTCTGATTATGCTTTCTAAAGATCCGATTCTAATAAAAATCGATTTTTTGGAAACGGGTCTAAAAATTTTTTAGCTTGTTCGACTATTTTACGATTGATGCGATTCATATTTATTATTAAAATACATAATCATATATGTTTTAATGAAGCAACTTTTGCTTCTTGGTGGAGTTTTTCTTTTAGTCAATGCATTTTAGTTATACTTAAATAGTTCAAATAAAGGGTCTAAATTGAATTGTTACATGTGTTTGCTTATAATAATCTCCATGTCGGTCGCTGGTAAAAGTCAATTTCGCAATTAGGAACATTCCATTTAAAAATTACATTGATTTAATTTAATTTACCTCAAAGTTTATTATTTCCAGAATTCCACTTAGTTCACCTGTTATGGAGTATTGAAAAGGAGTTACTTTCATCCTTAATATAGTTTTTGTTTTAAAATATGATTCACAGCAATTTGGTGCAGTTATGCTACTTAGTGAAGTCATTCTAGCAATAAATTCTATCACAAAGACCACAAAGTGCAATAATTTTCGGTGTAGAGAGTATGTAGTACAATTTTAAGTGCGGCGCGTCAATAAACGCTCAGATATGTACGCAAATAATTTAGATTAGCATTAAATATTAAGGAAAAACGAATACTATTTCTTATAATCTATAACTACAGACGAATAGTGTATCAAAATCAATACAAGCAGTATCCTATTGTAGACGAGTCAGGTAAATCTGACTAGTAGGTGTGCATTTAATATCATCGGAATTTAAAATAAATTTGTACCTGTATCCATCAGATTGTTGATATCGTCCATCATATTCATTGTTAATAAATGAAGTCTGTTGCGTTTCCTCATTTTTATATTCATTCTCTGCACTAAAGTATCCATTCGGATTGCGGAAGGGGTTAAGCGTATTCGTTTCGATATTGTCTATATATTTACATTAAAATTTTAGATTAGTATTTGATAGAAAATATAATATTTTAAAATAAGTTACCATTACAAGTTTCTTCCGGAAAGGTACTTGGTACCTGAGAAAAATGTTGCGAATCGTGTTGCCCTGGTTGTTCATATTCACGTTTATCAGGCATTTGTTGCCTGGCTGTTTGCAGAGCTACATTGAGAACATTTTTTAAGGGTGGCAATGGTGTTGATTTTAATTTTGCAATAAAAGAAGACATGATGGCTGCACTAGTGAATATCGATTTTATGTATATGTACTAAATTCCGAAACTATAATGAAAAACTGTTACTTAGGCTATAGTTTTGGATACATGTATTTGAATGTTGAAATAGAATTTACTTAATTCTTAACACTTTAATTTTCCTTTAATATTAAATATTAATGAAATAAACGAAATAATTTTGCACTTATGAAGGAGGTACGTAATGGAGAATGTTTCTTTTGACTACATTCTAACTAAAAATTTTCTCAAAGTACAAAAATATGCAAATATGTTAATCAAAACAATTTATTGAATTACTGTGACATATTCTTACTTAAAATAAAAATTGAACAATGTTTCAATACACAGCCGAAAATGTAACAAATGTTGAAACGTCGAAAAGAAATTAAAAGTGTAATAGGAATTTTACCGCGCATGCCAATGTCCTCGTGTTAAGGATATTATATTTTATGTACATATTCATCAAAATATATGTACCTAGATAGATACAAATATATGAAAGTGACGAGAAGCGTGTTCAAAAATATTGCTGAAACAGAACAAAACTTTTAGCTTAAATTTATAATATTTAATATGTACAATTATAATTCTTTTGCGATAGATACATATGTATGAAGCTAGCTATAATGTACATATTAGAAAAAATATTAATAATCTTATCTTAAATACTAGAATCTAAACCGCTTAGGTTGCAAGTCGTTGTAATTAGTGTTTTTTTGAAATTCGAGGTTAAGATGACACAGCCCTATTAATGGCTTATCGAATTTCAGCAAGCGCTTAGCAGTGTTGTAATTGACATAGTGTGGATGTGTGTGAGAGCGTGCGCTGTATCTTGATCGTTTTTTAATTTTAGTGAAAACACTTTTACTAATTAGGATAGATATGTACATACGTGTCATCATAACTTATTGTAAGAAAAGAGTGGATACGTACATGCATACATACCTTACATAGATATAAGTATGTTGATAGAAGCATTACAGTATTTTCCATTTTGTTAAATACACTGGTGGGGATCGTTAGATTTGCCCACATTTTAGAATGTCTTAAAAGATTACTAAATAAATTATTAACAGAGTGGGCTGGCAATATATTGCAAATATCTACACTTGAACCCTGTTTTCCTACTTTCTAGAGAATTAACTTAGACGAAATTTAGGAAATAAGGCACAAAAAAAAAAGTTTGCTAGTAAAATATAGATCCGCTAAGTGCCGGTGGAATCGAACAACATTTACTAATATTTGTTTATATCAGAATGGATGTACGTTGGCTATGATTATTGAAATATTTATAATTATGTTGAATTCTAATAGGTTTATTCTCACTTTTGTTTCTCTTGGTCGATTTAGTTTTTAACATTAGAGTAGAAGTGTAGTTGAAACTTGCACATGAACAATTTGATTTTAGTCCGTGATTTTTTTCTTTGGAACAAGTGCCACCAGTCAAGCATCGAAATGTTGGTTACCAACTACATGATCGTCGAGCCAATGAAAATGACAAAGAGCGTAAACAGCATTTGGAGGTAAATCGAATAATTTCTCAAGAGTTATCGACTCACTCTGTTAGAGCTTACGCACAAAAAATATTTGGAACGTCGACAAAACAGACGTCCAAACGTGGCAATTCGAAGTGAACGTTTGGCGTTCAGATACGATCCAACAGTCGATTGCGCCGCGGATGTATCTGTAGACATCGTACCAATGAGCAATGTTTGTCAATATTGCAATGCTTTGAGGTTTCGACGCGAATCATCAGGATAATGTTGTGCGAGCGGAAAGGTAAAATTACTACAATTGACACCGCCACCAGAGCCAATGGCATTGTTGCTTTCTGACCAAGAATTTAAATCGAAATATTTTTAGCAGAATTTATGCACAAAAGTGCCTTCTAAATGGTATCATTTGAGGCGAATATTATCATTATTACCGTGGAGGACCGGTGTTGCCGCCAGTAATCACAAATTTCTTCAGCTTTATTTCCTTTGGAAGTTCAGATGATGAAATCAATTAGTCGTACAATAAAGCGACAGGCTACTGGACTGGAGATAGACATGTTATTAAATATACATATGTATATACTTAGCATTTTTAGGTTGATTAAAATGAAATTGCATCCGTGTGAAGCTAGAGCGGGTGGGGCTAGTAAAATATATATATATTTAAATTTAAATAAAATATTTAATCACACACGGTTTCGATTGGGTGTTTTTAAAATGCTCTGCAATTCAAAACTTTGGAATCACCAAATTTAAATAAAAGATAAAAAGTTTGTTTTTTGCTAAACATTTATTATTATTTGTATCAATTTGATCACATACATATGTAGTTTGGGCAACTTATTTATGAATTTGTCGACTGTTTTAATGGAAATAGCGCATTCCATGCTTCATTAGAAGTGGGCGTATTTGACGGATCTTCCAATTCTTACCATAAGAAATTTATTGGATTTAAATCAGGAGACTGCCATAGACAAACCAAATTCCGTAACAAACTTTCTACCTCTTTAGCAGTCAGGAAAGTCCTGCACAATTTTGAGCTGTTGTTCTGTTGCAGAAATAAGTTTCTTTCAATTAGTAGTAATCCTGATGGTATGGTGTTGTACTACAAAATATCTTTATAACCTTATTTATTTAAAACTCCTTCGATGCGTATCGAGCTTTTGAATTTCGTAAGTGCCTCCCCTTTGGCGCGCGCAGATTACAAAAAAAAAAAAAAAAAACAGGTGGGTGTTTTCCTTCAGTATTAGTTTGTGGGAAGCAATACCTAATGAGTTGAGAGTAAGCAGTTCTAATGTGTAAGATTATGACACATCAACTGTGTTATTTCAAAAGCATTTTAAGAGGTAAGCCCTTATTTTATCCAGCTTGACTTTAATAATTTCAATGATGTCTTTGTTAACTATCTTTTGATTACAGTTAAGTAACTACGGTTGACAGGAGCTTCGTGTTAAGGGCTCGACCAACTAAGGGCAGTGGTAAACCATTGTACTTCAGTGAATCATAATTAATTAATGGATGCACTATCATGAATTTGTTATATACAAAAAGATATCAAATAAAAAGTTTAAAAATTTAAAAGTCTTTAGTTGCTTCATCGACATTAAAAAAGCTTTTGATTCTATAAGTAGATACAAAAACTGGGAGAACCTAAGGAGGACAAAAAAAATTCAATGTCGTAGGGACATGCAACAGAAAAATTAACTTGGCAAGGAAGTATTCTGAGACTCTTCTCATTTATCTGCGTGATGGACAATGCCATTATTAATGTCTGGCCACATTACAACCCTTTACCTCCACGGACTCACTACACCAATGTGAATATACCGAATAATTATTTATAGATATATTTGAACCGATTGGACCTGTCAACAGCCCAATTCGCGACTGTTGCGTCCCGTCATCAAATGTTATTAATATAATATTTAGTTAAATAGTTTCCTAAATATGTAATATAATTATTCATCTCGAAATATCAGGTATTAGCTATGAAATTTTGTTGATTGAGATTTTACTGTGAATAAGTGTCTTTTACATTGTTAAGTTCAATTTTCACATTTGTGAGCTTCAGTTTTGTATAGTGCAGAAACGAGAATTTTTTTCTTTTTACAAATTTGAGTTTTTATCCGTTTATTTGGATAGAATAGTGGGAGGATTTTTTACCAATGAAGATATTTTTAACATGATTATCAGTGACGATGTTTTGCCTATAGAAGACGATGAAGAAAATGATGAAGGTATTATTGGTGAAGTAGAAGATGGCTTGGAATCTGATAATTTTGACTCAGAAGATGAGATTCCATTAGCTCAGCGTCCTCAACTTTTAGATCAAGAAGGTTCTAAATACTTCAGCCAGGATAAGTTCACGCAAAAGATTATTTCAATGGGTAAAAAGGCAATTTTAGTTTGATAGATCCATACCTATTCATGTTTAAGAAGAGGTACAGGTAAAGTTAACAGGTTTCACTAACTTGTATATTTTACAATTGTACAAGAAAAAGAGTTTCTTTATTACTTTATTACGCGTTTTCATGGCTAGTTGTTGAGACACTACAAGCACCACTGAAATGTCGACTACCTAATTGTACTAGTCGGTCGCGCACAAAATGTGAGGAGTGCGATGTTTATCTCTGCCTTACAAAAGACTCTAACTGTTTTAAATTGTTTCACACAAAAAATGAACTTATAAACTGAAAACAATTATAAAATAAAGCTAATTATTTATAAAGTATTAATTATGAACTATTTCTTATTTTTACGATTATGTGCCAATATTGAAGTAAGTACGCTCCTGAAGCTCACAAATGTGAGTGTCCTTTTTCAAGGACGATGAATAAATTTTTTTTAAATATTTTTTTTTTCAAATCTCTTCTTAGTCATACTATAAAGAAAAAAGTTGTGATTTGCAACAAATATTGTTTTTGTATAACTCAGGATGGAAAGGGATACAAAAGTTTTCCTTCATACATTTTCTTAATTTTTCGCTGATCGTCGGATAGTCAACATTATGTGGAAGTCGGAAAGTAGAGTGCGAAGGAGATTGAATGCGTAGTGCACATGCTGGTTATTTTGCTATTGTTGTACATCTGATTTCAATTTAATTTATGACTACCATTTTTGCGGTGATAATCCAAGTACTGTTAGCAAGGAAGAGGTTGTATCGATTTTACGATATGTCTGTTGAGGAAATTACTTATTGTTTCTATGAATGTAACTTCGAATCGTTGGTATACTTCGTACAAGGGTTTAGGGAGGACAAATCACGGGAGCAGAAATCCGGACCACTTCGAAATTTATCCAAACTACTTATTACTTTGGGAAAAACGACATAAGACTAAATTGCAGATGGCAAAACCGAGAACCATATAAGAATAAATATCGCAAACTATATACATACATGCATACATATATGTATGTATGAACATACATATATGTATGTATGAACATACATATGTATAACTCTGTAAACAAAACGACCGTGCATTTTCCTTATTTGACGGAATTATTTTAACATCGCACTGATGGTATGTGGGAGATATCATTTTTTTTAAATACTCTAAAAAAGTGGCCGTGGCCATATATGCTTTTCAAGCGAATTATAGAGAACATCAAGGGCTATAAATTTTGCTTTAAAATTTTTTTTGGATTTCTAGTGAAAATTTTGCAAAAAAAATATTTTTTTATAAAGTGGGCAAATTTTTAAATTTTTTAAAATAAACACCAAATATTAATTTTAACCCCAATCGCCGAAGAAATAACCGAGAAACAGCTTATTTTCAATAATACTCTTTTCGAGAAAACCCATTTTAACTGAAATCGGCATTAAGTTAAGTACCTTTAATTTTGAGGCTAAAATGAAAATTCCGATTTCACCTTGAGGTGTGAACCTACGGATCACAGTTATGAAGTTTAAAGCTGTTCAGCCATTCAGGCTGCAGGCGGGCATACAGACAGATAAACAGACAGAAGGAATTGGCGGACGCACTTTTTTGGATTTCTCTATCACAGTAATGTAAAGTTTGATTAAAATCTCGAGTTCGAATTTTTTCACGAAACCAATACTTGCACTATAGGTATGTATGTACATATATAGTGGTGGACACGTAAATAGCTCTGTAGATCAAACTATCCTCCTTCTCCGTGGTTTTCCTTGGCCCTGGAGCTCTTGGAACATTTTTAGCATTACCATGAAGGTGCACATGATGTAAGGCATTGTAAATCACCTTTCGGGAACATTGTAAGTGTTTAGATATTTCCCCTCTCCATCTCTAGGTACATCTTTCGATATTTCATGTTACTACAAACTAATGACAAAAATACTTACTTTCAAATGAATTTATTATTAATAATTCTATCACAACACAATATACTAGGATCACCAAAAACCAAAGTGTGCTATTTACGTGGCCAGGAAAAACACGTCCTTTCACGCTGCAATCGATGATGTCAGTGATTTGAGAATTTACCGCTAACTTTGAATGCATGGTATACTGAGTGTGTGGACTTATTTTTTGTGATATTACGATCAAACTTAATTTGAACTGCGTTCGAAGATAGTGCGCTATTTATGTGTCCACCACTGTATGACGTTCATTCGTATGGTGATGTGGCCTAGACATTGCCTAGTAAGGATGGAACGCTTCTGCGTCGGTGATAGACAGGTACAACTTATTTTTCTCCAGGCATAAGCGTTTGTTGTTGATATAGTGCTGTTTGCACTCATTGAAGAAAATATGGAAAAGAGCATAAAGGAATGAAAAGATACATTAATCCCAGATACATACATACATTAAGACCCAAAAAAAGTGGGTCTGCCAATGTCGCCGCGCCTGTGCACGTAACTAAAGCTTAAAAGGGTTGGACGAATTTAGATCGAACTTCATTTATAGGGTCTGTGGTCGCTAGAGGCGAAATAGAACATTTTGTGTTAACCCTAATATCAATTTTACAAAAAGAATATTTTTCAAAAACGGCTCTAAAGATTTTGATTACACTCCATACTTGAGTTAGTGGCGCCAATTGCAATCAAAGGATATACCGTGTTGCTTTCCAAAATCAGTAATAACGGTATTTTACTTATACCCAATTTGACAAAAAGTCTGTTTTTGAGAAAACGGCTTCAAAGTTTTCTTTTAAATTGGAGATTGGAGATGTGTAACAAGAAGAAATCTTTGGTCAAAAGTGCATATATCGGTGCTGTTTACAGACTCAGGAGGTTAAAGCCACATTTTTCGAAAAGGGCTTCAACGATTTTGTCTAAGTTTTATACTAACCCTACTATTTTATGACCCTTCAAGATGGCATACAATGTTTTGGGTTAAAACGACCCAATTAGACTGTATTTATAAAGTGATAAAAGATGGCGTGCCACATATTTGGACAAAAAAAAAAAGAAAATAAATACTTGGCGCAACAGGTCGATGGGACCCAAGGCCTAGCTTCTCACAACTATTCGTGTTGTGCGTGTTATATTCTTTACACGAATGGAAGGGGCCTACTGTTTAATGCCGTGTCCGAAGGGCAATTTGTTATTTGAGAAGCTTTCTCGAGACAGCTGTACTCTCGGATGTTTGTCAGACGCTCGCGAGAGGTGGGGCCGTGAAAAACTTTTTAGGTGTTCCCCGACTGGGATTCGATTTCGAACCCCTTGCTCCATAGTCCAACGCACTAACCACTGAGCCACGGCGCCCACATATTTGGACATAACTGCTTAAAACGGTACTTTAACTTATAACCAAACTAACAAATGTACGACTTTTTTCAAAAATGAATAAATCGATATTGGTTTATTTTGATATACTATAGACTGTGTTTATATGGTGCTTTACTTTTTTCGAAAACACCCAAAGCAAGAATGAACCTAATTTTTATGTTATTACGCGTTTTGAGCCAAACTTTTTAGAACCTTGCTTGTACGTATGTATGGATATGTATATTCGTTTCATATTTTTACCTCAAATGCACACAAAACTTACAGATGTAGGTGCAAGTTTGCACGATCCAGTCGTGTACGTTATTTTTTATTTTTTATATTTAAATATTTTGTTTTAACGATTATACTATCCTAAGGGTATATTGAGTTTGATACATAGTTTGTAACGTAGAGAAATAATTGATATAGTCCTTATAAGGAGAATATACGGTAAAGTTAAAATCCGTTGCAAACTATTAAAAAACGAATTAGAAGAAATGCATGGGTTTGCAGTTTTTGAGCTTCGTTTAAAATCAATTAATTTAAAACGTGGTTTTCTTTTATTCAATCTGTACAAGTTAATTTTTACATTGCCTATAAATACATTTGTTTAGTTACTGTAACAGGTTTTTCGAACACCTGCTAAAATATTGCTTATTTCGTCGTCTTTTCGTACTTCAAATGTTTCACCTGCAGGCACACTAGGGTACAAAATTGACCCAACTGGTTGTGGAGCGATATTTACTTGGGGCAACTCCGTAGTACTTCCCATAAAATAGTTGGATGGCATGCCACTAAGGCAGATTTGATCTGCTTGATGATACGGTATATAGCTGCACTCAACGTTATGATTCTGATAGGATGGCGGTGGTTGGTGCAACGGTGAACTGTTGGTGGATGGAATGTATGCGACTTGAGGGTAATAGTTGCTATTCGTAGAGTATACTTCGTAGTCATCATAATTGTGATTTCTATCAGGGTATTTTGAGAATTTATTTTCGGAAATATGTTCTGCAGCATCCTCAGATCTACACTGAGACTGGGAAGTTGCGTACCGAGAATAATCCTTTTGTTGCTGTGTGATCGGCGGATGGAAACCAGAAGACGAATCGAGCATTGGACTTGTATTTACAGGGAATGGACTTGATAACATTTCATTAATATTATTTTTGGTTTGTGACGGAGTATTTGGCGAACTGTACTGCGGAGACGGAACAACATGTGTTGAACAATGTACACTGGTATTGATGTTGCATGTTTGTGAGAGGTCCGTTGGATCTGTTGTTTGGTTTTCCTCCAAAGTTGACATAGGCGGGAAGTAAGTACCCTTAACCGTATGTCCTTGATCTAAAATTCCACGATTACTGCATGTCACGTACATTCCTTTCCCCGTTATGAGAGCTGAAGAAGTTAGTGCTAGTGCATGCGGCTGGAATGGCGATTTTTTACCACTACCATTGTTATCGTCATCGATATTATTGCACACCCGAGATCTAGTTCTAGATTTGTATAAGAGTTGCTTCGTTGGCTTATGTTTTTCGCAATGACTATTATTTACATTGGATCGTATTTGTTGCTCGAAATTTGAATGTTTTTTGTCATAATTTGCAACAACTCCGTCTGTGGAGTGAAAATTTCCGTCATCTGAGCTGCGAGTTGTATTCGAATTAGGGGAATAGCAAATCTTCGGTGACCGATAAAAATTTTGGGATTTCGATTGACACTGACTCGATATTTCAACTTGTGGCATATAGCTCAAAACTTGTGGTGACTTCGCTTTGGATAAAGGCTTTCCGCTAACCTGAACTGAGACTTGGTCCTTAGCAGTTGATTGAATTGCACGCGGTTTAGAATGCTTCCTACGCCGGGGACGGTATTTGTAATTGGGATGTTCGGTCATATGAATTACTCGTAAACGCTCAGCCTCTTCAACAAAAGGCCTTCTATCAAGTGGGGTTAAAGACCTCCATTTTTTTCCTGTAAAAGTAAAACATATTATATATTAATGTTATAAACATTTTTTTTTTACTAAATATTTGTACGTAACTGTAAGTTTGATAAGCAAGCTTTAATGTCTTTTTGCTAAATATACAAATGTAAGAAAATTTGAACAATAATTGTAGAATCGGCTTAAGAATTGACCGAATATCAATAATGCTTACTGACACCAACTAGTTGCTCCGCAAAACTGTGCAACTGTACCAAAACTGTGAAAGCAAACGTCAGATTCCAGAGAAATCTAAGCGAATTAATATCTAATTGTAGTTACTGAGAGTTATTGTCTAGTGATAAAAATATATAGAAAGGCTACACTCCATCAGGGACGAATTGTATGTTGCACTGGGGAACAGACTGCATCTGTCACATTTTTTCTGGCTGTCGAAAAAGACGAACTGAATTATAGTCCATTAAAATAAAGGAATCAAACCAATTTTATTTCAACTGGTTTCAGACGTGCTATGCACCGAGAAATGTCCAAAGAACTCGAAACAAACTTGGAGACAGACACTTATTCAGCAGTGAGGAACTTCCCTAAGTTGGTCAACACCGACAATCTGAAGAGTTCAATATCATGTGGGTTTTTAATGCGGTTTAGAGATAGCCGACGTCACATTTAGAGCTCAATGCGAAAGGAACCGATCAATTTGTCATCCAAGGGTCATCATTCTCCCAGAAAGATATTGCGTTTAGTAAGTCTTACAATATGACGCCCCAACCATTTCACTGTGATACTACCTTCTGGTGTATTTATATTGTACAATTTTGGGCGAAGGATAAGGTTGTGATCATATTCAAAAAGCCCGAGTACTTGCTAAATTGTTTTTTAACCTAGCATGAACGGTGGCCAAAAGGAAAAACAAAAAATCGCCTCCATGTTGGAGTAATATTCAGTAGAATAACCAGGAACCTCTTTAATGTTGTCAAAAGAACGAAATCAAAGGCAGACTGGGATCAGTATAAAGTCAGTCAGGGAAAGTTAAAAGAAAAACACAAAGGGCTACGCGTCGGTCATGGTAGAATTTGTGCAATTAACTTAATGGAACAACGGAATCTGCGAGATTTAGATCCTCTCAAGACAAACTACGGCTATAGGATCACTCAAAGATCCCGACGGTAATTGGACTGAATCTTGTTCGGATTCACTGAAATTGCTCATCACCATGTCCTTACCAGGAAGTGTAACCCAACTTGTCGATAGCGCAAGAGGACATGAGCCCAGAATATGAATTACCAGCAGACTAGATCTTAGAGGAGAGAATTGAGTTGGCAATTAGATCATTTCCCCATACAAATCGCCAAAGCTGAACGGGATTATACCGATCATGCTACCACGAGAACGATCATTGCGGTACTTAAAGAACTTTTCACGAGCAGTCTCAAACGAATACATATTCCAAGTACATGGAGAGAGGTCAAGGTGGTATTTATTTCATAGCACCGCTAAAGAATTCAAACCAATCAGCCCTACCTTCTTCATTCTGAAAACGTTTAAGAGGGTAGCCAACATTCATATTCACAACAACAACTTTCAACACGCCTTTATTAAAGGAAAAAGTGTGGAAAGCAGCGTTGCATTGTGTGATTAGTTTAATTGAGACATCCTTAAAAGGCAAATAATACACTTTCACTGCATTCGTAGACATGAAGGTGCTTTTAATAATGTCAGATCGGACGCGGTACTCATACTAACTGAATTGTACAAATTCTAAGGAAATGCTTTTTATTACAGACAACGAGGGTACAAAGATGGAAGCATATGTCTCTAGAAGTACCCCTCAAGGCGGGGTTATCTCCCCACTACTGTGGATCATTGTACTAAATGAGGTGTTGGTGCAGCTGAGTTACAGTGACGTCAAGACCATTGCCTATGCGGATGACGGCTATGGGAAAAATTTGTCCCACCCTTAGTAAGTTACTGGAAGATGCGCTGAATATCCTACCCGCCTGGACGGAGAAATGTGGAGCGGTCAATCCCCGGAAGACCGAGCTGGTATAATTTACCAACAAGAAAATCCTTGAGTTTACTTTACCTTCTATAAGGGTACGCAAAAAATATGCTTAGAATCTCGGACAACGCAAGATACCTAGGACTAGTTCTCGATAAAAAAACTGAACTGGACACCTAATATCATTGACAGAATTAGAAAGGTGCCGTAGAATATTTGGGAAAACCGAGCATTCGCCAGCGTAGAAGGGCAATCGTTGACAGTTTCAAACAGCCCACGGCTTTTAAATGTACACTCTTAAAGTCAGCCGCAAGGTTTCCTAGTAAACATCTGGTAAGTTTACAAATAACCACTCCAAATATTCGTTTGCAAACAGGCCCTAGTTCTATAAAAACACTGAATGGTAAAATATTTGATATTAGTCAGGATTGGCACGCTACTACTCACTTGTTGCCCTGTCACGGTATTCTTGGAATAGAATGGTGCTTTTACGTGTGTTTTAGATTTTTCCAATAACGTCATCAACATTCAACATGCTTGATGCACAGGCTCATCTTCTAGATCAACTAATGTCTCTACGGTACAAAGTTTCTTGCGTCTATGCACCTACTATTGGCACTCCTTGAAAAATTATTTAACATTATCTCTCATTCTTACACGCCCATGTGCAAACGATCCGTTTATTTTGGATTCAGATATCAGCGACGCATATTTAGGATAATTGTAAAATAGTGGTTCCAAAGTAATTAATTTACCTGAATTACTCGCTATAATTAAGGAATTAGAGCATTTTCACATTTTCTGTATGGAGGACACTTTGATGTTCAAGGGTCTGAACCCTCGAGGTATGCACTGTCTACTAGGAGGCCACCTTTTCTTTGCTGCTGAAGAGAAGGCCTGGGTCAGATCTTAGAGCAAAGTGACTTAACCACCCCGCCAATAACCGAGAGGAAACAGCCAAGGACTTCCAGTCCTGCGACTCTGTTGCGGAACACCTCCATTTGGCTGTAGTTGATATGAAAAACGCAGAGCTAAAACTGACAAATGAACAATGTACCTTTATAGATAAGCCTGTAAGAAGGACATCCAGAACCCGCTTTCGGTCAGCTCTCCAATCTCAAGTACTTGCGTATCATTTCCTGCCGGCACACTCTGAAGTGGCTCACAGAAGAAATCGACAAAATGAGAACGTCATGAAAAGACATGAAGTTGACACTGTCAAGATCAGACTGTTCTCTGAAAGATCGAGGATTGCGCCTAGGCTAGCTAACTGCTCTGATCGCATCCCTCTCATCCCTCTGCAAAGCAAGAATGAGGCCACAACTTAGTGTTATTATCATTATACTATCATACTAGTTATCATCATACATACAAGTGACAGAAAAATTCTTGCCCACGACCGTTGATATAATACAAACATCTTGGAACGGCCTAAATGGCTGGGCCATATGATGTGGTCTCAACATCAACGCACAGAAAACTGAACTGAAGCTATTTACAAATAAGAGAGCAAGATATTTTGGGTGCAAACTGGACCGTAAGCTAAACTGCAAGGACAATATAATAGAACGTACAAAGAAGGACTCGATAGTTTTTTACGCTTGTAGCAGAATTATCGGTAGAAAATGTACATCCATTTTCACGGATGAGTCAAAAACGGATCGCTCGGTCCATAAAACTCCCCAAACACCAAAATTCTAGATACAGCATCATAGAGCGAATTTAATCTCTTAACCACAGGAATAAGTAACCGACAATCCAAGGTGTTCTGAATTATTTCTGATGATTTTTCCCATTTACACTTCTTCTACAGATTGTTACATTTACCGATAGCGTTTCTATGTATAAAATTCTAGATTAACAATTTATTTAAGTTATATATTGCATGTTTAACAGGGGCCTTAAGTCATTAAGTAAGATTGTATTATAACCTTAAGAAGTCAAGAAAATGAGTGCAACTCCGCTTCTGAGTCACTTCAATTTGCAATGATAATATTGATTAAAATAATATTAATCATGGAAGCAAAGTTGTTGTAATTGCATAGGATGGGATCGTAATATAATAAACAACTGAAACCCGAAGACATCCGATTTGGGTAGAAAATAAAATAGAAGATTTTGTTTGCCTGTTTCTTTTGTATATAAGAAAGCAGGAATTGAAACGGATCGTATGATCTTAGGAATATGCACACTTAGAAAAGTGTTGAAAAAAATTATACGGTCAATTGTCCAAATTCAATTTATTATATTTTGCTTTGTTATGCAGTAGTTTATTGTTTTAGATTTATAGGCGATAAATATAATAGTCATAGACTAGCAAAAGCACCACCTTAATTGCTTGGATAAAGCATCTACATTTGCTACGGCTTCGCAGGTTGCAATATCATCTTCGCCAAAAAAGTATTCATTCAGATCCAATTCATTTTCAATATTGGCAACACTAATAGTTTCTCGCTCCCCAAATTTCCTATTTCCCAATGCCTTAAACATCAAAAATGTTCATCCAAAATGAGTGAATTTATATTCGAATCATTTTTAACGAATTATTTTCAAATTTAGTGCCAATTGTGCCAATATCGCGTTAATTCACGTTTATATGATTGTGGTGCTTGGATGTTTTTCTAAAAGCGCCTCAACGCCACCAACGGACAATTTTGGAGGTTTTTTGCTGGAAATGAACTAAAAGAAAGTCGTTTGATTAGATCATCACAAAATTATTGGTGTAAGTTCACTGACTGCATTACGGGTCGAAAGGGTAAAATCGAAACCACTTGAGGAAATATTATAAAAAAAATAGTTTAATAAATTGAGTGAATTGTATTCGCAGAAAAAGTTAAATGTTTGTTTAATAATGGAAGAAGTTATGTTTTAACTCCTAAAAATAATGAATATGAATTTTTAGGTTCATATTACGTATACTAGAAAATATCGTTTAATGTATAAATAAAATAAAATAAAAAAAAGTCGCATTGTAGAAAGAAAACTTACCAAGCATTTTGCTTAGATCTGCGTTGTGTAGATCAGGATTTTCATCGGCTAGTTTCTTTCGTTCGATCTTTGCCCAAACCATAAAAGCATTCATTGGTCGACGAATTCTTGTTTCTTTGGCACATTTGGCAGAGTTTGTCAGCGGACGGAATTTTATGTCGTTTCCAATGACGTGTCGCTCTGAGAACGCGCAGTTTGGGGCGCAAACATCACTTTGATAGTCGTATCCCCAAAGAGAAGCGTCCAGATGTGATGACTCCTCTACGTCGGGAGACATTGACATAGGTAGCATATTGCTATGCGATAAAAACTTACTCGCCAACAGAGGCAGATTGGAGTTTAGGAGTGACGAGTGCGTTGTCAAAAAAGGATTTCCCAACATTGAGTTATGTGAAAGGATTTGTCCACCCCCACATCGCATTGAATCACTCTCGTAACATGTCGAGTGCACTATAGGTGAATGTATTCTGGACGTCAAAATATCGTTCTCTTGTCGCATGTGTGAAATTGTACTATGTGTTTGTTGTACATCGTTATTCAGGGATGTAACCGCATACGATTGAATGTCTATGGGACTGTAATTATCGGCGTTTATTGATGAATGACTTTGATGAGCATGTTGCTTCTGCGAACTTAAAAAATTCAAACATTATTATTTAGACCATATACATACATATGTATGTATATTAATTTTAAAAAGAGTTTATATATAAACATAAACATAAAATAACAGAAAGGCATAATTAAAAAAAGTGGTTTTGATATGAAATAAACAATCAACCGATACAACGATGCAATTCATTGCAAACTTGTATGGTATAATAGCTTTTTATATAATAAACAATTTTAAATTAAGTGATACTACCATCAATTTGAAAACATTTTAGTTTTGGATATACAAATCACAAACGAAACTTAAAATTCAAGGCAGGACATGGAGGGTATCTACAAATGTATGTACATATGTATGCTTTGCCTGTACGGCCAAAAACAATAATCGCTATCTTTGTTTGGAGACACTAATTTGTACAGAATGTATTACGTTTCTCTAAAGAAATAACTTCTCCAAGTGTAATTGTAACTTGAAGGAGTTAAAAATTATATAGGAATTTATTCACGTAATACACTCATGAGAAACATAAAAGCATAGAATTATTAAATATCACAAGAGAGAACCATCTGCATCTACCGATTATAGGGACTTGGATCAAGTTATTAAAGATGGGAAATACTCGTAAGTGATAAGTATTCGGGAGTAATAATACAATCGATGTTTTAGTTACAGTTCCTGCGTTTAGAGACAGTACTTCATTACAAGGTAGAGTCGAATCCCTCTAAAGTAGAATACACACGCCTATACAGAATGCCAATTAACTGCACAGATTCCGAACGTCACAAATTGGTGTTCATTTCAGGCCTGATAGTGTGTACTCTAATTAAGTCGAATATCCTCTAACTCTAATTTTCTTCTAACTTGAGTATAAGTTAAATAAAACATTGTCTATTCTGGACTATGTCCAAGTGAAGACTGACTCTTTATTAAGCATTAATGTTCGATGATATAATTTATGTATGATACAATTCTCAAATAAACTAGACGCTGATACTGCGTTATATAAAAATTAAAGAAAATACATACATTGGAACATAAGTCACATAACGAGGCTAAAGATTACTTACGGCTAGCCGCTGATTCTACAGAAAAATTGATGGAAAACAAAATTTAAACAAATGGAAAAGTAAATTGAAAGAAATATAAGTACAATGTGTTAACTTATAGTCCCACTCCAGTTCCTTTAAGTCGAATTTTTCTCTTGAGGAAAACAAAAATTCGTCTGGAACGGATCGTATTATACTCTTTTTCTAATAAAGTAGGCCGCACGGCATTTTTTTTTGTCGAATTACGACGACATCTTCGAATGTATGTTGATGTTTTATGCAAAATTTAATTGAGATCAGTTTTTTGATTAAAATATTCCCAAAAACTAGGAATGGCTAAAATTGACGTGCGCACGAATTGTAGAGAAATCGAATATTTAAATATTTTGTTTTAATCAAATTTTTCCTACATAATAGTAAAGTTATGAAAAAGTAGGTCAGGCATTGAGGGGTTTTCAAATATTTTTTAACTTGTACTGCTTCTATTTCTCGAAAGTCCAAATTCTGATAAGATTCATTTTCTATTGCGGTTTTTATGTGTATGGTCAGCTTTATGTATAATATGTACATACATAAGTATATAGGTAATAATAAAATACACTTAGTCAGGCATAAAAGAAATGGATCTCATAAACTATTCACATACTCACAAAATTATTCGTTGAAGATTCTATATGAGGGAAACGAGTAAATGACCTCACTCCCTTTGATTAAAAATAAAAAATTACACATCACAAATGATCTTAGCTTTATTATAAATAGGTGGATATAAAAATCACCGTGATATATTTTGCTTGTTTAAATAAATAAAGTGTAGTACTGGTTCGCACAAATTTGCACCTACATCTATAAATCTGTCTACATTTGAGGTACAAACGAGAAGTGAATATGGTGTTTTTGCTCTTTTTAATACCCTAAAGAGGTGGGCTTGGCCATATATGGTACTCAAGTGATTTATAGATAACTTCAAGGCCTATCAATTTTCCGTTAACAATTATTTTCGATTTCTAGTGAAAATTTTCCAAAAAAAAAATAATTTTTTTTAAAAGTGAAAACAAAGCCGTTACTTTATTTGGTCGGTTAATTTATTTGTGAAAAAAGCAAACATTTGGGACACTGATATCTGCCTCGAGTAGACCTAAGGAGAAAGCTTTTTAACATATCCCTTTTTTCGTATCTTTGAATAAAATATACAATCCTTATTTTGAATTATATTTATAATATTAGTAGACTTTTTATTTTCCGTTTAATGCATTTTCTACAGCTTATGATCCTTGAGGAAAAAATAGAAATTGAAAATATGACGACAGCGACCGTCTCAATCTGGACGGTTGCTTCGCAACCATCGACAGACGATTCGGACGTTTTGTTCCCTGTGGCTACGCAACAAATTAACTCTATTGCTTCCATCAACTACCAACATCTTTTTGGCTAAACAATCTGGCACGGTATTTCAAAGTGAATGAAATCTTGTCGCAACATATTTAGATGCAGACACACTGGACTTGGCTGGGGATTTGATAGAAATTCCTCCACCCCAAGAAAAGTATGACGTCTTTAAAAAAAGAGTAATTAATTCGCTCTCCTATTTTGAGTAAACCCGATTAGGAGCTCTACTACCAGGGTGATGAAAAACCCACCGTTTTTCTGCAAGGACTGTACAATCTCGCTAGTGGACACTGCAACGAAACGATTCTTCGCTCTATTTTATTTGAACAAAATCCAGAAAGCGTCAGAACTATTCTTGCTGGCAGCAAAATTGCTGTCGAAGGTGGAAAGACTATCCCGAGGTCGTGACAGAAGCAAGAATCAAACGTCGACCAGAATCAAAGCGTTCTATTCGAAATGATAACTTATGTTTCTACCACCGAGACTCGCCAGTAACGCATGGCGTGCAGGTGGAATCAGAGAAACCAAAGGTCTCAGGGTGAGTCGAAGCAGCCCCCTTGCTTCAAAACACTTCCAAGTTAGAGACCGAAAGTCGTTCCGAAAATACCTTGACCAGCTCCGAAAATACCTTGGTGCCTGCATCTCCGATGCACCTCAAATACAAGCACCCCTTGTCGACCTGACAGAAAACAATTTTAAGAATCCAGTTCAACTGGCACACCTATTAATTAATTAAGAAAGACAATTAATAAAAACTAAGTAGCAAGATTCTGCACTCAAGCCTTATATCCGAATAGAAAATAAAATACTATGGCGACATAATAAATGACAAATATCCCATACGCCACATTTACAGCATGACCGGTTGAATCGAAAAAAAAAAGTTCATTATTTTATTTGTAGAGACTTCACACCGGAGAATGCAATGATTTAGAGATAATCTAACTTCCCGAAATCCCTTTGTATACTTTGTGTACTAAATTTCATCAAATTGGTTGAATTTAATGTGCAATGGCTGTAATTACCGTCACTTTTATGTTACATACATACATACATATATGCATGTATCTTCACAAACTATGTGATTAAGAATCATTTAAAGTGTTGAGATTCGAGCAAAATTGTCGAAACGATAATTCATCGGACTGAAAGTGAGAATATTATTGCTCAAAATGAATACGCCGGTGAAAGGATCTATAACATCTTCTGAAAAGAGCCAAAAGTACAATTCAAATAGCTCATCTTTAAGTTTATCTTATTGAACAGTAATAACAATTTCTAATTTTCCGCTACTTCACCAGCCCTTAAAGGATCAATAGTCTTACATCAATCACTTACATGTGTTTGTGAAAATGTACCAGTATGCGTTACACACATTTGGTGAAGTTTGATTGAAGAAAATCAAAGCAAATTTGATTTTGATGATAAACCTCATGCTGATTGATGTGAGCAATGTTTGGGTTGCCGAAATTATTTCAGTCAGAAATCATTGATTACTGTTTTCATTGTGCTTTGTGTTCCGGGAGAGAAAATATGTCTCTCGTAGCGGAAAATTGAGAGACTATAAAGACCAAGCATTTGTATCGGAATTAATCGAAACTTTTCGGTCATTACCGAGCTTATGGTACATATATATGTACATATGTAAAAAGGAAAGATTACAGCGACCGAAGTATTAAATAGCAACAATATGAAGTTTTACTTCAAAAATATAAAGAAAAGTATCCTGATGCACAAAAAACCGATGTCACCAGAAAAATAAATACATTGAAAACAAATTTTCGGCGTGAGTTAAAACGCTTAAATGATTTAAACAAAAGAGGGCACAGTGTTGATAATTTTGAAATTAGATTCATTAAAGACAGCAAATCTCCGTGTCACATAACAATTCAAGAGAAAGAAAACCAAATAAGTAAATTTTTTTTTATTTTTTTATATGTATGTTAATTAAAATTAGTGACAATGTTTTTTGTTGTACATGTACAGCGATTGCAAAAAAACAACAGTTTTCAGAAGATGGCTAAAGTTTGGGCATTTAAGTTGAGATCTATGAATCCTATTCAACAATTGTATTCTGAAAATTGTATAAACGAAATAATAATATTCTAGGCAACTTAAACAGGAATACTGTTCAAATTGTACCTCGACGTACCTCGACGTACCTGGATTCATCTAATTCATTCGAATCTAGAAATAAATCGCTACCTTCCCTACGCTATACCCACTTCGAGTCGAATAATTACTTTTTTCATTCGCATCAAGGACGTGGAGTAAATAGAGTATTTTATAAATATGTCCATCCGGTGGAGAGCACTCAAAGTGATATAGAGCAGCAGGATCTAGAAACTGAATTGGATACTGCACAATATCCACGTCTAAATAAATAGTATGTACAACTTTATACACAAATATACAAATATGTTCCTTTTTAAATGAATCAACGGCTTACTTTTATGTATCCTTTTCAGGCACGTATTATTACTTCACTAGCTCCTGCCACTATTTTGCTGATTGATAAGGCGGTCATACATTTTTAGAATCGTCCTGTGCCGATATTTTCAATTCTATCAAAAGATTTTCATGTGTGAGCTGATTCATTGCTTTTACACTCTCTTTCATCCAAATTTTCTTTTTTCTCCACATTTTTTTCTTTTTACTCTTACAACCGTTTTACTGATCGCGCAGTAAATTTGAATGAAATTAAATTTAATGAAATATTGCATGAAACATTATCAAACATTCGAGGATATCGTTGTATTTAGAAAAAAAAAACTTGCGGCGACGCCCTTTAATGACGGATATTAGCTTTTCTGTAACTTTTCCCAAACTTATGGAAATTAAGTTCAGAATTATAGACTAAACTATAGAAGAACTATATGAAAAATCGTTTCGTACGACAACTTCCGAAACAGTGCGAATACAAAGGATCTGTATTGTGTGACTATCTTAGCTTTTGCTTCGGTTTGTTAAGTTTTCGGTTACTTCTACAGGCTGAACTATAATAGTTGCAAGCAATCGGGAGCTAATGTCATAATTATATGTAAAGTTTCCTTCCCCTTTACTCAAGTAGCCGTATGTGTTCGGAAAATATTGTTTTAACAATATTTGTTTACATTCCCAATAAAATGTATAAATTATTTTAATTCTAATTGTACCTACTTCACGGAAAAAGGGCAATTCTTTAAGTCATAACCATTCACAGCTGTTTAACTGTCACATTTTCGTTCATTTGCGTAAGTACAGCCTAGTATCCCGCTCGCGCTTAATTTTAGCTTCCATACACAAATTAAGCGGGAAAATTTCGCAAAGCAGTATCCTGTTTGCACGATATAGATGGACCACAATTTTAGATTGTGTAAAATTATGCCGTTAGCTTTCAACTATTATAATTCAGCCTAAGTCAAAAGCTAACGAAAAGTCCACTCCAGTTCTTCCAAACTCTCTAGTTAGCCATAGTGAACTTAACGAAACTGCGAAATCTGCAGGGAAAAAATTAACAATACCTAAGCTAAAGAAAATCATAAATAATCAAATTATGGCATTTTTAGGATTTAAATATTCCTAAAATATTATCCTGTATTCATTTCTATTGTCATTGCTATGCGCTATATCTATGTGAACGAAAACTTAACGAAACCAAGCATAGTCCTATTATGGATATGCTATAAAAAACACTTTCTAACTACATTCCAGCTGCTACTAACAACCATTTGTCTTGCACGGGTTATATTTTATATACATATGAATGGAAGAGGACTACCGCTTAATGCTATGACTGAAGGGCAATATCTTTGAGTAATAAAATATCTGCAATTTATAGGTGTACGCTAAATTTTGAAAATGACTGTACATATGCATATGCAGATGAAGTACAATTTATCAATTATTTATATACATACATAAGTACATATGCGTGTATTATGAAACAATAATTAGATGCTTGCCTAACTCTCACTATGAATTAAAACGTAAGAGTATTTTAATTCGCGTTACCATGTACCTTATACCTAGAAAGGTGAATATCCTCCGGCACATTGACTTTCTCGAAAAATTTATTGTGCTACGAATTTAAAAGACTATTCCACGAAACACTCTTTCGCTTAAAACAGAACATTTTTTTTGCCCATATTTTCTTCCCTAAAACTGGTGCGCGGTGCATAGCACAATATATATAGGTTCGGGCGCTCTTTTTAGTTGTTTAACAACAGTTTTGATACAGTGACTACCGCCATTGGTTTCGCGACCGAACATTTATCGATTTATAAGTCTGCACATTTTATTCAGAACGGACATATTGACAGTTTCTACTTATTCCCTTTGAAATTTTCAGGCAACGGCTATTCACATAAAGTAGCATATGTGAAGTAAGGAGTTTGCGAATATCGGTAGACATAAATGTAAATTGGGCGCGTGCAGCTATTGCGATATCAAAGCATACCGCATTCAAGGATACGGCATGCACAAGTTTATGCTTATGCCACCACATTTCAAAGTAATGTGCTACCTCGCATGCGCGAGCAAAAAAAGGCCAAGAGAAGTCCGTAAAGGATGCCAAGTGATGTAGATGTATGGAATGCAAAATAATTCGCAATATTCAAATTCTTCTAAGTAGATGAAAGACATTGAAAGAAAAAGCACTAACACACCAGGTCAAGAAAACATGCTCTTAATAAGCTAAATTTACTTCGGGGAGGATTTTGTGGCGTAGCCCTCACGCCTGGGCATATGGTAATAACGACTTAAATGTGTTTTTACATCCCTGCTGCGGATACGAAAGTGTGTCTTTTTCATTTTTTGAAGTTTGTCGCAACCGGCAAACAGTGGACCTTACCTTGTTCTTGAATCGGAGCTGCATTGAGAAGAGCCGAGAACTTGATAATTTATTGGGGGACCTATATGACATTTTGTTTTCCCTTTACTACGTTAAATGGCCCTTTTGCAGATAAAAATTCTTCTGACTTTCCTACACAATCGCTTTACTTTTGATTATAAAATAGTTAGCTAGCGTTATTGTTTTTTTTATGTTTTTTTATAACATACAACGTCCCCAAATCGTTATAGACCTGATGGGTCTCTGTCGCTACCTATTTATAAATAAGTTGGTGTTAGTAGTTATATAGGTAAATATGTAGGTAAGTACATACCTAAAGTAGATGTTTATCTGATCTGCGTAATACTGCGTTGCGGTAATCAAACATTTTATTATCTTACAGGAGTTACGGTTATCTTAATTAAAATGTAAGCGTTTAAATTTCAACCTGCAAATAAGTTGTAGGCTTAGCGGCCTTTAAACTATGACAATTGCCATCTCCTGCTGTTAATTATGGTTTTACGAAGGGGCAATGTCGTATTTATATGAAAATGTACATTTATACATATGTACATATGTATGTTCATTGTTCAAATACAGCAATGGATCCTGAATAACGCGGCTGTATCTACAATTGCACGTCTTAGGAATTGGTGTATGGGCCTAGCTACATACATAGTTTAAAACTAATAACACTTCAACTCGCTTGGAACGAATTTCATTATTGGTGGTGATTTTCGTGCAAACACACCTTCTGGGGTTCAAGATATAATTCTTTAAAAGGCAGACTTCTATACGAAGTCAGTATGCAATTCGGGGCTAACTTCTTTTCGCCAGGTAAACCGATGCAAGCAAAAACACCAGATTCGATAGACATCTTCAGAACAAAAGGAGAATCTTTAAGTTCTAGAAAAGTAGAGAAAAGTTTTGATCTCTCCTCCTCCTGGTTTTGATTTAATAAGTAAATAAAGTCCTACATTTAATAAACGGCTAGATTGCTACAGTTCCAGATGCGTGGAAGGTAGCGGAAATGGCAATGGTTCCGAAACCTGGGAAAATCTCCTAACGACAAAAAATTAAACAGAACAATAGTGCTCCTTCCAATAATAATAATTTCAAATGCTTCTATTGAAACTCTTCCAACTGGTCTTGGAATAAAGCCGACTTCTACCTGACCATCAATTCGAATTTTAAACCAAACATTCCACAATTGACCAGGTTTATAGAATAACAAATTTAATTGAAAAAGCCCTTGAGGGAAAAAAGATTTGCTTTAGGGCTTTTCTCGACGTCTCCCAGGCCTTCGACAAAGGCACGATGGCTTAAAAAAACAAGCTGAGACAGGTCCTGCCGGAACACTTCTATAGGATCTTAGAATCCTACCTTGAAAATAGATTATTTCGTGAAACACGGAACTGAACACTCCGATTTCAAAAAAATCTCTGCCGGAGCTCCGCAAGGAAACGTACTTGGTTCAATTTTAATTTTGATGTACACTCGTGACATACCCCAAACTGAAGGCACCGTAGTAGCTATGTATGTTTGCCGACGATACGGATAGTTCAACAACAAGCTTTGGATAAAATCTGTGACTGGACAAAACATTGGCGCATTGTTCTCAACGAAACCAAATCGACGTATATAAACTTTACAAACAAGAAAATAAATAATCTACCGTCTTTATTAATTCGGTCGATGGACAACCATTGATCGACGACCCGAATGTTAACACGGCACCCGACAACTTTAAAGTAAAAACCGTATCCCTGTCCGAACTTCGAATGACAATAGGAAGGTTGAAAAATAACAAGGCTCCAGGGTATGATTTAATCACTGACGAAATTTTGAAGGAGCTACCAACAAAGGCATTAGTCAAGCTGCTCTACATTATAAACGCTTCTTTGATACTTTTATATGTTCCAAGGCAATGGAAAGTCGCCGAAGTCATTATGGTTCAGAATCCGGGAAAATGTACAAACGATAAGAAATCATATAGACCCATTTCGCTTCTGCAGATAACATCTAAGGTCTTCGAGAAACTTCTGATTAAACGATTACAACCAGTAATTGAAGAAAGACACTTGATCCCGGATCATCAGTTCGGCTTTCGGGTCAAACATTCCACAATCGATCAGGTGTATCGTATAACGAATGAAATCGAAGAAGCGAAAAAGATATCTTCTAGTCAAACAAGATTGCAATTGATGTACATCAGTGTTTGAAAAAGTAAATAAATATATGACCCAACAAGTCGATGGAATCCAGGGCCTAGCTTCTGAAAATGGCGACTGTTCAATGCCTTGTCTGAAGGACAGAAGCTTTCTCATGACAAGTTAAACTTTCAGACGTTTGTCAGACGCTGCGATTCGAACCTCGAACCCCTTGCTCCATAGTTTAAAACATTACCCACTGAGCCACGGCGCCCACTATCAGTGTTTACTTAGAAACAAATTCGTTACCCTTTTGAAGAACTTAATATTATAACTTTGAATAGCATTATTCATTCTTCGTTTTTGTGTTCCATAAATTCATAAATCGGTGTTGTCATCCCCCGTCAAATTCACACGTTATTGTTGTAAAATTGAAGCATTGTTGTTGTGTTTAAAGAGTAAATTGACCGATTAAAGCAACAGAAAAATCGGGGAAATTTTAATATCTCGTTGGCTCATTGATTTCTCTAAAATAAATTATGGAAGGATTTATCTTTTCTGCCAAAATCTGTCCAAAAAATACCCTGGCTAAACGTGTTTTAATAGGCACGAGCTCCTCGACAATGCAATTTACAATGATATCTTTTAGATACGTTAACCGTTCTTTAATTATGTCAAGGTCCATAATTTAAGAAGGTTTAAGCGCGTCCACAGTTGTATCTGAAGAAGAGGGAAGATCTTTGATGATTTGTATCCAGAAATGTGCAGGTTAACGATATTAGAATTTTCTTCCGATTGCTAAATTACCTGAGGTTCATTTAAAGCACAATGGATTTAATTCTCCGGCTTTGAATCTATAAGTGTGACCGAAGAACCATCATCTAGAAATGTGTTCTTTCACTTTATGGAGTAGCTGGTACAATTTAAAAAGTACTATGTTTCTATTCGTTACATGTACATTGCAGTTTCGATCGGATACAGAGAACATACATATGTATGTATGTACTTATGCAGCAACTGGTGGTGTTTATAAGAACAGCCATTTATGGTAGTATAGTTTTTAGGGATGACTGCAGCAAATGGGTACAGTCTCTCTTAGATCTCAACGGATAACAACCATTTGAGCTATGTACATGTTTTCTCAAGTAAGTACAACAGAGCATGTTTCGTTTCACAGGGGCCACGCCGTTCTACAAGCTGGCATATAATTCTAGACTGGTTTGTTGGTAGCAGCGGGACCTGGATGCTGATAGACTTTCGTTTCTTAATTCGGATGTATTCAAAAAGTTCATTTCGGTCACCTGGCATGCTTCTTTACCAACTCTGTACTACCAACTTGGAGATATTTACCGGCTGTTCTAGTAGCACGATGTGCATACCCAAGCTCATTTTTGATTTGGCAACTTCTGAATCAGCTGTTGTAATAAGTATGGGTTTTTAAGATCTGAAGCCCACGGGCCTACATAGAAGCAATCACATTTTGAAACAATAACGCATAAGTTGATTAGTGATTCTAGTTGGTCGGTTCTGATGACGCTTCAGATCTTATTCCTAACAATTAAATCGATAATGGAAACAGTGGACACTTTTCAGACCAACCAGAAGAAGTTGGAAGGTCTATATGCATTATGTGTCTTCACGAAATTTGTTGACTGCTTAGTGATGGGGTGTGTTCGGTTTGAGATTGGGCAACATAATGGCCAAGACTAGGTGCATTTACAGTTAAAGGTCCAACACAATTGTCATGTAGCCATTCGTTTTAGGAAATTAATAAGGAAACATTAATGCAACTGAAATGGTGCCAGTTATCCCACTTGACAGATATTATCGTCCTGCATGATATGGAATTGAGCTGACCTGTATTATTACTGTTAGGTAGACACTATGAAGTGGAAGGTTCGTGGCTTCGAAGATCAAAATTACCTGTTAGAGCGGGAGAATGACTTTTTTGATTATTTGCCTCGCCAGGCTTAGATGACTGTGACTTAGGCATTTTGGGCTTTATATAGCAGAGGGTATAACGTATAAATCTAATTGTATGTGAATGATAATAGTCTTCAGAAAGTTGTCAGGGATTTTTTAGCACTTAACACGAAGAATAGTGGCGTACATAGTTCTAAGCAAATACAGCAGTCAACACATGTACCAAAAACTTTGTGATCATGAAGGGAAGTCAATTTTGTTTACGTAGATGTTCTTCAATTGGTTCTAGCGGTACAGATGCTATGGTGGTTCGAATTTTCATAAACAATACAATCCAAAATAAAAAAATGTTGCGCAAGGTGAAAAACTTGTTTAACTCAATTTGTATATTCTAATTCATTTAATAATATTACAAGAAACTGTATACATGTAAATTTGTTTGAAATCCGCCCACGGCAGTGGCTACTTTCAACACTTCATTCATTAAGATCAATACATGATCGGAATACCTTCTTTGGTTTTGCTGATGTTGATTTTCAGTTCGCATTTGATAGTATGTATTCTCAAAAAGGTGTCTGATGTGTGCGTCTACTGAGGGTTATATCTATAGGGTTACATCTGTGGAGTTGGATACCGAGTAAGTTACACAATCTTTTTACATCATGGTTTTGATTCCTGATAAATTGGATGGCTGATCTACAGCGTAGGTCTTGACTAGGACCGGACCCGGCATAGAACTTTGAATTTGTGATACTCCAGCACTGACGCTCTTAAACGTTAAGTTTATGGCTTTAACCGGTACAAACAAGGCTCTGAGTTAAGAAATTCTGCATACATTTTACTTAATAATTAGGGAAACTAACCAACCCCTCAGCATTCCCGCAGTTTGTTGCTGCTGCTGTAACAAAAGAAGAACAAAGTGGAAGTGCACGGCAGAAATGACGAGAAAACATAGATCACACAGAGTCACGTAAAAGCACATGTGTGGTCTAGGTCTAGGAAGCACAGCTAAAAGGTTTCTCAGCTAGAGTCTGTAGATTATTAATCACTTGCCGTGACACAGCAACCATTAATTAGCTTATGTCGGCGGCAGCTAAATTCAAGCCTACGAATATCGTAAATTTTCGTATAACTCAGGGACAGGAAGTACCCAAGTTATTCACCTGCGTAGTCTTCGTTTGTGAATCAGGCAACCTTACCAAGGACGTATCCCTAGCTTTAACGCCAAACAAAACACAGGCATATGTACTAGGAACTGGCAAGTCCTTAGGGTCACTAAGGAGAAGAGCGAAGGTGAAACCGTAACATTCAGATGTTCAAGGATTACATCTTAGGCTAAGGGTGTAAACATTTCCTTAATTTTTCGCAAGTCCTCATTAGAATAAAAGGATCTTCGAGGTGAGTCCAGAGTTAAGAATCTGAAAACAAATCTGAAGACAGCCAACTCATCCAAAGTCTAGTGCTCAGCAAAGACAATTTACCAGACAGCTGACTTCATTACATCTAGAGCTAGCATCTCAATAGCAATAGCTAACAGAGAGCCTCAAAGGTCGAAGGCATCGAAGACTTGTCCAAGTCTCAAAAGCTACCCATACCACAAAAGAGGCTAAACATATTGGCAGTCTTACCAAATCCCCTGTTGAAGATGAAATCTTCCCAGAACTCCTTCAAAACGGTATCGTACAAATAACTCTACTTCTGATAAACCTTTAAGCTGACCTATAAGTCTGGGATTTTTTTTTGCAGAAAACAATGATAATCGCTTATATAAGAATCCACTTCATAAAAACCAATATGACTTTCAACCAGGAAAATCGACAACGCGTGCTCTTCCAGAACTTACCACGAGAATTGAGAAACCGGTCAAAAAAAAAATGCGATGGGCTTTGCGGAATGACCTTTCGCTAACATCGAACATGTCCAAATCTGAAGATGCATCAAAAACACAGAAGTAGATAATACTAAATGTAACTGGATAAAGAACATACTTAGCGGTGGAAATGTCAATGCTACGCTAGGCAGTGACAGAATTAGAGTTACAGCTGCGAAAGGTTACCCCCAGGGTGGTGTTCTATCCCCCCTGTTACGGTCGAACCCCAAAATTATGCTGTGGCTTTTCACGTCCATAACCACACCAGTTCTCACTAATGTAGGACAAGATGGTGATAAAACGAAACAAATGTCTACACGAGACAAGCTCAATAAATTTCCAAGACTAGCTTGTATATGTACTACGAGCGTAATGAGGACAACCCCCTACTGCAGTGCTAGAAGTTATCCTTAAACTTCCACCCTTACACCTTTTGATACAGAAAGAAATCGTTATTAACGTATTTATACTCATATCTGACAATGTTGAGTAATCCAAGCAAGCACATCTAGACATTGCCGCAAAATTAAACTCGGATCAACCCCTTGGAACCCCTTTCTTTGTCACTGCCCTGGGCTTATCCACCTTAGATTCAAATTTCTAGGGCGACACTTTTTCCGTGACCTCGAAGAATTAGCGAACAGACCAATAAATGAAATTTTTAGGTTCATCAAATCAACGGGATGGTTTGGTGGTCCACAAGATACTAATCAGCACTAGGGTTTACCAAGGGCAAGGGACTTTTTCCCCTTTGGGTATCACAATGGGTCTGTATTGACCTGAGTGTGGCGACGTGTTCTAGTCGCCGACCCACATACCTAACCTAACCCCTTGGAATTACATACCTTAACGGATAAATTTAACTTCAGTCAACAGAAAAAAACCTACATTTGCTAGGAACTCTCATGTAAGGTGCACATATGGATCAAAAACAGGTCAATGAGTTTGGGCTGGTGTCAACACGAAAACATTTATTTACACAAGCGTAACTCCGTATTTTAAGCTGAAATCTTTGCTATAGAACCACATACATATGTATGTCTGAGATATCAACAGATCTATAACAAATAAGAATATTTATATTCTTTCTCATAGCAAAGCTCCACTTTTAGCATTGCCCATATAGCAGACATACTAACCAAAGAAGGATTGGCATCGACCTTCATGGCCACTCTGTTGACTACCCATTAGCACTTCGAAATGTTATATTAAAAACTAACTGAAGACTAAAACTCACCATTACTGGACAAATACAGGAGGTATCACAGACAAGCTAAAATGTCCATGCCAAACATCTCCCTCACATATAACTAGAAGTCAGATTCGTATAGTATAAAGGATTCCTCACTTAGCATTGTCAAGTTAAAAAACACCTCACGAGTATGGGAATAGCTGAAGATAGCACTTGCAGAATGTGTAACGAGGACGAAGAATCATTAGAGCAGCAGAACACGTCATCATCACTTAGGAAAACTCTACCTTAAAGCAAAACACATATCTGCTTGCTAGATCTACTTGGATTCAACACGAACTCGGGTATCATGAAAGAGTTCTAATTTTGGATTCACGTGCTCCTACCTCAGATATGTATTAATCTAATCTAATTTAATATGTTCTTATCATATCACTAGTGAAAACGTAGCGTTGACGGGCTTTGGAGACGGAGATTCAACGACGAACTATACAAACTGTACATCGACATCGACCTAATCAGAAAAATGCGCATCAGTCGTTTGAGATGGCTAGGACATGTAGAGCGATTGGACACCAATGCTTCGGCCCGTAGAGTCTTCGAATCAAACTCGGAAGGACAACGCAGTAGAGGAAGACCTCGCCTTAGGTGGTGCGCACAAGCAGAATGGGAGCTCAACCGACACATATTTTGTAAGGACATGTATAATTATTTGTCTACATATGTATATATCCATATTACGTAAATGATATCTAGAATTCTTAGAATGAAAAAAAAAAGAAATCTAAAATGAGGAATGAATTCGGCATAATCCTCTTCTAGGGCTACTAGCATCAGCAAATATATCTTTAATAGGAATTTCCTTACTAAGCTCAGGAATATGGAATATGCACGTTCATGCAACCGATATTTTCCAATAATGACAAGTATTTATCAAGGCTTGCACTGCCAATATTGTTAAGTCCAAGAGAGATTAACGAAATCAACAACAATTTTGGTCGCGGTGGTACCTGTATATTTTTTTATATTTACTACTGAAATCACTAGTTACAACTATTATTAAGATATTCTTAAGTATTTGCAATAAAATATATGTTTCAATAATGACCACTGAGTGACGTTTTCGGTCATCTGACTCGATTTTCTACTTTTTATTTTTAGTTTAACACGTGTGTTATTAACATTGCTTCCAATTGTTTCTAACACAGAGAGATATAATCCTATAAAAAATCCACTACGGCCATGGAAAGGTGATAGTATATTACACGATCCGTTCCAGATAGATTGTAACTTTTCTATCCATGTTAGAAAATATTTTTCTGAAATGCTCAGAACAACTCCATTGTACTACCAGAAATCAAGACACAGTATTACACATTTAACTGAAGTTATTTAAACTTTAGAAGAAACCCAAGAATGCGCTTCAGTGGCTCACAGCACTACCATCTACTAGTGATCTAAAGAATCGTCACTCTCTCCCCAAGCGTAGCAGACTGTGGTGTTTTGGTGTGAGAGCAAGAATTTCCCTGATTGCTTACGTTTGAGAGCATATAGTTGGTCTGCCTGTATCCTGAAGAACCGTGCCATACACATTTGTGTTTGTGGGAAGCCCAGGTTCAAGTCCTGATGAATCATCCTCTGAGCCGCCTTTTCCAAAATCATCGGAGATCATTTCCTACAGTCTCAGTGTGGCCGGAGACCCTGACGAGAGTCAAAAAGTTCAGCCCTACGACCGAGTTCTTTTTTTGGTACGAGTTATATGGTTGAGCAAGGCCTTAAGAGCAGGCTAACGATCGCAGACAGGCGCAGATACTCCGACCACGATTCCTATTTAATATAGATCTCCGCAGAGCTATCCTTGCCTAACAAATAGTGAAGATTAGTGTTGTCAGTCTCCACGAAGACACAAGTACCGGACCCTTAACCGCCTATGACAATTCGACTATAGCACAGTCCAGGCTCAGACTCTAGAGGAAGACAGTTCTGAACACAAGGAAAGTCGACTTTTAATATGCTCACCAACCGAAATTCCAGTTTATGCGTCAAACTAGGGTCGTTATCGAAACTCCAGTTCAGACGACTAATCCCAACAAGCTACGCAGTCTAAAACACTATGTAAATTGCTTTGATAGTACACCCTATGAGCATCTAGAGGATAGGCGGCCACATACTTACCCATAAGAAAGACACCTTCACTAAATAACCAACGCATAAGCTAGAAAAGGTATAATCCTTTATGGCTAGATTCCTGAAGTTCTGGCGGACAACTAAAGAAAGAACACTTGACCTTTAATCTAATATGCATATGTACATATATATTCAGTGCTCCATACAATCTTACAGACTGACCTATCAGTTTTACTACATAATAATATATGTACATATGTATGTTTATTAATAAACGTAACGTAACGTCGTACCTTGGCATTTTGGACTACATCCCAATTCTACTATGTATATCCAATTCACGATTGCATATACCTTCCCCTATTCTTTAACAGTTCAAATTCAACGAAGAGTGATCCCAATAGATATACATATATCAATAGATCCTAGTCGTTCATTGTAAAAGTCTCGATGATTCCTGAACATAAGGATGATGTAAGGAAGCAAGTTTTCACTTCAAGAAATCGAATACTCATCAGCGATAGAAGTGGACGCAAGAGTCACATGAAGAGTGATAGTCGTGTTAATACCCCCAAAAAAAATTTTCAAATAGCACTTAACTTGACCACACAAGGCAAATAACATAGATCAGAACCAAGACGATGCCAATAAACAATTCTTGAAGCAATTAAAAAGAAAAGAGTTGTTTTTGGTCAGTACGCCAGATGAGACGGAATATTACAATGAAGTCTCACGTCAAACAAAAAATTAATGGAGCTGTTATTGAGCAATCTTGGATTCCTTTAGGAGTGTCAACTTTTTTTAGTCCTGCAGATTGCCTTCTATTACTAAGATGTTGATATATGTAAAGACGGTACAATTGCATCCCGAGTATGTAAACTAAACTTATAGATAACAACATTGTTTTTTAGTGCTTGGTCGTAAATAAAACCTCGTTTGTTCAACAAAAACTCATTTAACTTATCCATTTTTTGCCGTGAGATTTAAAACGGCAATTTAGAAGCGTCCAAAGGGTGGCGATATGGGCTGCAAAACTCAGAAACTGGATGGACTATACGACTTTTTGATTAAAGAAAATCACATGATAAAAGTTTTTGAATGAAAAGTGCAAGGAACAATATATGGGTAGGTAGAACGGGATCGGCACATGTCCAGCCAACACTCGGATCACTACTGGATCCATTGTGAGCTCCTGTAGCAGGTTTATCTGAAAAACAAATGCTAAGGTTAGTTATTAGATTTGAGGTAGCTACATGAACTCCCTGAACCACCCCGAAGTTGGTATATACATATTTCAGGATGGTTTATGGTGACTTTCCTGACACGTCGCCTAGGTCTTCGCATTGATATTCACTGATTGCCTCTTTTCTAGTTCTAAGGTGCCAACACATATTTTTATACGAGGATTGGTGATCGTCGTTGATGCAAATATCAAAGTTTCTTGCCAGCATGTAATTTGAAACAAGTTTGAATGTGATTTATATTGAAAAATGTCATTGTGAACAATAATGTGAGCGTCAAATTGGTATTTATGCCCTATCCTTAGGTTATATTAAGTTTGATACATTGTTTGTAGCATAGAGAAACAAGCGAGATAGACCCTATAAAGTAGTATTTACATGTATAATCATGATCAGCATCAATAGAGAAAACGATTGAGTCATGTTCATCTGTCCGTCCGTCGGTCTGTCTGTATGTCACCAATTTTTGGGCCTTAAATTTTGAACTAGAAATATGAAATTATCTAGGCTTCTGAGAAATAGAAGCAGTGCAAGTCTAAAAATTGTTGAAATCCGCCCACGACCTCGCCCACTTTTTCTTAACTTCACTATTTTTTATGAAATCGAAAAGTTTTACTGAGACAAAATATTTAGATATTTTAATTCTTTACAATTCGTCTATACATCAATTATAGCCATGGCCACTTTTTGGAGGCGTTTTCATCCAAAAACCAATTTTAATGAAATGTTGCATGAAACATCAAGAAACAATTGAGAATATCGGTGTAATTTGAGAAAAAATATGGCATGCAACCGCGGCCACTTCATAGAGGCTACATAATAGGGAGAATAGGGAATCACACGACCCGTTCCAGACGGGTTGTAGCCTTTCTGTAAGTTTTTTTAACAAATTCGTAACTTATTTTCCAAGTCGAAATAAAAAATGATATTCTTTTGGATCGGAAAATGAGGATAGAGGAGCGCTAATACTAAAATTTGAAGGAAGGATCTATTTCAACCGAAATATACATACATACATACATATATACATACATAGTTTCCCAGAGAAAACTTCTATTTTTCTTTTTGGCACTTAATACTACCCCTTTTGCCGTCTTGCCCGTCTTCTTGATGGCGACTCATACTTTTATGTTACTTTTTTAACAAAATTCCGTAGACGATATCATGTTCAATATTGTGGCCTATCAAATCTGACGATACAATAGACGATAGTCGATTGAACCAAAATACATATGTGCTGCCAACTGTCAATTGTATCGATAAGACTCGATTGTATCAAGTTACGTGGGAAGGGAAGTGTCACCGCAGTCTAAGCAGAGGCCATCAGTTTCTAATCGCATTCGACTACGGTGGACCGCCACGACTTTGTGGTCGGTATTGATCTCCGGAAGAGTGCTTAGTTGGGTTTGTTAAGTGCCAGGATTTGTTTAGTTTTGGCGATATCATATTTATCCAGTTGTTTTATAATTATTTGTAGTTGTTGCGTTTGACCTTTATTAAAACTGATTTTTACAAAAATTAGACAGAAAAACAGTTGAATTGCTGCTCATAAAGTGAAGTTCCCAAACAAAATGTCAGGGAGATATCTTGGGGGAAACCACGACAATATTTCCATCAGAATATCATTCACGATACCTATTTTTTCCGACGGAATTTTTTATTCCCTATACCTACGTTTTGTATGTACATACACTAAAAAAAAGGCAACATTTCGGGGGAAATATTACTCCCGATAGAGGTTATACACAGAACATACATATAACGGTTCTATGTACAAATGTACATACAAAAAAAAAACACAATTCTTCTTTTTCGTTCGCCGGGAACTGTTCATTCGGTACTTACAAATGAGGACTTAATTTAGACCGCTCACAGGCATGTATCAGTATCAATAGGTTTAAAATCTGCTCAGACAGGATAGATTAAGCTTATATGCACAATAATTGGACTGTATTCCTCCGTTATAGCAACAATCCCAAGGGTAACCTGTGTCAGTCATTCTTCCATATTTAAGCAGAAAATTTTGTTTAAGAATGTAATTATATTATAGAACATTGATTTAGCATTGCAAAGAGTTACAAGTATGTTCTAAAGTGTACACACAGGATCTTCAATCAAGTGCTTCCACGTTAAATTTCACGGTATTCTTGAACTTTTAATTTTAAAGCTACTATACGGTGGGTGCTCAAGTGATTAGTTGGACTATAGAGCAAGGGGTTCAAGGTTCGAGTCCCAGCCAAAACGCTTGAATGTTTTTCACATACCCACCTCCTGCGAGCGTCTGACATATACCCGAGAGTATAACTGTCGGACACGATTGTGAGAACCTAGGCCCTGTATTGTAATTTGTATTTTATTTGAGTATAGTTTAAGAAAATTGAACAAAGTACGCAATATGCACATAGGAATTTGGAAAATTTTCTACTAATATTGTATAAATTTCGCATAGACATTTCGCAAAGGTCGAACTTTGTTCGGTCGTTATTACTTAGACCTCAAGGATAAGGTCAATGATCCACAAACATAATTAAAAAAATTTTTAAATAAAATATTTCCAAAAAAAAGGAGTAAATAATCTTTATAATCCTCGGAATGGTTATTATTTGCAACCATTTCACATGTACCTAAAGGAGGAAATGAACTAGGCTTAAACTATTTCACGTCCACAGTTATTATACATACGTATGCATATATTATTTTATGTTTATACTTATACATATGTAGGTACAGACATTACTAATTAACAACTGCTCTCTGTATACACGTCTATGGATTTTTAAACGTTAATTTTATCTTGCACTACCAGAGTTGCATTACTTTCTTTAAAATAATTTGGAAACACAACCGTTTTTTGGCACACCATTCTGTGTGAATGTGAATTTACATGAACATACATACATATGTACATATCTCATCTGACTTTAAAATAAAATAATTTTTAGAAATGATATCATTGTTCCATATGTACAAATGTTCATTTCCGTTTTTTCATAATCTAAACAATTAATTACAATTGATTTAGTCTCTGATTTTCGAATTTATCGGTGTAATTTACATGGCACCACAATACCATTTAGTGTTCTATCTTCAAAGAACAAATAAGTACGTACGTAATCATCAAAGATAAAATAGCTATTACTAAGATTAGAAATAATCTATAGTTTTAAAAAAAATATACATTCATCGAAAGGTGAACATAACACTTTCTCTTCGTTAATTTTATGCTAATATAATGATCTCACTCAATAAAAAATGGTGTTAGTGTACTGCCTGAGATAAGTGGGTGTGTCTAAAAAATGTCAGCATTTGGTAACATCCCTTGAGATATCTACAATATCTGTGCTACATTTGACCAATAAGAAAATAGTAAGCCACCAAATTAATCTTTGACATCTCCAGTAAAACAACAAGTTTTCATTCAATTTTTTTTAAACTATGAAATAAAAAAAAATGTAACACACACACATACGACAGCTTTCAGTTTGATTTTTCGCCATGCTGGTGACCTAAAATGCCTCTTGAAAGCAGTTTAGACCTAATTCACATAGTTAATGATTGTATACAGTGGGTAGTAATACAGTTAGGAATTAATTACATGCACCTACTAACTATATAGACACGCACACTAGTAAAACGTTAGCACATATTCTCTTACTATACAATCTAAACAAATACAACAATATTTTTTATCTTAGCAGGTATATCTCGGCTTGGAAGAATATAATTAAAATGTGTGAGAAAAATATTACTTGTAATTTGTCAGAAGATTTTCGTGATCATATGAGGGTTCCATCTTTGGTTGTGGTTAAAATAAACCATTTTCCCTTTTGCAGTAGATACCAAACGTTATTTTGGATTAATAGTTGCGCAAAAAATCTACAAAATGCCAAATCCTTCTAATTGAGCCTTGAGAATAAACCCAAATTGTACAGTGAATTAAATCACACACTACCCACAGATAGGTAAATATTAACTAACTGTTGTGTATTGATGTTTGCACTTTATTTAATCACTAACTTTGATTCGTTTTTAGTAGATTCTCGTATTCAACACATTTCTTTGTTTTCACCCGCACTTGGTTCACAAAATTTGATATCGTCTACACAACAAAGCCGTATTTTAATTTTACAACAAAAAACGCAACAGCGGCTTGGACAGTGAAAAAAATATACAAAGGAAGGTTTTACATGCAATCATAAGAATGAGATTAAAAACAAGAATTCAAATTAAACTACAGCGCTTCGAATACGCGTGAACGATCGCGGAACGTCTTCCCAAGACTAAATTTTTTTTCTGATGGACGAAATCAAGGGCTATTAGAATTTACATACCATCCATCTATTTACCTGGAAAGTAACAAATACCTGCATACTAAGAAAGAACAGCCTTTGGTCAACGTAGGTGGAAGGGAAAGCAACAGGCAGACACTTGCTAGGGGACGACTACGGTAAGCTAAGTTCACATGGCCGAACACAGATGCAAACTGTATGTACCGACTAATCGCTACTCAGTCGCATAGGAGGTGCATCGAGAAAAAGACAGATACAGTAAACAGTATCTTTCCAGATTTTCCATTCCATCTGACTGAGAGAGTTAATGCCAAAGACTGGTACACAATCAGAGTGAACAGATAAAAGTGCTATGTCTGGAAGGGGAAACATATTCAGCTTCCCAATTGGTTGGGTTGCTTAAGATACGGATTACAGAAAAAAGAGGCAACAAACGCGTTCGCCTTAAAACAGTGTTGGTACGATCATTTCTCAAACTAATTAATTCTATAGGGTGCAACGAAAACTTATCGCACTGATTTATTCAACTATGACTTCAAACTTCTCTTAATACCTAAATACAAAACGTAAATAGTAAATCAACGATTTTCATTTTTCAAAGATAAAGAAGAACAATCATAAATGTCAAGCTTATCAGTAATATTTTTTATATATATGTATATATAATATTTATTTATATAATTATTTAATTTATTTAATTTACCACACTAAGTAAATGTTTATAAGTTATACGAAGTACGACTGAACATGTTCTAGCAAATTGAAGAAGGTTCAAGTTGCCAAATTGATGCAAAAGAAACGCTTTAAAACAATTCATTTTCTTTTTGTGAAAAAACAACTTTAGCTTCACCCAGTTGTAAAGAATCATAGTAGTGAAGCAGCACTTTCCATGCTCGTCAGGGCGTGTAATGTGTCGGAATAAGTTTCGCTGGCACTGGCACCTACTGCTGCATCGACATTGAGATACTTGAGGTGACGGGTTAGCATGTAAAGATCTCTCAAGAGACAGTTCACATACATATATATAGTGGTAAAAAAATATAAATATCTTATTGTAGTAGTTTAAAATATATCCCAAACTTTGAGGAATATCAAAACATCTGATCGATTTGTAAGAATTTGCATTTCGTAAAATTAAAGTATGAACACAAGACACAGCAAATAGGGGACCGTGAAGTGACATAATATCATAATATAAGAATTGTTCAACCGTAAATTGGAGAAGGGTTCATCCAAATCGTGCAGGTCTCACGTAGGTAAACTTCCCACAGAGAGAAAACCACATTTGGTGCTCAAGTAAATGGGGGAAAATGACCTAAAAACACATTTAAAAATATGAAGTAAATACACAGGCAAAGTAAAAATACAAAGTTGTGATATTTTGGTTCACTGAACTGCAGTCTAGAGTATCATACAAAGTTCTGAAATACTTTCTGTTTCAGTTTGTTTTGTTTAGTACGCTCTCATTGAATGCATCTGGATGAAAATAGATAAATTGCAATTTGATTGCACACGTGCTCTAAAGAAACAAACGTAATATTACATTTTTAGCAACCTTTCGTCTTGATGATTCGTAGTTTAGAATATGATTATAGTTATAAATATGATCCAAGTTTCTCTCCCTAAATAGTAAAATGTTCACGAAATAATAAACATTTTCTTTAACAGCATACAAACGTACACATATTATACATACATTAATACATATGCAAGTACACATTGTATTTTGTTCAATGTTATCTCTAAGTTTACAATTATTTGGCGTAACAGGACCGTTTAGGTCTAAAATAGTGTACAGTTTAATACTCTTTACAAAGGTGCATTTTTTCACGGTACGAGTATTCATTTATTTTTCATTCTACTGTAGGATTTTTATTAAACCTTAGCATGACGTGATGCCAAATATCAATTGGTTGTAGCGAAATCATGAATAAAACAGTGCAGGATCTCTAGTTTCTTAAATTAGCATGTTCGATTGATTCGTAGCACCGCATTGTTTGATTTTTATTATAAATTTATTGTTGGTAGATTTTTAACTTTTATAATTTTTTAAACAAAGTAAGTAAAGAACAGTTTTCCTCATTAGACCCAATGCGTTCTTATATGTTAATGGTTTCCTTCTTTATATTTTTACGTAAAAAGAAATTATGTTAAGTTATCATCCTGGTAATTAACATTTTTCTAAACAATAGATTATTATAAACGGAAGATTGGTGCGTAGCTTATGTACTAGAGTTAAAATGACGCTAAAATAACAATTAATTGGCAATTTTGTAAAGACTGCTAGCAAAACCCCGCTGTAAATCGTGCCCTGGCGCGGAAAGAGAAAAGTAATATGTTTTTAAAACACTTTTTCTCATTTTATATCATCGAAATGATGAAATCAAATACATAATTTACAAAGAAAAAGTGTGACCAATGAATTAAAAGCAAACTGAATATTACAGAAAATAAATGTTCGGCGCGAAAAGTTGGTTCGGAAACATATTTTACTTTTCCATTATACATTTAATCTTAAATTAATTAATTCCAGACACCCGCTAGCCCAAACTTAAGCAATAAGTCTCTGATGTAGATATAACAAGATGCTACTCTTGAGCAGTCTTGTATTCTTTTATACTATATAATTTGTTTTTTTTTTCACAGGTCGAGTTCTTCAAAGCACCTGGAGATGACTTGGTAGAGACAGATACCAACTCATCTCTAAAATTTGGACGTAAGTGTATAAACAAAAAGAGTTGTCCTTGAAGGGAGCTTAAGTGCGATTTCCGGCAAGTTCGTAGTTGCTTAAATTTTCACTCTTCGACAGATCCTGCAAAAAACGCAAGAAATCTAAATTGATATCCATAATCTTTTTACCAATTTCATGGTCGCATCTGAATGCATTTACAGAGGCGAGTTATACAGAGATTTGTTTAATTGTAATTTTTTCAACAATGCACTTAAAAGGATGGTGCGAAACTCACAAGTAAACACCGAAGGCACAATCTTTCAAAAGTCAGTGCAACTTTCGCTTATGACTAGGACACACAACATCGACGAATCAAACAGAATGTCACAATCGACAACTATAATATTCACCCATACATCATATGTATCCACGCCCATTTTTGAGGGCACCCTCATTGAACAACCGTATGTGTGTATTGTAAACAATCTGAATATTTAAATATTTGGTTTTAATAAAGTTTTTCGATTTCATAGAAAATTGCGAAGTTATGAAAAGGTAAGCATGAAGATAATAATACTCGTACCTATTAATGCTTTGTTGGAGCGCCGGAGTTCCAGTTTTGGTCAGATCTATTTTGTGATGACCCCGCAACCAAATAAGGTGAATTTCTATGCATTCTCATTTATTTATACTGAATATACTGATACTTGTCTATAATATCTAGTGGAACAGATATTGGAAGCATGTGGAACAATATGTCTATTGCTACAATTGGAATGGTCCTCAGGTCTCCACTAATGCAAGTACAGGCCTCTGAATTTGAAACAGAACTTCCCATTTTTCCAAAATTCGAGTTTCTTAAAATAGACCACCTTCCAACATCTTTTAGTCCATTACATTAAGAGAGCTTATAGAGGGCTTTTAACAGATAATTCCTTAGCGCATTCCTGAGATAGCGATTGCAACGTCGTCTGTATAGGCAATTACCTTGCACCCTTCTTCATGCACTTCCGAATTGAGTCATCGTCCAACTTTGAGTTGATGCACCTGTTAATAAGTAATTAGTTGGACAGTGCGCTTTTCCGATGTTCCACAGTACCTAATTGCGTTTTGGTTCGAACTACCTAAATGCCCAGGAACACTACCAAAGTATATTCCTTGCAGTCAAAGGATTTTTCAACCAATTTACTAGTGACTGAAATATATTTTTTTATTTACTTTTATTATATGCATGTTAAGATGCTGACAGAAGATTTGGACTGACACTCCAAAGTCTAAGACCTTTAGTAGGTATAAAAAAAATCATTTTCGTTCATGGTTAGACAATGTGAACCAAATGCACGGAACTTTTGAAGATAACAGTTAACCATGGAAGGATTAGGTTAATATTTCGTTGAAGGTTGGCAGACATTATATAAAGCGTCTAGCCCAGGATAATTAAAACTTCGAGTTTGAAATTGGTGGTCGTAGTGGTTACCCTAGGAGATTGGAGGAGGAGGAGCGATCATGCGATCCGTTTGAGACGGATTGTAATACATTTACATATGTTCTTGTCTATTCTAAGTGTATAGTCTTATCGTACTTATCTCATAGGGTATATATGTAGTTTCAGAAGTCAAGAACTGCTATAATACAGATATCACCGCCATCCCAGAAGTGCGATGCGCAAAAGGCCGATAAAAAACTGTGACATCTATTATGTGGATTTGTTGTAAGCGGCAGACTAAGGCAAGAAGTCTTGAGCTTTCGGCAATAAGTGAGCGTCTTGACAAAGCTAAATTCACCAACATTAGCATATGGGCGGCATGAACCCCCACAGATGATAAGGACGACGCCACCAAAGAAATGTTTCTACGAGCTCCTAGACAAAACCTAGGGGCAATGCCCTAATTATAACTCACTAAAAGTTCGTCTTAGGCGATTTTAAAGCAAAGACATAGCGATCCTCACAAGGCATGCCTCCAGTACTACTGGACTAAGACTTGTTATATTCTTTACACGGATGGAAGGGGCCTACTGTTTAATGCCGTGTCCGAAGGACAGTTTGTTATTTGGGAAGTTTTTTCAGGACAATTGTACGCTCGAATGCTTGTCAGACGTTCGCGAGAGGTGGGGCCTTGAAAAACTTTTAGGTGTTCCGACTGGGATTCGAACCTCGAACCACTTGCTCCATAGTCCAACGCACTACCCACTGAACCACGGCGAAAAGGGACTTCGTGGCCGGCTATGATCCAAACTCACATCACATCCTATGGGGCAGCAACGATACAAACACAAGAAGTGAGTCGTTGTTAGAATTCATAATTGGAAGTACCTTCAATACTGAAAATACTGGGTCAGATTAAAAACCACTTTCATCACAAGAAACAGACACTAAATTTCGGGGGTGGTAGTCAAAGATTGGAATTTGCCCAGAGCGCGGTGACTATCGATTCGAAGATCTCGGCGACTTATCGGAAAGGGGAAATCCTGAAATTTAAACAACCTCGGTGAAACCTCGGCCCTACCTTTCTTGATTTTCAGTTTTTTATAGCTAAGCCAATCTTTTTAAAACTGTGGGTGGATGGCTTCTTCATTGACAGGTTCTCTTTTTGTCATATCATTCTCTCTACTTGATGTCCATTAAGTAGCTGCTGTAAATGCTTGTTATATACATCTACTATTTCCATGCTTCGGCGACTAGGCTTCCTTCACTGTTTCAAAGAGCCTGCGTTCCGTGCTAAAGCTAGTTTCCAGCTATCAGCTGCTTGGCTTTCCTAAAGAATAATAATAAGAATTCCTTGAGCTGGGAGACTGCGTGGGCCCTTTTCTTTTTACTCAAGATCTTTTTTCCTCCCTTCTTCCCTTGCTGCTTTTGTTTTGCGCTACAGCATTTGTAGTTGTGCATTTTTTGTCACCTTTTTCCGACGTACTCGTCCCCATATCAAGGTCCCTTTTTAGGTAGTGGTTGGTAGGCAATGGTGGTCTCGGCTAACTTTTTGATAACATCGCGATACTGGTTCCACAGATTGTTGGCGTTTGTGGATTATGAATGCACATTGGAGAGTCTTTCAGGCACCTTTAAGCACTTGGTCGATTTGGTTGGCGGTTAGACCTTCTGGAGAAAGTCAGGGTAGTGGGATACGTAACCTTGAAAACCTAGTGCTACTTATCTCCGCATTACGAGCTGCTGCAAAGTCGATTAATCGGAAATCGTTGTATGTTGTCGTACCGTGGAGGCAGTGCTTTCCGACTAATCCGCCGAAGATGTTTTCCATACCGATTTTGGCATTGAAGTCTCCGAGTATGATTTTGACATCATACTCCGGACAGGCTACATAGGCGCCGTCCAAGAAGTCAAAAAACTAGTTAGCTTCGCCTGCAGAGGCGTGTGCACATGTTATGCTGATGTTCTGATGCGGATCACAGCCAGGGAATCGCTGATTGGGTTAAAGTCAATTATCATTGAACGATGGCAATTTCCCACGATGAACACACGGACGCACAACCCCCAATCTGGAGAGCCAGTTCCTTTTGTTGCACACAGGACGGTTAAGAAAGCTATGTCAGTAACCCGCTTCGTCCAATAATCAGACTTAGCCCAAGTAAAGCGTAAAGTTTAAACAACATTAAACATCTCGAATGCATTCAATAATTAGAACACCTTCCATCGCAGAGCGAATTCTTCCACTGCCATTCGAATGAAAATAAAAGTGCCTTTGTTTGCTTGGTTAGCGTGGTAGACTATTTAGTTTTTTATCTAGAACGAGACATGTGTATGTACGTATCAAATCAGAGAACCTACTATAACACTCGACTCTCATGTCATGTCAGCCGTGAGAACATCTCGTTTTTAAAATACTTAATTTTATTGCAGATCAGCCAAACTTAAAAATAAATGCAATGACGATGTACGTTTCCAGTTATTCATAAGCGAGCATCTGGAAACATATTTTGGTGGTTATCTTTAAATTCCTACTCAGTTCATCAAATTTATAATCTCTTTCGAATACACAAACGCATTGAAGACAGTCCTGTCTAAAATTCAATGCATGAAAAAAAACATCATCGTTCAATCACAATTTGTCAATTAAACACAGATTCTTTAATTTAGCCACATTAGTATGTACCAACCCGCATAACATTTAATAACCTGGCGCTTATTTCCATAACAAAGCCACACGTTGGCACTGCATATTATTCCTTTTAGTACAGCGGACGATCACGAATGCTACACATCGATATAATGCCTTTATCCGATTAAAAAATACGTTTGGAAACAAAAATAAAGTGTACGTCTTTGCTGCACGTATCTGCATCTATAAGTTTGTTCTTTCCTTGAAATTACATGATGTATTGTCAGCAAAAAAAAAATAGCAAAAATTGTTTGTTCATAGGTACTCTTTTCCAAAGCTTTTATATCATTTCTCAAGACATAATTAATATCCTATCCTATGCCCCCTCCTACGTAGGCGTTATGAAGTGGGTGTGTCCGCATGACATTTTTGTCGAATTGCATAGATGTTGTTGAATGTTTATTATGCTTCATTCAAACTTTCATCAAAATCATTCATTTTCGCTTTTGATATTGATCACGAATATATTTAGTATCTCATAGGATCTTTCTCGATAAATTCTCTACTTTTCAAGTTATGTATCAAACTTAATATGGCCTTAAATAGGGTATAAATACCGGTTAAAAAAAAATGCTACTCATCCCACTATATAGAGTCTATAGTGAATCTATGCTGAAGTTGACCGTACGTGCATTCACATAAGTAAAACCAGACGGAATTGGCAGACAATTTTTTTTAATTTTATTTAATAATTTGTTTAGTTTGACTGAAATCACAAATTCCATGAAACCAGTACTTACCTTTTGGATGAACATAGGTGCAAGCAAAAATAACTAAAGGTCAGATACGATGATCTTCTTTTATTATTACCAGTTTTTTTTTCGTAGACCCTCCACCTTCTTTCAGATACGCACCAGGATAAATATTGCTCTTATGCACCAAAATATACCTACACAACCAAGAGAAAACCACTGCAACATCGCTTTAGAAGGGCTATGTGTTAGCTGCACCAATGTAGGATGGACCTGTTGTAATAATAAACTCGATCATAAAAAACATGGGCGTGTAGCATTAGCTGCTCCTATCATTTATTAATCTTTTATTTGATAAGAAACTTCCTTAAGGTGCAGTAGAAATCTTATCAGAGATTGGCCTCAGGGAATTTCAGTTGTGGATATGTGTTTTGCAAATCGAGATAATTTAGCCTATGGAATTAATAAGTTGTTAAGGAAACGTGGAAATCTGTGAGTCAACTAATATTTACATTGATTTCAAGTTTATAAATACCAGACCGTACGTACGAGGCGAGGCAATTTTGGCTGGATATATGCAAGTCCCCATCCAGAGATTATATGTAGAATGCACGTGAAAGCCGATGGATGTGAAAGATGAATGTTGTATCAGAATGATTTTATTTAATCTTACAATGTGTATTCCCTATCTAAAGGTTAAGTTTGATACACATTTAGTTTACACAATACCGTAATAATTGAGATAGACCCTATGAAGTCTATATGTACATATGTATGTATGTACATGCATTCTTGATCAGTATCAGTATCAATTTGGACTTCTTGGGTTTTCCAGGATCTTTCAAAGTTTAAAAATTTTGTCGACTGTAGACTTTCCTGCCCTGACAGTGTTGACGAAGGGTTTCAGTAGTTTACAGATTTTATCACAGATTTTGTCTTAGAAGCGATTTTTAAGAGACACATATCTCTACTATGGCTCAAATCAAGGATTCTTTTTTATTGGGGAATGGCCAAGGTAAGGCCCAAAAACTGGTGGCATACGAACAGACGGATGGACGTAAATGGCTCAATCGTTTTCTCTGTTGATGCTGATCAGGAATATATACAATTTATGGGGTCTACATCGAATATTTTTCTACGTTACAAACTACTTAATACACCTTTAGGATAGGGTATAAAAACGATTGAGCCATGTCCGTCCGTCCGTCCGTATCTCACCAGTTCCTTCTTGTTGACTGCATATACTTGGTTTTGCAATCATTTATCATTAAACCTATTTTTACAGCTTCTGTTTCAATACTAGAGGATGCCCCAGTGACAGCCCGCTGTGTTCTACCAATAATATCAATATTGTCGGCATACGATAGTGGGTGCACAGACGTTTGAAAGATTGTACCTCTATTGTTGACTTGTGAGTTTCGCACAATCCTTTCAAGTAAAATTTTGAAAAAATCGCATGACCGCGCATTTCCTAGTACTTTTTTCGACATCAAAGTCTCGGTGCCACCTGCATAGGCGAACGAGATTGCTAGGGACGCCAAAGTTAACTGTGTTTCTATAGATGCTGTCATATCCTCCCTTGAAATCGATAAAGAGGTGGAGGGTATCGATTTGGACTTCTTGGGTTCTTTTCAGGATCTCTCCAAGTGCGAAAATATTATCGATTGTGAACTTTCCTGGCCTAAGTTAGTACTGATAAGGATCCGATCATGGTGTTGAGTAAAGGTTTCAGGCGTTCGCACAGAATGACAGATGGGATCAGAATGGCGATTGATCGGGAAACTACTGACTACCCAAAACGTGGATTGGGCCAGTAGCGCAACAATCAAGTTCGTAATTTAGTGCTTGCTTTACCTCCTCGGGCCCCTTACCCGGGCAACTGCATGTGTAAAGCCTTAGACATGTAGCCTAAAATTCCAAGTGTGAGACTTTCTAGGGTCTTATGCCTGGACTAAGTAACCTGGGCCAGCAATCCGTGTTATCGAAAATTCTTAAAGCTACGGAAACCGACACAATGCCTCGGATAAGGACTAATAACACGTTGACGACCCTCGGGTATTGTTTCTGATTGGTTTCTGAAACGGGAAGACGCTCCTTGACTCCCAGAGTGAAGGGCCTCAGAACGACAAATTCCCTCAACTGGAACATGAGTTCATGTGATATAGGTTGGACTTATTGAGGATGGTTAGATGCGGGCGAGAACCAATCCCCAACGCGTAGCACTGTATTACTCTACTCCGGAAGACATACTCCGGAAGCCTCCGTAGATATGGAGTTGGACTGCTACACTTACAGCACGCAGAGACCTTCTACAACTAGTTAGGAACTGATACTGAGATAATGCAACACTCAACGGCGACATTGTCATTGTGATGGGGGACCTGAATGCCAAGGTAGGCAACACCAACAAAGGGCTCCAACATGTTATGGGACGGCACGAACTAGGCAACCGCAATGACAACGGCGAAAGATTGGTTAACTTTTGCACAAAGCCTGCCATAAAATTAGTTGAGTGTCAACTGACACTCTTACGTACTACTGCCGTTCGAAGATCTAACGACACAAGAAAACCTAGGTTCACCAAAAAGCTTATAGGTGGTCTGACAGAAGTGTCCGTAGAAATAAATTACCGAATTCGCACCATAACCCCCGGTTAGGATGAGATTATTACCGCGATCAGAGCACTGAAAACTAATAAGGCGGTAGGACTTGACCCGATGAGCTTTTACGAGCTGCGCCAACTGCATCGGGAGAGCTACTGGTCCCACTTGTTCGGAGAACATGGGAAGCCGAAAGTTTTCCTTATGAGTGGAAGAAAGGAATGATCGTCAAGGTTCCTAAAAAAGGCAATCTAAAGGGATTGCAAAAACTGGAGGGGTATCTGCGTGTTGCCTGCTATGGCCAAGATAATAGCGATGGAGCGAATAAAAGTACACCTCGAAGACACACTCGACGCCGAACAAGCAGGTTTCCGCTCTGGATCCTCCTGTGTCGACCACATCAACACCCTGCGGATCATTATCGAGCGATGTGTTGAATATCGATCGCCACTTCACCTGCTGTTTATCGTTTTGACAAGGCGTTTGATAGTGTCAATCGGGAATTCAGGAGAGCCAATGCTGATAAATTAATAACAATTATCAAGGCTACATATGATGGGTCCACATGTCATGTTTTGTACAGAGGAAGGCTGTCTAAGGAATTCGAAGTCCAAAGTGGGGTTCTGCAAGGCTGCATGCTTTCACCAATACTATTTTGGTTGGTGATTAGCGATGTGCTAAATGCGGCCTTCTCAACAGGAAATGGAGGAACGCGATGGACTCTTACATCTGAACTCAAACACCTAGATTACGCCGACGACGTATGTCTGCTGTCATAGAGATTAATGGATCTTCACCAAATGACAGCAAATGTGGAGAGGAAAGCAGACGTCGTTGAGCTGAAAATTAACTCGGCAAAAACAAAAATCATCAGGTTTTGCTATATGGATGTGGTACCTGGAGGAAGACCGCTACTATCGCAAGAAAGCTGCAAACGTTCGTAGGCACCTACGATATATCTTAAGCATTTTCTGGCCAAACCGTATCTCGAACTCGAAATCAGAGAATGAACCTAGGTATGTATAGGCACAAGGATACTGTGACGAAAGTGGCAGTGGATTGGACATACTCTCCAAAGAGGGACAGGACCATAGCTAACCACGCAATGCAATAAAACCCGCTTACTCGGGATGGCAGGGTATGGGGCGGTCCTAGGTGTACGCATGGCAGCACAGTTGAAAAGGAAGCAACTGGTAAAGAGTTGGGGAGAGCTGAGGCACATTTACAGGACCCACAAGGGGATACAGGGCATAAGTAAGTAAGCACAGAATGACAGATACGATTTGTATGCGATGTTCAAGAGACTAATACTACTTTAACTGACGCAGTCCGTGGGTTCTCCTTTCTTGTGGATCTGGGAAACGATGCTGATATTCTCATATATGTACATATTACATACACTCATTTGACCAAATTTTAGAGATGAGGTGAAGGCGCTCTACCAAGTTATCTCTAACTACTTTGAACAAATCGGTCTGTAGGGCATCACGTCCAGCAGGCTTGTTGGTTTTAAGTATAATATCTCAATATCTTCGATCGCGCGTTTCTCGTGCTCGTTCATCTTTTATTCTAGAGGCCGATGATATTCTCGTCTCTTCTGCTGGCCGGTATTCCTAGTCAAACCAGCTGTTTCTTGGTGGAGGTCGGTTTAAACATACCAAATCAATTGCGGCACTTCTGATGGGATGTTGGCAGAGTTGACATTGGTCTTCGGTGCTTGATACTGGCGAAATGTGAGTCATTAAGAGACTTGGGCGTATGCGATTGGGAAAACTTCTGGCGGTCTCCTGCGATTCAAGCTGTTTACTTCTCACAGTAATTCTTCTCTCTTGTGGCGCTTGGAATATTCGCATTCGTACCTTACAACGTACGTTACAACGTAATGATCCGAGTCAATGTTGACTTCTCGGAAGGTGGAGACATACTTTGCGTCGCAACATGATCAATTTGGTTGATCGTTTGGTGATCAGGAAACCGCCATGTTCTGTTGTGAATATTGAGATGAGGAAGCCGTGTGCTTGCTATACTGAAATTTTGCAGCGAAGGGAATCAAGTCCTAAGTCCGTTTCCGGACTTGGTGTCATGAAGGCTGTGATTCCCAATCGTCCTATAAAAGATGTCTTCCTTTCTTATCGTGGCGTTAAAATCACTCAAGACATTTTAAACGTGTTTCCATCATTGGAAGATTTTTTACCAAAGCTGGAATTACAACGCGAAAAGTTTATAATACAGATTAATTGCTTCGACTTGGAAGTGTCTATTGCCGTCGACAAAAGGGTGGAAAAAAATATAATAACTGGGAAATTAATGGTGATTCAAATCGCTTATCAATCTCATACATACATATACCGATTTTGTCAAAAATATAAGAAACAGAAGTCAAGGAAGGTACTGCCAGAAATGCGAAATAGTTGCCACTTATAGTGAAACCAAAGATAAACAATACACACTACTACTTCTACTTGTTGTAGAATATTAAAATATTAAACCAAAAAAATGAAACAAAAAACACAATTGAAGAAAATGTTGGTGAACTATATAAAGTAAAAGTGACAAATAAGTTTAACTCAAAGATTATAGTATCAAATTATAAAAATTATGAGAAATTATTGAAAAACTGAAAAAAAACAAAATTAAGTCATTGGAAATAGTGAACTAAAATTAAATAAAGTGCACGACTGGGTCGTACGTACTTGCACCGTAATGCTATAAGTGCATAATTTTATCAGGATTAAAGTCCAAGTCTTGCTTATCCCAGTAAAGTAGGTGTGGCATTCCGCGTTTCGATGGAATAATAGTCATAACATTGTTTTTTTTTTAAAAACACCTTTAAAAAGTGGGCGTGGCCAGATAAGGTGTTTGAGTGAATTATAGAAAATTCTAACGCCTATTACTTTGCTTAAATAATTTTTTCTCAATTTCTAGTAAAAACAGACAGACAGACAGACAGACGGCATTGGAGGACCTACTTTTTTGGACTTCTCCATTATAGTAATGTCAAGTTTGATTAAAATCTCGAGTTCCAAATTTTGCACGAATACAATACTTGCCCTATAGGCAAGGCATTCTAACCTCAAAATTAAGGGTAGTTTACTTAAGGCCGATTTCAGTTAAAATGGATTTTCTCGAAAACGGCTCTAACGATTTCGATAAAATTTAATGTGTGGGTTAGTTTGAGCATATGCTATGAGGTGGCATACCACGTTTTTCACGAAAAATTCGAATAACGGTAATATTGAAAATCAGCTATTTCTCGGGTATTTGTTCGGCGATTGGGCTAAAAACTATTACTTGTAGGTTATGAGACAAGTGCAAAATAATGGCATACCAAATTTTGCAATGCCACGCCCACTTTTATAAAACTTTTTTTTTTCAAAATTTTTACTAGAAATTGAGAAAAAATTATTTAAGCAAAGTAATATGCCTTAAAATTCTCTATAATTCAGTCAAACACCTTATCTGGCCACGCCCACTTTTTATCGGCATTTTTATAAAAACAAAACATTGAGTAAACTTCTACAATGTTATGACTATTATTCCATCGAAACGCGGAATGCCACGCCTACTTTACTGGGAAGAGCAAGACTTGGACTTTAATTCTGATAAAATTATACACTTATAGCATTACGGTGCAAGTACGTACGACCCAGTCGTGCACTTTATTTATTTTCTTCTCACATATGTATGTTTCTGACGTTTAAAAAATGGACAGTGGTATCCTTATATAAGGTGCATCGACTTACTTGAAACCCAGATCTATAAAGAACTACAATGCTGAGTCAAAGCGTTGGAAAAGAGTTGGTGGTGGATGAACCCTCAAGGCAACTTCCCTACCACGTAAAAAATTTAGTTACATACATATGTACCGACCAACGATACGGTAAATAATTAGAGGAGGATCTGGCCTGCTGTAAGGCAACATTAGCGCATCGACACAGGCCAACCAAGAGGAGAATAAAAACTGCTTTGCAGTAGGATAAAATCTTGTCGTAGCTTCCACTTGGATTCCACATTTTAATATTGACAAAGGAACATGGAAATCTCCTGATCATTCAACAGTCACCTAGATTGATGACATTATTATTGACGTAAGGCAGTTCTCCAGTATAGGTGTTTTTCTTTTTTAGTTCAGACCAGAGCCTGAGTTGTTATAAAAAAGTTCGAATTTTTTTTCAGTTCAGAGTGCTCAGAGCTGTCTATGTGTGCTTCTTTTTTTCCACAGGGGGTGCTGAGAGCAGTTATGAATTGACTGAGCATCCTGAGCAATAATAGAGCACGATGATTTTGACGTTCGATAGGACAAAAAACAAAAATTAAAACAATTGAAACCGCGCCCAATGTCTTGTTGTTTATTAAATATTAGAACAAATTGGAATTTTATTTGTGTTTTAATATTATTTCTGTATTGTGGGCTCAGTGGTTAATGCGTTGGACTATGGATGCAAGGGGTTCGAGTTTCGAATCCCAATCGGGGAACACCTAAAAGTTTTTGTACGGCCCCACCTCTAACACGCACAACACGAATGGTTGTGAGAAGCTAGGCCTTGGGCCCCATCGACCTGTAGCGCCAAGTATTTATTTATTTTTTATTTTTTTCTGTGTTTAAAAAGCCCAAAAGCATTCATTTTTTATTGTTTTCGTGTTATGTGCTCAATCGTGTTTCTTAAATAATTGAGAGCGTCGAATCACACCCTGAACAGAGCGCGCTCAGTGTGTCAGACTCTGTCCAGAGCTCGCTCTGCTCCGAACTAAAAAAGAAAAACGCCTTATGATGGATGTCCGAACGCTGCTAGAGAATATTATTGTTGTAGTCAAAGTACGGATACGGATATTCAGAGTCGAATGTGTCTTCGTTCACACAGCATTGTGGGACTGCATTTTGTTGACGTTTACCAGCCAGGAGGGAGGAGGAGATGAGACTTGTTACGGCAATCTGGATTTTCAGCTTTGCGGAAATTTTCTGGATTTTTTGACGTTTTAAAATGTCAATCGTTGTCACTTGACAAAACGGTGAAAACATAAATTAAAAATTGGGAAATTCACAAGGTACATACATAATTAGATACGACAGTAAATCCATCTACTTACTGTGAAAAGCATTAACTTTCTTGTAAAAAAAAATGTTCTGTTCAAACTTAACAAGTTCATTTGGCATCAAAAATTCCCTGGAATGTTGAGACAATCGCGAATGTCAAAAAAAATTCAGTCCGTCAATCCTGTGTGAACAGGGTCATAGAGTATAGCGAAAATGTGAAAGTATAGAAAAATGACAACCAGTATATACACTAAAAATGTTACACTTTTCCTCGAAACAATACCTGATACAACAAAGCGTGATTACTCCTATTAAGTGTTAGCTTAGTTCTATTTCTTTGGATCGCGATTGATATTTAGTATATTCGTGCTTGAATGTTGCCATTGGGTGAAACTCGCTATTGAAATGTAAAACAAACTGGCCTTACGAAACTACTCTTGGCATCACTGTTGGTCGACAAACCGCAAACGCAAGAATTATTTTTCTGCACAAAGTAAGCTGAAATATTAGCAAGGACAGTTTTTTTTATAATCGACTGAAAATATATTCGGAAATGGATCAGATTGGTCCTGAGTTGTTATCAAAAATATTAACGCGTGATGAATTGGGTAAAACCCCTAAGGATGTACAAGATAAAATTAACAAGTATTTTGAGGAAATATTCGACGAATTTCTCACAACAAAGGCGGTCGGCGAAACTTCAAAAAATGTTGTGGGTAAGTACATGCCGGTAAAATATTCTTAAGCTCATGTACATATTAACATTAATTAAATTTACAAGAATTTTTTACACAATCATAAAAGGAAATTTACCTAAACGTATAAGTGCTTGTCGTAGCCGCCATGCCCAGAGGTTACCCAAATAATGGAGCCCTTTCATTTAGTTTAGATAATTTACTTTCCCATGTATAGTCTGCATAAAAAATCAACTCTGCATATACCGCATATACCGAGAAACAAAAATGAATACAAAAAAAATATAAGAAGGAAACCACCTTCGAAATTGACGAATAAAATGTTTAGGGTGCTCATTCCATTGAGACATGTTTGCATCGCGCTCGATAGGTACATACATATGTACATACATACATTATTGTTCAACTATTTTTCAACGTTCACTGCCTACCAATATAAATTGTACATAGTCAGCTGAAGAATACCTAAAAGGGCAAGTGCCGATATGTTCCAGGCGCATGTTCTATGTCCTTTTGAAAAAGGTGGCTCATCGTATACAAAATGTCCCGTAAAACGTTTTTGTTTTTTGTGTTCATTGGTCAATGCACAACGATGTAGAGTAATCTCAGTAATTAAAGATTAAATACCGGCCATGGTCCAGAGTTTTTTGTCTTAACAAATAATTTTATTAGTTGGTTAGCATTACATTGGTGCATGTTGTTGCGCAACAAGTTCCTCCAGAGCGGCTACTACATTTGAGTCGTTGGAGATTAGGAAGAGAAGTCTAAGGAATGTCATTATTATTTGTTTTTGTAGACATGATGCTAAAACTCCCTTTACTAGGCACTCTCACCAGACAATAATTTACTGTATGTTTGGATAATTTATTTCCGTCAAATATTGCTTTTGATTGTCGATATCACCAGATATGTACCTACATATACATATACATACATAAATATGTAGTAGCATACATTACATGCATATGTACATAAGTTTATCTACCTATGGATTTGCAAATTGTAGGTTAGTTCTGTCTTCTTTTTTGTAAAGTACAAATTCAGAATGGTATTCATTCACTAAACCTCTATGTGAGTCGCTCACATAACAAGAGATCGGATTTAGAAGCGGAATAAATGAGAAGGTTGTAATAAACTCCTAGTTCTAGGTACATATTATTTAAATACTAATGATTAAGATTAATGGTAAAGAAGTAAACTTAAAATACGTACATATGTATTTATTTACTCCAGTAAATAAAATAATTTATTCGAAAGTTTTTGAGCTAAACTCTTGATAAAGTTGGATATTTTTGCTTAGACAGGTTTCTAAATCCAAGTTCGATAGCTCTTTCACGCATTTTTCTCAGCATCAGTAGTTCAGCGTAGGAATGTTCATTTTCTGAAGCCCAATCCATCAGTGTATTTAGAGCTTTCATTGATAACTTTTGTCAAGCTTGATTGCCGATATCTCATCGTTAAGCTCATATGAGCTGCATCAGCTAGCTCGGGTTGAATTGCTTGGGACAAAGGCACATCATCTTCTTAAATGAAGTCTTGATCATCAGGATTGTAAGATTTTTAAGATAGTATTTCTTACACAAAAAGCAAACCACCAACCGACACCGTACCGATGTTGTCTCTTCGATAAAAAATACGAATTGACTTGCATGTACAAATACAAATGAAATACATAAAAGAAAATCTCACTAACTAACTGTTCTTACTCAAAAAATTTCCAACGGAAATTCAGTTATACATATGACCATCGTAAGTGTGCGGAGTACATTTATTAGAGTATTATTCATATAACTGAATTCCATTACAAAATCTTTTGGTTCATATATTAGAATAATTCATATAACTGAGGGTTCAGATAAGTGAGACTACTATATATGTATGTAATACATATGTATATAATATTTCAATGAGAAAAGTATTCTAGGTTTAAAAATAGCTAATTTCGATACGTTTTTTACATCATTTGGCAGAAAATTAAAAAGCTTTAAACAATAGATTGTGTCTGTTTCGATGCTCGTAACTATTATTGGTTATATACACAACAGTGCATATAGTCAAGATATATATTTTGCTTATTTTTTTAAAAATCATTTCCAGCACTTTGAATTTAAGCCGTTGCTTTACATTTGACCATTTGAAAGACTGAAGCATAGCTTGGGGTGGATTTATTACACTTTATACTTGGAGTTTATTTTCATTTTCCAGGTTACACATATACACATACATATGTATTTACATGGGCATACATAACCTTGTTCATCTCATCGCATTTTTAAAAAGAAACTTGTATTTGGCCCACCCTGTAGATACGATCACGTATTTTGTGTATTAAATGTGTATTTTAAATGGGTGGGCATTCGTTACCCATTGTATCAGATAACCAAGTAAGCAACCAATTTAAGTCTCTTTACTTTGCGCCCAAGATAAACTTAGGTAAGCTTTGCTGTACACAGGGTGGGCCAAATACAAGTTGTACATAGTTAGAGCACAATTCATTGAAATATTTCTTTTGATTCTTTGAATAAAACCTAACTTTTTTAATATTTTCGAACATAGTTTTGTTATATGCAATTTAAGTTTTGTCAATGAACATTTCAAGGTATTTTATTTCTTGGACACAATTAAAGTTTCACTATTTGTTGCAATATTTAAATTTACACCATTGCCATTAACGCACATACATGTCTTTTGCACATTTGTTTCGTTTATTCTTACAAAGCCAAGGCATATTTTAGAAAGAAAAAAAAACACTTCTAGTATAGACTCCTGACGCACACCAAGATGTATCAGTTTTCGACTGGAACATTTGTGTTTTACTCGTACATTTTGCCTTTCTGGTCATCGGCCGTTTCAGTTTCCCGTTAACCTTTTGATTGATAGAATTCAACTTCGTTTTGCCTTAAGTTTCCTTATACAAACAGGGGACTTATAGTCCAAGGTATTGTGGTTCTCGCCCAATCGTAAATTTGTCACTTTACAGATTACGCTATCGTTTTTTCCAGGTTCATTCCAAATTTTGGAGCCCGATAGCATTTTTTACAGCATGCCTTATTTTTGCACCTTATTTAAAACACCTCTTAACCCTTAATTCTGCCAATTCTGACTGTCTGTCTATACACTCGACTGCAGCCTAAACGGGTGGACGGATTTGCTTCAAACTTCATATCTGGAGTCTGTGGGGTCACAATTCGAGGCGAAATCGGAATTTCCAATCTAACCTTAAAACTAAGAGTAGTTTACTTAGGGCTGATTTCATTTTAAATGACTTCTCGAAAACGGCTCCAACGATTTTGATAAAATTTGATGTTTGGGTATATGACAGCAAATGGCATACTAATGGTATAACGGAAAATCAGTTTTTTCAAGCGATTGGGCTTAAAATTAGTATCTGAAGTTTATATTACTAATGCAAAGTAATGGGTCCCCAAGTTTCGGAATAGCCACGCCCACTTTTTAAAAATTTATTTTTATCACAATTTTTACTTGAAATGTTAAGAAAAAATGTATAAGCCTTAAAGTTTTCTATAATTCATCTGAGGACCATATGGCTACACCCACTTTTTTAGAATGTTTTTAAAAAAAAACCAAATGAAATATGAAATCTCGCATCAGTACAATACTTAATAACTGCATCAAATAGGGAGAATCACATGCCCATTTTATTAGAACAGGACTGGAATCTTAAGGTGCAAGTACGTACGACTCTGTCGCGCATTTTATTTTTTACGGCTCGATGTTATTTTCGGTACTTTTGGATACTAAAACATTTCTTGCCACTAGATGAAAGTTTTCGCACTGTAGCCCTATAAAAATAACCTCCTTAATTTTCGCTTCACTCAATCTTGAAAATTTTTGTCGAAAGTATTGAAAAGTTACCCCATTCGCGTGTAAGCCCTTAACATTTTTCATAAGTCCCAGTTTTATGTAAAGTGGATGTAGTAAAATGTAGTAGAAGGGGCCAGTCTCTTTTATTGCAATGAAGACTTTTAGCGCGGCTATACCATTTGCATAGAAAACAGCAAAACTTTGTGTATCCTAGTTGTAAGTCAAGTAACAGGGCAACTATTTTTAAATCGCCGCAAAGAAACCATTGATGATTTTCATATCTTATGGTGTATAATAGATGCTTCATATTTTCATATGAACTAGATAACCAATAGGTATTGAAGGCAGTTTATTATCATTGTGTAACAAAACGTCTTTCAAACTTAGTGTGGAGCTGTCTGTAAACAACCTTCATTCTTCTGGTTTATATTCTATGCTCAAAGAGTTCATCAATCCACTTACATCACAACAGTAGACCAATGCATTGTTCACATCAAAAAATGATGTTAACTCCTTATTCAGTGTTCTAAGATGAAGATGTAACCACACCTTGTTTTGAAAGACTCCAGTGTTGCAGTAGCGATCCAAGAAGTTCAGTTTTAGGTTTTGGCAAATCTAGATCTCTAACGAGATTATTTAATTCCTCTTGCGTTATAAAATGTTGTTGCCTTGGAGCTACAATTGGTAGGAAATCTGGATCCTAAGATATTGATAAAGTGGCGTTCTCTTCAGTGTCATTAGATGAACTGCGGGTTGGAGGTGCTGGATTTGTATATTCTTCACAATGGGGTAGCGGAAATGTAACGGATGGTTTGCTGGGGTAGTTAATAATGGATTTGTTCTTTTTAGTAATTCCTCAACCCTATCCAAAAACAAAAATCAGTTAAAAAGGTCAAAGTCACTTTATTACACACATAACAGAACAAATCTGGTTTATTTACACAAACGCGAGACATTTTCACTAAGCTTGTTAACCGATTCAATACAGTAATGTTTACTGCCTCATACGTTTGATAAATAAAAATATTTGCGGAAAACTGCAAAACAAGCAAAAACTGAATAATTACAGGGAAACTTATAAAAGTATTAGATTACTACTAGTGTATACACATATCTTCAAAACCGCATTATATAGTGGTTTTTGAATTTAGCGCACTCCAATAAGTTAATATTAATATTATATCCGATAAAATTTATTGTTGTCCAGTATTATCAGTTCTGTCGTTCGTTATTGATTTTATTATATTTCTTGTTTTCTTTTCCTTTTTTACTTGCACCTATACCTATAGGGCAAGTATTGCAATCGTGAAAAAAATCGAACTCGAGATTTTAATCAAACTTGACATTACTATGATGGAGAAGTCCAAAAAAGTAGGTCCGGCAATTCCGTCTGTCTGTCTGTCTGTCAGTCTGTCAGTCTGTCAGTCTGTCAGTCTGTCAGTCTGTCTGTCTGTCAGTCTGTCAGTCTGTCAGTCTGTCTGTCTGTCAGTCTGTCTGTCTGTCTGTATATTCGACTGCAGCCTAAACGGCTGGGCGGATTTGCTTCAAACTTCATATATAGGGTCTGTGGGATATTCCCTAGAGGCGAAATTTGAATTTTCATTCTAACCTCAAAATTAAGGGTAGTTTACTTAAGGCCGATTTCAGTTAAAATGGATTTTCTCGAAAACGGCTCTAACGATTTCGATAAAATTTGATGTGTGGGTTAGTTTGGACATATGCTATGAGGTGGCATACCACATTTTTCACGAAAAATTCGAATAACGGTAATATTGAAAATCAGCTGTTTCTCGGGTATTTGTGCGACGATTGGGCTAAAAATTATTATTTATAGGTTATAAGACAAGGGAAAAATAATGGCATACCAAATTTTGGAATGCCACGCCCACTTTTATAAAACTTATTTTTTTTCAAAATTTTTACTAGAAATTGAGAAAAAATTATTTAAGCAAAGTAATAGGCCTTAAAATTCTCTATAATTCACTCAAACACCTTATCTGGCCACGCCCACTTTTTATGGGCATTTTTATAAAAAACAAAACATTGAGTAAACTCCTACAATGTTATGACTATTATTCCATCGAAACGCGGAATGCCACGCCTACTTTACTGGGAAGAGCAAGACTTGGACTTTAATCCTGATAAAATTATACACTCATAGCATTACGGTGCAAGTACGTACGACCCAGTCGTGCACTTTATTTTGATGAGAATTCAAGGTCAAATTCATACATTTCCTCCAGAATAAGAAAGAAATTTCAATTTTTGCATTTTGAAATTGGACAATATTGGGCGCGTTCCCGATTCTTGGCAATAGGAAGTCAAACATTTCTGATTGGTCGAGAGATCCAGATTTAACAAAAAAGCAAAGTATTTTTTTTTTTTTGAGGTAATGGACTGTAGGTAAGAGAATTCTCCCCACTTTTTAAGTTAGTTTGCAAAATGATAAGAACCAGCTGATTGGTTAGTATTTTACTTATTGTTCGGCTATGCTTTATAAATGCATTGGATTATGGATAATAAATAAAATTATGTACTGTGAAGTAATCTACAACAGTAGATATGATACAACCATATGTTCATGCATATTTGTTCAATATTTTATTTGTTTAACATTAATATGAAGCAAATCCGTCCAGCGGTTTAAACTGCTGTCGAGCTTATAGACAAAACCTCGAGTTCGAAATTTTTTAGGAAACCAACCCTTGTCCGGTAATCTATATAGATCCTATATATAGTAGTTTTTCTATATGTTTTTAGTTCCATTCCATACAAAATAATTAATTTATAATATGTTTTCTCAGATGAAATTCGAAACAGCTGTGAGAAGAAAGTAGAAGAACTGGCATCTCAAATTCAGGACTATGATCTTAAATTGGAAAACTCAGAGCGAAATGTTGCTGAATTGCGCAAACAACTAGACACCTATTCCGCAGAAAGAACTCATCTGATGGAATTGACCAATAAATATGAAAAGGAATTATCAACACTTCGGCGTGATAAAAACAGTATTATTGATGAGCGCGATTCTCTTTTGAAGGCAATTGAGCGGCAGAATTCAGAACTTGAACGCTTGCAGCATGAGGTAAAATCATGCCAAGGGCAACTGAAATCTGCAATTAACAGCAAGTGTGAGGCTTTGGCTCGCGTTGACGAGATTGAAAGCAAAGAAGCTGCTCTCGACTTTAAGGAAAAGCGCATGGACCAAGAGCGTTCTATTCTTACGAGTCAAGTACGAACACTTACCGAAGACCTGAACCGTAACATTTCTGAACTGCAAAACATTCGCAGAGAAAATACTGTAAGAAATCTCCAATTAGAGACAAAACTGAACGAGAAGATTGAAGAACTTAAAATTTCCCACACTCAATGTGCCCACTATAAAGAGACTATTGAAAATCTGACTGCTAGTTCCCAAGAGTTATCTGCAAAGATGCTTGCTCAAAGTGAAGAAGCGAACAAAATGATGGAATTCTATAAGAAGGAATTGCAAGCCAAGACAAAATTAGCTGAACTCTACAAAACAAATTCTGAAGAACGAGCTATGGAAAGTAATGAAATGGGAAATGCTATTACTGATTTGAAACGCATGTTGGCGGAAGCAAGTGAACAATACGGAGAGTTGGAAACTAATTCCAAATCGATGTCTTTGAAGCATGAAGAGGAAATTGAAGAGAAGAATAAATTAATTGAGTCTTTAAAGGCAGAGATTGCACATGCCAACGATTTACTTAAGGAAGTACAAAGCGAGAATATGGAAAATGCATTGGGAAAATTAGCACCTTCTGCCGCTGTCGCCAGTCGTCTTATAAAGTCAGACATGACCCTGACCGAGTTATATTCACTTTACGTCAAGGCTACTGAAGAATGTGAGCATCAAAAGAGGGAAAACAGTCGATTGAATTTACAAATGAAAACTATTCTTCATGAACTTGAAGAGCGTGCACCAATTATGAAAAAACAGGAACTAGAATATGAAAAACTTGTTGAAACTAATAACATATTGGCACAACAGCTTGAAGATATGATAATTAAGAAAACCGATAATCAGCAGGACTTCGACGAAGCTCAAACAAAGATCAGTCACCTAGAACGTGAAAATAAGAAACTTAAACATTCCCAGAGCGATTTAAGTCGCCAAGTTTGCTATTTGTTAAAAGAAATCGAGCAGGTAAGCATCATTATATTATTAAATAATAATAATATATAAAAATTTCTTAATTTAGAATCGTTGTGGCTATACTTCGGAAGGTCACCAACAATTCAGCAATAATTTGTCTACTGATGAAGTTATATCCAAGAAGCTAGTAACATTCGGAAATATCACAGAGCTCCACGAAAACAATCAGAAATTGCTTTTGTTGGTACGTGATCTAAGTGACAAGCTAGAAGAGATTGAAAACATAAAGCAGCAAGTTAACGAAGCCTCTTATCAAGAAAAAATCGAAAGCTATACAAAAAAAATTCGAATAATGCAGGATTCATTACAAAATCAGTCTAAAATGCTAAATACTTACCTGGCTAAATGTGAACGTTACAAACGAATGTATTTCGAAGCATTTACTAAAAATGCAAGCAACGCATCAAAAGTCAGATCTGAAGACGTTGAGAGTGAAAATATGGAGGTAGAAAATGACAATTCCAGTACTCTCAACACAAGTAATAAGGAACCCTCTGAAAAAGACAAACGCATTGGTGAACTGGAAAAACAATTAGCTGAAGTCAAGGAGCAGTCAAAGTCATTCAAAGAACAATATGAGTATTACACGAAAGAAAAGAAAAACAACGAGAAAATTATGAACGATCAATTTGATTCAATGCGTACTGAGGTACGTGAGTTAACAGCAACTAATTGTAAACTTATGTCGACTGTGGAGTACAATAAACAACAGTTGAAAATCCAACAGAAAAACATCAATACGTACAAGCAACAAATCACCGCATTGGAAGACAGGAATAAAAATTATGAAAACACAATTATAAAACATGAGCAAACAACTTTATATTTAAAAGATGAGATCTTAAAGGCTCAAAAGAGTCTGTCGGCAGCTGAGTCTGAGCTCAATCATTTACGACAAGAAACGCGAATTTTAAAGGATTCTGCAGCACGTTTGCAATCAGAAAAGGAAGGATTTCATCGGGAAAGACAGAATCAAAACCTCCTTTTGAATAATTTGGAAATGATAAAAGCCAGTTTTGAACGATCAGAAATGGAAGGTCGAGTTCGTTTGGAGACCAGGTTGGACGAAACCTCAAGGGAGTTGTCAGCTCAACGACGCCGATACCAAGAGGAACAAGATCATTTTAGAGAACTCGCTGCTGATTTAAAAAGACAAACAGAAACCGCGAAGGAAAGAATGGAAGAAGAAAAAAGAGTTGCTGACCAGTTGAACGCAGAAATGATATCTTTGCGGGAGGAATTGAACTCTAAAGCAAAACAAATCGATGAACTCAGCAAAAAACTTCAAGAAAGCCTTGCACCAACTAGGAACGATAATCCAATAGCTATAGCAAATAAAAAAGTTCGTGAATTGGAAATCAAGCACGATGAAGACCAACTGGAAATCAATTCTCTCAATAATGAGTTAATTAAATCACGAGAACATGCAGAGCAGTACTTCAAAATATCACAAAGCGCGGAAAGTGAAATTAAAAACATACACGAACTGCACACCAATTATGTAACTAAAGCTGAAAGCGAAATTAAAGCTTTAAAACAAACTGAATCAACACTTCGGTCTCGCATTGAAGAACTAGAAACAGAAATTCAATTACAAGTAGTAACTGAAGCTCAAATAAGCGGTAGCAACAATCCCGCTCAATTGCAAAAAACACAGGAAGAGCTTAAGGAGACCCTTCAGAAGTTGAACGAATGCAATCGAGAATTAAGAAATGTTCGATCGGAATACAATACCCTTTCGGAATCCCTCAATTCAGTTGAGCAGAAGTACGCAAACGAAATGGTCTTACATTCAGCAGACATTCAAGAACTTTCTAAAGTAAAAACTGAATTATCCAAGGTACGTATGTTATATATTTTACAATATTTTAAGTGTGTTATTGCAGGGAACGACAATACGTACATAAGTACATACGTACAGTGTCGGAAAAAAGTTTGGAAACATAGTCTAGAGATCTACAATTTCAGGACTAACATAAAATCCCTTATACCTACGTTTATGAAACTTGCTATAAAAATACATTTTAATATTCTTCTTCAAATTCTAAAAGAACATTGGTGTACGGCAACTAGAAAAGAATATTTACCAAGAATTGAGACAAGACCTCGTAAAGAATGGTGGAGTTGGACCAATTTTTTGGATAGATGGAATAATGGATCGGTATCGTTACTTGGAAATACTAGAAAACATTATGCTTCAATATGCTGAAGATGAAATGCCAATTAAGTGGATTTTTCAGCAAGACAACGGTCCGAAGTATTCTTCTACGTTGGTAAAATAGTGGTTCCAACAGGAAAAACTGAATATTTTAGAATGGCCATCTCAATCCCCGGATCTTAATCCTATAGAACACTTGTGGGAATTCATAAAAAGACAAGTTCGAGTCAAACATTTTTTAAAAAAAATCCGCTTTATGAAGAAATGGTACATGAATGACAGAACATCTCAGTTTCATTTTGTGAGAAATTGGTAGATTTCATGGAAAGGAGATGCAGAGCAGTTCTCAAAGCAAAAGGGGGAAGCACTAAATATTAACAAAAACACTTGTTATTACTGAGAAATAAACATTATTTTTATGAAAAACTACATGTTTCCATACTTTTTTCCGTACGTTCTACGAGGTCTTGTCTCAATTCTTGGTAAATATTCGTTTCTAGTTGCCGTACACCAATGTTCTTTTAGAATTTGAAGAAGAATATTAAAATGTATTTTTATACCAAGTTTCATAAACGTAGGTATAAGGGATTTTATGTTAGTCCTGAAATTGTAAATCTCTAGACTATGTTTCCAAACTTTTTTCCGACACTGTACGTAATTGAGCTGATTGCAAATATGTTAATTCGTTAGCTTTAGTACTCGATTCGAAGGCATTTTATTATATGATTTTTTTTCATTGTCAACAGAATATATACTAGTTTGTCGTTATTATAAGCTTCAAATTCAAAGTATGAACCACTGAGTAGAAGCTACGAATTACACACTCTCCTTCGAACTAACCAACTCAAGACATGAGCGACAAATACATCTAAGCTTCAAAGTGATATCTAATAAAAAAGGTTTATGTTAACTCTCTTCAGCGTTGATAACAATTCCGTCGGAGCTGGTAAAAAGGACGAAATTTGATATCCGAAATTGAGGAGTATAAGTGTAAAATTGTTTGAAATGCGGCCACTGTCACATCCACTTTTTCATAACTTCAGTATTTTTTTTATAAAATAGAAAAACATTATTAAGACATTACGGGCTGCATGGCATAACATTACGCGTGAAACTCCGGTCGTGCTGTTTAACTTAACAATTTAACTTAAAAACCGACGTTTGTTAAGAATGTTGATTTAACAAGTAAAGTTTATTTCTGTACCACAAAAAATATCCGTTGTATTTGTTAAAATGAAAATTTCCCTAGATTTGTTAAGTCAGTTTAACAAGTGATAGTGTCACAGCTCCACGTGCACAATGCGGAGGAAAATAAGTGCCACAGGCAAATTAACAGTGTTGGTTAAAATTCTTGAGAATAAAAATATTCTTTTCGATGCTTTAGGCAGTAATTTAACAAGTGTAGGGCTATAAGAATTTTTTGTTTCACACTCAATGCTTGGCTTCTGTTTGTCGGAGCCTTCAATTTATTTCTTAGTTTACCAATGAGGAACGCGAAACTTTTCTGTAAATAAATATTCTGGACTTCAAAATTAATTCGAGGCTTATAAATTCGCGAGCTATTTGATTCCTCACTATCACTTTCAGATGCATCGAAAATAAACATTTTGGATATTTTAATTTTTTAAAATACGGACGCGAAGCGATTTATTTTGACTGTAACTACGATTGACAAGTGAAACAATAATTTTTAACATGCATATGTACAATATTTGTCTCTCTCCAATACGCAACTGCATATATGTGTGAAAGCCTAGTTCAATTTTGAAATTAAATTAATAAGTTCCGCTCCGAGATACCGGAGCAAATTAGTAAATTCGAAATTTTAATGCGTTAATACGTTTCATGCGTTATATTTGGCCAACAATTTAACGATTATTGTCTGAAACATGCCCACAATTGTTGTTTTGAGTTACAGAAAGTGGGAAATTCAGTAATTTCCCATTTGTTAAAGACGATTTTAACAATTGTTATCTTGCATGTTCACTTTGTTGTTTTGAGGTACAGAAACTCAAGTTATGAGTTAAATATTACTTCTTGTACAATGCTTGTTGTTACGTGGTATACCCTGATGTATGAATTGTCACAAATTTCTACAAAGGCATCGGGATAGAATGACTGAATTGCAGAAGTTAGTGCGACAGAAACTAGAATATGGCAGTCGCCGAATGAAGCATCGTTATTATTTGAGGAGTACCAGGGAAGTCTTTGATCCGGGGACTCTAGTCTTCTTACACAATCCCTTAAGGAGAAAGGGGAAGAGCCCAAAGCTATTATTATGTCTTCAAATCATATCAAACAAACTAACTATAACCAAGTCGTATTCGCAAATCGTTACGTTATCTATCCGATACTATACAAAAATATGTCACCATTACGTTAAATTAATCGACCTGGAAACTTAGATCGCAATAACTCAATGTGTGGCGAACTATCTTTTGATGACCACAACAATTAAAGATAAAACTTTTATTTGGTTAAAAATTGTAATTAAATGTGTGTTATTACTCCAAACAAATTGCATCATCTTTGTCGCTCCCTCTATGTGCGAAACAATGCTGCAACCGTTGTGTGAGTCGTAGCCCCATCTTGTTTAAAATAAAAATACTTGGCGCAACAGGTCGATGGGACCCAGGGTCTAGCTTCTCACAACCATTCGTGCTGTACCTGTTATATTCTTTACACGAATGGAAGTGGCCTACTGTTAAATGCCGTGTCCGAGGAAAAGTTGTTATATGAGAAGCTTTCTCAATCGTGATTATGATAGTTAAAACCATCCGGTGCATCCAGATTTAACTTTTTTTCGTCTGAAAAAACTACTCCAGCTGATTTTCTTTCCTTAAAATTTATTTATGAGAAAATAGGTGTTATTTGTTATTAAAGCTCTGAACCTATTCTAGTGATCTGCAATGTATGTATGTATCCATTGATTCTTCATATAGAAATTTTATTTCAACATGGTAATTTTACTATTTTAAATAACGTTGTTTTAGGAGACATCAGTGAACACTGCACACAAAACCAATCCATTAACTGATTTCTACTTTTTTATTACTGAGCGTAATAAACATGTATGTATGTATGTACCATGGGGGGAGTTAGGATAGCCTAAATCCTTGAGGGCCGCTCAACTTATTTCTTACTGTTTCAAACAGTTCAGTATATCAGCTGTATTTAGAAAAGTACCAAGAAACATTTCGAGTTCACTATAATATCTGCAACAATTTGTTCTAGAAGCGGGAAGGATGTCTGATTGAATTATTTAATATAAGTATGTTGTTATAGAAGTCGTTAAAGCTCTCAAGATGATATTCATTTAATATGTTTCAATTAAATTTTTAGATTCGTGAGCAGATTTCGAATTTACAAGAAGGACGGGATAAGGCTGTCAATGAGTTGAATGAAAATAAAAAGTCTTTGGATGAAACAGAACACCTATTACGAAAAGAAAAGGAAGAACTAGAAGGCAGACTTGTCGACTTAGATTTGCAAAACTCTTCACTTCACAATCAAATACAAGCCCTTACTTCTAAGCTCGCAGTTCTTAGTAATTCCAGTGCTCATTCTGCAAATGAATCTCTCAATGAGTCATCAACGTCGGAAATCAATAAATCCATTGCCGAAGAAGACATAAAGAACAATGACCAACTGTTGCAAATCATCAAGTATTTGCGCAAAGAAAAAGATATTGCTGTGGCCAAGGTTGATATACTTAAGTCTGAAAATGTTCGACTTCTTTCCGAGCACACAATTTCGCAAAAGAAGATTGATGAATTAAACGGATTCTTAAACCAGGAGCGTACTAAATCCGAGACTGTGATCGTTACGGCCTCTCGCCATGAAGAAATATTGCGCAAAATTGAAACGTTGAATGCGATCACCGATAGCAACAGAATTCTACGTGAGGAACGTGACACATTATCTGCTCGTGTCAAGGAACTGAATGATCGTACTAGTAAAATCGAGGACGAACTGTTTCCATTACAAAAGCAGAATCGTGAATTATCCTCTAAAATTGAAGAGCTGTCCACTGAAAATAATTCACTACGGACTGAAGCAATTAAATGGAGACAGAGAGCTAACCTTCTCATAGAAAAGAGCAACAAAAATCCGGAGGAATTCAAACGTCTACAGGCAGAAAGGGAAAATCTCGCCAAAATGTTGACATCCGAAAAGGATCTTCTAAGACAGGCTAACGAAGACCTAAATTTAATCAAAACTGAAAAAAACAAGATGGAGCTTGAAATTAACAATTTTGGTCGGCAGTTACAGGGTTTGAACGAAGAAAAAAAGAAGCTAACAGATGATTTTAATTTGCTGAAACAGCAAAATTCTCGATTGACTCAAGAAGTTATGGAATTAAAGAACCAACTCTTACAAAAAGAAGAGAATCTTCAGAAGATTACTGAAGAACTTGAATCTAAAGACGCTCAACTGCTTGATTCCAAAAACAAAGAGATTCAAATAAGGAAAATAGCTAAACGCTATAAGGACTCTTTCATGGAACTTCAAACGAAAATGGTCAATAAAGCTGACAACAATGTTGGGGGAGAAGGCCTGAATGCAGTACCAGGAAATCAGGGCGATGCTCAACCATCAACAGCAACCAAACCTGACAACGAAAAAGAGTTGAAGGAAAATATAGAGCAACTAAACGTAGTAATAAAAACTGTCCAGGAAGAAAACGAAAAAATGCGCAAAGAAAATGAAGAATTACGAGTTGCAATAGAGAAAGATGAACGAGGTAAACTTCTTTTAAGGGAAGCAAAATCCAGAATAATGAGTCTCACAGAATCCAAAAATCTAGTATCGCAAGAGCTCGCACAAATTAAAACTAAGCTTCAAAATCTAAAGCAATCAACTGAAGACCATGATTCTATAATTGCTGGCATTAAAACTCAATACGACGAAAAAATTTCCCGACTAGAGAAGGATTTGCTGGAACAAAGCTCTGGCAATAAAGAAGCCATTGCAAGACTGACCCGTGAAAATGAGTCCCTACTGATGCGCAATAATCAACTCAACCGACAACTAGGCTTACAACAATCTGCTAAGCCATCCACAAGTTCAAGCACAATTTCTGATAAAGGTTGCATTTCTGAATCTTCTCCACGTACGGCTAATGTAAAACCTATGTCTGGATCCAGTAGTCAACAATCGGCAACTGTTACTCCATGGAGGGGTAGTGATACTCCTTTAGCCAGCATTCGACCCATTTCAGTTCAAAACAGTAGAACAGCAGCTATTTTACCCACAAGTCAAAACAGCAGTATTAGCGTGAGCCAAGGACCCAGTTCCGGCAGCAACACAGCATTGGTTCCACCACAACAACAAGTTCATACAACTGGAAGCAATGTTGAATCAATGTCATCTTCGCCAACAAGTTCGCACACCGATTATATGCCATCAACCAGCTCAGCAGTTGTAGCTGTTGCTGCTATACCCCCAATGGGAGCATCTGCAGCTGAATGTTCTCAAGAAGCTGAAAGTGTTCCAATCCAGAACAATGAATCGCAGATTATTGTAAGTGGAGGACAACAGCAAGTGGTTGCATTGGTATCGCCTCGAGTTGAAGGATCGCAAAATCTTCCGGCAACAGTCCAGAGCCAGCAGGAGCCAAACAATCAACCCAGCACTTCGGGAACCACAAGCTCATCCCACGTTTCCATAAGCAGCCATCGTCATGCTTCTTCGAGCAGCAATGTGACCACCACCCAAGCCAGCGGTCATAAGCGACCCAGAGATGTTGAAGGCGATAGTTCTACTAGTACCGCTGAAGATTGCGGTGAAAAGTCAAAACCATTAAACAAAAGAACCCGAACGCATACAGGGGAAGCTATGGGCTCTCAAGTTGGTGTTTCAGAATCTGGAATTGATGTAGAATACCAAGTACCTACATCTTCACAAAGAGACCAGGAAGACGACATTGTCGTAGTCGATTCCGAGGAAGATGATGGAATGGTTGATGAAGGAAATGCTGAAGCAGATGATGGCCCCACTGAAGATGGTGAAAACGAAGGTTATGAAGATTCCTATGAACAAGATCAAGATATGGATGAAAACGAATGTCCTGAAGTAGATGAGGGTAATATTCAGGGTGACAACAATGAGGTGGAAATCGATGAGTGTATGGATGCACCTGTTCAGTGCACCTCCGACAACCAAGTTGATCCCGATGCAGGTACAAGTATTCATCAAGACAATAATCAACAAAGTCAAGCCATAAGCAGCGGAAGTTGTGAACCCGCAAATGTTGCACAAACATCATCTTGGAAACAAACGGCAACATTATCCCGCCAACAGAAAGCCACTCTCATGATGTTACAACAAGGAATTGAAGGTGAAGCAGTCGAGGACACCAATACACCGCAGTTCAGCGGCCACAGATCTGACAGGTTTTTAATTCTTTAATATTTTATTTAAGTATTGGGACGTTTATTTTTATTTTTTAGTTGCAGTGAAAGTGTAAGCTCCCCACATGGATCGAAATTTGGGTTCTCTGAATCAGCTCACCTTGAAGAAGAGGGAGATAGTAAAATTGACCTTGCTGAAGAAGCTGGAGGAGATGAATTCCTGGCAGATAATTATACCGAAAAGAAAGCAGATGAAACTACAGAAGTCTCTGATGATGCGAAGAAAACAGGAAGTTCAAGTATGAGCACAGTCGATGACCGAGAACCCGAACCTGCACAAATAGCATCAGTTGCATCAAGAGAGAATGTAGACTCTGAAAGTATAATTAATTAAGAACTATTTTTTTTTTTATTTTTTTTTTAATGATTGATGTTTATTGTAATAGGCCGAGGAGCAACGCAATCAGGATCAGAAATCCAACAGAATCAAATTGAAGGTACAGCTGCAGACGATAGCGAAGGTGTTGACGCAGTCTCTTCTGAAGGCGAAAAAACAAACGTAGAAGAAGACTTAGAGGTAAGTTGGGTTGATTAACGTTTACCAATATATTTTATTTAATATTGCTAAATTCTGATTAGGAGGAGGGTCGTGAAGCTGAAGCCTCAACTTCGCCGTCAATAAACACCAGATCAAAAACCACAAGAGGAAATGTAGCTGCAAGGCGGCCTTCTAGAGGATATCAGAGAGGAGGCAGACCAACACCAATTGTTTGGCAAGGTTAATTCAAAAATAACTATTTTACCAGTGACTAGAACAGAATTTTTATTGGCATTTCAGATCAATCAGGAAGCCCACGTAACGCATCTCCAAATATAAGAAGTCAGGAACCGGGAAGTCCATCTCGCGGATTCCCCAACCAACGAGCTCAAAGAGCGCGTCGTATGCGACGTCCTGGCGGCGTGAATTATGGAAATATGCGATATTCTTAAATTATAAGATAAAATACAATATGTTAACGTGATGAAATTTTCTTTCAAAAGAAATGCTAATTCCATTACAAACTCAACTACTATTTAACTATTTTAAAAAAATTTGCTTGGAGACGATTTACCGCGGACCTAAAGTATCATAAATACATATTACTGACTGCCGAAAATTGTGTATCATTGCAACACAGGTTCTTTTTTGTATAAAGTGCTTTCCCAATTGCAGAAGTGCCAGCTTTGGGAACCAAGCGTAATACACTCGCGCTAAATTTTAACTACTCTAGTATTCATTTTTTTCAACAAAATAGATACATTTTTAATACAGGGTATAAATAAGGTAAAAAACATTGGCAGATGTCAGTAAATGTAAGGGTGTATTGAGTTTTGGTGAATAGTTTGTAACAGCGAAATAATCGAGATAGTCTGTAAGCCAATTTTTTTTTTGTTTAGAAGGAGAAATCTTCATCAAAATACTGACGAAATACTTCGTCGGGCAGTATGCCAGATGTTTATTGACTAAAACCACATCCGCTTAATACCCTTTTCTATGCGTCGCGGTACTACCTCCAGATATTCCTTCGCGGGGCACGATTTAGCAATTCTTGCTTTCTTCAATTCACTTGGCCAGTCTCGGCCTATCCTTCTCCTTTCTTCACGCTCCAGATATCTCAGTTCATTCGAGATGTATTCTGTATATGTGTATTGCATCCCATTTTGCTTGCGACTGTAACATTTGGCCTACTATGTGTTCAGTTACGTACATACGTACACATCTATGTATGTATAACTAAAAGCTCTATAATACCAAGAGTGCAACTGGCACACCAAATTAATGAAAAGTAGATTGTTTATGTATCATGGACGCCGTGGCTCAGTGGTTAGTGCTTCGGACTATGGAGCAATAGATTCGAGCTTCGAGTCCTAGTCGAAAGACCTAATAAGTTTTTTCACGGCCCCACATTTCGCAAACGTCTGACAAACATCCAAGTACACTTGTTATGAGAAAGCTTCTCGAATAACAAATTGCCCTTCGGACACGGCATTAAACAGTAGGCCCCATCGTGTAAAGAATATAAGACGCACAACACGAATGGTTGTGAGAAGCTAGGTTCTGGTTCCCATCGGCTACCTCAACTTACATATATGTATATGTGAGATGATTAATCGACTTAGGTATGAATATACATATTTAATTTATTTTTCTGGTTTCTGGTTTGTGTATTTTATTTTACAGTAAGCAAAATCAAAAATCAAATTTTTTGTTAAAACAATTTTGCATCGATTCGCTTGACGTACATATGTATTTCCAACGAATTTTATGACACTATTCTTTCAGCGGAATCCGCTCGACTTATCTGCATGTTTTCTCTAATTGATAGTGACACTGTCGGTCGACCAATTTTGATGAACATTTGAATGATGTGAACTCAAGACATTCAAATCCATTGAGCCGTTAAATAAATTTCGAAAGATTTTGATATTTCGGTATTTAGATGGGTTATACGGCCATTAATGAACCAAATTCGAATCCTTTTGCTTCTATTTACCACCCCCGGCTCGATTTAGATTTTCAAGGCACCAAGTTCTGAGAATGCAATTTTTTCCATCTTTGATGAAATAAGCACAAAATTTCAAGCATCAACAAACTCATTTTCTCTAGTTAAGGAGATATCAGGTTTGAAACAAAGAAAGTTACATAACTTAAGCGTTTGGACCCCAAGCCTACATATATAAAATAATAGGCATATTTCTGTTATCGATATATCCGAAACTATGATCAAAATTGCATTGTCAAAACGTAGTTCCCCGGAATAGATTATGAATGATAAATAAAATAATTACATTCTAAATAGAATTACGGTGAAGTGATATACAATTTGATACAACCAGAGGATATGTCTTTATTCAATATTTAAAGTGCTTTGCAGTACATTTAAACAAAAGTCTAAACCATAGAGAAACTATACGAGAGAGTCAACTTTCCCGCCTCTGCACCCGAAACCCCTAAAATGGGTATGGTCTAAATCCTCTCCCATGATCCCCTGTCGGTGAATACGTGTAATTCAACGAGCTGAAGTTAGCTTCAGAAGATTTGTGTTTTGCAACTGATGAACAAAAATCTGATGTTAGGCGAGGTGAGATTTTATTTGTGTCCATAAATTCTATTTTTTATTGGACTTGACCTGCATTTAAACACGTGCTTATAAACATATAAACATTTGTTTTTATGTTTTAATATTGTAATACCATTAAGTTTCAAGCACTTGACATGCGCAAAAAGGCTTTTACATCGAAAGGTATTTACATACATATGTATATCTATTCTGGATAAACTCACTTATGGAAGCACTATGGAAATACAATTGAATAAATAGAATATTTCTTTTGTATTTCAACAGTAAAACCTTTATTATAAGTTTATTAATTGAAATGTTACAATAAAATGTCAAAAAAATGTCACAAAAACAATGAACTTTCTTTGTACATATTTTCTGATGAGATTTTTTTCTCTGTGCATTTTGTTCAAGGAGGCATTAATGTAACATTTTGCGTGCTGAAACAAACACTGTGTTGCATTTTGATGCGATAACTGATATATTGATTAGTGTTTAGTTGCCCCAATATTAATATATTTGTAAATATAAAATTGTATTTACTATGTACATAAAACGAACCAGGTAATATAATACAAGTCAAATAAATAGTAATGTGTGCAATGCATATCAATAAAAATACATAATAAAGTATAAATGTGTAAATGTGCATATACATAATAATAATAATAAAAAGGTATTCCCAATTTCTTACAACACTTCCTTTGATTATTTACCACGAAAACAAGTTGCACTTACGAACTTCAGAGGTGAATTTTTCTACATCCTAACACTTCAATAATTTTCACATTTGGTTACATTTTATGTAAAATATCTTTGGATTTATTTGCGATTCTATCCGACTTCCTTAGTATATTTTGATGCAAATTAATTTCCTTTATTGTACTGAATTCAAAAATGTAAAACGATTTCCTCGTTGTTTTTTTATTTAAGAGTAATAACACTATGAAATGATCACTTTAGCGGCAAAAAAAAGTAAACAAGGGTGGTGAACTAGTACCGATGTGTTTCAAAGGAACGATGGTGAGTAGGTTGTTAAAAGAATATTATTTTATGCGTGCTGGCAAATGAACAAATTAGAATTAAATATACATATCTAAAGCTGTTGCTATTTGAAATCATTGGTATTTGTCGATTATTAATCAATTATTATTTGAAAAACAATCCTATATTAATATTTAACTATGGAAACTGAGCAGGAAACATATTTCAAAATGTTTGAATATCTGAATGTTTCACTTTTGCGTATAAAAACATGTAATACTAATAACATTTGCTATTAACTATTAGTCAAGTCTACCTACAATATAAATTATGCCTATCATACACAGGGTTCCTACTATCAGGCATCTTTTGCTTTTTTACTCTGCCTAAAATTTTCGATCAATGTTCTTGTTGCTTCCGAATTGCAAGTACAATTATTTATGCTTATTCTAAGGTATATATATTTCTCTTTTATTTTGTTTTTCATTAAATAAGTAGTATAAATGATATACAGCGTACGTTATATTTCAAATTTTATTTTTTAACGAATTCACCTCGGAACAAGGATCATTTCAGGAAGGTACTCATTGGACATAACAACCTCTCCACATTTCGTCAGTTTTTTTGGGTGTATGCGTGCACCCATTTGATTTATATGGGATCACCCATACATCTTAGGAGCGATGGACAAAATGAGCTGCATTTAGCTTGTGAGCAAAGAGCGCCAGTCTCTTGGGAGTTGCCTGTCTGTATAGTCTGTGGTCTAAACCCTGTAACACACATGTAGTATAGATGCCATGGTATACGAATGAGCCACATGTCTGTAAGGGTATACTGCCGTAATACCAGCCGAGCAAAAAAAATGAGCATGGCATCAATGGCCGCGTTCCGATTTCTAGGCACTATGTAGTCAAACGTTTCTGATTGGTGGAGATTCAAATTTGACTGAAAAGTAGTGACTGTGATGTAGTGGACGGATTCAAAGGCAAAAAAATTCTCCCTTACTTTTAAGTCAATTTTTGAAGTGTGAAGAATCAGCTGATCGGCAATATTTTATGTATTGTTCGGCTATGCTTTATAATTTAATTGGATTATGTGCAATAAATAAACAAATTACTTTCCAAATAAATCGCAGGGAAGTGATCATCGATTTGATACAATAAGAGGATATGATTATTTGATCAATATGCGCTGTGTTTTAAAATATATTAAAATGACCGTCCAAGGTTGTAAGTGAAGCAGAAATTTTTAGTAAAAGTTAAGGGAACTTGTTTTTATTATCGGCTATTTTTTCAATTAAGTCTTCTTTACAGGTTCCAATTTCATATAAATGCCTTACCTGCAAATGTAGTGCCTAGAAATCGGAACGCGTCCATTTTCTTGCCTTCGAATCCAGTCCACTACCTCAAAAAAAATTGCCTTACTTTTCAGTCAAATTTGAGTCTCTACACCAATCAGAAACATTTGACTACAGTGCCTAGAAATCGGAACGCGGCCAATTCTTCCTATCTTTTAAGTCACTTTTTGAATTTGAAAAAACAGTTGATCGGTTATAGTTTATGTATTGTTCGGCTATACTTTATAACTTGAATGGATTATGTACAATAAATAAAAAAATTACTTTCTAAATAAATTGCAGTGATGTGATCATCGATTTGATACATTAAGAGGATATGATTATTTGATCAATATGCGCTGTGTTTTTATTAAAATATTATATTAAAATTACCGTCCAAGGTTGTAAGTGAAGCAGAAATTTTTAGAAAAAGTAAAGCGACCTTGTTTTTATTATCGGCTATTTTTTCCCATTAAGCCTTACAGGTTCCTACTTCATGTAATTATATTTATCAGTAAGATCCCTTGACAAGTACAGTCCACACTTTGTCCAAAGTAAAAACTGGAAGTGAGGATGCGAGGTGTGACACTTGAAATGTCACCTACCTTTTCAGTCAGTTTGCCATTCCATTTGTCAGGCTTTACCTCAAAAAGTAATGCCTAGAAATCGGAACGCGCCCAATACTAGGGTCCTTTTTCCGTAATATATACACTTCCTTAGCGAAAACAGCGCCATTCTCCTAAAGTAAAGCTTTACTTAAACTGACTGCGAAATTGTTGTTTATTTTAAAATTTATTTGTGAATTCAATTCTGTCAAACTATACTACGAACTATAGTTTGTCACCCACTATAATATAGAGAATGCTACGGTATCTATACTAAATGTGTGTTACAGACTTACGTTTTTAAGTGTAGCAGAAATTAAAAAAATAGGAACCTTGTTTTCCATATCGCCTATTTTTTGCATTTAGGCCGTCTTACTAGTTTCTTTTTTCATACAAATATATTTAGCAGTAAGATCCTTTGAAAAGCACAGTTCATACTTTGTCCAAGTCAAAACTCGAAGTCCCATACCTTTCCAGTCAGTTTCCATTCCATATGTTAGAACTTGGCTCAAAAAGTAAGGCGGAACGCGGTGTTGCATGTACATAAATTTGTGGGAAAATGGTTTTTCCGAACTGGAGCTTGGGCAATTGAATTTCACTGCATTATTATGTCAAAATAAAAAAATAACTTTCCTGGAACCTATTCCCAATTTTGAACTTTTGCAACATTTTCAATGTAATATTACAATCAAAATAAAAAAGAAATAAGAAGAAAATTCCCCACAAATGTGTAGAAAATCGATTTTTTCAAATTTTCCAATTTGCTCGCCGTAAAAAGTTTCCTTGGCGTAGACAAACACAAAAAATAAGAAGCCACCTCAAGTCGGACGATCCGTTCGCGAGTTATTCTGAGTTTTACGTACGCCACTTTGCTTTACATACATATGTATTTAGGTATGTATGTATAGAATTTTCACCACCTTTTCGTGTATAACGTACACAAGGTTGGCAAATATGATGTGAAATGCCGTCTTTGCATTCTGTTAGGAGTTAAACAAAAAACTTATAGAAAATTGAACAAATCCCAGGGCCTAGCTTCTCACAACCATTCGTGTTGTGCGTGTTATATTCTTTACACGAATGGAAGGGGCCTACTGTTTAATGCCGTACCCGAAGGGAAATTTGTGATTTGAGAACTCACGACAGTTGTACTCTCGGATGTTTGTCAGACGTGTTCCGACCGGGATTCGAACCTAACCTCGAACCCCTTGCTCAATGCACTAACCACTGAGCCCACTATATAAATGTAGATGCATATTTTAAAACGAAAATGAAATTTGAGCAAAATGCATTTCAGTCCGACCTTGGATTTAAATATCATAAGTCTTAGAAAAATCTGCTATCACAAATCCAAACCCGAGTTGGACTCCAATTTTTTTACAATTAAATATATTTACATATATCACATATTTGCAAATCAAAGAAATAAAAGGAGTAAATTTGTATTTTTTTTTTTTTTGGGAGTTTGTAGATGTCAAATTTTAGGAAATAACATCATATTCTGTCATCTTCCTAACTTCCGAATGGACGACCGCCAGAACGAGACATTTGGTTTTTTAAAATTATGCCTGGGTGCGTTGTGACTATATCGTAAAGTACCTCTAGATATTACGATTTGCGGGGCAACAAGTTGTGACAATGCAATTTTGAACATCTCGATGAAATAATCACAAAGTATAAAGTGCCAACAATCACATTTTCACCTAGTTTAGGAGATATCATCGAGGTTTAAAAAGTAATTTTTTCGTATGGGATTTTGAAAGAGATTTGTTGTACATATATGTAGTTATAGGATTTTCTCTACATATTTTGTTGCATGTCACGTGCCGGATTTTTCTTATGAAATTCTATTAAAATGTATAATTTTTTGTAGTGGCAGAGAACTTTTGTTTACATAGTCTTAGAGTATTTTGCTTGGTTAATATATGAAATTTCATTCCACTAACTATGTATGTTTTTATTTAAGTTATCGAACGAAGCGAGCCACCCACCCCAAACGTGCATATAGGCGCCTGCCTAATAGTTGTTGACATAATTTAATTACTTTTCTAGGAACATATTATATTAACCCTAAAATTGAGAGATTCGGTTTTCGAACTTTTGCAGATTTTTGTACCACTTCATATGGCTTATTTGAAACTTCTAGCTCAATCAAGTTTGTGTTCAGTCATCAACAAATGAAATTGATTGCAATAGGATGTACCTGGGGAACTGATAACACCTAAACATATGCCCAATTTTTTTTTTAGAGTAGGTTTCGGGTCCAAACTTCTAAATCGATGAACATTCTGTGTACATAGAAGTGTTAACATCTAGAACTATGAAACAAATTGTCTGTTCCATGTAATGTAAACGTCAAAACAATTACATATTTCAATAGACATCCAATTGAAAAGATAAATTTTGAAATCTCCGCATGTCCTAAACTTGAGCTACCAGAACTTGGTGCCAAGGAAATCATAATGGTGCGCTCCAAGGACAAACTCACGTACGCACGTACACACGCATGCGATATTGTGATTTGATCTCTTATTTACATATCTATGCTACAAGCTATGTTCTAACAGAATGCAGCCATCATTGCTCAAAAAATTTAGTTAACGTATATATAACATACGCGAAGCGAAATGGGTATCAATAAACCTTTTAACATTGTTGTTAATCGTCCATCCACCCGTACTTGGAATACCCGACTTTGTTTCGAAAGCTGTTGTTGGAATCCTCAGCAGAGCGACGAAGACGCGTGAGTGGCTAAACCTTACGAAAAAAATGGTGAAATCCTGTTAGCGAGCCATACATACTTCAAACTGAAATACGTCAACTTGCTTATACATACATATACATATATATGTATGTATATCCATTTCAGATGCTTTCAGCGTCTTATTATTTCCAAGGATAGAGCACGTTTGGCAATTCCATATTTCTTAGCCAATACTATACCTACCCAAAACACCTTTAATTTTGTTTCTGTTTTTTTGTAACATTCAAGTTTCACGATTTAAAATTTTAGTTTTACTACCAGATCCTGAGTCCCACGAACCTCTTCTGCCAAATTTATTTTACTTGTAATTGAAATAGAAAAACTGAATTTTCAAACCACTGTATCTTTTAAATACGACGAAAATCAGCTTTCTGGTGCATTATATTGTCGTCTTATTTCATTGAGATCTACAAAACAGCGTTTTCATATCTTGGCGTCACGGGAACTTTAGTCGAAGATTCTTTGGACAACTCATAGATGCATATTTCATTCGAAAATATCTTAAATTTGCCTAAAAAAAGAAAATTTGTTTGCAAGAAGTTTATTTTTCATACTACCGGCCTGGAAAAATAACCCGTTAAGCAGACCACTTAAGCACTGTGCTATCATTTTAAAGTAAACAACATTTGTGTAACACGGCACACTCTTATCTATACATAGTCCAATAGAAAATTGATAACGTCATCTTCTAAACTAGGCAGTAACGAAATTTTGGTTTATATTTTGTTATTTCATCGAAATCTACAGGTGTATACTTGATTGGTCGGAAACTATGAATAAAAGAAATATTTTCTCTTTCTAGTAAACTAATTTATTAGTTTTCGTATTGTTTCTTACAAAAAAAGTAAACTAAGATCGTGGTCTTTCCTTCTTCTCTTTGTACAGTGCCAGTAGGGAAACATTTGCCACTTTTACAACCTTTTAATAAAAGAAAAAAAGGTTACAAATTTAGTCAGTAAACGAGCAGAAAATTGAAAAACTTACCTTAAATCTGACACCGGGAATATCACCGACAGCGTGACCTTTACGACCGAAACCAGCGACCAAAACTTCATCATTCTCTTCGATGTAGTTCAAGCTACCATCACGTGGAACGAAAGCTGTAATCTTTTTGCCGTTTTTGATCAACTGTACCCTGACGCACTTCCTAATGGCAGAGTTAGGCTGTTTAGCTTCAACTCCTCTAAAATTTAAGAGATAAAATCGTTAAGGCACATCCACTGAATTTATATTTTAACTCCATGATATTGCCAATGATGTAAACAAAATTAACAACTCACAGTATACTCCTGTGATTTGACATTCCACACAACAAAAACACAAAAATATACTGCGAGTCGTACATTTTTTCTAAGATAATGATAATTAGTATAATTGTTTAGAACCCTGCACTTGTAACAATGAGCAGATACTTACACCTTTTCAAGTACAATGCCCTTGGCGTGAGAAGCACCTCCGAAAGGATTGGCCTTCCACCTAGTTCCAAGATGAGCCTTTTTGTAATCTTTATCAGCCCACCGTTGATCACGACGATGGTTCACATGCTTTCTCGCGGTTCTCAGGCCTCGTGGTTTACCTAAAAAAGTTAAACCCAAATCATTGTAGTTAGCAAATGACAGTGTTTTTACAAGTTCAACAATATAAAACAACTCCCAGTTCTCCGTTTTTTCAATTTCCAAATGATAAAGACAAAACACCAATTATTCCAATAAATGCATTGAATTAAAAACTGCCAATAATCTTCCAGTTGCAATTACTTATGGAAATAATGAAAATAATCACAGATTTAACAGATAACTTTAGATTTTAAATTAATATTGTAGACGAAATTGGTTAAGCCGCTGGCGGCAAGCCATGTAATTAAATTAGATATCACAACTCTGTAGTCTAGTCACAACTATCACTTTAAGATAATCAATAACCAATCACTAATTTAAAACTACATTTTCAAATAAAAATAACTTGTATGATCATAATTAACATTTTCTTTAAACTTACCCATATTTCGCAAACTTTCTCAGGCAATGGCGGAAATAAAAGAACGATGCGCTGCCAAAAACATACCGTTCTTCCATACATGAATTCAGACCACAATTTCGTTAAGTTCGGGAAGTCCACACGCAGTTTCATGAGTATATTCAGCGCAACTTTTAACGACTTTGCAGTCAATGCCACACGGAACAACAAAAGGAACGTCTCTAATTGCACAGATTTAAAAATATTTGATAATAAATTTGCTGCATGATGTGTTGTGGTAAGATGGATCCGAGTACAAACTTTTGTCGAATGACAATAGGCAAATTTGAAGCAATTATTTAGTTAATTTCACTGTACCTTTCTGCAAAATTCTCCACTCGGTCATTTTTTGTTTGTGGTAAACCTCAAATTGACAATTGCTGTCAGATTTATTTCAGGGTTTATTTCCACTGCTTTGGCTAGAAATTAAAGCAGACAGGTGTCTAATCATAAATATTTTATGAAATTTGCGGTTTCATTTGTTGTAAGAACCTGTTCACACAGGGTTGACGGACTGTTTTTTTTTTCATTTACCATCTAAGGGGGAATTTTCTGAACTTTTCTTTTTTTTTTGACGTTTGGAAACGTTAATCACCTGTCACTCGTCCAAAGGGTGAAATATAAATAAAACCTACAGAAAGCTACAATCCGTCTGGAAGTAAACAAATGATATCCTATCCTCCCTTATATGTAGCTCCTACTAAGTGGGCGTGGTCTCACGCCATTTAAAACGATATCCTCGAATCTTTGTTGTTTCATGCGAAATTTCATCAAAATCGGTTTCTTTATGAAAACACCCGCAAAAGTGGGAATGGCTAAAATGATTGTCTTGTTAAAACATTTCGATGAAAAAGTGGGTGCGGCATTGGGCGGATTTCAAATTTTTTTAAAATTGAACTCCTCCTATTTCTCAGAAACCCAGATATCAAATGTCATCCTCCAAACTCAAAATTTAGGGCGAAAGTTTTCAAATAGGACTATCCAGGACTGGCTGGTAACATTTTCCAGTAGTGAATGGAATTTGTATTGTTGTCTACAGTTAGATTGTTAATGCCTGGCCGTATTAACATGGGAATGAACATTATGTCGCGTTAGTCGGGTAGATTTTACGTGCGTCAAAAAGGAAGAGTGCATGGAAAATCTACTTCAGAACATAATTCTCGGCAGAAGAATAATTGCTGTTGTCTTAAAACGTTTTATTTCTGAAATTTTTTTTCATTTTTCTCCGACCATCGTACTTAAAACTCAAAAATACATACAAATAATTCTCTGTGGAGGTCGGAATTTTACTTTTGCGATAATAATATAATCACGCCTGTTGAAGAAATCACTTGGTGGTTTTATGAATGAATGTAACTCGAATCGTCGGTGTACTTCGTACGAAGTGGTCACTAAAAAGATTGAACGAAATACAACCTTGAATAAGGCAATGAATCCCACTTCTCTGACGTATTCTCAGGCTGCAGTCAAAGCGACCAATCGAAACGATGGGCCATTCTCTGACCCGTTGAAAGAAATTCTAAGTTCACAGGGCAATGTAAAATGAACAAACGAATTTTTGAACGTCTCAGTAACTTTGAAAGCTTTTGTATGGCTGCTAACCTTACCTATATATCTAAATCTAATTAGATATGAACTCTTTACTTAAAACTGTAACATAGAATCAAAAAGGACTCTTACAAAAATCTAACGAATTAGAAATGTTTCTTAAAAGAGAAAATATGTACATATGTATGTATATGTGATCTCCAAAACCCATCTTACAAGAGAATCGTAAATGGAGATAAGAGACTACGCTCGTTATCACTCCTCATGGGCAGGCAGTTCACTCTCATCCATTAAAACATACATCGAACACTCGGTCGATATAAACATAAAGCTAGAAAAACTTCAGTTATGAGCGAAAAGGGTTAAAAATAAACACCGCCGCGATACTCACGAACAAAAAAAAGAAACACGAGTTCGGTACTCTGAATGCTCTGAACTAACACATACCCCATACATATGCAGGATCAAAAGATCGAGTCGAAACTGAGTCGAAATTTCGACTCAATTAGTTGTGAAATTTCAAGGAGTGGGGTAAAATTCTCTCAGAGTGGTTACTTTTTAGACGTCAAAAGCAAATGTATGCAAATACAAAAACAACAAAAAATTCTTACAGGAATCTTACAGATTTGACAGATTTCGTAAATCAGTGCAAAGAAATTTCCTGCACTAAAATTCGTTGCATTGGGAAATTTTTTATTCTCTCGTGAGCGCTCTCTTCTACGTTAAACTACGAAAGTTTTGCGTACTGGAACAGGATTTGGTGACTTTTCGTAGATTTTCGTAAAAATTCGTTGTTTTGGGAGAGTACGCCAACAGACCTATTGATTCCTAATTGGACTGTCACCTAACCATTACCCCCAACTCTATAAAAAAAGAAATAAACGGAAGAAAAATTAAGAACATAATAAATGACTTAAATAAATAAATACTTGGCGCAACAGGTCGATGGGACCCAAGGCCTAGCTTCTCACAACCATTCGTGTTGTGCGTGTTATATTCTTTACACGAATGGAAGTTTCCTACTGTTTAATGCCGTGTCCGTGTGAGAAGCTTTCTCAGTACTTTCGGATGTTTGTCAGACGCTCGCGAGAGGTGGGGCCGTGAAAAACTTTTAGGTGTTCCGACTGGGATTCGAACCTCGAACCCCTTGCTCCATAGTCCAACGCACTGTACCGCCACGGCTCCCACAATTTTTAATAAATGACCTGCGCACTAATTTGTCTTTGCAAAAGAAAAAAAAATTAAACAACGACCATCTGTCAGTTCTTTTTTCTCTTCTTAACATATGTAACTTTCACAAAGCGACGGCGTGGCCGCGCTGCATGTACTATCCGATGTAAGAGTCAAATGGGTGTTCATATATCTTTTTTTAGCGCCACTCAAATACGGTTTGATTTGCGCGAATATACATACATACATATATGTAGGTATGTATTTACATAATGTTATAGAACAATTGATTCAATTCCAAATTTGATACCAATACTTGGGTAGTGTTAAGAAATAGTTATGCACATCTTTTTGTATTATATGCCGTTATTATATACATATGTACGTAGTTGCATAGGGCGGCATTAAGGGGGCTTTAGTCTAGTTCATTCTTTTGTGCACTTTGTAAATATGATTTTTTGATTTAATGCATAAATTAAATGCAAAATTAATGATCGCCTAAAATACGGTTTTGGGCGATAATCTATTATTTTTATTTTACGTGATTATTATATATGTATGTATGTATATTTATATTTTACATGTATTATTATTATACATTTGTACTATTGGTAGGACGTTCATTAAATTTTATTTTTGTGTGAAGGAAAGTAACGAACGACCCAAACGGGAAGTAGTGTAGTTTGCGCATACATTATTACCCGTAAAGTTGGCTAGTACCAGCGCATGTCCGGCCATGTTGGGTTTCTAGCTTCAAGTTTGGTTAGGACGGAGAGATTTAAGATTAAGTATAGCTTTCAGTCCCACTGTGGTTCTCATTTCCCCAGTAATACTGATGCAGGTTAATCTTTGAATCTGTCATGACCTTGAGGCTGGTAGGTTCCCATATTGCTTCTTACCAGACCATATTATCATTTCACATGAAGCTTTTAGGATTATGATTCAAGATTTGGCCAAATATTATGATACATGTATGGAAGGCTATCATTGCTTTTTTACTCTTCCTTTATGTTGATATCCCAGTATAATTTCCAATCTAGAACAAATCCCATGTCATATTAAATTCTGATAAATTCATTTTACTAGTAAATAGGATTAGTTCCAACTTTTGCGGATTAACTGCAAGATCACAGTTTGTTGACCCAGATATTTGGTACTAATAGTCGATAAGAATTTATTTGTGGGTAGTTGTACTGATTCGTCTACATAATGTAAGTATACAAATATAAAAAATTGTAGCTACAGGTCCATGGAACCCAGGGCCTAGCTTATGAAAACCATTCGTGTTTCATATTCTTTACACGAATTTTTAATGCTTTGTTCAGAAGGCTATTTTTTTCCTGCGCTTAATCGTTTGCATATGCAAATCCCATTACGCAGATTGCCTTGTCTTCTTTATTGGGAACCGAGCATAAGCAATCCTGATTAGTTTCTTAAAGTACACCATTTATTTTTTTTAAGATTTGTCGGGCGGTTGATGTATATGTATGTATGTATGTATTTCCGATGAGTTATTTTTAAGACAATTAAGTTTCGAAATGCATTATTTCTTTATTTCCCTCATGCACACTTTTAAAACCTGATTTAAATTTAATAAAATAACGATTAAAGTTAATAACATATTTTTACATTATTACATATTAACAATAGTGACTGTATCTTCAAGTTTCATTGTCGCTTGTTCCGCTTTCCACTTTCATGTAATTTTGAATTGCATTTGCTTTACCTTTGGAACGTTTTTGTTTCCTATATAGCTTTTTCGAAATTTTTGATTCATAGTCTTTGTATTTTGGATTGCTTTCCATGTTCTCTTGCTTTCCACTATTTACCTCTATAACTTCATGATTGAACACAACGTCTTCTCTTTGCTGAATAACTTGGTCTTCATTACATGACGAAACATTTTGGAATGATGATTTACTCTGAAATGTATTCATAACATCTGGTTCACTGGAATGTGATTTTTTGTTGGATAGCTCCAAATATTCGCTTATATCTTCACTACCTTCGTTAATGTTGTAAGTACCTTAAAATATAAAAAAAAGGAAAATATATATATATATATGTATAAACATATATGAAATTAGAACTGTATGAATTTAACTCTTTTAACGCTTTTAAACTGTTCCTTGTCGATGCAATGGTATGTTGGTTCGACTAACGAAGATTTCGAACATTTTCCGTATATTATCCTTATAGCATATATTATATACTATATATTATCCCTACGCAGCATATATGTAAGTTTCTGTTTTGCATATCAAATAGTATTACCAAAAGGGGTAAATCTTGTGGAATACGATTATAGAGATTATGAACTGAAGAATAGGTGCTGCTTAGTTTTATGGGCAATGTGATTATACTCGATTAAAGGATAGTCGGCGATAAAATAAGTACACATAAACTTTTAGCACTATAGAAAATAAGACTACTTACCTTTTGGTCCAAAAAGACCAGCTGATTTTAATCCATTGCGACTTCTTTTGGTTTTCCGTTTAAGACTGTGATTTGGTGCAATTGCCTTTGGTTTCTTCTTAGTTAATGATTGTCTAAAATGTTTATCTGCAACATCTACTGCTATTGCTCTGGAATAAAGTTTTGCTTTTTCACAGTCATAGTCTTTATTCTCAGATTCAAAAGTGACGTTTTTCGTCTTTGCTGATAAATTTTCTTTCACTGCTGGTATTTCCGGAGGAACTTCCTCAACCGGGGTGGCTACACTCAGATCTTGCTCATCATTGGTATTATCATCTTCTGAAACCTAGAAAACAAACAATTAAATATATACACTCGTTATTAGTTCTACCTATACATTGTTTTGTACAAACCTCTTCCTTGAGTGATCCACGTAAAATAATTTCTGGTCCTCCACCATAAATATTAAAAAAAAATTTCCATAGATGTGTATTGAGTTGAGCATAGTCTGATCCAGGTAAAACGTTATTTACCGATGCATCAGTGTTTGCTGTAATTGTTGAATTATTGATTGGGCCGGGGTCTTTGTTTGTTATTCCTCTAGCGAAAAGTTGCCACTTCCTGAACCATGCCATTGATATTGCATAAATTGTTGTAGAATCATCTTCGTTTTGAAAGTCATCGTGATATTTTGTAAATATAGCAAGTTCTTGTTTTTGTCTACGTAAGAGATTTTCAGCTGTTCTTTTGCATACTTCACATTCAAAGAGGCGATTAACAACAGGACCACCTCCAAATTTTTTATAAAGAAAATCCCACAGGGGTTGAGACAAAGGAACTGCAATTTTATTTATAAGAGGCGCTTTGTGAGGTGGAACTCCTCCATGTGGACATAAAATAGCCCAATTATTTATGGGGCCAGGTTCAGCAAATGTATTGAAACGATTAATCCATTCTCTTGAAACAAAGAAACGAATGTCAGAAAATTGTGGTGGGTTAAGAGTTGAAAACTCCCTAGCTTGAGTTCTTATTACATCCATATGCGGATGGTTCTTTCGATAGAATAACACATATGCCTGGCAATTCTGCACGACATCTGCTGTTACCTCAGTTACATGTTGATCGTCAAATTCATACCAATTACCGGTTAAATCATTTTTCGCAAAGCAAGTGTAATGGCCACCGCCAACGGTACCATGATGACAAATAACTGACACTAAGTTATAAAGTGAAATATTTGATTTACAATCTTTATGAAGATACGGCCTCATATCAAATCCAACCAGTGGAAAATGAATATATGATGAAATTTTTGAACTATATGATAAATCATGGCGGAATCTCTTTAAATGTATGCACAGCGCTTCAGGTAAATCAAGAACGCGAGAATATTTGACCCCAGTCCGCAATTTGTTGCATTTTGAACAACTGAAATTAATATGGAAACATTAATTGACCTGGTGCTGTTCCTTGCAATTATTTATTTATATAGAAACGTACCTGTACATATTGTCGCCCTTTAATTCATCCGCACTAAAGAATGATGCCATGCAATCATGAAGTGTAACAGATGGACCCCAGAGCCAAGAACGTACTAAATTCCATACCCAGCAAAGCCAACCTTCAGTTTTCAATGGTTCATTGCACATAGCACCCGAATGTGATCGGATAGCACTGTGGGTATTTATATTTTGAGCATGATGTAAGACATTTAGGTAATCCCTATGAGGAATTGGAAGAGAAAGATCTTGGAATGTCTCTTCTCTTGTAGATATTCTATCACAGGTTAAACACTGCACAGAAGATAATAGCTTTCCATCAAAAACGTCACTTATGATCGATCTCTGTGTGACATTAACAATAATATCACTGTTTGTGTTATGACTGTTTGCACATATGTTTGTGCGATGTCCGCAGGGTGCAGAGAAACGCGAACTTAACGATGAATTGGAAACATAGGATAAACTTGAATAATGTTTATTCTGCGTAAAAGAGTCTTCGAAAAGACTCGATTGTTCAGAAACTCCGCTGTCGCACGTCTCATATTCACCTTCTGACTGAGAAGCTGAACTGGACGAATAAATTGACATTTCATCATCCTTTCGATAAATATCTTGACTCTGCGCTACTGATTTTGTTGGAATTGGGTCCGTTTCTTTTAACTCCTCATGCAATTGATCCATAAAACATCGTAAAAACTCTTGGGTATCGTGCTGTTGAAAGCCTCTAAACATTGAATGTACACTTCTAATTCCATACAATATTCCACGTGGTGCAATATAATCTAAAAAACAAATAAATTCAATGAAAAAATCAAATATCCGCACAACCATTACTTAGAACGAACATAATATAAAAAATAAGTATTTGGCACAAGTATTTGGTTCACGAAACCGAAAGTCTTCAGTAATGATAATGAAAATAAAGTGCGCGACTGGGTCGTACATACATGCACCTTAATGCTATAAGTGTACAATTTTATCAGGATTGACGCCCTAGTCTTGCTCTTCCCAGTAAACTAGGCGTGGCATTTCGCGTTTCGATGGAATAATAGTCATAACATTGTAGGTTTACGCAATGTTTTGTTTGTAATGTCAAGTATAAAAACGTATTAAAAATGTGGACGTGGACGGATAGGGCGTTTGCGTGTATAATAGACAATTTTAAGGCCTGTTACTTTGCTCAAATAATTTTTTCTCAATTTCTAGTAAAAAATTTTTTTAAGTGGGTGTGGCAATTCCAAAATTTGGTACGCCATTATTTTAAAATATTAATTTTAAGCCCAATCGCCGAAGAAATACTCGAGAAATACCCAATTTTCTATATTACCGTTATTCGAATTTTTCGCAGAGAACGTGGTATGCCACCTCATAGCATATATCCAAACTAACCTAAATATCAAATTTTATCGAAATCGTCGCCTCTCCATCATAGTAATGTCAAGTTTGATTAAAATCTCGAGTTCCATTTTTTTTCAAGAAACCAATACTTGCCCTAAAGGTATGAACATATATACATATGTACATACTTATGTATACAGGTGCAAGTAAAAATTTGGTATTATTAGACAGTACTGAAATTTTTATTTTAAATTTTAACGTCTTGCAGTCTTTTGTGGGGTCAATGGTCAGTAATCAAAAATGCAGATTTCTCAAAAGTAAGTTTTAGTAACTCTAACATTATTTTAAAACGTGGAACTAAGATCTAAATTTAGGGGAAAACAAAAATTGGTTATCACAATTGTTCCAGAAATCGATTTTTTGCATATGTACTATTCGCGCGTTTTGGAGGGAGAGGATCTTGCTCAAACGGTCTTAGCACACCATATCTGAGATCAGAGCTCTTAGTTCTACATTTTAAAATACCTTTTCTTGTCACTTTAAGTTTTCTGCCGTCACCCAGAAAATTTTATGGCACTCATGACTAGAGAGGAAAGTCCTTTAAGGTTATGATGAAATGAAAATAAAGGGTATAGGGAAGTTAAAATTTGGAAGGGCACTATTTCATTTGGACAATCCATATAAGTTTTTATGAACCCAAGTTGGTAGGCACGGATATGTTCGTAAAAAGATTGCAAAAAACTAATGGATAAATTATTTTTTATTACATACTATTATTTAGAATACGATTATCATGCGAGGATTATACCTGAATTTTAGTTCAATATTATTTTGAGAAGTTTCCTATCTCAAATTCTTCAAAATTTTTTTATTTTTTTAGACTTATTTTTAGATTCAGCATTTTTTTTCGTTTGTTACGACTTTAAAAATGGATACAAAACTTTGTCTTTTTGATTAGCACTTAGAGAAATAAAGTGCACGACTGGGTTGTACGTACTTTCAACTTAATGCTCAAGTCTTGTTTTAATAAAGTCGGCGTGTGATTCTCCATATTTGATGCAGTTATTAAACATTGTACTGATCGGAGATTTTATATTTTATTTGTTTTTTTTTTAAACATTCTAAAAAAGTGGACGTACTCATATGGTTCTTAGGCGAATCATAGAAAACTTTAAGGCTCATAAATTTGTTCTTAACATTTCAATTAAAAATTTTGATAAAAATAAATTTTTATAAAGTGGGCGTGGCTATCCCGAAACTTGATGCACCATTACTTTGCATTAGTATTGCACAATCGGTTGAGAAAAAACTGATTTTCAGTATTACCTTTAGTCGCATATTTCGCCTAAAACGCGGTATACCATCTGCTATCATATACCCAAACTAACCCAAACATCAAATTTCATCAAAATCGTTAGAGTCGTTTCCGAGAAAATCCATTTAAACTGCTATCGGTCTTAAGTAAACTACCCTTAATTTTTTAGGTTAGAATAAAAATTCCAATTTCCCCTCAAAAATTCCAGCTGTTTAGGCTGAAGTCGAGCGTACAGGCAGACAGACAGATAGAGTTGGCGGACCCACTTTTTTGAGCTTCTCTATTCATATTAATGTCAAGTTTGATTATTTTTGATTTTTCTTTCTTATATTTAAAATCACGTTGGGGAAAGTTTACCATTTTGTGTTTTTTAATTTGAAAGTGGGTGTTCTCACATGCTTCTTACTTACTTCTCTAAGCGTGACAAGGGGAATTTTAGCTTCATCCCTATTATCAAAAAACTTTAAAACTTCAGGAACGAGAATAGTCGAATCGTCGAATACACCACGCATTCAATCTCCTTCGCACTATTTTTTCAAATTCCGCATGATGTTCAATTTCCGACGATCATCGAAAAATTAAGAAAATGTATCAAGGGAAACATTTTCAAAACGGAAGTGTGGGCCACCAGATCAATTTCACCGCGCAGCTTCCTCCGGGGTATCTTTTACTCCTATCGCACACTGGATTAATAATGTGGGGTTTAATTGTGTATACATAAACAGATTTTCATTATAATGGTATTTTTTCACATCTCGATTGACAACTTGCTATGAGTGTATTAGCTTCCCCCATGTTCAACGTACCAGCGCACACGAAAGGAATTACCCCGGGGTAAAACTGACTTTATAGAAGAGTGAGATCAAGTGTATATAAAGAGACCTCTACCCAAAATGTCGAACTCAGATTCGAGCATATACTACGTTATTTAGAAAACAACAGAATGGATAGATAGACAATTTATTTTTCGAAATTAAAATGTTTAAAAATATTCTATTCAAATAACTGACTGGTTATAAAAAGGTATAGTTTCTTATTCAATTTTTATTTATATTTGGGTTGCTGGGCAACAATAGAAGTATATACATATGTATATACATGGACAACTTTCCTTGTTTGCATTAGGACTGTTTGTTCTCCTGCGACTCAAGTCCAATTTCATCTGTGAAATACTCCTTATCGAACACTTTGTTGTTAGTCAACAATATACCTTCGATTAAATATCTCAGACAATTATTTCACGAGCTAAAATAATGAAGACTTTGTGGGTTCTATAGAAATTTAAGAATTACACATGTGAATAGGATAATGCTTTGCGAAATTTCTCCGCTAAATTTTATTTTTGTAGACATTTTTGTGTGGGAGCTAGAATTTAGCGTGAGCAAGAAACTAGGATATTAACAAAATTTTGTTGTTTTTTGGGTTGTGATAGTTCCTTAACAATCCGTATTCTATACATATTATCCGTATTTGTATACCGACATACATATGTATGTATGAACAGCTTATAAATTTAAATGTGATTTATGAACGAACTTCTTACCAATAAATTATTGATACAATTTAAAATAATTTTTTTTAGTTTAGGTTACATTAAATTACCTTTACTTCTGCTACTACGACACCATATATCTTTTATTAGACGATAATAGCTTTTGGCTAAGCCCGCTTTGCTCTTGTTGGCCGCGATTTCCACATAGTGCTCAATTATGTCACCGCAGTCCAAGAAATAATAAGTAAGAGGTTGAATATTACTTAGAGCCTGTAGTGCCGAATTCATGTAGCAAGTATTTGCTATGTTTTGCAGTCCAACTAGACCTTGGATCTTATCGTTTTCATATTCGTCATTGTCGCTTAGCCCAATCACACTACTACTGTTATCTACAAAGTCGTAATCTCCAATGTCCAACGGATTTTTCAGAAGCACTGTTTTTTCGTTGCCAATGAACACCTCCTTTTCACATAAATAGCACCAAATGCGTTGGGATGACAAATTCATATGAACGCAATGTGAATTATTTGCCTACAAAAAGGATACAAAGAAACGAATGTTTATTGTTTTTGCTAGTTATGGGTTATTAAGATGTTCTTTACCTTAAAGTGGTCAGTACTATGGTCTTCGACCTGCTCCGAACATCCTGCCTGCAAGCAGTTTCGCTGGAGGCATATCCACAGATTAGGTCCAGTATTTTTACATAGAGCACACGATGCTACCTGCAGCATTTGGACATGTTACATATTCCTCCAATATTTATAAATTTACCTACCTTCTCCAATTTTTTTATCTCAGCTAAGGAAGTATTAAATTTCTGAATATGTTGACATTTATAATTCATTTTTGAATATTATTTTAATTTAATTCAATGTAAAAATAAAATTGATGGGCCAATAGGTGGACAAGTCTTGTTTTCAACATTACACTAGTTGGGCTTTATGGGCACACTTTCAAACAGGATGTATAATCAATATGATTTAGTTACTTTCCTCAACAACATATATTTTTAAATTGTAATTCATAATAATCAGCCCCAATCGATGGAGTGAAACTTTTGACAAAAAGTAAATACTCCATAAGTAAGCATAAATGTCATTTCATTTCTCTGACGGTGACGGCCCACAAAGCAACGTTAGCATTTGCATGGGCATGGCAACGTTCAAAAAGTAATCCAATGAAGTTAAACAAGTGAAATAAGGTTTGAGGAGAAATGTTTAGAAAATAACTTCTCTCCCCAAGAATTGAATAAGGTTTTAGTATGCTGTAGTGGAGTATTTTGATATGTCCATAAATGTAAAGATCGAAAAGGAAAAGCTCAGGAGATATAAGTTTGATAGAGTGTTTATTGTCCGATCATGACAATGACATACTTTATATGTATGTCGATAACTATTGATTCGATCATTTTGACCCGCTCACTCAAAAGTATTGATGATTGCAATCATACAGTGCAACCAAACCAAACCAAACCAAACAATCACCAAGTCAATACCCAAGTAGAAACGAACAAAACAAAAATATTGATTGAAATGGAATGAAAATGAAATTTCGAACGAACGAACGATAGAGAATGAACGTTTGGAAAGTAAATCAATCCAAACAAACAGTGAGATAGATTGTGAATTGAATGATTATCGTATTAAGCACAAATCCGGTTTCGATCCGGTTTCAACTTGGGTTCGACTCTGCGTAATTGACTCGGGGTAATTGATTGGAATGGCGAAAAATACTTTGGTTTTCGAAGTATTTTAGTGATAACTTTATGGTTGGTATAGTATGCCGAGTTCCCGCAAGACATATTTATCTCAGAAATGTTTATTTGTTTTTTTACTGGGTGGGCAAATTTTGTCAACGCATTTTTTTTTAAGCAGGTCACGTAAAAGTAAAGGATTACTAATTCTTGATTTAGATAAACAGTAAGCATTAGAAATCAGAGAAAGAGAATGATGACATTGTTTTTGGATTAAACTACTTCTAGTAAATAAGACATTTGGGCGATTTAGAAACAATCAATTACTTTTCTATGTAGTAAAACTCAAACTCTGGATTAGTAGCAAGGATTAAACAACTTTCACAATTGCTTTGCAGTAAAGAGGCAGTTATTTCTATTACTCCTACGCACTCCGTTACCTAGAAGGTCCAATTAGGTAGCGTTTGACTGAATCAGTCACAAACCAAATACGAATATACCAGGAATTCGACTGCACAACTGTAACAGAGGTTGACTGAATCAATCACTCTACTACCTACGTACATGGTATGCCTATCTAGAGAATACGATATGCACTACAGTACCAAGGTTTCGAATTAATCAGTCACCCCTAGTACTTCTTTGCACTTCATACCTTTCCGGTTCATCCGACATTAGTGGTGATTGAGTCAGTCTCCTACTCAGCTATTCATAGGTTTTCCGGGTAACCGGTAATTCTTCCGGTCCACTAAACATGTGGCATCACAATCGACCTTCTCTTGGTCTAAGTGTATCCTGACTCTTGCCAGGATAGTCACCTTACCTAACCCAACCTAACGTAACCTAAAACCTTAATGAACATTTTTAATGAAATATCTTTCTAAGTTTCTTCTTATCGAAACAAAAGGAGAAAACCGTGATTAGTCTTTGACGTCGTACCAGAAATCAAAGTCTAGTTTTTATAGCATGTGGAGCGCAAAACTTGACAGCTTCATATCAGAAGTGAAATTGTCGGAGTTCCACTTTTATTTTCACTTTGGATTTTTTGTGGATTGTGATATTGCGCCAAAAATTTGTATTTGTAATTAACGTCAGATCGACTCTTTGGATCAGATACGGACCGCATATTACCGACTCAACTCCGAATAAAACTGAAGTTAAGTTCTGTCGACGCAGCTTCGACTCAACCTGGATACATATATTTCGACCTGGGTTTCAGCACAACGTGTATATGTAGTATATAACGGAGTAGTCCGTTTTATTGACCTAGTAAAAGTCTAGTACACTGTTGGCAATACATCTTTACCTCGTATATATGCAGGATCGAAAGGTTTCGCACACCGAGTTGACAGATTGAGTCAAAATTGGTTTAAAATGTAGTTGAACTGGCAAAAAAGTAAAAGGATGAAAACTGAAAAATATAATGAATGACCTAAATGCATTTTTCGGCACGTCTATTGAGGAAATAGCTTAATTGTTTTATGAATGAATATAACAACTCATATATTCATTATACATCATGAGTTCCTAATGACGCTCACCGGACATAAATATTAGGTGCAAAAAACTAACTTATCCAAGAGTTATGCAAACTACTAATTACTTTGGGAAAATCATACAAAGACTAATTCTACATATACGGAAAAAATTTATAAAAATCTAATTATTTTCAGCATTTTTCGTTGAGTAATTTGTTTTCAAATGTTGGATATTCTCCATTTCAATATTCAACTTTTATTTAGTGATTAAACGTTGATCAAATAAGTACAATACAAGGACTAGATAGACGTGAGAAGAGAGCAGAGATTAACTTAATAGAAGAAATTTCATCCGTTTCGACCGACCATTTCAAAGATCCCTAATGTTTTGAATCTCATCGTTCCCCATTTGTCAAAATTAATTTCATTTCCATGAAGCATCTTTTCATGAGTAGGCACAGTAGGCCAGACACTTAGGTACTCTCTTTTTTTTCTTTTCTTCCGAGTCGTATCGTTTTCGTAGCCGGTACCTATGGCCATGGTAAACTATACATAAATTATATGTACAGTGAATAGTGAATTAACAAAAGTAACTAGAAACGATACTTTTGTAACGAATACTCGAAACTGAATTAAAGTATAAGTACACTAGGAACCCGGCCCGATTTCGCCCGCAAATGAATTAGAAATGAATTAGAAAAAGACAAAACATGGTAGTAAGTTTAAGTTTAGGGATAAAATTATTGGAGCTTCAATTTTTAAAATTAGTTTACGTGGTAGCAGGCCTAGCAATGTTACCCAAGCAACTGCGGCATGACTGGTGTCTGTGGTTCCACTGAAGAAAAAATTATTGGCGGTGATTTGATGAATTATTTTGAGATATTGCTCAGCTTCAGGACAACACAGAAGAAAGGTGTAATCACATTTGAAACCCTTTTTTGCCAATTAGACCTCGAATGCTCAGCTATAGGTGATAGAGCTGTATTTAATACACATAAACCTTCTCACAAAAATGTAGATTATAACAGTGAAAACCGCATTCAAATCTGTTTGGCGATTCTCGAGATTAGCCCGATCATACAGACAGGCACATTTTGAGGACTTTGTTTTATATTATGTTGTGGGTGCCGTGGCTCAGTGGTTAGTGCGTTGGACTTTGGAGCAAGGGGTTCGAGGTTCGAAGGTTCGAGGTTTTACACGGCCCCATCTCTCGTGAGCGTCTGACAAACATCCGAGAGTACAACTGTCCTGAGAAAGCTTCTCAAATAACAAATTGCCCTTCGGACACGGCATTAAACAATAGGCCCCTTCCATTCGTGTAAAGAATATAACACGCACAACACGAATGGTTGTGAGAAGCTAGGCCCTGGGTCCCATCGACCTGTAGCGCTAAGTATTTATTTATTTATTTATTTGTGAAGTGATAGTGACGATACGGGTACTCACTTTGCTGCTACTTTTACAGACCTACCCGTGACTTACCCCAAATTGAAATCATCATACGGCTATTTTAGCAAGGGATTGTTCAATTGAGTCACCAACTGAAAACTGCAACAAGCTTTGGATCAAATCAATCTACCCGTTGTCAATAATTCGGTATATACCATATGCAAATTAAACTAAATATTTGGGGATGACGCTGCACTCGAAGTTTAAGTGGAATTTTCAAAATCGCTTTAGAGAAATGAATTGACTTTTTGGAAAATATACCCATGAGAATGTAGCCAGGCACTAACCCCCCCCTTCTTTTTATCATCAATACTAACGATGGAACAGTCGCCATATTATTAGTGTTTCAGAGCTTGAATCGTGTTTTAAATGGTGATTCATCCAAGAAACTGCTAAGAAAAAGCAGTAAAGAGGGATCATGAAAAAAATCAAAAACCCGGTTCCACTTTCGAAATGTTCCTTTCTTTCATATTCTCAGAATTAGTTGAACAGAGCCTGATCATGGCAAGCGGACACTGATCGGAACACGCTCAGAGCGAACCCGAAACCCTCTAATTAATTAAGAAACACGATAAAGAAGAAAACTCTCACGCGAGTTGCTTTTGGTCCTGTAAAACACAGAAATAGTATTTCTGAAGTTATTAAACAAAAAGGAGACACGAGCTTTTTTCTGACAACTACAGTTCCGCTGTAAATCTGAAAACTAAAATGTCTATATAGTACATATGTATTTTAGAATGCACATAAGTGAGAGTGAAATTCCTTTTCCGATTTATTATTCCCAAACCTAAGTTTTGGCAAGGGAATGCAGGAGTAAGCACTACAGTGTGTACTTTTAGACCGTTTTCAACTCTGAAAAGCAGTTTTTTTTATTATGTGTGCTCTTCGATGGTTTAGTTTACACTAATAATAATGCTGACAGAATGTTGATTATTTGTTGCCGCACGAGGAAGTTCTGGTTCTGGTAAGCAATTTGTCAACTTCCTTTTTGTGCAATTGCTGTGATGTAAGCTGCGCGCTCCTGACAACCAAATTGAATTAATTTTTAAATAATGCTGTCAAATTATTTGCTTTATAACTTACTTTGCCACTGTCTTCGAAAGTTCATGACAGTTGACAGCCAAGTAAAAAACGACTGTTTGTATGTATTGATAAACAAGGGTTAATCGATTGGAACTTAGTTGTCAGAGATCTCAGCGCAAAAATCACCATCTAATTACGGTCTAAGTGACTCTCGAAGACAATGCGGAAAGTCACCATCTAATCATGGTCTATTGCTAGTACTATTTGAAATTCGGTCCGACAACCACATACCTTCAAAGGTTTTTTTTTTATCAATCAATCAAATCAATAAATTCTTTCGTTGGTCATGGCATAGTATTTTTTCGATTTGGTGTTGTTGGTACGTTTTTGTCTTGTCCTAATTACTTTTATTTCAATAAGAAAGGACATAAAATTCGAAAAAGTTCGGAGGGTTAAAATTTGTAGTAAACATTATTACATCAAAAGATATACATAGTTTTCAGTCAAAATTTTTGTAGGTATCTGAATAAAATTCTTGCGTCCAGTCTCTTTCAGTGCTTCAAATCTGGTGAATTTATTTTATTATAATTTAATTTTTGCCACTGTTTAGGCTAAACTTAATGCAGTCAAACTCAATATCTAATGAGGTTGGTATTTTAATTTACGTTCATTTTACTGATAGGATTAATTGATGTGTGGACGATTTTTCGTTCAACAGTAAATGCATTTAAATGCAAATAATTGAAAAGAAATAAAAAGGAAATTCAGTCAAGAGAAATTATTTTTATATTTAGTTTAAAAATGCATACGCTCGAAGGTGGACAGTATCAGGCTGTGTCATATGATGGTAAAATTGCTGGGTTGTATGACTTGGAAAAAACGCTGGGGTCTGGGCATTTCGCTGTCGTCAAACTTGCTCGTCATGTATTCACAGGAGAAAAGGTAGCAGTAAAGGTAGTTGATAAAACAAAGTTGGACGAAGTTTCGAAAGCGCACCTATTTCAAGAAGTTCGGTAAGAGTCAAGCTCAGAATGTGTAAAGATTCCTTATTAATAGATATTATACATTTATATATACGCATGCATATATTTTTATAGTTGCATGAAACTTGTACAACACCCGAACGTGGTGAGGCTATATGAGGTAATTGACACGCAAACAAAGCTCTATTTAATTTTGGAATTGGGAGATGGTGGTGATCTTTACGATTACATAATGAAACACGAGGGTGGTTTGTCTGAGGATTTGGCTAGAAAATATTTCCGTCAGATAGTAAGAGCTATTTCCTACTGTCATCAATTGCATGTGGTGCACAGGTTTGGTTGAGAAGTCTTATCAATATGACTTGTATTATTAAAACATTAAATTATCTTTTAGAGATCTTAAGCCAGCCAATGTTGTATTTTTCGAAAAACTGGGTGTCGTAAAACTAACAGATTTTGGATTTAGCAATAAATTCTCGCCTGGTCAGAAATTAGAAACTTCTTGCGGAAGTTTGGCTTATTCTGCACCAGAAATACTTCTCGGCGATTCTTATGATGCGCCAGCAGTTGGTAAGTACTTATGTATATTATACATTAACGGAGAAATGGTTTCAATTTGTGTCCTTACAATAGATATATGGTCATTGGGTGTAATTTTGTATATGTTGGTTTGTGGTCAGCCTCCATTCGAAAAAGCAAATGATTCGGAAACTTTGACAATGATAATGGACTGCAAGTATTCTATGCCATCTCATGTAACGGTTACATGTAGGCGTCTTATAGCGTCCATGTTAGTTCGAGACCCGGAAAAACGAGCTACATTAGAACAAATCGAACAAGATGTCTGGTTAAAGCAAAACTCGACGGCGGAATTATCATCGGATCATTTACCATTAGTTAGTCGCGAGCAAGTGAGCGAAGACGATCATGCTTTTATTGTACAAAAAATGATAAACGGGAGTATAGCAACTAAAGAAGAAATTATGCAGTACGTACAAAGAAAACTATTAAAGTTTGCCTCAAGTTAATTTAAATATGTTGTTCCAATTTCAGATCTCTTGATAGGAATAAATATAATCACATCACGGCAACATACTTTTTACTTGCAGAGAGAAGACTCAGACTGCGATTGGAGCAAGTTCAGATTAACCGTCCTCAACTTTTTTTACGTTCTAACCCTACAAATAGGTATGTTTTTTCCTCAAAACTCTTATTTAAAGAATCTTTGTATAAACAGAGAAACATATTATTAATGCATTCTTTAATTATGCCAAATTCCTTGAGTATGTTAAATTCCTTAAGTATTTTAAGTTAGCTTATAAGACATTTATGACAAACCATCAAAAATGTTAGCTGAAATCTAAATTTCTGAACGGCAAATTTGACTAATTTTGTAGTTGATATTTCACATGCACTTTCTCTTTAATTTTTTCAAGGATAATATTTGTTATTATTATTATATTTAAACAAAAAAAACAAAAAAATGAATCGAAATCGGTTTTTGCCATTGATCCTTATGCTTATGTATTGCATCTCATGCACTTGTACTGCATTGTATTTACTTGGACTGCATCTCATGACATTGCTAAATCCGCCCGTGTATTAATACTGATTATAGCCATATACAAGGTGTCGCAAAGTTAAGTTTATATTTGTTTACCTTACTGCGTGAACGCAATGAATCTGAGGGGCACGGGGGATATGACAATCAGTAGCCCTGGCTCTAGGGAATCCAGTCGTGTTTCTCGGAGCGGATCGCGCGTTGTACGTACGAGAGTTTTACAAAAACGATGATTCGGCGACTGTAGGGGGTAGAAGATTAGAAGTAACGTAGAAAACGTGGAGAGTGTTAATCAGTCTGTTCTTGACGATCTGAACCTTTCAATTCGTAAATGCGCATAGATCATCATTATACTCTATTTTACACAAAGACCTAAAGCTATATCCGTACAAAATTGAATTGGTGCAAGAATCAAAGTCCCGGGATTTCAGTTACAGGTTTGACTTCGTAAACCAAGGACTTTGGCCCTTTTCAACGTTTACCAACATTTTAGGATACGTGAATAAGTAAAACTGCCGCAACGAATCCAAAACGCAAGCTTTAGAAACTTCTTCATTCGTTTAAAGTGACCGCATTGGCTGCGATGTAGGCACGAGGAATTGTCGGCCATTAATTTTTTGAAGATGGATTGTGGCTGATATACCTGTAAAATAATGAGCAATACAATTAGTCTTATAATTAGTATTTATTCATTGTAGACTTACATATGTATGTACATATGTATGTACATATGTATATTTTTTTTTATTCACTAGAATAGAAATAATGTCAAATGCGGCCTTATTTCGTACGGGGCTATTTCACGTCTCCGAGCATTATGTCTGATGTAAAGAATAAAAAAGTAGCCTGTACACAAGATACAATTATTTTATACATATGTACATACAGTTGTATGCAAAATAATAGTTTCATCTTCATTACATTTGGAAAAATATTAATAATTTTTTTTTTCACACATAGTACTTAAAAGACATCTACATGCCAAGGTTCGCAACTTCTTTTAGCACTGAATTCACTCTTTTAATATGATCTTTTGGGAGACAAAAACGAAGGTAAAAATAACGGATTTCTGTAAAGTCAGTTTTGATGTGTGCAAAATAATAGCTCCGATAAACAAAATTCGTAAAACAAGTAGATTTAAATTTGTTAAGCACTTTCAATCTAAAGTCAAGGTAAAATAAGTAAATTCGCCTTGTAAGTTTTCATAATAACCACGATATTTATTAGAATATTTGAAAAATGGGACGAGGAAGGCGTTGCACACCAGAGCAACGAAATCTGATATTAAAATTAATATCCGAAGGCAAATCTTACCGACAGATAGAGCGTTTAGTCGGTTGTTCAGACCGAATGTTCATAAATGCAAAAAAGTGGCAAAAATAAAACAAGATCTCGAATTGGATGTGAACACCTCAACAATTCGTAGATGTCTGAAAGAAGTTGGGTTATCCGGGAGGAGCCCAAGAAGAAAGCCGTTGTTAAGCCAGCGACATGTCGAAAAACGACTCAAATTTGCATCGGATCAATACATACATAAATATCTCGAAATGTTTTAAAACATTGAAATGAGTAAAACGTTCTGTAATATAATAAAACATAAAAATAATCAAAAATCAGAGATTTATTTCAGACCTATTTGGGGACTTATTTCATACCTTTTTGGGGATCTATTTCATCTTCGATTTTAGGAATAATTTCACAGTAAAATGATTCTCTAATTTTGGGGTATTATTTCGTTTTCCATTTGGGGGGTTATTTTTAATACAGCCTATCTGGATCTGTTGAGTATTGGGCATTTGCAAAGAGGATTTGAGTTCCTCTCGGTGGTCGGTGCAAATCATTAAAGACACTAGTGCAGTGTTGCACCTACTAAAAGTTGGAGAACAGATTTGTGTGGTTGTAAAGTTTCTCTGAGTATATACCGTTTCTGAGATCTCCGTTTGTTCAGGTTTCAATAGAGGATTATTTTATCAAAGCTTATATCAATTTTCCATAATTGAAAATATGTATGGAGTAATATTCTACTAAATATCTTCTGTTGGCTTAAATATGTTGTTTTGATTGTGTTCTTTCTGAGCAAAGATTTTAAGCTACTCCAATCCATTTCCACGCATATTGTACATACATATAACGTTGACTTATATTCGAAATAAGACGAAGAATAACTCTTGCCCAGCGCTGTTTCTTTGGACATAGAAGGTAATTAAGTAGCAGTGCCCTATCCTGAAGAACTAAGGAGACTATATAAGACCCTGATCAACCCAGTCCTGCTTTATGGCGCTGAAGCATGGACTCTGTCTAAAGCGGAGTAATCTTTCTAGAGTCGCTTCGAGAGAAAGATTCTTCGTCTAATTTTCGGTCCTTTGCGTTGACGGGCTTTGGAGGAGAAGATTCAACGACATCGACCATGTCAGAAAAATGCGCATCAGTCGTTTAAGATGGCTAGGACATGTAGGGCGAATGGAAACCAATGCTCCGGCCCGTAGAGTCTTCGAATGAAACCAAGAGGGACAACGCAGTAGAGGAAGACCTCGCCTTAGGTGGCGCGCACAAGTTGAAGGGGACCTCAACCGACTTGGAGTGCGTAACTAGAGGCAGTTAGCGCCACCTAAGTAAGTATGTAAGTAAGTAAGTAAGTAAGTAATATTCTTTCGAAAATCTGTTCAATAATAGGTGTGTTCAATGAATTTTATTTAGACCAGGGTTGAACAGAACAAAAAAATAAAAAAAAAAATACTTGGCGCAACAGGTCGATGGGGGGACCCAAGGCCTAGCTTCTCACAACCATTCGTGTTGTGCGTGTTATATTCTTTACACGAATGGAAGGGGCCTACTGTTCAATGCCGTATCCGAAAGGCAATTTGTTATTTGGGAAGCTTTCTCGAGACAGTTGTACTCTCAGATGTTTGTCAGGCTCGCGAGAGGTGGGGCCGTGAAAAACTTTTAGGTGTTTCCCGACTGGGATTCGAACCTCGAACCAACGCACTAACCACTGTGCCACGGCGCCCACAGAACAGTTTAGTGAAAAACGTCAGACAAGTTAGAATAGCCATACTTTATATGATGTCAAAACAAATTGTGGTTAACTTTTTTTTTTTTTTATATCGGGAACATAAAATATTTTGAAATACCGAATACTTAACAGATTTCACGAATCTGTTCTAACTTAAAACTAATGCAGTAAATCCTTTTTTAAACTATTCTAGAACAACCTCATTGAACAGGAATCAGAGCAGCTTAAAACAAAAAAATCCTTATTGAACACCAAAATTTGTACTTTTCTGTTCCGAACAGTTCAGAATAACCTCATAGAACACAACTAATAATTCACTACTCTGTTACTTTTTTCATTAGTATATAACTTACCAAATTGCGTTTAAATACTGATGATATTACATGTTTCGTTCTTGTGTGCTATTTTTGTCGGCGGGTACCCTGGGTTAGTTTTTAACCTCTGAAGAATTGAATTTCTAGTAAGAAATCGAGTAACGAACACTTCTACTATTAAGGAAGTTTTAGGTAACAATTTTATTTATATCTGTCTCACAAATAATAAGCTAATTTAACACTTTACGATTTTATTTCTTTATTTTTTTTAACACTTGTATATGTATTTTTTTTTATTTATAATAATGAATAAAACGAATTAAGTACACCTAATATTAAATGATTTAATATTTAAGTTTTAACAAAAAGTATCTTATTTTTATCATTTTATTTGCAAATCTATTTCAGGTATTGTTTGTGCTACACGATTGAAAGGGTGCATTATGCGTCATTTCAATTCAAATTTTTTTTTTTTTTTTTCAAATATTAGCAAGACTGCGAAAGACATTTACTTACTTAACTTACCTGTAAAAGATTTGTGTTTCCCTTCAATTTTACAATTGATTTCAATCTAGACCACTCTCAATAAAATTTAGAATTCGTAAGGCAATCAGTTTCAAGCTATTGGACTCAAACATTTTTCTGTTAAACCTTTTTATTTCCATTTAAACAAGTGAAAGTTAATTATTAAAATTATAAAGGTAATCATTCCCTTTGTATGCGACTGTCATATAAGAAAGAATTATTAACAAGGTGGACATAGATAAATGTTTACTTGGACCTATGTACATTTGTACATTTTCATATATATATGTACATTACATATATGTATTTAAAATGTGTTTTACACCGTCGGACAAAATAAAGTGCAAAAGTAAACTCTGAAACATTTCGTAGTTTTTGTAGCGTTACTACGCTAATTTTTTATTTCATTTTTTTTTTTTTTCAACACTTATTTATAATTGTTGAACTATTTAAATTATTTACAAAATTCAGTTGAAAAACAAAGAGATACAGCAATATTTAAAGAAATGAAAATTCATGCAAGAAGACAAAATAAAGTGCAAATTCAAAAAAAGTAACAAAACAATCAAAATTTTCAAAATACAATTCCAGAAATGAAAAAAAATTAATAGCTAGTGGCTCCTCCTTTGTTTTGAATGACTTCCGCAAGACGCTTGGGCATGCTGGACACCAGATTCCTCAACATGTCCCCTGGAATTTTCTCCCATTCCTGTTAAAGGCGTTCCCAAAAAGATGTTACGTTTCGACGCTGATCTAGCGGAATTCTGTCGTCCAAAATCGACCAAAGGTGTTCAATTGGGTTCAGGTCTGGGGACTGAGGTGGCCATTCCAATACATCAACATTATTTTGTGAAAAGTACTCCTTAGCTACTTTGCTCGTATGCTTTGGGTCGTTATCTTGTTGGAAACTATAACTTCCCAAAGACATTCTAGAAGCAGAAGAAGCTAAATTTTCCCTGATAATGTTGACCCGAGTCGTTTTTTGATATTGATCGAACGAAGCATAGGCTTTTTCTTCGCAAAAAAGTTTTTTAAACCGCTTTCCTGGAGACGCCTTTGCACTGTCCTTGGCGTAATATTCAATGCCAGTTCTTCTCTGATACTCCTGGCCGATGATAAAGGGTTTTTCCTGGCCTCGATTTTAATCCTCCGATCAACAGCTGGTGTAGTCTTTCGCTTCCTTCCGCAAGAACTTTTAAAACTGGCAACTGTTCCTCGTTTCCTCCAGATTTTCCTTGCTCCAGAAATTGAAATTCCATATTTTTCTGCTAGTTTATGGAATGTCAATCCACTTTGACGATCCAAAACTAGCAGATTCTTCACCTCAGATGTTAGGGGTTTCATATTAATACCTTAACCAAATAAAACGAAACTTAACACTGAAAATGAGACTTCAAATTTTAATTTAATGCTTCTACCTTTTAATTTTTTGTTGATTGTTAAGATCTGTCCTGAAAATTTTTGAAACTTTTGGAAATATTCCAGCGGGCGTCACACAAAAAAGAAAATGCACTTTATTTTGTCGCTTTCCAAATGCAACTACTGCAGAATTACCACAACTGATAGCAAATATACAACAACAATTAACGGTTAATTTTTACAAAACTGTGAACACGCATGTAGATGACGTCAGCATACAACAATTGAGGCATAAATGCGCTTTGATCCTAACTTACAGTATTTAACAGGTTGAATCACCTGCTTTTGCACTTTATTTTGTCCGACAGTGTATATGCCTTTACTTCCTTCACATTTTAAGTTAATTTTTGATAATCAACTGAAGATATCTACGACAAAAGTAGTTTGTATGCCTATACGTGTTATTCATACATATGTATGTATGTGCGTATATTTATACACAGTAATCTATGTCTATACTAGGTGTAAACATATTAATATGTTCATATGTACGTACATATGTATGTATATCAGATCTGGATCTCCTTCCCTAATGTAAACTAATTATTTCCTTAGCTTTCTTCTTTAATGCAATAATATTCCTATTCGGCTTGGTAAAGCTTTTTCTACGTTTAATTATTGCTTAAAAGGAATGCAAAGTTAATCATGTTATTGTGAACTTACTAAGTGGTTGGAGGTACGAGTATGTTCATTATACGAAAGTGGGTTATAGTGGGTTATGGGTCTTCAGCACAGGCTTCTATCGATCTTTTCTCAATGGACTATGTAAATACTTTACCCACACTACTGTTTGTAATCTTTAATTATTTTATTAATTTTTTACTCTAACTACATATATGTATAAACCGGTCCTTAGACGGTCAATCGATTGATATCAACCATCGTGTATGTACATATGTATGTATGTATGTATATGTGGATTGATGCTAAATATAGTCCAATCGATTGACGTCAGTTTTTAAGTTTTACAAATTTTCGTGGTGTACGGATGTGCGTTGAGTGAAATAGACGATTCTATTGCTTATATTCGGTTTGTATAATCTTTGCTTTTCACGGGGAGTCTTAATAAACTTGGACTTAAATGCTTGGACTTCATCATTCTTCATCTTTCGCTTTGATTACCAGCGACAGACATGTCTTCAGGGGCGTTTACGCACATCAACTTTTCGTCAACATTTGTTTGACCAGCGGCATGACGGAAAATATCCAGGCAATATGTATATATATATACTTGTACTGCACTCGTGGTAGGAAACTTTTAGAAAAATAAAAACAAAAAAAAAATGGGTATTTGGGTATGCAAAGTCATTAAACACATTCCAAACGCCTTCCAAATATCAAAATAAAAAAATATTAAATGTTAGAACTCTTGAGTGTTCAAATTACCAACACTTTCAGTGGCAAAACTGGAAACCAAAATATAAAAAAAATTTTAAAATCCCTCTAAAGGTTTGCAGAACGCATTTTATTTTTCGATTCATAAGGTCTTTCATGCGAGAAGAAAATGCTGAAAACTAGCTTAACTAACCTAACTTTGTTATAAATAACTTACTGGCCATGTGCGGGCGATCTAAGCTCAATTTTTTTATCAATATATATTTTATTGATTTACTATTAATTTAATTAAATAAATAAATAACCAACCAACCATTTGTGTTGTGCATGTTATATTCTTTCCACGAATGGAAGGGGCCTACTGTTTAATGCCGTGTCCGAAAGGCAATTTGTTATTTGAGAAGCTTTCTCAGGACCAGAGATGGGACTTTAGTATTTGCATTGAGTTTTCATTGGCATTGAAAAAATCAATGCTAATGAAAAAAAAATTGGGATTGATTTATTTAATGCCAATGAAATAGTAGTAATGCTGAAGAAAAATTATTTTCATTGAATGATAAGGCATTAACAAAGGTTTTTATTATTTTATTTATTTAATTCATTAGTTTTTATGATAACCAGTTTTTTAAAATGGTCGTTTGACGACGGTGGTGGTTAACCATTCCAGCGGTTGAAAAAGGTCTCTCAACTGGGGCTGAAGACGGTAAGGGCGTATTAAATTTGTAAAACATATGTTTTATCAGTGGATAGTCGTGATTGCGCGAAGAAGAAAAAAAAATTCATTTATCAGTTATTTCTTAACTGTATAACTCTAATGGTGCACTTTATTTTTTTTCATACTCTTCATTGGCATTGAAAAATTCTAATGGAAATTGATTGATTTCAAAAAACAATTAATTAGCATTGAATGTTTCAATGGTAATGAAAAATGCCAAGTAATGCATTACTCCCATCTCTGCTCAGGACAGTTGTACTCTCGAGATGGGAGTAATGCATTGTAGTCCAACGCATTAACCACTGAGCCACAGCGCTTAATTAGGCAAAGAAACTTTTCTTTTTTATTCAAAACTTTGTAAATGTACTGTTTTCTTTTGTGTTATATAAAATTTAAGCCTACCTTAAACTATCTTAAAATAAATCTTAGAATTCTTATTCTAAAACGTTGTTTTTAAAATTTTTTTTTGTTTTTTATTTTTTTAATAAGCCAAGTGCTGCGCATTCTACCTTATACTATTTATAAATAGAACAACAAAAGACTACACAGAACTCGGGTAACCTTAAAACTAAGCCGGCCATGCTATATATAAAAATAAATAAAATAAATATGACCCGGGATTAAAAAGAATCGACGAGGGACCTTTCTCTTATTCATAAAGCCACCAAAATTCCTGGTGCTGCCGTTGTACATCTTTAATATCTCCCTCCGATGCCGACCTATTGAATCGAGACAATCTCTAGTACTCTGTGCTACACCTCGGTTGTGGTTGAGTAGTTTATCCACTGCTTTTCTGTTTATGTTTATGACTTAATTCATTGATGCTTTATAATATTTAAAACTTTATAATTTGAAGTGCTCGTTCACGTAAAAAAAAAATCCCCTGTTCAAAGTAATAGTAGTATTTGGTTAAAACTGAAAAAAATTTAAATATGTTAGATATTTCTTATCAAATCTGTTCTTAGACATAATATCACCTTAATACTTAGTTGTAAATCCATTATTGTTCAGTACTGACGTGACATGGAGTCTACTAAGTTTTGGGATCTTTTGATGGAAATATTTTGGCACGCACTTTGTACTATTTGCCAAAGCTCCCGGCTTTGCTTGCTTTACTGCAGTCTTTAAATCGCACTATAAGTTTTCTATAGGTTTAAGGTCAGGTGACTGTGGATCATTACCGTAACACTATTCACCTGAAACCATTTGAGCAGTGGAACCTTACGGGGACTGCAAGAATATAAATTGTTTTCTAACAGTGACCTACCAACTGCTAGCATTTGATAGTGCAGAAGGGTGCGTTTTAATGTATCGAACAATTTTTCATCTAATTCCCGTGTTTTCCTTTTTCGTCCGCGACTTTCGTGGTCGGATTTAAACCTGATTTCATTAGCAGTCATTGGAACTGGGCATCTTATTATTTCCTCGATTTCTTTGTTTGTTTTTCCATCTGCTTGTACTTTTGACATGCTAATAGAAAATTATGAACCTTATTTTCTTTGTTAAGTCCCGTTGTAAATTTCTGCATACTCCATTCACTCACTTATAACTAAAAGAGCAGTACTATTTGTTTAACTGCTGTACGTACATACATAAGTATGTAGTAGGTACGCTGGGTGCCGTTAAGGGCAATATACATCTTCACTTTCTGCGTCTTACCAATCGAGGGTGGAACAGTATGCCTAGATGTGTCATATCAAGAAAAACATGGCCCGGCTACAACAAACTTAAGTCAAACGCGCTACTTGGTAAATCAAGAACAGATATTTCCAGAATTGAAGCTTACTTATTTGTTACTGTGCTTTGTTTTTCGTGTTTTCATTATTAATTTTTATTTATTTTTGTAAAAATTAGTGAACATCTGATAATTTGCTTTTCAAACACATTTCAAAGAAGACTTAAACTTGGATTTTCGCAGGCTTTCTTCCTTTGCATCACAATTGGTTCGCAAAACTTGCATTTATAGTTGGACAAATTTTTTCGCGCACCGGGCACAGTAAGGTTTTGAACCCACTTTAAAAGTTTGAAATACTTTTTGATATTTTTTTTGCACAATCTTGGGCAAAGAAAAACAAATGGGGAAATGCCTCTACAAACAATTTAATTCCTCAAAAGGCATTGTGTTGAAGAATGTGAAAGAATCTAAAACCGTTTTAGATGAATGATAATAAAGGCCACAGGCCTTGTAGTTTTTACTTTTGATCTCTATCAAATTCCGCAAATTGGTAAAGTTGGTATAAAGCAACGGCCAAGGAATATAATCCTTCGCATATGAGCTGCCGTAACTGCCAGTTACTCAGACACACGACTAAAAGGTGCAATAGAAGCAACGTTTGTGTCAACTGTACTCTTCCTCCACATGACCCTGAACCCTGTACAAGGTTAATCTATTTAAACTGCTTAGACAAACATTCATCCTCTTCAAGAGATTGTCCTATATTTATACAAAACAAAGAAATATTAACTATTAAAACAAAAAATAAATGCAGTATAGCGGAGGCTAGAGGCACATATAACGACAAAAATAACACAGCATTCCCAATCCATCATCTGTTTCTGAGCGAAATAAAAAGAAACTAGTTAACAGCGCTCACCAACCTCAAAAACCTCCTTTCATTATTTCACTCTTTCAAACACCTAACACCGAAAACAAAATGACATCACTTGCAATCGATCAATCTGCAAAAATCACTTCACCGCCAATCGTCACACCATCCATATCACGGCGTACAGAAGAACTTAACGATCTCTAATGCTCTCTTTCTCTTCCAAACCAAAACAACTCTTAAAACAAACCAAACCAAAAACTCTTATTACCAAACCATCAAAAGCTTAAATGGATATCATCCAATCTCATTGCCTCCTTGCTGATTAAAAGTCCTCGAAAAAATAATTGCCAATAGGATCTTATGGTTTACAGACTTTAAAAAGGTCTTGGTTGGAACAAGTCGGTTTCAAACCAAAAACAGGGTGTATAGATGCCCTACTTCATATTGATTATGTTGCCACAAAAGCCTTGTCAGGAGGTAATTATATTACAATAGCTCTTTGACTGTAACAAATTAAGAGAATAGGGAGTGGGAACCAAAATATTTGCGTAATTTAAATGGTTTTAAACAAACAGAAAGTGCTTCGTGCAAAACTTCTGCCGCTCGAAAATGTTATCCCGCAAGAATCTCACTTATCGGTCATTTATTTTGTAATCCCTTTTAACCAATAAAGTGACATTATATCTAAATACGAATATCTAGATCACTGTATGTAGATAGAACCAAATCTACTTTGTCTCTTGCTCAACGAAATTTATGAATGGTTCTAATTCCTTGGAAAAATGTAAATTAATCCATATTTTCAGAAAAAAAAACTACAAATCTAGAATTAGTTATTAACAATACTAAGATAGAAATAGTCTCCAATCTTATTGTCCTAGGTCTTTTAATAAACAATGAATGAATTAATAAACAAATAAATAATAAAAATTGGACACTTCACTGCACTAGTCTTAAGAAATTAGTAACAGCAAGGCTTAATATTATTAAGTATCTCTTTTTTTAATATCACAAACTGTTAGTCTTAAGTAAATTGGATTAGGTTTTAGCCTAGTTCCTGTCCAAAATCAACCAAAAATATAATTGCTCCAACATACCACCAAGTAGCAACGAGAAGCCTAGGAGCCCTTCCAACCATACCAACTAAAAATATATTTGCTGAAGTCAGGGTCACATCTATAAAACAGCAATACATTGAAATCATTCCGAAACTCAATGTCAAACTTCACTTTCAATAATAGACCAAAATACGAATAAAGCTATCACCCACAAACGCGACAGAAAGATTTCTTCCGGAATACACACCATCTTGAATATGGTAAAGCGTCACTCAATCTACGAAAGTTGCGAAAGGACTTGACAAGTATTGCCTTTTATAAATTACGATTCCTCGAAATGTCAACTGATCTGAATCGTAAAAGCTGGAGCCTCATATACATATACATATGTAATGGTTCAAAAAATGACACAAATATTATATTATGATATACTAAATAAATCAGAATCCATATGGTCCAAAATCGTATGTACACCAGATCACGTAGGGATTAAAGGCAATGAACTCGCAGACGCTGCTGCAAACTTTGTGCTAAATGTTTCTACCTTTACCTACAACGTCTTTTCACATTTCGACATCAAGAATTTCACAACACATTTACTCAAAAACTACACAACATTACAAAGACCACTAAAAAAGCAGTCTATCCGAATAATCTATTAAGCCCATTTTACTTATAATCACAATCAAATTAAAAAAAATTAAAATCTCTGCAATTATATACTCTTGCCCTTTTTTTTATTTTAGTAATAATTTTGTAATTAAATAAATAAATAAATAAATAGTTTACAACGTTGAGCTTGAGCAGAAGTTGAACTGTAGCGTGATGCGTATAAAATTCCTTAAGTATTGCCTCTATGATCGCTATGGTCTCCACCTGGAAGACGGTACAGTGATTGGGAAAGTTTCTGTTATATGCTTAAAAAAAATAGAGTGCACGACTGGGTCGTACGTACTTGCTATAAGTGTAAAATTTTATCAGGATTGAAGTCCAAGTCTTGCTCTTCCCAGTAAAATAGGCGTGGCATTCCGCGTTTCGATGGAATAATAGTCATAACATTGTAGGAGTTTACACAATGCTTTAATTTAAAAAAAAATCTTTTAAAAAGTCGGCGTGGCCAGAAAAGAAAAGAAAAGTTGTTCGAGTGAATTATAGAAAATTGTAAGGCCTATTACTTTGTTTAAATAATTTTTTCTTTATTTCAAGTAAAATTTTTTAAAAAAAAATAAGTTTTATAAAAGTGAGCGTGGCAATTCCAAAATTTGGTACGCCATTATTTTGCATTTGTCTTATAACCTCGAAATATTAATTTTTAGCTCAATCGCCGAACAAATACGCGAAAAACAGCAGATTTACGCGGTATGCCACTATTGCCATATGCCATTCGTGTTGTGCGTGTTATATTCTTTACACAAATGGAAGGGGCCCACTGTTTAATGCCGCATCCGAAGGGCAATTTGTTATTAGAGAAGCTTTCTCAGGACAGTTGTACTCTCGGATGTTTGTCGGACGTTCGTGAGAGGTGGGGCCGTGAAAAACTTTTAGGTGTTTCGACTGGGATTCGAGCCTCGAACCCCTTGCAGCTTAGTCCAATGCACTAACCACTGAGCCACTTCGCCTACTATGCTTATATGCTTAGCGGGGTATAAATAATAATTATAACATGAAATACGTTTTCACAAACATCAAATATCCAAATATATAATAATGTATTAAGTGTTTTAATTTTTTAAATTTTAACACAATTCTAGCATCTTTCACTTAACTTTTTGTAGAAATGGAGTATGATATTGAAATATATTTTTTGTTACAGAATTGCACCAGGAAACCACGGCGTTCCCGTAGATAACAAGTTAAGCGATAAAAGCAATAATCTGATGGTACCTGTTAGCATTGAAGTTTGTAACTCAATCGAATTTACAGCAGAGGCTGCAACGGTCAGTATAAGACTTATAAAATAACTATGGTTCTAATAAGAAAAAATGGTTTGTTTTCTTTTTGTTTGTAGGAAAAAAGGAATAGAAAATGTAGCATCGTTAAAGAGGAAGACGAAGAGGAAAGTTGTGAGTGTGCGGATAAAAATGAAATCAAATTAGGTGGCAATCGTCGAGGTTCAAATTCTGATGGAAGAATTAATCGGGCTGTGCAGGAACGCAGCATAGACACTCAATATGTGTCAAAATTAGTAGTTAAGCCAAAAGTTTCTGATGGGACCTCGAAACACACTCATACAATTGGGCATCTGGACAACCTGCATTTGGGGCAACCTAGTTCTAAAGTAGATGGTTACCAAAAATTGCAAAATCCAATCTCAGTTAAGGCTATTTCTGGAAAAGGTGATTTCTCAAAAGGGCTCTCAACACACCAAAGAGTCCATCAAAAAATTCCTCCTATTAACGAGAATCTAGAGGCTGGGGGGAACACTGAGTCAGATTTGACGGAAGTGCAGCATGATCTTTCCGGTATTAAAGATTTAGAAATTAGTAAAATACGAAATAAAAATCCAGTACTTATGCATAGGCGGACAAAACTAAACAAAATGCGAACACCCTCATGCAGTAGCTCGGAGGCATCAGACGATGACACCAAATCTAGGAAAAAGAAAATACATAAGATTGGCGGGGACGCACCCAATCGCTTTAGGGTTCACCGGCGTGACTCCCATGACGACTCAAGTGACTCACAGGATCAGGCCCCCTTCGGTTCAGGTCAGAGTAATACAAACAATGTGCTAGGTGACTCAAAAGATGAAAAAACAACTTCTGGCAAAAAGGAAGAACAATCTAAGACCGATGACTCCCAAAATTCCAACTCCAAGCAAAAGAAAGGCTGTTCGCTTATTGAGAATTGTTTACCAAAGGTTGGTGGGCGAAGACGGCTACGTGAAAGCCAGTCGCTTGACAGAATCACAGAATCTCAAGAGTATGAACAACGTCAACGTCAACACAATTGTAATGAGAGTTCACCCATAATCACACAAATTCAGAATATGTCACTTGATTTCAATAACGTCCATGAAAAAACATGGACTATGGACAAACTAATTTGCTCCAGTGAGGATAAGATCATCAAAGAACCAAAATCTCGCGCCTTTAAGAACATGTGTGATATGAATTCCATTGAAGAAATAGACTTATATATTGGGATGAACGTGACAAAAGTAATTCAAACTGGCTCAAAGTGTTCCGTTACAATGAAAAAGATAAGGAGGCTTGGAAAGTACTTTCCCGTAGTAAATTTATCTTAATTAGGCATAAATTTTATTATTAAGTTAACTTATTTTGTAATTGTTTATGTAGTAGAAACTTGCTTTCATGTAAGACATTTACTCTCATTTGTAGTATAATTACTTTGCCAAAGGCCTATTTTAGTAATAAAATGAATACATTTCAGTTTAAAGTTTATTGTGGAAATTTGTGATGTTCTTAGCTCTATTTGAGCTCTTTTTACAGGACTGTGGCAGACAGTTCTAAGATCTCTTTCTATTTATTATATAACAAAGGTTTCGTAACAGGAATAAAAAGAGTAAAAATACATATATGGATCCTTGTTAGATTACACTGATTACGAAAAGAGAAATGCGTGATATGTACACGAAAAATCATGCCCAAAACATCTGAAGTGAAATTTAATTACTTCCGATTACGACAAGGCATAATTGCATCATACCATTCGTTTTCGTACAGAAATATGGAACACGTATGTATACAAATATTTACATTGAGAATGAGAAGAAGTTCAAGTTGTAATCCACCCACTGCCATGTCCATATTTTTACGTCTATACTATTTTACATAAAATCTTAAAAAATTTATTAACTAAATATAAGCGCCGTTGCTCAAGAGGTTAGTGCGTTGGACTACAGAGCAAGGGGTTTCAAGTTCAATCCCTAGATTCAACATCTAACATTTCTTTCAAGTGGGACCCTTCTCCAGAGCGTCTGACAAACATCCGATAGTAGAACTGTCATATGAAATTAACAATGTTAACTTCGGATACGGCACTAAACAGTAGGCCCCTTCTGTAATTCTGTAAAGAATTACCACGCAAAGCACGAATCCCAAAAAGGAGCTACGCTCTCAAAAAAAGAATTATTTCTTTTAAATTAAAACAAAATTTTATGGTGCCCGAGCAGGGACCCTGTACAAAAACTGGTTACGCGGTGTAGCTTAAGTAACTGATTTGTAAAGATTAAATTCGAATATTTTGAGGGAAAAGAAAATATCAAGTGAGTGAGAAAACGGGAAAGTGGCCTTTAGTGGCGCGAGACGCTAGCCGCTCACTGGAAGGATGGAAAAAAGGATAATTTTAATGCAAGCATTTAAGAAATTAAGTCCTAAATACAATTAAATAAATAAGAGAAAATAAAGTGAAGATAAAGTCTTAAAAGAGTTCAGAATAGAAGTACCGAATATGTCGTTCTCACCCAGTACTTTTTACGGAGATACACAACTAGAAGTTAGAATCACTCCAGCAATAGACACCTTCATGTCTTCAATAGTGTGCCGGATCCTTGAACAGAAAGGACGGTGGAATGGATCAAACTATCCAAGCAGAAGATAGGGATACGTAAGACGACCTACCGAAGTGATAAAATGTGTTCTGCGAACACATCAAGGGAGCACCAAAATACTATGGGATTCTTAGTGTCGTTAGATATAAAATCACTGGTCGGAGCGACGCGACTTTCGAATCCTATGACACCCCGTTGAATTGGGAGATAATTACACAATGCTTACCTATGCATTACGCTGACAAGGGGTATGTTTGTACTTTAGAATATCCTTTAACCACTTCGGTCCAAGAAAACAATACTGTTCAGGGCTTTTACCAAATCGTTTACTTTTACCTTCACTTTATATTCAATAACATATCGTGCATGAATTAGTCCAGGGGCGATAAGACTTCTTACAGTAAGACAGGTTTAAGGTACCTAGATCTTTAAAAAAATATTTAAAAAAGATCAATATGCGTATTTTCATATATTTTTTATTAAAGAAACACTTTGTTTTGTATCCAAAATTAAGCACTATGAACTCAAACACTTAAAAATTGACCTTTAAATGCATGGCATTTGAAAAATTAAGCGCTGCTATTTACAATTTACTACTTACTAATATAGTTTTTCGTAAATAAAACAAAATTCACTTAACCTAATTTTTACAACCGCGTGGAAATTGAAGCAACTCACTTATCGAGCCGGAGTTGTCTATTAGTATAAAATGACAACTCTATTTCGCTCGTATTTCACAAACAGTCCTTCAGGACAAAGGACCTACAAACGGTATGTATAAAGGGTTAGTACGATTCTCGTGCAACTTGTGAACTGGAGACCACAATCCTATCCTCAAATTACTGCTGTTCTTAGATTTTCATATCATGCTGCCTATCGCCCGAACTACAATAATCTTTCTATATATTATGACAGGAAAACAAATAAGGCAAGAGAAAATAACCCTAATCAGTTTCAGATTAAAACGGAACCAGCAAGCCAAGTTCCTAAGAAGCATGCTGATGCAAACAAATTTCCAGAACAGGCAACAAATTATTACGAGGTCAGCAAAACCTTGATCACCAAATCGTCTCAGGTATATAAATCTAAACACCTTAATTTTTACATTGCCCCGAACCCTGAATTGGATCTGTACGCAGAAGCACAATGGAAAAGAAATCAGCTCTATGATCAAACGTTAGAGGAATACGTAGAGACTATTTCTCCGGACTAAAAAGACCCAACAGAATAAGAGTTCATTGACACACATTTTTAAGGTTAGACGATTTGCCTTATTTTGCCCAATTTTTAATAATGTCAACATAATAATACTAAGGAAGTAAGTCTGAAAGTACTTCATGGCATATTAGGGAATGATAGTCTGATCGAATCATGCGCTGTTATTCATATCAAGGATATCTTTATCACAATTTGGAACACAGTTAAAATTAGAATCCGAATTAAGTAGCAACCCGTACATTTAAGTTTTAGGACTTATCGGATAAAGTCCTCTCAAAAGAACTTAGTTAGACATTAGACGAGGTTCAAGCTCATTCGCCAGCCAAATAAGTAACTTACCTATACAACTAAGATCGTTGGAGAAATCCGAACATCGGCGGATTTTTAGTTTACACTAGATACTATCCTTTCCCAAAACAACGAAAATCTACGAAGTTTCACGAAATCCTATTCGAGTACCCAAAAGTTTCGTAGTTTTTCGTTAAAGAGAGCGCTCACGAGAGAGTAACAAATTTCCCCATGCTAGTACATATGTAGTTTCTTGTTGTTTGTAGTTTAGGCTCTCTGAGAGAATTTTTTTTGTGGACTATTACAGGCGACTGAATGCCAAGACAGTATCTGATAAGTACCCGAGCATATTTTCAGATACCATTTGTCACCAGAAGATTCCTCGAAGACGGCAATAATACGGCAAGCGACATTTTACCTGGAACGAGGAAACGCATCTTGTTTTTCAACGGTGAAAAGACTAACTTGTATATGCTGGATCAAGTAATCAATGACGTACGCATGACCACGAACTTTTGGCAGCTTACTTAGGTATAAAATATTTCCGGCATATGATCAAAGTCCGGGAACACCAACCATAAGCCGCTGACACGCGCTTTTCAGCTGTCTTTAACTAAAGCATCACCCAAACAGCAACGACAACTAGATTTTCTCAATCAATTCATCAAGAGAATTGTTTATACATATACCCGGACAAGACAAACGAGTTTACGGTGCACAACACTGCACACATCAGCGGCAAAGCGACACGTAAAGCAATTCCGAAAATCGTTGTATGGCTGTTTATGAATAAGGATATCATCAGTTGGGGGAAAACCTGTTTTCCATTCCATATCAAAATCAAAATCACCGGAAGAACGATTCTACCACGTACACCTAGACATCGTGCCCGAATCGCAAGGATTTCGATACATCACAGCCAAGACCGAAGCCTTTATCTCAACATGGGCGGCAGGCTTTGGAGTCCCAGCTGTGATAACAGCAGATCGAGGTTCACAGTTCAACTTACAACTATTCGACGCGTTAGCAGCAGTGATAGGAAGCCGAACTTGCCGAACGACGGCATACCATCCGCAGTCGAACGGGTTAATTGAACGTTGACACCGTATCTATTAAGTGCTATGAAAAATCGAAATAGACAAAAATACTACCCACTGTCATGCTTGGAATACGTAACATTATCAAAGAAGATATTGGAACTTCAGCAGCCGAACTCACGTACGGAACGATACCAGGGAAATATTTCATTGGAGACATACTTCCTTGAACACCTCAGACAAATTTTTCGGAAAGTTACCCACTGCTCATCACTACAAAGCTCGAGTTTTCATGCATAAATCACTCTTCTCAAGTTCATATGTGTTTAAAATGAGGCTGGGAACAACGTTTGGCGTTACAGAGCCATGTTAACCGACTGTTTTTATTTTTACTGAAATTGAAGACATGAATTTGGACGGGCTCTAGTTCATGCAGGATGGCGCTCCATGCCACACCATCCATGCCACAATCGATCTTTTGCGCACCAAATTCCCAAATCATGTTATCAGCCGTCCTCGCGATGTCAATTGGCCGCCTCGGAACTGCGATTTGACCCCTTTGGGCTTTTTTTTGTGGGGAACTGTGAAAGACCAATGTACCTGACCAAGCACTTAAGCCCAATATCATCAAAGCAATCCGTGAGCCTGAAATCATCAACAAGGTCTTGGAAAATTGAAGTTACAGAATGCGCTACTGCGAAGCCAGTCGAGGCAGCCACTTGAACGACGTTGTATATACGCCATAATACATGTACATCATAGGTATAAGTTTGTTAATTTAATTGCATTTTTAAAAAGAAACTTGTATTTGGCCCATCCTGTAAATGTATATTTTCTTCAACATATTACACTACAAAGCAATGTTCATATGAAAAAAAGGAATTGAAGTAATAATTTAATTAACTAAGATGCTGTCGAATTTCGCCGCTGTATGCTCCCCTATTAGTAGATTCTATTTTATAAATTCTTGTAAGATGACATATGATGTTTTCGCGCAAAACTACCAAGAGAGGTATTGTTCTTTTAGCTAACTTAACTAAAACACGATTTACTCGAAACGCGCCTAACGATGTTGCTTAATTTTTATGCTTAATCAAAACTTGCAAGATGACATACTACGTTTTTGACCAAACTGCTCAGAACGCTGCTTTACTTATAGCCAAATTACATATGTAATATGTATATATGTATATACATACATATGTACATATATATTCATTTCGTTTTTTACCTCAAATACACGACTTTTAGATATACCAATTTATTTTTATAATTTAATTAATTGTAAAGCAAAAAAAATTCAACTCCCTTTTCAAACAAAATTTATCACGATGCCATTCCAAGTGCGATTGTATGAAAGAAAAACTAACTTTTGCCTAAAAAGGAACTTCAAGTGGAATAAAATCATACAATAAACGTATTTACATACATATGTATGTGCATACTGCTATTTTAAAGAAAAAGTGTTATCAATTTTGAGACTCATTGTAATATCATCATTAAAAAAACCCATTTTGTGTAAAGAACTTAAGATGTACAAAATTAATGGTTGTAATATTTGTATGTTAGGCGTATTGATAACATCACTGGGGATAAATACATATAAAGACTAAATCCGCGAGCATACATAGTTTTCTTCCGTTAACTTGCTACCAGAATGATGGCTTGATGTATTTCAATTTTATGAATTTTCTGAGCGTTTTGATATAGGGGTTGCAAGCGAGTTTGGATCTTTCGATTTACTCCGAATACTACAGTGAACCCAATCAGATGAGTTGCGAAGGGCACCATGCTCCCCTTATATATAAACATATTTCACTGTTTATGGGATTTACTTTTAAAAATGGCTTCCTACATACATATGTACATATAAAAGCCTTTTTTACACTCTTAGCCTATATCGCATAAACTATGTATATGCTTGCCACCCTACTGTATAAAACCTTTTTGAAATAAAAGTCTTTTCTATTTAAAATTAACAAAAGTGGTAAAAAAAATCTAAATGGAGAAAACCTAGAATTAACATTAATTTTTGAGACATTTATAATATTAAATTCTAAATTTTTGCGAATCGAGATTTTTTCTTTGCTAGATATTTGGTGTTCGAGATTTTGTTTTTGAGATTTATTTCATTCTAGATTTTTTTTTCGACGCTTTTGTTTTATTTTATATTTTTCTAGATATCGTGGTAATTACATTATTTAGGATTACAACTTGCATGGAGTTATAGTGTAATAATTATTCTTACTAAAAGGAAAAGAAAAACAATTTAAAATCTTTAACAACAGGTAAGAAACAAAAGATCCAAATGTAAGGAGGGTTACTTTGTCGCCAGTTTCCCCTACATATGTATGTTGTTCATTTCCTGTTAGGAAATAAATAAAGTGCACGACTGGGTCGTACATACTTCAACCTGTATGCAGAAGATTTATTAATTAGTTGGGATAGTTTTACACCCCTAAAGTGTGGATGTGGCTATATAAAATGTATGATTGTTTTATAGAAAACTTAATAGCATTCCATTTTGTTTTAATGATTTTATTAACTTGTAGAACTGAAATACGGAAAAGTTTTGAAAAATGGACGTGGGTGTTCCAAATTTTTGTATAACATATCTTTCCAAATATCTTGAAAATTTAAAAAAGCCGATTTTCAAAATTTCCATTTTTTAAGCAAAATGTAGTACACCTTATAGCATATGTATACCCAAACTAGGCCAATATCAATTTTTTTTTTAAATTACTAGAGTTATTTTCCAGAAAATCCGAATTTTTCCACGAAACCAATACTTGCGCTATAGGTGCAAGTTGCAGTATATTTCACTAAGAAGAGGCGTCATAACATTCTTATGGTTATAATTAGACAAAGTACGCCAAATACACATTTTTCTTTAAATAAGTTATTTTTAAATAAAGGGGTGTGTTTTTAGTATAGATAATAAACAATTGTGTTTGCTATACTCATCCTGGCAAATGTTCAAATGAGCGGACATGAGGGATGTAAGTTTTACGCACAAGTTCGTCATCGTGATGCTAAACAAAAAAAGTAAACAAATTTAACAAAGAGATTTTAACATCTAAGGAACCCAAAATTAAGATTATATTGGCATAATAAATGCAATCACTAAATATGTATGTACATATATGCCCCCGTAAGGAGCTGTTGCCCTAAATGATTTCTTCGCTAAGGATGCATGATCTGGCTTTACTTTCAATCCTTGCATTGATGAGAGTGTAGTCCACACACTCGATGGCCAACAACACAGCGTTCCTCGATAAGGACTATATCATTCCCTCCTTTACTGAGTCTGAGAATAAGGGTATATAGTGTGAAAGATCCGCAACAATAGAGTTACATTTTCGTTTAGATACCTTTACCACAGTATCGTTGGCAGAAAACGTATTTTAAGAAAAACAAAACTTAACGAATATAAATACATACATATGTAAGTAGGATGGGATAGTCAAATCTAAAGGGCCAACCATAATAGCCATAAAGCAACCATAAAGCAATCAGAAACTAATGTCGAAATTCTACGTTAAGTTTTCATCTTTTCTTTCGATTGCTCAAGTTGCCCATAATAGGAGTATGTGAACTGAGAGGATTATCAGAGGCGAGTGTGAAAGTCAAGTCGTTTTACTTGTCATTTGTGTGTTGTTTATGAAGTTGAAAATACAAAATACACAGCTGTTGACATCGAAAGTCAAATTTTCGTACGAAGAGCGAATGGGTACAGAAGCAGTGGCGACACTGGGGTGGAGGGAGACACATCGCACCTTTTCTGCTAATGGCTCAGTCAAAGCAAAAGCAGATACCAAACCTTTGGAAAGGTATCTTTCGGAACTCTTAATCACCTTAAAATTCATAACGAAAACGGTGTGATTCAAGAGGGCCACTTCTCCCATGGATTAATTAGTTGCAATAATTCTTGTTTGGTGGTTGGATGCTGTAGGAATAGGGTAGCCACTGATTGAAGTCAACTTGGCGATGTCCAATGTTGTAACTGTTACTACACATCAATTGTTCTTATAATACCTCAAAGTGGTAGCCATCGGGTATTAGTTGATGTCCATCGGGACGAGACGTACTGAACTTATAAACGCGAGTTTTGAACAGGAGAACATTTTTTTTTTTTTTTTTTTCATTTATTTATTCATTTATTTATTCATTTATTTATTTACCTGCGAAGCCTAATGGCTTATCTGCAGGAGATTGAGTACCTATGCTATGTACATATCTGTTAATCATCAAAGTTAATGCATTTCTACATGTAAATATTTAGTAGTAAGAAATTTTTTTTATGCGTTAATTTAATTTAAAAAACAAAACTGAGCTAAATTGTATAATAGTATCTACATATTTTAGTTTTAGTGAAAATAGATATAAATATATTAAGTTTAATTTAATTATTTAATTGTTCTCAGTTATGAACTCTAGGTAATGGATTCTAGGAAATATTGTTTAATTTTTCGTTTTCTAACATTTATTTGATTTATGTTGCGAAGATGTTGAGGTAGATTGTTGAGTACGTTTGGCACGATGTACTCCAGTCTTCTTCTGCCGTACTCATTTATGATCGCTGGAAGTTGAAGTAGACCCTCAGCTCGTCTCCTTGTGTTCACTTGGTGAGCAATTGGCGTTCGGAAACTTGGATCATCATAGTACTCCAGGGCTGCACTCATCTTAAAGATCTGCCTCACTTCAAGAACGCGTACGATGTTGGTTGTTACGTGGCCTTTCGACATCAACTTTAACGCCCTGTCTTGGATCTTTTGTAGCTTTTCGATGTGCGTTTGCGCTGCACCTCCCCAAGCTAACACACCATACCGCAATCTGGACTCTATGAGAGCATAGTACACTTGCTTATGCACAGACGTCATAGATTTGTACTGCAGACAGGCCAGCGCAAACAGCGACCCCTTCAATTTGTTTCGCAGATCGTTAATATGAGCATCCCAAAGGAAATGGCAGTCAATTGTAATGCCTAGATATTTGCATGTATCAACCATTTGAATATCGTCACAACTGGATGCATTTGCACATCTGTAGCTCTTCAACAAAACTTGCGACGGTGAATAGTTTGGGCTCCGGATGTGCATTAGTTTTGTTTTTGTGGCATTGATAACCAGCCCATTGTCGTGACACCATTTTCCAGCTTCGTCGAATTCGGCTTGCATTATCCTTGCTGCTTCTTCTAGGGATTGATGACACACAACAATTGCCGTGTCATCTGCGTAGGCGATTGTTTGTGTTGTTTTTTACATCTATGTTCATGTCGCCCAGAACTACCAGATCGTTATGCACTCCTCTCATGATTGTAATTCGTGCAAACTCATTCATAAATTCAGTCAGATTGTTTTTCGGTGATCTATAGATTGCGCTTATTACATTTGTTTTCGCGTTTGATACAGTCCTCACTGTCAGGTTTTCAAAAGCAACTGTTTCGATATCTAAACGCTCGTAGCTTATATGATTTTTAATAAATATAGCTATGCCTCCACCTTTTTTATGTAACCTGTTTTCAAACTCGGCGCAAAAACCATCCAGATAGAACATGTTATTTTCTTCTTTTGTAATATTTATTTCTACCAAAACAATTACATCTAAACAACTCAATATTGGACATATACTAGCACAGAAGACATCCCAGTTTTTCCTTAACGGAGAGTTTCCGGAGTTTTTCCTTGCAGAGATTGCGTCAGAGCTCCAAACGGAAGCAGAACGCACATTTTACTCGGGCTACTTCGACATCTTTGGAGCCCAGGCCGGTAAGGATCCCCAAGAATAAGTCAGGTTTTTGAAAATATATGGTGACCGACGAGCCCTTAATGGGCCAATGGCAGAGACACTTCTTCACAAATACATACAATACTTGCCCGCTAGGTATAGGTGTGTGCAAGTAATAAAAGCAATTGAAAAAATACCCATTCCATGTACAATAAAACAAATAAAATCATTTCTAGGACTAACAGGTTATTATAGAATATATGTATATGTATATAAAAAAGTTAGTTTAAATAAATATGACTTTGATATCGAATATTTAAAAGGAATAAGATTATCTTAGTAGACTAGGCGTAAACGCAGTTAATAGAAAATAAAAATTATTGCTATCAACTAACCATAGTGAAATAGAATAGACAAACGATCACATAGGAGTTTTAAAATTACCTACAAACATTTTTAGGCGTCGACTAGTAGTTGTAGAATTAGGATTAATCACGGAGGAATACATAAAACATACCTTAATATTAAAGGTGATTTACAAATTTAAGGGAATTAATTAGAATATATAACAATTGTACTATGTAAGTATTAGCCAAACAGCGAAACATGACAGAAGTATAAAGAAACATAAAATTCAAAAAAAGCAAAGCTGCTTTAAAACAAAATGATAGATCGATATACTTATACAGGTTAGGCCAAATACAAGTTTCTTTTTAAAAATGCAATGAAATGAACAAAAATAAATTTTTTCCATATATTATGGCTTTATTAGTAAGAGCAAACATTCCCATTTTTTATGGAATACAACGTCGTTCAAGTGGCTGCCTCGGCTGGCCTCGCAGTAGCGCATTCTGTCACTTCAATTTTCCAAGACTTTGTTGATGGTTTCAGGCTGTAGCTCACGGATTGCTTGAATGATATTGGCATTAATTGCTTAATTCGTTTCCGGATTGTTGACATAACATCGGCCCTACACGGTTCCCCACAAAAAAAAACCAAAGTGGTCAAATCGCAGCTCCAAGGCATTGACATCGCCAGGACGGCTGATAACATGATTTGGGAATTTGGTGCGCAAAAGATCGATTGTGGCATGGACGGTGTAGCATACTCCAAATTCATGTCTTCAATTTCAGTAAAAATAAAAAAACTCGGTTAACATTGCTCTGTAACGCCCATCGTTTACCGAAACGTTGTTCCTAGCCTCATTTTCAAAGAGAAATGGTCAAATGATGCCACCACTCCCACAATCCGCACCAAACTGTTACTCTCTATGGATGCATCGGCTTCTCAACGTCGACAATAACGTGCGGGTTTTCCGAGCCCCAGATGCGGCAATTTTGTTTGTTAACGTAGCCGGCGAGTTGAGAATGCGTCTCGTCAGAAAAGATGACTTTTCGTCAACATCAAATTGATGTTGCGATATGCAGCTGTCCAACGTAAACACGATTTTGCGGGCAACACGTGCGTTGCGGGGACGTTGCAACGCACGTATTGTTTAAAAATCAAACTGGTTTAATTTGTCCTGCAGTATCGTGCGGAAATTAAAGGATTGAGGTGCTAATTTCGGGAGTACAAAAGCGAAATGTGGCTTCTACAACTCGATTTGTATTACAAAAAACGGACGATAAAATAATGTTACCTTGCGAAAATGCCCCACCTCAACCAATGCAGAGCTGGGCATTCACAGAGAATGTGCTCAGATGATTCCTCATCTTTTGAGGAGAACCTGCATTCTATGTCTGGGCATCGATTGAGTTTGTTGAGGTGATACCTCAGGCCACAGTAACCTGTTAGAAAACTCACCAGCTTCCTAATGTTTTCTTTGTCTAAACTCAGAATTTAGTTGCAGGAATATGGCTTGATTGACCTTTTGGATTGTCCTAACCCCGGGACATTTTTCCAATGGGTTAGACGAAGTTTATGCTCCCATGCATTAATCAGTGCTGTGGCAGCAGCCCAGTTGACGCCACAGTAAGGTTCAGGTCCAACAAACGCAGATCCTGACCTGGAACCCATCCGAGTACCACACTATTATGTTTAGCAAAAAATTGTAGTGCATCGTAACAGCATTTGACTGCTATGGAGTCCACTAAGTTGGACAACAGCGCTCTGAGAGCTGTCTGACTATCTGAGAAGATATAAATTTTAGCGCCCTTGATTCCCTTACTAAGGTTTATCCTGGTGCAGATCTCAATGGCATGGAGTTCAGCCTGGAAAACTGTGGGACACATTTCCATTGGTGTTGGGTCCAAAGACACCAGCACCCACTCCAGAGTTCGTCTTTGATCCATCTGTAAACCATATCAGACCTCTAGGGTCCAGTGTTGGAACACTATTAGACCAGTCTGCACGGTCTAATATGTTAACCTGAAATAACCTACAGAAACAGTATTCCCTGACCATAACGTCGGGGACAGTACAGAACATGTCTCTTTGGGATTGAGTCAAGAATTTTCAGGTGTCCCACGTGGTCACCTACCTTAAACTTGTATTCTAGTTGCAACTTGATAGCGCAGCCGTCTTTCTAATGAAGATTTGTAGAGGTGTGAGTCCAATGATGGCTTCTAAAGCTGCCGTAGGTCAGGTACGTATGGCACCTGAGATACCAAAGCAGGCTATTCTTTGTAACCACCATACGATGGCCGCGTACGTGATAATGGGCCTCACCAACATTGTATATATCCAATGAATCATTTTTGGATTGAGACCCCAAGTTCTACCATAAAGGCGTCTACTGGCCCACATGGCCGGTGGCGCGTTCTATGGCGGACTTGATGTGAGAATTCCAGTTAAGCCTTTTCTTAAGGATGACACCGAGATACTTGAATTCGCTGGAGTAAGCTAATGTGGTGCCTTTTATGGTGATAGGTCCCAGATTGACCAATCTTCTTTGAGTAAAAGGCACTAGAATGGTTTTGCTAGGGTTAATGGAAAGACCCTCGCTATTACACCATTCTAAAACGTGTAGTAAAGCACCCTGCATGACGCCAGAAATGGTCGTGCCAATGGCGATGTACCCTGATCTATACAGATCTACTAGAAGTTTGTCGATAAGTAGTGAATACAGAATTGGAGAAAGGACGCGTCCCTAGGGGCAACCTTTAACTGCGTTCAAAGATACAGACACTCCTCCGGAGATCCGACTTTCGAGCATGGCTCTAATCCATTGGTTGGTCGAATATTCGATACTTGTGCTACTAATGGACAGTGTTATCGAAAGCACCCTCAATATCCAAGAATGCACATAGTAAGGTTCCTTCTATCATCTTGACAAGCGCCTTCGGTTTCTTTTTTTTTTTTAAATAGTCGAATGTTTCAACGCAACCCGCGTGAACACATTTATCGTGTTGTAATTGGACACTCCCGCATTCCCCGCAAATAAATGCGATGCGTGCGGGGACCGCATCGCACGCAAAACTCGTGCCCGTAGTTACGCTGGACACGGCGTAAGGCCTAAACTGCGAAGCGATAACGAAGCGGATGGTAGTGCGCCTTCAATTGCTGAGTCAATTAGACCTTGTAAGTGAATAATCCGACATCTTTGTGCTGAATTCTCCTCAGGCTAGTGCGTAAAATGTTGAGCTGTTGAGATCGATGCGCAACTTTTACCTTCGAAATGATATGCAGGAATGGCGATCTGAGAACACTGGTTTCACTGTGTTCAATAAACGGAATATGGCAAACAATGTCATCGCCAATGACAGGGATCACCCCCCATTCATATCGAAGGTAGAACTCCAAGCGATCTTCGTCTCATTGAGGAGTAAGAAATCTGTGGGAATCGAAGGAATTCCGAACATTGTGCTCAGACATCTCCCTTTAGAAGCGGTAGACATGTACTGTTTAACAATGGGTTGAGACATGTGGGTTGAGGACAAACATATAATTCCAAATAATCAATTCGGTTTCAAGGCGGGGCATGCGTCTAAAATGGTGTCGGATGTCCAATGGAATAAAAGCAAAAACCAATGCACGAGTGCCTGACTGGTCGACTTGGAAAAGGCCTTCGATACCGAATGGTTAGAGGGACTCTTTTACGAGTTGAGCAGGCTGGGTATCAGCAAACCAGTAGTGTCTATTCTCCGTAATATGCTTACGAGACAGCTCGTTGTGAAAAATGGCACTGTGACTTCTGCTGGTACGTTTCAAATTAAAATCGGCCTGCAACAGGGTGCGGTTAATTCGCCTATCCTGTTCAACATTTACACTAGCGATCTCATAGGTTCTCTTCACCATGCTATTGCGTACGCAGACGACCTGACTGCGTGCAGATCAGGTCCTAAGGTCGAGGTCATTGCAACTCTCTTGCAATGTGACTTCGACAATATCCGAGGATATTGCCATGACTGGAAGTTAAAGATCAACTTCCAGAAGTGGGAAAAATGTGGTAGATTTAAATACGTATGTACATCAAGTTAAATCGGTTGATATAACATGGATATAAAAACGTGGTAGAAATTTTGCATTCAACAGTAGATTTGACGGATTTGGAAAACGTGGTAGAGCAGCGGCTATTAACGCGGTCTCCAAATCATCGAAACTTGTAGATGAGTGCAAAGATGAACTTTCCCCCTTGGGTTGCCCTTGGTCGTCCCGAATCAGCCTCCTTTAAGTTCCAGGTGCTAGTAACATCGAGGGAAATGAGCTAGCGGATGAATTAGCAAGGCGGGGATCTGCCTCGGACGGGTCAGAATCTTTGCGCACTATTTCGTTTCACATGGCGTGCGTAACTGTGTCATATCTAGGGAGGTGTAGCCAGAATACTGCAGAAGCAAAACACAATAACTTTTAAATAGAAACCGGATAGCAAATCCCTTTTTGACAAACTTACAGGGTTAAAGGGACATCATAAATTTTCTAAATGTAACAGAGTTGGTTCGAACTTGATTTGTAGTCAAAGTATTAAAATATAATCATATCATATACATATAACAAAGTGGGCGCAGTGCTTAGTGCATTTAGCTTCGAGCACGGTGTTCGAGTCCCAGCCAAACGTTTTTTCACGGCCGCACCTTTTATGAGCGTAACTGTCATTAAAAGCTTCTCAAATATCAAATTTCCCTTCGGACACGGCATTGAACAATAGCCCACTTCCAGTCGTGTAAAAAATATGATACGCATGACATGAGTAGTTGTAAGAAGGTAGGCCCTGGGTTCCATGTAACAAAGCGCTGTATGAAAATACTGAATTAAATAACGAAAATATAATTTTTCTATCCTAGGAGAAAATAGAAAAGATCTCAAAGTCAATAGCTTTCATCTTGTCGCAAAGAAGTTGCAAGCTAAAGCAAATCCAATGTTTGTTAGGATACTTCAACTTCGAGACATTCTTAATCCGGAAGGGTCGTCTACATTGTTGACATTTACTAATCTTTTCCTGCCGTTTCAAGGAGAAATGCATAAAAGAACGCGTCCTATCCGTGCAAAAACGAATCTAAAATGGTGACGCGGAGCAAAGTGCAATCTGATTACATTCCAAGCCTTATACACATTTTCTGACGACCAACACAGCGGATTCAGGGTGAAGGTACAGCTGGACGAGTTTTATATGGCAGGAACTTGGACAGAAAAGCAAAGAAAGTTGTATTCAAACAGAAACCCATTGTTTGAACAGCACAAGTGATTGAGGAATGCTCACATCCTGATCCAATCGGACAACCAAACTCTAGTAGCTAGTATTTGTAATGAATGTGGGACACGTTCATTGATTTATTTGATTCTCTTCTCAGTCGTTCGTTGGACTATCAACTAGGTTGGATAGTTCCACCACCGAATCGAATGCTCAGGGTGCTTGAACCAGGCAAAGAGACGGTATATAATAATAGCACCATGTTAGTAAAGATTCTTCATACCGACGCTGTGTGTTGCCTGAAATATAGTCACATATGCCATATAACCGAAATAAAATTTTAGAAAAAAACAACATAAGTACCATTTTTGACAAAAACGACTAAAACAAAATCACAAAATCAAATCAAAAAACTAACCATTATTTAGGAGATATGATACAGATTTAACATTACACGAAGATTAAATCAATTTATCGAGCTCCACCTATTTGTTTAAGCATGTCTATACATGTATGATGGCGTACAGTTTTAAACCCTATCTCAAGTGTATATAAAATTCGTTATATTATGGTTGAGATAGATGTTACAGAGTATTTACATATGAATATATATTCCTAATCAGTATTACCAGCGAAAATGATTGATCCATGTCCGTCCGTCCGTTCATTTTTCAGCCTTAATTTTTGAGCTCAGAGGATGAAATCATATCTGGGTTTGAGAAGAAGAAGCAGCACGAGTGTAGACATTTTAAACTGTTTTACTTCAAATCGAATATTTTTTTTAAATCAAATATTAAGATACAATTCACTCATATTCACTTATCTTATGTGACAACGCTCATTTTTGGGGCCCATTTTTACTGAAAAACCGTCCAAACTATTTAGTAGGGCTGTTACAAAGGAAAGAGGATAGGGGATTACACCATCAAATTCACTCCGATTGTAGCTTTTCTGTTTGTTTGGAATGTTTTCTGTCTGTTACAATGGGATTATACATATGTATGTAGTGGATAGTTTTGTTGTAAGCATATAAGCAATGTATTATAAAGAATTTGGTTCCTGCTGAAAGGATTTAAAAAGAATCAATTTTTTATAATTTGCAAATGAAAAATATGTGAAGATATACCTACATACATAGGTAGGTGAAAGTATCTGCGTTATGCTTTTAATTCAAACCCTCCCTGAGTTACGTTCAAGTCTTTATTTTTCTAAATAACAAACAGAGAAGTTTGTCACTTAAATGTTTTCAGTATAACAAAGGCTTATAAAACAAGCATTGAAATTACCAAAACTATTTAAGTACAACAAATTAATTAAATATGTATTTAAGACTAGTTTAACATGTAAAGTAGTTTATCTTGCTGGTTTGGCCGTACTGATGAAATAATCACAAATGTAAAAGAAAAAAGAACGAAATGGAAGTTTTATACCTTTTTATATAGTACTACGAATATAGGTACATACATACATATGTACATATATACTATGCCTAAGCCACAATATGACACTCTCTTTCTTAATAAGTTTAACATCAGAGCTATTTATTGTCAAACCTTAACCGTGGAACAACCGAAAAGAACAGTCAGAGAAGCAGTAGAAACGAAAAGACAAATTAAATGAAAGAAAGACTACGTAAAAATGAAATAAATGTGAAAGAAGAGAAAACATGTGGAAATTTTGGTTTCGGTATTTTTGGAATTAACTTTTAAGATAACCAAAACCAAGGAAATGAAACTCTTCGTCGTGCTATGTGTGCCCATGTCGGTTCAGTGGTGTTCTCTGGTCTGTAGTTTCTTTACGAAGCGATACTTTTTTAGTTAGTTATCTTTAGACTGCCATTTGAATCGGTTGGCTGTGAAGGCAGGTCGGGTTTTGTTTTTCAGTTACTCTTTAATTATTAATAAAATATTATATTTGTCTTAAAATTTATTTATTTCTCTTGTTGGAGAAAAAAAAAATAAAGAGCAAATTTATGTGCGCTTAAATATTTTCCTCTCGGTTGTTGCTTTATAGCTGATCCGATCATACACGTACGCACACATTGTATCTACATATGTATATATTTATAAATACATGCATACGTATCTATCTACAAGAATAACACCCATACATATTGCAGTGGTGTACAAATACGAAGCTACAATTTTATTTAAGTGATAACCATTCGGATCTGAAATGTGTTTAGTTCATACAAGAATCAAGAGATAAAGTATCCAGTTTGGGTTTAATATTTAAATTAAAGTAATCACAGCGCATCGAATCATACCTGAACAAACGAATGTTCATTGATCTTTATCGGAATAACATCTTGCGCATATAACATCACTGCAGGTAAGACGCCGGGGTTTCTTTTAATTTTATTTTTGGTCTCGTCATCGATCGCGATCCCGTTCGGTTAATCTGTAGTTATACATGCGAACGCAAGTATGTACTCATGACTTTAAGAGACGTGGTCGCAAATAAGTGCCACAGGAGGAGTTTCCTTTAAGTGTAATGCCACATAGGTGGTAAAGTGAAACAGTATTAAAAAGTGATTGGCTTTGGTCTAAGCTTGTTTTTTTTGACTTAACTTTGATTAGCCTTGAAAGCACTTAATTTTTCAATGCAAGTCACTTTTAAAATATGTAGATCATGATATTAAAGTAAGTAATTTTAAAACAAGTTTAATATCGCGAGATCTTACTATATGTATACATATATATGTACATATATATAAAAGTTGATTATGTACTGCAATTTTGAAGCTATAGTTGGTTGCATTACCCATTTAATAGTTGGGCGCCTGCTTTTTAAGTAGATCTGTGCAGAATATTTCCCCGGTATAACAAGTTAGCGAAATCACAACACGTTATTAGATTATGCAGATAACTTATCAGTGTTGCTCGGTGAAAAGGGCGCAATATTAAAATCTGTTTTTCCATTTGCTACTAGTAGCTAGGATGAGTTTCCTATAAATAGTTTGAATTTGTAGCATCCGATGTGCTGGTTGCTTTTAAGCATAAGAAATTCAAAGTCGATGTTTTGATAAGTGCACTTGTAGCGGATTTGATTTGTATTTGAAGTTATTGTCTATAGCAGGGTTATTTGTTTTTTCCCTGGTCTCTCGTTCTTGGCTGGGCTTGGTACGTACGCACGACGCACGATTGTATTTCATGTTTAATTTGTTTTTATGCTACGCGGCAACCAACATATGAAGAAATATTTATGCTATTCGCAATACATATGTTGTTATACGAATACATCTAAATTAGACAGTGATATAAATAAAATAATGTTCGCGAATTGTTCGAATAAGAATAAGAATCATTAACTACAATATTTGTTTCGGATTTTATGTAGTACTCATACTCGTATAAAGTATGGATGAATGGCAATCCATGTGCCGGCGCTTAAAATTTTAATTGTTTGCATAACATTGCTACTTAATTGAGGTATTTCCGATTATTGTATGTATGTGTGAATGGGTTAATCAGCTATTGTCAATTAAAGTGACCAATATCGGAGGAATGATAAAGCAAATCAATCAATTAAAACTAACTGAAAGTACCTAGAGTCGGTCGTTTTGAGTAATTAAAATTTTGATCAACTACATAGACCTACATACGTACATGTATTTAAGTTTGTATGAATGTAAGTATATACATACATATATGCATATATATAAAGGTTGTGCTTTCAATTGTGGCTATTGATTTGCACAGCGGCAATTTTTCAGAAAGGAATTATGTACCTATGTATGTACCTTTGTATGTACATATGTACATTTTTTTTCCTCGTTAGAAACAGTAGGTGCAATACATTTATTTTATGTTTAAAGCAATGTTAAAACAAAGATTAAGATTGAAAGATGTCGTTAACCCTTTCGAGATAAGAAATGTGGAACAGAAGTTGAATCTATCATTATTGACATTAATTAATACTGTGTAATACAAACAACTTAAAGTATTTCTGTTACATCTGCTTATTATATACATACATGAATATATCTACATACATATATACACTTGTGTATACATATATATATTCGTACACATACTTTACGTAGCAATCCTTAATTTTTAATTGAAACATTAATTACTTTGTAAAGGTACAATATTATTCTGCGAACACATGTATGTATGTATGTATGTACATGAAACGTATGTCAATGACCGAAGAAAATCAATTTACTTTGTGTTTTATTTGTATTCAGTATTTTAATAGTGTGGATCGTTGGGATGTATGTAGATCTTTGTAAGAGAAATTTGGTCATATCTATTAGGTCTATCTTTGATTATTATTTTTACTTGCACCTATACCTATAGGGCAAGTATTGCAATCGTGAAAAAAATCGAACTCGAGATTTTAATCAAACTTGACATTACTATGATGGAGAAGTCCAAAAAAGTAGGTCCGGCAATTCCGTCTGTCTGTCTGTCTGTCAGTCTGTCTGTCTGTCAGTCTGTCTGTCTGTCTGTATATTCGACTGCAGCCTAAACGGCTGGGCGGATTTGCTTCAAACTTCATATATAGGGTCTGTGGGATATTCCCTAGAGGCGAAATTTGAATTTTCATTCTAACCTCAAAATTAAGGGTAGTTTACTTAAGGCCGAATTCAGTTGAATTGGATTTTCTCGAAAACGGCTCTAACGATTTCGATAACATTTGATGTGTGAGTTAGTTTGGGCATATGCCATGAGGTGGCATACCACGTTTTTCACGAAAAATTCGAATAACGGTAATATTGAAAATCAGCTGTTTCTCGGGTATTTGTGCAGCGATTGGGCTAAAAATTATTATTTGTAGGTTATAAGACAAGTGCAAAATAATGGCATACCAAATTTTGGAATGCCACGCCCACTTTTATAAAACTTATTTTTTTTTTCAAAATTTTTACTAGAAATTGAGAAAAAATTATTTAAGCAAAGTAATAGGCCTTAAAATTCTCTATAATTCACTCAAACACCCTATCTGGCCACGCCTACTTTTTATGGGCATTTTTATAAAAACAAAACATTGAGTAAACTCCAACAATGTTATGACTATTATTCCATCGAAACGCGGAATGCCACGCCTACTTTACTGGGAAGAGCAAGACTTGGACTTTAATCCTGATAAAATTATACACTTATAGCATTACGGTGCAAGTACGTACGACCCAGTCGTGCACTTTATTTTTTTAAAACAATGAACTCAACTACTATTACTTAATTCAATTATTGGTTTCAATTTCTCAATTATTACTTGCATTTACATATACATACGTACTTATGACTATAGTAAGGCAAGCATTAGTTATACATATGGGTTCATGAAAATCGCCGATCCCAAAAAAAATTGTTTTTAATTACGTACTAGGAAACATGTGTCCTTTAATTCTTTCTTTGTATGTATGCACCTACGATGAAAATAATATAGAAATAAAATAGAAATATAATATAGAATGGAAAATAAATATTCACTTTCGAGTGCCGCGCTACGAGGACTCTATCGCTCTCGTTTTTTGTGTATTACAAACACACTGTCAATTGAAAATGTAGAAAATGGAAAATTATTGTATTAAGAACAAAGACAATTGCAAAATTTACAAAAAAAAAACAATTTGTATGGAAGAAAGAATTTCAGCCTATGGGTTGTTATTTTTATTCGTTGTTATAAGGAACTTTTGTGTTGTTAATCATGAAAAAGGAATCTGGTATAATGTCTAAAAATTAAATTTTCGAACAATCACATTTAAAAGAACAAAGAAACAAAATGCACATCAATTCTTTAATTTCCATATCATACACACCAACTATTACTGCCTACGTAAATTTACAGATATTTTTAAAAATATATACAAAATGTCACTTCAGTATAATTTTATAAAATCTACTGCTATTTGAATACTTAAAATGTGCATCTATTATACAGTAAAATCACTTATTCGCGGACAGCTGATTGTCCGCTTCATGTGAATTGTGAAAAATGAAATCTAAGGAACAGATCGTATGATATCCTATCCTCCTGGTGACAGGTGACATGCGGACAGACGAACGGACGAACATGTCTTATTTGTTTTTGTGATTTATATTAATCATGAGTAGATAGATATGTATGTACACTTTTTAGGGCCTAACTCGATCATTTGTTTATCTTACAAATTATGTATTAAACTTAATATAAGGCTATTTTAAGTTCAGGGTATATACATATACATACATATGTACATATGTACATATGTACATAAAATATATATATATATATAATATATATAATATATATAATATATATATATATATTTTTTTACACTAATGCTCCGCTCCCTACGTTTGTATGAATCCTTTCGAAATGGACCCGCCACATAGCGAGATATGTGTGTAGAGGCTAAGTGCACTTGTAGCTATAAAGGTTGTAGATCAAAAACATAATCGCACTTTTATTTGAATGTGTTATATGAAGATTGTAATAAATAAACCAACATTCGTTATATTTGTAAAGGCTTTTAAAAAAACAATAAATATCTTATAAGTAATATGTTCTGAAAATAATAATTTAGCGAGTGTACATATGTCACTGTTACCAACTCACCAGTGTTGTATTATCTACTAACCACTTCATAAAATCGCGATAACTCTAATTTATTGATTTAAAAAAGTAGATTAGACGACATTAAGGGAGATTAATGATTTACATTGCTCTGCATTATGAAGGCCGCATAAGAAATGAGATTCTATTTAAAAAAGAAGAATAACTTAAGTTTGAAGAGTATATCTAGAATAGTTGGAGCTCTTGGTACCGCATGCGCCTGAAATTATAGCGACAGTTCTTCGTCGTTGGAAATCAGAGTGGTAGGTATTTCGAACTTTTTCCGTTTAGGAAACAATGGTTAAAAGTTTAAGATAATTGCAGATAATCTGCAAGGTATTGTCAATTCATATGTACATACATACATATGTATAGGTATATGTAAAACCATTATAAGTCTCTCTCAGTTCACTGACTTCTCGACCATAAAAATGTAGCAGTCTAGTTATTAAACAGCTTGCTAAGGTCCATTCAATTATTAGAATTTACTTTGCTCCATAATTGACTTGAGGTAGTTTTAGTAGTATGTGCATATTTAAATTAATAATAAATAAATACTTGGCGCAACAGGTCGATGGGACCCAGGGCCTAGATTCTCACAACCATTCGTGTTGTGCGTGTTATATTCTTTACACGAATGAAAGGGGCCTACTGTTTAATGCCGTATTCGAAGGGCAATTTGTTATTTTCAGAATCTGTTTGTCAGACGCATATTTACTTGTTAAAAATGTCGACAGAATAAAACATATGTATTTATTTAATTCTCAAGTTTTCATTTATATACAATATACATTTAATATACAATAATATAATATAATAATATAATAATATTATATAATAATATTACATTATTACATATGAGAGAAGTTACTCTCTACGAGCGATCGCACTAACTGTGCATGATTGACTGTCCCGCTATAAGTGATGAATTGTAGCTGTCTTTAAAATTATTTTGAAAAGTTTTTAGGCTTTGGTATGTTAATTGCTAACGACGCTTTACACTTGTGTTCATATGTATGATCTTTCTCTCCAATGTCCACTTAAAGTGCTAACATAACTTGAAACTATTACAACTCAATAAAAATCGACAGTTATCGGCCTAAGGAAGTGTTTATGCCAAATATTATCAAAATCGGTTTTGGAAGAAGAGGAAAAACTGGCAAAATCTGGTACATTAAGCTGCCCTCCTTTCTTTCGCGCCATTGATCCGCCTCTCGCGAGCATCTGAGAAGCAACCGAAACCGAAAAAACAGTTTAAATCCCAGAAAAGATTAATTACTTATTTAATTTGGCTATTTGTACTGATACAAATAATACAATGGATAAAATTAATAAGTTTTTTTTTTTTTGTAAAATGAAAACGTAAAATAAATATTATAGATCATTTTTTTTTTTATATGAATTGTTGTACATTCTTTTTGTAATTTCTTTGATATTAATCAAATTACGAGTATTCCAATACATTAGAAATATACATCTGCAAGATAATTGCTGTTATAGATTTATAAATATAGTTTCCCACGAATGTTAGAAGTAATGTTTTGTTACTTTTTAGATTTACATACTTATGTATAAACTGGAAGCGCTTACTAAGTATGAACGTACATACATATGTACGCTAAAAATATGATTCTTATCTTGAGTAATCCTCATGGCAATAACTTTATACTCACGTCACATGGAATCTGTCGCATTATTGTATCTCATCCCATAGGGTGCCCTAAGTTTGACACATAGTTTGTAACACACAGAAATTTTATAGAAATATACGTATACGAACTTACATTTATAAAAAATAATCGTTAGGTAAAATCTCACTAGTTTTTAAAGCAGAACCAATCAACATGATTTTCAGATTTATTCCCTGAAATAACTTTTCCATTATTATGTAGAATTGTTTTAGAAGTACAATATTTTATCTGTAATGTAGTATGACTTTCAGAGAGTCTTCTTTAATCAACATTTACTAATAAAATCTCGCAAATGAATACATGTATATTTGTTGCATTGTGTTCTTATTTAAGTTTAATTTTCCAGCTTGGCACTTAATTAGGTCTGATTTTAATAAAAGGCATAGGGTATAATGCAATCCGTTTTCTACAGACCATATTCTCCATATTCTCTCCCATGGCGCGATTAATTTGCGTGTGAAGAATTATCTTTTTTTTAAAGATGTAAACAAGAAAATATGGGAACCACGTGAAATGAAAAACATGTGTTATATTGTTTTTTATTTTATCAGTGTTTTTTAGCACCTATTCAAATCCTAAAACATACACAGTAGAGTTTAAGTCATAAAGCTTTAAAAAAAAACTCCAGTGTAATAAACGCGGGTTTTAGGAGAAAAAATAAATATAGGTAAGGCTTTGTTTGTTTAGTGATAAGAGATTTCTTAAAACAACAAAAGCATTTACATTTTTTAAAATAATTATTGGCTTAATCCTGACATCAATCACTTAAACACAGTGATTGAATGATTTATCACCAAACCAACTTAGCATCAATTAATATTGTAGTTCTAATTTCCTGGTATAATAAATACATGTATAAAGGTACAGGCACGTACATATGTATCTGGTATAACTACCATTAGAGTCGCTCTTTCTTATAATCATGTATGTACATATGTACATATGTGTACTTATAATTAAGTTTCATAATGTTATTCAATCGATGGCTCAGCTTTGTAATACAAATCCCAACAAACGGGTACCTAAATAACAAATTCGTACAAAGTTCTTGATTATATTGGTAATTCATACAAGAAAATTCGAACTATAATTGCAGTAATATTTGCAACGTGTGGGAAAATGTTTTATTATATCCATGAAATTGATCACTGGCAATATTGAGACTGTTAAAGAAGGTTGTGGGCGCCGTTGCTCAGTGGTTAGTGCGTTGGACTATTCAGCAAGGGGTTCGAGGTTCGAATCACAGCCAGAACGCCTGAAAGATTTTTCATGGCCCCAGCTATCGCGAGCGTCTGACAAACATCCGAGAGTATAACTTGTCATGAAAAAGCTTCTCAAATAATAAAAATTGCCCTTCCGACACGGCATTAAGCAGTAGGCCCATTCTATATATAACACGCACAACACGAATGGTTGTGAGAAGATAGGCCTTGGATCCCATCGACCTGATCCGCCTAATATTTTTTTTAAAGAAGGTTGCTTCTGTCACCTTTCCGAAGATTATTTCTTGTAACCCCATAATCCTGACTAGCAAATACTATCATCATTGCGGAATTATATTGCAATTAAGTGTTCACTTCAAGTTTTAATAAAAAGATGACTTTTAGGGGTTGAGGTAGTCAGTTCTGGACCCCTTTTCTTGTGCCTTCCACCTAAGGTGAGGTTATCTTCTACTGCGTTATTCCTCGGCGCTAAATTAGGTAGAATTGTTTTTGAAAACGGACCAGAAGGCTTGGGTCTATTCGTCTCAAATGACTGATACACAGTTGTGTGACTAGGTCAGGTTTTGTAAAGATCGTACAGTTACTTATCAAAGTCAGTGGGCGTCCGTGATTAGGATCTTCCATATTTGTGATCGGTATCAATGAGCCATGTCTGTCCGTCTATCGTATATCACTTAGAAGGTTAAGCTGAAGCAAATGTACATACTTCCCTATTGCGCCGGACGAATAAAGAAGGTTTATTTATTGTATGTCCTAGGTACTTGATTTCCTAAAAAAATGATTTCATATCGGTGCAGTCCAAGTATTGCATTAAGAATTGCTAAAGGCTTTGAGTTGTACATAATCCTAATGACTTGTACTCTATCTTATACTTTTAAAAAATATTTTGACTATCATTATCATTGTATGACTTTAAGAAGAACTTTTTCTGTTCTGTTCAGGTTCAGCAATTAATGCAGTACGGTTGAAGTGTGCGTCTTTTTGTAAAGCAAAGAAGTTCCTGTTTGGCTATAAACCAAAAAACTCATGGGGTACAACTAGCGCCTGTATCTAGCAGAAAATTTGGAATGTTCATATTAACATAATTTTTTCATTTGATAGCTGTTTCACATAACATCTTTCCCACTATATTTTCAATTTCCCGGATGTGGTTCGTTGTGCTCAATATGAAAAATATTTGCCGCGACAGGTCAATGGGACCTAGAGCTTAGCTTCTCATAACCATTTGTGTGTACGTGTTATATTCTTTACACAGTCGCGGGAGGAAGAGCCATGAAAAAAATTAAAATGAAAGATGTCGTCAGGGGACTGAACTCGGACTGAAGCCCAACCCAACGTACTAACCACCTAGAACCACGGGGCCTACATTTAAGACTAAGACTGCACGACTCTCTACTATGTGCATGCCAACAACTTGGGCAGGATTTTACCCTTTGGCTACGAAACAGCTTTTAGTTTTGACGTCTGTTGACATTCTTTTCTTAAGCACTTTGCCTACTGTATGTCTTCATCTGATTCACTTACTATTTCGTACGATATATGTATATGCATAAAATTATTACATCCATAAACATTTTATCTGTAAATTCGGTCTCACAAATTAATTTTTTGCAACCGAATGCAAGCCATGTTCGCAGCACTTCTAAAATTAATAGAAATATTCAGCTTCTCCTTAAAATGCTTAGCTAACTTATCGGTCAATTCGCAGTAATGCTAATGTGACACATTTTCGCTTCCCAAAAGGTTTTAAAGCATGAATACAACAGGACCAAGCCAAGATAAGCAATATCCTTTTTCTGGATTATTTAGAATTCAGGAGCAAAATATGATCAAAATCCGGTATTTGAATAAAAAAAAAAAAGAGCGTGACTGTATACAATGTATGGGTGAATTCTATTTAAATTAAGTATCTAATATTTACTTTTATGATTATAAGCAGAAGAATAAAGCAATGAAAATGACCAAGATTTCCAAATTTGTAACACTTGGCAAAATTTATAAATATAAATATACCGTTAGGATAGGACATACAAATTAAGCATAATAATGATAAAAATCGAAATTGTGTATGGATTTGTAATCTTAAATAATATAATAATTAAAAAGTAATTTTAATATTGAAAAATGGAAAATGCAACAAACTGGTATGATTACTAATTAGGTATGGTATGATTATTAATAGCCTTAATTAAAATAGGCTAACATCAAAGGAAAACTTTAACTTTGTTAGTCAATATTGTTTATTATTTTTGCTGCTGTACTCTTTAACAACACAATCTGCTTGCACTCGTAAAGATATTTTGGATATCACATTTTGCATTATTATATTTTTTTTAAATAACTAACGTTTTTTTTTGGGAACGGGATACCGCGTAAATATAAGATGATGAGTAAATGAAAATAAAGTAAATGTACATATGTACGTACAAAAGACTTCACATTAAGTTTATATTACACTTTTTCAATAATTTTTTTCATTTTTATTTTACGGGTCGACACGTGAAAGGTTTCTGCCTGTGAAATGGCTGCCTTTCTCTCTCCTCAATCCCTGGCACGTCGTCTGCGTATCCCACCAACTATCTATCATCATTTCGTGTTTATATTTACCCTGCGTACTGTCTGTTCCAGCATAGTTATAGTTCAGAAGAACGTTTCCCAAATTGTACATTGCACCGCGTGTTTTCCAGTCTCGTGGGGTATAGCTGGGTTAGTTTTGGCGGGATCCTGAATTCGGCCATCGTCCTGTAAAGCTCAAGTCGATGAACGCTGTCATGTGCGACTTTAAGGTCGATGAAGAGAGTCTCGACTTGAATTTCATTGGTCTCTTTCAGGACTCGCCTTAGTGTACCAATTTGGTCTATCGTCGATCTGCTGGGCCTGAACCCACATTGTCCGTGGCGAATAGTGTGTTGCAGAAAGGTTTCACACATTCACTGTTGTATGTGGCATTAAGCAGGGATATGCCCCGGTTTAGAAATCATAATTGTAAATCATTTACTTAAAATTAAAATGTTGGTAATATTCATTATTTTATTGTTCTTTATTTTAATTTATATTTTTCTCCTAAAATATAAAATATTCCACAACTCATACTACTCCCTGAAACTATTAAGTGAATCCATTTTCATTTAAAAAATTAATGGCGACAAACATTTTTTTTTGTTTTATTATATATATATGTATGTATGTATGTATGCAGTACAATAATTTTTTATTTCATGTTGTTACCGACAACCTAATCAAATTTTAAGGCTTTCTTATAGATAAACATCGAAATTGATAAATTCCGGCGATTACCAAAACGTGCGCTTCTAGTGTGTTACTTTTATGATAGACTATTGACGACTAGTAACCGATTAAAGTTAATATACTTATCTGGAGTAGTAAAGTGCCGGTACACAATAATACCTGATTTGATTTATGTATCTCTGAGCTGTAAACTCTATCTAAATGTTTGTAATCTTAATTACTTATAAAAGTATTTATTAATAAGTATGATAAACAATTTAAGAAATCCATTCTCACCTACTTACGTGTATATTTACAACAATTTTAATAATAATTGTTTTTTTATTTATTCTTACAGAGAAAATGCCCTCACAACGTAATAGCATAGAACGTATAGATCAAGCGCGGAATAATGGAAAACTGACAATAGAACGCTTAGCCAAAAAAGACATTAAAGAAGATGAAGATATTGAAGATTCAGCTGAGGTGGTTGTACCTCCGGATGGAGGTTGGGCATGGGTAGTAATGGTAGCATCATTTCTTTGCAATACTGTGGTGGACGGCATCGTATTTAGTTCTGGAATGATACAAAAGTCGATTATTGTCGATTTTAATGTGTCCGAAGGATATGTGGCTCTCGTAAGCTCACTTCTGAGTGGTTTTTACTTAATGGCTGGACCATTTGTGAGTGCGTTAGCAAATCGATATGGATTTCGTCCGGTAACAGTTGTTGGGGCCTTCGTAGCGGCAGCTGCTTTTGCCATATCTTATTATGCAACAAGTGTTGAATACTTATTTGTTTCATATGGAGTTCTTGGTGGAATTGGTTTCTGTATGGTTTATATTCCATCAGTGATAACAATAGGTTACTACTTCGAAAAATGGCGTGCACTAGCAACTGGCATTGCCTTGTGCGGCTCGGGGGTGGGAACTTTTGTGTTTGCACCTCTTACAAGCCATCTTGTAAAGGAATATGGATGGCGAAATACCATGGTTATACAAGCTGCTATTATCCTTTCCTGTGCAGTTTACGGTGCTGCATATAGACCTATTCAGCCAATTCAACTAGCAATAGCCGAGGTCTCAGAAAAAAATCAAAGAAATGGTAATGTTATAGAAAAGCCTAGACTTGCGGCAACCTACCACAAACCACTACCAGAAGGAAGATTCGCTTATTCTGTTCCAAATAGTGCACACAACACGTACATGGGTAGCTCACCGAAGCATCATTACCCCACAGCTGCAGAAGTTTTTCGGGGGGCTAATTTGGAACGTCGACTGTCCAATACTTCAGGAAAAGGAACTGAGTTAAAAAATCTTCGCAAGTCACAGCCTACTACACCGAATGGAGAATCACATCCAAACTACAATCTCAATAAAGAACTAACAACCGTGGGTGAAAACGAAGAGGAAACTGAGGGCCAGAACTTGCTCGAATCCGAAATTAAGCTTGTTTCAATTCAAGCTAGACGCCATACGGTTTCTGGACGCAGGCCGATAGATATGCATAAGAAATCAAATACACCCAATCAGGAGACTCATCACAATACTCGCCCTATGTACCGGGATGATATTTTCTTTACAGGATCACTCGTACGGATTCCGCAATACACATCACAAACGTCATTGGGTTACCATATGTCCGTTACTAGGCTTCCTACAAAAAAAGATCTTTTAGAAGACAGGCAAAGTGGCTGTAAATTATGTCCTGAAGCTGTACGAAGAACGCTTTCAACAATGTTAGACACCAGTTTACTGAAATCACCGTCATTCATGTTATTGGCAATAAGTGGTTTTCTAACGATGATGGGATTTTTTGTACCATTTATATTTGTTGTGCGACGTGCTCAGTTGGCTGGAATGGATGAAAGTACAGCGCTCTTTATTGTGTCTGCTATTGGTATAACAAATACAGTGGCTAGGATTGTATGTGGGCTACTCAGCTCTTTTGATGGAATTTCACCTCTTCATTTGAATAATATTGCAATTACGGCTGGTGGATTGGCCACTATGTTCAGTGGATATTTGATCAATGATACGACTCAGTTTATTTTCGCGGCAGTGTTCGGAATTTGCATTGCTTGCTTTTCAGCGTTGCGGTCTGTGATTGCTGTTGAGTTAATGGGTCTAGAAAAGCTCACAAATGCTTTTGGATTTCTAATGCTTTTCCAGGGGCTTGCTGCTGCCATCGGTGCACCAATCGCAGGTAAAACTTCAATATAAGTTGTTTCTATTTCCATTGATTATTATGAATAGTAAAAACATGGTATCTTAAAGATTTTGTCATCAAGATGAGACTTGAAGACTCATCAGGGTAGACTCCGCAAATTGTAGAATATGTGAGTTTGGTCTAGATAATTTGTATAGTTTATCTTATTTCGTCATTATAAAATATTTTCCTTACTTTCATCTCTGGTTTATGTTATAACTCCCGCCATTAAAGACGTTCTAGATTCCGCTAGAAATGACGTTAGTAATGAAGATGTTTGACCATTTGGATGTCCCAAATTTAGTATACATATTTTCTTAGTGACTCCAAAGTAATTATACAGATTTAAAATTTATTATTTCAATAATATAAATTTCTATAACGTAAAAAGTTATTTAGAAGAATTAGATTTCAGCTAGAAATTTTGGGAATACATACTTTCATTGTTATTTTAATTCTAAGTTCAGTGTGGTTGTAAAGTGCAACTAAATAAAGAAAGTTATAATAAGAGTCGTCAAAAAGAATTAATAAGAAATCTGGACAATTTATTTGATATTGCCAATTCAATTCAATTAATGAAAAAAGAGTAGATAAGGTCCTTTGTAGGATCCGAGAGAGCCAGGTCGGCCCAATAACTTGGGGGATGAAATAAAAACTAGATAACAAAGCGGAAAGATAACTTCATCGGCATCGCATGAATTTTTGTAGGAGGATCTGTACAGCTTTGAAAAAAAAAATGGAGTAAAAAGATAATCTGCTAACTGTGTTCAAGTGCACAAAACCTGCAACGAAGAAAGATGAGGAGCAGCATTAAACAGGTTCTAAACGTTATAACAGTCAATTCATTTCAGCGAAGACTAGGCACTATCTGTTTAGGATGGGATCACAAATTGGAATCTCAAATATAAAGTGCAGATTCTCTGTTGGGATAGTACGGTTTTTAATACAGATGGTATAAATGGTGCCTAAGCAAAAATTGACAGAGAATTGCTTATTTTTGGTTGTGTTTATAAACTGTCAGTGATAGGTATAATTGAAGTGAAAATCATGAAATCTGTTAAAAGTCGTCCATTATTCTGAATTCATAGATCAAATAGTTAGCAATGATATCGAGAATTGAGAGAACACTCTGTCATTATTTAAATGGTGATACATTTAATATTTGCCCTCCAGGTTCTATGTACCAAACTCAATGCATGGGGAGAACGATCTATTTAAGTTAAATTTCGGACACGCAGCTCCTCGATGTATTTTATGTATTTTGACAGGAAAATTATTTTACCAAAATTTGTACTTTCTAAGGTAATTAAAGGCTTAAAAAATCCTTGACGAATATATCTCGAAAAAAGTTCTACAGAAGTTTTCAGCACTTGCAATATTTAACTGATACTATTTAATGAAGAGGTGGATAAAAGCAAATATGAGGGGAAATTTAACTAAAGAAAATAAATCAACAACTGGGGAACATTACTTCCTAGCGAAGAAAGAATTTAGAGGTTAATTATATGGTTAGCTTCACAGACAAATTGTACAGTAATTTCTTTACCCTGTAATGATGTATGTAATATCAAGGTAGATATAATTTTTTTATTTCAGAGAAAGTCTCTGATTTTATATCAGTCAAGACGATGTAGTTATTTTTTCGACTCAGAGTTGATGACAGTTTTCTCCACAAGTGTAGTAAAAATACTTTGTCCACGCGAGGACAACGTTACCGCCGAAGGAAAGAACTGTAAAGTTGATCCAAGACTTTCATGGTTTAATTACGGTTGCAGAGGATTGAATACAATTTTTGTTACATTGTGTACAAAAGCACAGAAAGATCTATAGATTGTTTTTTGTTTGTTAATGTAAAATAGTAATACCTTTAAAATGTACCATTTCTCCAATACTACAAAAATTTTTAAGTCATTCCATGGTATCTGAACACGAAGTATCAAGTTGTAAGCTTAACATCATGTTCAAGCACGAATTCTCATTATTTTGAATAATGATTTAATTATTAGGACCAAATGGGAAGAAAAGAGGGCATGCATATCTGTTAAAACAAAAATAATATCCCCCTAATGCCATGGGACACTCTAATATGTATATATGTACATATGTCTTTCAAAAATCTTAATTTAGTATAAAAAGAAAATATGCAATAAGTGTACATAATTCCATTCTTTATTATTATAAATCTTAACATAAATTATTTAACTTAAAAAATATAAAACTTTTATTTTTTGTATTTAAGGAGCGCTTTATGACGTGACCGGTAGCTATGACGTATCGTTCTACTTTGCTGGAGCCTTAATTACCCTTTCAGCATTCCTTTGTTACCCGCTAAACTATGTTAGTAAATGGGAGAAAGAACGAGAAAAAAATCGAGGTGTGCAACAAGCTTAATCAATGACTAAGTAATTACCTCTAAGATGGTGTGCCTTACTAAGTGACTTTAAGGCAATTTGAAATTGTCCTACTTAAAATTCTTTAAAATTCTTTAAGAATAAAATAAAGTTACCTGCTAATTTATTTTTTTTTATTTTAAATGACTGCCAATGAAAGAGTGTAGTACAAATTTTATGTACTATTATTGACTTTTTTTATTGAATGAAAAAAAAAGCTATACATATTTGTTTATTATCTGATTTTAATATTATAAAATAAAATATACCGAATACTAAAGAAAATTCAAATTACTTTTTATGTTCTTCGAAAACTTATGTATGTATACTTGATACTATGTATATTATGTAGGTAAGGACATGAACTTGTTATATGTATGTATATAGTTACGTAAGTTATAAATACACCTGTGTATACTGAATGAAATTAAATTTTGGTTGAAGCCTAGCACTAGTATATAATTAAATTTTGTTTTGAGTACAATTATCATATGTATGTTTTATAACTTTTATTTACTTTTATTAGCTCAAAATCCATTTTGATATCACAAAAGTAAGACTGACGGTTGAAATTAAGTGACTCTTTGTATGAAGTAGAATTGTAAGTTCTAACATGGCTTGTTAGTCTAGGATCTCAAAATTTTGCGAATTATAATAACGATTATTCCGCACTATATCCCAAATAAATCGGTTTGTCTTTATAGCCATTTACATGCATGTATGTTTTGATGAACTCGTTTTGAAAAACGGTGCTTTACTTTGGAGCAGAGGAATAGCGAAATATGAAATAAATTAAAAAAGCTAGATAAAACAGAAAAACTACAAACCGTTTGGAAGGTACAGTATGATACACTATCGTCCTAATACTACATGTGTACACCGTATTTTAAGGGTATACTAAGTTTGATACATAGAGATAGACCCCATAAAGTATATATGTATACATATGTATGTACATATATTCGTAATCAGTATTAATAGCGAAAATTAATGAGCCACGTCCCTCCGTTCGTACGTCACCAGGTTTTGGGCCTTAAATTTTGAAATAAGACGATGTAATTTTTTATTTTCAGTTTTTAGAAGGAAAATCAGCACAAGTGTAAGAATTTTATTAAAACTAAATGTTTGGACTTTTGAATTCTCTAAAATTCGCCTTTACTGTCTGTTGATAAAAAAAACCGACAATAAATTCCAAAAAGATACTGCGCGGCTAGGCACACTTCATAGGGTATCATACGATCTGTTCCTGACAATTACATCTGTAAATTAGAACATATAGTACAATATATATATATTCATATAGTACAAGTTCATGAAAAAACATTTTAGTGTTTCCTCTTCAGTAATCCAATTGGACTGTGTGAATTGAAAATAATTTAAAAATCTAAATATTTCGTCTCAATCATTTTTGTTTACCCTATATAAGTTAAACACATAGTTTATATGCTACTTCGACTTTTCCATAACTTCACTTATTTTACATGAAACTGAAAGATTTTATGAAGATCATATATTGAGAGATCTTAATAGTCTACAACTTTAAAATTTTTGATGACGTGAAGAAGAAAACATAAAAAAAATGCTAAACAAATGGATAGCGTATAATTACTATTTTTTAAATATTATTCCCAAGAACTTCTGAATTTAGAAGGGAATCATCTCATCAGGCAGTTTGTGCCTCTGTAATGAAAACAATGAAAAACCTAGGTTTGATCACAGAAAACATTTTCAGCAACAGTGCTGCAGACTCTTCAAAGGTAAGCAACGAGCTCACCTTCGAAGAAACCAACGCTCTCGCTGCTGAAATTATTATGTTGCTTGGGGAATGGAATACAAAGATAGACCAATTCATTGCACAATTTACTGTTAAATATAGTATTTTCAGAAAGTTACATAAATATGAATGTCGGATTAAATATACAATATGTACAAATGCTACATGCATTCCCAATAAAGCTGTAGGACTTTTTGCTCTTCTAAGCTTAGATAATTGATGGATTTATTTAAAATATGTATATAATAATTTGTCAAATAGGGAAAGGTTGTAGGTCTCTTGAAAAGAATAATAGAACCCCAAATACTTCCAATTGTTTAATTAAATTTGTTTGTGCTTACTTTCTTGGAGGCCAATTTCAGCACAGAAGTGTTTCGATCTAAATTGCGACTTACGGAAATTGATGAAGCTGTGAGTTATTTTACAAGTTCGGCACTACTACATCAGTTAGTACTTAAAGAAATCAATCGTTGGGATATCAAATCCCATCATCAGCAGCTGGATGGATTTGTTGAAGATAGTGCCTGTTCCAGCACAAAAGTGAAAAAAATCACACGACAGCGCATCTCATTACCGAGATCCGGGTAAGTAACTAATTTCCCTTCGGATACGTCATTAAACATTAGGTCTCTTCCATTGGTGTAAAGAATATAATACGGACAACACAAATGGTTGTGAGAACCTAGGCACAGGCTGTAATTATTATTTAATTGTTCTAAATTTACGCATATATATTAATTAATGTAGTAATACGCAAAATTGACTTACTTCTCACATTTTGATGACAAATAAAATAATTTATATAGAGGTTTTTATTAGAAACTTTTTCTCAAAAATCAGTTATAATTGTAATATCCATTCGAAAATCTATTCGAAAGGTGTGGCTAGCGACACCTATATGATAATAGTAGTTCAGCATTAAGATAACTATTGGCATAACTGGTTCATGCATTAGACCATTCAATTGCTAGAACGTACCACAACCGGAAGCTTCCATATCCTTCCAGAATGATAAAATTGGATTTACATAAATATACGAACACACACGAAAATTAGTTGGTTTTGTCCGGAAGTTAAATACTGGAAAATTTGTTGGATTGGTATTAAGATTGAATTCGTGTTTTTAAATAAACGTGATTGGTTAATTAAGTGAAATTGTGAAATTATAAAGTGAAAAACAATAGAGAACTTGATTATTTTAAAGTGATTGGTTGATTTTGATCTGTCTGACTGTTTAAAAAGGACGGATTTTGAAGGAAGTTACCAATACAATGTGTGTTTTTTAATAAATGCGCAATTTACACAAAATTTATTTTTTACAGAAAAATATAGAAAAAATAAGATATAGGAAATAAGACGGAGACTATCGAAACCAAAGTGAAAGCCGTAAAGCGCAAGTTTGAAGATCTGGCCAAGGAACTTGACCAGATAAAAAATAAAAAAAGGTCCTTTGTATTCCATCGACGGTCCCAGAAGAGAAGCAATGCGACCTCCCGTCATCGATGGCCAAGCACCATGGTCGATATACAAAAGACAATTCGAGGCAGCCGCAATGACAAATAACTGGGATGATGAGGAGCAGTTTATTGCACTCAGGCTTGTACTCAGAAGATCAGCTGCAGATTTGCTTTAAACTATCCTCTAAGAAAAACAATGCAACTACGACAGTCTGATGAAATCCGTTGAAATGCGATTCGGCGACGACCATATGCAGCATGGTAAAGGAATTCAGATGAAAGGGGGAATCCCTGTATCAGTTCCAATCAGACGTTGAACGACTGGTACTTTTGTCCTATCCCAATGCATGTGAAATGTCAAATGTGAGTTTGCTCATACATATATTCGCTTCACAGATGGGGAGTGTGGTCGTAGACATCAGGTACAGCATTGGATAGATACTGGGGATGCTCGACCATTTCGTTGGACTGCTTGCCGAGTCTCACCAACCAAGCAGATATGGTGCCTATGATGGAGCAGGATGGCTTTATCGATAGTTCAATGAGTCTTTGGGCGTCTCCTGTTGTACTGGTTAAGAAAAAAGATGACAGCTCGCGATTCTGCGTGGACAATCTGAAGCTGAATGACGTCACCAAAACGGATAGCTGCCCTCTGCCACGAATCGACAACACATTGGACACACTCGCAGGCCCACAGTTTGAAGAGCGGCAGAATACTGATCTTACCACGGGAAATGGGCTGTGGTAGTTTGCAGTGATGCCATTCGGGTTGTGCAACGCTTCGACGACCTTTGAGCGTCTAATGGAACGTGTTATTAATGAATTGACGTGCAAAACATGCTTGTGGGGAAAACCTTTGCGGAGCATAGACAACCTGAAAGAACGACTCTAGAGTTCTCAGGTGAGAAAATACCAACTGAGAAGCTTTCTGAGTCTCGCGATGTACTTCAGACTGTTTGTGGGGTATTTCGCGGGAATGGCCAAGCTGACGGAGAAGGAGAAGCAATATAAATGGTGAGGTGGTTGCGAGAAAAACGTAAGCGTCAGTTCTGCAAAGCATCGATACTAGCCTATACGGAATGCTCAGAATTAGGAGACCGACATCGAGCCAATACTTGCTTGGAAGGAAAAGACATCTCCGACAGAAGGCCAAATCTTAAGAAGACTGGGCACAATGGGACTCTCTTCATGCACAAGAATGAAAAGGAAATATGAAAGGCCGGATGGGAAATCCTCCATAATGCAGCTAATCGTACGACTTTGAAAAATAAGAGAGATTCTGCGGGAATTGGTTGATAGAGTATCCATCTGGGTGCAAACAAGGCATTGGAGGAGTTACTTGAGAGATTCTATTGATTTAGTTATAGAAAAAACGTCGAAAATTGGTGTCAAAAGTGTGTTGCATGTGTGACTACCAAAGGACAAAGAAAGAACCCGAGAAAAAATGTATCAGTACAACGTAAGCGCAACATTTAAAAGAATTACCGCCGACATCGCAGGGCAATTCCCAGAAATCAACAATAGCAATCTATAAATTCTGGTAGTTATAGACTATTTCAATGAGTGACCAAGAAGCTAAGGATGGTGTAGCGAATCGTTAACAATACATAGTTCGGTTACCTAGGTTAGTGCAGTTTGGCTTCCCTTCAGATAGGCCTAGACGTTGCCATGGAGATGAGCTTGTTCGGGGCGGACAAATCTAAGTGCTTGGCCACATTATCATGGGAATGAAGGTGAATGAGAGAGGTTGATTGCACCGAAAATTCACTTCATAAAATAATCGTCGGTATACTTCGTAGTAGTGTTTAGCAACGGCAAATCACGGGAGCAGAAATAAGCACCACTAGGAGAATTATTACTTTCAGAAAAACAACATAAAACTAAATTGTAGATGACAAAACCGAAAAAGATACATACAAAAGGTCTGTTCGCGTACTTTCTGCACCAAAATTCGTAGATTATTTTAAGGAGTGGGAGTAAAATTCTCAGTGGTACATTGCCAAAAAAGTAAAGATTAGAAGTTTATTTCATTATTTCATTACAATATTTTTACCTGCGAAGCCACATGGCTTATCTACAGAAGGTTATATCTCGAATGCATATATACAATAATAGTATTATCATTAACATTGCTGGGAATTTAAATTAAGTGCTACTAGTGCAAGCTTTATTAAAATTCAATTTAAGTAGTTATATTTTTAAGTTAGAGAATAATTAAATGTATTAGGATTGAACAGGAAAAGTATGTACGTATATGAAATTTAAGTTATAAATTTCTAAAGTTCTAAAAAATATTGCTTTAATTTCTTTTTCCTCAAATTAATGTTATTTAAGTTTCGCAAATTATTAGGAAGTGTGTTTAGGATGTTTGATACGGTGTACATCAGCTGACGCTTCCCGTAAATGTTGTTGTAGGGTGGGAGATGGTACAACCCCTCTGCTCGTCTTCTGGTGTTAAAGTTGTGGCTGATTGGTGTTCGGAACCATTCATCGCCATAGTACTACAACGCTGCTGTCATACTGAATATCTTTTTCACTGTGAGAACTCTCACACTGCCATCTCCGCTGTTTCTCGTCGTCAGTGTTTGATCGCCCTATCTTGGATTTGTTGTAGTTTGGCGATGTGTGTATCTGCTGCACCTCCCCACGTAAGCACGCCATATCTTATCGTTTATGTGTGGTTCCCATAGAAAATGGCTGTCCATCGTTATACACAGATATTTACATATACTCGTATACAAAGTTTATCGAAAAAATCATTTTCTTTGTTAAATTAGAATTAAGTAAATAAATAAATAAAATAAGAAACAATTAATTGTTTTAGCTAGGTTACGTCGAAAGATATAGATTAAGCATTAAGTTTAGCTTAGAGCGCCCGCATAGGGCCAGTAAGTTAGTCATAACATAGTTAAGTTAGTTAAGCTAGTTTTAAGCAATGTTGTCTAGCACGTAAGAGTTAATGAATTAACAAACAAAAATGAATTTAAAAAAAAAAAAAAATATTTACATATACGTATCCACGACATCTATAACCTGGCAGTTACTTGGGTCGGCACAATTGACTGTTCTTATATTTATGTAGGACTTCGGGTACTGCATTTATTACAAGTCCATTATCGTGGCACCATTTCCCAGCCTCGTTGAATTCTGCCTGCATCATCCTGGTCGCGTCTACGATCGATTTGTGACAGATAACAATCACCGTATCATCTGCATACGCGAATCGATAGCTCATCTTCACCCACCCACGGCAAAATCAAATGTATGCAAGTGCACAAACAACAAACAATTTATTACAGGTATCTAACAGATTTTTCATAAATCAGTGCAAAGAAATTTCCTGCACTAAAATTCGTTGCATGGGGAAATATTTTACTCTCTCGTGAGCGCTTTCCTCTACGAAAAACTACGAAACTTTTGCGTACTCGAACAAGATTTGGTGATGTTTCGTAGATTTTCCTGAAAATTCGTTGGAAGTTTCTTTGCACTGACTTACGAAATCTGTCAAATCTGTCAGATACCTGTATGAATTGTGTTGTTTGTATATTTGCATACATTTGCTTTTGACGTCTAAAAAGTAGGCAAATTTCGTAGCTTTCGCGATCGTTTACTTTTCGTGATTTTGCCTCTCTCCGAGGGAATTTTCATAATCTACGAATTTTGGTGCGGAAAGTACACGACCAGACCTATTTAGTGATTTTTGCTAAGTTTAACCTAGAATCATTCATTTCGACAGTACAAAAGAAATATGTAAAGTTTTTCTGTATGATATTTTCTAGTGCATATAAGTATATAGTACGCATTTATAACAATTTGTCTAAACATTTTAGTTTTAAATTTTATTTCAGTTAAGTGGACGTCCAATATAACGAATATTACAATATCCAGTATGACGCTATATCGGCATTCGTTATATTGAGCGTCTACACAATTTGTATTTATTAATTTGTTAAGTAAATAAATACTAATTTCATTTCTACAAAATATCCGACTTAGAAAACAATTCAAAGTAAAATAAAAAAAAGTAAGGATAGACTAGCAGAATTGAAAGGAAATTCAACATGTTTCTATTTTTCTTGATTCAATGAGTTGATGAATTCTTCTAATTTTTCCTGAATATGTCGCACTTTAACTGCAAAAAAAATCATTATGTTCTTACTTGTAAGTATACATGCACGTATGTAAGATATATTTACTTAATTCTTCCGCTAAGGTTACCCTCTTTCCAGTTAATAGCTGGGATTTTCTTTCATTGTCTTCACTGAATTCATCTAAAACTTCTTTAATTTCTTTGTCCAAACGACGGGCCTCTCTGTTAACCACTTGTTGCCTCAATGCATTCGCGGTGACTTTAATAACTTGCTGTATTCTCCAGAACAGTACAACATCACTGCAACTTATCTATTCCAATAAAAAATATCAAAATTTTAATACTTGCAAGAACGTAATTAATAAAAAAACGCTTGAACCTCACAATCAGCACCCTGCTGACTATACAGGTAGAAGGCCTTTCGACAATCACTAGCTCGATGCAAAGACTGTTTCAGGAAATGCCTGAATTAAAAAAAATGTAGTTATACTTTAATTTGTGAGTAATTTAATTATACTAAAATTACTTTCTGTAAATAGGGAACCACGTTTGCCTTATGTAGTCCGTATCCACTTCAACACCAGATCTTTGCAGATTTTTTCGAACAGTTGTTAACTCGTCATACGTAAGTGTGGGCACATGTTTCTAAAATAAATATGTTTATTAAATTTTAGATTAAGCTTATCTTACAAAATTAACCTCATCACTTTGTAATATCTTGTCTAGTTCACTTTTAACACTGCGTCTTCTACTTTGGTCTTCTGTGAGATATTTCCATCTTGTGATACGTGTGAATTGGGAGGGACCGAACATTTCATTGAGTGTTTCTTCTGTATTTTGTAATTTATTTTTTACTGAAGTTTCTAGGAATTTAACTGCCTGATCCCATTCACTTTTATCATGAACACATCGATCTTCCAAAGTGTTCAGTTGAATAACGCGAAGCATATCAATTGCCTTATCTTCCCAAGAATGACGTCGAATTGCTTCATCCACAACGGCAGCTTTGAGGTTGTCAAATATGTCGTCATGGTCTGTGGACTTTTTAGCTTTTTCAATGAGATCTGTAAACTCTTTTTGGAGTGCTTCCCATCCTGTTTAATTGTTATAGAATTAATATCTGCACGAAATTGTGTAATGATTTATATACATATAAAAATAGACAAAAATGATATTGATGCCTTTGTAAAACGTTACAATAAAACTTTGATGAAAAAATTAAAACTTTGGTTTTTCTATGAAAAAAGATGTGCATATACTCCGCGTCATTTGAACAGGGACAACGGCTTCAAGATTCAAAACACTTTTGAAGCAAAATGGGAAACTAATAATAGGAATTTTCCTAGAAGTGATATCAAGAAATCATAACTAAAAAACAAAACAGCATTAACTTTCGTTAACACAAACAACTTATTTTATTTTGAACAACAGCATACGGCATGGGAACAGAAATTACTGCAGGAAAGCTAACATAATTTAAGAACAATGTTGCAAGCCATTTTTTTACATTGTCGCGACATTTTTGGTCCATAAAAATGACACAGCATCAGTATAACAGAACTCGAATCATAAGTGTAGATTTAAAGACTTGGTTCCTATACTCCTAAGACTTAAACATTTTTAAAACTGATTGGGTACGACTGACACTAGCAATGTACGAAAGTGGAAAGTACTTCTAGGACAATCCGTGGTCGTTTACAATTATAAATATTAAACATTAGCTTCGAAGGTATTGTGCGATGGTAAGCTGCTTCTCGGGTGTCGAAAAAGGGTAAAATAAGGGGAAATTAGAACATTTTTATTGTTTGTTGACTTTAAATGCGAATCTTGTTTCATGTCGGCAACTGGCAGTAGGTCTGTTCGCGTAGTTTCTGCACCAAAATTCGTAGATTGTGAGTGGGGGTAAAATTCTCTCAGAGTGATAAAATCATAAAAAAGTAAACGAGCGCGAAAGCTACGAAATTCGACCACTTTTCAGACGTCAAAAGCAAATATATGCAAATACACAAACAACAAAAAATTTCTTACTGGTAATCTGACAGATTTCGTAAGTCAGTGCAAAGAAACTTCCTGCACTAAAATTCGTTGGATGGGGACATTTTTTACTCTCTCCTGAGCGCACTCTTCTACGAAAAACTAAGAAATTTTTGCGTACTCGAACAGGATTTGGTGACTTTTCGTAGATTTTCGTGAAAATTCGTTGTTTTGGGAGAGTACGCGAACAGACCTAGTGTGTAGTCTACTTAAGTGTTATCGATCACAACTTTGAGACATGCAGTTTTTTTTCATCTGTCAATCCAAGCAAACTGAACATTTTTGGTTGAGTGTGTAAGTGTCTGGCGATTTTGCGCGTATTATGATGCACAACTCAGTTGTGTTAGCTGTCAAACACATAAGAAGCGGAGAAAGCGGATTTGATTTATAGTAAGAAAGGGTATGTTTAATTAAGTCGAATAGAATAAAGTGTTATAAACCCCCATGTTCTGCATTCCACTTTTAGTGAATTCCACCACCGAAAGTGGAATTACGTGTTCTGCATTCCGACCGATATTATGATTTGTGGATTGTAAGTTCGAAAGTGAATGTGTTGGTCCACATTCCACTCGAAAAGATAAAAGTCAATTCATGGAAATTGGTGTTCTGCATTTCGACAAACGTTGCTTTTCATGTGAATTGAATCCACTTGAGTTTTGTGTTGTGAATTGAGTACACTGGATGTGAATTTGCGTGAATTTTGAATTTTCACTAAATGTATTATCAATTTTTTTATTTTTTATATTATATTTATATATACTTATGTATATATTTATATTTATATTATTAGATATTTGTTTTTTTAAACTCGTCTTTTATTCAGCAAGATTTTGGGCAATTGATATTTTTCTAGCTTCCTCAATTCCTTCTCCATATCCATCACTTTCAAAATGATGATCGATTTTCTCTCTTATTTGCTCTCCTTCGATGGATAAATTATGGGTTTTGCACAAATTGTGGAGGGCAGAGCAAACGTTGATGATGTTGGCAGCTTTAACCGGCTCATAGTTCGAAGTATTTAACAAACACCTAACCCGGGGTCTTAAGTTACCAATAGTTCTTTCGACAACATTCCGAGTAGCGGAGTGCTTTTTGTTGTAGTTAGTTATTTTCACAGGAAAAGCTAAATAACTAACTCTCCAATATTTTTCTTCACAGCTGATTGTGACATTTCAAATAAGAATTCGAAGTGGATTCAAAAAAATTCGAATTCACACGGAATGCAGAACACTCAATTTCATTTGTGTGAAATTGAAATTCGATTTCAATCCACTTTCACTCGAAATGCAGAACAGGGCGGAAAATGTTTGAAAGTATTTTTGCAGTCTGAAAGTTACAAACAACACCCACCCTAACACTAACGCCATAACGGAAAACATCGTGCGCGGAATCAAAGGGAATACAAATTTGTCGTGTTTCAGGCAGAAACACCTCACGGGTCTTGAATTCATAAAGAAAGTTAAAACTTAAATTTAGTATTCATGCAGACATGTTTTATGTTCATATGTTTATACAACAAGGAAAGATACACTTCCAGAGTATATACATACATATGTGCCTATACAATTATTATTTGGAATTTAACATTTAAAAGTTCAAACACATAAATTAGGCTTTCAAAGTAGGAAGTCTGGGTTGAAAATAAAAAAATTATTGCCAGATTAGCAATGTCTTCATATAGTATGTAACTTGCCTTTAGCTTAAAATTATTACTTTAAATTTCGAGCGTTAGAATTGCTTATACTTTTGTGTTAACATCAGATTTTTATTTTATTTTTACAATTTTGAATTAATTACATATTAACATACCTGCTTCAACCGATTTAGCGGGAAGAGCTTGTTCGGCCCACTGCCTCAATTTTATATCCACCATTGTGTTGAACGAATCTAGAAAAATGAATTCAAAAGAAAATTTGTCAGCATTTCAACTTTTCACTGCCCAAAACAAAAAAACAAATGATTATGACACTGTTTAACTTATGAATGCTCATACATTATTCATTTGACCACAAGAATGAAACCAATTTGATTGGTTGAAGTGAGGTTCATGATCCACAAGGACTACAAAAACGAAACTTTCTTATACTACTAAAATATTACTTTGAGAACCTGACTGAGCAGCCGGAAGATATATGTTTTCAAATACATAATTTGATAGTTTATCCCACAGTTTATTGTTGAGGGCTTCTTCCCACTTCTTTGCTGAGATTTGCGACAAGCTAACGACTTCGTCTAATATTTCACCCTTGGCCTTGTCGAACAATTCATCTCTTCCAGATTCTCTTAACCTAAATAAAGAATATAACTATTTAATATATACATACATAGGTACCGAATAAAAATCAAACCTTGGAAAGTTATTTTTCCATTCAGTTTCTAGGTTAAATCTAGTTGCTTTGAACGCATCAGCCTGTTGCTCAATAGTTTCGCGAACCATTTTCCAGAACCGATCTGATATCGCTAAGCTCAAGTTTCTGCTCGTTACTTGATGTGGCATTATTACACCCCTGCGACTGTAAGTAAGAAAATATATTATTGTCATTTACGCTGTTAATAATCTACAGCATTATTTACTGAAATAGTTTGGAATTTTTAAAAAAGTCTTCTTCATATTGACGGATAGCCTCAATGCTGTCATCTTTTCTTCCTCTTCCGGTGACAACGGCATAATATCCCAATGCTTTCATTGGAAACAACTTTCCAGAGAGTATTTTTCTTATCTAAAAAAAAAAAAAAAATACGTAAAAGTGCGAAATATGAAACAACGTAGAGTTTAATTACCCGATCAGGATCTGCTAGCTCTTCCGCTAAATCAACTTTTGTCAACACGAATATTGTGCGCCTTCCAAGTGGATCACATTGTGTTACCAAATCAGTAACATTACTTCGTTCAGCATCAATGGAACCATCTTGGATGCACAAAATGATTGCATTCGGATTGCTCATATAATGTTTTGTCATCTGATGTATGGAATCTTTTGTATCCGCTGCCATGTCGACTGTCATTGTCTGTTTTTGGACGTACGATTTTTTATTGAATTTATATCATATAAAATGTACAAAACTTACCGATATAATACCGGGCAAGTCTACAAGAACCATTCTTTGAAGACCAGGTCCCTTCACAGTCATTGAAATTACTTCAGTACTAACGGTTTTACCACCACGCACTGAAGCACGCATTCTTAATTCAACTTCTCTGCGGAGTTCAGCTAAATCTGACTCTTTATTCAAGTCATACTCTCTATCAGAATCACGAAATTGTGCAATGTGGTAGGGACCTTCCGAAAGAGTAACCTTAACAGGAGCTCTCGTCATCATTTCTCCACTCCCCCGAGGAAAAATTCTTGCTTTGGCAATGGACTCCAGAACCGATGTCTTTCCGCTGCTTTGATCACCAACTACAACTACCCTTGGTAAGTGATCCGCAGTGGAATAACTAGTATCATATCCAGAGAGCTCATCCAATACTTCTGAATACATATCAATTAAAGATTTTTTAATTTTTTTCATTGATGTTTTTCTATTGGTCTTTAATATAAGATACTGCTGACGCAGCTCTCGATTTTCTTTCTCCATTTTTTCGAGTTCTTTTTGATATTTTATTTGAACGTTCATTATTTCAGTCTGCAAGGTCTCTACTTGTGTCTGAAGCGTTTCTAGCAAAAAAATTTGGATACAAAAATGTGCTTATGACATTATAGTTGTCCTTACCATATTTTCTGCGGCTTTCGTCGTTGGACAATCCAATGGCATTAACAATTGCCTTCGACTTTAGTTCATCTTTTGCTGAAAATAAATATTTGTTAAGGTTTTTCATAACTGCACGCCTGTATGCAAATAAACCAAGATAAAAAAGTACAGTTATGTTCAAAGAAAATTAAATTTAAATCATGAATGATACGAAAAAAAAAGTTTTGTTAACTTTAAGAATTTCTAAATGGTAGTATTCAGAAAATTATATTTGCTGTTAGAAGTAATTACAACTTTATTATTAACAAGAATGAATTTAAATGATTTATTTCTAAAATGTATAACATACATTCTTCAATGATATTGTTTCCTTGATAATCAGCGGCTTCAATAGCATCGTCCAAACGGTTATCAAACCACATTCTCCACTCGGCTAATTTTTCTTCCCCGAGTTGCTTTAGTTTTGGATCTAGATATGCAAAACAAACAACGACAGGGAATCTTTTAGTACAGATCTGCTTAACATATACAATTTTTACAAATATAATTATCTGAATACACCCAGTGCTGATAAATAGCGAACGGATTTTATACCTATGCTCACATCTATACATTGATTTTATTTATAATTAATTTAATATCAAATAGGGATTTCAGTTATAAGAATTTATTTAAGATAAAAAAACCAATATTTAATTGACACGGCAAATAATATAGAATTTCGGATAAAAGAAACTATGGACCAGAATTTATACGCCAAGATATTGGTTGAGGTCCATATCCTGAGTGGCAAATGCATCTAAAGTAGCAGTTTATGCACGACAATGAGCCGAAGCAAATGGCGGGCAACATGTGGTTAAAAAAAAATAAATAAATAAATACTTGGCGCGACAGGTTGATGGGATTTCGCATCTAGGGATCATTCATTTACCCGTATAGGCTGTAAGCTCAAGTCGATGGGACTCGGTTAAACATCGGGGCAAACCATACACATGAAATGTGCGGATTTCGGATGAAACTTTTGACAAACTATGCTGTACCTATTTTTTTGGCCAATGAATTTTTGTTTAAGTTCCTGTTTTTGTTTTGTTATTGTCTTTTTTTCTCTCAAAATACGTATGCCGTTATATGAAGAATTGGTTTTTGTTTAAGTTCTCGTTTTTTGTTTAATAAAAATGCAATCATTAATTGAGAATTGAGAAATAACACAATGAAAAGGTGTTCAACTCCTTTAACCCCAAGTAATTCATCCAGGACGCGCTTGAAGTAAAAGTAAGTGCTCTAATTATAGTAGTACTAAGACCAGTGAAGTTACTTCACATCGTCCGATTTGTTTGCTGCCCATAATGGGTCGATTTCGAAAGGCTTCACTCCAATACTGATCCAGTCTTAGCTTTGTAACTCGTTGATAAACGCAGAACTTTTTATCACTTCTTATATACATTTATATATTGCAAATCTGATCAAATATCACGTGGTGCCGCACGAATTTATGAATTTGTGATTTGGCATCTGGATCAGCTGTGCTGTGAAGCGGTATCGCAAGTAAGCAGTAATACCGAATCAATGAGCAATCAGTTTGACATTTTCGAATTTATTCACTCTCTAAGTGCCTGGCCACATTATCATGAGAATGAACGTCATGTCGCGTGAGACAGGTAGATATTACGTGGGACATTGGGAGATCGTCGACATGCCAATCATCATCCCCCAAGACGTTCCAATGAACTCAGGATTTTGCGTCAGTGGAACCACCTTGCATCGACCAAATTTTCACACTTGGCAAATCTCGAAGAAAACCCAAAAAGTCCAAGTCGATACCCACCATCTTTTTATCGATTTTAAGGTCGCATATGACAGCATTTATACACAGCCATGTCTAGTTTTGGCATCCCTGCCAAACTGGTCAGATTGTAGACGGAGAATTCCCGCTGCCCGATCAAGGTCGGTAATGATCTCACCGAGAGCTTCGATATCAAAAATGGATTTAGTAAAGGTAACGCGAAGTCATGTGATTTATTAACATCATACTTGAAAGAATTGTGCGAGGTCAATCTTTTCCGACGACGTTGATATTATTGGCAGAACTCAGCGGGCTGTCACTGAGCGTTCACTAGTAGTGAAACGGAAGCTGCACAAAATAGGCTTAGTGGTAAACGAGGGCAAACCTAAGTAAATGCTGCCAAGAAGAAGGGACACACAAAATCGACGAATTGAACAAAACATCAGAATCGACAGCTATAACTTTGAGGTAGTAAGGGACTTTATCTACCTCAGCTCTGCTATCAATTTTGAAAACAACACCTTACCAGAAATAAATAGAACAATAACTCTTGCCAACCGCTGTTTCTTTAGGCTGAGAAGGCAATTGAGTAGTAGAGCCCTATCCCGAAGAACTAAGGAGACTCCGTATAAGACCTTGATCTTCCCAGTCCTGCTTTATGGCGCTGAAACGTGGACTCTGTTTAAAGCGGTTGAATATATCTTCAGTCGCTTCGAGAGAAAGATTCTTCGTAAAATGTTTGCTTCCTTTGGCTTTGACGGAGGGACAAGGCAGTAGAGGAAGATCTAGCTTAGATGGTGCGCACAAGTAGAAGGGGACCTCAACCGAATTGGAGTGCGGAATAAGAGGCAGTTGGTTAATGCCTAGGACTGTAGCGCCACCTAAGTATGTAAGTTAATAGGAACCACCTTGCGGTGCATTTTGAAGGATAATTTGCATTTGTTTCTGTATAAAGCGCAATTGGCTCAAAGAATAGTGCCGACAAACACTCCTTTTCGTTTGGAATACAGCCAAAAAGAAGCTCGAATGGTTGACACTAAACTTGATTTATGAGAGTGAAATTTTGATGAACAACGAGGCCCATTTCGCACGCTTTGGTGCCGTAATCGCAAGATTGATTAATGTTGTGTTCAATAGTACAAATAAATTGTAAAGGACCAAATTAAATATCTCATATGAAAATCGGTAGTTTTTTTAAGGTATACTTTATAGGGTCTATCTGAATTATTTTTCTATGTTACAAACTATGCATCAAATTTAATATACTTTTGGTAACAAAAAGCACAAAAATATAACATAACTATTTTTTTTATAACAAGAGATAATATTTCATTTAATCAAAATTTCATTTAATAAGAATTCCCAAAATCTTTGATGTCTAGTATTTTGTATGGTCACCTTGAGTATCCATTACTGCTTGTGTCCCAAGGGGCATCAATTTGACCAAGTTTTTAGTAAAATTCGCTATACCTTGTTTTTAAGCTGCAATTTGTTGCTAGCCTTACTATTTTTAGCCACCTTTTGAATATTCTCATAAATTCTCATTTAAATTGAATTGCAGCAAGTGCGGTGAAGTTTTTAACTATTTCTTGTTCACTTATTTAGTAACTATTCGCACACAAAGTGTGTAATATACTGTAGCTAGTCATCATATTGGAAATAGAACGTCGAACTTCGGTTCCATTATCTGCTATTGGTGCGGGGAATTTTCAGTTTATAGAGACGATAATGGACAATATTAAATACTCTACATTCTCAAAATAAATCTGCATCAATAGGTGCAAAAATTGAATTTAACTAACAAGCAGTGATAAGTAGATACTCAAGGTGCCCATACAAAGAACTAAACATGAAAGATTTAAATTCTATGTTAACCCTATTGTAGTGTTCATTAAATTTTGTGTGATGGAATGAAGCATTATATTTTGTTTTTTTGTTGTAAAAAAATAGTTACGTTCTATTTTTGTGTTTTGGTTTTATAACTACTAGTAGAAGATATCTCATATCCAATAAATTTCTAAGTTGACAAAAGAGATAAAATATTTTATTTATGGGCTAATATTAAAGCCGATGAAGATATAAAATACATGTATGATGTATTCATAAGAAAAAATCTACATACAGATCTAAGAGTAAAAATGGTAGAGGAAGGTCACAAGAGAACATACAGACATTTGACTTTGATTGTAGCAAAACTATTTAATAAGGAAACCTCGTCATTGGAAATATTTTCAAGTCTTAAGATAAATTAGATGATTAGTTTCGATTAGGCCCACCTTTAATTCTTTGGTGCATTTAATCAATTAGTCTCATTTTATCACAAAACTCCCATTTGAAATTTTTAGACGATTTTCACCCACCAAAACGCAAAAAAGTATTTCTGTTCTGATCATACCCAATACAAAGGTGTCCAACTATGCAGACATACTTTTAGTTTGGAATTTATTTTAAGGTAGTTTAAAGAAAGCATAGGTTTTATATAAAAAACAAAAAAAAATAAATAAAGTTCGTTCACAAAGTTTTTAATAAAAATGAAATTTTCTTTGTAAATATTAATTGAAGTAAAAGTAAAATAAATAAAACAGTAATAAATAATTAATTATTAAGTTAGGTTACGTCGAAAGACATAGGTTAAGAATTAAATTTAGCTTAGACTGCCCGCCGACTGCCAGTAAGTTAGTCATAACATAGTCAAGTTAGTTAATGAATTTATTAATAAAATGCGCTTCAAAGGAAAAAACTGTTAATTTGGAACAATTTCTTTTAAAAGTACGTAAGTCAGTTATTTTCACCAACCAATTATTTTTTTTTTTAATGTTTGTTTCCCGAACTTTGGACCTTTAGGCAATGTACAGCTTCAGAATGTTCAGAATAAGAATGGCAAAATAGATACATAATTTGTGAACGTATTGCATTTCATTCATCGAAGAGCCATTTAATTAAAATTTATGAGCTAACGCAAAAACAATGTTTACCTATTTCAATGGCATCTTTCATCATTCCACTCATTTCTATTAGTTTTTTGGAAAAGTTGTTCCATTTTTCGCCTTGCGGGAGCGCATCCTCTAACCATTTTAAATCAGGCAAGCCGTCCTTCCATTGGTCGTATTTCTAAAGATAATACACATGGTAAGTAGTGTTCAGGTGTTAAGTTATATAATGTCTGAAAAATAGTAAACGCACCTTACCAAGTGTCACACCACCGCTTATTGCACCACCGAGCACCAAGTATCTGAGTTTCAGTGCACCTCGAAGTATCCTTACCACGATCATACCATATCCTCTAGAATATGGTGGTGGATTTGGGCCATATCGATGGCCGTAACCTTTAAGTAATGGTCTATTGTAACCTGTTTTTCCATCATAAAGTTTGGAATAGTTTAGAGATACAACTTTTGTTGAAAGGACCACTACCATTTTCCTGGATTCCCTATTTGGATTTTTATTATTAAGAGTATGCATACATATATATATATTTTCCTAGACCGGTGAACATTGGTGCAATAACTAATGCTGATAATTACCTGGTAGAATTTCCGTATGCAACACGCAACATAATTAAGAATTAATTTAAAATGTTTTTAAAATATGAATGTGCTCCTCTTTATTCTTTAAATCTTAATAGAATGCGATTTCACGGAAAATTGAAGAAGTGAACCGACTGACATCATGCAATTCCAATCGAATGACAGTAAGAAAAAAAAAATAACATCAAATTCCATGAAAATATATGACATTTGCACGCAAAATTTCCTCAGTTCTGCCAATTTAGCAGTGCTAAGAAATTTTATGCATAGAGATGGGACTTGATAACAAACAGCAATAGGGCTGGTCGATCATGATTGATTCGATTATTTTCACCCGTTCGCTGAAAAGTATTAATGATCAATCAACCAATACTTATCTCACACAGGTATGAACGAACGAAAGAAAACCAAACCAATCTAATACAAACTGCATTTGAGATGTCCAATACGTTCTGCAGAATACTGTCGTGAGTACATACTGTTAGATCCTGATTAAATGAATTACTCTAATATTATCCATTAGAAACTCGTACTTTGAGTCATATGTGGCATGAGAATAATCGAAAAAATATTTTTATAGTTGAACTAGTTCCATCCTGTGCCAGGAAGCTTTGTCATAAGGCGCTTTTCTTAGTTAGAAGAGATTTTCATACTCTTGTCAAAACAAAGCCATAAACTTCTTGTAATCACATTTACTGCTCTCCGGCTGTCATTGAAAAAGGTGATACCTTCATGTCGTATTGCCTTCAACGCAGTCTCACGCTCAGCTATTGTCACTGCTAGAACTTCCGCTTGAAAAGTCATGTGGCGTGAGACGGGTAGTTTTACGTGCGTCAAAGTGAGGGTTTGATTGCACTGAAAATCCACCGAAAACGCATTTCAAAACATACATATACCACGTTTATATGACCAGATCGAGGGATGGACACTTCTTCTCCATTTTATTTGCATACCTTCTCTATCTTCTTTTCTATCTGTCAAACTCAGTCTTTCGGTCCGCGATCCAGTGAATTTTGTTCTTGTCCAATCAGCGTTTGCATGGCACTTAATCCGAATTAAATCTTGATTCAATTCCCCATATTTGTTAATAATTTTCGATGGAAGAATGAATGTTCTTTTGTCAAAATGTTTCATTTCTGACATACTTTTTCAGTTTTCTTCGAATGTCGGAGGGTACACATCGTACGGAAAACTCAAAAATGTATTTCTCTGTAGAGGTAGAGCGTTCTGTTTCCAAAACAGAAAAAGATACATTTGAATTTATGAAAACTGTGTCCTTTTTGCGATGATAATCCAATCACAGTCAGCAAAGACTGGTTTTTTGAATCAATGTAACTCGAATTACTTTAAAAAAAAACACATAAAACTAAACTGGAGACCGGAAAATCAAAAAGACTATGTAAGATTAACTTTATAACAAAACTTCCATTTCAATATTTCTCTTCTGATTGTGGAATATACACCATTTCGATTTGTAAAATTCAGTTTAATCACTGAAACTTTTATTTTTGAAATAGAAAAAAGTTGTTCAGTTTTTCATAGACTTCAAAATTTTGAAAATCTGAGCACCTATGATCACCCCCACTTTTGAAGGGAGTTTTTATAAAAGCATATAAATTATGAAAACGCCTATTGTTATGAATTCTAATTCAGACGATTCAAATAATCGTACAAAAACCTATAATGTTATTTGTAATGTAATATTTGACCACGCAGTCTTAATGACTCATCGACGATCCATTATGGTTTAGGTTTAATTTGTGATAACGATGTTTAGTTGCGAATAAAAACAATCGAGGAAAACGATTTTTCTGTCAATTCTAATTAAAATCGAACTGGTCGATTTTTTCTCACCGATTATCTTTCCTCTATGTGCCTGGCTACATTATCATTGGAATGAACGTCATGTCGGGTGAGATGGGTAGATTTTACGTAAGTTAAAAAGAGATTTACTGAGCACAAAGCAAAAGCCGTGAATCCATTTCAGAAATAAATCACGGCGGAAGAATGAATGTTCTTTTCTCAAAACGTTTCAATTTTGACATATTTTTTTTTATTTTTTTCCAATCGTGTAGAAGGGTACACATCGTACGAAAGACTCAAAAATGTACTTCTTTGTTTCCCTCCTCATATTTTCTTCATTTTTCGCTGATCGTCGGAGAGTGAACATCATACGGAAGACGGAAAGTAGAATGCAAAGTGGTGCACATGCAGATTTTTGTTGTTGTTGTTGGACATCTGATGCTAATGAAATGCGTGATTTCTTATAATGCGCAAAGCAAAAAATTATACTGTGCAATTTTGCGATGATAATTTAAACATTGTTAGGAAGGAAGGCGATGTACGCATTTTTCGGTATCTTATCTCATCTAATTGTCGGCTACCCAGTCCAGTCAGTTGTCTCAAAAATCAACCTCCAGAGTTCGGTCGGATTTAATTGAACGTATAGAAAGAATTTTAGCTGTATGGATACAACAACTAACATCCAACCGAATGTCTTTAAGCACAGCTGTTATTCAGGAAAAGGCGTTGCAATTGCACAATCGTTTAAAAATTAAAGAACAGTTTGCATAAAGTAAGGGTCCTAGGATAGGTTAAGCCGGTGTCTGGAAAAACATGAGGAGGGTGCAGTTTCACACGGATGTCAACGAAACCATTGTGTTCCCTCGTGTGGGATACCTGAAAGAATATGAAACAGAAAAATTATTGTAACTCGTTAGTCCATGGCGGGAGCGGACCTCCCGAACCAATCTAGCTTCAAGTTTTATGTTAGGTGGTTTTAGGGGGAGTGTTAGTTAGTTCTATGGTCTGTGGGTTCACACCTCGAGGCGAAATCGAAATTTTCATTCAAACCTCTAAATTAAGGGTACTTTACTTAAGGCTGATTTTAGTTAAAATGGATTTTCTCGAAAATGGCTCTAACGTTTTTGATAAAATTTGATATTTTGAGTAGTTTTTGAAACGTAGTTAGATATACATATTTCAATAGGGGCCTTTAAAAAACATTTGATGGAAGGAGCGATAGTGTTCTGTACGATTTTGTGTCATCCATTTTGTCACTTCTTCTACATTCCACGGATGTGTTTCAGTGTTTCAGGTGAAGGTGTTTCAGTCTAAGCGAATTATTAGATGTAGGAGTTGAATTAGTGTTATTATATCGAAACCAGGGGCTTTCGAATTTAGTATTACTTACCAAAGTTCGTTTACCGACACACTTTTTATTTTTAAGATGTCAGATATCGTTGTCATACTTCAATAATCGCCTATTAATGTTTGACCATCAAATGGTGTAAACATTCTTCCAGGTGTTTGACAAAAAGATCGACCTTTTCTTTGTTATCTTTCGCCCACTTGTCTTTTATTTTTTGAATGGTGGTGATTGCATTTGTGGTTTTTTTTACGTTTTGCATAGCTTTCCAGAATATGTAGTCTTTTCTATTTTTGGCTATTGAGCCAGATTTAGAATATCTCGAATATCTTTTTTAATTTCATTACAAGTAGTTTGAGTATGTCTTAAGTTGGAGGGACGGGTTTGTTGCCATACTTTGCGTACTTTTCTCTTTTCACGAATTAAATTTTTTATAATTAACTTCGCTGCTTTTGGCTGCTTTTCTTCTTAATGGAATATTTTTCCAAGCGGTATGTTGAATAGCTGCGATAAATTCACTGAGTTCATCTTTTATTTCGAATGGTGTTATTAACGACACTTCTAAAATAATATTTTCTTCACAATCATTGTTAAAGCCTTCCCAGTTAATTTTGTTGTTAGTTAATCTTCTACTTTCATTATTTGGGCAATAAATGTCAAAATTACCGGTGAGTGATCTGAGGTAAACTTTCCTCTACTTTTGCTAGGCTTGAAGGTATTCCCTTTATTATGAAAACTTTATTAATTCAGTTTTTGCTGCATCGGAGTGCCATTATGTCGGTTTCCCTGTCTAATAGGAATCAACCCCGACCTAAATACCCACTTAGAATAGAAGTTTGCCTTCCGACGAATTATATGTATCTTGAATGCACCACCAATAATGAAATCCGTTCCAAGTGAGTTAAAGAGACCTACAAAGTCGTTACTTTTAAACATGGATCGAGGAGAACAATAAATGGACGCGATACTGAAGTATGAGTCCTTGTTTTTAACATGAACTGAAGTTGTTTCCATTAGTTGAAGATCATTCCTTGTATTCATGGAGTGCTTATTGCAGTCCTTGATGAATAAGCAGGATCCGCCTCTGGCTCTCCCGAAAGGATGGTGAGCATGACACGCACGAAATCCTCTTATTTTTACTCCAGATTCTTTTCTTAAATGGGTTTGTAGTTTAACAAATACATATATTGTTGTATATTTTGGTTTGCTCCTTAAGTTTCGCGAGAATAATAGGCCGTAATAGTAGGCTGTTTATTTGTATGTTACTTTTGTCAGATGAACTTTGTTTGGTTTCCCTTACCATTGCGCGTTTAGTTCAATTCGTAGTCTTTCCTTTAATGGTTACACGTCTTTCTTTAGGCAACTTGGAAGGAGCTCTTAGCCACTTCAAAACCTCTATAGTTTGCAGGATATTTAGATCACACCTTTCTGACAGGTAGTCACCGTCACATTTTGGTTCTTTCGGACAATATGCTGTGTGTGATTGAAACCTTGACTTGATCTTGGGTTCGTACGCATAGAGTCGATTTTAACTGCGACATTCATCAAATGGTTTTTTTTTTTGTAATTATTGTCTACATTTTCGCTTCTATCGAAAATGAGCATAAAGAGCGGAAGTACATGCTTGGCCAATATGTGCTGTTCTTTGTTTCGTTTTCTGCTTTATTTATGTTCAATATATTAAGAACGGCAATAATTTTCAAACCTTTCACTTTGAGATAAGTTACAACGTCATCTTTAGTGCATGAAGGGTGTAGATCCCTTACAATAATACGCAGCGGTCTGGCAGACGTATTTATTCCGAGCTTTTTTCTTTATGTTGTTTCTGTGGCTCGATTTCGAATGAAGAGCCGGCTCTTCGTTTTTTGATGGGTCATTTCTTTGCTTCCGAGTTTGCTTCGAATGGTAGCTCTTCTTTGCGTCCTTGAATTCTTTAGAGCTTTGTTTTCTTCTTTTACTGAATCTACCTTTCTCTTAAACTTTTGGTAGAATAGATCCATTTTAATAAGCTTCATTGTTTTCATCTTCAAAGTCTTTACAAATCAATGAGTCTCGTTTCTCTTGCGTTTAAGCTTCCGGCGGTCTTCTTTTCCGAAAACATTCAGTCTTGATGATGGAGACTGAGTTACTCTTGAATTTCTTGCAAATGGATTTATTAAATCCAATAATTGGCTCTCTCTATTATGCATCATACATTATATATGACCAAGTGCTGGGTATCCGGAGACGAAGAGGAGTGAGGATAATCGGATACGCCGATGCCGATTGAGTTGTAGGTGAAAGTACTGACTTACATACTTCCTAAATAGGCTCCCGATCAGTGAAGTCTCTGCCGGAGACACGGCAGCCTTCCATTCCGAAAATTCGACGAATAATTTTTCTCTCGAAAGTGCTCAAAATCTGCTCCGATTACCTGTTTATTGTCCATCACTCGGCTCCATGTAGCAGAACTGGCAGGAGCATGCATTTTGTCTTCTGAGTGTTTAACCCATTTGTTTTGCTAATTCGGTTTCTTAGGGTAGGTGAACTCCTTAACTAGATAAGTTTTGCCCGGATCCCGAATTCGACTTTCGCCTTGTAGAACTCCAGACGATGAATGCTATCACATGCAGCTTTAAAGTCGATAAAGAGATGGTGAGACTCGACTTAAAATTCGTTGATCTTTTCCAGGATTTGCACACATTTTGTCGATCGTCGAACGATCTATGTTACAGTGGTACGCGCTGATTACTGTGTTGCAGAAAGGTTTCAGATGTTCACACAGTACATTGGATAGGATCTTATACGTAACTTTAAACTGTGTTCTATGTTCTTGCAAGATGGGGCATATAGAACTGATACTACAGTCATCGAGCATGGCTTCATCCACACATACTTGGTTGATGACCTGATCATTATCGCCATGTTTACAAGCTCTGCTGGTAGGCCATCAGAGCCGACGGCTTTGTTGTTCTTCAGCGCTTTGATAGCTGAGCCAATCTCTTCAAAACTGGGAAGGGGGATGGCTTCTTCATTGACTGAACGCGAGTTGTCTGGCTGCTTGGCTTTCCTAAAAAACAACCAGGTGTTGTTCTCCTATCGCGAGATTCTCCTATACACTTGAACTGGGAGACTGCGTGGGCCCTTTTCTTTTATGCAGGATCTTTTCTCCTCCTTGTTTTGGCTCGAACTCTTCCCTTGCTGCTCTTGTTTTCCGTTGCAGCTTTTGTGGTTGTACATTTTCTGTCACCGATTTCAGAAATACGCATTTGTCATCATACGAAGGGCTCCTCTTAGGTGGTAGTTGGTGGTCTCTGTTACCTCTTTCATGACGTCACGATACAGGTTCAAAAGATTGTTGGCATTCGTGGATGGTGAATGCACAGCGGAGAGTCTCTCTGTAAACTCTGACGAATCCAGTCCTGCTAAGACTTCCCATTTCCCTTTCTAGGCGATTCGCAGCTTCTTATATGCCAATTTTGATGGCCGAGCTAAGCACCAACGAGTTGCAGATAAGACTCTATTTACTGCATTGATTGCACATTTCTTCTTATAATTAATTGGCATCAATATTCAGGGTACATTAAATTGAACTGAATATGCTACGTACTGCCTGTTAACGGGGATCGAGATGTTCTCGGGAAAAAATTAGCTACCTCGCTTAATAGACTCGACTATTGAGCATATTATATATTACATAGCCTATTTTGATTTTCAAGGCTATGAGTATATCCTTAGGATAAAATATTTATATGTACATTGGTCAGGTCGACCTTCCTTCTGGTATAAATAAGATATAAAATCAAATCTTTACAATTTATTACCATAAATACATACATAGATAACAGAAGTTCTGAATTGTACATATAAAAATGGGACACTTGTGGACATGAGTAAGTTCATACATCCCAGTGTATGTATCTTTTGTTTGCTTAGAAGGTCATAACCATTTTAATTGCATCTCGATTTATCTTGGCTTGTTTATAGATCAGACCTTCCGCAAATATATCTGATTCATGTTGAAGATATTCTATTGCTTTTTCTACAAAATTTAATGATTCTCTCAATAACTCTCTGGTATTCATATTTGTTTTTAATGAAATTCGTCGAGTTTTTTCTGCAACTGCTGAATGCACTTCGAAACACAGAATTCCTAGGATCCTTGCTTCACCTGAAAGTGTAAGGAACGCGGTTATCGGGAATTGAAGAAAAAAAAAAAAGAAAAAAATAAAAAATAATATAACTTAAAACCCACTTACAAGGTGCTAATAATTCATACAAGTTTATCATTTCTTTAGCATATTCAAGCTTAGTTACAAGCTGTTCATCTGAAATAGTCATTAGATCTTTTGGATCTGAACCAATTTTTTGTAGAACTTGAATTTTCATTTCGCAAATATAAAAATGTCTTCTTGGTAACCATTTCTGATAATGCTCAATGTAATTTAAGCAATTTGTAACATTTTTTTCCATTGTAGACAAGTCCTTTCCAGCTTTTTCTAAAATATCATTTACAAATAGTTTATCCACATCATCTCCGCAATCTAAACACCTTTAATATAAAATTTAGAATCAACACAATGTACATTAAAAATATTTATTAAAGCCGTTAGAACATACTTCCAATTTTCGTGCCAGTTTTCTAAGCTAGTAGGGAGCACATTTCCGGTACAACTTTGTTTCTTGCACTTTAATGCGCTGTAATTTGTGTCGAATTCTGTAACGTCTTTGCACCTATCGCATTCACATTTGAATAATTTTGTGTGCATCAAATGTCTTTGGCGATCTCCAGTTCCCCACACAGCATCGGAATAGCAAATACTAAGATTGGTATTTTTTGGTATAGAATGGGGTGCCCACAACATGAGACCTCCACTCTTTGTAAAACTTTTTGCCAGATTAGGTTTGCATGAATGCTCGACCAATGAAGCCATATCAAAAACAGCAACATGTGGTGGATCTGAAGTTGGCACTTCATGGCCGTTTATTTGTAAAATTCCAGTAATTTTCATGATTTCGTCTTGAGTGAATTCATCAGTTTGGAAAAACCTTTTGAAAAAATAAATCAAATAAAATGCATAAATGTAGTCAACATAAGTATATGTATATGCATATATTACGATTTTAGACTATACCTAGGTAGACATAATTTCGTCTCTTTCCTAGCTCAAAATGTAAGGCCACAAAATTGGTAACATACGAACGGACGGACATGGCTCATTCGTTTTTGTTATTGATACTGATATGTATGTATATACTATATATAGGGTCTATTTTTATCATTTCTCAATGTTATAAACTATGTATCAAACTTAACATACCCTTAGGATATCTTCAAATGAGAGTCAGAAAAATTTTAAAATCAGCGAAAGGAAAGAAGTTGAAAGATAATAGATATTTATACATATGTACATACACACATATATAGAACAATAAGACAAATCTATCGGACTGTTTTATTTTTATGTTTTATATTTAGCTTTAGTAAATTCCGTATAAGTTGATCAATGAACAGTTCTTTCAATCTTAGCCATGAAGCTAATATTATAAGTTGCTATATGCAATAGAAATGGTTAGTTATTATTAACATTATTATAACATTATACCTTGGAATGAATTTTCCAATACTTTCTAGATCACTTTTCCATTGCGGCGATCCTCTGCGTATATCTTCATGAGATTCGAGTCCAACTAGTTTGCTAAATTTTTGGTGGTCCACCTTTTTCAATAGAAGTGCTCGTAATGGCGCAATACATTGATACATTGGATGTGGTGTAGTAAAGTCATGAATGGTCACCTAAAATTAATGAAAGTACTTAAAATTAAAATGCAATATGTATATTTAAACAACCCTACCCAAATGGAGGGAGGAAATTATTTTAGTACATTAAGACAGACTTATATAGTAAAATAACTGTGAGACTATTGGTATAGTATAATATATATATATATACATATGTATATACGTCATCCATTTTTCGGTTTCGTAAAGTAAAGCTAAAAAATACACACAGCGATACATTTTTGATGAAAATTTTATTTCATTATAAAGTTTGGACTTTGCGATTAAAAAATATTATCATTCAAATGGTCGCCTCGGGAAGATCGCAGCATGCGATTCTTTTCAGGTAATTTTGAACCACTTTTTCGCACATTTCGGGCGGTATCTCGGCCATAACTTCAGTAATGTTGGTTTTCAATGCGTCTAGAGTTCGCGGATTATTCGCGTAAACACGTTCTTTTGCGTACTCCCACAGGAAAAATCTAACGGTGTCATATCACATGATCTTGGCCAAACGTGACGTCACCAAAACGTGAAATTCCTCGACCAGGAAACTTCTTACGTCATAAAGCCATTATTGGTCGTGTTGTGTGGCTTATTGTCCAATCTTGTTGGAACCACATATCGTCCAAGTCATGATCTTCAACAGCCGGCCAAAAAAAATTGGTTATCATTCGACGATGTCGCTCCGAATTGACTATAACCGTCTGCCCATTGGCATCTTCGAAGAAATACGGACCAGTGACACCTTTCGACCATAGAGTACACCAAACAGTCACTGTGTCTGGACGCAACGGCACCTCTTCGATCACTTGTGGGTTTTCAGAGCCCCATATGCGGCAATTTTGTTTACATACCCACCGAAAAATCAATGTTTATTGTCTGTTGTTCCAGCACCCAAGAAGCGTATCCACGGCATTGTGAATGGTCAGCAGGCTTTAATTGTTGCGTAAGTTGAACTTTATAAGAATGCAGATACAAATCCAAATGCAAAAAAACGCCGTAGTGAGGTGTACGACACGTTGAACTGCTGCCAACGCCGATAACGATAAATTTTGATCATCAGCAACATTTGCACTTACAGCAGCAATATTTTCGACTGAGCGTGCATTACGATGATGCATTGCCCTTACGACGTCAGTAACGCTTCCACTCTCTTTAAATTTCTTTACAATTTTACCGATTGTTTGCGTAGTCGGTCGATTATGACGACCATAATCATCGCGTAATGGGAAAAAATTGGATACGTTTGAATCATTGTTCTATTGTTAAGCGATCCATTATCGTAAATGGCAAACATTCAACTAATATTATTATACTTTAAATGATAGCTGAGTTTGGCAAATGTCAAATGCCAGCGCTACCAACTTCAAACCACGAAATGAATGACCCTGTATATGTAAATAGTACAGTAAAGTAAAGTATAGTATAGTATAGTATAGTGTAGTATATTATAGCATAGTATATACAGTATAGTATAGTATAAAATAGTAAACACTAGTATAGTACAGTATGGCATAGCATAGTATAGTATAGTATAGTATAGTATAGTATAGTATAGTATAGTATAGTGTACTAGTATAGTAAATATATATAGCATACTTTACTGTAGCATACGACATTCAGCTCAAATATGAGGTGGATTGAATAATTCAAAAGATTAAAAGTTTCTCAAAAAACGGCATCAGTGATCTGTAGTTTATTAATAGCAGCTATTAGCATTAGTTTACCTCAAGTGTAATTAAATTGAAATTTATAGATTTTCTCTATAAATCCCAAAAACTTTTTGTCTAACTAAATTGAACTAAAAAGCATTGTAATAAGAAAAAACTTCTGATTATGTCTCAATGAAAGATTAATTGATTGAATTAAATTGATTTTCTTCTTATTAAAAGTTTTTTTTAACACTGGCAACTCTCTAATCTGAGTTTTTTTGAGTATTTATAATTGAAATAGGAAGGGCACGATTATTAACATTACAAAATACAAATTTTAAGCGCAAAGGTCAATGGGACACAGGACCTAGCTTCTCACAACCATTTGTGTTGTACGTGTTATATATTCTTTACCGTGTCCGAAGGACAATTTGTGAATTGAGAAGCTTTCTCATGACAAGTTATACTCTCGGATGTTTATCAGACGCTCGCGAGAGATAAGACCATGTGAAAGCTTTTAGGTGTATTGGCTGAGATTCGAACCCCTTGCATCATAGTCTATCCCGCTTACCACTGAGCTACGACGCCCACAGACTTGATTTACGGCGGCGAAAAGTTGCCCCAAGGGTGGTGTTCTACCCCCCTGTTAAGGTCCATCGTAGTTAATTACTGCTAAATTTACTCCGCAATGGCTTCCATTTCCAAGGTTTCACTGTTGGCATCGCGATTCCAGTCAGAGGCGAATTCCAAAAACCACCTCGAAACTCCCCCAAGGGGCACTAAAGATGGATTGAAAAAAACTGAAAAACCAGTCTTTTGAGTAATAGAGCTCTCAAAGGAAATCAAATACCTGGGCTTAACTCTTAACAAAAAACTCACCTCACGAACTCTCATCTTATGAAAACCATATACAAGGTCCTCTTTATGAACCAGCAGAAGTCTAATTGGTAAAAGTTGGGGTAAAAACTCCAAAGTTATACGGACATAACCAAACTAATTCTCACTTATGTAGGACCAGTATGGTTGTAAAAAACGCCGCAAAGGTCTACACAAGACTAGCTTGTCCAATGAGAACAACCACTACTGCAGCGCTAGAAATTATGCTTAACCTTCCACCCTTACATTTTGAGATACAGAATGAAGCAGTAATTAACTCATTTATGGTGATATCTGAAAATGTTGACAAATCCAAGCTAGTCCACTGAAATACTCGACTTCACCGTCGCTTCCTTATGGAAAAGAACGTCATTCCCATAAACGCTGTGGCTACATATGCAAAGATGCTTCATGGGAATGAAAGCAATTTTTACAGATGCGGAAATTCGAAACAGAGGTAATCGGTAAAGTGGTAGGTCGACAGGGATTAAATGTTTTCTATTAAGGTTAACGATAACTCATCTCTCACGTCCATGCAGTCGTTATATTGTGCTCATATGACCAACGTTTAACCGCTAAATAAAATTAACGAATCGAAATTGTGTATGCCACAATAATCCAATGGAATTTTTTTTTACAAAGTTAGATTCAGTATGTATGTATGTATATTCTTTTTTTATAACTATATATGTTACTCGAATTTTACCATCTGAAATTTAGTTTTATTTGGTTTTCCTAAGTTATGTAGTTAATAGTTTGGATAAATCTCAAAGTGATGTTATGTACATATATGTCTTCTCCCGTCATTTATGACTTGTCCTCACTAAACCCTCGAAATATACCACCGATTCGAGTTAGTGTCATAAAATCACTTAGTGATTCCTTCAACAAAAATACCGAAAAATAACCTGTATACGTACATATTATAACCTCTAACAGTGAGTGGATTATCATCGCAGAAATGGGGCAGTATTCATAAACTCAATGAATTCTTTGCTTTGTGTATTAAAAGAAATCACATATTTCATTAACATCAGATGTCCAACAATAGCAACATAACCAGCATGTACACCACTCATATGATTTGCCTTCCAATTTACTTTCCGATTGCCGCGTGATGTTGGCTTTCCGACGACCAGCCAACAACAAAAATTGTGCTTTGGAGTAACTTCTCTACCACGGAAAAAATCCATAGTTACGAAGCAACCAACAGCCTCGAATAAGGATGACCCTACTGTTGAGGACCCCAGCAAACGTAACAAGGACAACGACCTTCGGATCTGCACGTGGAATGTTCGCAGCTTAAACAGACCACGTGCGACCGGACAATTAGCAGAAGCCCTAGACTGCTATAAAGCAGATATTACCAAGAAGTGCAATGGGATGGGCCGGGCAAAAAGAGGATGAAAAACTGTGACATATACTACGGTGACTGCTTAAGAGAACAGAAACAGCGCTTATTCGGATGCGGATTTGTTGTAAGCGGCAGACTTAGGCAAGAAGTCTTGAGCTTTCGACACGTAAGTGAGCATCTTATGACAATCCGCATCAAGGCTAAATTCGCCAACATAAACCAAATATGCGCTCATGCCCCCACAGAGGACAAGGACGACGCACCAAACCTACTAGCATTGCCCTAAGATAGGGAAGGAGGACATCTTTGGTAGGACAGTCGGAAAGTGTAGTCTACACGACACCACGTCTGGCAACGGACTTAGGCTTATTCACTTTGCGGCGGGGCGTAATGTCACAATAGCAAGCACACCAGCATCAAGTATCGACGACCAGTGGAAACGCTGCCAACATGCCATCAGAAGTACTGCAACTGATGTGCTGGGTTTCAACCGACCACCACCAAGTAACCCCGGGTTAGACGACGAATGCCGGCATGCACATGCAGCTAAACAAGAGCGGCGCTGCAAAGACGTGGGCTGCTCGTGAGCTCTACGAGCAGAAGAGACGGGAAAAACATCGGCTTCTCCGAAGAAAAAAAAAAGAGCATGAGAAGCGCGCGATCGAGGATATTGAGAGATTATACTCCAGGAATAATGTACGGAAGTTTTACCACAGGTAAAAAGAACGTGTCAGGGCAACAAGACCCGTACAGAAACCTGTAGAGATGAAGATGGAAACCTCGTAATTGAGTCACAGTCGGTGCTGAGAAAATGGAAAAACTACTTCTGCAGACTGTATAATGGCGACCAAGATCAACATCCCGCTGTCAGGCAGAATGAACCATTCAACCTAGACGATGACAGCCAAAACTTCTCTCCACCTGACCAAAATGATGTGAGGATAGCAATATCAAAACTGATCTAAGAAGGCTGCTGGACCTGACGGCTTACCAGCCGAACTGTTCAAAGCAGCTGCAAATGACCTAGTAGAGAGCATACACCAACTCATTTGAAAGATTTGGTCAGATGAGTGTATGCCTGATGATCGATACCCACCATCTTTTTATCGAGTTCAAGGCAGCGTATTATAGCATCTATAGAGACGAGCTATACAGAGCCATGTCTAGTTTTGGTAGCAACTTTAAGGTAGTAAGGGACTTTATCTACCTCGCCCCTGCTATAACCTCTAAAAACAACACCTCAGCAGAAATAAGACGAAGAATAACTCTTGCCAATCGCTGTTTCTTTAGGCTAAGAAGGCAATTGAAAACGGAATACTCCTACCTTCAAGGAGAAGTATATTTTTGAGTTTCATTTCAGATTATAAAACAGCCATTATTCTCAGACATCAACACTGCGTCATAAAATTGTGATTAAAATGGTACCTGTCTGTTTGCCACTTTTGTAATACCTAAATTATTTAAATATCACCACAAATGGCAGTCGAGTTTCGTGCCATGTTAATGTTTGTGTTGTTTTTTGTCATTGTCATGTGACTGTCATTTTTTCAATGGCACAACGAGAAATAATCTTAAATTGTTCGTAATGCCTGCCATTCAGTTTGGGGCAGAAATGGCATTGTGCCATTGCCGTGTGATTGCCATTTTTTGCGAATATCTAATCCCAATCAATGGCATCATTGTGCGGGGTTTCTAAGTTAAACTTGATTCTTAACCTATGTCTTTCGACGTAACCTAACTTTATAATTAATCATTTATTTATTATCTTTGAGTCTTCCGTACGATGTGTACCACCGGTCGGAGAAAAATGAAAATGAAAAAATGAGAAAAGAACATAGATTCTTCCGTTCTGGCACGTTCATTTAAAAAAAAATACATACGTAAAAACTCAGAGGTTTTACTAGAAAAAACTTGCTAAACTAATATGTATAGACCTTGAAGTTCTCAATAAAAAATCTGAGCACCATATATGGCTTAATTCCATAAAAAAATAAAGTTCACTGGGTTGTACGTACACCTCATTGCTGAAGTCTTGTTCTAAAAAAGTAGGAGTGGCATTCTTCGTATTTGAATGAATTATGTTAACATTGTACTGATATCTGGCAGATTTCATATTTTTATTTTTTGCTTTTTTCAAAACACTCTAAAATAGTGTACCATTACCATATATAGACCTCAGGCAATTTATAGAAAACTTCAAGGCCTATAAATTTTGTCTTAACAATTTTTTCGATTTCTAGGCAAAAAATATATTTTTAAAAGTGGGAGTGGCAATTCAAAAGCTTGGGACTCTATTGCTTTGCATATAACAATCAAACATTCATTTTAAGCCCAATCGCTGGATAGCCAACTGAGAAATAGGCAATTTTCAAAAGTACCGTTATACTTATCTTTACGGAAAAATGTGTTAAGTCATCTTTTGCATATACCCAAACTGACCCAAAGATCAAAATCGTTAGAGCCGTTTTCGACAAAATGCGTTTTAACTAAATTTGATCTTGAGTGAACTACCCGATTTCGCCTTTAATTGTCATCCCACAGACTCCAGGTATGAAGTTTGAAGCAAATCCGTCCAGCCGTTTAGGCTGCAGTCGAGCGTACAGACAGACAGTTTTGCCAAATTTTATTAAATCTCTAGTTCGAAAATTTTCAGGAAACCAATACTTGCCCTATAGGTATAGGTGGAAGTAAAAACAGAATGCCATGTCCATTTTATTATTCATGTTGCCAATGCAACATTAGTTTGTAAACTTAAGCATTATAACGCATTAAGAAGCATTATTTTATTCCTTGCTTACCTTTTTTTGACTTCTTTGTTGTGTTAGTCGACATTCCTCTTTATGTTCTATATTCTCTTCACATTCTTTCGAACATAAGGGCCAACCACAATGTTGACAGGGGACATAATTATGTTCGTCAATGGAGTTCAGACAACCTAAACACACTGGCCCAGTTATTTGAGAAGGCCCTCGAGTTAAAGGTAACTCTTTCAATATTACTTCGTATGGCCTAATCTTTCGAGTTGTGACGATATGTCGACCCAATTTTTTATTTTGCTCAATCTGAAAATATAAGTAAAGTTTTAAACTATAAAATAATCTCAGTAAGGTATTTTTTCACTTACACACATTGTTACATTTATACATACATATATACTAGTTAGTACAAATATACTTAATATCGTTTTCTGTAGAATTAAAAGTGGTGCTGGAGAACTAAATGCATCCGCGGTTTTTACAAAATAGATTTAATAGTGTAATAATTATGACCGTATACTGTGTCGGACTGCACTCGTGCAACTAAGTACTCAAACCTGCCTGAGTCAGCACATCTCTCTTTGGCTAAATTGGCAGTAGTATGCGTCTCAGATAATTCTTGAAAAGTTGGACGGGCAGCGGAGAAATTTGCTCATTCCTTAACACCCAGGAGGGCGCCCTTGGCATGCCAAAAACCGCGGTCGGTATCTGGCTCTTTGTTCGAGGGATTCTTTTGGGACTTAAATTTTGAGCTAGGAAAATGAAATTTTATATCTGGGGTTTTGAGAAGGAGAAGCAGTATAAGTGTAAATTTCCACACACATTTCCATAACTTTTATCAGGATAAAATATTTAGATATTCAAATTGTATACAATTCGTCCACACATCTTATGTGATTACGCCTACCTTTAAGGGAGTTTTTATAACAAAACTGATTTTGATGAAATTGCGCATGAAACATCAAGAAACATTTGAAGACATCTTAATCTTAATCTTACTAGAAATTAGTGAAAAAATGCTATTTTTTTAAATTTCTAGTAAAAAAATGTAAATATTGAAAAGTTTTAGAAAATAGACTTGGGTATAGATGGAAGTATTGATTACAATATAAGGAGGATAGGTTATTATACGATCCGTTCTAGATAGATTGTAGATCTCTATATGTTTTCTTTGAAATAACCCGATATATCGAACTATGTCTCCACCAAAAACTAAATTCCGGATTAAAACTTTTATTTAAAATCCTAGCAAAGTCAAATTTTCACAATTTCTGATGGTTTAATTAATTTTTTTTTATTTTCTTCTTGGAAGAAATACTATTGTTCATAAAGGACTAAGCATTTTATTACATTCCCAGTATTCCATATTAGGAACGAATTTGAAATGAGAGCACTCTGACCCACAAATCCTATTAATATTACATTTCTTAACGATACAATTTAGGCTTAGATTAGTGACGATTTGGTGTGCATTCACTGTGAAGATGCTTATAATGCATTTCAAAATTTCAAATTTAATGAGTGCAGAGCACAGTCAGGTTTTTCTAAGCAGTATTATTAACTTTTTACTCAAAAATGAGAAATAATTATAATTTTCAGGACAACGATGTATAAATTCTCGACAGCAATGAGGCGATGAGTTGGCTTAGATTTAATTCGATTCCTGGAAAACTTGATAAAAAGTTTTTTTCGTAGCCTTATATTTATTTGAAAATTTCAATATGGCTTATTAATAAGAAACGCCTGATTGCTTTCAATAAATAACAAATAATTCTATTCCATTAAATACAAAACACAATATTTTTTTGTTTAATTCACTTTTAAAATCATAATAACAGTTTGCATAAACAAATAAAGTGCACGACTGGGTCGTATGTACTTGCACCGTAATGCTATAAATGTAAAATTTTATCAGGATTGAGGTCCAAGTCTTGCTCTTCCAAGTAAAGTAGGCGTGGCATTCCGCATTTCGATGGAATAATAGTCATAACATTGTAGTTACTAAATGTTTACTCAATGTTTTGTTTTTATAAAAACGCCCTTAAAAACTGGGCGTGGCCAGAAAGGGTGTTTGAGTGAATTATAGAAAATTTGAAGGTCTATTACTTTGCTTAAATAATTTTTTATCAATTTCTAGTAAAAATTTTGAAAAAAAAATTAGTTTTATAAAACTGGGCGTCGTAATTCCAAAATTTGGTACGCCATTATTTTGCATTTGTCTTATAACCTAGAAATATTAGTTTTTAGCCCAATCGGCGAACAAATACCCGAGAAACAGCTGATTTTCAATATAACCGTCAGTCGAATTTTTAGTGAAAAACGTGGTATGCCACCTCATATCAAGTGTTATTGAAATCGTTAGAGCCGTTTACGAGAAAATCCATTTTAACTGAAATCGGCCTTAAATAAACTACCCTTAATTTTGAGGTTAGAATGAACATTCCGATTATTCTAGGAAATATCCCACAGACCCTATATATGAAGTTTGAAGCAAGTCCGTCCAGCCGTTTAGGCTGCAGTTCCTTATACAGACAGACAGATAGACGAAATTACCGGACCCACTTTTTGGACTTCTCCATCATAGTAATGTCAAGTTTGATTAAAATCTCGAGTTCGATTTTTTTCACGAATGCAATACTTGCCTATACTATACACATACATATGTATAATATATGTATGTACGTATGTACATATATGAAATCCAATGTATAAAATATGAAGCGCATAGGTTGCAAAAGTCGTTGTAATCAGAGTTTCTCAAACTACAAATAACATCATATGGGGCGAAAATTATCGATGAACGAGATTTTAACCCAATTTTTTAGGTGAATTCTTTTTCGACTGCAACACACATCACATAGCCAAACACATCACACAAACAAACATTAACGATTCGAGGAACTTAAATCAAGTATTTGTCTCCAGTTTTAAAGATTCAAGGACAAATTCATCGTGCAAGAGCATTGTTGCCCCCAGTAAATGATGATCATAAATGTTTTCAGATTTATCTCTTTGGAAATTCTGATGATGAAATCAATCAACGTTGTCGTGCGCTAAAACGAGGTTTTACTTAAACTTCACTTTTTCAAAGAATCTACTACATATTGTGCAAAAAACTGCCCACTTTTTAAACGTCAGAAACATCCATATGTAAAAAAAAAATATGTATTTTTAATTCGATTTTCATTCTTAAAAAAGGATTTTAATTCTTAAAAAAAGATTTTAAGAATGTACAAATTAAATAATAAGCACTAAGCATTTTATGAACATATTAGCTGATTCAGAGGACTTCATTCCGTCCAATATTTGGTGAAAATAGAATAAAATCAAGTATTAATTTCTTTGAATTCTATTCGTTTTATTTAAATCTAAAAACAAAATAGATCAATGATTGTATTCAATTTAAGGCTGCATGATACACAACATTTTCACTTACACATATGTAGGGCAAGCATTGCATTCGTCGAAAAAAAAGTTTCGAGATAATTCTGCCAATTCTATCTGTCTCTCTGTCTGTGCGGTGATCATCAACTGCAGCCTAAGCTGCTTTAACGATTTTGTTTAAATTTCATATTTGAGTTAGATTAGTCAAACGGGATGAAAAAGCGTACCACATGCTAAACGCATTAAAATCTATCTCAGGGGTTATCTGGAAACGACTTGTTAGCTATAGATAATTTTTTGGACAAAGATAGACAACTTGCTCTGAAGTAATTGCCAACCTTCAATTCTAAATTGTGCGGTGGCAAGCCAGGCACATCCAATGAATTCAAAAACTCAGTTGGATAGTTGGTTGCTTCGTCTTCGTTTGTCACACAGTCGAAAGATTTGAAGGAATGCAGGGAACCAACGATTTGATTTTGAATTGTGAGGTTTAAGTGATCCACATCCTTGTTCTTTGCCGCTAAAATTGGTCTTTCACTCAACCAATCGTAGTTTTTGTGGTTAGCAATGATGTTCGAAAACACTATGTTGATAAGCTCCTCTTTCGTTGAGGCGAAATTGTAAAAATTCGGCGGGAACAAAATCAATCCATTCGATGCGTCGACAGGAACACCGCTATCACCAATAGTAAGCAGTTGATTGGAGAACACTTCGGCGGATGGATCGTTTAGCAATGCAACTCGCATGTTTATCGTCAGCTGAAGTTACTTCACATAACGTCACAATGTCGATCGCTTGAAAGTAAAAACGATGCACCCCCAAAACGTCTTTCGTCATTACGCAGATTTTTCATCGTGCGATTCAGAGCTTCTAACGCAGGTTTATGCGACATTGTGCATTCGTCCCAGATAATGATTTGGCTTGCTACCAAAACTTTGGCCATTGCTGAATGTTTCGCCATGTTATATGTTGGTTCTTCAACCGCTTGAAGGTTTAAATGAAATGAACAGCGAATTCGAATTGATTTTAAAAGTAACCCACCTAAAAATTAATAGCACAATCTGAAATTAACTTTTGGATTGATTGTCGATGTGCACGTTATCACAAAGAACATAACCATTCACAATGTGCACTTTATTAAAAGGCGTTTTTCTTTTTTAGTTCGGAGCAGAGCCTGAGTTGTCAAAAAAAATGTTCGTGTTCCTTTTTTCGCTCCGAGGCTGCTCAGAGCGAGCTCTATTAGCTCCGCATGAATTGACTGAGCATCCTGAGCAAAAACAGAGCACGAAGAAATTGACGTTTGATAGGAGAAAAAAAAATCAAAAAACAATTCAAATTGCTCGCAATGTCTTGTTGTTGATTAAATTCGTGTTTTACTTGTGTATTAATATTATCTTTGTGTTTTAAAAGCTCAAAGGCTTGCTGTTATCTGCTCAATCGTGTTTCTTAAATAAATCAGAGCGCGCTCAGTGAGTTCAGGCTCTGTTCAGAGCTCTGCTCCGAACTAAAACAGAAAAACGCCTAAACTGAACTCACCTCTATGAAATCACTTTTCACTGGCAATACCGGAACCAGCATTTGAAATCATGTTCGTTTTTAATGTGTGACAAAAAAAATTACTACAAAAACAATTGTCACACAAATTTGGTGCAAAAACAATTGTCGTAAAATCGCTCAATACAAAATGTATGGGAAAAAGAATTTTCTTCATAATTTTTTTTTCGTGGATTTTTCGGGAATTTGCTTGGGTATTCTTCTTGTTTGGCCGGAGACCAATCCGAATTGGTACGAATCATCGAAATCGGTCCAGACGTTCTTGAGTTATAAGCGTAGAAACTAACATCACTTTCTTTTATATATGTATGTACATATGTATGTATATAAGTAGATTTGTACATCTTTTCCTTATCGTACTTTTCATAAGCAAAAAAAAGTGCACGACTGGGTCGTACGAACTTGCACCTAGTGTGCATTTGAGCTAAAAACGAGAAACGAATATACCTATGTATATGTATGCATATGTACATATATACATGTGTACGCATATGTATGCATATGTACATATATACATATGTATACATATATTTGCTATAAGTAAAACAAGGTTATAAGAAGTTTGCCCAAAAACATGGTATGTCATGAAAATTAGTTTCACGTTCATGGGGTTTTCGAGAAAATCATGCTTTTTTTTTATAAGTTGGCTATAAGCCAAGTAAGTTGTTTTTCGCCAAAAAAGTGGTATGCCATCTTATACCACCTTATAAACAGTCTATATACATATGAAGCAACATTGATTGAACAAATTTGCGAAAAAATCGTATTTTTGATAAGTGGGCAATAAGGAAAGCACAGTTTTAACCGGTTTTTGGCCAAAACGTGGTATGCCACCTTATACACTTTATAAACACAGTCTATATATGCAAATGAAACCATATTGATTGAGCCATTTGCTTTTAAATTGTGTTTTTAGCTTTGACAGATTTCATAAATTTGTCTAAAAAAATTTCTTGGGCTGAAATTCACAGGTAGGAGAAATTGCTTACTCTCTCGTTAGCATTCTCTTCTGTGAAAAGCTACGAAATTTTTAATCTACGGGAACAGGATTTGATAATTTTTTGTAGTTTTTCATAGTTTATACATGTACATATGTACATATAAAGCAGTTATTCCAATGTATCGAAGCTAATACTTTTTGTTGGTTCCCTTTTTCCTTCCTAAATGTAAACTAGTATCCATAAGATTTATTTTGAAACTCTAATGTAATATTATATTCTACAATCAATAACTTTGTATAACAAAATATGTAGTAATTAAATGTTTCATTAAAAGATTTTAAAAAAATAAATTGTTACCAATTTTTATTGCAAAGTATTTCAATAAATGGTAATGAAGAAAAGTGAATTATGAAAATTACATAACCATTATTTTATTATTAGTGTGTTGGACTACGGAGCGAGAGGTTCGTGGTTCGATACCCAGATAACATCTAAAATGTTTTTCACTGCCTCACCTTTCGCGAGCGTCTAACAAACATCCGGGAGTATAATTTCACAAAAAGACGATTTTCTTAAAAACGCCTCAAACGATATTTATTAAATTTCATATTCAAGTAAGTGTTCTCAATTGCAATAAAATGGCATACCGTGCTTTTTACCAAAATTGATAATAACGGTACTTCTTACGATTTCAATCAAATTTCATAATTTCATTAGATTAGAAATGTGTAATAAGATGGCGTACCACGTTTGGCCAAAATACCTTATAACGGTCATTAACGCCAATTTGGCTAAAACTCTATTGGTCTGCAAACGGTTCTAACGATTTTCTTTAAATTTTCAGATTAGATTGAAGAACTCAAATTCCTGTTTGTCCTTTTAAATTGTTCGCCAAAAGTGCGTAAAACGGTATAAAGTGCGAAAACCAATGATTTCTAAATTTTATGTTTAAACTAGTTTTTTAACACCCTATAAGATGGCATACAACGTTTTTTGGTCAAAACTGCTTTAAACGGTCCTTTACTTATAGCCAACTTACTAAAAATACGATTTTCGAAAACGGCTCAATCGTGTTGATTAATTTTCATAAATCGAATGCGTTTATAAAATGTTGCAAGGTGGCATACCTTGTTTTCGGCCAAAATTGTTTAAAAGGGTATTTCACTTGTAGCCGATTTATTAAAAAAGCCCGATTTTCTCGAGAACACCCTGAACAATGAACCTAATTTTGGGCAAATTTCTTAGAACCTTGCTTTACTTATAGCCAACATAGTATAGATTGGTTATATGTACATACATACATACCAGTGGCGACGCGTGAGTAAAAAATGTAGGCGTTCAATTAATGAAATTCAATATGTTTATTGTTTTATTGCATATGATTTAAGTACATACTATGAACACTGAAATATTATATGTAAAGTCCAACCTCCTAGATTTGTTTAAAAATATTTTTATGACATTTTCATATAAACAATCTTCAAACTGTTTTGTTCTCAAAAGTTTTTTTTCAATGGTAATCATTGAAAGATCCGTCAGTCTACTTTGTCCTATTGTTGTTCTTGAATATGTTTTAATTCTTTTAAGTGTCGAAAAAGATCTTTCAACTTATGATGTTGTTAAAGGAAAAGTTAGAACCAATATACACTATTTGTATATTTCTGGAAAAACTGAAATCATGCATTCACAACTGCCTTTATTTATGACATTTTCACTACCACAAGCCATTTTTTAAGCTTTAGATAACTGCACCGTATAACCAGCTTTTCCGCTGAAAATATGATGAACTTTGAGATGATTTTCCTTTCCACCTCCACTCAAAATAAAAACTCAAACTAAACTCAATCCATCACATATCCTATATAAATTTTCCATTTCGTTCATATTCTTCCAGCACGAATAGAACGTAAAAGTAACATAACAACTCAACTTTTGTTTTTACTATCGCCACATGCAAACAACGACCACACATGCTCCTACCTCCTTCCTACAGTACCTATACACGTGCCCTATACCTATAAGTGATCTATATCCGCATTTGAGGGTTGCTTGAGCAAAACCATAGAGAAACTATAGTCTGTCTGTGAGCAAAACTCACTCCTTTTGCTTGATTTTCACAGCTAAGATGCACGAAATTGTTGATACATTGTGCGATCCTTTTTTTTTTTTTTACATATTTTTGATGGATACATTTCGTTTCCAACTCAACTGAACGAGTCGAATGAAAAGCAAAGTATTGTTGTTGCAGGTTAGTATTTTTTTCTGCTATGAATTTCGATTTTCGTCGATTTTCATTTCGATGGCACGAATTGGGAAATACACTGAGAAATTGACTGGAGTTAGGACTTATGTATGTACGTGACAGTGTAAACACATTTTGTGAGTGGTTGATATCAGTTAAGAAAATGATAAAAACAAAAATATTGCTCTCCGAAAGTTAGGCGTTCATGAACGAAATGAACAATAGGACGCGTCGCCACTGATAGATATATATACATATATAATACGTATACATATGTATGTGTGCATATGTATGTACATATAGCCAATCTATACGATATGCAATATCCATATATGTATGTATATTCGTATCTTGTTTTTACATCAAATACACACAGAACTTATAGACGTAGGTGCAAGTTTGTACGACCCAGTCGTGCACTTTATCTACTTGCCCGAGTGTAAAGAGATAAAAGAGATATTAAACTTTCGTCCCTCTTTCCTGCAAAAACCCTTTTGTTTACATTGTTTTTGTTGTAATTTGTTTCTCGTCTGTGAATACGTGTGAGCATTATAAGCTATGGTGAAACAATAAATTTTGATAACTTTTTGACAAAAATTGTTACTGTCAATGCTTGGCAACAACAATTTGTTAGTGGGGAAGCGAGTACGTTTACGGATGTGCTCACATAAAACGGAAGCATTCAACTTAAATTTACTAGAAATATTGTTCATTGGAAAGAATTCTGGAAAATCAATTCGAAATGAAAAAAAAATAAAAAATATCAGCATTTCAGTGACAGTTTTTGATTTTTTTTTCGAATTAAGTAACATGATAAAGGTAGAGGATTTCAATAAACGTACGAAAATTTAGCTCGTTGATATTTTGTGCGTTGTTTGTGTTATGGGTGTAGTATGGTCTTATGGTTTTTGTTAGGGTCCATGTTTCACGTCTATTCTTCCGACTTGATTCTAATCCTGTGTTCTTTTCTAGACATTGATTTTGCGTAGGTACATAACGTACTGAATTATTATTCATTGATTTGGTCTGTTCCCTTACGTTCTTGCACTAAAAATCGTAAATTCTCAGAGAGAGGTAAAAATACGAACGTTTGACACAACGAATGCTAGCTATTCTGAAACGTCTACAGCAAAGACACTTAAAAATAACTAAAATCTGAAAAAAGGACAATATTTCAAATCAGTTTGACAAATTGTACATCACATACCAACAGAAATTTGTGGGGTAAAAAGTCGTAAGTTTTGTACTGAGCGAAAATGTTTTACCCTGTTTTTTTCTCTCCCTTTTACGATTTTCTTGTGTAAGGGAAAGGAGTTAGATAAGGAATCTATCGTTCGAATTCTTATGATTTTTCGAGTAAGGGAACGTGTAACAAATACATAAAAACATAGACAACATTAGAGACTTTATATTAGGTAAGCTAAACTATGTTCTAGTGGGTGCCGTGGCTCAGTGGTTAGTGCGTTGGACTATAGAGCAAGAGGTTTGAGGTTCGAATCCCAGTCGGAAACACCTAAAAGTTTTTCACGGCCCTACCTCTCGAGAGCGTCTCAAGTACAAATGTCCTGAGAAAGCTTCTCAAATATCAAACTGCCCTTCGGACACGGCATTAAACAGTAGGTCCCTTCTTTTCGTGTAAAGAATATAACACGCACAACACAAATGGTTGTAAGAAGCTAGGCCCTGGGTCCCTTCGACCTGTAGCGCCAAGTATTGTTTTTTTTTTTAAATATATGTAGATACGTACGTACTAATGGAATAAAAAGTCCCACTGAAAAAATACCAATCAGTCGAGAATAAATGAAATATGGCGAATGACGATATAAACGCAGAATCTTAAACTCGATAAAAAAGAATATTCATTACAAAAATGTACATATGTATGTAAGTATATGCCGAAATATAACAACTATTGTGTTTCTATAATTAGATAAAAGGTATGTATGCATATGCCCTTAGTTTTTCGGAAATTTGGTTAAACATTAGTGCAAATTTTAAAAGGCAGATAGATATACTCCTTACCCTGTTAAAGAACCTATTATTATAATTCATCCACAATGTTTGGCAATTGTTGTTTGCAAAATTTCTATATATTAAAGAAATTATGTTTTTCAAAAAAATTCAATAAATTTTATATTTTAATTTGCCATAACAATTGTTTCAACCTGTTCGCAATTGGCTGAATATCGTTGTAGTAATCTTTCTGTTTTTGTGTTCATTATTTTTCAAAAGAATAAAATATCTGAAAACATATATTTTGATTTTTACATTTTCGGTCAACCGACGAAATTTAAATTTTTCTCGTCTTTTACTGAAGAATACAAATTTAAATATTTGCAATATCTAAGGAACGGCCCCAAATCTCCTTTCCATAAATTCAGAAATCGGTTGTCATCGCCCGTCAAATAACTAGTTGTTGTTGTGATTTAGGGGTGAATTCACCCCGGATTTGGTGAAAAAGTCAAACAAATGTGCGTGAAAATGTAACAATATGGGTGAAAATAGCTTGTAGGCAACTGGAAAAAGCCGGGAAAGTTTAATATCTCGTTGTTCAATGATTTCTGATAATTTACTGATGAAGAAAATGAAAAGTAGGCTTATCAAAAAATATTTAGTAGTAAATATTTTATAACATGTCTCTATCTCCAGTGGTTTAATTTCATCTGTCAGTCAAACCAATTGATAATCACGTAAGAGTTTTTGAAGTGGTACAATAATTTTTCGCGATTAATGGTACAACGCTGATTGATTTCATCACCAATCAGCATTCACTCGCGGCAATAATGCTCCTGCACGATGGTGAATTAGGTGAATTTTAATCTGCGAAATTGAAGTCGAATTCTTGATTTATGAGCCTCGGTGAAACGTTGTCAATCGTTGATGTTTATTTGTGTAATATGAATGTGATTTGTCTCGCAGTTAAAATAATATTAACCCCAAATGATCTCATTTGGAAGGAATTGTTGTAATTTTTATATTCTGCAACAAATGCTTCCATCGAGGTTCTTGGTCAGAGGCTCTGGTGGCGGTGTCAATTGTGGTAATTTGACCTTTCCGGTCGCACAATATAATAGTGTCGCTACCTAAAAGTTGTCAAACACTGTCCATAGTTCTAACTCCACCGATACAACCGCGGCAGAATCGACTATTGAATTCCAAAAATGCTCTTTCATACAAACGTTGCTCTAACCACTACGAACACAATCAGCTGAATGGGTTGAGCCGTTCTTAAGTGATGATCTTTCATACATACGGCAATAGATTTTCATTTATAGAGATACAAAATTTCATTAAATAATTCTCTCGCTATTGCATAGCATATTATATGTACATATGTACGGTATATACACATATATGTACATTATTTTTTTTATGAGAATTAAAAAAATTACCTATATACATACATACATACATACATACATATGTATCTGTCTACCTATTTTTTAAGTATGGAGATTAGATGAACATCAAACAGCGCTCTTCGCTTCTGAGGATGACCATGTGTAGTTTATTCATTTAACGATATACATATGCCCTTAAGTTAAATGTACAAACATATATAAAAAATTTACTTGTTTCGCTAATATCGACTATGGAAATATTAGGAAGGAATGTATTCTACAATCGGTACACTTCCTCTACCCAATGCTCATCACTTTGTTAATGCATATACATACATATATTCGTAATTAATCGTATATATTTGAATTAAGCATACCTATGCATATACACATATATATAAGTATGAACGTATTTGTGGAGCTATCTACGACAATTCTGATTTGCCTATACTCGCCTCGAATTTACCCGCAAATTTTGTATGCGGTTTAGAGGTTAGTCGTCACGAATAAATTTTAATTGATTATAGAAATTTAAATTTCTTCTTTCTTCTTGTATGTCTGTCGGCTTGAAGTAGCGCAATCAATTAAAAATGGGTTTTCTTAACTTTATGAATTTCGTGACGATGATGAGTAATATACACATTGCAAAAAGAATAATCAATCATTGTTATTTATGGGCGCTTGAATGCATCTAATACTTTAGAGATATATACCTATAGTTAAAAAATGACTTAATCTTCACAATTTTAAAAGATACTTTATATGCATATATTGAAAATGAGTTCCTATACCTTGAATGGATAACACGCCTGCTTATGACATTTCCAATCTGTCTTTTGGTGTTCCGCTGAGCAATAAAATGCTTGATTGCAATTAGAGCATTTTGATTTTGTTTCACTAGAGCAAATTTTACACAGGCCAATTTTTACCTCCGACATTTATATTACACAGTGAATATTATGCAAAATTTAATAGAAGAATCGCCCTTATTCTTATATATTTTCTATCAGAAATGAAAATAATATTACTTGCTCTATTAATAGCTATAGCAAAGACACTGAACATCTGTTCTTATGTGAGCGAGTTCCCGATAAAAACTGCTGAATTGAATGTAGTGCAGCTTCATTTTTTTAGTTCACTTTAAATATTTTTAGTTTTTCTCATTAGTGAAAAGTAAGTTTTGATTGATACAAAGTTTGTATTGTAATGCGATAGCAGACGTTTCAATTATGATGGGGTAATCACAAATGCTCGGATATAAGTAGGTTTTTGTTTCGAAAACTAATTGGAAATATACTAGTTTCAAGAATAATCCAGGTTGGATGCCGATCTCGAATACGGTCAGATAAACAGCGTATATTGTTAGACAAAAAACAGATTGTGGTAGTCGTACCACTCATGATCCTCTTTTTACCTAATTCTTTCCGATTAACACAAACAGAATAATTTAAAATTAATATTTGTTACTATAACGGTTAGTCGAATTTCAGAGTTATTTGAGGATGTTACATCGAAATCTTCAGCGACGAAGCAGGAACGCCAGTGTGGTACATCATCTGGGGGTGTGATAGAGCCAGTATTGCTTGAACAACGTCATATTTCAGCGTTCCAAGCCTTGGCGAAGAAGCTTCCAACTGTCTTTGGAAGCCTTGAGGATTGGCTACTATTTATAACCAGGTAGGAGAACACTAGTAACTTGCGTAGATTTTCGCAAAAAGAAAACTTATGGCGCTTGCAAAGGCATGGCGTTAAAAGCAGTGGGATCTTGTCTACTCGTCTACATGCATTCAGGAAATGATTATAACACTTCTCATGTTATTAGGACGACCAGAATACATTGTGCAGATGTTGCTAAAGAAGATCCGATCGGAGCCACCAATTGGATTTGATAATCTGTTTTGCTCTATCTGTGGGTTACTTACCCAGTACCATGGATCAGTCACTTATTCAACCAAACTTTACTCCAGTAGTTGATGGATAAGCTACCACTCTCAATTAGGTTCAATTGAGCAGTAAGTGGTTCGAAGGAGCCGAATTTAACACTATTTAAAAGAGGCCGCAAGCACCATAGTACCCTTTTTTCACTCGCTGAGGGTAGCGATCAAAAATGGAACGCATTCATTCACGCTCACTCTGTAGGGCAAAACACGGAAGGGAAAATCATCATCATCAATAAATGATTTTTTTATTTATGTTGTATGTATAACGTTCATTTATGTATTTGAGTTATATTGAACATAAATAACAAACAATTTTTTTTTTTAATCAACACTCAAATGTTGACAATAACATTACAACGTGTAGATATCTATAATTACATATATTATTGACACAATAATTTATCAGCTTGAATAATCAGCGACTTTTACTACCACAAAGAGTTCCAGAAGGAGGATGGAATACACCAGTTGCAATGATAAAAACGAACATACATTAATATCTATGAAGCGTGTAGCTGCAACAAAGAACTGGATGAGATGGTACGTTAACATTACATACTGGAGGACCAGGGAATTGGGAAAAGTAATATCCTATCAGCTGTCAACGTAAGTACTAAGAACATCCTAGAAGCAACAGCAAAGAATGACCTTAACACCTTCAGCGGCCGATTATTGTGAATGGATTTCAAGAAATTAAAGTGTTTGGAAAACAAGAAGTAACTAACGCCTTCTCTGCTCCAAGCAATCAACGGGCAGTTCGACGATCTGCTGGCAAAGGGTTACACCAGAAACTCATATGGCCAGAGATTGAGCATCAGCAATCCAGGGTTTGGTATTGGTATTGGTATCGCAGGTATCAAGTGTTCCGAATATATCGAGTAGCCATCACTAGTGACATTAAGGAAATGCTTTACCGCGTTGTCATGCGAAAAGAGACCCAAAGGTTGTTGTGGCGCTGTGGTGAATTTTAACGTGATGCAGTGCATAGCACGTAAAAAATACGAACATAATGAAGTTCGCCAATGATTCTTCCCGAACAGCTTAAGCGATAATCCAGCATCACTACGTAGACAACCTGCTGGATAGTGTCGATACAATTGAAACTGTAGTTATGTTCACTCCAAAGCTGGGTTCAACATCCGAAATTGGTTCCAAAACTTCAAGGAGGTTTTGCGACCTCGTGACCAGCCTGGTAGCGTAGCGAAGTGGTTTCAGGAGGTTCCAGAGGAGACGAAGGTTCCGAGACTCTGGTTGAATACAGAATAAGACGTCTTCACCTTCTCGCTTTAACTCAATAAAGCGTACGAAGATGTTTTAAGCGGAAAACGAATCCCAACGAAGCGCAGACTTCTTAGGGTACTAATGCCATCCATGACCCTCTAGGATTCCTATCATTATACCTCATAAGGCTTAAGATAATACTGCAAGAAGTCTGGAAGTCGGGCTTTGCTTGTGATGAAGCAATCCCAAATAATATGCAGAGCTAATGGAAAGGATGACGTTATTTGCTGCCAAGTGTGGAAGAGGTTTGTGTTGCACGATGCTACCTACCGACCAGTTATAACAGGATGTCGTCGGTCCAACTCCACATATTTGTAGATTTTAGTGAAGAAGGGATGCATATTCCGATTCCAGAATTGGCAGTGAGTGGATTATGTGATGTCAACACCAAAAGTAAAGTACTTAGCTCCCCTAAAGGCACTGTTAATACCTCGTTCAGAGCTACCTGCAGCACTGATGGGATTCAGAATACCTAGTGCGAAAGTAAAGAGCAGGCAGATTTTAAAAAGGTCCATATGTCATGTGCCGGGTAGGAGAGGAACACTAACCACAAAGAATGGAGGTGGGTTCCCACAAAAAGGAATGCCGTGGACGAGGTGACAAAATGTACAAATGTACTAAACAATCGTCTTTTTACAAACGTTCATCGACTTTCATCTTGGCGGTGCATCGTTCGATGAATTGAGTACTTCAGACATCAGAGAAGAGAGGGGGTTTGCTTGTCAACGTATCAAATACTTTACTGAAATCCACGTACATAACTAGCACGTGGTGGTTTTAATTCAGAAGCTCCACCAGAAGTCTTCCAGTGCTCTTTCATTTTTGAAACGCAAAGTTGCGAAATCTCCTCCTTACATTTGTCGCCGGCAGGTAGTATTTACCAACAGTAACTGGAATAACTAAATGGTTTCAGGAGGTAAAAAATATCGTAAGTGTGTTTTCTTCTTCAACGGTTGTTAGAAGAGCATGAAAGATGGTCCGGTTATGAAGCTCGACCTGCCCGTTAGCACGAGGGGTTCTTGTCGCATTCAATTCGAGAATCGAGTAATTCTTGGCATACTCTTCAGATGCGTTGGATGTGAATGCAGTTCCTCTATCAGATATGATACGTCGTCCCAAAGATATAGAAGACATCTGTCAGAAAACTAAGTACCGGTTTCGTCTGTGTATTTGGGAACGCTTTGAGTATGGTGTACTTTGTAAATGCATCGACGAATATCACGACATAGGTGGTCGCTTTTGTTGATTTTACAAAAGGATCCAAGTGGTCGATGTGGAGAATATTAAAGGGTACGCTTTTCTTCTCAATCATGAAGAGTTCTCCTCGAGGCTGAACTTCTCTTTTATTATAGGCTTACACTCTTTTTGGATACAAATAGCCTGCATCCGCCGTCAACTAGCCTGTAGACACGTCTATTTTGTAGCACGTAGTCGTTATGTATTTCTTTCGAATTATTGGAAACTGGTAGTTTCTTAAGTACGCTAGCAATATTTCCAATTTTTTGATCCTGAAGTTGTAAGGAGTACATCTAGTCTGGTTCATCGATAGTCACCTTCAAAACACCATTTGTTTTCCTGGACGATGGATCACGCCGTAGTTATATTCTTGCATTTTTAACCACCACCTTGCGAATCTTGGGATCAATTCCTTTTTGTTCAAAGCTGTTTTAAGAGCTTGACAATCGGTTACAACCAGAAAATACTTTCGCAGAAGATATTGCCGAAATTGATGTGAGAGTTTCGAGCTCAAAACTATGGTACACAGATTCCTCCTTGCTAGTTTTTCTGCGGAAGTAAGCCACTGGTCGACTCCTGCAATACCATGGGAACTAGCGTCTGTTTGTAGTTCGTGATCGGCAGTTACGTTATATAAAGCCAGAACAGGTCCATCCGAAAGGAGCTCCTTTAAGAGCTGTTTGCTCTTTTTCGCTCAAAGCAAAATCGCAGTCTTTCCTAGTTAAATAATTCAGTGGTAATGCAATGCTCGAATAGTTTTTAAAAAAGTTTTCTGAAGTAACTAGTCAGGCCAATAAATTGTTAAACTTCGTGTTTCTTGATGTTTTGACCTTCTCCACAGCTAATGTTTTGGCTTTGCCTGGTTGTATAGTGCCGCTTTTGATCACATGTCCGAGAAATTCGATTTCCGTCTTGAAGAAATCACACTTCTTGCTGTTCAGGGTCAAATTTGCCTCTTTGAGTATTTTTAGGAACACCTCAAGTTTTCTCATGCCATCTTCAATAGATCTGGAAGAAATTAGCACATCATCCATATAATTAACAAAATTTTCTGATCTCATCTTCTGAACTATAGTGTTCATTAGCTTTTGAAAAATTGATGTTGCATTTACTAGCTCAAACTGCATTGTAATATTTATAACCCACCAACTTGTTGAGTTGTTCTTCAATAAGTGGCATTGGAAATTTAATTTTTTTTTGTAATAGCATTTAGCTTCCGGTAATCCACACACATCCTATCTTCTCCATTTTTCTTTTTCACTAATATGACTGGCGATGCATAATCTGATTGCGATTCCTTGACAATACCATTGTCAATGAGTTCCGAGACCATAGATGATAGAACGTGTCTTTTCACGTAAGGTACCTGTTATCTTTCAATTTAATAATTCGTTTTATTAAATCCAATTTATATATACATAAGTTAGTAAATTTTAATTTATACTTTATAAGTAGAATAATAGTCCGTAGTCCTCAAACACGATCACCAGACTGTCGGACGATGGTGTAACAAATACATAATGTACCATAAATAGGTCAGATTAGAAATGGATACAATAGAAATAAAGTGCACGACTGGGTCGTACGTACTTGCACCGTAATGCTATAAGTGTAAAATTTCATCAGGATTAAGGTCCAAGTCTTGCTCTTTCCAGTAAAGTAGGCGTGGCATTCCGCGTTTGGATGGATTAATAGTCCTAACATTGTAGGAGTTTTCATAAGACTATGTTTTTATAAAAACGCCCTTAAAAGTGGGCGTGGCCATATAGCACCTTTGGGTGAATTGTAGAAAATTTTAAGGCCTTTGCTTAAATAATTTTTTCTCATTTTCTAGTCAAAATTTTGAAAAAAAAAATTTATAAAATTGGGCGTGGCAATTCCAAAATTTGGTACGCCATTTTTTTCCGTTTGTTTTATAACCTAGAAATATTAATTTTTAGCCCAATCGCCGAACAAATACCCGAGAAACAACTGATTTTCAATATTACCGTTAGAGCCGTTTTCGAGAAAACCCATTTTAACTGAAATCGGCCTTAAGTAAACTACCCTTAATTTTGAGGTTAGAATGAAAATTCAAATTTTGCCTCTAGGGAATATCCCACAGACCCTATACATGAAGTTTGAAGCATATCCGTCCAGCCGTTTAGGCTGCAGTCGAATATACAGACAGACAGACAGACAGGCTGACAGACAGACAGATTGACAGACTGACAGACAGACTGACAGACATACAGACAGACAGACAGACGGCATTGGCGGACCTACTTTTTTTGACTTCTCCATTATAGTAATGTCAAGTTTGATTAAAATCTCGAGTTCCAAATTTTGCACGAATACAATACTTGCCCTATAGGTATAGGTGCAAGTAAAAACCAGTATTTACATAACATGGGGAAGTAGAACATCTTATACACAACAGTACCTTATAAGGATGATGAACAATTGGCTCTCGCTTGATCAGTTCAATTTCCATTTCGATCAACTTGGTACGATCTAATTCTTTTAAATTTGATGCGACACATGCACGATACTTATTAACCAGGTTAACCAAAGCGTCCGAATTCAATTCTTCATTCTGTCTTATGTCAGCAGCCGTAATATTTCTAAGATACTTACATGTGTGTCAGGAACCATTCCGAGTGGTTCCCGTGTACTGTTAATCCTATGCACGGTCAAATTATTTCCATGTTTATACATGCCAATAAGTCTTTGCCGATTAGTACTGGCTCTGGTAGAGATGCGGCTCCAACTATAAACAGGTCGACTGGGAAAAGGGCTCCGTCTATTCCAACTGTGCAAGATAAGTTACCCAATGCCTGGCACGTTCCTCCTCCGAAACCATGTAAAGCGATATTACATTTTTTTAGAGGTATTCCTATCTCCGCAGCAACAACTTCAGAAGCGATGGATCGTTCACTTCCCGAATCTAAAAGGGCGGTGTACTACTTACCATAGATACATATGTACTATTTTATGGTAACAGTCGACTTCAGAAACTTTGGATATCGCATTGCATTATGCATATGCATTCTATATTTCTTATTTGCGACTTGTCTTCTTTCTTCGGGAAGTGAGTGTTGTTTTTATTCTCACGATGTCCTGGCCACTGTCTCTTCCTTGGCTGTGCACACTGTCTTGCAAAATGTCCTGATTGATTACAGTTGTAGCAGGTCACTGCAGTTGAACCTCGTTGCTTTTCAATTATTCGACGAGGTTCCCGATTGGCCTTCCAACTAGTTGGTGGTCGATTGGTGTAATTACCATTTAGTGGCTTAAGAATTCCAGCTGACGATCCTTGACGTGATTTTGTTCGCATGCTGTCGTACCATTTAATTTTTCCTATTGATCATTTAGTCATTTAGTCTCTTGCTGCTTTCGGTGCCTCTTGATCAGTTGTTGGTGTACCTCCACCCCACTATACTGATGAGGAAAGTTCACCTTAAGCCCTATCGCAAACTGGGTTTCCTTCGGGTAGGGGCCAGAATATACCCGAGGTAGGCATGCCTGTCGTAAGAGGCGACTAAAATCCACCCTTCGTATACCAGGGATAAGATGTATACATAATATGCAATGAGTAAAACAAATAGATATAGTACCCCAGGTGGCAGTCCAGGTTCACTGGAAAATCCACCCTCTTCGGAGGTAGGCTCTACGGATTCTGGGGAGAGCCAATTATTGCATTTAATAAATCCCTTCGTGAAAAATTCAAGGGTAACTCGGTCTCCACCATCAAGACCGACCGTCTCCGGAAAAAGAAGTCCGCCGGATGCGCAAGCGCAAGGAAAAAGGGACTCAGCGATTTGTAAAAGCTTTGAGGAGGAAAACAATGAACTCCGTATTAAGCTTAACAAAATGGATCTTCTCTACCAAGAACTCAAGAGAGAAATAGATTCACTAAAAGAAGAAAACCAGGCTCTAAAGAATTCTCTTTCGCACAAAGAACGCGAAGTTACTCTGTCTCATGCAGCTAGTCCCAATTATCACACGGATGAAGAAGAGCTAGCACGCGAAACAAATTGGGTAGAAGAGAAAAGACCCAGTAAAAAGCGAAGAGCCGGTTCTTCACCCGAAATCGAGCCACGGAAACAAAACAACGAAAACGAGCCGAAGAAGAAACAAGCTCAGGATAAATTACGTCCTCCGCCTGCAATAAACGTAGTCGGGATTACGGAGTACAATGAACTACATCGCCTTCTCAAAGGAACTGTGACGTCGGAGTTTAAGGTCACGTCATTCCGAAACAATGCTTGGAAAATTAACGTAGCTGACCCCGAAGGCTACCGAGCCATATCCAAGAAGTTAAACGCGGAAAAGATCCAATGGTACACTTATGAAAATAAGTCAGAAAGACCATTACGTGTCATAGCAAGGGGTCTCCACCCTTCGTGCACTAAAGACGACGTTATAACAGATCTTAAAGCGAAAGGTTTGAAAATTATCGACGCAGTTAATATACTAAAAAAAACAAAGCAGAAAACGGAACAAGGACAGGAAATTTTGGCCAAGCATGGACTCCCGCTCTTTATGCTCACTTTCGATAGGAGTGAAAATGTAGACGTTATTTACAACATTAAAACAATTTTAAATATCGTAGTTAAAATCGAACCAATGCGTACGAACACAAGATCGATACCACAGTGCAAACGCTGCCAAGGTTTCAATCACACCCAAGCATATTGCCAAAAAGACCCAAAATGCGTAAAATGTGCTGGTAACCACCTATCAGAAAGATGTGACCTTAATAGGCAAGCCCCGGCGACGTGCATAAACTGCAAAGGTAACCACCCAGCAAACTATAGAGGTTGTGAAGTAGTTAAGGAGCTCCAAAAACGACGCGATACATTCAAGAATACTTTAGTCAAAAACGCACAGCTGATTAAAGAAAGACGAGTAACTATTAAGGAAAAAGTTACGAACGAAATTAAACCCACTAAAACTAAGACGAAAGGGGACCAAACCAAAGTTCCTCTAACAAAAAATAATGAAAAGCCAAAATCTCCAAGAGTGCAGTCATATGCTCAAACCGTATCACAAGCAAACAAACCGCCTAGTGTTACGGTAGACCCAATCTCGCAAGTCTTCTCTATTATTCTCGCAAAACTTGAGGAGCAAACCAAGATTAACAAGACCATATTTGACAAATTGAGCAAGCTCGAGTTTAAACCACGAACAAAAAGAACTCCCACATGATCATGAAACGGTTATTAAAAATTTTAACATGGAACGCAAACGGCCTCCAACAAAAAATCACCGAACTTGAGGTATTCCTGCGAAACGACAATATTGACATATGCTTGATATCTGAAACTCATTTGACAAAAGAATCTGAGGTAAAAATAAGAGGATTTCGTGCGTATCACGCTTATCACCCTTCTGGGAGAGCCAGAGGCGGATCCTCATTATTCATCAAAGACTGCATTAAGCACTCCATGAATACAACGATTGAACTTGACATTATGCAAGCAACTTCAGTTCGTGTTAAAAACAAGAACTCATACTACAACATCGCGTCGATTTATTGTCCCCCACGATGCACAATTAAAAGTAATGACTTTGTAGATCTCTTCAACTCGTTTGGAACGAATTTCATTATTGGTGGTGACTTTAATGCAAAACACACCTTTTGGGGTTCAAGATATAACTCGCCAAAAGGTAGACTCCTATACGAAGTTGGTATGCAATGCGGGGTTGACTTCTATTCGACAGGGCAACCGACATATTGGCCCTCCGATGCTGCAAAAACACCTGACCTGATAGATTTCTTCATAACAAAGGGAGTATCTCCAAGTTTTGCAAAAGTAGAGGAAAGTTTTGATCTCTCCTCAGATCATTCACCGGTAATCTTAACAATAAGTGACCAACTAATGAAAGTAGAAGGCGTGCCTAGATTAACTAACAACAAAACCAACTGGAACGGCTTTAAAAATGATTGCGAAGAAAATATTATCTTAAACGTGTCACTAAAAACACCACTCGAAATAGAAGACGAACTCGATAAATTTATTGAATCTATTCAGTATGCCGCATGGAAAAATACTCCATTAAGGAGAAGAGTAGTCAAACGCAGCGAAGTTAATTATCCGCCCGATATAAAAGAGCTCATTCGTGAAAAGAGAAGAGCACGTAAAGTATGGCAACAAACCCGTGCCCCCCAACATAAGACATACTCAAATTACTTAAGTAATAAACTTAAAAAAGAGATTCAAGAGTTAAAAAATAGCGAGACCACTGTTTATCTTGAAGGCTTAACAGCCGAAAAGAGTACAAACTATTCGCTCTGGAAAGCTATAAAAAGCGTAAAAAAACCACAAATGCAATCAGCACCAATCAGAAAAGACAATGGCGAGTGGGCAAAAGATGACAAAGAAAAGGCCGACCTTTTTGCCAAACATCTGGAGGAAACGTTTAAACCATTTGATGGTCAAATATCAATAGAGGATCACAGAAGTATGACAATGACATCTGACAGCTTTAGAATAAAAAGAGTGTCACTAACCGAACTTTACAAAGAAATAAAACAACTGAAAAATAACAAAGCCCCAGGTTTTGATTTAATAACCGGACAAATCCTTAAGCAATTACCACAAAAAGCACTAATGAAACTGCTGCATTTAATAAACGCTTCGCTTAGATTGCTACACGTTCCAGATGCGTGGAAGGTAGCAGAAGTGATAATGGTTCCGAAACCGGGAAAATCTCCTAATGACAAAAAATCGTACAGACCAATATCGCTCCTTCCAATAATATCGAAGGTATTTGAAAGGCTCCTATTGAAACGCATACAACCAGTTATTGAAGAAAGACGACTTATACCTGATCATCAATTCGGGTTTAGAATCAAGCATTCCACAATCGACCAGGTTTACAGAATAACCGATGAAATTGAAAAAGCCCTAGAAGGACGAAAGATTTGCTCTAGCGCTTTTCTTGACGTCTCCCAGGCCTTTGACAAGGTTTGGCACGATGGCCTGAAATACAAACTAAGACAGGTCCTGCCGGAACACCTAAATAAGATCTTAGAATCCTACCTTGAAAATAGACTATTTCGTGTTAAACACGGAACTGAATACTCCGAGTTCAAGGAAATAGCAGCCGGAGTTCCGCAAGGAAGTGTCCTTGGTCCAATTTTATTTTTGCTGTATACTCGAGACATACCCCAAACTGAAGGCACCGTAGTAGCTACGTTCGCGGACGATACGGCAATTTTAGCAACGGATAGTTCAATTGAGTCAGCAACTGATAAACTCCAACAAGCTTTGAATAAAATCTGTGACTGGACAAAACAATGGCGCATTGTTCTCAACGAGACTAAATCGACGCATGTGAACTTTACATACAAGAAAATAAACAATCTACCCGTTTTTATTAACTCTGTACAAATACCACATGCAAATGAAGCTAAATACCTAGGGATGACACTAGATGCGAAGCTCAAGTGGAAAACACACGTTAAAAAAAAACGCGATGAGCTTGAAAATCGTTTTAGAGAAATGTATTGGCTCCTTGGAAGATATTCCAAGCTAAGTGTACATAACAAACTGCTTATATACAAGCAAGTGCTTAAGCCTATATGGACATACGGCATACAACTCTGGGGTTGTACTAAAGCAAGCAATAGAGAATTTATTCAATCATTCCAAAATAAAGTGATAAGACGAATCGTGAATGCTCCCTGGTATACTAGAAACTATGATATACAAAGAGACTTAGGGATCGCAACTGTGAACGACGAAATAACAAACTTCGCTAGGAAGCTCCATCTTCGCCTTCATAGTCACTGTAACCATGCTATACTCCAAATATTGGACGTGAGAAACCTTATGCGCCGACTTCAAAGAACGAAACCGTTCGATCTAGCGCAATAAGAAGCAACCGCATATAATGACGGCATTAGCAGGTGATTTTGCTGAAAATCTACCTGCCTCACGCGAATATTATTGAAGCTTAAACTACTTGTTAAGGAAACTTAGTTGTAGTAAACAAAAATAATAAAAGGGAAGGGTGTGTTTAGTCAGTAAAAATCTGACACTACTATGAGTACACGGTGTCTCATAGTGTCTTTTGAAAATTCTCACCAACCCACAGAAAAAAAAAAAAAAAAACTGGGTTTTCTTTTTCTTTCTTTTCTTCTTTTAATATTTCGTTATATCAAACATCAAGAGGACTGTTTAAACGACATGTACTAATTCATAATTCAAAATCGAGGAAATATATTTCATTTATCTCTTTACATTCAAAGAATAACCCTTAATTGTGGAACATTTAATTTCATTATACCATCGCATGACTGAGCATGTACGTATTTACTCTATCATGCACCAAATAAAACCCAAATACCCAATTATAATTCCATCGATCAAAAAGAGATCAGTGGTATCCTGTCGCATATACATATGTAGCAATAATTTCTTATCTCTCTCGCTTTGCTAGTAATGTATCAAAAAAAATGTATAGACCTAAATGCGGTTTCGTATACCGAAAATTCAGTGGTAACCATCTTGTAGAGTTAAAGAACAATCTCTCGAAAACTCAGTGATATCAATTCTCTTGCGTACAAGAACAATTTCCTATCATTCGCAATCAGCGCAGTCAAATTTTCTTTTATCGCATGTGCTCAACACTACCCTTCACACATCATAGAGTTCTATTCGCAGACTATAGCTCTATCGATCTTGCTCACACACACACATACCAATTACCCTAAACAGAAAATATATTTTCGTACACTAAAACTGCAGTTTCCAGCCCCTGCTGGATGTACATAAAGAGCGGTATTTGTGTCGTTTCACTGGCCATAAGAGCCAATAATCCAAGCATGTTCCCGCAGATCAATAAGGTGTTTCGGAGAAAGAACATCAACGACCTTCCGTGTCTTAAGATACCCCGAACAACGAACAACGAACGAATACTTACAACAGCAGGCATAGATCCAGATAATGCTGTCGAGGATGACGACTTCTTCGCGATAGAAGATCCGCAGGAGAAAGTAGAGGCTATAGGAGCGACTTTCCAGGAAGTGTACAAGGTGAATGATAGCGTTCATCCGAACCATGACCTGGAAAATCGCGTCCTTGTGCACAACTTCTACCTTCGAAATGATATGCAGGAATGGCGATCGGAGAACACTGGTTTTACCGTGTTCAATGAAGGGAACATGGCAAACAATGCCATCGCCAATGACAGGGTTCACCCCCCGTTCATATCGAAGGTAGAACTCCAAGCGATCTTCGTCTCACTGAGGAGCAAGAAATCCGTGGGAATCGACGGAATTCCGAACATTGTGCTCAGACACCTCCCTCTAGAAGCGGTAGACATATACACCACCCTGTTCAACAATGCGCTGAATAATGCACATTATCCGGCGCATTGGAGGATAGCAGTGGTGCAGCCCATTCCCAAAAGGGGAAAAGACACTTCCAATCCGGCAAATCTGCGGTCGATAAGTCTCCTTCCGAACATCAGCAAGGTATTCGAGAAAGTTATTCATAGAGCCCTGAATAAGTGGGTTGAGGACAAACACATAATTCCGGACAACCAATTCGGTTTTAAGGCGGGGCATGATACCCTACATGCCGCGTCTAAACTGGTGTCGGACGTCCAATGGAATAAAAGCAAGAATCAATGCACGGGTGCCTGCCTGGTTGACTTGGAGAAAGCCTTCGATACCGTATGGTTGGAGGGGCTCTTCTACAAGTTGAGCAGGTTGGGTATCAGCAAACCACTACTGTACATTATCTGTAATATGCTCACCAGTAGACAGTTCGTTGTGAAAAATGGCAACGTGACTTCTGCTGGTACGTTTCAAATTAAAAACGGTCTGCAACAGGGTGCGGTTAATTCGCCTATCCTGTTCAACATTTACACAAGTGATTTGATAGGTTCTCTTCACCACGCTATTGCGTACGCAGACGACTTGATTGCGTACAGGTCAGGTCCTAAGGTCGAGGTCATTGCAACTCTCTTGCAACGTGACTTCGACAATATCCAGCGATATTGCGATGACTGGAAGTTAAAGATCAACTTCCAGAAATCGGAAACCATCCTGTTCAGAACGCCGTTATCTGGGGCCTCAAGGGACACCAGAAAGAATTGGCGAAAGTTCTCTATCGTGGGACCTAACGGACGCCCATTGGCGAGTAGAAGTGTAGTCAGGTACCTTGGGATCTGGCTAGACCAGTATCTGTATTTTAACAAACATATAGATGCTGCTTTGGCCAGAGCCCGAGCTGCTTTTGCCCTCACAAAGAGACTGTTTTATAGCAGCCAACTCGATGCGAGGGTGAAGGTAATCTGCTACACGGCCCTCATACGGCCAATGCTCACCTATGGCTGTCCGGTGTGGTTCAACGTGGGAGCAAGCTTGATGGAAAGGATTCGGGTGTTTGAGAGGGCTTGTCTTCGGGCTTGCCTTCATTTATACAGAACACCAGAGTCCGAGTACAAAAAATTCTACTCCAATGAGGTCCTCTATAACAGGGCGAATCTGATCAGAGTGGACAATTTCCTGGTGAAGTTGATTCGCGGTCATATTGCAAGAGCAATGAACTCGACCAATAGCCTGATCTTTGGGGCTTACTACCCCAATGATAGGTACCACGAGAGAGTGCGCCTTAACGGCTTTGTCCCCCCAGAGGCGTTCCTCTATTTCGATAGACAAGGTCTAGTCCAAGAAAGAACGGGTACGCCGTTAATCTACCACGTCGCCAGAAAAGCTGTGGATAGGCGACTCAACTACGACCGAGGCGTAGCACAGACAACTGAGGATCGTCTCCGATTTAGTAGGTCGGTATCGGGGCGAGATGTTAATGATGTAAAACGGCAGCACCAAAAGTTTTGGTGGCTTTACGAAGAGGGAACTCCCTCGTCGATCCCTCTTAATCCTGGCTAGCCCTTGTAGGGTAAGCTGGCCTTTTTATTTATTTATTTTTTTAATTTATATTTAGCCTGGCCGGCTTATATAGTTCTAAGGTAGTTATAGGCTAGGTTGTAGGTGTTGTAGTTGTAAGTTTTAATGTTTTATCGCCAACACAGCAGTCGGCTTATACAAAAAAAAAAAAAAAAAAAAAAAAAAAAAACGTATATAATTACGTTTTTAGCTTAAGTAGGTTAAGTAGGTTTAAATTTATTTTAAGGTAGATTTAAGTTTTATATAAAACCAAAAAAAAAAATGTTCAGCTACAAAGTTTTTAAAAAAAATCATTTTCTTTGTTTAAATTAGAATTAAGTAAATAAATGCATAAATACAATAATAAACAAATAATTGTTTAACTAGGTTACGTCGAAAGACATAGATTAAGCATTAAGTTTAGCTTAGAGCGCCCGCATAGGGCCAGTAAGTTAGTCATAACATAGTTAAGCTAGTTAAGCTAGTTTTAAGCACTTTTGTCTAGCATGTAAGATTTTCTGAATTACAATAAACAAAAATGAATTTAAAAAAAAAAAAAAAAAAATTGTGTCGTTTCACTATCCCATAGGAATAATTCGATTAACAATTACTATTTATTTTGTAAACCAAAATCGTACTTTGTCTTTATCGAAGTATTCACACAATTCCACCGATTGTAAAAGCACTACACAATTTCTAACAAAGGACGCTATGCTTTGAGTAACCTCCAATTCATACTTAGAAATTTTATTTTTTATTTAAAAATTTTGGGTAAACCTAACTTTTATTTATAAAGAAATAAATAAACTCAATTAATTTAAACCACTTTATTAGATCAAATTCGCAAAAGGAAGAAAGGCCCGCGCACAATGCCAGTTGATATATCAATACCGTATATCACCATGTAGTTTTTATTTCTACTCTGTTGTCGGTATTGCCATCTCGTTCTTCTGCTCTTCATAAGTTTAAAGAAAATAGGTTTGTTCGAAGCATAATGTAATTTATATGTATTATATGTACATATATGTCTTTATTTTGCGCCGATGTGATATTTGTATGTACATTTTCTTGTCATTCCTTCTAATTCTAAATTAAAATTGTTCATAAATAAATTAAAATAACAGAGCCTCATGTATAAAATCTGGATAATAAATAACACTTAAAGTGCACCGGACTGAAGTCTATATAGGTTAAAGTAGATCCCACGCATTTGTATAAGTTCGTGATGTGTACCCATTTCTTTGACTTGTCCGGAATCTATCACAAATATTATGTCGCTGTCGACAATAGTAGACAGACGGTGAGCTATACTTATGCTTGTTCGACCTTCGCTTGCAGCATCCAAAGCATCTTGAACTACCTGCACGTAACGGTATTAAGAAATATTATTAAGGATTACTGTATATAAAATAGTCGTTATCCAAACCTTTTCACTCTCAGCATCTAGTGCTGAGGTCGCCTCATCAAGCAATAGTATTCTTGGATTCCGAATAAGTGCACGCGCTATGGCAACACGTTGCTTTTGTCCACCTGACAACTGAGTTCCTTTTTCTCCCAAGCGTGTTTCATAGCCCTTAGGAAAGTTTTAGAACATTATAGTGACTAATACATTAATTTGAAAAATTAAAAATAAGTACCAATGGAAGGGTTGTAATAAAATTGTGAATATTTGCTTTCTGTGCGGCTCCAATTATTTCCGTCTCTGATACCATTTTGGAATTGTCTCCATAGGCTATATTTTCTGATATCGTTCTATCGAATAGTGTGGGTTCTTGCGAAACAATACCCATTTGGCGCCGTAAGTTATTAATTGTAACAGAACGAATATCTTCTTTGTCAATAGACACACTTCCATCGCTAACATCATAGAAGCGTTGCAAAAGTTGGATGCATGTAGATTTTCCGCAACCTGACGGTCCAACGAGTGCTACTTTTTGGCCTCTAATTACTTCCAAACTTAATCCCGTTAGAACAGGTATACCCATCCTCGATGGGTAGCTGAATTTAACTTGCTCATAACGGACATTTCCTTCTGATTCCCATGGGCGTTTACTAGCTTGGGGTGAATCCTCTATTGCTGGTACTCTGTTCAATAACTTGAAAATGTGTTCCGCAGCAGTTACTCCCTTTTGAAAATTGGGAGCAAAAGCCAGTGCATTAGCAATAGAAAATGTTCCCATAATTAAGGCTTGCGACACCCTATATAAAATTCATTTTAAAAATTAGAAAATTACTGTACAACGAAGCAAATATGTAGATAATATGATTACTTGAACACGTTTCCGAATGGGAGTCCATTATTTACAATACAATAGCCCCCGTAAAACATAGTAGCAGCATAAGCGAAGAACATCAGTGATCTAGCTAATCCATAAACTAGACCACGGTAGTGTGTGTTCTGTTTAGCTTTCTATATGGAAAGAAATTACATTTGCATATGCAGATAATGTACATAAATTACATTGTGAAATTAACTTACGTTGCAAGCAGGAAGAAGCGTTTCCATGTACTGTGTGTGAAACATATCTTCTCGGCCTAAGGAAACTACTGTTCTAACACTCGAAACAACTTCTACAGCAAGCTATATTTGGTGCAATACATAATTCGTACCAGTTTCTAAATCAAAAATAAAAAAAAAAACTTACCTTTGTGCAGGTTTCCATCGTTTTTGCCGTTCCCATGTTTTCCTGCGCCATAACTTTTCTTTGAAGATATGTAGCCACCAAAATAAATGGTGTGAATGCTAATCCTATTAACCCTAAACTCCATTCATAGTACATGGCAAGGCCGACGGCTAAGAACAAAGTGGCAAGTGACTGCAAAATAGTTCCGATTCTTTGACCAGTGGCCTAGTTAAATAATTAAGCTTAATGTAAAACAAATCATAACAATTAGTTAACTAAACCCTACTCCTTGAACAGCTGATGCATCTCCTGATAACCTTGCACACAAGCTTCCAGTTCCATTTGTTCTATCATCGAACCAACCTATTTCCTGTTTGAGCATTGTTTCGAAAATCAAACCGCGCAGTCTCTCCGTTAATAATTCTCCAGCGATGCCGAACGTATAAATCTAAAGCGAAAAAGATAACACATTAAGAACGTATGTACGTATACGTACATATATAAGTGAATAAAAAACTTATCAATTACCTGCAAAAACGTCGCCGAACCTACTACAATGCCGCAAATAAGAAAGTACAGACTGTATTGATTAGTATTATCTCGAATGTATTCTGAATCCTCTGCTGCAAGCACCTGCACTATTTCACCAAAAATTACAGCAAACAATGGCATGGCACAACCCATTATTACAGATGAAATTGATCCGGCCAAAATATGAGGCCATTCTGTTTTATTGAGTTTCATAATAGAGGCCAGAGAGTATGATTCTTTACTTTCTATTTCTTCTTTAAGCGGCTAAGGATAAAAAATATAAAAAAGAATTAATTTGAAAATAAGCAAACATACATACTTGTACGTCTTTTTAAATATTATTCTTACTTCATCTTCTTTTACAAATGCAATATCTACTTCGTCTTCATCCTGCGCAAATGTATCGGGTTTCGTAACAATGCCTGGACTTAATGCTATAAAAAAGAGTAAAATCCAAGATTTAACTTAAGTTCACTGTAACATGTATTAGGTACATAGTTGTAATGCTTTCTTAAAGATGTACGAAATTAAAAATGTAATTTAAACTGATTAATTGGTCAACTGAAGTCAACAGGAATCTATACTAAAAATGGCGGATCTTTAGCAAGCCTTTGAGCGGATTTTAGCAAGTTTTATACAATGAATAGAGTTCTCTTTACTGTCATGAGAAAACTGGTTGATCAAGCTGTTATGAAAGACATTTTTGTTTTTCGCAACGCATTACCTAAATTTTCATCGCCAAGTTGTGTGGTAACCAAGTTAAAGTAATGTCCCTTAAGGTCCATCAACTGCGAATGTGTACCACTTTCTACAACTTGGCCTTTGTCAATTACAATAATTGTATCTGCTCTTCGTATTGTAGATAATCGATGTGCAACTATTACGGTCGTTCTTCCCTCGCTTGCCTATAATAGGACCAATATTACTCACAAAAAAATTAAACTAAATATAAAAAAAACCTTTTCTAGAGCGGCTTGTACTTTCGCTTCACTAGCGGTATCGAGTGCAGAAGTGGCTTCATCCAAAAGAAGAATTTCAGGATTTCGAATTAATGCTCTTGCTATAGCAATCCGTTGCTTTTGTCCTCCTGATAATTGAGCTCCTCTTTCTCCGACCAAAGTTTCGTATCCCTGTTTACATAAAGCGATACATTTATATTTACTAACTGCTTTTTATATAAATACGGAAATCAATGCTTACATTTGGTAGTTTCTGTATGAATATATGAGCATTCGAGGCTTTTGCTGCTTCTACAATTTCTGCTCTAGTTGCATCTACCTTACCATATCGAATATTTTCGTAAATTGTTGTCCCAAATAGAACTGGCTCCTGTCCCACCACCCCAATTCTATCACGCAGACTCTGGATATCATAATCTTTAATGTTCACATCGTTGAAATATACTTGTCCACCACTTGGGTCATAAAATCTCTGTAATAATTGAATACATGTCGACTTTCCACATCCAGATGATCCTACCAAAGCAACCGTTTCACCTTTCCTGATTTTTAAATTGAGTTTTCTTAAAATCTTTACAAAAGATTTGAGATGTTAAAAAATACTTTAATGAATGATTATAAATATATGTATGTATGTACGTACTTCTATGTCGGGTCGTGTAGGATACTGAAATTCAACATCTTTAAATTCTATTTCCTCTAAATTGCCTTTGGGCTTGACACCTCTTCGGATAATAGGATTGATCTTAGGTTTCTGTCCTATTAGATTATATATCTTTGCACAAGCACCTTTTGCAATTCCAAATGCTTCGATGTATGGTGCAGCCATACCTATGTTCATTGAACCCATCATTACAGAGAAAAATACCTAAATTTTTTTAATTTAATGTTGGATTGACGTATGTACTTCAATAAGTTAATATTACGGTTATCATAGTTCCAGGAGTATAGTTGGCAAAAGTTTCATTTCCTTCATTTGCTTTTATTACCAAGCCAACACCATACCAAAAGGCCAATGCGTAAGAAGCATAAATGAAGAACCATAATAACCCAAATCCAATTCCAGAGAAAAGACCTCGTTTGATGTTTATTTTTCTCGCATCAACAATATTCTCTCTATATGCTGCAAGTTCCTTTGCTTCACCTTCGAATGCCTTTACTGTTCGAATACCACTCAAGGCTTCCTCGGCAATGTTTCCTCCTTTGGCATAGACATTTAACTCTTTTTTTGCCAGTTTCGAAGTAACCTTCATAGTACAACAGAAATTGATAAAAAATATTCAAAATGTTTAAAATCTAAATCAATATTTACCACAGAAACTAAACCCATGGCAATAAAGGTAACAGGGAGACTTGACAAGCATACCAAAGCTAGCTGCCACCCTTTTACAAAAGCCAATACCAAAGACGCTATGAAAGCTACCAAAAAGTGAACAAACATCACTACTTTTTCACCTAAGCCATCCTCCATTTTTGTTAAGTCCCTTTAAAATAAATGGTTTAGAAGATTGTATGGGAATGGTATACCAAAACCTACTCATTCATTCGACTAGCTACTTCGCCACTTTGATGAAAATCATACCATTCCATGTCTTGATGTAAGACTGCCTTGAAGAACATACCACGGATGGTATAGATCTATCAAAATATATGTCTTTAAAAAGATCTAAAAATAATATATATATATATACATTACTTGAGATTGAGCCGCGTAATTAAACAGCGTTATAGAAAGGTAGCTGCAAACTAACATTACTGCCCCAATGATTGCATTTTGACCTGCAAAAGTCTGCACTGCTTCCAGTAATGCATCAGATTCTGCACTTTTTTGATTTGATACTAGGTATTCTCCGTATGCAATCATGGCCTAAAAATATGTATGTATGTAAATTTAAGATCATTATCATTTATAATCCGCAAACCACTCTAATTATTTATTTATTTGTCAACAAAGAACAATTACTTTCTAAGACTTAAAATAGAAAAAAATAAATAAATTGTATAGCAACATAAGTACCTTGTACGTACATAAATTACAAATCATACATATACCTTATATGAAATCTATAAATATCTATATTATATTATATTATATTAAAATGTAAATCATTTCATGTTTATTTCTAAACGTTTCAGAAATACAAGTATTCGTATCGAGCACGGTACATTTTTCTAAAGCTATCCACTGATTGGCAAATTGTAAGCCAATTAAATTATGATGCAGAGTAATCAAATTAAATTTGACACATTAAGATTATTTTTTATGATCTATAAAAATATTAAGCTAAATACAAATTATTTTGAATGTAATAGATATACGTAATAGAAAACTTCAATTAATGTAATCTCTAACTGTGATCACAATATCATTTGTAATATACAAAATCAATTGCAGTATTGTTTTTTAAGTGATTGTATGGTATAGGTAAAGTTTTGGGGAATATATGGGGTACTTTTTATGTTCCAAGTCGATTTTGTTTGGCAGACATTAGGGTTTAGGTGACATTTGTCAGTGATCAGAGAGTGATGTGCCTGAATTGGATCAATTAGACCTAAAGAACATGTGGTCTCAAAAGATGGTTCCACAGCATACACAGCACGTGCTATGATGCTTACGGGAAATTTAGACTGAAGGAAAACCAACCACAATCTTGAAGGTTGAGAACAACGTTCACAATTGCTGAAATATTCGAAAAATTCGAATAACGGTAATATTGAAAGTCAGCTGTTTCTCGGGTAGTAAATTTAGGAATTGCTACGTCCATTTTTTTTTAATTTTCACTAGAAATCAAAAAAGATTATTATAATTCCTTGAAATATGAAGAATGCCCACTTTATGCGAACAAGACTCCAGCATGATGCAAGTATGTACGTACGACCCAGTCGTGCACTTTATTTACTTTCACACAATTTTAATTAAAACAACCGTTTGCATTTTTATGAGAGCCGTATCTCAAGTGGTTAGGGTGTTGGATTACGCAGCAAGGGGTTCAAGGATCGAATCCCAGTCAAAACACCTAAACTTTTTTTTTACGTCCCAACCTCTCACAAGCGACGACACACATTCGAGAGTATAGCTGTCATGAAAAAGCTTCTCAAATAACAAATTGTCTTTCGGATACAGCATTAAACAATAGGTCCTTTCCAATAGTGTAAAGAAAAATAGAATTGTGTAAAACACGCACAACACGAATGGTTGTGAGAAGCTAGGTCCTGTGTCATATATACCCGTTGCGCCAACAATTTGTATTTGTCATTTCTTGCTCGCCTTTTTATAAATAATTGTACAAACTTTAACAGACTGCGCTGATATTTACGTAAGATAGTTACATTTCAGACTGGATATACATAGATATGGTTTATTTAATTTACTTATGTACTTACATCAGTTAAATTTCCAAAAATTAAACTGTTTAAGGGTGTGGTCAAACCAGTTGCTACAGCACATAAAAGTCCCACGATGTACATTAATTTATCCTTCCAACTTGAATATTTGTACTAAAATTTTCTTTAGAAAATGCATTAAAAATTATTTAAAAACACTTACCATTTTGAAGAATGCTACCGGGGGCACATCATCTTTGCCTTTGTCTTCTTTGCTTTCCTTATCACCATCATTTTTCTTTCCATTAAGTGATCTATACAAATAAATAAGATAACAATCTTTAAATACTTTTGATTAAAATTGAATTGGTGTTTAATTAATACATACACAAATAAGACAAATCAATTAAAAATGGTATCGCATTATCACGACGTAATAAGTAACTGTGTTAATAAATAAGTCAATTATTTGATTAAAAGGATTGAGATATTCAGTTGTACATTTATTTTCTTCAGCAACAGTGACTGTAATTTTAACTTCTCAAATAAACACTTTCTAAGTTGGCGATACAGTACGGGATAGACCCGGCCCTCACTCAACAAGTCACTCCACTCAACGCGGCCTTTAACTGACTCCAATTGTGGAATCCAAATTGGTTGAGGTCCACTTCCAGTAACGAGCGCCACCTAAGACGAAGTTTTCTTTTACTGCTTGCCCCTACTGGTTGGATTCGAAGGCCCTTCAAACCGGGGTGTCTATCTCCTTTCGCTTCACATGTCCTAGTCATCTTAGTCGTATGATGCTTACTTTTGCGAGCTCTGAGCTCGCGGTAACGCAAACGGGACCGAAAATCATTTGAAGGCTCTTCATCTGACTTCTAATGATGTAGTAATCAGAGTTTGTACCAGAATTTTTACTTTAATTTGTTCTAGACTTTAAGAGACCCTTCACAAGCTCGATCCCAAACAGAGAAGCAGAGCCTACCAGCACACGTACCATCTCTGTCTTCATAGATGGGTCAAAGATGAATGTAGGCGTAGGCTCTGACATATTTGTGAACCACTGGACATATCCAGATCAGTTCGCCTTCGGAACCATAAAATAGTTTCCAAAAAGAGGTCCTAGCGCTGACAATAGCTGCCCCTGAGACTGAGTTGAGGGCAATATCACAGGAATGTATTATTACCTTTTTCATACATTGACAGCCAAACAGCAATAAAAGCGATTACTGCTTCTAAAGTAAATTGCAAGCTTGTAAAGTGCTGTAAGGTTCTTGGTACACAGCACAAGGTTATCTTCTGCTAGATCCCTAGACACGAAAATATACCAGGTAATGAGATGGCTAGAAGAAGTTCAGAATCTACAGGTAGACAGCTTAGTGGTTATTCCACCTTGCACACTAAAGCAAAACGCAGGGATCAAGGCCCGAAGACAGCCAAACACTAGATGGTCCTCTCTAGACACCTGATTGATCACAAAAAGTTTATGATCCAAGACCAAGAGAGTTATGCTAAAGGATAGGAAATCCCTTTCTACCTGAAATGAGTTATCAGGGTGTTACTCTTTGGTACCACATGAAAAAACTAAGACATACATATTTCGGAAATGTGAAGATGAAGAAGTCAATGAGGGTACAACCCACTTTCTCTGTTACTGCCCTGGTCTTATCCACCTAAGATTTAAATTTCTCGAGTGATCCTGTAACCTTGAAGAATTATCCAACACACCAATTAATAATTTTTTGAACATAAAAGTGGGCGTAGCAGTAGGCAGATTTCAAAAAGGTTTATATTTGTGCTGCTTCTATTTCTCAGAAGCCCAGATATGAAATTTTATCCTCCTAGCTCATAATTTAAGGCCCAAAAACTGGTGCCTAGGGACCCACGGACGAACATGACTCATCGTTTTCTCTATTGATACTGATCAAGAATAAATCTATCTCGATTATTTCTCTATATTAAAAACTATATATACATCTCAATATAACTATATATAACTCAATATAAAAAAAAAACCTAATACCATATCAAAAAACCAAAAACAAAAAAAAGTTTTTCGAGGAAAGAAGTAATTTTGGTTACCTAACATACATTTAGACGTCCGGTTCTTTACTAAGAATTAATAAAAGTATTAAATTCAACTATTCACATATCAAATTTAACAATTAATGCAAATCACCCTGTATATTGGTACATTTTATTTTTGCAAAAAAGTCAATGGGGACTCTTTTTCTGCTCTGTCCAACTTTTTTGCGACTATCTTCAATTATCAAAGGCAACCCTCAATTTCTTGCCCTTGTTCCTTCTTAATTCCGTGTATTTCTCTGATATAAGATAAGGAAATTGGTCATCGTCGTTAATATTTGAAATGAAAAAAAAGTAAGAGTACTTTCTTTTAAAAAATTGAAAGTATAACAGTTGAAGAAAAAAAAATTTGTCATTTAAAATGTACCAAAATAGTTTTGAATTTATACCTTGATAAATATATGTACATGTGTACATACCATTCACAACCATTCGTGTTGTGCGTGTTATATTCTTTATACGAATGGAAGGGGCCTACTGTTTAATGCCGTGTCCGAAGGGCAATTCATTATTTGAGAAGCTTTCTCAGGACAGTTTTAGTCTCGGATGTTTGTCAGACGCTTGCGAGAGGTGGGGCGGTGGAAAACTTTTAGGTGTTACCCGACTGGGATTCGAACCGCGAACCTCTTGCTCCATAGTCCAACGCACTAACCACTGAGCCTCGGCGCCCACTGAGACAGTTAGAGACGCATGAAAAGAAATCTGACTAAGCATTCCATGAGTGCATATATGTATTTCAAAATGACTGCATGGTTGAAGAATAGGGTTCAGTTGTTTACATTGTTGAAGGTATAGGTCATGAACGGCCCGAATCATATTCATTGTAAAATTTATTCAGTGCAAAATGTATTTTATAGCCGTAGACTAGAACAAGAAGAGTATATTAAAATAATGACATTTCCTAGACTCCGGAGCCGATATCTCCATCATGTGACTGATTATGATGAAAAGACTCCTCTCTCTGGAATAAGAAGTGATGCAGAAACAATTGGTTCATGTATCCTGGATATCGAAGTCGAAGCTACTGCATAGTATTTACTGTACCAAACGAACTCGTTAAAGTTCCTTTAATTTTTGGTAATAATCTGTTTCTTAAAGCAATGGTATCATTATGATATGCAGAAGGAGCATGGATGTTTTAAAAATGTATCATTAGTATAAACTTGAAGCTATAGCCATCGTTCAAGCTTTTAATCCCCTCACTTAGGCATACCAGAAGATACAAACCCATTTCCGCCACCGTAGATAGTTTCACGAATTTGTATGGTTATAGCCGACGAAGACTACGATTAGCAAAGAAATCATATATCGTATATCATATATATATATTAAACACAAGGTGATATATTTACTAGCCCACCCAGAATAATCTCTGACCGTGGCACGACGTTTAAGTTCAATCAATTTAAAGAGTATTGCGCACGCTAATTACGACAGGTGCACCAAGGGAAAGAGTCATGGATCAAACGGGTCAACCGTGTAATAATACCTTTGTTGAAGCCATCCGATTGGTATATGTACGTGGACAGATATTCAACAAGTATAATCTGTCCAGTAGAAGGGGAATAACTCCTTTAAGAATCCTTGCAGGAATCGAGGTGCGACTTAAGAACAACTCTGATTTAGTCTCGATAAAATCGTTGACGAAGAAATGTCAAATCAGCTTGATTAGGAAAGGAGTAGGATTCACGACATCGCAAAGGAAATATAGCTAAGATTTAAGAAGAAAATTGCCTTACCTTCGACAAAAACCGAAAACCGCCTAAAGAAAAGGCTACCTGGTTGTAATTAAGCGAACACACATGACCAAGCGAAAGATTTCTAGCAAATACTTAGGACCATACCGTGTATCTTACGTACGTTAGAAGAATAGGTACCATGTTAGGAAAATAGGTGATCGGAAGGTCCTATATAAACCACCAGTGTTGCAGATCAGATGAAACTGTGAAAAGATGAGTCTATTCAGGGCGAAAGTCAGGTTCGCCAAGTGTAGGAATGATTTAGTGGTGGATTCAATGATCAAACTCACTAAACGGCAGATCCACCCCAGACAGTCTCTCTCTCCTCGATGATTGCAACAGCATTCATACGTAATAAATCAGTAGAAAAACCACCTTTGCGCGACTGACCCTTTTAATTTCGTAAGTAAATTGTAAAGTTCATAATTAAGTTTTGTTTTATTCCTTCATTGGCCCTGCATATATGTACATACATATGTTTGCAGATACTTAAATCCAGCTGACAACAAAATTTCAATAGAAATGAATCACTTCAAGAACATTTTGGGATTTCGTAATTTGACTTCAACTTCTTTTTTAATCAGTTTGTCATCGGTAAATCCTCGAAAACAAAAAATGATTGATATAATACTCAAAATAATCATAAAAAGTGCTGTATACAAGTAATGATTTGTAGGTTTTGAAAGTTAGAAAATCGCAATGTACTCAAGAAAATTCTTTCTATTTTAGTGAAAGTCACATTTTCTAAAATCATTGTTATCATTAGTGCATATACTATACGATGTCTACAATCAACACGTGGTTTATCAATGAATATAAATAGTAAAGATATAGGAAGCACATAGATCTAAAGATAAAACGAAAACTTGAAACTCCAATGATAAGGCAAAGAATGGAAAACTATTCGTTTGCGTATACGTCCATTTTATCCTCTACATATTTTAGAGAAAGGATTATTCTGGTTATTTTATAAATACATATGTATATCCAAATTAAACGAACAGATATATGTATATAAAATGTGCCTTACTAGGATTTACATACATACTTACATATGTAGATACACATATATGTACATACATAAGTCTGCGTCGATTATAGCAGTAATACTCGGACATATTTTGCAAGTCATAACTTGAAATATCTGATAATGTCTATAAATCATTTATTGCTTCCATTTGCCGAACACTCATGATCATGGTATCTAAATTATATCACTTTACATTAAGGTTACGTATTGCGTATGTAGGTTACAAGTACTATTTTAAATTTTAAATAATATATTTTAAACAGACAACAACTGTTTGAACACATTTTATTTCACTTTTAAACTGCTATTTGAATAAATTTTACTTCTTATTACAATAATACTCACGGTCCAGTTTTGTCCTTATTGTTGGTGTTGTTTGTGTCTTCTAGAATGATATTTGTTTTATAGAAGGACAAATCATCCTTCTTATCGTCGATGGAACCCATTGTGCCAAGTATAGGTTTGACTTCTTGATGTTAATACCTTCTAGGTAAAAAACGGACTGATTGTGTTCCAACACCTAGGGTACGCTTTTGTATAAATAAAAGGTCTGCCCGTATCTTAAAATGATATGTTATCAATTAATTCCATATAAAATGAGTTTGCGTATATTTATCCCAAAACGTCAAAGCTATTAAAATCATAAACAATGAAATACGTACCAACATATGAATAGTATGCCCATATGTTAGTAAGCCTTGCTAGTATGACTAAATGTTTGAATGGTAGACTTACAAAATTGTATTCGCTGATAAATTCGCAAGTATTGGTTATTTATTAATCTGACAAAAAAAGAAATGGGAAACCTACCGACATGTAAAATGCAATCGTTTTTCGGTGTGGAGGATTGCCACGTGACCACCAATTCAAATCGGCCACAAATATGGTATAATTTAAAATTCCTTGCGAAATATCACATACATACGTACATAGATAGATTTTGCAGTTCATTTTCACAATAACCGAAGTGATTGTCGTGGGCTAGTAATAAGCAATTAATCTAGATATTCACGGTTTGTAAGTATTCATTGGAGAAGTGATAACGATTTTAAACACTTGGTTAAAAGAGAGCACTTGCAACAACACAAGATTATGGCTGTTAACACAAGTATACTTAGTATTGCAACAGAAATAAAGAAGGTAAATGCTACATATCATAAAGTAAAAGATACATATAATTATAGTTTTTACCTGATTTTCTTTCTAGAGTTCAATCCAATTTATGGTTATTTTAGAACACGGCAACTTATCCTTGGAGGACACTTTAATGCAACACATTTCCAGAATTGTCATCGAGGTTTTACAATTCTTACTACAAGATGAAGATTTGAATGATATGCTATGATACGCGTCTTAAGTTTGGAGTTGAGACCAATGTTTTCTTCATAAATTACTACACTCTGCTTAACAAACTATATTGTAATTATTGCTGCTACTAACAGAGTACTCGTTAGCTACCAAAAATTAATACGTATTACTATTTTAAATTAACTAGCAATATGAATATCAATGCATTATAAAAGTCTACTAATGTTTATTTGATTGTTTGCTTAGTTTAAGGTTTCAAATGACAAAATAATGATTATTATTAAACTTTCTATGAGAATGTTTTCACTTGTATCTTTGTTGACATACTCATTTTTCCACAGGTTTCTTTTTTTTCGTGGGTTGGTGTGAATCTTCATGAAGACACTATAATACCCGTGTACTCATAGTAGTGTCAGATTTTTACTGACTAAACACACCCTTCCCTTTAGTTCTTGTCGTTTACTACAACTAGGTTTCCCCATCCAGTAGTTTTAGTTTCATTATATGTACGCGTGAGGAAGGTAGATTTTCGGTAAAATCACATACTAGAACCATTAAGAGTGGTTGTTACTACTTGCGCTAAATCGAACGGTTTCGTTCTTTGGAGTCGACGCACGAGGTTTCTCATGTCCAAAATTTGGAGTATGGCATGGTTGCAATGACCATCAAGTCGAGTTCGTAACTTCCTAGCAAGGTTTATTATTTCTTCGTCCACGGTTGGGATCAATAGATCTCTCTGTATATCATTATTTCGGAGATACCAGGGAGCATTCACAATAGTCCTAATGACTTTGTTTTGAAATTATTGCATGGATTCTCTGTTACTTGATTTAGTGCAGCACCAGAGTTGTATGCCGTAAGTCCATATAGGTCTTAGCACTTGCTTATATATAAGCAGTTTGTTGTATGTGCTCAACTTGGAATGTCGTCCGAGTAGCCAGTACATTTCTCTATATCGGTTCTCAAGTTCGTCACGTTTTTTTTTGACATGCGCCTTCCACTTGAGCTTAGTATCTAAAGTCATTTTTTCACAGGTGACAGAATTAATGATCTACAGTCTCAACTTGTTCCCACCTTTTTACACAATTAAGAGATCTTTCGTCCAAAGCAATTCCTAGGGAACTTGCATGGGTCCACCGGGAAGAACATGACCCGGAGTCAATGGTCCAGAGCTTTCGATTCTTTTTCAGTTCCCCCTATTTTTCCAAAGTATGGTGTACATGGTGGAGTTAATTTTCACTCCCGGCTACTTCTAAGGACAGTAATTGTATAAATTTTCTTGCAGTCAGTAAGTTTCTTAAAGTCAGTTAGGTTCGTGGGTAAGCGAGTAGTGTATCACACTACTATTTAAATGACTGCAGTACTTCGGTGATTGTTTAGTCAGTTTTAGTCAATTAAAAGTCGTCTAACATTTTTAGTAACTGTTACAGTCAGTAACTACCATTATAAATTGTGTTGGCGAAAATGTGACACGCCATCTAACTGCACGTCTCCGCACTAGTTCAAATTTAAAATCGTAGTCCTGTTTTCACGCAAATTGACTTTGCAAATTTGTTTTAAGTATAAAAAAATCGGTTTCCCATATCATTCAGCGAATTGTGAACCGATGCAAATGGTAGCTATCACATACTGAAGATTAGAGTTTTACCTACAGTTTGTTACAGTTACGTGATCATATTTTTGAATTAAGTTTTCGTTGCTGTAATATTTAAAACTCCGCAACTAACTTTCGCTTTTTGCACAAAATTATAAATCGGTTTCCATTTTTACTGTAATATGAAATTAACTCCGTGGAAATGTAATGCACAGATCTCCAATAAGACCAATCAAAATTCGAGATATATGTACATAAGTGTTTGAAAATTAATAAAATTAGTTGAGTTAAGCAATGATTTTTATGTAGTATTTTCAATATTTTCAAACTTAATTTTCGGTAACATGTTAAAGCCACATTTCATTTATTTAATAAAGGAGAAAAACATAACATTAATTACATAAATAATGATAGACACTGCCTTTCATAACACTATTTTTAAAGTAAATTCAGATGTTGATTCAAATTTTCGTCACTATGGCGCGAACTTTACAAAAATATTATTTCGATTTCGAAAATATTTTATTAAGGTTTGGTTGATTGTGCTAAATATATGTAGTACTCGTAGTCGGTGTGCCGAGATGTGAATGTATTTTAGATATGTTCCCAAAGTAATGAGCATTTGTTTCCCCTATTATTTATGTCTTTTATTTTAATGTCTTCTGCATTTTGAGTTTTTTCATTCATTCATAAAACTACTAAGAGACAACCTTAAAACCTTAAATCTTAAAGAACAGAACAAAAAGCACCATTGCTTATATAATTCAGAAAAAAATATAATTTCCTTTTTTATAGTGATTGGATCATCAAAAATGGCATAGCGTTCATACATTTTTTATTCAGCATGATGCTGACTCTCTGACGATCACAAATAACTTATTATATAGATAGTGAGCTTCTGTGCTGACGATCAGCGAAAAATTAAGAAAATGTATAAAGGGAAACACACATATTGTTGCGTGTGTGTTCTGAGTACAGTGATGATGTCGGTAAGCATGCAATGAAAATAAAAAGGAATAGATTTATGCAACGTGTTTCACATGCGTTGCAGCCAGCATTAGTTGCACGATGCGTTGCTGCACGTGTGTTTCCCTGTATTTACTGTTTTCTTTTCTTTATGCATGCAGTGTCGTGTCTTTTTCGTATCCCTACCCATGCCCATGTTAAACTATACAAAAAATATTTAACAAAAGTAACTAGTAACGATATTTTTGTAACGAGTACTTGAAACTAAGGTAACATATGTATTAGAACTGTTTCACTCGTTCAAATTTGAAAATCGGAGTTCATATCACCTCCACGTGCGATTTCCTCGAATCGCTACTGCAGAATTTCCAATGTGATCCAATTCAGGCCAAAAGAAGTTGGTAATCATCGACCTATAGTGCTCGCCGTTGACGGTGATGGCCTAGGCCAATGTCGTTCTCAAAGAAATATGGACCGATGACGCCGCCCAAAATCCACACCAATCCACACCAAGCATTATCGATGAAAATAAGGGTAAGTTTCCAACTGCTCCAGAGCCCATCCAGCGAACACACGTTGTCTATGGTCGTTTACCTTCAGGTTATAGCGACCGTAAAATAGGCGAAGCGCGGAACGTTGCCCAAACAGAACACCAATTCTGATAAAACAAAATACAAAAACAAAAGACAGCCAATTTGACAGATGTAGCTTCAACAATAAGGCCGCTATCAACTGTCAAAATTCGGAAGTCCGTATTGACCCTTTACAACATGAAACACATTACATATTGGATAGGTTTTGTTCTCAATTGAGCCATCTCTTTCGTTCGTTCATACCTGTGTGAGATATGTAAGCATTGATTTGGCGATTTATTGGTTTTACGCTGTGTGATTGCAATCATCAATACTTTTGAGTATACGGGTCATTTTGTCGTTACTTGTACAGGCCTACCACAATTTATACTTTTTTTTAAATTCGATTGATTTGCTATATGCTTGTGTTGTCTGTGTTGAGTTCATTTCGTGCGGGAAAATTGTTGGTGTGACCGTATTTCGTGTGTGTCCTGAACACAGTAAAATTGCGAGTGAATAGAAACAGAAATATATAAAATCGCCTCAGATTCATCATTTTTAATGAACTAAACTATTTATTTAGAACTTTTGTGCCCGCTTCGCCAATACCATCTATCTTAACTGCTGCTCTTTTATTTTCTGAAGGGAGCTACCAGTGTTACAGAAAGGATTTCAATTTAGATCAGCACAACCAATAATTTCGGTGATATTGAAAGAAGTAAGCCTGGTGCCATTAGAGAATTTTGGTTGGTTAATATTGCGAAGCATAATAGTAGGCGCTCCAATTTTTAGGTTCAATTCAATTCAATTTGTGGTAAATCAAATAGATTTTAAAATTCTTTACGATAATTCACCACCTCATCCTGATGTATGATGGTGCCCACTGATTTGGAAATGGATAATGGATCATTTCTTCTAAAATAATCTCTTTAAAATCACCGAGATTTTTGTTATTTCTTTTTAACCAAGCATGTTTTTTTTCCTAACTGCTGGTGTCGCAATTGAACGCGTTTGTACGTTTGTACGCAGCTGTATGTACCACAACGGTATCGCACACAAAAATGTTCATGTTTTAGAATGTTTTTGTAATTTTTTATCTACATTTAAAAAAGAAAACAACTACATTGGTTGAAAATTACGGGCGGTAGAGCGAAACATACGCATTCTGCTACTTAGTTTAATATATACTTATAAATAGGGTCTACATTGGTTACATTTATTCATTTATTAATGTTAACATGCCCTTAAGAATAAGGTATAGAAACATAGAGCATTTCGCGCATTAAACACCACTCGGAATCAGTGAAGTGGCGATAAGAAGCATTAACCAAGAGTCACCATTCTGGTCAATAAAACAATTTTCCCTTTTGTATAGTGAATACACTAACCGAAACACACACACACACACACACACACCGAAGACGTGAACCATTTCATCAGATATGGTGACAAATTCAGGCCTACATACATATATATCATGGTGTCCATAAGTTTTGAAGAGTCATAAAAAACATTCTCGGCAAAATAATAAAGATAATGGGGAGACGAGATTTATGTTTTTCAACTTATTGTAACACAGCTTTATTTGTTATCTGCATTAACATTCCAGTTCATTTTTCATATAATGAATAATCACTCTTATAAAATAAACATTAAAATTATTCAGTTTAACTAGACGATAATCACTATATTCTATGTTTTTATAAAAAAAAAAGTCGCAATATTTTTGAAAAACCAACAGAATTGAGAAATACAACAATGTTAAGTTTAGAAGACATACAAATTTATTATCCCAAGTGCGATTAAAGCTTCAATAACAGTTTGTACACATATCAATAAAAAATGTGTTGTACCAGTTCCAATCAAGTTAGAAGATCCGGATCATGTTGCTTCATGTAGCTTTAATTGCACTTGATTTATTAACTTCACGTGTCTTACAAACTAAGCATATCTACATAAGGAAACAGAAGAAAGCAGACTTCCACAATTCAACTGTGGTTAAAATTAAGTAATAAACTAATTCGAATAAGGGCAAATATAATGGAAACATGCCCCCGTCAAATAGACAAAAACGAATTAGTTTTTATCTTCCTTTTTACGCTCTTCGGATGATTTGTCTTCGGTACTACTGCTGCTACTCGATGCACTTTCTCGTTCGGCAGACATCTATAATACAAAATATATAATATTATATATATATATATATTCTAAACTTAGATGCATACGAAGGATAAACTTACCTTCTTATACGCCATCTCGAAAAGCTTTAGTGATGATTGTTGCAATTGACTTGTTGCCTTCCTGACTGCCTCTGGATCGGCAGAATCCTTGTTCGCCAACAATGTTCTCAAATCAGCGATTTCCTTTTTCAATTTTTCACACTACAAAGAATATAAATAGACATATGTACATATGTGAGTACAAACGCTAATAATAAGGGTCGTAGTTTCATAAGTACCTCTTCAGCCGGGAGTTGGCTCTTGAATTCTTCCATTTTCGTCTCCGTATCATGCACAATACTCTCGCCTTGGTTTACCAGTTCAATCATCTCTCTCTTTTGTTTGTCAGTGGCCGCATATTCTTCGGCTTTCTTAATCATATTTTCAATTTCATCTTTGCTGAGTCCTCCACTTGATTGAATGACAATCTGTTGTTCCTTTCCGGTGCCTTTGTCCCGCGCTGAAACATGGACAATACCATTGGCATCAATATCAAACACAACCTCAATTTGAGGAACTCCACGCGGTGCGGGTGGAATTCCCACTAAGGTGAACGCTCCGAGAAGCTTGTTGTCGGATGCCATTTCACGTTCACCTTGATGTACTTTAATCTCCACTTGAGTCTGTCCATCAGCTGCCGTTGAAAATACTTGCGATTTTTTTGTTGGGATTGTCGTATTTCTGGTGATTAGTCTAGTAAAGACACCACCCAATGTTTCAATACCAAGGGAAAGGGGTGTTACATCCAGTAGAAGCACATCTGTAACATCTCCAGCTAATACACCGCCCTGCACTGCGGCTCCGACAGCTACAGCTTCATCAGGATTAACGGCACGAGATGGTTGCCGACCAAATATATCCTGAACTGTTGATTGAACTTTTGGCATTCTAGTCATACCGCCTACAAGCAAAACTTCTCCAATGTCTGACTTTGCAACCTCAGCATCGGTAAGAGCTTTTTGACAGGGTTGAATAGTCCTTTTAATAAGATCTCCAACAAGGGATTCAAGTTTTGAACGACTCATCTTTAAATTCATATGCTGAGGTCCAGCTTTATCCATGGTAAGATACGGCAAATTTATATCAGTTTGTTGGGACGATGATAGCTCAATTTTAGCTTTTTCAGCTGCTTCCTTAAGGCGCTGCATTGCAATAGAGTCCTTCGTAATATCAATGCCACTATCTCTTTTAAATTCAGCTACTAAAAAGTTAACAATGACATTGTCAAAATCTTCGCCACCAAGGAGCGTGTCACCATTGGTTGATTTAACTTCAAAGACACCTTTCTGAATTTCCAAAATGGAAATATCAAAAGTTCCACCACCCAGATCGTAGACAGCTATACTGTAATTTAACAAAACGCAAAAATATAGTAAAACCGTGTACAGAAATGCTGCAGATTAATATTGAAATAAATTATATAGCATAGCATATTTGGTGCTCCAAGCAGAATTTCGAAAAAAATCCTTTAAGGATTTCGTATCCTAATTCTATTATAAACTTACATTTTATCTTCAGTTTTGTCCATTCCATATGCCAAAGCAGCAGCTGTTGGTTCATTAATTACTCTAAGCACATTCAAACCAGAAATTTGACCAGCATCTTTAGTAGCTTGACGTTGAGAGTCATTAAAGTAAGCCGGAACAGTGATAACTGCATTTTTTACACTAGTATTTAGGTATGCTTCAGCAGTTTCCTTCATTTTCATAAGAACGAAAGCTCCAATTTGTGATGGTGAATAAACTTTTCCATCTGAGCTTTGGACCCAAGCGTCGCCATTTGAGGCTTTCACCACTTTATATGATAAATTTTTCAAATCTTTCTTGATTTCGGGATCATCAAAGCGACGACCAATCAAACGTTTTGTAGCATAGAATGTGTTTGCAGAGTTTGTAACTGCTTGGCGTTTTGCTGGCATACCAACCAAACGTTCTCCGTCCTTGGTAAAAGCAACATGGGAAGGTGTTGTCCTTGCTCCTTCTAAGTTTTCGATAACTTTGGCTTGCTTTCCTTCCATGACGGCAACGCAGGAGTTTGTTGTGCCCAAATCAATGCCAATTACAGCGCCTTTAACCTCTTCTGACCTGTTAAATTAAAAAATATGGCAAACACTAAAAAATATATCTTAACATTTTGATTTGAAAGTCAGTTAGAAATAATATTTCCTTGTAACAAAAATAAATTTTACTACTGCCATACTGTTTCGTTGGTAATTGCAGGAGCCTTCATGTAGGAGCCTGAAGTTATAGGTATAAGATTTAACCCATCTTACGCCTAATGAATGCCTAGTACACAGAGATAGGAGTAATACATTACTTCGCTAATGAAATTGTAAGTAACATTAGCACTGAAGAAAAATAATGTCAATGCAAAAATAATTTCATTAGCATTGATTTTTTATTTTTTTTATTAGCATTGAACAATTTTCAATAAAATCAATTTTCATTAAAATTTTTCAATGCCATTGAAGAGTGAGATCAAAAAGGAAATGCACAATTTAAGTTATACATATGTACAATTGCACTAAGTAACTGAAAAGATTTAATTTATTCTATTTCTTTACCGTCTTCAGCCCGCATTTGAAAAACTTTTTTCAGTCGCTGGAATGGTTAATCACCAACGTCGTCAAAATATAACCGACAACTATTTTAAAAAACAGGTTATAAAAACTAACAAATAAAATAACAAAATAAAAAAAATTAAAAATCAATGCCAATTTTTTTTTTATTAGAAATGGAAGTTTCAATAAAAAAATAAATTTTGTTTTATTAGCATTGTATTATTTAATACCAATGAAAATTCAATGTTCATGCTAAAGATCCATCTCTGAGTAAGTTAAGTTGACGTGCCATTATTTTTGGGGTCACTATTGCTATATCTTTTAAAGGATGTTGAGAAATTTCAACAAAATTTTGTATAATGAATAAGGAATAATAGTGTGTGAGTGGCAATTTGACTATTAATTTTGCCTTAGAAATAAAGTGCACGACTGGGTCGTACGTACTCGCACCGTAATGTTATAAGTATACAGTTTTATCAGGATTAATATACAAGTCTTGCTTTTCCCAGTAAAGTAGGCGTGGCATTCCGCATTTTGATGCCATAATAGTCCTAACATTGTAGGAGTTTTAATAAAATTTTGTTTTTATAAAAACGCCCTTAAAAAGTGGGCGTGACCATATAGGACCTTTGGGTGAATTATAGAAAATTTTAAGGCCTATTACTTTGCTTAAATAATTTTTTCTTAATTTCTAGTAAAAATTTTGAAAAAAAATAAGTTTTATAAAAGTGGGCGTGGCAATTCCAAAATTTGGTACGCCATTATTTTGCATTTGTCTTATAACCTAGAAATATTAGTTTGTAGCCCAATCGGCGAACAAATACAAGAAACAGCTGATTTTCAATATTACCGTTATTTGAATTTTTCGTGAAAAACGTGGTCAAACTAATCCACATATCACATTTTATCGAAATCGTTAGAGCCGTTTTCGAGAAAAGTCATTTTAATTGAAATCAGCCTTAAGTAAACTACAGTTAATTTTGAGGTTAGAATGAAAATTCAAATTTCGCCTCTAGGGAATATCCCACAGACCCTATATATGAAGTTTGAAGTAAATCCGTCCAGCCGTTTAGGCTGTAGTCGAATATACAGACGGACAGACAGACAGACGGAACTGCCGGACCTACTTTTTTGGACTTCTCGATCATAGTAATGTCAAGTTTGATTAAAATCTCGAGTTCGATTTTTTCACGATTGCAATACTTGCTCTATAGGTATGTAGGTGCAAGTAAAAATACGAAAATATTGAAAAGTTCTAAAAAAAATTTGTACGCCATATCTTTGCAAAGTGGCGTGTCATTCTTCATATTTGAACGAATTATGTTAACATCATATTGATGGTATCAGAGAATTTTTGTTGTCCTCTAAAACAGTTTCCGTGGCCATATATGGTCCTCAAGCGAATTATAGAGAACTTCAGGCCCTAGTAATAGAGTATCATTCCAAAATTTGGTACCCCATTAACTTGTATTTGTCTTATAACCATCAAATATTAATTTTGAGCTCATTCGCCGGAGAACTACCCGAGAATCCCGAGAAAATGACATAAAAAGTGCAATAACTAATAAAAAACGTGACAAAAACCAAACAGCTGATCATAAACGAGAAGGAGAGGAAAGATCCTTCGTAACATTTTTGGTCCCGTTTTCGTTAACGGGTTTTGAAGGAGGAGGAACATTTTTATAGTTTAAGATAATTAATTTTTGTATGCGTCTTTTTGTGTTGTGCAAAACAAACGCAACAAATTTTGTTCGCACATATAAATGTAAATGTATATATTTTTTTTTCAATGGACTTTCTAAAAAACGGAGCAAACAATAGGACCACCGAGTATACATAGATTTAAGTTTCATTGAAACACTCAGACATTTTATTATTGTTTACATAAAGAAAAACAATAATTATTTACAAAAAACCAAAGAAAAATTATTTTTTTTTAAAAAAACCAGAAAGACAGTTAAAAAGAGCGGACAAAACAATAGGACCACTGTACAAAATGTTAGGAATCTTGTATTCATTTTTTTGTTTTCTTTAAATAAACTTAATTGTTTGTGGAGTATCCTTTATTTTTTATCACTCCACGGGCTCTTTGTGGCAAGGACGCGACTAATTGGCGGGAAGTGCTCGTCGATAAGGCGTATCAAGCTAGTTGAATACTGCTCCACAACTCTTTATTTTTTTGCTTTTTTGACCCCAAGAGACTTTTTTACTATTGCCCATGTATTTTCCAGGGGATTGAGATCTGAAAATTGGGAGGGCCAACGCAACATTATATACGATATTATGCTCTTCTATCCAAATTTTTATTTTGCCCGCAGTTTGCTTCGGCTCTTTGTCGTTCATAAACTGCTACTTTAGATGCATTTCCCACTCAGGATGGACGCAAAACCTCACCGAATATCTTGGCATACAAATGCTGGTCCACAGTTTCTTTTACCGAAAATATTAGACCTACACCATGCAACGAACAACATCCACAATGATAAATGATACCAAAAAACACCTGGAATGGATAGGTCTAGAAAACTAGAAAAATTGGTGAAACATTCTTTGGTCCGACAAAACAAAAATTAATTTGGATAGGTCTAGAAAACTAGAAAAATTGGTGAAACATTCTTTGGTCCGACAAAACAAAAATTAATTTGATGTGTTCGGATTGCAATACAGGATGCCAGCCCCAGCCCACCAGCAAAAGAGTCAAGCAGAGAGGCGGAAATATCATGGTATCTTGGCGATGTTTTACGTAGCATGGTGTAGGTCCAATATTTTGGATAAAAGAAACCATGGACCAGAATTAATAATAAAACACTAACCGATCATCTAATTCTTTACATTTCACAAACTGACTTAAAAGGTAGGGAGAATTTTCTTGCCTTCGAATCTAGTTCAGTACCTCAAAAAACTGCCTTACTTTTACTCAAATTTGAATCTCTGTACTAATCAGAAACGTTGGACTACCTAGCCCCTAGAATTCGGAACGCGCCCAATGTCGCCGATCCTTTGATCGTCGCTATATCCATATCTACTGTATATGAAACTAAACGTAAATCCACATAAAAAACTATTCAAAATAATAAAATAATTTAATCTACAGGGCATAGAACCTTTAAGCTAGTACCAAACTTAAAAAAATATTCCAAAGTGTTTGCAATGGTTATTTCGTTAGACTGATAAGTACATTTACTTCATCTAGTTTACTCTTACAAGTCGACCAAGAGTAACGATCTAAGATAGTAGGTACAAGAGATACGAATAGCATTTCTAATTAACATATGCATGTAAGTACGTCACTACACCCAGCACGCATGACAACCATCTTTCATATGTATGATGCAATTATCTTATCAGCAGAACAAATATCCAGCCTATTAAAATGGTTACACCAAAATGTGGTTTTAGAATTGAACACTTTTATTCTACAAACTTCTCTTAAATTTTTTCAATTGGTCTGAATCTAATAATTGAGGTTACATAATCTCTCACATGGCGGAAAATGAAGCATGTAAGGAAGCAAAGTGCAATTATTATTAAATAGATTTTAAACCGATTAAAACATAGACAACATAGCATAAGGTTTATGAAAAATTAGGGCCAAATCAAATAGAGGTCCTTTAAAGGATTACTTACTTGTGCCGGACTTGCGAGAAGACCCCATTTTTGAAACCAGACAGACGCTGAGAATAGAAAAATTAATATACTTTATCATGAACTTTGTTAAATGTAATGTTTTAACTAATTGAAATACGACAAAAACATTTTAATTGTGAAATTATGATTTTATACGTACGTTCTCGAAAATACTAGAAAGAGATGATTGCTTCCCAGCTGCGAACCCCAACGTTCGTTGGGCAGCGAATTGTGCCAAGAATTTCGGTGCTTTAAGCATTTTCGTTTGTGTTTTCCTCTTTTTTGTAATTTAAAAACTTTAGTTACTGCTAAAATTAATCAGCACGTAATACTTCGAAAATTCTAATTTATTTTAGGACCGCTCACTCGGCATGCGAAGGGAAATACGACTGTCAGATCGAAACCAACTTCACTGGAGACTGGAGAGTTGTTCTTTTTCAGATCGTTTCTCAGTTTCTACAGCCCCTGAAAGGTAGTATTCAGCAAATATTAAATACTCAAAATAGGGTGTGTTTCTGTTTTATCCGGTAATTACCGTTTTTTTTATTCTTTCGCAATGTTCTGTCATTGCCTTATCTGTTTTTCTCTAATGCACGATAGAATACAAAAGAAAATAATAGATATTAAAATTTTGTTACAGATATATGTAGTATTCGACAAAAGTGTTACAAACAAATGCCAATTATATTGAGCAAATCATTGCTTCTAAAACTAAAATAACAATCCTATCATCCAGCCAGTGGATGTCCACAAATGTACTAAAAGTTTAAATTTCTGTTTTTTCTTTTATATTCTTCCAGATATCCAACATAGGAGAACACAATGGATCCGTTGAGATCCGAGTGAGACTGCTCCCTCCTCATGGATGTTTATGGCTAAATCTCGGTGGAGACACCTTACGTTAATCTAAATCTTTTTTCGGTGTTCCAGATTTAGTTTTGCGTGGAGACATAAGCAGTATAGTACGATCTTGTGTCAATCTCCATTGAGTGTTGCCAGCATCATTGAAGACTTACCTAACAGTAAATTTTTGTAGGTTATTTCCTCATTAAAGTTCCCATAGTAATTAAATGCTGAATCGTCACGCTCCTAAAACAATGAATATTTACGAATTTCAGTGCAATAAATTTTTTTGCTCTCCCAAACAATATCAACCTAAGAAACCCGAGGTTATTACCGCCAAAGAGGAAAACCATATTTTAACATCTGTAAGTGTCTTCTCTACTGGAAGACGTTAATATTCTTATTCTACCCAAGTCTTAAAAGGTTGCAGATAAGTTCCTTCGCATTACCAACTTGGCAAATCAATGTCCGGTTACAGTCAAGCTCGACACCAACCTCAATTCTATCAAAGGCATAATCTATGCACGATGCCTAATCAATATTTGAAGAATAAATCGTCAGCGAAATCAGATTCCTTGGAAAAAATTCAACGTCCGACTGGTCTAATGTTATTTGTGCCTTATCTTTACCAACCTTCTTCTAGTTAGAAATAGCATGGTATAAGACCGAGGTTGAAGAATACATTCCGTATGAGATGTCGTAATTGTCAGCTTCTTGTGCATACAACTAAGAAATGCACTAAAAGGAAACATGCGAAAACTGTAATCTCCTACCTAATGATCACGAACAATGTAGTCATGCAATGTGTGGTAACTGCTCCGCCGATCACCTCTTCTCGTCCAATATCTGCAAAACAAAAAATAAACAGAAATAAGAATAGTATGGCGTATCAATACTTTATTCGCAGAAACAGCCAAACACGCTATCCACACTTCGGTGCTAGGAAAGCTCGCTCCCTATATGTCAGAGCTTAATAAATCAAAAACAGCTGAACAAGACACAAGGGTGTTACTAATGTAGATGCTGAAGTAAAAAATTAATTAAGAAAAAAGCAAACAATTGTTTTCATTTTGAATTTGCAAAGGAACTGTAAGTTGAACATTTTAAAATTTTAACAATTTTTATTCTAGTGAAATAAGAATCATCTATTTTGGTGTATATTTGAGGAAAAGCGGATCGTTACAAAAAACATAAAAAAGTCTTATAACCCACGAACAAAGCCTTTCTTTCTTCCTGAGTGTCTGGCCACATGGGAATGTCAAAGTACCAAAAAGTGTTTCATTGAAATGAAAGCAGTTGTGACAAGTGAGGGACACTGAAGTTTAAAACAGAAGCGATAGTTAAAGTGGTAGTGATCAACGTTTAATTTAGTGTGCATTTCTACTCCATGATTTGTCCTCGCTGAACCCCATGTACGAAATACACCGATATTTCCAGATACATTCATTCATAAAGCCACTAAGTGATTTCCTCAATAGACATACCGAAAAATGGATACAACCTCCCACCTTTCTTACGATGATTGGATTCAATCGAATTCTTCGCTTTATGTATTAAAAGAAATCACACATTTCCTTAACATCAGATGTCCAACTATAGGAACATAACCAGGATGTGCACCACCGATTTCCGCATGGTGTTGACGATCAGCGAAAAGTAAAGGAATTGTATGGAGGGAAACGTTTTGAAAACAGAATACCTCTACCTATACAGAGAACTATATTTTTGAGTCTTCCGTGAGATGTGTACCTTCCGACGGACGAAGAAAAATGAAAAAAATATGTCAGAAATGAAACGTTTTGAGAAAAGACCATTCATTCTTCCACCGATATTTATGTTTTAAGGTGGATTTTCGGGGTAATCAACCCCTTGCTCTTTGACGCACATAAAATTTACCCGTGTCTCACGCGACATCACGTTCATTCCCATCATAATATGGCCTGGCACAACGAATTTGTTTTTCGAAAACTGTTCTTATGACAGTTGTACTCTCGTATGTTTGTCAGACGCTCGCGTGACATGTACGCTGTAGGATCGAAAGATCGAGGCGAAACTGAATCGAGATTTTGACCCAGATAGTTGCACAGGCCGATTCGACAGTTTGAGTCCAAATTGGTTTGAAACGTGACTGCTAAACAATAACAATAACATCAATCGCTAGGGAACTTGATCGAAATAAGACAAATTGGTTTCTTGTTTCTACAAAAGAAAAAAAGCCCGAACAACGATCATCTGTCAGGTCGACTCCACGATCTATGCAGTTATATACATTTTGGACTCGACCCAGCTAAAATAGTGGATTCGGTTCAGAGCCGACCTGCGTACATACATATGTACATACAAAGCGTAATGTATTCGCTATGCCACCAATTAAAATATATTTTTTTTTTGTTTTGTTATATAAAATTTAAAATATATTCTCCCGATTGATGGACTGAATTCAACCTTGCTTGCCGCTTGAACAAAAAGTAAATATTAACTGTCAATGTATCAGCTGTGAGAGTACTAAATTTCAGTTTGAAGTCTTATTACGAGGCATGTCGAGGTTATGAACTTCTAAGTTCTTTTTTGAATTGTTAAATACTTCATAAAAAATTGAAATCTTTTGATAAAAATCTTTTAATTATAATTTATAGAGCCGCAATGGGGGATGAAAATGATACAAATCAGGAACTAGAGGAAAACTATTATGCCTTCCTGAACCTTCCAAACGATGTAATAACCATGACATATGATGAAAACCAAAAACGATTTGATTATCTTCATTTTCTTCCTGATTTATAGGCCACAAGCGACCAAATCAACGCTGCTTACAGAAAGCTTAGCAGAATATACCATCCTGACAAGCATGTGGATCCGAATAGTAAACAAAAGGCCGAAATGTTGTTTAACCGCACAAAAAGGGCGTACGAAGTCCTTTCTGATCCACATAAGCGTGCTATATACGATTGTGTTGGAGTAAAGGGTTTAAAAACTGATGGCTGGGAGATCGTTCACCGGACTAAGACGCCAGCAGAAATTAGAGAAGAATATGAAAATTTAGCTAGAGCACATGAAGAAAGAAAACTTTTGCAACGCACAAATCCTAGAGGCAACATTACCATCAATGTTAATGCCACCGAAGTATTTGCCCCTTACGACGATGATGAGTATGATTAAAGTTTTGTTAATATATTTTTTTATTAATACCATTTTTCTGTTAGAATTCCCAAGATTGAAGTATCATCCATGAGTATTTCTCAATCTATTGAGGCCCCAATTACCCTAAAAGACACTGTGACAATGTCTGGGAACTTGCAATCGTCCAACGGAACAGGAAATGGGAATTTCCTTATATCGGGTCGCAGATTGATTAACAAAGGATGGCTTGAGCTTGATCTTGGTGCAGGCAATGGGCCTCTTATTGGTGTCAAAGGTACAAAATACGTTAACACGCTTATTAAAGGGCAATAGTTCAATTCTCATATTAGGTTCAAGAAATCTAAGTCAGAAAATTTTCTGTAATGGGGGGGTGTCCCTTAATTTTCGCGACAGCGGCATCGCACCAACATTTGTTACGACTCTAGCTGTACAACTCGATAAGCATACTGTTGGCTACTTGACCTACAACGCAAGCACACAATCTTCGATGTCTACTTCTGTTGAAAGTCAAAATGAACAACACGCTTGGAACACATCGGTGTCAATTGGAGTACCTCACTGCTATGTCACAGCATCGTACACCCGAAAACTTAAACAATATGAGCTTAAGTTGAAATTTGCTCTTAAGTAAGTAAACAATTAAACCTTCTAACTAACCAGAGTTTAAATGGTTCTTAAAAATTTTTGCGGTTACTGAAATCACTACGCTATTATATTTTTTTTCTCTCGATCGGAGTGAACATTTTATTTAATTTTTGTTAGGTTCTGGTAATTGTAAGATATTACTGAAAAATCATTATTGTGTCCTAGTTAGCGGAAGTGTATGCGAAATTTCCAATTAACAAGTTATAGTTCATTAATAATTGAAAAACAGTCGTCTAGCAAAATTCAGTGGAAGTGAGGCCAAGAAACAAATGCTATACTTGGCGAGTATTGTCCAACTAGTCAAATAAACGAGTTAGATCGTTAGCTTTTCTTTAGAAACCGAAAAGGTATACCTAAACCAAAAAATGTTTAGTCAAACTTTATTTTTAAAATGTTAAAATAATTCTTAGTATATATATATGTATGTATCTATTAACATCTATATCTTAATTAATATATCCCATGTATAAAGCACTTTCTTTTATACTGAGTTTTCATTTGATTTAAAGTCCCAGTCAAGAGTTGCGACGGCGCAGTAAGGAAATCTCTTGAGGCCCAGGGCCACCCCGGACTGTAGCGCTACCTAAAGTAAAAGTAAAGTAATAAAAAGTCTAAAATAAAATGTTGCTTTAATCAATTAAAAAAAAAAAATCAATTCACACTTAGATATATTAGATTGAGGTCTTAATCTAAGAGATTCAAAATAGGTGGGAAACAAAGAATAATTTGAACTCTTTTATCAATTTAAAAAAATTAAATTTTCGCACAAACTTTAAAGTATTTTACAATTTTTATTTTACAGGGTTGGCACCTTCGGTTTTCTAACGGAATGCGGTGCGGAAAAGAAAGTTTCTAAGTACAGTTCAGTTGTTGCAACCGTTTCAGTCGGTAGACCGACGGGAGTTTTCCTAAGATTTAAGTAATTATTTTTTATTTTGCATTTACGATGTATAATTATATACCAATTATTTAAAACAGGCTTATCCGTTCCAGTCAAACGTACGTTTTTCCTATTCACTTAAGTGATGAAATCGTGCCTGCTGCCGTTTTTTATGCCACAATTACACCTGTTGTTGCTTGGCTCTTAGTAAAAAAGACCATTATAGATCCAATGAACCAAGAGAGAAAAAGTATCGCAATTCAAAAAACCAAAAAGAATAATGAACAACGGTTGGCATTAAAGAAAGAGGAAGCAAGAGCGGCTGTTGAACTAATGATGCATACATATGAACGTATTGTTTTAGAAGAAAATGAAAGACAAGGTCTTATAATCCTTAAGGCTGTTTACGGTGCATCGGAACATGAGAAAACGAACGAGTTGTTAATAGACGTGACTATTCCAGTACAATGCTTAGTAAATACAAGCACATTGCTTTTGTACAATTCAACGAAGGTAAATTCAGTAGTTTGTTTAATCCAAGTTGAGCAGTGATAAATTAATATTTCTTTAGAGCGAACTTCCTGGTTTTTATGATCCCTGTATTGGCGAAGAAAAATCCTTGTACATTGAATATTCATACCAGAATCAACAACATTCAATTTCAATTAAAGATACCGATGCTGTTCGATTACCCTTAAGAGAGTAATGCAAAATAAAATAAAGAAACAAAAAAAAAGCTAAGTAAACAGAATATAGAGCCTGCCAATATCATCAATTTACATATTTCTCTCATTTATAATTGAATGATTCACGTTAGACTTGAACTTATTTAAACATTTAGTTATTAAAAGATGATTAGATCTTAAGTTGCGTATGTTCATAAGTTCTCTTTGAATGTATAAGTCATATGAGTTTACAGTCCCATAAGCACTCCAACATATTAAACGACGTTTATTAATCATGGATTTCATAATAATTCGTGTACCAACTAATGGTTTGCTTCCTGCTTCTTACAAGAGAAACAAGCTAATGTGATAATTCTTATGTCATAATTAGTTTTATGTAAGCTAATCGTATCAGACATAAGGTGGTGTTTGGAAGGCTTTATATCCTGTTTGTGTATTTCAAAAAAAAAAAAATTAAACCGGCTAAATTTATTATCGATGCTTGTTATGAAGTTAATATTTTTTAGTTTACTTCCCGTATGTGTAAATAATATGTGTATGTACTAGCGCTTAAAAGTGCCTAGAGATGTGATCGATTACGTTAAAATTAAAGGAGTGTTTAATTTTCTCTCAAAATGTCTTAGGATAATTCAATGGGTTATAACTTACTCGTAAGATGTTTTAGTCAAATTTTTTAAACTGAAATATATTGGCGCTAAACCTTAATATTTTGTGAGTTAGCCTCAAATTGTGATGATGATTTGAGTTAACGATTTCAGTCTTGTCAACATTGAAAATGGTAAGTTATTTTACATTCGCAGTAAGTAAAAAATGAAAAGACGAAGTTCGACTTTTTATTTAATTCTGGGCTAAGTATTTAAGGTTAAACTATTTTTAATTCTGGGAGAATGTATAGTATTCAAATCCAATCCCACTCTGGTAAAAACTTTAAATTTGAATTTGTTTTTGGTATATGTATATGACCAACGTTCTAGTACACGATGTAATGTAATGACTTTGATTCGACGGCGATTGTAATTGAAAAGTATATTCTAAGAATAATTTCGTGGTTATGCTGCTGTTGTAGACCATCTAACATAAATGATAGGTATGATAATTTTTTATATATACAAGGTGGTCCAAAATGTATCACCCTATCGGACGATAGGGTCATTTCTGTTTTAAAATTTGTCAGACTCTAGATGCTCTCGAAAAGAATAGTCCACACTTTATCCAAAGTTAAAAGTGGACTTGAGAATACACATGAAATGCCACCTACATTTTCAGTCAGTTTGCCGTTCCAAATGTTAGGCCTTACCTCAAAGAGTAGGCCCAGAATCCAGAGTAATAATGGTTATCAGCAATGGTCTCCATGTGATCGCCCACTTAATGAAATTTTGTCGTTTGTTTCCTTTTACACACATTGCAAGACAACCATGGGTGAGTATTTGAAGGAATTATTGATTACTAGTGAACATTTTGCAATTTTTTTAAATGGTCGTGGTAACTCCAAATCGTTGGATCGTTGAGAAATAACCAATTTCCAAAAGCACCGTTATACTGTATACTGTTACCATATACCCAAACTAACCGACATATCAAATTTTATCAAAACCGTTAGAGCGGTTTTCGAGAAAATCCTTTTTAACTAAAATCGGCCTCAGGTAAACTACCCTTAATTAAGAGGTTAGAATAAAAATTCCAATTTCACCTCGAATTGTGGCCCCACAGTCTCCAGAAGTTTGAAGTTTGGTCACTTACGCGGGCAACTGTAACAATAGACGCATCGTTCAATGGCATTGATTGGCTCCCTTGTTCCAGTGGTATTCAATGGGTAAAATTTGACGAACTTCGTATCATACATATAGTATATATAAGTATATGATTGCTCTATGCTTCGTAAAGGCGACTACTCGTGCAAGGATGTTTTAGTTCTTCAAATTCGTTAAAGACAGTTGACCAAAAATGTTAATGTGTATTGCAATCGATATGTTATGGATATATACAGGGATTTCAAACAATTCCTAATAAACTCATGCAATTCATTGGTAATCCAGTAATGGTTGAGAATTTAACTAGCTCACTTGTCAATTGCAAAGTTCCTTCTCGCAAGTTAATAACATAATGTGATCTTTAAGCTCAATGGCACATCCGAAAATCGTCTTTTTCGTTCTTGTATATATGTATGTATATACACATATAGGTGATTTATGGTATGTAAGTTGGTAAATTAAAGACGGTGAAACTTATAATACATATTTGCGGTAGTGCATTTGAGGCACAAATAACCTATTGTTTAGTCTGTGATTTAAAGAGTGCTCCGAAATAAAATCGGTAAGAGAACAAAAGATCACTCCGAAGGAACCAATGGAACGCGTTGGGACGTGTTTTTTTCTCACGCTGGCAGTGCTGCTTGTGGACTTTACATAATGCTGTGGACTGCATTTCGTAAGTGTCAATATTTTTCTGTCTCATTTTCAATTGCATTTATTTGTTGATAGCCGAACTTTAAATTGGAACAATTAATGGTTTTTCCAAGTTGTTTTAATGGGGATGGGAGTCTGCACCAAAACAAATGGATTCAAAGCAGTTACTACTGGTGTTGTTTTGTTCGTACTATTGAACGTGTTATTTAATTATTTTAATGGCAAAGTGGACGATTCCTTTTCCTTTTCTAAATTAAGGTAATGCACATATTCCTACCTGCATTTTTCTACAGTTTTTTTTTGTTTACAGTATAAAAAGAATGAATCTTTCTAGTAGTCGCATGTCTAACAATTCGACAGAGGTTTTAATTCATTCCAACAACTCGGAACAAAAACCCAACACTATAGAATTTAATAACACTGATCCCAATGAAACTCCGAATCTCAATGCTGACGGAAGAATTTGGCCCCAGAAATCAGCAGACAAAAATACTCTGAATAATTTTCTTCCAATGTGCAAGGAACCCAAACCAGGTTCAGGTATGATTTTTTATTTTCAATTAAGCGTCTAAGTATGTTTAATTACAAATCCGATAATAATGCTCAATGCTCAAAACGAAGATGAAGTGTCTAGTAAAAACGTTTGTTTATTTGGTACTACCGAAAAAGTACCTGTTACTGGTTAATCTTGAATAGTTTTTATTTTAATGTTGTCCACAAAGCAAATCAATGTGTGACTCAATAATGTTGTCCTATATAGTGTAAAATTAAGTTAATTCTTGTCATTTTCGTTGTTTTTATTATTTGGAACCACATAATATGTTAAATGGTAAAACTAGATTTTTATTTCGAGGAGTTAATCATATTCAGTGTAGTTTTTGTGAACCACAATTTTGGCGACGCATTATTTGATTGTGTTGACAAATATAAATACAAATTTTTGACGCAACAGTTCCATGGGACCAGGGCCGAAGGGTAATTTGTCATTTGAGAAGCTATCGGATGTTTGTCAGAAAATCGCGAGGAGGGGCCGCGAAAAAATGTTTAAGTTGTTGTTTAGAAAACCTCGTACCCGTCGCATCCTAGTCCAACGCACAGGGTTGAGAGACAGAATGGTTTTTACCAAATACAATCCATTAAGGCCGGAACAATCTTAGGACCGGGTACATTAAATAGTTTTCAATAATGGTAGGTAGCCATAGCATGTGGAGAAATATATTGATAGGACGTATAAGTTAAATACTTATCAATCAATTTAGTATCTGATAATGGTATGCACTTAAGCGTTAAGCAATCAAGTAAAAGGCATAAAATTTAATACAGCTCTGTGTTCATTGTTTTCTAATTATAGAACTAGTACTTATAATGTGCAGGTGTATTTGCATCTGATTTGATGTTTCAAGGGGAGCTTAGAATTGAATTACTACTTAGATAACGCTACATTTGGGGATAAACCTGGGGCTCAATAAACTGCCTCTAACGGAATTGAATATCTTATAAAGAATTTTTAACTCGAAACGACCGACACTATATCTCGATAAAGTCCATGCTTCAGCATGCCTTCATAAAGTCGTTCTTTAGTCGATGGTTCTTCTGATGGTCTTCGACATTTTGATCCTGGCGGCGTAGGTCTAGAGAATTTTCGTCAACGCGTTCGGTGGCGATCTCTTGCGATTTGACCATTAAATCATCCCACAGTAGTTTTTTATTGTGACACATATTCCAATCGCGAAAATTCTAATTCGCATCCGTATCATGGCTGTAACAAGTTAGTGATCTGAATCGATGTCGGCTGTTCGGAGGGTTCGGATACCCAGAATATGGGCGGCATGCTTTCTTTCGATTGCAATATGATCAATTTGGGCTACTATTTTATGATCAGGAGACCGCCATGTACCCTTGTGGATATTGAGGTGTAGAAACGTTTCGCCTCTCCACGTAATCAATCCGTCCCCAGACCTATCAGCTGTCCTACCAAAGATAGTCTTCTTTCTTACATTGGGGTTAAAGGCACCTAACAAGATTTTGTGATCTTTCTATCACAAGAGATCGTTTCTATTTCTAAGATTTTATTTTCGGAACGTACAGAGAAACTTTGGCCACTACTCCTAGTTGTTGTCCAGAAGTACGTAGAAAGATTCTTTGCTAGCGACGCCCCCTTCCTCTGTGGGGCATGAGGGCATTTTAAGTTTATGTTCTCGAAATTAGGCTTGATGGAAATTCTCACAAAACGTTCCATCACGTTTCGAAAGCCCAAGACGTCTTTGCTGAGTTTGCCGCGAATGACAAATCCGCATCCGAATAAGTGCTGCTTTTGGTTTCTATACCAATGACCGTAGTACATATCCATGATTTTGAATCGTGATATGGGGGTTGTCGGAGATATAGGGGGCACCCATTAAGGATTCATCCGCCACCAACTCTTTTTCATCATCCTGCCTTACTTTTGGAAATCTCTGTAGAACTGAAAGTCAAACATGCTGAAGCAGACGAATAGTTCAACTTAACTGGAACAAGGCTGAATTGTCCCCTATTGCTAAAACAAGAGGAAGTGGGTTACAGAAGAACACTCTTCCTCCCACTCTTGTCGGTTATAACTAAATTGGATATGATTAATGAGAGACGTAAATAAATATAAGTAGTGTAAAAAAAACGAACTAAAAAAGATAAAAAAACCATAAAGAAATTGATAGAAAAATATTAAAACTGGAAGACATTTTCATGACGCAACTCAATACAAGAACGTTGGTTGTCCAATTAATTGTAATTGTGGCGGAAAAGTATCATGTAATAAAATAAAAGAATTATTAAGCAAGTAAATAGGGTAAAAATTGGAATCAGTAGTTCAAAGTCATTACGTTGAAATAATGACTAAATTACCGTCAGTTTGCTAAAATTACTGTCTTAAGTGGCATTAAACGTTGTTTGTTTTATGTTTTTGGTTTTCGGTTTTTTTTTTATATTTATCAAAAAGGATATCCATTTAAAACGACGATAATTAAAAGAACTATCTGGGTGAGAAATATTGTGTGTGTGTGTGTGTTCTCTTTATTGTGTATCTTTTACTAGTTCCTTTTTATTAAACTGCTCTATTTTTGTCATAATATATACAAAAGTTGTTAATGCAGGCATATTTTTACAGGTGGCCCAATTAAACCAAATGTAACATTGGAATCGCTGGATCTTGTTCAGCAGAGACTGTTTTCAACTGTGATGATGGGCGGTTGGTATCGTCCAACAAATTGTATAGCTAAATTTCGTGTGGCAATTGTTGTACCATTTAGGGACCGCTATGCACACTTATCCATATTTCTGAAGAACCTTCATCCATTTTTGATGAAACAAAATATTGAATATCGAATATTTGTGATAGAACAAACAAATGGAAAATTATTTAATAGAGCTGCGTTGATGAATATTGGCTTCTTAGAAGCATTAAAAATATCAGCGTGGGATTGTTTTATATTTCACGATGTTGATTTACTTCCATTAGATGAAAGAAATTTATACACTTGTCCTAATCAACCACGGCATATGTCTGTAGCGATTGATGTCTTTGGGTACAGGTAAGGACATAATAGTAATTCTAATGCTGAGCTTATTTTCAAATTAAATTTTCAGATTACCGTATAGTTCTATATTTGGAGGAGTATCAGCAATGACACGTCAACATTTTGCTAAAGTAAATGGATTTTCAAATTCATTTTGGGGATGGGGAGGTGAAGATGATGACATGTCAAATAGGTAAGTCTAATTTGTTATACGAATTATTCTTTAACCTAAGAATTAAATAACAATAATATTCTTATATCTTCATTAAAATGAACTAAATTTTCATTTATTTTATTGTGAATCTGACCCACCAAAAAAAGCTTCCCTAGTTAGCGTGGTCCTTGGGTAACTGTCGGCAGTTGTGCTCTTAAAGTCGGTTGAGGTCCCCTTCTAATGCGTTTTCCCTCAGGGATACATTAGAACACTCTACAGCCGGCGCAGTGCATACAAAAATTCAGAGGGCTATGTAATTAGTAAATTTTGCTTTTATGAATGTTTCAGAATTTTCTACTGAAATACGACTTACATTACTCATGTCGATTATTGAATCCGGCGGATTAATTTCGGAGGGAGTAGCAGTTGAAAACTTTCGTAAAGAAGTGAAAGAATGTAGCCATTATGGAAAACGCAAACTATTCGCACTATATACAAAGCTTGACGTTTTCAAAACCGAAATTTCTGCGGATCCATAACGCGTTTCATCCGCCGGTTTTTGTAATGGGATCACACAGAAAAGTGAATCGTAGCGAATCAGATAAATTCGTGAAACATTTCGAGCTAGAGATTTTAATTAATCCCTTCATTACTATAAAAGAGAAGTCGGAAAAAGTGGGTCTGCCAATGCCATATCTCTGTTTGTCTGTCTGTTTGTGCACGAGCCTGCATCCTAAACGGGTGGATGGATTTAGATCAAACTTCATATATAGGGTCTGTGGGATAATACCTAGAAGCCAAATCGGAATTTTTATTCTAACCTCAAAATTAGGAGTAAGAACGTTTAAAAAAATGAATTTTCTCGAAACGGCTCTAAAAATTTTGATTAAATTTCATATTTGAATTAGTCTGATCAATTGCAATCAGATTACGTATAGTCAATTTGCGAGAAAAGGGCTCCGATTTAGTTTAACTTTCTTATTTGGGCCGATATAAAGATATGTAACACGATGGTGTACCATGTTTTGTCAAAACATGTTATAAAGATACTTACGACCCATAAGCCAATTTGATTGAAAACGGCTTTAACGATTTTATTTAAAAATTAAAAAAAACATTTGGAGCAACAGCTCAATCCAACCATTCGTGTTGTTTCGTGGGATTTGTTATTTGAGAAGCTTTTTCGTGACAGTTATACTCTCGGATCTTTGTCTTTATGCTCAAATTGATAACAAAGGTACAATAGCCTTTTAAGATAAGTCAATACATATGCATTTACTAAAGCAGATATACTGTTTAGTGAATCAAAGAATGTGTGCATATGTACTGTGCTCGACTTTTTGCACACAGCATACCCCAATGGCAGTGGAACTGTGTGGGGGAATTATGATGTATTTTACTTGGATCCACATACATATACATAAATATGTACATACATATGTAATTAGGGCAATTATTGATTTCGTGAACTCTAGATTTTATTCAAACTTGACATTACTATGATGGATAAATTAAAGAAAGTGGGTCCTCCAATTCCGTGTGTCTATCTGTATGTAAGGGTGACTGCAACCTAACGGCTAGACTTATTCGCTTCAAACTTTATGTCTGTGGTCTGTGAGTTCACATCTAGAGCCGAAATCCGAATTTTCATTCTAATCTAAAATGAAATCAGTTGTATTTTTCAGGTGATACATATGTATGTTTGTACCTCGCTGACCAGTCTGACCTCGTTGGTGCGGTGCCGCTATTATGGTGTTTAGTTGTAATATCTGTTTTACGTTTAACCAACCTCAGGGCTTCCAGCTTTAAGCAAATTAGAGTCATGCGGTTGCATTTTAAGATATTCATCATTACTTTATTTTGAAGTTTTTGTAGTTTTTCTATGCCGTGATTTTAGTATAAAAATATAAAATAGTTACATGAATATATAATAGTATAATTCGCTGTTAATTATGGTGCTGTTATGTTTCCAATATCGTCGATAGCTTATTCTTGCAGTCTCCCTCTTCAGATATAAGGCACACGTCAATCTTCTCTATATTTCTACTGTATTAATTTCTAAACTTTATAGAGTGTGTCTCAGATATAAGACACACTTCAATCTTCTCTATATTGCTACTATGTACATTAAAAGAATAATTTTTACTTGCACCTACCTATAGGGCAAGTATTGTAATCGTGAAAAAAATCGACCTCGAGATTTTAATCAAACTTGACATTACTATGATAATTCTTTTTCTTCTATACATCCACTTGACAATGGCATACCACAAGGATCAACTTTGTCGGTAGTGCTATTTCTAATTGCTTTTAACGACCTCAGTGGTATTATTGATAAATATAATCGTCTAGACCATTGCATTTACGCTGATGACGTTTACATCATATGTAAATTCAATGATTTAGTATACACAAAAAATACGTTTTTAAAAGTTATAAAAGATATTATTGATTGGTGTAATAACTCTGGCGCTAATCTTTCTCTCAACAAATGTAAACTTTTACACGTATGCCGTAAATTATCATGTCCTAAACTCGAGTTAGCTATAAACAATGTTAATATAGAAAACGTAGAAAACTTAGACATTTTAGGCTTAAGATTTAATTGTAAATTCAATTGGAAACAGCACTGTATAAAACTTAAAAAGAGCCTAGCCGCAAGAAGCAATATTATAAGCTACTTATCTAATAAAAAACTTAATGTTCATGTTAACACCTTATGTAACATAACTAAATCTCTAGTATTATATAAAATAGATTATGGTCTTTTTATTTATGGGAAATGCCCTAGGACTACTTTGAATCTTCTCAAATCTCCATATCACCAGTCGGCAAGAAGAAGTATCAACGCCTACCGCACGACCAGAATTGACAACATCATGGCGAAAGCTGGCCTCCCCACTTTGGAACAGCGGCAATCCGAAAGTATTCTAAAAATCATCACAAAACTTATCTTTTCCAATGACTCCATCATTGATAAAGATATCAATTCAAAAATGAATAAGCGTCTTCCATCCACAATCAACAAGGCTTTATTAAAAGCCAAAGAAATGGGCTTACCCTTCAAACGTGTTAAAGATCACTCCCCAACTCTCCCTCCTTGGAACATAAGCAGAAAATCATTTGTACTTAACCTTACAGTGTACAATAAAGACAACACGCCCAGAAAAGCCTACTACTCTACTTTTGTAGAAATAATGGAAACTTTTAAATTTGAAGGTTGGTCTCCTTTGTTTACAGATGGTTCAAAATCCGCTTATAACACTTCCTTTGCTGTAACCGAAGAAAATGGTACCTTGCTTAAAGCAGGAATATTACTGGAATTCTCATCAGTTTTTACTGCTGAAGCGCTAGCCATCCTGATAGCTGCTAAAATGTTTCCGCATTTGACCTCTAAATTACTGATTTGCACCGACAGCCATTCAGTTCTCCGAGCCGTCTCCAACTCAAACCACAATAGCAGGCTAATTAACAAAATACGTGACCTTCTTATAAAAAACCCCAAAAACTTGAACTTATGTGGGTGCCAAGCCACATTGGTATATCAGGGAACGAATATGCCGATAAAGCCGCAAAGTCTTGTAATAAATTACCTGTTTACACGTTTGACATATTTTCGAGGAAGGACCTGCAAAGACACATTGACGAAATTATCAAGAAGAACAAAATTCTAATATGGAGCGACTACCAAAACCATTATTCTAAAATTAACACCGATCTACGCACTCCTATCTACCCACCCTATATATCCAGAGCTGCGCTATCAAACTTCATCCGACTTCGTCTTGGGCATACTTCCTTAACCCACCAACACATTTTAAGGAAAGAGGATCCACCACTGTGTCCAATCTGTAACAGTGCGGTGACCATTTCACCCTTAATTGGCCTCTCTACATGCAGTATCTCTAAAAAAAATTAATACTATCTTGCCTTCAAATCAAAATATTTTTTCATTTTTAAACACTATCAATATCGAAAATATTTTAAAAATCCATAAATATCTTACTATTAACAAATTAGCTATCTAAGCCAATATATTTATACTTTGAGTGGAAAGCTTTTGCAGCTAGTGCTCTTTAATATTTAGCATATAATCTTTGCATTTTTATGTTAATAAATTATAATAATAATAATATGATGGAGAAGTCCAAAAAAGTAAGTCCGGCAATTCCGTCTGTCTGTCTTTCTGTCTGTCAGTCTGTCTGTATATTCGACTACAGCCTAAACGGCTGGACGGATTTACTTCAAACTTCATATATAGACCCTATATGTGGGATATTCCCTAGAGGCGAAATTTGAATTTTCATTCTAACCTCAAAATTAAGGGTAGTTTACTTAAGGCCGATTTCAGTTAAAATGGATTTTCTCGAAAACGGCTCTAACGATTTCGATAAAATTTGATATGTGGTTTAGTTTAGGGATATGCTATGAGGTGGCATACCACGTTTTTCACGAAAAAATCGAATAACGGTAATATTGAAAATCAGCTGTTTCTCGGGTATTTGTTCGGCGATTGGGCTAAAAATTAATATTTCTAGGTTATAAGACAAAGGGAAAATAATGGCGTACCAAATTTTGGAATGCCACGCCCACTTTCATAAAATTAATTTTTTTTCAAAATTTTTACTTGAAATTGAGAAAAAATTATTAAAGCAAAGTAATAGGCCTCAAAATTTTCTATAATTCACTCAAAAACCCTATCTGGCCACGTCCACTTTTTAAAATAATTTTTTTAAAAACAAAACATTGAGTAAACTCCTACAACGTTATGACTATTATTCCATCGAAACACGGAATGCCACGCCTACTTTACTGTGACTTGGACCTCAATCCAGTTATATTTTGCATTTATAGCATTACAGTGCAAATACGTACGACCCAGTCGTGCACTTTATTATATTTGCAACTGTTGCTGGAATTTATTCTTTAATGTATTAAGTCCTTCATAATGTTGAATGTTGTTCCTTGATATAACTGAGTTTCATTTATCCTTTAGAGGTATTTTTGAGCATATGATTTGATACCAATGTTACTTTCCTTGCTGATAACTTTTGTGGTTGCATATTTTTCGCAACAATCAGCTTTCAGAATTTTAATGTAAACATGTTTAAGGGTTCCTTGCTTGGAGCATCTCTTGCCTTTAAGCCGTTTGATTTTAAGTCCCTAACTATTTTTTCTGGTTTGCATGTATGGTGTGGATTTTTTTGCCATTACCTATTTTTTTATCTGATAGATTTATTCGATCTCCTTTTGCTTCACTCAATATTTTTGTAGCCATTCTAAAGGTTTTCGCTGTCTTCACATTTAATTTAAAGTTGTTTCAGGTAATTATCTTTAAGTTGAATTTATCTTTAGGAGCGATTATTGCAATTTTTCAAACATACCATCACAACTTGTTACTTTTTCGATAATATTTGGCAGTGGGACTGATATAAATTTTGTTGGTCTGTTCTGATATTCTTTTTACTTGCACCTATACCTATAGGGCAAGTATTGTATTCGTGCAAAATTTGGAACTCGAGATTTTAATCAAACTTGACATTACTATAATGGAGAAGTCCAAAAAAGTAGGTCCGCCAATGCCGTCTGTCTGTCTGTCTGTCTGTCTGTCTGTCTGTCTGTCTGTCTGTCAGTCTGTCAGTCTGTCTGTCTGTCTGTATATTCGACTGCAGCCTAAACGGCTGGACGGATTTGCTTCAAACTTCATATATAGGATCTGCGGGATATTCCCTAGAGGCGAAATTTGAATTTTCATTCTAACCTCAAAATGAAGGGTAGTTTACTTAAGGCCGATTTCAGTTAAAATGGATTTTCTCGAAAACGGCTCTAACGATTTCGATAAAATTTGATGTGTGGGTTAGTTTGGGCATATGCTATGAGGTGGCATACCACGTTTTTCACGAAAAATTCGAATAACGGTAATATTGAAAATCAGCTGTTTCTCGGGTATTTGTTCTGCAATTGGGCTAAAAATTAATATTTCTAGGTTATAAGGCAAAGGGAAAAAAATGGCGTACCAAATTTTGAAATTGCCACGCCCACTTTTAAAAATATTTTTTTTTTCAAAATTTTTATTAGAAATTGAGAAAAAAATATTTAAGCAAAGTAATAGACCTTCAAATTTTCTATAATTCACTCAAACATTCTATCTGGCCACGCCCACTTTTTATGGGTGTTTTTATAAAAACAAAACATTGAATAAACTCCTACAATGTTATGACTGTTATTCCATCGAAACGCGGAATGCCACGCCTACTTTACTGGGAAGAGCAAGACTTGGACTTCAATCCTGATAAAATTTTACACTTATAGCATTACAGTGCAAGTACGTACGACCCAGTCGTGCACTTTATTTTACTTGCACCTATACCTATAGGGCAAGTATTGCAATCGTGAAAAAAATCGAACTCGAGATTTTAATCAAACTTGACATTACTATGATGGAGAAGTCCAAAAAAGTAGGTCCGTCAATTCCGTCTGTCTGTCTGTCTGTCAGTCTGTCTGTCTGTCAGTCTGTCTGTCTGTCAGTCTGTCTGTCTGTCAGTCTGTCTGTCTGTCAGTCTGTCTGTCTGTCAGTCTGTCTGTCTGTCAGTCTGTCTGTCTGTCAGTCTGTCTGTCTGTCTGTATATTCGACTACAGCCTAAACGGCTGAACGGATTTACTTCAAACTTCATATATAGGGTCTGTGGGATATTCCCTAGAGGCGAAATTTGAATTTTCATTCTAACCTCAAAATTAAGGGTAGTTTACTTAAGGCCGATTTCAGTTAAAATGGATTTTCTCGAAAACGGCTCTAACGATTTCGATAAAATTTGATGTGTGGGTTAGTTTGGATATATGCTATGAGGTGGCATACCACGTTTTTCACGAAAAATTCGAATAACGGTAATATTGAAAATCAGCTGTTTCTCGGGTATTTGTGTGGCGATTGGGCTAAAAATTATTATTTGTAGGTTATAAGACAAGTGCAAAATAATGGCATACCAAATATTGGAATGCCACGCCCACTTTTATAAAACTTATTTTTTTCAAAATTTTTACTAGAAATTGAGAAAAAATTATTTAAGCAAAGTAATAGGCCTTAAAATTCTCTATAATTCACTCAAACACCCTATCTGGCCACGCCCACTTTTTATGGGCATTTTTATAAAAACAAAACATTGAGTAAACTCCTACAATGTTATGACTATGATTCCATCGAAACGCGGAATGTCACGCCTACTTTACTGGGAAGAGCAAGACTTGGACTTTAATCCTGATAAAATTATACCTTATAGCATTACGGTGCAAGTACGTACGACCCAGTCGTGCACTTTTTTTTATGACCTATTCATCAATTTTATCGTTATCTTTTGGTGTATTTTCCCACACTGATAATTGTATGATATCTATAATTCGACTGCTGTTTATTTTCTTAGCCTTGTTGTATCTTTTTTGAACGATCCACTCGGTGGTGTGTTATTGTCATATTTTTCATTATTTTTACGTTGGTGTGGCTTCCACTATAATTTTGTTAATACAATATTGGGCATTGCTGTAGAAGATGTCTTCCTTTATGCCTTTTAAAAAATGTTAAATAATCTCAGGCGAATTCCTTGAGGATTGTGCTTTACCGGTTTTGGTATTAGCTAGATATATAAATAAATATGTAGTTATATTCTAGCAGTGGGTTTGTGTGCTGACTATACGTGCATCCGAATACATAACTCATACACAATTACCCGATTGTTTGTGTTTTTATTTAGTTATATATGTAAAAATTAAAGTTTACTTTTAATATTTATGTCGACAGAAACACCTACCTTTTGGTTTTGATACAAACCCAACAGAAAATTTAAATACCACAGCAGGAACCGATGTATTTCAGTGCTCGGTGATGTAGGATTAGCTGATGTTTGATTTGGTTTTCTAGCACGAATATTTTACCGCACTTTAAACCTTGAATTCAAATATTTTTGCACAGATTACTTATACTTTGTCTTCTTTTACGCACATGGTTCGACCATTTTACTTGGACCTATACCTACAGTAGTGTGCAAAATATAAGCAACCGTTTTCATTTCAATGCCTTAGGTCAAATATCTCCATATATTTTTCATAAATTAAAAACAACGCCCTCATTGGCTTTTACCTTTGAATGCGTGCTTTTAGTTTTCAGCTTTTTTATTTCTTATTTTTTTTCCAAATGTTACAAATACAACGTCATTGCAGAAAACGTGTGTAAATGCCTGTGCAAAATATAAGCAACTTCTTCCTTTACTCAAAGAAAACAAAAATTATCGGGACTTTTTGGGGAACATCGCATGTGAAATAAAGTAAATTAGAAACAGCAAATGTGTTTCCTCAATTTGGTTTAGACAGCCGTATAAAAACAAAGCCTTGCTCCAATGTCTCGTATTCAATATCATAGGGCCTTAAAACTAAAAATTGTCGAAAATTTTAGAAGTGGGGAATCACAAATTTCTTTGTCAAAGACATATAATATTAATAAATCAATTATTTCTTGGTTAATAAAATAGTTTAAAGCCACCGGGATAGTCGACAGCCGACATTTAAGTGGTCGCCACTGCTAAACCACATGCTGAACTGGTAGGAAAATATGTTCCCTCATTAAAAAAGAACCTTTTATCAGTTCTAAGGAAATTGTAACATCTTTAGTTTAGACCTCGCAAGAAACCTGTGCTAACGAAGAAACAGGTTAATACTTTATTTCAAAGTTTTCATTTAATAACTCACTAACAGGTTAAATTTTGCTAAAGAACACCTTAGTTGGACAGCTGAAAAATGGAAAACGGTACTTTTCAGCGATAAATCAAAATTTAATATTTTTAATTCAAAAGGTATATCCACTGTGCGGCGAAGCTAGGGTGTACGGCTAATTTCCCTCTACTGTAAGGTGACAGCTAAGCATGGGGGTGGCATCATAATGGTTAGAACTTGCTTTTGTACTCATGGAGTGGGTCCTCTCATAGAAATCGAAAGCATAATGGACCGCAGTAAGTACAGGGACATATTTCAAAGCCATATGCTACCCTAAGAGGAATGGGAAATGCCGCTTCAATGGGTGTTTCTACATGATAACGACCCGAAACACACATCGAAACTGATAAAAGAGTGGCTCCACGATGAAGGGATTCATGTTCTCGATTAGTAAGCACAATCCCCAGATTTGAATCCTATTGAAAATTATTTCGGGATACTCAAACGCAGAGTAGCAGGTCAGCGCTTTCCGAACAAAACGAAATTAAAAATTCTTTAAAAGAAAGTTGGAACAGCATACCCTATTCTGTTTTAATGAATCTAGTTTTGTCTATGCTGAATCTAGTTTTGCTGCTGTAATCAAAAGTAAGAGAAAATATTCAAATATTGAATAAGTTGCTTATATTTTGCACAGGCTTTTTTACTTACCATTTCTATTTTTTATACGTACAAACTTTGTGCTAATTAAATATTTCTTAAAACTCTGCGAATTAAAAGATCTTACTCTAAGATCAATAGTGTCAAGTGTTTCCTTTTACTTTTATGGATAAATGTAGGAAAAAATTGAATTGAATGATCAGAGTGAAACGGGGCAAGTATTGCGATCGTGAAAACAATCGAACACGAGATTTTAATCAAACTTGACATTACTATGATGGAGAAGTCCAAAAAAGTAGGTCCGGCAATTCTGTCTGTTTGTCTGTCTGTCTGTCTGTATATGCGACTGCAGCCCAAACGGCTGGACGGATTTGCTTCAAACTTCATATCTGTGGGATAATCCCTAGAGACGAAATTTGAATTTTCATTCTAACCTCAAAATTAAGGACAGTTTACTTTAGGCCGATTTCTGTTAAAATGGATTTTCTCGAAAATGGCTCTAACGATTTCGATAAAATTTGATATGAGGGTTAGATTGGGAATGTGCTATGAGCTGGCGTACCACGTTTTTCACATAAAAATCGAATAACGGTAATATTGAAAATCAGCTGTTTCTCGGGTAATTGTTCGGCGATTGGGCTAAAATTTAATATTTCTAGGTTATAAACTAAAGGCAAAATAATGGCGTACCAAATTTTGGAATTGCCACTCCCACTTTTATAAGAATTATTTTTTTCAAAATATTTACTAGAAATGGAGAACAAATTATTTAAGCAAAGTAATAGGCCTTAAGATTTTCTATAATTCACCCAAAAGTGCTATATGGAAACGCCCAGTTTTTATAAAAACAAAATCTTATGAAAACTCCTACAATGTTAGGACTATTATTCCATCGAAACGCGGAATGCCACGCCTACTTTACTGGGAAGAGCAAGACTTGGACCTTAATCCTGATGAAGTTTTACACTTATAGCATTACGGTGCAAGTACGTATGACCCAGTCGTGCACTTTATTTTCTGTTGACATGAGAATGCTAGTCTTTTTGTATTTTTTTTTTCCTTTTTTAGCCGTAATACAAGCATTATGATGTGATTCAAATCCAATTTAAAATTTTGTTATGCGTCCAAAATTTAGCTCCGATTTGTTCCGATGTTCCAGACAATTATTTAACAGACCTAAAATAATGGAGACTTTTTGTGTGGCCCATCTATACAAACTTTAAAATTTAGCCTGCGAGTCATTTTTGTATAAGAGGTAAAATTTAGCGCAGCTGTCTGTACAATTTTTAAATGTTACAACGATCATAAACTTTTTCAAACAAAAAATTCTTGATTTGCACACACAATCTAAAACGTAAGGATTTTTTTTATTGCAGATTAAAACATGCGAACTTGTACATATCTCGGTATCCAATTAACATTGCTCGTTATAAAATGTTGACCCATCAGAAGGAGAGAGCAAACCCTAAAAGGTAAATAACATGATAATGAAAAAAACTTGACGTAGCAGTACGTCCAGTGTTTGATATACCACATATTTTAAATAACTCAATAGGAAAAATATATGTATGTACATAGAAACAATTTTTGTGGACTTACTAGTTTAGTTATCGGTCAAAACCTTGCCAAACAACTTCAAGTTTAAAATTATGTGACACTATTATAAAATGCATATTGTTTGGTATGTTGTTATGATACAATCCCTCTTATAAATTTGTACATGACAAAAAATCTTAATTTAACCTAAGATTAGGAGTAACTGCTCGGATCTGGATAGCATTCATATGTGTTGGGTGCCTTTTATATTTTTATCGGTTTGGCTTGTGTTGTCCATATAAGGCATAAATTCAGTGGCTTGGGTTGACGTCTAAAAAAACAACGATTTGAGCGTGCATTCCGACATTGGGAGTGGGTTTGGTGATAATGAAATTATTTTTGTACGATGCGTGAAGTCATATGTAAGCTCCCTCTTTCCTCTAAGAGTCGCGCCCCGCAGCTTCATACTACTCTAAGAGCATTTGGATCCTATCTATTCTTTGATCCAGAAGTTCACATCTGATTGATCGTGGCTTTCGCTATCTGAGGTTAATGAAAACAATGGCTAAGACGATAATTGCGATTAATATGTTAACATGTCGAAGATTGGACCCTTCTTAGTAGTTTCATTTTTTATACTTTTCGCGATGTCGGTGTTTTTCAACTTCATTTCTTGGCCCAAGTTTAGATGCATTGATTTGTTTCGTATCTGTCGGAGATAGGCTCGGATTAGACCTAAAGGATTATCATAATTCTTCCAGTCTATTATGACGTTGGTTTCCAAATTTACAAGATATGTATGTGCCCTCTATCGTTTCGTGGTTGACAGAGTGTTCGCCTGAACTCAGTATTAATCCATCCTAGATAACTTCGAATTCTTTGTTGCGTTTCTTGATCTTGTCGCATGATGTTGTCTTCTGGTTGAGGAGATCTCCCATACATGTCTGGTTATTGGCAAAGAGTATTTTCTATTTTTACTTGCACCTATACCTACATATAGGGCAAGTATTGCAATCGTGAAAAAAATCGAACTCGAGATTTTAATCAAACTTGACATTACTATGATGGAGAAGTCCAAAAAAGTAGGTCCGGCAATTCCGTCTGTCTGTCTGTCTGTCTGTCTGTATATTCGACTACAGCCTAAACGGCTGAACGGATTTACTTCAAACTTCATATATAGGGTCTGTGGGATATTCCCTAGAGGCGAAATTTGAATTTTCATTCTAACCTCAAAATTAAGGGTAGTTTACTTAAGGCCGATTTCAGTTAAAATGGATTTTCTCGAAAACGGCTCTAACGATTTCGATAAAATTTGATGTGTGGGTTAGTTTGGGTATATGCTATAAGGTGGCATACCACGTTTTTCACGAAAAATTCGAATAACGGTAATATTGAAAATCAGCTGTTTCTAGGGTATTTGTGTGGCGATTGGGCTAAAAATTATTATTTGTAGGTTATAAGACAAGTGCAAAATAATGGCATACCAAATTTTGGAATGCCACGCCCACTTTTATAAAACATATTTTTTTTCCAAAATTTTTACTAGAAATTGAGAAAAAATTATTTAACCAAAGTAATAGGCCTTAAAATTCTCTATAATTCACTCAAACACCCTATCTGACCACGCCCACTTTTTATGGGCATTTTTATAAAAACAAAACATTGAGTAAACTCCTACAATGTTATGACTATTATTCCATCGAAACGCTGAATGCCACGCCTACTTTACTGGGAAGAGCAAGACTTGGACTTTAATCCTGATAAAATTATACACTTATAGCATTACGGTGCAAGTACGTACGACCCAGTCGTGCACTTTATTTTTTTACAAGTGCTTATTGTTTTAAATTTTTTATTACATTTTTCTATAACATGTTTTTCGTCTAATCGAACCACAGCTCTGGTTTCGTATAATATACAATTTTTTAATATTACCCTATATTTAATAAAAATGACAATTACTTCTCTTTTCTGAAGTATTTTAATTGTCAGTTGAGTCTGTCAATGTATAACCCTTTATAATTTAATTTTTCAAGATTTTACTTATATCTTCTTAAGATTCCTCTACCTAAAATGTCGAACTCATATTCGAATATTTAGAGAACAACCAAATCGGTTAAAACATAAGATAGACAATTTATTTTTCGAAATTAAAATATGTATTTGAAATATTCTATGTATTCAAAATTATTTTTCAGTATTTGGCTTGGTGACAAACTGACTGGTTGTAGAATTTTTATTTTAATATGCGTTGCTAGGCAACAATATAAGTATAGTAGTAGTATAGGGATATACAGATAACTTTCCTTGGTGGTATTAGGACGAATTTTAATTGTGTGTGTTATTTTGATTTTGCCTCACAGAAAAACATGAAAAATTTAATTTTTGTATTGTTATGAACAATTTTATATATTGGAAATCTGGTTCGACCGTTAAATAACTGTAGAGTACTACAGTAGTAACGTTTTCTAGTTTGCTAGCTTCAAAATGTAAAAAGTAACAGTAAATCTTTTTAATTGATATAATGGCAGTAGTAAAAATGGACTCCTGCAAAGGGACTTGTTTGTTTTTTTCTCTTTTTCCTAATTTAGTTTACCCTTTTATCTAGTATAAGTAATATTTTTTATTAATAAGTAATATTCTGAAATTAAGTTGAAGAGAAAACATAGTTTAAACGAACATAAGCATTTATTTGATTTGTACCAATGAATCAAATTGGTTATGAATGATGAAAAAGTTAATATTACATAGTCAAAAGAAATACATTTAAAGCTATCCATCTAAATCCCGAATAGTTGACACAAAATTTCAGTGCGTCCATATTAGTGCAAGTGGTTCCAAGTTCAATACTCAGTCAACGTCTAACATATTTTTCACGGTCTCATCTGTCGAAGCTTCTCAAATAACAAATTTCTAATAGTAATGCTCTATCATTACTTAAGTTGTGAGAAGCTAGACCCTGAATACCATAGACCTGAGACCAGAGTTATAGTGCAAATTATAGTGCAAAGTAAATTCAATGATGCATTTTCTTATCCGGATATTACTTTTGTCTATTGTGCTGATAATGATCTGATTAAAGATCAGCTATCCATGGTTTTCCTATAAAACTTGCATATGTACATAAATCTACATATGTATACGCCAATATGCATATTAAATGTACTTGCTTCCTGATCTCCACATAACTTCGTCGACAGTGATAAACATTTGAATCAAAAACTGAATTTTTCACTAAAAAGGTGAAATTTACGTTAAAAAAGAGTGTAATAAAATGCAGTGGTTATCATTAACTATGGAATGAATGATGTGTTTTTTCTCCTTTATCAGATATGTACATGAAATGTGCTTTTAACATGTTACCGATAATTTAGTTTGAAAATATTGAAACTAGTACGTGAAACTCATTATGAAAGAATGAATAACCAATTTTATCAATTTTCAAACACTAATACTCGAAAATAAAAAAGAGTTATTTTGATCGGTCACATTCGAGATCTATTGATTACCTTTCCAAAGAATCTAATTTCATATTACACACATTGGAGATCTATTCATTACTTTTCCAAAGAATCTAATTTCATATTACACCAACGAAAGTTGGTTGCGGAATTTTCAGATTAAACTCACATTGCAGATAAAACTCTATTCTTTAATATGTAATACCTACCATTTAAATCGGTTCAGAATTCGCCGGATGGCAAGGGAAATCGATTGCTCATTTTTCGCTTTCTTCGTGCTTTTTGGGTAGAGGGCTCATAATGCCTAGCAATTTTGAATAAGCATCTAAAGAGGTGAGGATTTTCATTCGCGTCAATGTGTACACATTCCGTTTCTTTGTTTGTAATTGAGGTCTCGCCAATTTTTTGTTTTATTTGCATAACATATGTATGTCGCAATTCGTAACGTATTGTTCGAATTCTTTAGTCATAGTTGGCCAGCAATATTTATAGATTATCTCTTTATTTTTTTTTGAAATAACTAGTGCTCTCCAGAAATCATTGTGTAAAGAGATATTAAACTTACATCCCTCTTTCCCTCCAAAAACCTATTTGTTTACATTGTTTTTGTTGTAATTCGCTTCTCGTCTGTGAATACGTGTGAGCATTGTCAAAAACCTTTGGGGCTTGTCTAAACTGCACTCAATAGATGTCAGCACTTAAAAATGGATTTCGCTGAATGTAACCCCTATAAGCTATGGTGAAACAATAAATTTTGATAACTTTTTAACAAAAATTGATACTGTCAATGGTTGGCAACAACAATTTGCTAGTGGCGACGAAGTGAATACGTTTACGGAAGTGCTTACATAAAACGGAAGCATTCAACTTAGAAATATTGTTCTGTTACTAGAAATATTGTTCATTGGAAAGAATTCTGTAAAATCAATTCCAAATGAAAACTAATGATAGTTTTTGATTTATTTTCAAAGGCTACCGGAAAATTTAGTTGATATATTGTGCGTTGTTGTTGTTATGGGTGTAGTGTGGTGTTATGGTTTTTTGTTAGGTTCTATGTTCCATGTCTATTCTTTTGACTTCATTTTCTGTTCTTTTCTAAACACTGATTTTGCGTAAGACTAGCTTACGTTCCTTTATTAAGAAATGACGTACTGAATTATTATTCATTGATTAGGTCTGTGCCTTTACGTTTTGCACTAAAAATCATAAATTCTCAAAGAGAGAGGTAAAAATACGAACGCTTCACTTCAAAATAACTAAAATCTGAAAAAAAGAACAATATTTGAAAAGAATTTGACAAATCGTACACCACAAGCAGTGGGCGCGTTCCGATTTCTAGGCACTACATTTTGAGGTAAGGCCTAACAAATGAAACGGCAAACTGTCAAGTCTCACACCTCGCATCCTCATTTCCAGGTTTTACTTTAGACAAAGTGTGGACTGTGCTTGTCAAGGGATCTGACTGATAAATATATTTATATGAAATTGGAACCTGTAAAGAAGGCTTAATTGAAAAAATAGGCGATAATAAGAACAAGGACCCTTAACTTATTCTAAAAATTTCTGCTTCACTTACAACCTTGGACGGTTATTTTAATATAAAATTTTAATGAAAACACAGCGCACATTTATCAAATAATCATATCCTCTTATTGTATCAATTCGACGTTCCCTCCCCTCCAATTTATTTGGAAACTAATTTGTTTATGTATTGCACATAATCCATTCGAATTATAAATCAAAGTCAAACAATACATAAAGTATTGCCGATCAGCTGATTCTTCACACTTCAAAAACTGACTTAAAAGTAAGGGAGAATTTTTTTGCCTCCGAATCCAGTCCACTACCTCCAAAAAAAATCGCCTTACTTTTCAGTCAAATTTGAGTCTTTACACCAATCAGAAACGTTTGATAACTTTTTTTTAAATTCCATTCTTAAGATATCGTTGAAGGAGTAGTTTTTGTATGGTTTTGTTAAAATAATTAGCAGTTTGCCTAAATCTTGAGGAAGTGCATTTCTTGCTCCTATTAATTGTGTCCTTTATTCTAATGACTTCTTTCGGTGATCGTCATTAGGAAATTATGATGTATTGTGATTTGTTACATTCAATGATAAAACCATTAAGTGATTTCCGCAATAAACATACAGAAAAATATATACATCCTCAATACAGTATTCGTACAATCAATTGAATTCTTCGCTTTGCATATTAAAATAAATCACACATTTCGTTAGCATCAGATGTCAAACAACAGGTTCAACATGTCAATGAACTGACAATGTAGCCAGGCACTTACTCAATGATTGCTGGTGCTCCCGAGAGCGTTTGTTTTTTATGTCACAAATTGTTTCGGACGTCGTCAATGTAACAATGGTTTACTATATGTATGTAACAATTATACTCAGTTTTTGGTGGAAATGCAGTACCTACGTCTTTCTTGAACCGTGTAGATTCCCTTTTCGATGAGAATCCGTTGAGCAAATTGGTTTAATGGTCTGTTGACTAGCTCTATGTAGGATATTCACTACTTTCAGCAGAGTGCTGGAAGTTTTGACGTGACAGTGCGTAAGCTACAAAGTTGTTCCTGGCTTGTATACAATTTTAAGAGCATGCTCCAAAAATGCCACATTTTCATCTTCGCGTTCGGATTACGTGTCGAAACTGCAAACGTCTGTGGTTGATGGTCGATGTGTTTTTTCAAATTAGTGACATCATATAAATAAATTTTAATATTTTTGGGATCAAAAACAGTAGCGTGCAACTTCTTTTCGTTGATGGGGTAATTCGTTTCTGTTTTACTAAGAGTTTTAGAAATTAATGTAATCGCTTGGTTATCTTGTGAGAGGACGGCTCCTATGGTGTCGTCCGAGGCGTCCGTTATCAGGACAAACTTTTTCGTGAAGTCAGGTTGAGTTAATTCTGTTTCTATGATCAAGTAGTCTTTGCTAGTCTTAGATGTCTTTTGGTAAATGCGTGGTACTCGGTTGTAATGCTCGTTGTTCCGTGTATGAAATTTCATGAGATTCTACTCGTGACGTGTGTTTATTTAAAGCGAAGTTCGCACAACATCGTTGATTTCCAAATCTTCTCCCTTTGCGAAAGCGCTAGGCAAATCCTGTGGATTAGCCAAAAAACAATGTGGGACAATTGACCGTTAAGGCCAGATATGAATACTCTCAGTGTGTTATTCACTTCTACTGTGACCGGCGATTCAGATCCATAAAACTTTATAATTTTATTGGTTAGGAGTGTGAGTTTGTGACTGATCCGATTGAAATACTCTACGACAGACATATATCCCTGTTTTCATCAGCGATCTGTTCTTGATAGTCTGTTAATGTACATGTGTACCTGTCGTATTTATGAGAAAATTCGAACTCGAGATTTAAATTAAATGACTACAATGAAGAAGCCCATAAAAGTGGGTCCGCCTATTGTGTTCATCTCTATGGTCGACTGGATGACCGGGTATTTTTTCCAACTTTATGTGATTCTGTAGGACAGAGCAAATCTACAATGTCTACAATATCTACATGTTGCTTTTAATCAATAGTCACACAGAGATGATAAATAGACAAGGAAATAGAAAGACGGCAGGATAAAAAAACAAAAAAATTATTTTTGATTACAGCACAGTCTGTTGCGCTAAAAAAAAACACAAATATTTGTTTATATATTTTTTTTTAAACCTTCACATATGAGTAACGCTAAGTAATTTTTTGTTATTCTGATTAAAATGCGTATATCGTATTCTCTTACTTTTCATTTTACTAGATATTTTTCATTTTACAAATATTGTAATATAGATTTTAAGGGTCGTCAGTCCTACGAACTAGTGGTCGGGGAACTACCGATTCTCGATCACAGCGCAATCAATAGCCCTACACTCTTATAGTGGATGGAAAATAAATTTTTTCTAACTATTTTGACTAACTTTCATATTTGAATCATTCTAATCAATTGCAATCAGATGATATAGCGTATTGTTTACTTAAATTTGTAACAACGGTACTTTACTCATAGCTACTTTGGGAAAAAGTCAATTTCCGAGAAAATGGCTCCAACGATTCAGTTCAAATTTTAGGGGTAGTATGAAGATGTGTAACACGGTGGCGTACCACGCTTTGGTCAAAATATGTTATAATGGTTTTTAAGACCAATGTGGCTAAAAGCCGATTTAATCGAAAACGGCTTCAACGATTTTGCTTAAGTTTTCACATAAGATTAAATATATCACAATTTGACCAAAAGTATTGGTTTGAAAAAAATGATTCATTCATTGACAGAAAAAGAGATATAGTATCTATCTCATACTACAATCTGTCTTTCAAGTAATCCACAATCTATATTAGATTGGTTTACTTCTTAATCGTTTATTCTCGTTCGTAGACGAGATGTATTGACAACGTGAACTACCTAATGGCATAATATTTATACTATAAAATATTATTGAAAAATAAGAACCGTGATCGCATTGTCTTGTCCTAAATAAAACAACAATATTATGAAAACTATAAACGTTTGTTCATACCTGAGTGAAATAAGTATTGACTTCGTGATTGTATAATTGTATGAAGATGTGTAACACGGTGGTGTACCACGCATTGGTCAAAATATATTATATATAAAATAATTGCAATCATCAATTCTTTCAAGTGAACTGAACGGATCAAATCAAACATGATCGACACAGCTCTAACTTTTTGGACAATCACTCATCAATGTTTGAGGTTTTGAGAAAAAATGTCTTAGAAGAAAGAAAAAAAGTTTCAAAAATATTATTGTACGAATTCTGTGTGCAATTGCGATTATTGTTAACAAAATATACCCCAATGGCTATGAAACAATGTAACTTACTTATTTAGGTGGCGCTACAGTCCGAGATGGACTTGGGCCTTAACCAACAAGTCATTCCAGTTAGTTCGGTATTTGGCTAACTGCCTCCAGTTGCGCACTCTAAGTTGATTGATGCCCTCTTCCACTTATGCGCGTCAGCTAAGGTGAGGTCTTATCTAGTGCGTAAACGCGATCGAAAATAATCCGAAGAATTTTGCGCTCAAATCTCTGATGTTATATTGTTGTCAGAGTTTATAGCGGAATCGAGGCAGACGAAATCCCTAACTACCCCAAAGTTATAGCTATTTGGATATTGCTATCCTCATTCTGGTCGGTTTAACGGAAGTCTGATTTTTCACCGTACAGATTTAACGCTTCGTTGTGTCTGTCAGGATTTGGGTTATCGTTGCCGTTTAATAGTCTGCTAAGTAGTTTCTCCATATCCTCAACACCATCTGTGACTCAACTATAAGGTTTCCGTGTTCATATCTACAGGTTTCTGTTCGGGTCTTGTTGCCTTGACATGTTCCTTTTGTTTGTAAAACGTCCGAACGTTGCTCCTAGAGTAGCACATCTCAATTTCCCCGATCACTCGGTTCTCGATGTTTTTCTCTCCTCTTTTCTTCGTAATGCTCAAGCACTTTTTTAGAGATTTCTCCATCATAGTAATGTGAAGCTTAGATCTCGCGTCTGAAATTGGTCAAAAATGCTATGTATTTGTCCTAAAGGTATGTAATAAAGTATACATAGTAATGCAATTAAAAACAAAAGGTACTTGATTGCACAAAGTCCTTGCAGTATACCTATAGGCTAGGTAAGAGGATTTAATAATTAATTAGAGTTTTGAAAGCAAAATCAAATTTTGATTGCAATAACACGAAATTAAATTGCAAAATATTTATTCCAATCCACAAAAAATATGCTGCTTTGTTTACATAAGCATTTACGTAATTCCACGGTTTATAGAAATAAAGTGCACGTACTTGCACCTAATGCTATAAGTGTAAAATGTTATCAGGATTGAATAATAGTCATAACGTTGTAGGAGTTTACACAATGTTGATATCAGAATTTTTCGTGAAAAACGTGGTATGCCACCTCATAGCATATACCCAAACTAAACAACATGTCAAATTTTATCGTTAGAGCCGTTTTCGAGAAAATCCATTTTAACTCAAATCGGCCTTAAGTAAACTACCCTTAATTTTGAGGTTATAATGAAAATTCCGATTTCGCCTCTAGGGATTATCCCACAGACCCTATATATGAAGTTTAAAGCAAATCCGTTCAGCCGTTGAGGCTGCAGTCGTTCATACAGACAGACAGACAGACGAGATTGCCGGACATACTTTTTTGGACTTCTCCATCATAGTGATGTCAAGTTTGATTAAAATCTCGAGTTCTATTTTTTTCACGAATGCAATTCTTGCCCTAAAGGTATATGTAGGTGCAAGTAAAAAATATTTATTTAAATCCGAATTTGCCTTGATATCAAATTTTTATTTCTTAATTTACAATTAAGTATGATATAACCTCTTTATTTTTCTTTCATTTATTAGGTATGAGAATTTGGTCAACGGAGTGAACAAGTTTGACATGGACGGTCTTAATTCCATTAAGTATGATATTTATAGTTTTAAGGAGTATCCTATTTTCACTTGGTATTTAGCGGAACTAAAAATGTCAGATCAAAGATGATGTAGTTAACATAGCAATTTAAGTAAAATATTTCTTGATTTAAAGTTAAGCTATAATAAAAAGTTGTAAATAGAGAACCATTTTTTTTTTAAATATAAACTAAATCGTTATTTATCTCAAAGTTATATAAATATTTTTTTTTCCTTTTCAAATATGTGTACTCCATTTAAGGTGTACTACATTGGAACTAAGGGTAATCCAGAAAGATAAACCTAGCCTTCGTAATTGTTAAAATATTTGACCCGAAGAAATTCATTCATTCTCAAAAAATCGTACGTTGTATACCTTCTTATATAGTTTTCTACACTTATGAGATTTGAGTACAATCTGCATACAAAAAAAAATGTACTCTATCCTAAGGATGTATGTACATATGTCAAAAGTCTTCATAATTGATTTCTGGTAAAAATATGAAAATATAAAGTGGTTGGCCAAATTATCATGGGAATGAACGTCAACGAGCAAAAGAAACTAAAACCAGTTAAATTAGCTTATCATTCAAAGACCTTCGGATCTGCACGTGAAATGCTCGGACCCTTAACAGACCACGTGCAGCCATACAACTAGCAGAGGCCCTAGACTACTATAATGCAAATATCACTGCCATCAAAAACGTGCGATGGGATGGGCTGGACAAAAGGAAGATGAAAAACGGTGACATTAAATACAGCGATTTCTATAGGGAGCATTAGCAGCACTTAATTGAGAATTTGTTGTAAGCGGCAAACTTAGGCAAGAAGTCTTGAGCTTTCGACACGTAAGTGAGCGTCTTATGACAATCCGTATCAAGGCTAAATTTGTCAACATAAGCCTAATATGTGTTCATGCGTTCATGTCGGCAAAATCTACGAGCTATGCGTTGTGTATGAAGTGAAAATCGTCCTAGGCGACACCACGTCTGCGAATGAATTTAGGCTTATTGTCTTTGCGGCGGGGCAAAATGTCACTATAGCAAGCACACGGTTTCCTTATCTTAATATTCATAAGGGAACATCATGAAACGGTTAGCCAAATTGATTACATTCCGATCGACGCAAAATATGCCTCCAGTATTCTGGATGTCCGATCCTTTCGAGTAACTAACACTACCTTGTCGTAGCTAAGGTACGAATCGGGATTTCCCAAACGTCACAACAAAGAACATTTTCTGTGAGAAGATTTAACGTCGATAAGCTGCAATCGCAAGAGACTGCCAGAACCTTTGCCGATCGCATTTTCCGAAATATCCTAACGTGTCCTGTGCCGCCAGCATCAAGTGCCGACAGCATCGAGTGCAAATAAAGCGTCGCTGCAAAGAAGGACATGTGTTGCTCGTGAGCTCGACGAGCACAAGAGACGGGAAGAACATCGGCTTCTCTGGGGAAAAGAGAAAGAGCATGAGAAGTGCATGATCGAAGATGCTGAGAGATTATAAAATAAAAAAAAAAATAAATACTTGGCGCTACAGGCCGATGGGACCCAGGGCCTAGCTTCTCACAACCATTCGTGTTGTGCGTGTTATATTCTTTACACGAATGGAAGGGGCCTACTGTTTAATGCCGTATCCGAAGGGCAGTTTGTTATTTGAGAAGCTTTCTCAGGACAACTGTACTCTCGGATGTTTGTCAGACGCTCGCGAGAGGTGGGGCCGTGAAAAACTTTTTAGGTGTTCCCCGACTAACCAACGCACTAACCACTGAGCCACGGCGCTGAGAGATTATACTTCAGAAATAATGTACGGTAGCTTTACCAGCTGGTAAAACAGAACGTGTCAGGCCAACAAGACCCGTACAGAAGCCTGTAGAGATGAAGATGGAAACCTCGTAGTAGAGTCACAGTCTGTGCTGAGAATATGGAAAAACTTCTTCTGCAGACTGTATAACGGCGACGGACCTGATGACTTGCCAGCTGAACTGTTCAAAGCACCTCAAAATGACCTGGTAGAGAACATACACCAACTCATTTCTCATATTTGGTCAGATGAGTGTATGCCTGGTGAATGGAACCTCAGCACCGTTTGCCCAATCCACAAGAAAGGAGACCTCCTCAACTGCGCCAATTACAGAGGTATAAGTCTCCCCAACATCGCGTATAAGATCTTATCTGCCATTCTGTGTGAACGTCTGAAACCCTTTACTTGATTGGGCCCTATCAGAGAGCTATAAACTCGTCAGATTTTGCAGAATGACCATAGAGAATTCTCGCTGCTCCATCAAGGTCGGTAATGATCTGACCGAGACCTTTGATGTCAAAAAAGGATTTACTCAAGGTGACGCGCTGGCAACATTTTTCAAAAGTCCGTGCATCTACCAGCGTACGCCGACGACATTGGTATTATGGGCAGAACTCAGCGAACTGTCACTGCGGCGTTCGCTAGTATTGAAACGGAAGCTGTGGGTTTAGCGGTAAACGAGGGCAAAACCAAGCATATGCTGTTAACGAGACGCACAACTTCGACGAATTGGACAGAACGTTACAATCAAGAACTACAACTTTGAGGTAGAAAGGGACTTTATCTACCTCGGCTTTGCTATAACCTTCGAAAACAACACTTCAGCAGAAATAAAACAAAGAATAACCCTTGCCAATCACTGTTTCTTTGGGCTAAGAAGCTCACCAGAGTCTTCGAATCAAACACGGAGGGACAGCGCAGTAGAGGAGGTACTCGAACTGTAGCGCCAACTAAGTAAGTAAGTTATCTTATTATTTGCCATATTTCATGCACTCCGTCAGTACTGGCAGAAACACCGTTCTCAAATCACATGAATGAATAACTCTTTCGCTCATTATTTAGCTACTCTCCTTACATGAAAACGTTGTTTCCGATAGGGCTAGCGGAGTGCATTTACTTTTCTCAGAACGTTTTATTTCTGACATATTTTGTTCACTTTTCTCCGACTTTTGGAGAGTGTGCATACCGAAGACTCAAAAATGTAATTCTCTGTGGAGGTAGGTAGAAGTGTTTTGTTCTCAAAATGTTTCCCTCCATACATTTTCTTGATTTTTTTCTAATCATCACAGAGTCAACACCATGCGTAAAGAGTTTAGAGTACCTGTTCACCTATTGCACATTGCACCGCGTGCTTTCTAAAGTCACGCGATTAGTGCGTGATTAGTGTGCACATATTATGCTGATGTTCTGCAACGTGGCCTTGATGCGGATCACAGCAAGACGATAGCTGATCGGCTTAAAGTAAATTATCATTGAGTGTAGCCGATTTCCAACGACGAATCCGCATCCCAACATGTGGAACTTGGGTGGCAGCTGTAATAAACGTCGCAATTTTTCCGTTTTTGGATACCTGATCCTATCCATCGTATCTTCTGGATGGCGGTGATATTTGCCTTGTACCGCTTGAGGACAGATTTATGTTTTTGAGCAGAACCAGGGGTTCACAGTGTGCATGCGTTCCAGGTGCATACTCTCGATTCATAGTCCGTAAATAATATCAAGTATTAATTTCTTTAAATTCTATTCGTTTTATTGAAACAAAAAAAAAAGAATAGAACAATGATTGTATTCAATTTAAGGCATATGTATGTAGGGCAAGTATTGGACTCGTCGAAAAAAGAAGTTTCGAGACAATTCTGCCAATTCTGTCTGTCTGTCTGTGCGGTTTTCATCAATTGTAGCCCAAACGGCTGTAACGATTTTGTTTAAATTTCATATTTGAGTTAGATTAGTCAAACGAAATAAAACAGCATACCACATGTTAAACGCGTTAAAATCTACCACAGGGGCTAAGTGGAAACGACTTGTTAGCTATAGATAATTTTATGGGCAAAGATAGACAACTTCCTCTGATGGTGAATGACGTAATTAGAATCAATGATTTTCTTTAATTTCTTTAATTAAATTTCATTTCTTTAATCTTTTATTACCTTGAATGTCGGATTGAATCCGCGTTCATCAATAATATCTGCTCCAAATGAAGTCATTTGAAAGCATCCGTTATAGTTCTGAGTGATCGATAGAAAATGACGTGATTCTGGTGTTTCACCACGAAGTAAAGAATGCAATGGCTCTGGTGGCAAGGGCAATGGTAATAATTTAACCTTGCCACTGAGACAGCACAATCCAGGCGTTACTCCAGCGAACTTCAATGCACCGCAATGGTTGCAAACAACCTCCATTGGGCCAATTTGAATGGAAGGATGCGAGCTGTAGTCAATTGTGCAATCGTAATGAAATGCTTCTCGATTCAAACCAACACTTGAAGCACTTCTTCTTAGGCGTTGAGGTCATAAAAATTCTCCTTGATAATCTTCAGCTTCGTCGGTAGGGGCATGAGCCCATATTATGCTGATAATACACAGCTACGCGATCGCTGATCGGCCTAAAGTCAATCATTGCAGCTGATTTTGCACGACGAATCCGCGTCCCAACATGTCCAATATTTTGTTAGAGCTATGAGAAATGTCGAGAGAAATTTTTAAATTTTTGCAAACCTGGATCGTGATAATATTTGTTTTGTACCGCATGAGGACAGATATAAGTTTTTGAGTAGCACCAGAGGTGTATATTGTCTGCACGTTCGTGACCGTTCCGGCCCGTGATCTTAAATGAAGGGGTCGTTTGTTATTCAAGGCTAATAATGTCTTTCTCATAACTATAGTTGTTTTTTTAATGATAAGGAAGCTACCTTAAGAACACAAACTGTGTATACACTATACAGGGTGGTATATTAATGGCTTGTATGTACATACAGAATCTTAATATCACAGCAAAATTATCAGTAATACAGACGTAAAATTCGTAATTAATTTATTTCATTTTTCTTAGTTGTTTTTACAAATATGGCATTACGAGAAAAAATTAAATTATAACGTTATTAATATCAATAAGTAGTTTTATTTATAAAAAAAATATACTTTTTATTGTTTTAATTCGACATTTAAAACATTTTTCAAATTGTTAATGTGGGCTTATAAGTGTGAGCTTCATTTTTCCTTGTTAATAATAATATTAAAATGACCAATATAAAAAGAAAAAATTACAATTTTTGAGTATTAATACACTGTATCATTTTTTCATTGTTAGATGACTCTGAGGAAGATCAGCCCACAGAACGTTCCAAGGCAAACATGTTTTATTTGAAAGAAAATATAGTTTTCGAAGTTATAGCAATAAAAGATATAATAGAAGATAACAATAAAGCATTGTAAAAATAACGAAATCACATTATGCTGCATGGCATTGCGCAACAAAGTGGTAAACAAACTGGCACAACTGCAGCTCCTGATTTACTTGAGCTTTTTGATTTATAACCGGATTCATACTCGTACATTCCAGATGCTTTGGCGTATTTTCCCTAGATTTAAGAAGTGAGAGCAGTAAAGGTAACCGACATTTTAAACAGATTTAAAAGATATTTAAAACATACAGAAGCAGCATAACCGCCAGCACTACTTTCTTCTTTCTTCGAAATCCACTCATGGCCGGGTGGATAGTAGACTGCTGGACCCGCTTTATTAATGCTTGGTATAGTTTGCTGGTTGCTTGTGGCCAGAGCTGTCTCAATTTCCCTTTTTGGACGGTGATTAGTATCAACAAGTTTGGTATCAATGTTGTCCTTTATAAAAAAGAATAGCATAAGAAGAAATAACTTCACTTAGATCTATTACTTACGCTGCCAAAGGAATCCAAGAGCTCGTTTAATCTTGCTGGCGGATTGCCACTTTTATCAGGGTAAACTACGCCTTCGACAGGAAATGGAGGAGGTTGTGATGATGAAGAATCGTAATTTGGACCGCGTCGAGAGTTCATTGTAGACGATGAGTATTTGTATGTAACGTTAGTTGGATTTTGAGGGCCGTATGAATCTCTTGGATATTCAATGGTGACATTTGAAGGTAAATTATCGTTAGGTGGACCATGGAGTGTGTTCACGGTATTGGTAGATTCTCGGTAATAATAGTTGTGTGTAGGACCAGTTGGGTGATGTGGGGATTGTTGGGGACGTGAGGGTAAGAGTGGTGCTCCCTGAATGGTGCTATTATTATGTTCAGTTTTATTTATATTATACACGATTGTTTTGGTTGTAGGTTGAACTGGCTGTGGAACGAGATTGTTTCTTTGCGTGACATATTCTTGTGAGTCATTTATTTCATATATGCGGTTTGTGGTATTATGTTCCACTGTTCTTTCTGGTCTGTCTGGCCTATCCACCTTAGAAATATTATGGCTGTTAAGACCATTCGTGGTATTATAACTTTCTGAATTATACACCACTGTCTGTGGCAGAGTTGGCTCAGATATGAATTCATTATTTGAAGAATTATAAACGTTATTTTTGTACAACATGGTTCTGTTAATGGTGTTGTGATCTGATGGGATTTCGTAGGTATACGTACGTACAGTTGTTGTCACTTTTGTTCCAGGTATGGGCAAGATGTCATCAGAAAGTGTAAGATTTTTTGAATCGTTTTCTAACAATGTCGGTACGAGCACTTTATTTTCGGAATGGGACACATTATTTGTTTCAAAAACACTAGATGTATTTATGTTTGCCGAAATAGTTTTAGCTATGGAAAAATGAAAACAGTTACCTTTACTTTATATTAATAGATCTTACTTGTATTATAACTTGAGGGATCATTCCGCCTAATATCCTTAATTGCAGAACTTGAACCATCCGTCGAGTTAAGAGTATTATATTCGCTTATGTTTTCTACTTCTAATGGTAACTTATGGGATTTGACTACACGAGTTGTTTTTGTAACTGTGCCGGTGGGCTCTCTAAAAATAATACACGTCGCAGAATTTTTACTAAAAACAATAGAAATTGTATTCATGACTTACATTGTCCTATAGCTTGTAACCGAAGAGTGTATGTCTATGAAAATAAATCGTTTGAAAACATATTAAAATTTAAAACAAGCAATGATAAATATAGGGGTATACTCTTGTATACATATGTATGTATGTATGTACATATGTGTGTACATACATGTGTACATTTTAGAAGAAAATAACAATCGCATTTAATATCTTAGATTGCCTTAATTATTGTTTTAGTTATTGTCCTCAAGACTATATCTAATTGCAATTTTTTTTTTATTTTTTACTAAGGCATGAAGCGTGTCAAAAGGTGTACCAAAAGAAAAAAAAAGACAATTTGTTGTTCTGCTTATGAAATCCTGCCAAATCATAAATCGATTCTTATCGATTATTATCGAGATTGTAATAAACAGAGCGTTTAAAACTGGAATCGCAACATTTCCCAAAAATCAATACTTTAAAGTAATAATAAACCTTAGCTCTATAAAAAACTAAAAGGGTGATATGATGAAAAACATCTGGGAGCAGAATTGAACGGATTTACTCAGTAAAACACTTAATTTGAATGTGTTCATGGTAAAAAACAGATATCTTAGAGTAGCGTGTGGTTAAACTAAGCTCATTATTCTGCATAATCTGTGTAATTTATCACTCATGCAATATTTCCACTTTAGTTGTAAGACGAAAGGGAAGTGAACTATGAAATCCGATTGACGGGTACAATGTAGGCTGGCTAAACTTCAAGAAAAAATAAATAATAATACTATTTGTCGGGACAGGTCTGGGGTATCCAGAGCCTAGTTTCTCACAACCCTTCGTGTTGTGCGAATGCTCAATACCGTATAAGAAGGACGCGTTTTTATTTGAGAAGCTTGCTCATGACAATTGTACTCTCAGATGTTCGTCAGATGCTCGCGAAAGGTTGAACCCTGAAATAAATTTTAGGTGTTGCCTTTACATATGTATGTACATATGTACATATATACAATATGACCTAGAAACACCAACATAAAAATTAAGAATCAAACACTACTCTTTCTTCTTGAAAATACAACAATCATTATTAAACTAATTCTAGCAAAAAATGTAGGACGTCTACGCATATACACATGCATGTACAATGTACATATATACATATATCCATAAATATATGTGTTCTTCAATTGCTTACCCTGTTCTCTTGTTTGCTCACGTTCGTTTTTCAAATCTTCCAGGAGAGCATCCAATTGATTGACATTCTGTTCACTATTCAAAAACATGTTTCCATGATTTCCATGATTTCCATCCGTATTCGAGTATTGGTAAGAAGTTTTCTTATAAACGTATTTTTGATCCTAAACCAGATATTATATAAGTACGTTATTTCCAAATATTTACCTTTAATTAATGAAACAAATAATTTACCCGTCCATATTTTGATGGAGAGTCTAGCATGGGTGCCATTACATTTCCGGAAGAAACGTGTTGTAAGTCCATATCGGTTCTAAAATGGCATAATACTACCGTGACTAATTTAGTGTATCAAATAGATATATACATATGTATGTATGTGAATTAATTTCCAAGAATATTACTGGTAATGAGTGTGATTATAAAATGTCGTTAAAATTAGCATATCTACATATGTACATGTATGGATAGATACATATGTACGTATTTGCATATCTCATGAATTAACAATTGATAGCTAGCAAAAAACTATGCTTAATGATGCTCCCTGCTATAATTAACAAACATATATCAAAAGTATTAAATGCAAATGCAAATCAGGTGTAAACCGTATTTTGTCGCTGACTGTAACCATTTCGTAAAATAACAAAATACATATGTACATCCAAAAAAATAGTTTCTTCTCCAATTTATTTTTAATTTTATTATATTACCCGATGGCGTACGCACGAATTTATAATGCGAAACGCAATTTTTCGCGAAAAGGAACACAAAGTACGCAAAGCTGAACATATGGCCAAAGTTAAAAATGTTTATTATGCATCCACGAATGATCTCATGAAAGCAACGTTTCATCTAAACCTGCTATTTTAGACGAGGCGCATACGGGTAAAGGAAACGCTGTATCGTTAACGAGATGATGTGATTTTTTTTAGTGAACCCACCCAAATTGTGCACAAGAAATTTGTATGCGGGGGCTAACCACAAGTGTATTAAATGAAATCGAAAACAAATAGGTAAATGTAAAAATGATCTCATTGAGGTAAAATAAGCCATATAAATAAATATTATCAATGTACATATGTATAACACACGCTTCTTCAACACATGCAAATAAAAAAAAAAAAAAAACACAAAAAATAACACGTAGGAGGGAGTAAAAACACAAGTAGCTATATAAAAACCACTGGAAATTAAATTTTCTCAAGAACAAATCTATAATTAGTTCACTGTCAAGGCTTTGGTTCGTTAAAAATGTAATATTTGCTACTCCACAATATGCCTGAGAATTAAAAACTAGTCGAAGATGAAAATTATTTTCCTAAAATGTGCAAGTAAAAATTGCGTAAAACTTTCTTCTAGTGAACTCTACACATCTGAATTGTGAACACTTTGGCGTTGACAACCAAGGCCGTAGTGTGTACATACTTGGAGATTTAAGATGAAAACTACAAATTCTACAACGTACTTAATCGAACGTAGATACACTGCAGCAGTCGGTGCTATACTGCCTTTGCAGTAAATCCAAAAATAAACCCAACCGATCGAACTTTACGAACTCGATCGCACCGCAACATGTATGAATAATTAAAAAAGCTTTACGTATAGTGATGAATGCTTACAAACATGTAAGTTGTATTTGCTGCCCACGACTTTAAGATAAAAGCTTTTATTATTTTTGTCTTTTTTGGAAAAGGACTGATGAGGCACTTGTTATTATTCAATCAAATATTTAGGTTATTTTCTTAACAACAAGTCTAAATGCAAATATCGCCATTTTCTGGACATTGTTTATTTTCATTTGATTTGCTTTTGATGTATTGGGTCGTGGGTGCGGTTAAAGAATGTTATTAGAAATGGAAAGCATAAGAAGCCGAAGTTCAATGCACAGGAAGCTGCCCATGCAAATTCTAATAAGAAGTTTGGTTTTGAATTTCTGGAAAACGATGACGAGATTTATGTTCAACTGAATATGTGTGTATACTCATTATAAACAAAAAAAATTCTTCACTAACTCTGAATGTTTTGGGCACATCTTAATAAATCACATTGCTATAAACCGATTTCATGACATACGGAGTATTGAAGATATGTGATGCGTCGAGCTATGACGTCGCGGTTGCCTTGACCTAAAATTAAATATATATATTTTTTTTTTGATGCGCTGGAGGGGTGAAATCCTTTATGGATACTCAGTAGCTCGTCCCATGAACTATGAGTTATGCCAGACTCCATGCTAGTTTTACGTGGCTAAAACACCCCCCCATATCTTCTTTGATGGTGTAGTTGCAATTTTGCATGACCTCCTCTATGGTTTTGGCTACTACCACCTCAGCGATGTCATCGGCATATCTGATTATGTCCACCCCTCTTGGTCTCCGGATACGTAGCACTTGGTCATGCATAATGTTCCACAGGGCAGGACCTAGAACTGATCCCTGTGAGACTCTCCTGTGACTCTATATCTTTTTGGCCCTTCACTTGTATCATACTACAGGGTTCTGTATTAAAAATAGCTTTTGCGTATTCGTAGCAGGTAGTACGGTACTCAAATATCCCTAAGCGCTCTCATAATGCAGTTCCAGCTAGCCGAGTTAAACGCATTTTTAACGTCAAGTGTAACTATATCAGAGTATTGCTTTTTTCCTCCTTTCCATCTGGTTCCAGATATGGCTTCGCGTGCAATCTTGCAGACTGCTTGTTTCGCATGGGTGGTGCTCTGTTTTTTCCTAAAGCCGTATTGTCGGTTGGAAAGCCTGTTGGCTCCTTCAATGTATTGGTCAAGTCTGCCGTGAATGATTCTTTCTAGCACCTTTCCTACTGTGTCTTACATACAGAGCGGTCTGTATGATAATGGTTCTTCTGGAGGCTTGTCGCCTTTTGGTATAAGTACCAGCCCTTGTCGTTGTTCAATTCGTCTATTTTTTTCTTTACATGGGATTTCCAGAGAGTCATACCTAGATGTCATACCTAGATGTTTAGCAGTGTTTACGTATTCTACTACATTATTATTTATGAATCTTGGGATGTGCTGAACGTTTTTATTCGTAAAATTGATGTGGACCGACTTTAGGTCATTTAATTTAATTTGCCATTTCTTGGTCCATTTTGAAATATTGTTCACTGCCTTCTGTAGCTTTTTCGTCGCTATTTCAAGTACAGCAGTATCATCTGCAAATGTTGTCATAGTTATTTCTTCACTTTCTGGTAGATCACTGGTAAATAAAAGATATAATACAGGGCCTAGCACACTGCCTTGTGGTACACCAGCTTCTATTTCTCTCAATGTGGAATACTCATCCCCTTGTTTAATTCTAAAATATCGCTGCAATATATAAGATTCTAAAATTTCGGAATATTGCTTTGGTAGATGCTTTTACAATTTATGGATCAGTCCTTTGTGCCAGACTTTATCGAAAGCCTGTGCTATATCAATGAATATAGCAGAGCATATCTTTTTCTCTTCAAATGCTTTTTCGATTCCATCCGTTATTCTATGCACCTGATCAATCGTGGAATGCTTTGTTCTGAAGGCAAATTGATGGTTTGGAATTAGCGATTTTTCTTCGATTATTTTATGCAGACGTTTAATCAACATTTTTTCAAATAGCTTGGGCAATATAGGCAGTATCGATATTGGACGATAGGAGGTAACTTTACTAGGTGGTTTGCCTGGTTTTGGTATCATAATTACCTCCGCGACTTTCCACATGCTTGGTACATACCTTATCCTGAATGCAGCATCTAGTTTCTTTAAACCTTTTCTTGGGTCTTCATTTTCTTTGTTGCCTTCCAGAGAGAATATTCGGTACTAGCATCATTCTTAATATTGGTAAGGTATGTTTTAAGAGACTCATTTTTAAATTCTCTTATCGATCTTTTAAGTTTACTGCTTACCTTATTAAGCATGGTTTTGTCACTTGGCGCCCTTGTTGTTACCAACGTTTTCTAGCTCTTCTCTTTTCTGCAATAATTTCACGTATTTCTTTTGGATAGGAGTTTTGTTGGATTTTTGGTTTAGTTTTAGGTGTTGCAGCCCGTGCATCTTTTTGGATATTGTTGTAAATATCTGCACAGCATCATCTAATTGGTCTTCTGTGTCAATTATCCCTGAAAGTTGGATACTTTCCTCCAAGTTCTCTCTGAAGAAGTTCCAATCAGTCAGTTGATTAGCTAATCGTGGGGTATTTTCTTTGATAATGACTTTGTCGCCAAGTGTTAGAGTATTGTAGAATGATCTGAGTCAAGATCTGGCCCCCCTTCTACTTTTATAGCATTTGACGAGATATTCTTTGTTACGAAAAAGTCGACAAGATCTGGGATTTTATTCCTATCTGTTGGCCAATAGGTGGGTTTTCCCGTTGAGCGATATTTGCCGCCAATTTCTCTTATTGTTTCATATAGTTCTCTTCCTCTCGTATTTGTTAATCTAAATCCCCAATACTTGTTTTTGGCATTAAAATCTCCTCCTGTGATAAATCTATTGCAGAATATGCAATACGTTTATAACTGGGAGAACAGTAAATTGATGCAACTGATATTTGTCCGCTTTTTGTTCTTATATTTATTGATATTCCTTGAATCGAATATGATTGGAATTTAGCTTCTATATGGTGATCGATCGTCTTCTTTATTATAACTGCAGCTCCTCCTTTTGCAGAATTATGGGGATGTGGGGAGTGATATAACTGCATGGGTGTTTGAAATTTGTTTCAAATTTAAAGTGCGTCTCTGACACAAGACATACATATATCTATTTATGTCGAGAATTATTTGAATTTCTTCTTTACGATTCTCGATACCATTAGCATTCCATTCTAGGATTTTTATATTATCCATCATGTTTGTTTTTTTAGTGCAGCCTTTTTATTGCTGCTGTGCCTTTCAAGGAACGATATTCTTTCTAATATAGCTTTATTACTTTTTTCCATGATTTCCATTCTATTTAGGATTTTTTGCATGAAGGTTTCCATATTAGTAATCGGTTTTGTTTTTGTTGTGTTAGTTGATTTTTCAACATTTTTTGATGCAGCTTGTGCATAAGTCATTTCTGTACCAGCCGCTGTCTTTGGTTTTAGGTCTTTTTTGACAATTTCTCTTTTGCCAGTTGAATCTGCTTTGCAACCGAACAGCCTCTGTAGTAAGCTGGATGCTTTTCGTTGCAGTTGGCACATTTTGGAGGTTCTTCTATTTTCCTCATACAGTCCTTAGTATGGTGGTTTCCTGCGCACTTAACGCATCTCGGGTTAGAGCTGCTGTATTTATGTGTATGTCCATACTTTTGGCAATTCTTGCATTGTGGGACTAGTTTTGATTTCTTTAAGGCATGAATCTCTACTTTCATTCCAAGGATATTTTTAATTTCGTGTGTCTTTTTGATATATTCATCGTGCTCAAAAGTAAGCATAAAAATAGGAAGCGGTACTTTGCTTTTATATTTTAGCATTTTGACAGCTACTAATATTTTAAAGCTTTTACTTTTTAAGTCTTTAACTATACTCTCTGGGGAGCATGAAAAGTGTAATTTTTTTTACAACAATCTAATTGGTCTTGTTTGCTTGTTCTCATAATATTACCATTGCACTTTTTTTTGGTTAAGTATTTTGGTAAGTTTTCTATAAGAATCTTTTCCATCTACATTAATTTTAATATCGTTGTTAGTTATTAACATTGTATTTGCTTTAATTTTATTTTCCTCTAATACCTTAATTAGGCTTTCATACTCTATTATTTGCAGTGCAATAATAGGCGGAGGATTAATTGGCTTCTGATTGGTACTTTCTTTGTTAGGAGTATTATCCCCAACTTGGCTGCTTTCTTTTGGAGATGAGACTTTTGGGGATGTACTCATTTTTCGTTTTTTATTTTGATTCCCCTTTTTGAGAGTTTCTTCTGTCTCCTTAAGTAGTTCTTCTTCATCTGTTGAGAACTCGACTACTTTAATTTTATCTTTATTTTTATTTTCGCTATTGAATTGATATTTCAACGCTTGCAACTCTTGCTTTAGATTATTAATTTCTTGAAGCAATGTCTCGTTGAGTTGCTTAAACCCATCTCTTTCTTCGCAGGCTTTTGAATATTTAGCCTCCAGAACTTGTTTTTCATCTGTTATACGAGATGGGGGTGTTCTCTCTACCCTTTTACATTTTCCGAAAGGGTCTTCCTTGTGCAATAAAAAATTAAAAATTTATTTACTTTCCACATTCGTGGGACACATATAAGTTAGTTTAAATGCTACATTTATTATCTGTGCTAATTATTCAGTCAATAAGTCTGCCTTTTGTTGTTTTGCTTTAGCCCAGTTTTCAGTTCCGTTTTTAACTGGCGGAATATATGTCGTTTCAATTTCTTTGTAGCAGCAGCACTGATAAGTGATTTGAGTCAAAATGTGCCACTTCTTCTATATTATGTTAGTTATAAAGAAATCGACAACATCCGGGATTTTATTCCTATCTGTAAGTAGTTTTTTCCGTTGAGTGATATTTAGCGTTTATTCCTTCAATAAATTCGTTAAATGTGTGTATTTGGAATCACTACATCTCTGAACTATGTACATATATGTAAGTGGTATCAGCACTTCCGTAAGATACCTAATAACATGCGTTTGAAGTTTAGCCTATTACAGTTTTAACTCTTAATTTGGTACATCGAATGGTACATATGAACTTATTTTCGAATATACGGAAGAGGTTGTTGAAATCATTTTGATTCAATAAGTATGTAGGAAACACTGTACTACGACTATCGTTATATTGCCGCTGCTGTTTTTTTTTTATTATTACTGCTGCGGTGTGTATTTTACATGATTGATATTTTTCGTTTTATTTAAATATGTGTTTTGAACTATATACAGCATTTTTTTGTGCAGGAAATTTCTTTCCACTGATTTAAGTAAGCTGTCAAATCTGTCAGATCCCTGTACATAATTTGTTGTTGTTTGAATACATTTGCTTTTGACGTCGAACAAGTGGGCGAATTTAGTAGCTTTCCCGTTCATGTACTTTTTGTGATTTTACCACTCTCTAAGAAAATTTTACCTCCACTTCTTGAAATTTGAGAATTTAAGAATTTTTGTGCATAAAGTACTCTCGAATCTTTCTAAAAGGCTCATCTTTAAGCAATACATTTTAAACAAAACTAAACAAAAATACCATGACGGGTTAACACGACTCACGCGTCATCTGTAACAAATTCATAGACAAAAAAGTACCTCTAAATAAATCACACTTTATGATATACAAACATATGTTGGTTGAGGCATCCAGAACAATTGTCCCGTAGTTAAAAAGACCACGGGTAGATTTTCACTTTCGCGAGTGCCACTTGTCGTAATATAATCATACTGAGCTTTGACAGATCTTCATTTGCCATTCGTTTATAAAACATTCGTTCTATTTCACATGATCAAAGGATACACTCTCTAAAAAGTGGGGGCGTCCATAAATGATGTATGGACAAATTGAGACAATTATAATATTGGGCGCGTTTCCAATTCTATGCCTACTTTTTGTGGTAAGGCCTAACTGACTGAAAAGGTAGGTGACAATTCAAGTGTCACAATTCGGATCCTAACTTCCAGTTTTGACTTTGGATAAAGTGTGGACTGCGCTTGTCAAAGGATCTTACTGATACATATACATATTTGTATGAAATAGGATCCTGTAAAGAATGCTTAATTGGAAAAAATACCCAAGGTCTGTTTAAATTTTCTAAGAATTCCTACTTCACTTACAACTTTGGATTTGTATTTTAATATAGAACAAATTAAAACGCAGCACATATTAAGTAAATACTGTAATTTATTTAGAATGTAATTACTTTATTTATTGCACATAATCCATGCAAATAATAAAACATAGCCGAACAATACGTAAGCATAAAAAAAAATACTTGGCGCAACAGGTATTCAATGGGACCCAGGGCCTAGCTTCTCACAACCATTCGTGTTGTGCGTGTTATATTCTTTACATGAATGGAAGGGGCTTACTGTTTAATGCCGTGCAGTTTGTAATTTGAGAAGCTTTCTCAGGACAGTTGTATTCTCGGATGTTTGTCAGACGCTCGCGAGAGGTGGGGCCGTGAAAAAGTTCTAGGTGTTCCCGACTGGGATTCGAACCTCGAACTCTTGCTCCATAGTCCAACGCACTAACCACCGAGCCATGGCGCCCATACGTAAGCACAACCTTACATAAAATATGTATAACTGATCAACGGATTTTTCGAATTTCAAAAAGTGTCTTAAAAAGTAAGGAGAATTTTCTTACCTTCGAATTCAGTCCACTACCTCAAAAAACTGCCTTACTTTTAAGTCAAATTAGAATCTCTCCATCAATCAGAAACGTTTGATTAGTGCGTAGTGCGATTTTATGTAAAATAGTAAAGTTGTGAAAATTGGTCGTGGACTGTCAACCTAGAATCTATACTTCCGTGGTCGTTATTTGATTCCAGTTGATATCTTTACTTCGAAAAGCGAAAAGACTAGTAGCGAGATTAGCGAAAGAAAAGACGACGGTAGTAAATACCGATGTGGTTGTGCAACTGATCTTACAGCTCTTTATTGTTTTCCTAACCAGTAGGTAGTTACCAAGTTAGTAACATACAGTCCTCTTTTAAATCTGTGCCTTTCAAACTGGCAAAGCAGCAAGTCTTTACATCTTCCGTGCGGGTCTTTCCATCTTGATCTTGGATGACGTTTGTTATTCTACCCATCTGCCATTTCTGATGTGGGATGTTGTCTTTGCGAACGATGACCAAACTACCTGGCTCCATGTTTGGACTTGCTGACACTGAAGTGCATTGGCATACTTCGCCGACGATCATTGTTAGAAGTGTGTTTTCACTGTATTTACCCTTCGCCAATACTATTTGCAGCTGATGTTCGGAACAGGCTTGAGGAAAGAACCAATGAGAAGATATTAACTGACTTATCGGCCTCGAGTTCATGAATGCTTCAATCTCGAAAAGTGCCGTTGACAGCTCCTCGAAAGTCATTTTGACTCCAGCCGAACTGAAATACAAATGGCAAAATTGACCGCCACCTCCTAAATCACGCCGAAGTGAGGTGCCGTGTGGGATATAAATTAAAAGTTTACTGCAAAAGTTGGTTATGGTTTTTTGTGAGTGTTTTTTTTTTATCAACGTATTGTGCAATTGGAGAAGTTGTAATGAAATTAATGTCACTTGGAATACCTCTACCACCTATCATCCTTTTTAAGGTAGCAATGAAAGTTTCCCTGCCTTCAGATGAATCGGCTTCGAAGAAAACAAACAAACACCGTCACGTACGATTTGTAGGGTACCCTGCTACGAAAAAAAGCTCTTTATTGTTTTACTAGCAAGTAGTTAAAATATATCTAAAAATAATGGCGAATGGTCTTTATGTAGCGCCAGATTTAAATTTTTTGGCAAGGTAAATACATATATCTAACCCAACAGTTTAAATTCACGACAGATAATTGTTTGCAACTTTTTCAAAGAGAATAGATTGAAATTGAGAATCTTGATCTATTCTTATATTTGTACCAACAACACTGAATTGTGAAACCCAATTACGCTTATGAGATAACTATTTCACTACTTCACTATTTTTAAAAGAAACGGCTTCGGAATACAACTTTTTGCTAGTCTGATTACATCCGAATTCATTTTCAATCAAAAATGTTTTGAAACACTTGTTTTCTATTTCTTTTTATTTTGAGAGAATTTTCGTTCAAATTTGTTGAAGATTGAGGACCTGGATGTGATGTCTTTAAAGTATGTCTACTAAATTTCTATTTTGATACTTTTACATAACTAATATCACATATAAATCCCGCTATGTATTTCAATTCAATTTTTTTTCCTGCGATAGCTCGCGATCAAAGGCGGTATATTTCCTTTTAGCTAAACTTAAGCGTTTTAAACTGAATGTGGGTTATACATTCATATACCTGACCTGTTGAAAAACTGCAGAAAATCCCATCGTTGGGAGGGATCATTGAATGCAATTTCACATTTATCATATCATACGAAATTCTGTTTCTTTTCCTGTTTAGGCCAAAAAGTTTTTATAAGTTGGTGCAATGGTTTACTGTTAGTGAAATTTAAGGTGCACAAAATCATTTTAAAATATATAATGCCAAAAAAACGTTTCCCCTTCTTTTAAGGAGCTGCATCTAGGGAAATCTCTGATCGTTTTAACTTAGAATTGAGTTAGCTGTAGTCTTCATCAGGAAATTTGGGACCATGTGAAGTGGCGAAGCTACAGTCATATAATAAATAATAAATAACAATTTCATTAGTTAGTGGAACAATGTTTTATAGACACATTTTTATAAAAAGGAGTTAACGTTAAAGTGAATATATCTGTCTGGTACGAAAAACGATGAAGTCTTGTGTAAATTTTTCGAGGTGAGACCCCTGGCCCAGTATCGACCGGATAGCACTCCTTTTCTTTTGTATTGTATTTGTAATAAAAAGGCGATCAAAAAAGTTCGATATACTCGTTACAATGTCATATATCCTATCTCCTAGTCTAAAATGTCCTCCTTGTGATGAGAAGTTTACTAGAACCATGATGGGAAATCTATAAGACACTGCAGTTCAACCTTGGGTATCTTAATTAGTTTCAAGATTCGAATAAAGTAGGAATAATTTCTACAAGTTCTACAGACGTTTTTTAGCCATGTCATTTAAGATAGATCTATTGGCTCTTGTTTCTTCTTTTTTTCTAATGTACCCAATTGAAATGGAAATAATAAACGTTTAATAATTACTTATTCCTGAATAATAATTCAGATTTTATTCTTATTTAACAAAGCATGTGTAAAAGTAACAAGGAAAACAAAACAAATTAAATAATATCAACAAATTCATATTGAGCAAAGAGATAGGCCGCAGAAAAAAAAAACTAAATAAATTTTAGACCATAAATATGATGTACAGCTACGCGCCCAAAAACTTTCGCGGAATGATTTCTTAGAAATGTCGGGTGGTGGCATACATTGCGACTCAAACCATTTTCCGATCGCCCCGTTACTCTCCTTAGATATAATGCAAATCTCCACAATGTTATCTTTTCTTGTAGCATTTTCTATATATGATACAGGAATATTCGCTGATCTCTCCATGTATTCAAAATCCTTTTGGTAGAATATATCATTTTCCTTATTTCGAACATAAACTGAAAATTCAGAAATATCGCTCGTTGATGTGACATACCATTTTACTACTACGTGTTCTCCTTGACTGAAATAATAAATAAATTAGTGGTTTTATTGATTAAAATACTTAACGTCTTACAAGGATAATTCTCTGAAACGGATATCTGGTAAAATATCGTAAATTTCCCCTTTATGACTTTCATTGTCTTCAGAAGTACATTGTAAACTTTCATCTGATATCAAATGCAATGGTCTGTTAGATAAGTATGCTGGCATGGCGCACATTAGGTCTGAAAGTTCTTCCGACAAATTTGTTCTTGACTTAAAATAATGCTTCAGAGGTCGAACAGCACAATTGCAATATAAAGGATTTCCTTGAAAAAATACCTTCGACCCATTCTTAACTGCCCACAAAAGGCTTACGGGAAATGTTTCTAAGTTATTGTCACGCAAATCGAAAGAATTCAATTTTAATTTCTTTAAAATCTTATCAAATGGCATTCGATATACTTGATTACTTCGAATGTTAAGCACACTTAAATTTGTGGGCAAATTCACAAAGTTGTCGTCGGACGAAAGATCAGTTAAATTGTTATAGGACAAATCAAGGATTTGTAAAGAAGTCAAGTTTCCCACGACACCTGTAAGAAGAGACTCAAATTTAATGTTTATTATTTAATGTTTTAAGCTGTTACATGTACTTAAAAGACCAACCCGTATATATACGATATGATACTGATATTAATTCTCATTTGATATAAATTTTAAAGGAATAATTTATTTAGATTAGTGTATTTTAATGTAATGTAATGATCATTTTTTCAAAATATAGTTTTCTTTTTAAACTTATACTTTAGTCGGAAAAAAAATATTATATGAGAAGTTATCAGATATCTCCCACATATCACAGATATATATGTATGAATGATTGTTTTAGCTTTTAATGATATATCTTTTGCTTGGAAAGAATGTATAATGAATAAGATGCGGGCGAATAAAATCAAACTGCCTGCTAATATATTTGTTGAGTAACATAATAACAAACACAAAATATTCATATTCATCATAGTCTTATGTGTAAGCACATGTCCTCTTCTACAGAAGGCTGTACAACTGAAACAGCACAATAAATGCAAAAAGTAACTCATCGGAAGAAAGGATGGCGAAAGGGTAATAAAAAATAGTAAATATGAAGATTCTTCTAAATATGATTTAGATATTTTTTAAATATTTCTTTTTTTATAAATGAAACTAACGTAAATAATTGTATTTCAGAAGTTCCTCTTAATTTGTCTTTGATTTTAAAATTCTTCATTTTATTTCTGCAGCAGTTTGTAATAATTCTTATGCAGCTGCTGGGGTGGCGGTATTTTACAGCAGTGACATGGTGTGTTTAATTATTTATCCCAAACTTAAAGCTACTGAATTAAAATACTAAGTATTTGCCTGTATTAAGAAAGATCTAAATAATACTAGGCTTAAAAGATTATTTTAAAAACTTTATCATGAGCTCGAAACCGATATTTCACTTTGTCGAGACACTTATTTCGAAAATAAACTCACTGAAAATCTGGAAAACTCGAAAAAAATAATGGAAAGTAGTCAATGCTAATTTAAATTAGAATAAAACTGAGGCGATGATGAGTATCTGAGGCAAATTTATTTAATGATTATGTTTTAAGTATTTATCATGATTTGATTGTTTTTATACCTGAAAACAAATTGTGTCGTTGTGATAACACCATGATTGAGGATAGTTGCTATCCCAAGAGCTGTTTTTGAAAATTTTATTTCAAGGGGTACATAAAATTATAATGTCCTTAAAATCTTCAAACTCATCATCTAAGGAAATTGGAACTATCATGGAAATTTCCTGCACTAAACTGTTTACTTTCCCGTGAGCGCTCTCTTCTACAAAAAACTACGTACTAAAACAGGATTTGGTGACTTTTCGTAGATTTTCGTGAAAATTCGTTGTTTTGGGAGAGTACGCGAACAGACCTAGTCTGACCTTTAAATCTACGAAAATTACGCGTACTCAAACAGGATTTCGTGAATCTTCGTATAATTTCGTGAGAACGTATTTAAATTTCTTAATTGAATTGGAATAGAAACTTCGAATTTACGTATGTAGTTATACATAAATGTACATATATTAATTCTGATACATAATTGTTATCACAAATAAAGGAGAATACCCTATGCGGTATAATTTTACTATACAGAGTGACTCAGTTAAAAGGGAAGAGTTCTGTTGGACAAAAATTGGTATGGCAGTGGCAATCTATTCTTACCCCATTTTGAGTTACAGGCCGTCAGAATGGGACACCTTCTAAAATTATAACCTTATACATTTTAAACACCCTAAAACAATTCAATGCCGCATAAAATGTTGAAATGTGCTCACGAAAAAGTTATGGCTCCTTAAACACAAAATTTTTAAAATTTCATTTCCTATTTTTTACTTAAAATGCATTTTTCCCAAAATTTAACCTATCAAATAACTTTGTTTTTATGAAACTTTTATCTTAAATAAATTTAAATTATATTGTGTGTATGTATATGTATATAGTTTAAATTATGTTGAGTAAATTTTAAAAAGTTTAAGTCATATTTTTTCAGACAAAAATTTTTAGAAAAATAAATTTAGTGTACTGAATTACTCTTAGATAGTTTGTTTGTTTGTGGTCATCACATTTTTATAGGAATGATTTTCGGGGATGCCGAAAGAAGAGTGGAATTTTTCAAACAGTTGCTGCGCTAGAACTAAGATTACTAGCCAATATAATTTGCATCATTAAATAGACTTCAACATCCATTTAATCAGAGATGGGAGTAATGGATTACTTGGCTAATAAAATTGGAAGTAGCATTAGCAATAAATGAAAGTAATGCCAATGAAAAAAATTTCATTACCGTTGAAAAATTCAATGCCAATTAATTGTTTTTTTCATTAGCATTGAACAATTTTCAATGAAATCAATTTCCATTAGAATTTTTCAATGCCAATGAAATTTTTTTTCATTGGCATTACTTTCATTTATTGCTAATGCTACTGCTAGTATGAACAAAAATAAAGTGCACCATTAGAGTTATACAGTTAAGAAATAACTGATTAATGATATGTTTTTTTTCTTCTTCGCGCAATCACGACTATCCACTGATAAAACATATGTTTTACAAATTTAATACGCCCTTACCGCCTTCAGCCCCAGTTGAGAGACCTTTTTAAACCCCTGGAATGGTTAACCACCACCGACGTCAAACGACCATTTTAAAAAAACTGGTTATCATGAAAACTAATGAATTAAATAAATAAAATAATAAAAAACTTTGTTAATGCCTCATCATTCAATGAAAATTATTTTTCTTTAGCATTATGCTGTCTGTCTGTCTGTGCACGAAGCTACAGCCTAAACGAGTAGATGGATTTAGATCAAACTTCATACATAGGGTCTGTGTGACAATCCCTAGAGGCGAAATCGGAATTTTCATTCTAACCTCAAAATTAAGGGTAGTTTACTTAAGGCCGATTTCAGTTAAAATGGATTTTCTCGAAAACAGCTCTAACGATTTTGATTAAACTTCATATTTCAATTAGTCTAGTCAACTGCAACCAGATAATGTATCGTGCTGCTTACCAAAATTGGCAGCAATGGTACTTTACTTATAGCCAATTTGGCGAAAAGTCAATTTGAGAGAAAATGGCTTCTATTATTTAGTTCAAATTTCATATTCGGACTAGTACGAGGTAATGCAACACAATGGCGTACTACGTTTTGGTTTGAGTATGATATAACGGTATTTACAACCAAGGTGACTAAAAGCCGATTTGCTTGAAAGTGCCTTCAACTATTTTATTTAGATTTTGGCATATGATTAAACATCTCAAATTCTATCAGGAACCTTATCACATTTTTGGCCAAAAGTTAGTATAAAGGTATTTTTCGCAAAATCGAGCAGTTGGAGCCAATTTATTCGAATACGGCTCCAACGATTTTTATTAAATTTTATATTAGAATACGCCTTTTTAAACCCTATAAGATGGCATACCACGTTTTAAACTGCCTAACTGATTTTCATATCATTATTAGCCAAACATGAATTTTATCCCTACTTCTTCCTACTAACCGATTTTTAAAATTATATACCAACAAATTTTCGTAGAACACAGCTGTTGTCATGGAAACGTTTTTTCCTTACGATACAGGTTTTGATTGGTGCGCACGTGCTACTGGATTTGTCTGAAATTCATTTTCATTGGTTAAAAGACAGAGAGAGAGAATGAAATTTTTGTTACATTTTTAGGGACTTACTTTGGCATATTCACCGGAGTTCAAAGGCAATGAATTTGAGTGAAATTGAAGAAAATTTAACGACGATGCTTAATTTTCAAGAGCTTTATCAAATCTTACAAATGATATCTGACGTTTTTGGTCAATCTGCTTAGAACGATGGTTTACTTATAGTCAACTTACATATGCTTACCTACTTATGTATGTATTCGTTTATTTATTTTTACCTCAACTACACACAAGAATTTGAGACATAGGTGCAAGTTTGTACGGCCCAGTCGTGCACTTTATTTTTTTTCCATTAGCAATGAGATTTTCAATGCTAATGAAATTTTTTTTTCATTAGCATTGATTTTTTCAATGCCAATGAAAACTCAATGCTAATGCTAAAGTCCCATCTCTGCATTTAATACATCAGAGCTACTTCCAGATGTTCTTCTTATTCAGAGAAGGGCAATGTTCTTTCAACAAGATATAGCACATTGGCACTGTAGTTTTTTTTTTTTTTTTTTGTAAAAAGGTGGAAAGCATTGAAAGCCTGAGTATGGGACTTTAATCCACTAAAACCACCTCTGCCTCCAACCCCGAGTCCCCACCTATTGGCACTGTAGCAGCTAGGTAATTTTGTTGGATTGGATTGTTTGAATTGGCCAAAAATTTTGGCCGCCCAGATCTCCTTACTAAGCTTCCATGAATTTTTTTCTTCTGGGGTAAAAATGAAAAAAAAGTTTTTTTTAAAGATATGTACATATATCGAAGTCTAAAAAGCTCCAAGAAAAACAAGTGCTATTGCAGAAGAGATGAAAAATAATTACCTCTGTTAGCAAGAATGGTTGTCAGTTCTGTTATACCACTTCTAGTACTTTTCAAATCTAGCACAGAACAACCCCTCGTAGGAACAGGTAATGTACGATGGAGCACATTCTCACCATGTCGTGTCTCCAGAAATCTCTGGACAAAACACGACGAAATGAAATCCAAGCATATCTAGCGATTAATACGGGAATTATAACTTGCCATAATCTCTTGGCGCACCTTCGAAAAATAATGCGAGCCAACAGAGAGGACTTCTGCAGGCGTTGTGGCGATACAGTCACAGAAGATGGTACGTCCCACTTTCTATGCTCTCATTTATCTACCATCCGAAATACTCAAACGCACCCACAAGTATGTTTAAATCCAAGGAAGGCACTAAACTAAGCGCCACAAACAAATTTTCTAAAATTAATTTAGTACACTTAATTTATTTTTTTACCATTTTTGTTGACAAAAAGTTGCATTTAATACGAAAAGTTACTTAACATAATTTTTGTTTAAGGAGCCCTAACTTTCTTGTACAGGGTCATTCCATATCGTTGTTGGTATAGCATTTGACACTTGCCAAACTCAGCTGTCATTTGAAGTATCATAATATAAGTTGAATGTTTGCCATTTACGATAATGGATTGCTTAACAATCGAACAACTCGTTAAAAATATTAAAACTTACTACAAAAGTGGTAATTCAAACGTAGCCACTTTTGGACTTGATATGTAATTCCAACATTATGTGGCAACAAGCCACACAACACGACCAATTATGGCTTTATTGCATGAGTTTTGGCGACGTCAATTGGCCACCAAGATCATATGATTTGACACCGTTCGATTTTTATCTATGGGCTACGCAAAAGACCGTGTTTACGCGAATAATCCCCGAACTCTAGACGCATTCAAAACCAACATTACTCATGTAATGGCCGAGATACCACCTAAAATGTGCGAAAAAGTGGTTGAAAATTGCCTCAAAAGAATCGCATGCTGAAAATCTCCCCGGGGCAGTCATTTGAAGGATATTGTTTTTCACACTTAATGACAAAGTCCAAACTTTATAATGAACTAAAATTTATTACATCGAAAATGTATCGCTCTGTGTGTTTTATTTAGCTTTACTTTCGAAACCGAAAAGAAATGACCCTATATGAATAGTAACCCTTTATTTGCATGGTTTCAATTGAAGTTTCATGAAGTTGTTTTTAGCATTGGAACCGTTAAAGACGAATTGCTTTTCTATGCACATATGTATGTTTTATTTTTAGCTATGTAGAAGTTACGTACGTATATGTATGTTCATATATAAATGTATGGAACTGCTTAGATATAAAATGCAATAACAGTATTCTGAGTATATAACATATATGTATTAATATTATTTTGCATTTACCTTTTCTTATGTCATTGATGTGATTATGCGACAGATTTAGTTTTACTAATTTTTTAGTACCAAAAGTTATGTCATAGGTGAGAACTGGCATTGAATTGTAGCTAAGGTCTATTTCTTTCAAATTGTAGGGTATGTACTGATTAGATGGAAACGTTTTTTTTGTGACGAAGCTGATTTTATTATTGCTCAGGTTCAACTGAAATTGTACGAAATAAATGAATAAAGTATAAAAAATATAGATGTACATAATTTAAAAAGAAAAACCTTTTCCAAGCTGAGTAAATCATCTAAGACTCCATTTGTTTTGTTGTCCAATTTCGTAAGGTAATTCTGAGCTAAGTCTAAAGTTCGAAGTGAGGGAAGACCCCTAAAAGTCTCAGTTGGAATATTGTCTAATGAGTTTGAAGAAAGATTCAGTAGTAATAACTGTAGAAGACCTTCAAAAGCGCGCTTGCTGTGATATACAATTTCAATAAAATATTTTAATCCTTTGAATTGAAATTCCATTTACAACTAACCTGATTTCGTTAATACCATTCTTATGCAGGTTTAAATGGAATAAAACTGGCAATTTTCCGAAAGCACTTTTCTCTAACTTCGTTATGTTGTTTTCCTTAAAAGTATTTGCAATGTTAAGTTATCAGTATGTACTTTTTAATATAATTACGTAGGTAGTCAAGAAATAAACAAAGATCAAGTGCAACCTACTTCCAAATGCAAGTACTGTAAAGTTGACATTCCAGCTAAGCTTTGTGAGGGCGGATAATTAATTTTGTTCTTATTTAAAATTAAAGTTTGTAAAACCAGCAATCCTGTAAAGCTGTCGGCCTCGAGCGAATCGCCAAGGTCATTTTCTGTTAAATCCAAATGCAAAAGGGAGTTCATAACGGGCCATGTTCCAGCAGGCAAAGATTTGACTTTATTGTTTGCTAAATAAAGTTCATTCAAAGATATTGGAATTTGGAAAATGGTTTCCAAATAATTGTGTTGAAGGTGTAATTGTCGAAGGCTTGTTAGTTTGGCTAAGGCTCCACGCACAATAGAAGTTAATTTATTGTTACTTAAATTCAGCTCTATAATTGTTGGCATTGTACCAAAAACGGATGTTTTGACTTCTTCCATACTATTGTAACTTAAATTTAGATTTCTTAATGAAAATAACATTTGAAATACTCCATTTGCTATAAAGTTAATGTTGTTATGAGCTAAATCTATTGTGTGTAGTTCATATAGTTTTGGGAAAGTATTTTTCGGAATCTTTTCAATATTGTTGAATGAAACATTTAACGTTTTTAATCCAGTCATATTTTGGAGAGGAATCTGAAATTGAAACTTAATTTTTATAATGGCCATATAAAAATAAAAGTTACCTGTGACAAGTCGGTGAAGAAGTTATGAGACAGCTGTAATTCTGTCGCAAACGTAGTTTCGTCGAAAGTATTTTTTGCAAATTCAACCAGTCGATTGTTCGATAAATCCAATATGGTTATGTTAACACAATTCTCAAATGCCAAAGGTTCTATTTGTTCAATTGCATTATAAGATACATTAATTTTCGACTGATAAATGTCCTTAAAGGACTGTTTTTCTATTATCGTAATGTTGTTCTCTGCAATATCTAGTATCTTAAAAAAAATAAAATTTAATTTATTTGAAGGGGAAACAAAGCAAACTAAAGGACTTTCCTCCGCAATCAACTTAACTATTTACATAAGTATAGAATGACGGAACATTTATACTCCACACTGTCTTCAGCTACATGATCCGATAAAAAATTATAGGGCACAGTAAACATAACGAACACAAATGCGCTAGGATTATATGCAAAAAAAAAAAACGATAAAATTCGGAATGAGATAGAAAAATGATCCTGTATCCACTAAAAAAACTATCCAATAGACGAATAACTACGAATCTATACAAGGGAATCGAAATTATGATAGAACAAAAAAAAAAGCAGCCGCAAACGTAAAAATGATATAATCTACAACCTCTAGCCACTGAAAATAATAAAAAGAAGAAAGAGAAAGGCCCTAATCATCCTAGTCCTGCAGATGTATGGACTAGACACACAATTATTTATCTATGTTTTAATAGTTCAAGTCTCAGCCATACCCACTCAAAATTCGAAATGTGTAGTGTAAAATTTTAAAATTTAAATATAAAAAATAAATATTAAAATGATACTCCTCCTGTGCATACTCGAACAAAATACTGTGATTATACAAAACAATGATAACGAATGCGTAAATTCCCAACAACTCCCTTACGGGCACCACCCATGGAGAATATACTGAAATCTAATTTCATATAAGTTCTAAAACTCCTACACAATAAAACATGCATATAAACTTCTTCGTCGTGTTGTGTTTACTATTATGAGAAGGTGAACAGCTTCTATTTGCACTGTGAAAATATCTCATACCCCCTTGAGCCCCAATGAAGTATGATGTAAAGAAAACCTCCTATCGGAGAGTCTTCGAGTCCGAACTGAGATCGTAACAAAAAATATTTTTTGCTCAACTGAGATTTAAATATGTATATTTTTGTTAATTTGTCTAGATTTTAAATTAACTTACCTCTACATAGTTAAGTTGCGAAAACATCTGAAACTCAATTTTTTTAAGAAAGTTTCTGGCCAAATCGATAGTTCCAATTCGAGTTATTGATCCAAAAGTACCTCTCCCAATATCAGAAAGGTGATTATCATTCAGATACAGTCTCCTGTTAGTTACCTTTTTACAGTATAAAATCTTTACAAATAACACGCGTAAAGTACAGACCTTAAGAAACGCATTCCTCTAAAACTATTTGCATCCAAGCGCTGTATCATGTTGAACGAAAGATTAAGAACCTTAAGGACCGAATTTCGTGCAAATGTACCACTAAAATAAAATAAAATGAATTTTATGTAAAGCTACTATTTGACGTGTAAGACTCCATACCGAGGGAGGTCAATGATGGCATTATTGGAAATATTGAACCAACCAAGTTTCGTCAGATCGGCTATGTGAGGGGCTTCTAACTTTTTTATGTTATTAAAACTAATGTCTAGACTCTCCACATCTCTTAAGTTTTTAAACTGATTTTTCTTCAGAACTGCTATACGATTTCCATGTAAGTCCAGAGTTTTGAGTTTTCTTAGAGGCTAAATTTTTGTGGTTAGAATAATTTCGTAATGAGTATTATATCATTAGCATTGAAAATCTAAATATGAGATAATAAGGACTATTTGAATTACTATTTTTTGAGTTAAAAAAGTTGTGTAGCTACTACATCAAAACCTAAGTATTAATTTTTGGCACAAAAATGGTTGAAAATATAAGAAATGATTTTTTTAACATACCTGAAAAGACTCTATTGGAATTTCCTGCAGTGTACCATTTGTAATACGGATGACTTCTAATTGATTTGAAACTTCTCTTCCGTAGAAAATGTCTTTATTCAATGTTTCAATCTTATGCCCATGAATATTGAGAAGTGTGAGCTTACTAAGAACCTGTTTAATTGTAAAAAGATATTATTAATAATATTTGCTTATAGTTAATTACCCCAATGGCTTCTGAAGGAAACGACTCAAGCCGGCTTTTTATTATATGAAGTTCCTCTAAAGTTTTGTTAATCCCATGAAAAGTGTACTCTTCAATTGTTCTTAACGGAACTTCGTTTATGATTAACCTTTGAGCATTAATCTTAGAAAACAGTGGGCCATACAATCGAGCTGCAAGTAGGAAATTTTAAATTATATCTTTTGCATATCCTAACCAGATTACAATACATAATGTACATATGTAGTCATAAATAAACAAGGCTGACAGGACTGGATTTGGACGTATGAGCCCACAATTGTGTTGGTACGCTTAGCCTAGCATTTTACATTCTTTTATTGGAATACAATGATAACTTCTAAGGACTTACTATTAAAATGTATATAAAAACTACAATCCGTTCAAAACGAATGGTATAATACACTATCCCCTTTTACTCAATTACTATACTTACTTACTTTACTATGTACTACTATTTACTTACGTAAGAGCCTGCTTAACTTAGGAGCGGGTGGTCCGATTTGAGCTGTCTTTTTTTAGTTGTGTTTTTGGCTCCGTCCAAGGAAAATTTGTATGGCGAGAAAATTGGAAAATTCGAAAAAATCCATTTTCCATACATTTTGCATGGAAAAATTAATTTTTTTCTCATTTTGATCGTAATAGGTTAAAAATTGAAAAACTCGAAAAAATCGATTTTCCATACATGGGGAATTTTGATGTTTTTTAATTTCCGAATAATCAAATGGTTCAAAAGTTCAAAATTGAGAAAAGTTTTCCGGAAAATTGTTTCTTTTATTTTGAAGTAATAATGACAATAATTGCCAGACCTCCACATTTGGAAACTTTTTAATTGGAAAATCCCCTTTCTCACACACACGTATGCAATAGTTTTTTCAATTGCAAGATCGATCACTTGACATTGCTCAATTTGACAGGTGTCCTTTTTGCTTCGTCATTTCCTGTGAATGCATTTCACCGATTTGAATATGCTATTCAAATTGTCCCAAAATCATTACTTCATCTTAATCAAGTGAAGTTTAGAGTGATTTTTATTATAAGTCGTCAACTCATGTTTTCTGGTTTTGCCGGTGATTGAAGTTGAAGTTTATTGAAGTCATTTAACTTTTCTAATTTTTTTAGTGCATTTGCGAATCAGATAAAATTGCATCGAGGATGATATTTCGACATTGTACTTTGACATTATGCCTGCGAATAGAAGATAAACCATTGACTTACTCAGTCGCAATGTCGGAGCTTCAAGCACATGCACAACAAACTCAAGAGAAACGAGAAGCACTTGCATCTGCTGAGAAACTGAGACATCCGAAAATATTTTGTGGAAAGTTCGATACATGATTTAATTTTCTGAGGCTGTATATTGAACAACATTGTCAAAAGCAACCACAAGGCATATTTTGTTTCATAGTGAAGGTTACAAAAAATTACACATACAATTGGCAGGAATAGTCTTGACGCCAAGCTTAACTTTATATGTAGTGGTGTAAAAGATTGGGGTAACGATAGATAGATAGAACGAAAACTTATCTGCCTGAAGGAAATTATAATTGAAGATGTCAGGATGACAACTCAATGAAAATTGACTACTACCTAAGCAACAGTTTGGGTCCCTCGTTTAAGGTAGGATAACATCAATTTAGTAGCTGCCGAAACTGATTTTTCATTAGTTGAAAATTAGTACCTTATTATTGACCATACCTATCAAATGTCTTCAAAAAGTCGAGGAGTCTTAAAACGATAACAAATCTTAGTCCCAGGAGCATCTAAGGTCATTTGTAACTTTAAGAACGATTGAAATACATTTGTCTTATTTTCTAAATCTCGATTGTTAAACACTTTTTCATGATAAACTTTGATATACATACATATATTCGTGCAATAGTTCTTCTAACATTTTAGATAAATATGAAAAATGTTGATGGATAGAGGGTTTATTTTTTTTAAAATCGATGACCCTAGATATTATTCTAAGTGTTGACCTAAAAACTAGAGTTCTCGATACCCGGATACACGTACCTTCGAGTATTACTCGGGTACCAAAATATCGGGCAACCGTAAGGGTTTGGATGCCCATTATATTTCGAGTACCAAATTTATTGACCTATGTTTTCATCGCTGCTTTTCCTTTTCTCCCTGTGGATTGTATTTACCATCGCTACTAAAGATGTACATTACCAACTTTTATAATAAATTAGAGTGTTTGTGGCACTTGGGTAGCCGTTCCAAACTTAGGTATTACTCCGGTACCCGGCTATCTAATTGTTGAGGTGGGTACTATCCGGGTAAAATCAAAAATACTGCTAATATTAACAGCTTTGACTACCATACCAAAACTCAATATAGGTATTTTCATTAAGATGACTTACAGCAACTTTAGTTTGAAACGGAGCTAAAAGTTGTTGGTTCGATTAAATGTTTGTAAATTTTGGTTGTTTGGATTTGCCCTCAGGATAGGGTATAACTATTGTTTCAAATCATTCCGTGACAATTTACTTTAGAGCGGTACATGTTCATTAAACATCTTATTAACTGCATCTTATAAAAGGTTAATTTAATCACTTGGAGAGACCATAAAATATATTTGTTGTCAGTTAATATGAAAAATATCATTTTCCAAACGATTCAAGCTAAGTCTTTTAAAGTCACTATATATGTAAAAGATAGGTGTTGTTCAATAAAAGTTACTTACCAATATTGCCTTTATAGATTGTTAGATCAGCGATTGGACTATTAAGAGCACCCAAATTCTGGAGAGCCACAGATAATGTAGCAAGATTTACATTTTCGCACCTAATAAATATTCCACTGTCAGAACCTCTCTCACATAGGCATGGATAAATTAATTGCTGTCTGAGAAAAAAAAACAATTACCAAAAGTACTACAAGGATTAACTTCTAATATATACTTCTCTGGGCACTTGTATTTTGGTTCTTCATGATAAATGCAAAGACCAATTTGGCTCTGCATAAGCAATAGGATGGTCAAAAATGCATTTAGTGATTTCCAAGAAGCCATTGATTTATTTTCGTTCTAAGAAAACAAATGACGAGCTATTTAAGATTAAACAGGTTTCAATAAAAGCAAAAGTGAAAACCCATTTGACATTCACTTTCACAAAGTTCGCTGGTCAACTCTTTTGTATTTTGATATGCTCATGCTGACAGTATTCTTCCAAAAATACCTACCACAGTTAATGCATTAGTTTTGATGGACTAAAATTTATTACTATGTTAAATACTAGTAATAATGGTCATTGATCGAAACCACTGAAAAACCAGTACTTCCTGTTTCTTTACAGTTAATTTATTACAATAAACAAATTACGAAATTACCTTTTTTCTTTAATTTATAAATTTTTTTTACTTCTTATGCATTTTGTGCATTTTTCAATTATGATACTTTAAATAATCATAGCAGAATTATTTACTAAATGTTTGGCTTTGTGTTAGTCTTTGGTTAGTTTTCCTATGAGGAATTTAATGTACACGACTGAACGAGGTATGTTTGATTTGCTTCATAATACAAATTTAACACACGATGGTGTGTTGCCACTGTTAAAAATTAAATGGGGTTTTGAGAGGTACACGGAGAAAATAGGTAGTAGCAATGAGCATGGAAAAATAAGATCTAAATTTGACTAAACATTTTTAGTTCATTTTTTCGTTTAATGTAGGAACCAAATTTTTCACTTTTGAGTATGAGAACTGAGATCAAATTTAGTGTTGTTGTAAGTTGAAGTTATAATTGCAATTATTTGTGTCCTTGACAGAAGATTACTATTTCTTTTCGGTACCTTAGGTACAATTGCAGGTACAAGTTTGTGCAGTAAACTAACGTAAGTGGTAATGGGCTACACGTATTTATTTAGATTTAATTTTAGTTTAAATGACATAAGTATAAAGCCTAATATGATGCTCGCACTAAATTTTAGCTCCCATAACGAATACTTAACCGGATATGGATCCGAATTGTTGTGAGAAGCTAGACTCTGAAACCAATAGACCTACTGCGTCAAAAATTTCTATTTGGACAAACATCCGAGAGTATAACTATCATGGAAAAGCTTCTTAAAAAACAAATTGCCCTTCAGTCACGGGATTTAACAGTAGACTCCTTCCATTCGTGTATAGAATATAACACGCATTACACAAATTGTTGTGAGAATCTTGGCCCTAGGCCCAATAGCCATGTGGCACCAAAATTTGTATTTGTATTTAAGAGTTGACTGTTTTGTAATCGTGTTTGTAATCTTCTTATTTAAGTAGTTTTTGGTTGTGATGCATAAATGTATCTCTTTAAGTTGTGATGAGAAAAGGTGCTGTACGTGACCTGGTGTCCTCACGAACACTGACAGACTGTCAGAGAAAATGTCGCATTTTCCTGCAGATTGTGAATTTCTCTTGTACTTCAATAGTTTATTGATTATAGAACCTTCCTATAAAAGTTCTTTTTGTTTCGGTTTTTGAGTCATGAGTATAATTGAGGTCCCAGCCTTTACGTTTCATCTTAGTTAACATTTCGAGGAATCGAGGAATTAAATAGCGGAATACTGATCCTCTACAAGTCCATTTTCTAGATTTTGCTTTTCATATTTTATTTTTCTTTATATCGTGGTAGACTCCACAACGATGTTTACAACAGTACATCTGTTCTGGCCAAGTTGTAATTTAGTTATATCTGAGAACTTCCGTCAAAAATTAAACCTTTTCCTCAAGCGATATGCCAAAGAATGAACTCCACCTCGTCAATTCTTCAGCACCCTCACTCTCTTCCATATTTACCTTTTTGGAAAAACGCCAAAAACTTGAATTCTTCGAAAGATTGAATAAACCATATCACATTGTAGAAACAATACATGCAGAAAAATTATAATTGATTTTCGTACAATACAATATCCTTTTCGTTCCTTCTTCTTTCCAGGTCCAGTAGGCAAACCCTTCATTAACTCACAAGGGTAACAACATTGGTGAGCTAATAATGTTTCTGAACTCCACAGGTCCAACATAAATCCGCTGAGACACAAATGGGTCTCGGCCGAGATCTTCTTTTTTTTTTTTTTTTGTCAAAATCCGGATCCTCTGCCCAACATTTTCACCGCCTAATTATCGAGCTCACGGCGGCGTTGTCTATGAAGATTTTATTTTCAAATGTCAGCGTCTTGCAGCGTCTTGTGGGGGCAATGGTGAGTAATACTATATCAAAAATGTAGTTTTTTATAAAGATTAAATAATTGGTATAACAACTTAAACATTATTTTACATTGTAGAACTAACCGCCCAGATAACAAATGTGGTGGTCCAAGACGTTTTACACGCGGCCTTTTGGTTGCAAGACGCGGTAATAGTATTCTAGAAATCGATTTTTTTAATAGTTTATTAGTTTTTTTTGTTAATGAAGGATACCTTTCAACAGTAACTAAGTAACAAACTAAGTTCAGAAAATGCAACTCTATTCAAGATCACTCACATCCGATGAGTCGCTATTAGAAATAAATAAGGGCTGCTTGTGAGCTCTAGTAGCAAAAGAGGGAAGAATATTGACTTCTCCGCAGAAAAAAGAAAAATCGAAAATATTGAGAGATTATACTCCTGGAATAATGTACGGAAGTTTTACCAACGGGTAAAAAAATGTGTCAGGCCAACAAGACCCGTACAGAACTCTGTAGAGATAAAGAAGGAAACGCTGTAGTAGAGTCACCGTCGATGCTGATAATATGGGAAAACTTCCACTGCGGACTGCATAACGGCGACGAAGACCAACATTCCGTTGAATAAACCATTCAACCTAGACGATGTTGACAACTTCCATCCAGACGATAGCCAAAACCTCCATCTATCTGACCAAAATGAAGTGAGGAAAGCAATATCTAAGCTAAGATTTAACAAGGCTGCTGAACTTGACGGCTTGCCAGCCGAACTATTGTCTCTATATAAAATCCTGATCATCCCAGTTCTGCTTTATGGCGCTGAAGCTTGGACTCTGTCTAAAGCGGATGGAAATATCATCAGTCGCTTCAAGAGAAAGATTCTTTGTAAAATGTGCGGTCCATTTGGCGTTGACGGGCTTAGGAGACGGAGCTTCACCAACAAACTATACAAGCTGTACAGCGACATCGACCTAGTCAAAAAATTGTCCAATAGTCATTTGAGATGGCTAAGAAATGTAGAGCAAATATACAAAGCAAAACTTTGAGACTATAAATTACTAATTACTTTGGGAAAAACCATATAAAACTAAATTGCAAGTGGCAAAATCGAGAAAAGTGCATAATTATAAAAAGGGTTACATACATACATATATCGAACACTTGCTCTGTAAAAAAAATTTCAATTGCATTGTTTCCCTCTCTGATTGCGAAATATGCACCATTTCGATTTGTAAATTTCATTTAGTGGTCATATAAGCACAATACAACGACTACGTGGACGTGAGAGGAGAGTCCAATTTGAGCTTAATAGAGATTTATGTTTTATTGGCAGGGAATCGCCAGTCGCAAACAATACGTGATTGAGGTAAAAATTACACCAGAATTCAGTTTTTCTGAATGAATTGAATTTTAAAATTAGTTTGTTAATACTATTAGACATTATTCTTAAGTCAAATTGTGCTAAATAGACAGTGTAAAACATAAAGAAAAAAATTGGAAATAAAAGAATATTGATTTCACACAGCGTAAACAATAAAAAATTGCATTCATTTACAAACCAATGTTTCTTTTATTTTGTTTGACGCAGTTATAAAAAAAAAGATTAAACATTGGTTGATTTGTCTTGGTTGATTTGTCTTCCGTGGTCAGATAAGATTTGATATCATGCTGGATATTGCCGAGTCTCACGCAGCTTTGTATCTGAGCAAGGCCTATTAGTAAAGAGAAATGTAAAATGGGGTTTAAATGGTTTTATAAAAGAAATTAAGAAAGTCAACCCAGTTTTTTGTGCGGTCGAATTTGCCCTACATCCGCGTAAGATTGTACTGATGCAAGAATTAAAACCGGATGACCATTGAAAATAGATTGACTTGCTAGTGCGGTTTATGGTATGGCGACAATATCGGAACTTATTTCTTTCGAAATGAGGAAGGAGACACCGTTATTGTAAATGATCTCAGGTATAGAGCGATATTAACCGACTTTGGTTTGCCAGAGTCCGATACCGAAGATATATCCGAGTTGTGATTCCAACAAGACGGGGCTACACTATTGGCGGAATAACGGAATAACTCACACCGTTCTCCTATCGTTTCTTATCTGGTCACCCTACATCTGCTTTTCTACATCAAAAATTTGAAGTGACGGCTTATCGATTTCAAAACCAATTTCAGCAGGCCAGCCTTTACATTCTGGTCAAATTAACATTTGTATTTAATCAGAAATCATTGAGTAAAGAGATATTAAACTTTCGTCCCTCTTGCCTGCGAAAACCCATTTGTTTACATTGTTTTTGTTGTAATTTGCTTCTCGTCTGTGAATACGTGTGAGCATTGGCAAAAACCTTTGGGGCTTGTCTAAACTACTCTCAACAGATGCCAGCACTCAAAAATTAATTTGGCTGAATGTAACCCCTTATAAGCTATGGTGAAACAATAAATTTTGATAACTTTTTGACAAAAATTGTTACTGTCAATGCTTGGCAACAACACTTTGTTAGTAGTGAAGCGAGTACGTTTACGGATGTGCTCACATAAAACGGAAGCATTCAACTTAAATTTACTAGAAATATTTTTCATTGGAAAAAATTCTGGAAAATCAATGAAAAAAAAATTAATAAAAAAAAAAAAAAAAACAGCATTTCAATGATAGTTTTATATTTTTTTTGAATTAAGTAACATGATAAAGGTAGAGGATATCAATAAACGTACGAAAATAAAGCTCGTACGTTTAGCTTTGTACGTTGTTTGTGTTGTGGGTTTTGTATGGTCTTATGGTTTTTGTTACGATCCATGTTTCATGTCTAATCCTTCGACCTGATTCTAGTCGTGGGTTCTTTTCTAGACCCTAACTTTGCGTAAGACTAGCTTACGTTCCCCTATTAAGAATTAAGGTAGGTTCATAACGTACTGAATGCATTGATTTGGTCTGTTCCCTTAAGTTCTGCACTAAAAATCGTAAATTCTCAAAGAGAGAAGTAAAAATACGAATGCTTGACACAATGAATGCCAGCTATTCTAAAATGTCTGCAGCAAAGACACTTCAAAATAACTAAAATCTGAAAAAAGAACAATATTTCAAATCAATTTGCCAAATTATACACCACATACCAACAAAAATTTGTGGGGTAAAAATTCGTAAGTTTTGTACTGAGCGAAAATGTTTTACCCTGTTTTGTGCTCTCCCTTTTATGACTTTCTTGTGTAAGGGAAAGGAGTTAGATAAGGAATCTATGGTTCGAATTCTTACGATTTTTTAAGGGAACGTGTAAAAAATACATAAAAATATAGACAATTTGCGCATACATTAGAGATCTTATATTAGGTAAACTAAGCTATGTATTCAACAACTGATATATTAGTCGATAAAACCATACCGGATGTTGCCCTGATAATCGCACTATCTTCAGGTGGTAACATATTACAAAAATTAATTGTTTAAACACACTACTTGAATGGCGATAAAAGGTATGTACATATATGGCCTTTGTTTGTTTGTTTGTTTCTGAGAAAATTTTACCCTCACTCCTTGAAATTTCACAATTGGTGCAGAGAGTACGCGAACAGACCTCAGAAGGTTAAACAACCTAGTTGTTAATAATTAATGATTTATTTCAATTTTAACATTTCAAACAAAATAAAAGAAGCATTTTGATTTTTAATCAAATGCAATGTTTAATGTGCACGCTTCATTAAGCGATATCTTTGATTATCCATTTTTTTTTCTTTTTCATCATGTGTAAATTCAATGCAACGAATTTACAGAAAAAATGTGTTTGGTAGTTCTTGTTGAACACTTTAACGCATAAGGACATAACAGATATAAAGTACATATATCCACAAATCATTTGCATCTATAATATGTATGTATGAATAATATACATACATCAGAGTTTATCCACAGTAAGTAGAGTCACTCTCTATGTGTTTTGAAAAATTTGGTATCAACAGTCACACGAGAAATAGACGGCCATAAAAAAACCGCAGTGAAAGTGATAAGAATTCATCTGAATTCGCTGGCAGAAGGGAATAACCGCACACTTATACTTGAGAACGAAAAAAGCATATAAAAAACCCACATTTTTATACGTATCTTACGCAGGCCTCTTTTCGTTTAGTATAAGTTTTTGCTTTGGAAAAGTAGAGTAGTAGATTGGATATGTAGAGAGAGTGATCCTACTCATTGTGAATATACTCTGATATAGTCTGTATATGAGGCGTTTTTCTTTTTTAGTTCGGAGCAGAGCTCTGAACAGAGCATGAACACACTGAGCGCGCTCTGTTCAGAGTGTTCTCCGAACGCTCTGAATTATTTAAGAAACACGATTGAGCACATAACACCAAAACTATGAAAAATGAATGCTTTTTGACTTCCAAACACAGAAATAATAATTAGACACAAATAAAATTTCAATTTCTTCTAATATTTATTAAACAACAAGACATTGGGCGCGATTTCAATTTTGTTTTTTAATTTTTTTTTCTCCTATCAAACGTCAAAATCATTGTGCTCTGATTTTGCTCTAGGTGCTCTATCAATTTATATCGAGCACATAGAGCGCGCTCTGAGCACCCTCTGAGCGAAAAAAGGAACACGAGTAGAGTGCTCTGAGGACTCGGAGCTGAAAAGAAACACGAACATTTTTTTTGACAACTCAGGCTCTGCTCCGAACTAAAAAAGAAAAACACCTATGGACTGCCCGAAGCCAAAGTCGCAATCAATCATCAAAACAATTCTTATCTCACACAGGTAACGAACGAAAAGAACGATCGATTGAGAACCAAACCAATTCAATACAAACATTGAGCTAGAGAGTGTAGATTGAATGATTGGATTGGATAGATAAAATATTTCTGTTTCGATCAATGAACCATTGAATGATTGATTGAAATGGTCGAATCATTTTTCTAACCAATACTTTGACTTTTGAAAATGGTAATCGCTCGACAAAAGGGAGATAACATAAACGAATTGGGAAAATCACGAAGTATACAATAGAAATACGACAGTGAATTTACATGCGGTGAAAAGCATTAACTTTCTTGAAAAACACATTTTTGTTCAAACCTAATCAAATTCATTTGCCACCAACCACTAGTATGTACAAAAAAAATTCACGCAAGTGTTCAGACAGAACTAGCGAATGTCATAAAAAATCCAGTCCGTTAAACCTGTGTGACCAGGGTTCATCGTATGACAATAGTATAATCTGTTCACACAGTATTAACGGACTGAATGTTTGTTGACGTTTACCAGGTAGGGGGTAGTGCAGAGGTGACATGGCAATCTGGATGGATTATCTGGATTATCTATACAAAAGGATGGAAAAATAAATTAAAAACTAAGAAATTCACGAAATAATCAATATAAATACAGCAGTAAACTAATTTTCTTTTGAGAAAAGCATTTACTTTGCTGTACAAATTTTTGTTTATTCAAACCTAACCAAATTCATTTGGCACCAACCACAAAAACGTCAAAAAAATCCAAGAAAGTGTTCTGAACACGCAGATGTCAAAAAAAAAAATCAAGTATGGCAAGCTTATGTGAACAGGGTTAATTAATTCAGACCTCTGTGACGTCATGAATAGACATACATTAATTATAGAGCAGTACATTTCTGCTTTCCTCGGCTGAGTGCATTCAATTTCGAAATGCTTAGTGCGAAGTAGATTGAATGTGTTCAAATCGATTTAAGTCTTTTTCAAAATACGTACTCCACTCAATAAATTTTGAGCATTTTGTTATTTGTTCAAACTCTTCCAAGCAAAATGCCTTCATTCGTATTAAATGTTTATTTTGGATAATATGTTTTTCAGTATAGAATACTCGAATTGTATCTGCCTGTTCCGTCTGCTGTCAGGTAGGCTTAGTAGTCCACACAGGCTTTTGCACTGTGTAAATAAGCAGTCGAATGATTTCCGAGCAGTCATTACATTTGTTGGTATTTGTTTTCCATCTGGTCTCGTCTCTTTCTCACGTGCGATTTCGATCCAAGCTTAACGTCTTGAGCCATTCCTAGATATTCTGCTTCGCTCGACTTTCCTTTGTCGTGTCCTTTGGAACTTAAACCAATCTGAGCGGAGAATTAATCAGATAAAGCAGTTTTATAAGAGTCTTCTCCGCCTGTTCTTTGACCACCTGCCCAGTTATCAAATCATAATCGCAGCTTTTTTCGTCTTTAGGCGTTCAACCAATGCAACTTCTTTTAATTTAAAATTGTCAGATGTCGTGACTGCGGAGTCGACTATTATCAAAGGGCCAACGGCTTAAATGTTTTCGTATATCAAAAGCAGTTCTGCCTTTTCTTTGTCGGTGTTGGCCTAGTTTCTATCGATTTTCCGAATTGGTGGTATGAAGTTTCCGTATGCTTTTTAGCGTTTTCCAAAGCGAATAATTTGATAACCTTTCAGCAGAGACATTTTCAATGTAAGTCGCCTCCCGAATATTATCTCTTAGGCCATTGCATAGTCGCCTAAAAACTATTTTATGCTGCGGTGCACGAGCTAGTTGCCATTTTTTGTGCTTTTCTTTTCTCTCTCACCATTTATTTTTAGCCCTTACCATACTGAAATTTTCTCAGCTCTGTGCATATATCGACCGAATGTTCGACTAGTTTTAATGAATACGGACGAACCGCCCCCTCTCTATCAGATGGGTGATAGAGGTAATTGCCAGAGTAGCCTCTTATCTTTATTTGTGATTCCCTCGTTAAATGGGTTTCGGAAATCAAACACATGTCGATATTTTCTCTCATTAAAAAATTGACTACTTCATTAGATTTAGAGTCGTTTGCATTTCATGTCACAATTTTAAGTAAAGCGTCCATATCTTCTTAAATTTATATAGAAGGTTAGCCATCCGTTGCTTCATTTGGTTGCTTTCACTGCAGCGTAAGAATACGTCAGAGAAGTGGGATCTGTTGCCTTATCCTAAGTTGTACTTCGTTCAGTCTTTTTAGTGGTCGACTTTGATGTTCCTTTTATCGACTTAGAAGGCTAACTAACTGGTTGTAAATCCTGCACTGCTATTTGGAACGCCTTTTAAGCCAGCTCAAAAGTATGCCGGCATCGCGGCTCTTTCCAGCAGTACGCTTGCGTATGATTAAACTCCTGGGAACGATTTTATTGAGGGATTAGCTTCATGTTGAGACGGAGCGGCTCGATTTGAACAACAATACTCACAATTGCGCGAATATTCCATATCTTTTCCTGACTTTCCGTTTTATAAAATAAAAACACAAAAATCGGAAGTTTACATTTCACTATAGTTTCTTCACCACGGTCGGATCGTTTTCTCTCTTTTTTAAAAAGTTCACGGTGCGAGAATGTTGTATCCTCTATCGCGGATCATCTACCACGTCTTCTTTAGAGCATGGGGGATGAAGTCTTTTAGCTACGACCCTCAAGGATCTCTCAGACGTGTTGAAGAAAATTTTGTTGTTGTTAAGCTCTTGAGAAACTGCCCGGTAGCCCTCAACGTCATTAAACCTGATTTTCCATACATCGTTTTGCAAAAAAGTTACTTTAAATTCACATCTGCATTTTTGAAGACTCGTTTTAAAGGAAAGATACTTTATTCTCTGATTCAAGCCTCTTAGCTTTGCTTTTGAGTTCCTGGCACAACAGCCAACAACTCCATTTCATCGAGCCTCTTTCGGAGCACGTCGTTTTCTTTTTCCAGAACTCTTTGTTTCTAGGCTTCCGTTTCTCGAATCAACACATCAAGGTTCTATTTTGCGCTTTGGGAAAAGACTTTTGAGGCGGAGATCTCAAAAGTGACGTTTGCTGACAATACAATCAATTTGTAAGGATTAAAGTGGGATTTATGTTTGCATCCATATTTATGTATATAAAACCACCCACAAAGATCATATAGACCGAGTGAAAAGGTCTGATTCCATTAAACAATATTTAACAAGGCATAAGGAATTTTACAAAAACGAAATCGAGGCTAAGTAATTTGTATACTATGTAAAACAGTAACTAATACTATATGGACTTAGCTCTTCTACATAAATTTTGTGGCTTAAAGCTAAGCCCCGATTAAAACAGTTATATCAAATTTGAAATTTCTTTGTAATATCACCAATTTGTACAAAAAGTTAAAACTGACATTGTAGATATCCCTTTTTGCTTTTCCTGCAATTATTACTCAGAGTAATATTGGTTAGATCTTGTAACTTGAGTTCGTATTTTTTTTTTTTTTTTATTTTACAGTTTCAATGATGACATGGATGACACTTTCTCTTCCAATCCTATACGGGCTTGCAAAAAAACCCACAAAGTTTGTATTTGCAGTACGTTGCAAATGCAAGGTCCGGAATACAACCACAATTTAGATGAATTCACCTAGTTCTACATTAAATTAAAAGAATATACCATATGACTTGATGGTTATAAGTCTCACTCTAATTCGATATTTATAATAAATACCATTAAATCTTCATTCGAGCCAAATAAATTAATTATCTTTTATGTCAACAACCGTCATTCTGAACCGTCATAACATAAAAATTAAATTAAAACGTCAGATTGATAGAAAATATATTAAACTTTACCAATAGAGTTTGTAGACGAAACTCAAAATTTTACAAATATATACATATTATGGGCTATAAAAACCTAGAAAAATCTACATAAACCATTAAACTTGGCGACGATTTAGTTTTTGTGGAAACAGGATAATATACATTGTGAAAGGGCTTTTAGATTTTGCATGGTTATGTTACGTGAAATAATGTTTAAACAAACTGTCTGGTTGTTTTTATTCATTGTTATCAATTATTTATTTACCTTTTTATGAATACTTAAAAAATATCAACTTATAACCGATGTGTAAAAAAAATTGAGAAAAAGAATCGTATTCGCTGAATGCGCATATTTGCCTTTAGACGCAACCAACGCCATATTACCGCCGGCTCTAATGCAGGGAGAAATACTGACTTCGCCCGTTTTCATTGCAGATGGTCTACATAGCCAATAAAACATCGTGCTACGAACACAGTCACATATCATTTTTAAACTTTGGTGTATGTATATGCTAGCCTTTGGATGTGTGCAGCAATTTTTTATTTGGGGGAGAACGCGATTTTTATTCCAACGTTTTTGGTGATAAAGTCGTTCGCCATATTTTGTTTTGCTTCGAAATCCAGTAATTTCAGTTGTGTTTAATATTCAAAATAAACAAGAAAATGAGTGAATATCAAACAGTAACTGCAGACGCACTAAATGCTGCACACTTGGAGCTCCATGGCAACCCAGCTGCCTTACGGCGGCCTTTCGATCCAACAGCACACGATTTGGAAAGTACTTTTCGCTTAACCAGGTTCGCCGACCTTAAAGGGAGAGGCTGCAAAGTTCCCCAAGAAGTACTAGGCAAATTAGTTTCTTCTTTACAACAGGACTACTCCCTGCAAGATAACGAATCCCAATTCATGCATATGGCAATACCTCGGATTGGAATTGGCCTTGATTGTTCGGTAATACCTCTGCGACATGGTGGACTGTGCTTAGTCCAAACGACGGACTTCTTTTACCCAATTGTAGACGATCCGTATATGATGGGTAAGATTGCTTGTGCAAATGTGTTGAGTGACCTCTACGCCATGGGAGTGACTGAATGTGATAATATGCTCATGCTTTTGGCTGTTAGTACAAAGATGACTGAGAAGGAGAGAGATGTTGTTATTCCACTAATTATGAGGGGTTTCAAGGATTCAGCTTTGGAGGCTGGCACCACTGTTACTGGTGGCCAGAGCGTAGTCAATCCATGGTGCACTATTGGCGGAGTGGCATCTACAATTTGCCAGCCAAACGAATACATTGTTCCTGATAACGCGGTTGTGGGAGATGTTTTAGTTTTAACTAAGCCTCTCGGTACTCAAGTTGCAGTTAACGCTCACCAGTGGTTGGATCAACCGGAAAGGTGGAACCGTATAAAATTGGTCGTGTCGGAAGAGGACGTACGTAAAGCGTATCATAGGGCCATGAGCTCAATGTCTAGGCTCAATCGCACAGCTGCTCGTCTAATGCACAAGTACAACGCTCATGGATCGACTGATATAACAGGGTTTGGTTTATTGGGACATGCTCAAACACTGGCATCGCATCAAAAAAAAGATGTTTCGTTTGTTATTCACAATCTGCCCGTAATAGCGAAAATGGCTGCTGTCGCGAAAGCATGCGGAAACATGTTTCAGTTACTTCAGGGTCATTCTGCGGAAACCTCGGGCGGATTACTCATCTGCTTGCCACGGGAACAGGCTGCTGCTTATTGTAAGGACATTGAGAAACAGGAAGGGTATCAGGCTTGGATCATCGGTATAGTTGAGAAGGGCAACAAGAGCGCTAGAATTATCGATAAACCGCGAGTCATTGAGGTTCCCGCGAAGGACTAAATACGTTTTAATTTGATATGCCTTTCTTTGTACTAATTATGTTATCAATTACACTTTTTAATTAGAATACACATTTTATTTCTTTTGTCTCAAACAATAAAACGAATAAAATATTGCTGCTTTGCTTGCTAACTGACCATTTAGATTAAAAAATACAAGTATGTATTATGGGAATGAATTTGATATACTGAACGATTAAGACCACATGAAAAGTGTAAGTATGTACTCCTAAATTTCTTACTAGTCAGGCTGTGCTTCTGTACCTAATTCTTACACATTCACACAATACCGGTCTAATATGTATTCTAAACGTCCTGTCCAACGTATATTTTTGTGAACAGACGATTAAAGAAAAATTATTTATGGTTCATCATTTAGGTGGTAACAAAACTAAACTCACATTGTTCATTGAATGTCCTTTGGCTTTGCAATGCACTATGTGTGAAAGTACATAGTATTTATGTTCCAGTGTTCAAATGGAGACATAAGTAGATTGCAAAAGTTGTAATAGGTATACTGCAATAATAATTATGTTTATGATGTCTTATAAATATATGTTTTCAAATTGAAAATGCGGAAACTTCCAGGGTATCTGACCGAAACATACGTTTTGTTAGCGACTGATCAACTCTTCTGTAAACTGACAGTTGGCATCGGTGTAGGTAAATCTCAGCTAACCGCTGAGATGAATTGAAACTCTAACTAACTCTGTATATATGTATGTATTTTAGGAAAAATATGTTTTGAATGATGTAATAGAAGTTATTTTCTTTCATCCATTTTCTTGTTTCTCTTTCGAATTATGTATGTATAACAAATATAGGGGCGTCCACGCGATCTCGTGACTTTTACAGATCACATATGTATGTACCGATATATGATACCACCAGAAATAAGATGAATAATTATTCGTGAAATAAAAAAAAAAAACCCAAAATGTAGTGCACCAAAACTTTCAGAAAGCCTTCGTTGTAATCTCAACGATTTTTGATATAAACCCTAAGGAAATGCCTGCGGGACATGAGCACAATGGAAGAGTTATGCAAACAAAACCTTTCATTAGTCCTGGAAATAGAAGCAAAAGTTTGGAATTCGCTAAACAACACCAATCTAAGGATTTCGACCTCTGGAAAACTGTAATATTCACAGACGTGTCTAAATTTAATGTTCATGGGTCCAATGGCAGACAAATGGGTTGGGGGAAACCAAATACCGAATATCTCCCTCCTAACACAGTTGGGACAGTTAAACATGGTGGTGGTTGGGTAATGGTCTAGGGGTCTTTTTCCGCAGAAAGCATGTGCTTCAAAGTCAAGTGTACGGATATGAAATTGACCATACATATTTTTGCTACTTTTATGTACATACATATGTATGTTTATTATGAAGAATTTAAAATACCTTATCTGGAATGTTTGAATTAATTGAATTTTTTTGTATTGTTCTTATGCATTTTTGCTGAAAATAATACAATTTTTCCAATTTACTTAAAAATGGTTTTTTACATGTTAGTAAAACTTCCCTACATTGCTCCTGGAGTACCACCTCCCTATTTTCTCATGATCTTTCTTTTTCCTCCGGAAAAGTCGATGGTCTTCCTTCCTTTTTCTTCGTAGACCTCATCCTTCGTCTCGTCCTTCCTTACAGCTCCGCTTAGTAGGCATATGCTTGTCAGTCTGCTGAAACCCAGCATATTAGTAGCAACGTTTGTAATGGCTTCTTGGCATCGATGGCACTGGTCTTCAGCACTTGACGCTGGTTGCATAGGACTTCTCAAGAGGTTGAGGGATACGCGCTCGGCAAAGGTCTTGGTGTGCAGTTTGAGATATTCGTAAGCGCACCTTGGCTGCAATGTCAGAGTCAATATTGGTCGCTCTGAATGTTCGGACATCCAAAATACTGGAGGAGTGCCGTGCCTTCATCAATCGCAACGTGATCAATTTGTTTGACGGTTTCATACCCTGGCAACCGCCATGTTCCTTTATGAATATTGAAGTGAGGAAACCAAGTTAATATAGCAATAACATTACGTCACGCAGCAAAGTCAATTAGCATGAGTCCATTTCCGGACGTAGTGTTTTCAGATAGTGCTACCAAAAATATCCTATTTTCCTATATTGGCGTTTAAACCACCTCCGATGATTTTAATGTCATACTAAAAACAATGCTCGTATTTCCGCTTTGGGGGCGTGGAGGCGTCATAAGACATTTACTAACTTGTCTAAAACTCAAGACCTCATGTCGAAGTCTGCTGCTTACAACAAATCCGCATCGGAATAAGAACTGGTCCTGTTCTCTATAGCAATCACTGTAGTATATGTCACAGTTTTTCATCCTTCTTTTGTCCGGTCCATTTCACTGCACCTCCTGGATGGCGGTGATATCTGATTTATAGCAGTCCGTTTATGGTCCGAACATTCCATGCGCAGATCCGAACATGGTTGTCCATATTTCGTTTTACAAGGTCGTCAACAGTGAATCCGTCTTTATCCTAGGCTTTCGGTTGTTTCTAAACTGATTGTTTTTTACGTGGTAGGGAAGTTACCTCGACGCACACCGCCCAATCTGGAGGATTAGTTTCCTTGTACACTCCTAGAACGAGGGCCGGGTTTTCCGGAGTCAGTAACTTACTCCCTAACTTGTGACACCACCCTCCTTACCATCCAAGGAGCTAATCGCTCTCGCCTGAAGAGCGACCCCCTTGCTACGGACTCGATGAACTCAACGGGTTCCATAACCCTCTCCGAGACGATTAAGGATGGCCTCGTTATCACCATTATGGATTTATCGAATGACGAAGGGAGAATCTCCTACAATAAATGGCCACTCATCGAAGGCAGAATTATTAACTGCCTTTGGGATCGGATCATCACTCATCCCAATTCTCCACTCACTCTTAAAGATGCTGGCTGGGACCAGGGCTATGTTAGGATCATAGCCTGTGACGACCAAAATTCGGTCGATTTCATCACCACTGACCTGGTGCCAAGCTTAAGGCAGTGAACCGGAACTCAATCTCCCACATGGGGTAAGTCAGAATCTGGGTCACCAATGAACCCCTCGGCTCTTTTGATCAGATGGATCAATTTGAAATTTCCGTTTTGAATTTTCTCTATTCCAGTGTTTATTGCAAGGATTTGGGTGTTTGAGTAGTCCAATATCTGCACTTCTGTGTGTACCAGGGGTATAAGGATTCTGAAATTAGGATAAATACAATTTAGTTTCTGATGTCACTTTTGTGAACTATCCTTCCAGATTCTGTGAGGATAGTTGAGTTCCTGTTTTCCCTAGCTATTTCAGGAGTGTATCTTACAGTCAACTTAGAGCCTAGACGCTTATTATATTTTACAAAGATTTCTTCTCCTATCTCATAATCCTTTGGGGGCTTACGGTTTTTATTATGAGTCTGATGTCTTTGAATTGTTTTTCTCTTAGTTTGTCTATAGTTTTCTTTCGAGCTTCCTCGAATTGTTTGAGGGAAATTCGTTGGCTGTGGCCGTAGAAGATCTCCACTGGTTTTTTCCAGTTGTTAAATGAATTGTTGAGTTGTAGAGAAGTTCACTGAATGGAGTTACCTTTTGTTCGCTGTTAATGCAGCGCATAATATCGGCCAGAGTGGAGTGGAAGTTTTCTACTTGACTGTTTACCTCACTCTTGTAAGGTGGAGTTTTGAATACGGTTATGTATATGTAATTCTTCCATCATTGCCTTAAGAGATACTGAATTTAATGCTTTCTCGTTGTCAACGACTACGAGTTCTGGTACGCCAAAATGAATGAAGATGAAAGAGGATCTAGATGCAATTATTTTGGAATGTGCTAACTTCGTGGGGTTAATGTTAATATTATTTGGATGCCTTTCATATTTATTATGCGTGCATATTTTACATTTCTTTAGTAAATTTTTTATTCTAGAACTCATTTCAGGAAAGTAATACTTCTGTAATATTTGGAGGCGGTTTTCATAAGTATTCCTGCGAGCTCTTCTGTGTGTGCTTAGAATAATTTCTTCTTGATCTGTTTCGTTGGGAATGTCATTTACTTGTGATTGGGTATACATATGTACGTTACTTTGTAATCTCGGAAATGTAGGGGGTATATGGTCTGTATTAGAGCCATTATGGATTCCTCAGTTTTGAGGCCATTAATTATATGGGGATTAAGATAACGTTTAAAGATTCCTATTATCATTTCCTTAGTACATATATGTTGTTTCGGTGAATATGTAGCGATGATAAATTGGGAAGGATTGTTTCAGCTGGTAGCTAGTTTCCTGTCCAATATTAAGAATGAGTTGGTTTTTAAAAACATTAATGGGAGCTTCGACCGATGGTATGAGGTCGTGGGATGAGCTATCATCGCTGTGAATAGTTGAAGTTAACGAATTTATAGCGGTTTGTGGACGCCTTGATAAGCCATCAGCCACTACTTTGGTTCTTCCAGGTTTGTATTGGAGTTCATAATTGAATTCCTCAAGTATGGCCTTCCAACGCTTCATTTTCGTATTTGAATGTTCGTTGCTTAAAGCATATGTTAGTGGTTGGTGATCGGTGAATATTTTTACCTTCTTCGATCCGTACAGGAAATTTCTTAATGAAGTGAGTGCCCATATTATGGCGAGCATCTCCTTTTCATTCGTGGCGTAAGCTTCTTCCGTTTTATTGAGTGATCTGGACAAGAATGTAATTGGTTTGTCGCCCTGTAAAAGTACAGCGCCGATTGCGTAACTCGACGCATCGGTGCTCAAGTGGAATTCCTTAGAGAAGTTGGGATAGGAAAGCATGATTTCATTAGAAATCAGAGTATTTTTGATTTTTTCGAATGACTCGATAGCTGTTTTGTCTAAGATTATTGGTTTTGTGTGGGACATTTTTCGACTATACGGAGAAGCCTATTAATCTGACTTGAACTAAAGTGAAACGAATCTATATCAATTGAGTTTACTGCCTGTGAGTTTTGTTGCTTCAGGAGTATTTTCAGGTTGTTATTAATAAGGACGTAATTTTTTCTCGTGAAAATAACAGCGTTAAGCTCCTTTAACCTATCGTTACCTAGTATGCCATCAAAAGTTTTCAGGCCTGGTAGGATAAAGAATTTTATATCGGGAATATATGGTCTGAAAAGAGGTAAATTTACATGGTGACTTACTTTTATATTACCGCTAATGGAGTTTGTGTAAAATGGTGTTTGATTTGAAATGTGGTTTCTAACGTAGCGGGACTGGATATAGTTCTTGTTGGATCCAGTGTCCACTAAAAATTTTAAAATTTTGCCGCTCTTCGCCGTATGTTCAAAATAGGGCAGCGAAGAGCTCTTTAATCTAAAAAATGAATATCTTCTAGTTCGGAAAGGTATTCGATATCTTCGTCGTACTGGAGTTCTGGATATTCGAAGATGGTCCTGTGGCAGATCATTAACAGTGGTTTCGTTATTGGGGGAATCTTCTTCTGCATTTACGTGATAGAGGCATTGAGCCTTTGTTAGGTGTTGAGGGTGATGAATCTGTTGCGAACATTGCCTTTTTTGTGTGTAGGGCTGGTTTTTCAGTCGATTTTGGTAGTTGACCTTACGAGAGTATATGGTTTCCGCATACATGGGTTCAGGCTTGGGTGGCAGGTTTCTAAATTTGCCGGCCTGATTATTTGAATTCTGATTATGCGGGTATTGATTTCCCTGCCCTGCAGGATCCGAGTTGAATTGCCTTGGAGGTGATTGTGGTGGCCTAGTTGATTTAAAGGTTGTGGAATATGGGCTAATTCCGGGAAGAACTGGTGCCTAGGGGCAGGCACAGGTGTAGTTGTTCTGCTTGGGGGGACTGGTGGAACTAGTGTATTATGTCTCGTAGCTGAACCTCGGTTGTTCATGGCGTGTTGGGTTCTGAAATTTACATTATCTAATTTCAGGCATAGGTGGAGAGCCTGGGGAAGGTCTGCTGGTTCTCTTATACTCAGCAACCTTGGTAATTCGCCTCTTAGACCCCTAATAAAGGTATCTAATGCTTTTTGACGGTAGTACTCCGTCATAACAGTTAGGTATTCATTACTTAAATCCATTGATGAAAGTTTATTCAGAATAAGGGATAGGTGTTGGTACACTTGTTGGTAGAATTCTGGTATGTAAGAATTATTTTGTATTAATGTGGCTAATTGGCACTCTAGGGTGCCTAAGTCTCTCTTATCGGCATAGTGTAACATGAGGCAACGTGAGATTTTTGGACAGTTAAGCGGAGTGTTGTAGGATTCCAACGCTATGTAGGCTAACCCCATAATCTTATTTCGTATTACACTTAGGATACCGTAATACTTGGGTGATCCACGAATGGGTTCGTAAATTTTTAAAATTCTATCTACGCTTTTCTTTCAAGATCAGACTTCATTAGACTGGCCGGAAAAGTCACGTAAACTTTTGACGACGTCCGGAATTTTTTCGAGATCGTTAAGATTTCTTGGCTGACTTGCGTCTATGGTTTGATCATAGCGATCTGGATCTTCAGACACTGTCGAGAGTCTGGCAGGAGCCTCGGCAACTGACTGGTTTATCAGTGACGTTAAGTCATTTTGATTCATAGTATTAATATTTGGGTTCGAATTTGGGTTAGAGGTAGTAGGAGCGGATGGGACAATACCATCAAGGACACTTGGTCTTAACACGTTATTATTTGCCATGATTTTACAGTATAAATTTTAGAAGCAATATAAATGAATTTATTTTCTTAAACTGAACTATTACTTCTACCTCTACGATATGAGTTATAATTTTATTTATCGGTAATTTTTAGAAGCAAATTAGATTATTTAATTTTCTTAAACTTCTACGTTATGAGTTACAATTTCTTATTTTAGAGAATTATGGGTAATTACTGAATTTTAAAAAGTCTGTTTTAGAATTTGTTCGAGTATAATAACTTATAATAAAAAATTCAATAATATCATTGTTGAGATGCAGTGGTGAATGATTCCAACCGTTGAGGGGGCTGCTTCCGTTTTGTCCGTCAGCGAGTTACTGGCTGCTGTCGGTGACTCCGGTAACCTTCTTCAATCTTCGATGGAAAGATTCTTAGCTAAGTTAATGTGAGTCACTGTTCTTGTTACGGAACTTCACTTTCTTACAGCGAGTTTTTTTTTTCACACGACACTGTTTGACTTTTGCAGATCAATGCTTATTAGGGCACTTGGTTTTGCTTTTTCACAGAAAGTTTAATTAAATATAATTTCCGTCAAAACACTGAAGTTTTTTGTTGAGTATTTGTACAATATGTTGCATACATACATATGTATGTATAGCTTCTTAGGCTGAGGTTTTTTTTTCGATTTGATTCTAGTCCATATGGCTGATACTGCGACCTATTGTATCTTAGAGTTTGTTTTACTCTAAGAGAAGTACCACCTCCCTAATGAAAGAAAGCACGTCCTTAGTCGCAGAGTTTCTAATATCTGCTGGCGAGCATGTTACCTTGCGGAAAATGCGCCACCTCAACCAATGCAGAGCCGGGCATTCATAGAGAAGGTGCTCAGATGATTCATCATCTTCTGAGCAGAACCTACATTCTTAATATGTCTGAGCATAGATAGACCAGCTTTCTAATACTGTCTAATAATACATGTTTAATACAGTACGGTTCAGGCCCAATGAACGCTGATCCAGAACCAGCCCTGGCTAGTTTATCTGCAGATTCGTTGCCAACAATCCCCCGATGACCTGGAACCCATCCAAGTACCACACTGTTATGTCTAGCAAGAGATTGTAGTGCATCGTAACAGTATTTAACTGCTATGAAATCTATTGAATTGGACGACAGAGCTCGAAGAACTGCCTGGCTTTCTGAAAAGATATACATTTTAGCGCCCTTGATACCCTTACCAAGGTTTAATCTGGCGGAGATCTCAATGGCATGGCGTTCAGCCTGGAAAATGGTGGGACACATTCCCATAGGTATTGAGACTTTGGTATTCCAAAGACACCAGCACCCACTCCAGAGTCCATTTTTGATCCGTCTGTGAACCATTGGACCAGTCTGCACGGTCTACTATATTAACCTCAAATAACCTACCAAAACAGTATTCCCTGACCATAACGTCGGGGACAGTGCCCAACATGTCGCTTTGTGGGATTGAGTTAAGAATTTTCAGGTGTCCCACGTGGTCACCTGCCTTAAACTTGTATTCTAGTTGCAGACTTGATATGAGAGTTCCAGTTAAGCAGTTTGTCGAGGATGACACCGAGAAATTTGACTTCACTGGAATAAGCTAATGTAGTGCCTTTTATGGTGATAGGCCTCAGATTGACCAATTTTCTCAGAATAAAAGGCATTAGAATGTTTTTGCTAGGGTTAATGGAAAGACCCTCGCTATAACACCATTCTAGAACGTGTAGTAAAGCACCCTGCATGATGCTGGAAATTGTCGTGCTGTGTTTACCACTAACGATGATCTCCAGGTTATCTGCATAGCCAATGGGGATGTAGTCTGATCAATATAGATCTGCTAGAAGTTTGTCGATAACTAGTGACCACTGAAGTGGAGAAAGGGCAACCTGCCCTCACAGCTACAGACACTCCTCCTCCGGAGGAAGTAATGATCCGATTTTTAAGCATAGCTCTAATCCATTGGTTGGTCGAATCCTCGATACCTTTGCTATTAAATCATAATCATAGCTAGTAAAATACAGAATGTCCCAACTTTTCATATACATAAGTAAACTTGTAAAAGATCAGTTTAACGAATTGTACTTGAAATAGACTTTTAATACTATATGAAATAAAATTATTTATCTATCTATCTATCTATCTAGTATTATCGAAAGCACCCTCAATATCCAAAAATGCACACAAGGCTATTTCCTTGGAACGTAAAGTTCCTTCTATCTCTAGATAGATTGATTTCTTCCGATTACGCAAGCCAAATGGTGTTGGTGGATGGGTCAAGCAGACTTTGTGTCGATTTCCGATGTGTAGACAAGAATTTATTCAAAGAAAGGTACCCTCAAACATCGAGGGGCAACTAGATAAGTTTTTTTTTTAATTATGAATACCTTTGATTGATAATCATGGCACGAGCGGTAAGGAAAAGGGGGAAGAAGAAAAGAGGAGGTACCGGTTGACGTTGGCTTTAAATGTCGTGCGGCTTATAAATGAATCCCTATGTATATACAAATGTATGAAGGACTGAAGGACACGGGCCATTTCTACGATGTTCAAGTGAAACGATAGAGTTCACAATGTCTCTATCACCTATAAGCGTTAACGCACGTTTCTGTACCCTATCAAGAATCGACAGAACGGTCTTGGGTGCACCAGACCAGATATTGGGGTTATATTCCAGCTTTGGGCGGATGAATCCCGTATAAATTGAGGCCAGATTAGAAGGGGTAAAAAACTTCTTGCTTCGTTGAAGGAATCCTAGACATTTTGCAGCATTTTTGGCGACCTCAAAGATGGTTATTAATGCACATACCGAGCATGACAAGTCTTACGGATTCAGCGATGCAAGTACCATTCATGGACAATGATTGGGGGAATGCTGACTTGGAGACAGCATTGGGTTTTGGAAGCATTAAATTCCACTGTATTAGTTGAACCCCATTTGAGTACGCTGTCTAGGTCGGAATTTAAAGTGTTTAACATACGTTCCCGTTCTTCTTCTTTCTACATAATCTCTTGTCAAATGATATTGAAAACTTGTCAAACATAGCTAATTCTATGTCTAAAATAATTTTTTTATTGAAAAATAATTTAATATTGTTAAGTAATATGTATCTAGAATTAAGAGTTTATAACAAACTAATATAAAAAAGTAAAAATATTAAGTATGTTTATTTTATAACATCTCCAGTGGTTTAGACTGTGCGTTGTCTGTCAGTCAGACCAATCGAATAAGTTCATGTAAGAGTTGCGCGACAATCCCTCGCTTTACCGCCACTACTAGAATGCTTACCGATTTCATCATCAGAATTTCCAAAGAAATAAATGAAGAAATGTGTGATCAGCATTCATTGGTAGCACTAAAACTCCTACACGATGAAAATGAAATGAAAATTGAAAACAAATTTTTGATATTTCTCGTCTGCTTGTGTGATATGTTTGTCTATGGTACGCGTGTAGCAATCAAAAAAAAAAAATACGTTAAAACTTGAGTAAAAATATCATTCTTCGATAATACTCGGAGGGACCAGTCGTACTGCAAGACATACTTAGGTCGAGGTTTGAGAAAGCAATGATGCCAGTGGCTCTGATGACGGCGCCAATTATGATTATTTGATTTTTCGTTCGTGAAAGCGCTTAATTGACTTTTGGATCTTATCTGAACCCTAAACGTTCATTTCGAATTGTCGAATTTTGTGAATAAGCTCCAACATAGCCACTGTATCCGTTATTTTGGAGTCATAATGGATCGCCTTCTAAAATTCGTATTCATATAAAATTTATTATTAAGTTGGCGTAGGTAGCACGTACGCTGGCTGCCATTTCCACGTCTTACTGCTGGAATTTTTCCAAAGAAGTAAACCTCAAACTAAAATCAAACATATAGAAAAGCTACACTCCACCTGAAACGGATCGTATCATACTCTATCCTCTCTAATATGTAGCCCTTAGCGTGGCAGCGTGCAATTTTTTTTTTGTCGAATTACAGTGATATCCTCGAATGTTTGTTGATGTTACATGCAAAACTTCATCAAAATCGGTTTTTTGATGAAAACGCCCCTAAAAGGCATGGAAGCAATTCGAATATTTAAATATTTCGTCTTAACAAAAATTTTCGATTTCATAAAAAAATAGTGAAGTTATGAAAAAGTAGGCATGGCCGTGGGCGGATTCCAAAAATGTTTACATATGTGTACTGCTTTTATTTCTCAGAAGCCTATATAAAATTTTATCCTTCTAGGTCAAAATTAAGCACCCTAAAACTGGTGATATACGACGATGACGAGGAGGGACCAATTCAGCGAAGAATAATCCCACATAAATAGTTTAGGGGATAGCCAATGCGTTGCATCCCATTTAAAGCCAAACGTTAAGAAGATGGGAAAATTGCCAGATGACTTCGTTTCAGGTGTAATTGTATGAGGCATTTTGTTTGGGATCAGGTTTCACACTAATCTCATCTTATCCAAATCTCGCATAATCAAAATCTCTCATTATTAAAATCTCGCTTGTAATTTAGCAATCTCGCAAATCTCGCGCTCGCGAATTCATAAATATTTTATTTTAATGCGAAAAAGTAATAACTTTCGAGATTTCAACTTGCGAGATTATGAAACTGCGAGATTTTGATAAAGCCAGATTTGGATAATATGAGATTCTAAATATGCGAGATTCTAAAAACGTGATTTTAAAATGCGGTCAATCGTACCCAACCCAGTTTTAGTTAGGGTTAAAGTCCAACACTGAGGCTTTTAATGTTTTCCACCTTCCTGCAATAAACAAAATATTAAGCACTTCTGTTGTTCCAGATTAGGAACAAGATGGCTTCCTTAACTTAGGAACAAATATTAACATTATTTATTTAGTATTTACAAAGGTTGATGTTTTGTTTTTTTTAATGACGCGTGAAAAAAATTAATGGATTAAGTTAAACTGATTTTAAAATATAAGGAAAAACTTTAAAAAAATATGTTTCACACTAAGCCAATAAACTTTTTTTTACAACTATAGTAACACTTGAACTGTGTTATTGAGAGTATCCGAAACACGTCATTCCTCGATTATTATCTGCTAACACCCGCTATCTGTTGAAGTAGCCTAAAGACTGAAATGTAGTAGTCGGAAACAATCGGAAGCTAATGTCATAATTTTACGATAAATACTGTCAATTACTTACATACGTAGCCCATAAGAGGTTCTGTGTGGTTTTAAAAAAATATTTGTTTTCTTATGTATACATATAAATTGAATGATAATTATGTTTGTATTCGCACTGTTTCATAAGAAACCATTCTTCTATTAAGGCCTGTTCAGACAGGGCGGAAACCGCGCGGCTTAACAAATACACACGTACTTCAGTTTATTGACCAGGGAAGAAATTTTAAGTTTGGATACCCATATGAGATCAAGCGTGTCACCAGAAGAAAAACTCGTTATTACTTTAAGGTGAGATATTTATTTATTATTTCAAATTAGCATACACATTTTCTAAAATAGAAGACTGCGAGTCAGAGCTAACGCATGATGATGGCGATGGTGATAGGACAGCAGAAGGTGATCCAGATGTATCACGTGTGTGTATGAAAACTGTTGGCCATTGTTGTTGTTGTGTTGTGTTAGGCACAATATAGTGAGGAGCGATACGAAGAGGGGATGGTAAAGTTTGTTCTTTTTGAATCACCAGAAGCAATTCTATTTTTGTCGCCAAACGCTTATTTTCCAGAACTTTTTTCAGTTCCTTGTACAACGACAAACAAAAAAGTTTATCTTCTTCATGATTATAAACACCTTCTTAAAGTTCTTGTTAAATTTGTCTCGCAACTGTGTGCTCTTTTCAATTAAACTACTGAGTCGGTCTTATGACGTTGCTTATCTTCGTTTTATTAGGCAGTGGTCTTATTTCGGTCATTTACTAACATATAATTTACTAATTTTTGTTTGGAATGGCAATATTGTACTTACATACACATTCTTTTGTTGCAGTATCTCTTCTCCCTCCACATTCCACACCGCTGGTCTTTTCTCGTCTATGAATATTTCCGTGTCGAAGCGATCCATTCTTTTGTCCGAAACGCTCTGAAACCGCAAAACAACTAAGCGCTTTCTAGATTTGTCATAGAAACAGAACAGCGAGGTTAGGTATGAACGAATCAATATAAATTAATGTAAATAAGAACCGCCCGGTTTGAAAACGTGCGGTTTCCGTCTTACAGGCTCTTATAATTCAGGCTTAAATGCCTGGACTTAGAATTGGAATATCGAATAACACATTTATTATGAACGATTGAATTTATTGGATATTTTACATACATACATATATAAGACAAGATTTACAGTATATTTGATAATAAATACAAATGAATGCAACGATTTATTTATTGTACATACGTATAGACTCTATCTATGTTAAACGAACAAATTTAACTAGAACTAGCTAAAATTACATGTGGCATATGTATATATGGTTACTGTATATTGCAGCGAAATCCAAGTTAGTTTATCTGCAGGAAAATAATTAAAAATTGAAGAAATTTCATTTACAATATCATTATTTTTACCATATCAGAAGTTAATGAACTTAGAGCATCTTCGACCGTAGGTTTATGTCTATCGAACTTGGGTCTGCTTATGGGTGAAAAGTTATCTAAAAGGTTATGTTTTAATTAATTAAAATATAAAAAAATTACTTCATACCGAAGTCTCCACTTGAACTTGAATCAGTAAAACTAGGTGTACCTTCGGTCCATGTTGGTGTAGAACCCTCTCCTGAGGCGGGGGGTGTCCAAGCTAAACCACCACGTGAAGAGTATTGACTACTTAATGAGGTATCGACCGCAAGGTATGTCTCTAAATGAACTTCAGAAACGCTAGGAGATTAACACAAAAGTAATTAATAAAAACTACATATTTTATATTTTGTTTTTGTCGTTTATTAAATAATTTATTGTGAACAACGAAATTATCTACTTAAAAAAAAAAAAAATACTTGGCGCAACAGGTCGATGGGACCCAGGGCCTAGCTTCTCACAACCATTCGTATTGTGCGTGTTATATTCTTTACGCGAATGGAAGGGGCCTACTGTTTAATGCCGTATCCGAAGGGCAGATTGTTATTTGAGAAGCTTTCTCAGGACATTTGTACTATCGAATGTTTGTCAGACGCTCGCGAGAGGTGGGGCCGTGAAAAACTTTTTTAGGTGTTCCAACTGGGACTCGAACCTCAAACCCCTTGGTCCATAGTCCAATGCACTAACCGCTGAGCCACGGCGCCCCACTAAATTAAAAATTATCTACTTATACATACATATGTATATGTATATATAGTGAAAATGCGAAGTTATTAATAAATAAAAGCTCTAATCGATTTGGAACAAATTGGGCAAAACTATGTTTCACAAAAAAATTAACCTTCACACTATGCAAAAAGATAAAAATACGTAAGTGCAATGATATGGAAGGGCTCCCATTTCGTGATGAATATTTTCTCTCAAATGCGCCACAGAAGCCAGTTTATTAGCGTGAACTTTCTAACCTTTCGGGTGAACCTGGGATTCAACTAACAAGCCTTTCCAGTGTCCCCGATCCTTAGCTAACTGCTTCCAGTTCCGCACTCCAAATCGGTTGAGGGGTTATTCTACTTGTTCGCGTCGCCTAAGACGAGGTCTTCCTCTACTGCGTTGTTCCTCCGAGTTTGATTCCAAGACTCTGCGGGCCGGATTATTGATTATTCGCTCTATATGTTCTAGACATCTCAAACGACTGATTTGCAGTTTTTTGACTAGGTGGATTTCGCTGTACAGCTCGTATTGTTCGTAAGTCGTCTGTCGACGACTCTTGACTGCAACCTAAGCGGCTGGACGGATTTGATTCAAACTTCAAATCCGAACTCTGTCAGGTCACAATTCGAGGCGAAATCAAAGTTTTTATTCTATTCATTTTGTTTTTCCTTAGTATAGGGTATATTAAGTTTGCTAATTGTAAGATAGAGAAACAATAGAGATAGACCCTATAAACTGTATATATTCGTGATCAGCATCAATACAGAAAAGCAATAAGCCATGTCTGTCCGTCAGTTCGCCGTATGTCACCAATTTTTGGGCCTTAAATTTTAAGCTAGGAGGATGAAATTTTATATCTGTTTCTGAGAAACAAAAGCATTACATGTATAAAAATTTTCAAATCCGTCACTTTTTCATAACTTCACTATTTTGTATGAAACATTTTACTAATATATATATATATATATTTTACTAATATTTTACTATGGACAGGCCTATCGGACCCAGGGCCTAGCTTCTTTTAACCATTCGTGTTGTACGTATTATATTCTTTACACCAATGAAAGCGTACTACTGTTTAATGCCGTGTCCGAAGGGGGATTTGTTATTTGAAAAGCTTTCTCATTATAGTGTTACTCTCTAATGTTTGTCAGTGGAGTGCAGCAGTAATTTGGAGATTTTGGTGTTCAGCGGCACCTATTGGAAAACGTGAAAACTTTTGTACCAGCACTTTTTACTTTATGATAAATATGTTGTGCAAGTTTCAGCTCCAGCGGATGGTTAAGTTTTTAGTTTTTAGCCCTTAAACGGTTTTTTTTTATATATTAAAATATATGAATGTGTATTCATATGTACATATATGTACATATGTATGTGGAGCGTCTACAATTTTTCCCTATAGGTTTCGACGTTTTACTGTACCTAATACACGGCTTAAGTTCATACAGTAAGATATCTGACATATTCATCTACATATGTATACTACGTACGTAGTAAGGTGCAAGTACGGAATGAACACACTCTTACTTATTTTCATTTAATCCTAACTAAAATTAATTTTAAATACATATGTACATACATATATAATAACTTACCTAATTGCATCATCCCTTGTTGATGTTCTCAGTGCAGATCCACCGGTGTTTACTTTTCGTTCATTCTTTCTCCGCCCAGAACTTTGTTTCTTTAAGCTTTCTTCGGAAATTTCATCAAAAGCAGGAGGAGGTGTCGAGCAACAAGAGGGTGTAGTGCCTAGCAATACATGAAATGAATGTTATCTAACGTATAACAATTGATCTATTTAATAGTGAATAGTTGATATAATCTATAAAGTTAAATTTGATGAAGTTTTTTTTTTTTTAAAAAGGCAAAAACAATAATAATAATGAACTATAAAATTATAGTGGATGAGTCTTAAGCGGTTCTAGATACATTGGAACTAATAAATTGGTAGTATTGGGAAACATTTTATATCATGTGCACACTGGAAGCTGAAGAAGCAGTATCAAAGTTCTTATTATGCAACTCAAACCGTTGCCGGGCCCGAATGAAGTTCGAGTTGGGACTCTTTGAGCAGTTTGCTCTACTCGAATGTTTATTTGAACAATAACTCTCGATTGTTACGGACGGTGGATTCTTATTTTTAATTTGGCTGTTTACAGTTTCTTTGTTCTGGATTGATTTATCTTTTGATTCATTTTCACTTAGCTGCAGTTTGGGCTTCTGCCGTCTAGTCCTTGGGTTATTTTCTATTTCTCTCTTCACTTCAATGAAATTGTTTAGGGTTTGCAGAATATTTTCTTCTTGGCCATCATCGTCTCCAAATGCCATGTCTGCATACTGCATATACTTTTGCTTGTCTCGCGTCTTTTTTGTAGAGTGTACTTTTCGCTGTGGTTGGAATTGAGGCGTTGCATTTTCGGTCTGAATCGGTGGAAAGCTTTTGACAATTGATCCGACCGTGGACATGTAACTGTGAGACATGAAACTATTTTTCCTTTTGAATAGATCTAGCCGGTTTATAGATTGATTTTGGGTATTAGATCTGGTGCTTTCGCTAGGAGCTACTGATATCGTAGCGATATTAGGTTTGGACATGGGTTTGCCAGACCGGTCATCATCGAGGTCAAAAAGGTCGTGTAACTCCAACCAATCTCTAACGTTACTAGGAGAACGCCTCTCGCCGAATTTAGGAATTGGAGCCTCCAGGTGCTCTATTTTTTGGGATTTGTTAGCATAATTAATCATATGTCTACCTGTTGATGAAACTCGTTGCTGCTGCAATATCGATTGCTCCTCGAACACTGAGGTGGCTTTTGGTTGTCGCGATGGCTCTCCTTTCTTATTGCGAGGAGAGCCTCTTGGTGGCACTGGCGGTGGTACTTTCGGTTTAATAGTACTTGTTTTTTGTTTACTTTGGGGTCCACTCGAGATTGTGGCCATTGCAGTAGGTTTATTCTGGAAAGGTGGTTTGGATGGTTGCGTACTACATACTTGAGGAAGGCCACCAGTATTAGCAGCTGTTTATTCCAATTAGATGTCAATGAGTTATTGATAAACATAGGAAAGCATGTAAAGGGATATTAAGAGATATTAAGAGATTTAATTTAATGACAAGGATATATTAATTGATTATGTGCAAAATGGAATGTGTGTGTTGAAGGTCAAAACCTGAATACGGATTTTGAATTGGTTCAGGCCCAGCCATATTTCGGGGTACATACACATAAATAGAATGTTCGGGGAATGAAATAGATGTTACTAGGTATATTGAAGCTTCGTTTTATGTGTATTTACCCATATTATGAATATTCTCAATAAGTAATATTAACCTGTTATTGTGATGAATACTTATTGTACCTATAACAATGCGGAATGCTTTAATACGAATGTTTAAATGGAGTAAGAAAACGTGGAAAAGTATCTTCTGATAATATTGCATTGTTTATGTACCTTTATACGATGCAAGTTGTATTGCAGGGACGATGCGCGTAATACTCATATTCCAAGGTGGATTTTCTTGAGTATCCTTTGCCGCGAAAGGTGGTTATCATAAATGTGTAAAATATATAGACGTTAAACATTGTACTACATATTCTGCCAAAGGATTTATTTTGAAATCAAAATGTAGCAACACGTTTCTAAAATTTGCATCTCTACTACTGCAAAATAACTTCTAATTTTGATGGCAATGCATCCACCAATATGAATGCAAAATCAATATGACCCAAATTCACGTCAATCCTAAGGGTATATTACGTTTGATACATAATTTGTAACATAGAGAAATAATTGAGATAGACCCTATTAAGTATTTTTATTCATGATAAAAAACAATGGAGAAAATGATTGAGTCACGTCCGTCCGTATGTCACTAGTTTTTCGGCCTTGAATTTTGAGCTGGAAGGATGAAATTTAATATCTGGGCTACTGGGAAATGGAAGCAGTATAAGTGTAAACATTTTTGAAACTTCACCACTTTTTCATAACTTCAGTATTTTGTATAAAATCGAAAAATTTTATCAAGACACAGTATTTAGATATTCGAACTTTCTACAATTCGTCTATACGTCGATTTCGGCCATGCCCATCTTTTGGGTCTGTTTTCATAATAAAACATGAACAAACATTCGAGGATATCGTTGTAATTAAAAAAAAAAATGGCGTGTGGTCACGCCCACTTCGTAGGAGCTACATAATAGGGAGGATAGAGTATCATATGATTCGTTGCAGACGGATTGTATGTATATTTATGTTTTCTATTGCTGCTGATCACGAATATATATACTTTATAGGGTCTATCTCGATGATTTCTCTATGTCACAAACTATATACAGTTAGTCACAAAAGTAAGTACACAGCCTCTAGTATGATGTTCAATAAACAATAAACTAATTTGAACTGAATTTCGATACAAAAATTTAATGTATTTTGTTTCAGTAATTCATAATCTTTACGTATTATAGAAAAAAATAAAGCAAACAAAAGAAATTAAAAGCACAATTCAACAATTATTATAAATATTAGAGAATATATACCACAAAAGTAAGTACACAAAGATGAAAAACAAAGAAAAATGTGATAAAAATGAAAAATATTATACATTATTTAAAAATTAGTACTTTGTTGGGTATGCTTTTGTCTTGATGACGGCAGACATTCTGGAAGGCATTGAATTTACCAGGTTTAAGGTAATGTCTGGGCCGATCTTTGACCACTCTTCCTGCAAGACCCGCTTCAGGTCATTCTTTGACTTAATGTCGTGCTTTTATAATTTTTCGGTCCAGATGTTCCCATAAATGCTCAATAGCATTCAAATTAGGCGACTTGGGCGGTGTTCGTAGCTGTTTTCGAACATTGTATAGCAACCATTCCTTAACCCAGAGCGAAGTGTGCTTGGGGTCGTTATCTTGCTGGAAGATAAAACTAATTTTTCGACACTCTGGTGCAGTTTGCTTTTCAGATTATCCAGATAAACATATAGATCCATTTGTTCATCAATGAATATCAAATTACCTACTCCAGAAGCTGCCATGCACCCCCAGACCAGAACCGATCCACCGCCGTGCTTAACAGTACCAGCCACATTTTCCGGATCTAGCTCCTCGTTTGCTTTTCTCCAAACTTTGCCACCTCCATCTGAGCCATGGATGTTAGATTTACTCTCGTCGGTAAAAATAATGGTGTTCCAAAAAGCGGAGTCACATTTCAAATGGTCTTTTGCAAATGCGAGGATTTGTAGGCGATTGATTTTGTTAATAAAGGGCTTTTTCCATTATAACCAGCACTATTGAGGACACGGCGAATGGTCTGAGGGTTGCATTCGCTGCCAATTTCATGGGCTATCTCTTTTTGGATTTTTGGGAGCGCTTTATTTGAGGTTATGTTTTATTTTGCCCACTATTAGGCGAGTATCTTGGACTATAAACGTTCGAGGACGTCCACTTTGACCTTTGTTTTCTGTTGTGTCTGGTATTTCGTACTTCTTTATTATTTGTTGTATTGTGAGAGACATGTATCCACAATTTTAGCAATTTCCCGAATACTTTTTTTATCTTTGTGGTATTTTATAATTAAATCCTTTATATCCTGTGAAAGTAGCTTTCCGCGAGGTGCCGTATCGAAAATATTTCTTTTGAAACAAAATTTTTTGAATAATTCCAATACTTAATTTCGAAGAAAAAGTAATCTCGAGAAATATGTGCTCAATTTTCGCAACGCGTCTTTCTTACTCAAAGTTTTAACTCACTATGCGATGCCTGTGTACTTATTTTTGTGATATGAATTCGCACCCTACTGTAAGCTTTTGGGTAACTATTACATATTGCTTGGCTTACGGTCATTTTTTTTATATTCCCCAACTGCGCAGATATTCAATCAGGGAGTATACGCATTTTTAGTGTAATATGAATAAATATAAACAGTGTTTTTTAACACTATTCGTTTGGATTAATACTGTGTACTTACTTTTGTGACTGACTGTACATATGTATGTATCAAATTTAATATACCCTTAGAATATAATATAAATATATTAAAGATACACGTAATAACTACTACGCTGATTTGCTCGCAAGAAAAATCGTATTGAAATTGTTAATAATTAAGGGAGCGATTGAATCTAATTTATCCATCATTTCAAAATAAATTCAACAAGTATGTAACTAAAGTTTCTGAAAAGTTAAAACCAGTTGTCGAACAATGCATAAATTGCGATTTCTTTATTTCTTCTGTCGAACATATTCAATCTAATATATTCGTTTTGATTGGTTGATCCAATTTGATGCGTCAAGAGATATTTACAATATCATTCTCCGTCTAAAAAATAAAAATTCTTGTACGAGTAATGGTGTTTCGAATGTATTATTGAAACATATCGCATTGTATGTTGTTAATGCATTGAGCTGAGCCACGACACCCACAGACTAAAGTCATACCCCTATTTAAAAAGGAAACAGGGCTCTTTCCACCTTTTCTAAAATCATTGATGTTACTTAAAGTCAACTATGGGTTCATTTATTTACATGACAAAATACCATGATATGGTGGACAGTAAATTATTACTTAGTAAGCTATATAAGGCTGGTTTTTGGGGTAACATTTCTAAATGAATGATTTCAATCGTATTTGACGCACAGAAAACAAAGAGTTATGCAAACGGAATACTTAGTGAGCCTAGACTTCTAAAAAATCCTGTTCCATAAAGTTAAACTAATTATTAGTAATAAAACGAAATTGCCGTCTTTCAAGACATCTGGTAATACTCTTTATGACTATAATTTCTATTCCCACTCACACGACTATAAGCGACATTCATTACCTACTATATCTAACTTGTAGTGTTGTGAAAATTGCTTTAAAATTGAATCGGTACAGCAATTCAAATATATACTTGGGTTGGTAACATTATAAAACCGTTTTACTTGAAAAAAGTTTTAACTACTATTTACTATTGCCTAGTGCACTCCAAGTTCCAATACGGTATTACACGCTGGGGTGGTTCGTACTCTAATAATTATGGCCAGGAGAGAATTTGAAAACGTACTAAAATTTTTGCATTCCGTTGTAGAGGTGGTAGATTTAACAAACTTTCAATTATGGCTAAGTGACAACACTGCACTAGGCAAAACAAATATTGGTTATAAAAATATTCACAGTTAGTTTTGGAAAAAGAAAATACGTCTTTGACACACTACTGTGATTAGTAAAACCCCTTTGATAAGGGAAAACTACTACTATGAAGGAAAGATTAACTGTGCCTTAAAACGAAAGAGTAATCATAAAATATTGACTGCAAGTAATTCCGGATATTCGTCATTCCCATTCATCATTCCAAGTACAGTAACTGGAAAGAAAGCTGAAAGCTAATTAAAGGCATGACGTACTAAATGTTCCGTTTTACGTATTTTTGTAGAAAACGTGTTAAGGCGCCTGATATCATGAAATCCCAAACATGAAATCCACCCAAGTATAAACTTTGAGGTTATTTTCAGTCGTTTAGGGTGCAGTTGACCATACATACATACATACATTCACGCAGACAGTATTAGTGAAATTTCTTCTTTTTTTTTTAACTTATCCATCATAGAATTAACAGGTTTTCATTTATACATACATGATTTTCATTCTATAGATCAGTCGGTGTTCTTATATGAAAAAATTTACTTTAACATGAAGTTGTGTTTTAAATGTTTAAGAGGTGCAATGTATCGAATAAGTGTTTATAAACAAAAAGAAAAAAAACTTACATCGAGACTCTGATTCGCTTTCAATTGACTTTTGTATAACTCGGGATAAACTTTTCCTTTTCGATGGGGAATGTTTGAGCGCTGAAAGTAAATATGGGATAAATAAAATTTGAATAATATAATTTCGAATAACGCCTCTGAATATTATTCACTCAATACTAAAGCCTGACCAGTATGTGTGCAATTTTCAAAATAAAAGTAGTAGACAATTAATAAAATAAATTAAAGTATTAAAAAATATCAATAACAAGCAGCATATTTTCAATCGTCTGATTGAAAGCATGCAAAATGTTTCCCAGGGAATATTTTGTAAATTTGTCAACCTTATGAGGATTATCCAAAGTCTTGATTTTATTTAAATTTTAAAAATACTTTAAACGACGCACATACAATTTAAAATATGGATTGGATTTTATGGTGATTTTACCTATGTAACTGGATACCAAGGTACGGAACTTTCTATGGTTTCCCTTAATTTCTGGGAGATCCACTTTGCAATAAAATGAAAAAAAAACTTTATTATTATTAGCAGGTTATATGGGTGTGCTAGTACATCTAAATGGGTTTGACTTTGCGCTTCAACTAGCATTTAATATTTTTTTTTGATCTATGTACTTACGTGAAGGAATTTTTCTAAACACTTGCTTAGCCATAAAATTTTGAAAGCGTTGCGCATAAAACGATGGTCGGCAAACCGACACTGTTTCCTATAAGAGAGAGCCAAACCATAACAAATTTTAGAAATGTATAAAAAGCTATTTGTATTCATACTCCATCGTGTATTATGGCCTTAAAAGTGTGCTCTAACTTCTTTTTTAAGCGGTAGGATTGTAAAATATCAATTATTCCGATGAATAGAAGTAATCTCTCCCCCTTTTCGCTTCTTGCAGGAATCCCACCAGGTCTAGAAAATGGATATTGGTTTATATATTTTCGCACTTCTACTGTATATAATTGTAAATTTTCAACATACGGAACGTCATCTTCATCATCAATAGGTTCGCTTTCTGCTTGGATGCTTTCCATAGCTGTGGAATGAGCGACTAGCCGTTGCCTATTAACAGATCTGTACAACAGGCTATTTTAGAGTGTATACTATATTCGAAGTAGCCGAAAAGTAATATTTGTAGAGTACCTGTTGCGATTGAGGGCGTAATTTTCTCGTTCACGTCCTTCCATTGCTATACATTGATCAGCTTCAGGAGCATCTTCGAAGTCCGAGTCGTCCGTTCTGGGAGGATTGGCCTTGAGATTTGATTTACGACTATCCTGTTTTTCTTTAGAGGAAAGGTCTAAATTGTGGACACCAACCAAAAGTGAATAGTCCATTATTTTGAAAGACTCCAAAACAGTACAATCACGCTGGATAGTCTTTATCAGTGCATTATATGTATCCGCTTCAAGGAGTATACCATTCGGATGATGCTCCATGAAGTCCAAGTCCTTAAACGTAGGTGATGATTTGCTACGTTCCGCTTTCGATGCTTTTCTCTTGTATGTTGATCCTTTCAAGTCATACTTCAGGTGCATTTTTACAAATGAGGGTAATAAATTGTTCATAACAACCAAACGAACATTTTTGCTGTTACATTGAAAGCAGTATAAGCCAAAGAATTTAGGCAGTAAGGTTCTTGGATTTTGATTTAAATTCATATAATATCTGTAATTACGGGCATTATTTTTACCTATCTACCATCTAAGGATAAGAAAATTATAGGCTTACCCCGGTAAGAGTTTTTGCAAAAACTCTCCTTCCTTGTGTTGAACTGTTTTGATTATAAATTCATCATCATCCGTTAAATAAAATATTGAACCAGATGCACCCGGATTTGACAATTCTCTTAATGGGGACGAACACATTGACATCTGCAATAAGTTATATATAAACAAAATAATACGTACATATGTCGGCCTGACTGGTCATTCGTTTATCACACCGATGGATGGGACCTGAAGATTTAGACCGTATCCTAAGGGAATGACGAATGACAGTTTTATGTATTGTTGAATGTCGCAACGAATGGGACCTTTTATAAAATGGGACGAATGGGTTCTTTTATAATTTTTCTTTGTATTATCAGGTCTGCTTACGTCCTTCAATCCTTTCAGCGAAAGCAAAACAAAACGTACTGAAAAGCTAAAATCCGTTTGAAACGAATCATATGTATGATAAACTATTCCCCTTATCTTTGAAATTATTTACACTTGTATTGCTTTTTTTAACTCTATCCTACGGGTACGAGTATATTAAGTTTGATACATACATAGTTTGTAACATAGAGAAAAGTCAGCATCAATAAAGAAAACGTCCTTCTGTCCGTATGTCACCACTTTTTGGACCCTAAGTTTTGATCTAGAAGGATGACATTTGATATCTGGGCTTCTGAGAAATAGCAGCAATACATACAAGTGTAAGCATTTTACAAATCCGCCCACTTTTTATAACCTAATTATTTTGTATAAAATTGAAATCGAAAAATTTTATTAAGACAAAATATTTAGAAATTCAAATTTGGTACTATTCGTGCCCGATGATTTCGATGATGTTTTGCGAGAATTTTTTGATGAAATTGTGCAAGCATCCGAAGATATTATTCTAATTTGACAAAAAAAAAAACGTCGTGTGGCCACGCCTACTTAATAAGAGCTCCATAGAAAAGAGGATAGGGTATCAATCCAGACGCATTGTAGTTTTTCTATATATTTATTCTTAAATGCCTAAATGAATGCGACTTAAATCTTAGCTCGGCAAATAATTGTGGGATTTCTAAAAATATGGACTTATTATTACTATTGAATACTTACCATAAAATCATCTGGTTGGATTCCAAATAAGTCTCTAAAGTAACGGAATGCTATAGGAGCGTAAATTTTAAACCTAAATTCACTATAATGATGTGCAGGTGTTAAGCTGGAGCCTTCGGGAGGAAATGATATACTTTCTATCTCCCAAAAATCCATCATTAGAAGATCTCGTTTTGGTTTAGATGCAAGGCTTCCAACCTAAAGATATGGAAGATATGGTAAAATGTGGTAAATTTTTTTTAATCAACAAATTACTGTATGTTGAATTCCCAGTTGAATCGAACCCATTATCTGGGAAGTTTGGATTTTTTTGTACGTTATTTCACCACCTTCTCCAACTCGTCGATGGCCGATTTTTCGTTCCTTATCGATTTTCCCATATTTCGCATTTTGTGCCCTTTGACCCTAGGATTAGTAATAACTTTTAATTTATATGTTTTTAAACTTTAAGAATTAATTACCTCGGGTGTTACCAGTTGACCCAAGCGGTCTAAAAATGTACAAAAATGATAGAAGTTAATATTTATAAGCACTAACTTATAAGTTACTATCTAGAAAATTTCGATGAGTGCTGTAGTGTATGCAACAGCCAACATAGTATTCACCATGGGCATTCCCAATTCATACATGACAAACATAAAGCATATACCACTTGTAAGCGGCAAGCGTGTCATGCTGATTCTCAGGTTGCATTTTATGAACTGCTTTTCCCAATCTTCGTTCGAGGTATTGAACCTCCGATTGTTTTCATTTTATCGCGGAGAGCTCAATTGGGGAGTCGATTAGTAAATGAATGTATTTTAGCGTTAATGTCATACAACAAGGAATGCCATTCACGAATTTGAACTCAGCTAACGTAGCAGCATTATGTCCCAGAATACATTACCAGCTGTCGAAAGAAATACCCCGAGTATACACCGATCCCAAAGTCGGGCCGAACCCAAAGTACATATATAGGTACTTTTAAAAATTGGATATTTGTTGGTATGTATTCTTTCCAGCGATGCGTTTCAAATTAATATCTGAAGGATATTAGAGATATGGTTGGTAATGGCGTACAAAACTGCAACACCTACTTACTTTCTTTTTTAAAGTTTTTAATAGAAATTCAAAAAAAATAAAGTGCACGACTGGGCCGTGTAAACTTGCACCTATATCTAAAATTCTTGTATGTATTTGAGGTAAAAAGAAATAAACGAATATATACCTACATAGGTTTACATATGTAAGTTGACTATAAGTAAACCTTCATTCTTCAGATTGGCCAAGAACTTTAGATATCAGCTGTAGGATTTGATAAAGCTATTGAAAACCAAGCAACGTCGGAACTATGTTATTTTTCTTCAGTTTAACTCATAAATTCATTGCCTTTGAACTCCGGTGAATATGCGAAAACCCAAAGTAAGTCCCTAAAAAAGTAAAAATATTTTCTTTCTCTCTCTCTCTGTCTTTTAACCAATGAAAATGATATTCAGACAAATCCAGTAGCACGTGTGCACCAATCAAAACCTGTATCGTAAGGAAAAACACGTTTCCATGACAACAGCTGTGTTCTAGGAACATTTTTTAGTACATACATAATTTTGAAAATCGGTTCAGGAGGAAGGAGTTGAGATAAAATTCATACATATATGCCTATTAATATGAATTGAAAATCGTGTTTTTGTTAAGCTGGCTATAAGTAAAATACCTTTTAAAACAGTTTTGATCAAAAACGTTGTATGCCATCTCATAGGGTTTAAAAATGCTTGCTCTAATATAAAATTTAATAAAAATCGTTGGAGCCGTTTTCGAATACATTGGCTCCAACTGCTCGATTTCGCGAAAAATACCGTTATACTAACTTTTGTCCAAAAATATGATACAGTTCCTGATAGGATTTGAGACGTTTAATCTTATGTGAAAATTTTAATAAAATCGTTGAAGGCGTTTTCAAGCAAATCGGCTTTTAGTCACCTTGGTCCTAAGTACCGTTGTATCATACTTAGACCGAAACGTGGTACGCCATTGTGTTGCATTACCTCGTACTAGTCCAAATATGAAATTTAAACTAAATCATTGAAGCCGTTTTCTCGCAAATTGACTTTTCGCCAAATTGGCTATGAGTAAAGTACCATTGTTGGCAATTTTGGTAAGCAGCACAATACATCATCTGATTGCAATTGACTAGACTAATTGAAATATGAAGTTTAATCAAAATCGTTAGAGCAGTTTTCGAAAAAATCCCTTTTAACTGAAATCGGCCTTAAGTAAACTACCCTTAATTTTGAGGTTAGAATGAAAATTCCAATTTCGCCTCTAGGGATTAAAACTCAGACCCTATATATGAAGTTTGATCTAAATCCATCCACTCGTTGTGGCTGTAGCCTCGTGCACAGACAGACAGACAGACAGACAGACATACAGACAGATGGCATTGGCGGACCTACTTTGTTGGACTTCTTCATTATAGTAATGTCAAGTTTGATTAAAATCTCGAGTTCCAAATTTTGCACGAATACAATACTTGCCCTATGTATAGGTGCAAGTAAAAATAGATGCCTTAAGGCTTAAGATTATCTAAAATTCACACAAGCACCATATACTTTCTGAAGGCGTTTTTTATAAAACAAACATTTATAAAAGCTTCTACATATGCATGTTCATACACAAAAAAAAAAAATACTTGGCGCAACAGGTTCATGGGACCCAGGGTCTCACAACCATTAGTGTTGTGCGTGTTATATTCTTTACACGAATGGAAGGGGCTACTATGCCGTGTCCGAAGGGCAATTTATTATTTGAGAAGCTTCCTCAGGACAGTTGTACTCTCGAATGTTTTTCAGACGCTCGCGAGAGGTGTGGGGCCGTGAAAAAACTTTTAAGGTGTTCCGACTGGGATTCGAATCTCGAGCTCTTGCTCCATAGTCCAACGCACTAACCACTGAGCCACGACGCCCACATACATATGTTCATACACATATAGCATTAATATAATGGTATCGAAAATGCAGAATGCCACGTCCGGTTTATGGGGAAGAGCAAAACTTACATTTCAACCCTTTTAGATTGTACAGTTATAGCATTAAGAAGCAAGTACGCGCTTTATTTTAATAAGCGCACTTCTCATTTTCTTTAATAAAATGAAATTACACCCGTGCAAAGCCATTCAACTAGGAGGATGAAATTTCATCTCCGGGCATCTGAGAAATAGAAGCTGTACAAGTGTAAAAGTTTTTGAAATCCGCCAACTGCGAAGTTTGAAATGTTAGTCAAATTTAACTCACAAAGAACTCGTGGAATTATATTCAAATACAAATTTTTGCCGCTACATGTCTATGTGACCCAGGGCCTAGCTTCTCACATTTCCCGAACGGAAGGGGACCTACTGTTTTATCCAGTGTCCAAAGGGTAATTTGTTATTTGAGAATCTTTATTATGACAGTTATACTTTTGGATGTTTATCAGACGCTCGCGATAGGTGGGGGAGTGAATAATTGTTTAAGGTGTTTTGGCTGGGATTTGAACCGCGAACACTTTGCATTGGAATTACATAAGCTTTCCAATTCAAAATAGAACACCAGCGAAATTCTAAGGGATTAAAAGGACAGGATATAACGACAAACTACACAAAAGACATTAACCTACCTAAAAAACTGTTGGCAATTTTATATAATCAATATTTTATAATTTAATAATCAGCTTAAAGTTGGGCTTTGAGATCTTATATAAGTGTCCGTCTTAGCCACCGCGCTAAATGGACATTTTTGGGCATTTTTGCTGGGTGTTTGATTTGCAGTTTATCCCAGTCGCGAGGGCGTGTTTATTTAGGTCAAACTTTTTATTTAAACATTTGCTGAAGACTTCATGATAAACTGCTAATTCGGGGTAGACTGTGTAAAAGTTAGGTAATAAAGTAATGGCTCAGGACTATGGAGTAGTTTTAGATGAGTCATACCGGCTTCCAAATTCATCCCATGTCTTCCAAGCTGAAGTCCTGCAAGTTATGGAAGCTTGTTGTGGTTTGACAGACAACCCTAAACCATTTCCCTCATTATTGGTTGTCGGCTTTTCGTCAAGAACCTATCACCGAATACTATATCTTTCGAGCTGGTGGAACAAAGCAATAAAGAACTCGCTGCACTAGGAGATCGCTTCAAGATAACTCTCCTCTGGCTGAATGATGAGCTGTGAAGCAGAATTCAGCTATCGCTCAGATAAACACAGGGAATCAATCACTTCAGGCCATTAGCCCATACGAAGATACGTGTAGAAACAAGGTACAGCATTCAACCCAGATTTTCTTACCTGCAACAATGAGAGCGAGAAAGAAATAGCAAGGCAATGAAAATTGGTAATTACCATTCTTACTATGTAAGATCATTTACGATTCCTGTTTAGTGAATCTCCAGCAACGTTATGGAAACCTGTTGTTTTATTGAAATATCAATGTGAAGTCAAAACCTTTATTACCACTAAAAGAAGATCTACTGTTTGTTTCAAATCAATTGTCAATCTCAAAGGAAATTTTGTTTTTCTCTTAATTCTTATTCTACATAATGTGTCATTGGCCGCTTCACTGAAGAAAATATGGTTCCATACTCCACGCATGCTCTCTTCACCACTTTACACTCTGTTTCCACATCTAGCAACAAAATTGTAGAATGTAGAGGGAACATATGCAAGAAATTGACAATTGATTTGAAAAAACTATACCACTTGTTGTATGCTTTATGTATCTCTTTTGAATCATTCCTAATCAATTTTTCGTGACATTTATATTCGATTAAAAACTTATGCAGCAGTTACATATTTGCATATTTTCATCAAATCGGTTTTTAATGAAAAGCCAGCCATAAATTAGTTATATTTTATATATTACATATACATATGATGTGTGGGTGATTAGAGATAATAAATTTAAGTGAATTATGGTGAAATCAGCTCCGAACGGATTCATATCCTCGTCCTTTACGATAGGACTCAGCCCTAATACGATTAACATGTCATACTATGTTTTTGGGTTGATTAACTTCTGCTAGTTTCAAAATTTCATGTTCTAAAATAATCTATACATTTGTATGGGGTCTCAATTGTTTTGTTTTTTATATTAATTAATTAAAGTATAAACTTTTTTTGTAAATTGACTGTAGTAATATGCTAGCTCTAATTTTTTTATCACTTGTATTGTTTATAACCTTACCCTACCAAATCCTAAAGGTATGAAATACATACTTGTATAAATGTATGTATGTACTCATATTATCGATAGCAAATATAAATGAGACATCTATGTTTGTCTGCCTCTCAGTCACCAGTGTTTAGGCCTTAAATTTTGAGCTGGGCTATTTCGACTATTTGGTATTTGAGAGTACATGATTATTGTTATACATTTATAAATATGGTCGCCAGAAGATTCCGCCAGACGACGAGTAACGACTAGTATACACATCCATAAACAAAATTACTGTAAGAACTAAAATTACTGTCAAAACCAATGCCTTTGAAAGTTTTTTTAGTTGCATATCGGATTACAGCGTACAAAAATGGGGTTGAGTACATAGTGAGAAAAAAAGAGATGCGGATAAGCACGATATTCGGATTAAAGATGAATCGCATTAGCGAGACATTACTATATCCATAGGTACAAATGTCATCTTAATAAATTTTTGGATTTTAAGTTAAATGTGAAGTGAAGCTATGAAAAACGAGCATGATAGTGCGTAGATTAAACAACTGTTTACACCTACGGCTTCTCCTTCTTAAAACCCAGATATATACTTCTATTCTTCCAGCTCAAAGTCAAATCGTTCTTAGTCTTGGACTAATTTGACTGTTTAATTGCAGTCCGAACTATGTACCTTCAAAATGTCTTACATAAGACAAGTTGTCGTCCTTACACGATTATTTTGGATGAAATTAATCTTAATTTAACATTTACATATATACCTATGTATTTGGAATACTCATTTATTATAAATGGAATGTGTCGAACATTCTTCGTAGTTTCTGAACTTCGTGGCAATCATAAGGATCAAATTACTCTATTTCAGGGGTAATAACACTTTGTTTACTCGATTTTGTAGATAGTGGAGAGATCTAGACATTGGTGTACTAACTAAACTTTATATATTAGGGTCTCTTAATTATTTGTCGATTTTATAAAATTGCAAATGTTCTCAAGTTGCATCGCTTTAAGCTGTAGTTGGGGGGACCTTCACTTGGATACAAATGCTAAAGTTTCAGTTTCGGCAAATGTTTCAGTACACCATTTGCTTAACGTAACTGCCTTAGAATTGCTCTTTGCGGACATATACATACATACATTTATTTGCTTCATGAAATTTTAAAGGAGTGCTGTCCAGAGCATTGGGAAAAAATCGATTAAATCTGTCGAGAAGAGGCAATCTTAAAACACTCAAATATAAATATAAAATTAAAAAAGAATTTTATAGTCCTAGTAAATAAGATAGAAATACATATTCTTCAATGCCAATTTGTTTTACTTACTTACTTTACTTACTTCAAAATAAGCTTATTGAAATTATTTAAGGATTTTGCAAGAAGTACCCTACAATGGTCAAAAATATGGAAAACACAGCAACATACAAATGTTAAAAATGAATTCGACGGTAAAAAGGACATGTAGGACGAGATTATCCGATAGTGCTTTCACAGTACTCAAGAAAAATATGCAAACTTTTTTTTATACGAGTATATTGATTGCAACTTTGGTTATCTAGAAAACAAGGTGACTTAATACCGACTATGAAGTTTTTTATAAAGTATTCTGTAGCATACAATTTGTTTACCAAATAAATTATAATTTAATTACCATCTTTTCCACAACTGGAACTATCCGCGTTTTTCGTATTCGACATGGACGATGACTCCATGTCAATTGAATTTATTCCATCAACTGACTCCATATTAGCAAATTTTTACGGTTGAACTTTTAGTTTGAATCTGTTTAAGTCATAACTTTATAAAAAAAACTAATACTAAATAAATTAGGTGGATAGAAAAATATCTCCTATAAGCCCGTTACTTAACCAACCTAAACTGAAATAAGACGACTTTATAAAGTGCAATACTATGGGAGATGGCTGTATATTCGAGTCCTATTCTAACTCATTTATGTATATACAAAAATTACTCATTTCATTTTCCGCAGACAATTGTGCTACCCTCACTTTAGTAAAAACATGCTCAGTATGGTTTTAACATACGGAGCAGAATCGAATAATGAAATCAACCCCTAAAACTTGATAAACTGAATAATCTTGACATTTGAAACAAGACGTCAAATTTCTATCGATAATACAGTGTGGGTGCGTTTCATTTGCTTGCTTATTTGTTACAAGAAGTTTAATTCAAAATTAAACTTAAAGGTATCAATGCATGTAAGTTAACACATTAAGCACTAATGATATATGCATATACCTAATGCACAGGGAAATAACAGTAAAGCAAACGTTTAAGACGATAGTGATGTTAAACTACTTAAGTTATATATAAATGTTTGTTGTTGTTGGCTTTTTTTTGTTCTTATGTTATCATACTTTTTTAATATTAAACATTTATTAATTTCTTTTACATTGGCTTTACAATTTTCGTACGAGTTCATTTGGAAAAATCGGTTAATCAAAATCGGTTTTTTTTATGAAAACGCTCCCAAAAGTGGACGTAGCTAAATTGATGTATAAAGGAAATGTAAATAATTCGAATATCTATGTATGTAAATGTTTTGTCTTAATAAAATTTTACGAATAATAGTGAAGTTATAGAAAAATGGGCTTGGCCATGGGCGGATTTCTAACATCTTTACTCTTGTGTTGCTCCTATTTTTCAGAATCTCAAACATAAAATTTCATACTCCTAACTCATTTCATGCTCCTGAGTGATAACACGCGTGTAGAGTACATATAAAAGCGGGTAAAAGGACACCTTGGTAGAGGACTCCGGCTGCAATATCCTTCAAGTCGAATCGTAAGACTAGAAAGAGTTGCCTTGACAGTAATAGTTGCCAAACTTGTGAAAGCTTGTGACACGTCAAGAAATACACCACAACAAGTATTTCTTATACCCTATATGCCCTTAGTATTAGGTTTGATTCATAGTTTGTAACATATAAAGTATATACATATGTATATTCGTGATCAGCATCAATAGAGAAAACGATTTAGCCATATCCGTCCGTTCGTTCGTCCGTCCTTTCGTATATCACCAGGCTTTGGCCTTAATAGCAGCAACACAAGAGTAAAGACTTTTGAAATTTTTCTTTACATCCATTTACCATACAAGACCGGTACACAAAAATTGTTTCCTGGTATAACATATAAGAAACTAAGAGATTTCATTTGTATTCATATATTTACATACATTTACAAAATAAGCACTTTTAAAAATACGGCAAAACTCTATAAATTTATTAAATAATAGTCATTTTTTATTATTTTATATTAATTTAACTAACTGCTTAGAGCTAATGATGCTATAGACATCACTACGGCTACAGTAGTCCACTTTCTTTGTATGTTGCTTGCTTTATCTGAAACAGAAAATATGTTCATTAAAATAAAAATAAATTATTCTTAACTTTATGAATTATTTTTAATCTGTTTATGTTTAGTAAAAAAATTATGCAAACGGGTTATACATAATTCAATAAAATACTTAATACACAAAAACACTTAATTGGATCGGAGTGGAATTTGTTTAGATTTGTACGAAATCAGATAATTTTCAATTGTCTCGATACTTTTGTCGGAGACATTCTCCGAAAGGAAATGATGTTGGTCGCACAATAGCATTGCGATGTACATATTTAATTTTTCTGACAGTCGTGACGAAAATATCCAACTTTCCGTGGTATAAAAATATTTACACGCGTTGATTTATGCACGAAAACGGATTGCAATCGGTACCTTTTCGGAACTGGTATCTGTTAGTAATAGTAATTTATTAAATACATTTACTAAGCACATATGCATGTTTTTACTTTGTTTTTACAAAAGTGTTCCACACGACGGAGGCTCACAATGCATCCTCTAGTGATCCGAGTGTTTGCTGCACATGAGGCCACCCCCTTCTACCTAATTTGTCGTTGCCGGATATTTTCAAAAGTTTTGCAAAACTAAATACGTATGCATATGTACATCTGTACATAATACTAATGAGTTATATTTGATACGTTTCTTTATGTAAGTAACATTCTAGAACCAATCTTTTATTTGAGTAACTTGGTTGGATTAATCAAAATATTTTTATAATAAATCAGAACAGTCTTTTTATAATCTGAACTAGTTTACGTGTAAGTTAAAAGGGAAATATGTCTATATGATTTAGTTTTCTTAGCGTCTTTGACAGGATTGGGGATTGGATTTGTGCTGACAACTTTCCATGCTTGCAGTGCAAAACATTTGTCGAAGATGTACAAATTTATGCAAATATGTTGTTTTGCGGAAAATTCCAGCATAGCCTATTATGGAACTAAGGCAACTTTCGTGCTCAAGCATATTGTATTGAACGTTAGATTGCTATTGAATGTTAAAACTTTCGAACTCGAGATTTTAGCCAAACTTGACGTTACTATGATAGAGAAGTTAAAAAAAAGTGGTCCTCCAAATTCTGTCTATACGCTTAACTTCAGCTCAACGGCTGGACCGATTTGGTTCAAAGTTCATATCTGGAGTCTGTGGGGTTCCTCTTCGAGGCGAAATCAGAATTTTTATTCTCAGCTCAAAATTCAGAGTAACTTACTTAGGGCCGATTTCAAAAGGGATTTTCTCGAAAACGGCACTTACGACTTTGATAGAATATATACATTTATCATACTATATATTTTGAGTTATTTGGGTTAGTTTGAGTATATGCTTACTGATTGCTTACCATGTTTTCCATAAGTATAATTATAACGGTACTTTTGAAAATTGGCTATTTCTCAGCAACTGGCCTTAAAACTAATATTTGATAGTTATAAGACAAATTGATAGTAATGGGGTATTAAGTTTTGAAATTGCAACCCCCACTTTTTAAAACTTAATCTTTTCTCAAAATTTTCACTTGAAATCGAAGAAATTTGTTTTAATCAAAATACATAGGCTTTGAAGTTCTCTATGATTCGCCTAAGGACCTTAAATGACCCACTAGGTATTATTTTACCTTAATGCTCAAGTCTTGGTCTAATAAAGTGGGCTTTCTTCATATTTGAAGGAATTATTTTAAAGGACGTACTGATGGTAGGTATCTGGGAGTCTTCATAGTTGTTTTTTTTTGTATGGTACGCCTACTGTCATGTCTTCTTGCAAAGGACCCACCCAGATACGTGTTAATAATCCATTATATTATATATATATATGTATACAGTAGAATAATCAACTTACCAAATGAACGATCCCCGATGTGTTGATATTGTTAAAAGCACCTTAAATATCTAAAAATACCATCATTGTGTACTCCTTATTTTTCGTACAAGCATGTGAAATGTCGTTTCTACTGATTATCCTTTGCAGTAGGCGTGTTGAGTCGTAGAAATTGGGTATAAATGATGTCTCGTAAGTGGATATTAATCAACCGTTCTAGTGTTTTTAGAAGGAATGAATATAGTCTTTTGGATGAACATGGATGAATATATTTACCAGCTTTGGGTATGAAAACCACCTTTACTATTCTCCATACTTTTGGAACGGGTGCCGTGGCTCAGTGGTTAGTGCGTTGGACTATGGGGCTAGGGGTTCGAGGTTCGAATCCCAGCCGAAACACCTAAAAGTATTTTCACGGCCCAACTCTCGCGAACGTCTGGCAAACATCCGAGAGTACAACTGTCTTGAAAAAAGCTTCTCAAATGCCAAATTGCCCTTTGGAAACGGAATTAAACAGTAGCCCCCTTCCATTCGTGTAAAGAATATAACACGCACAACACGAATGGTTGTAAGAAGCTGGGCTATGGGTCCCATCGACCCGTTGCACCAAATATTGTTATACTTTTGGAACGTGGACCAGATTAAGACACCCTTTGTAGACGTTTACTAGAATGCATAAGAAAATATCAGAGGTTTTATGGAGTTCGGCAGGTATAATGCCATCTGTTTCTGTGTTTGTCTTCCATAATCAGACTGTTGGTGTTGGTTGTTTGAGCAGCCGATCTGTTAAGGTCATAACTGCTAGCAACTAAGGAGCTAACTGGGAAGTGTGTATCGAGTAGTAGGTTTAACGATTCTTCGTTAGAAGTTGTCCAAGTTCCATTATTGGATTAGTTGAGAGAATTTTTGTCAGTTGTGACTCTTCAGTGGATTCTTCTATTTTATTGCGAAAGAGTCTCCAAGATTTCCATTTGGCTTTTCTTAATTCTTTTTTATATACTTTTGGAGATTCTTTGTATGAATCCCAATCTATTCTTCGACTAAAGAATTATTTGCTTTACTTTTTTTGCAGAAATTCAAAGCATTCCTACACTTATACCCAAGTAGAAAAATAACATTTTTGCTTTAATAAAAGCAACAATGTGACCGCCTTAAATAGTCCACTCAAAGGTAAAAAAAAATGCTTTATCTTCCCGATTCAGCTAAAAACAACAACGTCAAACGTTGGAATTTCGATGATGCCGCCCATTAATTGCAGCAAGCCTTCGGATTTAACTCGCTTATTGAGAAAGCCACTCAGACTATAATTAAACAAAACGTGACGGTGTAAATCCGTTTTACTAATCACTGATTTTTAAATAAGTTTCCACCATTTTTAAACATTTTTCGGGGTTAAGTCTTTGCATGATGATTTATAAAACAAAATGGAATGAAAACCTGGTGTCAGGTGTTAAAGAACCTACAAACTGTCGAAATGTTATTATGTTGAAAAAAAAGTACCTTCTGGAAAAGAAATAATCGAGATATAGTACACCCTAAAAATATTTTGAGCTATATTATTTTCAGCTTTTCGGGAACGGTCACATTCACATGGGATTACAAATCACAGTGATATTGATAGGTTCTACTTTAAAAAACAATCATTATTTCCTTTATTTGAAAGCAAATAATAAGCCTCTCAAATCTGGTACCCGACAGCAAGAAATAAAGGAATTAAGACATGAAATTTAAAAAAAAAAAACTTCTAAATTATGTACATATACAATGTACATATGTATGTATGTTTGTATGTATGTCTGCATGTATTTAGATATCAGATTTTAACTTCATTCAGGGTTTTCGAGGAATGAAAGTACATATGTACATACCCATACATATATTTTTCAGCTTTTGAATTGAGATTGAGGAAATGTTGAGGGACCCAGTTTTCTGCATGTTTTTTTATCAGTATTTTAAGTAATGGCGCTTTTAACCAAGAGAAGTAATAATGCAGATTATCGGATCAACAGGTGAACACAATTATGATTTTACGTCATGCCTTTTGCAAATAACTTCAAAACTTTAGAATGTGCTATGTACCTATGTATATATATGTATTACCAAACATTTTGATACTAGAGTTTTCCTTACCTGTACTTACCATAAAAAATAGTTTCTCTTCTTTTGGTATAATTCGTACCAAGTAAGAAAAATGCACATGTGATTGGAGTAGGAGATTCTAGTTTGTTTCTCGGAATTTTCGATTTAACCGTCATACTATAAAGACCACTCGGATCCTGTTCCATTTGGGTGAGCACGGATTCTAGTCTCCTCGTATTAAAACTAGAAAATAAAAAATAAAATAATGGTTATGCGTCTGGTAATGGATATGTACCTACAGTACGGACAACACTGGCTGTGGGAATACGTTCTGAACTGTGCATATAACGTCTACATTGCTTTCCTCTACGTCTATTCTCGTCTCCAAGCCAAATTCGGATTCAGGAACTATTAATAGATTTATATGAACAAGCTTGTATGTACTTTAAATACATCAAATGTGTACCAATTATTTGTAAGCGAGCACTCCTCTTATCAGTAGATTCAAATGTTTGGACAGAACATGTATATTCGCCCGTCATATTCCAATCTGGTTTATTAATCGATATGACTCCAGGATTACCCTCTAAAGAGAAAATTTTCGTGTCTATCTTAGACTTCATGAATCCCTAAAAACAAAAATTATATAAAGAAATCAAAGTTATTTATCACAAGGCATTTGAGTACCATTGCAAACCCTTTGACAGAGGGGATCCACTGATAAATAGAATTGTTATTAAATAGCCATTTGAGTACAAATCCCTTTTCCCTTGGCCCCAGTTCATATTCGCAATCCAAAATTAGTGGTTCCGATTCCCCATTGCGATCGAGTGTATACATTTGTGGCACTTTTAAGTTTGTTATCCTGACAGAATTCGATACTAGCAGAGACAAAATTTGAATTTCAATTCCGCATACATGCAAGATATTATTTTCTACTAGTACAACAATGTTTCTCATAATATCACTAAGGAAACGAATTATGTACATGTATATTATAAGCAATCGTATCCTTGCAAGACTTACCCGAAAAAAATGTAAACCAAGCTAGTATGAAAATAAATAATGCATTTCTATTTAAAACAATATTCATATTTAAAGACAATTTTCGGAGTTGTGGTATATTGTTTTTAAAACAATTTTAAAATCAGTTGCACTTGCAACCACTCGATGCGTTAGTGGAATTTACAAAGTTGAAAAATATCTGCAAACTTTTCCAAATAGAAATAATATGCATACATAATTGACTGTGCCTTGGAGAAATCATTAGTTAATCTTAATTTTCTTTACAAAAGTAAGAATATATCACATTTTTACTATATTATTCAATGTTATCGTTGCGTTTTTTTATGTAATTATTTTTTATTCACTAATTATAATTTTCACTGTTCATTGTCTTGTTTTTCACAAAATCGTCGAATTTGCTGCGAGGATATACGAAAATCTCTCCTGTTTTTTCCTATTAAAATGTGATTTTTCCCTTAAAGCTTCCATGACGTACTGCGCACATTCAACTTTAAAGCTTTCGAGTTTTTAATTCTTACTTTCTTTTCCAAAGCTTCTTAGCTAAATTGCTATGTTTGTAAGATGAAAGATTAAAATTATTCATGCATACATATAGCATAACGTTGTCTATGAATTAAAAAAGTCATTGAATATACATACATATACTTATCAATACATGTATGTACATCCGTATATCGTATATTTTCGATTGTTAAAGATTTTGGTACGTATTCGATTTTTAATGTACATACATACATACATAATTAATGCAATTGATGCTTTTTCACTTAACTGAAACTACAGGGTGATCAGTTTACTAACGAATTTTTGTTTTATTGTTGTATATTCCTTTACAGTGTATTATAATAAGCATGTTTATGTATGTATAAAAGCTACAATTCATGTGGAACGTTTCGTATGATACCCTATCCTCCTGTGAAGTGAGCGTCGTCGCACTGATTTTTTTTTTGTAGAATAACAGCGATATTTTTGAACGTTTATGGATATTACTTCATCAAAGTCGGGCATAGATAATGGTTTGAACTGATGTATGGGCGAATTGTCGAGAATTAGAATAGAATTTATACATATGTATACTTTAGAGGCTTTATCTTATTTATTTTCTATGTTACAAACTATGTATCAAACTAAGGATAAGTCGGTTTCAATGTTTTCAATAGTAGGAATTTCAAGATCTCTATGCATATCGTCGTTTCAAGTGTACCAAGGTGCTTGATATTTGGTTTGGTGGGAGAATCCCAAAGTTATAGTACATTCACACCGACAAACCTGGGAATTTTTTCCGAGTAACCAGTACATTTTTCTTTATATAATATTGAATTCTTTAAGTTTAATTTTCATGTGTGCATTCTATTTGAACCAGGTTTCGTTCGAAAAAGGTATCCGGACCAAGAGAAATTGGCAGGTCATTTATTTTCTTAAAGGTAAAATTTACGTGAACAGATTTAGTTTCGTTGAGGCTACTCACCAATCCAACGTTAATGCACTTAATGTATTCACTGCCTTTTGCAGTCTTGCAGTAGTTTCTTCGATTATTTTACCTACTGTAGAGATATCGGTGTCAGCGGCAAACGTAACGAGGATAGTGTCATCTTCCTTCGGTATATCACGACTATAACAGATATTTGTTTCAGCTCCGAGTGCGTATAATTGAATCCTTGTCACTGTCCACATGTTTGCACTGAGGAATAGTTCTTATTTTTCTACGCATGGGCTCGATTTTAACCACGATATTTAGCATTGTCGATATCGTCGATATTATCTGACTTATCGAAGGTAATATTATATCTAATTATATTAACGGCATTAAGAATTTTGAAGCCCTTGGCTTGAAGATCATTAATGACCGCTTTGGTGCATAAAGGGTTGAACCACTTGATGTGATCCACACATTATTCCTTAAAAATGTAACCATTCATTAATTTCCAATTTTTTGTATTCTGTTATCCCTAGGAGGGATGGCGGGAGGCGTTGGACAAAATTGCACACGAAGTTATTTTTTTGTTGTTGTAAGGTGTTTTCTTAGAGATCCGGTTCGGTTCCGGCAATGGAGACATTCTTGAAGTTTTCGTTAAAGGATCATTGCTTAGCTTCTCCTGAAACCGTAGAGGCGACCTCTGAGGAGGGTGGATTTTTTATAAAAACTGGAGTCATTAATCGTTTAGTTTTATTCATTGCATATTTTGTATGTCGTTTTATCCAAACATCAATTTATTTCCGTCATTTACTTGGCTTTTGGTTTTTAAACTGGTATGTTGTTTCAAAACGTTGAGGAAATTAAATAGAAAGCAAACAAGTTTGTATAACATCATCTCTGATATTGCTATCTTGTTAGGTATGGTATATGTTTCACGTTTGATTTTGACGTTAACTGATAGCCATTTTTATGCTATTTTTGAATTAAAAATGACTGTTATATCGTAGATGGTAAAAAAAAGTGTCGAGCTAAGAATAGCCAGTGCGAATTAACGAATGAAACGACTTGAGTTTACCCGGCTTTACTTATTTTGGACATCAGATTAATGGAAATTCAGTCTTTTGTGTAATGAAACAATGATCAAGATAAAGGTTCCTGATTGATTTAGTGCAACTGTTGGAGTCGCTCGTGCGTTATGCAGGCGCGGGATAATCTTTGATTCTCCTAAAGTATTGCAGTATTGGTTTTCTTTTCTAGCGTTTTCCACCAGACTACAAAAAAAATAAATACTTGGCGCAACAGGTCGATGGAACCCAGGGCCTAGCTTCTCACAACCATTCGTGTTGTGCGTGTTATATTCTTTACACGAATGGAAGGGGCCTACTGTTTAATGCCGTTCTGAAGGGCAGTTTATTATTTGAGAAGCTTTCTCAGGACAGTTGTACTCTCGGATGTTTGTCAGACGCTCGCGAGAGGTGGGGCCGTGAACAATTTTTGTGTGTTCCCGACTGGGATTCGAGCCTCGAACCAACGCACTAACCACTGAGCCACGGCTCCCACACCAGATTAACACCTTAAAAATAAATTTAGGTCTGACGACTGCTTTCGTGGCCTTCCTAGCACGATATTGGAAGTTTAGTTTCCAGCTGAATTATTTATCAAGAATAATCCCTTAAATATTTGTCGTAATCTGTACAATTCCATTCAATACTTTTGAATCAGAGTCAGATCAGACTCCAGACTCCAGGTCTCTAACTGTAGGAAGAAACTTTCCTCGCATCCCTATTGCAATATCATCTGCACCGCTCTTTACTCATGTTTGGAAGTATTCTATTCACTATCATGCGCAACAGTAGTGGCGATGATACTCTGTCCTTGAGTATTAGTAGCGTCCTTGAAGTACAAGCAACCAAGCAACCAAGAAGTACAAACTATTTACTATATGTATACATTATTTTTGAATGATTTTTATTATTACAACTTCCGAAACAAGACTGACTCTACGTCAGCATTTCATATATGTACATTATGTTAATCAGTAAATGTAGTCTTAACATCAAAAATAGAAAATACTGATTGACAGGAAAGCATGCAGTAGAAAGAAAAAAACCAAAAATAAAATGCACGAATAGGAACTGGGTCTGACTGTCTGTGACTAAGAGTGCAGTCTAAACCATTGATGAACTATACCTAGATAGTCATGATAGGTAATTTGTCGTATACGCTTTGCTTTAAACACATTTAGGGTTTGTGAAGTCACGCCCAAAGGCGAAATCAGAATTTTCACTTTAACTTAAAAATTAAGGATACTTATGACCGATTTCAATAAAAATTAATGGTAGTTATTTAGTAAAACGGCCAGAACTTTAATTTTGATGAAACTTTATCATGAACAGATAAACCCTGGGGAAAAAAGGGAAAAGCCTGTTAGCACGCGAAGCGAGATCTCTTTCTTACAGGCGGAAGCCTTGCGGATTATATACTATCTGTATTATAGCGGCTAAACCCTGCGGAGAAAGTTTTGAAATCCTGTTAGCAAGTGAAACAAAATCCATTCCAACCTTGAACTACGTCACTCTTTCTTACAGGGGCCTGCCTTGCGGTTGGTGAAATAGACTTAAATAGAGTAACTACATACTAATAATGTGTGCTCACGATCAGCTTTGGATGGGAAGTATGTGAATCGAAACCACAATTGAGGTACCATTAACCCACAAAACATCCAAACTTAATATAAATAATGCAACAGCAACTGCGAAACCAAAAAAAATTACATAAATTGGGTTATTTTTACCTTCATTTTCTATCTGAACATTTTATTTTTTGGAATAGTTGACAAATGTGGAAAAAGAAGCAAAGTGGTTAGGAAGGGATAAGGTTTTTCCTAATTATTAAATTGTATGATTGAGTTGTAGTAAAAGCTTTTGTTTATTACTCCTTATATTAAAACGGGTTCTCAAATTCCAAAACTTGTTGACGTAGATTGGAAGGGTGTTACATAAAAGCCACACTTTGAAGTTATAAGAAAATTCTCAAATAAATACACAACTTGATAAAGTAAAGCAAAAGTCACGAAACAACAATTAATTAATTAATTAATTAAATCAAGGTGCTGCGTCCAACGTGCCATTGAAACACACGCAAACAGAGCTGAAGGAAAGATGCTGCCAGACTGTATGGTTGCTATCACCAAGCATGGAGGCGGTTCTGTTAGGGTCTGGGTATGTTTTTCTTCAAGTGGATTGGGAGATCTGGTTCGAGTGATTGAAACAATGAATAAGGAGTCACAAAACAATCCTGAAAGAAAACAGTGTAACCTGGGACTAAAATTAGTTGGCTAAGCTTTTGTATTTCAGCAGGTATTTCCTAAGCTCATTTCAAGACTACATGCAACAGAGGAAAGATCATGAAGTTTTACAAATCATGAAATGGTCGCAGAATTTTAATTGTAAAATATACTAATAGAATGCCAAAAAATGTAAAAAAAAAAAAGTAATTGAATGTAAAGCTTTGTCAACGAAAAATCGGTTTAAGGTATCTTTTCAATAAATTATTGTATGTTAAGAACAAAATGAAAATATTTTTCTTCTTATTTTGGTTTCATATGTGTATGTATGTATATATGTATGTTCCTCGTTAGTTTTACTAGAGTTTTTTTCGTTGTTAAATTTTGTTTTTCCTTTGCGCACTTGGGGCGGCATCAAACTTTTGGCCTGCAGTGTACATACTGAGAAAAAAGTAAAACCCTGTTTCGCTTTTTCGTAGAAGAAATAAATAACAACAGAGTTTGTAGATAATTTATTTCTTTTAATGTATGTTATACACTAATGACGAATATTATGTGAAATGCGACCTTTGCATACTGTTAGGAGATGAAGAAAAAGCTTTCAGAAAGTTCAACAAATATTTTGTATACTTAGGTAATATGCATAGTTGCATATTTTTAGGAGCAAATATAAAATGTAATTAAAAAATGTACGTATTTTGAAGATTATAAGGCATTAGGCATATGCAATGGTTCGGTTATATGGAAGTGCAGAAATAATTCAATATCTCTAAAAGTATTGGACCGATTTTGATGAAATTGTCGCCAAAGTAGTATTTGTATTTTTAAAGTAAAGAATATTTTTTGCTATGCCTTAAAATTTTAATATTACCAATTAAAATTAATTTAAAATTTTTTAAGAAATAAGCAGCTATCTAGAAAAATATAAAATAAATTCAATGTATCCATATTTGTAGCTTATTAATATTACTGTTAATAAGCAGCAATGCTTGTATTACATATATATTATATATATATAAATACATAAACATTTATTATTTTATAGTAAAGAAAAACATTTTTTGATAATTATTATCAGAATAATAAATCCTTAACATCGTCATTTAATTCTAAAATTGTATTCTTCGACTCTTGTTTTAGTTTATTTATACGTGAATCAAATGAAGCAAAGAACATATGCATAACGTCTACATTTGTTGATGTACGTGAACATTTTCTTGAATGAATAGATCGATATCGACGATAATCCTTATTTCGAGCCTCCTGTACTTCCTCTGTCAATATTCCTATTGGCAAGCATCGTTATCGTGATTTAATAAACTTTGTAGACTCATATTAGCACAACTTTCGGTAACATTAACATACGATGCTGCTTTTTGCATTCTAATATTATAGGGTAGGCCTGGAAAATATTAAAACATATATATCTCCTTATGGATATATGGTGCATTTTGAATATGTTGGCAGCCATGGTAATTAGTTCTTCAGAAAATTTTTTGGATAAATTTATTACCTTGTATTTTTTAGTCCGATAGCAGCATTCATCAATATCATCACTTTTCTTGACGCCTACTCCGAATTAGTTTGCATGATCCAGGTTCGCTGTCCACAACAGTTTCGACAGAAAAGATCCCGTTGAACCATTCCGTGACGCTGCCTGCCATCTTTGTAAGAAGACTGATCGAGATGTTTTATTTAATTTGTGATGTATTTCTCCACTAATATAGCTGTAGTATCCGGATATTTTTCCATAATATTTTTGAAACACTTATCCATATCTCGATTACTGGACAAAACAATGTCGAGCAATTCTCCGTAAAGAATATGTAAACTAACCATGATTGCAAAACAAACTGTTACAAGTTTCGGCAAGTAATGATATATATGTACATACATATGTATATAAATAGAATGATATATTCGTTCGTGTTGTGCGTGTTATATTTTTTACAGGAATGGAAGGGGCCTACTGTTTAATGTCGTGTCCGAAGGGCAATTTGTTATTTGAGAAGCTTTCTCATGACAGTTGTACTCTCGGATGTTTGTCAGACGCTCGCGGAAGGTGGGGCCATGAAAAAAAAAACTTTTAGGGGTTCCGACTGGGACTCGAACCTCGAGAACTCATTGCTCCATAGTCCAACGCACTAACCACTGAGCCACGGGACCCACACCAGACCAACACTCTAAAAATAAATTTACGGCTGACGACTGCATTCGTGGCCTTCCTAGCACGATCTTGGAAATTCAGTTTCCAGCTGAATTATTTATCAAAAATAATCCCTTAAATATTTGTCGTAATCTGTAAAATTCCATTCAATACTTTTGAATCAGAGTCAGATCAGACTCCAGACTCCAGGTCTCTAACTGTAGAAACAACTTTTGCCCGTATCCCTGTTGCAATACCATCTGCGCCGCTCTTTACTCATGTTTGGAAGTATCTTATTCACTATCATGCGCCACAGTAGTAAATAATAGCAATAATAATTATAACAATAGTAATAAAAATAGTAATAATAAAAAAAATTATAATAATAATAATAATATGCTTGTAGTTGGAAATGCTAATGCACACGAGAAACAGTCCCGTTCTATTTCAGATAGTGTGACTTCTCACTAAAAAAACACCTTTTCACCTTGACACCATACACTTTGCAACCGCTTTCGCATTACTTCAGAGTGGTGTCGTTTTCTTTTCCTTCTGGGACCTGCTTTTCCTGTTTATCAACTGTTACGGGTTTATTGCGTCCTGCTCTCTTCTTTATCGTCAGAAGATTTTCTATACAGGAGCATACCCTTTCCCAATTCTGTTCGGTCGATGACATTTTTGCAGCAATATTGTCCAGAGTAAAAACTACTATCAGGTATTCCAGCGCACATCCTTCAAAGTAGAATCTGCTGCAAACAAAGAATGTGTGGTACTAGCAAACTGGACTCTTTCTTTTGGTGATTTTGTGGAGATAAGCTTTGAAGTAGCAGTGTCCGGTTAGAAACTGGGTGACGTAGAGATTTAGTTCGCCGTGTTACGCCTTGATTAACCTTGCAGTCAATACTCCTCTCATTTCTGAGCTCCATTTCTGTTACCACTTCCGTTTCCTACGATGACTGGTTCCGAAAATGTTCAGTTCGAACTAGTTACTTAAATAGCTCCTCGCTTTTGTACTAAGGTCATTTGCTTCCTATATTTTTCTGGATGTAGTGCGTCGACCCATATCTCGCACCCATATAGGAGAATGGCATAAAAACTTATTATGAACCTTCTTCTGATGCTCGTGGGACCGCCTACTTTTGCTATTAACCTGCTCAGTGACGTTGTGGCTTCCGCAGCTCGTTCGGATGCAGCCTTAATCTCTTGCCAGAAGCTTATCTTTGTGTCGAGAGTAAGAGTAAGTAAGAATGTTGTCTTTCGAACAGGTCTCCTGTTCGTTGTACCGCTTCTATGAGTGTTTACTTCATAATCTTCTCCAAGAGTTTCCCTGCGGTATCCATAATACACATATAGCGGTTTATACGCTGACGGTGAATCTGTATCTCATTTTCCCTTACTGCTTGCTATTTACGTCTCGGCCCTCTTCAGCTCGGATCTCATTTTTCTGAACTCCGTGAATGTTTCATCTGTAGCCTCAGCGTGTATTCTCCTTCCCTTGGTGACTTTGCGTCTAAGATGTAAGTATGGATATATCGTCGGTACACCAGTACAACGGTTTCCCCCTACTGTTGCCACTTCTCACTCGGGCTATCAAAGCGTCATATGCTAGCCGTATTAGTTGCATCATGGCTTTGGCTTTTGTTTAAGCTCCTCCCCCTGTTTGTAAAAACCCGATATGTTCTCCTTCTCTTGATCACAAGAGACAGACTTGTCTCTTCATTAAGTCTGCTGACGTTCCACCTCTTTAGACGGCTTTGATTAAGACTAGAGACGCGCTTATCCGTTTGTAGATCGAAGACAATGTACAATGTGTAATTTTCGATAACTCTCCAATTTTGAATTTTTCAGGATGTTAGTTCTTATGCGAAGGTAACATCAGGAATTGTCTCTTCGTAGCCCGGTCTCCTGAAAGTTGACGTGTTACCTACGTTCGCCATGTTAGGCCCTCGTCTTGCAGCCATCGCGAGAATTCGCCGGCCCCGGGAGTTCATTGTGGTCATTCCCCATATCTCTGCTTTGGCGTTGAAGTCCCCGGCGACTAGGATCTCCCCGTTGATCTCTTGTATAAAGTCTTCCAGCTCATCTAAGTCTTCTCGGAACTCGCTTATGCTTCTTTGGCGTGAAATTGCAGCTCATTATGGTATCCAAATGGGAACAATTCCTAGAGAGTCAGTTCGGTCCGTCTTTACTGGCGCACTGTTCACTGATGATTACTACATCTGCTTCTAGCAGTTACTCTTTTGTAACCTTCTTCTCCGCAGTTAAAACACAGTCCAACGTTCTTTCTATCCACACCCTTGGAGTCTGATAACTGCTGTCCATACCCGAAGTATTTGTAGCAGCTCGGGACTATCACTATTCACTGCAGTGGACCCATCCTATTTTTATACGCGCAGTCATTTGCTACTCTTGCGTTCCCATTTTAATCGCGGTTCTATATGTTTTCGTTACGAAAACCTGAATATCTGTTACCATTCACTGCCTTCATAATAGCGCTTTGAATCTCTTCCGTTGTAGTCAGTTCGTCCATATCTCTTGTCTTAAGTGTTATCTTGGGTTCAAGATTTTGGACCGTTGCCTCTTTGTCTTTCGTCTTCGACCTGAGCTCGAGGAGGACGTCCATAATAATAATAAAAATTATAGCAATAATAATAAAAATAATAATAATAATAGTTATAATTATAATAATAATAATGATCATGATCATAATAATAATGATTATTATAATAATAATATTGATTATTATTTGTTTATAAATTCATTTTCACCTTGTTGCTTTTTGGTCATTTATTTTCTCTAGGTGCTATTAGTGTCTTTATTTTTACTTGCACCTATACCTATAGGGCAAGTATTGCTTTCGTGAAAAAAATCGAACTCGAGATTTTAATCAAACTTGACATTACTATGATGGAGAAGTCGAAATAAAGTGCACGACTGGGTCGTACGTACTTGCACCGTAATGCTATAAGTGTAAAATTTCATCAAGATTAAGGTCCAAGTCTTGCTCCTTCCAGTAAAGTAGGCGTGGCATTCCGCGTTTCGATGGATTAATAGTCCTAACATTGTAGGAGTTTTCATAAGACTTTGTTTTTATGTATAAAAACGCCCTTAAAAAGTAGGCGTGGCCATATAGCACCTTTGGGTGAATTGTACAAAATTTTAAGGCCTATTACTTTGCTTAAATAATGTTTTCTCATTTTCTAGTCCATTTTTTCTACGCCATTTTTTTTCATTTGTCTTATAACCTAGAAATATTAATTTTTAGCCCAATCGCCGAACAAACGCCCGAGAAACAGCTGATTTTCAATATAACCGTTATTCGATTTTTTTCGTGAAAAACGTGGTATGCCACCTTATAGCATATGCCCAAACTAACCCACACATCAAATTTTATCGAAATCGTTAGAGCCGTTTTCGAGAAAATCCTTAATTTTGAGGTTAGAATGAAAATTCAAATTTCGCCTCTAGGGAATATCCCACAGACCCTATATGTAAAGTTTGAAGCAAATACGTCCAGCCGTTTAGGCTGCAGTCGAATATACAGACAGACAGACAGACAGACTGACAGACAGACTGACAGACTGACAGACTGACAGACTGACAGACTGACAGAATGAGAAAATATTATTTAAGCAAAGTAATAGGCCTTAAAATTTTGTACAATTCACCCAAAGGTGCTATATGGCCACGCCTACTTTTTAAGGGCGTTTTTATAAAAACAAAGTGTTATGAAAACTCCTACAATGTAAGGACTATTAATCCATCGAAACGCGGAATGCCACGCCTACTTTACTGGAAAGAGCAAGACTTGGACCTTAATCTTGATGAAATTTTCCACTTATAGCATTACGGTGCAAGTACGTACGACCCAGTCGTGCACTTTTTTTCTAGTTGCCGTTAAGAATAATACTTCGACACTACATAGAATCATTCATTAGATTGGTAAGATACATGCATATGTCGTTACTATTTGTATTATTAAGCATTAACGTTGGTCGCTAGGCACTCTTGATTGTTACAACCTTTTTTTTAGCTTTGCTCTTTTTTGAAATAATTTTTTTGACAGTTTTTTTAAATTCATCACCTGTTTTAACTCGTTATGTGCTTTCCTTCAAATTCTCTTTGAAATATGTGTGTATGTATTTATATTATTAGCTTGTATTGAACTATTTTGGTGGATAATGATTTTATCGCGAAGAATTAAAAGTATTGTATAGTGATTTTAGTCAAGATCCGGCCCTTCTTCTACTTTTATATATACATACATATACTTTTATATATATATCAAATTAGCTGACTTTCGCGGTACGCGCATCTATTTTAAAATGATTAGTATGCACATACAAATACGGAAACAACTTAATTTCTTTTAAGAAAATCGATGAAAGTTGATTTTTAAAGAAAAATGACGTTGTACGAAATGACACATTGTACGAACGATTTATATATTTAGTGGAATTGTGCATAGTTCCTTAAGTAAATTTTTTCGAGCTTCTTAGATAATTATGAGAAAAGTGCTTATTTAGAAGTGACTGGGTCAGAAAGACGTCTGTGTCGAATAATTGGTTTACAACTTTGTGTTGTGATATGTGATATGACTTGTTATGTGATATTTATTGCAAATTTATCTTATTATTCTATGCAGTTTTACTTCTCGCTCATTAAAACTAAAACCAACCAAATTTTGGTAAGTTCAAGTTAAATTCATACTTCATTCCATAAATATTGTATTTTTGAATATATGTGCCCAAAAATGTATTTTTTTTAACCTATAATGTTTCTCTTTCGACATCGTTTGAAAAGTCGTGCACAGTTTGATCGCAGAAGGCTGATTTAGTTTCCTATTCTCTTAGTTGCTTTACTCACTTCAGGTAGCGCTCAAATTTGGAGTGGACCTGCGCCTCAAGCAACAAGTCTCTGTAACTAAAGTCATTTAATCGCTGCCGCGACAAACCCGCGACAGCGACAAAAGAATTGTATGCAGCGACACTCAAAAATATCACTGTAAAATCGCCGCAGCGGCGTGAAATAATTGTGTTAATGTGGGCTGTCTCATATACCGCCATGTTATTTAAGTGACAGAAATTCATCACACTCGCAGCCGCAGCGATTAAATCGCGTTGGTACTTTTAGGTTATAATCGTTGTAATAATGTAATAATGTACCGCACCGTTTTTGTTCCACTGTAATTTTTATAATTTATTATTTATTTATTATTTCGAGCGGGAAACAGCTTTCAGTGTCAAAATAACCTATGATTTAAAAAGAAACCACTAGATGACCCTCCCTTTACTTACACTGAATGTCCTCCTTTGTCTCTCCTGTATAAAATAAGAAAAAAATAATTGTGAAAATGGAACTGTAGCGTATTTATTTAATATAGCTTTTGAACTTGGAGAACTATATTAATTCATACCTGCTGCTTAACCAAGTGACTGTATATACGATCTTTTCAAAAACCGCATTACATGTATTCGGGATAACCCAATTTGATAAAGTCGAAAAATAAAAATTTAGTAAAAGTGTTTTGTGATTGTTTCCCACGTAGCTCTACAAAACCAGCTAGCTTGCTGCAGCGTTGTAAATTATCACTTCGTATTACTTAAAGGTAATACATACATACATATGTACATATGCATACGAGTAAGACAGTCGTTCACAGTCGTTCACAGACCATCGCGACATAAAGACGTGTTTCGGCTTCCCAAGAGAATCAACAGTGCTTGTCAAGTACGCAAAACGTTAAAGGTTTAATAAGAGCCAAAGTGGCGAAGTGAAAGTGTCAGTGACCCGTGAACGAACATACGCTGGTTCAATACCGGCAGGGGACTATTGCCTTTTTTTATTTAATAAATAAATAAATTAACAAACAGTGGAAAGGTTCCAAAAAAGTGAAAAGTGAGTGTGACGCGCCATGGACGCAAACAAACGGTCCGCAATCCCGATAGCGGGAAATGCGGACAAACAAGTATCAGCCGACGAAGAAAATACGGCTTCAACATCTGGCTACTCAGCCGTCGTAGCAACAGAGGGTACGGTAAAAAGGAGGAGGAAGTTAAAGCCATCTCCCAACTTGGTAAAGCGCCCGTCTCTGACACGCTCTGCAGTGAAGCTGCCTGCAGAAGCAAAGGGGGGGCGCCAACGAAATCACAAATGCAGCTGGAATCGTCCGACGAGGAAGAACACTACCCATACGTCTCCGACGGAGGGGAGGGGCGGTATATGGGTGAAAATAACACCTTCGGCAAATTAGCGTCTTCGGAATCAGAAGACGAGGATGAGACACTTGAAAACCTTTGCTGTAGCATACAACTGCTACAACAAAAGGTAATGGAAATCAAGGCCAAACAGACGGCTAGGAGGGAAAAAGAACGGGAGGAACAGCTGCAGCGCCAGCAGCTGGAAGAACAACAACAACAACAAGGGCAACAGCTGCAGCAAACTAAGCAGCAACAACAAAAGCCTCCACAACAAGCGCAGCAACAAAAACAACAGCTGCCAAAGCAACAGCAGCAGAAGGCGCAGCAGCCAAAACAAAAACAGCTGCTACAGCAGTCGACACAGCAGAAGCAGCAACAGCAACAACAGCATCAACAGGTACAACAACCTCAACAGCAGCAGAGACAACAGCAGCAGCACAGACAACAGCAGCAGCAGACACAACAGCATCAACAACAGCAACAGAAGACAACAAAACAACGAGTGCCACCAATCAACACATACAAATTGGAGGTGAAAGATACAAAGGATCTATGTAAGTCGGCCATAGGCAATAAATTTACCATAATTAGGTATTCCAATGATAGGCACGCTATTCAGTGCGAAAATTTAACTGATTACCATAAAATTAAAAATTTATTGAGGGACTCGACGACGGAGTTCTTCTCCTTCACCCCGAAAGGGGAAAAGCTCCAAACGGTGCTTTTGAAGGGGTTGGAACCGTCTACCGAGCCGGAGGAGATCCTTAAGTTGCTGAAAGATAAAAAGTGCGACGGCCTCGATTTCGTAGGGGTCAAGCCTTTTATCACGGCAAAGGCGAAGAGGGAGAACCGGAAGTTACCGTTCTTCCTTGTTCAGCTGTCTCCCAGCAGCAAACTGGATGGTCTAAGAGGCATTAAAGTCCTCGACCACCAGGTTGTACGGTGGGATAAATTAAGAAGGAGCGAAAGCATCTTACAATGCGTTCGCTGCCAGAGGTTCGGGCACGCCGCGTCGAACTGCGACATGCAGCCTCGATGTGTCAAGTGCAGTAAGGACCACAAGGCAGAAGATTGCCCTCTAGGTAAGGATAGGGCCGCTGACAAGGAGCAACTCTCGTGTGCTCTATGCAGGAACACGGGGCACACCGCTAACTATCGGGGTTGCCCTAAGTTCCAGTTCATAAAGAAAGTAAATCTGGTTCGTCAGCAGAAGATCGAGGTGAAACGTCCACCTGGTCCCGCTCTAATCTCCCAAGCCGTCACACCCCAGTTGACCTACGCCCAAATGGCGTCGGGTCAGGGCAAGACGCAAAAACAACTGCCAAAGGCTGCTCCAAAGGCGTCAGTGCCTAAAGCACCTGAGGCTCAAACTGACCTGATGGCTATCTTGCTCTCAATTCAAGGGCAGATGGGCCAGCTACAACGTCAGATACAAGAGCAGGCGACGCGGGTGGACCAAATCTACGCGCTTCTGCCGGGCCTAGCGCACCTCCAGTCGTAATGGGTACCACGGCGGAGACTCCCTTAAAGATCCTTGCGGTGAATGTGAATTCACTGATAAGGATAGAACGTAGGAACTCACTTTTTAGGTTGTTAGACGATAAAAATCCTGATTTGCTTCTGATTAGCGAAACTAAGCTAACTCAGAGACATAAATTAAGGAACAATAAATATAATATAATAAGAAGAGACCGGCCCAACTCCACCCAAGGAGGTGGTGTCGCGATCTTCGTACGTAAAGAGCTACGTTACAAGACAATGTACTGTGGTGAAATGCGAAGGTTCCAGGTGCTGGAAGCATGCATCGTGTGCATCCCTCTCCATAGTGGAAAGAAGATGTACGTGGTCTCGGTCTATGCACCTGAAGCTACTCAACCTTCTTTATTTATTTCAGAGCTCGAATCACTTTTCCGATACCTAAGGCTGGAGTCGGAGGAGAATTACTATCTCATGGCCGGAGATTTGAACGCGAAGCATAGGAATTGGGGAAATAACACACCAAATCCTAGAGGGAACCTACTATTTAATTGGTGGGGTCAGCACAATGTCGAGTTTAGACTCGATGTGAAAGCATCGGATATTCCGTCCTTTCCCAGAGGCGGCTCTTATCTAGATCTCATGCTGTTCGACGTACGGCTACAACTGACCGACACGGACCGACAAACGATGAACTGTTTGCACACTTTTGTGTACGACAGTGACCATTGCGGACTTAGTGCCGAAATAACGATTCCCAACGAAACTGCGGAACTGGAAGATTTTGTTCAAACGCACACCTACAACTACAGTAGGACGCGCTGGACACGCTTCTCCCGAGTACTGACTAGAACACTCTCCTCGAACTCGCTCTACCCACCGTCCAACAGGAACCTGTCAAACGAGGAGATTGACAGATATCTGAAACAATTGGACGAGACAATCAAACGAACGATGGACAGTACGATACCTCGGTATCAACATACTGACAACGCCGACATATTCCGCAACGCGACAATCGACGCACTACACCGACAGAAAAGTAGACTCCTGTCGAGATTAAAAACCTTGTACAGGCAGTTTGCTGACAGACACAACTCGGAGGTTAGGACACTGAAGTCGTTGATCAAAAATCTCCAAAAATTGATCAAAGAGAACTACAGAGTGACGGTAAATGCGCATTGGAACGGGAAGATTTCGGCCATAAGAGCCAATAATCCAAGCATGTTCCCGCAGATCAATAAGGTGTTTCGGAGAAAGAACATCAACGACCTTCCGTGTCTTAAGATACCCCGAACAACGAACAACGAACGAATTCTTACAACAGCAGGCATAGATCCAGATAACGCTGTCGAGGATGACGACTTCTTTGTGATAGAAGATCCGCAGGAGAAAGTAGAGGCTATAGGAGCGACTTTCCAGGAAGTGTACAAGGTGAATGATAGCGTTCGCCCGAACCATGACCTGGAAAATCGCGTCCTTGTGCACAACTTCTACCTTCGAAATGATATGCAGGAATGGCGATCTGAGAACACTGGTTTCACCGTGTTCAATGAAGGGAACATGGCAAACAATGCCATCGCCAATGACAGGGTTCACCCCCCGTTCATATCGAAGGTAGAACTCCAAGCGATCTTCGTCTCACTGAGGAGTAAGAAATCCGTGGGAATCGACGGAATTCCGAACATTGTGCTCAGACACCTCCCTCTAGAAGCGGTAGACATATACACCACCCTGTTCAACAATGCGCTGAATAATGCACATTATCCGGCGCATTGGAAGACAGCAGTGGTGCAGCCCATTCCCAAAAGGGGAAAAGACACCTCCAATCCGGCAAATCTCCGGTCGATAAGTCTCCTTCCGAACATCAGCAAGGTATTCGAGAAAGTTATTCATAGAGCCCTGAATAAGTGGGTTGAGGACAAACACATAATTCCGGACAACCAATTCGGTTTTAAGGCGGGGCATGATACCCTACATGCCGCGTCTAAACTGGTGTCGGACGTCCAATGGAATAAAAGCAAGAATCAATGCACGGGTGCCTGCCTGGTTGACTTGGAGAAAGCCTTCGATACCGTATGGTTGGAGGGGCTCTTCTACAAGTTGAGCAGGCTGGGTATCAGCAAACCACTTCTGTACATTATCTGCAATATGCTCACCAGTAGACAGTTCGTTGTGAAAAATGGCAACGTGACTTCTGCTGGTACGTTTCAAATCAAAAACGGTCTGCAACAGGGTGCGGTTAATTCGCCTATCCTGTTCAACATTTACACAAGTGATTTGATAGGTTCTCTTCACCACGCTATTGCGTACGCAGACGACTTGATTGCGTACAGGTCAGGTCCTAAGGTCGAGGTCATTGCAACTCTCTTGCAACGTGACTTCGACAATATCCAGCGATATTGCGATGACTGGAAGTTAAAGATCAACTTCCAGAAATCGGAAACCATCCTGTTCAGAACGCCGTTATCTGGGGCCTCAAGGGACACCAGAAAGAATTGGCGAAAGTTCTCTATCGTGGGACCTAACGGACGTCCATTGGCGAGTAGAAGTGTAGTCAGGTACCTTGGGATCTGGCTAGACCAGTATCTATATTTTAACAAACATATAGATGCTGCTTTGGCCAGAGCCCGAGCTGCTTTTGCCCTCACAAAGAGACTGTTTTATAGCAGCCAACTCGATGCGAGGGTGAAGGTAATCTGCTACACGGCCCTCATACGGCCAATGCTTACCTATGGCTGTCCGGTGTGGTTCAACGTGGGAGCAAGCTTGATGGAAAGGATTCGGGTGTTTGAGAGGGCTTGTCTTCGGGCTTGCCTTCATTTATACAGAACACCAGAGTCTGAGTACAAAAAATTCTACTCCAATGAGGTCCTCTATAACAGGGCGAATCTGATCAGAGTGGACAATTTCCTGGTGAAGTTGATTCGCGGTCATATTGCAAGAGCAATGAACTCGACCAATAGCCTGATCTTTGGGGCTTACTACCCCAATGATAGGTACCACGAGAGAGTGCGCCTTAACGGCTTTGTCCCCCCAGAGGCGTTCCTCTATTTCGATAGACAAGGCCTGGTACAAGAAAGAACGGGTACGCCGTTAATCTACCACGTCGCCAGAAAAGCTGTGGATAGGCGACTCAACTACGACCGAGGCGTAGCACAGACAACTGAGGATCGTCTCCGATTCAGTAGGTCGGTATCGGGGCGAGATATAAAAGATGTAAAACGGCAGCACCAAAAGTTTTGGTGGCTTTACGAAGAGGGAACTCCCTCGTCGATCCCTCTTAATCCTGGCTAGCCCTTGTAGGGCAAGCTGGCCATTTTATTTATTTTTTTTTATAACTAGCCTGGCCGGCTTACATAGTTCTAAGGTAGTTGTAGGTCTAGATTTGTGTTGTAGTCATAAGTTTTATTTATATATTTATAGCACAGCAGTCGGCTTATACAAAAAAAAAAAAATAAAAAAATAAAAAAAAAAAAAAAAAAAGCAGCAGTTGGCTAAAAAAAAAAAAAAATAAAAAAAATATTAAAAATACAAAAAAAAAAGAACGTATTTAATTACGTTTTTAGCTTAAGTAGGTTAAGTAGATTTAAATTTATCTTAAGGTAGAATTAAGTTTTATATAAAACCAAAAAATGTTCGTTTACAAAGTTTTTATTTAAATCATTTTCTTTGTTTCGTAGAACTAAGTAAATTAATAAATAAAATAAGAAACAATTTATTGTTTTAGTTAGGATACGTCGAAAGACATAGGTTAAGCATTAAGTTTAGCTTAGAGCGCCCGCATAGGGCCAGTAAGTTAGTCATAACATAGTTAAGTTAGTTAAGCTAGTTTTAAACAATTTTGTCTAGCATGTAAGTATTAATGAATTAATAAACAAAAATGAATGAAAAAAAAAAAAAAAAGGCATTCGTTCACAGACCATCAGCGTGCCAAGGCCTGCTTAGGCTTCTCACAGTGTTCGAGTGATTTTATTAAGTACGCGAAAAGTACAATCAAGTGTAAGAGCCCCAGTGGCGCAGTGGAGGTGTTTGTGACCAGTGACCGAACGTACGCTGGTTCAATACCGGCGAGTGACAATAAAAGTACTTTTTTTATTTAATAAATTAATAAACATAAACTGTGGAAAGTTTATAAATAAACAATTAAAGTGAGTGTGTGGCGTCATGGACGCAAACAAACGGTCCGCAATCCCGATAGCGGGAAAAGCGGACAAACAAACAACATCAGCCGATGATAATACGGCTTCCACATCTGGATACTCAGCCGTCGTAGCATCTGAAGGTACGGTGAAGAGGAGGAGGAAGCTAAAGCCATCTCCCAATTTGGTAAAGCGCCCGTCTCTGACACGCTCTGCAGTGAAGCTGCCTGCAGAAGCAAAGGGGGGGGCGCCAACGACAACACAAATGCAGCTGGAATCGTCCGACGAGGAAGAAAGCTACCCATACGTTTGCTTTGATTAGCGAAACTAAGCTAACTCAGAGACATAAATTAAGGAACAATAAATATAATATAATAAGAAGAGACCGGCCCAACTCCACCCAAGGAGGTGGTGTCGCGATCTTCGTACGTAAAGAGCTACGTTACAAGACAGTGTACAGTGGTGAAGTGCGAAGGTTCCAGGTGCTGGAAGCGTGCATCGTGTGCATCCCTCTCCATAGTGGAAAGAAGATGTACGTGGTCTCGGTCCATGCACCTGAAGCTACTCAACCTTCTTTATTTATTTCAGAGCTCGAATCACTTTTCCGATGCCTAAGGCTGGAGTCGGAGGAGAATTACTATCTCATGGCCGGAGATTTGAACGCGAAGCATAGGGATTGGGGATATAACACACCAAATCCTAGAGGGAACCTACTATACAGCACAATGTCGAGTTTAGACTCGATGTGAAAGCATCGGACATTCCGTCCCTTCCCAGAGGCGGCTCTTATCTGGATCTTATGCTGTTCGACGTACGGCTACAACTGACCGACACGGACCGACAAACGATGAACTGTTTGCACACTTTTGTGTACGACAGTGACCATTGCGGACTTAGTGCCGAAATAACGATTCCCAACGAGATTGCGGAACTGGAAGAGTTTGTTCAAACGCACACCTACAACTACAGTAGGACGCGCTGGACTCGCTTCTCCCGAGTACTGACTAGAGCACTCTCCTCGAACTCGCTCTACCCACCGTCCAACAGGAACCTGTCAAACGAGGAGATTGACAGATATCTGAGACAATTGGACGAGACAATCAAACGAACGATGGACAGTACGATACCTCGGTATCAACACGCTGACAACGCCGACATATTCCGCAACGCGACAATCGACGCACTACACCGACAGAAAAGTAGACTCCTGTCGAGATTAAAAACCTTGTACAGGCAGTTTGCTGACAGACACAACTCGGAGGTTAGGACACTGAAGTCGTTGATCAAAAATCTCCAAAAATTGATCAAAGAGAACTATAGAATGGCCATAAGAGCCAATAATCCAAGCATGTTCCCGCAGATCAATAAGGTGTTTCGGAGAAAGAACATCAACGACCTTCCGTGTCTTAAGATACCCCGAACAACGAACAACGAACGAATTCTTACAACAGCAGGCATAGATCCAGATAACGCTGGAGAAAGTAGAGGCTATAGGAGCGACTTTCCAGGAAGTGTACAAGGTGAATGATAGCGTTCGCCCGAACCATGACCTGGAAAATCGCGTCCTTGTGCACAACTTCTACCTTCGAAATGATATGCAAGAATGGCGATCTGAGAACACTGGTTTCACCGTGTTCAATGAAGGGAACATGGCAAACAATGCCATCGCCAATGACAGAATTCACCCCCCGTTCATATCGAAGGTAGAACTCCAAGCGATCTTCGTCTCACTGAGGAGTAAGAAATCCGTGGGAATCGACGGAATTCCGAACATTGTGCTCAGACACCTCCCTCTAGAAGCGGTAGACATATACACCACCCTGTTCAACAATGCGCTGAATAATGCACATTATCCGGCGCATTGGAAGACAGCAGTGGTGCAGCCCATTCCCAAAAGGGGAAAAGACACCTCCAATCCGGCAAATCTCCGGTCGATAAGTCTCCTTCCGAACATCAGCAAGGTATTCGAGAAAGTTATTCATAGAACCCTGAAGTGGGTTGAGGACAAACACATAATTCCGGACAACCAATTCGGTTTTAAGGCGGGGCATGATACCCTACATGCCGCGTCTAAACTGGTGTCGGACGTCCAATGGAATAAAAGCAAGAATCAATGCACGGGTGCCTGCCTGGTTGACTTGGAGAAAGCCTTCGATACCGTATGGTTGGAGGGGCTCTTCTACAAGTTGAGCAGGCTGGGTATCAGCAAACCACTTCTGTACATTATCTGCAATATGCTCACCAGTAGACAGTTCGTTGTGAAAAATGGCAACGTGACTTCTGCTGGTACGTTTCAAATCAAAAACGGTCTGCAACAGGGTGCGGTTAATTCGCCTATCCTGTTCAACATTTACACAAGTGATTTGATAGGTTCTCTTCACCACGCTATTGCGTACGCAGACGACTTGATTGCGTACAGGTCAGGTCCTAAGGTCGAGGTCATTGCAACTCTCTTGCAACGTGACTTCGACAATATCCAGCGATATTGCGATGACTGGAAGTTAAAGATCAACTTCCAGAAATCGGAAACCATCCTGTTCAGAACGCCGTTATCTGGGGCCTCAAGGGACACCAGAAAGAATTGGCGAAAGTTCTCTATCGTGGGACCTAACGGACGTCCATTGGCGAGTAGAAGTGTAGTCAGGTACCTTGGGATCTGGCTAGACCAGTATCTATATTTTAACAAACATATAGATGCTGCTTTGGCCAGAGCCCGAGCTGCTTTTGCCCTCACAAAGAGACTGTTTTATAGCAGCCAACTCGATGCGAGGGTGAAGGTAATCTGCTACACGGCCCTCATACGGCCAATGCTTACCTATGGCTGTCCGGTGTGGTTCAACGTGGGAGCAAGCTTGATGGAAAGGATTCGGGTGTTTGAGAGGGCTTGTCTTCGGGCTTGCCTTCATTTATACAGAACACCAGAGTCTGAGTACAAAAAATTCTACTCCAATGAGGTCCTCTATAACAGGGCGAATCTGATCAGAGTGGACAATTTCCTGGTGAAGTTGATTCGCGGTCATATTGCAAGAGCAATGAACTCGACCAATAGCCTGATCTTTGGGGCTTACTACCCCAATGATAGGTACCACGAGAGAGTGCGCCTTAACGGCTTTGTCCCCCCAGAGGCGTTCCTCTATTTCGATAGACAAGGCCTGGTACAAGAAAGAACGGGTACGCCGTTAATCTACCACGTCGCCAGAAAAGCTGTGGATAGGCGACTCAACTACGACCGAGGCGTAGCACAGACAACTGAGGATCGTCTCCGATTCAGTAGGTCGGTATCGGGGCGAGATATAAAAGATGTAAAACGGCAGCACCAAAAGTTTTGGTGGCTTTACGAAGAGGGAACTCCCTCGTCGATCCCTCTTAATCCTGGCTAGCCCTTGTAGGGCAAGCTGGCCATTTTATTTATTTTTTTTTATAACTAGCCTGGCCGGCTTACATAGTTCTAAGGTAGTTGTAGGTCTAGATTTGTGTTGTAGTCATAAGTTTTATTTATATATTTATAGCACAGCAGTCGGCTTATACAAAAAAAAAAAAAAACCAGCAGTTGGCTAAAAAAAAAAAAAAATTAAAAATACAAAAAAAAAGAACGTATTTAATTACGTTTTTAGCTTAAGTAGGTTAAGTAGATTTAAATTTAACTTAAGGTAGAATTAAGTTTTATATAAAACAAAAAAAAAAATGTTCGTTTACAAAGTTTTTCCTTCAATCATTTTCTTTGTGTCAATTAGAATTAAGTAAATAAATAAAAAAATAAGAAACAATTCATTGTTTTAGCTAGGTTACGTCGAAAGACATAGGTTAAGCATTAAGTTTAGCTTAGAGCGCCTGCATAGGGCCAGTAAGTTAGTCATAACATAGTTAAGTTAGTAAAGCTAGTTTTAAACAATTTTGTCTAGCACGTAAGAGTAAATGAATTAATAAACCAAAATGAATTAAAAAAAAAAAAAAAAAAGGTGTTTGTGACCAGTGACCAAAACATACGCTTGTTCAATACCGGCGAGTGACAATACAAATACTTTTTTTTATTTAATAATAAATAAACATAAACTGTGAAAAGTTTACAAATAAACAATTAAAGTGAGTGTGTGGCGTCATGGACGCAAACAAACGCTCCGCAATCCCGATAGCGGGAAAAGCGGACAAACAAACAACATCAGCCGAGGATAATACGGCATCCACATCTGGATACTCAGCCGTCGTAGCATCTGAAGGTACGGTGAAGAGGAGGAGGAAGCTAAAGCCATCTCCCAATTTGGTAAAGCGCCCGTCTCTGACACGCTCTGCAGTGAAGCTGCCTGCAGAAGCAAAGGGGGGGGGGGCGCCAACGACAACACAAATGCAGCTGGAATCGTCCGACGAGGAAGAAAGCTACCCATACGTCTCCGACGGTGGGGAAGGGCGGTACATGGGCGACAATAATACCTTCGCCAAACTAGCGTCTTCGGAATCAGAAGACGAGGATGAGACACTTGAAAACCTTTGCTGTAGCATACAACTGCTACAGCAAAAGGTCAATGAGATTAAAGCCAAACAGATGGCCAGGAGAAAAAGAGAACGGGAGGAACAGCTGCAACGCCAGCAGCTGAAAGATCAACAACAACAACAAGGGCAACAGCTGCAGCAAACCAAGCAGCAACAACAAAAGACCCCACAAGTTCAGCAGCAAAAGCAACAGCTGCCAAAGCAACAGCAGCAGAAACAGCAGCAGCAGCAGAGACAACAGCAGCAGTCACTTCAACAACAGCATCAACAACAGCAACAGAAGACAACAAAACAACGAGTGCCACCAATCAACACATACAAACTGGAGGTGAAAGAGACAAAGGATCTATGTAAGTCGGCCATAGGCAATAGATTTACTATTTTAAGATTTTCTAGTGATAGACACGCAATTCAATGCGAGAACTTAGACGATTATCGTAAAATTAAAAATTTATTGAGGGACTCGACGACGGAGTTCTTCTCCTTCACCCCGAAAGGGGAAAAGCTCCAAACGGTGCTTTTGAAGGGGTTGGAACCGTCTACCGAGCCGGAGGAGATCCTTAAGTTGCTGAAAGATAAAAAGTGCGACGGCCTCGATTTCGTAGGGGTCAAGCCTTTTATCACGGCAAAGGCGAAGAGGGAGAACCGGAAGTTACCGTTCTTCCTTGTCCAGCTGTCTCCCAGCAGCAAACTGGATGGTCTAAGAGGCATTAAAGTCCTCGACCACCAGGTTGTACGGTGGGATAAATTAAGAAGGAGCGAAAGCATCTTACAATGCGTTCGCTGCCAGAGGTTCGGGCACGCCGCGTCGAACTGCGACATGCAGCCTCGATGTGTCAAGTGCAGTAAAGACCACAAGGCAGAAGATTGCCCTCTAGGTAAGGATAGGGCCGCTGACAAGGAGCAACTCTCGTGTGCTCTATGCAGGAACACGGGGCACACCGCTAACTATCGGGGTTGCCCTAAGTTCCAGTTCATAAAGAAAGTAAATCTGGTTCGTCAGCAGAAGATCGAGGTGAAACGTCCACCTGGTCCCGCTCTAATTTTCCAAGCCGTCACACCCCAGTTGACCTACGCCCAAATGGCGTCGGGTCAGGGCAAGACGCAAAAACAACTGCCAAACTGACCTAATGGCTATCTTGCTCTCAATTCAAGGGCAGATGGGCCAGCTACAACGTCAGATACAAGAGCAGGCGACGCGGGTGGACCAAATCTACGCGCTTCTGCCGGGCCTAGCGCACCTCCAGTCGTAATGGGTACCACGGCGGAGACTCCCTTAAAGATCCTTGCGGTGAATGTGAATTCACTGATAAGGATAGAACGTAGGAACTCACTTTTTAGGTTGTTAGACGATAAAAATCCTGATTTGCTTCTGATTAGCGAAACTAAGCTAACTCAGAGACATAAATTAAGGAACAATAAATATAATATAATAAGAAGAGACCGGCCCAACTCCACCCAAGGAGGTGGTGTCGCGATCTTCGTACGTAAAGAGCTACGTTACAAGACAGTGTACAGTGGTGAAGTGCGAAGGTTCCAGGTGCTGGAAGCGTGCATCGTGTGCATCCCTCTCCATAGTGGAAAGAAGATGTACGTGGTCTCGGTCCATGCACCTGAAGCTACTCAACCTTCTTTATTTATTTCAGAGCTCGAATCACTTTTCCGATGCCTAAGGCTGGAGTCGGAGGAGAATTACTATCTCATGGCCGGAGATTTGAACGCGAAGCATAGGGATTGGGGATATAACACACCAAATCCTAGAGGGAACCTACTATTTAATTGGTGGGGTCAGCACAATGTCGAGTTTAGACTCGATGTGAAAGCATCGGACATTCCGTCCCTTCCCAGAGGCGGCTCTTATCTGGATCTTATGCTGTTCGACGTACGGCTACAACTGACCGACACGGACCGACAAACGATGAACTGTTTGCACACTTTTGTGTACGACAGTGACCATTGCGGACTTAGTGCCGAAATAACGATTCCCAACGAGATTGCGGAACTGGAAGAGTTTGTTCAAACGCACACCTACAACTACAGTAGGACGCGCTGGACTCGCTTCTCCCGAGTACTGACTAGAGCACTCTCCTCGAACTCGCTCTACCCACCGTCCAACAGGAACCTGTCAAACGAGGAGATTGACAGATATCTGAGACAATTGGACGAGACAATCAAACGAACGATGGACAGTACGATACCTCGGTATCAACACGCTGACAACGCCGACATATTCCGCAACGCGACAATCGACGCACTACACCGACAGAAAAGTAGACTCCTGTCGAGATTAAAAACCTTGTACAGGCAGTTTGCTGACAGACACAACTCGGAGGTTAGGACACTGAAGTCGTTGATCAAAAATCTCCAAAAATTGATCAAAGAGAACTATAGAATGGCCATAAGAGCCAATAATCCAAGCATGTTCCCGCAGATCAATAAGGTGTTTCGGAGAAAGAACATCAACGACCTTCCGTGTCTTAAGATACCCCGAACAACGAACAACGAACGAATTCTTACAACAGCAGGCATAGATCCAGATAGCGCTGGAGAAAGTAGAGGCTATAGGAGCGACTTTCCAGGAAGTGTACAAGGTGAATGATAGCGTTCGCCCGAACCATGACCTGGAAAATCGCGTCCTTGTGCACAACTTCTACCTTCGAAATGATATGCAAGAATGGCGATCTGAGAACACTGGTTTCACCGTGTTCAATGAAGGGAACATGGCAAACAATGCCATCGCCAATGACAGAATTCACCCCCCGTTCATATCGAAGGTAGAACTCCAAGCGATCTTCGTCTCACTGAGGAGTAAGAAATCCGTGGGAATCGACGGAATTCCGAACATTGTGCTCAGACACCTCCCTCTAGAAGCGGTAGACATATACACCACCCTGTTCAACAATGCGCTGAATAATGCACATTATCCGGCGCATTGGAAGACAGCAGTGGTGCAGCCCATTCCCAAAAGGGGAAAAGACACCTCCAATCCGGCAAATCTCCGGTCGATAAGTCTCCTTCCGAACATCAGCAAGGTATTCGAGAAAGTTATTTATAGAACCCTGAAGTGGGTTGAGGACAAACACATAATTCCGGACAACCAATTCGGTTTTAAGGCGGGGCATGATACCCTACATGCCGCGTCTAAACTGGTGTCGGACGTCCAATGGAATAAAAGCAAGAATCAATGCACGGGTGCCTGCCTGGTTGACTTGGAGAAAGCCTTCGATACCGTATGGTTGGAGGGGCTCTTCTACAAGTTGAGCAGGCTGGGTATCAGCAAACCACTTCTGTACATTATCTGCAATATGCTCACCAGTAGACAGTTCGTTGTGAAAAATGGCAACGTGACTTCTGCTGGTACGTTTCAAATTAAAAACGGTCTGCAACAGGGTGCGGTTAATTCGCCTATCTTGTTCAACATTTACACAAGTGATTTGATAGGTTCTCTTCACCACGCTATTGCGTACGCAGACGACTTGATTGCGTACAGGTCAGGTCCTAAGGTCGAGGTCATTGCAACTCTCTTGCAACGTGACTTCGACAATATCCAGCGATATTGCGATGACTGGAAGTTAAAGATCAACTTCCAGAAATCGGAAACCATCCTGTTCAGAACGCCGTTATCTGGGGCCTCAAGGGACACCAGAAAGAATTGGCGAAAGTTCTCTATCGTGGGACCTAACGGACGTCCATTGGCGAGTAGAAGTGTAGTCAGGTACCTTGGGATCTGGCTAGACCAGTATCTATATTTTAACAAACATATAGATGCTGCTTTGGCCAGAGCCCGAGCTGCTTTTGCCCTTACAAAGAGACTGTTTTATAGCAGCCAACTCGATGCGAGGGTGAAGGTAATCTGCTACACGGCCCTCATACTGCTAATGCTTACCTATGGCTGTCCGGTGTGGTTCAACGTGGGAGCAAGCTTGATGGAAAGGATTCGGGTGTTTGAGAGGGCTTGCCTTCATTTATACAGAACACCAGAGTCCGAGTACAAAAAATTCTACTCCAATGAGGTCCTCTATAACAGGGCGAATCTGATCAGAGTGGACAATTTCCTGGTGAAGTTGATTCGCGGTCATATTGCAAGAGCAATGAACTCGACCAATAGCCTGATCTTTGGGGCTTACTACCCCAATGATAGGTACCACGAGAGAGTGCGCCTTAACGGCTTTGTCCCCCCAGAGGCGTTCCTCTATTTCGATAGACAAGGTCTAGTCCAAGAAAGAACGGGTACGCCGTTAATCTACCACGTCGCCAGAAAAGCTGTGGATAGGCGACTCAACTACGACCGAGGCGTAGCACAGACAACTGAGGATCGTCTCCGATTCAGTAGGTCGGTATCGGGGCGAGATATAAAAGACGTAAAACGGCAGCACCAAAAGTTTTGGTGGCTTTACGAAGAGGGAACTCCCTCGTCGATCCCTCTTAATCCTGGCTAGCCCTTGTAGGGCAAGCTGGCCATTTTATTTATTTTTTTTTATAACTAGCCTGGCCGGCTTACATAGTTGTAGGTAGTTGTAGGTCTAGATTTGTGTTGTAGTCATAAGTTTTATTTATATATTTATAGCACAGCAGTCGGCTTATACAAAAAAAAAAAAAAAACCAGCAGTTGGCTAAAAAAAAAAAAAAATTAAAAATACAAAAAAAAAAGAACGTATTTAATTACGTTTTTAGCTTAAGTAGGTTAAGTAGATTTAAATTTAACTTAAGGTAGAATTAAGTTTTATATAAAACAAAAAAAAAAAATGTTCGTTTACAAAGTTTTTCCTTCAATCATTTTCTTTGTGTCAATTAGAATTAAGTAAATAAATAAAAAAATAAGAAACAATTCATTGTTTTAGCTAGGTTACGTCGAAAGACATAGGTTAAGCATTAAGTTTAGCTTAGAGCGCCTGCATAGGGCCAGTAAGTTAGTCATAACATAGTTAAGTTAGTAAAGCTAGTTTTAAACAATTTTGTCTAGCACGTAAGAGTAAATGAATTAATAAACCAAAATGAATTAAAAAAAAAAAAAAAAAAAGGTGTTTGTGACCAGTGACCAAAACATACGCTTGTTCAATACCGGCGAGTGACAATACAAATACTTTTTTTTATTTAATAATAAATAAACATAAACTGTGAAAAGTTTACAAATAAACAATTAAAGTGAGTGTGTGGCGTCATGGACGCAAACAAACGCTCCGCAATCCCGATAGCGGGAAAAGCGGACAAACAAACAACATCAGCCGAGGATAATACGGCATCCACATCTGGATACTCAGCCGTCGTAGCATCTGAAGGTACGGTGAAGAGGAGGAGGAAGCTAAAGCCATCTCCCAATTTGGTAAAGCGCCCGTCTCTGACACGCTCTGCAGTGAAGCTGCCTGCAGAAGCAAAGGGGGGGGGGGCGCCAACGACAACACAAATGCAGCTGGAATCGTCCGACGAGGAAGAAAGCTACCCATACGTCTCCGACGGTGGGGAAGGGCGGTACATGGGCGACAATAATACCTTCGCCAAACTACCGTCTTCGGAATCAGAAGACGAGGATAAGACACTTGAAAACCTTTGCTGTAGCATACAACTGCTACAGCAAAAGGTCAATGAGATTAAAGCCAAACAGATGGCCAGGAGAAAAAGAGAACGGGAGGAACAGCTGCAACGCCAGCAGCTGAAAGATCAACAACAACAACAAGGGCAACAGCTGCAGCAAACCAAGCAGCAACAACAAAAGACCCCACAAGTTCAGCAGCAAAAGCAACAGCTGCCAAAGCAACAGCAGCAGAAGGCGCAGCAGCCAAAACAGCAACAGCAGCAGAAACAGCAGCAGCAGCAGAGACAACAGCAGCAGTCACTTCAACAACAGCATCAACAACAGCAACAGAAGACAACAAAACAACGAGTGCCACCAATCAACACATACAAACTGGAGGTGAAAGAGACAAAGGATCTATGTAAGTCGGCCATAGGCAATAGATTTACTATTTTAAGATTTTCTAGTGATAGACACGCAATTCAATGCGAGAACTTAGACGATTATCGTAAAATTAAAAATTTATTGAGGGACTCGACGACGGAGTTCTTCTCCTTCACCCCGAAAGGGGAAAAGCTCCAAACGGTGCTTTTGAAGGGGTTGGAACCGTCTACCGAGCCGGAGGAGATCCTTAAGTTGCTGAAAGATAAAAAGTGCGACGGCCTCGATTTCGTAGGGGTCAAGCCTTTTATCACGGCAAAGGCGAAGAGGGAGAACCGGAAGTTACCGTTCTTCCTTGTCCAGCTGTCTCCCAGCAGCAAACTGGATGGTCTAAGAGGCATTAAAGTCCTCGACCACCAGGTTGTACGGTGGGATAAATTAAGAAGGAGCGAAAGCATCTTACAATGCGTTCGCTGCCAGAGGTTCGGGCACGCCGCGTCGAACTGCGACATGCAGCCTCGATGTGTCAAGTGCAGTAAAGACCACAAGGCAGAAGATTGCCCTCTAGGTAAGGACAGGGCCGCTGACAAGGAGCAACTCTCGTGTGCTCTATGCAGGAACACGGGGCACACCGCTAACTATCGGGGTTGCCCTAAGTTCCAGTTCATAAAGAAAGTAAATCTGGTTCGTCAGCAGAAGATCGAGGTGAAACGTCCACCTGGTCCCGCTCTAATTTCCCAAGCCGTCACACCCCAGTTGACCTACGCCCAAATGGCGTCGGGTCAGGGCAAGACGCAAAAACAACTGCCAAACTGACCTAATGGCTATCTTGCTCTCAATTCAAGGGCAGATGGGCCAGCTACAACGTCAGATACAAGAGCAGGCGACGCGGGTGGACCAAATCTACGCGCTTCTGCCGGGCCTAGCGCACCTCCAGTCGTAATGGGTACCACGGCGGAGACTCCCTTAAAGATCCTTGCGGTGAATGTGAATTCACTGATAAGGATAGAACGTAGGAACTCACTTTTTAGGTTGTTAGACGATAAAAATCCTGATTTGCTTCTGATTAGCGAAACTAAGCTAACTCAGAGACATAAATTAAGGAACAATAAATATAATATAATAAGAAGAGACCGGCCCAACTCCACCCAAGGAGGTGGTGTCGCGATCTTCGTACGTAAAGAGCTACGTTACAAGACAGTGTACAGTGGTGAAGTGCGAAGGTTCCAGGTGCTGGAAGCGTGCATCGTGTGCATCCCTCTCCATAGTGGAAAGAAGATGTACGTGGTCTCGGTCCATGCACCTGAAGCTACTCAACCTTCTTTATTTATTTCAGAGCTCGAATCACTTTTCCGATGCCTAAGGCTGGAGTCGGAGGAGAATTACTATCTCATGGCCGGAGATTTGAACGCGAAGCATAGGGATTGGGGATATAACACACCAAATCCTAGAGGGAACCTACTATTTAATTGGTGGGGTCAGCACAATGTCGAGTTTAGACTCGATGTGAAAGCATCGGACATTCCGTCCCTTCCCAGAGGCGGCTCTTATCTGGATCTTATGCTGTTCGACGTACGGCTACAACTGACCGACACGGACCGACAAACGATGAACTGTTTGCACACTTTTGTGTACGACAGTGACCATTGCGGACTTAGTGCCGAAATAACGATTCCCAACGAGATTGCGGAACTGGAAGAGTTTGTTCAAACGCACACCTACAACTACAGTAGGACGCGCTGGACTCGCTTCTCCCGAGTACTGACTAGAGCACTCTCCTCGAACTCGCTCTACCCACCGTCCAACAGGAACCTGTCAAACGAGGAGATTGACAGATATCTGAGACAATTGGACGAGACAATCAAACGAACGATGGACAGCACGATACCTCGGTATCAACACGCTGACAACGCCGACATATTCCGCAACGCGACAATCGACGCACTACACCGACAGAAAAGTAGACTCCTGTCGAGATTTAAAACCTTGTACAGGCAGTTTGCTGACAGACACAACTCGGAGGTTAGGACACTGAAGTCGTTGATCAAAAATCTCCAAAAATTGATCAAAGAGAACTATAGAATGGCCATAAGAGCCAATAATCCAAGCATGTTCCCGCAGATCAATAAGGTGTTTCGGAGAAAGAACATCAACGACCTTCCGTGTCTTAAGATACCCCGAACAACGAACAACGAACGAATTCTTACAACAGCAGGCATAGATCCAGATAACGCTGGAGAAAGTAGAGGCTATAGGAGCGACTTTCCAGGAAGTGTACAAGGTGAATGATAGCGTTCGCCCGAACCATGACCTGGAAAATCGCGTCCTTGTGCACAACTTCTACCTTCGAAATGATATGCAAGAATGGCGATCTGAGAACACTGGTTTCACCGTGTTCAATGAAGGGAACATGGCAAACAATGCCATCGCCAGTGACAGAATTCACCCCCCGTTCATATCGAAGGTAGAACTCCAAGCGATCTTCGTCTCACTGAGGAGTAAGAAATCCGTGGGAATCGACGGAATTCCGAACATTGTGCTCAGACACCTCCCTCTAGAAGCGGTAGACATATACACCACCCTGTTCAACAATGCGCTGAATAATGCACATTATCCGGCGCATTGGAAGACAGCAGTGGTGCAGCCCATTCCCAAAAGGGGAAAAGACACCTCCAATCCGGCAAATCTCCGGTCGATAAGTCTCCTTCCGAACATCAGCAAGGTATTCGAGAAAGTTATTCATAGAGCCCTGAATAAGTGGGTTGAGGACAAACACATAATTCCGGACAACCAATTCGGTTTTAAGGCGGGGCATGATACCCTACATGCCGCGTCTAAACTGGTGTCGGACGTCCAATGGAATAAAAGCAAGAATCAATGCACGGGTGCCTGCCTGGTTGACTTGGAGAAAGCCTTCGATACCGTATGGTTGGAGGGGCTCTTCTACAAGTTGAGCAGGCTGGGTATCAGCAAACCACTTCTGTACATTATCTGCAATATGCTCACCAGTAGACAGTTCGTTGTGAAAAATGGCAACGTGACTTCTGCTGGTACGTTTCAAATTAAAAACGGTCTGCAACAGGGTGCGGTTAATTCGCCTATCTTGTTCAACATTTACACAAGTGATTTGATAGGTTCTCTTCACCACGCTATTGCGTACGCAGACGACTTGATTGCGTACAGGTCAGGTCCTAAGGTCGAGGTCATTGCAACTCTCTTGCAACGTGACTTCGACAATATCCAGCGATATTCCGATGACTGGAAGTTAAAGATCAACTTCCAGAAATCGGAAACCATCCTGTTCAGAACGCCGTTATCTGGGGCCTCAAGGGACACCAGAAAGAATTGGCGAAAGTTCTCTATCGTGGGACCTAACGGACGTCCATTGGCGAGTAGAAGTGTAGTCAGGTACCTTGGGATCTGGCTAGACCAGTATCTATATTTTAACAAACATATAGATGCTGCTTTGGCCAGAGCCCGAGCTGCTTTTGCCCTTACAAAGAGACTGTTTTATAGCAGCCAACTCGATGCGAGGGTGAAGGTAATCTGCTACACGGCCCTCATACTGCTAATGCTTACCTATGGCTGTCCGGTGTGGTTCAACGTGGGAGCAAGCTTGATGGAAAGGATTCGGGTGTTTGAGAGGGCTTGCCTTCATTTATACAGAACACCAGAGTCCGAGTACAAAAAATTCTACTCCAATGAGGTCCTCTATAACAGGGCGAATCTGATCAGAGTGGACAATTTCCTGGTGAAGTTGATTCGCGGTCATATTGCAAGAGCAATGAACTCGACCAATAGCCTGATCTTTGGGGCTTACTACCCCAATGATAGGTACCACGAGAGAGTGCGCCTTAACGGCTTTGTCCCCCCAGAGGCGTTCCTCTATTTCGATAGACAAGGTCTAGTCCAAGAAAGAACGGGTACGCCGTTAATCTACCACGTCGCCAGAAAAGCTGTGGATAGGCGACTCAACTACGACCGAGGCGTAGCACAGACAACTGAGGATCGTCTCCGATTCAGTAGGTCGGTATCGGGGCGAGATATAAAAGACGTAAAACGGCAGCACCAAAAGTTTTGGTGGCTTTACGAAGAGGGAACTCCCTCGTCGATCCCTCTTAATCCTGGCTAGCCCTTGTAGGGCAAGCTGGCCATTTTATTTATTTTTTTTTATAACTAGCCTGGCCGGCTTACATAGTTGTAGGTAGTTGTAGGTCTAGATTTGTGTTGTAGTCATAAGTTTTATTTATATATTTATAGCACAGCAGTCGGCTTATACAAAAAAAAAAAAAAAAAAAACCAGCAGTTGGCTAAAAAAAAAAAAAATTAAAAATACAAAAAAAAAAGGACGTATTTAATTACGTTTTTAGCTTAAGTAGGTTAAGTAGATTTAAATTTAACTTAAGGTAGAATTAAGTTTTATATAAAACAAAAAAAAAAATGTTCGTTTACAAAGTTTTTCCTTCAATCATTTTCTTTGTGTCAATTAGAATTAAGTAAATAAATAAAAAAATAAGAAACAATTCATTGTTTTAGCTAGGTTACGTCGAAAGACATAGGTTAAGCATTAAGTTTAGCTTAGAGCGCCTGCATAGGGCCAGTAAGTTAGTCATAACATAGTTAAGTTAGTAAAGCTAGTTTTAAACAATTTTGTCTAGCACGTAAGAGTAAATGAATTAATAAACCAAAATGAATTAAAAAAAAAAAAAAAAAAGGTGTTTGTGACCAGTGACCAAAACATACGCTTGTTCAATACCGGCGAGTGACAATACAAATACTTTTTTTTATTTAATAATAAATAAACATAAACTGTGAAAAGTTTACAAATAAACAATTAAAGTGAGTGTGTGGCGTCATGGACGCAAACAAACGGTCCGCAATCCCGATAGCGGGAAAAGCGGACAAACAAACATCATCAGCCGAGGATAATACGGCATCCACATCTGGATACTCAGCCGTCGTAGCATCTGAAGGTACGGTGAAGAGGAGGAGGAAGCTAAAGCCATCTCCCAATTTGGTAAAGCGCCCGTCTCTGACACGCTCTGCAGTGAAGCTGCCTGCAGAAGCAAAGGGGGGGGCGCCAACGACAACACAAATGCAGCTGGAATCGTCCGACGAGGAAGAAAGCTACCCATACGTCTCCGACGGTGGGGAAGGGCGGTACATGGGCGACAATAATACCTTCGCCAAACTAGCGTCTTCGGAATCAGAAGACGAGGATGAGACACTTGAAAACCTTTGCTGTAGCATACAACTGCTACAGCAAAAGGTCAATGAGATTAAAGCCAAACAGATGGCCAGGAGAAAAAGAGAACGGGAGGAACAGCTGCAACGCCAGCAGCTGAAAGATCAACAACAACAACAAGGGCAACAGCTGCAGCAAACCAAGCAGCAACAACAAAAGACCCCACAAGTTCAGCAGCAAAAGCAACAGCTGCCAAAGCAACAGCAGCAGAAACAGCAGCAGCAGCAGAGACAACAGCAGCAGTCACTTCAACAACAGCATCAACAACAGCAACAGAAGACAACAAAACAACGAGTGCCACCAATCAACACATACAAACTGGAGGTGAAAGAGACAAAGGATCTATGTAAGTCGGCCATAGGCAATAGATTTACTATTTTAAGATTTTCTAGTGATAGACACGCAATTCAATGCGAGAACTTAGACGATTATCGTAAAATTAAAAATTTATTGAGGGACTCGACGACGGAGTTCTTCTCCTTCACCCCGAAAGGGGAAAAGCTCCAAACGGTGCTTTTGAAGGGGTTGGAACCGTCTACCGAGCCGGAGGAGATCCTTAAATTGCTGAAAGATAAAAAGTGCGACGGCCTCGATTTCGTAGGGGTCAAGCCTTTTATCACGGCAAAGGCGAAGAGGGAGAACCGGAAGTTACCGTTCTTCCTTGTCCAGCTGTCTCCCAGCAGCAAACTGGATGGTCTAAGAGGCATTAAAGTCCTCGACCACCAGGTTGTACGGTGGGATAAATTAAGAAGGAGCGAAAGCATCTTACAATGCGTTCGCTGCCAGAGGTTCGGGCACGCCGCGTCGAACTGCGACATGCAGCCTCGATGTGTCAAGTGCAGTAAAGACCACAAGGCAGAAGATTGCCCTCTAGGTAAGGATAGGGCCGCTGACAAGGAGCAACTCTCGTGTGCTCTATGCAGGAACACGGGGCACACCGCTAACTATCGGGGTTGCCCTAAGTTCCAGTTCATAAAGAAAGTAAATCTGGTTCGTCAGCAGAAGATCGAGGTGAAACGTCCACCTGGTCCCGCTCTAATTTCCCAAGCCGTCACACCCCAGTTGACCTACGCCCAAATGGCGTCGGGTCAGGGCAAGACGCAAAAACAACTGCCAAACTGACCTAATGGCTATCTTGCTCTCAATTCAAGGGCAGATGGGCCAGCTACAACGTCAGATACAAGAGCAGGCGACGCGGGTGGACCAAATCTACGCGCTTCTGCCGGGCCTAGCGCACCTCCAGTCGTAATGGGTACCACGGCGGAGACTCCCTTAAAGATCCTTGCGGTGAATGTGAATTCACTGATAAGGATAGAACGTAGGAACTCACTTTTTAGGTTGTTAGACGATAAAAATCCTGATTTGCTTCTGATTAGCGAAACTAAGCTAACTCAGAGACATAAATTAAGGAACAATAAATATAATATAATAAGAAGAGACCGGCCCAACTCCACCCAAGGAGGTGGTGTCGCGATCTTCGTACGTAAAGAGCTACGTTACAAGACAGTGTACAGTGGTGAAGTGCGAAGGTTCCAGGTGCTGGAAGCGTGCATCGTGTGCATCCCTCTCCATAGTGGAAAGAAGATGTACGTGGTCTCGGTCTATGCACCTGAAGCTACTCAACCTTCTTTATTTATTTCAGAGCTCGAATCACTTTTCCGATGCCTAAGGCTGGAGTCGGAGGAGAATTACTATCTCATGGCCGGAGATTTGAACGCGAAGCATAGGGATTGGGGATATAACACACCAAATCCTAGAGGGAACCTACTATTTAATTGGTGGGGTCAGCACAATATCGAGTTTAGACTCGATGTGAAAGCATCGGACATTCCGTCCCTTCCCAGAGGCGGCTCTTATCTGCATCTTATGCTGTTCGACGTACGGCTACAACTGACCGACACGGACCGACAAACGATGAACTGTTTGCACACTTTTGTGTACGACAGTGACCATTGCGGACTTAGTGCCGAAATAACGATTCCCAACGAGATTGCGGAACTGGAAGAGTTTGTTCAAACGCACACCTACAACTACAGTAGGACGCGCTGGACTCGCTTCTCCCGAGTACTGACTAGAGCACTCTCCTCGAACTCGCTCTACCCACCGTCCAACAGGAACCTGTCAAACGAGGAGATTGACAGATATCTGAGACAATTGGACGAGACAATCAAACGAACGATGGACAGTACGATATCTCGGTATCAACACGCTGACAACGCCGACATATTCCGCAACGCGACAATCGACGCACTACACCGACAGAAAAGTAGACTCCTGTCGAGATTAAAAACCTTGTACAGGCAGTTTGCTGACAGACACAACTCGGAGGTTAGGACACTGAAGTCGTTGATCAAAAATCTCCAAAAATTGATCAAAGAGAACTATAGAATGGCCATAAGAGCCAATAATCCAAGCATGTTCCCGCAGATCAATAAGGTGTTTCGGAGAAAGAACATCAACGACCTTCCGTGTCTTAAAATACCCCGAACAACGAACAACGAACGAATTCTTACAACAGCAGGCATAGATCCAGATAACGCTGGAGAAAGTAGAGGCTATAGGAGCGACTTTCCAGGAAGTGTACAAGGTGAATGATAGCGTTCGCCCGAACCATGACCTGGAAAATCGCGTCCTTGTGCACAACTTCTACCTTCGAAATGATATGCAAGAATGGCGATCTGAGAACACTGGTTTCACCGTGTTCAATGAAGGGAACATGGCAAACAATGCCATCGCCAATGACAGAATTCACCCCCCGTTCATATCGAAGGTAGAACTCCAAGCGATCTTCGTCTCACTGAGGAGTAAGAAATCCGTGGGAATCGACGGAATTCCGAACATTGTGCTCAGACACCTCCCTCTAGAAGCGGTAGACATATACACCACCCTGTTCAACAATGCGCTGAATAATGCACATTATCCGGCGCATTGGAAGACAGCAGTGGTGCAGCCCATTCCCAAAAGGGGAAAAGACACCTCCAATCCGGCAAATCTCCGGTCGATAAGTCTCCTTCCGAACATCAGCAAGGTATTCGAGAAAGTTATTCATAGAACCCTGAAGTGGGTTGAGGACAAACACATAATTCCGGACAACCAATTCGGTTTTAAGGCGGGGCATGATACCCTACATGCCGCGTCTAAACTGGTGTCGGACGTCCAATGGAATAAAAGCAAGAATCAATGCACGGGTGCCTGCCTGGTTGACTTGGAGAAAGCCTTCGATACCGTATGGTTGGAGGGGCTCTTCTACAAGTTGAGCAGGCTGGGTATCAGCAAACCACTTCTGTACATTATCTGCAATATGCTCACCAGTAGACAGTTCGTTGTGAAAAATGGCAACGTGACTTCTGCTGGTACGTTTCAAATTAAAAACGGTCTGCAACAGGGTGCGGTTAATTCGCCTATCCTGTTCAACATTTACACAAGTGATTTGATAGGTTCTCTTCACCACGCTATTGCGTACGCAGACGACTTGATTGCGTACAGGTCAGGTCCTAAGGTCGAGGTCATTGCAACTCTCTTGCAACGTGACTTCGACAATATCCAGCGATATTGCGATGACTGGAAGTTAAAGATCAACTTCCAGAAATCGGAAACCATCCTGTTCAGAACGCCGTTATCTGGGGCCTCAAGGGACACCAGAAAGAATTGGCGAAAGTTCTCTATCGTGGGACCTAACGGACGTCCATTGGCGAGTAGAAGTGTAGTCAGGTACCTTGGGATCTGGCTAGACCAGTATCTATATTTTAACAAACATATAGATGCTGCTTTGGCCAGAGCCCGAGCTGCTTTTGCCCTTACAAAGAGACTGTTTTATAGCAGCCAACTCGATGCGAGGGTGAAGGTAATCTGCTACACGGCCCTCATACTGCTAATGCTTACCTATGGCTGTCCGGTGTGGTTCAACGTGGGAGCAAGCTTGATGGAAAGGATTCGGGTGTTTGAGAGGGCTTGCCTTCATTTATACAGAACACCAGAGTCCGAGTACAAAAAATTCTACTCCAATGAGGTCCTCTATAACAGGGCGAATCTGATCAGAGTGGACAATTTCCTGGTGAAGTTGATTCGCGGTCATATTGCAAGAGCAATGAACTCGACCAATAGCCTGATCTTTGGGGCTTACTACCCCAATGATAGGTACCACGAGAGAGTGCGCCTTAACGGCTTTGTCCCCCCAGAGGCGTTCCTCTATTTCGATAGACAAGGTCTAGTCCAAGAAAGAACGGGTACGCCGTTAATCTACCACGTCGCCAGAAAAGCTGTGGATAGGCGACTCAACTACGACCGAGGCGTAGCACAGACAACTGAGGATCGTCTCCGATTCAGTAGGTCGGTATCGGGGCGAGATATAAAAGACGTAAAACGGCAGCACCAAAAGTTTTGGTGGCTTTACGAAGAGGGAACTCCCTCGTCGATCCCTCTTAATCCTGGCTAGCCCTTGTAGGGCAAGCTGGCCATTTTATTTATTTATTTTTTATAACTAGCCTGGTCGGCTTACATAAGATAGTTGTAGGTGTTGTAGTCATAAGTTTTATTTATATATTTATAGCCAACACAGCAGTCGGCTTATACAAAAAAAAAAAAAAAAATAGCAGCAGTCGGCTAGCAAAAAAAGAACGTATTTAATTACGTTTTTAGCTTAAGTAGGTTAAGTAGTTTAAGATTTATTTTAAGGTAGAATTAAGTTTTACATAAAATCAAATTGTTCGTTTACAAAGTTTTTGTTCGTAAAAATCATTTTCTTTGTGTCAATTAGAATTAAGTAAATAAAAAAATAAGAAACAATTCATTGTTTTAGTTAGGTTACGTCGAAAGACATAGGTCAAGCATTAAGTTTAGCTTAGAGCGCCCGCATAGGGCCAGTAAGTTAGTCATAACATAGTTAAGTTAGTTAAGCTAGTTTTAAACAATTTTGTCTAGCACGTAAGAGTAAATGAATTAATAAACCAAAATGAATTAAAAAAAAAAAAAAAAAAAGGTGTTTGTGACCAGTGACCAAAACATACGCTGGTTCAATACCGGCGAGTGACAATACAAATACTTTTTTTTATTTAATAATAAATAAACATAAACTGTGAAAAGTTTACAAATAAACAATTAAAGTGAGTGTGTGGCGTCATGGACGCAAACAAACGGTCCGCAATCCCGATAGCGGGAAAAGCGGACAAACAAACAACATCAGCCGAGGATAATACGGCATCCACATCTGGATACTCAGCCGTCGTAGCGTCTGAAGGTACGGTGAAGAGGAGGAGGAAGCTAAAGCCATCTCCCAATTTGGTAAAGCGCCCGTCCCTGACACGCTCTGCAGTGAAGCTGCCTGCAGAAGCAAAGGGGGGGGGGGGCGCCAACGACAACACAAATGCAGCTGGAATCGTCCGACGAGGAAGAAAGCTACCCATACGTCTCCGACGGTGGGGAAGGGCGGTACATGGGCGACAATAATACCTTCGCCAAACTAGCGTCTTCGGAATCAGAAGACGAGGATGAGACACTTGAAAACCTTTGCTGTAGCATACAACTGCTACAGCAAAAGGTCAATGAGATTAAAGCCAAACAGATGGCCAGGAGAAAAAGAGAACGGGAGGAACAGCTGCAACGCCAGCAGCTGAAAGATCAACAACAACAACAAGGGCAACAGCTGCAGCAAACCAAGCAGCAACAACAAAAGACCCCACAAGTTCAGCAGCAAAAGCAACAGCTGCCAAAGCAACAGCAGCAGAAGGCGCAGCAGCCAAAACAGCAACAGCAGCAGAAACAGCAGCAGCAGCAGAGACAACAGCAGCAGTCACTTCAACAACAGCATCAACAACAGCAACAGAAGACAACAAAACAACGAGTGCCACCAATCAACACATACAAACTGGAGGTGAAAGAGACAAAGGATCTATGTAAGTCGGCCATAGGCAATAGATTTACTATTTTAAGATTTTCTAGTGATAGACACGCAATTCAATGCGAGAACTTAGACGATTATCGTAAAATTAAAAATTTATTGAGGGACTCGACGACGGAGTTCTTCTCCTTCACACCGAAAGGGGAAAAGCTCCAAACGGTGCTTTTGAAGGGGTTGGAACCGTCTACCGAGCCGGAGGAGATCCTTAAGTTGCTGAAAGATAAAAAGTGCGACGGCCTCGATTTCGTAGGGGTCAAGCCTTTTATCACGGCAAAGGCGAAGAGGGAGAACCGGAAGTTACCGTTCTTCCTTGTCCAGCTGTCTCCCAGCAGCAAACTGGATGGTCTAAGAGGCATTAAAGTCCTCGACCACCAGGTTGTACAATGCGTTCGCTGCCAGAGGTTCGGGCACGCCGCGTCGAACTGCGACATGCAGCCTCGATGTGTCAAGTGCAGTAAAGACCACAAGGCAGAAGATTGCCCTCTAGGTAAGGATAGGGCCGCTGACAAGGAGCAACTCTCGTGTGCTCTATGCAGGAACACGGGGCACACCGCTAACTATCGGGGTTGCCCTAAGTTCCAGTTCATAAAGAAAGTAAATCTGGTTCGTCAGCAGAAGATCGAGGTGAAACGTCCACCTGGTCCCGCTCTAATTTCCCAAGCCGTCACACCCCAGTTGACCTACGCCCAAATGGCGTCGGGTCAGGGCAAGACGCAAAAACAACTGCCAAAGGCTGCTCCAAAGGCGTCAGTGCCTAAAGCACCTGAGGCTCAAACTGACCTAATGGCTATCTTGCTCTCAATTCAAGGGCAGATGGGCCAGCTACAACGTCAGATACAAGAGCAGGCGACGCGGGTGGACCAAATCTACGCGCTTCTGCCGGGCCTAGCGCACCTCCAGTCGTAATGGGTACCACGGCGGAGACTCCCTTAAAGATCCTTGCGGTGAATGTGAATTCACTGATAAGGATAGAACGTAGGAACTCACTTTTTAGGTTGTTAGACGATAAAAATCCTGATTTGCTTCTGATTAGCGAAACTAAGCTAACTCAGAGACATAAATTAAGGAACAATAAATATAATATAATAAGAAGAGACCGGCCCAACTCCACCCAAGGAGGTGGTGTCGCGATCTTCGTACGTAAAGAGCTACGTTACAAGACAGTGTACAGTGGTGAAGTGCGAAGGTTCCAGGTGCTGGAAGCGTGCATCGTGTGCATCCCTCTCCATAGTGGAAAGAAGATGTACGTAGTCTCGGTCTATGCACCTGAAGCTACTCAACCTTCTTTATTTATTTCAGAGCTCGAATCACTTTTCCGATGCCTAAGGCTGGAGTCGGAGGAGAATTACTATCTCATGGCCGGAGATTTGAACGCGAAGCATAGGGATTGGGGATATAACACACCAAATCCTAGAGGGAACCTACTATTTAATTGGTGGGGTCAGCACAATGTCGAGTTTAGACTCGATGTGAAAGCATCGGACATTCCGTCCCTTCCCAGAGGCGGCTCTTATCTGGATCTTATGCTGTTCGACGTACGGCTACAACTGACCGACACGGACCGACAAACGATGAACTGTTTGCACACTTTTGTGTACGACAGTGACCATTGCGGACTTAGTGCCGAAATAACGATTCCCAACGAGATTGCGGAACTGGAAGAGTTTGTTCAAACGCACACCTACAACTACAGTAGGACGCGCTGGACTCGCTTCTCCCGAGTACTGACTAGAGCACTCTCCTCGAACTCGCTCTACCCACCGTCCAACAGGAACCTGTCAAACGAGGAGATTGACAGATATCTGAGACAATTGGACGAGACAATCAAACGAACGATGGACAGTACGATACCTCGGTATCAACACGCTGACAACGCCGACATATTCCGCAACGCGACAATCGACGCACTACACCGACAGAAAAGTAGACTCCTGTCGAGATTAAAAACCTTGTACAGGCAGTTTGCTGACAGACACAACTCGGAGGTTAGGACACTGAAGTCGTTGATCAAAAATCTCCAAAAATTGATCAAAGAGAACTATAGAATGGCCATAAGAGCCAATAATCCAAGCATGTTCCCGCAGATCAATAAGGTGTTTCGGAGAAAGAACATCAACGACCTTCCGTGTCTTAAGATACCCCGAACAACGAACAACGAACGAATTCTTACAACAGCAGGCATAGATCCAGATAACGCTGGAGAAAGTAGAGGCTATAGGAGCGACTTTCCAGGAAGTGTACAAGGTGAATGATAGCGTTCGCCCGAACCATGACCTGGAAAATCGCGTCCTTGTGCACAACTTCTACCTTCGAAATGATATGCAAGAATGGCGATCTGAGAACACTGGTTTCACCGTGTTCAATGAAGGGAACATGGCAAACAATGCCATCGCCAATGACAGAATTCACCCCCCGTTCATATCGAAGGTAGAACTCCAAGCGATCTTCGTCTCACTGAGGAGTAAGAAATCCGTGGGAATCGACGGAATTCCGAACATTGTGCTCAGACACCTCCCTCTAGAAGCGGTAGACATATACACCACCCTGTTCAACAATGCGCTGAATAATGCACATTATCCGGCGCATTGGAAGACAGCAGTGGTGCAGCCCATTCCCAAAAGGGGAAAAGACACCTCCAATCCGGCAAATCTCCGGTCGATAAGTCTCCTTCCGAACATCAGCAAGGTATTCGAGAAAGTTATTCATAGAGCCCTGAATAAGTGGGTTGAGGACAAACACATAATTCCGGACAACCAATTCGGTTTTAAGGCGGGGCATGATACCCTACATGCCGCGTCTAAACTGGTGTCGGACGTCCAATGGAATAAAAGCAAGAATCAATGCACGGGTGCCTGCCTGGTTGACTTGGAGAAAGCCTTCGATACCGTATGGTTGGAGGGGCTCTTCTACAAGTTGAGCAGGCTGGGTATCAGCAAACCACTTCTGTACATTATCTGCAATATGCTCACCAGTAGACAGTTCGTTGTGAAAAATGGCAACGTGACTTCTGCTGGTACGTTTCAAATTAAAAACGGTCTGCAACAGGGTGCGGTTAATTCGCCTATCCTGTTCAACATTTACACAAGTGATTTGATAGGTTCTCTTCACCACGCTATTGCGTACGCAGACGACTTGATTGCGTACAGGTCAGGTCCTAAGGTCGAGGTCATTGCAACTCTCTTGCAACGTGACTTCGACAATATCCAGCGATATTGCGATGACTGGAAGTTAAAGATCAACTTCCAGAAATCGGAAACCATCCTGTTCAGAACGCCGTTATCTGGGGCCTCAAGGGACACCAGAAAGAATTGGCGAAAGTTCTCTATCGTGGGACCTAACGGACGTCCATTGGCGAGTAGAAGTGTAGTCAGGTACCTTGGGAGCTGGCTAGACCAGTATCTATATTTTAACAAACATATAGATGCTGCTTTGGCCAGAGCCCGAGCTGCTTTTGCCCTTACAAAGAGACTGTTTTATAGCAGCCAACTCGATGCGAGGGTGAAGGTAATCTGCTACACGGCCCTCATACTGCTAATGCTTACCTATGGCTGTCCGGTGTGGTTCAACGTGGGAGCAAGCTTGATGGAAAGGATTCGGGTGTTTGAGAGGGCTTGCCTTCATTTATACCACCAGAGTCCGAGTACAAAAAATTCTACTCCAATGAGGTCCTCTATAACAGGGCGAATCTGATCAGAGTGGACAATTTCCTGGTGAAGTTGATTCGCGGTCATATTGCAAGAGCAATGAACTCGACCAATAGCCTGATCTTTGGGGCTTACTACCCCAATGATAGGTACCACGAGAGAGTGCGCCTTAACGGCTTTGTCCCCCCAGAGGCGTTCCTCTATTTCGATAGACAAGGTCTAGTCCAAGAAAGAACGGGTACGCCGTTAATCTACCACGTCGCCAGAAAAGCTGTGGATAGGCGACTCAACTACGACCGAGGCGTAGCACATACAACTGAGGATCGTCTCCGATTCAGTAGGTCGGTATCGGGGCGAGATATAAAAGACGTAAAACGGCAGCACCAAAAGTTTTGGTGGCTTTACGAAGAGGGAACTCCCTCGTCGATCCCTCTTAATCCTGGCTAGCCCTTGTAGGGCAAGCTGGCCATTTTATTTATTTATTTTTTATAACTAGCCTGGTCGGCTTACATAAGATAGTTGTAGGTGTTGTAGTCATAAGTTTTATTTATATATTTATAGCCAACACAGCAGTCGGCTTATACAAAAAAAAAAAAAAAAATAGCAGCAGTCGGCTAGCAAAAAAAGAACGTATTTAATTACGTTTTTAGCTTAAGTAGGTTAAGTAGTTTAAGATTTATTTTAAGGTAGAATTAAGTTTTACATAAAATCAAATTGTTCGTTTACAAAGTTTTTGTTCGTAAAAATCATTTTCTTTGTGTCAATTAGAATTAAGTAAATAAAAAAATAAGAAACAATTCATTGTTTTAGTTAGGTTACGTCGAAAGACATAGGTCAAGCATTAAGTTTAGCTTAGAGCGCCCGCATAGGGCCAGTAAGTTAGTCATAACATAGTTAAGTTAGTTAAGCTAGTTTTAAACAATTTTGTCTAGCACGTAAGAGTAAATGAATTAATAAACAAAAATGAATTTAAAAAAAAATAAAAAAATGCATAGGAGTAATCCATTGAGAAATATTTTCAAGATTTCAAATGTTTTTGTAAAGGAAGACTACTTGGAATGTGGTTATAGCCATCTAAGTAACTATATGCCTACAATCATCAAATTTATAACCTTTAGTGAAAGCAATAGACCCATAGGTATATTAAGCAATTAAACGAAATATAAAAGGCATAGTGTTTTGTTCCAATTTTAAGCAGGGGAAAAATATTCTCCACAAATTAATTTTTCAGGCAATTCTACACATTTTTTGACCCTTTTTCAATGTAGAGGTATGCTTCTGCATCTTCTACGCGCTACAGTCGCCGATCACCGTTTTTGTAAAACTCTCGCATGCAAAAAGGGTAATCCGACTTAATGGCCCAGAGCCAAACTACTGATTGACAAACAAATCGAAGAAATCGATACCAAAAACGGATGTGTATTTTAAATACCGTTAGGATTGAGTATACAAATATTGATGTTGTATAAAAACTAAAACTTCAACCCTACCCGAATGAACAAACCACAGAGCAACGGCACCCACCCACTACCTGAATACCCCTTACAACAACGAAAACGAAATTGGCTTACATATTAATATTATATATTTATTCTTTCTAAATATATTCATGATTTTTTTAATTTGATATCACATTACACATTGAATAAGTAAAAAAAATGTACACATTCAATATTGATTTTAACTATCAGACATTCTAGTTTCTATTAATGTACATATTGCAGGCAATTTAAATAAATAAATTAATCGTCAACAATTAGATCTCGTGAATATTGTAAACAAATTTTTAAAAACTTAATGCAATGTATTTTTAATTAATATTTACTTTGAAATTTATTGAGGTACGTACTTTCGTACTTTTGTTTGTGACCACACTTTTTAAGGAAATTTCAGTTAAATACATATGTTAATGTGATTCTCAAACCGTCTTAGTTTCCATTTTTTACATTTTGCTTCACAGGCTACTTCTTTGCCACAAAGTAATGAATTTAATCTTTTTGATTGGACACAGCTGAAAAAAATAAATAATACATTCACAATATCTTTAAAAATGTGAAATAAATCCAGGTTAGTTGTTATAGACTTTAAATTCCAAATACAAAATTCAAATTTTCGGCGCAACAGGTTCATGGGATCCAGAGCCTAGCTTCTGACAATCATTCGTGTTAACCGTGTTATATTGTTTACGCGAATGGAAGGGGTCTACTATTTAATGCAGTCTCAGAAGGGGAATTTGTTATTAGAGAAGCTTTTTCTTCTCGGATGTTGGTCAGACGCTCGTGAGAGATGGAGCCGTGAAAATCTGTTTTGAGCTAACAGATTTTAAATTATTTGTTATATTACTTTAAGGGGTCGTTTTGTGGCTTTACCTAGTTAACTAAATTTGTTTAGCACATTCTTGATAGAAATTATAAATACCGAAGCCATACGTATGTTTTTGTATGTACATTGACATATATGTCAATAAGTATATATAAATACTGATGTTCAGCTTCAAGAGCTAGGTCAATTAAGTCTATATTTTTATTGTAGAATCCATTAACAGTGAGAGAGTTTTTACCGACTCCCGGCTCCCGTTAACTTAGAGAATAATGGGATGAGTTTACTCAAAGGCATGGGTTTTCTTAAGACAGCTGAATGTGACCTGTACCTATATTATTTATTGCCTGAAATGACATACAAATTAAACTGCCTCATTCATTCATTTAATGTGGCCATAGAAGTATCCAGGAACCAGTTTGACATATAATTTGACCAGAGTGACATTCGTCAAGCATTTTTGTTTTTATTATATTATTGAATTGTAAGTTTTCATTTTGTTCATATTTAGTCACTGGGGCCCCTTTAATTTACTTTCCTATTAAAATAACATATGTATGTATGTTTTTCAGTTTTTGAAAAAGGATAATTTATTAGACTTACTATTGTGTATCAGCTGCCTCGGTGCATGTAAACGTATACCATCAGTAAGACAAAGGAGTGGCACTGACTTTGTATCAACAATTTTATATAATAAAAAACAGAAATTATATTCAATAACCAAATCTGCCACAAACTGAAATATTTTAAAAATTCAACATACACACATATGTTGGAAACATTTTAAAATAGAGTGATTTAAAAAAATGTAATAAAGGTAATTTCCAATTCCAATTTAATGATTACCGAAAATCACTTCATTACCGAAAGATCAGTTGGATCTAAAATCCTGTTGCAATATTTCCTAAAAGAGGGATTTCCGTACTTTAAAGACGATTGGGAACATATTAGATAGTATATAAAAATCAAAACATTTATAAATACTAAGAAACAAGAAACAGGGAAATCAAAATTAAATAGTTTTTGTTTACTACAACCAAAGCCTGACAAAGATGTCTATACATATTTTACTCTGCTATAGATAGATACTGACAATATATTCTGTCTTTTTTAGATTTTCATTGCATTACTTTTATAAATTACCAGATTTAACATATCCTCATGCAAAATTCTTGTTGTAGTACAATTTTAAAAGAGTTTCCCAATTTTGCGTTTCTTTAGTGTCACAATAATGAGTTAATATGAATATGTTTCTTTATAATGTACAATTTAATAAAACTTTACCTGCTTTAAAAGATTTATTTAATTATAAGTTTGTAAAGCAACCGGTTTTTATTTAAAATTTTGGTTTATGTACAATATTTCGAGTGCCTTTTTTTAAATAAACGGACGGCTTTCTTAACTTTAAAAGAACAGGTATTGTATTTTTCACCTTCTTACCTTCTAATGTCTGGACACGTTTGGACACTTTGAGCAAAGTCAGATTTACATAAAATTGAACTTAATACTTATACGGAATACTTAAAAACTTAAAGTGTTTAATATTTAAAGAGCGGGATACATTTAAATATATACGATTGGGCTATGTAGAATAAAATGTCGGTATACGGTTAATAATAACTATCATGTAGAAAACAAACTTCTTTTGCATGTTTTTAAGAGTCATTTAGGAAGGGACGAGTGTCTGCGGAAGGGCTTATGATAACACCAACATCAAGAAGTAGCCTAATATTTAAAAAATGTTTTGTAGGCATTCTATTTGAGTCCAAGGCAGCGATCGAACCATTTGCTATAAGTAGACATTTTAACGATTACGTCCCAGAGATACGGAACAAACAAAAACTTAATATCGGAATGTATAGTGACCGTAGTTATATGGTAGGCACCAAATGTTTTCGCACTTTATCTGTCAATACAAACCGCTTGAAGCGAGTTACCAGGTTCAATACCGATAGAGTTCGTGACACCCATAGGACACCCAACAATTCAGGGACTATTTTCCCATAAAATAAAAAACAATCAGGAGTTCAACGCATAAAGACATGAACGCCATTGGAATGGACAAACAAATGCTTTTGTATTTGCGGTACTTGGCTAAATCAGTGAAAGGCAAAAAGTCACATGGAAGTCAACCGAATTTCACAACACCTGACATATTTCAATATAACTAGTTTTTACCATCAAGAAACAAGATGACTTAAGTAATATCTACTTGTCCTTGGATTTGGAATTTGCTACAACCTTAAGTTGATAATATACGTATAATATACGTATGTACATACATGTACATACATGTACATGTGTTCATATACCTACATATGTATTCTATTGTTAATTAGTTCATTAGTCAAAGATATGCGATATATAAGGCTTTACACTGCGGCTTAATGGGCAATGCCATACTCAATTCTGACAGGATTTTTAAACTCTATCCTAAAGGCAGAGAAATAATTGAAATAGACCCTATGAGAAAACGATTAAGCCATGTCCGTCCATCCGTCTGTATATCACCAGTTCTTGAACCTTTTGAACTATGAGGATGAAATTATATATATCTGGGCTTCTGAGAAATAGTAGCATCACAAATGTAAATAATTTTGAAATCCACGCACTGCCACGCCCGCTTTTTCATAACTTCACTATTTTGTACGAAATCGAAATTTTTTATTGATACTAGTTACTTAAATATTCAAAGTTTCTACAATTTGTCCTTACATCATATGTGACCACGTCCAGTTTTAGGGAGCGTTTGCATAAAAAAACTGATGGAATTTTGCATGAAATATCAACAAATATTCGAAGATATCATTACATTTCACAGAAAGATGCCATGCGGCCACACCTACTATAAAAAGTGCTGCATAGAAAAATGAAAAGGGTATCATATGATTCGTTCCAAACGAATTGTAGCTAGAATAGTTTGTTACCGTCTTGTTTCAGTTATACGATTTAACTTACAATGTGCAATACCTGCTTTTCAATCCGCTTTCAGTTTATTAATCTAATTAGGAATGGTGCATAAAACACAATTATTATATACATACAAAATATTTTACTTCAATGTACATTTGCAAGTTCTTAATAACTACCTTACGAAAATATTGCAATTTTTCTTATAATTTCCTTATGGTTTAACTAATAGTAGAATAAAACTATGTGTCACTAAAATCCGTTCCGCCTCCAATCAGTGTCTCTATACTAAAATCTTTAGAGTGACTATGCTTTGATTTGTTGTGATCCAAGTCTAGGGACAAAAGAGTTGGTTTGTAAAAACTTCTATTCGCAGGCTCTAAGGAACTTAAGATTTTATTAGAAAAATTTTCTTCTGGAGTTGTTGAGACCGTAAGTGAGTTTTCCGATATGTCCGAGTTATCGAACAATAATACATATGGATTTAAGTCACTTGAAACCTTGTTGCTTTTTTCATTACTTACGAATTGAAGAGATCGTTTTACCTTCTTCTGTGTTGGCGATTGTCTGCTTAAATCAGATCGCAATCGATCGATGCGAGCACACACGATATCAGATGAATCTGATTTATGAGATTCCTCATGTTCACTTTCAACATCAATTCTATCGCAGGATATATCTTCAATTGGATTAAAATTTCCATCAGATGTATGTTGTTCATTATTTGTATATCCCATATGGAGGTTATTATGTTGCGGGTAATCTCCAATCGTTGGTATTTTTCTATATATATTGTTAATATCGGAGTTATTTAAGATTTCGCTTGGGTTCGTTGTGTCCAAATTATCGATAGATGAAGCAGACCTGCGGAATCTAGCCACATTTTGTCGGATCAATTCAATTTTGTCAGTGTTATGATAAAAAGGAGTTTCTAAATTTGCAAAAAAGTCGAATTTGTTATTTGAAGATGTTGTAACATCAATCGCGTCATTTTGCGAATTTACTGTTTCAAAGGGATCATGAGTGTTTCCAAAATTTGCAACGTTAAAGTGCACAGGCAAGACAGGAACAGGTTTTCGAATCCAAAACGGAGAAAATGGACCAAACACCGAGGGAAATGGAAAACGATGCGTAACAGGAGCCCTTTTATATCGTTTTCTTCGCCGCAGGAAACTGCCGTTATCAAACATATCTTCAGCAAGAGGATCCAGTGTCCAAAAATTACCTTTACCAGGGTTTCCTGGTTCCCGTGGTACTTTAATAAAACAGTCATTTAAGCTCAAGTTGTGACGTATGGAGTTTTGCCAGGCTGGAAATTTTTCCTTATAGTATGCAAACCTGAAATTAAAAAAAGTTGGTTTGTTAGAAAGTGCAAATGCTAGAAACTAAAAAGATAAGTTTAATTGGTCTCTTGGGGAAACTAAGTATATATTTACAACAAAAACATGGGACATATACAATAGAAGCTATTTCTTTACAAATTCCGGTTGAAAACTTACAATCCCTCTGGAACAGATACCCTGCATGAATCAGTCCTAAAAAGGTTCGTATGGGCGAAAATATTATGTGTGCTAATTATAGATAATTTGAATACTTACATACATAACATATGTATGTATGTACATATATAAATATATAAAATAAGAAAAAATTAATACTTGAATTTACACTTCCACTGCAGTTCATTATTATTAGTTTATATATAAAATTTCATCATCCTAACTCAAGTAGTAACATTCGGGTGAACATGGCTTAACTGACTAGCCTGATGATATTGATATCAAATGTCTACCTTAATTTTATCGCAGCCCTCTACGCAGAGATCTTAGAGCAGTCTTAAGTGATTTAATTAAGAAATTGATGTTTAGTCTGGTACATGACTATTCTTTGACCAAACCTTGAAATTATTTGGTGTGCGCTTGAATGCGACGTATCAGAAATCAGTGGATCTTATAAACACCCATCAATAAACTCATTAGTCACTTCCCAATTTCAGTCTTATTCAACGTTTCATTACCTACTTTGTATATCACAGAATACACGTCTTTAGAATTGTTCCGAAATGTTGTTTTCTAACCCAGATGCTATGTATAACATGTTTTGGCTGATACCTGAAGGCAATTATTATAGGTTTACTGTATAAAAGAATGCGGACATAATTCAACTTACTCAACTATAAATGCAATTTTTTTCTTAATTTTACTCTTGTAAATAATGCAGCACAAAGCGACCTATTATTTTTTTTATACCCTGTACACTTTTAAACAAATTTAAATATTTCAGTAGGTATTCAAACTATGTATGCGTATGCGTATGTACTTGTACATACATATATATGTATAAAAATTTCCGAGCGTTAGTCTCCCAAAAGCTCGAGAACGTCGTAACAGATTTAAATGTTTTTTTCGTCTCAATACTGGGGTACCTTCGGAAAAATCGAAAGTTAAAGTAGGAAAACAAAAATCGAAATTTTGTGTTTAGTATGGGAATGGGAACTGATGCTCTACGGATAATGAAAATAGTCGTAGTGAATAGATGATAAGTAAATAGATTCAGAATTCAACAAGTTCGTGAACATCGAACACAACGAACATGACCGAATGCGTCGACGTGGTGCTCCTATAAACCTCTAACGACCGGCATTCAATTACGATTCGGAAATCGATTATATGTATGTATATATCAGTAACAATTGGAGAAATGTCAGTCGTATGTTCACATTGTAAGCCGTTGTAATTTAGCGGCGAAACTGGCTTTGTTGCGCAGCTGGGGAAGCGAAATTGCCACAATTGGTCTCCCCACCACAGCCCACCTTGACAAGTTTTGGATGAGGAGATGAGAGACATGAGGCTCTGACTGGAAAAAACTTTTTTTTATTTATTTTAAATCATAGGTTATTTTGATACTGACAGCTGTTTCCCGCTCGAAATCTTGACAGAAAGTCAGTATCATACTTACGCGGAACGAAATTAATCGTATTACGTTTGAAAAACGTTGGAAAAAATTTAAAAATTATTTCCAAAGTGAGTGCTGTGTAGCTCAAACAATGCGTTATGTTAACAAACTTTTTTTTACTGAAATTGAAGACATGAATTTGGACGACATTTGGACTTTTTTTTGTGCGGAATCGTGACGGACCGATATTATGCCAACAATCCGGAAACGATTTAAGCACTTAAGGCCAATATCATCCAAGCAATCCGTAAGCTACAACCTGAAACCATCAACAAGGAAAATGAACATCAACAAGGTTATTCAACCGCTGAACATCAAGACTCAGGTCACATCACTTCCCGTTGTATCCCTAATAGTAAGTATGTATGTATGTAAGTTCGTGCATAGATGTATACTCGGGATCAGTATCGTTCATGCATACATATGTCACCACTTTGCGGCCTTAAATTTTGAGCTAGAAAGAAAGAACATTCATATTTGGGCTTTTCTTTTGAGAAAAAGAAGCAGTATGAGTGTACACGGATTGAATCAAATTTCATTTCAAAATCAAATTGTTCTTATAAATTATGTACAAGCACCTATTAGATCCGAGAAATAAATGGAGTCAACCGATAGCTTTTCTGTATTTTTTATATGGGGAGTAATCTTCTCAGTGCCCAGGTAATAGTTAAAGTGATTAATGAGAAACAAGAAAGAAAGGATTAGGAAAACCCCTTTTTTCTGATAACTGGGAAGGAATATCTGAATTTGAAGTTATTCCTTTTCTCTCAGAATAATTTATCATAAATCAATTTAACCAACAAATTTGTTTTCAATATTTTGTAAACGTAGCAGACTGTTCATAATTATGCTCTATTCTTACAAGGAAATCCTTATGCTAAACAAAGATACTAACAGGAAGTTGGTGACAGGTCACTTAACAAATTTAATCTACATACATTATGTAGGTTCTGTTCGGCAGATGTTAAATCACATAAATACATTCTCTGTGAATGCCCACCATTACATTGGTAAGGGAGGCATATTTTTCATAAGAAAATATACTTGTCAGCAAAATTGAAAAGCTCTGGGACTAAGGTCATACTATCTGTCATTAGAGTAGTGACATCCATTAGTCTAACTAAGTATGCTTTGATGAGTCGCAGTGCCAGTCAATGCTTGGAAAAAACTTACAGAATACATCGGCAAAGATCAAACAAACCTTGTCGACAGGAAGAACTTGAACGATGACTGCACGTACTCGGCGCCACTAAGGGACAACAAATGGCAAAAACTCAAAGAAGATCAATTGTCAAACACAAAAAAAGCGGTAGAGAGTACATTTATGAACGCATTTACAGCAGGAGTCTTTGCAACCTCCTTCTGTACCAATTGCATCATTTGTCACCACCAATAATATGCTTTTTTGCAAACATCGCATAAATAGGCAGCATCGCCAAGTACCCTAAAATGAACTTAACATTGAAAAAACTTAAATATCTTCAAAACCGTTGTCCAAAATTAATGCATTTATTCCCAGAGAGGGCAGAATAAATGATGATGCTGCAAGCTATCTACTGTTTTTACACAACGATAAAAATGATTAGAATTTAAAAACGAAACCATTCTAGCCACGTTTGACTTTGTTTGCGCCGTTTTAAAAATACGAAGCTGCGATGTAAATTCAGAGATTCAGGAATTTTTCTGGAAAATTACAAGCTTCAACAACATTTGCAAATTATTCTAATTTCTTATTAAACTTCGCACACGGAAGCGATTGTTTTATGTAGGATTTCCATTGCAAAATCATTCTCATTCATATAGAATATGACCAAACCAACAACTAATACAAAAATTGTTTCGTAAGGGTTTCGAGGGCTCACTGGCCTGTTACGACGATGGCAACCCAGTTACTGTCAAATACGACAACGTTGACTAATAAAGGAATAAATTCAAATAGGATGACTTCGAAGACATGTGAATTAATCAAGACGGCGCCAGATTCCACGCAGCTGATCATAATTACGGCTATATCAAGTTTATGGCTTCTGCCAATAAGCTTGAGACTTTGCAAGAATATCGTCTTATTTATCTGATAAAGTCACGCAAAAGTCACTCAACGCGGCTGTGCGGCAATATTTAACGATGGACCAACAAAACAACCACATCTATTGAAGAAAATTGAGTTGACATAGAAAAGTATATACGAAATACAAAAACATGTACAAAATTTCATCAAAGTTGTTTTTCTTTGTATTGCTTTTTTTTCTCGTTTTTAAAAACCCAAATATTAAATTTCATTTTCCGTCAATTTCAAATATCCGTCCATGGAGATTTGGCAAAACAGACTGAATAAATGACAGCTAATTTGACAGATGTAACTTCAACAATATGGCCCCTATCAACTGTCAAAATTCGGAAGTCCCTATTGGAAGAACCTTTATATGTGTTCTTTATAGGATTTAGTTCGACTACTTCTCTATGTTCTAAACTAGAACATATAATATACCCTTGGATAGGGTATAAACACATATTTGATGCGACAGGTCGATTCCCAATTCAGAGCCAGTCTTTTCACAATCATTCGTGTTGTGGATGTTCTATTCTTCGCACGAATGGAAGGGACGCACGGTTTATTGTTGCTTCTTTATAACTGTCCAAGAAAAACAACAGTTCTAATAAAAAAAAAACAAAAAAACACTAGGGTGTTTGTTGCATTTCTCAGAGATCATTCAGATCATAATAATTGAATTGACATCAAAAACTCAGAAACACTATACATGAACATATGTACATATGTATGTATTATCTACCGATGCTTAAAAACTGATATGAACCAAAACATGTTATAGCAGGCAAAAAACATTCACCAGGAAACAGAAGTAAATTAGTAAAGAGTAGGTTGTTCATTTCTATCACAAGAATACATTTCAAGGCATTTTAAATTTTGGTGAACATTGAACAAACAAAAAAAAATTGAGTTTGAATACCACATAATCTAGAATTAACCAAAAACCAAGTACAAGTTATTAATCGGAATATATATTATAATGTCTTTTAAGCACATTAATCCAGACTACAAAATTTCAGTTTTATACACATGCACCTATTTTGATTCGTCAACCGTAAACTATTTACATCAGTTATCGCTTGATTTGCTTATTTTGTAATGCTTAATGCTTATAATTTAGAAACAATGATATTTACATCTCCTCTTCAAATATGACTGGGATAGGAGGATTACGCTAAAATTTAATTTAGTTTATCTTTGTTGACTACATTTAAGCCAAAAACATGTATTTATCCACATTGTAGTTTAAGACGAACGTCTTAATAATAGGACATACATCTGTTTGCTTGTAAAATCAATACGCAAGTGAATTTTTAAGTTTGATCACTTAATAAATTACAACCACACAAATACTTGTCATAAATTCATATCTTGCACGTATTTAATGTATAATATAAAAGTTCTGTTTTTACTGTTTGGATATTTAAAAAAAATTAAAATAAAAACAGTCCTCTGTAATTGAAATACAGGTTGAAGTAGGATTTTTCAAGCTTAAACCTGCAAACGGTACGATACTAACTCTTCAGTTGAAAAGTACTACGTTTGGCCGAAAATAAATCTTATAACTCCTTATGCCGTAACGATGTTGCAACTGTTTGCTTTAAGAGGGCGCAATGACAACAATTTTCATGCACAATTAATAAATTGACTGGACTCACCTTGTCATTATAAAATCACATATTCCACTAAGGGTTAATTTTTTATGCGGCGACTGTAGAATTGCCATGGTAATAAGAGCAATGTAAGAGTAGGGCGGTTTAACTAAGGGCGCATGAGACTTATCTTCACTTAAGTTTGTATTGGTTGACGGCTGAGTGTTTAGGGCGGGCCGTAAGTCCAAAGGAGGCGGAGATAAGGACGCCGATGAGTGCATTTCAAAGTACTCCAAGGCAAGATACAATTTTACTCTACTGATTTTATTTGTAGGTGCGTTTTGTTTTTATCCAATTTAACGTTATAATATTGGTAAGAATAATTAATAATATATTATGTAATAGGAACTTGGAGAAACTGTACTATTACTATTATTAATAGTATTTTATGTATTTTTCACATTACACGAAGTTGATTGCTTACATACATATGTATGTATGTATCTGCCACATGTATTTCAGTTAAACTAAAAAAGTACACTTCCAAATTTTAATTTTTTTATTAACTTTTAATTAAGTTTATTACATGTATTCAGTTATAGTTAATTAAATCAACACAGCACTGTTATAATTTGTTTTTTCTTTTGCTTTTTACCTCTATATTCAGAAGTAAGTTACACTGGCAAAATTCTTGCGTCTGATTTAAACAAAATCTTTTTACGAAATGTTCACTGAAATGAAACGAAAATCTCTCGCCCAAAATTTTATTTCTACACAACTCAAACATTTATTTATCGAAACCGCTGCCTGTAGATAAGGAAAGTAGTATTCAGCTAGTAACTGGTGTGAATGAATACAGAGTTGGGTTATTTGAAGGGATGACGTAAACAAAATATTTTAGAGGATGCCATAAAATGGTGTTCTATGAATATAAGATTTGTTTTTCTATTGTACATCAAAAGGGGATGAAATTTTGCTAATGGGTAGGACATGCTATACTTGTTATATACCACCTCATTCCTATGTGGATTTCGTCCTGCAATGGCATCTGTGTGTATAGGTGGGTAGGTAGTTGTCTACACATACCACCTATGCCTTACTCTTCCCACATACTTTGCGCCATCAACAACAATACAATATTCTCTGGTGACAGAAGGAAGATTTCCGTTTTTATTTGTGATTCCGTGACAAGTCCATGTTGCCATTGATGAGCTTATGTGTTTCTCTATATCCTAATAGATACACCGAGATATGTATGGTGTGGCGGCAAGAGAGATATTTACTACCTTGGTGTTATATTATTTTTGTTTTCATTGGGTTGTGTATATTGTTGAATTCATCTATACATATTGCAAAGGGATATGTGTTTTGATTTAATTATATAAACACGATACTGTTAAAGTGCGATTTATTAGGTTTGTAAAAGTGCCACTGGAGCAAGTAGATGCAATTACCTACTATTGAAATGTTTATTATTCTAAAACTACCTACATACATATGTACATGTATATCCTGGAAAAGGTAAGTGTTTTTATTTTATTACATTTAATACATTTACTTATGCACTTTTGCATGTATTTATGCATGCAAGGTGCATGCCAAACGGACGACAAAAATCGGTGTATTTCGATGTATTTTAATATTGTTTAACTATTTAATTAAATTATTTTTTTTCTTTCTCCTAATACTTTATTCCGTAAAAACTGACTTTATTATTAAATGCTAAATAAAATATTGGGCTCAAACTTAAAACATGCAGCCTACTTGATAGTTACTGAACAAATGAGATCCGTCGGATATTAATGCGAAGCAAAGATTTATGTACATACATACATACACAAAGTTACAATTTTTTGATCTCTCGAATATACGTACATACATTTATTTACATTCATATACATAGATAGTATTCATAAACAGTATTGCTAATTCTGGTACATAAGTACAAAATTTCCAGTGCTGAAAAACTATTCATTGATTTAAATTATCCCAGTTACAAATAAATACAGGTCCGATCTTTAATCCGATTTACTAATCTGCTCTATGTAAAATCTATACAAAATGAGTTCACATAGAAATTCAATTTAATATACACAGCCAATTTAAAATCATCAAAATATGTAAATACTTTTGATTTCTTAATGAAAGTGTATAAGGTAATCGAACATAAGTCTCAATCGGCTTCTGAAGTGACATGCAGACAACGGCCATGGCATGACACATTTTTATTACAAACAAGATAGTTGTACCTTTCGAAAATTTTGAAACAATTAATATTAAAAATGTGTGCTAAGAAATGAAACGAAAAATCATATTACAAGACTCTAACGAGGCCATCATCTTACTTCGTTTATGGTTTGGTGCGGAGTCTCACTTTGAATCGTTTCATCTATTCTTTTTTAGAAATGAATTAAAATTGAACATCTCTTGTTTAGACAATACTCTTCTCAGTGGAGATGGTTGGCATAATTGTCGACGATTAACAAGGATCCACGCTGCCACATACGAAACATTATTTCGGAACCAAATATAAGGAAATCAGCTGTGGAATAGAACACAACACAGAACCTAAATTATTCGTTGATATGGACGGCTTTATTATCATCGAGTGATCCAAATCAGATCATGGTGATAATAAAACATAAGAAAAAGCTATAATCCGTTTGGAACGGATCGTATGTTACTTTATCCTCGTTTCTATGCAACCCTTATGAAGCGGGCGTGGCCACACGGCACTTTATTGTCAAAGTACAAAGATATCTACAAAAATGTGTTGATCTTTCACGCAGAATTTCACTAAATTAAGTTTCATGATAAAACTAAGAATGAATTTAGAATTCACTTTTATACCCTATCCTAAGGGTAAACATATTAAGTTTGGTGCATTAATACATATTATCAGTATCAATAGCGAATGGCACCGTCTGTCCGTTCACCAGACCGTATGTCAATAATTTTTGGACCTTAAATGTAATTTTACATGAAATATTCCAGGATATCGTTGTAATTCTACATAACGGCGACGTAATAGGAAGGATAGGATGTTCCAGACAAATTATAGTTTTCCTATCTGTTTATACTTGAAATTATATACAAGGTGGGCCATCTAATGGTTTATTTTTAAATCATAGGTTATTTTGACACTGACAGTTGTTTCCCGCTCGAAATCTTGGCAGAAAATCAGTATCATACCTACGCGGAACGAAATTAATCGTTTTACGTTTGAAAAACGTTGAGAAATATTGAAAACTTATTTCCAAAGTGAGTGCTGTGTAGCCCAAACAATTTGTTATTTGAAAGGAAGTTTTGGCCGAAATGAAGGAGCCACCGCGCCTGTTGTACGCAAGTTTGTGCAAAAAGTTCATGAGACTGGTATGCTAGTGGACAGCATGGTCATCGTACATTGCGCACAGACGAGAATATGGCTGCTGTAGCCGAGATTTTGAGACTCAATTTACGACCATATCGCCATAGATCTCAACAGCTCAAGATTTCACGCACTAGCCTAAGGAAAATGCTGCACAAAGATCTCGGATTATTCGCTTACAAGGTCCAATTGACTCAGCATTTGAAGGCGCACGACCATCTGCTTCTTTATCACTTTGCAGTTTGAGCCTTAGAGCAGTTGAATTGGACAACGATTTTTCGTTTCGTTTTTCGTTTTTCGCAACTATAAAAGGAATTATTTTGCTTCGAAGCTTAATGCATCAATGCTACCTAAAAAGTATAAATAAACTTGCACAAATTTGCTATTACTGAATAACCATATTTCGGGTAATTTAATTATTGGCAACCAACTACTTTGATTATATGTACATATGTACATCTCATGGTGAATCATTAGTTCCTCACTGTACGGACTTTGAAATTGTAACGGAAAGTGATGTCCATGAATGTATCGCGGTCATAAAACCGAATTCTTTGATAGAATCACAAAATTTATTTATTTTTTTAAACTCATATTGCCCCTGATTATTCCCTATCTCACCTCAACTCAAAGTCAACTTTTCACAATATTGGAAAATTGCCGAGATCATTCCAATAGCGAATAATTCAGACCTTATCTTCCTAAATCATAATAAGCCAATTAGCATCTAGATCGCGGATGACAGCCAATTATACCTTGGTCGTTTTTTCGGAAAAACTAACGAGATTTTTAACTTGCCAAATGCAGATTTAGCATATGCAAATATGCTATGGGCCGTACTGATTTTCTAATCTACGATTGTACTAATTGCAAATAGACCATTTCAGATTGACAGTTTACCTTTTAATCAATAAAATTATTAAAGATGTTAAATTTATGATTCGCCGCAGAAATTAGTCATCAATTTTGTAAAGCATAAGAAGCTTCTTGCAGAGCTCCGTAATATAAAAAAAAGGTTGGTGTTGGGTTCGATTTAAATGTCATATGAACACAAAAGTAGATCATGTTCAGAAATAAAAGAGATGATCGAAAAACAGTAAGGCAATATATTTAGACACTATGGTAATGTCTAGCAGACATGCAGGATAGTTTTCGGAGAAGTATGGATCAGAGTTGTTGACTAAGATCCAACGAGAAGACCATATCCCTCGCTCACTTAAAAGGAACGTGTGTTTAAATTGAGCAAATCGTTATTAAAATCCTCACAGATAATAATGTGATTATATAAGACACTAAATTCTAAGAGTGCTGTAAAGAAAAGTTCAGAGGAACAGGTTCTATGTGCATGCATAAAACAATTTAAGGAACTGTTTTTCTTGAATAGAAAGACCACAAAAATTACAAGATATTGCAAATAAATAAATACGATCATTTTTGTATCTCAACAACAGCATGCAGGTCATCAGAGTTTTTAAAACGTATGAGTCTCCTACATCCATACATAGTTGCAGATTTTTTTAATGTAAACAAATCCAGTTAACAAGTAAGCTTTTAAACAGCTGTTTTTCTTTTTTCATGTTTAATGCACTTTTTAAGAAAAGACGAGAGTTAGTGTCAAGCATGCATTTAAGAATCAGCTCATGGAAGTGGTTGAGAACGAGTTTTCGTGTATATTCACAGCTACATCATACAAATTTGACTCTTTGTTGTTTTGCTTACGGTAGATTGGTTCTGATTTTAAAATTAAGTTCCATTGTTGGTTTTTTAAAATTTGATTAAATTTGCGGTGATACAGTTGATTTATGTAGGTTCTAAATGTGTTTTTTTTTTGTACGAAAAATTTTTTTTAACAGGTGCAGTTCAAGTGCAAAGATTTTTGAATATGTGCGTAAGTTTTTCACCAGTTTTCTGTTAACCCGTTCGAGTGAAGAGATAATTCGATCGCACTAATAGATTTTTGTAAAAAAAATTTTATATTATACATTATACAATTTATTATATTATATTATAGTTATATAATTTATAATTTATATTATATAATATCTGTGAGTATATTTTATAATAATATAAGTGATTACCGGTATATGATATGCATAAATGCATGTATGAATATGGATTATATATGTGTATGCAACATGTTCTACGTACCTCACGCGTTCATAAAAATATAAATAATTAAAGCTCGTTTTAATAAATTAGTTCACCGATATTTTTCTTGTATTTATACATACATACATATGTATTCTAAGGCACATGGGTTTTCGAATACATTCATTTCCTTCTTCTTAAAACACTTATCCAATAATATCAATAATTCCAATTCTCCTGTACATTTTAAAGTGCTTGAAACACTTGTTTATGAAAGGATACCAATGACAAGGCTCAGGAATACCAATGCTATGAAAGTATACTCAACGCCCGTATAATGAAGTTTACAAAAAAATACACATCGGCAAATTGTTCTCTACAATGAGTGCACTTGCTTATACCACCACTTCAAAAATTGCAGCATGGTATATGAGGGTAAGTTCAATAAGTGGGCTTCAAACGTCCTCGACGTTCTGCGCAGATCTTTACATGAATATGATTGCGCAAAATTAGAAACGAATTTGAATTAATTTAGAAAAATGATACAGTATGCAAACATATATGTGTGTATATGTACATATATGTATGTATACGCATGTAGGTAAATTCAATTTATGTTTCGATTAATTTGCAAAAATTAGATCGATGCATTGAATTCAAGTATTCAGTAATTTAAAAATGGTAAGAACTACTCGTTCATGTATGTATGTATTCATGTATGCATTATAGGGTATTATTAAGTGTAACAGATGTACTATGTTGCATGTATGTAAGTACATATGTACATAAGTAGTTTGTAACTTCGGTCACATACTGTATGTGTAAACAACGGTTGCCTACAAAAAATATTTCCTGTCGAATTAATGAGATCTCAAATTTCTTACAGACGTATGTAACTACGTATTTACATACCTTTGTAAGTGTAATTTAGATTTATATAAATTGCTGTTTGCAATAATATGCTAATTTAAAATATTACGTTTTTCTTTAATGTTAATATAGGAAATTAGTCAGATTTTGTAGATATACAGGTTCATTGAATTTGTTATGATAGAATAAACGTGAACAGAGAATACACTAGGTACATATGTACATAGGGTAGGTATACATACATATGTACATATATGTATTCACCTATCTATATCCACATGTACCTATGCATTCATTACCTATAGATATAACGTAGTCGATTAAATCATGTCTGCGTTCATTTTTAGTTGTTCATTCGTACATATAGAGTACGCTTGTGTAATTAACGAACGAACTGGTTCAGAAAAAACCCTTTAACAAGTAAGCTTAATGCACTATAACCCAATCTCATGTTATTTTAGCTCATTTAATTCAGTAGTTTGTTAAGTTCAATAGTTCAACAGTTAATTTAATAGTTAAACAAGCTCAGATATATGTACTCTTCGGCAAAAAAAACTGAATTAAATTAAGCGTTTTGTGTTGGTGGTGGTATTGTGTCTAGATACTGCGCATATATGTTAAGCACGGATCCATCACAAAGTCTAGTGCATTCATTCAACTTCCATAGAGTGGCATCGCTTTGTCTCGATCCCCAGTCGCGAAAGTTCATATACATTACCCGTGTACCTGGTCTTAAATTCCCAGTTGAATCCACAGTTTCCAGAAGCCAAAACCCAAACTGCCGACTCAACGTCTTCTCCTACAGTAGTTTTAATTAAATAATAATTAATTTAAAATTTGAGGTTGAATAAAGTATTGAACAAATATTTTTTTAATAAATCACTGCCTTCGTGCACTAAAGACGACGTTATAACAGATCTTAAAGCGAAAGGTTTGAAAATTATCGACGCAGTTAATATACTAAAAAAAACAAAGCAGAAAACGGAACAAGGCCAGGAAATTTTGGCCAAGCATGGACTCCCGCTCTTTATGCTCACTTTCGATAGGAGTGAAAATGTAGACGTTATTTACAACATTAAAACAATTTTAAATATCGTAGTTAAAATCGAACCAATGCGTACGAACACAAGATCGATACCACAGTGCAAACGCTGCCAAGGTTTCAATCACACCCAAGCATATTGCCAAAAAGACCCAAAATGCGTAAAATGTGCTGGTAACCACCTATCAGAAAGATGTGACCTTAATAGGCAAGCCCCGGCGACGTGCATAAACTGCAAAGGTAACCACCCAGCAAACTATAGAGGTTGTGAAGTAGCTAAGGAGCTCCAAAAACGACGCGATACATTCAGGAATACTTTAGTCAAAAACGCACAGCTGATTAAAGAAAGACGATTAACTATTAAGGAAAAAGTTACGAACGAAATTAAACCCACTAAAACTAAGACGAAAGGAGACCAAACCAAAGTTCCTCTAACAAAAAATAATGAAAAGCCAAAATCTCCAAGAGTGCAATCATATGCTCAAACCGTATCACAAGCAAACAAACCGCCTAGTGTTACGGTAGACCCAATCTAATCTCGCAAGTCTTCTCTATTATTCTCGCAAAACGTGAGGAGCACACCAAGATTAACAAGACCATATTTGACAAATTGAGCAAGCTCGAGTTTAAACCACGAACAAAAAGAACTCCCACATGATCATGAAACGGTTATTAAAAATTTTAACATGGAACGCAAACGGCCTCCAACAAAAAATCACCGAACTAGAGGTATTCCTGCGAAACGACAATATTGACATATGCTTGATATCTGAAACTCATTTGACAAAAGAATCTGAGGTAAAATAAGAGGATTTCGTGCGTATCACGCTTATCATCCTTCTGGGAGAGCCAGAGGCGGATCCTCCCTATTCATCAAAGACTGCATTAAGCACTCCATGAATACAACGATTGAACTTGACATTATGCAAACAACTTCAGTTCGTGTTAAAAACAAGAACTCATACTACAACATCGCGTCCATTTATTGTCCCCCACGATGCACAATTAAAAGTAACGACTTTGTAGATCTCTTCAACTCGTTTGGAACGAATTTCATTATTGGTGGTGACTTTAATGCAAAACACACCTTTTGGGGTTCAAGATATAACTCGCCAAAAGGTAGACTCCTATACGAAGTTGGTATGCAATTCGGGGTTGACTTCTATTCGACAGGGCAACCGACATATTGGCCCTCCGATGCTGCAAAAACACCTGACCTGATAGACTTCTTCATAACAAAGGGAGTATCTCCAAGTTTTGCAAAAGTAGAGGAAAGTTTTGATCTCTCCTCAGATCACTCACCGGTAATCTTAACAATAAGTGAAAAACTAATGAAAGTAGAAGGCGTGCCTAGATTAACTAACAACAAAACCAACTGGAACGGCTTTAAAAATGATTGCGAAGAAAATATTATCTTAAACGTGTCACTAAAAACACCACTCGAAATAGAAGACGAACTCGATAAATTTATTGAATCTATTCAGTATGCCGCATGGAAAAATAATCCATTAAGGAGAAGAGTAGTCAAACGCAGCGAAGTTAATTATCCGCCCGATATAAAAGAACTCATTCGTGAAAAGAGAAGAGCACGTAAAGTATGGCAACAAACCCGTGCCCCCCAACATAAGACATACTCAAATTACTTAAGTAATAAACTTAAAAAAGAGATTCAAGAGTTAAAAAATAGCGAGACCACTGTTTATCTTGAAGGCTTAACAGCCGAAAAGAGTACAAACTATTCGCTCTGGAAAGCTATAAAAAGCGTAAAAAAAACCACAAATGCAATCAGCACCAATCAGAAAAGACAATGGCGAGTGGGCAAAAGATGACAAAGAAAAGGCCGACCTTTTTGCCAAACATCTGGAGGAAACGTTTAAACCATTTGATGGTCAAATATTAATAGAGGATCACAGAAGTATGACAATGACATCTGACAGCTTCAGAATAAAAAGAGTGTCACTAACCGAACTTTACAAAGAAATAAAACAACTGAAAAATAACAAAGCCCCAGGTTTTGATTTAATAACCGGACAAATCCTTAAGCAATTACCACAAAAAGCACTGCTGCATATAATAAACGCTTCGCTTAGATTGCTACACGTTCCAGATGCGTGGAAGGTAGCAGAAGTGATAATGGTTCCGAAACCGGGAAAATCTCCTAATGACAAAAAATCGTACAGACCAATATCGCTCCTTCCAATAATATCGAAGGTATTTGAAAGGCTCCTATTGAAACGCATACAACCAGTTATTGAAGAAAGACGACTTATACCTGATCATCAATTCGGGTTTAGAATCAAGCATTCCACAATCGACCAGGTTTACAGAATAACCGATGAAATTGAAAAAGCCCTAGAAGGACGAAAGATTTGCTCTAGCGCTTTTCTTGACGTCTCCCAGGCCTTTGACAAGGTTTGGCACGATGGCTTGAAATACAAACTAAGACAGGTCCTGCCGGAACACCTAAATAAGATCTTAGAATCCTACCTTGAAAATAGACTATTTCGTGTTAAACACGGAAGTGAATACTCCGAGTTCAAGGAAATAGCAGCCGGAGTTCCGCAAGGAAGTGTCCTTGGTCCAATTTTATTTTTGCTGTATACTCGAGACATACCCCAAACTGAAGGCACCGTAGTAGCTACGTTCGCGGACGATACCGCAATTTTAGCAACGGATAGTTCAATTGAGTCAGCAACTGATAAACTCCAACAAGCTTTGGATAAAATCTGTGACTGGACAAAACAATGGCGCATTGTTCTTAACGAGACCAAATCGACGTATGTGAACTTTTCATACAAGAAAATAAACAATCTACCCGTTTTTATTAACTCGCATGCAAATGAAGCTAAATATCTAGGGATGACACTAGATGCGAAGCTCAAGTGGAAAACGCACGTTAAAAAAAAACGCGATGAGCTTGAAAATCGTTTTAGAGAAATGTATTGGAAGATATTCCAAGTTAAGTGTACTTAACAAACTGCTTATATACAAGCAAGTGCTTAAGCCTATATGGACATACGGCATACAACTCTGGGGTTGTACTAAAGCAAGCAATAGAGAATTTATCCAATCATTCCAAAATAAAGTGATAAGACGAATCGTGAATGCTCCCTGGTATATTAGAAACAATGATATACAAAGAGACTTAGGGATCGCAACTGTGAACGACGAAATAACAAACTTCGCTAGAAAGCTCCATCTTCGCCTTCATAGTCACTGTAACCATGCTATACTCCAAATATTGGACGTGAGAAACCTTATTCGCCGACTTCAAAGAACGAAAATGTTCGATCTAGCGCAATAAGAAGCAACCGCATATAATGACGGCATTAGCAGGTGATTTTGCTGAAAATCTACCTGCCTCACGCGAATATTATTGAAGCTTAAACTACTTGTTAAGGTAACTTAGTTGTAGTAAACAAAAATAATAAAAGGGAAGGGTGTGTTTAGTCAGTAAAAATCTGACACTACTATGAGTACACGGTGTCTCATAGTGTCTTTTGAAGATTCTCACCAACCCACGAAAAAAAAAAATAAATCACCGCGAAAGGATCAATAACTTATATGATAAGTTACCACACAGCACCACGAGCATATTGGTGTGTTAGTCCATCGTCGGAATCGTACAAGACCGAATTTCCTGAGCAGTGAACTGAACTGAACTTAATGGACCAAAGCTATCCAAACCCTGATTGATCTTAATATTTTCGATTTGAGTAACATGCGAATCTAGTTCAGTAAAAAACGATTAGTAGGTAAACATATCATTGGAGATGAGTCACCACATACACAGAACCTTTTCTGACGCCAGTTCGAACTAAATGTTTAAATTCAAAATATCGATTCTGTTTGATAGAAGAACCTTAACCGCCTCCCCGCCTATGCCTAGCTCGTCATGACTACAGACAAAGCAAATATCTTTCACAAGTCCTACATCCTCTGAAGGCAAATCGACGCTCATAAGTAGGTCATCGACATAATGACTGCAAACTTTTTAGCGTTTTTATCCTTGACGGCGCAGTACGCACACATGCGGATGCGGGTGAATAGGTACCTTCGAACGTCATAACGGTTATTACCACATTACCACACCACGAAAAGAGTTGGGAATGTTAATCCATTTCCATAATTTGAAAAGAACCGAAACCAACCCAGCAAGCTGATCTGCACCTTTAATTAAAGCATAAAAATATACGTTGAGCTTTCGCTACGGCATCCGCAACCTGCCAGGCTATTCGGATTTGTCACTGAGAATATGTGAAGGTATCACGAACGTTGACGTGTTCGTTTAGATTCTTGTGGAGACAGCTTACACGCATATCCCTTCGAGAGATAATCTTCGATTTTGTCCTGCAGAACTTTGGCCAACACTGGATCTCTCGTCATCCGACATCAAAGGGCTTTCTATGTTGTTGCTGTCGTAGTTGAGTGTAAATAAAAAAAAAAATGTTTGGCGCAACCATTAGTGTTGTGCGAGTAGTATTCTTTACATGAATAAAAGGGGCCTGCTTTTTAATGACGTGTCAATTTGTTATTTGAGACGCTCGGGAGAGCCCGTGAAAAAAACTTTTAAGTGTTCCGACTGGGACTCGAACCTCGAAACCCCTTGCTCCATAGTCCAACGCACTAACCACTGAGCCACGGCGGGGCTTGGATCTTGTAAAGGTTGGTATCCACAGGCATGCAAGAACGCGCATTCTTTGGGTTTGTGCAAATTTTATTTTGCAATGTACTAGCATTTATCCATGTACGTTCCTTTTTGCTTTGCTGAAGTTTGCAGGTACTACACGTTTGCGTTTAAATAAAAAAAAAATTATTATTATTATAGTGAAACCATCACTGCAAAAGCGAAAGTAAGTACCGATGCTTATTCATTTGATACTATATTAGATGAATTGATATCATTGTGTATTGGGGTTACAGGACAGTTTCAGTTTGTATTGGAGTACTATATTTATTGTTTCGTAAATTACAAATAATGGATGATTCATGACAAAGATTTCTGAACTTGCCTTGGTAATGTATGACGATTCATCACTTCAGAACGGCTCGACCAATTTGGCTGACTTTTTTATATTCATATTTATTAGGACAAGGTTTTTATGAAAGAAAGTCGGACGTTTGGTGTGGTGGAAACATTTAATTATACCCTATGTAAATATACTATATCCATTTAATTATACCCTAGAAAGGTGAAATCTCATATCTGGGATTCTAAGAAATAGAAACAGTACAATTCTTAAAAAATTTAAAATTCGTTAACTGTCAGGCCCACTTTTCTTAACTTTACTATTTTCTATGAAATCGAAGAATTTTATTAACACCAAATATTTAGACATTCGAATTCTTTAAAAATCGTCCATACATCAAAAAACCGATTTTGGTGAAGTTTGCATCTAAAATCAACAAACATTCGACAATATCATTGTAAATCGACAAAAATTACAAAAATGTCATGAGGCCACGCCAATTGTATAAGGGATACATATTAGAGATGATAGGGTATCATACCATCCGTTTCAGGTGGAGTGTAGCTTTTCTATAAGCTTATTTCTTTGCAACCAGAAAGGCATACAAATATCAGTCAGCGTACGCGCAACGCAAGCCAACTATTTACATGATGAATTTTATATAAATAAGAATTTCGAAGCGCAAACCATTAGGATTCCCAAACAACGGATACAGTCGAGTTTGACTCGCTCTCTTAGAGCTTACTTACAATTTTGACATTCGATAATATCGGTCGAAATCGGAACAATAAGTACTGTTTCTCAATATTGCAATATCTTGTGGTTTCGACACGAACCATCAGGATTATGTTGTGCGGAAGGAAAGGTGAAAGTACCACAATTGACACCGCCACCAGAGCCAATGCCATCATTGCCCCACAATTCGCAGCCAAATCGGAATTTTAATTCTAACGTCAAAATTAAGGGTACTTTACTTAGTTAAGATTGATTTTCCGAGTTTGATAAAATTTAGTATTTAGATTAGTTTGGATATATGCTAAGAGATGGCATACCACGTTTTTCTGTAAAATGCTTATAACGGTACTGAAAAATTGCCACGCCCACTTACTTACTTTTTCAAAGTTTTTACTAGAAATTAAAAACATAATTCAACGGCCCTAAAATTATCTATGATTCATCCAAAGCTTCTACTTATGTATGTACATAAATATATATACATACATATATAGCCAAAGAAATATTACATTACTCGAGGAGTTCCTCAAGGGTCAGTGCTTGGCCCAGTGTTGTGGAACATAATGTACGATGGGATCCTAAGAATACCAAAGCCGAGCGGAGTACACATCATTGGCTACGCGGACGATATTGCAGTAGTTGTTGTGGCAAAAACGATGACCGAAATGTCAAAGAAATGTGGGCATGCCATCAGAGATGTCAGGGCCTGGCTACAATCATCAAACTTAGAACTGGCGGACCACAAAACAGAAGCAGTACTAATAAGCAGCAGAAAAAGGGTAGAACACTTCACCATACAGGGTCGAGTCGAGCCCACACATCAGATACCTGGGAATGCTGTTGGACCACAGGCTCAGCTTCAAAGAGCACTTGAGATACGCAGGTGAAAAGCCTCCCGGGCAGTAGCGGCACTGTCCAGGATAATGCCAAATGTAGGAGGACCCAGGCACCCAATCAGAAACCTGTTAGCAACAGTGAGCAAGTCGATGCTTATGTACGCGTCTCCGAGCCGGAACAAAGAAGAATAGCCGGCGCTGCCATCCAGGCACAGTGGCAAGATAGATGGGATACTACCACCAAGGGGAGATGGACCCACACATTATTCCCCAGCATAGAGGAGTGGAACAGTAGAGGACAGGGAGAGGTAAACTACTACCTAACGCAATTTCTCCTGGGGCATGGATGCTTCCGGGAGTACCTCTACAAGTCAAACACGCGGGTAACCCGTACTGCCCGCGTTGCGATGGGAAAACCCAGAATGCAGAGCATATCCTGATGGAATGCCGATGATAGACGGCCAGGGATATACTCGAAATGGCAATAGGTGGACAGGTGACACCAAGAGGGCTGATAACTTTCATGCTAATGACGCCTGAAGCCTGGGAGACGGCAAATGAAGTTATCACAACGATAATGCAGCAGCTTCGCCTGGAAAAAAGGGCAACCCGACGATAAGAATCTGCAAACTCTGGCAAATCCATGTATCAATCCATACGCACACTACCAAGCAACCGAGCACAACGAATCGACACACATCCAGATACTCATACACACAAACAGAGCTACATACGAAATGCGCATACAAGCAGTCAAACGCTCGCGGCACATGAATCGGCATACACACCTGAACATATTCTGACACAATGATACTTTAATACATACATATACGTACATAATACACACACCGACAGACTGACTTTCGTGCATTCGCACCTACACCTCCGGACATGCAGACTAAGAGAGAAGCAGCTACGGCTAAAAACCCCCCCTGTGATGAAATGCCTAACGGCGGTACCGTGGGGACCCGGGGTTGGAGGCTTCCACCTTCTTACAAAAAAAAAAAAATACATATATAGCAAACTATACATTCAATCCAAATGCAGAATCCCACGGCCAGTTTATGGAGAAGAGCAAAACTTACATTTCAAGCCTCATAAGATTGTACATTTATAGCATTAAGATGGAAGTATATACGACCTGCGCTCTAAAAAAGTTGCCATTATTATGTTGCCTTCTTAATTTTAAATAATGTTCGATAATGTTTGTACAGAACAATTTAACGCTTAGCATTTCTGTCGTCTCTTTAGAATTTCGCCCAATATCCTGCACCCAGTTACACGTTCTTCCTTTTACAGAAGCGGACAAACAAACACCCTCTTCATAGGATTCTGCTTGAGCATCCTCGATCAAGCTCGAAATTTGATATTTTTTATTGACATCTTGTTCATGTCTTCGATTCTCCTCGCGCTGTGATTTTCCACTATATCTTATATCTTTCCACTATATGTTATTAACATTATACAATCATTTCTTTCTTGTCGAAGTTTTATCGTTTCCTTAAATCAAACCCTTGCAGAAACTAAACTGATTAATGCAGGAGTCTCCGCACGGATCAGTCCTTGGACCAGTCTTATTTAATATATACTTAGTTACTTAACGGGCTCCCGACCCATGAAGAGTCCCTGCCTGAGACACGGTAGCCTTCCATCCTCTTCGATCCCGGGCACGCTGCTTCCAGTTGTCCAGACCAAGCGCTCTGGCATCGGCGATAGCTTGGTCTTTAAAACGGAGGTTCGGTCTTCCTTGTCGTCTCGAACCTGGGGGCTGTGAGTAGAAGATCCTCTTTGCTGGAGCATTATTGTCCATTCGCTCGATGTGGCCGAGCCAGTGTAGTCGACGTATTTTGGCTTTTTGGATTACATCCACATCTTGGTACAGCTCATAGAGTTCGCGGTTATATCTTCTCCTCTATTCGCCCTCCTCGCATATGAGACCGAAAATTCGACGAAGAATTTTTCGGCTCCATATAGCAGAACTGACAGGATCAAAGTTTTGTAGAGCATACATTTCGTCTTCCGAGATAGGAGTTTTGAACCTATTTGTTTTGCCAAACCGAAGTAGCAGCGGTTTCCTAGAGTAAGTCTTCGTCGAATCTCCACTAGGGTGTCGTTCATGGAGTTGATATTTACTCCGAGGTAGGTAAACTCCCTAACTACCTCAAAGTTATTGTTGCCAACAGTGACGTTTTGTCCTAAGCGGTGGACCGATGCTTCCTTGTTTGTTGACAACAGGTACTTGGTCTTGTTCTCATTTACTTCAAGGCCAACTCGTTTCGCCTCTTCTTCAATTGCCGTGAAAGCTTCTATAACGGCACGCTGGGAGCGACCGATGATGTCGATGTCGTCTGCATATCCCAGCAGCTGGACAGATTTATTGAAGATAATCCCTTCCGTGTTGACACCTGCCCTGCGCACTATCTGTTCCAGCACTAGATTAAAGAAGTCATACGACAGTGCATGTCCTTGCCGAAATCCGGTGCAAGTTTGGAATAGTTCAGAGGAGCTGTTGCTCCCCAAATTGCACATTGCACCGCGTGTTTTCCAGCGTCACGCGGCACAGCTGGATCAATTTTGCCGGGATCCCGAATTCGGCCATCGCCTTGTAGAGCTCAAGGCGATAAATGCTGTCGAATACGGCTTTAAAGTCGATGAAGAGGTGGTGGGTCTCGACTTGAAATTCGTTGGTCTTTTCCAAGATTTGCCTTAGCGTGAAAACTTGGTCGATCGTCGATCTGCCGGGCCGGAAGCCACACTGGTACGTGTCGATTAGTGTGTTGCAGAAAGGTTTCAGACGTTCACACAGTAAATTGGATAGAATCTTACACGCGAAATTTAGCAGGGAGTTTAGCCTCGATAGTTCTTGCAAGACATAGGATCGCTTGTCTGGAAGATGGGGCATATAGAGCTGATAGTCCAGTCATCGGGCATGGCTTCATTCACCCATACTTGGTTGATGATTTGGTGCATGCACCCTACCAAAACATCACCACCATGTTTGAAAAGCTCTGCTGGTAGACCATCAGAGCCAGCGGCTTTGTTGTTCTTCAGCTTTTTGATAGCTGAGTCAATTTCTTCAAAACTGGGGAGGGGGATGGCTTCTTCATTAATTGGACGTGGGTTCTCTTCTTGTTGCCCTATCACTCTCTCTATTTGATGCCCATTAAGTAGCACCTGAAAATGCTCCTTAAAAATATCTACTATTCCCTGTGCTTCGGTGACTAGGTTTCCTTCACTATTTCGAAGAGCCTGCGTTCCGGGTTTAAAGCCAGCTGCCAGCTGCTTGGCTTTCTTAAAAAACATCCGGGTGTTGTTCCTGTCGCGAGACTCTTCGATATTTTTGAGCTGGAAGACTGCGTGGGCCCTTTACTTTTTACGCAGGATCTTTTTCTCCTCCCTTCTTCTGGCTCGATACTCTTCCCTTGCTGCTCTTGTTTTCCGCTGCAGCATTTGTAGGTGTGCATTTTCTGTCACATTTTTCCGACGTACGCATTCATCATCATACCAAGGGCTCCTCTTAGGTGGTGGTTGGTAACCTATGGTGGTCTCGGCTACCTCTTTGATGATGTCGAGGTACTGGTTCCACTGGTTGTTGGCATTTGTGGAAGGTGAATGAACAGCGAAGAGTTTCTCACTCAGACGCTCTCTGTAGACTCTGGCTACTCCAGTCGTGCTAAGGCTTCCAACGTTAAATTTCTTCTTCTGGGCATTTCGCAGCTTCTTCTCGTTGGATAGTCGAGCTCTAAATTTGGCTGCAACAAGATAATGGTCAGAGTCGACATTTGCCCCTCTAAAAGTTTGCACATTTAGAATGCTGGATGCGTGCCTCGCATCGATTAGCACGTGGTCGATTTGGTTGGAGGTTCGACCATCTGGAGATAGCCAGGTTGCTGTGTGGATTCGTAGTCTTTGAAACCTAGTGCTACTTATCACCGTATTACGAGTTGCTGCAAAGTCGATTAGTCGGAAGCCGTTGTCTGTTGTCGTATCGTGGAGGCTGTACTTTCCGACTAATCCGCCAGTGATGTTTTCCTTACCGATTTTGGCATTGAAGTCTCCGAGTACGATTTTGACATCATAATCCGGACAGACTCCGTAAGCTCCGAGGTCATAAAACTCCTCCTTGATAGAGTCTTCAGCTTCGTCGGTAGGGGCGTGTGCACATATTAAGCTGATGTATTCCTTTTTGTGCCTATCCATCGTATCTCCTGTATCGCGGTAATATCTGCCTTGTACCGCGTGAGGACAGATTCAAGTTTTTGAGCAGCACCAGGGGTGTACAATGTACGTACGTTCCAGGTGCATACTCTTAATTCGTAGTCCGTAAACGTTCCGGGTCGTGATCTTGTATGAGGGGGTTGATCTAATTCCGAGGCGCGTATTTCTCTCGTAACTGGTGTTTTTTTTTACGTGGTAGGGAAGTTACCGGGAAGTTACGGCACAACCCCCAACCTGGAGGGCCAGTTCCTTTTGGTGAAACCTCTAGGACAAGGGGCCGGTTGAGAAAACCGATGTCAGTAATCCGCTTCGGGGATGTGAGCGCTCCCGTTGACCTATTAAAGGCTCGTCCGCCACCGTCTCTTTTCCAAAAACCTGACCTGTTTTTGGAGATCCTTACCGGCCTGGGCTCCGAGGATGTCGAAGTAGCCCGGATAAAGTTTTTTTTTGCGCTTAAAGCTCTAACGCCACCGTTGACCCCATCGAGTTCGTCCGCTGTCGTGTTTATAGTTCTGCAACTTTCTCTTGTTCAACTCTCGCGCTTATAAGTTTAGCAAGTCGCGACCGAATGAACATCAACCAGTACCCGATGGCTACCACTTGGACTTTGGACTTCGCCAAATTGACGCCAATCAGAACCTACCCTATTCCTACAGCATCCAGCAATCCCTATTTAATATATATGTATACCTCTGATTTCCCCAATTTGATGAACTGTAATATTGCTATATTTGCTGATGATATTTGTATCTATTCGTCAGATGTAATTGGTTCCAACATTGAAACTAATCTGCAATCTGCCTTAATTACTGTTCTATCATACTATCATAATTGGAACATTAATATTAATGCTTCTAAGACTCAAGCTATTTTTTTCACACGTAAAAGAAAAGCTTGTGTACTTCCAAGCAACCGTATTCAACTCAACGGTGTTCCAATTGAGTGGAAATCTAGTGGAAAGTAACTTGGAATCTACTTAGATAAACATTTAACCTTTAAGTTAGACATACAAGAAGTTATAAACAAGATTAACGTTACGATAACGATTCGCTACCCATTCATTTGCAGAAATTCAAAACTGAGCAAAGATAACAAGATATTGATTTTCAAGGCTATTTTCCAAGCTATGGGTCTCCTGTCTGGGGTATACGCTCAAAAATTCATCTTCGCAGGCTCCAGAAACTTCATTGTAAACACATCTTATTTTGTTTGTCTTCTGACAACGACTTGATTTCAAGCCTAGTTATATAATGTGCAATTCGGTTTTACCTACAAACTATTTATCTTTTCAACTTCAAATTCTGTTTCATATACATACATATATCTGATTATTTTTCACACATATCTATTAATTCATCTATTTAATTATTTATATATTTTGTTATCATTTTATTTACTTGTTTGTTACTGAATAATGAACTTACTTATCTTTATGTTGTATATTTATTTATTTATTTATTTATTTATTTATTTATTTATTTATTTATTTATTTATTTATTTATTTATTTATTTATTTATTTATTTATTTATTTATTTATTTATTTATTTATTTATTTATTTATTTATTTATTTATTTATTTATTTATTTATTTATTTATTTATTTATTTATTTATTTATTTATTTATTTATTTATTTATTTATTTATTTATTTATTTATTTATTTATTTATTTATTTATTTATTTATTTATTTATTTATTTATTTATTTATTTATTTATTTATTTATTTATTTATTTATTTATTTATTTATTTATTTATTTATTTATTTATTTATTTATTTATTTATTTATTTATTTATTTATTTATTTATTTATTTATTTATTTATTTATTTATTTATTTATTTATTTATTTATTTATTTATTTATTTATTTATTTATTTATTTATTTATTTATTTATTTATTTATTTATTTATTTATTTATTTATTTATTTATTTATTTATTTATTTATTTATTTATTTATTTATTTATTTATTTATTTATTTATTTATTTATTTATTTATTTATTTATTTATTTATTTATTTATTTATTTATTTATTTATTTATTTATTTATTTATTTATTTATTTATTTATTTATTTATTTATTTATTTATTTATTTATTTATTTATTTATTTATTTATTTATTTATTTATTTATTTATTTATTTATTTATTTATTTATTTATTTATTTATTTATTTATTTATTTATTTATTTATTTATTTATTTATTTATTTATTTATTTATTTATTTATTTATTTATTTATTTATTTATTTATTTATTTATTTATTTATTTATTTATTTATTTATTTATTTATTTATTTATTTATTTATTTATTTATTTATTTATTTATTTATTTATTTATTTATTTATTTATTTATTTATTTATTTATTTATTTATTTATTTATTTATTTATTTATTTATTTATTTATTTATTTATTTATTTATTTATTTATTTATTTATTTATTTATTTATTTATTTATTTATTTATTTATTTATTTATTTATTTATTTATTTATTTATTTATTTATTTATTTATTTATTTATTTATTTATTTATTTATTTATTTATTTATTTATTTATTTATTTATTTATTTATTTATTTATTTATTTATTTATTTATTTATTTATTTATTTATTTATTTATTTATTTATTTATTTATTTATTTATTTATTTATTTATTTATTTATTTATTTATTTATTTATTTATTTATTTATTTATTTATTTATTTATTTATTTATTTATTTATTTATTTATTTATTTATTTATTTATTTATTTATTTATTTATTTATTTATTTATTTATTTATTTATTTTAACATATATAAATAGTTATATATAATATCTTTTGCACAAGGCTTTTCCTTCAAACTAATAGTATTTCTGTGATTTATTATTTAAGAAATTGTACAAATATTCTAGATATAAGGTAATGTAAGCCAAATCTCTGTAAAACTAAGATTGTATTTTGTTAAATATAAAATTTCTGCCACAATAAAAAAAAAAATTAACGGACCTCAAGACGCTGGACGTTCGAATAAGATAGTCCCAACTACTGGGACTTGCGCGCGTCAGATAGTCTGGACAACAATAAGTATATATGTACTTATTATCGTGATCAGTATCATGCTATGTCCGTCCGTCTGTTCGTATGTCATAACTTTTCGGGGATTAATATTTGAGCTAAAAATATGAAATTTCATATCTGAAATTTCCAAAACTGCAGTTATTCGAATTTTTCGCCCAAAACGTACCCCATCTTATAGCATATACTCAAACTAATCCGAATATCAAATTTTATCAAAATCATTTACGCCGTTTTTCAGCAAATCCATTCGTATTAAAATCGGTCCCCATCGGCGTGAACCCATAAACCACAAATATTAAGTTCGATTTCTAGGCACTACGTAGGCAAACGTTCCTAATTGGTGGAGCGATTCAAATTTGACTTAAAAGTAAGGTAATTTTTTTTTGAGGTTGTGAACTGGACTCGAAAGCAGGAAAATTCTCCCTTTTTGAAATTTGAAAAATCAGTTGATCGGTTATATTTTATGTATTGCTCGCCTATGCTTTATAATTTGAATGGATTGTGTACAATAAATAAAACAATTGTATTCTAAATAAATTGCAGTAAAGTGATTTACGATTTGATACATTAAAAGGATATGATTATTAGATCAATATGCGCTGTGTTTTCATAAAAATATTATATTAAAATAACAGTCCAAGGTGGTAAGTGACCCAGACATTTTTAGAAAATTAAAAGGGACGTTGTTTTTATTATCGGCTGTTTTTTTCCAATTAAGCCTTCTTTACAGGCTCCTATTTCATACAAATATATTTATCAGTAAAATCCTTTGACAAGCACAGTCCACACTTTATTATATTATCAAAACTGGAAGTGTGAATGCGATTTGTGACACTTGAAATGTCACCTACCTTTTCAGTCAGTTTGGCGTTCCATTTGTTAGGCCTTACCTCAAAAAGTAGGCCTAGAATTCGGAACGCGCCCAATGACGATCAAATTGACTATTCGTTTGACGTCGTCGAAAATTGGCACGTTTACGAACATCTAAATCATTGCAAACTACATTTTCGAACACTGTGCTAATACAATTCTATTTTTATGCCGATTTCAAACACAACTTGCGTTTTCGACAATGCAAAACCAATTTGATGCAGATGACGTTTCTAAAATTGTCCTATGTTTCAATTTTAAGAATACACAAATGATGTGACAGGTACCCAAGTAGTCATAAATTCATTTGTTTACCCGATCAGACGATTTGTGTGGGCGAATTGTGTATGCAATACCCTGACTAAGAATGAGAGAAAAACTGTATATGGATGTATTTAAGTACATACATACTTATGTATGTATGAATGCAAAACTGTTTTTAACTCCTTGGATAAAACAACCTTCTTCATATATGTACATAATAAGTCCCATTTACAAAGACACCTACAAATGCGGCTCTTTCAGTGTTAACATAAATAAATCTGGTAATAAAATCACTTTTTTTATCAAATTACTTCTCATGAAATGTAGGTATACATGTATTTGTTATTGCTATGCACTCCGAAATAAGTAGTTAATCTTTCAACAGTAATCCTTAATTCAAATACATTTTCTTTTTTACGGGGTGTACAGCTTTTATGTTTTATTTTCAACAAATAAATGTTACAAGTTGATGACATCGAATTGCAATTTAAGTGACAGCATAAACAAATAATTGTCCTTTTCACAATAGCACTTATTTGTCATCTTTAAATATTTGATTTGTCTTAATCCATTCAACCCTCTTTCAGTTTATGTCGTAAGGCTCAGTATTATGAATATTCTTTGTTTACTAACAAAAGTATACGTAGTCTGCGCAAATGTCCCTTTGTTTGTGTACGTACGTACTACGTAGGTACATACATACATACATACATACATACATACATACATATGTATAAGAGCAGTACAATTCTTCTGTTTATTGTGCCTCGGGGGTGACGCAGAACTAATCGTTGTAATCAAAATTTCAATACTCAATGGGTAATGCGACAACTCCGACACTGATACTTATTTATGGGGTTAGTGTTGTACCTAAGTAGGAACGCAACTCTGTACATCCGACATATGTACTTTACTTTTCAAATAATAAAAATGATAAGAAGAGAAAGGAATAGTTTCTTTAATCAAACCTTAAATTTATGTTAAATACTTCAGAAAAAGCTGCTGCTGCTGCTGCTAATTTTTTATAATTTCAAATGAATTTTTTCTTAATATTACATTTATCAAAACATAGCAAACATCAGAATAATTATTCAAAAGTTTAACTCATGTGTGATTATAGATTATAATTATCTTTTTGATACATGAATAGATGTATGTGCATATAACATGGAACAGAAACCCATGTACATACTAAAATTAATTGACAATACAATAAGTACAGTCACTTGGGTTTGTGAAACGTGATAAGAAATTTTGAAAACCAAATCACCTTTGTCAGACCCACCGTTGAAAACGCTAGCCAAGCTTGGGTCCTTCACTATGATGTGCACGTCCGACGTATTAAAACGGCCACATATTACGCTATCTGCTTTGTACTCTAAAATTTTAAAACTGATCAAGTTCCAGTCTCACGAAAATCATTGTGAACTTCTCCGGCATCATTTAATTACTGGTCACATTGCAATCATTCAACACCAATCTCCGTAGCCTAAGGTCAATTCCTTTCTTCCTTCTCAGATCTTACTGCACCAATTATGGATATTTATTCGTTTGGATAAAAATATGGAAAACTCGTTTGACTTTCACTATAACAGATTCAAAACATTCTGCACTCCTCCAATTCCACCTAGCTGGTCTTCCACATCTCTCCTCTTATTTCTAAATTTAGGTTGTTAAAATTGAGCTTTTATTAATCTGATAGATGGTTGAGAAATAATTCCTCTAAACGGGAAATCAGAGCAGAGGCACTTTGGAAAGAAAAATTCTTCGTCGAATTTTCAGTCCCATATGCGAGGAGGGCGAATGAAGGAGAAGATATAACCGCGAACTCTATGAGCTGCATCAAGATGCAGATGTATGGCAAAAAGCCAAAATACGTCGACTACACTGGAACTTCCGTTTTAAAAAAACCAAACTATCGCGGATGCCAGAGCGTTAGAGATACAGTTTGGCCGGAAAATCCTAAAGATATATCGTAGGCACCTATTGAAGAACGTTTGCAGCTTCCTCGTGATAGTGACGGTCACCCTCCAGGTACCACATCCAGCACGGATTCTACGTTGGAACGGAACAGCCGTAGATTGGTGGTTAAACTTATCGCATTACTACGCCAAACTATGGATAGCATTCCAAGCGCAGATTTTGCTTTGCCTATTCGGCTCAACCGTTTGTCTAGCAATGCATACATGACTTGATAAGTTCGGTCCTAGGCTGTTTTCATTTTTGTTTTGTCGAGTTAATTTTTAGCCCAACGACGTCTGCTTCCCTCTCCATATTTGCTGTCATTTGGTGAAGGTCCATTTTTCTCAGACAGTAGGCATACATCTTCGGCGTAGTCTAGGTGTTTGAGTTCAGATGTAAGAGTCCATCGAATTCCTGAAATTGGTGAAAGTATGCAGCCTTGCCGAACCTCACATTAGACTTCGAATTCCTCAGATAGCGTTCCTCCGTGCAAAACGTGACATTTGGACCCATCATATTTAGCCTTGATATTTGCTATTCATTTGTCAGGAATGCCTCTCCTGCGCAAGGCACGCCAAAAAAAATCCCGATTGACATTATCAAACACCTTTTCAAAATCGGTGAACAGTAATAATCTTATCCTCACTGGAGTTTGTGGTACAAATTCGAGAATTTCTTTCTACTGACACTTCAGTCTGACTTGGGTGCACATTGCTAGCGAATACTCGGTTCAGAACCTAAGCAAAATGGTCTTTCCATCTCTTCAGTTCATCCTCGTCCGATATGAGCAACGAACCGTCTAAACCTTTCACTGGGTGTTGAGTAGAGCTTAGGCCACCTATAAGCTCTTTGGTGATTCAATAAACGGTTCTGCTGTCGCACGTATTCATGTAATTCCGCTTGTCACGTCGCACGCTACGCTGCACTTCTCTCATCTTCATGCGATATAGGGACTCCAATTAGTGCTTGTCCCTCAAACGGTTTAAAAGTTTATTCCAAGTGGCTGACAAAACCTTCCGCTTTATGTTTATCGTTCGTCGCGACTTTTCTTGATTGATACCTTCATTGATTAATGCCTTCAAAAGCGAGTAGTTTGAGTCTTTTTTGCTGTTAAACTTTCAAGATAAGTTTGTATTGCATTGTTTTAATAGCTTTTATTGCCTTTTTTAGTGAGTTGCACAAACGATTTAGATGACTTTTATGTTGTGGGGCCCGAGTTAATTGTCATTTTTTACGAGCTTTTCTCTTCTCCTTTATCATCTCATTTATTTCCAGTGGATTTGTTTTATCTTAACTGGTCGGCGTTTTCTTCGTTTTAAGAGTATTTTTTCATGCGGCGATCAACTTCCACTTCAAGGTCACGGTCATTTTTGGTGACACGTTAAACTCAAAGTTTGTTTCAATATATTTCTTGAAACCAACCCAATTAGTCTTCGCGCTAGTTAATCTTGCTGGTCATACTTTTTTAATGAGACCTCTACTAATCATCATAATGATAGGAGAATGTTCAGAGGAGAAAGTTAAAGTTAAAGTTTTCTTCAACAATTACATGGTTGTTCCTTTTATGGAGAGGAAATCAGAACTATATTCCATATCCGCAGAATAAAGGATTCTACCTTTCTGAGAAACGCACCGTCATGATGATTCGTCTCTAGCCCTTCCCGATGGGGGAAAAGCGTGGTATGCGTTATAATCTTTTATTTTAGCATTCAACCATTTTGCTTAATGTGTTTCACAAACCAAGGATAGGTATATCAATATATTTTTCTCGTATAAATATTTTCAATTCGTCGAGTCTTTGTATAAGGCCGTTGGCATTCCAAGTAAGAATCTTAAACATTTCATGCATAACCTGGGTCAAGTGCACATGTTTCGGATTATATTTTCAAGTATAACTAGTCTCTCAAAAATAAGTTTGTTTGTATTGCATTGCTCTTCAACTTAAGCAAGAATTATGGAAAACCGGAACTATTGCTATCACTGCCACAACTTGAGCGTAAGTCTTCATGCTAGAACTTGAAAGATGTTATGCCTTAAGAGCTTGTATGTTATCGCGCCTGTATTACTTGAGCATACGACTGAACGCGAATATTTGGAGAAGATGCTTGCTTTACCTTTTCCTTCGGACGTTTGGAGATTTGTTATACAAAAGCAAATGCTTTTCAAATCTGTTAAACTTATATTATCAACCTCCATTACCTTCAGCATTTCGGACGTATGACTTTTTGAATTAATGTAATTTGAAAAGATTTGCTATTACTCTAAGCATGAGTAATCAGTCATTCACACTTTGTCATTCTCTATTTACATATATTCTTTACGAAATCTCAAAAAAATCTCTCCACTAGAGCTTGTTTTATTTTATAAACAATTAAAATTAGCTTTTCTTTCTACGTTACTTAAATTAACCAGTTTTTTATTAAACCAAAGGAAATTAAATCCATTCAAATGGCACGTTTTAGGAATAAATAAATCGAAACAAAAAAATTTTTTCCATAAATTCAATGTAATTAATTGGGGGAATTTATGAGTTCATCTCAATTAAAACTATTCAAATAATCAGGCAGTGCAAGGAAAATAGTTTTAGAAAACGCGGAGTTAGTACGATAAGTATTACCTAATTTAGAGTATTACCTAAGAAAATTTAAATGTAAAAGTAAAGCCTTGTGGTGGATTTTATTAGAACCAAAAAGATTCAAGGCTTCTTAATTACTAAAATTAATATTATTATTAAGAAAAATCAAATCTAAAATTCTATTTAACGTGTTCTACACATTGTTTAATTCAAATAGGTTCAAAGATAAAAGACCATCGAATAGAACTTGTTCCGATTCATGTTTAAAATTAAATGATGTTGTTTTTACCACCATCCACATTCTTCCAAATGACATCACCAATATTGAAGTCATCCAATACACAAGGCAATTAAGTGTCATCAAGAGGTACTTGATTGTCACAGCTGATCAATGTTTATGTTTTAATTGCTGCGACGAATGGAGCAACTCAGTTTTTTGGAATGCATTTTCTTAGGTGCATTCTCGATGGTCAATTAGTTGAATCCATGACGTGCCTGTTTAACACAGCTATCTGACTTATCATCGCAAGAAGTTGTTTAGGGCAGTATATGAAACGAACATACATAAGTCGCAAACTTACACTTCCGTGAATAGAGGAATGGAAAAGCGGTCGGCCCACAAGAACATGTACCATATCTGTCTTCACAGATGGGTGGTTAAAAAAAATCAAATTATCCAAGACTAATTAATGACATCTTGAACTTCATTAAATCTACTGAATGGTTTATTAGTTCATATGCCACCCATTTGTAAGAAAGGTTAACCAATGGCCTAGGGACATCTTTCGCCTATGGATATCACAATGGGTCTATATTTACCATTTAGCGATTCGCCTACCCACGAACGTAACCTAGCCTAGAGGTTACATCAAAAGCTATACATACATCGATTAAGAATTAAGTTAAGCTTAGAACATCCGCAGAGGAGCAGTAAGTTGATGATATTACACAACATAGTTAAGCTAGTATTGAACAGTTTCGTCTATGTCATGTAAGAAGAGCTAATGAACTAAAAAATAAACTGAACTAATATTGAAAAAAATAAAATAAAATAAATATGTATGTGCATATGTACATATGTATACAAAAAACTTACTCATTTGTTCAAAAATAAAATAAAACCACAACTGCGTTCAAAAAGCAATAAATATTGAGACCAAAGCACAATCACGACATAAATAGGTACGTACGAATTTAATAAAATCCTTCTTTTGTCGAAGGTTGAATAATGTTCCTTATTGCAAATTTACACAAAGCAAATAAGAGAACTGACACTTGAATTACTGCAACGCTGCTATTAAGTATACGGTATAAAGGGACAACAAGACAAAATCTTCCATACAAAGTTAAAAACAAAAGTCGTTAGCTCAATTTATCGGGGGTGATTTCATTCAAAACTGTCTTTCAGGGTGTGTGTACAATGGATGGCGAATACTTATAATCTTCAAAAAGGACGTATACGTACGTGCTTCGTTCGTCCTAAGTATAACTTGATTTATTATTGTTCTCTTTTGAATGGTAGTGGTGAAGCACACAGTCAACACAAAATACACAACATACTTAGCGCTTCCCTCTGTATTCACTTAATCCTTCAATGAAGGTAGAGCTATTTGTGAAAAGAATCCGAATCACACGGAGTCCTTCGCAATAAGTACATATCAAGCAATAATATTTTACGCTCGGTTAATCCCTTTCAGAAAACACCAGCAAGGAATCTTATTGCTTGCTTGTCAGCAATAATAATTGAGAAAGGACATTTTGCTTCAGTGAGTCTAGCTGTAATCCAGAAGCAGCCCCTCGAATTTGTCAGCCCAAGTGTATAAATTAAATAGTTGATACCCGATTAGAGGTACTGAAATGATCAATAAAACGGCTTCACGCAAGCGAAGCTATTAAGCTACCGCTGAGAGAACAAACCCACACATGGCTGCAATTGGCATAGGGTGCGGGCGATTTTATATTTGTGGGGTGTTTTTATATTTATTTACACTTTATGGTTTAATATCTTATGAACTGAATAGAATCCAAACAAAGGATTAGTTAACCTTACACCCTAACAAAAGTTGAGTCAGAACCGTTTATGAATATTCATTAAAAACGTTTAAGTAGTCTTCACGTCCACTTAATAACAAAATTGAACCATTTTGTTTCTTGCGTTTCATTGTCTAACTGAACAATCCATAATAATTCACCTTCATTTGACTTGCTTTCATTCCATTTATCATAAAGCAAAATCATTTAGGAATATCGTTATGCATTCTATGATACCTAATAAAATAAATGCAAAAACAAATACGATCTGATTTAGAAGAAGAAGATTGAAGAAGATTCTGAGGAATTGTAAGTACGAGTACGTATTTCGACCTGCTATAATGGAGTAATGTACATACACGCTATCAGTCCGTGCTCGAGCTCGGAACTGAATGGCAATTAACTAGACCGATCCCCAAAGTCAAGAATCATAAAACTATAAGTATTTTCCTGAATTTGGGTATCACAACAGTGACTTTGGTGAATTTAACAATATAATGTTAGGCTGGCGCCTAAATGACAAGGCTGATCTACTTTAAACTGACATGACATCGCCACAGTTAGAAGTGAAATCGTTCCAATTGTAAAAATATGCCAACTGAACTTAATGATTTGTGGATTTATGTCGGTCTGTCCTTATCAATATGTTTGCTTCAGCTTTCATATCGCGTAATCTGACTGGGTGGCTCGGTATAAGTTAACTGCGTAGCCGTTTAACCCTGTTTTATCGTAAAGTAGGTGGAACGTTTCACAGATTATTAGGTTTTCTCCCTGTGGACATCTCTTCAACTGATACACCACATGCAGATGCTCCGCATGTTATATTGAGACAAGTATGGATACACGCACTCACATTTTTCTCTGTACAGACATCATGACCCCAGAGTGGCAGAGTCATTTAACTTTTGTCTTTTTGTCATTTTCGGTGTTAAATAGGTTTGAAAAAATTTCATTTCGAAATTTGAAATAAAAACATATGGAACGTCTAAAATCCGTCTGAATCGAATCATATAATTCTCTATCCTTCCTACTATGTAGTCTTTATGAAGAGGGCGTGGCCGTGCGACATTTTTATTGTCGAATTAAAAAGATGTCTTCGAATGTTTATTGATAGTTCATGCAAAATTTAATCAAAATTGGTTTTTCGATAAAACCGTCGCCTAAAAGTGGGCGTGGCTAAAACTGATTTGAGGATGAATTATAGTGAATATCTTAATAGTTTGTTTCAAAAAATTTTTCAATTTCATACAAAATAGTAAGTGTGGCAGTATGCGGATTTCAAATATTTTTACACTTGTACTGCTTTTATTTCTCAGAAGCCCAGATATCATATTTCAGAAATTTTGCATATACCCAACCTCGCACTTAAACCATGGGGCAGCATGCATATTCCACTGCTTATGCATGTCCATAAACTTTTTTACATACGTTTGATATACAAATGTATATGTATGTTCGCATATTGGACCCCATATACATATAATTGTAGTTCGGATCCTGTGATCATTTTCCGCAGAAAAAAAAGACACTTTTGTTTTAATGACACAAATACGTTTCCGAATTTTACCTATTGTATACCTTTTTTACATTTCCGCTAAAATATTTTTATTTCTCAAGTGCATAAAGTGAAATAAGGTCAAATGAAATAAATCCAAATAAAAAAAACGGAATTAAGCAAAATGTTTTCTATTTTGATCTTATTTCGTTGGACCTTATTTCATGTCATCCTTCACATGAGCTTTACAATAGTTGTCATAACCGGACACTATCTTATAAGCAAGCACGCCATAAAACTACTAACTCTTCTTGAGAATAATTTGCGAATCTTGCGAATCTTGGTGTAATTGTGCTGGTGTCACATACTGGCAGCCAAGCATGCATATTCATTCTAAAGTGTTACAACAGGATATTTGCTGTAAACTTAGAAAACTAAGAAAACAAGAAATGGTTGAACCTAGAATCAGTTCACTAGTTCTAAATACTGTACCTTAGTAGGCACTGGACCCCATTCGGGTTACCTACATTTCTGAAAAGTCTATGAGCAGATATAAACGAAAGTTACACTTTCATTCTCAAATATACATGAAGATTGATGTTATATGCATGAAAATGTTATTACGACATATATGTACTTTATAGTTACTTTATAGCTTATTTCGATTATTTCAAAAAAATAGCTGATTTGCATAAATATTTTTACCAAATTCGTTAGATGTAGGACTGTGTATTGAGAAATATCAACAATCAATAAAGTTATCTATCTAAAATTCTGATCTAACTCTTTTCTTACTTTAAAAAACATCTTCTGTTTTTTTTTCAAATTGTTGGACTGTGCTAATATCAGAGCAAAGCGTTGATATACTATCGACTTAAGTAAAGGAATGAATGGAATTCGGAAATAGAACGCAAATCTACATATGTATTTAATCATAGAAAATTGTACGATATCAAATTGAGAATTTCAAACACGTGCAACTACGAATAAATAATTATCTTCACACCATCAATACAACTACTTATTCTTCTTCCGAAAAGTTTTATTAAACATTCCAAACTTAATCTGGACATCAAAGTATCTCGTTTGTTCACACAAGCAAACAACATTACCAAACAACCGATTCAATTAAGGAACAATATTTGCTTTGGTGTTGTGATCGCACCAATTGTAATAATAAAATATTTGTATACATGGTGTTAAATTAATCGGTTGGCACGTGCGAACATCAACTAAAGTGCCGGGTAACACGTGTTCCAAGAAATGTGTGATGACAATTTCGATTCCTGTTGGTTGATGTTACATGAGCTCTCTTTAACAAGTGCCTACATACATACATATGTATGTATATATATTTTATTTTTTTAATCGGTTTTCAAGGATTTCATTGATCCTCTTCTACTCTAGCGAATACCCGGCGCGCGTTTCTACGCCTATAGGAGTACATAATTTTATATAGTAAATATACTCATATACATACGTTTCTATCCGAAATCCAGTTGTGGCAAACTGCTAGACTTTTTTTTTACCAAACTTCAAGGGCCTTAATTGATGATTGTCTGAAAATTTAAGCTAAATAGTTTCGGATTTATTGTTTTTTTGATGCTCAGGGGGGGTGAAATCTCAGTACGGATACTCAGTAACCCGTGCTATGTCAGACTCTATGCTCCTGCATGTTTACGTGGTTAAAATAATTTCCTAACCCTCTCCTCATTTCTCCTATGTTACCGTCGATCAAGGCATTCCTTCACAGGGGCAGGTTTTAAAATCATGTCTTTTCCTTCTTTTGATTCAGGGTTATCTTATTGAACTCGCGGCGTTTGATTTTCTCGCCGTAGTTCCTGCATTAATCTCCTTGGGATTATAGCATTGCCTAAGGCATTCTTGTCAGTTTTAAATTGTGTGCACTTTTCTCTCACAGTGACGATAGAATGGATCTTCTGCTATATAGTACTTATAAAGAAATTCTTGGAAGCTGAAAAGTCCCATTAAGGATTGGGTAAGGTAAAAGTTTACTTCCCCATGTTTTCTTCTCGTCCACCCTTCTATGTTCGATAGCAGTTTGTATGTGCACCGGTCATTTCGGATACTTCCCACCTTCGTTACCATTCTATGTCACCACCTGTTCTGATGGCTCTTCTCTTTCTTTTGAATTTTAGGCATTGTATATTGACCCTGCTAGTTTGAACTCTAACTCAATAGACATTCGCGCCGCTATCACTTTTGTGGTATCCCCTTATAAAATCTTATATGCGCAGCATACTCTGAACTCCTCTCATATACGAGCTTAAAGCTGTTGTCGATGCGCATATAGGTGGTCCGTACATTAGAATTAAAGTACTTTTTGCGGCTACTTATGAGAAGTATTGATCATATTATTGCAAAACCTCTAAGGTTTTGACTACTTCCGCCACTGCGCTGTAATCGACGTATCCGATTAGGTCCACTTCTCTTGGTATCTGGATACGTAGCACTTGGTCATACATAATGTTTCACTAATCCCTGCGGGACCCCTCCTGTGACTGTATGACTTTTTGGCCCTTCAATTGTACCCTAGTAGAGGATTCTATCCTCAAAGTAGCTTGTGATTATTCGTAGCAGGTAGTACAGTACTCGAATATTTCTCACCGCTGCTGGCGCCTTCGCATTTTGAGGTAGTCTAGTTTTTGCATTTTTGCACTCTTGCTTCCAATATGATAATCCGATGATCACTATTTGTATAGAAATCGAAGGCGTACCATTTTGTTATTCTCGCTATACTTCTACAGGCGAAGATAAAATTTATGATGGAAGCAAATCTACCATTGTTAAACTTTTTTTTCTCCTTGGTTTAGTACAACCAGATCAAGGCAACCAAACGCGTTCGGCAATGGCTCTACTCTGTGGTTCGTCCTTCTACTACCCCATTCGACAGCCCACGCATTAAAGTCTCAAGCAACAATTGCTGGTGATTTTCCTCGTATGTCAGCTGCAAGTATGTCCACTATCTCTTTGTACTCTGTGAAAAACATGCCCGGAGGAGCATAACAGCTGAAGAAATGGATGCCATTGATTTTGGCGTTGGCGAAATTTAGTCTCTTGTTTGGGTTCTTGCACTCAAATGCCTATTTTCCCCACGTCCATATCGCTGCTTTCTTGGTGGAGTCATCTACCCATCTTGAGTGAGTGCGTACAGTTTTATACTGCTCGCATATAAGGACTGTCTGCTTTTGTGACTGACTGTCTACTATTTGTGCAAGCCGATCCTGTGTGATTTCGCAGTGATTATGATTTATCTGGAAACACTTCATTAATTCTTTACCAGATCTCGCATCAGTTTGTATGCGGCGCATCTGGAGCTTCCGTTCGCGTCGCTGTTTCCATCTTTGCAACTCGAATCACATATGGCACACTAAAGCTATGCAGTGCACTTCTTTGCAGTGCACTTATTCCTTCCACAGCGTAGACATTTTCCTGCGCGATCTACTTCATTTTTGCACAGCCTGGCGATATGTCCATATTCAATACACTTGTAACATCTTGTAGGTGTGACGTGCTTCCGTATTGTGTAAAGTACCACCCTAACTTTATACGCTCTGCTGCGAATAGTTTGTTGGCTACGTCAAGTAATATGGGCAGTTTCTGTTACTATTTCTGTTGCTCTAATGGACTTGAGGGCATCATCATCAATGAGTATCCATATCTCCTCTTCCACGCTTCATTTAAATCGCGTAGTTCAACCGTGGCTTGTTGGCTTCCATTTGAAGGATTTAGGACATGTCATCTTTGTATTTGGCAGCCTGCCCGTCAGTTCCTTTCTTAAACTTTATAAGCAAATCTTCCATGACTGTCTTCCGGATCTTATTAACATTTTCCCCTAGCTTCTTAAGGTCAGGATTTTCTCTCATTTATTTCAGGTATATCCTGTGTTAGCGATCACTACGGCCTTCTCGGTTTATTTAGAGTCTTGCTGCGATCGTTTCCTCCTTAATTCTTTTCTTCTTTTCTCCGCCATTGGTTATTTACCTTTATCTTTTTGTTTCAGACCCCTATTAACAATTTTAGACCAGGTTCCGTTCCTCAGACCGGTTATCCTCAGATCCTTTGGAGTTGAGTCCGGTTTTCAGATCAGCCCAGACGGTGTTTGGATCGTTGGCGTTCCTGCAGTTGTAGCATTCGTTTGTACGGGGTTCTCCTTGCCGTGTTCGGTGTCGTTCATAATTGCCATCTGTCCTGTTGAACGTACTTTGAGACCTGTCAACGGGTCGGGTACGATTACAGTATCACCCTGAAAGCCATTTCAACCAGATTTCAGTCCTGCCTACTCAGATGACAGAATACTACCAGCATCCAGGATACTACTGAGGCTCAGTCTTAATGTCGATAGTAATGGTGATGCCGAAGTCATGTGTATGCACGGTATGTAAGATATAATTGCCGGAGCCCACATATTTTACGAATACGTTAAGACGAGTGCCTCTGTATCTCCCCATTTCCCTTTCTTTATCCCTCGCAGCCATTTTGTATGGTGGAGGCACTCATTTCAAAGGGCAGCATTAAATAGTTTTATCACAGAAAAATCACTGGGGTTCCTTTGACCTTTTCATCCACGCCTTCCTTCTCTACCGCTCTTAGTCAGGTGCTGTTTATTGGGTATTCACAGCTAACCAACTTTTCTTTCCTCTATCCGCCACCTGTGACCCTCATAGTGGCCTAAGCTTAGCCCCACCATCCCGGCTTAGCTTAGTGCCTGCTTGATGTGCTTGATTTTAGTCCATTGCGGACCTTCTTTTCCAAGTTTGTCACCTATCTCATTTCCGCCTAGTTGTCAATAAATATGGCGATACCATCTTGAGTCATTGTCATCACCTCCTAGATTGACTCCGTTAGCGTGCCAGTCACTGTTGTAGTCTGATTGACCTGTGTAGGTTTGGTTTTTTGTAGAATATATTGACCCCTGTTTCTATATTCTTCCTTGACCTATATGTATGTAAACTTGTCTTTTGCTGATTTTATATTTATTTTTTTTTCACTTTGTAAGTGTAGGAAAATATTTTTTCAAAGTTAAGGCATGGCGACATGTACTCTGTGTGCCTTAAGTAAACTACCCTTAATTTTAAGGTTAGAATGAAAATTCCAATTCTAGGGAATATCCCACAGACCCTATATATGAAGTTTGAAGCAAATTCGTCCAGCCGTTTAGGCTGCAGTCGAATATACAGACAGACAGACAGACAGACAGACTGACAGACTGACAGACTGACAGACTGATAGACAGACGGAATTGCCGGACCTACTTTTTTGGACTTCTCCATCATAGTAATGTCAAGTTTGATTAAAATCTCGAGTTCGATTTTTTCACGATTGCAATACTTGCCCTATAGGTAGGTGCAAGTAAACTGGCTGCAAGGAAAGTAGAATTTTAAGCCGTTTTAACCAAAAACGTGGTATTCCATCTTATAGAGTTTTGTAAAAGAAGCCTAGATATGAAAATAAACCAGTATCGATCGATAAAAGTTTTCGAGAAATCGTATTTTTATGAAGTTGGCTTTAAGTAAAGTACCTTTTAAAACAGTTTTGGTCACAAACGTTGTATGCCATTTCATAGAGTTTAAAAAGGCTTGCTCTAATATAAAATTTAATAAAAATCGTTGGAGGCGTTTTCGAATAAATTGGCTCCAACTGCTCGATTTCGCGAAGAATACCGTTATACTAACTTTTGGCCAAAAATGTGATACAGTTCCTGATAGGATTTGAGACGTTTAATCTTATGTGAAAATTTTAATAAAATCGTTGAAGGCGTTTTCAAGCAAATCGGCTTTTAGTCACCTCGGTCCTCGGTCATACGCACAACACAAGGGGCCTACTGTTTAAAGCCGTGTCCGGCAATTTGTTATTTATGTTATGTTCGAGACAGTTATACTCTCCGATGTTTGTCAGACGCTCGCGAGAGGTGGGGCCGTGAAAATCTTTTAGGTGTTCCCCTACTGGGATTCGAACTTCAAACCCCTTGCTTCATAGTCCAACGCACTAACCACTGAGCCACGGCACCCACATTACCATTTTACCATTTGGTTTTAAGCTCATTGTTAAAGGGACTACATAAATTTGTCTTGGGTTACATTTATTTGCTGTTATTTGCGGTTAGGCTATAAATTCGAAAACCTTGACATTGTGAGATAGTATTGGTCCTACCTGAAATCTGTTCAGCTCTCAAATGTTCACATTCCATCACAAAAATCACATATTGTTGGAATCTTTTACAACTCGTCAATTTTGTATTAGAATGTTTTGGATCCAGCTTAAACCATTTTTGCATCCTTAGTTGGTTTTGGTTCTATTGAAAGCGTTCAGTGTTCAGGTTTTGTCATTTACCTACTCGTTATCTTTATGGTTGTAAACACATCAACCTTGCAGTTTTTCAATATGTCCCTATTGCCTAGAACAAAGCAAATTTGTATAACGAACTGCTCCATAAGCTCCGAGAGAAATAAAAGCTAAATTAAAACTGCCTTTCTTGTCAAAAAGCATTAAACTGTTGAACTAATCTCCACTTGTTGGACGGTTGATCTCCATGAAAGATATCGCATTATATTTCAACAAGGACAGGGGTTTCTTGATCGCCATACTACAACAGTCTGGAAGGCGGAAGCAGACAAACCGTTCAACTTTTAGAGAATATACCACAACCCACTTCACTTTCGGTATTGGATCTGTATGGGTATCATCCAATTCCTATTTACTGCGAACAAGGATACTCGTTCGGAATTTACAGCCAAAATTTAGTTTCAGATAATGCAAATAAGTATAATTTTGCTAATTAAGTTATGTAGGTTCACAGCTTTATTAAAGCTGTTGTATATTAGCTTTCTAAATTTTCTTATCCAAAGTATTTCTTTCTGTAAAGAGATTAAAAGAATGGAAAATCAAAATTCCACAACACCTGCAGCGAAAACCCCACGGAACAAATTGGGGGTCAGAAGAAATCCAATCCAATTTCTTTAACCTTAAACAAATAAAACTAAGCATGATAGGTAGTCCGAGTAAAATCCTTCTGATTCGCTTACTACAGCATTATCAAGAACCGACGAACTGTAACTGGTGCGTTGAATTTCTAAGTTTGAAATTTTAGATTAGAATTTGGTAAAGAAGAAACAAAATAATTTCAGTGAAAACTGCTTCAATATTTGTACATACCTACCGTTTATGTAACCTTTATTGAATTTTTAATAAAATATGAACCAGTCATAACTTTGGTCTTACTTAGCCAAGTTGATATTAAATCCCTTTCAAAAGAACACTACAACTAAAACATTTGAATTAGAAACAATACCACATGCGGATGGAATATACCCATTCGTATTGAAATAATTCTCTACTTGAAGAAAAATGTACTAAGTGGGCTCTCTTAAACCTAAAAAAAAACTTATTGAAATAAGTTACTTTGAATCCAAATTAAGTTTATTTTCTTTATAGGAATGTATGTACATACATACATCCATACATACGCATATGAATCTGTGCATATTTTTTAACAATATGTTTCTTATGCTATAACTAAGTAAGTAGGTATTTAGTGTGATTTATGTTTCAACATACATATAGATAAACAATATCTGCTGTAATTTTCAAAGCAGATAGTTACAGATAGATATGCATATGTATGTATGTATGTTTTTGCAACACACGCATGATTTTGATCGGCTTTGCAGTACAAGAAATCAATACAAAGCTGAATAAGAACCATTTAATTTTCAAACCTTCCCTTTTGTAAATAGCGTTACACCTCTTAAACGCATTTCTCTTCCGATTGCGCAGATTAATTTATAAAATGAAGTAAAAGAAAAGAAATTAACACACAAACTGTACACCGCAAGATAAACCCATTGACACAACACAATACACATAGCCAGAAACGCTCACTCCAGACTCAATTTGTACCATGTTACTTCAAATAAAAGGAATGTTTTAAATAATAAGTTCGTTTCTCATTGGTCAGATAAAAACTTCCAGGGAGGTTCCTAATACAAAAGGGGCGTAGCCATTTGGCTAAGTAAACAGAGAATTTTGTATAGCAAGTAAGCAAAGCGCAAGAATTCCTACCCCAGGACTGAAAAAACATTGCATGTACATAATGTAGCTATTTATGAAATCATGTCCACGACGATCATAGAAGAGCGTATTTTTTTCTTTCTCAATAGTCATTGTTTATTTCTCTTACGTATACTCTCGAAACATACGAATTTATTCCTTTAGAGTGATATAATAAGTGTTTTGTTCTAATTTGTGTTTTAATTAATTCGTAACAAAACTTACACTTTGAACTACCTGATACTTTTTTTTGTTTTTAACATCGTGAAAATAAATTGTATAATTTAAGAAAAAAACATTATGAAAAGTATAAAATGATTTAAAATAAATGCCATTATCTACGCTATCCAAAAATGTCCCATCAAACAGCTTTACTTATTATTATATTAAAGAATCCTTATTTTAATCTGATTGTTTCTAATTTCAAGTTGTGAGTTTAAAAATTTATATGTACATACATACTTATGTATATAATATGTATCAATATTTTGTACGTTTGAATTGCTACGTACTACTAAAAACGCAGTAGTTTTATCTTTACTTACGACCAAAATTAAATAAAATGTTAATGTGTAGATAAGAAATAAAATTTTGTATTGTTAAATAAGTAACTACATTACACATTTGAAATAAATACTCCGTCTGAAATCCGACGGCGAGGGATCGATCTGCGTTAATTTCCTTGTATTAATTCAAAAAAAGCCCACATAAAATCAATAAGCCGCTTTCAGGAAAACATTTTTTTTTTTGTGTTTTGGAATAAACTCGTGTATTGATATGAAGATCAGGTCTTTTTATATCTTAAGCACTAATTTAAGGTGTCAGTAGTCCACTGAATTTAAGAAAAAAAATATTTTTATTCCAACTTTTTGACGTTAAATGTTGAGGAAGGAGGATTTAACTCCATATCTGGGCTTTTAAGAAGGAGAACCAGTACTCTTTTGTAACTTCGATTGGTGTCTTTATTAAAAAACTAATTTTAATGATATGATTGCTCAAAGTTAACATAGTAATTCCATTAAAAAATATGCCGCGAGATTCACTATAATAGGGGTGATACAAAAGAAAAAGGATAGCGTATCGTACTATCCGTTCTAGATAGATTGCAACTTTTCTTATACATACTTACCCTATATAATTTTATCAGTCCTTTATTGGGAACCAAATTGTCAAGTTTAAATTTTGTTTTACCATTTCACTCCAAATTTGTAAAAGTCAAATTTCAATATTTGGTTGTACGTACATAATACATATAAAGTGGGCCAAATACAAGTTTCTTTTTAAAAATGCAATAAAATTAACAAAATTAAAGTTTTCCCAAACGCAATAATGATTATATTTTGGGATATCGAGTTTAAGTTTCTGAGATTATATCGCCCTTTGAAAATATTTCATTGGGGTTCGATTGATTGGTATTTTTTCAGTAGGATTATTTATTCAATTAGTACGTAAGTTTGTATATTTAGGGTGCTGTAGTTTGTCCCTAAATTAAACCTTAGAACATAGTTTAGCTTAGTTTAGTTTAACTTAATATTTGTTACAATCAATGATTTATACTCCAGTACATCATGCATCTATTTTAATTGTTAATAGGGGAACGTAAACTAGCCTTTCCCAAAATTAGTGTCTAGAAAAGAACGCATCTACCTTTATCCGGCAGCTGACAGCCATTAAAATATATTCCTCTTTGAAATACGTTTGAAACGTATGATTTATGTTACTTAATTTGAGGGGTTATATTCAGTCAAATCCATTTTTAAGTTCTGACATGTATTGATAGTAGTTTAGCCAAGTCCCAAAGGTTTTTGCCAATGCTCACACGTATTCACAGACGAGAAGCGCATTACAACAAAAACAATGTAAACAAATGGGCTTTGGAAGGAAAGAGGGACGTAAGTTTAACATCTCTTTATTCAATGATTTATATTAGCATACATCAATAAAAAAAAACTTTTAAATGAGAAAAGAAAAATATTTTTGACAGGTTATTGCATTTACCTCGGTCTATCTTAATTAGTTTAGATTATTTCACAAGAAAAATTTTAATTTCTGCAAGCAAAGTAGCAAGTTAAAGAATTTTGTGTTCTTTCGCGATGCATGTTAGTTCATGCGTGTAGTATCATATTCTACTACACCTATGTAAATAAAAAAAATAAATAAATACTTGGCGCTATAGGTCGATGGGACGCAGGGCCTAGCTTCTCACAACCATTCGTGTGGTGCGTGTTATATTCTTTACATGAATGGAAGGGGCCTACTGTTTAATGCCGTATCCGAAGGGCAGTTTGTTATTTGAGAAGCTTTCTCAGGACAACTGTACTCTCGGATGTTTGTCAGACGCTCGCGAGAGGTGGGGCCGTGAAAAACTTTTTAGGTGTTCCCTGACTGGGATTCGATCTTGAACCCCTTGCTCCATAGTCCAACGAACTAACCACTGAGCCACGGCGCCCACACTACATCTATGTAATATTTAATATACTTTCATAATTCCGCGATTTTGTATAAAATTCAAATTCATAGGACATGTTTTCTCCTTCTTTAACTGATGGCCACTTTCTTCTAAAAAGTTTTATTACTTATAAAAAAGGTTTGTAAAATTTATCTGTCAATAAATGTTGTGATGATCATTAAAAAGTGTAGCCCAATTCTAATCTATTCTTATTATTAATATTTAATTTAGTTCTGCATCAAAATATAGAACTCTTAGCAATGAATCTAAAATATCTTGTATGTTATATATTTAATGCTCCAGAAACATTTTCTTTATACACATCCCATAATAAATGATAGAAGTATATCTTTATACATAATTTAAGTACCTAAGGATTTGATCTTCACAATTTTTTTTGATCTTTAAACCTTGAAAAAGTCGTGAGATACAAAAACACATGCGGTCGGATATGGCTCGACCGACTTCGCTATTGGTATTAATCAAGAAAGTACACATACATATATACATGTATATATATGTACGTACATATGTATACTTTCTTGGATATACCACAAAAAATGTAAATTAAGTTAATAAAATACATATGCTTAATTTGAATCGAGTGGTCAAAGGGTAGTGATGCGGAATATATGAAGCACAAGCGCTCTCACGGTAGCCTCTCACTATCAACTCCTACTCTACACCTCCACGTTGGTGGCGGCTGGGTGCCTAGTATCTCGGCTGGAGATTGGGTAACCAACCCCTTTGGAAGGTCGTTGGTGGCAGCAAACGAGAGAGGGGGAGGAGTGTCTTCTCACTAAGGGACTTCCTCTTGATCCAGGCGGTAGCGGGCAAATTCCCCAGATGGAATCAACGGTGGCGCCTACGGTTCCAGTCAGGTTGAACTATTAGTGGCATCCCTATATGAGCTGCTTCAACGTATGTGAATCCCAGGTCTATAGGGATCTTCAACACTAAGCCAGGGTGTTGGATAAGAGTTGGTGGCGGATGAGCCCCTAGCCCTAACGAACGGCAGCGCTCATATCCCCGAAGTGGGTTACTGGCTCCGGAGAATTTCGGCCCGTCGTCCTAGGGGTAAAAAAATGAAACTGGCCCTCCAGGTTGAGGGTTGTGCGTCGGAGTAACTTCCCTACCACATAAAAAAATTTACTAGTTCAGAAACAACCGCAAGCCCCGGAAAAGGACGGATTTACTATTGACGACCCTGCAAAACGGAAAAAGGACAACGATGTTCGAGTCTGCACGTGGAATGTTCGCACCATGAATAGGCCACGTGCAGCCGAACAATTAGGGGAGGCCCTCGACTGCTACAAGCAGCGTCTATTTGGGTGCGGATTCGTTGTAAGCGGCAGACGGCACGAAGTCTTGAGCTTTAGACACGTTAGTGAACGCCTTATAACAATCCGCCAAAATAAGAAAGGATGACATCTTAGGTAGCACCATCGGAAAGCACAGCCTACACGACACCACGTCTGGAAACGGACTTAGGCTAATTGACTTTGCTGCGGGGCGTAATGTTACTATAGCTAGCACGCGGTTTCCTCACCTCGACATTCACAAGGGAACATGGCGGTCGCCAGATCATCAAACCGTCAACCAAATTGATCATGTTCCGATTGACCTAAGGCACTCCTCCAGTATTCTGGATGTCCGTACATTCCGGGCGGCCAACAAAGACTCGGACCACTACCTAGTTGCAGCTAAAGTACGTCTACGGATATCTCAAACGCCACAACATCGGAAACTACTGAGATTTAACGGAGATTTAATGGAGATTATACGGAGATTTAACGTTTTTTTTTTTTTTTTTTACTGTTTATTTATCCACTTATACATTATTATTATTTGCGTAAATAAACCTAAAAATTACTACCTTATTTATAACTTATAGTAAATGACCTCAAGGGTTCTCAATACTTATACATTTATAATTTTTTTTTTTGAAGTACTTAATTTTAACAATTACTTTTTTTTTTTTTTTTTTATTTGTCCTATTATTTTTGTTATTATTATAAGGAAAATGTGGCTAAACCTTTTATAATTACATTATCTTTTTTTTTTTTTATCAAAATCTAACCTAAACAAGAAAAACTAAAACTAACTTAACCTACCTTAACCTATGGATGGGATTGGGCCCTGACATATGATCTTTAGCTCGCCAATAACAAGTTAAGCAAAGTCAGTTCACCCAACTATTTCATTGGAGGACTTAAGATCACATGTCAGGGCTCACTCCTACTTAACCTAAACATTAGTTTCAACCCAGTCGATCCACCAGTATCTTTGTCGATTCAATCTTTCGACGCTCAATAAGTCCCTTTCAAGCACACTTACGCAGTATCTCAGATCAGCATTTCCATCACCCAAGGATATTGGTTCATAGAGAATACGTTTATCTGTCGCCCTTCTAGCAAGATGGTAAATAATGGGTACGTTCGTCGAGTCTGATAAGTAGTCATGTGCATCCAGATATAGGAATGCCTCAGGTGGAATATAACCACTCGCCAAAGTGTTTCTGAAATACTCAGGGTTGGGATAAAACAAGCCCGAAACGAGTTCGTTCTCCGCAACGCTAGCTGACCGCGCGAAATGATTCCTCACAAGATCCAGAATGACATTGTCAATTCTGGATACACCGGAAGCATCCAATAGTCTCTTATTAGAGACGTAATGCCGAAAGTCGGAATGTGCGCTTCTATACATCCGCATACAAGCTCGAAGACATTTTCTTTCAAATAGCCGAAGCTTTTCCATATAAGATGGGCTTATGTTCCACCATACTGGACTCGCATAAGTCAGAATTGGACGAATGAAGGCTTGGTAACATATGATCTTCACATCGGATCTTAGATAGTTGGAGTAAAAAAGACTTTTGAGTGACATAAATGCCGCCCTTGCTTTTTGTAACTGCATATTTATGTGCTCATTGTAGTACAAGAATTTGTCCAAATAAACACCTAAATACTTCACAACAGTCTTTGACTCTATGTGGAGACCATTGGAACTCGTTATCCGAAGATTTTTCCAATTTCGTCTCAAATCTGAATTGCCGCGTCTTACTGGGATGCGGAACAGTATGGTTTCACATTTCATGTGGTTGATCTTTAGCTTCCATTCTGAACAAAATGTCTGTAGCTTATCAAAATTGTCTTGAAGCTCTCTTTGTGTATCCTGTATTTTTGAGCCACTTGCGTACAGAACAACGTCGTCAGCAAACGCTATCGAATTACCCAATCCGTGTAGCATTTCAGAAACATAGATGTTAAAGAGGAGCGGTGCAGTAACTGTGCCCTGTGGGAGGCCATTGATAACATTAAAAACTTTAGTCGTCGTGTATTGTCTATCTGTTACAACAAATTTCTTCTCGTACACCATAGATGTAATCATCTTTACTAAGTGATTTGGGAATTCATATAGAAGAAGTTTATATAATAACCCGTCAATCCAGACCGTGTCGAAGGCTTTTTCGATATCCACTAGACAGGCAGCTGTACATCGTTTCGCGTTTAGATTCCAATTGATATCTGAAATCAGTTTTGTAACAGCGTGCACCGCCGAATGGTTTCTTTTGAACCCGAATTGGTTTCGCGGTATAATCTCCTTTCTTTCACAATCAAACAAAATTGACTTACTAATTATTACTTCGAAAACTTTCCCGATGTTAGGCAGGAGACTAATCGGCCTATAGTTAGAGGGATCAGAGGGATCCTTATTTTTTTTTATTATTGCAAAAACGTTCGATGTTTTCCAACATCTCGGGAAGTAGCAGTTGTTTAGTAGGTTGTTGAATATGACGCAGTATTGCCGTATGATTTCCTGCGGTATATGCTTAAGGATGATGTTGGGAATGTTGTCTAAACCGCTTGACTTTTTGTTATTCAGTTTCCTAAATATTTGTATCAGGTCGTCTAATGTTGTAAAGTAATTGTCTGTCTGTTCAGTAGTTAGTTGGTCAGCTTTTAATCCTTCAGAAAATCTACGAATTGTTGGGTTGTCACTATTGCGAAACCTCAACAATTCGTCATTCACTTCACCAGTTTTGCAGCTAGAGAGTTCTCTAGCGTGAATAGCCTCAAAATGAGAGCCGATCAGGTTTAGCTTATCCATCCCACTATCTATAACAAAGTGGTTATCAATGATGGGGCAGTGTTGGCTATTAATCTCAGCTTGGGAGAGAAGCGACTGAGAAGACAGTGGGACTTTCAGTTTCTGAATTTTGACAGCGTTACGAGGCTTAAATATCTGATTTTTTTGAGGAAACATGTTCCTGGAATCTGCCTTCAGTACATTTTCGGCGCGCTGCTTCCAGTATTCGTTTACACTATTCCAGAACTGCTGGTTTATCAGTGTCCTCACATTTCTCAGGAGAGATTTTAACCTTCGCAACTCCATATTGGACGCATCTTCTTGGAACTGGCGACGTATACGATTTATCTGGGTTAATAAAAAACTTTTGTATGTTTGTAATGTTTGTATCTCACGGTTTAGATAACATTCAATGCTATTTTTTGATTTAATTTTCGGAACTGACGACTCCATAGCTTGTAATACCACTGTATTAAGATTCCCGATATAGGAATCACATTCCTCATTCGTAAGATTCCTATTGTTAGGAATATTAGAAGAGGAAGGACAGTTCCTATATTTTCTAGTGGCGCAACGTTGGAATTTGCACCAATCAGTCTGCCTAAAATTCAATTTAGGGACATCGTGCTGCATTGCGAAGCTAAACATAGAGTCGCCAACAAATGTCACTGGCATAACTATACCATTATGATCGCTATCATACGGCAATATTGAAAGTTTATTACTATGGATTGTTTGGATTTGCAATCGCGCGTCCGCAATGCAAAGGTCAAGATATGAATTCCCTGAAGGAAAACTCGGTGTAACTGAGCTATATAATTTCATTTTGTACCCAATCTGGTTTTCCTCAATAAAGCGATTTAGAAAGGTGCCTCTTCCGTTCGCACTTGAGTTTAACCAAACTGGGTGTTTCGCGTTTAGATCTCCCGCTAAGACGAAATAGTTGCTTAAACTATCTAGTCTTAGTACTTCGAATAATTTCTCGATTTCGGCTTTAAATAAACTTACGGAACCTGACGCAGCATACGCCGATATTAAATACAGACAACCATTATTTCTGAGAGGCAGCGAAATAATGGTTGTCTCAAGACAGGTAAAACTTCTAATATCATTTCGTTCGATGGTGGTGAAACGCAGTGGCTTCCGAACGAGAATCGCCGTACCGCCACCTCGAATCGAGTCGCGCCTATCTGTTCGTATTATTTCATAGTCTTGAAAATGTAAGTTATGTCGGTCGTTAAGTTTTGTCTCGCTCAAAAAGAGTACGTCTGGTCTATGGTCCACCACAAAGCGTAGAAGGTCACCGCGCCTACTATTGCGAATAATAGAATTGACATTAAGAGCAGCTATTTTTAAAGTTGCAGAATTTGATCTAGTCATTTTGACGGGCAAGAATGTTGAGAAGAGTATCCACTTTCGCCGATAGATCTGCAACAGTCCTGGTCAGGCTGTCGACTTCGGGACGTACAATATTCCTGGACCCAGCCATATTAGGACCAATACCGGGGCCAGAACTGTTCCCTACCACGCTTGCGAATGATATCCCTCCCCGAACATGATTGTCGATCATATTGACTTTATGCGCAACCCTTTCCTGTGTTTCCCGTTTCTTTGCCAGAAACCGGTCTGCTAGTCTCTTATAGCTTTCGCAACCCCGCCAAGAGGCAGGGTGACCAGGTTTCTGGCAAAGAACACAAAATAGCCGCTCTTTGCCGGCATCTTTTTGCACTTGGCACTCACCAGGTTCATGCGAATTTTGGCACTTGACGCACCTCCTTACCATCTTACAATTCGGAGAAGCATGCCCGAATCTCTGGCATCGGTGACATTGAAGGACACCGTTCTTCCTGATTTTTTCGAAGGACACTAAATGCCCCTCTATATACTTTATATCCTTTAGGCTTTGTACTTTGCTATCTGGAGATAGCTGTACCGCTATAATGGGTAGGGGTCTATTTTCCCGTCTAGACTTCGCCGTAACGTACCTGAAAGCGCGCACGAAGTTCAAGTTGTCGATGTTCGTTCTTTTAAGCTCTTCAAGGACCTCTTCTGGGTTGTAACCAACGCTGAGACCCTTGAGTAAGAATGACTGTAACTTTTCATCTTTAGGGGTATACGAAAAATATTCGGTACCTGCTTCTGTAAGAAGATCTTTGACTTTGTTACAGTCATTCTTATTATTTAAACTTAAGGATTATTTGTTGTTGCTTATGGCCTTAATATGGAAATTATCTACACCTAACTCACATTTTAATAATTTCGAGAGTACCTTACTGTCCTCTTTGAAGATCTTTATGGTTGGTGGTTTCTTATTCGCCGCCACTGTTTCCTCCGTTGCGGTCTTATTTTTGTCGCCTTTATTGTGTTGTGTTGTGCCGTTATTTTGCCTGATTTCTTGTTGTTGACCTTTTGCTTCATTTTTTTCTTTCATTTCTTGGAGAAGCATCCGAGATGTTGGTGGTGAAAAGTTCGTATGTCTATCGTTAGTAGTTAGCTGTTGATCATCGTCAACGACCAGAAGGGCAAATTGGTTTTCCTGCAGGTTGTTATGATTAATATCACTTTTATTCACTGTTTTGGATTTTTTTCTTTTGTTTGGTTTATAAGAAGTGTCACTTCACTTCCTCTTTGTATTTTTTTGCCATTTCTATGGCTTCTAAAAATTCTCTCCGTGAGATATCGGAGAGATTCATGGTCTCTTCTCCCCTCGGAGGGGACCCCATATCTGTGTCTTTTTTCACTTCGTGCTTATTTTTTTTTTTTTTGTTTATTTCCTTTAAGGAAAAGATACTTTTTAATTGTACTAGTAGATAATAATTAAATTATAATTAGATAATAATTAACTAGTTAGTTTTTTAGATTTTTCACAAATTTTTTATTTTTATTATTTTTTTTTTTTTCACTTATTTTTTTTTTGACAGTCTATCGATAACGCCTTCTCGATACTCCGGAGATTTAACGTTGAACGGCTGCAATCGCAACAGACCGCCAGAACCTTTGCCGATCGCGTATCCCTCAACCTCTCGAGAAGTCCTATGCAGCCAACATCAAGTACTGAAAACCAGTGGCATCGGTGCCAAGAAGCCATCAGAATCGCCGAGAGGCCTGTAGAGATGAACAAGGAAACCTCATAGTTGAGTCGCAGTCGGTGTTGAGGATATGGAAAAACCACTTCTGCAGACTGTTAAACGGAAACGACGACCCAAATTCCGCTTTCAGGCAGAACGAACCATTCAACTTGGACGATGAAAGTCAAGACTCCCGTCCACCCGACCAGAGTGAAGTGAGGATAGCAATATCCAAACTCAAGTCCAACAAGGCTGCTGAACCGGACGGCCTACCGGCCGAGCTATTTAAGGCAGCGAGAAATGACTCGGTGGAGAGCATACACCAACTCATTTCCAAGATCTGGTTGGAGGAAAGTATGCCTAATGAATGGAACCTCAGCATCGTTTGCCCGATCCACAAAAAAGGAGACCCCCTCAATTGCGCCAACTATAGAGGCATTAGTCTACTCAACATCGCGTACAAGATCCTGTCGGCCGTTTTGTGTAAACTTCTGAAACCATTTGTCAACGAACTGATTCACACTACGGCAGATCCTGGAGAAAACCCAAGAAGTCCAAATCGATACTCACCATCTTTTTATCGATTTCAAGGCCGCATATGACAGAATTTATAGAGACGAGCTATACAGAGCCATGTCTAGCTTTGGCATCCCTGCCAAACTCGTTCGCTTGTGCAGGATGGAATGCTCGCTGCTCCGTCAAGGTCGGTAACGATCTCACCGAGACCTTTGATGTAAAAAAAAGGATTAAGAGGATTTTGTATACCTCGGCTCCGCTATAAACTCTGACAACAATATCACCTCAGAGATCAAACGAAGAATCACTCTTGCCAATCGCTGTTTCTTTGGCCTAAGAAGGCAATTGAGTAGTAAGGCCTTGTCAAGAAGCACCAAGAAAACTCTATATAAGACTTTCATCATCCCAGTCCTGCTCTATGGCGCAGAAACATGGACGTTAACCAAGAGGGATGAAGATATCCTTCGGATGATTTTCGGTCCCGTTTGCGTTGACGGGCTATGGAGAAGGAGATTTAACAGCGAACTCTACGAGCTGTACAGCGACATCGACCTAGTCAGAAAAGTAAGATTTCTAGGACCGCAGTCAACCAACTTGGAGTGCGCAACTGGAGGCAGTTAGCCAAAGACCGCGCTAACTGGAGAGGCTTGTTGGTTGAGGCCCAGGTCCACCCCGGACTGTAGCACCACCTAAGTAAGTAAGTAAATTAATTTGAATCGATCACATTGATTAATTATACGCTACTGATGATCTTGTACTGTTCCAGGGATGCAACATTAAAAGTTAATGAAGTATTTGTAGACCGAATGTAAACGAGAATGTATATTTACTTAAATGGTGCTACAATTCGTGGTGAAGCTTCTTCAGCTAGCCCGGTCCTTAGCAAACTGCCTTCAACTGCGCTCTCCAAACCGATTGACGTCCCTTTATACTTGTGCGCACCACCTAAGGCGAGGTTTTCATCCACAGTGTTGTTTCTTTGGGTTGGATTCGAAGACACTGCGACCCGGACCATTTGTAGCCATCTGCCCAACATGTCCTACCAATCTTAAACAACTGATGCGTAATTTTTTGACTAGGTCGTTGTCGCTAAATATCTTATATAGTTCATCGTTGAATATCCTTCTCCAAAACCCGGCAAAGCATACAAACATTTTACAAAAGATTTTTCTCCCGAAGTAGTCGATTGAGTCCAGAATTCAGCGCCATTAAACAGGACTCCTCCTAGGAGCGGAATGACAAAATATGTATGTACCTGTGTTCAATTTAATAATTTGGGATTGTAGAATTAATTTTTGTAAATTTGTTGTCTCTAAACTTAAGTCAAGCTTTATAGCTGATTAGTTTTGTTTAACAATTAAACATAGAACTAACCACTTGAGCCACGGCACCCACTATGTAAGTTTACTAAACATAAATACTTAATATAAATGGGGGGGTATGCTGCCCCACTGCAACCCTCCTGCTTGGGGAAACTGTTGGATTTGGAGCAGGTGCGAGGTAAGACAATGATAAAGATTGTACAAATAAACCTCCACCATAGCATTGCAGCTAGCGCTAACCTTATCTCTCTCTTAGGTAAAAACAGTATAGAACAGCCATGGATCTCCCGTGGCAAGATCAGTGGGCTCGAACACAAAGTCTGTGCGACTTACAGCGCGACACCATGAAACGCGGAAAGTAAGAATAGAACTTGTATAGTAGCCAGGAAACTTATTAATGTATTTCTTCTGTCTAACTATAGCGATATGGACCACACGGTGGAAGGCTTGAACGGAGGGGGCTTCCTTACTGATTTTAATAGCTGTCTACATGCCTTATGACGCGATTACCTACCCACCATCCACATTAACCTACCAAGTAATTCGAGTTTTCTCCTTATTAAGAATTGGAAAGTTCTAGAGGTAGAATCATTTCATAAGATTATTAATTATGTCCTGAGGAACTCTTGTGACTCTTATAAATCGTATAGGAATCCCAGGAGTACCAACTGGGATGTTTTTAATAAAATAGTGGGTAAGAGCACCCTCAAGAATGTAACTTGCAGAGTCCCTCTGACATAGATAGCAAAGCCAAGTCTTCAAAGAGGCTTTCAACATAACTTGTCCGGTGACGAAAAGGAAGAGCAAGAAGTCACCTCCATGTTGGAACAAAGAGCTCGCAGACATCAGGAGAATAACAAAGAATCTCTTCAATGCTGCCAAAAGGACGAAATCAGATGCAATCTGGAATCAGTATAAAGTCAGTCAGACAAGGTTCAAAAGTGACACGCAAAAAGCTAAGCGCGGCCATGGCAGTGTTTCTGTGATGACATAAACGGAACTACAGAATCTGCGAGACTTGGAAAGATCATCTCCAGACAAACTGTGGCTAAAGGATCATTCAAAGATCCCGACGGTAATTGGACAGAATCTTGTTCAGAGTCACTTAAATTGCTCGTCAGCATCCACTTCCCTGGGAGTGCAACTCAACCTGTTGATAGCTCAGTAAGAAACATGAACTTACTTGATTTCAGAGGAGAGAATTGAGTGTGCAATTAGATAATCCTCACATTACAAATCGCCAGGGCTGGACGGGATCATACCGATCATGCTTTAGAGCTCTACAAGCACGGTTGTTCCGTTACTCAAAGGATTATTAATCAGTAGTCTTAAACATAGACATATTCCAATAACATGGAGAGAGGTCAAGGTGGTGTTCATATCCAAGGCTGGGAAACCAAGTCACACCACCCCAAAAGACTTCAGGCCAATCAGCCTAACCTCGTTCATTCCGAAAACTTTTGAGAGGCTAGCCGATATTTACATTCGCAGCAGACTTCGTACTGAGGACATCACCACGGCCCAACACGCTTATACCAAGGGGAAAAGTGTGGAAACGGCGGTGCACGGTAATCGACTCAATCGAGAGGTCCTTAAAAGACAAGGAATACACACTAGCCGCATTCTTGGACATTGAAGGTGATTTTAATAATGTCAGAACGGACGAGGTTCGAAGAACTCTATCTAATCTCAAAATCCATGTTGCACTTACTAACTGGATTGTAGAAATTCTTGAGGAAAGATATATTATCACAGAACACGAGGGTACAAAGGTACTATGGGTCATTGTACTAAATGATATGCTGTTATAGCTCAGGTACAGTGTTGTTAAGACTGTCGTATTGCTGGCAAGGGGTACATTTCTACCTACCCTTAGTGAACTATTAGAGAATGCGCTTAGGATCCTAGTCACCTGGACTGAGAAATGTGGACTAGCGGTCAATCCGCAGAAGACCGAACTGGTATTACTTACCAACAAAAGGAGAATTCCTGAGTTTACCTTACCATCCATTAGGGGAACTCCCCTTAGAATCTCGAATAGTGCTAGATACCTGGTACTCGTTCTTAATAAAAAAACTGAATTGGAGAGCTTATATCAATGAAAGAATTAAAAAAGCAACTATTGCTTTCTATACATGTAGTAGAATGTTTTTATTCTATGGATGTATACGGCTATAGTAAGATCTATTTTGACTTAGGGTTGTCTTGCATTGGCACCAAAATTAACATGAGAATAACACCTACTGCAGCTCAGAGGCTATCCTCAATCTACTACCGCTGGAGATTTTCGTTCAAACCTCGGCCGCAATGAGTGCCCTAAGAATAAGTCAGTCAGATAGTTGGGAACATAATGTAACAGGTCATTCCATGATCCTGGAGAAATATCTAAGAAAGGTACATACCACGAACTACCTCTCTCCGTACCTAGATTTCAATAGATCATTTAAAAGCTCGTTCCCAAGCAGGGAAGAATGGAAGGATGGTGAGCCTGGCAACACACCTAACCTAGCCTAGATCATATTTAACACAGAACCTTTGTCGATTGGTTATTAGAACATGATTCTGGCATCATCTTTATTTATGTGGGCGCCGTGACTCAGTGGTTAGTGCGTTGCACTATGGAGCAAGGGTTCGAGGTTCGAATCCCAGTCGGAACATCTAAAAGTTTTTCACAGCCCCACCTCTCGCGAGCGTTTGACAAACATCCAAGAGTACAACTGTCCTGAGAAAATAACAAATAACAAATTGTCCTTCGGACACGGCATTAAACCGTGGGCCCTTTCAATTTGCGTAAAGAATATTACACGCACAGCACGAATGCGTGCAAGTTGCGGCAAGTATTTATTTATTTATTTTTACTTAAGGCCGATTTCAGTTAAAATGGATTTTCTCAAAAAGGGCTCTAACGGTTTCGATAAAATTTTATATTTGGGTTAGTTTGGGCATACCACGTTTTCCGCGAATAATTCTGTGTGTTTCTCAGGCATTTCTTCGGCGATTGGACTAAAAATTAATATTTCTAGGTTATAAGATAAATGCAAAGTAATGGCGTACCAAATTTTGGAATTGTCATGCCCATTTTTATAAAATTTATATTTTTTTCAAAAATTTTACTAGAGAAAGTAATAAGCCTTGAAATTTACTTTCTATAATTTACCCAAACAGTCTATCTAGCAACGCCCACATTTTTAATACGTTTTTATAAAACCAAACATTGTGTGAAGTCCTAGAATGTTATGGCTATTACTCCATCGAAACGCGGAGTGCCACGCCTACTTTACCGGGAAGAACAAGACTTGGATTTCAATTCAGATAAAATTGTACACTTATAGCATAAAGGTGCAAGTACGTATGACCCAGTCGTGCACTTTATTTTCCTAAGACGACAATTACACGTCGCATGAGTTTGATGCGCATCTTCTGGTTATTTTCTGTGGTATATATAACTGTCCTTCTGTGATGCGCGCGTTTTTACATGAAGCCCTTTCTCACTCTTTAGTTTTGTATGTTATTTAACAGCTATCTTCCAATTAATTTTTGGTCTTAGTTTGGAATTTCATACTTCAAACTTTATACTAAAAAATATTGGAGATAACAAAAGTGGCATTTGAAGACCACATTTGATTATATGGATATCAGCTACAGTTCGGACGAAGAAATAGTGTTAGATCTTTTAGATATTTGTGAAGATGCTTTGGAGATAGTCAAAAAAAAAAAGAAATTTGGTTAAAGTGTGGGAAAAAAGACCTGTCCAGGGATCATTCAGGTTCTTAACAACCGAACTAAAAGTAAATAATAAACCATCCTTTTTAAATTATTTAAAGATGAACGAAAATATTGTTGACCTGCTTTTGTCGCTGATTGAAGATGACATAAAAGAGGAAACTACAATGATGAAAGACGCAATCTCACTAGCTGAAAAATTGGGAGCTACTCTGAGATTCTATGGGAAAAGTGAATCATTCATGAGCATAAATTATTAAACCTGACTATCTTTGTAAAGCCATTCAAGAAGTACGCAAAGCAATTTGGATATATAAAAAATACATATGTATGTACATATTTAAAGCTTAATATTTTTATTTTATATTGGGATTTAAAAATTAGTTAAAAATTACTTAAATTAAATCTTAATCCTCGAATATTGCGATCATTGACTGCTTAAGCAAATGTGGAGTAAAAGAACTTCTAAAATTTTTTTTGTTCTATAGTTGGAGTCAGATTAGCGTGACATCATAAAGCTCAAGAGTGCAACCTCAGACGGTTCGAACAAAGCAATCAACCTCCACGTACTTATGAAGAAGACGACTATGTACTTATTAAAAACATTGATATAACGGTCGGTACTAATAAGAAATTGCCTCAAGATTCAAAGATTGGCGTATGGTCCATCCACAAGGTTTTGACACAGAATCGGTATGTCGTACGTAACATAGAAAACTGTAAGATTACTCAATTGGCCTACGACGAAGTTATTGAAGCGCAAACCTCCGTTCTTGGAGAGAAGCAGAGTAACAAATGCTATGTCTAGTTGAGTGACAGCCTTATTGTTATGTTATCATAATAATAAACGTTTATTATCTTATTAAAATATTAACTCTAGTTTGTTGATTAAGAAAATGTTCATCTATTAATCGCTGCATACTATTTTCTAAATACTGCTGGATATACCTTCTAATAAAACAGTATTATAAAATTAGTTGATAGAGGGCGATCAAATTGTAAGGTTAAACGATCCGAATGCTAAGTAATCAACTTAAAGTTGGTAGTAGTTTGGAAGTCGAGACCAACTTCAATTTGCTGATATTTAAAAACAAAAAAAAAACAGACATATAATTTTTGAGATTCATTCTTTCTCTTTCTTTTGGGGTGTGACAGCTACGTTCGTCAGTTGTATTCAGATAAAATTTCAAATAAAGTATAATACTAAATAATTAATCAATAATAATTAATATTAAAGGATTGTTCTTCAATGTTTCCCGCAAATTTGAAATGCATTAATAAAATGGATTTTTCAAAAGTCGGGCCTAGACGTTATTTTAAAAATTTTTAATTTCATCGATATTGGTCCGAATGTTGGTTTTCAGCTCTGTGATTATTGTTGGTTTTCACGTAAATTTTACGTTTAAAAAAAACACAAAGGAAGTAATTTAATGGTGTTAAGTCGCATGATATAGGTTCTATTTTTTGTCACCATTACGTGAAATCAATTGACCTGGAAGCTTAGACCGCAATAGCTCAATATTGCTGTATGTTATAACTGGTAGCTCCATCCTGTAGAAAACAAACATCGTCAGCGCCTATTTCTTTAATTCAATACCACAAAAAACCTTTAAACATTTGTCTACAGTGCACTCCATTCACAGTAACAACTCTTTCACTTTAATTTTAAAGGAAAAATGGTGCAATGATTTCACTACCCCAAAAGCCACAACAAAAAGTACATATTTGAAGATGTAATGATTTTTTTAAAATTATTCGAGGATTTCCTTCTGCCCAGATGCGAAAATTGTTTGGGGTGACAAATATATTCAATGTGAAATGAGGTTCATAACTATAGATGAAAAAATATTAAATAAATATTTGACGCAACAGGTGATGGGACCCAGGGCTTAGCTTTTTACAATCATTCGTGTTGTGCGTGTTATATTCTTTACGCAAATGGAAAGGGCCTACTGTTTAGTGCAACGCACTAACCACTGAGCCACGGTGCCCACATAAATAAAGATGATTTTTATGAATCATTATGACAGAATCATGTTCTAATAAACAATCGACGAAGGTTCTGTGTTAAATATGATCTAGGTTAGGTTAGGTTACGTGGGTAGGCGACTAAATAAATGTTCACATCACCGCACTCAGGTCAGTACAGACCCATTGTTATACTCGTAGGGGAAAAGTACTTGTCCATTGGTAAATCCTAGTCTTAATTTGATTCCTGTGGATCACCAAACCATCCAGAAGATTTAATGAAGTTAAAAATTTCACAAGTTGGTCTATTTGATAATTCCTCAAGATCACAGAAGAAATTTAAATCTAATGTGGATAAGCCCAGGGTTTTTTCGGATTTCCGGTCGGTCCTATTCTTGTAAAAGCATAGCCATAGCCTCCTGGTAATCACACAGGTGTCTAGGAAGGACCATCTACTATTGGCCTCTCCGCTGGCCCTTATCCATGACTCTTGCTTCAGTGCGCAAGGCGGGTGAACACCGAGATGTCTACCTGTTGCAATGAAGATTCAGAGCCCCTTCTTGCCAAATCGTCTGCCTTCTCATTTCCTGGTATTCCTTCGTGTTCAGGGACCCAGCAGAGGGCAACCTTGTGCTGTGTTTCAAGAACCTTGAGTTCTTCACGACAGCACTTCATAAGGTTAGATTTTACATATTTCAATAGCAGAAATCGCTTTTTTTGCCGCCTGGCTGCCGATTTGCTGTTATGGTTCGGAAGGCGGACTGATCTTGATATGCCCAGCAGTTCAGATATGCCAGACCCTACGCCTACATCCATCTTAGATCCATCTGTGAGGAAAGATATGGCACGTGTGTTGGCAGGCTGACCATCCTTCCATTCTTCCCTGCTTGGGAACGAGCTTTTAAATGATCTATTGAAATCTAGGTACGGAGAGAGGTAGTTCGTGGTATGTACCTTTCTTAGATATTTCTCCAGGATCATGGAATGACCTGTTACATTATGTTCCCAACTATTTGACTGACTTATTCTTAGAGCACTGATTGCTGCCGAGGTTTGAACGAAAATCTCCAGCGGTAGTAGATTGAGGATAGCCTCTGAGCTGCAGTAGGTGTTATTCTCATGTTAATTTTGGTGCCAATGCAAGACAACCATAAGTCAAAATAGGTCTTACTATAGCCGTATACATCCATAGAATAAAAACATTCTACTACACGTATAGAAAGCAATAGTTGCTTTTTTAATTCTTTCATTGATATAAGATCTCCAATTCAGTTTTTTATCAAGAACGAGTACCAGGTATCTAGCACTATTCGAGATTCTAAGGGGAGTTCCCCCAATGGATGGTAAGGTAAACGCAGGAATTCTCCTTTTGTTGGTAAGTAATACCAGTTCGGTCTTCTGCGGATTGACCGCTAGTCCACATTTCTCAGTCCAGGTGACTAGGATCCTAAGCGCGTTCTCTAATAGTTCACTAAGGGTAGGTAGAAATGTACCCCTTGCCAGCAATACGACAGTCTTAACAACACTGTACCTGAGCTATAACAGCATATCATTTAGTACAATGACCCATAGTACCTTTGTACCCTCGTGTTCTGTGATAATATATCTTTCCTCAAGAATTTCTACAATCCAGTTAGTAAGTGCAACATGGATTTTGAGATTAGATAGAGTTCTTCGAACCTCGTCCGTTCTGACATTATTAAAATCACCTTCAATGTCCAAGAATGCGGCTAGTGTGTATTCCTTGTCTTTTAAGGACCTCTCGATTGAGCCGATTACCGTGCACCGCCGTTTCCACACTTTTCCCCTTGGTATAAGCGTGTTTTGCCGTGGTGATGTCCTCAGTACGAAGTCTGCTGCGAATGTAAATATAGGCTAGCCTCTCAAAAGTTTTCGGAATGAACGAGGTTAGGCTGATTGGCCTGAAGTCTTTTGGGGTGGTGTGACTTGGTTTCCCAGCCTTGGATATGAACACCACCTTGACCTCTCTCCATGTTATTGGAATATGTCTATGTTTAAGACTATTGATTAATAATCCTTTGAGTAACGGAACAACCGTGCTTGTAGAGCTCTAAAGCATGATCGGTATGATCCCGTCCAGCCCTGGCGATTTGTAATGTGAGGATTATCTAATTGCACACTCAATTCTCTCCTCTGAAATCAAGTAAGTTCATGTTTCTTACTGAGCTATCAACAGGTTGAGTTGCACTCCCAGGGAAGTGGATGCTGACGAGCAATTTAAGTGACTCTGAACAAGATTCTGTCCAATTACCGTCGGGATCTTTGAATGATCCTTTACCCACAGTTTGTCTGGAGATGATCTTTCCAAGTCTCGCAGATTCTGTAGTTCCGTCGTATGTAGTATGTCATCACAGAAACACTGCCATGGCCGCGCTTAGCTTTTTGCGTGTCACTTTTGAACCTTGTCTGACTGACTTTATACTGATTCCAGATTGCATCTGATTTCGTCCTTTTGGCAGCATTGAGGAGATTCTTTGTTATTCTCCTAATGTCTGCGAGCTCTTTGTTCCAACATGGAGGTGACTTCTTGCTCTTCCTTTTCGTCACCGGACAAGCTATGTTGAAAGCCTCTTTGAAGACATTGGCAAGTTACATTCTTGAGGTTGTCGGTAGCTCTTACCGACTATTTTATTAAAAACATCCCAGTTGGTCCTCCTGGGATTCCTATATGGTTTATAAAAGTCACAAGAGTTCCTCAGGACATATTCAATACTCTTATGGAATGATTCTACCTCTAGAACTTTCCAATTCTCAATAAGGAGAAAACTCGAATTACTCGTACTTGCTAGGGTTATAACTATAACTTCCTGCCTATTTCTAACTACGAAGGTAGGTTCGTTACCCTTATCAGCTATAATAATGTTGTTTTCAAGAATGAATTCAAATAAGGACTCACAACGGTTGTTTGTACCGCAGCTATTCCATTGCACGTGGTGTGAGTTAGCATCGCAGGTGCCATCCTCCATCACTTGCCCTCTGTACTACCTCGTAGGTAAAATCACGTCATAAGGGATGTGACGACTGATAAAATCAGTGCGAAAAGCCCCCTCCGCCCGAGCCTTACCTCTGTGGTCCATGTCGCTATAGTTGGAGAGAAGAAATATATTAATAAGTCTCCTGGTCACTGTACAAGTTCTATTCTTACTTTTCGCGTTACATGGTGTCGCGCTGTAAGTGGCAAAGACTTTGTGTCCGAGCCCACTGATCTTGCCAAGGGAGATCCATGGCGACATCTATACTGTTTGTACCTAAGAGATAGATGAGGTTAGCGCTAGCTGCAATGCTACGGTGGAGCTTGATTTATACAATCTTCATCATTGTCTTACATTAGCACCTGCATTCTAATTCCGCCTCGCTCTTCCCCTAAAAGGGACGGATTTTGCAGCGAGTTATTCCGGTACAAGAGCAAGAGAGGTGGGAAGCAATTGCCTTTCCGGCCTTTGCACTGTTGGCCCTCTCTCTCCCTTCTGCCAGCGTTCGTCGCCCTAATGTCTTTTTGCGACCCTTTGCGTTTTACCGAGATGCGCGCTCTATCCAGAGCTTTGCGTTCTCTGTCCGTGAAGGACTTGGGGTATCGTTGATTCAGCCTTTTAATTAGGCGTATCGCATTTCTCTTCCGGTTACGGAGAGACGTCGTCTTCTCATTGTTTTCTGCCGTCGGAAGCCTGGTCTCTGTGCTTGGCAATGGTGGGGCTAGTCCCAGACCGCACTGACTACAGTGGGGAAATTCAGGGCAGTAGAGTTCCTATTTCCGGCAGGACTCGCATCACCAGGCGAAGTAGAATCCGCCTACCCACTTACCCCACGAGTACCAGTGGCTCGTCGCGTTGAAGTGGTTCAGCTGATCTGCTTCTGCTTCAAGAAGCACCTCCTTCCTCAACGGAGGGGTCATCCCAGTCAACGTTGAGGTTGAATGTGATTCTGATGGTCCCATTTAGTCCCATTAGTCCATCAATGCGCCGATCCGTGGCAGGTACAGTCACCACCGGAGGGTTGGCAATAGACTTACCATCCGACGATGACAACTCCTGCAAGTAGGCCCTCGCATTATGGAGTCTCTCCTCTCCAGCTCTGTGAGTTCATCCTACTTCTTTGCTTTTTCACGGCCCCACCTCTCGCGAGCGTCTGTCCTTAAATATAGCAGAAAAAAAACTCCAGTCCAATAAAGACAATTAATAAACAGATGAAAATAAAAATAAAAAAATAAAAATAAAAAGTACTATCAAAAATATATTAAAACAACAACTGTTTCTTGATCAAACAACAAAATTAAGATTTGTAAACAATAAAGTGAACCAAATACAAGACAATATGTAGGGTGACCAATTGTTTTCCAATTGTTATATTTTAGTAGTTGTTAAAGTTAAAGTGTTAAAAGAGCAAACATTTCCATTACTTATGGAACACAACGTCGTTCGAGTACACGTATGTATGTATAAATGGAAAAAATTAAATTTTGTTCATCCCATTGCATTTCCATAAAGAAATTTTTACTTGTATATTTGGCCCACCCTGTATTAAACAATATTATCGAATCAGTTGTAAATAGTCGTTTAACAAACCATCAATGCATTGACTAAGATTAACTAGTTGGTGCGGTTTATGGCATGGCGGCGTCAGCGGACATTATTCCTTTCAAAGGAGACACCGTTACCGTTAATGGTCTCATATATAGAGCGATGTTATATATTGGGCCGAATCCTCAAAATTTTAACCGGCCGCTTGTAGCACTGTCAACGAAGCCGTGGCGACCATGTGAATGATGTGCTATTCCACATGTAATGGCATGAATGTAGCTTCAAAATAAAGTCAATTATTATCTCACATACATTTGTATGAAGAAGAACGTATGTACAAATATAAAATTATTACTACAGGAAAATGACAGTAAACAAAAACTACATATCTTATTAACTTTTTTATTAACTTTTTATAATCAACAGAAAATTATCAAAGAAAAATTCTTTCACCCCAATAATAATATAAATTCTTCATTTGGAAAAACCATTGTTTTCGACGAAATTGTCGAAAAAAAAATAATAGAATTAATGTTACATAAAAATATTGCGCATAGTTTACACTTAAGCATAGTAATAATGATAATATGTATAGCAATACTATCAACATAATTTTGTCAAAAACAATATACAATAAGCGAAGATACCAACAATGGAATTCAGGGGAATTCTTGTCAAAACCAAAGAGGAGTAATATATGCAATATGACACAAAGCCACAAAGTGCAATAACATTTACAGAACAAATACCCGAGAAACAGCTGATTCGCAATTTTACCGTTATTCGAATTCTTCGCGAAAAGCGTGGTATGCCATCTTATAGCATGTATCTAAATTTACTCAAATATCAAATTGTATCGAAATCGTTAGAACCGTTTTAGAGAAAATCCATTTTAACTGAAATCGGCCTTAAATAATCTACCCTTAATTGAGAGACAGACTAGACAAACAGACAGACTAGACAGACAGACGGAATTGCCGGACCCAGTTTGATTAAAATCTCGATTTAAAATTTTTTCACGAAACCAATACTTGCCCTATAGGTATGAAAGTGCCCTATAGGTGCAAATAAAAAGTAGCCCAAGACTAGTCAATAAGCTTACTGACTGAGACTACTTCAAGTACAATTGAAACAGAAGAACAACCAGAAGAGGCTGTGCAGATATTTGCAATTAATATCCCAAAAGGTGCATGGGCTGCAACACCTAAAATTAAAACTAAAATTCAACAAAACTCATATCCAAGAGAAATATGTGATATAATTGCAGAAAAGAGAAGAGCTCGAATACGGTGGCAACAATAATCCAAACAGCAAGTTTAAAAGATCAATAAGAGAATTTAAAAATGAGTCTCTTAAAAAATAGCTTACGAATTTTACGAATGATGCTAGTACTGAATGTTCACTCTGGAAGGTAACTAAAAATATGAAAAGACTAACTGCACACATTTCACTACTTAAAAACAAAGAAGGTAACTGGGCAAAAAATACCCAATAAAAAGCGAATTTATCAATATCTTGAAGGCGTCTTCCGACCGTATGAAAATAAAGAATGTAAAGAAACGGGAGAGTTGTGCGAAGGGGTGAGACATATTCCACCGGTATCAATAAAAGAAATTGCCAAAAAAATAATGATACCGAGGCCAGTCTAACCACCTAGTGAAGTCACCTTATATCGCCCCATATCGATACTACCTATGTTGCCCAAGCTGTTCGAGAAGATGTTAATTAAACGTCTGCATAATTTAGATATTCAAATTCTCTACAATGTATGGACGCATTAGTATCGACAATCATTCGAAGATATTGTTGTAATTCGACAAAAAAAATCCGTGCCGTCATCCCTACTTCATAAGAGCTACATAATAGTAAGGATAGGCTATCATACGATCCGTTCCAAATTGATTGTAGTTCTTTTATACGTTTTTTAGTACTTCTCCAGTGAACAGCTTCATATGAAGAGAGACCTGACGGTTATACCAAAGAATACCAGAAGAATATTTATGTTATTTAAAGCATTATTGCTATGTTTTCAATTAACTTCTATCCCTAAAATTCTTGTAAAAAAAACGCTGAGCTTTTAAGGGATATGCGAAAGGTGATTTGGTCACACTCCATCTTCTTAATTTCAATCTATACTTTATTTAAGACATTCAACCAATAAACAAGGGCCCATACAATTTTTTTTTTTTGAAGATTTGTCAATCTATTATATTTTTAAATCATATAATCTTCAGTAAATACAATAAGAATACCTTATAAGGGCATAAAGCTGGTATATTATGAGAACAAAAGTATAGTTACCTTACTTTTCTGAATTTTATTTATTTAATCCTCAATTTCCAATGTAATGTCTCACTATCGATTTTTAAGCATTTCTATGGCTTTTTATGGCTTCATAAGAAATCATTGATTTCCACTTTCAACATAAGTACAATAGTAGTTGGAAGCTAGTTAAAACTATCGGCGATATCATAAAATTGCAGTAGTAGAATACAAAATACGTTACAAAACAAGATCTTGATATTACCAACTCAATTTATATTTAATATCAAATCTTTTATCAAAGATTGTGATTACACAAAAGAAAAATTATATAAATCTGATTTATATAGGGAAAAAATCAATATTCTTCACATGTGACGCGCTTAGTGTAGCAAGGTAAACTTAAAGTTTCATGTGCAATTAGTTTCAAGACAGGTCTCGGCGTGTTCGTTCGTAAGGCCAATATAGTAAAAAATAAAACAATTCAAGTTTTAATAAAATGTTTTCTTAAATGCTTAAATTTTCATAAATAAATTAGAAAAAAAAACATGGTTCAACAACCTTTCGCAAATAATGGTAAGTAATTAAGTTGGTAAATAAATAAATAAACAGGTCTCTTTGAAGTAAATACTTTCACAAGTAAATAGTTACACATTGTTTGATATTTTCAATGAAATCGTGATACGTCAATATTTTCAAGCTTTACTTGGTGTATATTAAGTTTATTAGCTCTTCTTCATATGTTCCACAAGTGTTAAGAAATGTTAAATAAAATTGTTATTTTACAAAGCGTTTAAAATGTCAATCAATTAAGTGGATTTGTTATGTGTTAAAGTAAGTATATGATTACATATAGTCCATAAGTATTCATTATACATATGGATGACACTTTACTTTGTCGTTAGTCTCCCTAGGACCTAACATTTTTAGCTAGGAAGATAACATTTTATATCTTTGCTTTTGAAAAGGAGAAGCAATACAACTGCAAGCAAATCAAAATCCGCCCACTGCCACTTTCTTTTTTCCACTTTTTTACAATCCGTCTAGAATGGATCATAGTATCGTCTTCTTCTTAAGTCCTGTATCCCCTTTTGGGTCCTAGGGCCTCGACAATGCCTACGCGCCATCGTGTGCGGTTTCTGGAAATGTGTTTCAGTTCTCCCCAACTCTTTCCCAGTTGCCGTGCTTCCTTCTCAACTGTTATGCGCCACGTACTCCTAGGAGCGCCGCGTATCCTGCCATCCTGAGTAAGCGGGTTCCATTGCATCGCGTGGTTAGCTATGGACCTGTCACCCTTTCGGAGAGTATGTACAATCCACTGCCACTTTCGTCGTCGTATTGTTGTACCTATAGGTCCATGGCCCGTTTTCTGATGGAGTTGTTCGTTAGAGATACGGTTTGGCCAGAAAATCCTAAAGATATAACGTAAGCATCTATTGACGAACGTTTGCAGCTTTCTCGTGATAGTGGCGGTCACCCTCCAGGTACCACATCCATATAGCAGCACGGATTCAATATTGGAACGGAACAGTCGTAGCTTGGTGGTTAAGCTAATCGCATTGCTACGCCAAACTGTAGATAGCATCCTAAACGCAGATTTTGCTTTACCTATTCGGCTGTCTACATCCAGTTCGGTTCCGCCATCGGTTGAGACAATACTTCCAAGGTATTGAAAACTCTCAACTCTCTCAACCGTTTGTCCAGCAATTCATACATGAGCTGATGAGCTCGGTCCTAGGCTGATCATTTTTGTTTTTGCCGAGTTAATTTTCAGCCCAACGGCGGCTGCTTCTCTCTACACGTTTGCTGTCATTTGGTGAAGGTCCATAATTCTATGTGACAGCAGGCATACGTCGTCGGCGTAGTCGAGGGGTTTGAGTTCAAATTCCTCCGTTTCCTGTTGATAAGGCCGCATTTAGCACGTCACTAATCACCAATAAAAATAATATTGGTGAAAGAATGCAACCTTGCCGAACCCCACTTTGGACTTCGAATTCCTCTGACAGCCTTCCTCTGTCCAATACGTGATATGTGGATCCATCATACGTAGCCTTAATAATTGCTATGAATTTATCAGGATTGCCTCTCCTGCGCAAGGCACGCCAAATAAATTCCCGATTGACACTATCAAACGCCTTTTCAAAATCCATAAACAACAAGGTGAAGTGGCGATCGATATTCAACACATTGCTCGATAATGATCAGCAGGGTTTTGATGTGGTCGACACAGGAGGATCCAGAGCGGAAACCTGCTTGTTCGGCGTCGAGTGTGTCTTCAAGGTGTAATTTGATTCGCTCCAGGATGATTCTAGCAATTATCTTGGCCACAGCAGGCAGCACGCAGATACCCCTCCAGTTTTCGCACTGCATAAGTTTGTCTTTTTTAGGGAGTTTGACGATCATTCCTCTCTTCCACTCATCCGGAAAGCTCTCGGCTTCCCATGTTCTCCCGACAAGTGGGAACAATAGCTCTGCCGATGCAGTTGGCGCAGCTCGTAAAAGCTCATCGGGAATGCCGTCAAGTCCTACCGCCTTATTAGTTTTCAGTGCGGATTCGGGAATTTCTTTCTACGGACACTTCTGTCTGACTTGGGTGAATATTGCTGGCGAATACTCGGTTCAGAACCGAAGCAAAATGCTCCTTCCATCTTTTGAGTTGGTCCTCATCCGATATAAGCAACGAACGGTCTAAGCCTTTCACTGGGTGTTGAGTAGAGCTTCGGCCACCTATAAGCTCTTTGGTGATTCTATAAACGGTTCTGCTGTCGCACCTCACTGCTGCTTCTTCTGCTTCTGTAGCCAGCGCATGGATGTAGTTGCGCTTGTCACGTCGCACGCTACGCTGCACTTCTCTCATCTTCATGCGATAAAGGGACTCTAGCTCGTTCCTCCCTGCTGCTGGAGTTGCTGCAATTCGAGCTCGTAGCTGTTTGCGTTCGTTGAACCTCTTCCAGGTATCCTCGGACAGCCACGCCCTATGGCTTCACTGCGATCGACCGACAATCCTTTCAGCATCTGATGTGAAAACAGTTTTCACAGTATACCAATGATTTTGGATGGTGGCGGGCAGTGTGCTGCTGATTGTTTAAACTCCACGTGAGAGGTGGTCCCTTAGTTCTTGGCGCACTGTGGGATCTTTTAGTCGGTCTACGTTGAACTTAGGTGTTCTTGTATTGTTAGATCTTCGAACGGCAGCAGTGCGTAATCGGACAGTAGCTATCATAGGATGGTGATCTCGTACCAACCCCATATCCGCTCCTCGTCTGTTTCGGACGTCTAGAAGACTACTTCTGAAGCGGCGACTGATGGCAAAATGATCAATTTGGTTGGAGGTTGCTTGCCTGTCAGTTGATACCTAGCTGATTTTATGGCAGGCTTTGTACTCAAACATGGTGCCACCTATGACAAGACGATTTGCGTTGCAAAAGCCAACAAATCTTTCGCCGTTGTCATTGCGGTTGCCTAGTCCGTGCCGTCCCATAACATGTTTGAGCCCTTCGTTGTCGTTGCCTACCTTGGCATTCAGGTCCCCCATCACAATGACAATGTCGCCGTTGGGTGTTGCATTATAAACAATTCCCAACTGATTGTAGAAGGTCTCCTTTACTTTCTCAGACGAACCCTCCGTGGGGGCGTAACACTGTATAATGGTGATGCGACGTACTCTTATCCGGAATCTGGCCGTTAAAATCCTATCACCGTGCGGCTGCCAGGAAATTAAGCATCTGCATGCTGTAGGTGTTAACAGCAGTCCAACTCCATATCCACGGGGGCTTGGGGATTGGTAGTCGCCCGCATCTAACCATCTTGTCTCACTTACCTTCAATATGTCCAGCCTATATCGCAAGTCATGTTCCAGTTGAAGGAATCTGGCGTTCTGAGGTCCTTTACTCTGAGAGTCAAGGAGCGTCTTCACGTTCCAGAAACCAATCTTAGTCCGTGTACAATAGCCAAAGGTCGTCAACGTGTTATTGGTTCTTATCCGAGGCATTGTGTCGGTTTCCGTAGCTTGTTAGTTTCGGTAACGCGGATTGCTGGCCCAGGTTACCTAGTCTAGGCAGTCTCGCACTTGCAATTTTTGCCTGCATGTATAAGGCTTTATACATGTAGTTGCCCGGGGACCACCACGAGGAGGTAAAGCAAGCACATCATTACGAACTTGATGGTTGCTCTTCTGGCCCAATCCATGTTTTGGGCAGTCAGTAGTTTCCCGATCAATCGCCATGCAGATACCCAATCATGCAGTGATCGGTAATTTCACAATCTAAGACATCAGCAGATAGTTTATGTGTAAATTGCATGCCTGTGCTTTATCTGTAATACGAGTTGGTTCCATGATAAGAGATTCCAAGCCTAAGGATGATAAGGATGAAGCCAATAAAGTTGCTGTCTTTATATCTTTAAGAATAGTGTCCAATTGTCCAATAAAAACATTCTTCTTCAAGATATTTTCATGAAAACGATAAATACACAATATAGAAGACTTTTCCCCACTGGAGCTATACGAATTATTGCAGTTGGAATAGATTTCATAACCGGGTACATTTTATGTAACTAGATAGTTCATACTCGTACTACCATATGTCAGTTAAGACAACAAAACCTGCAGTCAAATTGTGAGCATTTAAAGAGCTAAAAAGAATTAAAATTTGCTCTCTTACTACGTATGTATGTTTTGATGAATGAGTGATGTGGATGTAGAAGTTGCATACTTTTGTACGTAAGTTAAGATATTTTTTCATGTTTTTATTTATTATTTTTTTTTTAACAGTTTCAATTTAAATTTTTTAATTTATAAGTTGTTAAGATCTTCAAAGCATCTAACTTTGATAGCAACACCTCCGTCATTCTTACGTAAAAATATTATACTATTTCTTACCTCTATACATACATATATTTAAATTTCTCTTCTATTTTAATTCATTTTGCAGCGTTAAATAATGCTCTTTTTTGAGAAGTTAATCTTTCGTTGATGTCGATTTGAGAGCCATCCTCAGATTCACTTAGCAGTTTCGTTGCTATTTTTTTCTTTCCCTTTATTCGCATAATATTTTCCTTTCACATTGTTTATCTTTTTACCTTCTCCTGTAGCTGAACTATCTTCATTTAATCATATCAATAACTACCAGAAGTCGTGCAACAGTGACTACCTCTACCATTGTGTTTGTAGTTAGCGTATACTATTCCACATTGGAATATATATTTCAGTTCAAGTGAAATATATTTCAGTTCAAGTGAAATATATTTATTTAGAAACATAATCATATATATGTATGTAAAAGTGGAATATTTTTAAGTATTTATTTATTCAGTCACTTTTCACTTCCATTTTTTTTCAAAAATAATATACAAACACAATCCTATTCAAAAAAAACCAAACTTACAAGGAATGGGTAATGGTATCTGAAAATGAGTCTGAAGTACGATAGAAATCTTGCAATGTTGGTGTTCAGATCAAAAAATCCTTCTAGAAACAACATCTTAACACCAAAAAACATATTGTCAATGTTTAAATTCAAAGATATGTTTCAGAATGAACAGCAGCAAAATAGGGCATCGAAAATAAATGATATTGGTTTGTTGTTTAATTATTGATGAATCTAGACATATTGCTTCCAACAAGTACTAAGGAATTGTTATAAGGTATTATTGTACTAACACAAAATGTATTGTCATATGCTTTCTTGATCTCATTGCATGGCATTGCATTCACAGAATTTAGTGGATGCACTGAAATCGAGTTTGGGAAAGTGTTCTAGAAAATATTTATGTAATATTGCACCGTAATGCTATAAGTGTAAAATTTTATCAGGATTGAAGTCCAAGTCTTGCTCATCCCCGTAAAGTAGGCGTGGCATTCCGCGTTTCGATAGAATAATAGTCATAACATTGTAGGAGTTTACACAATGTTGTGTTTTTATAAAAACACCCTTAAAAAGTGGGCGTGGCCAGATAGGATGTTTGCGTGAATTATAGAAAATTTTAAGGCCTATTACTTTGCTTAAATAAAAGTTTTATAAAAGTGGGGGTGGCAATTCCAAAATTTGGTAAACCATTATTTTGCACTTGTCTTATAACCTAGAAATATTAATTTTTAGCCCAATTGCCGAACAAATACCCAAGAAACAGCTGATTTTCAATATTACCGTTATTCGAATTTTTCGTGAAAAACGTGGTATGCCACCTCATAGCATATGCTCAAACTAACCCACACATCAAATTTTATCGAAATCGTTATAGCCGTTTTAGGTTTAGGTTAGAATGAAAATTCAAATTTTACCTCTATGGAATATCCCACAGACCCTATATATGAAGTTTGAAGTAAATCCGTCCAGCCATTTAGGCTGTAGTCGAATATACAGACAGACAGACGGAATTGCCGGACCTACTTTTTTGGACTTCTCCATCATAGTAATGACAAGTTTGATTAAAATCTCGAGTTCGATTTTTTTCACGATTGCAATACTTGCCCTATAGGTAAGTGCAAGTAAAAATCGCTTCAATTTATAATAAAAGACATATTTCCGCATATAAAGCACTTAGGCTTGGCAAAGCATAGAACATATCAGAGATTCAGGTTGAAAAAAATCGGGCAAAGATCCCATCAGGATTTCCACTGTACAGCCCAGCCCTTTATCCATTTGCAAGTCCTTAACTTAATTAATTTAATATTTAACGCAACAGGTCGATGGGACCTAAGGCCTAGCTTCTCCCAACCATTCGTGTTGTGCGTGTGATATTCTTTACACGAATGGATATGGCTTAACTGTTTAATGTCGCGTTCGAGGGACAATTTATTACTTGAGAAGCTTTCTCATGACAAGTTATACTTTCGGATGTTTGTCAGACGATCGCGAGAGGTGCGGCCGTAACTATTAGGTGTTTTGGCTGGGTTTCGAACCTCAAAGCTCTTGCTCCATAGTCCAAGGCACTAACCACTAAGCCACGGCGCCTTCTAGTCCTTAACTTAAGATATGAAAAAGAAGGGTCCTGTAATTCTTTTGTAACAAATGTCTTTGAACGCAGATTTAAATGGAATTGTAAATTAACAAACCAAATTATTATTACTTGAATTCACCAAATATTCTTTATTCAGTATGTCCTTTCTATAGTGAGGTCCTATTTAAAAATAATTGTATTACATACAAATTATTTACATATATATTTTATTTTATTTGTCACAGCGCAAACGCATGTGGTTGTTCTAGACAAAACTGGAAGCAGATCTTTTGGAATATGTATAGTAAGAGGAGAGGTACGAATCTGAAAAGCTTTAGAGTACGTTTTTAACAGTTTTGTATTTTTTATGCATTCAAGGTAAAGGACTCACCAAACTCAAAAACAACGGGAATATTTATCAAAGGGATCGTTCCTCAAAGTCCGGCACATAGTTGTGGCAAATTAAAGGTACTTCTACATCTTATGATTTTTGTCAATTGTAAATGATAATTTACTAGTAGCCACAGATTCTGAACTTACATACATACACATGTACCTACAACTTATTTGTTTTAAATATCTACATGTATAGTAGAATTTGTATATTCCAGTATACGATTGACGGGAAAGTTTTTTGGTTGCATGTTTTTAATTGCAAAGAAGACATATGCAACTGTAAAAACGAGTAATTCAATGACTACATTTTTGTGAACTAGAATTTTTTTTATTTATTAATTATGTTATGTGCTGACATAACATCTAGTTGCAGATTTGAAATACTAAGGAAACAGCTAATCAGATAATTACGTGTCGAGTATAATCGGAACATACTTACGTGAGTATGTTATTACATGACACTCATTGGCATTAAAAAATAAAATAAAAAGCATTAAGCACAAGGAAATTCTTAGGTATTTAGGCACATCTGTTATGTATATGACAGTTAGAAGAGTACAATATATGTATGATAAAGCCAAAACTCTTTACTTTATTCATATTGCACTTTACTTGACAAAAAGCCATGTAGATAAATACTGAGTCGTGTAGAAGAACCACGTTTTGGGAAAACTGCTTAGAATCGTAATTTACTAATACCCAACTTACATATGTACATAATACACTCGGTTTATGTTTATCTCTAATATATACAAGACTTACTGATGTAGGCCAAGTACAACCCAGCCGCCTACATTATTTTTATATCCCATCCTAGAGGTATATTAAGTTTGATACATAGTTTGTAACACAGAAATATAATATACATACATGTACATACATTTATACATGTTATGTTATGTACATATGTTTTTTTTAAGATTTAATTGTAAATGTAACATATTTTTACAGGTAGGTGACAGAATTCTTTCACTTAATGAACAAGATGTGCGAAATGCAACTGAGCAGAATGTTATCGATCTAATTAAAGATGCAGGAATGAAAATCAATTTAGAGATTCAAACATTTGACCACGTATAAGTATTTACTAGACCTTTCCCAATATTTTTTAATTGTTGCAATTTTAGAAGCAAGATGATGTTCCAAATATTGTGCTTAAACCTGTTAAGCAAAAATCAATTGAAAATGGAATTTCAGCGAAAAATGAAAGCCAACCATCAGGTTTGGTCATTTTGTATTTTAATATTGTAAACTATACCTAGTTCACAAATTTTATATCTAAAATATGTGTATATATACAATACCGAACATTCGATCGGGAATGTGTAAAACTTAATTAATGCGCTCAATCACTTCCAGTGTCGGTACTATAGTAAATATGTGAAACTATATTAAATTTGAATTTTACCACAAAACTCATAGGTCGCCCTACTAATAAACCACTGATGCCCAAAGATCTGATAAAATCATCCCCAGTTTCGAATACCACTACTTCTAATGATGGCGACGATGAAGAAGATACAAGGGATATGATGGGTCGCATGTATACCGAAGCTGGATTCGAGGTAAATCTTTACACCGCTTTTGAAAGATATAACTAAATGCTCCTTCATTATTAGATTGACAGAGCGTCTGCGGGAAATTGTAAACTGAATAAACTGGAGCAAGAAAAAGATAAAGAGAAACCAGATGAGTTTGGTTACACAATGGGTAAAATCTGTTATATTTTATATCAATACATTATATGCACATATGTATATGTTTATTGACTGAATATTCTACGATTTTTGTATATATTCTCAGTTCAATTTAGAAAATGATTTAAAATCTTGTTCCAGTATATTATGACTTTTATTCTTTTATTTTTATTTATTTTTTTTTTTTTTTTTAATTCATTTTTGTTTATTTATTCATTAACTCTTACATGCTAGACAAAATTGTTTAAAACTAGCTTAACTAACTTGACTATGTTATGACTAACTTACTGTCCCTATGCGGGCGCTCTAAGCTAAACTTAATGCTTAACCTATGTCTTTCGACGTATCCTAACTAAACAATGAATTGTTTCTTATTTTTTTATTTATTTACTTAATTCTACTTGTAACAAAGAAAATAATTCAAAGAAAAACTTTGTAAACGAACATTTTTTTTGTTTTTATATATATAAAACTTAATTCTACCTTAAAATAAATTTAAATCTACTTAACCTACTTAAGCTAAAAACGTAATTAAATACGTTCTTTTTTTTTTGTATTTTTTATATTTTTAATTTTTTTTTTTTTTTTAGCCAACTGCTGCTTTTTTTTTTTTATTTTTTTATTTTTTTTTTTTTTTTTTTTATTTTTTTTTTTTTTTTTTTTATTTTTTTTATTTTAGTTTTTTTTTTTTTTTTTTTTTTTATATAAGCCGACTGCTGTGCTATAAATATATAAATAAAACTTATGTCTACACCACAAATCTAGACCTACAACTACCTTAGAACTATGTAAGCCGGCCAGGCTAGTTATAAAAAAAATAAATAAAATGGCCAGCTTGCCCTACAAGGGCTAGCCAGGATTAAGAGGGATCGACGAGGGAGTTCCCTCTTCGTAAAGCCACCAAAACTTTTGGTGCTGCCGTTTTACGTCTTTTATATCTCGCCCCGATACCGACCTACTGAATCGGAGACGATCCTCAGTTGTCTGTGCTACGCCTCGGTCGTAGTTGAGTCGCCTATCCACAGCTTTTCTGGCGACGTGGTAGATTAACGGCGTACCCGTTCTTTCTTGTACCAGACCTTGTCTATCGAAATAGAGGAACGCCTCTGGGGGGACAAAGCCGTTAAGGCGCACTCTCTCGTGGTACCTATCATTGGGGTAGTAAGCCCCAAAGATCAGGCTATTGGTCGAGTTCATTGCTCTTGCAATATGACCGCGAATCAACTTGACCAGGAAATTGTCCACTCTGATCAGATTCGCCCTGTTATAGAGGACCTCATTAGAGTAGAATTTTTTGTACTCGGACTCTGGTGTTCTGTATAAATGAAGGCAAGCCCGAAGACAAGCCCTCTCAAACACCCGAATCCTTTCCATCAAGCTTGCTCCCACGTTGAACCACACCGGACAGCCATAGGTAAGCATTGGCCGTATGAGGGCCGTGTAGCAGATTACCTTCACCCTCGCATCGAGTTGGCTGCTATAAAACAGTCTCCTTGTGAGGGCAAAAGCAGCTCGGGCTCTGGCCAAAGCAGCATCTATATGTTTGTTAAAATATAGATACTGGTCTAGCCAGATCCCAAGGTACCTGACTACACTTCTACTCGCCAATGGACGTCCGTTAGGTCCCACGATAGAGAACTTTCGCCAATTCTTTCTGGTGTCCCTTGAGGCCCCAGATAACGGCGTTCTGAACAGGATGGTTTCCGATTTCTGGAAGTTGATCTTTAACTTCCAGTCATCGCAATATCGCTGGATATTGTCGAAGTCACGTTGCAAGAGAGTTGCAATGACCTCGACCTTAGGACCTGACCTGTACGCAATCAAGTCGTCTGCGTACGCAATAGCGTGGTGAAGAGAACCTATCAAATCACTTGTGTAAATGTTGAAGAGGATAGGCGAATTAACCGCACCCTGTTGCAGACCGTTTTTAATTTGAAACGTACCAGCAGAAGTCACGTTGCCATTTTTCACAACGAACTGTCTACTGGTGAGCATATTGCAGACAATGTACAGAAGTGGTTTGCTGATACCCAGCCTGCTCAACTTGTAGAAGAGCCCCTCCAACCATACGGTATCGAAGGCTTTCTCCAAGTCAACCAGGCAGGCACCCGTGCATTGATTCTTGCTTTTATTCCATTGGACGTCCGACACCAGTTTAGACGCGGCATGTAGGGTATCATGCCCCGCCTTAAAACCGAATTGGTTGTCCGGAATTATGTGTTTGTCCTCAACCCACTTATTCAGGGCTCTATGAATAACTTTCTCGAATACCTTGCTGATGTTCGGAAGGAGACTTATCGACCGGAGATTTGCCGGATTGGAGGTGTCTTTTCCCCTTTTGGGAATGGGCTGCACCACTGCTGTCTTCCAATGCGCCGGATAATGTGCATTATTCAGCGCATTGTTGAACAGGGTGGTGTATATGTCTACCGCTTCTAGAGGGAGGTGTCTGAGCACAATGTTCGGAATTCCGTCGATTCCCACGGATTTCTTACTCCTCAGTGAGACGAAGATCGCTTGGAGTTCTACCTTCGATATGAACGGGGGGTGAACCCTGTCATTGGCGATGGCATTGTTTGCCATGTTCCCTTCATTGAACACGGTGAAACCAGTGTTCTCAGATCGCCATTCCTGCATATCATTTCGAAGGTAGAAGTTGTGCACAAGGACGCGATTTTCCAGGTCATGGTTCGGGCGAACGCTATCATTCACCTTGTACACTTCCTGGAAAGTCGCTCCTATAGCCTCTACTTTCTCCTGCGGATCTTCTATCACAAAGAAGTCGTCATCCTCGACAGCGTTATCTGGATCTATGCCTGCTGTTGTAAGAATTCGTTCGTTGTTCGTTGTTCGGGGTATCTTAAGACACGGAAGGTCGTTGATGTTCTTTCTCCGAAACACCTTATTGATCTGCGGGAACATGCTTGGATTATTGGCTCTTATGGCCGAAATCTTCCCGTTCCAATGCGCATTAACCGTCATTCTATAGTTCTCTTTGATCAATTTTTGGAGATTTTTAATCAACGACTTCAGTGTCCTAACCTCCGAGTTGTGTCTGTCAGCAAACTGCCTGTACAAGGTTTTTAATCTCGACAGGAGTCTACTTTTCTGTCGGTGTAGTGCGTCGATTGTCGCGTTGCGGAATATGTCGGCGTTGTCAGCGTGTTGATACCGAGGTATCGTACTGTCCATCGTTCGTTTGATTGTCTCGTCCAATTGTCTCAGATATCTGTCAATCTCCTCGTTTGACAGGTTCCTGTTGGACGGTGGGTAGAGCGAGTTCGAGGAGAGTGCTCTAGTCAGTACTCGGGAGAAGCGAGTCCAGCGCGTCCTACTGTAGTTGTAGGTGTGCGTTTGAACAAACTCTTCCAGTTCCGCAATCTCGTTGGGAATCGTTATTTCGGCACTAAGTCCGCAATGGTCACTGTCGTACACAAAAGTGTGCAAACAGTTCATCGTTTGTCGGTCCGTGTCGGTCAGTTGTAGCCGTACGTCGAACAGCATAAGATCCAGATAAGAGCCGCCTCTGGGAAGGGACGGAATGTCCGATGCTTTCACATCGAGTCTAAACTCGACATTGTGCTGACCCCACCAATTGAATAGTAGGTTCCCTCTAGGATTTGGTGTGTTATTTCCCCAATCCCTATGCTTCGCGTTCAAATCTCCGGCCATGAGATAGTAATTCTCCTCCGACTCCAGCCTTAGGCATCGGAAAAGTGATTCGAGCTCTGAAATAAATAAAGAAGGTTGAGTAGCTTCAGGTGCATAGACCGAGACCACGTACATCTTCTTTCCACTATGGAGAGGGATGCACACGATGCACGCTTCCAGCACCTGGAACCTTCGCACTTCACCACTGTACACTGTCTTGTAACGTAGCTCTTTACGTACGAAGATCGCGACACCACCTCCTTGGGTGGAGTTGGGCCGGTCTCTTCTTATTATATTATATTTATTGTTCCTTAATTTATGTCTCTGAGTTAGCTTAGTTTCGCTAATCAGAAGCAAATCAGGATTTTTATCGTCTAACAACCTAAAAAGTGAGTTCCTACGTTCTATCCTTATCAGTGAATTCACATTCACCGCAAGGATCTTTAAGGGAGTCTCCGCCGTGGTACCCATTACGACTGGAGGTGCGCTAGGCCCGGCAGAAGCGCGTAGATTTGGTCCACCCGCGTCGCCTGCTCTTGTATCTGACGTTGTAGCTGGCCCATCTGCCCTTGAATTGAGAGCAAGATAGCCATCAGGTCAGTTTGAGCCTCAGGTGCTTTAGGCACTGACGCCTTTGGAGCAGCCTTTGGCAGTTGTTTTTGCGTCTTGCCCTGACCCGACGCCATTTGGGCGTAGGTCAACTGGGGTGTGACGGCTTGGGAAATTAGAGCGGGACCAGGTGGACGTTTCACCTCGATCTTCTGCTGACGAACCAGATTTACTTTCTTTATGAACTGGAACTTAGGGCAACCCCGATAGTTAGCGGTGTGCCCCGTGTTCCTGCATAGAGCACACGAGAGTTGCTCCTTGTCAGCGGCCCTATCCTTACCTAGAGGGCAATCTTCTGCCTTGTGGTCTTTACTGCACTTGACACATCGAGGCTGCATGTCGCAGTTCGACGCGGCGTGCCCGAACCTCTGGCAGCGAACGCATTGTAAAATGCTTTCGCTCCTTCTTAATTTATCCCACCGTACAACCTGGTGGTCGAGGACTTTAATGCCTCTTAGACCATCCAGTTTGCTGCTGGGAGACAGCTGGACAAGGAAGAACGGTAACTTCCGGTTCTCCCTCTTCGCCTTTGCCGTGATAAAAGGCTTGACCCCTACGAAATCGAGGCCGTCGCACTTTTTATCTTTCAGCAACTTAAGGATCTCCTCCGGCTCGGTAGACGGTTCCAACCCCTTCAAAAGCACCGTTTGGAGCTTTTCCCCTTTCGGGGTGAAGGAGAAGAACTCCGTCGTCGAGTCCCTCAATAAATTTTTAATTTTATGGTAATCAGTTAAATTTTCACACTGAATAGCGTGCCTATCATTGGAATACCTAATTATGGTAAATCTATTGCCTATGGCCGACTTACATAGCTCCTTTGTCTCTTTCACCTCCAACTTGTATGTGTTGATTGGTGGCACTCGTTGTTTTGTTGTCTTCTGTTGCTGTTGTTGATGCTGTTGTGTCTGCTGCTGCTGTTGTGTCTGCTGCTGCTGTTGTTGAAGTGACTGCTGCTGTTGTCTCTGCTGCTGCTGCTGTTTCTGCTGCTGTTGCTGTTTTGGCTGCTGCGCCTTCTGCTGCTGTTGCTTTGGCAGCTGTTGCTTTTGCTGCTGAACTTGTGGGGTCTTTTGTTGTTGCTGCTTGGTTTGCTGCAGCTGTTGCCCTTGTTGTTGTTGTTGATCTTTCAGCTGCTGGCGTTGCAGCTGTTCCTCCCGTTCTTTCTCTCTTCTAGCCATCTGTTTGGCTTTAATCTCGTTGACCTTTTGCTGTAGCAGTTGTATGCTACAGCAAAGGTTTTCAAGTGTCTCATCCTCGTCTTCTGATTCTGAGGACGCTAGTTTGGCGAAGGTATTATTGTCGCCCATGTACCGCCCTTCCCCACCGTCGGAGACGTATGGGTAGCTTTCTTCCTCGTCTGTTGATTCTAGCTGCATTTGTGTTTTCGTTGGCGCCCCCCCCTGTGCTTCTGCAGGCAGCTTCACTGCAGAGCGTGTCAGAGACGGGCGCTTTACCAAATTGGGAGATGGCTTTAGCTTCCTCCTCCTCTTCACCGTACCTTCTGATGCTACGACGGCTGAGTAGCCAGATGTGGAAGCCGTATTATCATCGGCTGATGTTGTTTGTTTGTCCGCTTTTCCCGCTATCGGGATTGCGGACCGTTTGTTTGCGTCCATGACGCCACACACTCACTTTAATTGTTTATTTGTTTATTTTTCACAGTTTATGTATTATTTATTATTAAATAAAAAAAGTACTATTAATGTCACTCGCTGGAGTTGAACCAGCGTATGTACGGTCACTGGTCACAAACACCTCCACTGCGCCACTGGGGCTCTTAAAAATCGATGTGCTTTACGCGTACTTAATGGGATCACTCGAACACTGCGAGAAGCCGAAACACGTCTTGCCACGCTGATGGTCTGTGAACGACTGATTATTTTTATTTATTATTGGTCTGTCATGTACTGACACTTACAATTGCTGCCAATGAATGACGCGTACTTTCTGCACCAAAATTCGTAGATTATGGAATTTCAAGGAGTAGGGATAAAATTCTTTCAAAGAGTGATACAATCACAAAAAATTAAACGAACGCGAAAGCTGCGATGTTTAACCATATTTTAGAAGTCAAAACCAAACATATGCAAATACACAAACAACGAAAAATTACGTACAGGGATCTGACAGATTTGTAAGCTTGTATAAATCAGTGCAAACTGCACTAAGATTCGTTGCATGAAACTTTTGCGTACTCGAATAGGATTTGGTAATTTTTAGTAGATTTTCGTGAAAATTCGTTATCTTGCGAAATTACGCGAACAGAGCTACTATCTTACAACGCTAAATTGTCAGTTCACACAGTTGTTAAATTGTCCCATTTTTTCTTTTTTTTTTTCCATTACAGAGCACACAAAACACTACGTCTTAGTGTAAACTCGCACTATCGCTTAACGCAACTGTTTTTTGTTGCGCAACTATGGAATCATTTACCGATATTCTATCTCATAGACTACTTTAAATTGACATTTCATTTCATTGCAAAACTGATTAAATTTGCATGTGCAGCTTTAACTTGACTCATTACCAAACTAGGAAGTTTATTAAACATCTATTTAATTTTGCGAATAGCATATTTTATGAAGTTTTCTTGAACTCTTCTTAAACGAACGACGTGAATAACATATAGTGATAAGCATGTTGGATAAAAATTCTAAATATAGTTTGACTAATATAAGTAGCTTTAAAGCTAAAAACCATTGAAGACCATCAATTAGAACTTGTTCCGATTCATGTTTTAGATTACACATTCTTCCAAATGACATCACGAATATTGAAGTCACCCAATATACAAATCAATTGAGTGGCATCAAGACGAGCAACGACACTACTAACATTATTGGAGTAACGTAAGAAACAAAAAATCAATGCACACACACATTTTTGTTCTACATCAATCGTTCGATGCTCTATTATTATTTTACCTACTTTGCAGCCGAGATGAGACAGCTAAACATTTTGATTTCTAAATTTGATTTAGTGATTAAACGTCGGTCATGTAAGGATACTACGAATGCAGGGACATGAGGAGAGCAGATCTTGAGCTTAATAGAAAAAATGTCATCTGTGTCGACCTACCACTTCAACGATCGCTTATAATTTGAATTTCAGCGTTCTCCATCCATCAAAATTGCTTCCACTCCTATGAAGCATCTTTTCGTGTACAGCCAGTGTTGAGCATCATGTCTAGCTATTTTAAACGACTGATTCTCAATTTTTTGAATAGGTCGATGTCGCATACAGCCCGTGTAGTTCGTCGTCGAATCTCCTTCTCCAAAGCCCGTCAACACAAACGGGATCAAAACTTGTACGAAGGATTTTCTTTTGAAATGGCAAAGGTTATCTTCCGCTTTAGATTGAGTCCAAGCTTTAGCTCCATAATGCAGAACTGGAATGATCAAAGTCTTATACTGAATCTCCTTTAGTTGTTCGAGATTGCCTTCTCAGGCCAAGAAACAGCGATTGCCAAGAGTTATTCTTTGCTCAATTTCTGCTGAGATGTCATTGTCAGAGTTTAGGGCAGAGCCGAGGTAGACAAAGTCTCTTACTATTTCGAAGTAATCACTGTCGACTATGACGTTCTGTCCAATTCGATCTTGTTTTGCCCTCATTTGTCATTAAACCCATTTTTGCAGCTTCTGTTTCCATAATGCCAATAATGTCAATATCGTCGGTATTCACTTTTTGAAAAATTGTGCCTCAGACGTTGACTTGTAAGTTTCCCACAATCCTTTTAAGTACGCGTCTCCTTGTCTAAGTCCTTTTTGACACCAAATGTCTCAGTGAGTTAGTTATCGACCTTGATGGAGCAGTGAGTGTTCTGCATTGTCATTAGACATGGCTGAAGAGGTGGTGAGTATCAATTTGGACTTTTGGATCTGTTGAAGTGTGAAAATGTGATCGATTGTTCCTGGGCTGAAACCGAACCGAAACCACGTGCACACAGTATTACAGATAAGATCTTGTATGCTTAGTTCAAGAGACTAATACCTCTATAATTGGCTCTCCTCTCTCTATATCAGCGGGTTTCGTTTCTTATGGATCGGGCAAACGATGCTGAGATTCCATTCCGCAAGTATGCACTCATTTGAGCAAATTTTTGAGATAAACTGTTGTATGCTCTCTACCAAGTCATCTCCAGCTGCTTTGAACAACTCGACCTATAGGCCATCATGTCCAGCAGCCTTGTTGGATTTGAGCTTGGATATTTCTATCCTTACTTATTTTTGGTCAGGTGGTCCGAAGTTTTGGCTATCATCGTCTATGTTGAATGGTTCATTCATTAAGAGATCTCGGAATACCCGAAAGCTTGCAGCTCTTTGACGTTACATCTTCTTACAGTAATTCTTCTCTGCTGTAGCGCCTAGGATATCCGCATTTATACCTTGGTTGTAACAAGGTAATGATCCGAGTCGGAAAGTTCGGACATCCAGAATACTGGAGTCTTACGTCGTCCTTTCCTATTTTGGCGTTAAAATCGCTCAATTATTTGATGTCACAGCTCGTCGCATCGAACTTCCTGGATGGCGATGATATCTGCTTTGTACCAGGGTAGGGCTCCGGGTAATTCTTCGGCTGCACGCGGTCTGTTAAGTGGTCGAACATTCCATGTTTGGATCCGAAGGTCATTGTCCTTATTTCGGTTCCCAGGGTCGTCGACAGTAAGATTCTCCATATCCGAAGCTTGTAATGGTTTCTAGACTACCATGTTTTCGGGGTTGGAAAGCTAACCCTACGCACAGGCTGGAGGGCCAGTTCGATTTTTTAGTCCTAGAACAAGCGGCCGGATTCCGTGGTGACAATAACCCCCTTCCGGGATAGGACTGCTACCGTTGGTCTAATAAGGGTTCATTTTCCATCGACTCTTATCCAACACCCTGGCTCAGTATTGGCGATCCCTGTAAACTAAGCGTTCATATATGACGAAGCGGCTAACGTAGGAATATCACTTATAGTTAGATCTAACTGGAACTAGTGGACGCCACCGTTGACTCCGCTATCGTCTGAAACAAAAGGAAGTGCCTTAGTGAGAAGTCACTTCTGCCCCCTCTCGTCTCCTACCACCAACGACTTTCTAAAGGGGTTGGATACCATATGTCCAATCACGGTACTAGTTACTCGACGGTTACGGTTGATAACGAGATTTGTTGTATTGACTACAAGCGTTGCATATAAAACGTTTTTTTCTACAAGTTACAATTTTTAACTCCCAACAGTATGCAATGATCATTAGTCTCAGAATCTTTGTCAATGTACCTATATAATATGTTCAAGGTGTTGCAAGAAACATCATCCAATCGGAAGATGCTATAATTATTGCAAACGGCAAACGGTAAATATCAATTCTACTTGGGCATTTGTGAAGTAAACAGTTACAAAATACACCTCAACAAACGTTGTACTCCTAAAGAACAAGAAATAATAAAGCAGAACCAAAGTTTTTCATTCATAAACAAAGTTATAGCCAATAAACATCGGGTAACAACTTTTGCGCCACCTTGTATAACATACACGAAACGAAACAGGTTAACAAACCTGTGAACATTGTTAGAGGCAGTTGTCAGACTGCGAAGAAAAGGATGAAATACTGTTTGGGAGCTAAGTGAAATACGTCGCAGTGTACGGATTTAAAAAAAAATAAAATTGTACTGCTTTTAGTTCTCAGAAGCCCAGATATGAAATTTCATCCTCCTAGCTCAAAATTTAAGACCCAAAAACTGGTGACATACGGACGGACGGATGGTTTTCGTTTTCTCTATTGATGCTGATTACGAATATATATACTTTATAGGGTCTATCTCCATTATTTTTTACATTTTTGTTACACATTACATATATATCAAACTTAATATACTCTTAGGATAGGGTATAAAAAGATTTCTATCACGTATTCAAATTTCATTAAAATCAGAGAATGATCTCTTCTTCTTAGTAGTTTAATAGCATAACATTCTTTATGTTTTGCCTTCGGGTAAATCTCTCTTCAAGTATACGAAATAAAGCTAAACTTAATTTTGTCACTTGATTCTTTCTTATAGCAAAAATAAAAAAACGATATTCCAATCTAAAAGATCTAAAAAGAATTGAAGTCGAAAGGCCGCCGAATACAGACCTTGGTTTAGCTCTAGCCGGACATAGAGATAGGCAGAAAATGGCTTGCTTTATTGCGGGTCTACATCCTCAAGGCTTAGTTGCAAAAACTGAAATGAAACCCGGCGACGAAATATTAGAAGTAAACGGCAATGTACTACAAAACCGATGTCATTTAAATGCTTCTGTGGTATTTAAAAATCTTCCTGGAGAGAAACTTGTCTTTATTTTGCACAGGTATCAATGCCAGCAAAAAGCTGCATTTGCCTTCATTACTGAAATATAATTTTACATTTTTAGGAGAAAGGCTAATGATGAAGGTATATCAGTAAAACCATTTACCAGGTTTGCTCCGATAGTGGATGAGGTATCAAAATCCGATTAATTCTTTATATTATAAATTTAAGGTTTCAATCTCTCATAGACTGAGTATCTGTTTACGGCGTATAAAAACGTAAAATCGGTTAAGGTTCAGAAAGCTGGATGCTTAGGACTAATGATAATTGAGGGTAAACATATTGAAGTTGGACGTGGCATATTTATTTCTGACCTTAAAGAAGGTTCAAATGCGGTAGAGGTATCATGATGGCTTGTTATTATCAGAGACTCAATTTAACTTCATTCATTTCAGGCTGGGTTAAAAGTAGGAGATCTTATATTGGCTATTAATAAAGATATTATCGTTGAATCAAGTTACGATGAGGTAAATAAAGACGTGAACAATAGTTTTTTCATACATCATGTTCGAAAGTTTCCGTAGGCCGTTGCAATTCTGAAAAGAGCCGAAGGTATAGTTTCTCTTGTTATGTGCAGTCTAAAGAGTGAAGAACAAATAAAGAAAGAACAAGCTGCTGAAAAAGAGAAAGAGGAAGAAAAGAAAAAGGGTAATATCAACTTAATAATAGAGAAAACCCCGTATTAACCCAATATTAAATTTAATTTTTTTTAGCTAAAGAAACTAAAGAAGTTAAAGAACCGGAAAAGCCAGTGGATCCCTCTGTTGTAGAAATCACTACAAATAAGAAGATTATAATTGAAATAAATGCACAGAAGAAACCATTGGGTTGCATTGTAACTGGAGGCAAAAACAATTATGTCAAAGTAAGTTATAAACTAATTTTACTTTAATTTAATTTTCAAACCATATTTCTTAAATTTAATCATCTCTAGTTAGCATTTTATATTTTGTACATTTTGGAGAGACAATTTAATAGCACATGCAATTTTTAAAATTTTGTCAAATTCCATGTACCCACAAAAAAATTATTGCTTTTTAAAATCAAAATTTTTCAAATTTCTTTTTCTTTTCTTTTTTTATAAAACTCTTATCTCTAACAAATTTTCTAAAAATTATATTAAGTAATTTTTCACGTACGATTAAGAGAAGTTTCAGTAAAAGTCATTTTTTGTCAGACAACATGGACCAAAAAATAAATTAAATGTACAAAATTACTCTTAGAAAATGTGATTATGGTCCTGAAAAGTACATTTTTGGAACCATTTGGCGCCTCAATTGAAGTTGAACACACTTTTGGGTGCATTTGAGTGCATTTCGGACGGTAAATTAACAACTTTAGGTGACATCCATGGCGTTGGTAAGAACACTATAGTTAAGATCACATCTGCCATGAACGAATTACGCTGATTTACAGACGTAAGCAACATTATTCAGCAATTTAATTTGAAAATCGGGGCATCTACAATTGACAAAATTCTAATTAAGATAGCCATAGATTTAGGTGCTATGTGTCCATAGACATATGTATGTAGATGGTATGCTATTTGTTCACCGTAAGGATTAACATTCTATAAACTGTATTATATATTCTGTATACTGTGTGCGGATCAGACTTTACATTTTATTGTGAGTCGTAATTGAAGTGGGAGTGTCCCTGAGGCAAGGGTATTGCGCAATAGCATCCTGAATCAGAAATGGAAGTGGATGGAGGCCACTTGAGGATTCTTAAAAAAAAACTTGACTGTTACTACCTATAGCTCCAAGTGTAAACATTTACTGCTTTTCACTTCGTCTACACACCACATGACACCTCCCTCATTTTATGGTGATAAGATGGGATAATGCAGAAAAATATTTAGATCATTAAGCCTTTAGAAAACCCTTGAATTTTGATCATTTTGGGACTTGCTTTCTTCACCCAATATTGAAAAATGAAATCACTTAACCGACATTGAGACATTGTTTCATAAAAGCAACGTCTCACTGTCAGTCATTGTACTGTTAACCGATCAAAATTGTTTCACTGTTTTTTATTTTTTTAAAACCTAAAATAAAACGTACAGAAACGCTAAAATCCGTCTGGAACCCCTTCCTCCCTATTATGTTTGGCTACCTCTCGGGTATCGAAAAAGGAACTTTGGGTAAACAAAAAAGGGCAATCCGAAAATTTTTATTGCCTTTTGACTTTTGATGCAAATCTTGCTTCAAGCCAACACTGATGGTGTGTACTCTACTTTACAGTCGTCTTATATCAACACTACCTGCCATCAGAATTTCCTGTTATTTATTTTTTTTTAAATGCATTTTTATTTATTAATTCATTAACTCTTACATGCTAGACAAAAATGCTTAAAACTAGCTTAACTACCTTATACATATGTATATGTTATACTAAGCTACTGGCCCTACTGGCGGGCGTTCTAAGCTAAACTTAATTCAAGAGTTTCCTGTTATCTACACACTCCTATGAACCAGCAGAATTTTTTGGGATAAGAGGGCATACATTTAACTTATTTATTTGGTTTTTCTTTTTATTATAGACTGGGTGCAATATTACACACATTTATCCTGATGGCGTCTTTGCTCAAGACAAACGGCTTAATATATTTGATCAAATTATTGAATTCAACGGTGTACCTGTTAATTGTGCTGAATTGACTACGTTAAAAGTTCACCAACTTTTCCATTTAGCGTATGAAAAGGTAAATGCAATTCTCAAGATATTACTTAACTCTTGGTGTGTATTTTTGACTCATAAATTTTCATAAATTTGTGTTCACCACAATTTGTGTGCTTTCAGGTAACACTCTTAGTGTGGAGAAATGACCCTCCCGAAATCGACACTCTTAAAATAGAGTTCGTGAAGAAAGCAGGAAAAGAATTGGGTATATCGTTAGCACCTAATGCAAAAGGAGCTACAATTTCTGAAATTGTATGGTTTGATTTGAATCTACATACAAACCTTTGTAAAAATTATGAATTTCCTTAGACTTCAGCTGGATATGCTGACATTGACAATAAACTTCAACGGGGTGACATCATTACCAAATTTAATGGCGATTCTCTGGAAAATAGTTCGTTTGCAGAATGCTACGCTTTGTTCAAAAGTGCAAATGGTAAAATAAGCCTAGAAGTTATAAGACCTAAACCAACTGAAAGGCAAAAGTAATGTAATAAAGAATACTTTGATTATTCATTAAAACAGAGAGAACAAAAATGGATTTTTTAAATTATTTTATTTAACGCAATATAAGCACAATTTATAAAAACTCATATAACATTCCCTGTCGTTGGTATTTCTTATTCTGATTTTAAAATAGAAAATTAATATTTCGAGGACATCAAAACATCATTGTGTGCACATACATACATATGTATGTATATAACGGCATCACATTTTCAACTAACCAAATATTGTCAGATATATATATAAACATGAAGTTCATGCCTTGTTAATCGAAGAGTGTAAGTCAAATTTATTATTGATAAATAAGTGTTTACAACAAAACAGATTATTAAGATCAATTATTTAGATATCTACAATTCACTCATAAAATGTAAGTTTTCTTAAGGGCTAAAATATAAAGTGGCATAAAGAGAAATATTGAAAACATCGACATAAGGAAAGGGCGTAGTCGTTTTCCATATTATTTGATAACAAGGAGAAATAATCAATATAAACCTAATAAAGTTCACATTAAAATATATTCGAAAGAAGTATAAAAACGAATCAGTGTGAAAACGAATTAGTTTAGTTTTGAGCTAGGACGATAGAATATTATATCTGGGCCACTTCACTATTTTATACGAAATATAATTGAAATTTAAAAATTGCACTAAACAAAATATTTAGGTACATACATACATACATGTATGTCCACTTTTTCATCAAATCAATAATTACATTACCCCTGATTTTCGCGAGTTATATTATATACCTTGCAATATGGCATATTATAAAAATTACTCGTGGAAACCACAAATAGTATTCTCTGAACAATAGCATTCCTTGTATTGCTCAACTTATTACTTAAAAGGTCTGTTCTCGTCCTTTCTGCACCAAAATTCGTAGATTGTGAAATCTCAAAGAGTGGAGATAAAATTCTCTCAGAGAGGTAAATTCACAAAAGACTATACCAACGCGAAAGCTACGAAATTCGCCCACTTTTTAGGCGTCAAAAGCAAATGTATGCAAATACACAAACAACAAAAAATTTCTTACAGGTATCTGACAGGTTTGATAGATTTCGTAAATCAGTGCAAAGAAATTTCCTTCACTAAAATTCGTTGCATGGGGAAATATTTTACTGTCTTGTGAGCGGTCTCTTCTACGAAAAACTACGAAACTTTTGCGTACTCGAACAGGATTTGGTGACTTTTATATAATTTATGTATTTTAAATTTTGTGTTTCGAAAACGCCGGGGCGCCGTAGCTCAGTGGCTAGTGCGTTGGACTATGGAACAAGAGGTTCGAGATCGAATCCCAGTCGGGGAACACCGAAAAGTTTTTCACGGCCCCATCTCTCGCGAGCGTCTGACAAACATCCGAGAGTACAACCGTCCTAAGAAAGTTTCTCAAATAACAAATTGCCCTTCGAACACGGCATTAAACAGTAGTCCCCTTCCATTCGTGTAAAGAATATAACACGCACAACACGAATGGTTGTGAGAAGCTAGGCCCTGGGTCCGGTCGACCTGTAGCGCCAAGTATTCATTTTTATTTTATTTCGAAAACGCTTGCCAAAGGTTTTTTGCTATCGGATTTATGATTTTCAGAAGAATTTTAAGGCAAAATCTAAGTATTTTAGTAATTGAATATACATATATTTAAGAACAAATATCGTGTTTTATTTGACTATCTAAACACAAACCCCATTACAAGTCCCAATCTTTGTGCAATTTATGCAATTAAGGAATTTGTTCTTTCGTCCAAACGAAAACATATACATACATCCATATGTAACAAACCAACTTTGTTTCAAGGGGGTGTAAAGCGTAATTCAACTTACAAACTGCCAACCTCACCTGCACGTGGTACACCCTGCTTGCGACTGACGAGGCTCTGGCGACCGAGTAGGGGCGGTATAACTCCCACCCCGCCGGGAGGAAAAGCCCTGGCCAACGAGGGACCGCGTACGCGGCACCAATCGAAAACGAAAACAAAAACACATACTTAGTAGCGTATCTGGGGACCCCGGATACGAAATATGATATATGTACGAATGGAACTGTATCAGGACAAAGGCATTAAGACCGAGCCCAGTACGGTCTTAATTAATGGATACTGGAAATAACGATCTGGAACTGAAGACATGAGGGCTGACGTGTGTGGTATTCTGCTACCTGAGTAGGCAAGAGTGAAATCTTGCTGAAATGGCTTTCAGGCCAATGCCACATGCGCCCCCGTCCCGTTAAAACCATGGCAGGCCTCAAAGTACGTTCAATGTCTCGTCACCATTAAGTTGGTGGTGTAGGTACAGATGTAACATTCCTGTTTAGCACCGATCTGGCTCTGACATAAGACCTCATAAAGGGTTGTGCCAACCCTTGCATGGCCTCACTGCTTGCATAGATAACCATGAGATCCTAGGGTGACTACACATCCGAGCATTGATAGCGGCTTTGAGTGGGGACCCACCAGAAATGAATACAAACAATACAAACAATACAAACAAAAGGAGCGACGGTAGTAGAAACAGCACCAATGAGAAGGCAGTGAACCCCTTCCTAAGGAGCTCCAAGATGCCGAGGTCACCAGGTGACCAAGCGGCAGCACCACAGAGAAGTCTGGAAGGACGCGAGTCACCAGCAAGGAAGGAGACGACGAGCGAACCGGCCCCATTGGTATCGGCTCCACCAGGAGTCACAAGGGAAACCACAGCAACAAGCGAAGGTGACACCAGCTCACGTGTGGTAGCTAGCAATCCAATGACGATTGGAGGAACACCGGAAGCTCGAAGAAGCGAAGACGGCTCAGAAGCCCTTGAGAAACTAGGGCGGAAAATCGCAGAACTGCAGGATGCAATGAGTACCCAACGTCACATCAACCAAGCCATGAGGGATCTTGTGCGAAGTATCTCGGTACTGCATAGAAGAGCAGTGAAGGAAAAAACATCAACGAAGGATAATAGCAAGGATCGGGCCAACAAAAGCGCGCAGACCTCTCCAGCCTTAAAACCAAACATGGAGGGAGAAGCGAAACGACAAAGAGAGGCCGAAGACCAGCTGCCAACACCAAAAAAAGGAAAGCGAACAGCAGCTAATCTAGAAGCAGAAGCGGAGGAAGAAGCCGCACCTGCCGGAGCACGGGAATGGAAGGTAGTGCCGAAACGACAAAAAAGTCGAGTGAAGGCAAAACATAAAACAGAGAGGAAAACCCAAGGAGAAAAGGAAAATGGAAAAGAGGAAAAAAGGCCAGACAAAACAGAGAAGCAAGGTGGTAGGACCAGGAAAAAACCCGGAAGGCCCGATGCTATACTAATATCGAAAACAGGGGAAACGTCCTACGCAAGCATCCTTAAAATGATGAAGTCAAAGCCAGAGCTTAAAGAACTCGGGGAGAGCGTTAACAAAATTAGGAAAACGGCGAAAGGGGAACTGCTCTTTGAACTTAACAAGGCCAATAACGGAAAAACCGAGCAACTCAAAGAAGAGATGGCGAAAGTACTACAAAGTGAAGCAAAGGTGAAGTCCTTATGTCATCTAGTAACAGTCGAATGTCGCGACTTGGACGAGGTCACAACCCCGGAGGACATCTGCAAGGCAATCGGAGAGCAGTTCCCAGCATCAGCTGAAATAACCACTGATGCTGTTAAATCCCTCCGAATGGCAAGGGGAGGAACTCAAACTGCACTCATTAATCTTACACCTAATGAGGCATCTAAGATGATCGCCGCAGGACATATGCGCGTGGGATGGGTACGCTGAAGGATCCGGGAGCACTTAGCACCGACACAATGCTACAGATGCCTCGAGTATGGACATGTTGCAAGACATTGCAAGAATGAAAACGACCGCACGGGCACATGTCTACGATGTGGAGGCAAAGGACACATTGCGAAGAAGTGCACAGCGAAACCAACATGTGCCATATGCGAACCAGGATGTAAAGGGGGAAATGAACACCCAACTGGAAGTTTTAGATGCGCAGCCTATAAAAGCGCATTCCGAGAAATGGTAAAGCGATCATGAAGTGCATCCAAATTAACCTAAACCATTGCGAAGCCGCCCAGGATCTACTCACACAAACGGCGAGAGAAGAAAACGCGGATGTAGCTCTTATCTGCGAACAGTACAAAACACCTTACTGCAGCGGAAGATGGGTAGAAGACCAGAGCAAAAAGGCAGCGATATGGACGTGCGGCACTTACCCCTTCGAACGCAAGGATCCGGGAAGGCGGCAAAACTTCGTCTACGCCAAAGTGAAGGGAATTCACTTTTTCAGCTGTTATGCCCCACCTAGCGCGACTATGCATGAATACTGCCAAATGCTGGACAGCCTTGTAGCCGAAGCACGAGAGAAGTCACCAAAGATTATAGCCGGAGACTTCAATGCATGGGCAGTAGAATGGAACAGTGCCAGGACAAACCAGAGAGGCGAGACGCTCCTTGAGGCCTTTGCTAGCCTCGATCTAGTGTTACTCAACCAAGGAAATAGTAACACTTTTGACAATGGTAGGGCAGGTTCCATCATCGACCTAACATTCGCCAGCAGGTCAATAGCGAGAAAAATAAAATGGCATGTCTCAGACCTGTATACACACAGCGACCACTATGCCATCATTTTTGAGACAGAGGGTAAAGATCGACCCCAGCGCCGCTACCGCTATAACCTGGAGAAAGTACAAAAGCTGGGCTGGAAAACAGATAATTTAGATAATGAGATACTTGAATACGTGCTGGAAACTATGGATACACCAACGGGCGCAGCAGAACAACAAGCCAAAGAAGCGACAAGGTCCCTATCCCGAGGATGTGATGCTTCCATGCCACGTAAAAGGAAAGGAAACGGCAGAAAACCTGTATATTGGTGGAGTGAGGACATCTCGAATCTGCGCGCAGATTGCCTCAGAATGCGTAGACGGCAACAGAGAGCCAGACGCAGAGACATAGGAGAGTACGAAGTCCTACGGGACCAATTCCAAACTAAAAGGAAAGAGCTCCGCAAACTGATTAAAAAGAGCAAACGAGAATCGTTTCAGGCACTGAGAGATGAACTGCAGCATAACCCATGGGGAAGTGCGTATCAAATAGTTATGAAAAAACTGAAACATGTTACGGCAGCGGCACCGACATGTCCGAACATGATGCGCTTGATCGTTAACACTCTATTTCCGGCGAAAGATGAGGTCCCGATACTCTATCAAGAAACGTCAGCGGAAGCGGAGATAATACCGCCAGTAACAACTGAGGAAATCCTAGAAGCTGCAGCAGCGTTAAAGATCAACAAGACGCCAGGAATGGACGGAATCCCGAACCTGGTCCTTAAAAAAGCGATCAAGATAAGGCCAGAGATCTTCACACAATTGTATACGACATGCTTAGTGGAAGGGGAATTCCCACTACAGTGGAAAAGACAGCGGCTAGTCCTCATCCCGAAGGGTAACAAGCCACCTGACCAGCCGTCGTCATACAGGCCGCTGTGCATGCTCGACACAATGGGAAAAATTCTAGAGAATATTATACGAGCAAGACTCGAGAGACACACTGAAGGAGACCACGGGCTCTCCAACCAACAGTATGGCTTCAGAAAGAAGCGAAGCACCATACATGCTATAGAGGCAGTGTGCAACATTGCGCGTGAAGCAATCGCGGGAAGAAGATGGTTAGGAGGGACAAAGCGGTACTGTGCCGTCATAACACTCGACATAAAAAACGCTTTCAACTCAGTCAGCTGGAACTGTATAAGCAGAGCCTTATGCAACCTGCAGACACCTAACTATATAAGGAGAATAATCGCCAGCTACCTCAAAGACAGAACCCTTCACTACGACACAGAAGAAGGGCCAAAGGAATATAACATTACTGGAGGAGTTCCGCAAGGGTCAGTGCTTGGCCCAGTGTTGTGGAACATAATGTACGATGGGATCCTAAGAATACCAAACCCGAGCGGAGTCCACATCATTGGCTACGCGGACGATATTGCAGTAGTTGTTGTGGCAAAAACGATTACCGAAACGTCAGAGAAATGTGGGCATGCCATCAGAGATGTCAGGGCCTGGCTACAGACATCAAACTTAGAACTGGCGGACCACAAAACAGAAGCAGTACTAATAAGCAGCAGAAAAAGGGTAGAATACCTCACCATACAGGTTGGCGAGCATACCATTGAGTCGAGCCCACACATTAGATACCTGGGAATGCTGTTGGACCACAGGCTCAGTTTCAAAGAGCACCTAAGATACGCAGGTGAAAAAGCCTCCAGGGCAGTAGCGGCACTGTCGAGGATAATGCCAAATGTAGGAGGACCCAGGCAGCCAATCAGAAACCTGTTAGCAACAGTGAGCAAGTCGATGCTTATGTACGCGTCTCCCGTGTGGGCATCAGCGTCGGAAGTCAAGTCGTACATGAAATACATGAACGCATCGCACCGAGTCGCTTCGATAAGAGTATGCTGCGCTTTTAGAACTGTGTCTGCGGAAGCCATAAGCGTGATATCGGGCAGAATGCCTATTGACTTAGAAGTCAAAAAGGCAGCCAAACAACGTGGAACCGAGCCGGAACAAAGAAGAATAGCTGGCGCTGCCATCCAGGCACAGTGGCAAGACAGATGGGATACTACCACCAAGGGGAGATGGACCCACACATTAATCCCCAACATAGAGGAGTGGAACAGTAGAGGACACGGAGAGGTAAACTACTACCTAACGCAATTCCTCTCGGGGCATGGATGCTTCCGGGAGTACCTCTACAAATACAAACATGCGGATGACCCATATTGCCCGCATTGTGATGGGAAAACCCAGAATGCAGAGCATATCCTGATGGAATGCCGAGGATACTCGACGGCCAGGGATATACTCGAAATGGCAATAGGTGGACAGGTGACACCAAGAGGGCTGATAACTTTCATGCTAACGACGTCTGAAGCCTGGGAGACGGCAAATGAAGTTATCGCAATGATAATGCAGCAGCTTCGCCTGGAAGAAAGAGCAACCCGACGGTAAGAATCTGCAAACCCCGGCAAATATGTACATGGATCAACGCATACGCACACTACCAAGCAACCGAACGCCACGAACCGACCACATCCTCATACACATACTCATACACACAACCAGAGCTACGAAATGCGCATATAAGCAGTCAAACGCTCGCGACATGAACCGACATACACACCTGACACAATGGTAGATGCATGCATACATACATACGTACATTATACACGCACCGACAGACAGACATTCGTGCATTCGCACTTACACCTCCGGCCATGCAGACTAAGAGAGAAGCAGCTACGGCTGAAAACCCCCCCTGTGATGAAATGCCTAACGGCGGTACCGTGGGGAACCGGGGTTTGAGGCAGAGGTGGTTTTAGTGGATTAAAGTCCCACACTCAGGCTTCCGATGCTTTCCACCTTCTTACAAAAAAAAAAAAAAAAAACTTTGTTTCAAGTTTTGTTTTAAAAAATAAAAGAATTGCATGTGTTAAATCTTGTTTATTTATGTTTATATCTATGTTAATGTTAAAATTATAACAAGCTATTTTTTATTTCATTTCTTGTTCTTGTAGCAAATCCTTGTAGATCATTGCTGGTGAAACTTTGATTTTCCTCGAAGCGAAAAGTATCTTCATTTGCTAATGATTCTTTGTTGGGCAAATCCACTTTAAACTGTATGCATACATTGTGCAGAGCGCATCAAGAATTTAGAATCTGTGTAGCACTAGCAAACATCTAAACCTACATTTTAGAACCCCGAAAGTCCTCTCAATTAAATATCCGGCTGCCGAGAGCCGTTCATTAAACTTGGATTCCGGTGAACTTTCAGCTGCTTCACGGTATGGTGTTAAAAGCCAAGGTTCAAGAGGATACCCGGAATCACCTTAAACGTAAAATAAAAATTATTATAAATGTTTGAGTTGTTAATTAGAGTACTTACCTAAAAGCCCAGAAGATCTGTCTCCGTTTAAAAAACTTCTTTGAAGATAGGCCTTCTCAGCACTTATGCCCCTTGCATGTGCATCATGCGACGCACCTCCATACCTTCCGTATTATTTCTGGTACTGCGGTTTGTCTCCTGGCAATCGGAAGCTGAGGCTCTATTGCTTCCAAGAAGGCTTCCTTCGACAGACGAATATTTTTCACAAAACTGTAATATAATAGGTGAAAAATACTCTTAAATAACAATAATTCAAATGTCTCACCTCTTATAACATAGTTCCATAATGTTAGAATGATCCCTAAGTCTTCTCCGTTCAATGTTTTTCAATTGTCCTTCGTCATCATCCAACCAAATAGCAACACTGCCCATTGTTTCCTGTTCGTTGTTAGTCACACAAAACAAAATCTCCAAATAATTTATTGAAGTGTTTTTGTTTGGACTTGTAAGCACTTGCACCCAATCCGAAAATCATACAAAATACGAATTTACTTTAGAATCGGATTTCATTTCCGTATCGGAAATCGAATCCAAAAGGAATACAAAATAAGGCCCCAGAGATTTGTTCTATCGTCGGAAAGAAGTCATATACACATGTACATTGTATCAATCTAACTTTGGATTAGACTGTCTTCTGTAGCTGTGGCTGTATTGCCTATTGCACGTTGAAACATGTATAACTAGGACTCAAAGTTTTGTACAAAGATGTAATATATAATATATTCGTCATATAATATATTTGTTTTGATAATCTGACTTTCGTAAATGTTTGGCTTTGACTTGGAAGCATTTACATCCATCCCTAAAATTATACAAAATACGAATTCATTTAAGAATCGGATTTAATTTTCTAATCGCAATCCGAATCAGAAAGCAATACAAAATAAGGACCCAGTTTTCCAAAATTAACACAAAAACTAAAATTTAGTGTTACTACTATACATATGCATATGTACATACATATGTACATGCATAAAGGCTTTCACTTTAATGATTCAAAAAACAAATAGATACATATGTAAATAAGTAGATACTCAATCTCCTGCAGATAAGATTTACGGTCAAATAATATTGTCAGATTTTTTTTAAATAAATAAATTGAAATAACATAGAAATGTAAAAAAAAAAACAGTAATGTTGATCTACAAGCGAGGAAAAAGTTTCGGAATAGCTCAAGCACTTGGTATAGTCGTCGGCGAATGTAGGCAACGAGACCCTTGGTAGTTTAACCATAGAGCCGTCAGTTGTGGTATTAAAAACCGTTGGCTACAACAAGTATTTAAAAAAAATACTACTCAAATCAACAACGTGAAAACTTACCGACATGACAATTTAATGACAACGAACATTAAAGAGAGACGAGGAGATAACTATGATTTTTAAAGTTCTTTTCTACATTTTATGATCAAATAATTTTCATAACCAAATAAAATATAGTTTAGTTTGGTTTATGTCCGTTTCTTCAAATTCTCGTCAACATTTCTTTTCAAAATTTTGCATATTCTCCAAAGAAGCCTACTACGTCACAAACAAAAACCAATTCTTGTGGAAAATTCCCAGAGTTGGATACATCCGACACGGTGACAAACAGAAACAGTATCACTATCACTGGAGTTGTGGAGCCTGTCAAGAAGCCTCCACCCAAGATGAGCAAGCTTTATATTCCCCTTCAAGGAACATCTAGTACTTTCAGACGCTCGAGAGCAAACAGGATACAACTAGACTTGCTCAATGAAAAGTACGTCAACAGAAAGTACCAGTTTCTACAACACCTTCATTACGACGAATTAACCATTTTAGAGAAGGACACAAATACACGCACTCATTCATGGTTGAATGTGAAAGGTAAAGACCTACAGGCTGAGGAACCAGCAAAAATCCAACAAACATGAGAAAGAATTGACAAGCACTATCTGGACCCATCAATGACGTCGTTGGATTGATTCCTGCTCATCTAACAAGGCATATTCAAGATGCAACCGCAATTGTGCCTTCTAACACCGTTAATTATCCAGAAAAAGAATGTTCTACTTATGCTATGTAGATGTGCTAATCACCTCCAAGAACTCGATTCTCCGAAATATTAACAATATAACAGTAAGCAAAATAAAAATTGGTAACAAATGCTACTGAAAATGCTACCTTCTGCATGCAACACTGCTCCACGTCGACTCAGTCCCGACCAGATCGCTGCTAACAGGTTATGTCAAAGGATCTTCGCCCATTTAGTGGAAGGCTAGAGGTGTTTAGCCAAGTTTTAAAGGAACGTACAAAAGTACAACTGAAATCTGTGGATACTCCAACGCAGAAAATATGGACCGACTTCAAAGAAGCCTAGGTTGAACACTCCAGCTATCGTACCAGATGCCATTGAAACACTGCGACAAATCCATGGACGTCCAGATCTTTTGATAAATGATTTTATAGACCGTGTAAAGTACGAACAACCTCCGAAGATTGAAAAGTTAGAAACAACCGTTCACTTCGCACAGTCTGTTCAAAATATGACTGCCGTGATGGGACTTGATCTGGATTACAAAACCATCTTCCAAATGCTAGCCTGCTAAAAGACCTTGTTTCTAAGTTGCCGGCACAAATGAAACTTGATTGAGTGAAGTATAAAAACAACGTACGTCTTATCGAAGAGGGCAAAGAGGAAAAAGATGTCTTATCTGCCACAAAGACTGCATCGATATTAAACTCTGCAGGAAGTTTAAAGAATTACGCCGCCCACATCGATGGCTAGAGGAACAACTTGTGCCCCACATACTTACGTTTTCATGGACGAAATAAATGCAAATCCACTGAGACCTGAAGTGTTAATAATTGTAATCGAAGGCATTATCCATTGTTGCACAACACCAACAGGGAAGACCGAGTCATCTCTAGCCAATTATTCAGAACTTCGATAGTGAATTAGCACTAAAGGCAAGATAGTACTCATCTCATATGTTCTCTTTCGTATGATACCGGTTGTGCTCCAAAACGGAAACGTAAAAATTCAAACATTTGCTTTCTTTGACGAGAGTTCCTTTCTAACAGTGATGGAAGAGAGTATCGCTGAACAGCTGCAGCTTACTGGCAAGAGATCTAGAAAGGTTCCATTGCAGATTTCTGGAATTGAGAAACAAAGTCGCCGCTTAACGATCTCAAATATGTAAGTGACCTCCGTTTGCCTCTTCAAATCATCGATGCTGAAATTTTGTCAAGAATATTCCATCTCCGGGAAGGTATCCCTGTAAGCTCGTACAACAAGGAAACCCAAGAATTCTTATTAGACTAAAAATGGTGTCTAGCATTACCATTAAAGTCAAAAGAGAGGAGTAGAGATGAACCGTTTGCTTCGAAAACAAGACTTGGTTGAATGATCTATTGGCCCTGCAGAGAAAAATTGTTTTTAAACGTAGCAAAAGAGTACGATCTCCACTTACATATGTGAGTTTTTTTTTTTTTTCCGTGGGTTGGTGAGAATATTCAAAAGACACTATGAGACACCGTGTACTCATAGTAGTGTCAGATTTTGACTGACTAAACACACCCTTCCCTTTTATTATTTTTGTTTACTACAACTAAGTTTCCTTAACAAGTAGTTTAAGCTTCAATAATATTCGCGTGAGGCAGGTAGATTTTCAGCAAAATCACCTGCTAATGCCGTCATTATATGCGGTTGCTTCTTATTGCGCTAGACCGAACGGTTTCGTTCTTTGAAGTCGGCGAATAAGGTTTCTCACGTCCAATATTTGGAGTATAGCATGGTTACAGTGACTATGAAGGCGAAGATGGAGCTTTCTAGCGAAGTTTGTTATTTCGTCGTTCACAGTTGCGATCCCTAAGTCTCTTTGTATAACATTGTTTCTAATATACCAGGGAGCATTCACGATTCGTCTTATCACTTTATTTTGGAATGATTGAATAAATTCTCTATTGCTTCCTTTAGTACAACCCCACAGTTGTATGCCGTATGTCCATATAGGCTTAAGCACTTGCTTGTATATAAGCAGTTTGTTATGTACACTTAGCTTGGAATATCTTCCAAGGAGCCAATACATTTCTCTAAAACGATTTTCAAGCTCATCGCGTTTTTTTTTTTAACGTGCGTTTTCTACTTGAGCTTCGCATCTAGTGTCATCCCTAGATATTTAGCTTCATTTGCATGTGGTATTTGTACCGAGTTAATAAAAACGGGTAGATTGTTTATTTTCTTGTATGTAAAGTTCACATGCGTCGATTTAGTCTCGTTAAGAATAATGCGCCATTGTTTTGTCCAGTCACAGATTTTATCCAAAGCTTGTTGGAGTTTATCAGTTGCTGACTCAATTGAACTATCCGTTGCTAAAATTGCCGTATCGTCCGCGAACGTAGCTACTACGGTGCCTTCAGTTTGGGGTATGTCTCGAGTATACAGCAAAAATAAAATTGGACCAAGGACACTTCCTTGCGGAACTCCGGCTGCTATGCTCCTTGAACTCGGAGTATTCAGTTCCGTGTTTAACACGAAATAGTCTATTTTCAAGGTAGGATTCTAAGATCTTATTTAGGTGTTCCGGCAGGACCTGTCTTCATCGGTTATTCTGTAAACCTGGTCGATTGTGGAATGTTTGATTCTAAACCCGAATTGATGATCAGGTATAAGTCGTCTTTCTTCAATAACTGGTTGTATGCGTTTCAATAGGAGCCTTTCAAATACCTTCGATATTATTGGAAGGAGCGATATTGGTCTGTACGATTTTTTGTCATTAGGAGATTTTCCCGGTTTCGGAACCATTATCACTTCTGCTACCTTCCACGCATCTGGAACGTGTAGCAATCTAAGCGAAGCGTTTATTATATGCAGCAGTGCTTTTTGTGGTAATTGCTTAAGGATTTGTCCGGTTATTAAATCAAAACCTGGGGCTTTGTTATTTTTCAGTTGTTTTATTTCTTTGTAAAGTTCGGTTAGTGACACTCTTTTTATTCTGAAGCTGTCAGATGTCATTGTCATACTTCTGTGATCCTCTATTAATATTTGACCATCAAATGGTTTAAACGTTTCCTCCAGATGTTTGGCAAAAAGGTCGGCCTTTTCTTTGTCATCTTTTGCCCACTCGCCATTGTCTTTTCTGATTGGTGCTGATTGCATTTGTGGTTTTTTTACGCTTTTTATAGCTTTCCAGAGCGAATAGTTTGTACTCTTTTCGGCTGTTAAGCCTTCAAGATAAACAGTGGTCTCGCTATTTTTTAACTCTTGAATCTCTTTTTTAAGTTTATTACTTAAGTAATTTGAGTATGTCTTATGTTGGGGGGCACGGGTTTGTTGCCATACTTTACGTGCTCTTCTCTTTTCACGAATGAGTTCTTTTATATCGGGCGGATAATTAACTTCACTGCGTTTGACTATTCTTCTCCTTAATGGATTATTTTTCCATGCGGCATACTGAATAGATTCAATAAATTTATCGAGTTCGTCTTCTATTTCGAGTGGTGTTTTTAGTGACACGTTTAAGATAATATTTTCTTCGCAATCATTTTTAAAGCCGTTCCAGTTGGTTTTGTTGTTAGTTAATCTAGGCACGCCTTCTACTTTCATTAGTTGGTCACTTATTGTTAAGATTACCGGTGAGTGATCTGAGGAGAGATCAAAACTTTCCTCTACTTTTGCAAAACTTGGAGATACTCCCTTTGTTATGAAGAAGTCTATCAGGTCAGGTGTTTTTGCAGCATCGGAGGGCCAATATGTCGGTTGCCCTGTCGAATAGAAGTCAACCCCGAATTGCATACCAACTTCGTATAGGAGTCTACCTTTTGGCGAGTTATATCTTGAACCCCAAAAGGTGTGTTTTGCATTAAAGTCACCACCAATAATGAAATTCGTTCCAAACGAGTTGAAGAGATCTACAAAGTCGTTACTTTTAATTGTGCATCGTGGGGGACAATAAATGGACGCGATGTTGTAGTATGAGTTCTTGTTTTTAACACGAACTGAAGTTGTTTGCATAATGTCAAGTTCAATCGTTGTATTCATGGAGTGCTTAATGCAGTCTTTGATGAATAGGGAGGATCCGCCTCTGGCTCTCCCAGAAGGATGATAAGCGTGATACGCACGAAATCCTCTTATTTTACCTCAGATTCTTTTGTCAAATGAGTTTCAGATATCAAGCATATGTCAATATTGTCGTTTCGCAGGAATACCTCTAGTTCGGTGATTTTTTGTTGGAGGCCGTTTGCGTTCCATGTTAAAATTTTTAATAACCGTTTCATGATCATGTGGGAGTTCTTTTTGTTCGTGGTTTAAACTCGAGTTTGCTCAATTTGTCAAATATGGTCTTGTTAATCTTGGTTTGCTCCTCAAGTTTTGCGAGAATAATAGAGAAGACTTGCGAGATTGGGTCTACCGTAACACTAGGCGGTTTGTTTGCTTGTGATACGGTTTGAGCATATGATTGCACTCTTGGAGATTTTGGCTTTTCATTATTTTTTGTTAGAGGAACTTTGGTTTGGTCTCCTTTCGTCTTAGTTTTAGTGGGTTTAATTTCGTTCGTAACTTTTTCCTTAATTGTTACTCGTCTTTCTTTAATCAGCTGTGCGTTTTTGACTAAAGTATTCTTGAATGTATCGCGTCGTTTTTCGAGCTCCTTAGCTACTTCACAACCTCTATAGTTTGCTGGGTGGTTACCTTTGCAGTTTATGCACGTCGCCGGGGCTTGCCTATTAAGGTCACATCTTTCTGATAGGTGGTTACCAGCACATTTTACGCATTTTGGGTCTTTTTGGCAATATGCTTGGGTGTGATTGAAACCTTGGCAGCGTTTGCACTGTGGTATCGATCTTGTGTTCGTACGCATTGGTTCGATTTTAACTACGATATTTACAATTGTTTTAATGTTGTAAATAACGTCTACATTTTCACTCCTATCGAAAGTGAGCATAAAGAGCGGGAGTCCATGCTTGGCCAAAATTTCCTGGCCTTGTTCCGTTTTCTGCTTTGTTTTTTTTTAGTATATTAACTGCGTCGATAATTTTCAAACCTTTCGCTTTAAGATCTGTTATAACGTCATCTTTAGTGCACGAAGGGTGGAGACCCCTTGCTATGACACGTAGTGGTCTTTCTGACTTATTTTCATAAGTGTACCATTGGATCTTTTCCGCGTTTAACTTCTTGGATATGGCTCGGTAGCCTTCGGGGTCAGCTACGTTATTTTTCCAAGCATTGTTTCGGAATGACGTTACCTTAAACTCCGACGTCACAGTTCCTTTGAGAAGGCGATGTAGTTCATTGTACTCCGTAATCCCGACTACGTTTATTGCAGGCGGAGGACGTAATTTATCCTGAGCTTGTTTCTTCTTCGGCTCGTTTTCCTTGTTTTGTTTCCGTGGCTCGATTTCGGGTGAAGAACCGGCTCTTCGCTTTTTACTGGGTCTTTTCTTTTCTAGCTCTTCTTCATCCGTGTGATAATTGGGACTAGCTGCATGAGACAGAGTAACTTCGCGTTCTTTGTGCGAAAGAGAATTCTTTAGAGCCTGGTTTTCTTCTTTTAGTGAATCTATCTCTCTCTTGAGTTCTTGGTAGAGAAGATCCATTTTGTTAAGCTTAGTACGGAGTTCATTGTTTTCCTCCTCAAAGCTTTTACAAATCGCTGAGTCCCTTTTTCCTTGCGCTTGCGCATCAGGCGGACTTCTTTTTCCGGAGACGGTCGGTCTTGATGGTGGAGACCGAGTTACCCTTGAATTTTTCATGAAGGGATTTATTAAATGCAATAATTGGCTCTCCCCAGAATACGTAGAGCCTACCTCCGAAGAGGGTGGATTTTCCAGTGAACCTGGACTGCCACCTGGGGTACTATATCTATTTGTTTTACTCATTGCATATTATGTATACATCTTATCCCTGGTATACGAAGGGTGGATTTTAGTCGCCTCTTACGACAGGTATGCCTACCTCGGGTATATTCTGGCCCCTACCCGAAGGGGTAAACATATGTGAATGTACACAAGAAAATCCCCAAAACTTTACATCAACAGGTCAGGAGTTTCTTCACGATAGAAAATATGGGCATCGAAGAGTCAGGGAACATGAATATTTCCAGAGATAAGCAACAAGCTATGGAAATCCTTCAAGCAACAACACGGCATATAGGATATCGCTACGAAACAGGAAGTACCCTTTGATTAATCTCACAGCAGTGAAATGGAGAAAAACGACCACTCTCTTTAGAGAAACACCTATCTAGAGATCCAAAGTTGAAAAAATTTATTCAGCAACGAATATCAGAATATCAGTATCGGATCCCAGTAAGCCTGGAAAAAATCAGCATCGTGTGGAATACTGCAGCGAAAGTGAATGGTGTGTCCTTCAATCATATGGTGCTGAAAGGTCCTGGCCAGCTATCATTATTAATTTCTTTTCTTCTGCAGTTTCGACAAAGACTTATTTGTGGCTGTGTAGATATCAGAGAGATGTTTTAAAAGTATTTGATTAGAGAGGAAGACCAGCATTCGCAGCGTTTCTTGTGACGAACAAATAAGAACGATGAAGAGCCGAATACGTACTTACGTTTGCAGGTCATTACATCCAGAGCCACATTTCCAAGCGCATCAGAAGCGATTGTCAACAATCATTACGTTGATGATGCCCTCCACAGTGTAGATACAGAAGGCGAAGCAATTCAACTTGCTGATAAGGTGCGACATTTCCACAGACAAGGAGCATTTGAAATGGTTGTCTAATTCAAAAACGTTTTTGGAAAAATTCAACGATACAAAAATCCATCCGAAGAACCTGAATATTGTGTCAAACAACGGACTGAAAAGGTACTGGCCATGTGGTGGTCTTCAAATAGTGACAACTTTACCTTTACCATCGCATTCAACGGAAAAAAACAGGAAGTTCTAACTCGCCAGACGACACCAATCAAAAGAGAAGTTCTCCGAGTTCTGATGTTTATCGACGATTCGCTTAGCCTACTTGCTCATTTTTGATATATGCCAAAATCATTCAAGACACCTGGAGATCAATCACTGACTGGGACGACGTGATTCAAGAGGAACAAAGATTGAAGTGGAAATGTTGCCTACAACTGCGGTCGGAAGTACAAAACTTTCACATATGTATGTATGTACATACATACCTCGATATTTTGTTCAAGAAACTCCAACGAAACAAACCAATCCCACTGCATATATTTATGGATAGTAGCCTATCTTCGGATCAAAAACAACACCAAGGTTGAATGCAGTCTCATCGCAGCCCTAAAGATTCTGTCAATATCTAAGATGGAGTCGGAAGCTGCATTGCAGGGAACACGATTGCCCACATTCATTCAAAACTCACTGACACTTCAGATAGCTACCAGACATTTTTAGACAGATTTAAAGGTGGTAATTGCATGGCTCTAGTCGGATCGTCAGAACGTTGCATTTCGTGTTGGTGAAATTTTGAAGGCGTCAGATTCCTTGGAGTGGCAATGGCTACCATCAAAGCTTAACGCAGCCGATGTTCCCACAAAGTGGAAACAAAACCGCCCCTTCAATCAAGAACCCATTAGTACACAGGATCCTAATTTCTATAGCTTTCTAGAAATCACTGGTCCAATCATCCACCGAATCAAACAGGCTAAAAGATTCTTTGACTGGAAGAAGATGGTCAACACTTGTGCGTTAGCATATCGGTATATAAACAATATAGATAATCTTTCGATAAAACTTCCAGCATTAAAAGGTAATTTGACATCAGAATAGTATAAAAAATCAGAGCGCATTATATCGCCTTAATACATACTTAGATAAGAATCCGAGGACGTACATATGTACATATGTATATGTAGATGCACCGAATGCTGTTTTTCAGGATGCAAAGAGACCCATAATACTAACAAAAAAATCGTTGCATAGTTTAATATGTTGACACTTCTGTGAATACAGAATGTTGCATAAATTTAGGAGCTTGGGCCAGAAACCACTGATAACCTATTACACAAATAGTCAACTTCCCGATCCCCTGCCCGAAAACACCCTAAATTGGGCGGGGTTAATCCTCTCTTTTACTCCTATCGCTGAATACGTGAAATTGAGAATTTGAAGTTTAATTAGCCCATCTACAGTCTCAAAAAATAGCTCATGTATTATTTTTTTAGAGTGGAGGAAGTCTATGCTTATGTTTTAACAAAAAATTACGTAAATCGATGTTGGCTTCGCATCGACTTAGCACGTGCCTGTAGAAAATGGAGTTGAGTTTCCTTTTAATGTCATTTGTTGTGGATTTTCAATTTTTGTTTACTTTTTCGGTCGAAAATGTCGAAAAATATTTTTAATACTAGACACCTATTTAATTTTTTGTTTATGCCATTCAACTCGATTTATTGCACTGAATTCGAAACTGTGCTTAGATACTGTCGCATTTTTTTCTTTTAAGAGATATAGCAGTCTGAAATTCTCATTTCAAATTGGCCACCGCGGGTGTGTTTGGAAGTGCAGTGGCGAGTTTGGAGAGCTAAAAGCTTAAAACAAGATATTTCTTTTAAAAAAAAAATTTAATGTGATTTAAACAAATAAATTAACTGGTTTTATCTAACTATGAAATTTTTGCGATCGAATTTTTTTTTGTCATTTTATTAATGTAGTTATTACTGTTTTGTACTTATACATATGTACATATATGATGTTTTATTGTTTCGTACTGGATTGACGTGTTGTTTCTTCAATTTGTTTAGCTTGATTTTTGATCGTTGTGTTATTCAAACAATATATATGTACATATGTACATACAAATGAATACAAATTTTTCACAGTAAGAAGGAGTGATAGTTATCAAATATATAAAAGCAACATGAGTCGGAATGTTTTGTTTTAGTTTATTGTTAACAAATGTTTTAAGGTTTAGCTAAGGTTTGTCTACTTACATACGATATTCGGAAAATAATAACCCTTCCGCTTTTATCTTTAAAATGTTCAAGCAAATTGAACACAATATTGTTAAATCATTATCTGATTGAATAAACACGATCCCATTTCTAAACAATATGGATGGATACACAAATTTCCAAGGATCATCCTTTTTTATTTTATCTAAAATATATTTTAAACGAACTAGTTACTTTACTTTACTTACTAGAATTTTAATTGTTTTCTTGATATACGGATACATACATACGTATGTTTTTTACTTAGTATAAATGATTTAAGTGAAATGTATTAGTGAGTTTGCAGGCAAAATTTCGCATACATTCTGGCTCACCAACGGCCATAGCTTGTGTGTGCGATAGAGAGACCCCCTCAAGTGGTCTTTCTGTATAGTCTGTGCCAAAAGCCTACTCTATAAAAAAAAGGTTTTGGCATATTTTTAGGTGTATCAGTTCCCCAGGTACATACATATTTGTAATTGCAATCAATTTTATTTGTTTGTATATTTGATAACTGAACACAAAGTCGGTTAAAAAACTCCGATTTGATCGACCATAGAAGTTGCAAAAAAACCATATGAAATGGTACCAAACCACACCCGAATCACTCAATTTTAGTGTTACATATTATGTTCTTAGAAAAGTGCTTACATTATGTCAACAACTGTCACTCATTCTCCGCTGGGTTTAGACGCTCACGCGACTTCGTCGCTCCGCTAAGTGGTCAATAACTATCAGGCAGACGCCTACAAACGAGTTTGGCGTGGGTGCTTCGTTTCGTTCGATAACTTAAATATTTAGATTGTGCAATGAAATCTTATTCATATAATAACCAAATATGTACACTATGGAGGCAAAAACACCTAACACTATGCAAACAAAAGTTCTCTGCCACCGCAACAAATTATATATTCAAATAGAAATTTCATACGATAAAGCCGGCGCATGACTTGCGACAAAATCTATATATATAAAAGAAAGTGACGTTAGTTACTACGCTTATAACTCAAGAACACGTGCACCGATTTCGATGATTCGCACCAATTCGGACTGGTCTCCTGCCAAATGGCGAGGCATTCCTCATATCATTGATTTTGGCTACAGTTCGTGCAAGACCGGAAATTGCTGTAGCAGTTGCTTCTTCTGAAATAGCGGCCACGCTGCTGGAAGGTTGCCGAACCCCTCATTCGGCATTGAAATTCGCAAAGTTTTGGTAGCAAGCAAAATCATTATCTGGGACGAATGCACAATGTCCCATAAACATGCGTTAGAAGCTCTGAATCGCACTTTGAAAGATCTGCGTAATGACGCAAGACGTTTTGGGGGTGCATTGATTTTACTCGCAGGCGATTTCCGGCAAACACTACCACGATCGACCGCTGCCGATGAGATCAATGCTTCAAAGAACAAGGATGTGGATCACTTAAACTGCACAATTCAAAATCAAATCGTTGGTTACCTGCATTCCTTTAATTCTATCGACTGTGTAACAAACAAAGACGAAGCCGTCAACTATCTAACTGAGTTCTTGAATTCATTGGATGTGCCTGGCCTGCCACCGCACAATTTACAATTGAAGGTTGGTTCAGTTGTCATCATGCTTCGTAATCTCAATCAACCAAAATTGTTTAACGGAACGCGATTAGCGGTCACAAAACTCGTGAGCAATGTGATTCACGCGAGAGTACTAAAAGGTGTATGCACCTAACAACAAAACGAAAAATATCTTTTATCACAGTGTGCATCAATGAGGGGAAATACAATTCAAAATCGACCCCACCGTAACGCATCCAGCAAATATTTCAACACAAAACATCAACTGCAATTGACTACAGATTTTCTCCAAGTTGAAATGACGCAGGGTAACGCCTGTGGGGTCAGCTTTTTAAATAATGCATAGCTTGCTTCAGAGCAAGTTGTCTATCTTTGTCCATAAAATTACCTATAGCTAACAAATTGTTTCCACGTAACCCCTGAGGTAGATTTTAACGCGTTTAACATGTGGTACGTTGTTTTATCCCGTTTGACTGATCTAACGCAAATATGAAATTTAAACAAAAGCTAGTGTACTCATATAAAAAACAAGTCCTAAAACTATGCAACAAATCTTTTTTAGATTTCAATAAAACGAATAGAATTCAAAGAAATTAATACTAGATTTTATTCTATTTTCCCCAAATATTGGACGGGACGAAGTCCGTTTGGTTAGCTAGTGTACTGATATAAAAGTCCCAAAACTAGGCAACAAATCTTCTGTTCCACGTTGTGTAAACGTCAAAATAATTGCGTGCATATTTCAAGAGAAATACCTTGGGAGAAAATAAATTTTCAAACCTCGAAATCTACTTACAAGGCGAAAACGAGATTGTTGGCACTTAATGTTTTGTGATTATTTCATCCACAATATTGCATTGTCAACACTTGTAACCCCGGAAATTGTAATATTCACTATGAAGACATTATACTTCAGAAAAAGTTGAAGCAGAGCTCAATACATGGCTGACTCGTTTTGGAAGCGTTGGACTTTAGAATACCTACCTACTCTTACTAAGAGAGCAAAATGGTTCCAAACTGGACGACCAAAAGAAAAGGAGTAGTAGACATCATCATCGACCCAACTCTGCCTAGGAGTGGTTGGCCAAAGAGTATAGAATTGGACACACTTGTCAGCAAAGACAATCAAGTTCGTCAGGTGAATCTCAACTGGAGTCTGTACGAGACCTGCAGTAAAGTTAGCAGTTTTCAATGTCAAACACTGAACTTGGCTGCACTCAAATCAACAACTTGAATACTTAACGATATGACAATTTAACGACAACGAACATTAAAAACATTGACATACCTAACGGCACAGACTATACCTAACGACTCACAGTGAGCAGACGCTGGCCAACGGACAAAAGAACTATAATTTTTCAAAGTTCTTTCTTATTTATTATCAAATTTATAGAGAAACTAAATAAAATATAGTTTAGTTTCGTTTACATATGTCCATGAATAACTGATAATATTCCTATAAATTTAGTTTGAAATATGTAGGTCATGCAGGTTATCCGTCAGAACCTTACCTTATAACGCCTTTCAGATCCCCGGAACAGAGAAGCATTCAAACATGAACCACTCAAATTCAGCCGCAGTTTTCCTTTTATTCAAACGTGTTCGTCAAAGTGTCTGGAAATGTGTTTTTCATTCATGTTCGTGTCTGCACGTAGTGTCTAGTTCGCTTGTGTAGTCTCGTATGTCTTAGTTCATATGTTAATCATTCCGTTCTTGGTTCGTGTGTTTATAGTTTGCGGTTCAAAATCTTGTTCTGTGTAAGAATTTTGGTAAGTCGCTTTAATTATGTGATGCCTGAATAGCATTTCCGCTCTGCAGCTCTTTCACTTCGCTACATGTCACATGTTTGCATGCCGTTGTGAGAATTTTGTTTCACCATGTCCAAGGTTTATCTAGCTGACTATGTTTGGGATAAGACGATAAGTCCAGCAGCTCTTAGAAGAAAGGGTCCAGGGTTGCTGCCACTCCATCAAGGTAGTGTTAATTTCTGTTGTATCCACTCCAAGGGGTGGCCGACCCGACCCAATGGGTAATATTACTGCGATGACCCAATATGCTTGGTCCCAGGTTATCCGAAAAGCGCTACTCACTCTAAGTGCGCATATGTAATCTATTTACTGCTATTTTTCTTCCGTAATCTATTTACTGCGCTACGGATGTGCTTACGTAAAAGTTGTCTACAGCAGTGTTTTGGGCATCCTATATTCGGCTTAAACCGCGCTATGGAAGCACCTACACGAGAAGATTGGTTGCTTACATGCTCCAGGTGTTCTTTAAATGTATGCCTTGAGTCAATCATGACGCTGGCTGGTTTCATTCATTAATGGCTGGTTTAGGAACTATCTCATGCCCACCTAATGTGAGCGTGTTTTATTTTCAGCTAGTGTAGGACCCACTGATGCTACCCGCTGTCAAACAATTGCAAAGGTTTCATTGCTATTTGCGAAAGTACTTTCTGCAATTGTGCTGTTACAAGTATAGCAATAGCGTTCGTAAATCCAATGATTTTAGCCTCGCCTGGTATTTCAAGACGAAAGATCCCCTCGTACATAAGGTTCCATAGTATTGGACTTAGCACTGAGCCCTGGGGGACTCTTCCAGTGACTGCGTGTTTTGTCACACCATCATCTGTTTCTTAGAGTAAAATACTGCTTTTCGCCTCTTTTCCATCGTCTTCGCTTGCTTGTCAAAATCGTGACATTTAAGCTGGCACAAATTTTTAGTCGCCAAACAAAGTGACTAAAGTGGAAATTACACCGGAGATGTGTTTTATTGGTAAATTGAATTTCGAAATTAGTTTATTATAACTAGGCCTTATGCTATGGCCGAATTATATTAAACGTACAGCAATACTTGGCACAATACCGCTCTAATGAAATGAAGCATGACGAATGCTGTCATCTCAAAAATTCGATCGCAAGAGCGGTAATCCCAAACCCTCACATTTCAATGACGATGTTCGTTTTCGACTGCGGTAATTCGGTCCGATATTAATCATGATAAAATGCTTGATACCGTTAAGGCATTGCGAAAGTAGCAAAACAAAGTGTGTACAATTACTGCGCAAAATGTCAGAAGTTACTCAGAGTTAAGTAATCACTGAACAAAACGCTAATATACCTTTATACATACATGTGTGCATGTGCGTAGGGCCTATACAGTATTACAAAAATAACAATGAACAGTTATTTAGAATTGATTTTTATTTCATATATTAGGCGATTGAGCTCGCGTTTGATGCAATACGGGGCCACAAATCAGCGCACTCTTTTGCAACTGGACCAGTGATCGCGGAACCTTTCATTTCACCTTTATTATTCACAATTACACCCGCATTGTCCTCAAAATATATGAAAACTCCGTCCCTCCTTCTAAATGGCTTCCTCTGCCTTATGACTACAGCGGGCATTACCTATAAAATTAGAATAGTTAAATATTAGAATTCAATCATTTCCAAGAATTTCATTAAAAATTATTCTAACACCGAAGAATTTATTTTTATTAAATGAATGTTCTAATGAAAAGGATCAACAATCACGTTACAACAACTGCGTTTTTGTCCGTTATTCTCAATTAATCCTAATCGAACGTAATAAAGTGGTTTGTATGTAGTTGTGTACATACATACATATGTATCTACCGTCGTGGATAAAAGTTTTCACACAACGTTAGGTTAGAAGTAAAACAACCGATATAACTAAATTAGATCTTAAATTTATTGTTTTGCATTTATTTCCTTTTATAAAGCAAAAATTTAACAATTTAGTATGGACAAAAGTTTTCATGCAATATACAAACTAACCCAAATATCAAATTTTATCAAAATTGTTTATGAGAAAATCTCTTGTAACTAAAATCGACTGAAGTATCCTTAATCTTGAGCTTAGAATGAAAATTCCAAGTTCGCCTCAAATTGTGGCACCAGATTCTTGGTATGAAGTGTGCCAGAATTGGCACACCCATTTTTTTTAACTTCCCTATCATAGTAAAATAGAGGCCCAACTCCGAATTTGTTGAACTTTCTGCAAGCTTTTTCTTCATCTCCCAGAAGTATGCACAGTTCGCATTTCACATATTATTCGTCATTAGTGTATGACGTACACTAAAAGGAATAATAAAATAAAATAAAAAATAAAAAAAAAATAAAAGTGTCCTATTACTATATGCAACCCTGGGGTAATACCATACAGTCCAAACTTGACATACGGCACTCTTTCTTACAGGCGTCTGACTGGCAAATGTTAAAATAGCCTTAAGTAAAGTACGTACTATCAATGTGTGCTGTTGAATTTTTTTTTTGTAAAAAAGGTAAGTTGAATGTTTTATGGGAACTTTGAAGGTTTATATCTTCGGAACCTAAAGAGTCCTACATTTGATTTATATATCAAAACTCATGAAATTTTTCTATCAAATTAATTTATAAAAAATAGGGGTAATGCCATTTAAAACACTTTATAAAATAGAATTTAAATAAATTTAAAATGAGTCGGGGGTGATTCTTAAAATCAACTTCCCATCCTTGTGTAGAAAACTACACAAAAGCTACCTCTTTTCTTATTTTTCTGAAGAAGCACTTACGATGAAAAACCACTAAATTCCTCATGAAAATGTTCTGAGGGTTATTACTAGCAAAATTCCGTTGTTTACCCTCTTATAATTAGACGATAGTTATTCTAACATTGAAGGAGAAGCGAGTGAATCAAATGAAACAAACGAATCAGTTGTTGTTGGATCCATTGATTGTTCAAAAGATGGTTTTGTATGGGAACTACAACCGTTTCAGCATCAAAGTGGCAGACTTCGGAATGAAAATGTGAATTTTTTTCCTCCTGCTTTGAATTAATCTACATATGTATGTATGTATATAAAAGAAAGTGATGTTAGTTACTACGCTTATAACTCAAGAACGCCTGGACCGATTTCGATGATTCGCACCAATTCGGACTGGTCTCCGGCCAAACAAAAAGAATATCCAAGAAAATTCCCGAAAAAAAAAATTATGAAGAAAATACATTTTCCCATACATTTTGTATGGAGCGATTTTCAAAATCATGATAGATGAATATTATGTTTATGTTACGTTGTGACAATTTTTGATAACGCATTGGGACACGACAATCGCAACTGTTTCCGCATCTCCAAGTCAGATACGCACATTATTTGCGATTATTATTTCAACATGTTTTCCATCGAATTCACATGAATTGTGGGAGAAGTACAAGGATGACATGTCAGAAGACATTTTGCATCGAGTTCGTGTTCATTCAGAGAATCTCCATCTTGAGATGAATGAAGAGATGCTCAACCAGGCTTTGGTTTTGATAGAAGACATGTGCTACCTCATGTGCGGCAGTTTGTTAGTCAGGTCAGGAAAGCAATCGCCAGATCGTGGAATATATGACGCTTTCCAACGAGAATTGCAGGGTGAACGGGAATACGACACAAATGCATTAAGCCAATTCGTTCGAACGAATGTACTTTTGTTGAATCAACAACAAAAAGAAGTGTACGATACGGTGATGAAGGCAATTGTTGATGGAAATGTTGGCATGTTTTTCCTTGATGCGCATGGTGACAGTGGCAAGTAATTCCTCATATCATTCATTTAGGCTACAGTTCGTGCCAGATCGGAAATTGCTGTAGCAGTTGCTTCTTCTGGAATAGCAGCTACGCTGATGGAAGGTTGCCGAACCGTTGCATTGAATTGCCAAAGTTTTGCTAGCAAGCAAAATCATTATCTGGGACGAATGCACAATTTCACATAAACGTGCGTTAGAAGCTCTGAATCGCACTTTGAAAGATCTGCGTAATGACGCAAGACGTTTTGGGGGTGCATTGATTTTACTCGCAGGCGATTTCCGGCAAACACTACCACGATCGACCGCTGCCGATGAGATCAATGCCTCAAAGAACAAGGATGCGGATCACTTAAACTGCACAATTCAAAATCAAATCGTTGGTTCCCTGCATTCCTTTAATTCTATCGACTGTGTAACAAACAAAGACGAAGCCGTCAACTATCTAACTGAGTTCTTGAATTCATTGGATGTGCCAGGCCTGCCACCGCACAATTTACAATTGAAGGTTGGTTCAGTCGTCATCATGCTTCGTAATCTCAATCAACCAAAATTGTGCAACGGAACGCGATTAGCGGTCACAAAAATCATGACAATGTGATTCACGCGAGAGTGCTTCAATTCAAAATCGACCCCATCGCAAAACATCCAGCAAATATTTCAACACAAAGCATCAATTGCAATGGACAATTGACCACAGATTTTCTTCAATTTGAAATGACGCAGGGTAACGCTTGCGGGGTCAGCTTTTAAAATAATACATAGGATTACTTCAGAGCAAGTTGTCTATCTTTGTCCATAAAATTATCTACAGCTCACAAGTTGTTTCCAAGTAATCCCTGAGGTCGATTTTAACGCGTTTAACATGTGGTACGCTGTTTTATCCCGTTTGACTAATCTAACTCAAATATGAAATTTAAACAAAATCGTTACAGCCGTTTAGGCTGCAGTTGATGAAAACCGCACAGACAGAAATGGCAGAATTATCTTCAAACGTTTTTTTTTTCGACGAATGCAATACTTGCCCTACATACATAATATGTGCAAGTGAAAATGTTGAGTATAATCCCGCCTTACATTGGATACAATCATTGTTCTATTCTTATTTTTTTGATTTCAATAAAACGAATAGAATTCAAAGAAATTAATACTTGAGTTTATTCTATCCGTTGGTTCGGTTAGTTAATTATAATCAAAGAAGTTCATCCAAATTGGCAAGTATTACAAAAAAACAACAATACGAAGGAATTACCTACATACATAAGTGAACTAGGATTTTCGCTTGCGAAACCATATGTACATATGACAGCTGCCTAAAATCAAATGGATAATGATGAAGTACTAATGTACACATTCTACCAGATCATTATTAATGACAATAATGCAAGTATTGATGACCCTAGATCAGGACTTCCTTACTCTCGTCCATCATTCCAAGAAATGACAATACTTTTAACCTTAACGTATAAGGGTCTGCTTATGGATTCAAATATTCGTAACAAAACAAGAATAAATTGGGCGCGTTCCGATTTCTAGGCACTACATTTGCAGGTAAGGCCTAACAAATGGAACGGCAAACTGACTGAAAATGTAGGTGACATTTCAAGTGTCACACCTCGCATCCTCATTTCCAGGTTTTACTTTAGACAAAGTGTGGATTGTGTTTGTCAAGGGATCTTACTGATAAATATATTTATATGAAATTGGAACCTGTAAAGAAGGCTTAATTGAAAAAATAGCCGATAGTAAAAACAAGGTCCCTTAACTTTTTCTAGAAATTTCTGCTTCACTTACAACCTTGGACGGTTATTTTAAATAATATTTTAATGAAAACACAGCGCATATTGATCAAATTGTCATATCCTCTTATTGTATCAATTCGATGATCACTTCCCTGCAATTTATTTGGAAAGTAATTTGTTTATTTATTGCACATAATCCATTCAAATTATAAAGCACAGCCAAACAATACATAAAATATTGCTGATCAGCTGATTCTTCACACTTCAAAAACTGACTTAAAAGTAAGGGAGAATTTTTTTGTCTTAGAATCCAGTCCACTACCTCACAAAAAATTGCCTTACTTTTCAGTCAAATTTGAGTCTCTACACCAATCAGAAACGTTTGACTACATAGTGCCTAGAAATCGTAACGCGCCCATTATTTATGAGTAACATAAGCAAACGAATTTTTCCCAACGAGTTAAAAAAACGGAGACAAAGTGGTTGGTTCAGTCAGCAAATTAAAGTCTTGGGCCCTCACCACATTACTTTTAATTTTCTTCAATTAGTCTACTAATATCGTCTAATATGGTCTAAGAAAAATATTGTGCATTGGACCAAACTTACTATGTACAATTGGTAGATTTACATGTCATATTGCAGTCAGCAAATTAAAGTCCTGGGCCCTCATCACGTAACTTTAATTTACTTCAATAAGTACTAATATCGTGCCGTTTATTGTTTATTTTTTCTAAAGTTTGAGTGCTACTGGGACCAAAATCTGAGTGCTACTGGGACTGAAATGTGATTTAACCCTAGAAAGCTAACCTTATTTTGTACTCCGTTAAAGCTAATTAGGAGTCAAATTTACTCCCTCGTTAATTAAAGAAGCAATTGAATATATAGAACGAGATGCACTTTTCTCAAACACTTTCACTCTACTGATGCTTAGGTAGTATATTACGCAAGCACTTGCGAGTAAAATTCACGTAGGTTAGCTTTCTATATACCAATACAAACACCTCTTTTGTTGGACGCAGGTGTTCGATGAAACTAAAATTATTGAATAATTATAAAACAGCATATATACACAAACTATGTCTTATATTCACAATTTTTACTTCTTTCTTGGAAGAGATAATGGATCCGACACATCGCTAAGTTTTTTTCGCTTGTTTTCATCCGCTTTTCAAATAAAAAGAAAACAACACAGGGACAATGAAATAGCTATCGTTCAAAAACGATCGACAAGACGATAATAATTTACACTTCTGGGGTTACGTGAGGCAAGCCATGTATCGTCAAAGACCTTTTTAATGTCTACGTGAAGCAAAACTATCCTTAAAATTGTCGTATACGTGATGTCAATATTACAATTACAACAAAACATAGTCTCGAACAACAGCTCCAGACGGCTTATTTTTTTTTTTTTTTTTAAGAACGACAAAAATGATGCTTTTGGTTTAAATTTGTAAATTCTGCATAATACGACGAAGCTGAAATACGGATGAACATCCGTACATGAACATGAGATAGGGGAAGTTGCATTACGAACATAAAATTTCTTTCAAGCTTTTGAACTTATTTAAGATGCAAATAATTTGATTATATTTGTTATAGACCTTTTTCAGAAGATAAAATCAATCAGATATAAAGTCAGTTTTTCTGTGGTCATTTTAACAGAGAACCTTCACTGTACACCGTACACTTAGCAGATTCCAAACAAAATCCATCGAGCCGTCTAAGAATCTGTTTAATAGAACGTTGTTTCACTAGCTTAGCTACAAGTATAAATATAAAAGACATGAAAAATTATGGGTTTTCATTCCGAATGGTTTCTATTGCCCTTCAAATTAAGTGACCCTCGTATAGTCTATTTAACGAACACACTTCACGCGACAATCACATTCGTTTCCCCGTCTAACTCAAAACAGAGAATACAAAAATAACCATCACTGATCTAACTCTACATTTGCTCACCTTTTTCCTAAGCTCAGGCTTTCCCTTCTTGACTGTAGCAACAAACATATCGCCAACACCGGCAGCGGGTAGACGATTAAGCCGACCACGAATTCCGTGCACAGCAATAACGTATAAGTTTTTGGCTCCTGGAATATGTTAACGCATGTATTAATTACCTTTATCCTTCTAAAAAGAAACTTGTACTATACCTGTGTTATCGGCACAATTCATGACAGCTCCTACAGGCATACCAAGGGAAATACGGAATTTCCCTCCAGCGGTTCCACCACGTCCTTAAAATAAAAATATTGTTAGTACTTGTCACAAATTCATTTTCCAAAGTAATGCGTTAGACGATGGCAATAAATTGCAACACCAGAATTAGATTTAAATAGATTATTTTTATTTCGCGCACCTCTCTTCGACATTTTTCTGCCTGTTCAGTTTACAACGGGAAATCAAAAGAAAGAGACGAATGCACGTCCAGAAACATCAAAACTCTACATCCGTGCAGGCGTACCAACCAAAAAATGGGGTGCGTTCTTAAACAATCACTAGGTAGTGGAATTCTATCGACAATGTATCTTCATATATAAATCACATAAAGATGTCAGTAAAATCTCTCATAAAATATTTTGTGTAAATTAAATATATTTAATAATCATAACTTGCAATTATCACTTGGGTATTTCTACTCTTATTTTAACTCAGTCTTTATTTTGAAACCGATTTTGTTTTAGTACTTCGGCTGTATCATCTAAACTTATATATGATGCAATTCCGCTTTGTAGCACTTGCGGTATGCCTTCAATTTTCAAATACGTCTGTAGCTCTATCGATTGATTTACAATCTATACTTTTGATTAAAGAGTGTATACTTATCTAGCTCGTATTACATGTACAGCTCCACTTGTCATTTTAATATTAAGAAAGAAGAATAGTATGTAATCAATGCGGCTATTTTTGTATTGAGTTACTGCTATAACTTCAAACGTGTACGACATGACATTAAAATCGGTTTTTTCTTTCGTAGTGCCTCACGTCACCTGTCTGACCTTAGTCCAGCCACATTAATTTTCTGACGTGGATCAGATGGCGGACGCAATAACAGAAACTATAAATATGGCCCTGCGCAAGGTCTGTCCAATCAGTAGTCACAAGATTGGGGGTAAACCTCCGTGGTGGAATTCTCTAATAAGTAGGTTTCGGCGTGAAGGCAGGAAGTTTTTCAACCAAGAAGAACGTTCTAGGGACTCACAGGATGCTACAAGTCCAGTCTTAGAAAATTTAAATTAGAGGGTAGGATATCGCAAAGGGCCTTCTGTGAAAATATAGAAAAGACTACCTATTCGCCTAGGATTAGGAAAATCTTAGCCAAATCTCCATTTATTCTTAACTATATTAAAAAACCAGATGAAAGTTGAAACATATCAAAAGATGGGCACACATTTCCCTGGAAGTAAAACAGAGAGTATACATCCTGCAGAAAAACCCCAAATAGTCCAGTGTACGTTGTCACCCCCAAGAAAATACAGTGTGCAGTGCATATCTTACTCGTACAAATCGCCTGGTCTCGATGGTATTTTACCAGTGGAATTAGACCAAGGTTTCGACATATTATGTCTCTATTTCCACATTATCTTTAGGAGTTGTTTAAACTTCGGCTACATCAATAGATCCTGGATGACTTGTCTTCATACTGAAAACCGGTAAGTCATCCCACGAATCCCCTAAAGAGTTACGTCCGATCATACTATTCTTCTTTTTATTGAAGATCTTAAAGAGGTCATTAACAACCTACAAGAATTTCAATATAGTGTCCTTAGTGGATATTGAAGGAGCCTGCAACAATGTTAAAACAGAAGCTTCATACATCTGCTGCACTTCTCGACTTAAAAGAGGACAACTATCTTTGCTTTTGGATCGAGTAAGAGCTTAAAAGCAGACTCATGCATGCTGAAGTGAGTTGTTGTCTAACCAGTAGGTCGATGCACAGCGGTACCCTTAAGTACTATCACCACTATAGTGGTTAATTGTAGTAAATGACATAACCCAGGGTTAAAGAGGGGTTCAGTGTCATGGCCTATGCTGCAGCGATATGAGAAAGTTCCTTTTTACAGTTTAAGATCTGATGGAGTCTGCTCTTAATAAACTCTCTACGTAGGTCTCAGGTGATGGTTATCCTATTATTTCCCATTGTGGTATCACAATAGTCTTTCCTCTGGTCTAAGTGCGACTCTGCTAAGTGGTGACAAGCACAAAACCTAACGAACCCTAAGCCTCTTTCTATATAACACCACCAACATATAGCTTTCGAATTCTTCTACACAGCAATCTTTGATTGTGAGTGAGTTCCACAACGTATTAGAAGCATCTTAGACCCTGCTCACACATAATTGACGAACTGGATTTTTTTTTACGATCTGGATTTTAAGATTTTCTGAAATTCCCTGGATTTTTTTTTAAGTTTGAAAATTGTCAAAATTTTCTCATTTGACTTTGGGTTTTTTGAGATTTGCGGGTTAAGATTGACCGCGTTCCGATTTCTAGGAACTACGTAGTCAAACGTTTCTGATTGGTGCAGAGATTCAAATTTGACATAAAAGTAAGGCAATTTTTTTTGAGTTAGTGGACTGGATTCGAAGGCAAGAAAATTCTCCCTATCTTTTAAGTTACTTTTTGAATTTGAAAAAACAGTTCATCGGTTATATTTTATGTATTGTTCGGCAATGCTTTATAATTTGAATGGATTATGTACAATAAATAAAAAAAAATGACTTTCTAAATAAATTGCAGTGATATGATCAGCGATTTGATACAATAAGAGGATATGATTATTTGATCAATATGTGCTGTGTTTTCATTAAAATATTATATTAAAATAACCGTCCAAGGTTATAAGTGAAGCATAAATTTTTAGAAAAAGTAAAGGGACCTTGTTTTTATTATCGGCAATTTTGTTCCAATTAAGCATTCTTTACAGCTTCCTTTTTCATACAAATATATTTGTACATTTGTGCTTTGACAAGCACAGTCCACACTTTATCTAATGATGTGCATAGTCATAAAAAAGGGTATAGAAGAAATTTCATATGCGTCGACTAGCGTTGCCGGATTGGGGGTTTTTTGGTAGGCAGATATAATCTAGGAGGGAATATCTAGAGAGAAATCCGGAGTTTTTTTTTATTCTAATTTATTTTTTTATTATAAATATATTTTTGTTATCTGAAATAGAATTGTTGTGGAGAAACGGACGTCTTAAATTATATTTTTAGATTACAGCGTCTATAGAATGACGTTATGTAACTGAAATGCTTAGGCAGCTATTTCAACCAAATGAAAATTAATTGAACTTAATTTTGAAGCAGATATTAAAACACATAATTTATATGAACAATTCTTTTCAAGGTGAAAATGTTGACCATTTAAAGCTTGTTGCGGATTTAAAATGATCTTCAAATGATCGTCAATTCGGAATCTCTAATGCAGTGCCCAAATGCCAACTAAGTGTATTCATTATCATTTCATTATCAATGTAAAAAATTGGAATAAATTAAAGAACGATGCAAGGCATTTTCAGTTAGTCTGTGCAAGAAAAAGCGGTCTCCGAGAAATTTGCATTAGTTTTTCTCCAGAGAATAGTGCAGGTTATATAAAATCAAAAATCAATAGACTATAAACTTGTATTCTTTGTAAACCTAAATAAAAAAATATCAAAAACAAATTGTTGGGAGTTTTTAGAGATACATGATTGAATCTGGGAGTTTTAAGATTTTCCTGGGTGAAAATATTTTCATCTTCTAGCAACGTTGGTGTAGACCTACGACATCAACGATTGTTTATGTTTTGAATTTCAGCGTTCCCCATCTGTCAAAATTTCTGTCATTCACATGAAGCATCTTTTCGTGTGTAGCAATGACATTCACTGCCATGATAAGGTGCCCAGGCACCAGGCACTTATTTATACACATTTATCTAATAATTAGATTTGAATAAATAAACGGTATAGTATAAGCAGTATATAATAAATGAATAAAATGAATTCCAAAATAAGAGTTGCACATCCTGGTGGGTATCACTGTAATTGTCTTTGCATCCCGTAAAAAAGCTTTCATTAAAAGTTTCAAGGATTCTCCGGAAAAATCTGTTCAATTCCTGTGGTGTGTTCTTTGGACAAAATTCTACTTAATCCCGGAGAATCCTTTATAGTTTTAATTGACTAACACTTTGCTATCCAGTTCTGTGTCTAGGTCTTTATTATGAATGACACTTCTTATACGGTTACCAAAACTTACCTAGTGAGCTTCCTAAGATCAAAGAAATCTTTATTCGATCCAAAATCTAGGCTCACTAGCCTAGTTTGTTGAGTTGTAGAGTAGATTGTAACGATTGTGTTTGAGTCCCAGTAAAGATAAACTCTTCACTTAGGGTTCCTCAATAAAGTAGATGTCAATATCTTCCTTAGTGAGAAACATTAAAAATAAATATTTCTCGAATTTACTGTGTTTTAAGGTTGTTTTGATCACCAGCACTTTTCAACGTATCATTCACCCTTACTTTTTCAGCTCATATAAATCGCAGTTAATGCCAATGATATTGTCTCATGCAAATGTGTACTTAAATTTACATCTCTTCTGTTCGCTTTTTAGATTTGTTTTTACTTGTGTGTAAAAAGTTTAAGTGTTTTGATTTGCGCTCCCTAAAACTAATGCATAAAATGGAATTGGGTTTTCTCCAAGAAACAAAGTCCATCCTCAAGTCTTTGGTTTTATCTTGTCCAAATGGAATGACTATTGACAGATTAAATCGCGACTACAAAGAAGTGGTTGGTAGTTGGATTCCATACCTAAAATTGGGTTTCCCCAACCTAGAACTATTTCTTAGATCAGTTCCTGACACTTTAGTGGTAAAAAAAAATTGTATTTTATTTTGGTCTAAGAAGCATTGATTTATTTTTTTTATTATACTTAGGTCATTGGGCATGGTCGGGAAGCTAGGATAGGGTTTGTGTCAAATGATAAATTGCAACATATGAACGAAATGGTTAGTCGACAAAAAAACACGACTCGGGAACGAAAAGTAGCTGTGCTGTAAGTGCTAAAGTATTAAACTTATTTGTGATTTTAATATTTTTAATTTAGGCATGCATCGTCCCAAAAATCGCGTCACCAAATTGTACGGCAACCTAATAATAATGTTGCTATGTTCCAATCGACATCGTCCACTACTTACTGTACATTCAGTCGTAGGCCTGAGATTAATAATAACGATTTATATTCAAATCCACCGCCAAGCTCTAGCTGTCAGTCTAAAAATTATTTCCTTGAACGAAATTTGCCTCGAGGCAAACCTCAGAACAATCACTTTGTGCCGACGACTAATACAGAAAGTAAAAAAACATTAGAACTTAAGTCTTTTAAACAACTCGATGAAGTATTTAATAAGCAACATAAATACACAAACTTTGATAAGCAAAGTAACACAAGGAAAGTATTAGATGAACCCAGCGGTACCAAAGCCCTATTTATTGGAAACAGTAACTCGATCCAAATGTTGTATGAGCCGATGAGATCTAGAGTATTTGTAGATAAAGATAGTGCAGATTGCACAACGGGTCAGTTAGAAAATTCTATGAGCCTTATTGATTGTCAAAGCAACTTAAAGTGCGTGTCAGATAAATCAATTTCGGAAGTTGCTGAAGAGATAAAATATCCAATTGTACTAAAATTGAACAGCTCTAAAAGTAGGTCAAGGAGCTCAATAGATGAGAAGATCTTATCAAACCGTAGATCAAATGAACAAGTAAATTTCAATACAAACAATGTTCCTGGGATAAGCTCAAAAACAGAGTCTTTTGAACGAATATCCAAACCCGCTGATTTACCGTTGGCCCCTCAATCAATAAACTCATCGTTTATCAACAATATTCAATTCAAGGCAGACCCATTCTCGCAAATTGATTCCAGTGACAATGATATTGACGAAGCCGTACCGGAGTTTGCCGCTGTAAGTGCATACTTATCCATTTTTTCAAAAGTAGTGTTATATTTCTTATTACGAATAAAAAGGTTCTATAGTTTATTGTCGTTTTCGAATGGCATTTTGTTTATGCTTTCTCTTGTTCGCGAAAAGTGTAATTCAAAAAAAAACTTTGGAGTTGTCTGGGAATCATATTTAGAGCGCTGCTCGCTGGACCAACAATTTAACCACTAAGCCACGACGTCTAGTTCTGTATTAGTTTATCACAAAAACAAAACATTTTATTAAAAAACTTCTAACCGGATTTGAACCTTTTGTTAGAAAGAAACACTGCAGAGTTTATTTATACATCGCTCATTTACTTGAAGACTGTGTCATAACTCAATAAATGCGATTTTTGAGCTAATGATGAAGAATTATTCGTTTTATCATGATGGTTATTTTGAAAAAAAATTCATGTTAATTACCTTGTATACACGCCGCGTTACAAGAGAAAATGTCGTTGTATCTCCCTAACAGATAGTAGTAAACTGAAAACTTTAAACGCGTTTTCTGCAAAATCGTGTTTTTTGAGTTATGACAGTCTTCAAGTAAATGAGCGATAGATTCGTGATTAGTATCAATAGCGCCGTCAAATTAACTACATACATATATGTCCGTTAGTTTGAGAGATAATAGTTGTACAATTCTAACATAAAGTTAAACAACATTTTTAAGACTAAATATTTAGGTATTCATATTCTCTACAATGGGTCCATACGTCATATGTATGTGGTCACGCCCACTTTTGGGTTTTTATAAAAAAACCGATTTTGCATGAGACATCAACAAACTTTCGAAGATATCGTTGCAATTTATCAAAAAATGCTGTTGACATTATAAGGGCTACATAGTAAGAATAATAGGGTATCATACAATCTGTTCTACACAGAGTGGGCGCAAATTATTTTTATATATCGGAGTTTAAATATAAAATATAATTTTTGTTTCAAAAATATGATATTTTCATTATTATTTTTTATTTCCAGAACAATTTGGTATTTCGAGTTGATTTTCCTGAAAACACCGTAGCGTTCGGAAGAAAAATTCCTAATTATGAACTCCCCAAGGAACTTACAAAAGGTTATGTCGTTGGCGTATTTATTTCAGAAGTAAGAATATGTCTCAGATATTTTCCAAATTTCTTTCCTAATATAATGTTTATTGTGTAAGTATCTCTGGATTTTAGTTTTTTTTTAAATTGTTTTTAGAATTATGTTCATCTGCTCGTAAATAGACTTTTACCTGAGGTTTGTACGACCTTAATTTGGGATAAAACTTAAATTCATTCTGAAATTATAAATATATGTATATTAACGTAAGAATAATTTTGAATTTTGGTTCCAAGTGGTTTTTAACCCCTGTTAAAGGGAGTGATCAAAATGGCCATAAGTCTAAATTAAAAAACAAAAACCAATATTTCAGAACTAGACAGCATAAATTGCATTTTTAATAACCCGATTCATTCCGGGACCCAACAAAGGATGCGGATATATATTTTCTTAATAACACATTTCTCATGTGTTTGGAAACGATTTTGATATTATTCAAAATGGAAGCATGGTTAAATTCTTTATTACAGGACTCCATGTGATATTGCTTTAAGACGAATGGCAACAATAACAGTCCTACGCCTAAAGTTAAAGTTGGTAACTATGGGGTGATCCAATAAGGGGTGCCATTTTATTTTAACACCAACCAATCAGCGTTGTGCGGCGCACAGTGGAATATTTAAGTGAAACCTAAAATCTTAAATGTTCATAAAACATAAAAAAATATTGTTGTAATATCAGTCGAAAGTTGACATTTATTGAGTGATTTTTAATAATTGTAATAAAAAGTAATCAGTTTCATAAAATGGAAAGATATACTGGTGGTATGTAACTTACTAATTTTTCAATTTGTTTTAGTTAGGTTTTTTTCTCTAATTCATTTGTATATAATATAATAGTATTGGGCTATACACAAAAATAATTTTCCTGCGACTATTTACGATTCAAAATTTTGTAGTCTAAAATGTATTTAATTACCTCATAAATAAAGAGGCGTAAGATCGGTATTGCAAGATTTAATGGAAAACAACTACTTGAAACACTACTTGCTTAACTTCTTGCCCAAGATTACAATTTTATTTTGTTAATCCCAAAGTTGCTTTGCCCTTGTTTGATTTAACGATGAACAGAAATGGGCAAGAATAAGGTTAAATTTTTAAATAAATATAAATGATGTCTGTGGTTATTTTAAACTACCCAAATAAAACTGCCACACTAATTATTTTAATGTAAAAGAAGAAAACCACAAAATATCACATGTGAAATTAAGAGAACCTGACAAAACAAATGCTTTGCAAGAAATATCACGACGATTAAATCCACGTAAATTGGTTACGGTTTGGATTGCGGTAGTACATTTTTGATTAAAATTGAAGGTTTTAAAGACACTTTTTTGTGAATTCGAAATCGAATTAGGAAGGAAACATTTACCTGGAGCAATTGGTTCATTATACTACCAAGAACCAAACTCCAGTATTACTCAATTCACTGGAATTTCTTCTACTTATGTATATACATACAATGTACATTTACATTTAAATCCACATCTACATATGTAACAATGAAATAGAAACATAATAATATATTTTCAAAACCATTAACAACTTACTTAAAAGAAAATCATAACAAAAACAACAATTTTTAAGAACTTCAGCATATCTGCGTGGCATTGAAGGTATTAATTTTGAAATTGTGGTTTCATGTACATATACTTTTCCATTTAGTCCCTAATGCTTGGAACAACTTATTTTTGAAACGTTGATCTGCAACTCGTTCCAATATATGTAGAACTCGCACTCGATTGAATGTTTAACAAATCCTTTCCAAGCCTTGATGTGTGCTTCGGGTTGTTATCGTGTTCAAACACCCATCAAAGCGGCATATTCCACCCAGCATGGGGCACCATTTGCATTTCCAAAATAGTTTTGTATGCAAAACGGTCCATTATTCCCTCAATCTCGTGAAAGGGTCCAGAATCATTGGCTGGGAAGCATGTTCATACTATTACGCCCCCATCACCGTGCTTTGGGGTAACTTTGCAGTTCGGAGGATTTAGTTTTCTCTCTTCCGACGTCTTACTCTGCAAATACCATCTGAATTGACCAAATTGAGTTTAGATTCGTCGCTGAAAAGGACAGTTTTCCATTTTTCCAAGGACCAATTCAGATGCATTTTTTGTGAAATGGAATTTTAAAAACGAAATATTTTAAGCATTGGCTTTTTTGCAAAGCTCTTCTTCTGACCGTACTTGGATGGACACTTAAATTTAGTGATGCCACAATTTTTTTGAATAACATAAATGGATTCTTTTAATTAAACGACAAATTCTTCTATCGATCTTCTCCGACGTTTTCCGAGGTCGACCACTGTACTGTACTTATATTTCCCGTTGTATCATACTTTTTAATTAATGGGGATACAGTAAATCGGTTTATATTATATTTTTTAGCAATAGAAATCTGACTCTTCGTTTCAAAATTTAGTAATTATTTAATTTTTGATGTGATTCGTTAAATCATAGTTGTAGCTCCACAGACAACAAAGATATCGCATTGACTGATCAACGATTTAATCTCTTATGCGTGATTGAGAATATATGAAAACTTGGAAAAGTACCGCTAGCGTTTTTGCATTACTTTTGGAAATTCAAGTCATTGTTGCGTTGATTTTGCACAGTGCCATGAATTACATATTGTTGTTTTTGTTATGACTTTCTTGCAAGTGAGTTAATATTGGTTTTAAAATTATACTGTGTATCGAAAAATAAATATTTACATTTAATTACGCAAACTAAATTTGTTGCGTTTGTTTTGCACAACATTGTATATGTAAATACATAACATTGAACAAATTTACCAACTCTCATATTTAATTTACTTTAAAAACTACCGCAATGCTTCTTGTTTTATTGGTGGGACTCCGTGTATTATTATTAATTTGTATGCCTTTTCTGATGGATAGTTTAAATAGTCAACATGGAATCAGAATTGGATGTAAGATAAAATATTATAAATGATACCTCTTGTTAAATTATCCGTTATAATTAAATAAGTAATACCTATGGAGCAAGGGTTCCAGGTTTATTCCCTAAACAACACCTGAAATTTCTTTCAAGACCCCTCCTCTTAAGAGCGTTTGACAAACATCCCAGAGCATAAATGTTCTTTAAAGCTTTTCAAATAACAATTATTTTTATTTTAATAAATTGTTTTTATTAAGATTCACAGCCCATTCAAATTCTGGTTTCACATTTATAAAGATAATCATGAGCTGGATATCCTTATGAATCGAATAGAGTAAGTATATTTAACATTAGTAATAGTTTAAATAATAATTAATTTTTATTTGTCCATTCTCAAGATGTTTTTATAAGCGCCTTAGCCACAATGATTTGGTCATTCCGAAGTCTTGTTTAGCTCCTGGGCAAGTGTGTGGTGCTATGTTTAATGAAATGTGGCACCGAGCAGAAATTTTGACGATCGTATGCAACAATAAAGTTAAGGTAATAACTTCTTATTGATAATTAAAATAAGAACTGTATACATTTTACATATCAACTTAGGTTTATTTTGTCGACTACGGAACAGTTTCTGAAATTGAAATTAAAAATATCAAATACCTGCCAACAATATTCGCTAATACTCCAATGCAGGCAATTCGTGGTTCGTTATCACACATAAAACCTGTATCACCTCTCTGGCCCAAGCGCGCCATAAAGGAATTTCTATCAATGGTTTCTGAAATTTTGCTTTACGCCCAAATAATAGAAATTGATGAAAAAGTATGTAAATGTAAAATATATTTTATACCTGTAATAATAGCTTTCAATTTTTTCTAGGAAAAAACGGTGTACATGGTCTTATGTGACACTAATAATGGTGAAACCTTGCAGATAAATAAACAGTTAGTTGATAGGGGATTTGCAAAACTAGATAGTGAATGGGATGAGAATAAAATTACCAAGGTATACCTTTAAATTTTATCTGTTATTTCGATTACTAATAGATTTTAGATATGTACAAACAAATTTATATTGAACTTTTGTTTGTACTTAAATATATGTGATCATTTAACCCACAAACCTCTTCAGCCAGCTGCCACCAGTTTTGCACCCCAAGTTGCTTGAGGTCCTTTCCACTTTTTTTTTTTTTTTTTTTAACGCATTTTTATTAATTAATTCATGAAAAGAAAACTTATAGCTAGACAAAAGTGCTTAAAACTAGCTTATCTAATGTAACTATGTTATGACTAACTTACTGGCCCTGAGCGGGCGCTCTAAGCTAAACTTAATTCTTAATCTATGTCTTTCGACGTAACTTAGCTTAATGGTTAATTATTTATTCATATATTAACTAAATTTTACTTTAATTTTTAACCTTTTTTTATTTTTTGTATAAAACTTAAGCTTAAGTGGGCGCCGTGGCTCAGTGGTTAGTGCGTTGGAATATGGAGCAAGGGGTTCGAGATCGACTCCCAGTCGGGGAACACCTAAAAAGTTTTTCACGGCCCCACTTCTCGCTAGCATCTGACAAACATCCGAGAGTACAGTTTTCCTAAGAAAGCTTCACAAATAACAAACTGCCCTTCGGATACGGCATTAAACAGTAGGCCGCTTCCATTCGTGTGAAGAATATAACACGCACAACACGAATGCTTGTGAGAAGCTAGGCCCTGGTTCCCATCGTCTTGTAGCGCCAAGTATTTATTTATTTATTTTTTATAAAAAAAGCTACCTTAAACTACCGTAAAATAATTCTTAATATATATAACCTACTAATAATAAAAACGTAATTAAATACGTTCCTTTTTTTTTTTAGCAGACTGCTGTTTTTTTTAATTTTTTTTTTTAATATATGTAAATAAGCCGAGTGCTGTGTTATTAAAAACTACCTTATAATTAGGATACCTACAACAAACACTTACGACTACCTTAAAGCTATGTATGCCAGCCAGGCTATGTATAATAGTATAATAAATAAATAAAGTGGCCAGCTTACCCTGAAGGGCTAGCCAGGATTAAGAGAGATCGACGAGGGAGTTCTCTCTTCGTTAAGCCACCAAAATTTCTGGTGCTGTCTTTCTACGTTTTTAGCATCTCGCCCCGAAACCGACCTACTGAATCGCAGGCGGTCCTCAGTACTCTGTGCTGAGAAACGCCTCTGGGGGGATAAAGCCGTTAAGGCGCACATTTTCATGGTACATGTCGTTGGTGTAGTAAGCCCCAAAGATCAGGCTATTGGTCGAGTTCATTGCTCTTGCAATATGACCGCGAATCAACTTCACCAGGAGATTGTCTACTCTGATCAGATTCGCCCTGTTATAAAGGACCTCATTGGAGTAGAAGGCAAGCCCGAACACAAGCCCTCTCAAACACCCGAATCCTTTCCATCAAGCTTGCTCCCACGTTGAACCACACCGGACAGCCATAGGTGAGCATTGGCCGTATGAGAGCCGTATAGCAGATTACCTTCACCCTCGCATTAAGTTGGCTGCTATAAAACAGTCTCTTTGTGAGGGCAAAAGCAGCATCTATATGTTTGTTAAAATATAGATACTGGTCTAACCAGATCCCAAGGTACCTGAGTACACTTCTACTCGCCAATGGGCGTCCCTTAGGTCCCACGATAGAGAACTTTCGCCAATTTTTTCTGGTGTCCCTTGAGGCCCCAGATAACGGCGTTCTGAACAGGATGGTTTCCGATTTCTGGAAGTTGATCTTTAACTTCCAGTCATCGCAATATCGCTGGATATTACAATGACCCCGACCTTAGGACCTGTACGCAATCAAGTCGTCTGCGTACGCAATAGCATGAAGAGAACCTATCAAATCACTTGTGTAAATGTTGAACAGGATAGGCGAATTAACCGCACCCTGTTGCAGACCGTTATGTTATACAGGGTGGTGTATATGTCTACCGCTTCTAGAGGGAGGTGTCTGAGCACAATGTTCGAAATTCCGTCGATTCCCACGGATTTCTTACTTCTCAATGAGACTACCTTCGATATGAACGGGGGTGAACCCTGTCATTGGCGATGGCACTGTTTGCCATGGTCCCTTCATTGAACACGGTGAAACCAGTGTTCTCAGATCGCCATTCTTGCATATCATTTCGAAGGTAGAAGTTGTGCACAAGGACACGGTTTTCCAGGTAATGGTTCGGGTGAACGCTATCATTCACCTTGTACACTTCCTGGAAAGTTGCTCCTATAGCCTCTACTTTCTCCTGCGGATCTTCTATCACGAAGAAGTCGTCATCCTCGACAGCGTTATCTGGATGTATCCCTGCTGTTATTAGTACTTGTTCGTTGTTTGTTGTTCGGGGTATCTTAAGACACGGAAGGTCGTTGACCTTATTGATCTGCGGGAATATGCTTGGATTATTGGCTCTTATGGCCGAAATCTTCCCTTTCCAATGCGCATTAACCGTCATTCTATAGTTCTCTTTGATGAGTTTTTGGAGATTTTTGATCAACGACTTCAGTGTCCCAACCTCCGAGTTGTGTCTGTCAGCAAACTGCCTGTACAAGATTTTTATTCTTGACAGGAGTCTACTTTTCTGTCGGTGTAGTGCGTCGATTGTCGCGTTGCGGAATATGTCGGCGTTGTCAGTATGTTGATACCGAGGTATCGTACTGTCCATCGTTCGTTTGATTGTCTCGTCCAATCGTTTCAGGTATCTGTCAATCTCCTCGTTTGACAGGTTCCTGTTGGACGGTGGGTAGAGCGAATTCGAGGAGAGTGCTCTCGTTAGTACTCGGGAGAAGCGTGTCCATCTTCCAGTTCCGCAATTTCGTTGGGAATCGTTATTTCGGCACTAAGTCCGCAATGGTCACTGTCGTACACAAAAGTGTGTAAACAGTTCATAGTCTGTCGGTCCGTGTCGGTCAGTCCGTACGTCGAACAGCATGAGATCCAGATAAGAGCCGCCTCTGAGGAAGGACGGAATATCCGATGCTTTCACATCGAGTCTAAACTCGACATTGTGCTGACCCCACCAATTAAGTAGTAGGTTCCCTCTAGGATTTAGCGTATTATTTCCCCAATCCCTATGCTTCTAGCCTTAGGATTCGAAAAAGTGATTCGAGTTCTGATATAAATAAGGAAGGTTGAGTAGCTTCAGGTGCATAGACCGAGACCACGTACATCTTCTTTCTACTATGGAGAGGGATGCACACGATGCACGCTTCCAGCACCTGGAACCTTCGCACTTCACCACTGTACACTGTCTTGTAACGTAGCTCTTTACGTACGAATATCGCGACATCACCTCCTTGGGTGGAGTTTTTTTTTTTTTTTTTTTTATAAATTGCGCGCGCCAAAGGGGATATGAATACCCTTATACTGATTCAGGGCGCGGGCGTTGGGAAAAGGGGAGAGAGGAACAGAGGAGGTACCGGTGCACGTTGGCTTTGAAAGTTTCGAGGTTGAAGTGATGAGGAAATACAGAGCATGGGAGATCATTCCACATACGTGTCGTTCGGCTTATAAACGAATCTCTGTGTTTGACAGTACGTCCGAAATTGGGCTTGAGGGTGAACTGATGTGCATTCTTAGCGTGACGCGTATTGCGGGTGAAATTTTGAAGGGGAGGAATGCAACTGGCTATTTCACTGGAGCATTTTTTATGGAAAAAGCGATAAAACAGGGAGAGACATGCTACATTTCTCCGATGTTCTAGAGGCGCTATGGAGCGTACAATGTCTCTATCACCTATAAGTTTTAACGCGCTATTTTGGACCCTGTCTAGAATGTGCAGAACGGTCTTGGGTGCACCAGACCAGATATGGGCGTTATATTCCAGTTTTGGGCGGATAAATGCCTTATAAATTGAGGCCAGATCAGATGGGGTGAAGTATTTCTTGCACCGCTTAAGGAATCCTAGACACTTTGCAGCATTTTTGGCGACCTCGAATATGTGATCGTTCCATCGAAGATGGTTATTAATACACATACCGAGAGTGGCAAGTCTTTCGGTTTCCGCGATGTAAGTACCATTCATGGATAATGGTTGGGGGTTTTGGTTTCGCTTGAGAGATAGAAGACAGCATTGCGTTTTGGAAGCATTAAATTCCACTCTGTTGGTTGAACCCCATTTGATAATGCTGTCGAGATCGGAATTTAATGAGTTTAACATACGCTGTCGTTCCTCTTCTACGGCCGAAGAGCAGGGACGTGAGTTAGGGAACGAATATGAAAAACTGAGGGTACTATCATCAGCGAAGGAATGGATTGGATTAGAGGTTGCAGACAAGAGATCATTTATAAAAATGAGAAAAAGAGTCGGAGACAAAACTGAGCCCTGGGGAACACCAGCATTTGTGTGGTGAATATCAGACTTGAAGCCATCCAACACAACTTGTATTGAACGCCCCGAAAGGTAATTTCTAATCCATTGAAGAAGAGTTTCATCGATGCCAAATGCACGCATTTTAGACAAAAGAGCTTGGTGCCAAACTCTGTCAAATGCCTTTGAAATATCGAGTGCAACCATCTTTGTTTCGCCAAAGTGATGGAGAGAATGGTTCCACTTCTCGGTGAGATATGCCATCAAATCACCAGTGGACCTGTTGCTACGAAAACCATACTGCCGGTCATTAATGAGTTTTCGTGATTCAAGATATTTCATAAGCTGACGATTTATCAGCGTTTCCATGACCTTGGAAAGAAGGGACGTAAGTGCAATGGGTCGGTAATTGGTCGGAGAGGAAGAATCGCCTTTTTTAGGGATAGGCTGGACAATTGCTGTTTTCCATCTTCTCGGGAAGAGCCCAAAAGAGTAGGACAGACAGAAAAGCTTACGCAGAGGTTTTGCCAGCGAGGAAGAACACCTCTTCAGAACTATAGGGGGAATACCGTCTGGGCCAGCGGATTTGTGTATGTTAAGACCTTTGAGAACTCCTGCAACTGTGCGAGTGCGAAAGTGTATTTGTCCCATGGAGGATTCGACGCTCTCAAGCACAGGGACAGACAAAGCACTATCTTGCAGCGTGGAATTAGCTGCAAACTGTGCAGCAAGAAGATTAGCTTTGTCTAAGGAGCTGACAGCTGGAATGTCATTGTAAATGAGCGTTGGGATGGCAGATGAGGCAGAATTTTTAATGTTTTTTACGAATGACCAAAAATTTTTACTACCTTTGGGACACTGTAGAATTTTTTGCCTCAATTTTTGGTCGTATAGGTATTTTGCACGTTTAATATGGGCATTGCAGTCTTTTCTGGCTTGTTTAAACTTCTTTCGGTTTTCCTCAGATTTGTTGGCTTTATAATACCGAAAACTTACTTCTTTCAACCTGATTGCCTCTTTACAGCTCAAGTCGAACCATGAGTTTATCTTAGGTTTAATGCTCTTTATTCTGTTAGGAATAAAATCATTCATACCTAAGAGAATCGTGTCGGTAATCATATCAGCGGCGGCATCCACGTCACTATCGAGGAAGCATAGCGACCAGTTAAAACTCCTGAAGAAGCTATTAAGGCCGTCCCAGTTGGCTTGCTCGTATTGCCATACTTTTCTTCTGGGAGTTTGTTCTTTAACTGCGTGGTCGGAGTACGAGAATTTAGCTGATATGATGTTATGGTCAGACCGGCCTAGGGGCGCTAGTACATCAATGGTGTATTTATCAGGGTGCGAAGTAAGAAACAAGTCAAGGGTGTTGGCTGAGTGACTTGCAATGTCAGGTATACGTGTCGGCTCATTTACAAGCTGAGTCAAGTTGTTTACCTCAGCGAAAAGTTCAACATACCTTCCTTCGGGTGTTGTCTGGCCAGAGTGCCGAAGCCAATCCGAATTGTGTATATTGAAATCGCCAGCAATAACGATTTCAGTATAAGGATACAGGGAGACAATTCGAGTGATGGAATCTGACAGCGCATCAAACTCGGTAAAAGTTGAGTTGCTGTCAGCACTAGGGCTTCTATAGATAAAGCAGTAGTGAATAATTTGCTTACGGACGGTGAACTTTAGCCATTTAAAATTGAATTCCGGATTGGAACAGTGGCCATACTGTGTGGGAATTTGGTAAGCAATATCACTACGGATAAAAATGGCGAGGCCGCGGTGGGGAAAGAATAATGGCACTAAGCTATATCCAGGCAGTTGCAAATCAGAAGATTCTTCTACTACCTGTGTTTCGCTAAGTGCCAGAACAGCTGGTTTATGGGATTGGGTGTGGGCGTACACATCGAAGAAATTCGTTCGAAGCCCACGTATGTTGGAAATATCCACCCTAAATTCCCTCATCACTAAAACATAAAAACACAAAAAGACACAACTCTGACGAAACTAAGCGAAGCCGCGAAGTGTAGATCCTAATAATAGTTTTCCACAGCAAACTGTCGCAGGTGTTATGCCCAAACGACAGTCAGCTGTTGTCCGCTATACAGATAAACACTCACGGCCCGCTATGCATCAGATGTTACGCTCTCTCAATCAACGCAACTGTGATAATGTATGGTACATGAGACAGTTGCGTTACTTGGAAAGCACAACAGCGAGTGAGTGGGGAGGGAGAGATGGATGACCCGGCACTGTTTTTGTTTTTGTTTTTTTTTTTTTTTTTTTGCACTACACTGCACTGATATTTGTTAGGCGCGCGCGATCGTAGTCTGTTGTTTTTTTTTTTTATTTATTTTGTTTGATCTATTGGTTATTTTTTTTTTTTTTTTTTGGAATCTATTGTTTTTTGGTGTGTTGTTTTTCTGTTTATTTGTTTGTTGGGCCGGTCTCTTCTTATTATATTATATTTATGTCTCTGAGTTAGCTTAGTTTCGCTATTCAGAAGCAAATCAGGATTTTTATCGTCTAACAACTTAAAAAGGGAGTTTCTACGTTCTACTCTTATCAGCGAATTCACATTCACCGCAAGGATTTTTAAGGGAATCTCTGCCGTGGTACCCATTACGACTGGAGGTGCGCTAGGCCCGGCAGAAGCGCGTATATTTGGTCCACCCGCGTCGTCTGCTCTTGTATCTGACGTTGTAGCTGGCCCATCTGCCCTTGAATTGAGAGCAAGATAGCCATCAAGTCAGCTTGTACCTCAGGTGCTTTAGGCACTGACGCCTTGTGAGCAGTCTTTGGCAGTTGCTTTTGCCTTTTGCCCTGACCCGACGCCATTTGGGCGTAGGTCTATTGGGGTGTGACGGCTTGTGAAATTAGAGCGCCACCAGGTGGACGTTTCACCTCGATCTACTGCTGTCGAGCCAGATTTACTTTTTTTTTATGTTAGTTAGTGGTGTGCCCCGTGTTCCCCCATAGAGCACACGAAAGTTGCTCCTTGTCTACAGCCCTGTCCTTCCCTAAGGGGCATTCCACTACCTTGCGGTCACAATGCAAATTTTGCATTGCAATATGCGTTCGCTCCTTAACTTCCAATTCTCCCTTTTCGCCTTTGCCGTGATAAATGGCTTGACCCCTACAAATTCGAGGCCGTCGCACTTTACTCTTTTGAGTAGGTTGAGGATCTCCTCCGGATTGGCAGACGGTTCTAATCCCTTAAGGAGCATCTTTGCAACTTTTCCCCTTTCGGAGTAAAGGAAAAGAACTCCGTCGTCGAGTCCCGTAATAAATCTTTAATAATATGGTAGTTATCAACTGTATTGCAGTGGATAGCATGCCTATCTACACTAAGTCTATTAATATAAAAATGTTTGCCTATGGCCGACTTACAAAGCTCAATGGTGTCTTTCAGTTCCAATTTGTTATTGTTATTATTGGAGGCACCCTCTGTTTTGTTGTCTTCTCCTGTTGCGGTTGTATCTGCTGCTGCTGTTTCTGCTGCTGCTGCTGTTGTTTCGGCTGCTGCTGTTGTGGTTTTTGCACCTTTTGTTGCTGTTACCAGCTGTTTCTGCTGTGGCTGGTGCTGGTGCTGGTTCTGCTGGTGTTGTTTCGGCTGCTGCTGCTTTGGCTGTTGTACTTGTTGTTTTTGCTGCTGCTGTTGTGGCTTTCGATATTGTTTTTGTGGGTTGTGTTGATTCCCTTCTTCGCCTTGTTGTTGTTGTTGCTGGCGCTCGAGTTCAGCCTCGAACTTGTCGAATTCCCCCCCCCTGATACTTCGATAGGCAGCTTATCTTTCGAAGCTGATCCAGTGTGGCGCTTGGCCAAGTTAGTCGTAGGGTTTACTTTCCTCCTCCTCTTGGCTGTCCCTTCGGTGGCCACTGCCATTGAGTAGCCTGACGTCGATGCCGCATTTGGATCGGCTGATGTTTGTTTGTCCGCATAAGGGTTTTATTCAGGGTTACTTTGGTTGTTCGAGAGAGGGCTTTGCATCGATTGGCAAGTGTTAATCTTCGTTTGATCTTAGCATTGGTGTCATTATCTGAGTTTATACAGGTGACGTTTGGCTGATATGTCGATGTTGTGCGTCCTTTTTGATTGACAGCATATATGTACTTCGTTTTGGCCTCCCGAACCGAACTTAACCTTTCCCGTTTTAATGCTCATAAACGCACTACTGACATTACGCTTTGTTCTTGCTATTATGTCAATATTATCGGCATATGCTTGCTTACTTTTGAAAGATTGTCTCTCTGATGTTGGCGTTTGAGTTTTGTACAATTCTTACAAGAACTATGTTATAGAAATCGTATGAGAACTCGTCGCGTTGTCTAAATCCTTTTTTAACATCAAAGGCCTCTTTTCCGACCTTAATGGACCAGAGTACATTCTTCATCGTCGTCCGGACAACCGGACAGGTTTTGCAAGAATGCCAAACCAGACATAGCTCGTCTCTACCATAGGTCTTTGAATTCAATAAACAGGTGATGTTTTTTTTTGTGTAAAATTACACTGATACGGACCAATCAGATTTTTGACAAAAGTCTTAAACGTTCACACAGTACAGCAAATAAGATCTTGTAGGCGACGTTGAGAAGACTTATTCCTCTATAGTTGCACCAGTTTGTAGGGTCTCCTTTCTTGAGTACCGGGCAAACGATACTGAGGTTCCACTCATTGGGTATACTATCGTCCGAACATATTTTGTGAATGAATTGGCGCATGCTCCTTACCTATTCATCCCCCGCTGCTTTAAAAGCTCGGCTGTCAAGCCAACAGCTCCAGCAGCTTTGTGGGAGTTGTTGGTTGTCGTCACCATCATACACTCTGCTGAAGTGATCTTTCCATATCCTTATCATCCCCTGCCATTCTACAAATAGGTTTCCTTTTTCGTCCCTGGAGGCTTCGGTTTGGGGTTTGTTCTTTTTACTTTCTGGTAAAACTTACCAACCTCATTCCTACAACAGCACCTCTCTATTTCCTCCCTCGCGCGGTTTGCTTGCTTCCTATTATTTCTTCTGGGAAGCCGGTGTTCATCTCTTATCTTCTGGTAGAGCTCCCGACCAGCTCTGGTCTTTCTATGCAGCACCGTTTTGTATGCCATCTGTATTTCTGCATTTGCTTTCGGTCATACTTCGTCGAACCATGGGTTTTTTTTTGAGGTGGTGAGCAACCTAGCAGAACAGAGGCGGCATCTTAGATGGTTTTTTGGCATTGCAGTCACTGGTCTTCCATATTTGATGCTGCTGTTATAGGACCCCTTGAGAGATTAGTCGGAACACTCGATCGGAGAAGGTTCTGGCGATCTCTTCCGATTGTAACCTTCCGACGTCGAAATTCCTCACAGTACTTCCTTGTCTCTGCGGTGTTCTTGATGTCCGCATCCGTAGCTTGTCTACAACAAGGTAGTGGTCCGAGTCAATGTTCGCTCCTCGCAACGTTCGGATATCCATCATACTGGAGGTGTGCCTTGCATCGATCACACCGTGATCAATCTGGTTGACGATTCATTGATCTCCATGTTCCTTTGTGAATATTAAGATGTGGAAAGCGCGTGCTAGCTGAATCCGTTATCGGAGATGGTGTCGCGTCGGCTTTGGTTTCCTACAGTATTACCAAAGAAGCTCTCTTTTCCTAGCTTTGCGTTAAAATCACTCAAGACAATTTTAACATTGTAGCTGGAGCATCTCGTACGTTTTGTTCGTAAAAGCTATCTTTCATATCGTCATCTTCTCTGTGGGGGCATGGGCGCATATCAGTCTAATATTCTTGTTAAACTCAAGTCTTCTTGCCTAAGTCTACCTCCAATAACAAACCCGCTGCTTCTCTTGTTTATAGCAATTGCCATAGTAGATATCCTAGATTTCCATTCATTTTTTGTCCGGCCCGTTCCATGTATTTACTTAAAGACAGTTATAATTGTGATAACTGTCATAACGCAATTTTTGAACTAATAGACCTTTTTGCAGTTTGATGTGTATATGTAGCTGTCAAATATTTTTGGGGGCCAAACAAAGAGTGACTGAGGTGAAAATTACTCTAGAATTCAGTGTTTTATTAGTGAAATGAATTTTGCAATTAGTTTTTTTAATATTATTAGACATTATGCTAGGTTGTGCAAAATGATGGTGAAAAACATAAGGAAATAATAGAAATAAGAAAATATGTGGGTCTGAAGTGTAAACAATGCATTCATTCACAAATCAATGTTTCTTTTATTTTATTTGGTCTAGTTATAAATTAAGTTAAAGAATAAACATTCCACAACTTGGTTCATTAGCCTTTTGTGGGCAGATAGGAAGTGATATCATCATACTGGATATTGTCGAGGTTTCCGGAGCCACCAAAACAACACGATTTTGACAAGCAGGGGAAAAGGTCATGCTTCATACATATTGTGTAAGCATTTGATAATAATATCTTGTATACTCTCCGCGTTAGAAGAGAAAATGCCGTTATATCTGAATACTTTAAACACGTTTTCTGCAAAATCGTTTTTTTAGTCTTCAAGTAAGTGAGCGATATGTATAAAGAAGAAATTTAAAATTTTATGAAAAAATGTACACATATGAGCAATTGTTACTTATCTACTTAGGGGACGTTATATTTGAGGGTGAACCTGAGGTAAGGGAAGGTTTTCTGTTGTTGGGTTGTCCCTCTGGGTTATATTCGCAGAACCTACAGCTCAAAGCACTGTCTTAGCCACCTTAGACGACTAATGCGCAGTTTGTTGACTAAATCTACATCGTTGTACAGCTTGTAATAGATTGTTATTGAAATTCCTTTTCCAATTTCTTACGAAGAAGGTTTTTGGTACGATTAAGGGAGTCTCTCTTTTCTTGTGGATTAACGAAACGATATTGAGATTCAATTTATCAGGGATATAATCCTATGAACCAATCTTAGAAATAAATTGGTGTATACTCTGTACCAGATTAGGTCGACTGATTAGCCGTAAGGTTCAACACCATTTTTCGAGAGATCTTTTGCCCATCAGCGGTTGACTTAACTCCTAAAGTATTTGCAAGGGGGTCTACAATTTTCATTGTCATTGTACAAACATATATACAATTATCAGCGTGGTCAATGTTGAGAGGCTTTTTTAGGTTTTCGGGAATTTGGAAACGTTCCGCAAAGCTCGAACCGTAATGAAGAAAAGAATTTATCTACAAGTTCTTTTTAAGTTTTTGTTATTTTTATGTTTAAGAATTTTCTTGTGAACAAATTTTGGTATTAGTAACTTGCAAACAAATAGCGAAGAATTATATGATCAGTGTATGACCAGAGCTTTGAAAGTTTTTTTTTATTTTTTTGAATTACTATACGACGTGAAACACGTGAAGTAGCATAGATGCTTTTTTTTTCTTTCATTCTTTGTATATTTGCAATCATTACTTTACTTAAGTATGGAATAAGTACTCATATTTACTCGATTCGTCCATCTTCATATCGGGTAAGAAACAAAGCAAAAAACTATATCATTCTAACATCTATACATAGGAATTTACACGCACATTGTTGTAATACGGAATATAGTGTGTTTTTATGAGCCCAAATAACATATTTTCAAATTTGAAAACAGGATAATTTTTTTTGTGTAAAGGGTAGATAGCAATTATACTTTTTCCAATTATTATGTTTCAAAATATTTAGTAAGGTTTGCGATTCCATCATCCATCGTTTCACGCTTGCCGAACGTGCGGAAATTATTAAATAATATTATAGAAATTCTGGTTCAATTGTAAATACTTGCGGTCGTTAGCATGGCTTCAGGGTGCAGGCAATTCGTTGCACTGTTTGAGCGTGAGTACACTCTTTTGGACTTTAGGGCACCAACGATAGAAATTGGAACGAAATGAAGAAAACATTGCCGTGGTACCGGCAAGTATCGAAGAAGATTCAGAACATTCGGGGACGATCAGCTGAATTGGGCGGTTGGATTTGGACGTACATACATACATCCGCATACGATTGTACTGATGTAAAAATTGAAGCTGGTCGGCCATAGACAACGCCGTGAGTTCGCTAATTGAGTGCTAGAAATGTTGGCCGGAGATCCGGATTTTGGCAAATAAAATCATCTCGGGCGAGGCCGATTTTTGGCTCAACGACTATGTCAATAAGCTGAATTTACGTTATTTAAACAAGCGTTCGACCAAGCATCAATGCATCTACAAAGGTTGACTTGTTGGTCCGGTTTATGGCATGGCGACATCATTATTTCTTTTGAAATGAGGAAGAAGAGACCGTTTTCGCCAATGGTTTAAGGTATAGAGCAAATTTAATCGACTCTGTGCTCGACAACATCGACACATTTTTTGGGCAAAAGAAATAAATAATCTTGGATCGGATTTTGATTTACAATGGCAGGCTGAAAATCTGACGCGCACTGATTGGCTTATCAAAGGAAAACAACTGTTGAAGAACCTACATCAAAAAAGATGGCAGTCTGTTACAACAAGCAGAAAGGAGTACAGGTAGAATTTATAGCCAACTTGATTACTCGAAGGGCCAAACGTACTTTATTGATAAATGCAGTCAACAAAAAATATCATGGATCTGCAAAGCACGCTGTGACCTGATCTGGCTCAATGGAAGTAGATTTAGCACTAGAGACTCCAATTTATGCTCCTTGTGCAATATGAGAGAAATAGAAACAATCCAGCATTTCATTGGTAGATGTCCCATTTTAAGAGAATTTAGGAATAGATATTTTAACAAAACAATATTTAATGATGAAGATATAATTAATGTTTTAAATGGAGTTAATGATGAATCCTGGAACGTGCTTAATAATTATGTTATCGGTGTTCTTAAATATAGAAATGTATTAATAACTTATTTTAACTACTGAAAACCAGAATTAAGAGCTAATGCCAATACATTGTATTAGATATACGTAAATTAAATATAAAATAAACCAAATTTGAGTTATTTTGTAAACAATATGCCAAACTACCGACAGACGACGAAATGTCATAGTCGTATATTCTTTATTTCTTTAATCAATCTCAAAATTAAATATAAAATTGTTAACTATTTTTTCTGAAATAAAGAGTTTATACATATATACATACATACATACATACATACACATCGATACATCGGAGTTTTGGTTCCAACTAGATGGCGCTACATATCATACAAGCGATGCAACGCTCGAAATTGTGAAGGAGAAATTTGACTAAGAGTCATCTTATGGCGAGCGTTCATCAATTGGCCGCCGCGATCATTCGACTTGAGACCACTCGATTACTTTCTCTGGGTTTACGTCAAGTGCTTAGTCTACACTAACAAGCCAGCCACTTTGGACGAGGACTTAAGCTTAAGATCCTAGTCACCTGGGCTGAAAAATGTGGACTAGCGGTCAATCCCCATAAGACCGAGCTGGTATTATTCACCAACAAAAGGAAAATTCCTGAGTTCACATTACCGTCCATTGGGGGTACTCCCCTCAAAATCTCGGATAGAGCTAGATACCTAGGACTCGTTCTTGATAAAAAAATGAACTGGAGACCTAATATCAAAGAACGAATTAAGAAAGCAACTATAGCCTTCTATACTTGTAGTAGAATATTTGGATAGAATTGGGGTCCAAAACCTAAAATTATTCTATGGATGTATACGGCGATAGTAAGACCTATTCTGACGCATGGTTGTCTTGTATGGTGGCCGTCCGCCAGCAAGTCCACCAACTTAGCGGCCCTCACGAGGATCCAGAGATTGGCCTGCATTTGCACCACAATTGCCATGACAACAACACCTACTGCAGGACTAGAGGCTATCCTCAATCTTCTACCGCTGGACATTTTTGTTAAAACCTCGGCAGCTATAATTGCCCTAAGAATAAGTCAGTCAGATAGCTGGAATCATAATGCAACAGGTCATTCCATGATCCTGGAGAAATATCTAGGAAAAGTCTACTTCATTTCTGGCATTTTTTCTGAACCGCTGGGGATATCTAGATCAGTCCGCCTCCCGAACCATAGCAGTGTTTTCCAAGCGGAGGTCCTGGCAGTGACAATAGCTGCCCGTGAGACTGCGATGAAGGCAATACCACCGGAAGGTATCACCTTTTTCATCGACAGCCAGGCGGCAATAAGAGCGATTACTGCAAACGAAATAAAATCCAAGCTTGTGAAGTGCTGTCGTGAAGAACTCAGGGTTCTTGGAACACAGCACAAGGTTACACTCTGCTGGGTCCCTGGACACGAAGGTATTCCAGGCAATGAGAAGGCAGACGAACTGGCAAGAAGAGGCTCTGAATCTACATCGCAACAGGTAGACACCTCGGTGCTCATCCCGCCTTGCACATTGAAGCAAAAGGCGTGGATCTTGGCCAGAAGTGAGGCCAATAGTAGATGGACCTCCCTGGACACCTGTGTGATCACCAGAAGCCTATGGCCTTGCTTTGACAAGAGTAGGACCGACCGAATTATGCTAAAGGATAGGAAGTCTCTTTCTGTCCTTATAGGAATTATTACGGGGCATAACTCTCTTCGGTACCACATGAGAAAGTTAAGACTCACGGATGAAGATCTATGTCGGGGATGTGGAGACGAGGAAGCTAATGAGGATACAACCCACTTTCTCTGTCACTGCCCTGGGCTTATCCACCTTAGATTAAAATTTCTAGGGCGACACTTTTTCCGTGACCTTGAAGAATTAGCAAACAGACCAATAAATGAAATTTTTAGGTTCATCAAATCAACGGGATGGTTTGGTGATCCACAAGATACAAATCAGTACTAGGGTTTACCAATGGGCAAGGGACTTTTTCCCCTTTGGGTATCACAATGGGTCTGTATTGACCTGAGTTTGGCGACGTGTTCTAGTCGCCTACCCACATACCTAACCTAAACCTAACCTTGGACGAGGTCGAGGCCAACATTCGAGACGCACACCGGAATAACGCCGCACATATTGGACCGAGTCATAAAGAATTGGACCGACCATTTGAAATAATGTGCTATTCCGCACATAATGGCATGAATCCAGCTTTAAAATAATCAATTTTATGTCTCACACCGTTGTTTTATTTAATTTTCGTTTTCCTATCTGGTCATCATGTCATTCGTATAAAATGTTTATTAACAATCTATATTTTTCATAATCTGATCTACATTTTCAAAGTACATATAACAAAAACAAAAGTCCATATAGTATGTATGTACATATTTATTTATTTAGCAATTTTACAAAATACAAAATCATCATTTTCACATAGTATTTTATTTGAAACATCAATTCATTTCAGAATGGGTATAGAAAACGTCATCCCAGGGAAATTTTTCCAACGTAAATATCTAATACATAACATGAGCTAAAGCAAAATTTAGCATTTTGCAATTCGTTTTTAGGTTTGAAATGTTGGAAACTGGAGAGTATCCATCTTTGTTTGAATTAGAAAAGTTGTTGGCGCAAGGCATCGATTACGAGAAAATAACTGAAAAAATAATTCTGTTCAATCTTAATAGTAATGTGTGCGATAATCCATTACTAAAGGAAGATTGTTCTACGCGTAACAATACATTTTCATTCAATCTCTTAGATACGAATCCATTCAAAAGCGATATTATATCTGAAATAGTGTCCTTAAAAATATTTGATGATTAATTATTAATAAAAAATGAACTACAGAACTGTATTTATTTAAATTTTCATCAACTTATTTGTCTTGATATATGTAAAAACCCTGTATTCATTCTTCATATGTTTATGATACTATAGTGTACATCGTAAATATTTTCATGCTTTCACATCTTATTTTTACTTTTAAATACTTTCAGAGTACTAAAAATGGTAATTTGAAATTATACTTTTTTTTAAATAACAAAAAAAAAAAAAAACGAATTGCAATAAGCTCGTGTTTTTTCTAGGTGTCGTAATTTGATAATAGGACTATCTACAGTTTATTCCGCAAACTCATGGGAAAACTAATTTTGAGGCATTCAAGGAACGACATGTAAGATAACATTTGCAATTGTTAATACAGCATCACAAATAAATGTTATAGTAAGAAATTTGTTTTTATTCTTGCTTAAATTAAAAGTGAGAAATTAAATTGATGGTATACCGTAGCATGGCCAAATTTGGATTGTGAATGTATGTATGTATTTAGAAAAGAATATAAATTTATATCATTCGATATTATACAGTGAACAAAAAAAAGTTGAACACCCGATGTACCTCATTTGTCAACTGAATATCTGTAAAACTTGTAAAGTTATCAAATCTAAACAACTGAAAATCAATAAACACTTTATTTAGTTTTAAAAAAGTTTTATTAAAGTTTCTTGAATTCAAAAATTGTACTTGAAAATAAAAAAAAACAAAAAATCTATTTTTTTTAATGCCAAACAAAAACTTAAACACTTAATTTTTTATAAAAAAGGAATAATTTCAAAAGAAAATACTTTAAGACTAGTACTTAGTATGAAGTCCTTCAGCCTCCAAGACGGCTTCCAATCGTCTTCCCATAGAAAAAACCAAGTTTTGAGTTACAGTTTGTGGTATGTTTTGCCATATGTACATATATCTTGAAGAGCGTTTTTGAGCTCTGTTTTGCTATGGATGGCTCTCTCTCGCAGTTTTTTTCCCTTTTTTTTTTGTTTTATTTCATTTTTGTTTATTAATTCATTAACTCTTACATGCTAGCCAAAATAGTTTAAAACTAGCTTAACTAACTTAACTATGTTATGACTAACTTACTGGCCCTATGCGGGCGCTCTAAGCTAAACTTAATGCTTAACCTATGTCTTTCGACGTATCCTAACTAAAACAATTAATTGTTTCTTATTTTTTTATTTATTTACTTCTAATTGAAACAAAGAAAATTATGTAAAGAAAAACTTTGTAAAACGAACATTTTTTTTTTGATTTTATTTAAAACTTAATTCTACCTTAAAATAAATCTTAAACTACTTAACCTACTTAAGCTAAAAACGTAATTAAATACGTTCTTTTTTTTGTTAGCCGACTGCTGCTATTTTATTTTTTTTTTTTTTTTTTTTTTTATTTTATTTAATTTTTTTTTTTTTTGTTTTTTTTATTTTTAATTTTTTTTTTTTTTACTGCTGTGTTGGCTACCTTAGAACTATGTAAGCCGGCCAGGCTAGTTATAAAAAAAAAAATAAATAAAATGGCCAGCTTGCCCTACAAGGGCTAGCCCGGAATAAGAGGGATCGACGAGGGAGTTCCCTCTTCGTAAAGCCACCAAAACTTTTGGTGCTGCCGTTCTACATCTTTGATATCTCGCCCCGATACCGACCTACTGAATCGGAGACGATCCTCAGTTGTCTGTGCTACGCCTCGGTCGTAGTTGAGTCGCCTATCCACAGCTTTTCTGGCGACGTGGTAGATTAACGGCGTACCCGTTCTTTCTTGTACCAGACCTTGTCTATCGAAATAGAGGAACGCCTCTGGGGGGACAAAGCCGTTAAGGCGAACTCTCTCGTGGTACCCATCATTGGGGTAGTAAGCCCCAAAGATCAGGCTATTGGTCGAGTTCATTGCTCTTGCAATATGACCGCGAATCAACTTCACCAGGAAATTGTCCACTCTGATCAGATTCGCCCTGTTATAGAGGACCTCATTGGAGTAGAATTTTTTGTACTCGGACTCTGGTGTTCTGTATAAATGAAGGCAAGCCCGAAGACAAGCCCTCTCAAACACCCGAATCCTTTCCATCAAGCTTGCTCCCACGTTGCACCACACCGGACAGCCATAGGTGAGCATTGGCCGTATGAGGGCCGTGTAGCAGATTACCTTCACCCTCGCATCGAGTTGGCTGCTATAAAACAGTCTCTTTGTGAGGGCAAAAGCAGCTCGGGCTCTGGCCAAAGCAGCATCTATATGTTTGTTAAAATATAGATACTGGTCTAGCCAGATCCCAAGGTACCTGACTACACTTCTACTCGCCAATGGGCGTCCGTTAGGTCCCACGATAGAGAACTTTCGCCAATTCTTTCTGGTGTCCCTTGAGGCCCCAGATAACGGCGTTCTGAACAGGATGGTTTCCGATTTCTGGAAGTTGATCTTTAACTTCCAGTCATCGCAATATCGCTGGATATTGTCGAAGTCACGTTGCAAGAGAGTTGCAATGACCTCGACCTTAGGACCTGACCTGTACGCAATCAAGTCGTCTGCGTACGCAATAGCATGGTGAAGAGAACCTATCAAATCACTTGTGTAAATGTTGAACAGGATAGGCGAATTAACCGCACCCTGTTGCAGACCGTTTTTAATTTGAAACGTACCAGCAGAAGTCACGTTGCCATTTTTCACAACGAACTGTCTACTGGTGAGCATATTGCAGATAATGTACAGAAGTGGTTTGCTGATACCCAGCCTGCTCAACTTGTAGAAGAGCCCCTCCAACCATACGGTATCGAAGGCTTTCTCCAAGTCAACCAGGCAGGCACCCGTGCATTGATTCTTGCTTTTATTCCATTGGACGTCCGACACCAGTTTAGACGCGGCATGTAGGGTATCATGCCCCGCCTTAAAACCGAATTGGTTGTCCGGAATTATGTGTTTGTCCTCAACCCACTTATTCAGGGCTCTTTGAATAACTTTCTCGATGTTCGGAAGGAGACTTATCGACCGGAGATTTGCCGGATTGGAGGTGTCTTTTCCCCTTTTGGGAATGGGCTGCACCACTGCTGTCTTCCAATGCGCCGGATAATGTGCATTATTCAGCGCATTGTTAAACAGGGTGGTGTATATGTCTACCGCTTCTAGAGGGAGGTGTCTGAGCACAATGTTCGGAATTCCGTCGATTCCCACGGATTTCTTACTCCTGATTGAGACGAAGATCGCTTGGAGTTCTACCTTCGATATGAACGGGGGGTGAACCCTGTCATTGGCGATGGCATTGTTTGCCATGTTCCCTTCATTGAACACGGTGAAACCAGTGTTCTCAGATCGCCATTCCTGCATATCATTTCGAAGGTAGAAGTTGTGCACAAGGACGCGATTTTCCAGGTCATGGTTCGGGCGAACGCTATCATTCACCTTGTACACTTCCTGGAAAGTCGCTCCTAAGTAGAGGCTACTTTCTCCTGCGGATCTTCTATCACAAAGAAGTCGTCATCCTCGACAGCGTTATCTGGATCTATGCCTGCTGTTGTAAGTATTCGTTCGTTGTTCGTTGTTCGGGGTATCTTAAGACACGGAAGGTCGTTGATGTTCTTTCTCCGAAACACCTTATTGATCTGCGGGAACATGCTTGGATTATTGGCTCTTATGGCCGAAATCTTCCCGTTCCAATGCGCATTAACCGTCATTCTGTAGTTCTCTTTGATCAATTTTTGGAGATTTTTGATCAACGACTTCAGTGTCCTAACCTCCGAGTTGTATCTGTCAGCAAACTGCCTGTACGAGGTTTTTAATCTCAACAGGAGTCTACTTTTCTGTCGGTGTAGTGCGTCGATTGTCGCGTTGCGGAATATGTCGGCGTTGTCAGTATGTTGATACCGAGGTATCGTACTGTCCATCACTCGTTTGATTGTCTCGTCCAATCGTTTCAGGTATCTGTCAATCTCCTCGTTTGACAGGTTCCTGTTGGACGGTGGGTAGAGCGAGTTCGAGGAGAGTGCTCTAGTCAGTACTCGGGAGAAGCGAGTCCAGCGCGTCCTACTGTAGTTGTAGGTGTGCGTTTGAACAAACTCTTCCAGTTCCGCAATCTCGTTGGGAATCGTTATTTCGGCACTAAGTCCGCAATGGTCACTGTCGTACACAAAAGTGTGCAAACAGTTCATAGTCTGTCGGTCCGTGTCGATCAGTTGTAGCCGTACGTCGAACAGCATGAGATCCAGATAAGAGCCGCCTCTGGGAAAGGACGGAATGTCCGATGCTTTCACATCGAGTCTAAACTCGACATTGTGCTGACCCCACCAATTAAATAGTAGGTTCCCTCTAGGATTTGGTGTATTATTTCCCCAATCCCCATGCTTCGCGTTTAAATCTCCGGCCATGAGATAGTAATTCTCCTCCGACTCCAGCCTTAGGTATCGGAAAAGTGATTCGAGCTCTGAAATAAATAAGGAAGGTTGAGTAGCTTCAGGTGCATAGACCGAGACCACGTACATCTTCTTTCCACTATGGAGAGGGATGCACACGATGCACGCTTCCAGCACCTGGAACCTTCGCACTTCACCACTGTACACTGTCTTGTAACGTAGCTCTTTACGTACGAAGATCGCGACACCACCTCCTTGGGTGGAGTTGGGCCGGTCTCTTCTTATTATATTATATTTATTGTTCCTTAACTTATGTCTCTGAGTTAGCTTAGTTTCGCTAATCAGAAGCAAATCAGGATTTTTATCGTCTAACAACCTAAAAAGTGAGTTCCTACGTTCTATCCTTATCAGTGAATTCACATTCACCGCAAGGATCTTTAAGGGAGTCTCCGCCGTGGTACCCATTACGACTGGAGGTGCGCTAGGCCCGGCAGAAGCGCGTAGATTTGGTCCACCCGCGTCGCCTGCTCTTGTATCTGACGTTGTAGCTGGCCCATCTGCCCTTGGATTGAGAGCAAGATTGCCATCAGGTCAGCATTCGCCTCAGGTGCTTTAGGCACTGACGCCTTTGGAGCAGCCTTTGGCAGTTGTTTTTGCGTCTTGCCCTGACCCGACGCCATTTGGGCGTAGGTCAACTGGGGTGTGACGGCTTGGGAGATTAGAGCGGGAACAGGTGGACGATTCACCTCGATCTTCTGCTGACGAACCAGATTTACTTTTTTTATGAACTGGAACTTAGGGCAACCCCGATAGTTAGCGGTGTGCCCCGTGTTCCTGCATAGAGCACACGAGAGTTGCTCCTTGTCAGCGGCCCTATCCTTACCTAGAGGGCAATCTTCTGCCTTGTGGTCTTTACTGCACTTGACACATCGAGGCTGCATGTCGCAGTTCGACGCAGCGTGCCCGAACCTCTGGCAGCGAACGCATTGTAAGATGCTTTCGCTCCTTCTTAATTTATCCCACCGTACAACCTGGTGGTCGAGGACTTTAATGCCTCTTAGACCATCCAGTTTGCTGCTGGGAGACAGCTGAACAAGGAAGAACGGTAACTTCCGGTTCTCCCTCTTCGCCTTTGCCGTGATAAATGGCTTGACCCCTACGAAATCGAGGCCGTCGCACTGTTTATCCTTTAGCAAACTATTATTTTCGCCTGTGTACCGGCCTTCCCCACCGTCGGAGACGTATGGGTAATTTTCCTCTTCGTCGGATGATTCTAGCTGCATTGATGACGTTGGCGCCCCCCCCTTTGCTTCTGCAGGCAGCTTCACTGCAGAGCGTGTCAGAGACGCTTAACCAAGTTAGGAGTTGGCTTTACTTTCCTCCTCCTTTTCACCGTACCTTCGTTGGCTACGACGGCTGAGTAGCCGGACGTAGATGCCGTATTTTCATCGGCAGATGTTTGTTTGTCCGCACCTCCCGCTATTGGGAGTGCGGACCGTTGACTCTCGTCCATCGCGTGACACTTGTTGTGGTTTGATTCACTGTCTTTATTTATTATTTTTTTTTTTATTAAATAAAAAAAGAAAAAAAAAAAGTACTTATGCTTTTGCCGGAATTGAACCAGCGCTGGTCTGATCACTTATCACTGCCACTTGCACTACGCCAACTAGGCTCTCATGCCACTGTAGATTTTTTGCGTACTTAATAAACACTTCTTATTCACTGTGGAGGCCGAAACACGTCTTTATCGCACTATGGTCTGTGAACGACTGTGGGTTTTTTTTTCATGTGAGCCCACAGGTGTTCAATTGGATTTAAATCCGGGCTCTGCGGTGGATGGGGCAATACTTTTTCTGTGTTGTAAAGGAGCCATTCCCTACCAATGTAGGAAGAGTGTTTTAAATCATTATCATGAAAGAATCGAAAACCGTTAGCTAGACCCAATTTTGAAGCTGTTTCTGGTAGATTTTGTTTTAGCATGTTCAGGTAACCTATTTTGTTCATAGTGCCCTCAACAAACGCCATATTCCCGACCCCATTTGAACCGAATGCACCCCACACCATTACACTGCCCCCTCCATGCTTAACCGTGGTATTTACATTCTGCAATTCGAGAGCAGTTCCTGCATTTAGCTTTTCTTGAGAATTTAACTCTCTTAAACTTTAACTTTAGAGAACTAATAGGGTGATTTCATTGACTGAAAAAATTGTAAATTTTTTGCTATTTGTTTGATTTTGATAACTCAACAAGTTGCTAAGATAATGACCTGAGAAATCAATCGCAATTGGGGTTCAACTTTTTTTTGGTTCACTGTAGGTATACGAACCATATACGCACATTATATATATATATATATATATATACCGTACGAACCAGCTTGGTTTACGAAACTGGAAGCAATGGGCGCGTTCCGATTTCTAGGCACTACATTTGCAGGTAAGGCCTAACAAATGGAACGGCAAACTGACTGAAAATGTAGGTGACATTTCAAGTGTCACACCTCGCATCGTCATTTCCAGGTTTTACTTTAGACAAAGTGTGGATTGTGTTTGTCAAGGGATCTTACTGATAAATATATTTATATGAAATTGGAACCTGTAAAGAAGGCTTAATTGAAAAAATGGGTGATAATAAAAACAAGTTCCCTTAACTTTTTCTAAAAATTTCTGCTTCACTTACAACCTTGGACGGTTATTTTAATATAATATTTTAATGAAAACACAGCGCATATTGATTAAATAATCATATCCTCTTATTGTATCAATTCGATGATCACTTCCCTGCCATTTATTTGAAAAGTAATTTGTTTATTTATTGCACACAATTCATTCAAATTATAAAGCATAGCCGAACAATACATAATATATTGCCGATCAGCTGATTCTTCACACTTTAAAACTGACTTAAAAGTAAGGGAGAATTTTTTTGCCTTCGAATCCAGTCCACTACCTCAAAAAATTGCCTTACTTTTCAGTCAAATTTGAATCTCTACACCAATCAGAAACGTTTGACTACATAGTGCCTAGAAATCGGAACGCGGCCAATTATACAAGGTGAAGTATTATACAAGGAGACTCGAAAGAAAGTTTATATTTTTTTAGCTTAGTGGGTGAACGCTATGAATCCGATGGATGCGGGGGGTATATCAATCGCCTGATTCTAGGGAATTCAGTCACTATCCGCCCTGTTCTGCATTTCAAGTGAAAGTGGATTGAAATCGAAATGAAATTGAGTGTTTTGCATTCCGTGTGAATTCAAATTTTTTTGAATTCTTATTTGAAATGTCACAATTAGCTGTGAAGAAAAATATTTGAGAGTTAGTTATTTCGCTTTTCCTGTTAAAATAACTAACTATAACAAAAAGCACTCCGCTGCTCGGAGTGTTGTCGAAAGAACTATTCTTAACTTAAAAACCCGGTTTAGGTGTTTGTTAAATACTTTGAACTATGAGCCGGTTAAAGTTGCCAAGATCACTACCTTTTCAGTCAGTTTGCCGTTCCTTTTTTTAGGCCTTACCCTAAGAAGTAGGCCTCGAATTCGGAACGCGCCCAATCTGTTCACTCAAAAGTATTGACATCACACATGGTCAAGCCAATCAATCACCAAATCAAACTGTATTTCATGTTATATGTATATCTTGGTCACGAACAAATGTATGAACAAACGAAAGAGAATGATCGATTGAGAACCAAACCGTAACGATTCACAGCAGTTAAACTGTCACATTTTCTTACGAAAGAGCGAATGGATTAAAGCCAGTCAGAGGCTTGACTTCGTAAACCAAGAACTTGAGCACTTTTCAACGTTTACCAATATCTTATTTTCGAATGAAGCTCAGTTTCATCTTATTGGAGAGGTGAATAAGCATATCTAAAGTTTACACCAATAAACGTTAAGTTTCCATCCATTCATACAAACATCTGACATTTAAACAGCTATGAACGGTTATGAACCATAGAATTGCCGTTTCACCGTAAAATAAGTACATCACAAAACCTTTTGGGTTATGCGACAAAATTTACTCGAAGTAGGTATGCCTGTCACCTCTTAAGTGACTAAAGTCTTAATTTTTTAACTTTTTGGAACCATTCATTTCTTGAAGATGACCGTTTTACAAAGAGTCTTAAGGTGGTAAGAACGGCACCATCCCAACCAACAAAGGAAAATACAATGTTGCAGCTCAAATACAAAAAAAAAAACTGTGAAGAAAGAAATGAGTTTAAGCAACTAAGTGAAAAGCTGGTAAGCGAAATTGAAAATTTAAAACTTGAGCTGCAGCTACTAAAAGAAAAGGTGAACTTTAGAGATGAACAGGTCATCAAAGCCATCCTATGTTCTACGGATGAAGAAGAACTACACAAAGAGAGAGTAGGGGAAAAACAAACAAAAAGAGAAAAACATGTCTCCGGAGCTTTCACCCACAGACTATACAGACAGACCACTTCAAGGGGGTCTCTCTATCGCACACACAAGCTATTCTTGGTGAGCAAGAATGTATGCGAAATTTGCATGTAAACTTACTAATACATCTTTGTTCACCAACGGCCACAGAACTGTCACATGGGCGCAGCCATATTGCAGAAAATAGTGTCAAAAATCGACGAATTGTGGAGGGGACACTATGCCCAATAAACCACTACCAACAATTTTCTTCGTTTCGTGGTGAGCCCTATAAAAGAACGTTACATTCAAAATTGTTAAATTTCAAATGTAACGTATTTCTTAAATCATTTATACTAAATAAAATACATACTTATGTATCCATATATCAACAAAACAATTGAAATTCTTTCGCCTTGTGCTTTGAAAAAGTAACTAGTTCGTTTAATATTAGATAAAAAAAAATTTTAGATAAAATAAAAAGGAAAGAATATGTATGTTTAATCTTGGGAAATTTGTGTATCCATATTGTTCAGAAATGGGATCGTGTTTATTCAATCAGATAATGATTTTAAAATATTGTGGTTAATTTACTTGAAAATTTTAAAGATATAAGCCGAAGGGTTATAATTTTCCAAACTACGTATGTAAGTAGACAAACCTTATCTAAACCTTAAAACATTTGTTAACAATAAACTAAAACACAACAAAATATTTCGACTCATGTTGCTTTTATATATTTGATAACCATCACTCGTTCTTGCTGTGAAAAATTGATATACATACATTCATACATATATGTATTTATGTATTTTTTTAATAACACAAAGATCAAAAATCAAACTAAACAAATTGATGAAACAACACGTCAATCCAGTACGAAACAATAAAACATCACATACATATGTATAAGTACACAACGAAATAAAAATTATATAAATAAAATAACTATAAACAAAAATTCAATCGCAAAAATTTCATAGTTACATAATACCAGTTAATTTATTTGTTTAAAACATATTACATTTTTTTAAAAAGAAATATCTTGTTTTAAGGTTTTAACACCCCAAACTCCCCACTTCCAAACACACCCGCGGTGGCTAATTTGCTTTATTTACATTGTGGCATGACAATTTCAGACTGCAATATCTCTTAAAAGAAAAAAGTGCGACAATATCTAAGTACAGTTTCGAATTCAGTGCAATAAATCGAGTTGAATGGCATAAACAAAAAATTAAAATTATCACAAATATTTTTATCCATTTTCGACCGAAAAAGTAAACAAGCGGGGAAAATCCAAAACAAGTGACATCAAAAATGAAATTCAACTCCATTTGCGACAGGTACGTGCTAAGCCGATACAAAGTCAACATCGATTTACGTAATTTTTTGTTAAAACCATAAGCATAGACTTCCTCCCCTCTAACAAAATAATACATGAGCTATTTTTTGAGACTGCAGATGAGCTAATTAAACTTCAAATTCTCAATTTCACATATTCAACGATAGGAACAAAAGAGAGGATTAGGCCCCGCATATTTTAGGGTGTTTTCGGGCAGGGGATCGGGAAGCTGACTATCTATGTAATAAGTTATCAGTGCTTTCACCACCAAACGTTAGCCTGAAAACGCCAGAAAAGGTCCAAAACAAAACAAGGCAACTCAAGTCAATAAAGCTTTCTCCACCAAAGACGGTAGTCCAAGCAAATATGACTGAAAAAACTAAAGAAAATTTAAACTTAAGTGAAAATGAAAACAGAAGTCACAAAATCGGGACTAAGAAAACATATGTATGTACAGGTTACTGCAAAGAGTATCGCAAAACATTAGATCCAACAATCTTATGGAGAATATTATGGCGAAAATTCTTAAGAGGTTGGAAGATGTTAAAACGAATAATAAGAAAAACAAAAAGCTGTAGGAAGAAACTGCAAGGAAGAATTGCAAGTGGCTCTTGACATAAACAAAATTGACATATGCCTTGTGTCCGGGACACATTTCAAATTTGAAATAAATTATAAACTACATGGATACAAGATATACCATACCCCGCATCGTCATAACTCAGCAAGAGGAGGAGCGGCAGTTATAAGTAAAGAAAATATTAATCAACAATAAGACGAAAAACATAATCATGTGAAATGGAAACCACAGCATTAAAAATAAAACAAGCAGCTAACGCCAAAAGATGTACAGCTGCCTGTCTGGTGGATATCGAAAAGACTTCGAAACCGTTTGGATTGATGGATTAATTTAAAAACTATCAGATGTATCCAACAAAAGACTATTGGATGCTTCCGGTGTGTCCAGAATTAACAATGTACTTTCGGACCTTGCGAGGAATCATTTTGCGCGAAAGCGTGAATGTTCCAGAGAAGAAGCTAGTCTCTGGTTTCTTTTATCCTAACCCCGAATATTTTAGAAACTCATTAATAAATGGACGTATTCCACCTGAGGCATTTTTGTATGTGGATGCATATGGCTATTTATCAGATTCATCTAACATACCTTTATGCTGCTAGAAGGGCAACGGACAAACGAATTTTATATGAACCTTTACTCTTAGGGGACGATAATGCTACTCTGCGATACTGCGTGAACGTACCTGATAGGAATTTAAATGATATTGATATTTTAAATCGGAAAAAAGACTGGTAACTTTATTGGGGTGAAGCTATTGTTTAGACTTGGCGCATTTTATGCACTTCGCTAACCCTAGCGGAAAGCTTTGAGAAGCTTTCTCATGACACTTTACTCTCGGATGTTTGTCAGACGCTAGCAAGAGGTGAGGCCTTGAAAAAAAACGTTTAGGTCTTTTGCCTTCGATTAATATGGGATGGCCCTAAAGACTCGTCTTCCTTAAGTAGACTACTCACTGTCAGTTGCCACATGAAGGAAGATTCACATCTAAAGTCAACAAGCAAAAAAAAGGTTCGGATTTCCCCTTTTTGTTTACCCAAAGTGACTTTTCCGATACCCGAGACGTAGCGAAAAGACCCGACAAAGAAAAGCGACAATAGGGTCATAAACTCACAAACAGCAAGGGAGAGAGAACTGAATTGGAAATTGGAAAAAAAGAAATCATCCGTGTCGACCTGCGGATCCTGCAACTGCAGCAAGTTGCCTCTTTTTGTATAAATACTGAACCATTCATTACTCGCTTTGTTCTGCTTTTGAGCTCTTCATATATCGTTCTCTCAAACCTCAAAAATCATACGAAATGATTGTCTGTTTATCCAGCTATTAGCAGAATTTGTTTCATATCTTCGCGTTTGTGACGAACACGGATTATTTTGTTTCGTGGTTTGGCAAGGCATTTCCAAAAGGCACTTGAGACAATGTGATATTGTGAGCGCATAACAAACCGTCCCCAAGTAAGCAAGGCCGAGTGTTAAAACAGTCTTAAATGAACTCCCTCAATGGCTTTTGAGCGGCTTCCCGTAACAGTGCCTTATCCCAGTAAAACGGGTTTCAACGTTCAATCATCAAATTAGAGTAGAATATTGAAATAGAGCATATCCAACATTTAGGAAGCAGAAAATATTGTAATTAATTAGATTAGCGAGAATGGACAGCTAGCTTTTGTATGGTAGTTTGCATAAGTCTTGCATGAGCGCAATTTTTTGCTCCTATTAATTATGCCTTCTTCCGGTGGGCGTCCTTAGGATTAAGTGATTTCCTTAACAGACATTTTTGAGCTTTCAGGTCTATGTGTAAAAATAAGTCAAAATTGAAAAGAACATTCATTCTTCCGCCTAAATTTATGTTCTAAAGTTGATTCTCGGTTGATTTACTTTATGCTGAACCCATCTTACTTGGTACCATTTCATACCAAATCATACATCTCGCATGGTTTAGGTACCTACTTAATTTCGTATATGTAAGTCTCTTGTATTCGTATCGATTCCGTACCGATTCCAGTACCGAAAATACCAAAGTAACAGGGTGTGGGGTGAAATTTTAAGAGAGGGAAGCCGGACAAAATTTTAAGAATTTTTTTTATTTAAAACTTACCACTGTGTTTATTCGAACCCCAGAATTAAGACATGGATTCTCACCCCCTTTTGTTACATCAAAAAGACGAAAATCCTTTTTAATAATTTTAGCTATTTTAAATTTCTATAAGAAGGAGTATTTGAATTTACAAAACCATCCGGTCAGAGAATACTTCCTCTTATGCCAATTCCATGCATATTGCTATGTTTTATTTTAATTTAAAGTTCCTCGCCTCTATTAAAAAAAATCATTTACTCGTATTTAACTTTTGTCACACAAAGTTTTATTAACTGCCATAATTGCCTCCTAATGCTAAAGAAAACGGAAATACATCCGAAAATTAAGGACAAATTGGTGCACACGAATAACGTGCCGAAGAGTATTCTTATCCGTGTACATGGCGAATACCCCACACTATAGAAATTCATACTGTATCTAGAGTTCGTATATTTTAAATTTTTGTAGTGCGTTTACTGGTATTCACAAGAATTAACAGAAAAACAAATGTTTCATTCAATTTTGTTCGCACCTTAAAAATTGGCAATTGATTGGAACTGAACTGTAACTGTCATTTCATATTAAAAGAAATTATATGGAACAAGCTTAGAAAAATCTTCAAACCTCTTTCGATCTTCTCAAACCAATTTCCTTCGGGTTATTTTGTTGCGTCCATAGAATAAAAAGTCCTCTCTCGAACGGAAACATGTCTCCTTCAACTACACCACTTCCACTTCCAGTCTCCAAAAACTCTTTCTCCAGACTATTGTTCGCATTTAAATTCTCTCTACCCATCGAATGTTCATTCAAAAAAACCGAAAAATCCCGGGTTATTTATTATCGTAAGTGAATGGGTGTTAGACAAAGAAACTGCAAAGACAATTCTGCTCAATGTCAGAAAGGGATAGAGGAAAAAATCCCCCTGTGAAGAAATTAACACGTAAGCCGGAAAATGGCTTTTCAAATGATTAATTGCTTGCTTCTTTGTCATCGACGAATTTGTCGGATCCCGTTAGCAGAGATCATACTTGTCTGTTTCTCGGTTATGCGTGGCTGTACCACGTAATAATTTCGTAATAAATATTTTGTTATTGAGCATGTATGAAATGAGGAGAGTCAAAAAGGTTTGATGAAAAAATTCCATAGGTAAATATGATGTAAGTAAAATATATTTGAAATTTGAAAAGGGAAGTCAGAAGGAATCGGCTTGTATGGACTGCACGCCACTCCAAAGTAACGTTCCTCTTTTCTCTTGTTTATGAGAACTGAGCATTTTTGAAAAAATGTTTGCCTTTCTCTCTCTTTTTCCTCTATCTGTCAAACTCAATCTTTCGATCCGCGTTTACATGCAAAATTTCAACTCGATCCCAAAAAATGTTGTGATCGGGTCGAGTCAATCCTATTTCTATCCAATCTGCGTTTACATGGTACTCAACCGGAATTGAATCCGAATTCAATCCATCATATAAACGTAGTAAATATCATGATCGTCATTCCCATGGACGCTGTGGCTACACACGAAAATATGTATCATGGGCATGAAAGCCATTTTGACAGACGGGGAACGCCGAAATTCAAAACATAAACGATCGTTGAAGTGGTAGGTCGACACGGATGAATTCTTTCTTTCTTACAATTTCCAATTTAATTCTAAATATATCGTTGAAGGAGTAGATTTTGTATGGTTTTCCCAAAGTAAGTACTTTTGCCTAACTCTTGAGGAAGTGGATTTTTTGCTCCTATTAATTATGTCCTTCATTTTAATGACTTCATTCCGAGGGCGCCATTAGGAAATTATGATATATTGTGATTTGTTACATTCAATCATAAAACCATTAAGTGATTTCCGCATCAAACATACAGAAGAACACATACATACATCCTCAACACAGTATTTATACATTCAATTGAATTCTTCGCTTTGCGTATTAAAAGAAATCACACGTCTCATTAGCGTCAGATGTCCAAACAACAACAAGAAAACCAGCTTGTGCACCACTTGAAACTCCTTCGCACTCTATTTTTCGTCTTCCGCATGATGTTGACTCTCCGACGATGAGCGAAAAATGAGGAAAATGTATGGAGGGAAAGATTTTGAAAACGGAACCTACCTCTACCTCCACAGAAAAGTACATTTTTGAGTCGTCCGTACGATGTGTACCCTCCGTCGGTCGGAAAAAAATGAAAAAATGTGTCCAAATTGAAGAATGGGAAAAGAACATTGATTTTTCTGCCGTGATTTATCTTCTGAAATGGATTCACTGCGCATTTGCTTTGTGCTCCGCCCATCTCTTTTTAACCTACGTAATCTACCCATCTCAGCCGACATGATGTTCATTCCAATGACAATGTAGCCAGGGACTAATATGGAGCTTACGATCGAAGTTTATTATTTCGTCGTCCACGGTTGTCTCTTTGTATCTTATCGCTTTATTGTGGAATGAAAGGATAAATTCCTATAACCTGAGAGATGTATACTGCATGTCCATATAAGTATGCTTGAACACTTCCTTATATATAACCAGTTTGTTATATCTTGGTATATCTTAGATTGGTATATACTTAGCTTGGTATATCTTCAAGAAGCCAATACATTTCTCTTTGGACTTATGTACGTTGCGCGCCTAGTGTCATCCCATGATAAAGGGATAGCAATGATACTTTTTCTAATTGTTATGTTCCAGCAGCTGTCAAAGTAACCAACGATATCCAGTTTTCAAAATATTAAGTGTACTCTGTCATTTCATCATGCATCGTTTCACACTTACCTAACTTAGGCAAATTATTAAAAAAGATTATGCAAGTTATTAAAAGAAATTTCGGCTCAGTTGTAAATACGGAACGTGAATTTTGTCGTCGCACCGTTGAAGATATTCAGCTTTCAAGCAGTCATATGTATATAAAACGTCAGGAAAAAAAATGAGGCTAGTGGGTTACTCAAAGCTTCTTTGCAATTTTAAAATTAAGACAATTGTTTGCTTTTCCTAAATTAATTTTTAACTTCAGCATCTATTTAAGTGACAGTTTGCATATACATACATAGTTAATGTGTGGCTTAATGCACCAATGAAAATATGCAAATTGAAATCTAATTTTCTTAAACAAAAACTATTGTTTTACGTAAGAATATTCATTATTAATCAAATTAATCAACTTAATTCCATAATTGCGTCATCGCTACGAACACTGAACTTAATAACTTTCGCAGTGACAGCAACGTCTGTAAATTAAAAAAACAGACATTAAAGCTATATTCCGTCTGGAACGGATCGTATGATACCCTATCCTACCTATTATGTAGTCCCTACGAAGTGGACGTGGCCTTCACACATTTTTTTTTATTAAATTATAACGATATTCTCGAATGGTTGTTGATCTTTCATGCAAAACATCATCAAAATCGGTTTCTTGATGAAAACGTCTCCAAAAAGTGGTTGTGGCTAAAATTGATGTAGCGATGAATTGAAGTGAATTCGAATATCTAAATGCAATTGAAACATTGAAAATTAAAACAATGAACTCTTTAAAAAATTGCCTGGGGGGAAATGTTTTCAACGCTTTATGCAATACTTACATATCAAAAAGTCTCATATATCTTTATCTTTAGCATTTATGAAACATTTATAACTGACAAAATTATTATTTAAATAGGGTTTTTGCACATATTGCAAAAAATATCGGTATTCGCTTCGATATATCCAACTAGAAGTCACATTAGTTATTTGATTGTGACTTGTTTTCTCCTGAATTTGAGTTAATTTTTTTTCCATAAATATTATATTAGTTTAATACTATGATAATAAAAAAATAATTTCATGTTTTGGTGAATATTTACCATGTTTGTCAGAAGCTTTTATGTGTTTTGGCTGGGATTTGAACCTGCTTCGTAGTCCAATTCCCTAACCACTTGAGCTACGAGCCCCCCCCCCAGAGTGAAGGGAGTTTGATTTTCCGCTTCTTTTACATAAAATGAGGTACTGTTTGGCATTGCTTCTGCTATTAGAACATTTGGTATGTTAAAAATGGAAAAAGATATTGTCCTTCATGTATTTATTCTTTCTATAGTAAAATACCATAATTTTTTTTAACAAATACAACTTGCAAAATTTAATCTTTCAACTAAAAAAAAATAAATATCAAACAAAATCTTATAAAAAGACAACATGCTGTACATGAGGTTTAAATATGTTTAATGAAGGAGATTGGGTCTGCACGAGTCGTCATCGTTATAGTATTGCTTGAGTAATGAAATCAATTGAATTTCGTTTCTTATATATAGTCATCACAGTTAGCGGAGCTGAAATCATTTTCAGTTAGATGAATTGAAAATTGCACTAATAAAATAATCTAACTATTTTTGACGATATTTGTATAGCGAAAATGTAGCAAATTCATGTGTTTTTTAGTGTCATGGAGTATTGCCTTCAAACAGTGCGCGAAATTCACCACTTCTAGGCCTCGGAAGTCCTTTCCTTATAGTTTGAACTGGTTCAATAATGCTCGATTGGGATCCATGTAACAAATTTTCCTTGAGATCGTTATCACTAAAATAATATATGAAATATAAATAATACAATATACGAAATACTTTTATTAAGAATTACGTACTCATCTTTACAGTCGTCGGCCTCGGCAGCTAGTGCATTTACAACAGCAGTTATCGTGTTAGACTCAGGGTTATTACTCTGTTCATCCTTCTGTGTCATTATATTTGGGTTTTTACCAATTTTGTTAAGACGTTCGGCTGCAACAGTTTCCATGGTTTTTCGCATCAGTGGATATTGATCTAGAACGCAATTGAAGTGATCCACACTCAACGAGAATAGGTTACAATAGGTTTCCGCTCGCACACTTGCTACGCGTCGTGCATTTGTAAGTAAGCATATTTCACCAAAGTATGACCCATCTGATAATGATGTCGCGACCTTAAACATATTAATTAAATATTTCGTAATCTAGTGATTCATTGAATTTAAATATTAAAAAGAATATAACCTAGAACGAACTGTGAAACATTAAAAAAAAATGTGCTACCGACATTTCGGATTTCGTACAGTACATCTCTGTAGGAAACATACGTTTATGTAAGATGTACTAAATGTAATTGATATACTCTCGAATGTTTACCAGACGCTACAGTAGTTCAAAGTGAAAAAAAAAACATTTTTGTTGTTTGGTCATCCAACTTTGCCCTTCCATTAGCAGTAATCCGACTCACTAACCAGTGGTACCTAATATTATATAATGTACATTGTCTTTAATTAAGTTTTTTATGCATTAAAGTAAATCATTCGATTTTTGTTAGGGTCCATTAAGTTTGACACATGATTTGTAAAATAGCAAAATAAACGAGGTAGGCACCATAAAGTAAATATAAATATACATATTTATTGTTTGACCTTATGTCCGTCCACCCATACAAATGTAAGTGCGTGTGTGCCGTCCTTAGACGGGGGAATGCTGAAATTGAAAACATAAGCAATCGTTGAGGTGGCACTAGGATGGAATTTCTTCTATTAAGATCGAAGTCTGCTCTCCTCTCACGTTCATGCAGTACTTTATTTTAATAGATTCTGAATGTGTTTAGAGAGTGGAAAATGTCGACCACGCCAACAATCTGTGGAACCAGTATCGCAACGTCATCAAAAACTTAGCCAAGACGTCAATAGACTACCAACCACCACCTAAAGAGAGCTTGATATAAAAACGAATGCCGTCGGAAAAAGGTGATAGAAATTCACAACTACAAATACTGCAGCGCAAAACAAGAGCTACAAGAAAAGACTATCGAGCCAGAAGAAGAGAGGAAAAAAAGATCCTGCTATTGTTCTTTAGGAAAGTCAAGCAGTTGGCAGCTGGCTTTAAGCCAGATTCGAAACGGTAAAAGAAATCTAGTCACCGAAGCATATGGAATAGTAGAGCATTTTCAGCAGCTACTTAATCGCCATCAAGTAGGGAGCGTGATAGGACAAGAAAAGAACCCGCGTTCAGTCAATAAAGTAGTCATTTCCCCACACAATTTTCAGTTAAAATAAAACTAATGACAGAACCACAGTAAATATAATAAAGTCAACTTTTCATCCCCTGCCTGGTGAAACCTGAAAATGGGCGAAGCAAATATCCTCTTCCAGAAATTCCTCTGAATTCAAAACTGAAATTAGATATTGTCGCCCTATTTTCATTTAAAAGTTATGGGACTTTAAAATTGCAATTTCAAATAATAAGAAATAAAATGGGCTGCACACATGAAAATCACCACGGCTTAAATTTGATTTCTATGCAAACACGTACACATTTTAAGAGCCATGGGATCTCTGTTTCACCTGTTTTTGGTGCAAGTAGCCGTTGCAGCCAAAAACTCGCCAGCGGAGGAACGGGAAGCGAAGGACGCTAGCCGCATCAACCCAGATCCAGATAACGAGGACATCGATGGATCTCCTGCACCTGTTGTCAGTAGTGTAAGCATAGTATATAAGTATATAAGAATAAGAATAAGAATAAAGTAAAAGTAACTAAAGAAAGAAAAGTAGAATCTAGAATAAAAAAAAATAAAATCAATTGAATAAAAGTGTCTAAGAAAACTATAATTAAAAGTAACTAAAGAAAGAAATTTAGAACTCAGAAATATAAATCGAAAGGAAGCTAGTACAAAAAACGAAAATGCCACTATTATGATCAGGAAATGAGCCTTCGGGTAGTAACCCTCCAGAAGAGGACCAACCCATTACTAACAATGTGCACATCCAATTTGAAGAAAGTGCACTGCCTCAAATAGCAGAACATTCAATCCACCACGGACTTCGATTCCATAATTTCTTCTATCGTCTGTCGGGTACTATCCAAATGCCAATCGTTTCACTGGTATCGACCAGTCAATTGCCCCAGAGCACCAGAGCAAATTGAATGACTTAGATAGCATACCGGACGTAGTCCGATGCCTAAAAAACTTCTCAGGAGAGCCAGGAGAGTTCAGCTCCTGGAAGAAAAGTGTAGATTGTATATTGCAGATCTACGAGCCCTTAAAAGGAACTCGAAAGTATTTCGGGATCCTGAGTGTGATCCGCAACAAGATTATCGGCAATGCTGACATTGCCCTGGAATCGTATAATACAAGCCTTTATGCAGACAAGCGAGACCTCAATACCTTAGAATACCAGATGCAATTAATGGTACAAGGCAACAATACCATTCAAGGATTTTATAATACTGTCTACTCACACCTATCACTTATTTTAAACAAATTATCCTGTATGGAAATAAGCACAGAATCCATGAGTTTGCTAACACAAACTTATAGGGATAAGGCACTCGATGCATTTATCAGAGGGCTCAGAGGCCTCGATTACTGGGAATCAAAGAGCCAGTAGATTTGCCTCAGGCCTGAAGCTAGAAAACCAAAGCTATAGAGCAAGTCACACTCATTCCACCCACCAAACTTTTCAGAAACCATTCCGAAACTCGGTGCCAATGGCACAATCGAAACCACAAAGTACCGCTAAGCCCATGTATCAAGCAAACTATATCCCACAAGGACAAGCTGGTTCTTCCAATAATTACAGGCCCATGCAAAACAATTTTGCGCGCTATCAGTCCCATAATCAATTTTCTCAAAGGCCACAAATTAAAGCAGAACCGCTTTACCTTCATGGACCTTCTGTTCAAGCGAGACAAGTCCATCAGCAAAACAAACAGCAATTTCATCAAAATATGAACATGGAAAGAATGCAGTCACAAAATGTTCAACCGTCTAATTCCCTACAACGAAATTTCCAACCATCTAATTTTGCACAACGAAACTTTCAGTCATCTAACTTCCCTTAACGAAATCTTCAACCATTTAATTTTCCCCAAAGAAAATTTCCATGTCGAGCCTATTTTCCAACCGCCCAATTTGACGAAACAAAACAGTATGATCGATTCCAATCCCCAATCAATGCAAGCAGACTTCTCGCAATAATGCGGAGTCAGCTCAGGATGAGTTGAGCACATACAATGAAGCAATATAGTTGCAGACGCACTCTCCAGACCCTCACAAGATAGCTCCGTTAATTCCATGACCCCTACAGTAAATAGCGATGAAAGTTCCTCTCACGGACTCATCCCACATGTCGAAGTACCTATTAATGTGTTCAAAAATCTAATTTTTCTCAATTTCGACGAAATACCCAACAAAGAATTTAAAATTATTTTTCCTAGATATCATCGACACATTGTCACCGAGAAAGACTACAATAATGAAAATCGTTTACAAATCCTAAAAAGAATCTTAAATCCATCCGTAATTAACTGCATAAAGACACAATAACACGTAATGGGTATGACACAAGAACTATTCCCACTACATTTCAAAACATTTAGAATAAGATTTACGCAATTACAAGTAGAGGACATTCTGAACCAAACTGACCAAGAAAAAAGTATAACTGAAACACACAATCGTGCACATAGAAATGCACAAGAAAACCGCTCCCAGATTTTAGAGAAATATTACTTTCCTTCTATGATGCAGAAAATAAAAAGAATAGAGTTTGTTCAATCTGTAAACGCAGCACGTACGAAAGACATCCCAATCAGCCAAAACTTGGCGAAACACCTCTTCCGACCTGTCCAGGACATACCGTCCATTTCGACATTTTCCTAGCCGAAAAAAGAATAGTATTAACGTCTTTGGACAAGTTCACAAAGTACGCACAAACCAGAATGTTAAAAAGTAGATCCATTGAAGACGTAAGACAACCTCTACGGGAATTAATATTCTTGTTCGGCGTACCAAACTCTACCGTTATCGACAACGAATATTCACTGAATTCAGCTTCTATTCTATTTATGATGAGAGATGAACTCGGTATAAATGTCTTTACGACACCCCCTTATAAGAGCGAAATTAACGGACAAGTTGAGCGCTTTCAATCAACCTTAACGGAAATAATGAGGTGCCTCAAAGAAAACGGAACTGAACGCAACTTCGACGAGTTACTTGAACGAGCAGTTAACGAATACAATCACAGAATTCACTCAACTACAAGCAAAAAACCAGTAGACCTCTTCTTCGGACGCAATGTCACCTTTACCCCTGAAGATTACGAAAAAACTAGGGAAACTAATTTCGAAAAATTACTTCAAAAACAAAAAAAAGATATAGTCTACCACAATAAGAAAAAACATGACTTCAAACAGTATCTACCGGGACAAATGATTTATGTTAGAGTAAACAAAAGACTAGTAACAAAACTCTCCAACAGATTCAAAGAAGAAAAAGTAAAAGAAAATAGAAACTCTACAGTTCTCACAGAAAGTGGAAAAATCATCCACAAAAGTCACATTCGTAATTAAAAACTGACATCAACGTTCTCTCTCTTTCTCCCTTTAGGTTTCTTATAGTAGGCTGTATAGCCGAAGTGCAAATCTTAGACTACTCATTAAGCGAATTAGTCGCAATAGAAACAGGAACGGCAAAAATCCAAACTCGAAATTTTAAGATAATCCATATCATAGACCTGGAACCATGTGAACACCTAATAACCAATATAAAGCACACAATAGAGCACAACATAAGTAGAAATCATCCTTCCTATCCTTTCCTCGTTCACGAATTAGCACAAATAAACAACTTAATGAACAGACTCAAACCAAAAACCAATAAGAAGAGATTATTAGATTTTATAGGAACCGCATGGAAATGGATTGCAGGCGATCCTGACCATAATGATACTTAAGGAAGAACTTACAAACATAGAATACGCCATACATTGGGCAAAACAAGGAATCATAAATTCCTTCATACTATCTATAGAAGAAATAAACATAGCAAAAAATATACTTAAGAGGCCTCTACCCAAAAAACACGAAAAAACCGAAAAATGAGCAATCGGTTTCCCATGCCATTCGGCGAATTCTGAACCGATTTGAATGGTACATCACATTTTAAAGAATAGGGTTTTATCTGCAATGTGGTAGAACAAATTTTTGAATAAGGTTTTTGTTGCTGTAATATTTGAAAATTTCGCAGCCAACTTTCGCTTTTTTGCACAAAATTTGAATCGGTTTCCCATTTTACTATAAGAAAACATCGTTGGTGAAATCTGAAGTTAGACTCTTTGGAAAGCTAATGAATAGATCTCCAATGTGGTCGAACAGAATTTTGAAATTTTTATTCTTTCTCGAGATATTAGTGCTTGAAAATTGATAAAATTTATGAAATTAAGCCATGATTTTCGTGTAATGATTTCAATATTTTTAAACTAAATTTTCGGTAACATGTTAAAAGCACATTTCATGTATCTGATAAAGCAGAAAAACACAGCATTGACTAGACAGGTAATGATAACCACTGCATTTTATAACACTCTTTTTTAACGTAAATTTCAATTTTTTAGCGAAATATTCAGTTTTTGATTCAAATTTATATCACTAAGGGCGCTAATTTCAGAAAAATATTATTTTTGATTTCGAAAATATTTTATAAGGGTTTGGTTGATTGTGACAAATATGAGTACTATGTCGGTGTGTCATGATGTGAATGTATTTCAGATTGCTATACTTTGTTGTTTGGGGTGAAAGTAAGTATTATATCTTCACATACATATGTGTGTGTAATTATTGAAAAAATATTTGAACTCTCATGAAAAGTTTTTTTTTCTTATGAATTTTAGATTTCATGTTATATTTCAATGAAATGTTTGAAAGAGTTGACAAACTTGAGGGTATTTTGGTGAGAAGTTAATTTTTGATCTAAAGATCAGACAATAAGACCTCAATACTTTCCTATTCATTATCATAATATATACAAGATGGATTTATTTGTACATTCCGTCCATAATGTAACTATGTATGTACTATGTACCTTAATATTTAACTCTAAACAATTCACGAAATTGTAAGGCTGTAAGACTGATTTTATTTCGATGTTAACCAAATTATGTTTTCTACCAGTATGCCCTTACTTGGTGATTTAATTGTCTCTTTATATCTACATATGTACGTATCTTGATCTTTAATCAAATCATTATGCTCAGAAACAATAATATATCCGAATTGAAATTGTTGTTAGGTATTAGAAAGAACAACTCGCGATAAGCAGATATTTAGCTTGGGTCTAATATTTGAGTGGACTTTACATACATATCTTAAAATAAAAGTTCAAGTGGTAGTGCTTTGAAAAATAGTGAAATGGGAAAACGTAAAATAAAGTATAAAAGGTTATCAGTAAAAAAATTAAAATCTATTCGCTGTGAAATTATGAAGAAAAAGTTAGTTGGATTATGATTGAAGAAATTTTAATTTCCTTTTACATACATGTATATGTATATTTTTCTCTAATACCCTCTTGTAGAAATATAGCAACAAAATAAATATTAATATTTGCCACAGTAGTTCTATGGGACCCAGGCCTTAGCTTCTCATTACTATTTTTGTTGTACGTATTGTATTACTTAATCGGATCAAGAGGGCCTATGATTTATGTCATATCGGAAGGCTAATCTTTAATCTTGGCTTTAGTCTAGGCTGTTTTTGAGAATTTCGCACAAGGTGTTCTCTAGGTGTTATGGAACATGGAACCTCTTTCTTCGTAGTGTGAAGCAACGAGGTCCTCTACAAAAAAAGTCTTGTGTGTATTTGAAATAAAGCACTGTTATAAGTTATGAAATCGTTAGATCTAATATGGGGAATACCTTTTTTTATCGAAAATTAAGTCTAAGTAAGAAACTTAAATTTTGCCTTCAAGAAAAACGTTTAAACAGGCAGACAGTAATGGCAGATATAGTTCTCTTAACTTCTGTATATAATGATTCTTAAGTTCGAAGATCCAATACCTGCCCTCTATGTATTTCCTGAAAGTTTAATATTTAACATAAAAATAAAGGAACGTACATCTGCACATACATATTCACATACATATGTACAATTTTGTTACGTCTTTAAATTGTTTTTTCTTATCGCACGCACTTTACACGCTTATCAATGATAAATAATTTCTCTTATACAAGGTAGAAAGGTAAATTGATATAAGAAACAAGAAAAAACCAAAAGAGTCCCATTGCAGGATTCGATTTTTACAACTGCCATTATATCAATTAAAAAAAGTTAACGTTTCTTATTAGATTTCCAACCTGTTTGAAAACCCGAAAATACGTTACAAACAGAAAACGATTCTACTGTAGTATTGTACAGTTGTTTAACGGTCGAACCAGACTCCCAAAATGTAAAATTGTTCATAAAAATACAAAAATTCAATTTTTCATATTTTTCTGTGAGGCAAAATCAAAATAACATACACAATTAAAACTCGTCCTATACAACCAAGGAAAGCTATCTATATATCCCTACACTACTACTCTACTTATATTGTTGCCCAGCAAAGTAAATATAAATAAAAATTGAATAATGAACTACACCCTTCTATGACCAGTCAGTTTGCCACTAAGGCAAATACTGAAAAATAATTTTGAATAGAATATTTCAAATATTTTAATTTCGAAAAATAATTTGTCTATCTTATGTTTTAACCAATTTGGTTGTTCACTAAATAAGTGTATGTTCGAATATGAGTTCGACAGTTTGGGTAGAGACCTCTTAAGAATGAAAACATCCCTTACGGAAATATTGACGAAGCTTTAAACTTCGCAGAAATAAAAATTGATACAAACCTAAGTTCAATAATTTATATTTTAAGTATACCAAACGTAGCATTACATTCTCGTACTAAAATTTTAATTAAACCCGTAAAAAAACCAATGTTATAAACAAACTAGAGTACGAAAATATCTTAAAATGCAAAGATAAAATATTTGGTATCAAACTAGATTGTAAGTCATCTAATAATTTGGCAATTTGTCCAAATCATAATATTGTAGATCTTAGCGGCACATTCTGTATTCCCAACCTCCTCCATAGCATAAAAGCGAATTGCAATAACCAACACGTTGCAACAGTCGAAGAAATCTCCCCAGGAGTAATCCTACTTTATCAATTTAACGGCACACTACTACAGGACAACAATAACACTCTGGAACTAGCTGGCACGTTCATCTTAAGATTCCAGAATTCAACAGTAAAAATCGAAAACAAAACCTACACATCCAATACAATAGTTTCTACACTGAAGCCACTAGCCGCCATTGCACAACTCTCTACAGGCGAGGAAATAGAAGAATTACTATCATTAGAGATGCTAAAGGAACTGCACATTAGCAACACTGAAGATATAAAACTACTAGAATCGAAGCACCACACTACTACAATAACAAACCTAGCACTTATAATAATCATACTTATGCTTGTTTCGGTCCTCATGGCGAAATTTATCTGGAGAAAACGTCCAACACGAATCAAAGTCACCAATGTGCTTGAAAAGAAGAATGAAGCAACACCATCAACGCAAGCCCAAGTCACCAACATCCTTGACGACGGAAGCAAGAAAACGAAAGAAGCGACGTCAGTACCAACACCGGCGACACATAACACTTACCAGAACGCAACCAAAGGTCAGGACGAGATACCACCACAGAAACCAGTCAGGATTCATCAGATCCCATTCTTCTAGGATATGTCAAACGAGGACGTTTGAATTTAAGGGGGGAGGAGTTAATAGCATCCATTACTTCTCTTCGCTATTTTATGCTTAATTCTATCTTTCCCATCCATACCTTAGAATCACGCTCCTGATTCATGTTCCCTATCCTACACTATAGTATATCAGCACATCCCTACATTGCATTCGAATCACACTCCGGATTCATGATGCTGACTCAACGTCTGAAGCAAACATTTCACGTGGATCTTATTTCGCACGTTTTCCTCATTCTCTCATTTTCCCATATTCACTTTTTCCGCCGCATAGTTTAAGTTAGGTGTTAAGTTTGTTCAATAGCTCTATAATTATTTAAATAATTATGATAAATAATAATTTCTGTATTGCTCGCTCTGTGGACTGTATATGTCTGCACAACCGCACGCTCTCGTGTCTGCGCTAAGAGTGCCTCTATTGTGCTGTTGCGCAGCTGTGTATATCTTTGCCAGCTGCGCTTGCACTTTCCCGTTGCCCAGCACTCGACCGTTGGTGAGTGCGTGTGCGCTATGCACGATGATGGAAATTTCCATTGTAGATGCTGTTGCTGCCTGTCACAGACTATCATGGGAGAGGATTTAGGCCACACCCATTTTAGGAGTTTCGGGTGCAGAGGAGGGAAAGTTGACTCTCTCGTATAGTTTCTTTATGCTGCCTGTGTTGCCGTGGCAGTTTTTGGTGTTCTAGACAGTTATCATTCATATTTTTGTATCTTTAGTTATTAAGTTATTAAGGAATGAATAAAAAGGTCTTGTCCTCCGAAAAAATTTCTTTTTTTCTTTTTCTAAACTTATAATATTTTAATTTTTAGCCCTTACGAAGTGAACGTGGCCGCATGCCATTATTTTTCTCAAAGTACAACTACTCGAATGTTTTTAGATGTTTCGCCCAAAATTTCAACAAAATCGATTTTTTGATGAAAATGCTCCCAAAAAGTGAGGGCGGCTAAAATTGCACTTGTATTGCTTCTATTTCTTGAAGTTAAAGACCCAAAAACTGGTGACATATGGACGGACGGACATGGCTCAATCGTTTTGTCAAACTTAATATACCCTTAGGATAGGGTGTATAAGAAAAGTCTAACCTTAGAAATCTGAACTTTATTTTGCTAATTGAACATGACCTACCTAGAGAATAGTTTTTAGTTATTATTTGAAAATCTATGTATGTATGTCAAAAAAAACTTCAAGTAGTGTTTGTTTTAATAATTTCTTTAACTTTATACCAACTGAAGATAGTGCGACTATCAGTGCAGCATCCGGTATGGGTTTATTGACGGTTCGCAACATGAGATAAAATATACATTTATATTCTATAAATCAAAACAGTGCTTTTGATATAACTTGTGCGAGAATCAAAAACTTATCTCGAATCAAGTTGATGATATTTGTTTTCATTTTTCGTTAATTTCCCAGCATTTTTTCTAATGCACAATATGTTTAGTAAATTTAAGTTGAGTGCTTTCGTTTAATGTTTGCTTATAGTTTATAAGGGATTACATTTACCAAAAACCGTTTTTGAGTGCAGACATCTATTGATTGTAGTTTAGACAAGCCCCAGAGTCGAATTACAACAAAAACATGTCGATTATAGAATCCGACTGATTCTATGATTTGCTTACTGTGTTAGTATTGACCGCTGAGGTCTTAACTAAGGAGCAGTATAAATTGAGTTAATCTTAAAAGAGTATAAAACCAAAAAAATACTTATACATATGTACATATGTATTTTTACTTGCACCTATACCTATAGGGCAAGTATTGTATTCGTGCAAAATTTGGAACTCGAGATTTTAATCAAACTTGACATTACTATAATGGAGAAGTCCAAAAAAGTAGGTCCGCCAATGCCGTCTGTCTGTCTGTCTGTCTGTCTGTCTGTCTGTCTGTCTGTCTGTCTGTATATTCGACTGCAGCCTAAACGGCTGGACGGATTTGCTTCAAACTTCATATATAGGGTCTGTGGGATATTCCCTAGAGGCGAAATTTGAATTTTCATTCTAACCTCAAAATTAAGGGTAGTTTACTTAAGGCCGATTTCAGTTAAAATGGATTTTCTCGAAAACGGCTCTAACGATTTCGATAAAATTTGATGTGTGGGTTAGTTTGGGTATATGCTATGAGGTGGCATACCACGTTTTTCACGAAAAATTCGAATAACGGTAATATTGAAAATCAGCTGTTTCTCGGGTATTTGTTCTGCAATTGGGCTAAAAATTAATATTTCTAGGTTATAAGGCAAAGGGAAAAAAATGGTGTACCAAATTTTGAAATTGCCACGCCCACTTTTAAAAATATTTTTTTTTTCGAAATTTTTATTAGAAATTGAGAAAAAAATATTTAAGCAAAGTAATAGACCTTCAAATTTTCTATAATTCACTCAAACATTCTATCTGGCCACGCCCACTTTTTATGGGTGTTTTTATAAAAACAAAACATTGAATAAACTCCTACATTGTTATGACTATTATTCCATCGAAACGCGGAATGCCACGCCTACTTTACTGGGAAGAGCAAGACTTGGACTTCAATCCTGATAAAATTTTACACTTATAGCATTACAGTGCAAGTACGTACGACCCAGTCGTGCACTTTATTTTTATCTTTTATAGTTTAAGTGTAGCTTATGGTGTAAGTCATTGAGACCCATACAGAAGAAAAATCACGTCGACTATTGAATCCGCCGGATTCACGATTTATTTTTTCTCTGTGATCCCATTATAGAAACCGGTAGATGAACCATGTTATCGATCCACAGGAATTTTGCTGCGAATTGAAAAAGTCGGGCTTTATATGGAGTTCGAATGGTTTATTTTCAATAATGGCTACATTCTTTCACTTCCTTACCGTGAATTCGTTCGGTAGCCGAAGTTTTCAATTCTGGGAAAAATGTTAAAGTCAACTGCTATTTAAGTCAATTCAATAACTGACGTGAATATCTCCTTGACGCATTGATTTCTGCTATCGACATAGCCGCACCATTGTGTTTCGGCAGTTAAACCAGATGTCAGTAGTCAAAAACGGTTTTGGCTGAATGTAAGCCCTCATAAGCTATGGTGAAAAAATAAATTTTAATAACTAATAAATTATTTTTTTTAAATACACAACTTGAAGTTGACATATACATATATGTACATAGATTTTCAAATAGGAACAAAAAACGACATTAAGCGTTTGTTTGTTGGTTGGTTGTTGATGTTATATTAATTATTTATGTGTTTATGTACATACACCATCCTTCCTCTATGTCAAAGACTACATATACATACATATGTACATATGCATGTGTGAATATATATATAATTTTTTTACTTAAGATTATGAGATTTATTTTTTTTTTTCATTTTTTTATTTAATTTAAAAACGTGCAGAATAAAAAAAATATTTTACCTCGCCATTTGCCATCACAATATCCACGACACCTTCCTGTATGAAATACATTTTGGTTCCAATAGTTCCTTCCTTTATTATAATATCACCTAAACACAATAAAATGATGTCAATAAGTTTAAAATAAAATTCGAGTTCATTTACCTGGTTGAAAAACTTCATATTTAAGCTTTGTAACAACATCAGAAACAAAATTGGAGTCAGCATTGGCAAAAAAAGGCACTGACGCAACGAGAGATCTTAAAATATAGAAATTGCATGTTTTACATACATATGTGTATATAAAGTATACATAAAATATATAACGGGGAGAACTACATACATTAATTCAACTTTTCAAATTAAAAACTAAGTCTAATCAACAAATTTGAAATAAAATAATAACGTCCTGTTTTGGATCTTGTGGAGTACCTTCAAACAGCTACCCAAACCTGCAGAACAAATCTGTATAACGTTGAAGTAGTTGTTTGATCTTACGATATCTGTTAAAGTTATTCACGATCTCAGTTCTTTTAGGGTTTGCCAAAAATTCAATAAATTATTCATTTCAATAAATTTTTGCGGATATTCTGTTCTGAAGACTGCCACAACTCTGCTCGATGTGCAAACTTTTTCTTTAAACTGTTTCATTTTAAATCACACGTTGGATCGGCGCCTCCAAGCTTCGACGTCTTAGATCGATATCCTTTAACGAAATTTAATAGAAAACAAAAGTTTTCGGAATCTGTTTCGTTAGTTGAACGTATAAAGAAAGATCCTGGAAATAATTTCATTCCTCATCGAAAATTGAATTTTTGCATTTTTATGAAAGATTTTATATTTTACTGTAGAATATTACTGCAGAAACGTTTTCTGTTTGTAATGTATTTTCAGTTTCTCAAATAAGTTCGAAATGTTATAAGAACCTTAAACTTTTTTTTAATTGATATTACGACAGTTGTTCAAATGGACTCCTGGGAAGGTATTCGTTTGGTTTTTCCTTTTTTCCTTATATTACCTTTTTACCTATTATAAAATATATTTTATTATTGATAAGCAATTTTCAGAAGAGTACTATAAGAAAAGGCAAGTTAAAGACAATGAAAGTTTTTTGAAAACTGTACTTGATTTGATGAACAATTGAAACATACATTATATTATGTACATATGTTTGTATACGTCACCTTTTCCTATTTTTTCCACATATAAATTAAACCTACTGTTGCTCCAAATACAAAATATTGTTATTTTTCGTTTGCAAATATGCAATTGACCCAGAATTTGATAATAATAATAATGATTTCAATCTAAGACCAACATTTCTCAATCATCAGATATATATTTTAACTCTTTATTTTTGATTGCTTCTATCGTATATAATCCAGCAATGGTAGAGAGCATTTTATTTCGACAAGAACATCATCATCAATAATACCATCCAGAGAGGATGATCTATGAAGTTGTCACAACTTGAAATAATTTTGCTCAATTGATCCTTAAACTTCATTCCGGCAACATCTACATATATTTATTTTCCCATGAATTATGGAAGCAGACAAAATTCAGTCCGATGTGCCAGCTTTTTCACATGCCCCTGCATCTTTCTGGCTTTGCACACTTGGGTTATTAGTTTTGTTAATTGTGCTGATAATGATTTGATTAAAGGATTAGCTATCCGTGGTTAAAATTTGTATATGTACTAGCTTCCTGCTAGTATACAGTTACAGCAAATGCATAATAGTTTTTCAAAAAATTGCACAAAAAAGGGAATCCGCCTCAAAGTACAATGGACCGAATTCGAGTTTGAATTTTGGAAAAAAGAAACAAAAACAGTTCCATTAACTACAGAATGAACATAAAATCAATACATTACATTACATACATTATTATGATTGCTATTTTTGGTTAAGTATTGAGATATTGTGTCCACTTTTGAGCTAAAACACACTTCTCGCCAAAATACCCCAACCTTTGTCAAATCTCTCAACGAAGGTTAAATACATTAAGGTCTTTTTCATATTGCAATATTTCCTTAGAGTGGCCGAAGGGTAGTAATGTGAATATATGGCACAAAACCTCTCATCACCAACTCCTACTCTACACCTCCACGTGGTGGCTGCTGGGTACCTAGTACCTCGACTGGAGATTGGGTAACCAACCCCTTTGGAAGGTCGTTGGTGGTAGCGAACGAGAAAGGGGTGAGGAGTGCTTTCTCACTAGAGCACTTCCTATTGATGCAGACCCCAGCTGACGAACTCCCTAGATGGAATCAACGGTGGCGTCTACCAGTTCCTGTTAGGTTGAACTACTATGGTTTATTCCTATATGAGTTACTTCGGTTTATCTGAACCCCAATACTGAGTCAGGGAATTGGAAAAAAGTTGGTGACGGATGAACCCTTTAAGGTCCAACGGCCAGTGCTCGCACCCCCGAAGCAGAATACTGACTCCGGAATATCAGGCCCCGTGTCCTAGGGGTATTAAATGGAACTGGGCCTCCAGGTTGGGGGTTGTGCGTCGGGGTAACTTCCCTAGCACCGAAAAAAGAGGTAGTTACGAAGCAACCAATAGCTTCGGATAAGGATGATCTTACTCTTGACGACGAAACAAGGACAACGATTTTCGGATCTGCATGTGGAATGTTCGGACCCTTAACAGACCACGTGCGGCCGAACAACTAGCAGAGATCTTAGACTGCCAAGAAGTGCGATGGGATGGGATGGGTAAAAAGAGGATGAAAAACTGTGACATATATTACGCTGACTGCTTTAGAGAACAGAACAGAACAGAAACAGCTCTTATTCAGATGCGGATTTGTTGTATACAGGACAGTCGGAAAGTATAGCCTACACGACACCACTTATTGACTTGCGGTGGGGCGTAATGGCACAATAGCAATGACACGGTTTTCTCATCTTAATATTCATAAGGGGACATGGCGATCTACTGATCATGAAACGGTCAACCAGATCGATTATATTGTTTGCGATCGACGCAAGGCATGCCTCAAGTATTCTGGATGTCCCAACCTTCCGAGCAGCTAACATCGACTTGGATCATTACCTTGTTGCAGCTAAGTTACTAATGCGGATGTCCTAAACGCCACAACAGAAAAGAATTACTGTTAGAAGATTTATCATCAAAAAGCTGCAGTCGTAAGAGACCGCGAGAACCTTTGCCGATCGCGTTTCCCGAAATCTCTCATCAAGTGCCGGTGACCATTGGCAACGCTGCCAACATGCCATCAGAAGTGCCGCAACTGATGTGCTGGGTCTCAACCTATCACCTCCAAGAAACCCCTGGTTTGACGGCGAATGCCGGCAAGCACATGCTGCTAAACAAGAGTCATACAAAGCGGCGCTGCAAAGAAGAACGAGGGCTGCTCGTGAGCTCTACAAGCAGAAGAGACGGGAAGAATATCGGCTTCTCCGGAGAAAGAAAAAAGAGCATGAGAAGGGCGCGATCGAGGATATTGAGAGATTATACTCCAGGAATAATGTACGAAAGTCTTACCAACAGGTTAAAAGAACATGTCAGGGCAACAAGATCCGTAGAGATGAAGATGGAAACCTCGTAGTAGAGTCACAGTCAGTGCTGAGAATATGGAAAAACCACTTCTGCAGACTGTATAACGGCGACGAAGATCAACATCCCGCTGTCAGGCAGAATGAACCATTCAACCTAGACGATGACAGTCAAAACTTTCGTCCAACTGACCAAAATGAGGTAAGGATAGCAATATCCAAACTCAAATCTAACAAGGTTGCTGGACCTTACGGCTTACCAGCCGAACTGTTCAAAGCAGCTGGAAATGACCTGGTAGAGAGCATACACAAACTCATTTCTAACATGAGTGTATGCCTGATGAATGGAACCTCAGCACCGTTTGCCCAATCTATAAGAAAGGAGACCCCCTCAACTGATACAGGGGTATCAGTCTCGTTAACATCGCGTACAAGATCTTATCTGCCATTCTGTGTGAACGTCTAAAACCCTTCGTCAACAACCTGCAGCAGAGCCCTATCCCGAAGAACTAAGGAAGGATCCCAGTTCTGCTTTATGGCGCTGAAGAATGGACTCTGTCTAAAGCGGATGAAGAGATCCTCAGTCGCTTCGAGAGAAAGATTCTTCGTCTAATTTTCGGAACTGTACGAGCTGTACAGCGACATCGGCCTAGTCAGAAAAAATGCGCATTGGTCGTTTAAGATGACTAGGACAGGTAGAGCGAATGGACACCAATGCTCCGGCCCGGATTCTTCGAATCAAACCCGGAGGGACAACGCAGTAGAGGAAGACCTCGCCTTAGGTGGCGCGCACAAGTAGAAGGGGACCTCAACCGACTTGGAGTGCGCAGCTGGAGGCAGTAAGCTAAGGACCGGAGTAAGTAAGCAGTAAGCTAACTGGAGAGGCTTTTTGGTTGAGGTCCAGGTTCACCCCGAACTGTAAGGGCACTTAAGTAAGTAAGTAATCATTTCATTAGAAATATAATATGAAACCAACTTTTCTGGAGAGTTCAATTAGTTCTTCAATAAATACACATGCATACATATGTAAAAACATAATACATATTTTTAGCAGCAAACAACATGAAATACATTTACATCATGGCACACCGATATAGTATTTGGCACAATCAACCGAACGATAGTATTTTCAAAATCGAAAATAATATTTTTCTAAAATAAGCGCCGTAGTGACAAAAATTTAAGTCAAGAACTGAAAATGCTTATTGATTCTAAGTGCACCCACCGTGAAATTTCTATTGGGTTTAACGTTTCATTTCGTGCCATCACAAAAATAAGGAAAAAATTTAAACCCAAAGTCGAAAAAACAAGCCCCTTAAATAACCAATCTTAAATTCATTGATACAAAGGCGTATTTGAGCAAAATAAAGTACGGGATGCAAGAAAATGCAGTTCAAATAAACAAAATTTGCAGCAAAATATGACGAAATAAAGGTATCAACTAAGGCTGTAGAAAAGCTTTGCGTAAAAACGGTTTTCACGGACGTGTGGAAGTGAAAATAAAGTGCACGACTGGGTCGTACGTACTTGCACCGTAATGCTATAAGTGTGAAATTTTATCAGGATTGAGGTCCAAGTCTTGTTTTTCCCAGTAAAGTAGGCGTGGCATTCCGCATTTCGATGGAATATTAATCATAACATTGTAGTAGTTTACTCAATGTTTTGTTTTTATAAAAACGCCCTTAAAAAGTGGGCGTGGCCAGATAAGGTGTTTGAGTGAATTATAGAAAATTTTGAGGCCTATTTCTTTACTTAAATAATTTTTTCCCAATTTCTAGTAAAAATTTTGAAAACAAAAAAAGTTTTATAAAAGTAGGCGTGGCATTCCAAATTTGGTGCGCCATTATTTTGCACTTGTCTTATAACCTACAAATAATAATTTTTAGCCCAATCGCCGAACAAATACCCGAGAAACAGGTGATTTTCAATATTACCGTTATTCGAATTTTTCGTGAAAAACGTGGTATGCCACCTCATAGCAAATGCCCAAACTAAGCCACATATCAAATTTTATCGAAATCGTTAAAGCCGTTTTCGAGAAAATCCATTTTAACTGAAATCGGCCTTAGGTAAACTACCCTTAATTTTGAGGTTAGAATGAAAATTCAAATTTCGCCTATAGCGAATATCCCACAGACCCTATATATGAAGTTTGAAGTAAATCCATCAAGCCGTTTAGGCTGTAGTCGAATATACAGACAAACAGACTGACAGACAGACAGACAGACGGCATTGCCGGACCTACTTTTTTGGACTTCTCCATCATAGTAATGTCAAGTTTGATTAAAATCTCGAGTTCGATTTTTTTCACGATTGCAAGTAAAAAACACTTTTGGCACAACGACATAAAAAACTAGGGCTAGAATTCGGAAACAAATATAAAAATTTTAACTGGGTAAGAGTTGTTTGGTTGAACTAAACTATAATTAATCGTTTTGGCCCCGATGGTCGCCAATGGACCTGGAAAAAGTGAAGCAATCAAGGACCACCATCCAAACCCAACAGTTAAATTTGATGGGGGAAATTTAATGACATGGGGGTGTATAATCATGGAAGGTAGAAGGACGAATGAATGTCACCCAACTTAGCAGTCTTCACGGGGATCATCACCCGTCACAACCGGTGAATTCGTAGACCTGGGCGACGCCTCAGGAAAGCCACCATCAACCATTTTGAAATTTATAACAACTTCAGGGTGGTTTAGGGAGGTCTACCAATTACCCCAAAGCTAATAACCAACCTTTGTATTTGACTTTTTGATAAACTCACGAAAGGGGCTCACAATGGATCCACCAGTGATCCGAGTTTTAGCCGCACATGTGGCCACCCCGTTCTACCAAGCCAGATATCAATGTATCTGACTACACTTCTACTCAGCAATGGCTCCCCGTTCGGTCCTACGATAGAGAAGTTTCGCCAATTCTTTCTGGTGTCCCTTTAGACCCCAGCCAAAGGTTTTCTGAACAGGATGGTTTCCGACTTCTGGAAGTCGATCTTTAACTTCCAGTGATCGCAATATCTCTGGATCTTGTCGAAGTCGTGAAGTTTAGGGGCTGTTGGATGACAGCTGAATTAGGACGAACGGTAATTTCCGATTCTCTCTTTTCTCTTGGTGTTTTAGTTGTAGTACCTGTTCCCGCTCCTTCTCTCGTCTAGCCATTTGTTTGGCCAGACGACCTTTTTGTAGCTCTCAGATATTGCTGTTGAGGCCTTCCAGTGCGTCATCTTCGTCCTCAGATTCTGAGGTGGCCAGCTTGGCGAAGCTATTGCTATCGTGTCCTTCCCCACCGTTGGAGATGTATTGGTATTCGCCTTCGTCATCGGCTAATTTCTCCAGCGGTGTTAGTTTCAATGACGTCACCGCCTCCACCCCCACTTCCCGCCGCAACCTATTGGATGATTCTGAGAGAGTGGTGTGCCTGACCAAATTAGGAGTAGGCAGCTTCCTCCTCTTTTTAACCGAGTCCTCTGCGGGTCCTGCTTCTGGGCGGTGGCCTGATGTTGCCGCTATATTTGCAGACATTTGGTTGTCCGCATTTCCCGCTATTGGGATTGAGGACCGTTCGCTTTTCACCATGGTGTGGTATTTGTTTACTTTTTTTTTATAAGCCTCTTGCGCTATATTTATTTAAATTAAAAAAGTAAAAAAAAAAAAAAAAAATAAATACTTGGCGCAACAGGTCGATGGGACCCAAGGCCTAGCTTCTCACAACTATTCGTGTTGTGCGTGTTATATTCTTTACACGAAAGGAAGGGGCCTACTGTTTAATGCCGTGTCCGAAGGGCAATTTGTTATTTGAGAAGCTTTCTCGAGACAGTTGTACTCTCGGATGTTTGTCAGACGCTCGCGAGAGGTGGGGCCGTGAAAAACTTTTAGGTGTTCCCCGACTGGGATTCGATCTCGAACCCCTTGCTCCATAGTCCAACGCACTAACCACTGAGCCACGGCGCCCATAAGCAAATTAAAAAAGTACTTTAGGTAAAACTTGGCGGTATTGAACCAGCGTCCGTACGGATGACGGCCTGCCACCACATTTGCATTTTTAATGCATTTTAATTGTTTAATCCCGAAAATCTAACATGTTTGACAAAAGTGCTAAAAACTGGCATAACTACGTAATGACTACCTTACTGGCCCTATGCGGGCGGTCTTAGCTAAATTTAATTCTTAACCTATATGTTTCGACCGTAACCGACGGTCTACCACCACTTCAACTACGCCAAATGGGCTCTTAAGAACTTTTTTGTTACTATAAAACTAATCACTGTGCACTGGTGAAGCCGAAACACTCAGTCTGTGAACGACTGAGTATAATGGTAATCTGAGATAATAGGTCTGTTCCCGTGCTTTCTGCATCAAAATTCACAGATTGTCTAATTTCTAAGAGTGGGGGTAAAAAACTCTCAAAAAGAGTCAAATGTACAGAAAAGTACGGGAACGCATTGAGCAAAAAACTGCCCACTTTTTAGATGTCAGAAACATATGTGAGAAAGAAACATTCACTCTATGAATGAACATGGAAGGCACTATCTTCAACAAATCTGTCTAGGTGCTGGGATACGCAGATGACAATGACATCATCGGTTGATCCCAGCGCGCCGTTATAGAAGCTCTTACGGCAAATGAGGAAGAGGCGAAACGAGTTGACCTTGAAGTGAATGAGGACAAAACCAAGTACCTGTTGTCAACCAGCAAAGAAGCATCGGTCCCCCATCTAGGACAAAACGTCACTGTTGGCAACAGTAACTTTGAGGTAGTTAAGGAGTTTACCTACCTCGGAGTAAATATCAACTCCTCGAACGACACCCTAGTGGAGATTGGGTGAACACTTACCCTAGGAAACCGCTGCTACCTCGGTTTGGCAAAACAAATGGGTTCAAAACTCGAATCTCGAAAGACGAAATATATGCTCTATAAAGCATTGTGGCTGCCAGTTCTCTTATATAGAGCCGATTGCTAGACGATAAACAGGAAAGCAGAGCAGTTTAGGGCACTTTCGAAAGAAAAATTCTTTGTCGAATTTTCGATTCCGTATGCGAGGAGGGCAAATAGAGGAGAAGATATAACTGCGAACTCTATGAGCTGTACCAAGATTTAGATGTATTCCAAAAAGCCAACATACATACGTCGACTACACTGGCTCGGCCATTTCGACCAAATGGACAATAATGCTCCAGCAAAGAGCGGATCACAGCCCTCGGGTTCGAGACGACAAGGAAGAGGGAACCTCCGTTTTAAGGACGAAGCTATCGCGGATGCCAGAGCGCTTGGTCTGGACAACTGGAAATATCGTGCCCGGGATCGAAGGGAATGGAAGGCTACCATGTCTCAGGTAGGGAGTCTTCACGGGTCGGGAGCTCGTTAAGTAAGTAAGTCTATAAATGAATCTATTTTTCATTCTTAAATAAGGATTTTAAGAATGTACAAATCGAATAATAAGCCATTGATGAACACATTTTTGCATCTTTTTACCATCGTTTTGTTTGAATTTACTTTGAAAGATTTCATAAATTTGTCTAAAGTAATTTCTTACTTACTCTCTCGTTAGCGCTCTCTTCTGTGAAAAACTAAGAAATTTTGGCATACGGGGACAGGATTTGTTCTTTTGTCGTAATTTTTCACAGTTTTGGACAGTAGGGGTACCGACCTATTGCAATGCGAACTTTGGGAAACGTTTTCGGGATATTTTCACCATTTTTGTAGTGAATTATCACTATTTCAACACGTGCGAGTGCGTATCGTTCCACATTTAATAACCTCGTAGTTTTTACTTATTGAAAGTCATACAAGTTTTATCATAGGAATGAACGTCATTCCCAAGACGCTTTATTTGAACCATAAGCGACCATGCAGTCGCGTTGTTTTGCAAAATAGAAATACACCTCCTATGCATCTTTCTCGGTTTTGCCATCTGTAATTTAGTTTAGTGTGGTTTCTTTTTAAGTATATAGAAGTTTCGATAAATCTCGAAGTGGTGCGTATTTTTACTCTCGTGATTTGTCTTCGATAAAAATTCATAAAATAACTAAGTGAGTTCCACAACAGATATACCGAAAAATGCATATAACCTCTTCCTTGTCAGAATCACACGTTTCATTAACATTAGATGCAATATAACCAGCATGTGTCCCACGCATTCAATCTCCTTCGCACTCTATTTTCCGACTTTCGCATGATTTTGGCTCTCCGACGATCAGGGAAAAATGAAGAAATATATATGGAAGAAAACGTTTTGAAAACGGAACAGTACCCCCACAGAGAAGTACATTTTTAAGTTTTCTATACGATCGGGGAAAAATGAGAAAATTTGTCAGAAATGAAGCGTTGTGAGAAAATAAACATTTATTCTTCCGCCAAGATTTATGTTTTGAAGTGGATTTTCGGTGCAATTAACCTCTCTTTTGGACGCACATAAATTCTGCCCGTCTTACTCGACATGACGTTTATTCCCTTGATAATGTGGCCAGGTACTTATGGCATATCTAAACCAAGTCAGGTATTACAGTCGGACTCGGATATAGTCACATCTAGTGGGCAACCAAATGTTGTGACTGTAAGTGAGTTGTGCTCTTATCGGGGAAAAGAATATAGGTATGTACATATGTACACACATTTTTTTTCTTAACAGGATATGGAACAGGACTCATCATCATCATAGAAATAAACATTAATAACGAATACGACAACAACACAAACACAGCTGGACACAGCTGACGATGACGATACCTTCTTATATGTACGTCTCCGACGGTGGAGAAGGAAGATATACCGGCGATAATAACGGCTTTGCCCGATTAGTCGGCTCTGAGCCAGAGGACGAGGAGGAACTTCTAATAAGAGCCAAACAAATGGCCAGAAAGGAAAAAGGAGCGGCAGGCTGAGCTCGAGCGTCAGGAACAACAACAGCAAGGCGAAGAAGGGAATCAACACAACCCACAAAAACAAACTCCAAAGCCACAACAGCAGCAGCAAAAACAACAAGTACAGCAGCAGCAGCCGAAACAACACCAGCAGAACCAGCACCAGTCACAGCAGAAACAGCTGCAACAGCAACAAAAGGCGCAAAAACCACAACAGCAGCAAACGAAACAACAGCAGCAGCAGATACAACCGCAACAGGAGAAGACAACAAAACAGAGGGTGCTTCCAATAAACACCTACAAATTGGAACTGAAAGACACCATTGAGCTATGTAAGTCGGCCATAGGCAAACATTTTTATATTAATAGACTTAGTGTAGATAGGCATGCTATCCACTGCAATACAGTGGATAATTATCATATTAGTAAAGATTTATTACGGGACTCGACGACGGAGTTCTTTTCTTTTATCCCGAAAGGGGAAAAGTTGCCAACGATGCTCCTTAAGGGATTAGAACCGTAGAGATCCTCAACCTACTAAAAAGAGTAAAGTGTGACGGACTTGAACTTGTAGGGGTGAAGAAAATTTATCACGGCAAAGGCGAAAAGGTAGAATCGGAAGTTACCGTTCTTCCTAGTTCAGATGTCACCCAATAGCAATTTGGATGGTCTAAGAGACATTAAAGTCCTCGACTATCAAGTTGTGAGGTGGGAAAAAGTTAGAAGGATGGAACGCATTTTGGAATGCAATGCGTTCGCTGCCAGAGGTTCAGACGCGCCGCGTCGAGCTGCGCCATGCAGCCCCGATGCGTAAAGTGCAGTAAAGACCACAAGGCAGAGGAATGCCCCTTAGGGAAGGATAGGGCTGTAGGCAAGAAGCAACTTTCGTGTGCTCTATGCGAGAACACGGAGCACACCGCTTACTATCGGGGTTGCCCTAAGTTCATAAAAAAGGTAAATCTAGCTCGACAGCAGAAGATCGAGGTGAAACGTCCACCTGGTTCCGCTCTAATCTCCCAAGCCGTCACACCCCAGTTGACCTACGCCCAAATGGCGTCGGGTCAGGGCAAGACGCAAAAACAACTGCCAAAGGCTGCTCCAAAGGCGTCAGTGCCTAAAGCACCTGAGGCTCAAACTGACCTGATGGCTATCTTGCTCTCAATTCAAGGGCAGATGGGCCAGCTACAACGTCAGATACAAGAGCAGGCGACGCGGGTGGACCAAATCTATGCGCTTCTGCAGGGCCTAGCGCACCTTCAGTCGTAATGGGTACCACGGCGGAGACTCCCTTAAAGATCCTTGCGGTGAATGTGAATTTACTGATAAGGACAGAACGTAGAAACTCACTTTTTAAATTGTTAGACGATACAAATCCTGATTTGGTTATGATTAGCAAAACTAAGCTAACTCAGAGACATAAATTAAGGAACAATAAATATAATATAATAAGAAGAGACCGGCCCAACTCCACCCAAGGAGGCGGTGTCGCGATTTTCGTATGTAAAGAGCTACGTTACAAGCCAGTGTTCAGTGGTGAAGTGCGAAGGTTTCAGGTGATGGAAACGTGCATCGTGTGCATCCCTCTCCATAGTGGAAAGAAGATGTACGTGGTCTCGGTCTATGCACCTGAAGCTACTCAACCTTATTTATTTATTTCGGAGCTAGAATCACTTTTCCGATGCCTAAGGGTCGGATGAGAATTATTATCTCATGGCCAGAGATTTAAATGCGAAGCTTAGGGATTGGGGAAATAATACCCCAAATCCTAGAGGGAACCTACTACTTAACTGGTGGGGTTAGCTCAATGTCGAGTTTAGACTCGATGTGAAAGCATCGGACATTCCGTCCTTTCCCAGAGGTGGCTCTTATCTGGATCTCATGCTGTTCGACGTACGGCTACAACTGACCGACACGGACCGACAGACTATGAACTGTTTACACACTTTTGTGTACGACAGTGACCATTGCGGACTTAGTGTCGAAATAACGATGCCCAACTAGATTGTGGAACAGGAAGAGTTTGTTCAAACGCACACCTACAACTACAGTAGGACGCGCTGGACACGCTTCTCTCGAGTACTCACTAGAGCAATCTCTTCGAACTCGCTCTACCCACCGTTCAATAGGAATCTGTCACCGATCTGTACCGATACCTCGGTATCAACATACTGACAACGCCGACATATTCCGCAACGCGACAGTCGACGCACTACACCGACGGAAAAGTAGACTCCTGTCAAGATTAAAAACCTTGTACAGGCAGTTTGCTGACAGACATAACTCGGAGGTTAGGACACTGAAGTCGTTGATCAAATATCTCCAAAAATTGATCAAAGAGAACTATAGAATGACGGTTAATGCGCATTGGAACGGGAAGATTTCGGCCATTAAAGCCAATAATCCAAGCATGTTCGCGCAGATCAATAAGGTATTTCAGAGAAATAACATCAACGACCTTCCGTGTCTTAAGTTACCCCGAACAACGAACAACGAACGAGTACTAATAACAGCAGGCATACATAGACCCAGATAATGCTGTCGAGGATGACGACATCTTCCTGATAGAAGATCCACAGGAAAAAGTAGAGGCTATAGGAGCGACTTTGCAGGAAGTGTACAAGGTGACTGATAGCGTTCACCCGAACCATGACCTGGAAAATCGCGCCAACTTGATGCGATGGTGAAGTTAATCTGCTACACTGCCCTCATACGGCCAATGCTCACCTATGGCTGTCCGGTGTGGTTCAACGTGGGAGCAAGCTTGATGGAAAGGATTCGGGTGTTTGAGGGGGCTTGTCTTCGGCTTGCCTTCATTTATACAGAACACCAGAGTCCGAGTACAAAAAATTCTACTCCAATGAGGTCCTTTATAATAGGGCGAATCTGATCAGAGTAGACAATTTATTTATTTATTTATTTCGTCTTATAAGTTACAAGCTTAATTAAGACTACTATCTATTAGAACTATACATTTTTTTATTTTTATTTTTATTTTAATTTAAGAGGATATTAAGTACATATAAATTATAAAGAATTCATAATAGCAGTTTTACAAATTAATCTGGACATATTGAAATCAACTGCGTTTGTATATAAATTATAATTAACACAAGCCGTAGTTATAGGATCATTCCGTACATAATTCGTTCTGTGTCTAGAAACAAAGAAAAACTGGTCTCTAGGTCGAAGAATGCGAGGGGGAGCATATATATTAAATAATGATAATATAGGCGAACAATCAATGTGACCAGTCATTACATCGTGAGCGAAAAGTACAGAATAGTAAATTCTTCTATGAGCAAGTGGTTTTAAATTAATAAGCGCACATCTTGCTTCATACGATGGCATATTATTGCCCCAATTCGAAACGTTTTTGAATTTTCTCAATACGTAATTCAGCGTTGCGATAGTAAGGATTCCAAATAACACAACCATATTCCAATATTGAGCGTACTAATGAATTATAAAGAGACTTAAGGGTGTAAGGATCCTGAAAGTCTTTGGAGTTTCGAAATAAAAAACCAATCATACAATTAGCTTTATGAATAAATTACAATCAATAAATTCATTAACGAAATTTGATTGGAAGAATGAAGCAAACATGTTACATATTTCATTGAGATTATCACTACTAACTCCATTGTACGACATAACAGACGGTAAACCAATAGATTTTCGCCTATAGTTTACAAAATACCAAAAGGCTTTGCTATTGCATTTAATGTTTGTTTCAATAGATGCAACAAACTGCCTATAAAAAAATTTCTTTAAAAAATTATATTCCTTCCGCAATCGGACAAATTTATTACGCTCAGTAGGGTCTACTTTGCTTAACTTACAAACTTTATTCATCGCATTCTTCAACCTAGTTAAACTATTGTTAAACCAAACGGGCTTATTACACTTTTTAATTCGCTTAGTCGGTACAAACTTAGAAATCGTGTACTCAATCATTTTTCTAAATTCTAAAAAAGCAATGTCTAAATTCTCCGTGAGAAGAATATTTTGCCAACTTACAGAGGATAGAAAAATATTTATAGCATTAAAATCTGCTCTAGAAAAATCATACTTGACACTTTCATTATTTACGGATAGAGGATTCAAAACCGATAAATTGATTGAAATTTCAAAAACATCGTGAAAGGTACTATGATTAAGTAATGGGAAATGAGCTGGACTTAGAGAGGCCTCAAGCTCTTCATTTATAAAAATTAAATCTAATACATTTCCCATAGCATTGTAAAATGTATTTAATTGGCGAAAGTTGGAAGCAAACAGACAATCTATAATTTGAGATTCTTTTTCCCTTGAAACATTAAAAGGAAGTGCATATTTTTCATTATGGGGAAAAACCCACTTTACGCCAGGTAAATTAAAATCACCTAATACTACGGCATATGTTGTGCTATCAAAATGATTAACAATATTTAACATGTTTTTTATATGAATTTTGTAAGTTTCAATTTCTGCATTTGGCGGAATATACGATACAAAAAAATATAAACAAATTATATCCGTAATCCCAGACACACGAAAATCTACAGCCACACAAATTTGTTTGATCATACCCGATGAATGAGACAATGCAATTTCTCTGCTCTTGAAACATTTCCGAACAGCAAGCAACACTCCACCACCCCTCTCGCAACCAGTACGAGTGGGACATCTATCGGCACGATAAACTTCGAAGTCGTCGGTAAACAATTCAGGAGACAATATTCCATTACGCAACCATGTCTCCGTCAGGGCGATAACAGCATATGAGCAATCGGCAGCAGCGAGAAAGAAATCCGTAACTTTGGTTCTCATTCCTCCTACGTTTTGATAATACAACGAGAGAGGACAAAACGCGTTTGGCAATGGATCTTTAGGAGCAGCACTAGCAGGAGCAGCAGCAGCAGCAACAACAGAATATGAGTGTGAAAGCATTATATTGTTTGAGGGTTTAGGTTTGGAGTGCGTATTTCGTTCTTTGGAAGAAATTTGAATGAGCGCACTCTGATACCATTAAGCCACATATTAGAATTTTAGAAAGTGTTTAACATGTCTTCAGGTACGCCAAGTTTAAAATTGATATGATTGAGTACCATTTCATCAGCACCTTCTTTAATGAGCTTGTGACATCTCAATTTCGACTCGTCCACTTTAAATGTTGATGAAACGTAAGCAAGTATGGACTGACAAGTTGTAGATGGTTTGAATGAAGATAAATGAAGCCATTTAACTTGAGTGATAACCTGGAGATCTAAACCAAGAGCAGTGTTGTTGTTTGTTCCAATGATTGTTCTATGTTGTTTATTAAAACGTTTAGATTTTATTGTTTGCCATACATTGGGCTCCTCTTCTAAGGAATTAGATGTTGAAGAAATAGATTTGGCAGCAGCAGAAACAGGAGCAGCAATGGCTGAAATAGCTGTAGCAGTAGCCGCACTAGTGTGAGGAACAGCAACATTGGTAGCAGCAGCAGCAGGAGCAGATGATGTAGCAGTAGCAGTAGCTGCACTAGTGACAGGAACCAAAACATTGGATGCAGCAGCACCAGGAGCAGGAGATGTAGCAGTAGTAGAAGCGGCAACAGCATCGGTGACGTTGATGTTGGAGAACATCGCGGTAGTCTCAGAGGCGGAAACAACTGTATCAGCATTGGCAGTAGTTGAAGAAGTTTTATTGGATTTTCCAATAGCGGAAGTCGCGACAATTCGGGGAGTGCGCGGACTGTTTGACTTCAGTTGGCTCGTATTAAGTTGCAACTCGGACACTTTGGCGCGAGAGGGTGCAATGACCCTACCGGTTGTTTGCGACCGAGTCATCATCTGGGATTTTGTGCCAGAAGATGAGCGCGAAACAAATTCTTTTAGTTCGGTTACTTCTTTACACAGTTGCTCAATTTTAGCAATTAAAAAGTCACTGTCAACCAAACTAAGGTGGCAATTAGGGCAATGCAATGAAACCATTAAAGAACAATAGGAATAAGTATAGCAAGAACTGTAGTACAAAACACGTCTAATCACTGTGAAGTTGATTCGCGATCATATTGCAAGAGCAATGAACTCGACCAATAGCCTGATCTTTGGGGCTTACTGCCCCAACGACATGTACCACGAAAATGTGCGCCTTAACGGCTTTATCCCCCCAGAGGCGTTTCTCTATTTTGACAGACAAGGTCTGATACAGGATAGAACGGGTACTCCGATTATCTACCACGTCGCCAGAAAAGCTGTGGATAGGCGACTTAACTACGAGCGAGGCGTAGCACAGAGTACTGAGGATCGTCTCCGATTCAGTAGGTCGGTTTCGGGGCGATATGCTAAAGACGTAGAAAGACAGCACGAGCAATTTTGGTGGCTTAACGAAGAGAGAACTCGCTCGTCAATCTCTCTTAATCCTGGCTAGCCCTTCAGGGTAAGCTGGTCACTTTATTTATGTATTATACATAGCCTGGCTGGCATACAAAGCTTTAAGGTAGTCGTAAGTGTTTGTTGTAGATATTCTAATTATAAGGTAGTTTTTAATAACACAGCATGCGTCTTATTTATATTCAAAAAAAAAATTAAAAAAAACAGCAGTCTGCTAAAAACAAAAGGAACGTATTTAATTACGTTTTTATTATAAGTAGGTTAAATAGATTAAGATTTATTTTACGGTAGTTTAAGGTAGCTTTTTTTTTATAAAAAATAAATAAATAAATACTTGGCGCTACAAGTCGATGGGACCCAGGGCCCAGCTTCTCACAACCATTCGTGTGGTGCGTGTTATATTCTTTACATGAATGGAAGGGGCCTACTGTTTAATGCCGTATCCGAAGGGCAGTTTGTTATTTGTGAAGCTTTCTCAGGACAACTGTACTCTCGGATGTTTGTCAGACGCTCGCGAGAGGTGGGCCCGTTAGGTGTTCTCGAACCCCTTGCCTCATATTCCAACGCACTAACCACTGAGCCACGGCGCCCACTTAAGCTTAAGTTTTATACAAAAAATAAAAAAAAGGTCAGACACAAAGTTTTAAATAAAACAAAATTTTCTTCGTCAATATTAAATTAAAATTTAGTTAATAAATAAGTAAATAATTAACCATTAAGCTAGGTTACGTCGAAAGACATAGATTAAGAATTAAGTTTAGCCTAGAGCACCCGCACAGGGCCAGGAAGGTAGTCATAACATAGTTAAATTAGTTAAAAAAAGAGATGGGCTGAGCCCAAAGCAAATGCGCCGTGAATCCATTTCAGAAGATAAATCGCGGCGGAAGAGTCAATGTTCTTTTCTCAAAACGTTTTAATTTAGACATATTTTTTAATTTTTTTTCCGACCGTCGAGGGTAAACATCGTACGGATGACTCAAAATGTACTTCTCCGTGGAGGTAGTGGTAGGTTCCGTTTTCAAAATGTTTCCCTCCATACATTTTCCTCATTTTTCGCTGATCGTCGGAGAGTCAACATCATGCGGAAGACGGAAAATAAAGTGCGAAGGAGTTTGAAGTGGTGCACATGCAGGTTTTCTTGTTGGGCATCAGCACTCAATTGAATGTGTTGCATTTTTCTACATGTTTAGTGCTAGCATTCCTGTCCATCACATAATTGTGATACTCTCGGTACATTTTCAAATTGTTAATAATATTTTAAAAATTACTTACCTACAATTGTAATTTATAACATCTTCCCTAAGTTTTTCACTCAATTCGCCTAAAATGCACTCCTCATCGAAGAACTTTCCTTGATATCTGTGTTCAAAGTATTCTGTTATTCTCTGTCGCATATCTCTAGGCAGTTTTCGATATGCCATATATTCTTCCACTTGTTTCACTTTTTCTCTGTATTGACGTCTACTGGAGTCCAAACTTTGAATTAAATTCGTAGCGTGGCCTAAAAATAAAGCATAACATGTTGCTCCTGATATCATAGAGAGCATTGTGAGCCACATATCCGTTAATGACTGCGGTGGGAATCTAAAATAAAGCAAAAGTGCGTTAATATCTACATATGTATGTATGTGTGTATATAAAATAGAAGTGAACAATACTATAGGTTATATACATATATATGTAGCTCGAATAAAGGTTTTGTTATCCAGCTGCACATAAGAACACTCTCTTTAGTCCTTAGATGGACAATGTGCCATACGAACATATAAGGCAAAAAATACAAATACAAATACATGACAAAAGAGATCCGTGAGACCTAAGGCCTAGCTTCTCAAAACCATTCGTGTTGTGAATGAAGGGCAATTTGTTATTTGAGAAGCTTTTCCATGACAGTTATACTTTCGGATCTTTGTTTGTCAGTTTTTTTGTCACTACTAATTAATAGCACTTACAAAATTAATATAAATTACAAATACAATAATTAACATCTTTCTCATGACAGTTATGATCTTGGATGTTTATTAGAAGTTCACAAAAGGTTTTTCGATTTCATTTATTTTGATTACTGCTTCTATTTCTCAGAAGCCGAAATGTTAAATTTCAAACTTCTAGCTCAAAATTCAAGGCCCGAAACCTGGTGACATACGAATATATGTATATGTGTACCACATAGGGTCTATCTCAATTAGTTCTCTATGTTGCAAACTACGTATCAAACTTAATATACCCTTAGGATAGGATATAGAAAGGGAAGAGAAGGAGACATTAAATTTTCGTATTTTTGTGAAACGTTAGCAAAAAAATTCAGAAAAGCTACAATCCGTTTGGTATGGATCGTACCTTATCCTCCATCTTCCATGTCAAAACTATTTTAGCAGTCGTGGAGTACTGAATTTACATAACCTTTAAACGTTATGTTAACGTTTGAAGACGTTACATACAAAACGATACCAAAATATGAAAACGAATGAAACCTTTTCAAAAAGAGGGAGTAATCATTAGCGAATTCATTTCAAATTTAAATATTTGGTCTCAGCGTTTTGTTTTAAATTTTTTTTTATTTATTTACTTGCATTTCATAGACCAATATTAATTTTTTACATTTTGACTCAATGAGAGGTCAAGATAGAGTGTATTACAAAAAATAATTTAAATATATTGGTAACCATTTCTTTGGGAGTAATTGATTATTTAATCATTGATTATTAATCATGAGTTCTACACTAAATCGAAAAATATAAAAAGATGTCTCACGTGGAAAAATAATTAATTGACTTTATATTATTACTTGTATCAGTACTTCAGATCTGGAGAGTAACTAATTACTTGCTTGCGCATATTGGCCGCCAATCTGTTGTAAATCAAGGGAGCTATGTATGTTGATCGCAAATTTTCTGCGGTGTTCTTTCCTAACTTTGGAACCACAAATTCCGTCGAGGAACGTAATGAATATAATTCGTTTTGATTTACATGGGTACAACTACCTTGAAGGTAAACCAACCTTAACACTTATATACATAAAGGCATTGTAGCGCCAATATATTGGCAGATTGAAATAAGGGAAGTGATGGTTCCCATCTTGGTTTAAGCAATGTTGCTCTTAATGCCTGAGGTGCACTACTACAACACGAAATACCACAATCCAAAGGGGAATTAACTAGCGCATAATATAGTAATAAGAAGATTAGTCGAGACAAGTTTTCTTAGACAATCAATCTTTTTTAAAGCTGTGCACTTTTTACCCCAGATTAAATGATTACAATCACGATCATGTAAATCGACTTCATTGAGTATAAATTTATTAGACAGGAAAAAGACATTACTTTTGACTTACTGCTAAGAACCATAGTATCATTATACCGAAATCAGTCATTCATTAAAATGAAGTTCATATTCATTTGTTGAATTCATTTAATGCTGGGAGCAGCGTAAGAAAGAGTCGAGTCATCCGCAAGAGAAACTGCTTTACTATTTAATTTAGAGATAGAGTTTGTATATACATATTTCGAAGAGTAGACGACCAAGTACTAATCACTAGGGGACACCTGCAACAGTTCAGGGCAAGGATGAAAACCTACTGAGGATATTATCTCTGAAACCGAAACTCTCTAGTACTTTTAATGGGATGTTATGATATGATAATGTGGTCAAATGCTTTAGTTAGATCTAGTAACATGACACCTGACGTTTTATTTCATTACGTTGTCTTCAGTTGACTTACCTTTCCGGAAGCCTAATCGAAAATAATCAAGAACCTTATATTTTTCAATGAACTTACGGATTTGGTAACTTATTAATTTCTGAAAGATCTTTGAGAAAACTGAAACGAAGAATATCGGCCTGTAGTTATTGGGGTCGCATTTATCGCTTTTTTTAAATACAGGTATAATGGTAGAAGTTTTGAACTACTCTACCTGTTTCTATTAATTAAATATATTTGTGGACGAATTATTAGCCTGCAAATCCTTTTTACAACGAAACTGCTTGTTTTTTTTTTTTTTTTTAATTCATTTTTGTTTATTAATTCATTTACTCTTACATGCTAGACAAAATTGTTTAAAACTAGCTTAACTAACTTAACTATGTTATGACTAACTTACTGGCCCTATGCGGGCGCTCTAAGCTAAACTTAGCGCTTAACCTATGTCTTTCGACGTAACCTAACTAAAACAATGAATTGTTTCTTATTTTTTTATTTATTTACTTAATTCTAATTGACACAAAGAAAATGATTTAAGGAAAAACTTTGTAAACGAACATTTTTTTTTTTTGGTTTTATGTAAAACTTAATTCTACCTTAAAATAAATCTTAAACTACTTAACCTACTTAAGCTAAAAACCTCCAACCATACGGTATCGAAGGCTTTCTCCAAGTCAACCAGGCAGGCACCCGTGCATAACTTTCTCGAATACCTTGCTGATGTTCGAAAGGAGACTTATCGACCGGAGATTTGCCGGATTGGAAGTGTCTTTTCCCCTTTTGGGAATGGGCTGCACCACTGCTGTCTTCCAATGCGCCGGATAATGTGCATTATTCAGCGCAGCGTTGAACAGGGTGGTGTATATGTCTACCGCTTCTAGAGGGAGGTGTCTGAGCACAATGTTCGGAATTCCGTCGATTCCCACGGATTTCTTACTCCTCAGTGAGACGAAGATCGCTTGGAGTTCTACCTTCGATATGAACGGGGGGTGAACCCTGTCATTGGCGATGGCATTGTTTGCCATGTTCCCTTCATTGAACACGGTGAAACCAGTGTTCTCAGATCGCCATTCCTGCATATCATTTCGAAGGTAGAAGTTGTGCACAAGGACGCGAATTTCCAGGTCATGGTTCGGGCGAACGCTATCATTCACCTTGTACACTTCCTGGAAAGTCGCTCCTATAGCCTCTACTTTCTCCTGCGGACAGCGTTATCTGGATCTATGCCTGCTGTTGTAAGTATTCGTTCGTTGTTCGTTGTTCGGGGTATCTTAAGACACGGAAGGTCGTTGATGTTCTTTCTCCGAAACACCTTATTGATCTGCGGGAACATGCTTGGATTATTGGCTCTTATGGCCGAAATCTTCCCGTTCCAATGCGCATTAACCGTCATTCTGTAGTTCTCTTTGATCAATTTTTGGAGATTTTTGATCAACGACTTCAGTGTCCTAACCTCCGAGTTGTGTCTGTCAGCTAACTGCCTGTACAAGGTTTTTAATCTCGACAGGAGTCTACTTTTCTGTCGGTGTAGTGCGTCGATTGTCGCGTTGCGGAATATGTCGACGTTGTCAGTATGTTGATACCGAGGTATCGTACTGTCCATCGTTCGTTTGATTGTCTCGTCCAATTGTTTCAGGTATCTGTTGATCTCCTCGTTTGACAGGTTCCTGTTGGACGGTGGGTAGAGCGAGTTCGAGGAGAGCGCTCTAGTCAGTACTCGGGAGAAGTGAGTCCAGCGCGTCCTACTGTAGTTGTAGGTGTGCGTTTGAACAAACTCTTCCAGTTCCGCAATTTCGTTGGGAATCTTTATTTCGGCACTAAGTCCGCAATGATCACTGTCGTACACAAAAGTGTGTAAACAGTTCATAGTCTGTCGGTCCGTGTCGGTCAGTTGTAGCCGTACGTCGAACAGCATGAGATCCAGAAAAGAGCCGCCTCTGGGAAAGGACGGAATGTCCGATGCTTTCACATCGAGTCTAAACTCGACATTGTGCTGACCCCACCAATTAAATAGTATGTAGGTTCCCTCTAGGATTTGGTGTATTATTTCCCCAATCCCCATGCTTCGCGTTTAAATCTCCGGCCATGAGATAGTAATTCTCCTCCGACTCCAGCCTTAGGCACCGGAAAAGTGATTCGAGCTCTGAAATAAATAAAGAAGGTTGAGTAGCTTCAGGTGCATAGACCGAGACCACGTACATCTTCTTTAGACTATGGAGAGGGATGCACTCGATGCACGCTTCCAGCACCTGGAACCTTCGCACTTCACCACTGTACACTGTCTTGTAACGTAGCTCTTTACGTACGAAGATCGCGACACCACCTCCTTGGGTGGAGTTGGGCCGGTCTCTTCTTATTATATTATATTTATTGTTCCTTAACTTATGTCTCTGAGTTAGCTTAGTTTCGCTAATCAGAAGCAAATCAGGATTTTTATCGTCTAACAACCTAAAAAGTGAGTTCCTACGTTCTATGCTTATCAGTGAATTCACATTCACCGCAAGGATCTTTAAGGGAGTCTCCGCCGTGGTACCCATTACGACTGGAGGTGCGCTAGGCCCTGCAGAAGCGCATAGATTTGGTCCACCCGCGTCGCCTGCTCTTGTATCTGACGTTGTAGCTGGCCCATCTGCCCTTGAATTGAGAGCAAGATAGCCATCAGGTCAGTTTGAGCCTCAGGTGCTTTAGGCACTGACGCCTTTGGAGCAGCCTTTGGCAGTTGTTTTTGCGTCTTGCCCTGACCCGACGCCATTTGGGCGTAGGTCAACTGGGGTATGACGGCTTGGGAGATTAGAGCGGGACCAGGTGGACGTTTCACCTTGATCTTCTGCTGACGAACCAGATTTACTTTCTTTATGAACTGGAACTTAGGGCAACCCCGATAGTTAGCGGTGTGCCCCGTGTTCCTGCATAGAGCACACGAGAGTTGCTCCTTGTCAGCGGCCCTATCCTTACCTAGAGGGCAATCTTCTGCCTTGTGGTCTTTACTACACTTGACACATCGAGGCTGCATGTCGCAGTTCGACGCGGCGTGCCCGAACCTCTGGCAGCGAACGCATTGTAAGATGCTTTCGATCCTTCTTAATTTATCCCACCGTACAACCTGGTGGTCGAGGACTTTAATGCCTCTTAGACCATCCAGTTTGCTGCTGGGAGACAGCTGAACAAGGAAGAACGGTAACTTCCAATTCTCCCTCTTCGCCTTTGCCGTGATAAAAGGCTTGACCCCTACGAAATCGAGGCCGTCGCACTTTTTATATTCAGCAACTTAAGGATCTCCTCCGGCTCGGTAGACGGTTCCAACCCGTTCAAAAGCACCGTTTGGAGCTTTTGCCCTTTCGGGGTGAAGGAGAAGAACTCCGTCGTCGAGTCCCTCAGCAAGTTTTTAATTTTGCGATAATGGTCTAAATTCTCGCATTGAATTGCGTGCCTATCGCTAGAAAATCTAGTAAATCTATTGCCTATGGCTGACTTACATAGATCCTTTGTCTCTTTCACCTCCAATTTGTATGTGTTGATTGGTGGAACTCGTTGCTTTGTTGTCTTCTGTTGCTGTTGTTGATGCTGTTGTGTCTGCTGCTGCTGTTGTCTCTGCTGCTGCTGCTGCTGTTTCTGCTGCTGTTGCTGCTGTTGCTGCTTTGGCTGCTGCGCCTTCTGCTGCTGTTGCTTTGGCAGCTGTTGCTTTTGCTGCTGAGCTTGTGGGGTCTTTTGTTGTTGCTGCTTGGTTTGCTGCAGCTGTTGGCCTTGTTGTTGTTGTTGCTCTTTCAGCTGCTGGCGTTGCAGCTGTTCCTCCCGTTCTCTTTTTCTCCTGGCCATCTGTTTGGCTTTAATTTCATTGAACTTTTGCTGTAGCAGTTGTATGCTATTATTTGTTATTATGGTATTATTGTCGCCCATGTACCGCCCTTCCCCACCGTCGGAGACGTATGGGTAGCTTTCTTCATCGTCTGTAGATTCCAGCTGCTTTTGTGTTGTCGTTGCGCCACTGGGGCTCTTCACTTGACTGTACTTTTCGCGTACTTAATGAAATCACTACAACACTGCGAGCAGCCGAAACAGGTCTTGCCACGATGATGGTCTGTGAACGACTGGACGAAACTGCTTGTACATACCCTTACATTCACTACACAGCTTCGGTTTTAAATGGGAATTCACACCTGCTACAGTTTCAGTTTCATCCACTATGCCAAAGAAAAAAAAGAAAAGGTACAATCCATCTGGAACGGGTCGTATGATGCACGAAGTGAGCGTGGCCGGACGCCATTTTTTTCTCAAATTATAACAATATCCACGAATGTTTGTCGATGTTTCATGCAAAATGTTGATATTATAGGTACTTTACTTATAGCCAATTTGCGAGAAAACGACTCCAACGATGCAAAGTTCATATTTGAACTAGTACAGAGATGCAACAAGATGGCATACCATGCTTTGGTCAAAATAGGTTATAACAATACTTATCTACCGCCAATAAACAGGCCTCTGGGACCCAGAGCCTAGCTTCTCAAAACCATTCGCGCTATCCGTGTTATATTCTTTACATCTATGGAAGAGACCTGCTGTCTAATGCCGTGTCTGAAGGACAATTTGTTATTTGATAAGCTTTTAATGACAGTTATACTCTGGGATGTTTGTCAGACTCTCGTAACACGAATGCGCTAACACGAGAAACGGATTGGATCGAAAAGAAAAGAACTAGCAAAAAAACGCGTGGCTGCTTCTTCACCTAAAGTCGAGCATCAAAAAGTCAACAAGCGAAAAACATTACAAGAGAATACGTTCTTAAAATCTTATTCAAAAATACGTCTTTCGCCACCAATAAATGTTATTGAAATATGGACAAAGGAACATTGGCATCAACATTTACGGTAACATCTCTCCGTAATCTCCGTAACAATACGAGGAAAATCAACGTCATCAAAATTGTCAATTTTTTCTTTCATGGTCTTAATAGTGTTAGAAAATTAAAAGTAGTTCTATACGATATGGGAGATATGCACCTAAATATACATTAAACTGAACTCATTAAACTCGGTCTTAAGGGCATTGAAATTAAAAAAAAAAATCCTGAACACTACAATGATACTACATACCTAATATCTTTAGAAAGTGGTTCTATTAAACTACCAGATCTAAAGAAGTGTTATTGCTCCATTTTCTACAAGTAAATTAATTACAGTCACTAGCGAAAATTCAAAGGTAAACTCGCTTAATGCCGCAATAGCCAAAGTTTGGCGATCAACTTTACTTACTTATGTCCTGTATCCGCTTGTGGCTCCTAGGGCCTCGACAGTGCCTACGCGCCATCGTGTTCCAATTCTGGAAATGTACCTCAGCTTTGCCATTAAGAAAGAAATTGTCACATCAACATATATTAGCACCAATACATTCAGCACCAAAAATTTCTTTATAAAATTTCAAGGAGTGGGGATCAAATTCTCTCAGAGAGTGGTAAATCACAAAAAATCACAAACGCAAAAGCTACGAAATTTGCCCACTATTTAGACGTCAAAAGCAAATGTATGCAAATACACAAAAACCAAAAAATTAAATACAGGGACCTATCAGTGAAATATCACATGTTTCTACACATAATGCAGGAAAGAAGAGCTGTACCCACACATTGGTTACGCTCAGAACGTTCCAAGGAACATCGCTAGTAGCTTCACCAGCAACATCTTCAGAAACAACATTCCCACCGATTTTTCTTATACTCTATTTACCGCTAACGAAATTAACACATTGTGTATGGAAATGATCACCGAATTATATCGCTGTAAAAACAAAACATAACAATTTAAAGTTATCCTACATTCGGCTACAAAGTTTTTAGAATCAAATTGTAGGTAAGCTGATAGATACTTAAATATTATAACTTGGAATGCGAGAGGAATGCGGAGCAAAATTTTAGAATTCATTTATTTCTTGAACAGAAGTAACCTTTAGTCACCGAAACTTGGCTAAAGAACTATTTCAACGAGATAATAAAATTTTCCATTTGTTTACATTGTTTTTTTTTGTAATTGGCTTCTCGCCTGTGAATACGTCTGAGCATTGGTAAAACCCTTTGGGACTAGTTTAAACTACAATCAATAGATGTCAGCACTCAGAAACAAATCGTCATAAACGAAGAAAAACAGAAGAGGAGCGAAGAGAATGCCTTCGTTAGGAGTTCAAAAGTCGCAAGATCGCCCAAATCGCCAATCGGACAGATGGCAACCGTGAACGAGATCGAACACGGGAACGAGAACCCCCTACAAACGAATGCTAGAACTTCTCGAAAGCCAACGATCCAAACACCGTCTGGGCTGTTCCGAAAATCAGACTCAATCCCAAAGGGCCAAGGCATGACCGGAACCACCAACCTGTCTGCCTTCCAGAATCTAGGAAAGCAGATCATCCAGTCAACACAAAGGAGGTGACAAGGATAAATAATGCCTCCCAGACATCGGCATGGCTAAAGTTAAATCAGGATGCAAAAAGAAGACCGGAGCCAATAGCTGAAATACCCATTTCAAAATGACAGCGGAGGTCCACACCTAGCGAAGACAAACAAGATATGCAAAAAAGCAAGGATAAACCCGAAGAAGCTGAAAATCTCCCGTTAGAACAGCAACTTGCAAGCAAAGACAACGGAACCTGCTCTAAGATAAGGTACAGACAAAAAACTAAAGGCGAAAGGAGAAGAAAAGAAGAAAGTAGAAAACGAGCGCAGCAAGATGCTTAAGATATTGAGAAAGCCAGATGCCAACGTGATGAATAAAACAGGCGAAATCTCCTATGCATCTATAGTCAAACAAATGAGAGCAAATCCTGATCTCAAGGAGTTAGGGCAAAATGTAAATAAGATTCGGAAGACAGTCAAAGGCGAGTTGTCCACAGAGCTCTGGAGAGACACTGATGGGTAAGCTGCCAAATACAAGGATGACATGTCCAAAATCCTTAAAGTGGAAACGAGTGTAAAAGCTCTGTGTCAACAAGTCACAGTTGGAAGCAGCAGGTGCAATGAAGAGCAATAAGGCCCCAGGAATGGATGGGATTCTGCATCTTGTCATTAAAGAAGCAATTAAAACGCAGCCAGAGGTATTTGCAAACCTCTATACGAGATGCCTCACAGAAGGAAAGTTTCCACTGAAAAGCACACGACAACGGCTTCTACTTATACCAAAAGGCTACGAGCCTCCAGATGAACCATCGTCATACAGACCGCTGTGTATTCTAGACACAGTAGGAAAGATACTAGGAAGAATTATCCGCGGCAGACTTGACCATTATACCGAAGGAGACAACGGGCTATCCAACCGACAATACGGCTTCAGGAAAAAACGGAGCACCACCCATGCGATACAAGCAATTTGGGCAATTACACGCAAAGCCATATCTGATCAAGATGAAAGGAGGAAAAAAGTAGTATTGTGCTGTAGTTACACTTGACGTCAAAAATTTGTTTAACTCGGCTAATTGGAACTGCATTAGGAGAGCTATATTCTAGTACCGTACTATCTGTTGCGAATAACCAAAAGCTTTTTTGAAGACAGAATCCTGTACTATGATACAAGTGAAGGGCCAAAAAGATATAGAGTTACAAGAGTTGTCACGCAGGGATCAATTCTAGGTCCAGCCCAGTGGAACATTATGTATGACCAAGTGCTACGTACCCGGAGACGAAGAGTGCATAATCGGATATGCCAATGACATCGCTGTAGAAGACGCAAAACTGCAACAACACCATCAAAGACGTTAAGATATGGCTTCGCTCAACAGGTCTAGAATAATCGGACCACAAAACTGAAGCTGTCCTTATAAGTAGCCGAAAAAAAGTTGAGCGTAGAGTAGTATGGGTGGGACAACACTTCATTGCATCAAAACCATACATAAAGTACCTGGGAGTACTGCTTGACCATAGACTCAACTTTAGCACTTTAGCACTTAGCTCTCTACAAGCGCGAAAGCTAATCGGGTGGTGGGCGCAATATCCTAAAATGGCCGGTGGATATACAAACTGCTAACTCACGATTCGAACGATGGCTTTATAAAATATTAGAAAAACTGCCAGTAGGCGGCGCTACATGCGCAGCGGTTGTACCATGTCGACGTTATTTGGCAGTTGATCAATTCGCAAGGTTTTTTTTCTGCGAACTGCGCACGCACGTATTTGGTTCAGACAATATATTCCGCATTTCGCGAAAATCGTTTCATGAAGTGTACTAAGTTTACTTATCTCAAATAGTTTCAGATTTACCGACGAAATACGGTGTGTTTTGAGGTGCTAAACGGTTACACAGTAATAACAAAGTGAATCAAATGTCCATTTTTAGGTGAATTGCAATTCTTCGTATCGCACATTGTGTCTCAATCTGTTAAGTAATTAATCACATTGAAATGCCGCCAATAAGACGGTGCAATTAAGGTTGTAGAAGGCGCAATGCTACAATACAAACGAGTATTCGATCTAATAGAACTGCAGAACAACGAAATAACGCGAAGGACGAAATAAAATTAAACGGGATCAATTATCATAAACACATTTAGAACGTACACAAGAAGTAGCAAAATACAAGAGCCATTGGGTTCATTATTTTTTGGAATAGGATCAGATTCCAAACATTTCCTGACACAAATCAGGAAATACAACAATTGCTTCCAATATTTCTAATTTAATGTAAGAAAATAAACACCTGTTCACAAGTTCACAAACTTTTATTAGAATTCGGACAGGAAAACGTCTGTCGGGTCAGCTAGTAGTATATAAATGAACCGGCTTCTGCCCTATCTGCACTATCTTTGCTCTAAGTTAGACATATTCAGTTAGCAAAATACAGTACAAATTCCAAGGTTTAATTTTTTTTCATCTGGAAATTCCTTTATAAGCCAGCCGTCGACTTGGATGCAAACTCAAAAATTAAAAAGCACCCTAAAAATACGTACATATGCTCTAATTTAATAAATAATCCCACTGAAAAATACCAATCACGACGAAACGCTCGAAGTAGTGAAGGAGAAATTTGGCGAATCGGTTACCTCACGGCGAGCGAGCGTTCATCAATTGGCCGCCGCGATCATACGACTTGACACCACTCGATTATTTTCTCTGGGTCTACGTGAAGTCTTTAGTCTACGCTAACAAGCCAACCACTTGAGATGAGCTCGAGGTCAACATTCGCGTCCTCGACCGCTTCAAACATTGCCAGCAAAGCAGAGCCGGCCACTTCCCAGCCGTATTAGCAAGCTCAAGGAGTTGTCTATGGTCATCCGGCTGAAATTCTTACACCAGCATAGTCTCGTACGGATGTAGGCTCAAACTCAAACCCAAATAAGCGGGATTGACTCTCTGGCGATGCCAAACTAAGCTGATCGGTTCCGAATCGAAATTTCTGAGTCATCTTCGATATTGGCCATGTTTTCTTCAATTCACACCAAACTCTGCCTGATGTCAAAAAGAGTGTACCCACCCTCAAACTTTTGCACAGTGGGTCGAATTGCCTGCACACTGAAGCCATGATAACGACCTACCTTACGACGAAATTCAAGTTGCACATTTACAACTGAGTCGGAATTTCGATATCTAAATATGTACATATATAAAAGAGAGTGACGTAAGTGACTACGCTTATAAGTCGAGAACGCCTGGACCGATTTCGATGATTCGCACCAATTCGGACTGGACTCCGGCCGAACAAGAAGAATACCCGAGAAAATTCCCGAAAAAAAATTATGAAGAAAATTAATTTTCCCATATATTTTGTATGGAGCGATTTTGCTGAGCCACGCACACGAACGATAAATTTGCATGAATCTGAATTTCCGGAATATTAAATCTTTCTTTGGTTTCGGTTAAGTGAGATTTCAGCTGTTAATCATCTTTTTTAATTTTGGTCAGCAATTGGGTTGACTTCTCCAAGAAGTTTTAGCTTTTAATGTTTGAATACAATTTTGGTTATACATTTGTATAACCACCCCGCCTATGTTTTACAAAGGTTATCCCCTAAATGAAATTTTTTACCACTTTTTCAAGTAAATGGATTATGAATAGCAGTCAGAATATTGATGGTTGCTGGTTTTTACATATAAGTATACCAATGCATCACATGTAACGTCATTCTGTTGAAACCGATTGAAATAAATAATCATTGGTATGGTTCGGTAAAGATGTCCATTGATTGTTACGAAAGCTTCGGACCGTGTTAAACTGTAAATTTATTAGTTTCAAGAATTTCTTAAAGAGTGCTTCCCCTTCTCAAAAGTCAAGACATACGAACTGAATATACATATATACATATGTACCTATCTACTTTAGATTGTCTATCTCCATTATTTCTGTTACAAATTGTAAAAAAAAAGTAATATATCCTTAGAACGTAATTTATTACATGTAATGCCCACTATACGTAGGGGTAGGGTATCGTTTGATTATTTGGATGGATTGCAGCTCTAAAAGCTAATATAATATATGTACATATCTACTATTAATGATATAAAGTATAAAATTCAGTTTTGATCAATTTAGCTGCAAGAGGACATCTGGTTCTAGTATTAGATAAAATAAAAAAATAAATAAATACTTGGCGCACAGGTCGATGGGACCCAAGGCCTAGCTTCTCACAACCATTCGTGTTGCGCGTGTTATATTCTTTACACGAATGAAAGGGGCCTACTGTTTAATGCCGTGTCCGAAGGGCAATTTGTTATTTGAGAAGCTTTCTCAGGACAGTTGTACTCTCGGATGTTTGTCAGACGCTCGCTAGAGGTGGGGCCGTGAAAAACTTTTAGGTGTTCCCCGACTGGGATTTGAACCTCGAACCCCTTGCTCCATGGTTCAACGCACTAATCACTGAGCCACGGCGCCCACAGTATACTATCTAGTATTAGATACGGTTTCTATTTTCACAGTTATTTTGGTAAAATATGTTGTTTATACATAAACAAGTCTATCAACATATCGGTAAGTGCTAATTAATTTTGAGCAATGTGATAGACATACTCGTATACTCCCGTTTAAATCAGTCAGTTGTGGATAACAGGACAACACAGAATAGCTTTAGGCCAAATAATTCAAACAAAGCGGTCAAAGCAAACTGGCTCCAAGTAAAGTACCGTTATTCTCAATATTGATAAACAACATAGTAGGTTATTTAATTGCAATTGGCCTTACTAAATCAAATATGAAAAAAATCGTCTTTTTGTAAAATTTATCGTAAGTAAAGCCCCGTAATATTAGGTCTAAAACAAAGATTTCAATTTCGTCTCTAGAGATTATCCCTCAAATCTACATATGAAGTGTTCTAAATCCATACTCCTATTTGGGGTGTACACAGACAGACAGACAGCATTGGCAGATCCCCTCTTTACTTTTTGAAGTTTGATTTAAATCTCGAGTTTTTCACAAAAATACAATATTTATCCTTTAGGTATAGGTGCAAGTAAAAAGTTAATTGAAAAAGTAGGTATAGAAGATAAAGTAAGAAGCAGGTACAATAAATAACAGTCACATTTGACAAAGATTTTTTTGCAGCAGACTTCACCAAAATGGATTTTAGATTAACAAAAAAATAACCCAGCGTAAAAGACTTATAGAGAGGAGACTGCGTTCTTGGGCCTGTAAATATGACCTTCGTATTATATTATATAGCAGCAAAGGTTCATAAGATTTTAATTTTAGAAAGAGTGCATGATGGTATTCCTGGCTATTTTAACATATGTCTATGTATCGCAGACGAATAGTTTTCAATGTATTACCGGTGCTCATGGCGAGTAACATTCCGGATCACTTGAATAAAGGTAACTTTAATTTAACAGAACAAAGTATTTATCCGCCAAATCAATACTTATTCTTCTTCTTACAAAATTTGAGTAAGAAGAGTTTTATAAAAGATAGTCGAGGTGGTTATATGCATAAAATTCTATTCAAAATTTAACTGTCAAAAATATTGCAATCAAAGAAGATACAAACAAGGGCTTTTAATAAATTTGTGTTTTTTTATTTTAATTTAAAGTACCCATGTAAATAAAACGTAAATGTATTTTATTCGCGCATATGAAATGTAAGTTGAAGAATATGATATGTAAGTATGTATGTAGGTGTCACTTTAAACTTATAACTGCATTAAACTGCTCCATATAGACTGTGTTAATAAGGTTTGTCAAACAACAAATTTACATATCGAGCTTTTAGTCAATCATTTCAAACCGAAATATTTGTACAGAATGAAAATAATATGAAAGTCAAATATAATATCGTATGCATGAGATATGAAGTGAGAGTGGTCTTACCTTCCATAACCTATACAAAGCATGTGAGACATCGCTTTAAATAACGCCCAAGAATACTGTTCCAGCCAATATGACTCCTGCAATATAAAATGCCAAATATTTAATGGCGATATAGTAAATCATAAAATACTGTTTAATGTTGACATAATGTATATATATATAAATATATCTTCAAAAATGTAGGAAATGACTAATTACACTCAATAAAATATATATACATATCTATATATACATATATATTTTCTGCCGAATGTTTGATAGGTACGTGGTTTGTAATATCGAGATAGACCCTGAAAAGTATATAGTATGTAATTCGTGATCAGTATCAATAGCCAAAACGATTGAGCCATGTCCGGCCGTCTGTCTGTCTGTCGCCACTTCTCGGACTTTAAATTTTGATCTAGAAGAATGAAATTTCATATCTGGGCTTTCAAGTGCAAATATTTTCGAAATTCGCACTTATCCATAATTTTATTACTATGAAATTGAAAAATTTGTATGTACAGCGTCCCCCAATTTTCGGGGGCGTTACACTATAAAATACCTACTGCATCATTTCCAGTACTCGTTTGCTTAGCATTAATTGAAGCAAGCACGCTGAATATAAGTACATGATTAATATTTAATAATAATTAATAATCTCATTCTATTATATCAGAATTAAAACATTTAATACCTATGCATTGACATGCTACATATATGTTTATAGATATTACGAAAAATATTGTTTTCTTTAACTCCGGTTTAGTGAAAGCATAAACTTCAGACTTCTGCTTTGAAAAATCATTTAAAATTAACATTTAATTCTTTTTTTTTCAAATTATCTATTGACATCAATTGCGCAACACACTTACTGTATGTATGTACAAGCAGACATTTTTAATATCTACTCAAGAGAACTTATTGTATTTTTATACTGACTGCCGCACACAGTATATACAATTGCGGTCGAAATTATAGTCGTGGGCACTACAGCCATAGAAAAAATGTAAAAAAAAATTCCTTTTTGTTTTTTAATACCAATTCAGTCAGTTTGCCGTTCCATTTGTTAGATTTTACCTTAAAAATTAGGCCTAGAATTCGGAACGCTCCCAATCTGAAAATTTCCTCTCACCAGTGCCCCCAGACTCTTACTTGCTTCGAAAAATACAGCAAGTATCAAAGTGCGACGAGGAGTCAATACGGCCCAGTACAGTAAGCGACTAGAATGCGTTAATTAACATAAAAAAGGAAAATTTAGTGCTCATACTCACTTAACTGTCGCGTCTCATCAGTTTCGGTTCATCATACCGTTATGTTACATATATAAGTATATATAAGTATAAAGTACCCTTAATTTTGAGACTAAAATAAAAATTTTCGATTTCGCTTGTAAGGAAATTATCCCATACATATGTACATATATGAAGTTTGATGTAAATCCATCGTTTAGGCTGCAGCCTTGTGAACAGACAGACGGATGGCAATTTATAAACCGCTTAAAAAGCGAGCTCAAACTTATTCTGTAAAGGATAGCTCCCGATTCTCTGGGTACATTTTAGCCCTTAATATCTGCACGTTGGTTTTTTTTAAATGATATTTATCACTTAGGACTAATGTCCTACCCCCTGCTTGGGGTCACTGTAGGATTTGGAGTGGGTGTGAGGTTTTTTTGTATGTAAAGTTCGGAACTGCACTCTTCTTTTCACAAATAAATATATTTTCACAATTAAAATATACATGTGTATGTGTTGTTTGGATTTTATTTCCACTTACGTTTTGGACCTTTTTGCATAAAACTCGAATTGAATTCGGGACTTAATGGGACAGTAGTCCCGAAAAATCAATTCGGGACTTATGTCTTCGAGGCTTATGTCCCTTCGCCCTAAAAATCCATTTGAAAGCGACATAAAGCCATACCCCGAAATATGGTTTCATGTCACTTTATGAAAGCGTCACGGCACCACGATAATTAAGACGAAACCAGCACCTATAGTGAATGTAGTTGTTGTGTAGAAGTATGCAGAGAACTGGTGCCGACCGCAAGTGACAGGATTAAAACATATAAGTAGAGTGTTTTCTTTTATTGTTAGTCGTGAATAGATAGAGTGTGGTCGTTTAGGATTTTTGTGAAGTTAAATATAGTGGAAGCCATCTACCGTTTCTTTTTTTTTTTTCGTAACCGAAGGTTTTAATCCGGTTAGAATACTTTTCGCGACCCTCCTCCGTAGTTTAACGTATGAGAATCCTAACCTTTGCTCTGTGGCTATTTTTATTAACTGTATTCATTTTATATTTTCCTATCCCAACCCTTGGATTTGGGAAGTTCAGTCTTTGTTTTAATTATGGGCATTCTTTGTGTCATCCAGTCATCAAAAAAAAAAGCACACGTCTAATAAATCCATATCATGACCTTTGACCACTACAATCGTATTTTGGTAATCATACCTTGTATGTTTGACAAAAGATTACGTGGCGTCATTGTATGTACATACATATATATTACGACCCCAAGGAACAAATCCCTACGTTTTTATCCCGGACAATTGCATTTGCTGTTCGTTGTGTTTTCCCTATTTGTCTCTTTCATATTATTATCTCATTCCCAACTCGCGTGTGCGGCCGGTTTTTTCTTAATTTAGATTATATTTTATTTTCGATTTCCCCTTTTTAATTCCCCGCCGTTCAAGCCACGCGATTCATTAACCCTCAAATTCTTCTTTAATAAATTCAGCTCCATTAAATTTCCCTTGGAAACTTGATGATCAATCCTCTTTTCCATTCCTGCGGTATTTTATTTTCCCACGCTTTCTGTATGAGCAGGTGATATATTAGGCGCCGCTTAAAATATTCAGTAGAAATGTTATCAAGATCCACCGCCTTGTTTTTCTTAAGGGACTTTATTGTTACTGAGATTTCGATTTTGCTGGGAAGTTCAATGCGAATTCTGGCCACGACCACTTTTTCATAACTTCACTGTATTGTATGAAATCGAAAAATTGTATTACGACAAAATATTTAGATATTGCGTTCACTTTCAGAGGGCATTTTCATCAAAAAATAGAAAAGCCTTCTATTTACTTCCGTTCGAAAACTTACCCTATTTGCGTTTTTCAAATTTTAAAAATTTTGCACATTTTCTCAAGCCAATCAACGAATTTAGCTTTATAATTTGAATGGATTATAGATTAAAAATAAAATAATTACATTCTAAATAAATTGCAGTGAAGTTATCTACGATTTCATACAATAAGAGGATATGATTATTTAATCAATATGTGCTGTGTTTTCATTTATTTTATATTAAATAAAATAACAGTCCAAGGTTGAAAGTGAAACAGAAATTTTTATATACCACACTTTATCCAAAGTCAAACTGGACGTAAGTCTGCGAGGTGACACTTGAAATATCACCTACCTTTCCAGTCAGTTAGGCCTTACGTCAAAAAGTTGGCCTAGAATTCGGAACGCGGCCATTTATGTATGTACCTAAGTATTAGTTTACTTTTTGTACCTTGTCAGATGTTGTTTTCACTTGTATGATATTTGCCAAGTGAGTTTAAGGTCATTATAGCACATTACGTTGAATGTTATAACATATTATTCGTGATGTTTCGACGATTAGGACTAGTTTTAGTAATTTATAAACACTAGATTCACATCTAATAATCAACACTTGAACTTATACGCAAAGTTGTACTTACAAGTAAAAACCATAACGATATAAACTGATGTTTATATATTTGACATACATACATTCCAACTTTGCGGGCATAAGTTTAATTTTGTGCTAGCATCAATACTATATGTTGATATCGCAAACAATGTGTCTTTTTTATTATTGGATTCTAAATAATCACTTAAATTTTTTAAATTACCTGTAGCTCATTAATTGATACCCAGGAGTTTGATGGAAATCCTTGAAGCATTGGCACTAAAAATTGTAGACACCCACTCCAATGGCCTATTAGAAGCATCATACAAATTAAATTGAAGATTCGCATAAATACAGATGCCATATTAAGAAACTGCAAGTAAAATATTGATACTAAATTTTAGTCTTATTATTTGAACATTTATAAATAACAAATATAGTTAACATAGTGTTATTCTACACAGAGCGAACTAAGCAACCAATTATGTAAAAATTATTTATAACAAAAACTAGATTGATTTCAGCGTACAACGCGTGATTTTAGGTGATTATTTAAGTTATATCTTAAAAACACCATTATTGTTTTTTTTTTAAATATAAACATAAAACAATGCATTTATCACAAAAATGGAAAGATTAAGTTGATTTGCAACAATCTGTTCTTATATCAAAAATGCGTGGACTGAATTATAATCTTCTGATTCGCTACCTCAATATAAATAAAAAATGTTATTTTGATTCTGCAGAATCTATAATAAAATGACTCAATAATTCAAACACAAACCAAGCAGAACTTAAATAACCCTTAAAACACTATCAAGTTTATAAAAATAAAACTAGCAAACTGTTGTAATAGAGTAAAAGCAATTATAAGGTTGAAAAAAAGCTGTGGCAGAAGTAATTTTAAATCTTAACCAAAAACCAATGCAATATTAAAGTCTAAATAATATTTACACATGAGTAATATTGTTTTTGTTTTCTTATTTCAACAAAGTCTGCAAAGTTAACGGATAAAATCTTATTTTGATTTTGATCCAACTATAATAACTTTTGCGTTACAAACACGGTGTAAAAAGAGGCAGATGCAAAAATAAAACAAATTAAAACCAACAAAAATACAAAAAAATTAAAAACAAAATATAAAAAGAAAACGTGAAGCAAATTATGTATTGAATATTATGATTTTATTTTTTTTTTGAATAGGGTTACCTTCAAAATGAGGTTGCTTTTTGTTAAGCCATCTTTGTCTTTTCTGTGCATTCTCCCTCTTCGATCAGCACTTTTTTTTTGTAGATTCTGCAGAATCTAGAACCATATATTTAAGCCCTGATAAGCTAAATCTGATCTCATAGCTTTAGAATATTCTACAATAGCATTGGAGATATCAATAAAATGTGTGTTTCAATTTGATTTAATGTTATAGAATCCGTTTTGTTTTCGATTACAGAAAGGTGTATTTTATGGTGGTACATATATCATAGAAAATTATGATAATAATACAAAAAATATTTCTTTTCATTTTAATTCTTGTTTAAACTGATACATATCTGATTATTATAGTGTGAGTATGTATTAACTAATTGCAATAAAACAACTTTTTCGTAGACATAAAAAAAATATGCATGGAGATTTAATACTAAAATTAACGTATTTTTAACGAGTCTTATATTAAATACCGAACAGATCAATAAAAACGAGAAATGTTTGTTTGTTTTATACGACGTGATATGTATGTACTAAATAATGTTCAATTACTAGAATAACTCATATTTAAATCGATCTGCAGGCACTCATCATCATTCAATTTTTTGTCGAAATATGGACATACGGTTAAGGACTAAAAAGATATAGCAGATATCCATTTACAAATGTTCATAACTTTTATGATAAATTAATATTTGCTATATCTTTCTCACCTTCAGTGGTGACCAAAATAAAGTAACTTTTGTGCAATGCTATTATCATTTCAGCAATTATACATAAGCTAAAAATTAGGTTCAGCTAAATTCAATGTGCCGCTCCCAGCTATTGGCTCTAAGCTCCAAATATGCATATGAAACAGTCAGATTAGTGATGCCATTGAATCACCGGGTACCGGTAGAACCAATACTTTTCCGGAAGGTATCCGCAATCTTAGATGTATTATACAAATCTACTTCTTATTTACTAGTCTACAAGTTATTAGTCCAAAAGGTAATATCTTACAATATTTATACTTTTATCTATACCTCCCTTAAAAAGGGCAGAAGTGTTTAAAAAAATATGGCACAAAAAGGCATGTCCAAAAATATCGGGTACAGGTTATTTGAATTTATATGCTTGTATATTTCGCCAGTTTTATAGCCCTGAAAACAGAGCAGTTACAAAACCGAATTTTAAGAAATGGTTGCTAGATTCGTCAATTTCGTAATATGTATACATATATGTATGTATGTTTTAACGTGGGTTACTAAGATAAATCTTTCGATGGCATATTTTACAGCTGTATAAAACTTTGAACGTTTAACGTTTATAAATGAGAAGCAGTATATCCATAAAATGACACACCCACAAAAAAAATCATTTTTTCACAAGTGGAAAAAATTAGCTATTCATCAATACGTTGTATACCGATTTAATTACAAATAAACTAATTTATGATATTTCACAAATTAGAATAAAAATATAGTATGGTACATGCACCGCGAAGGAAAAAGGTAAGGATAACAAAAGGAACTTCATGGGCTGCATTACTGTTTTTTTTTTTTTACTTAAACTTTGCTAATAACTTCTCATTTATATTTTTCTAAATGTAATTTTTATTTGTTTAATTATTATGTCGTTATTTTGGTCACCACCGCATTTTCAAATTAATTAATGCGCAACTTCGAAGAATAGGGAAGAATGTACAACTTGAAGATATCGCCTTCTTAGAGGACAATACGGACATGTTTAAACGAAGCAGATTTTTAAAAACTTTTACCTTATGTACTGCAGTAAAACATGGTTAAATATGACCAAATTAAATTCGTGCTTCTTTTGTCCTTTAAGAACGCGATATTATGACCACTTTATCACACATTAAATACCTTTTTTTATAAATAAATTGTATTAATTAAAAATATAAACGCTTTAACAAACGGATTTAATGTTTAAAAAAATTAAAATTAAAAATAAAGAAAATTATTTTCTAAGATACATGTACCGCTAGAGTTCAAAATTGTAGGCATATATGTACATATGTATGTACATTTTTAACACGAGGTTGTTAAAATGTTTCTTAAATGTACAAGCTTTGCAAATAAGTACTAGCCTTGATTTTTGACTCTGGCAGTGTGTACGATTTGGATATTTAAGCAAATATATGTACAAATAATAAAATGCATGAACTCATAAATAAATAAAGACAGTGGAATGCAAGATATATACTTTTCAAATGAATGAAAACTTTGAGTATTTTAATTTGTAGATTTTGAAAGAGCAATTTTGTTTGAAAGAGCATTATCAAAATTGCAGACACATTATTAGAGCATAGAGATAATACGAAGCTTTGTCAATAAAACAATTTTTTTAATCATGATTCTTTTTCGTAAGTACTGTTTTGAGCAATAGACGTTGATATATGTAGATATGTATTTTTTTTAAACATTAAATTTTATTAAATAATTTCAGAAGTTCATATTCTTTCAGTTAGAAAAACGATTGCTTTCCAAATTATCGAATCTGACAGTTTAATAAACAGATAACAGAATATATTATGAACATTGGATTATAATAAGCTAAATACACTAAATTTAGTGCCCATATTCAATTACATCATTAGCTCAAAGAACCAATATTTAAATCGAAATCAATTAAAAGTAATTATCATACAAACAAATAGAGGTTTTGGAAGTATTTCCATAACTTTTGATTCCACTATTTTATAAATTCATTGTAAGCATCAGTATCCAAATATGTAATTACAACTTATACCCATTTTTATTAAAACTATTTAGCAAAATAAATAAATTAATATCCAAACACGTTTGGGTTTAAAAAACACATACATAAGCGAACGGCAATACAAACTGGACAACAATTTTTAAATTAATTTTTTTTTTATAAAAGGTATTCACATTAATATTGATGGACTGCATGTATATATAGGTTTAATTGTGTACGTTTTAGTCCGAGCGAGTTAATATCCATGGGCTACACATATATAATAATTAATAATGAATATTTCGTTATTATATTCTTGCAGTAATGTATTATTTGAAGTCCGTTACGATCCAAAGTCTTTTAAGTCCACTGTCATAATAAGGGATACCTTTACCTTTTTTTGGAAATTTTTTCCAATTTGTGTTGTATCTAATAATTAAAACTGTTTTGGAAAAACATTTCTATGTAAATACAGCTTCATACTCTTGATTGGCTTTTGTGTTGATTTAGCTACAATAGTCAAACAGTAAAAAAACGATACGCGCAACATTTGAACTGTATCTAAAACCTTTGATCACTTGTAAAATACAATAAATAAGTAGGGAAAAATAAATTAAAAATCGATAACTTAATATAACTGGTATGTACATATGTAAATTGTGGGCAAGTCTATAATATATAGACTGGTCGGCATTATTTGAATTCAGGACTTTTTTTTATTTTAATATTCTTTAACCTTACTTTTACTCTTTGTACAAGATTGCTACAGAAAAAATTGATTATTACTTGCATCTGGATCTACAGGAAAAGTATTAGTTTTCTAAAAAACATTTAAACTCATGATTTTAATCAAACTTGACATTATTATCATAGTGAAGTTTGAACAAGAGACGAAATTGGATTTTATATTCTAACGTCAAAAGTAAGGGGCCCATTTTAGTAAAAATCTCGAAAACGGCTCTAGTCATTTTGGTTAGTTTGAATTATAGTAACAAATGACATACCACGTTTTTCTCTAAAAATGCGTGCAACGGTACTTCTAAAAATTGACGGTTTCTCGATTATTTCTTTTGCAAGCGGGGCTAAAATTAATATCTGACAGTTATAAAACAAATTCAAAATAATAACAAATCAAATGAAATTATCACATTACGCCTACTCTTAAAAAAATTTACTTTTCATAATTTTTACCATAATTGATTTTGTAAATAGCAATTTTATAGGACTTGAAATTCTCTCAAATTTACCTGAACACCATATATGGTCACGTTCACTTTTTGAAGGAGTTTTTACAAATAAATTGTGAATATAATTTTGTATGTACAATAATGGCTGCTGTTACTACAACATGCTGAAAACATAAGTAATACATGTAATACATGACTCATGTGACCTGTCTGATATAAAATGATGTTGACTGATATGTACATATGTATGTACATATATGATAAATGACATCTGATCGTTTGTGGAAACATTGTTTATCTAGTCTGCGCTGTCTGGCTCTACGTAGAGCGAGACATTTGTCCAGGAAGTGTAGTACTGTTTCTTCTACGTTTGACATATTACAGCTGCAGTAATGTACATTAAATGAAATATGTAGGTACAATAATACTAGTTTTCAACCCTTTATTTCTTCATTCAATTATAAGACTGTACACTTTATATTATTTATTTATAAACGATTCAGGGATGTATTTAAAAAGTGTTAATAATTGGGATATAAATATATATAAATATTATACTTTGTATGTACATATGTATGTACCAGTATATTCTTATATTTAAGTCAGATAAAGTGCACGATTGGGTCGTACAAACCTGGACATCTATAAGTTTTGTGTACGTTTGATGTAAAAACGAAAAACAAATACACACATACATACATTAATTTATTACATTGGATTTGAAAACACACAAAAAAATCAAACTAAACCTAAAACACTGTGTAAACTTAAAAATAGGAGTAACTATTTGGATCATGAATAGATTCCTACAAAGGTTTGTGATGGGTGCATTTTATACTTGAGTCTATTTAACTTGGGTTTTATGTCTTATGTCCTTATAATGGAATAAATTCAGTGGCTTATATATATATATAATTGTTGACATGGCGAAGATTTTACCTTCTGGGCAAGTTTTCTAACTCCAATTCTCGGTTCAAGGTTTCGATTTATTTTGTATCTGTCAAACACTTGTCTTTTGAGATGGGTTCGGATTACTCCTGAAGGATTATCATAATTGTTCCCGTTTTCAGAGTTTACAAGATATGTGCACTTTACCGTTTCGTTGTTGAAAGAGTGTTTGCCTGAGATCAGTGTTGACCCATTCTTGATAATTTTGAGTTATTTTTTGCGTTGTTTGTTCTTGATCTTGTCGCATGTTGTTTTCTTTTGGCTAAACAGATCTACAGGCTTCTTGGCTACTTTATAAAGACTATGTTCAATTTCATTTTACAAGTGTTTATTGTTCTAAATATTTTTTCACATTTTACTCTTTCTTTTCTATAACTGGTTTTTCGTCTAATTGAGCCACAGCTCTGGTTTTGGATAATTTTTTAATACTGCCGGATATTTAATAAAAATGCGAATAACTCCGTTTTTCTGAATCAATGTAACTATTAAATCTATCAGTGTATAATCCTTTACAATTTATTTTTTTATGATTTCATTTACACCTATATCTTCTAAATTCCATATATCAGGATATAACAGTTATATTTTCGATAGTGTGATTGTTTTTAATAAATTTTGTAATTAAAAACTATGAGTTTACATTTTTTTTGATATTAGTCTTTTAGAATGTTTTCTACAAAATGTGTGTAATTACATATTTTCTGTTGTTATTTTTCATTATATCGTTAATTTTGTATTCATAATATTTGGATTAATGATTTTTTGAATTTTTGATTAATAATAACTCATCATGGTTTAGCGATATTAGCATTATTTTTTATAAATTTACGATAGTAACCTACCATGCCAAGATGGAAGCATTCGCCTCCAGAGGTACCCCTCAAGGCGGAGTAATCTCCCCGCGACTATGGGTCATTGTACTAAATGAGATGCTGCTACAACTCAGGTACAGTGGTGTTAAGGCCATTGCATATGCGGACGACATAGTACTGCTGGCCACAGGTAGATTTCTACCTACCCTTAGCAAAATATTGGAGAACGCGCTTAAGATCCTAGTCACCTGGGCTGAGAAATGTGGACTAGCGGTCAATCCCCATAAGACCGAGCTGGTATTATTCACCAACAAAAGGAAAATTCCTGAGTTCACATTACCGTCCATTGGGGGTACTCCCCTCAAAATCTCGGATAGCGCTAGATACCTAGGACTCGTTCTTGATAGAAAAATGAACTGGAGACCTAATATCAATGAAAGAATTAAGAAAGCAACTATAGCCTTCTATACTTGTAGTAGAATATTTGGAAAGGATTGGGGTCCAAAACCTAAAATTATTCTATGGATGTATACGGCGATAGTAAGACCTATTCTGACGTATGGTTGTCTTGTATGGTGGCCGTCCGCCAGCAAGTCCACCAACTTAGCGATCCAGAGATTGGCCTGCATTGGCACCACAAGTGCCATGAGAACAACACCTACTGCAGGACTAGAGGCTATCCTCAATCTTCCACCGCTGGACATTTTTGTTAAAACCTCGGCCCTAACAATAAGTCAGTCAGATAGCTGGAATCATAATGCAACAGGTCATTCCATGATCCTGGAGAAATATCTAGGAAAAGTCTATACTACGGATTACCTCACTCCGTTCCTAGATTTTCATAGACCGTTTACTAGCTCGTTCGCAAGCAGGGAAGATTGGAAGGATGGTCAGCCTGCCAACACACGTTCCATCTCTATCTATACAGATGGATCTAAGATGGATGAAGGGGTAGGGTCTGGCATTTTTTCTGAACCGCTGGGGATATCTGGATCAGTTCGCCTGATCATAGCAGTGTTTTCCAAGCGGAGGTCCTGGCAGTGATAATAGCTGCCCGTGAGACTGCGATGAAGGCAATACCACCGGAAGGTATCACTTTTTTCATCGACAGCCAGGCGGCAATAAAAGCGATTACTGCAAACGAAATAAAATCCAAGCTTGTGAAGTGCTGTCGCGAAGAACTCAGGGTTCTTGGAACACAGCACAAGGCATGGATCTTGGCCAGAAGTGAGGTAGATGGACCTCCCTGGACACCTGTGTGATCACCAGAAGCCTATAGCCTTGCTTTGACAAAATTAGGACCGATCGAATTATGCTAAAGGATAGGAAGTCTCTTTCTGTCCTTATAGGAATTATTATGGGGCATAACTCTCTTCGGTACCACATGAGAAAGTTAAGACTCACGGATGAAGATTTATGTCGGGGATGTGGAGACGAGGAAGCTAATGAGGATACAACCCACTTTCTCTGTCACTGCCCTGGGCTTATCCACCTTCCGTGACCTTGAAGAATTAGCAAACAGACCAATAAATGAAATTTTTAGGTTCATCAAATCAACAGGATGGTTTGGTGAGCCACAAGATACAAATCAGTACTAGGGTTTACCAATGGGCAAGGGACTTTTTCCCCTTTGGGTATCTCAATGGGTCTGTATTGACCTGAGTGTGGCGACGTGATCTAGTCGCCTACCCACATACCTGACCTAACCTAACCTAACCTACCATGCCTAGGAAGCTACTAAGCTAAAGTAAAGACGGCTCTGGATATTTTTTAATGGTGGTTACCTTTGCAGGGTCTGTGCTTATGATATTGTACTGCTTATGTACGTATCCCAAGAATTCAACGGTTTGATAGAAAGTAGATTTTTAGGGGATATTTTACATTAATCAGTTTGAATAAATAATGATGTCATTAGACATCTTTTCTGTGAACGATAGGAGTACATACATCGTCCATCGCTCTTTGGAAGCTTTTCCCAGATTAAAAAAAAAAACCTGTGACGTGTCAGGTATGGTATATTTATGTGAGATTGTTTGTTCGTTTAATTTTTTTAAAGACTATGACAAGTCGATTTTTGGGAGATCCGTCTTCATTAACTCCTTTTTTTTTGTATAACCCAGTCTGGAGAGTTGTTAAGACTTTTAGATGATCTAATTATGCGTTCTCTGAGAAGTTTCTCTATTCCTTGATTAACGAAACTGCTTTCTTCCATATTGGCTTGTCGCTAATAATAAATATAATAATAGCTCAGGATACTTGTTTCAAAATTTAATTTAATTTGTTTGAGGAGATCTTATCCTACCAATACTCAAGGTTATCTATAACATAGAATTTAGTTATTCTATCAAATATTAAGACTTCGTGACACTTTGTTATGTGATGTCACCGTTTACCGTATATGCTTTTTTTCTTAATGGGAACTATTATTTTATTGTGGAAAATATCTGGTGTGCAATAATTGCTATTTTTTTAGTATTTATTCTTCTACGTACTTATGTGGGGCAATCCCCACGTGTCCACCTAAAAATTTGCACTCTCATTAATATCGTTTACATTGCTTTAACAATTGTTCCCTTTCTAAAATTGTTCGTTGCATATTCTCGTTATTCTCCGCGAGACCGTAGCAACTACTGCCTGAGGTATCATGATAATGAGTGAGTTTGAGACCGGTTGGTTCATTCGGATTCGACCTTAGAGTCGGATTGGATTCATTGCAGGAATGCGCGATATGGTTTAGAACTTAGGCATATTTTTTTTAGAGTTTTTCATTCAATTTCCAGACTTAAAAGTAGCATTTGACTCGCCTTTCAGGTTAGTCTTCTCAGGAACTAATGAAATTGTGAAATTGTTGACCTTACTCGTTCTTGATTGTTTTACCGGCTCGTTTACTTTAAATGTGTTATTTTCTCCTGCCTTGGGGAATCATTTGGGTGCGGATGCACTTTTATGTTAAAGCAATATTTCTTTATTTTCTAGTATTAATTTAACATGGACATCCGGGTTATTATAGAATCGGATTTAAAAACACACAAAAGTATATTTTTTAAAAAAAATTAAACTATAACTAAAACACTGTATGAACTTAGTGTAGGAGACACTGCTCGTACGCTATGTGTTTGGCTAGAGTTTCATATTCATGTTCATATAAGACATAAATAGTAGCTTGGGTTGATCTCTAAAAATAGCATCGATTTGAGCGGGCATTCCGACATAGGAAGTAAAATTATTTTTGTACGTTGTGTAAACTTATACTATATTGGCTATAAGTAATGCTATGTTATAACAAATTTGCCCCAGAATATGGTATGCCATTCTGTAGAATTTCGTAAAGTCTATACCTGGAAATTAAGTTCATCGTTTAGGGCGTTTTCAATGAAATCGTGTTTTTTAAAGAGCACTTTTGGTCAAAAACGTGGTTTGCCATCTTATACATCTTTACCAATGTAGTTCTATAAAAATCGTCTTTTTGTAAAATTCCCCTTAAGTATGTAAAGTAACGTTAATATTAGGGGTAAAACGAAAATTGCAATTTCGCTTCCAGAGCTTATCCCACCCACCTTATATTTAGAGTTTGACCTAAATCCGTTCACCGGTTAAGGCTGTAGTCTAAAAACCCACTTTTTTGGACTTCTTTATTATAGTAATGTCAAGTTTGATTAAAATCTCAAGTTCGAAATTTTTCAAGAATACAATACTTGCTCTATGCACAACACAATCTTGGTGTCTTCGAATGAAATTTTAGCGCATTGCAAATACTAATAATGGACCTAATCGTAGCACACGGTAGTTCGCTATAGTGATTCTAGTGCAATCATATAGGAATGTGGCGCGATGTAATTGGTATTCACGGCACTTTTTTTTCACTCGACGATTGACGCTTGATTCTATCTCTGTCGTTCAGCAGCTGCGTGTGCTTCTGGATTCTCCTAAGTTGTCCTGCCTCTGCTCGAAGCTGTTCATTCGTTTCTTCGCTTTGGCCCTCACGGTGAGTCGCCAAATTTCGTGCACTGAGACTGCTTATTGCTTATTTATCTTCTGATCGGCGGTACAATGTCTCAATGTCGAAGAATTCGAATCCTTGAAGTAATATTATCTGATTCGCAAATGCATTGAAAACATTAGAAACGTTAATTCTTTTCGATAAACTCACCAAAATCACTGAAATCACGCTGAACTTCACTTGATTGAGATGAATTACTCGTTCACGAATGATTTTGGTACAATTGGAATATTGAAAATATGATAATTAATGCTGGAGAAGTAACTTTAATCCAGGATCAGCTCAAGCAACAGCGTACCAATGTGAAATGCACAGACCTATTCCAATAACAGATGGCAAACTTGTATTTCCCCTGCCCGCTCTTTGTTCAAAATAGGCAATTTTTAGGCCAAAAGTAAGAAAGTATAACGGTACATTTCACAGAATCGAGGGGTTAGATCCAATTTATTCCAAAACGGCTTAAACGATTTCGAATAAATTTTATATTAAGGTTTGTTCTTTTGAACCCTATAAGATGGATGATATGTACAACGTTTTTGGCCAAAATATGTTTTAAAAACTTCTTTAGAAAATTACGATTTTCTTGAAAATTGTCCCTCATTCTTGCTTTATTTTCAGATGAAGAATAATTTTATAAAGTTCTATAAGATGGCATACCACGTTTTTAGCCAATCCTTTATAAAATGTGTAACAATGTTTATTTTAAACTATAATATGTGAAGTCTCATATCGTACTGCATTTTTGGAGGCACTGGTATTGTTACTTTTTATACTTACGGCTACAATTATGTCTACTAACATCACTCTCCTTTGAGAAAAAAAAAGGACGACGGGACCCAGAACCTAGCTTCTCACAACCATTCATGTTGTACGTGTTGTATATATTCTATACACGAATGGAAGGGTCCTATTCTTTAACGGGATGTCCGAAGGGCAATTTGTTAGTTGGGAAGTTTCCCACGACAGTTTTTACTCTCGGATGTTTGTCAGACGCTCACGAGAGTTGGACATTTTGGCTAGGACTCGAACCGTGAACCCTTTGCTCCATAGTCCAACGCAATAACTACTGAGCCATGGCTCCCAGACTCTCTTTCGAGAGGTTGTGTATAATTTGTGGCGTATATATGAAAAGAGTCAGTATAAGTCGAGACTGCTTGAAAGACAGACGTGGTTTTATTAATGAAAAAAGTAAAACTATCCGCCATCCTTAAACTCTTCAGAAGTGGCATTACATAAAATTATTAATAAAGATCTCAACAATTAAAAAAAGAGTTGGGTATAGAATAAAGTAAAAACGAAAAAGATCGTATGAATAAAAAAAGATTGCATAAATAGATAAAGTTGAACGACTGGGTTGTACGTACTTGCAGCTCAATGCTCAAGTCTTGTTCTAAACTGGGCGTGACATTCTTCACATTTAAAGAAATTATTTTAATATTTTACTGATAGTATCTGGGAGATTTTATAATTTCTTTATATAATATAAAGGATTTCATAACTCTAAAAAACTGGGCGTAGCCATACATGGTCTTCAGGTGGAATATAAAAAACCTCAAGGCCTATATAACTTGCCTTATTCCAAAACTAATTTTAGGCCCATTTTCTGAAAAAATAACGGAGCAATAATCAAAAGTACCGTGGTAAAATGTGCTATGCATTTAGCCAAACTATCCCAAACATCAAATTTTTTTAGCAAATCCATTGAAACTAAAATTTGGTTTAAGTAAAGTACCCTTAATTTACAGGTTAGAATGAAAATTCCGATTTTGATCGAATTGTGACCCCACAGACTCCAGATATGGAGTTTGAAGCAAATCTATTCAGCCAGAGACAGATAGAAAGAATGAGCTTTTTTGAACTAGTCCATAATAGTATGTTAACGTCAAGTTTGATTAAAATCTCGAGTTCGTAATTTTTCACGAAACCAATACAGGTAAATGCGTTAAGTGTTGCGCACTGCACAGATGGTTGCTGAGGCTAAACCTGACTACGTATGGCACCAAAATTTGTACTCGAGGATGACGAAAAAATCCTTACTACGTGACAAAAATCAGCAACCATAGACAAACGAGAGAGTTAGCAGCGGTAAGACAAAGCAAATTACAGACATACATATAACAAACAGTATGTAGATAGAAAACGTCGGAAACCTGTTAGGTATGAGGTAGATGATTACGTAATGGTAAAGAACTTCAACTCGCACCGAGGTGTATCCAAAAAATTATTCCGAAGTAGCGGTAAGACAAAGCAAATTACAGACATATAACAAACAGTATGTAGATAGAAAACGTCGGAAACCTGTTAGGTATGAGGTAGATGATTATGTAATGGTAGGTAAAGAACTTCGACTCGCACCGAGGTGTATCCAAAAAAATTATTCCGAAGTTTAAAGGACCGTATCAAGTAATGAAAGTTTTAAACTGTGAACTCACAGACGTGAAAGGTTTTCAACAATCACGTGTGCTTTAGAAGGAGGTGTGGGCTGTATGGAATATCCATTGGTGGTTTTAAAGATGTGAGCTCTGAAGTAGTATAACCGACGTAGACCTAGATTGGGAGATCTATATTGTCAGGACGACCGAATTGTAAGAACATTTATAACAAAGAAAACTAATCTAGATAGACCCGACAAAGTTTATGTATTCGTGATCAGCATCAATAGCGAAAACGATTGAGTCATATCCGTCCGTGGAACCGTCCGGCCAAGCCCAATAGAAAAATGTCCCACAATACCTATTAATTGTTTTTATACACTTTTACACACCAGCAATATTTTACCATACACACTTTTATTAAAAGTAAGTGTGTATAATACGCCAAATATTATACCTTTACAAACCTGCGCACAAGTCCCCAAGATTTAGAAAATTGTCTTTGCAGAACTGCATTTGAGGAAAAGTTTAGTGTGATCAAATACCAAAGTTTGCGCACGGTCACACATCTTACGAGCATTTAAGGAATAAATCCGTGTGTATAATCTTTCGGAATTAGTATTAAACATTAGAACCGTTCAAATTGTGTATTGAATATAACACGCACAACATGAATGGTTGTTATTTACTTTAATAAGATAACCACCCAACTTCACCTAAGGAGTTGATGTCTCGGTTTTCATTAGCTGGATTCACACACATCAAATTTTTTCTCAAATCGGTTTGACAACCCTTAATTAGCAGGTGTGATGAACAATTTAATCAGAAGTCTCCAAATCAAAAACCTCCAAAAAATAATAAAAATAAATTATATGTAGATTGACGGTTAATGTGATAGAAAATGCTCAGGAGAAAGTAGAGGCTATAGAAACGACTTTCCAAGAAGTAAACAAGGTGAATGGAAAATCTCTTGCTTGTGCACCATCTGCCTTCGAAATAATGTGTAAAACTGGGAATCAGAGAACAAACTTAGTTCTTATTCAATGTCTTTCGACGTAACCCAACTTGTTTTATTATTGTATTTAGGTGAATAATAGCGTTCACACGAACCGTGACCTGGAAAATTATGACTTTGTGCACGACTTTTACCATGGAAAGAATATGCAAAAGTGGCAAGCTGACAACACTGGTTTCATAGTCTTCAATGAAGGGAACACAGCAAAGAATGAGAATTGTAGCAAATCCTATGTCTCTCCCTAAAATCGATAGGCATATACACCATCCTGTTTATTGATACATTAAAAAAATTACATTTTCCGTCTTACTGGAAAGAACTAGTAGTTTATCCCATTCCCAAAATGGAATAGATACTTTCTAATCGATGAATTTTCCGGCCGATAAGTTTAAACGATGTCCAAAGAAGAGTGGAATTTTACAATGTCTACTGTGTCAACAAGAAGATTAAGAGTCACCAAAGATGGGTATACTGACCACCACCATTTGCATCATTAATCAGACTTCAATCTCCAGTTAATACGTCAGAGCTAATTGTAGATCTTCCTCTTATGCAGAGAAGAGGAGTGTTTTTTCAACAAGATGAAGCACCTTGGCACTGTAGCAGCAGCGTTGCTCAACCAAAAGTTTAATTAACGATGGATTGGTTGAATTGGTCAGCCCAGATGTCCTAACACTCATGGAATTTTCCTTTTGGGGTAACATAAAAGAAAAATTTCATATTAAAAAATTTCGAGTCTCTAACAAGATCTGACAATGGTTGTGAACCTCCCTTCCTTGCCATATGATTTTTTGCCCTCAAGAACTTCAGGGAACTCCCCTTACAAGATATTACCTCTTAACTTAAAAATATAAAAAAAACGAAGACTGTAAGATTCGAATTTGGATTCCAGATTAAAATTACTCCATTACTACCCAAATGATTACACGATCGATTAATCAAAACAGTTTTGGTAAGATTATAAATTAATCAAACGATATAATTAATTGTATTAAGTGAAGAATGTTGTTTGCACTTATAGAATTGTTGCAAATAGTTTTAGAATACGTTTGAGAAAAATGAAATTATTGAAATGTGGAATTGTCAAATGGTAAATAATTAATAGCGAACTTAATGTTATAATTATGAAACTAATTTTAAGGTGGTTAAATTAGCTTTTATCTAACTATGCAAAAATGTATTCGATAAAATTATAATTATATGTATGTATAAAGAAATAGTATTTAGAAGTATTAAATAAGCGACTCATATAATAACGTATGTATAATACAATCGTAATCATAAGGAATTTTAAACCTCAAATATGTATCCTCTTTTGTATATTTCATTATTATATTTTAAAATTTATGTTCAATTGATTACAAAAGGAAACAAAATAAAAACTAGCGTTGATATTGAATTCAGTGTTTAATTAGTTATATATGTTGATAATGTGTGGCATAACCTGCTATGCACTTTCTGATTGATTTAATGCTACTCGTATAAAGTTGTCACTTAAACTGTAACAATGTTTGTTGGATTCTTTAAAGCGTTAGTACTATATCCATTAAATAATGCAATCAGATAGTGCTCAGTAAAACAAATTATACTTAAATATGTTTGTAGGTACATAAATATTCTAAAATATATTTATTCTACATGTGGAAGAGGCAGATAAAACATCACAAATCCGATTCATTACAAAAATTAAAAAAATAAAATTCTAGCAACTCAAATTTTTTACAATATATGTATACGTAACTATTTAATACAAGATAGGTATATTCTATTAACAGTTTTATTGTTTGTATTTTTATCTGCCCCAGGTAATCTGTTTAGATATTTTATATCTCAAGGCAACAAAAGGTTTGGAAAAGTCTTTAAAACTACTTACATATACTTCTTCCCATTGCGATACATATCTGACTAGCCTCGATAGTCTCAAAAGTCTAACTAAAGATAAGAGTTTTGCTAAACGAAGTATTCGTAACGCTCGGCCGGCATGTAGGATTTGAAATGAGTCGGAAAAATCCTGCAATTTCATAATCTGAATTAAAGAATCGAGATCTGTAAATATTTCCTACTTACTTGGTTAAAAATTAAAAATATATAATCGAGCGGAATTGACGAAATCAAATCAAGAAAAAACCATGTTTTTAAATAGTGTTTTGCAATGAGCTTGGGGTCCAATATCACCTGTTCCGCGTTATCTTGTTGCATAATTCCTGTAAAAAGACATCACATATGGTTTTAGTTAAAAAATATTCTTAGTTGAATAGAAATTCATTCTATAAACACAAAGGAAAGTTTCTGACTATTTACTTTAATGTTAAAACAAATGCTATTTCATATCCATGTATACCACTACATACATTCATATATGTAAAATCAATTATGTAGATTATTAATCAATAACTAACGGGTCATTCATTTCGTGGTTTCAAGTTGGAAGCCCTGGCATTTGACATTTGCCAAACTCAGCTGTCATTTGGAGAGTCGTAATATTAGTTGAATGTTTGCCATTTTTGATAATGGATCGCTTGACAACGCGAACAACGCTTTAAAATTATTAAAACTTACTATCAAAGTGGTGATTCAAACGCAGCCACTTTTGGCGCATTACGCGATAACTATGGTCGTCATAATCGACCGACTACGCTAGCAATCGGTAAAATTGTGCAAAATTTGAAGAGAGTGGAAGCGTTACTGATGTAGTTAGGCCAGTGTATTGCTATTATAAGTGCAAGCTGATGATCCGAATTTATCGATTTCCGAGCGTTTGCAGCAGTTGGACCGATTTTTGGCCTACATTTGACTACATTTCACCGTATGCAGGTTTTTACTTAATACTTAATTTGTAATAATATTTACTGCTGAATTTCACTTTAGAAACCATGAACATCACATTTATAAGTTAATCAATTTACAATCTTATTTAAGTATTTGTTGGAATTACTTAATAAACTATAAAAACTAAACTATAATAACTGAGCAAAGAAAATATGATGTAAAAATAAAATAAAATGTTTAACATCAATTTCTTCCCTTTGAAACGCATCCTTAAATATGCATGGATTTTTTAGTCTTTTCATACTCAGTGTTTTTTTAGAATGCACCCTTCGCGTAAAACCATTCGCCAGAATTGGAAATCAACTTCAGACAACTGATTTAGTTCAGTCATCGGGAAATAATGGTCGCATTCTAAGAATCAAGGACTAATATAAAAATGTTTTTAATTTAGAAACTTAAAAAAAACTTGACTCTTTTTATTCTCTCTCTTCTCTTTTTAGGGATTTTGTCCTGTATTCCACTTTTCGTCCATTAAATTTGGGCTAGGATTATGAAATTTGAGGTCTTGGCTTCTGAGAAATACACAGTGCAATTATCAACAAATTTCAAATATGTTTTTGTAATTCGACAAAAAAAACTGCACTTCATAAGATCTACATCATAGAAAGGATAGCGTAGCATACGATCCGATCAAATCGGAATGTAACTAGCTATAACGATTGTGCCATTTTATCAATTTTTGGGCTTTACATTTTGAGCCACGCCCATCTCTGACAGAAGCAATAACGAAATTGAGAAATCTGAAGATTTGTACAAAGCATAAAATAATTTATGATCATGAATATAAAAACACGCAATGTAAATTAGTGTATGGACATTTGGATTGACACCTATGGGTCCTAAAAGGCATTTTTTGCACCAAGTATTTATTCAAATGATTCCTATTTTACGGGGCATTGAACTGGAAGATTTGTGGTTTAAAAATAATGACGGGAAAACGACCAAACAATCAATAACACCATCCCAAAATTTAAAAATCATTTGACCAACAAGAACATTAGGCGCCACTGGATTTATTCTTATCTGGATATGTTGTGTTCAGTAGCTGATTTATTCTTTGGAAACTAAATCTGGCCGTGGTATTACACGACCCCATTTACTCGAAAATGTGTTTAATCCCATTCACTTCTTCTTATGTCGTTTCATGATTCTACCAGAAATCAAATATGTTCTTAAATATCAACGTAGGTAATGTTCCCTACTACATATACTCTAATACGGCCTACTAACGATTAATGTCATTGGCAACTGTAACACATACGCTCTTTACCGCGCGAAAACCTGTTATCTATCTGGATGATCGGCGTGAGTAAGCTCTTAACCATGCAATTGATTGTAGTAGCAATATTTAAATCATCTTTTGAGCTTTAAAAATCAAACTTTTCAAACCAGCGATAAATTCCAATCAAAAGGCATTTGAGTTAAACAACTTTGTACACATTTCATGCTACAAATAATTATGCGCTGTACATGTACATTTGTAAGTATATAGTACATACCCGTTCTAAAATTGACTACGATGTCTATTAAAAAAATAGTATCACTGAGGCAGTTAAAGGCAATCCATCGTGTGCTCAAATCATCATTGAAGAATGATATAGCAACTGGCAGGATAATAAGATTTGCTACTAGCAGTAGAAGCATACAAAGGTCCCAGTAAAATCTGAAAATTATTAACATTATTAATATAACATTACAGCCACAATCAATAAAACAACAAAATATACCTAAATGAGCTGCAGGGATGAATAACCCAATGTCCGGATGTCTTTTGTCTTATTCTTTCTTTTACCAATGCTTTTCGGCTGCCAAAAAGTTTCATGGCAAGCCGATTGTCTGTTGGCTGGAACCATGATTGCAATTGACTTTTTAAGAAATTCGCTGACACTTTTTCTGATACTACTGGAATGGAAGGCATTGGCTCCTCTTTAGGGGTCCCATAAAGAGATACGTCGTCAAAGTGTACCTGTTCCAAATAAAGTTTGAATTTAATAAAATTTTGTAATAACTTACATACATCTTCAAATCTTCAAATCGAGTTCAATTGATTATTTATTCCATTGCTTAGTTTTTGAAATAGGTAAAATATAGGCTTCCATACATACAAATAAAGTTACTGCGATATATAAATATGAATTTTGTGAATTAAGGATTTGATCGAACTAGATCTGAAGTGCTCATTTGTTATTAATCACACATACATATATCTACTTAGTTACACTTGCATAACCGTATAAATGCATAATGCATGCACCTATAATAAATGAAGAAAATATATACCTATACATACATAACTATACATGCATTTATATATAAACCTAACTAATAGAATTAGTTCTATTAAAAAAAGATAAATTGACATAAATTAACTTGAGAATCATCATTTAAAACAGTAGTAGTTATATTCAATAAAGCTGTTTCTGCTGGTTAGTATTTTTACAAAGTAAAAAAAACTTGCTTTTTTTAAAAATTTTATCTATAAGATACTAATAACTATTTACATATGTATTTAATTGTATTCTTATTGACATTATCTCGTCAATTTCTTTATGTTTCGAATCCAGAGTTATTTAGAATGTAACAGTCCGGAATAATAGCGTCAACAAGAAATAAAACTAAGTTCGTACTGTTGTTATATATAATAGACGAATGTATGCATATGCATACAACTTCTTGGGGTAGATGCACCTAATACATATATAACAATGCTCTTAGAAGTACCCAGTTTGAAATATGTTTTGAGTGAAAATTATAATGAAATTAAAATAAGCTTGAAGCATTAACTTAATCCAAATATAAATAAAAACACTTCGTTATGTACAAATGCATACATTTATGTTACAAATTCTGAAAATATAATTAACAGATATAAGTTAGCACTTGTAAATATAAAAAATTACTATTCAGGAATATTTATTTATTTTAGTGAATTTCAATTCAACGAGGTTACAAATACTCAATATTAAAATAAATCTACCAAAACATCGCAAGACAAATTAAACTTAGCCGTTCCACGAATTTGGAAAGAATAACAAAATTTGACTTGTGCTTATGAAATGTTTTAAAGGTATACATATGTACATATGTATGTCTGTTTTTGAGTCGAACATATTTGTAATCTTATCGCTCATGTTAGGAACAACTTAATAACGAATAAATACATGACGCCTAACAGCCTATGTACATATGTAGCGGCACGCCAAATTTTTAATTGCACCTTTACCTACAGGTCAAGTATTGGTTTTCTGAAAATGTTCGAACTCGAGATTTTAATAAATCTTGACATTACTATGATAGGGAACTTCAAAAAAGGGGGTCCGCCAATTCTGTCTGCCTGTCTGTACATTCGACTTGTGCGTGTTATATTCTTTACATGAATGGTACTCTCGAATGTTTGTCCGACCAAAGATGTTCCAATGAACTAGTTGAAGTGGTAAGAGAGAGTGTTACCGAGAACCCATATGTGTCGTATCGTTACCGCACTCAGTCATTTGACGTCAGTGGAACCGCCTTGTGTCACATTATGTAGGATGATTTATATTCGTTTGCGTATAAAGTGCAATTAAGTCAAAGAATATTGCCGACAGATCGTTCACGTCGCTTGGAATACGACCAAACAGTCGCTCGAACGATTGACACTGAACCTGATTTTTAAAAATACATTTTAATGACCGCTGAGGCCCATTTCGCAATTTTTGGTGCCTTAAACAAGCAAAATTGCAGCCATTGGGTAACGAAGATTCCACACGTGATTTATATGAAACACCATTGCATGACCAAAAAGTGACTGTTTGGGCCGGCATTTGCATTAAAACCATCACTGAACCATTTTTCTACAGAGAAGGCAAAAGAGTAGATAAGAATCGATATCAGTGGATGTTGCTAGTTAAGTACAAAATGGTACGCCAAATCAAACAATGCAGTTTCTACAACGGGACGTGTGATTAATTTTGTATTCAAAAAACTAGTCTAAATAAATTATAAAAAACCAAGTTAAATACAACTTGTAGGTACGTCATATATCAAAATCTGTTTTTTTTAAGTTATTCAACATTCACATACCGACATAAAAGATGTAACTACTAATATGTGTATTTTTTAGTTGGATACCTTATAGTATAAGCATCGTAGCAAAAATGTATTTTGTCCAGCTTTTCTGAATTTCAAATTCTTAAATCCCTTGCTCAGTTTGCCGGTACACAAGTCTGTGTTATGGCGTCCCAAACAAAAAACTAATTTGAGTATGTGGCATAACCTGATGTAACACTTTGTGTGTGTAAAATATTGGTTATTTTAAAAATAAGTAATTTTTCGCTATTTCTTCAGTTACTGGGTTAAAATAAATATGCTAAGAGTTTGAGGATCATGCACCATTATGCCCACTTTTTAAAATGTTTAAATATTTTCATACTTTGACTAGAAATCAAAAAAATATTAATTCATAGGCAGAACATTTCTCTCATATATATGTACATATGTACGTAAATTATTTAGAGCCACTCCCGCTTTTAGGGATATTAAAGAAAATTAAAACGTTACCGGGTTGGTGCCCTTAAAACTTCAAAGCCCCACGCCTAATTTATTAGACCTCATGTATGTACATATATGTACATATGTTGACGTTAATTATTTTACTTGTAATTCAATCAATGAATAATTTGTAAATCCATTCCATAAAGATTCATTCGACCGTGCATATTATTTCATTATTTTTTGTAGTGATATATCCCTTACTTTATTTTCTAAAACCAGTTTGGTTTTACTGCACCAACTCTTTAAATTTTAAAGAACTTGATACCTAATTCTTAAGATTCAAAATAATACTTAATTGCTTCTACTTATAAAATAATTACGCACATGTGAAAAAAAATTCATAACCTGCATATATTACAACTCTTATTAGTAGATAGTAAAGATGAAAATATTCATATTATTGAAAATCAAAATATATTAAGTACATAGTTCCTGAAAATTTAATAAGAATATTCTGAAATAATGTATTTCTGTTTCCGAAGTACACAATAAACCTTTGTTCTTGCCATTTCGCTTCCTTGGTCGCATATTAGAAGAGCTTCATCATCAAAAGCGGTCACTAAAGAATCAGTGCAAGTATTTTCAAACGAAATCCTTAAATCGTTTTCGTTTAGAGTTGAACAATAAGAACATCGAACTGATTCTTCACTGTCACCACATAACAATCTAAAAGGAAAAGTTGGCAGTTAATGGTTATATTTTCACATTTATTATATTGTTTACAATTTTTTGTTTTCATAATTATCATTAATATACATATTTCTTTTCAATTCAACTAATGGCAAGACAAAAAAAAGTCTCGTGATTTAACATATTTGATGACAACAACTTTTGTATGGATACTGAAGTAACATATTTAAAAGCATCGCGTATTTACTTCAGAAATGAAAAAAAAACAACAAACAAAATACTTTACAATAAAATATAAAGATTCTTATTCAATCTTCTCTCTACGATGAAAGTCACTTATGTAATTAATTAGATGTTGTTCGTTTCGGCAGTTCCACCCTAAACTAATAACGAATTACAAAGCATATGTTGAAACGAACACATGCATATTAAATATTTAACGAAGTAAATATTCGTCCATATGTCGGTAATAGTCATTGAAGCGAAATGCAGAAGCATGGTAATCACATGTACATACGGACGATTCGTTTATCAAAACTACTCTTTTTACTTCGTTCGTTTTCAAAGTGGATATCAATCCAATGCTAAACCGTCAGGTCGTTTGTATTCTGATGGGTTACTTAAAATTTGTATAACCTGTTCTTACCAGAACTGCCAGAAAACCTGCGGCAAGTTTTATTTTACATTTATAATCTGTATGCTATATTATGGGGCAATCTTTCAACTTTGCAAGGAATTGAGAAAACAAAAATAAAGATGGTTAAAAAAAATACCTTTCATTGAGTTTGTAGGTCTTGTGCTTCTTTGTTTTCCTATTGAAACTATTTGTGCAGGATGCCGATGACTGCTTAGATGAGGAACAGTTTTGTAATGTTTTTATAGAACCCGTCGCAGTTGTTGTTCTATTGTAGTCAGTAGGTGCACTTAGTTGCCGATTAAACTCCGCTTTTCGCCTTGTAATATCAGTTAGGCAAAGTTTGTTGAGGTGTCCGTTACTTGAGAGCGAATTTTTTGGTGACACATTTAGATTTGTATTCGTTCTGTGTTGTTCGCAAGCTAGATTGCAACTTTTGTTGATCTTTGTCCGCTTGTTTCTACAAAGTGTATCCTTGGAATCGGTTTTTACACGGGGTCGATATGTTGGATATGTTTTAACAGATCCATTTGCTAGTAGAGGCCGTGTCGCCGATAAAGATCCTGTAGATAATCCCGGTTGTGCGCCATGTGAACTTTTCTTCTCGTCTAAGTATAAATTTAAGTATTTATCACTTGGATGTAAAGAGTTGTCAGACACAGCATTCGATTTCACTATAATTTGATTTTTCTTTTTAACGTTACCCGCAGCTTTCAGGGAGAAGTTGCGTAACTTCTTGGAATGCTCCTTAATTTTATTGCTTTTTAAGAACGATGGACTGTTTGCAATGCACTTAAATATATATGTTTTATTATTAACCAGTGGATGGTTTTTACTGCTCGAACAGTTACTACTGTTGGTGTATTCACTTTTTAATGCAGAGTTCTGCTTTCCGTATATATTGCAATCACTGTAATGACTCTTTAGAAGCAAATGATTATCATCTAAGTGACTGTAACGCGTTATCGGGTCTGAATTACTGAAATTATGTGCAACAATTTTTTTAAAACCACTGTACGAATATATGTTACTGTCAGCGCAATGGAAATCGGGGAAGTTTCTTTGATCATCCCCAACGACAACAGCACTACTACCTGTGCCACAGCTATTATGACTACTACTATTTACAATACTTGTGCAGTCCAAGCGCTGTTTGTTACTTGATTGGCCATTGTAATAACTATCATATGAATATTGTTTTCCGGTAGCATTGTTATCGAGTGCGCCAACGGATGGATCATCTTGAAAAGCACTTGGTAAGTCTGAACCGGGGGTATTATTCACGATATGATCGTATAGAAGAGACTCACTATCATCGCCATCGACGTTTCTTAAACTGATTCTGTTGATATTTCTAGCACATTTAAGAGATTCACAGCTACACGATATTGATTTCTGCAAATTTTGTGTTTTACTTATATTACTGATGTTGATGTTATTGCTGTGGCTATTGTTGTGTGCGCTTGTGAGGTTAATCAGAGACTGCCGTAGCAAATGATGACTCAAATTTTGCTGATCGTTCGAATTTTCTCCGCTGGAAATATACAGAATAAAAACGAGAATTGCGCATGAAACTGATTTGTGATTCTGTGTATGTTAACATATTGCATGTGTATATTCATGTACGTGGATCAGCACAACGTACGTACATTTGTATGTAAACAAAAAAATGTAACAAAGTAAGACTATGTACATACATACGTATATGAAATGTTCAATTAAAAATATAATAGTTTCAATTCCAGGCCTTGCTGTAAATATGATTCCAATAATAATAATAATAAAACAAACATGTAGAACCAAATGATGTGTTTTTCTTACGCAAGCAAACTACTCAAGCTATATGGTGAAGTACCTATTCATGTACATATATTTGGATGGACTGATAATCGGTACAATTAATAAGGCATTCATTAAAGTTAATATCATAATATTCATTTGTTAATTTTGCTCAAAAGCCGTGATCTGTATTTTGTTTAATCGTCCAATACGTCTTTCCAATGACATCCTGATGTAAACGGAAATAAAAAAAAATTGTCACGGAACACATTTCAGTTTCTAAACAACTTAAACTTATATATAGACTTGTTTCGAATACAGGTACCCGTCGATCGTAAGAGATCATTGCTGCTGCGTTCTTCTAATATGTATATGCATACATACATATGTATGTAAGTCATATGTATGTATGTATGTACACAATCTTCACAAGTTCACATTTAAACAATTGAGGCATTTGAAAAATGATATTATACGAGAACGAGTGGTGTGGTGCTCATTTGTTAGTGTGTGGTATGCCAGAAAAAATTATGCCGCACAAGCCTCTTTCCAACTATTTGGAAATGTGCATAATAGAGTCAAACGATAAATTTTATGAGCTATTTACTCTATATTTAAATGATTGTTGTATTAAGCAATTAGTATGCAAAAACACTACTGGAGGTTTATGTTGACATATGTTAAGGTCGAAACTTTCCGGGAAACTATAAAATGGGGGTTGATGCTTAATTGAAATATCCGAATACCAAATGGCTTACGGAGACTCAATTTGATTAATTAAAATTTAAATGAATGTAATAACGCCGTACTCGTATTGTATAACGTGTTGATTGTGTGGATCGGCTTTGTGACACAAATTATTATTATTACTTGTTGAAATACAAGTCAACTACTACTTAGTGATTGTTTTTTTTTTTTGTTTTTTATGAAAAATAGTAGGATTTACAAAACTTAAATTTATTAATTTATGTTATTGTTTCTTCTTTGATTAAATACTATTATCTGACTGACTGATCATTTTAATTTATCAGGAACCTATAATTAGGTATTGTAGTAGCAATCGAAAAAGACTTTTGTTAATTACTCCTTAATCAGTCATAAATAAGTTTTTTGGCTTTACTTCATTGAATCCAGTTGATTTTAATTGACATAATTACATAAGTAGATTATAACTTAATCTTTCTATGTGAATGATAAAATGTAGTTAAATATAAAAAAATTCAAGCACCTAACCAGAAACGTATGCATTTGAGTATATACATATACAGTATATACGAAAAACGTCGGACCAGCAGCAGTCCGCTTATGAAAGACTGCACTGTATATATGAAAATAAAACATGGAAACTCACCGCATTGAGATTATTTTATGGAAAATACATAGTAAACATTTTCTTTGCAACTTTACCATTGATAGTTCACTCATATTAGTTTACTATTTTATTTTATAAGAAATTTATAGAACTAACATTAAAATAAATTTAATTTATCCTCTTATGTACATACATACATACATATGTACTTATTTTTTTATAATTGCAATTTATTTAACAGAAGTTAGGAACATTGCCAATAAACTAAATTATTGTTATTGAATAGAACCAGTTCACTAAACAAAAAGAAATTATAATAGACATTGTGATTCGTTTATGATTTGCTCAAAACTACTTACTAAGTTTAGAAAACAAAATTTTCGGAAGCACAATGACACACCATTCTAATTATTTCAAATTTGAACAGTTGTCAAGTCAACAAAGTGGATTTTCGGGATTGATAGTATGTAAAGTACCTAGAGGCACATACACATGTAGTTCATTCAAATTGGTAGGTATGTATGTACGCACAATATGCCACATTTCTTTACCGTGATCTTTTTTTACAGCTTAATATACCTACATACATCCATATGTACAGGAGAGATTTTAATCATGTAAGGATCTTTGGGTGTACATATCATTTTCAGATTGTAATACGAATTGCATTTGGTATTCTTAATAAAAGAGTATTTAAATTAAATAAATGTGTGTACATATGTGCATACTTTTACATGTATGTATGAATGTGTACGTACATACACCTGTATATAATTGAGAAGAATATATGTATGTATAATTACCGTCCGATTCTTAACAATCATTTTTTGTAGCTAACTAAAATTTTCAACTATATTCATTTATTGTTGTGTTTAGTAGTTTAAAAAAGACAAAGTTGCATTCATCTACATAGACGTGTAAAAAACTTTTGTTTATCTCATTATTTTCCCATACCATATTGAACATAAGAGGTCAACTGAGGTAGCCATAAATTTCAACGTAAAAGGGCTAGTTTTAATACATACTAATTTTTTTTTTTTTTGAATATTGCAATAATGTAGAAATTGGTGACTAGTTCTCACTTAATATATGTACATAATGGTGTATACATATGCACAGATTTCATAAAATATTTATGCCGAGACTTTTAGCAGCGAAACATTCTAAATAATGACTAATTGAAAGTTTTGGTGTTCCATTTCTTATGATAATAAATATGTATACGCTATCCAACGGGCATATTCAGTTCTATACATATTTTCCAACTAAGATCAACCATCGAAAAAGAATATATAAAGTAATATTTTAGTAATCTGTATTATTAATGAATTTAGTTGCAACATGTTCGTTGGTTCGTTCGAATATAGAAATTTCGTATTTGGCCGTTTTCGATATGTATATGTATGTGTTGTTTAAATTTGGCTTCTAAACAATTTGAAAACTAACACTAAATTGATCATTTAACTATATGCAAGTATGTACTTACGACCTAGTGACGCACTTTGTTAAGCCGCGCTAATACATGTATAAATGTGTCATGATTGATATATTTTTGGTGCAACTATACAACTTTTTATTCATACTACTTTTATGTCGAAGTGGTTATTAGTTGAAAAAGTGAATTTTTTAATTTAATTCTATAGGACAGATACGATTCGTGATGATATTGAAAACGGCTCTGTAGATTTAGTTCAAAGTTCACATTTTAATGAAGTACGTTAGGTTCTGATTGAAAAACAATAGTGAAAAGAAAATTTTTTTCAAATCGACCTCTTCCATTGATTGACATTTTATTTTAAATACGTTAATATTTAACATACCAGGTACCAGGAACCCGGTTTAAACATTATGCCAGGAAATACATTAAACCATACTTTACATATTATATGGATACTAAAAAGCCATTTGAAATATAAAGTGATGATCAACAATAAGATAAATTGTTTTTGTTACTTATATACTCATTTATTGAGTTGTTGGTTTAATCATATTGCTGTTTATACTCTATGCTAAGGGTATATTAAGGTTGATACATAGTTTGTAACATAGAGAAATAATTGAGACAGACCTCAAAAAGTTTATATGTATACTCGTGATCAGCATCAATAGAGAAAACGGTTGAGCCATGTCCGTCCGTATGTCAACAGTTTTTGGACCTTAACTTTTCAGCTAGGAGGATGAAATTTGTTATCTGGGCTCCTGAGGAATAGAAGAAGTAAACTTTTTTAGGCAAAATATTTAGATACATACGACATATGTGGCCAGCCCCACTTTTAGAGGGTGTTTTCATTATTAATCTGATTTGGATGACATTTTGCATTGAACATCAACTACCATTCGGGCATAACGTTGTAATTTGAGAAAAAAATGTAGAGCTGCCACACCCACTTCATAAGGGCTGCATAGGACAGAGGATAGGGTATCATACGATCCGTTCCAAATGGATTGTAGCTTCTCTATATGTTTTTATTTGAAATCCAGGTAGGTCAGAAAAAGAGTCAACGCTGACAAATTAAATCCATTTTATGTGAACTGTAAATACGTCGACTTAAGTCTTAAATTGAGTTATCAATACCATAGGATGCGCCATACTTTATTCTATATTGTCATCATTTTTCGATTAATTATCTCTTATGGTTACTGAATTATGGAACAACATAAGAATTTTTCTCGCTAGGGTTTTATATGGAACTACAAACTCATGTCAAACTTTTGAACTGCTTTCCTAAAGAACTATAAAAAACAGCTTGTTGCCAGAGAATTGTATTCTAGTTTTGACTGTAAAAGGCCTTTGGTAATTCTTAGAATTAACTACTTTCATCCACTTTGACCTTCAGCCATTGACAAAAAACAAATAATTGTACTTTCAGACAGATATTCTTCGATGAAATTTAAAGTTTTGTTGTAATGTTCGAAACTGCTTAGTTTGGTTTACATCCAAACACTCTACCCCCTACAGTTGCTGGTTAATTACTACATTAATATAACCTAGAATACTATTAACTTTAAACAATTTTTATCAAAATTAGTAACATGAATAAATCTAGATGAAGTTAATATCGCAGATTCACCAAAATTAAGTAAATATCTACATATGTATATACATTTTTTCCTTTATATCTATATTGCTGACATTTGAACTTGAAACTGAATTACCCTTAAGCCACGGTCATATGTTAGACTATAAAAAATAAACAGAAATATGCTCTAGTCTTTAATATTGGATAAACCGTAGATGCAGCACTGAACATAGTGTTGTATGAAGTAAATAAAATTAGAATAAAAAAGAGGTTTTCAAGAAAGCGAGATATTGCATTTATATATTCTTACGATTTAAAAAGAAAATTTGATGTAAATTGGATCAACAAATTGAATTGCAGTCAGACCTTTACGCAAGGTACCAGCTTTAAGATTCCTCATCGCATACATATGTACATATGTTTCTAACGTATGTATGTAAGCTCATTTTTAACTACTTCCTGTTAATTGTTAATTGTTCTTTTTGACATCTTCACCATTTTTCGATATCTTCAATTTTCAAGTTTATTTATAATCTTAAAACATAGTTCTATTAAACTTACGCGGTAATCTTTAAAAGCATTCGTGCTAAGTGTTTTGATACTTATGTGATATTTTAAATAATTCAAATGAAGCATACTATGAGAAGATATAGTTATTACATTGTCATGCAAATAAGCACATTTTTTTATTAATTAGAGCAGGATAAAAGTGTTAATTGCATAATTTGGAAAAAAAAAAAATATGAAGTGTTCGTATGAAATTTGAATGCAGTTTTTGTGCATTAATTGTTTTATGCTCTATATACTATAGGTATTATTTTCTTATACATTTTTTACCAAATAATTACTCTTTATGTAATTAAGTTCAAAAGAGATTACAAATGTATCTAATTGGGATTAAATATGTATGTTTATTATTTTACAGATTTGTTAGTAGTGTGTACTATTTAAAGTAATTTCAGAAATCTGATTTCAAAACTGCTGTCTATACATATCAGGGAAGAACTATAGGAAGTTCAAATATGCATAGAAAATGATTATGATATAATTAACACAAGCACTTGTGGTTAACGCATTTAAAAGGAAGATAGCATGTTGCAATTGATAATAATGGGATCAAAAGGGCGAATTTTTTTAAATAATTTAGTTTATAATGAATAGGAATAGGAAGTAAGTAGTTTCAAGTGGAGAAAAATGTCCAGAAATTAAATATGTTCGCAATACCTTCACTGGTGGGATGTAGGTATTTCTTCCGTCTGGAAACACGTAAACGGGCAGAAATTATACATTTTCTGTAAAACAAACAAAAATGTTTGTATAAAATACAATTTAATGAGTAAAACTACAATATCAGAATGAAAAATTATAATTAAAATATATATAAAAAAGTATTCATTAAACTTAAAAATATTAATTCTTAGATGAAGGAAGAAATTCTAAAATCTTCGTGCTATTTTCATGTACACAAAGAAATTGGTAATATTAATGTAATATTGTATACTAATGCGATAGGTTGTATTCAATCAGATTAATTAGAAACGTTACATCAAAACATAAATTATTATGCAACCAGTATTCCACATATTTGGTTTGAACGGCTCTGAATGTGTTCTCTCTCGGTAAAACAAATGTTCTGAAATCTTTTAATCTATATAAATATATTTGTATATGCCGTAAAGCCTTTTCTTTTCTAGTACATTTGAAATTCAAGATTTACCAAAAACTGAACGGAAAATAAAATGGGTGACCAGATAGCAAAGATACTTTTTCAATTGTTATGTTCCAGCAGCTGTCAAAGTACCAATAACATTATCTGTCAAAATATTTAGTAAGATTTTAAAGCAACATGGATGTTGTCGTGCGGTCGATCGCCATCATGCTTTCAGTGTTCTTCAGTGCGTGGAAAAGTTTGAGCGTGAGTACACTCTTTTAAACCTTAACGCACCAACCGCTGTAGCGGCCAGTATCAAAGTAGACCCAGAAATACCGACTCCGCGCATCGCACGAGGGTCAACCCGACTTAATTCGCTTTTGGATTTGGGGCTACATTCGTATAAGATGTACGATGCACGAAGCCGGACGACCTTTGGACGTCAATCGTCTCACTTATAGAGCCATTATTATGCAACCAGTATTCCACATATTTGGTTTGAACGGCTCTGAATGTGTTCTCTCTCGGTAAAACAAATGTTCTGAAATCTTTTAATCTATATAAATATATTTGTATATGCCGTAAAGCCTTTTCTTTTCTAGTACATTTGAAATTCAAGATTTACCAAAAACTGAACGGAAAATAAAATGGGTGACCAGATAGCAAAGATACTTTTTCAATTGTTATGTTCCAGCAGCTGTCAAAGTACCAATAACATTATCTGTCAAAATATTTAGTAAGATTTTAAAGCAACATGGATGTTGTCGTGCGGTCGATCGCCATCATGCTTTCAGTGTTCTTCAGTGCGTGGAAAAGTTTGAGCGTGAGTACACTCTTTTAAACCTTAACGCACCAACCGCTGTAGCGGCCAGTATCAAAGTAGACCCAGAAATACCGATTCCGCGCATCGCACGAGGGTCAACCCGACTTAATTCGCTTTTGGATTTTGGGCTACATTCGTATAAGATGTACGATGCACGAAGCCGGACGACCTTTGGACGTCAATCGTCTCAATTATAGAGCCATATTAACCGACTGTCTGTGGCCAGACCTCAACAACATCGATATATCCGAGCTGTGGTTTCAACAAGACGGCGCTACAAGATATACATCCATTGCCCGACGCGATCATGCAACTTGGCTCCACTCGATTATTTTCTTTGGGGCTACATCAAGTGCTTAGTCTACGCTACCCAGCCAACCACTTTGACGAGGCCAGCAGTGAAAACTTATGTGTTGTGTTTTATGAAGTTCATTGTTGAAAAAGCACAGTATGTATGTATATCCTATCCATTAAAAAATTCATTTCCGGGCCGAAATTTTGAAATTTCGGATAGTGATCACCAATCAACTTGAAAAATTCCAGATTGGTGAAAACAGAAAAATTTCTGTTCTACCAACATTAAAACTGTCTGACTTCAACTCAACTCCAATTGATAAACAGTTCTTATATTTTCGATTAGAATTAGATTCTTTTTATACCCTATCCTAAGGGTATATTAAGGTTCATACATAGTGTGTAACATAGAGAAATAATGGAGATAGACCTTTTAAAGTATATACATATATTCGTGATCAGCATCACGAGGCGGAGACTGTTTGGATCCCGTGCCACGCAGGAATATGACGGTGAATATGACGTTGAAAGGGGGACTGGTAGGACGGATGAATTTCAGTTGCTGACTGAATAGTTAAGAGACTTAGGATCTACTACACCGCACTAAAGAATGTTTTGCCTCAAAGCCGTGTATACGGTAATTAATGTTGCGAAAATGATCCCAATATTTGATCCCAAGCCACATACTGGGCTATCCTCTTGCACTCGGGTAAAGAAGGTTTTAGATATCCAAAGAGTTTAGGACCTCAACGAGAAGCTGGTCCTAATGGAGACAGCGACCAGGCTAGTGGAAGCGGCTAAGAAGAGTCCTTTTCTGAGGTATGTCGTAATTTCCCAACACTAAATGACGAAGTGGATATCCACTATAGACTGCATGAGCAGAGACAGTGCTCTGATGAAGATACGGAGGAATACGTCTTCGATATGAAGGTGATAGCATCCAGAAGGCACATAAGCGAAAGCGCCCTGATCAAGTACATCACCAGTGGATGACCCGTGAAGCCAACTGTATTCAGTGACATACTGGGCAGAGTTCGATGAGTCGTTGGACTGAGGGCAAACAATCACTGAGCAAACAGCTAGTGGTGCCGACACAATTGGGGTGAGATGTTTCAGTTGCCAACAAATGGCCCACTACAGTAGAGATTATCCCGTGTCAAATAACTGAACTCGAACAAAAGCTGTTCGATCAACCCAAGGTTAAGGAGGTGAAAACACACTAATGCATCTCACGAACTGCATGACAGAAACACCCCGAGCATTACTTGTATCGGAACGATGTGTGCGGCACTTGAAACGAGGTGATCTGTTCTTGGAGGATCTTGACATCGGGAAGCTCGAGGCAGGAGATGAGCAAAAACTCGGGAAGCTTATCAATTCATACTGTTTTGGTCTCGGCCGCTTTAAAGAGTGTTCCATCGAGCTGAAGAGAGCAGCACCGTTCTGTGCCGTAAAAGATGCCATTCACGAAGAGGGAGGTCATTTAGGAGATGGTATCAAAGATGCTAAAACGAGGGGTAATCTGGACGTCATGCTCGGGCTACTGTGCTTTAGAAGAAGGACGGCAGCGACCGATTTTGAATCGACTACCGGGCACTGAACAATTTGACGATCAAAGAGAGATTTCCTGTGCCTGTACTCGAGGAAATGGTAGAGTCCTTATCCGGGAATGAGTTCTTCACGACGTTGCACTTGGTCTCAGGATATCACCAAATCTGCATGGTAAAAACCAGTGCACAAATCACGGCGTTTGCAATAGATGATGGGATGTCTGAATTCAACCCAATGCCATTTGAGTTGGCAAATGGTATGCAAGGGAAAAGATAAATAAGTGCCAGACCCAACACTTTGTTTACCTTTGGGGCAACTGATTTACTTAATCTGATGCCTTGCCCATTTGGCAAAAATTTGTAAAAATAAAGCCGACTTAAAAATTGCATAATCATAATAAAACTATACATACTTAGTTTTAGCATGCACATATGAATGTTAGTATCTACATACATATACTTATATAACAGCAATGACGAATAGTAAATTTTCCATACATTCTCTCTCTAAAAAGTATTACATGAGTTCAGAAAGAAACAGAAAAAAATGAAAACTAATTAATCGGTTGAATTGTTATACTAATTGAATTTGAAAATGTTAGTTGTCTCCATTAAACTACTTATACCTGGCACTTTAATTTTATGCATCGGTTGAAACTTTAAATAAAGTAGAAAAGTTATTATAAATATTAGATTATTATATAAAAAAAACTATTTATTGTTTTTTTTGCAGATTACATAGTCTAGGATTTATGTAAACATTAACTCCAGTGCACTTTTCGTACCCTATCCTAAAAGTATATTACTTTTATACATAGTGTGTATCATAGAGAAATAATCGAAATAGACCCTATAAAGTATAAAATCGTGATCATCATCAATAAAGAAAAGGACTGAGCCAAGTTCGTCCGAGTTAAGCGGATGAAATTTGATACTGAGAAATAGAAATAATTACAATTGTAAAAGTTTTTGAAACCCGCCCACTGCCGCGCGCACTTTTTTATAATTTCACTATTGTACATTTGAAATCGAAAATTTTATTAAGACAAAATATGTAAACAATTGCAATTGTTATAAATTGACCGTACATTTGTCCTCTTATAGAGGGCGTTTATATTAAAAAACTGATTTCGATGAAATTGCCTGAAACATCAACAATCATTCAAAGATATCATTGTAATTTGACTAAAAAATACCGTGCGGCCACGGGAACTGCATAGGGGCAGAAAGAGGATTGGGTGTCATACCATCCGTTTCAAATGGATCGTAGCTTTTATATAGGTTTGAAATAGCACTATAAAGTATACATATGTATATGTTCGTGATCATAGAGAAAACGATTAAACCATGCCCTTAATCCCGTATGTCACCAGTGTTTGAGCCTTAAATTTTGCTAGTTTATTTAAAATTTTTAAATCTGCTCACTGCCACGGCCACATAGCTTCACGCCTACGCCCAGATATTGTATCATACGATTCGTTCCAGACGGATTGTAACTTTTTTTGTGTTTTCATTCGATTCAACCAAACTAATACTCCACTGCACTATTACTGCTCCAGAGCTGTATCAATCAATTGACTGTACGTACCAACTATTATCCATAATGTAGGTTGCAGCTTGTTATGTCGAAGAAGGAACTACTGTAAATGTTAACTGTTACCATACAATGACTTACTGGTCGACAATGACTTGGTGAATGATGTTTACATTTACATACAAATGTTTGTTTTTTAAAAATCTACTTTTTATGAATCAGCATTCTTATCAGTCAATATTTTTTACCAATCGTTTTTTACTTGCACCTATACCTATAGGGCAAGTATTGTATTCGTGCAAAATTTGGAACTCAAGGATTTTAATCAAACTTGACATTACTATAATGGAGAAGTCCAAAAAAGTAGGTCCGCCAATGCCGTCTGTCTGTCTGTCTGTATATTCGACTACAGCCTAAACGGCTGAACGGATTTACTTCAAACTTCATATATAGGGTCTGTGGGATATTCCCTAGAGGCGGAATTTGAATTTTCATTCTAACCTCAAAATTGAGGGTAGTTTACTTAAGGCCGATTTCAGTTAAAATGGATTTTCTCGAAAACCGCTCTAACGATTTCGATAAAATTTGATGTGTGGGTTAGTTTGGGTATATGCTATGAGGTGGCATACCACGTTTTTCACGAAAAATTCGAATAACGGTAATATTGAAAATCAGCTGTTTCTCGGGTATTTGTGCGGTGATTCGGCTAAAAATTATTATTTGTAGGATATAAGACAAGTGCAAAATAATGGCATACCAAATTTTGGAATGCCACGCCCACTTTTATAAAACTTATTTTTTTTCAAAATTTTTACTAGAACTTGAGAAAAAATTATTTAAGCAAAGTAATGGGCCTTAAAATTCTCTATAATTCACTCAAACACCCTATCTGGCCACGCCCACTTTTTATGGCCATTTTTATAAAAACAAAACATTGAGTAAACTCCAACAATGTTATGACTATTATTCCGTCGAAACGCGGAATGCCACGCCTACTTTACTGGGAAGAGCAAGACTTGGACTTTAATCCTGATTAAATTACACACTTATAGCATTACGGTGCAAGTACGTACGACCCAGTCGTGCACTTTATTTTATATTGACATTACCTCAATCGCGTTGGACCATGGAGCAAGGGGCTCGAGGTTCGAATCCCAGTCGGAACACCTAAAAGTTTTTCACGGCCCCTCTCGCCCCTCTCGCGAGCGTCTGACAAACAGCCGAGAGTACAACTGTCCTGAGAAAGCTTCTCAAATAACAAAGTGCCCTTCGGACACGGGATTAATCAGTAGGCCCCTTCCATTCGTGTAAAAAATATAACACGCACAACACGAATGGTTGTGAAAAGCTAGGCCTTGGATCCTTGATACATAGAAAAATAATCGCGATGAACCCTATAAAGTATATATATTCGTGATTAGTATCAACAGAGAAACCATGTCTGTCCGTATATCACCCTTAAGTATTAAGTAACACTCGATCCGAAAAGGTTTAAGCACTTTTTTCGATTGTAACCTTAAGTTCCAATCGATATGATTGCAAACAGCATTCTCTTTGACATTCCTAAACCTTAGTTTAGGCAATTCAATATTATATTTTATTTTATTTACATATTTCAGACCTTAGTGTTTAATATCATAATTTAATTGATTTAAATATATTTAGTATGTCAATTAAGAACAAAGGTATGTATGCATGTGATCAACGATGACTGATACAAAATGAAACAAACAATCTCATTATCTTTAGATCATTGTCCTTAGATCCATATTTGAATTTAGCAATCCCAATAGCTTGATTAGAACTATCAATCTCACCTTATTATTTCTAAAGGTAATGAACAAAATTATAAATTTTTCCATCAGAAATACTCTTAATATAACGATCATCAATTCGCATATCAATAAAGAAAATCGACTGCAGCATTACATCATCTTGTTAGCACGAATAAAAAATCTTTACCAAAGATATTATTTTATTATTACATAGACTTGGTAGGAACTATCTCGATTATTTCTCTATGTTACAAGCTATATACATATTAAACTAGAGAAATAATCGAGATACATAGATCCTACAAAGTCTATGTATATATTCGAGATCAGTATCAACAGCGAAAACTATTGAGCCATGCCCGTCAGTCCATATGTCACCAGTTTTTGGGCTTAAATTTTGAAATAAGAGAATGAAATTTCATATCTAGGCTCTTTAGAAGAAGAAGCACTGCAAGTGTACAAATTTTTAAAATTCACCCACTAGAAGTAACGTGAAACCATAGCAATACTCAAAGCAATTAAAGAAATTATGAAGAAACGCAGAGGTTAGTGTATGACAGTCTAAATACTCATGTTTGTGTTATAATCACAGTACATGTCAGGACAATGCATTGAAGTCAAGTAACTTCTTCTTCTTCGTAGGTGCCGCTACAGTTCGGTCTGAACCTGGGCCTCAATCAACAAGCCTCTCCAGTTAGCCCGGTCCTTAGCTGCCTATAAACTGCACACTCCAAGTCAGTTGAGGTCCCCTTCTACTTGTGCGCACCACCTAAGGCGAGGTCTTTCTCTCCTGCATTGTCCCTCCGGATTTGATTCGAAGACCGGAGCATTGGTGTCGATAAAGTGACTGAGGATCTCTTAATCCGCTTTAGACAGAGTCCATGCTTCAGCGCCATAGATCATTATAAAGAGTCTCCTTAGTTCTTCGGGATAGGGCTCTGATACTTAATTATCTTCTTAACCCAAAGAAACAGCGATTGGCAATAGTTATTTTGCGTCTTTTTTCTTCTAAGGTGTTGTTTTCCGAAGTTATAGCAGAGCCGAGATAGATGAAATCCCTTACTACCTCAAAGTTGTAGCTGTCCATCCAATTCGTCGATGTTGTGGGTCCCTTCTCGTTGACAGCATATACTTTGTTTTCGTTTACCCCTTGTTTACCCCTAAACCCATTTTGGCAGCTTCCGTTTCAATACTAGTGAATGCTGCAGTGACAGCCCGCTGAGTTCTTCCAATAATATCAATGTCATCGGCGTACGTTAGAAGTTGCACGGACTTTTGAAAGATTGACCCTCTGGTGTTGGCTTTTGAGTCTCGCACAATTCTTTCAAATGAAGTCAAGTAGCTGCTGTACCTCTTATGTACATATACACTGCGTAAGCTGACTTTCTGCAGAAGAGAGGAGACGAGATTCAGAGCCAGACAGTAGTATAAAAGGATGGAAGTTGTAGAGGGTAGGACAGAGTAATCATCATCAAAACTAATAAATAAATAAATTAAATTAATAAGTTAGACAGTGGCCCTTATTAAATAAATAAAAGTATCTTAGTAATTATAAGTATCAATCTTTGATTTGCTCTCCGTTCAACATTCTTGCTAAACAAGTAAAAATAACTTTTAATGGACTTAAATCTCATAAAAAAAAATTACGAAATCGATACTAATTTTAGTAGTTCATGCCCTTCTCTGGTTCAGAAATTTGTTGAACTTACAGTTCGTTAGATATCCCAATGAGTAAAGGTGTGTTGCTCTCTTGTTGCCTCTTTTTTTACGACTTATGGGATTTGTAGTTATGAGAGACACTCATCGGATAACAACCTACCTCCTCATTTAAGATCACGACCCGGAACTTGAATCTGTTCAAGATACAAGGCAATCCAGGAGATACGATGAATAGCATCAGTTATGCAAAAATGGAAAAATTGGGTCATTTATTAGAATTGCTACAAAAGACTGCGCATATTAGGATGCGGATTCGTCGTGGGTGCTCCCTTTTCTGAGCCGGCACAGTGGCTCAGTGGTTAGTGCGTTGGACCATGGAGCAAGGGGTTCGAGGTTCGAATCCCAGTCGAAACACATAAAAGTTTTTCACGTCACCACCGGTGAGCGTCTGACAAACATCCGAGAGTAAAACTGTTCTGAGAAATTTTTTCAAAATAACAAATTGCCCCTCGGTCACGGCATTAAACAGTAGGGCGTACTTCCCTTCGTGTAAAGAATATAACACGAATAATTGTAAGAAGCTAGGCCCTGAGTCCCATTGAACTGTTGCACCAAGTATTTTTACTTTTTTTTTTTTACTCCTTTTCTGACCACCGATACCTTCAATTTAATCAAACCGAGGGGCAAGAGGACGCCTCATTGGCGGCATGTTTAGAAATAATTGTATGCAAAAAGCACAAAACATGCGATCCATTGTGATTTAAACAAATATCATAAAAGAAAAAGAAAGAAAGAATCAAAGAAAGTTGAACAAACATTTTGAAGACTTTTTGCAATAAGGTAGGAAAATTCTCTGAAGCGTCACGGCTGAGAAAAATTCTCTCAACTAATCCAATAATGCCCAGTTATCTAAAAATAACAGAAACGACTTGGGCGACTTCTAACGAAGAGCCGTTAAACCTGTTACTCAGTGCACACTTCCCAGGCAGTTCCTAGTTGTTAGCAATGACGACTTTAACAGATTAGCTGCTCAAACAACTAACTCCTTTATTCTGATTACGCAGGACAAACTTCTTTTGGCGCGAGACATCTTCAAACCGTACAAGTACATGTCGAACTCCATAAAATTTCGGATATTACATATACTGCCTGCACGCAAGCTTGGTATGTACTCAAACGATTTTAACAGAAGTTACAGATATGAAAAAGAAAAGGAAACTATTCTCCTCCTTCTTCGCACCTACTCTATTCTATCTCACAAAAGAAAACTTCACTTACGAGCCTTTTTCTTCAATGATCTTAGTGATCTTATTAACACCGCCATTAATGTCTACTACGTTTCATTGGAAGTTCTAATTGGTTTTACTAGTTTGATCCAAGCGGTACCATAACGGACCTTATTCTTGGCCTAGCCTGGTGGCGATAGCTAGCTCCTACTTTTAAGCTAACCTAACACTTGTTGTTATTTAGGTATTAAGAATATTTTTAATGTCTTTGCTATTTTGATAGTCAGCAAGAAATTTCCTGTTTTTAACATTCATAGTTACAAAACCACTACCGATCTAATTCCTCCAAGATTTATTTTTTATTAAATATGGAAATATTTGAATTTTTGGTAATATATTCTCTTTTATTATTTTTTTTTTTTTAATTTTTTTTAATCTCTCTCTGATAGGCTTTTCTCCGCCTTTTAAATAGTAGTAGTTTGTACTTTATAGACCTAAATTTGTGCAAATTGAGTTAAAATTTAATGCAGACTGTGAAAATGTGTTCGGACATGTGCTAAGTACACAATCAATTGCTTTAAGGCGTTAAATGCAGAGCCTGAACTAAAAAAACACCAACTTTTGTTTCCAATTAGATCTTCAAATTTGTGTTCCTTTCTTTATTCAAAGCATAATAAGAGCGCGTTCCAAAATATCTGCAAAAGGTTACTTAGTACTTGGCAGCAGACAAACAAAAATATAATTGGCGTGCTCTGACTGTTCAGTTACATTACTTGTTGGATGTATAAATTCCTGTACAAATAAAGTGCACGACTGGGTCGTACAAACTTTTAAATTTTGTGTGCATTTGAAGTAAAAACAAGGAACGAATATGCAAACATACATATGTACATATGTACACATGTATATTATGTTCGTTATAAGTAAAGCAAGGTTCTAAGACGTTATACCGGGAAAATTATGTTTACTGTTCAAAGCGTTTTCAAGAAAATCGTGTTTTTTTTAATAAATTGGTCATTTTCGAACAATTGTATTTTTGATAAGTTGGCTATAAGCAAAGTACCGTTTTAAGCGCTTTGGTTAGAAAACGTGTTATGGTATCTTATAGAACTTTGAAAACAAATGGTATATATGAAAATGAATAAATATCAATTGAGCCGTTTTCGAGAAAACCATATTTTTAACAATTTGGCTATACGTAAAGGACCGCCTAAAGCAGGTTTGGGCAAAAACGTTGTATGCCAACTTAAAGGGTTTTAAAAGATTAGTTTTAATATAAAATTTAAGCAAAATCGTCGGAGTCGTTTGCGAACAAATGACTCTAACCATTTGAGTAAAGTATCGTTATATGCGCTTCGGCCAAAAACATTTTTAACAATTTTATAGAATGTGAGTTCTTTAATTTAATCTGAAAATGTAAACGTAAACAGAATCTTTAGAGCCGGTAAGTCAATATGCTTTTAGCCATATTGGTTGTAAGCACCGTTATAACGTATTTTTGACAAAGACGTGGTTAGCCATCTTATTACAAATCTCCATTCTAATCAAATTATAAAATTCAAACGAAATTTTCTTTGGGATATATTTTGTTAATATTAAATGGTAATTTTATTCACAATTCTTTTGATAATTTGTTCTCTCTGGTAAGAAATTTTTTCTCAAACCTTGGCTTGCTGAGTGATTGTGCAAAGAATCGAGTACAATTCATACATATTTTTTGGTTTACTAGACTGTACGTGTACTTGCTCAAATGCTTATGTATGGACTTATTTTTAAAAGGACTTACTTTATTTTGAACGGCTTGTAAGGAAAGTACCATTTTAGGCAATTTTGACCAAACACATGATAAGCCATCCTTTTAGGATTTTGTTAAAGTAGCCTATATATAGTTTTCGAGGAGATCGTATTTTTATGAAGTTGGGTCAATGTAAAGTACCGTTATAACACATTTTGACTAAAACGTGGTACAAGCCCAAATGTGAAATTTGAACTAAATCGTTTGAGCCGTTTTCTCGTAAATTAACTTTTCGCCAATTTGACCCTAAGTAAGGTAAGCAACATGATACAACAACTGATTGCAATTGACTAAACTATTCCAAACATAAAACTTGTACATAAAACTTGAACTTATTTAAAATCAAATTTTCCTCTTACTCGGATTTATTTTAGCTGATTTGTGTTTCTTTGGATTTTTTATTTATGTATCTACATATATATATGTACATATGTATGTATGATGTGTTATGTTCTAAGCTGAATGAATATTGGAGTCCCATTTATTTCAATTATTTCTTACTCTTTTACAAATACTGCACGTACAAACATTCATATACATATGTATGTACTTGCATATAACTATTTGAATAATAATATGTAAATAATTAGCTTAACAAAATAATAAAGAAGCGAACAAGGTCAAGTAGAAATGCATACAATAAGAGTCGACTTCAAAACTGAACATTTAGATCATGGTGTAGATCCAACTGGTAAAGATAGAGGTCCAAATTTACTTGATACCAATGTAATCAGACGAGTGTATATGAATCCTTGAAACAGTATTTGCAATTTTAAGCCGACAAAATAATATTTGTTACATCACCGCTAAATGGCATTCAAATGAGAAAAGGTAGTCTTTCAAACACATAGTAATGTATGCAACCACAAAATCTTATTAAGAATAAATGCAAACAATAAAAACAACGTGAAGAGTATTATGAAACGATAAATATTACATCAATAGTTTCATAGTTTTTTTTTTGTAATACTCAAGGTGATTGATTGTTAACCTAAAACGTAAATGAACACTGGCAAGGGTACCAAAATACTAATGAGAATTTCGGCAAAAATAGTATTGCCGCATCGGAACTTAAAGCATTATCTAGGCTAATCATAGTATTTTGACCATTAATAAGCATTTTGACTTTCATTTTATATATCGGTACATCTGTATGTATGCATGTATGTATATGCGAATTAAAGTGTTAGATGATGAAAGCATACTTATCAAATGTTAATCTAGATACAAGAATGCGTTATACATATTTATATATTTAAATACATATGTACTTATATTTAAAAAAAAAGTGATACATATTGTAAATAAGTACTTTCGTTTGTAAGCTGAATTCTCAAATTATTTGAATAAACTGTCAACTCAGATACAATAAAATGAAGTGCTTACCTCTGCAACAAAAAAATCTGTGTTCATATTACATATTATTAGAGATTCCGTCATATAAATGAATTTGTGATGAAAATACATACGATTCAAGCCAAAGAAGAAGTAGGGGACTTACCACGATTCACTGAAAGTCCCGAAAGCTCCAGGTCCACTGACTCTTCGTTGATAATTTTTAACATGCATTGCAAAATGGTATTTATTTTTATGTTTTACAGTACTTATGTTTTCTTTTAACAAATTAGAAACTATTTGGTATAACTATATCAATTGATCGACTTTTGCCATAGGACTCATTTGCTATGTTGGTGGGCACAATATATTATAAACTCTCTAAGATCCAGCTAATAAACACGATTAATGCGATTGTATTAAGACTCTCTGAAAATATTCTTTTATGTACATAGAATGCGTAGTGAATAGACATTACATCTTTTGGTCACCTATAGATATAATGTAATTGAAATCATATTCATATTCATATGTAGTATGTATGCATATATGTATGTACATATAAATTTGTTTCTATCACTTATAGGCACAATAAGAGACTTCCTGAACTATGGAACTTTTTTATTTTGATTATGTACATAAGCACTTTTTAGATAGTGAAACAATATATGTGTATATTCCTTTTTATTTTAGATTAATGCACTAACAAATTAAGTACATCGTCGGATTTTTTTAAAATATATAGTTCCGATTGCACTATTTTGACCTTGTTCCGACAGTATATTTTTTAAGGAAACTGATTACTCTCACTATCCAAATTACATATATGTAAATAGTTTCAACTTTAGTTATATAAGTTTTTTCTTTTAATTAATTTTTGTAACAATATTTAATTGGTGCATAATTTTATTTACAAAGCGATTTTATTAATTTTGCACAGGTACTTTGCGTAGGATTACCCTCAACTGAGTATTACGAACTGTAGTTGATTATGTAATTCCTTTCATTTTTTATTGACCGACATTTTTGTACGAATACATACGTACTATCCCCTTCACTCAATTTGTAAGCGCCTTGAGAATTGCTTCTTCTCGTCACCTACATTTTACATATTAATATTAATTTTACGTCACAATTCAAACAAATTATGTCACTTAACTTGTAATGTAAGCACTCCAAACTAAAAACGTCTGGCTTTATTTAACACCAGAAAATCAAATACTTCTAGCATTATTTTATATATTTTATTATATGAAGATCGCACATTCGTGGTATTATAACTTTTGTTTTGATTATTGCATATGAAGTTATTGCGTCACAAAAAAAACATAATTTGCTTGTGACAAAAGAATTTGATCGAATTTTAAATACGAACTAAATATCCGCTGTGCCCATTTCTTAGTTTTAAACATCTTTATTATAAATTTCTTGAGAAAAAAACCTTAAAAAGTCTTTACAGTGTGAAATACACACACAATTTGAATAGTGGAAGGTTCAATCCTAAGAATAAATCAATACGTTAAGAGCATTTAACGAAGGATTCTTCCTTAAATGAGAACTTTTGCAAAGCTTTTTTTGTGGGAAAAGTTGAAACAAATTGAATGACTTTACGAGTACAGTGAAGAGCTTAATTTAGGACATTTCCTGTTATCCCTTAAACTTTTTGAATAAAAATTTAAATTTCATACTTACATATATAATTTAAAAAACAGCATTAAAACGGCTACTCGTGCTTTTAGAGACATTCAAAATAGTGTCAAGACTGGGGTAATGACAATTTACCAAACGTCTGTTTCAAATCAATTTTCAATCTTTCTTTCTAAAAACAACAGAGTGACCCTGTTTTGGATACCAGACCACTTGGGAATAAAGGCCACAGAAGATGAATTAGCAAGAAAAGGGACAACGGAACTCTTCATAGGCCATCCCATCCTATTCCAGAGGCCTATGAAAATAGAATTCAGGAGCCTAAGCTCTAAGTTCTGCAAAAAGTGATTCGCAAGCCCTTAGCGACGTCCAAAACGTCTTGCACATTTGTATTTATGTTGTGATATCCTAGGCGTCACTAATCAAATTTTTTATGAACACGTACTAAACCAGTTTTATTTTGTTTAATTCAATTCTGTCTATGTGGTTAAGATCTTCGAAGAAGTATTTACCTTAGGATTTCCTTGTCAAACCCGATAAGGCAGGAAAGGTACATAGAAGGTGTATCATGGCTTTCTCCTCTTCCCCGTCTCTACAGTTTTTAAAGTAATCATTGAAGGTACCAAGTTTTCTGTACCAATGTCTGCCAGACAATTCTCAACTATCTTTCTTACATTTGTCCTGTTGACAGAAATAGGTTAGGTTTAAACTGGCTGCCACCCATTACCAGCACACTTAGATAATTTTTTAAAAATTAATAGGTCTATTACCATATCAATAAATGTGAAACCATTTGCATCATATGATTCTCCATATCTACTAGTGCTACTACTCCTAATATCGGTGTTAATATCATCACCAAAATCATTAATCCAGAGGTCCCTAAATGAAGTTTTCTTTTGTTAAATAGAGTAGTGCAGGTGCGGAAATGGTGGAGAATAGATTCTTCTTCCTCTTTATCTATCTTTTCTGCGATGCTATCTAAAAACATATAGAAAAGCTATAATCCGTTTGGAAAAGATCGTATGATACCCTATCCACCCTATTATGCAGCCCCTTCGAAGTGGACGTGACCGCACGTAATTTTTTTCTTAAATTACAACGATACAATATTTTATCAAAATCGGTTTATTGATAAAAATGGCCCCGACCAAGAGCAGCAGAGAAAGAGGGAGTGGCTGAAAAGGTCAAAGAAACCCTGTGAACTTTCTGGGACAAGACGAATAAGCGTCGTCTTTAAAATAAGTGCTTTCCACCATATGAAGTGGCTACGTGGGAAATGGCCAGAGCCAGAGGCACCCGCCGTAACGTAAACGTAAAATATGGAGGTCTGTCGCTTAGATCTTACATACTCTGTATACACATATGTAAATACATGTACAAACGTGCATGCATACCTTCATTTAATTTATGGGATGACTTCGGCATCACCATTACTATCAATATTAAGACTGAGCCCAGTAAAGTCTTAATTATGGTATACTGGAAACGAATTGGAATAGATTTGCGAGAACCTTGGCGCGGTTAATGTTTTATCGCCATTATGTTGATGGTGTAGGTCCTGGTTAACTCCGATCCGGCTCGCATGGCCTCACTTCCAAAGGCAACCATGGCATCCTTAGGTGACTGCACACACGAACATTGATAGGGGCTTTAAACGGGGACCCAACAGCAATAAATATAACAAACAAAATAACAAGAAAAGAAGAAACACAAAAGAGGAACGAACCCCTTTCTTAGGACCTCTTATAAACGAGACCGAACCCGGGAAATAGTACCTTATACAAACGAGTGCTAGAGTGACTGGAACGGCAATGTTCCAAACACCGTCTGGGCTGATCCGAATATTGGAATCAATGTCAAAACGTTTGAGGGCAACCGGAATAATCCACCTAAAGATTGTAGTAGATAAGATGGAGGACGGGGAAAGCGCAAAGAATCAAAGGTGAGAGGAGAAGAAAAGAACGATCGCAGCAAGACGCTGAAGAAACCGAGAAAGCCAGATGCCATGGTGATCGCTAAATAGGAAAAACCTCCTAACGAAGAGCAAAAGTTACGGCTGAAGTCCCCCCTATGATAAAATGTTCACAGTGGTTCTGTGTGAAGCAGGGATCAGACGCAAGAGGTGGTTTTAGTGGATTGAGTTTCCACAAACAGGTTTTCGATGCTTTCTTACAAAAAAAAACTCAACAAAGATAAACTGGAGTAGAGGACAGACCTTACATGAACAGTCCCAAAATAACGAATTCTCACGAAAATCTACGAAAAGTCAACAAAACCTGTTCGAGTTCGCAAAAGTTTCGTAGATTTTCGTAGAAGAGAGCGCTCACAAAAGAGTACAAAATTTCCCCATGTAACGAGTTTTAGTGCAGGGAAGAAAGTTTTTGTTTTTTGTGTATTTGCATACATTTGCTTTTCACGTCTATAATGTGGGCGAATTTCGTAGATTTCGCGTTTGTTTACTTTTTTCTGATTTTACCACTCTTTCAGAGAATGTTACCCCCACTCCTTGAAATTTTACAATCTACGAATTTTGGTGCAGAAAGTACGCGAACAGACCTATTATCATGGGAATGATCGTCATACACACGAAAATATGCTTCATTCGCATGAAAGCAGTTTTGACGGACGAGGAACGCTAAAATTCAAAACATAAGCGATCGTTTTAGCTGTAGGTCGACACGGATGAAATCGTTGAAGGAGTAAGTTTTGTATGATGTTCCCAAAGTAATTAGTGGTTTGCATAACTCTTGAGGAAGTGCATTTCTTGCTCCTATTAATTATCTCCTTTATTTTAACGACTTCTTTCGGTGGGCGTCATTGGGAAATTATGATGTATTGTGAGTTGTTACATTCATTCATAAAACCATTAAGTGATTTCCTCAACAGACATACCGAAAAATGCATATATCCTTTCCTTCCTAACAATGATTAAACTATCATCGCAAAAATTGCACAGTATTCATACATTTAATTGAATTCTTCGCTTTGCGCATTATAAGAAATCACACATTTCATTAGGATCAGATTCCGACAACAACAACAAAACCTGCATGTGCACCACTTTAAACTCCTTCGCACTCTACTTTCCGTCTTCCGCATGGTGTTGACTCTAGGACAATCTGCGAAAAATGTAAAATATGTATGGAGGAATGAAAAAAAATTTTAAAATTGAAACGTTTTGAGAAAAGAACAATTATTCTTCCGCCGAGATTTATGCTCTGAAATGGATTTACGGTGCATTTGCTTTGTGCTCAACCCATCTCTTTTCAACCCACGTAATATCTACCCATCTCAGCCGACATGACGTTCATTCCCATGATAATGTAGCCAGGCACTAAAGAAGGAATTTGTAATAAGTAAATGCAACTATGGTCGAATTCGATTGTCGTATACGAGTTAAAGAATTGGGGTGAATATCCACCAAGAAATATTAGGTTGGATACATACAGCAATAATAAAGATATACCCAATAAAGTATATACATACATATATGTAGGTATATATTCGTGATAGTAACAATATTAAAAACGAAAGCCATGACATAGTCCGAATGTCACCAGTTTTTGGGCCTTAGATTTGATATCTGGGCTTCTGAAATAGAAGTAGTACACGTGTAAAGATTTTTGAAATCCACCCACTCTTTCATAATTTCACAAGGTATTACTTATGAAATCGTGAAATTTCATTAAAATAAAGTATTTAGATATTCGAATTGTCTATAATTCGTCCATGCATCAATTTACTTTACTACTTTTAAAAGGCGTTTTCATTAAAAAAAAAACCGACTTTAATGAAATTTAGCATGGATTTTCACAAAATTCGAAGATAATTTGTAATTCAATAAAAATGTCGCGCGGCCACGGGCATTCCATAAGGGCTGAATAATAGGGTAATTTTAATGTTAACGCATCTTGGATTAAAAATGCACCATTTTTGAATTCTTGGAATTTTACCATTATCAAATAATACTATAATAAACTGTTTCTTTGACATTTATGCAACTTAAAATTGAATTTACTTATTAAGTAAATATTTAGTGTGGGTATCGTAGCTCAAGTGGTTAGTGCGTTGGATTACGAAGCAAAGTTACAAATTTCACTCCTAGACAACATCTAAAATTACTTTCCGACTCCACGTCTTGAAAGCGTCTGACATCCGATAGTACAACTGTCAAGAGAAAGCTTCTCAAGCACAAAGATACCCCATTAAACAGTAGGCCACTTCCATTCGTGTAAAGAATACAACATGCTCAACCCGAATGGCTTCGAGAAGCTAGCCCCATCCACCTGTCGCCCCAAACATTTTTTTTTATTATTATTCAGTAGGACCCTTCCATTCTCTGAGTTCAATAAGGACCTGTTATGGCAAATATTTGTGTTTTTGGTAGCGTTAAAATGAATTAAAAAATAACAATGAAGTGTCGCATTTGGAATCTCATTTGGTAGCGTAATATTTTCCCCGAATTATTCAATAACAAATACAATAAATGCAAATTGAAAACGACACACGGACGCAAGGGGAATATTTTAATCATTTAAAAATATTTATTATTTAAAAGACTATTTTCTGATGTTAACAAAATGCACTTATGTAACATTTCAACTATATCGTACAAAATATAAAACGTAACAACATATCGGTAAATAGTGATGTGAGTCAACAGTAAGAAAAACAAATTTCAATTTAGTCTAGTAGTGAGATTCTAGTTTTTGTGTTACCTAATTATTAAAAAAAAAATATAAAACTGAACCAAAATCTTTTATCTTGCAAGTTATTTATATAAAAAAAATGTCTTTTAAGCTTCATTGCATTATGGAACAAAAAAGATATTTTATTTTATTATTTTCTTACATATATTGTCGTTTAATGTGCTGTACGCACTTTTCGTGTTAATAAACCACTTGGGTCCTTGCAATAGACTAGCAATAAATTAGTTATCTACATATTCAAAGAGTATACTAAACAAAACAATCAACTATTGTTTTCATTGACAAATATTTCAATAGCACTTGTAGTTTTAGTTCGAACATTGTCAGTATTCATTGCCATTTTGTTCCTTCGTTTCAAATCCATTAGTTGCTTTCTTTGAGCTTCGCGCTTCAGAGCAGCAGCAGACATATTTGCTACTCCATTGTTTCCATTCAGATGATTATTTCCATTTACTATGGGAGATGTCTTCTGTTTGGAGTTTGTCGCTTTACAAACGCTGGAAACTTTTTGTGGTTTTACCGCGACTATCCCAGGCGATTTCTCTTCGGTTTGTTTCTGAAAAAATGGAAATTATTTATATACTATATACATATATACACTTACATCTATTTTTATACGATAGATACGTTCCCGAAGAATTGGTGTAAAAAAAATGTTTGAATGAACATACGTATATGGAAAAACAAAAGATTGGTTTCAATCGAGCACTAGTTGAAATTTTCCAGCTCGTAAGGATCATTAGGATGATATGCAGACAAAATGAATTTCTTATTTAGTTTACATGAATTAAGGAAAAAACCAAAATAGTCGATTCGTGTTATTACATCTTTTGCAAAAAGAGAACTAAATTCTGTTTTTGATTTATATAATTATTCACCAACTATTGTACTGCAAATAGCTAAATACATATATATATATATATATAACTAAGCTACTGGCAGAAAATAGAAAATAGCTCACACAAAACAGTAGTAACATTAAAATTAATGTAGCTGAAGAAGAATGCTATGGAAAGCTTACTTAAATACTTAACTTAAAAAAGGTACAATGAGACAACTGGGGCAACATTTGCAGATGATACTGCTGTTCTTGCTGTGGGAGAAACAGTCGAAGTAGCGACGAAAAAGCTACAGAAGGGAGTGAATAATATTTCAGAGTGTAGTTGCAAATTAAATTAAATGATCTAAAGTCGGTCGGTCAACTTTACGAATAAAAATATTCAACACGTTCCAGTATTTATAAATAATACTGAAGGAGAATATGCAAACACAGCCAAATATATAGGTATGACACTAGATGCAAAACTTCGCTGGAAAGTGCATGCAAAGAGGAAAAGAGAACTAAATCTGCGCTATAGTAAAATGTTTTGTCTTATAGGGAAATACTCTTGTTTGTCTAATTACAATAAATTACTTCTTTATAAGCAAATTCTAAAAATTTACAAATTTATAGAAAATACAAACTTTTCAAAATAAATACTACGGAATGTAGTAAATGCATCGCGGTACATAAGAAACACTGAGCTGTATAGAGATCTAGAAAATTGAGATGATTGAAGATGAAGATGAAATAAGTAGCTAATAGACACAAACTTAGGCTTCTCAGTCACATCAATTCAGAAATGACGGTAAAACAAAAATTAAATAATATTAAAAAAATAAGTAATCTTCAACAGACGAATAATTGTCATTTATATATATGTATGTAAGTGATGAACGACAAATCACTAACATGTCTGACGACTAGGTGCAATATTTGGATGGCTGACTCTTCCGCAAGGTATACGGGAGAATGGGTGAGTGGGTAGAAGTCTCCACACTGAGAAGATTACCACCACCCAGCGTAAAAAAAAAATGCATGTAAAAGGAAAAATCGCGTACAAAAAGCTCGTGCAAAAATAGACCCGAGTGTATTTCACCTTCAAAAGCCTGCTCAACATACCAATTTCCAATCATTTTTCTTCAGTTCTTCGATTTCTGCAAATATGGAATCTATGTGTACCACTTGTAAATATACCATATCCCAAAAGCCCTGTAGGTCCTCTATCGTTGTAGGAAATGCGTCTTCTGGTGATCGATTTAAATTGTTATGACATAATCCTATAAAAAGAGTTATTTTTATTTCAAGCTTATTTTGAAAAAAAAAAAGTAGCTGAAATCGATTTTGAACCTTCGAATTGCTTCATCTTTTGTGAAACTAATAGGCGTGCTTTTCCGGAAGCTGATCTGAGAAGCCCAAACACTTCTTCTGATATATCTACATTATTCTAAAAAGATTTTAAAGTTAGACCTGAAGAGTAGCAATTTATTAGATATTACATTTAAGGAGCATATATACTTCTCTGCTCGATGCGCCAATTCCAATAACCGACTTTGCTCTTGTCTTAAAATTTCAAGAAAATAATTTCCATCTTTTTCAATCATTTTTGAGCCTTTGTTCATGAGTTCATCATTGCATTTCTCAGGAGCTAATAATAACGATTCGGCAGACGTTTCTGTCGAACTTTTATTTTCGTGTTCACCTTCATCAATATCATCTTTCGGGCCAGGCTTATTATGAATGGCTTGTGAACCGAGGGTACTGTTATTAACATTAACACTAGTAATATTTGAATGTGTATTGTAAGAAGATTTTATGTACGAACGCTTGGGAGAGATTGGTAATTGTGCCCTAAACTCTTGACTTAAATGTCGCAAGACAGGAAGATCAATTGTATTGTCAATCAAGTGATCTGTAACATCTATACCAGCGGTAGTATTGCTTGAAGAACTGATTGACTCATTTGGGTTTTTATTGCATTCGTTTAAATATCTACTTGAAGAAAGTTGTTGATATTTTCTACAGAATTCCGTTTGTGTGTTTGAAGATCTCTCGTTGAGAATAGTGTTGTTAGAGTTTTTTGATTTTATTTTCTTTGGGCTGTAGAATACTTGGGCAAGAGCACCCGGACCATATAGTCTTTCAACTCGTTGCTGTATAAAACTCTGTTGTGGTAAATACTGTGAATCAACGACATCTACCATATTAACTGTATCGTTGCTTCCAATGCTGCCATTTAAATACTGATTTGAAGTCATGGTTATTTTGCTGTTTTTAAGAGTTTTGTTGCCGGGAATTAAAATTGGTGGTGCCAATGAAGTATTATTTTTACAATGGTGAATACTGTTTGTTGAGGGCCTTATAGGAGATACTTCTCTTGATTTATTAATGTCTTGTCTGATTTTTGAGTCGTAGGTAGTTAAATTTGAGTACCCGTTAACGCAGCAAGCCAAGTTTAAATAGCTGGGTTTCTTTCCAGGACTTGTAATTATGTTTTCAGCTGGTGTTACAATGGTATGAATATGACCAGAAAAAGGATCGAGGTAGGTAGTAGTGTTCTGTGATAGTTGACAGCGCTCCGTAATTTTTGCTGTAAATTCCAGCGTTATATCCTTTGCCGATGAAGGAGTAGCAAAATTTAAGCTTCCACTTGTATCTAAAATAAAAATAAAGTTTTAATATTTTATATAAATATTAATCTAATTACATAAGAGTTCATTTTAAATCTACCTTTCTTAACATCACGTATGAAAGACAATGAGAGAAAAATAAATAACAAGAGTACAAAAATTGATTAAAGGTCACCAACGATAATTGATCTTTAACACCAACAAAAAAGGCTACAAACATATGTACATATGTGTGTATATATCCGAATTAAATAAAAACTGTGAGTTTATCCTTGTCTCTAACGAAAATATGAATACGCAAATGAAGTGAGATAGAGCTCTGCAGAGGACGCCTGCGTTTAGTCGTATTCTTCTTGAGTGAATCGCCAAGAGGTTGGGGGGGTTCGGCTGATAATAATCCAGATAAAAAGTACTAAGTTGTTCTATTAGCGCTGGAATTTTTTTGTCCCATACCTACCCACTTACCCCCTTGGAAGTAGGACCCATGTCTCATCAGCTTAAGGTTTATTCAGTAGAACAGAAGTAACTACTATTGTCATGTTTGGAGGATGTCTCTTGACGACCATATCTTTGCAGCAAGTTCAAGTACTAAAACTTAAAACTGGCATTGAACTTGTAAAATTGTGATTTGGCATTTCCATCATGTACATATGTACATATGTACATACATACTTGGCAGTGTTCGAATTTTTTCACGAAACCTATACATACTTGCCCTATAGTAATAAAGTGCACGACTGGGTCGTACGTACTTGCACCGTAATGCTATAAGTGTATAATTTTATCAGAATTAAAGTCCAAGTCTTGCTCTTCCAAGTAAAGTAGGCGTGGCATTCCGCGTTTCGATGGAATAATAGTCATAACATTGTAGAAGTTTACTCAATGTTTTGTTTTTATAAAAATGCCCATAAAAAGTGGGCGTGGCCAGATAAGGTGTTTGAGTGAATTATAGAGAATTTTAAGGCATATTACTTTGCTTAAATAATTTTTTTCAATTTCTAGTAAAAATTTTGAAAAAAAAATAAGTTTTATAAAAGTGGGCGTGGCATTGCAAAATTTGGTATGCCATTATTTTGCACTTGTCTTATAACCTACAAATAATAATTTTTAGCCCAATCGCCGAACAAATACCCGAGAGATAGCTGATTTTCAATATTACCGTTATTCGAATTTTTCGTGAAAAACGTGGTATGCCACCTCATAGCATATGCCCAAACTAACCCACACATCAAATTTTATCGAAATCGTTAGAGCCGTTTTCGAGAAAATCCATTTTAACTGAAATCGGCCTTAAGTTAAACTACCCTTAATTTTGAGGTTAGAATGAAAATTCAAATTTCGCCTCTAGGGAATATCCCACAGACCCTATATATGAAGTTTGAAGTAAATCCGTTCAGCCGTTTAGGCTGTAGTCGAATATACAGACAGACAGACAGACTGACAGACAGACAGACAGACAGACAGACAGACGGCATTGGCGGACCTACTTTTTTGGACTTCTCCATTATAGTAATGTCAAGTTTGATTAAAATCTCGAGTTCCAAATTTTGCACGAATACAATACTTGCCCTATAGGTATAGGTGCAAGTAAAAATGTAACAAGTCACGGATGTAGTCGATTGAATGTTGAAAGATACATACAGATGTAAGTAATAATGGTTACAGATTATAAATACATACTATAGTATAACTCAAAATACGAAAATGTGAAAAGGAATATGTTATGCCATGAAAATTAGGTTCATTGTTCAGAGTGTTCTCGAGAAAATCGGGAATTTTTTTTAATAAATCGGCTAAAAGTATAATACCGTTTTAAGCGATTTTGGCCAATAACATGATTATGCCATCTTATAGCATACTTTATAAATGCATACTATGTATGAAAATAAATCAATATCGATTGAGCCGTTTTCGAGAAAATCGTATTTAGTAGTAAACTTTAAGTAAAGGATTGTAGCAGTTTTGACCAACAACGTTGTATGCCGTCTTAAAGGGTTTTAAAAAAACAAGTTTTAATACAAAATTTACCGAAAATCATTGGAGCCGTTTTCGAATAAACCCCCCGATTTTACAAAAAGTACCGTTATACTCAAATTGGGCTAAAAATTTGAAAAACGATTTTATAGAATTCTTTAATCTAATCTGAAAATTTAAACAAAATTGTTAGAGCCGTTTTCAAGCCCATATCTACACTTTTAACCATATTGGTTGTAAGTACAATTATAACATATTTTGGCCAAAACGTACGCCATCTTATTACACATCTCCAATCTAATCAAATTTGGAAATTTGAATGAAATCGTTTTCTCGCAAAATGACTTTTAGTAAAATGGGCTATAAGTAAAGTACGGTTATTACCAATTTTGGTAAAAGGCATAGTTTAACATTTTATTGAAATAGACTTGAATATGAAATTTAATTAAAATTGTTAGAACCGTTTTCGAGAAAATCGTCTTTTTGTGAAATTGACCTTAAGTAAAGTACCTTTAATATTAAGACTAAAACAAAAGTTTCAATTTCGCCGTCTAGGCTGTAGCTTAGTGCACACACAGACGGTATTGGCGAACCCAATTTTTTGGACTTCTCCATGATAGCAATGTCAAGTTTAGTTTGTTTAAAATCTTGAGTTCCAAATTTTGCACGAATACAATACTTGCCCTATAGGTATAAGTGCAAGTAAAAAATGTTACACTATATATGTTGTGCCAAATAAATGGTGTTTCCGTTCCGTTATAACTGTGAATGCGATTCACCGCGAATGTAAACTACTAATGCGAATTCGCAATGGAGTCATACTAAAGACATGAGTTGTCTAATGCATGGTCCTCTTATTCACAATGTTGCGCTCATTCAGTGCTATGAAATCGAATTCGCCACGCAATAGCTACGACTCTAACAACAACAACTTGTGCTGCTATATACCAGCCTCTTCCGTTGGCTGCGACTGCGACATGCCACCTTGTGAACTAGTTTACACATAAAAACTGGAAGAGACGTTCTGCAGGTAATGTGCAAAATGTATGAAAAATTAAATTGTGACTCAAGAACTGCTAAGGCAATATCGGGTTCTCAAAAAATAATTTGATGTCCCAAATAAGTTGCTTTACAGACAGTATATTTATTCTGTTGAACCTAAGTGAAAATCTAATTGCAAACGTTTTTGGAGCTTTATCAATAACAAAAGGCACTCTTATGGTATTCCCAACTGTATGTGTCTTAATAATGTCTCTTCCAATCTTCCAATCGTTTGATTATTTGTAATATGTTCACTAGTCACTTTCAGTCTGTCTATACTTGTGGTACACCTACTTTACAAGTAACAAATGATATCTCATCATATTGTAAATGTTAAGAACTTTCAGTGTACAATCTCAGAGTTTCGATTAGCGCTGTCTTTATTCAATATAGATGAAAGTCCTGGTATCAATGGCATTCCGCAAATTTTACTACATAAGTGTACGCATGCGTTTTCTGTACCTCTCTCCTTTAATTTATTTCTACATAAGGGATCATTTCTAAATATTTGGAATAATCACTTTTTACGTTTAACAAATTTGTATTTTGTGATAAGTGTAAACAAGTAAAAAAAAAATTATCTTAAATTCTTTGTTTATAAAAATCAGAAAACAAAAATAATTCCGACAACAAACAAAGGGTTAAATCCGTCCTTAGGTTTCGTGTTCTTTCACAACGAATCGTTCAGATGTGGGCTATTTCAAGACCATGGTAAGGTTTTAGTACCAGCGATATGCAAGTATTGCTTAACCTTTTATTTTTATTTAGTAATTTAAGTGAGCGAATACCATGCTGTTTAAAAATCTATACGTACTAAAAACAGCATATCGATCGGTGGCTTCAAAAATGTATTTATAATGCCAATGTATCCATCAGAATTCAACGTTCCATCACTGATCCCCAGATCACAAAATTAAGTGGAAACTTGTTTCGAGAAACAACACAGTGTTGCTTCTAGTTTTAATTCACTCTTCGGCGTACGTTAGAAATGCCATCTGATTGATGTTGATTTATTTTGGACTCCTCTGAAAAAATTACTCTTTTCCAGTCATCCTGTCACATGCTCATGTTCTTTTTCAAAACACAGGCTAGCATCTTTTTTGTTAATGTAGATTTTTTTCCAAGCCGGCTGCTAGCTCCTCTCAATCTGCCCTGGAACGACGACTAGGTTCGGCAAGAGGACAAGGTAGGAATCGAACCGTGGTAAGGAAGGAATGCCTCTTGCAGTCCGCCTCAATCGCGGACGATTCCAGACCTCGCGCGATCGAACTTGGCAAAGGTTCACAGCCTAAACCCGAACCGACCGCGTGTAGTTCCACTGCCGCAGAGGACGTACCTAGCGCAGGGAACTCCAAGGGAGCGGTCAAAGGTCTCTTCGGTAAGAGGGCGGAAAGCCTCTTGCCATCCACCTCTACTGAAGCCACTAGAGGCCGCCCCAAAAGAGGTAGAAATGAAGATTCGATATCGCCACCGGTCGGGAAAAGCAGCAAGAAAGCTAAGCTGGCGGACAACCCCACTCCCAACCTTCAGGTGGCGATTGTCGATTTTAATAGCCCCGAAAAAAGACTAACGAAGGAATAATGGAGGCTGATGGAGCTACGGATCTTGGAGGGTGTTAATGACTCCATTGTCAATAACAAGGGATCCTCCCCCCTCTTCGAGCAGCTCACCACCTTCAAAGGGTTCAAACTATTAAGGTGTGACAACGAGTTCACCCTTAATTGGCTCAAATCCTTCGTGTCTAGTACGCAGGCTCCATGGGCAAACGCCGACATTCGACTAGTCGAAAAGAAGGACCTGCTTGAGTACACCAGACCGAAGGGGCGCATTTTGATCCCTGGTCCTTATATACCCAGAGAAAGGATTGAGAGAAATCTCCGTCACCTCAATCCCGAGCTTTATAGCGATAACTGGGAAGTAATAGAAATGGGCGAGCACTCAGAGCATGGAACGGAGATAGTGGTTCTTCTTAACCACAATTCCATGCCTATGCTCAGAAGGTACAGCAACAAGGTGCGTACCGGAATCACTCGCTGCAAAGTCCGTCCCTTTTTCGACGGTGCAGCGAGACGGAACAAGGATGCTGGTGCTAAGGTAAGACAATGATGAAGATTGTACAAATTAACCTCCACCATAGCATTGCAGCTAGCGCTAACCTCATCTATTTCTTAGGTACCAACAACATAGATGTTGCCTTAGTGCAAGAGCCATGGATCTCCCGTGGCAAGATCAACGGGCTCGGACATAAAGACTTTGCCACGTATAGCACGACTCCATGTAGCGCAGATAGTAAGAACAGAACTTGTATAGTAGCCAGGAGACATATTTCTTCTGTCTAACTATAGTGACATGGACCACACGGTGATAAGGCTGGAGCGGAGGGGGCTTTCCCCACTGATTTTATCAGCCGTCTACATGCCTTACGACGCAATCACCCTCCCACCATCCTCATTAACCCGCGAACTTGTGCAGAGGGCAAGGGACGAAGGATGGGACCTACTCATGGGATGCGACGCTAACTCGCACCATGTACAATGGGGCAGCAGTGATACCAACCACCGCGGTGAGTCCTTATTTGAGTTTATTATTGAAAGTAGCCTAATAATAGCCAATAGGGGTAGTGAACCTACCTTCGTAGTTAGAAATAGGCAAGAAGTAATAGATATAACCCTAGCAAGTAATTCCAGTTCTCTCTTAATTGAGAATTGGAAAGTTCTGGAGGTGGAATCATTCTCTGATCACAAGATTATTGAATATGTCCTTCGGTCCTCCTGTGACTCTTATAAACCATATAGGAATCTCAGGAGAACCAACTGGGACGTCTTCAATAAAATAGTGAGTAAGAGTCGACGACGCCTTCAAGAATGTAACTTGCAGTGTCCTTCCGACATAGATGAGAAAGCCGTGGAAGTCGCTAATGTCTTCAAAGAGGCTTTTAATATAGCTTGTCCGATGACCAAAGGGAAGTGTAAGAAATCACCTCCAAGGTGGAACAAAGAGCTGGCAGACATCAGGAGAGCCACTAGGAGTCTCCTCAATGCTGCCAAAAGACCAAACTCAGATGCGGACTGGGGTCGATATAAAGACAGTCACAGAAGGCTCAAAAACGAGACGCAAAAAGCAAAGCGTCGGTCTTGGCAGAGTTTCTGTAATGACATTAACGGAACTACAGAATCTGCGAGACTTCGAAAGATCCTCTCAAGACAATCTGCGGCTATTGGATCACTTAAGGATCCCGACGGTAATTGGACTGAATCATGTTCTGAGTCACTAAAATTGCTTATTAGCACCCATTTCCCTGGGAGTGCAACTCAACCTGTCGATAGCTCAGTAAGAAATATTAACACCGAATATGAGTTACCAGCTGAATTGATTTCAGAGGAGAGAATCGAATGGGCAATAGCCTCGTTCTCACCTTATAAATCACCAGGGCTGGACGGAATCACACCGATCATGCTTCAGAGCACCTCAAGTACGGTTATTCCGGTACTCAGAGAACTATTTATCAGTAGTCTCAAACACAGACACATCCCTAGAACATGGAGAGAGGTCAAGGTGGTGTTCATACCCAAGGCTGGAAAGCCAAGCCACACCACCGCCAAAGATTTCAGGCCTATTAGCCTAACCTCCTTCATTTTGAAAACATTAGAAAGATTAGCCGATATCTACATTCGTAGCAGACTTCGTCCCGAGGTCATGTCCACAGCCCAACACGCTTATACCAAAGGAAAAAGTGTGGAAACGGCGCTACACTGCGTTGTCGGCTCTATCGAGAAGTCCTTAAAAGACAAGGAATTCACTCTCGCCGCATTCCTGGACAAACGGATGCGGTTCGAAGAACCCTGTTAAATCACAAGATTCACGATTCACTTACCACCTGGATTGTTGCAATTCTTGAGGAAAGACATATTATCGCAGAACACGAGGGTACAAAGATGGAAACTTCCGCCTCCAGGGGTACCCCTCAAGGCGGAGTAATCTCCCCGCTACTATGGGTCATTGTACTAAATGAGGTGCTGCTACAACTCAGGTACAGTGGTGTTAAGGCCATTGCATATGCGGACGACATAGTACTGCTGGCCACAGGTAGATTTCTACCTACCCTGAGCGAAATATTGGAGAACGCGCTTAAGATCCTAGTCACCTGGGCTGAGAAATGTGGACTAGCGGTCAATCCCCATAAGACCGAGCTAGTATTATTCACCAACAAAAGGAAAATTCCTGAGTTCACATTACCGTCCATTGGGGGTACTCCCCTCAAAATCTCGGATAGCGCTAGATACCTAGGACTCGTTCTTGATAGAAAAATGAACTGGAGACCTAATATCAATGAAAGAATTAAGAAAGCAACTATAGCCTTCTATACTTGTAGTAGAATATTTGGAAAGAATTGGGGTCCAAAACCTAAAATTATTCTATGGATGTATACGGCGATAGTAAGACCTATTCTGACGTATGGTTGTCTTGTATGGTGGCCGTCCGCCAGCAAGTCCACCAACTTAGCGGCCCTCACGAGGATCCAGAGATTGGCCTGCATTGGCACCACAAGTGCCATGAGAACAACACCTACTGCAGGACTAGAGGCTATCCTCAATCTTCTACCTCTGGACATTTCGTTAAAACCTCGGCAGCTATAAGTGCCCTAAGAATAAGTCAGCCTGATAGCTGGAATCATAATGCAACAGGTCATTCCATGATCCTGGAGAAATATCTAGGAAAAGTCTATACTACGGATTACCTAACTCCGTCCCTAGATTTTCATAGACCGTTTACTAGCTCGTTCCCAAGCAGGGAAGAATGGAAGGATGGCCAGCCTGCCAACACACGTTCCATCTCTATCTATACAGATGGATCTAAGATGGATGTAGGCGTGGGGTCTGGCATTTTTTCTGAACCGCTGGGGATATCTAGATCAGTCCGCCTCCCTAACCATAGCAGTGTTTTCCAAGCGGAGGTCCTGGCAGTGGCAATAGCTGCCCGTGAGACTGCGATGAGGGCAATACCACCGGAATGTATCACCTTTTTCATCGACAGCCAGGCGGCAATAAAAGCGATTACTGCTACTGAAATAAAATCCAAGCTTGTGAAGTGCTGTCGCGAAGAACTCAAGGTTCTTGGAACACAGCACAAGGTTACACTCTGCTGGGTCCCTGGACACGAAGGTATTCCAGGCAATGAGAAGGCAGACGAATTGGCAAGAAGAGGCTCTGAAGCTACGTCACAACAGGTAGACACCTCGGTGTTCATCCCGCCTTGCACATTGAAGCAAAAGGCATGGATCTTGGCCAGAAGTGAGGCCAATAGTAGATGGTCCTCCCTGGACACCTGTTTGGTCAGCAGAAGCCTATGGCCTTGCTTTGACAAGAGTAGGACCGACCGAATTATGCTAAAGGATAGGAAGTCTCTTTCCGTCCTTATAGGAATTATTACGGGGCATAACTCTCTTCGGTACCACATGAGAAAGTTAAGACTCACGGATGAAGATCTATGTCGGGGATGTGGAGACGAGGAAGCTAATGAGGATACAACCCACTTTCTTTGTCACTGCCCTGGGCTTATCCACCTTAGATTCAAATTTCTACGGCGACACTTTTTCCGTGACCTCGAAGAATTAGCGAACAGACCAATAAATTAAATTTCTAGGTTCATCAAATCAACGGGATGGTTTGGTGATCCACAAGATACTAATCAGCACTAGGGTTTACCAAGGGCAAGGGACTTTTTCCCCTTTGGGTATCACAATGGGTCTGTATTGACCTGAGTGTGGCGACGTGTTCTAGTCGCCGACCCACATACCTAACCTAACCTATGGGTATATGCAAGTAAAAACAAGAAACTTTATGGGGACCAACCCAATTATGAGGTCTATCACAATTTATTATGTTTCGAACTAAATGTAGAATATCAATCTCAATATCGTATCGATTTGAATATCATTCAAAAACTTAGATATTCAGTAGTTTTTTAAATAATTTTTTTTTTCATTTTATTATTTTTAAAAAACCAGAAAGTAGTCAAAAGACAGTTAAAAAGAGCGGACAAAACAATAGGACCACTGTAAATGTTAGGAATCTTGTTCTGATTTGCTGTTTTCTTAAAATAAACATAATTGTTTATGGAGTATCCTTTATTTTTTATCACTCCACGGACTTTTTTTTGGCAAGGACGCGACTAGTGAGCGGGAAGTGCTCGTCCATATGGTGGGCCAAGCTACTTGAATACTGATCCACAAATCTTCTTAATTTTTTTGTTTATTCGTGCGAAAAGACTCTTTTACTACTGCCCATACATTTTCTAGAGGATTGAGATCTGAAAATTGGGAAGGCCAACGCAACAGATCGATATTATGTTCTTCTAGCCTCATTTTTACCTTTTGCCCGCCTTTTTGTTTTGCTTTTGTTTTGTCCGTTACTGTATCTAGTCTAGATACATACATAGATACCCCCGGGATGGAATATAAAAATCGATTCGTGGCCCCACAGAACTGGACACATATAAAGTTTCAACTAAACCCATCCAGCCTGGGCGCCGTGGCTCAGTGGTTAGTGCGTTGGACTATGGAGCAAAAGGATCGACTCCCAGTCAGAACACCTAACAGTTTTTTTCACGACCCTACCTCTAGCGAGCGTCTGACAAACATCCAACATCAACCAAATTTCGAAAATATGGAGCCTGCTAGAAGATAGCTCCCTAGATGGTGGTGTTTATTATACAAGAATTTACTTAAACTATTAAACTGAAAACCGTTGATTGACGACAGATACTGAACTCGATTACAAAAACTCAATACAATTTTATACCTGAGACATCCGAAGAATCTGCGTCAACATCAAGGGAACAGCTTCCAATTGAGTCCACACTGCGATCCATACTTATTTGTCGAAGGATAATTATAAAAATACTTTTTCTTTGTTGACTTTAAAATGACTCTTTCTTGGTCTATAAGAAAAATTTTAAATAAAATCGATTTTTTTTAAATGCCATGTGTAAGTTGTTAACAAACAAAAAAGGTTTACATCGAACAAAATATTGTAACTAAAGACCATTAAACATTGTCGTTTTTTTTTTAAATCTACGGATTATTGTGAAACATGCCAGAAGCTTGTAGAAACATGTTTAATCCAAACTACAAAATAGCAAAGGTGTCGACGTTCAAGAAAAAAATTTGTTGCATAAATACAGGTTATCAATATCATGTTCCCAATAAATTCGTCAAATTGCACTGATTGATTTTAAATAAATTAATACAAATTAGATGAAAAATTTGCTTGAAAAAATTAATGCTGTTTGAAGTTTTTATTCCACTTCGAAATGCATGGCTCAATGATATAAACATGCTCAGAAAGACATCACCATGCACCACTCAAATGTAAGGAAATGTAAGCAAATGAGTGCAAAATATACAAAATATATTCGTTGTACTTGTCCTTCAAAAAAAAGAAAGAAAACTGTAACTTAAATTTATGAAAATATGAAAGTAAAGATACTACACATAGGAAATCAGTGCAAAGCCGAATGTATGGTCCTGAACGTAACTTATAAAAAATGCGTGGGAACTGGATTCGATCAAATGTCATAAACATTTTTCATTAGATTATGGGCGTTTGTCTATTCTCTTCCAGTGTATATGTAAGTATAGCAAAAACATGACAACAAAGCCTGAATATGGTGATATCAACTTTAAATACATTTATTGGAATATAAGTAAAAGTATATAGGGCACTGTTGGTATTAATATGTTAATATAAATTAAGGCATCTTAAGTATAAAAATGTGCAAGAAAACATGAACGTGCTTTAACATTTATTTCCGACTTACCAATAAAAAAAATAAAACTCCAATTAGTCTTCTTAATGCAAATAGAAATTGTGTCACTGGTGATACGTTAAACTCTTTCAAACTGTTTTGCAGTAATTTCCTGTTAGAATTCTGGTGTTATTGCAGACGATTTGAAACACGTATATCTTATTATAATTTGGGTCAGTTAATTAGCGTATTATGCATTTTTGAATTAAAATTTTCCATAATAAAATTCCAAGTCATGCAGAACATCCCAATACATATTTTTCTATTCGTCAGACACACTAAATCCAAAACGAAATGTCGTCAGTGATGTGTGAACTTTCAAGTACAGCCGGTATAAGAACAGTGCTACCATTTCTTTCATTTCCACTTACACTTTTTATCACATTTTAAACGTTTTTCTTTTTCGGTTCGGAACAGAGACTGAGTTGTCAAAATAAATTTTCGTGTTTATTTTACAGTTCATAGCGCTCTGCGCGTATTTCTTTATACTCTCAGACCATCCTGAGCAAAAACGAATTTGACGTTTGGCAGGAGGTAAATTAGTACAAACATAAAATCGACAACTATTGAAATTGAGCTTATGATCTTGTTATTAAATAATTAATAGTCTAAATAAGTATTTTATTATTATTTTACATGTTTAAGAAGCCCAAAGCAAGATTTTTTAAAAAAGAACAGAGCGTTCGGAACATACACTTAACGAACGCAGGCTCAGAGTGTTCAGGCTCTGTTCAAAACTATGCTCCGAACTAAAAAAGAAAAAGGCCTTTGTACAAGATTAATTCATTGGCTCAAGGCTAGGAACACTGCTTTCTAAACCAAATAACTTTCTCAGTAACGCCAAAATAAAGAAATAAAGTGTAAAATAAATACGTAAGATACGTGTAAAACTTGCCTATACTGTCTGCGGATGTTTAAAGGGAAAACACGGCAATTGTAGCAAAACAAGAATTTGGAAACATTTGATTTGAAGGTACTTTTCTTTTGAAAAGTTCGGTTTTACTTTCATTTAAATTAAAACTGTTTTAAAAATTCTGAACTAAATTTTTTTCTTTACTTGATGTTAAAATATTAGTACTTTATTATGTAAGTAGATCGCCTTTTTTATTGCAGTTACTGCAAAGATTTAGGTATATGCTGGATGGATAGGTCGAGTCGATATTGAATCGAGATTTCGACCCAGAACACCAGAGTCCAACCCAGATTGAAAACGGATGGAAAAACATATACATGCAGGCCGAGTCCAACTTGTGTCGAGTAGTCGAACTGACAGATGGTCGTTGTTTGGTTTTTTTTTCTTTTGTAGAGACAAAAAAAGAAATTTATTTTATTTCGCTCGGGTTGCCTTGCGATTTATGTGCAGGTCATTTATCATATTTTTTTTTTTTATCCCGTTTATTGATTTTACAGGTTTGCCGATAATGCTTAGCTGACAGTTCAAAGATGTTTCAAACCGAAATTCAAGTGTGGTATCACTTTTTCTGGCCTGGCTACATTCATGGGTATGATCATGATTCTCAAGAACGCTGTGGCTACACACGAAAATATGCTAAATGGGCATGAAAGCAATTTTGACAGACAAGGAACGCTGAAATTTGAAGTGGTAGGTCGCCACGGATGAAATTTATTTACAATTTCAATTCTTAAGGTATCGTTGAAAGAGTATGTAGTTTGCATAACTCTAGAAGTGCATTGTGCATTTCTTGCTACTGTTAATTATGTCTTGTATTTTAATGACTATTAGGAAATTATCATGTATTCTGAGTTGTTACATTCATTTATAAACCTTTAAGTGATTTCCGCAACAAATATGCAGAAAAATGCATACTCATGCATCCTTTGGCACAGTATTTAATTGAGTTCTTCGCTTAGCGTTTTAAAAGAAACGTTTTGAAAAAAGGGATGTTTTGAAAACGGAACAGTTCTACCTCCACAGAGATGTACATTTTGAGTCTTCCGTACGATGTGTACCCTGAGACGATCGGAAATAAATGAACAAGATATATAAAAATTGAAACGTTGTGACAAAAGAACATTCATTCTTCCGCCGAGGTTTATGTTCTGAAGTGAATTCACGGTGCATTGGCTTTGTGCTCAACTCACCTTTTTCGAACCCACGTTTATTCCCACGACAATAGGTCTGTTCGTGTATTTTCTGCACCAAATCTTGTAGATTGTGAAATTTCAAGGAGTGGGGCAAAATTCTCTCAGAGAGTGGTAAAATCACAAGTTTTTAGACGTCAAAAGCAAATACATTTGTTATTGGTAAATACAATATAAATACAATTGGTAAATTAGTGCAAAGAAATTTTCCGCACTAAAATTCGTTACATGGGCCTTTTATTAAGAAAAAGAAAATTATTTTCCAAAGCACATAAGCTGTCATTATATTTATTCGTGGATCTTATCCTGCAGTGTGTTCGTGCAATTAACAAATTTTACAGGGTTCTTTACAGCAAGTCACTGTTTAAAATTTTACCATCACCATGATACAAGTTGGAAATCGACACTTTTAGATAGAAACCTGTCGGAGTACTATGCCAATCATTTCTCCGTTGGGGAAATTTAAAGAATTCTTCGTTCAGGGCTAGTATACTTTCTTTTACTATTTTCGCATTTAATGTAGAAATGTCAAAAAAACTCCCAACGGCTAAAAAATGTAGTTTAAGCTACAACTTTTAAGTATTTGGTTTGATGTTTGCACACATATCAGATTACTGCGTACCTAATCGGAATTTCAGTATTGAATTTTCCGTTTTGTTCTGATTTCATTTTCAAAGCATTAAAAATGATAGCGTCATAAAAGCTTAAAACGAAAAAAAGTTCTCAAGTAAAATAAGAACGATAGGAAAAATCTATATCTACAAAAGTATACATATATATAAAAGAAAGTGATGTTAGTTAGTACGCTTTTAACTCAAGAACGCCTGGACCGATTGCGATGATTCGTACCAATTCGGACTGGTTTCCGGCCAAACAAGAAGAATACCCAAGAAAATTCCCGAAAAATCCCCGAAAAAGAATTATAAAGAAAATTAATTTTCCCATACATTTTGTATTGAGCGATTTTACGACAAATGTTTTTACACCAAATTTGTGTGACAATTGTTTTTGTAGCAATTTTTTTTTTCTCACATATTAAAAACGAACATGATTCCAAATGCTGGTTCCGGTATTGCCAGCGAAAAGTGATTATATAGAGGTGAGTTCAGTTCAGGCGTTTTTCTTTTTTCTCTGATTTATTTAAGAAACACGGTTGAGCACATAACACGAAAACAATCGAAAATGCAAGCCTTTAAGCTTTTAAAACACAAAGATAATATTAATACACAAACAAAACACGAATTCAATCAACAACAAGACATTGCGAGCAATTTGAATTGTTTTTGATTTTGTTTTTTGAAATCAATTTTTTTCTCCTATCAAACGTCAATTTCTTTGTGCTCTGTTTTTGCTCAGGATGCTCAGTCAATTCATGGAGAGCTAATAGAGCGCGCTCTGAGCACCCTCTGAGCGAAAAAAGGAACACGCGTAGAGCGCTCTGAGCACTCAGAGCTGAAAAGGAAACACGAACATTTTTTTTGACATCTCGGGCTCTGCTACGAACTAGAAAAGAAAAAAGCCTTTTAATGAAGTGCACATTAGGCGTTTTTCGTTCTGAGCAGGGCTCTGAACAGAGCCTGATCACACTTAGCGCGCTATGTTCAGAATGTGCTCCGAACGCTTTAATATATTTAAAAAACATGATTGAGCACATAACACGAAAACAATAAAAAATTAATCCTTTTGGGCTTCTAAAAACACAGAAATAATATTCAGGCACAAATAAAATAGGAATTTCTTATAATATTTAACTAACAACAGGACATTGGGCGCGATTTCAATTGTTTTCGTTTTTGTTTTTTAATTTTTTTTTCTCCTATCAAACGTCAAATTCATCGTGCTCTATTTTTGCTCAGGATGCTCAGTCAACTCCGAACTCAAAAAGAAACACGAACATATTTTTGACAACTCAGGCTCTGCTCCGAACTGAAAAAGAAAAACGCCTATCCAAAAGTTAATATCCGTTTGTGCTATTAATTTTTAGTTGTGTTACTTTTAAAATCAATTCGAATTCGCTGTTCATTTCATTTAAACCTTCAAGCGGTTGAAGAACCAACATATAACATAGCGAAACATTCAGCAATGGCCAAAGTTTTAATAGCAAGCTAAATCATTATCTGAGACGAATGCACAATGTCGCATAAACCTGGGTTAGAAGCTCTGAATCGCACTATGAAAGATCTGCGTAATGACGCAAAACTTTTTCGGGGTGCATTATTTTTACTTTAAGGCGATTTCCGGCAAACACTACCACGATCGACCTCTGCCGATGAGATCAATGCTTGCCTCAAATCATCGACATTGTGTCGTTATGTGAAGTAACTTCAGCTGACGACAAACATGCGAGTTGCATAGATTGATTTCGTTCCCGCCGAGTTTTTGCAATTTCGTCTCAACGAAAGAGGAGCTCATCAACAAAGTGTTTTCTAACATCATTGCTAACTACAAAAACTACGATTGGTTGAGTGAAAGAGCAATTTTAGAGGCAAAGAACAAGGATATAAAAAAAAATACGTGGCGCAACAGGTCTATGAGACCCAGGGCCTAGCTTCTTATAACCATTCGTGTTGTGCGTGTTATATCTTTACACGAATGGAAGGGGCCTACTGTTTAATGCCGTATCCGAAGGGCAGTTTGTTATTTGAGAAGCTTTCTCAGGACAACTATACTCTCGGATGTTTGTCAGACGCTCGCGAGAGGTGGGGCCGTGAATAACTTTTTTTTTTTGGTGTTCCCGACTGGGATTCGATCTTGAACCCCTTGCTCCATAGTCCAACGCACTAACCACTGAGCCACGGCACCCACAAAGGGTATGGATCACTTAAACCTCACAATTCAAAATCAAATCCCTGCATTCCTTAAAATCTTTCGACTGTGTAACAAACGAAGACGAAGCAACAAACTATCCAACTGAGTTTTTGAATCCATTGGATGTGCCTGGCTTGCCACCGCACAATTTACAATTGAACTTTGGCAATTACTTCAGAGCAAGTTGTCTATCTTTGTCCATAAAATTATCTATAGCTAACAAGTCGTTTCCTCGTAACCCCTGTAGATTTTAATGCGTTTAACATGTAGTACGCTCTTCTATCCCGTTTGACTAATCTAAATCAAATATGAAATTTAAACAAAATCGACTTGACGTAGTACCAGAGCAAATGATCGGGTGGTGTCAAGTCGATGGCACAGATTATACAGACAGACCACTTCAAGGGGGTCTCTCTATCGCACCCACAAGCTATGGCCGTTGGTGAGCAAGAATGTATGCGAAATTTGCATGGAAACTCACTAATCATCTTTGTTCATCAAGGCCACAGAACTGCCACATGGGCGCAGCCATTTTGCAGAAAATAGTGTCAATTGGAGGGGACGCTATGTCCAATAAACCACTACCAACAATTTTCTTCGTTTCGTGGTGAGCCCTATAAAAATACGTTACATTCAAAATAGCTAGATTTTAAATGTAAAGTATTTCTTAAATCATTTATACTAAATAAAATACATATGTATGTATCCTTATATCAACAAAACAATTGAAATTCTATCGCCTTGTGATTTGAAAAAGTAACTAGTTCGTTTAATATATATTTTAGATAAAATAAAAAAGAAAGAATATGTATGTTTGTTCTTGGGAAATTGATGAAACAACACGTCAATCCAGTACGAAACAATAAAACATCATATATGTACATAGTGTAAGTACATAACGAAATAATAATTACATTAATAAAATAACTATAAAAAAAAAATTCAATCGCAAAAATTTCATAGTTACATAAAACCAGTTAATTTATTTGTTTAAAACACATTGCATTTTTTTTTTAAAGAAATATCTTGTTTTAAGCTTTTAACTCCCCAAACTCCCCACTGCACTTCCAAACACACCCGCGGTGGCTAATTTGCTTTGTTTACATTGTGGCATGAGAATTTCTGACTCTCTTAAAAGAAAAAAGTGCGACAATATCTAAGTACAGTTTCGAATTCAGTACAATAAATCGAGTTGAATGGCATAAACAAAGGGGCAGGTTTCTAATATGGGAAATTCGCAAAACAAAATTTTTTTTTTAATGTAAAAAGGCATAAAAAGAAAAAAAAAAAATATTTCGGAGGAAATTAATATTACTATAAAAAAAAAATTTTCTAAATTTTGACTTTTTTCCTTTAATTTATGTTGCTATTTTGTTATAAACAATTTAAAAACGAGATAAATTAACTATAATGCAATGAGCAGTAAAAGAATAAGGCTTTTTTTTTATGTATACGAGGATTTCATACACCTGAATTCACCGATTGTTTTGTTGGTATATTTGCATCTTTATTTTATGTCGAATTAAATTTGGATGATTTTTGGTAATTTTTTTTCAGCCAACAGTGGGTAAGTGACGCGCTGCGCGCGATTCATTTATTTAAACTCTACTTTCCGTAGTGGTTTAGACGCTCACGAGACTTCGTCGCGCCGCTAAGGGTATGCGAACAACTGTCAGGCAAGCGCCCTGTTTTAAGTATCTTTATGTTAAATTGGGTATAATTAGCACTATTAGCCGACTGAACAACCGTTAGTTGTGTTAATAAGGAAGAAAACATGCATTTTCTAGTCAAAATCGAAAACTGAAAAACAATTTTAAAAATATAAAAACAAATTTCCTCTCAAAAATGTTTACACAGTATATCTTAGAATTAACCATTTTAAGTGCAAAGTCGATTTCCTATATTGGAAACCTCAGCCTAAACAAAAAATTAATTAGGTGTCTAGTATCAAAAATATTTTTATCCATTTTCGACCGAAAAATTAAACCAGCGGGGAAAAGCCACAACAAATGACATCAGAAATGAAATTCAACTCCATTTGTGCTAAGCCGATACAAAGCCAACATCGAGTTATGTCATTTTTTGTTAAAACCATAAGCATTGACTTCCTTCATTCTAACAAAATAATACATGAGCTATTTTTTGAGACTGCATATGAGCTAATTAAACTTCAAATTCTCAATTTCACGTATTCACCGATAGAAACAAAAGAGAGAATTAGGCCCCGCCCATTTCAGGGTGTTTTAGGGCAGGGGATGGAAAGACGACTATCGAGGTATAGTTAATCAATGGTTTTAGGGCAGGGGATGAAAAGTCGACTATATAGCACAGATTATAGGTTATCAGTGCTAACTAGGTACAGTTCATTAATGGTAATAGGTTATCAGTGGTAGACACCTAACGTATTTATGTGAACGTATTTATGTTGCGATTTGGGATTTATATTGACGTCTATTGTCAAACAGATTGGTTCAGAAATTTAACAAATTTCTAGAATTTCTGATTTTTTTTAAATTAATATTATCGTTTAAAAATTGATAGAATTGAAACAAAAGAAAAACAAGAACAAACAAATTTTATGGTTGCTAGAACTGCAGCTTTCAGCCAAATTGTTGGAGAAAAGCAAACTAATTTAAATTTTACACGGTCAAATTTTACTTTAAAGGCACGGATTACTTCGGATTATACTTTTATTATTTTTATTTGTTGCTGGAGACGTCTTACTCCACTACCAGGTTTTTAATAATGATCAGGGAATCCACCTGAAGTCGGCTACACTTGTACAATAAATATTATTTCTAATGAGACGCAAAAAGCGCTCACTAAATGAGTGTGCTCAACAAAACTAAATTTTAGTGTTTACAATAGAGTGGTTACAAAATCTTTGTTTTTTGTGGCTACACAAAGAAACTACATGATCAATTATTTTTATCTCAATCCCTGGTGGTTTTACCTTAACAATAAATTCTATTTTAGAAATGTTCACTCATTTTAATATGAAAAAGAAATTGGTTAGTCTGTGTGCTAAGGTTAAACGTTTATAAATTTGGCATTTAATCAACTGGCGGAACATTAGGCATTTTTGTTTATTTCGGAGCATAACTCTGAGAGCTTAAAACATAAACAAAAATGCTACATATATTTACATACTCCTACCACATTGTCATAAACTCAAATTTTGATGTGAAAAGTTTCCTAGTGGTTATGTTCTGCAACCATCTTTCAGAAATCTAATGAAATATAAAAAATGTCAATTTAGTAAAAAATCTGAGAATTATCAATCTGAACACAAAATCAACAAAAAAAAAAAAAACAATCCGTCAGGTTAGTGGAACCTATTCACAAAGGACGAAAGGATTTTTTTTGACTCTTATTGTTGCTGGGATAGTGAGAGGTTTTCATATTTTCTAATCTTTATTGGATGTTTTTTGAACGATTGGGTGAAAATATAAATTAAAAACTGAGAAACTCACAAATAAAAGTATAGAAATACAACAGTAAATCAATTTACTTGCTGTGAAAGCACTAAATTGAACAAAATAATTTTTTGTTCGAACTATTTAGTACGTAAAAAAAATCCTCTGAAGTATTGACATAGGACTAACAACCTGAACCACGAATGTCAAAGTAAATACAGTCCGTCAATCCTGTCTGAGCAGGGTCGTGTGAATACCGTATTTAGTAAAGGAATTGGAAGAATTGCAATAAATCCGAATCTGAAATAACTGGACAATTTAAATTGGGAATGACAATGACGTATAAATGCCGCTAACAATGAATTTTACGATGAATTGAATTACTGAGGGTTCCGTTCAGGAAATGATCTAACGTATCAAAGTAAACCAGTACAATTGTTCAACCGGCTGAACTTAATGAATGACATATAATTTGTCACATCGCGGTTGTACTTATTGCAGCTGAAAGACAAATTTTAGTGTTTATTGAAAATGATTTTCGCATATTCACATACCTTGGTAAATTACAAAAAATATCAGTGGATAATATTACTAACTAGATTTTCATTATAGCCACCGTGTTATTTAACAAGCATTGGTCGAAAGTCTCATTACTACTCGATCCATAAAAATTCCTCTCAATTTTCACCGAAAAATGTACGGGATAGTAAGAAGTCTGTGCTGGATGAATTGGCCACATTATTAAGTAATTCGCACAGGAGTATTCAAAAGATTACGACCCACAATGCATGCCTCCGAACCTTTTTTGAAAAGGATAGGATTAGTCAAGCCCTGGAAGGTATCACGTACTCCTTAAAGCACGTGAATGCGAATATTATAGCAAAACAAATCACAAATAGCGGAAAAAAATCGAAACATCTACTCAGTGTAACGATTAGTACCAACCATTCTGAAGTAAAGTGCCTGTTAAATCCGAGAAAAAGTTTGACCAGCTTATCCAATTATCAAATGTGAGTTTAAGAAACCTCGAAGTACGATTAATAACGTTTTGTATACTTATTTTTAGTAAGTTTGTGAGGCATTTTAAAACTGATAGAGCAATTGAAGCAGAAGTCAAGAGAAATCCTTCGCTTACAACTAGAATACGAAATGCTCTAAGTATATTTGTGTTTTTAAATTTCGCCATAAATTTAAACATTTTATTTCTTAGGTGGTACGTCGAATAAAGTCGAACCGTCGATGACGGCTCATACGGAAACTTTGACGAAACTGCTCAAGAATAATAGCGAAAGTGGTGTTCAGAAGGATGAGGTAAGGGTATGTTGGTTACTAGTTGGCATGAATTTCTATTCCAGTACTTTTGGTAGAAAAATATAAAGGTAGCTTTCGCTGAAGGTTATTTGGCTGCTTTAAACTCAGATGAAAGTCATAAGTCTGGAAAAACAATGAAATATTTAAAGGTAATTGAAATATTGTCTATTAGTATCATAATCATTTCCCCAGTATACATTAAACATTTTAGGTGTTTCAACAGCTCCTTATAATAATTGTTTTCCTGGGTATATTTGTAAGCCTTTTTTCGTCTTCTAGTGGGTCAGTTTTTAGGTACGATTTTCATTTCACCTCACCGTTCAAAAAATTTACATATGAACATTCTAGAATTCAATTGGGTAACCAAGTAGAAGTGGATCCGGAAGAAATACATGTAACTTTCGAAGATGTAAAAGGCTGTGACGAAGCCAAACAGGAATTAAAAGAAGTTGTTGAGTTTTTAAAAAATCCGGAAAAGTTTTCGAATCTAGGTGGAAAGCTTCCAAAAGGTGTGCTTTTAGTTGGTCCACCCGGGACTGGTAAGACATTGCTTGCGCGTGCAGTGGCCGGAGAAGCAAATGTTCCCTTCTTCCATGCTGCTGGACCTGAATTTGATGAAGTACTGGTGGGTCAAGGAGCTCGGAGAGTGCGCGATTTATTCAGTAAGTCCTACTTGTATACTACTTAGAAACTTGTTTAGTTTTACAATAATAACGATAGACTTGAATCCTAAATTGCTCCCCTAATCGAGTGTTTTGGAAGAAGCTATCTACATATGTACATAGGTCCTTGGTCCCACATGGACCAAAATATTTGATACATATTTCGTTTAGTCGAAGTACATTAGGACACTACATATTTACATATATTAGAAAAATATGTATATAATTTTTGGATAGTTTTTTAAGTTTGGGCGCCGTGACTCAGTGGTTAGTGCGTTGGACTATAGAGCAAGGGGTTCGGAGTTCGAATGCCAGTCGGAAAACCTAAAAGTTTTTCACGGCCCCACCTCTCGCGAGCGTCTGACTAACATCCGAGAGTACAACTGTCCTGATAAAGCTTCTCAAATAACAAACTGCCCTTCGGACACTGCATTGAACAGTAGACCCCTTCCAATCGTGTAAAGAATATAACACGCACAACTATCATAGGGCAAAATCGAAAGTTTATTTCCGTGGATCCTTTGAATTTTTAAACGCTCGTCTGGGGGATTTATAACATTTATTTTTGAGATTTTTTTCGTTTTATATTTTAGGCGTTCTAATACTAACTACTCTTCTCTATATCGTTTGCAATGTACTTTGTAATATTTTTGTTTTATTTTGGACAAGACAAGGTACTTATCACGTTGCTTTTTACTCTTTCAATAATTTTTAAGGGTATAAATATTATCCCGATCCAATTCAAACTATATTTCGTGTTGTATATTTCATTCACGAAAGAACAAAAGAGAATTACCAATTAAGGATCAAACCAATCCAATACAACAGTAAGATAGAAGTTGTGGATTGAATGGTTGATATATACAATATCTCTGTATCTGTCAATGAATGATTGATTTAACAGAACGATTCATGATTAAGTCTTTAAATTTGAAAGATTGACATAGCTCTAGTACATGGTAGCCAACCGATATCGGTATACGTCCCCAATGTATTTATGTAGGTGCATTTTGGTAAACGCATTTGTAAAATTTCGTTTTGGTAATGCGTCTTGGTAATATACATACGTCTTAGTGTTGTCTTTAAAACGTATAGTTTATCTAAAACACTTGCAATTGCTTAAAATAAATAGAATATTACATCTTATGTAAAATGATCATTGAAATGTACTTAAATGTGAAATGTTCCTTAAATTTAAAACAAGCGTGGAGACATGCTTTTTTATTTAAGGGTACACATGTGATTACTACATGATCATGAATTGCTGCAACACTGCTTTATTTTGTTGCAAAACCTACAGCAACGTTATACAATTTTTATGATTTGACGTTACATGTTAAGCTTTTGAGCTTGATTAGACATACTGTGTTCAATCGATATAAATAAAATCAAAGCATACAGCCCTCATGAATATAATTCCTTCCGAATTTTTTTTCTTATCGGAAAACTCGGTATTGTAGACAGTAAAAGAAAGGAAGCAAGGAAAAAAGTTCTCCCAATTTTGTACAAATTTCCTATAGAATTTGCACAGGATTTCTTTTTGCACTTTACCAGGGGAATTTTTTTTTAATGAAAATTGGAAAAAGGAAATAGAGTTAATTTTTTTTGCAAGGTTTGCGCAAATTTATTTATTTAAGGGGAATTTAGATCTACGTTCGTCCCATCTACACATCCTACCACACCAAACTTAAAGGAGAAATTTTAAATTTGCAATTCTTGTCTGTTTAGGTGTCGTGTTAATTTTTATCCATATTGGATACCGCGACAATTATACCAACGTTCACGAACGAAAGTGTATCCTAGTGAGAAAAAGTACGAACTAATTTTTAGACCATAAAAATTGATCCTGATCAAAAGCAAGATCCCGTATTGTTGTAATGCATACAAACCAATGATAATAAAACACGCCTAATGTCTCCATAGCTTGATCTTTACATATTTATTTGGCCAACTTAAATACTCGTACTTGTTTGTTGTTTGATTCTTTCCGTTTCGAAAATCTTCTCGTACACTCGTAATATACCTTGTTCTGAATTTACAGAAGCTGCAAAACAGAGAGCGCCATGTGTTATATTTATCGATGAAATCGATTCCGTCGGAGCAAAGCGGACTAATTCAGTTTTGCATCCATATGCAAATCAGACGATTAATCAGTTGCTTTCGGAAATGGATGGATTTCATCAAAATGCAGGTGTTATTGTACTGGGAGCGACAAATAGGAGGGACGATTTGGATCAAGCACTTCTAAGGCCTGGACGATTTGATGTTGAGGTTGTTTTATTTCAAAAAATTGTTTTATTGATAAAAAACAATATTAAATATATTGTTTTCTGTAGGTGGTCGTGTCGACTCCTGATTTCAGTGGCCGTAAAGAAATTTTGTCTCTCTACCTATCAAAAATTTTGCACGATGAAATCGACATCGATATACTGGCTCGAGGCACTTCTGGTTTTACGGGAGCTGATTTAGAAAATATGACTAATCAAGCAGCTCTCCGGTATATAAACTGTATACAAATTTCAATATGTGTTAACTTTGTTTTTTTTTAGAGCTGCAATAGATGGCGCAGAATCGGTAACTATGAAGCATTTGGAATCTGCGAGAGATAAGGTAATAATGGGACCCGAACGTAAGGCTAGGCTTCCGGATGAAGAAGCCAATCTTATTACCGCTTATCATGAAGGTGGTCATGCTATTGTAGCCTATTATACAAGGGTATTAATTAAAATTAAACTATTACATAAATAAAATATGTGAATAACCTTGTTCCTTTCAGGAATCGCACCCATTACACAAGGTTACCATAATGCCGAGAGGTCCTTCCCTCGGCCATACAGCTTACATCCCAGAAAAAGAGCGTTATCATGTGACGAGGGCGCAATTATTGGCTATGATGGATACAATGATGGGTGGTCGAGCAGCTGAAGAACTTATATTTGGGACTGATAAAGTTACTTCTGGTGCTAGTAGTGACCTGAAACAAGCTACAAGTATAGCTACACACATGGTAAAAGATTGGGGGATGTCAGACAAAGTTGGGTTGCGTACAATCGAAGGTCCAAAGGGCTTAGGTATCGGTGACTCATTAGGTCCTTATACCGTAGAAGCAGTTGATGCTGAAATAAAGAGGATTCTTAGCGAGAGCTATGAAAGAGCAAAAGCCATACTGAAGAAACACGCGAAAGAACATAAGGCACTTGCTGAAGCACTACTAAAATATGAAACATTAGACGCAGATGATATAAAAGCCATCATGAACGGATCACAGTAACAAACCGTACAATGTACATTTTATATAAGTTAGTAATAGTAATCAAAATATTTTCTATGTTTATTGTTGATTTTGTAAATAAACCAATTTGGCTTAACGGATGTCGTATGGACAGAAGAATATTTTGTTTCATGATGTTGATTGGTAAAATCTTCCAATTGTAAAATCCGTCGGGGGGAGTGACGTTTCATACAAATTCACAAATTGTCGTCTTAGAATAAAATAAATAAAAAAATAAATACTTGGCGCTACAGGTCGATGGGACCCAGGGCCTAGCTTCTCACAACCATTCGTGTTGTGCGTGTTATATTTACACGAATGGAAGGGGCCTACTGTTTAATGCCGTGTCCGAAGGACAATTTGTTATTTAAGAAGCTTTATCGGGACAGTTGTACTCTCGGATGTTTGTCAGACGCTCGCGAGAGGTGGGACCGTGAAAAACTTTTTAGGTGTTCCCCGACTGGGATTCGATCCCGAACCTCTTGCTCCATAGTCCAACGCAAGCGTTCGAATGGAATGTTTCACTTTCCTATAAGGTAAATCCATTCTGTTCCAGACGAATTGCAGATTTCTACATGTTATTTTTTAAGTGAATTCTGAATTGTTCAAAAAATTATCCCCTTTCAACCCTCTTCATCTTTTCCTTTTTCTTCTAACAAACCCTCCGGCGTTGTCCCACCGAAACCCACACATAAGCGCGTCTCATTTAATTTAACCCCAACCTCTCACTCGGTACAATCTCAGGCTCCATCAAATGCGCATCTGTCTACAGCTGCCTTGAACAGTTCGACTGGTTAGCCGTCAGGTCCAGCAGCCTTGTTAGATTTCAGTTTGGATATTGCGACCTCACTTAATTTTGGTCAGGTGGACGGAAGTTTTGGCTGTCACCGTCTAGGTTGAATGGTTCATTCTGCCTGACAGCGGAATGTTGATCTTCGTCGCCGTTATACAGTCTGCAGAAGTAGTTATTCCATATTCTCAGTACCGACTGTGACTCAATTACGAGGTTTTCATCTACAGGCATACAAGTCCCGTATTGTTGCCCTGACACGTTCTTTTTACCTGTTGTTTAAACTTCCGTACATTATTCCTGGAGTATAATCTCTCAATATCCTCGATCGCGCGCTTCTCATGCTCTTTCTTTTTTCTCCGGAGAAGCCGATGTTCTTCCTGTCTCTTCTGCTCGTAGAGCTCACGAGCATCCCTTGTCCTTCTTTGCAGCGGCGCTTTGTATGCCTCTTGTTTAGCTGCATGTGCGTGTCGGCATTCGTCGTGAAACCAGGGGTTCCTTGGTGGTGGTCGGATGAAACCCAGCACATCAGTTGCGGCACTTCTGATGGCATGTTGGCAACGTTGCCACTGGTCGTCGATACTTGATGCTGGTGGCATAGGACTCGTTACTAGATCTCGGAAAACGCGATCGGCAAAGGTTCTGGCGGTCTCTTGCGATTGCAGCTTTTCGACGTTAAATCTTCTCACAGTGATTCTTCTCCGTTGTGGCGTTTGGGATATCCGCATTCGTACCTTAGCTGCAAGAAGGTAATGATCCGATGTTAGCTGCTCGGAAGGTTCGGACATCCAGAATACTGGAGGCACGCCTTGCGACGATTGCAATATGATCAATCTGGTTGACTGTTTCATGATCAGGAGATCGCCATGTCCCCTTATGAATATTGAGATGAGGAAACCGTGTGCTTGCTATTGTGACAGTACGCCCCGCCGCAAAGTCAATAAGCCTAAGTCCGTTGATATGGGCTTATGAGCTCCCATTCCTGCTTAAGGGATTGTGGGGGTGTTTTCAGTTTCGAGGGTGTATTGAAAAGCAGATACATTTGAACGTTATGGGCTCTATGTTTCGGGTCATTTTCTTGTTGGAAGATGAAATCTGACCCTAGACCCAATTTTGTGGCGCTTTGTTGGAGATTTCTTTGAGGTATTGAGGTATCCATATTGATCCATTTTATAGTCAATGAACTCCACTTGGCCCACCCCGCCTGCAGACATACACCCCACATCATGACATTACCACCACCGTGTTTCAAGGTTGCTTGGAGATTAGCTTCTTTTAACGCTGTATTTGCCAAACAAATTAAACTTACTCTCGTCGCTGAAAATTACGGATTTCTAAACTCTGAGCCCTTGTTACATGTTCTTTGGCGAAAGTAAGTCTTTTTTTTTATTGGTTTCAAAAATTAAAGGTTTGCGACATGCAATTCTTCCGTGAAAATCATGAGATCTTAAAACCCGTCTCACTGTTTCGACAAAGAGTGGTGTCTTTGGGTTTTGCTTGACTTTCTTGACGATATGCCTCTCATTTCCTGATGATATTTATTTTCGTCCTCTAACTCCCTTACTTTCTAAATTTTACTTATTCCTAAACTTGTAGACAATATCCCTAACCACGGTGTAAGATCTTCCCACAAGTTCACCGGTCTCCCGGTATGTCTTTCCTTGGCAAACTAGCCTAAGGATAAGCTTTCGTTCTTCCAAAGATGTTTCCAATTTTTTTCCTGCTATATCGCTTTTTCTTTCATGCCCATGAAGCTTTCGTTTGTAGCCACAGTGGTCATTCCGATGATAATGTAGCCAGGCACTTACATATGCTCTTTTTTCTTTAGTTTTTTTCTGAGTAGTGTAAACTATACAAAAATAACTAAAATACTTAAGTAACGAAAGTAACTATTAACGATACTTTTGTAACGGGTACTCGAAGTTAAAGTAACGTATACATACGCGTACTCCTTTTGTCGTTACTTTTATAGGCCTAGTAATGAAACTTTTGTAGCGAATTACTCGAATCTTTTTTTTTTTTTTTTGTAAGAAGGTGGAAAGCATCGAAAGCCTGAGTGTGGGACTTTAATCCACTAAAACCACCTCTGCCTCAAACCCCGGTTCCCCACGGTACCGCCGTTAGGCATTTCATCACAGGGGGGGTTTTCAGCCGTAGCTGCTTCTCTCTTAGTCTGCATGTCCGGAGGTGTAAGTGCGAATGCACGAAAGTCTGTCTGCGGTGTGTGTATAATGTACGTATGTATGTATGCATGCATGTTTCATTGTGTCAGGTGTGTGTCGATTCATGTCGCGAATACTCGAATCTAAACGTATACATACGCGTACACATGTTGTCATTACTTTCACAGGTCCAATCGTAGAGCCGGCTGAGTGTGATGTGACACCGTCTTGTTGGAACCACATATTAGATCTGTTCAGGTACTTTCTGCACGAAAATTGGCAGATTATGAAATTTTAAGGACATCCTCTCAGAGAGTGGTAAAATCACAAAAAAGTAAACGAAAGCTACGAAATTTGCCCACTTTTTAGACGTAAAAAGCAAATGTATGCAAATACACAAACAACAAAGAATTTCGTACAGGTATCTGACAGATTTGACAATTCGGACAGCAATTCGTATAATTTTTACTTTACTTCCTTGTGTGGATCCACGCCGGCGTTCCGCAAGGAAGCGTACTTGGTCCAATGCTATTCCTGCTCTACACAAGAGACATGCCACAAGATGAAGGAACCGTCGTAGCAACGTTCGCAGATGATACGGCTATCCTCGCAACGGACGAGTCAGTTGAATCATCAACGGGTAAACTACAACGGGCTCTAAACAAAGTATGTGAATGGACAAAGGCCTGGCGAATCGTCCTTAACGAGACCAACTCAACGCATGTCAATTTTACGTACAAAAAGGTAAACCACTTACCTATTTCCATTAACTCGGTACAAATACCATACGCAAACGAGGCAAAATATCTAGGAATGACCCTAGACGCAAAACTTAAGTGGAAGTCACACGTTAAAAAAAAGCGCGATGAGCTAGAAATCAGACTAAGAGACATGCATTGGCTACTCGGAAGATACTCGAAGCTAAGCGTATATAACAAACCGCTTCTGTATAAGCAAGTGCTAAAATCGTCTTTGACATATGGAATACAACTTTGGGGTTGTACGAAACCAAGCAATATGGCTATACTGCAAACATTCCAAAACAAAGCTCTACGAGCAATCGTGAATGCTCCGTGGTATATAAGGAATAGTGATATTCACAGAGATCTAGGAATTGCTACTGTGAATGACGAAGTAATGAACTTTGCTCGCAAACTTCGTACTCGTCTTTACGCTCATTGCAATAATGAAATAATCCGTACTATGGACGTGACAAACATCGAGCGCCGACTACAAAGAACAAGACCGTTCGACCTAGCGCCGTAAGGAAAACCGCATTTAATGACGGTATTAGTAGGTGCCTTCGCTGGAAGGCTACCTATCTAACGCGATTAACACTACAGAAGCGTAAACTACTTGTTAAGGGAACTTAGTCGTAGTCATGAAACAATGAAGAAATGAGAGGATTAAAGCTGTACTACTATGAGCACGCGCGACCGGTTTCTCATAGTGCCTCTCTAAGGGGTGAGGTTTAGCCCGTAGGCATATACTGACTGACACTAATGACATGGACAGGTCAGCTATATGAATCAGGCATCACCAATGGTACGGACCATTGGTATCTTTTGAAGATTCTTCACCTCCAGGCGCAACAAAAAAAAAAAAACAACTTATATGCTAAATAGATATACAATCTATGTATATATATAGGCATATGACTTAAGTACATTGAAAAGTTATTTTCTACCCGTTGAACAATTTGAAAAAAAATATTTTAATTATTTCAACTCGTCAACGTCAATTCCTCCGCAATAAATTGTTATCAATCAAATTCTAACTAATAAGTGTCATTCAAACCGAAGTGGCGGATAAACAAAATCGGCCTGAAAGAGAATGTTATTGCTCTTAACTTGTGAAAAATGTACAGGCTTTTTTGACTTTCCATTAAATAATAATAATAATAATAAATGTAATAATTTCAGATTGTAATTTTATTTTCTAAAACGATTATAAATAATCCATAAGTACAAACGTTAGTTGTAAATAATTTATTAGCCTAAAATTACACAACTGAAAACAATATGCATTTTAATTATATATAATACATACATACGTATTCGTAAATACTTTAATTTTTAAATTAACATCTGGACACATTTCACACATTTCACTTTAGCATATATATTTATTCACAATAGTTAATTATTGGGACTTTTTTCCAATCACATCTAAAAATATAGATAGATGTAAAATATTATCTGATACAGAATAATAAAAAAATTACTTCGATGAAATAAAATTAAAATATGAAATAAATTAATTTTAAAAATGGTAATCATATTTATTTCTCGGCTTTCAATTATTATTTCTACATGCAAATGCGTAGAATCATATCTTTTCGTTCATCGCTGCACCTGATAAAAATAAAAGAGATCTCAATATTATTACACAGTAAAGCCTCGCAAATTCGAATACACTTGATCTGATAAATAAACATTTAATACGCCTACAAGGTGTAAGAATGAACGAATCAATAAACGAATTTTTTTTGATAAGCTTTTAAAAATAAATTGAATGGTCACTTGATCAAAAAGTTACTTACTTACTTACTTAACGGGCTCCCGACCCGTGAAGAGTCCCTGCCTGAGTCAAAAAGTTAATTAAAATAATTTATTTCGGTAACATTTCATTACTTAAAGTATTTCAGATCCATATCAATAATCACTTATAATTATTGCAATACATTTTCGAATTGAAAACTACATATTCAGGTTTTTTAGGGTCAAGATTGACATGACATATACGTTTTTTCAAAAAATATGTATAACAGTTATTTTTTAACATATATACATATGTATACTTGTAGATAAGTTACAATTCGCCTTGAACGAATCGTATAATACACTAGCCCTCAGTGATTATTTTAGTTGGATTGCAATAATAACTTCAAACATATGTACCGTATTTTGAAATATCGTGAAAATCACTTTTTTTTTTTCAATCAAAACGCGTTTAAGATGTAGGACTGCCGATATACAATGTATGGATAAGTTTGAAGATCTAAATATGTCGATTTTACAATTCTTTTCATTTTCAAAATTTGTCCAACCAATTGGAAAAGTTTTCACCCAAAATTTTAAAGCATGCTAATTTGCTATGATTAATTTGAACATTTTATAGCCGTGATAGTGATAGTTGCATCAAAAATTCAGAATTCTACACCCATTTCATTAACGTGCATAGGTAAGCGACTCAGTCGTGCACTTAATTTATGTATCATTTGATATTATTTTTTTAAAGCGTTTATAATTATTTATGGGTCAGAATCGACTAGAAATAATAACAAATAATAATAATAATAATAATAATAATAATAATAATAATAAAGTAGATGCAAGGAACATATTTACAAAATGCGTACGTGAAAGATTTTTACAAATAAATAAAAAAAAAAATAAGTCTTATTTATAATGCACGGAAAGTGCAAGTAATTTACAAAGGAATATACATATACATATGTATGTGTACTTATGTTTCTAAGTTAAAATAACGGACTCTTGCCCATTCTTCGTTAGCAGCGGTAATAATAGTGCCAATCATTTCTACATATTTACATTTAATCGAGATGTACGAGGTTTTACTGTACTTAGAATTTTTACAAATTATAATTTAACATGGGACATATTACTGGTGTTGAATTTTTTGCAAAACGTATAATTTATAAGTCTTTATTTGATTTTTACTCATGTTATTGATAAACTAATCATGTCTATGATAGAATTTGCACAACCGTGCTGAAAATAATGCTGAGGTAAAAACTGTTTTTGTTGTATTCTTAATCCAAATTATGTGGACTTGATGTCCCACCTAAGATAAATGGTGGACTATGCGCAGAAAAGCTGTCTAGATCTAAGGGTCCGTCACCCTTGTCATTCATGGTAGATCCATCTTGTTTCATCATCATACGACGCCATTTGGCTCTTGCATTTTGAAACCATACCTAATTAGAAATAAAGCGAATTTTAATGTTAAGTGTTTAATAATTCTTTGAATGTAATTATGCACCTGCAGTACTCTTTTGGGCAAACCAGTTTTTTGCGAAAGTTGTTTAAGATCTTTAGCATCAGGATTGTGATTAATGGCAAAGTAGGATTTCATAGTTCTCAGTTGATGATGTTTAAATGATGTGCGCATCCTCTTTGTGCGTGATGATGAACTCATATGTGCACCTCGCCCAAAATCCAAATATTCCGAGTTCAAGTCTAAGCAAAAATAATAACGATATTTTTAATTACTTATAGATTAAATGGCGTAATACTTAAAATAAAATATAATACAACTGGTTTAATATTTAGCTTATTTATAAAACGTTCAGTAATTGTTTTTTGTTGATTGATGAACTATCAAACATCATTTGTAAGCGACAACCCTATCACTACACAAAACGGCGGTCCCCTTCGGACCACTTCTTGTGTTTTCTGTCGTCGCAATTGTTCTGGCTACTACATATTTTACACCATATTCGCGATTAAAATAGCAAAACTAATCCTGGCCTGAAAATAATATTTATTATCAAACGATAAAAATAATGTGTCGAAATCGGCAACACAATGATTACGTATCACCAGGCTATAAAATATGTACGTAACCACCTTGGTGGGTGCCGTGGCTCAGTGGTTAGTGCGTTGGACTATGGAGCAAGGGGTTCGAGGTTCGAATCCCAGTCGGGGAACACCTTAAAGCTTTTCACGGCCCCACCTCTCGCGAACGTCTGATAAACATCCGAGAGTACAACTGTCCTGAGAAAGCTTCTCAAATAACAAAATTGCCCTTCGGACACGGCATTAAACAGTAGGCCCCTTTCATTCGTGTAAAGAATATCACACGCACAACACGAATGGGTGTGAGAAGCCCTGCCCTGGGTCCCATCGACCTGTAGAGCCAAGTATTTATTTATTTATTTAATCACCTTGGTTACATGTACGAATGTGGCTTCTTAGCACAAAGTCACAATACCGAAATTTTTAGCGTATGGAACCTTTAGCCGTAACATAAGGTTCACAGCGCGTGTCAAAAGTTATCTTATGGAAGTCAGGTATTATATTATAATTTCCATTACACTTGATGGCTGGATGATGTAGGAATAGGGTAGGTACTGATTGGCGTCAACTTGGCTACGTCCAGTGCTGTAGCTGTTACTACACATCAATTATGCTTATTTTACCTCCAAGTGGTAGTCATCGGCTACTTGCTGAACTTATAAAACCACGATTGTTGAACAAGAGCAAATTGCAGCAGTAAAAAACACGACAGCGGACGAACTCTCTCGATGGGGTCAGAGCTTCAAGCGGAAGCAGAAACTCACTTTTTCGGGCTACACTTTATAACCGTGATAGTGAAAGCTGCATCAAAAATCAACATCCTCGGAGCCCAGGCCGGTAAGGATTTCCAAGAATAAGTCAGATTTTTGGAAAAGAGACGGTGGCGGACGAGCCTTTAATAGGCCAACAGCAGCACCCACATCACCGTAGCGGGTTACTGACATCGGTTTTCCCCTCGCCCTAGGGGTTTCAACAAAAGGAACTAGCCTTCCAGTTTAGGGGTTGTGCCGTCGGGGTAACTTTCCTACTACGTAAAAAATTATTAGTTACGAGATAAACATGCTCCTCGGATTCAAATCGATCCCCTTATATAAGATCACAACCCGGAACTTTTACGAAATACGAACTGAGAGTATGCACCTGGAACGTATGCACATTGTACACCCCTGGTGCTGCTCAAAAACTTGAATCTGTCCTCGCGCGGTACAAGGCAGAGATTACCGCGATCCAGCAGATACGATGGATAGGATCAGTTATACAAAAACGACAAAATTGCGACATCTATTACAGCTGCAACAAAAGACTGCACATGTTAGGATGCGGATTCGTCGTGGGAATATGTGCACACGCCCCTATCGACGAAGCTGAAGACTATATCAAGGAGGAGTTTTATGACCCGCTGGACGGAGCCTACAGATCCTGTCATGAGTATGATGTTAAAATTGTAAGCAAAAACTTCAATGCCAAAATCAGTAAGGAAAACATCGTCGGCGGATTAGTCGGAAAGTACAGCCTCCACGATACGACAACAGACAACGGCTTCCGACTAATCGACTTTGCAGCAGCTCGTAATACGGTGATAAGTAGCACTAGGTTTCAAAGACTACGAATCTACACAAGAACCTGGCTATCTCCAGATGGTCGAACCGCCAACCATCGAGTAATAGGACAAGAATAGAACCCACGTCCAGTCAATGAAGAAGCCATCCCCCCTCCCAGTTTTGAAGAATTTGGCTCAGCTATCAAGGGGCTATCAGCAGAGCAGGTGTTAACACGGAAAGCACTATCTTCAATAAATCTGTCCAGCTGCTGGGGTACGCAGACGACATCGACATCATCGGTCGCTCCCAGCGCACCGTTATAGAAGCTTTTACGGCAATTGAAGAAGAGGCGAAACGAGTTGGCCTTGAAGTGAATGAGGGCAAAACCAAGTACCTGTTGTCAACAAACAAAGAAGCATTCTTCCACCGTCTAGGACAAAACGTCACTGTTGGCAACAGTAACTTTGAGGCAGTTAAAGAGTTTACCTACCTCTGTCGCGGATGACAGCGCTTGGTCTGGACAACTGGAAGCAGGGTGCCCGGAATCGAAGGAGATGGAAGGCTCAGGTAGGGACTCTTTAGTAAGTCGGGAGCCCATTTAGTAAGTAACTACCCATTACACTATTGCAGTTGGATAGAGATGGTAATATTGCCTGGTAATCCCATTGTCTATACTATAACGGCAATACCATCCATTAGTGGATATACATTTAAATTGTACCACTTGGATACATCCGCTAATTAGTCATGTTCGCATTTCCATAGATATACAAGAGAACAACAGCTTAACTACATATTTATAACTGCATGTTCATTTATGAATACATCTATTCATATACATATGTGCTTATCCGTTTAGTATCGAATTTGTAATGTTTCCCCAGATTTTATATAAAATAATACCCTTGAGTATGAATCTGGTGAATTGAGATAAAGTCGTTGAAAATTAAATCTTTTACATGCAGTTGAGAATCAGAACCTTTAAGTGCGGTCGTGGCCGTACAAAGCAATAAAACTGATTTAGAGAGGCGTTTTATGGCTAAACCGAAAGGAACTCCATACGAAGAAGTTATCGAATGTTGGTTCGGCTATGGTTGTGTCGTAAATTTTAGTATGTAATGGTTGATCTTCATAGGACATCTGCGGAAGAGGTTTATAGCAGTTTTATTGCCACGTTTATGAAGGATGTTTTTTCTTTTTTTGCAAATTGCAGGTAGAATGCGGTGGCGCCATGATGAGCAAAATCGTAAACTTGCAGTAGAAGTATCCTCGCCAAAACTACACCCTGGATACACGGAGGACCAAACTTCAGAGAATCATACTGATCACCATTGGTCATTTTACCTTCGCTAGCTAAAAACAACATCATAAAAACAAAAATACTATTCTCACAAAAAACAAAAGGAACAACTATAGTTTTAAACGATTTTCTCAGAAATTTACATTCAAAATCTATGAGCATGTGTAAAATGTATTCAACCATTCAATTCTCACAGCAGCGCAGCGCATCGATAACGTTAAAACTTTTTTTTAGCATAAATAGGTACATATATAGTACAATTCGTTGGTTTCTTTAAAATAAAGAAACAAAATAAAACTATCTTAAGAGTCTTCTGAGTCTCTCTGGTCCCTGCTTTTAAAAGTAATAAAACTACACCGTGGGAACAATACTTACATGCCTACATGTACAGAGAAATGCTCATAAACGTTAAAAGTTTTATGAAAGATAAAATTGCTAACGAACTTAATTAAACGCCGACGAATGGTTTAATAAACCAGGGGAAACATTTTTGCATTCATTATTCTTAAAACTCAAACTGTATACATATTTACAATTGTATCTACCGTAATTTCAGTGTTACCTATGTTTGCTGTTAAGGAATCGATGTCTTTTGGCTTTCTTTTTCTTGGTCTCCCTTTCTGTCTTGGCGCTTGGGGAAGCCCTGAAATAACATGAGAAGCTGGTACATATAAACCGGCAGGAACAATTCTATTTGGATCGTTAGGACTGGATGAATCATTTGGCGGTGAACCAAACTGAGATACGTATGAGCACGAATTAACTAAAGGGGTAGGTGCTGCTTGGGCGTCTAAAGAAATTCCGTAATGTAGTCTAAAATAATATTCAATTAGTGGGAAATATGATTTTTGTTATACATTAACATTACCTGCAAAATATTACTGAGTCTCTTATTCCAAACTGGTCGCCCTTATTTAAGGGCGTATTGCACATAGCGCAGCTGAAGCAATTTACATGGAATACTAGATTTCGTGCACGCATTACTAACTCAGACGAACTGATTGATGCTAAGCATCGGGAACATCTTCTGGTACCAAAAAGTCTGAAAAGTAATAAAATTTGGAGTTTAATTTCAATCAAAACTGAATATTAATGTGTTGGTTTGTTTAGATAGATAGATAGATGTTTATTTGGTATATCAATGTACAAACTTGGTGAAATATGAAATATTTTTTTTATAGTTAAAGTTGTTTATAAAAATACAAAAAAAAAACCTTCAATAAAATGAAAAAAAAAGAAAAAATAAATAAATAAATAAAAAATAAAAAAAAAAAAATAAATAATATAAATATAAAAGTAAATAAATTAATGAATAAGTAAATAAATAAATTAACAAATAAATAAATAAGTTAACAAATAAATAAATTAATTAAAAATAAATAAATATATTAACAAATAAATAAATAATTTAACAAATAAATAAATAAATTAATAAATAAATAAATTAAAAGACAAATAAATAAATAAATTAACAAATAAATAAGTAAATAAATAAATAACAAGATGGCATATATATGTATGTATAAAGAATTAACAAATAATTAGAGGAGTTAATAGAATTGAAAGGCCAAAAGTAAAAAGAGAGCTGATTTATTAGCTCATTGTTAGCAAAACTATTCTATATGATTCTATCAGAAATCAATTCAACATTTCCAGTTTTATGAACTTCTAAAGTAGAGTGATACGAGGGGAGGTTAAGCATCATTTTTAATAGTTTGTTGTGTGAAATTTGAAGTCTTTTAATATGACATTTGCCACAGTCACCCCATACTTGGCAAACGCACAGTAGTATCGCTTGGAAAATTACTTTATGTAAGATAATTTTATTGGCATTGGATAACAAGGACCTTCTGTTTATAAAGGGATATAAGATCGTAATAGCAATGTTAAATTTTTTAATAGTATTGCTTATGTGTTCGTTGAACATCAGCTTCGTATCGAGATGAATTCCCAGATATTTCACAAAAGATTCGCACTTCAGCTGAACGTTGTTAACTGACATTGGTCCGGGCGGAAAGAAACAAGGTTTTTTTTTCGGGACAAAAAGATAGCTTGCACTTTGTCTTCATTAACCTTAATTTTCCATTTGTGGTAATATTGTAAAAGTATTTTCATTCGATTGCTGAGGTTTCTCTCAATGTTGAGAGCAAATTCATGGGATGAAAAAACTGCAGTATCGTCAGCGTAAATGGTTACTTCACATTCAGGGATATGTGGGAAATCTGAGGTATATATGTTGTACAAAACTGGACGAAGAACAGAACTTTGTGGCACACCAGACTGAAATAGAATAAAACATCGGATTGACAAGAAACTTTGCACAAGAAAATTTGCACACAGATAAACAGGAAAATTCAGTTTTAACATCTTGAAAACTAAACCATTGTGCCAGACTGAGTCAAAGGCTTTCTCAATGTCTAGCAGTATCATGCCTGTTGATTTCCCTATTGCACGTTTAAGTTTTATATGTATGCAGATCCTTTATACCTGATGTGCAGTTGAGTGATACCTTCTGAACCCAAATTGCTCATCGGGAAATAGTGGTTTGTTTATATTTTAAAAGTGATAAAGATTATTGCACTAAAGTATGTTATTCAAATATCTCAATGTGTACATGCTTATAAACTCAAGGTTGTGTGCAAAATAAAAGTTAAAAATTGTATCTATCAAATCGCATGATTCTTCAAAAGTCGTCAAAATCAACCAAATTATAGTGTACCGCTAATAATGGCCCAATCGAGAATAATTTAGTGGGTGTGCGCTGCAGAAGTCATTATGTATCAAATCACGGGTACGAGTTATTTCTTTGGAAATATGTTCGTGTAAAAACGAACATGATATGCACAGAAGCCAAAATCAAGTCAAATAATTACATAGAAATGATTCGTTGGTTTTAAAAATCGCCCAAAGAAAAGGTAATAACAAAAAAAAAACATTTAATTTTAATATCTTTCGTCAATTGATTATTTTTGTGCTGAAGGTTATTGTTATTCATAAGTCAATACGTGTGCATATATGTATGTACTTATACTGCCGATCACTAGAATAGGTTCAGAACTTTAATAACGAATAAAACCTTTTTTTCTCATAAAAAAGGAAAAATGTTTAGTTAATAACAGTTTGTTCACGTTTATCAATTGCCTTGGAGAAAAATAGATTTTTTCATTCATCATTTGAATAGGTTTATTACTTTCCGATTTAGTTTTGGCTCGCGTTCTTAATGATTTCTTGTAATTTTTACTTGTTTATCAGCTCAAAGGTCAAGCTACATAAATTAAGTTTTTGTAAAAAAAGGATGAAAATTGAAGTGTATATCGAAAAAAATTGGAATATCGCCGAACGTGGTGAGCATTTTTTGCGAAAACACTAGAACTGTGGAAAAATATGAAAGGACGTGAATATACTGCCACAAAAGCTGCAGAAAAGAGGTTCAATGTGTGATTAGCTCCCAATTTCTCCACTCAGGTCCTAAAGTAAAAGCAGAAGCTGAAGTTACTGCGAGTGTTTCCACTGTCCGACTATTAACAAACATTAAACGCCTGAAACTTAAGAAAAAACCTCCATTAAATCCACAGAGAAAAGAAAATGGGCTGGAGTTCTGTAGGCGCCTTATGACGTGGAAAAAGGATTGGCAGTTCGTGGTTTTTTTCAGAAAAAAAGTTAAATCGGATGGGTTTCAACAATTATTATCACGATTTGAGAAAAGATGAACTATTTTTGGAGCATAAAACAATATAGCTCATGTTTCCAACATCTAGAATGACGGAAAATTCATTCATTTTTCTTCAAGGTCACAAAAAAGTGCTACCCGAGAAATATAAATCTTAGGTGGATGAGCACAGCGCAGTGACATAGAAAGTGGGTACTTACTCATCTTTACATCCCCGACACATGTTTTTTTCCGTGAGTATTAGTTTTTTTAGGTGGTACCGAAGGGTGTTATGCCCTGTATGATTACTTCTAACAGGGTATAAAGGGATTTCCTATTCTTTTGCATAATTCTGTTGGTCCTACTCTTGCTAAAATAAGGCCCATAAACTTCTTGTAACACAGGTACTCAGGGAGGACCATCTACTGGAGAGGTCTCTACGGGCCTTGATCCCTGGTTCTTGCTTCAGTGCGGAAGCCAGGATGAACACTGAGGTGTCTACCTTTTGTAATATTGATTCTGAACCACTTTTTGCGGGTTCGTCTGCGTTCTCATTTCCTGGCATTCTAGTCTAGGTTCATGGCCCATTTCATTATGTTTCCAACTATCTGACTTATTCTTAGAGCACTAATTGCTGCTGAGGCTTGAACGAAAATGTCCAGCAGTAGCAGATTGTGTTCTCATGGCACTTGTGGTACCAATACAGCACAGTTTCTGTATCTTCGTAAGAGCGATTAAGTTGGTGGTCTTGTACTGCACATGTGGAAAGCAATAGTGGCTTTTAAACTTGAAATGGATATAACAATTTAACAGTAAACACAAGAATCGAATATACATATACAAACGTATGTAAGCAGACATGCATACGTAAAGTAAGGTTCAACGAGTTTGCCCAAAAACGTGGTAGGTATGCCATGAAAATTAAGTTCATCCTTCGGGACATTTTTGAGAAAACCGTGCCGTGACCATTATTATTAATTTTGACGAACAACACCGTATATCATTTGATTGCAATTGTCCCCAATAACTTAAATATGAAATTGAATCAAGATCGTTAGAACCGTTTTTGAGAAAATCGTCGTTTTGTAAAAGACTTAATACTAGGGCTAAAATAAAATTTCGCCTCTAGGTATTATCCCACAGACTCTATATATGAAGTTTGATTTAAATCCGTGCACCCGTTTAGGCTGTAGCACAGACAGACAGACAGTCAAACGTCAATGACAGACCTACTTTTTTAGTCTTTTCTATCATAGTAATCTCAATTTTTTCACTAATACAGTACTTGTCATATAGGTACTATAAATGTACAAACATATGTATGTATATTCGTATATTCAATAACGAAATCGCCTGTTTGCATGTTACCGCTTTCAAGCCTTAAATTTTGAGCTAATTAAACAAAATGTTAAATTTGTTATATTTAGTAGTACATATATACATACATATATTCGTATATAAGCATCAATAGAGAAAACAACTGAGCCATGTCCGTCCGTCCATCCGTAAGTCACCAGTCCTTAGGATTTAATATCTGGACTTCAGCGAAATAAAAGCAGTACAAGGGTAAACATTTTTAAATTCACCCACTGCCACCCCTACTTTTTAATAACGTCACTAATTTGTATGAAATAGAAAAGTTTTACTAAGACCAAATATTTAGATATTTGAATTCTTTACAATTCGTGTATATATTAAATTTAGCCAATCGAGCCGTCTTTATAAAAAACTGATTTTGATTAAATTGCATGAAACATCAACAAACATTCGGGGGTATTGTTGTAATTTGAGAAAAAAAGGTGTAATAGGGAGAATAGGGTATCATACGATCCGTTCCAAAGGGATTTTAGCTTTTCTGTATGTTTCACTTACACTTTAAGTTTATAATTATTCCTTAACTTTGAAAAAATCAGTTATTGTTCCTTGGAACTTATGCGACGCAATTTTGACTAGCTTGCTACAGCCTTCTTGAGGTGTGAATGAGAATACATGTCATGGTACGCAAAGTACTTTTACGAAACTTGTGGAAAGGATGGATTTTTTTACCAAGGTCGATTTGTCTTCGGAAAACAAAAGAATCCTACGTGTCAAGGGTGTCAATTGCCTGAACATCATTACGGGAAAAAACTAAGATGATCAGTTTCGGAATTAAACTTATCAGTTCGGATCTGCATTGGTAGATATCTGTTAATTGGAGGAGACTGCTTCGAATAAGTGTATTGTCTTTATTGATGGAACCAAACAGGATATGGCCAAATTCGATGAAACAATTAGCCTAAACACCATGCAATGACTTTTCGATTTTGTACAAAACGTGGCAGTGGGCGGATTTTAGAAAAAAATACACTTGGACTGCTTCTATTTCTCAGAATCCCCGATACACAATTTCATCCTCCTAGCTCAAAATTTATATACATATATAGGTAGTATATGTATGTATATTATCAATAGATAAAACGATTTGCTTTTTTTTTATATAACTTTTTACTTTAATAGCAATTTAATTAGGTAATAATAATAGATAAAACGATTGAGTCATATCCGTCCGTCCGTATTTTGAGTTAGTAAGATGAAATTTGATATCTAGGCTTCTGAGAAATAGAAGGAGTACAAGATTACAAATTTTTAAAATCCACCCACTGCGGCCCAGTTTTTCATAATTTTTCTATTTTGAATTGAATTAAAAAAAAATTATTAAGACAAAATATTTAGATATTCGAATTCTCTACAATTTGTAGATACATACATTTTATCCACGCCCACTTTTGGGGGTGTTTTCATAAAAAAACCGATTTTGATGAAATTTTACATGAAACATATCAACAAAAAATCGAGGATGTTGTTGTAATTTGGGCACAAAAACTACGTGTGGACACCCCCACCTCGTAGGCGCTACATAATAGGAAGGATAGGGTACTACACGATCCGCTTCAGACGGATTGTAGCTTTTCTGTATGTTTTTATTCCGTTTTCGATAGTATTCTTAACTTCAAACAAAATCTCCAGCCGAGATCGTAATTTTCACGATTGTACTGAAATTCCAGAAAGAAGCAGCGAAGAAAAATGAATTATGATTATTACCATGTAAAAGAGCAAGCGAAATGTCAAAGAGACAAGTTTTAATATATGATTATGTTTTTGTGGGCTCGAAATCTGATACGGTCACATGTTTATTATCTTTTTCTTAACCGATTTATCATAGAGTGCAGAAGGCAGTGCGTATTCTAGTGTTTTCGTTTTTTTTTTTTCTTTTTCCTTTCCTCCTTCCTGTATTCATCACGTGTTATCTTGTAGATGCGGTGAGGAACACGGCTGCATGAACAGACACTGATTTTATAAGCGTACATATGCTCGTATGAGCGTTTTTTCAGAAAAAATCGTGTTTTTCTTTTCTTAAGTTCACGCCTTAATTGTTACGCGAAGATACAGCTGTAACTGAGTTTAAAATATTACACCTTCCAATGTGAATTTACGTGCTCATTTTGCACTTTCCTTGACTTAAAGAATAAAACTAGGCAGTTGCAGTCTTTTATACAAATGTATGTATGTTTAAAATACCTCAGCCCTAATAATCATATTTAATACATATGTGCTTAACTATACTCGTACGTAATTAAGTTTATTGACGTAGTTACGCATAAATATTGTGAGAGTACATATGTACATACATTTGTACATACATGTGTACGTAATATGAGAAAGTGTACACTTCCAAGTTGCATTTTTACACATTTTATATCAAGGAACGGTTCGTATCTTTTTACAAAATTTGTGTCCACATTCTATAGGTGTAATAAGTCTGTTCTCAAGAATATAGCAAACCAAACTTAACAAAAAGTGTAACAATAAAAAGACAATGCATTAGTAACAAAAAGTCTTCATATTTTACGGGTCACAAAAAAGTATGCATTCAGAGGTATATACATACATACTGAGCGCAAAACACCTGTTGGATTTATTTTAATTTTCATCAAAACATAAAAATTGTTAAAATAAAGCAAAAAAGAAAACCGGTATAATAGAAACAGTTAGTAGAGGCAATAACACAGCTTAACAAATTTAAGACAAATTTGATAAATCCAATGAACTTAAAGTTGAACCTCGTGCTGATATCTACCTATATGTATGTCAAAATTATTGTCTAAAGGTGAGTTGAAGATATAACTGCGCTTATGACATGTTCGTTAGCGCAAGCCGTTCTATAAATATGTGACAAAAGTAAAAAAGTTCCAACATTTGGATTGAAAAACCACCCAAAATATGGAGAAACAAAAAAAAAAAAAGAAATGTTAATCAGGAATAGAGTTTGATTATGGTATAAGAGCGAATGGCAACAACGACTAGATTACCTCAATATTTTAGGAGAAAAATTACCATAAAGTATTGAAAAATTAGGGTTAGGCCAAGATCGGTGAATAATAGTTACTTGTGCTTAGGCACCAGAAAAAACCTCCGGAATCCCCGAGACTTATTCCGGTAGAGCATTTGTGAGAAATGCAGACTCCCCTAAGCAGACTCAATAACGTACCATGCCCACTATTTTGTATGAAATCGAAAAATTTTATTAAGGCAAAATCTTTAGATATTCGGATTTTATACAAGTCGTCGATACAATAGTTTTGGTCATGTCTACTTTTAGGGGGAGTTTTTGTCAAAATGTTTGTCGATGTTTGTCTTAGCTGGGAATTACAAACTCTAATTTTTTCCCTTCAGCGAGTGTGAAGTACCTTAACCAGAGAATAGAATCCTTTTATAAAATTGGTGTCAATAAAAGGAATGCGTTACGAATGGTCACGTAGACGCTTACAATTATCTCGTCGCGGCGAAACTCAGAACCCGATAGTCTAATGAAAACAAACTCCAAATGGCCAAGAAAATTAGATGTTAAACACCTTAGCATGACTGAAATAGCCAGAGACAAGAAAGAGCAGCTGAGTGAGAGACTCTACATGGATATGGATTGGTTTCAGCTGCATTTGCGATTACATAATTTATCTAAATATTTTGCATAAATTAAACGCGATTTTAGAGAATACAAACCACTGGTTACCTTCAATTTTGAATTGCTCTGTTATTTATCTATGTTTATATGTAGATACACACAAAATAATCGCAAAATGAGATGTGTGTCAAATGATGTTTTTCACGGTATACATACATAGCTCATTTACTTACGTAGGTGAGAATGTACTTATGTCTATCTTTAAGCGTCAGCTTTTAGGCTCAGTATGCACTTTGCCATACAATGCAAATAACGTGAAAAAAAAATGGTAAAATTAATTTAATTAAATGATATTGAAATTATTGAACCATTTCTTAAGTTTAAAGAAACATTTGAACATAAATGGTATATACATACATAAGTAGTTGAATATAATCCGACCGTTAAAAAACCGGTTATCTTTTGATTATATAATTCTTAGTTATCTCAGTCGACAAATCCGACGGCAACAAGTCATCACACAGTCATACAGACAGACATACGTACATATTCACATTTTTAACAGAATTCGACTGCAAAGATTTTATGTACATACATAACTCATGTACCGAACGGATGCCCACACTACAAAGTTGTGCAGCAGTATGACCTAAACTCGTACAACAAGATACATATGACAAAAACCGTGAGAAAAAAATCAAAGATTTTCTACTGCGTCTACTTAGTTACAACTAATATTTGCACTAAATGATGGACAAGTTTGACTGCTTTGCTAATACTTGATAATCAAGTGGTAGTATCAATACAGCGTCATCGTTTAAAGACTTTCAAAATAGGGATTACATTTCATTTTATTATGTTAAACCCACATTATGGTTTGTTTATCAGTATTCAAAACAAAAACACTCTAACAATGACTACCCTGAGTGCAATGGATTAAGAACCATGAGAAATTTTCCAGGAACCCTAAATGCAATTGCATTAAATATTATTCAATTTCATCTCCCGCAGAGATAATTCATAGTTTATAGGTCTTCACGATACAAAAAAAATGTATAATTATACCTAGGATGTAGTACACATTTACGATACATATGTATGTATATAAGTACGTATGTACGTATTAATATAACCAAAATTATGTTGATCCATCTCTTGACGTCGTGTTATGTAGAAAACGAATTATTTAAAGTTCTACAAAGTTAGCTTTGTGAGCAGTTACTCAGAAATCAGACGATTATTACTGCAATACAACTAAAATAAAATATGATAGCACAAGGAGAGATTTGATGCTCTAAAAACAATTACATACTTCCTCACGTATACAGGGGTGAGTTATTTCACAAAACTACAAATATCTATGTGGCGTCTAACAGCGGGATTTCCAGAAACATATGTATAGTATGTGGGAACGCAGCAGGGATCATGTTTGCATTCTTTTGTCACCGAAGTGTTTGATTTCACCCGTCCTTGTACTCTCCTTTTTATACGGGGTAGTATTATAAGTCAGTCCGAATCGCATTTAGGGTTTTTATTAATGCATGTGTTTGGTTACTTATAAAAATATGAAATATTTACAAAAAATAATGTATGTCATATAAGTGCACACATATTATATACATATATACATACATGTAATAAACTAGTACTGTAAAAATGTGGACATATCAATTAATTGATTTATGTTCGCTATTTATCTAAGGTCCCAATTAGAAACGTTTCTTATATGGTTATCAACCATTCTCATGCCTTTTATCATAATACTTATAATGATTTGTACATGCGACAAGCATATAATTTTATTTTGTGTTGCAACCAGACCACTTTGAAAAGATAATAAAATAAAGTACACTACTGGGCCGTAAGTTTTCCATCTGTATGCTGGGAAAGAGCTACCATCCGTGTGGACCAAATATCCAAACATTTAGTCTGAATTTTTTTTTTCGATCTTGAACAAAATAGTGTAGTTTTAATAAAGTGGGCCGATTTCATAATTTTTACATTTGGACTGCTTCTATTTTTCAGCAGACTAGCTTACAAATGTCATCTTACATATACCTACTTTATAGGGTCTATTTCAATTATTTCTCTATGTTACAAACTTTGTATAAAACTTAATATACCTTTAGAATAGGGTATAAAATGCAGTCGAACAAAAAAAAACTTGTCCTATATACATATGTATGTATGGACGTATAAAATAAATAAATACTTGGCGCTACAGGTCGATGGGACCCAGGGCCTAGCTTCTCACAACCATTCGTGTTGTGCGTGTTATATTCTTTACACGAATAGAAGGGGCCTACTGTTTTTTAATGCCGTGTCCGAAGGGCAATTTGTTATTTGAGAAGCTTTCTCAGGACAGTTTTACTCTCGGATGTTTGTCAGACGCTCGCGAAAGGTGGGCCGTGAAAAACTTTTAGGTGTTCCCCGACTGGGATTCGATCTCAAACCCTTTGTTCCATAGTCCAACGCACTAACCACTGAGCCACGGCGCCGAGAAATAATTGAGATATACATTATAAAGGATGGGCCATCTATTGGTTTCTTTTTAAATCATAGGTTATTTTGACCCTGACAGCTGTCTTCCGCTCGAAATCTTGGCAGAAAGTCAAAATCATACCTCCGCGGAACGAAATGAGACGCTTAACGCTTGAACAACGTTGGGAAATATTGAAACCTTATTTCCAAAGTGAGTGCTGTTTAGCCCAAACAGTGCGTTATTTGAAAAGAAGTTTTGGCCAACGGTGGGCGTGTTAATCGACTTGTTTTACTGAAATTGAAGACATAAATTTGGACGACCTTTGTCTTAGAATATCGGAATGACACTTGAACGACGTTAAAAAAATAAATACTTGGCGCAACAGGTCGATGGGACCCAAGGCCTAGCTTCTTACAACCATTCGTGTTGTGCGTGTTATATTCTTTACACGAATGGAAGGGTCTACTGTTTTTTAATGCCGTGTCCGAAGGGCAATTTGTTATTTGAGAAGCTTTCTCAGGACAGTTTTACTCTCGGATGTTTGTCAGACGCTCGCGAAAGGTGGGGCCGTGAAAACTTTTAGGTGTCCCCGACTGAGATTCGAACCTCAAACCCAATGGCGACGCGTGAGTAAAAAATTTAGGTGTTCAAATAATGAAATTCAATATTTTTATTGTTTTAATGCATATGATTTATATATGTACATAAGTACATACTATGAACACTAAAATATTACTTATATGTTAAGTCCAACCTCCTAGATTTGTTTAAAAATATTTTAATGACATGTTCATACATACATACATATGTATAAAGAATCTTCAAACTGTGTTGTTCTCAAAAGTTTTTTTTCAATGGTAATCATTGAAAGATCCGTCAGTCTATTTTGTCCTATTGTTGTTCTTGAATATGTTTTAATTCTTTTAAGTGTCGAAAAAGATATTTCAACTGATGATGTTGTTACAAGAAAAGTTAGAACAAATTTACACAATTTGAATATTTCTGAAAAAAATAAAATCAGGTCTTCCGTTAAAAGCTTTCCAAAAAATTGCGAGCAAAATTGTAAAAATCTTGTTGTTGCAGATTTTTCGGTGGAATTGCATTTCGAAAAGGGTTTGCTAATTAATTTTTCAATAATGCATTCACAACTGCCTTTATTTATAACATTTTCGCTACCAGAAGCCATTTTTTGCTATAGATAACTGCAGCGTATAAAAACCAGCTTTTCCGCTGAAAATATGATCCTTTCCACCTCCACTTAAAATAAAAATTCAAAATAAACTCAGTCCATCACATATCCTATATAAATTTTCCATTTCCTTCATATTCTTCCAGCACGAATAGAACGTAAAAGTATCATAATTACTCAACTTTTGTTTTTGTACCTCCTACAGTACCTATACGTGCCCTATACCTATAAATTATCTATATCCGCATTTAAGGGTTGCTTGAGCAAAACTCACTCCTTTTGCTTGATTACGTTCACAGCTAAGATGCACGAAATTGTTGATACATTGTGCGTTCCTTTTTTTTTTTATCTACATATTTTTGATGGATACATTTCGTTTCCAACTCAACTGAACGAGTCGAATGAAAAGCAAAGCATTGTTGTTGCAGGTTAGTATTTTCTTCTGCTATGAATTTCGATTTTGCTCAAGTGCACGGGAGGATGGCACGAGTTGGGAAATACACTGAGAAATTGACTGGAGTTAGGACTTAGGTGACAGTGGAAACACATTTTGTAAGTGGTTGATGTCAGTTAAGAAAATGATAAAAACAAAAATATTGTTCTCCGAAAGTTAGGCGTTCATGAACAAAATGAACAATAGGGCGCGTCGCCACTGCTCAAACCCATTGCTCCATAGTCCAACGCACTCACCACTGACCCACGACGCCCACCTTGAACGATGTTGTGTTCCATAATTAATGGGAATGTTTGTTCTTACTAATAAAGCCATAATACATGGAAAAAATTTAATTTTGTTCATTTTATTGCATTTTTAAAATAAAATGTGTCTGGCCCACCCTGTATATTCGTGATCAGTATCAATGGCGAAAACGTCTGTCTGTCCGTATGTCACTACTTGTTGGGACTTACATTTCTAACTAGGATAATAAAAATTTATATCTGGGGTTCTGATAAATACAAGCAGTAATAGTGTAAATATTTTGGAAATCCATCCACTGCCCGCTTTTTAATATCTTCACTATTTTGTATGAAATCGAAAAATTTTATTAAGTTTCGATCACGCCCACTTTTATATAATTTTACATCTAACAACCATAAACTGTTACATAACTTTCATACGGTTATATGAAAGATAGCGTAACACACGATTCGTGCCAGCCGGCTTGTAGCTTTTCTGTTTTTTTCTTATGTATGGTTCGGTTACACAGTTAGCATTGTCTAATTATGTAATGGACACGTATGTATGTCCGTAGGTTATACATCCGTTTGTCATACGACATACGACAGGTAATAGCAAAAAAACGAACTTTGTTGTTATCTAAGAATCGCCAAACGACGCAGAAACGACTGAGCCACTTCATCGACTAATTCAAAAATGTTAAAATTTACAAAACTAAATGCCCCCTTTTTAAAAATAAAAATTTGAGAAGTGAACATATTTTAAAAGATGGTACAACGTCTAGATAGTTTATAAATGTACATATGCATGTACATATGCATGTATGTATATACATGAATACCTATCATACAATAAAAATAAAATTATAGCCATGTTCTTGAATCTTTGATTGCTCCACAAGAAGTCTAAAATTAAGATCGCTCCTGATAACGTTTCACCACATTTACGAATTAAAGGCATCTTTTTATACTATCGGAGATAACAATCCCAATAAAGAGAGACCCCATGTTCTTTTATTATGACTGTATACTTCTGAATACATTTTACTGCTTATCGTTTTTCTTTTTGTATTGACTTCCTTCATGTTTTCACCTGAGTTCTTCCGCAGTTCAGATGCATGTTTATCACACATCTCTTGAGGACACATCATTTTACCAGCAGCGATAGAGATGTCTTTAAGTGGTTGTCGTGCTTCGTAATGGTGAGGATATTTTTGTTATTTAAAACATAATGCAGATTTTTTTCCACTTCTGGCTTAAGTAGTTATCACTCTGTGTGTCTAGCATTAAAACCGGTATTTTGAATACAGACAAAAAAAAAGTGAATCATTATGTAGGTTTTGTATACTTTAACATCCTATTACGGTGTTCATATTTTATTGTATGTTTTATTTTGGAGAAACCGAACACAATTAATATAAAAGCGATTAACAACATTGTCATTACATATTTCGAAGACTTCTCTGAGCGGTAATGAAAAGAAGAAAGAGTTTTATATTTTTTTCTAAAGCGTGAATCTGTATTTTTTACTCTCTTTAATTTACTTATTGTGACAGCTATTCATAATAAAAAAGCATGTTCAATAGATAAATTTGGAATAGAAGAAGAAAAATATTACGATGTATACATATGTATGTGTATGGTGTACATTCAATTAATTGCTATTGACCACCGATTTAATTCCCAAAGCGGTCGCTCAACTTGAATTCTTTATTAAGCTATCGATTTCCATGCTTCGAACAGTAGAGATCAATGGATGTTTTGTACCTGATCATTAAATACCAGCAGTATAGCTACTGGTATTGTAACTTCATTTATTTTTATTTGTATACATTCGTATTGTTGATATAAAGACTAGTTAACGAAGAAATATCGGTTTATTGATTTTGATTTTGATATTGATTTTTCTTTATTTTGTGCAGTACAAAAAGTTCTATAAATCAGTTTTGGTAGGTGCTTAATACGAAGATTTTAAAATACTCGTATATAAGTTCATGTTTGAATATGACGCTATTATAATTAAAATTAATAACAGCATAACATAAAAGATTCCGGTGTAGAATTTATGTTGCCTGGAATTGAGTTTCACGCTTGATATAGGGTAGTGGTGTATACCAAGCCATCTATCATCATGCACATGCGGTATATCATCCGTATAGCTAGGTCTCTTTTTTCAAGTAACCACATCTAATTTTGAAACCAGAGCCGAGTCAAAGAATGTGTAAGGGGGAGACGTTCCTTTGACAGTGTACGAGAATATGTACATATAGGCTTCTAGTTTTTGAATTTTTTTTTTGTACATTGCTAAAATGCTTCCAACATGTAACATCTATTGATTATAACGTAAAATCGTATAATCAGAAACTGTTTTATCGCAGAAAATGTATTTTCTTAAGATCTAGGATTATACTACCATAACATTTACGTTCATACATATCTATATGAATAATCAATATAAAATACAAAAACAAAAGTTATGTTAATGTATATATGTATATACATACATGCATATGTATATAATAATATAATGTACATATGCATGTATATACATATGTACATACAGTTAGGGACAAAACAATAGGACCACCGAGTATCGATTTAAATTTCATTAAAAAACTCAGATATTTAATAGTTTTTTAAACAATTTTTTTCATTTTTTTATTGTTTACGGTGTAGGTTCAATATTTTGAATAAAAGAGAACAGTAGTAGAAATTCGATTATGAACAACAAACATTTTTAAAGAAAATAAAAATATTTATTCAAAATTATAAATGGATTTAAAATCGTAAATGAAATAAAATTTTATTCATATTTAGTTTAGGAAAATAGGAGCAAAACACTTAAAATAATGAAAAATTATACGAAAAACGATTTTTTTCGAAAAAAAATTCTTTAACGAGTGGGGCCGTCTCTATTTTCTAACATATCTCAAAGGTGGGTTAACATTGATCAAGCATCTCAGATTGCGTCTTTAAACTGCTTATATTGAACTCTCCGCAAATCATGTCAATAATATGAAAAACCATTGGGGCCGGCGAGACGCTCTTGTAAGGTAACGATTTATTGTCGATAGATGGTTCGAACTGCTTTGGAAGACGAGTTGCCATTCAGGTGTCTTAAAGGATATTTCTGCTTTTTGGTCCACTACTTTATTGTAGGTAGGCATGAACATATGTACAAACGTAAAAAGAAGATTAATGTTTTATTCTTAGATTAAAAGGATTACGGAATCACAAAAAACAATTTCTAATTTTAAATATAATAATGTTTGAATTTGTTTCATTTTACGTATATACATACATACATTAGTTGACAATACCGTTCGTATTCATGGACAGCTCATAATCTAATTGTGTACATACATACATGTATGTATGTATGTCTGTACGTAGATATACCGTAACATGTTATTAAAAGCTATTAAAAGGAATATTCCTGCTATGTATTTCAATGTTCAAAATATTTTTTCGTTATACATATATGTACATAAGTCTACAAAAGTACGTACATGCATGTGTATCTACTGTACAGTATTTGAAGGAGTATTATGAAAGTCAGTAGTAAAACGAAAGAAGCAAACGTTTTCGATACCCGTTTCACATAAATCAAGTTGTAGATAAATGTAAGACTGCCCCACAAAAAAAAAAACAAAAAACAAGCAGACGAACAAGCATCATTTCCAGTTTGCGTTTTTAATTAGCTCCCCAGCCCAAAGTATCGCCGACAAAATTCATGTGCATATATTTGTATACACATACATTTTCTTATTTCCTTTTTTGTTTTAAATGAACTTTTCGTGCAGGAATAACAATTTTGTATTTCCTATCTGTGCCACCTTTCTCTTCATAACATTCACTAAACATCACATCAATTATCTTCTGTACTCTGCAATGAACTTCTAACATAAATTTACACGACACAATGTCATATGTGACATACCGAGCATAAATCATTGGCCGTGGCACTCTCTGATCAGTGTATATGCCTATAATTATATTCTGTGAAGAATTCTGTCCTTCGACCCATATGTCTTTGAGGGCATAATGAAAATGATTTTAAAGGGAATTCATTTACATATGCATGTATATGTATATGAATGTGTAAGATATACACGTATAATAAATATTTTCTAAGATAAAACATTGCTTCTGCGAAACTAAGTATTTCCTAAAGAAAATGACCTCAATATTTTTTTCAATTATTTCTTCTTTTCTGGTTTAATTGCAATAAACAATAGTAATTTCAGACAATTATAAATACTTGAATAAAATATTGCACTTATATAGCGTGTTCAGAATGCATTTTTAAATTAAATGTATTATAGGTGATGCAAGCGCACAAAACAGTAGAATCCCAACTTTGTCTTAGATCTTTCGTTTCAGAGTTGCGTGTCAGAAAACTATTTTCTGTGCTTCGTAGACTTGAACATTGCACACATTATGCATGTATTCTTGCGAAGCAAAACCCAGAAAAGAAGAGTAATTAGTACGACATGTTGAGGGAATTTCTTGGCACGACAGTAGTCTTTTAATCAGGAAGAAATAAAAATAAAACAGGCGATGGAGATGGAGCGACCACAGCAACGGAAAAGATTTTTTTTTCAGATTACATACATGATCATAATACATCCGGAAATTTTATTCAAAACTCACCTATAGTAATCACTTTTGCAATAAATATTGCCATCCTTAGAAAAACATGACGACTCCCCTTCCAATGGTTGTTGGCATGTACAGCATTGAAGACAACCAGCGTGCCATCGTTTTTCAACTGCAGAGAGGTAGAATCGGTCCTAACAATATTCCCAGTTAAAGATATGAAGTTTTTGTTTTGTTATTTTGAGCTAATGCTGTAATTTCGTTAAAAAAAATAAAAGAGCATAATACTAGTCTGCATTACCTGAATAAATCGACCACATCCAGCGCAGTCTTCAGGACCGGGCAATGTGGTCTCACTTGAAGATTCTGGACTGCTGGGTGGTCCATAGGGTTCAGTTTTTAGCGACACTCCAGATATTTGATCATCACTTCCTTCCGGACAGTCTAATCTTCCACTTACGGAATATTTGATCAAAGATTCATCAAAAGGGGCTCTTTCAGGCGCATCATAGCTAAAATAATTATAGTTACTAAGACAAAAAATCTAATCGAACGATGAATTATGTACCTTCTAAATGGTTCGTTATATATAGGTGTGGACTCAAAAGACTTTGTGCTGTGTTCACACGTTTCAGGACAAGAAGAACAGGAACGATATAATATGTGATTATTGTTGGAGCCACCACATTGACGGCTAATATGTGTTCCCGGTGGTGTTGGACTTCTATCCCGTGCCGGCCCTAAGAACCTTGCGCTCTGCTGCTGCAATATTCAATAAAAATAATATTAATAAAATACAAAGAACAGTTTGTATGAAAAAGAATTACAGTACGTACATACATAGCTTATGTGTTAGTTAGTATTTTTTTATTTTTGTTGATTTGAAAAAATATAAATACTTTGTTTTAAAAGTTACCTCGTATGCGTGCTATTGAATCATTTCAAAAACGTACATACCAGCTATTAAATACATACATATGTACATGAATATTGCAAAATATTTAGAACATTTATTTCTAAGCTATTTTTTAAACAATTGATATTATTTTATCACAGTGCCTTGTACATACGTTAGTTAGAGAACCACTGACTTTTTCATTCTCTGCGCGCAATCAAACTAATTTTTTTACAAATAACTCTTTAATGTGTCCGTATTTACAAAACTAGTAATTCGTATTGTAGTTAGAAAAACTCTGCAAATCCTAGATATTAAATTATGACGTAGTTCTAGTCTCAATATTTTTTTGCGGTAAATTTTTCAAAAAGATTTTTCATTCGAAAATAAAATTGAAATGAGACTTGTGCGTATGTGTTCATTCCGTAAATATTTTTGACACATTTTAGTCTCTATCTTGTTTGGTTCACGGCTAACAAAAGAGATGAGCTACTTTCTGATTTTATTCTTAATACAAACCTCATTCTGTGGAATGTAGGTAACGAGCCTACCATCTTTACCGGGAACAGGTAATAGTCTAAGAACCCACAGCAAATTTTGGGCATGAATAAATAACCAAAAGATTTATACATCAAAATGAAGCTTTCTAATGAGTGATATTAAATTCGAAAGTCTGGCAGCGATTCCTCGCAACTGAGGTGTGTAATTGTTGGTAAAAAATGCGTTTTTTTTTTCAAACCTGGGCTTTTGGTATAACCGCTTAAATGTAGTATTAAATAAAAGAGCAGACCGCCCGGATCACAAATATATGGGCCCCATTGCCAGACGTGCTTAAAGTATATTAAAAATCATTTTGTTTATACAATTTTCAAAACAATTTTTTTTTAAAGTATTAGCATTAACGCCTGGGACCTATTTGTGATCAAGGCGTTCTGCTCTCGGTCGTGGGAGTAAACTCTCGGTCTATAAGAGGTGGTGCATAAGGAACCAGAAGGTATCCAGTGAAGTTATTAGCCTTCCAGTTTCTAGGAATCCCCGGAAAACTGACTGTATGTAATATACCCAACCCTGCACTTCTAACCCTCTTGTGACAACCATAAATTGGATTTCATCGTTGAGCATTTGATTTTAGACCTAAATTCGGCAATGACCTCTCTCTGTCCCCTGTTTAGACCCCAAAGTAAGATGAAGCCATACTGGTGGCCCAAAGACTTAGGTTCATTCAGAAACCAAACAAATCAGCGGAAACTGACGGCATTGTTCCGACCGAGTTCCAGAAGTCCTCCGAGATCATTCTGCAAATGCTCACAACAATCTTGAAGAGTTGTCTGGATCTATGACATACCCCAAAATTATAGAGAGAAGTTGAGGTTTTTTTTATTCCCAAAGCAGGTAAATGTTCTCACACACATCCGAAAGAATTCAGATCATCGTTTCTTTTAAAAACATTACTGCAAACGTAAATCAGTAGAAACGGCACTACATTATCTAGTTCGTAATATTGCGAATAGAACACATGAGTAGAAGGTGCCTTAATAATGTCAATACATCAGCGATTAAAGATGTACTATCAAGCTTTAAAGGTCGACAGCTCACTATGCGAATTGATCAATCTACTGCTCACTGGTCGGGTTATCAATTCCAAGCATTGGTATGTCCACATCCAAATAATTAAAGTAAATGACCATATTAAGGAGATAACACACACCAGAGCGGAACGCGGTAGCGGTAGCGGTATAATGGTACGTAATTCTATTGCGGTAAATATAGATGCACACACTGGCAAGGGTATACCGCAACCGGTATTGCGGTGTTGCAGCGATACAATTTTGTACCGCAGCAAACACAGTTGAGCGCTGTGTACCGGGTACCGCATATCAAAATGTGTATTGAAAAACTTATTGAATTGGTGAAAATACATGCTATTTTTTTTTTTTAACTCATCCAGAGTACAAAAATACGTTAAAAAAGATAAAATACGGAAAAATATAACAGAGAGGTTAAACGAAGAAAGTAAGTGGCTAAGGTCAAAGAGAAAAAAAAATAAAGTGCACGACTGGGCCGTACAAACTTGCACCTGTATCTCAAATTCTTGTGTGTATTTGAGGTAAAAATAAATAAACGAATATATACATAAGTAGGTAAGCATATGCAAGTTTACTATAAGTAAACCATTGTTCTAAGCAGATTGGCCAAAAACGTCATATATCATCTGTAGGATTTGATAAAGCTCTTGATCAAATGAAATCAAGCAACGTCGTTACTAAATATGTTATTTTCCTTCAGTTTCACTCATAAATTCATTGCCTTTGAACTCCAGTGAATATGCGGAGACCCAAAGTAAGTCCCTAAAAAAGTAACAATATTTTCTTTCTCTCTCTCTCTGTCTTTTAACCAATGAAAATGAAATTCAGACAAATCCAGAAGCACGTGCGCACCAATCAAAACTAGAAAAAAAAAGTTTCCATGACAACAGCTGTGTTTTAGAGTGTTGCCAAGTAATAGATGCGTATCAAAAGGGATTATTAATTTATATGTGATGCTTCGTTTTCTTAAAAATGGCTACGTTGATAGTTTCACTTTCGACTACAGATGCCGTAAAAGAGCATCTTTAGAACAATTTCTAACTTTTTGATTCTGCGACATAGTTCCACTGCCAATTTCAATATTATACAGAATTCGTATTTTGATACTTTAGGTACGTTTTTCCTTTCTGGTGAAATTTTTTTCTCAAACCTTGGCAGCAACACTGCGGTGGGATGGTGCAAGAAGTCAAGTACAATACATACATACATATTTTTTGGTTCACTATAGTGTGCGTGTACTTCCGTAAATGCACATGAATTGACTTATCTTTAAAAAGCTATTGTTCCATTGTTATCAATTTGGCCTTAAACTATTAAATAAGGAGCATCTGTGGGGAAAATCTTTTGGAATGGTATATAATTTTGAAAATCGGTTCAGTAGGAAGAAGTTGGGATAAAATTGTTTGCCTATTAATATGATATGAAAATAGTGTTTTTGTTAAGCTGGTTGTAAGGTAAGGAATTTTAGGCAGTTTTAACCAAAAACGTGGTATGCCATCTTATAGAATTTTGTAAAATAAGCCTCGATATGAAAATAAAACAGTAACGGTGGAGAAAAGTTTTCGAGAAAAGCGTATTTTTATGAAGATGGCTATAAGTAAAGTGCCTTTAAAAAGAGTTTTGGTCAAAAATGTTGTATGCCATCTCATAAGTTTTGAAAAGGCTTATTCTAATATAAAATTTAATAAAAATCGTTGGAGCCGTTTTCGAATAAATTGGCTCCAACTGCTCGATTTCGAGAAAAATACCGTTATACTAACTTATGGCCAAAAATGTGATACAGCTCCTGATAGGATTTGAGATGTTTAATCATATGTCAAAATCTAAATAAAATCGTTGAAGGCACTTTCAAGCAAATCGGCTTTTAGTCACCTTGGTCGTAAGTACCGTTATATCATACTCAGACCGAAACGTGGTACGCCATTGTGTTGCATTACCTCGTACTAGTCCAAATATGAAATTTGAACAAAATCATTGGAGCCGTTTTCCCGCAAATCGAGTTTTCGCCAAATTGGCTATAAGTAAGGTACCATTGTTGCCAATTTTGGTAAGCAGTATGATCATCTGATTGCAATTGACCAGACTAATTCAAATATGAAGTTTAACCAAAATCGTTAGAGCCGTTTTCGAGAAAATCCATTTTAACTAAAATCGGCCTTAAGTAAACTACCATTAATTTTGAAGTTAGAATGAAAATTCCGATTTCGCCTCTAGGGATTATCGCACAGACCCTATATATGAAGTTTGATCTAAGTCCATCCACTCGTTTAGGCTGTAGCCTCGTGCACAGACAGACAGACAGACAGACATACAGACAGACAGACAGACAGACAGACAGACGGCATTGGCGGACCTACTTTTTTGGATTTCTCCATTATAGTAATGTCAAGTTTGATTAAAATCTCGACTTCCAAATTTTGCACGAATACAATACTTGCCCTATAGGTGCAAGTGCAAGTAAAAATTAATGTGCGGTGAATACCGCATACAAAACCCCGCCAGTGTGAACGGATAAGCGGCATACCGTTACCGCACTTCTACGGGTACCCGTACCGCTCTGGTGTGTGAGCTTCTTTATAAGGTTTTCGCTACTTAAAAATAATTAACAAATTTATTTTATATTTATATTTATATTTATATATTTATATTTATATTTTTTTTTTTTATGAAAAGAAAAAAAGGGAAGTTTGTTTTTCACAGTATCTATTATAATTATCAAAATTGTTTCAAAAACTACTAACAAATTTTTAATACAATTCCTAAACAAAATAAAGTGCACAAGTTTACACAATGTTTTGTTTATATAAAAACGTAGTAAAAAAGTGGGCGTGAGCAGATAGGGTGGTTGGGTAAATTATAGAAAATTTTAAGGCCCATTAAATAAATAAAAAATAGATACTTGGCGCAACAGGTCGATGGGACCCAGGGCCTAGCTTCTCACAACCATTCGTGTTGTGCGTATTATATTCTTTACACGAATGAAAGGGACCTACTGTTTAATGCCGTGTTCGAAGGGCAATTTGTTATTTGAGAGTTGGGCCGTAAAAAACGTTTAGGTATTCTGACTGGGATTCGAACCTCCAACCCGCACTGAGTCACGGCGCCCACTTTTAAGGCCTATTGCTTTGCTAAAATAATTTTTTCTTAATTTCTGGTAAAAAAATAAGTTTTATTATATAAAAGTGGCCGTGGCAATTCCAAAATTTGGTACGCCATTATTTTACATTTCTCTTATAACCTAGAAAAATTTTAAACCCAATCGCCGAAGAAACACCCGAGAAACATATATTTTCAATCATATATACATATTTTTTCAATCATGAATGTGACAGCGATTGTGTATTTCATTTATGTATACCTGATCATAACAACTTATTGATCGGACCTGAAATGTTGAACTGAGAAACATGGACTGAATTCAAACTAGATTAGCCATAATCACACTTGCATTAGAAGACTATGAAAACAATGGTGCGAATGAAATGCAGTCAATTTAAACGAAATGAACATTTAAATTTAAGCTAATTCGGAGAGTACCAATTCATTGATCACTCTTGCCTGGGGAACAATTATTTTTATAATTGAATTACGAGAACTTTTCATGTTCATTCGGTCGGTGAATTTATTCTTTGGTCATGAAAGAATGTATGTAAGTAGTAACTAGGCGGTGACTAGTAATATGAAGGGCATAATAAAAATATGTAGCTAAATTCTTTGGAGCATGTTTTCTGACTATCGGACTAACGCATCACCACACTGTGTGAGCGCACTTAGTGCGCGGAACTCAAGAATATAAGCCTAGGTTTAAAACCAAACGTTAACGAGCTCCTTCAAAGGCATAATTTGGTATGTTAGCTCTGGCAAGACATTTTCATTTTACTTCTGGAAACAGCATTCAAAACAAACAAATGAATTCAAATAAAAAATATATGAATATTTATTCCCTTACGAATCATAATTTTAAAAATGAAACAAAAATTTGTATGAAAAAAACTCCCGATCGCAAGAAGAAACAGCAGTGTACATGGACCTTAGCTGGCAACCACCTACGAGAACACCCTTTGTTTCTCCTCGATTCTTTAAACAAGATACTAATACCGCACAATACATATTCGCATAAAACGGAAGTAGTCGTCAAACGATTACTATTTCTATTTTTAAATCAATTCAATTTTGTTTGGCAGCAAGGTTTGACTGTTTTATATTTACATACATATCTATTATTTTATAGAATATATGTACATATGTACATGTCGTGTGCTATTAGCAAAACAGATACCACATATTGGCAGGTGCTTTGAACGAAAAAGGTAGATGATTTCAACATAACTTATTGGGAAAATATATCATTAATGCGCGATATTAATATCTTTGTGAGGGTTAATGTTTATCCTTTCGGACTGGTTCTAGTCACTTAGGATTAGGATTAAATTAAACTTCTCCGATCGATAACAAATACAGCAAAGAATATAAATAAATAAATTGTGATGGCTTCACGTAAGCACTCGAGAATTTACGTACATCAGAGTTGTAAACAAACTAAGTGCACCGACTGTTGCACTTATTAGTCAATAAAATCACACCGGCTACTGCTTCCGTGACTATACTAAAATAGGATAAAAGATAGATTTATCTAAAGTCTCTCCTTGGAAGAACTAATAATTGGGAAACAAAATACAAAATGTTTTAAATGAGCTTAAAAAAACCAGCAATACCGTTCTTCATCTAATACATGCAGTGAATAATTAATCTATTTGCAAGGTATCATTAATTGTTATTGTGAACAGTTCAGTGATGATGATATTTGTAGTCTCGTTTAAAATTGTTTTAGAGTTTTATTAAAAGATTATATAAGTTTGTGAATATGTACATATTATTAGTCTTATTAACAAAACATTCAAAAGAATGTGTGAATTTTAGAAGAACGTACAAACAGTATCTGTAAAATTAGTATATTGTTGTCATTATTTGGTTTAATACCATAGTTTTAAAAATGTTTGTTTGTTATTTTTGTATTATTTGCTAAATATAATACTTAAATAAATATTATATACATATGTATGTACAATGGTGGCAAAAATAATAGGGACAAGACGACTCAAAACATATTTTTTTATTTGCTTCCAAATTCCTTCCACTTACTATTGAAAGATATTGTACTGTATCATAACATTCAATTGTACAGTTAAACGTCGTACACTTTTCTGCAAATTCGATCTTCTTTTAACAGAAAAACCAAATATTTACAGTAACTATTTACTTGGGTTGGAAAAATAATAGGGAATGCTGTCGAACATGGAACTTTTTTTTGCAGTTGTCACGATCAGTTAATGAAAGGAAGTTGTGCTTTTTGTGAAGAAAGGTTGAATTCTTCCAATGACTTCAGAACTGAGTAAAATGTTAAATCCTACATACACCAGGAAGACAGTAAAGGAGGGTAGTGACAGCATCATTATTTAGGGTTGTTTCTCTTGGTATGGCGTTCGTCGTCATTTTTGGATTAAATATACTATATGGGTCATTCATTTTTCGGTTTTGAAGGTAAAGCTAAATAAAACACACACAGTGATGCATTTTTGATGCAAATTTTAATTCATTATAAAGCTTGAACTTTGCCATTAAACAATATCATTCAAATGGCCGACTCGGAAAGATCCACAGCTTGCGATTCTTTTGAGGTAATTTTTAACCACTTTTTCGCACATTTTGGGCGGATTCTCGGCCATAACTTCGCGTAAACACAAACAAAAAAATCTAACGGTGTCAAATCACATGGTTTTGGTGGCCAATTGACGTCGCCAAAACGTGAAATTACGCGACCAACAAGCTTTTCACCCAATAAAGCCATAATTGGTCGTGTTGTGTGGCTTGTTGCCGCATCTTGTTAGAACCACATATCGTCCAAGTCATGATCTTCAATAGCCGGGCAAAAAAAATCGGTTATCATTGGACCATATCGCCCCGAATTGACTGTAACCGTTCGCCCATTGTCATCTTCAAAGAAATACGTACCAATGATACCTTTCGACCATAGAGCACGAAAAATCGGTGTTTTTTGTCTGCTGTTCCAACCCCCAAGAAGCGTATCTACGGTGAATGAACAGCAGGCTTCAATTGTTGCGTAAGTTGAACTTTATAAAGATGGTTATGCAAATCCAAATGCAAAATACGCCATAGAGAGGTGTACGACACGTTCAACTGGTGCGAACGCCAGGAAATCGATAAATTCGGATCATCAGCAACAGCAGCAATATTTTCTACTGAGCGTGCATTACGATGATGCACAGGCCTTAGTTACACTCAGTTACGCTCCCACTCTCTTCAAATTTCTTCACAATTTTAACCGATTGCTTGCGTAGTCGGTTGATTATGATGACCATAATCATCGCGTAAAGACCGTAAAGTGGCTACGTTTGAATCACCACTTTTGTAGTAAGTTTTAATAACTTTAACGCGTTGTTCAATTGCTAAGCGATCCAAATATTGTAAATGGCAAACATTTAACTAATATTATGACACTTCAAATGACAGCTGAGTTCGGCAGGTGTCAAATGCGAGCGCTACCAACTTGAAACCACGAAATGAATGACCCTGGTAACAACCATTTTTTTTCAGACAAAAATGGTCAAAAAATAAATTAAGTGTACTGAATTACTCGTAGCAGATTGTGATCCTGAAAAGTACATTTTTGGAACAGTTTGGTCTTAAAGTTTCCTCCTAAATTGCCCGTGTTTAGCTAAACGTGGGTTTGTTTGACCAAAAGTTAGCGTGTGATGGAATCCTTGGCAATATTAATTGGGTATTTTTAGGATAATCAGAACCATTTTTACAATATTTTGTTAATTTAACATATATATTTTATATATAATTTTTAATATTTTTGCTAATTTAACAATTAAAGGATTTTAACATATTTGTTCCTCATATTATTTATGACATCATCTGCAACCTTAATAGGTCGATGCTTATTTTGTTGGTTTCCCCTAGTATGTGTATTATTTTTGGTTTTCTGGGTTTTCTCTTACACCTAACTGTTTGTATTTGATTTCAATCTAGTTAACTTTTTTGAGTTCTTTGCATGTAATTCCATGCTATTAACCTTATCCCATAGTACCATGTTCTCATTCTGTAGCCATTTTGGTTTCACAGAAATATTTTGTCAGTGTATCGACACATTTGATTTCGTTGGACTTCTATTTTCGCACATATTTGTAATAGTAGTATTAGTTTATTTGTGTTTTTTTTTAAGTTTCGCATAAACTTAATATTAAGAGTCAAAACCGTAAGAGCGTGGTTTTTCCAATATGCCTGAAGTGACACTATGCTATGCAAGAGTACAACTGTCATGAGAAAGCTTCTCAAATAACCAGTTGCCCTTCGGGCGCGGCAATAAACATTATGCTCCTTCCATTTCTGTAAAGAATGGTAAGAAGCTAGGCCCTGGGTCCTATCGATCTATTGCGCCAAATATTTATTTTTTATTTATTTAAATCAAATAACTGCTTTTAGTCGCCCCTTACCACATCAATACCTACCTGGAGTACCTTATAATTTTTTACTTGAAATCTAAAAATCACCACATAAATGAGTTCCGGGCTCAAACCTCTACTTCCACATATTTACATATACACCTAATCGAACATTTTTGAAAATCATCACTGTTTGTTTACTAGGCAATAAAATATTAATATCATTCCTTGGTCAAGAAAATGGATTTTATTGAAAACAATGAGTAAATGCCATATGGATTTGTTGCATTTCATGTAGCGGTGCCGGCGTGTCTTGATAATATTTGGGATTAGAAAGTTAATATCAACGACGAAATTAGCGGTCTATAGCAAGGTTATGGACGGATAACTGAGTTCCACTGATTCTTTTGACATTTTTAACTGCCAAATACTGCTTGTTCCTTACCAGTCTACTAATGTTTTTAAACATAGCTCTTTGAGAGAAAGGCAATTATGTATTGTGTAGCTAGTAATCTAATAAATTCACTTTTAGGACCAAATAGAGAAATGAGTTGATGAAATGAATAAACTTTTTATAATCATATTCATAATAACTGTGAACTTGCGTATAATTAAAAAAAAAAATAACGAATAGAGTTCACGCTTTCATTAATTTCAAATGATAAATCCTGTAAAAATACCATTATAACCAACCTCAGCTTAAGTTAATGCAATACAATGAAAATATTAAAAACTAAAAAAATATTAAAAAATCTTTAGAGTATGATACATTAAATTTATGTATCGGTCTATTAAATTTGTATGTACATATGTAAAATTATTTACCTCTGAATTACTAAAGTTATTACTTTTAGTCTATTCTCTTTAGTCTGTCTTACTGAAATGCATTTGTGCTATGAAGGCAGACATATATATTTATATGTGTACATATATACATACACATACAATCTTGGCGCAACAGGTCTATAAGACTGAGAAGCTAACATCTCACAACCATTCGTGTTGTGCAGGTTATATTCTTTTACACCAATACGAGTAGAAGAGGCCTACTGCTTAATGCTGTGTCCGAAGGGCGATTTGTTATTTGAAAAGCTTTTTCATGACATTTAGACTCTCGTATGTTTGTCGAACAATCGCGTTAGGTGGGGCCGTACAAATTTTTTTTTGGTGTTTTGGTTGGGATTCGAGTCTTGAACCCCTTGCTCCGTACTCCAACATACTAACTACTTGAGCGACGGCGCCCACATATATAAATGTATATGTATGCGCATATGGATATGTTGTGTGAATTTGAGTATGAAGACGTGTATTGTATTAGTAGGTATAGTGCAAGTATTGTCTTCCTACACAATTTCGAACTTGACATTTTAATCAGGACTGCGATTACTTTGATAGAGAAGTCTGAAAAAGTAAGTCTGTCTGTCTGTACATGAGTTTAAAGCTAAACGCGTGCGCAGACTTATATCAAACTTCATATATAGTGTCAGTGGGATAATCCTTAGATGAAATTGAAATTTATTTTTATTGTATTAGTATACTAATTGTATTTTTATATACATTAGTATATCGGCATTTTTTACAGGATCAAAAGGTTAAGCCTAGTATCCTACTCGCCCTAAATTTTAGCTTCCCAAGTCTCGACTTTTTTTCTCCAAACTGCTGATAAATCTTTAACAAAAAAACGTATGCTATTAGCAGATGACAGTAAATGTTATTTTAATTAAAAGCGTCAAATAAAATTTATTAATTCACCAAATGTTTTACTAAAATGGATCAACGAAATATTGAAGAAGATACATACTGTCGTAAGTGTAGCAGCTGAAATTGTTCCTATTGTAGCATATAGAAAACGAAAATTACCTTTTTTCGAGTAAATCCGTATTTGCAAAAAAAATTCTGTGATCTAAATTCTATTTCACTTTCTAGATATTCCATACAATTATTTCACGAACTATACAGAGTTAAGAACTTAGCGTGGACAAAGGATACTACTTTGCGAAATGTTCAATGTTAAAGTGCATGCATTCGAAAACGAAAAACGACTTTGTGTAAATTGTATATTGAGACTAGTGTTGTGTTGATCGGTACTTTTCTTATTTTGTGTAAAATGGCTCAATGGATAGGGCTTTATTTTCATATATTTTCATAGCTTTATAAATTGCTGTAGGATGGCACACCATATTTTTGACCAAGATTGGTCAAATCCGTTTAGGCTGCAGGCGACCATACAGACAGACAGAATGGCAGACCCACATTTTTGGACTTCTCTATCAGAGTAATGCCAATTTTAATTAAAATCTCGATTTTGGCAATTTTCAGGACACCAATACTTGCACCTACACCTTGGTGCAAGTAAAAAATTAACATGTTTAAAATTGATTCAGTCCTTAGGTTGACCGTTAATGATTTAATCCTTAAGTTGATATTATTGAAGCAAGTTTTAAAAAAACTTCAAAATATGTTTCATTATTTTAACAGCAATATTATTAAATAAAATTGACAAATATTTAAAAAATATAGAGCGGAAGAAAATTAGAAAGTTACAATTTAGCTTGAGATTAGTTCTCGATGTTCGTACCTCATTCCGAGGGTTGATTAAGTATAAACATGTATTTGCAATTTGTAGTTCTTCCAGTGTTCGCTGAGTTCTGTGTTTGTTCTTAATTTCATTTATGATACGCATTGAAGTCATTGTTCTCATGCGCAAGAAGACTCTCCATAAGAATTTTTGCAGCATGGTATGAGCAATGACTGGTTTAATTACAGTAACTTATTGCATTCAATAAAGACAAAGTTTTAACGCGCCTCGCAGGATATAACATCCTAAACCACAACAGGGTAGGTTGTTACCATTTAAGTAATCTGTGTTAAAATAAATATTTAGAAACTTAAAATTTTTACTGAGATTACCAAATATTAAGGTATTCAAATTATCTGTAATTCACCCGTACATTATGTTTGCTTACGTCCACTTCGGAATCGTTTTTATTTAAATTAATATTTCTATTTCTTTTTTGTTCATGAACTTTTGAATAGTCAAAGAATCCACAGAAAAAATCCAACGCTGTCAAAAATGAAGAGTCAGAATTAATAACCATAATGGACTTACAAAAAAATGAACAGATTCACGCTAGATATATGTATGTATCAAAGATTCATGTACATATGTACTTACGTTGACAAAAACATTAACACTGTGCACATGTATGAATATATGTAGCCTAATTAATAATAAATGTTTTGGTACACTCTTATAAAAGCAAAAAAGTCTCATGACAGCTTCAATCTGTGTTCAAAGCGCTTGACTTGAAAGGTTATCTTGAAAAGTCACATTCTTTGTGATATGATAGAGCGTTCTTATTTTCATTTATTCGTAGAATTATTTCCTGAATTGGTATTACTATTCTATGCATGTATGTATTTGTATTTACATGTTTGATTTAAATAAAAACGAAATTGAACAATGAAAATACAATAATTTTTATAGAAACAAGTGGGCATGCCCATTAATTGTGGTAAAAACAACAGAGAATAATAAATAAACCACTGTTTGATTTTTCTGTGTTCAATACCACTTACATAGTACCCATCCCAAGGGAATTTAGTAAGAAATAATTTGTATGGTTTCAAGAGGGCTGTTGACCTTATTATATTGCAGATTTGACCAAAGGTCAGACAACGTTTATCAATGATTTAAACACAATTTTTTTTTATTAAATGGATTTTTGAGTTTCTTAGCATCAGTTTGTTGAAAACAGAAGCAGTGCAGACCATAACGATATGACCTTTATTTGGCTTGAGCCACTGATTTTCAAACATATGTATTAAAATTTAATTTTTAAAAATTTTTAAAAAGAATAAGATACACATTTTAAAGCGATGCGGCGCAAAAACAAGCACAACAGAAAATCCTGGATGGGAAGAAGACTGCCTATCTACGCAGTTTCTCAACATTTGGGAGTTCTATAACATAACCACTAACTGGCAGCTGGCTACAACGCAGGTTCTTAGAAACAGTAAAAGAAATTTAGTCACCGTCGCGCATAGAATTGTGACGAATGTATGTTTGAAAGCACTGCGGCTCAAGTGGTAAGTCCATTGGACTCCGGAGCAAGAGGTTCGAATCCCAGCCAAACCACTAACAGTTTTTTTACGACTCCACATTTCGCGAGCGTCTGACAAACATCCGAGAGTATAACTGTATAAAGAAGCTTCTCAAATAAAAAATTGGGGTTTGGACACGGTATTAAACAGTAGGTCCCTTCCATTCGTATAAAGAATATAAAAAGCACAACACGAATGGTTATGAGAAGCTAGGGCCATAGAACTGTTGCGCCAAATATTTTGTTTGTTCTATGCTTAAGACGAAAAGAAGACTGAACGAATTGCAGGACATTTGATCTAGAAATTGGAAGCAATGTAAATTGAGTTAAAATGGTTGGCTTGTGAGCGTAAAGTAAGGATTTGATGTAGCCCAGGAGAAAATAATCGAGTGGTGTCAACTCGATGCTCGCGGAGGCCAATAGATGGAATCTCGCCGTGAGATGACACAGTCACCAAATTTCTCCTTCACAATTTCGAGCTTTGTTGTGTCGCTTGTATGTCATGTAGCGCCGTCTTGTTGGGAACCACAGCTCGAATATATATAGTTCTGGTATAGAAGTTCGGTTAAGATCGCTCTATACCTGAAACCATTGATGGGGATGTGTGTATCCTTCCTCATTTTGAAAGAAATAAAGTCCGATGATGCCGCTGTGCCATAAACCGCACCAAACAGTCAATCTTTGTCCATGCATTAAAGCTTTGTCGAACATTTGTGGATTGTGTTCGCTCAGACAAATTGGGCCATGTCCGAGAAGATGATTTGTTGCCCAAAATCCGGATCTCTGGCCAACATTTCTTGAACCCAATTATCGAATTTACGGCGCTTTCAAGGGCCGTATGGCTGCAATTATTGCCTCAGAATAATCGTATATGGATGTAGACTCGAATCGAACCGTAAAAAAAGCCGAGTTGACTCTCTGGCGAAGTTGAATTCAGCTGATCAGCACTGTATCGACATTTCTGGATCTTCTCCGATACTTCGGCAGTTATGTTTTCTTCATTTCGCACCAATCTCTGACTGGTTGGTGGATTACGATTAAAAAGAGTAGATATACTCGCGCTCAAACGACGAATTGCCTGCACCTTAAGGTCATGATAACGACCCACCTTACGATAAAATTCAGTTTGCGTATTTACAACAGAACCGGAATTTTGATAATATTTTGTTAATGATTTCCAGTGCGAAAGAAAGCATGATAGAACGGCAAATATTTGATAACTTTGACAGCTGCTGAAATATAATAATTAGATAAAGTATTGCTATCTGGTCACCCTATACTGCACCTATGTATGTACAAGGATTGACAAACTCCTTCGACTATCTTTGAACAAAATCAAACATCGACTTGCCCTTATGGTGCATAAAATCAAGTTTTGAGCCGAAATGAACATCAAGGTATTTAAAACTCAAATAAGACAAAGAAAATGATGATCCATACATCTAACAGGAAATGTCATACGTTGAGACTTAAGGACGTTCAAAATGTAAAAGAGTTTGATAGCGTACGTTTAAGTTTGACGTGATGCGATCTCATACTTACGTAAGAACTTACAATGCAATCGAGTATATGTGACAAACTAAAACCTTTCAGTTCAAATTCCTTTGCGACATACGAAATATGTGCATATGTTGTTTTTTTTCTAATTTCTAAACGATTTTTGAAATTATCAACCTTTGAAAAAATAAATTGAGGCGATCATATGTATATCAGCCAAGAAGTCAACAAGTACTTGTTTAACATTGTTATTAACTAAGTAAATAATACAATTTGAAAACTGCATTGCTATTAACTAAGTGAATAAGTAAATTACTACTTGGTAAACACCAATGCAAGTGTTCAGTTCCGACTCTTGTTGTTAAATTTCGTTTGTTTAATGAGTGCTAGATATGTTGTGTTATAGACGCCTGGTTATATGGCAACCATGTATGTACATAAGTACATATAAGTCCATATGTATGTATGTATGTACAATGATACTTCTTATTAATGTAATACATGTTTTTGTTTTATTTTCCACTTTTAAGAAGTATAAAATTTAGATTTTTTTATATACAGGGTAATTTATTTCGTGGTTTGAAGTTGGTAGCGCTGGCATTTGACACCTGCCGAACTCAGCTGTGATTTGAAGTGTCATAATACTAGTTAAATGTTTGCCATTTACGGTATTTGGACCGTTTAACAATTGAACAACGCGCTAAAGTTACTAAAACTTACTACAAAAGTGTTGATTCAAATGTGCCCACTTTACACGCATTATGCGATGATTATTGTCGTCATAATCTACCGACTATGCAAGCAATCGGTAAAATTGTGAAGAAATTTGAAGAGAGTGGGAGCGTTACTGCACTCCCGGCGTTAAACGCAGCAGTTGAACGTGTCGTACCCCTCACTATGGCGTATTTTGCATTTCGATTTGCATCTCCATCTTTATGAAGTTAAATTAAGCAACAATTGAAGCCTGCTGACCATTCACGACGCCGTAGATACGTTTCTTGGGTGTTGGAAACGGACAATAAACACCGATTTTTCGAACAACATTTTCTTCAGTGATAAGGCACATTTCTCACTTCGTGGGTATGTAAACAAACAAAATTGTCGCATATGGGGCTCAGAAAACCCACAAGTGATCGAAGAGGTGCCGTTGCATCCAGACAAAGTGACTGTTTGGTGTGCTCTATGTTCGAAAGGTGTCAATGGTATGTATTTCTTCGAAGATGCCAGTGGACCTACGGTTACAGTCAATTTGGAGCGATATGATCGAATGATACCCGATTTTTTTGGCCGGCTATTGAAGATCATGACTTAGACGATATGTAGTTCTAACAAGATGCGGCAACAAGTCACACAACACGACCAATGATGGCTTTATTCCGTGAAAAGTTTCCTGGTCGCGTAATTTCAATTTTTGGCGACGTTAGTTGGCCACCAAGATCATGTTATTAGACACCGGTAGATGTTTTCTGTGGGGCTACGCAAAAGACCATGTTTACGCGAATAATCCCCAAACTCTAGACGCATTAAAAACCAACATTACTCAAATAATGGCCGAGATACCGCCCGAAATGTGCGAAAAAGTGGTTAAAAAATTACCTTAAAAGAATCGCATGCTTCGAATCTTCCCGAGGCGGCCATTTGAATGATATTGTTTTTCACATTTAATGGCAAAGTCCAAATTAAAATGTTCATGAAAAATGTATCGCTATGTGTATTTGATTTAGCTTTACTTTCGAAACCGAAAAATGAATCACCCTCTACAATTTCTCTTAAGGAGCTTACACGCCAGAGCGGTACAGCGGTACGAAATCCTATTGCGGTAAATATAGATGCACACACTGGCAAGGGTATACCGCAACCGGTATTGCGGAATTGCAGCAATACAATTTTGTACCGCACAGTTGACCGCATTGTACCTCGTACCGCATATCAAAATGTGTATTGAAAAACTTACTGTGGTGAAAATACATCCTATTTTACTGGAAAAAAGATAAAATGTGGAAAAATATAGCAGAGGGGTTAAACGAAGAAGGTAAGTGGCCAAGGTCAAAAAGAAAAAAAATGTATTGCGCGGTAGATACCGCACACAAAACACCGCCAGTGTGAACGGATAAGCGGCATACCGCTACCGCACATCTACCGGTACCCGTACCACTCTGGTGTGTGAGTAACCGTACGAGAAAAAGTTTTTAAAAAATATATAAAAAAAAATTATTTTGAGAAAAATGCATTTTAAATAAGAAATAAATTTTAATAATTTTGAGTTTAAGGAGTCATGACGTGTTTTAACGTGGAGTGCGAATACACCCCCCCCCCCCCCCCCCCCCCACCCCCTTTTTCATACGATTTTTATCCGTCAGAGCTGCAGTAATCTCCCCTTAAAGGATTATATGCATCTCTTAACTGGGTGGGACACAGTGTATTTATGTATATGTATATAATACGGGTGTCACTGATCGCTGGTGCAGTTCATGCTTGTTCATAAGTACTTATCGCTTTGTTAAAAATAGGTATTATTCTTATCCCACGCTCTATCCAAGGATTTGTCTAACACGAAAAGCCTGCGAATCGCTTGTGTAATTAGTTGAAAACATGATTCAGGACTTTTAGATTCGCGTAATTAGAACTGACTTTTCAAATTTAACAGCGACATAAATACATACTTAGGTATATACATATATGCCTAAAGCTCTTGAGAGTATATTACGGTTATAAAAAAATTAAACATATTTGCAGCAGGCAGGAAACCCAGAGCGCAGCTCTTCACAACCATTTCTGTTGTGCTCATTAAATTCTTATCATGCATGAAAGCGTCCTATTATTTAAGGGCAATTTCCGTTTAAGAACCTTTTTCGTAACTGTTATATGTGTGCATGTGTAGGTGTATTCGGATATCTTAAGTGTTGTCTGCAAATCGCATCTTGAACATTCCAATAAATAGTCCGAGGAAGTAACCATTGAACCATTGTACCCCAGTTTGTATTTAGAAGTAAGCATTGTACAATCTATTGAAAAGGTATGAAAGAAAAAAAGATTTGTTTAAGCACACAAATGCTTGAAGCTAAAATAACGTGGGTTAGTTCGTTACTCGTAGTTATTACATACATACATAATGCATATGTCTATAATATTTTATATCAAGGAAGCGTTCACCATTACCTACATATATCTGTTAGATACTCATGGATACACGGCAATAGGAAATCACAAAATAAATTATATTTTAAATTTTTTATGAATTATACATATTTTACTTCTACGAAAACGATTAATTTATCCAAGACAAAATACCTTGCACTAAAATAGAAGTCTCACGTAAAAAGAAACAGATGATTACTTGGAAAACATTTTAAACTAAACATAAAATAAACTACTCATTGCTTCCACAATTAATTACTAAAGTCGAAGTGGACATACATATATGTACATATTTGGTACCTACATATCTATGCAACTTTGAGGTTCTAAAAGCAAACACGAAGCACAGATATCTCGGAATCCCAGTAGAACATTTTATAAGAAAACATAAAAATCAGAGCACTTCTTTAAATCCTGAATGGGAGTAATAAACGCTTAGTTTTTAGAAGACCATATCTTCCGAATTAGCATATTGAAGAGTAACCGCGCCAAAAGTCCACAACAAGAAAAAACTTTTGATCTAAAGATTTCTGCTACGTTTTGCAGTGAGTTGCAAGAAAGGAAGCCTTTTGTAGTATGAACAATCTACAAAATTGTACATTACAATGATCCAAGAATGATGGAATACTATAATCTAACATTCTTACTATGAGCGTACTTACTTTACTGTGACCGCGTACAGCAGTTAACATACCAACAAATTCTTCCAATAGGGACATCAAACTTTTGTAACTTTACCTTACTATATAACATTTCCAATTGACAAATAGTCATAGTACGACTCGGTACTCTTATTTTATCTCGAGGAATAAGATCATTTGTATGTTTTTTTTTGTCAAAACGTTTAGCTATAAACAATCCTAGCAGAGAGGATTACATAAAAATAAGTCCGTATGAAACTTTTTACAACCATTCGTACATACCTTTGTAACCTTGTCCCAACATTAGCAATATGAATTAGTTTTGGATAGACATTTTGCAAAATGAGCATTTCGTAATGCGTATAGCAGTAGAAGAGCACGCAAATAAAGGGCAACAGATGTTGTCACCAATAATATGATTATATTATAAATCTTAAATATACATATATAGCACTTAGTGCTATAAATGAAAATCTAGCTGTCTTTTTAAAAAGTGAAGGAAAAAGTTCTAAAGAACATACATGCACACATACATACATATAAACCTAAATAATAGCCGGATAACATGAAACCCAAAGAAAACCCAACGATAAAGTTGGAGCTAAATTGAAATCTTTTTTATTTAGTAATGAAATGTAAATGTCAACCCTTGCCTTGGCTAATATGTAAAAAGTTTAGTCTTTTTGAAATATGGGTAACCTAGTAGTGCTTGCCTCATAAAGGATATAAATGCTACCTATAGTACCCAATTCGATCGCCAGGATTACTCTGAAGGGCAGTTATTTTTTGCCAGTAAGGCAAACACTAACCGATGACCCATGGCGCCCACCTACAGAAATAGGAGACCTAATTTTGTAGTGGATATTATTACCTAACTGTAATATGTATCTCTAGTTGCTGCCAAAATAGCTGATGCGAGTTTCAATTGTAGCTTACTCGACTAAAACAAGTGAGAATTATACTTAGAACTGTAGAACGCAGTGTTATATATGTACATATACATACATACATATATATGTATGTATTTACATATCTATAAGGTTTAATATATATAAATATGAATGTAATCATTTTTGAAGCGAAATGCCTACAATAAACTCTTCGCCTAACTAAGCGTTTAGCTTTATAATTTTTCTGATTGAAATGAATATTCATCAATTATTCAGTGACACTTAAAAGTAAAAAATAATAATAGTAATTTTCACATACAGATATATTCATATGTGCAGATCTTTTAGAACAATAATAAATTGCTTACTTACCCAATGCATCACAGGGCGCTCTTCAGTACAGACGCCCATGTGCGTCTGTTGAGGTATAACGATTCTAGCCCCCAACGATACTTTTTGAAGAGCCTGCACGACTGCTTCTGCAATATTATTTGCAGATCACTCCAATTGCAGTAATAGTATTATCGTATTATACTATTCCAAAACGTTGGTAGGTATATTTATCAATTCACTTAATAAAGTACCACCCGAAACACCAATTTTATAATTCGGAAGTTATTGTACAGCACACTAATAACTATTTGGCACTTTTATGATTTCATTACATCACAGGCAACAGGCAACATTTTCGTGCACACTCACTAGGATTGGAACAACGACTTTATCATTTTTGAATTAATTGAGAACTACGAAGACCGCTTGCAGCTACCTATAAAAATACGGAGAAAATTCCTTAACTGCAAAGAACACCTTTACGACCTGCTTCCATTCCTTTCGGCTTTCTAGACACCGACCGCAGAAGTATTAACCTATACTGCAGGTAGATTTATGTAATTCACAAAACTAAAAAAGTCTTAAAACTAATATAATTGCTTCTATGCACGCTGACAAAAATTAAACTAATTTATGGGAGAGCAATAAACTTGAAATGGATCGAAGTCCCCGAATATGTTTAAAGTAAAACAAAACATAAAATAGATGCCCACTGGAGATAGCAGTCATTTGAGGGTTCCTGACGTCCTCTTAAGATTCCCTGATAAAAAATAATTTATAACTTCGTCTCCCTACCCAGTTGAAGGTAAAATACACCGATATGCAGCATTTCACTACACACTATACATTTATGGGTAACAAATAGAAATATATATATTGTAGGTATATATATAATTTTTAATTTTGCATTAACACTTTTATTTTAACTTCACACTTCTAATATTTAAAAGCACATCATTTCAAAGCGATTATGAATAGAAAAGAGCACTCGACAACGCGACAACTTTAGAAAAATCCTAAAGCTGCACCACGTAGTTTTTACCCGACTCAACCAAAATCACTAACGGCGTCTACTGCGATTTCAATTCTGTGAGAACTTCGCTACAAAACGCATGCGCTCTCCTCCGCACTTCAACGACGAATACTTGTGCGAGGAGAAGAAAGAAAATGGGAGGCGTTCTCACCGCTATATACTTACTACCGGCGATAGTGTTCCATCTCTTTCGTGGGAATATATTAGACTCACTCTTGCCCGGATAGGTTTTGATTGGTTGGAGCATGAAGAGCAATTTCCTGCGTATCACCGTCTACTTTATAATGAGGGTGTGGCCTACAATAATATATTGAAATGACTGTGATGGTGTCTGTTAAGAGCAGGGGAAAGATGTCACTAGTAAAACTCTTGTAGATATGTATACGCAATGTTTCATATTTCGATTTGATCTGTAGATAGGTAGGTTGTAGGTATAGGGAATTCATAAGAAGATGGTAGTTAAAGCTACAAATGGACATTTCGCCAACTTCCAGTTTTATTTGCATTTTTCTTCCGAAGTTGAATCCATGTGTATGTATATACCTACTGCTTTTTACGAAGCACATACAGCAATGGCGAACAATGTGCTTGTTAAGCTGAATAAATAATACCACACAAAAAAGAAAACAAATCAGTGGATGTCGCTACGGCTATAGATGGATATAGAATCCTTGCTGCCGCGGTCTGTGCATACACATGTACGTATGTATGTAAAAAGCATACAACCGACGCCAGAGAAAATGGCAGATTCTTACAGTCCGCACCTATATACTTACATATTGTATGTATGTAAGTCTCGATCTCGAATCCAAAATAATAACTGTTTGCATAGCCGGTTACGTAGGTACTTGGGTATTGACCTACGTATTTGTATTGTGTGGAAAGAAAGACTGAATGTGTAAGCTTACCCGATGCTGGTAATTGATTAAAACGCGTTTAGGAAGTGCCTACTATAAGTGAAACTGAATGATTGGAGTATCATGTGCTGGAACTATGTACACATGTAGGTACATACATACGTAAATACGTTTGTAGTTATCGGTAAACATAAAGATTTTTTGTTTTCTCGAATAAGTATGTACATACTTTCTTGTTTTATATTTTCCACTAACATATCTACATACCTAGATGAGAGTTTTTTTTTGAAGCTACGAATCTGTGCAAAACTGATGTCGATTTTTAAGAACTTATTATTACATACCTAAATTTGTACATACATAGGTAAGTGTATAAAATTTATGTTTGCATTTTAAATACAAGTTACATTTATTAATCAAAATTTAAGCTGGATAATTACAATCGTAAAGTTGTATTTGCATATTAATATCTATATAAGTAAGGAAACCATAAACAGACATACATATGTAGGTACCTACCTATGTACATATGTACACCTGTGTGAATATTATTTTTTTAAAAATCTAGCTACTATTTTCATACAATGTTTGATGAACTACATACATAGTAAAAACACAACAATAACAAAAGTTTTCTCCTTTATTATAGGTAAAAGGAAATTCCAGTAAAAACATATAAAACGAAGGATTTGAAATTCCTCACATATCACTCCAATAAAATTGGTGCACTTAAGCTTAAACCCTAAACTACTTTCATACTAACACGAGTATCCTAAGTTTTTTTGGGTCTTTGATTTTGACCTCTTAGGGCTTCATCTCATTTTTTTTTTACAATTTTTCCTTATACGGAAAGGATGAGTACAACTAGCTTTTTCCAAAACTATTGCTAATAAAATAAAATGTGGTACACATCGGGTTCTTTACGAACTATTATCTTAGACAAACACGTCCATGGAAAAGGATAAATACATACAGATAACATAGGCGTAGCTTAGGTTTGTTTATATTAAGTTATAGGTGAAGTTCATGGGCACCGTGACTCAAACGGTTAGTGCTTAGTAGGTTTAATGATCGATCTTACTTCTCTTGACCGTTTGACTATCTTCATACATTTTCTTATGGGTACTATAGCTCGCTTCTACTTGGGAGTATTCGTGTATCGGCTGGTACGACAGATTTCAAAGTAAGTATACATTTTTCTAAATAGCAAATAGTAAATTAAATGAGCTTCTTTATTTTACCTGAATAGCTGTATAACTGTTTACTAGAAGTGTGTGGTCGACGCCTAGTTAAAATGTTTTTAATCCCAGGTCTATAGGGATCTCGAATCCTAAGGCACGGTTTTGGAAAAGAGTTGGAGGTGGATGAAGACTAAACGGACCAACGGGAGCGTTCGCAATCCGAAGGGGAATACTGACTCCAGGTTGGGCGTTGTGCGTCGGGGTAACTTCCCTAAATTAAACTGTGACATTTATTACGGCGATTGCAATAAGGAAGAGAAGCTATTTGTTCCTTATAGGGCTCATGCCCCACAGAGGACAACCCCACCTTCCAGTTTGCTTTAGTATTGATTGACTGTTCGGCTAAGGACAAGCCGGGAATGGATTCGAAGAAAAAAGCATACCTTGTTATAGTATTAGCATTTTCATAAAAAAGGTGTTAATCGACGACGGTGTGTAAAAAACTGGCAAAAAAATCGTGAAAAAAATCAATATTTTCAAGTAATGACAATATTATAAAACGCGCAGGGTTCGTTATATTCGAAGAAGGAAACCTCGTAGCAGAGTCATAGTCGGTTTTTTCTGCAGACGTATGACGCTGCATTCGTGTTTTCTTCCAAAAATCTTTTCCGTGTTCATTAAGTCGTCACGTACATATGAGCTTATATAAGCTCTCTATTCCACCTAACAAAGGGCATTAAGGTCTGGCTTGAAGCTGACACTAAATATGTCTAAGCACACATATCAATGTACATACATACATACATATGTATTTGAAGATTTATCATAGATTGGACCCCACGTTTTGTTCTTTAATACCTGGACTTCACTGGATGCGACTACATGCTTTCCTCCTTTCATTTCGGAAAAGAAATACATAAATGCAACTCAAGAACATTTCGACCGTATTGAAGGTTTTGTTTGTAGTATGTACCAAACGAGGACTTTCAATGTCAACAAACCTGCATATGAAATATTTTATAAAATCTGCAACCCCACATCAAACAAAATTTTTGAAAATATTAAAAGTTAAACGTCTTAAAATATATGAGAATTAGGTAGGTACATATGTACACACGTATGTATGTACATACATATATAGTTGAATTAATATGTTTGGAAGAATGCAGTAAAAAAATTAACCAATATACCTATCACCATTGGAAAGTGGTTGGGTATTAGATGACAATACAATCACATGGTTCCACGGAAGTGTCGCTCTGATAGACTGGAACATATTTTAATATGAATGACTATGTTCTTAAAGGTACTTACTTACTTACTAAGCTAGTAAAAATTAATATACATACATATATGCATTTATCACATAATAAGAAAATCGAAGGACTTAAATAATGGAAACCGATGTATTTGTATATTATCTTTAAATATACGTTTTTAAATTTATTGCCATATTATCAAATTAAAAAAAGAACTGTCCTTAAGCATTTACTACAAGTGGTGGGCGTCGTGGCTCAGTGGTTAGTGCGTTGGACTATGGACCAAGGGGTTCGAGATTCGAATCCCAGTCAGAACACCTACAAGTTTTTCACGGCCCCACCTCTCGCGAGCGTCTGACAAACATCCGAGAGTACAACTGTCTCGAGAAAGCTTCTCAAATAACAAATTGCCCTTGGGACACGGCATTAAACAGTAGGCCCCTTCCATTCGTGTAAAGAATATAACACGCACAACACGAATGATGGTTGTGAGAAGCTAGGCCTTGGGTCCCATCGACCTGTTTTTTTTTTTTTTTTTTTCGTGGGTTGGTGTGAATCTTCATGAAGACACTATGAAGACTCATAGTAGTGTCAGATTTTTACTGACTAAACACACCCTTCCCTTTAGTTCTTGTCGTTTACTACAACTAGGTTTCCCCATCCAGTAGTTTTAGTTTTATTATATGTACGCGTGAGGAAGGTAGATTTTCGGTAAAATCACCTACTAGAACCATTAAGAGTGGTTGTTACTATGGCATGGTTGCAATGACCATCAAGTCGAGTTCGTAACTTCCTAGCAAAGTTTATTATTTCTTCGTCCACGGTTGGGATCAATAGATCTCTCTGTATATCATTATTTCGGAGATACCAGGGAGCATTCACAATAGTCCTAATGACTTTGTTTTGAAATGATTGTATGGATTCTCTGTTACTTGCTTTAGTGCAGCCACAGAGTTTTATGCCGTAAGTCCATATAGGTTTTAGCACTTGCTTATATATAAGCAGTTTGTTGTATGTGCTCAACTTGGAATGTCGTCCGAGTAGCCAGTACATTTCTCTGTATCGGTTCTCAAGTTCGTCACGTTTTTTTTTTTGACATGCGCCTTCATCCCAAGATATTTGGCTTCATTTGCGTACGGTATTTGTACCGAATTAATAAAGACGGATATATTGTTTATGTTACTATATGTGAAATTAGTATGCGTGGATTTGGTCTCATTGAGAGCAATACGCCAAGGTTTTGTCCAATCGCAAATTTTATTTAAAGCGCATTGTAGTTTTTCAGTAGCGGATTCGACTGTGCTTTCCGTTGCCAGAATAGCCGTATCGTCCGCGAACGTAGCTACTATTGTACCCTCAGTTTGCGGAATGTCAAGAACAAAGTAGGACCAAGGACACTCCCTTGCGGAACTCCGGCGGCAATATCCTTAAATCTTGAGTAGTCCGTTCCGTGCTTAACTCTAAATATCCTATTTTTGAGGTAGGATTCTAAAATGCTGTATATGTTTTTCGGAAAGATCCTACTGAGTTTATATTTCAGGCCATCGTCCCAAACCTTGTCAAAGGACTGGGACACGTCAAGTAAAACGTTAGAGCAAATCTGTTTTTCCTCTAGTGCTTTTTCGATTACGTTAGTTATTCTAAATACCTGGTCAATTGTGGAGTGATTCTTTCTGAAACCAAATTGATGATCAGGTATAAGGCGTCTTTCTTCTATAATTGGTTAGATTCGTTTTAATAAAAGTTTCTCGAATAGCTTCGATATTATAGGCAACAGTGATATCGGTCTATACGATTTTTTGTCGTTTGGCGGTTTACCCGGTTTACCCGGTTTCGGGATCATTATCACTTCTGCGACTTTTCACGAATCTGGAACGCACAACAACCTAAACGAAGCGTTTATTACATGTTGGAGCTTAATTAACGCCTTTTTTGGTAATTCCTTGATAATTTGTCCGGTAATTAAGTCATAGCCAGGTGCTTTATTATTTTTCAAATTTTTAATTGCCTGACAGAGTTCAGTTAACGACACACGTTTTATTCAAACATTATCAGATGTCGGAGGCATATCATTTTGATCATCTATCAACATTTGCCCATCAAAAGGCTTAAACGTTTGTTCGAGATGTTCAGCAAATACGTCTGCTTTTTCTTTGTCACTCTTTGCCCATTCACCATTATTTTTTCGGATTAGTGCGGAATGCATTTGAGGCTTCTTTATGTTTTTCACAGCTTTCCAGAGTGAGTAATTTGAGGTTTTTTCGTTTGTTAAGCCTTCGAGGTAGACCAATGTCTCGTGATTTTTTACGTCATGAATTGTTTTTTTACGTTTATCGCATAAAAAGTTAAGATATGCTTTATGTTGGGGGTAGCGAGATTGTTGCCATACCCTACGAGCTTTCCTCTTTTTGCGAATAAGTTCTTTTATTTCCGGCGGATAATTTGTTCGCTCTTCTTTGGCTACTTTCTTTCTTCGGGTGTTTTTCCATGCGGCGTTCTGAATAGTCGAAATAAAATTTTCGAGTTCTATCTCTAACTCAAGAGGTGTTTTCAGTGACACATTCAACGTAATTTTTGTTTCGCAATCATGCCTGAAACCATTCCAGTTAGTCCTATTATTTGTTAGCCTCGGTACTCCTTCTGCTTTCATTAGCTTATCACTTATTGTTAAGACTATCGGTGCGTGGTCAGAGGAGAGGTCAAAGCTTTCCTCTATTTTCGTGATATTGGTAGATACTCCTTTTGTAACGAAAAAGTCTACCAGGTCAGGTATTTTCGCTACGTCGGAGGGCCAATAAGTCGGTTTTCCTGTCGAATGGAAGTCTACTCCGAAGTTCATACCGACTTTGTACAACAGTCTACCTCTGGTTGAGATTTTTCTCGAACCCCAGAACGTATGTTTGGCATTAAAGTCGCCGCCAATAATAAAATTCGTTCCAAGTGATTCGAAGAGGTCTACAAGCTCGATACTTGTAAGGTTATAACGCGGAGGAAAATAAATAGATGATATATTAATATCTATTGTCTTGTTCTTTACCCGAACTGAGGTTGCTTGTATTGCGTCAAGTTCTGTCATGGAATTTAAGGAATGCTTGATGCAGTCTTTTATAAATAAAGAAGAACCCCCTCTAGGTCTTCCCGAGGGATGGTATGCGTGGTATGCACAAAATCCTCTTATTTTTAATTCAGATTCCCTTGTTAAATGCGTTTCCGAGATCAAGCATATATTTCTTAAGAATATCTCTACTTCTGCGATTTTTTCTTTGAGCCCATTTGCATCCCATGTTAAAATTTTAATTGATTTGTTCATATTCATTTGGTTTTATGTTTTGTACGAGGCTTTATCTCAAGCTTGCTTAGTTTGTCAAATATTATACTATTAATTTTAGTTTGTTCATCAAGTTTGGCAAGGATTATAGAGAATACTTGCGAAACTGGATCCGTCGAAGAAGCTCTTTCTTTGTTCGTCTGGTTCGCTTTTACGGCTTGGGCATACGAGTTGGTACCCGAAAGTTTCGGGGTTACCTTTATTTCGGACAATGATACCGTACTATTTCCCTCTTTGGGTGTTTCTTTGTTGGTAGTTACTTTTTTGTTTCCGTTTTCTCGCTTCTCTTTAGTCGGCATACTGTTTTGATGTAAAGTATCGCGCCTTTTTTGCAGTTCCTTTGCAACTTCACAACCACGATAGTTTGCCGGATGCTTACCTTTGCAATTTGCGCAAGTAGCCGGGGCTTCTTTTTTTAGATCGCATTTTTCGGATAAATGGCTTCCAGCACATTTTACACATTTCGGTTCCTTTTGACAGTACGATTGTGTATGATTAAAGCCTTGGCAACGTTTGCACTGCGGTATCGATCTCGAAGTTGTGCGCATAGGTTCAATTTTTACTACCATATTCAGAATATTCTTTACTTTGTAGATGTCGTCTATATTTTCGTTTCTCTCGAAAGTGAGCATAAACAACGGAAGTCCATGCTTGACTAAGATTTCATGGCCGTCTTCGGTTTGTTGTTTTCTCTTCTTCAAGATATTTACGGCGTCAATAATTTTCAAGCCTTTTGATTTAACGTCATCTATGACGTCGTCTTTCGTGCACGATGGGTGTAGACCCCTTGCTATAACGCGGAGTGGTCTTTCGAACTTATTTGCGTAAGTATACCACTGTATCTTTTCCGCATTTAGTTTTTTTGATATAGCGCGGTGACTGTCGGAGTCATCTACTTTGACTTTCCATTCGTTATTCCGAATTGACGTGACTTTAAATTCTGAATTAACAGTTTCTTTAAGCAGACGGTGCAATTTAGTATAGTCCGTAATTCCGACGATATTTATAATCGGCGGAGGACGTGGTTTTCCTTGAGACGGTTTTTGGTTTGGTTGATTTGGAATTTCGATTTCCGGCGATGATCCAGCTTTTCGTTTCTTGCTGGGTCTTTTCTTTGGCGCTCGATTAGTTTCAAACTCGAGTTCTTCTTCATCCGTATGGTGTTTAGGACTAGCTGCCCGTGGAGTTGCTTCGCGTTTTTCTTGCGATTTTGAGGTCTTTAAAACTGCGTTTTCATTTTTTAAAAATTCTACCTCTTTTTTCAGTTCTTGATACAGTAGATCCATTTCATTTAGTTTTAGACGGAGTTTCTTGTTTTCTCCCGCCATTTGTTTAAATTTCTCTGAGTCGCATTTGTCTTGAGCTTGCTCCTCCGGCGGACTTCTTTTTCCAAAGACACACGTCCTTGATGGTGGGGACCGTGCTACCCTTGATTTGTTCACAAAGGGATTTATAAGATGCAATAATTGGCTCTCCCCAGAATCCGTAGAACCGACCTCCGAAGAGGGTGGATTTTCCAGTGAATCTGGACTGCCACCTGGGGTATTATGTATATCTTATTGTTTTATCCATTGCATTTAAGTGTATACTAATTATATCGCGTATACGGTGGGTGGATTTTAGTCGCCTCTTACGACAGGCATGCCTACCTCGGGTATATTCTAACCCCTAACCCGAAGGGGGAGAACCTGTTGCGCCAAGTATTTATTTTTTATTTCGGATATTAGGTATTTTTTTAAAATGCGTAACCAAATCACAAAATGTTGCTATCTATAAATATAGGCATGTTGTAACCCTAATTTGAACGGACAGAAGTTGAAACGTTAACTATCTCAATTTTAACCGAAAGCATCGCATGAAGAGCATAGGGTTGAGCTTGTTATATAGAAAAGTAATCGACCTATAAAGTGGATCATGATATTTTTGATCAGCATCCATAGAGAAAAAAATTGAGTCATGTCCGTTCACATATCACCAGTTTTTGAGGCTTAAATTTTGAGCTAGGAGGATGATATTTTATTTCGGGGCTTCTGAGAAATAGAGTGTATAGCTTTTCTGTATGTTTTTTTTGCTTTTATCTGGAACTACTGTATTGTCAATTTAATGTTACATATTGAATGGATATGGATGGAATTTGAACACAAGAACCCATAATCACTACACCCACTTGCAACCCAGTCGGTGAATTTAATTAAAAAAGTGAAAATAGGCACTGGCAACTCCAAAAACATCATTCGTTTATTACCTATAAATATTTATCTATTACTTTATTAAAGACAAAATGTATTTATTTTTTTCAAAACTTCAGTTGCCTATCAGTTCTTAATCCTTTAAAATCATAACGGCCTTAAAAAGAATTGAATTGCAGTTTGATTTGTTTTGCTTTCGGCAATCGAAATTTAGCATTAATGCTAAATCAACCAGATAGTTTCTAATCTATTTAAGAAAAGAGATTCGGGGGTCTCTCAAATTTTGGCTTTGTTTTAATCTGACCTTGATCCCTAAAGTGATTAATTATCCTTTTGATCTTTGACGAAGTTAATTCAGATATTTGGGTGTAAGACATTTGCTGCTTTAATTAACTAAGATTAATTAAGAATCATCTCCCTTTCAAACACATTTTATGCATTAATCATAACCTAATGTCAAAGAAAGCTATTTTCTCTAATAAGATTTATAACCGAACATCACCGAATGACGAAAAGTGTTTATGTTTTTGCGTAAAAAAGCTTACCGTTACTTGAAACACCTTCTGCTAAAGAGCACCGTACGCAGTCTTTTCTGAAACAAATTCAATGACTTTTTTTATTTTTGTTATTTTTGAATAATAAAATAATGAAATGGATGCATCTTAGAGAGTTCTTCTGAAATATATTCATTGCAAGGGTGTAATACTTCTATTTGTTTTTTTTTTTAAATGCATTAACTGGCTTAACTAACTTAACTATGTTATACTAACTTACTGGCGCTCTAAGCTAAACTTAATTCTTAATCTATGTATGTCTTTCAACTTAAAAATTACTTTTTTATTAATGTTTTCATTAAATTATCTAATTTCAGTTTAACAAAGAAAATGTTTTTGGTAAAAACCTTTGTAAATGAGTACTTTTATTTGTATATACATACATATGTATGTGCTGGCGGGGAATTCTAGGATTCCGTTACCGTACGCAGAGTTTTGTGAACACTGCAGTCCAATGGTGAAAACACAAACAGGTGCCTTGAATAAAGGACACATGGAATTGTTTGGTATGTGTTCATTCCAGTATTATAAGTACGTATAAATATATAAATATATGCTTGAAAAATATCGACTTATTAGAATAATATGACCTATTCCCACGGGCACGCAATACAACTATCGGTGGTTGATCCCCGGTGGTGTCACTACAATAAAACAGACTTGACTGTTTCCTTCTCTTATTACTTCAGTTTTTCCCTAGTATATCAACTTATGTTTATGTATGTACTTTAATGGAGTACTCGTGCGTATAACAGATTTGAAGTGATTTGTAAACAAATTAAGGGCGTGTATGTATTGTTTTGTCACGTGTCGGCATCATTAAACTTCCACTTGAATAAATTTCAATGATCCTTCAATAAACCAACATAAAAAGGGACTGGCAAAAGTACGGAAGTATTCTACACATGTACTCTTGAATTTTACCTGTAAAATGCATTTGCAATGCTATACTTTTTGAATTGCTAAGCAAATTTGCTCTGGTTTAAAATGTAGCTATATGTATGTACTTCCGATTTATAAAGTTTTCAAAAATATGTGCAGTGGGATGACGACGATTCAGTTGTAGAAATATCGAAATGAGTACTAATTGCTAAAATTTAAATATATGTATATATCAGTTTAATCAGGTTAAGGAAGTAAGAACGACTTCTACGCTTGATACAATTTACCTACCTATAGTTGAAGGATTAATCTTTGGAGTAGGAAATTTTTTATGATTTTAAGATTCATAATATGAAGAGAAACATATCAAGTACTTATTTTTTTTACAAAATATGTGGTGGAAGCCAATCTTATTTATTTACAATTAATGTAACTAACTACGTTCAGGACATACTTTGTATTTTCATTCCAATACACTCCTACATGTAGTCATCCTGGAGAAAGGCATATATAGGTTGCAGTCTTGACACAGATGCCTGAAACTGGTACATACATTGACATGCATTGACACCATAAGCCGATATGATTAACATTTTGCAAGATATTTAGCTATATTGACCTAATCCTTTGATTTCAATTATATACATTTGTATAAGTAGTAAAATAAGGTCACAGATGCATTTTCTTCTTTTTAATTACACTCACCTTTAGGACGAGGATGTGCTTCACGGAAACTTGCTAATTTTAAATTATTATAATAAAGAAGTTAAATGAAGTTGGTCCATCAATTCTGCGTGTCTGGAATTCACCCTTAACGGATTTACCCCACACTTTATATCTATTAAATTTTAACAATATAGAGTCTTCCAATGTTTGTTGATGTCTCATGCAAAATCAAACCAAATCAAATTCGATTTTTGATACAAATGCCCCTAAAAGTAACTTCCATAACAAGAAAGAAAGTAAGTAAATTGTGTATATTTTATTTAATTGAAGTAAATTTGAGTTTTATTTATTTACTAATGAAATCTTAGCTTGGTGTACATGGGATTGGGAATTGAGTTGATTTTGGTCGGCCCATCTAAGAAAACAAAGATATTTGATTCAACCAAAAGCAAACCAAGAACCATAAAGATACATGCATATGTACATATGTACTTACATATACATATACATATGTACATATACATACAGTTAACAAAAACTAAACTAAAACTTCTTGAAATTTATTTGATGGCGTTTGTAGCACCACACTTGGTTAACCCCGTATTATTTGCAACTATCATGGGGGTAGAACCAAGAGACCATGAACGTAGGTAATCAACCCTGGTTAAATATGTTGTACGGCTGATTATTTCGCCTGTTATGTGGTAGAGTTAAGCACCAGGCGGGTCTGTACAATTTACACAAATCTCTGTAACCCTTAGTAGAAGGAATGGCAAAATAAACGGATACATGTGTCGGCAATAGTTTTGGTTAGTCTGATAAACATCAACTGAGCTGACTGGTATAGCGCTACCTTTCTGAAATAGCATGTGTCACGACCCTCAAAATAAACCTCCATTGCAAAGGGTAGATAATTATCAATGTGCAACGATGATAATATCATGATTCGGAATCAAATGAATGTCATATTTAGTTTTCGTCAAATTCATTGAGTTGTCACCATCCACCGTGCGATTCGATTGACAATGCAATTCACCAACTCTAGTTTATTATTTCAGGGTGTTGTTTAGGCATGAGGCGCAAGGAAAAATAAACAATTGTTGACATATGTACTATGTATGTAATTCATTTAACCAAGTTCAGAAATAGTCGTGGGAGAAAATGACATATGGGTATCTGAGATACAGAATAGGTAAAACAATATCGAAGATGAACTGGTAACCAATCTATGTACCTCTAACTTAAAAATAAAAAATTAATTATTAATGCATGTAGATATGTATATACATACATACATACATATGTATGTACAAAATAAATGACTTTTGCAATGCCTCAGAATTTAAATTAAGCAATAATATAATTTAAAAAAGAGAAAAATTCGGTACATACATACATATAATGTTTGACTGTGTGGAATTGAGTTGAAGACGAACAAGGATAAATACTACCGAAAGCGATCATGATGAACAAAGTTTGACGACTGTGTGTTCAAAGACTTTATTAGGACTGACGTTAAAGAAGGATTTATCTATTGTTTGTATGTTTATGTATATACATACAATACAAATCGGTACTATTAATATCCTAATATTACTCTCTACTACATACTATGAATATACATATGTACATAAGTATATGTGTGTACATACAGTCAATATCGGTTACAACGACATCATTTATAGCGACAAATCGGTTAAACTGACCAAATTCTTAAGACCTAGGTGAGGTCGATTGCTATTATAACTAATCGTGTACAAGAGAATCCCTGATGGAAACCTATTTTTCGGATTTTTTAGAATAAAGTATCGATTAAAACGATTAAATTTGAAGCAAATTAAAAAAAATGTAGATCCTTTCATAGTGAGGAAAATGTAAAATGCACAACGCCCTAATGAACTATAACTAGTGCAACTAAAGGGGTTTTTAATAACGACATAACAATTAAATAAAACACGGAATAAAAGACCTGAAATTTATTCCAGGTATTGCACACATGTAATATTTAAGTATGGAATTCAAAGTTTGATTGTTTAGAGCTAATTTTGCACTAATCCCACACATATTTGCCGAATCTCCAAGTAATAAAATTTGCTTGGTTTGTCACATGCGTTTGAAGTGTACTTTGAACTTTTGATCGGTTTTCGCTTGAGCAGTTTTTGGGCAGATGACTATACTTACAGTATCAGTAATTAAACCATTACCATGTTTTCTCTCTCCATGTTTCTGGGTAGTCAAAGGGTAGTGATGCGGAATATATGGAGCACAAGCGCTCTCACCAGCGCCAGCCTCTCACTATCAACTCCTACTCTACACCTCCACATTGGTGGCTGCTGGGTGCCTAGTACCTCGGCTGGAGATTGGGTAACCAACCCCTTTGGAAGGTCGTTGGTGGCAGCAAAAGAGAGAGGGGGGAGGAGTGTCTTCTCACTAAGGCACTTTCTCTTGATCCAGGCGGTAGCGGACGAATTTCCCCAGATGGAATCAACGGTGGCGCCTACAGTTCCAGTCAGGTTGAACTATTAGTGGTATCCCTATATGAGCTGCTTCAACGAGTGTGAATCCCAGGTCTATAGGGATCTCCAACACTAAGCCAGGGTGTTGGATAAGAGTTGGTGGCGGATGAACCCCTAGTGGGTCAACGGCAGCGCTCATATCCTCGAAGTGGGTTACTGGCTCCGGAGAATTTCGGCCCCTCGTCCTAGGAGTAAAAAAATGGAACTGGCCCTCCAGGTTGGGGGTTGTGCGTCGGGGTAACTTCCCTACCACATAAAAAAACTTAGCAGTTTCCGCAAGCCTCGGAAAAGGACGGATTTACTGTTGACGACCCTGCAAAACGGAAAAAGGACAACGATGTTCGAGTCTAGACGTGGAATGTTCGCACCATGAATAGGCCACGTGCAGCCGAACAATTAGCGGAGGCCCTCGACTGCTACAAAGCAGATATAACCGCCATCCAGGAGGAAGTGCGATGGGATGGGCCGGGCAAAAGAATGATGAAAAACTGCGACATCTACTATGGTGACTGCTATAGAGAACAGAAGTAGCGTCTATTTGGGTGCGGATTCGTTGTAAGCGTCAGACTTCGGCATGAAGTCTTGAGCTTTAGACACGTTAGTGAACGCCTTATAACAATCCGCATCAAGGCAGAATTCGCTAACATCAGCCTGATATGCGCTCACGCCCCCACAGAGGAAAAAGATGATGTTACCAAAGATTGTTTCTACGAGCTCCTAGACAAAACTTATGAGCAGTGCCAAAATAGGAAAGAAGGACATCTTTGGTAGAACCATCGAAAAGCACAGCCTACACGACACCACGTCTGGAAACGGACTTAGGCTAATTGACTTTGCTGCGGGGCGTAATGTTACTATAGCTAGCACGCGGTTTCCTCACCTCGACATTCACAAGGGAACATGGCGGTCGCCAGATCATCAAACCGTCCGTAAACCAAATTGATCATGTTGCGATTGACGTAAGGCACTCCTCCAGTATTCTGGACGTCCGTACATTCCGGGCGGCCAACGTAGACTCGGACCACTACCTAGTTGTAGCTAAGGTACGTCTACGGATATCCCAAACGCCACAACATCGGGAAAATACTGTGAGGAAATTTAACGTTGAACGGCTGCAATCGCAACAGACCGCCAGAACCTTTGCCGATCGCGTATCCCTCAACCTCTCGAGAAGTCGGTGCCAAGAAGCCATCAGAAACGCCGCAACTGATGTGCTGGGTTTCACCCGACCACCCGCACGAAACCCCTGGTTTGATGAAGAGTGTCGGCAAGCAACTTGAGGACATGGAAATCCACTTCTGCAGACTGTTAAACGGCGACGACGACCCAAATTCCGCCGTCAGGCAGAACGAACCATTCAACTTGGATGATGAAAGTCAAGACTCCCGTCCACCCGACCAGAGTGAAGTGAGGATAGCAATATCCAAACTCAAGTCCAACAAGGCTGCTGGACTAGACGGCCTACCGGCCGAGCTATTTAAGGCAGCGGGAAATGACTTGGTAGAGAGCATACACCAACTCATTTCTAAGATCTGGTTGGAGGAAAGTATGCCTAATGAATGGAACCTCAGCATCGTTTGCCCGATCCACAAAAAAGGAGACCCCCTCAACTGCGCCAACTATAGAGGCATTAGTCTCCTTAACATCGCATACAAGATCCTGTCGGCCGTTTTGTATGAACGTCTGAAACCATTTGTCAATGAACTGATAAACACTACGGCAGATCCTGGAGAAAACCCAAGAAGTCCAAATCGATACTCACCATCTTTTTATCGATTTCAAGGCCGCATATGACAGCATTTATAGAGTTGAGCTATACAGAGCCATGTCTAGCTTTAGCATCCCTGCAAAACTCGTTCGCTTGTGCAGGATGACGATGGAGAATGCTCGCTGCTCCGTCAAGGTCGGTAACGATCTCACCGAAACCTTTGATGTCAAAAAAGGATTTAGACAAGGTGACGCGCTGTCATGTAACTTCTTTAATATCATACTTGAAAGAATTGTGCGAAACTCACAAGCCAACACCGGAGGCACAATCTTTCAAAAGTCCGTGCAACTACTAGCGTACGCCGACGATATTGACATAATTGGCAGAACCCAGCGGGCTGTCACTGGTGCCTTCGCTGGTATTGAAACGGAAGCGGCAAAAATGGGTTTAGCTGTAAATGAGGGCAAAACCAAGTATATGCTGTCAACAAAAAGGGACACACAATACCGACGAATTCGACAGCACGTCACAATAGACAGTTATAACTTTGAGGTAGTTAAGGACTTGTCAAGAAGCACCAAGGAAACTCTTTATAAGATGGATGAAGATATCCTTGGTCGTTTCGACCGCAAAATCCTTCGGATGATTTTCGGTCTCGTTTGCGTTGACGGGCTATGGAGAAGGAGATTTAACAGCGAACTCTACGAGCTGTACAGCGACATTGACCTAGTCATAAAAGTGCGCATTAGCCGTCTAAGATGGCTAGGACATGTAGAGCGGATGGACATCAACGCTCCGGCCCGAAGAGTCTTCGAATCCATCTCGGAGGGACAACGCAGTAGAGGAAGACCTCGCCTTAGGTGGCGTGCACAAGTGGAAGAGAACCTCAACCAACTTGGAGTGCGTAACTGGAGGCAGTTAGCCAAAGACCGCGCTAACTGGAGAGGCTTGTTGGTTGAGGCCCAGGTCCACCCCGGACTGTAGCGCCACCTAAGTAAGTAAGTATGTTTTCTCTCAAAATTAACAGGGCACCCTGAAACAATTTTTTGCAATTAGCAACTTGTTTGTATACATACCTACTACATATGTATTTTGCGTAGGACCATTTTATTTTTATAGCTAGTAAAATATGCTGCTGGTGCATTCTGAGCAGTTGCTCTTCCCTACTTTTTATAATGAGGCAAAGGTTTGTATATTCATCAGCCCTAACTGCCGCTTTGACCTAACTCGCTTAATGCAGTGCTAGACTTCACTGTATTGAATCCTTTCGTTCTAGCTACTTTATCTATTCACTTCTGTTTTTTGGCTCATCCTTAGTCAAACAGTTTTCGGCGCAATAAACTTTACCTGTCTTATGCTGCTGCGGGAAGCTAAGTTAAAGGCAAAAAAAAGACATTCGTCTGCTGACTTTGTTTCAGGTTTATTTTGTTTTTTTGTTTGGGCTTTGTTTGGGTAGTAGGTGTACATATCACATATCCAAGTATGTACATAATGTACATTTGTATATGTACATATATGTTTGTGGTTTACCTACTACAATTTATTTTTTGCCTTATGAAGTGAAAAGAATTGTCGTGTGACTAAGTTGTACGTTACCGATGATGATCATCATTTGTGTATACATACATACATACATGCATATGTATGTATGCATGAGATGGGTTCAAAGTTAAAAGTTATTTTATCATACTACATACATATTAACAATGAATTAAGTAGTGCGGACGCGACCTACCCACGGTGTAAACTTCCTGTATAAATATACGGATGTACATATACATATATGTATGTATGTACATAAGTTACTATGAAAGCAAAACAACAAACGAAAAAAACCTTGCTATGTAGGTTGTATGATGTCAAAGGCTTTTAAATCAATAGAAAAAATTAAGAATAATATGTTAATAAGGTATTGCCACTGAACAGTCATGGAATCCTTTGACTTTATGCGACTAGCAGATATACAATGCAGATACATACATTCATATATACATATGGATACTGATTTCGCTGATTAAACCTATGATTACGGTGTCGTGATCCTCGTCATAAATTTCACGATATCCGATAAAATGAATGTTCTGCTTATTAGTGCAGATATGTGGCATCTCGGCAGAGGTAGGTTTATTTGGGGACTGAGAGACTAACATTCCAATGATATAAAATTAAGATAATAGTATTCGCATGCTACAGCAAACAGTTTGCTGCTTTTGTTTCTCACGAAAATTAATGTTTGAATGCCATGATCCACCTTTCTCGAAATTGAGCTTCCGAAATTCAGTAGCTAATTGGATCTGAATATACAAAAGCCTTTGACTTTAGACGAAGCAGGATGTACGGAATATTTTAAATTTTTTTTAAGTAAGAAACATGCGATCTTATATTGGATTCACTCCTGTCATTCTCCCACTTCTAGGAAAACATAATTCAACTTTCGTTATTGCCATTGTCAAGAATGATCGCATTAATACAAACAATATGACTGTTGGGCGATTTGTACACATAGGGACTGTATGTGGGGTCTAGAAGTAAATGAAATATGTGTGTGTAGTGAGATAAATGTCACCGAATGAGGAAAGGTATATCAATACCTACGTACATATACGTACGCGCAATATGTAATTCTTGGTTCGTATTAACAAAACTTTGTCTATCGTAAGATTGAGTTAAGTTAGGTTAAATTTTGAGCTAGGAGGATAAAATTGGTTGGTATTAACAAAACTTTGTCTATCGTAAGGTTGTGTAAAGTTAGGATAAATTTTGAGCGAGGAGGATATCGAGGCGTCTGAGAAATAGAAGCAGTACAAGTGTAAATTTTTTTGAAATCCGCCCACTGCCAGCCTACTTTTTCATAAGTTCACTATATTGTATGTAATCAAAAAATGATATTTGAATTCTCTACAATTCGTCTATTAACAGTCAATCAGGTATTAACGCGTTATAATCAGTATCGGCAATATTCAAGCTCAAACAAATATGAGTTAAACGACTTGATAACATCTCAATAAGGTTTTCACAGGAAAATAGATACTAAATCCAACTCAGAAGCTGATGGGCGATGGTAGCTAAAATAAACATTCATACACACATGTGCTATGACAAAAAGTGATTTAAAGATATCATGAATCTGGGTCGCAGGGAAATTCGGACACTAGGTGAAAACGAATCATGTACAACGCCATGATTCCATGAGGACTTCTGTAGAAACTGCGGGGAAGAAAAGGAAATAGAATCCATTCGTCGTTTGGTGTGGGATTGTCCAATTGGACATTGGAGCTGGAGAGAGATTATGTAGGAAAGGATCCAGTCTTCTATTGACCATCTGGAAGTTAGTAGTTATGTGCCACAAAGCCAAACACGAAGCTGGTTAAAAGTAAAAGTAAAAGTAAAATAACTTTAACGCATTTAACCGTTTAAAGCGGTTTTGTCCAAAAACGTAGCATGCCATCTTGAAGGGTTTTGAAAGAATAGTGCTAATACAAAATTTTATCAAAATCGTTAAAGCCGTTTGCGAATAAGGTGGCTCTAACCGCTTGATTCTGTAAAAAGTACCGGTATACGCACTTTTGGCCATAAATTTGAAAAACAATTTGATAGAGTTTGAGTTATTCAAAACCAATAGCTTTTTAGCCGTATTAATCGTAAGTACCATTATAGCATATTCTGGTCAAAACGTGGTACGCCATCTCATTACACATCTCCAATCTAATTATATTATGAAATTTGAATGAAATCGTTAGAGCCATTTTCTCGCAAAAGTGACTTTTTGTCAAATTGGCTATATGTATGGTACCGCTATTACCAATTTTGGTAATAAGCGTGGTATGAAATTTTATTGCAATTAACAAAACTTATTTGAATATGAAATTTAATCAAAATCGTTATAGCCGTTTTTAAGAAAATACATTTTTTGTGAAATTGGCCTTAGGTAAAGTAAAGTACCGTTAATATTAGGGCTAAAATAACAATTTCAATTTCGCCTCTAGGGATTATCCCACAGACTCCATATACAATGTATGAAGTTTGATCAAAATTCGTCCACCCGCTTAGGCTGTGCACAGACAGACAGACAGACACACAGACAGACAGACAAACGGCATTGGCAGACCCACTTTTTTGGACTTCTCCATCATAGTTATGTCAAGTTTGATGAAAATCTCGATTTCCAAATTTTGCACAAATACAATACTTGCCCTGTAGGTACACTGCTGTGCAAAATAATAGGCACACTTGTGCCTTGCAAAAATGTCCTTTCTCTATTACATTTTCAACGCTCTTCAAATGATTTAATTTTTTGCTATTTTTACTTGCACCTATACCTATAGGGCACGTATTGTATTCGTGCAAAATTTGGAACTCGAGATTTCAATCAAACTTGACATTACTATAATGGAGAAGTCCAAAAAAGTAGGTCCGCCAATGCCGTCTGTCTGTCTGTCTGTGCACGAGGCTACAGCCTAAACGAGTGGATGGATTTAGATAAATTTTCATATACAGAGTCTGTGTGATAATCCCTAGAGGCGAAATCGGAATTTTCATTCTAACCTCAAAATTAATGGTAACTAAGGCCGATTTCAGTTAAAATGGATTTTCTCGAAAACGGCTCTAACGATTTTGATTAAACTTCATATTTCAATTAGTCTAGTCAATTGCAATCAGATGATGTATCGTGCTCCTTACCAAAACTGGCAACAATGGTACTTTACTTATAGCCAGTTTGGCGAAAAGTCAATTTGAGAGAAAACGGCCTCAATGATTTAGTTCAAATTTCATATTTGGACTAGTACGAGGTAGTGCAATACAATGGCGTACCACTTTTTTGTCTGAGTATGATATAACGGTACTTACGACCAAGGTGACTAAAAGCCGATTTTCTTGAAAGCGCCTTAAACGATTTTATTTAGATTTTGACATATGATTAAATATCTCAAATCCTATCAGGAACTGTATCACATTTTTGGTCAAAAGTTAGTATAATGGTATTTTTCGCGAAATCGAGCAGTTGGAGCCAATTTATTCGAAAACGGCTCCAACGATTTTCATTAAATTTTATATTAGAGCAAGCCTTTTTAAACCCTATGAGATGGCATACAACGTTTTTGACCGAAACTGTTTTAAAAGGTACTTTACTTATAGCCAACTTCATAACAACACGCTTTTCTCGAAAAACTTTTCTCGACCGTTACTGTTTTATTTTCATATCAAGTCTTCTTTTACAAAATTCTATAAGATGGCATACCACGTTTTTCGTCAAAATTGCTTAAAATTTCACTTCTCTTACAGCCAGCTTAACAAAACACCATTTTCATATCATATTAATAGGCAGATATGAATTTTATCTCAACTCCTTCCTACTGAACCGATTTTTAAAATTATATACCAAAAAATTTTCCTAGAACACAGCTGCTGTCATGGAAACGTTTTTTTCCTTACAATACAGGTTTTGATTGGTGCGCACGTGCTACTGGATTGGTCTGAATATCATTTTCATTGGTTAAAAGACAGAGAGAGAGAAAGAAAATATTGTTACTTTTTTAGGCACTAACTTTGGGTTTTCGCATCTTCACCGGAGTTCAAAGGCAATGAATTTATGGGTGAAACTGAAGAAAAATATTATAGTTCCGACGTTGCTTGGTTTTCAATAGCTTTATCAAATCCTACAGCTGATATCTAACGTTTTTGGCCAATCTGAAGAACGAAGGTTTACTTAGAGTCAACTTACATATTTAAACCTATGTAGGTATATATTCGTTTATTTCTTTTTACCTCAAATACACACAAGAATTTTAGATATAGGTGCAAGTTTGTACGGCCCAGTCGTGCACTTTATATGAAGGAAATTCATTAAGAGTTATCGCCAAAAATATTTCGTGCTCTATTGGAATGGTAAGGAATGCCTTGAAACACCAAGGTTCTGAAGAAATTCGTGGTCAGAAACGCAAAACGCCCTTTAAAACTTGTTAGGTGTGCGAAAAAGATCCATTTATGACATCCATCCATCGCGATATGTAAGTAAAAGTGCAAGTAAAAGTTGAAGTGCAGGTTGTAAAACGCATTTTTCAAATAGCATAATAATAAGAATACTTTTTTACTTGCACCTACACCTAGAGGGCAAGTATTGCTTTCGTGAAAAAAATCGAACTCGAGATTTTAATCAAACTTGACATTACCATGATGGAGAAGTCCAAAAAAGTAGCTCCGGTAATCCCGTCTGTCTGTCTGTCTGTATATGCGACTGCAGCCTAAACGGCTAGACGGATTTATTAATGGCGGTCCAAATTTTGTACTAGAAATTTAGAAAAAATTATTTAAGCGAAGTAATAGACCTTCAAATTTTCTATAATTCACTCAAACTTCCTATCTAACCACGCCCACTTATTGAGGGCGTTTTTATAAAAACTAAACATTCCATCGAAACGCGGAATGCAACGCCTACTTTATTGGAAAGAGCAAGACTTGGACCTTAATCCTGATAAAATTTTACACTTATAGCACTACGGTGCAAGTCTACGTACGACGCAGTCGTGCACTTTATTTTATTACTTGTCACTTTTTTTGTATTTATTTATTTATTTATTTTTGTTATCGGTTTCCTTTTATTGGATTGATTGCATGTTTTTAAACAATGAAATTTGTGTGTTGGTGTAATATAAAGTCAAAACCCCTAATAATATCACATTTACTGCCCATTTGATGTGATATCATTAGGATTCTACGTATATTATGTACATATGTATATTTGTATTTATTTATTTATTTATTATCTTAATTATAATTAATATACGAAGTTATGTAACAAATCTACGATCTGCTTTGTATGTACATATGTATATATGTAGGTATAACTTCGTATCTTTTGCACTAATAGCTGAAGTATGTATGTATGTTTCAAAGGAATTCTCCCGGTAAAAAGTGTGTAAATGAAAAATATTTACCCCATATAAACTCAAACGGATTCAGATGGTTGCCTGTGTCAGCGTTCGTTCATTGCACGCATATAATTGGGATAATCCTGTAAAATCTTGTTCCTTTATGGTTCCTGGTTTCTGATTTCACCCAAGTTTCATCCCTTTGGCTTAAGCATGAAGCTGGCAATATGTTTATTGATGGCTGCGAAAGGGGGTTGAAATCCCTCGATTTTATTTGATGAACGCACTTGGTTTCACGATTAAGTTGTTGGTCCGTAAACATAAGGGAAGTAGAAGCGGATTAACTTCCATGGAGATATATAAGTGTTTCGTACTCAAGTTGAAAAGACAACAATGTATCCGTATTGTACAAAGAGGACTGAACAATATGATAATTGACCACCAGTAACTCAACTCACATTTGTAAGAACGAAGAGACAAGCCCGAAAATGTTTTCTTTTCGTTATGTCACTGTTGGTACTTTAAGCAACCAGATTAAGTTCAAAAATATTTGACAGCCAGCTGAGATTTTACAATGTATTTAAGCATGTAAATTTGAGTTGTAGCAAGCTTAAAGAATAATAAATAAATTTTTAATTTTAATTTAATACTTTTCATCAACATAACTCAATATATTTATTATATAGTTTTATTTACTGATAAAATAAGTACATACTTATGTACTATGTACATACATACTTTATATTATGTATAGTTCTGGTTCCACATTTCAGTTCTTTTTACGGAAAACGTGCCAAATTATTGCGTAATTTTCTACAAATCTGTACATTTAGTTATGTACAAGAAATATGTATGTATACCTACGTAAGTAATATGGGTCGTGTGGTTCCAGTTGAGATGTAGGAGTCGAGTGGTTTAACAACCCCTGCTGCATTCAGAATCGGATTTGAGAAAAGTCAAATTAATTTCTGGAAAGTAAAGGTTCTGTTGTCGTACATCCGTGTGCACATGTCTCATTTGCGTTAAAATTATGATGTGAAAATGCTGCACACGTGCACAAAGTAAAGTTTCCCACTGGGACTAAGGTGCACGTGCAGGTCCTTCGGTTTGCTTATACCATGCGGGGTTTTTATTTCAAAGGTGAATATCGCTTTTGTGGGTTGAATAGGTCCATGCCCTTTAGGTTTTGAGCACGTTTATTTCAATTCAATGAAAAACCTGTAAATCAAGGATCATGTACGCTTCATAATTGTATGAAATTTAAGCATTCGCATTAAAGCTATCCGTGGTGTATTTCTTTTGATTTGAAAATCATTTGGGATGATGAAACTAAAGTTTATGTAGTTAAATATGTAAATAAATATACATCTGCATACATACATATGTATATGTATGTATATATTCTTATATACAACTGCAAAACAAATTCTTCATCGCTAGCGTAAAAGAAATCAACAACAATATTCCATTCAAAGCATATCAAAATCGAATAGAAAACGTCAACGAAAACCGTTTTAAATTTGAATTAATACAAATCAGTGAGCTGAAAAACACAATGATGAAGATGAATAATAAAAAAGACTTCAACCTACTATCGGTGAAAATGCTGTTAAGCGCATTCGAAATCATTGGACCAATATTTTTAACGATTATAAATCACTTCATCTTGGAATTTTTCCCGATTGTTGGAAAAAAGCTGTAGTGGTGCCTATCGAAAAGGCTAAAAATACTGATAAGCCAGCAGAATTTCGTCCAGTAAATATGCTAATGACCGAAAGCAAAATTCTGGAAAAATTGGTATCTAAGCAGTTGACCAGGTATATGGAAAACAATAATCTCCTTTCTGAATATCAGTCTGGATTCCGATATCAACACAGTTGTGAATCACTATTAAATCTTGTGCTAACACAATGGAAAACATTGTACATATGTACATACATGACCAAAAAGTGATAGTGGCGGTTTTTTTTTGGACCTTCAGAGGGCGTTTGAAACTGTATCTAAACCAATCCTTATTGAAAAACTAAGAAAATATGGGATACAAGGAACGGAACTGAAATGGTTTGCAAGTTATTTGTCAAACAGACAACAACGAACTCGACTGGAAGAATGCATCTCAGAAACTTTGACGGTAGAAGTAGGGGTACCCCAAGGAGCAGTTCTTGGAACGCTGCTTTTCGTTATATACATACATACATCAACGACATGGAAAAGGTTCTTCAATCTTCAGAAATCAGACTGTTTGCTGACGATGCATTAATTTTTGAATGTATTGATCAAATTAATATCGATCTAGAAAATATTTCAAACTATTTAAAGATGAATAAATTAAAACTTAATACAAATAAAACCAAAGCTCTGATCATAAATGCCGAATCAAACAAACATATTATTATTGATAAAGTAGTAATTGAAAAAGTAAATGAAATTAAATATTTTTGCGTTGTAATCGATAATGAATTAAAATGATAATGAAGCAAAATTTGTAAAAGTATATCTCAGAAAATAGGTTTTTTTAAACGAATCCGACAAAAACTTTCAATTAATACATCAATCAAAATTTATAATGTCATGATAAAACCCAATTTTGAATACTGCTCAACAATTGTATTCCTCAGTCAAAATGAATTTAAAGAAAAATTACAAAAATTACAAAATAGGGGGATGCGATGAATCTTAATGTGCAATATTTTAACTCCTATAAGAATGATGGTAGAAACTCTAAAATGGCTAACAATAAACCAAAGAATATTAATGAATGTACTTTTATTTGTATTTAAAATGAAGAATAACCTTACACCAAAGTATTTAACAACACAATTAGTATATGTTGGAGATGTTCAACCATACAATTTGAGAAATAGAGACAATTTTAGACTTGGTTTTTTTTTCTAATAATAGATCTCAAAACATATTATTGTATAAAGGTTTGAAATTATATAATAGTTTACCAAATGAATTAAAAAATGAACGAAATATTAAGACTTTTGAAAAATGTTAATTCCTTATTGACATATAAGTATAAATTAACTTATTAACAGTTAGAGATGGAAAAGCAGATGTATTTTGCTCATATAGTCTTAGGTTTGCTCGTATTGTGTTTCAAAAACAACAACTAAGAAAAATTTAGAGCTAACTATACATACAAGTGTAACAGTGAGTGCATCGAAGTAAGGACGGGCTATAAATGTAATATGTGTCCTAAGCAAACATTTTTCAGATCGACAATGTCGCCAATAAGAATCTTTCGACCGGTGTCAGGACATTATAAAGGAGAAGGAAGGGGATGCACACAATTCCCCAACGGAAGTTTAATATATTTCAAAGGTATCCTTTCGATTGTATTTTAAATACATACTACTATGTATATAATCAGTAACCTGTCGAATTCCGATTTCTCCCTGTTGGTTTGGTTGAATTGGCTAACAGTAAGTGACACCAGCATACTTAGACCTATAGAAGGTCCGTTGTGATGCCACGCGGATCGAAGGTATAAGGCCTTTTCTTCGTACTCTTTAAATCATGTTTGACCTTCTAATGAAGCATAGCAGACTGTGTCTGTTCGTCAGATAACGTGGATCATTAAGGAAGAAGTGAAGCTTTCTAATGCGTGAGTGAGGGGGGCAAAAACAAAGAAGGTGGGTAATGGTGTCCTCCTCTTCATCCATGCAACCTCAGCAAAAATCATTCGTAAAACGACCTAGACTCATGTCCGGTTATGATACCTATTGTAATGCCTGCACATTCAGAGAGCAAGTTATTACAGCGTTTTAAATCCAGTTTAAGTGAAATTTGTTTTATCACTAGACAAATTAATTCACCTAAGATTTGTTCTCTCTATAGCATAAATTTGGATCTAAATTTCTACATTAAGGGCACTGTTCATAGCACCTTGCTATTCACGTCACAGTACGTCTATCAAAAAGGCAAATCTGTCCATTGTCGAACTCATCGAAATCCCTCTCAATTAATGAATTTACATTACTGTACTTTCTAGACATCGATGGAGCCTTCAACAACGTTGAAATCCATTCGATAATCAATGTCCTACGAAGGATTAACATCTGCGAAACAACCTGCTGGTTTATAAAACACATGTTACGGTAGAACACATGTGAATTGGAGAATCATATTAATTTAACCGTAATCGAAAAAACTCAACAAGTCGCTTGTCTCAGTACTACTGGTGCACCACTTCCACGCCCGCGCTGCAAACCATACTCCACTTACTTCCAATTGATATCGTCAGAAATAAAACTGGCTTCCTGCTCAGCAATCAGCCTGAGAAGTTCTAAACAATGAAAGAAGCAACCCACAGGACATACCAGCATACTATTGGTGCATCGTCATCAACCATTAGTCACAGATCACCTGCCCACTGAATATACTTATGTAGCTTCAATAGGGGCTACAAACTTTCAATAGCCAACAGAACTGAATGGACTGAACGTGGGATCCTGTGCCATAAACCGCTGTCAATTTTTACGGACGGGTGCAAAACTGAGGACGTAGTCGATCCCGGAGTCTTCTCAGAGGACTTCGGCATCCACTTCCCACACCATTACCGTATTTTTCAATCCGAAATCAATGATTAATGTAGTATCATCATCGGATATTGTCATCTACATCGATAGTCAGCAGCCATTAAATCTCTCGCGTCGACCATTACGAGATCTAAGGCAATGAAAGTCTGCCGCGTCTCTATCTCTTAAGGAGATAGCTGGTCAGTACAATATTACCATTTGCTGGGTACCAGGTCACTGCGACACACCGGCACGGGTAAGATTAGCTCCTTCATACAAAGGAGCGAATGGTGTAATCCACTCACCTTACACAACAGTACGATGGACCTTCTCTGGTCTAAGTTCATCCTTACCGATGGCCGGTCTAAACCAATCATAGCTCCAATTTTAACTTTTAATTTGGGCCCAACGATTGGTATTTTATGTCGCCCTTGTCCGGCAAGAGTTGTTCCTAAGTTCATCGGGCTTACAGTTCCCTGAAATGTTACAATGCCCCAGCACCCAAAATAGGTGAATGTTACAGCTACTTTAGCTTTAGAATTGATCCACATAGGTCGATTCCATACTTAGAGGACGAGTATCAAGCGATAAAGTCCAGTATTGCGGAAAGTGCCCACAATTTTCAATTTCAGTGTAATCGTTGGATCAATACCCCCAATGAAGGTGTTTCAATTTCGTGATATCAAAACCTGATCCGGTTTTTGTGGACTTCTTAATAACGGAAGATAAAAGGCACACAGCAGAATACTTGCAAGAACAAATGCAATTGATTCTAGATAAATACCAACCACACAATTTTTTTGTTGTGATTGGAAAAAATGCTGCTAATATGCAAAATAATAGACATATTATTCCACTTATGCATACTATAGGACACACATTGCATTTCTGTTGTAATGACATCATTAAATATGTAACTTCTGCGGCAGCAGAGCGATCATTTAAAAAAATAAATATAAATATATACAATAAATAAATAACCTACCTACTAGTTCGTCAAAATGTGTAGGATCTGTACATCTCTACTGATTCAGATCGAAATTCTTCAATTTGCCAAACTTGATTTCCTTTATTAATTTTCTAAAATAATAATAAAACCTCCAATGAATTAAGGTTTGAGAAGGATTTTGTCTCTTTTAATAAATACCCATATAACTAACCGTTTAGGTAAAAACATGGTAATTAAACGGGTTTTTACCCCGAGATTATATTTACAGGGTATTTGTCGATGGGACCCAGGGCCTAGCTTCTCTCAACCATTCGTGTTGTGCGTGTTATATTCTTTACACGAATGGAAGGGGCCTACTGTTTAATGCCGTATCCGAAGGGCAGTTTGTATTTGAGAAGATTTCTCAGGATGTTTGTCAGACGCTCGCGAGAGGTTGGGCCGTGAAGAACTTTTTAGGTGTTTCCCGACTGGGATTCGATCTCGAACCCCTTGCTCCATAGTCCAACGCACTAACCACTGAGCCACGGCGCCCATTACTACTATTATACTATTATATTATTACGGAATGGAAACCTTAAATCAGGCTGTGCTCTGAATATTTATTTCACTTCGAACAAAAACTAACTCTTGAAAGGTCCCTTCGTCACATATATGTACATACATATATGATGTCGTAGTCATTTTATTTAAGTAATTTCTTAGCCCTCATTAATATATTCTTTTTATTTTTGGCAACATTTAATATATGTATGTACTGTACATACACATTGTAATAAGTAAAACAACAACCAAGGAAAGAAATACATACGTATGTATGTATGTACCACTGCAGTGGTTCAATATTTAAAGTAACATCTAATCAGCTTACAGAATTTGTTGCCTTACGCAATTAACACACATGTCTTAAATACTCTTTAGGTGTATGAATAAACATGGTAGTTCATTAAAGGAAGAAACACTTATCGGTCATTATTTGGTTAACTTCAAAGAATATCTATTAATATCTCAGAAAATTCCGAGGACGATATAAAGACAGTGATAAATGAAACAGCCCGTATAAATTTTCTGTCATAATTGATAAAAGAAATAAAATTTATATTTAACAAACTGTTCAGGATTTGCTATATGTATTATAAATACAAACTTAAAATTGTGTTCTTAATTATATGGAGACACCTTATTTAATGTTTGTACTCATAGAAATGTAATTATTCGAGTTTGATTTGCAGATTGCATTCCTTACATGTATGTATGTATATAAGCTGTATAGGTAATACATGAAAGAAATTCGTCTTATTTGTCTAAGTCACAAAGTGTACTGCTTACATTACGAATGTTTGCGGGCTGACAATAAGTTTCTTTTATATATGTATTATTATATCTTTCATTCATTTTTGAAAGCAATACATGAGTGATACCAAACTTGTATTTTATTTGTATTATCGGTAATAATTACGAACACGTTAGAACTGGCATTTTAAGTTACTAAAAATTGCAACTAGGTTTTCCTCTATTTTCTAGTTTAATTACTTTAGTTATTAGTATGATTTTGGTTATTGTTGATGCTTACGTTGATGTTCCTTATTCCGTTTACGTTTAGTTTCTATATATGTACATATGTATATGTCGAGTTGACAAGTTTCTTTCAAGACGTTGCTAAACCGAGATGTCGCTTTTTCGCGACTTTCAAACAACAATGCTTTATAATATTACTTACTAGTGTTCATAGAGCCTGTTCAAACTGGTCTATCGGACTCCATTTTTTACATTTACAGAGAGGCAATGGAGTGGCCAAATGGTAGTGACGCGCATATATTGGCAAGCGTTCTCATGGTTGCCTCTCACTATCAACTCCTACTCTACACCTCCACGTTGGTGGTTACTGGGTGCCTAGTATCGACTGAAGATTGGGTAACCAACCCCCTTGTAAGATCGTTGCCTCTTCTCAGGAAGCAGCGGGCGAATTCCATATATGGAAACAACGGTGGCATCTACAATTCCGGTCAGAATGAACTATCAATGGTGTCCCTGTGAGGTGCTTCTGCATATTGGAACTCCAGGTCTATAGGGATCTTCAACATTGCGTCAGCAGCACTCTTATCCCCGAAATGGGTTACTGAATCCGGGAAACCTAGCCCTTCGTCCTAGGGGCATACAATGGAACTGGTCCTCTACGTTGTGGGTTAGGTGTCGGGGTAACTTCCCTACCACGTAAAAAATATAATATTTCAGAAACAACCGAAAATGTCAATATGGACAAATCTATTATTGACGACTCTGAAAAACGAACAAAGGACAATGATTTTCGGATCTGCACATTACTAGAACGCGTGCAGCCGAGCAACTAGCGGATGCCCGAGACTACAACAAAACAGATATCAGCGCCATACAGGAAGTACGTTGGGATGCGCAGAAGAAGAATGGATATCTGTAGTATATACTACTATATATATTTTATAATTCCATCCTCCTAGCTCAAAAGGCCCAAAAATCTTTGACCTATGTTAAAAACTATGTATCAAATTTAATATACCATTGGGATAGGGTATAAAAAGATGAAGGGATGCCAGTCATTGGCTCCTCTTCGGAAGGCGAGCTACTAGTCTCCAGTCAGAAGACTTTCTTCTTTCCCTCAGCCGTATCAAGTGCAAGTCATGTTACTCCCTCTGGGGCACACAGGGGCCCTCATAGAAATATAATAACAGTATTTAAATATATAGAAAAGCTACGATCCGTCTAAAACGCTGTCAATAAATTAATTAAAGAGACATCGAGTTCTAAAGAACCGGAAGACCAAAGAAAACCCACCACTCGCTGGTGATTTCGCTTACCACGGAGTCAAGGAAAAAAGCTTTAAGATCAAGTGTGGTTTTAAGATGTAGGCGAAACTCTTCGCTTCGGACCGTAACAACGCTGCCGGTCCGTTCTATACCGGCGACCCCAGCCTCACCTCGTTGGTGTTAAACCATCATCCCCGAAGCCTAGACGAAACCTTTGTGTAGAAGTCTGTATGAGAGGACTCCACCTTAGCATCCTCTAATCTAAATCCAAGATTATCCAAGAAGCTTGGATACAAAATTACACCATCATGGGACTGAGGGCTCCCAGCTTTACGCTGTAACATCCAAGAAACGCAGGTAACGTCCGAGCCGAGCTAGGTCCACACTAAATTAAACTTTTCTTCTTCATCATAGCACGAACGACCCTGCAGTAATACTGCTTAAATCTGGCTGGCTACAGGGTACCTACTCTACGAAGACACCGAATATGCCCCAATAAAGGAGCGGTAAAAGATGCAAGTGTGCTAGGGTGCGACACCAATACGCACTATGAGCTATGGGACAATACCGAGACTAACTCCCAAGGTGAGTCCTTTTTTGATTACTTAGTAGTGTGCAATAAGGGAAATAGTATTTTTTACAAAAATCCGTCAAGAGATAATAGGTGTTACCCTAGTTTCCCAAAACACATTCTCTACAACAAGAATGATAGGGAATCGCTCAGCATGCAGAACTTAGTATCCTTCTCTGCATAAGCCGCCCGCTCGCTGTGGAAAGAAATTTCTACTAAACAATAATGGGAACAACCTAAGGAGTCGCTTATCTCAGTATTACTGGTGCACTGTGAACCTATCCCATTGCCACGCACTACTCCCAATAGACATCGGCAGAAAAAAACTCACTGGCCATGTCTGTATTCTTTGATGCATTGTCATCTTGCGCATATCACCTACTACGACGACGCGGTAAGGGGAGCCAATGGTATCAACTTGACCGATAGGCTGCTCTGGGCGGCCCAAAACAAAAACAGGACTAAGGAAACAAGAGAGGAACACTGTCCAATATAGTTTACACACTGGGCTATAGGGTTAAAGAGTGGCACCTGCTAACACTAGGTGCTACCTATTCAATGATCTAAACTAAACTAAATCAAATCCTCACTACTACGTACCCCTTATGAAGTGGTCGTGGCCGCACGGCATTTTTTGTGGTATCAACAATATATAATCGGATTTTTTATAAAAACATCTTAAAGATGTATGCTTACGTATGCTCGACTTGCAGAGAATTGGAATATTATCTAAATATTTTCTCTTAATGAAATTTTTCGATTTCATACAAAATATGTAGTGAAGTTAGGAAAAAGGCGATGTGGCAGTGGTTGGATTTTAAAAATTTGTACTTGTACTGCTTCTCCTTTTTAAAACCCCAGATATTAAATTTCATCCTCCTAGCTCAAAATGTAAGTCCCAAACACTGGTGACGGACGCATATGCCTCATTATACCTTATCCTAAGGGTATATTCAGAGTTACCTGGAAATTTTTCTGATTTCCGACAAATAGGTATCGTAAATTAATTTCGAAAATAAGGGAAAAACAATTTCCACCAGACCAAAATCAGCTAATTTGATTAAAACATATCTGAACATCGCAAATGGATTTACTAAAGAACGTGAAAACGAAGATCCAAAAAAATTTTCAAAATCAATAGAAAATATCCTGCAGTATAGGGCAAGCAGTGAAGTTAACATTTGAATGGAAAAAAGTAATGCTTTATTGATATTCATCTTTAAAACCATTTAATCCAATTCATTTTAGGTATGGCTTGATAAGAAAAAGTATGTAAAAAAGGTCAGAAACTTGAAGCACAGAAATGCTACTGGAGGAGATATATTCAGGGAATAAAAATAAATCGCTGTAAAAGAAACCATTCAGAATATGTATGCAATGTACAAATCTGTTGCATGTTTTTCAAATGGTGCGAAGTTTGGATTACATTCATGTGTTAAAAATCAAAAAAAAAAAAATTGTGCCATCTAATGGGTTACAAAAAGAAAATGGAAATATTACTGATTTAATACAAATGTTGACGTTGTTATTGCGAGTGGAGTGCAATAAAAAACGGAGTCATTTGGAGATGCAAATGCATCAAAAAAATATTCCATCTCTACAGTTCCAAAAAAGTATCAACAACTAAACCACATAACTACAGAGGAGGATCTAGAAAAGGAAATGCACCTGCAACAAGAATTGTGCAATACAATTGGAGAAGCTGTCTTATTCTTTTGATGGGCTCTATGACCATCAATTGGTCTTGCAGGAAACCAAACACCACAATTTGGTAATGGAAAAAGAAGACAAAAAAAGAAAGCAGAAGAATTGTCAACTTGGAAAAGGAAAGACTGAGGGCACAAGAAATAAAAGATAAATTTGATTTCAAACAGCGGGTTCTAGAAGAAGCTAAGGTCAAGATTGGTTATAATCATTAATTTGTATATGTAGATATTAGTATATTTTTATTCATGCCATAATTATTATTATTACTTGTTTTTTTGTTTTGTTTATTTACATCTGTAAATAGTTTTATCCATATAAGTATGTATAATAAAATTGAATTTTAAAGATCGTTTCCTATATTCTTCTTATGCGCTGAGCTTCAGTAATATATGTACTTTGAATCGGTTGTAGCAGAAATTTCGCTTTCAAATGTATTGCTAAAGTCGTCATTTATGAGCAAAGTGAAAGTTGGAACATCGATGGCAAAATTATTCTTAAAATGTATGCAAATGTTATTGCACGCGGAACAAACATTTACAAATTCGATCGTTTTGTGTGGAAAATAGTGAAGCTCTCTTGCACGGAGCAAAATCTCCATTTACTTTTCAGTTCAATAACATTGCGGTAGCGTGTTTGGAATTCGTTGAATTTTCTTTCAGGCATTTCAAAAAGTGTTTGAAATACCAATATTGTTATGAATTAAAGTATACAAAAACTGAGTTGCCTAATAACCACGAATTTCTTTCACCATTCAAATAATTTTGTTCCATCCATGATCTCAATTCACATACCTTCCACATAAATGATTTATTTTCGCATACCTGCGAAACGTATGGACTCATGAAAGTTAGGAAGTAAAAAGAACTCACCAGTAAGACATTGTAGCATAAATGTTTGGATGCTGGCGGAGAGATGATTCTAATATGGGTTCCATCTATAGGGAGATTTTAATCAAATTTGACATTAATAAGATGGAGAAGTCCAAAAAAGTGGGTCTGCCAACGCCGTCTGTCTGTCCGTGCACGAGGCTACAGCCTAAACGGGTGAACGGATTTCGATCAAACTACATATACATACATATGTATATGGTCTGTGGGATAATCCCTAGAGGCGAAACTGAAGTTTATGTTTTAGCCCTAATAGTAACGGTACTTTACTTAAGGCCAATTTGATTTGATGGGAAATGTGTAATAAGATCGCGTACCACGTTTTCCCCAAAATACGTTCTTTAAGTTGGCTATAACAACTTACTTCATTTATTTTCATATTTATATAGAATGCGGTTATAAAATGCTATAAGATGGCATATCCTTTTTTGGCCAAAACCGATTAAAACGGTACTTTACTTATAGCCAAACTACTAAAAATACGATTTTTTCCAAAACGGCTCAATCGATATTGATTTACTTAGTTTTGTTTGAAATATATTCAATACACTTGAAAGCGCTTCTGACAAAGATGACAAAGCGTAATCATGCGCTTTGCTTCACAATTTTTTGTGCTAAGGAATCTGTTTGCAAATCCAGCAAATATCTAAACATCGGCTTATTAACTCTGTAGTAATGATGAAATCATAAAAATAAAACTAGGATGTAACAAAAGTTTCAAGTTTAGTTCTACATTTTTACAATATTTCTGGTAATTCTAAGATGTTAGATTCATCCCTCAAATTTCTCCTGTTAAGTCTTGGTTCATTTCTCTCTATTTGATATTGTTCTTCAGCCACTAATTTCAAATCTTTGCTTTGCATTTTTTTTATTTTGAACATAAACTTTTAATAAACATAAATTTGAAAACAATTTTTCGATTTCGGGGGAAATAAATTTCGATCGGAATTTACAATAGGAGGAATGATCTTATGAAGTACATACTTACATAGTTTATTTTTGGTCAGCATCAATAGAGAAAACGTTCGGCCATGTCCGTCCGTCAGTTCGACCATATGTTACCAGTATTTGTTTTTTTAAATTTTAAGGAAGGAGAATGAAATTTAATATCTGGGCTTCTGGAAAATAGAAGCAGTACAATTATTAAAACCTTTTGAAATTCGCCCACTTTTTCAAAACTTTACTATTTTCTTTGAGTTTGAAAAATTTGATTAAGACTAAAATATTTAGATATTTCAATTCTCTACAAAACGTCCATACACAAATTTTAGCCACCCCTTTTTTGGGGATCGATTCCAAATGTATTATCGCTTTTCTATATGTTTTGTTCTTGATATGGTATCTACGAATGTTTGTTGATGTTTTATGTCAAATTTCATCAAAACCTGTATTTCGATAAAAACGCCCATAAAACTGTTATGTACATATGTATGATGTGTGGGTGACAATTTGAATACCTATCTAAATATTTGGTCTTAATAATTAAATTTAATATTATATGTAAAATAGTGATGTTATGGAAAAGTGACAGTGGGCGGATTTCAAACTTTGTGACATTTGTACTGTTTCTTCTTTTCAAAAGCGCTTAAAATTTAAAGTTCAAAACCTGGTGATGTATAGAGGGACGGCAGACGAACGGACGGATGGATACATGAATGGACGGAGATGGCTCATTCGTTTTCGCTATTGATATTTATAATGAATATATGTATATTGTATACATATGTAGTGTCTATTTCGATTATTTCTCTGTGTATTAAATTATAGAAACGGAAACCAATGACGCTAAGGTTTTGACCAATGGTTCGCCAGAGAAGAACAATACCAGGGCCGCTGTCATGAAAGGCAATTACTTGTTTCGTTTTTGAAAAGGTTGCTGTATACGATGAGTACATTGAGCACCTAGAGTCTACGAGCCTAACCTGGACTATAAGAAGCATGACAAAATCAAGATCTTCCGCCCCTCTAATATTAATGAAGATTCAGGAGAAATAAACGGTCCCGACAATCTGTTGGAGGACATGGGGGTCGATTCCAACTCCACCATTACCAATGCCGAACACATTACCATAGGCATTGTCCAGGAACTTTGGGTGAAGGATTCATTTATAAAAGGGCTGAAAGATAACAGTTACATTATGTCTAAATTACCACTAGCCAGCGGCCTATTCCCTATTTCGTTCTGAAAATCAATCACATTTGAGATTTTGTTTTGTTTTTGAATTGTGAAATGTGAAAAATACTACTAAACACTTTTTATGTTTGAGGATATTTTCTTTCTGGAGTCTCGATTTATTTTGTTTTGAGATCTGTCAACTAAACAAACAAAGCAGTTGTGGGCTAAATGCTACTGCAATAGAACACCAGAATTATTAAATTGAAACCTGACCGGCCCTGGTCTATCGCGGTCCATGCGGCCAGAATGTGCATTTTATTTAGTGTATATTGTCGTAGCTGCAGTATCTCTAACGAGAAAGAAACAATTCTGCACTTCCTATGCAAGTGCCCAACCCTAGGCAGGGTCAGACAGCGCACACTAGGTAAACACTTGTTTGACAACCTAACATAGTTAAATTTTGTTAGTAGTGGGGAAATTATCAGTTTCCTTAATTCTACCGGGTGGTTTGCACAATTCGTATTCATTAAATATTAGTAAACACTAGTTTACATTCAAAAGGTCCCAAAAGTCATGGTACTAAAACAGTACTCTTCGCGCTTATTATGTTTCAGCACAGCTTGCAAACATAGACACCTAGCTACCTACCTACCATTACATCGTTCCAAAATTTATTATTTTTTTCGTCAACACCAGAAAAGTATTCATTTTGAGGGTTATAGTTTAGAGTAAGATGATTTATTTTGTTTTTGTTTTGTCATTCTAAGCTCCGACGGGTTTTAATCAAATTTTTCACTTACAAGGGAAATCAGTTCCCGGTGATCTGTCTAAATGGATCAAACTCTTTATTCTGTTTTCAAGCCATATTGCCCTGACAAAGTGTAGGTATGAAGTATAACACATTCGCATCAGTTCTACAGCTGTTTATAGCCGACTATCTTTACCGAAGATTGAAATTATTAAAGTAATAAACACAAAAATAGATTTATAGTTTTCTTTAAACTACACAAAAAACCTAAATCCATTGACACACTTAATAAAACGAAGTCAAGTCTCACCAGTTTTGTCGAACAATAATGTCGATGAAGTAAATGCAGGAATAGACGCCATTGTCATCAGTAGCTAAGTCTGGGTCTTTTGAGTCATCCTAAAAATAGATAACAACACGTATGATGCCTTATTCTTTCTATTACGTAGCCCTTTTTACTTGCACCTATACCTATAGGGCAAGTATTATATTCGTGCAAAATTTGGAACTCGAGATTTTAATCAAACTTGACATTACTATGATGGAGAAGTCCAAAAAAATAGGTCCGCCAATGCCGTCTGTCTGTCTGTCTGTCTGTCTGTCTGTGCACGAGGCTACAGCCTAAACAAGTTGATGGATTTAGATAAATTTTCATATATAGAGTCTGTGTGATAATCCCTAGAGGCGAAATCGGAATTTTCATTCTAACCTCAAAATTAATGGTAACTAAGGCCGATTTCAGTTAAAATGGATTTTCTCGAAAACGGCTCTAACGATTTTGATTAAACTTCATATTTAAATTAGTCTGGTCAATTGCAATCAGATGATGTATCGTGCTGCTTACCAAAATTGGCAACAATGGTACTTTACTTATAGCCAATTTGGCGAAAAGTCAATTTGCGAGAAAACGGCTTCAATGATTCATATATGAAATTTGAACTAGCACGAAGTAATGCAACACGATGGCGTACCACGTTTTGGTCTGAGTATGATATAACGGTACTTACGACAACAGTGACTAAAAGCCGATTTGCTTGAAAGTGCCTTAAACGATTTTATTTAGATTTTGGCATATGATTAAAAATCTCAAATCCTATCAGGAGCTATATCATATTTTTGGCCAAAAGTTAGTTTACGGGATTTTTCGCGAAATCGAGCAGTTGGAGCCAATTTATTCGAAAACGGCTGCAACGATTTTTATTAAATTTTATATTAGAGCAAGCCTTTTTAAACCCTATGAGATGGCATACAACGTTTTTGACCGAAACTGTTTTAAAAGGTACTTTACTTATAGCCAACTTCATAAAAATACGCTAGTCTTCTTTTACAAAACTCTATAGCATAGCATACCACGTTTTTCGTCAAAATTGCCTAAAATTCCACTTCAGCCAGCTTAACAAAAACACGATTTTCATATCATATTAATAGGCAAACAAGAATTTAGTCCCCACTTCTTCCTACTGAAACGATTTTCAAAATTGTATACCATTGCGAAAGCTTTTCCCCACAGATGCTCCTTATTTTATAGTTTAAGGCCTGATTGATAACAATGGTACAATAGCTTTTTAAAGATAAGTCAATACATGTGCATTTACGGAAGTACACGCACACTATAGTGAACCAAAAAATATGTATGTATTGTACTTGACTTCTTGCTACATCACACCGCAGAGTTGCTGCAAAGGTTTGAGAAAAAAATTTCACCAGAAAGGAAAAACGTACCTAATGTATCAAAATACAAATTCTGTAGAATATTGCCATTATTACTAACAAAATATATCCCAATGGCAGTGGAACCATGTTGCAGAATCAAAAAGTTGGAAATTGTTATAAAGATGCTCTTTTATGGCAGCTGTAGTCGAAAGTGAAACTATCAACATATCCCTTTTTAAGAAAACGAAGCATCACATCTAAATTAATAATCACTTTTGATACGTGTCTATTACTTGGCTACACTCTAGAATGCAGCTGTTGTCATGGAAACGTTTTTTTCCTTACGATACAGGTAGCATGTGCTACTGGATTTGTCTGAATTTCATTTTAATTGGTTAAAAGACAGAGAGAGAGAGAAAGAAAATATTGTTACTTTTTTTATGGATTTACTTTGGGTTTTCGCATATTCACCGGAGTTCAAAGGCAATCAATTTATGAGTGAAACAGAAGGAAAATGACATAGTAACGACCGTTGCTTGATTTTCAAGAGCTTTATCAAAACCTACAAATGATATCTAACAATTTTGGATAATCTGCTTAGAACGAAGGTTTACCTACTTATAGTCAACTTACATACATATGTATACCTATGTACATATATACCTCAAATACACACAAGAATTTTAGATATAGGTGCAAGTTTGTACGGCCCAGTCGTGCACTTTATTTTTGTGCACTGGTTTTTTGATAAAAAAAAAACTGTCTCCTAAAAGTGGGGGTGGCCATATATGATGTGCAGATGAATTGTAGATAATTTAAATATGTACATAAATAGGGAAGTGATGAAAAAGCTGAAAAGCGAATTTCAAAAATCATTGAACTTGCTACTACTTGTCGTTTCTCCTGAGTTTGTCCTACATGTGCACGAAACTACGAATCACCAATCTTCGTACATTATGACTGCGTGACCCAATGCTTTATCTTCTGATCGGAGGCATAATGTCTCCCGAATACTGAAAGTACAATGTTGAAGGATTGGACATATCATCCTCGAAGTAATATTGATTCTGATTCGGGTTGAATACACTTTGAATATTTTCGATAAACTTCCACTTCAGTCACCGGCAAAATTACAAAATGTGAGCTAACAATCATCAAAATGATTGAAACGAAGTAATCGTTCACGTATGATGGCATTTGAATATTGAAAATGTGATAATTAATGCTCAAAAAATTGTATGGCAGTATCAACTTTAGCAACAACAGATCAATGTAAAATGCACATACTACCTATTCTACGATATCCTTGAATGTTAGTTTCATTGAAAATTTCAGTGAAATCGGTTTTATGAAAACGCCCCCAAAAAGTGAGTTTGGCTAAGATTTATTTATAGACGAATTTTTGAGAATTCAAATATCTTAATATTTTGTCTTAATAAACATTTTCGATTTTGTGCAAAATAGTGAAGTTATGAAAAGTGGGCGTGCCAGTGGGCATGGCAGTGGGCGGATTTCAAAAATGTTTACACTTGTTCTGCTTCCATTTCTCAGAATCCCAGATATGAAATTTTATTACTCAAAATTTAAGGCCCAAAAACTGGTGACATACGGACGGACAAAATGTTACAAACAATGTATCAAACTTAATATACCCTTAAGATAGGGTATAAAAAGATAAAAATATTTAATTCTTTATCAATTACTTAACATTTTTTTTACACATTAGTAGTTGCCGTGAACACCATTGTTCTCTAGTAGAGCCTGAATGTTTCTAGCCATGGATATTGTAAGATTGTAGGACATTTTGGTTTTTTATACTTTACATATTTGACTATGTACATATGTATATATGGATGTGTGTAGGTATGTATGTACATCTGATAAAAAGTTAATATAGAAATATTGAAAAGGGTATACGAAAACAAATAACAAATAAAAACAAAATTAACTTGTGCATACAATTGACTCATATGAACATACGCATCTATGTAAATACCTATATTTTAATATTTCACTTAGGTTATATAACAAATTAATATAATTTAAATTAAATTTTTCACCGCACAACATTTACCCATTCAGTATTGTGACAGTAGAAATTTTTGTAGACCTGCCTATGATATGATATATGTATGATACGATACACATATTTATTTATATTAATATAAAAAGCTGTATAGCAATATGTATCTATAAATGTATGCATCTGCTCTTCTTTTTCGTGTTGAATCCTTGGAAAGCATCTCTTATCACTACACAAATACATATACGAGCGTTGAAACGATTTACTACTATTTCGAGTATATAGAAATGCACAACGACCACAAAGCTCCTGTATCCCCAATTACATTTAATTCCATTGAACGCCAAGCAACCAGAAGTAGCATATATAAGCAGCTTCACATGAATTTATAATAAAGTGCCCACCCATAACTCTTCACAGGAAACGAGATTTCTTGGTCTGTTGTTTTATAATAATTTAAAAGGTCAAACAAATTTCAATAACTCAATACTTTGGCGCATATACAGATTGTAGTTTTTTTTTTTAAATATTGTTGGTAAAATGAAGAAAATAATAAGGGTCCTATTTGCCGCAGAACGTGAAAATAATGATAAAGTGGGGAAAAATGCAAAACTCCGACGGTCGATTTGCGAGAGATGCGAGAGTAATGAACTGTTAGCGAAATGATGTGGAAAATTCCCCTGAAACGAATGTTTGATGAACGCAATATGTTTGGCGGCTGCGTTTAATAGTCAAGATCAGAATGTAGCAAAGAGGAACGAAAAACTGCTCGATTTTTAATTTTTGTCTACTGTTTTCACTCATTCAACATATGGAAATATCGGCCTTGTTGTTGACAGAATAGCGCATTGGAAATTATGTCTGACCATAGAAATCTTACCCCCTTATTATTGATAATGGAGACTAATATTTCTAAGTGACGTGATTGCAAAATCTCATCTTTAAAATACCAAATTAAAAATAATGTACTAGAAACAACTTTGCTATGTACATAGGTACTACTTTAAAAACGGTAAGTTACTAAGAAGCAGCAAAGTCCTATCCCGAAGGAGACCCTGATCATCACAAAAAATTATGGCGCAAAATCGTGAACTCTGTCTAAAGCGGATGAAGAGATCCTCAGTCGCTTCGAGGGAAAGATTCTTCGTAGAATACATCGTTTGGAGAAGGAGATTCAATGATGAACTATACGAACTGTACAGCGACATCGACTTAGTCAGAAAAATGCGCATCAGTCACTTAAGATAGCTAGGACATGTAGAGCGAATGGACATCAATACTCCGACCCGGATAAAGAAACAAAACTCGTATTTTAACGGAAAGTTTGGGGTTAAATCAAGCAAATGAATGATCATAGCTTATGTATGGAGGTACATATATAAATATATGTATGTCTTCAAAAACTTATGATATTTGAGTTTTCTAACAACACTGAGTTAAGCTTAAAATTCTTAATACATTTTTCGATTGATCTACTGGTTCTTAAAAACCAACAAAGAAGAACATTGGTTCAAAATTCATATGTCTCTTACCTGGAGGTGTACATATACATATATACGTATATGTTCGATATGTACGTCGAAGTAGCAACAAAAACGGTTTAAAATGACGTCAATAATATTTCAGAATGGACTAAGAAATGGCAGATTAAATTAGATGACCATTTTAATTTTCCAGTATACATAAATAATAATGTAGTTGAATATTCAAATACAGTCAAATTTCTAGGTATGACGTTGGGCGCTAAACTGCGCTGGAAAGCACATGTAAAGAAAAAGAGAGATTAATTAAACATGCGCTACAGTAAACCACCTTAATTTAGAAGTAACATGCATACATAAGTACTAAATACTGAGAATAAAATCAGGAGGTTAAGAAGGCCTTTTGATATATAGTAGGTACCTAGGGTAATAAAAGAAAGCAAAACTAAATAATAATTTAAGAAATTTACATTTTTAAACAAAAAAGTTCAGAAATCCGACACATGATGGTTTTTCTATTTAATGTTTGAAGTATTAATATAAATCAATAATAAATTGCTGAGTAGTCCAACGATTAGGTTCGATCCCTTGTAGACAGTCTGCAACGGCTATTTATGATTTTTTGGTCCAGCGACGTCAAAAAAAAGACAACAATGTAGGTAAAGAGTGCAAAAAAAAATATTAACAGTATTTGAATAACACATATACAGTATGTATGTACATATGTATGTAAACACATTATCAAACAAATTGAAGAGGTTTTGTACATTAGTATGTATATAAACAATCAAAATTACGATCCTTGTTTAGCATAAGAGACCCTTATTAAATGAAATAATCATTGTTCAGTACGAAGGATATTATGTAAAATGTAAATAGCAATTCCATATTCCGTTAAAAATAGATCGATAAATGTACGTGTTATATCACCTATTTGGTAGAAAAACACTTGATTGAATAAAGATTTCAAACTCGACAGAGCGGTTAGGATAAGTGCAAACTGTGAAAAATATTCCTTAGGAAAGAAGGGAAAATTCATACTGAAAGTAATTTATTGAACACCGTGGAATAATTATGCTTTTGTGTACATACTTTCACATGTAGGTATACATATAAGTACGTAACCATGCAAATGGATGCATGAATGTATGTTCATATAAAGACGCACAGTGCTACCCTTCAATGAAACCCGCATAAATTTAGATGAATACTGCCCATTGAAGATAGGACACTGGGTAGCAGTTTCATGTCACAATATTTGTAGCCCGTTAATATCACAACAAAAGAAAGTGTGAACATGCAAAAAATCATTCGTATATTGATTAATGGCATAAGAAAACTAATTTATAGGAAAAACGGTCAATAGTCCCGAAATATAAAATGATTAAAAAAAACTCTACAATTCAGTTGAAAATATTTAGAGTTTATTATCTCTGGATCTATTTGCACCTGTGAAATAAATTAAGGTGCATGATATATGCATTGTTACAGCTTTTCATGGTTTCTATTTGGAAGCTCAGCGACTATTTGCAAATGTTGACACTTCATTCACAGCCATTTTTCTTCTAGCCGCAGCAATCTGCGAATTCTAATTGTCATTACCAATCAAGAAACATAAAGCAAACGAATTGTGAGTTTAAACTCGCGCGAACATTATCATTAGTAAAAAACTTAAATGATAATCAAATTAATAATGTCAATCCACAAAAAGTCGCAGATTTTTTACATACCGCTAAATACAGAGGATTACAACTCGAAATAACCCACTTCCACACGAAATACAAAGAACCGACTGGAGTATGCAAATGAATGTTCATAAGACTGATGAACACACGTTAGTGGCTATGAGATAGTGTGGGCGCTATAACTTTCGATAACTTTCAATTTGTTGAAGGGACAATGAACAAATTTGATTACCTAGACATTTAAAAAATAGAACAACAATCTGCAGCCTGCAGCAGCCCAATTGAGTAAAGCCGAGATTTTTAATTTTGCCCATGACAACGACCCAAAACATTAGTTAATGGCTGCTGTTTAACGTCAAAAAGTACCTCCCCATCCACAATAAAAAATATCAAGGGGAAAACCTACGGATTTGAATGGCTTAAAGTTTTCAAATGGTCTTTGACGCTAAAAGACATCATACAAAATGTTAATAATACTAGAATATCTAATAAAAGTTTGTTTAAGAGTTCGAAAATTGTACATTTTTTTTTTAACTGAAGAAGGGCGCTCTTTTTAGTAAGTTATTTATTCTTATTCTTCTTCTTTTTAACGGGCTCCCGACCCGTGAAGTGTCCCTGCCTGAGTCACGGTAGACTTCCAATCCCTTCGATCCCGGGCACTCTGCTTCCAGTTGTCCAGACCAACCGCTCTGGCATCCGCGATAGCTTAAAACGGAGGTTCGGTCTTCCTTGTCGTCTCGAACCTGGAGGCTGTGTAGTCGACATATTTTGAATTTTTGGACTACATCCACATCTTGGTGCAGATCATAGATTTCGCGGTTATATCTTCTCCTCCATTTGCCCTCCTCGCGTACGGGACCGAAAATTCGACGAACATAGCGAAAATACCTGACCTGGTAGACTTTTTCGTTACAAAAGGAGTATCTACCAATATCACGAAAATAGAGGAAATTTTTCTTTCGAAAGTGCCCAAAATCTGTTCTGCTTAAGCCGGGTTAAGCCGTGGGCATAAAAAATTTATTGAATGACAATAAAAATAAATTTATTGAAACAGAATTATGTAATATCAAAGTGATGATAAGTAAAAGGGTAGTTGCTTAAACTATTTTGAAAATGTTTTTTTTTTACGTTTCATTTTATTTCAGTTGGACTATATCCGGTATACAAATATTATTTGCGGCAGCAATACATTGTTTCAACTTAACCTCCAGTTCAGTTTTGAGATTTTTTTTTTAATATTGATATAATCAAGAGTTCTACGTTGAGTTCTGAAGTGCCAATCGATTATACAGAAATAACAAAATGAATCAATTGTTCATTTTCAGTTGAATTTTTATTCTCCGCATCGCACATATTGATTAACCGCATTGTAATGCCGCCAATAAGATGGAACAATTTTTGTCCTGAACCAGCAATGCTACAAACCAAACAAATTGTCGATCTAATCAATAAGCCATGGGAAGCTATACGCTATACTCTTATCTCCTATCATCCAACTTAAAGAAAATGTTTCTTAATTTTCAAAAAACATATATCCCAAGCTGTAACTACATAATTTTTTGTAATACGAGTTTACTCACAGTAAAAACAGGCGCACAATTATTATTTTCGTTGGGTCGGTAATAGAGCCAAAACTCCATGGACAGGGGATATGCATATGATCAAACTCCCTGAGTAAGTTAGTAGATTGAATAATAGCTAGGTATTCGTAGTTTTAAGACACATTCTAACAAGGTGGCTCAAAATGTATCTCCCTTTCTTTACGGAACTCATGATTTTTATTAAAAGACGATTAGCGACATTAATAAATAAGCTACACAAACTTTAATTGGTGCCCTGAAATGGGATTATTTGGTTGGTAAACAAACTTCTCTTCAATCATTTTTGGAAAAACTGTAGAGACAGCAGATGTAGCACTTTCTGTCCTATCTGAGTAATCCACGCAGAGTCGACATTTGCAGAATAAGTACCACGAAGTCTCATTAACATCAGGGATCAACAAAGAGGCAAGTTATTAATAAAACGAATGTTAATTTCAGAGTACACAAAATATTCTCGAAATCAATAACACCACATACATATGACGGCATTTTCACACGATTGGCAGAACTTGGAACAGAAGCTTCACAAACGGTTTTAGCGATAAATGAAGATACAACCAAATGTATGTATGTTGTCAAATAGAAGGGACACTCAATATCGAGGAATTGGACAGAAATAGCCGACAGTTATAACTTTGAGCAGAACTTTATCTAGGTACTTTGACTCTAAAAAAAAATAACTCTGAAAACAACACATCGGAGGAAAGAAAATAAAAAACAACACTTACCAATAATTGTTTCCTTGGGCTAAGAAGGCAATTGAGTAATTACTGTCAATTTTAATCTGTAAATGGTTCCATTTTTAGCTGTGTTCAAATAATCACTCATCTTCACACAGAAATTGTTTAGTGAATTTAAAGCATTTGATGTTAATTTCAGAGTATTCTCGAAATTTCATTTTTACTTGCACCTATACATATAGGGCAAGTATTGTGTTCGTGCAAAATTTGGAACTCGAGATTTTAATCAAACTTGACATTACTATAATGGAGAAGTCCAAAAACGTAGGTCCGCCAATGTCGTCTGTCTGTCTGTCTGGAGGGTAGTTTACTTAAGGCCGATTTTAGTTGAAATGGATTTTCTCGAAAACGGCTCTACCGACTTTGATTAAACTTCATATTTGAATTAGTCTGGTCAATTGAAATCAGATGATGTATCGTGCTGCTTACCAAAATTGGCAACAATGGTACTTTACTTATAGCCTTTACTTATTTGGCGAAAAGTCAATTTGCGAGAAAACGGCTTCAATGATTTAGTTCAAATTTCATATATGAACTAGCACGAAGTAATGCAACATGATGGCGTACCACGTTTTGGTCTGGGTATGATATAACGGTACTTACGACAACAGTGACTAAAAGCCGATTTGCTTCAAAGTTCCTTCACCGATTTTATTTAGATTTTGATATATGATTAAACATCTCAAATCCTATCAGGAACTGTATCACATTTTTGGCCAAAAGTTAATATAACGGTATTTTTCGCGAAATCGAGCAATTGGAGCCAATTTATTCGAAAGCGGCTACAACGATTTTTATTAAATTTTATTTTAGAGCAAGCCTTTTTAAACCCTATGAGATGGCATACAACGTTTTCGTCCAAATTGCCTAAAATTCTACTTTCTTTACAGCCAGCTTAACAAAAACACATCATATTAATAAGCAAACATGAATTTAATCCCCACTTCTTCCTACTGAAACGATTTTCAAAATTTCAAAATATACCATTGCAAAAGCTTTTCCCCACAGATGCTCCTTATTTTATAGTTTAAGGCCATATTGATAACAATGGTACAATAGCTTTTTAAAGATAAGTCAATACTTGTGCATTTACGAAAGTACACGCACACAATAGTGAACCAAAACATTTGTATGTATTGTACTTGACTTCTTGCACAATGGCACCGCAGTGTTGCTGCAAAGGTTTGAGAAAAAAATTTCACCAGAAAGGAAAAACGTACCTAAAGTATCAAAATACAAATTCTGTAGAATATTGCCATTATTACTAAGAAAATATATTCCAAAGGCAGTGCAACTATGTTGCAGAATCAAAAAGTTGAAAATTGTTATAAAAATACTCTTTTAGGGCATCTGTTGTCGAAAGTGAAACTATCAACATAGTCATTTTTAAGAAAACGAGGCATCACATCCAAATTAATAATCACTTTTGAAACGTATCTATTACTTGGTAACTCTCTAGAACACAGCTGTTGTCATGGAAACGTTATTTTTCCTTACGATATAGGTTTTGATTGGTCTGAATTTCATTTTAATTGGTTAAAAGACAGAGAGAGAGAGAAAGAAAATATTGTTACTTGTTTTCGCATATTCACCGGAGTTCAAAGGCAATGAATTTATGAGTGAAACTGAAGGAAAATGACATACTAACGACGTTGCTTGGTTTTCAAGAGCTTTATCAAATCCTACAGATGATTTCTAACGTTTTTGGCCAACTTGCTTAGAACGAAGGTTTACTTATAGTCAACTTACATATGTAAACCTATGTAGGTACATATATATTCGTTTATTTCTTTTTACCTCAAATACACACAAGAATTTTAGATATAGCTGCAAGTTTGTACGGCCCAGTCGTGCACTTTATGTCGCTTGTAACAAAGTTATTAACGAAATATTAGCGTAACAGGGCTGGCCCAAATATCAGCGCACGAAGTCTTTTAAATCAGTTTATTTATTTTATCCTACAAATTGGTTATCTTTAATATCGCATACATTTAGACTGGAACCTATGTATGTCCTTGCGCCTAATATTTTTCTCGAATTGGGGAACATTTCGTCTAAATGCAATTTTTCGATTTCATACAAAATAGTGAAGTTATGGAAAAGGAAGCGTGGCAGTGGGCGGATTTTAATAATTTCCACGCTTGTACTGGTTTTCTTTGTGAGAAGCTCAGATATCAAATTTTATCTTCCTAACTCAAAATTTAGTAGTCAAAGGGTAGTGATGCGGAATATATGGAGCACAAGCGCTCTCACGCCAGCCTCTCACTATCAACTCCTACTCTACACCTCCACATTGGTGGCTGCTGGGTGCCTAGTACCTCGGCTGGAGATTGGGTAACCAACCCCTTTGGAAGGTCGTTGGTGGCAGCAAACGAGAGAGGGGGGAGGAGTGTCTTCTCACTAAGGCACTTCCTCTTGATCCAGGCGGTAGCGGACGAATTTCCCCAGATGGAATCAACGGTGGCGCCTACGGTTCCAGTCAGGTTGAACTACTAGTGGTATCCCTATATGAACTGCTTAGCAAGGGTATTGGATAAGAGTTGGTGGCGGATGAACCCCTAGTGGGTCAACGGCAGCGCTCATATCCCCGAAGTGGGTTACTGGCTCCGGAGAATTTCGGCCCCTCGTCCTAGGGGTACAAAAATGGAACTGGCCCTCCAGGTTGGGGGTTGTGCGTCGGGGTAACTTCCCTACCACATAAAAAAACTTAGCAGTTCAGAAACGACCGCAAGCCTCGGAAAAGGACGGATTTACTGTTGACGACCCTGCAAAACGGAAAAAGGACAACGATTTTCGAGTCTGCACGTGGAATGTTCGCACCATGAATAGGCCACGTGCAGCCGAACAATTAGCGGAGGCCCTCGACTGCTACAAAGCAGATATAACCGCCATCCAGGAAGTGCGATGGGATGGGCCGGGCAAAAGAAGGATGAAAAACTGCGACATCTACTACGGTGACTGCTATAGAGAACAGAAGCAGCGTCTATTTGGGTGCGGATTCGTTGTAAGCGTCAGACTTCGGCATGAAGTCTTGAGCTTTAGACACGTTAGTGAACGCCTTATAACAATCCGCATCAAGGCAGAATTCGCTAACATCAGCCTGATATACGCTCACGCCCCCACAGAGGAAAAAGATGATGTTACCAAAGATTGTTTCTACGAGCTCCTAGACAAACCATATGAGCAGTGTCCTAAGTATGACGTTAAAATCGTCGTAGGTGATTTTAACGCCAAAATAGGAAAGGAGGACGTCTTTGGTAGCACCATCGGAAAGCACAGCCTACACGACACCACGTCTGAAAACGGACTTAGGCTAATTGACTTTGCTGCGGGGCATAATGTTACTATAGCTAGCACGCGGTTTCCTCACCTCGACATTCACAAGGGAACATGGCGGTCGCCAGATCATCAAACCGTCAACCAAATTGATCATGTTGCGATTGACGTAAGGCACTTCTCCAGTATTCTGGACGTCCGTACATTCCGGGCGGCCAACGTAGACTCGGACCACTACCTAGTTGTAGCTAAGGTACGTCTACGGATATCCCAAATGCCCCAACATCGGGAAAATACTGTGAGGAAATTTAACGTTGAACGGCTGCAATCGCAACAGACCGCCAGAACCTTTGCCGATCGCGTATCCCTCAACATCTCGAGAAGTCATATGCAGCAAAACAACTCGCCTACAAAGCGGCGCTGCACAGAAGGACGAGAGCGGCTCGTGAGCTCTACGAGCAAAAAAGGAGGGAAGAACATCGGCTTCTCCGAAGGAAAAAGAGAGAGCATGAGAAGCGCGCGATCGAAGACATTGAGAGGTGCTACTCCAGGAACAATGTTCGGAAGTTTTACCAAAAGGTAAAAAGAATGTGTCAAAGCAATAAAACCCGAACGGAGCCCTGTAGAGATGAACAAGGAAACCTCGTAGTTGAGTCGCAGTCGGTGTTGAGGACATGGAAATCCACTTCTGCAGACTGTTAAACGGCGACGACGACCCGCCGTCAGGCAGAACGAACCATTCAACTTGGATGATGAAAGTCAAGACTCCCGTCCACCCGACCAGAGTGAAGTGAGGATAGCAATATCCAAACTCAGCCGAGCTATTTAAGGCAGCGGGAAATGACTTGGTAGAGAGCATACACCAACTCATTTCTAAGATCTGGTTGGAGGAAAGTATGGCTAATGAATGGAACCTCAGCATCGTTTGCCCGATCCACAAAAAAGGAGACCCCCTCAATTGCGCCAACTATAGAGGCATTAGTCTCTACTATTAGTCTCTACTATGCCTCTATTAGCATACAAGATCCTGTCGGCCGTTTTGTGTGAACGTCTGAAACCACTTGTCAACGAGCTGATTGGCCCCTATCAGTGCGGTTTTAGACCCGGAAAGTCCACAACGGATCAAATATTCACACTACGGCAGATCCTGGAGAAAACCCAAGAAGTCCAAATCGATACTCACCATCTTTTTATCGATTTCAAGGCCGCATATGACAGCATTTATAGAGACGAGCTATACAGAGCCATGTCTAGCTTTGGCATCCCTGCCAAACTCGTTCGTTTGTGCAGGATGACGATGGAGAATGCTCGCTGCTCCGTCAAGGTCGGTAACAATCTCACCGAGATCTTTGATGTCAAAAAAGGATTTAGACAAGGTGACGCGCTGTCATGTAACTTCTTTAATATCATACTTGAAAGAATTGTGCGAAACTCACAAGCCAACACCGGAGGCACAATCTTTCAAAAGTCCGTGCAACACCGACGAATTGGACAGAACGTCACAATAGACAGTTATAACTTTGAGGTAGTTAAGGACTTTGTATACCTCGGCTCCGCTATAAACTCTGACAACAATATCAGCTCAGAGATCAAACGAAGGATCACTCTTGTCAATCGCTGTTTCTTTGGCCTAAGAAGGCAATTGAGTAGTAAGGCCTTGTCAAGAAGCACCAAGGAAACTGTTTATAAGACCCTCATCATCCCAGTCCTGCTCTATGGCGCAGAAGCATGGACGTTAACCAAGATGGATGAAGATATCCTTGGTCATTTCGAACGCAAAATCCTTCGGATGATTTTCGGTCCCGTTTGCGTTGACGGGCTATGGAGAAGGAGATTTAACAGCGAACTCTACGAGCTGTACAGCGACATCGACCTAGTCATAAAAGTGCGCATTAGCCGTCTAAGATGGCTAGGACATGTAGAGCGGATGGACATCAACGCTCCGGCCAGAAGAGTCTTCGAATCCATCCCGGAGGGACAACGCAGTAGAGGAAGACCTCGCCTTAGGTGGCGTGCACAAGTGGAAGAGAACCTCAACCAACTTGGAGTGCGTAACTGGAGGCAGTTAGCCAAAGACCGCGCTAACTGGAGAGGCTTGTTGGTTGAGGCACAGGTCCACCCCGGACTGTAGCGCCACCTAAGAAGAAGAAGAACTCAAAATTTAAGACCCAAAAACTGGTGACCTACGGACGAACAGACGGACATGTCTTATTCGTTTTGCTTTTGATACCGATCACGAATTTACATATAGTCTATCTGTATTATTAGGAATACCCTATCCTAAGGGTATATGTACACATGTATGAACGTAAGTTATATGCATAAGTTAGTTAAAGAATTTTTGTTAGTCTTTTGTATAACATGCTGCTCTGAAGTCAATGAAATGTTTAAAGGTTTTGATTCAGCACAAACACATAGGTAGTAACATTCTTTCACTTTTGCAAACATAAGAGAGTACGGGGCATTTGTTCACCAACAATGGAATTTAAATAATAATTAGATTGTTTCGACTGAGAACTATGAAGGCAAGCGTGCAATTGTCGTCGGCTGGCATTTTGAAAATATTGGAAAGTATTTCGTTCAGTGATGACATCAGCATCTGTTTCCCTATGTTGATTGTCTTTGGCCACAGAAGTTCACACATCGTCAAATTTGTTATGACTATTAGACTATCATACAGCTGCTGTTCATAATCCAGTCAGAAATATATCAGGACTATCAAGTTAGGCCTATATGGCCACCTACGTACATACATATGTATGTAAGTATGACGCACTCTTTTTCAGTGGGTCCAACCTATTGTTCGTATTAATGAATATGTACATACTTACATATGCATGTACATATGTATATACATAATTTGTATTAGAAATTTACCGGCTGTTGGAATTTTTCCAAACTTCTTACGCATACACCATACATACCTACATTATGTATAAATCTAGTTGAGCTCTGCACGAAGCAAGGAAAACCTACGCGCATATGTATGTATGTATGTATTGTATGAATGTGTGTACATATGTGTATATATGAGATCTTTAAGACTATACGTTTGCAGAGGACATATTCTTTTATGTGTATGTATGTATGTTAAACATGAACCCACAAGACATACATTCTAAAATGTATATTTTTTCCTTGCTTCCGAACAGCGAGTATTGTAAAAGACCAAAAGTAACAAAAAAAAAACAGACGTTTAAGCAACTAAGCCCTTGTTAGAGAGGAATTTCGACCCAATTAGAAAAGTTAAAAGGAAAGAGTCTCATTTCACAGATCCGGCTATAAGCAAACCGAGTGATTGTTCTTCATTCCTTTGAATAGTTTTGACAAAAATGTTTGAATGACAAAAAAGCAATTTATCAACCAGTGTTTTGCAGAAATGTACGTATGTAAACATATAAGTATGTATGATACATAAATACGATATGTACAAACATACATATGAAGGTTTAGATAAATTAAAATATACAATACACATATGCATGTGTATACATATGTATGTACATATATTCATCTCATTCATGACATATTAAATAGGCATAGAATTTATTTACAAATATTTAAATAATAATTTGGAAAATTACGAAGAGAAAAACCTCTTATCAAAAGGATAACAAAGAAATGTTTATATGTTTATTATGTAGGTATAAGGAACAATTAATGAGTTCATAGGTACATAAGTACAAACAATTAAAAAAAAAAAAAACAAATAGATAAATATGTAAACAATTACATATATAAACAAATATATAAATAAGCGATTAAATAATTAGGAAATAATTAATTAATTAGGAAATAATTAATTAATTAAGAAATAAACAAATAAATAAGAAAATAAATAAATAAATTAATAAATAATCACTATCACGGGTTGAATAGTGCTAAGACAGGTTAAGTTTCATTTTAAGAATAGGTGATTGTGAGAGAATTGTAATGTTTTAATGTGGCTACTTTTCAGAACTTTCCAATACTTATATGACATCCATATAAATGTATTGCTTGAAACATTTTTTTATGTATAATTATCTTATTTTCATATTAATGGAATAACAAATTAATTGCTATACATACTGGCCTTCTTTGTGGTTCTAACAATAGGTTAGTATGTATCAATACCAAAATACTACACGGAGAAGAAAAAGCAGGACAAGCGCAAACATTTTTAAAATCCGTCCACTGGAAAAAAACCTACGTTGGATTTTTTTTGCGGAATGGGACACATATACATGTGTATGTATGTAGGTCCCAAATTTTCGTGGAGCTAATGCCTATTTAAATTTAAAAGTGCGCTACTGGGTCGTTGGAGCCATTTTCGAGAAAATCCATTTTAATTAAAATCGGCCTTAAGGGCCTAAGTACCCTTAATTTTAACGTTAGAATGAAAATTTTGAGTAGAGATTTCGACCCAGGTATTTTCACTCACCGAGTCGACAGATTAAGTCCAAATTGGTTTAAAATGTAGTTGAACTGATAGCTAATCACTATCCCCAACTCTACAAAAAACAATTAACAGAAGAAAACTGAAAAATATAATAAATGACCTGCACACCATGGAAATGGGAGCCCAATGGAAATAAAACAAATTAGTTTTTTATTGCTGGAAAAAAAACCCGAAGAACGACCATCTGTCAGTCGCACTCCTCAACCCAGGTACAGAAATCAATGAGTAAACTTTCGTTCGTCTTTCCTTCCAAAACCCATTTTTTTCATTTTTTCGTTGTGAATACGTGTGAGCATAGGCAAAAACCTTTAGGGCTTGGCTAAACTACAATCAATAGATGTCAGCACTTAAATATGGATGTGGCGACGCCGGCTCTTCGTGCCAGAAGCTCGGGTTTCTTTTCCCACTGTTTAGATGTCGCATAAATCGGAAAAAAGAAATATTCAAAATTTGGGAAAAACGGTCTCCGGATTCTTGGAGGTTAACAGACATCTGGTGCCTGTCTTCTATTGCACAGCTAGTGTTGCACGTTACAGAAAGAAATTGTAATTGTTAATTTAGTTTAATAAATAACAGAAAATTTACTATGTAACACATTATTTACTGCATTATTTCCTTTACTGATTCTGGAATATACACTATTTCGATTTATAAATTTTATTTAGTGAAGAAACGTTGGTCGTTTCCATCTGAAATGGATCGTATAATACCCTACCCTCTTTCCTATGCAGCCCTTTCGACGTAGGCGTGGTCGCACAGAATTTTTTTGTCACATTACAATGACATACTTACATATATCTTTGAATGTTTGTTAATGTTCCATGCTAGTTTTCAACAAAGCGGTTTTATATGAAAACGCCTTAAAAAGTGGGCGTGGCTAAACTTCATCTAGATAATTTAAAAATCTAATTATTATATCTTTGTATAAGGTTTTGATTTCAGTGAAGCTGTGAAAAAGTGGGTGTGTCAGTAAGCGGATTTAAAAAAAAATAATGAATATTAACTATTATAAGTATGACAAAGAAAAAAAAAAGATTTTAGTATTCAAGGCAATAAAGTAGGTATTTCCTAATTGCGTTAGCAAAGCAATTAATAGGGATTCTCGTAACTGCGTTGTGTTTCATGCATTTAAGCAAACTAGTCAAGGAATACTGTATTTCTTGCAATAGTTTACATGTTAAATTTAATGCGGATGTGCGCCATCTGTTGAGGAAGAACTATAGTAAATTTACATAAATAAGTATAGCCGTAGATAAATCAGATATCTTATCTTAAGATATAGCTCGCTTGCCTCATGTAACGGCAGCCCAGATTGATGAGCAAATGGTTTTATCCTACACTTCATTCTTGCCAACGTAGTCCTTTTCTTTTTTTTGTTTGCGCCAACAGATGTGTAATCTTCTAAAGATACCAGGGCATGCACGATTCGCAAACCTCAATACTGGATGCCAGGAATACGCCAACGTACTAACCCACACCCTACACACTTCAACCACTCTCCCCGTGGAACTACCGTTAAGTATTACTTCGCGGGGCTGGTTAGCACTTTATGCTCTTCTTAACCTGGTCGACGTTTCTTGTTGTGAGGGGGCTTCCGTTTGGGTTTGGTTGGTCTCCCTGAGCCTTTCCAGCCGCCGAACGTAGTCCTGACTTCAACCATACATACATATGTATGTGTTCCTAAAAACCTGACATCCAGTATCATTTTTCACCTTCGTAAATTATAACTGATGTTACCGCCCCCTATTAGACAGATATCTAAGTACAAATGTGCAAGTAAATAAATGTAATAAAAAATAATACAATTGGGTTTGTAATGTGTTTAAGGAATCTTGTATATAAGTACATACATTATTATTATGAACATACATTTAAGTACATACCATTTCCTATCAAACAGTGCGTACTTGTTCCCACTGTGAGGCTTAAATTCCTTCTGTTTAGATATACGAGCCTTTTGGTTTTCTTTACTTGTGGTAAAGGCCAGATCTTCCTTGTCGATGTGTACGCAGCAAAAATATTCCATCTGTTATTTACGACAGCTTGTTGTGCGGTCAACATACGAAGTCGTATTGTTTGGAGGAGAGTGATGGTAGCTGAATAGACATAAGTAAGTGCACATTTAAAATACCAGTGACTCGCAAGAAGCACAGTACGACATGAAACTTCATACATAAGCGTATTGCTACAATCCAGTGTACTCCTTTTTGGTTTAAGTCTCCATTTAGGATCGAGAGCTTCTTGTAGGTGTAGGTGGCTCTTTCCGCTTTTTTAGTTCGGTCTTGTATACATATGTATGTCTTATGTTTCCAGTTCAGTTTATTACCACGTGTTAGACCTAGGTTTCGTATTTCAAAGCTTGGGTGGAGCTATGAACGGGATTTTACATTTCATAGTAATAGAACTAATTCCATTTTGAACGAATTTACGTTCAGCTCGACACTGTGCTGACCACTTGGTTGATAGTAACTGAGCTCGGATAGTATTTATCTGTTATTTACTATTGGTTCTATGCAGGTATGTAGACAGTAATTAACTTCTACCTCTACAAGTGCTTCTATAATGAATTCTGTATTGAAGTTATTGAAAGCACATTCTATATCTAGAAAGGATAGCGTAGTATATTCTTTTACAGCAAGCGATTTTGTAATGCTAGCAAATGTAGTACTGTTTCCACTGAGAAGCCTTTCCGATAAGCGGTCTGCAAATTTGATAAAGTTTGTTCTTTGATTTTCGTACGACTGTGATTATTGACTAGCCTTTCTAAAGTACTTGGTCTAAAATCTTTTTTTTTTTTTTTTTTAAATGCATTTTTATTTGTTGTAATTCAGAAAAACTTACATGCTAGACAAAAGTGCTTAAGACTAGCTTAACTAACCTAACTATGTTATGACTAACTTACTGACCCTATGCGGGCGCTCTAAGCTAAACTTAATGCTTAATCTATGTCTTTCGACGTAACCTAACTAAAACAATTAATTGTTTCTTATTTATTTACTATTAACTTAATTCTAATTGAAACAAAGAAAATGTTTTTTTTGAAAAAACTTTGTAGCTGAACTATTTTTTTTTTTTGTTTTTATATATAAAACTTAAGTCTACCTTAAAATAAATCTTAAACTACTTAACCTACTTAAGCTAAAAACGTAATTAAATACTCTCTTTTTTTTTTTTTTTTTTTTTTTAGCCGACTGCTGCTATTTTTTTTTTTTTTTTAATTTTTATAATTTTTTTTTTTTATTTTTTTTTATTTTTTTTTTTTTTTTTTTTTTATTTATTAAGCCGAGTGCTGTGCTCTACAACTACCTTATAATTAGGACACCTACAACAAACACCTACGACTACCTTAAAAACTATGTATGCCGGCCAGGCTATGTATGAAAAAAAAAAATAAATAAAGTGGCCAGCTTATCCTAAAAGGGCTAGCCAGAAATAAGCGAGTTCGACGAGGGAGTTCTCACTTCGTTAAGCCACCAAAATTTCTGGTGCTGTCTTTCTACATCTTTACGATCACACTCCGAAACCGACCTACTGAATCGGAGACGATCCTCAGTACTCTGTGCTACGCCTCGCTCGTAGTTGAGTCGCCTATCTACAGCTTTTCTGGCGACGTGGAAGATAATCGGAGTACCCGTTCTATCCTGTATCAGACCTTGTCTGTCAAAATAGAGAAACGCCTCTGGGGGGATAAAGCCATTGAGGCGCACATTTTCGTGGTACATGTCGTTGGGGTAGTAAGCCCCAAAGATCAGGCTATTGGTCGAGTTCATTGCTCTTGCAATATGACCGCGAATCAACTTCACCAGGAAATTGTCCACTCTGATCAGATTCGCCCTGTTATAAAGGACCTCATTAGAGTAGAATTTTTTGTACTCGGACTCTGGTGTTCTGTATAAATGAAGGCAAGCCCGAAGACAAGCCCTCTCAAACACCCGAATCCTTTCCATCAAGCTTGCACCCACGTTGAACCACACCGGACAGCCATAGGTGAGCATTGGCCGTATGAGGGCCGTGTAGCAGATTACCTTCACCCTCGCATCGAGTTGGCTGCTATAAAACAGTCTCTTTGTAAGGGCAAAAGCAGCTCGGTCTCTGGCCAAAGCAGCATCTATATGTTTGTTAAAATATAGATACTGGTCTAGCCAGATCCCAAGGTACCTGACTACACTTCTACTCGCCAATGGTCGTCCGTTTGGTCCCACGATAGAGAACTTTCGCCAATTCTTTCTGGTGTCCCTTGAGGCCCCAGATAACGGCGTTCTGAACAGGATGGTTTCCGATTTCTGGAAGTTGATCTTTAACTTCCAGTCATCGCAATATCGCTGGATATTGTCGAAGTCACATTGCAAGAGAGTTGCAATGACCTCGACCTTAGGACCTGACCTGTACGCAATCAAGTCGTCTGCGTACGCAATAGCATGGTGAAGAGAACCTATCAAATCACTTGTGTAAATGTTGAACAGGATAGGCGAATTAACCGCACCCTGTTGCAGACCGTTTTTAATTTGAAACGTACCAGCAGAAGTCACGTTGCCATTTTTCACAACGAACTGTCTACTGGTGAGCATATTACATATGATGTACAGTAGAGATTTGCTGATACCCAGCCTGCTCAACTTGTAGAAGAGCCCCTCCAACCATACGGTATCGAAGGCTTTCTCCAAGTCAACCAGGCAGGCACCCGTGCATTGATTCTTGCTTTTATTCCATTGGACGTCCGACACCAGTTTAGACGCGGCATGTAGGGTATCATGCCCCGCCTTAAAACCGAATTGGTTGTCCGGAATTATATTTTTGTCCTCAACCCACTTATTCAGGGCTCTATGAATAACTTTTTCGAATACCTTGCTGATGTTCGGAAGGAGACTTATCGACCGGAGATTTGCCGGATTGGATGTATCTTTTCCCCTTTTGGGAATGGGCTGCACCACTGCTGTCTTCCAATGCGCCGGATAATGTGCATTATTCAGCGCATTGTTGAACAGGGTGGTGTATATGTCTACCGCTTCTAGAGGGAGGTGTCTGAGCACAATGTTCGGAATTCCGTCGATTCCCACGGATTTCTTACTCCTCAGTGAGACGAAGATCGCTTGGAGTTCTACCTTCGATATGAACGGGGGGTGAATCCTGTCATTGGCGATGGCATTGTTTGCCATGTTCCCTTCATTGAACACGGTGAAACCAGTGTTTTCAGATCGCCATTCCTGCATATCATTTCGAAGGTAGAAGTTGTGCACAAGGACGCGATTTTCCAGGTCAAGGTTCGGGTGAACGCTATCATTCACCTTGTACACTTCTTGAAAGGTCGCTCCTATAGCCTCTACTTTCTCCTGCGGATCTTCTATCACGAAGAAGTCGTCATCCTCGACAGCATTATCTGGGTCTATGCCTGCTGCTATTAGCACTCGTTCGTTGTTTGTTGTTCGGGGTAACTTAAGACACGGAAGGTCGTTGATGTTATTTCTCCGAAATACCTTATTGATCTGCGGGAACATGCTTGGATTATTGGCTCTTATGGCCGAAATCTTCCCGTTCCAATGCGCATTAACCGTCATTCTATAATTCTCTTTGATCAATTTTTGGAGATTTTTGATCAACGACTTCAGTGTCCTAACCTCTGAGTTGTGTCTGTCGGCAAACTGCCTGTACAAGGTTTTTAATCTTGACAGGAGTCTACTTTTCTGTCGGTGTAGTGCGTCGATTGTCGCGTTGCGGAATATGTCGGTGTTGTCAGTATGTTGATACCGAGGTATCGTACTGTCCATCGTTTGTTTGATTGTCTCATCCAATCGTTTCAGATATCTGTCAATCTCCTCGTTGGTCTAAAATCTTTTTGAGTGTAGAGTGAAGATTTACAGGCTTTCCATATAAGGACTACATTAACTTCTTTCCATTAGAAAGTGATATAGTCTAGCTTAAGGCTACAAAATAACCCCCACGATTTCCGTTGAGTTTTCTTTAACCTCATTTTATATACACTTTCACAGTCCTTTGAGGATCTCAAGGACTTTGGTATGTAGAACTGTTTCCTACTTTCATTTCTTAATTTCGCTATGTTCGCATTCGCATTCCACTGATCGGGCATGCTTTGAAAAGGCTTTGTTCATTGTTTTCGATGCCAATTGATGTTCCCAGGATTCTCAAAAGTATTTTAATGAAAATTATAATGGTAAAGTTAACGAATTTACAACACTGAAGATTTCGCTTTAGAAACCAACAAAATATTCCAGAAATGTTGCAGTCGTAGAAAAGTTAAATAGACAACGCAATTAACTTTGAATTTAGAATCATTATGCGCTCCGGAACATTTGGAAACGCAAGTGATGCCATGGCGAAATATGTGCAAACTCATACGGAAGTAGCGAAATGTAACAAACGCTACAATAATGATGACAATAGTAACTGTAGGGGTCATAGTTACTTTAAGAAGACAGTCAGTCAGCACTAATAACGACACAGGAAGAGGACGTTCATAATTATAATATTTTTAAAAATAGAAATAATTAGAGTTCAAATAACAGGAATAAAAACCCAAAAGTACACTTGGTTAACGAACTGGACCAGGGTAACGTAGAGAAACCTACAGATACATATTCATTTGCAAAACTGAATACTTCAAAAATGTACACATTCAATCTAAATCTTAGTAGTGGCTCAAATGAGTACAAATATTAACAAAACCAAAATCTTGTTTATAATTGACCCCGGTGCTGAAGTACCTGTACTAAAAATTAGTAAAGTAGGTAGAAATGTTATAATAAATGATACAACTATACAATTGAGCGGAATTGGACAAGGAAATATTATACACATAGTATAATATATGTATATTACAAGGTCTGGTATTATAGAGACAGACAAAATTTTCGAATAGCACACCAATTTCATGTTGTACCGGAAAATGTTCTGATACTCTGTGATGTGATTAGATTTCTTTAAGAAATATAACTCCGTATTGCATTACCAACATGCAAACGATCTTTTAATAATACGTCCAACTAACACATTGGAATACCAATCCAAAATGCAGTATATAAAAATTCTTTACTTATACCAGCTAGGACAGAAGTATTAAAAAAATAAGTAATATTATGATACAATCTGAGAGTGAAATTTTAAATACCAATCATAAGTTCGAATATGGTAATTCATTGCCACTACAATAATTTTAAAACCGAATCCGTATGTCCGTCTGATAAACATAAACTTAAAAAATGTTTTACTTAAAGACGTAAAAATAAAAACAGAAAGTCTCTCTGATTATCACATAATGCTTCATTAAAATTGATAGGTAGACGTAGAGACCTGAAATTAGCAATTCAGAGAAGCAAAAGTGACAACTTTAAAGAACTCTGTCAGCAAGGAGATGTAAATCCCTGGACCAGAGCGTATAGCAGCACCCCAGGATATATGTACATGAAATCACAACCGTCACGCAAACAGAACAATTGGAAGTGTGCAAACGGTTCGATGATAATAAGTCACACGGAACCATTCCTAGAAATGTATAATAAGTGTCTAAACGAAGGGGTCTTTCCAGACCAATGGAAAAAACAAGAGAAACAATCACCATCGGGGTAGGCCACCAAAATATAACGTCAAAGCCATTGATCAGATACCTATGCGTGATGATTGACACTAGACTCGCTTACAAGGAACACCTTGAAATAACGTGCGATACAGCTGCTCGGGTGTGTCCACATTTATGGGCAAAGGCAGTGAAAATTAAGTCCCACTCAAGAGGGACATACATAAATAAATAAGGATGGCTTCCAGTCCTGTACAAGCTATAAGTAGCGGCGTACCAGAAAGAGACAGTTTCAAAATAGCAACCACCTCCGTGCCCTTAGAAAAGACAATTGTAATGGAGGACACACAAACAGGCTTCTACGAAGTTAGATCTAGGCCAATTGACAACAAGGGTGATCGCGACCTAAGCCGAGCAAACCCAGAAGAAACTGAACTTTAGAACCCAGTTGTCCACAATGGTAAAAAAGCTTGACAATGACCGTTTGTCGGATGAACAAAGCCGATCCAGCAAGTTTGAACACTAGGGACCGTAGCCGCCTGCAAATGGTCAAAAACCTCCTGTCCCTAGAAAGAAAAAAACAAGGAAAAAAATGTGTCCGGAGCACATCAAAAAAGCAACCCGAACCGACCCCACGTCAAGAACTCTAGCATTTGAAAATTGAAAACATTGGATCAAAACTTTCATTGCTAAAAACAAACAAGAGATGTAATTTTGACACCGAATTCTGGGTTCCTGGTCGTCAAAGACTCGAAAGTATCCGGCAGTTTTAAATTACCTGGTCCATATCTGAAACGGTATGGTATGTTTGCATAAAATGCAAACACCTCACCGCAACCCCAAAGAACAAACTGGAATGCTTTCAGAAGCTTTCTGGACTGTTCTCGGGGTCCTCAATCTCACAACCTAACTACACACTTAGGGATTGTAAAAACACTCACCACAGCTATCCACGAAAGGTCCTGTCCCATAACCAGGAACAAAAGGAACCTCAACCCCATATGGTGGTCAGTCGAGCTTTTGACCCTATGTAGGAATGCCAGGAAGGTATACAAAACGGCCAAGCACACACAGGATTCCGCTGACTGGGACCGTTATACAGAAAGCAAAGGAATTTTCAAGAAAGAGACAATATATATGTAGGTATGCAAAAAGGGCTTCATGAAGTAAGTTCTGCAGCGAAATAGACAACACACAATGACGTGACCAGACCCCGGAAAATCTTATCAAAGGCACCAACAGTCACAGGCTTCACAAAGGGACTCCTCTTTAGGACACATTTTTCAGAGAGCGTAATCAAAACCGCACACCCTACAGTAAGCCCTTATAACAGAACTGCCAACCCAAGTCACCCTCCAGCCAACCAGATCGTAGAAGTCCCCATGATGCTTTAGAGCAACAAGGAGTACACAAGTCCGCGGATAGCGACCATTTTTCGTGGATGCCTTAACTGCTCATACATTTTCCGAGCTTAGAGAGAAAGTGATCTACATATAGTGTACTGTATAGTGTACTTTTCACTTCCTCTGCGAATTCCTAAGCCTATGGAAACCTAGAAAGACGGCCTTTGATGAATATTAATTCGAAGACCTGGGCGACCTGTCAGGAAAGCCAGCACCAACCATTTTGAAATTTATAACAACTTCGGGGTGGTTCAGCAGCTACGCCGAAGATAATAACCAAACTTTGATGTTGTCTTCTAGGTAAACCCACTATAGAGGCTTACAATAGATCCACGAGTACTAGTACCATTAATTTTGTACACTTAACCCACTATAGAATTTACATGGTTGTTCCATATTAGTGTTCTATTCAAGTCTGTGCTTTAATTTTTCAAAGAGTCAAAGAAAACAATATTTGAACCATTTAGCATTATACATATGTATGTGGGAAACTGGAAAGATCTAGATTAGTTTTAGAAATATATAAACACTTACATTTTTTCCTGGATTGAGTACTAAACTACTTTTTGGCGATTAATTTGAAATTCGTTGAGGCTCTTCATTTAAATTACTAGCGCAATTCTGAATGAAGGCTACATGACAGCTTTTATAAATTTGAATGCCATCAGCGTAGATGTGTTTCAATGAGTTTAATATTACCGAAGCTATGTAAAGAGGGAGCCTTCTAGTGGTTTCTTTTTAAATCATAAGTTATTTTGACACTGACAGACTTAACAGAAAGTCTGTATCATACCTCCGCGGAACGAAATGAGTCACTTTACGCTTGAACAACGTTGGGAAATATTGAAAACTTATTTCCAAAGTGAGTGCTATACAGCCTAAACAGTGCGTTATTTGAAAAGAAGTTTTTGCCGAAATTAAGCTTGGTGTACGTACGTTTGTCCACAGACGAGAATGTGGCTGTTGCAGCCGAAACTGCGAGACTCAATTCACGAACATCAACTCGCCATCGATTTCAACAGCTCAACACTTCATGCACTAGCCTGAGGAGAATTCTGCACAAATATCTCGGATTTTTCGCCTACTAGATCCAATTGACGCAGGAATTGAAGGCGCACGACCATCTGCTTCGTTATCGCTTAGCAGTTTGGGCTTAGAGCAGCTTGAATTGGACAACGATTTTGGGCGAAAAATCATCTTTTCTGACGAGACGCATTTTCATCTCGGCGGCTACTTTAACAAACAAAATAGCCGCATCTGGGGCTTAGAAAGCCATCCACAGAGAGTGACAGTTTGGACCATTTTCCTCCGAAAATGAGGCTGGGAACAAAGTTTCGGTCAACGGTGGGCGTGACAGAGCCATGTTACTCGACTTTTTTTTACTAAATTTAAAGACATGAATTTGAACGACCTTCAGCTGAGTTAATTTTGTATGAATTACGAACCTAAAGGAACAATTTAAACATACTAATTTTGTGAACGATATCAATAGCTTATAATGTTCAATGGCTTTTAGACTATTAAGGAATTGCCACAAAAAGCATTAATTAAACTCCTTCATCTAGTAACCACTTCGCTTAAGCAGCTACACGTTCCAGGTAGCAGAAGCGATAATGGTTCCCAAACCGGGAAAATCGAACAGACTAATATCGCTCCTTCAAAAAACACAGATTATTTTGTATTAAACACAGAACTGAATTCTCCGAGTTCAAGAATATCGCCTCCGGAGTTCCGCAAAGAAATGTCCCTAGTTCTATTTTATTTTTGCTGTAAACTCGTGACATACCCCAGAATGAAAGCACCATAGCAGGTCCGTACGGGGTCGACACGGCTATTTTACAACTCTGGCCTTGCACCAAATCCAGCAATAGGGAATTTATTCAACCATTTGAAAATAAAGTGATATGAGCAATCGTAAATTCTCCCTGGTATACAGAAATAATGGTATACAAAGAGATTTAACCTCATATAATGACAGTATTAGCAGGTGCTTTGCTGAAAATCTACCTTCCTCAACCGAATATTATTGAAGCTTAACTTCTTGTTAAGGAAACTTACAAATACAAATAAGCAATTTCAAGCAACAGGTCTATGGGACCCAGGGCCTAGTTTCTCACAACCATTTGTGTTGTGTTCGTTACATTAATGGAAGGGGCCTACTATTAAATGCCGTGTCCAAATTTGTTTATTGAGAAGCTTTTTCATGATAGTTATAGTGCTAAACCTCATGTTACGTGAGACAGGTAGATGTCACATGCGTCAAAAAGAGAGGGGTTGATTGCATCAAAAATCTACTTGAGAACATAAATTTCGGCGGAGGAATCAATATTCTTTTCTCAAAACGTTTCACTTCTGACAATTTTGTTCATTTTTCTCCGACCGTCGGAGGGCACACACTGTACGGAAAACTGAAAAATGTATTTCTCTGTGGAGGTAGGAGTGTTACATTTTCAAAACGTTTCCCTATAGGTACACATTTCCTTCATTTTTCGCTAATCGTCGGAGAGTCAACATCAAGCTGAAGTCGAAAAGTAGTATGCGAAGGAGATGGAATGCATAGTGCACATGCTGGCTATGTTGCTACCACAGGTTGTTTGTGGTTGAAATATGTGATTTCTTTTAATACACAAAGCAAAGAATTGAATTAAATTTATGAATACTGTGCCTTGCTTATCCAATCACTGTAAGCAAGTGAAAATATATACATATCCTCTATGTATTCATTTTTCAATATGCATGTTGAGGAAATAACTTAGTGGTTTTATGAATGACTGCAACTAGAATCGTTGGTGTACTTCGTACGAGAGTTTAGGGAGGACAAATCACGTAATGAAAATACGCAACATTTCGAGATTTATTCAATTTACTGATATAATTACTGTGGCAAAAACCACATAAAACTAAATTGCAGATGGCAAAACCGAGAAAGATTGATATGTATGTATGTACATAGTCATAAGAAAAAGTAACTATCGGAAATTAACTCCGTAAAACTTTTCCATTGCATTATACATACACCACTTCGATTTGTAAATTTCATTTAGTGATTAAATGATGGTCTTATAAGCACAATACAACGACTGCATGGACGCGAGAGAACAGTAAGCTTTGAGCTTAATCAAAAAAATAATCCGAGCTACTTCGTTTATGATTTGAATTTCAGCGTTCCCCATCTGTCAAAATTGTTTTCAGTCCCATGAAGCATCTTTTCTTATGTAGGAACCAGAAATCATTGGTAAAGAGATATTAAATTTCATTCCCTCTTTCGTGTCAAAACCCATTTGTTTACATTTGCTCCTCGTCTGTGAATACGTGTGAGCATTGGCAAAAACCTTTGGGGCTTGTCTACGCTGCTCTCAATAGATGTCAGCACTCAAATATTAATGTAACCTGAATGTAACCCCTAATAAGCTATGGTGAAACAATAAATTTTAATAACCTTTTGACAAAAATTGTTACTGTCAATGCTTGGCAACAACAATTTGTTAGTGGTGAAGAAAGTACGTTTATCGATGTGCTCACATAAAACGGAAGCATTCAACTTAAATTTACTAGAAATATTGTTCATTGGAAAGAATTCTGGAAAATTAATTCAAAATAAAAAAAAATCAGCATTTCAATGATAGTTTTTGATTTTTTTTTTACGAATTAAGTAACATGATAAATGTAGAGGAATTCAATAAGCGTACGAAAATTTAGCTCGTATGTTCAGTTTTGTACGTTGTTTGTGTTATGGGTGTCGTATGGTCTTATGGTTTTGTTACGGTCCATGTGTCATGTCTATTCTTTCGACCTGATTCTAATCCTGTGTTCTTTTCTAGACATTGATTTTGCGTAAGACTAGCTTACGTTCCCATATAATTAGAATTAAAGTAGGTACATGACGTACTGAATTATTATTCATTGATTTGGTCTGTTCCCTTACGTTCTGCACTAAAAATCGTAAATTCTCAGAGAGAGGGTAAAAATACGAACGCTTGACAACGAATGCTAGCTATTCTGAAACGTCTATAGCAAAAACACTTCAAAATAACTAAAATCTGAAAAAAGAACAATATATGAAATCGGTTTGATAAATTGTACACCACATACCAACAGAAATTTGTGGGGTAAAAAGTCGTAAGCTTTGTACTAAGCGAAAATGTTTTACCCTGTTTTGTTCTCTCCCTTTTACGATTTTCTTGTGTAAGGGAAAGAAGTTAGATAAGGAATCTATCGTTCGAATTCTTACGATTTTTCGAGTAAGGGAATATGTAACAAATACATAAAAACATAGACAACATTAGAGACATTAGGTAAGCTAAACTATGTTCTAGTGGGTGCCGTGGCTCATTGGGTAGTGCGTTGGACTATAGAGCAAGAGGTTCGAGGTTCGAATCCCAGTCGGAAACACATAAAAGTTTTTTACGGCCCCACCTCCCGAGAGCGTCTCAAGTACAAATGTCCTGAGAAAGCTTCTCAAATATCAAACTGCCCTTCGGACACGGCATTAAACAGCAGGTCCCTTCTTTTCGTGTAAAGAATATAACACGCACAACACGAATGGTTGTGGGAAGCTAGGCCCTGGGTCCGTTCGACCTTTAGCGCCAACTATTGATCTTTTTTTTTTTTAATATAGATACGTATGTACGTACTAATGGAATAAATAGTCCCACTGAAAAAATACCAATCAGTCGAGAATAAATGAAATGTTTTCGAATGGCGATATAAACGCTGAATCTTTAACTCGATAAAAAAAAAATATTCATTACAAAAATGTACATATGTATGTAAGTATATGCCGAAATATAACAACTATTGTGTTTCTATAATCAAATAAAAGGTATGTATGTATAAGGCCTTAGTTTTTCGAAAATTTAGTTAAACATTAGTGCAAATTTTAAAAGGCAGATAGATATACTCCTTACCCTGTTAAAGAACCTATTATTATAATTCATTCACAATCTTTGGCAATTATTGTTTGCGAAATTTCTATACATTAAAGCAATTATACGTTTTTCAAAAAAATTCAATAAATTTTATATTTTAATTTGCCATAACAATTGTTTCAACCTGTTCGCAATTGCCTGAATATCGTTGTAGTAATCTTTCTGTTTTTGTGTTCATTATTTTTCAAAAGAATAAAATATCTGAAAACATATATTTTGATTTTTACATTTTTGGTCAACCGACGAAATTAAATTTAGTCTTTTACTAAAGAATACAAATTTAAATATTTGCAATATCTTTCCAGCTCCTTCCATAAATTCAGAAATCGGTTGTCATCGACCGTCAAATACATAGTTGTTGTTGTGATTTGAGTTGAAATGGTCCGATTTGTTGTTGTGAGTCAAACAAATGTGCGTGAAAATGTAACAATATGGGTGAAAATAGCTTGTAGGCAACTGGAAAAAGCCGGGAAAGTTTAATATCTCGTTGTTCAATGATTTCTGATGATTTCTGGTAGCAACAGCGATCTTGGGTATGATTGTCATTCGCATGTTAATTTAGTTATTTCTTAAAATGTCTTAGTCTCCTAAAACACGAAAAACTACGGAAAGTCACCGAATCCTGTTAGTGGAAAAAAAGAGTACGTAAAAGTTTCGTAGTTTTTCGTAGAAGAAGGCGCTCACGAAAGAGTAAAAGCTTTCGCCATGAAACGAATTTTAGTGCAGGAAATTTCTTTGCACTGATTTCCGAAAGCTATTAAATCTGTCAGATACCTGTGCGAATTTGTTTGTTGTTTGTGTATTTGCATACATTTGCTTTTGACGTCTAAAAGGTGGGTGAATTTCGTAGCTTTCGCATTCGTTTACTTTGTGATTTCATCATTCTCTAAGAGTATTTTACCCCCACTCCTGAAAATGTGACAATCTACGAATTTTGGTGCAGAAACTACGCGAACAGACCTAATATTTGACAAAAAAACACAATAAAAGAGAAACTTAAACAATATACAGAGATATTTTAATACAAAGGTGTTTTCCCTATTTTGTATGTATAGTAATAACAATATAAAAGTAAAAAAAAATATACTTTTAAAATTTTAATTGTAATTAACATATTTTTTAGATAAAAATTTTTTGTAGTTACAGATAGATATAATCCTATCATTTGAAAAAAATATATATATAAATAAATATATGTACATATGTATATAAAATAAATGTGTATATAAAAAAAATTATAAAATTTGTTTATAAAATTGAATCAAGGTCAATCATGATTCCTAAGTGATTAAAGTGTAAACTCTTCTAACACTCCAAAGCACTCAATTACACCTTGGGAATCATTCCTACCTATGGTTCTCCAGGTGTATCATATTATACACGTTGCTGTATGCGCGACTGTGTAGTATGAACAGAGTTCATCTCATTTGGGTGCAAGGACACAACAGACATATAGGAAATGAGATTGCAGACATACTAGCCAGAAAAGGCTCAGTTTTATAAAAGTGGGTGCGGCAATTCCAAAATTTGGTACGCCATTATTTTGCATTTGTCTTATAACCTATTAATATTAATTTTTAGTCCAATCGCCGAAGAAATACCCGAGTAACACCCAATTTTCAATATTACCGTTATTCGAATTTTTGTAAACAACGTGGTATGCCACCTCATAGCATACATATATATACCTAACATAGCCCAAATATCAAATTTTATCGAAATCAGTAGATCCGTTTTCGAGAAAATCCATTTTGAGTGAAATCGGCCTTAAGTAAATTACCCTTAATTTTGAGGTTAGAATTAGTTAGGCTGCAGTCGCTCATACAGACAGACAGACAGACAGAATTACCGAACCCACTTTTTTGGACTTCTCCATCATAGTTATATTAAGTTTGATTAAAATCTTTAGGCCGAATTTTTTCACGAAACTAATACTTGGAGGTGGGGACGTGAAAAACTTTTAGGTGTTCCGTCGGGGAATCGAACCTTATACCCCTTGCTCCATAGTCCAACGCACTAACCACTAAGCTTATAAATTTTCGATATTTTCAAAACGCCTAACTTTAATTGTCTCATTTCTTTTTTACTCAAAAATATTACGTTTTTCGCAACCCATATTAATATGAATATGTACATCTTCGTCACTTTTATCTTTTTTATCGTATTGAAAATAATTTCGCAGTAAATTTGGCGTTCCTTTTTAGCTCTTTAGCTAACATAACAATAGTGTATGTCTTTTTCGCATATTTGAACTCCCACTCCATCGAGAGAGAGTGGACTTTCAGATTATTTATTGGTTATTGTTGAAATCGCGTTGCTTAAGGTTGTTCTTTGGTTGCACTTTTCATTTTTTCAACGATGTAGTTTTGGAAATCTTTCCCTGAGTCTACCACGAGCAGATAGAATCGGTGGTTCCCATTATTTTCATGAATGGAAGGATCCTACTATTAACGCCGTGTCCGAAGGCCAATTTGTTATTTGAGAAGCTTTTTCATGGCAATTATACTCCCGGATGTTTGTCAGACGCTCGCGAGAGGTGAGGCCGTGAAAAAAAGTCTAGGTGTTTTGGCTGGGACTCGAACCTCGAACCGCTTAGACTAAGCCACGGTGCCCCCAAGACAACAAAAGAGCGTTCTTGAAAATAAAATTGAAGAAGAACAAAATAGAACAGAATTGACGAATAATTCGAATATGTAGTAAATAAGATCGAGACTATCGAAACCAAAGTGGAAGACATTTACACATTAGAATGTCCCTATTCATATATGTTTCAAATTTAAAAAAAAAGAACATTTTGTGCAATATATAAAATTTGTATTATGTATATAATATTGTATTTATTTTATTTTTTTAATGAGGAATGTTAATTTTTGTGTGGCATTGTTCTGAAATTTTTCCTGAGTAAGCGGGTTCCATTGCATCGCGTGGTTAGCTATGGATCTGTCACCCTTTCGGAGAGTATGTCCAATCCACTGCCACTTTTGTCGTCATATTGTTGTGTCTATAGGTTCATGGCCCGTTCTCTGATAGAGTTGTTCGTTAGAGATACGGATTGGACAGAAAATCCTAAAGATATAACGTAAGCACCTATTGACGAACGTTTGAACCTTCCTCGTGATAGTGGCGGTCACCCTGGTACCACATCACCAGGTACCAGGTACCACATCCATTTAGCAGCACGGATTCAACATTGGAACGGAACAGTCGTAGCTTGGTGGTTAAGCTAATCGCATTGCTACGCCAAACTGTGGATAGCATCCCAAACGCAGATTTTACTTTGCCTATTCGGCTGGATACATCCAGTTCGGTTTCGCCATTAGACAATACTCCCAAGGTATTGGAAACTTTCTACTCTCTCAACCGTTTGTCCAGTAATTCATACATGAGTTGATGAATTCGGTCCTAGGCTGATCAGTTTTGCTTTTGCCGAGTTAATTTTCAGCCCAACGACGTATGCATGAGAAAGTGGGTTGTATCCTCATTAGCTTCCTCGTCGCCACATCCCCGACATAAATCTTCATCCGTGAGTCTTAGCACCGTCGGATTCGACCGATTTATCACAAATACGTACTGTGTGAAAAGTACAAATTCACAAAAATGCATATCGCTAACCGGGACAAACTCAACTGAATTTCAAGCTCTCAAATGCAGTTGGTTTCAAACGGCAACTGGTGCAAACTATGTCACTTGTATCGTAGAATATAATAAAATAGTTCGTATGCATTTTGAAATATTTTCGTTGAACAAACTTTTTGTCCAAAGAGTGCGTGCCCAAAATAGACATGTGGGCATTTAAGGGTTAATACTTACGAAGATATAAGTATTGTTAGTTCCTTTCCATATAGCTAAAAATGAGGAAGAAGGTTCATTATTTAACAAAACCTACTTTTATTTGTTCAATATTCTTACATTGTTAAAAAAACATAATATATCAATACACAGTATTTTATAAATAGTGTCGTAATAATTTCGTTGTATGTTTCTTATATTTTTATTAAAACAGTTTGTACATTCGTGTAAAATACATAGTATCTACTATCAAAAATAAATTCTATACTTTAAATCAATGAATATACATATTTTAACTTATGTAAATGTTTTGCTAAAAGCAACCGCAATGCAAATGATACATTATCGTAAGGTAGAATAACATACATTTCCATATTATGTTTTTCGTAGGTATAGATATTTTGATTTACAAACATTTTTTAAATTAAAAATACCAATATGTATAATATAAATGTAAGTATAAAAATATAATAATTAAATGTGTACTCGAATATAAAAAAAAAAAGTTTATTTGTTATTAAATAGCTACTGACTTCAGCAGAGACATAAGGCAAACCAAGGTAAAACATCAAAGAAACAAAAATGATTGTAGCTTTTTTCTATATTAATCTTTAAATACAAAATCAGTGTTCAAATGTTGCCGAATGTTGTTATTATTTTGACTGTTAATTAGGTTGTCACAGCAATAAGTAATACCTACATTCCGTTTATATGAATACCCAATGTCTTTTAAAAATAAGTAGCCGAATATAGAATAATCCAAATTAAACGGGCACTTTTACTATGATCCACAACATAATGCAGATTTATGTCTTTTAGTCTGCATGACTCAGGGAACTCAAATGGAGTGCTTTCTTTATGAAATATACAACCTAAAAAAAGTTGTCAGATCTAATCAGATCCCCATTACAATGCAACACAAATATACAAATAAATAACAAGAGGTTCATCCGAATGTTTTGGATAGAATTTAGTTGATGGAACGTGGGCATATCAAAGGTAAGTGATACCAATACATTTTTTTAACAAAAGTTTCCTTCAAATAAACAAGAATATAGTTTATAATATAGAATAGAAAATCAATGAATAAATTTATGGATAAATTAAAAGAACGAATGCTTATTTGTTATTTGTTTAGTTTTTAAATATGATACAAGAATTAAAAACGAAGTACCATGAAGAGTGGTACTAGATACAGCACAAATTTAGATATAAATAATGCTTTACGAATCGGAATACTCAATAAAACTAATTTCAAGCCATCTTCTAAGTAAATATGTACTCACATTCATTAAATTAGTAGCTCTATGTGGAATGTCATTTAATCAATAACTATTTACCCAACTTTAATTAATAACTTTTTTGGCCAACAAAAAAATTTTTTTTTTGGATATTTCAAAAAGAATTTAACTTCAAAAATGTACCAAATTTAGAATCTGTGCACTCTTTCTTTTTTAGTTTGGAGTATTTTAACGTATGGAGGTTAAAATTGTCAATACAATTGTGTAATACTTGTGTTGTAAAATATTTTATTTTCTGTAGATGCGCAAAATAAAATAAAGTGCACAACTGGGTCGTACAAACTTGCACCTGTATCTAAAACTCTTGTGTGTATTTGATGTAAGAAACGAAATGAATATATATTTACACACATGTATTCATGTGTAACTTGGCTATATGTAAAAAAAGCATTCTAAGCAGTTTGACAAAAAACGTGGTATGTCATCTTGCAAGTATTAAGCATGAAAATTAAGCAACATCTTTAGGCGTGTTTTCGAGAAAATCGTGCTTTTGTTAAGTTGGTTCAAACCAAAATACTCTTTAAGTTGGTTTGAGCGAAAACATCATGCGTCATCTTATAGAAATTTATAAAATAGTCTCTACTAATAGGGGGCACATCCAGCTGCGAAAATTTGACAGCATCCTGGTTAATTAAATATTTTTATTTTCATGTACATTGCTTTTGTAGAAAATATATATTATTAATCATTTATACTGGTAAAGCACCGCTAGAACTCCTTCAATTATGTAATTTTTCATTGATTTCACCCAAAAATTCCTTCCCCTTGGAGTCCAATGAGCATGCGAAAGCAAATCCCTAAATTTGTCACCATATTCTCTCTCTCTTTTATATATTATATTATACTTGGCGCAACAAGTCGATGGGACCCAGGGCCTAGCTTCTCACAACCATTCGTGTTGTGCGTGTTATATTCTTTACACGAATGGAAGGGGCCTACTGTTTAATGCCGTGTCCGAAGGGCAATTTGTTATTTGAGAAGTTTTCTCGAGACAGTTGTTCTCTCGTATGTTTGTCAGACGCTCGCGAGAGGTGGGGCCGTGAAAAACTTTTTAGGTGTTCCCCGATTAGCGCCATTGACTATCGTGGCCGCGAACAACGGTGGACTGCAGGCATACTCAGGCGGCTGGGACAGCGCCAAAGCTCATGGCGCGCCCGCGCAGCGATACTCATCCTATGCCTGCTTAGCGTCTTCGTTTGTTTCACTTTTAGACGCAACACCAGACAGGACCACGACATCGAGTCAGGCATCCCAGACCGTGCCCGAAGACGACGATATAAGAGAGCCGACTCCAGCAGAGATCGCAAAGCTGAGCGCAGCGAAGAAAAACGCGTACATAGCGGGGGAGTACATAGCCCGTCGCCCCCCCCCCCCCCCCCCCCCCCCGGAATCAGCCAGCACATCTGGGACAGCTGGAACAGAAGAACATCCAAGCCCGGAGTCGCCAAACACCCATAACAGGATAACGTCAACATATGTTCCGGTCCGTGTTATGAGCCCCACGTATGTCACTCCGCTGGCCCAGCCGAGACAACCGCCTTTCTCACAAATATACACCACCTACGCAGAAGCGTTGGCCAGTGACACGGCCACGGCGGTTTAAGCATCTGTAAAGACGCCCCTAATGCGAGAGACAACATCGTGGTACACCCTCACGAAAGTACTGTCTCAGGAGAGAGGTGAGTTCAGGGACGTCGCTCCCCTCATACGCCTTCTCAACCTGGCTTCGAGCCTTTGTCCGGACACTGCCCGACTAGATTGGACGCTCGAGACGTTTGCCAGGAACCTAAAGGACGTTGCTTATCAGACTACCCGCATCACACACCCAACGAAGGAGTACCCGGAGTGCAAGATCGTCGCGATGCCTATTGACGTTTTCATTCCTTTCTTGACCGGACTTGACACCCAGCACTGCCCTCCTAGTGAATTCGCTGCTAACCTAATGGACAAGGAGTGGATTGCGGTGCCTATATCCTCGGAGACGCAGAACAGTTCTTATATTTTCGAGTACATAAACAGCTTTATAACAACTGCAACCACATTCGGGTCGGTCAGTCATCATTACACTGCCGCAACGACCACGGATGACGCGAAGATGGCTGCCACCACAATGCCGTCCTCCAACTTAACTCACATCCCCGGACCACGTAATATATTGCTGGTATTGACGGATGCCTCAGCAACATCGGTGCCTTGGAGCATACAGATTAAAGGGCTGTCTGTTCCGGTGTACACAGGAAAGACCCCACCCGCGCTGCAGGACCAACCGCGTGTCGAAACCGCTGACTTCTCTGCGGCGTGGAAGAGATGGTACGTCACGGCAAACATCTCAACAATCCGCGACAACATAGCAAGTGCATGGAACAGCATGATTAACAACATCGCGGTGGAGGAGACTGTTGGGCTCTCACTGGTGCTTGCGGCTGAGTCGTCTGCTGTAATGCGCCAGGGCATGTATCTTAATCCCAAGAAGACCATTGGGTATGACACTCAGAGACCGCTGTCTGGAGCCGTTTGCCTCCGGTGGGAAACCGACGACCCAGTCCAAAAAATGACAAAAGAATCGGACTATCTTATCCAAATTTATGACATGAAGAAGAGCGAGGACTTGGCGTCACTCGTGGAGGCTTTGATCGGCTTTAATGTCTCGGGTGTGTCACCATGGCATATCCCCACCACCGGAATAACGAAAGTGCAGTCCTACCAGGGGGAAACCGCAACATCAACAAAGTATGCGACACCGTGGGACCGACAATCCACCTCCTTGTATACTATCCCTGTGGCATCGTCAATTAAAAGGGTCTCAATATCGGTTGGACTCATCAACGCAACGACCCAGACGTACCCTCTTTTCGGGGCAGGAACAGTGTCCGCCTACACAAAGATACTCGCACAGGCATTATCGGCCAACACCGCCGTCATGCTGGTGGAGGGTGACCTGGCCGCTAGGGACTGGACTGGGTTCAGGGGTGAACGAGGCGTGCTGGAAAGGACTGCCGAAATCGACAAATACAAAAAGTCCCTCACTAGCCATATCCTCACCCACGTTCTGATCGAGGACATGCACCTGAGTTGGATTGGGTATGACGAAGGGTGGATTCCCGCATTCTATCCTGGCATGGACCCATACTCAAGTCGTCAATGGTATTCAAACAGCCCTGTACCATCCCACCTCACTATCCAGTGGAACGCAAAGCTCGAGCTCATGCCTGCGGCCGGGCCCACCGAAGTGATGGAGAATGTATCCGTCATGCGCGTGGAAAAATTCATGCACCCATTGGCACGTGGCTCACGAAATTGCCTCGTCCCTTACCTCGCCTCCTTCGACACCGAGTTTCGACTGCCCATGCTCATAGACAGAACTCAAAGTGACGTACCGACGCCACCAACGTACGGAGCATGGATTGAACAGGCGTCGTACTTGTCCCTCAGACCAACGACAGGAGACACTTCCACCCGCAAGTACACTGAAACGACCACCCCAACAGAATCGGTATCCCGATCAAGCGGCCTCCACGTGAAAGACCGAACGCTGTATGTCCTTGATGCCCCTCTTTCTAAGGCATACTGGGCCAATGTTGGCCCCACGGTATCGAACATACAGTACCCAGATCCGCCAACTTTAACCGGAGTGATATCCATTCTAAAAAAACTACGTGGCGCAGCCCCTCTTATCTGCGCTGGCGGGGTACCTGACAGGCGGACCGATAGGGGCAGCGGTAACAGGGATCGGGTCGATTGTAACACAAGCGATGGACGACGCGACGAGGAGGCAGGAACAGGACAGGACAGGCGATTTGATGGAGGCTGTGGCGACACAGCAAGCGCAGAAAGAGCTGCTGCTGTGGTTTCAACAGAGGGTGTTCCGCCTACAAACTAAATGCTGGACAATGGTGTCCGCCGGACGGCAGCCCGGCGGTCAACAACACCAAATACATGCTGCCCTTGGTTCGCGAACGGTTGCCCGGTCCTGTTAACGATCGGCCTTACCACATCCATATTCCTGGCAGTTTTTACTCCGGTCTGAAAGACCCGACTAAGCTGAAGGGCAGGCCTAGGGATGTTGAGAGGCTGAGAAGATATTGGGGTCGTGCGCCTGCCTGGTGGCCCATCAACAACAGCACGGACAGTGCCTGGCCACTGTACCTATATTACACCACCTTGAAGGAGGCAGGGCAGCAGTTCATCGCTGCGGAGTTGTTGTTCGCGCTCAAGTGTATACAAACAAGATGGAAAAAATTTGTCAAAATAAACAGTGTAACTTACGGGGATGGATCTCTGTATGAGGATGACTTCTATCGGCACCACCTCAAGTCTATAAGCTCTTACTGCTATCCTAAGATCTTCGCCGAGGGTCCAGCTTATATGCTGCTTTGCCACTTATGTACATGCCCTAAATGCTAAGGCACTAAAGAGCAAATCCATCAAGACATGGAATCTTGGACATCTGATTCCTTTGAAAATCGGAAAAAAGAAATAGACATGACCACTTTTAAGGAGGCGGTGGACGAAGTGTTCTCAAAATGGACAACACTACCAAACTCGGAATGCATGACCTACGAGCAGTTCTGTGATGACCCCATGCGGTGGGGCACCGCGGGAGGCGCTCCCCCCGTCACCATATTGGGGAGACAGGTCAGAAGCAAGTGGGCGTGGGCTTTCAACTCCATGTTCAAGTCCGAGAGTTCGCTCAGAACGCCGGAAGAGGCTGGAATAGCAGAGAAAGCCAACAAAACATCCAGAAACAAAGCACGAGTGGCCCTCAAAGAAGAAACAACGAAGACGAGGGAAATCATAACCACCCCGCTCAATTCATACCTCCGACAATGCTATCTCTTGTACCGCAGGAAGAAGGTTCCACTGCCATCGCCAATAAGCTCACCGTCCTGGCTGCCCTCGTTTGAAGCAACCAATTACAAGTGGTACGGCTGCATAGATGGAGAGAGGTTTGATCACACAGTACCCGAAGAAGCCATATTGTATGTGTTGGGTAAGCTGGGACAGATAGACGAAGAGACTGAAGCTGTGGCTCGCGAAGAAATAGAGCATATAAAAGCCCTGATGATAGAGTGGAATGGAACAGAGTGGAAGTACAGGGGAGGCGTGCTGTCTGGGTGGCGAATAACATCACTGATAGGGTCCTTGGTCAGCTATGCCGCAGCCAAGCACATTCTCAAGCGGACTAAGAATAGCGGTGCCATATCGGTGGGAGTGCTCGGAGATGATATAGTCCTTTCGTCCCACAGCGCGGCGATCGGCGCTGAAGAAATGGTGTCATTATACAATAAAAACCATGCAATGAGCAAAACGACAGGAAGTAATACCCCAGGTGGCAGACCAGGCGCACTGGAAAATCCACACTCTATCGAGTTCGGTCCTACGGATTCTGGGGAGGACCAATTATTGCATCTCATCAACCCATTCACAAGAAGGGCAAGAGTATCTAGATCACCACCAGGGGAATCTAGTAGAAGCTCGAAAACAGTACCCACAACACCTCAGGGTACTAAAACATATGGTGCAGAGAATTGCACAGCAGCACTGCTAGCGGAGATGAAAAAAATGCAGGCTGAAAATGAAGAACTCCGAAAAAAACTTAGCAATATAGAATTGCTCACAAGCCACTTACAAAATGAAGTTAAAGAGCTAGCTAAAGAAAATAAGGACCTCAAAACGGAACTTAATTCAAAACCGCAAGAAAAATGCCGTGAGTACCTCACAGACGAGGAGGAACTTATTAGGGAAACTGACTGGATAATAAAAGAGAAAGAGAGACCAAGCAAGAAGCGTAAAGCAATATCGTCACCAGTCATAAGTCCAGGCAAATCGAACACGAGCGACAAAGATAAAGTAATGGATAATAAGGTAACACCTATCCAAGCAGATATTAAGAAGGAAAGGCCACCTCCACCAATCAATATAGTTGGAATAGCTAGCTTTACTGAGGTTAAGACACTGCTTAACTCAATATCATGCAAAAATCATAAAATAGTAGCTTTGAACAACGATGTTTGGAAAATCTATACTCCAAACTCAGATACATATAGAGATCTTGCGAAGAAGCTCAGCGAATCTGAAATTCAATGGTTTACCTATGAAGATAAAAATAACAGGCCGATCAAAGTTATAGCTAGGGGCCTCCATCCAACATGCAATAGGCAAAGCATTATAGAAGATTTGAAACAGAAAGACTTGCACTTGCTCGATGCCGTCAACATCTTAAAGAAGGAGAAAAAAACAGATAAAGAAGGAAAGCAAGTAGTATCCAATAGAGCACTTCCATTATTTATGCTGACTTTTCACAGTAAAGAGAAATCAGAAAACATATATAAACTATGCTCGATACTTAACATGAAAGTTAAAATTGAACCACTGCGGAAAACAACTGACGCAATAGTACAGTGCAAGAAGTGTCAAGGTTTTAACCATACACAGAAATATTGCTCTCGTGAAGCAAGATGTGTCAGATGTGCTGGAAAGCACTTAACGCAAAATTGCACTGTCAGTAAAAACACACCACCCAACTGCATCAACTGCAAGAAAAACCATCCTGCAAGCTACAGGGGATGTGAAGTAGCCCAAGAATTACAAAAAATTAGAAACCTGCAACGGAAATCACAAATACAAAAGAAACGGATAGAAGAAATGGAGCTACCAAATAAAACAAAGTTAAACAGCATACCAAATAGTAAAACAGAGACCAAAACATACGTAGAAATTATTAAACAAAATGAGACTACTGAAAGAAGTACTAATAAAAAACAACACACTAAAGAGAATGCTAAACAAGAAGAGCATATTAAGACATTAACCAATAAGAAACAACCTACTAAAGTAATTAGTAATCACCAAGAACCTAACAAAGTTGAGAGACACAACGATAACCAAATGCTTGAGAAAATATTAAATATGGTAGATAAACTAAATAGAAAACTTGAAGAACAAAAAGACACAAATAAAAAAATATTTGAGAAATTCAAAGAATTAGACAAGTTTTTCAAATACAAAGCGACCAAAAAATCAGTATGAATAAAGCACTAAAAATAGTTACTTGGAACGCTAATGGACTAATGCAGCACATAGATGAGTTGTTAATTTTTCTAAATACGGAAAAGATAGATATTTGCTTGATTTCAGAAAGCCACTTAACCAGATCAACCAACTTAAACATACCTGGTTATTGTTGCTACCATGCTGTTCACCCAGCGCATAGGGCAAGAGGAGGATCTGCGCTACTCGTAAAAGAATCAATTAAACATTACGAAGACCCAAAAATTGAGGAAGAAAAAATACAAGCTACAACTATAAATGTGCACGTATTAAACAAAATGAAAATAAAAGTATCTGTAATATACTGTCCACCAAAACATAACCTAAAAAAAAAAAGAACACTACATTAGATTTTTTCAAACATTGGGGAATTACTTCATAGTCGGTGGTGACTTTAATGCCAAAAATACCTTTTGGGGCTCTAGACTAACGAACACCAAAGGTAGAGAGCTATATTCAGCAGGACGAGCATTAAAATGCGATTTTCACTCAAGTGCTATGCCAACACACTGGCCGATAGATCAGAATAAAATCCCAGACCTAATAGACTTCTATGTAGGAAAAGGAGTATCTGATAACTATATTTGCGTAGAAAATAGAGATGATCTGTCGTCAGATCATTCTCCTGTCCTCATGACAATTAGTGTTAGCGTACTGAAAACTAAAAGTCAACCACGTCTTATAAATCATAAAACAAACTGGCCCCTATTCAGACGCACTCTAGAAGATAGCATAAGTCTACAAGTTCCGATAAAAAACACATTTCAACTAGAAGAAGAAATTGAGCTATTTAGTACAAATATCCAGCAAGCAACATGGATAAGTACCCCTTTTTGTCAAATAAATAGGAATGTAGACATAAATTACCCTTCTGCAGTTAAGGAATTGATTAGGAAAAAACGCAAAGCTCGTAAAACTTGGCAAAGAATCCGAACACCTGAGAATAAAACGATTCTTAACGCAGTGTGCAATGAACTTAAGAGGGTTATAAAATCTGTAAAAAACGAATCAGTTGGCAGACACCTAAATAATCTATCAGCCCATAAAGATACAAATTATTCGTTATGGAAAGCTGTCAAGTCCTTAAAAAAACCAGCAAAACAGGCACCGCCCATTAAACAAGTAAATGGGTCTTGGGCAAGAAATGCCAAAGAAAAGGCTAACCACTTTGCAGATCACCTGCAAGAAACCTTCCAACCATTTTCTAGGCAAACTGCTAACGAAAACTTGTCTCTGCAGCCACGAAACGATCACAGAAACATACGGCATGTAACATTACAAGAACTAAAATGGGAAATTAAAAGTAACATAAGTGCAAAAAAAGCACCGGGCTATGATTTGATAACGGGACAAATACTTAAGGAGTTCCCAGATAAAGCGAATCTCAAATTATTACATATAATTAATGCAGCACTCAGGCTAAAGTATGTTCCGAGGCAATGGAAGGTGGCAGAAGTAATCATGATTCTGAAACCGGATAAGTCACCAAATGAAAAGAAATCGTATAGACCAATTTCGCTCCTACCCGTAATGTCAAAACTATTCGAAAAACTGTTTTTAAAAAGATTGAAGCCAATAATAGAAGAAAGAAATCTTGTACCCTCCCACCAATTTGGATTTAGGGAAAGACACTCTACTGTACAACAAGTGCATAGACTTGCGAGTACAATAGGAAATGCACTTGAGAATAAAAAAGTCTGTTCAGCCATCTTTCTTGACGTAGCACAAGCGTTTGACAAAGTCTGGCACCGAGGCCTAGAATTTAAACTGAAAAGAGATCTCCCCGAAGAGTTCTTCTTAATTCTAAAATCGTATATATCAGATCGTTACTTTCGAGTAAGATATGACGATGAATACTCCAATCTAAGAAAAATATCTGCAGGAGTTCCACAAGGAAGTGTCTTGGGACCGATCCTCTATCTCCTATATACAAGAGACCTTCCTCAGCCTGAAGAAGCTAGCTTAGCGACTTTCGCAGATGACACCGCAATTATGACTATTGGCGACAATGCAGATGAAGCAGCGAACAAATTACAGAAGGCAATTAAATCTGTAAGTGATTGGACAAAAAAGTGGAGAATAAAGCTTCACGAAACTAAATCTATCCATGTTAACTTTACTAACAGAAAAATGAATACCGTAAGAGTTAATATTGATGGAAATGAAGTTCCGTACGCAAGTACTGCCAAATATTTGGGTATAACACTCGACGCCAAGCCCAGATGGAAGGAGCATGTCAAAAAGAAAAAAGAGGAGCTAAATATTAGACTCAGACAAATGCATTGGTTAATGGGAAGGAATTCCCAGCTATCAATTGACAACAAACTGCTTTTATACAAGCAAGTACTGAGGCCTGTTTGGACGTATGGGATACAGCTCTGGGGCTGTACCAAAAAGACAAATTTAAGAATGATACAAACATTCCAAAACAAAGTACTAAGAGGCATCGTTAATGCGCCTTGGTATGTAAGAAATGACAACCTACATAGGGACTTACAAGTAGAGAATGTTAGTGATATTGTTAAAAAATATGCACTTAAACATTACCAACAACTTCAAGACCATGTAAATCCTGAAATACAATACATGGTGGAAGATAACAGGAATACCATTAGGCGGCTTAAAAGATTAAGGCCGTATGACTTAATTTCTTAACGAAAATTAGATATAAAAGCATAAATGCGTCATATGTATACATATACATACACATGTGTCTTAAAACAATATTTTATTATTATTCTCGGGGCCAGCGACTGAGCTTCACCCCTTTAAAAACGATTGTAATATATCAGAGAAAAGTTACTGGATGAGACTTCCTCTCAGTTGTAACGACAGAAGGTGTTTTCTGTTTGGGATGCTTTCCCATACTATCTAATCCACGGCTGAAGACCCCCCCGGATGGGAAATGGGGTTAAAGCAGAGGTGGTTTTAGTTTGGGTTAAAAAGTCCCACACTCCAGGTGTTCCCCGACTGGGATTCGAACCTCGAACTCCTTGCTCCATAGTCCAACGCACTAACCACTGAGCCACGGCGCCCACCAATGGAAAATGACATTCAGTTCAAACAAATCCTGTACCATGTGCGCACCATCAAATCCTGTATCGGACGGAAAATAACATTTTCATAACAACGGCTGTATTGCACAGTGTTGCCAACGAATAGAGACGTATTAAAAGTGATATTTTTGTATTTTAATTTAGACGTGATACATAATGTTAATGTTAAGTAGTTCCACTGCCATTGGGATGTATTTCGTTAATAATAATGGTTATTTTTCCCAGAATTCTTTTAATACCTTGTTCTTCTGATGAGATTTTTTCTCAAACCTTAGCGATGTACTGTAACTGGTATGTGAATGTGGAAAGAGTCACGTACAATATATATATATTCTACGGTTCAATTTATTGTACGTGTACTTGCATAAATGCTTATACATATATTTTACCTTTGTTATCAATCTGGCCTCAAATTCGAAAATAGGACCATATCTGTGGGGAAAAGGTTTGAAATGGTATATAATTTTAAAAATTCGGTTCAGGAGGAAGTAGGGATGAAATTAATTTTTGCATGTTAATAATATATGAAAAAGGTGTTTTTGTTAAGTTGGCTGTAAGAAAAGTACCATTTTATGTAATTTTAACAAAAAACGTGATGTCACGTTATAGGATGTTGTAAAAGTAGCCTAGATATTTTTCGTATTTTTATGAAGTTCGCCATAATTACATTATCTCTCAAAACAGAGTAAGGCAAAAACGTTGTATGACATCTCATCTCTCTAGTTCTAAGAGGCTAGAGGTAATATAAAATTTAATCGAAATCGTTTTCGAGAAAATCCATTTTTATTAAAATCGGCCTTAAGTAAAGTACACTTGATTTTGAGATTAGAATGAAAATTCTGATTTCGCCTTTAAGGATTATCCCACAGACTCTATGTATGAAGTTTGATCTACATATGTATATCCATCCACCCGTTTGGGCTGTAGCATCTTGCACAGACAGACAGACAGACAGACGGCATTGCCAAATCCACTTTCTTGGACTTCTCTATCATAATAATGTCAAGTTTGATCAAAATCTCGAGTTTGAATTTTTTCACGAATACAATACTCGCCCTTTAGGTATTGGTACAAGTAAAAATCAAAATAACCGTATCATAGTAACCGTACCGAAAAAAATCCGAAATGGATTTTCTTATAATAATTAGTAACCCTTATAACTATATGTATGTATTTACCCTAAGAAATATAGAAACATTTCTCCGCGATTATTAGAATTTCGGTGAAAATTATCAGAAAAATCCAGTACATCGCAAGTAGTAATGTTGCACGTCGTTCCCTTTTGGTGAACATCTCCGAAAAATATCGGAATGCAAATCATAATAGGTTATGTCAGTCCAACTTTTATATTAAATGTGAGTACCTGTACTCATACTCGATTACTCGTTACCCGCAAGATGGCGTTGACAGTTATCAGCCAATTCGGGTATTACCCGCATTATCTGAGTACAAGGGTACCCTGGTAATTGTTGAGATAGGTATTACCCGAGTAAAATAAAGAGCACTACCTCATACACTAGTGTTCAAACTCGCGTTACTTGTGTTACACAATTTGAACTTGTTCTTGTTAAACTTATTGCTGGCCCCGTTTAGCTAGTGAATAGCCTCCTAGTTGCTCAACTCATCCAATATTTGCTAGCTTCGATTATAATGTTGGCAAACAATTGGACTGTGCAAAAAGTTTATCACTGCCATACTTCAATTCACACTGGAACGCAAATCTTGTAGGGTCAACACAACTCAAACCAGCATAAAATGATGACGGTCAGACGACTCAATCGTCTTCACTATTGATACTCAACACGAGTACCTGTATATAGGGTTTATCTCGACTAATTTTCTATGTTACATATGTACATGTAACAAATTTAATATATTACATGAGGACAGGGTATACAAAAGAAGTTCTATTACATATTTCAAGTTTATTAAGAATAGACATATTATGTATGTATGTATATCTTACACGTTAGTAATATACTCTGCTACTAACTTCAAGTTGAACATTATCGATCTATGATATGTAATAGAATAAAACATTATAATTTGTATTTTGTATTGCGTATTAAAATTTTCTCTTACATTTTCGTCCAAAAATGTAGTCGAGTACATCGGACCTACGGCATAAAAAATATAAAAAAAGATATCTTCGATTTACTTGCGTCTCTTATAGCTATCATTCATTACTAAGTGCTCTTTTGACAGCTTGTTTGAAAGATGTTTGTAGTTTTTGAAAACTTTGGAACTCAATTTTACATAATTTACATAGAAGATATCCTACCTTCTTTCCTCATCAAAATCAATTTTTCTGTGAAAACGCGTGCTTAAAGTCGGCATGATCACATATGATGTACAGACAAATTGTAAAAATTCGAATATTTAAATATTTTGTCTTAAAAACTTTTTCGATTTCATAGCATATAGTGAACTTATGAAAAAGTGGGCGGGGCAGAGGGCGATTTGAAAAATTATTACACTTGTACTCTTCTATTTCTCAGAAGCCCAAAGGCCCAAAAACTGTTACCATCGTTCTATACCGTTTTCCACGAGAAATAATCGAAGATATAATTTTTAGTGATGTTGTAGTAGCTTTTCGTTTTCGTTGGTAAGTGCGTTGGACTACCAACTAAGGGTTTGGGGTTTGATTTCCGGGGAACAGTCTCCATTTTCATTTACTATATTAATCCCAAGCCAATCACTTATGTACATACACATGCTGAGGTGGCTTCTGCGGCAACAAAACAACTTTCCCATATGTTTCAGCTAACGACATACACACAATTTAAAAAAACATGGAAAAATCTTTCCTCTCTGTGAATACGATCACTTTTTTTCCCGAGCGCCCGTGCCCGAGAGTGCTTTTTACTTTTCATTAATTTGAAGTACTAGTTGCACTATCTTGATATTATATCGTCTTTAGTGTTATATAGTCACACTAATGGCATGACCTTACTGTCTAATGCTGTGTGCGACATTTCTTGCTGGATCTCTATTTTTCGGATCTCTTCTCTCTTTGATAGACGCATTTAAACCTAGCGCTTGCAGTCCATGACCCCCTACATATATTGGCATAAATTTAGTAATCTAACTTCGATTATTTGGCATTATTTTTAACTCCAGTATATAAAAATAAAGTGCACGACTGGGCCGTACAAACTTGCAGCTATATCTCAAATTCTTGTGTGTATTTAAGGTAAAAATAAATAAACGAATATATAATAAGTAGGTAAGCATATGTAAGTTGACTATAAGTAAATTATCGTTCTAAGCAGATTGGCCAAAAACGTCATATATCATCTGTAGGATTTGATAAAGCTCTTTGAAAATTAAGCATCGTCGTTACTTTTCCTTCAATTTCACTCATAAATGCATTGCCTTTGAACTCCGGTGAATACGGGAAAACCCAAAGTAAGTACACAAATAACAATATTTTCTTTCTCTCTCTCTCTGTCTTTTAACCAATGAAAATGATATTCAGACAAATCTAGTAGCACGTGCGCACCAATCAAAACCTGTATTGTAAGGAAAAAAACGTTTCCATGACAACAGCTGTGTTCTAGGAAAATTTTTTGGTACATAATTTTGAAAATCGGTTCAGTAGGAAGGAGTTTGGATAAAATTCATATCTGCCTATTAATATGATATGAAAATGGTGTTTTTGTTAAGCTGGCTGTAAGAGAAGTGAAATTTTAAGCAATTTTGACGAAAAACGTGGTATGCCATCTTATAGAATTTTGTAAAAGAAGCCTAGATATGAAAATAAAACAGCAACGGTCGAGGAAAGTTTTCGAGAAAAGCGTGTTTTTATGAAGTTGGCTATAAGTAAAATACCCTTTTAAAACAGTTCTGGTCAAAAACGTTGTATGCCATCTCATAGGGTTTAAAAAGGCTTGCTCTAATATAAAATTTAATAAAAATCGTTGGAGCCGTTTTCGAATAAATTGGCTCCAACTGCTCGATTTCGCGAAAAATACCGTTATACTAACTTTTGGCCAAAAATGTGATACAGTTCCTGATCGAATTTGAGACGTTTAATCTTATGTGAAAATTTTAATGAAATCGTTGAAGGCGTTTTCAAGCAAATCGGCTTTTAGTCACCTTGGTCCTAAGTACCGTTGTATCATACTTAGACCAAAACGTTGTACGCCATCATGTTGCATTACTTCGTACTAGTCCGAATATTAAATTTGAACTAAATCATTGGAGCCGTTTTCCTACAAATCGACTTTTTGTCAAATTGGTTTTCGAGAAAATCCCTTGAAATCGGCCTTAAGTAAACTACCCTTAATTTTGAGGTTAGAATGAAAATTCCGATTTCGCCTCTAGGGATTAACACACAGACCCTACATATGAAGTTTGATCTAAATCCATCCACTCGTTTAGGCTGTAGCCTCGTGCACAGACAGACAGACAGACAGACGGCATTGGCGGACCTACTTTTTTGGACTTCTCTTTATAGTAATGTCAAGTTTGATTAAAATCTCGAGTTCCAAATTTTGCACGAATACAATACTTGCCCTATAGGTATAGGTGCAAGTAAAAATAATTTAAAAAGCGTAGATGGGTTTGTAAAATAACTACAAATAATCATATTTTGAAATATCTTTATAAATAAAAGACGTATCGTAGTGTATGTAAATATTAATATCTCACGAACGAACAATTCAATAGTTTTTCTTTTCTCTGTATTTTAGAGAGCAGGAATACATATGTTGTACTAGAAGTATTTATTTGGTATACAATAGAGTTTCTAATTCTAAAATAAGTTCAAAATTCAATTCATTTTGAAGCACAACAAATTTCAATAGATCCTGTGGGTTAAACCTCCCTACACACCTACGAGTATGTGTGTAGATCTAAACGAATCATCAAATTACATATATATTTTTAACTTTTTTGAAACTTGGAATGTTTTAAGGAATCTTAAATAATTAAGACAAAAAGTTAATATGTAGTCATTAACATAATTATGTAAATACTTTGTTCTTTTACTGGTGCAGATTAATATGAAAGTCACTTGTAACTGAGTGACAGCTCGAATATTAGCGAATATTCTTCACTGTGCGAGTAAAGAGTATAAACGCAGAAGGAGGGAGAAAAGGATCCTGCGTCTTCCAACTCCCGCGGTAGGAACAACACCCAGATTATTTTTTTTAGAAAACTCATGCAACTGGCAGTAGGTTTCAAACATAAAACGCAGTCTCTTTAAAACAGTAAATCAGGAAATCTATTCAGGAAATAGTAAACGGATTGAAGGAGCATTTACAGTAGCTGTTTAATGGACATCGGCCTGATACAACCTGAATCCAGTCAATCAAGAAAAAAGCTGAGGAACGACAAAGCCGCTGGCTTTTTCCCCAATGGTGATTGGAGTACCCAAATCATAAATCAAGTATGGGTGGATAAAGCTCTCCTCAGCCCTATATGCTGAAAGGCGATCCTATGACTTGTAAGAACTATCGAGGTACTCAAACTTTAGATGAAAGGCAAAAACTCTTTACAGGCCGAGAGTCCGTTAAGTAAGTAAGTAATAGAAATTAATATTTCTGTTCAATAATAACTAAAATAACAATATACATATATATGTAATATAATAATTTATAAGTATGTATAAACTATAAGTAAAATATCGTTTTTAACAATTTGGCCAGGCAACATGGAATATCTGATTGCGCAAACTAACTCAAATGAAATTTAAAACAAAATGATTAGAGTAGTTTCGAGAAAATCGTCTTTTTCGAAAATTGGCCCTAAATAAAGCACCATTAAAATTAGGTCTACAACAAAATTTTCAATCTCGCCTCTAGGGATCATTCAGTAGGCTCTGGATAAGAAGTTTAATCCAAATCCGCTCACCCATTCATACTGTAAACTTATGCACAAATCTGCCTATTTGGCACTGGCAGAGTCTTGTCGATTTTTTTATCATAGCACCGAGTTTGCTAAAAGTACACGTGTACATGTATGTATATGCTCAACAAAAATGAAGAGAATTTTCAATATTTATTTCTAAAAGTAACCTTAATTACCAACGAATCGTGAATATTCGCGTCCATAAAACATTTTGTTGAGTGTCCAAATTTCTAAAACATATGTATGTACGTGCGGGGGCAGTATCAGACGGAAGACATTAGTCCCGTCTTTTACTTATATATGTAAGGCGTTGTATAATTTGTTTTGCACTCAGAAAGAAGTTCAAGCTGAAATATACATACCACACATGAAATGAAAAAAAAAAAACTATAGCATTAACAAGAAATGAGATTCTAAAGAAACATAAAGCAAAATGTGTTCTACTTTTTAAATATCCCAATAAAGCTGACTAAAATATTCTTACTGAAAACAAATAATGATTACATTTAAAATTATTATTCGATAGTTCTTTAAATTTGGAGATATTTACCCTCTATATATGTATATTAACAACTATTTTATTTAATCACGACTATAGCATATAAATATACTTATTCATAGTTTTTTAATCTACTTATTGTATAATTTTTGGCCACAAATGTACAAACTACATACTTATATGTGAAAAATCAATTAAAGCTGTTCTCTATCAAGTAAATCATTACTTCTGAACCGTTGCTTAAAGCCAAATGGGGCCGATATTTTGTTCAATCAAGTCTACCACGTCATTCCGGTGGATTTCTTTAAGTATACGTATTAAATCGTGCATATTTTTTTCATTATTACTTCTACATTCCCAAAGATTAAGAATATTTTCTGTGGGGTTAGGCCTCGATGCACCAAATTCAATATATTCTAGCAAATTTAATTTATTGGATAGAGAGCGCCAGTCATTTTTATCAGCACGCAGTGGATCAAGTGTAACACATAATATATTCTTTATTTCCCGCGGTATCTTGAACTCTGGGTATAATTCGTTAGTAAAACCACCACGCTTGTTTATCGAAACAACTTGTCTCTCATTTTCAGGACTAGTTGGAGAATGACTTGAACTTTGAGGAACAGAAAATGTATAAAACTCAAATCCACTATTTGCCTGAAAAAATTCAATTTCTAAACTTATGTCCATAAAATTCGATTCTTTTCTTCTTAAACTGAATTCGCAATGCAATATAGAATTATTGCTAAGAATGTGATTATAGGGTATTACTTGTTCCTGCAAGTGACTAAGAGCTTCCCATTCACCCGCACAACGTATTCGGATATTTAGATCACGTTCATTTAAACTAAATGGAAATGTATCACTCTCACCCATAAATGTTCCCCCAAGTTGGGATTCAATACGGGAACAAATTTCACGACTATTTGGAAAGTCTTTTACAATGTAAACACGTAAACTACCTACAGCACAGTTTGGTGCTACCTGACCAAAAGCCAATAATTTCATTTCAATTGATAAATTCCCTAAGCTGAGATCTGGTTGTGCTAGGATAGCAAATCGACCCATGCGTTCTGTCATTATATATGCAAAACGCTTATCAACTTTAATAAAGAATTTCGAAACTTTCGTACTAACACCTACTTTTGTTATTGTTTCCCACTTAACATTTATATCGTTATGGCTTGCCTCGGAGCTATACACGCTTATATTCCATAAAGAAGGGTCAGTCAAGCAATGAGGAATTTTTAATATACACGGCTTAAGAAAATTAAATTTAACAGGTGTGCATGATACTATAGTGCTGGTAATAAGCATTGAGTCGAAAGATTTCACATTAATTCTTGAGAATTCCTCTCCTAGAACAGCTACAGAAATGCCTTTTTTATCGTAGTTGCCTAACGCAAATTCTGGGACGTAAAGCGAAACTCTTCCATCGTACAGTCTTAAATAACCGCCAGTCTCATTAAATACATCTTTAATTGAACTTATTTTGCAAGATCTTTTCGATGTAGAGAGGTATTGTTGTTTCGATGTAAAATCATAATCTGTCGAATCGGCTGGAAGTATAATATATATACATACATATATATATAAAATTAATAAGATTGGATTAGTTATAGTCGCTTACATGTACAAGTGGAGGTATCTGCAGTATCACTAATGTAATCAACACTAATGCCATCAATTGGGTTCGTATAACTAAAATAATTACTAATTAGAAATCATTTTATATGATGTTCTTTATATGACTACTTACTTTGCAGATAAATTGGGAACATCATAGTGATGTTCAGACATTGCTTGTTCACCGCTCAGTGAAGATTGGCCAGGATTCGCATAGTCGTAGTTAACATTTCCATCTGCCACATAGTTTCTGTGAATAATTTTTTTGTCGCTATTTCCTATGTATTTTGACTCAAGAACTGTAAATTTCAATAAGTTATATTCGAACTCTTTTATTATTTATCTATAAATGTATATTACCTGTACGAGCAATATTATAATCTGGACTGTTTGCTATTCCACGTTTGGCACAGCACATTACAGCAACACCAAAAACAATGCACACAGCTGCTATAAAAGCAAGACCTAAGTATAACGCCCAATCGGAATCTGAAATGATTAATTTATCATTATTGAAAAAATAATTATCGTACGGTCATTTGCGAATCAGTCATCACTATGGCTAATTGGTTAATGCGTCAGATACTGAGCGGGAGTTTTGAAATTCGACTTCCAACCAAATCCAAAGATGTTTTTTCACTCTATCGGCTTTAAATATTTAATTTTTTTTGTTTGTATCTGCAGGTCTAGATGTAATATCTATTCTGTTATCGCAAATTTAAAATAAATTAGCCGTATACATACAGAAACATCTGATCTTAAGAATAATCTTATATCTCTTCGTCTGTTTAATGAATTCATTTGTAGGTTTGGTTTTACTATTTATATTTGATTAACAATAAGGACATTTTTGGACAATTGAGTGAACATGATTTGTCTTAAATAAATTCATTATGCCGCTGTATAAATATACAAATTCATTAAGCACTTGCTCTGAATTATTTTATGACATGTGACTGCCCTGAACTAGATTTATGATGTTCTAATGAATTATTGTTCTTACAGCAGTGTCCTGTAGAGAATTGGAACAAACACACAATGTGTTTACGTTCATTAGATTAGGCATGGAACAAAACTTATCCCATTAACATTTTTCTTCAAGCGAACAGTTCTTAAATTATAGGTTATCTAAAACAATTTAATGCTCACTATAGCATAAACAGATAAAGGAAAAAAGGCTTACAATTATGCTCGCTATAAATCAAACACATCAGTTGCTTACACTCACCACTTTTTCCTATGCGGCAAAGTTCCCCTCTGCATTCCGCTGTTTGGAAATCTTTTCCGGAACACAATGATTTCACGAAGCCATTGTTGAGAGAGTGTGCACCGCCACTATCCATTAAAGCATCATCCACAGAATGAGTAATACATTTCCTGCGACGTACTTGTATACAGTCAGCAGAGCATGAACTCCATTCACCCCAAGTCGACCATCGTCCTGCTGAGATATTCCAAAGACACAATACATTTTTCTATTGCAAAATTTTATTATAAAAAGTAAAGTAAGTTTTACTTATAAGTAATGTTTTAAATATTAATATGTATGTATATATGTACATACTCACCGGCAAATATATCAGGGCTATCTGAGTTTATGATGTGAATATCTTCTATAAATTAAAAAAATGATTGAATGATTTGCAAAAGTAAATTGCTTAAAGTATATATTAAGGAAAAAATAATAGTAGGATCGAATGTGGTACATATGCATATATTTTAAAGACAGCTGACGTAATCCAGTACTCTATTTAAACCTGGATATGATTGTGAGCGAATGAATTGCATATAAGATAATTGTAGGTGTCATGGGTCTCATTGAGCTGTCACACCGATTATTTGTTTGTGTAGTGTAAGCGAGCAATAGCCTCGGATAAGGATGATCTAACTATTGACAACCAAAAGCACCTTTTAGAATTTTTTTTAAATCAGAATAAACAATTATTAAGGCTAAGAGGGTAGGTATTAAATTATTGCGATTACATTAAACTAATTTTGCGGTATTTTAATAATAACACACATTGCAAATTAATTCATCAATTAACATTCAAAAGTACTTCATTTATCATACAGAGCTGATCAAAATAATAGGGAATTTCACTGCCAATCGCTATTTTTCTTCCTTTGCCATTTTTTCAACTTCTTTACGAACAGTACGGTACTTATACCGTTATTTAGACAGTTGCATTATCTTTCGTTTGATAGTATTTTAGTCAATTAATCATTTGTGTAATTGATGCTCCGCTGCAAAATATAAAACAAGTGTTTTCTAGGCTGTTCAACATAATAGGGTACTTCGTTTGTTTGTTGATATTTTTATTAAAAAGCAGTGAAAATGTAACTATTTCTTATTCTGTACGTGAAAACTGTACGTAATTTTACAAATGCTTTTGTGAATTTTTTAAAAGATGGGACGTAATAGGCATTGGTCACATGAAGAAGGTCGCGGTATAAAAAAAAAAATCCGAGACGAAGGAAAGACTTAAAAATGTATTGCAAACGCATTAGAAAGGTCCATCAACTTCGTTTTCAATGCACTTTCAAAAATCCCAGCACAAGAAACAAGAGGTGGGCCGAGAAATACGACTCTTACTGAGGATTCTCATATTGTGCTACTAGCCAAAAAAAACCCCTTCTTATCATCAAGAGCAATTGCCGCTGACCTTGGTAGCATAGTGAGTGCCCCAACTGTTTGAAGAAGGCTCCTGCAAAATGACCTACCTGGAAGAATCGCTCGGAAAGTTACACTGCTAAGCAGAAGAAACATACGAGCCAGAAAGGATTTTGCATCGACTTTTAGAACCCACTCCAAAGTGATGTTTGGTAAAATTCTCTGGAGTGATGAAACCAAAATAAATTCATTTGGTTCTGACAGTGAGAGAAATGTTCGGCAGTCTTACGGAAAATATTTTCTTTTCCGGTTTACAAAAAAACTGCTGAGCAAAATATGCCGTTAAGATGGCACTTCCAACATGAAAATGATCCCAAGCACTCATCGAAATTGGTGAGCAATCATCAAGCTACGGTGTTACCATGGCCTTCTAAGTCCCCCGATATCAATCCTATTGAGAATTTATGGGCGGAACTGAACTCAGCTATGGGCTGCAATTGAAAGTCATTGGAAGGCCATTCCTGTGAGTAAGTGCCAAAAACTCATAGATTCCATGCTTGGTCGAATAAATGCTGTCCTTAAGAACAAAGGTGGTCATTCCAGACATTAATCTTTTAACATTTACGTTTTATGTGAAAGATACTAACAACCTTTTACAAATATTTAACCTTATTTTATTATTTTTAGAAAAAACGAATATATACATACTTTGAATTTCCCTATTATTTTGAACAGCATAATTTGCAGTAACATAATTTCAGTAACATAATGAAAAAACAATAAGAAAAATAAAAAAGAATTAAGTGATATATATTCAAAACTGTGTGTTTTAATTAACTGTGAAATTTGTTCATCAAGCCTTTTTTATTCTCCTCATTTCATACATGCTCGATACTAAAATATTTACTACGAACATTTTGGCACAGCCACGCATAACCGAGAAACAGACAAGTATGATCCCTTCTAACGAGATCCGACCAATTCATCGACGATAAACGAACATCCAATGAATTATTCGAAAAACCGACCATTCTCCAGCTTACGCATTCATTTCTTCACAGTGCGAAGTCTTAGTCTATCCCTTTCTGACATGAGCAGAATTTTATTTTGAGTTTCTTTGTCGAACATCCATTCGCTTATGAGGAAAATAAACCGAGATTTTTCGGCTTTTTTGGATAAACATCTGATGGGTTGAGCAAATTTAACTGCAACCAATTGTCTGGAGAAGGGACTTTAGTGATTGAAAGTGGAAGTGGTGGAGTTGAAGAAGACATGTTTTCGTTCGAGAGAGGGTTTTTTATGGTATATAGACAAAATAAAGTGCACGACTGGGTCGTACGTACTTGCACCGTAATGCTATAAGTGTATAATTTTATCAGGATTAAAGTCCAAGTCTTGATCTTCCCAGTAAAGTAGGCGTCGCATTCCGCGTTTCGATAGAATAATAGTCATAACATTGTAGGAGTTTACCCACACCTTTTAAAAATGGGCGTGGCCAGATAAGGTGTTTGAATGAATTATAGAAAATTGTAACACCTATTGCTTTGCTTAAATAATAATTTCTAGTAAAAATTTTGAAAAATTTGGTATGCCATTATTTTGCACTCGTCTTATAACCTACAAATAATAATTTTTAGCCCAATCGCCGAACAATTACCCGAGAAACAGCTAATTTTCAATATTACCGTTATTCGAATTTTTCGTGAAAAACGTGGTATGCCACCTCATAGCATATGCCCAAACTAACCCACACATCAAATTTTATCGAAATCGTTAGAGCCGTTTTCGAGAAAATCCATTTTAACTGAAATCGGCCCTAAGTAAACTACCCTTAATTTTGAGGTTAGAATCCAAATTCAAATTTCGCCTCTAGGGAATATCCCACAGACCCTATATATGAAGTTTAAAGTAAATCCGTCCAGACGTTTAGGCTGTAGTCGAATATACAGACAGACAGACGGAATTGCCGGACCTACTTTTTTTGACTTCTCCATCATAGTACGTCAAGTTTGATTAAAATCTTGAGCTCGATTTTTTTCACGATTGCAATACTTGCCCTATATGTAGGTAGGTGCAAGTAAAAATAAGCCAAAGGAAATAGGGTTATTGGGTGATGTAGAGGATCGAACGCCGTTTGAAGTTTGTTCTAAGCTTGTTGCGTATAATTTCTTTTAATATGAAATGACATTTACAGTTCGATTCCAATAACTTGTCAATTTTTAAGGTGCGTGGAGAAAGGAATGATAAATTTGTGTTTCTCTTAATTCTTGTGAATTCCCGTAAACTCACCATGAAAATTTAAAATACACAAATCCCTGATACGAATTTCGATAATGTTCGCCCGTGTACACGTTTAAGAATACTCCTCGGCACATTATTCGTATGCACGAATTTGTCCTTAATTTTCGGCTATATTTTCGTTTTCTTTACCATTAGGATGCAATTTAAGCAGTTAATAAAACGTTGTGCGACAAAATTTTAAATACGGATGTCTTTTTTATAGAGGCGGAGAACTTTAAATCAAAATAAAACATAAGATGTTTCATTACAATAAGAATGAAATAAGAATAAGAAGAAGTACTCTTATAGAAATTTAAAATACGTAACTCAAATATTTTTTAAAAGAAGTTTAGCTGAATCAATATCTTAATTCTGGGTTTCGAATAAACACAGTAGTAAGTTTTAAATAAAAAAATTCTTAAAATTTTGTCCGGCTTCCCTCTCTTAAAATTTCACCACACGCCACTGGTAGCTATATATGGAGCTCAGGAGAATAAAAGAAAACTTCAAGATCTATAAATTTGGTTCAATATACATATGTATGTATTCTTTCGATTTCTACTAAAAATGTTTGCTTTCAATTAATCAATCTTACATGTAGTTTTTGGACTTTACATAGCGCCAGAGGAAAAAAATTTCGGTCCGAAACGCGAAATTAACTGTTCTCGCAATAAAGCGTGGGAAGTAGCCCCGTCTTCTTGATATAAAATGTACTGAAGATCACGGGCTTCAATTTGAATAGCGCGATAACGGGCGCCATTGACAATTCTGGCCGACCTCGTTTTTGAATAAATATGGATCGATGATCTCAGCAGCCCATAAACCACACACCGCAGCTCTTCTTCGGGTTGCTCTTCAGCCTAAATATGTCAATTTTGCTTATTGAAGTACTCATTAAAATTTAATTTTTACTTGCACCTACCTATAGGGCAAGTATTGCAATCGTGAAAAAAATCGAACTCGAGATTTTAATCAAACTTGACATTACTATGATGGAGAAGTCCAAAAAAGTAGGTACGCCAATTCCGTCTGTCTGTCAGTCAGTCTGTCTGTCTGTCTGTATATTCGACTACAGCCTAAACGGCTGGACGGATTTACTTTAAACTTCATATATAGGGTCTGTGGGATATTCCCTAGAGGCGAAATTTGAATTTGGATTCTAACCTCAAAATTAAGGGTAGTTTACTTAGGGCCGATTTCAGTTAAAATGGATTTTCTCGAAAACGGCTCTAACGATTTCGATAAAATTTGATGTATGGGTTAGTTTGGGCATATGCTATGAGGTGGCATACCACGTTTTTTTTTTTTACGAAAAATTCGAATAACGGTAATATTGAAAATCAGCTGTTTCTCGGGTATTTGTTCGGCGATTGGGCTAAAAATTATTATTTGTAGGTTATAAGACAAGTGCAAAATAATAGCATACCAAATTTTGGAATGCCACGCCCACTTTATAAAACTTATTTTTTTTTTCATAATTTGTACTAGAAATTGAGAAAAAATTATTTAAGCAAAGTAATAGGCCTTAAAATTTTCTATAATTTACCCAAAGGTCTCATATAGCTCCGCCCACTTTTTATGGGCGTTTTTATAAAAACAAAATCTTATGAAAACTCCTACAATGTTAGGACTATTATTCCATCGAAACGCAAAATGCCACGCCTACTTTACTGGGAAAAACAAGACTTGGACCTCAATTCTGTTAAATTTTTGCACTTATAGCATTACAGTGCAAGTACGTACGACCCAGTCGTCCACTTTATTTTGACTTTATGTAGACCATAAGTTGCGGTAAAAGCACGAAACACATTCTTCGTAGAGTGCTGATTTTCGTAAAACAGCTGAATAATTTGTACACCCTGTGCCAGGTTACGTCTTTCCATGATGAAATGTCAAATAATATTGAACAAAAATACAATGACAGGTTAACAGAAAATGAATGACCCTTTACTTTGCCTTTGTCACACAATCGTCATATTTATGTATGTAAATATACATATATGTATGTGTTTTCCGGGGGCCGTGACTCAAGTGTTTAGTACATTGGACTACGAAGCAAGGAGTTCGAGGTTAGAAGTTCGAATTCCACCCCAAACACTTAAACATTTTTTTTAAACATCCGAGGGTATAACTTCTCAAACAAAAAATTTCCCTTCGGCACGGCACTAAACAGTAGGCCGCTTCTATTCGTGTTAAGAATATAACACGCACAACACGAATGATTGCGCCAAACTAGGATCTGTGTTCCATAGACCTGTTGCGCTAAAAGTTTGTATTTTTTTGAATTTTGTATGTTTGTATAACTATTAGTATTTAATATATAATTAATCGCACATATATTCATCCATATGTACATGCATACGCATACATATATGTAGGTATGTAAACAAATCAGAAAACTTTTCTTCTATAAAGTATAATTCGATATACTCGTACATATGTATGTATGTTGTACTTATTGCTAGACTCTATAAAAATAGTTTGTAGAAATGTTAGTTTATTTACAAATATATTTACCAGGACAATTTAAGCAATCTGAAGATTTTTGAATCTGTGCACCGCTGCAAGTTATTCCTCCATTCAATGGAACAGGATTGTTGCAGATTCTCGTCCTTTTTCGTCCCTGACTTAGCTTTCCTAAGCACTTGCATTCTTTCCATGGACTCCACAAGCTCCAACCTCCGTTCACTAATAATAACAATTGAAAAAAAATACTTTACATAAATAGAAACAACTAAGACCTACTAAATATTCTAGTGATATTCCAAAAAGAGAACACTCGTTTTTTCCGTTGAAGGAAATATTAATGAAATAATTGCCAAAAGCAACAAAGTCAATCACATTCTTTATGCAGATGACCTAGTTTTGTTATCGAAATGCAATGATATAACACGCACCCAGGATAAATTTCAAAACATCCTTACGGAGCTTAATACCTGGTGTACCTACTCTGGGTCCATAATATCCGCAACTAAAAGCAAACATCTTCATATCTGTAGAAAAACGAGTTGCAATAGTTTTGTCATTAATTTCATAAATCTAGAAATACCCAATGTAAATGCTTTAAAGATTCTAGGAATATTATTCGATGATAAATTTAATTTTAAGAAACACTGTATAGATTTAAAAAACAAACTAGCTACCAGACTTAATATTATAAGATTCTTAGCCTCCGAAAATAGTTTTGTCCATACTAATACTCTAATCCACGTAACAAAATCAATTATTTTATCAAAAATCGACTACGGATTGGGAATCTATGGTAAATGTTCAAAGTCAACACTGCAGCTGATTAAGCCCTCCTACCATGCTGCTATACGATCGAGCTTACATGCCTTTAGAACAACACCTATATTAAATATCCTCGCTGAGTCTGGACTCCTATCTATCGAGGATCGTCGAGATATTCTAACATCAAACCTCGCTCCGAAAATCTGCGAATCCCACAAAACCCCTATAATTGATGACGCCAAAAAAATCCTTAAGCGCAACAGAACTCCTAAATGCCCTTCGACTGCATTCAACGCACTGGCCTCAGTGAAAATAGCTGGTCTACACCCTGTCCTCACAACCCCGCTCGAAGTCATCAACATAAGGCTATCCAAACTAAAAAAAGAATCTACCCCTAAAGAAAAGTATATTCAACTGTTTCATGAAATCATCAACACCTACAGCGACAACTCGTGGGACATAATATACACTGACGGTTCTAAAAGCGAGATTGGTACTGGATTTGCAGTGGTCGCCTCAAATGGCAGGGTGCTCTCCGCCGAGAAACTCCCAGACTACTTCTCAATATTCTCCGCAGAAGCTTTAGCGATCCTCAAGGCAACGGAAGCTGCAAAATCATCGGGTAGAAGCACCCTCATTTGCACCGACAGCCTCTCTACGGTTAATGCAATCCGGAACATCAACAACCGCACCTCAATCATCACAAAAATTCGGGATAACATCATCCGAAACTCACCGTACCTCCTTGTAGTCTGGATTCCTGGCCATTCGGGCATTCGCGGCAATGAACTAGCAGACATCGAAGCCCGTAATATCACCACACAACCAAACACAACATTGCACCCACCATCGAAAAAAGACCTCATCAAGCGACTTAACACATACTGGCATTTGAGGAGAAAACATTCTTGGAGAGAATACACACACCACTACTCCAAGATTAATCCAACCGGCGTATCTTTCTCCTACCCAACAAACACCTCCTGCAAAATGAACAGGTGTTTCTTGAGGCTGAGACTCGAGCATACTCAATTGACACACAGTCATCTCCTCATGAGCATCTAATACTCGTTTGCCCTGTAGTCAATCATCACTGTAACAACTTATTTCACAAAAAACTCTTAGACCTATTACTAACCCCCTCTTCCCAAAATATTAAAGACGTCTACAAATTACTATTAACCCTTAAACTCGATAATTCCATCTAACTAAAACAAACATGTACCTTAAATCTAGCCGATAGCCCGGTAGCTAGTGCTGTACCCTAGATATTAAGATGTAAATTTATTTATGTATGTTCTTACAAGCATCTACCATAAATACATATATAGAATATATAAACGTACATATTAAAAAAATATGTATTTGGCGCGACAGGTGTATGGGACAACGGGCCTAGCTCCTTAAAACCATTTGTGTTGTGTGTCGAATGGAAGGGTCCTAATGTTTTATCCCAAGGACAATTTGTTATTTGAGAAGCTTTCTCAAAGAAAAATAACAGCACAAAAATAACAGTCAACGATGGCGTCACAGCATCAAACGAAAGCAGGAAGAACACTTTAAATGCGATTTTCAAAAATAAGTTAGGTTTTTCAAAAAGGCACGATAGCGGATGAACGCTTAATGGGCCAACGACAGTGCTCACATCCCCGAATCGGGTTACTGACATAGGTTTTTCAACCGGGCTCTTGTCCTATTAGTTTCTAACAAAGGAACTGACTCTCCAGATTGGGGAGTTATGTATGAAAGAGACACAAGCCTCGTACCATGAATTGAGACTATGCACCATGCAAAAGCCGCCTCTGATGTATTAAATCATAGATTTAATAAAATTCACTTAGATGTAGCCTTTATCCAGGAACCTTATATGCACAAGGATCAGATAAAGGGACTCTCAGGCAAGTTACTTTACGACTCCGTAAATGAATGAAGACTTAAAGCTTGTATTATAATAAACCAAAATATGAAAGCTATTCCAATTCCAGAATTCACTAAAAAGGAGATGGCAGCGGCAATAACTGAGCTACCAACTAAAGACGGTAAGTCAGATCCGGTGTTATACTCAACTTACCTGGCGAGCGACTCCTCTGACCTGGACTTTCTGTCATTGCAAGAATTTATAGACTACCGTGAATGCTCATTATACAACGTCGGGAAGCTCAAGCATCAACAAAAGAGATGAGTCACTTCTAGAACTTCTTTCTATGAACAGAATCAATGAAGAAGTCTTTGACTTCACCCTATGTACCCCATTTATAAAAAAAACTTCATAAGGAACTGACATGTTTCAACTGAAACATTTATGTGTGACCATCATCAAATAGTTTTCAAAATTGCCGTCTCTTATAGACAGCCAAGATCCACATATTGCCTAGAACTCATGGCAATGGGTGAAGAAAAAACGCAAGGAGCTAGGCGAGAGAGGGGGAGGTGCTCTGGATACAGACGGCAGCGGACGAACTCCCTAGGTGGAATCAACGCTGCCGTCTACCAGTTCCAGTCGAGCTACTAGTCGAGCTCCTAGTGATGAACCCTTAACGGGCCAACGGCAGAGCACGCCCGAAGCGAAATACTGACTCCGAAATATCCGGCCACGTGTCGTAAATGGAATTGGCCCTCAAGGTTGGGGGTTGTGCGTCAGGTAACTTGACTACCACGGACAAAATCGGTAGTTACTAAGCGACCAATAGCCTCGGATAAGGATGACCCTACTGTTAACGACCCCAGCAAACGAAACAAGGACAACGATCTTCATTGTCCTAAGGACGATTTTAACGCTAAGATAGGGAAAGGAGGCCATCTTTGGTAGGACAATTGGAAAACATAGCCTACACGACACCACGTCTGGTAACGGACTTAGGCTTATTGACTTTGCATCTCAATATTCATAAGGTGACATGGCGATCTCCTGATCATGAAACGGTCAACCAGATTGATCACATTGCGATCGACGCAAGGCATGCCTCCAGTATTTTGGATGTCCGAATCTTCCGAGCAGCTAACATCGACTCGGAGATCATTACCTTGCTGCAGCTAAGGTACGAATGCGGATTTCCCAAACGCCACAACAGAGAAGAAGATTTAACGTCAAAAAGCCTGCCAGAACCTTTGCCGATCGCGTCTCCCGAAATCTCCTTTACTTTCAAAGACCATCATAGTTGGTAACGATCTCCCTGAGACCTTTGATGTCAAAAAAGGGTTTAGACAAGGTGACGCGCTGTAATGTGATTTTTTTAACAAAAATAAATCAGGGCAAAACAAAGTATATGCTGTCAACGAGGAGGGACACACAACATCGACGAATTGGACAGAACGTCACAATCGACAACTACAACTTTGAGGTAGTAAGGGACTTCATCTACCTCGCCTCTACTATAATCTCGGAAAACAACACCTCAGTAGAAATAAGACGAAGAATAACTATTGCCAATCGCTATTTCTTTGGGCTAAGAAGGCAATTAAGTAGCAGAGCCCTATCCCTGAGCTCTAAACCCTGATCATCCCAGTCCTCCTTTATGGCGCTGAAGCATGGACTCTGTCTAAAGCGGATGAAGAGATCCCCAATCGTTTCGAGAGAAAGATTCTTCGTCTTATTTTCGGTCCCGTTTGCGTTGACGGGCTTTAGAGGAGAAGATTCAACGACAAACTATACAAGCTGTACAGCGACATGGACCTAGTCAGAAAATGCGCATCAGTCGTTTAAAATGGCTAGGACACGTAGAGCGAATGGACACCAATGCTCCGGCCCGTAGAGTCTTCGAAGGGAAACGAAAACCCGAAGGGAGAACGCAGCAGAGGGAAGTCCTCGCCTTAGGTAGCGCACACGAAGGGGACTTCAACCGACTTGGAGTGCGCAGCTGGAAGCAGTTAGTTAAGGACCGGGCTAACTGGAGAGGCTTGTTGGTTGAGGTTGTAGCGCCACCTAAGTAAGTAAGTACATCATGACGGAACCACCACCATGCTTGACAGTTGCTATAAGATTTTCTTTATTAAGGCTGGTTATTACAATTCATCAGCAATTGTTACCCTATTCCAGGAATTCAGACTATGATATATGTACATATGTATGTGCTTTTCAGCGAATTTTACCCGCTTTTTCCGATTCTCAGTGGAATTTTGCCATTATACCCATGTCTGCTGGTAACCCTTCCTACAGTTTCTGCACTAAGTACCTGTTTCACATGATTCAATCAATAGAGAAAACGATTGAGCCATGTCCGTCCGTCCGTCCGTATGTCACCAGTTATGGGCTAGGAGGATGAAATTTCATATCTGGGTTTCTAAAAGGTAAGAAGCAGTACAAGTGTAAACAAATTTGAAATCCGCCCACTGTCACGTCCACTTTTTCATAACTTCACTATTTTGTATGAAATTGAAAAAAATTACTAAGACAAAATATTTAGATATTCGAATACTCTACAATTCATCCATACATGAATTTCAGTCACCCCCCTTTATAAGAGGGTTTTCATCAAAAAACCGATTTTGATGAAATTTTGCATCAACAAACATTCAAGGATATGTTGAAAAAATAGCGTTCGGGCTACATAATAGGGATGGGGTATTATACGTTCCGTTCCAGATAGATTATAGCTTTTGTAAGGTAACGTTCATATTGCTCGTTTAGATCTATTAGAGCTGTTCTATTATATATAGAATAAAATCTTTATTAGATTCTTTTTTAAAATAAAAGAAAAGTTAAATAAAATTAAAAGTATTTATTCTTGCTTCTTCACGAGTTGACTCCCAACTCTCAACTAAAAACTATACATCTTCTTTCTTAAATTATACCTCGGTAGATAAAGAACGAAAAGAGGACAGATATGATTACTTTGCATAATGCGAAAGACGCTTGTGTTTACACAAGTGGCTTTGTGGTCCGAGTGCGGATAGAAGTGATTAATCTGCAAAAGCATGTGTGGTCCGATTGGACTTAAGCGAAATAAAAATAATTATGTGCGCAGTTGGGATCTGTTTACCAGAACTGCTGATTAGAATATATGAACTCTTTCTAGGAGTTCATAATTAGGGTGGTCTGTTATGTCACTATAGTAGTGCCATATTTCATTAAAATCTCAAGTTCAAAATTGTTTACAGAACCAATAGAATATAAGGAAAGCTAAACTATAATATAAGGAAAACTAAACTATAATAAAAGTAAAACTAAACTTACCATAAACAATTAATACAGCCGAATCGGATATCCTCTTGCCAGCAATATTGTCAGCATAACATGTGTAGTTTGCCATATCCTTTGATATAATTGAAAATAAAAATTCAGTTCCTGAACACAAAACTGATGCCAAATAACATACATATATATGTATGTGCATACATACGTAGCTAATTAACACTAAATATTTGAAAACAATAATCGAAAATGAATTTAAACACCAAAAATGCAACAGAAATAATTGCAATGAATTAGGCATTGAGTTCTATTTGGACTTGTTTATACATATGTGTATGCATAATATATACATACATAAATGTACATACATACATATGTACATAATAATAATTTAAAACTTACTTGCAAGCTAACTTTATTAATCGTTAGGCTACCATCTGCCGTTATCTCAACACCGTCTACATCTACTACTGGAAAATCATTTTTATACCATGTAATAGTTGGAGGAGGTATTCCATTTGGTGGTTTACAATGTAGTTCTGCCCGTGAACCTAGTTCAATACGCAGCGATGTAGGCGAAGCAACAAATTGCTTTCGTATATCTAAAAAAAATACAAAGAAACAGTTAAGATATTTTTGTACTTATTGTACTTTTGTACTTATTTTTTTTGCCGCCTATTATGTTCAGGATAGTATACAAGATAATAAAAATGTATTTAATTATAAAAAAATTTTCAAGTTCGTACGTACTTGCACCGTAATGCTATAAGTGTACAATTTTATCAGGATTAAAGTCCAAGTCTTGCTCTTCCCAGTAAAGTAGACCTGGCATTCCGCGTTTCGATGCAATAATAGTCATAACATTGTAGGAGTTTACTCAATGTTTTATTTAAAAAAAAAACACCTTTAAAAAGTGGGCGTGGCCAGATAAGGTGTTTGAGTGAATAATAGAAAATGTTAACGCCTATTAATTTTTTTATAAAAGTGGGCGTGGCAATTCCAAAATTTGGTACGCCATTATTTTGACTTGTCTTATAACCTAGAATTATTAATTTTTAATTGAAAACAGCTGTTTCTAGGGTATTTGTTCGGCGATTGCGCTAAAAACTATTATTTGTAGGTCCTAAGACGAGTGCAAAATAATGGCATACCAAATTTTGGAATGCCACGCCCACTTTTATAAAACTTATTTATTTTCAAATTTTTTTCTAGAAATTGAGAAAAATTATTTAAGCAAAGTATAGGCCTTAAAATTTTCTATAATTCATCCAAAGGTCCTATATGGCCACGCCCACTTTTTAAGGGCGTTTTTATAAAAACAAAATCTTATCAAAACTTGTACAATGTTTGGGTTATTATTGCATCGAAACGCGGAATGCCACGCCCACTTTACTGGGAAGAGCAAGACTTGGGTATTAATCCTGATAAAATTGTACACTTATAGCATTACGGTGCAAGTACGTACGACCCAGTCGTGCACTTTATTTTTTATATAATTTGCGCGTGCCAAAGGGGTGGTTGTGCGGCTTATAATTGAATCCCTTTATTTGACAGTACGTCCGAAGTTAGACTTGAGGGTAAAATGATGTGCATTCGAAGCATGACGCGTGTTACATATGAAATTTTATAAACTGAGGCCAGAAGGGGTAAAATACTTCTTGGATCGTTTAAGCATTTTTGACGATGTGACATTATTTTACCAAAGTGAGAACTCGACGCTTTCAAGTACATGTGGAGACAAGACACTATGTGGTAGCGTAGAGTTCGCTGAAAATTCAACTGCTAGAACATTGGCCGCGTCTAAGGAGCTACATAACAGGTAGAATGTAATTGTAAATGAGCGTTAGGATGGCAGACGAGGCAGAATTTTTAATATTTTTGACTTGATTTTGATTTTTGTAAAATTGTTTGCCTTAATTTTTGGTCATGTAGAAATTTTACACTTCGAATATGAGCACTGCAGTCTATTCTTGCTTGTTTAAACTTCTTTCGATTTTGCTCAGATTTGTTGGCTTTATAAGACCGAAAGCTTACTTCTTTCAACCTGATAGCCTTTTCACAGATCTGGTTAAACCACGAGATTGCCTTAGGTTTAATTCCCTTTATTCTGTTAGGAATAAACGCATTCATACCCAAGAGAGTGGTGTCGGTAATCATATCGGCAGCGGCATCCACGACGCTATCGAGGAAGCATAGCGACCAGTTAAACTTACTAAAGAGTTGGGATTGAGACCGTCCCAGTTGGTTTTCTGGTAACGTCATAGTTATTAAAAATATATTAAAAAATATACGAGCTTCCCGTCTATGTTTTGCAAATGAACATGAAAATTGGACTCGGGTAATTTTTACAGATGAGTCCAAAATAAATCAACATCAATCAAATTTCTCAATACAAATTTCCACTTGGTTTTATGGTGTGGGGAAGCATTATCTATTACGGATGCAGTGAATTAATCTTCATTAATGGAACATTGAATTTTATTTATAATTAACAGTGATTACAATCAAGCGTGTTTTCAATCTAAAAACCAGCAAATTGTGTTTATTTCCAACAGAAATCTTAATTTCTTACCCATATTGACAAAAATCAATTAAAATAGGACTTCTGGCTTTCTGTGAGTTATATATGTACATACATATGTATCCAATTGTCAAACAAATATTTAATTCTACGAACTGGAATTCATTTAATTTAAGTCACAAATTACTCTTACACTTCTAAAATACTTTTTTACAACCGTACTATTGCCAACTCCGAGCTAAGAGAATGATAAGAAAAACACGTTAAAGTCTTGTTATGTGTTGATTCACATTTATCATATGCACGTACGGAATCCATCGGTTGTCGCTATTGAAATTAAAAAAATTATAGACAAATCCCATAACTAGGGGTATTCTTAAAAACAAGTAAAGAAAAAACGCACTTACAGAACACACACTTCAAAAAGTAGCGATAACTGTAGTACTTTCCCTTCTCAAATACCAAGACATGAAATTTCAGGGATCCTTCTAGCAGTACAGATGGACGGATAAACATCGATTTCACTTTGATACGATCAGATGACGATTATATAGAATGTACCTGCATACATATGTATGTATACACTTTGTAGTGTGTAAGTTGTAAAACGGTAAGTAATATTTTTTAAAGTATTTATATTTTTGCATATCCCGAATTATCCTCACATACTTATTTATCTTAATTAATAGACCTTAGGGGCGCCGTGGCTCAGTGGTTAGTGCGTTGGACTATGGAGCAAGGGGTTCGAGATCGAATCCCAGTCGGAGAACACCTAAAAAGTTTTTCACGGCCCCACCTCTCGCGAGCGTCTGACAAACATCCGAGAGTACAACTGTCCTGAGAAAACTTCTCAAATAACAATCTGCCCTTCGGATACGGCATTAAAAAGTAGGCCCCTTCCATTCGTGTAAAGAATATAACATGCACAACACGAAGCTAGGCCCCGGGTCCCATCGACCTGTAGCAGCGAAGTATTTTTTTTTTTTTTAATATACCTTAAGTTAGGTGCCACTTTATACATAGTTGAATATCATCAAAAGTATGTCCACACCAAAGAAATATTTCAGGAAACATTATTTAAAAAACATTTCTGAAATGTTTCACATTTGTTTAAAAACTTTTAAGAAACTTATCAAAAAACTATTTTAGAAATGTTTCTGAAATGTTTTTTTTGATGTGGACGCTTTGAGAAACAAGTCTGAAATATTTCTTTGTTTCCCATTTTATCTATCCAGTTTTGTAATTCAGGAGGTTTTTTTTCCTCGACCCTATATATGTACATATATATAGCTGATACCTGAAAGATCTATTGTATCTTAGGGTGTATCTTACCCTAAGGACGTACCACCTTCCTTTTTTTTTCTTATAATTTGCGGTTGCCAAAGGGGATATGAATACCCTTATATTGAATTCTTAGGGCGCGGGCGTTGGGAAAGGGGGGAAGAGGAACTGAGGAGGTACCGGTGCACGTTGGCTTTAAATGTTTGAAGGTTGTAGTGATGAGGAAATACAGAGCTTGGAAGATCATTCCACATATGTGTCGTTCGGCTTATAAACGAATCTCTACATTTGACAGTACCTCCGAAATTGGGCTTGAGGGCGAACTGATGTGCATTCATAGCGTCACGCGTATTGCGGGTGAAATTTTGAAGGGGAGGTATGCAACTGGCTATTTCGCTGGAGCATTTTTTGTGAAAAAAGCGGTAAAACAGAGAGAGACATGGTACATTTCTCTGATGTTCTAAAGGCGCTATGGAGTCTACAATGTCTTTAATGAAGGGAAGCACGTCCTTTGTCGCAGTTACTAATATCTGTTGGCAACCATGTTACCTTGCAGACAATGCGCCACCTCAACCAATGCAGAGCCGGGCATTTACAGAGAATGTGCTCAGATGATTCGCCTTCTATGCCTGGGCATGGATTGGATTAGGTTGAGGTATTTCAGGCCACAGTGACCTGTTAGAAAACTCACTAGCTTTCTTCATACTATCCTTGTCTAAACTAAGAATATCCTTGTAGGAATAAAGCTTGGTTAATCTTTTGGACTGACGTAACCCGGGAACATTTTCCTAATGGGTTAGACGAAGTTTATGTTTATGTTATGTATCACTTCATCTGCAGATTCGTTGCCTACAATCCTCTGATGACCTGGAACCCATCCAAGTACCAAACTATTATGTCTAGCAAGAGATTGTAGTGCATCGTAACAGCATTTAACTGCTGGACGACAGCGCTCTAAGAGCTGCCTGGCTATCTGAAGAGATATAAATTTTAGCCTTACTATGGTTTAACCTGGCGCAAATCTCAATGGCATGGAGTTCAGCCTGGAAAACCGTGGTACAAATTCCCATAGGTATCGAGACTTTGGTGTTGGCTCCAAAGACACCAGAGTCAATTTTTGATCCGTCCGTGAACCACAACAGACCCTGTCGAATCACCATTAGACCCGTCTTCACGGTTTAATACATTCACCTGAAATAACCTACCGAAACAGTATCACCTGACCATAATGTCGGGGACAGTGCAAAACATGTCTCTTTGTGGGATTGAGTCAAGAATTTTCAGGGGTCCCACGTGGTCACCTGCCCTTAACTTGTATTCCAGTAGTTACTGCGCATCTAGCAGCCGTTTTCCTAATGAAGATTTGTGGGGGTGTGAGTGCAACGATGGCTTTTAAAGCTTCCGTAGGACAGGTACGCACGGCACCTGAAATACCAACACAGGCTATTCCTTGTAGCTTTTGAAGCTTAGCTGCCGTTGTCCGTTCAAGTACTTTCGGCTACCATACGATGGCCGCGTACGTAATTATGAGCCACACAAACATTATATATGTATATCAAATGTATCATTTTTGGATTGAGACCCCAAGTTCTGCCATAAAGACGTCTATTAGTCCACATGGACTTGATATAAGAATTCCAGTTGAGCTGTGTGTCAAGGGTGACACCGCGATATTCACTGGAATAAGTTAATGTGGTGCCTTTTCTGGTGATAGGTCCCAGATTGACCACTCTTCTGTGAGTAAAAGGCACTAGTATGGTTTTGCTAGGATTCCACAAAACTTTTTTCGTTTCAAAAAGTTTTATTAACTGGATAATATCCTCGTTACACCACACTTTTCGCGACATTTTTTATCGTCAATACTTGAGAAACAGAAAGTTTTTTGGTCGAAATGGAGAACACAGAAACCTTACACAAACATTTCAGAAGTGTTTCGCGAAGCGTCTAGATCTAAATTAACTTTTTGAAACATTTTAAAAACATTTCAGAAATGTTTTTTTGTTTATGAAATGTTTCTGATTTTTTTTAAATGTTTCTAAAATGTTTCCAAAATGTATCTTTGGTGTGGACACATTTTAACATCTAACACCCCTGGACATTTAATTAAATTAGATTCCTAACGAAGAAACAAAAATTCAAAGGTTATATTTTACGGACTCCATAAAAATAAAGGTTTTTTTTTTGCATGTTTTTAAATATATTCGTAATAAATAATTTAGACTTACATGCGACATTTATTGTAGCTGCTTGACTTTTCGTCACTCCTCTTGATGACCACGCATGGCATTCACATTGAAAAGGGCCTTTTCCAAAATATTCATCAACTAGGTCTCTATGAATTGTAGCAGTAACTTCTTCCATGTGCACTCCACTATGTGGATCCACGTGAGACTCGTGCACTGATGGGGGTGGTTGCGAACTGCCACTACATTTAAAATGAACCTGCAAATAATAGATAACATTTAAAAGTCTTATACATTCTTGACTTAAGAGGCATCTGGCCAAACTTATAGATATGCAGATAGTCTGCAGATAGAGATCCAGAGTTAACAGAGTTAAAAGATCCGCAGATTACGCGTGGACTAGGTATTGCATACCAAAAAAAAAATTAAGGTATATTGTTATCCAGGATAATTAGATTTCAAAGTCTGATAACTCATCAAATTATTTGCAGATTTTCAATTTTCCATTACTTCATCATCACTTTGGTTCATTTTCTTAAACCAAATAAATGCTTATGTTTGCTTAGACTTTGTTCTATCTTCAACTTGCTTTTTCTTATAATAAATTTCAGAAAATTCCTTATCAATAATAAAATATTTTTTTTAATTGATAAAAAGGTAAATTAATTTAAGGAAAAGGAGAAAAAACCAAACGGATTCCTTGCATGAGTGTTCTTCCGTTAGAACTGTATAACGTGTTTAGAACTAGTTGTTTAACGGTCGAACTAGATTACCAAAATATTAAATTGTTCATAAAAATATGAAAATTCAATTTTTCATGTTTTTCTGAAAATAAATATTACACAAAAAAAAAATAAAACTCGCCCTAATACAATAAGGAAAAGTAGTAGAAAAGACAATGAGTGGAATACGAACGAAGGAAAATAAAAAAGTGTACGACTGGGACGTACGTATTTGCACCTTAATGATCAAGGGTTGTTCTAATAAAATGGGCGTGGCATGCTGCATATTTGAAGAAGTTATTTTAACATTGTACTGATGGTATCTGTGTATTTCATAATATTTTTTTTTGCTTTTTTTTAAATACTCTAAAAAAGTGGTCATGACCATATATGGTACTCAGGCAAATTATAGAAAACTTTAAGGCCTATAAATTTTGCTGCAGCAATTTTTTTCGATTTCTATAAAAAATATAATTACTTTAAAGTGGGCGTGGCAATTCCTAAACTTGATACGCTTTGCATTTATTTTATAACCATCAATTATTAATTAAAGACCAATCTCTGAAGAAATAGTCAATTTTTAAATGCACCATTAAACGTACATATGTATGTATGTATCTTTACGGAAAAACGTGATATGCCATCTGTTAGAATATACCCAAACTATGTAACTCAAATATCAATTTTTTTTTTCAAAATCGTTAGAGCCGTTTTCGAGAAAATCCATTTGAACTAAAATCAGTCTTAAGTAAAGTACCCATAATTTTAAGGTTAGAATGAAAATTCCAGACAGAATTGCCGGATCCACTTTTTTGGACTTCTCCATCTCCATCTCCATCATAGTACTGTTGAATTTTGTCACGAAACCATTACTTACCCTTTAGGTAAAGGTCCAAGTAAAAATTATGACAAGACACAAAGATTTCATATAACAGTTAATGTACTCGTTTATCTTTAGATTTTTGACTTTGATTTTTTGATTAAAACTACAAATTTTGCCTTCACAATTTTTTTTCGATTTCAAGTAAAAATTTTGACATAAAACAAATTTTTAAAATGTGGACATGGATATTTCAAAACTTATTTTAATTTATTTGAACTAAAATCGGCCTTTATTAAAGTATCATTAATTTTGAGGTTAGAATGGAAATTCCAATTTCGCCTAGGATTGTGGCCCCACAGACTCCAGATATGAATTTTGAAGGAAATCCGTCCAGCCATTTAGGCTGCAGTCGAGCGTAAGACAGACGGACAGATAACCAGACAGACAGACTGACAGAATTGGCGTACCCACTTTTTTTAACTTCTCTATCATAGTTATGTCAGGTTTGATTAAAATATCGAGTTCGAAAATGTTCAGGAAACAAATACTTGCTCTGTAGGTAAATACTAATAAAGTGCACGACTGGGTCGTACGTACTTGCACCGTAATGCTATAAGTGTATAATTTTATCAGGATTAAAGTCCAAGTCTTGCTCTTCCCAGTAAAGTAGGCGTGGCATTCCGCGTTTCGATGGAATAATAGTCATAACATTGTAGGAGTTTACTCAATGTTTTGTTTTTACAAAAATGCCCATAAAAAGTGGGCGTTGCCAGATAGGGTGTTTGAGTGAATTATAGAGAATTTAAAGGCCTATTACTTTGCTTAAAAAATTTTTTCTCAATTTCTAGTAAAAATTTTGAAAAAAAATAAGTTTTATAAAAGTGGGCGTGGCATTCCAAAATTTGGTATGCCATTATTTTGCACTTGTCTTATAACCTACAAATAATAATTTTTAGCCCAATCGCCGAACAAATACCAGAGAAACAGCTGATTTTCAATATTACCGTTATTCGAATTTTTCGTGAAAAACGTGGTATGCCACCTCATAGCATATGCCCAAACTAACCCACACATCAAATTTTATCGAAATCGTTAGAGCCGTTTTCGAGAAAATCCATTTTAACTGAAATCGGCCTTAAGTAAACTACCCTTAATTTTGAGGTTAGAATGAAAATTCAAATTTCGCCTCTAGGGAATATCCCACAGACCCAATGTATGAAGTTTGATGTAAATCCGTTCAGCCGTTTAGGCTGTAGTCGAATATACATACAGACAGACAGACAGACAGACAGACAGACAGACAGACAGACAGACAGACAGACGGAATTGCCGGACCTACTTTTTTGGACTTCTCCATCATAGTAATGTCAAGTTTGATTAAAATATCGAGTTCGATTTTTTTCACGATTGCAATACTTGCCCTATAGGTATAGGTGCAAGTAAAAAATAAATACTTGGTGCAACAGGTCGATGGGACCCAGGGCCTAGCTTCTCACAACCATTCGTGTTGTGCGTGTTATATTCTTTACACGAATAGAAGGGGCCTACTGTCTAATGCTGTGTCCGAAGAGCAATTTGTTATTTGAGAAGTTTTTTTTCAGGACAGTTGTACTCTTAGATGTTTGTCAGACTCTCCCGAGAGGTGGGGCCGTGAAAAACTTTTAAGTGTTCCGACTGGTCCATAGTCCAACGCACTAACCTCTTCTTCGATCCCTACCTTGCCGTGGTGGAGGGGCTTACTCTACTTCCCTTTAAGTTACGGTCTTATCAAGTGAGAAAACTACATCCTGTCTGCGTCCAGCAGGGTGTTTTACCAGGAATGATTCGACCGTGAGGGGACTTAGAAACCAAAAGGTGATCACCCAAGGTAAGGTTCGACGCGACGAGACCTGCATGGCTGGGGGGAGCTCAGTCGCTAGCGCAAACTCTGAATACCTGGAGGCCTTCAGTTTTAATAAAATTCCCCTTAGCTGCATACAGGGTGTGAGTGCAGGCTGACCTCTTTCTTCCCTCTTACTCGTGGGACCCAATAATGAACCAAACTGAACAAAAAACAACTAAAAAAGCTAACAACTAACTTAATCGGGCACTTCTAGTTTAAAAAAAACCGATTCAGATACTTAAATAGAAGAAGCTCTTCTCTTTGTTTCGGACGGGGAAAGCGTCGGGACAGTTGACCTGCATCTGGAAAATCTCTTTCTAGATACCAGTGACAACTGTTCCGTCACCAGCTCGTCCTTCTCTAACTGCTCCAACAGCTCCAAGAGGTCTAGGAACTACAAGCTGACAGTAAAGAGATTAGGGACAAAGAGATGGGACGAACTCACGAAGCTGGAAAGGAAGAGACTCCATAATGCAAGGGCCTACTTGCAGGAGTTGTCAGCTAGCCTACTGCTAGCCCTCTGGTGGTGACACCACCTGTAACAGACCAGCGCATTGATGGGCTGATGGGACCACCCAAGGTTGGCGACAAGCCATCGCCAGTCAGGACAGGGGATTGTCTCATTATCCGGTCACAGGGAGTCTTCCACTACTGCAGGTACTATGCCAACATCAGAGCCACCTTCTACCTTAACGTGTACTGGGTTAACCCCTCCGTTGAGGAAGGAGGCGCTCCTGGTAGTAGAGGCAGATAAACTGAACCACTCCAACGCGACGAGCCACTGCTAACCGCAAGGAAGTGGGTCGGCTGATTCTGCTCCACGGAGTGATGCTACTCCTGCCGGTTTAGGAAATTCCACTCAAATCCTTCGTGTCTAGTACTCAGGCTCCATGGGCAAACGCCGGCATTCGACTAGTCGAAAAGAGCGACCTGCTTGAGTACACTAGACCGAAGGGGCGTATTTTGATCCCTGGCCCTCACATACCCAGAGAAAGGATTGAGAGAAATCTCCGTCACCTCAATCCAGACTTTATAGCGAAAACTGGGAAGTCATAGAAATGGGCGAGCATTCAGAGCATGGAACGGAGATAGTAGTCCTTCTTAACCACAAATCCATGCCTATGCTCCGAAGGTACAGCAACAAGGTGCGTACCGGAATCACTCGCTGCAAAGTCCGTCCCTTCTTCGACGGTGCATTGAGACGGAACAAGGATGCTGGTGCTAAGGTAAGACAACGATGAAGATTGTACAAATTAACCTCCACCATAGCATTGCAGCTAGCGCTAACCTCATCTATTTCTTAGGTACCAACAATATAGATGTTGCCTTAGTGCAAGAGCCATGGATCTCCCGTGGCAAGATCAGCGGGCTCGGGCATAAAGACTTTGCCACGTATAGCGCGACTCCATGTAGCGCAGATAGTAAGAACAGAACCTGTATATTAGCCAGGAGACATATTAACATATTTCTTCTGTCTAACTATAGTGACATGGATCACACGGTGATAAGGCTGGAGCGGAGGGGGCTTTCCCCACTGATTTTATCAGCCGTCTACATGCCTTACGACGTAATCACCCTCCCACCATCCTCATTAACCCGCGAACTAAGTGCAGAGGGCAAGAGACGAAGGATGTGACCTACTCTTGGGATGCGACGCTAACTCCCACCATGTGCAATTGGGCAGTAGTGATACTAACCACCGCGGTGAGTCCTTATTTGAGTTTATCATAGAAAATAGCCTAACAATAGCCAATATGGGTAGTGAACCTACCTTCGTAGTTAGGAATAGGCAAGAAGTTATAGATATGTGTAACCCTAGCAAGTAATTCGAATTCTCTCTTAATTGAGAATTGGAAAGTTCTGGAGGTGGAATCATTCTCTGATCACAAGATTATTGAATATGTCCTGCGGTCCTCCTAGGAATCCCAGGAGTCGACGAAGCCTTCAAGAACGCAACTTGCAGTGTCCTTCCGACATAGATAAGAAAGCCGTGGAAGTCGCAAATGTTTTCAAAGAGGCTTTTAATATAGCTTGTCCGGTGACCAAAGGGAAGTGTAAGAAATCGCCTCCATGGTGGAACAAAGAGCTGGCACACATCAGGAGGGCCACTAAGAGTCTCCTCAATGCCGCCAAAAGAACGAACTCAGATGCGGACTGGGGTCGATATAAAGACAGTCAGACAACCAAAAGCGAGACCCAAAAAGCAAAGCGTCGGTCTTGGCAGAGCTTCAAGACAATCTGTGGCTATTGGACCAACACGCTTATACCACTGGATTGTTGCAATTCTTGAGGAAAGACACATTATTCCAGAACACGAGGGTACAAAGATGGAAGCATTCGCCTCCAGAGGTACCCCTCAAGGCGGAGTAATCTCCCCGCTACTATGGGTCATTGTACTAAATGAGGTGCTGCTACAACTCAGGTACAGTGGTGTTAAGGCCATTGCATATGCGGACGACCAGTACTGCTGGCCACAGGTAGAACGGTAGGTCGAACGCGCTTAAGATCCTAGTCACCTGGGCTGAGAAATGTGGACTAGCGGTCAATCCCCATAAGACCGAGCTGGTATTATTCACCAACAAAAGAAAAATTCCTGAGTTCACATTACCGTCCATTAGGGGTACTCCCCTCAAAATCTCGGATAGCGCTAGATACCTAGGACTCGTTCTTGATAAAATAAAGTGCACGACTGGGTCGTACCTACTTGCACCGTAATGCTATAAGTGTACAATATTATCAGGATTAAAATCCAAGTCTTGTTCTTCCCAGTAAAGTAGGCGTGGCATTCTGCGTTTCGATGGAATAATAGTCATAACATTGTAGGAGTTTACTCAATGTTTTGTTTTTAAGAAAATACATTTAAAAAGTGGGCGTGGCCAAATAATCTCTTATAGAAAATTTTAACGCCTATTACCTTGCTTAAATAATTTTTTCTCAATTTCTAGTAAAAATTAAAAAAAAAATAAGTTTTAAAATAAGGGCGTGGCATTTCAAAATTTTGTATGCCGTTATTTTGCACTTGTCTTATAACCTACAAATAATAATTTTTAGCCCAATCGCCGAACAAATACCAGAGAAACAGCTGATTTTCAATATTACCGTTATTCGAATTTTTCGTGAAAAACGTGGTATGCCACCTCATAGCATATGCCCAAACTAACCCACACATCAAATTTTATCGAAATCGTTAGAGCCGTTTTCGAGAAAATCCATTTTAACTGAAATCGGCCTTAAGTAAACTACCCTTAATTTTGAGGTTAGAATGAAAATTCAAATTTCGCCTCTAGGGAATATCCCACAGACCCAATGTATGAAGTTTGATGTAAATCCGTTCAGCCGTTTAGGCTGTAGTCGAATATACATACAGACAGACAGACAGACAGACAGACTGACAGACAGACTGACAGACAGACAGACGGAATTGCCGGACCTACTTTTTTGAACTTCTCCATCATAATAATGTCAAGTTTGATTAAAATCTCGAGTTCGATTTTTTCACGATTGCAATACTTGCCCTATAGGTATAGGTGCAAGTAAAAAATGAACTGGAGACCTAATATCAATGAAAGAATTAAGAAGCAACTATAGCCTTCTATACTTGTAGTAGAATATTTGGAAAGAACTGGGGTCCAAAACCTAAAATTATTCTATGGATGTATACGGCGATAGTAAGACCTATTCTGACGTATGGTTGTCTTGTATGGTGGCCGTCCACCAACTTAGCGGCCCTCACGAGGATCCAGAGATTGGCCTGCATTGGCACCACAAGTGCCATGAGAACAACACCTACTGCAGGACTAGAGGCTATCCTCAATCTTCCACCGCTGGACATTTTTGTTAAAACCTCGGCCCTAACAATAAGTCAGTCAGATAGCTGGAATCATAATGCAACAGGTCATTCCATGATCCTGGAGAAATATCTAGTAAAAGTCTATACTACGGATTACCTCACTCCGTTCCTAGATTTTCATAGACCGTTTACTAGCTCGTTCCCAAGCAGGGAAGAATGGAAGGATGGTCAGCCTGCCAACACACGTTCCATCTCTATCTATACAGATGGATCTAAGATGGATGTAGGCGACAGGCGTAGGGTCTGGCATTTTTTCTGAACCGCTGCAGTATTTTCCAAGCGGAGGTCCTGGCAGTGATAACAGCTGCCCGTGAGACTGCGATGAAGGCAATACCACCGGAAGGTATCACCTTTTTTATCGACAGCCAGGTGGCCATAAAAGCGATTACTGCAAACGAAATAAAATCCACGCTTGTGAAGTGCTGTCGCGAAGAACTCAGGGTTCTTGGAACACAGCACAAGGTTACACTCTGCTGGGTACCTGGACACGAAGCTATTCCAGGCAATGAGAAGGCAGACGAACTGGCAAGAAGAGGCTCTGAATCTACATCGCAACAGGTAGACACCTCGGTGTTCATCCCGCCTTGCACATTGAAGCAAAAGGCATGGATCTGTGTGATCACCAGAAGCCTATGGCCTTGCTTTGACAAAATTAGGACCGACCGAATTATGCTAAAGGATAGGAAGTCTCTTTCTGTCCTTATAGGAATTATTACGGAGCATAACTCTTTTCGATACCACATGAGAAAGTTAAGACTCACGGATGAAGATTTATGTGAGGGCGACACTTTTTCCGTGACCTTGAAGAATTAGCAAACAGACCAATAAATGAAATTTTTAGGTTCATCAAATCAACAGGATGGTTTGGTGAGCCACAAGATACAAATCAGTACTAGGGTTTACCAATGGGCAAGGGACTTTTTCCCTTTTGGGTAACACAATGGGTCTGTATTGACCTGAGTGTGGCGACGTGATATTATCTGGTTAAAATAGTGATTAACAATAATATTAAAATAACAGATACAGTTCAAGTGCACAACGGTTATAACCGGACATTCTAATCGGGATTGTGTTAATTTTTTTGTTTAAACTACACAAATCGTATCGGTATTCGCTAAAGAAAAAGTGTACTCAAAGAAACGCATACCAAAACCAATCACGAGACTTCGTGTTTTTTTAAATAAATAGATAAAATGTTTGACATTTTAAATGGACATCCACCATTAGTGAACAACAGCATGAATATCGAGCTTTTGGTTGAAATGAAAGAGTTACATAATTTCGTCCTTAAAACTCTGCAAGAAGAAAACAGTTTATTACCTTAAGGGGATGATAATGACCATTACATTTTTTCTTTTTTTACCGATCATTCAGATTTCTTTTATTTATAATTAAATAAAATTAGTTCAATGAAAATTGTTTTTCCACATGTTTGTGGCCGAAACGCCTATAAAAGAAACCCCGTTATCGAGTTTCATTCAATTATTGCAAAAATTATTTTACTGAATCTACCTACAATTTACATAAAAATTTGCTAATTGTGAGAAAGACTCTGATGAATGACTGGACTGCGATTGTGAGTACTACAGCTGAAGAGTTACTCTTAAAGGTAGATACTTGTAAAGCAGCTACAATATCATGCTGTTACTGTGACACGCCATGCGTTCTCGAATTGGTTGAACACCCATCTGTTTCAATGAATGTCAAATGTATGTCTATTCGATACTTTTCAGAGTACTGCTGCTATAAGCTGTTGAAGACTATGAAAGAACTCTGTCAAAATTGTACTCAAACATTGATTAAGACGGATAAAATACTAACAGAAAAACTATTTCCGTTTTCGAAATTTGCAAGCTTCAAACAAATATTTTTAAAAATTTACACAGCAATAGCGCAGAAATTAACATCAAATCACAAATTAAAGAAACAGTTAGAAACAGAAGTTATAAAAAAGTGGGGCAGTAGGCGGATTTCAAAATTTATTACACTTGTACTGCTTCTACATATTTTTTAGATGCCCAGATACCCAATTCCATTCTTCTAGCTCTAAATTTAAGACCCAAAAACTGGTGACATACGGACGGTTGGACATGATTTAATCTTTTTCTCTATTGATACTGACCGAATATAATATACTTTATAGGGTACAATAGAGACGGTACATGCTGTGGAATGTTTGAAAAAAAAAACCTGCGACCAAAATCCAAAATTATACTATGAATGTATACGACGATAGTAATACTTATTCTGACTTATGTCTGACTTTGTATGGCGTTAGTCAACCAGCAAGACGACCAACTAAACGGCTCTCACAGCGATACAGAGACTAGCTAGAGGAACAACCACTGCAGAATTGGAGGCTGTCCTTAATCTGCTACCGCAGGACATCTTTATTCAAGAAGCAATTAGTCCCCTAAGAATAAGTCAGTCAGATAGTTGGAGACATAATACGACGGGCCATTTCATGATCCTCGAAAAATATCAGGATGGATCAAAGTTGAATATAGACTTAGGTATATTTTTGCACCGTAGCAGTGTTTTTCAAACGGAGGTTCTATAACTGACAAAAGCTCTCCGTAAGACTGTGTTGAAAGCAACACCAATAGAAGCTATCAACTTTTTCATCGACAGCCAGGCAGCAATAAAAACGATTACTGATATTGAAATAAAAATCCAAACTTGTGAAGTGCTGTCATGAAGAGCTTAAGGTTCTTGGAACATAGCATAAGATTGCCCTCTGCTGGATCCCTGTTTGTTGTGACCCCGATTTAAGGGTGAATTAATTCGCGTGATTTTAATGAGGGGGGGATTAATTAAAATGGGAAATCAAAATAGATTTGAAAAGAAAACTGGAGAAACACTCAAACACGGCTTCGCACGCGAAGTTAAAAACAACAATGCAGCAGATGACAGTTGTTGCGAATTCCCGACTGCTTGTGGTTGGAACACAATTGCGCAAGGTAATCTTTTAATAGAGAACGTAAAATTACCAAAACCTTTGAAATAAAAGAAGCTATTGTGGTGTTGGTTAAATTTATTGTTTTCTTTTGTGGACAACACAGAAAGGCAGTAACAAAGAATGAATTTGAAATTAAAAAAAGAAATGGGAAATTGGCCACGAGGGTAGCTAGTAGTGGGTCGCGAACAGTATTTTAACCGGAATTAAACCTTCGGTTATAGAACAAACGGAAAGGGGCGATGGCTTACGCGATTCAATTTCAACAAATTAACCTACACGATCAAACTATCTAATAATTCACTAAAAAAGATTCACTATCGAAACACTATAATAAAACGCTCTGTTTATCCTTTCCTTGGGTTTGGAGGAATCTGCTCCCTAAGCTGCTTAAAATCCTAGTTGGGGGAGGGTGGATGATCTCCGCCACAGTCACTATCCTGGTCCTCTTCCTGTTCGTTCCCTAAGCTCGTCCTAGGTTTCCAGGTCTTCGTTCGGTCTTCTCTATCCCTTTGGGATATATTCTCCTGTCTTTGGTTTTCTTTTCGTTTCTCTGCTAAGCAGAACTTCCTCTCTGTCTATCGAAATCAGACACGAAAATATGCAAATAACAGCAGATTGTCCTTCCTGGACACTTGTGTCATGTCCTCGTTTCGACAAGAGTAGGACTCACAAAATTTTTCAAAAAGATAAAAGTAATCACGTGCATAACACTATGCGGTGCCATGTTACGTTCCCCGGTCGAAGGGGTTAATTACACGCGAGCGTTGATGAGGGGGGATTAATTAAAAGAGAAATCAAAATAAAAATGAAAGAAACTAAAGAAAACACGGCCGCGCAAGTTGAAATTGTCGAATGGGAGAGAAGATGGAGAAAACACAACAACAGCAAATGTCAATTGCTGTGGTTCCCGACTGGTCAACTGGGGTGGGTCCTGGATAACCAAAAAAATGTAGGGACTTTGTTCCTTGGGTCGGAACACAATGGGGGCCTGATAATCTTTTCTACAAGAGGTAAAATTATCAAAACCTTTATGAATGAAAAAAAACGAAATAAATTATGGCATCACTATATGAGGTTGTATACGAGTTTTAAATTTTAAGAAAATGCACAGTTATAATGCAATAGAGAGTTTATGCATTTTTTTTCGGTGCAGAATTTGTGTGCAATTATTGCTCGAAATCCACAGACGCGTGATCAATTTTCATTCTATTGTTCATAATTGTGAATTTTATTAATTTTTCTTTTAAAATGCCAAAAAAAAGTGGACTTAGTCTGGCAGAGCGTATAAAAATACAGCTTTTATTTGAAGAAGGCACAATTCAAACCCAAATAGCGAAAGAAGTGAAGTGTTCACATTGTGTAGTGCAAAGTGCAGTTAAGTGGTACAACGAAACTGGTTAGCATGTAAATCGCGAAAAATCCGGGAGAAAAAAGATTTCCACGTCTTTGGAGTACCGACTTTTAATACGATCCTCCCTCAAAAATCGGAAGAAAACCTCATCTGAGCATGTTTCTGAGTTGTCGAACGTTCGGAGAAAAAAATGTCTTCAAGAACCGTTAGAAGAAGACTTGGGGAAGCTGGACTTAAGGGATGCAATGCAAAGAAGAAGCCTTGGCTTTCAGAAAAAAACAGGAAGGCGCGCTTGGAATGGGCGAAAAAACATGTGCATTTCACTGAAGAAGATGGGTCCAATATATTATGATCAGATGAATCTAACTTTGACGTACGTCTAATTTATGGATATCGTTTAACTTAAGCATCAAAAAATGTAACTCATTTTGATGTTCTCTAGATGAATTTTACTTTAAAAAAAAAAAAAAAAAATTTTAATTTTATAATATTTGGCACCCCTGGTGTGACTTTTGTGAGACGAAGGGTTGGAGAAGAGTACAAACCAGAATGCGTGGTACCGACTGTTAAGCGCGGTGGAGGCAGTATTATGGTCTGGGGATGCATGGCTGCCAGCGGTGTGGGCGAAATGCATGTATGTATGTGATGGTCGGATGGACTCCTCAAACTACATAAATGTGTTGAAAAATGTACTTCAACTTACCTTTTCCAACATTTTCGGACACACCAACATGGAAAATGTCAAATTCCAGCAATACAATGCACCCTGCCACAAATCAGCTCTAACTATGAAGTGGTTTGAGGAGAACAACATAGACCTCCTTGAGTGGCCTGCGCAGTCCCCAGATCTCAACCCCATTGAATATCTATAGAGTATTCTTAAGCGTAGGATCAAGGCGCACTCGATTACATCGAAAGAAACACTCAAAAACGTGTTACAGCAAGACTGGACTAATATTATTTCGGAAGAGTGTCGGAAGCTAGTCACCAATATGCCCACAAGAATCGCTGCAGTAAAAAAGGCCAAAGGGGGCCCAATAAAATATTAATAATAATCAATAAAATCTATTATTTATCATATCTGCATCCTTTTATTCCATTTAAACTTTTGCGTTTTGTACAGAGAATTTAAGGGGGTGCCAAATACATTTGGCCAAGGCTGTATGTATATTAATTGTGTTTCTTTTTGGTAGATGGAGACCACAATCAAAGGCCGCAAAAAAAGAAAGACAAAATCCCAAATCAAAGGGTTGGGGTAAAATAAAAGGAAATGAATAAAATAAATGAAAATGGCCACAGAGGGTAGCTCCGGATTCTCATACCGTTAAATTATTGGGAGTGGGTTTCGAGCTGTATTAATAACCGGAATAAACCTTCGGTTATAAGAAACGAGCGATGGCTTACGCGAATAAACTTTTAAAAATATCCTATACGGACTATCTATCTATTCACTAATTCACTACTAAAAATCTCACTATAAAACAAATCACTCTACTTATCCTTTCTCTCCTAGGAGTTGCGGATAATTTCCTGCACTGCACTACACTATACTGCTTCTTATTACCTTTTTCTTGGTTTTCTTTTCTCTCTGCTTGTGATTAAGTGGCTCGTCGAAACAAGTCCGACTTCTTTCCACACATTCACGCATTCTCACACAAACACACTCATGAGGTGAATTCAGCCGTCTCCACGTCCTTGGCAACGAACAGTTCCTGGCGCCTGTCTCTCTGGCGGGAAACTTTAGTGGTGTTGGTGGAGACTGAATTCGCCTCGTTCTCTCCGCTGCAGTTGATTTAGCTTCCAGAACAAAGGAAATCACATCCAGAGCTCTGACGGCATCCTCTCTCACGGCTTCGAGTCCTCACTCTCTCGTCGCTCTGTTTGTTTATACATTTTAGTGACTGTTAATAAAATAACAATTACTGTTATAATTCAAAATATAAAATATATAATTCAAAATAATAGGATAGAATTCAATTCCTCGAAATTTCGCATCCACTCTCCTGACCAGGGCTAATTATAAAACTATTAAAAGATTACTAAAATGACCATAAGTGAAGGGATAAGTTACAGCGGAACTACCTATCGCGTAAACCATCGTGCAAACTTTAAGGAAAAAGGTACCAAGAGAATCGGGAGCTATCACAAAATAGGTTGAGTTCTCTTTTTAGAGATTTATAATTTTGGGTTTGAGATGGGGCAACAATTTTAGTTAGGGTGGGCCTCCTGGCCTTATAATTTGGATCGAATAATATTTTGGGACGTTGGAGGTCTCATTTCACCTCTTTGTAGAACTGCTCGTCATAGAAAAGGTCACGATGAGTCTCCAGGCGGTCTACCGGGCTCTTTCTGCTTCAGACTCATCCGTCTGGCCCCGGGATACCTGCTTTGTCATCCCCTTCCAGCATATGGGAGAGAGGGAGGACTGGGTTGCAAACCAACCCGGGAACGCTCAGTTAACACATAGCTCTCAGAGAACGACGGATAAAAGAGAAAAAGCCAAGGCAAAAAGGTGGATGGGTGTGAATGGGAAGGATGGAGTGAACAAGAACCTTTTGTGCGATTTTTGAACGCAACAATATGAAACAACTTAAACAAATGGAAGAAGACATACTTATGTCGTGTGTATGAAGTTAAGGAATCAGTGCGAACACAACCTTCTTCCTATGTTTTCGCATTTGAAGTTTTAAAAAAAAGTGGACACTTTATTATGTCTTTTTCTCAGAACTCCAGATCTCATGCTCTTAGGTCAAAATTTTAGGACCACAAAGTGGTGACATATGCATATGGACTAATAGTTTTCACTACATATACTGATCAGATAGATACATACATACAGATATGTATGCACAAAAACATTATTATCTTAATGTAATGATCTCAATGTAATAATACGAGATTTGTTACATTTGGAATGTTAACTTAAACCTAACATGTTGTTGTATAACCTTTGTTAGAAACAAACAAAGATCTTATTTTTTTCATATGTACAGTACCGAGCAAAAAAAATGCAAACAAAGTAGTATTGCCTTGTTTTAAATAAGAACTCTGCCATTTTACATGGTAGAACTTCGAAATTTTGCACTTTTAAAACTGATTTTCCTTTTCTTATGCAAAGCCCATTTTTATAAAATCTAAGTGTAAAAGAATTTTATATTAAAAATGTACGTAAATATCAATTTGAAGGCGAGCAAAAAAAATGCAAACAGTCAAAAAATCTAGAAAATTAACATATTTATTCACTTTTTTTTAAATTATATTCAATACAACAAGTAGAATAGATTAATATTTTGTTATGTACCCTTCATTTGCAATGACGGCGCGCAATCAATTAGGCACTGAGCCAACGGCCGAGATCAATAAATCCAGAGATATTTGGTCCCATTCTGACCGTATTCTTGCCATCAGCTCAGTGCAATCCGATGGCCTTCGCTTCCTTCTCTCCCGCTCTACATGATCCCATAAATTATCAATGGGATTGAGGTCGGGAGATTGCGCTGGCCACTCCAAAACACGAACATTCTCCTCTTCCAGGAAGCTTCTGACCAACCTGCTGGTGTTCTATGCTGGGGCTGTACCTTTGTCCAGGAGGCATTCGCACCTAGCAAATGCCATCTGGCGAGAACTAATTAAACTTGCTCTCATAGTTCCATAACACTTTTGCCTATTGCTTGCTCGTCGAATTCATGCGGCGCTTCGCAAAGTCAAGCCTTTTCTTCCTATTGATGGAACTTATGAACGGTTTTGTAGCTGGTCGTCTTGCGTACAGTTCTGACTCCCTCAATCGTCGCCTAACTGTACGTACTCTTACGTTGACCTCCAAATGTTCATTCACGTAGTCAGTAACTTTCACGGCAGTCTTTAGGGGATGGATTTTCACTTGTTTCGTGATCTCACGATCTTGTCGGGAAGTTGTTTTCCGAGGACGCCCACTACCAATTTTGCGATTGATGTCCCCTTTTTCCCGATATCGGGGCACAATGCGCGAAATTGTTGATGTTGCAACACCAAACTCCTGAGCGATATCCTTCATAAATCTTCCGTTGTTAACAGTCGCAATAATTGCTTTTTTGCATCCAGTTGATAGTTGTTTCTAATTACATATTACTAAATGCACATTACAATCGATTTGAACAAAAAAAAAGTTTTGTGCTTACCTTCGTAGCCATATATGCCGTTTGCATTTTTTTTGCTCGTATTGAATTTCTTATTTACGGACTTAGTGTAAATTTGCAAACAATAGCAGAAGCTCAACTACATACTGCTGCTAGAAATCAATTGTGTATACAATGGGAACAAATATCCGAAAAGGACAATCAGATTGGTTACAGTTATAAGAGGTAAAACAACGGTAATTGCCGTTGATGAGATCGTTTGCATTTTTTTGCTCGCTACTGTATGTATATCTTAATGGTCTGTGCTTCTTATATTTCGTTCTACAGAAAATCTGAAACAGATATAATAGCCTATCCTTCTTTCTCTCTAAAAAGAAAACATTTTATTGCATTTTTATAACTATATCACAACGAGCTGCAGTCGCTAGTTTTAGTTGAAGTTTGGTATAACAGTTAAAATAGGAGGTTCTTTGAGGTTTCTTTTAAACAATGCTGCGCGAAAAATATTTGGGCGAAAAAGAAAAAGGTAAAATAATTGCACTTTGGCGGTGGGAGTCTGATGGTGTGGGTCGGTTTTTCCTTACCGTTCCCAACTATTAGGATGAATAGTCATGAGTGAATTGGGTCCTTAAAACACCTTTATCATTTAAGAATTGTGTTTTTAAAGAGACCTTTACCCAAAAAAAACACATGCCATTCCGCGAATTCTGAACCGATTTAAATGGTAGGTATCACATATAAAAGAGTTTTATGTGCAATGTGAACCACCAGATTTTTGAATTAGGTTTTAGTTCCTGTAATATTTGAAATTCCAGCAGTCAACTTTGGCTTTTTTGCACAAAATTGTGAATAGGTTTCCTATTTTACTATTAGGGAACATCGCTGGTCTAATATAAAATTAGACTCTTTGGAAAGCTAATGAATAGATCTCCAGTATAGTAGAACACATTTTTGAAATTTTTCTTTTTTTTCGAGATATTAGTGCTTGAAAATTGATAAAATTTGTCAAATTAAGCCATGATTTTCGTGTAATGATTTCAATATTTTTAAACTAAATTTTCGGTAACATGTTAAAAGCACATTTCATGTATATGATAAAGCAGAAAAACACACCATTCACTCCTCAGGTAATGATAACCACTGCATTTTATAGCACTCTTTTTTTCAATTTTCAATTTTTTAGCGAAATATTCCGTTTTTGATTCAAATTTATATCACTAAGGGCGCTTATTTCAGATATATATTTCATATTATTTTCGATTTCGAAAGTATTTTATAAGGGTTTGGTTGATTGTGACAAATATGAGTACTATGTCGGTGTGCCATGATGTGAATGTATTTCAGATTGCTATACTTTGTTGTTTGGTGTGAAAGTAAGTATTATGTCTTGACGTATGTATGTGTATTTATAGAAAAAATAATTGAACTCTCGTGAAAAGTTTTTTTTTCTTATGAATTTTAGATTTCATGTTATATTTCAATGAAATGTTTGAAAGAGTTGACAAACTTGAGGGTATTTTGGCGAGAAGTGTATTTTTGATCTAAAGATCAGACAATAAGACCTCTATACTTTCCTATTCAGTATCATAATATGTACAAGTTTGATTTATTTGTACACTCCATCCATAATGTAACTATGTACTTAATTATTTAACTCTAAATAATCCATGAAATTGTAAGGCTATCGGGAATCACATTGCATAAACTTATTTAATGTGCATATTGCGATACATACATACATGTTGCTTTAAAACTAATATCCGAAAAGGAAAATGCATTATTAGATCTACTGTGCAAACATTTCCATTAATTATGGAATACAACGTCGTTGTACATGTAACATGGAAAAAATTTAATTTTGTTCATTTTATCGCATTTTCAAAAAGAAACTTGTATTTGGCCCACCCTGTATATGTATATTTTCCCTAATACCATATTGTACTATTATAGCAAAAACAAATAATTAATATTTCGCATAGTAAGTCTATGGCACCCAGCGTCTCACAACTATTTGTGTTGCACGTGTTCATTATTTAAGCGAATCAAAGAGGCCTACAATTTATGTGGTATCCGAAGGCTAATCTTTAATCTTGGTTTTAGTCTGAGCTGTTTGTCAGACGTTCGCGAAAGGTATTCTCTAGGTGTTATTGAACATGGATCTTCTTTCTCTGTAGTTCAACCCACTAACGACTTTAGCGCCCACTACGATTGCAAGACATTATGGACGCACTGATATTTAATGTCAACTATTCGTTGCAACTATACTTTTATAACTTTCATATACGACTTACTTTAGTACATAAAAATAAATAAATACTTGGCGCTACAGGTCGATGGGACCCAGGGCCTAGCTTTTCACAACCATTCGTATTGTGCGTGTTATATTCTTTACATGAATGGAAGGGCCCTACTGTTTAATGCCGTGTCCGAAGGGCAATTTGTTATTTGAGAAGCTTTCTAAGGACAGTTGGATGTTTGTCAGACGCTCGCGAGAGGTGGGGCCGAGAATAACTTTTTAGATGTTCTCCGACTGGGATTCGATCTCGAACCCCTTGCTCCATAGTCCAACGCACTAACCACTGAGCCACGGCGCCCACTTTACATACTTTAGTACATATGTACATATGCATATAATATTATCTTTATGTTTCACTTTTTATCAAATCAAGTAAAGTTTTTAAAAACAAATTTTGTTACGTCTTTAAATTGTTTTTTCTTATCTTATTCTTTACTTATCAATGATAAATAATAAGGTAGAAAGGTAAATTGATATAAGGAACAAGAAAAAACCAAATGAGTCCCATCGCAGGCGTCGATTTTTACAACTGCCATATATCATTTAAAAACAGTTAACCTAAAAATACGTTACAAACAGAAAACGTTTCTACTGTAGGGCTTTACGGTTGTTTAACGGTCGAACCAGATTCCCAAAATATAAAATTGTTCATAAAAATACAAAAATTAAATATTTCATGTTTTTCTGTGAGGCAAATCAAAATAACACACACAATTAAAATTCGTCCTAATACAACCAAGGAAAGCTATCTACAGAATGGGCCAATTCAAACCCATTTGGTTGTTCTTTAAATAAGTGTATGTTCGAAAATGAGTTCGTGAGGAAAATATTTTTTCTTAAGAAATGCAAATACAGGGGTGGTGATATAGTTATGAAATGAAGTGTATGAATATTTATATGTTCTTTGTAAAGTATTTTTCCATGTTACAAACTATGTTTCAATCTTAATGTACTGTCGAGATAGAACTGTTTTTTTAATTTCAAATCAATAGTCCCCTTAATATCAGTTGTTTATTAGCATTCTACATAGATTTTTCCATATACATATTTAATATCAAATGTTATAAGAACCGCTTATAAGCACAATGTATGTATGTATGTTGTGAGAAGTATCAAAAAATTAAAAATCATCTTGAGAAGGAGTACAAGAAGGGGATTAGTGCATAACAAACTGTATGCTATAAAATGTTAGTCAAACACTCTGTTTATATACCAATATTAAATTTTAATATTAGTGTAAAATTATTTGTACATACCTGTAAAGTGTAAGCGGCTTTGCACTGCAACGTGACCGGTCGGTTCTTTACAACAAACGAATTCTGTGGTTCATTGAGGAAAACTGGCAATGTAGATCCTGCATCTTTAGAATTTACTTTTGATCCGAATGCGGCTAAGCTGGTACCCAAGGGGTTTTCCTCATACTCCTGATTTTTTAAAGTTTTAGTGTCTTCATTTTCATCAAAACCATCAGGATATTGAAAAAAATGTTGCTTCTCCTCAGGATTATCTGTTTCAACGTATCCATCATTATTTGAGTGGCCAATTTCTTCATTTTCTAAGTCATGTCGTTTCACCACAGGGCTGCCAAACACTACACTTTTCTCTTTAAATTCCTCAGAGTTTGTATCGCTAACCATAGAAGGAACTTGCTCCACCGTAGAATATTGGGCTGAGAAATTTTGATAGGCAAATGTTTGGAGCTTTAATCCAGAGTTCCCATTTAGATACAAAAGAAGGCACAGTGCAGTAATGTAATTTAGCCTTAAAGAGTGCATGGCAATAAATCGTGTTCACACCGAAAGCAATTTTATAAACATCTTATCCATGAAAAAAGAAAAGAAAAAAAAGATTAAAGAATTTTATTCTCACTACAATACAAGACAATTTAATCTTAAGCGGACCCTACACGATCAATAATAATCTCACTACCAGTATTGTCGTTACAAATAGATCGAATTCATCATTACTCCATCAATATTTTTAAACCTTACACAAACATGTTAATCGACAACACTGGGCAGAACAAATATGTATAATACATATATAAAAACATTCAGACACATTCGTTACGTAAAACGAAAAGGCACATTCAACACACCACCGCGATTAGTGGAACCTTTTCAAACATGGAAATAAAGTGCAGGACTGGGTTTATACAACTTGCACCTACATATGTATGTATGGAAAATGTATATATTATATTATTATTAATATGTGCGGATATATATGTACATATATGTATATACATATATTATATACAGTGCGTCCCAGTTCGTGCAATTTCACGACAATCCTTATGTTCCGATGAACAAAAAATCTAAATCTAAATAAAATCTGAGGTCTAAGCTCAGGCCACTATGGGGGTCACAGGTGGCGGATAGTGAACGGCCTGCAGAAAAGTAGGTTGGGTGCGAATACACAATAAGCAGCCCCCGACCAAGAGCGCCAGAGAAGGAGGGCGTGGCTGAAAAGGTCAAAGGAACCACAGAGAACTTTCTGCGACAAGACGAGTAAACGCCGTCTTAGAAATAAGTGCTCCACACTATATAAAGTGGCTACGAGGGAAAAAGAAAGCGAAATGGCGAGATCAAGAGGCACCCGCCACAACGTAAATGCAAAATATGTGGGCTCTGGCCCCTAGTGAGAGCAATATGCTCTGTCAAATATATGGGATGACTTCGGCATCACCATTACTGTCGACATTAAGACTGAGCCCAGTAACGTCTTAATTATGGTATACTGGAAACAAACTGGAACAGACTGCGAAAAGGGCTGACGCTGGTAGTATTCTGTTAAAACCAAGGCAGGTCTCAAAGTACGTTCAATGTCTCGTCGCCATTAAGTTGGTGGTGTAGGTCCAGATGTAACATTCCTGGTTAACACTGATCCGTACAGCACTTCTGGAACGCTAACGATCCAAACACCGCACAGTGTTTCGTCTGCATGGTAAGTGGACAAAATTCATTGTCGTGAATCTAGGTAATGTTGATTGCAGGTCTTTAACAACACCACGTGGACCCACATAACAGTACATTTTTTTCGCAAAGCTCTGTTATTGAGAGTAAAAATAAATTCAAAATCAAGCATTGAAGGAAGTGAATTTTCATACATTTATCAGTTTTAATTGCGTGACCTCATGTATTGCATCTCTTTTGTTTGTGAGCAGTGATATATTTTATTTTAGTGATGAATTCAATACTTGAGGGTAAATACTATTTTTTGCAATTTTAATTATATAGAAAATGTTGTTCGAACTTTTATAAAAAAATTCGTAAATTAAGCCCTCAAAATACTATTCGTTTTGACGAACTGTATACTTCGGAAGAGTTTTAACTAAATTTATCCCGATGTATCCGGGCTATATTTAACATATGGGGTAGCTATATTAGTAAACTTCATTTTATTACCTCCCGTAGCCTGCACAACTCGGTACAAGTATGTTTTTACTTGCACCTACTTACATGTATATGTACATACCTATAGGGCAAGTATTGCTTTCGTGAAAGAAATTGAACTCGCGATTTTAATCGAACTTGACATTACTATGATGGAGAAGTCCAAAAAAGTGGGTTTCGCAATTCCGTCTGTCTGTCTGTCTGTCTATATGAACGACTGCAGCCTAAACGGCTGGACGGATTTGCTTCAAACTTCATATCTGTGGTCTGTGAGATAATCCCTAGAGGTAAAATTGGAATTTTTATTCTAACCTCAAAATTAAGGGTAGTTTACTTAAGGCCGATTTCAGTTAAAATGGATTTTCTCGAAAACGGCTGTAACAATTTCGATAAAATTTGATATGTGGGTTAGTTTGGGCATATGCTATGAGGTGGCATACCACGTTTTTCACGAAAAATTCAAATAACGGTAAATTGAAAATAGGCTGTTTCTCGGGTATTTGTTCGGCGATTGGGCTAAAAATTAATATTTCTAGGTTATAAGACAAAGGCAAAATAATGGCGTACCAAATTGTGGAATTGCCAAGCCCACTTTTATAAAACTTATTTTTTTTCAAAATTTTTACTAGAAAATGAGAAAAAATTATTTAAGCAAAGTAATAGGCCTTAAAATTTTCTATAATTCACCCAAAGGTCTTATATGGCCACGCACACTTTTTAAGGGCGTTTTAAATCTTCTGAAAACTCCTACAATGTTAGGACTATTATTGCATCGGAACGCGGAATGCCATGCCTTCTTTACTGGGAAGTGCAAGACTTGGGCATTAATACTCATAAAATTGTACACTTATAGGATTACGGTGCAAGTACGTACGACCCAGTCGTGCACTTTATTTTTAGCAGCTATTTTCCTTTAATTATCAAAAAAAGAAAAACCACAAACATCAATTGAATTATGTAAAAATCATTTATTATAGTCAGTAATGATCATAATGAGAGATAAACATTAAGAAATAATTTTGTCCAGTTAGCATGTTCTAGACGCAACACTGTGCACCTTCTGGGCTGTTCAGAAAATCGAACACAATCCCAAAGGGTCAAGACACGGCCGGAACCACCCACCTATCTGTCTTCGAGAATCTAGGGAAGCAGATAAAGATTCTAGACGGAAAAAAGCGCATGATCAACCAGTCAATGCGAGACACCATTGACAAGATCAAGGCACTATACGAGCTATCAGTGATCGAAATGCGCGATGATAGAGCAAAGGAGGTGATAAGAAGAAATAATGCCTCCCAGACATCGCCATGGCTAAAGTTGAGTCAGGATGCAAAAAGAAGACCGGAGCCAACTGCTGAAATACCGAGTTCAAAACGACAGCAGAAGTCCACCCCTGTCGAAGACAAACGAGATGTGTAAATGAGCAAGGAGAAGCCCGAAGAAGTTGAAAGTCCCTCGCTAGAACAGCAACCGGCAAGCAAAGACAACGGAACCTGGTCTAATATTTTTCGGAAGGGCTAAGATAAAAAGGTACAGGCAAGGAACTAAAGGCAAAAGGAGAAGAAAAGAAGAAAGCAGAAAACGAGCGCAGCAAGACGCTAAAGAAATTGAGAAGGCCAGATGCCATCGTGATCGCTAAAACAGGCGAAACCTCTTATGCTTCTATTCTTAAAAAAATTAGAGCAAATCCCGACCTCAAGGAACTAGGGGAAAATGTAAATAAGATTCGGAAGACAGCCAAAGGCGAGTTACTCATAGAGCTCAGAAGAGGCACTGACGGACAAGCTGCCAAATACAAGGATGACATATCCAAAATCCTTAAATTCCAGTGTAAAAACTCGTCTAAAAACAAGTCACAGTCGAACTACGCGACCTAGACGAAGCGACGACGAAAGAGGAGATATGCGTGGCCATCGGTGACCAAAAACAGGAAAGGTCACGAAAGATGCCATAAATTCGATAAGAGTAGCAAGAGACGGAACACAAACCACCCTTATTAACCTTACAGTCGACATAGCCCAGAAACTACTCGCAGCAGTGCGTATAAAGATCGGCTGGGTTAGGTGCAGAGTACGCGAGCACATCACACCTACAAGATGCTACAAGTGCCTTGAATACGGTTATATCGCCAGGCACTGCAAGAACGAAGTCGATCGCGCAGGAACATGCTTACGCTGCGGAAGCAAGGGCCACATAGCGAAAAAGTGTACTGCAGAGCCTAAGTGCGCCATATGTGACGCGAGTTCCAAAGGTGGAAACAGCCACGCGACGGAAAGCTTCAAATGCGCCGCATACAAAAACGCGATGCGAGATCTGGTAAATAAACAATGAAGTGCATCTAGATAAATCTAAACCACTGCGAAGCCGCACAGGATTTGCTTGTACAAATAGTCAAAGAGGAAAAAGCATACCTAGCCCTTATATGTGAGCAGTATAAAAACAAGAGCAAGAACGCAAGCCAGAGCCCAAATTTCGCCTACGCCAAAATTAATGGAATCCACTTTTTCGGCTGTTATGCTCCAGTATTAAGTCGAAAAGGGTAGTACAAGAACAAACCACAGAGGCGAAGCATTGCTGGATGCATTTGCTAGCCTTGACCTGGTGTTACCAAACCAAGAAGACAAGGAAACGTTCAATAATAGTAGATCTGCCTCCATCATAGATCTAACCTTTGCCAGTAGAAATATAGCAAGAATAACAAAATGACACGTCTCCGATCTTTATACAAACAGTGACCATCGGGCTGTTATATTTGAAACAAGAAAGCCGAGGCGTTTCCAATACCAAAAAGCTAATGAAAGGGTGCAAAAACTACGCTGGAAATGTAGCAACCTAGACAAAGAGATGCTCGGATACTAGCTGAGTAACATGGAAAGTCCCAAAGGCACAGCTATAGAACAAGCCAAACAGGTGACAATCTCCCTCACCCGCGGATGCGACGCATCCATGCCACGCAAACGCAATGGGTATGGCAGAGCCCCGGTGTACTGGTGGAATGATTGTATCGCTAAGCTGAGAACAGATTGCCTCAAAATGCGAAGGTGCCAGCAGCGAGCAAGGCAAATACAGAGAGAAGACTCTGATGAGCTACGAAACGAATTCGTAAGGAAAAGCAAGGAACACCGGAAATTGATCAAAAAGAGTTAATCCGAATCATTCCAAACACTAAGGGAAGACCTCCAACATAATCCGTGGGGAAACGCTTATAAGATAATTATGAACAAATTTAAAAGTTCCATTGTAACTGCACCGACCTGCCCAACCATGATGAACATTATAGTTAGTGGGCTATTCCCAAGGAATACTACTGTGGCTCTCTCCCCCGTAGTAATAGAAGATACGGAGCGAATACAACCTGTCACAACTGCTGAAGGCCCCAGGAATGGATGGGATTCCGAATCTCGTCATTAAAGAAGCAATCAAAATGCAGCCAGAGGCATTTGCAAACCTCTATACGAGATGCCTAATAGAAGGAAAATTTCCACTGAAATGGAAACGACAACGGCTGGTACTTATACCACAAGGCGACAAGCCTCCAGAAGAACCATCATCATACAGACCGCTCTGTATGTTAGACACAGCAGGAAAGGTGCTAGAAAGAATCACCAGCGGCAGACTTGACCAGTAGACCGAAGGAAACAACGGGCTTTCCAACCGACAATACGGCTTCAGGAAAAAACGGAGCACCACCCATGCGATACAAGCAGATTGCGAAATTCACGCGAAGCCATATCTGGAACCAGATGGAAAGGAGGAAAAAAGCAATACTGTGCTGTAGTAACACTTGACGTTAAAAATGCGTTTAACTCGGCTAGCTGGAAATGCATTACGAGAGCGCTTAGGGATATTCGAGTACTGGACTACCTGCTACGAATAATCAAAAGCTATTTTAAACACAGAACCCTTTGCTATGATCCAAGTGAAGGGCCAAAAGAAAATAGAGTTACAGGAAGGGTCCCCCAGGGATCAGTTCTAGGTCCTGCCCTGTGGAAACATGCGGCGCTTGGAGTCTGGCATAACTCATACCACGGGCTACTGAGTATCCATAAAGGATTTCACCCCTCCAGGGCATCAAAAAATATATGTATATATATATATATACATACATATGTACATATGTACCGTAAGAGCAGTCAGTTAAATAGCCAATTTATTGAGAGACACACTACAGAGCAGTCTAACAACATACTATAGTGGATAAAAGTTCGTAAAATTATGTTGATTGCATCTATTTTGGGCCAAGTGCGCAGGGGCATGTACATAGGCTAGAACATCGGACTGAATTTTTTTCCTACTTCCGTAATTCACGGGAAAATTAACATAGATGTTCCCCGAATACAGCTTCAAGATAAACTGAGTAAAATTATTTCAAGTTGTGTTATGTTCATAGATCAGGATATTAATATTTTGGAATTTCTCCTGATGATCTTATGGATGATGATGATCTACAATTGCTGGATTAGATCTGATAGATCAATCAATTAAACAATCAAAAACATAAAGTTAAAATATATGAATGTATTCGGGTGATGGAGAAATTTTAAACTTAAATCGAAATCATTAGCCGTGTTTTATTATCACCATGATCTGATCCGGATCACACAATGATAATGAAACAGAACAGATCAATTGTTATTGCCCATTGTTATTGCACGGCTCAGTTCCTTTTTGACGTTTAGTGCGGAGTTGAAATGCGAAAGAATATTTTTTTAAAATGAAAATTTGATCCACTTGAATTTTTTTTTTAGGAGAAAACTTTTAATTTTTATAAACAAATATATAGTAAGAATACTATTTTGTATTTTCCAATTCCCAATATACATTTCAATTTTCATTTTGTATATTTTACCGGCACCAATTCATCCAAAATGATTTCTATTCACTTATTAGGTTATAGAAATTCGAAGTTTATTATTAATGATAAAACTTTATGAATACAATGCTAATTTATTTGAACATAAAAATTATGGAATAATATTTGGTTTACAAATAATATTTCGTATTCTAATATGGCAACATGGATCCTTGTCAATCGTCGACAATTATAACAACATTCACGAACGAAATGTATCCTAGTGAGAAATAGCACGAACTAATTTTTGGATAAATATGGAAAGAGAGAAAAACCAAACGAGTCCCTTTGCATTAATATCAAGTAAAAACAGTTATTGACGATTTATTACACTACGAACCTGTTTGAAAACCAAAAAATACGTTACAAACAGAAAACTTTACTACTGTTGTATTATACAGTTGTTTAACGGTCGAACCAGATTCCCAAAATATGAAATTGTTCATAAAAATACAAAAATTAAATTTTTCATGTTTTTCTGAAAGGCAAAATTAACATAACACACACAATTGAAATTCGTCCAAATACAACCAAGGAATGCTATCTATACATCATTATACTACTACATACATACTATTTTTAGTACATATCATTGCCCAGCATCGCAAAAATAAATAAAAATTGAAGAAAGAGCTACACCCTCCTATAACTAGTCAGTTTGCCACCAAGGCAAATACTGAAAAATAATTTTAATTAGAATATTGTCAAACATTTTAATTTCGAAAAATTAATATCTGTCTTATATTTCAGCCCATTTGGTTGTTCTCTAAATAAGTCTGTGTTCGAATATGAGTTCGACATTTTGGGTAGAGGCCTCAGGATTGTCCTTCTTAAATAGGACACCCTGTATATGCATATGTTGGATACAAGTAATGCAATGTTCAAGGCAGTTTGCTCAAAACGTGATCTTTTTACACATCTCCGTGCTAAATCAAATATGAAATTCATTATAGCCGTTTTCTTGCAAATTGACGTTTTGCTAAAGTGGCTATAAGTAAGTAAAGTATCGGTATTATCAATTTTGGTAAACAACACGGTATAGCATTTAATTGCAGTTCACCCCGTTAACTCAAATATGAAATTAAATCAAAATCTTTAGAGCTGTTTTCGAGAAATTCGTCTGTTTGTCAAATTGGTCTTAAGTAAGGTACCGTTAATAATAAGGCTTAAAGAACAATTTCTCTAGGGATTATCCCACAGACCCTATACATGTTTACATATGTATGTACATATATAAAGTTTGATCTATGTATATTCGCACACCGTTTGCACAGTCAGACCTGGACTTCTCTTCCATAGTAATGTCAAATTTGATTAAAATCTCCAGGACAATTTTCACTATTCCCTACAGGTACAGTAGGTAGAAGTAAAAATACTACCATGAAGGAGTATTCTTATTTTATTCGCCCTTCACGATCATTACTACTGACAACACTGCAAGTAATGATGGATCGAAATCAGGAATACCGGATTTTCGTCCATCATTCCAACTCCAAGTAATGACAATACTTTCGACCTTACACGATCATTATTAATATCAATACTTTGGAATTATGACATTATTATTGATAGTTTTGGGCCCGTTTTAGGATAAATGCAATGCAATAATATCTTAAACTCAATTTCGTTAAAGTACAATGAAGCGGACGCGGTTTATTGCAAGACGAACCGATCAGATTTCAAAAAACCTGTTTATTTACATGTTACAGTACATCAAATTATTGATGCATACGCTAACAGTTCAAATAGTATTCTATATTCCCACGTACCATTTGTTACCTTTGTTTTAAAATTCTATACTATAATTTACTTCTGTATTTTATAAATTAAATTGGTTCTATATTTTTCACGTCAAATTACAATTCCGATTTCTTAAGACTAGACAAAGTTCTTCCAAAATGATAAGTGTTTAGTACGTCAGACTATTAAGGGGAATTCGAAGATCAAAGTACAACGGAAGCTTATCTGCATAAATATCTGCTTTGGTTTTTGAATTTACACAGCAAACTGACAAGAAAAATTACGAGGGAAATCGTGTTCAAATTCCGGTGGAAATTTTGTTCACGATACTAATTTTTCCGAAAACACTTATTGTCTTGTTCATTGACGATACCTCTTTTCCGGAAATGGAAAACATTTCGGGAGAAATATTATTTATTTATTCTTTGTTTATCTCCAAGTTTTATACATTTTTGTAAAATTTGTAGACTACAATATAAAACATAATATTAATAATATTCACGATAGCGCTGAGAGTAAAATTGGTGACATAAAACAAATGTTCTGACATCCATTTATTAGTAGATACGTTATGAATTTCAACAAAACAATGTATAGGTAGATTTAATTAGATTATGAGTGTGAGGTGGGTGCATGTAGATCTTTAGACTCAGAAATTATTCAGTGAAGATTTTATTTAACATTCGTCCTTCTAACAACCATTTGTTTAAATTGTTTTGTATGTATGCACTACGAGGGCAACGGGAACAACTCCTACTGCAGCGTTAGAAGCTATCCTTAATCTTCCACTCTTTCATGTGCAGATACAGAAAGAAGTTATAATTAACGCCTTTATATTCATATCTGATAATGTTGTCAAATCAAAGCTAGTTCACCCATACATTGGCCCAGAATTAAACACAGATAAACTACTTCGAATTACCTTGACGGATAACTGTGTACCAAAATTTGACTTCAGCCGAAACTTCAAGGTTACATTCCCAGACAGTCAAAATTGGAAACAGAACAAAACCATGTATGGTACACAGATGGAGGAGTTTGGGCTGTAATAAACGGTGTCAACACAAAAAAGTACTCACGACGATAGCGAGCACAGTAAAACTTCATCTCATTTGGATGTCAACACTCAACGGACATGTAGGAAATAAGACTGCATCAAACTTCATGATACCAAGACCATTCTGTGGACTACACATCAGCACAATTATTGACACATTATTTAAATTGCCTGCTCTAAGTAAAATAGTAAGATTAAAATAGAATAAATTGTAGCTAGTGACATAATGAAATTATTCAAATATTATATCGGCTTGAATTGCATACTTAAGTGGGAAGAAATATTTTATGCTGAATTAGTAAGCACTCGCTGTCATTGATTTCCTCTCTTGCAACGACTTGCCCAATTTGTATGCAGGCCGTAGTCAATAAATGCAAGTCGCGCGCAGTATTAATAAGAAATCAATGAGTAATCATGTACAACAGTGCCGGACGGCGTTTAAGTCTCCATTAACGTCTTGAATAATTATTTGTAAATAAGAAAAAGGAAGCATGAATAAACACGATTTTTTTTTTATTTTTCCAAGGCAAAAAAAGATGCATACCTTTACTTCTGGGCATGCAGAGCGTTTCTAGATGTTTTTTTACCTTTAGGAGACGTATAAACTTCACGCGATTTAGCAGCAAAAGCAGATGGGACCAGGGTTTAGAAATATAACATATTTTAGTAAGCAATATTTTTTGAAGACAAATTTTGACAGTTTGGCTATACATCTATTATTTTTATGGGGAAATATGCGTTTTTTTTTATTCGTTCGGAGCAGAGCTCTGAACAGAGCATGAACACACTGAGCGCGCGAATTATTTAAGAAACACGATTGAGCACATAACACTTAAAATAATACAAAATTAATACTTTTTGACTTCCAAACACAGAAATAATAATTAGACACAAATAAAATTCCAATTTCTTCTAATATTTATTAAACAACAAGACATTGTTTTTTTAATTTTTTTTTCCCCTATCAAACGTCAAAATCATTGTGCTCTGTTTTTGCTATGGGTCCTCTATCAATTTATATCGAGCTCATAGAGCGCGCTCTGAACACCCTCTGAGCGAAAAAAGGAACACGCGTAGAGCGCTCTGAGCACTCGGAGCTGAAAAAGAAATACGAACATTTTTGTTGACAACTCAGGCTCTGCTCCGAACTAGAAAAGAAAACGCCTAATGTAATTGAAAGAACCTTTGTTTTTCAGGTAAAAAATAAAGTATGAAACAAGTCGACTTTAAGTTCAGGCGCCTGTCAGATAGTTGTGGACGTAGTTATCAGAAATCATTGAACAACGAGATATTAAACTTTCCCGGCACTTTCCAGTTGCCTACAAGCTATTTTCACGCATATTGTTACATTTTCACGCACATTTGTTTGACTTGGTGAATTCACCCCGACTTGGTGAATTCACCCCTAAATCACAACAACAAATCGGTCAATTTCACCTTAAATCACAACAACAACTAGTAATTTGACGGGCGATGACAACCGATTTTTGAATTTATGGAAGGAGCTGGAAAGTATTTTGGGGCCGTTCACTAGATATTACAAATATTTAAATTCGTATTCTTTAGTAAAAGACGAGAACAATTTGAATTTCGTCGGTTGACCGAAAATGTAAAAATCAAAATATATATGTTTTCAGATAGTTTATTCTTTTAAAAAATAATGTACACAAAAACAGAAAGATTACTACAATGCTATTCAGCCAATTGCGAATAGGTTGAAACAGTTGTTATGGCGAATTAAAATATAAAATTCTAATTTTTTTTTTGAAAAACGTATAATTGCTTCAATATATAGAAATTTCGCAAACAACAGTTGCCAAAGATTGTGGATGAATTATAATAATAGGCTCTTTAACTGGGTAAGAAGTATATCTATCTCCCTTTTAAAATTTGCATTGATGTTTAACTACATTTCCGAAGAACAAAGGCCATATACATATGTACATACCTTTTATCTGATTATAGAAACACAATAGTTGTTATATCTTGCAAAACCCAAAGGTTTTTGCCAATGCTCACACGTATTCACAGACGAGAAGCAAATTACAACAAAAACAATGTAAACAAAAGGGTTTTTGCAGGCAAGAGGGACGAAAGTTTAATATCTCTTTACTCAATGATTTCTGGTACTTATTAATAGTAATAATTGAATTATTAGATGTAAATAGTAGATTGATATATTTTGATTAGGAAAAAATTAAAATTAGAAAATATTCGTACTTTTTTTTGAGTTTTCTTAAAATATTTCCAAAGCGAGTTCGTTTGGTGCTTTAGTTTTGTCCAACACTGTATATATATACATACATATGTACATATTTATAGGTAAACGAGGATAGTAGGTAATATTTGCCCCGCTTTTTGGAATGGACCATGGACCTATCGCGCCAAATATTCTATTTATATTTGTAAATATTTAGTTTTAATATATTCTTGTAAAAATATAAACTTTTTGTAAAGTGGGCGTAGCAGTAGGAGGATTTCAAGCAGGGTTTACATCTGTGCCCCATATCCTTCCAAACGCCGAGATATAAAGTTAGAAGTTTTATTATTTTACATACATTGACGACACTAAAGCACGAAATGATCAGGCATTGTCAAAAACTAAGACAGTCTAAAATCGTAAGATAATTTTTCACTAATCAAAATATATTACAGCTCAATACACAACTAAAAATCGTATTGTACATACTATATAAATATGTATATTTAAAAAAATATAACCAATTAAATGAGAACTCATCTTCTATATATACATATAAAAGAAAGTGACGTTAGTTACTACGCTTATAACTCAAGATGCTGCGAGATGCTTGCGATGTAAAGCACACTTTACCAGCATCCGTAAAAAGTCATCAAATCTGTGAGAGGTTGCTGCACAAAATTCTAGCGGTGGATCCTAAATTCCCATTTGGGAATGCTGCTTTCTTTAAAATGCGTTCCGAAACATCAAACTTGTGCAAAGTAAAGTATCATTAAGGTGCTACCGCTCGAAAATATTTTTTTTTACTTTTTGAAATTCAGTCCCTCTTACTTAAGTGTCAGCTTATCCATTCTTTGTGTTTTCAATGACGTCCGTACGCAGCAGTAGTTAAGTTGCAAGTTGACAATTAGAATTATGAAATAGACATCAGCCTTCTTAGTAACTCTCTCTTCAACAGAATCTAAACAGTTCTAAAAGGGGTTATAATTAAAGACATTGGGCTGTTGGACTATGTTGGACTAAGGGCTGTGATAACTTTTTTAAAGACTATTTACTTACAGTCTTAGATGAGACCGTCGACATGGAGGGAAGTAAGAGTACAATTCATTCCAAAATCTATCTGACGAATTTAGACACGCCACTACGAAAGATTTCAGATCTATTAGTCTAGTATTTTTCTTGTTGAAAACCTTCGAAAAACTTATGACGTGCAAATTCGTACAACAATATCATATACATAACGCAACTCTCGTATAGGTATACGTAAAAGACAAAACTGTGGAAACTGCATTACATGTTACTAAATTATCCAATTTTTTTAAATCAGTTAATAATTTGCCAAGGTAATGAGACACCTGCTCACTTTGTGATCAACGGAGAACATCACTGCACCAATACTCGATTTATGCTTGCACCTATTCTAAAAGGGCAAGTATTGATTTTCTAAAAACTTTCGGACTAGAAATTTTAATCAAACTTGGCATTATTATGATGGAAAACTTCAAAAAAGTTTGTCTTCAAAAGTTTAAATTCTGTACATCCGTTTTACGCTCGACTGGAGTCTGTGGGATCACAATTCGAGGCGAAATCGGGATTTTTATTCTAACCTCAAAATTAAGGGTACTTTACTTAAGGCCGATTTTAGTTAAAAGGGATTTGAGGGCTTTAACGATTTTGATAAAATTATAGGCTTATGTAGTTCACGAACGAAGTAGTTCAAAAAAGAGCTTAAACAAGTGACCAAGTGAACTAGTACCCAATGTCATTTTATTTTAGTTCATTTAATTCAGTAAGAAAACTAAGTGGAACGTTTCCAATGTGTGTGGGATTGCGCAGATTTGGTAAGGGTTGTTTTCGTTTAGTTAACACAGCAGCACATTGTTGTGTTGTTTAAAGCTGCTGGAGATGACTTGGTAAAGCATACACCAACTCATCTCTAAAATTTGGTCAGATGAGTGCATGCCCAGAAGAATGAAATCTTTGCATCGTTTGACCGATCCACAAAAAAGGAGAATCTCTGAATTGCGCGATTTCAGCGCGTATCGCCTTACGGTAGTCACTCATAATCTGCAATTTTAACTTGGCGCAACAGGTCGATGGGACCCAGGGCCCAGCTTCTCACAACCATTCGCGCTGTGCGTGTTATATTCATAACACGAATGGAAGGAGCCTACTGTTTAATGCCGTATCCGAAGGGCATATTGTTATTTGAGAAGTTTTCTCAGGACAGTTGTACTCTCGGATGTTTGTCAGACGCTCGCGAGAGGTGGGGCCGTGAAAAACTTTTAAGTGTTCCCCGACTGGGATTCGAACCTTGAATCACTTGCTCCATAGTCCAATAGCACTAACCACTGAGCGACTGAGCGACGGCGCCCACATCATAATCTGCAATACGTTTAAATAGATGCCCACCCACCATATTAGGATATTCTAACCGAACCGGCTTCACAATAAGATGAAGGCATACTTTTCGACCCGAAGAAAATTCAATAGCAAAATATACCGTGCAATGAAGCTTCAAATGCGCCCTAAATGGTTATAAACACCCTTATGAATTTTTAAACAATATTTCCTTCAATGGGAACAGTATTTCATTTTTCAAACACACTTCCTCCACTGGATCTCCACATATAATCTATTCCTATATTTAGAAATCTTACAAATCGGAAAATGTGTTATTATTCCCAATATTCCCTAATTAGACCAGTAGCGAAATAATCGATGTGAATGACCAATAAATAGAAGAACAAGAAAAGGAGGCACCTAAATACAAACATTTCCATATTTTTGTTCTGTAATCCAAATACCCATATGTATAAATATGGACACACTACGTACATATCTATGTATGTATTTACGTACTAGTTGTTCATGGCAGGTAGGGAATTTCTGAAGACAGTACTGTAATTATTCAATTATCAACCATATTTCTCCAGCAATTTAAGACAATTAATATTTGAAAGGAAGCAATTTAAAGTTCGTGGACCACGCTAGTTACAGATGCAGACATGAAAATTAAATGCGTATATACTAAGTAGATGTTGACGTTTTTTCATATCTAATGGAGCTTATACATATTATGTATTTTCATATACAATTTCAAAGAATGTACATAAATATAGTTATAATTTGAAAAATTTGGGGATACTATTTATGAATTAATATAATGTTTACCTATAAACAGGTTCTGATTGATTCAAATGAAACATGGCATTGTACAATTTCACGAATCTAATTCACGAATGAAAACACAGCACTTACACTTCCGAAAACATTACAACGACCGCGAGATGCATTATCAGAAAATCTATTATCGAATTAGCATCAAAAACATCGAATCATCACATAATTTTACTCATCATTTTCAATATATTTGAAAAAAAAATCGCTTAAACTTTCCAAAAATAATAACAAAACAAAACCAACAATACATTAAACGAATACACTGCCCTTTCGACTACAACAATAACGGCAGATGTAACAAAACTGAGAGAGCGCGCAGTCCTTCCAATTTTGAAGTTGTTTAAAAGTTAGGGAAGAAAGAGCCAGTATGTTTCCTTCAATTCTAAACTGAACTGTGCTAACAAAGTACTAAAGAGGAGAGTTGCCACTTCACTTTAGCAAAGTTTTTTTTTAGTTTTAATTTAGTACTATTTCGGGATTTCAAACAACAAACACAATGTTTGGACCGAAAATGTCACCGAAAACATAAAGTCGATATCAGATCTCAATTATAAGGTTTTCCCTTGAATATCAATGTGTAAGTACTTACATATATGTGTTTTTGTTTTACTACTGATTTTTAAACCCCACTAAAAAATGCATAATTAGGTTGTAAGTACCTGGCCACATTATCATAGGAATAAACATCATGTCGCCTGAGATGGGTTTATTTTTACGTTCGTTAAAAATAGAGGAGTAGATTGCACCGAAAATCCACTTCAGACGTTATATCCATTTTTAGGTATGCCAGTTGAGGAGAGTGGTTTTATGAATAAATGTTCCTCGAATGTTCGGGACCAGAAATACACACCACTTTGAGATTTAATCAAACTACTTATTACTTTGGGAAAAAACACATAAAACTCAATTGCAGATGGTAAAATCAAGAAAATTAAAAAAATAAAAAAAAATCTTAGTTGCAATTTACAATATCAATTCTCCGTCATTTAAAGGGACAATAACAAATAAAACACATTTTTAGCTCAACAGCTAGTTATAATTTCAAATATTTGTAGGACCTTCGAACATTTTAGATGTTTTGTTGAGGGATCGTACTTCGAGCCCACTAAACGCTTGAACTACGGTGCAAAAACAAAATGAAAAATAACGTAAAAAATAAAACCAAAATTGATTCAGTTTATGAGGCAATTCGACTCCTTTGGATTTAAGAGTTTTAAGTTTTTATTTAAAATTGCTTTTAAATAAAAACAAATTTCAATTTCATTTAGAACTCATCATCTTAAGTGCTGTATTATAAAACGGACATAATCATTTTGTTTAGTACCAAGTATAAGATTGGGTGATTATTAAGAAGTAGTATATCCGAAGACTTTCGTTGCTCTGGCTATCCAGTTAACTTATACTTTTAATCATAAGTTAGCTTATGTTTATTGTTCAATAATAAAAGTATATGATTTTTTATATTTTTCTATTTCAACAGTTTTGCTTATTACTGTACGTGTTCTATACAAAATAGCAAACTTTACCTTAGGAGAGTTAGTTCAACTGTACACCATCCACAGAAAACGTAACCCCAACCTTGAACCCCAACGCTAAGAACTCATTGCTATCCGAAGATTTAACTATCAGTCGATAGATGACATTTATAGAAACGTATTGTGGCGACGCCTGTTCTTCGTGCCATAAGCTCGGGTTTCTCTTCCCACTGTTTAGATGTCGCATAAATCGGGAAAAAGAAATATTCAAAATTTGGGAGAAACGGTCTCCGGATTCTTAGAGGTTAACAAGACATCTGGTGCCTGTCTTCTATTCCACAACTAGTGTTGCACATTACAGAAAGAAATTGTAATTGTTAATTTAGTTTAATAAATAATAATAAATTTAGTACACCTGAGTATCTATAGTATAATTTTTAGACTTTATTTGTACTTCAGCAATTTCAATCATGATCGGTTCTATCTTTTGTAATATTCTTGTTTTAATTTTGGACACGACGAGTTACTGGTCGCATGAAGTAGGAAATCTCAATTTCAGTTTTGAAGTTTTGGTAAAAAGGAAATATTTTTTGATTTCCACACAAACAAATTGGGAATCCCATTGACAATTTTTTCTTCTTCATTTTTCATTTTCATGTTTCATGCAGGCCATTTTACATACAAAAACATTTTTTTAAAATTTTTTCAAATAGGCCAGTGGTAAGGTGACTATTGGTATAATCTAATAGTATAATTAAAATCTTCAAGGACAGATTTTACATGGTCTTTCGCAGCTGGATAGGCTGGAATAGTGTAGTTTAGTGTAGAATACGCATGCAAAGCTTTATACATCTATTTGTTGACACTTAGAACCTAACGACCACAGTCGTATAGTCATTTTATTAAAAATTCTAGACAATTTTTTTGATAATGATTTTAGAGTCGATTTCCTCTGATTAGGTCAGTTGGTCTGGTCCTGTTTAGTCTTCTTCTTGATATCTTTTGGGCTGGTAGAGAGGTAATTTCATTTCCTCTAATACATTAATATGGTGTTTTCTGCTTATTGTCGTTATTTCTTCGTTGATGTTACAGATTTTCAGGTCTCAATGTATGTTAATGTTAGTATTGGTTTATACTCAGTCTGATTGTAGTCTTTTTGTATCAGGGCTATATTTGATTCATTTGATGTTTTGATGTACAGTAGGATATTGTTACTTGTCAAAAATTTTAAGTCACTTGTTAGGAGCCAGTAAATATGTCTGTATTCGCATTTTATTTGTTTTTTCTTTTTTTGTATATGTGAGCTTTGAATCCAAGTGCTTTGCCTATGGGGATAATTTAATCCCTTATTTTAAATGGTATTTTCTAATGTGTATTGCAGTTGCGTTGTGGTTATAGTCAGATTCTTATGTGCGTTTGGTAGTATTGTATCTTTAGCAAATGTTGCAATCATTGTTGTAGATATGTATATCTTCTTTTGGAAGGGGGATCTCTGTCTTGTTTAGTTTCCGCCATAGGGTTCGTTTTAATAAGTTTGTTTGTTGTTATAGTTTTTCCATTTGGTTTGATATTTTATATTTTTTGGGTATTCTGGTCGGTAGTTTTGGCTGCAGTAGCTTGGGCGCAGGTTATGCCTGAACAATATTGCTTGCTGGGTCTTTTTTCGGTGTTTAGTGTTTTAGAGATCTAGATATCGCAACCTTTGTAGTTCGCTGTATGATTTCCTTGATAAAGGGCACATTTTAGCGTGCCTTCGTCTCTTGTCATTTGGAAATCTAGAGTCTTGTGCATCCCCGTACATTTAACACATACTAAATCTATTGTGCAGTAATTTCTAGCACGACAACATCTTTGGCAAATTCTGGAAGGGAGGTAATAGTTTTTTGGTCTTTGTACGATGTTATACATACATAAATATGTAGATCTTCTATATCTATCTATAGTTGTTACGCATCCCCAAACAGCACTCTTGAAGAACTCCAGCGTATGTTGGATAGGCTCGTGGATGATGCTAGAGGCCATTGCCCAATATTCATGGCTGGCGATTTCAACGCATGGGCCACTGATTGGAGCAGCACTCGAACCAATAGAAGAGGTGAGGCACTACTCGAAGCGGTCATTAGATGTTATGCTGCTCAATACGTAGTTGACATCACCTTCGTAACTAGTTCCCTACCGAGAGGCGCCAAGTGGAGAGTAAGTAAACAGTACACCCACAGTGACCACCTGGCCATCCTGTTTGAAATGGACCAGAAAAGATCCAACCAGGAACTCCCACCAAAGAAAGCACAACGAATTGGGTGGAAAATAGGCACATTAGACGAAGATTTTTTTACTTTCACCTTTAGAGAACAGCAAATGCTATGGCTGCTGAGATTACGAAACATGTAATGAGAGCATGCGATGCATCTATGGTCCGGAAAACGTCTACAAATCGCCGGGCACCAGTATATTGGTGGAACCAAGAGATAGCAGAGCTACGCAGCAAGTGCCATAAAGCGAGAAGCCTGTTCCAGCGATCCAGAGGTTTGCCCTAACCCCAGAACCTTCAGGTGCAATACAGAGATAGGCATAGAGACTTGAAATTAACAATCCGGAGAAGCAAAACTGACAACTTTAAAGAACTCTGTCAACAAGCAGATGTAAATCCCTGGGGTACAGCCTATAACGCAGTCATGGCAAAACTCAGGCACCACTAGGGCACCCTCACCCTCATGCCCTTTGCTAATGCAAAAAATAGTGTCGGGCTTATTTCCACCGCAGAGAACAGCAGAGCGTATAGCAGCACCCCAGGATATACATGAAATCACAACCGCCACGCAAACGGAACTCTTGGAAGTGTGCAAATGGTTCGATGACAATAAGTCACCTGGATTTGATGGGATACCCTACAAGGCCCATAAGTTAGCCATAAAAACAAACACGCAACCATTTCTAGAAATGTATAATAAGTATCTAACCGAAGGGGTCTTTCCAGACCAGTGGAAGAAACAACGTCTGGTGCTGCTGCCCAAAGGGAAAAGACCGCCAGATGAACCTGATGATGCCTGTTACCCACAATGGGTAAAATCGATGTTATACGGAGGGTAACCACAATTTTGGAAGATGCTATCCAGGGTAGAAGATGGAGACGAGGCGCAAAGAAATACGGTGCTGAAATAACACTGGACGTCAAAAATGCGTTCAATTCTGCAAACTGGGGACATATTTTGTACTCACTTAAAGAAATGATGGTGCCAGGGTTCCTAATCAAAATAATATTCGAGAAAAAATTATTTCGAGAAACGGTACCTGTTTTACGATACCGACGATGGGGTAAGACAGTACCACATATCTGGCGGAGTACTACACGGATCGGTACTAGGTCCTATCTTGTGGAATCTTATGTATGATAGGGTGCTGAGGCTTGAAATCTCCAACGAGGCAAAAATCATAGGTTTTGCCGATGACATCGCAATTGTAGTGACAGCAAAACACCTGGAAGAAATAGAGGACATTGGAAATGTATGTATCCGATAAGTGAGACGGTGGATGGCAGCAGTCGGTTTAGAACTCGCTGAACATAAAAAGGAAGCAGTACTAGTAAGCAGCCGCAAGAAAAGAGAAGCAATCACCATAAAGGCAGGCAACCAAAATATAACCTCACAACCGGTGATCAGATACCTAGGTGTGATGATTGACGCTAGGCTCGCTTACAAGGAACAACTTGAAATAACGTGCGACAAAGCTGCTCGGGTGTTTACTGCCTTATCCAGAATAATGACAAACATTGGAGGACCCAGACAACCAAGGAGACTAATTTTGTCAAGAGTGGGGCAGTCAATAATAATGTATGCGGCACCAATATGGGCAAAGGCAGTACAAATTAAGTCCCACTCAAGAAGAGTTAATTCCGTCAACAGACTGTGCGCGCTGAGAGTGTGTTGCGCTTTTCGGACGGTATCAGATGATGCTATATGTGTTATTGCGGGAATGCTACCAGCGGATATTTTGGCTATTGAGCTACAGAGGACCTACGACGCCAAATTCCAGGAACCCAGGAAGCATGAGATGGCAGGAAAGATGGAATCAGTCAACGAAGGGAAGATGGACCACCGACTTATACCGGATATACATAAATGGATGGACCGGCATCATGGAGAAGTGGATTTTTATCTCATCCAGTTCTTAACCGGATACGGCTGCTTCAGAGCTTATTTAAGCAGGTTTAGGCTTGATGAATCTCCAAATTGCTCAAACTGTGGAGAGGCCAGAGAGGATGCAGAGCATGTGCTCCTTCAGTGCCCACATTTTCGCTTGGAACGCAGAGGTCTTGAGGAAATAATTGAAGAAATACCAACTCCGGAGAACATTGTAAACCATATGTTGACATCGAACGCAGTATGGAATACTGTGAAACAAACAGCAGCGGTGATCATAAAGGAACTTTGGCGGCTGGAAAGTCTCAGGGAGAGCAACCAAGCCCAAACGGAAGCCCTCTCAGAACAAGAAACGTCGAACAGGGTAAGAAGAGTATAAAGTGGTAACCAGACCCGCGAAGTAATACTTAACGGTAGTTCCGCGGGGAGAGTGGTTGAAGTGTGTAGGGTGTGGGTTAGTACGTAGGCGTATTCCTGGCATCGACTATTCAGGTTTGCGAATCGTGCATGCTAGTAGCCCGGGTTACTGGTATCTTTAAAAGATTACACATCCGTTGGCGCAACCAAAAAAAAAAAACATACATGCTTATGTTTATATTCATGACTTTGTGTCCTTTATCTTCTAACTCAGTTTTAATATCTTCTGGGTCAATGGAATGGTGCATATTTTGTAGTACGACTTTAAATTCTCTTTCTTCTTTAGGTTTAAATGTAAAGTGTTTGCATCATTTGACCGTAGCAGTTTTATAATAGTCCTGTAGGATGCAGGTAACCTTTTTTAGGATGCGGAATCCAAAGCTTGGATTCGAATTTTATTGCTTCTAAATACTTTTATTTCGAAATTTTGTTTAACTACATCATTTAGTGATTTGTTTAGTGTTTTATTACTTAAGAAAATTGATTTCATAGAAAGAGTTAATAGTTTGACACTATTCTAACGCTGTCTGGAGTTGCCAGATTGAGTACAGTGTTAGTACAAGTAACAGGAATAAAATGGACGAAATAATGTTGAGCTAAATGTGAATTTCAGAAGAAATCCATCGATTATGGACGAACTTCAAAAAGGATGAATACTGTGTGAAGTAAGTATTTCGTCATATGACTGGACAAATTGGAGCAGTACTGGGTTGAATTTGAATTAAATAACGGGTATCGAGGTATTTTGACATTGTTTAATTGCAAACGATTTTTAAGTATGCAGCCGAAAACTAAAGAGAGTTGGTATACTGTCAAAGCCATATTAAATCAATGTGCAAGATGTTTCCGATTAAAGGGCAAGGAATCAAAGCAACTCATGGCACAACTTTTAGAAGCAGAAGGTTCTTTAGTCCATTTACACAATGTGAAATAGACTTACAAAGACGCACAAGGCTTACATAGTGCTGTTTGTCTGTATAGCAACAAAGACATCTGATTTTATAACAGATGGATTCATAGCAACATTGCGCCGTATGATCAGTAGAAGAGGATCCGGACATCATTGTATTGAAAAAATTATTTATCCATTACTATTTATCCATAGCTCCAAATACCGTCGACCTCCATTCAAGAGAGAAAATTGGACATTCAAGCGACCAATAGCCAAGTTATGTTTGCTGCTAATAAAAAATAATACGCAAAGACTGGAGAGTTCAATAATGGGAGCAACCCCCAGAACAGTCACCATACAGTATGCCTGAAGAAATCGGAGAGGTAAAAAAAGGAAATCAACCACAATGTTGATTAATAACCTGATTAAAACCAACAAGGTTCCAGAGAAAGTAGAGAAGCGAACAAGCGAGATACACCGGACGGGGGTAGGAGTCAACCATAATATACAGAGGTATTTCGATTTACCATTGGAAGATATAAACAAGGCACCAACACTAAATAGACAAGTCCGGTTATCAATAATTCACAGTGTTGAGCAAAGTGAGGATGACATTGTCCAGCAGCTGTACAACAAACTGTCCTTCAAGCGATACGAAACTAGGATGCTAAAACTAATACACACCATGTGAAAGAACTGCTCATAACATGAACTCATAACACTTGAATGTTATGACTCCTGAAGAAGTGATTTGAAACAATACAGGCATCGTTTATGTGACACCAAACTACGTCATTCAATTAAAATTTTAACGATTGGACGCAAAATTGTTTAAGGAAACGTTAGTGCATTACCAACTTTACCAAATCAATCGTTACCATTAACACATTAACATCAACTCAGACTCCAGTTTATTTCGCCAATGAAACCGTCATCCCGCTGAATAAAGCGCCCTTTTCGATACCAAAAGGTGTTTTTGTATAGTTTTGGACGTTGAGAATGTTGACCATATCCTGCTGCTTAAGGTATGGCTTGCGACGAAATTTCGCACGCGCTCTGTGTTTTTCACTTTATTTTTCTATGTTCTATTTCGGACTTTTATTGTATTTTTAAAAAGACACTTGTATTTTGCCCACCCTGTAGATCATAAATGTTTTAATATTTATAATTTTCAATAGTATAACTGTGTCCTGTTTGCCATTTTAATTTTTTTGTTCAGTACTGGATGTTGGAATATACATACATATCATAGCCATATCATTCAAAAGATTCAGTTTCTGTATTTACGCACTCGTATGTAAGTATATGTTTCTTTTATCGTGCATATACATACTTATATACAAACACAGACTTATTATGCAATTAAAAAAATTAATAAAATTAATTTATTACGGAGAAATGATCTTACAATATAACAAAAATGTGTAAAATTAACTTAGTTTTTATACATATCACAAAGTACTTTTTCCATAGGGGTATTTCCGATTGTTTTTTGGAAAAATATCGATTCAATTTTGTGCGAAGTTACCATTTTTAGTAATGGTAGCATTAGCAGTAGTCGACCAAACCGAGCTATTTGCGCTGTGAATTGCGTTCTGGAATGTTGAGCTAACATAACCTAAAAGAAAAAGTTTATGATTAGAATTACACCCCGTGTGCTGGAATATATGTATAAGAAAATTATATTTTACATGCGCTTGGTCTTGTAAATTTTCTATTTGTGTTGGATCTTTTAGGCCTCTTGTTTCAGGTCGAAATAAAACAATAGCTTTTAGACAAGCAAATTCTGCAGGATCCACAAAAACAGCTTTGTATTTACAAAATGTGTCATTTAAGGTACGTATGTCTGTTGCAATCTGTAAAATAAAAACGCTTAATTTTGCTTACTTAATCGTGACAGGATATACTTTAAAAATATGTATAATTATTAATAAGGTACTAATATGGAGCATATGATTCTGAGAATAGGATAGAATAGTATGTTGCATGTTCAGAACGATTTTTTTCTTAGATTACACCCAAAAATCATTTCCCATTAAATTGACACACTACATATGTATGTGTAGTACCTGTGGCGGAGAGTACCAGTAAGAGAGGTCAACCAGTAAGATGATAAGCGTCTTATAGCAAGATATTTTTAGATTGGTGAAGAGAAAAGCATATTGTGTTTTTAATTATAGATGGATTTAATTAGTATGTACTATTAAATATGTACATACCTATATTTTTGATTCGTGATTACACCCGGAGAGTGTAATTTCAGTTTTGTAGAACTGTGTGCGTAGCTACTCTCTGTACACAATTTTCGGATAGTATGTACTTTGCCAATTACTTTTATTGGGGAATTCCAAGATTTTGTATAAAATAAAATGATTATTAAGATAAAATATTTAGATATTCGAATTCTCTACAATTCCTCCGTACATCAATTTTGGGGCAGCTTGATTATAATTAAATTTTGCATGAAACAATAATAAATATTTCAAGATATCGTTGCGAATTAACTCAAATTTGAAAGAAAAATATGTGCAGCCACACCTATGTCCATACGTTCCAGACGGATTGTAGTCTTTCTATATGTTTAATTCATGTTTTATGATAATTTCATAGAGATTTACGAAAACGAGTTTAGAAGGAAAAAAATAGAACAAAATAGAATAAAATAGATACCCCGATATTTCTTAATCTAAACGAAAACGAAACGTTTCTAGCATCATATTTTATGATGACTTTAGCGATATGTACAAAATTCCGTTTTCAAATCTTTATTCGTCGGAATTAAGAACATCCTTTAAGAGGGAGGCTTGGACAGACATGGCTTAATCGATTTGGCCATTAACACTGATGACGAATATTTCGATCATTTCTCTATTTTACAAACGTTGTATCAAATTGATCGTACCTACTCCAAAAATAGTGAATGTGAATGTGGATTGATTTATAAGTATGTACTATGTATGTTTGTTCTAAAGTTTCACTCCTCAAATCGTTAGTTTGTCTGTATGCATTAGATTTGAATTTGGTTATACAACGTCCCTATATAATTTAAATCTGTCCACAGATAATTTCAATAGAAATTTAAAACAGAAAAATAATATGTATACAAGTACATATTTATAAGTTGTAAATATAACCTATAATGTTTAAATCAAACACTTTAATGGCGGTTTTAATTTATTAGGGCTGTTTACGGAAAATATTGAAGGACAGTTCTTCAGAGTACACAGTATAGTAACCCAATAACGACTTAAAACATAATTTATTTATAGATATTTCTTTATCTGTAGCTAATGATCTTACTTCGCTTTTTAGTGAGCAATTAAATGTATTATTATTGCAGTGCTCTGTAACTGAAAACAAAGAACATCCAGTCGAATCCAGTGGAAGACACCATTGAATTGCATTCAACAGAAATAATTCTGCCCAGCATTCTTCTAAGAGAATAACCTGTAAATAATTCGTTAAATTAAACCTAAATAATGAAAAAAGTGATGCAATTAGTAAAAATTTACCTGATCCCGAAAGGCTAAACTGGCGAAACTCGGTAAATTTTTAGCCCATTTTACTGCCATGAAAAGAAGTCTAGCACTTGTTTCATAAATTGTTTCCTGAGGGTGTCCGTATAATGAAGTAGATGTAAATTGCGCGATTGAAGATTGTTTCAGTGAAATATTCTTTCTGTCAATTGAATCCTCGTCGTTGGTAACATCTATCGAATCATCTGTTCAATAAAGAAAATTTACTCAATCAATTTCCAGATCGTGCGGTTGTGCAGAAATATACAGTCCACAAAGCAAGAGCAAAAATAAATCAATAATTATTATCCAAATAATTATTATTACGAGCTATTGAACATTTGGTCAATAAAGTCAATAAAAAAATCAATTTTATCGGGTAATCCATATTATCAAACAAAAGAACTATTCTTGTCATTAATTTATATACCCTATCCTAAGGATATATTGAGTTTGATACATAGTTGGTAACATAGAGAAATAATTGAGATAGAGCCTTTAAAGTACAGGGAGGGCCAGATACAAATTTCTTTTTAAAAATGCAATAAAATGAACAAAATTATTTTTTTTTTTTGAAATAGAAGCACTACAACGCAAGCCAACTCTGTCAACATTGGAACGCTTTGAGGTTTCGCCCCGAACCGCCGCTATCAAGAAGAGAAGCTAGTGGTCATAAGGAAAAAACTAACCGTAGCTCAAGAAAAAACCCTTGGGCGAACTAACCAAAATGCATCCAATAAAACATACCACCCAGACGAAATAGTTTTATCCGTATAAATAGATGTTTAGGAAACAAATTTGAAAAAATTATCGAAAAAGTAATAGCAAAAGATTTAGCCACTTTGTCAGTTTGTCGTTCATCATCTTTCGAATATCGATAGCCCAAATTTACAACTACTCAGGAATAAAAAAATTGCCACCTTTAACGAATTTTCATATCTCATTCAAAACCGTTCACGTTACGTCCTAAACCAATAAGAATGAAGAAATATTGCACATAATGAGCACACTTGAAATCCCAAGGAGATTCGCAAGGTCTATTGACTTTATTGGACCCGGAACCCATGACTGTAACGATTTTGAACTTTTATTAATAAAACAAAATACACCAATTGAAAACAGTATAATAGACAAACAAAAATAAATTCTCAAATACAAGACAAACTTAACGAATTGGCGAATCAGATCAATGCTATAGCACAAAGAAGCGATATTAGGAAGTCATCAGAATCACAATTATTTCTTTTGGGATACCTTTCTGTACGAAATAATCTTGTAATTAACTATTTGAATAATAGTACATACATAGTACATACATATAAGCCACTTACTTTCTCCTGCTAAAATTAAAATGCTTCAAAATTCAGATGTCATTAATTATGTATTAAAAATTCCTAAAACTGAAGACTTTTATGATTTTATCGAAATTTATCCTGTAGTCCATAATAAAACTATTCTTCAGCTAGAGATAAGTCAAGCTGCAAAATGCAAGGATTACATACAACCCTTAAAATAATGCGTCAGAAGTCAACGTTTGCCAACCTACAACCTCGGAGTGCATTGTACACTTGCCTAACAATAATACAGCCCTATGCGCCTCTCAAAACTCATACCACCTGCCTCTTGCGTAACAGATTGAGGACGGAGTTATAATCCCCAACGACGCACCGAAAACAAAAGTTATCGACCAGATTCAGTTGGAAGTGCAGGGCTCTACTGTCATTTTCGGATTCAATAAAAGTTAATGACACCGTATACCGAATAAAGAAAAAAGCAGATTAGATCGTACCCCATCCCTCAAAGGCTCTTTCTGTAACGCACTTTGTGCTTGAAGAGAAACTGTTCCTACCATATTTGCATCATATTTGCTCGCGCAGTGCCTGTCGTAGTTTGAACGTAAGGTCTTCATGTCAGACCTTATCAAAAGCTTGACAAATACGCTTGAACAAATCCTTTTTCTTTCAAGAGATATAATTGGAAGAAGCGAGATTGGTGTATAAGACGTTTTCTCATTCGGCGGATTCCCGGGTTTAAAGACCATTATGAGGACATATTCTAGTCTAAGTGTGGCATTAAAATTAAAAGAAGCTTTACTAAATATAAATATATTTCTTGAAGTCAATGATAGAAGATTGGAAAATGATCAGAGGATAGATCAAAGCTTTCTCCAACTTTTATGTAGTTGTCATGTATTCCTTTGACAAAAAAGAAATTGGTCTAATCTGGTATCTTATATCTATCTATCAGTAGGTTGGTTTAGCCGCGTATTACCGTTTTCGTAACCATTTTCGATTTTTCTCTAATTGGTTTCGAATGTGAGGGCGCTTAATATTTAAGCGTATCTATCGCGTGTTTTTCAAGCTCTTCAGCCACTTCGCAATCTCGATGATTGACTTGATGTTCTCATTTGTAATTTCTGCAAGTTATTTAAGGGCCACTCTTCTAAGAGACGTTCACACTCTCGTTGTAAGCACCGCAGCTCTTTCTGGGAGGAGCTGCATTTCGACAAGCGGAATTTGTCGTTTTCTTTATCCAAACTTTGTGTCCCGTTTTTCACGCGGTGGTGCGTTTTGTTTTATTCAATGCATTTTCTGTACACGCTAGGCTTAGTATACGGAGGTGGATTTAAGTTTCCTCTTAAGACAAGCATGGTTATCACTGGCATATGCTGACCCATATCCAAAGGGATACGATATTGTGGCTAACATACACTTTAACATCTTCTCTATTCCACAACAAGAACAGGAAACATCTTGCTGATATCATGCTAAATACCTTTCCTATTACTTCCTCACACAATCTACAGACAACGACCTCATCCTGGGAGCAGACATCCATCCGCACCGCAAGGAAAGGGATAGTACCAAAAAGAACTCAAAAAAATGAATCTATTCTGGATTTCTTAGACGTAGAAAATCTCGTACGACTTAATGTACGTTGTACCCCAACTTTCATTCAGAAGATAAGATGAAAGGTGTTAGACATCACCTTTGTAACATCAAACGTAATCCAACTTATGTCAGATTGGAAGGTTTCAAACCAGACCTCAATGTCCGACCAGAGATGGATAACCTTAGACCTTGCTATAGAACACAAAACCAAAGCAGTAGTTAGAAATGGACTAAAGTCTTTTTTGCAGTAATTTAGATAACAAAATAGATAACCGGTGGTAGTACACCATTCTGAACAAAACAGGGATATGTGGAAGGAAGTACAGTCAACAAATAATATGAAAGTTTCTCGAACCACTGCACCAAAAAAAAGGAATCTGCTTGGAAGTACAATTTCGATTTCCTTTTTTATACCCTATCCTACGGGTATATTAAGTTTGATACATGGTTTGTAAGATAGAGAAATGATCGAGATAGAACTTATAAATATATAGATTTTATATATGTACATATATTTGTGATTAGCGTCAATAGAGAAAGCGATTAAGCCATGTCCATCCGTCAGTATGTCACCAGTTTCGGGCCTTAAATTTTGAGGTAGGAGGATGAAATTTGATATCTGGGCTTCTGACAAATAGAAGCAGTATAGTTCAATGCCATGCCTACTTTTTCATGACTTCACTATTTTGTATCAAGTAGAAAATATTTTTATTAAGACAAAATATTTAGATATTCGAATTTTCTACAATTTGTCCAGCCACGCCTTTTTTGTGTTTTCATAAAAAAAACAATTTTGATGAAATTTTCCATAAATCATCAACAAACATTGGAAGATATCGTTGTAAGTTAATACAAATTATCTTATCTTCAAGTTAAAGTAGCTTTTTTAAAACTTCAATAAAAGGTTCAGTTTCTCTAAACGCGAAGAATGGTAGTAAGGTTCTGCCGTTGCAAACAAGGAAGGAATAGAAGTCTACACGAATCTGTCACACATTGATGGGGAATCAGGGATCCACAGCTAAATGCCCCTCTCAATCACGCAGATCATCTAAAACCATTCGTGATTCCGGAATATAAGGCAGAGATTTTTGCTACACAAATGGGTTCGAAACTATTACACCGTATTGGAAATCTCCTCGCAGAATCTGGCACTCCTAAAAGCACTAGCAAACCAAAGAACCAACTCAATAGGGTGAAGAAATGCAATGAAAAATATAGAGACGCATACGGTTACACCAATACGTGCAGCCTCAAAGGTTATTAAAACTGCGTACAACAGCTCGTTCGCAAAACACCACCAAAATGTGTAAAAAGGACTCAAACCTACAAAACTGTCAAACACATGGTCCAACGCTGCTGATGTGAATTTATTTTACACTTAAAGCCTAATATCCTGCTTGTGCTAAATATTACCTCCCATGAAAAATGTCTATAAAGATCAAAATTAGGGAAAAAATGTCGCAAATTTCGCAAAAGAATTATGTGGGACATTCAATTTCGAATACTTACGAAAGCAAGATAATGGAGGGAAGAAATCAAAAAATAACATTAAAAATAAACTTAGTTCCCACAAAAAAGTGAAATGAATGCCTACTTTGAGTAAGAAATAACTTCACATCATAAAAGTGCATTTATTTCCCATGTAATGTAAATTCCCGTGAAGTTCTTTCCCTCCACCGACATCAAACACCAATGCCTCTTCGCGAGTTGACCTATCTTCTATATTACTTGTAAGATAGCTCAGCGAAGTTACTTTGTTACTTTGGAAAAATCCTCAGGTTCTTTAGAAATATCTACAGAATTTTTCTCGGAGTAGTGAACCCCACCCAATTCTTCATCCTCATGTCCCACCACCCTTTACTTACCAAACATACAACAGTATTGTTGTTTTAGTGAAATATTTATAACTCGAGATATTTATAAGTTGAAAAAGTGGATCTTTCAATATCATCTATCCGATTTTGATTTCGTTCAAATTTTATATGTCCCAAAACTGGTAAAATGCAATTTAACAGATGAAAATGCCGCTCGTCAGAAAAGATGATTTTTCGCCCAAAACCGTTGTCCAATTGAACCTGGTCTAAGGCCTAAACTGCGAAGCGATAACGAAGCGGATGGTTGTGCGCCTTAAATTGCTGCATCAATTGGATTTTGTAAGCGAATAATCCGAGATATTTGTGCAGAATTCTCCTCAGGCTAGTGCATGAAGTGTTGAGCTGTTGAGATCGATGGCGAGTTGATGTTCGTGAATTAAGTCTCACAATTTCGGCTACAGCAGCCACATTCTCGTCGCACGACGACGGAGTCTCACGAATTTTTTGCACAAACTTGCGCGGTGGGTGCTTCATTTCGGCCAAAACTTTGTTTCAAATAACGCACAGTTTGTTACACAGCACTCACTTTGAAAATAAGTTTTCAATATTTCCCGAGCGTAAAGCGGATCATTTCGTTCCGCGGAGGTATGATACTAGCTTTTTGTCAAGATTTCGAGCGGAAACAACTGACAGTGTCAGAATAACCTATAATTTAAAAAGAAACCACTGGGTGGCCCACCCTTTACCTACACTAGTTTTAGGATATCCTATTAACAATATTATATTCTTAATAATTATTAAATCAAAATAAAACAGTTGAAAACCATATGTTGCTCCCATTTTAATGAACGAATGATACGAGCATTTTAGTGAAACTTTTTAGATTCACGCCGTTATCGGCCCTCAGCGACCAATATTATCCGAGATACAACCGGATTATGACCAATCGCACACCTAGATCGTAGGATTTAACGCCGTTAGATTTCTTGCTTTGGGGATTAAGTACAGAGTGTATAGCACTTATATATACATATATGTATATATGTAAACCACAAATGAAACGTACAAAGATAATATGTATTTGGTAATTTTTATTCTGACGTGGTAATTGGATACAAATGCACCAAAAAAGTAAAAAATTGAGTGTAGTTCATTTGAAATATGTATATTGGCATTAGTATGATAAAAAAGCTTAAAAATGTGTAAACGCAAAAAAAAATAAAGTGCACGACTGGGCCGTACAAACTTGAACCTATATCTCAAATTCTTGTGTGTATTTGAGGTAAAAAGAAATAAACCAATATATACATATGTATGTAAGTTGAATATAAGTAAATATATTTTCTTTCTCTCTCTCTGTCTGTTAACCAATGAAAATGAAATTCGGACAAATCCAGTAGCACGTGCGCACCAATCAAAACTGTATCGTAAGAAAAAAAAAAAACGTTTCCATGACAATGGCTATGTTGATAGTTTACTTTCGACAACAGATGCCCTAAAAGAGCATCTTTATAACAATTTCCAACTTTTTGATTCTGCAACATAGTTGCACTGCCTTTGGGATATATTTTGTTAGTAATAATGGCAATATTATACAGAATTTGTATTTTGATACTTTAGGCACGTTTTTCCTTTCTGGAATTTTTTTCTCAAACTTTTGCAGCAACACTGCGGTGCGATGGTGAAAGAAGTCAAATACAATGCATACATATTTCTTGGTTCACTATAGTGTGCGTGTACTTCTTTATCTTTAAAAAGCTATTGTTATCAATTTGGCCTTAAACTATTAAATAAGGAGCATCTGTGGGGAAAAGCTTTTGGAATGGTACATAATTTTGAAAATCGGTTCAGTAGGAAGAAGTTGGGATTAAATTCATGTTTGCCTATTAATATGATATGAAAATCGTGTTTTTGTTAAGCTGGTTGTAAGGAAAGTGGAATTTTAGGCAGTTATAACCAAAAACGTGGTATGCCATCTTTTGTAAAAGAAGCGTAGATATGAAAATAAAACAGTAACGATCGAGAAAAGTTTTCGAGAAAAGCGTATTTTTATGAAGATGGCTATAAGTAAAGTACCTTTTAAAACAGTTTTGGTCAAAAACGTTGTATGCCATCTCATAGAGTTTGAAAAGGCTTACTCTAATATAAAATTTAATAAAAATCGTTATAGCCGTTTTCGAATAAATTGGCTCCAATTGCTCGATTTCGCGAAAAATACCGTTATACTAACTTTTGGCCAAAAATGTGATACAGTTCCTGATAGGATTTGATATGCTTAATCATATGTCAAAATCTAAATAAAATCGTTAAAGGCACTTTTAAGCAAATCGGTTTTTAGTCACCTTGGTCGTAAGTACCGTTATATCATACCCAGACCAAAACGTGGTACGCCATTGTGTTGTATTACTTCGTACTAGTCCAAATATGAAATTTGAACTAAATCATTGAAGCCGTTTTCTCGCAAATCGGCTATAAGTAAAGTACCATTGTTGCCAATTTTGGTAAGCAGCACGATATATCATCTGATTGCAATTGCCAAGACTAATTCAAATATGAAGTTTAATCAAAATCGTTAGAGCCGTTTTCGAGAAAATCCATTTTAACTGAAACCGGCCTTAAGTAAACTACCCTTAATTTTGAGGTTAGAATGAAAATTCTATATATAACAGACCCTATATATGAAGTTTGATCTAAATCCATCCACTCGTTTAGGCTGTAGCCTCGTGCACAGACAGACAGACAGACAGGCAGACAGACAGACGGCATTGGCGGACCTACTTTTTTGGACTTCTCCATTATAGTAATGTCAAGTTTGATTAAAATCTCGAGTTCCAAATTTTGCACGAATACAATACTTGCCCTATAGGTATAGGTGCAAGTAAAACGTGATGAACATTTACCAGATATCGCGTTCCAGGTGTAATGGTAAGTAAACTCAATATTTAATAGGGTTTTTAAACTATTTTAAATGTTTTTGTTGTTATTATTTTTCACTGTATTTAAGCTCATGAAAGTGTATGTGGGTTCATACATATTTGTTGCATTCAGCTTTTGATGAAGGAATGAATCCAATGAAGCGGTAACAATTTCTTATAAGGTTCTTTTCATAAAAATTTCGTGGACTAAGGTAAATTAGGTTATTGTTTGACTACTCTTGTTCCTTGCATCAATTTTTAATCATATTTTACTTTTGCTTTCTCAGTTATAATTACGACCGATTTTGCAAAAAAGGTATGCTTAACTAATCAATATTACCATCGTTATCATTTTCAGGCAAAGGGCTTACGGAGCTTAAGGATGACGTGCTTCCATTGGTGGGATTGACTTCCGTACCTCCTCCTTAAAAAAAAGGATGTAAACATAAGCGCCCCCTCAAAAAATGTAAAAGCAAAATGTCTTACCAGCCTCTAAGGAAGGCAAATTAGGTGATGTTGAGTTATTGCTCGAGTTTGTTGACGTAATAGCAACATTTGACAAATCACAAGATTTATTACTGTTATTATTTATACTAACAATATTATTGCTACTGTTGCTAAATCCGAAATTGGATGCATGATGTGATATATTATTCGATAATTGCATTGAACTTGAAATTTGAGGATGATGTAGCAATCGAGATGTCGGTATACCTGATACAGCTATAAGTAATCAATATGATTATAATTATTTTTTGTTAAATTAAATATATAAAAGTACTTATAATTTACATACAAGGTGGAGAAAGTAGGGCTGGGCCGTAACATGGGGGTGATAATAAAACCGGTGGTCTGTAATATAATTACGTGATAATTTAACGCGGTCTTCCTCGACTTTTAATATTGACAACATTACCCAAAAACGCCAACGGCTACAGCTGCTTCTCGTAACGCTCGTCCGTGCTCCATATCCCGCAGTGCTTCTGGTCGAATAGTAGCTGTGTTCCTGGGCTGTCGTTCATTCTGTACGGCTGCAAATGGAAAAAGATAACCCGCCTTTTAATTATCTCTTTGTACAATGGGGGTTCATATTATCATACACAAATGCGTGAAGAACTCGTTAGTTTGTTAACAAGTTTGCAAATTGACACGTGTCCTTTCATCACCAAAATTTCCAAGCATTTGGTTTCACGCAGCGCGGTTTGGACTTTAAAGGAATAATATACACATGTATAAATACATATAAAGTGGTAATATATAAAGTTATTCATTTATTGTTTTAAAGCACTTTACGTATTTATGTACATATGTATGTACAGATATGTGTCAATAAGTATGCATGTAGGTATATGCGCAAGTAATTATGAATGTTAAAAACTTTTTTCTAGATTTAGTTGCCTTTATTACTAAAATAAAAGTGATTGTCGAGATTAATAGAAAAAAAAATAAAATATGAATATACATACATACATACATATATGATTATACTGGGTGCCCTACTTAATATGTTTATTCCTTAAGTCCTTTAGGACCAGGACTTTGGAACATCTCCTACCCACAGATACTTTTCTGGTTGGGCATACAGATGACATCGGCGCGGTGATCACTGCAAGGACGATTGAAAATGCACAAAGAAGACTGAACCAAATCATGAGACGCATGAATGCAGAAAATTGCCGCAATACAAAGGCGAGGACACCTCCCCATAGCATTATAGCAAGCTCGTAATCGCGGGAACCTAGACCAGTTCCTAACTGGACCCAGGTATTTTTGTTAGGATGCATCAGTATTATAAACTTTATTAACATGCAATTACAATTTGTTTTGGCACTCCATTAATTTGAGTTATTCACACTCTCCTCACATAAAAAATACTTTAAGCTAGTAAAATCATTTGTGGTGTTCTTCTTTTCGGCCTTAGCGAAGTTCGATCAATATCTGGCCTCTTTTATAATTGAATCAGCTGTTTATTGGACATGACCATTTGACCAACACCTTGCCTTTTGTGAAGGTAAATTAAGCTCAAAAATGCAAAGAAAACGGATGTACTTACAATACCCCGCCAAAAAATTATGAACACTGTTAAAATACTATAATTTGAAAGTAAAAGTAACGTTTGTATAATTAACACATTAAAATAATATTTTTTTGTATTTGAATACTTGTTTTTTAAGACACTGTGAACTCTTGTAGGTATACTCGCAATACATGCTTTTACCATATCTTTGATACCGCCGTCATTCATCCACACATCCTTAATATTTGCTTTAATATTTGAATTGTTGTGTTCTTTCTGGCATAAACTTTCGATTTTAAGTACACCCAACAATTCTTTTGAGAATTGGCAGCCCAAGGAAGAATGGTAATATTATTAAAATTTATGACGTTTATACTTTTCTTTGAAATGTGGCAAGGAGCGCCATCCTGTAAAAAGGTGTAATCTGCTGGAGGACACTGAAGATACGTAACTGGAAAGAAAATTGGGCCCAAACATACCGCTGCTTTATCATCCTTTCGGAAATATTTGGTTTTTTGGCAGACGCTTGCACTTTAAACTATCTCGTTAATCGTTCTCCGGTTCGAAGAGAAATATCCAAACCATCGTCTCGCAGTTTTAAAATCTCTCTAGCTGGTTTTCTCCTATCCTCTAAGCCCATTTTCACTACTTTTCGAATTGATCTATGCCAACATTTTCGTTTTCTGCCACAGTTTTAGCGAAAACTCTTAAAAAAAACATTGCCAAACTTTAAAATTTTGGCTACATTTGCCACTGTTCTCAGAGAAACTTACGTTTTTTGGCAATATCTCTGTAACTTAAATGTTCAGAATAGAGATACGCAAACAATTTTTCTTTCTCCTCGGAAATAACTTTTTGCAACCCTTTAAAAAAAACACACATCGCACTTTCGTAATTCATAGATATTTTCTTAAGAAAAATAATTAATTAATAAATAATTGTAGGATTTAAAGGTTAAATAGTTCTACACACTTCAAAAACGATCAAAAACGCAAAACGCAAAACTTATCCTGCCAGACGGATTGATAAAAACACAGCAAATATCATAGCGTAAGAAGAAATTAATATGTATATATCATCTACGAAACATGCACCATTTTTTGGAAAAAAAAAAAAAAACAATGGCAGTGTTCATAATTTTTTGGCGGGGTACTGTATGTATTATATGTACAAGTACTCGTAATGTAGATATAGCCGATCACTGTGATGTCAAAGTAGTCAGATTGTTGTCGCAATTCTAGTCATTTAAAAATAATCAAAAAGTTATACAAAAGTGCATAAATATAAGCTGGAGACCTTAACATTAAATGGTCCAAAAAACTCCATTAACAGTGAGATCGAACGAGTCTTTAACGATATTTGACTAGTTCAAAAAATGCAACAGTATTCGGGAATATATTGCGAACCTTAATTGATAATGAAAGTTAAAATACACGGTATGTGATAGTACATGACGATCAGGGCGTACCTATAGGGCCAAGTCATTGAACGTAAAGGCAAACGCTTAAGAAAGCCACCGGGCAACGGCTCGCATGTAGTAGATGCTACCTTCAAGCCGACCAATTTACCACAGACTATGTGCTTCTCGTGTGGTCTGGGTTGAATCGCTGCAAGAATATCAGAAGAGTCGCTCATTACCAAAAATGAGTATACCTCATTACCAAATCCCTAATCCAAGAGGCTCCTTGGTCGCTGGTATGCTGACTCCAAACATCTGGCGACCTTCGGTTATAAATCAGCCTTCCTATGGCATACCGGGCTTTGTCATGTACGACTTTCTTTTTTCCGACCTTCTTGCAACGGATATATGTACATACATATGTATAGGTTCATACATTTGTATGTATATATGTTATCAGATTTAAAACCTTACGTTTTGAGAAAATCCATCCTTTCCATGTTGGGTTGGATATAAATAAATATGCATAGAGGCACTCATAACAAAATTTCTTGTTTCTTTCTGTTTATATTTTCTGCATTCATATTTTTAAAATTTTTAAACTTAGAAAACACAGGATTCAAAATTTTAAATTCCTCAAACTAGAAACTAAAAAACATATTTTAGAATAAATCTTGTTTTAAGATCTAAAATGCTTTGTGAGATATAGTATTACTTATGCTTCCAATCTACTTCTGATTCAAATTTGCTGAAAAAATGGTTAAGATCGGTTTAGTGAGAATTTAGTTGAGAAATAAATGTATGTATGTGTGTATGTATGTATAATATGAATATATATTCTATTCTGCTCTCATAGAATTTAACATTTCACGAATTTGTAATTTGCCTCCATCTTTCTAAAACAAACACTTTTTGTGCGAACAATAGCGTCTTGACCAATTTTTCAATTGTAAGATTTGATCAAATATACTTGCATATCTACACATATGTATTTACTTTTTATAAAGAGTACAGAACACAAATTGTATTTACATATAACTTGTTTTTAAACCTCCTTTTGTTCTCCAATAAAATATTTATCACTCGGATGAGCAATATGTAAAAATAAGTGAACCCCCACAGTGAAGCAACGTCACTCATTTCGTTTGATGCTGAAAAGGGTGCAGCCTTTTAAATATTAAATAGAAGAAAGAAGTTGTCAATAACATCAATCCTGGCTGTATTGCGAGAATATGCTATTCCTGTTTAGTTGGTAAACAAAAGGTTTTCTGAGCAAACGTTCAATAACAATACCAACAGATTCACCTATCTATTCAAGTGAGAACAATTACTTAACAATCCAAACAAGAAGCCACGCGCCTGTAAACATTATATTTTCGCACGACTAATTATGTAAAAAATAATAAGATGTGTATATGTGCTTATGACAGTGGACGCTAAAATTCTTAGTTTTGATACAAATGGTTAAAAGAATTAGAAATTGATCATACACAAAAAGAAGAAAAACTTATTAAACTAAACTTGTATTAAACTATATTTTATTGTTTCATTATTTAAAACTTTTTTGTTTAATATATAAAATAAATACTTGGCGCAACAAGTCGATGGGACCCAAGGCCTAGCTTCTCACAACCATTCGCGTTGTGCGTGTTATATTCTTTACACGAATGGAAGGGGCCTACTGTTTAATGCCGTGTACGAAGGGCAAAATTGTGATTTGAGAAGCTTTCTCAGGACAGTTGTACTCTCGGATGTTTGTCAGACGCTTGGGAGAGGTGGGGCCGTGAAAAACTTTTCAGGTGTTCCCCGACTGGGACTCGAACCTCGAACCCCTTGCTCCATAGTCCAACACACTAACCACCGAGCCACGGCGGCCATGTATGTATATACATTCATAAATATTTAGGCAATAATTATAAGGAAGAACACTGAAAAATAAATACATAATATATAAATTCATAGTTTTGCAAAGAAAATTGAATATGGAAGCTATTTGCTGGTGATGTATTATTATTCGTGAACATATCCTAAGAAGAAATAAAAATGGTAACCGTAATTATTAGCCAAAGATTTACGTTGTGTATAGTGTGTAAGTGCGTTTCGTTCTCCCAAAGAATATTTAATAATAATAAAATGAATAAAAAATCTTGTTTGTGCGTATGTACTTATAAGATCTCAGAACAAATTTATCTTCCTCAACTATTTTGCCAGGGCTTGTCGTCACAGTGCTTTATCCCAGTAAAACCGTTAATGCTGAGGATGGTTTATTTCTTACAGTGGAGAGACAGCTTTGTAGGCTAAGTAGTGATGATAATACTGATAACTTCATTGTCCTCACTTTTCTTCTAAGACTCCAAAGAAGGGCAAAAAAATCAACCCGATTTCTAGTCCCTTTAATAAAGTCGCAAAGGATCATCTGGTCTTTGGCACCATTGACCAGGGTCACGACGAGGGACGGATCCGTGCGGAGCATTGGAGGCTTTTGTCTTCGGGGATCGTTTCCCACTGCTTGACTAAACCCACGTTAACGCGCCGCCGCCGATACTTCAATCGAGAGTTGATGGAGTCACATCGATTGCGATTACGAATTTGCGAAGTTATTTCATTAATTAAAAGGCCTCTAAATATAGTAGTAGTATAGGAATATTTGGATAGCTTTCCTTGATGATGAGTATTATTAGGATGAGTTTTAATTGTGTGTGTTATTTTGATTTTGCTTCACACAATATTAAAAATTTAATTTTTGTGAACAATGACATGTTCAAACAACTGTAGAATACTACATTCTTAACGTTTTCTGTTGAACGTATTTTCTGGTTTTCAAACAGTTTTCAAATGCAAGGAAGAAAGGTTAACTGTTTTTAATTAATATAATGGCAGTTGTAAAAATGGACTTCTGTAATGGGACTCGTTTGGTGTTTTCTCTTTTCCTTATATTAATTAACCTTTTTACCTATTAACAAGCTGCTGCTCTAAATACAAAATATGCATCTTTTTCATTTTCAAATATGCAATTGATCTTGAGGTGCCAGCCTTTTCACATGCCAATGTATCTTTTACGAATTTCAATCAAGTTTATGCCCTGTAGTCTGTTTTTCTATAAGTTGGCGATTTGAATGATTTTCCTTAAATTTACTAAGTTATTTTTACTTGCACGCAGGGCAAGTATTGTAATCGTGAAAAAAATCGAACTCGAGATGTTAATCAAACTTGACATTACTATGATGGAGAAGTCCAAAAAAGTAGGTCCGGCAATTCCGTCTGTCTGTCTGTCTGTCTGTATATTCGACTACAGCCTAAACGGCTGGACAGATGTACTTCAAACTTCATATATAGGTTCTGTGGGATATTCTCTAGATGCGCAATTTGAACTTTCATTCTAATCTCAAAATTAAGGGTAAGGGCCGATTTCAGTTAAAATGGATTTTCTCGAAAACGGCTCTAACGATTTCGATAAAATCTGATGTGTGGATTCACGAAAAATTCGAATAACGGTAATATTGAAAATCAGCTGTTTCTCGGGTATTTGTTCGGCGATTGGGCTAAAAATTATTATTTGTAGGTTATAAGACAAGTGCAAAATAATAACATACCAAATTTTGAAATGCCACGCCCACTTTAATAAAACTTTTTTTTTTTTTATTTTTACTAGAAATTGAGTAAAAATTATTTAAGCAAAGTAATTTTCTATAATTCACTCATACACCTTATTTGGCCACGCCCACTTTTTAAATGTGTTTTTTTTTAAACAAAACATTGAGTAAACTCCTACAATGTTATGACTATTATTCCATCGAAACGCGGAATGCCACGCCTACTTTACTGGAAAGAGCAAGACTTGGACTTTAATCCTGATAAAATTATACACTTATAGCATTACGGTGCAAGTACGTACGACCCAGTCGTGCACTTTATTTCTGAATAAATTCGACGGAAATCATGTGCGGCTGACTGTAAATTTCACCATACTTAGATCATATAAGATCTTTTTCAGTATAAGCCCGATTTAATCTACCTTTATGATACACTTTCACAGTTCCTGTTCCGTTTTTTAATAACCATTTTTTCTTAGTCATCTCAACTACAAGGTTTTTATACGAAAATTTAACTTTGGTGTGAATCCATATATGTATTGCCCATATATGACATTTTCCTACCTATTCCATGCATAGAGAATGGGAAAATTGTTATAGTGCAAAGTAAATTCAATGATGCATTTACCTACTCGGATATTAGTTTTGTCTGTTAAAGAACAGCTATCCGCAGTTTTGATAAAAAATGTGCATGTGTATATGTACGTACATATGTATATATACATGTGTATACGCCAATATGCACATAACATATTCTTGCTTCCTGATCTCCGCATAATTTCGTCAATAATGAAGAGTTTAGTATTTATGTATTTATATAGTATACAGCAAAACAAAATATAAACACGATCATGACTTCTCGAACAATTTCACAAAAACGGGGTCCGCCTGGAAGTATAATAGACCGAATCTGCTTCAGCGATTTGGATTTTCTTTTTGTAAAAAAAAAAAAACAGTTACATGTATTACGGACGGAATGAACAAAAAATCTATACATTATATTGTATACATTATTATGATAATAACTACCAATACTGTTTGGATTTGTAACTTACGTATAACGTATAAACATATAAATTTACATTTGCAATATCAGAAATAAATGCCATTTTAAGCTAAAGATTGAGATATGATTGTGTCCAGTTTGGAGCTAAATCACACTTCTCGTCAAAATACTTTTAATTAAGTAAGTTTTTTACTCGCGCCTATACCTACCTATAGAGCAAGTATTGTTTTTATATTGTAATCATTCCATAGAAATATAATATGAAATCCAAAACTTTTTTTGAGTATACATACATACAGAACCATAGTGATAAACTTTGGATCAAAAATTGTATTTACTCGCTAAAATATGTAATTCACCTTAAAAAATAGTGATATGAAATGCAGTGACTATTGAATGAATGCTATGATTTTCTCTTATTTCAGATATGTACATGAAAATCACTGTTTAATTTAACTAATTTTATCAATTTTCAAACTTTAATATTTCGAAAATTAAGTAGAATTTTGATCGGTCACATTGGAAACCTATTCATTACCGTTCCAAAAAGTCTTATTTCATATTACACCAACGATGTTTTCTTATAGTGAAATGAAACCGATTTACAATTTTGTGAAAAAAAAAACGAAAGTTGGCTGCGGATATTTCAAGTATTACAGTAACAAAAACAAAAACCTGTCATTTAAATCGGTTAAGAATTCGCCGAATGGCATTTTAAAAGTTTTCTTTTGCAATTTTAAAAGATAAGCAAAAAAATTAAAATAAATAAAGAAGCGTCCATTGTGTAAAATTTGTAATGAATATTCACAAATAAAGTCACAATCACCAATGCGAGTCTTGTTTTGGTCAGCGGAGAAGATCAATTTCGGAAGAGCAATCACCAGTTAACTCAACGCGCTCTTTGGATCCTCATCATTTGGTTGGCATGCACTAACGTCGTTGCTGTTTCCGCTAATATAACAATAGAGTTTGATATGCTTTACTTAAATTATTAAACTTTTAAGTCTTAATAGTGATGCGGTCACTAAGTAAAATGCATCAGAGCGAAGAGAAAAGAGAAAAGCAGTTTCCTATTGACATTTTTGGTTTTCGACTTGAATTAAGCAAACGCAAAGTTAAGCAACATATAACCGAAGATGTGAGATGCGGAGAGGAAATAGAGCCAAACAATATCCATATTTTTTCCTGTAACGTTAAAACCATAAAGAGTCAGAGGAATGAATCAACAAGTAATGCTGCTATGTTAAACATCGTGTGCGCCAGTTTTACTTCTTTCGCTTGGAAAGAACGTATGATGAATTAGGTACGTGCGAATAAAATCAAATTATCTGTTAATATATTTGGTGAGCAATTAACAACAAAGACAAAATATTCATCAATGATGATACTGCATACACACGATCTCTTTTGCTGAAGGCTATACCTACACACAGCACAAAAAATGGAAACTCATCGGTACTACTTAGGAGAAAGGAGGGCGAAAGGATGATTTAATTACTAGTTATGAGAATTTTTTTTTATTAATTCTTTTTTTAAGATAGAAAGTAGCGTAAATAATAGTATTTTCGAAAATTCCTCTTGTTAACATAGATTAGTTCGCCCTCTTTAAAACCATCAAAAGTCTTTGTAGATAAGAAAAAAATCTGGTATGTTCTCGGCTCATCTCGCATCTTTGGATCATTTACTTGATCTCATATTTCTTTCCGAAATATGGATTTTCGATTTTCAGGTCTTTCATTTTAAAATTTCTCATTTTACTTTTGCACTTGTAATAATTGTGAGTGAGGAGTGACATGGTGTGCAATTAGTTATCATAACCTTAAAACCGGTACTCGTTTTTGTTGTATTGCTGTTTGGTGAAGAGACTGCAAATGAATCCAAGCGACAAGAACAACTGTCAAAACATTAATAAAACTAGCCAAAATCTCTCTGTCATAAACACTCTATCGCTTAGGATTTTGCTCGTAGCGATATCGCTTGAAATAGCGCGGAAAGACATCGCGTTGCGCGACGCCAATCGCTGCTAACGACCAGCTAAAAGTGTTAATGGTGTAGCGATTTGGAAACACAGGCTCAGACTGTGTAATGTTGGGCTGAGTGTCATATCCTATGCGTATGACATTACGATAGTGATATTAGGAAAGTTCCTTCTTAAATATAAGACTGAATTAGTACTGTTCACAAGAAGATATAAAGTACCATGTATAACTCCCCCAAGGCTCAAGAGTTTTAAACTGTAATTTATAGATCACGCCAGATATATTATTCTCGACAAGAAACTCCGTTGGAAGCTAAATATTCAAGACCGGACACGCATGCATCTTATACCTGGCTTGCGATAACTTGAGAAAGAGCTGCGTTATTGTTTTTTGTATAGATAGACAAGCCATTTTTGGAATCGCCAATAATTGGAAACTAGCTGGGAAAGCAATGCCACAGATCTCTTAACGAGATCGCTGTTAGTTGCGACGTATCCATGTGCTGGCTTCCAGACCACAGGGATATTCCAGGTAACTGCAAAGCTGACGACTAAATAGAGTGGGCGCAGACCGGAACCTCCATGATAATAGGGGAGAACCGTCATCACCTATTTATTAGATCGACAAAGCTCCAACTAGATACCACAGCTGTTAGAATGACAAACAGTAGGTGGAACAATATCAGCACATGTCTCTCTTCCAAACAAATTTGAACAGAACTGAAGTTTAGGAAAACCAGTAGTCTTTTTTTTGTAAATAGAACAACCTTAAGAAAAATAGTTGGTCAGTATTGTATTTGTGCAAAATTTGGAACTCGAGATTATAATCAAACTTGTCATTACTATGATGGAAAGTTAAAAAAAGTGGGTCCGCCAATACCGTCTGCCTGTCTGTCTGTATGTCTATGCACGTGGCTATAGCCTAAACGAGTGGTTGGATTTAAATCAAACTTCATATACATATGTACATATATGGTCGGTGCGATAATCCCTAGAGGCGAAATCGGAATTTTCATGTTAACCTCAAAGTTAAGGGTACTTTACTTAGGGTGGATTTTAATAAAAATGGATTTTCTCGAAAACAGCTTTAACGATTTTGATTAAATTTCATATTTGAATTTGCCTATTCCATTGCAATCAAGCTTACCAAATTTGCAGCAACGGTACTTTACTTAGAGTCAATTTAGCGAAAAGTTAATTTATGAGAAAAAGGCTCCAATTATTTAGTTCAAATTTCATATTTGTTATTAGTAGATACAAAATTATGCAAGACGATGGCGTACCACGTTTTGGTCTGAATATGATGTAACGGTAATTATGACCAAGGTGTCTAAAAACCAATTTGCTTGAAAACGCGTCCAACGATTTTATTTAGATCTTCAAATAAGGTTAAAAATCTCAAATCCTATAAGGAACTTTGTGACATTTTTAGTCAAATGTTAGTACAACGGTATTGTTCGCAAAATCGAGAAGTTAAAGCCAATTTATTCGAAAACGGCTCCAAAGATTCTTATTAAATTTTATATTAAAGCTAGTATTTTTACTACGTTTTTGACCAAAACTGTTTTAAAATGTACTTTACTTATACCCAACTTCATAAAAATACGATTTTCTCGAAAACGTTCAAGTTGTTATTGGTTTATTTTCATATTTAGCCTTCTTTTACAAAACTCCGTAAGAGTTTTTGGTCAAAATTGCCTAAAATTGTACTTTCCTTACAGCCAGCTTAACAACAACCAAACAACGCAAACATGAATTTTGTTTCTACTTCTTCCTACTGAACCGATTTTCAAAATTTTATACCATTGTAAAACCTTTTCCCTTACAGATGCCCCCTATCTTTTAGTTTAAGGCCAGATTGATAATAATGGTACAATAGCTTTTTAAAGATAAGTCAATACATGTGCATTTACAGAAGTACACGGACACTGTAGTGAACCAACAAATATGTATGTATTGTACTTGACTTCTTGCACAACAGCAGTGTTGCTGCCAACGTTTGAGAAAAAAAATTTCACCAGAAAGAAAGAACTTAGCAAAAGTATCAAAATACGAATTCTGGGTAAAATTACCATTATTACTTGCAAACATATGTACATACATACATACATATATCCCAATGGCAGTGGAACTAACTTGCAGAATTAAAAGTTGGAAATTATTATAAAGAGGTTCTTTTATGACATCTGTTGTCGAAACTGAAACTATTAACACAGCCATTTTGAAGAAAACGAAGCATCACATTTAAATTAATAATCACTTTTGATACGTCTCTATTACTTGTTTTTGTTGAATTAGAGTGATATGGACGAATTATAAACAATTTGAATGTCTAAATATTTAAGAAAATAATAATAAATATTTGGCGCTACAGGTTCATTGGAACCAGGGCCCAGCTTTTTACAACCATTCGTGTTGTGCGTTTATATTCTATTTAAGAATTTTTTTCATGACAGTTGTACTCTCGGATGTTTGTCAGACGCTTGCGAGAGATGGGGCAATGAAAGAATTTTTAGGTGCTATCTAGGGATTGAATCCCTTTCTCCGTAAACCAACGGACTAACAACTTGAGCCAAGGCACCCACTAAATATTTGGCCGTAATCCGTATCAATAGAAAAATTTAATGAGCCATATCCGTCCGCCCATTCGTCCATCCGTTCGCTTTCCATCCGTTCATCGGTTGATCCGTTCATCCGTTCATCCGTTCAGCCATCCATCCGTCCATCCGTCCATCAGTCCATCCATCCATCCGTCCATCCGTCCATCAGTTCATCCGTCCATTCGTCCATCCGTCCATCCATCCGTCCATCCGTCCATCCGTCCATCCGTCCATCCGTCCATCCGTCCATCCGTCCATCCGTCCATCCGTCCATCCGTCCATCCGTCCATCCGTCCATCCGTCCATCCGTCCATCCGTCCATCCGTCCATCCGTCTATCCGTCCATCCGTATATCCGTCATTTTTGAATCCGCGGACTTTGTCATATACATATACATATGTACATATGTATAACTTCCCCATTTTACGTGAAATCGAACAAATTTATTGAAGTCAAAAATTCAGATATTCATATTGTCTACAATTCATCCATAAATTATGTGTGTCCATTCCACTTTACTACTTGATAGATAATGTACGGCATTTGCATATTGAAGTTAGTTGAGTATGATACATTTTCTTTAATAAGACTTCGAGCGTTGTACAATCGTCGTTCCAACTTACGACGGGTGCAAGAAATTGTGTCATATATTTGCTTGCTTTCGATGTTGGGGCCATATCGACTCGTTTGCTTCAAGGTATTGATAGCTTTTATGGCGTCCAATATAACGTAGAACACCTGCGCATATGGAAGCGTAGGAAAATGTGCATTTCCTGCAGGAACAAAATATACAGAAAAGCTACAATTCGTCTGGAAGGGATCGTATTATACTCTATCCTACCTATTATTTAGCACCTATGAAGTGGGAATGACCACACGCCATTTTTTCTTCAAATAACAACGATATCCTCGAATATTTGATGATATGTGTGTCATGCAAAATTTCATCAAAAATCTGTTTGATAAAAACGCCCCCAATAGGTAGGTATGAACGAATTGTAGAAAATACGAATATACATATGTATGCATATGTACATACATATTTTGTCTCTTTTGGCAATGGTCGGATTTCAAAAATTTTTACAGCTGTACTGCTTTTATTTCTCAGAAGCTCAGATATGAAATTTCCTATCTCAAAATGTAGGGCCAAAAACTAGTGACATACGAACGAACGGACATAGCTCAATCGTTTTCTCTATTGATGCTGATCACGAATATATGTACATATGTATGTATATAGTTTATAGGGTCTATATCGATTATTTCTCTACGTTATAAACTATGTACCAAGCTTAATATACCCTTATGATAGGGTATAAAAAGAGCTTATCATTCAGGAAAATTTAGATACTACTTAGAATGTAGAGAACTTTCTGCATTTAGAAGGTGTAATCTTGATTAACGACTAATACCTGAGTACTTTAGTCAATAGTTGACATTATTATACGAACGACATTATTACAAAACAGAACGACTAACAAACGTTTTAGACGAAATTTAATTTTACACTACGTTTAAACTACGTCTTTTTTAGTACATAAATATAAAAATCTTACCATCTTTATTCATCCCCATTTGAAGGCACTTTTTTAATCGGCAGGCCTGGCATTGATTCCTGTGAGCTTTATCTACAACACATCGACCAGTTCCAGCTTGGCATCTGAAATTTCAAAAGAAAAATTTGCATTTCTGTACGTATGGTAATATTATTTGTTTCATGTACTTATGTATGTATGTACAAACTATTTAGTACAAAAATTGTAACAGTTGCCACATAAACCGTCTTTTTTTGTTTGGTAATGTAGATAATTTTGTATTCACGAAAGCAATCATTCGGGCCAGCAATTGAAGTTCGCTTATTGTACTTGATATTTAATCGAATAACGATTGAAGTTATGTCGTGCGAAATTAATTCCACTCAAAATCATCCACAATAAAGTACATTAGGTCTTGGAAGCAATGCACTCCATGTGCTGGTGTTTTACCCATCTGCCTCAGTCACCAGCTTAACTATGGGCATTTCAAGCACAAATCTTATTTAATCTACAATGCTAGCTACAGCGCCCCGCAATTTGTATGCCTTCCGTTTTGTCTGAATGATACAAAAATCCACCCCCATTAATAGCAGCAACATTTGTCAGAGGAAGAAGAAAAACTACAAAAGTGGGAATGAATGAAATGATTGAATCCAGAATTAAGTTAGAAGAGAAGAGAAGTATTGGTTAAGGGGAAGTATATCCGCATGGTACTTGTTTTCTTTTCCTTCTTTTGCCGCACACACTCAATAGGGATGTGATTTACTAAATTTAATGCGGTCACATTTGGTCGACTATATCCGACTTAAGTCAATATCGATCTCTTGGGACATAAACGTAGGATGTTGACATTTTTTCAATTTAGAAATGCATATTTTGTGTTAGTTCAACCCACAATGTGTATAATAATGTCAGTCATATTTTTCGACTTGCGTTTGTAAATCCAATTGAAAATGTACAAGTAGCTAACAAAATGTATAAATATGTAAATTGAATGCTGAGAAAAGTTCTTGGTTTGATTAGCAATTAAAAAAGTGAGCAACGGTATTTAGGACGCATATTTAAATTCTCATTATACATTTTTAGAATGAAAGAGAGCTAATTGACGAATAAATTACATACATATGTATGTATACTCACAGATGTATGTTTCATTAGATACCGACTGCAATCTTGCTCACTGTATTTTTTAACCAATTTGGAGATCAAATGTGAAAAACTGATATGAGACAAATAATTCCTTACGTGTTTTCAAATTGTTGTGTCTCATTTATATACAATAGAAGAAGTGTTAGCCAATAACTCTTAAACACCGAACTTTTTTAATGATATTACCCTATATTTAGGCCAAAAATTAAAGCTAAAGTTCGTCAAATCATTAAAACTTTTAAACTCAGCCGAAGTGCCCATATGATCAATATTGCAATCCATTTGTAACGACACATGTGCGTTAATCTTTACTATATTTATGGAATAAGAAATATTTAAGTCTATATGTACAACACATATTCATACGTATGTAACAACAAAAGGGTGTAGCTAAATTTTCAAAATTGTATACTTTATGGAGTATATGTACTTCGATTATTTGTATGCTATATCCAAAAAGTATATTTTATTTAAAATTTAGTTTGCCCTATATTCTGATCAATGTCAATAGCCAATTCGATTAAGCAATTGTGATCAGTATAAACGGTATTCCAGCCAGCAAGTATTCTTATTTTTATGTATGTTTATTCATTCGTGTACTCATGCATGTTAGAAGTCCCTTGTTAGGGGTAATGAACATGGTGAAAAACCGATCCAGACTGATTATGTATAAATTTTGTAACTAAATGTGCCCAAATAGCAATGATACGTTTTCCTATTGTTATCTTTCAGCAGCTGTCAAAGTGCCTTCATTATGTTTAACTAAAAAGTTAAGTAAGGATATCGACAGCAGGTTTAAAATACGTACAGTCACTTACATTAATATTCGGGCAGATAGTCTTAAAAAATTTAAAATGCCCAAGTACATAACTTTGTCCATTGCTCCATCGATGAATATTAGATCCCCCGACATAAACTCGGAAACCATAACCGAGGTACCACCATGTTTAACTGTAGCCAGCAAATTACTTTTTACTCAGTTCCTGATTTTTTTCTCCATACTTTTTTTCTTCCGTCTGACCCGAAAACAATAAATTTGCTTTTGTCTCAAAATAAAACGTCATCACAAAAGTCTTCACTCTCATTCTCGTTCATTTTTGCAAATTCCAATCATTTCTTCTACATAATTCACTTCACTTACAAAAGGTTTCTTCCGCGCCGTTCTACAGTTGTATCCATATCTTTTTATGCACCTCATCACAGTTTCAGCGTTAACAACCTTTCCGTGATTTTCTTCGAATTTTGTTTTAATTTTAGTTGCAGCTAGCCTACGGTCTCCTCTCACGCTTTATATAACTAGTATTTCTTCATTATCCATCAAGACCTTGGTATGTCCCTTTCGCCGAATTGACGCCAACCGTTTCTCACTTTTGAACCTTTGTATTATGTCAGCAAAAGTACTTTTATTTATATTTCATAAATCAGCAATTAGTCGTTGTGTTTTGCTAGTTCATAATTCAAAATCACCGTTTCGGGTTGTTCCAAAGTAGTATTTTTGCCTTTTCTACCCATTTTAATGCTAAATTTTTGACAACGTTTCCAAAATATTTGAATTGGGTGCACACACTAGGCAGAATATCTTGAAACTAAAAAAGGATTGTATAAAAAATAATAATTCATGCAACAAGTACCGTTAATCATATATCAAGAATATATATTTTTTTAAAAATCAAGAAAGACTTGCTTGCCCGAATATTTTTGTGAGTTAAATTTTGCTACATTTGCAATTTAATTCTTTGTGTAGTTCCTTAAATAATTATTTTCATCAATATGATATATTTTTGTATTCTCAATACCTAGCACAATGAATACAATGTAATATATTTTTCCAGAATCATAATAATGATCTGCTAAATTTTATCAAATTTAGTTTTTCCTAGAGTTTGCCCGAATATTAAAGTAAGTGACTTATATAATAAACCTAATATGCATAATGTATATAATATGCATTCAAATACCATTTATTATGTACATATGTACATATACATAAATAGAATGTCCACTTACGTAAAAATTGTAATGAATGACAATATCAAATGCCTTCAAAGAAATGAGTGAGTAAGAAATTGAAGGTTGTTTTCCCACTTTCCATAAATTCCTTCTTTATATGAAACAAGAAACATTTTATTGTGAATTTAAATGTGTACAGCTGATGCCCAAGTTATGATTTTGCCTGCAAGCGTACGGTAACGCAGCTTATCCATCTAATCCTACTCAAATCCAAGTACTTTAAATAATTACTCAGAAGCGCAATTGGTTATTGTGATTTTTGTATACAACTGCCACCCTTTTAACACGCATCTGCGCATTTTAAATTTTATAGCAAACTCTGTTTTCTTGAAATATAGACTAGTATTTAATCCAATCGTAGTCGTGAATATAACTGACTTTTATTACCTATCTTATATATGTACATATGTATGTATGTACATGCATATGTATGCATACAGCAATCTAATAAAAGATTAAATCTAGTAAATATGCATACATACATACATATGTATGTGGCTACTTACATTAGCCACTTGGTTAAATTAAGTAATGAATTAGACTAATCTTTTTTAGAATTTGTACAGATATAGTGACTATAGTACGCCGTAAGACTGAATTTTGAATATACACGTATATAAACATACACACACATATTCACACGCTATTACAGAGAATTTAATAATTCATCTAAAACAATTTATTTAATATTAAATACAAAACATTGTACTGGACCTTATAATGAATGCGTTTGGTGAAATAATACGAACCTATAAATTAATTTTCTCCTAACACTCCTCTTGAAGAATCCTGAGCATCCATTGCACGCTAATATTCCATAATGCTTGCCTGAACTAGTGTCACCACAAACCACACAAATCAATCCCAAGTTTTGTCCTTTTCTACACACTGTCGCACCGTTACTTTCAATTGTGGATTGCGAAACACCCTGATTTGCCCAAGCAACTAAACGGCTCTGCGGTGAATAACACATTCCAGGTGAACTTCGGTTATCTGCAAATGTATAAAACAAATTATGTATTTCAAATCGATACACTTTTAACATATAAGTACATATGTACGTATGTATATACATACTTATGTATGTATGTTTCTTCTTAAATTTTTTCCATGAAAACAGTGATTTTCATATGTAGTCATACAAAATTGTTTATGCATTTAATTAGATAACAACTGAATCCTCACACTATCCGGCACCCTTTTGCCCTTGGGACAATTGTTTGCTCATCACACCCTAATTTGATTGTAGTGATTTTCTGATGCACTTAACCCTCATCTATTCAGCGAATAATTTTATTTCGTGAGGGTTACAGCGGCTTTACGATTTCATGAGGTTTTACATCATATGCTACTGTTTGGTATACGATATTTAAATGTCAATTATTGTAATTAATTTAGTGCAATGAATTTAGTACATAAAAGGCAGGAAGGGGTCAAGTGTGGTACGCTTTAAATGTTGCTACTCTAGGGACTCAATCAATCCATGAGAAGGAATAAAAGTTGAAGTGATTTACTTAGTGCCCAAGAATATCGTCCGATATTGTCTGACATATATGCATAATGTACGAGCACAAATCTGCTTTCTGTCAACTTATTTAGTAACCAATTTCATCCTCCTAGTTCAAAATTTCAGGCCCGAAAAGTGGTGACATATGGACGAAGTGACGGACATGGATCTCTGGCTGTTATTGTGTGGTAGATCAAAATAACCTTAAATGGAATTTACCTTAATCTTTCAATTATAAAGAAAACACTTAATAACACTTTAAAGTCATTGCTTCTTATACAACAACAAATCAGTGCACTTGAGAAGACGACACTAATATTATCTGAAATTGTAAAAGAAAATGAACATATTTGTCACTCAAATTACATTGAACTGCATGAAGTACATCTTTTATATAAAAAAATGTATGAAGGAAACGGCTATCCAAATCATAAATTAGGACGTCGTGGAGTCTACTGTTATTTAGCTTGGAAAAAGTGAAATCTGCTGTTTTCTGTCCTCAGAAAATTTTTGGCACATTTTTTTCTGTTTCTTTGCTTTTCTAATTGAAAACATAAAAAATAAAAAACGCAAGCCCAAAACAGAATAACACACCTGGTTTTTCAGTTTTTGTGTAACAGTATGTACTGCGACAGTGACATTTGACACTTCCTTCTGATGCCTTCCTTTGATTTGAATAGTGGCCCTTCTATTTTGTTTTTGTTTTTTACTAGATACTATCTTATGAAAAATGAATGTTCTAATCATACAGTACTATATCTTACAAAAAATGAAGTTTTAGTGATTTTTAAAGGAATTTTTAAATTTCCTGTTACTTTAGCAAGTTCAACAGGAGTTCTGTTATTTCGCATATTTCCAGCGGCAACACTGCGTCGATGTAAAATAGCTGAGTACGATATTGATGCGTGCTAAAGAAAAAGAGTAAGGGGAAAACATCTGGTACCGTGATTGTGCAACAGGAGAGTGAAGGCTGCTTCATACACGAAGATGATGCCGATCAAAGCATACAAATGTTTTTCTTCATCTAAATATGAATTTCTTTGGGTAAGACATGGTAAAACTATGATGCGTAAGGCTGCTGGCATGGAGATCAAATTTATATCATAAAATTTATCATTTTAACATTTTATTACATATAATGCTATCACAACTTAATCAATTATTTTATCCCTTAGTAATAGTTCAAGTTGTAATATATTTAATAGCGTTAATAGAGTTTAAGGTTTCACAGATAAATAAATGAAAAAACTTCTTGCAAAGAGAATTTAATTTAATTTGATGTTGCCTAATCGACGATTCGCCCTCAACTTGAAAAAGAATAAGAAAGAGTGCCTTCATATTATACAAAAGTGCAGTGGGGTGCATTCAAAAATTCACAACTAACATCGAGGAATCTGAACCGTAAGTGATGCTCAAATGCTTCATATTTTTTACTGCCTTGACGTGTATCTGACTTGGACTATCTATGAATCAACATACCTCTCCCACTGCATACGAGATGTCGGGTCTTGAAACAGTCCCAACAAACATAAGTGAGCCACAGGCTTGTTGATACGGGAACGTTATCTCAGTGTCACTATCATTCGTTTTCGTCAGTCAGTGTTGAAACTGGTGAGTTCTCCATTTTTGACTTATGGTTTTTAGGTTTCGATTTCGCTTGATCTCTATTCCAACGTAGTAATCGCCTCTACCCAATGTGATTTGGAATGTATTGCGAAGCCTCTTGATCAGTGAGTGAATTGGTGCCTTGTTGCATGACAAAAGTAAACCATCATCAACATATAGTAAAAAATTATCTTTTTCCCACAAATACTCTCACAAAATGCGCAAGGATACATTTATGCTTGCTTTAAGCTGCAATAATTGATGAACGCTACAAATCTCGAGTTTAATGCGCGCGATGACCGCTTCAGCCCGAAGAGAATTCTTTTCAGCGGACAGACTTCACCCTTCTTGTGCTCAACTCCATCCGGAACCTTTATAAATATCGTCTTAGTAAGGCTTTCGTTCAAAAATGCCATCTTCCTATCGAACTAAACGATGTCCATATCATACGTAGCCGCCAACCCCAAGGCACATCAAACTGCATAGTAGCGTACAACTGGGGAGGAAGCTTCAGTGTAATCGATTCCTGAACTATGCGACTAACCTTTGGCCAAAAATCGTGCCTTGTATTTGGAATCTTCACTAGGTGTTTTCTTTAGTTTAAAAACCAATTTAAAACCAACGAAGTTCTTGCAATATCTTGGTTTATCAACGATGCTCCAATTGCATAACTTCTACGTACGAAGATGGCTTGACACACATAACCACGTATGATCTCTCAGCGTAATATGAAGCAACTTTTCTAGGACGTAAACGCTTTCTAATCTCGTTTTCTTCGTTGTTATTTTCATTGTTCTGACTCCTATTCGATGATCCATTTTCGTTGTAATTTTTAAAGTCGTCATTAAAAAACGTGACATATTCGCTCCGAATAAAGTTCTCATTAAATTTAAAATCACAACTAACGATAATCTTCTTCGATGCTATATTATAGAGTCGGAAATTTTTCTGTGTAGGTTCATAGCCTACCAAGTAGATCCTCTTTGTTTTAGCATCACAATTTTTTCGACTGACGCTTTCGGAATATGCACAAATCCAGGACTGCCAAAAACTTTTACAAAGACTGATGGCATCTAAACGTCGGACCGAATGGATACACTAAGAATCCTACTTCAGGTTCGCCATATAGTCTGTATCGTCAGTAGAGTTATCTGGCAAAATATTCAGTCCGGATAAGGTTAGATGGACGTGGGCTCCTTCAAGCCATTTAAAGCACCCGGCGGTGATGGGATTTTTCCAGAGTTTCTACAGAAAACAATTGACCTCATACTGCCGTGCATAATTGCTTTATTTAGAACCAGCTACAACTGGGGTTACATTCCGATTACCTGGAGACAGGTAAATTTTATCTTCATACCGAAACCAGGCAATAGGCCTAGTGAGCAGCCTAAATCGTATATTTGTTTTCAAGACTATGGCGAGACTTATTGATATTCATGTTAGAGGCCGACTAGATCTGACTACCCATCTGCAGTCAAGCCAATTTGCATACAGAAAATGTAACTCAAATCTCCTCTTCACTATCTTATCAAGAAAATAGAATGAACTTTTTATTCTAAGAAAATAGCCCTATGTGCATTCTTGCATATTGAGGGTGGATTCGATAACACTGGCTAAAATTCAATAATAAGAGCTATTAGTAGCAGAGGTATCGAGGATTCGACCAACCAATGGATTGCACCCATGCTTAAAAGTAGGATTATTACCATGGTGTGCTAGTGAGGGACTATCTACTAATCCTAGCAAAATCATTCTAGTCCCTTTTACTCAAAGAAGACTGGTCTATCTAGACATATCAACATAAGTTTATTCCAGTGAAGTTAAATATCTCGGAGCCATCCTTGAGTTCCTTAGCCGGAACTCTCATATCAAGTCCGTCTTTGAATGCGTCACATAGGTCATGTGTGTCAGTAGGCACCTTTACGGCAGAATTTAGCGTCTCAATCCAAAAATGATACATTGGATGTATACAATGTTGGTAATCTTTAGAAGCTATCGTTTGGATCACACCCCTGCAAATCTTTATTAGGAAGACGGCTGCTAGAAGAGCCATTGAATTGCAACTTGAATACAAATATAAGGCAGATGACCATGTGGGACACCTACACCGAATCTTTACAAAATTCGGCATCCAGATTGCAAAAACCACCTAAAGTGTCTCCTCTACCATTCTTTTTTTTTAATCTATAAAATAAACTTATCCGTCATAATCTACGCCTTTAACGAAATCTTAGAAATCTAAATTGAAAAAAAAATCTGTGTGAACGTACTACTAAAAGATAGCACACCAGATTTTTCTCTAAAAGTGTGTTTAACGGTATTTTTGAAAATTGGCTAATTCTCATATTTTACAGTGTCCTGTTAGAAAGCAAATCAGTTTCCCAATGCTATCCTAATCTATGCTTATCCCTGTAGGAATAAGGCTTGATTAATCTTTTGGATTGTCTTAACCCCGGGACATGCTCAAAGTTGGTTCGGCGAAGTTTGTGCTCCCATTCAATAATCAGCTGTATGGCGGGACTCCAGTTGATAACAATGGAAGGTTCAGATCCTATGAACGCACATCCTGAGCAAGTCCTAGCTAGTTCATTTGCAAATTCGTGGCCTACAATTTCTTGATCACTGAAAACTATCGGAGTACCACTCTGTTGTGTCTAGCTAGAAATTTGTAATGCGGAGTAACAGCATTTTATTAATATGGAGTCCACTAAATTGGACGACAGAGCTCTCCAGATTTGTATGAAAATAACTTCGTCAACTTTTTTTTACGTTTCTAACAGCAATATTTTATACTCGGTAAGTCCAAGTATTTAAAAATAAAAAAAAAAATACTTGGCGCTACAGGTCGATGGGACCCAGGGCCTAGCTTCTCACAACCATTCGTGTTGTGCGTGTAATATTCCTTACACGAATGGAAGGGGCCTACTGTTTAATGCCGTGTCCGAAGGGCAATTTATGATTTGAGAAGCTTTCTCAGGACAGTTGTAGTCTCGGATGTTTGTCAGACGCTTGCGAGAGGTGAGGCCGTGTGAAAAACTTTTTAGGTGTTCCCCGACTGGGATTCGAACCTTGAACCCCTTGCTCCATAGTCCAACGCACTAACCACTGATCCACGGGGCCCACCAGCTGTCAACGTGTCAAAATATTAGTTGAATGTCTCCCATTTGCGATAATAACAATCGCTTAACAATCGAAGAATGCGTTAAAATTATTAAAACTTACTACAAAAGTGGTGATTCAAACGTAGCCACTTTTCGCGTATTCTGCGATTGTAAAATTGTGAAGGCCCTTGCATCATCGTCGAAAATGTTGCTGCTGTAAGTGCAAGTGTTGATGATGATGCGAATTTATCGATTTCCCGGCGTTCGCAGCAGTTGGACCGATTTTTTTTTGGCTTGCTATTGAAGATCATGACTTGGACGATATGTGGCTACAACAACACGGGGCAACAAGTCACACACCAAGACCAATTATGGCTTTATTGCGTAAGATGTTTGCTGGTCGCGTAATTTTACGTTTTGGGGATGTGAATTTGCAACCAAGATCATGTGATTGGCACCGTTACATTTTTTTTCTGTGGGACTACGCAAAAGACCGTGTTTACGCAAATAATCCCCGAACTCTAGACGCATTGAAAGTTATGGCCGAGATAGATTTGTTGATGTTTCATGCAAAATCTCATCAAAATCGGCTTTTCAAAATGTTTTACATTTGTTCTTCAATTCTTCAGAAGCTCAAAATTTATGGCTCAAAAACTGGTGACATACGGACGGACGGACATGGCTCAATTGTTTTCTCTATTGGTTAATTTTGTTAATTTTATTGCATTTTTAAAAATTAACTTGTATTTGACCCACCCTGTATATATGTATGTATGTATGTATGTTCCCAAGAAATCTTAAGGAAAGAGATTTTGTTTTCGCATAATGCGTCACGTCAGAAGAACTACATAACTCTCACAAAATTTAGAACTTAGTTCATATAAACCAACTCCTACGATTTTAGGAACTAAAGCGCAACTCTAGAACAAACTCAGTCCCAAACTGTGAACGAAATAAGTTTATGCATTTAGTTACCTAAACAACATGCAGTTTTCAGAAATCTTTACTGTTATACTGCCTCGAGTGAAATATCCTCGCCTTCAAGTTCTTACGAATTCTACATGAATTATAAATTCATACCGTATATATGTAGTTAAGTGTGTAACTAAATACATACATCCATACGTAGGTATCATACACATTTTCTACATAGGCATTTAAATATATATGTATGTTTATATGTATGCTATAGAAAATGTGTATAACATACATGCACACATACGTAGGTACAATAATATGTATATATTATACATAGAAAATATGTATGATACCAATTCGACTGGAGACACCATAAACAACACATTAATGTACATGTATATGTATGTACATACATATAATGAAATTCAAAACATTTGGAATTTTAGATATAGTACGAGTATATCGTGATGTCATACAGCATTTTATATCGATGGTCAATACTAAAAGCCCAAGTTTTTTTTTTGGATCGCAAGCAAGTTCCCAAAAAAACTAACTAAGTTTGAACTAACTTCATTCATAACTATAATATCATTGTATTTATGACTTGCTTTGGCTGGATGCTGTAGCAATAGGGTAAGTACTGATTAGAACCAACTTGGGGACGTCCAGTGCTGTAACTGTTACTACACATCAATTGTGCTTATTTCACCTCTAAGTTGCAGCCATCGGCTACTGGTTGATGTCCATTCGAAAGCGATTTGCGATTTGCGGACGAACTCTCTCGATGGGGTCAGCGGTGGCGGCAGAGCTCCAAACGGAAGCAAAGTGCACAGCAGAATGTAAGGATCTCCAAGAATACCTATAAGTCAGGTTTTTGAAAAAAGAAAATAAAACAGTGGCGGACAATCATTTAATGGGCCAAAAGGAGCACTCTCATACTCGAAATTTGTTACTGACATCAGTTTCTCAACCGGCCCCTCGTCCGAGGGGTTTAATCAAAAGGAACTGGCCCCTCAGGTTGGGGATTGTGCCATTGGGGCTACAGAGAGACACTAGCCTCGGATGTAAAAGACCACCTTATTTATTTAAGATCACGACCCGGAAGGTTCACGGACTAAGAGTATGTATACAGCTGGAACGTATGCATACTGTACACCCCTAGTGCTGCTTAAAAACTTGAATACCTCCTTACAAAGCAGATATTACTGATGTTACGATGTATAGGATCATGTATTCAAAAACGGAAAAATTGCGAAATTTCTTGCAGCTGCCACAATAGATTGCAAATGTAAGGATGCGGAATCGCAGGAAAATATCTTTGGCGAATAAGTCGGAAGACACAGCCTCCACGACAACAGTCTTAACAGAGAATGACTACCGGCTTTGCAGCAGCTCGTAATACGGTAATAAGTAGCACTAGGTTTCCAAACTACGTGCTAATAAATGCGAGGCACGCATTTAGCATTCTAAATGTGTAAACGTTTAGAATGGCAAATGTCGACACTGACCACTTTCTTCTTGCAGGCAAATTAAAAACTCGACTATCCAACGAGAAGAGGCTGCTAACCGCCCAGTAGAAGAAATTCAACGTTGGAAGAATTAGCATGACTGGAGTAGCCAGAGTTTACAGAGAGCTCCTGAGTGAGAGACTCTCTTCCACCCACAAATACCAACAAGCGGAACCAGTACCGCTACATCATCAAAGTGGTAGCCGAGAACATCACAGGTTACCAACCACCATTTAAGAGGACCCCTTGTTATGATAATGAATGCATGCGTCGGAAAAAGGTGACAGGAAATGTACACCTATTAATGCTGTATAAATAAATTTTTCTTACGTCATACATTTTTCTTTCTCTTCATTTCATACACGGTCGATAACAAAATATTTATTACGAAAATTTTGCCATAGCCACGCATAGTCGAGAAACAGACAAGTAAGACCTCTGCTAACGAGATCCCACCAAATGATCGACGATAAACAAGCAGGGAATGAATTATTTGAAAAGCCGACCATTTTCTGGCTTATGCAATCATTTCCCCACAGTGTGAATGAGCAGAACTGCAGTTTCTTTGTCTAACACCCATTTGCTTATGAGGAAAATAACCCGAGATTTCTCGGCTTTTTTGTATGAACATTTGATGGATAGAGAGAATTTAAGGGCGAACAATCATTTGGAGAAGAGGTTTTTGTTGATTGAAAGTGGAAGTCGTGGAGTTCAAGGATACATGATTTCTTTCGAGGGAGGTTTTTTTATTGTATGGACAACAAAATAAGCTGGAGAAAATTGGGTGATGTAGAGGATCGAACGGGCGTTTGAAGTTTCTTCTAAACTTGTTGCGTCTACATAATTTCTTTTAATATCAAATAACGGTTATAGATCCTTTCCAATCACTTGCCCATTTTTAAGGTGCGTAGAGAATGAAAAATTAATTTTTTTCTTAATTCTTGTAAATTCCCGTGAAAATTTAAATGGATGAATCCCCGTAACGCTGAAAACTAAAAACAAGGAAATGCGCTGTCGTGTGATTTCTTTAATCTAGTGCTGGAACAGATAGTGCTCAATGCGAAAAGGACTATCTTTAACAAATGCGTCCAGCTGCTGGGATACGCAGACGACATTGACATCATCGGTCGCTCCCAGGCGAAATGAGTTGGCTTTGAAGTGAATGAGGGCCAAACCATATTGACAGCAAACAAAGAAGCATCGATCCGCCGCCTAGGACAAAACGTCACTGTTGGCAACAATAACTTGGAGGAAGTTAAGGAATCTATACCTACTATGTATGTACATATCTCGAAGATCGTGCCAGTTTTGCTATATGGAACCGAGTGCTGAACGATAACAGGAAAGATGAGCAGATTTTGGGCACTAACAAAGTGTCGCTGCAAAGTAGATTATAAGCTGGTCGTAAGCAAAAACAAACAGAAAAGTTACAATTCTACGGATCGCATGATACCCTATTCTCCCTATTAACTCTGCAAAGTTGGCGTGGCCGCACAAATTACAACGTCATCCTGGAATGTGCTTTGGTTTATCAAACGAGTCCAAAAAGTGGGCGTGGCTAAAATAGATGTATGGACGAATTCTAGAGAATTCGAATTTCTAAATATACAAATAAATAAATAACATTTTTCGATTTCATATTCGGTCCTGATCACTAATATATGTACATACATATGTATGTATGTATGTATATACTTTATAGGGTATATCTTCATTATTTCTCTATGTTACAAACTATGTATCACACTTAATATACCCTTAGGAAAGAGTATAATTAGAATAGGGTATAACACAGCTAGTGAAGGCGAACAAATACCTGTACTTTAAATAACTGGTCAGACCAATACTTTTTCAGTTTTATACCTTCATAATTATTGACATTGAACTCAGAAGAAATTGATACATTCAATACCTAGTAATAATGATAATATATTCAATTTGAAACATTATCAAAAGGTGTAATATGTAAAAGTTTTATTAAAAATTTTAAAATATTGCTTTTCTAAATTCCAAACATGTTTAAACAATTTACTGGTCTTAAGGAAGGGCTCCGCTTAAATGAAAAAAAAGCGTCACGAAAACAGATACATACATTCATTCTAAAAATATGTTTTTTATGAACTTCAACAACAAATTACTTCTCTCATTAATGCAGATCTTTCCTGTTTTGGCGATAAGATTGATGAAGATGTTATTTTAATAAATACTATAAAATTCAAAACACTTAGGCTACAAAGGTCGTTGGAATCACATTTTCGTAAAAATCCCTAGACTTAGAAACTTGAAATGTTGCACAGTGATTTTGTTCGGTCTGTGGGAGCATGGGGGTTAATATCGAATTTCGGGTAAATAAAAAATGGTTACACAACTCAATAATGGCTTATCGAATTTGAAAACAAAAAAAATTGTTTTTAGTAAATTCGATCCATTTGAGCAATGATCAAACTAACTTATAATAATAATATTATTATCGCATAATTTATGCGATCAATTTTTCTATCAGCAGTTGTGCAGCATACCTCTGTATGGGCGCGGTTTACCGCACCCTTATAATACACTGTCAACTTATTATCATAATTATTGTTCCCAAGTTGTAATTCTTAGAATCACATAGCTGTCTTAGCGTCTAGCCAATTTCCTGCACATGCGTTCCGTGCAAGTTCAGTATCAAATTCTAAGAATCATTTCTGCAAGTAATTATTTTTGTATTAACCTTTTGCATAAAGATGGAAATAAAAAATTACTCCGAATTTGGAAGTCAATCGGAATAGTTGTTTTTTTAAAGAGCAACCTATCGAAACATATAATACATCAGCGAGTTTTAACACCTAGTGACCAAGAACCGAACGAGTAGTTGGATATTTGTGATTCTCATCATAACTTGTAAAAATTGAAATCAACAATTTAGTGTATGTACTGATACTTCACAAAATATTTTAAAAGGAGCTAAAGATAAAAAGAGGAAACGATTCCAATCAATGTGGTTGGAAGTTGGAAGAATTTAATTTAAGGATTGGACTGAAATCGGAGCAGGCGATGATCCCAAAAAAAATTGCACAGCATGTGGATCGACATTTTTGTGTGGCAAAGCCAAAGCTTTAAAACATTTCTCTGGAAGCACTAGTTATCGGTTACGTTACTTTTTTTGTTTTAATGGTTTTTAATGGTTGATACTCTATTGACTTTAAAAGTCACTTCCACAATGACTAGAGTCATTCTTCACGTGTTTTGAAAAATTTGTAATAAGCAGTCACACCGACACGATAAATAGAAAGAGGGATAAAGTATCAGGACATTTTATTCTCTTACTGCCTGGCTACATTATCAATAGGAATAATTTTCATGAACACTGTGGCTATATACGAAAATATGCTTCATGGGCATGAAAGCCATTTTGACAGACGAGGAACGCTGAAATTCAAAGCATAAGCGATCGTTGGAGTAATAGGTCGTTTCTTGAGGAAGTGCATTTCTTGCTCCCATTAAGTATGTCATTTAATTTAATGACTTCTTTCGGTGGACGTCATTAGAAAATTATGATGTATTGTGATTTGTTACATTCAATCATAAAACCATTTTCCGCAACAAACATACCGAAAAATGCAGACATCCTCAACACAGTATTCATTCATTCAATTGAATTCTTCGCTTTGCGTATGGAAAGAAATCACACATTTTATTAGCATCAGATGTCCAACAACAACAAAAAAACCAGCATCTATACCACTTCAAATTCCTTCGCACTCTATTTTCCGTCTCCCGCATGATGTTGACTCTCCGACGATCAGCGAAAAATGAGAATGTACAGAGGGAAACTTTTTGAAGACAGAACACTTCTACCTCCACAGAGAAGTACATTTTTGAATCTTCCGTATGATGTGTACCCTCCGACGATCGGAAAAAATTAAGTCAAAATTGAAATGTTTTGAGAAAAGAACATTTATTTATACATATGCATATTATTTATTTATACATATGCATTAGGTATATCTGTTGATGAAATCAATTAATGAATGTAACTTGAATCGTCGGTGTACTTCGTACGAGACTTTAGTGAGGACAAATCAAGGGAACAGAAATACGATGATTTAGCAAGGACAAATCACGAGAGACGAAATACCATTTCAAGATTTTTTCAAACTATATATGTACATATGTATGTACATATGTACTAATTAATTTGAGAAAAGCAATACAAAACTAAATTGCAGATGACAAAACCGAGAAAGGTGCATTGTTTTAAGAAAGGGTAAACATACATGTATCGAAAGCCAGCTTTGTAAACATTTTGCATTGCATAAATTCCCTTTTTGATTGTGGAATATACACCATTTCGATTTGTAAATTGCATTTAGTGATTAAACGTTGGTCACATAAGCACAATACAACGAGTACATAGACGTTAGCGGAGAGCAGACTTTAAGCTTAATAGTAAAAATTTCATCCCTATCAACTAAAGTAGAATATAAGTTTTCCGATTCTAAAGAAATTGTTTCACCTGTCGATTGTTTGGCTACTGATTTCGAATTGAAAAAAAAAACCAACAATCAGTGAAGCCGTCGATGGCCTGTGCGTTGTAAATTTTTGATAAAAAACGATAAGCGGGAATTATTTGCAAAGCTCAAAATTAAACTATCTAGTCTATTATTAAACTATTTGAAATTTAAATTACACGAAGGTACAAAAAAAATACTTAAGTATATGGGATTTCTAACAACGTTTTTTTTTTTAAATTGAATGAATTGTGTTTCTTGCTTCGCTAACTGATTCTAAAAGAAGCATTTTTTTCATCCAAATTCCACATAATTAGATGATTTTTTTTCAGTTATCCAAACTCCGCTTAAATACAAAGCCCTATTAATTGATATTAGTATTAGGATTTTTCTTTATTTCATTTAAGTAAGTTCGGCTGTTTAATAAAACTAAAACCCACTTGTAATAACTTACTAAAAATCTTTTGTCTTAGCGATGTACTCGTGTAGTAATATGGAAGTTATGTATGAAAATAGATACATATGTAAGTAATAAAAGTGGTTGAATAGCATATGCATAAAAGTTATTTAGGTAAACATCCTTTGTACAAAATATATGCATGTAAATAATATATTAAAAATACTAACTAATTTTATATATAAAATAAAACAATATAATTTCGGTACTTATTATGAGATATATAAGGCACATGCTACAACAAATGTCATCATTATTGCAGGTGTTGTATATATGCATACATATATGTTTGTCCATATTTCTTCTTTTTAACTGTTTACATATGTATCTCATAACAAGAAATGCACTTTGTTACTTGATAATTTATCCAAATTCGTCAGATATGTATATACATACATACATAGGTATTTTGTCGCAGTAATTTTTTTTTATCACAACCCGATTAATTGTCATTGTCGATCATATTATTTATTGATTCGTTTTATGATTCTTCTTTGTGTAAAAATTTAATTGTGAATGTACTTAGTTTATGTTTAATGCCATTCATGCACATATTCACTAGACTTGGAAGGACAGGACTAGACAAATTGAAAAGGATTTTATAAATCTTTTCCGTTAAGTTAGTGGGTTATTTTTTGTTTAGAAAGAATAACAAAATTATTGCAAGAAAAATAATTACAATATACCAAAATCATTTTTTATTACACTTAAGAACTAACACGAGGTGCTTTGATTTTTTAAAACAAAACACACCTTGGTTTTCAGGCCGTATGATTGCGTTGGATTCAGAAGCCATTCTGAAGTTTATGTACGTTTAAAAAAAATATAAATATTTTAATATATATATTTTCCTAATTGAAAAAAACACGATTTTGTTTTAACAATTTACTCGAGATTATGATGTATTGCTTCGCAGGAAACCCGAGATTGCACAGATAACACGGATAACACAGAATGTTTAACTTTTCACTTTCGAATGCTTCAGGTATGCGGGTATCTTTTAAACGACATATCAAGTGCGATTTATCATAAAACAGGGACAAAAATAAAGTAGAAGTATATGCACTCCCATAATAAGGGTTGAAAAGCCACAGCAACACCACTACATTATCAACGGCATTTACTTTTCTCTTCCTGCACAAATACCGTTTTCTGGTGGCTCATGGTGTCTTCCTATTGCAGATTTTTCATATTATTTCCTATGCTTTGATTCGTCGTTCTTGATTTGGAATCTTGTGCTTTTACTTTTGCCATATAAGCCGCAGCCTCCAATAAATATCAAAACGGCATGACGTTCTTCACATAGATGACATAGTCCTTATTCGAATTCTCATACTTTGTATATAAGAGGTTGGTTTTAAGTTTGCAAGTGTGTTTGAGTCCCTATGTAGATACATACATACTGCTGCGTACATACATACATGTTTTAGCGATTTAGATTTGATTTTGAATTTTTGTGAAAGTTTAGAGTTCAAATTTCTGAAATCTTAGACAAAGGTGTTGATGTGATACAAGCGCACCATGATCATAATACCTACATATATACATAAGTATGTGTGCTTATAAATTCAATTTTTTTTCATTAGGTACCTACCTAGTTCTGATGTAAACATAGGCAAAAAGATGACTATTTATTAGCACTATTAGGTATTTAAATCATCAAAGTCATATTAAATTTACATTCTTTGGATTAAGTTCAAATCTGAACTTTATACAATTTTATATAGGTATACACCATACATGGAATGCAGGTTTTTGTAGAACTGAAAATATTGAATATAAGTAAGTACACACAATCAGACAGTAACAAGCAAAAAGTCATTGTTCTTAAGAGATAAGAAACAAAACAGATCTCAAAAACAGAAAAGTCGATGATATCAACACAATACTATGATGAGTATGTATTCCTATTTCGAAACAGTAGTCCTTATTTAACTTAGGAAAATAAATACCCAGTCATGAACTCTGATTTGCGTAGCTCCACCCGAAAGGGCGTGGCCAAATGATTATTTGATTTTGACCTTTGCGCTTGTTCATTCTCCATGGAGTAGTCCATTTGTCGATTTCACATCGACAAAATATTTTGTTTGGTTTAAGCTTATATTGACATATGAATATAAAATATTTTGTTATGGTTCGCTTATATAAATATGTAGTATGTGCCTATTTATGTTATGCAAGTATGTATGTATGTACATCCATGCGTAGTGAATATGTTGTACCTATTGCATATGTACAAAAATAGCATTTCTTTAGCAGATCAACCTTTTTGATGTTTTTGTTACTTATCAGATACTTGTAGGTAACTGGTGTGATATGTATGTATGTATGTATGTATGTATATATGTATATATGTAAATATGTATGGATGTACATATGTACATGGGCATGTGACTTCAGAGTAACATCGTAAAATCGATTCCAGTTTTATCATATCATCATGTGTAATTATTGAATTTCGTTTTTTACTGACGACGACTAGTAAATGTACCTATAGAGGTTGGGTAGGGTGCCTAAGAGTATTTTCTCAGTTTTGATGTTTTGTTCATATTGATAGGCACTAAAAAAGGAATCAGAAGTTCAATTGGTCACGTCTATAACATAACATCGAATAACACAGTCATCTGTAGCAAATAACATATGTGGTAATACTAATTAAATAAACCTGTAAGTTAGGGGTCAGTATCCAGGAATCATGGAAACGGTATACCGATTGAAATAATGTCAAACATACATACCACTGTTCCCATGGTTCAAGTGGTTAGTGCGTTGGACTACGGAGCAAGGGGTTACAGGTTAAATCCCTAGACAAGTCCTAAAATGTATTCCAAAGTCGCGAGGCATCTGTTAAACTGTCATGAGAAAGCTTCTCGAATAACAAATTGGCCTTCGGACACGGCATTAAATAGTAGGAACTTTCCATTCGTGTAAAGAATATAACACGCCCTGGGCCCCATAGACCTGTCGCGCCAAATCATTTTTTTTTCTAAATTATTACTTAGCAGTGATATGTTATACGACTACATACTTTGGTTTTTAATTTTTATATTATTTTTTGTTTAAGTTTTTGTTTCTGAGATGGTAAACAAGGTAAAGAATACAATAAAACAGAACGATTTTTTTCATTTTTCCTCCACCAATCCAAACTATTCAAAATAAATAAAGTTATTTCATTGATTATGTCATTCATGTAACGACAATGTTAAAGTAAATTGACTGTTTTGCACTTTTACCAATATGGTGAAAGTTGCTAATAAATCAATGTCACTGTAACCACAGTGCAACGCATTGGAAACATTGGTTACCAAGTTCAAACTTAGTCTACAAAAGCAAAGAAAGAGCAGAGAGAAATATGTATATAGAGAAATATGTATTCATTTTGCAATACCAGAAATTCCCCTGCTTATTAAATCTGAAATTTATTTTTAATTGATTTTGCCTAACGATCGATTGCAAACCTCCAACTATGAGAAATATTTTTCGAACGAAAAAAAAAAACAATAGCACAAGTAATCACGCGCCATCGCATGACCCTGAGTTCACATCCAGTAGACCATTTGCTAATCTTGTGCGAAGCATCTTCCATAATCTCAATGATCACCCCATCATCCGCATACGTGTCGACCGTGACACCGTTTTCGTTAAGTCTGTTCAGGATTTTGTTAATTACCATAAGCCATGCCTCCCCACTCTGAGGAGTTTCTCTTATGACAGATATGGTGGAACTGCTACGTCCCGGGATAGATTTTAGCATAGTCACTAACCAGTAGCTAATAAACGCTTCCACACCTAGTTGGACCAGAGGATCGTGAATCGATTCAGCACTGACGTTATTAACGTAAGTAGCGCATTCTGTCACTCCAATTTTCCAAAACCTTGTTGATGGTTTCGGACTGTAGCTCACGGATTACTTGGATGATATTAGCTATTATTATTAAGTGCCAGAATTAGCTTCTTTGGCAAACGGAATTTGTATCGTGTTGGAAAAAATCGGAAAATTATTAATTTTCTTATAAGTAAAATTTACATGAACGGATTTGGTTTCGTTGAGTGCGATACGCCAAATCACTGTCCATTCATTTACTTTATCCAATGCTTCTTGCAATTTCCCGGTACTCTATTCGACTGTTTTACCTACCGTAAAGATAGCAATGTCGTCGGCAAATCTAGCTAATGTAGTGACTTTTACTTACGGAATATCGCGAGTATTTAATAAATACAAATTTGAACCAAGGACTCTTCCTTGCGGTATCCCAGCCTTTATTTTCTTTAAGTCTGAATAATCATCTATTCGTGAGGTAAATCTTCGAAATGTTATACAAGGGCTCGGACAATGCTTCTCGTAGTTTGAGTTAAAGCCTTCATGCCAGACTTTGTCAAAAGCTTGAGAGACGTCAAAAAAAACGCTTGAACAAATCTCTTTTCGATTATTATTTACTTGTTCAATTGTCCAATGCTTGCTTCTAAATCCGAATTGGTGATCCGGGTTAAGATGCTTTTCTTATATAACAGGCTGTATTCGACTGAATTCTCTCAAATAATTTAGAAATACTCGTAAAGGGAAGAGGCGACACTGGTCTATAATACGTTTTCTCATTCGGCGGTTTTCCGCGCTTAAGGACCATTATGACCTCTGTGACCCTTCATTTACTGTGGACATATTCTAGTCTAAGTGCGGCATTAATTATGGAAAGGAGCTTCTTGCTTCTTGCCACAACACGCATAGGTCTTTCTAGTTTGTTTTCGTACGTAAACTATTAGATCTTCTCGATATTAAATTTTTGCGATACTGGTCGACAGTCATCAGAACTACCAACATTTATTTTCCACATATTGTTACGGAGAGATGTTACCTTAAATGTTGATGCAAACTTTAGTTTAAAGAGACATTGCAGTTTACTATAATCCGTAATCCCGACAACATTTATCGGTGGCGGAAGACGTACATATTATTGAGTGAGATGCCTTTCTCGGAAGATTTTTCGCTTTTCGTCTTTTTGCGGCTCCACTTCAGGAACAAGAACCAGTCTTGTGTTTTTTGCTAGGCCTTTTCTCATCAATCCAGTCCGTTTCGTGTGCTAGCTCATCTTCATCCGTCTGATATTCCTGACTAGGGGAATACTGGGGAGTTTTTTAAACCATTATTTTCCTGTCGGAGCCAATCTAACTCTTTCTTCAGCTCACGGTAGAGTTACTCTATTTCAGTAAGATTGATTGGGAGTTTGTCGTTCTCTTGCTCTAAATGTTTTGAATTCACTGACTTACGGACTTCTTTTTCCGAAAACATTCGATCTAGATGGTGGAGATCGAGGTGCCCCTGAACTTTTGAAAAGTGATAAATCAATTGAAATAAATGGCTCTTTCCAGAATCCGTAAAGCCGACCTCCGAAGAGGATGGATTTTCCAGTGAGACTAGACTAGAGTAATATATCTTCTTGTTTTATTCATTGCATGTTTTATACACACAACGCTCGGGTTACAGAGATGGATTTTAGTATCCTTTAACGACAGGCATACCCATTGTGGCCCCTACCCAAAGGGGTATTTTGTATCTGCGTATCTAGAATACGTTCCAACGTCATTAGAAGCAAGGAGCATAAGTTAATGGGCCTGAAGTCTTTTGGGGAATCATTCACATACATCCCGGGTTTCGAAATGAACACAACACGAACACGTCTTCAACTCAGGGAAACATCGTTTAGGAGAATGTAACTTCTTTAAATAGGTACTAGCCACGGAACCAAGATTTATAAGGAGAGAAGCTGTTGATAGCCCTGGAAGAATTAACTTCCAAGATGGAGATTGCATGGTCTGAAAAACAGGTATAGGGGTAATCACGTTAGTGCATTACCTTGTATGTAGTTGTATTTTCATTAAAATCTTCAGAGATTCTCCAGAGGAGTTCGTCCAAATCGCGCCCGACTTTTTAATAAAGGAGGGGCTGGAGTGCTCCTTGGAATTATTGGATTTGTAAAAACAACCTATTCAACGAATTATACATAGCAAAACATATAAAAAAAAAACGATTGATACAATACCCTTAATTTTCATCCTAGGAGCATGAAATTTGATATCTGGGCTTCTGAGCAGTGTAAGTGTAAACATTTTTGAAATCTTCACTGTTTTGAATGAAATCGAAAAATTTTATTTGGACAAATTATTTAGATATTCAAATTTTCTACAATTCATCCATACATAAATTTTAACCACACACTTTCGGGTTTTGTTACACATAACAAAAATAAGAACACCATAATCTGCCCCACTTAGATAGAAACCGGCCCTGGTTTAATGGCTATTCGATTGGTTTGGGATTGTTATATTCCCTCTTGATTTCCACGATCTTTGGAGTGCGTTGTATTTTATAAGCGACATCAGTTAACACCATAACAATCTTGTAAAACCAGACCCACCCAATCTGTGAAACCAGACCATATTTTCTTCCTTAAAATAGGTATTTGACTACCTATCATATCTGTTCTTCATGCGATAAGTCGCTTTAATCATCTCGCAGTCAGATTTTTTGTATATTTCATGAATTATTTCTTGAATTTCCTTCTTTCTGATGAGAAGTAAGTGGAATCCAACTTTTGCTCAGAACATCGTTTACTATTTTAAAAGCAGCAAACTGTGCCCATTATCCCTGTTCGCTTGAAACCTCGGAACAGTCCGAAAGCTTTTCGGCAAGTACCCAAGACAAATCTGTAAGATTGAACTCACAATTAATAGGTGTCATAGCGTTTACCTGTTCCATCCGAGATTAAGACTCTTTCCTATTGTTGTCCTTCTTTAATGGGATGACTGTAATAAGTACAAAGACCAGCAAAAGTTCCTTTAAGTTGTATACCATGTTCGCAAAGCTAATTCATTAAACGCTTTTAGCAAACGTCTGCTAAAAATTTAACTTCCTTTGGAAATAATCTGCATTTACATGGTAATGTTTTTAAATTCGCCTTTTTAAATATTTTATTTTTTTTTTTTTTTATTTTTTATTTTTACTTGCGAAGCCAACGTGCTACTTGTGCAAGCTTTTTTTTTTACAATTCATTTTAGGTAGTTATATTTTTAAGTTTGAGAATAATTAAATGTATTAAGGTTGAAAAAGAAAAGGATGTACATATATATGAAGTTTAAGTTATAGTTTCTAAAAAATATTGCTTTAGTTTATTTTTTCTCACATTAATGTTATTTACGTTTCTCAATGTAGTAGGAAGTGTATTTAGGATGTTTGGTACGGTGTACATCAACTGACGCTTGCCATATATGACGTTGAAGGGTGGAAGATGGTACAACCCCTCTGCTCGTCTTCTGGTGTTAAGGTTGTGGCTGATTGGGGTTCGGAACCGTTCATCGTCGTAGTACTCCAACGCTGCTGTCATATTAAATATTTTCTTCACTGTGAGAACGCGCACGCTGCCATCTCCGCTGTCTCTTGTCGTCAGCAATTTGATCGCCCTATCTTGGATGTGTTGAAGTTTGGCGATGTGTGTATCTGCTGCACCTCCCCACGGAAGTATGCCGTATCTTAGCCTTGATTCAATAAGTGCGTGATACACTTGTTTTTGGACACAGTAAGACGACTTATTCTTCAGGCATGCCAATGCAAAGAGGGAGCCTTTCAACTTTTTGCGGAGATCGTTTATGTGAGGTTCCCATAGAAAATGGCTGGGTATCGTGATACCCAGATATTTATACGTATCCACGACATCTATGACCTGGCAGTTACTTGGGTCGGCACAAACTGCGCGAACGTTGCACAGCATTCCAACAAAACCGTTTGGATGAACAAGAACGTCGTCTAAGTAGACCAAATAGGTAGCGGGAACGAACCTTTGATGGTCACACTATTTAGTCGTCGATACTCGTCGATAGTCGTCGATGCAAAACCTTGTACTTCCGTCTTTTTTTTGTACCATGACTACTGGGGAAGCCCGTGGGCCTTTGGAGTGCTATATAACAACATTGCGTAACATCTCACCTCACAATTTCTGCCGACCATGGAATAGTAGATGTTACGTACACAAATAATTCATGCTGCGAAGGAACAGTTACATCCATTGGGTTTGATCTATTGCTTGCTTATCTATCGTGTTATCCATTCTCTGCTCTGGAATTAATCGAATTTTACTTTTCCCTCCAAAAGGCATATTTGATCAAAAATTTATCACACAGCTGAAGACAACGATCCATTACTGTGAGACAACTATAAACTTTGTCTAATCTACGATACGTATTCCATGTACCAATACTACCTGCTTCCACACCGAGTGTGTTAATGTTGCAATTCATAGGTTAACTAGAGTTATAGACCAACCTATGTCCACAAACAAAAAAAAAACGCCCAACACCTCCTTCGGTCGTTGTAGTGTTGCACCCATCTGTGCATAGGATACCTGCTTTACTTGACCCAAAAATATAATCATAATACTCTCTACCTCCTTGCTGAACCTCTTGATCGTACTCGTGATGTTGAACCTCTTCACGATTCTGTCTCTGTGTACTCTGAGGTATTGAAAATTTGGTAAACCTCGTAGCGAATGTCGTAGCACTTATTGTTCGCAATCAGTTCGAGTTCCTTGGACTGCTTCATTACAGTAATCTTGGCAAAAATGTAGTCAAGTTTCTCATTAAATGCTTCCATTTATTGCTTCTTTTTAATTTCAAATCCCACTTTTGACACCGATGTTACAAAAATGAACAGGATATTAATTGAATTTATTTGGATTGTAAAAACAAACAATGGGTTATACAAAACTAAATAAAGTGCACAACTGGGTCGTACAAACTTGCCCCTATATCTACATATAAGATTTACGAGCATTTAAGTTAAAACAAGAAACGAATACACATATATACATATGTATATGCATGTGCATACATATGTATACGTTGGCTATAAGTAAAGGAAAGGTAAAAGAAGTTTGGCCAAAAACATGGTATGCCATGAAAATTATGTTCATCGTTCAAGGCGTTTTCTTACAGATGACTTCTCAGTACGAAAAAGAGGAAGCGTGAGAATTGCGCTATCGAGGAAATAGAGAGATGTTATTGCAGGAATGCGGTTTAGAAGTTTTAGCTGAAGGTGAAAAGAACGCCGAACCGAAGCCTACAGGAACAAAGAAGGAAACCTAGTAGTAGAATTGCACTCGATGCTAAGGTGATGGAAAAATCACTTCTGCAGACTATAAACAGTGACGACAATCATTCCATTGTCTTACATTTACACAACCATTCAATTTGTCTTACATTTCCGTCCACATAATCAGGAAGAAGTTAAGATAGCGATATCTAAACTAAAATCCAACAAAGCTGCTGGCTTGACTCCCGAGCAGCAGAGGATGGCTTGGTAAGGAGCATGTACCAACTCATTTGCAAAATATGGTCGAACGGCATTAGGGAATTATGCCCAACGAATGGAACCTCAGTATTGTTTGGCCGATCCTCAAGAAAGGAGACTCTCTAAACTCCGCCATAAATCTTCTCTACGTCGTTTATAAGATCTTATTTTCTGTAATGTGTGAACGCTTAAAACCTTTTGTCAACAATCTGATTGGTACCTATCAGTGTGGTTTTAGACCAGATAAGGACTACCAAATTTTCAGACTACGAACGATCTTGGAAAAAACCCAGGAATTTCGAATCGATATTAAACACCTGGTTAGTTTAGTTTTGGCTTGGTAGAAATAGTACACCATACAAACTAATCTAATCAAGTACTGTAGTCCAGATGAATCGAAGATGGAATCTGGAGTTGGAACTGGTGTCTTTGGACCCAACACCAAAGTCTCGAAAACTATAGAAATGTGTCTCACGGTTGCCAGGGTGAATATCTAACATAATTTAGTGCTCTTCACAGGGATTATTACCGGACACAATCTCATGGTGGCCCACCGTAGATGAATGCGATTAGAAACTGATGACCTCTGCTTATGCAAAACTAAAGAAAACGGCCCTCGGGGAATACCACGTCAAAGACTGCGATTAATCTAGTGATTCGAATGTTGGGTGCACATGCAGCCACCCCGTTCTGCCTAGCTACCTAAAGGTATTAAGGGCGCTAGAATTTTTATCCTTTCATATAGCCAGGAAGCACTTAAGGCGATGTCGTCCAATCTAACAAACAATCTTTTGCCAGATAAACCAACCAATTTGCAAATTTGATCATCAAAAGGCTTTTAGATGTTGGAAATAGCTTTGAACTTTTCAACAGGCAGGTATTTAGCAATTTGGTAAAAATAACGCAGTGTTACCGTATGAAATCGATTGGTAAATGCTTTAACCCAATATTTGGAATGCCATACAGCCCAGAGAATTTTTTATTGCTCCGAATCCTAAATAAGTCCATCAGTTTGTCTTTTGTTAAGTAGTAGTTGTTTGTATGTTGTAATAATAGTTCGTCTGCCCTTAATTTATCAGAAAAATAAAGCAACTTGTCTAAATTTATGTTTAATCTATTAAATCTTAACAGTTAATACGTCGTCAGCTTCATTAATATTTTCAATATACATAAATATGTATTACATTCCCTGTTTGTAGGATTCCTGTTGTTGGGAACTTCGGAAGAAAGGCGATGATACCTATATATTCTGGTGGTGCAAGGAGCAAATTTACTCCAATCGTGGACTGTTTGTATCCGCAATGCAAAGATCTGAATTTCTAGAAGGGTAACTGGGTGTGACCAATCTATATAATTTAAATGTATACCCGATTTGGTTTTCATCAATGAAACACTTCAGAAATCTGCCTCTTCCTTTACCAGGTGTGTTTATCCATTCCGGGTTATTGAGTATCGCTGTGCCGCTATTTCAAATAGAGTTTATTCTGGAAAAAGCCGGGAAAGTTTAATATCTCGTTGTTCAATGATTTCTGGTCTGACATATACATTTTTCATTGTCCTTGTTTGATTCAAAATTTTGGGAACGTTACTAAACTCTTGATCCGTCAGTGATATATGCATAGACGTTAAATTATTCCATGGCTTTTGAAATTGAGTTCCTAAAACAAACTTCGTTATTTCCGTTTCGTTCATGCGAGATGTTTATGTATGATTTGGTATGGAGTTATTCCAAGTAAGGAAACATACAAATAACATCATGATTTAAGTAGTAACTTTTCGGTACATGTTACTGAAGTGAGTACTCGTATTTTTACGATTCGCTACAATACGATGTTCTTGCAATCAAGACCTTGCGACCGTACAATATCGTCCAACCGTTAGCACGAATTTTGTTTAAATTATATGAATAAACACATTTTGAATCTAGTTGGCATTTAAAAGGACATATGTAGATAAGTATACGACTTCATTGTAGACGAATTGTTACAAAGAAATACATTCCATTTTGAAGATGTGCAATATATTGCCTTTAATATACATAATGTATCAGGGGCGATTCCTCTTAGTTAGCTAGTTTAGCGGCGATAAACCAAGAATTTAAATAAATAAACACAACACAACACTCCCATACAAAAAGGTTCCCTTGAAATATTCTTCAGCGTTAAAATTTGCAATGCCAAATTCCCTGCCTACACACACACAATCCCAAACTCCCATAAAGTCTGTCGTTTGTAGCATTTTAGCGTAAAAAAATTGCGCCCTTCCCTACAATCTACATATATCAGAGAGTTTGACTACCAGTTGTAAGCAAAGCCTAGTTAAATAAACGGAAGCGTTTACGCAAATAAATGCGATAAAACTTGAAAGTGGAGTGTAATGTGTGCAGGTACATTTTGTGTGTGCTTTTTGTTTTTTTGTAATAATATATTCGTATAGTAAAGAATCTTTCATTAAGCGCTTCCTATCTTTAAATTTAAATAAAACAAAGTATGTGTAAGATACCATCGAATTTTTTTATTCGTTTAAGAGGCATATCATTATGTATGGAATATAACATCGTTCAAATGTCGTGAGTTGTGTGGCACTTAGCGCCATCCTGTTGAAACCGCATGTTTTTGGTGTCTATATGATTCAATTCAGGCCAAAAGAAATTGGTAATCATCGACCTATAGCGGTCGCCGTTAGCAGCGATGGGCTGGCCTACGTCGTTCTCAAAGAAAAATGGACCGATGACGCCGTCAGCCCAAAATCTACACCGATCAGTCACCGATCGGAATGCAATGGACGCTCTTAGATCTCATGTGGATTGGTATCTTCCCAAATGCGACAATTTTAATCGTTGTCTATGGTCGTTTACCTTCAGTTCTTGGGTCAGTTGAATTTTGTACGGGTGCAGGCGAAAAATTTGCGAAAAGTTCTTGAGAGCGAGTTCTTGAGAGCGACGCACGCGAAATCGACTGCCTCGGATTCTCCTGTACACTTTTACGGACAGCGACGATGTTTTCGGCATATCTTGCTTTTCGTCGACGTACGAGTGTTGGTTGACCGTTTACTGAACCAGTCGACTCAAATCGAAAGCACTTAACGCAAAATTGCACTATCAGTAAAAACACACCACCCAACTGCATCAACTGCAAGAAAAACCATCCTGCAAGCTACAGGGGATGTGAAGTAGCCCAAGAATTACAAAAAATTAGAAACCTGCAACGGAAATCACAAATACAAAAGAAACGGATAGAAGAAACGGAGCTACCAAATAAAACAAAGTTAAACAACATACCAAATAGTAAAACAGAGACCAAAACATACGTAGAAATTATTAAACAAAATGGGACTACTGAAAGAAGTACTAATAAAAAACAACACACTAAAGAGAATGCTAAACAAGAAGAGCCTATTAAGACATTAACCAATAAGAAACAACCTACTAAAGTAATTAGTAATCACCAAGAACCTAACAAAGTTGAGAGACACAACGATAACCAAATGCTATTTTATATGAATATATAATAAAATATTAAATATGGTACATAAATGTAAATAGAAAACTTGAAGAACAAAAAGACACAAATAATAAAATATTTGAGAAATTTAAAGAATTAGACAAGTTTTTCAAATACAAAGCGACCAAAAAATCAGTATGAATAAAGCACTAAAAATAGTTACTTGGAACGCTAATGGGCTAATGCAGCACATATATGAGTTGTTAATTTTTCTAAATACGGAAAAGATAGATATTTGCTTGATTTCAGAAAGTCACTTAACCAGATCAACCAACTTAAACATACCTGGTTATTGTTGCTACCATGCTGTTCACCCAGCGCATAGGGCAAGAATCAATTAAACATTACGAAGACCCAAAAATTGAGGAAATAAAAATGCAAGCTACAACTATAAATGTGCACGTATTAAACAAAATGAAAATAAAAGTATCTGCAATATACTGTCCACCAAAACATAACCTAAAAAAAGAACACTATATTAGATTTTTTCAAACATTGGGGAATTACTTTATAGTCGGTGGTGACTTTAATGCCAAAAATACCTTTTGGGGCTCTAGACTAACGAACACCAAAAGTAGAGAGCTATATTCAGCAGGACGAGCATTAAAATGCGATTTTCACTCAAGTGCTATGCCAACACACTGGTCGATAGATCAGAATAAAATCCCAGACCTAATAGACTTCTATGTAGGAAAAGGAGTATCTGATAACTATAAGAAAATAAGAAAATAAAGATGATCTGTCGTCAGATCATTCTCCTGTCCTTATGACAATTAGTGTTAGCGTACTGAAAACTAAAAGTCAACCACGTCTTATAAATCATAAAACAAACTGGCCCCTGTTCAGACGCGCTCTAGAAGATAGTATAAGTCTACAAGTTCCGATAAAAAGAGCTATTTAATACAAATATCCAGCAAGCAACATGGATAAGTACCCCTTTCTGTTAAAAAATAGGAATGTAGACATAAATTACCCTTCTGCAGTTAGTAATTGATTAGGAAAAAACGCAAAGCTCGTAAAACTTGGCAAAGAATCCGAACACCTGAGAATAAAACGATTCTTAACGCATTGTGCAATGAACTTAAGAGGGTTATAAAATCTGTAAAAAATGAATCAGTTGGCAGACACCTAAATAATCTATCAGCCCATAAAGATACAAATTATTCGTTATGGAAAGCTGTGAAGTCCTTAAAAAAACCAGCAAAACAGGCACCGCTCATTAAACAAGTAAATGGGTCTTGGGCAAGAAATGCCAAAGAATAGGCTAACCTCTTTGCAGATCACCTGCAAGAAACCTTTCAACCATTTTCTAGGCAAACTGCTGACGAAAACTTGTCTCTGCAGCCACGAAACGATCACAGAAACATACAGCATGTAACATTACAAGAACTAAAATGGGAAATTAAAAGTAACATAAGTGCAAAAAAAGCACCGGGCTATGATTTGATAACGGGACAAATACTTAAGGAGTTCCCAGATAAAGCTAATCGCAAATTATTACATATAATTAATGCAGCACTCAGGCTAAAGTATGTTCCGAGGCAATGGAAGGTGGCAGAAGTAATCATGATTCTGAAACCGGATAAGTCACCAAATGAAAAGAAATCGTATAGACCAATTTCGCTCCTACCCGTAATGTCAAAACTATTCGAAAAACTGTTTTTAAAAAGATTGAAGCCAATAATAGAAGAATTTGGATTTAGGGAAAGACACTCTACTGTACAACAAGTGCATAGACTTGCGAGTACAATAGAAAAAGCACTTGAGAACAAAAAAGTCTGTTCAGCCATCTTTCTTGACGTAGCACAAGCGTTTGACAAAGTCTGGCACCGAGGCCTAGAATTTAAACTGAAAAGAGATCTCCCCGAAGAGTTCTTCTTAATTCTAAAATCGTATATATCAGATCGTTACTTTCGAGTAAGATATGACGATGAATACTCCAATCTAAGAAAAATATCTGCAGGAGTTCCACAAGGAAGTGTCTTGGGACCGATCCTCTATCTCCTATATACAAGAGACCTTCCTCAGCCTGAAGAAGCTAGCTTAGCGACTTTCGCAGATGACACCGCAATTATGACTATTGGCGACAATGCAGATGAAGCAGCGAACAAATTACAGAAGGCAATTAAATCTGTAAGTGATTGGACAAAAAAGTGGAGAATAAAGCTTCACGAAACTAAATCTATCCATGTTAACTTTACTAACAGAAAAATGAATACCGTAAGAGTTAATATTGATGGAAATGAAGTTCCGTACGCAAGTACTGCCAAATATTTGGGTATAACACTCGACGCCAAGCCCAGATGGAAGGAGCATGTCAAAAAGAAAAAAGAGGAGCTAAATATTAGACTCAGACAAATGCATTGGTTAATGGGAAGGAATTCCCAGCTATCAATTGACAACAAACTGCTTTTATACAAGCAAGTACTGAGGCCTGTTTGGACGTATGGGATACAGCTCTGGGGCTGTACCAAAAAGACAAATTTAAGAATGATACAAACATTCCAAAACAAAGTACTAAGAGGCATCGTTAATGCGCCTTGGTATGTAAGAAATGACAACCTACATAGGGACTTACAAGTAGAGAATGTTAGTGATATTGTTAAAAAATATGCACTTAAACATTACCAACAACTTCAAGACCATGTAAATCCTGAAATACAATACATGGTGGAAGATAACAGGAATACCATTAGGCGGCTTAAAAGATTAAGGCCGTATGACTTAATTTCTTAACGAAAATTAGATATAAAAGCATAAATGCGTCATATGTATACATATACATACACATGTGTCTTAAAACAATATTTTATTATTATTCTCGGGGCCAGCGACTGAGCTTCACCCCTTTAAAAACGATTGTAATATATCAGAGAAAAGTTACTGGATGAGACTTCCTCTCAGTTGTAACGACAGAAGGTGTTTTCTGTTTGGGATGCTTTCCCATACTATCTAATCCACGGCTGAAGACCCCCCCGGATGGGAAATGGGGTTAAAGCAGAGGTGGTTTTAGTTTGGGTTAAAGTCCCACACTCCAGGTGTTCCCCGACTGGGATTCGAACCTCGAACTCCTTGCTCCATAGTCCAACGCACTAACCACTGAGCCACGGCGCCCACCAATGGAAAATGACATTCAGTTCAAACAAATCCTGTACCATGTGCGCACCATCAAATCCTGTATCGGACGGAAAATAACATTTTCATAACAACGGCTGTATTGCACAGTGTTGCCAACGAATAGAGACGTATTAAAAGTGATATTTTTGTATTTTAATTTAGACGTGATACATAATGTTAATGTTAAGTAGTTCCACTGCCATTGGGATGTATTTCGTTAATAATAATGGTTATTTTTCCCAGAATTCTTTTAATACCTTGTTCTTCTGATGAGATTTTTTCTCAAACCTTAGCGATGTACTGTAACTGGTATGTGAATGTGGAAAGAGTCACGTACAATATATATATATTCTACGGTTCAATTTATTGTACGTGTACTTGCATAAATGCTTATACATATATTTTACCTTTGTTATCAATCTGGCCTCAAATTCGAAAATAGGACCATATCTGTGGGGAAAAGGTTTGAAATGGTATATAATTTTAAAAATTCGGTTCAGGAGGAAGTAGGGATGAAATTAATTTTTGCATGTTAATAATATATGAAAAAGGTGTTTTTGTTAAGTTGGCTGTAAGAAAAGTACCATTTTATGTAATTTTAACAAAAAACGTGATGTCACGTTATAGGATGTTGTAAAAGTAGCCTAGATATTTTTCGTATTTTTATGAAGTTCGCCATAATTACATTATCTCTCAAAACAGAGTAAGGCAAAAACGTTGTATGACATCTCATCTCTCTAGTTCTAAGAGGCTAGAGGTAATATAAAATTTAATCGAAATCGTTTTCGAGAAAATCCATTTTTATTAAAATCGGCCTTAAGTAAAGTACACTTGATTTTGAGATTAGAATGAAAATTCTGATTTCGCCTTTAAGGATTATCCCACAGACTCTATGTATGAAGTTTGATCTACATATGTATATCCATCCACCCGTTTGGGCTGTAGCATCTTGCACAGACAGACAGACAGACAGACGGCATTGCCAAATCCACTTTCTTGGACTTCTCTATCATAATAATGTCAAGTTTGATCAAAATTAATATTGATGGAAATGAAGTTCCGTACGTAAATACTGCCAAATATTTGGGTATAACACTCGACGCCAAGCTCAGATGGAAGGAGCATATCAAAAAGAAAAAAGAGGAGCTAAATATTAGACTCAGACAAATGCATTGGTTAATGGGAAGGAATTCCCAGCTATCAATTGACAACAAACTGCTTTTATACAAGCATGTACTGAGGCCTGTTTGGACGTATGGGATACAGTTCTGGGGCTGTACCAGAAAGACAAATTTAAGAATGATACAAACATTCCAAAACAAAGTACTAAGAGGCATCGTTAATGCGCCTTGGTATGTAAGAAATGACAACCTACATAGGGACTTACAAGTAGAGAATGTTAGTGATATTGTTAAAAAATAAGCACTTAAACATTACCAATAACTTCAAGACCATGTAAATCCTGAAATACAATATATGGTGGAAGATAACAGGAATACCATTAGGCGGCTTAAAAGATTAAGGCCGTATGACTTAATTTCTTAACGAAAATTAGATATAAAAGCATAAATGCGTCATATGTATACATATACATACACATGTGTCTTAATACAATATTTTATTATCATTCTCGGGGCCAGCGACTGAGCGTCACCCCTTTAAAAACGATTGTAATATATCAGAGAAAAATAGTTTGGGTTAAAGTCCCACACGCCGGCTTTCGATGCTTTCCACCTTCCTTAAAAAAAAAAAAAAAGTCGACTCAAATTTATCCACCACGCTGCGCATAGTCCTCTCGGAAAGACGATTATGGCGACCGTAAAATGGGCGAAGCGAGCGGAACCGTTGCCCGAGCAGAATACCTACAACAATATGGACGCTATCAACTGCCAAAATTCGGAAGTTCTTATTGGAAGACCCGTTATATTCGCTTCCACGCAGCTAACCCAATGCTTAAGACCAGGAATCGCCACCGATATGTATGTGCGTTATGTGCGTATTGCCTATAGCAGTTCCTTTTCAAGTGATGTCAAATAATACAATATATATATTTCGACAGTTTCAGCATTGTCAAGCGTTTTCCTCCAGATAATTTTTTTAAAATCGGCTAGATTTGTTTTTTTGTTTTTCCTGTTTATTTTGTATCTACAAAATAGTAAATCTTACTAAATACAAGTAACAACAATAAATGAGAAAAAACTAAAACAATAAATAGAAAATTGTTAAGTATTAAATAATTATACTACTAGTATAATTAATACTTTCATCTTCTTTTTTATATGTGTGCATGTGTACATATGTATGTATGTATATCTATTCGGATGAAGAGATTTTGACCTTTTCTGCCGATAGATTTAAATTGTTACATTCCGATATATTTACTTAGGAGACGCTACAGTACGGGGTGAACCTGGGCCTTAACCAACAAGCTTCTCCAGTTAGCCTAGCTGCCTCCAGTTGCGCACTCCAAGTCGGTTGAGTTTCTCTAAGGCGAGGTCTTCCTCTACTGCGTTGTCATTCCGGGTTTGATTCGAAGACTCTGTGGGCCGGATTATTGGTGCCCATTCGCTCTACATGTCCTAGGTCTCTCAAACGACTGATTCATAGTTTTTGACTAAGCCAATGTCGTTTTACAGCTCGTATACTTCGTCGTATACAAGCCTCGGAAAAGTACGGATTTACTGTTGACGACCCTGCAAAACGGAAAAAGGACAACGATGTTCGAGTCTGCACGTGGAATGTTCGCACCATGAATAGGCCACGTGCAGCCGAACAATTAGCGGAGGCCCTCAACTGCTACAAAGCAGATATAACCGCCATCCAGGAAGTGCAGTGGGATGGGCCGGGCAAAAGGATGAAAAACTGCGACATCTACTACGGTGACTGCTATAGAGAACAGAAGCAGCGTCTATTTGGGTGCGGATTCATTGTAAGCGTCAGACTTCGGCATGAAGTCTTGAGCTTTAGACACGTTAGTGAACGCCTTATAACAATCCGCATCAAGGCAAAATTCGCTAACATCAGCCTGATATGCGCTCCCGCCCCCACAGAGGAAAAATGTGTTAATGTTACCAAAGATTGTTTCTACGAGCTCCTAGACAAAACTTATGAGCAGTGTCCTAAGTATGACGTTAAAATCGTCCTAGGTGATTTTAACGCCAAAATAGGAAAGAAGGACATCTTTGGTAGCACCATCGGAAAGCACAGCCTACACGACACCACATCTGGAAACGGACTTAGGCTAATTGACTTTGCTCCGGGGCGTAATGTTACTACAGCTAGCACGCGGTTTCCTCACCTCGACATTCACAAGGGAACATGGCGGTCGCCAGATCATCAAACCGTCAACCAAATTGATCATGTTGCGATTGACCTAAGGCACTCCTCCAGTATTCTGGATGTCCGTACATTCCGGGCGACCAACGTAGACTCGGACCAATACCTAGTTGTAGCTAAGGTACGTCTACGGATATCCCAAACGCCACAACATCGGGAAAATACTGTGAGGAGATTTAACGTTGAACGGCTGCAATCGCAACAGACCGCCAGAACCTTTGCCGATCGCGTATCCCTCAACCTCTCGAGAAGTCCTATGCAGCCAACATCAAGTACTGAAGACCAGTGGCATCGGTGCCAAGAAGCCATCAGAAACGCCGCAACTGATGTGCTGGGTTTCACCCGACCACCCCCACGAAACCCCTGGTTTGATGAAGAGTGTCGGCAAGCACATGCAGCAAAACAACTCGCCTACAAAGCGGCGCTGCACAGAAGGACGAGAGCGGCTCGTGAGCTCTACGAGCAAAAGAGGAGGGAATAACATCGGCTTCTTCGAAGGAAAAAGAGAGAGGATGAGAAGCGCGCGATCGAAGACATTGAGAGGTGCTACTCCAGGAACAATGTTCGGAAGTTTTACCAAAAGGTAAAAAGAACGTGTCAAAGCAATAAAACCCGAACAGAGGCCTGTAGAGATGAACAAGGAAACCTCGTAGTTGAGTCGCAGTCGGTGTTGAGGATATGGAAAAACCACTTCTGCAGACTGTTAAACGGCGACGACGACCCAAATTCCGCCGTCAGGCAGAACGAACCAATCAACTTGGACGATGAAAGTCAAGACTCCCGTCCACCCGACCAGAGTGAAGTGAGGATAGCAATATCCAAACTCAAGTCCAACAAGGCTGCTGGACCGGACAACCAAGATGGATGAAGATATCCTTGGTCGTTTCGAACGCAAAATCCTTCGGATGATTTTCGGTCCCGTTTGCGTTGACGGGCTATGGAGAAGGAGATTTAACAGCGAACTCTACGAGCTGTACAGCGACATCGACCTAGTCAGAAAAGTACGCATTAGCCGTCTAAGATGGCTAGGACATGTAGAGCGGATGGACATCAACGCTCCGGCCCGAAGAGTCTTCGAGTCCATCCCGGAGGGACAAAGCAGTAGAGGAAGACCTCGCCTTAGGTGGCGTGCACAAGTGGAAGAGAACCTCAACCAACTTGGAGTGCGTAACTGGAGGCAGTTGGTTGAGGCCCAGGTCCACCCCGGACTGTAGCGCCACCTAAGTAAGTAAGTAAGTATACTTCGTCGTTGAATCTCATCCTCCAAAGCCCGTCAAAGAATCTTTCTCTTGACACGGCTGATCATATCTCTATCCGCTTAAGACAGAGTCCACGCTTAAGAACCATAAAGCAGGAGTGGAATGATCAGGGTTTTATAAAGAGGCTCCTTAGTTCTTCAGGGTTGTAAAGAGTTATTCTTCGTTTTATTTCTGCAGAGGTATTGTTTTCAGAATTTATAGCAGAGCCGAGGTAGATAAAATGACTTACTGCCTTAAAGTTAGTCATCCCGATATTGTTTTTTCTTAATTTCCTTTTAACTGTATTAAAGATCTTCTACACTAGCTTAGAAATGTTGTAAAAATAGGGAGTAATTAGTGCAATGGCACCAATCCATAATCAGTCAATCGTTTTTTTTTATTTTTCTTAATATCCTAGCGATATTTATAATAAAAATTTTAATATATCACAATTTGAGAAGACTAAATAGACTAATCATCCTTTAAATTCATTTCATTTAAGTAAACGAATTTACCAATGACATATATACATGTACGTATGAAAAATATAGTTCAAAAATTACGAAGTTAAGTTTAAAATTATTTTGACTGCATAAAGAAATAAAAAAAATTTAAAATGAAGTGATTTAAGTTATTATTTTTTTGTAATTATTTTTACTGAATAAAATAAAATATTTTTTTTCGCATAAAATTAAGTGAGTGCGTTATTATCCTTAATGTTAAATGTACTTTTTTAAAAAGCATTGTTGATATCACAGTGTAAAATTATGTTTGGTAATCCCATACTACTACATCTTAATCCGCATACATTTGAATTTTTCAGATTCATGTTCACTGTTCGCATGAAAAAAAAGACTGTAAGACACATTTAGGTATAATGATGCTTTAATGAAAGTAGACAAAAATTCAAGAATAGTGGCCAACTGCTAGTCAATCAATTTGCTCTTTATTAATATTTCTATTGCATTTGGGCAATATTTTTTGTTTCAGTGAGGCTATATTTTTTATCTTATCTGTTTGTGATTTCCAAGTTAGGTTTTTATATTTCAGCACCCCTAGACAGTTGTACTAAATTGTTTTTTATTATCATTATTTTTTTTTTATTTTATATAATATACATATGTACACACATTTATCTAGACTAATATTTAGAACAAACCTACAATAAATTTGTTTTCATGCTATCAAATCAGTTGTGGGCGCCGTGGATAAAGTGGTTAGTGCATTGGATTACAGAGCAAGAGGTTCGAATACCCTGTCAAACCACCTTAAATTTTGTTCACGGCACCACCTCACTTCTGACAAATATCTGAGAGTATAACAGTCATATAGAAGCTTCTCAAATAACAAGTTGCACTTCGGGCACAACATTAAACAGTAGGTCCCTTCCATTCGTGTAAAGAATATACCACGCACAACACGAAGCTAGAAGCTAAACCCCGGATCCCAGAGTTGCACATGTATACATACATATATGGTAGACTGAGTGAATACGAATAAATACAATAAGGTTAAAGAGAAATATTAAAATTAGTTTATTGTGATAAATAAAAACTGTATGTACATATTGTGAAACTAACAATTGGTTCAATTATTTGCAATAACAACAAGAACAAATCTATCGAAATTGTCATTATTTTAAGCGAAGTCTGAATGTACAGGACAAGAAGCCAAATCCACCTAAGAATATATAATATTTAAAACCAATGAAAATTTTAAACTTTATCAGCTTACTTAAGAGTGCTTAGCAAAATGTTGCTATTCTCAAGCATTGGTTTTATTACGATCTGTTTGTTCCTGAGTTTTAGTATTCATCAATGGCTACGTTAAGAGACAAATTATATAACATTTTGGTAAATTAAATTCTTTTCCAAATACCTGAAGAGTAATATCGGTCACATTTTTCTGATTTCGTTCCATTTCGTTATTTGAGGAACAATTCAATACCACTTCTTGAATCATTTTATCAAAATTTGACGTCTTATTCATAACTTCGGACATCTGAAAGATAGATATGCATAAATAAAATATATGAATGTGTGAATATTAATTAATCTATTTAACCACTAATGGGCAATTTTTAAGGAAAAAATAAATACTTTTACAACAAAAAAGCGAAATTATATTTGAATATTAAAACAACAGTACAAGAGTAGCAATGCTTTTGCAATGCGTTCGCTGCCAGAGGTTCGGACACGCCGCGTCGAAGTGCGACATGCAGCCTCGATGCGTAAAGTGCAGTTAAGACCACAAGGTAGAATAATGCCCCTTAGGTAAGGATAGGGTTGTAGGAGAGGAGCAACTCTCGTGTGCTTTATGCGGGAACACGGGGCACACCGCTAACTATCGGGGTTGCCCTAAGTTGCAAAAAAGTAATACTGACAAGCCGTCACACCTCAATTGACCTACGCCCAAATGGCGTCGTGTCAGGGCAAGCGGCAAAAGCAACTGCCAAATGTTGCTCCAAAAGCTGATTTGATGGCTATCTTGCTCTCAATTTTTTTTTTTTTTTTTTATTTAACCATATAATAATATAATATACAATGTTGTTTATCTGCGAAGCCTAAAGGGCTTATCTGCAGAAGATTAATTTTCGACATAAGTAAAAAGTGAGCTTAAGAGCCATTTAAATTCACAAACATAAATTAAAAAAAGAATTATTAGCAAGAATTATTAGTAATTAAGTTTTAAAAGAAAATTTAAGTTATTTTTAAATTATTTAGTTTCAATTAGGATATACCATAAAGTACTCTTTAATTTTCTTTTTTCTTGTTTTGTAATTAGAGATAGTTTTGAGAGATTGAGGAAGTTCATTGAGTATTGTTGGAACACTGTATTTTAATTGCCTCTTTCCGTATGTGTTCGAGAACCTTGGTACTTGAAACATATTTTGTGCGCGCCTTCTTGTATTGACCCCATGCTCGATTAGCCTCTTAAAGCGAATGTCATCGTAGTACTCAAGAATTAGAGTCATTTTAAATATTTGCTGAATACCTAGTACTTTGAAACGTCTCTCACTAGGTGTTTGATAACTCGTGTGAATTTTCCTAAGCATGGTATTTTGGAGTCTCTGCAGTTTATCAAGATGGGTTTTAGATGCACTACCCCATGCTAGTATACCGTACCTTAGCTTGGATTCGACTAAAGCGTAGTATACCTGCTTCTGGACCTGTAAAGTTGAATAGGTTTTTAAATAGACCAATGCAAAAAGCGCCTTCTTTAGATCCGATCGAAGTTTTCCTATGTGTTTATCCCATAGGAAATGGCTATCTATGGTAACACCGAGGTATTTGTATGTTTCAACAATATCTACAAATTGTTGAGAGACTGCTCCTTCACAGATATTTTGCTTTAGCTGAATTCGTTGTTGTGTCACTTTGTGATGCGGTCCACGGATGTGCATCATTTTGGTTTTGGATGCGTTTATGATTAGACCATTGTCATGACACCAATCAACAGCTTTATCAAACTCGACTTGCATAGCACTCGTCGCTGATTCAAGAATCCCCAGTCTTTCAAGTGAAACTAACATTTTCGCGTGGTTGAGCGTGTCAAAAGCCTTTCTTAAGTCCATAAAAAGTACAAGGACATGATGATTTTGATTTAGACTTTCATTAATGATGTTAGTAAACTCCCCCAGCAATTAACCTGTACTTTTACTCTTCTGGAACCCATATTGTTTATCATGTATAATGTTGTTTTTATCAATAAAAGCAAGCAATCGTCTCGTCACAACTTCTTCCAAGCACTTGTCGATTACGGACAGAATAGAAATTGGTCTATAATTGCCTATTTCGCCTTTTGATCCTCCTTTGTAAATGGGACGAATTACAGCCGTCTTCAACATTTGTGGAATCCTAGACTGACTAAGGCTTAGATTTATAATCTTTGCTATTAAAGGTGCAAATAAGAAAGCATGTGTTTTAAGTTCAATCGCTCTAATACCGTCAGCACCTGGTGACTTATTTTCATTCAAACTTTTAAGTATACCACACACTTCAGCCGTACTGCATTCCTCCAGGAAAATGGAATCCCGAACAACAATATTAGCATGGTTCGAAGCAGCTTCGTTGCAATCATGGACTATCTGCTCAATTTGCTCTGAAAAAAGTTTAGCGTATTCATTCGACAGATATAATAGACCGTTATCCGTTTTGTTGTTTTTAATAATAACTTCATCCAAGTTTAGTTTTTTTCGACCCATTATTTCATTGATAAGTTTCCAGGTTTTCCGAGAATCCTGCCTCACCTGGGTGAATTGGTTTTTGTAAAAATTTTGCTTGTGTACTAGGATTTCTTTATTAACCTTATTACGAAAATACTTGTATTCATTTTCATATGTTTTATTTGCTCTATTGTTTTTCCATTTGCGATATAGTTCATCCCTTCTTCGACATTTTTGGATAATATCGGACGATATCCACGGATTTTGTTTACGTGTAGGACGTACACTTCTTATCGCGGTCGATTTTTCGTAGATATAATGCATTTTAGAAGAGAATTTGTTGTACAAACTTTCAACATTAGATTCCATTAAAAGCTCATTCCAATCCGTTTTGAGTATTAGTTCATTCATTACACTTTTTTGTATGTACGACGGACTACATTCACTTGGGTCATTCTTAACTTCAGCATGTGTACCATATAACGTGACATAATGATCTGAAATATCACATTCGATAATTGCTGAAAATATAGCGTTTTTATTTATATTAACAAGGATATGATCTATTAGCGACGAAGTTCCTCTATTAAGATCCTCTCTTGTATTTTGTTGAATCACATTTATCATGCCTAAGGAAGCTATCATCTCCAAATAATCTTGTACGTAGGATTTATTGGCCTTACGTACATCGATGTTCATATCGCCCATTACTACAATGTCTCTTCTTGTACGTCCTTCTCCAATACTGGTTCTTAGCTCTTCAATAAAATGTTGAATACTAAAACCCGGTGGTCTGTATAAACCAATTACATGTATTAATTTTGTAGATTCTTGGATTTTTATTTCAATACTTTCGTAAGCTATAGTTTCGCAATTCACTCTCTCATATTTTATATTGTCTTTAATATATATCGCAACACCTCCACCTCTACGTTCATTTCTATTTAAAAATTCGGCATTGAACCCTTCAATCCTATACAAATTATTTTCATATTCTTTGATGTTTGTTTCAACGAGAACAATAATATGGAGGTATTTTAAATATTTGTGAATGTTTGCATAAAATGTATTCCAATTTTTTCGACATGATCTTATATTAAGGTTTAAGCAGCAAAAGTTTATTTTATTTAATTCATTCAAATTTATGTCGCTAAAACCATGAATTACCTTACAATCTAGCTTGCATAAAATGCTATCATCACTATTTGTGTTCTCCATTATATTTTAACAGTTTTTATTCTTCAATTTCAGTGTGTGTTATCTTACCTATGTCATTAACTGTGCTTATCAAAATTGCCTGGCTGCTCTCATTCTTACGTGCTAACAATTTTCCCGCGTTTTCCCACACATAGCTCCAGCCTTCACACAGAAGAAGGGCCAAAGGAATATAACATTACTGGAGGAGTTCCGCAAGGGTCAGTGCTTGGCCCAGTGTTGTGGAACATAATGTACGATGGGATCCTAAGAATACCAAAGCCGAGCGGAGTACATATCATTGGCTACGCGGACGATATTGCAGTAGTTGTTGTGGCAAAAACGATTACCGAAACGTCAGAGAAATGTGGGCATGCCATCAGAGATGTCAGGGCCTGGCTACAGACATCAAACTTAGAACTGGCGGACCACAAAACAGAAGCAGTACTAATAAGCAGCAGAAAAAGGGTAGAACACCTCACCATACAGGTTGGCGAGCATACCATTGAGTCGAGCCCACACATTAGATACCTGGGAATGCTGTTGGACCACAGGCTCAGTTTCAAAGAGCACCTAAGATACACAGGTGAAAAAGCCTCCAGGGCAGTAGCGGCACTGTCGAGGATAATGCCAAATGTAGGAGGACCCAGGCAGCCAATCAGAAACCTGTTAGCAACAGTGAGCAAGTCGATGCTTATGTACGCGTCTCCCGTGTGGGCATCAGCGTCGGAAGTCAAGTCGTACATGAAATATATGAACGCATCGCACCGAGTCGCTTCGATAAGAGTATGCTGCGCTTTTAGAACTGTGTCTGCGGAAGCCATAAGCGTGATATCGGGCAGAATGCCTATTGACTTAGAAGTCAAAAAGGCAGCCAAACAACGTGGAACCGAGCCGGAACAAAGAAGAATAGCTGGCGCTGCCATCCAGGCACAGTGGCAAGACAGATGGGATACTACCACCAAGGGGAGATGGACCCACACATTAATCCCCAACATAGAGGAGTGGAACAGTAGAGGACACGGAGAGGTAAACTACTACCTAACGCAATTCCTCTCGGGGCATGGATGCTTCCGGGAGTACCTCTACAAATACAAACATGCGGATGACCCATATTGCCCGCATTGCGATGGGAAAACCCAGAATGCAGAGCATATCCTGATGGAATGCTGAGGATATTCGACGGCCAGGGATATACTCGAAATGGCAATAGGTGGACAGGTGACACCAAGAGGGCTGATAACTTTCATGCTAACGACGTCTGAAGCCTGGGAGACGGCAAATGAAGTTATCGCAATGATAATGCAGCAGCTTCGCCTGGAAGAAAGAGCAACCCGACGGTAAGAATCTGCAAACTCCGGCAAATATGTACATGTATTAACGCATACGCACACTACAAAGCAACCGACCACATCCACATACACATACTCATACACACAACAGAGCTACGAAATGCGCATACAAGCAGTCAAACGCTCGCGACATGAATCGACATACACACCTGACGCAATAATACATGCATGCATACATACATACGTACATTATACACACACCGACAGACAGACTTTCGTGCATCCGCACTTACACCTCCGGACATGCAGACTAAAAGAGAAGCAGCTACGGCTGAAAACCCCCCCTGTGATGAAATGCCTAACGGCGGTACCGTGGGGAACCGGGGTTTGAGGCAGAGGTGGTTTTAGTGGATTAAAGTCCCACACTCAGGCTTTCGATGCTTTCCACCTTCTTACAAAAAAACAAAAAAAAGCCTTCTTGTTTTGCTTTTTCTTTTGCTATCCACAGCAGGTGTTTGTTTTGTCTAGTCAGCTGATTGTTAATATACACGGGAGCGTCAAACATCGTCCGGTCTGTGGTGTTGTTTGTGTTTTCGAGTATTTTACGTAGACTGATCGCATTTAATAAAAAGAGTTTTGCTGATAGCAGACGAAAAGGATGCTATTATTGATGATTTTTCAGGGTTTCGAGTTTTCGTTCTGTAAATGTCTGTGATATCAGTATCGCTTATTTCATGGTTAATTGTAATTGTCCTATTCCCTTCACAACTTCTATAAGATCTTCTGATTGTAAAGGTGGAATGTTTTTAATTTCAATATTATTTTTAAGCATTTGTTGTTCCAGTGTGTTGATTTGTGCTTGCATGTTTTCAATAACTTCGTCTTTCTGTTTGTTGCTTTCTTTAAGTTCTTTCAACTCATTCATAATGCATTCCATCAGGTTATTGTTTTGTTTAAGGTTTGCATTAAGTTCGTCGTACTTTTTGGCAACAAACTCACAGCTGATCGACATTTCCTTCATCTCTGCTCTCATTAGATGGAGCTCCGCTAATACAACTGTGTTGTCGTTTGTCGAAGTGTGCGTGTTGTCGGGACTTTGTGTGACCTCTGCTCTGTTTCTTTTCTGCGGTTGTACATCAGGTGTAAGCGGTCTGGAGCTGGAAGCATTGACTGGTGCAGCTGTAATTTGGCCATCGCTGCTATTTCGACAGTATTGGCATTTCCATTCCTTTCTTCTTACTCCCATCGTTCTCCACGATTTTTCGATCACCGTTGTGCAGCCGAAATGCAGTTTACACGAGCATTTTAGACAGCATGCGAATTCACCCACCGGGGAGAGACTATCACCGCAATTATCACACACATACATAACCGTTTGAGTAGAGAGACTTTAAGTATAACCGTTTAAAAACACTTCTAACAAGAAGAGAATTTAAATAAAAACAGTTTAAAGCAGGGGAATTTAAATTTGTTATCTTTTTTTTTTTTTTTTTTTTTTATATTTAGAACATAACAAATGAACTGAAGGTTTATTTTAGAAAGTCACTGTCTTAAGATTGGGTTTGTATAGTAAAATGAAAGCAATTACTTCTTTACTGGGAAAAACACTAGTTAAATTCAAAGAGCGCTATTCAAAGACGTCCGTTCTCAAAGCTCACTCACACTAAACTAGGGCAGATGGCCAACAAGAGCAGGCGACGCCGGTGGACCAAATCTACGCGCTTTTGCCGGGCCTAGCGAAACTAAACTAACTCAGATCCATAAATTAAGGACCAATAAATATAATATAATAATAAGAGACCGGCCCAAGGAGGTGGTGTCGCGATCTTCGTACGTAAAGAGGCACAGTACAAGACAGTGTACAATGGTGAAGTGCGAAGATTCCAGGTGCTGGAAGCATGCATCGTGTGTATCCCTCTCCATAGTGGAAAGAAGATGTACTTGGTCTCGGTCTATGCACCAGAAGCTACTCAACCTTCCTTATTTATTTCTGAGCTTAAATCAATTTTTCGATACCTAAGGCTAGAGTCGGAGGAGAACTATTATCTCATGGCCGAAGATTTAAACGCAAAGTATGGGGATTGCAGAGGCGGCTCTCTTGCTGTTCGACGTACGAATACAACTAACCGACACGGACCGACAAACGATGAACTGTTTGCACACTTTTGTGTACGAGTGACCATTGCGGACTTATTGCCGAAATAACGATTCCCAACGAAATTGCGGAACTGAAAGAGTTTGTTTAAACGCACACTTACAGCTACGCGCTGGACACGCTTCTCCCGAGTACTGACTAGAGCAATCTCCTCGAACCCGTTCTACCCACCGTCCAATAGGAATCTGTTGAACGAGGAGATTTACAGATATCTGAAACAATTGGACGAGACAATCTAACGAACTATGGACAGTACGATACCTCGGTATCAACATACCGACAGAAAAGACTCGTGATAGAAGATCCGCAGGAGAAAGTAGAATCTATAAGAGCGACTTCCAGGAAGTGTACAAGGTGAATGATAGCGTCCTTGTACACAACTTCTTCCTTCGAAATAATATGCAAGAATGGCGATCTGAGAACACTGGTTTCACCGTATTCAATGAAGGGAACATGGCAAACAATGCAATGACAGGGTTCATCCCCCGTTCAGGATACCCTACAAGCCCCGTCTAAACTGGTGTCGGATGTCCAATGGATAAAAGCAAGATTCTACAAGTTGAGCAGGCTTGGTACCAACAAACCACTTCTGTACATTATACGTAATATCCTCATGGTGAAAAATCGTTGTGAAAAATGGCAACGTGACTTCTGCTGGTACGTTTCAAATTAAAAACGGTCTGCAACAGGGTGCGGTTAATTCGCCTATCCTGTTCAACATTTACACAAGCGATTTGATAGGTTCTCTTCACCATGCTATTGCGCACGCAGATGGCTTGATTGCGTACAGGTCAGGTCCTAAAGTCGAGGTCACTGCGGGCGTCATTAGGGACCTAACGAGCACCCATTGGTGAGAAGAAGTGTAGTCAGGTACCTTGGGATATGGCTAGACCAATATCTATATTTTGACAAACTCATAGATGCTGCTTTGGCCACAACCCGAGCTGCTTTTGCCCTTACAAAGAGACTGTTTTATAGCAGCCAACTCGATGCGAGGGTGAAGGTAATCTGTTACATGGTCATCATACTGCCAATGCTCACCTATGGGTGTCCGGTACGGTTCAACATGGGAGCAAGCTTGATGGAAAGAATTCGGGTGTTTGAGGGGGCAGAACACCATTTATACAGAACACCAGAGTCTGAGTACAAAAAATTCTACTCCAATGAGGTCCATTATAAAGGGCCGATTCCGATCAGAGTGGACAATTTCCTGGTGAAGTTGATTCGCGGTCATATTGCAAGAGTAATGAACTAAACCAATAGCCTGATCTTTGGGGCTTACATGTACCACGAAAATGTGCACCTTAACGGCTTTATCCCCCCAGAGGCGTTTCTCTATTTTGACAAACAAGGTCTGATACAGGATAGAACGGGTACTCCGATTATCTACCACTGCGGCAGAAAAGCTATGGAAGCGTAGCACAGAGTATTAAGGATCGTCACCGATTTAGTAAGTCGGGTTTCGGGGCGAGATGCTAAAGACGTAGAAAGACAGCACCAGAAATTTTGGTGGGTAAACGAAGAGGGAACTCCCTCGTCGATCCCCCTTAATCCTGGCTAGCCTTTTTAGGGAAAGCTGCCCACTTTATTTATTTTTCATACATATCCTGGCCGGCATACGTAGCTTTAAGGTAGTAGTAGGCGTTTGTTGTAGGTGTCTTTATTATAAGGTAGTTTTAATAGCTACAAGCTACGGCTTGTTTATGTTAAAAAAGAATTAAATAAAATAAAAAAAAAGGAACGTATTTATTTACGTTTATATCATAAGTAGGTTAAGTAGATTAAGATTTATTTTACGGTAGTTTAAGGTAGGCTTAAGTTTTATATAAAAAATAAAAAAAAAAATCAGATACAAAGTTTTTAATAAAACAAAATTTTCTCTGTTAAAATTAAAGTTAAATTTAGTTAATAAATAAAACATGAATAAATAATAGAGGTCTGCATGAATGCATTCATTTGCTCTCTCTAAACGATTGCAGTACTTCAGTGTACACTATTCATTGCAATAATTCGAATAAGTGTCCAGCAAAAAAGAGTACCACACCACAATAGACAGTTACTGTACAATACTCGGTCTTCTGATAAGAAAATGAGTGCATTGTTTTTTTTTCTATCTCACGTTTGGGTTCTTGAATTGGCTTGATGTAAGCGAATAGTGTGCTATGTTAACTGTTGAAAAGACACTGAGTGCACCAAATAACCCGATTACAACTTCTATTCGGTTTCTAGCTTTGGTTTGATTAACCAAATTATGTTTTATAATTTATAAAAATTGAAATTTGTAACGACCTTGAAGAACTTTTGTAAGAAATCGATTAAAAAAATTTAATTTTATTTTATTTGTTTTATTATAAATTTATAAATAATTGTGTCTTAATCTGTTGCTTTTCCTAACAGCCATTTTTTACTAATCTGTCAATTAATATAATTAAGTTTGACTTGAAGTAAAAGTAAGTCAACGAAGTGTACTCAGTGTAGTGTACACTGTTTTGTATGAATACCCATTTGTATTCGAGTAACGAGAATTCGTTCTCTATGAGTACACTGCACTTAGTGTTTGGTTTCAAATGGGTACCAAACTCTATGTGATTACTATACATGTCAGGTGATTCATTCATTTTACTTTCCAAGCTGTGAGTACAGTAGTGAATAATAGAACTAGTTTCCAGACATTCATTGCAGACCTCTATTCTCTATAAGTGCACTGCACTTAGTGTTTGGTTTCAAATGGGTACCAAACTCATATAGTAATCACATGGCAGGTGATTCACTCATTTTACTTTTCAAGCTGTGAGTACAGTAGTGAAGTGTACTTGAAATAAAACGAATGTCTTGGAACTGGTTTCAAGACATTCATTGCAGACCTCTAATAAATAATTAATCATTAAGCTAGGTTACGTCGAGAGACAAGAAAGCGCCCGTATAGGGCCAACAAGTTAGTCATAACATAAATAAGTTAGTTAAGCTAGTTTTAAGCACTTTTGTCTAGCTTTAAGTTTTTTTCCTGAATTAATTAATAAAAATGCGATTTCACGGCCTCTACAACTATCTCAAACTAATAAATAAAATCATATATGTATATATTGTTCTGTTAGAATCACTTAGAATGGAAATGCAGGTATAATATTGTGTTTAACAACCCAAGATATGATATTTTAACAGCGCTGGTGTCATTCTCAATTTGTTAAATGACTAATTAATTATAATAACAATATAGCATTTCTATTTTACTAGCTGTTCACCATTGGTTCATTCTGATTTAAGCATTTTGTAAGTTTGGATGACCATGGATGTAAAGATTGTATCTATTTAAATTATTATTTGTTTATTGCCGTCTCCACATATAGTACTCCAGTAAATTAACACACTTAAACAACATCCACATGCATTTATAACACGTTAACGAAATTTACAGCTAATCTTTTACTTACATTATTTTCAAAGTTCTGAAATTTTGTCTCATAGTCTACAATTTGTTGCCTATATTTGGTCCAATCGTTTTTAATTGATGTGACATGTGAGGTAATGTTTGCAGATTTGTCCAGTAAATCATCTAACTTTGTCTATAAAAAAAAATATAAAAAAAATATATTTGTCTTTACGTAATTTTAAAATAAAAATAGCAAAAGTGTACCTTATGATTTAACAGCTCTTCACTTAATATTTGCGCTTTCTGTGTTAGTGTGTCATTAACTACGATTATATTAGCATTTACATTTTTAATTTCATTTTCATATTTAGTTTGTACATTCTGAATTTTGTTTAAGCATGCTTCTTCGTCCTTATTTTTCTCTGGAATATTATTCGATATTTCATTGAATCGTACCTTAAATGAATACGAAATTAATAATGTCAGCATGACGGATAACAACAGCACACATACCCCTAATTTTTCAATATCTTCTTGTAAACTGGAATGGTTTTTTTGAATTACAGTGAAGTGGTCTTTCATGACTTCCATATCACTAGCAACAGCTTCAAGTTTGGCACCAAGGTCTGCAACAAATTTATCATCTTTGGAATATTCACTTCGAACATCCACACGAGCAGCGTACTTGGTAAAGTTAGTTTTCAAGCCTTCTACAGCAATTTGTATTTCGGTTAATTTTTCATAAATTATACTTTGGTTTTTCTCCAAAAACGATGACTTTTCATGCCATTTTTGCATTTCTTCGGGAAGATTTTGGCTTATCACAGAAACTGTGAATTATTGCAAGCAAAAAATAAACAAAATAAAAACAAAACAAAAAATTACTTATTCCTATGAGTGCATTGCTAACAAATTACAAAACTATAACAAGTACTATTTAGAAACATTAATGTGATTCGGAAAATAGACTTTTCAATATATGTACATAACTAGCATACCCAGCGAAATTCGTCCCGCACAGAATTAATGTTTTGATTGAAATAATTTCGAACATTCACGATTCCACCCGAAACTATTTTTTTTTGATTATTTTCATCAATTATTAAAATGACTTTCATGAATTCTAGGGGGCTCTAATGATAATCCGCTCTAATGATAATAATCCGCTCTGATTGTGATCGTCAGAAGACATATCGTCCAATGCTGTCTTAAATAACAGAATCAAAGCGTTATGTATAAAGAAGGTCTTTTGTGTTCTTCATTCGCTGGCGGCAACAATGATCCGGTTCGATGCTAACTTTGCCGTTGAAACTGTTTAGTTGGTGGACAAGTTAAAAATGGGTGAATATGAATAAAAAACAAAAAATATTTGGTGCGAGTTATATTTTTTACGCGAATGTTTAAAACTGTTTAATGCTCTGTCCGAAGGGCAATTTGTTATTTGAGAAGCTTTCTCATGATGTTTGTCAGACGCTCGCAAAAGCTGGTCCGTGAAAAAACTTTTAGGTATTTTGATTGGGAGTCGAACGTCGAAACCCTTGCTCCGTGGTCCAACACATTAACCACTCAGCCTACGCGCCCGCAATATAATGAATATTAATGTTCCACGAAACTCAATTATTTGAGACGAAATTATCTTATACATATGTCGGAATAAATCCACGTTCTACAACAATATTCGCACCGAAAGGCGTTATTTAAAAGGAATAGTTGTCTTTGTCAAGAAATGTCTTGATACTGGACATCGGCGTAAAGCAAAGAGCCGAATGGTTGTGGTGGGCCCAATACTAACACACGCCCCGTCGCAGTCATATTGGAAAGCGACGCGATGTAATTGGACATCCCACTTGACGATTGGTGTTTGATTCAACTTGATGATATAGATCGCGATTGCGCTGCCTCAGTCGTCTAAAAACGACGTGTGCTTCTCATTCCTCCTAAGTTTGTCCTGTATGAATTCGCGACGCATATGCTCAAAACTGTTTATTCTTCTTATCATTCTAATATTCGTGCATTGCGACTGCGCGAGCCAATGTTTAATTTTTGGGTCGGCGGCATAATGTCTTAATGTCCCAACATTAAAGGCACAATGTCGAAGAATTTAAATGATCATTCTTAAAGCAATATTATCTGATTCGCACTGAAAACATTACCAACGTTGAATATTTTCGATAAACTCATCGGAATTATTGAAATTTCCACTTCAATTACCGGAAAAATCACAAAATCACGCTGAACTTCACTTGATGGAGATGAAGTAATCATCATACACGAATGATGGTGGCACAGTTCGATTTTTTATGAATTTTCCTTTAAAATTTACAATTTACTCGACGTAAGAAGTTTTGTTGGAAAGAGACGAACAAAACAAACAAAAGACAGCCCAAATCGAACAATTCGCTCTTGAGTTATGTCTTATGTACGCCACTCTGATTTACAGATATATGCATGTACATACATATGCACATCATATGTACATTTAGATCCGAGTGAAGCCATTTTCATTGTTCTTAAACAGTCAGCTAGATAGAGGCGTTTGTGATCGTTTTTTCACTTAAACCATAACCACACTGACACGATTTAACAAATAAATATAATAAATTAAATGTTTGTTCGAATCAATCCAATCAATTCTTTTACGGCCAGGTGCCGACCTATTGGGCAGAGTCTCAGAACGGTACAAGACTTAAGAGGCAACCATTATCAACATCGGTAAACATAAACTAATGTCATAACTGATTCATAAGTGTCGGCCGAGCTGAGAAGAGCCATCTCCCCAGAAGGTGTACTACCTTCCGTATAAAAGACACGTTAGGTGATTAACGCCGTTATATCGAAAGTCCGAACGGCTATAGAACGCAGACGCTGGAAAGGTGGTACTAAAAAATACTGCGCAATTATAACCCTCGATGTGAAAAACGCGTTAACTCCGCGAACTGGGAACACATTATGAGAAGTCTCTATCGGATCGAGACACCGGACTATCTCTGTAAAATAGTAAGGAGCTACCTTACAGAGTCCCCCTCTATGAATCTGACGAGGGAATTAAGACCTTCGTAGGAACTGGTGGCGTCCCACAAGACTCGGTCCTAGGCCCCCTGCTGTGGAACCCTATGTACGATGAAATTCTATGCCTACCGATTTCCAGAGAAGCGCATGACATCGCCGTGGTGGTCGTAGCAAAAACCATTGAAGAAATTGTACTCCACTGTAACGAGACAATCGAAATGGTACGTCGTTGGCTAGCTGACGCTGGTCTGCAACTTGCCGATCATAAAACTGAACCGGTGCTTATTACAAGTAGGAAAGTCCGTGAAACAATATCGCTTAAAGCCGGGCAGCACGAAGTAATTTTACAACCTTTTATTAAGTACCTTGGCGTGATTATCGACGCGCGCCTAAATTTCAAACACCACCTTGAATATGCATGCGAAAAATCGTCGAAAGCTGTCAGGGCACTCTTATGGCTTATGAGCAATATAGGAGGCCCTAAACAAAGTAAAAGATTTCTTATTGCAAGAGCTGCCAGTTCGATGAATTTGTACGCAGCAGAAATGTGGGCAAGTGCCGCAAAAGGTAAGACTTACGTGCGTGGAGTTAAATCCGTCCACCGTATCAGCTCACTTAGGGTCGCCAGTGGATTTCGCACGATTTCAAACGATGCTATTTTCGTCGTATCTTCAATAATACCCATCGACTTACTCTCTGAAGAAATGAAAACACTTCGAAATGAGTGAGTTCGAAATGGTCGGGTAAACGACGAAAAAAGAAAATACGAAAGGAATCGCAGTATCGCAACCTGGCAACATCAGTGGAACGACTCCTTAAAGGGAAGATGGACGCATCGTCTTATACCAGAAATTGATGTATGGATAAAACGAGATCACGGTGAAACAAAATTTTATCTTACTCAGTTTCTGACGGGACACGGATGTTTCAGAGAATATCTCTTCAAACGAAAACACGAAATTGTCGCAAACTGTCCACATTGTGAACATGTTTCGGAAAACGTGGAACACGTGTTTTTTCATTGCCCACGATATACAAACGAGAGGTTCGTCCTTCGGGAACAGTTTGGAGAGTGGGCCACTCCCGAGAATGTTGTAAATTACATGCTCCAGAATGATGAAAACTGGAACATAGTAAGTAACGTGGCGGTACACAATGAGCGATCTTAGGCGCCTAGAGCGCCAACGTAACGCGAATAATTCAATCATCCGAGCTTCAAACGTCTAATGACACATAATGGCGCATAGGAGAAAATTGCCCAAGAGGCAAAAGCGAAGTAGTACCTAACGGCAGTTCCGCGGGGAGAGTGGTTTGAAGTGTGCAGGTTAGCACGTAGGCGTATTCCCGACAATAGTCAGGTCTGCGAATCGTGCATACCGGTAGCGCGGGTTACCGAAGATTACACATCCTTTGGCGCAACCAAAAAAAAACAAAAAAACACGTTAGGTGATTCCAAGACCGATACGACATACTTTGTTGGAAAAGAAATTGAACTAACAAACACAGCAGACAAAAATACTGAAACATACCAAAAACGAATCAGATCACCGGGAGAGATGCAAATGGTAACCAAAAAGTTGAAGGGATTGCCAGAACAAATGATAAACAAAGCTAGGCAAAAAATTATGCAATAGTAGAGGACGAAAACACCAGGACGAACCACCACCTCCTATATGAATTTTAATGAACCACAATAATAGCAAAGAATAAAATACCAAACTTAAAAGGAAAAACACAACATCTGAATGAAAATACAAAGCTACAGAGAATCGAAAAGAAAGGCAGGAAGACAACGGGAAACCACCTCTCGAGTATTATATTGAATTAAGTATATATAAATATCACTCTTTGGCAATAATCATCATAAACAAACACAGAAACATACAATGGCCCTCATTCCTCGGCAGGCTTTAAATGAGCAGAGGGTGCTAAGAATCCCCGGTGGATATGTAAATATAGGCACATGGAATGTAAGAAGACTGTAACAGGAAACAGGAAAACTAAATAATACCATAAAAGAAGCGAAGAGGCTACGTACAATGGACTGTTAATGCAAGTATAACAAAAAACAGTTATACTTTATACTATGCATGCGAAGAGAAACCAAAACAGATGCGGAGTAGCGATTTTAAATCCAGAAAAATTAAAAAATTCCGTTTACACATTTAGTGGCGATGTGATAATTTTCTAATCCCAACGAACATAACATCATCCAGGTGTATGCCTCAACAGCTGAATGCGAAGATGCGAGCATTGAAGATTTCTGCAGACCTAAATGCAAAAGTGGGAAAAGGGAGAATTGAAGACCTAGTGGGTGCCTGGTCTAGGCAATAAAAATCCAAGAGGGCAAAAACTAGTTCAATTTTGCCAACTTAATGAAATAGTCATCACAAACACGAAGACACCAACCGGAACCTTTTCAGAGATTTGAGGGACCGCAAATAATGAAATTACAGGTCATGAAAGTACTAAAGAGTCCAAAAATAAAAAAAAGCAACAGGTCCAAACGAATTTCCGAATTCTTACCGAATTCCGAAAAACTTCTGAAGCTTATCGACGAAAAGAGTACTCCGGTACTAGTTTCAACGCCATCTATAGGCATGGCAAGATCCAAAAATACTGGTTATAAACTTTAGAACACGTCCGAAGAAAAGTAAAGCCAATGCTGTGACTACCGAACAATTAGCCTAATAAACCATTAAACATTTTCCTAAAAATAATAAATAAGAGATATATAGTAAACTTGAATACGATGTAAGCTCCTCTTAATTTGGATTTAGAAATGGCTTTGATACCAGCGAAGTACTGTTCGCTTTCAACGTATTAGTTCAACATAGCTTTGAAATTAACAAAAAAGTTTAGTTATGCTTCATAGATTACGAAAAAGCCCTTGAGCACAAGAAACTGATGGAGATCCTTGAGAGTAAGAGTATTGATATCAACGACAGTATAGTGATCAGGAATCTATATTGCGATCAGAAGGAGAAGATAATGGAAGAAGAAGAATCAGAAGAAGTTGAGATTGGCAGAGGAGTGCGACGAGGTTGCATTCTATCACCATTACTTTTCAATATGTACTCCGAAGAAATTTTTAAAGAACCAACAGGAAAGAGTGACGTTGTTTTGAAAGTAAACGGAGTCCATGTAAATAACTAAAGATACGCGATGATGCTATCATAATGGCAAGCGATATAAATAAATTAAGTAATATGATGAACAAGCTCAACAGTGTAAGTAACTACGAATTAAGCATAAACACCGCCAAAACAAAGTTCATGGTATTAACTAGGGAACCAGAAGATCATCGAAAGAGTCAGCAAATTCAAGTACTTGGGAACGATAATTGAAAGTAACGCTAACCCTAGGAAAGAAATAAGAGTACATAATATAGAAGGCGGGGCGGTCTTCAGTAAATGAAAAGTCGACTTAAAAATCAAGGCAAGAATGGAGAAATGCTATATTTGGTCGGTGCATCGATACGGGGTAGGTACCTGCAATTAAAGAGAGCAATGATAAGAAAAATAGAAGCTTTTGAAATGTGTATATACCGAAGAATACATTCCTGGGAAGACAGAATATATAACGAAAAAGTGTTGCGATGGAGGGGCAGAAAAAGAGAAATAATATATTTCATTTTAAAAAGGGAAAGCAGATTAACTAGGACACGTCTTACGTAAAGAAAAATACAGATTAGGGAAAGATAGAGGGAAGAACGGTGGGATCGGCAGGACTGCCTCAATCTTACCACCACAGAAATAATAAGAGGAGTCACAAATAAATACACATTACAAACGATGATTTTCAATCTCCGCAGGCAGAATGAAACTTTAAGAAGAAGATTTTTAATTTGTTTCCCTCCTATCAAACGTCAAAATTATCGTGCTCTATTTTGCTCAGGAGCTAAAAAAGAAAGACGTGTAGAGCGCTCTGACCACCCTGAACTGAAAAAAAAAGGAAAAGGAAACACGAACATTTTGTTTGACCAATCAGGCTTTGCCCCGAACTAAAAAAGAAAAACGCCTTTTGTTGGTAAGAAAACTGTCCCTGTCAGTTTGCGAAATGTCAAGAATCAACTGATCAGTTAGTAATTTATTTTTTGTTAACCTGTGCTTTATATATTTGAATGGATTATGTACGATAAATAAAATAATTACATTGTTAATAAATTTCGATCAAGTGACCTACGATTTGATACGACCAGAGGATACGATTATCTGTTCAATATGTAAAGTAATTTAATTTGCTTTACATTAAAAGACAAATCTAAGGTTTTAAGTAGAGCAGACATTTTTCAAAAATGTTTCGCTTCTCGTCTACCTTCTATGCTTAAGCCTTCTTTACAGTTTTCCTTTTTCATACAAATATATTTATATTTATGAAAAGCACAATCCACACTTTGTCCAAAGTCAAAACTGGAAGTGAGGATGGGCGGTATGATACATGAAAGGTCAACCTTTTAGTCACTTTGCCGTTCCACATGTTAGGCCGTACCTCAAAAACTTAAATACGCTGTACGAAACAATAGAAACTTAAACGAAACATTTTAGTTAATCCAATGGGAAGAAAACTCAAGGATATTTATACTAGATCCTCATTTTACCTCCTCGTCGTTGTCTACACTCTACTCTAATGTACATATGTACATACATATGTAGATTGCGAAACTTACGGCAATGCTGTTTATATCTTCGGTTATTTTATTTTTAACCAACAAAGAAAAAAAGAAATTAAAAATAAAAAAAAAGATAAGAACAAGTCGTTTTACAAACCAAAATATCAGTCTCCGCAAAAATGCAATAGATAGGACTATTTCGGATACAGTGTTGACCAGATCAATCTGATGGGTTGATTTTATATTCAAAATTTTCGGATGAGCCATACAATTCCCTGAAATGTCTCTGTGCCCCGCCACCCAAATGACAAAGCTTCCTTGATCCCCATGATCTTCGATTTAGATTCTTGGAGAAGACACCTTCTCCTTGCGCCGATTCTATTTTAGATCTGTTCATGCAAACAGGAATAGATCCCATATTTTCTAACAACAGATGCTCCTCTGAAGGGTATACATACGTACATATGTATGTGTCTTAAAGTTCTTATCAAATAAGAAGAAATACATAGTCGGTATATTCCGGAAGGAATTCAAGAGAAGTGTCCGGGGTGTACCGGTACCGGCACAAAAGACACATAAAAAAAGCTACAACCCATTTCTAATAATGCCCTGAATTTTTCATTAAATTACGATAACGTCGATAACAGATGAAGGAGAATCATTTTTTAAATGGGTGAAATATACATACTAATGTAATGTACATACATACTTGTATGTAATTTGATTACTTTTATATTTTACTTAAATGATTTAATAAAAATATGAATTGTTTTACTTAGTTTTTTTTCGCAATTAACATCATCCTTACAACTGCAGTATGTTAATGTCAACAATATACCTAACCCTTTGATGAATTTTTGTCCAGTTAAAAGTTAAACGTATTAATTCACTCGCAGTGAACTAATAATTATATTTTTAAATTTTTAAGTAGTACCTGTGTAGATTTGTGTAAGAAATAAAAAAATAATATTAATTCCAAAATATTCCATAGCCAACCTTCTTCAATTTTTTGACGATATTCAATAAACTGCTGTCTTAAATCAAAATACAACCAATGTACAAAACAAAACAAAAGTACTAAAACAATAACCACAACTAGTGGCACAAACATCCGATTAGAGACATAACTTCTCACGTGACATTTTTCCAATTTTTGATAATTTTTAGCCTGCAAAATTGAAATTGAAGGCAAATTTATCACACTACATATTATTAAATTATATACCAAGTTACATTCTTCCTGTTCGTCCGTGGACGTCCTAATGAGATGCTCTAGAGAATTCTTTCCCTTAGAGTTCACTGATTTATTTATGTTACCCCTACGACTGTTAGGTTATAAAATATACTAAAGTTATATATTTTTTTAATACCTCTTTACAACGGAATATGACACTAAAGCGTCAAGTTCTCTTCGTTTTCGTATTTTTTTAGTGCCAGTTTTTATGGGGAGACTAATTTGCAGTCCTGAGTCCATAGTAGGGTATACTGATTTTTATACTATATATTTTTCTAGGTCTATCCTTCGCATTGTCCAAATGGCGAAACAGATATATGTATGTATATGGGCTTCTATTGTATCGACTGCCAATCTAAATAAATGGGTTTTGCGCAATAGCTGAATAAAGGTGTATGTACACATATATGCATGAATATGTATATTCACATAAGTTTGTACGAAGGCTATTGCTTAACTTTGTACTACTGGTTGTATCGACGTTCATAGGTACATGCATTTAATTTTAGGCAAAGGTTAGCTATGGGAAAACACTTATTATTTACCTTTTTTTATTTCACTTTGTAATCGTTGATTTTCTGTGTGAATGACAGACATTGTGTAAGAAAGAATAAGTAACCAACACGATATGATGAAAAACACAGTTCCTACAAGGATAAGATTTCGACGTCCAGAGTTAACAGATTCCGTCCTTTGTCTGCTCGATGCTAATCTAGGTCGTGTTTTTCTATTTTATTGAAAAATAGTTGTCATTCGATACCTGGATTACAACATTTCCTTACCTTCTTACTTTTCGCTTTCTTTGGTGTTCTATTTCTGGTAACTCTAAATCAGAAAGACTTAAGTTTTCAGAATTTTGTAGCAAATTTGAACTTTCTTTATTATCGCGCCCATCCATGATGATTATATTTGTGTCCAACATAGAGAATTAAACTTCAATCACTTTTTGCGAATACAACGTCCCTCATATTTTCCTCATCAAAGCTTCCAAATTTTGTATTTACTAATCGTGGTCAGCTGACATGTGACAGTCAACGATCATCGAACAAGATAATTGACATTTGTGCATATTTGCGGGTTACGTCACATCTGCCGATGACTGCGTTCGGGGACAATTAGATGTTTCTTTACCTCCGTAGTGCTGTAATTTTTTTTGTTAATAAGAATCTAGCTAAATCCACCAAAATGTTCCGAACACGATTTGACGTCTACAAGTCCCGTCCCATGTCCGATTTACAATACAGCGTAAAAGCGAGACGAGTCTAGTATAAGTTGCAAAACAATTTTCAATTAATCCAAATGTATAAAACAATACAATGACGTAAAATTCGTCCTATTGTAACTGATTGATGTGACTTTGTAAAGTAGACAAAAAGAAAAAGATTGTGTGTTGTGGGCTTCTTTCGTTTTAACACATATGATTAAAATGAGCTTGCTGTCAAAAGTGTCACATTCATTGTGTACTGGAATACGATCTTATGACTAAACGGATTTTTCTTCTTGATTTCGTCTCGCTCGCACGCTGCATGCATTGTCGCACTTTTTGTCAAATAACTTGAATACATCTCTTAAGATATCCCTTGACCCTCGACTCTCGACCTGATTCCTGGACCTAGAAAACAACAAGTCTGTTCAGAATCCTCTAAAAGCCAAATGTTTTTAACTAACGCGCCCTGTTATGAAAATCTAAAGTTCCATTGTGAAACAGAAACCTGCAAAGATTAAGAAAGGAACTCAGAAAACTTCTAAATCAATTACTCAAGATAAATCTGTATAGAGACTGGATCCTTTTGCGATCCAAGGAAAAAAAATATAAGAAGTTAATTCACCTGTCGGAAAGAGAGGGGAATCTCTTACCAAGATAATGTTAAAATAATAACTACTCTAGTTGAAGGTAGAAGGTTGTGGAGGTCCTTAAAAGAGGTCAACCAATCAAACCATTTTCACTTAGAAAATTTGACTATACATTCATTTCGTTGCTATTATAGATCAAAGTAATCCTGATAATTATCAATTCATGTTTTATTTATTTACCTAACAGTTGAAGATTTGAAATGGCTACCCACACTCAATACTACCAAGTTTCGAGAATTGCAAGAAAAATGTAACGTGATTCAAATCTCGAACGGCAACCGCTAATTTCTTACAATAATTTTTCAGAAAATATAGATGTTTTTAATTTTTGCCACACCAATAATCGTCAAAATAAAATCCAATCCGACAATCCTGTGTAAACAGGCCCAAAGAGAACATGGTTTTTACGCATCAATGGGCACGTTGCGATTTCTAGGCACTACTTTTTGAGGTAAAGCCTAACAAATGGAACGGCTTACTGACTAAAAAGGTAGTCTTTGGACAAAGTGTGGACTGTGCTTGTCAAGGGATCTTACTGATAAATATATTTATATGAAATAGGAACCTGTGAAGAAGGCTTAGTTGAAAAAATAGCCGATAATAAAAACAAGGTCTCTTTACTTTTTCTAAAAATTTCTGCTTCACTTACAACCTTGGACTGTTTTTTTTAATATAAAATTTTAATGAAAGCACACCGCATATTGTTCAAATAATCATATCCTCTTATTGTATCAAATCGATGATCGATGATGTATTTGGAAATTAATTTGTTTATTTATTGCACATAATCGATTCAAATTATAACATAAATTATTGCCGATCAGCTGATTCTTCACATTTCAAAAACTGACTTAAAAGGTAGGAAGAATTTTCTTGCGTTCGGATCCAGTCCACTATCTCAGACTACGTAGTGCCTAGAAATCGGAACGCGGCCATTATTTGTCCACCTAGTGAAAAAATGCAAATTTCTGAAATAAATTCTGATACAAATATGTCTTGTAACTCGATTCTTCCATTCATGTAAGTCGCAAATGCAGCCCGATATGTTTAAATATGTCTAAAAGACCGAATTCACAACGATGGTCTCACTGTTCTAAGTTAAAGAAAGGGGCAATACTTATTTACTTCGAAGCCTAAAACGCACCCATAAAGTGATAGTGGTACGTCAAAGTGTTTGAGAAGATTTTGAAATCTTAAGGTGAAAACTTAGTTTTTGCGAACTGTGTTAAATTATGTCCTCATTGGGGCTTTTAAATGTGAAAAAATGTTTACGGTTAGGCAGAAATTTATTACTCCAAGGATATGCCAATAAAAATAAGTGCATAAATCCAACTTCTACTTCTTTAAGCGAATTAAAATCGTCATGCCCATTAAGTCAACATGCTAATTACTGTTCAAAACCGAGTGATAACCTAAATAAGCGGCAAAGGAGTATGCCTTCTCTAATGAGATTTCCAGAAATAGTGTGGCCTTCTTTTATTAATTCCTTTAGAAATTGGGTCCTGGTAAATTTTGTTATTCGGCCTTATTTCGACAATGAATTTAACTTAAAAGACTTTATATATGGAACTAAGCAGGCAGTACAAGTAAGTCTATGTTAATCTTTTTGTTTAAATTAATATTAAATATTCTTTAATTTAGTGTTTCTTAAATATACAAAGATGGTACAACAATGCAAGCGTTAAATATAATTTGTTGATCTATAATTATTTACTTATATGGTTCAAACTATTGGACTAACTGTAGTCTAGGTCGTAATGTACACACATATGCTAATTTTGATTCCGTTATTATTTTCTGTTCGCAAATTATTGCAACACAGTTTCATTTTTTAAATGGACTCCATCTTTAATAAAAACTGTTAAAGCTTCTTGAAGTAACATAGACAACTTCGATCAATTTGTAAATAAGACTAGTTGCATGTCTATATTTTTTTTATTATGGGACTTACTTATTTAAGACCAAATGCACGAACTGATAGTTCACACCTAGTTTAAAGAGAAACCTATGGGTTAAAATATGTACATATAAAATATAATTTTTTTTCAATTGAAATGTTTAAAAATATTTTATTTAAAAATATTAAATATTCATATGTCAACGAAATATTTATGGATGCAAAGGACGAGGGTCCTCCGCAGATTACTGAAAATGTATAGAGACGGAAAAAAAAAAAATAGACCGGCGTTTATACCAAGATTTGTATATGAAGTGTAAGGTTAATGTTTTCAAAAACAAGCGAGTTCTTAGTTCTTATGAAGTACATCCATAAAAAGGAGGCCAAAAAGCACTGCCGCAAAATGTTAGCACGTCAAGGTGAAGCTAAAGCAAAAAGTACACCAAGCACGTAAACGCCGTGAGGAACGTATAGCAAACAGTATAGGAAAAAACTTGCAGCGACGCGCCCGTACAAAGTAGTGGTTTCTTTATAAATAATTATACCTAAAAAAAATCAAACGAAGCAAAATATCTTGGGTGCATAATGGACCGCAAGTCGAAGTTGGAGTACGACATAATCGAACGCAAGAAGAAGACTTCGATAGATTATTACGGTTGCAACAGAATTTTCGGTAGAAAATGGGGCTACTCCTGCCACTATCCACTAGAAACCTGAACACCTCACACGAGTCCAAAGCCTGGCGTTTATAGGAACGACTAGCGCAATTGGGACTACTCCTATGATACTGGAGAAAAGAAATAGCGACAACAAGTGCCCTTCGCTTACGACAAATTGGGATGTACAGAGGCCTTCACATTAGGGATATATAGCCCCATTACCAAGTGGTCTAACGTGACCATAGTGCCACAAATATGGAAAAAAGAGTGTTATGAAATGAAGAATGGATGACACGTAAAAGAATAATAAAACAATTCTGGAAAGAATATCTTTCCTTGAAAAACTAAACTAACAAAAAACTATGTATTTGTAGGAGATCCTAATGGCTAAAAACATAAAAATATTATGGAATGCCAATGGTCTCGAGAATTGCAGAAACGAATTGCAAGCGACTCTCGATATAAACAAAATTGACATACATATATATGTCTAGTCTCTGAGACACATTTCAAAATTGGAACAAAATATAAACTGCGATGATACAAGACATACCCTACCCAAAATCCTCACTGTACAGCAAAAGGGGGTCTGCAATTATAATTAAGGAAGGTGTTAGCCACTATGAAGATGAAGAATATCAGTCGTGTGAAATACAAGCCAAATCTGTAAAAATAAAAACAAGCTGCGACCAGATAACGGTAGCAGCGGCATATTGTTCTCCTACCTACAGGCTGAAACAAAACGATTTTAAAGGCCTCTACCGTAAATTTGGGAATAAATTCATAATAGATTTCAACGCAAAGAACAAATTCTGGGGATTAAGATTAACAAATACAAGAGGAAGAGAGCTCCTTGATCTATAAAGTAAGAAATGCTAATCATCATTCAACGGGAAATCCTACTTTCCGGCCAACAGATAGGAACAAAATCCCGAACGTTGTCGACTTGTTTATAACTACGAATATCTCCTCAAATACTACCCAAGTGCAGGAAGGACCAAATTTTGCTCAGATCAATCATATGTGCATCTTGAAGGCGTCTTTCAGCCATATGAAGATAATGATTATCTCCAACAAACGGAAGAAATGTGCGAAGGTGAGAGGTTATTCCCAGCAGTAACCTCTAAGGAAATAACCATAGAAATAAAAGAGAAAATCAACCCGAAAAAAGCCCCAAGATTTGATTTAATCACGGTTGAAATTCTGAAAAACTGCCTAGAAAAGGTATAAAAAAAATAGCAGAACAGCGTTCAAACTAAGGGATGTTCCACGCATGTGGAAGGTCGCGGAAGTTATTATGGTACAAAGGCCGGGAAAATTACCCAGTGAAGTTACCTCATATCGTCCAATTTCATTGCTGCCAATACTGTCAAAGCTCGTCGAAAAAATTCTTCTGAGACGACTCCATCGGATTATAGAAGAAAAGGCACTGATACCAAACCATCAATTTAGATTCAGAAATAGATACTCCACTATAGATAAGGTCCACAGAATAAAAATTGGCAAATAGAATTAAATAAACTGAAGTCAATCCATTTTAACTTTATTAATTTATTAATAAAAACGTACATCAAATATGTACCCCTGTGTATATAAATAACAAAGTACTTAGTTTTGCATTCGAACTCAGCTAAGTACTTAGATATGATTTTAGACGCAAAGTTGCGCTGGAAAACTCATGTCAAGAAAAACATGACGATATAAATAAATAAATAAAAATAAATACTTGGCGCAACAGTTCGATGGGATCCAAGGCCTAGCTTCTCACAACCATTCGTGTTATATTCTTTACATGAATAAAAGGGACCTACTATTTAATGGCGTATCCGAAGGGCAATTTGTTATTTGAGAAGCTTTCTCAGGACAGTTGTACTCTCGGATGTTTGTCAGACGCTCGCGAGAGGTGGGGCCGTGAAGAAACTTTTTGGTGTTTCGACTGGGATTCGAACCTGAACTCCTTGCTCCATAGTCCAACGCACTAACCACTGAGCCACGGCGCCCACAGGCGATTTAAACATTCGATATAAAAATGTATAGGGAGGTATTCATGTCTCTCAATATAAAATAAACTGCTTCTCTATAAGCAAGTTTTAAAGCCAATAGGCGTTTTTCTTTTTTAGTTCGGAGCAGAGCCTGAGTTGTCAAAAAAAATGTTCGTGTTTCTTTTTCAGCTCCGAGTGCTCAGAGCACTCTACGCGTCTTCCTTTTTTCGCTCAGAGGGTGCTCAGAGCGCGCTCTATGTGCTCGATATAAATTGATAGAGCACCCAGAGCAAAAACAGAGCACAATGATTTTGAAGTCGGATAGGAGAAAAAAAATTGAAAAATAAAAACGAAAACGATTGAAATCGCACCCAATGTCTTGTTGTTTAATAAATATTAGAAGAAATTGGAATTTTGTTTGTGTCTAATTATTATTTCTGTGTTTGGAAGTCAAAAATCATTAATTTTTCATTGTTTCAGTGTTATGTGCTCAATCGTGTTTCTTAAATAATTCAGAGCGTTCGGAGCACACTCTGAACAGAGCGCGCTAAAAAAGAAAAACGCCTAATATGAACATATGGCCTTCAGCTTTGGGGGTGCACAAGTAAGATGAACCTACAAACCATACAATGGTTTCAAAAATTGAAATGGTAAAGGAAGGTCGCAAGAAGACATGAAGGTAGGCTTCGCAACCATTCTTATTTAGAAGAAGTCGAACTACTTAATAATAACAATCTAGTTAGAAGATTACGAAGAATAAAACCATTCGAACTAGTTAATTAGGAGAAAAAATAAAAAGACATATATAACATAATCACCCGAACAAAGTGATAAAAAATTAAAAAACAAAAGGTAACAGACCAAAGTTAGTTCCTTATAACATAAATTTAAATTAGAAAAAAATACTGATATGTTTTTATTAGGTGGGTCAACTCCCACACTATCGCAAAGCTTGCATGCGATGTCTTTCAACGATTTTCATCCAGCTACACGCAAAAAAATTAAGTGGTTTTCATTAAAAGGCCTCTACCCAAAAATCGGTTTCTCATGCCATTTGGCGAATTCTTTATTTAAATGGTAGTTATCACATCTAAAAGAATAGAGTTTTATCTGCAATGTGGTCGACCAGATTTTTAGATTAGGTTTTTGTTGCTGTAATATTTGAAGATTCTGAAATTGTAAATCGGTCTCCCATTTTACAATAAGAAAGAGGTCTTGGTGTATTATGAAATTAGGGTCTTTAATAAGTTAGTAGAATTGTGAATCTGGTCGATCAGAATTTTGAAATTTATCTTCTTTTTCGAGATATTATTGTTTGAAAATTGATAAAAGTAGTCAAATTAAAGAATGATTGTCGTGTAATGTTTTCAATATTTTTAATCTAAATTTTCTGTAACATGTTAAAGATGCATTCCATGTATCTGATAGCGTTCAATTCATAGTTAATGATAACACTGCATTTCATAACGTAACTTTTTAACGTAAATTTTTTTTAGGATTTGGTTGATTTTGGCAAATATGAGGAACTATGTTGGTGTGCCATGATTGAATGTATTTTAGATTGTTATACATTGTTGTTTTTTGTTTGTATTATGTCTCGACATACATATATGTATGTAAATGAAGTATTTTTACTTGCACCTATACCTATAGGGCAAGTATTGTATTCGTGAAAAAAATCAAACTCGAGATTTTATTCAAACTTGACATTACTATGATGGAGAAGGCCAAAAAAGTAGGGCCGGCAATTCCGTCTGTCTGTCTGTATATGCGACTGCAGCCTAAACGGCGGAACGGATTTGCTTCAAACTTCATATCTGCGGTCTGTGGGATAATCCGTAGAGGCGAAATTGGAATTTTTATTCTAACCTCAAAATTAAGGGTAGTTTACTTAAGGCCGATTTCAGTTAAAATACCACGTTTTTCACGAAAAATAACGGTATTATTGAAAATCAGCTGTTTCTCAGGTATTTGTTCGGCGATTGGGCTAAAAATTAATATTTCTAGGTTGTAAGACAAATACAAAGTAATGGTGTACCAAATTTTTAGAAATTGAGAAAAAATTATTTAAGCAAAGTAATAGGCCTTAAAATTTTCTATAATTCACCCAAAGGTCCTATATGGCCACGCCCTGTTTTTAAGAGCGTTTTTATAAAAAACAAAACATTGAGTGAACTTCTATAATGTTATGACTATTATTGCATCGAAACGCGAATTACCACGCCTACTTTACTGGGAAGAGCAAGACTTGGACCTCAATCCTGATACAATTTTACAGTTGTAGCATTACGGTGCAAGTACGTACGACCCAGTCGTGCACTTTATTTTCTTATGAACTTTGGATGCCAAATTATATTCTAATGAGATGATGACAATATGAAAAAGACTTAGTGTATCTTACCTTCATTGAAAGATTTGACAAAGTTAAGGGTATTTTGGTAAGCAGGGTGTTTCAGTTCCAAAGTGGACACACTCATATCTCAATACATACATTCTTAGTATTGCACATATAAGTTTATATGTACATATATGTAGGTAATGTATTTACTTATGTAATGCAATGTATTGATTATTTTGTTCTTTCCGTCTGTAATGTAACTCGTTTTTTTCCAAATTTTAAATCGCAGTTTGCCGTAGTTCTCGAAACTATGATCTTATTGATTTTTCTCATAGTTTGGTGCCCGCTTTTGCTGTATCTGTGTGTATGGGCTTACATAAATACTAAACTCTTCATAATCGACGAAATTATATGAAGATCAGGAAGCAGGGATATTTAATGTGCGTATTAACGTATACATATGTAGATTTATGTACATGTGTATGCAAATTTTACAGGAAAACCACAGATAGCTGATCTTTAATCAAATCATTATCAATAGATAATAGACAATATACAAAACTAATATCTGAATAGGAAAATGCATTATTGAATTTACTTTGCACTATACATATTGAATAAAAAATGATACACAAACTAACATCATTCTCCGGAAAAAGACGAAGTTTGCTTTTCTTTGAAGTGTAATAAGCACAGTCGTAAAAGGGAAATCACAATAAAAAAAAAAGCCATCTTACCTTATGGGTTGTGTGGAATTAGACTCGAAAATGTTTGTTCATGTCCTTGAAAGCTATTCAAAACAATATTTGGTGTGAACTATTGATTATTTATAAAAAAATATTTCTTATATTAGGTAAAGAGGTAAATTAATGTAGAAAAAAGAGAAAGAACCAAACGAGTTCCTTTCCAGGAGTCCTTTTTTACAACTGCCATTATATCTAGTAAACAGAGTTAACGATTCTTATTACATTTCGAACCTGTTTGAAAAGCAGAAAATACGTTACAAATAAAAAACGTTCCTACTGTAGTATTCTACAGTTGTTTAACGGTCAACAAAGATTGCCCAAAACATGAAATTGTTCATAAAAATACAAAAATTAAATTGTTCGTGTTTTTACTTGCACCTATCAAACTGGACATTACTATGACGGAGAACCCCAAAAAGTGGGTCCGCCAATGCCGTCTGTCTGTCTGTCTGTCTGTCTGTCTGTCTGTGCACGAGGCTACAGTCTAAACGAGTGAATGGATTTAGATCAAACTTCATATATATGGTCTATGGGATAATCCCTAGAGGCGAAATTGGAATTTTCATTCTAACCTCAAAATTGACGGTACCTTACTTAAGGCAGATTTTAATAAAAAAACGGCCCCAACGATTTTTATTAAATTTTATATTAGACACCTCTTTTTAAACCCTATGAGATGGCATATAACGTTTTTGATTAAAACTGTTTTAAAAGGTACTTTACTTAAAGCCAACATCATAAAAATACGATTTCTCGAAAACTTTTCTCGATCGTTACTGTTTTATTTTCATATCTAGGCTATTTTTACAAAACTCTATAAAATGACATACCACGTTTTTGGTTAAAATTCTACTTTCCTTACAGCCAGTTTAACAAAAAAAAACACGCTTTTCATATTATATTAATACGCAAACATGAATTTTGTCCCTACTTCTTCCTACTTAACCGACTTTAAAAATGATGTACCATTCCAAAACCTTTTCCCTATAGATGCTCCCTATTTTATAGTTTAAAGCCAGATTGATAACAATGGATAACAATAGCTTTTTAAAGATAAGTCAATACATGTGCATTTACGGAAGTACACGCACACTTAAGTAATCCAAAAAATATGTACTTTTGTATTGTACTTGACTTCTTGCACAATCACACCGCAGTGTTGCTGCCAAGGTTTTAAAAATAAATTTCACCAGAAAAAAAAAACGTACCAAAAGTATCAAAATATGAGTTCTGTATAATATTGCCATTATTGCTAACAAAATAAATCCCAATGGAAGTGCAACTACGTTGCAGAATCAAAAAGTTGGAAATTGTTATAAAGATGTTCTTTTTAAGAAAACGAAGCATCATATCTAAATTAATAAAATAGAATAAAAATAGAAGAAAAAGAAAATATTGTTACATTTTTAGGGAACTACTACAGTTCAAAGGCAATCAATTTATGAGTGAAACTAAAGGAAAATGACATCGTAACGACGTTGCTTGATTTTCAAGAGCTTTATCAAATCCTGCAAAATGACATCTGAAATTTTTGGCCAATCTGCTTTGAACGATGGTTTACTTATAGTCAACTTACATTTTATTTTTTTTACCTCAAATACACACAAGAATTTTAGATATAGGTGCAAGTCGTGCACGTATAGACCCAGTCGTGCACTTTATTTTGTGAGGCAAAATCAAAACAAAACACACAATTAAAACTCGCCCTAATACAACTAAGGAAAGCTCTCTATACGTCCCTATACTACTACTACAATTATATCGTTGCTCAGCAATGCAAATACGAATAAAAATTTAGGAAAGAGCTACACCCTCAAAAATATATTTAGCATGTTTCGCATGGGCTTAAAGAAACCGTCCACATACCCAACCTCGCACCTACTTCAAATCCAACCCCTATTTATATTCAAATATTCACGCTTTGTGAACTTACAGAGTGGATGCGTGGCTCAAGTAGTCATTCCTATGTTTAATTGTTAAACTAAAATAATCAGCATAAAGCTTGACTAAAGTTTGGAGACAAAAAATATACATAAAATAAATTCCACAATTCCAAGTTGATAAATTGAACCTAGGTATGTATATATTTTGTCAATCCGCTCCTGGTTTATAGTTCAACGCCAACGGGACCGAAAATTAGACGAAGAATCTTTTCCTCGAAGCGACTAAGGGTCTCTTCATCCGCTTTAGACAGAGTCCATGCTTCAGGGCCATAAAGCAGGACTGGGATGATCAGTGTCTTATATAGAGTCTCCTTAGTAGATAAAGTCCCTTTCTACCTCAAAATTGTAGCTGTCGATTGTGACGTTCTGTCCAAATTGCGGTGTTGTGGGTTCCTTCTCTTTGACAGCATATATGTACATACTTTGTTTCAACTTCGTTTACCGCTAAACCCTTATTTCAAGTATGATTTAAAAAAAAATCGCATGACAGCGCCTTGTCTTACCATACCTTGTCACCTTGTCACCTTGTCTTAATCCTTTTTTGACACCAAAGGTGTCGGTGAGATCGTTACTGACCGTGATGGAGCAGCGAGAATTCTCCATCGTCATTCTGCACAGTCCGACGAGTTTGAATGCTGCCGACACTAGAAATGGCTCTGTATAACTCGTCTCTATAAATGCTGTCATATTCGGCCTTATAGTCGATAAAAAAATGGTGGGTATCGATTTGGACTTCTTGGGTTTTCACCAAGATCTGCCTAAGTGTAAAGATTTGGTCGATTGTGGACTTTCCTAGTCTGAAACCACACTGATAGGGGCCAATCACACAGAACGGCAGATAAGATCTTATACGCGATGTTGAGGAGACTGATACCCCTGTAATTAGCGCAGTTGAGGGGGACTCCTTTCTTGTGGATCGAGCAAACGATGCTGAGATTCCATTCATCAGGCATACACTCATCTGACTAAGTCTTAGCAATGAGTTGGTGTATTCTCTCTTCCAGCTGCTTTGAACAGCTCTGCTGGTAAGCCTTGTTACATTTGAGTTTGGATATTTTGCGGCTCTTGTTGGCCTGACAAGTTCTTTTTACCTGTTTGTAAAACTTCCGTACATTATTCCCGGAGTATAATCTCTCAATATCCTCAGTCGCGAAGGTCGTTGTCCTTGTTTCGTTTGCTGGGGTCATCAACAATAGGATCATCTTTATCCTAGGCTTTTGGTTTAATACCCCTAGGACACGGGGTCGGATATTTCGGATGCTCTGGCTCAGTGTCAATATATTTATTTCAGCATAGAATTCAAAAATCACAAAATAATAATGAAAATGAAAATATACTACATTAGATCATAGCATTGCTTACAAATCATATAGAAGTGAAAATGTTGACTACTATCCATACTTAAAAAATAATTTTTTTACTTCATTTAAGAATATATTGGGTTGTGTTATCAATCGTAATTCCAATGGTAATTTGTTAAGAATCCTTGGTGCTGCCGCAGTATAAAACTTTAAGCAGTGAGTTTTATTAGCCAAAGAGATATTTACCTATGACTTACTATTTATTCTTAGTTCGAATGTATTTTAGGGTTTGAGAGTAGCGCTGTAATCACTTCGCATCACTTCGTCAGCAAGACCAGTAATTTGGCTATTGAAGTTTATTTTAAATTACAAATAACCTGATCCTTAAGGTACACCAATAGTCGTTTTTAGCTTGTTACTATAAATTCTATCAAGTTTTACTCGTTAACTTAATTTCTGTCAAGAAAGATGAAAACGAATTATATAGGTACATATGTATATTACGCCTCTCATTCCAGCATTGTATAATTCATTTAGCAGTATGTCATGATTAACGATATAAAATGCCTTCATCATATCAATGAAGAATGGCATATTCAGTAGATCTACAATCACGAAAACCAAACCAAATGGTTGATCACTGAAGAAATTGTTTTTATTTAAAAGTGATACTATACGTACTTTAACTATTTGGTCATCGAAATTCTATTCCCTTTTCACTTCAGCACTTTTTGACGATGGAAATATACCACAATATACACTTGAATTAAATAAATAACATAATACATCGACAATATACAATTAAATACGTTTTAAAAAACAGTTATTTTATCAGAGGTACTGCAATTTTTGGAACATTTGTGAATTTCAAGTGGAGGTTTAAAAACAAAACTATTGCACAGAGATCTGCATATTACAACTATAATTGTATTTTGGAGGACAGGGTTTCAATTTGACAGCAATAGACACAAAAAATTGATTAAAATGATTGGCTATATCCACTGGGTTAGAAATGATTGTACCTTCTACTTCAATTTTAAAAACTTTTTTTTACTTTGGTTGTTAAAAAATTATTTACTACCCTCCATTCTTCTTTTACATTGCCTTTACAATTTTGAAATTTATCACGACTACGTTTGACGCATTTTTTTAATAAAATTAAAATGGTGTGGTTTGCATATTTTTCTAATTAAGTTTTTTTCAGCTATTTTGTTTAGTAATTCTCTACTTATCCACGGCCTTAGGGGTTTTAACTTTAATTTATTTTTGTTTGATAGAACCTGTACAACTGTCAATATGAGTTCTAAGATTAATTGAAAAAATTATTGAAAAACAGACTCCCAAAATTCAAATAGCAAAAAATCCGCTACTTGTAACTTGTAACTAGTAATCAATTTTAGAAGTTTCCCTAAAAGGCACATATTTATCAAAATTATTTAAGTTAATATTTTCTGTATTTAAGAGTCATGCAGTTATCGGTAATTTTATAGTCTAAGACGTCACTAATTTTTAAAATATAAGACTTAATTTTAATTACATCGCATTCGTAATCTTTTTTAATTTATACTACAACACCACCGGAGCTATACGAACTGTTGCAGTTGGAACAGAGTTCATAACCGGAGATCTTATAGCTAGATAGTTGATTGTCGTACAACCACGACATGAGTTGTACGAGTTTATGAATGAGTAGTGTAGATGTAGAAGCAGCTTGTTTAATTGTTTCAATTTATATATATATTTTATAAGTTGTTATGATCTTCAAAGCACCTAACTTTGATTGCAACATCTCCCGCATTCTTAGGTAAAAATATTATACTATTTTAATTCGTTTTAGAAATCAAGCTGTCATTGATGTAGATTTGAGAGCCATCCTCAGATTTGCCTAGCAATTTTGTTGTTAGCTTTCGTTTCTTCTTTCCCTTCAATCGCATAGTATTCTCCTTTATCACATGGCGCTTTAGATTAAGAGATAAAACATTGGTGGAAGTATTAAGCAAAGTATTCACTGTTGCCCCTATTGTGAGTGTCGATCAGCAATCGCCAATTTAAATAAAGTGCACGACTGGGTCGTACGTACTTGCACCGTAATGCTATAAGTGTATAATTTTATCAGGATTAAAGTCCAAGTCTTGCTCTTCCCAGTAAAGTAGGCGTGGCATTCCGCGTTTCGATGGATACTAGTCGTAACGTTGTAGGAGTTTACTCAATGTTTTGTTTTTATAAAAAGTGGGCATGGCCAGATAGGATGTTTGAGTGAATTATAGAGAATTTTAAGGCCTATTACTTTGCTTAAATAATTTTTTCTCAATTTCTAGTAAAAATTTTGAAAAAAAATAAGTTTTATAAAAGTGGGCGTTGCATTCCAAAATTTGGTATGCCATTATTTTGCACTTGTCTTATAACCTACAAATAATAATTTTTAGCCCAATCGCCGAACAAATACCCGAGAAACAGCTGATTTTCAATATTACCGTTATTCGAATTTTTCGTAAAAAAAAAAAACGTGGTATGCCACCTCATAGCATATGCCCAAACTAACCCACACATCAAATTTTATCGAAATCGTTAGAGCCGTTTTCGAGAAAATCCATTTTAACTCAAATCGGCCCTAAGTAAACTACCCTTATTTTTGTGTATAGAATGAAAATTTAAATTTCGCCTCTAGGAAATATCCCACAGACCCTATATATGAAGTTTGAAGTAAATCCGTTCAGCCGTTTAGGCTGTAGTCGAATATACAGACAGACAGACAGACAGATGGAATTGCCGGACTTACTTTTTTGGACTTCTCCATCATAGTAATGTCAAGTTTGATTAAAAACTCGAGTTCGATTTTTTTCACGATTGCAATACTTGCCCTATAGGTATAGGTGCAAGTAAAAAATATGAGTTCAATTGAATTATGGTTTAGTGACTCCGGCGCTTGGGTTTTACCACAAATTCCTTTTGCGATATCGTGATTCGCTTCCATATATCCCACGAGAAGCTCCCATTGTTTTTTGTTTGTCACTTGCTTCGTCCTGAATTTGAATAGATATTTTTTTGTTTCATTTGTATAAATATTTTTGTTATATTATTATTTTTATTAAGATAACTCACATTTTCTCCGCAAAAAACCTTTTCACTTTACACAAACACAGAGCAACGACCAGGAATTTGTGATCGACAACAAGCGATTGTCAAATCGACGAGTATCGTTCACAATTAGAATACACAATACCAAAATGTATAGTCGACGATCGATAATGGACAAATGACGTTCATCGATCAATGATCGACACTCGCAATAGGGGCCTGTATTTCTCTTTTTTTTTGATTATGTGGTAAGACTAACTTTTTTAAATCATGAATTTCTTGAAAAATTATTTCACTTTGTATAGTGTCTTTTGATTGATTTCTTTTTCGAGTTACTGCTGAACTTTTAATATAAACCGGAAGAGAGGCATTATCAGCATAGAAAGAGTTTCTTCGCGATATAGACCATTGAGAGCGCCTCCAGATTTTGCAGTTTTTTCTCACAAATTCAAGATCAATGGGTAACACGTTCATGCACTTTGCATGGAAATACTTTTTACAATCATTATATTCAATTTTTATATCATTGCGCTCGATTTTTTTTTAGCACAAAGGCAATTCATTTTGAATTTTTATGTTAGTTTAAATTTGAAATAGAGAATTTGGTATTGACTTAGATTTTTAGGTAACCTCGAATCATGTGTGCACTCACGAGAGTAATGAAACGTGAAACTTTTATATCTGTGCGGAGTTTTGAGGCATCTTGCGTAGAGAAGCTGCAAGTGGTTGCTGTGACATCTTCGGATTCAACTTTGTCTGGAGGCTATCTCACTTCGACTGTCCTGTTGTGACACAGTCAGTTTTTGGTTAGTATAGTTTAGGATTAATTTTCCTGAGGAAATTTAAGTAATTGTTCAGGTCCTTTCACATCACAATTTTGTGACATAAAATCAGGTATATTGGGTATTACTTGAAAGTTGGAGGGTTTTTAGGTTTGCTAATTGAAGTTCCCCTTGCAGCTCCCCAAGGTATTTCCAACTGACTTTTTCATTGTAATTCGAGTATATGACCAAGACTACCGCAAAAATTACATATTACTTCCTTAAATACAAAGACCGATTGAGTTGGTTCTGATATATATATATCTATTGGGGTGGGTGTTGCTGCGTGTAGCTGAACCGTTGACATTCTATTTTAAGTGACGACAATCGCGAATATCACGATTGTACACCTTCCAATGATCACAAAAAGGTGTATTTTTTCGCTGTGCGTATGTTTTTTTACGACAAAAATTACAAATTATGTTAGTTGTAATTTTGCCTTCGATCTTTCGATCTTGAAATATGTCTTTGGCTTGCGACTGAGCGGATTTATTATTCTGGAAATTAGAATGAAATTACTGTGGTGGAACGTTTGGACTAGAGGGTATTGCCTGCGAATTCAACTAACTTTGGGATAGCAAAGATCCACTTTTGTTAAACATTGCTCCAATATTAAGTGAGCTATTAAGATGTGGGTTCGTAGGATAGATTGGCATATTAGAATTATGCTATGTGTGAAAAGTCGCCTGTTGCAGTCTTTCCATATCCAATGTTTTTTGTATCACTATACATACATATCTATCACTTATGGTGAATAAAAACTGTCGCAGAAAAGGGATTTTAACACCACTTTTTAATATGTTTTTGGCAAAGTCGTTAAGCTGTGATTTCACAGCTTCAGCATCTGCTTTATCCATGCGGTGAGAGCAATGAGAGCTTCTAAGTGGTGTTGTCTTATAGTTACCACCTTATTTACCAATTCTTGGTATGTTTCTCAAGGTAAATATGTACGTCCGGTTTAGAAGCTGTTCTGCTTCCGTGTGAATGCATTTGAGTCTAAGGCTAGGTTAACCGTCAAGCGCATTCGCTAGCGATCAATTACACTAGTACATATGGAGGTGTTAATGGCGTAGCGGTTTGGCGCAAAGCGAATTGAACGACTACAAGCGACTGCGAGCGAAGAGAATATTGAATGAGTATATTTTGGTCAGTTTCTCGAAATATTCGTACAATTATTGAACTTGATCGTAAAAATCAATGTTTATAATTTTTTTTTCACAAGGTGTGAATTCGCTTGGCCGTGAATACAGCTTTATAGGTAATCCTCACCGCGCAATTTGGTAGGGAATATTTTAATTCCAATACTCATTCTAATACATTCTAATAAATTAATTTATTACTTGTTGAAAGATTTTGTCCTAACAGAGCCAGCAATTTTGCTCTTTTACAATAATCGACGGGCATTCTAGAGTTTGGTTTTTTTATGTCGTTGTTTGACAAATTAATGAATAATTCCTGTTTAGTTTCAGGAAAGAAAACAGGATTTTCACCCGCGTTAAGTTCCTTTATGGGATCAAGGATTTTCAAGCGCTTATTAGACTGTGGCTTCCCTGATCCTACCGGCTGCGCCAAAACTATATTGAGTTTTACCGGGGTAAATATCGCAAAACATGTACGGAACTACTTGGCTAGTAGCTTGACTTTGTTTTTTTTTTTAAGAAATGCCTTATTTTGAGTTGCTTGTACTCTTTTATTACGAAACCATTTGGCTATAGATATAAATTTGTATGAATGTATGTTTAATACACTATGTTATTTTATGTGTAATATATTATTATTATTTTCTTTATTAGCGCAATGCTAATTTTATAACACTTCGGTACTTTATTTGAACTCTTTTATTATTAGTTTTTTTATTTTTATTTTCTAAGTTCTCGTGGGGTGATTACCCGATCCTCATTTATCACCTTGAAACAGCTATATATGTATGTTGTGTATCACAAACAGTTTGAAGGCGATGGGAACTTTTTATTAAGTCGTGGAATTGTTTGGGACATCAGTTTTATGATATTTTGAGCATCAAAAGCAGTTTTGGAAACAAGTTGCAAAATTGTAAAATATATGTCGCTGATTATGTCACACCTTGGATAGGATACAAAAAAAATAAAATAGTATTCATTTTGAGGACAAAAAATGTCGTTTTTATCCTTCATTATATTTCTTTGTTTGGTTGAATGCTTTCCCCATTAACCGTTAAAATTTCTTACTCTTTATTTCATTATAGTATACATAACTTATTTAAAAATTTGATTTATTATATTTTATTATTATTTATTTTAGGTACTATCGTCAAAACTAGCAAATTCTAACTTTACGGAACTAAAAAATTTGGTATCACCGGAAGCTGTTGATGAAATTAAGCCGATAATAGAAAAAATGTCAGTTTTTCAGAGAAAGCAATTAGAAATCAATAAAGATGACATTTTTTTATCTTTCCCATATCAGGTATGCAAATTAAATATTCTTATTTTTTATACTTCTCTACTTTATTAAGTGAGGAACAAATAACGTAGGCCATAAAAGCGCATAACAAATAAAGTGCACGATTGGGTCGTTCAAACTTACACCTACATATGTACATCTACAAGTGTAGTTGTGCATTTGAGGTAAAAACAGGAAACGAACATCCATACATACAGTGACGGACAAAACCATAGAACCAGCGAGTATCGATTTAAATTTCATTGAAAAACTCAGATATTTAATAGTTTTTTTAGTTTTATTATTGTTGACATAAACTATTTAATAGTGAATTTAACTGTGAACAATTGTCTGGGCAAAGGCACTTTTGGTGATTGGAACTGAAAGTGGTGGAGTTGAAGAAGACATGTTTTCGTTCGAGGGAGGTTTTTTTTATGCTATGCAGGCAAGAAAATAAGCTGGAGAAAATCGGGTTATTGGGTGATGTAGAGGATCGAACGGCGTTTGAAGTTTGTTCTAAACTTGTTGCATATAATTTCTGGTAATATGATATGAATGTTACAGTTCGTTTTCAATAATTTGTCAATATTTATGGTGCGTAGAGAAAGGAATGAAAAATAGTTTTTCTCTTCTTGTGAATTCCCGTAAACGCAAAATGAAAATTTAAAATACACGAATCCCAGCTATGAAATCCTATAGTGTGGGGTATTCGCCCATGTAGGGGCTTAAGAATACTCTTCGGCACATTATTTGTGTACACCAATTTGTTCTTAATTTTCGAGTATATTGCCGTTTTCTTTAGCATTAGGATGCTATTATGTCCGTTAATAAAACGTTGTGTGACAAAAGTTAAATACGAGTAAAAGATGTTTTTTATGGAGGCGGAGAACTTTAACTAAAATAAAACATAAAAATATGTGTTATTACAATATGATTGCAATTGGCAATAAGAAGAACTCTCAGGCCGTACACTTTTATCCATTGAAATACCCCTTCATATAGAAATTTAAAATAACTCAAATTGTTTAAAGGAATTTATGCTGAAATCTTTCAAAAGGATCGTAGAATACCTTTAAAGTACAAATAGGTAGTAATTATAAATCTTAGAATATTTAATAGCGCTCCGAGTTCACTCTAATTCCATAGATAACTTTACTTTACTTGGCCCAGAACGACATCTTTGGAACCACTTCTTTTATGTAATAAGCTTATTGTATTGGCTTAGAATCCTTACCTTAATTCTGGGTTTCGAGTGGTAAATTTTCTTAAAATTTTATCCGGTTTCCCTCTCTTAAAATTTCACCGCACGCCACTGAAACATATGTATGTACATCTTATAGCGCTTTACAAACACAGTCTATAAATGAAAATTAAAGCAACATCGATGGAGCTACATATTCATAAAAAAATCGTATTTTTGTTAAGTTAAAAGTAAAATACCGTATTAAGCGGTTTTGTCCAAAAACGTGGTATGCTATCTTATAGTCTTTTATAAACAAAATAAATCCATATCGACTTAGCTGTTTCAAGTAAATCGTTTTTTTATCAATTTGGCCAAAGGTAAAGGAGCGTTTAAAGTAGTTTTGCCAAAAACATTGTATGTTATCTTAAAGGGATTTAAAAGACTAGTTTTAATACAAAAATTAAACAAAATCGTTGGAACTGCTTTCGAATAAAGTGGCACTAACCGCTTGTTTCTGTAAAAAGTACCTTTTTACGCACTTTTGATCAAAAATTTGAAAAACAATTTCAGTTCTGAAATGTGATTGTTAAATTTCTTGTAATTTATAGATCTCCAAGTTTTTCTATGACGTATTTTTGTTCTGTTTTTGCGGACCTGAGATTTAAATATTATGTATGAAAGCACTTATAAAAATCAATTAAGAAATAATTTATTAGTTATCAACGACCAACCCACGAGGATAACTGATGATACTTCCACACTTATATATTATGTTACTTTAAACAATAATCAGGTCAAAGCTTAAATAGATGTAAATTTGAAAATATGAAACAATTGTTATTGATGTAGCTTTAAGATACATTATTGTAAAATCAGAGGCAGCTAAATATAAAGTGTCAAACTGTAATAAACGCAGTATTTACTCTAAGCTCTAGTTCTCTAGCTCTAGTAGTGTGAATGAACTGGCTGACAAGACAATATGTGTTAATAAATGTGAATGGTTCCATATAAAATTCAAAAAAAAAAAAAAACCGTTTATGGGATATAACACGTGCTGTGCGTGTTTTATTCTTTACATTTTTGGAAGGGGCGTACTGTTAAATGCCGTGTCCGAAGGTCAATTTGTTATTTAAGAAGCATTTTCATTATAGTTATACTATCGGAAGTTTGTCAGACGAAAAGTAGAGCCGTGAGAAAACTTTTAGTTGTTTTGGCTGGGATGCAAACTTCGTACCTCTTGCTCCGAAGTCCGAGGCACTAGCCACTTGGAAGGAATCGACAATACGACAACTGTATTTGTCGCTGGCGTTGCACTGTTGTTTATCAGTGAAAATAGTGTAACTGAAAGCATCGATAAAATAAACGATGACTTGAAATCGATCGGCTTTAAATGAATTAACTAAAGTTAAATATAAAAAAAAATGTATTAATTTGAAATGAGCATTAATGGTGAAATGAGCGGATGTGCAAAAATAAGCAGTGAAAATATAGAACTCGTCAGTGAAAATATCGCGGCGTAGATATTGATGACCGAATTAACTTTATTATTAATTATGTACACATTATGTTATTAGGTGACAGATTAAATTAAAACTGTTAGTCTTTGTTTATAAAATGAAAAATCAGATGGTACAGAAGTATCTTTCTAATCGGACCTTCGGGGAAATCAGCGAACCGATTTACGGGTTTTTTTCTTTGGCTTCGGAACCATGAGTTAAGAAACTCCTGTAATTTCATTCGCGAAAAACTTACGCACACTTACGATTATAAATTTTACGAAAGCGAGAGCGATTTTTGGGCCTTAAATTTTGAACTAGGAGGATGAAAACGGCCACGGCCCCCCTTTCGAATTTTTAGATATTCGAATTCTTGACAAATCAAAAAACCGTTTTTATGAAATTTTACATAAATGTTCCAAGATATTGCTCTTTTTCAACAAAAACGTGCTGCGCGACCACGCCCTTTTTACATAAGTTACATACGGTAAAGGACAGGGTATCACACGACCCGTTCCATATGGGTTGTAGCGTTTCTGTTTGTTTATTTCTCCGAAATAACGTTGGCCGTTGAGAGTTCATCTAAATCTCGGACACTACAACAGAACCCGAGGCTGATACAATTTAAAATGCATTTATCTTATTCTATATATTATCTTATATTTTGGATCCAAATGTCTTCAGAAAAGAAGATCGCCCATGACAGAGCTCGTTATGCCATAGCTTGCTATGAATTCGGAAGTCGCCTGTTAGTCAGAGTCCGCACACCAGCGACTTAATATGCATATATAAAATAATATAAAAGTAATGGAGTGTTTTTCTTAAGTTGGCTCTGGTCAAAAATGTTGCATACCATCATATAGGGTTTTTAAAAAACAAGTCTCCATATAAAATTTAAATTTCGGTAAACAAAACGGTTCATCATTTGATTGCAATTCAAATATGAAATTTAATCAAAATCGTTAAAACCTTTTTTTGGAAAAATCGTCTTTTTGTACAATTTTGATTACCTTATTTTGATTACACCCAACCGGTCTCTATAAACCGGACACACTTCGACATGCCCTTCCTTCCGCTTTCGAAATAAATGGTGTTTAAACAATATCTGTGACAATAACTGCAGGGACGGTTCATGGGGGTCTACGCGGATTGTACGATTTCGGATACTGTCTCCCTACTGTGACATTAAGCAATGCTTTAATTCTGCCAAGTTTATGGGCAGCTGCACACTGAGATTTGTTTATTACGTTAGTTATTATGATCCCATTTAGGAATATACAAAAGATTTTCTATAAAATATTTTGATTTTTTTTTCAAACTCGCCAAAAATAAAATGGGAGATAGTACATACTTTTGGCAACTTCTGAAAAGGACGGCCCTTCGTTTTTCCTACCTTTAAATATAACAGAACCGAAAAATACATTTTTATATACAGCCTTGGCCAAATGTATTAGGCACACCCTAAAATTCTCTGTATCTACAAAACACAAAAGTTTAAATGAAATAAAAGGATGCAGCTATGATTAATAATTGATTTTATTGATTATTATTAATATTTAGTTGGACCCCCTTTGGCCTTTTTTACTGCAGCGATCTTTTTGGGCATAGTGCCGACTAGCTTCCGACACTCTTCCGAAGTAATATTACTCCACTCTTGCTGTAACACATTTTTGAGTGTTTCTTTCGATGTAATCGAGTTCTCCTTGATCCTACGTTTTAGAATACTGCATAGATATTCTATGGGGTTGAGATCTGGGGACTGCGCAGGCCACTCGAGGAGGTCTATGTTGTTCTCCTCAAACCACCTCATAGTTAAGGCTGATTTGTGGCAGGGTGCATTGTCTTGCTGGAATTTGACATTTTCCATGTTGTTGTCTCCGAAAATGTTGGAAAAGGAAAGTTGAAGTACATTTTTCAACACATTTATGTAGTGTGAGGAGTCCATCCGACCATCACACATATGCATTTCACCCACACCGCTGGCAGCCATGCATCCCCAGATTATAATACAGCCTCTTGTCCAACCCTTTGTCTCACATGTCACACCAAAGGTGCCAAATATTTGAAAATAAAAAAAAAAATTGTTTTTTTTAAGTAAAATTCATCTAGAGAACATCAAAATGAGTTACATTTTTTGATGTTTAAAAGTTCAAAGTTAGATTCATCTGACCATAATATTTTGGACCAATCTTCTGCAGTGAAATGCACATGTATTTTCGCACATTCGAAGCGCGCCTTCCTGTTTTTTCTGAAAGCCAAGGCTTCTTTTTTGCTTTGCATCCCTAAAGTCCAGCTTCCCTAAGTCTTATTCTAACGGTTCTTGAAAAAATTCTTTTTTCCCCGATCCTTCGACACCTCAGAAGCATGCTCAGATCTTCCGATTTTTGAGAGAGGATCGTATGAAAAGTAGGCGTGGAAATCTTTTTTCTTCCGGATTTTTCGCGATTTACATGCGAACCAGTCTCATTGTACCGCTTAACTGCATTTTGCACTGCACAACGTGAACACTTCACTTCTTTCGCTATTTGGCTTTGAATTTTGCCTTCTTCAAATAAAACCTGTATTTTTATACGCTCTGCCAGACTAAAATTAATAAAATTCACAATTATGAACAATAGAATGAAAATTGATCACGCGTCTGTCAATTTCGAGCAATAATTCCACACTGATTCTGCACCGAAAAAAATGCATAAACCCTTTTTTGCATCTTAACTATGCATCGATGACCTTTCTTAAAAAGTAAAAGTCGTTTACAACCTCCTATAGTAATGCCACAATTTAAACGAATGACTTACGCGAAAGGATTTGGCAGCCATTGAAAAAAGAAGGGGGTGCCTAATACTTTTGGCCGGCTGTACATACATACGTTTAATTCTGTTAATTGTACTAATTGTAATTTTTCTGTATTTTTTTTTTTGTTTGCGATGGCGAGTTGATACATAGCTCAAATGCCTCTGGACTTTCTTTATAATCTGAACAATCGCCAATAAAAGGCTCGTTTTATTTAAATTGCAGATTACACAATCTTCTCTTGGAACAAGAATTGGTTTTGAATTTCCTATGGTGTTACATTTTCTGCGTATTCCTTAACATTGAACTTGTTGAATGTTATTTGTCACAGCAAAATTTAAATTCTGGATGGTGTCGATTTACATACTTTTCGGGACCGAGCAAAAATTGACACTTCTTACAAAAACAAAATGATGAATGTAAGTTTCTTGTCCGAAATTCAATAAACAGTAGTAAAACTATACTTATCTACAAATGTATGTTTGTATTTATATCTGTTTATGTTCCAAACCAATTTGGACTCAATCTTTCCACTCGATGTGTGCAACTACCTGGGTCGAAATCCCCACTTTATTTGTCTACAAATGTATTTTTGTATTTATATCTGTTTATGTTCCAAACCAATTTGGACTCAATCTTTGGACTCGATGTGTGCAACTATCTGGGTCGAAATCTCCACTGAGTTTCGCCTCGACCTATACATTTGTAGCTACAGTGTTGTGCAAAACATACCGGATTTTTATGGAACATTTTTCTTTGGTGGATTTTAGGGAACAGAAGGAACCCAAGTAAAATCTGTTGCCTATTTAACAAAACTTAATATATAAGTTTACAAATAAAAGAAGAAACAAAGTTTTGCGATAATATGTTTTTATATAACATAAAAAAAACTTTACTTAATACGGCAATGGCCTGTGCAAAACATACCGGATTTTTGTTACACTCAATATTTTGTCCAGTAACCGTTGTTTTTAAAGACCTTGCATCTTTTCGGCATGGACGACACTAGATTTTCAAAAATTTCTTTTGGAATGTTCTCCCAATAATTTTTTAGTGACGTCATATGTAAGTGCGTTTTTGGATGCGTTCGTTTTTGACCCTACCCGTCATTTTAAAATAGCCCACAAGTTCTCGATAGGGTTTAGATCGGGCGATTGAAAGGGCCATTTCAACACAGCAACATTTTTCTGCGCAAACCACTCCTTAACAAACTTTGATAAAAGTTTTGGGTCATTATCATGTTGATAAACCCAACTCAGTGGTATTTCCTCCCCAGTGTATGGCACCATTACGGATTCCAGTATGTCCCTATACTGAAAACGATCCATAATACCACTAATCTCATGTATTGGTCCACATGCCTCACCAGAAAAACTTCCCCACACCATAATTGAGCCTCCTCCATGTTTCACGAATGTTCGACAATGTCTTGGCTAAAGACGTGTACCCTTCTATCGTCTAACATGAATACTTCCATCGGAAGCAATCAAGTTTAACTTACTCTCGTCGTTTTCCACTTCGTTGCTGACCAATTCAAATGGTTTCTTGCGAATTGCAGTCCAAGAATCGATTAGCGTTAGCAAAGTAATCAAAGACTTACTAGAAGAATAAAATGGTACCTTTCTTGTCTATGCTTAGCAGTGAGTAGAGGCTTTTTTTGCTTGTCGAAAAGTACAAAAATCGGTTTCTTTTAAACACCTGCGTACGGTGCTTGCTTCAATTAAAAGATTGAATTTACTAACAATCTTTTTTGAAGACAAGAAAGGATCGTTAAAGATCATTTTCTTAATTTGTGAAGTGTGGATATTCTGGGACGCCCCCCACAGTGAGTGTTTTCTACCCGTCTTTCATTCCGAAACTTTTTTATAATGTTACACAATGTCGATGATGGCATTTTGTACTTTTTGGCTATAGATTTTTGTTTTAACCCTGCCCTAAAATCCGCTACCACCTGATTTGTAACCACACCACTGTATTTATTTTTAGCTATTTTATTAGTAAACAAATTGAAGATGCCTGACCTTTTAAGTTTAGTTAAGTCTATAACTCAATTCAAATGACAGCAAAAACCATTATCAGCAAGTAAAAGAGCAAGGAAAGATAGCCCTTTTGAAATTTCGATATGTTTTGCCCAGGCATGGTATTGAGTTGAGCTACAGGTTTTGATAAAACTGTAAAAATTATGACAGCAATGCCTTGTTTTTTTTCTATTTGTAAACTTATTTAATAGGTTTTCTTAAATTGTCAAACAATTGTACCTTTTGTACCTCCTAGAAATCTTCAATGAAAAATTTTCAATGTTATATGTTATTTTTCAGAAAAACCGGGTACAATTTTTTAGAAACTTGAAAAAATCAAACCGTTTTTTAAAACGATTTTCCTTAAATCTTATAATGCGTATTACTTTTTAATTTGTTTCTAGGTCGGTATAATGTTTGATGATGAGTCGAATGACAAAAAACAGAAGCGATTTGTTGAAATCACAATGGTATTTCATGTTTTAAGAGGATTTAGAGAAATGCAGAATCAAGGAGAAGTTCTTCCTTGGAATATGGGGTACGTTGATTTTTGTTTACACTTTTTAAACTTTAACATTGGTAAATGTATGTTATCAAGACATTAGTCGGACTTGTTTTATGTTTATCTGTGAAGACTGATCGACTATAATCTCAGAGATATCTTCCAGAATTTTGTTCATATTTCTTAATCTAATTTGTATTACAATTAGTGGACGCCGTGGCTCAGTGGTTAGTGCGTTGGACTATGGAGCAAGGGGTTCGAGATCGAATCCCAGTCGGGGAACACCTAAAAGTTTTTCACGGCCTCACCTCTCGCGAGCGTCTGACAAACATCCGAGAGTACACAACTGTCTCGAGAAAGCTTCTCAAATAACAAATTGCCCTTCGGACACGGCATTAAACAGTAGGCCCCATCCATTCGTGTAAAGAATATAACAGGCACAACACGAATGGTTGTGAGAAGCTAGGCCTTGGGTCCCATCGACCTGTTGCGCCAAGTATTTATTTTTTTTTTTTTTTGTATTACAATTAACTTTAAGAAAAATTATCTTTTACGTTGTTCGCATGAAATAGGAAATACTATATGCACATTCACATAAATGTACACACCCGCGCTCATGCTTTTAAAAACAATATTGATAAAATTTAGCAGAAACATTTTTGTAAGAAAAAAATAAAGTGCACGACTGGGCCGTACAAACTTGCACCTACATACATTGGCGAGCTTATAAATAGGGAAATGGAGCTGGACAAAGTAATTTTTGTAAAAAACAAAGAAATCTTAGAAAAACTGAAAACAAGCATTTTCATAAACCAAAACAATTCATTTATTCTAATTTTTAATAGAAATTAAATTAAATCTTTAATCCGTTTTTTCAAAAAAAAAAAAGAGAAAAATTGGTTCTTTAAACCTGCGAGCACATAAATAGGGATTTTTTTATGAATGAGTTATAATGTGACTATGATGTTTTGTTTTCAATTTATTTTAACTTAAATTGTTTCGAAATTTACAAAACATCAATATTTAGTCGGTCCCCCCTTATTCCTTATCACCTCCTCACATCTTCGCGGCATGGAATCAATGAGCCGAGTGCATCGATCAATGGAGATGTTTGCCCATCCTTCTTGAATAAATTCAAACATTTCGTTGAGGTTTGAGGGTTTTTTCTTCTTTATGATTTTGTCAACGTCATTCCAAAGCATCTCAATCGGATTAAGGTCAGGCGATTGAGCTGGCCATGTCATCAAATGCACGTTGTGGTCTTGCAGAAATTCTCGAGCTTTTTTTGACGTGTGCTTCGGATCATTATCTGCCTGTAAGATCCAGTTTTGGGGAAGCTGCTCAGCAGCGTAAGGAAGTAGGACATTTTCCAATATGTCTACATAGACATGGCGGTCCATGATCCCGTTAATTCGGCAAATAGGACCAGGGCCCATTAGACTCATACCAGGCCATACCATCACAGATCCACCACCTCCTTTTACTGTTAGCTTCAGACATTTTTCCGTGAATTCTTCGCCAACACGACGTCGAACATAAGTTTTGCCATCGGAACCAAAACGATTAAACTTAGATTCATCAGTGAAGATGACATTTTTCCATTGTTCGCGTGTCCAATTGATATGCTCTTTCGCGAACAACATTCTGGCTTTACGATTCTTCTTGCTTATAAGAGGCTTCTTTCGTGCGACACGGCCTCTTAAGCCAAATTCGGTCAACCGCCGTCGTACTGTGTGAACACCAATATTCACGTCTTCCTGTGCCGAAATTTCGACATGAATGTCCACAGCAGTCTTAAATCTATCCTTTTCAGACAGACGGTGAATCATCCTATCAACACGACTTGTTGTTTTTCGAGGCTTTGCAGCACGAGGTTGATCAGAGAAGTCCCCATGGCGTTTGACAAACTCCAGAGCTTGATGACAAGCATTAATTGAAACATCTAACTGATCAGATATTGCGGCCAGCATCAATCCTTCCTCCCTCAAACGACAAATTTCCCGGCGTTGATCTGGTGTGATGCGTTTGCCTCGTCCCTTATTTCTAATGCCAAATATCGCCTAAATACTACAAATTAGAAAATTACAAATTATTTAACCACCAAAATTGACCAAAAAATCAACTTTCCTGCACAGACTTTGAGTAGAAACTAAGTAAAAGCTAATTTCCCTATTTATTTGCTCGCATTAGTTCGATGCATTTACTGTTAATTAGCAATAAACAAATAGAGAACATATAGAATGGATAGTTCTGCATGAACCAGTTAATTCTTGGATATGTGCTCTACATTACAATAACAATTTTTATCAACATAAGTTGTCTGATGATGCTATGCCCGTTATCAAAACTACTGTCACACTATTTCCCTATTTATAAGCTCGCCACTGTATATCTAAAATTCTCTTATATATTTGAGGTAAAAAGAAATAAACGAATATATACATAGGTATGCATATGTATGTAAGTTGACTACAAGTAAACCATCGTTCTAAGCAGATTGGCCAACAACGTCAGATATCATCTGTATGATTTGATAAAGCTCTTGAAAATCAGGCAACGTCGTTACTATGTAATTTTCCTTCAGTTTTATTCATAAATTCATTGCCTTTGAACTCCGGTAAATATGCGAAAACCCAAAGTAAGTCCCTAAAAATGTAACAATATTTTCTTTCTCTCTTTCTCTCTCTTTCTCTGAATAGCTATGTTGATAGTTTCACTTTTGACAACAGATGCCATAAAAGAGCATCTTTATAACAATTTCCAACTTTTTGATTCTGCAACATAGTTCCACAGCCATTGGGATATACTTCGTTAGTAATAATGGCAATATTATAAGAACTCGTATTTTGATACCTTTGGTACTTTTTTTCTTCCTGGTGAAATTTTGTTCTCAAACCTTGGCAGCAACACTGCGGTGTGATTGTGTAAGAATTCACTGTAATTGACATAAGTACATATTTTTTGGTTCACTATAGTGTTCGTGCACATGTATTGACTTATCTCTAAAAAGCTATTGTACCATTGTTATCAATCTGGCCTTAAACTATAAAATGGGGAGCATCTGTGGGGAAAATCTTTTGCAATGGTATATAATTCTGAAAATCGGTTCAGTAGGAATAAGTAGGGACAATATTCATGTCTGCGTATTAATATGATATGAAAACCGTGTTTTTGTTAAGCTGGCTGTAAGGAAAGGGGAATCTTAGGCAATTTTGACGAAAAACGCGGTATGCCATCTTATAGAGTTTTGTAATAGAAGCCTAGATATGAAAAAAAAACAGTAACGATCAAGAAAAGTTTTCGAGAAAAGCGTATTTTTATAAAGTTGGCTTTAAGTAAAGTACCTTTTAAAACGGTTTTGGTCAAAAACGTTGTATGCCATCTCATAGGGTTTAATAAGGCTTGCTCCAATATAAAATTGACATCATCTGATTGACCAGATTAATTCAAATATGAAGTTTAATCAAAATCGTTAGAGCCGTTTTCGAGAAAATCCATTTTAACTGAAATCGGCCTTAAGTAAACTACTCTTCATTTTGAGGTTAGAATGAAATTCTGATTTCCCACCTAGGGGATTTAGGATATTATTTAGGGATATTATCACACAGACCCTAAATATGAAGTTTGATCTAAATCGATCCACTCGTTTAGGCTGTAGCCTCGTGCACAGACAGACCGACAGACGGCATTGGCGGACCTACTTTTTTTGACTTCTCCATTATAGTAATGTCAAGTTCAATTAAAATCTCGATCTGTGACTTTTCCCTGTTTCCGAAACTCAAATTACCACTCAAAGAGATAAAAGAGAGAACAGGAAGCGGTCTCGGAATACACCAATACAAAATGTATGGATGACTGATTGTTCGTTTGAATAAATATATACATATTAAATGGACCCTATTTTGAAAACGTCAAAATACATTTTGATGATTTATTGTTTTTTTTTTGTTTTTATTGACTCAGTCCCGCTCATATTTTTACTGAATGTAAAACTACCTTTTGTGAGGGTTGTCTTTATGCTACACATTTTTACTTGCATCTACGAGTATAGGGCAAGTATTGGTTTCCTAAATATTTTCGAACTAGATATTTTATTCAAACTTTACATTACTATGGTAGAGAAGTTAAAAAACAGTGGATCCGCCAATTCTTACCGTCTGTACGTTCGTACAACGATTTTTTCAAAATCGGCAATTTCTCAGCTATTTCTTAAGCGATTGATAGGGTCCTAAATTTGGGAATAGCCACGCCAACGTTCAGACATTTTTTTATTTATCAACTTTTTACTAGAAATGGAAAAAAATTGTTAAGGTTGTTTAGCATTCGAATTCTCCTACGCCTACGTTTTAAGAGTGCTTTTAAGAAAAAATATGAAATCACCCAGGTACTAGCAGTACAATGTTATAATAACTGCACAAAATATGGAGAATGCCACGCCCTCTTTATTAGAAAAAGACTTGAGTATTAAGGTGCAAGTACATACAACCCAGTCATGCATTTTATATGCATTTAAGCATTTATTTATTTTTATATAAATATCCATTGTAAGTGATGTTATAAAAAATGTTTTACGTGATCGTTGCCTCATTAACTTATTTAAGAAAATTAAATATAAGGTAACTTCCTGTTTCTAAAATTTCTATAAAACTCTGTTTTATAATTTTTTTTCAGATCGATGCCTGAATATGCAGATAAAGTTTTTATATGCAATTATCGCTTTATCAAAGAGTTTACGGTTGGTAATGAGACAGACTGGACAGTTAATATTATTAATCATTTTAAACCGGGCGACTTATTATTAGATGATGATTAATTCGATGCTCCACCTATAGATAGGTTAAAGTAAGAAACATTTATTAATTAAATGAAATTTAGTTACTCAATACAACTGTTTTTCATTACAGGTGTTTAAACAGAAATCGATGCCTCCATACACGATGCTGCTTTTACATCGCGAAAACCAAATACTTTCATACTTCGGTAACGCGAATGTTGTCGAATAACATAGGGTAAAACCACCCATTGTTGTTATCTGTATACATAAACATTGTATTATGTTTAAACAAAATATATCGAAAATTGTAAATACAATACGACCTTGAAAATTGAAAATTAAAAGAGATTAGATTTTTAAAGCAGAGCGTTTGGGACTTAATTTTTTAATTCACAGAAAATTTTTGCCAAACATTCAGGCAATGAAGAAAACTTAAGACACGGTGAAGAAATTTGATTCATTTTCAACTGTTGGAATAAAGAAACAATACATAAAAATATCAAAATTATTCATAATAATAATAATAATAAGTAAATACAGCAATAAACCTGCGTAAATCATAAAAGAAAAACTACGAATAGACATTTTAAAAAGACAATTAAATAGCGCAATAAGCTGTCGTTAATCTGTTATCTGAAATGCTTTAACTCACGCGAAAGTCGGTTCAAACCCAAACACGGAGATAAATACTGTCCCACAAGGATTCTTTTCAGGACCCTAAACAAATTATCTAAAAACAATCAAGTATACTTAATTTTACCACAACTTCTATTAATCGTACGGGTTATTTAATATAATTCATAGAAAATTTATCAAAGATAAAAGTTTGGTCTTTAAGTTTTTTTATTGCTATCAAACCACTTGGGTGCAATGGTTCAAGTGGTGAGTGCTTTTTTAAGGTGTGGGGTAGTTCGATCACAGTAATGAGCCACAATCGTGGTGACAAGACACCTCCCTGTGGTATGCCGTGCCACACTGATATTCTGGATTTGGATTAGCCAAGTTCGGAATTAATCACCCTTTTGATTACTATCTTGCTGATTTAGTGATTTATCCTAGCACAGATTTCTGTGGCGGCGTCTTTGGGTGGACAACACAGAAGACGCACGCACAATTGTTTTCTGGAAATTGAGTATCTAAGAGCAAATCTAAAGATTCTTGACTAAACATTGCCATTGTTCCGTCTGGTCTCTTGATATAGTCGGGTATGGTATGTGTCTTAGGTAAGATTTTTCTAAATCTAAAGCGCCCTACGTGTTTTTTTAGTGAAGTAACATTGATGAAAAATCGCCACCACACGTATCAATAAACATTGAGAATATTTTTGTGTAAATTCTTTGTAGTCGTTTCTTATATGTACATATGTCTACGAGAATAGACAATAATTTGTATCTCCTTGCTGCCGTGCAATAATATTAAATGAAAAAAATCTAAAGCTTTGGTAAAGAAAAAAGCTGAAAAGTAAATTTCATTGAGATTATTCGTTTTTGAGAGAACTATCTAATTTTGATGAAGACTATAGAAATTTTCTTAGAATGGATGAAAATGTATTCCTTGAATTACTGGTTACACCCCTGACTTAAAAAAAAAATACTGTGATGAGGAAGTGTATTAAACCTCCTGACCGATTATCATCAATTCTACGTTTTTTAGCTACTGGCAGTAATTTTGAAGACCTCAAATTTTCAAGAATCTCCGCTCAATTCTTAACCCTATATTGTAAGGTAAAAATGCGAGGTGTGAGAATCTACCTACATTGGTAGGTATGTAAATACCATGTCATGCCATAGATGTCTGCCAAAGGAAAAGAGAAATGAGAAACAAGTCGATTTGTGGTCTAGTTGAACGGGTTTATATACTACTTCTTCTATTAGTAGACCTATCTCAAATAGGTCGCATGCCATAATTTTTCACTTATTACACTGCATTTTATCCGAATCACTTCTCAAATGACACGTTAAGTATTACGCACTGCGAAATTGTACATATAACATTTATAACACACGTCTATCGAAAAATGTACTTGGGCAATGAACATTGTAATGTTTATGTTCTAATTCTCTAATATGGTGTCAGCACTTGGCGTGTGCCGTCCAGTTTTTAGTTTTTGTGACTGTTGAGTTTGATGTCGTATGATACTTTTATATTCTTTTGTTTTGGTGGGTACACTACACTATAATTCCAGAGTGCAATTTCCGTGTGCATTGTCGAAAATAAGACATCTTGCCGCTGCGATTACTATTTCACAAATGAAAATATTTGTAACGTAACATTGATTCACCCAATAAATGATCAATGTAACGTCAATGTAATTTAACAAAAATCAAATCAGTTTTGATTTTCTTCAATGTAGCAAGGTTACTTGACAAGAACATTGAAGAGCACACAAACTCATTCAAATAATATTGAAAAGTAATATTGATCGTGTGAAGGGCGCTTAATGCCTTCATTTGTGCTTTGGATGTTTAAAAAGAAAACCCGCCAGGTGTTCTTTCTGATCATTATCCCATTGAAGCTCTTTTTCCATACCCTATATACATACATATAAATACGTACATATATTCGTAATCACCATCAATAAATTTAAATTTTGAACTAGTAAGATGAAATTGCAGAAGCTCAATCTGAGAAATAGAAACAGTACAAGTGTAATTTTTTTTAAAATTCGCTCACCTTTACGCCCATTTTTTCATAACTTCCATATTACATATAAAATCGAGAAATCTTATTTAGACGAAATTCGTACATACATCCATTTCAGCCAAGCCCACTTTTTGGGTGTGTTTTCATCAACTAGACGATTTTGAAGAAATTTAGCATGAAGCATCAACAAACAATCGAAGATATTGTTGTAATTTGATACAAAAAAAATCCGTACAGCTACACCCACTTCATAAAGGCTGCACAGGAAAAAGGATAAGGTATCATATGATCCATTCCACATGGATTGTAGTTTTCCTATATGTTTAATTATCCCACTCCGAGGGTTCCTTCGTCATTTTCCCCTATTAAATAGCTTCCTCCTTAGATCAGTTCAAAAGTCCACCATAGAGGATTAATACGATTATTATATCTACTAATTGGGCTTGAGTTAAAAGGAGCCTCGTTTGTGGTACCAATATCTGTTGAGTTTTTGAAACGGAACCGTGACAAGGCCGCGACGTTCAAAGTAAAGAAATTTTTGGAGTTATCGAAAAAAGAATTCTGGTTAGATACGTTATATTACAACTGTATCAAAATGTAATGTCTAATACTTTCTGCCTGTTTCTGGTAATGAATGTAAGATCATTACGCCGGTTACATATAATGAAGTTAGTAAGACTTACTTAGGTGGCTTGATTCTTCACCCTGAACTGAACCTGGCAGTTCACCAACAAGCTTTAATAATAATCACATTATTAATGTGAATAACAATATTTATAACAATAAAATAAATATTTTTACTTGCACTTATACCTACAGGGCAAGTATTGCATTCGTGAAAAAATCGAACTCGAGATTTTAATCAAACTTGACATTACTATGATGGAGAAGTCCAAAAAAAGTAGGTCCGGCAATTCCGTCTGTCTGTCTGTATAGGCGAAAATGGAATTTTCATTCTAACCTCAAAATTAATGGTAGTTTACTTAAGGCCGATTTCAGTTAAAATGGATTTTCTCGAAAACGGCTCTAACGATTTCGATATACACAAGTTGATATGTGGGTTAGTTTGGGCATTGCTATGAGGTGGCATACCACGTTTTTGACGAAAAATTCGAATAACGGTAATATTGAAAATCATCTGTTTCTCGGGTAGTTGTTCGGCGATTGGGCTAAAAATTAATATTTCTAGGTTATAAGAAAAAGCCAAAATAATGGCGTACCAAATTTTGGAATTGCCACTCTCACTTTTATAAAAATTATTTTTTTTCAAAATTTTTACTAGAAATTGAGAAAAAATTATTTAAGCAAAGTAATGAACTTCAAATTTTCTACAATTCACTCAAACATTCTATACGACCACGCTCACTTTTTAATGGCGTTTTTATAAAAACAAAACATTGAGTAAACTCCTACAGTGTTATGACTATTATTCCATTAAAATGCAGAATGCCACACCTACTTTACTGTGAGCAGTAAGACTTGGACCTCAATCCTGATAACATTTTACACTTATAGCATTACGGTGCAAGTACGTACGACCCAGTCGTGCACTTTATTTTTTTTGTTAAGACAAGTTAAACACAAAACCGCCCTATTGGCCACGTACATCGATACTATATATACAAACTTCCAAGGCAAGATCTCAACATTCGCTACTGTAAAGTCAAAGCAACAAGATGACAACAAATATAAATATTACTTTTGCAGGTTCTAAGTTTACAGTTAGCATATAGAAGCGACAATTTCTTGTCCTTAAACTGGCTATGTCATTATTTCTAATCCACTGTTTCAAAATAAGGACAAAATCGTTCCCGTTTTTTTTTGGTGCAACCTTACTGCGATGGAGATTTATCTGGATTGCATCATTGGAGATGTGGATGAAGTAGTTAAGAAATATCTTCACATCTATATCTACTACCTCTTTTATGGCATCGACGGTAGGACGCGACTTTAGAAAATCATACTGGTGTTCGCACGAAGCTCCTCTATTCTCTCACACGACGGTTAGTCTGCCGTACATGATACGGTCTATACACTTCCCGATTGTATCTAGCAAACATATCGGTCAATACGGCGAAAGAGACTTGTACCCTTTGGATAGCAACACCAGATGTTAAGGTTTCCATGGTTCAGGGAAGATCCAGCCCTCACGGGATCTTTGCATCCTAGATATAAAAACATCTGTTCTCCTTTTAACGGCATCTTTGATCGCAATGGTATTTGATGTGGTCAATTTTCTTGCGTTTCTGAGAGTTCATTCGGCGGTGTTGACGAGGGACGGTCAATGGGGAAATAGATGCGCTACTAATACTATTTTTCTTAGACTTTTTGGAATGGAAACAGGGCTGTTTGAAGCATCTTGTCTCTTTTCCGGCTATTTCATCCAAGGTCACAATTCGTCAGTCCTATGGTATCTGAAGGTTCTCGAAAGTCAAATCATTCAAATTCTCAGAATTGTCACACTGTAATTGGAATCGGAAATCGAAACTTACGAAAATCCAACAAACTTTTGCGAACTACAATCCAACCAGTCCAAATTCTAGGCACTAGGTAGCTGATCGGTAGGTATTTTATTTATTGGTCGGCTACGCTTTATAGTTTCAATGAATTAAAATACTTAAATAAATTAATACTTGGCGCTACAGGTCGATGGGACCCAGGGCCTAGCTCCTCACAACCATTCGTGTTGTGCGTGTTATATTCTTTACACGAATGGAAGGGGCCTACTGTTTAATGCTGTGTCCGAAGGGCAATTTGTTATTTGAGAAGCTTTCTCAGGACAGTTGTACTCTCGGATGTTTGTTTGTCAGACGCTCGCGAGAGGTAGGACCGTGAAAAACTTTTTAGGTGTTCCTCGTCTGGGATTCGATCTCGAACCTCTTGGTCCATAGTCCAACGCACTAACCACTGAGCCACGGCGCCCACAGTTGCAATGAATTGCGTACAATAAATAGTTCTAGGTTTCTCACGGGTGCAATTTACTTATGCAGAAAATGAGGACTTACTAATGATAAACGCAAAAAAAAATGTTTATTTTATAACATATCATAAATCCAATGGTTTAGGCTGCGCGTTATCTGTCAGTCAGACCAATTGATTGCGTTCATGTAAGAGTTGTTTCAGTTGCGCAATAATCTCTCGCTTTACAATGATGAGTAATTTCATCATTAGAATTTCTAAGGAAATAAACCTGAAGAAATTTGTGATCAACATTCACTGGCGAGAACAATCCTCCTGCACAGTGAATTTGTTCTTGAGTACATACTCAGATTGCAGACAAATTCTTGATTTATGATCCGCGGTAAAACTTAGTGTTAATGTTTGTTCGTGAGATGTGCGTTGCAGTCGAAAACGAATTTACCTTAAAAATTCGGTTGAAATTCGGTTCTTCGATAATATTCGCCCCAAATAATGTCATGTGGAAGGGACTGTTGTACAGGGCAATTCATTTCGTGGTTTCAAGTTGGTAGCGCTGACATTTGACACCTGCCAAACTTAGCTGTCATTTGAAGTGTCATAATAGGAGTGATCAAAGAGGTGCTCTTACATCCAAACAAAGTGACTGTTTGGTCTGCTGTAAGGTCGAAAGGTGTCATTGGTCCGTATTTCTTCGAAGATGCCAATGGGCGGACGGATACAATAAATTCGGAGCGATATGGTCGAATGATAACCGTGGTTCCAAAAAGACGAGACATCAAGCCACACAACACGATCATTTATGGCTTTATTGCATGAAAAGTGTTTACGCGAATAATCACCGAACTCTAGACGCATTAGAAACCCACATTACTGAAGTTATGGGCGAGATACCACTCGAAATATGCGAAAAATGGTTAAAAATTACCTCAAAAGAATCGCATGTTGCGAATATTCCCGAGGCGGCTATTTGATTTATATTGTTTTTCACACTTAATGGCAAAGTCCAAACTTTACAATGAATTAAAAATATATCATCAAATGTATTCTATTCAATGTCAATAAAGAAATCGATCAGCAAGTATAAGAATGGGAATAAAGCGCAACCTATTAGAATTCAACATAATTACAAACATTTCAATAATCATATCCAACGTACTACGTATTCCGATTTTATACCAATGGTTTCTTTCGGGCAAACAGTCCGAACAATTTTTTTTCCTGGAGGCGATTTTTAATTGTGCTTACAGAAACATCCACGTTCAGATCCATTTCAATGTTTAACTTTATTTCAGAAGCTGTCAAAAATGGATCGAGTTTGCTCAAATGAACAACAGTCGAGTCGGTTTTAAAGTTGGTCTTACGCGTCCGATCCGTACACACTTTGTATTGGATCGAGCCCATATCTTCGTAATCTTGAATGACATTCTTTACCTTTTTTTCCTGAGCACTCCTTTTTTCGCGCCTTGTCCGAATTTGAGCTTTCTTCATTTTTATAGGTAAGAACACACCGCCTAAAATCTTCTGTGGAATGAGTTCCTCGTCCCATACTGCTGTTGATATACTAAATTCTTTAAATGTTCAAATTTCTTGCAAAAAAAACTTTATTAAGAATTAGATTTAAAAGTGACAAATTAATTGTAATAAACAAAAGATGGCTATTTAAATTGTCCACACTAAATCTTCTAGCCTTTACAAAATGTCATTTAACCGTTAGTTTACAAGGAAGTTACACTTTGTAAAACCTAATACTGTTTTATGTTTAATCGATTAAGCTGCTGATTTAGACCATAATTAGTAGTTGCCACGCAGCTGTGCTATTTATTTTGTCGCCACTGTAGGTATGCACATCCATTCTGATGTGAACAAATATCAGTAAATGTAATTTTTCGTAAATATCTCGACTCCGAGCCGAGAACAGAAATAAATACAAATTTTTGACATGGGACCCGGCCCTCTTAGGTTTTGTTTGGGTGGTAGCTAAGTGGGTGGTTGCTCTAGATGTCGAAGGATGATTATTGTTGACTGCAGATAAGTTACGTGTTTAAGTGTTTAAGGAGAGTCGTCGGCAGTATTGACTGGTAATGGACGTAGTTCAGTTATGGGTCATTTATCGAAATCCAGCCAAAAAGGTTTGCGTTGTTAGGTCAGTTACAGCTTTTAAATATAAAGCCTTGGTTGTTAGGCAGACAAGTATTCCAGCGAAGGGTAGTGGACGCCGGTTTTCTTTCCTACCGGGCTCTAAAAAAGCCATTTATCTTACCGAAAAACCAAAGGGCGAGACTTCAGTTTGCAAAGGCACATGTTAACTGGACTATTTACAAATGGAAAACCGTTTTATTCTCAGATGAATCCAAGTTCAACCTGAAGAGTTCTGATGGAATGAAACACGTGCGTCGACCAAAAGGCAAACGGCTAAATACAAGTTTTACAAGAGGTACAATAAAACATGATGGAGGAAGTATTATGGTCTGGGGATATTTTTCCGGACAGGGAATTGGGCCAGTTCATAAAATAAACGGAATATTGGATCATTTCTTGTATAAGGATATCCTTCAGAACGTTATGCTGCCATATGCCGAAGAAGAGATGCCTTTGAAATGGATATACCAACATGATAACGATCCGAAGCACACTACCAAAATTGTGCAAAATTGGCTTTCAGATAATAAAGTCAATGTTTTGAATTGAATTGGCCAGCGCAATCACCAGATTGAAATCCTATAGAAAATCTATGGGAGATTGTAGATCGACGGATTCAGCGTGAAAGGTGCAAGAACAAGGATTCTCTGTTTACTCAAGCGGAAATTGCTTGGAAAAGTATCCCCCCGGGTATTATAAACAATTTATTGAATCGATGCCCCGGAGATGTGAAGCAGCTATAAAAAATAATGGATTTGCCACGAAATATTAAAAAAAAACAAAACTCGGGAACAGAGTTTAAAAAAGTGCTTTAATTTTGTTCATTGGTTTGCTCTATTTCGCGCTTTATTTTTTTAACTGTTGAAGTAACATCATTTGTTTTTTGTTATTTTAAGATCTTTTGTTTATCAATGTTACAGAAATAAAATTCATTTGAATCTATTGAAGTTTAGCAATTTTATTTGACAGAATGTTACTGTTAAGTGCCATTGAGTGCCATTGAGTGCTATTGTTTTGTCCGACACTGTAGGTGCACTGTATTGTATGACCCAGTCGTGCACTTTATTTTATAAGTTTTGGTGGTGAAACTAAAATTAAAACATACAAAAAAGCTACAATCCGTCTGGAACGGGTCGTATAATATCTTACCCCCCCTATTATGTGACCGCACGTCATTTTTTTTTTGTCAAATTACAACGACATCCTTGAATCTTTGATGATGTTTCATACGAAATTTCACCAAATTGGTTTTCTTGATGAAAACGTCCCAGCGGGCGTATCTAAAATTGATGTATGGACGAATTGTAGAGAATTGGAATATCTAAATACATATATGTATTGTCTTAGTAAAAATGTTCAATTTCATTGAAAATAGAGAAGTTATTAAAAAGTGGCAGTGGGCAGATTTCAAAAATGTATACTTGTACTACTTATATTTCTCAGAAGCCCATATCAAATTTCATCGTCCTAGCTCAAAATTTAAGGCCCAAAAACTGGTGACATGTGGACGCACATATGTAAGCCTTCTGTACAGCTCCCTTTTTCGACAAATATATTAATCAGTAAGATACTTTGACAAGCACAATCCACACTTTATCCAAAGTCAAAAGTGGAAATGAGGATGGAGGTATGACATCTACCTTGTTAGTCAGTTTGCCATTTCATACGTTAGGCTTTACCTCAAAAAGTAACCCTAAAATCCGGAACGCACCCAATGTCGATTTCTTATCGCAAAACTGGCTCTCTGCATAGCTAAACGAAATGTCAAAGTTAATCGAATTCGCATCACTTTGTTTTATATAATGCATACTTATGTATATGATTCCTTCCACCAAAAATTAAAATACAAGACCAGTGCAGTTTGAAATACTTGTGGATTACATGAAAGCTCACACAGAGCTACCGAGAGGCTATTAAAGACGGCATCGTGTCGGTTCTTCACCTTAATGGACCCTTTGAGCTTTTAGGTTCTTGATTATTTGTGGTTACTTTTGTGTAAGAGTTGCCATTATTGTTGACGTTTTCTGCCTGCTTGGCATTCGCTATCTTGTCAGCCATTTGAGACTTGCCTTTTGCATTCCTCTCAACTGTGCCATTGTTTTGGAGATCAGCTTTGTCTCGAGTTGCCTTTTTTCAATCAGCTGGTGGTGGTGTTTGGCGCGTTTCGAGCCTGGATTTTTCCATTAAATTACGATCTTTTTTTTGGAGTCCAAAACCTTTTTCAACCAAAGAGATGTCTGCGAGGCGTTTTTTTTTGCGTATAACCTACTTGGACCTGTCAATTCAATTGCCGACAGTTCCCCAAAACGGACGGCTGGATGGTTTATTAGGGGTCAAACATATTGGAGATTCTGCCTTACTCCAACTGGGGACCTCTTCTTCCTCTCTATGTCCAACAAAAAACATACTGAATTTGACCATTTTTACAAGTGGTCAAGAAGACTACTGGACCACTGGCGCAAAAGGGATACTTAAAACTGCCCAAGGAAGAAAAATCAGTAGTTTTCTCTAGGAAACTATGTGTATATAATTCGGTTCAAATTAATGCCTCCTTCTAATTTTAGTGTTAGCTTTTTTTTATATCCTCATTTTCTGACCCAAAGAATATCATTTTTCATTTCGACTTGTAAAATGATTCAAGAAATTGATTAAAAAATATCCATTTGACACTCATATTATAGTTCACAATGAGATTTTTAGGTACAAATCACAATCAAATTACATACTGCTAAGAAAAATTTTCTTCGAGTTCAACGACGATCATCAATCCTCGATTGCATCATGATACATACATGCTGGCACCCCCACTTTTAGGGGGCTTTTTTTTTTTATAAAATACGATTTTGATAAAATTCTGCAAGAATTATCAACAAAGATTTCAAGATATCTTTGCAATTCAACAAAAAAATGTCGTGCAGCCAAGCGCACTTTACAAGTATTACATAATAGGGAGGATGCGAATCCTCACATCTAAAAACATATAGAAAACCTACAATCCATCTGGATTGGATTGTATGAGCCTCTGTCATCTTTCATAGACATCCCTTATAAAGTGAGCGCATGACGTTTTTTTGTTTAATTAAGTTTTAAGATTTCCCCCGCGTTAACTCCTCCCCCCTCAAAAATCTACGTCCCGTAGATCAATGGTAACGTCAGAGCATGAGGACCAAATTTGTGCCAACCGTGGTCGAGGAATCCGAGGTTGATTCTGGGGTCCAGATTGATCCTTCGCCATAGGACAAAAGCGATGAGGACACCTAGTATGATGATTGAGGCATACGTAAAGGAAGAGACCGTGACTAATTGCGTTAGTTCCTTGAGTCGTTTTATGTTCTTGATGCTTAAGCCATGTACGTGTTCTAGATCGATGCTACATAATGACGAGAGCAACCAGCGTGTAGTTCCTCGAAAATCTCTAGACCTTTCCCTTCCTTAATTATGATCTGATTCCGAAACACATTAATGGGAACTTCTACGCGTGGAATAAGATCAGAAGCATCTTGTTCCTCGCTATGTGCTGTTTCGGAGGCTGTATTAGTTGACCCGCTGCTAGCTCCATCCTCAAGTGAGCTGCCTTCAGCAGCCGACTTAGTTTTGCTCGGTCTTATTGAGGGAACGGGAGATGCACGCTATCGGTTTGTCTTTCCCCAATTCGCCCTGTGAAAGCACCAATCGCAGTGTTGGAGGCATCCGTGGTTAGATTGAAAGGTGCTCCGAAGTTGGGAAACGACAGCACATCAGCGGATGTTAACAAATTCTTCAGGTCGTTAAAGGCCTCCAATGCCTCCTCATCGAGTTCGATGCGAATCTTTTTTGATTGATTGGCCCTAACTTGGGCATTTACATCTCTTATTAGGTTGGTCAAAGGCTTTGCAAACTTCGCGTAGTCGAGAATGAATTTTCGGTAATAGGAGGTAAGGCCTAGGAATGATTTCAATTCTTTTAAGTTTTCATATGTTGAATTGTAGAAACTTTTTTTTACATCTGGTCGTATAACGTCGAGTGTAATTATATAGCTAAGAAATTCAACTTGGGTACTCATGAACTGTGTTTTCTCTAAGTTAACTTCCAAATTCGCCTCATGTAATCTGGCTAACACTGTGTCTAAGTTCTTGAAGTGAGTTCCTGGACTATCACCGAAGACGATTATGTCGTCGATGTATACGTAGCAGATTCTGCCTATGTATGGCTTCAGCACATCGTCTGTCATACGGTGGAATATTGCTGGCGCGTTCTTTAGGCCAAAAGGTAACCTCAGGAATTCGTACTTGCCGTTCATTGTTGAAAAGACAGTTTTAGGTACGTCAGATGGTTTCATCCTGATTTGGTGGAAACCTGACGTAAGATCGAGGGCGGTAGATTACCTTGCCTTACCAAGGCTAGTTAGAGTTGCAGTTATGTCGGGAATAGGATAGGTATCGGATATGGTCACACTATTCAGTCGCTTATAGTCAACAACCATGCGGTACTCACCAGTAGGTTTGGGTTTCTTTGGACCAACCCCAATGGTTGAAATATAAGGGCTCCTACAAGGACTTTTCAGGACAACCCCGTTATGTGTGACGTATTCTATATATGGTACGCTGGATAGGCGTCCGTCATAAAATTTATCTCGTCTTCCAGATTTTCCTGTGCGACTTCTCCGAACCTCGTTCAATTAGCTGTGTATTACACAGCATCTGCTGCTTGTTTGGATAGTTATTGGACCTTGCACGCCTCTTGAAAGGGTTACTTTTCTGTGGCCTCTGTGGCCGATTCGTGTAGTTCACGTGTCGCGTCAGAACAGATTGATCGACATCCATCTTCTCGTATTGTTTCGGAGCAGAGGGTCTCGATGGTGGGCCATCAGTGCGAGGTGGTGCATGATACGTTTGCTGTCTACTTCTATTCACAAACTGGCCTGGAAATCTCCTCGGGGGCAAGGCCGGTACATTCTCCACTCTGAGGGACTGATTGATAGGAGAAGTTATCGTGTTAGACGCAGCCGCACTGTGAATGGAGTGACTTCGATAGTTGAGGTTCTGGATTTCTAAGCATGCCGAGTAGGCCTCCGGCAAGGTTCTCGGCTTCTGAGTAATCAGCATTTTGGACAAGTCGCCGTGTAGGCCGCGAATAAATACGTCCAAGGCTCGATTTCTATGTGTCTCAACCAAGGCCGTAACCGTTTCTTGGGTGAAGGTTTCGGTTTTGGTTTTATTGATCATCAAGCTGATGGTTGACAGTAGCATAGAATTCATCGAGTTTCGAGTTCCGTTGAGACAATTGATTCAGCTGGTGCTCCAATGTTCTCATGTCTGGTTTGTCTCCATAGTGCAGAGAAAGACACGATTTTAAAATACCTCAGGATTCCCTCGACAATGTGTACACAGGACTCATACTGCGTGGGCTTCCCATCGAAAACCTGGAGCTCTTTCACGCAATCTGGGAGCCTGCTGATATCTCTCAGATCCGCTTCGCTCTACGGAGGGCAAAGCTCGACACTCGGATTTGTCGACACAGTTACCGGTTACCGACTTGCTCATCGCATCCATAATAAAAATTTCTAAAGGAAAATCAAATCTCTTACCTTTGGACAGCGTCAACACAAAATGTTAAAGGGAAACAGGAAATAATTAATACCTTTTTTTATTTGGGCACAGCACACACACTTGACCTTTTTTCTCTTTTTACTTGCACCTACCTATAAGGCAAGTATTGCAATCGTGAAAAAAATCGAACTCGAGATTTTAATCAAACTTGACATTACTATGATGGAGAAGTCCAAAAAAGTAGGTCCGGCAATTCCACGCTGGCCACGCTTACGAAAACGAAAGGTGTTTTTTTAAAAACAAAACATTGAGTAAACTCGTACAATGTTATGACTATTATTCCATCGAAACGCGGAATGCCACGCCTACTTTACTGGGAAGAGCAAGACTTGGACTTTAATCCTGATAAAATTATACACTTATAGCACTACGGTGCAAGTACGTACGACCCAGTCGTGCACTTTAATAATTTATCCACTAATAATGCCTTATGTATTCGGCTTTATCACACAATCAATAATGTTCAGTAAAAAATTATGAGGCAGTAGATGATATTAATTTTGAAATACGATTAGATTTCATTATGTATTTGACTTGAGCACACTTTTTTTATGTATTAAGGGATTTTTTTTTTTTTTTTTTTTTTTTTTTTTCATTTATTTATTCATTTATTTATTTACCTGCGAAGCCTAATGGCTTATCTGCAGGAGATTGAGTACCTATGCTATGTACATATCTGTTAATCATCAAAGTTAATTCATTTCTACATGTAAATATTTAGTAGTAAGAAATTTTTTTTTTATGCGTTAATTTAATTTAAAAAACAAAACTGAGCTAAATTGTATAATAGTATCTACATATTTTAGTTTTAGTGAAAATAGATATAAATATATTAAGTTTAATTTAATTATTTAATTGTTCTCAGTTATGAACTCTAGGTAATGGATTCTAGGAAATATTGTTTAATTTTTCGTTTTCTAACATTTATTTGATTTATGTTGCGAAGATGTTGAGGTAGATTGTTGAGTACGTTTGGCACGATGTACTCCAGTCTTCTTCTGCCGTACTCATTTATGATCGCTGGAAGTTGAAGTAGACCCTCAGCTCGTCTCCTTGTGTTCACCTGGTGAGCAATTGGCGTTCGGAAACTTGGATCATCATAGTACTCTAGGGCTGCACTCATCTTAAAGATCTGCCTCACTTCAAGAACGCGTACGATGTTGGTTGTTACGTGGCCTTTCGACATCAACTTTAACGCCCTGTCTTGGATCTTTTGTAGCTTTTCGATGTGCGTTTGTGCTGCACCTCCCCAAGCTAACACACCATACCGCAATCTGGACTCTATGAGAGCATAGTACACTTGCTTATGCACAGACGTCATAGATTTGTACTGCAGACAGGCCAGCGCAAACAGCGACCCCTTCAATTTGTTTCGCAGATCGTTAATATGAGCATCCCAAAGGAAATGGCAGTCAATTGTAATGCCTAGATATTTGTATGTATCAACCATTTGAATATCGTCACAACTGGATGCATTTGCACATCTGTAGCTCTTCAACAAAACTTGCGACGGTGAATAGTTTGGGCTCCGGATGTGCATTAGTTTTGTTTTTGTGGCATTGATAACCAGCCCATTGTCGTGACACCATTTTCCAGCTTCGTCGAATTCGGCTTGCATTATCCTTGCTGCTTCTTCTAGGGATTGATGACACACAACAATTGCCGTGTCATCTGCGTAGGCGAATGGGAAACTTTTCTTAAAACATTTCAGCAGTTCGTTGGTGTAAAGAATGAAAAGTAAAGGACCCAGTCTACTGCCTTGTGGAACTCCATATTGAACTTTATAAGCCCTGCTGCAACAATCTTTGACTCTCACCCGAAATGTCCTCTCTGCCAAATAGTCTGCTAACCAGTATGTCAGCTTTCCCCTAATTCCAACTCTTTGGACAGCATCGATAAGTTTGTTGTGGTCGAGAGTATCAAATGCTTTGCTGAAGTCCAAAAACAGAACTAGGGTGTGGTGACGTTTGCTGAGACTGGTGTTGATGACATTCGCGAAATCGCCAAGAAGCTGGTTTGTACTTCTACCCTTTTGAAAACCATACTGGTGTTTGCTTATTAGATCGTGTTTGTGGATGAAGTCCCATATTCGATTAGACACGATCTGTTCTATGATCTTCTCGATAGCTGGCAAGATTGCTATCGGACGATAGTTCTCCGACTGTTTTTTGCTACCTCCCTTGTGTATCGGTCGAACAACTGCCTCTTTAAGTTTTTCTGGTACCGTCGAAGTGTTAAAGCTTAGATTTATCATTTTAGCTATTATTGGAGCAAAGATATCGGCGTTTGATCTTAAATCCATGGCTCTGATACCATCAGCCCCAGGCGCCTTTTGAACATTCAAACGATACAATATATCAGCTACCTCAATGCAGCTGATATCTCCCAAATATATGGAGTCTCGTAGAACAGCGTTGCGATGCGTAGATTCGGTAATGTTACACGTATAGATAATGGATGCTGCCTGTGTCGAAAAGAGGTCACCAAATTCATCAGCTAGTTGTGCTGTGCTTACATTAGGCGAAAAGTTGTTCCTAATGACATCATCCAAATTGGGTTTCTTTCGACCTAAAACTTCGTTTATTAATGCCCACGTTTTCTTTGGATCGCATCTTACTTCTTCAAACCTGTTCTTGTAATATTGATTCCTAGTCATTGTAATTTTTTTGTTAACTTGATTTCGTAACGTTTTGTACTCTCTTTCATATGTTCGGTTATTCCGGTTATTTTTCCACCTGCGATATAGTCTATCTCGCTCTCTGCAGATGTCTTGGATGTCCCTAGTAATCCATGAAGCATTCTTTCGGTTTTTTTGCCTGTGTGTGATTTTTGAATTTGTATATATTTCACTCATTTTTTCCATTAAGGAACTTAAGAGTGATACAGGGTCGTTTTTTTCTGCCACTTGTGTCCAATTAGTATCTCGAATCAGCTGGTTTACTTTACTCGTCACTATGGTAGGTCGCATATGAACATGAGTATCATTCTCCTCAGGAGGATGGTCGTAGACCCCGTAAAGCGTGCTATAATGATCAGAAATGTCACTTTCTACTACAGCCGAAAACGTTTTGCTTTTTGGTAAATTTACCAAAATGTGATCAATAAGTGTGCATGTGCCTCTATTTGGGTCGACCCTAGTAGCTCCTTTAATGACATTGTACAACCCTTCTGAAGCTAGCATTTCGTGGTAATTCAGGACAAAATTGTTTGTGTTGTTTTTTACATCTATGTTCATGTCGCCCAGAACTACCAGATCGTTATGCACTCCTCTCATGATTGTAATTCGTGCAAACTCATTCATAAATTCAGTCAGATTTTTTTTCGGTGGTCTATAGATTGCGCTTATTACATTTGTTTTCGCGTTTGATACAGTCCTCACTGTCAGGTTTTCAAAAGCAACTGTTTCGATATCTAAACGCTCGTAGCTTATATGATTTTTAATAAATATAGCTATGCCTCCACCTTTTTTATGTAACCTGTTTTCAAACTCGGCGCAAAAACCATCCAGATAGTACATGTCATTTTCTTCTTTTGTAATATTTATTTCTACCAAAACAATTACATCTAAACAACTCAATATTGGACATATACTAGCACAGAAGACATCCCAGTTTTTCCTAAACGATCTAATATTTAGACATAGACAACGAAAATTAAGTTTTTTTAATTCATTTTTTGTTTGATTGAAATTTTTGAACTTCATGTAATTTAAATCGAACAATTCTTCTATATTGTCATCCATCATAACGTAGAACTAGTTGTTCTTCATATGTACATATATATATATGTCAATTAAATGCGTTTAATTTTGTCTATGTCAATCATAGATTGAATAAACAAAGCTTCCGCCCTTTCTTCCCTTCTAGCGAAGATATTTCCCTTTAAGGGAACAAAATTATCGCTTTGATTTCTTGTGAAATTTATATATCTGCAGTGCGATATATATCTTTTATGATTACTTTTTGACAATTGCATAATTATGTATTTCTTTTATGACCACTTTTTGGCATTTTTTTGACAGCGGCAGATATATTTCTTTTGTGACCACTTTTTGGCAATTTTTTGACAATTATGTATCTTATCTCTTTTTTTCACTTTTTTCCTTCTAATGAAAAACTCACACTAGGTGCACTGAATTTGGTTTCATCATATTCTGATATTTTATGTACATACTTGTATTTTTCCAACGTTCTGTAAAAGAAAAAAAAAACGATTCTTAATTCCTTCTTTTCTCATTGAACCGGCCCTTTTAGTCGCCAACTTTGAAAGTCGAAGACAACCTACTCGCGGCACGAATTTCTTCACAATTGATTCCCCTGATCTGGGCAATCTCCGTACATGTTCCCGTGGTGATGCCGGAATTAGCTGAATGGCAAGTTGGAATGGCTACTGTGTTCTCACGGGAACAGCAGCGTGCACTCAATAGAGCGTACCAACTTGTGTCCTGTTAACGACGACATTTAGCAATTACCCCATGATCAATTGGGGAAACAATTTTAAAGGCTAGTCCCTGCTCGGGCGCCAGTTAAAGATTTTCCCCGCGGGAATCTTAAAGAAACCGCGAACGGGTAGGCCTATGCTTCCCTTTAACTGTTCGACTTACAGTAATAAAAAATTCCTACTTTACTTTCATACGATGTTTATTATTCTTGCAAAAAGAGAACTAACCCGTTACAAGTCAAACTTAAGACTAACTTAATTCTAACAAGCTTCATTCCTCCTCTCCATCGGTTCAGTTATCCAAGCTGCAGACTGCTGCATTCTCGGAATGTGTCGCGGCGCGTGTAGGATATCCGGTGCGATACTTGATCCCATTGCACTTGCCCATGGGAACCTGTTCGCACCTGAATAAACTGAGTCAGCGGATCTGCAATGATTCGCTGTCACGCTTATATGGCGTGACCTACATATACCGCGTTAACTAATTACAATATATACTCCAATGTTTGTTGATATTTTATGCCAAATTTCATCAAGATCAATTTTTTGATGAAAACGTACCAATAAGTGGGCATGGATTGAATCGATGTATGGATGAATTATAGAGATTTAGAAAATTTAAATATTTTGTCTTAATCAAATTTTGTACATTTGTACATACATGAATAAATGTGCGTGTCCATGGGCTAATTTTAATAAATGTTTTCATTTCTACTGCTTCTATTTCTCAGCCCATATATTTCATTCTCCTTACACAAAATTTAAGACCCAAAAACTAGTGATGTACGGACAGTAGAAGTGTGCAAATATTTGAAAGCCGTTTACTACCAAGCCAACTTTTTCATAACCACTATTTTCCATGAAACCGAAAAGTATTGTTAAGACAAAATATTTAGATATTCGAGTTCTGTACAGTTCGTGAAAATATGTAGCGCGACCACGCCCACTTTACAAAAGTTACATAAGTAGGAAAATAAGGCATACAATCCGTTCCAGACAAATTGTAGCTTTTCTGTACGTTTTATATAACATAAGATGTCGACATATGCTTCTTACTTCTTTGAATCGAGATGACGATGGTTTAAAAACATTCGACAGGTGTTCTGCAAACAGGTCCAGCTTTTCTTTCGGATTTCCTCCTGGTGGTTTCAGGGTTTTGAAATTGAGATCTTATTAGAGGCTTAGCTGCTTTCTACAAGGAATAGTCACTGGACGTATCCGTCGCTAAGCTTCGTACAAATCTACCAAATAATTCACGTCTGAGCAGATTCGTTAAGATCATTATTAAAACTGTCCTATCCTCTGCAAATCTCTTCGTTTCCCATTTTCTACATTCTTCTTTTTTCTTATATCAACACCCTTTTATTGCCGGGGTATTTAACTTCGGGTTGCATCCTTTTCAAATTACCTGGTGTGCTATCCACTATCGCCTGTTGTACATCAGGAATGAAATTATGCTTATATCACTTTTGTTTTTATATAAAATCTTAGGTTAATAGAACTTTCTAGCTTTTCTCTGAATACAATCCAGTTCCTTCTCTTGTTTACAAGCTTGGGATAATTTCTTTCCTGTATTTTCGTTTCAATTATTGATAAGATTACTGTAGAAAGATTTGATTATAACTCATACAGGTAAAATGAATGACAACTTATTTATTTACGGTAAACCTGGACAATATTAACACTCAAACGCGATTATTTCATTTCATTACAATTAAAAATTATTACAGAAAATGATGGCCTACTAATTTATACCTAATAAGGTTTATAAAAGTAAGCAGACTTAATAAATAAATAACTTTTCCCCTATAATGAATAAACAATTACAACTATCTACTGGCAAACAATAGTACATATTCTTTGACTTTAGTTTGAAATTCTTTCTGATCTCGTTGGTATTGCTCAGCAGCTTCTCCATTTAGTGGATCGTCAAAATTGAGTAAATCCTAAAAAAAAAAAACAAAAAACAAATAAATTTATATATAAGAAATAACTATTAACATATGTACATAGAACTAAATAAAATTTTAATAATAACTTCCTAATAATTCGTTAAGATGAGATATCGACCTTAAATTTATTGCAGATACATACAATATCAAATTTATTTATATGATATAAGTATGTATATTTATATTATTTATTATGGAGCAATACTTGATCTTTGTTTCTTAATAGCAGCTAATGGAAAAAAAGACTATGTCAGCTATTTCTCTACGTTTTTGAATATTTGTGTATCAGTTTAAACGATCTTCATATGACTCTGCAACCAATCACCTTAATCCAAAAATGAATAATTCAATCGCCAAAAAATTAATGAGCACTCACCCATTAGTCCCCCCTGATCCCATTACGCCTCGATGGGAGTGATAACTCTCAACCGTTGCCTGATAACCGATCTTCAGTCACTGATGACATGAAGGTTTATTGTTTAAACCATGTCCTTTTTGAGTGAAGCTGAACGTAAAGTGAAAGAGGTTATCGATATAACACTAACTAATAACTCGAACTCTCTAGAATTAGCTAATGGAATAGCTAATGGAACAGTCTCCTTTTCTGAGCTCTAATCATCTCTCAGTACTATGTTCCACACTTCACTTCCTTGAACGCTGAAATGACCCCTTCTTTGATTTTAACACTGCAAACTAAGAAAGATACCGTCGAACCATAGTAAATTGACTCAGTAAATGAAATTAATGTTAATGAGATTGCAACCAAGGGACAATATTTCAGATCATACATCACATACATTATTTTATTTTGACAGTTTCGCTGTATGATTTCTGTTTCTGAGATTTGTTGTAAGATCCGGTGTCTCTTAACAATATATCACTTATAGATAACACTAAAAAATAGAGGAATGTCGTTTGAATCTGTTTCTTAGAAATTTTTTGGACCCCTACATATATTTGACACAGAATTATTATAATTTAAATACGGGTTCTCATAATTGTCAAATTATAAGTTCGTCTGGTTTAATTCTTCTTAATCTACGAATATTATAGCTCACATTTAAGACATCTTCTAGCTCGGAATTGATATGCAGCTGCAGACCCTTGTTATGACGAACTGCGTACTTTTTAATTACTTCCCTTACAAGATCAATCTGCAAATCACAATGCAAGTCATTATTTCTAGAATACCATGGGGCATATTAGGGGAGGAGTTTGTTTTAAAATGTTTGCATTATTTGTATATTTGTTTTCTTTGAAGAACCCCATAATTGGATACCATATGTCCAAACAGATTTTAATTTCTGAAAAATATCCTTAAAAGCAAAGTGTTCCTTATCTAATATTCAGCTTTTCTACTTCTTTTTCATATGCTCCTTCCATTTCAGTTTAGCATCTAGATTCATACCCAGATACTTAGTTGTGTTAGAATGAGAAACTACTTGAAATTAAAACAAATGTAATTAAAACTTTTTCCGGCTTTCCTTTCTTAAAATTTCACGGCACGCCACTGTTGTTTGGTAGATCCCTATAAAGTTTATACACTAAACGCTTATGCCAAACCTTATCAAAAGTATGTGCAACGTCTAAGAATAATGTGGAATAAACTTGTTTTTCTGCTAGTGCTTTTTTATAAAATTATTTATGCGATGCACTTGATCTATTGCTGAGTGTTTATTTCTTAACCAGAACTGATTGGTGGGAATATATTTGCTTTGCTCTATGTTTCTAACTAATCTTTTAAGAACCAGTTTCTCGAAAAGTTTTGATAATACAAGTAAAAGTGAGATTGACCTGTATGAGGTAACTTCTGATAAAGGTTTACCTTGTATAGGTATAACAATAATTTCTCCTATTTTCCAATTGTGTGGAACCTATCTGTGTTTAGAACAAGCATTGATTATAAGCTTAGGTTTCAACAATGCTGTCAAGGGTAGTTCTTTCAGAATTTGGGCAGTTATTAGATCATAACCTGGTGATTTACTATTGGATAGTTTAGTCAGGTGTCCGAAAAAAGTTTGACCTTTTCTTTTGGGTCGCCAATCCATTCACCATCAAATGTTTTTAACGTGGGATCTTACGTTCGAGGTTTCTTTAAATGTTTGGCAGTCTTCCAAAATGAGTAGTCTGTGACTTTGTCAGCAATTACCGAGTGGTAGCGAAGGTACCGATGAATTCTAATCTTTGTTTCCTGTTTTAAGTGGGTTTCATAGATCAGGCAAACACCAATGTCTTCATTGCTTAGAAATACCTGTAATTACGAGACATGTTGAAGTCAGTAGGCGTTTTTCTTTTTTAGTTCGGAGCAGAGCCTGAGTTGTCAAAAAAAATGTTCGTGTCTCTTTTTTAGATCAGAGTGCTCAGAGCGCTCTATGCGTGTTTCTTTTTTCGCTCAGAGGGTGCTCAGAGCGCGCTCTATGTGCTCGATATAAATTGATAGAGCACCCAGAGCAAAAACAGAGCACGATGATTTTGACGTTTGATAGGAGAAAAATAAATTAAAAAACAAAAACGAAAACAATTGAAATCGCGCCCAAAGTCTTGTTGTTAATTAAATATTAGTAGAAATTGGTATTTTATTTGTGCCTAAATATTATTTGTGTGTTTAGAAGCCCAAAAGCGTTAATTTTTGATAGTTTTCGTGTTATGTGCTCAATCGTGTTTCTTAAATAAATCAGAGCGTTCGGAGCTCACTCTGAACAGAGCGCGCTCAGTATGTTCATGCTCTGTTCAGAGCTCTGCTCCGAACTAAAAAAGAAAAATGCCTAGTGGCTATGCGTGAGTAAAAAATGTAGGCGTTCAATTAATGAAATTCAATATTTTTATTGTTTTAATGCATATGATATATATATGTAAGTACATACTATGAACACTGAAATATTACTTATATGTTAAGTCCAACCTCCTAGATTTGTTTAAAAATATTTTAATGACATTTTCATATAAACAATCTTCAAACTGTTTTTTTCTCAAAAGTTTTTTTTTCAATGGTAAACATTGAAAGATCCGTCAGTCTATTTTGTCCTATTGTTGTTCTTGAATATGTTTTAATTCTTTTAAGTGTCGAAAAAATCTTTCAACTGATGATGTTGTTAAAGGAAAAGTTAGAACCAATTTATACAATTTGAATATTTCTGGAAAAAACTGAAATCAGGTTTTCCGGTAAAAGTTTTTCAAAAAATTGCGAGCTAAATTGTAAAAATCTTGTTGTTGCAGATTTTTCGGTGGAATTGCATTTAGAAAAGGGTTTGCTAATAAATTTTTCAATAATGCATTCACAACTGCCTTTATTTATAACATTTTCACTACCAGAAGCCATTTTTTAAGCTATAGATAACTGCACCGTATAAAAACCAGCTTTTCCGCTGAAAATATGATCAACTTTAAGATGATTTTCCTTTCCACCTCCACTCAAAATAAAAACTCAAAATAAACTCAATCCATTACATATCCTATATAAATTTTCGAAGAGAACGTAAAAGTAACATAATTACTCAACTTTTGTTTTTACTATTGCCACATGCAAACAACGACCACACATACTCCTACCTCCTACAGTACCTATACAAGTGCCCTATACCTATAAATATATCTATCTATATCCGCATTTGAGGGTTGCTTGAGCAAAACTCACTCCTTTTGCTTGATTTCGTTCACAGCTAAGATGTACGAACTCGTTGACACATTGTGCGATCCTTTTTTTTTTTTTACATAAGTATTTTTGATGGATACATTTCGTTTCCAACTCAACTGAACGAGTCGAATGAAAAGCAAAGCATTGTTGTTGCGGGTTAGTATTTTCTTCTGCTATGAATTTCGATTTTGTTCAAGTGCACGGGAGAATGGCACGAGTTGGGAAATACACTGAGAAATTGACTGGAGTTAGGACTTAGGTAGCTGTGTAAACACATTTTGTGAGTGGTTGATGTCAATTAAGAAAATTATAAAAAAAAAATGTTTGTTCCCCGAAAGTTAGGCGTTCATGAACGAAATAAACAATGGGACGCGTCGCCACTGGTTGAAGTACACCGTTTGCATTCCAGGTTGCCAGATTTAGATTTAACAAAAAAATAAAAAGCATTTCCTTTACTGATGTATCTGCTTCTTTACGTCTATTTTTTAAAATTCCGGAATACGATTTGTCATTCACGATTGGCGTGTTTGGTATTTGTTTACCTTATTGTTTTCAACATTTACACAAGTAAATATTTTTAAATGTGTAACGACGCACAATTAGCTGGGTGATTTCAATGACAGTTTATATGTATGTACATTTCGCTTTCTGATCCTTCTTTAGTGGATAGCTATTTTTTGAATGTTTAACGCATGCAAATTTTTGTTTTGTTCTTGCTTTTGGCCGCAGCTACACTAACATAATTTCTTGCAGATGTTTCAGGACTTTTTTTCTGGCTTGCATTTTTTTATCTGCTTTTGCAAGGTTTTAACGATTTCTTCTAGTTTTTGCTTTGCTTTAATTTTAGATTACCATTCATTGTAATAATAGTTTGTTTTTAATTTCGCTTGTGAATCTGTGTGTTTAAATTCCAGTTATTTATTTTTGTAATCTTAACATTCTAACCTAGGGATGGAGTTGGGCCCTGATATATGATGTTCAGTTCGCCGATAACAAGTTAAGCACATTGAATTCACTCAACTATTTCATAGGCGGGCTTAAGATCACATGTCAGAGCCCTGTCCTACTCAACCTAAACGTTAGTTTCAATTCAGTCGAGGCACCAGTATCTTTACTCGTTTCAAACTTTCGCCGTTCAATAAGTCCTTTTTAGGAACACTTACGCAGTATCTCAGATCAGGATTACCCTAGGATTTCGGTTCATAGAGAATACGTTTATCTGTCGCCCTTCTAGCAAGATGGGAACCATGTGCATCCAGATATAGGAATGCCTCAGGTGGAATATAATCACTCACCAAAGTGTTTCTGAAATTCTCAAGGTTGGGGTAAAACAAGCCCGAAACGAGTTCGCTCTCCGTAACGCTAGCTGACCGCGCGAAATGATTCCTCACCCGACAAATGACATTGTCGATTCTAGATACACCAGAAGCATCCAATAGTATCTTATGAAAGACGTAATGCCGAAAGTCGGAATGTGCTTTTCTATACATCCGCATACAAGCTCGAAGACGTTTTCTTTCAAATAACCGAAACTTTTCCATGTAAGATGGGCTTATGTTCCACCATACTGGATTCGCATAAGTTAGAATTGGATGAATGAAGGCTTGGTAACATATGATCTTCACATCGGATCTTAGGTAATTGTAGTAAAAGAGACTTTTGAGTGACATAAATGCCGCCCTTGCCTTTTGTAAATGCATATTTATGTGCTCATTGTAGTAGAATAATTTATCCAAATTAACACCTAAATCCTTTACAAGGGTCTTTGACTCTATGTGGAGAACTGGTTATCCGAAGATTTTTCCAGTTTCGTCTCAAATCTGAATTACCGCTTCTTACTGGGATGCAGAATGCAGTAACTAAGCCTTGTGGGAGACCATTGATGACATTAAAAACTTTAGTCGTCGTGTATTGTCTATCTGTTACAACAAATTTCTTCTCGTACACCATAGATGTAATCACCTTTACTAGATGATTTGGGATTTCATATAGAAGAGTATTTTGTAAGGTTCTCGCTACTTAAAAAATAACAAATGGACCATAAATATTTAACAATTTTAACTAATTTTTTATATACAACTATATTGTTTTAATTTTTTTTTAAATGAAAAGAAAAAAAGGAAGTTAAAACTTTTCAACAGTATCTATTACAATTACCAAAACATTTTCAAAAACTATTAATTTTGTTTAAAAACTAAACAAAAAGAAACTAAAACCAGTTAATTTAGCTTAACCTTATTTTATCATTTGGCATATTTTATGCACTCCGCCAGTACTAGCAGAAACAACGTTCTCAAATCACTCCGCTAAGGCTAGCAGAGTGCATAAAATGCGCCAAGTCTAAACAATAGCTTTACCCCAGTCAAGCCACCAGTATTTCTCCCGATTTAACCTATCAATATTATTTAAATCCCTTTTAGATACGTTCACGCAATATCTCAGAGTAGCGTTATCCTCCCCTAATAGTAAAGGTTCATATAAAATTCGTTTGTCCGTTGCTCTTCTAGCAACATGATATATAATAGGTATGTAGATGAATCTGATAAATAACCAAATGCATCCAGATACAAAAATGCCTCAGAAGGAATATGTCCATTTGCAAATAAATTTCTAAAATATTCAGGGTTAGGATAAAAGAAACCAGAGACTAGTTCATTCTCTGTAACATTCGCCGATCGCGCAAAATGATTCCTCGCAAGGTCCAAAATTACATTGTCAATTCTGGACACACCGGAAGCATCCAATAGTCTTTTGTTTGATACGTAATGCCGAAAGTCGGAATCTGCGCTTCTATACAATTTCATGCAGGCTCGAAGACATTTTCGTTCAAAAATTCTAAATTTTTCCATTTAAGAAGGTAAATGTTTTAACACAATATTTCGAATGCCATCTAACCCAAATGATTTTTTATTATTCAGATTTCTAAATATGTATATCAGTTCGTCTAGTGTTGTGTAATAGTTGTTTGTGTGTTGTAAAGTTAGTTCGTCTGCTTTAACTTCATCAGAAAAATGGAGCAAAGTGTTAAAATTTATGTTTGATCTATTAAATCTTAACAGTTCTCTTGATACGTCGTCAGCTTTAGAACTTCGAAGAACTATTGCGTGAACTGTTTCGAAGAGGGTCCCGATAAGATTAAGTTTATCCATTCCGCTATCGATTAGAAAATGGTTATCGATGATAGGACAATGTAGGCTGTTAATTCCTGCCTGAGAAAGAAGATGTTCAGAAAGCATTGAGATTTTCATTTTTGGAATCTTAATAGTGGAACGCGGCTTAAAGATCTGGTTAATTTGAGGAAACATATTTGTTGCTTCCAGTAGTCATTGACCGAATTCCGAAACTGCTGTTTTATGAGTGACTTCACATTTCTTAATAGAGATTTTAACCTTATCATTTCTGAATTATTCGATTCACTCGTAAACTGACGGCGTATACGATTTATCTGTGTAAGTAAAAAGCTTTTGTGAGTCTGTAATGTATGTATTTCTCGATTTAGATAACATTCCATACTATATTTGTTTTTCATCTAAATTTTTCATATAAATATTACATTCCTCGTTCGTAAGGTTCCTGTTGTTAGGAACTTCGAAAGAAAGGCGATGATGTCTAAATTTCCTGGTGGCGGAGCGAGAAAATATACGCAAATCAGTTCGCATAAAATTTAATTTAGGGACTTTGTGCTCCGTTACAAAGTTTAGCACAAAATCGGCAGTAAAAGATGTGACCATTACTATGGCGTTGTGATCGCTATCATACGGTAATAGCGGGATTTTGTTATCGTGGACTGTTTGTTTTTGCAACCGCGCGTCCGCAATGCAAAGATCAAGATGTAAATTTCCAGAAGGGTAACTTGGTGTAACTGAGCTATATAAATTAAATTTATACCCGATTTGGTTTTCATCAATGAAACGCTTCAGAAATGTGCCTCTTCCAGTGCCATTAGCAGTTGAGTTCATCCAATCCGGGTGTTTAACGTTCAGTACGTATCAAATTATAGTGTTTGAACTCTAAATAATGTCTGTCGTTAAGCTTTTTCTCGCTCAAAAAAAGTACGTCAGGTCTATGATTCACCAAAAAGCGTAGAAGGTCACCGCGCCTACTATTTCGGATAATAGAGTTGACATTAAGAGCAGCTATTTTTAGGGTTGCCGAGTTTGGTCTAGTAATTTTGACGGGTAAGAATGTTGAGAAGGGCATCCACCTTCGCCAAGAGATCCGCAACAGTCCTGATCAGGCTACCGACTTGTGTTTGCAGGACGCCCAATACGCTTGGACCCAACAATATTAGGACCAATGGTACTGGAGCTTACGGATTTTAGCGCAGCAGGGCCTGAACCAGAACTGTTCCCTACCACGTTTGCGAAGGATATCCCTCCCCAAACATGGTTGTCGTTCATATTGACTTTACGCGCAACCCTCTCCTGTGTTTCCTGTTTCTTTGCCTGAAAACGGTCTGCTAGTCTTTTATAGCTTTCGCAACCCCTCCAAGAGATAAGGTGAACAGGTTTCTGGCAAAGAACACAAAATAGCTGCTCTTTGCCTGCATCTTTCTGCACTTGGCACACAACAGGCTCATGCGAATTTTTGCACTTGACGCACCTCCTTACCATCTTGCAATTCTGAGAAGCATGCCCGAATCTCTGGCACCGGTGACATAGAAGAACACCGTTCCTCCTGTTTTTTTTTCGAAAAACACTAAATGTCCCTTTATGTACTTTATAACCATTGGGTGTTGTACTTTGCTATCTGGAGATAGCTGTACCACAATAATGGGTAGGGGTCTATTATCACGTCTAGACTTCGCCGTAACGTACCTGAAAGCGCGCACGAAATTCAAGCTCTCACTGTTGGTTTTTTCAGCTCTTCAACTCAAGAACTTCTTCTGGGTTGTAACTAACGCTGAGATCCTTGAGTAAGAATGACTGTAACTTCTCACCTTTAGGGGTAAAGCAAAAAAAACTATTTCGTTGCGGTCTGATTTTTGTCGCCTTTTTTGTGCTGGTTATCCGCGCGCCGTTATTTTGTTTTGTTATTTTGATCCCGGGACACATGGACTTCAATGGAAATGAGAGGACGAGAATGGCCTCAGAATCAATCAAGAAATCTCGCCAGACCACTCTGTCCTACCGCCCATCAGCCTCCCTTTCTCTAGGAACTCGTTCCGGTCCTGCCGAGTTTCGAGACTTCTTTGGGGCCAATACACGCGAAAAGGACTAGAGAGCTTCTGTCTCTCAATAAAACACAGTTGACCCTTCTCGATCAAATGTCGGCCTCAGTAGAACGGGTTTCAGCGGCTCCGACCTATGCAGGGGCTGCGGTGACACTGAGATGGAGGAACACACGACACACTTCCTCTGCGAGTGCCCAAGTCTCAGCAGAATGAGACATCAAACCTTCGGGAAGACATTTTTCAACTAGCCCTCCGAACATGTCACCGCCTAAAACCACCTCAAAATTCATAACGAAAACGGGTTCGTTCAGGAGGGCCGCACGGGCATGGACTAACGAGTTTCTGTTTTCTGTTTTTCTTTTCAGGTATACGTCCCGGATATCCCACACAGGGGACCACAATGGATCCGTTTGAGATCCGAGTAAGACTGCTCCCACCTGATGGTTGTTGTTGTCACCCCCTCAAAATAAACTAACCTAAGATACATTACTCTTGTTTGGTAATGCTTGAATTGGAACTTGAATATAACGTCAAGGTCACCTATATTGAAGATAGCTTCTGTTCGTCTCCTCTTTCTTAAAAGACTTAGTCAAGATACTAACACTCTTGCAAATTTATGGTGTTGAGGCTGAATATCTAATTTGTTCCTTACCACTTGGTAGCTTACCAAGTAAAGCTACTTGGTGCTTTACTAAATTTATGTACATTTTTCGTATTTTTTGTCGTCAAAAATCAAAATAAAAGATATCAAATCTACATATTTTTTATTAAACTTTTATATGTATTTGTATTAATTAAGCATTGAAGCTTCAAAAATTCATTCAAAATAACAAAATAATACATATTTCACTAAATTTTTTTTTTCATCGAAATAACCACGTTTTGCTTTTATGACTGCTGCACATAATCTGTGCATCCTGTTCATAAGTTTGTCGATTGTTTCGATGAAAATGGCATTCCAAGCTTCATTAAGAAGCTTCCACAAGTGCTTCGACTTTGGCCATGTTTGGCGAACCTTTCGATCGAGCTCTTCCCATAAGAGCTCTATTGGGTTTAAATCTGGCGATTGTGCTGGGCAAGTTAAATTCTGCACCAAGTTTTCTGCCTCCATATCAGCCAAGAACCATCTGCACAATTTGGAGCTGTGCTTGGGATCATTGTCTTGTTGCAGGACGAAGTTTCTCCCAATTAATCGCAATCCTGATGGTATGGTGTTGTGCTCCAGAATGTCTTTATACCATTCCTTGTTTAAGATTCCTTCGATGCGAATGATATCTTCAACTCCACAAGCACAAAAACAACCCCACACCATAATGGAACCAGTTCCATGCTTTATAGTTGGTACAACACAGTCTTACCGCATTTTTTCCTGGTCCGATCGCCTCACATACACCCGTGATACATCTTTGAGCCAAAGACCTCATATTTGCACTAGTCAGTTCATAGCACCTTGCTCCAGTCCTCCATCGTCCAGTTTTCACGCTCTTTGGCCCACAACAATCTTTTAGCTCGATTTTAAGATCTGAAAAAAGGTTTTCGAACTGCTACCCTGCCTTTTAAGCCTGCTTCAATCAAGCGTCTTTTTACGGTAGTTAGAGAAACAGGCTTCTCTCTACTATTATTCAGCTCTGCTCGTATTTCAGGAGCTGTCAAACGTCGATTCCTCTTGTAAATCCTTCTCAGCTTTCTGTCCTCAGTTTTTGTCATTATTTTTGGCTTTTTGGTCTTTTACGATCCGACAAACTACCAGTTTTTCGGAAACGTTGAACAGTATACTGCACTCCCTTGTAAGATACATTAACTTTTTTGGCAATAGTTCGAAGACTATCACCCTGTTTATGAAAAGCTATAATCACATTTTAATTTTTGGCCGTTTGAATGTAAAGTAAAAATTGTTAGAGCTTTGCTTCATATTTATACTCGAATTTTATTTTTTATTTTTTAAATTAAGAAGGAAATTGTAGAAAGTACTTAATAAAACCACAATTCTTTAAAGTTTGTAAAATAAATTCATTTTATGAACTGGTAAATTTTTAGCAATAGTAGGCTGGAGCATTTTTTTTTTAAATTTGGCCTTAGTCAAATTAATTAAATTTTGTTTGACTTAGTTAAACCTACAGAAATATATTGCAAATTCTTTTTAAAGCTAATTTATAAACTTCTTGACATAAACAAAATATTTTTTGAATTCATATTTTCTTCAAAAACTTGAAAAAAGCATAAAATTACTATGCGATTCCAAACTTTTGGCCGGCAGAGTAATTTAAATTTATCAAATTATATACACGCATTTACATTAATGATCAGTTTTGGTCAATTGACCAGGGGCTTATTTCATAAAACTACAAGTGTTGTACTTGTAGTTAGTGCATTCTGGCATTTCTTTGAAAGCCGAAGAAGTTCCAGTAAAATGAGTCTGAGTACACATATATCGTAGTTTGGAGTTTTAGTATTGTTTTACAGAAACATTTTTGAACGCAGCGGTTATAAAATATAAAAAAAAAAAACAATATTTGGCGCAACAAGTCGATGGGACCCAGGGCCTAGCTTCTCACAACCATTAGTGTTGTGCATGTAACATTCCTTACACGAATGGAAGGGGCTCACTGTTTAATGTCGTTTCCGAAAGGCAATCTATTATTCGAGAAGCTTTTCATGACAAGTTATACCCTCGGATGTTTGTCAGACGCTCACGAGACCTGGGGCCGTGAAAAAACTTTAAGGTGTTATGGCTGGGATTCGAACCTCAAACCCCTTTGCTCCACAGTCCTAACAACTGAGCCGGCGCCCACAATTCAAAATAATGTGCTACAAGCCTACAAGTACAGTAAAATAGTATAAAAACATATAAAAAAGCTACAATCCGATTCACATAAAAATCAGTTTTTTAATGAAAACCCGAAAAAGCCAACTTTTAAAGAATTCGAATATCTAAATATTTTGTCTTAATAAAAATTTTCGATTTCATACAAAATAGTGAAGTTATGAACAAAGTGAGGGTGGATATCAAATTTCTTCCTCCTAGCTCAAAATTTAAGGTCGAAAAACTGGTGACATGCGGACGGACGGACGGTCATTCCAACTTGAAAGTGAAGATCGCTAATCGGCAATGGTCCTTCGAGCCCAATAAATGTAAATTTGTGCATTTCCCCTAAATAAAGGCATTATTTCCTCAGAGGACCTGAATTTGAGAAAGCTGGTGCAACGAGGGAGCAACCATCAAAAACAGGTGTGTGACACTGTTTATAATTTTATAATTTAAATTGTTTTTCTTCATTGCTCTTATATATAATTATGTATTGTGTGTTCTGCGGGAAAATTTAAATCTTTGATTCTTGAGTAAGGATTCCTAACTAATTTAATGAGATTCAAACAATTTCGCAAGACTAAGATGCTAACTATAGAGCCTATGTAGGAGTACGAGCATGTAAAAATCGGTGTAAATATGGAAACATCATTTTATGAGACTACAGCTCTTCTTAAAAAAATTGTTAACGCTAGTAAAGAAGCAAAAGTAAAATATATGGAAGCTCTAACGTTTCATAAACCAAAGCTTACTCAGGAATTATCTGAAGATCTTAAATTATTGTTAGACACAACCAACTAAGTGATTGCTTAGTTGTGCATGTGGAATCATGGGAAGATGTTCTCATTTTTCGAACGATTCAAAAGTTTCCACTTACTACTCGAGAGGTGTTCCCTCACCTGCCCAAACAGCCTACTCTTCTTTTCAATTCCACTACCCAAATGAGCAAGAAACTGTGAGGGATTCTTGAAATCCATTCCAGAAGAGGACAAAGAGAGGTACAAGTGCCACCCTGATTTGAGGACAGAAACGCATTTAAAACACTATAAGGCACACAGTCGCACCCTGCCAAAGATAGTTTTACTTTTAACATTTCTCTTCAGGATGCTAAGAAGATTACAAAGTGATCCATTTTTTGGGACTTTGCATGACTTTATGATCATTGTGGGCAAGATCCTAATGCAAGAAATCTGAAAGAAAAAACAACCGTGGAATGTCGAGCTTTCATCAACAAACGCTTCTGCGTGGCGCAGCTTGAAGACTGAGTTTAACGCACTCAATACAATCGAGACTCCTTGCTGGATTAATCTCACTAAGAACTCTCAAGTCGAGATCCACGTTTTTTACGATGCATCAGAAAAAGCATATGCCGCTGTTGTTTACCTTAAGGGCACCCCCGGAAGTACTACAGTGACCAATCTGATCGTATCAAAAGCTTTGTGGATCTCGATTTTTATCACAGGTAGTAGATACCGTGAATACGATGGAGTTCCAATCTGCAAAACATTTGCTTGGTGTGATTCATACATTATATTTGCTAGAAAAAAACCGCGCCATACATCCGAACAACTTTCGTTGCCAACAGAGTTGCAAAAATAGAAGATCTTACTGATCTTAAGTGGTGGAACTACATCCCATCATGTCTAGAGGACTGTTTCCAAAAGAGCTCCTCAAAAATCATCAATGGTGACGTGGACCTGAATTCTTGCAGACGTTTGATAAACAAGTCCATCCACTATACGAAATTATAACAACAGACTGTGAAACGAGACTAATAGAGATTTCTAGGGCCAAAAACGAGTTTATCGCATCTGAATACCCCATAACAAATATCTTTCAGCCCTGCATTCATTTCACCACATTCGAAACAATCAAGTTCATCATTCGGTTTTCATCATTAAATCGTTTACTATGGGTTACGTCAAAACGTTGCAAGCGAAAAACGTTGCACAACAAGCAAACCTGTTCAAAAATACGTCCACTGTTACCAATAAATGGTGTTGCGATTACGAACTATAATAAGTTGCATTCCCTCCTTAAAGAAACTATTAAGGTAACATCTCTGCGAAACAATACGTGAAAAGTGGAAAAACCAGCAAGTATTGGTAAGACGTGGACTTTCGGTATTTATGCTAAGCTTCGATAAGACCGAAAATAAAGACTTAATTTAGGGTAGTAAGACTGTTTTAAACATCGTGGTCAAAATGGAACCTATGCGCAAGATCATAAGATCGATCCCGTAGTGTAAGCGCTGGTAAGGATTTAATGACACGCAAACATACTGCAAGAATTGCAAAGGAAAACACGAAGCCGATTATCGAGGTTGCGTGGTGGCTAAAGAGCTTCAAAAAAGACGCGACACGCTTAAATTGACAGCTCGCTCAAATTCGAAACCAATTAGGGAAAAATCGAAATCAAAAATAGTAAAGTAAGTAATGGTTAAGCAAGAAAAAGGTAAAGTAAGCATCACCTCCGAATATTGGCGTTCAGTCTTAACGCCAATCTTTAACTTTCTTAAACCGAATTATATTATTGGTGGTGCTTCAACGCGAAACACACCTTCTGGGGTTTACAGTTCGTTTCTCAGAAAAAATATATTATATGATTTATTCTCCGGATATGGAATATATTTGTGATTTCCACTCATCGGGTATACAAACATACTGACCCACTGATTTGATGGATTTCTTTGTGGTAAAAGGAATACCTGACAACTGTATAGTAGTTGAAGAAAGCTTTGATCTATCCTCTGATCATTCTCCAGTTATTATGACGATAAGTGAAGGTCTGATTAAAAAAAATAGAACCAGCCAAATTAACTTGCGCGAAAACTAATTGGGCTGGATTCAAAAAATATATTGAAGCAAACATTGAGCTTAGCGTATCACTTTAAACGCACCGTAAAATAGAAGTCATAATTGACCGCTATATTGAAATCGTACAAAGTGTCGCACGGGAAAAAACTCCCAAACAGAAGAAAATGGCGACCAGTTACTACAAAACATATCCACTGGAAATAAAGGAGAAGAGAAAAGCGCGTAAATTAACTCGGGCCACACAAGATAATAAAATGCACGGTCGTACGTACTTGCACCATAATGCTATAAGTGTACAATTTTATCAGGATTTAAATGCAAGTCTTGCTCTTCCCAGTAAAGTAGGCGTGGCATTCCGCGTTTCTATGAAATAATAGTCAGAACATTATACTTACAGCAATGTATTTAGTACGTATGTTTATAAAAATGTATTAAAAAAGTGGGCGTGACCAGATAGGGTGTTTGGGTGAATTTTACAAAATTTTAGGACCTATTACTTTGCTCAAATATTTTGTTCTCAATTTCTAGTAAAAATTTTGAAAACAAAAAAGTTTTATAGAATTCCAAAATTTGGTACGCAATTATTTTGCTTTTGTCCTATAACCTATAAATATTAATTTTGAGCCCAATCGCCGAAGAAATACCCGAGAAACACCCAATTTTAAATATTACCATTATTATATTTTTTTGCAGGAAAAGTGGTAGGCCACCTCATAGCATATAACGAAACTAACCCAAACATCAAATTTTATCGAAATCGTTAGAGCCGTTTTCGAGAAAATACATTATAACTGGAATCGACCACTACCCTAAGTTGAGGTTAGAATGAAAATTCCGATTTCGCCTCGAGGTGTGAACCCACAGACTACAGATATAAAGTGTGAAGCAAATCCGTCCAGCCGTTTAGGCTGCAATCGCTCATGCAGACAGACAGACAGTCAGACGAACGGACGGAATTGCCGCACTCACTTTTTTGGACTAATGTCAAGTTTGATTAAAATCTCGTAATATCAAGTTTGATTAAAATCTCGAGTTTGAATTTTTTCACGAAACCAATACTTGCCCTATAGGTACATACATATAGGTGCAAGTAAAAAAGTGGTTCTGGCAACTCTATTTATCTGACCGTCTGTATGTACGCTCGACTGCAGACTAAACTTCATATCTGGAATCTGTGGACCCACAATTCGAGGCGACATTGGAATGCTCATCCTAACCTCATAAAGAGTACTTTACTTAAGGCTCTAACTATTTGATAAAATGTCATATTTGGGTTAGTTTGAGAATATGCTAACACATAGCATACTACGCTTTCTGTCTATTTCTCAGTTATTTTTCCAGCAGATAGGCTTTAAATTAATATTTAATTATAACACAAACGCAAAATAAAAAAGTAGTTCTGAAATTTTTTCAAAATCGAAAAAAATGTTTAAGGCAAAATTATATGCCTTGGAACTCTCATTAATTTGCCTAAGAACCATACATAGTCACGCTCATTTTTATAGTAGTTTTAAAAAAAGAAAAAACTTAAGTCTCCCGAATATCCTTCAAATATGGAAAAAGCCACGCTCACTTTCTGAGACCAAGACTTGAGCATTAAGTCGTGCTTTTTATTGTCTTCTGTTTCTTTAGTTTTATATCTTATTACGAACATATGCACATACATATGTACGTATATCGAATTTGATACAAACCTTAAAAACTATTGAACCTCTCGACTGAAAATTTAAGCAAAATTCTAACCGCAAATCACCCAAATTTTCCTATTTCTTGATTTTATTAGTCTCTCTGCTCTTGCGAAATTTTGTTGGAAGTTACAAGAAATATGTCCGTCACTAGCACCTTAATCCAACACAAGCAACATTTCTGTATTACTAAAAGTGGATAGTTACAGTTACTTTCATGGCACAAAAACTTAATAAAATACTTTTCATTAAATTAATGATATATGTATTATTATATATGTACACATTGTTCGTTCTGGGTATACTTTCTGGGAACTGCATGGCGATTAATCGAGAAACTACTGCCTGCCCAAAACATAGAACGTGCCAGTAGCGGAACAATCAAGTTCGTAAGTAGGCTAAAATTGCAAGTGCATGACTGTCTAGTGTCTTATGCCTAGACTAGGTAACATGGGCCAGCAATCCGCGTTACCGAAAATTCTTAAAGCTATGGAAACCGACGCAATGCCTTGGATAAGGACTGATAACACGTTGACGACCTTTGACTATTGTACCCGGACTAAGATTGTTTTCTGGAACGTGAAGACGCACCATAGAACGCCAGATTCCTTTAATAGGAACATGAGTTCATGCGATATAGGCTGATCATATTGGAAGTATGAGTAAGCAACACAATATGGTTAGATTTGGGCAAGTACCAATCCCCAACGCGTAACACTGTATTACTGTACCCTGGACGACCATCCGGAAGCCCCCGTGGATATAGACTGCTTTTAACACCTAAAGCACGCAGAGGTCTAATTTCCTGGCAGCCGCATGGTGATAGGATTTTAACGGCCAGATTCCGGACTAGAGTACATCGCATCACCATTATACAGTGTTACGCCCCCACGGATAGTTCGCCTGAGAAGGAAAAGGAGACCTTCTACAACCAGTTCAGTTGGGAACCGTTTATAATGCAACACCCAACGGCGACATTGTCATTGTGATGGGGGACCTGAATACCAAAGTAGGCAACGACAACGAAGGGCTCAAACATGTTATGGGACGGCACGGACAAGGCAACCGCAATGACAGGGGATCGTAAAAGGCGTTATTGATAGACTGTCAAAAAAAAATATATGTGAAAAAAAAAAAATTGTGAAAAATCTAAAAAACTAACTAGTTAATTATTATCTAATTATAATCTAATTATTATCTACTAGTCTAATTAAAAAGTATCTTTTCCTTGAAGGAAATTAACAAAAAAAAAAAACGCTAGGTGAAAAAAGACAGAGAAATGGGGTCCCCTCCGAGGGGAGAAAAGACCATGAATCTCTCCGATATTTCACGGAGAGAATTTTTAGAAGCCGTAGAAATGGCAAAAAAATACAAAGAGGAAGTGATTGTGATTGAAAATTATAAAATAAAGTGCACAACTGGATCGTACGTACTTGCACCGTAATGCTATAAGTGTGAAATTTTATCAGGATTGAAGTCCAAGTCTTGCTCTTCCCAGTAAACTAGGCGTGGCATTCCGCGTTTCGATGGAATAATAGTCCTAATATTGTAGGAGTTTTCATAAGACATTGTTTTTATAAAAACGCCCTTAAAAAGTGGACGTGGCCATATAGCACCTTTGGGTGAATTATAGAAAATTTTAAGGCCTATTACTTTGCTTAAATAATTGTTTCTCAATTTCTAGTAAAAATTAAAAAAAAAAAAGTTTTATAAAAGTGGGCGTGGCAATTCCAAAATTTGGTACGTCATTATTTTGCACTTGTGTTATAACCTAGAAATATTAGTTTATAGCCCAATCGCCGAACAAATACCCGAGAAAATTACCGTTATTCGAATTTTTCGTGAAAAAAGTGGCATGCCACCTCATAGCATATGCCCAAACATATCAAATTTTATCGAAATCGTTAGAGCCGTTTTCGAGAAAATCCATTTTAACTGAAATCGGCCTTTAGTAAACTACCCTTAATTTTGAGGTTAGAATGAAAAATTCCAATTTCGCCTCTAGGGATTATCCCACACACCACAGATATAAAGTTTGAAGCAAATCCGTCCAGCCGTTTAGGTTCCAGTCGCATATACAGACAGACAGACCGACCGATCGACAGACAGACATCCATTATAGTAATGTCAAGTTTGATTAAAATCTCGAGTTCGATTTTTTTCTCGGAAGCAATACTTGCCCTATAGGTATAGGTGCAAGTAAAAATCCAAGACAGTGAATACAAGTGATATTAATCATAACAACCTGCAGGAAAATCAATTTGCCCTTCTGGTCGTTGACGATGATCAACACATGAGTACTAACGGTAGATCTACGAAACTTACACCACCAACATCTCGTATGCTTCTCCAACAAAAAAATTAAACAAAAGGTCAACAATATGAAACCAGGCAAAATAAAAAGGCGACACAAATAAGACCGCAACGGAGGAAACAGTGGCGGCGAATAAAAAACCACCAACAATAAAGATCTTCAAAGAGGGCAGTAAGGTACTCTCTAAATTACTAAAATGTGAGTTAGGTGTAGATAGTTTTCAAATTAAAGCAATAAATAACAACAAATTGTGCTTAAGTTTAAATAATAAGAATGACTGTAGCAAAGTCAAAGATCTTCTAACAGAAGCAGGTACCGAATATTTTTCGTATACTTTTAAAGATTAAAAGTTACAGTCATTCTTACTCAAGGGTCTCAGCGTTGGTTACAACCCAGAAGAGGTACTTGAAGAGCTAAAAAGAACCAACATCGACAGCTTGAATTTCGTGCGCGCTTTCAGGTACGTTACGGCGAAATCTAGACGGGAAAATAGACCCCTACCCATTATAGCTATCTCCAGATAGCAAATAATAATGCCTAAAGGATATAAAGTATATAGAGGGGCATTTAGTGTCCTTCGAAAAAATCAGGAGGAACGGTATCCTTCAATGTCACCGGTGCCAGAGATTCGGGCATGCTTCTCCGAATTGCAAGATGGTAAGGAGGTGCGTCAAGTGCAAAAATTCGCATGAGCCTGTTGAGTGCCAAGTGCAGAAAGATGCAGGCAAAGAGCAGCTATTTTGTGTTCTTTGCCAGAAACCTGTTCACCCTGTCTCTTGGAGGGGTTGCGAAAGCTATAAGAGACTAGCAGACCGGTTTCTGGCAAAGAAACGGGAAACACAGGAAAGGGTTGCGCATAAAGTCAATATGATCGACAATCATGTTCGGGGAGGGATATCCTTCGCAAACGTGGTAGGGAACAATTCTGGCTCCGGTATTGGTCCAAATATTGTTGGGTCCAAGAGTATTGTACGTCCTGCAAACAACAGTTTGCAAACACAAGTCGACAGCCTGACCAGAACTGTTGCGGATCTCTCGGCGAAAGTGTATACTCTTCTCAACATTCTTACCCGTCAAAATGACTAGACCAAACTCTGCAACCCTAAAAATTGCTGCTCTTAATGTCAACTCTATTATCCGCAATAGTAGGCCCGGTGACCTTCTACGCTTTGTGGTCTATCATAGACCAGACGTACTCTTTTTGCGCGAGACACAACTTAACAATCGACATAACTTACATTTTCAAGACTATGAAATAATACGAACAGATAGGCGCGACTCGATTCGAGGTGGCGGTACGACGATTCTTGTTCGGAAGCCACTGCGTTTCACCACCATCGAACGAAGTGATATTAGAAGTTTCAGCTGTCTTGAGGCAACCATTATTTCGCTGCCTCAAGTGCGAACGGAAGAGGCACCTTCCTAAATCGCTTTATTGAAGAAAACCAGATTGGGTACAAAATGAAATTATATAGCTCAGTTACACCCAGTTTTCCTTCAGGGAATTCCTATCTTGACCTTTGCATTGCGGACCCGCGATTGCAAATCCAAACAATCCATTTTTTAATGTCATCAATGGTCTCCTACAGGGCACAGTTACTGCACCGCTCCTCTTTAACATCTATGTTTCTGAAATGCTACACGGATTGGGTAATTCGATAGCGTTTGTTGACGACGTTGTTCTGTATGCAAGTGGCTCAAAATACGGGATACCCAAAGAGAGCTTTAAGACAATTTTGATAAGCTACAGACATTTTGTTCAGAATGGAAGCTAAAGATCAACCACATGAAATGTCAAATCATGCTGTTCCGCATCCCAGTAGATGCGGTAATTCAGATTTGAGACGAAATTGGAAAAATCTTCGGATAACGAGTTCCAATGATCTCCACATAGAGCCAAAGACCAAAGAAAGTATGCGGATGTATAGAAGCGCACATTCCGGCTTTAGTCTCTAATAAGAGACTATTGGATGCTTCCTTGTGAGGAATCATTTCGCGCGGTCAGCTAGCGTTGCGGAGAACGAGCTCGTTTCGGGCTTGTTTTATCCCAACCCTAAGTTGGAAACACTTGGCGAGTGGTTATATTCTACCTGACGCATTCCTATATCTGGATGCACATGACTACTTATCAGACTCGACGAACGCACCCATTATTTACCATCTTGCTAGAAGGGCGATAGAAACTAACGTTTAGGTTAAGTAGGAGTGGGCCCTGACATGTGATCTTAAGTCCGCCAATAAAATAGTTGAGTGAATTCAATTTGCTTAACTTGTTATTGGCGAACTAAGGATCACATGTCAGGGCCCAATTCCATCCCTAGGTTAAGGTAGGTTAAGTTAGTTTTTAGTTTTTCTTGTATAGGTTAGATTTATAAAAAAGAAAAGATAAGTAAATATAAAAGGTTTAGCCACATTTTCCTTGTAATAGTAACAAAAACAATAAGACAAATAAAAAAAAAAAAGTAATTGTTAGAATTAAGTACCTCAAAAAAAGTATAATAATAGTATAAGTATTGAGAACCCTTGAGGTCATTTACTTTAAGTTATAAATAAGGTCGTAATTTTTAGGTTTATTTAAGCAACTATAATGTATAATAGTGTTTAAGTGGATAAATAAACAGTAGAAAAAACCTCAATGACAACGCCGATGGATTTGTTGACTTTTGCAACGCAAATCATCTTGTCTTAGGTGGCACCATGTTTGAGCACAAAGCCTCCCGTAAAATTAGTTGGGTGTCAACTGACAGGCTAGCAACCTCCAACCAAATTGACCATTTTGCCATCAGTCGGCGCTTCAGAAGTAGTTTTCTAAACATCCGAAACAGACGCACAGGATACATGGATCACCAAGGAGCTGTACGCGACACCCAGTTAAAGGCTTAGACGGTTCATTGCTCATATCGGATGAGGATCAACTTAAGAGATGGAAGGAGCATTTTGCTTCGGTTCTGAACCGAGTATTCGCCAGCAATACGTACCCAAGTCAGACGGAAGAAAATTCCCGAATTCGCACCACAACCTCCAGTAAGGATGAGATTATCACCGCGATCAAAGCACTGAAAACTAATAATGCTTTAAGAGCAGCACCAACTGCATCGGCAGAGCTGCCCACTTGTCGGAAGAACATGGGAAGCCGAGAATTTTCCGGATGAGTGGAAGAAGGGAATGATTGTCAAGCTCCCTAAAAAGGCAATCTAGAGGCAGTGCGAAAACTGGAGGGGTATCAGCTGCCTGCTGTGGCCACGATAATGTCTAGAATCCTCCTCGAGCGAATCAATGTACACCTTAAAAACACACGACACGCCGAACATGCCGATTTCCGCTCTGGATCCTCCTGTTTCGACCACAGCAACACCCTGCAGATCATTATCGAGCAATGTGTTCATCGACTTTGAAAAGGCGTTTGATAATGTCAATGGGGAATTTATTTGGCGTGCCTTGCGCAGGAGAGCCATTCCTGATAAATTAATAGCAATTATCAATTATCATATGACAAGTCCACATGTCACGTTTTGCACAGATGAAGGCTGTCTGAGGAATACATACATTCAATACTATGTTTATTGGTGGTTAGCGATGTGCTAAATGCGGCCTTATCAACAGGAAATAGAGGAATTCGATGGACTCTTACATCTGAACTCAAACACCTAGACTACGCCGACGATGTGTGCCTACTGTCTCACAGAATAATGGACCTTCTCCAAATGACAGCAAATGTGAAGAGGGAAGCAGACGTCGTTGGGCTAAAAATTAACTCGGCAAAAACAAAATCAGCCTAGAACCGAACTCATCAAATCATATATGCATTGCTGGACAAACGGTCGAGAGAGTAAAGAGTTTCCAATACCTTGGGAGTACTGTCTCAACCGATTGCGGAACCGAACTGGATATAGCCACCCGAATAGGCAAAGCAAAATCTGCGTTTGCGATGCTATCCAAGTAATGCGATTAGCTTAACCATCAAGCTACGACTGTTCGTCGATAGGTGCCTACGATATATCTTTAGGATTTCCTGCTTTTAGGATTTTCCAACTTTATCAGAGAACGGCCCATGAAGCTATTGGCACAACCATATGACGACGAAAGTGGCGCGTAGGAATTGTCGAGGCCCTAGGACCCACAAGTGGATACAGGACATAAGTCAATGTGCACTGGGATGGGTGACTAAGTACTTATGCTATATGATATATGTAAATGGGAAACTGTATTTGGCGGGATGTGTAAAAAATGTGATAAATAATGCAATGGGAACGTTTGATAGGGTGTGATTGTAATTCCTAAAAATTATCTACAATACGTACCTTAAAGTTCTCTATCAATTTGGTTCAAATAGGGCCTCATGTACAGAGGTATGGGATATTGTAATTATAAGAACTATAAACTTGTTTTTTTTATTAAAAAAAAAACACCAATTACGTCTATAACTCAAATTGGAAAACAATTATATGTACATAAGTAATCTCGAGTGCTTTGATCTAGTGCTAAAATAGGATCAGATCGTCACTTTGCCAGAAATAATCGTAGACAAACCCATACTATTCTATATAAACTAGCCGATAGAGTAATAGATCCCTACTTCTGGTGAAACAGAAATACACGTACCGTAAACATCATGTTATATTATTTGTTAGAAAAAATATACTCCAAGTACACATATACATTTGTATGCGTATACAGGGTATCCAGGGTATTTGTATAACAGGGGAAGCCTTTTCTCCCTCCATTTCAAGTTATGACCACATTAAATTGTACAACTTTTGATCTATTATAGCTACATACAAGTTAAAAAGTAATCGTTATTTCTGAAGTTGTGCTTCCAAACGACCGACTTTTAAATATACAAAAAAAAAACTATTATAAAACATCTTATGAGAGTGATGTCAAATTTGTTATGATCTAAAAAAATACATACCGTAAATAGAGAGTTAAGTCCCCAAATAACATCCTTTAATTTTCTCGTAGGTGCCCATCCAAGTCCATCAATGGAGTTTTGTCTTAAAAGGGAGAGGCAAATGTCCCCAGATACTGATATATTTGGATGCCAAAGCTTAGTCACACATTTTACGTTGGGAGGCTTGAAAGTGGTAAAAATAAAATGATAACAATTAAGCTGTTAATAAGCAATTCATAAATATTTTTTGTATGTAAATAAATGTGCACGTATACATGTATTTTATATGCATACATACTGTCATATATATATTTCTTTTAAACAAAGTTACAATGTACTTGTATTTTCGCACTTATTCTTTTGTTGCGGAATGTAATTGTCCCAAACCTATGGGTATGCTATTATTTATGGTTTTCACCGATCTTAATGATATGAAATAGTATCTAACAATTCGCTGTAATGGCATGGTCAATTTTACAAAAGCACCAGAATGATTATGCAGGAGTTACTCAAATATTATTCTAAGTAGCATTAATGTAAGAAGAAACTAAACAAGTTTTCGAAATGGAATTGGGCTTGTTTTATCAGGGAACCCAGTCATAGTAAAATCTTTGTCGATAAAATTGGTCACTCAAGTTAGTAAATGCTCTTCTAAGTAGTTGGTGTTGGTTAAGAAAGAATATTGAGGTGGTCCATATAGTAATCGTTGCCACAAGTTGTTGTATCCACTTGAAAAACGAAACACTACCCAATTCAATTGAAATATTTATGGATTGTACCAAAAATATCCTTTCGTGATATGTATGTATGTACATATGTAAATTTATTATATGTCCAGATTAAAACAAACTATGTAATTAACTCAACCAACAAACAATATTAAGCTGCAGATACCTACTGATAAATCACTATAATTATTTTGTTTCGGTAAGGGTCATGCGCTAATAAGTGAATTCATTGTGAATAGATGAAAGCATGACATATAACTGCAGTATCAAAAAATCTATCTAATCTTATTTATATGTAACTCAATATTTTTGCAATATCTTGACTTCTACCTAACCAACAAAAAAATGTGATCATATTCTCTCTCTCTCAGTTTTAACCAATGGAAAATTCAATTCAAACGATATAGCTCTCACGTATGAATTCCACACTGTATTTGAATGTAAAATCGAGGAAGATCTTGAAATTTTAAGATCGTGCTTTACTTCGCATAAATTAATTATTAGTGAAAAAATGAAATTGATGTCTTTCAAGATATCTGGAAATACTCTTCATGATTATAACCTCCATTCACTCTCATGACTGCAAACAATTTTCATTACCTGTTCATAAGTGTGGCCAAAATAATTTTATATCTAACATGCAGTGTTCCGAAATTTCTTTAAAATTGAATCGGTGCAACAATTTTAATACATAGGCATTGTAATTGATAATAATCTAAATTGGAATGACCATATTCATCGTTGAAATTATATATGAGGTTATTCACACGTACAATGTATCTTATAAAACCGTTTTGCTCAAAAAAAGTCTTAGCTTCTATTTACTATGGCCTAACACACTCCAAGCTTCAATACGGTATCATAAGCTGGGGTAGCTCGTACTCTAATACTTACAACGTACTTACAACCAATGCGACATTTATATGTATTATAAGTATTAAGAGAGTCTTTTAAACAGAGATGTTCCGAGCAGGAATTCTCTAATGAACAATCTACGTATAATTAATATGAGTAAAGTCAATGTTCCGCTTGCACACAAAACACATTTTGCACATTTTTGTATAAAAATTCAGCTCCAAAATTGTTTAATAATTTGCCATTGCATATAAGAAAAACTCTACGCTTTTCTTCGTTCATTAAAAAAGTTAAAGATTGGTTATTACTAAATAAGCAATGATTGATGTTACCCCACATCAGATGTAAATTGAATGTAAAATAGCCTTTATGTGTCATTCACCAATATCTATTCAAGTTAAAGGATGAATACTGTTAGTCCACTTTTTCTTTCTTATATGAACTAAAAATTTTTTTTTGTTAAATAGCTTTTAAGTTAAAAATGAATAAAATAACTACTACTACCACTTACTTATAATACTACTATTAATTACTAATACTACTACTACTAATTACTAATACTAATACAACTACTACTTACTAATACTACTACTACAACTACCAATCCAAAAGCATGTGCGCACCAATAAAACGCTGCATAGCAAGAAAAAAAACATTTCCATGACAACAGTTGTATTCTACTGTGTTGCCAAGTAAAAGGGCCTAGATTCTCACAACCATTTTTGCTGTTCTTGCTGTGCGTGTTATATTTTTTACACGAATTGAAGGGGCTTACTGTTTAATGGAGTGTCCGAAGAGCAATTTGTTATTTGAGAAGCTTTCTCAGGACAGTTGTACTCTCGGATGTTTGTCAGACGCTCGCGAGACGGGGCCGTGAAAAACTTTTAGGTGTTCCGACTGGGATTCGAACCTCGAACCCCTTGCTCCATAGTCCAACGCACTAACCACTGATCCACGCCCACGCATATTAATATGAAAATAAAGTCTTTTTGTTAAGGTGGCTGTTTTGGCATTTTTGACCAAAAACGTATGCCATCTTGTAGGGTTCTAAGAGACTAGCGGTAATATAAAATTTAATAGAAATCTTTGGAGCCGTTTTCGAGACAATCCAATTTTAATTTTAAAATGATTTGATTTTAATTTGGCCTTAATTTTGAGGTCAGAAAGAAAAATTCCGATTTCGCCTTTAGCGATTATCCCACAAACCCTATACAGACAGACAGACAGACAGACCGTATTGGCAGACCTCCTTTTTTTGACTCCTCTGTCAGAGTAATGTCAAGTTTGATTAAAATCTCGAGTTTCAAATTTTTCACGGATACAATACTTGCCCTAGTGGCGACGCGTGAGTAAAAATTGTAGGCGTTCAATTCATAAAATTCAATAGTTTTATTTCTTGTTCTTTTTGTTTTTAATGCATATGATTTTCCGCTGAAAATATAATCAACTTTGAGATGATTTTCCTTTTCAAAACTCCATCTAAAATAAAAACTCAAAATAAACTTAATTCAGCACGAATAGAACGTAAAGATAACAAAATTACTCAACTTTTGTTTTTACTATCCCCAGAAGACCACACATATAAATTTTCAATATCCGCATGTGAGTATGTATTGAGCAAATCTCACTCCTTTTCCTTGATTTCGTTCAAAGCTACATTTTGTTTCCAACTCAACTGAACGAGTCGAATGAAAAGCAGAGCATTGTTGTTGCAGGTTAGTATTTTGTTCTGCTATGAATTACGATTTCGCTCAAGTGCACGAGTTGGGAAATACACTGAGAAATTGACTGGAGTTAGGACTTACGGGACAAGTGTAAACACATTTTGTGGGTTGATGTCGGTTAAGAATATTACAAAAACGAAAATATTGTTCTCCGAAAGTTAGGCGTTCATGAACGAAATGAACAATAGGACGCGTCGCCACTGCCTATAGGTATAACCACACATACATAAGTCCAAATATTATTGTATTGCGTTCATACGAATGTCTATCACTCCATGAACTGTATGTCAGCAACACAAAAGCAAGCAGCGCTAAGTGACCAATAGCTGATTTTTTTTGTTTTTTGTGATTAATATTATTGACTATATTAAAGCCAAATATCCAATTGCAAGGTTGTGACAATTGCAAACTTGAAATTTATGAGGTAGGTCAAGAACTTCTTGTTATGAGTAGCATTGAACTCTTGGAAAAATTGCTTAAGGCGCGCTGGTGTTCTAATTTTTGATGCGGTTGCAAAACTTGGGTATTAAATTCTGAACCAATGGCTTCAAAGTATATTGCGTGATTGAATTTAAATCTGGTGATCAGATGTTCTTCGCCTTTGGATACGTATTATAGTTACTGGGTCTAGTGTTTGACTTTTTATTAACTGTTTATCTTGATCTTCCGGTGGTGTATGATTTCTGACTTCGTTATCAACTACTACTTTCACTACTCGTACTGCATGATCGTTACCCTAATACGTCTTGATGATCCTGACCAGCTGCCATAGATGTGGACGAATATTATCTTTATAATGACCATGTCTCCCAACTTGATGTTCTTGAAGGATTCCATTTCCATTCCATTTAGATATTCATGTGATCATCGCTTCCAAAACTTGTACTTGAGATGTGAGACTAACTTCCATCTTATCAAAAGCGTATGCTTCATTTGGATTGCACTTGTATAGGTTTGAACGGTGAGGAGTTCGCCGATCGGGAAGTGTTCCGGTATTAATGCAGTTAGATCGTGGAAATCTGTTGAAAGTGGTGTTAGTGGTCATGAAAGAAGATGGCTTCGATTCCTACTAATACCTTTTCTAATTCTTCATACGTCCGAGAAGCAGTTGATACACTCCTCTTTAACAAGTGTTTTGTAGACTTCACAGCTGGTTCCCAGAGCTTTCCAAAATGGGGAGCCCTGGGAGAAATAGAGCTAAATTGTATAGCGTTATTGTTGCATTCTTTTATAGTAGTTGTGCGCGCCTGTTCTGAGTAGATTGTGTTTTCAAATTCTGACATTTGATTATTTGCCACTATGACATTTGTTGCATCATCGCAGTATAACTGTTAACAGAGCCCTCTGCGACCGTTTTGGTCGTTAGATCGCTTACAAGTTCTATATGCAACAGAATATTGGCAGAGAAGCCTTTTGAGGTTGTTTGCCGCGAATTTTGGTATGGATCTAGAATGGTCCGCAGTAATCGACTCCTAAATTTATAAAGGGCCTTGCTGGTGTAATTCTGAGTGATGGTAAACTTCCCTTTACTTTTTGAAGTAATTGTGGCATGGCTTTAGTGCGTTTCACGCAGTAGTGTACTATCAACCGTGTCATTATTTTGCCATTAATTGGCCAAAATATATGAGTTATATGGGCTAACAGTGCCTGGGTGCCACAATGCCTATGCTTTTCGTGAACTTCCTGCATTAATAGTTATACTAACGGATTATTGGACGGTATTAGCATTGGATGTTTGGCATCAAACGGAAGTGTTCCCGACTCTAATCGACCTCCAACTTGAATAATTCCCTGATCATGTAGAAATCGATCGAGGCTGGGGAAATGACTTATTTTCTTCGGTTCTTTGTAAGTCTGCAGAACACTAATTTCCTTTTTAAAATCGAATACCTGCATTGCTCGAACTATCACCACGAGGCTTCTAGTTCTTTGACAGTATATAGTGTCCTCTCTTGTCGTCAATCCTTGGGTGTTCTGGCATTATTACAGAAATGTAGGATGTATTCAATTATTCTCTGCAGCGTTTTGAATAAATTGCTATGGTTAATTTTATAGATAAATCGTGATAAAAGATCAGATGGATTAAAATCAGACATTATGAATTTTCATTGACTTTTATTTGAATTATGGAAATGCGATTAGCTACAAATGTTTGCAAGAGGAACTGCGTGTGTATCCATGACAACATCGAGATAACTTCAGATTGCTCAACTGGAGTAGACTCTTACTGAAGGCCATCCATTGTGTGCATCTCCATTAATAAAGCAGCGTCCCAGTCTAATTTGGAGATCCACAACAAGAGTTTTGACAGCCCCTTCATTTTGATCGTTCAGAAAATTTTCCATGTCACAATCTTTCTTTGGTATATTTGCAAAGAGTTCATTTTCGCAGATGCATTGTCAGATGTCCATTCTCAAGGTAACCCTTCCTTTACTTTTGGAAGTGTGCAAACGGTTCGATGACAATAAGTCACCTGGATTGGATGGGATACCCAACAAGGCCCTTAAGTTAGCCATAAAAACAAACACGGAACCATTTCTAGAAATGTATAATAAGTGTCTAACCGAAGGGGTCTTTCCAGACCAGTGGAAGAAACAACGTCTGGTGCTGCTGCCCAAAGGGAAAAAACCGCCAGATGAGCCCTCGTCATACCGTCCCATATGCCTGTTAGACACAATGGGTAAAATATTGGAGAAAATTATATGCAAACGACTGGAGGTGGCAATATATGAAGCCGGGGGACTTTCAAACGAACAGTATGGATTTAGACAAGCCTGTTCTACAATCGATGCTACATGGAGGGTAACCACAATCCTGGAAGATGCTATCCAGGGCAGAAGATGGAGAGGAGGCGCAAAGAAATACGGTGCTGTAATAACACTGGACGTCAAAAATGCGTTCAATTCTGCAAACTGGGGACATATTTTGTACTCACTTAGAGAAATGATGGTACCAGGGTTCCTAATCAAAATAATAATCAATTATTTCGAGAAACGGTACCTGTTTTACGATACCGACGACGGGGTAAAACAGTACCACATATCTGGCGGAGTACCACAAGGATCGGTACTAGGTCCTATCTTGTGGAACCTTATGTATGATAAGGTGCTGAGGCTTGAAATCCCCAACGAGGCAAAAATCATAGGCTTTGCCGATGACATCGCAATCGTAGTGACAGAAAAACACCTGGAAGAAATAGAGGACATTGGAAATGAATGTATCCGAAAAGTGAGACGGTGGATGACAGCAGTCGGTTTAGAACTCGCTGAACATAAAACGGAAGCAGTACTAGTAAGCAGCCGCAAGAAAAGAGAAGCAATCACCATCAGGGTAGACAACCAAAATATAACGCCAAAACCGGTGATCAGATACCTAGGTGTGATGATTGACGCTAGGCTAGCTTACAAGGAACACCTTGAAATAACGTGCGACAAAGCTGCTCGGGTGTGTACTGCCTTATCCAAAATAATGACAAACATTGGAGGACCCAGACAACCAAGGAGACTAATTTTGTCAAGAGTGGCGCAGTTAATAATAATGTATGCGGCACCAATATAGGCAAAGGCAGTGAAAATTAAGTCCCACTCAAGAAGAGTTAATTCCGTCAACAGACTGTGCGCGCTGAGAGTATGTTGCGCTTTTCGGACGGTATCCGATGATGCTATATGTGTTATTGCGGGAATGCTACCAGCGGATATCTTGGCTATTGACCTACAGAGGACCTACGACGCCAAAATCCAGGAACCCCTTGCTCCAGTCAAAGATATTAAACTGCCAGAAAGACAGCGAAGCATGAGAACATGGCAGGAAAGATGGAATCAGTCAACGAAGGGAAGATGGACCCATCGACTTATACCGGATATACATAAATGGATGGACGGAGAAGTAGATTTTTATCTTACTCAGTTCTTAACCGGACACGGCTGCTTCAGAGCGTATCTAAACAGGTTTGGGCTTGATCAATCTCCAAATTGCTCAAACTGTGGAGAGGCCAGAGAGGATGCAGAGCATGTGCTCTTTCAGTATCCATATTTTCGCTTAGAACGTAGAGGTCTTGAGGAAATAATTGGAGAAATACCAACTCCGGAGAACATTGTAAACCATATGTTGACATCGAACGCAGTATGGAATACTGTGAAACAAACAGCAGCGGTGATCATAAAGGAACTTCGGCGGCTGGAAAGGCTCAGGGAGAGCAACCAAACCCAAACGGAAGCCCCCTCAGAACAAGAAACGTCGAACAGGTTAAGAAGAGCATAAAGTTCTAACCAGACCCGCGAAGTAATACTTAACGGTAGTTCCGCGGGGAGAGTGGTTGAAGTGTGTAGGGTGTGGGTTAGTACGTAGGCGTATCCCTGGCATCGAGTATTCAGGTTTGCGAATCGTGCATGCCAGTAGCCCGGGTTACAGGTATCTTTAGAAAATTACACATCCGTTGGCGCAACCAAAAAAAAAAAAAAAAGGTAACCCTTAAGCTCCTCTTGCGCAGAGCTTTACTTAGGTCGTTGATCCCCGTTAAGATATCATCGATGTAAATATCTTGTTATATAATGGTTGCTGCCAGTGTGTCTATTTGTCAATCGTGTCAAACCTTGGATACATCTTTTCGCTGAATAAGATGCAGCTTTGGCACCATACGTCACAGTATTAAGTTGGTATACTTTGAGCGGTTGATCCGGTGAGTCTCTGTAAATGACATGCTGGAACTGTATGCTTGATACATACATATATCAGCAGTGAAAACATACGTAGGAACTCTAAAGCGCAGAATAATGGAGAGTATGTCGTTGATCATACATGGTCCTCAGGCAAATTAAAAAAAATGCATGGCCTATAAATTAACAATTAAGAATTTTTTCCGATTTCTGCTCAAAATTTTGCAAAAAATGTTTATTATTTTTAAGTGAACGTAGCAATTCCAAAGTTTGGTACCCCACTACTATGTATTTAACCCAATCGGCGAAGAAATACCCGAGAAGCAGCTGAATATTATATGCAAATTGTCCGCGCAAAACGTGGAGTGCTATCTTAACACCCAAACTAACACAAATATCAAATTTTATCAAAATCGTTTTCGACAAAATTCATTTAACTAAAGTCGCAATTAAGTACGCAATTAAGTTCAATTTCGCCTCAAGGTGTGAACCTACAATACAAATGTGAAGTTTAAATCCGTCCGGTCGATTATGCTGCAGGCATAGAGACAGACAGACGAAATTGCTGGACCCACTTTATTGGACTTCTAATGTAATGTCAAGTTTAATTAAAATTTCGAGTTGAAATTTTTTTACATATCCAATAATTCCCCTAGAGGTATATGTACATACATATGTAGATTCAAGTAAAAATTATTGCACTAAAATACTTCCAAAAACAACCTCTCAACTGGTAATTTATACAAAATCGAACGCCAAGTTTAGACAATTAGTTAAAGTAAGCAAATCTAAAAGCTTTTCGGAAATTACTTTTAAGATTAACATTGAATTGAACATTATAATGAATTGAACACATTTATCATGATTGGGATAAAAATCGTTAATTTTGGTTGGTTTTATAGTGGCTTGTGATTTTGAGACATAGAAAATGTGGACAAAAACATAAATTATTTTAAATTGTGTGTGACGGTTAATCGACTCACGGATAATCGGAGGTGTACTGTACTATCATGCACCTGTTAAAAATAGCAAATTTTTAACTTTAAATTTTTAAATGCTCTAGAAAAGACACATTTCTTCAACGAATTAATAAAAAAAAAGGGTAACACCCGAAGAAATTTTCCATCCCTACATCTCTTGATGTTAAAAAATCTCGTGCTTATTGGCCTTTACAATAGTATCCTTAATAACTATGTTACTCCTCAAGCCCGGAAATCGGCCACAATTATACCTATACCAAAACCAAACAAAGATAAAAAATAAAATTGGCAGATACCGCCTCATCTCTTTTACGCCATGTTTATCTAAAATAATGGAAAAGATAATTGCGAAAAGTTTGTTGTGGGTTTGCCGAAAGGACGAACTAATAAGCCCTACTCAAGTGGCGTGGTCTCCTTCATATCGACTATTCTATATCTAAGGTTCTGTCAGCTAAAAAACGTATTTCACTCTTCTCCCTTGATTTCGAAAAAGCATTCGACAGAATTGGCCTTCACATAATATTAAACAAACTTATAAAATGAGGTGTTGGAAGAAGGATATACGGTTACATAAAATCTTTTTTAATTAATAGAAAACTCGGGGTCAAATCCAATAATGTCTACTCCTCTTAGTAGTACTCTTCATAATTGAATTTTATGAAGTAAACACAATTCTATTTAAGAAATGCCTAGCTGCGTGCACTAATAGTGAAAAATATTTAGCATAAAAAACAACGTACATACATACATATAAGCTCCCTTTGAAATATAACGAGAATGTTAATTTGAAGCAAAATTGATTATGAAAACTGTTCTAAGTCCGCCTTAAATATAATATAACCCATTTACTACATAGCAAAAGCATAAACGCCTTTCCAACTACTCCTAAAAAATGTACTATTCCCCAAAAAAATCGATAAACGAGAGCGTCTTATTTCTCCATGTTATCCACCATGCTTCATTAAATCAGAATGAGTAACATAGACCTTTTTTCATTAACAACCCTTTTTCAAGTATCACATTCGATTAAAGATCCGACGGGAAGTTTATCTTAACCCATGGCTCGAAGACACCGGAAACTACAACATTTGCGTAATCCATGAAAACGAATCTATTATAAGCATCGGTATTTTTCCAGAGTTTTCATCGATTTTCACAACAGAACGGTTGCTTGAAGTATGGGGCAACCAAGGCAGTAAGTAGTTTTGGAGAAAAACACATTAGGTCTGTTCCCGTACTTTCTGCACCAAAGTTCACAGATTGTCCAATTTCTAAGAGGGGGGATTAAAAACTTCATAAATTTGTCTAAAGAAATTTCTTGGGCTGAAATTCACAGATAGGGGAAATTGCTTACTCTCTCGTGAGCGCTCTCTTCAGTGAAAAACTACGAAATTTTGGCGGGAACAGGTAGTTTTTCACAGTTTTGGACAGTACGGGAACAGACCTATTATATGTTCCGATAGCATATCCGTTATTAATTCAATAAATAACTGCAACAACAACGCAGACCTCATATCGGTAATCAGAAATCAACTCATCAAATCGAAAAATAGTATAAGACTAATGTCTTAATCTCTTCTCTCTGAAGAGCCGGCTAAAATGAGTAACGATGAGGAGTAAACCCCATAACCAAATCCCTAATCAAAGGTGGAACAGTCTACTCCAATGGATGCATGGATAAGAGGGTTCTTAGTCACAAGTATGCGGACTCCGAATGTCTGGCGCCAAGGTTTCAAATCAACCTTTCTTTTGCATAATGGGCTCTGTCATAGGCGACATCCTTTCCTGGAGACTCATGGGTTCTGCCAACAGAACAAAAAAGATCCGTGGATCACTAAAGTAGAAATGGTACGAACAACGTGTGTCGTACGACCGGCACTGTGGCCGGTTCTATCCGTCCGGTACTGTTTGTCGAAGAAGAAAGGACCCTAAAAAAGCCCAACTACTCAGACAAGCTACAGGCGAAGCTGCATCACACTAAGGGCGTGTCCGCTACACTTACCAAGCGGTTCGCCGATGAAGATGGAACCCTTGGGTTATCAACGGACAAATCAAAGGTGTACGGAAAAAGACAAGTAAGTTAATTTACAAATGCTGGGAGTTATAGCCAAGTGCAGAATTCTTAATCAGCAAAAATATTAACTTTCTTTCTACTCCAGAATTCATGACAAGAGACCTACTGACACTAGTAGTAGAGGTTCCGACCGAGAGGGGAAAATCGTACGTGGGTCGGCATACTTCTCCGGCGACGACGACAACATTCCAGGAGCTAATACGGCACTCCCAGAAAAGCTACCTAAACTATATCATAGGTTGCGATACCAATGCGCATCATGAGATCTGGGGTGGTAGTGGGATCAATAGAAGGGGTGAGTGTCATTTTGAATATCTTGTTAGTATTTACGTAGATATTTGAATAAAGGGTCTGGAATGGAATTTGTATCGGTGACTTTCCTCTCAAAATTAAATATGCTAATCCCATCTATTGCGTCCAAATGGAACCGAAATGAAGCTACATATCAATTAAATGATGTGTTGCTTACTTCCTATCACAGCTAGCTGTGTCCCTTAAACCAGCCTGTGCAAACGTAAGGTTCCCAGGTGGAATGACCAGCTTGCTAAGGATAGAAAGAAAGTTAGAAAACTCTTCAACACAGCCAAACGCACGAAGAGTTGGGATAAATATAGGTTCGCTCTCACAGAGTACAAATTAGAATTAAGACGATCTAAACATGTTATATGGAGAATAGAGACACGAATCCATAAAGCACTCATTAAAGATGACGCTTATAATGTAGGTTTACTTAAGTGTCAGCTACACGCAGGACCGAATGGATACACTTTGAACCCTCCTTCAGGTTCACTTCCTAGGTTCGATTGCTCGTGCATTTTACACAAACGCCAACGCATCTGATCATAGGCTCTAAATCGCCAGTAGAGTTAACAGTTTATCTGGAAAAATATTCAGTTCGGATATACTACCAAATTGTAGTATGGAAACGTTCATGCAAAAAATTCTATATAGAATGGAGTATGGAAAAATAAAGTACGCGACTGGGTCGTACGTACTTGCACCGTAATGCTATAAGTGTAAAATTTTATCAGGATTGAAGTCCAAGTCTTGCTCTTCCCAGTAAAGTAGGCGTGGCATTCCGCGTTTCGATGGAATAATAGTCATAACATTGTAGGAGTTTACTCAATGTTTTGTTTTTATAAAAACGTCCTTAAAAAGTGGGCGCGGCCAGATACGGTGTTTAAGTGAATTATAGAAAATTTTAAGGTCTTTTACTTTGCTTAAATAATTTTTATTCAATTTCTAGTAAAAATTTTTTTATAAAAGTGATCGTGGTAATTCCAAAAGTTGTTACTCCATTATTTTGGATTTGTCTTATAAGCTGGAAGTATTAATTTTTAGCCCAATCGCCGAACAAATACCCGAGAAACAGCTGATTTTCAATATTACCGTTATTCGAATTTTTCGCGAAAAACGTGGTACGCCACCTCATAGCATGTATCCAAACTAACCCAAATATCAAATTTTATCGAAATCATTAAAGCCGTTTTCGAGAAAATCCATTTTAACTGAAATCGGGCTTAAGTAAACTTCCCTTAATTGTTAGAATGAAAATTCCAATTTCGCCTCTAGGGATTATCCCACAGACCACAGATATGAAATTTGAAGCAAATCCGTCTAGCCGTTAAGGCTGCAGTCCCATATACAGACAGACAGACGGAATTGAAAGAACCACTTTTTTGAACTTCTTCATCATAGTAATGTCAAGTTTGATTAAATCTAGAGTTCGATTTTTTTCACGAATGCAATACTTGCCCTATAGGTATAGGTGCAAGTAAAACACCTGATTGTTGAAAGGATAAGCATCAATAAAAAGGCTGCTAAAAAAAAACAAACATGATGGATAACTTAAAAATCCTGGTATGTAATGCTAATGATATCGAGAATTAGAAAGAAGAATTTCAAGTAGTTCTTGACATGAACCAAATAGATATATGTCTTGTCTCAGACACACTTCAAATTCCAAACAAACTCTAAACTGCAAGGGTACGAGTTATATTATTCCCCTCATCCCCATAATTCGGCAAAGTGCGGAGCTCCAGTTATAGTAAAGAATACAATCGATCACGGAATCAAGGAATATCCATAAATATAAATATATATATTATATGTAAATATAAAAACGAAAAGTGGAAGAGTAATATCAGTTGCATAAATCTACCTTAAGACTTATAGGTGGAGATTTGAATGCAAAAAAAAAGTATTGGGGATCTAGATTGACAAACACAAGAGGAAGAGAACTATATGAAGTAATAAAAGAATTTAGCAGCAAATATTACTTCCTACATATTGGCAAACAGATAGGAAGAAAACCCCGGATCTTGCCGACTTTTTAGTTACAAAGAATATCTCGTCAATACTATCAAAGTTGTTGGCCCAGATCTTGATTCAGTTCATTCCACAATAATTGAATTGAATTGAAATGAAAGAAAATAGCCCACGACTAGCCAATAAGCTAAAATTCAACACAACTCATATCGAAGAGAAATATTTGATAAAATTGCGGAAAAGAGAAGAGCTCGAAAACGTTGGCAACAAACAAGGGCGCCCAGCGACAATATAAAACTGAATAATCTAAACAGCAATCTTAAAAGATCAATAAGAGAATTTAAAAATTAGTCTCTTAAAAAATACGTTACGAATCTTACGAATGATCCTAGTACTGAATACTCACTCTGGAAAGCAAATAAGAAAATTAAAAGGCCAATTGCACACATTCGCCAGTTAAAAACAGAGAAGGTAACTGGGCAAAAATTAACCAAGAAAAAGCGAATTTATTTGCTAAATATCTTGAAGGCGTCTTGCGACCATATGAAGATAAAGACTGTCAAGAAACGGGAGAGTTTTGCAAAGAGGTGAGACGTATTCAACCGGTAACAGTGAAAGAAATTGCCAAAGAAATAAAAAAAGGACATTAATTTTAAAAAACCCCCGGGATTTGATTTGATATCAGGGGAAATCATAAAACAACTTCCAAAAAAAGGCATAATGAAACTAGCACAGATTATGAATGCTGCATTCAGTATAAGGTATGTATTGCATGCGGAAAGTCACGGAAATAATTATGATACCGAAGCCAGGCCATCCCAAACCATCAATTTCATTTTAGAAATAAGCACTCTACGATTGATCAGGTGCATAGAATAACTGATAAAATCGAAAAAGATATGCTCTGCTATCTTTATCGATATAGCACAAGCTTTGATAAAGTATGGCGCAATGAACTGATCCATAAATTGCAAAAGCATCTGCTAAAGCAATACTCCGAAATTCTAGTCTTATATATAATTTTTAGAATTAAACAAGGTAATGATGACTCCTCATTGAGAAAAATAGAGATTGGTGTACCAAAAGGCAGCGTTTTAGGCCTTTTTTTTATATCTCTTATACACTAATGATTTGCATAATAATGATGAGACAACTGTAGCAACATTCGCAGATGATACTGCTGTTCTTGCTGTGGGAGAAACTATCGAAGTAGCGACGAAGGCAGTGAATAGTACTTCAGAGTGGACTACAAAGTGGCAAATTAAATTAAATGATCTAAAGTCGGTTCATATCGACTTTATGAATAAAAATACTCAACACATTCCAGTATGTATAAACAATACTGAAGTAGAATACGCAAACACAGCCAAATATCTAGGCATGACACTAGATGCAAAACTGCGCTGGAAACCGCATGTAAAGAAGAAAAGAGAAGAACTGAATCTGAGTTATAGTAAAATGTATTCAGAAAAGACAGAGCTATTAAGAACTAACAACCAGACTAGAAGATTGAGAGGAGTTAACCCCCTTGATCTAAATTTAAAAAAATTTATGAAAGACAAATTGCAAGAAGGCGGTACCGCAAGGTAAGGGAAAAGGGAGAATTGGGTAGAAATCTAAAAAAAAATGTTATGGAGCAAGATGCTCGAGCTACGAATCCCAGTCGAAACACCTAAAAGTGTTTTCGCGGCCCCACCCCTCATCACGAGCGTGTGACAACCATCCGAGAGTACAACTGACATGAGAAAGCTTCTCAAAATAACTAATTGCCCTTCGGACACGGCAATAAACAGTATAGCTCTTCCATTCGTGCAAAGAATAAAAAATATAATACGCACAACACGAATGGTTGTGAGAAGCTAGGCCCTGGGTCCCATCGACATGTTGTGCCAAACAACATTTCCAGCGCCATGCAAGGTGCTTTGATACATGTTCTAGAATGGTGTACTCACTACCATCATGGACTATCCATTAATTCTAGCAAAACCATTCTAGTGCTTTTTACTCAAAGAAGAATAGTCAATCTGGGACCTATCACCATAAAAGGCACCACTTTAGTTTATTCCAAAAGACGGCTGCTAGATGCGCTATTAATTTGCAACTACAATACAAGTATGTATAAGGTGACCATGTGAGACAGCTGAAAATTCTTGACTCAATGCCACAAAGAGACATGTTTTGCACTATCCCCGACATTATGGTCAGGGAATACTGTTTCGGTAGTGGTGTTCCGGCACTGGACCCTAGAGGTTTGATCTGGTTCCCTGACAACAAATCTGCAGATGAACTAGCTAGGGCTGGTTCAGGATTTGCGTTCTTAGGACCTAAACCTTATTGTGCTGTCAACTGGGCTGCCGGCACAGCGCTGATTAATGAATGGGAACAAAAACTTCGTCTAACCTACTGAGAAAATATCCCGGGGTTAAGACAGTCCAAAAGATAAATCAAGTATTATTCCTACAAAGAAATTCGTAGCTTAGATAAGGATAGTATTAGAAATCTGGAGAGCTTTCTAACAGGTCACTCTAGCGTGAACTATCACCTCAACAAACAAAATCTGTCCCCAGACATAGAATGTAGGTTCTGCTCGAATGGTAAGGTAACATGTTCGCCAGCAGATATTAAAAACTTTGCGACTCATGATATACTTTCCTTCAATAGGGAAGTACGACTCTTAGAATAAATGTGTTCCCTAAGATACAATAGATCATTTTAGATCGCAGTATCTGCCATATGGACTAGGATCTAAAGAAAATAAAGTGCACGACTGGGTCATGCGTACTTCAACCTTAATGTTGAAGTCTGGTTCTTATAAAGTGGGCGTACACTTCTTCATATTTGAAGGAATTATACATCGTACTGATGGTATCTGGGAGGTTTCCTAATTTCTTTTGCTTTTAAATATATGGTCCTCAATCACATTATAGAGAACTTCAAGGGCTATAAATTTTGCCTTAACATTTTTTTTCGATTTCATTACCGTTATTCGAGTTTCTCGCGCAAAACATGGTATGACATCTTATAGCATGGGCATATGCTAACCCAAATATCAAATTTTATCAAAATGGTTTGAACCGTTTTCGAGAAAATCCATTTTAACTAAAATCGGCGCTAAGTAAAGCGTGAACCCATAGACTACCGATATGAAGCGAGTCCGTCCAGACGTTTAGGCTGCAGTCGACCATACAGACAAACAGACAGACGGAATTGCCGGACCCACTTTTTTGGACTTCTCCATCATAGTAATGTCATATCTCAAGTTCGAATTTTTTCACTAAACCAATTCTTGCCCAATAGGTATGTTAGGTGAAAGTAAAACTAATAATAATAATAATTTCATCATCTCTAAATTAAAATAAAGTGCACGACTGGGTCGTACGTCCTTGCACCGTAATGCTATAAGTGTATAATTTTATCAGGATTAAAGTCCAAGTCTTGCTCTTCCCAGTAAAGTAGGCGTGGCATTCCGCGTTTCGATGGAATAATAGTCATAACATTGTAGGAGTTTACTCAATGTCTTGTTTTCAAAAAAACACCTTTAAAAAGTGGGCGTGGCCAGATAATGTGTTTGAGTGAATTATAGAAAATTTTAACGTCTATTACTTTTAAAAATTTTTTCTCAATTTCTAGTAAAAATTTGGAAAAAAAAAAAAATTTCATTAAAGTGGACTTGGCAATTCCAACATTTGGTGCGCCATTTTTTTCCCTTTGTCTTATAACCTAGAAATATTAATTTTTAGCCCAATCGCCGAACAAATACCCGAGAAACAGCTGATTTTCAATATTACCGTTATTCGAATTTGTCGTGAAAAACGTGGTATGCCACCTCATAGCATATGCCCATACTAACCCACACATCAAATGTTATCGAAATCGTTAGAGCCGTTTTCGAGAAAATCCATTTTAACTGAAATCGGCCTTAAGTAAACTACCCTTAATTTTGAGGTTAGAATGAAAATTCAAATTTCGCCTCTAGGGAATATCCCACAGACCCTATATATGAAGTTTGAAGCAAATCCGTCCAGCCGTTTAGGCTGTAGTCAAATATACAGACAGACAGACAGACTGACAGACAGTCTGCGTTGCTAATTCCTCCAATGCGACATTTATATGTATTTAAAGTATTAAGAGAGTTTTTTAAACAAAGTGGTAATATTCCGAGCAGGAATTCTCTAACGTACAATCTACGTACAAATAATGAGTGTAGTCAATGTTCCGCTCGCACACAAAACACATTTTGCACATTTTTATACATGTACAGGTCCAAAATTATTTAATAAATTACCCTTGCATATCAGAGAAACACTACGCTTTACTTTGTTCATTAAAAAGGTAAAAGATTGGTTATTCACTTTACATTATGACTGCATTGAATCTTTTATCTAAATTCTTGTCGTACTAGGGCATAATAGGAATCAATAATGTACATATATATAAATATTATTTATGAATTGTTACGTTAAAAAATTTTGTTTTCTTGAAGTTCTGAATTACTTTTTTTTTTTCTTTCTTTTTTCTATTATCTCTTTTTTTTATATACTATTTACTAAATAAACAATGATTGATGTTACCCCATATCAGATGTAAATTATATGTAAAATAGCCTTGATGTGTCATTCACCACTAACTATTTAAGTTAAAGAATGAATACTGTTATTCCATTTTTGTCTTCTTATATGAACTGAAATCTTTTGTTTTTTGTTAAATAGCTTTTAAGTTAAAAATGAATAAAATTACTACTACTACTACTACTACTACTAAAGACAGATAGACAGACAGACAGACAGACGGAATTGCCGGACCTACTTTTTTGGACTTCTCCATCATAGTAATATCAAGTTTGATTAAAATCTCGAGCTCGATTTTTTTCACGAAAGCAATACTTGCCCTATAGGTATAGGCAAGTAAAAAACTTGGCGCCACAGTTCTATGGGACCCAAGGCCTAGCTTCTCACAACCATTCGAGTTGTGCGTGTTATGTTCTTTAGGCGAATGGAGGGGGCTTACTGTTTAATGCCGTGTCCGAAGGTCAATTTGGTATTTGAGAAGCTTTCTCAGGACAGTTGTACTGTCGGATGTTTGTCAGACGCTCGTGAAAAAGGTGGGTGCGTAAAAAACTTTTAGGTTTTCCGACTGGGATTCGAACTTTGAACCCCTTCCTCCATAGTCCAATGCACTAACCACTGAGCCACGGCACCCACCATTCATCATCTCTAGTCAGCATTTTATCATTATATTATATATATACATATATATTAATATATTATTATCTTTAATATATTTAACACAATTTTGGCATCAAGGTTTAACCAACTTGAAAATGCGTCTAGTATTTTTTTTTGGTGGCTTATTTCTCGTTAAACTTATTTTGGCGAGTTTTCGCCACGAAAATATTCGTCAATAACACTGTGGAGAGCTGGTTCTACACTTTCTCCTTTGGTATAAACATGTTGGGCCGGAGATTTAATTTCCAGTTTAAGTTTACCTTGAATGTATGTAAATATCAATTAGCATTTTAAATGTTTTTTTTAAAAAACGAGGTTAAACTGAGAGGAACTATCAGAGCTTCGGCTTACGCTTACTAGTCTTCCTTGCAGATTGTAATTAATCCCCACCTCTTTTTTCCATTTGGTATCTTGTTGCGCTTATGGTTTCACAAAGTGCCGGTTGCCACTTAATGTACATGTCAGAAGACTCAACTTACTGAAGTTGACTTTTCACCCAGCCACTTTATTTACATTGCACCTGAATTGATACATGCAGTAGGGACTGCCGTTCAACATCTATAATAATTCCTCCTTCGTCGACGCAAATTTCTTCCCAGGACGACAAGCTCGCGCCCTAGGTCATCCCAACCGCATTAGTTGAAGCCATAAAGCCAGCCTTAGAATGCATTAAGTCTCAGAGGTGAGATGAGGCTGACCGAGTGTAGCCAGTTGTAAAAGGAAAAAACTGGAGCATTGCTGCTAAACAATGAAGACCTAAGAAACCCAACCGAAATTTTTTCAACTCACGTCGAAAAACAATTCCAGGTTCCCCTATTTCATGTAAACTCAATAATGAATTGATTTTCCCTGCATTTGGAGTTAATTGTTAGCTATGAAAAGTACGCATTGTGTTTAATTGTGAAAATATAATTTACTTATTTTAATTTTTTTTAGTTTTTATTATTTTTAACCATTATAATATCAAGTGTGAGATTACATCTGCAGATAATACGTCTGCAAGAGAATTTCTTCAAAAAATTGTTAAAATAATTGAAGATGGACAATTCTGACCTTGTGCTCGTTTGAAACCAATCTTTGTGTTTTTCAATTATGTATGCATACATAGGTACATACATACATAGTAGTCTCAGTCCATACACAGTATGTACATAGTGTAAAAGTAGAACTGAATTAGCTAGATGAAAATCTAATTTTTATGGCAGGGATTAGTAAGTTAGCTGGGGCAACGAACTTGTGGAGTGCATCACTCATCGTTAGAAGAATATCTGTTTTTTGTCGACAAACGCAGACTTTTATGGAGCAATAAAACAATAAAATAATGTAAATTTTCTTTAAAATAATTGCTTTTAATTTTCTTTTGCTGGAATATACCATTTTCTGAAATGTAATTTTTACCATTTGTGAACAACATCGCTGTTTTTCAGAGCTTCCTTGTTGTAGGCAGGCTTTACTAGCCAACTAACTAACTTTGAAGCATGTGCTGAAGTAACAAGGCGTTTGCCGTTTTGAAAAAGAAACAACTGGCATTACACATATGTAATTCATACAAGCATATGTGTAGCCTGAAGTATCTCAACTATAAATGTAATATTTTTATTACTATGTTTTTATTCAAAGAACTAAGCACTTTCGGTAAAATAATTTTAACTATCATTTAGGGGTCTCAGTTATTGTACCATTAAATACTTACAACCATATTATATTCCTCTGGAACATTAATTATAAACTTATAGGTGCCGCCTTTCCAAAAACCTTCATCGGGACAAATACAGAGTATAAATTCAAAGAGAATATTTGGGTCGCTAAATGTTACTCTGCATGTACTAGGCAAAGTGTTTTCCATTTCCTGAATTTCTTTTACAAGAAGTCTATCTCTAATAGAAATTCGTTTAGTCATATCACAGTTTTTCTTTATTTCCACACTATCTTTTTTTAATTTTCTCGACAAAGTTATCATTTTCGACAAACGAAACAATTATAAACAAATTTGCTGTGAGAATCACTTCTGCCATAAACAAAAATTAACTTGTCAATTTGATTGAACCAATTCTTTATAACGAATTCAAACTATGGAGGAGCATCAGTAACATCATTGACAGAGGAGAGAAAAATACAACTTTTAGTGTTAAAGTATGGGTGGAAATTTTGGTTTGGCATAACCTATGGTCTCCACTAGCAATAATCTATTGGAAGATATATGTCATGCAATAGAATTTGGAAAGGAGACCGAAAGTAAGTAGGAATAATATATGGCAAGACATTCAGGTCTGGATTCAATTCTTGTCATCTCATAGGACATAAACCAAATTTAAGTCTTCATTCTGATGCAGCAAATTAATTTGTACATCATACAAATGCCGTTTATCTTGAAATGATGAATTAATCCAAAACTGTCATAGTTCAAATTTGAAGATGTACTGGTTTGAAAAATGATTCGATCATTTCAATCAATAATTCCGTTGTTCATTAACAGAGACAGAAAAATTGTATCTGTCTAATACTACAATCAATCATTCAATCCACAATCTCTATCTCTATGTTTGTATTGAATTGAAGAATCGACTATTCTCTTTCGTTCGTTCATATATTCATTCGTGAGCGAGATATACAGCATGAAATACAGTTTGTATTGGATTGGTTCCACAACATGCAATAATCCGTGGAACAATATGAACACCATACAAATTTATGAATGATTGAGTGAAATGCTTTGTGCGTTCATTCCTGTGTGAGATAAATATTGTTTTGGTGAATGATTGGTTTAACGGTGCGTGATTGTAACCATCAATACTTTTGAGTGAACAGGTGAAACTGATCGAGTCTATCATGATCAACCCAACTTTGATAGCCTAATCTTTGGCAGTAAGGCTGAAAAAAAAAATTGAATAAAGTAGTATATCTTGTGGAGACTTGTTGTTAATCATAGAAATTTATCTGGGCTTAGTTAAACCCATATCATGATGACCAATTTTCAAAGGATTCATAAGAAAAATTAAATAATCGTTTTTGGACTAAAAATCCAAATAGGGTCAAAATAGTAGACAATTTTGGTGCAAAAGTGTGGGTTAACTCGGAAACTTTTGACTGTAGTGTGTATCACATAAATACTAAAATCCTTAAGCTTGGTATAACTTTTTCACGTCAAATTTGAGTAGACTTTTTTGCGATTTGACGTTTATAGATGTCAAATACTTTTGGTGGCCAAAACGCCTATAGACCTTTTCGCCAAACAAAGAGCCAATGAGGTGTAAGTAACACCGGAATTCAGTAATTTTTTTGTAAAGTGAATTTTAAAATTAAAAAAAATACTTGGCACAACAGGTCGATGGGACACAGGGCTTAGCTTCTCACAACCATTTGGCTGTGCATGTTGTATTCTTTACACGAAAGGAAGGGGCCTACTGTTTAATGCCGTGTGCGAAGGGTAATTTGTTATTTGAGAAGCTTTCTTGTGAAATGCGTGTGAAAAATGTATTTAATTCATCAATTGAGAACGGCTGGGCCGATTTGGCTCACATTTTTTCTAAGTTGTTTGTAATTGCCAAGAGAAATTGTTTGTAAAAAAAATTATTGTGATAAAAGAAGTTTTGCGTAAATTTTGGGTAGATAAGTTAACGAGATAAATAATAGATGGCGCTGTGCTGCGATCAATGCCACAACCCAATATCTATTGGGTTATGCTGTTCGCAATTTGACAAATGTCCTTTTCGCATTGTCATTTCTAATGAGCAGATGTGCTATTTTTCTTGCTGCAATTGATTCGAGTTTTGCGTATTATTGCACTGATTCCGGATAATCAAAGCATCAATTGAAATTTAATGCGTTATTTTTCAATTGTATCATTTTTTCAGAAAATAAATTTGCGTGTAAAAAGTAAGGTAAAAGTAAGGGCTTCATTCGACGAGGATAAAGCGACTAATTATGCGACGGAATTTTTGAACTCGCTTGATGTGCCAGGAACTCTGCCGCATAATTTACAGCTGAAGGTGGGATCTATCATAATCACGTTGCGGAATCTGAATCATCCCAAATTGTGCAACGGTACGCGGTTGTCCGTCAAGAAACTGATGAACAATGTGATTCAAGCGACGATCATCAAGGGCAAATTAAAAGAAAAGGAAGTGCTTATTCCACGAATTCCAATTATTTCAACGTTGCCTGTTCGCGTGTTTCGTTTCTTGTTTTTGCGCCGGAAAACAAGTCGAAAAACATTCTTTATCATATCGCTCTCTACTGATTTCGATTCAATTCAAATAAATCCTATTGAAATTTGAACAATTTATCTGTTTTTTATTATCACTGGAGTGTATCTGAAGGCGTTAAAGTGAGGAGAGTTGAAGTTCGCCGGGTCTGCTAGTTATAGAAATAAAAAAATATGTGTGTCTGGAGTTACACATTGCATTCATTCATAAATCAATGTTTTCTTTATTTTATTTAATGTAGTTATAAATAAGGTTACATAATAAACATTCCACAACTTGGTTGATTAGCCTTTTGTGGTGGGGTTGGAAATGATATCGTAATGATGGATATTGTCGAGGCTCCCGCAGATCTGCTTTTGAGCCAACTAGAACAAGAGCTGTAAGTAGAGAGAAAATTAATGGTTTCAATAATGTTACCAAAAAAATTACGACTTGTTGCGTAAATTTATATTGCATGATTATAGGACTGTATATGCTATAAACTTTCTTGAAGTGATTCGCAACTTATTGGTCGGCTATTTTAGAATGTTAAAATGCTGTTCTTGAAACCAATAATCCGCGAATGATTTCAAGGAAATTCATTGCAGGACTATGATATGTACATCCCACATTCAAATACGCATTTCTCTTTACTTACAAGTCTTGCTCGAGTTGGCTCAAATGAAAATCTGAGGGAGCCTCGACAATATCCAGCATGACTATATCACTTCTAACCCGACCACAGAAGGCTAATCTACCAAGTTGTGGAAATTTTATTATTTGACTTTATTTAAAACTACACCAAACAAAATAAAGGAAAGACTGATTTATGAATGAATACAATGTTTACCCTTCGTTAAATTCGACTTTGCTAATGAATTTAACTGCAGACAGACATATTTTTTTGTTTTCATTATTTCTTTGTGTTTTTTACTATCCAGTAACAACATTTAACATTAAAATAAGGTCTAATAATATTAATAGTTGCGCTCGCGCTCGTACGTTCAGTCAAAAGTTAAAATCATAATGAGTATTAAAATCAATCTCCACGTATTTTGAAATATTTCTTATCAGTAGTCACACCGACACGAAAAGATGCAAATAAAAAGACGGCAGTGGAAAACGGAAAGAAGAATTCGAAAATTGGTGCACGGGTGATCCATTAAAAAAAAAAAAAAAAACAATACATTTTTTTTTACCTTTTTAACTGAGTAATTTTAACTTATTATTAATTTTTTTATTATCTTTATTATAATTCTTTAAAATGTTGTATACCCTTACTCGTATGTAGAATTTGATGAGATATTCTACATCTTTATTCTTGCAACAGTTGTATTGAAACTTATTCTTTAGAATATTATAAATTTCCGCTTCAAAATTATTGTGGAAGTACTGTTTTGGAAAATAAGAAATGAATTTATTTCCGAATTTAAATATTCTTATGGAGGTCGTGTTCACAGATCCTACAATTCCTCGAAATTTTCTCATCTATGGTTCAGTTTCAGAAGCCACTTTGCTCTTCTATAATTGGAAAAATATAAAAGTCTTTCATACAATTTCTCTTTTTCCTATAATTCCTTACCTATCTCTATTTTTCGCATTTTGACGTATTTTACAATAGAATTCTCCTTTTACTCCCGACCGTACGATAAGCACTTAAAATAATGTTAACTCATTCTAAATTTAAAATAATAACCAATGTTGAGGCTGATCATCCTGTAATAATTTTGTTTACACCTTTTGAACGACTTATAAGAACTCAGACCAATCCGCATTTAAAAAGACTTGCATAAAAAATGTAAACAACCCTCACCCCAGTATAAATACATCATGAGTGTCAGCCACAGACTATACAGACAGGCAACTCCCAAGAGACTGGCGCTCTTTGCCCACAAGCTAAATAACAGCTGATTTTGTCCATCGCTCCTAAGATGTATGGGTGATCCTATATAAATCAAATGGGTGCACGCATACACCTTAGGAGCGATGGACAAAATGAGCTGTTTTCATGGGCGCAGCCATTTTTTTGTTATCTTATGTTAAAAACTGACGAAATGTGGAGGGGTTGTTATGTCCAATGAGTACCTTCCTGAAATGATCCTTGTTTCGAGGTGAATTCGTTAAAAAATAAAATTTGAAATATAACGTACGCTGTATATCATTTATACTACTTTTGCAATGAAAAACAAAATAAAAGAGAAATATATATACCTCAGAATTAGCATAAATAATTGTACTTGCAATTCGGAAGCAACAAGAACATTGATCGAAAATTTTAGGCAGAGTAAAAAAGCAAAAGATGCCTGATAGTAGGAACCCTGTGTATGATAGGCATAATTTATATTGTAGGTAGACTTGACTAATAGTTAATAGCAATTGTAATTAGTATTACATGTTTTTATATGCAAAAGTGAAACATTCAGATATTCAAACATTTTGATATATGTTTCCTGCTCAGTTTCCATAGTTAAATATTAATATAGGATTGTTTTTCAGATAATAATTGATTAAAAATCGACTTTGTAAATTGCACGTGTTAATCAAAGTATTTACGCCTTATAGTAGAACTAATAAAATGTGTGAACAGTGGATTAATATGAAATAAAAGATTATGTTGAAATGAAAGGAATCATGTTTCCACTTTTAAAAGCAAAGCATTAATGCTTTCCTTCAGGATATTGATTTACACACTTTACATTTAAGCTCCTTTATACAAATACCGATGTTTTCAAATAACAACAACTTTAGATATGTATATTTATTTCCAATTTGTTCATTTGCCAGCATGCATAAAATAATATTCTTTTAAGAACGTAAACTCACCATCGTACCTTACAAACACATCCGTGCTGGTTCACCAGCTTTGTTTGTTTGAAGTGTCAGGTTGTAGAAAATTTCACCTCTGAAGTTCGTAAGTGCAACTTGTTTTCGTGGTAAATAATCAAAGGAAGTGTTTTAAGAAATTGGGAATACCTTTTTATTATTATTATTATGTATACACTACCCGAAATAATGATAGGACCAAAATAATTATATTGTATTTTTATTTTAAATGATATTTTAAGAATAAAAATTGTACTCAGTTTTATACGTTATTAATATTTGTGTATATAAACCAAAAAAAAAATGTAATTAAAATTTTATTTAAATACGAAATAACAAGAAATAGAATGTAGTCAAACGAAATAATGATAGGACCAATTAACACGAAATAATAATATAAAATAATAATAAAAAAGTAGCCATTGGATTCTGGGTATCAATAATACGTTGATGAACCTCTGTTTATAATGACTTGCTGAAGACGTCTTGGCATTGAATCGCTCAAGGTTTTGACCACGTTTTGGTCAATTTTAGCCCACTCAACCTGGATTTCCTGCTTAAGTTGAAAAACACCATCGAATTGTCGGCTATTTTGGAAAATATCCACTCATCTCCAGCAATCTCTTCACCAAAGTCAACAAGCACATGGTCCCATAATTCTACATACTTGGAAGAGATCATTTTTGTCGAAAAAAAATACATGTGACTCTTTCCAAGGTATGCTATAGCGGCCCAAATCATGACGGTTCCTCCACTAAAGTTTCAAGACATCCGCGTCTCTATTTCTCTGCGCTAATCATGCCAGTATCTCCGACATCCATCAGAACCATCTAGATTAACATTTTTTTGTTCGAAAATATAACTATGGTCCATTCTTCATTCCAAAATTGGTACTTTTCCGCGAACTCCAATCTAGCAGTTTTGTGACGCATTGTCAGCTTAGTTCGTATCTGTATTTAAAACTTGTTGAGTGCTTCTCATTGATACATTGAGATTAAAAAAACGTCGGATTTCTGAAGAGCTGTTTGATTTGTTGGTACCTAATCTGTTAATTTCCCGAATAGCCCTTGCAGATAGAACAGCTTTATTTTAAGCAGTTAACTACTACTGTTTTGCTTCTCTTCACTTGAGGAGCAATATCCCTAGTTGTCATTCCAGATTGGCGATACATAGCACTTTCTACTTTCTCTTTTTCCGATAATTGTTTATCACGACCCATTTTCAATCAATTTTCATAAGTCTGCCAAATAAAACAGCTCAAATTAGAACAAAATGTACCCAGTTTTATATTATTATTTTGAAAACTTTTTCGAAAAACACATTTGGTCTTATCATTATTTCGCACAACAATAATATTTCGTTTTTCGAATGAACACGAAAAAAGGGCTCAAAAAGTGATAATAATCATTACAATGTAAATATGTAATCGAACAACGCAAGACAACATGACCCTTTTCCAAATGCATCGGTGAAAATGTAGCAACTGTGCAAACACTCTCCCAAATATCTTATTTAAAACGCAAAAGGATAGATTAAATATCATGGTCTTATCATTATTTCGTGTAGTGTATGCACATTTACGCATTTATTCTTTATTATGCATTTTGATTGATATGCATTGCACACATTACTATTTATTTGACTTGTATTATATTATATTTTACCTGGTTCGTTATATGTACATAGTAAATACAATTTTATATTTACAAATATATTAATATTGGGGAAACTAAAAACTAATCAATATATCAGTTATCGCATCAAAATGCGACATAGTGCTTGTTTCAGCACTCAAAATGTTACATTAATGCCTCCTGGAAAACAAAATGCGAAAAAAATCTCATCAGGAAATATGTACAAAGAAAGTTCATTGTTTTTGTGACATTTTGTTGACATTTTATTGTAACATTTCAATTGATGAACGTATAATAAAGGTATTACTGTTGAAACACAAAAGAAATATTCTGTTTATTCAATTGTATTTCCATAGTGCTCCCATAAGTGAGTTTCTTCAGAATCGAAATATGTATGTAAATACCTTTCGATGTAAAAGCCTTTTACCGCATGTCATGTGCTTGAAACTTAATGGTATTACAATATTAAAACATAAAAACAAATGTTTATATGTTTATAAGCACGTGTTTAAATGCAGGTCAAGTCCAATAAAAAATAGAATTTATAGACACAAATAAAATCTCACCTCTCCTTACTTCAGATTTTTGTTCATCAGTTGCAAAACACAAATCTTCTGAAGCCAACTTCAGTTCGTTGATTTACACGTATTCACCGACAGGGGATCATGGGAGAGGATTTAGGCCACACCCATTTTAGGGGTTTCGGGTGCAGAGGAGGGAAAGTTGACTCTCTCGTATAGTTTCTCTATGGTGTTAGCATTTACCATACAAATTAGCGAGTAGAATCTGATGATCATAAAATTCAAAATCGGTAATTGTGATATTATGCAAAGTGGTAGCAAACTATAAATGATGATATATATATACAACTATTTTCCAAATGACCAAATTGTCAGTAAAACAATGCAAAATAATAATAATAATATCTGGGGCAACAGGTCGATGGGACCCAGAGCCTAGCTTCTCACAACCATTCGTGTTGTGCGTGTTATATTCTTTGCACAAATGGAAGGGGCCTAATGGTGAATGCCGTTCCCGTAGGGCAATTTTTATTTGAGAATCTTTCTCATGACAAGCTATACTCTTGGATTTTTGTGAGACGCCCACAACAAAACAGAATATTCTGATTAATTTATTTCATTTACATACACCATTCAATAACCAACACGTTTTCCTTGTGTGAAGAATTAGTACAAACATACATTTGTAGGTAAATATATACTAAGAAAACGAATCAAGTTAACCAAATTGGTGAATCTACGCGATAATCTAATGCGAAACAATGAAATAGTTGTATGCAAAAGTAGAAAAACTTCACAACAAAATAATAATTAAATTTAATAATTGAAATAACTTAACAGCAAAAAACAAAAATATCAGCTTGCAAAAATTTCATTGTTATATGAAACCAATTTGTTTATTTGTTTCAAACACATTTTATTTATTTAAAAAAATAAATATATTTTAAGCTTTTAACTCCCCAAACTCCCCACTGCACTTCCAAACACACCCGCGGTGCCCAATTTGCTTTGTTTACATTGTGGCATGAGAATTTCAGAGTGCTATATCTCTTAAAAGAAAAAAGTGCGACAATATCTAAATACATTTTCGAATTCAGTGCAATAAATCGAATTAAATGGCATAAACAAAAAATTAAATAGGTGCCTAATATCAAAAATATTTTTATCCATTTTCGACCGAAAAAGTAAACAAGCGGGGAAAATCCACAACAAATTCCATCAAAAGGAAATTCAACTACATTTGCGACAGACACGTGCTAAGCCGATACAAAGCCATCATCGATTTACGCCATTGTTTGTTAAAACCATAAGCACAGACTTCCTCCACTCTAACAAAATATTACATGAGCTATTTTTTTGTGAGACTGCAGATGAGCTAATTAAACTTCAAATTTTCAATTTCACGTATTCACCGATAGGAACACAAGAGAGGATTAGGCCCCGCCCATTTGAAGGTGTTTTAGGGCAGGGGATGGAAAGACGACTATCTAGGTATAGTTCATCAATGGTTCAGACAGGACTAACAATCTGAACACGGGGATGTCAAAAAAAGATCCAGTCCGTTAAACGGATTAAGCCCGAACACTTCCCACGTATTATTTACAATATGCATATGTAGTTGATGCTTTTCGCAGCAAGTTCATTGATTTACCTTCGTAATTATATTGTTTATTTCGTGAATTTTCCAGTTTTTAATATATGTTTTCACTCTTTTATCGAGTGACAGCAATTAACATTTCCAAAAAAAATTTCGAAAATCTGAGAATTTCATCACATTTCCACTTCCCCCCTGGCCTATAAAAGACTCATCAATTTCTTCTCAATTTCCACTTTCTAGCATCATTTACCAGTACCAAGTTTTGACAATGCAATTTTGTATTATATGTAATTACAAAATATAAAGTAATAAAAGTAGAAATCTCTTTTTCGCCTAGTTAAGGAACTCACTCACCAGAGCTGTACGCGGTAGCGGGACAACGGTATGAAATCCTATTGCGGTAAATATAGATGCACACGCTGGGAAGGGTATACCGCAACCGGTATTGCAGCGATACAATTTTGTACCGCAGCAAGCACAATTGACCGCAGTGTACCGCGTACCGCATATCACAATTTGTATTAAAAATCTTATTGAGTTGATGAAAAGAGTACAAAAATACTGGAAAAAAAGATAAAACATGGAAAAATATAGCAGAAGGGTTAAACGAAGAAGGTACATAAGTGGCTAAGGTCAAAAAAAAAAAAAAAAATTACTGTTGCGGTGAATACTGCATACAAAATACCGCCAGTGTGAACGGATAAGCGGTATACCGCTACCGCACATCTACCAGAACCCGTACCGCTCTGGTGTGTAAGCTCCTTTAAGGAGATACCGAGGTTTAAAAATTAAATTTTACCCAACGTGGAACAGAAGATTTCAGGATCTATAGTTTCAGGATTTCTGTCTCCATATATGTACATATTTTGTTGCAAGTCACCTGGCGACTTTTTTTTATGAAATTTCTACTAGAATATACATTTTTTTAGTCTTAGGAGTTTTTTGTCTTCATATTTGGTTAATATATGCAAATTCATTCCACTAACTAAATATTTAAGTTATTGAGGGACACGAGCTACCCACCCAAAACTCGCTTATGCATAACCGTGTACTTATAGTAGTGTCAGATTTTTACTGACTAAACAAACCCTTCCCTTTTATTATTTTGTTTACTACAACTAATTTTCCTTAACAAGTAGTTTAAGCTTCAATAATATTCGCGTGAGGTAGGTAGATTTTCAGCAAAATCACCTGCTAATGCCGTCATTATATGCGGTTGCCTTTTATTGCGCTAGATCGAACGGTTTCGTTCTTTGAAGTCGGCGCATAAGGTTTCTCACGTCCAATATCTGGAGTATAGCATGGTTACAGTGACTATGAAGGCAAATATGGAGCTTCCTAGCGAAGTTTATTATTTCGTCGTTCACAGTTACGATCCCTAAGTCTCTTTGTATATCATTGTTTCTAATATACCAGGGAGCATTCACGATTCGTCTTATCACTTTATTTTGGAATGATTGAATAAATTCTCTATTGCTTGCTTTAGTACAACCCCAGAGTTGTATGCCGTATGTCCATATAGGCTTAAGCACTTGCTTGTATATAAGCAGTTTGTTATGTATACTTAGCTTGGAATATCTTCCAAGGAGCCAATACATTTCTCTAAAACGATTTTCAAGCTCATCGCGTTTTTTTTTAACGTGCGTTTTCCACTTGAGCTTAGCATCTAGTGTCATCCCTAGATATTTAGCTTCATTTGCATGTGGTATTTGTACCGAGTTAATAAAAACGGGTAGATTGTTTATTTTCTTGTATGTAAAGTTAACATGCGTCGATTTGGTCTCGTTAAGAACAATGCGCCATTTTTTTGTCCAGTCACAGATTTGTTGGAGTTTTTCAGTTCCTGACTCAATTGAACTATCCGTTGCTAAAATGGCCGTATCGTCTGCGAACGTAGCTACTACGGTGCCTTCAGTTTGGGGTATGTCTCGAGTGTACAGCAAAAATAAAATTGGACCAAGGACACTTCCTTGCGGAACTCCGGCTGCGATTTCCTTGAACTCGGAGTATTCAGTTCCGTGTTTAACACGAAATAATCTATTTTCAAGGTAGGATTCTAAGATCTTATTTATGTGTTCCGGCAGGACCTGTCTTAGTTTGTATTTCAAGCCATCGTGCCAAACCTTGTCAAAGGCCTGGGAGACGTCAAGAAAAGCGCTAGAGCAAATCTTTTGTCCTTCTAGGGCTTTTTCAATTTCATCGGTTATTCTGTAAACCTGGTCGATTGTGGAATGCTTGATTCTAAACCCGAGTTGATGATCAGGTATAAGTCGTCTTTCTTCAATAACTGGTTGTATGCGTTTCAATAGGAGCCTTTCAAATACCTTCGATATTAGTGGAAGGAGCGATATTGGTCTGTACGATTTTTTGTCATTAGGAGATTTTCTCGGTTTTGGAACCATTATCACTTCTGCTACCTTCCACGCATCTGGAACGTGTAGCAATCTAAGGGAAGCGTTTATTAAATGCAGGAGTTTCATTAGTGCTTTTTATAGTAATTGCTTAAGGATTTGTCCGGTTATTAAATTAAAACCAGGGGTTTTGTTATTTTTCAGTTTTTTTATTTCTTTGCAAAGTTCGGTTAGTGACACTCTTTTTATTGTAAAGCTGTCAGATGTCGTTGTCATACTTCTGTGATCCTCTATTAATATTTGACCATTAAATGGTTTAAACGTTTCCTCCAGATGTTTGGCAAAAAGGTCGGCCTTTTCTTTGTCATCTTTTGCCCACTCGCCATTGTCTTTTCGGATTGGTGCTGATTGCATAATTTGAGTATGCCTTGTGTTGGGGAGCACGGATTTGTTGCCATACTTTACGTGCTCTTCTCTTTTCACGAATGAGTTCTTTTATAATTATCGGATAATTAACTTCGCTGCGTTTGACTACACTTCTCCTTAATGGAGTATTTTTCCATGCGGCATACTGAATAGATTCAATAAATTTATCGAGTTCGTCTTCTATTTCGAGTGGTGTTTTTAGTGACACGTTTAAGATAATATTTTCTTCGCAATCATTTTTAAAGCCGTTCCAGTTGGTTTTGTTGTTAGTTAATCTAGGCACGCCTTCTACTTTCATTAGTTAGTCACTTATTGTTAAGATTACCGGTGAGTGATCTGAGGAGAGATCAAAACTTTCCTCTACTTTTGCAAAACTTGGAGATACTCTCTTTGTTATGAAGAAGTCTATCAGGTCAGGTGTTTTTGCAGCATCGGAGGGCCAATATGTCGGTTGCCCTGTCGAATAGAAGTCAACCCCGAATTGCATACCAACTTCGTATAGGAGTCTACCTTTTGGCGAGTTATATCTTGAACCCCAAAAGGTGTGTTTTGCATTAAAGTCACCACCAATAATGAAATTCGTTCCAAACGAGTTGAAGAGATCTACAAAGTCGTTACTTTTAATCGTGCATCGTGGGGGACAATAAATGGACGCGATGTTGTAGTATGAGTTCTTGTTTTTAACATGAACTGAAGTTGCTTGCATAATGTCAAGCTCAATCGTTGTATTCATGGAGTGCTTAATGCAGTCTTTGATGAATAGGGAGGATCCGCCTCTGGCTCTCCCAGAAGGATGATAAGCGTGATACGCACGAAATCCTCTTATTTTTACCTCAGATTCTTTTGTCAAATGAGTTTCAGATATCAAACATATGTCAATATTGTCGTTTCGCAGGAATACCTCTAGTTCGGTGATTTTTTGTTGGAGGCCGTTTGATTGAATAAATATGCTCCCATTTCGAATCAATATTATGAATACAAACATCTCCCATTATGAAACATATTCTTCCATTTTATTTCACCCTGCTTTAAACGTATTGGTTATTATTTCAAAGTACACAGTGGATGAAATAAAATTATTTTTGTTGATTATGGAACACCAAAGCATGTTTTTTATTTGGTATAAGTATTTCAAGAAATACGTTACATTTGAAATGTAATAATTTTGAATGTAACGTATTTCTTAAAATTCCCCACGAATTGAAGAATATTTTTGGAAGTTACTTTTTGAACACAGCATTCCCTTCCACAGATCATCAATTTTTGACACTATTCTGTCCAAGATGGCCGCGCCCATGTGACAGATGTCACGGGCCCAGTGAATTTGAATGTGTGCGTGAGTTTGCCTGCAAATTCAGCGATACATTCTTGTTCACCAGGTCCGTCGAGCTTGTAGGGTAAAAGAGAAGACCCCCTCGAAGACGACTATCTGTATATAGGTGATTTGTGGTTTGCACTGTGGTCACTGATAACCTATTGCATAGATAGTCAACTTCCCGATCCCCTGACCGAAAACACCCTCAAATGGGCGGGGCCTAATCCTCTCTTTTGTTCCTATCGGTGAATACGGGAAATTGAGAATTTGAAGTTTAATTCGCTCATCTGCAGTCTCAAAAAAAATAGCTCATGTATTATTTTTTAGGGTGGAGGAAGTCTATGCTTATGGTTTTAACAAAGAATGACATAAATCGATGTTGGCTTTGTATAAGCTTAGCACGTACCTGTTGCAAATGGAGTTGAATTTCCTTTTGATGGCATTTGTTGTGGATTTTCCCCGCTTGTTTACTTTTTCGGTCGAAAATGGATAAAAATATTTTTGATACTAGACACCTATTTAATTTTTTGTTTATGCCATTCAACTCGATTTATTGCACTGAATTCGAAACTGTACTTAGATATTGTCGCACTTTTTTCTTTTAAGAGATATAGCAGTCTGAAATTCTCACGCCACAATGTAAACAAAGCAAATTGGCCAGCGCGGGTGCGTTTGGAAGTGCAGTGGGGAGTTTGGGGAGTTAAAATATTAAAACAAGATATTTCTTTAAAAAAAAAAAGTGATGTGTTTTAACAAATAAATTAACTGGTATTATGTAACTATGAAATTTTTAAGATTGAATTTTTTGTTGTTATTTTATTAATGTAATTATTATTTCGTGGTGCACTTATACATATATGATGTTTTATTGTTTCGTACTGGATTGACGTATTGTTTCTTTAATTTGTTGAGTTTGATTTTTGATCTTTGTGTTATTCAAAAAATGCATACATATGTATATCAATTTTCCACAGTAAGAAGGAGTGATAGTTATAAAATACATATATAAAAGCAACATGAGTCGGAATATTTTGTTTTGTTCTAGTTTATTGTTAACAAATGTTTTAGGGTTTAGCTAAGGTTTGTCTACTTACATACGATGTTTGGAAAATAATAACCCTTCGGCTTTTATCTTTAAAATGTTCAAGCAAATTGAACACAATATTTTAAAATCATTATCTGTTTGAATAAAAGCGATCCGATTTCTAAAAAATATGGATACATCAATTTTACAAGATCATCCTTTTTTATTTTATCTAAAATATATTTTAAGAGAACTATGTAGTTACTTTTTCAAAGCACAAAGCGAAAGAATTTTAATTGTTTTGTTGATATACGAATACATACGTATGTGTGTTATTTAGTATAAATAATTTAAGAAACACGTTACATTTGAAATTTAACTATTTTAAATGTAACGTACTTTTATAGGGCTCACCACGAAACGAAGAAAATTGTTGGTAGTGGTTTATTGGACACAGCGTCCCCTTTACAATTCGTCGATTTTTGACACTATTTTCTGCAAAATGGCTGCGCCCATGTGACAGTTCTGTGGCCGTTGGTGAACAAAGATGGATTAGTGAGTTTACATGCAAATTTCGCATACATTCTTGCTCACCAACGGCCATAGCTTGTGGGTGCGATAGAGAGACCCCCTTGGAGTGGTCTGTCTGTATAGTCTGTGACTGTGGTATCGATCTTGTGTTCGTACCACAAATCACCTATATACAGATAGTCGTCTTCGAGGGGGTCTTCTCTTTTACCCTACAAGCTCGACGGACCTGGTGAACAAGAATGTATCGCTGAATTTGCAGGCAAACTCACGCACACATTCAAATTCACTGGGCCCGTGACATCTGTCACATGGGCGCGGCCATCTTGGACAGAATAGTGTCAAAAATTGATGAACTGTGCTGGGAATGCTGTGTTCAAAAAATAACTTCCAAAAATATTCTTCAATTCTTGGGGAATTTTAAGAAATACGTTACATTCAAAATTATTACATTTCAAATATAACGTATTTCTTGAAATACTTATACCAAATAAAAAACATGCTTTGGTATTCCATAATCAACAGAAATAATTTAATTTCATCCACTGTGTACTTTGAAATAATAACCGATACGTTTAAAGCATATTTTGGGTGAAATAAAATGGAAGAATATGTTTCACAATGGGAGATGTTTGTATTCATAATATTGATTCGAAATGGGAGCATATTCATTTAATCAAGTAATGATCAAGTAATCCATTTTGCTTGCACATTTTAAAGATACAAGCCAGAGGGCAACTATTTTCCAAATGACCAAATTGTCAGTAAAACAATGCAAAATAATAATAATAATATCTGGGGCAACAGGTCAATGGGAAGTAAAGCCTAGCTTCTCACAACCATTCGTGTTGTGCGTGTTATATTCTTTGCACAAATGGAAGGGGCCTAATGGTGAATGCCGTTCCCGAAGGGCAGTTTTTATTTGAGAATCTTTCTCATGACAAGCTATACTCTTGAATTTTTGTGAGACGCCCACAATAAAACAGAATATTCCGATTAATTTATATCATTTACATACACCATTCAATAACCAACACATTTTCCTTGTGTGAAGAATTAGTACAAACATAGGTTTGTAGGTACATATATACTAAGAAAACGAATCAAGTTAACCAAATTGGTGAATTTACACGATAATCTAATGCGAAACAATGAAATAGTTGTATGCAAAAGTAGAAAAACTTCACAACAAAATAATAATTAAATTTAATAATTGAAATAACTTAACAGCAAAAAACAAAAATATCGGCTTGCAAAATTTCATTGTTATATGAAACCAATTTGTTTATTTGTTTCAAACACATTTTATTTATTTAAAAAAATAAATATATTTTAAGCTTTTAACTCCCCAAACTCCCCACTGCACTTCCAAACACACCCGCGGTGCCCAATTTGCTTTGTTTACATTGTGGCATGAGAATTTCAGAGTGCTATATCTCTTAAAAGAAAAAAGTGCGACAATATCTAAATACATTTTCGAATTCAGTGCAATAAATTGAATTAAATGGCATAAACAAAAAATTAAATAGGTGCCTAATATCAAAAATATTTTTATTCATTTTCGACAGAAAAGGTAAACAAGCGGGGGAAATCCACAACAAATTCCATCAAAAGGAAATTCAACTACATTTGCGACAGGTACGTGCTAAGCCGATACAAAGCCATCTTCGATTTACGTCATTGTTTGTTAAAACCATAAGCATAGACTTCCTCCACTCTAACAAAATAATACATGAGCTATTTTTTCTGAGACTGCAGATGAGCTAATTAAACTTCAAATTCTCAATTTCACGTATTCACCGATAGGAACACAAGAGAGGATTAGGCCCCGCCCATTTGAGGGTGTTTTAGGGCAGGGGATGGAAAGACGACTATCTAGGTATAGTTCATCAATGGTTCGTACCACAAATCACCTATATACAGATAGTCGTCTTCGAGGGGGTCTTCTCTTTTACCCTACAAGCTCGACGGACCTGGTGAACAAGAATGTATCGCTGAATTTGCAGGCAAACTCACGCACACATTCAAATTCACTGGGCCCGTGACATCTGTCACATGGGCGCGGCCATCTTGGACAGAATAGTGTCAAAAATTGATGAACTGTGGAAGGGAATGCTGTGTTCAAAAAGTAACTTCCAAAAATATTCTTCAATTCGTGGGGAATTTTAAGAAATACGTTACATTCAAAATTAATACAATTCAAATATAACGTTTTTCTTGAAATACTTATACCAAATAAAAAACATGCTTTGGTATTCCATAATCAATAGAAATAATTTGATTTCATCCACTGTGTACTTTGAAATAATAACCTATACGTTTAAAGTATATTTTGGGTGAAATAAAATGGAAAAATATGTTCCATAATGAGAGATGTTTGTATTCATAATATTGATTCGAAATGGGAGCATATTCATTCAATCAAGTAATTATCAAGTAATCCATTTTGCTTGAACATTTTAAAGATAAAAGCCAGAGGGCAACTATTTTCCAAATGACCAAATTGTCAGTAAAACAATGCAAAATAATAATAATAATATCTGGGGCAACAGGTCGATGGGACCCAGAGCCTAGCTTCTCACAACCATTCGTGTTGTGCGTGTTATATTCTTTGCACAAATGGAAGGGGCCTAATGGTGAATGCCGTTCCCGAAGGGCAATTTTTATTTGAGAATCTTTCTTATGACAAGCTATACTCTTGGATTTTTGTGAGACGCCCACAACAAAACAGAATATTCCGATTAATTTATTTCATTTACATACACCATTCAATAACCAACACATTTTCCTTGTGTTGTTTCCTTGAAGAATTAGTACAAACATACATTTGTAGGTACATATATACTAAGAAAACGAATCAAGTTAACCAAATTGGTGAATCTACGCGATAATCTAATGCGAAACAATGAAATAGTTGTATGCAAAAGTAGAAAAACTTCACAACAAAATAATAATTAAATTTAATAATTGAAATAACTTAACAGCAAAAAACCAAAATATCGGCTTGCAAAAATTTCATTGTTATATGAAACCAATTTGTTTATTTGTTTCAAACACATTTTATTTATTTAAATAAATAAATATATTTTAAGCTTTTAACTCCCCAAACTCCCCACTGCACTTCCAAACACACCCGCGGTGCCCAATTTGCTTTGTTTACATTGTGGCATGAGAATTTCAGAGTGCTATATCTCTTAAAAGAAAAAAGTGCGACAGTATCTAAATACATTTTCGAATTCAGTGCAATAAATTGAATTAAATGGCATAAACAAAAAAGTAAATAGGTGCCTAATATCAAAAATATTTTTATCCATTTTCGACCGAAAAAGTAAACAAGCGGGGAAAATCCACACAAATTCCATCAAAAGGAAATTCAACTACATTTGCGACAGGTACGTGCTAAGCCGATACAAAGCCATCATCGATTTACGTCATTGTTTGTTAAAACCATAAGCATAGACTTCCTCCACTCTAACAAAATAATACATGAGCTATTTTTTCTGAGACTGCAGATGAGCTAATTAAACTTCAAATTCTCAATTTCACGTATTCACCGATAGGAACACAAGAGAGGATTAGGCCCCGCCCATTTGAGGGTGTTTTAGGGCAGGGGATGGAAAGACGACTATCTAGGTATAGTTCATCAATGGTTCGTACGCATTGGTTCGATTTTAACTTCGATTTTTAAAACTGTTTTAATATTATAAATATCGTCTACATTTTCACTCCTATCGAAAGTGAGCATAAAGAGCGGGAGTCCATGCTTGGCCAAAATTTCCTGACCTTGTTCCGTTTTCTGCTTTGTTTTTTTTTGTATATTAACTGCGTCAATAATTTTCAAATCTTTCGCTTTAAGATCTGTTATAACGTCATCTTTAGTGCACGAAGGGTGGAGACCCCTTGCTATGACACGTAGTGGTCTTTCTGACTTATTTTCATAAGTGTACCATTGGATCTTTTCCGCGTTTAACTTCTTGGATATGGCTCGGTAGCCTTCGGGGTCAGCTACGTTAATTTTTCAAGCATTGTTTCGCCATTATACCTTAAACTCCGACGTCACAGTTCCTTTCAGAAGGCGATGTAGTTCATTGTACTCCGTAATCCCGACTACGTTTATTGCAGGCGGAGGACGTAACTTATCCTGAGCTTGTTTCTTCTTCGGCTCGTTTTCGTTGTTTTGTTTCCGTGGCTCGAATTCAGGTGAAGAACCGGCTCTTCGCTTTTTACTGGGTCTTTTCTTTTCTACCCAATTTGTTTCGCGTGCTAGCTCTTCTTCGTCCGTGTGATAATTGGGACTAGCTGCATGAGACAGAGTAACTTCGCGTTCTTTGTGCGAGAGAGAATTCTTTAGAGCCTGGTTTTCTTCTTTTAGTGAATCTATCTCTCTCTTGAGTTCTTGGTAGAGAAGATCCATTTTGTTAAGCTTAGTACGGAGTTCATTGTTTTCCTCCTCAAAGCTTTTACATATCGCTGAATCCCTTTTTCCTTGCGCTTACGCATCCGGCGGACTTCTTTTTCCGAAGACGGTTGGTCTTGATGGTGGAGACCGAGTTACCCTTGAATTTTTCACGAAGGGATTTATTAAATGCAATAATTGGCTCTCCCCAGAATCCGTAGAACCTACCTCCGAAGAGGGTGGATTTTCCAGTGAACCTGGACTGCCACCTGGGGTACTATATCTATTTGTTTTACTCATTGCATATTATGTATACATCTTATCCCTGGTATATGAAGAGTGGATTTTAGACGCCTCTTACGACAGGCATGCCTACCTCGGGTATATTCTGGCCTCTACCCGAAAGGGTAGGTGAAACTATGACTAATTTTTTACTGACATTAGTTGGGGTCCAAACTCATAAAACTATGCAACATTTTGAATTGACAGAATTGTTAGCATCTAAAACTATATAACAAATTTTTTGTTCCACGTTGTGTAAATGTCAAAACGATTATATATTTCAATAGAAATCTCATAGGAAATATTTAAATTCGATATAAACGAGATTTTTACTTTTATTACCTTATATTTTGTAATTATTTCATCGGGATATACAATATCCATAATGACATAATTAAGTTTGATTGCGAAATTATATGCATTGTGAATTTTCGAAAAGAACGCAGGCTTTACAAAGAATTGTGAAATAATATACTTAATACATTAAATTATCTTAGTTTCAATCATAGAGAAACTATACATAGTCTATATATAGTCTGTGGTTTCAATCAACTTTAACCATTGTGACGTTGATGTTGTGGCAGATTTTTCCCGTAGAAGTATTTGGATTGAGTGTAGAGGTGAAGTCTCTAAGACATTTAGCTTTACTGGATTTTACTTCCCTATGAAATTCAGCGTTGGATTTTTTGAATAGGATTAAGTTATTGGTAGTCGGATGTTTTTTAAAAGTCTGCCAGGTTTTTGTTTTCTTAAATCTTAGAGTACTTAACTCTGAATTCCACCCGCTTTTGAGTGTAAGGGAAACTTTGAGGGATCGATTTGTTGGTGGTTGGTACGAATTGCTTTTTGGACTGCCGCGGCTTCTTTATTAACGTTCAACGTTTTATATGACACATCTTCCACGCACCAACATCTCCTTAAGAGAGAAACTCCGCCATTATGTTAAAATTGAAGCTCTCAAATCAACGTAAATCATATCCTAGGAATAGGCGTATGTCGACCCTGCCTACCAACAAACCGGGGATATTACGATTTCCGAGGCACAAAGTTTTGAATACGCAGTCTTGTACATCTCGATGAAATAAGCACAAAATATAAAGTACCAACATTCTCGTTTTCGCCTAATTTAGGAGATATCGAGGTTTGAAAATTTATTTTTTTCTATGGGATTTTCGTTGAAATGTATAATTCTTTTGACGTACATGCAACGTGGAACAGAAAATTTGTTGCATAGTTTTGGGAGTTTTTATATCCAAATACATCTTTTGTTGCAAGTCACGTGACGGCCTTTTCCTATGAAATTTCTATTAGAATATATAATTTGTTGGCCCGACAGAGAACTTTATTTTGCATAGTTTTAGGAGTTTCTTTAAACTGACTTAAATTCAACTGACGGTCTATTTATTTTGGAATAAAATTTTATTTATTTATTTTACATATGTATATGGTACATACAACTTGCTGCGCTTGCTTGCAACTTTTAAGGCAAGCAAATATTTTCTTCTGACTACGATCTAAAATCTATAGTTTTATAGCTGGTTCGTCCGGATCTACATATGTATTTGTTTAGGTAAAATTTTTAATTGCACCTATGAATATGTACAGGGCAAGCATTGGTTTCGTGAAAAATTTCGGACTCGAAATTTTAATCAAACTCGACATTATTGTAATGGAGAAGTACAAAAAAGTGTGTCCGCCAATTCCGTCTGTCTGTCTATTCGACTGCAGCCTAAACGGCTGGACGGATTTGCTTCAAAGATCATTTTATAGGTTCTGTGGGATAATCCCTAGAGGCGAAATTGGAATTTTCATTCTAACCCTAAGGGCAGTTTGACTAAAAATGGATTTTCTCGAAAACGGCTCTAACGATTTTGATTAAATTGCATGTGTGAGTTAGTTCGGGCATATACTATTAGATGTCATACAACGTTTTCCATGAAAAATGCATACAACTTTAATTTTAGAAATTGGCTGTTTCTCGCCCATTTCTTCAAGAATTTGGCTAAAAATTAATAACTGAGGAATATTTGTAAGTCATATGCAAAGATATGGCGTACTAAATTTTATCACGCCCACTTTTTAAAACTTTCAAATATTTTCAGATTTTGACTAGAAATTGAAAAAAAAAAATATTACGACACAATTTATAGGCGATACAACGCCCACTTTTTGAGGCGTTTTTTTTGGTTTTTTTAAATCATTTTTTCAATAAAATTTTGTAGATAACATCCATTAAAAGTTATCATGGTAGTGCCCTCAAAAATACAGAATGACACGTCCACTTTATTGGGCCTCAAGTATAAGAAGAACAAGACTTGAATTTCAGTGCTTATAAGATTATAAACTTATAGCATAAAGTCCAGTCGTAGTAGTCGTTGATAGTGCCACAGCTTAGTTCGCATTTACCATTTTCTTGACGCTGTTCTTTTAGCTGTTGGTGTGTCCAAGTCACTGGCATTTTGCTTACAAAGCACAAAATTATGGCCAAAACATCTCTTATTTTGATATGGCAACAATTACCATCAAAAAATGTTCCAGCGCATGGATTTTGAGTTTTTCGGCAAGGCTTGACAGTTTGTTGTCGAGATCTTTTCATGGCACACCTCCAAATCCAGCCCAATTTCTTCTCCGGGTTAATTTCTACTTTCATTATTAGTCCACAACACAGCGGAGGCGTCGAAATCTGTGAAGGAAGAAGTTTTATATCCTGTAGAAACCTTACCGCAACCTCTTCCGTTGAAATCAGTCGTGGTAGAGTTGATAGGAACGAAAAATGTTTCAGTGTTGGGTGTAATTTAGAATGAGTAGACATTCTTTTGTATTATTTTTTCACTTTTAACTTTGTAACACAAATTTTATGTCTTGCTAGACCAGAAACGAGCTTTTTTTAACTGATTTTATGTTCAGTTATGAAATATACAAACGAATCAAATGGATTGCAATGGTATGCACCTGGGAAACTTATAACTCCTAAAAATATGCTTAATTTTTCATTGAAGAAGGTTTTGAGATTGAAACTTATGCAACATTCTGTAATCGCAGAAGTGTTAACTCCTAGAACTATGCAAAAAAATTCTGTTCCACGTTGCGTGTACGTCAAAAGAATTATATATTTCAATGGAAATCCCATAGAAAAAATAAAATTTCAAACCTCGATATCTCCTAAATTAGGCGAAAACGAGAATGTTGGTACTTTATATTTTGTGCTTATTTTATAAAAATAAAAAAAGTTGCGTTCTCAGAACTTTGTGCCTCGAAAATCGTAATCTTGCCGAAGTTTCAGCTAAAACATTATTTATGTACTTATACTAACATATTAACTTGTTCTGCAGCTAGTGTCCTTGCTATGCATTAATATATGTATTTTAATCATGTTAGTAAATTGTAATAATAAATTATCTTAAGCTGTAAATCAATATGTTGCAAATAGGATAACGAATGACGGGTACGAGCTTCGAAACGTTGGCGATCTCCGGATCCTGCTTTACAAAAGAACAGACACTAATAACAATTTATTATACAAAGGACTGCAACTATTTAATCCCTTACCAAATGATCTTAAAAACTTGTCAAACTTAGCTATTTTTAAATCCAGAATAAATTTGTTATTAAAAAATAACTTAATATAATTAAATAACATGTATCTCGAATTAAGAGTTTATTACAAAGTAAATAAAAAACTAAAAATATATTTAGTTCTTGACTTGAAATAATTTTTCGAACCTAACGCAAGGTTTGTTTTTTTCAGTTCGTACGAAGTTATTCTTTTATGAAAAGTGCTTTTGCACAATATTTGAATGTGCCTCACTTGCCAAGCAGCACAAACATTTCTCGGTAGAAAAAAGGATCGCACTTTTCTAAGAATGTGACACGATGATTGACCCGGTTTTGCTACCATTTAATGTACATACATAGCTTCTTTACGAGCGTAAATATCAAATAGCTTACCTGTTCTCAAATGGGATATTTGGTACAAATAATCATTCCTTTACCAAAACAAAAGCATATATTCTTTTAATAATTATATTTAAACGGAATTAAATACAAACCAAACAGGGAAACCACTACTTTTTACTTGGGCCCGTCGCTGCAAGTGCTGCAACTTCGTCTTCCTTTGCCTGTATTTGCACAAGTTCTTGTTTCTTGTTTGCAATCCGTTCCTCACGGCGCTTACGCGCTTCGCGTACCTTTTGCCTTCTAGCTTCAGCTTGATCTGCTAACATTTTGCTTCGCTGTTTTTCTGCCTTCTTCTTATGGATGTACTCCATGAGAACTCGCTTGTTTTTGAAAACGTTACCCTTACACTTCATGTACAAATCGTGGTACAAGTGCCGGTCTATTTTTTTGTTGTCTCTATACTTCTTCAATAATCTGCGCAAGACCCTCATCCTTTGCATCCATAAATATTTCGTTGGCATACGAGCATTCGCTGTACCTTTACGCTTACCGAACCCACAGTGACGGCCCTTACGCCTTGCCTCGGTGTTTTTACGAACACGGTAGCGAGAGTGGACAACAACTGGCTTCTTGATTATCAAACCATCCTTGATCAATTTCCGGATGTTTTGACCTAAAATTATTTAAAATATAGTAGTTGTAGTTGTAAATATAGTTGTAAAGTTAAAGTGCAATAACTTACGAGAGTTAGTGTTAGCTATCTCATTTATTTCATTAGGATCCAACCAGACTTTTTTCTTGCCACATCGCATTACCGAGGCAGCAAGCCTCTTCTGAAGTTTTAGCGAACTAGAAAGTATACAAAAAAAATATAATAACTTTTAATGCCCAACTTATATGTTTTGGATAAAATGTAAACTTTTACGGACTTCAACAATTATTTACTATTTTATTTATAATTTATCGTACCTCATGGTGTTCACTCTTACTCGCTATTTGTTAAAAAGACAGATAATTTCACAGGGCGGAAGTGAAAACCATTTTCGAAAATGCCAATTTCGAAATGGAAGTATTCAAAGGTTTTTCGGTTTCAAGATGTGTTCAGAGCATCTGATGCCGCTTAAGCACACTAACCCAAATAGACGTGTTTGATATTTTTTAATATTATTAAAAATATTATTATTACAGTCATTCATTATGATTACTATTATTTTCATTATTTCTATTATCACTATTATTTTTATTATTATTGTTATAATAAAGTTTGCTAACTTATAATAAATAATAATATTGATAATAAAATGAAAAAAGCGCCAACTATTAAGGCTTTTGACAACATTTAAATCTAAAGTAGAGAAAAGTACGATACAACTGTTGTGCCAACGCGTGTTGTACCGACATCAGCTCAACAGTTGTATGTAACAGATACACGAAACAATCAGCATGCGATTTCCATAAAACAATAAAAATTTTTCTGATGTTTTATTTTTCTGCATTCTCACATTTGAACATTAAAGACACGAGTAAAATCTGTATGAATCGTGTATGATTGGAAACACATTATACGATTTCCATACAATCTGTCGAATACAACACAGGCTGTATGCTTAAAAGCTTGCGAGCCTACATCGGTACAACCGGTAGATAGTGAGATACACACGATATAATTGTCGCATACAACATAGACCTGTGTCAATCGTTCAAATTCCAAGACCGAATCAATCAAGTATTGGTTGTTTGAACCAACTCCTGCATTTCAGTCACTCAGTCACTGCAATCAATCTTATACTCCGTATATATGCAGAACCGAAAGGCGGAGTCCAAACTATAGAGAAACTACTAGAAAAAAAATCATCTATCAGTTCGATTTCTCGACCCAAGTAATTACTATTAAATTATAATACATATATATGTATGTATACCCACAACGCAAACACACAAACAATTACATCATATAAGGAATTCATTTCTCGGTTTCGAAAGTAAAGCTAAATTAAACAAACACAGCGATATATTTTTGATGAAAATTTTGAACCACATATCGCCCAAGCTCGGTATGTTCCAACACCCAAGAAGCGTATCTACAACGTTGTGAATGGTCAGCAGGCTTCAAAGTGCAAAGTGACTACGTTTGAATAACCACTTTTGTAGTAAGTTTTAATCATTTTAATACGTTGTTCGATTGTTAAGCGATCCATTATCAAACATTCAACTAATATTATAACACTTCAAATGACAGCTGAGTTTCGCAGGTGTCACTTGCCAGTGCTACGAATTTCAAATCACGAAGTGAATGACCCTGTACATATGTACATGCATATTTGTTATATATTATACTTGCTAACTGCTTATACATGATCATTCACACAAATGTGAATTTAATCTTTAACATAGAAACTATATTTCTCTACGGTCTTTAAAGACCTCACCAAATAAACGGACATGCTAAGTGTAATGCGGGCGCCGTGGCTCAGCGGTTAGTTCATTGGACTATGGAGCAAGGGGTTCGAGGTTCGAATTTCAGTCGGAACACCTAAAAGATTTTCACGGCCCCACCTCTCGCGAGCGTCTGACAAACATCCGAGTGTACAACTGTCCTGACGAAACTACGAGAAGTGCATCAACCGTAATGCCCCGCTAGAAAAGTTTCGTTGCTTAAACAACTGTTAAGTTTAAAGATGAGAGAAGATGCATTCACAAATGTAATAGAGAAATTGGCCGAAATCGATTTAGATCTTAAAAACGAACTGCTGGCGATAATACTGCTTTCAAGCTTACCAAAAAGCTATGAAAACTTTGTTATCGCTATTGAGTCCAGGGATAATCTAATAATCTAATCTAATCTTTCAAGCATTAAAAACAAAACTGTTGGAAGAGGGTCGCAGAAGAGAGGGTGAAAATAAAAAGGTTACAGAAGTGGCTTTTTCTCCCGGTATACGTACTTATTTCTGATGCATGGGTTTTGAATAGCTGGTCCACTTGCCCCATTTGCTGCGTCCGTTGGAAAAGGTGAGGTGGTTTTCAAAAAGGAATTATCAAAAGTAACTTTTCGTGATTTTTTTTATGTATTAAAATCAAAAGAAAATTTTATATCAGTCAGTAAGGCTACAGAAAACATATATGTATGTCCATACAGTGTCGGAAAAAAGTTTGGAAACATGGTCTAGAGATTTACAATTTCAGTTCTAACATAAAATCCCTTATACCTACGTTGATGAAACTTGGTATAAAAATACATTTTAATATTCTTCTTCAAATTCTAAAAGAACATTGCTGTACGGCAACTAGAAAAAAATATTTACCAAGAATTGAGACAAGACCTCGTAAAACGTACGGAAAAAAGTATGGAAACATGTAGTTTTTCATAAAAATTATGTTTATTTACAGTAATAACAAATGTTTTTGTTTATATTTAGCGCTTCCCCCTTTTGCTTTGAGAATTACTTTGCATCGCCTTTCCATGGAATCCACCAATTTCTCACAAAATGAAACTGGAATGTTCTGCCATTCATGTACACTTTCTTCATAAAGCGCATTCTTATTAAACATTTTTTTGGCTCGAACTTGTCTTTTTATGTATTCCCAAAGGAGTTCTATAGGATTAAGATCCGGGGATTGAGATGGCCATTCTAAAATATTCAGTTTTTCCTGTTGGAACCACTCTTTTACCAACCTAGAAGAATACTTCGGACCGTTGTCTTGCTGAAAAATCCACTTAATTTTCATTTCATCTTCAGCATATTGAAGCATAATGTTTTGTAGTATTTTCAAGTAACGATACCGATCAATTATTCCATCTATCCAAAAAATTGGTCCAACTCCAGATCGTGAAAAACATGCGCATACCATAACCAGAACCTCCACCATTCTTTACGGTTGGTAATTGATACTTTACATTGTATCTTTCACCCTTTGTTTAAAATTTTCTAAATAATTAGCTTTTAAATAGGTAGCCAACTATTTAGAAGCGATGGAAAACATTATGTGAGTGGTCAAAGGGTAGTGATGCGGAATGTATGGAGCACAAGCGCTCTCACGCCAGCCTCTCACTATCAACTCTTACTATACACCTCCACGTTGGTGGCTGCTGGGTGCCTAGTACCTCGGCTGGAGATTGGGTAACCAACCCCATTGGAAGTTTGTTGGTGGCAGCAAACGAGAGAGGGTCTCGTGTGTCTTCCCTAAGGCACTTCCTCTTGATCCAGGCGGTAGCGGACGAATTTCCCCAGATGGATTCAACGGTGGCGCCTACGGTTCCAGTCAGATTGAACTATTAGTGGTATCCCTATATGAGCTGCTTCAACGGATGTGAATCCCAGGTCTATAGGGATTTCCAACACTAAGCCAGGGTGTTGGATAAGAGTTGGTGGCGGATGAGCCCCTAGTGGGTCAACGGCAGCGCTCATATCCCCGAAGTGGGTTACTGGCTCCGGAGAATTTCGGCCCCTCGTCCTAGGGGTAAAAAAATGGATCTGGCCCTCCAGGTTGGGGGTTGTGCGTTGGGGTAACTTCCCTACCACATAAAAAAAATTTACAGTTCAGAAAAGAACCGCAAGCCTCGGAAAAGGACGGATTTACTGTTGACGAACCTGCAAAACGGAAAAAGGACAACGATTTTCGAGTCTGCACGTGGAATGTTCGCACCATGAATAGGCCACGTGCAGCCGAACAATTAGCGGAGGCCCTCGACTGCTACAAAGCAGATATAACCGCCATCCAGGAAGTGCGGTGGGATGGGCCGGGCAAAAGAAGGATGAAAAACTGCGACATCTACTACGGTGACTGCTATAGAGAACAGAAGCAGCGTCTATTTGGGTGCGAATTCGTTGTAAGCGGCAGACTTCGGCATGAAGGCTTGAGCTTTGGACACGTTAGTGAACGCCTTATAACAATCCGCATCAAGGAAAAATTCGATAACATCAGCCTGATATGCGCTCCCGCTCCCACAGAGGAAAAAGATGATGTTACCAAAGATTGTTTTTACGAGCTCCTAGACAAAACTTATGAGCAGTGTCCTAAGTATGACGTTAAAACCGTCCTAGGTGATTTTAACGCCAAAATAGGAAAGGAGGACATCTTTGGTAGCACCATCGGAAAGCACAGCCTACACGACACCACGTCTGGAAACGGACTTAGGCTAATTGACATTGCTGCGGGGCGTAATGTTACTATAGCTAGCATGCGGTTTCCTCACCTCGACATTCACAAGGGAACATGGCGGTCGCCAGATCATCAAACCGTCAACCAAATTGATCATGTTGCGATTGACGTAAGGCACTTCTCCAGTATTCTGGACGTCCGTACATTCCGGGCGGCCAACGTAGACTCGGACCACTACCTAGTTGTAGCTAAGGTACGTCTACGGATATCCCGTAAACGCCACAACATCGGGAAAATACTGTGAGGAGATTTAACGTTGAACGGCTGCAATCGCAACAGACCGCCAGAACCTTTGCCGATCGCGTATCCCTCAACCTCTCGAGAAGTCCTATGCAGCCAACATAAAGTACTGAAGACCAGTGGCATCGGTGCCAAGAAGCCAACAGAAACGCCGCAACTGATGTGCTGGGTTTCACCCGACCACCCGCACGAAACCCCTGGTTTGATGAAGAGTGTCGGCAAGCACATGCAGCAAAACAACTCGCCTACAAAGCGGCGCTGCACAGAAGGACGAGAGCGGCTCGTGAGCTCTACGAGCAAAAGAGGAGGGAAGACATCGGCTTCTCCGAAGGAAAAAGAGCAGTCGGTTTTGAGCACATGGAAAAACCATTTCTGCAGACTGACAGAACGAACCATTCAACTTGGACGATGAAAGTCAAGACTCCCGTCCACCCGACCAGAGTGAAGTGAGGATAGCAATATCCAAACTCAAGTCCAACAAGGCTGCTGGACCGGACGGCCTACCGGCCGAGCTATTTAAGGCAGCGGGAAATGAATTGATAGAGAGCATACACCAACTCATTTCTAATATCTGGTTGGAGGAAAGTATGCCTAATGAATGGAACATCAGCATCGTTTGCCCGATCCACAAAAAAGGAGACCCCCTCAATTGCGCCAACTATAGAGGCATTAGTCTCCTTAACATCGCATACAAGATCCTGTCGGCCGTTTTGTGTGAACGTCTGAAACCATTTGTCAACGAGCTGATTGGCCCCGGTAAGTCCACAACCGATCAAATATTCACAGTACGGCAGATCCTGGAGAAAACCCAAGAAGTCCAAATCGATACTCACCATCTTTTTATCGATTTCAAGGCCGCATATGACAGCATTTATAGAGACGAGCTATCCAGAGCCATGTCTAGCTTTGGCATCCCTGCCAAACTCGTTCGGGTGTGCAGGATGACGATGGAGAATGCTCGCTGCTCCGTCAAGGTCGGTAACGATCTCACCGAGACCTTTGATGTCAAAAAAGGATTTAGACAAGGTGACGCGCTGTCATGTGACTTCTTTAATATCATACACAAGCCAACACCGGAGGCACAATCTTTCAAAAGTCCGTGCAACTACTAGCGTACGCCGACGATGTTGACATAATTGGCAGAACCCAGCGCGCTGTCACTGGTGCGTTCGCTGATATTGAAACGGAATCGGCAAAAATGGGTTTAGCTGTAAATGAGGGCAAAACCAAGTATATGCTGCCAACAAGAAGGGACACACAACACCGACGAATTGGACAGAACGTCACAATAGACAGTTATAACTTTGATGTAGTTAAGGACTTTGTATACCTCGGCTCCGCTATAAACTCTGACAACCATATCACCTCAGAGATCAACCGAAGAATAACTCTTGCCAATCGCTGTTTCTTTGGCCTAAGAAGGCAATTGAGTAGTAAGGCCTTGTCAAGAAACACCAAGGAAACTCTATATAAGACCCTCATCATCCCAGTCCTGCTCTATGGCGCAGAAGCATGGACGTTAACCAAGATGGATGAAAATATCCTTGGTCCTTTCGAACGCAAAATCCTTCGGATGATTTTCGGTCCCGTTTGCGTTGACGGGCTATGGAGAAGGAGATTTAACAGCGAACTCTACGAGCTGTACAGCGACATCGACCTAGTCAGAAAAGTACGCATTAGCCGTCTAAGATGGCTAGGACATGAAGAGCGGATGGATATCAACATTCTTGCCCAAAGAGTCTTCGAATCCATCCCGGAGGGACAACGCAGTAGAGGAAGATCTCGCCTTAGGTGGCGTGCACAAGTGGAAGAGAACCTCAACCAGCTTGGAGTGCGCAACTGGAGGCAGTTAGCCAAAGACCGCGCTAACTGGAGAGGCTTGTTGGTTGAAGCCCAGGTCCACCCCGGACTGTAGCGCCACCTAAGTAAGTAAGTAAGTCTTAATTCTTGGTAAATATTTTTTTCTAGTTGCCGTACAGCAATGTTCTTTTAGAATTTGAAGAAGAATATTAAAATGTATTTTTATACCAAGTTTCATTAACGTAGGTATAAGAGATTTTATGTTAGAACTGAAATTGTAAATCTCTAGACCAAACTTTTTTCCGACACTGTATGTTTCAGCTAAGCAAAAAAAAAAATGGTACGTGGTATGGACTTAAATGGTATGATGGAACACATACATTGTGCGATTTGCTTAAAAGGCAAAATATGTAGAAAATCTTTCCGGAAGCCAACAAAAAGAGCCGAGAAGATAATGTACTTAGCTAATTCAAAGCGATGTATGTATGTGGAACCATGCGTACGAAATCGCTTGGTGTTGCATCTTACTTTATCACATTTATTGAACAAGAAAAATATTTCTATTTTCCCTAAAATACAATTCAGAAATTTTTGATGTTTTCAAGAAAAATATGGTGGATCCAGAGTCTGCTGAGAAAATGAAAGATCTCCAAACGAGAGTTTTTCACGATTTTTGGAGGACAGTGATGTTCGTCGACAGTTTTCAGTGGAATATACTTTCTCAATGCTAAGCCAATCGTATGATTATGGAGATAGTAAGATACATAATTTTAAATTCTAACCTACCTGAAATGATATGGACAAAAGCTGTAAGCATGACTACATACTTGAGAAATAGTGAAAATGAAATGAAGAAAATGAAGCTCGGAGCGGCAGTTAAACATTTGCGGACATTTGGCTGCAATGCAGTCATGCTCGATAAGTAATTGGGCAGATCTAAATTTCAACCAAAAGGCTCAACGTGTTATATGGTTGGGTATTCAAATGAATTCAAGCTTATCGCTTATACGTCACCAGAAAAAGAAAAATTGTAGAGAGCCGCGATGTCCAATGCATAGAAAGAGAGGTAATGAGGTGGAGAAAAACAAATATTCTGACATGCATGAGGTGGAGAAGAGCAAATATTCTCACATGCATGAGTTAGAACAAGATGACGATAAAACAGAATGCGAATTAGAGGAATCTAGCATGATTACTAAGGTAAATAAGACTGATGATCCATATGAAGAAGAGCCAACGTCTGCATGGAAAGTAAGCATTTAAACGGCATGTATGTGAAATTTACATGAAGTCTATCATTACCGTGAAGTATATTTCAACAGAAGTTATGATTGCAGATGTACTTACAAAAAGTCTTCCGAAAATTAAGCATGAAAAATTTACAGCTATGTTAAGTCTTATAAAAATAAATTGGTTTGAAATTGAATATTAATCTTCAATAATAGTGCTAATATATAATACATATATATATATAAATATATAATATATAAATATATAATATATAAATATATAATATATAAATATATAAATTATAATATATAAATATATAAATTATAATATATAAATATATAAAATATAAATTAGTTATCCACACAACGTAAACACACAATACACTTAAGTACGTCATACATATGTTCATATTTGTTACATATTACACTTGCTAACTGGGGTGCAAGCACATATAGTTTGATACAATCAAGGAATAGGGGGTTTCTTCTTAGTTCGAGCCAGAGCTCTGAACAGAGTTTGAACAGAATGAGCGTAAGTGTTCAGAGTATGCTCGGAACGCTCTGATTTATAAACATAATTGAGCACACAACTCTAAATAACCCGAAATCGAAATGCATGTTTTTGGGCTTCTAAAACACAGAAATAATATAGAGATACAAATAAAATATGTACGTATTGTTTTTGATTTTGTTTTTTTTTAATTTTTTTCTCTTATCAAACGTCAACTTCTTTGAGCTCTTTTTCGAAGCTCAGTCAATTCATGCCGAGCAAATAGAGGGGACTCGGACTACTCTCTGAGCGAAAGAGGAACACGCGTAGACCGCTCTGAGCACATACATCGCATCGGGTTTTTGATGAAAACGCGCTGAAAAAAGTGGGCGTGGTTCAATCGTTTTCTCTATTTATGCTGATCACGAATATATCGTCGTTCCAAACACAAAGTGGCGTATGTTAAAAATCTTAACTTTACAGTAGAGCCAAAACAAAAATTACCGAAATCTTGTTTTTCTATTTTTTTTTCCTTTAACTGAAAACGTTCAACAAAGCTAACCAGTATTTCTAGGAAGTGGTTATTATAATGGGTTAAAATTGTTTATTGATAAACATTTACCATTTTTGAGTAAATTCTATTCCAAGAGAAAAAGATGAAGATACGTCACTTCGTGTTTGGAACGACGATATATGTGTATGTATGTATGTACTTTATAGGGACTATCTCGATTAGTTCTCTATGTTACAAACTATGTATTAAACTTAATATACCCTTAGAATAGGGTATATAAACGTCTATTAATGATTGTGGTTGAACTCAAAATAAATGTTTATAATTAATTGTAAATGTAATTAAAATAGTAATTAAAATGTAAAATGTCATTCTAAACTATAATTTGAATATCAACACTATTCATTCATTCGAATTCTTCGTTTTGCGTATTAAAAGAAATCGCACATATCATTAGCATTAGATGTCCAACAACAACAACACTTACTTTCCGTTTTCCGCATGATGTCTCTTCGGCTATAAGCGAAAAATGCAGAAAATGTATGGAGGGAATCTTTTTGAAAATGGAACACTTCTACCTCCGCAGAGAAGTATATTTACTACGTTTATATGATGGATTGAATCCGAATTCAATTCGGGTTGAGTGCCATGTAAACGCAGATTGGATTGAAATGGGATTGACTCGATCCGATCACAAAATTTTTTGGGATGGAGTTGAAATTTTGCATGTAAACGCGGATCGAAAGACTGAGTTTGACAGAAAGAGAAAAAAGAGGGAAAACAAAGAGCAAAAACATTTTTCATGTTTAGCTTGTGGCGTTCAAAGGATGTTGTGCTTGTGCATAAATATACTGTGACATATACAACACCCCTCACAAGAGAGAAGTGTCAAACTCAATCCTGTTTCGATTCGATTTCAACTCAATTTTCAATCCGGTTACAGCAAAATAGTTTAAACTCAATCCGTTTTCAATCCAATCTCTTAACCCGATCTTATAAACGTAGTAATTTTTAAGTCTTCCATACGATGTGTAGAATATACATGAGCGAAGAGGTGCTTACAGAGGCTATCAAGATAGAACACATACACGAAACACAAGACCCACAACAAAACTCGACATCGATCAGAGGGGACGGACAATCCCAGGCGAACAATGTAATGTATGTGAGTACACAATGCATACGTACAAATATCAAGTGATCGAGGAGTATAGTAACGCACGGTCCCAAAGCAAGCGAGGAGCACCGACACATGTACATACACATACGGACTAAAAGCGATCGAGGAAAGGGGACAGGTGGTTTCAAGACAAAACATTCACCAACACATCACAAATCACGCTATTATGCCAACATTCATTAAACATTAGAAAGAGAGAATGGACGGTCCTTCAGATATTACAATTACAACAGAACGTAACAAACACAAACATACCAACATTAAACATCACACTCCGTAACACAATTAGCACGATTTTGCGAAGAAGAACGGATCCCCAAAATCTGCTAGGAATTTTATCGGGGTAGATTAGCTTGACGCGTGAGTTGATGAAATGAAATAGAAAAAAATTGATATCCGAAATAAAGAGCACAACAAAGTCGAGTAAAAAAGAGTGGAAAAAAAAGGTCGAGACAAGATACGTGTTAAGCTGGACGCATTGGTGATTTAAAAAAACTGGAGAAATATCCTATTGCGACATACTCCGAAAATGAAGACCAACGCTGAGTTAAATGGTCTGGGAAAAGACGGCGAAGGGAGAGTTACTGCTTGAGCTCAAGAAAGCAGCCGATGGGAAAATCTCTGAGCACCAAAGCAAAGAAAGTCAATTTCTCGGGAAAATGACGGAAGTGGGGTCCCTAACGCACGAGCGAGTGCAAATACCTAGATGATGTCACTACCAAAGAAGAGATCTGTCAAGCTCTGTCCGAGCAATTCTGTACAGCAAGGCTGTACGAGGTATGCAGCCTTCATCCATCAAATCCATGAAGAAAGCCTATGCAGGAAAACAAACGATAAAAGCTGCCAAAAAAGTTCTTGAGGTCAAAATAATAAATATTTGGCGCAACAGGTCGATGGGGCCTTGGGCCTAGGTTCTCACATCTATTCGTATTGTTCGTTTTATATTCTTTAAACGAATGGAAGGGACCTACTGTTTAATGTCGTGTCTGAAGGGCAATTTGTTATTTGAGAAGCTTCTCAGGACAGTTGTACTCTCGAATGTTTGTTAGACGCTCGCGAGAGGTGGGGCCGGGAAAATCTCTTAGGTGTTCCGACTGGGATTCGAACCACGAATCCCTTGCTCCATAGTCCAATGCACTAACCACCGAGCCACGGCGCCCAAAAAGTTCTGGAGGTTGGGAGGGTTAAAATCGAATGGATGGTATTCAGGATAAGGGGAAAAGTGGTACCGCTGCGATGCTTCAGGTGCCGCAACTAGCAAAGGGGTGTCCAAATACATTGAATAGAAGTGAAGATTGCGTTAAGTGTCTACAGGAAACCACGTGTCCAAGAACTGCACCAATGATGCAAGGTGCGTCCTCTGTGAAGAAAAGAGGAACATCAACTTCAAACACGCGGCAATAAGCGCAGTTTGTCCTACCAGGAAACTAAAAAAGCTACAAGAAGAATATGAAAATGTTGCAATTAAATTTAAATCACTGCGAAGCGACACAGGACCTCCTAACACAAGCCATTCGCGAGGCAAAAATAGATGTTGTCATATTATACGAACAGATAAGAATCTCGACAAAAAAGTCTGGGTAGCTGATCACTCAAAAGAGCTGCTATTTGGACCTGTAGAGACTACGCCTTCGAAGAAAAAATGATGACAGCCCAATCCGGTTTCGTTCGAGCCAATGTCAAGCTGTATCGTCACAGCTCAATACGGGAGAATGACATAGGTTCCGTAGCTAATATCACCTTCGTAACTAGTTCCCTAGCGAAAGGCGCCAAGTGGAGAGTAAGTAAACAGTACACCCACCGCGATCGCCTGGCCATCCTGTTTGAAATATAACAGAAAAGATCCAATCAGGAACTCCCACCAAAGAGGGCGAATGGGGTGGAAAATAAGCACACTGGAAGAAGACTCTTGTACCCTCACCTTTAGGGCAGGAGATGGACACAAAGAAATATGGTGCTGTAATAACACTGGACATCGAAAATGCGTTCAATTAGAGATATGATAGTGCCATGGTTCCTCATGAAAATAATATTATATTATTTCGAGAAACGGTACCTGTTTTACGATACCGACGATGGGGTAAGACAGTACCACATTTCTGGCGGAGTACCACAAGGATCGGTACTAAGTCCGATCGTGTGGAACCTTATGTATGATAGGGTTCTGGGGCTTGAAATCCCCAACGAGGGAATTGTAGTGACAGTGAAACACCTGGAAGAAAGAAAGAACATTGGAAATTTATGTATCCGAAAATTGAGAGGTTGGGTGGCAGCAGTCGGCTTAGAACTCGCCGAACATTAAACGGAAGCTGTGCTAGTAAGCGTAAGCAGCCGCAAGAAAAGAGAAACAATTACCATCAGGGTAGGAAACCAAGATAAATGGATGGATGAACCGGCACCTCTCCCAGGTCTTAACCGGACATGGCTACTTTAGAGCTTATTTAAATAGGTCTAGGATTGATGAATCTCCAAATTGCTCAAAATGTGGAAAGGTCAGAAAAGATGCAGAGCATGCATTCTTTCAGTGACTACATTTTCGCTTAGAAATCAGCGGTCTTCAGGAAAAAATTGGAGAAACACCAACTCCCGAGAACATCTTATACCATATGTCGGCGATAATCATAAAGGAACTTCGGAGGCTGAAAAGCCTCATGGAGAGCAACCAAACACAACCGGATATTTTTTTATTATCCAGTTTCCTTTTTTAACTACTTCAATTTTTATGTTTTATTCGCTCCAAGAGAGCATTGATAACGAGGTAAGACTTGTCATTTTAATTCACTTCTAAGGATTGACGGTCTGGATTTTTTTGACATTCACGTGTTCTGTTTGTTTGTCCTGTCTAAGTACTTGGTTAAGTGCTAATGAAATTGGTTAAGTTTGAACAAAAAGAAAAATTTTAATGGAAGTTAATGTTTTTGCATAACAATTAAATTGGTTTACTGTTGTATTTCTACTGTTTACTTCGTGAATTTCTCAGTTTTTATTTCATGTTTTCACCCTTTTGTCGAGTGACGTTTGAAATTTCTATACCTCAGAAAAAATTAACAGATTTCTGTAACTTGTCTCCTCCCCACTTTCTTTCTAGCTGTAACGAAAAAAATGCAGTCCCTCAATTCTGTGTGAACAGGGTTGTCATAATTGAAGGTGAATTTCCTTGTTCCATTTGTTGTGGATCTTTCCCCACTGGTTTACTTTTTAGTCTTAATAGGGTTAGAAATATTTTTGATTTTAGTTACTTTTTGAATTCGTTTTTATTCCACTCAATTCGATATATTGCACTGAATTCGAGACTGTATCAGATATTGTCGCTCGAGATCAATCGAAAGCTTAAAAGCCTACTAGCCCGAAATGAAAAAAGGAGACCACTGGTCATCCATAGCTTTAACTATTCCACCTTCGTTCATATCGCCTTAGGCGTCATTGGAGCTAGTGCATCAGCTAGCGAGATGTTCGGACACGTCGTACGGGTCAGTATACGGGTATACGTTGTCGGTACAGATGGTAAGCGTTATTTACAAATGCACAAGTGGGTGCCGTGGCTCAGCGGTTAGTGCGTTGGACTATGGAGCAAAGGGTTCGAGGTTCGAATTCTAGTCGGAACACCTAAAAGTTTTTCACGGCCCCAGCTCTCGCGAGCGTCTGACAAACATCCGATAGAACAACTGTCTTGAGAAAGCATCTCAAATAACAACTTGCCCTTCTGACACGGCCTTTCGTGTAAAGAATACAACACTTATGGTTGTGAGAAGCTAGGCCTGGGTCCCATCTACCTGTATGTATTTTTTTTTTTTAACAAATGCACAAAGTTCAATAATTTTAAAGCTCTTTTGGACACTGGTAATCCGATTGGTTTTGCAGGAGTATCGCTCTTGCCTGAAGACATCTCTGGTATGACTAGGGGACGTTTAGCTTTAAGCGGTAAAGTAAAATGTTATATTAAAATAGCTCATTGTCTGAAACAAACCACTCTCGTGATCGTTTCAGATGAGTTTCCTCCAATGCAATTGATGCATGATCTACCTCATGGTAATCTGGCATGAATTTGAAAACAACAGATATGTCTTCAAAGCACACGTTCGACCAATGTAAATTTCTTAACTCTTCGAATAAAAATCTATTTAATAAACAGCTATATTCATCTGTTTATAACTTAAGTGATGATTTGCCAATTACGTGCGAAGGAGAAACAAATAGATTGAATTGTCAGACGCGAAACATTCTGCTTCTCAAGGTGTCTTCCGTTGTGCATAGAGCGGGAATAGCATTATCGATCAAAGTGTCTTAAATAGTTGTGATGCGGGCACCCCTAATAGACAAGAAACATTCATCAAACAATGTCAGGAAAAAGATCCTGTTCTCATGGCTAAATCTAACGATTGGAGTATACAAGCAGAATTTGACTTAAACAACATTTTTGACATTTCCCCTAATCTTCCGCCATCAACTTCAACTAAAGTTATAAATATTATTAACGAGAATTATATCAGTTTCGACCAAAAGAATATCACTCCCCTAAAATTCGAAATTCGTATTCACCTAACGGAAGAGGAGAACTTCACTTTCAATCGCGTAGGCTTTCATGGAGAAACAAGAGGTAAACAAAATCATTAAGGACCTCTTAGATAGACAAATTATACGAATAAGTGAGTCCCCTTAGGCATCTTCAATAGCTCTTGATATGTTGAAGAAAGATACGGATGTCTTTTCTAAAAAAGATCGTACGGTGGGCTATGGAGCTATTTTAATTATAAAGTAAAACATAGGAGCGGAGTGAATATGACTCACATGATGACCGACTATCAGTTTGACGTCATGCAAGATTGCGTTGCCACTGCTTCAGTTTCAAGTGTTGTCGACAAAGAATAACGCTAAAACCATAAGAGATGACATGGGAGTTTCAGTTATTAACTCAGAGGATATTAACATCCAACTGAGGGCTTTATTAGAGAAGTTAGTTGAAAGGTTCACTAAAAATTGTATCCGGTGCGCTAATCTAAAAGGAGGTGGGGCCGTGAAAAACTTTTTAGGTGTTCCGACTGGGATTCGAACCTCGAACCCCTTGCTCCATAGTCCAACGTACTAACCACTAAGCCACGGCACCCACTAGAATAAGGTCTAATTATATTAATTCTTTGGCCGCAAATGGTATTTGACAGCTGTAATCGTCAAACCGTAATAAGGTCTATTCTCCCTACCTTTAAAGTCAGTTTACAAAAAATCAGGAATCACTTTATCAGTTAGTGATTCTATCTACTCTTCTTCTGTGAGTTTCATCTTTCTTCCATATGATTTCGTCGCTTGTTCAGTGAGATTCGGTACTGCAAAATGTCGAGGGATTGCGTTTGGACCCGAGAACTCACATTGGAACTTATATGTTTATATGAGATGCATCTAAACTTTTGTATAACTACCGCAAAGACTATGTAGACCAAGTGAAAATGCCTGATTCTCACCAAACAATATTCGAAGATGATGGCTGGATGCCGTAGGAATAGGGTAGGTACTGATTGGCGTCAACTTGGTGACGTTCAGTGCTGTAACTGTTACTAAATATAAATAAATAAATACTTGGCGCAACAGGTCGATGGGACCCAGGGCCTAGCTTCTCACAACCATTCGTATTGTGCGTGTTATATTCTTTACACGAATGGAAGGGCCTACTGTTAAATGCCGTGTCCGAACGGCAGCTAGATATTTGAGAAGTTTCCTCAGGACATTTGTACTCTCGGCTGTTTGTCAGACGCTCGCGAGAGGTGGGGCCGTGAAAAACTTTTTAGGTGTTCCGACTGTTACTACATATCAATTGTGCTTATTTTACCTCCAAATGGTAGCCACCGGGTACTACTTGATGTCCATCCGGACGCGACTAAACTTATAAGCGCGAGTTCTGGACAAGAGAAAATTGCAGCACTACAAACACCACAGAACGGTGGAAAAAGACCGTGGGGGACGATGTGTCAACGGCAGCGCTCGCATCCTCGAAGCGGGTTACTGACATCAGTTTCTCAACCGGTCCCTCGTCCTAGAGGTTTCAATAAAAGGAACTGGCCTGGAGGTCGGGTGTTGTACCATCGGGGTAACTTCTCTACCACTTAAAAAATGATTAGTTACGAGAGGAACACACGCGATTCAAATCGACCCCCTTATATAAGATCACGATGCGGAACGTAAACGGACTACAAACTGAGAGTATGTACCTGGAACATACGCACATGGTACAGTTCTGGTGCTGCTCAAAAATCTTGAATCTGTGCTCACGCGATACAGGGCAGATATTACCGCGATCCAGGAGATACGATGGATAGGATCAGGTATACAAAAACGACAAAATTGCCACATAAGACTGCATATTTAAGGATGCGGAGTCGTCGTGGGAATTCGGATGCGCTCAATGATAATTGACTTTAAGCTGATCAGCGATCGCCTGGCTATGATTCGCATCAAAGCCACATTTCAGAACATCAGTATAATATGTGCTCTATGACCTCCTGGACGGAGCCTACAGAGCCTGTTCGGAGTATGCTGTCAAAATCGTACGCGGAGACTTCAATCCCAAAATCTGTAAGAAAAACATCATCGGCGATACGACAACAGACAACGACCTCCGACTAATCCGACAACGGCATCCAGCATTCTAAATGCGCAAACGTTTAGAGGGGCAAATGTCGACTCTGACCATCATTCCCAGAGAAAGAAATTCAACGTTGGAAGCCTTAGCACGACTGGAGTAGCTAGAGTCAACAGAGAGCGCCTGAGTGAGAGACTCTCCGCTGTGCATTCAGCAAGGGTACCGAACAGTCTCGCGACAGGAACAGCTGGCAGCTGGTTTTAAGCCCGGAAAGCAGGCTCTTCGACATAGTGAAGGAAACTTCGTCACCGAAACACAGGGAATACTAGAGTTTTGTCAGCAGTTTTGTGACTTTTTCAATCTAGTGCTGAAACAAATAGTGCGCAGTGCAGGTATTAACACGGAAGGCACTATCTTTAATAAATCTGTCCAGCTGCTGGGATGCACAGACGACATCGACATCATCGGTCGCTCCCAGTTCGCCGTTATGGAAGCTTTTACGGCAATTGAAGAAGAGGCGACAAGAGTTGACCTTGAAGTGAATGAGGACAAAACCAAGTACTTGTTGTCAACAAACAAAGAAGCACCAGTCCACCGTCCAGGAGAAATCGCCACTGTTGACTATAGGGTAGTTAAGGAGTTTACCTACCTCGGAATAGATATCAACTCCACGAACGACACCCTAGTGGAATTTTGGCGCAGACTTACCTTAGGAAACCGCTACTACTTCAGTTTGTCAAAACAAATGGGTTCAAAACTCCTATCTCGGAAGACGAAATGTCTGCTCTACAAAACAATGATCCTGCCAGTTCTGCTACTTGGAGCCAAGTGCTGCACGATAAGCAGGAAATCAGAGAACATTTTGGGCTTTTTCGAAAGAAAAATTCTTTGTCGAATTTTCAGTCTCGTATGAGAGGAGAGCGAATGGAGGAAGAGATATAACCGCGAACTCTATGAGCTGTACCAAGATGTGGATGTAGCCCAAAAAGCCAAAATACGTCGTCTACACTTCGAATCACAGCCCCCACGTTCGAGACGACGAGGAAGACCGAACCTCCGTTTTAGGGACCAAGCTATTGCTGATGTCAGAGCGCTTGGTCTGGACAACGGGAAGCAGTGTACCCGGGATCGAAGGTAATGGAGGGCTACTGTGTCTCAGACTAGGACTCTTTACGGGTCGGGGGCCCGTTATGAAAGAAAATTGGAAAAGGAAATTAAAAAGACCCAGGTCTCACGAGAGTGAATGTGGTAGCACTCGCCTCACGGGGTTAAAGTTGGAAACGGAAATTAAAAAAGAAGCAGGCCTTACTACTAGCCGACATAGTATTTTAGTTATTGTTCTGCTTTACAAATTGAATGGATAAAATGTACGAATATTCTAAATAAATTACGGTGAAATGATACGATTTGATACAACAAGAGAATATGATTATTTGATCAATATTTGAAGTGTTTTCCTTTCAATTAAAGTGCTGTATATTAAAGTGGAGCAGACATTTTTAGAAACAATTTAGAAACCTTGTTTTCCTTGTTATCGTCTATTTTTTGTACTTAAGCCTTCTTTACTGTTTCCTTTTCACACAAATGTATTTTTAAGTAAGATGAGATGCTATTTGACATAACATTCCCTCCAGAATTCGTAAATGTTTGGCATTATTTTGTCCAAGATGACTGCGTCCATTTGTAACGATTCTACCTATGTACATACATATGGTAACTATCTACTTACATATATGGGTCACCAAATCCTACATACATATGGTAACTATCTACTTACATATATGGGTCACATATATGTATGGATCCTATTCGAGTACGCAAAAGTTTCGTAGTTTTTCGTAGAAGAGAGCGCCCACGAGAGAGTAAAAAATGTCCCCAGAGAACGAATTTTAGTGCAGGAAATTTCTTTGCACTGATTTATGAAATCTGTCAAATCTGTCAGATACCTGTTAGAAACGTTTTGTTGTTTGTGTATTTGCATACATTTGCTTTTGACGTCTAAAAAGTTGACGAATTTCGTAGCTTTCACGTTCGTTTACTTTTTTGTGATTTCATAAATTTTTCAAATTTCATAATCTTCGAATTTTGGTGCAGAAAGTACGTGAACAAACCTATTGTGTGAAAGAATGTATGCGTCGTTGTCTTCAAATTCATTAATATGCCAGAAATCATTGAGTATATTAAACTTACATCCCAAAACCATTTGTTTACACGGTTTTTGTTGTAATCAATCAATAGATGTCAGCACAAAAAATTGGATTTGGCTGAATGTAACCCCTCACAAGCTATGGTGAATCAATAAATTTTAATAACTTTTTGACAGAAATTCTAATTGTCAATAGCTTCCAACAACAATTCGATCGTGGTGAAGTAAGTACGGATGTAAAGAGAGTAAACGGAAGCATTCAACTTAAATTTACTAGAAAAATTGTTTATGGGAAAGAATTTTGAAAAATCAATTAGAAATGAAAAAAAAGAAAATAATATCAGGATTTCAATGAGAGTTTTTAATTTTTTCGAACTAAGTAACATAAATTATACTTTTTCAACATGTTTCAAATAGAAATATGTTTCAGAGACTGTTAACTGCCGGAGATAAAGGTAGAGTATTTCGTCGATATTGTGTGCGTTGTTTTTGTTATGGTTGTGGTGTGGTCTTATGGTTTTTGTTAGGGTTCATATTTTATGCCTATTCTTTAGACCTGATTCTGATCCTGTGTTATTTTCTAGACACTAATTTTGGGAGGGGCTAGTCTACATTCCCTTATTGACAATTAAATTAGGTATATGAAGTATCAATCATTGATTGTAATAAATGCATACAAAGAAGCGCATTCGAGATTTAATATTAGATAAACTAAACTAGATATGTTCTCAGGATTATCCATCCTAGTCCATAAAACCATGTCCTAATAGTCGCATTGTTTTCAGGTGGAAAAATATATAACATAAATAAATTATTTAATGACCCTACTTAAAGTTTACATAGTACACATCTTCGTATAATTAATATATTTTTTTTTAGGAAGAAAAAATGAGTTTAAGCGTTTTCTGACCCGTGCATACATAGTTCTGTTTTGTGAAAACTTAAAACTGTGATCTAGGTAAGTCTTATTCAATAAGCAAAATAAAGTACATATTTCAAAGGTTTGACTTGGAGACAAACTTCAGCACCCTAAATATACATACACTCGTTGATAAAAAAAAACCCTCGCACTGGAAATAATTCTGCTTTTCTTACTTCCAAGTGTAAAAAAAGTGGTATGTGTTGAAGTTAATTGGAAGAAGTTATTTTATTTGTTACTACCGAAATATTTATTGTGTTAATATCGCTCAAAACTACGGATAAGTATCTCGCCCTTTTTTTATTTTGCATAAAGTTATGATTAGTTATGTTTTGTATGATTTTCAATGGTATTAACGCTTGAAGATAAACCGCATATTGTTATTTTGCAGAAAGAAAATTTGTCAAACCGCAATAATACTGTTTGAGTAGGCCCTAACGAATAGAGTGCGAGAAATTTTTTTGAAAAACTTTCAATCAGAGGGTTCCATAACTCGAAATCTGGAAGCGGAAGGCCCAAAAAAACGTCTCTCAGGGATCAGCGGCTAATCCAACGTATTTCCGTAAGCAATAGGTTTGCACATGCTGGAGACGTTAAACAGACATTTCGAGACTAAACTCGGAAACGAATAAGTGATCGAACATTCCCAAGATTGCTGATAGAATCAGAATTGAAAGCAAAGTGTCCAGCAAAAAAACCTCTTTTGAATCCACGGATAAAAAAACAAAGGCTTGAAAGGGCTCAAACTTATAAAAACAGGACGAGTGAGAAGAAGTTACATTTTCAGATCAGTCCAAATTTAACTTGTTTGGGCCAAACGTTAACGCGGGGCTTGTCGCAGGAAAGGCGAACGATTCTCGGAGGATTGCATTTTATCCACCGTTAAGCAATCACCTTATGTAATGGTATGAAGAGCGATTACCAGAGTTGGTGTTGAGACAATTATATTGCTTAAGAGTTCGGTTAATGTAATGGAATACAAAAAAATAATAGAAAACGGCGTTGTTCCCCATTCGAACCAACTATGCTAACACTGTGAAAATGTTATTTTTCAAGATGATCCAGCTCCTGCACGTAGATCAAAATCTGTATGTTTTGATTGAATACATTGATGTTAATCATTTTTTTTATTAAGTTTTAAGTATTTTCTTTCTTTTGGGTGCGAGAATTTAAAAAATCTTTAGGAATTTTGTCTCTTCTATGGCCTGGTAATGGCCCGAACCTTAACCCGATAGAAAACTGTTGGCAATTTTTAGGCAAAAAGATTAGAGCGAAAAGACCAACTATCATTTCTCAACTACAGAACATCATAACAGATGTTTGGTATTAGAATCTGAATTTTACCTATCTAGAAAAATTGTTTGATTCGATGCCAAAGCGAATTTAATTATAAAATGAATTAAAATTTTCTTTATATTAATATTCTTCAATTAAATTTAACTTTTGTTAAGGTTTTTTGTAGTTACGTTACTTTTTTTACATATTTAAATAAGATTAAAATAAAACGATCTACCTTTCCACAACACCATAAAAAGTTCTTGCTGCTTACAAACCCAAAAATCCATTATGTATGTAGTCAAAATATAATAGATATTTAATAATTTGATTTAATATTAACTAAGTTATTAAAAGTGAAAAAAAAAAATTTCAAGAATGAAGAAAAAATTCGTTTTTTTAAGAAAAATTGAAAAATGAAGTGATGCGAGTGTTTTTTTTTGTCAACGAGTGTATTTAATGCCTGGCTACATTATCATGGGAATGATTGTCATTGCGGTCATTGTGCTGTGGCTACACACGAAAATATGCTTCATGGGCATGAAAGCCAATTTGACAGCCGCGGAACGCTGAAATTTTGTATGATTTGCTTTTCTCAAAGTAATTAGCAGTTTGCCCAACTCTTGATGAAGTGCATTTCCTCAATTTGCATTATATCCTTTATTGTAATAACTTCTTTCGGAGGGCGTCATTAGGAATTTATGATGTATTGTGATTTGTTACATTCAAATAAAACCATTAAGTGATTTCCGCAACAAACATACTGAAAAATGCATACATTCTCAACACAGTATTCATACATTCAATTAAATTTTTCGCTTTGCGTATTAAAAAAATCACACATCTCATAGCATAAGATGTCTAAACAACAACAACAAAACCAGCATGTGCACCACTTCAAACTCCTTCGTACTCTTTTTTCTGTCTTCCGTATGATGTTGAGTCTCCGACGATCAGCGAAAAATGAGGAAAATGTATGGAGGGAAACATTTTGAAAACAGAACCTACCTCCACCTCCACAGAGAAGTACATTTTGCGTCGTCCGTACGATGTGTACCCTCCGACGGTCGGAAAAAATTAAAAAATATGTCTAAATTGAAACGTTTTGAGAAAAGAACATTGATTCCTCGGCCGTGATATATCTTCTGAATTGGATTCACGGTGCATTTGCTTTGTGCTCAGCCCATTTCTTTTTAACCTACGTAAAATCTACCCATCTCAGCCGACATGACATTCATACCAATGACAATGTAGCCAGAATAGTAATCCCACTGAAAAAATATCGATATATTTAGCCCTAATACAATATTTTCGAAAAAGGAATATTCATTACAAAAATGTACATAAAGTACTTATATGCCAAAATATTACTACTATTGTGTTTCTTTAATCAGATAAGTGGTATTTAGATGCACATCAGTGATTACTTAGAAATATACTCGTTACCCTTTTAAAGAACTCATTATTATATCCACAACCATTAGCAATTGTTGTTTGTGAAATTTCTATATATTGAAGCAAGTATTGCAAAGAATTTCCATTAATTTAATATTAATTGACCATAACAATTATTTCAACCTGTTCGCAATTGACTGAATAGCATTCTAGTAATCCTTCGGTTCTTATGTTCATTATTTTTCAAAAGGTCAAAGAATAAATTATCTAAAAATATACAAATATTTTGATTTTTACATTTTCGGTCAACTCACAAAACTCAAATTTTTCTTATCTTTTACTAAAGAATACAAATTTTAATACTTATATGTATGTATGTAATATCTAGTGAACGGCTCCAAAATACTTTCCAGCTCCTTCCACAAATCCAATTTAAGGGTGAATTGATGGATGTAGTGGTGAATTTATGGATTTCGAACAAATGTGCTTGAAATGTAACAATATGCGTGAAAATAGCTTGTAGGCAACTGGGAAAGCCGGGAAAATTTAATATCACTTTGTTCAATGATTTCTGTAATATGCTCTTGCTTACCAATGGCCACAGAAATGCGCTGTTTTTAACAAAATATTTTGAAAAATTGACAAATTGTGGAGGGGATCCTGTGTCCAATAACATGCCAACAGTATTCTTCATATCGTGGTGAATCTCTTAAAATGGCGTTATATTTAATATACTTAGCTAAATATTAACTGCAAGGTATATCTGAAATCATTTATACTAAATGACCAAAATACGTATACATACATATATACACACATATATCCCATTATCAATAAAAACAATTTAATTTCTTCTGCTTCGTGCCATTGATGAACTATATAGGTGATTTGTGCTTCGTGCTTTGAAAAAGTAACCAGTTCGTTTCATTGATGAACTATACCTAGATAGTCGTCTTTCCATCCCCTGCCCTAAAACACCCTCAAATGGGCGGGGCCTAATCCTCTCTTGTGTTCCTATCGGTGAATACGTGAAATTGAGAATTTGAAGTTTAATTAGCTCATCTGCAGTCTCAGAAAAAATAGCTCATGTATTATTTTGTTAGAGTGGAGGAAGTCTATGCTTATGGTTTTAACAAACAATGACGTAAATCGATGATGGCTTTGTTTCGGCTTAGCACGTACCTGTCGCAAATATAGTTGAATTTCCTTTTGATGGAATTTGTTGTGGATTTTCCCCGCTTGTTTACTTTTTCTGTCGAAAATGGATAAAAATATTTTTGATATTAGGCACCTATTTAATTTTTTGTTTATGCCATTTAATTCAATTTATTGCACTGAATTCGAAAATGTATTTAGATATTGTCGCACTTTTTTCTTTTAAGAGATATAGCACTCTGAAATTCTCATGCCACAATGTAAACAAAGCAAATTGGGCACCGCGGGTGTGTTTGGAAGTGCAGTGGGGAGTTTGGGGAGTTAAAAGCTTAAAATATATTTATTTTTTTAAATAAATAAAATGTGTTTGAAACAAATAAACAAATTGGTTTCATATAACAATGAAATTTTTGCAAGTCGATATTTTTGCTTTTTGCTGTTAAGTTATTTCAATTATTAAATTTAATTATTATTTTGTTGTGAAGTTTTTCTACTTTTGCATACAACTATTTTATTGTTTCGCATTAGATCACTGATAACCTATTACATAGATAGTCAGCTTCCCGATCCCCTGCCCGAAAACACCCTCAAATGGGCGGGGCCTAATCCTCTCTTTTGTTCCTATCGGTGAATACGTGAAATTGAGAATTTGAAGTTTAATTAGCTCATCTGCAGTCTCAAAAAAAATAGCTCATGTATTATTTTTTAGGGTGGAGGAAGTCTATGCTTATGGTTTTAACAAAGAATGACATAAATCGATGTTGGCTTTGTATAAGCTTAGCACGTACCTGTCGCAAATGGAGTTGAATTTCCTTTTGATGGCATTTGTTGTGGATTTTCCCCGCTTGTTTACTTTTTCGGTCGAAAATGGATAAAAATATTTTTGATACTAGACACCTATTTAATTTTTTGTTTATGCCATTCAACTCGATTTATTGCACTGAATTCGAAACTGTACTTAGATATTGTCGCACTTTTTTCTTTTAAGAGATATAGCAGTCTGAAATTCTCACGCCACAATGTAAACAAAGCAAATTGGCCAGCGCGGGTGCGTTTGGAAGTGCAGTGGGGAGTTAAAAGATTAAAACAAGATATTTCTTTTAAAAAAAATGTAATGTGTTTTAAACAAATAAATTAACTGGTATTATGTAACTATGAAATTTTTGAGATTGAATTTTTTGTTGTTATTTTATTAATGTAATTATTATTTCGTGGTGCACTTATACATATATGATGTTTTATTGTTTCGTACTGGATTGACGTATTGTTTCTTTAATTTGTTGAGTTTGATTTTTGATCTTTGTGTTATTCAAAAAATGCATACATATGTATATCAGTTTTCCACAGTAAGAAGGAGTGATAGTTATCAAATACATATATAAAAGCAACATGAGTCGGAATATTTTGTTTTGTTCTAGTTTATTGTTAACAAATGTTTTAGGGTTTAGCTAAGGTTTTTCTACTTACATACGATGTTTGGAAAATAATAACCATTCGGCTTTTATCTTTAAAATGTTCAAGCAAATTGAACACAATATTTTAAAATCATTATCTGTTTGAATAAAAGCGATCCCATTTCTAAAAAATATGGATACACCAATTTTACAAGATTATCCTTTTTTATTTTATCTAAAATATATTTTAAGCGAACTAGTTACTTTTTCAAAGCACAAGGCGAAAGAATTTTAATTGTTTTGTTGATATACGAATACATACGTATGTTTGTTATTTAGTACAAATTATTTAAGAAATACGTTACATTTGAAATTTAACTATTTTGAATGTAACGTACTTTTATAGGGCTCACCACAAAACGAAGAAAATTTTTGGTAGTGGTTTATTGGACACAGCGTCCCCTTCACAATTCGTCGATTTTTGACACTATTTTCTGCAAAATGGCTGCGCCCATGTGACAGTTCTGTGGCCGTTGGTGAACAAAGATGTAGTAGTGAGTTTACATGCAAATTTCGCATACATTCTTGCTCACCAACGGCCATAGCTTGTGGGTGCGATAGAGAGACCCCCTTGGAGTGGTCTGTCTGTATAGTCTGTGCATTAGATTATCGCGTAGATTCACCAATTTGGTTAACTTGATTCGTTTTCTTAGTATATATGTACCTACAAATGAATGTTTGTACTAATTCTTCACACAAGGAAAATGTGTTGGTTATTGAATGGTGTATGTAAATGAAATAAATTAATCGGAATATTCTGTTTTATTGTGGGCGTCTCACAAAAATCCAAGAGTATAGCTTGTCTTGAGAAAGATTCTCAAATAAAAATTTGTGATTTGTGATTCGTTTAAAATACATTTTAAGCAAAATAAAAGGGAGGAAGATGTTTGTGCCTTTATACCACAGACTATACAGACAGACCACTCCAAGGGGGTCTCTCTATCGCACCCACAAGCTATGGCCGTTGGTGAGCAAGAATGTATGCGAAATTTGCATGTAAACTCACTAATACATCTTTGTTCACCAACGGCCACAGAACTGTCACATGGGCTCAGCCATTTTGCAGAAAATAGTGTCAAAAATCGACGAATTGTAAAGGGGACGCTGTGTCCAATAAACCACTACCAACAATTTTCTTCGTTTCGTGGCGAGCCCTATAAAAGTACGTTACATTCAAAATAGTTAAATTTCAAATGTAACGTATTTCTTAAATTATTTATACTAAATAACAAACATACGTATGTATTCGTATATCAACAAAACAATTAAAATTCTTTCGCTTTGTGCTTTGAAAAAGTAACTACATAGTTCTCTTAAAATATATTTTAGATAAAATAAAAAAGGATGATCTTGTAAAATTGATGTATCCATATTTTTTAGAAATCGGATCGCTTTTATTCAAACAGATAATGATTTTAAAATATTGTGTTCAATTTGCTTGAACATTTTAAAGATAAAAGCCGAAGGGTTATTATTTTCCAAACATCGTATGTAAGTAGACAAACCTTAGCTAAACCCTAAAACTTTTGTTAACAATAAACTAGAACAAAACAAAATATTCCGACTCATGTTGCTTTTATGTATATATGTATTTGATAACTATCACTCCTTCTTACTGTGGAAAATTGATATATATACATATGTATGCATTTTTTGAATAACACAAAGATCAAAAATGAAACTAAACAAATTAAAGAAACAATACGTCAATCCAATACAAAACAATAAAATATCATGTATGTATAAGTGCACCACGAAATAATAATTACATTAATAAAATAACAACAAAAAATTCAATCTCAAAAATTTCATAGTTACATAATACCAGTTAATTTATTTGTTTAAAACACATCACATTTTTTTTAAACGAAATATCTTGTTTTAATCTTTTAACTCCCAAAACTCCCCACTGCACTTCCAAACGCAGCCGCGGTGGCCAATTTGCTTTGTTTACATTGTGGCGTGAGAATCTCAGACTGCTATATCTCTTAAAAGAAATAAGTGCGACAATATCTAAGTACAGTTTCGAATTCAGTGCAATAAATCGATTTGCATGGCATAAACAAAAAATTAAATAGGTGTCTAGTATCAAAAATATTTTTATCCATTTTCGACCGAAAAAGTAAACAAGCGGGGAAAATCCACAACAAATGCCATCAAAAGGAAATTCAACTCCATTTGCAACAGGTACGTGCTAAGTTGATCAAAGCCAACATAGATTTATGTCATTCTTTGTTAAAACCATAAGCATGGACTTCCTCCACTCTAAAAAATAATACATGAGCTATTTTTTCTGAGACTGCAGATGAGCTAATTAAACTTCAAATTCTCAATTTCACGTATTCACCGGTAGGAACAAAAGAGAGGATTAGGCCCCGCCCATGTGAGGGTGTTTTCGGGCAGGGGATCGGGAAGCTGACTATCTATGTAATAGGTTATCAGTGCTTTATACATACATTATCACGGGAATGAATGTCATGTTGCGTGAGGCGAGTAGATTTTATGTCTAAAAGAGGGACTTAATGTGCGAAAATCCACTTCAGAACATCATTTTCTGCTTAAGTGCCTATATACCAAAAGATTATAAATGAAAAGATGTAAATGAAAGTAATTTTATCAGATGACGAACGCTGAAATTCAAAACATACGTAATCGTTAAAGGTGTAAGTCGACAAAGATGAAATTTTGTCTCCATCATCTTTTGCCGTGTGGCCACAGCGTTCATTCCCATGATAATGTGCCAGCAATTTTGATCATGGGAACAGTGGGTATCACAGACTAAATAATAGGTTATTTGTGGTATTTTGTGTATTCATATTGCAAGCTCGCGACCAAACCTCGCAAGACATACGACAAAACATGAATATGAAAGAGTTGCTCAAGATACTAACATGGAACGCAAACAGCCTTCTGAAAAAAATTCACGAACTAGAAGTATTTCTACTGAAAAGCAGTATTGATATATGCCTGATATCAGAAACCCACCTAAAAAAGGGACTTGGACCCAAAATAAAGGGATACAGTGATTATCACGTACATCATCCTTGGGAAAATGCGAGAGGCGGATCTTCTCTTTACATCAAAGACTGTACCAAGCACTCCGAAAACATGAAAATAGAACTCGACTCTATGCACATAAGTTCTTACTTACTTACTTAGGTGGCGCTACAGTCCGGGGTGGACCTGGGCCTCAACCAACAAGCCTCTCCAGTTAGCGCGGTCTTTGGCTAACTGCATCCAGTTACGCACCCCAAGTTGGTTGAGGTTCTCTTCCACTTGTGCACGCCACCTAAGACGAGGTCTTTCTCTACTGCGTTGCCCCTCCGGGATGGATTCGAAGAATCTTCGGGCCGGAGCGTTGATGTCCATCCGCTCTATATGTCCTTGCCATCTTAGACGGCTAATGCGTACTTTTCTGACTAGGTGGATGTCGCTGTACAGCTCGTAGAGTTCGCTATTAAATCTCCTTCTCCATAGCCCGTCAATGCAAACGGGACCGAAAATCATCCGAAGGATTATGCGTTCGATACGACCAAGGATATTTTCATCCATCTTGGTTAACGTCCATGCTTCTGCGCCATAGAGCAGGACTGGGATGATGAGGGTCTTATATAGAGTTTCCTTGGTGTTTCTTGACAAGGCCTTACTACTCAATTGCCTTCTTAGGCCAAAGAAACAGCGATTGGCAAGAGTTATTCTTCGTTTGATCTCTGAGGTGATATGGTTGTCAGAGTTTATAGCGGAGCCGAGGTATACAAAGTCCTTAACTACATCAAAGTTATAACTGTCTATTGTGACGTTCTGTCCAATTCGTCGGTGTTGTGTGTCCCTTCTTGTTGGCAGCATATACTTGGTTTTGCCCTCATTTACAGCTAAACCCATTTTTGCCGCTTCCGTTTCAATTTATGAAATACAAATAAGTTCAGTCTCCGTAAAAATAAACCACTTAGACTACCACACCGGATATAGTTACTTTTCTCCGGAATATAAGCTAGTAGACGACGACCTCGTTCGCCTCTTTGAATCACTCGGGCCTAATTTTATCATCGGTGGTGACTTTAACGCGAAACACACCTTCTGGGGTTCAAGATGTAATTCAACGAAAGGCAGGCTATTGTACAAATTGTTCTCATACGAAAAAAGAGAAGAGCACGCAAGAGATGGCAACAATCCCGCGCGCCCCAAGACAAAACTTATCTGAACCATCTTTGCGACAAATTGAAAAATGTGCTGGAGGATTTAAGAAATCGCGAGACTTCTACTAACATCGAGGGCTTGACTGCTGAAAGAGCGAAAAAGATATGTTCTAGCGCTTTTCTCGACGTATCGCAAGCCTTCGACAAGGTATGGCACGAAAGTCTAAGGTATAATCTAAGGTTAATTCTATCGAAAAAATTGTGTAGAATACTGGGATCTTATCTTGAAAACAGGCTCTTTCGTGTTAGACACGGGACCGAATACTCAGAATTCAAGGAAATCCACGCCAACGTTCCGCAAGGAAGCGTACTCGGTCCAATGCTGTTCCTGCTCTACACAAGCAACGGACGAGTCAGTCGAATCATCAATGGGCTCTAAACAAAGTAAGCGAATAGACAAAGACCTGGCGAATCGAGACCAAGTCAATGCATGTCAATTTTACGTACAAAAAGGTAAACCACTTACCTATTTCCATTAACTCTGTACAAATACCATACAATACAAATTAAATACGACGAGCTAGAAATCAGATTAAGAGAAATGTATTGGCTACTCGGAAGATACTCGCAGCTAAGCGTGTATAACAAACTGCTTCTGTATAAGCAAGTGCTAAAACCATCTTGGACATATGGAATACAACTTTGGGGTTGTGCGAAACCAAGCAATATGGCTATATTGCAAAAATTCAAAAATAAAGTATATAAGGAATAGTGATATTCACAGAGATCTAGGAATTTCTACTGTGAATGACGGAGTAATGAACTTTGCTCGCAAACTTCGTACTCGTCTTCATGCTCATTGCAATAATGAAATAATCCATACTATGGACGGGACAAACATCGAGCGCCGACTGCAAAGAACAAAACCGTTCGACCTAGCGCCGTAAGGAAAAACCGCACTTAAAGACGGTATTAGCAGGTGCCTTCGCTGGAAGGCTACCTACCTAACGCGATTAACACTACAGAAGCGTAAACTAATTGTTAACGGAACTTAGTCGTAGTCATGAAACAATGAACAAATGAGAGGATTGAAGAAGTACTACTATGAGCACGCGCGGCCGGGTTCTCATAGTGCCTCTCTGACGGGTGAGGTTTAGCCCGTAGGCATATACTGACTGACACTAATGACATTGACAAGTCAGCTATATGAATCGGGCATCACCAATGGTAAGGACCATTGGTATCTTTTGAAGATTCCTCACCTCCAGGCGCAACCAAAAAACAAAAACAATCGTATTGTTTAGGAATAGAAGCGTGTCTATATAATCAGGCAGTAATTCTAAATTGGATTTTCTTTTGTCCAATTGGCTTGAGCATTTTAAATATAAAATCAAGGGGCTATTATTTTCTTAAAGGCGCCAAAGTATCTTGTACTAAACCATACAACATGAGTTAACAATAAACAAGAGCTGTGTTAATCGATCAAATTTGAGGACCGAATCAATTAAGTATTGGTTTAAAAACGATTCGTCCATTTTAATAAATCATTCAATCCACAATCTTTATCTTATGCTTGATTTATAATGCCGAGAGAGAGCGAGCCTAGCGTGAATTATCAAATCAAAAAAGTCTCCAACGCGTTTCGTTCAATTGTGAATTGATAAATGATGTTATAGTGAGACTGAGAAGGTAACGTTTCTCCCATCGCTCGTGTTTCGGACTCTCGTCGCTTTGTTGGTTAGTGAACCAAATTTCCTTTTCATTCCATTTAAATTAGTGGAATCGTTCATATACATATGTATGTGTGAAATAAGTATTGATGTTGTGATCGATTAATTTGGCGCTGTGTGGTTGCAATCTTCAATACTCTTGGGTGAACGGCTCGAAATGATCGACACAGGTTTAAAGAAAACTAAAACAAAACAAAGTATTTCGGTTTATGTTTCTAATTTATGATTCATAAACATTTTTCTTCTCTAAAAAAAAATTATACATATGTACATATGTATATTTGGAATAACAGAAAGTGAACGAGACAAGTTAAGCAAACTCCAAACAACAAATCACAATTTCATAAAAAATTAAATCAACTACAAAACATAATAAATACATAAATGAATTAAGTCAAAAAGAAAAAAAAATTATCTATTTGCAATGTTCCATAATACCAGCTTGTTTATTTGTTTACGCCATATGGGCGGGGTGGCTCAGTGGTTAGTGCGTTGGACTATGGAGCACGGGCTTCGAGGTTCGAATCCCAGTCTGGAACACCTAAAAGAAGGATTATGCGTTCGATACGACCAAGGATATTTTCATCCATCTTGGTTAACGTCCATGCTTCTGCGCCATAGAACAGGACTGGGATGATGAGGGTCTTATATAGAGTTTCCTTGGTGTTTCTTGACAAGGCCTTACTACTCAATTGCCTTCTTAGGCCAAAGAAACAGCGATTGGCAAGAGTTATTCTTCGTTTGATCTCTGAGGTGATATGGTTGTCAGAGTTTATAGCGGAGCCGAGGTATACAAAGTCCTTAACTACATCAAAGTTATAACTGTCTATTGTGACGTTCTGTCCAATTCGTCGGTGTTGTGTGTCCCTTCTTGTTGGCAGCATATACTTGGTTTTGCCCTCATTTACAGCTAAACCCATTTTTGCCGCTTCCGTTTCAATTTATGAAATACAAATAAGTTCAGTCTCCGTAAAAATAAACCACTTAGACTACCACACCGGATATAGTTACTTTTCTCCGGAATATAAGCTAGTAGACGACGACCTCGTTCGCCTCTTTGAATCACTCGGGCCTAATTTTATCATCGGTGGTGACTTTAACGCGAAACACACCTTCTGGGGTTCAAGATGTAATTCAACGAAAGGCAGGCTATTGTACAAATTGTTCTCATACGAAAAAAGAGAAGAGCGCGCAAGAGATGGCAACAATCCCGCGCGCCCCAAGACAAAACTTATCTGAACCATCTTTGCGACAAATTGAAAAATGTGCTGGAGGATTTAAGAAATCGCGAGACTTCTACTAACATCGAGGGCTTGACTGCTGAAAGAGCGAAAAAGATATGTTCTAGCGCTTTTCTCGACGTATCGCAAGCCTTCGACAAGGTATGGCACGAAAGTCTAAGGTATAATCTAAGGTTAATTCTATCGAAAAAATTGTGTAGAATACTGGGATCTTATCTTGAAAACAGGCTCTTTCGTGTTAGACACGGGACCGAATACTCAGAATTCAAGGAAATCCACGCCAACGTTCCGCAAGGAAGCGTACTCGGTCCAATGCTGTTCCTGCTCTACACAAGCAACGGACGAGTCAGTCGAATCATCAATGGGCTCTAAACAAAGTAAGCGAATAGACAAAGACCTGGCGAATCGAGACCAAGTCAATACATGTCAATTTTACGTACAAAAAGGTAAACCACTTACCTATTTCCATTAACTCTGTACAAATACCATACAATACAAATTAAATACGACGAGCTAGAAATCAGATTAAGAGAAATGTATTGGCTACTCGGAAGATACTCGCAGCTAAGCGTGTATAACAAACTGCTTCTGTATAAGCAAGTGCTAAAACCATCTTGGACATATGGAATACAACTTTGGGGTTGTGCGAAACCAAGCAATATGGCTATATTGCAAAAATTCAAAAATAAAGTATATAAGGAATAGTGATATTCACAGAGATCTAGGAATTTCTACTGTGAATGACGGAGTAATGAACTTTGCTCGCAAACTTCGTACTCGTCTTCATGCTCATTGCAATAATGAAATAATCCATACTATGGACGGGACAAACATCGAGCGCCGACTGCAAAGAACAAAACCGTTCGACCTAGCGCCGTAAGGAAAAACCGCACTTAAAGACGGTATTAGCAGGTGCCTTCGCTGGAAGGCTACCTACCTAACGCGATTAACACTACAGAAGCGTAAACTAATTGTTAACGGAACTTAGTCGTAGTCATGAAACAATGAACAAATGAGAGGATTGAAGAAGTACTACTATGAGCACGCGCGGCCGGGTTCTCATAGTGCCTCTCTGACGGGTGAGGTTTAGCCCGTAGGCATATACTGACTGACACTAATGACATTGACAAGTCAGCTATATGAATCGGGCATCACCAATGGTAAGGACCATTGGTATCTTTTGAAGATTCCTCACCTCCAGGCGCAACCAAAAAACAAAAACAATCGTATTGTTTAGGAATAGAAGCGTGTCTATATAATCAGGCAGTAATTCTAAATTGGATTTTCTTTTGTCCAATTGGCTTGAGCATTTTAAATATAAAATCAAGGGGCTATTATTTTCTTAAAGGCGCCAAAGTATCTTGTACTAAACCATACAACATGAGTTAACAATAAACAAGAGCTGTGTTAATCGATCAAATTTGAGGACCGAATCAATTAAGTATTGGTTTAAAAACGATTCGTCCATTTTAATAAATCATTCAATCCACAATCTTTATCTTATGCTTGATTTATAATGCCGAGAGAGAGCGAGCCTAGCGTGAATTATCAAATCAAAAAAGTCTCCAACGCGTTTCGTTCAATTGTGAATTGATAAATGATGTTATAGTGAGACTGAGAAGGTAACGTTTCTCCCATCGCTCGTGTTTCGGACTCTCGTCGCTTTGTTGGTTAGTGAACCAAATTTCCTTTTCATTCCATTTAAATTAGTGGAATCGTTCATATACATATGTATGTGTGAAATAAGTATTGATGTTGTGATCGATTAATTTGGCGCTGTGTGGTTGCAATCTTCAATACTCTTGGGTGAACGGCTCGAAATGATCGACACAGGTTTAAAGAAAACTAAAACAAAACAAAGTATTTCGGTTTATGTTTCTAATTTATGATTCATAAACATTTTTCTTCTCTAAAAAAAAATTATACATATGTACATATGTATATTTGGAATAACAGAAAGTGAACGAGACAAGTTAAGCAAACTCCAAACAACAAATCACAATTTCATAAAAAATTAAATCAACTACAAAACATAATAAATACATAAATGAATTAAGTCAAAAAGAAAAAAAAATTATCTATTTGCAATGTTCCATAATACCAGCTTGTTTATTTGTTTACGCCATATGGGCGGGGTGGCTCAGTGGTTAGTGCGTTGGACTATGGAGCACGGGCTTCGAGGTTCGAATCCCAGTCTGGAACACCTAAAAGTTTTTCACGGCCCCACCTCTCGCGAACGTCTGACAAACATCCGAGAGTACAACTGTTCTGAGAAAGCTTCTCAAATATCAAACTGCTCTTCGGACACGGCATCAAAACAGTAGGCACCTTTCATTCTTGTAAAGACTGTAACACGCACAACACAAATGGTTGTGAGAAGCTAGACCCTAAGTCCCATCGACCTGTTGCGCTAAGTATTTATTTTATTTTTTGTATTTCATTTATTTATATGTATGAAAGGATTTTGTTTCAAACTTTTAACATTCTAAATTCTTCTCTGCGTTTCCTAACACACTCGCGGTGTCCAATTGCCTTTGTTTACATTGTGTCATGAGAATTTCAGGCATATATGTATTTTTTTAAAAGAAAAGTCCGACAAAATCTGAGTACAGATTCGAATTCAATGCAAAAAATCGATACGAGTGGTTTAGGAAAAAACTAAAAAGGTGTCTAGTATGAAAAATATTTGTACCTCCTTAAAAGCTAAAAAGTCAACAAGTGCAAAAAAAAATTACAAAGAATGGAACAAAAAGGAAGCCACTTCCATTTTTGACATCTATGTATGTGTTTAGCAAGCACAAAAATCGTACTCCAATTTAGTGAAAATTGGACACCACAGACTTACTCAACTGTAAAAAAGGTACATGAGCTATTTTTTAACCTTTAGATGGGCTTATTAGACTTTTTCATATTTATCTTAACATATTCATCGATAGGAATGAAATAGAAGGTAGGACCCCGCCCATTTGAGGGTGTTTTAGGACAGGAGACCATATTAGGGCAGCTGACCATATAATAAGTGATTTGTACTGTCAATTGGCAGGTGGTAATGTTGAAAAACTTCCCCTGGAATGGAATAAAACAATTGTGATATAGACAACAAAGTATTTCACTCACAACAAAATACATGGATTTTCTGAGAGGTAACTCATTTTTGTTTACGTTATTAATTATATTAATAATTAGTAATATTATTTTTACATGGGGGAGCTTTAAATGTGGTTAGTAAGTTGAATGCGGAATTGGGCAAGAATAAAGAAATGTCCTTGTACGATATTGCTCAATATTTTGACGGAATGAAGCGATCGCTCCCTGATGACTGATATGCTTTAAGTAATTTGGTGAGCGTGTTCATATCAGGTAGTCCAGTCATTGGTCTCATCTTTTGTCCGTATTCCAGAGTGAAGTATACACGACAAAAGGATTTAAACGTGAACTCTTGTTTTGAGTTCGTTTATAATTTTGGTTCTTCATTCGATGAAATCCTCTACCGTATTGTATTCCTAAAATGGAGAATTGATAACTATTAATAACAAAAAAAGGAATATGATTTGAACTTACCGTCGGCTTATCGTTTGAATTGAGCGGCCCAAAAGCCACTTTCTTCTATCGAATTCTCAACTCTTAGGCCGATTTTTTAGTTCTGCAACTCACACCTTCTCATCGTGCTGGTACCAGTATTTCTGTTTCCTTAAAATGACGACTGCAGAAAAATTAGATATTTTTCGAAAAGTGCCACTAATCGGTCGGTCTTTTCTCGCTATTTTTTCTTGTGTACTCTTCGGCATTTTTTATGAACTTCTTACGATCCCTGAGAAACTCCTCGGCTACATCGGCTCGCAGTGGATGCTCTGGCTCGGGGTCATTGACAAGTGCTATTAGCGCTTGGATGACTTAATCTGTTCTTGTTGCAATAATATAACACCAAAAAAGTATTATTTTATTTTGTTTTATGTTGGTTTTATTTTTTTCTTATTCTATTCTATTTCGAAACAGTTTCCCCATTCGAAGTGGTATTGACCACTTCTTTAATGAGATTTTGAGTCTGGTCCTTCCTTTGGATCAATTATAGGAATTGCACTGAGGCACTCCACAATACGTGAAATCCCTTTAATTTTGGAAACACTTAAATCCAGCAAAGATTTTGCAACAAATACAGGGTCATTCATTTCTTGGTTTCAAGGTGTCATTTGAAGTGTCATAATATTAGTTGAATGTTTGATAATGGATCGCTTAGCAATCAAACAACGCATTAAAATTATTAAAACCTACTACAAAACTTACTTAAAACTCACTACTGATGATGCGAATTTATCGATTCCCCGGCGATCGTAGCAGTTGAAAGTGTCGTACACCTCACTACGGGGTATTTTCATTTGGATTTGTAAACTTACCTGATCGTGTAATTTCACGATTTGGCGAAGTTAATTGGCCACCAAGATCATGTGATTTGACACCGTTAGATTTTTTTTCTGTGAGGCTACGCAAGAGACTGTATTTACGCGAATAATCTCCAAACTCTAGACGCATTAAAAACCAACATTACTCAAGTTTATGGCCGAGAAAAAGTGGTTAAAAATTACCTCAAAAGAATCACATGCTGCGAATCTTCCCGAGGCAGGCATTTGAATGATATTGTTTTTCACACTTAATGGCAAAGTCCAAACTTTATAATGAATTTTCTTTAATAATGTATCGCTGTGTGTATTTTATTTAGCTTTACTTTCGAAAGTGAAAAATTAATGACCCTTTGTATGCGAATTCTTATGAACTGTCAAAATTGATATCTATAATCGTCTTGTCCTAACGTTCACCAGGGGTTTGGCCCCGGTTGTCAATGGCCTGTTTGCTTGTTTTACCTTTCAAATTCTCCTTCCTAGAGCGTGGTAAAACTTTGGGTTAATATAGCCTTTCCAATTTTGAGGAGTATTTTGTTTTATGGGTAAATAAATACTGTATGTTCATATGAACAAGCATACATATGTTTGTATTTATTAAAGGGCCAATGAAATCGGGTACATCTAGCTCGGTATATACATATGTATATATTTTAAAAACACTCTAATACGACTTCTAAATTAATCGAAAAAATTACCCTTTTGGTTCTCTTAAATACTGTAGTAGTGTTAATACCCAACTGAAATAATATTAATTATCCCCCAATAAATAATTAAAAACAAAGCCTACGTATTCTGTTTATTCATTCAATTCATCCTGAGCTGAAAGAGCGCACTATTAGCATGCTGTAAATGAAAAAACGATTTAAAACGTATTTATTGGACGGTTTGAACTACAAACCAAACTAAACCTTTTTCATTGACAACTTAGACTGTGCTATAAACTAAAACATGAAAATCCCTTAAATTACTCGTATCAGTCATATTCTATTTACTGTTTGGCTATGACTTTAAATTGAAAGGTTCATGACCTACAAATAAAATAATTAACCTTGAAGTAAATTACGATGAAGTGGGCTACGATCTCAGGCAACTAAAGGATATAAATTGACCAATGCGTTAGTTATCGGCCACATTACCATGGGAATGAAAGGTATGCTATACAAGGCGAGTGGATTTTATGTCCGTCAAAAAGATAGGGGTTGATAAATCCACTACAAATCCACTTCAAAACATAATTTTCGGTGGAAGAATGAATGTTCTTTTTCAAAACGTTTCGTTTCTGATACATTTGTTCATTTTTTCTGACCGTCGAAGGGTTCACATCACCATTATTTTGAGGTAGACACGACGTGTAGGTAAGAAAATTCTCTCTACCTTCTAAGTCAGTGTGCGAAATGTGAATAAACGTCTGGTCGGCTAGTATTTTATTTATTGTACGATAAATAAAATAATTCAATTTCAAATGAGTTATGGTGAAATGAGGTTATTTTCAGCTCAGTCACTTATTGTTTCGGCACTAAAATTATTTGACAGCTATAAATGCCAGAAGACGAAATAGTTGTTGTCGAATGAAATCTATTATATGTAGGTTTGAAAGAAATAAACCTTTCCACCTGTTTCATGGTATATTAGTTATATTAACATATTTTTCGTCTCTAGAAAGCGAAACCACAGAGTTGAAATAATTATATATGTAAACATGTAAATATATCTTTTTGTTGAATTTTCGCTATTCGTAAAACACTTTGTTCATATTGAAGTAATTTACGAGTAATTTATCGAACACACCCATTCCTTATTGGGTTGCTTGTGGTGGTAAGCTCCAGTCAAGGTCAATTATCAAAACAAAAAACGTTGAGCTCGGTTATATGACAGTTATTTGTAATCTGCTAATTTTTTCTTGGTAAAAGATTGGACTCTGGACGAGGCCATTAAATCAATGATTATAGCTATTTAATTCTTTTAACCTAACTGACGGCGAGGTTTACGACGAAGTGTAGTAGGAATGGCTCCTGGGTTATCTGTGCCTTTACCACGTTATGAGCCAGAAAATGTTGGTATCAAAGCAATTCTAATAGGTCCCCCGGGATCTGGGAAGGGAACGCAGGTATGATTGAATAAAAATTGAAATTTTTTGTTAATACATAGTTAGTACAAGGTTCATTGTATAACAATTTATGTTTGTTCTTTTTATCTTATTTAATCTAGGCTCCATTACTGAAGGACAAATTTTGTGTTTGTCATTTGTCAACCGGAGATATGCTTAGGGCTGAGATTTCCTCTGGGTCAAAGTTAGGATCCGAACTCAAGAAAGTAATGGACGAGGGGAAGCTAGTGTCAGATGAACTTGTCGTGGATTTAATAGATAATAACTTGGATAAACCGGAATGCAAAAATGGATTTCTTCTCGATGGTTTCCCTCGAACAGTTGTCCAGGCTAAAAAGGTAAATGGTTCATAGGGAGATTGTTCCCATAAAATGGGTTTTACTTTTTGTGTTATAAACACTTTCTTTTTTCAGTTAGATGGTCTGCTAGAGAAAAGAAAAACTGAGTTGGATGCCGTTGTTGAATTTGCGATTGATGATAGCTTGCTCGTTAGGAGGATTACTGGGCGTCTTATTCACACACAAAGCGGGAGGTCGTACCATGAAGAGTTTCATCCACCTAAAGTGCAAATGCGTGATGACGTAAGAATTTTAAATTGATACGTCAAATCAGTTTAAAACAAATTTTTTTTTTTTAAAGATTACAGGTGAACCTCTTATAAGGAGAACTGATGATAACGTTGATGCTTTAAAAAAAAGACTTGAGTCCTACCACAAGCAGACTAAAGTGCTCATCGATTATTATGCTAAAAGAGGATTGCATTTCAAAGTGGATGCAGCTAAACAAGCCGATGATGTGTTTGCCAATATTGATAAAATATTCCAACGTCAGCGCAGCCGGCGCGCAATTTCATGATTTAATAAGAAGCCTGAAATGCAATAAAATGATGTACGATATCGCAATTTGTAGAGGATCGTTTGTTTATTTTTATGTTTAGTTTTGAATACAATGCTATTTTACTTAAGTGGCGCGATCTATAATCTCAATTTGTACTTTGCCCTAAAAAAACACAAAAACAAAATTAAAGTATAAATTGTGTCACTACGGTAAAACTTTCCTCGAGAGTTAGATATATTTATTTGTTCATTATCTCCATATTGGGTAGATTATTTGTACACATGTGTGTATGAATATTATTCGAAATTTAGCGTGGGCGATTTATGAGGCACCAAGTTTTGACTGCAATTTTGGGGGATATTACGATTTCCGAGGCACAAAGTTTTGAATACGCAGTCTTGTACATCTCGATGAAATAAGCACAAAATATAAAGTACCAACATACTCGTCTTCGCCTAATTCAGGAGATATCGAGGTTTGACAATTTACTTTTTCCTATGGGATTTCCATTGATATATATAATTCTTTTGACGTACACGCAACGAGGAACAGAAAATTTGTTGCATAGTTTTAGGAGTTTTTATATCCAAATACATCTTTTGTTGCAAGTCACGTGCCGGCTTTTTCCTATTCGAAAATGGTAGCTGAGTTATAATTTTACTATATATACTAACAAAACCGCTCCGCAGAGTTCTAGTCACGGTAAAGGAAGTTGCTTGACTGGAGTGACTTTACTTTTGGCACTAAGAAGATGTGATGACTAACTGCTATTATAGTGCTGAACCCGCATATAGAACGTTGCTGCGTATCCGGGCTCAGAGGCGTCACAAAAGCCATGAATTTGGATGGACACAGAGCCTTAATTGCAGTTTCTAAATCATGGGCCCCAGATAGAACATAATCGGCATAGAAGTCCTTCTTCAAAATATAAGATGCAAATGAAAAGAGTCATTGCACGTCTTTGGCTGGTTGAGGTGGTGTACGTATGGCTAGATATACGTAGAGCACAATTAACGCCAAACGTCACGGTGTTTAATTCAAAAACCTGAAAACCAGTACTTATTGGTTTACGAAATACAATGCGTTGATATTGTGCGTGTTCGGAATGAATTAACATTTGACGGTAAATTTTTTCAATATCCGCATTGAATATGTACCGATAGAGATGCCATTGTAGAAGTGAGGTTGTGAGGGTAACTTCCGATTCTGGATTTATTAGAGCTCGCAGGATGAACGTATTTCCTTGATGATGTACATTTATCAAGGCAGTCAGTAATATAACGCATTTGTTGTTTTTGGAAAAAAATATTGAACTTGGATTAGAATGCAGTGAACTGTATAGATATGCAGCTGGGGATTGAGCGGAATATTTGAATTGAGAGCGGCACATGTAAGAGTGTGTGATGTCTTTGCTTGCATTACATACACGTGTGGATGCTTTGACACTCTTCGACTAAATGAGTAGAAGCAAGACAATTAGTGCAGTATTCTAAGGAACTAGCCTTTCCTACGGAGAAAATCGAAGTGGGTGGTGACCTTTGCAGAGCTTGCAGCTAATAGTGCTAGTGTTAATGTGGCACACTTTTATAGGTACATATATTATTTAATATCGAACACGGTTTCTTCTATAACGGTTTGTGAGAAATAAAGCCATCTATGTCCAGGACGGAAGATCTTGAGGGGCTTTTATTGATTGTTCTTACATATAAAGAGAGAGACTTTTTCGGCAGCCGATTACCACGAATCCGTAGAAACGTTATGAGCTTTTAAAATTGATAATATAGTGCGATATCTCCTTAAGATTTTTACCAGATTTGAAGAAGATGGATAGAACAATCTTTGCACAGGGCACAATTTCGGATGGTTTATGTAAATCGCTGAAACATGTCCAGAAAAGACCCCCAAGGTAAATAGTCACCGAAGAAGGTATCTGTATCACATCATAAATGGTATAAATACATGATCCGTATTAGACGGATTGTAGCTCTTTCATATGTTTTTACATAATGTTGATGATGATATTTTGGAACTTAGATCTACATACGATCTTCATATAGCATATAATCTAGTATCTATGTAATATAGTGAATAGTACCTTACTTGCACATTATGAAGCCTGATACAATGGATCTGGGATACAGAACCGGTTTGACGATTCCTCGGATATATGAAAGGGGTTCCAGACAGTACCTATATGTATATTGAAATCCCCAACGAGACAAATGCCGATGATATTGCAATTGTTGTGGCAGCGAAACACCTGTAAGAAATAAAGGGCATGGGGAACGAATGAAAATTGAGACGGTGGATGGCAGCAGTCGGGATAGAGCTCGCTGAACATTAAACGGAAGCAGTACTAGTAAGCAACCTCAAGAAAAGAGAAACATACATCATCAGGGAAGGCATCGAGCGCAATAAGGGACGCCTGTGAAACTGCAGGATAATCATGAAGAATCTTCTGTGGCTGGAACGACTCAGTGAGAGCAACCAAACCCAAAGAGCAACTCCCTCGGAACAAGGAACGTCAGAACGGTAGTCCCTCGCGGAGAGTGGTTGAAGTGTGTCAGGTGTGGGTTAGTACGTAGGCACATTCCTGGTATCGAGTATTCATGTTTGCGAATCGTGCATGCCAGTAGCCCGAGTTACTGATATCTTTAGGAAATTACACATCTGTTTTAACAAAAAAAAAAAAAAGAGTACTATGCCATCAGCTTGAGATGGGCTGCAGCTTTTCTGTATGTTTGATTTTACTTTTCTTTTGTAGGCTTTGAATTGTTTAATTGCTTAACAACCAACAAAATAAACATTTCTTTACATATCCCAGTATTTAATATAAATATATAACATTACACATATGTATATGTATATGTACATATATTTTTGTACAATATACCACCCAATACAATGTCTGTCGGCTGCTCAAAAGAACTTAGTAGTTAGTTCTTGTAATAAATATTAGACCCTATGCTTATTAATAGCATGAATATTCTTCATCATGCAAATAAGTTCCTTTCATCTTCGTTTACGTTATTCACTTCAAGTTTTTTTTTCTATTTTAGTTCAATCAAGTAGATTTCTATTTTTGTTCGACTTTTGTCTGTTTTGATAGCTGGTATGTATTAATTTTAGATTTGCATTAGTATCTATGCGTTAGATTTTGTCATTTTTAAACTTTTAATGTCATGTATATTTATATATGTACATACATATGTACATAAATGTAAGCACGTAAATCAGTAATTAAATGTAAAGTTTTCTACGTCATTGCATAGTTTGTACATATGTATGTACATGCATTGATATGTATATATATTTTTAAACATACATACATACATATGTGATAAATATAGCATATAATGTACATAAAATATATAATAACCATTTAGTTTACAGTATTCACCCTTCGAATTTGTTATTTCACATTTGATGAAAAATGGTTTTCCACACTCATTCATACGTACATATGTATGTATGTATGTATGTAGGTTAAAGTTAGCTTTCAGAAAGTAAGCTTTTTGCCACACGAATACAAATTTCATTTCTACCGGAGTTCTCTAGTTTGATCATAACACAACAATTCATATACATTGTTTTTCCCCACCCTAGCCCTTATGGCTGATACTGCGACCTGAAAGATCTATTGTATCTTAGGGTGTGTTTTACTCTAAGAGACGTATCACCTCCCTAATGAAGAAAAGCACGTCTTTAGTCGCAGAGTTTCTAATATCTGCAGGGAAGCATGTTATCTTGCGGAAAATGCGCCATCTCAGCCAATGCAGAGCCGGGCATTCACAGAGAATGTGCTCAGATGATTCGTCATCTTCTGAGCAGAACCTACATTCTATGTCTGGGCGAGTCTGTTGAGGTGATATTTCAGTGACCTGTTAGAAAACTCACCAGCATTCTGATACTGTCTTTGTCTAAACTAAGAATTTCCTTGTATAAATAAGGCTTAATTAATCTTAATCTTAATTAATTTTAATGGGTTAGACAAAGTTTAATCCAAGTGCCACATGCCTATGTGTAGCAAGAGATTGTAGTGCATCGTAACACCATTTAACTGCTATGGAGTCCACTAAATTGGACGACAGCGCTCTAAGAGCTGCCTGGCTATCTGAAAAGATATAAATTTTAGCGCCCTTGATACCCTTATCAAGGTTTAACCTGGCGCAGATCTCAATGGCATGGAGTTCAGCCTGGAAAACTTTTTGATCCATCTGTGAACCATATCAGACCCTTAGGGTCCAGTGCTGGAACACCATTAGACCAGTCTTAATATATTAACCTCAAATCGTCGGGGACAGTGCAGAATATGTCTCTTTGTGGGATTGAGTCAAAAATTTTCAGGTGTCCCGTGTAGTCACAGACCTTAAATTTGTATTCTATTTGCAACTTGCGCATCTAGCAACCGTCTTCCTAATGAAGATTTGTAGGGGTGTGGGCCCAACGATTACTTCTAAAGCTGCCGTAAGGCAGCTACGCATGGCACCTGAAATACCGAGACAGGCTATTCTTTGTAGCTTCTGAAGTTTACCTGCCGTTGTCTGCTCGAGTACATTCCCCCACCTTACGATGGCCGCGTACGTGATAATGGGCCTCACCAATATTGTATATATCCAATGTATCATTTTTGGCGTCTACTGGCCCACATGGTCCTTATGGCATCTTCTATGGCGGACTTGATATGAGTCCGAGATATTTGACTTCACTGGAATAAGCTAATGTGGTGTCTTTAATGGTTTTAGGTCTCAGATTGACCAATTTTTTGTGAGTAATAGGCACTAGAATGGTTTTGCTAGAGTTAATAGAAAGACTCTCGTTATTACACCATTCTATAGGTAGAGCGTGTTGTAAAGCACCCTGCATGACGCTGGAAATGGTCGTGCTGTATTTACCACTAACGATGATCGCCAGATTATCTGCATAACCAATGGCGATGTAGCCTGATCTATACAGATCTGCTAGAAGTTTATCAATAGCTAATGACAACAGAAGTGGAGAAAGGACTCCTCCCTGGGGGCAACCTTTACCTACGCTCACAGATACAGACAATCCTCCGGAGTAGGAAGTAATGATCCGACTTTCAAGCATGGCTCTAATCCATCGGTTGGTCGAATCTTCCATACCTCTGCTCCAAAAAGCTCTTGCTATTGAATCGTAGCCAGTGTTATCGAATGCACCCTCACGGGATATTTCCTTGGAACGTAAGGTTCCTTCTATCTTCTTGGCAAGATGGTGCAGAGCACCCGTGGTTGATTTACCTTTTCTATATGCAAATTGGTTTGAGTGTAGGGGGGTAGGCAGATCTAGTCGGGCTCTAATATGAACATCAATAAGTCTCTCCATAGTTGTGAGAAATGTAACCCCAGTTGCAGCTGGCTCTAAATAAAGCGAGGTTTCGTTAGACACATGGCAGTATTCAACTGAGTTGGACATAATTGGACTAGCGAGTGTGAGGTCAAGTAACTCTTCGCGCATCGCATTTATGAAAGCTCTAAGCTTTCTATCTAACAAGATATTCTAAAAGACAGTCACCCCTTCCATTGATGCCACTTCTCACCCAGATCCCGTGATGCGCATTGACATCGCAACCTATAAGGTAATGCAGATTGCTTTTTGGGAGTGCCATATAAGCACCTGGACCTCAGTAGGCGGAATGTTGTCGTTGTGTGTTTCCTCTCGGTCCAGGTCTCTTGTCATAAATACTGGAATAGAAAGGAAGTTAATATTTTTGCCCTTGGCACTAACCCGCATTTGTAAATAAACTTACTTTTCGTACTCCATAGACCTCTAAGGCCAAGGGTTATATCTTCATCGGAGAACCGCTTGCTAAGGGTAGCGGACGCGCCCTACTGACTGAAAAGGTACATAGATGACATTACAAGTTTCACACCTCGCATCCTTACTTTCAGTTTTGACTTTGGATAAAGTGTTGACTGTCTTTGTCAAAGGATCTTACTGATAATTATATCTATATAAAATAAAATAAAAAGAATTAACTGGAAAAACCTTGATATTGACATACGCTGAGATCGTCACGAAAAACGCAGCAACGTTAGTGCAACAAAGCGTCCAGAAGTACCAAAGTGAGAAGAAAGAAAAAGCCCTCCAGAAAAACCCAGGAAAGAGGGCAAAACAGTGAGACAACGATGTACATAGGTGAAAAAACCGCGAATCATGACCACAACAAAGTCGAGTGGAAAAGAGTGGTAAAAAAAGGTCCAGGCAAGATACATGTTAAGCCTGACGCATTGGTGATTAAAAAAAACTGAAGCAATATCCTACTGCGATATACTCCGAAAAGTGAAAACCAACCCTGAGTTGAATGGTCTGGGGTCGCATAAGAAAGACGGCCAAGGGAGAATTACTGCTTGAGCTCCAGAAAGCAGCCGATGGCAAAACCTCTGAGTACCAAAAGACAGTAGAACAAGTTCTTGGGGAAATGGCGGAAGTGAGGTCCCTAACGCACGAGGTACGCATTGATGCAATGTCACTACCAATGAAGAGATCTGCCAAGCTTTGTCCGAGCAATTCGAGGAAGTACGAGGTATGAAGGCCTCATCCATCAAATCCATGAGCAAACCCTATGCAGGAACACAAACTGAAGTCATTAACCTCCCGACAAACGCTACCAAAAAAGTTCTGGACGTTGGAAGGGGTAAAATTGGATGGACGGTATGCATAATACGAGAAAAAGTGGTACCGCTACGATCCAATCCAAGAACTGCACACATGATGCAAGGTGCGTCCTCTGTGAAAAAAAGAGCAGCATCAACTTATTATCAAATTATTTTGTGCTGGCTTTTTTTTCGACATTACAAAGGCGTTTGATATGGTTGACCATCAAGTTCTATTAAATAAAATTTATAAGGCCGGATTCAGAGGATTCATGTACAAATGGTTTGAGTCTTATCTTAACGATAGATTACAGTATGTAAAATTTAATTGCAATATAAGCAGTTCAAAATTAAATAACTTGAGAGTACCTCAAGGTTCTGTACTTGGTCCAATTTTATTTTTAATATATGTACATAAATTCCTTATTTTCACTCCCATTCTTGGGTAAAACTATAGCCTTTACTGACGACCTTGGTATTGCGTATTATTCAGGCAGTCCTTTAAATTTAATAGCTAACATAAATCATGACGTCTTTCTGCTAAGATGTTGGTTTGCGGAGCACACGCTTATTGTTAGTAGCAAAACTAAGTTGATGTATTTCAGTCTTACTGGCCAGTAGCACCCCGACTTAGATATATTTTTTCATTCTCATGATTGTGCAAGGCACGACCTAATACAGATTCCAAAATGGTCAATCGTTCAATAGTAATGCTGACTGCAGTAGGAACTGGTTCAAAATTGAAAATGTAGATAGTTTTAAATACATTCGTGTTACGATTGATCAAAATTTTGAAGTGGGCCAAGCACATTTGTTTTTTGAAGAAATACATATATACTCAACTCAACCCGTTTTTTTTTCGTCTTAGAAAGTATTGCTCTTCTAACACATTGAAAATGGTTGGTATAATTCATTCAAGATTACAATATGGACTTTGCAGTTGGGGTTGTGATTATTTAAGTAAACTACAGCAATTAACGATCGCTCAAAAATCTGCAATACGAAAAGTTTGTAGCTCTCTTCGTTCAGCTTACACTATGGATCTGTTTAGGGCTCTGAAAATTTTGCCTTTACGACATTTATTTTATTTCAAAGTTCTGAAGGTATTTTTCATGAGAGGCTATAGCTATTCAAACTCTATTGTAAATATTCCCGTCTTTCGCACTACAAGTTACAGAAACTTTTACTCCATTGTTTCATGCAAACTTTTTAACACCTTGCCCGTCGAATTTAGATCCATAAGAAACTTCAGCATGTTTACGAAGGTAACGAAATCATGGCTTCTTGGTTCCATCACGAAATCGAAACATTGTTGTGCTATTCCGTACAAAAAAAAAATGACTTACGCATTTGTTTTGTAATTATTATTAAATTCTGTATGTATATACATATATAAAACTTCATGAAAAATTGTAATTGAAATTTGTAATGAATGAAAAAATTAATATCTTGCTTTAATTTATATCCATATGTAAATGAATGAATAAAGAAAATTGAATTGAATTGAATTGAATAAATCCTTGGGGTACCGCCTGTGAGACAGTCATGGCAAAACTCAAAGGTACCCTTATGCGCTTTACTAATGCAATAAATAATGTCGGGATTATTTCGAACGCAGAGAACAGCGGTTTAATGACACTCATTTACCTGGGATGGATGGAACACCGAACAAGGCCCTTAAGCTAGGCACAAAAACAAACACAGAACCATTTCTAGAAATGTTTAATAAGTGTCTAACCGAAGGGGTCTTATCGGACCAACGGGAAAAACAACGGCTGGTGCTGCTGTCTATATGCCTGTTAGACACAATGGGAAAAATACTGGAAAGAATTATATGCAACCGCTGGAGGTGAAAATATATGAAGTCGGGGACTTTCAACCGAACAGTATGGATTTAGACAACCCAGCTCTATAATGGACATTATATGGAGCGTAACCACAATTTTAAGATGCTATCCAGGGCAGGAGATGGAGGGGAGACGCAGAGAAATACGGTGCTGTAATAATACTGGACTGTAATAAACTGGGGACGTGTTTTGTACTCACTAAAAGAAATAATGGCTCCAGGGTTCCTTATCAAAATAATATTAAATTATTTCGAGAAACGGTACTGATCAGTACTAGGTCCTATCCTGTGGTCCTATACGTGCGTTCAAAGAAAAGAGTGACCTACTTATCTGGGAGAGAGCAAAAGTGAAATAGAAGAAACCCCGAGTAGAAAGCGCTCTTGCAATAGAACCAGAAAACGCCCCATCGAGGCCTACCAAAGGGAGTCAGACAAATATCATTCAATCCAAGTCGCATTTTTCCTTTTGGAGAAAAGATTTTTCAAGAAAAATGCTGTCTCGATACCAATTAGGACCCACAGGCTGTCCATGGTTTTAACCGGTTTCCAACAAAAAAACTGTAAATAAACAACACATATGTATGTATGTACATAGCTCTCGAGTCAAAGCAAAGTTTCGGTTCCAACGCAAATACGCATTAAACACATAAGACGTACATATGTATGATTCATTTCATTTCACATTTCCCTGCTTTCTGCAACAGTGGCAAAGTTTACTGACACCCTGCTTTATATTGATCTTTGAATTAACATGCACCGGAAGCGGAGGAATTTGATGATATCATATCAGAAATTATGCAACCTACTTCTAATTTAACTCAAAAATGGTTCAGAACTAAGGAGCCGACTATAAAAAAGCTGACCTTAATTACAACGAATTACTACTTTATTTCTTTAAGACGATCCATGAACTTGATCAGTTTGTTGAAATTACATCGTGCTATTTGAAAAAATATTCCATGTCAAAGAAGTATAGCAATAGTGGAGGATAGGTCAAGATAAAAATTCAAACCTAACTCGAAAGTTTAACAACGGGAAGGTAGGTAGGTGGGTAGGACGGTTACCAAGAGGTGGTCCAGTGTGTTCCCATATTCTCGTGGAGCATTACATTAGTTTAAGGTGGAATGTGTGCTACTTACTGCTCCTGGTATACAAAATCCATCCTGCCGATTTAATATAGCCGCAGATGTCAGTTACGGGTTTGGGCAATGACACATGATAAATTCATAAATGTACAAAAATCAAAATTAAATGTATTTTAATTACTTGATTTATTGAAGTGAATTGAAATGATTCGCATAGCATTGTTGCACTACTTTCTGTTAAACTATTTGTTGGATTTGTTGCACTCTGGTCGATTCCCTAGACCCTACATTAAAGCATCTTGTAGTATACGACACTTTTCGTTTTGTTGTCAGGTGCACGAATGACCTAAGCGGATGGTTTGTGGACACGTGAACATGCTACGCACAATTTAAAACTATCCTTGGTCTTTCCTATCCAAGTGGTAGATCTACCAGCCACCAACTAAAGCTCAAGTATGTTTGGCCAAATATCGGAAAGAATACATTGGAGTGGTTACGAACTTGTGTTCAGTGTTAGCGTTCAAAAGTAAACCAGCACACCAAATTGAGCCCGAACTCAATTGCAGTTTCTGATCATCGTTTCCATCATGTTCCATTGATTCAAGGTAATCAGTACTGATTTACGATGATAGACCGCTACAGCAGATGACCGGAAGCTGTATCCCTACTGTGGGGTACTGGCTTCTGTGCGCACTAGGTTTCTCGATTTGGTTCTCCAATTTCCCTCACCACAGATCAAGAAACTCAGTTTGAGTCAGCGCTTTTCAAAGCGCTCAGCAACATGTGGAACGGCGCCTCAAATAGACTTATTGAACGCTGGTATCGTTCGCTCAAAGCTGCCCTAATGTGTCATGAAGAAACCGACTGGATGGATGCCCTTCCAACGGTGTTGCTGGACTACGGACAGCATATAAAGGCGATATTAAGGCTTCCGCAGCAGAAATGCTTTATGGATCTAACTTTAGAGTACCGGGTGATTTCTTTATTAATGAACTTTTTTTGCCTGACCCACAGATCTTTATCGAAAAGCATCGAGTGGCCATGCGTCAATTCCTACAGACAGCAACTACTCATCATTCTAAGAACAAATTATTTGTTTCTCCAGACCTCTACAAGTGCTCGCATGTATTTCTTCGAGGTGATGCCGCGTAAAAACCTTTTGAGCAACCCTTCACCGGATCGCATCTAATAATCGAAGGAATCAGTGACCAACTATTTACAATCGATGCTGAAGGAAGAAGAATGAATGTTTCGGTGAACAGATTGAAACCTGTTAACGCTGATTTTATTCCGGATGATACAAACATTCCTGATCCTACAAACACCGAAATCAAAACTTATGGAAACAGAAAGCCTGGGGGGAGTTATGTGGCGACGCCCACTCTTCGTGCCAGAAGCTCAGATTTCTATTACCACTACTCAGATTTCACATCGATCAACAAATGGAAAATATTTAAAACATACATGTACAGAATGGCCTACGGAATTTCTGAGGTTACCTGTCAGTATTGTTCCTTGTACTATTAAAGATTTTATGTTTAGTCGATTTGTTTTAATTAATGTAAGTACGTCTTTGTACCTATAGGATTGTGGCGACGCCTGATCTTTGTGCCAGAAGCTCGGGTTTCTCTTCCCACTGTTTAGATGTCGCATAAATCGGTAAAAAGAAATATTCGAAATTTGGAAAATTTTGTGCGCAATTCCACAATAATTGAATAATATCCGACAACAACCAATTCAACGCCATCATCGCAGGACTGGACACGGAGATATTAAATGAGGTGTTGATTTTGTACAAAAGCCACCAGCCACAGATAAGTACCTTGCATTTAAAACGCAAATTATATCTTGGTTTACAGAGTCAAAAGAAAGGCAACTAAATAGACTCATGACAACGCTAGAGCTTGGGTATAGGCGTCCATCGGATCTCCTTAGGGAAATGAGAAGGTTGGCTGGGCAAAACGTTTCCGACGACATGCTATCGACCTTGTGGATAGCACGTATGCCAAGTCATGTGCGTGGAATTTTGTCCGCCAGTCACGGCATTGAGCTAACTGCACTGTCTGACATCGCAGACAAAATCGTGGATAACACATCTACCAATGCTGTTTTCTCCACTGAAGTGCGTGATCAAAACCCTGAGGTACTTTCCACAGACCCTGCAAGCGATCTAAACCGACGTCTTCACACTATCGAGACGGCTTTGTCATCTTTGACAACATTAGTGCAGACACTAACAGCTAGTTATAACCAAGGTAGGTCTCGATCTAGGTTAGGTTAGGTATGTGGGTAGGCGACTAGAACACGTCGCCACACTCAGGTTAATACAGACCCATTGTGATACCCAAAGGGGAAAAAGTCCCTTGCCCATTGGTAAACCCTAGTACTGATTTGTATCTTGTGGATCACAAAACCATCCTGTTGATTTGATGAACCTAAAAATTTCATTTATTGGTCTGTTCGCTAATTCTTCAAGGTCACGGAAAAAGTGTCGCCCTAGAAATCTGAATCTAAGGTGGATAAGCCCAGGGCAGTGACAGAGAAAGTGGGTTGTATCCTCATTAGCTTCCTCGTCTCCACATCCCTGACATAAATATTCATCCGTGAGTCTTAACTTTCTCATGTGGTACCGAAGAGAGTTATGCCCCGTAATAATTCCTATAAGGACAGAAAGAGACTTCCTATCCTTTAGCATAATTCGGTCGGTCCTAATTTTGTCAAAGCAAGGCCATAGGCTTCTGGTGATCACACAGGTGTCCAGGGAGGTCCTTCTACTATTGGCCTCATTTCTGACCAAGATCCATGCCTTTTGCTTCAATGTGCAAGGCGGGATGAACACCGAGGTGTCTACCTGTTGCGATGTAGATTCAGAGCCTAAACGAGCTAGTAAACGGTCTATGAAAATCTAGGAACGGAGTGAGGTAATCCGTAGTATAGACTTTTCCTAGATATTTCTCCAGGATCATGGAATGACTTGTTGCATTATGATTCCAGCTATCTGACTGCCTTATTCTTAGGGCCGATGTTTTAACAAAAATGTCCAGCGGTGGAAGATTGAGGATAGCCTCTAGTCCTGTAGTAGGTGTTGTTCTCATGGCACTTGTGGTGCCAATGCAGGCCAATCTCTGGATCCTGGTGAGGGCCGCTAAGTTGGTGGACTTGCTGGCGGACGGCCACCATACAAGACAACCATACGTCAGAATAGGTCTTACTATCGCCGTATACATCCATAGAATAATTTTAGGTTTTGAACCCCAGTTCTTTCCAAATATTCTACTACAAGTATAGAAGGCTATAGTTGCTTTCTTTATTCTTTCATTGATATTAGGTCTCCAGTTAATTTTTTTTATCAAGAACGAGTCCTAGGTATCTAGCGCTATCCGAGATTTTGAGGGGAGTACCCCCAATGGACGGTAATGTGAACTCAGGAATTTTCCTTTTGTTGGTGAATAATACCAGCTCGGTCTTATGGGGATTGACCGCTAGTCCACATTTCTCAGCCCAGGTGACTAGGATCTTAAGCGCGTCCTCCAATATTTCGCTAAGGGTAGGTAGAAATCTACCTGTGGCCAGCGGTACTATGTCGTCCGCATATGCAATGGCCTTAACACCTCTGTACCTGAGTTGTAGCAGCACCTCATTTCGTACAATGACCCATAGTAGCGGGGAGATTACTCCGCCTTAAGGGGTACCTCTGGAGACGAATGCTTCCATCTTTGTACCCTCGTGTTCTGCAATAATGTGTCTTTCCTCAAGAATTGCAACAATCCAGTTGGTGAATGAATCGTGAATCTTGAGATTTAACAGGGTTCTTCGAACCGCATCCGTTTTGACATTGTTAAAAGCACCTTCAATGTCCAAGAATGCGGCAAGAGTGAATTCCTTGTCTTTTAAGGACTTCTCGATAGAGCCGACAACGCAGTGTAGCGCCGTTTCCACACTTTTTCCTTTGGTATAAGCGTGTTGGGCTGTGGACATGACCTCGGGACGAAGTCTGCTGCGAATGTAGATATCGGCTAACGTTTCTAATGTTTTCAGAATGAAGGAGGTTAGGCTAATACTCCTGAAATCCTTGGCGGTGGTGTGGCTCGGCTTTCCAGCCTTGGGTATGAACACCACCTTGACCTCTCTCCATGTTCTAGGGATATGTCTGTGTTTGAGACTGCTGATAAATAGTTCTCTGAGTACCGGAATAACCGCTCTGAAGCATGATCGGTATGATTCCGTCCAGCCCTGGTGATTTATAAGGTGAGAATGAACCCATTGCCCACTCGATTCTCTCTTCTGAAATCAATTCAGTAACTCATATTCGGTGTTAATATTTCTTACTGAGCTATCGACAGGTTGAGTTGCACTCCCAGGGAAATGGGTCCTAATAAGCAATTTAAGTGACTCAGAACAAGATTCAGTCCAATTACAGTCGGGATCCTTAAGTGATCCAATAGCCACAGATTGTCCTGAGAGGTCTTTCGAAGTCTCGCAGATTCTGTAGTTCCGTTAATGTCATTACAGAAGCTCTGCCAAGACCGACGCTTTGCTTTTTGCGTCTCGCTTTTGAACTTTCTCTGACTGTCTTTATATCGACCCCAGTCCGCATCTGAATTTGTTCTTTTGGCAGCATTGAGGAGACTCCTCATCTATGTCGGAAGCACACTGCAAGTTACATTCTTGAAGGCGTCGTCGACTCTTACTCGCTATTTCATTGAAGACGTCCCAGTTGGTTCTCCTGGGATTCCTATATGGTTTATAAGAGTCACATGAGGACCGCAGGGCATATTCAATAATCTTGTGATCAGAGAATGATTCCACCTCCAGAACTTTCCAATTCTCAATTAAGAAAGACTATTGGCCATTATTAGGCTATTTTCAATAATAAACTCAAATAAGGACTCACCGCGGTGGTTGGTATCACTGCTGCCCCATTACAGCGTCGAGTGCGAGTTAGCGTCGCATCCCATGAGTAGGTCCTATCCTTCGTCTATTGCCCTCTGCACAAGTTCGCGGGTTAATGAGGATGATGGGAGGGTGATTACGTCGTAAGGCATGTAGACGGCTGATAAAAGCAGTGGGGAAAGCCCCCTCCGCTCCAGCCTTATCACCGTGTGGTCCATGTCACTATAGTTAGACAGAAGAAATATGTTAATATGTCTCCTGGCTACTATACAAGTTCTGTTCTTACTATATGGAGTCACGCTATACGTGGCAAAGTTTTTATGCCTGAGCCCGCTGATCTTGCCACGGGAGATCCATGACTCTTGCACTAAGGTAACATGTTGTTGGTATCTAAGAAATAGATGAGGTTAGCGCTAGCTGCAATGCTATGGTGGAGGTTAATTTGTACAATCTTCATCATTGTCTTACCTGAGCACCAGCACCCTTGTTCCGCCTCGCTGCACCGTCGAAAAAGGGACGGACTTTGCAGCGAGTGATTCCGGTACGCACCTTGTTGCTGTACCTTCGGAGCATAGGCATGGATTTGTGGTTAAGAAGAACCACTATCTCCGTTCCATGCTCTGAATCCTCGCCCATTTCTACTACTTCCCAGTTATCGCTATAAAGCTCTGGATCTGGTGACGGAGATTTCTCTCAATCCTTTCTCTGGGTATGTGAGGACCAGGGATCAAAATGCGCCCCTTCGGTCTGGTGAGCTGGTGAGCTGCTCGAAGAGGGGGGGGATCCCTTGTTATTGACAGTAGAGTCATTAACACCCTCCAAAATCCGCAGCTCCATCAGCCTCCATTGGTCCTTCGTTAGTCTTTTTTCGGGGCTATTAAAATCGACAATCGCCACCTGAAGGTTGGGAGTGGGGTTGTCCGCCAGCCTAACTTTCTTGGTGCTTTTTCCGACCGGTGGCGATATCGAATCTTCGTTCTTACCTCTTTTGGGGCGGCCTCTAGTGGCTTCAGTAGAGGTGGATGGCAAGAGGCTTTCCGCCCGCTTACCGAAGAGACCTTTGACCGCTTCCCTGGAGTTCCCTGCGCTAGGTACGTCCTCTGCGGCAGTGGAACTACACGTGGTCGGTTTGGATTTAGGCTGTGAACCTTTGCCAAGTTCGATCGCGCGAGGCCTGGAATCGACCGCGATTGAGGCGGACTGCAAGAGGCATTCCTTCCTTACCACGGTTCGATTCCTACCTTGTCCTCTTGCCGTACCTAGTCGTCATTCCAGGGCAGACTAAGAGGAGCTGGCAGCCGGCTTGGACCCTTTGGGGTTCAAATCGGCTGCTGGCTTAGGTCCCGCAGCACTTGAAGTGGGGAGCAAGAGGCTTTCCGCCTTCCGCACTGCTGGCCCTTTATCCCTTCTGACCGCGTTCGTCAACCTAGTGTCTTTTTTGGACCCATTGCCTTTCAGCGTGATGCGCGCTCTATCCAGAGCCTCGCGTTCCCTGTCCGTGTAGGACTTGGGATCACGCCGCTTGATAAGGCGAACGGCATTTCTCCGGCGGTTACGGAGAGTTGTCCTCTCGGTGTTTTTTTTTCCACCTTAGGAAGCCTAGTCTCTGTGCTTGGTGGGGCTATCCCCAGACCATGCACACCTGCGCTAACTACTGTGGCGAAGCTCAGGGCAGTGGAATTTCCTAAACCAGCAGGACTAGCATCACTCCATGGGGCAGAATCAGCCGACCCACTTCCTTGCGAGTAGCAGTGGCTCGTCGCGTTGGAGTGGTTCAGTTTATCTGCCTCTACTGTCAAGAGCGCCTCCTTCCTCCACGGAAGGGTTAACCCAGTCAACGTTGAGATAGAAGGTGGCTCTGATGTTGGCATAGTACCTGCAGTAGTGGAAGACTCCCTTCGACCGGATGATGAGACAATCACCTGTCCTGACTGGCGATGGCTTGTCGCGAACTTGGGTGGTCCCATCAGCCCATCAATGCGTTGGTCTGTTACAGGTGTTGCCACCACCAGAGGGCTAGCAGTAGGCTCACCATCTGATGCTGACAACTCCTGCAAGTAGGCCCTTGCATTATGGAGTCTCTTCCTTTCCAGCTCCGTGAGTTCGTCCCATCTCTTTGTCCCTAGTCTCTTTACTGTCAGATTGCAGTTTCTAGACCGCTTTGAGCTGTTGGAACAGTTAGAGAAGGACGAGCTGGCGATGGAACAGTTGTCACTGGTATCTAGAAAGAGATTTTCCAAATGCAGGTCAACTGTCCCGACGCTTTCCCCGTCCGAAACAAGGAGAAGAACCTCTTCTATTTTTGTATCTGCATCGGTTTTTTTTAAGCTAGAAGCGCCCGATTCAGTTATATTCTTCGCTTTTTTTATTGTTTTTTGTTCTGCTTGGTTCATATTTGGGTCCCACGAGTAAGGGGGAAGAAGAGGTCCACCTGCACTCACCCCCTGTATGCAGGTAAGGAGAATTTTATTAAAACTGAAGGCCCCCAGGTATTCAGAGTTTGCGCTAGCGACTGAGCTCCCCCTCAGTCATGCAGGTCTCGGCGCGTCGAACCTTGCCTTGGGTGATCACCTTTTGGTTTCTAAGTCCTCCACGGTCGAATCATTCCTGGGAAAACATCCTGCTGGACGCAGACAGGATGTAGTTTTCTCACTTGATAAGACCGTAAGTTAAAGGGAAGTAGAGTAAGCAAGGTACGGATCGAGGAGAGGAGGTCTCGATCTAAATCCTGGAACAATAACGCTGCTCCGAGATCGTCTACCCCTCAGTCACAAGAAAAAAAATGTGGTTTTACCACACGAAGTATGGCAGCGAAGTGCGGTGGTGCAAGGAGCCTTCATTATTGCTTACGTAAAAACTGCAATAATTGGTGCTGACCTACTCGCATACCATGGGTTAGTCATTGATTTGAAAGACAAACATATATTCGACAAGACGACATCGCTTTCCGTAACTGGTGAGGTGCTAACCACTGATATGTCTGGGCTCTTGACCATCAGTGGTCCGGAACTGTATACTAGTCTGGTCAACGAATTCCTTTCGGCCAACAGCAAGAATAAGCCCAACAGCATTACCAATGTGCAACACTGCATCATCACAACAGGTCAACCGGTTTCCGAACGACCGCGACGGCTAGCAGGCGACAAGCTAAAATAGGCCAAAGCTGACTTTCAGGAATTCCAGAAGAAAGGCTTTTGTCGTTTATCCAGCAATCCTTGGGCAACCCAATCCATCTCGTTGAGAAGAAAACCGGAGGATGGAGATGCTGCGGCAACTACCGTCGTCCGAACGCCCAAACGCGACCCGATAGATATGCTATTCCCCATATTATGGATTTCACCGAACAGCTAAACGGTTCATACTCAGAGTCGGAACATCAGCAACATGTCCGGCAAGCCCTACGACATCTCCACGAACATGGTTTCATTATAAACATAAAAAAATACGTATTTGGAAAGTCTGAGGTCACTTACCTTGGACATACTATTAACAAAACAGGATGCAGACCGCCAGAGGAGTTGAAGCGATATCCAGCTATTCGAAACCAATTGTCATTACGGAACTACGTCGTTTTCTTGGAATCGTAATCAATTACCGACGGTACATTCCAAATTGTGCCCACATTCAGGCACCATTGAACAGACTCATCAAAGATTCCAAGAAAAACGATAGGTACACGACCCGTCCTCTGGACTCCTCAGGCTGAAGCATTCAACAGCATCAAGAAAGCTACGATGCTACACCATATAGATCCAAGAGCAGCACTGGTTCTAACAACGGATGCTTCGGACGTTGCAGTCGGAGCCAAGCTGGAACAAATAAAAGACAACAACCTTCAACCTATAGGCTTGTTCTCGTGCAAACTAAATCCTGCTCAAACTCGGTACAGCACGTATGATCGCGAATTGCTGGCGATCTATCTAGCTGTACGCTTTTTCAAACACATCCTCGATGGACGATACTTTATACTTCAAACGGACCATAAGCCGCTTATTAATGCGTTCCAGCAGCACACTGACAAAGCACCACAGCGTCGGCTGAGACAGTTAGACTACATATCGCAGTTCACCACGGACATACTATACTTACCCTGCGAAGACAATCTAGTTGCAGATGCTTTGTCGAGAGTTAACGCAATAACCCTGCCGTTAAAACTCGATTTACAGGAACTACATCCATCCCAACAACAAGATGTGGAACTACAAACAATACTGCAGAACAAAGATTCATCACTTAAACTGAAGAAACTCGCTGTGGAACCTAATTGCAAAGTATACTGCGAAGTTTCGAAAGACACTGTTCCATATATACCAGCGCCCCTGCGTCGGAAGGCATTTGAAACTATCCACGGTCTTTCCCATCTAAGTGGTAGATCTACCAACTGCCAATTAAAACTCAAGTATGTTTGGCCCAACATCGGGAAGGATGCATTGGAGTGGTCACGAACTTGTGTTCAGTGTCAGCGCTCAAAAATAAACCAGCACACCAAACTAAGCCCTTCCTTAATTGCAGTTCCAGATCATCGTTTCAATCATGTTCACATCGACCTCATCGTCCTTCCATTGTGCCAAGGCAGGGCAACAATTTGTTTTTTTTATTGCCTATTATTGCCTACATATTGCCTATTCCACACTCTTGTCTGGTTTACTTACCACCCTTTGGTATTCAGACAACCTTAACCTCTCTCATGTTCTTTGCATATATTCCTTTTGAAGACTATTTAGCATATTTAACATTTCGTGAAGTACTGGAGTGATTGTAGTTGCACTTCTTCGTAACAGGATCGAAAGAATACCATATAGTCCGATATGTGATGGCCCACTCAATTATTCCTATTAGGAGTTTCATAGTCCCAATTTTATTTATCATGTTGATTGTTCGCTGTGTAGCAGACACAGGCAAATGCGTGTCAAGCAACAGTCCTAAAGGGTCTTAGTGGGGCTCAGTCCAGTTTTCGGTGTAATCCTTGAGAGATCGTAGAGTTCTCTAGAAAGAACTTTCCTTAATCTTGAAGATTCGGTTGTACTTGTGATTTCGTCATAGAAGTGTTTCCATTAGCGGAATTCTGTACTCTGTGTCTGTTTTCAAAATTCCTTTGACTGTGTTGATTTCAGGTATTATCAGAGTTTGTTCTTTAAGTTCTATTGAGAAGTTGTCTAGTTTTTCTCCAAATGCGAGTTCGTTCTTTAATAAATCTCTTTAAGGATGGATGTTATAATTGCGACTTTTCGATCAATGGCGATATCACAAAATATTTTTGTAAGGGTTCGCTCTTAATTCGTATCTCCTTGCCAAAGGGATCCAAATAAGAGTTTCTTGCATTTTTGAATGGTTTTGGTTGGGTTCTGCTGCTTTCTAAATGACATTGAATAAATTATCCTGATCATTGCTTAGCCATGCCTTTCCCATCTCTGCTCTTCCTGCCAAACCTTTAAATAATAGGGCTGATCTTACATCTGGTGATACCGATGCGAACCTTAGCATTATATAAATGGAGTATTTACTTCAATTTGTGATTGAACAAAACCTCAATCTTTGTAAAATCCGTCTTTAGTGCCTACATGCTGGTTTTTGAAAATTGATGACTTCGTCAAGTATGCTCAATTCCAGCGATTTCCATTGATTGCTGCTTAGTCCGCGTGTTGCTGGAGTCCTAAAATCGTTCTACCTTTCTCGCTTGAAACGTGCCGCAATAGGTCTTGCGACGTGTCTGTGTCAGTTATCAGGTGTTTGAGCCTAGATGCAATAGAAATGGATGGCCAATGGATTTTCACAGCAAAACAATCTCCTCTCAGTTCCCCTAGGCTGCGCTACACTCTGGCAGTGTCGGTAAGTGTGCTACGTCCTCCTTAGGCATTTTTGAGACAGCCTGCAAACGGAGCAATTCAGGCAAGTTTATTTGTCCGCTAAAGTCTGTTCGCAGCAGAGGTGGGGAGCAGTTGGCTCCCAAAGCGTAAGGGACTTCGGATTAAGGATATTCATCCAGGCTCCCAGGGTTTAACCTACATTTGCGTAAGGTCGTCGTTCTGTGCCTATAAAAGTACTTTCTCTTGTTCTCCATGGGACCAAGTTTTTGGTCCGGGGTGCTAGACTCGTGGCCACGAATAATGCACCAGTGAATTATAGACAATTTAAAATAAAAATATTTTGTTTTTCGATTTCGTACAAAATATGGCAATGGGCAGATTTACACAAGCACTGCTTCTCTTTCGCAAAAGACTTGATATTTAATATCAGCCGCCAAGAACTGGCGACATACGGACAGACAGGCGGACGGATATAGCTCATTTGCTCATATTTTTGAAAACTCAAAGAAGTATAAATATGCATATGTACATACATACATAAGTATATATCAATGAAAATGTCAGAAAAGCAGGACAAACCCTGAAAATGTTCTATGGGGGGACAAAAGTGGTATTCTACGGTGGATTGCGTGACATTTGGCAACTGTTAATGGAACGCAAGACTGTTCTCAGATTTATCAATGGTTTTAATATAATGGTTAAAATATGTAAGCACGGAACACTCATGACCCTACTGTAGTAGATATAGTAATATGTAATTCTATTAACTCTGTTCCAGGAGACAGTTTTTCCAATATCAACTTGTTTTTAACACGATAAATTTAAAAGTTCTTAATACAATGTATGTATATAAGTAAACACGATAAATTTAAAAGTTCTTAATACAATGTATGTATATAAGTCCAGTGTTGTCAGTCAGATATCCCAGGGCCAGACGGAGTCTGAAGCAGGAAGAGCCAGGTAGACCGCCTGAAAACTCATCCTGACCTAATCTATGAAGACCGACACCACAAAGAGGTGAAGTGAAACCTCCAACGTCCAAAAATGATTTGCTGCCAAAGTATAAGGCCAGGAGGCCCACCCTAAACACAATTGTTTCTTTTCATCGGCAAAAACCATTGCTATAAACCCCTAAAAAGAGAGCTCTTATGTAGTTTGTAAAGGATAACTTCCGATTCATTGGGTACCTTTTTGCCCTTATAGGGCATCTGCGCGATGGTTTAAGCGATAGATAGTTCCGCGGTTTTTATAGTTTGAGAATTAGCCCTGGTCAGGAGAGTGGATGCGAATCCAAGGAGTCACTAAATTCATAAACGAACAGAGGGGCGAGAGAGTGAGGACTAGAAGCCGTAATTAAGCTGCCGTTCTGGCAGCTAAATTAACTGCAGCGGAGATAACGAGGCGAATTTAGTCTCCACCAAGCCCACTACAGTTCCCCGCCAGAGAGACAAGCGCCAGGAACTGTTGGTTGGCAATAACGTTGGAGACGACTGAACTCACCACATGAGTGTGTGTGTGTAAGAGAATGCGAGAATGTGTGGGAAGAAGTTTGATTTGTTTCGATAAGCCACTTCTTGATCTGTGCGAAGAGAGACAAGAGGTTCTGCTTGGCAGAGAAAATAAAAACAATGACAAAATAAAGACAGGAGAAGAGATCCCACAGGGATAGAAAAAAATAAAGTGCACGACTGGGTCGTACGTACTTGCACCGTAATGCTATAAGTGTGAAATTTCATTAGTATTAAGGTCCAAGTCTTGCTCTTCCCGCGTTTCGATTGAATAATAGTCATAACACTGTAGGAGTTTACTCAATGTTTACCTAGGCATCATAACATTTAGTCCGCTTTTTCTGTCAATGACTTTATTTATTCCCTGTATTGCATATCCACTGATAACTAGTTGGGGACGTCTATATTGTACCGTTACTGAGATGAATAAGTTCGCTCTATTTATTTTGAAATTTAATAAACTGTCACGAATAGTGTATTTGCCTGTGGCAAAAAAAATACCCACATTCAACTTTTCGATACCATAAATAAAGTTAGTAACTTTTTCCAGTCCGAATTAAAGTGAAGTTGATTAAGTAATAAATAATAGTGATCTTTTTTCCAATATTGTAAACAAAGCTTCAATTTTAAAGCAAAATAAAGTGCACGACTGGGTCGTACGTACTTGCACTGTAATGCTATAAGTGCAAAAATTTAACAGGATTGAGGTCCAAGTGTTGTTTTTCCCAGTAAAGTAAGTGGGGCATTCCGCGTTTCGATCGAATAATAGTCATAACATTGTAGGAGTTTACTAAATGTTTTGTTTTTATTAAAACACTCTTAAAAGTGGGCGTGGTCAGATAGAATGTTTGAGTGAATTATAGAAAATTTTGAGGCCTATTATTTGCTTAAATATTTTTTTCTCAATTTCTAGTAAAAACTTTAAAAAAAAAAGTTTTATAAAAGTGGGCGTGGCATTCCCCAAAATTTGGTACGCCATTATTTTGCACTTGTCTTATAACCTACAAATAATAATTCTTAGCCCAATCGCCAAACAAATACCCGAGAAACAACTGAATTTCAATATTACCGTTATTCGAATTTTCCGTCTGAAACGTGGTATGCTGATAGCATACGCCCAAACTAACCCACATATTAAATTTTATCGAAATCGTTAGAGCCGTTTTTGAGAAAATCCATTTTAACTGAAATCGGCCTTAAGTAAACTGCCCTTAATTTTGAGGTTAGAATGAAAATTCAAATTTCGCCTCTAGGGAATATCCCACAGACCCTATATATGAAGTTTGAACCAAATCCGTCCAGCCGTTTGGGCTGCAGTCGCATATACAGACAGACAGACAGACGGACAGACATACAGACAGACAGACCGACAGACAGATGGAATTACAGGACCTACTTTTGTGAGCTTCTTCATCATAGTAATGTGAGGTTTGATTAGAATCTCGAGGTCGTTTTTTTTTTACGAAAGCAATACTGCATTGCACCTTTGAGGAAGGAGAAGTTATAAAAAAATGAACAACTATGGTTTAGGCTACAGAAAAATTGCTACAACTCTTGGCTGTTCCTTGGGTAGAATACAGAATGCACTTAAAAATAAAAATACTGAAGAAAATAGGGGAAGATCTCGAAAAACGACAAAAAAAAAATTACCGAAGATTGTCTCTGAACCCAGGAAGAATCCTGTCATAATGCAATGTATCAGCCAAATCGCCAAGAAAGGTACCATTCCACAACAAGAGACACTTGAGAAACAGAATGGATTTCGCTATTCAGCACCAAAATTGGTCTGGTGTTGAGAAAAAATAGAGAAACATATTTGAACTGACCAGTGCAAATTCAATTTGTTTAGGTCTGATGGTAGACGATTTGCAAGACGTCCTCCCATGTTCCTGGTACGTTGTCGGTCCCATTCGTTTAATAGAGGGAACAATGATGAAACAAGATTACATAAACACATTGGATAACGTTCTTCTTCCATATGCAAAAGAAAATTTCAATGAATATTATCATACATCCGCATCCGTATTTATTTTATTGTCCGCCGAAAAACACACTAATTTCGTATGTAATGCAGTTCAACGAAAGACAGGCTATTGTATAAAGTCAGTATGAAGCGTGGTGTGAAGTTTTTTTTCGACGGGAAAGCCAACGTATTGGCCAACTGACAAAAATCAAATCCCTGACCTCGTCGACTTCTTTATCGCAAAAGGGCTAGCTAAAGATCTGACGGAAGTCGAAGAATGCTATGATCTATGCTCAGATTACTTAGCAGTCACTCAAAATATAGGTGGAAATCTAGATACGAAAGAAGGACCGCCCAGGTTAATTAGTAACAAAACTAACTGGGACGCCTTTAGAAAAGACTGCATGGAAAATGTTGCTTTAAATGTGCCGCTAAAGACACCGATCGAAATAGAAGACGAAATTCACAAACTTGTGGAAGCCATTCAGAGTGCTGCGTGGAAAAACACTCCTTTCCGCAAGAGAGTAACACGGAACAATAAAGTTAAATTCCAGCCTGAAATTGAAGACCTTATACGAGAAAAGAGGAGAGCGCAAAAGAGATGGCAACAATCCCGCGCGCCCCCAGATAAAACTTATCTGAACCATCTTTGCAACAAATTGAAAAACGTGCTGCAGGATTTAAGAAATCGCGAGACTTCTATTTACCTCGAGGGCTTGACTGCTGAAAAGAGCTCAAACTATTCATTATGGAAAGCTTTGAAGTCCGTAAGGAAACCCGTAATGCACTCGCCAACAATAAGGAAAGTTAACAGCGAATGGGCAAAAGAAGACACGGAGAAATTGGAATTATATGCCGAGCATTTAGAAGAAACGTTCAAGCCGTTTGATGGACAACCATTGATCGAAGACCCGAATGTTAACACGGGACCACTTTGTTAACACGGGACCACGGGACCACAACTTTAAAGTAAAAACCGTATCCCTGTCCGAACTTCGAATGACAATAGGAAGGTTAAAAAATAAGAAGGCTCCAGGATATGATTTAATCACTGGCGAAATTTTGAAGGAGCTACTAACAAAGGCGTTACTTAAACTGCTCTACATTATAAACGCTTCTTTGAGACTTTCATATGTTTCAGGGCAATGGAAAGTCGCGGAAGTCATTATGGTTCAGAAACCGGGGAAATGTGCAAACGATAAGAAATCATATAGACCCATTTCGCTTCTGCCGATAACATCTAAGGTATTCGAGAAACTTCTGATTAAACGATTACAAGTAATTGAAGAAAGACACTTGATCCCGGATCATCAGTTCGGCTTTCGGGTCAAACATTTCACAATCGATCAGGTGTATCGTATAACGAATGAAATTGAAGAAGCGCTTTTCTCGACGTATCGGAAGCCTTCGACAAGGTATGGCACTAAAGTCTAAGGTATAAGTTAAGGCTAATGCTACCGAAAAAATTGTGCAGAATACTGGGATCTTACCTTGAAAACAGGCTCTTTCGTGTTACACACAGGACCGAACACTCAGAATTCAAGGAAATCCACGCCAACGTTCCGCAAGGAAGCGTACTCGGTCCAATGCTGTTCCTGCTCTACACAAGAGATATCCCACAAGATGAAGGGACCATCGTAGCAACGTTCGCAGATGATACGGCTATTCTCACAACGGACCAGTCAGTCGAATCATTAACGGGTAAACTACAACGGGCTCTAAACAAAGTATGCGAATGGACAAAGACCTGGTGAATCGTCCTTAACGAGACCAAGTCAATGCATGTCACATTTACACTAGAAATCAGGCTAAGAGAAATGGATTGGCTACTCGGAAGATACTCGAAGCTAAGCGTGTATAACAAACTGCTTCTGTATAAGCAAGTGCTAAAACCATCTTGGACATATGGAATACAACAAAGCTCTACGAGCAATCGTTAATGCTCCATGGTATATAAGGAATAGTGATATTCACAGAGGTCTAGGAATTCCTACTGTGAATGACGAAGTAATGAACTTTGCTCGCAAACTTCGTACTCGTCTTTATGCTCATTGCAATAATGAAATAATCCGAACTATGGACGCGACAAACATCGAGCTCCGATTACAAAGGACAAGAACGTTCGACCTAGCGCCGTAAGGAAAAACCGCAGTTAATGACGGTATTAGTAGGTGCCTGTGGTGCCTGCGTTGGGCTATGGAGCAAGGGGTTCGAGGTTCGAATCCCTGTCGGAACACCTAAAAGTTTTTCACGGCCCCACGGAGAGTACAACTGTACTACTACTACTACTACTACTACTTTAAAATGATTTAAATTTCTTGGTAACATTTCCAGGTTGCGTCTGATAGCCTTAATCTTTAGATGGGTGAAACGAGTTTTCTAGTTTTCAAGAAATCGTTTGATCGCATGCATTTGGATTCGTGTACAATAATAATTTCAATCAAGGACCATATGTTACTCAGTGACAAGATAATATTCAAACTTTACTCTAGCGCAAATAGAAATTTTTGCAGTTTAAGTTATGATAAATACATACATACATATATACATACATATGTATTCCTACAGAGGAGTTTATTTACTGAGAGGTCTGACTGAATAAAAGAAGTTCATATGAAGAACTATTCAATTGCAAAAATGAATGCTAGATATGCTGTAACAAATCTCAAAAGTTCGTGCAGTATAAACCGGCAATTTATATTTAGATTATTGAATATTCGAAAGCTCTGTAGCCAATGAAAAGCCCAGTCGGTTTCTTGCATCGCGAGGGAAAAGATCGTGCCAATATTCGAAATATTGTTTTAGCGAACGAAAAGAAAATGTGAGAAAGAAATTGTGTAACAAAATTTGTGAAATTAAAATAAATTTTTTTTTATAGATACACAAGTATATTTAAAAATACTAGTGTGTTTTGAGTGTGTGTCATGTATATACTTGTGTTTAGCAACATAAAATAATAAAATATGTCAATTTTAGTATTGGCAAATATATTATATTTGCTTTCGGTAAAACACATACACCCACTCGCAATTACCTACACCCATATGTATGTATGTAGATACATATGTAAGCCATACTAAAGTCTCTGTGTTTGGGTATAGAAATATATTACCATACAGACTTAACGTATGTATATACATACATATGTGCATACATACATAAATTTCTAAAAAGCAGCGACCTCCAACTTATGTATATTTATTTAAAAAGGGATTGGTAGAATCTCAATCGTTGCAATCTGTCAAATCAAATGTAATATCTTTGGAATTATAATTTGTAAGTATGTACATTAAAAAAAAATCATGGAATCTTTTCGTTCAACTTTAATCTGTTGATATCTACAGAATACAAAAATTATACGGCTAAATATTACACACATGTATTTGAAAAATATGAAATTTAATACACCTTATCATTGTTAGAAGTTTTGTTAATTTTACTAAAATATTTGTTATAAAAAGAACGAAAATAGTCCCTTGAGTCCAGGGAAACTAAAGAACGAACTCGGGGTTATTATAATACGTGTTAAAGATCTATATTAATATTTCGCATAAGAATTCCAACAATTGCATATAAATTACTTCCAATATTCATGCAACCCCACGTGGAGTTACATATTTAAAAGGATTCAGTACTACATACTTGCAAATATATATATGTATATATACTCATATGTACACATGTGCTTATAGGATAAAATCATATAGGATAAAATCAATGTTGGTGAAGTTATTACTAACTTTCAAAATCGGTACTGAAAGAATGATAAGAAACTAAGTAATAAATTCTGAACTTCCGGAGTGCAAAGCTGTATGTACGTATAACTGAATTATCATAATAATTGCTGAAGCTTGTGTGTGTATATATGTACCTATACATATGTATGTACATATTCAAATGCATATATAGAAAAGAAAAGTGATTGTTTTAATCAAGTGGCTTTAAACAGTTTACCAGGAGATAGTTCTGTATTGTTGTCAATTTATGTCCTTTAAAGATTTTTCCTTTCCTTTCCTATTAATGTTTTCATACAGCGGTAATAGATTTTATAATCTGCGTCAAAAATACTTTAAGCAACACTTTAGCATGAGATTATTTAAATTGAGTTTATTAAAAAATCAAGACATTCTTAAAAAAATCAGTCACCATAATGTTTTTATAAAACCTCTTCACATGCTAGTCACATCACATCAGCACCTATGTATGTATGTCTCTTACTTCATAAATCATAAAATCGTTTTCAAGCATAAGTATGTACCTACATACTTATATACTTCTGAAAATTTTATTGTTTTTCTAATGTTTCGTTCTTGTTAATGCATGACATTTCAGTTGTACTCATGTTGTTGTTCTCTAATTTCGGTGAAATTTCTATTATGCTTTGAATAAATTATTTTTCATTCTTCAAAACTGTATGGTTTTTTTTTGCAGAAAGTAAAATAAAGGAGCTACCGCTATTTAAAAAACTCCTGATTTATAAAAGACAATTAATTCAAAGTAATCAGTTTACTAAGTGTTCATATTATGTAAAATATGTAAAGATGTGGGTACATCCTTTATATACATACGATACTAATCCTTAGTTCTTTAGTGAAGTTAGTTAATAAAACATTTAAAAGATAAACTGCAAATAATAATGCAAAGTGACTCTACTTGCTTCATCATTTTTACACAGGTGTTGGCGGTTTTCCACTTTACCCTTTCAATGAAATTGTATTTCCCGATTCCACGTTGTGATGGAAGATGCACTTCGCAGAAATCATAGAGACTTCGGCTCCTGTATCGACAATTAATTTCCTAACATCCTCATTTATTATATTATCACATTCACATGAGGGCTTTCTGAGTTGCATAAGTCACTAAGTACTTTATTTTCCTTGGCATGACTTATAACCTATTACTTGAATCTTTGCGTATAACAGCAGGAGGCGTTTGGGTAGTCGACAATTCCTGTCGATATCACTTTGTCCATGCAATATTTATTTTAGCTAGGATTTTATATGTGTCATTCGTATTGGTTTTGAAAAGATTTACACGCTTGCCTAGACTAAGTCCTTTGACTTCTGGGTAGTAACTACATAAGGTGTTAACCTTTCTAAGAATCCGTTAATGAAAACAGTAAATGGTTACTGTTATTTATTTATATTTTTTATATATTTGCTTAATGTATTCCATTTGCCCCTGCTGATGTTCTTCTTTCATTCAATTTAGCCTGCATTCAACGTCTTTTTTGGGTGTCTACTTTTCATTCCTACCCTGATGTAAACTTATGCAATTGCAAGCTGCTGAGGGGTCATCTATGTAAATATATTACCTGATTCTTTCTGAATCCTTTACGTCGTTATTCATCAGGATCGTGGGTGCATTGCCTCTTTATATTTGAGACTTCACTAGTCGCAGAAATTTTCTTTTTACTTTTATTTTTGATTTATTTCACGCTGCTCCGATATTAATTTTCACTTTTCTTTTTACTTGTATGTACATATGTACATCTATACTTTTAAAATTTGCATTTCTCGGTCTTTTCTTCCGATATTGCGCTTACAATTAATATCTGGAAACTATAAGATAAATGCAAGGTATTGGCATACCAAATGTTGCAACTAGAAATCGAAAAAAATAAAAAAAAATTTCTAAAATTCACCCAAGCACCTTATATGACCACGCCCACTTTTTCAAGGCGTTTTTGTAAAAACAAAAATTGTAAAAGCTCCTTCATACCAATATAGTATTAGTATAATGTTATGATTATTATTCCATCGAAAACTGGGATGTCACGCCTACTTTACTGGGAAGAGCAAGACTTGCATTTCAATCCTCATAAGATTGTACACTTATACATAGCATTAAGGTGCAAGTACGTGCACTTTATTTTGACTTGAACCTAAGCCTATAGGGCAAGTATTGGTTTTATGGAAAGTTCGAAACCGAAAGGTCCACATATTGGGGCTATATCCAGAATGGAATATTTTTGTTTGAAACGGTTAAGCAATTAAATTACAAATTTATTTAGTTGTAATGTTGTTGGTCAGTGATGCGGTACAGGTTGCTTCAGAGCATATTGTGAAGTGGGTTGATGGGCAGATAGAGGTGAATGTTCGGAGATTTTATTAAGTCATTAAATGTTGATAAAAGGGATTCAATAGATGACTAAACGTAGGAAGTGAAGTAACCGTTAATCAAAGGGAACTGTGAAACAAGGGTAGATAGAAAATCTTTTCTGAGCAATTGATGATTACGGTACGAGGAATCTTTTGGGGAGCTCTTTGATACATTGGCTTATTTATAAAGGCTTACTGACTGATCGGTAATGCTGATCATTTTTATTAAGCTCATCAAACTTTGACAGCAGAGTTTATTGTCGGACGTTAATGACGCAATGGAATAACTAATGCAACTAATAGCACGCATTAAATGTGATTGCGAGATATTATTGCATTCGTTCCAGAAAAACAAAAAGTTATTGGTAAACTCGTTTATGCAACGGCCAAGGCGTTTCCTTAATCCAATACAAGTAAGGTGGAAAGATTTGTCATTACACTGCACTAAATCCACATTGGTATCGTTAACCGCAATTCGAGTACCCACAGAGGTTGAACGTTGTAAGTATTAGGGTAGGTCAGTAAAGAAAAAAACAAAAACAAGGTTGAAGTAAGCGAAAAATGTGGAGTAGACAAATAAGTGGGCGCCGTGGCTCAGTGGTTAGTGCGTTGGAATATGGATGAAGGGGTTCGAGATCGAATCCCAGTCGGGGAACACCTAAAAAGTTTATCACGGCCCCACCTCTCGCGAGCGTCTGACAAACATCCGAGAGTACAGTTGTCCTGAGAAAGCTTCTTAAATAACAAACTGCCCTTCGGATACGGCATTAAAAAGTATTATATTTTGGGACTAGAAATTGAAATAAATCATTGAAGCAAAATTCATAGGCACTCAAATTCTCTATAATCCATGCATACATTATATAAGGCCACGCACACAACTTGAGGGCGCTTTAAAAAAAGATTCACTTATATTTTTTCACGATGATCACACAAATGAGAAATTCCATGCCGGAATAATTTATAAACCTTCAGCATAAAGGTACAAGTACATACGGCGCAGTGCACTTACTTTGTTTTCCTTTATATTGCACGATATGATTGTCTGGATTATCCAGATGGTGCAACGATTCATTCCATAATCCTGGACAAATATCTAGGAAATGTTCATACCACGGACGACTATCACATTCCGTTCATAGATTTTAAGAGCTCCTTCACAAGCTCATTCTCGAGCAGAGAAGAATGGAAAATTGGGAAAATTTATAAGTTATTTTAACCAATTACTTCCTTGTAATAAGAAGTCACAATAAATACCAAGAAATGATTGGTGTATGGAAACTTTTTGACTTAGTGTATGTACTATGTATGTAACCCAATCAATTTATTGAAAAACTATGTATAATTATGACTTATTTCTAGGTTATAAGACAAATGCAAAATAATGGTGTACCAAATTTTGGAATTGCTACGCGTACTTTTATAAAGCTTTTTTTTTCAAAATGTTTCAAAATGGAATTGAGGAAAAATTATTTAAGCAAAGTAATAGGTCTTAAAATTTTCCATAATTCACTCAAACAACCGTTCTGGCCACGCCCACGTTTTTAGGGCGTTTTTATAAAAAAAAAATGTATAACCTCCTGCAATGTTATAACTATTAAAACGCGGAATGCCACGCCTAATTTACTGGAAAGAGCAAGACTTGGACCTCAATCCTGATAAAATTTTACACTTATAGCAAGTACGTACGACCTAGTAGTCGTGCACTGTATTTTTTTTTTAATCTGTAGACCCTGGTCTAATAAGTCTTTCTTGCTAGGTCGAGATCTGTTTATGATGAAGGCTAGAGTGATGACTTATTGATAATATGGACTCTGGCTCTTAGTGGTTTCGTTCCGAATGGTATCCATGAAGTCGGTATTGTCTAATCTAATTTTTTTCTCTAGCGCTTTTAGGTGTTGTTTCACGTTGTATCTATAGGTTAGCTGTGTCCTTAGGTAGTTCTGGATTAAACGGGTTGGGTTACTGTAATTTCACCGTCTATTTCGCTGTTTTCTTTAAAATTTGCTAGATTCGATGCTGAATAAGAAAGGAAAATGAAATGGTCTTCTGCGTTTTTTCTTTGGTTTTGTCGCAATTTGTCTTCTTAGTTCTATTTTGCAACGGCTTACTGGTTTAAAATTTTCGTTACATTTTATCGTTTCTTATATTTCATGGCTTATGACTCCAGACTAATACATATAATAACTATCCCGTCTTTCTGTTATATTTTCAATTCTGAGATACATATCTATCAATTCAGTTAATGCGAATGTTTTAATAATTACCGTTTTTATTATTTTGCTCATATCATCTAGATTCATTTTGTTATTGCTAAGGTTACAGGTTTATAAAATTCTTCAAGTCAAAAATAATAAGTTCAGATTTTTTAGATTTTATATTACTATGTACATAAAAGAGGTTCGAGTTTATTAAAAATTGTCTTTATTGTTTTGATTTAAATCGTTAATTTTGCTCACTAGAATCATTTCGTCATCTAGATTGGGTATAACTTCGATCCATTTTTAATTTCGACCAAAGTTTCTAGGTGAGTGTAGTCATTAGTCGTCCTAGAAGAATCTATATAACTCGGAAGTCTTCCTCGTGCTTCCTCATCTTTCACTTCCTGCCAGAGAGTGTGGATTTTTTTTTCTTTTTTTCCTGGACCCTAGCTCATATGGCTGATACTGCGACCTAAAAGATCTATTGTATCTTAGGGTGTAATTTTACTCTAAGAGACGTACACCTCCCTAATGAAGGAAAGCACGTCCTTAGTTACAGAGGTTCTAATATATGCCGGCGAGCATGTTGCCTTGCGGAAGATGCGCCACCTCAGCCAATGCAGAGCTGGACATTCACAGAGAATGTGCTCAGATGATTCGTCATCTTCTGAGCAGAACCTGCATTCTATGTCTGGGCATAGAATGAGTTTATTGAGGTAATATCTCAGGCCGCAGTGACCTGTTAGAAAACTCACCAGCTTCCTAATGTTTCCTTTGTCTAAACTTAGAATTTCCTTATAGGAATATGGCTTGACCAACCTCTTGGATTGTCGTAACCCCGGGACATTTTCCCAGTGGGTTAGACGAAGTTTATGCTCCCATGCGATGATCAGCGCTGTGGCATTAGCCCAGTTGACGCCACAGTAAGGTTCAAGTCCAATGATCGCAGATCCTGAGTCAGCCCTGGCTAGTTCATCTACAGACTAGTTGCCCTGATGACCTGGAACCCATCCGAGTACCACACTATTATGTCTAGCAAGAGATTGTAGTACATCGTAACAGCATTTAACTGCTAAGGAGTCCATTAAGTTGGACGACAGAGCTCTGAGAGCTGCCTGACTATCTGAGAAGATATAAATTTTAGCGCCATTGATTCTCGTACTAAGGTTTAATCTGGCGCAGATCTCAATGGCATGGAGTTTAGTCTGGAAGACCGTGGGACCTTTTTCCATAGGTATTGAGACTTTGGTATTGGGTCCAAAGACACCAGCACCCACTCCAGAGTCCATCTTTGATCCGTCTGTGAACCATATCAGACCTCTAGGGTCCAGTGTTGTAACACCATTAGACCAGTCTGCACGGTCCTCAAATAACCTACCGAAAAAGTATTCCCTGACCATAACGTATGGGACAGTGCAGAGCATGTCTCTTTGTGGGATTGAGTCAAGAATTTTCAGGTGTCCCACGTGGTCACCTGCCTTAAACTTGTATTCTAGTTGCATCTTGATAGCGCATCTAGCAGCCGTCTTCCTAATGAAGATTTGAGACCCCAAGTTCTACCATAGAGGCGTCTACTGGCCCACATGGCCCTGGTGGCGCGTTCTTTGGCGGACTTGATATGAGAATTCCAGTTAAGTATTTTGTCAAGGATGACTCCGATCTTTTGTAAGTAAAAGGCACTAGAATGGTTTTGCTAGGGTTAATGGAAAGACCCTCGCTATTACACCATTCTAAAACTTGTAGTAAAGCACACTGCATGACGCTAGAAATAGTCAAGCCGTGTTTACCACTAACAATGATCGCCAGGTCATCTGCATAACCAATGGCGATGTAGCCTGACCTATATAGATCTGCTAGAAGTTTGTCGATAACTAGTGACCACAGAAGTGGAGAAAGGACGCCTCTCTGGGGGCAACCTTTAACTGCGTTCACAGATACTGACACTTCTCCGGAGGAGGAAGTAATGATCCGACTTTCAAACATGGCTCTAATCTATTGGTTGGTCGAATCTTCGATACCTCTGCTACTAATAGCCCTTGCTATTGAATCGTAGCCAGTGTTATCGAAAGCACCCTCATTATCCAAGAATGCACATAGGGCTATTTCCTTGGAACGTAAGGTTCCTTCTATCTTCTTGACAAGATAATGAAGAGCGCCTTCGGTTGATTTACCTTTCCATATGCAAATTGGCTTGAGTGTAGAAGGTCTAGTCGGCCTCTAATATGAACATCAATAAGTCTCTCCATAGTTTTGAGAACAAAAGATGTTAGACTAATGGGTCTATATGATTTAGGCAGCTCACTAGGCCTATTGCCTGGATTCGGTATGAAGATTACATTCACCTGCCTCCTGATTCGCTCGCTTTTCAACTATTTCTTTGATCTTTATGGAATATTATAGAAGTGTCCAATTAAACGAGGGCGTTTCGTAGTTCGAAGGAGTGTAGTCAATGGTTTGTGTTCGGGTCATCAGAATTAATTTCAATAATAACCTAATTGTAGGTTAGGATGAAAATTCCGATTTCGCATCGAAGTGTGAACCCACAGACCACAGATATGAAGTTTGAAGCAAATTCGTCCAGCCGTTTAAGCTGCAGTCGCATATACAGATAGACAGACAGACAGAATTGCCGGACCCACTTTTTTGGACATCTCCATCATAGAAATGTCAAGTTTGATTTTTTTCACGAATGCAATACTTGCCCTATAGGTACATATACATATGTAGGTGCAAGTAAAAAGGACACACAAAATGTACCTGCTTTCTTACGCATAACACACCACTTTCAAGATTTATCGCATTTGCTTGCGCTAACGCTTCCCTTTATTTAATTGGGCTTTGTTTACGTGTGGTAGTCAAACACTCTTACATATATATATTGTAGGGATTTTATTTTAATTTTTTACGCTAAACTGATACAAGGGGGAATTTTGGATTGTGTGTGTGCAGGCAGGGAATTTGGTATCGCAAATTTTAACGCTAAAAAATATTTCAAGGGAATCTTTTTGTCTTTTTGTAAGGGAGTATTGTGTTGTGTGTATGGAAATATGATTTGTAAATAGGTAGTTTTGTTATCTAGCATGTCATTGATTATTGCAATTTTTACTTGCACCTATACCTATAGGGCAAGTATTGCAATCGTGAAAAAAATCGAACTCGAGATTTTAATCAAACTTGACATTACTATGATGGAGAAGTCCAAAAAAGTAGGTCCGGCAATTCCGTCTGTCTGTCTGTCTGTCTGTCTGTCTGTCTGTCTGTCTGTCGGTCTGTCTGTCTGTCTGTCTGTATATTCGACTACAGCCTAAACGGCTGAACGGATTTACATCAAACTTCATATATAGGGTCTGTGGGATATTCCCTAGAGGCGAAATTTGAATTTTCATTCTAACCTCAAAATTAAGGGTAGTTTACTTAAGGCCGATTTCAGTTAAAATGGATTTTCTCGAAAACGGCTCTAACGATTTCGATAAAATTTGATGTGTGGGTTAGTTTGGGCATATGCTATGAGGTGGCATACCACGTTTTTCACGAAAAATTCGAATAACGGTAATATTGAAAATCAGCTGTTTCTCGGGTATTTGTGCAGCGATTGGCCTAAAAATTATTATTTGTAGGTTATAAGACAAGTGCAAAATAATGGCATACCAAATTTTGGAATGCCACGCCCACTTTTATAAAACTTATTTTTTTTCAAAATTTTTACTAGAAATTGAGAAAAAATTATTTAAGCAAAGTAATAGGCCTTAAAATTCTCTATAATTCACTCAAACACCCTATCTGGCAACGCCCACTTTTTATGGGCATTTTTATAAAAACAAAACATTGAGTAAACTCCTACAATGTTATGACTATTATTCCATCGAAACGGGGAATGCCACGCCTACTTTACTGGGAAGAGCAAGACTTGGACTTTAATCCTGATAAAATTATACACTTATAGCATTACGGTGCAAGTACGTACGACCCAGTCGTGCACTTTATTTATCTTAAGAATCACTTTAACGTCGTTATTCGTTGTATTTTGCGTATAAAATGTATTTCAAAGAATTTATTTATTTAAATTCTTGGTTTATCGCCGCTAAACTAGCTAACTGAGAGGAATCGCCCCTGGTAATATAGACTAATAATGATGAGATACCCCACACAAAAAATATAAATTCGTGATCAGTATTAATAGAGAAAACGAGTGACTCATATTCGTATGTCGCTTAGGATAGTATAAAAGACTTCGCATTAGCTACATATATAAAGAAAAGTCGATCAGAAGTTTGTTCCCAGAACACAGTGGTGCGTATATTTAAACGAAATCTCCGAAAATGGGCTTAGTGCAAAATGAAGGTAAAACCTTCATAAGGTGTCAACACGATATCAAGGAGTTGGACAAAATGTTACAATCGACAGCTTAAACTTTCATGTACTAAAGGACATTCTCTATCTTGGCTCTGCTGCCTGAGCCTCTTTTCATTCCGATCAACTAAAAGCTATGGTCAGACGATTGTTAGATCTTCAATTATTAGCCGTGATCTTTTTTAAGCACCCTCTACCAGTAAAGGGCAATTTTACAAGTAAAACAAAATCGACAACCTACTGCCTGCAACTCTTGATCTCATCCGCAGTATGAATTACCCAAAATGTTGCATGAAACCAATGCTTTTTGTTTACAGATGTACATAGGTGCCATTGCGAAAGTTGTTCGTCTCCCTTTTTAAAATCAGCATTTTAACTACATATGTGTAGGCTGAAGTTAAAAATGAATCAAGAAAATGAAAAAACAATTGCCTTTATTTTGAATTTGAGAAGAAACTGTGAGTCGAATATTTTAAACTTTAACATTTCCGTGTATATTTGAAGATAAAAACAACGTGACAAAAAACTTTAAAAGGGTTATAACTTACGAACAAAGGCTCTCTCTGAGATTGTTTATATGATTGCTTGAAAGCCAAATACTTAGTTCACAGCAATGTCATAACACCGAAATCACACGTCCCAATCCTTGACAATGTATGGTTTCTAACATAACATGTAGAAAATATAACACGCACAACGCGAGTGGTTGTGAGAAGCTAGGCCCTGGTTTCCATCAACCTGTTGCGCTAAGTATTTATTTTCTTTTAACATAAACCAACAAAATTACGATTAGTCTACATAAAATGATTACGATTTATGCCTTACCTTTCAAACACATATAGTAAATAGGAAGTTTTTACATAAGTTTTCTTTAATTCAGCCCTATATTCTTTATTATCTGTACTTCTGAACTCAATGTCCTTCCCAATTGTAATTGGACTGGCGTTATCATTGTATAGTTAAGCGTATTTCGTACGTTTTATCATTTTAATTGTTTGTAAAAACTGTTCTACCAATCAGAGTGACCAGATTAGATCGACAGGTTTTTTAAATAAAACAACGACAGTATGAGACATAAAATGATCATGGCTTTATTTAGAAGCTACATTTCTCCCATTATTTGTGAAATAGCACATCATTTAAATGGCCTCGGACTCGGCTTAACTGAAAAAACGTCTGGGAAAATGTGGGCTGCTGGTCCTATAAGTAACATCCAGACTATAAAAAACATAATAAAAGCCCATCATTAAATCTAAAATCCGAAAATATTTCTTGTTCCTTAGCTGAGCAACAATTAAAATAACAGAATTTTTAATAACCCAATCACATTTATTTAAAACACCAATTTAATCATAATTCCAATCCAATAGATTTCACACCATATAACCTCAGTGATACAAGTAACTTCCACTAATACTTAAAGTCACCTGCGTCCTGCCTGGGGTTGGTTGTAGAATACTTAGAAGCTTCTGATTGTGGTATTTTCCTATATTTGATTTCGAGTTCTTAACGTTTCATTTTCATTTGCGAATTGCATTTCAACCTTGCGTCGAGTTGCATTTCCAGATATTTCGCTTCGTTTGTAAAAGGTATCCAAGTTTAGTGAAATTGGCAACTCATTAATTTTCTTATAGATAAAATTAACGTGAACTGATTTAGTTTCGTTAATGCCGATCCGCCAGTTTCGTGTCCACTCATTTACTTTATTTTGTACATTTTGCAGTTTTAGAGTTGTTTCTTCAACTGCTTTACCGATTACTAGGATAACGGTGTTATCGGTAGCAAGGATAGTCCCATCTTCTTTTGGTGTATCACGAGCGATATTTGCAAGGAACTTGCCATAAAAGGTTTCCGACCCATCAAGGAATACGCTGGAGTAAAGACAGTAGTTCTATCCACCTCCAATTCATACCAGCTTTGGGTATGAAAACCCAACATGTTTGTTTTTGATGTTATTTAAGTTCAGAAAATCATTTCTTATTTCAAAAACTTTTTCATCTGGACTATTGATCAATTTATAGTTTCTTTTGCTTATACAATTTGTGCATAATTTTAATTCGGAAAAATATGTACATACATACATACATTTGGAACGTTTTTATATTAACTAGCTGGCCCGCCGCTAGTACTGCCATAGAATCAATAAATGTTGAAAATGAATACTCAAAATGAATTAAGTTCATAAATGTACAAAAATCAAAATGAAATGCATTTCAATTACATTGAAATGAATGTAATTCACGTGGCAGAAGACATGCTGTCACAGACCAACTTCTTCATTGTTCCTTTAATTCAAATGAATTGCCTAAACTTTTCTATAATAGTTTCATTATTTCTATCTTCAAGGGGGAAACTAATGGCATGTTTCGAAAACTTTTATAAAAATTAATGAAAAAGTGTTTACTATTGAACTATTGACATCACTATAATGGAGAAGTCCAAGACAATTGCAAAATAATGGCGTACCAAATTTTGAAATTATAAAATTTATTTTTTTCCAAAATTTTTACTAGAAATTGAGAAAAAATTATCTAAAATAAAAAAAATAAATACTTGGCGCAACAGGTCGATGGGACCCAAGGCCTAGCTTCTCACAACTATTCGTGTTGTGCGTGTTATATTCTTTACACGAAAGGAAGGGGCCTACTGTTTAATGCCGTGTCCGAAGGGCAATTTGTTATTTGAGAAGCTTTCTCGAGACAGTTGTACTCTCGGATGTTTGTCAGACGCTCGCGAGAGGTGGGGCCGTGAAAAACTTTTAGGTGTTCCCCGACTGGGATTCGATCTCGAACCCCTTGCTCCATAGTCCAACGCACTAACCACTGAGCCACGGCGCCCACAAATTATCTAGGCCTTAAAATTTTCTATAATTCACTGAAACACCCTATCTGGCCACGACCACTATTCTATTATTCCATCAAAACATGGAACGCCATGCCTACTTTACTGGGAAGAGCAAGACTTGGACTTCAATCCTGATAAAATTTTACACTTATACGGTGCAAGTATGACCCAGTCGTGCACTTTATTTTTATCTACATTTCCCTATTTATAAGCTCGCTCGTGAATGAAGAATCAAAATTTCCATAAATTCATTACAGTTAAATGCATGTATTCCATTTGTATTAGAATTTACTCTACTTGAGAAATCTGTTATTTTATTTTATTTCGGGGAGATGCGAGTAGAATGGTTCTTCTCGTGATCGTAAAGAGTACAAGAGGCTTAGCAAATCGGACAACTCCCAGTGCAAAATTGCTTCATCGGTTACTAACTTAAATGTTTTACTATCTGGTTATTTCAAAATAGGGTAGCCAGCTATAATTGCTTTTAAATTTTTTGTATAGGTGATTTTGGCAAAGAAAAACTTACTATAATAACCAGTTATGTCAAGAAATTATTGATTTTTTTCTGAGTAGTGGGAAATTTTAAAGTTTGAATTCTTTTGATCTTATCTGAATTTTGTTTAGTGCTGTTGAAATGTGCCCTAAATAGTTGGTTTCTGTACTTAGAAAATGGCATTTATCAATTTGGATTTTAATTTCAGCATTTCTAAATGTTTCCAAAATGTTTTTTAATTTAATTAAATATTCTTTAAACGATGTACTAAAGATGAGAATATCATCTACATATATGTAGACAACGCAAGCGGACTGTTGTACGGAGAATAGCTTTCAATTATTATTCCTTGTTCTAACATTTCTTTTATTTGTTTTAACATTTCTTTCGTGCTTATATATTTTTAGTAACGACCTCGTGTTTTATTTCGTTTGCAAATGTTAATTGGCCATCTTCATTGTAAAATAAATCTTAGTAATCTTTTAAGAGCTAAATTATTATATTATCAAATAATTGACTTTTAGTTTCCTGATGAGTACAAATGCTAGTAGCTTGCCAAGGTGCCCTTTGATTGCATCGTAGTCTTCCTTAGTGAAGTCTTTTCTTTTCTTTGAAATAGGACGAATCCACGTATTGGTGACGTTTGCAATAAGAACCATATTTTGTTAGTACTTTGCATGTAGTATCTCGAAAGTTCGTTATTTTTTATTCATTACGAAAATGAAGTTCACACCCATTTTATAAGGCGCACATAGGAAAGAAGATAGTATATTATACTATCCATTCTGGACAGATTTTAGTTTTCCTGTATGTATAACATTGGAAGTGGAACACGTGGATCTACAAGTGTAAATGAAGAAAAAAACTTAAATAAATGAACTTTAAATAACATCGTATTAAATACATATATTTAATTAAATTTATGTATGTAACGTATACATACGTATGTGACGTATGTTATGCGTACATAAATGTATATTATTACTATTAATTAAGTTAGTTAATTCATAAATTCTTCGTTTGCTTTTTCGTTATACAGTTTGGAAATATACTTCATACACCGTTGTCCTTAACCGAAGCTTACTCTTAAATTTGGAAGCAGTGAAATTTGGTATTCCTCTTAAGTAAGGTAATTTTTGTTATCAAATCTAACAAATTATTAGTTTATATATTTTTGTCTTGGCTATATACATATAAAAGAAATCTCTTAAGGAAACTTTTCGATTGCACTAATATTTTTTAGTTTCGCGAAGTAAATTATCATAAGTTTAGTGATGTCTAAACAAATCGTGGCTTAAGTGGTTACTGCATTTAACTACTAAGCAAGGGGTTTCAGGTTCAAAGGGTTACACGGTCCCATCTCTCGCGAGCGTCTGACAAACATCTGAGAGTAAAACTTTGATGATAAAGCTTTAAAAGCTTTATAAAAGTATTTAGTAAGTACCAATTAAAAAATTTGGTACGTCATTACATTGCATTTGTCCTATAACCTTCAAATATTAATTTAAGGCCTAATCGCCGAAATACCCGAGAAACAATCAGTTTTCAATTTTACAGTTATTCGAATTTTTCGCGGAAAACGTGGTATGGCACTTCATAGCATATGCCCAAACTAACCCAAATACCGTTAGAGCCGTTTTCGAGAAAATTCTTTTTAACTGAAATCGGCCTTAAGTAAACTTCCCTTAATTTTGAGGTTAGAATGAAAATTCCGATTTCGCCTAGAGGTGTGAACTCACAGAACACAGATATGAAGCAAATCCTTCTAGCCGTTTATGCTGCAGTTGCTCTTACAGACAGACAGACAGACAGACGAAATTGCCGGACCAACTTTTTAAGACTATTCATTCATAGTAGTGTTAGGTTTGATAAAAATCTCTATATCGATTTTTTTCACGAAACCATAGGTATAGTAAAAGCATAGCAAGTAAAAAACGTTTTTAGTCAAATTCGAAGATCGATCTTTTAGCTCAGTAGTTAAGGTTCAGTTACTTGTTTAGTTGACGCGAAGTGTCAATGTGTAGGGTTTTTTCTAAGATCTTACATTTTAAATAAGTTAAAATGATAGTTTTGCGAAGAAAGGTGGATATTTTATTTTAAAGTACAGACTCTGCCATTACATACAGAACACAACATCTCATAAATGTCCATCTCCGTGCACATGACTTCGAGGACTTGAATCGATGTTGGTTAGTATTTGATTGACCTGGCTTTACAAGTAAAAGTTAAAGTACTCACATCATTAATTTTATTGGCGACTTTACGAAGTCCTTCCATGAAACTTCCACTCTTTCTGTAGTGAATTTTCGCAATATGCATATATGTATGTATGTGTAAGTACGCTCACGCGTATAGCATAGTTCTTATTTGATAGCTCTCACTGAGTTATATTTTTATTTAAAACCTCAAAAATACCACGAAATTTAAAATAAAAGATGATAGTGAAAGACCCTATATTATTATCATTTTATAAAGTTAAAACAATTACATCATAGGCTTATGTACAAAATATAATCTTTCACTCATTATTCAACAGGTGAAAATTTAGCAAAAGTGGATCAATCAGACGCACATCATTTTCAAACAGGTGAGCACAAAATGTTTCATATACATTAAATAAACAGGATCGTTTTTTCTTTACCCATCTAAAATATTGATTTTTTGTATGATATAACCGTTATATTAGCTTGGAGTAATCACAAAAGTGAAAAAAATGTTGACTGTTGTTTTCCACTATCTTCGAAATGCCAAAACAGAATCAATAAATTTTAGTGTTATAATTTTTTTTAGAAAAACGTATTATTTAACAAAAGAATTCATCAAAATACGGTTTTTCTTAAAAATTTGGCCGTGGGGCCGATTTTTTCCAAGCTAGTATAGCGGTTGAATACAAAAAAAAAATTTCAGTAAAATTAAGTAAAATATTCCCTATTAACATTTAAAATACTTCTAATGTAAATATTTTTTTAGATTGTTTTGACAGCAATGCCGAAAGCTTTAATCGACTTATTACTGCTAATGACGGAACACAGCAAATTTCTAATATTACTAACATAACAGATAATGCTTCTTTATTGCGTTGGAATAATAAATTAACAGATATGTTAGCACATGGTGGTTGTGTGGAGCCGAATGGCTCTCCACAAAACACTTTCCGCATGCCTGGCTTTTTTCAACCTCTGCCACAAATAAAATATGAAACAACATTTGAAATTCTTCTCGTTAAAACTAATTTTCCACCGCCACCACCTCCACCCATAATTGACAAAAAGGTTTTGGTGCATACTGAAAGCTTAGAAAGGAAATCTCGTGAATTTCTTGATGATTTATTATTATATGACACATTTGGCTTAGATAACTCATTACGCACTGCTAAGCAAAAAATTCGCTACATTAAAAGTACTGTGCAAAAATCAACCGATACTACCAAGTATGCTGAAGATACAGTGCAAAAAGCTAAAGCTAGAGATTTTATTCACATTTTTACACCCCCGGTATTAAAAAAACCAGTTTATGAACTAATTGATGTACCGTTAATCATTGAACCAGACGAACCTTTGACAGGTGATTACAAAGAACAAAGTGCTTTAAACTCAAGAGATCCCAGCGTTTGTGTTATGGACGAATACTCTTCTTCCAGATATTCCAGGCGATCAACCAAAGAAAGTAAGTTGTCCAAATTTATTTATAAATAAATACTTTTAGTAAAATGTCTAAATATGTACATGCATACATAAATATATGTACATACATATATCTTTATTTAACTATTAGAAATACAGGTAATATAATAATTTAAAAAAGGAATACTCGATGTTTATATTCAAACAGTGATATGCACGTATACTGGGATATTGCAATTATTTTAGATTTAGGATACAGAATAAGTACATACATATGTACATAAGTATATATTTCTGGGTGAATCACAACTGCACTTATGTTTATAATTTATTTTACTGTATGTAGTAAATACTAAAAGTGCTTCCAAGGTGCTGTCAAGTGTAATTTTGGTGGTAACAGTGGTCACTCACTGTTAGTAAAGTGACTTTTTTTTTATATTTGAGCAGAAAGCAAGGCCCGAACTACATACATATATACTTTGTGTGAGTTTCCCCCCCCCAAAGTCAAGGGGATGTTTAAGGTTGCTTAATGTGGCGAATATGTACATATATTATTATTTGCCTTAGACACCCTCTTTGTATGTAAGAGCGTACGATATGTTTTAAAGGAATTGTATCTCTTCCATATATTTTTATTGTAATTTTAATTGTGGCGGAATCGGTGTCTGTTGTGAATTTTAAAGAGGTAAACTCTGAGCTTTTTCAATACTGAGACAATGGATAAGACTTCCAGTTCGTTTGAATTATACTTCTCTTGCGTCGGTGAATTCTTTCGACTAAGAAAGCACTACTGCATTTCTGTCGGCAGTTGAAGTTCGGTGTCGGCTTTGAGATTATAGATCATGAGTGAAAGCGAGATTTCCATCTTTTAACGATTTCTCGTTCTCTTTCCACCAATCTACTATTTCTCTGCAGCTCATAATAATTCATGTTTCACCTGTAATGCCGGGGACTCACGGCAATTCACTCTTTCTGCTGAGTTTATTTTTTTTTGGAAATGTTTTTCGCATAACCGACCGACTTTTACTGATAAAACCGTATTGACTACAACTATAAAATTGAATTCTTTATATGAACTTCGATATATTTTTTTTATATTCGTCGAATGTCATAAAAAATAATGCTGAAAACCTACAATCCGTCTGGAACGTATGATATCCTACCCTCCCTATTATGTAGCCCATAGGAAGTGGACGTGGCTGCAAATTACAACCATATTTTCGAATGTTTGTTGATGTATCATGCAATATCGGTTTTTTGATGAAAATGCCCGCAAAATGTGGGCGTGGCTTGATGTAGGGACGAATTGTAGAGAATTCGAATAAAAAAAAATAAAAAAAGTTTTTCACGGCCCCACCTCTCGCGAGCGTCTGACAAACATTCGAGAGTACAACTGTCTTGAGAAAGTTTCTCAAATACCAAAATGCCCTTCGGATACGGCATTAAACAGTAGGCCCCCTTCATTCGTGTAAAGAATATAACATGCACAACACGAATGGTTGTGTGAAGCTAGGCCCTGGGTCCCATCGACCTGTTGCGCCAAGTATTTATTTTTTTATTTATTTTTTTACAAAATAGTGATGTTATAAAAAATGGGGATGGCAGTAGCAGATTTCAAAAACTTATACACTTGTATTACTTTTATTTCTCGGAAGCTAACAGTTTATCTTTCTAATTCAAAATTTAAGGCCCGAAAACTGGTGACATACGGACGTACGAACGGACCTGTCTCAATCGTTTTCTCTATTGAAGCTGATCACGTATATATACTTTATGCGGTGTTTCAAACTATGTATCATAATTAAAATACTTTTAATAATATACAGAATTTTCAATTTCATAGTATTTATTTATTTTGAAATCAGTGAGACAATAGCAGTTCGCAGATGTTTTGTATCACCAATTTTATTTCATCAACACAAGAACTAAATTGATAATGAAAAAAATATTATCTTAAGTTGTTTTAAAATCTTAAAGTTGTTTTGTAAACTTCTTAAGATTTTTTTCAAGGATAATTGGTGCGATGGGCTTAAGATAGCCTCAAGAAGCACCACCACCATGTTTGAGATCTTTAGCAGATGTTGAGTGGATTTGTCTCTAATTAAAATCTAGTTCATTAATGCATCTTAGGATTGTTTAATCTGAGTGTAAGGAGATATCTGAAGGCGGCATAAAGCCTAGTCCGAGCAATAGCGGGACATTCACATAGTATATGTTTGGCGGTTTTAGTGTTCTCGCGACATGATTTTCAAATGCCAAGATTGCAATTTAAAGTGATAATTGAGAGAGCAAAGACCAGATAAGAAATCCGTCAGGATTTTAACGTTATATTTGGTCATTGCTAGCATTTATTTTGTTTTTTTTTTTTTTAAATCAATTAAATTCTTGGCATGTCACAAGCCAGCTAGTAAATTCCAGTAATAGAGCTCTTGGTTGAGTTCCCACTGATTTAGTTCTATCTTTATCTGGTTGACAAGTAGACTTGAGTTGGCCTCAGGGCCGATATATGGAGTTTGGGCACCGAGTCTAGCAATTTTCGTCATATATTTACATACATATATGTCCAGGGATCCATATTAGATTAATATTATGTGCAGCTATCTGTAGATCGGTTTGAAGATAGTTCCAGACCAGCATAGAGTCAAAGTCAGAGGACTCTGACACATAGCTCGATAGCGAAAACCTCTGCTTGGAAGATAGTGGTAAAGTGTCCTAATAAAGCAGACAGTTTGTAGCTGGGACGTAATACTACGACTACTACCTTATTTGACATTTTAGAACCGTCACCGTATCAATTGGTCTGAGAGATCAGTTGAGTGATGTCAGTATTATCCCAATAATATCGGTTCGGAATAATAACTTTAAAGGGCCGATAGAGATTGATTCTTTTCGGGATGAAGTCCTTGAGGCATTCTCCTGAAGAAGTTAGCAGCGAAATTTTGTGAATGATCTTTATATGTCCAGCTAGCTTGGTGTTATCGAAGTTGTATAAGTGGCTGCCTCTGCTGGCTTTACAGTAGCGCATTCTGTCCTTTACGGTTTCCCACAAAAAAAAAAAAATCCAAAGCCGTCCAATCGCAGTTCCGAGGCGGCCGATTAACATCGCCAAGACAGCGGATAACATGAGTTGGGAATTTGGTGTGCAAAAGATCGATTGTGGCATAGACTGTGTGGTATGGCGCACCATCCTACATGAACCAGAGGTTGTCCAAATTCATGTCTTCAATTACAGTAAAAAACAAAGTCGGTTAACGCCCACCGTTGACCGAAACGTTGTTCCCAGCCTCATTTTCGAAGAAAAATGGTCCAAGGATACCACCTCTCCACAATTCGCACCAAACTGTCACTCTCTGTAAATGCATCGGCTTCTCGACGTCGACAATAACGTGTGGTTTTCCAAGTCCCAAATGCGGCAATTTTGTTTGTTAACGTAGCTGCCGAGATGAAAATCCGCCTGGTCAGAAAATATGATTTTTCGCCCAAAATCGTTGTCCAATTTAAGCTGCTCTAAGGGACAAACTGCGAAGCGATAACAAAGCGGATGGTCGTGCGCCTTCAATTGCTGAGTTAATTGGACCTTATAAGCGAATAATCCGAAATCTTTGTGCAGAATTCTCCTCAGGCTAGTCCGTGAAATGTTGAGCTGTTGAGATCAATGGCGAGTTGATGTTCGTGAACTGAGTCTCACACTCTCAGCTACAGCAGCCACATTCTCGTCTGTGCGCATCGTACGAGACGGTCACGAACTTTTTGCACAGACTTGCGTACGCGGTAAGTGCTTCATTTCGGCCAAAACTTATTTTCAAATAACGCACTGTTTGGGCTACACAGCACTCACTTTGAAAATAAGTTTTCAATATCTCCCAACGTTGTTCAACCGTAAAGCGACATTTAGTTCCACGGAGGTATGATACTGACTTTCTGTCAAGATTTCGAGCGGGAAACAGTTATCAGTAACAAAATAACCTATGATTTGCAAAGAAAGCACTAGATGGTCAACCCTTTATATACATATATATAAAAAAGTGTCTCACAGTTAGCATTGTATCCCACTTAATTTCTTCAGATAGATATGTATAAACATTCAAAATATTCAATAGAAAAAAAACCATTGTGCGGAAGTGGCATGTATTGTTTTATGGGACCTACCAAGACGGGACCACTCCCAACATTAAATGTACCATGAAACATGTGCATATATACACATACGTATATCCATAGGTGCTTGATTATAAAACATGCTTTTACCCTTAGCGTAGCAACAAAATGCCGTGAGGGAATACATTTTGCGGAGAAAAGGGTGAAATTCTATAAGCGAATGCAGGAAGCCACACATCCCAAACATTGTAATACTCCAAATTATCTTATAAACACAGTAATGCACATTATTTTATAAATTTAAAATAATTGATATTTGATATATATGTATGTACCTATGTACATAATGAATTAATATCTGTACGTCATTTTCTAATGCATTTATAAATTTGCCTACCCGATTAGTAAAAATTTAATTTACTATTGTTAAAAGTTTGAAATTAACAAGCGGCGGACACGAACATTTAAATTTTGGAATATTACTTTATGTTATTTAAATAGATACATATGTACATATCACTATCAAAAGAGAAGTAAAGCTAAATCATAATATAAATACATACATACTGCACATTTGCTCTTGTTTCCGATTTTGCGTTGCCCTATTTTGTTAGATTTTATTTAACGTCAGAACTGCAATTTTTCTGCATGTTTTATATATTTATTTGCATTAACGTTAAACTTACTTATGCACTAGGTGCGTTTTTACTTTTTTAATAGATTTGAGGAAATCATTAGGCTTGGAGTACAGAATTCAATGTTATAACTTAACACTAAATCGCGAATAATCTTTGGCCAACATATACATACATAAATAGTTACTTAAAGGGTTTTTAAGAAGCACATATACATAAATAGTTACGTGATTTTTTCTTACGAAATACATGAAAGTCGGCGTCAATAAGGTATAATATAAATATTTATATAACCTTTTAGCTGAAAGTAGAACGCACAAAATTGCACCTACTGACATATGTACATATGTAAAGATTTAGCTATTAAATTAAAAACATCATGTAAGATACCCACATATATGTACATACCTATACAGATATGCACATATTTATAGTAATTTTCTGATCCGATAACTCCCTTTTGCACTACTGTATGTATTTTGCCCGACACTGTATGTATTTACAACTCTCCCAATAGACCACCTTTTTCCATTTTGGCTTTAAATTTTCCATTCCATTCTGTAACGAAAATATTAAACTAACTTCATTGTTATGCTCTATTCTTTATTTAACACACTTTGTGTTGGTTACTTTCACTCATATAAAGAATATAACATGCACAGCACGAATAGTTGTGAGAAGCTGGGCCCTGCGTCCCATAAACCTGTTGCGTGAAAAATTTGTATTTATTTGTAAGTACGCGAATAGAGCTAATATTCGACAAATAAAACTTTAGTTCATTTCCGACTTTATATTTCTTAGGATCATTTATCATTAAAACTCCTAATTCCTACATGCCAGAAAATGTAAACGTATGATTTGTTTGTGTTTTGTATTATGAATATTGTATTGAATTTGTCTGTATTTATTTGTCTGGCGTTAAAATTTTACAGAAAACATCAGTTATTCGGGTGATAGAGAAGCCTCGCAGAGTAGTTACACTGGATCAATAACACAATCATCTCGACTTGCAAGGATCGATGCAAATCGTGCGGAAGAACATTCCTCCATATTTTCGTCTAAAGAAAATCGTCATCAATCCAAAAGAGAGGATTATTCGATTTCTGGCACTGAAGATTATTTTTCCAGAGCAAAATCGACTGCACGCAGTGAATCCCATGATGAACGGACTTCAAGATCGATTCAAAAACCAATAATTAGAAAAAATCTTAAAAGCGCGCATGTTAAAGGTTTGTTGTTATGGTGATATAACATTATTTTGAATCACAAGAAAAATAAAGTTAATTTTTTCTCAAATATGCAGCTGGGGAAAATGCAGTTTTTGAAATTCAATTTGCCGAGAAACCAGGGCTGGTAACATGGTTAAAGGATAATAAAACTTTAGATGATGCCTTAGCGGATAGGGTGAGCATAACGGAAAACGAATTGAATTATTATCGTTTAAGTATAAAGCACTGCAGGTATGTTCTTAATTATTTTATTATTCATATGGAGTTTCAAAATAAATATTTACAGTGAAAGTGATGCTGGGATTTATACTGCTAAGGCTATTTCTGGCACTGAAAGTACGTCTAGTTCCACTCAATTAATAATAGGAGAAGGTTATTATTGGAAGATGATTGATAAAGTTTAAAGTGTTACAAGATTTTTATTTTTATACAGAAAAAGGAGCAGGCGTTAAGGAAATGGATCAACCACCTGTATTTTTAGTTAGTTTGAAGGATGCTGAAATGCTCGAATATACTTTCTTCAGATTTTTGATTAAAGTTGTTGGAGATCCAAAACCGAAAATAAAATTGTAACCATTATTTGCTAATTACAAACACTATTTATTTACTAATAAAAAAACAGTTTCAAGGATGGCACTGAGGTATTGGAAACTGATAGGATTCAAATCATAAGAGATAAGGACTACTTGGGTTTTTATGAGCTTGTGATAACTGAAGTGCTTTCAGCTGACGCAGGGGTCTATTCATGTGAAGCTGAAAATAAATTTGGAAAGACGACGTGTCAAGCAAACGTTACTACTATAGGTAATTCCGACTATTTTGTAAAGGCATTGTGAAATTGCATACATAGCCGAAAGCGGCGACGAAAGTAACATCGTAATAAAAGTAACAAGCTCTCCCCCTCGACATGCACAAAAGTAGTTTTTCAATCATTCGTTTGAAATATTTATTCGTTTTGATACTTTTTACATTTTTGATAAAATTTGGACTTGTTTAGGTAGAATTGTGGTACTACGAATAGTTTGACCAATTAGACAAATCTTGATCTTGGTATTTTGCTAGCTATTGCTATCCAACCTTTGTCATATCCTTGAAATATTTTTGAAACACATACCTAAATATGTAAATACTGATAATTATTGGTCTAAAACTTTGCACAAACTTCACATGTCTAGTATAAATGTTTTTTTTTCTATTTATCTGTTATGGAGATGGCATTCATCCACCTGCGGGTGCCAGGGAATAGTGACATTGCAGTGTCTACTACTATTCCCATCTTGCCAGACAAGGGCAACTTAGGGATCCGATCGCTACACGCAAATTCAAACTTGTAATTAACTTGTCTAGCGACTAAACAAAATTGGCATAAACTGAATCTAATATGCTCTAAGAATTTGATCTCTAAAAGTAGAGTACACTACAGGTATTACAAAAGGTGTCACAACCGGACACTGCCTTGTAGGCAAGCACGCCCCGAGGCTAAGGCTTTTTACGAATGAATTTTGCAGAAGCTGCATAGATGAAGAAGAGGAGGAAACCATTTCCCATTTTTATTGTTCCTGTCCAGTTCTCTCTCGCAACAGAAAGCCTCACCTAGGATTATTCTTTCTCAATGATCTAAGTTATCTAACGAACATAGACATAAATAGACTCCCACACTTCACTGAAATAATTTTAGCGAATAGGTAGAGAAGACCTTTTATTCGCGTGGTATCACAACAGATCTATAAGTGCGCTGGTGTAACTTACTGGTAGCTTCAACTAAATAAAATCAAAGCTTGATAATATACATATAAAGTTTTTGGAAACTGTGTAGGTGTTACTACTTACCTTTGTGAAATACCTAGATATGAAATGTAATCCCAATGCTTTATATTTTAAGTTCTACCCCTACATTCCAATTGCACCATTCTATAATTATAATACTGTGTTTCAAATCATTACAGAGGACAGAAATATATTTGGATCTTTAAGTGGACAGATACTTCCGGCTGGAGAAACACCCTCATTTACATGGAAAAGGAATGGAGTTGATTTTGATCCAGAGGAACGTTTTAAAGTGCTTTTTGGTGAAGATGAAGATTCGTTAGCTCTCGTATTTCAACATGTTAAGCCCGAAGATGCAGGAATATACACATGTGTTGCTCAAACATCTACGGGAAATATTTCTTGCAGTGCAGAATTGACAGTTCAAGGAGCTATACAAACTTTGAACAGAGAGCCAGAAAAACCAACTCTCATTATTGAACACAGGGTAGCGAACGTAGCTGTTGGAGGCACGGCTATTTTAGAGCTACAATGTAAAGGTTTCCCTAAACCAGCTGTACAGATGACCCATGATGGTGCTACTATAGCAGCTGATACCAGACACCGAATCTTATTTGAAGATGAGGAAAGCATGTCACTGCTTATTAAGAACGCAAATACAGAAGACGCTGGTGAATACATAATAAGTGCCAAAAATGAGCTCGGAGAAGCTACGAGTCATATAACTCTAGTTGTACAAGGTTCGTCTATTATATATATTTCATTGACGTTTATGGCTTCAAAAAAAATAAAATACGTAAATAATAAAGCTTAAATTACTAATTATTTAATTACATGCGTAATCTTTAATTCAGACTATGCTTTCAATGAAAATATGTATATTATTATTGTGTATGAAAAATGCATTTCTCCCGATTGTTCTCAGTAAAGGTACAAGACTTTAGAGTATTACATTTTTCACATAAAGGGCCTCTTAAGTAAATGCTATATCTCAAGTTTTACAATTTAATAACCTAAATTTAAGGAATGTATGCCAAATGAAAACGCATTGATAGTTTTAAAAACAAATTAATACGTTTTATTTGTTAGATCACCTATAAGCTATAGAAGACATTATTCAAAATGGCCGCCATTTGCCTTAAAGCACGACCTAAGACGTGCTGAAAAGTTGTTAATAATTTTCTCCGTTTTAGTAGGTAATGTAAGGTTTGGTTAAAATCTCGAATTTCAAATTTTCCAAGTTAAAACACGGCCACTAGAAATCGGAAAAAGTAGTATGCACAATAAAGCCGTTACATTACATATGGCCATGCCCGCTTTTTGGGGGCGTTTTTATACGATTTTGATACATTTTCTCTAAAATATTTTCATACGATTGACATAATGCAATAAAAAAATCCAGTACGCTCAGGTTTGTAGGGATGACGGAAAAAAAGAAGGATACATTATCATACGATCCGTTCTAAGCAGCTTTGTACCTTTTCGGTGTTATACTTGCGTATATAAATTCACATATTCAACCGCAATAAATTTAAGGATACGTTCACAGTTTCGAATATATATATAAGTTTGCAATGAGTTAAAACAGTTTTAAAAGATTTTTTTCAACTTTAATTTCGAGGTTAACTATACATAGTGTAAAATCAGTAGCATCTGCAATAACAATAAATCTTATGTTTGCATTTATTAAGTTAAATGTGGTACTAACCTAATGTATTACTGTAATTATTTTATATTTACATTTTAATAATTTTAACAAATACATTATTTAACTAGCACCACCAAAAATTAAAAAGCCCAACAATTTATCCTGTTTTGCTGGTGAAACTATTGAAATGGAAGTAGAAGTAGAAGGATGCCCTAAACCGGTCGTAAAAATATATAATAATGGCAAAGAAATAATAAATGAAAGTTGTATTAAAATAACGACCACTAGTATTGGTAAAAGCACGGAGAAAATCAAAATTATTATTTCAAATATAAGCTTAGAAAACTCTGGGTCATTTTCAATTACGGCTACAAACGATATAAGCCAAACTTCTGAGTTCTGGGAATGTGAAGTGCGCAGTGCCCCAAAGATAGTAAGGCACTTTGAAGAAGAATATGTGTATGGAGAAAATGAGGACGCTATATTATCCGTAAGAATAGATGCTTTTCCTCTGCCGACAGTTAAGTGGTTTCAAGATAAAACTGAAATTAATATAAAAGACAAAAAATACACAACATCTGTGGATGGTAATTTGTATACCTTAAAAATTCATGGTGTTACAAGAATTGATGCGGAAGTATACTCTATTGAAGTTAAAAACGAACATGGTTCTGTACGTGATGAAACAAATGTACGCATTAAATGCCAACCACAGTTTAAAAAAAAGCTACAAAACATTACTATTAAGGAGGGTGAAACAAATGTTGAACTTAATGTTAATGTTGATGCTTATCCTAGACCAAGTATCAAGTGGTATATTGATGGTATTGAAATTGATGAAAAACGCAAAGATTTCAGACACATAGAAGAGGGTGATGAATTGAAATTGATTTTGAAAGAGGCTACTACTGCTATGCAGGGTCAATATACATGCAAGTTAATGAATGCTTATGGAAGTTTGGAAAGTGAATGTACAGTAAATGTTCATTGTAAGTAATTGTCAGCTTATGTTATAATGATACATTACAAAGCGAATTTTGTTTATTTAAAGTGAATGTTATGATGTTGTGTTTCATTTAGGCAAACCTAAAATTAAGAAATTCAGTAAAGACTGTGAGATTCTTGAAGGAAGTATTTTAACTTTAGAAGCCGAGATTTATAGCTTACCCGAAGCTGAGGTTCAATGGTAAGACTCAAAATTTTTTGCTCACCAAATGGTTACATATTATGTTATTATATTTATAATGTTTAGGTATAAAGATGGGCAAGAAATCTCAGCAGACGCACGTATAAAAATTGTTCGTGATTCTCAACGTAGTGAATCCTACTCCATGACGTTGAACTTGTGCAAACCTTCTGATGCTGGTATTTACCAAATCAAAGCCACTAACCAAGAAGGATATAATACATCGAAAGCAGAAGTAGTAGTTTTAAGTACGTATTTGGAATAATTATTATTTAGTAACACATAGTTAAAGTTGATTGGAGAAGGGTAAAGTTCACAATATTTTTTTTAATATAAAAATTCAGATGCTATGACATAACTTCATTAAAACGTATGATCCACTCGATGTCAGAAGTAGTTAATATCCAAACTAGTGCTATCCGCATATCCAAATATCAGAATAGTAAATAGGTCTGTTCGCGTACTATCTCAAAACAATGAATTTTCCTGTTCGAGTATGCAAAAGTTTCGTAGTTTTTTGCAGAAGAGAGCGCTCACGAGAGAGTAAAAAATTACCCCATGGTACGAATTTTAGTGCAGGAAATTTCTTTGCACTGATTTACGAAAGCTGTCAAATATGTCAGATACCTGTAAGAAATTTTTTGTTGTTGCCGTATTTGCATACATTTGCTTTTGACGTCTATTTCGTAGCTTTCGCGTTCGTTTACTTTTTTGTGATTTTACCACTCTCTGAGAGAATTTTACCCCCACTCCTTGAAATTTTACAATCTACGAATTTTGGCGCAGAATGTACGTAAACAGACGTAATGTGAGACAGCCAAGATACGAATTTATTTGGAAATAGGGGTAGTATTATGGAACAACAGTTAGATCAGAGCTGTCCCACCCAGTGGAGTTCAACGTTGAACAAAGTAAAGTTATTATACAGCAAGCGATTAGTGACCCGTCTTACTCTTACGGCTGCTATCTTGAAATCAATAGATGAGCTTGTCCCCCTTTTAGATCATTGCATGATAATTTTTTCTGGATCCAATGCCCGACATCCTTAGTACGACCTGTCATAAGTAGTTTATTGGAATTGTATTTTTCCGACAGTGACGCTAAGAGTGACAAACCTAAACCCAACGATGAAGGGTACGAGTATAGTTTTACTTGCAACAAATCCACGTCTTTTTTAAAACATTGTATTTCAAATGCCACAACTCACCGCTTCACTAGGCCCCTATTATGAGTATCTGGAGGATGAACTTGTCAATAGTCTATGCTGTCAACATTGGTTGACCCTACATATGTATACATGTATGTATATGCATATGCAACAATCTGATACGGATAAGGCGGATATCGGATCGTCCATCCGGATCTGTTTTGAATATCTGGATATGAATGAATAATGACTTTTTTTTTTTAGCTGTTCCAGAACTAGTCCATGGCGATCTTTTTGACACAAGCACCTTCGAATCTCTGCCTCTGAAATACGAAATTATTGCTCGTGGTATCCCGAAACCAGAAGCTGAATGGTATCACAATGGAAAACTAATGGCTGGAACAGAACGAGTTACTATGTCACAAGATGGGGTATGGTATCTTAGATCTGACTTTTAGATTTTATTTTAAAATGTTTGCTGTCAACAATTGAATTTGTAGTTTATTGATCATATAGATAACGTTATATAACAGAATATAAAATTAGCACTTTTTGAACATACGTATAGTTGTTTTACAGAATCCCCTCATTTATAGTCTAGCTTCAGAACAAGAATAAAACAAGCACACTATATTTTTAGTTGCACATACATACATATACCCATTGGCAAATTTTAGTTTCGTGAACAAAATCGTACTCGAGATTTTAATCAAATTTGACATTGCTATGATGGAGAAGTCAAACAAAGTGGGTCCGGCAATTACGCCTGTCTAATTTTCATTCTAACCTTAAAATTAAAGGTAGTTTACATAAGGGCGATTCTAGTTAAAACAGATTTTCTCGAAAACGGCTACAACGATTTTGATAAAATTTGATATTTGGGTTAGTTTGGGTATTTCTTCGGCGATTAGGCTTGATGACAAATATAAGACAAGATATACAATTTTGAAACAACCATATCCACTTTTGTAAACCTTTCAGTATGTTGTGTTTTTGAGTAGAAACTGAAAGTAGGCATTAAGACACAATATGTCATATGTATGTATATGTTTTCAGTACAATTTCTTTGATAACATCCTTAAAAAGTATGCCGATGATCGTAAAATGCAGTACTTCATGTAACTTTATTCAAGTAGCTACCACCCAGTCGCGCACTTTATTTTATATTATTTTAAAACTATGCTTAAAACATACAAACGTAATACATAATACGTACATAAAACTCGAACGTACATATGTATGAGTGTTTCCGACATTCAGACCTTACGATAATAACAAGTAAAAAATAGAGTCAAAGATGTATGTACGTGTTTGGCTTTTGCAAGTAAAGCAATGAAAAATATTTTAAATGCCTTGCCCGAATGCACATTGTCATTAGTTAAGTTTGTTTATGTAATTAACTTTAATTCATTGCGGGCATCTTATATTTGTATTTAATTTCTAATTAAGACAGAACTCATAACATTTACTGTAAAATGGGAATGTCAGACACTAATATAAGAGAGTTTCTATTGCTTTTAATGAACTCAATATTTTAATTATTAGGAGAAATACAAACTAGAATTCAAGGAGCTTAAGCTTGGAGATGAAGGTCAATATAAGGTTATTATTAAAAACAAATGCGGGGAGAAGTCTCAGCAGGGTCTACTTTCCCTGCAAGGTATGTATATCTATATTTTAATGCACATACATTATATATGTAACTCAATATTTTTGGAATTAAATGTTATAGGTGTGGCCGAGTATCGCAAACCACTTTCAATAAAAGGTCTGCAGGATACAACGGAAACGAAAGGAAATAAGCACACACTAACTGCAACCGTTACGGCAGATCCTACACCTACAATTACTTGGTTAAAGGATGGAGTTGTTATTCAGTCAGACTCCAATATAGATATATCTGTTATAAAGAAAGATCTCGAGCATGGCCTTAAAGAGTTCACTTGCCAGTTGACATTTAAAGAAAGTACGTGAACTCATGTTTTTAGCTGTTTTATCCTAACTTAAAAACTTATTTTGTTTGTTTGCTCTTATAGCTCGCCATGTCGATACTGGACGCTACGAAATTCGTGTCGAAAATACTTATGGAGTACTCAGCTCAAGTTGTTGGCTAGATATACTTTCCAAACCAGAAATTGTAGGCTTGAAAGATCAATTTTGCATTCCATCCGAGGCAGTTGTGTATGATGTGCTAGTATATGCCAATCCGAAACCAAAGGTCACATGGTCCAGACAAAATGAAAACCTTTGCAACAATGAAAACTTCGAAGTTATTGCTGATGTGGAAGCCGAAAAGTACAGATTGGTCGTTCATTCTGTAGCACCTACAGATGCGGGTGTCTATACAATAACTGCGTCCAATAGTTGTGGCACTACCAAGGAAGATTTTAAATTAAATATTCATGGTAATATACAGATATGACTAGTTAGTTAAGCATAAGGTTGGTATATTATATATTTCTAGTTGAAAAGCCCGCATTTATAATTGCACCTGAGGACCAGCGGATTAATGATCATAGTCCCATGAAAGTAGAAGCTCAAGTTCATGGTATACCGCAGCCTAAACTTGAATGGTACAAAGATGGACAACCTATTGATTATAAGGTACAAAATGATAAAAAACGGAAGATTTACAATGCGGAATTCAAAGAAATAGATGAGGACCAAATTTTCTCTGCCTTTTCTATTGAGGACTTTAGACCAAGTGATGCTGGAATTGTAAGTACAAGATGACACTTTTACATTAACATCAGAATACGTGAATTAAACGTAAACATACATATGTACGCACATCCATTCATTCATACATTTGTACGAGCATGTAGGTATGTTCATATATTTTTGTGTAAAAGATATCTCATTTTAAAGGGTGGACCATCTAGCGGTTTCTTTTTAAATCATAGGTTGTTTTGACATTGACAGCTGTTTTCCGCTCGAAATCTTGACAGAAAGTCAGTATCATACCTCCGCGGAACGAAATGTCGCTTTACGCTTGAACAACGTTGGGAAACGTAGCCCAAACAGTGCGTTATTTGAAAAGAAGTTTTGGCCGAAATGAAGCACCTGCCGCGTACGCAAGTTTGTGCAAAAAGTTCGTGACACATGGTCCCCGTCTCGTACTACGGTGCGCACAGACGAGAATGTGGCTGCTGTAGCTGAGAGTATCAGACTCAATTCACGAACATCATCTCGCCGTCGACCTTAACAGCTAAACATTTCACGCACTAGCCTGAGGAGAATTCTGCACAAAGATCTCAGATCAGAAAATCATCTTTTCTGAACAAGCGAATTTCCATCTAGTAGGCTACGTTAAGAAACAAAATTGCCGCCAAAAACCGATGCATCCACAGAGAGTGACAGTTTGGTGCGGATTGTGGTGTGGTGGAATCATTGGACCATTTTTCTTCTGGAAACAACATTTCGGTCAACGACGGGGGTTACAGAGCCATGTTAACCGACTTTTTTTTTACTGAAATTAAAGACATGAATTTGGACAACCTCTGGTTCACGCAGGATGGTGTGCCATACCACACAGTCCATGCCACAATAGATCTTTTGCACACCAAATTCCCAAATCATGTTATCAGCTGTCTTGGCGATGTCAATTGGCCGCCTCGGAGCTGCGATTTAACGTCTTTGGATTTTTTTTTGTTCGGAACCGTGAACGACCGATTTTATGACAACAATCCGGAAACGATTTAAGCACTTAAAGCCAATATCATCCAAGTGATCCGTGAGCTACAGCCCGGAGCCATCAACAAGGTCTTGGAAAATAGGAGTGACAGAATGCGCTACTGCGAAGCCAGTCGAGGCAACCACTTGGACAATATTGTGTTCCATAATTAATGAGAATGTTTACTCTTACTAATAAAGCCATCATACATGGAAAAAATTAAATTTTGTTCACTTTATTGCATTTTTAAAAAGAAACTTGTATTTTGTCCACCCTTATTAATTTACTTAAGTAAAAAAATAATCACTATTTGCTCATGGCTGGTCTTCTGTAGAGTTCCCAAAACGTTTAGATGAGGGAAAAGAAGTTGGACCGTAGGATGTTTGCATCTATTTTTTCCTGCTGTATATTTGACATTTGGTATTTAGGGTGCCTAAATTCATAAATCATTGTTTAGCAGAGGTTCTTTTCAATCGAAAGTGGAGCATACATATACTGCATACTTCGTGATCCTAATGTATGTAAGAGCACAAATTTAAGATTAAGAAAGATGAGTGTGGGACTTTAATCCACTAAAACCACCTCTGCCTCCAACCCCAGGTCTGTACGGTAACGCCGTTAGGCATTTCATCACAGGGGGGTTTACAGCCGTACCTGCTTCACTCTTAGTCTGCATGTCCGAAAATGTAGGTGCGAATGCACGAAGGTCTGTCTGTCGGTGTGTGTATAATATACATATGTACGTATGTTTTTTTTTTATGTTTGGGCCAATGGATGTGGTAATCTTCTAGAGATACTAATAGCCCGGGCTACCAGCATGCATGATTCGCAGACCTGAATTACTTGATGCCAGGAATGCGCCTACGTACTAATCCACACCCAGCACACTTCTACCACTCTCCCCGCGGGACTGTCGTTAGGGACTACTTCGCGGGGCTGGTTAGCTTTATGCTCTGCTCTCTGCTTCTGCTGTTACAGCTCGCCTTATTTTCTCGATTCTTCTCAGCTCGATTTGCACGTTTGTTACGACCCAGAAATTTCCATCCAGTCATCCTCTGAGCGTTGCTCTATAAGGCACTGTGGGCTTGGAAGATTGTTTCTCCAATCCACGAATCGTCTGCAATGGAATACAGCATGTTCTGTATCCTCTTCCTGGTCTGGGCGGTCCGGGCAAAAAGGTGAGCTATCGCGTCCAAATCGATGTAGATACTTCCGATACGCACCGTGGCCGGACAAAAACTGCGTAAGATGGTAGTTGCTGTCACCGTGGACTCGTTTTGTCCAGATCGCGATGGTCGGGATCAACTTGTAGGTCCATCTGCCTTTCGTAGTGTTGTCCCACCTAGCTTGCCACGTGGTCATTGAGACTGATTTTTCCTCTTCCTTGATCCTCTTGATTGTTGATGGTTCCAGCTCCCTTGAGGTTCTCCTGTTATAGATCCCTAGCGAGATGCGATCTCCTATTGATGTCCGCGAGGATGTCAATAGGGACCATTCTGGCTATGACGAAATCAGCATCGTCCAAAATCGTTCGAAAGCCACTGATTTTCCTTAGTGCTGAGTCTGTAGACTGACGATAATTTCGTGAATATGCTTTGCGACTATAACAAAGGCCATGTCGTCAGCAAAATCAAATATTTGAACTCCATGTGGCAACTTTAGTCGTAAGACTCCATCGTACATTATGTTCCATAGAAGAGGTTCCAGTACCGATCCTTGCGGGACCCCCGCTGAGACATTATAGTATTCGACTCCGTCATTTGTTTCGTACCTCAGCCTCCTGTTACTGAGGTAGATTGATATTATTCTCCGCAGGTAGTAGGGTGTATCCATTCTGGCGAGTGATCTTCGTATAAATGAACAATTTGCTGAGTTAAAGGCATTTTTTATGTCCAGCGTCACTACTGCACAATATTCCTTTGTCCCCCATCGCCATCTCTCTCCACTTATTGCTTCCGTTGCTGTGTCAACTACCGCCTTTATAGCGTCAACGGTGGAACGCGATTTTCTAAACCCGTACTGATGATCAGACAAGACTCTTCTTTCCTCTATGGTTAACAGTCTGTTGTATATGATCCGTTCCAGTATCTTTCCCAGTGTGTCTAGTAGACATATTGGGCGATATGATGGAGGCTCTCCGGGTGGTTTATTTCGCTTTGGTAACAGTACCAAATGTGGTAGCTTCCATGATTCTGGAAAAATCCCTTCCTCTAGACATGATTGCATTGTTGTGATGAACATGTCCGGTCTTTGTTGTACTGCCGTTTTTACCGCCTTATTTGGAATACCGTCGGGTCCCGGCGCTTTGTCGTCGCATATCTTTTTGCATGCTGTAGAGAGTTCATGCCACGTGATTGTTGGAATGTCTTCAGTGTTCGTCTCTCTTATTATGTCACACATAGTAGATGGGCATTGTGGGACTAAATGTTCTACTATGGACTTCAGCATTATGGGACATGATATTTGTGGGGACCTGGATCCCTTCAGTTTAGTCATTACTATTCTCTATGCTGTGCCCCACGGATTTATGTCAGCTTCGTCGCATAGGCGTTTGAAACATCTTCTTTTCCTCTCTTTGATTGCCCTTTTTAAGTCCAGTCTTGCTAACTGGAATGTGTCTAGACGTTCTTGGAAGTGGGGTCTCCTCCTGGATCGTTGAGCTCTCCGTCGAGCTTTTAAGCAACTTGCCTTGAGTACTTTTATCTCTTCATTCCACCAGTAACACGGTGCACCCATTTTGCCTGCTGATCTTCGAGCTGCATCGCACGCTGTGGTAATAGCGCGGGTAAGTTCGTGCGATAGGGTCTCAGCTGTTCCGGTGGGGGTTAGACCGCTGGTACTCATCATTATGTCGAACATGTCCTTGTCGAGTTTGTCTTTCCATTTCGGACCTCCTATTTTGAGATGTGGCGCACTTTCTTTTCATAGATATCCAATATTATCGCCTGGTGGTCGCTGTGCGTGTATTCCTCGCTGACGCGCAATTTAATGTTACGTAGGAGGGAGTTGCTCGCGAAGGTAATGTCGATGACTGATCCGCTTCTTGCTTTACGATACGTGTTTGCTTGACCAGTGTTTGCAATACTAATATCAAGAGGTGCGAATGTATCCAGCAGAGCACGACCTCTGTGTATAGGTATCTTGAAAGGTATCCAGATGTTATTGTTGAGAGTCTTATATGGTTCGCTTATTAAGATGATGTCCGCTCCCTCTTCCCTAGCTGTTTGCGTCAGGATATCCTGAGCTATCTCACAGTGATTTAGATTAATCTGAATTATCTTCATTGTGTTTTCCTTGTGATAGCTCTCCTAAAAACTGGACATTTATTACTCCCAGCTATGTGCTTCGCATCTTCTGGGTGATCCTTTCGACAGAACATGCATGACGGATCTTTGTCACAGTCCTTCGCTATGTGGCCTTCTGCTCCGTACCTCCTACATAGCTTGGAGCGGTCTTCCCCACTTTTACACTGCTTGGCAAGGTGCCCAAGCTCTAGACATTTGAAGCACCTTTTAAGTACTATCCGTTCACGAATGCGACAGATGACCCAGCCAATTTTAATTTTACGCGCTTTCAACAGCTTACTTGCATTTTCTGCGCACAGATTTATTGTCACAGTTTGGGTTCCTCCGTATGCCTTCCGCAGAGATACTATGTCTGCGATTGAGACTTCGAGGCCAAATTGGGCTTTGATTGCCTTGCAGATATCTTCTTTCGACGTGACTTCATCGACATCTTTAAGTTCGATGGTAGTGCGTTGCATGAGGGTTCTTACACTTGCTTGCTCCCCCAAGGCCTCACTAATGACACTTTTGAACTCCGTTGTTCTGTCTCCTGTTCCATCGAGCTGTATTAGCAGGTCTTCTTTTTGGGTCCTCCTCATCCTGGATACCGCTTTTCCAATTGCTTCCAATTTGGGGTACGCCTTTACATTGCGTAGGATCTGCGTTTAAGACAGATCCCCCTTCGCCTCGATGACGATAGCATAGGTTGCTTCATTTTTTGGAGCTTCGTGTTTACCTTCTTACTAGTAGCGTCAGCTTTAGGCTTGTTTGCGGTCTCCTTTACGGCGCTTTTCTTGAGGAAATTTTCTCCTGTCCCCTGTTTTATGTTCTTGGCGGTGCTACTTTTTTCCTGAGTTGGCGGGGTGTCAACGTTGGTTGTCGCATCATTCACCTATGTGAGCTTCTGTTTTCGTTTTGGCTCAGGAGTCGCGGTGTCTGTGGCCTGATTCCTCTTGGGTTTCAATGTTAATTTTAGCCAGGGGGGGGTTTGCGACGAGTTGTTCATTCGTATTACCTCCTTCGCCTTCTCGTCGTCCATCTGGATAGGTGTGAGCTCGTAGAGAGCTCTGATGCTCTCAATTGCATCTCGCATTGGTCCACTAGGAGTCTAATTTGTTCACCTAAATGGTGAAACTCTGGTTGCTGCGGGTGTGATGCAGCTGTAGCCTTTTTTGATGAAGTTGACTCGCTTGTCTCCTCCATACTTCTCTGCGGTGCTGCTATTTGGCCACCTGGTGACCGCAGCATTCTTGAACTCCTGTGGAAAGGGTTCACTTCGTTCTCCTCGTCGATTCTTCCCAACTTATTTTTGTTTTTGTTGTTTGTAGTCATTTATATTAGGTCCCCACTCAAAGCCGCTATCAATGTTCGGGTGTGTAGTCACCCAAGGATCCCATGGTTGTCTATGCAAGCAGCACTGATCGGTGCTAAACAGGAATGTTACATCTGTACCTACACCACCAACTTAATCGCAACGAAACATTGAACGTACTTTGAAGCCATGGTTTTAACGGGACGGGGGGGGTTCGCAGCATTAGCCTAGAAGCCATTTCCGCAAGATTTCACTCTTACTTACTGAGGTAACAGAATGCTACAAACGTCGGCCCTCGTAGCTGTCATTTTCTGTTCGTTTTCCAGTATACCGTAATTAAAACCTTACTGGGCTCGGTCTTAATAGAAACCGTTTGTGGTTCCCCTCTTGATTAGCATGATATAAATAAAACATTTATTTGTTTCTTAATGCAGTCACTCTTCCGGAGTGGGGATCTGTTTGTCCCACGGTGTGGCGGGTACCTCCGGATCTCGCCAATTTTTTCTGACTGTATCCCTCGTGGCCACCTTATAGGGAGGAGAGCACATATAAAGAAGACGGTGCTTACTCGTCTTGTCACAGAAAGTTCATAGGGGTTCCGTTGACCTTTTCAGCCACGCCATCCTTCTTTTCCGCTCTTGGTCGGGGACTGCTTATTGGGTATTCGCAGTTAGCCTACATTTCTGCAGGTCGTTCACTATCCGCCATCTGTGACCCCCACAGTTGCCTGAGCTTAGCCCCACCAGCCCGTCCGACTTGGTGACTGTGTGTGTGTGTGAGTATGGGTGTGTGAGTGTGTGTGGTTGCGTATGTCGGTTCGTTGTGAGTCTTTGTTTGGTAGTGTGCGTATGCATTGATGCATGTCAGGTGTACATTGTAGTTAGTTTTTGCCGTAGTTTTTAAAGTCGTGTTGCCCGTTCTTCCAAGCGGAGCTGCTGCATTATCGTTGTGATAACTTCATTTGTCATTACCCAGGCCTCAGACGTCGTTAGCATGAAAGTTATCAGCCCTCTTGGTGTCACCTGTCCATTTGTGCCATTTCGAGTGTCTCCCTGGCCGTCGAGTATCAGCGGCATTCCACCATGCTCTGCACTCTGGGTTTTCCCATCTCAATGCGGGCAGTATGGGTCATCTGCGTGTTTATACTTGTAGATGTACTTTCGGAAGCATCCATGCCCCTAAAGAAATTGCATCAGGTAGTGGTTTACCTCTCCATGTCCTCTCCATGTCCTCTACTATTCCACTCTTCTATGCTGGGGATTGATGTGTAGGTCCATCTCTCCTTGGCGGTAGTATTCCATCTATGTTGCCATGCCACTATGCCTCAATGGCAGCGACGGTTATTCTTCTTTGTTCTGGCTCGGTCCCGCGTTGTATGGCTGCTATTTTTCACTTCTAAGTGAAACATTCTGCCTGATATCACGCTGGTGCCCATACGGGAGACGCGTACATATGCATCGACTTGCTAGCAGGTTCTGAATTGGCTACCTGGGTCCTCCAATATTTGACATTATCCTGGACAGTGCCGCTACTGAGGCTTTTTCACCTGCGTATCTCAAAGGTTTTTTTAAGTTGAGCCTGTGGTCCAACAGCATTCCCAGGTATCTGATATGTGTGCTCGACTCGATGGTATGCCCGCCAACCTGTATAGCGAGGTGTTCTACCCTTTTTCTGCTGCTTATTAGTACTGCTTCCGTTTTGTGGTTTGCCAATTATAATTTTGATGTCTATAGCCAGGACCTGACATCTCTGAAAGCATACCTACATTTCTCTGACATTTTGGCCAGCGTTTTTACCATAACAACTATTGCAATATCGTCCGCATAGCCAATGATGTGTACTCCACTCGGCTTCGTTATTCTCAGGATCCCATCGTACATTATGTTCCACAGGTAGTAAGGTGTCTGCAGGTTGCATAACGCTTTGCTATACAGTTGTAACTGACTGAGTTAAAAGCGTTTTTGATGTCAAGTGTTATGACGGCATAGTACTGCTTTGTCCCACCTAACCTTCTTCGCCCCCCGATTGCTTCACGCGCAATGACGCACACTGCCTCTATTGCATGTATTGTGCTTCGGTTTTTTCTGAAGCCATACTATTAATTGGAGAGCTCGTGGTCTCCTTCAGTGTGTCGCTCGAGTCTTGCTCGTATGATTTTCTCCAGAACTTTACCCATTGTGTCGAGCATGCACAGCGGCCTGTATGACGACGGCTGGTCAGGTGTCTTGTTACCCTTCGGGATAAGGACCAGACGTTACCTTTTGCATTGTAGTGGGAAATCGCCTTCCACTAAGCATGTCATATACAATCGTGTGAAGATCTCTGGTCTTATTTTGATCGCTTTTTTAAGAACCAGGTTCGGGATTCCGTTCATGGCGCCTTGTTGGTCTTTATCGTCTCCTATGTCTCTGCGTCGGACTCTCTGTTGCTGTCTACGCATTCTGAGGCAATTTGCGCAGATTCGAGAAGTCTTTGTTTCACTAATATACATATAAGTTTCCTGCTTTTCCTCTCCCTTGCTTGCTCCCGTAGTTATTGCATAATGGTTGCAATGATATTGTTGGCGATGTCCCATGCTTCCCTCGTTGATAGCATGAACGTTATCAATCTGCGTGGGGTTATAGCGTTGTCTGTCTCTTCTTTCCTTCACAATGACTACAGAATGGGTCTTCCGCTATGTTGTACTTCTAAAGGTATTCCCGGAAGCTACCATGTCCCGTTAGAAATTGGGTGAGGTAAAAGTTTACTTCAACATGTTTTCTTTTCGTTCATTCTTCTATGTTCGGTAGCATCTTGTATGTCCACCGGCCATTTTCGGATACGTCCCACCTTTGTTGACATTCTGTTTCAGCAGCTGATCTGATGGCTCTTCTATATACGTTTTCTTGATTGTATTTTACCGCTGCTACTTTGACTTCCAACTCTATAGGACTCCTAAAGAAGAGGTTCTCTTCGCTCCTCTTCTGTTTTTATCGTTTGTTATTGTTTTGTTTGTTGTATTCAATTGTTTGGGTCCCCGCTCAGAGCCGCTTTTAATGTTTGGGTGTGCATTCACCTAAGGATCCCATGGTTGTCTTTGCAAGCAGTGAGGCCATGCGAGGGTTGGCACAGGCTCATATGGGGTCTTGCGCTAGAGCCGAATCGGTGTAAACCATGAATGTTACATCTGCACTTACACCACCAACTTAACGAGACATTGAATGTACTTTGAGACTTGCCAGGGTTTTAACGGGACGGGGGCGCTTGCAGTATTACCCTAAACCATTTCAACTGGATTTCACTCCTGCCTACTCAGGTAACAGAATACTACCAGCGTCCCTTTTCGCAGTCTGTTCCAATTCGTTTCCAGTATACCATAATTAAGACTTTACTGGGCTCAGTCTTAATGGCGACAGTAATGGTGATGCCGAAATCATCATCTCATATATTTGATAGAGCATATATGTATTTAGGGGCCAGAGCCCACATATGTGCCTCTGGATTTCGCCATTTCGGTTCCTTTGACCTTTTCAGCCACACCCTCCTTCTTTGCCGCTCTTGGTCTGGGGCTGCTTATTGTGTATTCGCAGCTAACCTTACGCCGTTCAGTATCCGCCACATGTGACTCCCACGGTGGCCTGAGGTTAGCCTCACTAGCCCGTCTGGCATAGTGCCTGTGTTGTTGGCCTGGTGATCGCTGTGTGTACTGGTCTGAGATATGCCATCTTAATTTTCTCGCTATTGACCTGCTGCCGAATGTCAGATCGATGATGCAACCTGGCCTACCTTATTATTCCCCTGGTTGAGTAACACTAGATCGAGGCCAGCAAAGGCCTCAAGGAGCACCTCGCCTCGCTGGTTTATTTTGGCACTGTTCCATTCTAATGCCCATGCATTGAAGTCTCCGGCTATAATCATTGATGACTTCCCTCGTGTCTCGGCTACAAGGCTGTCCAGCATTTGGCAGTATTCATTCATAGACGAGCTAGGTTGGGCATAACAGCTAAAAAAGTGAATTCCCTTCACTTTGGCGTAGACGAAGTTTTGCGTTTGAAGGGGTAAATACTGCACGTCCATATCGTTGCCTTTTTGTTCTGGTCTTCTACCCATCTTCCGCTGCAGTAAGGTGTTTTGTACTTTTCGCAGATAAATTAAGATAAATTAATTTAAATGCACTTTATGATAGTGTTACCATTTCTCGGAATACGCTTTTATAGGCTGCGCATCTAAAACTTCCAGTTAGGTGTTCATTTCGAACATCCTGGTTCGCATATGGCACATGTTGGTTTCGCAGTGCACTTCTTCGCAATGTGTCCTTTGCCTCCACATCGTAAACATGTGCCCGTGCGGTCATTTTCATTCTTACAAAGCTTTGCAACATGTCCATACTCGATGTATCTGTAGCACTATGTCGGTGCTAGGTGCTCCCGGATCCTGCAGCGTACCCATCCCACGCGCATATGTCCTGCGGCAATCATCTTACCTGCTTCATTAGGTGTAAGATTAACGAGGGGAGTTTGAGTTTCTCCTCTTGCCATTTGTAAGGATTTGATAGCATCAGTGGTTATTTCAGCTGATACTGGGAACTGTTCTGCTATTGCCTTGCAGATGTTCTCCGGGGTTGTTACCTCGTCCAAGTCGCGACACTCGATTGTTACAAGGTGACATAAGGACTCCACCTTTGCTTGGCTTTGTAAGACTTTCCCCATATCTTCTTTGAGCTGTTCGGTTTTTTCGTTATTAGTCTTATTAAATTCAAAGAGCCGTGCACCCTTCGCTGTTTTTCTGATTTTGTTGACTCTCTCCCCGAGTTCTTTAAGCTCCGGCTTCGACTTCATCATTTTGAGGATGCTTGCGTAGGACGTTTCACCTGTTTTCGATATTAATATAGCATCGGGCCTTCCCGGTTTCTTTTTGGTCCTACCACCTTGCTTCTCTGTTTTGTCTGGCCTTTTTTCTTCTTTTCTTTTCTCCTTTTCCTCTTGGCTTTTCCTCTTTATTTGATTTTTTTGTCTTCACTCGATTTTTTGTCTCTTTGGCACTACCTTCCATACCCAAGGTCCGGTAGGTGCTCCGGCCGGTTCGCTCATTGTCTTCTTCCTTGCGGGTGACTCGTGTCCTTTCAGACTTCTTTACGCTGCTGCCACTTAGCCACCTGGTGACCTCGGCATCTTGGAACTCCTTAGGAAGGGGTTCATTGCTTTCTCATTGGTTTTCTTAGCACTACCGCAAGCAGTGATGCCTACTCGGGTAACAGAATACCACACACGTCAACCCTCATGTCTTCAGTTCCAAGTCGTTATTTCCAGTGTACCTTAATTAAGACCTTACTGGGCTAAGACCGAGCCTTGGTCGTAATGTATTTTTCCATTTCTGTATCATAGTGCGTCTCCAGGATCCCCAGATATGCTACTATGTGGTTTACGGTTGATCACATCTCCGACATAAATCTTCATCTGATAGTCTTAGCTTTCTTATGTGGTACCGAAGAGAGTTATGCCTGAGAGTTAGCATAATTCGGTTGGTCCTTTTCTTGTCAAAGCAAGGCCATAGGCTTTTAGTGATCACACAGGTGTCCAGGGAGGTCCATCTACTATTGTCCTCACTTCTGGCCATAATCCATGCTTTTTGCTTCAATGTGCAAGGCGGGATAAACACCGAGGTGTCTTCCTGTTGCGATATAGATTCAGTGCCTCTTCTTGCCAATTCGTCTGCCTTTTCATTACCTGGAATACCTTCGTGTCCAGGGACCCAGCAGAGGGCAACCTTGTGCTGTGTTCCAAGAACCTTGAGTTCTTTACGACAGCACTTCACAAGCTTGGGTTTTATTTCAATAGCAGTAATCGCTTTTATTGCCACCTGGCTGTCGATGAAAAAGGTAATACCTTCCTGTGGTAATATTTATTTTATATATTTAAGTCCTGTATCCCCTTGTGGGTCCTAGGGCCTCGACAATGATTACGCGCCATCGTGTGCGGTTTCTGGAAATGTTTTTCAGTTCTCCCCAACTCTTTCCTAGTTGCCGTGCTTCCTTCTCAACTGTTCTGGGCCACATACTCCTAGGACCGCCGCGTATCCTGCCACCCTGAGTAAGCGGGTTCAATTGCATCGCGTGGTTAGCTATTGATCTGTCACCCTTTCGGAGAGTATGTCCAATCCACTGCCACTTTCGTCGTCGTATTGTTGTGCCTATAGGTTCATGGCCCGTTCTCTGATAGAGTTGTTCGTTAGAGATACGGTTTGGCCAGAAAATCCTAAAGATATAACATAAGCACCTATTGACGAACGTTTACAGCTTTCTCGTGGTAGTGGCGGTCACCCTCCAGGTACCACATCCTTATAGCAACACGGATTCAACATTGGAAGGGAACAGTCGTAGCTTGGTGGTTAAGCTAATCGAATTGCTACGCCAAATTGTGGATAGCATCCCAAACTCAGATTTTGCTTTGCCTATTCGGCTGGCTACATGCAGTTCAGTTACGCCATCGGTTGAGACAATACTTACAAGGTATTGAAAACTCTAAACTCTCTCAACCGTTTGTCCAGCAATGCATACATGAGCTTATGAGCTTGGTCCTAGGCTGATCATTTTTGTTTTTGCCGAGTCAATTTTCAGTCCAACGACGTCTGCCTCTCTCTTCATGTTTGTTGTCATTTGGTACTGGTATTCCTGTGGTATTGCCTTCATCGCAGTCTCACGGGCAGCTATTGTCACTGCCAAGACCTCCGCTTGAAAAACACTGCTATGGTTCGAGAGGCGGACTGATTTAGATATCCCCAGCGGTTCCGGAAAAATGCCTGGCCCTACGCCTCCATCCATCTTAGATCCATCTGTAAAGATAGAGATGGAACTTGTGTTCCATCATTCTTCCCTGCTTGGGAACGAGCTAGTAAATGGTCTATGGAAATCTAGGAACGGAGTGAGGTAATCCGTAGTATAGACTGTTCCTAGATATTTCTCCAGGATCATGGAATGACCTGTTACATTATGGTTCCAACTGTCTGACGGTCACTCGTTGGCCAGGACTTTTCCTTCCGGCGGGGTGGGAGTTATACCACCCTAACTCGGTCGCCAGAGCCTCGTCAGTCGCAAGCAGGGTGTACCATGTGCAAGTGAGGTATGGCAGTTTGTAAGTTGAATTACGCTTTGCACCCCAAAATGCAATAGTTGGGTATGTATATAGGTATATACACAAATCATTCACAAGTTAACATTAAAAGCTCGCGGAAACTGCAAAACTATTTACAATATGTACATTTGGGTGTCCACTCTTCGTCTAGCCGCATAATTCACTTTAATATTCTATTACATTCCAATTCTTCATATCCATCAAAAGACTTTTTCTTCTTGATTTTCTTGTCATTTATAAAACAGGCAGTTTTAGTGAACATGCAAACGTTTAAATACATAAACAGCTAATTGAAAAACGATTTACCGAAATCCAAATCAAAACTTTCCTGACTATAATACTTCTATTTCTACTTTGACGAAAAAGTGGCTGCATGTATGTATCTTAGGTCTTGTGGATGAATGGTTTCGTTTGTTGTGTTATGGGGTCGGTACTGGTCGAAGGTATCGCATCCGATCTCGAAGTGTGTCCACAAAGAACTGTTAATCGTATGATGGAGCCTCGTTGACGAAGAATTGACATTTTCATGCCGAATACTTTTAGATTCTCCTTCCAGCTTTAGAGTAGTTCTAGTAAAATGGTGTGCTTCAGTTTATACCGAGGGGTTGTAACATATAACGGCAGCTCGAATGTGGTGTTCAAGATTGCAGGATGATAGCCAGGTTTGCGAAGGTTGCATCATAACAATATCCAAATGCACATGTCTAAATTTTTCTTCGGGTATCGAAATATGTTGCGGTACATTCTTGTTGTATCTATGTACTTATTTAGCTTCGCCGGCATTGTATGGAGTGGAGGATGTCCTAGTTCATATTGGGTCATGACAAGATTATGGAACAGATTGTTACTAATTCACTTTGAGAATTTATTGCCTGCCTTTTTTTCCAAGAAGCCCAGATATTCAATTTCATTCTTCTAGCTCTAAATTTAAGGGCCAAAAGCACGGACGGACAGATGGACGGGCTGGACTCATTCGTTTTTAATATTGATACTGAACACCACTATATTTATGTATACATTTTATAGGGTCTATTTCGATTATGGTATTATAAAACAATGGTAATTTGATATTAATTCTAAATTTGCGCCATTTAGAGTTTTTCCTTGTATTAACACTACTGTTAATTTGAAATAAAAAAGATTTCTGTTGAAAAAATTTGTTAAATTCTTATTATTTTCAATAAAAATTTAGTAGAAAAGTGGCATTCCTGCCGATTATTTGGTATTTAAAATTTTGATATATAGATGTAGATATGTAGGGGTCGCAAACAAATAGGTTAGGAAGTGGTAAAATATTTTGTCCCATTCGAGATTTTTTGCTTTCAAGAATTATAACATTTATTTTGTAGCTATTTTTTCGTTCTAGATTATAGGCATTCTAGCTAACATGGTGATCCCGTATGTATCATCAAGACACATTGTGATATGGTTGTAATTCGATAAAAAAAAGGCCGTGCGACTATGCCCACTTCCTAATGGCATCATATAATCAGTTCAAAGCGGATTGTAGCCTTTTTATGTTATTATTAATCTTATAACTTTTCTAATATAGAGAATATTTTTCCCTGTCAATAATTACTAAAGTATTATCTTCTTTTGTAGTATTCAGCTGTAGCAAGTAATGACGTTGGAACTACGGAAGTCAAGTTTTCATTGAAATTGTTACAAATGGCACCAGCTTTTACAACACCTTTGTGCAAATCGATTGAAGTAGCACAAGGACAACCAATTATTTTAGAAACTGTTGTAACTGGCAGTCCCGCACCAGAAGTAAAATGGTTCAAGGACGGTGTTGAATTACATCCAGGAGAAGGGTACGTAAATTTCAAAATTATTGACTAATTTATTTATTTATCATCAAAAATAGACAACAGTTTTCTTTGTATATTTGCACATATATACTGTATCTATATCAAGATGTAGTCTGCACTACACTAGCCAGCGGTTCGTTCCCCACCTCAGCAAAGTAGCAATCTGAGGCTGATCCCCCTTTGCTAGTTCATCCGCTCGCTCTTGAGGAATGTTCTTTTTTGCACTGTTCTACTTTTTTCAAGGATATAGTGAGCCGAAAGCTCTGGTAGGTGCCGATTAGTATGTTGCAAAGTTATGCCTCGATGGTTCTTTTAAGGTATAAGATTGCCTTTCTTAAGGATGGGGAATATAAAGCTGATAGTCCAATCATCGGGGATGGCTGCAGTCACCCAGTACTCCATTGATGATTTGGTGCATACACTCTACCTAAACATCACCGCCATGTTTAAAAAACTCTGCTAGTAGATCATTAGAGCAGGCCGGCGGCTCTGTTTTTGATGCCTAAGCCGACCTCTTTAAAATGTTGATGGCACATGGTTCTTCATTGACTGGATGCGGGTTATCTTCTTGCTTTGATGTCCATTAAGTAGCTGCTAGACATGCTTCTTAAATACATCTATTATTTCATGTGCTTCGCGGACTAGGTTTCCTTCACTATTTCGAAAAGCCAGCATTCCTGGCTTAAAGATAGCTCCCAATTGCTTGGATTATCTAAAAACAAACGGGTATTGTTCATATCGCGAAACTCTTCCTATCCTTGAGCTGGGAGATTGCGTGAGCCCTTTTCTTTTTCGAGCTCTGAATTTGGGTGCAACAAGAAAGTGGTTGGAGTCATCATTTGTTTTTCTAAACGTTTGCACATTGAGAATGCTGGATGCGTGCCTCCCATCTATTAGCGCGTAGTCGATTGATTGGCAGTTCAACCATCTGGAGATAGCCAGGTTGCTGTGTGGATACGTAGTATTGGGATGCAACACGTTGTCTGTTGTCGTATCGTGGACGCTGTGCTTCCGACTTATCCCCCGAAGATGTCCTAACTAATTTTGGCATGGAAGTCTTCGAGTTTAATTTTGACAACATACGTTTTTGACCTTGATAGAGTCTTCACCATAGTTGGTAGGGGCGTGTGCACATATTATACTTATATCTTAAAAAGTGGACTTGATGTGGATCACAGCCAGGTGATAGCTAATCGGCTTAAAGTCAATTATCAATTATCAACGTAGTCCGTTTCCCACGAAGAATTCGCATCCTTACATGTGCAATCTTTTGTGGCAGCTGTAATAGACGTCGCAATTTTGCGTGTTTTCGTACCTGATCCTCATCTTCGTATTTTCTGGATCGCGGTAATATCTGACATGTACCGCGTGAGGACCGAACCAAGTTTTTAAACACCACCAGGAGTGTACACCGTGCGTTCCAGCTGCATAATCTCAATTGGTTGTTTTCCGAGACTTATGTGCTTGTCATAACTAGATTTTTTTACGTGGTAAGGGTGTTATCACGACAGCATAATCCCTAAGCTGGAGGGCTAGCTCCTTTTGTTGAAACCACTATGATAAGAGGTCGGTTGAGAAACCAATGTCAAAAATCAGCTTGGGGAATGTGAGGGATGCCGTTGACCCATTATGGGCTCGTCTGCCATCGTCTCTTTTCTTGACTTATTCTTGGAAATCATTACCAGCCTGGGGTCCGAAGATGTCGAAGTAACCCCAATAAAGTGTGGTCTTTGCTTCCATTTCGAGCACTGACGCCACTGTGGATGCCAACGAGGGAGTTCGTCTGCAGTCGTATTTATAGTGTTGCAATTTTTCATTTTGTTCAACATCGCGTTTATGTACATATAAGTTCAGTAAGTCACGTTCGTATGGACATCAACCAGCACCAGGTGGCTACCATTTTGGGTAAAATAAGCACAATTGATGTGTAGCAACAGTTACAATACAACATTGAACGTCGCCAAGTTCACGCCAACGCACTGGCCTAGCAGTGGCGTGCGGTTCATACAAGCCAATTTATTCCGGCTTCTCTTTTTAAATTTCAAATATATTTTACTTACGTCATATTTACCTGTAAAATTTGTTCATCAAGCCTTTTTTATTTTCCTCATTTCATACATGCTCGATACCAAAATACATACATACATATGTATTACGAAAATTTTGGCATAGTCACGCATACTCGAGAAACAGACAAGTTTGACCTCTGCTAACGAAAAACGACCAATTCATCGACAACAAACAAGCATGTAATGAATTATTTGGAAATCCGATAACTCTCCGGCTTACGCATTCAAGTTATCGCGATGCGCGTACGGAAAAAGAGTGCACGACTGGGTCGTACTTGCACGTTAATCCTATAAGTGTACAATTTTATCAGGATTGAAATCCAAGTCTTGCTTTTCCCAATAAAATAGGCGTGGCATTCCGCATTCGCTGCAATAATATATAGTCATAACATTATGCACATAAGTAGGTATGCAGAAGTATATACAGGGTGGGCCAAATACAAGTTTTTTTTTTAAAAAACGCAATAAAATGAATAAAATTAAATTTTTTCCATGTATATGTACTTGAACCACGTTGTTTCCATAATTAATGGGAATGTTTGCTCTGCCTAATAAAGCCATGATGTCAAGTTTGACTAAAATCTTGAGTTCGTTTTTTTTCACGAAACCAATACTAGCCCTATAAGTATTTATAGATGCAAGTAAAAAGGACCATTTACTTAGTGGGTTATTTCAATATGCCTCCCTGCGGATTGAATCTTAAAGGGTGATTCCACAGGTTTGGGGTTAGTAGCTAATTTTTATAGATATGACGTTTTTGTTAGCCCCAGTATTATAACCATTTTTCGCAAATTTCGGGTGATATCTCGGTCATTTGGTTTTTAATTCGTCTAGAGTTCGGTGATTATTCACGTAAACACAGCCTTTTGCGTAGCCCCACAGGAAAAAAACGAACGGTGTTAAATCACATGATCTTGGTGGCCAATTGACGTCGCGTGATATTACGTGACCAGGAAACTTCTCACGCAATAAAGCTAAGTCGTGTTGTGTGGTTTATTGCCCCGTCTTGTTGGAACCACAATAGCCGGCCAAAAAAAATTGGTTACCATTCGACCATACCGCTCCGAATTAACTGTAACCGTCCGCCCATTGGCATCTTCAAAAAAATACCAATGAGTACACCGAACAGTCACTAGGCGTTTTTCTTTTTTAGGGATCATAATCGGGAAGTTTCATAATTTCTACTAAATCTTGTTGGGTTTTTGGGATTGCAAGGACTTATTGTGTAAGTTGGGGAGGGTAGACTCTGCACTTTAATTGTTATAATGACAGTGTTTAGTTTGAACGACTTAAATAAATGCTTTTGATTGCATTGGTCGCGTTCTAACACTCACTTTTAATTACTCTAAGTATCACTATTTTTTAAACTGGGGGTGTTTTAGCGCCACTAGTGAGTCACTTGCTTACACTAGATTCACTCCGTTATATGCACAATCTTTTATTTAAATATTTTGTGATTTTTTTTTAAATATTGCTCGTGTCTTGCATTTCATATATGTACTTTGATTGAGACTTTTTTTAGTATTGTTTGGGCGCCAGTTATCGTGATACGAGTACGGAACTGAAAAAAAGTAAAACACATGAGTAGACGCTTTTTGAACAACTTCCAATTTCTTTTATAATTAACTTACGTGCTATAAGTAATTACAAATTGATTTTAGCTGACTTATGTAATATTTAATTTAAGTGGGTCGAAAAATAATATTGCCTTTTTTTTTGCGCCAACGGATGTGTAATCTTCTAAATATACCAGTAACCCGGGCTACTGGCATGCACGATTCGCAAACCTGAATACTCGATGCCAGGGATACGCCTACGTACTAACCCACACCCTACACACTTCAACCACTCTCCCCGCGGAGCTACCGTTAAGTATTACTTCGCGCGGCTGGTTAGCACTTTATGCTCTTCTTAACCTGTTCGACGTTTCTTGTTCTGAGGGGGCTTCCGTTTGGGTTTGGTTGCTCTCCCTGAGCCTTTCCAGCCGCCGAAGTTCCCTTATGATCGCCGCTGCTGTTTGTTTCACAGTATTCCATACTGCGTTCGATGTCAACATATGGTTTACAATGTTCTCCGGAGTTGGTATTTCTCCAATTATTTCCTCAAGACCTCTGCGCTCCAAGCGAAAATGTGGACACTGAAAGAGCACATGCTCTGCATCCTCTCTGGCCTGTCCACAGTTTGAGCAATTTGGAGATTCATCAAGCCCAAACCTGTTTAGATACGCTCTGAAGCAGCCGTGTCCGGTTAAGAACTGAGTAAGATAAAAATCTACTTCTCCGTCCATCCATTTATGTATATCCGGTATAAGTCGATGGGTCCATCTTCCCTTTGTTGACTGATTCCATCTTTCCTGCCATGTTCTCATGCTTCGCTGTCTTTCTGGCAGTTTAATATCTTTGACTGGAGCAAGGGGTTCCTGGATTTTGGCGTCGTAGGTCCTCTGTAGGTCAATAGCCAAGATATCCGCTGGTAGCATTCCCGCAATAACACATATAGCATCATCGGATACCGTCCGAAAAGCGCAACATACTCTCAGCGCGCACAGTCTGTTGACGGAATTAACTCTTCTTGAGTGGGACTTAATTTTCACTGCCTTTGCCTATATTGGTGCCGCATACATTATTATTAACTGCGCCACTCTTGACAAAATTAGTCTCCTTGGTTGTCTGGGTCCTCCAATGTTTGTCATTATTTTGGATAAGGCAGTACACACCCGAGCAGCTTTGTCGCACGTTATTTCAAGGTGTTCCTTGTAAGCTAGCCTAGCGTCAATCATCACACCTAGGTATCTGATCACCGGTTTTGGCGTTATATTTTGGTTGCCTACCCTGATGGTGATTGCTTCTCTTTTCTTGCGGCTGCTTACTAGTACTGCTTCCGTTTTATGTTCAGCGAGTTCTAAACCGACTGCTGTCATCCACCGTCTCACTTTTCGGATACATTCATTTCCAATGTCCTCTATTTCTTCCAGGTGTTTTGCTGTCACTACGATTGCGATGTCATCGGCAAAGCCTATGATGTTTGCCTCGTTGGGGATTTCAAGCCTCAGCACCTTATCATACATAAGGTTCCACAAGATAGGACCTAGTACCGATCCTTGTGATACTCCTATGTGGTACTGTCTTACCCCATCGTCGGTATCGTAAAACAGGTACCGTTTCTCGAAATAATTGATTATTATTTTGATTAGGAACCCTGGTACCATCATTTCTCTAAGTGAGTACAAAATATGTTTCCAGTTTGCAGAATTGAACGCATTTTTGACGTCCAGTGTTATTACAGCACCGTATTTCTTTGCGCCTCCTCTCCATCTTCTGCCCTGGATAGCATCTTCCAGGATTGTGGTTACCCTCCGTATAGCATCGATTGTAGAACGGGCTTGTCTAAATCCATACTGTTCGTTTGAAAGTCCCCCGGCTTCATATATTGCCACCTCCAGCCGTTTGCACATATAATTTTCTCCAATATTTTACCCATTGTGTCTAACAGGAATATGGGACGGTATGACGAGGGCTCATCTGGCGGTTTTTTCCCTTTGGGCAGCAGCACCAGACGTTGTTTTTTCCACTGGTCTGGAAAGACCCCTTCGGTTAGACACTTATTATACATTTCTAGAAATGGTTCCGTGTTTGTTTTTATGGCTAACTTAAGGGCCTTGTTGGGTATCCATCCAATCCAGGTGACTTATTGTCATCGAACCGTTTGCACACTTCCAAAAGTTCCGTTTGCGTGACGGTTGTGATTTCATGTAAATCCTGAGGTGCTGCTATACGCTCTGCAGTTCTCTGCGGTGGAAATAAGCCCGACACTATTTTTTGCATTAGCAAAGGGCATGAGGGCGAGGGTGCCCTAGTGGTGCCTTTGAGTTTTGCCATGACTGCCTTATAGGCTGTACCCCAGGGATTTACATCTGCTTGCTGACAGAGTTCTTTAAAGTTGTCACTTTTGCTTCTCCGGATTGCTAATTTCAGGTCTCTACGCCTATCTTTGTATTGCACCTGCAGGTTCTGGTGGGAGGGCAAACTTCTGGATCGCTGGAACAGTATTCTAGCTTTATGGCACTTGCTGCGTAGCTCTGCTATCTCTTGGTTCCACCAATATACTGGTGGCCGGCGATTTGTTGACGTTTCCGGACCATAGATGCATCGCATGCTCTCATTACATGTTTCGTAATCTCGGCAGCCATAGCATTTGCTGTTCCTGGCCTTATTGTAGATTCTCTAAAGGTGAAAGTAAAAGAATCCTCGTCTAATGTGCCTATTTTCCACCCCATTCGTTGTGCCTTCTTTGGTGGGAGTTCCTGGTTGGATCTTTTCTGGTCTATTTCAAACAGGATGGCCAGGTGGTCGCTGTGAGTGTACTGTTTACTTACTCTCCACTTGGCGCCTCTCGCTAGGGAACTGGTTACGAAGGTGATGCCAACTACGGAACCTACGTCGTTTCTGCTAAAGGTATTCTCGCTTCCCGTATTGAGCAGCATGACATCTAGTGATGATACCGCTTCCAGTAGTGCCTCACCTCTTCTATTGGTTCGAGTGCTGCACCAATCAGTGGCCCATGCGTTGAAATCCCCAGCCATGATTATTGGGCTACGGCCTCTAGCATCATCCACGAGCCTATCCAACATACGCTGGAATTCTTCCAGAGTGCTGTTTGGGGAGGCGTAACAACTGTAGATGTGTACACCCTTGACGGGGCCTTTTTGTCCACACTTGACGCAATCCTCACTTCTGTCCGCCGTATTTGAACACGCTTTTGCTAGATGCCCGAAGTTGAAGCACATAAAGCATCGCAGCGGCACCACTTTCTCCCGTATTCTGCATACCGTCCATCCGATTTTAACTCTCCCAACCTCCAGAACTTTTTTGGCAGCGTTTATTGGGAGGCTAATGACTGCAGTTTGTGTTCCTGCATAGGCTTTCCTCATGGATTTGATGGATGAGGCCTGTATACCTCGTACTTCCTCCAATTGCTCGGAAAGGGCTTGACAGATCTCTTCTTTGGTAGTGACATCGTCTAGGTCTTTGCACTCAATCAGCACCTCGTGCGTTAGGGTCCTTACTTCCACCATTTCCCCGAGAACTTGCCCTACTTTGCTTTGGTGCTCAGAGGTTTTTCCATCTGCTGCTTTCTTGAGTTCAAGCAGTAACTCTCCCTTGGCCGTCTTCCTTATACGAATTACGTCCGACCCCAGACCATTTAACTCAGGGTTGGTCTTTACTTTTCGGAGTATATCGCAATAGGATGTTTCTCCAGTTTTTTTGATCACCAATGCGTCCGGCTTAACATGTATCTTGCCTGGACCTCTTTTTACCACTCTTTTCCACTCGGCTTTGTTGTGGTCTTGATTTGCGGTTTTTTCGCCTGCATCTTTGCCTCGCGGTTTTGTCGTCTTTCCTAGTTTTTTTTGGAGGGCTTTTTCTTTCCTCTCACTTTGGCACTTCTGGACGTTTTGTTGCACTGACATTTCTGTTTTTTTCGTTCTTCATTGCTCGGAGATCTAGTCCTTTTCCGCTTAGGTTCTGGTAGTTGCTTCAACGGATGAGAAGGCGCCGATTTGCTCATTTCGGATGACTCAATGGTTTGGGTAGCTTTAGACGATCTATTCTTTACCACGTTGTCTTTCTCGGAATTTGCTATACAGTTGTAGTGTCTGCGTATGGCACTAGTCAGCTTTCTGATTTCGTGGTGCACGTTTGTTTTCCCTTTGATGAATTCTATCAACGTATTGATGTTCTTTCCCAGGGATTGCATGGCTTCACGTCTTTCTCTTTCTTCGCTGTTTTCTCTTCGCCTTTCTTCCTTGTTAGTTTCAGGCGTCAAGCTAGCAGTTGGTGCTTCTGTAAGGTGGAAGTCCGGCTGCTTTTGTGGGGATGTCTGCTCCGTTACTGGTGCAGACGGCGTCCCTACGTCCTTACTATCGATCGCCTCCTCCATTATTTTTAGCGGCGGTGATCGCATCAGTACAGAACTTCTCCTAAATGGATTTTCCTCTGTACTTTCGATTCCTGTGTTTGGTACTATGTTTTTTTGTTATTTTTTTTTCTGTTTTATTTATGCTTGTTTTGTTTTCATTTTGATTCATTCTGTATTGGATCCCACGAGTATGGGGGAAAGGAAGGTCCACCACATCAGAGACCCCTGTAATGTGGTAAGGCTACATTACAACCAGAGGGCGCCAGGTATCTGGAGGGCTCCGTTAGCGATGCTGTATGGATTTTTGTCCCCAACACCATTCAGACCTCGGCACGGGTCGCATTACACCTTGCCTTAGGGACAGGACGCTTAGTTACGGGCGGCATCTACTCGCCCTGTCACAAAAATTTCACTGGGCTTATGTGTTTTTTCCGTCACACCCTCCATTTTTGCCGCTCTTGGTCGGGGACTGCTTTTTGGTTATTCGCAGCTAACCTATATATCTATAGGTCTTTCAGCTATCCGCCACCGCGCTGACCCCCCTGGTAGCCTAAGCTCGGCCCCAAGCCCCAATGTGAGCGGTTTTTGAATGACAAGCATTCTCGATATGTCTCAATTGAGACCTCTAATGAAAATATCCAAGGCTCTATTTCTATAATTTTCTGTTAAACCGTGGATGGTATCTTCGGTTTTTATTTCGTTTATTAAAAGGGAAAGCTGATGATTTATTTTAGCATAGAATTCATCAATGCTTTGGTTGCCTTGGAACAATGAGTTCAATTCATGTTCTAGGGTACGAATATAGCGTTTATCCGCATATTTAATAAGCATTTTTTAATTTTGAGATTAAGAGATTAAGGCAGTATCTGCCGGTCCTTTTACTTTTTGACGAATATGCTGTAATATAGCCCTGTAAATAGGCTTAGACTTGACTATTTTGTAGTTTTTACTTGCACCTATACCTATAGGGCAAGTATTGTATTCGTGCAAAATTTGGAACTCGAGATTTTAATCAAACTTGACATTACTATAATGGAGAAGTCCCAAAAAGTAGGTCCGTTAATGCCGTCTGTCTGTCTGTCTATCTGTCTGTCTGTCTGTCTGTCTGTATATTCGACTACAGCCTAAACGGCTGGACGGATTTGCTTCAAACTTCATATATAGGGTCTGTGGGATAATCCCTAGAGGTTAAATTTGAATTTTCATTCTAACCTCAAAATTAAGGGTAGTTTACTTAAGGCCGATTTCAGTTAAAATGGATTTTCTCGAAAACGGCTAAACGATTTCAATAAAATTTGATGTGTGTGTTAGTTTGGGCATATGCTATGAGGTGGCATACCACGTTTTTCACGAAAAAATCGAATAACGGTAATATTGAAAATCAGCTGTTTCTCTGGTATTTGTTCGGCGATTGGGCTAAAAATTAATATTTCTAGGTTATAAGACAAGTGCAAAATAATGGCATACCAAATTTTGGAATGCCACGCCCACTTTTATAAAACTTTTTTTTTTCAAAGTTTTTACTAGAAATTGGGAAAAAATTATTTAAGCAAAGTAATAGGCGTTAAAATTTTCACCTTATTTGGCCACGCCCACTTTTTAAAGGTGTTTTTTTTAAAAACAAAACATTGAGTAAACTCCTACAATGTTATGACTATTATTCCATCGAAACGCGGAATCCCACGCCTACTTTACTGGGAAGAGCAAGACTTGGACTTTAATCCTGATAAAATTTTACACTTATAGCATTACGGTGCAAGTACGTACGACCCAGTCGTGTACTTTATTTACTATGGATTCCACACTGTGGATCTACGAAATGTATTGCACTGGATTTCCGTCAAACACTTGTAAGTCCCTAACATAATCGGGAAGTTTCATAATTTGTACTAAATCTTGTTGGGTTTTTGGGATTGCAAGGACTTATTGTGTAAGTTGGGGAGGGTAGACTCTGCACTTTAATTGTTATAATGACAGTGTTTAGTTTGAACGCCTTAAATAAATGCTTTTGATTGCATTGGTCGCGTTCTAACACTCACTTTTAATTATTTTAAGTATCACTATTTTTACTTGCACCTATACCTATAGGACAAGTATTGTATTCGTGCAAAATTTGGAACTCGAGATTTTAATCAAACTTGACATTACTATAATGGAGAAGTCCAAAAAAGTAGGTCCGTTAATGCCGTCTGTCTGTCTGTCTGTCAGTCTGTCAGTCTGTCTGTCTGTCTGTATATTCGACTACAGCCTAAACGGCTGGACGGATTTGCTTCAAACTTCATATATAGGGTCTGTGGGATATTCCCTAGAGGCGAAATTTGAATTTTCATTCTAACCTCAAAATTAAGGGTAGTTTACTTAAGGCCGATTTCAGTTAAAACGGATTTTCTCGAAAACGGCTCTAACGATTTCGATAAAATTTGATGTGTGGGCTAGTTTGGGTATATGCTATGAGGTGGCATACCACGTTTTTCACGAAAAATTCGAATAACGGTAATATTGAAAATCAGCTGTTTTGCTTTTGCTTTTATAAAACTTATTTTTTTTTCAAAATTTTTACTAGAAATTGAGAAAAAATTATTTAAATTTTTATAAAAACAAAACATTGAGTAAACTCCTACAATGTTATGACTATTATTCCATCGAAACGCGGAATGCCACGCCTACTTTACTGGGAAGAGCAAGACTTGGACTTTAATCCTGATAAAATTATACACTTATAGCATTACGGTGCAAGTACGTACGACCCAGTCGTGCACTTTATTTAAACTGGGGGTGTTTAGCGCCACTAGTGAGTCACTTGCTTACACTAGATTCACTCCGTTATATGCACATCTGGAGAAGGGAGCTTTGGTTATTGGAAGTGTATGTGGTGGAGTTCAAGGACACATGTGTGGGCGTGTGAACATATTATACTAATGTTTTGAAAAGTGGCGTTGATTCGCATCACAGCTAGGTGATCGCTAATCGGCTTAAAGTCAATTGTCATTGAACGCAACCGATTTCCCACAACGAATCGCCATCCTAACATATGCAACCTTTTGCGCCAGCTGTAATAAATGCCGCAATTTTTCCGTTTTTGGATCTCTGATCCTATCCATCGCATCTCCTGAATCACGGTAGTATTTGCCTTGTACCGCTTGAGGACAGATTCAAGTTTTTGACTAGTATGAGGGGTGTACAGTGTGCTAACGTTCCAGATGCATACTCTCAATTCATAGTTCGTTATCATTCTCGGGCGTGATTTTGACTGAGGGGTCGGTTTTCATCCGAGGCTAGTGTCTCTCTCAAGCACAACTCAATTCAATGTCAGTAACCCGCTTAGGGAATGTGAGCGATGCCATGGACTATGAAATCATGGAGAATTCGGAGCACTGTGAAGTATTCAAAGATTTCCAATTACAATTACTACCTACTTGTACTCAAAAGCTATTCTTCGATCATTTCTTAATAAATTTTGGAAAAATTCTTTCAAGTTGTTTTAAATTTCTGTAAAAGGTGTATTAAATGGTAAATGGTCTGCAGCATCCAAGACTTCTACGATGACGGTGGGTAAAATCCCAGATGGGTTGAGGATCTAGAACTATTCAGATGCACTCCGACAATGAGAGTATCGACTCTTTGCATGACAACGCGTGCGTGACAATACATGTTCCTAGGCAACACAACGGCTGTAGTTTCTAGCGAAACAACCACGATCCTCAATTGACAAAGCGATTAAATTCGAACACTTATACAAAGGATGACTACCCTTGCAAGTATTACAAGTACTACAGGTAGCTTTCTGACCTTTTTTCGAAGAAATTGACAAACGCGAATCTTCAAAACTTAGCCTAAATTGTCTCTAAAGTTACTAGTAGATGGTCATTATCCTTTGCCATTTCAATGGCAGTGTAACGTCAAAACGGCGTCACAAGACTGTCATTTAAATGGTGTCTGTCTGACTTCCACTTTTGTAACGCCATTTGAATGACAAACGCCATTTCTGTGTGATAGCTCCGCAATGGCACTTAGGACAAGTGGCAGTACTCTTCGGGTGCTGTGTAAATAGCGTCGTCTCGAAAGTGGTATTGCTCGAATTCGTGACTTGCCACTTCCTGTTGAGGGGTTTAAAAAAAAAAGCGGTTTTTATATTTTGCATTTAACATCAGTACACGTTCGAAGTTATCGTAGTAATTCAATAAATAAACTGAATTCGGTCACGCACTCTTTATAAGAGTTGCATAGGAAACACGATAAAGTTAGTGTGATGAAGAGTATCACAATATATGTATGTAAATAAATAAATACTTAACGCAACAAGTTGATGGGACCCAGGGCCTAGCTTCTCACAACCATTCGTGTTGTGCGTGTTATATTCATTTAACACGAATTGAATTGGCCTACAGTTTAATGCCGTGCTTTACGTGTTTCACTATCTTTTTTATTTAATAAGAGGTATAGTTGCCATGGATCCCCTTCTTCAGATTCCATGGCCTTTAAACAACGAACAACCTCTTTCGCATTGTCTACTAATTTGTGCAACTGATTACTAACTGCAAGGTTAGTAGTAAACCCATGTGCAGTCCTCCGAGAGGAAGTTATCTCCTTAGAAACGGTCTTATTACCTTCAGCGAAATCATGAGTGCCTTGGAATTGAAGCCCGATTGGGAATTTTCCCACCAAACGAATTGCGAGCGGTAATATTCGGTCTAAGGAAGTTTGGAAGCAATGAATTTGCCGCTATAATTTTTTTTTGAAGTGCGTAAACTCTGCTTCAGGTTCAATGTGTCCTTCCTACTGAAATATTTCTAAGCCTCCTCAAAGCAATCTACACGTACTTCCACAGCTTCGATCAATGTCTCCTCGGGAATTGATTGCGTGAAAATATACATACATATACTCTGTTAATAAAAGCGTATTTGAAACACAATTTTAAAAAAAGCCTCTAGGAACTCCAACTTCCTATAGAAACTATTTAACAGCAACCATCAACCAACGCAGAGATTCGTAGCAAACAGTAACAGCAGTAATCACCAATTGTATATTTTCCTATCGTCTAGTGCACTGGGCATTATGTGGGAAACGAACACAGATGCTTCAAATTATCTGGCTCGCTAGAACTAGGTTGGTTGGTTTGTTTAGACCGACCCTCGATGAGGATGCACTTAGACCAGAGCAGGTCTATTATGCTGCCGTTAAGTAAGGTGGGTGTATCACCCTTTTACTCCTGTAACCATCCGCTCCTTTTTATGAAAGAGCCAATGCTAGCCGTGCAGGCGGTATTCATTGAGATCGTTGAAAAGGTATTTACCTAGTGCGGCCTTTTTAATATTGGCAAGTGCAGGGCATGTGCATAGGAGGTGACAGATGCTCTCCTCTTCCTCCTCATTGCTACAGCTTCTGCAAAAGTCATTGTAGGGGATGCCCAGTCTTTGATCATGGAGATTCATCAAGCCCAAACCTGTTTAGATAAGCTCTGAAGCAGCCGCGTCCGGTTAAGAACTGGGTGAGATAAAAATCCACTTCTCCGTGATGCCGCTCCATCCATTTATCTATATCCGCTATAAGTCGATGGGTTCATCTTCCCTTCGTTGACTGATTCCATCTTTCCTGCCATGTTCTCATGCTTCGCTGTCTTTCTGCCAGCTTAATATCTTTGACTGGAGCAAGGGGTTCCTGGATTTTGGCGTAATAGGTCCTCTGTAGCTCAATAGCCAAGATATCTGCTGGTAGCATTCCCGCAATAACACATATAGCATCATCGGATACCGTTCGAAAAGCGCAACATACTCTCAGCGCGCACAGTCTGTTGACGGAATTAACTCTTCTTGAGTGCGACTTAATTTTCACTGCCTTTGCCCACATTGGTGATGCATACATTATTATTGACTGCGCCACTCTTGACAAAATTAGTCTCCTTGGTTGTCTGGGTCCTCCAATGTTTGTCATTATTCTGGATAAGGCAGTACACACCCGAGCAGCTTTGTCGCACGTTATTTCAAGTTGTTCCTTGTAAGCTAGCCTAGCGTCAATCTTCACACCTAGGTATCTGATCACCGGTTTTGACGTTATATTTTGGTTGCCTACCCTGATGGTGATTGCTTCTCTTTTCTTGCGGCTGCTTACTAGTACTGCTTCCGTTTTATGTTCCGCGAGTTCTAAACTGACTGCTGTCATCCACCGTCTCACTTTTCGGATACATTCGTTTCCAATGTCCTCTATTTCTTCCAGGTGTTTTGCTGTCACTACGATTGCGATGTCATCGGCAAAGCCTATGATGTTTGCCTCGTTGGGGATTTCAAGCCTCAGCACCTTATCATACATAAGGTTCCACAAGATAGGACCTAGTACCGATCCTTGTGATACTCCTATGTGGTACTGTCTTACCCCATCGTCGGTATCGTAAAACAGGTACCGTTTCTCGAAATAATTGATTATTATTTTGATTAGGAAACCTGGTACCATCATTTCTCTAAGTGAGTACAAAATATGTTTCCAGTTTGCAGAATTGAACGCATTTTTGACGTCCAGTGTTATTACAGCACCGTATTTCTTTGCGCCTCCTCTCCATCTTCTGCCCTGGATAGCATCTTCCAGGATTGTGGTTACCCTCCGTATAGCATCGATTGTAGAACGGGCTTGTCTAAATCCATACTGTTCGTTTGAAAGTCCCCCGGCTTCATATATTGCCACCTCCAGCCGTTTGCACATATAATTTTCTCCAATATTTTACCCATTGTGTCTAACAGGCATATGGGACGGTATGACGAGGGCTCATCTGGCGGTTTTTTCCCTTTGGGCAGCAGCACCAGACGTTGTTTTTTCCACTGGTCTGGAAAGACCCCTTCGGTTAGACACTTATTATACATTTCTAGAAATGGTTCCGTGTTTGTTTTTATGGCTAACTTAAGGGCCTTGTTGGGTATCCATCCAATCCAGGTGACTTATTGTCATCGAACCGTTTGCACACTTCCAAAAGTTCCGTTTGCGTGACGGTTGTGATTTCATGTAAATCCTGAGGTGCTGCTATACGCTCTGCAGTTCTCTGCGGTGGAAATAAGCCCGACACTATTTTTGCATTAGCAAAGGGCATGAGGGCGAGGGTGCCCTAGTGGTGCCTTTGAGTTTTGCCATGACTGCCTTATAGGCTGTACCCCAGGGATTTACATCTGCTTGCTGACAGAGTTCTTTAAAGTTGTCACTTTTGCTTCTCCGGATTGCTAATTTCAGGTCTCTACGCCTATCTTTGTATTGCACCTGCAGGTTCTGGTGGGAGGGCAAACTTCTGGATCGCTGGAACAGTATTCTAGCTTTATGGCACTTGCTGCGTAGCTCTGCTATCTCTTGGTTCCACCAATATACTGGTGGCCGGCGATTTGTTGACGTTTCCGGACCATAGATGCATCGCATGCTCTCATTACATGTTTCGTAATCTCGGCAGCCATAGCATTTGCTGTTCCTGGCCTTATTGTAGATTCTCTAAAGGTGAAAGTAAAAGAATCCTCGTCTAATGTGCCTATTTTCCACCCCATTCGTTGTGCCTTCTTTGGTGGGAGTTCCTGGTTGGATCTTTTCTGGTCTATTTCAAACAGGATGGCCAGGTGGTCGCTGTGAGTGTACTGTTTACTTACTCTCCACTTGGCGCCTCTCGCTAGGGAACTGGTTACGAAGGTGATGTCAACTACGGAACCTACGTCGTTTCTGCTAAAGGTATTCTCGCTTCCCGTATTGAGCAGCATGACATCTAGTGACGATACCGCTTCCAGTAGTGCCTCACCTCTTCTATTGGTTCGAGTGCTGCCCCAATCAGTGGCCCATGCGTTGAAATCCCCAGCCATGATTATTGGGCTACGGCCTCTAGCATCATCCACGAGCCTATCCCTCATACGCTGGAATTCTTCCAGAGTGCTGTTTGGGGAGGCGTAACAACTATAGATGTGTACACCCTTGACCTTGGCTCGAACGAACCCAGATTGGGGTGTCATCATTTTTTCTTCGAAGGCGTAGTTTCCACAGGTCCAAATAGAAGCTACCCAGACTTTTTCGTCGAGATTCTTGTACTGCTCGGATAATATGGCAACATCTATTTTTGACTCACGAATGGCCTGTGCCGGTTCGCAGTGATTTAAATTTGATTGCAGCACTTTCATATTCTTTTTGCGGTTTTTTTAGCTTCCTGGTATACAGGACATACTGCGCTTCCTGCCTCGTGTTTGAAGTTAGTGATCCCCTTTTCTTAGCAGAGCACGCACCTTGCATGATTGGTGCAGTTTTTGGAAACGTGGCCTTTTTGTCCACACTTGACGCAATCCTCACTTCTGTCCGCCGTATTTGAACACGCTTTTGCAAGATGCCCGAAGTTGAAGCACCTAAAGCATCGCAGCGGCACCACTTTCTCCCGTATTCTGCATACCGTCCATCCGATTTTAACTCTCCCAACCTCCAGAACTTTTTTGGCAGCGTTTATTGGGAGGCTAATGACTGCAGTTTGTGTTCCTGCATAGGCTTTCCTCATGGATTTGATGGATGAGGCCTGTATACCTCGTACTTCCTCCAATTGCTCGGAAAGGGCTTGACAGATCTCTTCTTTGGTAGTGACATCGTCTAGGTCTTTGCACTCAATCAGCACCTCGTGCGTTAGGGTCCTTACTTCCACCATTTCCCCGAGAACTTGCCCTACTTTGCTTTGGTGCTCAGAGGTTTTTCCATCTGCTGCTTTCTTGAGTTCAAGCAGTAACTCTCCCTTGGCCGTCTTCCTTATACGAATTACGTCCGACCCCAGACCATTTAACTCAGGGTTGGTCTTTACTTTTCGGAGTATATCGCAATAGGATGTTTCTCCAGTTTTTTTGATCACCAATGCGTCCGGCTTAACATGTATCTTGCCTGGACCTCTTTTTACCACTCTTTTCCACTCGGCTTTGTTGTGGTCTTGATTTGCGGTTTTTTCGCCTGCATCTTTGCCTCGCGGTTTTGTCGTCTTTCCTAGTTTTTTTTGGAGGGCTTTTTCTTTCCTCTCACTTTGGCACTTCTGGAAGGTTTGTTGCACTGACATTTCTGTTTTTTTCGTGACATCTCAGCGTATGTGAATGTCGAGGGTTCTTTATTGCTCGGAGATCTAGTCCTTTTCCGCTTAGGTTCTGGTAGTTGCTTCAACGGATGAGAAGGCGCCGATTTGCTCATTTCGGATGACTCAATGGTTTGGGTAGCTTTAGACGATCTATTCTTTACCACGTTGTCTTTCTCGGAATTTGCTATACAGTTGTAGTGTCTGCGTATGGCACTAGTCAGCTTTCTGATTTCGTGGTGCACGTTTGTTTTCCCTTTGATGAATTCTATCAACGTATTGATGTTCTTTCCCAGGGATTGCATGGCTTCACGTCTTTCTCTTTCTTCGCTGTTTTCTCTTCGCCTTTCTTCCTTGTTAGTTTCAGGCGTCAAGCTAGCAGTTGGTGCTTCTGTAAGGTGGAAGTCCGGCTGCTTTTGTGGGGATGTCTGCTCCGTTACTGGTGCAGACGGCGTCCCTACGTCCTTACTATCGATCGCCTCCTCCATTATTTTTAGCGGCGGTGATCGCATCAGTACAGAACTTCTCCTAAATGGATTTTCCTCTGTACTTTCGATTCCTGAGTTTGGTACTATGTTTTTTGTTATTTTTTTTCTGTTTTATTTATGCTTGTTTTGTTTTCATTTTGATTCATTCTGTATTGGATCCCACGAGTATGGGGGAAAGGAAGGTCCACCACATCAGAGACCCCTGTAATGTGGTAAGGCTACATTACAACCAGAGGGCGCCAGGTATCTGGAGGGCTCCGTTAGCGATGCTGTATGGATTTTTGTCCCCAACACCATTCAGACCTCGGCACGGGTCGCATTACACCTTGCCTTAGGGACAGGACGCTTAGTTACGGGCGGCATCTACTCGCCCTGTCACAAAAATTTCACTGGGCTTATGTGTTTTTTCCGTCACACCCTCCATTTTTGCCGCTCTTGGTCGGGGACTGCTTATTGGTTATTCGCAGCTAACCTATATATCTATAGGTCTTTCAGCTATCCGCCACCGTGCTGACCCCCCTGGTAGCCTAAGCTCGGCCCCAAAGGCGAGAGCAGTCTGGTAGTGTTGCAATGGTCAAGCTTATGCCAATGATGGTTGGCCAGCCTTACTGCGTAGGCGTTGATCGGATATTTAGCATACGACGTAGGCGCCTTGATGTCGGTGACGTTTATGCTATTTAGGCCAGAGGAACCTCTTTTAGTCGATGAGTTAGCTTTGCAATTTCCCGATATGTCACAGTGACCTGGTACCCAGGTAAAGTCATACTGTCCAGCTATTTCGTTAAGAGATACGCCGCAGCCTTTCACTGCCTTTGATCTCGTAGTGCTGGATGCTAGAGATTTGATAGCTGCTTGACTGTCGATGTATATGACAATATCCGATCCTGATATTTTATTAGCCTCTTAACGGATGGCGTAGATTTTGGCTTGAAAAACGCTGTAATAGTGTGCAAGGTTGAAGGAGAGGTGGATGCCTAAGTCCTTTAAGAAAACTCCGGCTCCAACTCCGTCCTCAGTTTTGGATCCATCCGTAAAAATTGACAGCGATTCGTGGTACAAGATCTCACGTTGAATCCGTTCGGTTCTGTTAGGTAGTGAGATTTGTAGCCATTATTGAAACTGTGTTCGGCGGGCAGGTGATCGGTGACCCGTGGGAGATGACGATACATCAATAGTATGCTGGCATGTCCTGTGGATTGCTGCTTCCATTGATTAGAGCTTCTCAGCCTGATTGCTGAGCAGGCAGCCAGTTTTTTTTTTCTTCGACTATGTCTAAAGAGAGCAAGTGGAGTAAGGTTTGGAGCGCGGCCGTAGGAGAGGTTCTCAGTGCACCTGTGATGCTGAGGCAAGCGACTTATTGAGTTTTTTCCATTTTGGTTAAATTGGAATGTTTCTTCAGACCGCGCCACCAAACCAATGCTCCATACATGGCGATGACTTTGCATCCTGTTTTTTCTATAATCAGAAGGGCTTCGTTGAGCACTAGGTTCCATAGTAATGGAGACAATATTTGGGGGGTACCTCGGTGTGCACGTCGTTTGAACGTGCTGCTTCGGTCCAGGCACAAGGCCCATCGAATGCTGAGTTAAGGGCAGAAGTAAAAACAGTGTGGTTGGTGTATAATGTATACTATTGGCTGGTATTTCGACCAGAATGAAGTTGTACTTAAGCCAATCAGTTCTACGTCGGTTGCGAAATACAGATGGTGCTATTGTACTGTTCGTTTCCAACTCATAATCTAGATAGCGGTGATCGGAAAAGAGTGACAGTCGGATGCAGTCCAGTTAGAAATAGCAGAGTACAAATAAATCTTGCCAAGACAAGAGTAGCCCGAGCAAAGATGTTGACTTCGTGGTGGTTGGTATCAGAAATAATTGAAGAAAGATTCCTTTTTCCTTTGAAACCCATTTTTACTTGCACGACTCGGTCGTACGTACTTGCATCTCAAAGCTGTAAGTATACAATCTTACCAGGGTTAAAATGCAAGTCTTGCACTCCCCGGTAAAGTAGACGTGCCATTCCTCGTTTCGATGGAATAATAGTCATAACATTGTAGGAGTTAACACAATGTTTTGTTTTTATAAAAACGTATAAAAAAATTGGGCCAGAGAGGCTGTTTGGGTGAATTATAGAAAATTTTAAGGCCTCCTACTTTCCTTAAATATTTTTTTCTTAATTTCTAGTAAAAATTTTGAAAAAATTAAGTTTCATAAAAGTGGGCGTGGAAATTTGAAAATTTGGTACGCCATGCTTTTGCATTTGTCTTATAACCTAGATATATTAATTTTAAGCCCAATCGCTGGAGAAATACCCGAAAAACACCCAATTTTCAATATTACCGTTATTAGAATTTTTCGCGTAAAACTTGGTATGCTTCTTCATAGCATATGCTCAAACTAACCCAAATGTCAAATTTGATCGAAATCGTTAGCTGAAATCGGTCATAAGTAAACTAACCTTTATTATGAGGTTAGAATTCTCGAGGTATGAACCCACAGACCACAGATATGAAGTTTAAAGCAAATCCGTCCAGCCGTTTAGACTGCAGTCGCTCATACAGAGAGACGGAATTGCCGGACCTACTTTTTTTTACTTCTCCATCATAGTAATGTCAAGCTTGATTAGAATCTCGAGTTCGAATTTTTTCACGAAACCAATACTTGCCCTATAGGTATAGGTGTCAGTAAAAATTTAATTAATGAAAGTTAAATGAGCAATTGCAAGATTAATTATGTTACAATGATATTGCTTTACAAATTCATTTCATAACAAATATATTGTATAATTTACAGTTAAAGATTGTTTTAGTTAATATGATATGAATTTAATAAACAGATATACTGTTTTAAAAAGGGGAGGGAAATGTGGTGTCAAATTTAATTGCAAACCTTTCCCGTCTGGATAAGTGCACGTGTAATCGCAATGTCACAGCTGTTGGTTATTTGATTTCGTATTGGAACAGGTGAATACCACACACAACGTCAAGGAATTTCAACATCAAACAAGGTTTGATAGCGAATTTGACTGATACGCAGGCTGCCATATTTGGAGAATACGGTGCTTGCTCGATCATACTGGTGGTATTTTTAATTAAAAAGTCGCTTATAAGAATGGATTTGTGCGACTCATGTGCGAAACTGTTTTTCGATCCTGCCAAGAAATAAGTTAAAGAATTATTTGAGAATTCATTAACCCCGGTCATTTGAATTACTCAATCCTTCCCATATTTTGATTGATTGTATAATGAACCTTGAAATACATGTTTATATTAAATTTAAAATGAAAGTTTGGGGAGCTTTGCTTATTTGTATTTGTATTTTTGTACTTTTCTCTCAAAACAACCGAGAGTGATCTCATTCATTTCTAAGAAAGTCCATGCCTCTGAGCCAGGGCTACTTTGGTTGATCGAGAGAGGACTTTGCCACACAATTGGGTTCTTAACCCAAAGAAGTATCGATTGGCAAGCGTTAATCTCCGTTTGATCTCAGCGCTGGTGTCATTATCTGTGGTTTCCGAGTCCATGTATAGAATACAGCGCCGCTTTGTATGAATCAGAATTTTTTTTATGTTGGTCGAGAGAAACCCAGCACAACAGAGGTGACATCTTTACTTATTTAAGTAAAACCAAAAGCCACTCCATTTAATCCAGTCCTTAGCTAACTGCCTCCACTTGGGCATTCCAAGTCGGTCACCTAAGGGGAGGTGTGCTTCTACTGTCCTTCCGGGTTTGATTTTAAGCCTCTGCGGGCCGAAGCATTGATGCCCATTTGCTCCACATGTCCTAGGTGTCCATTTTTGTTGACAGCAATACTTGGTTGAGCCCTCGTTTACCGCTCAACCCATTTTGAATGCTTTCGTTTCAATACTAGTGAACGCTCCAGCCCTGATTTCTGCCAATAATATCAATTTCGTCGGCGTACGCTAGTAGTTGCACGGACTTTTGAAAGTTTGTGCTTCTGGTGTTGGCTTGTGAGTTTCGCACAATGTTTTCAAGTACGATGTTGAAAAATTCACATGACAGCGCGTCACCTTGTCTAAATCCTTTTTTTACATCAAAGGTCCGGGTGAGATCGTTACCGGCTTTGATTGAGCAACGGAAATTCTCCACCGTCATTCTGCACCTGACAAGTTTGGCAGGGTTGCCAAAACTAGACTATAGCTCATCAAATTTGTTTTCTTGGGTTTTCTCCAAGATCTGCCTAAGTGTGAAGATTTGGTCAATTGTAGACTTTCCTGGTCTGAAACCACACAGAATGGCAGAAAAGATCTCATACGCGATGTTGAGGAGACTAATACCCCTGTAATTGGCAGAGTTTCACTTTCTTGTGGATCGGGCAAAAGGGTGCTGGGATTTCATTTATCAGGCATACACTCATCTGACCAAATCTTCGAAATGAGTTGGTGTATGCTCTCTTCCAGGTCATTTCCAGCTGATTTGAACAGTTCGGCTAGTAAGCCGTCAGGTCCAGCCTTTTTAGATTGCAGTTTGGATATTGCTATCCTCACTTCATTTTAGTCAGGTGGACGGAAATTTTGACTGTCATCGGTTGATTGGTTCATTCTGCCTGATATCGGGATGTTGGTCTTCGTCGCCGTTATACAGTCTGCAGAAGAAGTTTTTCCATATTCTCAGCACCGACTGTGACCCAAATACGAGGTTTCCTTCTTCGTCTCTACAGGTACGGGTCTTGTTGGCCTGACATGTTCCACCTATTGGCAAAACTTCCGTACATTATTTCTGGAGTATAATCTCTCCATATCGTCGATCGAGCGGTTCTCATGTACTTTCTATTTTCTCGTAGAAACATTCTTTGGTCACTTGTCCAAATCTGAAGACTTCTTGCTTAAGTCTGCCACGTATGATAAATCCACACGCAAATAGACGCTGCTTCTGTTCTTTATAGAAATTACAGTAATCGATGTCACAGTGTTTCATCCTCCTTTACCCGGCCCATCCCGTCGCACTTCTTGGATGGAAGTAATATCTGCAGTCTATGGCTTCTCCTGGTTGTTCGGTTGCAGATAAGAATGACGTAGTTCTTTTTACTTGCACCTATGTATACCTATAGGGCAAGTATTGCTTTCGTGAAAAAAATCGAACTCGAGGTTTTTATAAAATTCGACATTACTATGATGGAGAAGTCCAAAAAACTGGGTCCGGCAATTCCGTCTGTCTGTCTGCCTGTATAAGTGACTGCAGCCTGAACGGCTGGACAGATTTGCTTCAAACTTCATATCTGTGGTCTGTGGGTTTACGCCTCGGTGAAATCGAAATTTTCATTCTAACCTCAAAATTAAGCGTAGTTTACTTAAGACGATTTCAGTTAAAATAGATTTTCTCGAAAACGGCTCAAACGATTTCGATAAAATTTGACATTTGGGTTAGTTTGAGCATATGCTATGAAGAAGCATACCAAGTTTCATGAGAAAAATTCTAATAACGGTAATATTGAAAATCAGCTGTTTCTCGGGTATTTCTCAAGTGATTGAGCTTAAATTAATATTTCTAGGTTGTAAGACATATGCAAAATAATGCCGTACCAAATTTTAGAATTGCCACGCCCATTTTTAAACAAATTATTTCTTTTCAAAATTTTTACTAGAAGTTGAGAAAAAATTATGTAAGGAAAGTAAAAGGCCTTAAGGTTTTTTTAACCCCTATGACCGGCCGGATATTCTGGAGACAGTGTCCCGCTTTTGGGAGTCCGAGTGCTGCCCTTTGCCTGTTTAAGTTTCATCCGCCACTAACTCTTTTCTAATACTCAGGCTACCCTGGCTCAGCGCAATTAGCTGAGGCCGTGGGATGCTGTAAACCTGACGGGCGATGGAACAGGCCAAGCAAAAGAAGGATGAAAAACTGCGATATCTTTTAGGGCAATTGCTACAGACAAGAGAAGCAGCGTCTATTTAGATGCATACTTAGGCAAGAATTCTTGAGTATCAAGCATGTAAACGAGCGCCTCGTAACGATCCACATCAAGGCTAAATTCGCTAGCATTAGCCTGATATCCGCTCAGGACTCCACAGAGAAGACTGATGACGATACCAAAGATATCTTCTATGATCTCCAAGACAAAACGCACGGGTGTCTTGTTATGATATTCAAATTGTCTTGATTCTAACGCAAACCTAGAAAGAGAGAGCATCTTTGATAATTCTTTTGGAAAGCATTGCTTGCACTACACCACCTCCGATAACGGATTTAGGCTAATCTACATCTCCACATCTCGATATTCACACAGGAACATAGAGATCTTCTGATCAGTCTTCAACCGTCAACTAGATTGATCACATTGGGATAGACGCAAGGCATAATTAGTAGCAGGGAACTTAGCAAATTGAAATTTAGAATTTATTTAGATCTCAATTTTTACTTGTACCTATAGGGTATAGTATTGGTTTCGTGCAAAAATTCGACCGCGATAATTAAACAAGCTTGACATTACTATGATGGAGAAGTCCAAATAAGTGGGTCCGGCAATTCCGTCGAATGGGTTGTACGTACTTGCACCTTAATCTTGAAAGTGTACAATCTTAACAGAATTGAAATGCGAGTCTTGCTCGTCCCAGTTAAGTAAATGTGCCATTCCGTGTTTCACTGGAATAATAGTCATAACATTATACTTATAAGCAGGTATGTCCGAGTTCATGCAATTTTTGTTTTTATAAAAATCCCTTAAAAAAGTGGGCGTGGCCATGTAAGGTGCTTGGGTGTGAATTATAGAGGATCTTAAGGCCTATTGCTTTTCTTAAATCATTTTTTCTCAATTCCTAGTAAGAATTTAAAAAAAAAACGTTTTATAAAAGTGGGCGTGGCAATTTCAAAATTTGCCATTACCTTGCATTTATCTGATAACTTGCAAATATTAAAAACCCAATTTTTAATATTACCGTTATTCGAATTTTTCTCGTAAAACGTGGTATGTCACTTCATAGCATATGTCCAAACTAACACAAATATTAAATTTCATCGAAATTGTTAGAGCCGTTTTTGAGAAATTCCATTTTAACTGAAATAGGCCTTATGTAAAGTATTTTTAGTTTTGAGGTTTAGGTGTAAACCCACATACTATCTTAAGAACTAGGGGACGATGGGAAAGGTTGAGACAGGGGGGGACGGGGAAGTCGGGACTAGGAAGAGAAACAGCGGAGTTCTCCGTATTATTAGCCAATTGCAACATTCTGGCCATTGGTGAATTATAGCCGTAATTAGTCCTATGAGAATTGATATGGAAAAGAAGTATGGATTCGTGCTAAAGGATACCGATTCGAGAAGCTGAATAAATGTTCTGAATTTTTAATTTCAGTATCAAACTGGAAAATACTACCGATGGAAAAATACGATTGGAAATTGCAAGTTCTAGTCCTAGTGATTCAGGTTCGTACAAGCTCGTTGTATCTAATCCTAATGGGGAAATCAAATCTCTTTGTGCCGTTGCTGTCAAACGTAAGTACTGAATAATCTGTTTAGGACAAATTCTATTATATTTACTTTATACATAGCCGAACCGATATGCCCAACGTTTATAAAACCATTTGAAGATATTAAAGTTGTTGAGGGATCTCCGGCAATACTTCAAGCAGAAGTTCTTGGGTTTCCATCTCCTCAAGTACTATGGTATAAGGATGGAACGCCGATGCACCCTACCCAATTCCTTAATTTTGTGAACAAACCAACCGGCATCATTGGACTATCGTATGTTGTATAAACCTAGATTTAGATACATATTATATCAATTTTTGTTTTTCTGTTTCCAGCATTGATCCTGTTAAACCACAAGACGCTGGATGCTATAAAATAGTAATTGCAAATAGTGAAGGTGAAATTGAAAAAGAAGTTAACGTACAAGTAATACCGAAGGATACCAAGCCATCTTTTGTAGCCGATTTACAAGACATACAAAGTGTGGAGGGTTACCCAGTTAAAATGAATGTCAAAGTTGTAGGATTTCCACCTCCGGCTCTTAAGTGGTACCATAATGGCGAAGAAATCGATCAAAAGGATAAACGATTTGCTTTTGTCCAAAATCCTGACCATAGTATAAGCTTGATTATAGAAAAAGCTTCACCGGCAGACTCAGGTTTATTTGAAGTTGCAGCGACAAACGAAAATGGTGCAATATCTTCAAAAGGAAAGCTTTTCGTTGTACCAAAAGCAGATGAAACAACTTTTGAACATCCTCCACAATTTACATCGTCTCTTCATGATGTAAATGCTGATGAAGGTCAAGAGTTGTGCTTTGCAGCCCCTTTCATTGGAAATCCAGTACCGGAGACAATTTGGTCCAAAGATAACATTCCTTTAAAGCCAAATGAGCGGACACTTATAACATGTGATGGAAAATTCGTAGAACTTTCAATTAATCCAGCTTTGCCCTCTGATTCTGGAACGTACACCTGCCTACTAGCGAATCCATTAGGAGAAGACATTTCTCAATGTAACGCCAATGTTCGAAAAATATATAAAAAACCGCAATTCACGCAAAAGCTTATAAATCTCCAACAAGCCGTCGGAAAAGACGCCAAACTCGCAGTCACTGTCTCTGGAGTACCTTATCCAGAACTATTTTGGTATTTTCAAGACAAACCCTTGCAAGATAGCCGTAAATATATATTAAAGGTAGGATTAAAATATTCAAATAAAACATTTAGAGAAATTACGGTCTGTCTGGCAACATATGATGCCCTATCGTCCTTATTATGTAGCCCTTAAGCGCCCTACACACGATCAATGTTACTTTTCAATATTATTTGAACATTGATCGTTTGTGTGCTTTTCAATGTTGTTGTCAAGTAACCTTGCTACATTGATGAAAATTAAAACTGATTTGATTATCGTCAAATTTCAATGGCATTACATTGATCATTTATTGGGTGATTCAATGTTTTCATTTCTGAAATAGTAATCGCACCGGCAAGATGTCTCACTTTCGACAATGTACACGGGAATTGCACGGCAGGTCTCTGCCCAAGTATTTGGATAGATGTGCGTCATAAGTGGTATGCTATATCGCAGTGCGTAATACTTAAAGTGTCATCTAAGAGGTGACTTTTGTGTGGATACAATCCGAAATACGATGGCATGTATTTGAGATCGATATGTATTGGAAATGCTAATAGGGGAAGTATTATTTAAAGACCGATCTATTGAAAATAAAGACAGATTCGACCAGACCACATATCAACTTGTTTCTCAATTTTTGTAGACCTTTTCCTTTGGCAGACGCCTATGGCATTGGTGCCCTGCATAGGTAGATTCTTATGCCTCGCACTTTATCTTACAATAGTGGATATTGATTGAACGGAGATTCTTGTTGAGGTCTTCAAAACTCCTGCCAGTAGCTAAAAACGTAGAGTTAATGACAATCGGTCAGATGGTTTAATACATCACAGTATTTTTACTTGCACTTATATTTATAAGGCAAGTATTACTTTCGTAAAAAAAAACTCGAGATTTTAATCAAACTTGACATTACTATAGGTAGGTGCAAGTAAAAAGTGAGTCCGGCAATTCCGTCTGTCTGTCTGTCTGTATGAGCGACTGCAGCCTAAACGGCTGGACAGATTTGCTTCAAACTTCATATATAGGGTCTGTGGGATAATCCCTAGAGGCGGAATCGGAATTTTCATTCTAACCTCAAAATTAAAGGTAGTTTACTTAAGGCCAATTTCAGTTAAAATGGATTTTCTCGGAAACGGCCCTAACGATTTCGATAAAATTGGATATGTGAGTTAGTTTGGGCTTATGCTATAAGGTGGAGTACCACGTTTTTCACGAAAAATTCGAATAACGGTAATATTGAAATTCAGCTGTTTCTCGGGTATTTGTTCGGCGATTGGGCTGAAACTTAATATTTCTAGGTTATAGGACAAATGCAAAATAATGGCGTACCAAATTTTGGAATTGCCAAGCCCACTTTTATGAAAATTATTTTTTTTCAAAATGTTTACTAGAAATTGAAAAAAATTATTTGGGCAAAGTAATAAGCCTTAAAATAATTCTATAATTTACCCTACACCCTATTTGTCCACGCCCACTTTTTAAAGGAGTTTTTTTTTATAACAAAACATTATGTAAACCCCTACAGTTTTATGACTATTATTCCATCGAAACGCGGAGTGCGACGCCTACTTTACTGGGATAAAATTTTACACTTATATCATTACGGAGCAAATACGTACGACCCAGTCATGCACTTTATTTCCATTCAATATTATTATACCTGCTGCAGCAACGGAAGCAAGTAGATACAAATTATTGTCTATTCTCATTGACATATATGAAACGACTAAACAGAATTTACACAAAAATATTCTCAGTGTTCATTGATACGTGTGGCGGCGATGATCAATGTTACTTTATTAAAAAACACGTAAATGATACTTGTTAAGTAACATTGACCGTGTGTAGGGAGCTTTATAAAGTGAGCGTGGTTGTATAAAACTTTGTGGCTGCATATGACGTAAGGACCAATTGTTTATTTATATGTATATTATAATATATAATTATATATTATAATTATTTATTAAAATAGATTGTTTAAAAACAATTTTTCGATTTCATGCAAAATAATGAAGTTTTGAAAAATTGGACATGTCAGTGGATGGATTTTAAAATTTGTAATTGCACCTTTCCTATGGAGTAAGTACCTATTGGTTTCGTGAAAAATTTCGAAATCCAGATTTTAATGAAACTTGACATTATTATGATAGAGAAGTTAAAAAAACAATTCTGTTTGTCGTTCGCTCAACAGTCTGGACGGATTTGATTCAAACTTTATAACTGTGGGGTCACAATGCGAGGCGAAATCGGATTTTCCATTCTAACCTCAAAATCAAGATTACTTTACTTAAAGCCAATTTAAATTAAAATTGATTTTCTCAAAACTACCTTAACGATTTCGGTAAAATTTGATATTGGGTTAGTTCGGGTATATGCTATAAGATAGAGTGTCATGTTTTTCACGAATAAATGACTGTTTCTAGGGTATTTTTCGCCGATTAGGCTTTAATTAATATATGGGAAATATAAGATATTTGCAAAGACTTGTCATTTAAAATTTAAAACAGCCACGCCTACTTTTGAAAGCTCTTCAATATTTTTTAATTTTTTCATATTTCATCATACTATATACATGGATATTGAAAAAGATTATTAACAGGCCTCTACCCAACGTGGAACTCATATTCGAATATACACTTATTTATAGAACAACGAAATCGGCTAAAACATAAGAAAGACAATTTCTTTTCGATATTAAAATATTTGAAATATTCGATTCAAAATTATTTTTCAGTACTTGCCTTGGTGGCAAACTGACTGGTTATAAAAGGGCATAGCTTTTCATTCAATTTTTATTTATATATGTGTTGCTGGGAACAATATAAGAGTAGCGGTAGTATAGGGATGTACAGATAGCTTTTCTTGGTTGTATAATTGTGTGTGCTATTTTGATCACAGAAAAAAATTAGAAATTGAATTTTTGTATTTTGTATGAACAATTTAATATTTTTGAAATCTGGTTCGACCGTATAGTAATAAATTGAAGAATGCAACAGTAATAACGTTTTCTGTTTGTAACATATTTCCTAGTTTTCAAACAGGAAATGTAAAAAGAGCCGGTAAATCTTTTTAATTGATATAATGGCAGTAGTAAAAATGGAGTCCTGCAAAGCGACTCGTTTTATTTGATTTGTACCAATGAACCAAATTGGTTAAGAAGTTAATTTTACATACTCAAAACAAATACATTTAAAACTATCTATCCAAGCCCCTAATAGTTAAGACCAAATATCAGTGCGTCCATATTGTTCACATTAGAAAGAGATGTTATTGAGTTTTGAATAACTTTCAATTACACACCGTACAGAACTCTTGACCATGACATAATTCTTTTGATTCTTTTTTTTTATGGGTGATCCCTTATAAGCCTATTTCACTTCAAACGAAAGCAAATTTCGTTCTTTGCCGGAGAATGATATTAGTTATCCGCAAATAACTCGATCGGCTTAAATAAAAATAAATAAATAAATACTTGGCGCTACAGGTCGATGGGACCCAGGGCCTAGCTTCTCTCAACCATTCGTGTTGTGCGTGTTATATTCTTTACACGAATGGAAGGAGCCTACTGTTTAATGCCGTGTCCGAAGGGCAATTTGTGATTTGAGAAGCTTTCTCAGGACAATTGTACTCTCGGATGTTTGTCAGATGCTCGCGAGAGGTGGGGCTCCCCGACTGGGATTCGATCTCGAACCCCTTGCTCCATAGTCCAACGCACTAACCACTGAGCCACGGCGTCCCCAACTCGATCAGCTTCCAAAGTGATAAATCCATTTATTGATGGGGCCCGTGTATGTGCCAATATGCATATTAAATATCCCCGCTTTCTGATCTCCACATAATTTTGTTTAAAGAGTATAGTATTTATGTAAGTACATAGTATACAGTTATAGTAAATGCAGCAACCAAACTATGAAAAAAATGAATAAGATCATAACTTCTTGAACCATTGCTCAAAAAAGGTAATCCGCCTAAAAGTACAATGGACCGAATCTGAATCTGAATGAGCAAAAACACACTTCTCGCCAAAATACCCTTACCCCTGTCAATATCTTGCAATACATACTATTATGTTCGTCACATCCAATTAATTATGGTACATACAATATGTATGTACACAAAGCCAATACGAAGTCAATCTCTCAATGAAGTTTAGATACATTAAACCTTTTTCATATTGTAATTATTAGATACATTAGAAATATAATATGATATCCAAAATTCATAAAAAAAAAACTTTTCTTGACAGCTCAATTAGTTTGTCAATAAACCCATATCTATACAAACAAATGTATCAATGTCGAGACATAATACATACTTTCGCACGAAATAACAAAGAACAGTAATCTGAAAACCATTGGCCGCGTTCCGATTTCTAGGCACTATGTAGTCAAACGTTTCTGATTGGTGTAGAGATTCAAATTTGACTGAAAAGTAAGGCAATTTTTTGTGAGGTAGTGGACTGGATTCTAAAGCAAAAAAATTCTCCCTTACTTTTAAGTCAGTTTTTGAAGTGTGAAGAATCAGCTGATCGGCAATAATTTATGTATTGTTCGGCTGTGCTTTATAATTTGAATGGATTATGCACAACAAATAAACAAATTACTTTCCAAATAAATTCCCGGGAAGTGATCATCGAATTGAGACAATAATAGGATATGATTATTTGATCAATATGCGCTGTGTTTTCATTAAAATATTACTTGAAATAACCGTCCAAAGCTGTAAGTGAAGCAGAAATTTTTAGAAAATGTTAAGGGAACTTGTTTTTATTATCGGCTATTTTTTCAATTAAGCCTTCTTTAGAGGTTCCAATTTCATAAAAATATATTTATCAGTAAGATCCCTTGACAAACACAGTTTACACTTTGTCTAAAGTAAAACCTGGAAATGAGGATGCGAGGTGTGACACTTGAAATGTCACCTACATTGTCAGTCAGTTTGCCGTTCCATTTGTTAGGCCTTACCTGCAAATGTAGTGCCTAGAAATCGGAACGCACCCATTCACATCATGGCACACCGACATAGTACTCATATTGGGCACAATCAACCAAATCCTAATAAAAAGTATTTGAAATCGAAAATAATATTTTTTTCTAAAATAAGCGCCAAGTGATAAAAATTTGGAACAAAAACTGAATTTTTTCGCTAAATAATAAAATTTACGTTAAAAAAGAGTGTTGTGCAGTGGTATGGAATAAATAATGTTTTTCTCTTTTATCAGATACATGAAATTTACCTTTAACATGTTACAGAAAATTTAGTTTGAAAATATTGAAAATATCTCGAAAATGAAAAAGAATTTCAAAATTTCGATCAGTCACATTTGAGATCTATTGATTACCTTTCCAAAGAGTCTTATTCCATATTACACCAACGATGTTTTTTTATAGTAAAATGACAAAGCGAAAGTTGGCTGCGAAAGTTGTCTTATTTGACTTAACACCAACGATGTTTTCTTATAGTAAAATGGCAAAGCGAAAGTTGGCTGCGGAATTTTCAAATATTTCAACAAGAAAACCTAATTAAAATAAAGTGCACGACTGGGTCGTACGTACTTGCACCGTAATGCTATAAGTGTATAATTTTATCAGGATTAAAGTCCAAGTCTTGCTCTTCCCAGTAAAGTAGGCGTGGCATTCCCCGTTTCGATGGAATAATAGTCATAACATTGTAGGAGTTTACTCAATGTTTTGTTTTTATAAAAATGCCCATAAAAAGTGGGCGTTGCCAGAAAGGGGGTTTGAGTGAATTATAGAGAATTTTAAGGCCTATTACTTTGCTTAAATAATTTTTTCTCAATTTCTAGTAAAAATTTTGAAAAAAATAAGTTTTATAAAAGTGGGCGTGGCATTCCAAAATTTGGTATGCCATTATTTTGCACTTGTCTTATAACCTACAAATAATAATTTTTAGGCCAATCGCTGCACAAATACCCGAGAAACAGCTGATTTTCAATATTACCGTTATTCGAATTTTTCGGGAAAATGTGGTATGCCACCTCATAGCATATGCCCAAACTAACCCACACATCAAATTTTATCGAAATCGTTAGAGCCGTTTTCGAGAAAATCCATTTTAACTGAAATCGGCCTTAAGTAAACTACCCTTAATTTTGAGGTTAGAATGAAAATTCAAATTTAACCTCTAGGGAATATCCCACAGACCCTATATATGAAGTTTGATGTAAATCCGTTCAGCCGTTTAGGCTGTAGTCGAATATACAGACAGACAGACAGACAGACAGACAGACAGACAGACAGACCGACAGACAGACTGACAGACAGACAGACAGACAGACGGAATTGCCGGACCTACTTTTTTGGACTTCTCCATCATAGTAATGTCAAGTTTGATTAAAATCTCGAGTTCGATTTTTTTCACGATTGCAATACTTGCCCTATAGGTATAGGTGCAAGTAAAAAATGGTCAGTCACATTGCAGATAAAACTGTATTCTTTGATATGTGATACCTGTCATTTAAATCGGTTCAGAATTCGCCGAAAGGCATGGGAAACCGATTGCTAATTTTTCGCTTTTTTCGTGTTTTTTTGGGTAGAGGCCTCTTAAGACAAAATTGATGGTCAGTCAAATTCTCTGTAAATTACATGGCACGGCCACATTTTTAAGGTGTTTTTTAAATTTAAACATTTTTTAACGGGAATTTCTTGAACAACATCCGGTAAAAAGTATGGCGATGTCTCAAAAATACAGAGTTCCATGCTCACTGTTGCGACCGGGTGACGGGAATTTATGGGTTTGTGTGTGAAAAATACACTAAATTAGTTCAATTCTCATATTTATTAAAATGGGAAAAAATCGTTAGATTATGAACACAAAACATACAGAAAAGCTACAATCCGTTTGGAACCTACCCTCTTCTCCCTAATATGTAGTTCGTACGAAGTGGGCGTGGCCGGACGCCTTCTTTCCTCAAATAACAACGATATCTACGAATGTTTGTTTATGTTTAATGCAAAAATTTCACTCAAATCGGGTTTTTGATTAACACACTCCCAATTGATGTATGGACGAATTGTGAAGAATACGAATATCTAAATATTTGGCCTTTATCGAATTCATACTGAAATTATGAAAACTTGGACGTAGCTGGGGGCGAATTACCAATATTTTTACGCTTGTACTGCTTCCATTTCTGAGAAGCCTAAATATAAAAAATATACCTTTATTTAATAGGGGTATAAATATGACTTAGTGTTGGGAACCAATCCATCTTTGCCTTTCAGTACAAAAACCTCGAACCCGAGATCGCCTGCTTACGGCTTAAAAAATAAAGTGCACGACTGGGTCGTACGTACTTGCACCGTAATGCTATAAGTGTATAGTTTTATCAGGATTAAAGTCCAAGCCTTGCTCTTCCCAGTAAAGTAGGCGTGGCATTCCGCGATTCGATGCAATAATAGTCATATCATTGTAGGAGTTTACTCAATGTTTTGTTTTTTAAAAAAAAAACACCCTTAAAAAGTGGGCGTGGTCAGATAAGGTGTTTGAGTGAATTATAGAAAATTTTAACGCCTTAATTGCTTAAATAATTTTTTTTCAATTTCCAGTACAAATTTTGAAAAAAAAAGTTTTATAAAAGTGGGCATGGCAATTCCAAAATTTGGTACGCCATTATTTTGCACTTGTCTTATAACCTAGAAATATTAATTTTTAGCCCAATCGCCGAACAAATACCCGAGAAACAGCTGATTTTCAATATAACCGTTATTTTTTCTGAAAAACGCGGTATGCCATCTCATAGCATATGCTCAAACTAACCTACATATCAAATTTTATCGAAATCGTTGGAGCCGTTTTCGAGAAAATCCATTTTAACTGAAATCGGCCTTAAGTAAACTACCCTGAATTTTGAGGTTAGAATGAAAGTTCAAATTTCACCTCTAGGGATTATCCCACAGACCCTATATATGAAGTTTGAAGTAAATCCGTCCAGCCGTTTAGGCTGTAGTCGAATATACAGACAGACAGACAGACAGACAGACAGACTGACTGACAGACAGACGGAATTGCCGGACCTACTTTTTTGGACTTCTCCATCATAGCAATGTCAAGTTTGATTAAAATCTCGAGTTCGATTTTTTTCACGATTGCAATACTTGCCCCATAGGCAGGTGTAAGTAAAAAACCCATTCTGAAGAACCTACCTATCTATAGGTGCAAGTAAAAAACCCGCATTCGGGATCCCGGGATGGATTTTCCTAACCATGGAGTATATACATGTGCATATGTAAGCAAGCCACAGAAGATGTGAAATGAAATAGCAAAGCGTTTTTTTGGGGCTATATTATAACTATTATTATTACATACCATTATTTTATACGTACAATAAGTGTCAAACTCACGTTTTTTTGTCTTCTATATATTATTCTAGAATGACGGCGATCATCACATCTTACATGTTATTGGCTTAACAGATGAAGATACTGGTTCATTTAAATGTATCGCTAAAAATAGGGAAGGGGAGGATATAACAAGTTGCCGTCTGGATGTAGTTCCTGAAATGTAAGTAAAAAATGTTAAAGTTCTGACCATGGTTCTAATGATACATTTGAATTGACAGGACGAAACATTCTCGATCGGAAGCACCATCCTTTTTAAAAAAAATTGGTGATACAGAAGTCTCACATGGCATGTCTGCAAAATTCACAGCTTGTGCAACAGGATTTCCTGAGCCTGAAGCTGAATGGTTTAAAAATGGACAGAAACTGTTTCCAACGGAAAAAATTACTTTTGAATCTGAACCTAATGGTATTTTACGTCTGCATATAAAAGATGTGGATGATTCAGATGTTGGACGGTACACTTGTAGAGTATTTAATCCGCTGGGTGACGACGTCTGTACAGGAGAGCTTTTTTATGATGGTAATGTTAGAATCCACACAATTTAGGACCTACGATGTGGTGATATGAACGAACGAACAGACGGACATGACTTGATTATTCCTATTGATCATGAACAGGGATAGGATTTTGCTAACTTTGCCTCTTTTTTTTCCTTAATCGGAAGATAGTATCGACTTTACACAAACACATTTCATGTCCTCCTGATTCCAAATATATGTATTTTATTTTGCCTTTTTTGCCTTTTTATACCAATATTGCCTTTTTGTGCCTTTTTTGCCTATTTTGCTTTTTCTCAAAGTTTGTTCGCTAAAAAATTGTAGAAAATGCTCGTATGTATGCAACTTACAAAAGACGTTCGGAATCGATTTAAAAAAAACAAACTTTATTTTCAAAAAGAATATACCACATGATTACACTTCAGCTTAATAACTAACTAAGTGGAATTCATCCACTCCCTTATAGCTATTGACCACTTTGCACTCTCAGCTTACCAGGTTACCGTGGGACCGCGTGAGCTGTTTACTCAGCTTTTTCGGGTGCGCGTGTAGCTGTAACTTAAGACGTCCGTAATACAGGTGATTGCACCCGTGCATTATACGGAAAAGATAGACTGGCGCGACGTAGAATATGCGGGGTATGTAACCTGTGGGGTATGTAACCTGCATGTAAATATATGTACCTACGCAAACATGTTTCTTCCTCAAAATTCCACTTCCTTTATTCTTAGAGCGGCTATTGCCTTTGAATGTGTAGTAAAGATCAGAGGAATGAGACTTAGTACGATATCTCAACAAAGCTAGTAAATCTCAGATAAATTCTGTAAAGAACGGCGACGTAGATTCCAAACTTCCAGAAAACATTGATGTAGATAATGTTGAAAGCTTTAAATGGGCTCCACTCATTTCAGCTGAAGTAGAAAGGTCATTTAGCTCCTTCAAGGCGCTTCTAAGAGACAACCGGAGAAGATTATTACCCGAAAATTTCAAAAAACTCTTGGCAGTTCAATGCTATTATAATTAAATTTGCATTTATGTATGTACGTTCCTTTTCCTTATATTTTATTAAATGTCTTTTTTTTGCCCTTTAAGTGTTTTGTTTTGCCTTTTTTTACTTTTTTAGGTCAACAAAATCCGAACCCTGATCATGAATATATGTACATACATAAATAAATACATATATGCATACTTTATCATTCTCAATATTCTCTATATTTCTCATCACCAAGCCATCTCACATTTTTCCTAAAATTAGAGCTAATATATTTGTTAAAAAAGTGTTCCCTTATGTATGTGCCATGTTCAAATAAATGTTATCTATTTTGATATCCGCCCACTGCCCCGCCACTTTTTCATAACTTTATTATTTTGAATGAAATCGAAAAATTTTATTAAGACAAAAAAAGATATAAAAATTCTTTAAAATTCGTCCACGCCCAAATGATGTATGGTTTTTCTTTAAAAAAAAAAACCGATTTTGTTGAAATTTTTCCTAAATTTTCAACAAACACTCGAGTCATTCGAAATTTGGAAAAAATGCCGTATAGATAGTTGTAATTTTTTCGATTTCACATACTATAATGAAGTTATGAAAAAGAAATGGGCCTTATAGTAGTGTGCTTCTGCTTCTCAAATTCCTAACATATGCGAATTCTCTTATACGCGATTCACGAACGTACATACATACATATGCTCTTATGCATTTAAACTTTTTGGCCCAAACCATTAGATCAATTATTCAACCAAATGGGTCAAGTAATAGGCTAACCTTTTTTCGCGTCGTTAAGTTCATTTGAAAGGTGTACCAAACTAACTGTTCAGCAGTTTTAGCTTAAGCGGATGAGGAAATGCAGTTCAGAAATCATAATGTCCCGAATGTGTACAAGACATTCAGAGGCCTATTCTTGAATGTGTTAAAGAAAACTTGCCTTTACTTGAAAAGTGGATTGGGGACTAAGTCATATTAGAAGGATCTTAGACGTGCGCGGTTTCCGTTAAGAAACTGATAAATTTGGAAGAGACCCCAAATCTGGTGAAGATCAACCAGATTCAGAAGAAGAAGGATAAGTTAGGCCAGTTACGTCATACATACCCATACTTATAAAAGAGCATTAAAAAGAGTTTATCCCAATATTGTAACCATAATATTCGCTACTGTCTATCCTGGTCGGCTTTTAATCCGTTTAAATTTAAACCGCCACCAGAGACTAGTTTATGCACTTTGACTCGGGCTTAAACTCAACATATTAACTCTTTCTGTCCAACATAATAACTCTTCTTGTCCAAAGCTACATTTAATATTTTTTACTGAAAATGAAGTAAAACGACAAAGAAGCGTAAAATTAAAATAATTGATTCGTGAACTGGATAAAATAATGATGTCTTCTTCATCATGGTGAATCTCAATCCTCCCCTGTTAACGAAGCAGGCCAACGAACTTTCGCTGTAGAAAAACTGCATACGTATTTATAACTATCTCCGAGAGATCAAAAGAAACATACTCTGGTAAAAACTAACCACCGCCGCTTAATAGAGTCAATTCTTTTTTGAGTGTCGACAATTTATAGAGGTATTTGCCGGTATTACTCCTCTAATCGGTCATTTCCGCGGTCACTTTTTATTGCAATGAAATAAAGTGCACGACTGGGTCGTATGTACGTACTTGCACCATAATGCTATAAGTGTCTAATTTTATCAGGATTAATATCCAAGTCTTGCTCTTCGCAGTAAAGTAGGCGTGGCATTCCGCGTTTCGATGCAATAATAGTCCTAATATTGTAGATGTTAGGACAGATATATTTTGTTTTTATAAAAACACCCTTAAAAAGTGGGCGTGGCCATAAAGCACCTTTGGGTGAATTATAGAAAATTTTAAGGCCTATTACTTTGCTTAAATAATTTTTTCTCAATTTCTAGTAAAAATTGTTAAAAAAAAAATTTATAAAAGTGTGTGTGGCAATTCCGAAATTTGGTACGCCATTATTTTGCACTTGTCTTATAAAATACACATAATAATTTTTAGCCCAATCGCCGAACAAATACCCGAGAAACAGATGATTTTCAATATTACCGTTATTCGAATTTTCCGTGAAAAACGTGGTTTACCACCTCATAGCATATGCCCAAACTAACACACACATCAAATTTTATCGAAATCGTTGGAGCCGTTTTCGAGAAAATCCATTTTAACCGAAATCGGCCTTAAATAAACTACCCTTAATTTTGAGGTTAGAATGAAAATTCCAATTTCGGCTCTAGGGATTATCCCACAGACCACAGATATCAAGTTTGAAGCAAATCACTCCAGCCGTTTAGGCTACAGTCGCATATATAGACAGACAGACAGACGGAATTACCGGACCTACTTTTTTGGACTTCTCCATCATAGTAATGTCAAGTTTGATTAAAATCTTGAGTTTGATTTTTTTCACGAAAGTAATGCTTGCCCTATAGGTATAGGTGTACAGGCAAGTAAAAACAAAAGTGATGGGATGATGATGTTAGGATAAGATAAAAATGTTGTTTTCATCATCTTAACAAAAAAATGAAATTCAAAACAAAACTTACTCGACTATTAATACTTAAATATTTACATATGTATGTACAAATGTATGTACATACGTATGAAAGTATATAAGTATATGTTCATATGTACTTTGGTTAGCCTCCTAGACTTTATTAACGAACCATGCTAATTTTAAGAAAATTATGACAACTAATTTTTTTACTAAACCTGGCGCCGTGCCTCAGTAGTTAGTGCGTTGAAGTATGGAGCATGGGGTTCGAGGTTCGAATCCCAGTCAAAATAGGGACAAAGTAGGTTCCCTCCGTTCGTGGAAAGAATATAACACGCACTACACGAATACTTGTGAGTAGCTAGGCCCTGGGTTCCATCGACCTGTTGTGACAAATATCTTTTATTAACAGATACAAATGAGTATCTAAGTCTAACTTATTACACAAGGTTAACCTGACTGCATGAATCAATTCAAAATTTGTTCTCATATTATATAAAAATATTTCTAGCATCTTCCGATCCACGCCCACGTGCCTCGATAGGGGATCAATATGTCGGTTTCGACAAACATAAGAAATCAGGCGTTCCAGCACCTTTATCAGAAAAACCTTATATATCTAAAATGACAGAGAGACGGCTGAGTCTCGCGTGGAATCCTTCGCTACCTCTAGTGCCACGATATCCTATCACATATCAAGTAAGTTTCTTATTGGTTTTTAATTTTAAATATTACAGTTTTGTTTGCTAACAGGTAGAAGTAATGGATTTACCTGAAGGGGATTGGCGCACTATTAGAACTGGAATTCGTGGTTGTGCACTTGAGATAAGAAACCTTGATCCACAGAGAGATTATAGACTAAGAGTTCGAGTAGAAAATCAGTTTGGTGTTAGTGACCCAAGTCCTTATTTGCAAACGTATAGGTAGTCTTCTACATTTTTAACTTGCAAATTTACATTAAAAAAAAATTTTTAGAAACAAGCTTGTTCCGGAAGCACCCAAAATTTACCCATATCTTCCACCAGGGATCGACTTCAGACCTGATATCTCACCTTACTTCCCAAAAGACTTTGATATTGAACGACCTGCGCATGATAAATTGGCACATGCTCCACAGTAAGTACAGATATTTAAAAAAAAAATTTCTGAAAAAAGGTTTTTCCTGCACATTGTTTCTTTAAAATTATACCACACCACATCGCACTCAATCTGCACGCTATTTAAATTTTACTTTGTTTAGTCCTTCATTTGTAATTTATCTTATCGTCGCTCATTTACTTGAAGACTTTCATTACTCAAAAAACACGATTTTGCAGAAAACGCGTTTAAAGTTTTCAGTTTACTACTATCTTGTAGGGAGGTAGAACGACATTTTCTCTTCCAACGCGGCCAGTATACAAGGTATTAACATAAAATTTTTATAAAATAACCAGCATGATAAAACGAATAATTCTACATCATTGGCTCAAAAACCGCATTCAAAGACAGTCTTCAAGTAAATGAGCGGTATACAATGTGACTTCTGATTTGCTTAGAACCAGCCATTTATTTTTACATACAACTAACTCGAACTTCTGTTACTAGAACTTTTCTTAAAATCTTTTTATGGTGAGAATTGCTTTTTCGTTGCTTTTTTTATACATACCTAAGTACATACATATGTATGTATGTACATCCTCCCTCAATCGAACAGGAGCACTGATTTTTCGTTGCATTTTTCACATATTTGTAACTCCTTAGCTCGAGTTCTTGTAACGCTAAGCCATACATTCATACATGCATACATGCATTCATTAATGTATACATACAAACATATATGTATGTATTTCAACTGTTTCTGGAATTTTTCGGAAATATAATTTAGCCACTGAACCAAGTTTCCTTAGAAACGTAGTAGGGCAAGTCCCTATAGTTACATGCATATGTACATATGTATGAATATGTACATTAGTCATGTGATATGCCTTTTAATAGTTTTCTCTTGTGTGTTGTGCTAACGTGACGAGGAATAGTATAGTAGATGTGGTCACTCGGCCCAATATTTGTTTACATCCTAATATTGATTTGTCATTTCTGCAAGGTCTTTTGCCTAACAATTATGCGGAACACTTCCATCTCATTAATTATGATTGCTTCGACAGGTGTTCTCAAATGAGGGTATGGTGAAAGTTGTATTCTTCGCTGATAACGCTTGTTTCAATTTACTTCAATTTCACTAAACGTGATTTGTCCTGTACCGCTGGTGGGGAGAAGCAAGATGACGTCGGGGTCACGAAAATGAAAAGATCTCTTTTGATCTTTAAAAAAGTGTAGGCTTGATCTGATTTGTGACAAGTGACTTTATTCACAATTTTTCTTAACTTAGATACTATTTTACAGTACACGGAGTCGTGGAATAGAATTTGGTAATTAAAGTGAGGGAAATAAAAGTGATGCACTCTTTGACAGTTGCTAGATGAAATGAGACACGATGCTTTGGATTCGGCAGGTGTTTCTGTGGGAAACTTAAATCAATTCAATTTTCTTTATTCTGGTACATATATGTATGTACATATGCATACATTTACATAAGTATAAAATTAAGTGTACTATTTAAATAAAATATTTTCTTCCAGTTAATATAGTACATATGTAAGTATACAGAATAGCTAGTGACATCTTTTATTTAAACGAAAATAGAAATAGATAATGCTACATTAAAATAATAATTTTAACTTTGTGTAGGTAGATAATCAAAAATTAAATTCTATAAAAAATTCTATTAAAATAATTTTTTACAAGGCAAACAAAACTGGCTAATCATTTCAGGTTTTTTCTTCTTTCTTATGCTAAATAACACAAAAGGGTTTCAATTTCGTGATAATCAAATCAAGAAGCCATAATTTTATTAATTTTGTAAACTTGGATAGATTTCTTATATATCGAATTTCAAGAGTGTTAAAAAGTTTGGAAGAAACGATGGAGTAGGAATTTCTGTAACTTGCTACGAAAGTTGCGTAAGTCAGAAATTGGACCTTGCAGATACCCACCTCTCAAAAAAAATACCTTCAAAACTTTAAAATAAAACAAATGTCGTAAATAAAGAATTTGCAAGACCCTAAACAGTTCCATTGTGTGCGCTAAACGTTGAGAATTGCAACCTTTTTTACTTGCACCTATACCCATAGGGCAAGTATTGTATTCGTGCAAAATTTGGAACTCGAGATTTTAATCAAACTTGACATTACTATAATGGAGAAGTCCAAAAAAGTAGGTCCGCCAATGCCGTCTGTCTGTCTGTCTGTCTGTCAGTCTGTCTGTCTGTCTGTATATTCGACTGCAGCCTAAACGGCTGGACGGATTTGCTTCAAACTTCATATATAGGGTCTGTGGGATATTCCCTAGAGGCGAAATTTGAATTTTCATTCTAACCTCAAAATTAAGGGTAGTTTACTTAGGGCCGATTTCAGTTAAAATGGATTTTCTCGAAAACGGCTCTAACGATTTCGATAAAATTTAATGTGGGGGTTAGTTTGGGTATATGCTATGAGATGGCATACCACGTTTTTCACGAAAAATTCGAATAACGGTAATATTGAAAATCAGCTGTTTCTCGGGTATTTGTTCGGCAATTGGGCTAAAAATTAATATTTCTAGGTTATAAGGCAAAGGGGAAAAAATGGCGTACCAAATTTTGGAATTGCCACGCCCACTTTTAAAAATATTTTTTTTTTCAAAATTTTTATTAGAAATTGAGAAAAAAAATATTTAAGCAAAGTAATAGACCTTCAAATTTTCTATAATTCACTCAAACACTCTATCTGGCCACGCCCACTTTTTATGGGTGTTTTTATAAAAACAAAACATTGAATAAACTCCTACAATGTTATGACTATTATTCCATCGAAACGCGGAATGCCACGCCTACTTTACTGGGAAGAGCAAGACTTGGACTTCAATCCTGATAAAATTTTACACTTTTAGTATTACAGTGCAAGTACGTACGACCCAGTCGTGCACTTTATTTACTGAAGATTTTTGAATTACAATTAATTGGTCTAGCCACCCCAACTGCATAGTCCATATTGTAATCTTGATTGGAATAAGCCATAATAAACCATTTTCATAGTGTTAAAAAAGGAATATTTTTTAAGGCGGAAAGGGCACCGAGAGGAGGCGAGTAGATATTTTTTCAAAGAAGAAATGTGTTTTGACCAGTTCAAATTTTTATCAATAGTGATACCAAGATATTTAAAACTATCTACACATTAAATTTTAAAGAAATTACCACTGCAGTCCGCACTACTATTGTATGTTTCAATTCTGCATAGAGTGGTTGACAAGTTATGACTGGCACAGTCATGAGAATGAAATGTTATATCAGAATCGGGGGGTTCAGTGAGACTGAAATACATAAGCTTGGTTTTACTACTCATATAGTACATTGGACATGATCTTATACGCGACATTTAGCAGGGATATGCCTCGGTAGTTCTTGCAAGACATAGGATCACCTTTCTTGAAAATGGGGCATATAGAGCTAATAGTCCAGTCATCGGGCATGACTTTATCCACCCATACTTGGTTGATGAATTGGTGCATGTACCCTACCAAAACATCACCACCATGTTTGACAAGCTCTGCTGGTAGACCATCAGAACCAGCGGCTTTGTTTTCTTCAGCTTTTTGATAGCTGAGCCAACCACTTCAAAACTGGGAGGGGGATGGCTTCTTCATTGACTGAACGCGGGTTCTCTTCTTACAATATCACTCTCTCTATTTGATGCCCGTTAAGTAGCAGCTGGAAATGCTGCTTAAATACATCTACTATTCCCTGTGCTTCGGTGACTAGGTTTCCATCAATATTTCGAAGAGCCTGCCTTTTGGGCTTAAAGCCAACTGCCAGCTGCTTGGCTGTCCTGAAAAACATTCGGATGTTGTTCCTGTCGTGAGACTCTTCCATACCCTTGAGCTGGGAGACTTTCTTTTCTTTTCATGCAGGATCTTTTTCTCCTCTCTTCTTCTGGATCGATACTCTTCCCTTGCTGCTCTTTTTTTCCGTTGCAGCATTTGTAGGTGTGCATATTCTGTCACCTTCTTCCTACGTACGCATTCATCATCATACCAAGGGCTCCTCATAGGTGGTGGATGGTAACCTATGGTGGTCTCGGGTGCCTCTTTGATAATGTCGCGGTATTGGTTTCACTGGTTGTTGGCATTTGTGGGAGGTGAATGCATAGCGGAGAGACTCTCCCTCAGGCGCTCTCTGTAGACTCTGGTCGTGCTAGGGTTTCCAACGTTGAATTTCTTTTTATGGGCATTTCGCAGCTTCTCCTCGTTGAATAGTCGAGCTCTGAATTTGACTGTAACAAGATAATGGTCAGAGTCGACATTTGCCCCTTTAAATGAACGTTTGCACATTTAAAATGCTGGATGCATGACTCGCATCGATTAGCACGTGGTCGATTTGGTTGGCGGCCTTGATGCGGATCACAGGCAGGCTATCGCTGATCCGCTAAAAGTCAATTATCATTGAGCGTAGCCTATTTCCCATGACGAATCCGCATCCTAACATGCACAGTCTTTTGTGGCACCTGTAATAAAGGTCGCAATTTTGTCGTTTTTGTATACCTGATCCTATCCATCGTATCTCTCAGATCGCGGTAATATCCGCCTTGTACCGCGTGAGGACAGATTCAAGTTTTTGAGCAGCACCAGGGGTGTACAATGTGCGTACGTTCCAGGTGCATACTCTCAGTTCGTAGTCCGTAAAAGTTCCGGGTCGTGATCTTATATAAGGGGGTCGAATTAAAACCAAGGCGCGCATATCTCTCGTAACTAGTGCTTTTTACGTGGCACAACCCCCAACCTGGAGGGTCAGTTCTTTTTGTTGAAAACCTTAGGACGAGGGGCCGTTGAAAAATCCGATGTCAGTAACCCGTTTCGGGGATGTGTGCGCTGCCGTTGCCCTATTAAAGGCTCGTCCGTCACCGTCTCTTTTCCAAAAACCTGACTTATTCTTGGAGATCCTTACCGGCCTGGGCTCCGAGGATGTCGAAGTAGCCCGAATAAAGTGAGCTTCTGCTTCCCCATCGAGAGAGTTCGTTCGCTGTCATGTTTATAGTGTTGCAATTTACTCTTGTTCAACACTCGCGCCTATAAGTTCAGTGAGTCGCGTCCGGATGGACATCAACCAGTACCCGATGGCTACCACTTGGAGGTATAATAAGCACAATTGATGTAACAGTTACAGCACTGGACGTCGCCAAGTTGACGCCAATCAGTACCTACCCTACTCCTACAGCATCCAGCCATCTTACCTAATGAACATCTTAATAAAAGGACGTCATGGTTTATGTTGGCGATTAAATCTATCGGACTGACTGAACAATATCCAATTCCAAGGTCGTCTGCAAAAGCTTTAATTTTACCCACATATGGATAACAAATATTAAATATATAATTGGTCCAAGTACAGAGCCTTGGTGTACGCCCAAGTTATATGTTTGTGGGCTGCTAATATTGGTCCCAATTTTTAGACATTGCATTCTGTCTTTAAGATAAGACTCAAACTATTTATATATGAAACCTCTGAGCACCGCTTTATATAGCTTATCTAAGAGACTTTCAGGTCAACCATGACAAAAGCCTTAGTTATATCAACAAGTTAGTTAAATCATATATGTCCGTATAAACAATGGAGCAGAATTGCAATAGAGCATCTTCAGTGGAAAGGCCAGTCCTAAAACCGAACTGCAAGAGAATAAAGAAATTAGTCTCATTAAGATAGGATAAGATTCTCGTATTAACTACTTCTCAAAGACTTTAGAAATTGAAGGCAACAATGAAATTGGTCTATAATTTGACTTGTCTGACCGGTTACCGTTCTTAAAAAGAGAAATCAAAATAGCAAATTTCAATTCAATTCATTGGGAAATTTACCAGATATAATACTAAAATTAAAAAGGGAGAAAACTAAATTGGGACCAATATTCTTTAGAACCAATTTGATCATTTCCATGTGAATTAGAGTTCTGAAGAGAATTAATTAGAGTCAGAAACAAAGCTGTCTCTACATTCACTGGTTTCATCAGACATAGTGCAACATTTACAAAAAGTTTAAGGACTATCTGAAAAGAAAGATTGTTCAATGGATGCAAATGCAAAGTAATTGCTAAACTCTTCCTATTTCTACAGGATTTGATATATTCAAATTTCCGCTTTTTAGCACGAGTGCATATCCGTGTTCGTATTCCGCTCGCGTTTCTTCACACTGTAGATACATTTTTAAAGCAGATTACTAAAACAGACAAATATGGTGTTAGAAGATGTCAGTAAATGTAATTTTAAATTGCAACGTCAACTCAAAATTATTAATTGAAAAAAATGTGCACTAAATTAAAATGGATCAACAAACTATTAAAGAACATATTGTCGTCCTTCCATAAGTTTAACTTGCGGTATTTGTTCCCTAAATATTTTTGAAGTTGAGATTTTAATCAAACTATGATAAATAAATGCAAAAAATGGGTCTGTCAATTTTCACCAGAAAATATTTTTTTTTTTTTTTTTTTTCGTGGGTTGGTGAGAATCTTCAAAAGACACTATGAGACACCGTGTACTCATAGTAGTGTCAGATTTTTACAGACTAAACACACCCTTCCCTTTTATTATTTTTGTTTACTACAACTAAGTTTCCTTAACAAGTAGTTTAAGCTTCAATAATATTCGCGTGAGGTAGGTAGATTTTCAGCAAAATCACCTGCTAATGCCGTCATTATATGCGGTTGCTTCTTATTGCGCTAGATCGAACGGTTTCGTTCTTTGAAGTCGGCGCATAAGGTTTCTCACGTCCAATATTTGGAGTGTAGCATGGTTACAGTGATTATGAAGCGAAGATGGAGCTTCCTAGCGAAGTTTGTTATTTCGTCGTTCACAGTTGCGATCCCTAAGTCTCTTTGCATATCATTGTTTCTAATATACCAGGGAGCATTCACGATTCGTCTAATCACTTTATTTTGGAATGATTGAATAAATTCTCTATTGCTTGCTTTAGTACAACCCCAAAGTTGTATGCCATATGTCCATATAGGCTTAAGCACTTGCTTGTATATAAGCAGTTTGTTATGTACACTTAGCTTGGAATATCTTCCAAGGAGCCAATACATTTCTCTAAAACGATTTTCAAGCTCATCGCGTTTTTTTTTAACGTGCGTTTTCCACTTGAGCTTCGCATCTAGTGTCATCCCTAGATATTTAGCTTCATTTGCATGTGGTATTTGTACCGAGTTAATAAAAACGGGTAGATTGTTTATTTTCTTGTATGTAAAGTTCACATGCGTCGATTTGGTCTCGTTAAGAACAATGCGCCATTGTTTTGTCCAGTCACAGATTTTATCCAAAGCTTGTTGGAGTTTATCAGTTGCTGACTCAATTGAACTATCCGCTGCTAAAATGGCCGTATCGTCCGCGAACGTAGCTACTACGGTGCCTTCAGTTTGGGGTATGTCTCGAGTATACAGCAAAAATAAAATTGGACCAAGGACACTTCCTTGCGGAACTCCGGCTGCTATTTCCTTGAACTCGGAGTATTCAGTTCCGTGTTTAACACGAAATAGTCTATTTTCAAAGTGGGATTCTAAGATCTTATTTAGGTGTTCCGGCAGGACCTGTCTTAGTTTGTATTTCAAGCCATCGTGCCAAACCTTGTCAAAGGCCTGGGAGACGTCAAGAAAAGCGCTAGAGCAAATCTTTCGTCCTTCTAGGGCTTTTTCAATTTCATCGGTTATTCTGTAAACCTGGTCGATTGTGGAATGCTTGATTCTAAACCCGAATTGATGATCAGGTATAAGTCGTCTTTCTTCAATAACTGGTTGTATGCGTTTCAATAGGATCCTTTCAAATACCTTCGATATTATTGGAAGGAGCGATATTGGTCTGTACGATTTTTTGTCATTAGGAGATTTTCCCGGTTTCGGAACCATTATCACTTCTGCTACCTTCCACGCATCTGGAACGTGTACCAATCTAAGCGAAGCGTTTATTAAATGCAGCAGTTTCATTAGTGCTTTTTGTGGTAATTGCTTAAGGTTTTTTCCGGTTATTAAATCAAAACCTGGGGCTTTGTTATTTTTCAGTTGTTTTATTTCTTTGTAAAGTTCGGTTAGTGACACTCTTTTTATTCTAAAGCTGTCAGATGTCATTGTCATACTTCTGTGATCCTCTATTAATATTTTACCATCAAATGGTTTAAACGTTTCCTCCAGATGTTTGGCAAAAAGGTCGGCCTTTTCTTTGTCATCTTTTGCCCATTCGCCATTGTCTTTTCTGATTGGTGCTGATTGCATTTGTGATTTTTTTACGCTTTTTATAGCTTTCCAGAGCGAATAGTTTGTACTCTTTTCGGCTGTTAAGCCTTCAAGATAAACAGTGGTCTCGCTATTTTTTAACTCTTAAATCTCTTTTTTAAGTTTATTACTTAAGTAATTTGAGTATGTCTTATGTTGGGGGGCACGGGTTTGTTGCCATACTTTAAGTGCTCTTCTCTTTTCACGAATGAGTTCTTTTATATCGGGCGGATAATTAATTTCGCTGCGTTTGACTACTCTTCTCCTTAATGGAGTATTTTTCCATGCGGCATACTGAATAGATTCAATAAATTTATCGAGTTCGTCTTCTATTTCGAGTGGTGTTTTTAGTGACACGTTTAAGATAATATTTTCTTCGCAATCATTTTTAAAGCCGTTCCAGTTGGTTTTGTTGTTAGTTAATCTAGGCACGCCTTCTACTTTCATTAGTTAGTCACTTATTGTTAAGATTACCGGTGAGTGATCTGAGGAGAGATCAAAACTTTCCTCTACTTTTGCAAAACTTGGAGATACTCTCTTTGTTATGAAGAAGTCTATCAGGTCAGGTGTTTTTGCAGCATCGGAGGGCCAATATGTCGGTTGCCCTGTCGAATAGAAGTCAACCCCGAATTGCATACCAACTTCGTATAGGAGTCTACCTTTTGGCGAGTTATATCTTGAACCCCAAAAGGTGTGTTTTGCATTAAAGTCACCACCAATAATGAAATTCGTTCCAAACGAGTTGTAGAGATCTACAAAGTCGTTACTTTTAATCGTGCATCGTGGGGGACAATAAATGGACGCGATGTTGTAGTATGAGTTCTTGTTTTTAACATGAACTGAAGTTGCTTGCATAATGTCAAGCTCAATCGTTGTATTCATGGAGTGCTTAATGCAGTCTTTGATGAATAGGGAGGATCCGCCTCTGGCTCTCCCAGAAGGATGATAAGCGTGATACGCACGAAATCCTCTTATTTTTACCTCAGATTCTTTTGTCAAATGAGTTTCAGATATCAAGCATATGTCAATATTGTCGTTTCGCAGGAATACCTCTAGTTCGGTGATTTTTTGTTGGAGGCCGTTTGCATTCCATGTTAAAATTTTTAATAACTGTTTCATGATCATGTGGGAGTTCTTTTTGTTCGTGGTTTAAACTAGAGCTTGCTCAATTTGTCAAATATGGTCTTGTTAATCTTGGTCTGCTCCTCAAGTTTTGCGAGAATAATAGAGAAGTCGGTTTGTTTGCTTGTGATACGGTTTGAGCATATGACTGCACTCTTGGAGATTTTGGCTTTTCATAATTTTTTGTTAGAGGAACTTTGGTTTGGTCTCCTTCCGTCTTAGTTTTAGTGGGTTTAATTTCGTTCCTAACTTTTTCCTTAATAGTTACTCGTCTTTCTTTAATCAGCTGTGCGTTTTTGACTAAAGTATTCTTGAATGTATCGCGTCGTTTTTGGAGCTCCTTAGCTACTTCACAACCTCTATAGTTTGCTGGGTGGTTACCTTTACAGTTTATGCACGTCGCCGGGGCTTGCCTATTAAGGTCACATCTTTCTGATAGGTGGTTACCAGCACATTTTACGCATTTTGGGTCTTTTTGGCAATATGCTTGGGTGTGATTGAAACCTTGGCAGCGTTTGCACTGTGGTATCGATCTTGTGTTCGTACGCATTGGTTCGATTTTAACTACGATATTTAAAATTGTTTTAATGTTGTAAATAACGTCTACATTTTCACTCCTATCGAAAGTGAGCATAAAGAGCGGGAGTCCATGCTTGGCCAAAATTTCCCGGCCTTGTTCCGTTTTATGCTTTGTTTTTTTTAGTATATTAACTGCGTCGATGATTTTCAAACCTTTCGCTTTAAGATCTGTTATAACGTCGTCTTTAGTGCACGTCACTTATTTTCATAAGTGTACCATTGGATCTTTTCCGCGTTTAACTTCTTGGATATGGCTCGGTAGCCTTCGGGGTCAGCTACGTTAATTTTCCAAGCATTGTTTCGGAATGACGTTACCTTAAACTCCGACGTCACAGTTCCTTTGAGAAGGCGATGTAGTTCATTGTACTCCGTAATCCCGACTACGTTTATTGCAGGCGGAGGACGTAATTTATCCTGAACTTGTTTCTTCTTCGGCTCGTTTTCGTTGTTTTGTTTCCGTGGCTCGATTTCGGGTGAAGAACCGGCTCTTCGCTTTTTACTGTTTTACTTTTTACTTTTTAGTGAATCTATTTCTCTCTTGAGTTCTTGGTAGAGAAGATCCATTTTGTTAAGCTTAGTACGGAGTTTATTGTTTTCCTCCTCAAAGCTTTTACAAATCGCTGAGTCCCTTTTTCCTTGCACTTGCGCATCCGGCTTACTTCTTTTTCCGGAGACGGTCGGTCTTGATGGTGGAGACCGAGTTACCCTTGAATTTTTCACGAAGGGATTTATTAAATGCAATAATTGGCTCTCCCCAGAATCCGTAGAGCCTACCTCCGAAGTGAACCTGGACTGCCACCTGGGGTACTATATCTATTTGTTTTACTCATTGCATATTATCTATACATCTTATCCCTGGTATACGACGGGTGGATTTTAGTCGCCTCTTACGACAGGCATGCCTACCTCGGGTATATTCTGGCCTCTACCCGAAGGGGTCACTAGAAAAATATGCAGAAATACGTTTTAAATCAAAATGTATAGTCCTTAAAGTTCTCTACAATTCGCTTCAGGGCCATATGTGGCCACTCCCACTTTTTAAGAGTATTTAAATAAATACCAAAAAAAATTTTTAAATCTCCCAGATACTGTCAGTTCGATGTTACAAGAGTGCCACGCCCACTTTATGAGAACAAAACTTGAACATTAAGCTGCAAGTACGTACTACCCAGTCGAGCACTTTATTTTATCCTGGCATGAGAATGGTGCTCTGTTTTTACTTTGTTTGCTTTTTTAGCAGTGTTTGTGGTCTCCTGTGAATTCAGTTTTACCATGAATATATTCCACATCTTGCACCTATACCTATAGGGGAAGTATTGTATTTGTGCAAAATTTGGAACGCGAGATTATTATCAAACTGGACATTACTATGATAGAGAAGTCCAAAAAAGTGGGTCCGCCAATGTCGTCCGTCAGTCTGTCTGTCTGTCTGTCTGTCTGTGCACGAGGCTACAGTCTAAACGAGTGAATGGTTTTAGATCAAACTTCATATATGTATGTATATGGTCTATGGGATAATCCCTAGAGGCAAAATTGGAATTTTCATTCTAACCTCAAAATTGAGGGTACTTTACTTAAGGCCGATTTTAATAAAAATGGATTTTATCGAAAACGGCTCTAACGATTTTGATTAAATTCCATATTTGAATTAGTCTGGTCAGTTGCAATCAGAGATGATGTTTTTTTTTTTCGTTCGTGGATAGGTGAACAATCTTCAAAAGACACTATGAGCCCGGTACTTATAGTAGTGTGAGATCTTACTCACTAAACAACACCTCCCTTCTATATTGACTACAACTAAGTTCCCTTATCAAGTAGGTTGAATTTCCCATAATATTCGCGTTTGGCAGGTAGCTTTCCAGTAAAAGCACCAGCTGATTCCGTCATTACATACGGCTACCCCTTATTGCGCTAAATCGAACGGTTTTGTTCTTTGCAGTCGGCGCACAGGGTTTGTCTCGGGCAAGATTTGGATTATGGCGTTATTATAATGTCCATATAGACGAATACGAAGTTTTAGAGCAAAGTTCGTTATTTCGTCCACGACGGTAGCTACACCTAAGTCTCTGTGGATATCATTGTTCCTGATATACCACGATTTACTCTTAGCACTTTATTTTGAAAAGATTGTAAAATATCTCTATTGCTTCGCTGTGTACAACCCCAAAGTTGTATACCATACGCCCATACAGGTTTAAGCACTAGCTTTTATAACGGCAGTTTGTTATATGTATATGCTTAACTTGGAATATCTTCGAAGAAGCTAATGCATTTCTCTAAATTTATTTTCCAGCTCGTCGCGTTTCTTTTTAACGTGCGTCTTCCACTTGAGTTTCGCGTCTAGTATCATACCTAGATACTTAGCCTCGTTTGCATATGGTATTTGTATCGAGTTAATGAAGATGGGGAGGTTATTAATTTTTTTGTTAGTAAAATTAACAAATCTTTGTCCAAAGCTCATTGGAGCTTTATAGTAGATGACTCGATTGATTTATCTATTGCAAGTATAGCCGTATCGTCCGCGAACGTGGCTACGACAGTACCTTCTTCTTGCGATAAATCTCGAGTGTAGAGTAAGAACAAAACCGGACCAAGAACACTTCCTTAAATTCAGAGTATTCAGGTCCGTGAACATATCTTTCTCTCCTCGAGGGTTTTCTCTATTTCGTTGGTTATTCTATAAATTGTCGAATGCTTGGTTCTGAAGCCGAATTGATGGTCTGGAATCAGTCGTCTTTCCTCAATGACCAGTTGCAAGCGTTTTACCAAAAGCTTTTCAAATACTTTAGATATTCGGAAGAAGTAATATCGGTCTGTCACCTATCTTGTCGTTTGGAGACTTTCCCGGTTTGGAGACCTCGCGATTTTTGAAATCTCTTATTGCGTTCTTAAGTTCATTACATAGATGGTTTAAAATAGTTTTATGCTGGGGAACTCAGGATTGTTGCCATCTTTTGCGTGCTCTCCTCTTTTGACGTATCAGTTCTTTTATTTCCGGTGGATATTTACCTTTGCTGTGTACGACTTCTTTCATCCTAAAGGGAGTGTTGTTCCACCCTGCGTTCTGTATGATTTCAATAAACTAGGCGCCCCTTTTTTTTCAATAAGCGCTCGCTTATTGACAAAATGATTGGTGTGTGATCTGAGGAGAGATCAAAACTTTCCTCGACGTTTGTAAAGTTTTTAGGTACTCCTTTTGCGATGAAGAAGTCTACGAGATCAGGTGTTTTTGCTCTGTCGGAAGGCCAATATGTTGGTTTCCCTGTCGAAAGAAGTCAACATTAAATTGCATGCCGGCTTCTGCCTTTCGTTGAATTGCATCTTGAACCCCAAAAAGTGTGTTTTGAATTAAAATCACCACCAACAAAAAAATTCGGTCCAAGTGAGTTGAAGAGATTTATGAAATCGTTCTTTTCTAGTTTGCATCGCGGAGGACAATAAATGGACGCGATATTGTAGTATGAGTGCTTTTTTTTTAACACGGACTGCACTTACTTGCATGGCATCGTTCTCAATAATTGTACTTATAGAGTGCTCAATACAGTTTTTGATGAATAGGGAAGATCCGCCTCTAGCCCTTTCGGATGGATGGTGAGCATGATAAGCAAAATAACCTTTTATTTTTATACGAGATTAATTTTTTAAGTGCGTTTCAGAAATCAATGTTTCATATTCATACTTGAGTTCTTGTTTTGCGAGTTCTTTGCTCAAAATTGGTCAATTTTTCAAATATAAGTTTATTTGTTTTGCTCTGCTCGTCAAGTTTCGCGAGAATTATAGAAAAAACTTGTGAGACTGGATCTGGAGCAATGTCGCTTTGTTTATTTTCTTGTGACACGATTCGTGCATACGTTTGCCCGCCAACAAATTGTGGTTTTTTCTTTGGGATTTTGTCGTTTCCAGCTTTCGTTCTTTCCTTGACAGGTTTTCTTACTTTCGTTGCTTTCACCGTATCAACTTTAGGTTTGTCATTTAGTTTCTGATCCGGGCGCAAGGTATTTTTAACCGCATCACACCTTTTTTGGAGCTCTTTGGCCACTTCGCAGCCTCTATAATTCGCTGGGTGCTTTCCGTTGCAGTTTATGCAAGTCGCTGGAGCATGCTTATCTAACTTGCATTCTTCCGAAATATGTTTACGAGCGCATTTTACACATCGCGGTTCTTTTTGACAGTAAGCCTGCGTATGGTTAAACCCTTGACAACGTTTGCACTGCGGGATCAATTTTGTGCTCTTGCGTAAAGGCTCAATTTTGATTACGATATTTTGTATAGTTTTTATTTTGTAAATATCGTCTATATTTTCATTCTTATTGAAAGTGAGCATAAACAGTGGAAGCCCACGTTTAACCAAGATTTCCTGATCTCCTTCAGTTCGCTGCTTCTCCTTCTTGATAATATTTACGGCCGGCGTCAAGAATTTTAAAACTTTAGCTTGAAGATCATTCATAATTTCTTCTTTGGTGCAAGAGGGGTGGAGTCCTCTTGCTACAACACGCAGTGGCCTTTCTAGCTTATTCTCGTAGGTGTACCATTGAATCTTCTCGGTATTTAATTTCTGAGATAACGCTCGGTAACCGTCAGGGTCATCGATGTTAATTTTCCATACATCGTTGCGCAATGGCATTACTCTGAATGTCGATTCCAACGTCTCTTTCAAAAGGCAATCCAATTTGTTAAAGTCCGTAAATCCAACAACGTTAATTGGTGGCAGTGGACGTAGTTTTGCCTGCATTTGTTTCGCTTGCGACTCCTTTTGCTTGTCTTCTTTTTGTGGTTCGACTTCGGGCGAAGAATCAGCTCTTCGTTTCTTGCTGGGTCTCTTCTTTGAGATCGAATTTTTTTTTCTCGCGCCAGCTCATCTTCGTCCGTGTGATATTCTCGACTAGGTGAAGGTGCTGAAAGCTACTTTCTCGTTCTTTTAGCCTATGAGAATTTTTTAAAGCTTTATTTTCTTCACGAAGTAGGTCTACCTCTTCCTTAAGCTCTTGATAGAGTTGCTCCATTTTGTTGAACTTTAAGCGGAGTTCGTTATTTTCCTCCTCAAAGCTTTTTTGTTTCACTGAGTCCCGTTTCTCGCGTATTGACGCTTCCAGTGGACTTCTTTTCCGGATACATTCGATCTTGATGGTGCGATGGGGCGATCTAGATACCCTTTTCGTAAAGGGGTCAAAGGACTGCAATTAATGGCTCTCCCCAGAATCCGTAGAGCCGACTTTCGAAGAGGGTGGATTTTCCAGTGAACCTGGACTGCCACCTGGGGTATTGTATCTTTGCGTTTTCTTCGTTTTCTTCTCCATCGATACTGTTTTATTTTCATATTTAAGTTTCTTTTACAAAACTCTATAGATGGCATACCACGTTTTTGGGTAAAACTGCCTAAAATTCTACTTTCCTTACAGCTAGCTTAACAAAAACACGCTTTTCATATCATATTAATACGCAAACATGAATTTTGTCCCTACTTCTTCCTACTGCACTGATTTTCAAAACTATATATCATTCCAAAACCTTTTCCCCATAGATGCTCCCTATTTTATAGCCAGATTGATAACAATGGTACAATAGCTTTTTAAAGATAAGTCAATACATGTGCATTTACGAAAGTACACGCAGGCTTAAGTAATCCAAAAAATATGTACTTTTGTATTGCACTTGACTTCTTGCACACTCACACCGCAATGTTGCTGCCAAGGTTTGAGAAAAAATTTACACCAGAAAAAGAAAACGTGTCAAAACAAATGTTCTGTATAATATTGCCATTATTACTAACAAAATATAATCCAATGGAAGTGCAACTACGGTGCAGAATCAAAAAGTTGGAAATCGTTATAAAGATGCTCTTTTATGGCATCTGTTGTCGAAACTGAAACTATCAACATAGTCCTTTTTAAGAAAACGAAGCATCACATCTAAATTAATAATCACTTTACATCTCTATTACTTGGCAAAACTAAGACAAGATTCGAATTCTCTACAATTTATAGGAGTTTTTATCAAAAATTGATTTTAATAAAAATGTGCATGGAATATCGACAAACATTCGAAGATACCTTTGTAATTGAAAACAAATGCCGCATGGCACGCCCACTTAATAAGAGCTAAATAATTGGGAAAATAGAGTATCTTACGATCCGTACCAGATAGATTGTAGTTTTTTTTAAGGTTTCTCAATATGCTGCTACATACATGATATTTACAGATACATAAATTGTATAGAGTGATTTTTTTGCAGTTTGGTTTTCCAGTGTTATATTTGGGATTGCTCAAAGTCAATCATGCTCAGATAGCATTGCCATTTCATCAAGGACAGACTTACACCGACTTACCGAAGAAAACTTCCATAAATTAACGAGTTAGATCCTGTAGTTTGAGGCCTTAAGACTACTTTTTATGGGGATAGGTCAAATTGCAGCGTCAATTGCAGCCTTGCATTTCATGTGTTATTAGCGAGATACCAGCCTATATGCACGAGTGAATCGAAATTGGATTCTTCGTATGGACCACTTAAAGCGTAGTCGTGTTCAATCTTTAAATGCATCTTTAAAATGTTAATGCGAAGCATTGACTTATCAACTCAAATAAAAATTTAATAGACATTTGCAATTTTCCTGTTTTTTTTTTAAATTAAAAACCAAATACTGAAAAGATCACCCTTTAATAATGTAGAGAAAACATATTCCACAAGTACATATTTGCGCAAACAGGTTGGAGTACAGACAGCCTTTTCAACACTGGGAGAGGAATGGCTTCTTCATTAACTGGACACGAGTTCTCTTTTTGCCCTATAATTTGTTGCTCTAAATGAGCTCTTAGAAATGCTTCTTAAATACATCTACTATTCTCTGTGCTGCGGTGACTAAGATTCCTTCACTATATCGAAGAGCCTGCGTTCCGGGCTTGTAGACAGCTGTCAGCAGCTGCTTTTCTTCTCTGAAAAACAACCGGATGTTGTTCCTGTCGCGAGACTCTTGTGCAGGCAGACTACGTGGGCCTTTTTCTACGCATGATCTTTTTCTTCTCCCTTCTTCTGGCTCGATTCTCTTCGCTCGGTGCTCCTGTTTTCCTCTGCAGCAGTTGTAGGTGTGCATTTTCTTCCACCTTTTTCCGATGTGTGGATTCGTAGTCTTGGAAACCTAATGCTACTTATCACCGAATTACGAGCTGCTGCAAAGTGGATTAGTCTGAAGTCGTTGTCATATCGTGGAGGCTGTACTTTCCGACTAATCCGCCGAAGATGTTTTCCTTACCGATTTAAATAACTCTATCGCAGTCTTAGCCGCTTAACGCCACGAAATATGTTTCGCTCGTTTACCTGCGAAATTTGGTAAGGATTTGATCAAATCGAGCGATATTCGACAATTTACGTTGGGATTATTTAAAGAATTAGGTTCATAGGGAATGACTGAAGCTGTTGCACTAAGTTTACTTTGTTTGCCAATTCTACAATCTTTGAAGTAACACTATCGTTAACCTGCTTGTTTTTTGTCATCATTTTTCTCAGAATTGAAGCACATGCTTCATATAGAATATGATTTGTATATATTATATTTTCGACCATATTTAGAGCTGTTTTACGAACAAATAGTAGTCACTACACTACTAAGGTACAATATTGCACTTGATTTTTGATAAAAATAATATAAGCAAGTATTTTAATTAATGTATATTAATATTTTTTTTCAAACCTTGGCAGCAACACTGGGGTGTGATTCTGCAAGAAGTCAAGTACAATACGTATGTACATATTTTTTGGTTCACTATACTGTGCGTGTACTTCCTTAAATGCATATGTATGTACATATTACCTTATGTTTAAAAATCTATTGTACCTTTGTTATCAATCTGGCCTCAAACTATAAAATTGGGAACAACTGTGGGGAAAGGGTTTGTATGTAATTTTGAAAATCGGTTCAGTAGGAAAAAGTAGGGACAAAATTCATATTTGCGTATTAAGAGGCCTCTACCCAAAAAACACGAAAAAAGCGAAAAATGAGCAATCGGTTTCCCATGCCATTAGGTGAATTTTAAACCGATTTAAATGGTGAGTATCACTTATTAAAGAATACAGTTTTATCTGCAATGTGACCGCCCAGATTTTTGAATTAGGTTTTTGTTGTTGCAAAATTTGAAAATTCCGCAGCCAACTTTCGCTTTTTTACACAAAATTCGGTGAATCGGTCTCCCATTTTACTATAAGAAAACATCGTTGGTGTAATATAAAATTAGACTCTTTGCAAAGGTAATGAATAGATCTCCAATGAGACTGATCAACATTTTAAAATTCTTTTTCATTTTAATTTTTTACATGCACCTATACCTACAGGGCAAGTATTGCTTTCGTAAAAAAAATCGAACTCGAGATTTTAATGAAACTTGACATTACTAGGATGAAGAAGTCCAAAAAAGTAGGTCCGGCAATTCCGTCTGTCTGTCTGTATACGCTACTGCAGCCTAAACGGCTGGACGGATTTGCTTCAAAGTCTTGCATTTGTCTTATAACTTACAAATAATAATTTTTAGCCCAATCGCCGAACAAATACCTGAGAAACAGGTGATTTTCAATATTACCGTTATTCGAATTTTTCGTGAAAACATGGTATGCCACCTCATAGCATACGCCCAAACTAACCCACATATCAAATTTTATTGAAATCGTTCGAGCCGTTTTCGAAGAAATTGAGAAAAAATTATTTATTTAAGCAATGTAATGAAACTTTTCTATAATTCACTAAAACACCCTATCTGGCCACGCCCACTTTTTAAAATCGTTTTTATAAAAACAAAACATTGGTTAAACTCCTATAATGTTATGACTATTATTCCATCCAATCGCGGAATGTCACGCCTTCTTTACTGGGAAGAGCAAGACTTGGACCTCAATCCTGATAAAATTTTACACCTATAGCATTTAGATGCAATTACGTGCGACTCAGTAGTGCATTTTATTTTCAAAATGTTTACTAGAAATTGAAGCAAAGTAGTAGGCCTCACAATTCTCTATAATTCACCAAAACACTCTGTTACACTCTGTGTTGTGTAACAATTCTTTATACGAATGGAGTGGGCATCCTGTTTAATGCCGTGTCCGAAGGAAAATTTATTAATCAATAAACAAGTTATACTTTCGGATGTTTGTCAAACGCTGGCGATTCGATTTAGCTGTTTTGGCTGCGATTCGAATCCGAGCCCTCTATAGTCCAATGCAGTAACCACTTAACCAAGGCGTCCGCAATATTAATTAATATGTATATATGTATGTATTTTTTGAATAACGAGAAGTAATAAGGTCAAGTTAAGCAAATTGATAAGACAACATGCTAATCCAGTACAAAACAAAATTCAAAAAATAAAACAAATTCTTACAAAAGTAAATAGAATAACTAATTTAAAAGAAGTCCAAACCTAGTAAACTCAAGTAGAAGAGTTTATTTTTTACATACAGCAGTCATTTGAACGTTTTACACTATGCCGAATATCCAATGGCTTTTCTCACTTATTTGTGTCCACATTATATCATTTTTTGGTTTTATCAACTAACATGATTTTATTATGTTGTTATTGAATTCAAAATCATATGCACGTGATCCAGTATTTCGCCTTTTTGTTGGAGCAAAAGTACTGCATGTCATTTAACTTCAGGTAATGTAAGTGAAAAGTATTGGTCTCTATGAAAGTATTGGTTTCTAGTATTGCCGGGTTAATGATGAGGAGCGTATTATTTATGATTTAAATAAAGAGTATTAATCGAAACAAAAGGGTTCTCGCTCGATTAATGGAATTTTGAAACAAATATAAGGTGTAGTCAGCAGCTCCTCCTTTTGCTGTTAGGAATTTATAGAAGTAAAGCAAATCGTCTTGTTCGAACGGTAGTTTTTGTGACAGGCAGGTTATTATTAATGTTAATGATTTCTGCTCTTAGTGTGCGTCCGTTAAAGTTGTTAATATTGGGGTTTCGAATCGTTGCAGATTTGAAGGCACGTCTAATAGTTGTAATCTCAACGCAATTTGGAACACCCTGAATTTCTCTCCAAACAGAGAAACAATATTTTTGACTTGGTCTTGAAGCGTACTTATTCGATTTTCGAGGTGATGCTGCTTCATGATATTAAAAGTAGAATCTATGATAGATGCCTGGTTTTATTTTAATTAATAAATGCACCTCGTTATTGTTTTAGAGATTTCTTCTGCCAATAGCGTTCTTTGCACTCCGACAAATTCGATGTTTTCATATTGAATTAGTAGCTGCTTGTAATCCATTTCTGATGGTGTGAAGTGTGTTACTAATGCACTGTAGGATGTTTTTTGTTGTATTTGATTAGATAGTTGTTAAAGTGCCGCTACACCATTATTAAAGAGTCTAGTTCTGATTGGATAGGTCATGATAAACGATGATTTTCCATTCATTCGCAACGAAACTTGTACGTCCAAGGTTTTCGTAGAATATTTCTGGAACTTCGTTCTGTTTACTGTGGGTGACGTGGCTCAGTGGCTAGTACATTGGACTATGGAGTAAGGTGTTCAAGTACCTAAAAGTTTTATCACGGCGCTACCTCTAGCGAGCATCTGACAAACATCCAAGAGTAGGTACAACTGACATGAGAAAGCTTCTCAAATAACAAATTACCCTTCGGACATGGCAGTGAACACTAGGCCCCTTCCATTCGTGTAAAGAATATAACACGCACAACACAAATAGTTGTGAGAAGCTAGGTCCCATCTGTTGCACCAAATATTTATTTTTTTATTTTATGTTCTGTTTCTTAGTGATGGACAAATTATTGGTAACAAGACCAGAAATCCTCTGTTCTCCCATCAAGTATTATCAGTTTCCGTAAACAATGGAGCTAAGTGATGAATCCTTGAATATTTCAACAACTCTTCCCAAGGGCTATTGTAGCGGTACCATGTTGTCTTCTTTGATGATAATCATATCACCAATCTCCATTTTTTGATGATGATGACTTAGTTGACCATCGTTTCCAAAATTTGAATTTCAAATGACTGATTTTTTACATTGTATAACCATATTTTATATTGCCATGTTGTATTGTAATGTCATATTATTACTGTCGACGTCTGTTACCAACGTTTCACCGATTAAAAAATGGCCTGGTGTTAATACATCTAAGTCACTTGGGTCAAAAGATAGAGGGGTAATTAATCTTGAATTCAAGATGGCTTTCATTTCGATGATTGCAGTTTCCAATTCAACATGTGGAAGTGATGCTGTTAAACCTGTTCTTATCGATTATAGACAAAAATTGTTGTTTCGGTATTGATAACAACGTTTGTGGTTCACGCATAAGCCTTTTCTTCATGTTACAGCAGTTTAGTAAGTACTTCTTTTATGTGTAATGACCACAAGGCCTTCGCTGAGTTCTTCAGGTCATAATACTGTATATGTTGGTAACATTTTAATTTTCCTACTTCTTTGAATGAACCGAAGAACGTAACCAACTGTGTGCTGTAGAAAAGCCAATGAAATTAGATAATTTATGTTTGAAATCATTTGTCCGCAGTTTTGTATAGGGGCTGCAGCAATGACGTATTTCCATTTTCTTTCCATATCAGAGTGTGTTGCTAACTCCTCTATGAATAGTTGGAGCTATGCTGACTCATTTCCATTAAGAAAGGAGGGATGGACCCTTATTACATGACGTAAAACAATAATTGTTCGTTCCGTGAAAGTTAACCGAGATATACGACTCCTCCATGTACTTGTTTCGATATATTCCCAAAGTGTCCATTTGTACTGACATTGGATTCCTTTGGTTGAAAATGTGTCTGAGGACCTTTTTCTTGTTTACTGTTGATAGCGGTTCCTAAAGGTGATCCATCATTCTCTTAAATTTTCAGGTAGCTCGTCATTCCAGAAGAGTTTCTTTTGACGCGCGCTGGTTCCAAATGGAACAAAGATTCGTGCGATATCTAAACTGAACGTTTCGTAATTGAGATCCCTTAGCTATTTTTTACATTTCCATACAACTGGTCTAATTTTGTATTATTTTGCCAGATCTCGATTGTACAGTTGATTGTTTTGTTTAAATCAAGACTGATCTCTTGGCTCTCTTGCACACAATAATTAAAATTTAAATTTGAGGCCCAGCTAGATGTGCTCTTTTATTAAGTTGATACTTATAGTCTTCGATCATGATCGGCCTATACATCTTCTTAATATAAGTATGTATAAATATCATATTTATGCAAGCAAAAACGAAGTAGTATAGAAAATAGATCACTTTGCACTCTATGGTCTGTGTCATAGACTGTCATTGACCGCTAACCACACGGAGTTTTGCCGTTAAAACAAAAAGAAGTGGAATAAAGAAATGTGATCGTTTGACGGCAACCGGGTTGATTCGTGGCTTGAAAACAAAGTGATGTGTAATAAAGAAGTGTTGTCTCTTAATCGCAACCGTGTTGATTTCATTCATGTGTTTGAGGGATTCATATTCTTCCATTAACGAAATTCTACTAAAGTTAAAGTCATTTTCAAAATGATAGTCTGACGTCTGATGTCAGTCTCTGACACATTTTGGTGTGTCTCGCAGTATTTTTTGTTGCTGTCAATTGACGCCAAAGATGCCGCAAAATGTTGCATTATATGTATGTATGTCGGTTTTCCAATTTTCCCCACAAATGATGATAAATCAAACTTTCCCACCCTTGATTGTATTTCAACGTTGGTTCGCTGCGTTGTATTTATTACTGGGTTTCAATTGATAATTGCATCAATATTGGAGTTAACCTCGGTAGACATTTGCTGTCGGTGAAACTCCACAAATTTGGGTCTTAGCCGAGGAATCGTTAAAGAATAAGCGAAGTCAAGAGTACTGTCATCCGCAATGCAGGCGATTCCTCCCAGTTAGCTAGTTTAGTGGCGCTATACAAAGAAGAATTGTAATATTTAAATTCTTTGAAATTTATACGCAAAATACAACGAATGACGACGTTAAAGTAAGTATGAAGATTTATAATTGCAATAATCAATGACATACTAAATAACAAAACTACCTATTTACAAATCATATTTTTCTACACACACAACACAAAACACATACAAAAGTTTCCTTTGAAATATTCTTTAGCGTTTAAATTTGCGTTACCAAATTCCCTACAATCTATATAAGAGTGTTTGACTACCAGTCGTAAGTATAGTCCAGGTATGTGAATAAACGGAAGCGTTTAGTGCAAACAAATGTGATTAAACTTGAAAGTGGAGTAGGAATGTGTAAGCAAGCAGGTACATACATTTTGTGCGTGCTTTTTGCTGATCGTTAAGTACTTATTTTATTTATTTTTGGACTATGCTTTATAATTTAAATGGACTATATCCAATAAATAAAATAGTTACATTTTGATAAATTTCAGTGAAGTTATTTACTATTTGATACAATCAGAGGATATGATTATATGTTTTACATTAAAACACAAGTCAACAATTTTAAGTGAAGTGGAAATTTTTAGAAAAAATAATGAAACCTTGTTCTCCTTATTGTCTATTTTATACAAATATATTTATCAGTAAAATGGTTTGAAAAGTACAGTTCACACTTTACCCAAAGTCAAAACTAGAAGAGATAATGCGCGGTATGATACATGATATGTTACCTACATTTTCTGTCAGTTTGCCATTCCATATGTTAGGCCTTCCTCAAAAAGTAGCCATACAATCTGGAACGCGCCCAATCCATCGCTTTACCGCACTAATAATGGCACAAAGCTGATCGATTTCATCATACAAATTTCTAAGGAAATAAGTCTGAATAAATTTGTGATTAGCATTCACTGTTTTTGAATCTGTAAAATTAACAAATTTTTGATTTACGAGCCACGGTAAAACATTTTCGAATCGTTGATGTTTGTTTATGTGATGTGCACTCGAAAAGAAATTGAAAAAAAAAATAAATAAAAAATACTCGCCCCAAATGATTTCATTGGGAAGGAATTGTTGCACTTTTGTACATTCTGCAGGAAATGCTTCGATTGAGGTTCTTGGCCAGAAGGCAATGATGCCCGTCTCTCTGGTGGCGGTGGCAATTGTGGTAATTTTACCTTTTCGTTCCCACAAAATAGTCCTGGCGGTTCGTGACGAAACCTCAAGGCATTGCAATATTGACAAACAGTACATATTGTTTTGACTTCGACCGATAAATCCGCGTCGTAATTAACTTTTAAATTGTATCTGAACTTCTCGAATTTTGTGAGTAAACTCTAATAGAGCGAGTCTAATTCGACTGTTATTTCGGACTCATAATGCTGGCATTTTTTCAAAAGAAATAAACCTCGAACTAAAATCTAACATAAGAAAAGTAAGCATTCATTTAAAACGGATCGTATGAGTATGAGAGAGAATGGGGCTCTCATACTCAGTGGGAGTGGCCGCATGATTTTGTCGATTTACAACGATATCTTCAAATGTTTGTTGATGTTAAATACAAATTTCGTCAAAATCGTTTCAAATATTTTGTGTTAGTAAAATTTGTCGATTTCATATTTGTTTTAAACGGATTATAGTTTTCTACATACTATGTATGTATTTTTATTTCATTCTAAAATGCAGATTAAGAATCAGCAATTGTGTGATAGGTTTCGTACATGTTTGTATGTAGTGACAGTAGGTAATACGTAATATCTGGTTGGGCCCTGCATTCTCGTTTGGAATCTGCATTCTTCTATTCTCTAGAATGGTTTGTCCACTAGGTACTTTTTGGTTTTTCCGTAAATAAACTTTAAGTTCGACAACCATTCGTGTTGTACGTATTATGTTCTTTACACGAATGGAATACTGTGTAATACCGTATCCGAAGGGCAATTTATTTGCTAAGCTTTTTGATGACAGTTATGCTCTCGGATGTTTGTCAGACGCTCACGATAGGTGGGGCTGTGATAAAAATTTGGACTGGAATTTGAACCTCGAACCTCTTGCTCTGTAGTCCAACGCACTAAGCCACACGCCCACAGTTTGACAGTTAAATAGATTTATATTTTATGTATCTGTCTCTGAAATGGCTAGATAATATTATTGTCCAGTTGATGTTATATTTCTTGTTATATGTGTGATAGCAATATAAATTATTATTAATTTTAATGTTCATTTTAGATTTCTGCGCAGAGAGGCTGATGTGTCCTATGGAGTTAAAGGGCATGATGCAAACTTAATGTGGTTCGTTTACGGATATCCCAAGCCAAAAATGACTTATTATTTCAATGATGTTGTCATCGAATCAGGTGGGCGATTTGACTACAGCTATACACGAAATGGTCAGGCAACATTATTTATAAACAGGTACGTACATTTAAATTGTAACTACGGTCTAGGCTTGAAAACTCTATTGTGATGTCTTTCACTAAGACCTTTAATTTTAACGTTTATATTTTACTAACAGCCCGACCCAGATTCGCGTGGGTGGAATTTCATTTGAATAATGAAGAAAATGAGAAGTGTGCTTATCAAAAAATATTAAGTATGTTTATTATATAATATGTCTCTATCTGCACAGGTTTAGGCTGTGCGTTATCTGTCAGTCAGACCAATTGATAGTTTTCATGAAAGAGCTGTTGCGGGTTTCCATTCCCTTCAATCCCGGGCACGCTGCTTCCACACCAAACGCACTGGCATCCGCGATAGTTTGGTGCTTAAAACGGACGTTCGCTCTTCTTTGTCGTCTGAAACCTGGGGGCTGTGATTCGAAGATCCTCTTTGCTGGAGCATTATTGTCCATTCGCTCGATGTGGCCGAGTCAGTGTAGTCATATTTTGGATTTTTGGAGTACATCCACATCTTGGTACAGCTCATATAGCTCTCTGTTGTATATTTTCCTCTATTCGATCTCCTCGCATACGGGACCTCAAATTCGTCTCTGCTTTCGTTTCGTCTTCCGAGTTAGGTGTTTTGAACTCATTTGTATCACCCAAAAAAAGTGGGTGCTGAGAATTAATCTTAAAATATATTCATTGAATTGTTGGGGCTGATTACACCCCCGATTTAAAAAAAAACTATGTTGAGAGAGTGTATAAAACCATCTGAGCGATTTTCATTAACTCTACGTTTTTTAATTACTGGCAGGAGTTTTGAAGATCTAAAATTTTCAACGAGAGTCTCCGCTCAACCTGCCGTGTCATATACCATGTTTTAAAGGACGATTAGTTAAAGGTGAGGTAAATGGTAAAAATACACATGAAATAAAAGTAAAATAAAGAACATGAATCATTTATTTATATCACAGTTCCCAAGAAAAGAAGAAGAGTGGGAAAAAATCACTCGACATTTTATTACGAATTAGATTTCCCCAATTGCTTGGGGGCTGTGGACCGCAAACAATTGTGCATCTTGTACATAGTGAATCCTGTTTTTATAATTATAAGGGAAACATAAGCTACTGTAAATTCCCAATACAAATTTACATACACCAACGTTGGAACTAAAGTTTGCGACAGAGGAGTAATAGAGTTAGGAAATTTTTTTGAACATCGTATTAAAATACACCACCATCTTTTTAAATACCACCATCTAAAAGCCCTAACAATTACGACTCTAGAGTTCCGTATGTATTTATTAGTGACGAACCGTTTTAAAAATTCAACAGTTCTATACGTATTTATTAGCGACGAAGCGTTTTTGGCTGCGGAAAGAGACGCAAGATTTGAATGTGAAACGGGAATATTTTAATAAAAATCTTTTCGGTGGACGGCAAGGAAAACAAGGAAAGGAATTTAGCATTGTCTGGCATAAGAGTAAATTACACGTACGACTTTAATGAGGGGGATTTAAAAATAAAAATAACAAAAACAAATGTACATAGGTAGAATAAAAACCGAGAATACACACAATGTAGGAAATTGTTCCTTGGGGTCGGAACACAAGGGTGCCAGAGAGTGAATGATCTTCGCCACAGTCACTGTCCTGGGCTCGTCCTTCTATCGTACTTCTAGGTTCGTCTTAGATCGTTCCTGCCACTTCGTTCGTTTTTTTCTCCTGGTTTCTTTTTGTTTATCTTGTCCTCAGTGGAATTTCTTCTCCTGTCTACCTTTTTCCTTGTTTTTCTTTTGTTCTTTGCCAAGCAGAACCTCCGCCACAGTCACTGTCCTGGCCTCATCCTTCGATCGTACTTCTAGGTTCGTCTTAGATCGTTCCTGCCACTTCGTTCGTTTTTTTCTTCTGGTTTCTTTTTGTTTATCTTGTCCTCAGTGGGATTTATTTTCCTGTCTATCTTTTTCCTTGTTTTTCTTTTGTTCTTTGCCAAGCAGAACCTCTCGTCTCTCTTACGACAGATCAAGAAGTGACTTGTCGAAACAAGTCCAACTTCTTCGCACACATTCACGCATTCTCTCACACACATACTCGTTTATAAATCTTAGTGACTGCTTGGGTTCGCATCCACTCTCCTGACCCAAAGTGAAAAAATAGTTATACATAAGTTCTCTTTAAAGAGATTTATAATTCTGGTTTTGCCAAGAAAACAAACAATTGCATTTCAAAATTCAAATTTAATTCATTTCATAAAAAAATAAAAATACTTCATCTTATTTCATTGACATTATTGACATTAAGAAAGAAAAAAAGACATTGTTGTATCGGGAATTCCTGATTAATGGCTTGCATTTCTTGGTGGATGCTTCTCTCTGGTTGACTTTTTGCAGTTGGTTTGTTCTTTGTTGGTTTTAAATTCCACCTGAAAATTTGTTCTCATACAATTTATTTTATTTTTACCAGTTCCAACTGCTATTGTTTTTCACGCAATTTTTCATATGACTTTAGTTTTAAGTCTTTAAGTCGCGTACGACACGCGAACGACCGGCGAACGCCGAGAAATCGATACATTCGGATTATCAGCAACACTTGCACTTACAGGAGTAACACTTTCGAGAGTGCATTACGATGATGCACATGTCTTACGACATTAGTAATGTTTCCACTATCAAATTTCTTCATATTATTACTGATTGTTTGCGTAGTCGCTAGACCCACTTTATAAGAGCTGCATAAGAACAAGTATAGGGTATCATATGATCCATTCCAAATATTTAAATTCAATATTTTTTGTTGTATCTCATTTACGAACTTAATACATAAAAATTTCAATTAATCGATCTTTAAACAGGATGCTCGACCGTGATGTTGGTTGGTACGAAGCAGTTGCAAGCAATGAGCATGGAGAAGCACGTCAAAGAGTAAGACTAGAAATTGCAGAACATCCCAGATTTAAAAAACGTCCCGATGAATTGTACATTATGGCAAGAAAAAGTGGAAGAGTCGAGGCTCATGTCGTCGGCGTACCTTATCCCGAAATAAAATGGTTCAAAGACTGGCAGCCAATCACAGAAACCAGTAGAATAAAGGTAAGAACTATCAGTAAATACTAATCTATGTACATATGTATATCTCATGATAATAAGATTAAGATTTAGATAAGGTGTCTTTACCGGGACTTATGATTTATTGACGTTTGTCCTGTGATACAGGATGTCACATTTGATAGTTTATGAAAATTTTATTCCCGTCTATTGTTAAATATAGGCTAGGTTCACCAATTCGCTTATGAAAAAAAAATTAATTTGGTACCAATTTTGAATTCATTTTACGTTTTTTTTTTGTTATATGGGTATTTAAGTAGGATTTCTTTTAATTCTCTGATTTAGATAGGGTTTATAAATGTGTAATTGCTTTCTTGAAATTTCAAATAATATCTTTTCATAATTACTCTATATTAAAAAATCCGTCCACCGTTTAGGATGTGGTCTCCTGCACAGACAGACAAACAGACGGCATTGCCAAACCCTTTTTTTTCGACTTCTCTATCATAGTAATGGCAAGTTTGACCAAAATCTCGAGTTTGAATCTTTTCACGCATACAATACTTGCTCTATAGTTATAGGTGCAAGTAAAAAGTACAATACATTTATTGTAATGACATACATACATACGTACCTACATGTGTATCTAATATATATATAATATAATAGTGTTCTTCTTCACTGCTTAAATCATCAAAAGCAAATAAACACATATAGAAAGGCCCAATCCGCCTGAAACGGATGGTATGATACTCTATCACCTTTCCTATGCAGCCGTTATAAAGTGGAGGTGGCCGCACGGATTTTTTTTTATCAAATTACAACGATATGTTCGAATGTTTGTTGATGTTTCATGCAAAATTTCACTAAAATTAGTTTTTTAATAAAACGCCCCCAAAGAGTGGGCGGATGGCCAAAATTTAAAAAAAAAACATGAAATTTGTTAAAATTAAAAACAATTCGTAAAATATCGTTACATAACGGATATTTTAATAATGATTCTACTTTTCTCTGCTGTACAATCTAGCTAAAGTTGGCAGTTGGTTAATCACATGTCTTTGCTGAAAGCCATCAAATTTAAAGCTTAACGAAATGTTTGCGTTTTTTGGTTTATTATGCCAAATTGTAGGGTGATCAATATATTGTTATGCTTGATTTTGTCTTTACACAATACTTATAATTTGAATTGGGGTCCCTCGATTGCTGGTGTTTCCTTCAGGTACTGTATTAAAGTTGCAAAATGTTGCGCGTTAAATATCACTTCCCAGTAGTCAAATCAATACGATGACAATGCAAACTCAAATCATTTCACAGTCAAATCAATGCGATGATTATTGAAACTCACTTCACAATGAAAAACCAAAACGCTTATTTAAAGTTAATACCTACTAATAATAATCTCTCTTTAAAATTGGTCTATTGACAATGTTAACAAATTCGTTGCCTTTCAACTATCCCAATTACAATATTTATTTTGATCTTGTTTATTGCTGATCTTGCGTCTGGTATTGATTGTGTGTGGCATAGGATTATTGACTGGTGTACCCACGCGACACCTGAGCTTTGCATACATCCGTAACAATATAGTATTTGTAAGTAGAAGATCTGTACTTTACAAAGAAATTTTTGTATTCACTATTGACATAGCTCTATATTTCATCTCGTTGACTTAGAATTATACATACATAAAATACTTGTTATGTTAAAATTGTGTTGGAGGTGTTAGCAATGCGAGTTAAAACGAGGTCTTTAGTAACATTAAATTCGGTTATTTCTTTAAAGGTTTCCGGAAAAAAAAAACTCCTGTCAAATTTAAATTGACGGTATTGAGAACATTTTCTTCAAAATATCGAAAATTAGTAGTGGAAATGGAGATATAGAGATCAAGAATGTCATTATAAACATTATAAAAATCAAGAATGTCATTTTATAAACAAAGTCCGAATTAGAAGATTGTGTTGAAATTTGTATTTTTAGAATAGAACCTGAACAACATTTTTTACTTATAATATTAATAAAAATTAAATTTTTATCATATTGTTGTGATCCCGATTTATGGGTGAATTACACGCGCTGCGTTATTGAGGGGAGTTAATAATTAAAAAAAGGTAATCTAAATCAAAGAGAAAACAAAACAAACTGGAGATACACTCAAAACGACCCGCACGCGAATGGTAAAAATACGAGAGATGGGGAGCGAAAAAGGGAAACACGACAATGCAGCATATGTCGCTTGCTGCGAATTCCCGACTGCTCAGCTGGGGTGGGTCCTGGATAAGGAAAACTTATGGGTGTGTTCCTTAAGGTCGGAACACAAGGGGTGGCAGGTAATCTTTTTGGGAAATGAAGGTAAAATTACCAAAACCTTTAGAAATAAAAAGCGAAATTGTTGTGGTGATTAAAATAATAAATGAAAATTTATTGTGTGGTTTTCCTGACAGATTGCGAACACGAATTAAAGGCCGCAGACAAGGAAATCAAAATACGAAAAAGAAAATGAAAATTGGGCCACAGAGGGTAGCTCCGGATTCTCACACGGTTCAATTATTGGGGGTGGGTCGCGAACAGTATTTAATCGGAATTGAACCTTCGGTTATAAGATAATCGAAATGGGGCGATACGATAAAATATCCTATACGATCTAAATAACTAAGAATTCTTTTTAAAATACTCTATAAAAAAAACACTTTACTTATCTCTTCTCCTAGGGGCTATGGCTGATTCCCTCTGCTCCTCACTACGCTCCTGGTTGGGGGAGGGTGGATGTTCTCCGCCGCAGTCACTGTCCTAGTCTCCTGAGGGATCTCTTCCCTCGTCTCTGATCCTTCTTCTCTCTTTGTTTTATTCCCTGTGGGATCTCTTCTGCTCCCCTTTTTTTTTGCCAACGCAGAACCTCTCGTCTCTCTATCAGATCAAGAAGTGACTTGTCGCAACAAATCCAGCTTCTTCCACACATTCACGCATTCTCACACACACACACTCATGAGGAGAATTCTGCCGTCTCCAAAGTTATTTTCAACGAACAGTTCCTGGCGCCTGTCTCTCTGGCGGGGAACTGTAGTGGTGTTGGTGGAGACTAAATTCGTTTCGTTCTCTCCGCTGCAGTTGATTTAGCTGCCAGAACAAAGGGAATCACATCCAGAGCTCCTAAATCAGGGTTGATGGTGAAGATGGCAAACAATTCAGCTAGGGTGGGCCTCCTGGCCTTGTACTAAGGGCTGCAGATTATTGGTACGTTGGAGGCCTCATTTCACCTCTTTGTGAAGACGATCTTCATGGCTAGGGTCAGGATGAGTCTCCAGGCGGTCCACTTGGCTTAACCTGCTTTAGACTCGTCCGTCTGGCTCCGGGAGTCCTGCTTTGTCATCCCCTTCAAGCATGTGGGAAAGAGTGAGCACTGAGTTGGAAACCAACCTAGAAGCGCTCAGTTAACCCATAGCTCTTCCGAGAACGATGGGTAAAAAGAAAAGGCAAGGAAAAAAAGGTGGATGGGTGTGAATAGGTAGGATGGAGCGGACAGGACTTTTGTGCGTTTTTTGAACGCAACAATATTTACTCAAAATCGTCTTAATTACATTAAACTCTTTTCCATATTTTATTAACTCTATTAAGCCCCGCCCATAATTTTATTCACATTTCAAAGTAAAATAAAGTCGAATAAATGTTGGCATTTCGTTAACTTTAAAAACAAAATGATGGGTACCCTGTTACATTTATTTTTAATGCGCAGGTAGTAGATACTCCTTTCACTATTTGTAATACCTTCGCTTCCTTCTTTCAGTCAGTTTACTCGAATGAATTTATCAACAGTTTTTTAAATACCTTGGTAATTCAACTAACCCGATAATTCATTATCTGTTCTTTTACTACCTTGGTAATTCAAATAACTCCATATTCACAATATTGTAATCTCTACTGAGGACAGTCTTAGAAGTGGAATCTTACTTTCGTCCTGGCTCGTACGGTTTCTTTTGGATTTCTTAAAAATGAACCACCAACCAAATGGACCACGTGCTAATCGATGCGAGGCACGCATCCAGCATTCTAAATGTGCAAACGTTTAGACGGGCAAATGTCGACTCTGACCATTGTTGCAGTCAAATTCAGAGCTCGACTATCCAACGAGAAGAAGCTGCAAAATGTCCAAACAAAGAAACTCAACGTTGGAAGCCTAAGTACAACTGGAGTAGCTAGAGTATACAGAGAGCATCTGAGTGGGAAAATCTCCGCTGTGCATTCACCTTCCACAAATGCCAACAACCAGTGGAACCAGTACCGCGACATTATCAAAGATGTAGAGACCACCATAGGTTACCAACCACCGCCTATGTAAGAGGAGCCCTTGGAATGATGATGAATGCGTACAGCGAAAAGAGGTTATAGAAAACTCACACCTACGAATGCTGCAGCGGAAAATAAGAGCAGCAAGGGAAGAATATCGAGCCAGAAGAAGGGAGGAGAAAAAGATCCTGCGTAAAAAGAAACGGGCCCGCGAAGATTCCCAGCTCAAGAATATCGAAGAGTCTCACGACAGGAACAACATTCGAATGTTTTTCAGGCCAGCCAAGTAGCTGGCAGTTGGCTTTAAGCTCGGAACGAATTCGTTTCGTTCTCTCCGCTGCAGTTGATTTAGCTGCCAGAACAAAGGGAATCACATCCAGAGTAGCTGGCAGTTGGCTTTAAGCTCGGAACGAAGGCTCTTCGAAATATTGATGGAAACCTAGTCACCGAAGCACAGGGAACAGTAAATGTATTTAAGGAGCTTCTTAATGTGCATCAAAGTGAGAGATTGATACCACAAGAAGAGAACGCACTTGCAGTCAATGAAGAAGCCATCCCCCCTCCTAGTTTTAAAGAGGTTGGCTCAGACATTTTAAACTGAAGAACCTTAAAGCCCCCGGCTCTGGTGGCCTATCAGAAGGCCTTTTCAAACATGGTGGTGATGGTTTGTTAAGGTGCATGTACCAAATCATCAAGCAAGTATAGGTGGATGAAGCCACGCCCGATGACTTGATCATCAGCTCTACATGCCCCATATTCAAGAGAGGTGATCCTAAGTCTTACAAGAACTATTGAAACATATCCCTGCTTAATGTCGCGTATAAGATCCTATCCATTGTACTGCGTAATGTCTGAAACCCTTCTGCAACACATATTCATCGTCTTAAGATCTGCAAGACGATGGCCGACTTCAGCTATTCGGACGTTGGAAAACACGCGGTGCAATATGCGATATACATATGATAAGCAATAAAGCAGAGCAGAAAAATTCTTCATCGAGATTTCGGCCCCGAATGTTATGAGTGGGAATGGAGGAAAAGTCATAACCGCGAGCTCTATGAACTGTACCAAAATGTGGATGTAGTCTAAAAAGCCAAAATACGTCGACTACACTGGCTCGGCCACATGGAGCGAATGGACAATAATGCTCCAGCAAAGAAAATCTTGGACTCACAGCCCCTGGGTTCGAGACGACAAGGAAGACCGAACCTCCGTTTTAAGGACCAAGCTAACGCGGATGCCAGAGCGCTTGTAAGTATGTAAGTATGTTTCTCTAAGCACGGGAATATTCTCTTACTACAGGGGTATCATATTAGATATCAGTAGGTACGTTTATTTCCGAAATCATATTTCTCAAAAATGTATGTGTCTTCTGTGTTCTCTAAACTGTGTAAATGATGTTATCAAATTCTTACGTGAATGTGACATACTAATGTTTGCCGATGATTTTAAAATCTATCCGTCGGGTAGGAAATATAATAATTACCTGAATATGCATCTTCAGAAATCGTATCAATGGTGGTCTAAAAATTACCTTCTTTTAAATATAAATAAATATTCTATTATTTCCTTTTCATGTCGTATCTCTCCACTTGTTAACACCTATTCATTCGAGAGTGAGATTGTTTCTCGAGTTCCTTTTGTAAAGGGCTTAGGTGTATTTTTTGATACTAAATTATGGTTCATAAAACATATTCGCTATATGGTTAATAAGGCTAATAGATCATGTTAAATGATTGGGCGTTATGGCTGTGAATTTTCTAATCCTTATGTCATTGTCTCCATGTGCCATTTGTTCTAACAATCAAGGCTAAAAATCTGTTTGAAATCGCTACAAGGTAGAAGAAGAATTACAAAAGTTGTTTTCGTTCACAACTGGTGAAATTAATATATGTATGTACATAAGTACCTTACGAAATAATAGATTTTTCAGTATAAGCCATTCGCGTACGAATTATGGTCGCTCGTCATCAATAAATGATAGACTTTAATTTTTCAGCTATGTTCCTCATTAAGAAGAAATTTAAGTAATGGTTTTCTACCTTGATTGTTTGCTCCGTTTGTTTCGCTAATTTCTTAATGTTTATATTTTTGTTATTATTATCAATTTTGTTTAGTCTAAGAAAGTTTGACTTAGGTGAGAGCTAAATAAAATAAAGAAATAAAAATGATATTTTGCTTACAGCCAACTTAGCAACTTAACAATTTATTTTCATATCATATTTTTTTCTACTGAAGCGTTTTACACAAATTGCAAACCCCTTTTCTCACAGATGCTCGCTATTTTGTATATTAAGACTATATTGATAACAAAAACACTCCGTATGTGACTGGCCACATTATTATGGAAATTAATGTTATGTGGCTACACAAAAAAGGGGCTTCATTGGAATGAAAACAATTTTTAATGATTAAAAGAACGCTGAAATTAAAAACATAAGCCATCGGTGAAGTGGTAGATTGACATAGATGAATTTTTTTCAATAAAGCTCAAAGTCTGCTCCCCTCTCGCGTCCATGCAGTCGTTGTATTCTTGCTAATATGACCAACGTTTAGTAACTAAATGAAATTTCAGATAGGAAAATAATGCAATGGAAATTTGTTTACGGAGTTGGTTTTCGATAAATGTATACCCTTTTTAAAACAATGCATCTTTTTCAGTTTTACCATCTGCAATTTAGTTGCATGTGTTTTTTCCCAGTGTAGTTAGTAGTTTGAATAAATCTCAAAGCGGTACATACATACATATATACTTCTCCTCTTGTGAACCCTCGTAAAACCACGAAGTGGTTTCCTCAACAGACTTACAAAAAAATGCATATAGTGGTATCTGACCTTTTCGAACGTAAAGTTAAACAATATTGTTAATACTCGTATTTTATGGAAATTAGTTTTTAATTATAATTATATGCATTCGTTACCCTTTTGAAGAACATAATAATATACATAATTTGTCGACAACTTTTGGCAAAAGAGGCGTTCCCAAATATTGAAGCAATAACACGTTTTTCAAAAAAAAACCTGCGCAGTGTGGTTTGAAGACCCTCTTTGCTGGAGCATTATTGTTCATTCGCTCAATTCGAGTCAGTGTGGTCGACGTATTTTCGCTTTTTGGACTACATCCACATTTTGGTACAGTTCATAGAGTTTGCGGTTATGTCTTTCCTCCACTCCCACTTATAACATTCGGAGGTGAAATCTCGATGAAGAATTTTTCTCTCGAAAGTACCCAAAATCTGCTTTCTTGCTTATCGTGTCATATGCGGCTTCAAAGTCAACTTGAAATTCATTGTTCTTTTCCAGGATTTGCTTTAGCGTGAAAATTTGGTCGATCCTCAATCTGCCGGTCCGGAAGTCACATTGGTACGTGCTGATTAGTGTGTTGCAGAAGAGTTTCAGACGTTCACACAGTATATTGGATAGGATCAACATTATACATACAACATAGTTCTTGTAAGACTTAGGATCGCCTCTCTTAAATATGGGGCATGTAGAGCTGATAATCAAGTCATCGGGTATGGCTTCATCCACCTATACTTGCTAGATGATTTGGTGCATGCACCTTAACAAAACATCACCACCATGTTTGAAAAGCCCTTCTGGTAGGCCATCAGAGCCGGAGGCTTCGATGTTCTTCAGTTTAAAATGTCTGAGGCAACCTCTTTAAAACTTGGAGGAGAGATGTCTTCTTTTTTTTAAGTAGCTCCTGGAGAAGCTCCTTAAATACATTTACTATTCCCTGTGCTTCGGTGACTAGGTTTCCTTCACTTGAAGAGCCTGTGTTCCGGGCTTAAAGCCAGGTGCAGCTACTTGGTTTTCCTGAAAAAACAACAGGGTGTTGTTCCTGTCGTGAGACTCTTCGATATCCTTGAGCTGGGAGACTCCACGGGCCCTTTTCACTTTACGCAGGATCTTTTTCTCCTCCCTTCTTCTGGCTCAATACTTTTCCTTTGCTGCTCTTATTTTCTGTTGCAGCATTCGTAGGTGTGAATTTACTATCACCTCTTTTCGATGTACGCATTCATCATCATACCAAGCGCTCCTCTTAGGTGATGGTTGGTAACCTATGATAGTCTCGGCTACCTCTTTAATGATGTCGTGATACTGGGTCCACAGATTGTTGGTATCTGGCAACTCCATTTCTGCTACGGCTTCCAACGTTAAATTTCTTTTTCTGGGCGGCTTGCAGATTCTTCTCATTGGATAGTCGAGCTTTGAATTTGGCTGCAACAAGAAAGTGGTCGGAGTCGACATTTGCCCCTCTAAAAGTTTGCACATTCAGAATGCTTGATGCATGCAGAAGCCGTTGTCTGTTGAGGCTGTTGTCGTGAAGACTGTGTCTTCCTTCTAATCCGCCGAATGTATTTTCCTTACCGATTTTGGTATTGAAATCTCCGAGTATGATTTTGAGATCATACTCCGAACATGCTCCCTAGGCTCCGTCTGGAGGTCATAGAACTCCTCCTTGATAGAGTCTTCAGCTTCGTCGGTAAGGGGCGTGTGCACATATTACGCTAATATTATAAAAAGTGACTTTGATGCGGATCACAGACAGGCGATCGCTGATCGGCGTAAAATCAATTATTATTGACACGACAGTCTTCTGTGGCAGCTGTAATAAATATCGCAGTTTGTCCGTTTTTGCATAGCTGATCTTATCCATCGTATCTTCTTGATCGCGGTAATATCTGCCTTGTACGGCGTAAGGAAGGATTCAAGAACCAGGGGTTTACAGTGTGCGTACGTTCCAGCTGCATACTCATACTCTCAATTCATAGTCCGTTAGATGGTCGATTTACATCCGACACTAGTGTCTCACAACCCCCAACCTGCAGGGCCAGTTCCTTTTGTTTAAACCCCTAGGACGAAGGGCCGGTTGAGAAACCGATGTCAGTAACCCGCTGCAAGGATGAGAACGCTACCGTTGGCCCATTAAATGCTTGTCCGCCACCGTCTCTGTTCTACAAACCTGACTTATTCTTGGAGATCCTTACCAACCAGGGCTCCGAAGATGTCGAAGTAATCAGAGTAAATTGTGCTTTCTGTTTCCGTTTAGAGCTGGTTTGGAGATGTCGAAGTAACCCGAGTAAACTGTGCTTGCTGTTTCCGTTCGGAGCTGTGACGCCACCATTGACCCCATCGATAGGGTTCGTCCGCTGTTGTGTTTATAGTGCTACAATGTCCTCTTGCGCAACACTCGCGCTTATAAGTGCAGCAAGTCGCGTCCATATGGAGATCAACCAGTCCCCAAATTTTAATAACATATGAAAAAATAAATGCAAAAAAAAGCAAAAAATTTATATTTTTATTAAATACCATATTTAATTAGCTATGATTGGTTCCGCTTGATGCCCCCATACTAGTATGGATTATTTTATAAAGGGGTATTTTAAAATGGGGTATCATGTTTGTTGGAAAAACTGATTAAATGGGCATTTTGGTTTTAGCACACTTAACAAAAACACGATTTTCTCGACGACAATGGCTGATTTTTATGTACAAAAAACTTTATCAAATTCTATAAGACGTTTTTCGTCAAAAAGCTTCTAGACCCCTTACATATACATATGTATATGTATGTACATATGGAAATGTAAATTCTTTGTTTTTTACCTCAGATACATGCAAGATTTATAGTTATAGGAACAAATTTGTACGACGCAGTCGTGCTTTATTTATTAAACGTACGTACACGTGCATATGGATTTATTTTAGATTTTCTTATTTACAGATAAACTTTTACGAACCTGATATTTGCGTTCTCACAATCCACGATGGAATTCACAAAGATGAAGGACTATATTCAATTAGCGCAAGAAATGTGGCAGGTTCAATAAGTACATCTGTGATGGTACATATAGAAGACGATGAAGATCAGTATATTTACAAAACATATGGAAGACATCCATACGTGAGATCCAAGCCAGTAGCCTTTACTGAAAAATATGACATCGGTGATGAGTTAGGTCGCGGTACGCAAGGTATAACATATCATGCAGTTGAACGTGCAACTGGAGATAGTTATGCTGCAAAAATAATGCATGGGAGATCCGAACTACGTCCATTCATGCTCAATGAAATCGAAATCATGAACATGTTAAATAATAAAAAGCTAATACGACTCCACGATGCATATGAAATGAATCAAGGTTTTAATCTCATCTTGGAGTTAGCATCTGGTGGGGAATTGGTCAAAGACAATTTGCTCAAGAGAGATTACTATACCGAGAGAGATATAGCTAATTATATTCGTCAGGTGTTGTTAGGATTAGACTACATGCACGATATTGGAGTTGGACACATGGGACTAACGGTAAATAAATAATTTAAACTAATCATCAATGTTTTATATATATATTTATATTCGTTTAGCTTAAAGATCTACTAATTTCGGTACCAGGCGGTGATAATTTGAAAATTTCTGATTTTGGCCTTTCACGAAAAATACATTCTAGTCGCTTAGCTACGTTGGATTTTGGAATGCCGGAATATGTTTCTCCGGAAGTAGTGAATCGGGAAGGAGTCAGCTTTTCACATGACATGTGGTCTGTTGGTATCATCACCTATATTTTATTGTCCGGTTTCAATCCATTTAGGGGAGCAACAGATAGAGAAACATTAACAAAAATACGAGAAGGATACTGGGATTTCAACCAATCTCTATGGAAGGATATAAGTGCAGAGGCAAAGGATTTTATTAAAAGATTATTGGTTTATAATCCAGCAGAAAGATTGGATGTTAAAACAGCGCTAAGGCATCCATGGTTCTTTATGCTTGACCGGAAAGATTATAATGATTATCAGATAAGCTCAGATCGTCTACGCAATTACTATAGAGGGTACTCTGATTGGTACGCGAATGCTTCCTGTCACACTTATTATCGCCGACGGTGCTTGCATGACGCTTTCACTCATCCTTCGGAAATGGTGTACCCACCAGGATACAAATACACTCCAGAAGGTTCCCCTGAACCGGTCCCTGAACCCAAAACGAGATCAACTTGGCAAGATAGTGTATCCAAATATTTACATCCTGATTACGAGTTAGGGCTTATACAGTCGGAGAGCCGGTTTGTATTAATTGAGACTTATAGTGTCATTTAAAAATATTTTTACTACATACATATATAGATACCAATATGGTCCTGATACATACCTTTTGCAACTTAGAGATGTAGGATTTCCAGTTCGACTACGCGAGTACATGAAAGTTGCCCACAGAAGATCTCCTACATTTGCTATGAATGATAGTTTGGATTGGAGTGTAAGTTTATTCATAAACAAAAAAAAAAATACATAAATATGTATATTCAAATACTATATTGTATATATGTACACGTACTGACTAAATCCATTTTAATCTAATATGAACAATGCCTTGGAGTGATTTGTATGAAATGACTTTATTTACAAAATTTGCCAAGCTTAAATACTACTTTACAATACCCATAAATCGTGGGAATAGAATAAATATGAGCATTAAAGTGTGGGAAATAAAAGTGATAAATTTTTTTATCGTCGCCGTGACGCTTTGTCTTTTTTTTTTTTTTTTCACTCAAGCATTGAAAGCCTGAGTGTGGGACTTTAATCTACTAAAACCACCTCTGCCTCAAACCCCGGTTTCCCACGGTACCGCCGTTAGGCATTTCATCACAGGGGGGGTTTTCAGCCGTAGCTGCTTCTCTCTTAGTCTGCATGTCCGGAGGTGTAAGTGCGAATGCACGAAAGTCTGTCTGTAGGTGTGTGTATTATGTACGTATGTATGTTTGCATGCATGTATCATTGTGTCAGGTGTGTATGTCGATTCATGTGCCGCGAGCGTTTGACTGCTTGTATGCGCATTTCGTAGCTCTGGTTGTGTGTATGAGTATGTGTATTTGGATGTGTGTCGGTTCGTTGTGTTCGGTTGATTGGTAGTGTGCGTATGCGTTGGTATATGTATTTGCCGGAGTTTGCAGATTCTTACCGTCGGGTTGCTCGTTCTTCCAGGCGAAGCTGCTGCATTATCATTGCGATAACTTCATTTGCCGTCTCCCAGGCTTCAGACGTCGTTAGCATGAAAGTTATCAGCCCTCTTGGTGTCACCTGTCCACCTATTGCCATTTCGAGTATATCCCTGGCCGTCGAGTATTCGGCATTCCATCAGGATATGCTCTGCATTCTGGGTTTTCCCATCGCAATGGTCATCGTATGGGTCATCCGCATGTTTGTATTTGTAGAGGTACTCCCGGAAGCATCCATGCCCCGAGAGAAATTGCGTTAGGTAGTAGTTTACCTCTCCGTGTCCTCTACTGTTCCACTCCTCTATGTTGGGGATTAATGTGTGGGTCCATCTCCCCTTGGTGGTAGTATCCCATCTATATTGCCACTGTGCCTGGATGGCAGTGCCAGCTATTCTTCTTTGTTCCGGCTCGGTTCCATGTTGTTTGGCTGCCTTTTTGACTTCTAAGTCAATAGGCATTCTGCCCGATATCACGCTTATGGCTTCCGCAGACACAGTTCTAAAAGCGCAGCATACTCTTATCGAAGCGACTCGGTGCTATGCGTTCATATATTTCATGTACGACTTGACTTCCGACGCTGATGCCCACACGGGAGACGCGAACATAAGCATCGACTTGCTCACTGTTGCTAACAGGTTTCTGATTGCCTGCCTGGGTCCTCCTACATTTGGCATTATCCTCGACAGTGCCGCTACTGCCCGGGAGGCTTTTTCACCTGCGTATCTTAGGTGCTCTTTGAAACTGAGCCTGTGGTCCAACAGCATTCCCAGGTATCTAATGTGTGGGCTCGACTCAATGGTCGGCTCGCCAACCTGTATGGTGAAATGTTCTACCCTTTTTCTGCTGCTTATTAGTACTGCTTCTGTTTTTTGGTCCGCCAGTTCTAAGTTTGATGTCTGTAGCCAGGCCCTTACATCTCTGATGGCATGCCCACATTTCTCTGACGTTTCGGTCATCGTTTTTGCCACAACAACTACTGCAATATCGTCCGCGTAGCCAATGATGTGTACTCCGCTCGCCTTTGGTATTCTTAGGATCCCATCGTACATTATGTTCCACAACACTGGGCCAAGCACTGACCCTTGCGGAACTCCTCCAGTAATGTTATATTCCTTTGGCCCTTCTTCTGTGTCGTAGTGAAGGGTTCTGTCTTTGAGGTAGCTGGCGATTATTCTCCTTAGATAGTTAGGTGTCTGCAGGTTGCATAAGGCTCTGCTTATACAGTTCCAGCTGACTGAGTTGAAAGTGTTTTTAATGTCGAGTGTTATGACGGCACAGTACCGCTTTGTCCCTCCTAACCATCTTCTTCCCGCGATTGCTTCACGCGCAATGTTGCACACTGCCTCTATAGCATGTATGGTGCTTCGCTTCTTTCTGAAGCCATACTGTTGGTTGGAGAGCCCGTGGTCTCCTTCAGTGTGTCTCTCGAGTCTTGCTCGTATATTTTCTCCAGAATTTTTCCCATTGTGTCGAGCATGCACAGCAGGCCTGTATGACGACGGCTGGTCAGGTGGCTTGTTACCCTTCGGGATGAGGACTAGCCGCTGCCTTTTCCACTGTAGTGGGAATTCCCCTTCCACTAACCGTGTCGTATACAATTGTGTGAAGATCTCTGGCCTTATCTTGATCGCCTTTTTAAGGACCAGGTTCGGGATTCCGTCCACTCCTGGCGTCTTGTTGATCTTTATCGCTGCTGCAGCTTCTAGGATTTCCTCAGTTGTTACTGGCGGTATTATCTCCGCTTCCGCTAACGTTTCTTGAGAGAGTATCGGGACCTCATCTTTCGCCGGAAATAGAGTGCTAACGATCAAGCGCATCATGTTCGGACATGTCGGTGCAGCTGCCGTAACATGTTTTAGTTTTTTCATAACTAAGTATTTGATACGCACTTCCCCATGGGTTGTGCTGCAGTTCATCTCTCAGTGCCTGAAACGATTCTCGCTTGCTCTTTTTTATCAGTTTACGGAGCTCTTTCCTTTTAGTTTGGAATTGGTCCCGTAGGACCTCGTAGTCTCCTATGTCTCTGCGTTTGGCTCTCTGTTGTCGTCTACGCATTCTGAGGCAATGGAATGCATGGAAGCATCACATCCTCGGGATATGGACCTTGTCGCTTCTTTGGCTTGTTGTTCTGCTGCGTCCGTTGGTGTATCCATAGTTTCCAGCACGTATTCAAGTATCTCATTATCTAAGTTATCTATTTTCCAGCCCAGCTTTTGTACTTTCTCCAGGTGATAGCGGTAGCGGTGCTGGGGTCGATCTTTACCCTCTGTCTCAAAAATGATGGCATGGGTGGTCGCTGTGTGTATACAGGTCTGAGACATGCCATTTTATTTTTCTCGCTTTTGACCTGCTGGCGAATGTCAGGTCGATGATAGAACCTGCCCTACCCTAGGCACTACGTAGTCAAACGTTTCTGATTCAAATTTGACTTAAAAGTAAGGCAATTTTTTTGAGGTAGTGGATTCGAAGGCAAGAAAATTCTCGCTACTAAGTATTTGATACGCACTTCCCCATGGGTTGTGCTGCAGTTCATCTCTCAGTGCCTGAAACGATTCTCGCTTGCTCTTTTTTATCAGTTTACGGAGCTCTTTCCTTTTAGTTTGGAATTGGTCCCGTAGGACCTCGTAGTCTCCTATGTCTCTGCGTTTGGCTCTCTGTTGTCGTCTACGCATTCTGAGGCAATGGAATGCATGGAAGCATCACATCCTCGGGATATGGACCTTGTCGCTTCTTTGGCTTGTTGTTCTGCTGCGTCCGTTGGTGTATCCATAGTTTCCAGCACGTATTCAAGTATCTCATTATCTAAGTTATCTATTTTCCAGCCCAGCTTTTGTACTTCCTCCAGGTGATAGCGGTAGCGGTGCTGGGGTCGATCTTTACCCTCTGTCTCAAAAATGATGGCATGGGTGGTCGCTGTGTGTTTACAGGTCTGAGACATGCCATTTTATTTTTCTCGCTTTTGACCTGCTGGCGAATGTCAGGTCGATGATAGAACCTGCCCTACCCTAGGCACTACGTAGTCAAACGTTTCTGATTCAAATTTGACTTAAAAGTAAGGCAATTTTTTTGAGGTAGTGGATTCGAAGGCAAGAAAATTCTCGCTACCTTTTTGAAAGTTAAATAAAGTGCACAACTGGGTCGTACGTACCTGCACCGTAATGCTATAAGTGTATAATTTTATCAGGATTAAAGTCCAAGTCTTGCTCTTCCCAGTAAAGTAGGCGTGGCATTCCGCGTTTCGATGGAATAACAGTCATAACATTGTAGGAGTTTACGCAATGTTTTGTTTTTATAAAAATGCCCATAAAAAGTGGGCGTGGCCAGATAGGGTGTTTGAGTGAATTATAGAGAATTTTCAGGCCTATTACTTTGCTTAACCCTCTAGTTCCCAAGCAGGCCTCTAGATCGCCTGCACCTACGCACATGTGGCGGTCACACAAATTCTTGTTTCCTATGTATGTTTACAGCAGTTTATCGAAGAATTTTCAAACTTGCATACAGGCAAAACAATTTCCACTTGTATTGCGTAGAACGGGTGCTGATGGCAGTCAATGTTGAAGTTTCGCGAAAAACCTAGGAAATAATTGTTTTGTAATTTTTGCCAAAAAAAAAAATAATAATAAAATACTTTCAGTGCTCGTAGTTCAGTTTAAAAATTACCGGTGAGTAGCTGTGAATGTATTTTTCAGTAAAAGTATTTGTGCGAAGAAAAGGGATGTTTCCCAGGTACCAAAACTGACCAACAAGCTGGACGGTCTGCAGGCAGTCTTGGGATGAAAAGTGTAAAAAAAATCGTAACCAATTAACTACAACAAGTGGTAGTGGAAGGCTCAGAAATTTTTGTTGGATCTGTTTTAGATATCAACCCAAAATCGAACGAGTTCAAGAAGATGTTGTGGAGACAAAAAAAACCTGTTACTTAAAAAGTCTGCTTTAGTATTTCGTGATACGGAGTTAGGAGATGAGTTCAAAGCTCTAGATACTCCATACAAATGCTTCACTTATTTTTTAGACGACGTCAGAGTTGAACACATTGCCTTCGAAGTATTGCCACTTCGAAGTATATTGCAGCCAGGTACACCTGATTTAGGAGCTTCCTCGAATGTGGTCATTCGCCTGTCGCAAATTGTTCCCGATTACAAGAACCACATAATATACTTCGACAATTTTTATACATCATTGCCCTTACTTGTATATTTAAGATCTCGAGGTATTTATTCTTTGAGGACGATTCGCACAAACCGCATTCCTAACTGTAAGCTGCCCTGCGAAAGCGAATTCAGATCGAAAGAGCGCGGATAATCAACTGAATTTTGTAGCTCCGCTTTTGGTGTCGAAATCTCGACTTCTGCATGGAAAGACAACAAAGCTGTTCGATTAGCTTCAACCTATGTAGGTGTATATCCGTTTAAAGATCAAGAAAATGTACAGCCAACAGTTTCAAGATATGAACGATCGAACAAGAAATATATAAATAGACGTCGAATGCCCTCACATATGGGTGGAGTAGACCTCATGGATGGGCTGAGTGGTCGATGTAAAATCCGTTTGAAGACACCAAAATACACAAATCGATTATTTTACCATCTACGCGACCTAGCTATGGTTAATGCCTATATTTTGTTTAGGCGGATTAATAAATCAAATCCACATGACAAAAGTTATCAATTGCCGAACTTCAGAGCGCAGGCTGTACATGTACTGTGCACATTCCAGGAACAGGGATTGCACAAAACTGCTGTCTCTATGAAAACCGCATCAGGTATACCTACTTTCTTGCCGCCCACGGACGTGCGTCACGATGGAGTTGATCATTTTCCACAATTTTTGGCGCGCACTGCGAAAAGGATATGCAAATTTCCTGGCTGTACATCACAAACCCAAATAATGTGCAGAAATGCAATACAAATCTTTTTTTCACGCAGCTGAAGGACTGCTTTTATGCTTTTCACCATAAATAAATTGATTATTCAAGAATTAATTTATATCATTATTTTCCTGGTTCTTTAGATAAAAATATAGAAAAGAAATGAATATACCAACCAAATGTGCAGTTTTCGTTTTTTTTGGACATAGGTTCCCAAGGCTGCCTCTCCCACCTCCTAAAACGCACGCCTACTCATTTTTCCACTTTTCTATCATTTGATTTGAGTTTATCTCTCCAACATTAGTCTCCACTAATTTTTTGAGCCTAAACAAAAATTTGGGAACTAGAGGGTTAAATAATTTTTTCTCAATTTCTAGTAAAAATTTTTAAGAAAAATAAGTTTTATAAAAGTGGGCGTGGCATTCCAAAATTTGGTAAGCCATTATTTTGCACTTGTCTTACAACCTACAAATAATAATTTTTAGCCCAATCACCGCACAAATACCCGAGAAACAGCTGATTTTCAATATTACCGTTATTCGAATTTTTCGTGTAAAACGTGGTATGCCACCTCATAGCATATACCCAAACTAACCCACACATCAAATTTTATCGAAATCGTTAGAGCCGTTTTCGAGAAAATTCATTTTAACTAAAATCGGCATTAAGTAAACTACCCTTAATTTTGAGGTTAGAATGAAAATTCAAATTTCGCCTCAAGGGAATATCCCACAGACCGTATATATGAAGTTTGAACTAAATCCGTCCAGCCGTTTAGGCTGTAGTCGAATATACAGACAGACAGACAGACAGACCGACAGACAGACAGACAGACAGACGGAATTGCCGGACCTACTTTTTTGGACTTCTTCATCATAGTAATGTCAGGTTTGATTAAAATCTCGAGTTCGATTTTTTTCACGATTGCAATACTTGCCCTATAGGTATAGGTGCAAGTAAAAATTTATGTATTGGTTTGCTTTATAATTTGAATGAATTATATGCAATAAATAAAATATTTACATTCTAAATAAATTGCAGTGAAATCTACAATTGGATACAATAAGAGGATATGATTATTTAATCAATACAATACAATTTAAATACATCTCCAAAGTTGTAAGTGAAGTAGAAATTTTTAGAAAAAAATAAAGATACATATTTTTCAGTAAGATCCTTTGACAAGCACAGTCCACACTTTATCCAAAGTCAAAACTGGAAGTGAGGATCCGAGGTGTGACACTTGAAATCTCACCTACCTTTTCATTCAGTTTGCCATTCCCTTCCATTTGTTAGGCCTTCCCTAAAAAGTAGGCCTAGAATTTTAATTGAAACTGATCTTTCTGACCATTACGCCATTTTATACCCCACTAAAAGCTTGTGGGCGCCGTGGCTCAGTGGTTAGTGCGTTGGACTGTGGAGCAAGGGGCTCGAGGTTCGAGTCTCAGTCGGAACACCTAAAAAGTTTTTCACGCCCCCACCTCTCGCGAGCGTCTGACAAACATCCAAGAGTAAAAATGTCCTGAGAAAGCTTCTCAAATAACAAATTGCCATTCGGACACGGCAATAAACAGTAGGCCCCTTCCATTCGCGTAAAGAATATAACACGCACAACAAGAATGGTTGTGAGAAGCTAGGCCCTGGGTCCCATCGACCTGTTGCGCCAAGTATTTATTTATTTAAAGGCTTGTAAAATAAAGAAGCATCATTAGTAATCATTAATCAACAAAAGGTTAACGAACTAATAAAAAATAAAGTGCACGACTGGGTCGTACGTACTTGCACCGTAATGCTATAAGTGTATAATATTATCAGGATTAAAGTACAAGTCTTGCTCTTCCTAGTAAAGTAGACGTGGCATTCCGCGTTTCGATGGAATAATAGTCATAACATTGTAGGATTTACTCAATGTTTTGTTTTTAAAAAAAACCTTTAAAAAGTGGGCGTGGCCAGATAAGGTGCTTGAGTGAATTATAGAAAATTTTAACGCCTATTACTTTGCTTAAATAATTTTTTTCAATTTCTAGTAAAAATTTTGAAAAAAAAAGGTTTATAAAAGTGGGCGTGGCAATTCCAAAATTTGGTACGCCATTATTTTGCACTTGTCTTATAACCTATAAATATTAATTTTTAGCCCAATCGCCGAACAAATACCCGAGAAACAGCTGATTTTCAATATTACCGTTATTCGAATTTTTCGTGAAAAACGTGGTATGCCACCTCATAACATATGCCCAAACTAACGCACACATCAAAGAAGAGAAAATCCATTTTAACTGAAATCGGCCTTAAGTAAACTACCCTTAATTTTGAGGTTAGAATGAAAGTTCAAATTTTACCTCTAGGGAATATCCCACAGACCCTATATATGAAGTTTGAAGTAAATCCGTCCAGCCGTTTAGGCTGTAGTCGAATATACAGACAGACAGACAGACTGACAGACAGACAGACAGACAGATTTTGGAATTGCAAAGCCCACTTATATAAATTTTTTTTTTTCAAAATTTTAACTAGAAATGGAGAAAAAATTATTTAAACAAAGTAATAGGCGTTACAATTTTCTATAATTCACTCAAACACCTTATCTGGCCACTCCCACTTTTTAAAGGTGTTTTTTTAAAAACAAGACATTGAGTAAACTCGTACAATTTTATGACTATTATTCCATCGAAACGCGGAATGCCACGCCTACTTTACTGGGAAGAGCAAGACTTGGACTTTAATCCGGATAAAATTATACACTTATATCATTACGGTGCAAGTAAGTACGTACGACCCAGTCGTGGACTTTATTTTCCGAGGATAGGTGAAAATCTTCTATAACACACTATAGTAGTGTAGCTCATAGTAGTGTCAGATTTCTACTGACTAAAAACACCACCCTTCGATATACATACATATATATGTATATTGTTAAATACTGCAACTAAGATAAAACTTATCAAGCAATTTTTTTATAGCGATATAATAACTTTTGGCAGGTTACTTTTCAATGAAAGATCCTGCATGTCCCGTAATTTAAAATAAAAAAATACTTTGCGCAACAGGTCGATGGGACCTAAGGCCTAGCTTCTCACAACCATTCGTGTTGTGCGTGTTATATTCTTTACACGAATGGAAGGGGCCTACTCTTTAATGCCGGGTCCGAAGGGCAATTTGTTATTTGAGAAGCTTTCTCGAGACAGTTGTACTCTCGGATGTTTGTCAGACGCTCACGAGAGGGGGACCGTGAAAAACTTTTAGGTGTTCTCCGACTGGGACTCGAACCTCGAACCCCTTGCTCCATAGTCCAACGCACTAACCACTGAGCCACGGCGCCCACGTAATTTAGATGCGGTTAATCCTTATCGCGCCAAGTCGAAAGGTTTCGTTCTTTGTAGTCGGCGCAATAAATTGCTCTCATCCATAATTTGTAGGACTGTATTGTTGATATGTCCGATTAGACGATTTTTATGCTTTCGTGCGAAGTCTCTAGTTTCAGTTTCGATTGTACTAATTCCGTGATCTCTATGAAAATCGTCGTTTCTACTATACCACGGTGCTTGGACAATTTCTCTAAGCACTTTATTTTGAAATGTTTTTATAATGTTGGCATTTGTTTTCTGGGTACAACCCCAAAGTTGTATACCGTAGGTCCACACCGGTTTTAGCACTTGCTTGTATAAAGGCAGTTTGTTCTCGGTACTCAGCTGGGAATGTTCTCCAAGTAACCAATAGATTTCCCTATATTTGATTTCAAGCTCCTTACGTTTCATTTTCACGTTTTACGTTTTCACGTGCGAATTTCAATTTTGCGTCGAGTGTCATTCCCAGGTATTTGACTTCGTTCGCAAAAGGAATTCGGGCCAAGTTTAGGTAGATTGGCAAGTCAATAGTTTTCTTATATGTCAAATTCACGTAAACAGATTTAGTTTCGTTGAGGGCGATCCGCCAGTCCCTCGTCCATTTATTTACTTTATTCACTGCGTTTTGCAGTTTTGCAGTCGTTTCTTTGATTGGTTGATCTACTGATAGGATAGCGGTGTCATCAGCAAACGTAGCAAGGATAGTGCCATCTTCTTTCGGTATATCACGGGTATATAAAAGATAGAGAAGCGGCATAAGGACGCTTCCTTGCGGTACGCTGGCTGGCCGGAAGAGGCTATTACCGAGATACGATTCTAGAATATCGTATAGCCATACGGTAAGAACTTGTCTTAATTTGTATTTTATCCTTCGTGCCACACCTTATCAAAGGCTTGCGGGACGTCAAAAAATATGCTTGAGTATATCTTTTTTTTTTCGAGTGTTTTCTCGATTACGTCAGTAATTCTGTGCACCTGGCCAATTGTCGAATGCTTACTTCTGAACCCAAATGGATGGTCAGGGGTAAGATTATTGTCTTCTATAACGGGTTGTATACGCCTTAGTAATATCCTCTCAAAGATTTTGGATATGACTCGAAGAAGCGAAATTGGTCTGTACGACTTTACCTCATTTGGCGGTTTTCCTGGTTTTAAAACCATTATGACTTCCGCAACTTTTCATTGGCTCAGCACGTGTTTTAATCTGAGCGCAGCATTTATAATATGGAGAAGTTTAATTAATGCTTTTCTAGGTAGACCTTTGAGAACTTCAAATCATACCCAGGAGCTTTCTTAAGTTTTAGGACCTCGATCTCGTGTTTTAGTTAGCTTAGCGTTGCACTTGTGAGTATTTAATCGTTAGATAGTAAATCCGTCCGATTGTTATTGTCGTAGACCTCTTGCCCATCATACGGTTAAAATTTTCTTCCAGATAAGCGGCAAAAACTTCCGCTTTTTCTTTATCTTCCCTTGCCCATTCATTTTGGATTATTTTAATTCGCGGGAACTTTGGGCCTTTTGGTGCACTTTGAAGCTTTCAAGAGTGAATAATTCGAACCTTTTTTCGCTGTTAAACTTTGAAGGTAGGAGCTTATGCCACGATTCTTATAATCCTTTATAGTCTCCTTCCATAAATTGCACAAAAAATTAAAATGTGCTTTATGTTGCGGAGCACGGCTCTGTTGCCATTTTTTACGCGCTTTTCTTTTTTCTTTGGCCAATTCTTTTATTTCCGAAGGATATCGTAAACCGTATTTGCTCGGCGTTTTTTTTGGTTTGGGCGTATTATTTCTGGAAGCGTACTGTACGATTCTAACGAAGCGATAAACTTCAATTTCGAGTTCATAGGGCGCGTAAGTGAAACGCTCAGTTCAATATTATATTTAATTTCGTTCTCAAACCCTTCCCTGTTAGTTGTTCTACCAGTTAATCTCGCTAGCTCTGGGTTATGGATGAGTTTTTCGCTCAAAGTCAGAATAACTGGACTATGATCAGACGACAGATCAAACCTCTCTTCAACTTTTATGTTGTTGGTAGATACTCCTTTCACAACGAAGAAATCGATGAGGTTAGGTATTTTCAAAATATCAGCTGGCCAGTAAGTCGGTTTTCCCTTCGAGTGAAAATCACAACTGTACTCCATACCTGCCTCATAAAGCATTCTACCTTTTTGCGAGATATATCTAGAGCCCCAGAACGTATGTTTCGCGTTAAAATCGCCATCAATATTGAAATTAGGTTTTAGCGATCTAAACAAGTAAGTAAAATTACATTTTTTCTAGCGCGGAACGGGGTAGGCAGTAGATAGATGAGATATTAAGTACACGCTGGGTATTTTTTACTCGAATCGTGCACAGTTGCAAAGTATCAAGCTCTATCTTCATGTTTTCGGATTGTTCGATGCAGGCTTTAATAAATAAGGATGATCTACCTCTCGCTTTTCCCGCAGGGTGACAAGCATGGAAATCATTATAGCCTTTCATTTTTAATTGCTGAAACGTGAAACGTGAGTTTCAGAAATCAAGCAAATGTCAATATCTTTTTCGCGCATGAATATTTCCAATTCGTCAAGTTTTTGTAAAAATCCGTTTGCATTCCAAGTGCATATTTTTAACATTCGTTTTTCATTCATATTTTATTTGAAGTACGCGTTTTCTGTGAATTATTTTCGAGCTTAACCAATCTATCGAGAATAGCTTTATTTATTTTGTTTTAGCTACTTCACATTCTCTATAGTTTGCTGGGTGCTTTCCCCTACAGTTAGCACAGGTTGCGGAAGTTTGACTGTTTACTCCACAGTCTTGGGAGAGGTGATTTCCGGCGCGTTTCACACATCGTGGTTTTTTTTTTGCAATACATTTGCGTATGGTTAAATTCTCGGCAACGTTTGCACTGTGAAATTAAGTCTGTGCCTCACCAGTGTGGGCTTATCTATTTCCGTCTGTAGCTTTTTCTGTGTGCTATTTATTGATTATAGCAAGGCCTTCGATACTCTGACCTACGAAAAGCTATTGGGAAGTGTTAGTAGTAATCGCTTCAGTACTGGCTAACTGGCTTAGGAGCTAACAAAGATAAGCTATAGAAAGATAAACGTGAAGGAGTCTGATATAGTCAGCTAGGGAAAATCAAGGGAATATGGTGTACGATGACATTGATACCGTAGTAAAACACAAGCACTTTCATTAACATTATCATCAAGGGTTTTCGGTTTGCGGTCTTCGAAATAATTCATTACACCCTGAATGATAGACTTGCACAATACATGATTGACACCAAAATAGTCACATGTTATGAAAATAAATACCTACGTAACTTCTTTTGTAAATTTCCGGCCCTGGAAAGGTAGCACGCCATAGGAAAATTCTTCGTGACTTTCGTCAAGATAGTTAAAAATAGGATTCGGAAACTATTTGAACTCCACGGGCTCGGTCTAAAGCGTCGGTATGAAATAACTTAACTCCTAACTTAAAATTTAAGTCCCAAAAAGATGGACAAACGGACGGGCGACTAGACATGTCTAATTTATTCTCCCTGAGACTGATCATGAATATATATATAAGTATGTTTTATATGGACTATCTCGATTATTTCTCCAAAACCCAAACTTGAGTACTTTAATGTCTAATGAGTTGAAATTATAGTGCGGAGAAAGATCCAATAAGATCCAGGATACAAGTCATATTGTGTTAAATTCCGTTTCAATCAACCCAGGAGTATTTATATAATACTAATTCGGTCCTCTCGAATTTTTCTATTTGTGGTTTACAGTACAGTCCTGAACCTGCCTTGTTTTGCTAATTTGCATACGTCTAAATATCTCACACTTTTTGGTGCACACTACTATATTGTTAAGATTTCTTAATTTTGTCCAATTTTTTCTTAAATCGAGATTTGCTTAACTTAAGATTGTTTTGATAACATCACATTTATGTAATTTCCGATAACAATCAGCACAGAACTCCTGTAGCTGATTATATTTATTTATTTTATCAATTAGACATTTTCTAACAGACTAAGATAACAAACAGTTACATCTATTTTGAATAGCTAATAATGTTAAAATTTTAGACTTACAATTAACAAAGGAGTCTATATTACATATTACAAACTATGTAAGTTAATTTCTTTAATGAAACCATTGCGGCCATAGTTTGTGCGATGAAAATCGCTCATGAAATTTACAAATCGAAATGGTTATATTCTACAATCAGAAAGGCAAAGAATGCAATTGAATTTTTTTTACAGAGTTTGTTTTCGACATACATATGTACATATGTATAGGGTCATTCATTTTTCGGTTTCGAAAGTAAAGTTAAATAAAACACACACAGCGATACATTTTTGATGAAAATTTTAATTTATTATAAAGTTTGGACATTCATTATAAAGTTTGCCATTAAGTGTGAAAAACAATATCATTCAAATAATCGCTCCGGGAAGATTCGCAGCATGCGATTCTTTTGAGGCAATTTTATCACTTTTTCGCCCATTTCGAGCGGTATCTCGGCCATAACTTGAGTAATGTTAATTTTTAATGCTTCTAGAGTTCGGAGATTATTCGCGTAGACACGGTCCTTTGTAGTAAATTTTCATAATTTAACGCGTTCTTTACGTTGTTAAGCGATCCATTGTCGTAAATTGCAAAAATTCAACTAATATTACATATGACACTTCAAATGACAACCGAGTTTGGCAGGTGTCAAATGCCAGTGCTACCAACCTAAAACCACGAAATAAATGATGTTTATGTACGTACACCCTTTTTTATAACTATCCAACGTCGAAAATGTCCCCAGGCACATATATTCCGTATATGTATATGTAGCTATGCAGTATCGAATGGTCGATTCGAAACTGAGTCGAGCAGGTAGTTGCACGCACTGAGTCGACAGATTGACTCCAAATTGATTGGAAATGTAGTTGAACTGACAGATAAGCACTACCAATTGCATGCCAACCTAATGGAAATAAAACAAATTAGTTTTTTGTTTTTTGCAAAAGACCTGCCTTTGGTATGGATATATGTATTCCCATTAATTTTTTATGCTGGGTGGGGTGTGAGTATTAAAAGACGAAATTGAGCCCGTACTCAGTAACAGTGTGAAGATTTCTACCCACTAACCTCTTCTCCCTTTTTCCCATATACCTTGCGGTACCGCCTTCTTGGCATTTTATTGCAATCAGTAATTTGTCTTTCATGACTTATGACAGTCTTTATCTTCATATGGTCGGAAGACGCCTTCGAGATATTGAGCAAACAAATTCAAGTTACCTTCTCTGTTTTTAACTTTTCTTCCAGTACTTGTTTTTGGCATAAAAATCTCCACCCGGATAAACCTATTGTGAAATATTCGAAAGAGGACTAAAAAGTCATTTTTCTTAAGGTTGTAGCTAGGAGAACAGTAGATTTATGCAACTGATATTATTTGTCCACTTTTCATTTTTATATTTATATATATTTTTTGTATCACAAATGATTGGAATTTGGCTTCCATATGGTGATCGATTGTATTCTTTACTATAACTGCAGCTCCGCAGTTTGCCAAATTATGGCGATAAAGGGAGTGATAAAGTTCGTACCTTTGCAGTTTAAAGTTTGTTTGGTTTTCGAAGCGTGTCTTTGAGACAAGACATATATTTTTTTGCTTCATGTCAAGAATTACTCGAATTTCTTCTTCCCGATTCTCGTTAGCATTAGCATTCCATTCCAGGATTTTTAAATTATCCATCATGCATTTTTATTGCTGTGTTTTCTTTCAAGGAACAGGATTGTTTCTTTCTATTGCTTTTTTCCATACCTTCCATTCTATTCAGAATTTTTGCACGAAAGTTTCCGTACTAGCATTCGACTTTGTTTTAGTTGTCATAATTGTCTTTTTTACATTTTTTTATCCAGCCTGTGCATATGTCAATAATACCCGCTCCTGTTTGTGGTCTTAAGACTTGTTTTATAATGTTTTTTAACTTTGGGTACTCTTTTCGGGCTTTATGGCTTTTGGTCCGTCCATTTTTAAATTTTTGGTTTATGTTTTTTATCTTTTGGCAGAATCTGTTTTGCCTCTATAGTTAGCTGAATGCTTTTTGTTCCGATTGGCACATTTTGCTGGTTCGTCTTTTTTCCTCATACAATCTTTGGTATGGTGATTTCCTGCACACTTAACACATCTTGGGTTAGAGCTGCAGTATTTGTGTATGTCCATACTTCTGCACTGAGGAACACGTTTTAATTTCCTTATGGCATGAATTTCTACCTTCATTCCAAGAATATCATTGATTTCATATATCTTTTTGATATTTTCGTCGTGCTGAAAAGTAAGCATAGACATTGGAAGCGGCACTTCGGTTTTAAATTTAAGCATATTGACAGCTTCCAATATCTTTAAGTTTTTCTTTCTGAAGTCTGTAACTTTACTCTCTGGTGAGCATGAGAAGTATAGTTTATTTACAACAATCTTAAGTGTCCTGTTTATTTTCACAGGAGTACCTTGCACTTTTTTTTAAGTTGGGTTAGTAACCTTGTTGGGTGCTATAGCTCAGTGATTAGTGCGTTGGACTATGGAGAAAGATGTTTAAGGTTCGAATTCCAGCCAAAATACTTAAAAAATGTTTCACGACCCCACCTCTTGCGAGCGTCTGACAAACATCCAAAAGTATAACTGTCATGAAAAAGCTTCTCAAATAACAAATTGCTCTTTGGACACGGCATTAAACAGTAGAACCCTTCCATTCGAGCAAGGAATATAACACGCACAACCTCACAATGGTTGTGAGGAGCTAAGTCCAGGGTCTCATCGACCTGTTGTGCCAAATATATGTTTTTTGTATATTAGTAAGCTTCTTCAGCTACATTAATTTTAATGTCATTATCATTAATTAATTTTGTGTGACCTTTAATTTTATTTTCCTCCAGTAGCTTAGTTAAGCTTGTGGCTCTAAAAAAAATCTATTTATCGACTCATACACAGGGCGACTTTCACAAGATCAATTTTTAGAAAAATAACAAAGCAAAATTACTTCTCCGCTCCTTACTTGTGCAGTATGGCCAGAACTGCTGTACACGATTTCTTTGAAAAATAGTAGGTTAAACTTGTCACATCTCCGGTTTTTCCGATGCTGATGATTTGTTTTTATTACTAATCATAATATTACTGATATCGTAATAAAATCAAGTGTCTGAGTATTGCGGAGATATTGGTTACATTTCATATTCCTGTTGAAACTTTGGGTCGGGTTACGCCTTCCAGGAAAGCGAGCGAAAAAAAACCTTTGTGCAGTTCTTACTTTTGAAATGCCCTCGTTTCGGAATTCTATCAAGCGTTTCGTACTTCAAAGTGATTTCTTTTCTTGTAGTCATTTTATCATCAAAAAGAATGTAAATAAGATACATGTTGGATAGATAAAACTTAACAGTTTCTCTCATAGTTTAATAATTTTGTAATTATGCTGTTATAGTTGGATTCTGTTACTCCTCATGCATTAACTTTATTTTTAAAACTTATTTATTTCCGTCAAGTTATGTACCAATTAACATCAATAAGAACATACGGAGAAGCTTCGAAAAAATAATTATCCTGATCTATTAAGATGCTACAACTTGAAATAATTTTGTTCAGTTAATCTTGAAGATGCACTCGGGCAACATCTTCGTAAGTAAATCCTATCTTAATGTTAAGTGGTTCATAATTCATGCAGTTGAGAGTTAGCGACGTCAGCGTCAGAAGATGAGTATGAGGACCTAGAAAACCTTTGCTGTAGTATTCAATTGTTACAGCAAAAGGTAAACGAAATCAAGGCGAAACAGAAGGTCAGGAGGCAAGCGGAACGAGCAGAAGAGCTGCAGCGGCAGCAGCTGAAAGAACAAGAACAACAACAAGAACAACAACAACAGCAACAACAACAACAACAACAACAACAACAACAACAACAACAGCAACAACAACAACAACAACAACAACAAGGACAACAGCTGCAGCAACAACAGAAGCCCCAAAAGAAAGAGCGCAGCAGCAAAAACAACAGCTGCCAAAACAATAGCAGCAGAATACGCAGCAGCCAAGGCAACAACAGCAACAGAAGAAAACTAAGCAACGATTTTCACCAATCAACACCTACAAGATGTATGTCGACCATAGGTAATAAGCTTACTATAGTTAGATTTTTTAACGAAATACACGCTTTCCAGTGTGAAACATTAGAAGCAAGATTAAAAATTTATTAAGGGACTCGACGACGGAGTTCTTCTCCTTCACCCCGAAAGGGAAGAAGCTATAGACGGTGTTTCTGAAAGGGTTGGAACTGTCCACCGAACCGAAGGAGTTGCTAAAGAGTAAACAGTACGACGTGTTCGAGTTCGTAGGGGTCAAGCCAATTACCAAAGCTAAAGCGAAGAGGGAGAACCGGAAGTTACCGTTCTTTTCGGTACAACTGCAACCCAGTCAATGCTCACCTGTGGCTGCCCGGTGTGGTTCAACGTAAGAGCAAGCTTGATAGAAAGGATTCGGGTGTTTGAGAGGGCTTGTCTTCGGGCTTGCCTTCATTTATACAGAACACCAGAGTCCGAGTACAAAAAATTCTACTCCAATGGGGTCCTTTATAACATGGCGAATTTAATCAGAGTGGACAATTTCCTGGTGAAGTTGATGCGTTCCTAAATTTCGAAAGGCAAGGTCTGATACAAGATAGAACGGGTACGCCGTTAATCTACCACGTCGCTAGAAAAGCTGTGGATAGGCGACTCAACTACGACCGAGGCGTAGCACAGACAACTGAGGATCGTCTCCGGTTCAGTAGGTCGGGGTGAGATACTAAACATATAGAACGGCAGCACCAAAAGTTTTAGTGGCTTTACGAAGGATAAATTCTATCGTAACGGCAAGCTGGCCATTTTATTTATTTTTTTATATTTAGCCAGCCCGGCTTACATAGTTTTAAGGTAGTCGTAAGTGTGATTGTCGTAGGTAATAAGCTTTTATGTATATATGTATTTAAAAAAAAAAAAAAAAAACAGCTGTCGGCTAGAAAAAAAAACGTTATTAAATACGTTCTTAGCATAAGTAGGCTAAGTAGAGTAAGATTTATTTTAAGGTACTAAAAATAAAATTACTAAAAATTACTAAAAATAAAATTAAATAAAATTAGAATTAAGTAAATAAATAAAAACATGAATTAATAATTAATTATTTAATTAGGTTACGTCGAAAGACATAGATTAAGAATTAAGTTTAGCTTAGAGTGCCCGCATGAGGCCAGAAGTTAGTCATAACATAGTTAAGTTAGTTAAGCTAGTTTTAAACACTTTTGTCTACCATGTAAGAATTAATGAATTAACTAATAAAAATGGATTTAAAAAGAAAAATAAGTGCACGACTGGGTCTTGCACTTGCACCGTAATGCTATAAGTGCAAAATTTTATCAGGACTGAGGTCCAAGTCTTGTTCTTCCCGGTAAAGTAGGCGTGGCATTCCGCGTTTCGATGGAATAATGGTCATAACATTGTAGGAATTTACTCAATGTTTTGTTTTCATAACAACGCCCTTAAAAAGTGGACGTGGCCAGATAGAGTGTTTGAGTGAATTATAGAAAATTTGAAAGTCTATTCAATTTCTAGCAAAAATTTAAAAAAAAAACGTTTTTTAAAAGTTGGCGTGGCAATTCCAAAATTTGGTACGCCATTATTTTACACTTGCCTTATAACCTACAAATAATAATTTTTAGCCCAAACGCCGAACAAGTACCCGAGAAACTGCTGATTTTGAATATTACCATTATTCGAATTTCGCGAAAAACGTGGTATGCCACCTCATAGCATATTCCCAAACTAACCCACATATCAAATTTTATCGAAATCGTTAGAGCCGTTTTCGAGAAAATCCGTTTAAACTGAAATCGGCCCTAAGTAAACTACCCTTCATTTTGACGTTAGAATGAAAGTTACAATTTCGTCTCTAGGGATTATCCCACAGACCACAGATATGAAGTTTGAAGCAAATCCGTCCAGCCGTTCAGGCTGCAGTCGCATATACAGACAGACAGACAGACAGACGGAATTGCCGGACCTACTTTTTTGGACTTCTCCATCATAGTAATGTCAAGGTTGATTAAAATCTCGAGTTCGATTTTTTTCACGAAACCAATACTTGCCCTACATATATTCATATGTAGGTGCAAGTAAAAACGAGCGACCTCATGACGAAAATCACTTAGTGTATTTATAACTGAACCGGAAATTCGATATTTTTTAATAATTTCCATGATGGAATGACAAATCTTACAGAATATTTTGACAGCTGTGTGTCATTGATAACTTTGGCATAGGAACATAAAGATTGAAAAGAGTTTCAGTGCTATCTGGTCACCCTATATAATATATATATACAATCCTATGTGCTTTTTTTTCCTCATAAACTTTAGATATGTGTCAATGTCTAAGTATGCTCTGTCTAACAAAGTGTAGAAATAAGTATTTTCACCACTGTACATATGTATGTACATCTCTTTATTACACATTTATAAGTATTCATAAATATATATTTCTGCTATAACACTAATTTCTCTTTTTAAATTGTAGTTACCTGTTATAAGAGAAAGAAGGCGTTTCACGGATGTAATGGATGAGGAGATTGATGATGAGCGAAAAAGTAGAATTGGTTCTTACAGCATAAATGAATCTTATTCCATCCGAAGATTGAGGACAGAACTGGGACCGAGACTTGACCAGTACGCCGAGGCTGATGTACTAATCGAAAGTCAAAGGGAGGGATACCCGCCATTTTTCAGAGAAAAGCCGCAAACCCTAGCGATTACAGAAAATAAACCAGCTTATATGCATTGCTTTGCTGTTGGAGATCCAAAACCTTGTGTGCAGTGGTTTAAAAATGATTTAGTTTTAACAGAAAATATGCGCATAAAAACCGTCATTGACAGTGATGGACGATCAATTTTAAAATTTGACCCAGCCAGCAGTTTTGATATTGGAATTTACAAGGCAGTTGCCAGAAATAAGGTCGGACAAACGGTGGCTCGTTGCCGAGTGGTCATTGCAACTTTACCGAACGCTCCAGATTCTCCTGAAGTATCTGCAATAAGTGGTACAGAAGTTCTACTACGATGGAAGCAGCCACGGTATGATGGTAACTCGGCTGTTCTTTGTTACAGCTTGCAATATAAACCAATTGCAAATGACCAATGGACTACTATTGCTGACAACATTGACCATGAATTCTATTTAGTGCATGGGCTTCAACCGAATGAAATTTACCAATTTAGACTTGCGTCTAAGAACAATATTGGTTGGAGTGAAATGGGTATACCAACAAATGCAAAAACCTCTGCAGGTGATGCTCCAAAAATAACTATAACCAAAGCAATGAAGCACTTGCAGGAACTAACCGAAAGTGGTCATGAAATTATTTTCGAAGAAAAGAAAGTTCATGTAGATTATCAACTGGAACGTGAACCTCTTAGTTGGATAACGGACTCGGACATTAGTGAAAAATATAGTTTTATATCTGAAATCCACCGAGGTAAATTTAGTACAGTTGTGAAAGGTATTCAAAAATCAACAAACGCTATGATTGTTGCAAAAATATTTGAAGTAAATGACAACAACGAAGGTTCGATTCAAAATGAATTCGAACATTTAAGGACTCTTCGACACGAACGAATCACATCCCTTTTTGCTGCATATAGCCCTCCAACTTTACCAATAAGAATATTTATAATGGAAAAACTTCAAGGTGCTGACATTTTGAATTATTTTAGTAGTAGACATGAATACACCGAACAAATGGTAGCGAGTGTAATAACACAACTTTTAGATGCATTGCAATATCTCCATTGGCGAGGATTTTGCCACCTCGATATTCAACCGGATAACATAGTTATGTCTACAGTGCGTTCCGTACAGATTAAACTAGTTGATTTTGGATCATCTAGGAAAATAACTAAACAAGGTTCTGTAGTTCCTATTTGTGGGGCTCTTGATTATCAATCTCCAGAAATGATAAACGAAGAAGTTATTTTACCTCAAAGCGATATTTGGTCAGTTGGAGTAATAACTTACATACTTTTATCCGGTTCAAGTCCATTTAGAGGAAATGATGAAACGGAAACAAAACAGAACATATCATTTGTACGTTATCGTTTCGAGAATCTTTACAGTGAAGTCACTCCAGAAGCAACACGTTTCATAATGTTCCTATTTAAGAGAAATCCAAGGTATGTGAATATAATATCTACATATATGTCCCACGCCATTTAACTCGACTATAGAAAATAGAAACTAAATTTAGAGTTTAACAAGAATTTAGCGAAATCTTGGGAGCTGCAGAGTCAAACATATCTTAAAACTTTTGTAACAAGAACATTTCGCTGCTTTTTTCCTAATATATAATTAATATATAAATATATGACTATAAATATAAATTATATTGTTTTATCACTTTCAGCAAACGTCCATATTGTGAGGAATGTCTCGAGCACAGGTGGTTGGCTGCTTCGGATTATATGAATAAAAAAAGGGAGAGATCCGTATTTCTTGGAAATAGACTAAAGGTATACTTAAAACAATTTGATATGATCCTATATAACTTGATAATTTTGTAGGAATTTTCTGATGCATACCACACGGAAAAAGACGCAGAAGCATCTTCTTCTGAGAACCTTTCTAGCTCATTGGGTAATGGGCCTACACCTAGGCAGCTATTGAGATCTAATAGTATCCAAGATGAACTAATGACCAACTTTTAGATCTTAAATTGAATATTTCGTGCGTTTAATATTATTGCTGTTTTGACATTGACATATTAGTCAACCAAATGTATATAAATATTCACATTCATTTAGTTGATACCGAATTCAAATTAATTGAATAAAACGATTTAATTTAAAATTGGGAGAACCACTCTGTTTAATTTTCTTGATCTGAAAATTCTAGCAGTATTCTAGGAGTGGCAATGATTTGAAAGGTGCTATGTATAATTCAAGCTGAAAGCAGTTAAAACAGCGGTCTTATCATGAACACCATGTAATGAACAAAGCGTTTCAGAAAGCGTTTGAAATTGAATCAATTTTTACAAAATCGGTTAATAAAAATACGCTTATGAAATTAATTTGATGTTTTCATTAATTTCATTTCATTTTAATTCAATACTGATGTTAATGTGCGATCTTTCGTAATACATATGTATATCACCGAGAGCTATATATAATATTATAAAGTATGTTTAATTCAACGATTTTGTAAAAAATGATTTAAAGCCCTGAATGACCATTGTACATGAAACTTAATGTTAGTTATTTTTTTTTTTTTCAGTTTTATATACATATATACAATGCTATGACGCATTACTTCAGTGCTTTCTGAAATCAAAATGTGAATATAAGAAAAATAACCGCTAGATTTTCAATGTTGTGAAAAAACAGTTGAAGCAATGGGCAAAACCAGCTGTTTTCTGGATGAAATTGCTGTGGGCCCTCAAACTGCAGATATGAAGTTTGAAGAAAATCCGTCTAGCCGCACAGTAATGTTAAATTTGATTAAAATGTCGAGTTCAAAACTGTTCACAGGACCATTACTTTCTCTAAAGGTAAAGGTGCAAGTAATATATGAATCAATACTGCAACCACGCTCTATTCACATCAAGCAAAAAAAATATAGACTTTCTTACTCATCCAATTCTCTTATTTAAGCCAAATACACGGCTTTGAGAACATGAAGAAATTGACAATGATTTGAAACAGACGGTGCTTACAATTCATATGAAAACAATAATTTTTGGAAATGCAAAACGTCAATTTCCATGAATTTATTTTTGACTAACTTACTGGCCAAATGCGGGCGCTCTAAGCTAAACTTAATTCTTAACCCATGTCTTTCGACGTAACCTAGCTATTATTAATTCATGTTTTATTTATTTACTTAATTTTATTTTACTTCTAACAAAGAAAACGTTTGTTTCGAAAAACTTTGTATGTGAAAGTTTTTTTTATTTTTTATATAAAACTTAAGCCTACTTTAAACTACCTTAAAATAAATCTTAATCTACTTAACCTACCTATGCTAAGACAGTAATTAGATAGTTCTTTTTTATTTTTTGTTTATTTTTTTAATTTTTATTTTAAGCTTATTGCTGTTTTTTTTTTTTTTAAATATATAAATATATACATATGTACATATAAGCCGAATGCCTTATATTTAGGACAACCACACCTACAACATGTACTTACAACTACCTTAAAGCTACATAAGCCGGCCAGGCTATAAATATATAAAAAAAATTAATAAGATGGCCAGCTTGGCCTACAAGGGCCAGCCATGACTGAGAGGGATCGACGAGGGAGTTTCACCTTCATAAAGCCACCAAAACTTCTGGTTCTGGCGTTCTACATCTTTGATTTCTCGCACCTATACCGACCTACTGAATCGGAAACGATCCTTATTTCGGAACTTAGTTCGCAATGGTCAGTGACCTTCACAAAAGTGTGTAAACAGTTCATAGTTTATCGGTCCGTATCGGTCAATATGCCGAACAGCATGAGATCCAGATAAGAACCGCCTCTGGGAAAGGACGGAATATCCGATGCTTTCACATCGAGTCTAAACTCGACATTGTGCTGACCCCACCAATTAAGTAGTAGGTTCCCTCTAAGATTTGGCGTTTTATTTCGCTAATCCCCACGCTTTGCGTTTAAATCTCCGACCATAAGATAATAATTCTCCCCCGACTGCAGCCCTAGGAATCGAAAAAGTAATTCTAGTTCTGATATGAATGAAGAAGGTTGAGTAGCTTCAGGTGCATAGACCGAGGCCACGTACATTTTCATTCTACTATGGAGAGGGATGCACACTACGGTGGAGTTGGGCCGGTCTCTTCTTATAATATTATATTTACTGTTCCTTAATTTAGGTCTCTGAGTTAGCTGAGTTTCGTTAATCAGAAGCAAATCTGGATTTTCATCGTCTAGCAGTTTAAAAAGTGAGTTCCTACGTTCTATCTTTATCAGTGAATTCACATTCACCGCAAGGATCTTTAAGGAAGTCTCCGCCATGGTACCCATTACTACTGGGGGTGCGCTAGGCCCGGCAAAAGCGCGTAATTTGGTCCACCCATGTCGCCTGCTCTTGTATTTGATGTTGAAGTTGGCACATCTGCTCTTGAATTGCGCCTCAGTTGCTTTCGGCACTGTCGCCTTTGGAGCAGCCTTTGGCACTTGGTTTTGCGTCTTGCCCTGACCTGACGCCATTTGGGCGTACGTCAATTGGGATGTGATGGCTTGGGAAATTAGAGCGGGACCAGGTGGACATTTCACCTTGATCATCTGCTATCGAACCAGATTTACTTTCTTAATGAATTGGAACTTGGGGCAACCCCAATAGTTAGCGGTGTGCCCCGTGCACACGAGAGTTGCTCCTTGTCTACAGCCCTATCCTTACCTAAAGGTAACTCCATCGTCGAGTCCCTCAATAAATTTTAAATCTTACAATATTCTTCTATTCCTGTTGTTGTAGTTGTTGTGGCTGCTGCCGCTGTTGTTTCTGGTGATGGTGCTGCAGCTATTGTTGCTTTGGCTGCTGCGCCTTCTGCTTCTGTTGCTTTGTTTGTTATTTCGTCCCCCACAGTTTCGATCCCTAAGTCTCTTTGTATATCAATATAAAAATAGCAAATATTTGGGACAAAACAGGTCTATGGTGCCCAGGGCCTAGTTTTTCACAACATGAATGGAAGGGGTCTACTGTTTAATGCCGTGTCCGATTGAAAAATTGAAGCAATATAATGTAGGAAGACTCACCAATATAATCAAAATCGGCAGGAATATGTACTCACAAGAAATTACTACAGGGAAATGCGGAGTAATTTAAAGACAAGGACAAAAATAAGATTAAACATATAGTCTTAGACGATAAGTACTTTGTATCAAGCGTAAGAAAGAATCGATTAAACAGGTCCAGTATATAAACGTTATAGATCCAGTGACAACCAATTCTAAGTTTTGTTTTGTTAGTTAAACATATAAATTCTACCTGCACCAATTTACACGACTAATCAGTATGATTAACGGGCTCGCACAACTTTCCTAACATGGCTTTAGTCATCCGATTAATTTGCACTACATAAATAAATACTTGGCGCTACAGGTCGATGGGACCCAGGGCCTAGCTTCTCACAAACATTCGTGTTGTGCATGTTATATTCTTTACACGAATGGAAGGGACCTACTGTGTCGCCGTGTCCGAAGGGCAATTTGTAATTTAAGAAACTTTCGCAAGACAATTGTACTCTCGGATGTTTGGCAAACACTCGCGAGAGGTGGGGCCGTGAAAAACTTTTAGGTGTTCCGACTGGGATTCGAACCTCGAACCCCTTGCACTAACCGCACTAACCACTAAAAATTTAATTTACTCGAAAATACAGTGATTAAATAATTAAATTAAATAAATATTATGATTTTTCCTTTATAAGTTACATGGAATGTGCCTTTAACATTTTACCGAAAATTTAATTTAAATATATTACAAGAAAATCATTGTTTGTGCGAAATTTTCAAATATTACAGCCACAAAATTCTAATTCAAAGATCTGGTCGACCACATTGGAGATAAAAATAGTTTTTAATATGATACATACCATTTAAATAACATTGGAAATTGATTACTCATTTTTCGCCTTTTTCATGTTTTTTGGGCACATGCCTCTTGAACTCCGAAGCAAACAAAAAAATTAATGAAAACGGTTTATTTCAAATATAAATTAAAGACAACTTTATTTATAAAGTAGAAGAAGAATCAATGGCCGATTCTGACACCGCTCTTTGGTGTTTGCGTTTACTTTCAAACAGCGTTTCAATTAAATTCAATAATTGTTGGTCCGTCATACTTTTCGCTGTTACTGCCTTTTGAATGAATTCATATTTTTCTTCCGCAAATTTCTCATGGTTCAAAATGTCTTGCATTTCTTGGAATAGTCTGGTTCTACATGCATTATTTATCTGTGATTTACTGCATACATAATCTATTATAGCATTTGAGTTAAGACGATCACAAACTACAGATGATAAATTTTCTTGAATCGCGTAATCCAAAAATTCTTTCGGATGTTTTTCTGATATTATTTCTAATATCGTTGATCTAAATTTAGGGCTTACATTCATATATGTTGATATGAATTTACTTAAATTGACTCCGGCTTTATCCGATTTATCATCAGATAAATATTTCTCGCATATATCTCCAATAGAGAACTGATTAACAATGTAATTCAAAAGGTCTCCCTCAGTTCTAAACAAGAAAGGAAACGATGGTTTTGATGTTCCAAGTTCAGTAGAATTCTTAGGACCGTTGTCGTCGCAACTGGTTAATTTAATTTTTCTTATGGATGTTCCACTCCAGCTAGATATTTCTGGGAAATGTTCAAATTGGGAGTGATTATCGATTTTGGCACTTCTTTTTAGTAAGTGCTTCGTGGTTCCTTTGAGCTCTTGATCTAATAATAGACAGCTAGATTTATAAAAAAAAATATATTATACTTCTATTCATATTTTAAACTAAAAATATGTACATACCGTTTTGAATTATTCTTGCTTTCCTCATCTTTAAGGTATTCTTTCGTGACTGATACAGGTGGGTCATGAAAACTAACACGTTTTCGCTTATATGCTTGCGAATCGAAAACATCGTCCATACTGTCGTTTGGGTGCTTTCTTTTTAAAATACTTGCAGACGGGCTTGCACAAGGAGATGGTAATGTCTTTGAGAAAACTAGCAAATTCATAGGACTAGGTTTTGACTCGCTTTCGGTACTAGACCAATTCAGGCATGTTTCTATTTTTTCTCGATTTGGTTCCATTTTTGTCACAGGTGTGCTTGTATCCATCTGTTTTAAATGGAAATTTTCATGTTTCTTATTCCTGATCATATTAATAAGTTGTGCTCCTCTCCCCGTTAAGTGGTTTGTTTTGGGCTTAAGTACGGGACTTGTACTGTTATTTGTTTGCTTGCGATCCGGAGGAGAAGCCTAAAAATATATTTATGTTTATAATAAAATATAATATCAGAATTAAATTGATATAAAATATAAGACAAACAAAATAAATATTTGACACAACAGGTCGATGGGACGAAGGGCCTAGCTTCTCACAACCGTTCGTGTTGTGTGTTATATTCTTTATGTGAATGTAAGCGGTGTTTGATGCCGTGTCCGAAGGGCAATTTATTATTTGGGAAGCTTTCTCATGACAAGGTATGCTCTCGGATGTTTATCAGACCTTCGTAAGAGGTGGGGCCGTGAAAAAAATAAAGTGCACGACTGGGTCGTACAAACTTGAACCTACATCTAAAAGTCTTGTGTGTATGTTACTTAAAAAAAAATTAATATACATATATGTATGTTCGTATGTATGCATGTATGTACATATGTATACACATATTTACATAACTTGGCCAAAAACGTGGTATGTCATCTTGCAAGTATTAGGCATGAAAACTAAGCAACTGAGGCGTATTTTTGAGAAAATCGTGCTTTTGTTAAGGTGGCTAAAACCAAAATAGCTCTCTAAGTAGTTTTGAGCGAAAACATCATATGTCATCTCATAGAAATTTATAAAATAGTCTCCACTAATAAGGGAGCATCCAGCTGCGAAAATTCGACAGCATCCTAGTTAATTAAATATTTTATTATTTCAATGCCTTTTTTTTTTTTTTTTTTTTTTTTTATTATAAATTGCGCGCGCCAAAGGGGATATGAATACCCTTATACTGATTAGGGCGCGGGCGTTGGGAAAAGGGGAGAGAGGAACAGAGGAGGTACCGGTGCACGTTGGCTTTGAATGTTTCAAGGTTGAAGTGATGAGGAAATACAGAGCATGGGAGATCATTCCACATACGTGTCGTTCGGCTTATAAACGAATCTCTGTATTTGACAGTACGTCCGAGATTTGGCTTGAGGGTGAACTGATGTGCATTCATAGCGTGACGCGTATTGCGTATATACATATGTATATACATTGCTTTGTAGAAAATATATATTACTAATCATCTATCCTGGTAAAGCACTGCTAGAACTCCTTCAATTATGTATGTATGTATGTTATTTTTCATTGGTTTCACCCAAAAATTCATTCCCCTTTTTTTTTTTAAACGACTTATCCTTGTTATCAATCTGGCCTCAAACCATAAAATAGGACCATACCTGTGGAGAAAAATTTTGAAAGGGTACATAATTTTAAAAATTCGGTTCAGGAGGAAGTAGGGATGAAATTAATTTTTTGCGTATTAATAATATGACATGAAAGTGTTTTCCTTAAGTTGGCTGTAAGTAAAGAATCATTTTATTATTATTTATTATTCATTAGTATGCCATCTTATAGGATTTTGTAAAAGTAGCCTTAATATGATAATTAAACAATAACGTTCTAGCCAAACAAAACAGTTCTAGCCAAAAACGTTCTTATAGGGTTCTAAGAGACTAGAGGTAATATAAAATTTAATCGAAATCGGAGCCGTTTTCGAGAAAATCCATTTTTATTGAAATCGGCCTTAAGAAAAGTTCCCTTAATTTTAAGGTTAGAATGAAAATTTCCTATTTCGCCTCTAGGGATTATCCCACAGACCCTATATATGAAGTTTGATCTATGTAAATCCGTCCACCCGTTTAAGGCTGTAGGGTCTTGCACAGACAGACAGACAAACGGCATTGCCAAACTCACTTTTTTCGAGTTACCTATCATAGTAACGTCAAGTTTGATCAAAATCTGGAGTCTGAAATTTTTCACGAATACAATAAAAAAAAAACCCTATTCTGGCTGATATTCGAACTTCAAACAAATTTGTCTCTACAAAAGAAAGAAACCCGGACCTCGACTCAGATAGTTATACAAATTTTGGACTCGACCTAGCTAAAATGGTGGAGTCCATTGGACTCGACCTGGATATACATACATATATGCATTTCGATCCGGTTTCAACCTAGGTTCGACTCTGCATATGCAGGGTAGGTGCAAAAATGAGTCCTGCAGAAAACATACTACCCGCAAAGCGAAACAATGCTTAAGAGGCCTCTACCCAAACTGTCGAACTCATATTCGAACATACACTTATTTAGTGAACAACCAAATTGGTTAAAACATAAGATATACAATTTATTTTTCGAAATTAAAATATGTGAAACGTTGCTGGGCAACAATATAAGTAGAGTAGTAGTGTAGGGATATATAGATAGCTTTCCTTGGTTGTATAGGACGAGTTTTAATTGTGTATGTTATTTTGATTTTGGCTCACAGAAAAATATGAAAAATTGAATTTTTGTATTTTTATGAACAATTTTATATTTTGGGAATCTGGTTCGACCGTTAAACAACTGTAGAATACTACAGTAGAAACGTTTTCTGTTTGTAACGTATTTTCAGGTTTTCAAACAGGTTGGAAATCTAATAAGAAACGTTAACTTTTTTGAATTGATATAATGGCAGTTGTAAAAATCGAATCCTGCAATGGGACTCTTTTGGTTTTTTCTTGTTCCTTATATCAATTTACCTTTCTACCTTTTATAAGAGAAATTATTTATCATTGATAAGCGTGTAAAGTGCGTGCGATAAGAAAAAAGAATTTAAAGACGTAACAAAATTGTACATATGTATGTGAATATGTATGTATAGATGTACGTTCTTTTATTTTTATGTTAAATATTAAACTTTCAGGAAATACATAGAGGGCAGGTATTGGATCTTCGAACTCAAGAATCATTATATACAGAAGTTAAGAGAACTATATCTGCCATTACTGTCTGTCTGTTTAAACGTTTTTCTTGAAGGCAAAATTTAAGTTTCTTACTTAGACTTAATTTTCGATAAAAAAAAGGTATTCCCCATATTAGATCTAACGATTTCATAACTTATAACAGTGCTTTATTTCAAATACACACAAGACTTTCTTTGTAGAGGACCTCGCTGCTTCACACTACGAAGAATGCGGTTCCATGTTCCATAACACCTAGAGAACACCTTGTGCGAAATTCTCAAAAACAGCCTAGACTAAAGCCAAGATTAAAGATTAGCCTTCCAATATGACATAAATCATAGGCCCTCTTGATCCGTTTAAGTAATACAATACGTACAACAAAAATAGTAATGAGAAGCTAAGGCATGGGTCCCATAGAACTACTGTGCCAAATATTAATGTTTATTTTTTTGCTATAATTCTACAAGAGGGTATTGGGGAAAAATATACATATACATGTACGTAAAAGGAAATTAAAATTTCTTCAATCATAATCCAACTAACTTTTTCTTCATAATTTCACAGCGAATAGATTTCACTTTTTTTACTGATAACCTTTTATACTTTATTTTACTTTTTCTTCATAATTTCACAGCGAATAGATTTTACTTTTTTTACTGATAACCTTTTATACTTTATTTTACGTTTTCCCATTTCACTATTTTTCAAAGCACTACCACTTGAACTTTTATTTTAAGATATGTATGTAAAGTCCACTCAAATATTAGACCCAAGCTAAATATCTGCTTATCGCGAGTTGTTCTTTCTAATATCTAACAACAATTTCAATTCGGATATATTATTGTTTCTGAGCATAATGATTTGATTACAGATCAAGATACGTACATATGTAGATATAAACAGACAATTAAATCACCAAGTAAGGGCATACTGGTAGAAAACATAATTTGGTTAACATCGAAATAAAATCAGTCTTACAGCCTTACAATTTCGTGAATTGTTTAGAGTTAAATATTTAAGTACATAGTACATAGTTACATTATGGACGGAATGTACAAATAAATCCATCTTGTATATATTATGATAATGAATAGGAAAGTATTGAGGTCTTGTCTGATCTTTAGATCAAAAATTAACTTCTCACCAAAATACCCTCAAGTTTGTCAACTCTTTCAAACATTTCATTGAAATATAACATGAAATCTAAAATTCATAAGAAAAAAAAACTTTTCATGAGAGTTCAAATATTTTTTCAATAAATACACACACATATGTGAAGATATAATACTTACTTTCACCCCAAACAACAAAGTATAGCAATCTGAAATACATTCACTTCATGGCACACCGACATAGTACTCATATTTGTCACAATCAACCAAACCCTTATAAAATATTTTCGAAATCGAAAATGATATTTTTCTGAAATAAGCGCCCTTAGTGATATAAATTTGAATCAAAAACTGAATATTTCGCTAAAAAAATGAAATCTACGTTAAAATTAACTACAGAGTAAATTCTGTGTTTTTCACCTTTATCAGATACATGAAATGTGCTTTTAACATGTTACCGAAAATTTAGTTTAAAAATATTGGCATCATTACACGAAAATAATGTCTTAATTTGACAAATTTTATCAATTTTCAAGCACTAACATCTCGAAAAAAAAGAAAAATTTCTAAATTCTGTCTACCACATTGGAGATCTATTCATTAGCTTTTCAAAGCGTCTAATTTCATATTACACCAATGATGCTTTCTTATAGTAAAATGGGAAACCGATTCACAATTTTGTGCAAAAAAGCGAAAGTTGGCTGCGAAATTTTCAAATATTACAGCAACAAAAACCTTATTCAAAAATCTGTTCCACCACATTGCAGATAAAACCCTATTCTTTAAAATGTGATAAATACCATTCAAATCGGCTCAGAATTCGCCGAATGGCATGGGAAACCGATTGCTCATTTTTCGGTTTTTTCGTGTTTTTTGGGTAGAGGCCTCTTAATACCATTCTGTGGAATAATATTATTAGGTTTTATATTCATTTTTCTTAGATTCATTTTAAGTTAGAACACAATGATGCAGCTGACGTAGAATTAGCCGCCGTAGTACGAACTGCTTTGCTTTGCTGCGAACATAATGCTTAGCTGCTGTAGTACGTCCATGCAGCTGTAGTAAGAGTTGGCGAACTTTTAACTTAGACAGTAATTAGCAAAAACACGAACCGATCGTTTTAAGTTACAGCTACACGCGCGAATGAAAAAGCGAAGTAAACAGCTCACGCGGTCCCACGATGATCTTTTAGGCTGAGCATGCTTGTGGAACAGCAAAATTTAGACCGCTTAATACAGGCTATTGAAGTCTTAGCAATGCGCAACCCGGTTCAAGAGTAAAGTCGCACGGTGCGAATTCTTAAGGAAATTTCTTTTATTCACAATTTCAATGGTGACAGTGCGGCATGAACGGAGTTCATAAACGTAGTCGGAAACCACATCAGTGCAATTAACGAGGCAGAAAGACAGGAGTATTCGCAGGCGATCTACAACACCAAAGTGACAGGACGAGCAAACGAACTAGTACTCAACAATCGACCAACAACGTGGGATCAAGTCAGAGATCTTCTCAAGCAGCACTTCCGGTCCCCCAATTAAATACAAAGCATCACAAAATAACGGTATTAGCAAAAATGGAGCAAATCATCTTAATCAGCAGATAGAAATTAATGCACATCTGCACGCATATCTCATCTTAAAGGGGCAATAAAATCAGACAGAAAAGAATTAAGCAAATCATATGTAGAATTAACAGAGAATGAAAGAAAATTTATCCTACAACAGTTAAAATTAAATCAGCTAGTAAAATTGAGAATGTTAAGAGAACACTTAAACCAAGTAATTGCTAACATAGCCCTCGTTCAACACGGGTTAATACACCCTAGTCATTTGACGACAGAGGAGATAAAGGTAGGACTACTTAAATACAGTGTAGATACATAAGCAGTAGCAATTAAAATCCCAGAGAGATATCGGATAGATGACTTAAAATTAATAACAGCGATACCTGCAATCAATAAAACAGAAATAGAACAAGACCATTATTTTTTGGAAACAACACGAAATATGAATTCTTAGATAATGTCCAATACGAAAAAGATCTTAAACCTCTTAAAAGCTGTATTATTATAAACAAAAATTGTAAAGCGAAACAAATTAATAGAAGTAAGGGAAATCGATGATAGTACTATAATATGTAAAAATTTACGAGATCAAAAGATAATAAATAATTGTGATGATAGAAAAATTAAACTAACATATGTATGTATTTATTTTATTTCTATTCTCTGAGATGATTATCAGACATTGTTGGCCGGAGATTAAACCCTAAACCCATAACTCGTTGTCCAACGCTCCAACCTGAGCCACGGTGCCAATACGTTTATTATATACATACATACATACATACATATGTACTCTGTAAATTCATTTAGAAGTTAAGTAATATCTTTTTTTTATAGCTTAAAATACCCGTCCTTTTTTTACTTGCACCTATACCTAGAGGGCAAGTATTGCTTTCGTGAAAAAAATCTAACTCGAGATTTTAAACCTGACATTACTATGATGGAGAAGTCCAAAAAAGTAGGCGCGGCAATTCCGTCTGTCTGTCTGTATATGCGACTGCAGCCTAAACGGCTGGACGGATTTGCTTCATACATATATAGGGTCTGTGGGATAAACCCTAGAGGCGAAATTGGAATTTTCATTCTAAACTAAAAATTAAGAGTAGTTTACTTAAGGCCGATTTCAGTTAAAATGGATTTTCTCGAAAACGGCTCTAACGATTTCGATAAAATTTGATATGTGGGTTAGTTTGGGAATATGCTATGAGGTACCACGTTTTTCACGAAAAACTCGAATAACGGTAATATTGAAAATCAGCTGTTTCTCGGGTATTTGTACGGCGATTGGGCTAAAAATTATTATTTGTAGGTTATAAAACAAGTGCAAAATAATGGCGTACCAAAATTTGGAATTGGTACGCCCACTTTTTAAAAACCTTTTTTTCAAATTTTTACTAGAAATTGAGAAAAAATTATTTAAGCAAAGTAATAGACTTTCAAATTTTTTATAATTTACTCAAACTCTATCTGGCCACGCCCACTTTTTAAGGGCGTTGTTATAAAAACAAAACATTGAGTAAACTCCTACAATGTTATGACCATTATTCCATCGAAACGCGGAATGCCACGCCTACTTTACCAGGAAGAACAAGACTTGGACCTCAATCCTGATAAAATTTTACACTTATAGCATTACGATGCAAGTACGTACGACCCAGTCGTGCACTTTATTCTGTTAGTGAACGTATGTACGTACATAAGTGCAGTAAAAAGGGTTATGTAGTTCTGTATCAAAATTTTTTAATTCTGACTGTGAAAGTAAATGGAACAGATATCGCTTATCCAGAAATCGATACAAGGCAGAAACCATTGGAGCGAAGAACAACAATATTAAACATATGATATGCCATACAGTGTTGGGCAAAACATACCGGATTTTTATTTAACATTTTTCTTTCGTGAATTTTAGGGGACAGAATGACCCCAAGTAAAATCTGTTATCTATTTAAGAAAACTTAACGTATTAGTTTACAAATAAAAGAAGAAAAAAAATTTGCGATGTTTTAATATAATTTTAAAAAAACTTAACTTAATACGGTAATGGCCTGTGCAAAACAAAGCCGATTTTTGTTACACTCAATATTTTGTCCAGTAACCGTTGTTTTTTAAGACCGCATCGCATCTTTTCGGCATGGACGATACTAGATTTTCAAATATTTCTTTGGAACGTTCTCCCACTCATTTTTAGTGACGTCATAAGTATGTTTTTGGATGTGTTCGTTTTTGACCCTACTCGTCTTTTTTAAATAGCCCACAAATTCTCGAAAGGGTTTAAATCGGGCGGTTGAGACGGCCATTCCAACACAACAACATTTTTCTGCGCAAACCACTCCTTAACCAACTTTAATAAAAGTTTTGGGTCATTATCATGTTCATAAACCCAACGCAGTGCCATTTCCTCCCCAGCGTATGGCACCATTACGGATTCCAGTATGTCCCTATACTGAAAACGATCCATAATACCACTAGTCTCATGTATTGGTCCACATCCCTCACCAGAAAAACTTTCCCACACCATAATTGAGCCTCCTCCATGTTTCACGAGGCTGAAGACGTGTACCCTTCGATCGTCTAACATGAATACCTGCATCAAAAACAATCAAGTTTAACTTACTTTCATCCTTTTCCACTTCGTTGCTGACCAATTCAAATGGTTTCTTGCGAATTCCAGTCTAAGAAGCGATTAGCGTTAGCAAAGTAATCAACGCCTTACTAGAAGAATGAAATGGTACCTTTCTTGTGTATGCTTAGCAGTGTTCAAAGGCTTTTTTCGCTGGTCGAAAAGCACAAAAATCGGTTTCTCTTAAACGCCTGCGTACGGTGCTTGCTTCAATTGAACGATTGAATTCACTAACAATCTTTTTTTAAGACAAGAAAGGATCGTTAAGGATCATTTTCTTAATTTGACGATCGGTTCGAAGTGTGGTTTTTCTGAGACGCCCCCCACAGTGAATGTTTTCGACCCGTCTTCCATTCCGAAGACATTTTATACTTCTTCGCTATAGATTTTTGTTTTAACCCTGCGCTAAACTCCGCTACCACCTGATTGGTAACCACATCACTGTATTTATTGTTAACTATTTTATTAGTAAACAAATTGAAGACACCTAATCTTTTAAATTTAGTTAAGTCTATAACTCAAATGACAGCAAAAACCGTTATCAGCAAGTAAAAGAGAAAGAAAACACAGTCCTTTAGAAAATCCGGTATGTTTTGCACAGGCATAATATTGAGTTGAGCTACAGGTTTTGATAAAACTCTAAAAATTAAGACAGCAATGCCTTGTTTTTTTTCTATTTGTAAACTTATTCATTAGGTTTTCTTAAATTGTCAAACAATTGTACCTACTGTACCTCCTGTCCCCTAGAAATCTTTAATGAAAAATTTTCAAGAAAAATCCGGTATGTTTTGCCCAACACTGTATGTGGAGGGCAATAAAATTACATGTGTTAAATGAATCTAATACAAAGATTAAAAATACTTATTTCAATAAAATTTGTGTAAAATATGCTGCAACCATCGCTGAAAAACTTGTTATTAGTATCGCAAACATTAACACAGTTAAAATACTACAATTTGAAAGTTAAAGTAACGTTTGTATAATAACACATTAAAATAATGTTTTGTTACTAATTGAATATTATTTTCTATTATGTTTTTAAAGCGGTGAATGCATTTAACCTCAGTATTTTGTCAGATTGCTTTTGTTTTTTAAGAAACTATGAACTCTTGAAGGCATACTCGCAATTCAAGCTTTTACCATATCTTTGATACCACTGTCATTCATCCACACATCCTCAATATTTTCTTTTAACATTTGAATTATTGTGTTCTTTCTAGCATAAACCTTCAATTAATTACGCACCATGATTCTCGATGGGGTTTAGGTCAGGAGAATTCCCAGCCCAATGAAGAATGTTAATATTAATAGAATTCATAAAGTTCATACTTCTTTTTTGAAGTGTGGTAAGAAGCGCCACCCTGCATAAAGGTGTAATCTGCTGAAGGACACTGAAGACTTCGCAAATAAGGCAAAATAAAATGGTGTTAATTACATGTACGTATTGCTCTCTGTTCATTAATTTGTCAACACTAGGTCCCCCTGACGATATGCAACTCGCAAGTTTCAGTGGCGGCGTCAAGGTGGCATTCATCATTGAATATGACAAAAAAAAAATGAGGACCAAAAAAGGATTTAAAAAAGATGCACAAGATTGCAGTCGAAAAATAATATGAAAGAGGACTTAACTTTCGTACAGCGGTACGAAATCCTATTGCGGTAAATATAGATGCACACACTGGCAAGGGTTTACCGCAACCGGTATTGCAGCGATACAATTTTGTACCACAGCAAGCACAGTTGACCGCGCTGTACCGCGTAGCGCATATCAAAATTTATATTGGAAAACTTATTGAGTTAATGAAAAAAAGTACAAAAATACTGGAAAAAAAGATAAAATGCCAGAGAAACTTTCGTTTTTTGTTAATATCTCTGTAACTTAAGTGTTCAGAATCGAGATACGCAAAAATTTTTTTTCCTCCGAAATATCTTTATGGGTCTCATTTAAAAAAAACACACCGGTCTTCCTAAATTTATAGATATTTTCTTAAGAACAATATTAGATATTTTCTTTCAAAATTACAGTGCTTCCAAAATAGGGCAATGAGAATCATTATTAAATGTACATATGTGTCATTCACCGACTATCCTCACACAGACAGACAGAACTGACGGTCAGAGTTTTTTTAACTTCTTTATCATGGTAATGTCAAGTTTGATTAAGATCTCGACTTGCAAGTAAAAGAGGAGCATCACATATGCGATACAAGCAGTTTGCGAAATTGAACTCGAAGCCGTATCTGGAAACAGGTGAAAAGGAGGAAAAAAGCAGTATGCACTTACACTTGACGTCAAAAACGCGTTGAACTTGGCCAGTTGGAACTGCATAATGAAACCGTTAAGTAACATTCGAGTACCGTACTATCTGCTACGAATAATCACAAGCTACTTTCAAGAACCCTCTACTACGATACAAAAGGAGGGCCAAAAAGATTAAGAGTTGCAAAAGGGGTCACGCAGGGATCAGTTATAGGTTGGTTTTTTCGTTTTAGCCACGTAAACTTGCAGGAGCATGGAGACTGGCATAACTCATAGCATGGGCTACTGAGTATCTCTCCTCTCTAGCCAACAACAACCACTTCGCAATTATGTATAAATAAAGAAGCAACTTTAATAACCTCAAACTAAAAGCATCCCACACAAAAATACAGCCCTATGGTGGTCTTCGGAGTTATCCACTCGGCGTAATAACAAACAGTATCTCTGGAAAGTATTTAAAAAAAAAAAACACCCCAACGATACCAACCTTCTGCTTCTTCTTATGGTATCTCTCCTTTTAGGAGGTTGTTTATGATCCTTCTGGTCTCCTCGCGTGATCTTGCGTTCTTGATTATTTGCGTTGCTGGTAGACCGAACCAGACTTGTAAATTCTTCATCCATGATGTCCTCTGTCCGCCTGCTGCTCTTTTCTCTTCGACCTTTTCTTGAAGAATTACCTGCATCAGTTGATACTTCTCATTTCTCAGATATTCCAGTCTTCGTCTTTTTATAGTGTTCAGAAGTTCCGTTTTTGCATTCATCCTTCTTAGAACTTCTTTGAAACAACCACATTTCAAATGCTTCCCGTTTTTTTATTGTTGCTTTACTTAAAGTTCAAGTCTCTGCTCCATACAAAAGCGTAGACCAAACGTAGCACTTTATTAGCCTTTTCTTCAAAGACAACTGAAGGTCGCAGTCACATAATTCCTTTTTCATTTGGCAGAACTCTGGTCGCCCTCGCTGCATTTTATTTCCTCAGTTGAATTTACTTTGCAGTTGAATTGTGTTCCCAGATATTTAATACTATTAACGAGGTCTACCTTTTTATCTCTGCATTGTGAACATTACTCTTCGATATATGTACTTTGTAATATTTATTCGTAGTCCATATTCATTTCTCACTCTATTTAGTTTATTAACCGTGGTGTTTAATTCTTCTTTGTCTTTTGCAATGATTATTGAATCGTCAGCATACCTAATGTTCTGTATTTTCAACCCGTTAAACGCAATTCTTCCTTTTTCATCCTCAAAAGCTCCTTTAAAAATTTGCTCAGACTACATATTGAATAAGGGGGCGATAAAATCCACCCTGGCCTTACTCCTCATTTAGCTGATCGTTCCTGTGGTCTTCGCATTTGATTTCAACCAATTTCTCCATTTTGGCAAACTTTGCTGAACAGATGAAGTAACACTGTTATATTTTCCTCATCTATTACTTTTATGAGCTCGTTTGGCAGTTCATCAGTTCATCAGCTAGTTGTTTTTCAGTCCTTTGCATTTTTGATGGCTTTGCTTATTTCCTCTGCTAATATTTCAGTTTCTGTTTCCTCATTTCATTTCCGTTGTTTGTTGGCGTTCATATCGTTAATCTTTAACAAGCCCTCTTATGTAGTTATTCCATTCTATTCTGTTTCCATCTAGATATTGCCATTTTCACCTTTTATATTTCCGTGCTCACTCTTCCGACTTTTGCCAGTTATGTCGTTGAGCTTTTTGTGCATATCGAAAGTATGTTAGCTTTGATTATAAATTTCGATTTTCCTATACTGTTCATTCCAATATCTATCTTTGCCTCTCTTATTTTTTCCCTAATCATGGTGTTTATCGTTTTATATCTATTATGACTCTGTTTGCCCCTTCTTCGTTCTTCCATCAAGTTTAGAGTTTGATGAGGGTTGCTATTACAGGGTTGTGATCCGAGTTGATGTCATCAGCTGGGTAAGTTTTAACTGATGTCACTCCCTTCCTGAAAATTTAATTGATTATAATGTAATCTACTGGGCTCAGTGGTTAGTGCGTTGAACTATGGAGCAAGGGGTTCGAGGTTCGAATCCCAGTCGGGGAACGCCTAAGTTTTTCACGGCCCCACCTCTCGCGAGCGTTTGACAAACATACGAGAGTACAAATGTCCGAGAAAGCTTCTCAAATAACAACACGGCATTAAACAGTAGGCCCCTTCCCTTCGTGTAAAGAATATAACACGCACAACACGAATGGTTGTGAGAAGCTAGGCCCTGGGTCCTATCGATCTGTAGCGCCAAGTATTAATTTTTTTTTTATTTGATTTCTTACACTACTTCTATTTTATTGGTGCGATCCATGTATATAATCGATTTCGTAATTTGAACCACCAAGTGATTATCACTGCTAATTACTTCAGTTAGCAATACTCTCGTAGTTTTTGAACCCTTTCGTTTCTTTCACACGAACTCGCCAACCCTGTCACCGACGCTTTCTTTGCCAATCTTAGCATTGAAATCTCCTAATAGAATTTTGATTTCCTTGCTTTTTGTCACTGCTAGTGCCTGATCAATTACTCTATAGAGTTCATCTACTACTTCCGCACCATGACTGGCCGTCCGGGCATATACATGCATATGTATGTACATACATACATATCTACCTGAATAAGGTTGATCGTTGATTTTTCTTTTTTCATCTTTATGATCATCACGCCATTAGATATCGTGACTACTCCTGTTTATCTTTATCTTTTATTTCGCCATTCCCTTTCCACTGAACATCACTTACGCCTAAGATATCTATATATACATAGATCTATTTATTTATTTTCTGATGTTTTCCAAAGGCCTTCGCTATACATACTTCTGACGTTCCACATCCCAATTTTTAGATACCCATCGGAGATTCTTCGCACCCTGACCATTTAAGGTCCGCCGGAGACTGAGGGCCATTTGGTTTGTTTGTGTATTTATTCGGAAAATTTTAACTAGAAAAAAATTTACTGTGGGGTGGTTTCCCGTTGCCTTCCTCACATTTTCATTTTACTTACTGAACCAGTTATTATTCTTATCTAAGCTGTACATTATACTAATTAATCATATAGATCTCTATATCGTATTATACGTACTTCATTTCATCTAATTTTCTTAAATTTTAACTATTAGCTATCAACCTTATTTAATATCAAAGAATGCTTCCAAAAACGTACATCATTTCTTAAAACGATACTCCATTTACAATAAACTCAATAGTTACCGAATCAGGGACCCTTTACATATAATCTAACGAATACTTCGGCAAAGCCTGGTCCGGTTATTCTAACGACTTCAATTTTCCAACAAGCTTTTTCGACTCCAAACGTTTAGTTATTAATAGTATATGGAGATAACAGTTTATAAAAAATATATAGCAAAGCAAAGCGAAAAAGAAATCAGCTTTCTTAAACTAGAAAACTGCTTACCAACGCGCGCGAAATATAGGCCCACCTAAGTAATTAAGTCAAGTAAGTAATTAACAAGTCGCACTAAGGAAATTTTTCAAACCATTTTGGTAGATTTAAATCGATCCCATTTTATATCAGAAAAACAAACATTTACATAAAAAAATTTACGTAAAATAATAAACTCATAATATTGTCATATAATTACTCTACAATCAAATTCAAAACATCAAGTTTTATCATCATTTCTTTTGTTGCTTAAGAAAAAAAATAGCTATCAGACTAAATATCATAAGATTATTGTCCTAAAAAAATAAGTTTAATACATCCTAACACACTTATTTCCATAACTGGAAATATAATATGCGCGAAATCATCAAAAAAAAAAACTATTACGCCGCAATTAGGACCAGCTTGAAGGTCTTTGGAACCACACCAATAAAAAACATCCTTACACCCATTGAACACCGCAGAGATCTTTTAACGGGTCAACTTACAGAAAAAAAATGTCAGTCCTAAGTGTCCCCCATAATCGAAGATGCTAAAAAAATTTTACTTAAAAAAATAGCACTAAAATGCCCTTCATTTATCATATACAAGGATCTTAACGCTTCTAGAGAGATTGCTATTACTCCAACAATCAATTGAATGAAGCTTAAATACGCTTCTTCATACGTTTTGGCAACTAACGTCATAAATACCAATCTATCAGCGTTCAAAAAATAATCTATAACTAAGGAAACGTACCCACAAATGATGTGCAAGATTATTAGTTATCGTATCTGGGCGACATTCTGACATTCTGCACACCGTACGGTTACCGAATTACTTCTTCATTTACGCAATATTCAAAGCAACGGAAATAGTAAATATTAAAACAAAAAAAATGTTGTGATTTGCTCCGACAGCCTTTCAGCACTCAATTCAATCACCAATATCCGAAACTGCACACCAACTATCACCAAAAGAAAGAATATCTTTAAGAACAAAAAAAGACTTGTGCTTTTCTGGGTTCCAGGACACCCAGGCATAAAAATTAATTTAATTTCTGTGAAAATAATAGAGTAGAAAAATGGATAACATACATTCACCACTACTCGACCATTAATTAAATGGACAAGGTATCTGTATATCCAACCGATACGATTACCAAAATTAACACATGCTTTCTTCGCCTTCGTCTCGGACACATTCAAGCAACACTTAGTAAACGGAAAACCCTTCAAGCTGTCATCTTTGCCATCCTAGTCATATTTTATCCATAAAATGTCTTATGTCTGATTGTCTCAAAGTAAGATAACATACAAAATGTCTACAAACCTATTATATGTCCATTATCTAACAAATCTTTGTAATACATTGCGCATGAGTCTGTCAAAGGTCGGTATTCCTTTGACTATGTCATAGTCCTAGGACTTCTGGCCTCCTACATCCCCATACATATTTATATACTTATAGTTTAACAATTTAATAGTGCTATTATATTGTAATAAATTATAACAATAATATTAAATGTAATCGTTACACGTCGGTAAGATAAAGAATTCTTATCAATGTATTATGTTTCATTTCGTTTCTTAATTAAATGTTACCTAAATACCTGAGATATGTGCGAGACTCTCAACCATACAATTTAGGAAACCAAAATGACTACACTACACCGCACTACATAAATAATTTAACACAAAATAGTATTGTATATAAAGGTTGTCATCTATTTAATAGTCTACCGATCAATATAAAAAATGAAATGAATTTTCGAATATTCAAAAGAAATGTTATTACATACGTAAAAAGTCATATTATACATGTCCAATTAAGCTCATAATGTAATAGTTGTCATGAATTTTAAATATACTGAATTAAACATGAATGTATGTACATTAGATCAAGCTCAAAGTATAAATTGTAAATTTGATTTTAAATAGTAGAGCTCTTCTAAATATAATAAACGAAAAAAGAAAATACAGAAAAAAAGGAGCAAATTCACCTGAAATGGATCGTATGATACCCTATGCCCTTATAAAGTGGGCGTAGAAAAATTGTTTGATATCAACATGGTTTCCTTACATCTACGCACATACATATGTACAAACATGTGGAGTAATGAGGATAATTTGTTTTTTACTTACAGTATCTTTTATAATAATCGCTTCCACTTGCTCCGCATACTCATCCAAATTACTATTGTTTGGCAGGTCTTCAACTTCAAGTGATGAAACCTTAGCTCTTGTTATTCGACAGTTATTGTTAGTAGAATTGTCTTCTTCCTGTGCTTTTGGTGGAATGTGGATTTTATTTTTTGCGTTCAATGTTTCTAAGCAGGGATCAGTTTTGGACAATGGTAATTCCAAACTATGATGTCTAAATTGCACAATTTTCTTCGGAGAACTGTTTGTTTTACAAAAACTTTCTTCAGAACTATTGCCGTTTTGGTTATCGCTTGAATTTAATGTTTCACGTACATTTACAACTTGTCTTTCCTCACCTATAACTATTTCTTCAACGTGTCCCTTAGCAATAACAAGTTTTTTCGGGGTCCATGGTTTAATGAAAGCATCCTGCGACTGACTCATGTCATTATACAAAGCCGGTATATCTGATTTTTCGAAAAACTTCTCCTTTTGCCTCTCCGTTAGCTTATCGGGATTAAGACTCCACACAGCTGGAATTATGACAAACAAATCATCATTTTCCAAATAGTTTTTTATTTTATTGTATTGGATTTTGGAGGCCACTTTTTTTACATTATCTAAGAATTGCTTTCTGTGGTCGTCAAAGAAAGCCTTTTCTATACGCCCAATTCTTTTGTTATTAATTACTTGTGACCAGGCATCTTTAATATCGCCGAAATGCTTATCTATTCCACCCTCTCCAAGATATGCCACAAGTCCTTTCAAGCACTTCATAGATAGTTCAAAATTACCTTTGTGGAATTCTTCTGATAACTTAATTTTAAGTATGTTAAATGCGGCTGATACCAGCTCTTCATCGTGTTCAATATGCAATGATGATGAAGCAAGAATTTTAATAAAGCATGCAAAATATGCATTTAAATCTGAATGCACTGGTTTTGTATTATACGTTTTTTGTAATAATAATGACGTGTCTTTCAAGAATATTGATTTATTAATAGCGCTGTTTAGCCGTTCGACAACCATATGCAGCAACACGTCGAACTGATCGTCAAATATTTTAAAAGTACAGTTTTGAACTTCAGCATACGCTTTTAATGGCCATATAATCCACTGTGTTATTACATTTAAATTTGCATCACATTCACTTTGGTGACATCTGCTGAAACACTTTATTAAGCTCTTAGAAATCAATTTCCATGCTGCAATGCCAATATCAATAGGTCGATTTGGTTCAGTAATACTTCCAACAAGAAACACATCTAAAACATGTCTGAACTTATCTGAATTTAGTAAGAAAATTCTTTTTACAATTTCTTCAACGCTACTACCAGATGTATGAGGATCACTCAATATTATGAATTCACAGAGTGTACTAAGAGATTTTCCAAGAAAATCATCATTATCGATGGAGGCCATGCAGGAAGCAAAACTATAGTTTGCAACACATTTTTGTATGTTCTGAGTTACGACTTTATCATTGCAAGCTTTTAATTTATCGAGTAGAGAACATAGGGCTTCAATATTTTCAATAGCAATTACATTTGTTAGTATATATCCCAATAACAATTCTAAAAAATCGCCACCCATACCATTTATATTACTGCAATATTTTATGGCCTCGACGGCATACGTAGTCAATGAATTCCAGTGTTTATCCATAATTTTCTTACTTATTAATGGTTCAAGAAGACTCTCTATCTCGAAATGTTCCATTCGTTTTTTTACTAAGTTATTCGAATTTCCCAACAGAGAAATAAGGCACAGTATTGTCATTTCTTTCAAATCGGACACGAAGTTACTATTTTTATTTACAGAGCCGTAGCAAAACGCTAAAAAAGGTTCTAGAATACCTTCAACGTATTGTTCAATGTTAACGTTTAGTTTAGCAATCAAATACCACCAAACTTTCAACTTAACAGCAGCAGCTTGAGTTGTTTTCGAATGAGAAGATTTTAATGGTATGCAAATAAGCCGAATCCGTTTTGGAGAGCATATTTCATTGTTATTTGCAAATATTTCTATTAAAACTTTCCAGCAGTGGAATGCCTCAGCACGTACATTATAATCAGGACTTCGAAATCCTAACTCAACTATAGACAAGAATGTGTTTATTGTAGATGATCCCTTTATTATTTCCCTGTCGAGAATTCGTATCAAAATAGACCAGATCTTATACCAGCAAGAGTTCGATTCTTCTCTATACTTGTATATCTCCTTTGAATAGTTTTGTACTATTTTCATCTTAATGTCATTCCAGTGGGGTGAGTTATGAAGACTCCTAAAATTTAACGCACCCATAACTGTTTCCATTGCTAAAACAGCACTTTTTTGTATCGCTTTATCTTCATCAAAAATTAAAGGCAAGATATCAGTTGTCCAAAATAGAACAAATTCATCCGTGTTCAAATATTTTTCTCCAGTGGTCTTTGTAGTCCGCACCAGTAAATCCAGCATCTACAAAAGCAAGTACAATACAGTGGCTATAAAAATTAAAAACTATAAATTACATCACTGTAATCTGTAAAATTGTCGGAATTGACCATGAATGAAACTATTTAGTTAACTTACATTACAAAACAAATGCCTTTGATTATTTTTTACTATTTCTCGTGAAGAGCTATATACACCACAGAATGCTTTATTTAATCCTGAATCCATTTTAAAATTAAATTACTAACAAAAATTACACCGACAATAATCTTCGACGTAAATCTTCATGTAAGGAAATAATTTCAGACAGTTCGCGGGACAACTAAACATTTGGCGCCAAAAAATGGTCAGGCTTTCATGCAAAATGAAATGGCTGTATCCAATGAGAAAACATTTTATTATAGTTCCCTATGATTTTTATCAATGGTGGTAAAATCTACGTAGAGTCACTCCCAGAGTGTATATTTGGATCACGACATCTCCGAACGTATTGAAGCCATGTCAATCGTTCAATTTTGAAGACCGAATCAATGAAGTATTGGTTTGAAAAATGATTCGTTCATTTCAGTCAATCATTCAATCGTCCATTAGGCGTTTTTCTTTTTTAGTTCGGAGCAGAGCTCTGAACAGAGCATGAACACACTGAGCGCGCTCTGTTCAGAGTGTGCTCCGAACGCTCTGAATTATTTAAGAAACACGATTGAGCGCATAACACGAAAACATTAAAAAAAATGAATGCTTTTGGGCTTCTAAACACAGAAATAATATTAAAACACAAATAAAATTCCAATTTCTTCTAATATAGGCGTTTTTCTTTTTTAGTTCGGAGCAGAGCTCTGAACAGAGCATGAACACACTGAGCGCGCTTTGTTCAGAGTGTGCACCGAACGCTCTGAATTATTTAAGAGACACGATTGAGCACATAACACTGAAACAATGAAAAATGAATAGTTTTTGACTTAATATAATAATTAGACACAAATAAAATTCCAATTTCTTCTAATATTTTTGTTTTTTAATTTTTTTTTTTTCTCCTATCAAACGTCAAAATCATTTTACTCTGTTTTTGCTCTGGGTGCTCTATCAATTTATATCGAGCACATAGAGCGCGCTCTGAACACCCTCTGAGCGAAAAAAGAAACACGCGTAGGGCGCTCTGAGCACACGGAGCTGAAAAAGAAACACGAACATTTTTTTGACAACTCAGGCTCTGCTCCGAACTAAAAAAAGAAAAACGCCTATTGACAGAGACATTGTATCTATTCAATTATATACACAATCAATCAATCTACAATCTCACTGGATTGGTTTGCTCTTAATCGATCATTCTCTTTCGTTGTTCTTATATGCATTCGTGGGCGAAATTTCCTTTTTATTCCATATTAATTATTTTTTTCCGTTCGTTCATATGTTTGTTGTGATCCGTTTGTTCCTTTCATTTCTGTTTAATTTTGCTCCGACTGTCGGAGGGTACACAACGTAGGGAGGATTCAAAAATGAAATGCTCTGTGGGGGTACGAGTGTTCTGTTACCTGCATACATTTTCTTTTGACTGATCATCAGAGGGTAACATCATACGAAAGGTGGAAAGAAATCAGCGAGGGAGATTGTAGGAAAAGCAAATTTTATCTACAATAGGAAATTAATTCTTCATTTAAATCAAATTTTTTTTTTTTTAAGGAAGGTGGAAAGCATCGAAAGCCGGAGTGTGAGACTTTAACCGAAACTAAAACCACCTCTGCTTCCAACCCCATTTCCCATCTTCAGGGTCTTCAGCCGTGGATTAGATAGTATGGGAAAGCATCCCAAACAGAAAACACCTTCTGTCGTTACAACTGAGAGGAAGTCTCATCCAGTAACTTTTCTCTGATATATTATAATCGTTTTTAAAGGGGTGAAGCTCAGTCGCTGGCCCCGAGAATAATAATAAAATATTGTTTTAAGACACATGTGTATGTATATGTATACATATGACGCATTTATGCTTTTATATCTAATTTTCGTTAAGAAATTAAGTCATACGGCCTTAATCTTTTAAGCCGCCTAATGGTATTCCTGTTATCTTCCACCATGTATTGTATTTCAGGATTTACATGGTCTTGAAGTTGTTGGTAATGTTTAAGTGCATATTTTTTAACAATATCACTAACATTCTCTACTTGTAAGTCCCTATGTAGGTTGTCATTTCTTACATACCAAGGCGCATTAACGATGCCTCTTAGTACTTTGTTTTGGAATGTTTGTATCATTCTTAAATTTGTCTTTTTGGTACAGCCCCAGAGCTGTATCCCATACGTCCAAACAGGCCTCAGTACTTGCTTGTATAAAAGCAGTTTGTTGTCAATTGATAGCTGGGAATTCCTTCCCATTAACCAATGCATTTGTCTGAGTCTAATATTTAGCTCCTCTTTTTTCTTTTTGACATGCTCCTTCCATCTGAGCTTGGCGTCGAGTGTTATACCCAAATATTTGGCAGTATTTGCGTACGGAACTTTATTTCCATCAATATTAACTCTTACGGTATTTATTTTTCTGTTAGTAAAGTTAACATGGATAGATTTAGTTTCGTGAAGCTTTATTCTCCACTTTTTTGTCCAATCACTTACAGATTTAATTGCCTTCTGTAATTTGTTCGCTGCTTCATGTGCATTGTCGCCAATAGTCATAATTGCGGTGTCATCTGCGAAAGTCGCTAAGCTAGCTTCTTCAGGCTGAGGAAGGTCTCTTGTATATAGGAGATAGAGGATCGGTCCCAAGACACTTCCTTGTGGAACTCCTGCAGATATTTTTCTTAGATTGGAGTATTCATCGTCATATCTTACTCGAAAGTAACGATCTGATATATACGATTTTAGAATTAAGAAGAACTCTTCGGGGAGATCTCTTTTCAGTTTAAATTCTAGGCCTCGGTGCCAGACTTTGTCAAACGCTTGTGCTACGTCAAGAAAGATGGCTGAACAGACTTTTTTATTCTCAAGTGCTTTTTCTATTGTACTCGCAAGTCTATGCACTTGTTGTACAGTAGAGTGTCTTTCCCTAAATCCAAATTGGTGGGAGGGTACAAGATTTCTTTCTTCTATTATTGGCTTCAATCTTTTTAAAAACAGTTTTTCGAATAGTTTTGACATTACGGGTAGGAGCGAAATTAATCTATACGATTTCTTTTCATTTGGTGACTTATCCGGTTTCAGAATCATGATTACTTCTGCCACCTTCCATTGCCTCGGAACATACTTTAGCCTGAGTGCTGCATTAATTATATGTAATAATTTGAGATTCGCTTTATCTGGGAACTCCTTAAGTATTTGTCCCGTTATCAAATCATAGCCCGGTGCTTTTTTTGCACTTATGTTACTTTTAATTTCCCATTTTAGTTCTTGTAATGTTACATGCTGTATGTTTCTGTGATCATTTCGTGGCTGCAGAAACAAGTTTTCGTCAGCAGTTTGCCTGGAAAATGGTTGGAAGGTTTCTTGCAGGTGATCTGCAAAGAGGTTAGCCTTTTCCTTGGCATTTCTTGCCAAAGACCCATTTACTTGTTTAATGGGCGGTGCCTGTTTTGCTGGTTTTTTTAAGGACTTGACAGCTTTCCATAACGAATAATTTGTATCTTTATGGGCTGATAGATTATTTAGGTGTCTGCCAACTGATTCGTTTTTTACAGATTTCATAACCCTCTTAAGTTCATTGCACAATGCGTTAAGAATCGTTTTATTCTCAGGTGTTCGGATTCTTTGCCAAGTATTACGAGCTTTGCGTTTTTTCCTAATCAATTCCTTAACTGCAGAAGGGTAATTTATGTCTACATTCCTATTTTTTTGACAGAAAGGGGTACTTATCCATGTTGCTTGCTGGATATTTGTACTAAATAGCTCAATTTCTTCTTCTAGTTGAAATGTGTTTTTTATCGGAACTTGTAGACTTATGCAATCTTCTAGAGTGCGTCTGAACAGGGGCCAGTTTGTTTTATGATTTATAAGACGTGGTTGACTTTTAGTTTTCAGTACGCTAACACTAATTGTCATGAGGACAGGAGAATGATCTGACGACAGATCATTTTTATTTTCTACGCAAATATAGTTATCAGATACTCCTTTTCCTACATAGAAGTCTATTAGGTCTGGGATTTTATTCTGATCTATCGGCCAGTGTGTTGGCATAGCACTTGAGTGAAAATCGCATTTTAATGCTCGTCCTGCTGAATATAGCTCTCTACCTTTGGTGTTCGTTAGTCTAGAGCCCCAACTTGGGGCCGAGCTTAGGCTACCAGGGGGGTCAGCACGGTGGCGGATAGCTGAAAGACCTATAGATATATAGGTTAGCTGCGAATAACCAATAAGCAGTCCCCGACCAAGAGCGGCAAAAATGGAGGGTGTGACGGAAAAAACACATAAGCCCAGTGAAATTTTTGTGACAGGGCGAGTAGATGCCGCCCGTAACTAAGCGTCCTGTCCCTAAGGCAAGGTGTAATGCGACCCGTGCCGAGGTCTGAATGGTGCTGGGGACAAAAATCCATACAGCATCACTAACGGAGCCCTCCAGATACCTGGCGCCCTCTGGTTGTAATGTAGCCTTACCACATTACAGGGGTCTCTGATGTGGTGGACCTTCCTTTCCCCCATACTCGTGGGATCCAATATAAAATGTATCAAAATGAAAACAAAACAAACATAAAGAAAACAGAAAAAAAGAACAAAAAAACATAGTACCAAACCCAGGAATCGAAAGTACAGAGGAAAATCCATTTAGGAGAAGCTCTGTACTGATGCGATCACCGCCGCTAAAAATAATGGAGGAGGCGATCGATAGTAAGGACGTAGGGACGTCGTCTGCACCAGCAACGGAGCAGACATCCCCACAAAAGCAGCCGGACTTCCACCTTACAGAAGCACCAACTGCTAGCTTGACGCCTGAAACTAACAAGGAAGAAAGGCGAAGAGAAAACAGCGAAGAAAGAGAAAGACGTGAAGCCATGCAATCCCTGGGAAAGAACATCAATACGTTGATAGAATTCATCAAAGGAAAACAAACGTGCACCACGAAATCAGAAAGCTGACTAGCGCTATACGCAGACACTACAACTGTATAGCAAATTCCGAGAAAGACAACGTGGTAAAGAATAGATTGTCTAAAGCTACCCAAACCATTGAGTCATCCGAAATGAGCAAATCGGCGCCTTCTCATCCGTTGAAGCAACTACCAGAACCTAAGCGGAAAAGGACTAGATCTCCGAGCAATGAAGAACCCTCGACATTGACATACGCTGAGATAGTCACGAAAAAAACAGAAACGTCAGTGCAACAAAGCGTCCAGAAGTGCCAAAGTGAGAGGAAAGAAAAAGCCCTCCCAAAAAAACCAGGAAAGACGACAAAACCGCGAGGCAATGATGCAGGCGAAAAAACCGCAAATGAAGACCACAACAAAGCCGAGTGGAAAAGAGTGGTAAAAAGAGGTCCAGGCAAGATACATATTAAGCCGGACGCATTGGTGATCAAAAAAACTGGAGAAACATCCTATTGCGATATACTCCGAAAAGTGAAGACCAATCCTGAGTTAAATGGTCTGGGATCGGACGTAATTCACATAAGGAAGACGGCCAAGGGAGAGTTACTGCTTGAGCTCAAGAAAGCAGCAGCTGGAAAAACCTCTGAGCACCAAAGCAAAGTAGGGCAAGTTCTCGGGGAAATGGCGGAAGTAAGGACCCTAACGCACGAGGTGCTGATTGAGTGCAAAGACCTAGACGATGTCACTACCAAAGAAGAGATCTGTCAAGCCCTTTCCGAGCAATTCGAGGAAGTACGAGGTATGCAGGCCTCATCCATCAAATCCATGAGGAAAGCCTATGCAGGAACACAAACTGCAGTCATTAGCCTCCCAATAAACGCTGCCAAAAAAGTTCTGGAGGTTGGGAGAGTTAAAATCGGATGGACTGTATGCAGAATACGGGAGAAAGTGGTGCCGCTGCGATGCTTTAGGTGCCTCAACTTCGGGCATCTAGCAAAAGCGTGTTCAAATACGGCGGACAGAAGTGAGGATTGCGTCAAGTGTGGACAAAAAGGCCACGTTTCCAAAAACTGCACCAATGATGCAAGGTGCGTGCTCTGCGAAGAAAAGGGGAGCACCAACTTCAAACACGCGGCAGGAAGCGCAGTATGTCCTGTATACCAGGAAGCTAAAAAAACCGCAAAAAGAATATGAAAGTGCTGCAATTAAATTTAAATCACTGTGAAGCGGCACAGGACCTCCTAACACAAGCCATTCGTGAGTCAAAAATAGATGTTGCCATATTATCGGAACAGTACAAGAATCTCGACGAAAAAGTCTGGGCAGCTGATTACTCAAAAAGAGCTGCTATTTGGACCTGTGGAGACTACGCCTTCGAAGAAAAAATGATGACACCCCAATCTGGGTTCGTTCGAGCCAAGGTCAAGGGTGTACACATCTATAGTTGCTACGCATCCCCAAACAGCACTCTGGAAGAATTCCAGCGTATGTTGGATAGGCTCGTGGATGATGCTAGAGGCCGTAGCCCAATCATCATGGCTGGGGATTTCAACGCATGGGCCACTGATTGGGGCAGCACTCGAACCAATAGAAGAGGCGAGGCACTACTCGAAGCGGTATCGTCACTAGATGTCATGCTGCTCAATACGGGAAGCGAGAATACCTTTAGCAGAAACGACGTAGGTTCCGTAGTTGACATCACCTTCGTAACCAGTTCCCTAGCGAGAGGCGCCAAGTGGAAAGTAAGTAAAAAGTACACTCACAGCGACCACCTGGCTATCCTGTTTGAAATAAACCAGAAAAGATCCAACCAGGAACTCCCACCAAAGAAGGCACAACGAATGGGGTGGAAAATAGGCACATTAGACGAGGATTCTTTTACTTTCACCTTTAGAGAATCTACAATAAGGCCAGGAACAGCAAATGCTATGGCTGCCGAGATTACGAAACATGTAATGAGAGCATGCGATGCATCTATGGTCCGGAAAACGTCAACAAATCGCCGGCCACCAGTATATTGGTGGAGCCAAGAGATAGCAGAGCTACGCAGCAAGTGCCATAAAGCTAGAAGACTGTTCCAGCGATCCAGAGGTTTGCCCTCTCACCAGAACCTGCAGGTGCAATACAAAGATAGGCGTAGAGACCTGAAATTAGCAATCCGGAGAAGCAAAAGTGACAACTTTAAAGAACTCTGTCAGCAAGCAGATGTAAATCCCTGGGGTACAGCCTATAAGGCAGTCATGGCAAAACTCAAAGGCACCACTAGGGCACCCTCGCCCTCATGCCCTTTGCTAATGCAAAAAATAGTGTCGGGCTTATTTCCACCGCAGAGAACGGCAGAGCGTATAACAGCACCTCAGGATTTACATGAAATCACAACCGTCACGCAAACGGAACTTTTGGAAGTGTGCAAACGGTTCGATGACAATAAGTCACCTGGATTGGATGGGATACCCAACAAGGCCCTTAAGTTAGCCATAAAAACAAACACGGAACCATTTCTAGAAATGTATAATAAGTGTCTAACCGAAGGGGTCTTTCCAGACCAGTGGAAGAAACAACGTCTGGTGCTGCTGCCCAAAGGGAAAAAACCGCCAGATGAGCCCTCGTCATACCGTCCCATATGCCTGTTAGACACAATGGGTAAAATATTGGAGAAAATTATATGCAAACGGCTGGAGGTGGCAATATATGAAGCCGGGGGACTCTCAAACGAACAGTATGGATTTAGACAAGCCCGTTCTACAATCGATGCTATACGGAGGGTAACCACAATCCTGGAAGATGCTATCCAGGGCAGAAGATGGAGAGGAGGCGCAAAGAAATACGGTGCTGTAATAACACTGGACGTCAAAAATGCGTTCAATTCTGCAAACTGGGGACATATTTTGTACTCACTTAGAGAAATGATGGTACCAGAATTCCTAATCAAAATAATAATCAATTATTTCGAGAAACGGTACCTGTTTTACGATACCGACGATGGGGTAAAACAGTACCACATATCTGGCGGAGTACCACAAGGATCGGTACTAGGTCCTATCTTGTGGAACCTTATGTATGATAAGGTGCTGAGGCTTGAAATCCCCAACGAGGCAAAAATCATAGGCTTTGCCGATGACATCGCAATCGTAGTGACAGCAAAACACCTGGAAGAAATAGAGGACATTGGAAACGAATGTATCCGAAAAGTGAGACGGTGGATGGCAGCAGTCGGTTTAGAACTCGCTGAACATAAAACGGAAGCAGTACTAGTAAGCAGCCGCAAGAAAAGAGAAGCAATCACCATCAGGGTAGGCAACCAAAATATAACGTCAAAACCGGTGATCAGATACCTAGGTGTGATGATTGACGCTAGGCTAGCTTACAAGGAACACCTTGAAATAACGTGCGACAAAGCTGCTCGGGTGTGTACTGCCTTATCCAGAATAATGACAAACATTGGAGGACCCAGACAACCAAGGAGACTAATTTTGTCAAGAGTGGCGCAGTCAATAATAATGTATGCGTCACCAATATGGGCAAAGGCAGTGAAAATTAAGTCCCACTCAAGAAGAGTTAATTCCGTCAACAGACTGTGCGCGCTGAGAGTATGTTGCGCTTTTCGGACGGTATCCGATGATGCTATATGTGTTATTGCGGGAATGCTACCAGCGGATATCTTGGCTATTGAGCTACAGAGGACCTATGACGCCAAAATCCAGGAACCCCTTGCTCCAGTCAAAGATATTAAGCTGGCAGAAAGACAGCGAAGCATGAGAACATGGCAGGAAAGATGGAATCAGTCAACGAAGGGAAGATGAACCCATAGACTTATACCGGATATAGATAAATGGATGGACCGGCATCACGGAGAAGTGGACTTTTATCTCACCCAGTTCTTAACCGGACACGGCTGCTTCAGAGCTTATCTAAACAGGTTTGGGCTTGATGAATCTCCAAATTGCTCAAACTGTGGAGAGGCCAGAGAGGATGCAGAGCATGTGCTCTTTCAGTGCCCACATTTTCGCTTGGAACGCAGAGGTCTTGAGGAAATAATTGGAGAAATACCAACTCCGGAGAACATCGTAAAACATATGCTGACATCGAACGCAGTATGGAATACTGTGAAACAAACAGCAGCGGTGATCATAAAGGAACTTCCCCTCAGAACAAGAAACGCCGAACAGGTCAAGAAGAGCATAAAGTGCTAACCAGCCCCGCGAAGTAATACTTAACGGTAGTTCCGCGGGGAGAGTGGTTGAAGTGTGTAGGGTGTGGGTTAGTATGTAGGCGTATTCCTGGCATCGAGTATTCAGGTTTGCGAATCGTGCATGCCAGTAGCCCGGGTTACTGGTATCTTTAGAAGATTACACATCCGTTGGCGCAACCAAAAAAAAAAAAAAAAAAAAAAAAAAAAAAAAAAAAAAAAAAAAAAAAAAAAAAAGTCTAGAGCCCCAAAAGGTATTTTTGGCATTAAAGTCACCACCGACTATAAAGTAATTCCCCAATGTTTGAAAAAATCTAATATAGTGTTCTTTTTTTAGGTTATGTTTTGGTGGACAGTATATTGCAGATACTTTTATTTTCATTTTGTTTAATACGTGCACATTTATAGTTGTAGCTTGTATTTTTTCTTCCTCAATTTTTGGGTCTTCGTAATGTTTAATTGATTCTTTTACGAGTAGCGCAGATCCTCCTCTTGCCCTATGCGCTGGGTGAACAGCATGGTAGCAACAATAACCAGGTATGTTTAAGTTGGTTGATCTGGTTAAGTGGCTTTCTGAAATCAAGCAAATATCTATCTTTTCCGTATTTAGAAAAATTAACAACTCATCTATGTGCTGCATTAGCCCATTAGCGTTCCAAGTAACTATTTTTAGTGCTTTATTCATACTGATTTTTTGGTCGCTTTGTATTTGAAAAACTTGTCTAATTCTTTGAATTTCTCAAATATTTTTTTATTTGTGTCTTTTTGTTCTTCAAGTTTTCTATTTAGTTTATCTACCATATTTAATATTTTCTCAAGCATTTGGTTATCGTTGTGTCTCTCAACTTTGTTAGGTTCTTGGTGATTACTAATTACTTTAGTAGGTTGTTTCTTATTGGTTAATGTCTTAATATGCTCTTCTTGTTTAGCATTCTCTTTAGTGTGTTGTTTTTTATTAGTACTTCTTCAGTAGTCCCATTTTGTTTAATAATTTCTACGTATGTTTTGGTCTCTGTTTTACTATTTGGTATGTTGTTTAACTTTGTTTTATTTGGTAGCTCCATTTCTTCTATCCGTTTCTTTTGTATTTGTGATTTCCGTTGCAGGTTTCTAATTTTTTGCAATTCTTGGGCTACTTCACATCCCCTGTAGCTTGCAGGATGGTTTTTCTTGCAGTTGATGCAGTTGGGTGGTGTGTTTTTACTGACAGTGCAATTTTGCGTTAAGTGCTTTCCAGCACATCTGACACATCTTGCTTCACGAGAGCAATATTTCTGTGTATGGTTAAAACCTTGACACTTCTTGCACTGTACTATTGCGTCAGTTGTTTTCCGCAGTGGTTCAATTTTAACTTTCATGTTAAGTATCGAGCATAGTTTATATATGTTTTCTGATTTCTATTTACTGTGAAAAGTCAGCATAAATAATGGAAGTGCTCTATTAGATACTACTTGCTTTCCTTCTTTATCTGTTTTTTTCTCCTTCTTTAAGATGTTGACGGCATCGAGCAAGTGCAAGTCTTTCTGTTGCAAATCTTCTATAATGCTTTGCCTATCGCATGTTGGATGGAGGCCCCTAGCTATAACTTTGATCGGCCTGTTATTTTTATCTTCATAGGTAAACCATTGAATTTCAGATTCGCTGAGCTTCTTCGCAAGAGCTCTATATGTATCTGAGTTTGGAGTATAGCTTTTCCAAACATCGTTGTTCAAAGCTACTATTTTATGATTTTTGCATGATATTGAGTTAAGCATTGTCTTAACCTCAGTAAAGCTAGCTATTCCAACTATATTGATTGGTGGAGGTGGCCTTTTCTTCTTAATATCTGCTTGGATAGGTGTTACCTTATTATCCATTACTATATCTTTGTCGCTCGTGTTCGATTTGCCTGGACTTATGACTGGTGACGATATTGCTTTACGCTTCTTGCTTGGTCTCTCTTTCTCTTTTATTATCCAGTCAGTTTCCCTAATAAGTTCCTCCTCGTCTGTGAGGTACTCACGGCATTTTTCTTGCGGTTTTGAATTAAGTTCCGTTTTGAGGTCCTTATTTTCTTTAGCTAGCTCTTTAACTTCATTTTGTAAGTGGCTTGTGAGCAATTCTATATTGCTAAGTTTTTTTCGGAGTTCTTCATTTTCAGCCTGCATTTTTTTCATCTCCGCTAGCAGTGCTGCTGTGCAATTCTCTGCACCATATGTTTTAGTACCCTGAGGTGTTGTGGGTACTGTTTTCGAGCTTCTACTAGATTCCCCTGGTGGTGATCTAGATACTCTTGCCCTTCTTGTGAATGGGTTGATGAGATGCAATAATTGGTCCTCCCCAGAATCCGTAGGACCGAACTCGATAGAGTGTGGATTTTCCAGTGCGCCTGGTCTGCCACCTGGGGTATTACTTCCTGTCGTTTTGCTCATTGCATGGTTTTTACGTTAACTTTTTTCCAAAAAGTTTAAAAATCTGGACTTTAGTCGCCTATTACGACAGGCATGCCTACCTCGGGAAATTCTAGCCCCTATCCCGAAGGGGGAATTTAAATCAAATGAAATACATGATATCTTTTAATAGACAAAGCACCCCATGGGGACATAAGTTCAATTTTTTTTTCCCGATAATGGGATACAAGTCCCAGAAAACTTCGTAGAGCTATCTATTAAAAAAAACAATTTCAAACATTCTCTCCGCAAGGTTCAGGTGCTCACGCGACTTCTTTGCTCCGGTAAGGGTGGTGGGTAAACAACTGTCAAGCAGGCGCCTATAAGCAAGAGTGACGTTTGGGATGGGTGGTTCACTTCGCTCGCTAACATGATTTCAGCCATTTATTGGCAGGGCTTAGACGCTAACAAGGTTGGGGTGGGTGGATCTCTTCGCTTGCTAACATGACGTTATCCTTTTCTCCGCAAGGGTTAATCACTCACGGGACTTCGTCGCTCTGCTAAGGGTATGTCAGCAATAATTAAGACGAGCGCCTAGAACTTGGATTAACCCCATAAATTTGTTGTTTGGATTTTATTTCCATTTTGCGAGGAACGATCTTCTTTAATGCTCTTCTGGGTATTTGAACTGCAGTGGAACGTAAGTCCTAAATCGAATAAGGAACTAGTGGACCCCGGTAATTTTAAATACGTACATCTAGTACAATTTGTTTTTAAAAGTCCCAACACTAGATTCCTAAGCAGCTGACTTATGCCAGTTTGTTTTCACGTGACAGTAAAATGTGTAAAAAACTAAAATCGTTTAAAGCTTATCGTAATTTAAATTTATGTTAAATTAATAGTTTATTAATACTTTGTCTAATATGTTTCGAACACCTTCTTAGATTGAATTAAGTCTTATATATATATCGTGAAAATGATAATTTGTTCGAACTACTGTTTAATACATAGCTCCTAATATAAAATAATTCAAGTACAAGTCTGTACATGTTTAATTAAGAAAAGGTGGGTCATTTATTAGTTTTGGACAATTGCACAAAAACGAAAATTTGTTCGCTTAAAATAGTTTATTGTCTTCCCATGGATAAATAATTTATGAAATAATCCAATACAAGTGTTTTATTTTTTTTCTGTGTGTAATAATTTTCAAGCTGAGTTGAAGATCTCATGGGTAATTGCGCACACCAAAGCAAAAAATTGAGTCGAAATTGGATTGAAACTAGGCTTGTGCATTTCAGTTCAGTTAAAAGAGCGCTCAGTTTAGTTCAAATCAGTTTGATGAACTAGTTCATGCTGTGCTTTCGATTATGTCTTATCCCGAAAACAATTGGCCGGGCTTTCCTTTCTGTCCTGAAGACAAACATTAAATTTATTTTGGGGGAAAAATTATTATTAATAAAGTTGTCAACAGTTAAAGTTCTCTTTACAATTGACCTTTTCTGACCTCCAAACAAAGTCAATATAGGGGGGCGCAACGTCAAAGTGGATGAGTATTTTGCCAACCCAATGTTTTGTCGCAATTGCCAATTGTTCGGTGCAATAGGAAAATTGCGAAACGTGCAATCTTCTTCCGCACGCCTACAACGAATGCTTACGTGTTTCAGGTGCTAACTACTTTGCATAGCATCCTTCGTCCTCCAAAACTTGCGCTCATTATCAGCAAGCAAAAGAAATCCTTAAAATAAAAACTATAAAAATAAAGTGCACGACTGAATCCTACGAATTTGAACATTTATAGATTATTCAGGCCGAATAAAATGGTCTTGTAATACCGCATTTTTGAGATTATCGCGACACTTTTTTAAGAATGTTGTTGTTTCGAAAACGGCTCTAACGATTTTGATTAAACTTTATATTTGAATTAGTCTGGTCAATTGCAATCAAATGATCAGTGCCGCTTAACAAAATTGGCAACAATGGTATTTTACTTATATACAATTTGGCGAAAAGTCAATTTTCGAGAAAACGGCTTCAATGATTTAGTTCAAATTTCATATTTGGACTTGTACGAAGTAATGCAACACGATGGCGTACCACGTTTTGGTCTGAGTATGATATAACGGTACTTACGACCAAGGTGACTAAAAGCCGATTTGCTTCGCGAAATCGAGCAGTTTTTTTTATTAAATTTTATATTAGAGCAAGCCTTTTTAAACCCTACGAGATGGCATACAACGTTTTTGACCAAAACTGTTTTAAAAGTTACTTTAAATTAATAATCACTTTTGATACGTATCTATTACTCGGCAACACTCTAGATATTTAGGTATTGAAATTCTCTACACTTCGTCCACAGATTGTCCTTCACCACGCACACTTTATTCAATAATTCAATAAATAAACGGAATACGACGGAAACGACGGTATCTTGCGATCCATTCCAAACGGATTGTTTGTTGGTTGTTGTAGAAGATATTCTTCGTGTCTCTATTGGTCATAAAGCAACGAGCAGCCCTCGCCCTTCTTTCCAACCACGTTTTGTATGTCTCCTGTTTAGCTGGTGACATTCTTCGTTGAACAAGGGGTTTCTTGGTGGTGTTCGGGTGAAATTCAAAGCAAAGATTCTGGCGGTCTATTTCGATTTCAGCTTTTCCCCGTTATATCTTCTTACAGTAGTTCTTCTCTGTTGTGGTGCATGGGATATCCGCATTTGTCCCCTGATTGAGAAAGAAGTAAGTAAGCGTAGTAAGCTCATGAAAAGGGAAATAACGTGTTGAGTTCGCAAATGCTCCCGCTTCCTGTACGGAAAATCAATGACAATACATACTCTGAGGCGACGAAACAAAAATAAATCTGGAGGATCTGGATGAAAGAAAGGAAGTTTGTTGACTAAAAGTTGCCGCTTTTGATCCCAAGTATACTATACCCTTACAAAAGCTTAGTGACGGGTAAATCTATGTATGGGATTGAAACGGCGTGTTTCGAACTCATGACATTTTCGAAAACGTGATGTGACCATGACGATGATTATATCATCCAGGATTAATCAATGAATGTTTTAGATTGGTAACATTGATGTATGTAACTGATGTAACATTTATTCTTTAAATATTGGTTTTGTGAAGGTTAAACTTTATACGCTAAAACATAAACAACAACCTCTTGTCTACAAGTCTTGATTTCATCTGCAGTGGGAGAGTTCCTGCCTAGGAATTCAGCAACATGTTGTGTAAAACCGATGCTATTTATTTACACTGTAAAAGTTGTTCGGTTCAGTAGGGAGTGTTCGTAGCAATGACCCAATTATTAGTTATCTTATACAACGCTTTTGATTGGCCGGAAAATAAACAGGAGTCAATTATGAAATTAAATGGATTAATTTTGTGTCAACAAAATATCTTTTTTGAGAAAATTACATTTTAATTTGCATATTTCCTTTCTTCATTAACCTTAAATTATTCTGTTAAAGTGTTTATTGGAAAGTTAAGTTTTACGTATCCATTTTTTTAAAATTGTGAAGAAACTTTGAGTCCAACATTTTAAATATTCTAAAATGCTTGTTTTGATGAAAGAAGAATCGTCCATATTTGAAGAATATGAAGGTAAAAAGAGAATAGTGGCAAAAAACATAAAAATTGTTATAACCCACGCTATGCGACCTCAATTTTTTTTCCTGATGTTTTATATTTGATTGCTGGAAATATATTAATTCAGCTGCTGGAGTTTAAAAAAACACCGTTAGTTTCAAGATTACAGCGAAATTTCACCACCGCCACTTAATCCTAAATTGTTTGTCTCTTTGGGAGTTATTTATTTAAATTATAATTACTAATCTTGTTTTATATTAACGTGCACATAGTTTGGCAGATTTAATAATTAAATAATTAACAGTTAATCCTTTTCAGATAAGATCTTACAAGAAACCTGCGACATCATGTCTAAAGGAACAATTATAAACTCGAAAGTAATGATTTTACCAACAAATGAATTACTGGATTTTATCAAACTTAATTCAGAAGCTGCTGAAGATTTCCCTGAAGCTTTAAAATCACTTAGCCAATTACATAAAATTTCGATAAAAAAAAACGTTGAAAAAAATGATTACATAGAAGATGTGGGAACAGCAGAAGAAAAAGTTAGCAAAAGTACTGTTTTCTTAAGTTTATATGACTTATATTGTTTGAAAAAGTTGTTAGCTCAACTTAGATACAAGAAAAAAGTCAATCACTACACTTACGAATTTCTGGAGAAATGTACTATTGTTTTACCAGAAAATGAAGTTGTGCCACGAAACAAAGTATTGGAAGCTAGGTGTGAGAAATTGAGAGCAGCACAAGCAAATACTGCGTACATGAATATTACAAAGAATGTAGATTTAAATATTAAACAAAGGCATGAAGACTCGTTCGCATATCAATGTGAGTAAAACTTTATAAACCTAAATAGCATAAACAGAGATTCATATTATAGTAAGTAAATGCCTAATAGGTGGTTATGTATCTAAGTTTTGATGCCTTGCCTTTTTAACCTGCACCTATACCTATAGGGTATGTATTCGTGCAAATGTTCAAATTCGAGATGTTAATCAAACTTGACATTATGATAGAGAAACCGAAAATGATATGATACATATGATAGAGAAACCGAAAAAATGGGTCTGCCAGAGCCGTCTGTCTGTGCACGAAACTACAGCCTAAACGAGTGGATAGATTCAGATCAAACTTCATACATAGGGTATCTGGGATAATCCCTCGAGGCGAAATCGAAATTTTCATTCTAATGTCAAAATTAAGGGGACTTTACCCTAGGCCGAATTCAATAGCAATTAAGATTTTGATTAAATTTCATATTTAGTCTGGTCAATTGCAATCAGATGATGTATCGTCTTGCTTACCAAAATTGGCAACAACAGTACTTTACTTAGAGCCAATTTGTCGAAAATCCAAATTGTTTAAAGTTTTCATTAAAACTTGTCTTTTAAAACCCTAAAAATACGATTTTCTCGAAATTGGCTCAATCGATATTGCTTTATTTTTATACATATGTAGACTGTGTTTATAAAGTGCTATAAGATGGCAAACCACGTTTCTGGACAAAACTGCTTAAAACGGTACTTTATATACAGTGTTGGGAATATAATAAAAACATAGTTGTTGTACGCCGTTTATATATAAAATATATAAATAAAACACATACTAACTAACTGTGTATAATGTGATGTTTAACATAAAAGTTTAAAAAAAAAGGAATGATAAAAATATTCGTTTATGATATTGCGGAGGTTTTTGTCCTGGAAAAAATAATACATAGATATAAAATATTTTTTTTTTTTTGTAAATCTCATTTAAAGTTAAGGTGTAAGTTTTTTATTAATTTAGGTTCAGTATTAGTCTAAAATCCATTGATAAGACTACAATGCCGTAAGTTTTTTTGCGGCACTGAAACACGTGGAACCATTATACTACTACATATGTATTTCAATAATAGCAAGATCAGACTATACCTATTATATATAGGTTAACTGATGTGGACTGTGAAACTCCTTCGATCCTATTATTTTTTTCCAGGCAAAATCACTCCATGAAAAATATTTAATTTTGTTCATTTTAATGCATTTTTAAAAAGAAACTTTTATTTGGTCCACCCTGTATACAGCCAACTTGTGAAAAATACAATTTTTTCGAAATTGGCTCAATCGATATACGTATACGTAGACTGTCTTATAAGATGGCATGCCACGTTTTCGGCCAACACTGCTTAAGCAATCTTATTAAAAAAAAAATGATTTTCTCGAAAACGCTCTGAACAATGAACCTAATTTTAATGGAATAACACGGTTTTGGGTTATCTTCTTAAAACCTTGTTTTACTTATAGCCAACATAAACATACATATGTACATACATACATATGCATATGCATATGCATATGCATGTGTATGAATTCGTTCCTTGTTTTTACCTCAAATGCACACAAAAGTTATAGTTGTCGGTGCAAGTTTGAACGACCCAGTCGTGCACTTTAATCTTTGCACTTGCACCTTAAGTCTACAATCATTTAAGGATTAAAATGCAAGTCTTGTTCTTCCCAATAAAGTAGGCGCGGCATTCCGTATTTTCAATGGTAATAATTACAACATTATACTAAAAGAAGGTTAAGCCAAATTAACTGGTTTTAGTTTCTTTTTGTTTAGGAATTGTTTTAAAAAAAATTAATATGCAGATCTCGCTTGCTCGATCCTACATTCAAATTTCCTCTGAATACATATGAAAAAGGAGCGGAGACAAGATGCAGCCCTGTCTGACTCCTCTACGAATCTGTAGTTCTTCCGACTCTTCACCCTCTGTAGCTACTTTTGCCATCTGATTCAAGTAGAGGTTCTGAATAATATTGGCATCATTCCTGCCTTTATTTTTGCTCCTTAGTATTTTCATCATTTTATTATGTTGTACTTTGTCGAAAGCTTTTTCGTAGTCGACAAAACAAACAAACACAGATTTGTTCATTTCCAGACTTCGCTGAATCAGCGTATTAAACGCAAATAAAGCTTCTCTCGTTCTAAAGCCATTTCTAAAACCGAACTGTGAATTGCTTATACCTTCCTCTAGCTTGTTGTAGAATCTTTTGTGAATGATTTTTAGAAAGATTTTCAGTGTACGGCTCATCAAACTTATGATCCTGTAATCTGAACAGTTTGTTGGTTTACTTTTTTTAGGAAGAGTAACAAAAGTTGACTTCAGCCATTCATTCGGAATTTTCGCGTGCTTGTATATAGTGTTGAAAAGCCTCACTAAAATCTGTATGTTGTCTTCATCAAAAAGTTTAAGTATCTCATTTTGAATTCTGTCTGGCCCTGTCGCTTTTCGGTTTTTTGCTTCTTTTAGCTCTTTTTCGAATTCTTCTTTCATTATAATGGGACTTTCCATTGTAGGATTCTAGATGAGTATTCTCGTCCCAGAAGAGCTCTCCAATGTATGTCTTCAATTGTTTAAATTTGTCTGCATTGTTTTTGCAGATAGCGATTCTTTGCTTCTCTAATTTTGTTTTTGATTTCTCTATTGATTTCCTTGTATCTGCTTTGGGTTCTCTTATTTTCTCTTCTTTTTCCATTAGGTGCAAAATTTCTTTTTTCGCCTGTCGATTTCCTCTTTTTATATGTTTTTTGCTGGTTTCGATCATAATTCGTTTTACCTTTTGCCATGTTGAATTTATATTTGTTTCTATTATCTGTGTTTAGGTGAACGAGATTTTCGTTCAAATCTCTCTTGAGGTTATTCCTTATTTCTTGATCTTTAAGTAGGTTTATTCTTAGTTTATCTTGTATGAAACTTTTTTGAACTATGTTAATTTTTATGTTAATTTTCGCTACAACTGGGTTATGGTCTGGCCCTACGTCAGCTCCTGGGTAACTTTTTGTTGCTTTTACTATATTTCTAAATCTTTTGTTAACTATTATATAATCAAATTGATTTCTGACTATCGATTCAGGATGGTGTCTTGGTGACGTCCATGTGTATAATCTTCTTGGCGGAAGTTTGAACCAGGTATTCATTATAGTAAGTTCATGTAATTGTGAAAATTCGATTAGTCTTTGGCCTCTTTCGTTTTTTACGCCAAGCCCATGATCTCTTACTACATCTTCAATCCTTCCTTTTCCCACTTTAGCATTTGAAAAGGACTAGAGAGCTTCTGTCTCTCAATAGAACACAGCTGACCCTTCTCATTGGTGTCCTTACAGACCACAATCGAATGGCGGCCCACCTCAGTAGAATGGGCTCAGACTTATGCAGGGGCTGCGAAGACACGAAAAAACACTTCCTCTGCGAGTGCCCAAGTCTCAGGAGAATCAGATATCAAAACATTTTTCAACCAGCTATCCGAACATGCCTCCTAAAACCACTTCAAAATTCATAACGAAATTGGGTTGGTTCAGGAGGGCCACAGCCAGCATGGACTAATGAGTAAATTTTTTTTTTTTTTTAGATATTATACTTCACAAATATCCCACACAGGGAACCATAATGGATCCGTTTGAGATCCGAGTGAGACTGCTCCCACCTGATGGATGTTGCAGTCACCCCCTCAACCTAACCTATATAACTTATTCGAAAAACAATCAATTAATTATCTTCAATCGAGTTTTGAAATCCACCGAGAATCCACTTCAGAACATAAATCTCGGCGGGAAAATGAATGTTCCTTTCTGAAAACGATTCATTTCTGAGATACACTTCGTATGGAAGACTCAAAAGTGTTCATCTCTGTGAAGGTGGGAATGTTCCATTTTCAAAACGTTCCCGTCCATATATTTGGATCCTTTTTCGCTTATCGTTGGAGAGTCAAGATCATCCGGATATCAGAAATTAGAATGCGAAGGAGATTGAATGCGTGGTGCACATGAAGGTTATGTTGGACATTTGATGTTGATGAAATGTGTACTTTCTTTTAATACACAAAGCAAAGAATTCAATTGAATTTATGAATACTATGTCATTTTTGCGATGATAATATAGTCATATTAGCAAAGACGAGGATGCATATACATATATGTACATATATATACATACAAACCGAGTCGACAGATTGAGTTCAAATTGGTTTGAAGCGTAGTTGAGATTTTTACCCACTAAAAAACCTCCGTTCAATACATCCTTTTTACTACAACTAAGTTTTTGTCTTATCAAGCAGTTTTTGTTTCACGAAATAAGGATGTTTGGCAAGTAACTACTCTTATAAGCTTCGCAATTCAGACGCGGTTACTCGCTATTGCCCTAAGTTTAATGGTTTAATTCTTTGCAGACAGCAAATTTGATGACCAGTACTATTGACGTGACTTTCGAGTCGAACATTATCCTTTCTCGTCTAGTGTTTAATTTCGTCTTCGATTGTTTTGTTGTCGCTATTTCTGTGGATATCGCAGTTTCTTATATACAATCACTGTAACCACCTCGTGTAGCTCTATGTCGTCTAAGCGGCCTTTAATGTAGGCATGTTGGGCAGGTAAGACGTTTTCTGAAGTTTCTTTTCATCGAATGTGTATGTCTTATACACGTTCGAGGGTCATAAGAAGGAAAGATGTAAGACTGATCAAGGCGAAATGGGAATTTTCATTCTAATCTCAAAATTAAGAGTAGTTTACTTAAGGCCGATTTCAGTTAAAACAGATTTTCTTGAAAACGGCTCCAACGAGTTCGATAAAATTTGATATTTTGGTTAGTTTGGATATATGTACTATGCTTTGAGGTGGCATACCACGTTTTTCACGAAAAATTCGAATAACGGTAATATTAAAAATTGGGTGTTTCTCAAGAATTTCTCCGACGATTGGACTTAAAATTAATATTTCAAGGTCATAAGACAAATGCAAATTAATGTCGTACCAAATTTTGGAATTGCTAAGCCCACTTTTATAAAATTTTTTTTTAAAAATGTTTACTAGAAATTGAGAAAAAATTGTTAAAGCAAAGTAATAGGCCTTCAAATGTTCTGTAATTCACCCAAACACCCTATCTCGCCGCGCTCACTTATTTAATACGTTTTTATAAAACAAAACATTGTGTAAACTCCAATAATGTTATGACATTTATAGCATTAAGGTGCAAGTACGTACGACCCAGTCGTGCACTTTATTTAGTGAGTTGCACAAACGGTATAGATGATTTTATCATGTGGGGCCCAAGTTAATTGGGATTTTGCATACGCTTTTCTGCTTAATCATCTCCTTTATTTCCAGCGGATATGTGACATATATGTATATACATATGTCAGGTATTTCTTTATGTTGATTAATTCGTCGATTGAAAACCACAATTATATTCCATACTCGCAAAATAAAGGATTCTACCTTAGAATGAGTGTAGCTCTGTCTTCTAAGCGGCCTTTAATGTAGGCATGTTGGGCAGGTAAGACGTTTTCTGAAGTTCGTTTGCATCGAAAGTGTATGTCTTATACACGTTCGAGAGTCATAAGAAGGAAAGATGTAAGACTGATCGGTCTGTAGTCTTTCGCTGTGGTGTGGCTGGTCTTACTTGCTTTGGGGATAAAGATGACCTTGACCTCTCTCGGAACGGAATACGCCTTTGAGCTTTGCACCATCATAGGAATAAGAGGAGAAGATCTGTCTGTCATTCTGTCTGTATGCGCTACTGCAGCCTAAACGGCTGGACGGTTTTGCTTCAAACTTCATATCTGTGGTCTGTGGGTGAAATCGAGGCAAAATGGGAATTTTCATTCTAATCTCAAAATTAAGGGTAGTTTACTTAAGGCCGATTTCAGTTAAAACAGATTTTCTTGAAAATGGCTCCAACGAGTTCGATAAAATTTGATATTTTGGTTAGTTTGGATATATGTATATACTATGCTTTGAGGTGGCATACCACGTTTTTCACGACAAATTCGAATAACGGTAATATTAAAAATTGGGTGTTTCTCAAGAATTTCTATAACGATTGGACTTAAAATTAATATTTCTAGGTTATAAGACAAATGCAAATTAATACCGTAGCAAATTTTGGAATTGCCAAGCCCACTTTTATAAAACTTTTTTTTTAAAAATGTTTACTAGAAATTGAGAAAAAATTGTTAAAGCAAAGTAATAGGCCTTCAAATGTTCTGTAATTCACCCAAACACCCTATCTCGCCGCGCTCACTTTTTACTTGCACCTATACCTATAGGGCAAGTATTGTATTCGTGCAAAATTTGGAACTCGAGATTTTAATCAAACTTGACATTACTATAATGGAGAAGTCAAAAAAAAGTAGGTCCGCCAATGCCGTCTGTCTGTCTGTCTGTATGGGCACGAAGCTACAGTCTAAACGAGTGGATGGATTTAGATCAAACTTCATATATAGAGTGTGTGTGATAATCCCTAGAGGCGAAATCGGAATTTTCATTCTAACCTCAAAATTAAGGGTAGTTTACTTAAGGCCGATTTCAGTTCAAATAGATTTTCTCGAAAACGGCTCTAACGATTTTGATTAAACTTTATATTTGAATTAGTCTGCTTAACAAAATTGGCAACAATGGTATTTTATTTATATACAATTTGGCGAAAAGTCAATTTTCGAGAAAACGGCTTCAATGATTTAGTTCAAATTTCATATTTGGACTAGTACGAAGTAATGCAACACGATGGCGTACCACGTTTTGGTCTGAGTATGATATAACGGTACTTACGACCAAGGTGACTAAAAGCCGATTTGCTTGAAAGTGCCTTCAACGATTTTATTTAGATTGTGACATATGATGAAACATCTCAAATCCTATCAGGAACTGTATCACATTTTTGGCCAAAAGTTTGTATAATGGTATTTTTCGCGAAATTGAGCAGTTGGAGTCAATTTATTCGAAAACGGCTCCAACGATTTTTATTAAAGTTTATTAGAGCAAGCCTTTGTAAACCCTATGAGATGGCAACCAATGTTTTTGACCAAAACTGTTTTAAAAGGTACTTTACTTATAGCCAACTTCATAAAAATACGCTTTTCACGAAAATTTTTCTCGATCGTTACTGTTTTATTTTCATATTTAGACTTCTTTTACAAATCTCTATAAGATGGCATACCACGTTTTTCATCAAAATTGCCTAAAAGTCCACTTTCCTTACAGCCACCTTAACAAAACCACGATTTTCATATCATTATAATAGGCAAACCTGAATTTTATCCCTACTTCTTCCTACTCAACCGATTTTCACAATTATATACCATTGCAAAAGATTTTCCTACAACACAGCTATTGTCATGGACACGTTTTTTTCCTTACGATACAGGTTTCGATTCGTGCGGACGTGCTACTGGATTTGTCTGAATTTCATTTTCATTGGTTAAAAGACAGAGATTTCAAAGGCAATGAATTTATGAGTAAAACTGAAGAAAAATGACATAGTAACAACGTTGCTCTTTTTACCTCAAATACACACAAGAATTTTAGATATATGTAGGTGCAAGTTTGTACGGCCCAGTCGTGCACTTTATTTAATACGTTTTCATAGAACAAAACATTGTGTAAACTCATATAATGTTATGACATTTATAGCATTAAGGTGCAAGTACGTACGACCCAGTCGTGCACTTTATTTAGTGAGTTGCACAAACGGTATAGATGATTTTATCATGTGGGGCCCAAGCTTGAGCCTGTTTCTTCATGCTAGTACTTGGAAGGTTTTTAGATTCAGCAGATCGTGAGTTATCGCGCATGTCCGTGACATTATCCGTCTTCGTTACTTGAGCATAAGATTGAACGCCAATATTCGGAGGTTTTGCTTGTGTTACATTTTCCTTAGCACATTTGAGTTTTTCTTCTTCTTTTTCTTCGAATTCGAGGCTGCCTTTTTCGTAACCATTTTCGATTTTTCCCTAATTGGTTTCGAATTTGGACGCGCTGTAGTTCTAAGAGTGTCGCGCCTTTTTGAAGCTCTTTGGCTACTTCGCCACCTCGATAATTGACTGGGTGGTTTTCTTTGCAATCTATGCAAGTGTCTGGGGTTTATTTATTAAAGGAGCACCCCTCCGAGAGGCTGTACTTTTGCGTGTGAGGTAATCTTAATACCGTAAATTAAATCTTTATTTTCGGTTTCATCCAAACTTAACATAAATAGCGAATAGAGGTGACGACCATTGTCCTATTAGAACCCCTTTTCTTATTAACGAGAGTAAATAAATTTTCATGTCTTTTGTAATGGCACTACTCTTTCTTAAAATTCTTCCAGACTGGATATTATAACCTAGACATTTTAATTTTTAGCCCAATCGCCGAACAAATACTTGAGAAATAGCTGATTTTCAATATTACCGTTATTCGAATTTTTCGCAGCAACGTGGTATGCCACCTTAGACATAGCATATACCCAAATTAACTCAAATATCAAATTTTATCGAAATAGTTGGAGCCGTTTTCGAGAAAATCCATTTTAACTGAAATCGGCCTTAAGTAAACTACCCTTAATTTTAAGGTTAGAATGAAAATTTCGATTTCGCCTCGAGGTGTATATCCCCAAACCACAGATATGAAGTTTGAAGCAAATCCGTCTAGCCCAATTTTTAATGTTACCGTTATTCGAATTTTTCGCAGAAAACGTGGTATGCCACCTTATAGCATATATCCATACTTACCCAAATATCAAATTTTATCGAAATCGTTGGAGCCGTTTTCGAGAAAATCCATTTCAACTGAAATCGGCCTTAAGTAAACTACCCTTAATTTTAAGGTTAGAATGAAAATTTCGATTTCGCCTCGAGGTGTATATCCCCAAACCACAGATATGAAGTTTGAAGCAAATCCGTCTAGCCCAATTTTCAATGTTACCGTTATTCGAATTTTTCGCAGAAAACGTGTTATGCCACCTCATAGCATATATCCATACTTACCCAAATATCAAATTTTATCGAAATCGTTGGAGCCGTTTTCGAGAAAATCCATTTTAACTGAAATCGGCCTTAAGTTTGAAGCAAATCCGTCCAGCCGTTTAGGCTGCAGTCGCATATACAGACGACAGACTGACAGACCACGTTTTTCACGAAAAATTCGAATAACGGTAATATTGAAAATCAGCTGTTTCTCGGGTATTTGTGCGGCGATTGGGCTAAAAATTATTATTTGTAGGCTATAAGACAAGTGCAAAATAATGGCATACCAAATTTTGGAATGCCACGCCCACTTTTATAAAACTTATTTTTTTTCAAAATTTTTACTAGAAATTGAGAAAAAATTATTTAAGCAAAGTAATAGGCCTTAAAATTTTCTATAATTCACCCAACCACCTTATCTGGCCCCTCTTTTTAAAGGTGTTTTTTAAAAAACAAAACATTGAGTAAACTCCTACAATGTTATGACTATTATTCCATCGAAACGCGGAATGCCACGCCTACTTTACTGGGAAGAGCAAGACTTGGACTTTAATCCTGATAAAATTATACACTTATGTGCAAGTACGTACGACCCAGTCGTGCACTTTATTTATCCTCAAAACTAGTTTAAATTGAATTCTAGTGAACACTGACCTCTGGTATTGGTGTCGGTACTCTCCCAGATGGTATTGTGCGCATTAGCATTCCATCCAATAAGGAACGGCCGTTGGAGCTTATTGCAGTGTTCCACAAGACGTTGCAGAACAGAGACTGCTGGTTCATCCCCAGCACAGTACACGGAAGCGATGTGTTGACGAGAATTGAAGAAACGGACTTTATTTAATAAAACTATATTTACTTAGTTTTCTCTTTTTATTATGTATAATGGAACAAAAGTGAAATGGCTTTTACAAATTATAGTTTTAGTTTAGTCCTCGTCTGTTCGTCTGCTCGTTGTGCACAATTAGTTCAGAATAATCTAGTTTTTAAAATTTTCATTGTCGTTAAATTGTGAGTCGTTAAGTTTTTATGTCGTTAATTTAGGTGCTGCCAAGTTGAGAAATTTCTTGTTTGAGGCGCCGCTAACACTCCCCCTGGTAAGACAGATATTCAGTCTGACTTACAACGTACCACAGCGGCGTGTTTGACATCCAAAACTGCTACTTTAACTGCAGGTCTCGTATAGACTCCAGTTGATGTTCGAACAGTCACTTGACGAACTTGATTGTCTTTGCTGACAAGTGTGTCCAATACTTTTCCCTTTGGCCAACTATTTCTAGGTAGATTTGGGTCGATGATGATGACTATATCTCCTTGTTCTATTGGTCGTCCAGGTTGGAACCATTTTGTTCTCCTAGTAACAGTAGGTAGGTATTCTAGAATCCAACGCTTCCAAAACGAGTCAGCTATTTGTTGAGCTCTGTTCCAACTTTTCCGAAGGATAAGTCGGTCAACTTTTCGATCAGTTTTGATTCGTCTGATGAACCCAACAAGAAATGGTTGGGGTGTTAGAACTTCATCTCCTTTCGAGTCAAGAGGTATATACGACGAGAGTTCACTATTGCTTCTACCTCCAATAGCGCACTATATAGTTCTTCTTCCGCAGATATTCTTGATTTAAGTACCTCTGAGAGAACCGTCTTTACGGAGCGAACAAGACGCTCCCAGGACAGTCCCATGTGCGGTGACGCTGGTGGGATAAATTTCCATTCTATTGAGTAGTTTACGAAATGACGTGCGATCTTATCCTGTTTTATCGTTCGGTAGGCTTCTCTCAGTTCTCTGCTAGCACCTCGGAAGTTAGTCCCATTATCGCTGTATATTTCTAGTGGCCTTCCTCTTCGAGCGATAAATCTTCTTAAACTAAGAATGCATAAATCTGTTGACAGCGAAGCTGCAAGTTCCAGATGAATGGCCCTGGTTGTTAGGCAAGTTATCAAAACGCTCCATCGTTTTTCTTCTCGTCTTCCTATTTTGATTCTCATCGGGCCGAAGTAATCAATTCCTATGTATGAAAACAGTCGGGTGAAAGAAGCTAGTCGTGATGGTGGTAATGACGACATCTCAGGTGGAATAGGAACTGCGTTGAGGTTTCTGCAGTATTGACAGGATTTTTTCACCATTTTCACAGCAGTTCTTAATTTCGGGATGTGAAAACGTTGATGCATTTCATTAATGATGGTCTCTTGATTCAAGTGACTATACTTAATGTGATACCATCCAATGAGAAGTGTTGTAATCCTGTTGCCAAATGGAAGTATTATGGGTCTTTTTGTATCCTGAAGAACGGCTGTCGATGCATCTATTCGTCCTCGGATTCGAAGAATTTGATTCTCATCTAAGTATGGACTAAGGCGATATAATGCGCTCTGAGGACTCAACGGCTTGTTTTGCTTGAGACTTAGTATTTCATCCGCATAACAGTCACTTTGTTTGACGGTCTGATTTTTTATAATCTTCTGATGCCAAATTACCACTCAATGCCGGAAGTTTTTTCAAACGATTTTTTAAGTTGTTGTAATACCTATATGCTAGAGCAAAGGTGTTGACCATCTTTTTCCACTCAGAGAATCTTTCAGCCTGTATCATTTTCATATTCGAAATTTTACTTATGTGCATGACACTTGTCTTTAGCTCTTCGGTTGTTTCAGTTTCCGGTGGATGATTGGGCCAATGATATTTAGGAAGATACAGAAATTCGGGTCCTGTGTACCATTGGCTTCTTGATTGAAGGTCTGGGGGTGGCTTCCACTTTGTGGCAACATCTGCTGCGTTAAGCTTTGATGGTAGCCATTGCCACTCTTCGATATCTGACGCTTCCAAGATGTCACCAACACGAAATGCAACGCACTGGCGATATTTCCGTTGATCCGACTGTAGCCATGCGATTACCAGCTTTGAGTCTGTCCAGAAATGTTTTGAAGCTATTTTAAATGTCAGTGAGTTTCGAATAGAAGTGGCCAATCGCGTTCCCAGCAATACAGCTTCTAACTTCATCCTAGGTATTGACAAAATCTTGAGGGGCGCTACCCTAGTCTTGGCTGTGATGAGACTGCATTCAATTTTAGTGTTAGTTTCGATCTGAAGATAGGCTACAGCGGCATAGGCGCTAGCATCTACAAATATATTGGATGTTGGTTTGTTTTGTTGGGGTTTCTTGAACAAAACATCGAGGTATGTGAAGGTTTCGTACTTCCGGCAGCAGTTGTAGGCAACGTTTCCACTTCACTCTTTGTTTTTCCTGAATCATGTCGTCCCAGTCAATGTTTGATATCCAGATGTCCTGAAGAATGATCTTGGCATACATATATTAAAAAATGAGCAAGTAAGCCAATCGGATCATAGATGGACATCAGTACTCGGAGAACTTCTCTTTTGGTTGGTGTTTTCTAGCCAGTTAAAATTTCCTTGTTTTTTCCGTTGAATGCGATGGTGAAAGTAAAGGTGTCACTTTTTGTAGACCACCACATGCCCAGTACTTTTTCAGCCCGTTGTCCAGACACAATACTCAGGTCCTTCGCATGAATTTCTGGGTCGTTAAATTTTTCCAAAAACGTTTTTGAATTAGATAACCAGTTATGCATCTCAAATCCTCCTTGTCTGTGGATATATCGCACTTCATCAGCAAGTTGAATTGCTTCGGCTTCCGTATCCACACTGTCGAGGAGATCATCAACGTAATGGTTGTTGACAATCGCTTCTGCTGCTCTTGGAAATTTATGTTTAGAATTGTTTGCGTTTAAATGTTTGATATACTGGACACTGCTGGGAGAACATGTGGCTCCGAATGCGATGACCTGCATAACGTAAGTATCCGGCTCTTAATCGTTCTCATTTGTTCGCCACAAGAAACGCTGCGAATGCTGGTCTTCTTCTGTGATCATACACTGATGAAAAATCTCTCTGATATCTCCGCAGACACCAACAAGTCTTTGTCGAAATCGCAGAGAAATAGAAATCAATGATAACAGCTGGTCAGGACCTTTCAGCAACATATCATTGTGTGACACACCATTCACTTTCGCTGCAGCATCCCACACGATGCGGATTTTCCCAGGCTTATTGGGATTTGATACAGGAAAGATCGGAAGGTACCATTTTCGAGTGTGTAGTACACTTAATTCATTGCCACTTAATCTTCTGATGTATTTTTTATCGATATGGTCTGATATTCGTTGCTGCATAAATTTTCTTAAATCTGGATCTCTAGATAGCTTTTTTTCTAAACAGAGAAGTCGTCTTGTAGCCATCGCACTGCTGTCCGGGAGATTAATTGAGGGCTACTTCCACAACAATCCTGTATCGTAGCGACATCCTTTACGCTGTGTTGTTGCTTGAAGGATTTCCATTGCTTGCTGCTCATCTCTGGAGATATTCATGTTCCCTGACTTTTCGATGCCCATATTTTCTATCGTGAAGTAGCTCTTGACCAGTTGATGTAAAGTTTGTCCGTTTTCTTGTGCACACTCACATAAGTGGAGATGGTACTGATTTGCTACGTTTACAAACAATTTTTCTCTGCAGGGCCCATAGATCATCCAACCAAGTCTTGTTTTCGAAGCAATCGGTTCATCTCTGCTTCCTTCTTTTGACTTGAGTGGTAATGCTAGACACCAGTTGTTTAGTCCAATAAAAATTCTTGGATTCCCTTTGTTGTACGAACTTACAGGAATGCCTCTCAGGTGATGGAATCTTCTTGACAGATTTTCAGCATCGATGTTTTGAACTGGTAAACTTAGGCCATTTACGGTGTGCACATTGAACTGGTAAACTTAGGCCATTTACGGTGTGCACATTTGAGATCGTAAATTGCCGATTTTGTTTCTCAATTCCAGAAATTTGCAATGTCACCTTTCTAGATTCCTTTTCTTGTCGCTCTGTGTTCCCAGTCCACTTAAGACAGATGGGCTGCGGCTTGCCAGTAAGCTGCAGCTGTTCAGCGATGTTCTCATCCATCAGTGCTAGAGAGGAACCCTCGTCAAGGAATGCAAATATTTGAATTTTTATATATTTTCGTTTTGGAGCACAACCGGTATCACACGAAAGAGAACATGCGAGTTATTATCTTGCCTTGAGTGCTGATTTACTATCGAAGCTCTGGATAATTGGTTAGAGATGACTCGGTTTTCTGTGTTGGCATTATGCAACAATGGATGGTGTCTTCAATTACAATTATTAACACGATAGGTCTCAGTGGAATTGCATTTGTTTTGTCCATGAAAACGTAAGCATGTGCGGCGAAAGTTGTTCTTTGTCACTTCTAGCCATCGTTGTGGGCAGGGTAATTCTTTAAACTTCCTGCAGTATTTAACTTTGCTGCAGTCTTTCTGGCAGATGGGACATCGTTTTCCTCTTTCCTGTTATGTTGCTCCCGAGTGCTCGGTATGAATGTTTACAATGCTTCGATTTCTGGAATTCATCTTGTTGTCTACAGGTGGCGGGGTGACTTCGCTAGCATCTTTTCCTATTTGAGCTATCCAATCACTGAATGATGATTGTTTTTATACGTCACCCAATCAAGTTTCATTTGTGATGGCAATTTAGAAACAAGTTCTTTTAGCAGGCTAGGATTTCGAAGATGATCGTGTAGTCTCTTCTCAATCCTCGGAGGCTGTTCTTACTTTATACGATCGATGAGATCATCTATTAACGACCATAAATTTGTCGCAGAGCTTCAATGGCACCTGATACGCCAGCTGGATTATTCAACCTATATCTTACTATGTCCAGCGCAGGTCCTCTGAGACATCTTTGCAGTCGGTGGAGCAGTAGTATTGTAAGCAGAAGGTGGAATTTTGCAGTTCGTAGCATTTGTTGGTGAATCAAGTTCTTGGTGCTGATGATAGATGCCGGTGTTGGAAGGCATTATTGCGGTTGGATCTTGAAATTGCTGCGTTCGATGAGCAGGAATCAATCCAACGACATCATTGATGACTCCAGATGGCTGCAGTATACTCTTTTGTGTCGGTGGCGGACAGCGTCGGTCAGCATGACTGTGCTTGTCTGTTTCTGTCTGGTCATGGGATGTTTGTTGGGTTTCTGCTGGTTCATCAGCTTGTGGATTTACGACCTTCGCATTCAACCATGTATGAATGCGTGTATAAGTCTCCTCTTCTAAATTTGTTGTTTCGTCATCATCAAGCTGTTGTAGCAATTGGTACTTCCTCTTGATGTATTCTTCATTGAGTTGTCGCTCTTCTTCCAGGCGTTGCAAGTCGAGTTGAATCCATTTTGTTCTCGAGCATCTGGAAGTACTGGACTCCAAAGATTTGTTTCTTGAATTGGAAATTAAAGCTTTTTCTCCTTCTTGACATGCTTCACAGCTCCAATTTTTATTTGCGACATCGTTGGTGACATTCACGCAATGGTAGTGATACCATTTATCACATTTGTCACATTGGACCATGTCGGATGTATCCAGCTCTAGGCATTTTCCACAAGAGTTGCTTCTTTTCTGCGTCGTAGTATTCTTCTTTGTCGAATGCAACATCTTTGTTTTGCTCGAAATTTAAATTAATATAATTTTTAAAAGATTTGTTGACGAGGATTGAAGACACGGACTGCCAAATTGAGAAATTTCTTGTTTGAGGCGCCGCTAACACGATGTATTATGAAAGTGGAATAAAGCTATTGTTTTTGTTAATGGGAATGCAAACTCTTAGATTAAGCACACGAGTGTCACAAATTACCTTTGCATTCTAACCCGTCAGTCCTTTGACGGCTCGTCTCAGTATTCATTGCTCCTGAAACAGTACAACGCCCAGGACTTTAGTGGTGAGAATCCATACTAAAACAGCAGATGCCGTTATAAAAAACAAGCAGTTGCACATCATAGGTGGCCTTAAATTAAATGAAAAGTTGGTGGGAATAAAATTTCCGATTTTCGGATTTAAAGTTTTGTTTTACCGTAAATCGAAAAATGTGTACCTAGGAACTCGCTAACGCATGTCAAATAAAGTCATTCCTTTTTCGGAATTTTTATTCGTCAGACAGTTTGCGGAAAGTTTGTAAAAATAAAAATTCGCAAATCGTTATCACATACACTGCCGGCCAAAAGTTTGGAATCACCTTCTCACTTTTGCATTTTTGGTGTTTTTTGTCGTCAAAAATTAAAATAAAAGATATCAAATCTATTTTTTATTAAACTTTTATATGTATTTGTATTAATTAAGCATTAAGGCTTCAAAAATTCATTCAAAATAACAAAATAATACATATTTCATTCAAACCTTTTTTCATCGAAATAACCACCTTTTGCTTTCATGACTGCTGCACATACTCTGGGCATCCTGTTCATGAATTTGTCGATTGTTTCGATGGAAATAGCATTCCAAGCTTTATTAAGAAGCTTCCACAAGTGATCTTTCGACGTTGGGCATATTTGGCGAACCTTCCGATCGAGCTCTTCCCATAAGAGCTCTATTGGGCTTAAATCTGACGACTGTGCTGGCCACGTCATATCAGCCAAGAACCCTCTGCACAGTTTGGAGCTGTGCTTGGGATCATTTTCTTGTTGCAGGATGAAGTTTCTCCCAATTAATCGCAATCCTGATAGTATGGTGTTGTGCTTCAGAATGTCTTTATACCCTTCCTTGTTCAAGATTCCTTCGATGCGAATGATATCTCCAAATCCACGAGCACAAAAACAACCCCACACCATAATGGAACTAGCTCCGTGTTTTATAATTGGTACAACACAATCTTGACGCATTTTTTTCTGGTCCGATCGCCTCACATGCACCCGTCTCTTTGAGCCAAAGACCTCATATTCGGCCTCGTCAGTCCATAGCACCTTGCTCCAGTTCTCCATCATTCAGTTTTCATGCTCTTTGGTCCACAATAATCTTTTGACTGGATTTTGAGACCAGAGCAAAGGTTTTCGAACTGTTACCCTGCCTTTTAAGCCTGCTTCAATCAAGCGTCTTTTTACGGTAGTGAGAGAAACAGGCTTCTCTCTACTACTGTTCAGCTCTGCTCGTATTTCAGGAGCTGTTAAACGTCCATTCCTCTTGGAAATCCTTCTCAGCTTTCTGTCCTTTTGTTGTTATTTATGGTCTTCCTGATATTTTACGATCCGAGAACAGTCACCGACTAACCTTCAAGCCGGCAACATCGTGTGCTTAAATACATTCCGAGTTCCCCCTGCCCGCTCTTTTCATTGGTGCGTTTTCCCGCTATTTCTGTATAGCCTATCCTCGTTTTACATTTCTCTTCCTAATTTACAGTGAGTGAAATAAATATAAAAAGCATAGAGTGTGAACAAAACCTGTACATTATGGCCGATGGGCCACGTGTTCTTTCGGGGAATGGATTTAGCGGACCTACGACCTCTCCCCCTACCACAGTAGAACTTAATTATGCCTACAACTCGACCGCAAATAATCCTAAATTCATAGTATTTCCCCAGCCAATAAAGAAACACCACTGTCATCATTTAGTGTCTTTCTGCTTAAAAAAGCAATCGACGGAATAAGCACAGCCTATGACTACATAACCCAACTGCGCGATGGGAACCTCCTAATCCTGGTAAAATCACCAAAAATAGCCGATCTTTTCTTATCAAAGAAATCTCTATCCAATCTTTGCCCTATTAATGTAACACTTCACACGAACCTGAATGCATCCAAAGGAACAGTATATGCCCCCTTTCTCCAGAAAGTGAAATTGTTGAAGAAATGAGGTCTCAAGGCGTCACAGATGTCTTCAAATTCAAAAAATCTTCAGAAGGTGTACAACGCCCCTCCGGTCTTGTACTCTTTACATTCGACCTCTTCCGCCCCCCAAACACAGTTAGCATCGGTTGGTATAAGGCCAAAGTTGTGGAATACTTCCCCAATCCAATGCGCTGTCGCAACTGCCAGCTTCTAGGCCACACCACCAAAAAATGCAATGGCAATGCATCGTGCGAAACGTGCAATTTGCCACCCCATTCACCCAACAACTGCTCACGTGTGTCATTTGCAAATTGCTTTGAAGAACACCCTTCGTCCTCTAAAACATGCCCCCGCTAACTTCAAGCCAAAGAGACTTTGAAAATAAAAACTGTAAATAAATGTAGCATGGCCGAAGCAAGAAAAATCTACAAAGAACAAAACCCATTGTCCACTTCTACCTTCTCATATTCTGCAGTTGCAAGCACTGCAACGCATCCACCACAATCAGCACAAAAAACATCTGTGGTAAGCCACACCACGGCTCCCTCCCCCCTTCTAGATAGATTCTCTACTTCACGTAGATGAATATGTTGCAACTGCACTCTCTGCAAAAAATCACGTCTCGATCCTTTCACTGGATTTCGAGAAAGGAATGCAAATATTTGAATTTTTATATATTTTCGTTTTGGAGCACAACCGGTATCACACGAAAGAGAACATGCGAGTTATTATCTTGCCTTGAGTGCTGATTTACTATCGAAGCTCTGGATAATTGGTTAGAGATGACTCGGTTTTCTGTGTTGGCATTATGCAACAATGGATGGTGTCTTCAATTACAATTATTAACACGATAGGTCTCAGTGGAATTGCATTTGTTTTGTCCATGAAAACGTAAGCATGTGCGGCGAAAGTTGTTCTTTGTCACTTCTAGCCATCGTTGTGGGCAGGGTAATTCTTTAAACTTCCTGCAGTGTTTAACTTTGCTGCAGTCTTTCTGGCAGATGGGACATCGTTTTCCTCTTTCCTGTTATGTTGCTCCCGAGTGCTCGGTATGAATGTTTACAATGCTTCGATTTCTGGAATTCATCTTGTTGTCTACAGGTGGCGGGGTGACTTCGCTAGCATCTTTTCCTATTTGAGCTATCCAATCACTGAATGATGATTGTTTTTATACGTCACCCAATCAAGTTTCATTTGTGATGGCAATTTAGAAACAAGTTCTTTTAGCAGGCTAGGATTTCGAAGATGATCGTGTAGTCTCTTCTCAATCCTCGGAGGCTGTTCTTACTTTATACGATCGATGAGATCATCTATTAACGACCATAAATTTGTCGCAGAGCTTCAATGGCACCTGATACGCCAGCTGGATTATTCAACCTATATCTTACTATGTCCAGCGCAGGTCCTCTGAGACATCTTTGCAGTCGGTGGAGCAGTAGTATTGTAAGCAGAAGGTGGAATTTTGCAGTTCGTAGCATTTGTTGGTGAATCAAGTTCTTGGTGCTGATGATAGATGCCGGTGTTGGAAGGCATTATTGCGGTTGGATCTTGAAATTGCTGCGTTCGATGAGCAGGAATCAATCCAACGACATCATTGATGACTCCAGATGGCTGCAGTATACTCTTTTGTGTCGGTGGCGGACAGCGTCGGTCAGCATGACTGTGCTTGTCTGTTTCTGTCTGGTCCTGGGATGTTTGTTGGGTTTCTGCTGGTTCATCAGCTTGTGGATTTACGACCTTCGCATTCAACCATGTTTGAATGCGTGTATAAGTCTCCTCTTCTAAATTTGTTGTTTCGTCATCATCAAGCTGTTGTAGCAATTGGTACTTCCTCTTGATGTATTCTTCATTGAGTTGTCGCTCTTCTTCCAGGCGTTGCAAGTCGAGTTGAATCCATTTTGTTCTCGAGCATCTGGAAGTACTGGACTCCAAAGATTTGTTTCTTGAATTGGAAATTAAAGCTTTTTCTCCTTCTTGACATGCTTCACAGCTCCAATTTTTATTTGCGACATCGTTGGTGACATTCACGCAATGGTAGTGATACCATTTATCACATTTGTCACATTGGACCATGTCGGATGTATCCAGCTCTAGGCATTTTCCACAAGAGTTGCTTCTTTTCTGCGTCGTAGTATTCTTCTTTGTCGAATGCAACATCTTTGTTTTGCTCGAAATTTAAATTAATATAATTTTTAAAAGATTTGTTGACGAGGATTGAAGACACGGACTGCCAAATTGAGAAATTTCTTGTTTGAGGCGCCGCTAACACGATGTATTATGAAAGTGGAATAAAGCTATTGTTTTTGTTAATGGGAATGCAAACTCTTAGATTAAGCACACGAGTGTCACAAATTACCTTTGCATTCTAACCCGTCAGTCCTTTGACGGCTCGTCTCAGTATTCATTGCTCCTGAAACAGTACAACGCCCAGGACTTTAGTGGTGAGAATCCATACTAAAACAGCAGATGCCGTTATAAAAAACAAGCAGTTGCACATCATAGGTGGCCTTAAATTAAATGAAAAGTTGGTGGGAATAAAATTTCCGATTTTCGGATTTAAAGTTTTGTTTTACCGTAAATCGAAAAATGTGTACCTAGGAACTCGCTAACGCATGTCAAATAAAGTCATTCCTTTTTCGGAATTTTTATTCGTCAGACAGTTTGCGGAAAGTTTGTAAAAATAAAAATTCGCAAATCGTTATCACATACACTGCCGGCCAAAAGTTTGGAATCACCTTCTCACTTTTGCATTTTTGGTGTTTTTTGTCGTCAAAAATTAAAATAAAAGATATCAAATCTATTTTTTATTAAACTTTTATATGTATTTGTATTAATTAAGCATTAAGGCTTCAAAAATTCATTCAAAATAACAAAATAATACATATTTCATTCAAACCTTTTTTCATCGAAATAACCACCTTTTGCTTTCATGACTGCTGCACATACTCTGGGCATCCTGTTCATGAATTTGTCGATTGTTTCGATGGAAATAGCATTCCAAGCTTTATTAAGAAGCTTCCACAAGTGATCTTTCGACGTTGGGCATATTTGGCGAACCTTCCGATCGAGCTCTTCCCATAAGAGCTCTATTGGGCTTAAATCTGACGACTGTGCTGGCCACGTCATATCAGCCAAGAACCCTCTGCACAGTTTGGAGCTGTGCTTGGGATCATTTTCTTGTTGCAGGATGAAGTTTCTCCCAATTAATCGCAATCCTGATAGTATGGTGTTGTGCTTCAGAATGTCTTTATACCCTTCCTTGTTCAAGATTCCTTCGATGCGAATGATATCTCCAAATCCACGAGCACAAAAACAACCCCACACCATAATGGAACTAGCTCCGTGTTTTATAATTGGTACAACACAATCTTGACGCATTTTTTTCTGGTCCGATCGCCTCACATGCACCCGTCTCTTTGAGCCAAAGACCTCATATTCGGCCTCGTCAGTCCATAGCACCTTGCTCCAGTTCTCCATCATTCAGTTTTCATGCTCTTTGGTCCACAATAATCTTTTGACTGGATTTTGAGACCAGAGCAAAGGTTTTCGAACTGTTACCCTGCCTTTTAAGCCTGCTTCAATCAAGCGTCTTTTTACGGTAGTGAGAGAAACAGGCTTCTCTCTACTACTGTTCAGCTCTGCTCGTATTTCAGGAGCTGTTAAACGTCCATTCCTCTTGGAAATCCTTCTCAGCTTTCTGTCCTTTTGTTGTTATTTATGGTCTTCCTGATATTTTACGATCCGAGAACAGTCACCGACTAACCTTCAAGCCGGCAACATCGTGTGCTTAAATACATTCCGAGTTCCCCCTGCCCGCTCTTTTCATTGGTGCGTTTTCCCGCTATTTCTGTATAGCCTATCCTCGTTTTACATTTCTCTTCCTAATTTACAGTGAGTGAAATAAATATAAAAAGCATAGAGTGTGAACAAAACCTGTACATTATGGCCGATGGGCCACGTGTTCTTTCGGGGAATGGATTTAGCGGACCTACGACCTCTCCCCCTACCACAGTAGAACTTAATTATGCCTACAACTCGACCGCAAATAATCCTAAATTCATAGTATTTCCCCAGCCAATAAAGAAACACCACTGTCATCATTTAGTGTCTTTCTGCTTAAAAAAGCAATCGACGGAATAAGCACAGCCTATGACTACATAACCCAACTGCGCGATGGGAACCTCCTAATCCTGGTAAAATCACCAAAAATAGCCGATCTTTTCTTATCAAAGAAATCTCTATCCAATCTTTGCCCTATTAATGTAACACTTCACACGAACCTGAATGCATCCAAAGGAACAGTATATGCCCCCTTTCTCCAGAAAGTGAAATTGTTGAAGAAATGAGGTCTCAAGGCGTCACAGATGTCTTCAAATTCAAAAAATCTTCAGAAGGTGTACAACGCCCCTCCGGTCTTGTACTCTTTACATTCGACCTCTTCCGCCCCCGCGACAACTCGTGGGACATAATATACACTGACGGTTCTAAAAGCGAGATTGGTACTGGATTTGCAGTGGTCGCCTCAAATGGCAGGGTGCTCTCCGCCGAGAAACTCCCAGACTACTTCTCAATATTCTCCGCAGAAGCTTAAGCGATCCTCAAGGCAACGGAAGCTGCAAAATCATCGGGTAGAAGCACCCTCATTTGCACCGACAGCCTCTCTACGGTTAATGCAATCCGGAACATCAACAACCGCACCTCAATCATCACAAAAATTCGGGATAACATCATCCGAAACTCACCGTATCTCCTTGTAGTCTGGATTCCTGGCTATTCGGGCATTTGCGGCAATGAACTAGCAGACATCAAAGCCGGTAATATCACCACACAACCAAACACAACATTGCACCCACCATCGAAAAAAGACCTCATCAAGCGATTAACACATACTGGCATTTGAGGAGAAAACATTCTTGGAGAGAATACACACACCACTACTCCAAGATTAATCCAACCGGCGTATCTTTCTCCTACCCAACAAACACCTCCTGCAAAATGAACAGGTGTTTCTTGAGGCTGAGACTCAATTGACACACAGTCATCTCCTCATGAGAGACAACCCTCCTGCCTGCCATCTTTGTCAATCGGGCGCTGTCCTGTCAACCGAACATCTAATACTCGTTTGCACTGTAGTCAATCATCACTGTAACAACTTATTTCACAAAAAACTCTTAGACCTATTACTAACCCCCTCTTCCCAAAATATTAAAGACGTCTGCAAATTACTATTAACCCTTAAACTCGATAATTCTATCTAACTAAAACAAACATGTACCTTAAATCTAGCCGATAGCCCTGGTAGCTAGTGCTGTACCCTAGATATTAAGATGTAAATTTATTTATGTTTTAATGAATAATAATAATAATAATAATACGATCCGAGAAACTACCAGTTTTTCGGAAACGTTGAACAGCATACTGCACTCCCTTGTAAGATACATTAACTTTTTTGGCAATAGTTCGAAGACTATCACCCTGTTTATGAAAAGCTATAATCACAGATTTCTTTTCAGTACTCAATTGCTCTGCTCTTGCCATAATTTTTTTTTTTTACTTAATTTTTGGCCGTTTGAATGTAAAGTAAAAATTGTCAGAGCTCGGCTTCATATTTATACTCGAATTTTATTTTTTAAATTAAGAAGGAAATTGTAGAAAATACTTAATAAAACCACAAATTTTTAAAATTTGTAAAATGAATTCATTTTATGCCCTGGAAGTATACATTTTTAGCAATAGTAGGCTAGAGCATTTATTTTGAAATTTGGCCTTAGTCAAATTAATTTAATTTTACTTGACTTAGTTAAACCTCCAGAAATATGTTGCACATTCTTTTTAAAGCTACTTTATAGTCAAACTTCCCTCCATAAACGTTTTTTGTTTAATTCATACTTGCTTCAAAAACTTGAAAAAAGCATAAAATGACTAGTACATACATATCTAAGAAAGTAATAGTATAAAATGATACTTAGACGTACATTTATTAAGCCTACCACCATAGCTGGACATAACTACATAAATGTTTAAAATAGTAATATTAATACTCAAGTATATTGAACTTACCTCTAATACACTTTCTCGCAATTTTTTCTTCGCCAAAACGTTCTTCAAACCACAAAACTATTAAATTCATTATTAAATAACAAATTGACGAATTTCACTAAAAACGATTTTTCTTTTGTTTACTACACTTCATTTTATGACAGTTCTCCTTGTGGGTACTTTCGAAGGAAATTTCCGAAAGTTGAAAATTGTTTGTTGGTAACATTTTTATTCGACTAGAAAGTCCTACAAAGTGTCATCTAGAATTCGGAACGAAAACCACTTCTGAATGGTTTTAACTTTCGAAACAAGACACAGGGTTGAGCCCCTGGACTAGATTTCCTTCTTCGTCCCTACAGGCTTCCGATCGAGTTTGTAGCCATGAGATATTATTTTTACTTTTGTTCGCACTCATTCGACAGCTGTCTGCTGGGTCTCCGCTAATTATTCGGGTGTACGTGGTCTATTCAGGGACCTAACGTTCAAATCTGAAAGTTATTGCCCTTTACACGTTTGTTGGGTTCGCCTTATCCGGGGCGTGGTAGAGAAATTTTACCCCTACAGGAAGAAATCCCTTAGTGAAACAACGCTCCTCCCTCTTCTCTTGCCTGCTATCACTAACGAGCTTCCAAACGGGTTGGTCACCCAATCTCTAGTCGAGATATTAGGCACCCGGGAGCCACTAAAGTAGAGGAGTTGAGGAGCTTTCGTGGGAACGCTTGTCCTCTTATATATTTGCATCACTACACTTTGGCCATTGGTATATCCTCACCAGTCCTAATAAATACTGCATTTTTTATTTTATTGAATTAGTACGCTAGTTTCAAAAGTTTGAGGATGCAAAATATCATTACACGCCCGAGCAAGTAGACATGGTATGGTACGGATCGTTTGGGTGAATCGTAGACTATTTGAAAAACTTGGTCTTAATAATATAAGATTTTTATTTTAGGTAAAATAAGACAGTTCTGAAAAATAATAGTAAGAGGATAAAGTTCGTATCTCAGCTGGTTTCTTTGGGTGAAACAAGGCGAACGCCGGTTCAGCTAGTTAATAAATAAATCCTAATCATTCCTCATTTAGTTTAGTTTAGTATATTATATTTTAAAACTACTATCGCTATCAAAAATTAATTTTCATTTATGTTTTTTTTTTTTTCAGTGAAAGAAGTCAACCGTCAAATTATTGCAGTTGTTCAATTCATTTGCTCTGTTATTGCAGGCTTTGTTTTCGGATTTTTGGGCCTCGAGTTAATTGTGGGTAATTTGGACTTTGGATTTCGTCTACTGTTGGGAATAATGTGCGCGCTAATAATAGCACTAGCAGAAATATATTTTTTGGCGAAAAAACTAAATGAATGTGAAGATATCCATACAAATAAAGTGAAAATAGATTAAAAGCATTATTTTTTTTATTTATTATGACACTATTTTTAGTCTTTGGATGATTTTATTTTTTTCTACCACATTTGAATGAAATTTACATACATTAAAAATTGGTTCATCTCCATCATCTGCAGTACGCTAGTTGTTATTTGAAAGTCAACGAACTCTTCTCTGATACCACACAGGGAAATAGAATGATCTTCGTTTAATTCTAATGTAGGTCTTTAGACCAAAACATGCGGCTTCTGCTCCAAAGTAAAATTGAATTTGCTTTGCATATATGTATGTACAGTGGCAAGCAAAACTGGATCCATGATTTCAAATTTTCTTTTTTTTTGAAGATAAACTGAATGTCCATCAACCGATTTTTATGAAATATTAAAGATAAGTTTGTTATTTTATTACAAAAAAAAAGAGATATAAACGAATAAAATCGCATAAGTACATCGTCTTACAAAGAAAGAATTGCAGCACACCATCTCTATCTTGTATGGTATAAAAAATAAAGTGCACGACTGAGTCGTAAGTACTTGCACCGTAATGCTATAAGTGTAAAATTTTATCAGGATTGAAGTCCAAGTCTTGCTCTTCCAGTAAAGTAGGCGTGGCATTAAGCGTTTCGATAGAATAATAGTGATAACATTGTAGGAGTTTACACAATGTTTTGTTTTTAAAAAAAAACTCCTTTAAAAAGTGGGCGTGGCCAAATAGAGTGTTTGAATGAATTGTAGAAAATTTTAAGACCTATTACTTTACTTAATAATTTTTTCTTAATTTCTAGTAAAAATTTTCCAATTCCGAAATTTGGTACCACATTATTTTGGCTCTGTCTTATAACCTAGAAATATTAATTTTTAGCCCAATCGCCGAACAAATACCCGAAAAACACGCAATTTTCAAGGTTACCGTTATTCGAATTTTTCGTGAAAATATGGTATGCCACCTCATGGCATATGCCCAAACTAACCTACATATCAAATTTTATCGAAATCGTTAGAGCCGTTTTCGAGAAAATTCATTTTAACTAAAATCGGCATTAAGTAAACTACCCTTAATTTTGAGGTTAGAATAAAAATTCAAATTTCGCCTCTAGGGAATATCCCACAGACCGTATATATGAAATTTGAACTAAATCCGTCCAGCCGTTTAAGCTGTAGTCGAATATACAGACAGACAGACAGACGGAATTGCCGGACCTACTTTTTTGGACTTCTTCATCATAGTAATGTCAAGTTTGATTAAAATCTCGAGTTCGATTTTTTTCACGATTGCAATACTTGCCCTATAGGTAGGTGCAAGTAAAAATGGTAGTTAACATGTTTGGCAGGCGTGTGTGACAAATTTGTCATTTGCAGATCCGGGAATCGTCTGAACATACAAACGTGGTATTCCACGTCATAGCATATGCCGAAACTAACCCGAATCACGAATCGAATCGAAATCATTTTTTACTGAAATCGGCCTTAAGTAAACTACCTTTAATTTTGAGGTTAGAATGAGAATTCCAATTTGGCCTCTAGGGATTATCCCACAGACCACAGATATGAAGTTTGAAGCAAATCCGTCCAGCCGTTTAGGCTGCAGTCGCAAATACAGACAGACAGACGGAATTGCCGGACCTACTTTTTTAGACTACTCTTCAGTTGTGCAAAGAACATAGAATTAAACGGTGGATGACTAGAAACGAGTCATTTGGTGAGATGAAACCAAAATTAATAGGTTTCAGTCCGACAGTAAGGCATTTTATTGGCACCGACCAAACGAGACTCTTCAAAGACACAAACATACCGTAAAGCACAGTGTAGGAAGTCTGAAGGTTTCGGGCTGTTTTACTTGGTGGCATGGTGGTCCTTTCGTTAAAGTTAAAGGGCATTATGAAAAAGGAAAATTATGTGCATATTCTTAGAGCAATTTGGCCGATTTCGTTAAGTAGTGCGCTCATCCAGCAGAGGAAATAGTTTTTCAACAGGGGGCAACCCCAAGCTTACAACCAAAAATTGACTGAAGATCAGCCTTTTGAGACGATGGCGTGACCAGCACTAAGCCCGAATTTAAATCCAATCGAAAACTTTTGGGCTATTGTTAAGAGGAAGATGGGGAAGTTCGAAAGAGCACCGGCTAATTTAGATGAGTTGTGGCTAAGACTGGGCTGAACGGTCAAGAATTCTAAGTGAAACTTTCAAACCTGGTAGAATCTATACTCAAAATAATAAACAGCGTTATAAAAAATAGGTGATTGTGGGTAAAATACTAAAAATACATATCTATTAAAATACGCTTTTTGCAAACGTGCAAAACTGGATGCATGGATGTTATGGTGGATCTCTTTCTGTTTCAGACGTTGTACTTATGCGATTTTATTTGTTGGTATCTTATATATTGCGTAATAAAACAAAAAATTAATCCTCAAAATGAATATCACAACTGTCCCGTTTCTTGCCAGTTTTTATCTTCATATGATCGGAAGACGCCTTCGAGAAATTCAGCAAAAAATTCGCTTTTCCTTGATAATTTTTTGCCCAGTTACCTTCTCTGTTTTTAACTGGTGGAATGTGTGCAATTGGCGTTTTCATTTTCTTAGTTACCTTCCAGATTTCCAGTAAGGGATTTTTTAACCCTTGTGTCAACACCCAAAAAATTATACATCAACATACACCCAACACACCCGGGTTGGAAGAAGTCGGTTGGATTTGGACGCTTTTATTTTTGATGCAACGCATTTAAGAAAAAATATTTCAAGAAATAAGCATACAGGCTATCAGTCGTTTTATCAGATTTGATAATGGAAATAGGTACCAGCAACGTAAACAAACTGACAAAGCAGCAGCCATATCTGACATTTTCCTTATGTTGAATAGCAACATCCAGGATAACTATAAGGCAGGCAACGTCGCTGTTGATGAACAACTTTATCCTTATCGTGGTGGCATCGGATTTACTCAATATATACCTTCAAAACAGGCCAAATATGAAATTAAAGTTTGGTGGGTATGTGATGCTATTACTTCTTATCCAGTCAAATGACAAATTTATACTGGTATGGCACCTCCTGGAGAAAGAGAAAAAAATCAAGGTGAACGTGTGATCAAAGATTTGTGTTGCAATCTGTTCCGTGGAAGTGCTCGAAACATCGTATGTGGCAACATTTTAACAAGCTTTAATTTGGCTTCTATTTTGATGTTAGACTACAATTTGTCAATATTGGGAACTGCAAACAAAATACGTACATTTGTACCAGCCGAATTTTCTAATCTAAAAGGAAGAGCAGTAGAATCATCAATCTTTGGATTCACCAGCAACATAAGTATGTGCTCACATGTTCCAAAAAAGAATAAATCGGTTGTGGTTCTTTCCACTTCCCATTATAGTATCGAAATTGAAGGTCCTAAAAGAAACCCAAAAATGATACTCGATTACAACAAAAGCAAAGGAGGTGTTGACAATATGGAAAAGTGCCTTGGTGAATACACTACGAAGAGAAGAACAAAGCGATGGCCTTTGGCTTTTTTTATAATATTGTGGATGTGGCTGTATTTGCAGCATTCGTGAAATACAAGGAAAATAATCCACACTTGAAGAGCTAAACAAACCGTAGAAGGTTGTTCCTACAACAGTTGAGTGAACAATTAGCCATTACAAAAATCCAGGATCGTTCAGAAAATGCCCAAGTCATGCGAAATTTTCCATTACGTAGTGGAATTGAAAGTATGTTGGACTCAGTGGCCCCGACTGTTGAAAATCTTCCACTAAGGGCTCAAGAAGGACGTGACAATTCTGGCAGAATCAAGCAGAAAGGAAATTGTTACCTATGTCCCAGAAGAAGACCAACCCGAAAAGTCTGCAAAGTATGCAAAAAGCCCGTTTGTGCTGAACATTCAGTAGCAGAAATTATTGAGTAAAGAAGTATTAAACTTTCGTCCCTCTTTTCTGCCAAAACCCATTTGTTTACATTGTTTTTGTTGTAATTTGCTTCTGTGTGTGAATACGTGTGAGCATTGGCAAAAACCTTTGGGGCTTGTCTAAAATACTCTCAATAGATGTCAGCACTCAAAAATGAATTTGGCTGAATGTAACCCCTTATAAGCTATGGTGAAACAATAAATTTTCATAACTTTTTGACACAACGAATGCTAGCTATTCTAAAACGTCCACAGCAAAAACCCTTCAAAATTACTAAAATCTGAAAAAAGAACAATATTTCAAATCAGTTTAAGTAAGTTTTGTACTGCGAAAATGTTTTACCCTGTTTTGTTCTCTCCCTTTTACGACTTTCTTGTGTAAGGGAAAGGAGTTAGATAAGGAATCTAACGTTCTAATTCTTACGATTTTTCAAGTAAGGGAACGTGTAACAAATACATACAAATATAGACAGTTTGCGCATAAATGAAAGATTTTATATTAGGTAAGCTAAGCTATGTTCTCAACAACTGATATATTCGTCGATAAAACCTTACCGGATACTGCCCTGATAATCTATCTTCTTTAAACACACTACTTGAAATTGACATATGTACCTACATAGATCTTCAAATAGAATACATAGCTCTGTTTTATAGAAATTATAAATTTTGCTCTGGATAAGGCTTATTTAATAAGCAAAATAATATATGTACATACATATTCCTAAGGTTTAATTTAGGGACAAATTACAGCACCCTAAATATACATACATACATACGTACGTACTAATTGAATAAATAGTCCCACTGAAAAAATACCAATCAATCGAGAATAAATGAAATATTTTCGAATGGCGGTATAAACGCAGAAACTTAAACTCGATAAAAAAGAATATTCATTACAGAAGTGTACATATGTAAGTATATGCCGAAATATAACAACTATTGTGTTTCTATAATCAGATAAAAATTCCGAAAATTTAGTTAAACATTAATGCAAATTTTAAAAGCCAGATCGGTATACTCCTTACCCTTTTAAAGAACCTATTATTATAATTCATCCACAATCTTTGCAATTGTTGTTTGCGAAATTTCTATATATTAAAGCAATTATACGTTTTTCAAAAAAAATTAAAGAATTTTATATTTTAATTTGCATTGTAGTGATCTTTCTGTTTTTGTGTTCATTATTTTTCAAAAGAGTAAATTTAACTGAAAAAAATACATACATATTTTGATTTTTATATTTTCGGTCACGAAATTCAAATTTAAGAATACCATTTTATATATTTGTACATAATATCTAGTGAACGGCCCCAATATACTTTCCAGCTCTTTCCATAAATTTAAAAATCGGTTATCATCGCCTGTCAAATTACTAGTTGTTGTTGTGATTTAAGGTGAAATTGACCGATTTGTTGTTGTGATTTAAGGGTGAATTCACCAAGTCAAACAAATGTGCTTGAAAATGTAACAATATGAGTAAAAATAGCTTGTAGGCAACTGGAAAAAGCCGGGAAAGTTTCATATCTCGTTGTTCAATGATTTCTGTTCAGTAGATAGCACAGACTATACAGACAGGCAACTCCCAAGCGACTGGCGCTCTTTGCCCACAAGCTAAATAACAGCTGATTTTGTCCATCGCTCCTAAGATGTATGGGTGATCCCATATAAATCAAATGGGTGCACGCATACACCTTAGGAGCGATGGACAAAATCAGCTGTTTTCATGGGCGCAGCCATTTTTTTGTTATCTTATGTCAAAAAACTGACGCAATGTGGAGGGGTTGTTATGTCCAAGGAGTACCTTCCTGAAATGATCCTTGTTTCGAGGTGAATTCATTAAAAAATAAAATTTGAAATATAACGTACGCTGTACATCATTTATACTACCTTTTCAATGAAAAACAAAATAAAAGAGAAATATAATTACCTCAGAATAAGCATAAATAATTGTACTTGCAATTCGGAAGCAACAAGAACATTGATCGAAAATTTTAGGCAGAGTAAAAAAGCAAAAGATGCCTGATAGTAGGAACCCTGTGTATGATAGGCATAACTTATATTGTAGGTAGACTTGACTAATAGTTAATAGCAATTGTAATTAGTATTACATGTTTTTATACGCAAAAGTGAAACATTCAGATATTGAAACATTTTGATATATGTTTCCTGCTCAGTTTCCACAGTTAAATATTAATATAGGATTGTTTTTCAAATAATAATTGATTAAAAATCGACTTTCTAAAATGCACGTGTTAATCAAAATATTTACGCCTTATAGTAGAACTAATAAAATTGTGTGAACAGTGGATTAAAATGAAACAAAAGATTATGTTGAAATGAAAGCAATCATGTTTCCACTTTTAAAAGCAAAACATTAATGCTTTCCTTCAGGATATTGATTTACACACTTTACATTTAAGCTACCAATGTTTTCAAGTAGCAACAACTTTAGATATGTACATATATTTATTTCCAATTTGTTCATTTGTCAGCACGCATAAAATAATATTCTTTTAACAACGTAAACTCACCATCGTACCTTACAAACACATCCGTGCTGGTTCACCACCTTTGTTTACTTTTTTTTGCCGCTAAAGTAATAATTTCATAGTGTTATTACTCTTAAATAAAAAAACAACGAGGAAATCGTTTTACATTTTTGAATTCAGTACAATAAAGGAAATTAATTTGCATCAAAATATACTAAGGAAGTCGGATAGAATCGCAAAAAAATCCAAAGATATTTTACAAAAAATGTAACCAAATGTGAAAATTATTGAAGTGTCAGGATGTAGAGAAATTCACCTATGAAGTTCGTAAGTGCAACTTGTTTTCGTGGTAAATAATCAAAGGAAGTGTTTTAAGAAATAGGGAATACGTTTTTATTATTATTATTATGTATATGCACATTTACACATTTATACTTTATTATGCATTTTTATTGATATGCATTGCACACATTACTATTTATTTGACTTGTATTATATTATATTTTACCTGGTTCGTTATATGTACATAGTAAATACAATTTTATATATACAAATATATTAATATTGGTTATATATCAGTTATCGCATCAAAATGCAACATAGTGCTTGTTTCAGCACTCAAAATGTTACACTAATGCCTCCTGGAAAACACAATGCACAGAGAAAAAAATCTCATCAGGAAATATGTACAAAGAAAGTTCATTGTTTTTGTGACATTTTATTGTAACATTTCAATTGATGAACGTATAATAAAGGTATTACTGTTGAAACACAAAAGAAATATTCTATTTATTCAATTGTATTTCCATAGTGCTTCCATAAGTGAGTTTCGCCAGAATCGAAATATGTATGTAAATACCTTTCGATGTAAAAGCCTTTTTCCGCATGTCATGTGCTTGAAACTTAATGGTACTACAATATTAAAACATAAAAACAAATGTTTATATGTTTAAAAGCACGTATTTAAATGCAGGTCAAGTCCAATAAAAAATAGAATTTATGGACACAAATAAAATCTCACCTCGCCTTACTTCAGATTTTTGTTCATCAGTTGCAAAACACAAATCTTCTGAAGCCAACTTCAGTTCGTTCATTTACACGTATTCACCGACAGGGGATCATGGGAGAGGATTTAGGCCACACCCATTTTAGGGGTTTCGGGTGCAGAGGAGGGAAAGTTGACTCTCTCGTATAGTTTCTCTATGGTAGATAGAACTCAGTGTGATAGATGTCCATCCTAAAATATCATTTCTTTTTTATAAAATGTAATATTTTCCTTTTTTTCCAAACAAAATAAAATAATAATGACAAAAGAATTAAAAAATATAAATTTATGATGAAACAAATGTGTTTTTCTGCATTTCTAGCTAACAATTTATATTCATTTTTCTATGCATGTGTTGGGTATAGATAGAAGAGGTAAATCGCAGAAACTGCTTGCAAGTCTTGACCCAAAAAGAAAATTTAAATTTTTTTTTGAAATATGATAAAAGACAATATTTTAGGAGGGTATTGAAAATCTGAAGTTGATATGGCACCTAGAACTCACATATGAATCAAAGATGGATATAGGCGTAGGATCAGGCATGTTTTCTGAATCGAAGCAATAAAAGCGATTGAAATTAAATCCAAGCTTGTGAAGTGCCATCGTGAAGAGCTTAAGGTTCTTGGAATATAGCACAAGGTAGCCCTCTGCTGAGTTCCTGAACACGAAAATATACCGGGTAATGAGAACGTCGATGAACTGGCCAGAAGAGGTTCGGAATCTACATCAGAACAGGTCGACACCTCGGTGTCCATCCCCCCTTGCGCACTGAAGGATCGCATAGCGACTAACATCAACTGATCCTCTTATGTCATCACAAGAAGTTTATGGCGTTGTTTCGATTTCGATTCGAGTAGAGCTTACAGAGTTATGCAAGAGAACAGGAAATCCTTTTCTACCCTGATAAGAGTAATCACGGGACATAACACTGCGGTACCAAATGAAAAACCTAACATAAACGGAAGAAGACATCTGTACATGTGCCGTGGATGTAAAGATGAAGTCATTGAGGATATAATTTACTTTCTCTGTCACTGCCGTCTTGTCGACCTAGGATCTTAATTTCCGGCAACACTTCTTCCTTGACGTAGAAAAATTATCCAGCGGACCATTCAATGACATCTTGAACTTCATCAAATCTACTGAATAGTTTGGTAGTTCATATGAATCATGTTTGTAGAAGTAGGGTTAAATAATGGGCAAGGGACAACTTTCCCCTATGGGTATGATAATGGGTCTGTATGGACATTGTGGATTATTCCATTGCCTACCCACGAACCTAACCCAATAGTCTACTGCTATCCCCCTTTTTTAAGAAAAATATCTCATGATGGATAAAAATATACAGGCCCATGGGACCCAGGGCTTAGCTTCTCACAACCAATCGTGTTATGCGTGTTATATTCTTCAGAAGAATGCGAAGGGCGTACTTTTTAATGGTGTGTCCGAAGTGCGATTTGAGATTTGAGAAACTTTCTCATAACCCCCCATAGTTCTGAAGAGGTGTTCTTCTTTGGTGGCAAAATTTCTGCATAAGCTTTTCAGTCCATCTTACTCTTCGGGCCTCTTTCTGAGAAGATGGCTAACAGCATTTGTCCAGCCCATACCTAAAAAACTTGAATTTTCCTACCCATCCAATTACCGACCCATGCACTTACATAATTTCTTTCCAAGGTCTTGGAAACGCTGATAAATAGTCCGCTTTTGAAATATCTTGATGCACAAAAACTTCTCGATGACGGCAGTATGGTTTTCGCAGCAATAGGTAGCACTATAGATTTGATGACATATCTAGTGGAACCAATCTTTCCACAACTTTGACGAAACAAAGAAAAATTTGCCATGCTCGGTATGTGTAATAACCATCTTCGGTGGAATGATAACATATTCGAGGCCGAAAAAATACTGCAAAATGTCTAGGATTCCTTAAATGATGCAAGAAGTATTTTCCCTTTTGATCTGGCCTCAATTTATAAGGCATTCATCCGCCCAAAGCTGGAATATATCGCCCATATCTGGTCTGATGCACCCAGCCTGTTCTGCAGGTTCTGGATAGGGAACAGAAATATGCGTTAAAATGTCTAGGTGATACAGACATTGTGAACTCTATCGTCACTTGAACATCATACAAAAGTCTCGTGCCTTTCTTTATTTTATCGCTTTTTTTTATAAAAACTGCTCCAGCGAAATCGCCAGTTGCATTCCGCCCCCTCAAAATTTCACCTGCAAAACCCGTCATGCTTCGAATGCGCATCAGTTAACTTCGGGCGTACTGTCAAATATAGGAATTCATTTATAAGCCGCACCGCACGATTGTGGAACGATCTGTATTCCCTCATCATTACAACAAATACTTGGTGCAACAGGTCGATGGGACCCAAGGAAGGGCCCTACTGTTTAATGCCGTGTCCGAAGGGCAAATTCTTATTTGAGAAGCTTTCTCAGGACAGTTGTTCAATGTACAACATTGAAACATTTAAATTCAACGTCAACCGGTACCTTCTCTTGTCTTCATCCCCCTTTTTCCTAACGCTCGTTCCCTGATGTCAGTCGAGGGTATTCATAACCCCTTTGGCATGCGCAAATTATACAGGGTCATTCATTTCGTGCTTCAGCTGTCGTTTCATAATATTAGTTGAATGTTTGCCCTTTACGATAATGGATCGCCTAACAATTCGAACAACGCATTAAAATTTACTAAGTACAAAAGCTGTCAGACCGACTACGCAAGCAATCTGTAAAATTGTGCAGAAATTTGAAGAGAGTGGAAGCGTTACTGATGTACATAAGGCCTGTGCATCGTCGTAATGCACGCTCAGTCGAAAATATTGCTGCTGTGCAAGTGTTGCTGATGATCCGAATTTATCGATTTCCCGACGTCGCAGCAGTTGGACCATTTTTTTTTTTTGCCGGCTATTGAACATAATCACTTGGACGATATGTGGTTCCAACATGACGGGGCAACAACCCACACAATACGACCAATTTTGGCTTTAGAAGTTTTTGGCGTGAGAAATTTCCTGACCGCGTTTTGGCGACGTCAATTGGCCACCAAGATCATGTGATTTAAAACCGTTAAATAGCAAAGTCCATATTATTTAGCTATACTTTCGAATGAATGAAAACGAATGACCCTATATAAAAAAAAAATACTCTTGTATGTTTGTCATTACCTAAAGCAGATGTAAAAAATTATAAAAGTAAAGGTTGAGCGATAGTTTGCTTAACAGTATGTACTATGTGTTGTATGTATGTAACGGTTTGTAACTTCAAGTGATCGGATTCGACATCAACGCTTTTCTGAAAGGAAGGTCCCTTACCTAAATTTGGGAATAATGGATAGTGATTGCATTCGTTGACTATTTCAGTGAGAATTAATAAGTGAATAAACTTGTCAGTAAAATTGTCCTTTGTACTTATGAAAATCGTGGGTGCCGTGGCTCAGTGGTTAGTGCGTTGGACTATGGAGCAAGGGATTCAATGTTCGAATCCCAGTCGGGGACATCTAAAAGTTTTTCACGGCCCCACCTCTCGCGAGCGTCTGACAAACATCCGAGAGTACAACTGTCTTGAGAAAGCTTCTCAAATACCATATTGCCCTTCGGATACGGCATTAAACAGTAGGCCCCCTCCATTCGTGTAAAGAATATAACACGCACAACACGAATGGTTGTGAGAAGCTAGGCCCTGGGTCCCATCGACCTGTTGCGCCAAGTATTTATTTTATTTACTTATGAAAATCGGAAAATATTACCTTTTCATCATAACTTGAAAATTGAAGTTGAAATTTATCACGAAAAGGTAAATTTACCACGATCTGACAGTACTATCAAGCTAGATTCATAGAATCTCTTTATGAAAAGTGTCGCGAACTTAACTAGCGGTCGAAATTTGAGCGAAGAACGCGCCAGGAAGAGCGAAGAGCGCCGCCAGGAAGGAAGTAAAACATTTGAAATTTAGACTACTGAGTAAAACATTTGAAATTTAAACTAAAGTCATCCCCTGCAATGGATTTCGCCAAAAGAATTCGAATAAGAATTTGTTTTTTCATGCTCGACTGTTTATACCCAATCCAAGGGAGTAGTGCCTCGAAGAAGAGGAAACACAACGAATGTAGCCATTTTTGAAACTCGTCCACTACCACGCCCATTTTTTCATAACTTCACATGTCTGTTGACCAAAAGGAAGAGCACAAAATCCCCTTAATGGTGGAGTAAAGAACTGGCAGACATTAAAGTAACCAGAATCGTTCTTAACATGGCTAAGGACTAAGGGTAGCCAGAGACAATTCAAAAATGAGACGTAAGGAAATAACCGTCGCTTATGGCTGCACTTCTTCGATGACATTTATGTAAAAACAGAATCTGCGAGAATTGAGAAGATCCTCTCCAGGATCCAACGTTGAGAGCCAGAGAGGAAATATGAGCACGGAATATGAATTACCAGCGCTCACTTCACAAAAGTGTCATAGATTAGAGGATAGGGTATCACATGATCCTTCCAGATGGATTGTGGGTTATCTATATGCTATTAAATAATTATATACATATTTATATTATTATAACAAGATTTGGCTTCTTTGTTTTTATACGCTAATTTTTCAGAATTGCCGAGTTTTCAGGATGTGATTTTTTTTTTATCTTTGAATTCATTCGATTTGTTTCTCCAATAATATAAAAATAGTCTCAAATAATATAAAACATAGGTATAATCGACACCATTTAATGAATGGAAGAAATAAAAATAAAACATTTATTTTTTTATTGAGAAATGGTTCAAAACAATACATTTGCGAGATGAACTTCGTGCATCCTATGGGAACTATGTATTGTGGTTAATGCTCTCCCGGTTCTCTTAAAACTCGGTTTCCCAAGGGAAGAGGAGGTCGATAATTGTTAACAAGCTTTCCTTTTATTTCATTAGCTGGACATTCCGCTTTAACGTCGTAACAGTTAAGATTTCGCATAGCATCAAGTTGTTCGTGGGATACATCTACTGGTGTCTTTAATACGATCCAAATCACAGATTCCGAGCAAGGTGGTGTCGTCAAGGATCCTTCATAAGTCCAGTAAGAATTTGTATCCGGTAAAAAATTATTTGGATCACAACCATTGGGCAATGTTATACGATCACCCTTGTGTAACACAAAAGGCAATAACTGCGTTACTTTGTCCAACTCGGGATGATATTCTCCCGCCTGTATAATATAGAATGTTAAAAAATTCAATAATATGTATTCATCAATACCCTCAGAAATAAAGCTAATACAGCCAATCCATCAGGATATGCTGCAGCCTCCGAAAAACTGTCGTATTTGGTAGTGTTCCAATGCACAAAATGTAGTTCCCCTGAAAATGATTCACCATCAACAGTATGTTCTGAACCCTCCTGATCCGAACAACCCCAATGACAATGAAATTGTTCCAATTTGTATTCTGATGTACCAAGAGGTCCACCGGTTAAGAGAGAATCGCTTCCAATAACATCAATTTTCCAACCGTGTCCTATTTCCAAACAAAACAAGAATTGAATGCGGATGAACATATGTATTTACATATATGTATATGTATGTAGTATACCAACCTGTATTAACCAAGCTTCGGGAATCTTTTCCAACATATTTCCAAATAAGAGAATATTCTTTCAAATCACTGTCACGTTTGGCAGTTAAAGTATTGATATCAACTGGAGATTGCCTGTGGCCTGATGCCTGTGGAAATAATTTGAACCACTCCTGTGGTCCTATTAGAAAAAATAGAAAAACACAATATATGAACAAATTAGAAGAAAATATGGCTAAGCAAATTGTAACGATTTTTTTCTATTTTTAAGTATATTGCTTATGTTAAATATGTGGGCACACACACTTTTAAGACGTTTCTAACAAAAAAACTGATTTTGATAAAATTTTGCGGTTAAGATCGTTCCTTCGAACCCTTTCCTATTGTTCAACAATAAAACGCGCTACGACCACGCCCACCTTACAATGGTTATTTGATAAAGAGGAAAGGGTATCGGACTATTTGTTACATAATTTCGTATTTATAGAAAATATAATAAAGTGCACGACTGGTCGTACGTACTTGCACCTTAATGCTATATGTGTACGATTTTATCAGGACTGAAATCCAAGTCTTCTTTTTCTCAGTAAAGTAGGGGCGGCGTTTCGCGTTTCGATGGAATATTTTTTTTTGTAAAACAACTGCAAGAACGATAAATGTACGAATTATGCAAACGGGCATTGGGGCACATACCGCATAGCCAGTAACACGTGATATTGAAACTAATCCTCTTAAAATGGTGCCCAGAATTGCTTTAAAAATACAGCAATTTGGACACGAAAAACCAGAAATCTGGTTCGCCCAAGTATAGGTAGAGTTCGAGATATCCAAAACCCGGAATGAATCATCAAAGTGTTATTCAGTGATAAGTGCGATAGACTCCAAAGTATTTTCTTAAAGCTCGGACGCAGTGTTAGCACCACGAGATGACGATAGATACGTGAATCTGAAACAAGTTATGATCGACCACTTTGATGACTCAGAGCAAAAGAAAATAAAAAAGTTATTTTCACAGGTCGGCCTAGGAAACAAACAGTCATCCCAGCTACTAAATGAGCTCCATAGTCAATTATGTAGATGCGTAAATCAACAACGAGTTTCTCAAATCTCTTGGGCCACAAAGACTCCCAGCGCAGGTGCGAGGAATTCTCTAAGCGTCGAAGAGCTAAAAACGTGGGAAGTTTAGCTGATAAAGTTATGGAAGTGGGTGATTTCAAAAACATCAACTCATCACATCAAGTATACGATCCAACATCATCGCCTGCGCCTACTACTCTGTTACTGCAAAATAAAATAGTCAAATATCCGAGCTTCTCACAACCAATGGTGTTATGCGTGTTATATTCTTTACACGAAGGGTCCTTTCCAGTTTAATGCCGTGTCCGAAGGGCAATTTGTTATTTGAAAAGCTTTCTCATAACAATTTTACTCTCGGATGCTAGTCAGACGCTCGCGAGAGGTGTGGCTGTAAAAAAACGTTTAGGTGTTTTGGTTGGGAGTCGAACTTGTAACTCCTTGTTCTGTAGTCCAACGCACTAACCAGTTAAGTCAAGGCGCCCACTCCGAGTTGTTTAAGCCATCTAAACTTCAATAAAGTCGTCGTGGTAGTGAACGCGTTCCTGATTATAAGTCTACATATAGGTAAGATCTAACTTGTGGAACGGCAGACTGACTGAAAAGGTAGATGATATTGCATATCCCAAAACTCGCATCCTCACTTCCAGTTTTGACTTCGGATGAAATGTAAACTATCCTTTTCAAACCATCCTACTGATAGATACTTATGTTTGTATAAAAAAGAAACTGTGAGAAGACTTTAGTACAAAAAATACATGATAAGGAAAAAAAGGTTTCTGCTTCACTTAGAACCTTAGACTTGTGTGTTTATGTAAAAGAAATGAAACTGATCAAATAATTATATTGTCTGGTTGTATCAAATTCTTTCACTTTTTTTTCGTACATAATCCATCCAATTTATAAAAAATAATCGAATAATAAATTAAATACTTAAGCTGCTATTAGAGGGCCATTATTCACAACAAAGTGACGCATATGAACTGCAATGATGCCATTAATTGGCATTAGATATTCGCAAAAAATGAGAATCACATCACACGGCAATGACAATGTCATTTCTGTCCCAAAATGAATAGCGGATACTGCGTGCCATTTAAGATTATTTCTCGCTGTGCCATTGAAATGGCACCCAAAAAAAGGCATTTCAGCGAAAGCACGGATGCGGCTCACACTGCCCTACCTGGCCAAAGAAACGAAGAAAAAGCATACAAAAAGATACAATCCGTCTATAACTTATATTGTGATACCTCTTTATCACAGTATTTTTATCCTCTTTCCTATGCAGCCCTCATAAAGTAGGCGTGGCACAATTCCTTTTACTTATATAACAACTACGATAATTTCGAACATGTACTGATGTTACATGCAAAATATCATTAAAACCGTTTTTTTATGAAAACCTTGATTCAAGAATGTTCTGACGAACAATTTTATCGAGCACAGATTTACACTGAGTTTTACGCATGTTGGCAACACTTAAATGCCAACCATTCACGTTTTGCTTTCTTAGATATTTGCTTTTTGAGTCTAGATGTCATTCCTGACGATCAACTTTCTTTGTACCAGCGGCCATGGCTTGTAGGAGCAATAGAATGCTTTGAAAACTAAAATTAACTAGTTCGTTTAAAATATATTTTAGATAAAATAAAAACAAAGAATGTGTTTTTCTTGGAAAATGTTTGTATCAGTGTTGTTTGAAAATGAAAGAAATATTCCGACTCGTGTTTCTCTTTAACATTTGACACATGTTCTTGCTGTGAAAAATGGATACATATGTAAATATGTACATATGTATTTTTTGAATAACACACTGCCTTTAATCATGTCTTTAGAATCGTAGAAGCTGTAGGGATGAGGAAGAGGAAACTATAATGCTCCTTATGTGAAAAGAAAAACCATTGTTTCTACGAAAATCTTAGTCATCTAGCCAGAAATATGACTCTCCCGTTTGATTTAGCTAAATGGCAATTCATCTTACTGCATGGGTTCACACCAATATTGGTTGGCTTGCCTCTTGTTCCAAATGCAAACTACACATGTAGGTTCCGGTACTAGTAATCTGTATCATAAAAAAAATGTCTTTGATCTCGGAGAAAGGCAAACCCAATTCCACTTGACTCCATCAGGTAATGGTTAAGTGCAACGTAAAGTGTGGAATTATTTAATCCATTGATTAAAGTGATTTACATGCTATACATATAATTAAATTAAATACTACATTTTTCAAGCAAACATTTTTCCACGTTTTACTATCCGACATAGGGTTTATGAAGGAAACCAAAAATGGATGAATAAGACAATTTTGAGAAAATTAATAAAGCAGTGAAATCTCTTAATTATATCCATTGATCTCCAAAAACAGACATACACTTTATGCTTTGCTGCATAGTATCAGTAAAGAACTTTTTCCATAATCCCATATTGCCTCCATATCAAACAAAAGTATTTTAACTGATACTGTTTTTACTTGCACCTATACCTATAGGGCAAGTATTGTATTCGTGCAAAATTTGGAACTTGAGTTTTTAATCAATCTTGACATTACTATAATGGAGAAGTCCAAAAAGTAGGTCCGCCAATGCCGTCTGTCTGTCTGTCTGTCAGTCTGTCAGTCTGTCTGTCTGTCTGTATATTCGACTACAGCCTAAACGGCTGCACGGATTTACTTCAAACTTCATATATAGGGTCTGTGGGATATTCCCTAGAATTTTCATTCTAACCTCAAAATTAAGGGTAGTTTACTTAAGGCCGATTTTAGTTAAAATGGATTTTCTCGAAAACGGCTCTAACGATTTCGATAAAATTTGATATGTGGGTTAGTTTGGTCATATGCTAAGAGGTGGCATACCACGTTTTTCACGAAAAATTCTAATAACGGTAATATTGAAAATCAGCTGTTTCTCAGGTATTTGTACAGCGATTGGCCTAAAAATTATTATTTGTAGGTTATAAGGCAAGTGCAAAATAATGGTATACCAAATTTTGGAATGCCACGCCCACTTTTATAAAACTTATTTTTTTTCAAAATTTTTACTAGAAATTGAGAAAAAATTATTTAAGCAAAGTAATAGGCCTTAAAATTCTCTATAATTCACTCAAACACCCTATCTGGCCACGCCCACTTTTTATGGGCATTTTTATAAAAACAAAACATTGAGTAAACTCCAACAATATTATGACTATTATTCCATCGAAACGCGGAATGCCACGCCTACTTTACTGGGAAGAGCAAGTCTTGGACTTTAATCCTGATAAAATTATACACTTATAGCATTACGGTGCAAGTACGTACGACCCAGTCGTGCACTTTATTTATTTTAAAAATCCTTGAAAAATGTGTAATCAAAAATCCTGTCTCAAAACACATAGGGTCTCATAGGGTCTATCTCAATTATTAATATGTTACAAACTATGTATCAAACTTAATAAGTATGAAAAAGGATAATTTTTTGAAAATTAAGTCTATGTACATAATAAATTGTGGCCGTAAATCATATCATTTTAAGTAGATGGAGCAATACAAGAATATTTTCTTTTTAAATCCATTTGACGCACACTTTTTATAACTTTAACATTTTACTTGAAATCAAAATGATTTTTCCAAAGCAGAACTATGAATTTTATTTTACACCTTAAAAAATATTTCCAAGAACTTTGTAATCGATCTTAAATTTGAATAATACAAAATTTAACAATCCAAACCGCACCAAAACAATCAGACTACGAGTAAAATAACCGACGCATTCATACCAATTAGAAGGCAATTACAAATTATTGGTCCAACAGGTCTATGCGACCCAGGATCTTGCTTCTCACAATCCTCGCTTTTCATGACAGTTATATTCTCGAGAGAGGTGGTTTTAAGAGAACAATAGAATTATTCGGTTGTTGCTATTCGCAGTTGTCCGTCGGTAGTCCTATTTCTAACAATTTTCTTAAACTTGGAGAAAGATTGGGTTAGATATTTTTATACAATCTATGTTTATGCAAAACATTATAATCAAACCATTTATGAATACTGATTGAGCTACAATAATTAGTTGATTGTGATCACCATAACTACATTCAGAATGCAACGCTATGATATTTGTTTTTTGTTTGTCTTGTTATAAATTTTTTATTTATTTATCTTTTAACACCTATCATGTTCCCAAAACAAAAATTTAAATCGATTTCATAAAAACAGTTAAACATTCCTATTATTCATCAAGCAATTATTAAAAATTATCTGCTAATTAAAAAAGGCATCATTCTGGTTATATTTCAGTTAACACCTTTTTTAAAATAAGAACATCGATCAAATTACGTATACTTTTGACTATTGTTTTTTTTATTCAATGGTAGTAGTATTTATAATTGTATTTCTATATGTAAGTATGTATAGCTATATCGATATTGGATCTTATCTATGTACATATTTTTGTCAGTACCAATCAATTTGCTCAATAAAGTATCTGTATTAGAATAATGAAATATTCATATGTTTTCTGCACTTCACTCTATAAAGTGAATTAAATACCATTTTCATTGAATACGCCCTCAAAATGTAAGCTTGGTATCCTGTAATGCAAAGGTGAAATTTAGAAAATTGAAATATTTAAAAAATTCTACGCTTGTGCTGTTTCTCCCTTTCAAAACCCTAGATTACACCTTCCTATCTGAAAATTTAAGCGCAAGAAAGTAAAATATACACACTTGCGTTTGTTATTCTGGTTAGGAATATTCGAATGAACATATGTACTGTTAGTCTATCTTAATTCTTTACTATGTATGTATGTATCAAAATTAATATACCTTTTTCCTAAGAACCTAAAACTTAGGATAGGACAAACAAACATAGAACAAATCGAATACAGTTATGTTCCATTTCAATGCAACGGACTTTAAGTCGTGGACAAGCCTATACCGATTTACATCTCATTACTTACATTTGTGATCAAACAAAGTCTCCATCAGGTAACAAAACCATATTTGCATATTTGATATACACGTATATAATATACACGTTTTAATATGATTTTAAATTTAGTTAATGTTTAAGTTTACCGATTTCTCAATATATATTTTCAATTGTTCGCTAATTAAAGCACGTGAGCATTGTATCTACCCCTCACTTCTTAACAAGAATGGCTTCAGTTATTTGCACTTCGACTTTTTAATTTAATCATCAATCAATTTACTGGTATATTCTTTCATTTTCATTTGAGGACAGTTCCATTTTATGAATTACACAAACAATTCAATTAATGTGTGCTTAGATAACAAAACAAAATATATGTACTCACGAGAAAATGATCATATGACCGATTTTGTTTCAAATATGTATAGAATTTAAATTTGGTGAAATGTTTCAACAGATCACTTACCATTTTCAGCACCATATCCCCAACTCATTATAGGAAATAACAAACAAATAATGGAATGTTAAACAAAAATTAAAGTTAAACAATAATTGATTTCAGTTTTATAATTTAATTTAAATGTGTTTAATATGTTATGATAAAATTAATAAAGCTAACGTTCTCTATCGTGTGACGACTGGAACTGGAAAAAGCCGTCGCAAGATTTGCATTTTATCGTATAAAACTCGTATAAAGCTCCTCAAAGCTTTAAGTTTATGATATATTAAAATATTTTTCTCTATTCTAATTTGTGACATATAGAAAATTGTTTACAAAGCTTTAAAATTTTTATTATATCGAGTTATATAGCATAGGAAAAGAGTGTTGTATTTTTGTGACTTATCTGCGCATTACAAAATAATAAAAGAAAAATTTTAAACTTTTGTACATTATCTTATTGTAGATAGATTAATATGAATGTATTATCTGTAGAAAAAAATCCATATTATATTGATAAAAATGACACTATTTCTATTAGATCACTTACAATTTAATACCTCTACGAATAAACGTAATAATAATTCGAATTCAAAGAAAGTAAAACTACTTTTAGTACAGAAATAAAAGATATTTATTGTGTAGAATATTAAGTTGTAATAAGAACAAGCTTTAAAACATGTACATTTACGAAGAAAGAATGAGACACTCATCCGTGCTGTATCTTCAATGGATGACACATTCATTGTATATAAATATAATAAGTACATTTAGGATAAAAACATATAGAAAAGTTACAATACGTCTATAACGTATTGTGTGATGTACTAGAGAGGAAAAGGGGGTTCCTTTGGGATCTTCTATTGGAAATGGATATGTTGTATATTGAATTTAATCGCAACATATACTTCAGACGTATGAAAATGATCGAAGTTCCAAATGTGGATCTAAATCGGTTTTTGCCTAAAAAGTTCCCCCAAATGTGGGTGTGACCAAAAACCATATACAGTTTCTGGGCCTAAAATTTTGATCTGGAAAATTGAAATTTAATATCTGGTGTCGTCAACCTCCAGCAACCTAAAATTATGAAATTCAATGGAGTTTATTTTCTAAACCGTACATATAGTACATTAAAATATAAATAAGTATTTTATGATAATTTCATGAATGGTTGGCTATTAATAATGTCCTCTGCTTCTATTATCGCCCTCTGCAGAGTCTCAAATTTCTGTATGACTTTGGACAAAGTTTGGGAGTGCACCCACTTGCACGAGTCGCTACCACCATCTACCACGGCAGGGTAATCAAACACCCGAGATTTCAGATTCGTTGAGATATGGTATAAATTTGTAGATTTTACTACTTTCATCAATGCTTAGGTTGCGTCGCACCTTGTCTATATCAGAACTGTAGGTTTATTTTTTTACCTGACGTACTATCAGACGCTCGGCTCTGGCAAGCTTCGAAACGCTTAATTCTCTTTTGTCCAAGTCAGTTTAACAAATGTAGGACAAAGCCAGATTTTTGATAGTTAAGAACCATGAGAAAGGAATATATTTTTGATATTTCTGAATAATATCGCTCGGACTTAAGACCAGCGTTCATAATCAGCGAGTTCCATTTCATTAATTGCAGATGTTACTTTATTGTGACATTAAAGTCTAGAGTCAAGAGAATGCAGAACTACTAAAATGAGTTTATCGCTAAGACTATTGTTGCGATTTGTACATGACTGACAATAGTTTGTCCTTTAACCTTTCAACAAGATACACCGCTATACAATTAGAAACATCAAAGTTTTCGACAAATATTTAAATACATACTCGTAAATATGGTGACACCAGTTGGGTAGACAAATCCATGGCTCAAAATGCAATGATTCAAATGTTGAAAGAGCGTTGAGTGGTGGCAGAAACGTGGAAATCCTACTAACGATTATTATCGTTTCGTTGTCTTCTTTGTCCTTGGAAACAGATTTAATCGTCGTCTTAGTGGTACTCCTTGTCTCTCTTAAATAAAGCAGAAACTTAGGTATAACGACTAAAGGAAATATAAAGTATAAGGGGACGTTCTTGATTTTCGCTGGCTGCGACAGTACACAGACAGTCAACTTCATTGTGTTGTGCTCCCAGGCGTGGTGTTGAATATGTAGAATCGTGTTCCATTCTTAATCTATTCGCTTGACGGCATCAGAGTATTTTTTTTTTAAAGTGACTTGGCATGTGAAATCATTAATTTTAATATGATCAGTGCTGACTTGATAAGTGTAAAATATGAAATATCTGGCGCCCGACACACCAAATCAAACTAAACTTCTAAAAACCTTGCTCTGTTGAGAGAATTTCACATAGACATTCTATTGAATTCACCCAATGCCAATCTTTTTCTCTCAATTTTATCGTCGCTTGGCCTTCAATAATTACTGTCCTATTCGAGTAGTTTTGAGTTCTAGCACTTGCTTAGATCATATTTTCATAAGGTTACAAAGGAATAATTACTTCACTTAAAAATCATGTACTCATACATACTTACTTACAAACAATGTACGATCTAAAACTAACTGACTATTGTTTAACTAGTATTCAGTTAAATAACGCTGTCTTCACATCTAACCAGACTGTGGTTAAAGATATTTCTAAATTCATTCAATTACTTTAAGTAGAGCATTACCTTTTGAATTTTAGAATGAAATCTACAGAGTAGATGACCCCTCTTTCTTTTTTTATTTAATGTACTTAATCACTTAGGACTAAAGTACTTTTAAGTTATAAATCCAGTGATGGAGTGAAAGGAAAAAGATTCCTGTTAGTAGAAGTTGGTAGGAAATGGAAAAAGAGTTATCGTATTGAATTTAAATCTTTGTAAACCATAATTTGTACGCAATATTGATGAGCGAAAGTCATTCCACATACATGTTGAGTGGCTGAGGTTTTAATAGAAAAGGGAGTTTGCGGAGAGGTCGCTCGTGTACGATTAAACTGAGGAACAGGGGGGACATATCTATAGATATCATCCGAATAACTATGGTGGTACAGCATTCAACATTCCGACAATGCTCTAGCATTAGATTCCTCAATTTATTTCGTTTTTTTGCTACATTAATATACCGTTTACGAGATAAGAGACTGCACTCGGTTTTTTACGTACTAAACTGAACTCGGTTTTTGAACCCCAAATGATTATTGGATTAATATCGTATGTATAGGTCTGTTCCCGTACTTTCTGCACCAAAATTCACAGATTGTCCAATTTCTAAGAGTGGGAGTCAAAAAGAATAGTGTACAAAAAAGTACGGGAACGCATCGAGCAAAAAACTGCCCACTTTTTAGACGTCAGAAACATAGTAAGTATGTGAGAAAAAACAAAAAGTGTCTATGAATGAATGTATTTTTCATTTGATATTAATTCTAAAATAAGGATTTTAAGAATTTACAAATGAAATAATAACCATTTGTACATCTATTTTCCATCATTTTGTTTGAATTTGCTTTTGCGAACTTCAACTTTGACAGATTTCATAAACTCGTAAATTTGTCTAAAGAATAGGGGAAATTGCTTACTCTCTCCTTTATTTGGTGTACGGGAACAGGATTTGATCATTTTTCATAGTTTTTCACAGTGTGTATGTGTTTATTTATTTAGTACAAACAAGATAAATATATAAATTTGAAAATAATAAATTAATAAATAAATTTGAAAATACTCTAGGAAACTGAAAAGAAAAAGCCTTGTTTTGAAGGGTTTGCCTTGTTTTGAAGGGTTTGCAGCCTATTTATGTTGTTCGCATTGCACATGTAGAGTATTGAGGAAAACTTAAAATGTGGTTTTATATACATATATGTTGTAAATATTTATTGCACACATTGTTGATAAGATACTTTCTTGATATTTTTTTCACAATACAGCTTAAGTGGTCGTTAAATATAAGTTCTTTATCTAATACAACTCCTAGGTACACTTAGATTTTTTTACATATATTTTATGTTTATTTAAATCCAAGCACTTACATAAATTATGCAAATCACTTTGGATATTTTCTTTTAATACATTTGCATTTTTATCACACACAAACATAAGCGCATTCTCTGCAAATAATGACATTTTACTGTAATTTAGCATGTTGCATCTACATTTATATAAATTTAAACCAAAAGCGGACCCAGTATTGTCCCTTAAGGTACACCAAAAGCCATTGATTGTGTATCAGATATGACACTATTCACTTTGGTACGTGGTATTATGCACGAAACCAATTAAGCATATTATTTCTTATACAGTATTCATAAGGTTTTTATTAAAGTAAGCCTTGGTCAATAGTTTCAAAAGCTCGTTGAAAATATAAAAATGCAGCAATTATTTTATTTTTGTCATGTCTTTTTCTTTAAGGGTCATGATCAACCGGTTTAATGATGTTTCACATGAGTTTATGGTCTGAAACCAGATTGGTTTTCTATTAAAAGTTTGTTTATTAAAACATATGTACTTATAGAATGGAATATAAGGCGCCTTCTCTTCTATTTTTTCGAGAATGGGTATCAGATTTATTGATCTAAACTTATCACATACAATTGTATTATTTTCTCTCGGTATGGGGATGCATAAATGGTTCTTTTAAAATTCGCACTATTAACGGGCCAACCATATCAAAGCATTCTATTATTATTTTAATGTTTAATTTTATGGAAACGTTTTTTGTATTTATTTTTTAATATTTTTGTCTCAATTTAAAGATTGATTGGATTTCTTTAAACCCGACCTGATTGGAATACAATACCGAAATGGAATACAATTACTTGTATTTTCGCTAAAATAGGAGTTAATAATAGGAGATGTTTAATAGGAGTTGTTTTTGTCTTTAAAACTTAATCCATAATTACTTTTCACATTTCTTTCTGATTAGTACAGTTTTTTTTATTTTATTGCACGTATAGTTTTAGCAAGTTAATTAGCCAGTTGCAGATTATGCTTGTACAGATTTCGTGTTGCACGGTAAACGCTCCAATAGTCCGTCAAGTTACTTATAATTGCTTTTTGATACAGACGAATTTTATGTTTTTTAAATCTTCTTAGTTAATTTGTGCCATAGGTGCCGTGGCTCAGTGGTTAGTGCGTTGGACTATGGAGCAAGGGGTTCGAGGTTCGAATCCCAGTCGGGAAACACCTAAAAGTTTTTCACGGCCCCACCTCTCGCGATCTACTGACAAATATCCGAGAGTAAAACTGTGCTGAGAAAGCTTTTCAAATAACAAACTGCCCTTCGGACACGGCATTAAACAGTAGGCCCCTTCCATTTGTATAAAGAGTATAACATGCACAACACGAATGGTTGTGAGAAGCTATGCCCTGAGTCCCATCGATCTGTTGCGCCAAGTATTTATTTATTTTTTGTAAGTAAACCACTTATTCTGCCATGTTTTTTAATTCATTTACAAAATCCATTGTGGTCTCTAGAGGATGTCAGACCTATACAATTTACATACATTAGGCTCCTAAATTCAGATTTTCTGTATATAAACATATCAACAAATTTACGAGTTTCTTTACTATTACACTTTTTGATAAGAACTTTTACAAATATAGACTCTAATGACCACTAATTTTAAATTCTGGTATAGTATCGACCATATATCTTTTTTCATTGGTGTTATTACAAGATTAATTATCGTTCGCTATCTTTCATTAATTCTTGTAGGTTTATTTATTATTTGTTTGCAGTTTCTATTTACTAATATTCCCTTCACCCTTAAATATTTGATTAATTAAAATCACCAACAATAGTTATATTTGAAATTTTGAAGTTACATTTGGTCAAGGAATTCTTCAAAATACTTACAAAATTCACACTGTGAACTACTGGGGGACTGATAGAAAAAGACCACTGCTTCGTTAATCTCGATATATGTAAATTGTGTACACAAACACCACAACTGCATTTGGATATGAATTTTATTTACTGTAAAGTATTTTTAATAATATTCGTCATTGACTAATATTTTGATTGATTTTAAATAGAAAAAACCTAACACTGCGTCTCACGAAAATAATTTATTGTACCGACTGCAAACTTGGCAGCACTTTTCTATTGATTCCAGAATCATCTGCCAAATCAATGGGAAGATAACCGTTATGTTTCCAACTTTTGTTTAGTCATTTAATAATGTTTTATTATTCTTCTTGCATTGGGAAATAATGTCCAAAAAAGGATCTTTAAAGGTTTAAATTCGTATAAAAACAATGTAATTAAAAGTGTTTAATCTCTAAATTTGTCAAAATTTTGTATTGCAATTGGTAGGAAATCATTAATTTCCTCTTTCCGACTTTAGTTTGTTGAAAGTTAACACGCCGTGCTGAATAACTTAGAGTTTCTGTTCGTGAGATTGTTATAAAAGTCGGAAGATCGAATACGGCTTGTTGAGTACGATCAACAGAGTATTTTTGATACACGCACACTTATGTACTTTGTTTGAAATTTGCCCGTTCGTTCCGTAATCTGAAAACTGCCGAAATCAGTGGATTAAGACACATTACTTTATGGGTCAACGTTGTAATAACGCATGATGTTATTAATTTTACCTTTCATTGTATATAAGAAATATATTGTCATCGAGCAACTTAAAGAAATGTAATAGTGCCATCACTTCTTTTTCTTCGTTACGTCAAAAAAAAAAACGTTTTTCTTAAGCGATTTTCATTTATTTGGTTATGTCGCTGAGGTTTGCCGGCCAATTCACGAATGTGAGTATTTTATAAATTTATATATTGTAGATAGGGAAAAACTTGAAATTGTTAAATCTTCCCAGGAAATAAAATCGCTGTCCACCAAATTGGAGCTTGTTTTCCTTTTTGCATTAGTCTTTGGAATTCTTGGTGGACTTGGTGGTGGTGATATTTATACCCGTGATTTGTTTTGAGGCTGGCGCAGTAACATCATTTTATTTCATCATGGTTGGTTCAATAAATGTCGAAAGGTGGACGACTCTCGTATGGTGAGCTGCGATCGGTGCAAGATGTGGTGGCATTATTCGTGCGCTAATTTCGATCCCAGTCAATACGACACTACGACACCTTGGTTCTGTGGTGAGAGTAACTGTGTGGAAGCTTTTGAAGAGGGTGCATTAGGTCTCGATGCACAACAGCACGGCGATCTCGACCCCCAAATACCCACAGTGCAGGACGATTTGGTATCGTCTTTGGATGTCTTGATGGAGGCTGCTGTTGTAGCCCAGGGTTCTGCTGCTCAAAAGGACGTTGAATTGGAGTCCCTTCGTAAGGAATTGGAGGACATGAAAACGAAATCAGTTTCAGCTGCAGTTCCAGTGCAGCAAGCGCCTATGTTTGAGAACAAACCGAATTCTTCCAGTCGGCCACATGTCAAAATTTCTGATGAGAGGTTAGAAATGTTGCGCACCATCCAAGCAAATCATCAGATTCTTTTGAAATGTTCTCAGCGTCAGATTGTAGGCTGTGGTAAGCCTACTGATCAACTTCAGTCGACGCTTGTCACAGGGGATAACTATCGGCGTGGGAGCTTTGCAGATTCGTCCATCCAGCAGAACGAGATGTCCAGTTTGGTGACCATATTGAATAGGAGTAACGTGCAGGAGTTACCTTTATTTTCCGGGGCCAACAAGAGAGAATGGCCTTATTTTGAGGAATCAACCACAGTTGAAGGTAAGTACACCAGTAAAGAGAATGTCGCTCGCCTACGAAAGGCACTCAAAGGCGAAGCTTATCAGCTAGTGAGTGATCGGCTGAGGTACTCTTCAGACGACATTGCCATAATGGATTCGTTGCGGGCTATATTTGGTCGTTCGGATGTACTTGTGCATGGCTTAACTACGGACTTGCTCAAACTTTCGCCATTGAAATTTCGTTGCGATCAGAATCTTCATCTGTGGGCCGTAAGGGTTTTTCGTAGCCGATATTAAGTCGATGAAGAAAAATGAGGAACTTTACAATGGCTATGTTCTTACGGATCTTGCTTGCAAACTTGGGGCAGGTTTATATCAAGACTGGCGAAAGAAGGAAGTTTCAATCACCCGTGCTTCTCTTAAGGACTTCGCGGATTTTCTCACGGCAAAGGTGATCGATTTGCCTCCTGATCCGGTGAAACCTTTGGAATCTGCGGCTGGTAGGAAACTTCAATTTTCAAAACCGACTCGTCAAGTGCTAACGCATCAACAAGTCGTGTCTACCGCTAACTAAGCGCCTTGTGGTAAGTGTGGTCACAAGCAACATCCCTTATGGCAGTGCGAGGAGTTTAAGGTTATGTTACCGGAGCAGAGATTAGCTTTTGCTCGAGAGAAGTTAATTTGTTTCAGCTGTTTGAACCCTTTTCAGCACGATTGGCGTTCGTGCTCCAAAAAGAGGACTTCTGGTGTCAATGGTTGTACCAGGCGTCACCATCACCTGTTGCATCCGATGTTTTCCATCAGTGATAAGGAGTTGAACACCGCGGCTGAACTTTCGCGCCTCAAACGAATTTCGTGTCTTCCCATACCAAGGCTGATCTGCCTGTTTTGTACAAGATTGCCTCAATCCAGCGTTACAGGAACAATAACAAGTTTATGGATACCTTTGCCTTTCTGGATGACGGTTCTAGTTTGACGATGTTGGAACGGGATCTTTTTAATGAGTTGGACCTATAGGACGCTTCTGAGGGCTTAACTGTTCAGTGGACTAAGGGAGTGTCTTGGTCTGAAGAGGCAATTCGAACGGAGATTTCTGTGTCTGGTGTTAAGGGCCAAAAGCGCCATCTCCTGAAGGGCGTTTATTCCGTCCAGGATCTTGGGTTACCCAGTCAGTCAATCGAAGTGGCTAAATTGAAGGAACTGTATTCGCATCTCCCTGGGCTTCCGCTGTCAGACTTGGTTGACGCGAAGACAAAGATTTTGATTGGACTGAATTAAGCAAAGTTTCTAATGGGCCATGGGCAACGGCATGGGAATGATGAGGAACCATGCGCTTTGAAAGCACTCCTCGGATTGTATTCGGCCAGTCATCTCTTTCAGTCAGTGCATCACCCCTTAACCAAGTGACTAAGCCTACAATGCGTCTGTTATTTCACGATGCTATTAAGACAGAAGACGACCTTCTTGAACAAGTCAGACATCACTTTTCAACGGAGGAGTTTGGTGTAATGCCTTTAAAGGGAGAGTTAGTTAGCAGAGAAGTTAACCGGGCACTAGATATCATGGAACAGACCTTGAATCTGCACGACAACCGCTACGAAATTGGATTGGGATTCTAACGACGTTAAACTACCAGACATCTACTCTATGGCCTTAAGCCGTCTCATCAGCATTGAAAAGTCGTTAAAGGGAAAGCCGGACTTGCTGAAATTGAAAAACAACTATATTCTGTGGCTGTTGTCCAAAGGCTATGCAAGAATTGCTTCTGCAGAGGAGTTGGAGAGAGAGTGGCCGTGTATCTGGTATAAACCCACATTCATTGCACACAACCTTAAACACCCATTTGCCGATTTGAAAGAGATGTTTCACCAAATTCGTATTAAACCAGAAGATCAACAGTGTCAACGTTTTCTGCGGAGGAACAAGGATAGTACCAGGGTACCCACGGTATACATCTTTGAGGTCATGATGTTCGGACCTAGGTGCTCACCAACATGTTCCCAGTTTGTAAAGAACCGTCATGGGTTTCCCTAATCATGCCCAAGGCCAAGGTTGCACCCGTGAAAAAGCTTTCTGTTCCACGTTTGGAGTTACAAGCTGGAGTCCTGGGCGTACGCCTGATGTCTACAATCAAGGGTTCGCACACTATTCCAATCCACGAAGTCGTCTTCCTTTCTGACTCAAGAACAGTGTTAGCATGGATCAACACATCGAAATTTAAATTTCCTTCATTCGTCGCAGTAAGAGTAGGAGAAATCTTGGATTCTTCTTCCCCCACCAATCAAAACTGCCGACAACGTGGCCGATGATGGCACAAGATGGGGCGACTCATCAGTGAGGAACCCTGAAGCCAATAACACCTGGTAAGCCGGATGAAGCACTGGAGAAGTGCGAAGGTCATGAGTTGAAAACTTGTGTACACTGTCGAGGTTCATCAGTTGGTTACTCTATTTATGAGGAGATGTCACCGAGATTTAGAGCGAGATGGTCTTCTTCGGTTCGTGTCATCGCCTTTTTACTCCGCTTCAAAGACATATGCCAGAGAAAGGATGTGGATAGAAAAGCCTTTATCACCCCGAATGCGTTCCGTCGAGGAGAGGATTGGTTGTTTAGGAAAATCCAACAAGATGCTTTTCAGCCCGAACTAACATCGTTACGAGGGGTCAACAAAGTGTCCAGCTCGAATTCACGTTTTAACTTGTCTCCCTTTCTGAACGAGAAAGGCACGATTCGCATGAGTTCAAGGGCTCAAAAGGCCAATTATGCCCCTGATGGGCCAGCTTCCGCGAGCTCGTTTGGCTTTCGACTCTAGGCGTTTTACACACGCCGGAGTTGATTGTTTCGGCCCTTTGCTCGTTAAGTTTGGTAGAGGGACCGTCAAGAGGTATGGGATGATTTTCAAGTGCCTCACCTTCTGACCGGTTCAAATTGAGCTGTTAAATGACCTAAGTTTAGACCATTGCACAATGGCACTTCGTCGATTTCTCGTCAACCGAGTTGTAACCCGCTATTTTTATACCGATAATGGCTTAAATTTTATTGGGACCAAGAATCTTTTAGAGAAGGATGTCAGGGAAATGGAAACGGCCCTCATTGAACATTCAGCAAGGTACTAAGGTATTATTTGGCGGTTTATCCCGGCTTATTCTCCGTGGATGGGCGGCGCTTGGGAGCGTCTCATACAATCCATTAAGGTCAGCCTCGACTTCATCCTTAAGGGAGTTATTCCTCACGAGGAAGTACTTCGTAATGCTCTCGTCGAAGCTCAAGGCCAAATCAATGGTCTCCCTCTCACCCACATTTCAGTCGATCCAGAAGACCCAAAACCACTATCCCCGAATTCTATTCTCTTTATATGTATATACATATATTATTATTGCAACAATTACATTTACTGATAATTCACAATAATACATTCAATAGGTTAAATGATTTTGAGATCAACTAATTATTTTATTAAAAGATTTCAATTAATTTTTTATAAACACGTTCGCAACGTTCCTCATCGGACTCAAAATAAAAAAGTGGCATCACTGATCAATATTATTTTAAAGTTGGAATTCTTCGTCGCCTCTGCAATTATTATTATTCAATTAGTAGAACGCAGAAATCATTGAACAACGAGATATTAAACTTTTCCGACACTTTCCAGTTGCCTACAAGCTATTTTCACGCATTTTGTTACATTTTCACGCACATTTGTTTGACTTGGTGAATTCACCCCTAAATCACAACAACAAATCGGTCAATTTCACCTTAAATCACAACAACAACTAGTAATTTGACGGGCGATGACAACCGATTTTTGAATTTATGGAAGGAGCTGGAAAGTATTTTGGGGCCGTTCACTAGATATTACAAATATTTAAATTCGTATTCTTTAGAAAAAGACGAGAACAATTTGAATTTCGTCGGTTGACCGAAAATGTAAAAATCAAAATATATGTTTTCAGATAGTTTATTCTTTTAAAAAATAATGTACACTAAAACAGAAAGATTACTACAATGCTATTCAGCCAATTGTGAATAGGTTGAAACAGTTGTTATGGCGAATTAAAATATAAAATTCTTAAATGTTTTTGAAAAACGTATAATTGCTTCAATATATAGAAATTTCGCAAACAAAAATTGCCAAAGATTGTGGATGAATTATAATAATAGGCTCTTTAACTGGGTAAGAAGTATATCTATCTCCCTTTTAAAATTTGCTTTGATGTTTAACTACATTTCCGAAAAACAAAGGCCATATATGTACATACCTTTTATCTGATTATAGAAACACAATAGTTGTTATATCTTGGCATATATGTACATTTCTCTGATGAATATTCTTTTTTATCGACTTTAAGTGTCTGCGTTTATATAGCCATTCAAGTAGTGTGTTTAAACAATTAATTTTTGTAATATGTATGTTACCACCTAAAGATAGTGCGATTATCAGAGCAGCATCCGGTATGGTTTAATCTACTAATGTATCAGCTGTTGAGTACATAGCTTAGTTTACCTTATATAAGAAATCTAATGTATGCGCAAATTAAATTACTTACACAAGAAAGTCATAAAAGGGAGAGAACAAAACGGGGTAGACGCTGCAGACGTTTTAGAAAAGTTGGCATTCGTTGTGTCAAAGGTTCGTATTTTTACTTCTCTCTTTGAGAATTTACAATTTTTAGTGCAGAACTTAAGGGAACAGACCAAATCAATGAACTCAGTACGTTATGTACCTACCTTACTAAAATTAGTGTCTAGAAAAGAACACAGGACTAGAATCAGGTCGAAGGAATAGACATGAAACATGGATCGTAAGAAAAACCATAAGACCATACAACACAAACAACGTACAAAGCTGAACCTACGAGCTAAATTTTCGTACGTTTATTGAAATCCTCTACATTTATCATGTTGCTTACTTAAAAAAAAACACAAAAACTATCATTGAAATGCTGATTTTTTTTTTTCATTGATTATTTTCATTGATTTTCCAGAATTCTTTCCAATGAAAAATATTTCTAGTAAATTTAGATTTTAGATTTTTTTTTAGATTAAGTTTGTTTTTATTTTGTCTTATTAAAATTACAATTGATCTTAAAACTAGACTTATAGCTAAAGGTACATATAATAAAGTTGGCTCAACAATAGGGGCCCAACGGATTTCATTTGTCAAATTACAATTTATATATTTTTAAAAACATTATTTACTGGCTATCTTAATCTTTACATGGGTTTCTAATTAGTTTAAATACAAATGATGGTTGCTGGAGTGTTGCGAGTATTGGGTGGAAAAGAAAACCGGGACTATCCCCGGTAATGGGTATTTGATGCTTTTTTGTAAAAGTCGTTGTCAATGATGTCATCAAATCTGGTGTCTATCAACGCTCTAATACTAAAGTATAGATGGCTGGGCTCGATGTGCAGTCTCAATAATTGTTGAATTTCTTCATTTGGGTGGTCGGTGAGATTTTTTATGATTTTAGTAGATGCTTCCTTCATGTACTCGCTGATTGGTACTATTCCAGCGCTCTCGTAGAGAGCTGAGTTAGAATAGTACTTCAGTGAAGCTGGTCGACGCCAAAGACCAGTACATGCTCGGAGGATTCTCCGTTCGAACGTAAGGAGCTTATTCATAGATGACGGCGAGATGGTGAACCAAATCGGACAGCCGTAGGTGATGACCGGTCGAATGAGCTGCTTGTAGATCAGGAGTTTGGTCTTTTTACTTAGACCACTCCGTCGCTTCAGCAATGGGTGCACCAAATGGAGTGCAAAGTTGGCCCGCCTTAGAATCATTGCAGCGTGAGGATTAAATTTAAACCTCTCGCTGAAATAAATTCCTAGGTACTTGGTAAATGGCTTTGATGGTACCGCTGTATTGTCTGGGAGTGTGAGGCGTAGATTTTTGCAGCGTGCTGCGAAGCGTCGTCGATTAGGGACGGCGGTTGATGGCGGTCGGAAGCAGATTAGCTCCGTTTTGGAGCTATTAATTTTTAGTCCCCATTTGAGGTAATACTCCCAGAGGTTGTGGATGTGAGACTGCACTCTTCTAATGGCTATGTCCGGAGATCGGGATACAGCGTATGTGATCGAGTCATCCGCGTACAACATGGTTCTGGTTGCTGCTGGGTTGGATGGCTGATCTGCTGTGTATAAATTGAAGAGTGTCGGGCCCAGCTTCGAACCTTGAGGTACTCCAGCGTTGATTCTCTTCATTGATGATTTTGTTGTGAAGACCTGTACAAAAAAGTGTCTATTGGTTAGGAAGTTATGAACAAACCTGACTATGTGGTGAGGGAAACCAAATCTAATCAGCTTGAAGATAAGTCCTTTGGTCCAGACGCTGTCAAAGGATGAGAAGTGGATGGATGGTGGAGTGCCTCACCCGAAAGCCGAACTGATTGTTGGGGATTATCCCTCGTTCGGAGCTGAAGTGGTTAATCCTTCTTAGCACCAACGATTCTAGGATTTAGCTGACACAGCACAGTAGTGCAATTGGTCTGTATCCCTCAACATTGTCGCGGTTGGTTTTCTTCGGAACTGGCACCACTTTGGCTATTTTCCACGCAGTGGGAAAATAGCTGTTGTTGATGCAGTTGTTGAAGATCACGGTGAGCAATAGGATGGCCATACTTGGTAGCTTTTTCAGCAGGTAGTTGGAGATTCCATCTGTACCTGCAGATTTCTTGGCGTTGCTGCTTTGAAGTACCTCCGTCACCTCGTCAGTGTTTGTGAACACTGGGTCGGTGGTCGGATTGTTGGCTGGGTTTCCATCTGCAAATGTTGTTATAGGTGGGCTGGTGTTGATGACTTCAGTCACTTCGGCGTTAACTTCAGCTAGGAAGTTGGGAAGGTGCAGGGGAGGACGATCAACGAAACTTCTTTCAAAGCTATTGACGAAGGCTTCTGCTTTCTCGGCTGGAGTTGCTGCTGTTCCGTGGACGTGGCTGATGGTTCTAGTAAATTTAAGTTGAATGCTTCCGTTTTATGTGAGCACATCCGTAAACGTACTCGCTTCACCACTAGCAAAGTGTTGTTGCCAAGCATTGACAGTAACAATTTTTGTCAAAAAGTTATCAAAATTTATTGTTTCACCATAGGCGTTTTTCTTTTTTAGTTCGGAGCAGAGCCTGAGTTGTCATAAAAAATGTTCGTGTTTCTTTTTTAGATCAGAGTGCTCAGAGCGGTCTATGCGTGTTTCTTTTTCCGCTCATAGGGTGCTCAGAGCGCGCTCTATGTGCTCGATATAAATTGATAGAGTCACAGACGAGAAGCAAATTACAACAAAAACAATGTAAACAAAAGGGTTTTTGCAGGCAAGAGGGACGAAAGTTTAATATCTCTTTACTCAATGATTTCTGGTAGAACGGAGACGGACATATAAATACCAAACAAATCCTATATAAAAGGTATATTTATAATATAAATTATATTTATAAATTGTAAATTTATTACATTAATCTGCCAAAATAGCTTATATAAATAATTAATTATATTCTTATTTATAAAATAGATTATTTGTATATAAAATCGTTTCGTACTAAAATATGTAAATTAATTAGATAGAAACGTAGCCTACATATAGCCCTTTGCCAATTGGTGTTACTTACTAAGTTACTAAGTTAGCTGATCTCTTTTTCCTTTACCTCTGCCTGTGCCTATTGTTGTCCGTAGTCAGAGTATATCCATAATTATGGATAGTTAAAGGTTATCAGTGGTGTCGGCGTCGGTTGCCATGTTTACTTGTAATGTGCTATCGTATTTTTTTGTACTGTAAATTTCCCAAGTTATTGTATTATGTGTCGTTTTTTTTTAATTGAGTATTGGGTATCGTGTGCCATGTATTTTGTGTGTGGAAATATATGCAGGTAAGTAAATATTATGATCAGACATTATTTTTATTATTTGTAATTCATGAATGAATTCATCAATTAGTGTATATATGTGTGAATGTGTTGAGTGTGGCGTATTGTTCTTCATTGAGTGGACGCTGTGGCTGCACGCGAAAATATGCTTCATGGGCATGAAAGCAATTTAGACAGACGAGGAACGCGGAAATTCTAAACATAAGCGATCGTTGAACCGGTAGGTCGACACGGATGAAATTTTTTTCCAATTTCAATTCTTATAATATCGTTGAAAGAGTAGGTTTTGTATAAATATGGTAAAAAAAATCGTAGTTGGTGATTGACACCCAAATCACAATGTTGCGTGCGTGCGTCCGTCCGTTGACAGATTGAGTAGAAATGTGACCTCAGCGTTAGATCGGCGTTATATCGTAAATATCGTAAACGCTACTAAAACGTCCAAGTAGATCTACTCTCTACTTTTACGTCCGTTGACAGTCCGGCGAACAGCTGATTGATGAAATACATGTGACTTGTTCGATTTTCAACAGGGTAAATTCTTGTGTCGCGTATTTACTCCAAATTATGAAGATGTAATATGATTTGTTGTAATATGATTTTTAACAAATTAACCGTGTTAGACTATGTAAAAAAATTTTTTTTTAATTCTTTATTAATATTCCTCTGTTTGCAAAGTTATTTATATTTATATTTGTAAGTCAAAAAAAGGAGTAAATTTATACTCTTTTTTGTTTGACTAATTGGTAAATACAATTTTGAGGAAACAGCATTATATTGTGTCATCTTCCTAACGCGCCGCAACGCGATGTTTCGTTTTACAAAATTTGCCTGCGTGCGTTGTGAAATATAATATCGTAAAGTACCTACGACTGATAAATATATTTATATGAAATTGGAACCTGTAAAGAAGGCTTAATTGAAAAAATAGTCGATAATAAAAACAAGTTCCCTTAACTTTGTCTAAAAATGTCTGCTTCACTTGCAACCTTGGACGGTTATTTCAATATAATATTTTAATGAAAACACAGCACATATTGATCAAATAATCATATCCTCTTATTGTATCAATTTGATGATCACTTCCCTGCAATTTATTTGGAAAGTAATTTGTTTATTTATTGCACATAATCCATTCAAATTATAAAGCATAGCCGAACAGTACATAAAATATTGCCGATCAGGTGGTTCTTCACACTTCAAAAACTGACTTAAAAGTAATTGAGAATTTTTTTGCCTTCGAATCCAGTCCACTACCTCAAAAAAAATTTCCTTACTTTTCAGTCAAATTTGAGTCTCTACACCAATCAGAAACGTTTGACTACATAGTGCCTAGAAATCCGAACGCGGCCATTCTCATATATCCCGCGTCTATAGAAACCCAAGATTTTATTTGCTATACATATGAACATCTCTGGCGTAATTCAAGTTATAAAACATGTCATTACATTATGTATATAACATGTGGCATAAAAATTTAATAAAGGATTATATAAACCATGCTCAATCAAGTGAGCAAATTTAACAGTATTAACTAAACTGAACTAATTTGCATTCAAAAATAAAAAAAAATATTTGGCGCTACAGGTCAATGCGACCCAGGGCCTAGCTTCTCTCAACCATTTGTGTTGTGCGTGTTATATTCTTTACACGAATGGAAGGGGCCTACTGTTTAATGCCGTGTCCGAAGGGCAGTTTGTATTTAAGAAGCTTTCTCAGGACAACTGTACTCTCGGATGTTTGTCAGACGCTCGCGAGAGGTGGAGCCGTGAAAAACTTTTAAGGTGTTCCCCGACTGGGATTTGATCTCGAACCCCTTGCTCCATAGTCCAACGCACTAACCACTGAGTCACGGCGCCCATTCAACGGTACATATTTTCCCATTGTTGGTGCAAAACTCGTTAAAGTTGCATAAAATTTAAACTTAAACAATCATATCCATGGATAAAACAACCAATAATACCAATAAGAACTACAATGTGCAGTCTATCACGTCGCAACACCGAAGGTACTCAGGGCGTACAGCAAAACTATTTTCCATCTATTGATGCCATCCCAGATGAAAGACCAGAGGGCAACCATACTTAGCAACCAGACCCGACAGAAATTTAAGACTTAAAAGTTAGAATTTGTGTTATTAAATGAAATAGGAGCTATTTTATCAGGCGTATGGGCTTGTTGGGAAATATGCATAGTAAAAAAGAACAACAACTAATCATATATGGTCTTAGCTAAGCCCAGATGAATTTGGTGGACAAACTCTTGGCCCCGATAAAAACAATTTTCCTTGTGTTATCGATAATTTGTATTAAAACTGACGTTTTTGCAAACAATGGCATAATGGCTGAGGAGGACAAAAAGGTAAATATTTAGTTCTGTATTAAACATTTATTAAAATCGGTTTTTATTTTTAGCAAGCGCAAATGGCCTAAAGGAGAAGTATTAGGTTTGCTATGGTGTTATTTGACTAGGAAGGATGAGGTCACATGATGAAAGAAACATGATTTAGCAGGACATTAAGGTAAGATATACTTATGTATAAAGTTAAACTATGTTGACGATAGAAATCGTGCACAATTTCAGGAAGCCGTAACCACTATCGATGCCTTAAGAGGTAAAGTAAAAACTTTGCTGAACGCCTACAAAACTGCGGACTGGAGCAGGTCCATGTTGGTAAATTCCCTCAAAATACCTTAATAAATTCTTTCAAAACAAAAGTACACATTATTTTCCTTCTTTTGTTTTCCTACTCGACAGCACAATAGCGTTCGAAATGAAACAGCACGATGACGAGTGCTGTCACCGCAAATTTCGATAGTGAATGCTCGATCACGACAGCGGTAATCCCAAATCCTCAAACTTTGTAACGAGTTACTCATTACAAAAAGAGTACAAATGTTTCACCCTTCAAAAGCGGTTAAATAGAAAAATATGTGTATTTGCAACACTGTAGAGAAAATTAAAAATTCGATATGAGGCAAGAGAGTATGACACAGAAGAGTAACTTACGATAAATTATTTGAATTTACACGCCCAAAATGTATTAACAGCTAGTTTAAGTACTTTTGAGTCACACAAAAGCTTTTGACTTTACTATTTTATTTCTTTATTAGCTTTTCTTTTTAAATTATTTTTTATGTTATTTTAATTTCTACTTAAAAAATAAATCCGGTACATTGATTTAAAAAAAAAACATAAATAACATTGTATTCCTTGTTTTAGTTTTCTTTTAAATTTTTCAGATTTAATTAGGCAGGCAGATATTTGTACAATTTGCATTTTTTTTACTTTCATACCTCCTTTAAACATTATTTAATATTAAAATGTCGGAAAAACAAGCAGATTTATATTGCGTAAATGAAACAAATTGTATGTAAATGTTAAATAAATAAGTTGACTACGCTAATTGGATAGATTTGATTTTGGTGATGGATTTCCGCTGATTATATACAATGGTTTTGCAGCCTCTCTTTCACTACCGTATATTTTACCAGCTTTTCGTGCCATATTACCCAGAAGCTCTTGAGAGACTTTGTGTGCAGAGCGCAGTGAAAAGGCCCATTCTTTTAATCCTATCTCGTCCTAAAACAAGATCTTTTATTTAATATGTTATATACATTTAATATATAAATTTACTTACAGAGTTCGTTAATATTAATCTTCCATCGCGTATGCCATCATTTATACGTATTTGAATACATTGTTCACCCTTATATAGTACAAAATCTGGCGAAATTTCCTCTACTTGATCCATGAAAAAAAGCTCTGGTTTATTGTTTCCGCTCTCAGTATGAAGTTCCAGTCTATGAAAAATAGAAAATATTAACACTGATTCATAAAAATTAAATGCTGGTACCGATTGGGATATAACTTTGCGTATTTCGTTTGCCACACGGATGCAAAGGAACCCCCCAATTTCTTGATGTAGCCGTGCAAGATGCAGTCAGATTCTCGTTCATCTGCATCAAAGTGCATCTTTTGCTTTGATTTTCGTTTTTGCTCAATTTTATCAGTTTCTATGTTTACCGCATCAAATACAGTTTCAGCCACTTCTTGCTGCCATCTAAAAACATTAAACAATTACAATAGCATTCACTATTGACATTTTTATATACTATTTGTTCAAGTATAGGCTTAGGGAATCCTCAAAATGGAAGAGTGGAATAATTCAATAATATCTAAATAAATTAACTGCCAGAGAAAACTGGATATCTCCACTTGTCAAGCCTTGCATTTAGACCAAGAGGATAAAATTCAATTCGTCCACTGTCATGCGCACTTTTTCATAACTTCACTATTTTACTTGAAATAGACAAAAAAATCATTGCGACTAAATAATTATTGGAATTATCTACAGTTCATTTATACATCATATAGCCAGGAATATTTTTTGGCCATTTCAATTAAAAACGCGGTTTTGATTACATTTTGCAATAAACTGCGGGCACCATTCAATCTCGACGATGATAGCCAAAATTGCCGCTCACCTGACCAAAATGAAGTGAGGACAGCAATATCCAAGCTGAAATCTAACAAGGCTGCTGGACCTGACGGTTTACCAACTAAGCTGTTCAAAGCATCTGGCAAACCTTAATTCACGCGGGCTTAAACCATATAACTTGACCAACTGCAAGCTCCTGCCTTAAAAATTTACTCCGAGTAATCGCACTTTGTCTTTTTTGGGCTAGTATAAAGAAAACACGTCAAACCGGACCGCTCACCGCTGAAGAAATGTCCAACGCTTAGGCCAAAATCATCAGGTTTCAGCAGCGTCGAACTTTTCGAACCAGAATAGCATACTTCAACAAATCAAAGACTTTTCAAGGAAGAAGCTCGTTGGCCTGTTAAATGCCAATTTTGGTTTCAGAACCCATTCTTCGGGCTGGGGGAAGGGTTTCGCTTGTCAACTTTGACGACTTAAGATTAGAAGTAAAGAAATGTATCCGGAACTGTCAAGTATGTATTAGATGGAAGACCAGAACTATCCAGCCGATCACAGTCGATCTGCCACCAGAAAGCATTACTTCAGCACTCGCATTTGGCAAAACTGGAGTCGATTGTGCGGTCCATTCAATATGAAAGCTAGCGCAATCAGATTCTAAAAAAGTCTTCAAAGTTTGGATTTGTTTAGTACCCAAAGCTGTACATTTAGAAATCTGTTCCGATCTAAGCACAACTATGTTGCTAGTCATCTTTGGTCCTCCCCGAAAACGGTATAAATGTCATAGGAGCCAAAAGAAAGATCAACGAAGAATGAAGAAAAGACTCCAAATCAACAAAGAGCGATTGGCGATCCAGAAATAGTTTAGAAGTTTAAACCCACCCTACAACCCCAACTTCGATGGATTCTGGGAAGCTACCGGCAAGCCCATGAAGGACTTGGCAAATATACTGTTATTTGTTGCTATAATATTTATATATCAGCGCCCATTCATATTCATAGTGATCCTAAACTCAAATGTCTTCACGCACCTTACCTACCCCTTAGGGCAAGTATTGGTTTCCTGTACATTTTCAAACTCGAGATTTTAATCAAACTTGATATTACTATGATGGTAAAGTTAAAATAAAGTGCACGACTGGATCGTAAGTACTTGCACCGTAATGCTAAAGTGTCCAATTTTATCAGGATTAATATCCAAGTCTTGCTCTTCTAAGTAAATTAGGCGTGGCATTCCGCGTTTCGATGCAATAATATTCCTAATATTGTAGGAGTTTACTCAATGTTTTGTTTTTATAATATGTTTGTTTTTATATGTACATATATGTTTATAAAAGTGGGCGTGGCAATTCCAAAATTTGGTACGCCATTATTTTGCACTTGTCTTATAACCTAGAAATATTAATTTTTAGCCCAATCGCCGAACAAATACCCGAAAAACACGCAATTTTCAATGTTACCGTTATTCGAATTTTTCGTGAAAATATGGTATGCCACCTCATAGCATATGCCCAAACTAACCCACATATCAAATTTTATCGAAATCGTTAGAGCCGTTTTCGAGAAAATTCATTTTAACTAAAATCGGCATTAAGTAAACTACCCTTAAGTTAGAATGAAAATTCAAATTTCGCCTCAAGAGAATATCCCACAGACCGTATATATGAAGTTTGAACTAAATCCGTCCAGCCGTTTAGGCTGTAGTCGAATATACAGACAGACAGACAGAACGACAGACAGGCAGACAGACAGACGGAATTGCCGGACCTACTTTTTTGGACTTCTTCATCATAGTAATGTCAAGTTTGATTAAAATCTCGAGTTCGATTTTTTTCACGATTGCAATACTTGCCCTATAGGTAGGTGCAAGTAAAAAAGGGAGTTAAAACGTTTCCACATCTATTATAATTAAAAAGCATACAAAATTCAACTGGTGCAATAATTCAAGCGTTTTGACCGACCTAAAGAATCGTCACCGTTTCAGTCTTTGGGCTCATAAAAAGCTTGAAGAAAATCCACTGTGCACATTTTTGGCTAGGGGTACGTCAATAAATCAAATTTTAGTAGTTGAGCTGAAGAGCAACTACTCAAGAAATTGAAGAGCTGCCATTACATACAGACAAAACAACGGATTGATCTGGTTTATGGGCTCTTTCCCAGAAACGGTTTTTATCTGGATATCATGGTGTTCGACGTATGGCTAGAATGGCTGACCGCCGAACTAAGAACTGTTTGTACACTTTTGTTTATAATAGACAATTACGGACTTAGTGCGGAAATAATGATTCCCAACGAAATTTCGCAATTCGAAGAGTTTGCTTAAACGCACACCTATGACCCGAGTACCTCAAACTCGCTCTACCCAACCTGAGATTCACGAATACCTGAAATAATTGATATAGACGGTACGATACCTCGGTATCCATATACTGACAACGCAGAGGTATTCAGCTACGCGACTATCGACCCACTACACCGAGAGAAAAGAAGACTCTTGCCAAGATTGAAACCTTAGTTTCACCGTGTTCAATAAAAGATGGCAAACAATGCCATCGACAATGACAGGGTTCATTTCCCGTTCATATCGAAGGTAGAACTCCAAGCAATCCTCGTTTCATCGAGAAGTAAGTAATCCACGGGAATCGACGGAATTCTGAATATTGTGCTTTCGTCGTATTCTCGCAAATTGACTTTTTATCAAATTGACTATAAGTAAAGTACCGTTATTGCGAATTTTGATAAACAAAACGGGATATCATTTGATTGCAATTGACCAAAGTATTGATTTTTAAAAATGCGTACTAAGTAAAATTTACATATTTGTTTAGATTATTTGGTGGGCGTCGTGACTCAGGGGTTAGTGCGTTGGACTACGGAGCAAGTGGTTCAAGGTTCGAGTCCCAACCAAAACACCTAAAAGAATATAACACACATAACACAAATGGTTGTGAAATGCTAGGCCCTAAATCCCATAGGCCGGTCGCGCCAAATATTAAATTATTTCACAAAAAAGATTTTAATATTTACATATGTTTTGCTTGTACTATATACGAGTATGGATTTTCTGTGAGAAAAGTAATAACCCAATAACCCAAGAAACAACTGTTTACATGTTTTCGCGATAACGATTAGTGGAGACCATTGCCACCGTCAATGCACAAGCGAGGATACATCTTGTATCATCTATCTTGTAGATAATCTAGTTCTAAATGTAGCATTAGAAGGTAATTACAGAACAACTTATTGACTTTTAATCAAAAATATTGTAACAAATTACGTTTGTAATGACTCTACGCTTATATAAGTAGGACGAAAACGAAATAACAGAAAATGTTTTTGGACAGACTCGAAACGAAGACTGTGGATAATCGAATAATAGTCGAAAATTAAGCTCACAAAGGAATATCGGGTAAGTCATACGACCAACTGCGAATTAAGCCTAGGCCGTCTATAGTTTTATTAATTATGACATTGATGTTATCGTTAATTTCGGATCAAAAAACACTCCGAGGTCGCAAATAAAATATACTCAAGGCAAACATTGTCTAACAAATATAAGAAAATGGACGGGCGAAGTTTTCTGTGCTACGACATAACTTTTCATTTTTTAACGTTTAAGCTTATACTGTTGTGTGCATCATGCCGGTGTTTTCAATAGAAAGGGACAGTTTTACGTGATATTACCAACATACCTTTCAGATATAGTAAGAGGAAAATATCTATACAGTTCTTGGTCTGATTCCGTTAACTTTATTCCTTTTGTATCCTCTTCATCAAACGATCCTATATCAAAAGCGTCAGCAGCATTGACTTCGCCACGCGGTGGTATAAGTGGTGGCGTGTATTTTTGAATATATACTTGATTCCAGTCTATTCCACTAAAAAACGGATGTTGTTTTATTTCCTCCGCTCTGTTGAAAAAAGTAAATAAATAAAAATGATGTTACTATACAAAAATATACTCTAAGGTACTCAAACAAACGGACTTATTCAAATAAGTGAAAGTAGAATATAGTAAGTAATAAATAAATAAATAAAATAAATAAAAATAATTTAAAAAGCGTTTTTCAAGCTTTTGTCTTCCTTAATCATTAAGGAATTAAGACTATTTTTAAATAAAAGGAATATTCGCTTTCATGTGAACTTAGGCTTCAGAAGTTCATGCCACTTTAACTAGTCCAAAGTATGTTTGAATTACATTTGTCTGTCACCCGAAGATCTTGATTTACTACCTGTTGACACATACGGTCATGAATAGAATCAGAAAATGTAGAAACAGAACATGTTATCTTCAACTAATAAAAGTAACATGCATTTTAAACTTTTTCAAAACTTAAATAACAGTAAGCTTTTATATACTTACTTACATATTTGAGTCTATTTCTAAACTTAAGCATATCATAAGAGATCATATCAATTGTTCTTAGTCAAAAATTCTTGCCCAACCATTTAGGTTTGTTCTATTATCTAAAAAATTATACAAATTCTTGTCCAACTCTATTCCCTAACACAAAAGAACTGTAAAAGAGCGAGAAAAAAAAGAGATTCATTTTCGGTCAGTGATAAAACTTTGAGGTATAATACAGTCATAAATCCCGTTTTTCGTGCATGACAATTCAATTTTGCTCAAGTTTTATTGTTCGATGTATTCCCTAACTTTCATAAAACTTTCATCATTCTTCGAGAGAATTATTTCCCCCTCTTATACAGGTGTGATTTTTAGTGCAGAAAGTAAAGAAACAGACATAGTGTAGAGTACAAAGTAGCAGTGGCTGTCAAAAGCAGCGAATTCTTCAGACCTGATATTACTTTTTCCACAAATTATTCTGAATGAATTTTTTATGATCCCTTTTTTTCTTCTTATGGCTCTATTTTGCTTCTACATAAAATTTGTTTAAATACAAATATTATTGGTTGATGCGTTCTTTTATGTGTCATTTTCATATCTCTGAAAGTATTCCCATTTTTGATTTTACAAAATCAATCAAAATGAGTATTCCAATTAAAATAATCTGCACGACTGGGTTGTATGTACTTGCACCTTTATACTGAAGATTTGTAAATTATTCAGGATGTATACTTTGCGGCACTTTTTAACGGATGTTATGGAAGAAATTGTAGTGAAAAATGTTTTGAACATTTGTAAAAATAATAATTTATTATTTCGTCCTAATGTTTTTATCTTCAATTTCTAGTCAAAAATTTAAAATATTAAAAAATTTTAAAAAGTGGCTGTTTCAAAATTTTGTGTGACATATCTTTAAAAAAGTCATATAATGTCTGTATCCACTTTTTTGAAGTTCTCCACCATAGTAATGTCAAGTTTTGATTATAATCTTGAATTCGAAATTTTTCACTATATAGTAAAGTAAAAACGTGAATAACAAGAGAAAGAAATGTCTTGTTCTCTGGACAGAAACATCTTACAATTTTAAATTTAGTATTTATCACGAAGTATCAAGAATATGTAAATTTATGCACATATAATTGTAGATATTTGTGATGTTTGTATACATTAACCTAAACATGTTTTCAGTAAAAAAAAATAAATACCTACTTTTATAATAGTTTTTCTTCAGCTATTTGCAATACGTGCAAAGGTGACAACATATGCAAGGGTATCAATCACCAAGATTTGAATCTATTTTAAAAAAGTTACTTGAAAAAAGTAGTAAAAACGAAAAAAAAGTTCAGACAATATAAGACATTAGTTTATTGTGGGAATTTCATTTAAAATAAGAGTCGTATCCCCATTTTACTAAGCCTTATGCAGAGTGTTTTAAATGTAAATACTGAATAGTTTGTAAATATGTATAACATAAAGCTGTAAGTACGTACGTACAATTCATGCATGCATTTTATTTCTCTGACATACTAACGAAAGAATAATCTTATATAGAAATTAAACGTTATTGCGTAGTTTCTGAAGGAGGTAAGCTAGGACTTAATACAAAAAAAAATGTATCGCAACTGCTATCAACTGAAAAATAAATAAATCTAAACTAGAAAACAATGCATAATAAGTCCTTTAGAAAATAGGAAATAAACGAAAAACGATAGTATAATATTATTATGTATATATTATGCATACCCTTTGCCCATACAACCCAATCGTTTTTCAGTATCTCTTTGTAGAAGACACTCCAAAAGATTTTTTAACTCCTCACTGAAAGAGTCCGGAAATTCGATATTCTGAAATACAAATTAATAAGACCTTATTAAAGACAACAGGGCTTGGTGTGGAGATTCGCTAGAAAGGTAAAGCATAGTATGATATTTTATTACATTCATCGATATAAGTTTTATTAAATACATATTTTTAAAATTTATTTTTTTCTTTTTTTGCTATTAATTGTTTATACTCTTAAATTTTATTACACTTGGCAGTTTGGGGTACCATGTGTTCCATTTACAAAAAGGAGTAAGCTGTTGATAAGCAAATTTATATATATTCAATTTTTGTGGCTTTTTATTGTTATCATCATATTGACGTAGACAGTACATAAGAACCTTCCACTTAATGACCCTGTCAACAAGTATTTTGTCCCCAAACATTATATAGTATAATGTAGATTGCAAATTGGAAAACTAGTGTATATAATGCTTTAGACTTAAGAACAAAAATAAAGTAAGTTATCGGTCAGGTCCATTGGAGTAAATGCAATGTCGACAGCTATATGTACATTCGAATTAATTAAGAGAAATCATAAAAATACATTGGAGTAAAGGCAATGTCGACAGCTATACATACATTCGAATTAATAAAGAGAAATCATCAAAAATAATAACCTGATGATATTAAATCTGTATATGCAAGGAATGTTCAAGAGGTAAATTGGTGGTGAGTAACACCATAACCATGGTTAAAATTTCAAAACCCCAAGAGATATTAACCCATGTACTGTATAAATAGACACTTTTCGACAGACCCACTGATAGGAAACGAAATAAGTAGATTATATCGAACGTGAAAAATTGAAAACCTTTTCTAATTTAAATATGTACCTTCAATACTTACAGGACGCATACACTGCTGTGCAAAATAATAAGCACATGCATGTCAGATAAATTATTTCCGAAAATTAAAAGTAAACCGACGATTAAATCTTCAAAATATAATTTATTTCTGCTCTAAATTAATCGTACTATAGAACACAAAACATAAAGACCGAATTCACAAAAAACTATTTTTTAAAAAATTAAAAAACAAAACACTTTAAGGTTTTCAGCTGTGCAAAAAAATAAGCACATTTAACTAAAAATGAAAATATGTATACAAAAAATAAAAATAAAAAATTAAGTAAATTACTATTAGTTAATACCGATGTGCCTGTTAATATTTGGTAGTACTGCCTTTGTTTTTAATTACGGCAGTGCATCTACGGGGCATTTAATCCACCAGTTTTTGACAGAGTGGATTAGGTATTTCATACCAATTTTTACTTGCACCTATACCTATAGGGCAAGTATTGCAATCGTGAAAAAAATCGAACTCGAGATTTTAATCAAACTTGACATTACTATGATGGAGAAGTCCAAAAAAGTAGGTCCGGCAATTCCGTCTGTCTGTCTGTCTGTATATTCGACTACAGCCTAAACGGCTGAACGGATTTACCTGAAACTTCATATATAGGGTCTGTGGGATATTCCCTAGAGGCGAAATTTGAATTTTCATTCTAACCTCAAAATTAAGGGTAGTTTACTTAAGGCCGATTTCAGTTAAAATGGATTTTCTCGAAAACGGCTCTAACGATTTCGATAAAATTTGATGTGTGGGTTAGTTTGGGTATATGCTATGAGGTGGCATACCACGTTTTTCACGAAAAATTCGAATAACGGTAATATTGAAAATCAGCTGTTTCTCGGGTATTTGTGCGGCGATTGGGCTAAAAATTATTATATGTAGGTTATGAGACAAGTGCAAAATAATGGCATACCAAATTTTGGAATGCCACGCCCACTTTTATAAAACTTATTTTTTTCAAAATTTTGAGAAAAAATTATTTAAGCAAAGTAATAGGCCTTAAAATTCTCTATAATTCACTCAAACACCCTATCTGGCCACGCCCACTTTTTATGGGCATTTTTATAAAAACAAAACATTGAGTAAACTCCTACAATGTTAGGAATATTATTCCATCGAAGCGCGGAATGCCACGCCTACTTTACTGGGAAGAGCAAGACTTGGACTTTAATCCTGATAAAATTATACACTTATAGCATTACGGTGCAAGTACGTACGACCCAGTCATGTACTTTATTTTTTAAATTTGCCAAAGTTAGTTTCTGTTTTTTGGTTAAGACGTCTTACTTAGCTCTCTTTTAACATGCTCCTAAAAAATTTTTATGGGATTAAGGTCTGGGGACTGTGCTGGCCATTGAAGGACTCGTACATTTCTATCCGCAAACTACTTTTTCGTCACTTTGGCAGTATATTTTCGATCATTATCCTGTTGAAACTGCCAAAGCAACTGTGAGTTATCGTCTGCAAATGGATACATTACTGTTTCCAAGACCTCAACGTATTTATCTTTCATTAAAACATCTTGGATGCAGTAAACTCGACCAACACCATAATATGAAAAACATCCGCAGACCATAACGTTTTCACCACCATGTTTTATTGTAAATCTGGGATCGAATTCTTGTTGAATTCTTAAAGGCTGCCTTCTTACGTACTTTTTTTTTGGTATCTGGTCCAAATTAATTAATTTTGGTCACGTCAGACCACAGTATGTTACGCCATTTCTCAGTTGATCTATTTAAATCGGTTGTTGCAAAGTGAATTCTATCCCTAATGTTTTTGTTTTATAGAAGAGGGCACTTTTTAAGATAGTAAGCTTTCAAATTGTGTTCTATTAACCTTCTTCTAATAGCTGATGTATCAATCGTAAGATTTAGCTCGGTTTTGATCGCGATGGATGTTATAAATGGATCTTTTTCGCACACCTTACTAGTAGCAGGTCAGTTTTAAAGAACGTTTTGCGTTTCTGACCGCGAATTTCTGCAGAATCTTGGTGTTTCAAAGCATTCTTTACCATTCCAATAGAGCACGACATATTTTTGGCGATAACTCTTAATGAATTTCCTTCATATCTTAGCTTCTTTATAATGTCCCGCAGTACTGCCGAGAAATGCTTATTTCGGCCCATTTTGCTTTAAAAACTATTAACAATTTTATTGAAAAATGAAGCTTTTGAGCTCTTTTTACTTGCACCTATACCTATAGGGCAAGTATTGTATTCGTGCAAAATTTGGAACTCGAGATTTTAATCAAACTTGACATTACTATAATGGAGAAGTCCAAAAAAGTAGGTCCGCCAATGCCGTCTGTCTGTCTGTCTGTATATTCGACTACAGCCTAAACGGCTGAACGGATTTACCTGAAACTTCATATATAGGGTCTGTGGGATATTCCCTAGAGGCGAAATTTGAATTTTCATTCTAACCTCAAAATTAAGGGTAGTTTACTTAAGGCCGATTTCAGTTAAAATGGATTTTCTCGAAAACGGCTCTAACGATTTCGATAAAATTTGATGTGTGGGTTAGTTTGGGTATATGCTATGAGGTGGCATACCACGTTTTTCACGAAAAATTCGAATAACGGTAATATTGAAAATCAGCTGTTTCTCGGGTATTTGTGCGGCGATTGGGCTAAAAATTATTATTTGTAGGTTATGAGACAAGTGCAAAATAATGGCATACCAAATTTTGGAATGCCACGCTCACTTTTATAAAACTTATTTTTTTCAAAATTTTGTGAAAAAATTATTTAAACAAAGTAATAGGCCTTAAAATTCTCTATAATTCACTCAAACACCCTATCTCGCCACGCCCACTTTTTATGGGCATTTTTATAAAAACAAAACATTGAGTAAACTCCAACAATGTTATGACTATTATTCCATCGAAACGCGGAATGCCACGCCTACTTTACTGGGAAGAGCAAGACTTGGACTTTAATCCTGATAAAATTATACACTTATAGCATTACGGTGCAAGTACGTACGACCCAGTCATGTACTTTATTTTTTAAATTTGCCAAAGTTAGTTTCTGTTTTTTGGTTAAGACGTCTTACTTAGCTCTCTTTTAACATGCTCCTAAAAAATTTTTTATGGGATTAAGGTCTGGGGACTGTGCTGGCCATTGAAGGACTCGTACATTTCTATCCGCAAACTACTTTTTCGGCACTTTGGCAGTATATTTTCGATCATTATCCTGTTGAAACTGCCAAAGCAACTGTGAGTTATCGTCTGCAAATGGATACATTACTGTTTCCAAGACCTCAACGTATTTATCTTTCATTAAAACATCTTGGATGCAGTAAACTCGACCAACACCATAATATGAAAAACATCCGCAGACCATAACGTTTTCACCACCATGTTTTATTGTAAATCTGGGATCGAATTCTTGTTGAATTCTTAAAGGCTGCCTTCTTACGTACTTTTTTTTTGGTATCTGGTCCAAATTAATTAATTTTGGTCACGTCAGACCACAGTATGTTACGCCATTTCTCAGTTGATCTATTTAAATCGGTTGTTGCAAAGTGAATTCTATCCCTAATGTTTTTGTTTTATAGAAGAGGGCACTTTTTAAGATGGTAAGCTTTCAAATTGTGTTCTATTAACCTTCTTCTAATAGCTGATGTATCAATCGTAAGATTTAGCTCGGTTTTGATCGCGATGGATGTTATAAATGGATCTTTTTCGCACACCTTACTAGTAGCAGGTCAGTTTTAAAGAACGTTTTGCGTTTCTGACCGCGAATTTCTGCAGAATCTTGGTGTTTCAAAGCATTCTTTACCATTCCAATAGAGCACGACATATTTTTGGCGATAACTCTTAATGAATTTCCTTCATATCTTAGCTTCTTTATAATGTCCCGCAGTACTGCCGAGAAATGCTTATTTCGGCCCATTTTGCTTTAAAAACTATTAACAATTTTATTGAAAAATGAAGCTTTTGAGCTCTTTTTACTTGCACCTATACCTATAGGGCAAGTATTGTATTCGTGCAAAATTTGGAACTCGAGATTTTAATCAAACTTGACATTACTATAATGGAGAAGTCCAAAAAAGTAGGTCCGCCAATGCCGTCTGTCTGTCAGTCTGTATATTCGACTACAGCGTAAACGGCTGGGCGGATTTACTTCAAGCTTCATATATAGGGTCTGTGGGATATTCCCTAGAGGCGAAATTTGAATTTTCATTCTAACCTCAAAATTAAGGGTAGTTTACTTAAGGCCGATTTCAGTTAAAATGGATTTTCTCGAAAACGGCTCTAACGATTTCGATAAAATTTGATGTGTGGGTTATTTTGGGTATATGCTATGAGGTGGCATACCACGTTTTTCACGAAAAATTCGAATAACGGTAATATTGAAAATCAGCTGTTTCTCGGGTATTTGTGCGGCGATTGGGCTAAAAATTATTATTTGTAGGTTATGAGACAAGTGCAAAATAATGGCATACCAAATTTTGGAATGCCACGCTCACTTTTATAAAACTTATTTTTTTCAAAATTTTGTGAAAAAATTATTTAAACAAAGTAATAGGCCTTAAAATTCTCTATAATTCACTCAAACACCCTATCTCGCCACGCCCACTTTTTATGGGCATTTTTATAAAAACAAAACATTGAGTAAACTCCAACAATGTTATGACTATTATTCCATCGAAACGCGGAATGCCACGCCTACTTTACTGGGAAGAGCAAGACTTGGACTTTAATCCTGATAAAATTATACACTTATAGCATTACGGTGCAAGTACGTACGACCCAGTCGTGCACTTTATTATACTTACAATCACCTCTCCTCGATCCCTACCTTGCCGTGGTGGAGGGGCTTACTCTACTTCCCTTTAACTTACGGTCTTATCAAGTGAGAAAACTACATCCTGTCTGCGTCCAGCAGGATGTTTTCCCAGAAATGATTCGACCGTGAGGGGACTTAGAAACCAAAAGGTGATCACCCAAGGTAAGGTTCGACGCGCCGAGACCTGCATGGCTGAGGGGAAGCTCAGTCGCTAGCGCAAACTCTGAATACCTGGGGGCCTTCAGTTTTAATAAAATTCCCCTTACCTGCATACAGGGGGTGAGTGCAGGTGGACCTCTTCTTCCTCCTTACTCGTGGGACCCAAACATGAACAAAGACCAAAAAACAATACAAAAAGCGAAGAGTGTAGCTGAATCGGGCACTTCTAGCTTTAAAAAAACCGATTCAGATACAAAAATAGAAGATGCTCTTCTTTTTGTTTCGGACGGGGAAAGCGTCGGGACAGTTGATCTGCATCTAGAAAATCTCTTTCTAGATACCAGTGACAACTGTTCCGTCGCCAGCTCGTCCTTCTCTAACTGTTCCAAAAGCTCAAAGCGGTCTAGAAACTGCAAGCTGACAGTAAAGAGACTAGGGACAAAGAGATGGGACGAACTCACGGAGCTGGAAAGGAAGAGGCTCCATAATGCAGGGGCCTACTTGCAGGAGTTGTCAGCATCAGATGGTGAGCCTACTGCTAGCCCTCTGGTGGTGGCAACACCTGTAACAGACCAGCGCATTGATGGGCTGATGGGACCACCCAAGTTCGCGACAAGCCATCGCCAGTCAGGACAGGGGATTGTTTCATCATCCGGTCGAAGGGAGTCTTCCACTACTGCAGGCACTATCCCAACATCAGAGCCACCTTCTACCTCAACGTTGACTGGGTTAACCCCTCCGTTGAGGAAGGAGGCGCTCTTGACAGTAGAGGCAGATAAGCTGAACCACTCCAACGCGACGAGCCACTGCTACTCGCAAGGAAGTGGGTCGGCTGATTCTGCCCCTCGGAGTGATGATAGTCCTGCTGGGTTAGGAAATTCCACTGCCCTGAGTTTCGCCACCGTAGTTAGCGCAGGTGTGCATGGTCTGGGGATAGCCCCGCCAAGCACAGAGACTAGGCTTCCTAATGTGGAAAAAGAGGACACCAAAAGGACAACTCTCCGTAACCGCCGGAGAAATGCCATCCGCCTTATCAAGCGGCTGAAGCAGTGTGATTCCAAGTCCTACACGGACAAGGAACGCGAGGCTCTGGACAGAGCGCGCATCACGCTGAAGGGCAATGGGTCCAAAAAAGACTATAGGTTGACGAACACAGGCAGAAGAGATAAAGGGCCAGCAGTGCGGAAGGCGGGAAGCCTCTTGCTCCCCACTTCCAGTGCTGCGGGACCTAAGCCAGCAGCCGATTTGAACCCCAAAGGGTCCAAACCGGCTAGCTCCTCTCAATCTGCCCTGGAACGACGACTAGGTTCGGCAAGAGGACAAGGTAGGAATCGAACCGTGGTAAGGAAGGAATGCCTCTTGCAGTCCGCCTCAATCACGGACCATTCCAGACCTCGCGCGATCGAACTTGGCAAAGGTTCACAGCCTAAACCCAAACCGACCGCGTGTAGTTCCACCGCCGCAGAGGACGTACCTAGCGCAGGGAACTCCAAGGGAGCGGTCAGAGGTCTCTTCGGTAAGAGGGCGGAAAGCCTCTTGCCATCCACCTCTACTGAAGCCACTAGAGGCCGCCCCAAAAGAGGTAGAAATGAGGATTCGATATCGCCACCGGTCGGGAAAAGCAGCAAGAAAGCTAAGCTGACGGACAACCCCACTCCCAACCTTCAGGTGGCGATTGTCGATTTTAACAGCCCCGAAAAAAGACTAACGAAGGACCAATGGAGGCTGATGGAGCTGAGGATCTTGGAGGGTGTTAATGACTCTATTGTCAATAACAAGGAATCCTCCCCCCTCTTCGAGCAGCTCACCACCTTCAAAGGGTTCAAACTATTAAGGTGTGACAACGAGTTCACCCTTAATTGGCTCAAATCCTTCGTGTCTAGTACGCAGGCTCCATGGGCAAACGCCGACATTCGACTAGTCGAAAAGAAGGACCTGCTTGAGTACACCAGACCGAAGGGGCGCATTTTGATCCCTGGTCGTTATATACCCAGAGAAAGGATTGAGAGAAATCTCCGCCACCTCAATCCCGAGCTTTATAGCGATAACTGGGAAGTAATAGAAATGGGCGAGCACTCAGAGCATGGAACGGAGATAGTGGTTCTTCTTAACCACAAATCCATGCCTATGCTCAGAAGGTACAGCAACAAGGTACGTACCGGAATCACTCGCTGCAAAGTCCGTCCCTTTTTCGACGGTGCAGCGAGACGGAACAAGGATGCTGGTGCTAAGGTAAGACAATGATGAAGATTGTACAAATTAACCTCCACCATAGCATTGCAGCTAGCGCTAACCTCATCTATTTCTTAGGTACCAACAACATAGATGTTGCCTTAGTGCAAGAGCCATGGATCTCCCTTGGCAAGATCAGCGGGCTCGGGCATAAAGACTTTGCCACGTATAGCGCGACTCCATGTAGCGCAGATAGTAAGAACAGAACTTGTATAGTAGCCAGGAGACATATTAACATATTTCTTCCGTCTAACTATAGTGACATGGACCACACGGTGATAAGGCTGGAGCGGAGGGGGCTTTCCCCACTGATTTTATCAGCCGTCTACATGCCTTACGACGCAATCACCCTCCCACCATCCTCATTAACCCGCGAACTTGTGCAGAGAGCAAGGGACGAAGGATGGGACATACTCATGGGATGCGACGCTAACTCGCACCATGTACAATGGGGCAGCAGTGATACCAATCACCGCGGTGAGTCCTTATTTGAGTTTATTATTGAAAGTAGCCTAATAATAGCCAATAGGGGTAGTGAACCTACCTTCGTAGTTAGAAATAGGCAAGAAGTAATAGATATAACCCTAGCAAGTAATTCGAGTTCTCTCTTAATTGAGAATTGGAAAGTTCTGGAGGTGGAATCATTCTCTGATCACAAGATTATTGAATATGTCCTTCGGTCCTCCTGTGACTCTTATAAACCATATAGGAATCCCAGGAGAACCAACTGGGACGTCTTCAATAAAATAGTGAGTAAGAGTCGACGACGCCTTCAAGAATGTAACTTGCAGTGTCCTTCCGACATAGATGAGAAAGCCGTGGAAGTCGCTAATGTCTTCAAAGAGGCTTTTAATATAGCTTGTCCGATGACCAAAGGGAAGTGTAAGAAATCACCTCCATGGTGGAACAAAGAGCTGGCAGACATCAGGAGAGCCACTAGGAGTCTCCTCAATGCTGCCAAAAGAACAAACTCAGATGCGGACTGGGGTCGATATGAAGACAGTCAGAGAAGGTTCAAAAACGAGACGCAAAAAGCAAAGCGTCGGTCTTGGCAGAGTTTCCGTAATGACATTAACGGAACTACAGAATCTGCGAGACTTCGAAAGATCCTCTCAAGACAATCTGTGGCTAAAGGATCACTTAAGGATCCCGACGGTAATTGGACTGAATCATGTTCTGAGTCACTAAAATTGCTTATTAGCACCCATTTCCCTGGGAGTGCAACTCAACCTGTCGATAGCTCAGTAAGAAATATTAACACCGAATATGAGTTACCAGCTGAATTGATTTCAGAGGAGAGAATCGAATGGGCAATAGCCTCGTTCTCACCTTATAAATCACCAGGGCTGGACGGAATCATACCGATCATGCTTCAGAGCACCTCAAGCACGGTTATTCCGGTACTCAGAGAACTATTTATCAGTAGTCTCAAACACAGACACATCCCTAGAACATGGAGAGAGGTCAAGGTGGTGTTCATACCCAAGGCTGGAAAGCCAAGCCACACCACCGCCAAAGATTTCAGGCCTATTAGCCTAACCTCCTTCATTTTGAAAACATTAGAAAGATTAGCCGATATCTACATTCGTAGCAGACTTCGTCCCGAGGTCATGTCCACAGCCCAACACGCTTATACCAAAGGAAAAAGTGTGGAAACGGCGCTACACTGCGTTGTCGGCTCTATCGAGAAGTCCTTAAAAGACAAGGAATTCACTCTCGCCGCATTCCTGGATATTGAAGGTGCTTTTAACAATGTCAAAACGGATGCGGTTCGAAGAACCCTGTTAAAACACAAGATTCACGATTCACTTACCAACTGGATTGTTGCAATTCTTGAGGAAAGACATATTATCGCAGAACACGAGGGTACAAAGATGGAAGCTTTCGCCTCCAGAGGTACCCCTCAAGGCGGAGTAATCTCCCCGCTACTATGGGTCATTGTACTAAATGAGGTGTTGCTACAACTCAGGTACAGTGGTGTTAAGGCCATTGCTTATGCGGACGACATAATACTGCTGGCCACAGGTAGATTTCTACCTACCCTGAGCGAAATATTGGAGAACGCGCTTAAGATCCTAGTCACCTGGGCTGAGAAATGTGGACTAGCGGTCAATCCCCATAAGACCGAGCTGGTATTATTCACCAACAAAAGGAAAATTCCTGAGTTCACATTACCGTCCATTGGGGGTACTCCCCTCAAAATCTCGGATAGCGCTAGATACCTAGGACTCGTTCTTGATAGAAAAATGAACTGGAGACCTAATATCAATGAAAGAATTAAGAAAGCAACTATAGCCTTCTATACTTGCAGTAGAATATTTGGAAAGAATTGGGGTCCAAAACCTAAAATTATTCTATGGATGTATACGGCGATAGTAAGACCTATTCTGACGTATGGTTGTCTTGTATGGTGGTCGTCCGCCAGCAAGTCCACCAACTTAGCGGCCCTCACGAGGATCCAGAGATTGGCCTGCATTGGCACCACAAGTGCCATGAGAACAACACCTACTGCAGGACTTGAGGCTATCCTCAATCTTCTACCTCTGGACATTTTCGTTAAAACCTCGGCAGCTATAAGTGCCCTAAGAATAAGTCAGTCTGATAGCTGGAATCATAATGTAACAGGTCATTCCATGATCCTGGAGAAATATCTAGGAAAAGTCTATACTACGGACTACCTAACTCCGTCCCTAGATTTTCATAGACCGTTTACTAGCTCGTTCCCAAGCAGGGAAGAATGGAAGGATGGCCAGCCTGCCAACACACGTTCCATCTCTATCTATACAGATGGATCTAAGATGGATGTAGGCGTGGGGTCTGGCATCTTTTCTGAACCGCTGGGGATATCTAGATCAGTCCGCCTCCCTAACCATAGCAGTGTTTTCCAAGCTGCGATGAGGGCAATACCACCAGAAGGTATCACCTTTTTCATCGACAGCCAGGCCACAATAAAAGCGATTACTGCTACTGAAATAAAATCCAAGCTTGTGAAGTGCTGTCGCGAAGAACTCAAGGTTCTTGGAACACAGCACAAGGTTACACTCTGCTGGGTCCCTGGACACGAAGGTATTCCAGGCAATGAGAAGGCAGACGAATTGGCAAGAAGAGGCTCTGTAGCTACGTCACAACAGGTAGACACCTCGGTGTTCATCCCGCCTTGCGCATTGAAGCAAAAGGCATGGATCTTGGCCAGAAGTGAGGCCAATAGTAGATGGTCCTCCCTGGACACCTGTTTGGTCAGCAGAAGCCTATGGCCTTGCTTTGACAAGAGTAGGACCGACCGAATTATGCTAAAGGATAGGAAGTCTCTTTCCGTCCTTATAGGAATTATTACGGGGCATAACTCTCTTCGGTACCACATGAGAAAGTTAAGACTCACGGATGAAGATCTATGTCGGGGATGTGGAGACGAGGAAGCTAATGAGGATACAACCCACTTTCTTTGTCACTGCCCTGGGCTTATCCACCTTAGATTCAAATTTCTAGGGCGACACTTTTTCCGTGACCTCGAAGAATTAGCGAACAGACCAATAAATGAAATTTCTAGGTTCATCAAATCAACGGGATGGTTTGGTGATCCACAAGATACTAATCAGCACTAGGGTTTACCAAGGGCAAGGGACTTTTTCCCCTTTGGGTATCACAATGGGTCTGTATTGACCTGAGTGTGGCGACGTGTTCTAGTCGCCGACCCACATACCTAACCTAACCTAACCTATACTTACAATCAAAAAACAATAAAAAAAAATAAAGTTTCAAAAAAATTATAATACGATTTGCTTACTGTGCCTATTATTTTGAACAGCAGAAAAAGCGACAACCTCATTAAAACTTGTGTATGCTTCTGAACACAGCAATATTGAGGAAGCTGCTGTCTCGTATTTTAAGCGTTACTACAGCTCAACAAAAAATAGTAAAAAATTAAATCATTTGAAGAGCGTTTAAAATGTAACAGAGAAAGGACATGTTTGCAGGAACAAGTGTGCCTATTATTTTGCACAGCAGTGTATGTTCTTTGTTTAAAAATGCAAGCAAGAATCTTAAATATTTTACTTACACATCCACGGCCTAGATTCTCACAACCATTCGTATTCTACGTATTGCATTCTTTACATGAATGAAAGAGGTCAACTATTTAATGTGGTTTTCAAAGGGCAATTTATTTTTATCTCAAAACCTTTTCCATTCATTTTGGATTTTGTCAAACGCGAGAAAGATAGCTAGTGAAAGAATTTTTTAATGTGGTCCGGGAATAGAACGTCGAACCCCTCGGTTCATAGTTCAACGCACTTACCATAAATCAGGAAAAATGTGGATCATAGTATTAAAACTATACAAATTAAAATAAGAGAAAGCACAGAGACTGATTGTAGGCATTAACATCTATGTTTTTTTTATAAATACTCTTAAAAAAATGGGCGTGGGCATATATGATCCTGAAGCGAATTATATTAACTTCAACTTTCGATTTCTAGTGAAGATTTTGCAAAAAAATAAATTCTTAAAAAGTGGGCGTAGAAATACCAACATTTGGTACCTCATTATTTTGCATTTGGCTTATAGCCGAATCGCCCAGGAAATACCCGAGAAACAGCTGATTTTCAATATTAGATTTTATTCGCAAAACGCGGTATTCCATATTATATATGTATGTATGTATGTACAAACGAACCCGAAATACATTTTTTTAAATCGGACTTGCCGTTAAGGCTTCAGTCGAACATACAGACAGACAAACGGAATTGCCGGATCCAGTTTTTTGGACATCACCATCATAGTAAAGTCGTGTTTCATAAAAATCTAGAGTTCGAGTTTTCGCATGAAACCAATACTTGTTCTATAGGTATGTTAGGTGCAAATTACATACAGTGCACAAGTCTTGTTCTTCCCAGTAAAGTAGGCGTGGTATTCCGCCTTTCGATGGAATAATGGTCATAACATTGTAGGAGTTTACTCAATGTTTTGTTTAAAAAAAAAACCTCCTTAAAAAGTGGGCGAAAAGAATTATAGGAAATTTTAAGGTTTTAATTTTAATTTTTTCTCAATTTCTAGTAAAAATTTTGAAAAAAAATAAGCCCTTCCGACACGGCATTAAAAAGTAGGCCCCTTCCGTTCGTGTAAAGAATATAAGACGCACAACACGAATGGTTGTGAGAAGCTAGACCCTGGTTGGCATCGACCTGTCGCGCCAAATATTTTTTTCATATCTTTGAAAATTTCTTATATTTCCCATACATTAGTTTTAAACCCAATCGATAAGAAAAAGCCGGTTTTCAATATTATGTATCGTTTTTCCTGCAAAATGTAGTATGCCATCCTATACCATATACCCAAATTAACTCAAGTAATAAATTAATTATATCAACATTGTTAGAGTAATTTTCGATACATATCCATTTTGATTGAAATCGGCCTGAAGTAACAAAAACAGATATGAAGCTTGAAGCGTCTAGGCCATACAGAAATAAGAACAGACAGGCGGCATTGACAGACTACCTTTTTTGGAATTCTCGATATAGAAATTTCAAGATTGATTAAACGATACCAATACTTGTCCTATAGGTATAGGTGCAAGTAAAAAATGGAGACATAAAAAGAATCAATCGCGAAAGGAATCAAATTTCAGTACTGAAATCTTCATTGCAGGCAATTTCAATATACACAATTCGGGCTGGCTTCAACATTCTGGCCAAACAACACCCGGAAAAAAATATGTTGAGCTCTTCGCTAAGGGAAACAGTTTGACTCAGCTTGTAAATGAGCCTACACGCAAACCGGACATTGAAAGTCATTCCTTCAACACTCTCGACTTGTTTCTTACTTCGCACCCTGATAAATACACCATTAAAGTTTTAACTCCTCTGGGCCGGTCTGACCACGATATTGTATCAGCTAAATGCAATCAAATCAGCTTGGCCGAAGAGTAGTGATGCGAATATATGGCAGCACAAGCGCTAACATGAAGCCTCTCACTATCAACTCCTACTCTACACCTCCACGTGGTGGCTGGTGGGGGCCTAGTACCTCGACTGGAGATTGGGTAACCAACCCCTTTGGAAAGTCGTTGGTGGTAGCGAACGAGAGAGGGGGGAGGAGTGCTTTCTCACTAGAGCACTTCCTCTTAATACAGACGGCAGCGGACGAACTCCCTAGATGGAATCAACGGCGGCGTCTACCAGTTCCAGTTAGGTCGAACTACTAGTGCTTATCCCTACATGAGCTACCTCGGCTTATCTGAACCCCAGGTTTTTAGGGATCTCCAATACTGAGTCAGGGTATTGGTAAAGAGTTGGTGGCGGATGAACCCTTAACGGGCAAACGGCAGCGCTCGCACCACCGGAGCGGAATACTGACTCCGGAATATCCTGGGCGATTTTAACGCATCTTTGGTAGGTCAGTCGGAAAGTCTACACGACACCACACGACACCACGTCTGGCAACGGACTTAGGCTTATTGACTTTGCGGCGGGGCGTAATGTCACAATAGCAAGCACACGGTTTCCTCATCTCAATATTCATAAGGGGACATGACGATCTCCTGATCATAAAACAATTAACCAGATTGATCATATTGCGATCGACGCAAGGCATGCCTCCAGTATTCTGGATGTCCGAACCTTCCGAGCAGCTAACATCGACTCGGATCATTACCTTGTTGCAGCTAAGGCACGAATGCGGATATCCCAAACGCCACAACAGAGAAGCATTACTCTGAGAAAATTTAACGTCGCAAAGCTGCAATCGCAAGAGACCGCCAGAACCTTTGCCGATCGTGTTTCCCGAAATCAGCATCAAGTATCAAGTATCAACGACCAGTGGCAACGCTGCCAACATGCCATCAGAAGTGCCGCAATTGATGTGCTGGGTTTCAACCGACCACCACCAAGAAACCCCTGGTTTGACGACGAGTGCCGGCACATGCAGCTAAACAAGAGGCATACAAAGCGGAGCTGTAAAGAAGGACGAGGGCTGTTCGTGAACTTAAAAACATTCTAAAAAAGTGGGCGTGGCCATATATTGCCCTCAGGCGAATTATAAAGAACTCCAATAAATTTTACTTTAACATTTGTTTTCGATATCTAGTTAGCGTGGCTATTCCAAAACTTGGGATGCCATTATTTTACATTAGCGTTATATTATTAATTTTTAACCCAATCAGTTATTTAACTAAGAAATAGGTGTTTTTTTATCTCTCTCCCTTTTTACCAATAGAAAATGACATTCAAACAAATGCACTAACACGTGCGTAGCAATCAAACCCTATATCGCAAGGAAAAAAAACGTTTCCATGACAACAGCTGTGTTGCATAGTGTTCATAGAGACGTATCAAAATTGATATTTTTGTGTCCTTAATTTATATGTGATAATTAGTTTTCTTAAAAATCGCTAAATTGATACTTTTCAGTTTCAACAAGAGATGACATTAAAGAACTTCTTTTATAACATTTTCCAACTTTTTGATTCTGCAACATAGTTCCACTGCCATTGGGATATATTTTGTTAATGATAATCGCAATTTCACCCAGAATTGTTTTGATACTTTTTTTCTTTCTGGTTAAAAATTTTGTTTAAGCGGCAATACTGTTGTGTGATTGAGCAAAGAGTCAAGTACAACACATACATAGTTTTTCTTTTACACATATGTAAGGACTATTTTAATTGTTTAAACGGCTATTGTATCTTTGATTGATAATCTGGACTCAAACTATAAAATATCGAAAATTTAAATGAAATCATTAAAGTCGTTTTCAAGGAAATCGGCTTTTAGTCACCTTGGCCGTGAGTACTGTTATATCATATTTAGACCAAAACGTGGTATGCCATCGTGTTGGATAACTCCGTACTAGCCCCAATATGAAATTTTAGCTAATTCATTGGAGCTGTTTTCTCGCAAATTGACTTTTCGACAAATTGGCTCTAAGTAAAGTACCCTTGTTACCAATTTTGGTAAACTGCACCATAAACCATCTGACCACTTTTTTGGACTTCTCCATCATAGTCCAAATTTTGCACCAATACAGTATTTGCCCTATAAATATAGGTTCAAGTAAAAGAGTATTCCAAATGAATAATGTAGTCATAATGAAAACTATTTAAGCCAAACAAATTATGTAATACACATGCTTATGTAATAAACCAACCAGTGCACAGTTTTAAAAGTGTAGAATAATAGCCCTTGGTCAAAAAGATAATACACTAGACAAACTATACACACGTAAAAGTTACAACAAGGTTATTTATGTCAATAATATTAAAAACATATTTGGAATATTTTAATCGAACACCCTTACTGCCATAGTCATGTAATTCGAAAATAAAGTGTCGAATTGAATTATACATATGTATATTAATAGGGAATTACACAGTGACTAAAAATATATATGTATATGTACATATGTAGGAAATTATACAAATTTCCAATAAACCAAAAATATACATTTATTGGCAATTTGTATAATTAATCCTACATACATGTCAAAAGTTTTGTAATAAGTACATGAGACATTTCATTAATAAGATGACTTTTATTTTTTAAATACTTCCCTCATCCGTTTGCTGTTGCGGTAATAATAGTTCTAAAGTGTTAGAAACATAATAAGCATATCTTACAACTAAAACTTACCATTGTTAATGTCATGCGATCTATTTCATGTTTATCTTTTGTTTTATGCTGTCGGAACGGGGAATGTCCTTTTAAGAGTTTATACAACATGCATCCAAAACTGAACCAATCAGCACTTGAATCATAAGGCGTTCCCTTCGATAATACTTCGGGAGCCATATAACCATGCGTACCCACTGAAGCATGCGGTTTTTTTCTCGAAAAATCACAAGCCAGTCCTAAATCAGATATCCGAACATGTCCATTTTCATCCAAAAGAATATTTGCAGGTTTCAAGTCTCTGTACACGATGAATCGTTTGTGCATATGTTCTAATCCCAGTATAACCTGCAAATTATAGCTTACAGTCAGTTCTAAAAGTTTTTTTTTACTATCATAATATGTTGTGCCATTGGTTTGCATTAAAACAAATAATAAAAAGTAAATGATTAGCCACTAATATAATTTATATCTTATTTCATGTAACTCTAAACGATGTACTAAATAAAGTGCACGAGGTACGTCCTTGTACCTTAATGCTGAAGTATTGTTCTAATAAAATGGGCGTGGCATTCTTCTTTTTTATGGAATTATTTTAACATTGTACTGATGGTATCTGGGAAAATTCTCAATTTTTATTGCTTTTTTTTCAAAATACTCTAAAAAAAGTGGGGGTGATCACATATGGTCCTCAGGCGCATTATAGAAAACTTCAAGGCCTATAAATTTTTTTTTTAATGAAAATTAATAATAATTATGATAATTTTTAAAAAGTGGCTTACTAATACCCTTATGTTTAAAGATTATCTTGGTGACCTTGAATGTCAATGACCTTCTGCATTTTGTGAGATAATTGTACTGCTTTTGTTACAGCATGAATTATTTCCAAATATTGCAGCCAGGCACTAAGTGCACTGTCATTGGAATGAACGTCATGTCGGCTGAGATGGGTAGATTTTACGTTTATAGGTTAAAAAGAGATAGGTTGAGCACAAAGCAAATGCGCCGTGAATCCATTCCTGAAGATAAATTACGGCGGAAGAATGAATGTTCTTTTCTCAAAACGTTTCAATTTCGACATATTTTTTCATTTTTTTCGGACATCGTACGGAAGACTCAAAAATGTACTTCTCTGTGGAGGTAGAAGTGTTCCGTTTTCAAAAAGTTTCCCTCGATACATTTTAGTCATTTTTCGCTGATCGTCGAGAGTCAACATAATGCGGAAGACGGAAAATAGAGGGCGAAGGAGTTTGAAGTGGTGCACATGCTGGTTTTGTGGTCGTTGTTGGACATCTAATGCTAATGAAATGTGTGATTTCTTTTAATGCGCAAAGCGAAGAATTCTATTGAATGTATCAATACTGTGTTGAGGATGAATGCATTTTTCTGTATGTTTGTTGCGGAAATCACTTAATGGTTTTATGATTGAATGTAAAAAATACATCATAATTTCCTAATGACGCCCTCCGAAAGAAGTTATCAAAATAAAGGAAATAATTAATAGGAGCAAGAAATGCACTTTCCTCAAGAGTTAGGCAAACTGCTAATTAGTTTGGAAAAACCATACAAAATCTACTCCTTCAACGATATCTTAAGAATTGAATTGGAAAACAAAAATCACATTCAGTGTCGACTAACAGCTTAGCATCCACTTAAGAGAGAAATTTTCTGCCTATTTCTTGCGTTTCCCCTCAATTCGGTTCAACAGTTTGCCTGCTATATTCTCAGTGTTCCTGGTTACTTATATGATCGGAGAAGCAACAGTTTGCTTTTGTTCTTATCGATTCTTTCGGAAATCGTAAGGCAATTAAGAGCAAAATCGGGAATTTAAATTAAAATTAGGTGGATAGATCACTTCACAAATTAAACTATAAGTGAAACAACATTTAAAATGACTTAGTTATAGTTTAACCATTCAAAACTGGGCTATGGCTAGGAGAAATTAAGAATTAGTCGGAGGATGAAGAAACATGTCTACTATCATGCATACTTGCACAAGGGTTCTTCATCTGACAAGTACCGTCAAAATTATGTATTCGATTTAAGTGATCGAAGTCTCTATTAAATTAAAACATGTATGATTTGTATGAGAATTATTTGTCCGCATTGTACCAAAAAAACAGAAAAGAATTTATTGGTTATTTATATATTGTATAGTTTATAGTTTGTAATGTTTCTAATTCTATCAAAATATTGATGTAGAACAAGTATTGTCACATCCATTAACTTCCGTTCCTATAGTTTTATGTCATCTTTTTCTATGCCTATACCACATGAAGGTCAAAAATAGAAGTATACTCTGAAAATTAACTTTATCTTCATATAAATATTGAATACAATTGGAAAAGGACCAAAAAATAAGTGGTCATTTCTGAATAAAATACTGCATCATTGAGAGTAGATGGACAATAATATGCCAACCCATCGAGCCGAAGAATCCACCCCAGAGGGGTGGTGAAGTACACGAAGACCTCGCCTAATGTGCCGCGCATAAGTGGAAAGGGACCTTATCGAAACTGAAAGAAATAATTCGCACGGTGGTTTACAGGCTGCATGCAAATTAGTAAATGCCCTAGACTGATATAATGTAGACATCCGCATCCACGAAGAGCAATGTGATGCATCGGAAAAAGAAGGATAAAAATCTGTAATGTGTAATAAGGTGGTGTGACTTCTGTACATATATATGCCTAACCTAGGCAAGAGTACCTCCGTGGTTTCTCCCATACAACATTAATAAAAAAGTAACAGTATCTTTTACTTCCACCAATACCTATAGGGCAAGTATTGGTTTCGTGAAAAAACTCGAGCTCGAGATTTTAATCAAACCTGACATAACTGTGATATAGAAAGTCCGACAATTCCGTTTGTCTGTCTGTATGAGCGACTGCAGCCTAAACGGCTGGACGGATTTTCTTCAAACTTCATATCTGTGGGCTATGGGTTCGCACCTCGATGCGAAATGGGAATTTTCATTCTAACCTCAAAATGAAGGGTAGTTTACTGGAGGCCAATTTCAGTTAAAATGGATTTTCTCGAACTATTTCGATAAAATTTGTAATTTGGGGTAATTTCGATATGTGCTATGAGGTGGCATACCACGTTTTCTACGAAAAATTCGAACAACGGTAATATTGAAAATTGGGTGCTTCTTGGGTATTTTTTTCGGCGGTTGGGCTTAAAATTAATAAGTATAGGTTATATTCAGATGCAAAATAATGGCGTACCAAATTTTGGAATTGCCACGTCCACTTTTATAAAACTAATTTTTTTTTAAATTTTTACCAGAAAATGTTGGCCGAACACCCTATCTGGCCACGCCAACTTTTTTAATACGTTTTTTATAAAAACAAAACACGGTGTAAACTCCTACAGTGCTATGACTGTTATTCCATCGAACCGCGGAATGCCATGCCTACTTCACTGAGAAGAGAAAGAATTGGATTTCAAACGTCATAACATTGTACACTTATAGCATTAAGGTGCAAGTACGTACGACCCATTGGTGCACTTTATTTTTGTTTACATTTCTCAATTTTTTGTAATAGAGAATTGTTATATTTACAATTACATATAAACATTTCGTCATTAATGTCACTTGTTATTAGTATTGTTTTTCGATCTGAAGTGACCGTATTTCGTGTCTCTCTATATACCAAAATAAGTTAATAGCAGTTGATCAATTTAAAGTTCAATCTGTTAGTTGGATTGTTAAATTTAGGCAAATTATTTAGAATGGAATTTCAAGAGCAAGGTATGTAAATAAATACGTACATATGTATATACAGCACTTCCTTACCTCGGTAGTGAATTTTTGTTTTTTATTTTTAATGTCATACCGTTAAAAGCACGTATTCGCTTATTAAATCTTTCTGTCTCTGTCAAGGAGGAATTTTATGACCTCCTGGACGGATCCTACGGAGCCTGTCCGGAGTATGATGTCAAATCGTACTCGGAGACTTCAATGCCAAAATCGGAAAGGAAAACATCGTGGGCGGATTATTCGGAAAGTACAGCCTCCACGATACGACAATAGACAATGGCTTCTGACTAATCAACTCGTAATAAGGTGATAAGTAGTACTAGGTTTCAAAGACTACGAATCCACATAGCAACCTGGCTATCTCAAGAAGGTCGAACCGCCAACCAAATCGACCACGTGCTAATCGATGCGAGGCACGCATCCAGCATTATAAATGTGCAAACATTTAGAGGGGCAAATGTCGACTTCGGCCATTATCTTGTTGCAGTCAGAGCTCGACTATCCAACGAGAAGCTGCAAAATGCCCAGAAAAAGAAATTCAACGTTGGAAGCCTTAGCACGACCCGATGGCTGGACAACTAGCTCTATATGCCCCATCTTTAAGAAAGGCGATCCCCTTTCTTGCAAGAACTATCGATGCGTATTCCTGCTAAATCTCGCATATAAGATCCTATCCAATGTACTGTGTGAACGTCTGAAACCTTTCTGCAACACACTAATCGGCACGTACCGGTGTGGCTTCCGGTCCTGCAGATCGACGATCGATTAAATCTTCACGCTAAAGCAAACCTACAAGGCGATGGCCGAATTTCGGCTCGGCAAAACTGATCCAGCTGTGCCGCGTGACGCTGGAAAACACGTGGTGCAATGTACAATTTGGGAACAGCTCCTCTGAACTATTCCAAACTTGCACCGGATTCCGGCAAGGATATGCCTGTTGTCAACAAACAAAGAAGCATGGTCCTCCCTCTAGGACAAAACGTCAATGTTGGCAACAGTCACTTTGAGGTAATTAAGTAGTTTATCTACCTCGGAGTAAATATCAACTTCACGAACGACACCCTAGTGGAGATTCGGCGAAGACTTACCCTAGGAACCCGCTGCTACTTAGGTTTGGCAAAACAAATGGGTTCAAAACTCCTATCTCGGAAGACGAAATGTATGCTCTAGAAAGCAATGACCCTGCCAGTTCTGCTATATAGAGCCGTGTGCTCGACGATTTGGGCACTTTCGAAAGAAAAATCCTTCGTCGAATTTTCGGTCCCCTATGTGAAAAGGGCGAATGGAGGAGAAGGAAGACCGAACCTCCGTTTTAAAGATCAAGCTATCGCGGATGCCAGAGCGCTTGGTCTGCACACCTGGAAGCAGCGTTTTCCGTATCGAAGGGAATGGAAGGCTACCGTGTCTCAGGCAGGGACTGTTCACAGGTTCGAAGCCCGTTCAGTAAGTAAGTCAGCTGATGTGTACCGTACCAAATATCCTAAACAGTTTCTAGTAATTTGCGAAATTTGAACAACATTAATTCGAGAAAAAAATAAAGTGCACGACTGGGTCGTACGTACTTGCACCGTAATGCTATAAGTGTAAAATTTTATCAGGATTAAAGTCCAAGTCTTGCTCTTCCCAGTAAAGTAGGCATGGCATTTCGCGTTTGGATGGAATAATGGTCATAACATTATAGGAGTTTACACAATATTTTGTTTTTAAAAAAACCTCCTTTAAAAAGTGTGTGTGGTCAGATAAAGTGTTTGAGTGAATTATAGAAAATTTTAAGGCCTATTACTTTGCCTAAATAATTTTTTCTCAATTTCTAGTAAAAATTTAGAAAAATAAAGTGCACGACTGGGTCGTACGTACTTGCACCGTAATGCTATAAGTGTAAAATTTTATCAGGATTGAGGTCCAAGTCTTGTTCTTTCCAGTAAAGTAAGCGTGGCATTCCGCGTTTCGATGGAATAATGGTCATAACATTGTAGGAGTTTAGTCAATGTTTTGTTTTTATAAAAACACCCTTAAAAAGTGGGCGTGGCCAGGTAGGGTGTTTGAGTGAATTATAGAAAATTTGAAGGTCTATCACTTTGCTTAAATAATTTTTTCTCAATTCCAAGTAAAAATTTTGAAAACAAATAAGTTTTATAAAAGTGGGCGTGGCATTTCAAAATTTGGTACGCCATTATTTTGCACTTGTCTTATAACCTAGAAATATTAACTTTTAGCCCAATCCCGCGAAAAACGTGGTATGCCACCTCATAGCATATTCTCAAACTAACCCACATATCAAATTTTATCGAAATCGTTAGGGCCGTTTTCGGAATAATCCATTTTAACTGAAAACGGCCTTAAGTAAACTACCCTTAATTTTGAGGTTAGAATGAAAATACCGATTTTGCCTTGAGGTGTGAACCCAAGGACTACAGATATGAAGATTGAAGTAAATCCGTCCAGCCGTTTAGGCTGCAGTCGCTCATACAGACAGACAGACAGACGGATGGAATTGCCAGACATACTTTTTTGGACTTCTCCATTATAGTAATGTTAAGTTTGATTAAAATCTGGAATTAGATTTTTTTCACGAAAGCAAGGTATACACCTGTATGTACATACATATGTAGGTGCAAGTAAAATTATTTTTTGATATTGCTTTATTTTCACATATGGACAACTTAATAAAGTACTATAGGATAGCATACGCTCGGTATGTTTCTATACCGTGTAGTGGGTTGAAAAGATAACTTTTGAATTAATTTGAGCAGAAATGGGTTAAGTAAACAAGTTAAATATCGCAGAAAAAGCGAAAAGTACAAACAATTAAGTTAACCCTGAAAATGTACTCTCACTCTGTACAATTGGCGAAAAAACCCGAGGTAAAAATATATTTTTTATGCGAAAAGCTGGATTTTCTGGAATATTCTATTCATGCATTGGTTTTTAATATGATTGGACATTTAAAAAAAAAATAATTTTCATCATAACGCTCGTTTAGAGGCAATTTACATGGAGTGTACATACATATGTATATCACTTTAATATTAGTACGAAAAATATTAATTACTTAATGCTAGACAAAAGATTACACAACAATTTTCAATAATCATTGAGCTAAAAATAAAACCAAATATTCGAATTACAATTAAGTTAACTTACCTCCGCAGCATAAAATTTCATTTGAGCCTCATTGAAAACACCGTGCTGGGATAAGTGATAGTGTAAATCGCCACCATTCATCAAATCGAGGATAAAACAGAGCTTATCTGGGGTGTGAAACGCGTAAGTCATGCAAACTATAAATGGACAATCTGCCTGTTAAAAAGAGAATTTAAATTTAATTTAATTTAATGTATCATTCATTTTTTCATTTTTAAAGTTTTGATAAACTTGTTTTGTATGTAACAAATAAAAAAAAATGTGGAAAATTAAATTTTTAGGTTACTTGCTGCTACTTGTGTTATAGTATAAAAACATTAACTACAAATGAGTATGTAAAGCTAGCGTTACACTTTTGTTCTCCATTCCATGTACTTTGTTTGTTGTTCGTTCTTTGGTGTGGGCATGGCGAACAAAAGGGTGACCAGATAGCAATGATACTTTTTCCAATTGTTATGTTTCAGCAGCTGTCAAAGTTGCCAATGACATCCAGGTGTCAAAATATTCAGTAAGGTGCGCCATTATTAAAAATAACTATCGTAATTCGGGCTCAGTTGTAAATACGTAACGTGAATTTCGTCAATAGCTTGGTTTACATAATGACAAGGTCGAGTGTGAGTACAATCTTCTGACCTTAAGCCACCAACCAGACAGAGATTGATGCGAAATGAAGAAAACAGCCCCGTAGTGAATGGGGCATTGTCAGAAAGTCAACCCGGCTTATTTGGCGGTTAGATTTGGGTCTACATCTGTAAACATTTTTTTTTGACCCAAGAATTGAAATCGAATGAAATGTACGCCGGAGATCCAAAAAATCATCTTCTTGGACGAGGCCCATTTTTGTTTCAGCTGCTATGTCAACAAGCAGAACTGCCGTTATTGGAGCAAACACAATCAACAAGTGTTCGACCAAGTATAAGGTTATGGCATGGCAGCATTATTGGACCTTATTTTTTCGAAATGAGGAAGGAGACAACGTTACCGTAAATCAAAAATTGGACCAGCCGCTTGAAGCACTGCCACCGAATCCGATACGGGCATTTGAAATAAAATTGCTCGATTTCGTAAACAATATGGAAGCTATGATAAAGTGGTAATGGCAGTACGTGGATTTTAGAAAAAAATACACGTGTAAGTTTCATCATTCTAGCTCAAAATTTTAGACCAAAAAACGGGTGTTATACGGACAGACGTACAATCGTTTTAGCTATGGATAAAGATCACGAATATAAAAATACGTTATAGGGTCTATTATCTCGATTATGTATTTCTGTATGTTAGAAAGTATGTATCAAGCTCATTATACCCTTAGGATTGCGTACAAATATGATATTTTACACTCTTGTCATGTCATTCTCTGTTAGTGGTTACATAATTATAAAAGCACTGCAAGAATGTTTAACTTAAATACAAGGTGTCTCAATCGAACATTTTTATTTAGTGATTGGATTAAAAATAAGTTGTACGACTGGGTCGTATGTACTTGCACATTAATGCTCAAGTCTTGTTTTAATAAGGTAAGCGGGGCATTCTTCACATTTGAAGGAATTATTTTAACATCGTACTGATGGTATCTGGGAGGTTTCTTAATTTTTTTTAATACTCTGAAAAGAGTTTGCAAAAAAATAATTTTTTAAAAAGTATATCCATCAAATATTAATTTTAAGCCCAATACCCGAAGAAATACCCGAGGAAGAGGTAATTTTCAATATCACCGTTATTCGAACATGGTATGCCATCTTATAGCATATACCCAAATATCATACATATCATTTATACTCCAAATATCGTTAGAGCCAGTTTTGAGAAAATCCATTTTAACTAAAATGAGCCTTAAGTAAAATACCCTAAATTTTGAGGTTAGAATGAAAATTCCGATTTCGCCTCGAGATGTGAGCCCACAGACTTCAGATATGTACATATGAAGTTTAAAGCAAATCCGGTCAGCCGTTTAGGCTGCAAGCGGTCATACAGATAGACAGACAGACGAAATTGCCGGACCCACTTTTTTGGACTTCTCCATCGTAGTAATGCTAAGTTTGATTAAAATCTCAAGTTCGAATTTGTTCACGAAACCAATACTTGGCTTACGTAATTGCACCTCAATGCTATAAATGTGCAATCTTATGAGCAGTGAGATGCAAGTTTTGGTCTTCCCACTAAAGTGGGCGTGGCATTCTGCGCTTTTAATGGAATAATAATTATATAGGACCTTTTACAATTTTCTGTTTTTATAATTTTATTTATTTTGCCTTTAATACGTATACATACATATGTATGTATGTCTAAATGTTAAAATAAAAACAAAGGAATTAGTTAAGAGTACTTACTCCAGTGCTAACAGCAGACAGCATAGTCCTTTCGTTTAGGGCTAAGGTTTCCCCTTGCTTCATTTTTATTCTTTTTTTATCCAAACACTTCATAGCATACATTTTACCGGTATCAGCTTTTCTACAACCATAAACTTCGCCGAAGCCCCCTCGGCCTATTATTCTGTGAACACTAAAATCATTCATCGTAAGCTGAAAATATAAATAAGAAATAAAGAAATTAGTTCACAAAATTGTGTATTATAAATCATATTTTTTATAAAAGTAATAAATATGCGACATACATATCTAATAACTTTAAACTTTTGGACATGAATGAACATGGGAGACCCCAAGCCAATTCCTTAAAAATGTAGTCTAAAATTGTTTTTCATTATAATTTTATCAGTTATTGTTTACCATGGAAAACCACATTCAAACAAATCCAGCAGCACGTGCGCTACAATCAAACCCTGTATCACAAGGAAAAAGAAAAACGTTTATATACAAAGTGTTGTTAAGTAATAGAGATGTATTAGAAGTTACGGTTTTTTGTCTAGATTTAGATGTATGCTATGTTGATACCTTTCCGTTTTGACAACAGGTGCTGTTCAAAAACCTCTTTATAACATTTTCCTACATTTCTGCCACATACGAAAAACTTTTTATTTGCACCTATACCTATAGGGCAAGTATTGGTTTCGTGAAAAAATTCGCATCGAGATTTTAATCAAACTTGGCATTACTATGATGGAGAAGTCAAAAAAAGTGGGTCCGGCAATTCCGTCTGTCTGTCTGTCTGTTTGTCACTCTGTCTGCCTGCATGAGCGACTGCAGCCTATACGGCTAGACGAATTTGCTTCAAACTTCATATCTATGGTCTGGGGATATACACCTCGAGGCGAAATCGAAATTTTCATTCTAACCTTACAATTAAGGGTAGTTTACTTAAGGCCGATTTCAGTTAAAATGGATTTTCTCGAAAACGGCTCCAACGATTTCGATAAAATTTGATATTTGGGTAAGTATGGATATATGCTATGAGGTGGCATACCACGTTTTCTGCGAAAAATTCGAATAACGGTAACATTGAAAATTGGGCTAGACGGATTTGCTTCAAACTTCATATCTGTGGTTTGGGGATATACACCTCGAGCCGAAATCGAAATTTTCATTCTAACCTTAAAATTAAGGATAGTTTACTTAAGGCCGATTTCAGTTAAAATGGATTTTCTCGAAAACGGCTCCAACGATTTCGATAAAGTTTGATATTTGGGTAAGTATGGATATATGCTATAAGGTAACATTGAAAATTGGGTGCTTCTCGGTATTTCTTCGGCGATTGGGCTTGAAATTAATGTTTCTAGGTTATACAACAAATGCAAAATACAACTCTTATCGGAAATTGATCTATTTTAAAAAAAGGTAAATCTGAGGGAATCATTGGTATTTTAGCTAATAAACTGTAGCAGATAGTTAGAATAGTACCTTTAATGAGATAACTTTTTAAGCCTTTTATTTCTAATCTATTCCCGTTACATAGATTCGGTGGATTTAAGTTCCGCAATAAAATTATTGGAGCTCCAATTTTTAAAATTAGTTTGGTGGCAGGCCAGAAGGATTCAATGAAATAAGAAATTCTGTGGGATAGTGCACAGCTCCTTCACTGTCGAGTACTGTATCTACTGAGTATTAGACTTTGGTTTGCGCATTGAATTTTGCTAGTTCTAATTCATTAATTTTTTCGAGTTGTTCATTAGTAGGTGATTAAAAGTGTCTTAATTGAAAGTTGGTGCATTTGAGGGTATACGCTATCTATCAGTTGGTGATGGTCGGTGGCTGAAACACATACATACATATGTATATCACTATTGAGAGAAACGAAAACAACGAACTTTTTCATACCAAAAATAACAAAAGTTTCTCCAAAGTTCCTACATTTATGTTGGCAGCAATGTACTGCGCGCGCATATAACCCCACAAACACACGCACATACTATAGCAATGTTACCCAAGCAACTCCGGAATGACTGCTGCCAGTGGTTCCACTGAAGGAAAATTATTGGCGATGATTTGATGAATTATTTTGAGCAATGTTCAGCTTCAGCATAAAGCAAAATGATGATTTATAGCTCAAAAGAGTCAGGGACATTTTTGTTTGCATTAAAATCCAATAAGCCATTGTTGAGTTAAAAATGTAGATTATAACAGTGAAAACCGCATCCAAATCCTTTTTGCGGTTCTCGAGATTAGCCCGATCTTACAGACAAACACGTTTTGAGGACTTTGTTTTATACTATCTTGTGATTAGTCTAGTGATTAGGGCTGAAAATCACACGCCTTTATCAAGGCGAGCCATCGGTATCCTTCCCGATTCAATCTGTAAATCCCTTTCAGGAACAATAACGCATATCTTAGATATTTCTTAGTGTTTCCATCATTTGAGGCTCTCAGTTCATGCATTTATCTGTCGCCCTTCTAGCAATATAGTTTACAAAAGCTATGTTCGTCGGGTCTACTCACCAAAGTGTTTCTGAAATACTTAGGGTTAGAGTAAAAAAAAAGCTCGAAACTAGTTCGCTCTCCATAAGGTCAGCTCATCACGCCGAATTGGGAAAAGTCGAAATGTCGACTTCTGTACTTTTATATGGAAGCTCGAAGACAGTATTTTCTCAAATAACCGGAGCTTTTCCATGTAACATGGGTTTATGTTCCACCATACTGGACTGACATAGGTCAGAATTAAAAAATAAACTTACGAAGCCTTGGTAACATGTGATCTTCACATCAAATCTCAAATAGCTACAGAATATGAGCGGGACTGAGTCAGTAGAAACAAAATATATCAATTAATCATCAAAATTTCTTCTGTCTCTTCAAAATACGCTTTATTTAAAGCGGAACATTTTTTATAGGCATATTCCGGGACCGTCCTCAGTTCTCTCATAAAAGTTTTCTTCTTCAATCGACTCAAACGGAGTATTTATACTTCCATCGTCTATTCTAATTGTAATTGTATTCTAATAATAACACATTCAATAATTACAATAAAATCGCATACTATGCGAATTTGTCGAAACTAGTGCACTACTGTTACGTGAATCACCGGCACTAAGTGGATGCTATATGACACTTGCAAACAGTAACTGGGGCAATTCCTTATGATGACGTAATGTATGTTTGCATTGTTACACTACACTGCTGTTGCAGGCCGTCTCGGATAAGACAAGTTTTCAACTACTTCACGGGCCTCTTTGAACGCTTTATACCTGTTAAAAAAATTGGGAACACTGATGCGGCTATTGATCCGAACCTGGCAGCATTGATCCCAACCTAAAATGTAAAATAAAAGTTCGTGCCAACGACAATTTTCAGTTACCGGCACTTTCTTTGGCTTTACTTCTCTTTTCTTAATTCTTTAGATGAGAGTGGAAGGCAACGCAATTTTTCTTTAGCATCGAGTCTTTTACAATATTTTTTTCTAAAAATTATATTAGTATCAATAAAGTTTAATTATAAATGTAAATTGCTTAATCTTACGTTAAGATGTAGCTAAATTTAAAATAAAGTGCATGACTGGGTCGTACGTATGTACATAAGTATGTATTTGCACGTGAATGCTTAAGTCCTGTTCTAAAAAACTGGGCGTGGCATTATCCACATTTGAAGCAGTTATTTAACATTGTACTTGTGGTATATGGGAAATATCATTTTTGTCATAAAAAAACATTCTGAAAAAGTTAGTTTGGCCATATATTGTCCTCAGACGAATTAAAGAGAGCTCCATTTTTTTTTCGATTTCAAGTTAACATTCTGATACATAAAGTGCACGACTGGGTCGTACGTACTTGCACCGTAATGCTATAAGTGTAAGATTTTATCAGGATTGAAGTCCAAGTCTTGCTCTTCCCAGTAAAGTAGGCGTGGCATTCCGCGTTTGGATGAAATAATAGTCATAACAAAACACAATGTTTTTTGTTTTTAAAAAAAACTCCTTTAAAAAGTGGGCGTGGTCAGATAAAGTGTTTGAGTGAATTATAGAAAACTTGAAGGTCTATTAAAAAAAAAATAAAATACTTGGCGCAACAGGTCGATGGGACCCAAAGCCTAGCTTCTCACAACTATTCGTGTTGTGCGTGTTATATTCTTTACACGAATGGAAGGGGCCTACTGTTTAATACCGTGTCCGAAGGGCAATTTGTTATTTGAGAAGCTTTCTCGAGACAGTTGTACTCTCGGATGTTTGTCAGACGCTCGCGGGAAGTGGGGCCGTGAAAAACTTTTAGGTGTTCCCCGACTGGGATTCGATCTCGAACCCCTTGCTCTATAGTCAAACGCACTAACCACTCAGCCACGGCGCCCAAGGTCTATTACTTTGCTTAAAAAATTTTTTTTTATAAAAGTGGGCGTGGCAATTCCAAAATGTACGTAATTATTTTGTCTTTGTCTTATAACCTAGAAATATTAATTTTTAGCCCAATCGCCGAACAAATACCAGAGAAACAGGTGATTTTCAATATTCGAATTTTTCGTGAAAAACGTGGTATGCCACCTCATAGCATATGCCCAAACTAACCCACATATCAAATTTTATTGAAATCCTTAGAGCCGTTTTCGAGAAAATCCGTTTGAACTGAAATCGGCCTTAAGTAAACTACCCTTAATTTTGAGGTTATAATGAAAATTAAAATTTCTCCTCTAGGGATTATCCCACAGACCACGGATTTGAAGTTTGAAGCAAATCCGTCCAACCGTTTAGGCTGCAGTCGGATATACAGACAGACAGACAGACGGAATTGCCGGACCTACTTTTTTCGACTTCTCCATCATAGTAATGTCAGGTTTGATTAAAGTTCCGAGTTCGATTTTTTTCACGAGAGCAATACTTGCCCTATAGGTATAGGTGCAAGTAAAAATACAAAGTGATACGCAATGCCCAAATGCATGCAAACCGTTTTATTATATTCTACGATACAAGCGACACAGTTTGCACCGGTTGCCGTTTGAAACCAACTGCATTTGCAAGCTTAAAATTCAGTTGAGTTTGTACCGCACGGCGATACGCATTTTTTGAATTTGTAATTTTCACACAGTACGTATTTGTGTATTTATTATTGTGCCTAGAAAGTGATGAGTGTTTAAAATAATAAATTAAAAAAAATTTCATTCTTTGTTGATTGATTGGTGTTATATGGATGTGATACCTGGAAGGTGACCGCCACTATTACGAGAAAGCTGGAAACGTTCGTGAATAGGTGCCTACGACATATCTTTAGGATTTTCTGGCCAAATCGTATCTCTAACGAATAACTTTATCAGAGAACGCGCCATGAACCTATAGGCACAACCATACGACAACGAAAGTGCCAGTGGATTGGACATACGCTCCGAAAGGGTGACAGGTCCATAGCTAACCACGCGATACAAAGAAACCCGCTTACTCACGATGGCAGGATACGCGGCGGTCCTAGGAGAATGTGGCGCAGTACAATTGAGAAGGAAGCACGGCAAGTGGGAAAGAGTTGGGAAGAGCTGAGGGACATTTCAAGTAATCGCACACAATGGTGCGTAGGCATTGTCGAGGCTTTAAGACCCACAGGTGGGCGTCGTGGCTCAGTGGTTGCCCTTCGGACACGGCATTAAACAGTAGGCTTCTTCCGTTCGTGTAAAGAATATAGCACGCACAATACGAATGGTTGTGAGAAGCTAGGCCCTGGGTCCCATCGACCTGTTGCACCAAGTGTTTTCTAGGACCCACGAGTAGGATACAGGACCTAAGTAAGTAAGTATAGAATTTCACACGACCTGAGATGCGAAGCTGATGCTTTTTGATCAAATTTTGGTTTTTTGTCAAATAATTTTCATACAATTTTTTTCGTTTATTTTCAATAAAAAATTTCCTCCATACAAACACACCTTTTGAATTTTTTTGTGAGTTAGGACCAGCGTGCCCAGTTGGGCACGCACTACCCGAAAGCACCTGCCACATACCCAGGTAAGTTATATGAAAAGCCGTAAAACAAAAGTTGTTCAGAATTGTCTCCTCTACAACATATAATTATTTTGCCGAAAAAAAAACTTGGGCATTAAAAAGTTAAGGCCGATTTTAGTTAAAATGCATTTTCTCGAAAACAGTTCTAACGATTTCGATAAAATTTTATATTTGGGTTAGTTTGGATACATGCTATGTAGTGGCATACCACGTTTTACCCGGAAAATTCGAATAACGGTAAAATTGAAAATCAGCGGTTTCTCGGGTATTTGTTCGGCGATTGGGCTAAAAATTTACCCAATTTTAGATTTTTCCGCTCCCACTTTTATAAAACTTATTTTTTTCTAAATTTTAAGTAGAAATTGAAAATTATTTAAGCAAAGTAATAGGCCTTAACATTTTCTATAATTCACTCAAACACTTTATCTGACCACGCCCACTTTTTAAAGGAGTTTTTTTTTAAAACAAAAAACATTGTGTTTTGTTATGACTATTATTTCATCCAAACGCGGAATGCCACGCCTACTTTACTGGAAAGAGCAAGACTTGGCTATTAATTCTGATAAAATTGTACACTTAAAGCATTACGGTGCAAGTACATTACGTACGACCCACTCGTGCACTTTATTTTAGAATAATTGCCGTTGCATCATAAACTGCGCTAAACTTAACAATAAACCATAAAATGCAATAAAAATAATTCCTCGAAAAGTAAGAAAAACACCGATTGCGATTTTGTTTTTGTATGTCAACTTCAAGTAGTGTCTTTAAATAATTCATTTATGTCATTTGTTACCACCCGAAAATAATGCCCGGTATTGTTTTATTGACTAGTATATCAATCGCTGAGTACATTTTTTAGCTTACCTAATATAAAATCTTGAATACATACGCAAATTGACTATATGTCTATATATTTCTACAATCAATGATTAATATTTCAGTATGTCATGTACCTACTTTCACTGTTAATTGGGGAGCATAAACTAGCCTATGCGAAATCCGTGCCTAGAAAAGAACACAGGATTAACAGCAGGTCGAAAGAATAGTCATCAACCCTAACAAAAACCATAAGACTACACCACACCATAACAAAAACAACACACGAAACCTCAACGAGCTAAGTTTTCGTATGTTTATTGAAATGCTAATATTATTTTCTATTTTTCACTCCGAATTGATTTTTCAGCATTTCTAGTAGATTTAAGTTGAATGCTGCCGTCCGTAAGCGTACTCATTTCAGCACTAGCAAATGGTTGTTGCTATTGATTGACAATAAGAAGTGCGCGTTATGCTGTTTATGATTAGAAAATGACGTTAAGAAAAGGCATTAAAAGGTACAACTCCCATACCCGATGCCAAGGATCAGGTCCAACAGCTACATATGTCTGAGGCGTCTGGTGACGAGTCTCAATTTGGCACCTTTTATGGTCCCAGTTGGTCCTTACACCGTTTAAAAGCAAGTTGCGTTTCCTCATTCCAGTATAAAAGTCGTTTGCCGTTCTTTCTGGAACCAGCTATCATTGCACGTAACGACGCTTGTACCTCTGCTACTTTGATAATGAAAGGTCATTAAAAAATCGAGCAATCTTCTGGGGACATCGGTATCTGGAAATATGCTCCTTCAAGGTCCAGCGTGGAAAATATCTGACAACCATGCGAACAATGCGCATAGTCCCGTATGTGAAGAAACGGGTACTTATCAAACACTCCCATGCTGTTCGACCGATCGTAGTCCCCGCAGAAGCGCCAGGTTGATCCCTTCTTGCTTGGCATAAGTATGAATTTTCGAACCATCATATAGTAATGAGAGTCTTTGCTGAGCATAGTCACCGTAGGAGCGTCAGTAGAAGTTGTCCTTTAAGGAGTCTTGATATTCGTCGTTCCGTCCATTCCTGAGATCAGGTAGGAGGTGGAATTCGTGCAAAAAGTCGTTGCCGAGGATAGGTTGTGTGACATTTGCTACGATGAAATTCCAAAAGAAAGTCAAGTGTCAAACAGGTTTCACCGTATGTGTCAATGCTAGTATTGTTTAATGTTTTTGAAGGAAGGAGGGCCGAAAGTTTAATATCTCTTTGCTCAATGATTTCTATGCCGTAAGTTCTCAAATGCGTAAGTGATTAAAATACGAATGTACACCCCTATTATGATTCACAACACAACTTAGTTCTGTTGTCTTCCACACAACTTAGTTCTGTTGTCTTCCACACAACTCATCTTTAATATAACAGAATTCATTTTTGGGATTATGGAACACAACTATTTTCGGTCGAAATAATACAGCCAACTTGAAATACGGAAATTGTAAATAGACATTGACATTTCTATGTAAACAGAAGAAAATTTAAAAAGTAGTATGTTATAATTTGATTAAATAAAATACAAAAATGGAAAGCAGTTTAGTCTCATTCTACTAATATTGCACCCATCAGATAAACTACCAACCCGATAGAATAAATTTCAACTCAAGTATCCTAACCTCTATTTACAGATTTATTAGTTATTTAAGACTCAAGTAATAAAGAATTAAACTATTTATTGAGAACTGCGGTACACGCAACATCAATATCACCTATGTCGAAACTGGCTGCTGCTTTTTTTTTTTTTGCTTTCTTAAGAGAACTCTGAAAAGCGGAAAATAAAAGAGAAAACGATTGAGCCATGTCCGTCCGTAGGTCACCATTTTTTGGGCATTAAATTTTGAGCTAGAAGGATAAAATTTCATATCTGGGCTTCTAGGAAATAAAAGCAGTGCAAGCATTTTTGAAATCCGCCCAGTGCCACGCTCACTTTTTCATTCTGTATGAAATCCAAAATTTGATCACGCCAAAATTTTTACATATTCGAATTCACTACCATTCGTCTAAACATCACTTTTAGGAAGCGTTTTCATCAAAAAACCAAATTTGATGAAATTTTGCTTGAAACATAAAAAAACACATCTTCGAATGTAATCTGACAATACTGTGAGACCACGCCCACTTCATAAGGGCTGGATAGGAAAAAGGATCATAGGATCCGTTCCAAACGGATTGTAGCTTTATTATGCATATGTTTTTTTATTCTTCATATTATTAACATTCTTACGAACTATAAGCTATTATAATGGTTTGAAATTTATTAAATCACATCGAATTACAATTTTTAATAAAATTATTGTGTGGGATGCCGGACATACATACATATGTAGGTCTATTACACCAAAAATATATATTTTACATTTTTTCGTACTTTTTAACATGTACTTACTTGCATATTAAGTTCTAAATTTTTCCATTGACAGAAACGAGTAAATTTATCACTGAAAATAAAAAAAAAATACTTTCAGTAAGTATTAAAAATGAATGCAGTTTACTTTGCTTAATATCTAGGTATTATAAACACAGGAAACATAGTAATAAACAATGTCAATAAAAAAACTCAATAACACATACATACATACTCATAAATAGGTACTAATATACACATGTTCAGCCAAATATGCGACATTTTTACTTGTTTTAAGTGCGAAAAATATTTAATTTTTTTTTTTAACATTTCTTCTGTATTATGCTAGAAGATAACGGATTCGAAACTATCGGCAGTATGCCAACGATTCTCTGAATATTGAATAAACAAATAGACACAAAATTACCATACTTACATACTAATTCAATAAATAATCCCACTGAAAAATACCAATTAATCGATAAAATATTTTCGGAGCGCGATATAAACGATTCTATAACAATTGCCACAACAATTGTTTTAAAGCATTTTAGCATCCCATTTTAGCATCAAAGGATAATGAATAAACTATCTTTAAAAATAACAACCGACGAAATTCAAACTTTTCTTGTCTTTTACTAAAGAATATAAAACGGCCCAAAATACTTTCACGCTCCTTCCCTATATTCGTGAATCGGTTATCATCGCTTATCAAATTAACGCGTTGTCCGTGTAAAATCAACTTATTGTTGTTGTGATTTGGGAGTAAATTGACAGTTTTCTAACAAAAGTTAGAATATGCGTGAAAATAGTTTGTAGGCAACTGAAAAAGCCGGTAAAGTTTAATATCTCTTTGCTTAATGATTTCTGCCCAAAGCAAATCCCTAAAAATGAAGCCTTGAAAAAGGTTTTATTTGTAATTAAAACTCTGAACCTATTCAAGTGATCGTCAGTGGTTTTGATACGTCGATTTCTTAAATATGGCTATTGATAATTTTATGGTATTGATAATTTTCAGTTTCAACAAGCCATTAAAGAACCTCTTTAAAACTTTCTCCAACTTTTTGATTTTGCAACAAACGTAGTATCACTGACATTTAGATATACACTCACTAGAAAAAGTTTGCTTTTAACTTCTACCAATCAAGTAATGATACGAATAAAATATATGTACAACAAATATTTCCAAATCTTTGTTCAGCTATTTGTTAACTATACATAATATTAGCGACTCATAGCAAAATCCTTGATTTCGGTTTAAGGGTTCTCGAAATAACGGTAGTTGTCTGGCCATATGTGCAAAAAGCAAGCAGAAAAAGTTTGCGTTCATTTTTTTACGTTTAAATTTTTCCTTATAAAAAACAACATTTTTGGTGTTAAATATACATGTATAGGGGGTCAATTCCCGATCTGTGAATCTGTGAAGTAGTGGTAGTGATGCGAATATATGGCAGCACAAGCGCTAACACGAAGCCTCTCACTACCAACCCCTACTCTACACCTCCACATGGTGGCTCCTGGGTACCTAGTACCTCGACTGGAGATTGGGTAACCAACCCCTTTGGAAGGTCGTTGTTGATAGCGAACGAGCGAGGTTGGAGGAATGCTTTCTCACTAGAGCACTTCCTCTTGATACAGACGGTAGCGGACGAACTCCCTAGATGGAATCAACGGTGGCGTCTACCAGTTCCAGTCAGGTCGAACTACTAGCATTTATCTCTATATGAGCTACTTCGGCTTATCTGAACCCTATAGGGATCTGTAATACTAAGTCAGGATATTGGAAAAGAGTTGGTGGCGGATGAACCCTTTACGGGCCAACGGCAGCGATCGCACCTCCGAAGCAGAACACTGACTACGGAATATTTGGCCCCGTGTCCTAAGGGTATTAAATGCAACTGGCCCTTCAGGTTGGGGGTTGTGCGTCGGGGTAACTTCCCTACCACGGAAAAATCGGTAGTTACGAATCAACCAATAGCCTCGGATATGACCCTACTGTTGACGACCCGCAAACGAAGCAAGGACAACGACCTATATTTTCTAAACATATATTTTGAAAAAAAAAAAAAAAAAATAAATCACAGATTCGTAACGGCCGACTGTGCTCATTGCTTTATTTCAGCTATCCGACGTTCTTGAAACACAAAACTAAAATAATTATGAATCTTTCAGCAAAAATAAAGTGCACGACTGGGTCGAACGTACTTGCACCGTAATGCTATAAGTGGAAAATTTTATCAGGATTGAACTCCAAGTCTTGCTCTTCCCGGTAAAGCAGGCGTGGCATTCCGCATTTCGATGGAATAATAGTTATAACATTATAGGAGTTTACACAATATTTTGTTTTTAAAAAAACTCCTTTAAAAAGTGGCCGTGGTCAGATAAAGTGTTTGAGTAAATTATAGAAAATTTTAAGGCCAATCACTTTGCTTAAATAATTTTTTCTCAATTTCAAGTAAAAATCTTTAAAAAAATAAGTTTTATAAAAGTGGGCGTGGCGTTTCCAAAATTTGGTACGCCATTATTTTGCATTTGTCTTATAACTTAGAAATAATAATTTGTAGCCCAATCGCCGAACAAATACCCGATAATCAGCTGATTATCAATATTACCGTTATTCGAATTTTTCGTGAAAAGCGTGGTATGCCGCCTCATAGCATATGCGCAAACTAACCCACATATCAAATTTTATCGAAATCGTTAGAGCCGTTTTCGAGAAAATCCATTTTAACTGAAATCGAGATTAAGTAAACTACCCTTAATTTTGAGGTTAGAATGAAGATTTCAATTTCGCTTCTAGGGATTATCCCACAGACCCTATATATGAAGCAAATCCGTCCAGCCGTTTAGGCTGCAGTCGCATATACAGACAGACAGACAGACGGAATTGCCGGACCTACTTTGTTGGACCTCTCCATCATAATAATGTCAAGTTTGATTAAAATCTCGAGTTCGATTTTTTTACGAAAGCCATACTTGCCCTATAGCTATAGATGCAAGTAAAAAACGCCAAAATGGCACATAAGTGATAGCATTTATCATTTAGTACTTTTTAGTACACACTCTGACATACATACATTCTTCATATTGACTTAGTGAATCGCATTAGATGTTTTTGTGAAGTGGTAAAATGAAAAACTGCAATCAAACCTAAAATGAAATTTTGTTTTATCACTTCACAGCTTCACAGATCGGTAATTGACCCCCTGTTCATTCAAATTGGTCTAAGCAGTAAGATTGTTTGGATATTGATTATCTTTCATTTAAAAAATAAAGTTTTTTGGTGCAATGGAAGACAAGAGGAAAGAAATTAGCATAAGTGAGCGAAAAATATAATAAAGCTATTGGAAGACGGACATAGTTATGGAAATGTAGCGAAAACAGTAGGAAGACAATATTTTTCTGTCCAGAGGGTGATAATCAACTTTAAATCAACAGGAGTTTTTACATCTAAGCCTCGCTCTGGTCGCCGTCAAAGTTGTCCTGTAGAGAAAAACGATGCATAATATCTGAAGTGAAAAAAAATCCACGGCTGAATGCTTCTCAAATAGCAACAAATATCAGGAAAAAATTTAACAAAAACATATGCCCTGATGCAGCAAGGAAAATCCTAAAAAAGGTTGGGTACCATGCACGAGTAGCTCGCAAGAAACCCTTTATCTCACAGGTTCATCGACAAAAGCGAGTTGCGATCGCTAACGGGTTCGCAAATAAGCCTAGAGTTTTGGAAAAATGTCATATTTTCGGACGAAAGTAAATTCTGCATTTTTGGGATAAAAGGACGTCAAATAGTTTGGAGAAGAAGAGGAAAAGCACTACAAAAAGAAAATTTTTTCCCACGTTAAAACATGGTGGTGGTGGATTGATAGTGTGGGGGTGTATGACGCGTGCGTAGGTAAATTTGAGGTTATCGAGTCAACTATGAATAAATTTGTTTACCTCAATATTTTGAAAAGTCCACCAACCTATTAAATAGTTGGAAGCCAATAATATTGGTCGAAATATTAACCAAAGGCTCCAACGATGGCTGATTTTTTTTTTTTTTTATAATTTGCGCGCGCCAAAGGGAATATGAATACCCTTATACTGAGTTTTCAGGGCGCGGGCGTTTGGAAAAGGGGAGAGAGGAACAGAGGAGGTACCGGTGCACGCTGGCTTTAAATGTTTGAAGGTTGTAGTGATGAGGAAATACAGAGCTTAGAAGATCATTCCACATACGTGTCGTTCGGCTTATAAACGAATCTCTGTATTTGACAGTACATCCGAAATTGGGCTTGAGGGTGAACTGATGCATTCTTAGCGTGACGCGTATTGCGGGTGAAATTTTGAAGGGGAGGAAAGCAACTGGCTATTTCACTGGAGCTGATGGTAAGCTGATGCAAAGTACCTGGTTTTTAAGCAGAATAAATCGCGATAACAATGAAATAAAATTATTTGAAAACGTATTAAATCCAAACAATCTTTAGATCAACAGTCAATTCTCAGGAGGAGAATAGCAATTAAAACATAAAAAAACATTTAGGTGTTCCGACTGCGACTCGAACCTCGAACCCCTTGCTCCGAGTCCAACGCACTAACCACTGAGCCACGGCGCCCGAAGACATATCCCTAGAGATAAAATTGGAAATTATTGTGAACTTAGTGATACTATACAGGAAAAGTTAATTGAATTCAGAAGTCCTCATGTTAAATTTGTGAAATGTGAAAAGATCTTCAAGTCAAAAAACAGGGCTTGAAATAAATATCTTTGTTTCACAATCAGGTCATTCGGGGATGTAGTAAACTGCTAAGGTATGAATATAAAAATTTTAAATAATAAAATCATAAAAAACTGCGACATATGTATGTATGTATGTACCGCCGCAAAGTACGACAGAAATTCGATTTTCGATATGCCAAGCCGGAAGTCACTGGTGCGTGCCGATTAGTGTGTTACAGAAAGGTTTCAAACGTTCACACAATACATTGAATAGGATATTAAACGTACCATTAAGCAGGGATATGCCTCGATAGTTATTGCAAGCGTAGTGTCGCCTTTCATATAGAGCTGACGGTCGTCATCGGGCACAGCTTCATCCACCCATACTTGGTTGATGATTTGGTGCATGCACCCTAACAAAACATAACTACTATGTTTGAAAAGCTCTGCTGATAGGCCATCAGAGCCGGCTTTTGGTAGTTGAGTCTCTTTGAAATTGGGAGGGGGATGCGTGCTTCGCATCTAATAATACGTGGTCGATTTACTGTGTGGATACGTAGTCTTCGAAGCCTAGTGCTACTTATCACCGTATTACGAGTTGCTGCAAAATCGATTAGTCGGAACCCGTTGTCTGTTGTCGTATCATGAAGACTGAACCTTTCGACTAATTTGCCGCAGATGTTTTTCGTATCGATCTTGGCATTGAAGTTTCCGTGTATGATTTTGACATCATACTCCGGACAAACTTCGGAGGATACGTCCAAGAGGTCATAAAACTCCTCCTTGATAAAGTGCTCAGCTTCGTCGATGCGACGTGCTTATTGCGCGGAAAAGATGGAGTGTATTTTAACACGAAATTTTCTATTTGCAAGAAATGTGGTTCTTTTCTAATAAAAGTGTCTACATGTAACATTGCAACTATTGTACTTCACCCATGTTTAATATTCGCAAGGTTATTCTTTTAATAAACCAATATAACCTTGTGTGGTTTTGGCACCGCTACAATACTAGCAGTCTTTCACAACTAGCATATAACGCCACGATCGAGTATTTAAAATACGATCTTTGAAGGAAATAGGCAGGCCCGCTTTTTAGTATATTGAAGGATACCCGGTCAAAACCTGGTAATCATTCAGCAATAAATAAATAATGTCGGGGTGGAATTTTGAATCGTCTGACATGTTTCACTATGCCTTAGCAAAACATTTGCCGATTTCAACCGGGGATAACAGAACTTGTGTTTCAGGTTTAATAGTTTGTCTATGGTGTGTCGTATAGCTAGTAAGGCTTTTGATATCTGCCCATAGCTTTTCAGAAGTACAGTTGGGGTTAATATTGGTTGTGAACTTTGTGAAATTATCAAATTTTGTTCTTTCGCGGATCTCCGAAACTTGCCATTGGCTTTGCGATATGAAATAAGGTTGGTGTCCGTTGGAACGTTTTTGAAAAGTAGTCCCAGTTAACTTGCCAAGTAGAGTTTCTGTGATGATGGGGAAATGAAGGTCAATGAAGACGTTCCATGTGAAGTTTTGGGGTATGAGCTGGTGACATTAGGGTTAAATCGATGAGAAAATATTTTGTATATAGAGAAAAGAGTAGCTCATCCATTGTTTAATATTGCTAAGCATGAATTAGATATGAAACGCTCTATGAGGGACTCCAACCATTGAAGTCCTCAGTTAGAAGTATAGGGGTTTCAATACCACCCAAGACAGCATCGAGGTCGGTAAATTAGATTTTCTGGTTGGGTGAGAGCAATGATTATGAACAGAAAGCAATGAAACTTTTTTTCATTTGTTATGTTTTAGCAGCTATCAAAATATTCAGTAAGATTTGTCATTTCATCATTCATTCATCGCTTGCCGAACGTGCGGAAATTATTAAAAAATATTATAAAAATTCCGGCGCAGTTGTAAATATACAACGTGAATTTCGCTGTGAAGTGGGTCGTCATCAAGGCTTGAGTATGTAGGCAACTCGTGAAACTGTGGAAATGTTTGAGTATGAGTACACTCTTTTTGATTTTTAGTTAAAACACTTGAATGAGTACTAGACATCTACATTCGCTCCAAACTAACTCCGGAATACGCCTCTATTCAAACTGTAATTCGCGAACCACAGTTTTCTTTCTATATAATTTTCCCACCCCATTTATTCCCGTATGCACACTCTAATAGTTTCCTATTAAGTTTCCCACAGTCACTCATTGTACGCAACACCTGCCGAGACCCAGACATCGCGTCACATTTTGTCTCAGACATAGCGTCACAGGTAGTCTGGCAATTTAGCAAAAACTTCATCAATTTTATTTCCCTCACTTTAATGTCCACAATTCCTTGTGTTGTAAAATAATATTTAAGCGTAGAAAATTTGTAAATAAAATCACTTCTCACAAATCAGTTCAAGTCTATACTTCTTAAAAAGATAGACCTGCCGTCTATATGTACATATGTACATATGTGTGTGAGGTGAAATCGGAATTTTCATTCTAAGCTCAAAATTTAGGGTACTTTACTTAAGGCCGATTTCAATAAAAATGGATTTTCTAGAAAGCGGCTCCAACGATTTCGATTAAATTTGATATTACCTCTAGTCACTCAGAACCCTATAAGATGGCATACAACGTTTTTTGCTAAACCTTTTTTGAAAAATAATTTACTTATAGCCAGCTTCATTAAAGTACGATTTTCTCGAAAACTTTTTGCTCGTTATTGTTTTATTTTCATATCTAGGCTACGACGGTTTTGGTCAAAATTACCTAAAATGGTACTTTACTTACAGTCAAATTAACAAAAACTCTTTGAATTTCATCCCTAGTTCTTCCTCCTGAACCGAATTTTTAAAATTATATACCATTTGAAAACCTTTTCCCCACAGATATGGTCATATTGTATAGTTTGAGGCCAGATTGATAACATAGGTAAAATAGTCGTTTAAAAATAAGTCAATACATACACATTTACGCAAGTACACGTACAGTACAGTGAACCGTAGAATATGTACATATGTATTGTACTTGACTCTTTCCACATTCACACAGCAGTGTTGCCACTAAGGTTTGAGAAAAAAATTCTCACCAAAAAAAAAGAAAGCATCAAAAGAATTCTGGGAAAAACTATGATTATTATCAACAAACTATTTCCCAATGGCAGTGGAACTACAAAACATATGTTGCGAAATCAAAGAGTTGAAAAATGTTATAGAGATGATATTACATCTGTTATCGAAACTGAAAAGTATCAATATTGGCATTTTTAAGAAAAGGAAGAATGTATCACATCTAAATTAAGATACAAAAATATCACTCTACGTCTCTATTCTTGGCAACACTGTGCAATATAGCTGTTGTTATGAAAATATTTTTTTCTGTGCAATACAGGGTTTGATACGTGACACATGCTACAGGATTTGTATAAATTAAATGTCATTTTCCATTGGTTGAAAGAGAGAGAGAGAGAGAATATGGCGATATTTTTGGAGACTCGCTTAGGGATTTCGCATGTTCATTGAACTCCAAAGGGAATGAATTTTTGGATGAAACCTATGAAAAATAACATAATTGAAGGAGTTTTAGCAGTGCTTTACCAAGATAGATGATTAATAATATATATTTTCTACAAAGCAATGCACATATGAAAATAAAAAGGCATTGAAATAATAAAATATATAATTAACTAGGATGCTGTCGAATTTTCGCGGCTGGATGCGCCCCTATTAGTAGGGACTATTTTATAAACTTCTAAGATGACACACGATGTTTTCGCTCAAAACTACTTAAAGAGGTATTTTGGTTTTAGCCACCTTAAGAAAAGCACCGTATTTTAGAAAATACGCCTCACCATGTTCCTTAATTTTCATGCTTCATACTTGCAAGATGACATACCACGTTTTTGGCTAAACTGCTTAGAACGCTGCTTTACTTATTGCCAAGTTATGTAAATATGTACATATGCATATTTGTACATATGTATACATTCATTTCGTTCTTTCCATCAAATACACACAAGACTTTTGGATTTGGTGCAAGTTTGTACGACCCAGTCGTGCACTTAATTTCATAGTGCTTTTAAATAATAATATACGGGGTATCGGGGCTGCAACACTTGTATCAACATAACCAGGCAAATTTCGCCTTACCATCAAGCAATCAGACATTCATTTGAGAACACCTGTCGAAACAATCATAATGGATGAGATAGAAGTATTCCGCATCATTGCCGGGCAAAAGGACTTATCAGAAGACTAGCAGAAATTAAAAGTTAATATTGCAATGGACGGTCCCGCCATAAACAGTTGCATATCGGGACAAATATCTGTGAAAGCATATGGATGGAGTTCATGAATGAGTCAAAAACTCCGTTCAGAAAGATACACCATATTTACAACACCTTTTTACAGGGTTTAAGAGGATTACTGGCCTTAAATGAGTTTCATTACTGAGAAATTAGCCAATGAATGAATCAATTCAAGTTTCTAGAATGAGAAATAAGCCCATCCAAGTTAGTAAGAAAGTTAATCTTTGCCTTCAATCTCATGTTACGGGCTACAGCGCAATCTTACAAGTATATGTTTGTCTTGAAAACCTTAACCTCCAAGTAACCTAGCCAGTACGTTGACACTAGTCAATGGCGATTACCGAAGAATACCAAATTGGCAGACCAAACATTAAACCAATCTCTATGAGCTGAAATTTTAATAGGACCAGAGCTTTATAGACCAAAAGCCCGCTGCAATTTTTTGGAGTGCGATAAAATCAAAAGATTTGCATATGAATGTAAATCTTTGGAAAATATAAAATGAATTATGACTCTCTGTGTAATTGCAAGACAAACAAGCTTGTTTTTTTTAAGTCAGCAGCTTATTTAGTGTAATTTTGTTGACCGCGAAATGAAAATGTGTGATGAAAGAAGTATTAAGTGTGTTCTTCATTCGAATGATGAGTGCAGTACAGTACAAAAATTATTTTGTTCACCGAGAAAAAATAACAGAGATGGCGTCTTATTCTGAAATTGCGAAAAATAAACAATTTAAAATTTTTCAATGTAAATCTTCCGACTGAGATGGATAGTGTAAGTGGGTACCGTGCTATCGTACCTTCATGGCTACATCAGAAAAAATTCTAGGTTCTTTGAGCGATGCCTTGGGCAATGTAAATAATTTTCAATTATTAAGTGTTAGCCTAAATATATAAATACAGATTATACCAACAAATTATTTTGATTTATACCAACCGATATAATACAAGCGACGAATTGAATACAAGTTTTGAATTGAAAAACATTGAAAAGCAATGGTTGATTTTGGATGCAACTATTAATGACTATCAGGAAAGGTTGCTAAGCAAAAAGTTTAAAGCATTTCATTTAAATTCCGCGATAACACTTTTTAAAATATGTATGTCAGCACAGACATCGGTTGCTTCTTCATTGTAATAGTAATATTAATAAAAAAGATATTTGCACATAAAGAATTGGGTGAAACTGTGCAAATTTAGTTATTTTTCAAAATTTTAATGAGTTCTTAATATAAATCATAAGCACAACCGTTTCTTTTTCTTAGATCTTGCAATGAAAAATCTCACAAACTGTATTCAAACCGTTCTGTTCTTTTGATTCAGATTTTTGAAAAAAAAAACTCCCGTTTTGAACATAGCATTACTAACTTCAACACCAACAAAATGCTGCCAGGCAGTCATATTTCATTTTAAATATTTCTAAGGTTTACATTCATATGCAAACCTTTTGGTTATATCTATGTAACTCCAAAAATTGCAGCGGGGTGTTAAAGTATTACCCCGAACTACAGTCGTAAAGTAGAAACATTTCACATTGCCACACTCAGGTCAATACCGACCCATTGTAATAGGGCCTACTTTACAAAACACATTACTGGGGTGGGTAGTCATGGAAAAAACTACTTTTGAAATACCCTCAACTCTATTTTACGAGCTTAAAGAAGATATTAAATATAATGCCAATTATTCGTCAACAGTACGTTATGAAGAAATACATAGAATTAGGCCACAGAAAAGTAGTGAATTACATTATTTACAATTTTTATTAAAACCCCAAATTTCTTCCTACCACATCATAGTGTACTACGCCCAGAAAGCAGCTCCAAGTTGAGAGTGGTATTCGATGTATCAAATATATCACTCAATGATATTTTGCATACCAGCCCTACAGTATGACCTACTCTCCATTCTTCGGCGCTTCAGAGTTCTTACATATGTTTTCACTGCCGATATATCCAAAATGTATCGGCAAATATTGGTGGATGACTACAGCAAACAGTTCCAGCATTTCATTTGGAGAAACTCTCCGCATAAACCGCTCAAAGTATATTAACTCAACACCCTGACGAACGGTTCCAAATCTGCACCTTATCAAGTGATTAATCTGCTCAATCGAGAAATAAGACACATACTGGCAGCGACCATTATATAACAAGATGTTTTAACGGGCACCAACGATCTAAGTTAAGCTCTTCAGATCCAAGAGGAGCTGTCTAAACTCTTGGTATGACCTGGTTGTCGCCATCACATCAATTCCTCATTAAAACGATATTGAAAGAAGCGACAAGAGTTACCAAACGATCCTTATTGCTGGACGTTGCTCACATTTTTGACCTAATCGGAATTATGGGTCCAGTCGTAATACTTCCAAAAAAATATTTATGCAAGAATTATGGATCTCCAAATTAGACTGGGACGCTGCATTACCAATGGAGATGCACACTAAATTCAGAATAGTCTACTCCGGATGAGCAATCTGAAGGTAAGGGATGTCTGTCAATGAGCATACGGAGCCGTGGTCTACCTGTAGTCTACAAATCATCGACAACAAATAAATGTACAACTAGTATGCTTGAAATCTCGAGCAGCACCAATCAAACAACAAACCGTACTTTGTCCTGAACTGTGTACCGCCAAGCTGATGACACAATTGATCAAATTTATGAAAGGAAATCTTCCTTGATATTAAGGAAACAACTTTTTGGACGAACTCGGCAATTGTATAGTCATGGATACACCCGCAGTCTTTCATGCAAACGTTTATAGATAATCGCATTCTCATCATTGGAAATTTCCATTACGAATCAATTTCCTGAACAACTAAGTCGACGGTTTGGTTTCAAGGACCAGCATTCCTACGAAAATCCCGATACGACTGTCCAACACGACCACAGCTAATAAAAGAAGAGGAGATATCCGAAACTAAAATAATAGGGGTATTTACGCTTCGTTGTATCTGGTCTTGTATCGGTGTAAAAGTGTTAAAGTTTCGACTTTTTTCGACTTTTCTTCCAGATCTAAGTTCTTAAAATTAAAATTGCAGAAGATCTTCTACAAACAACTCTTTGAAGAGACGCAAAATGAAGCTACGTGGGATTTGGTTCGCTGGAAGATGCGGAATTCGAAGCATTCGTTTACAAAAGCCAAGGAGTGGCAAAAAACAACTGGCGCCGGTGTTCTAGAAACTGAGGACGGATTAGGCAGTGTTCGATGTAAGTTTAAAGTACTCAACCAATTAAGAAGATAAGAAGAAAAGGTTTCATATTTATTTTTTCTTCTATGCAGGAAAAATAATTAAGATGTGTTCTTATTATGACCGACTGTTGAACATTTTTGGAGATAAGGGAGGGAGCGCTTTCCCGACCTATGAAATACCTCATTTTCGGAAGAGTTTACTGTTTCTAATATTGAATACCCAGTTGTATCACCTGCCACAATAGTCGAATTTTCTGAGTACATCCCATCTGCCCCAGAAGAAACAAATGAAAGCTCTATACAAACTCCGTCACCAACAACAACACAAACAACTGGAACAAATTCCGCTCCCGTGGCAGGAACTTCCAAAGAATCCTTGAGCTACGCAGAAAAGCTGAGGAAGTGTACCCCAAAGACATCCATTAATCAATTGGAATGCTTTTTATAAACGAAAACTGCAATTAGAACGAGAAAAAATGGTTCAAACTGAATCCAGGACAGGAAACTCAGACTTGAAGAAGAAAAGTTAAGGCTAAAGCAAGAGCACAAAAAACCAAATTTCGAATTGCAATGGAAAAAGAAGAACAAATAGCAATGTTTAATATTGAAATGAAGTACAAAAACAATAAATAAAATACTTGTAATAAGTTTATTCGAACATGAGGTGGTACAATCCTTGTCTTTTAATTTCAAATTGTTTCTTATTTGTATTGTTATCATACGAAATTATTTGTGTTATCTGATTTAAAGTTCATTAATAGGATGTTGTGTAAAATGCACCAGACTATGATCCATTCACAGCAATCTTTATAGTGAATCTGCATCCTAAGTTCTTTCAGGCTAACAAAAATTTTTCCTTTAGCAAACCGAAAAAATTTTCTACCCTAACTCGATACTTGCTGTGTCGTAAATTAAACGCTTTTCGTTTTGAATTGTCAAGCTGCTATGAGTTGCTTCTGTACGGAGTAATACCGAAGTCATGTAGAGGGTTTGAAAACTGACTGACACCATGACTGCTACCAGGACTTCTTACTACCACGTCACGAATTCTAAGTTTGTAATCACACACTAGTTGAGTTTTTATAGAGTAAATGCGATTTTTCGAAAAATGCCTCCGCTAGTTTTATCTCAGTATCATCAATGTAACCAACACAAAATAGTAGCTCGTGATACTTTTTTGTTCTTCGCTATTTGGCCAGCATATGTACTTGGACAGCAAATTTTAAAAGAACAGAAAACATTCGTCCATCTTCAATCCCTAAAGTTGTTGAAATTTTCCTAATTGTACCCAAACGGTAGAGTACAATAACTAATTTCAGTTCAATTGAAAATTGTGGAATGTGGTTTTTTGAATTCCACATCATCACATATTATTGATAACACATAAGAAAATTGACTTCGTTCCATTCCCAGCATTTGGCGAAAGCGATTGTTATCCATCGTAGTCAGAAATTAATTTTAGTATTTGTCATTGCACTATGCACCTTTTTTTTTTTTTTTTTTGTAGTATATTATTTTTTATTTAATTATATATAATAAATGTGTAAAATTTACGTGATTTGAACACAATAATTCATTAAATAGATTAAAAAAATATATATATAATAGAAATAATATAGTGACATTTTATATTTTCTATACATAAAGTATTAAAATAGTGCCAAATGCCACTTCAATTGGTTTTACCATTATTAATATGTGGGTGGGGTGACCCGTTTAATTGCATAAAAACAACAAGTTAATTCGAGATACAATTATACAAAGAAAAGTGGAGAATGCAAATCAAAATAAATAAACTACATAAAAATAAAGAAAAGTAAAGATAAAGTTAGAAAAAAAAAACCTTTATTTACACCAGAATATCAGCGAGAAGGTATTCAACGTTCTGTGAATCATAATTAAAAAGCCAAGACCTTATGGACTTTTCAAAAATTCCGAAATTCTTATCTTTCTAATATTCAGAGGAAGCTTGTTAAATAATCGATATGAAGAGATATTATAAAAATTGCGAAATGCAGTTGTACGGAAAACGGGTACAGTCACAACATAAGAAAAGTTTCACCTTTCATCAGTATCAATTTATTTGCAGCATCTTCGACCAAAAATTCAACAATTTTTCGTTTTTCACTTTTTTTCGGCATTGCGTATTTAATAGAACAAAAATTAGTTAATTTTGACATAAGCTTTAGAATTGCTTCAAATACGAAAACGGACGTTCACTCTTTGGTGTAAAAACATACCCTTTTACAATTATACAAGGCCAGATACAACATTCGTGAATACCCCTAATGAAAACTGTCTTAACAGTACAAACTACCATATTCTTGAGTGCATCAACTATCGAAATTCGTTCCCAACTATGCAGCGAATAATGAAAATTACTTATAGACTTCTGCATAACGTTCTCTCTGTACAACGGTGGCGTGCGGTCCATACAAGTCCATTCCTTCCGGCTTCCCTTTTCAAATTTCAAATATATTTTACTAATGTCATATTCACCTGTGAAATTTGTTCATCAAATCTTTTTTTGCTCCTCATTTCATACATGCTCGATACCAAAATACATATCTATTACGAAAATTTTGGCACAGACACGCATAACCGAGAAACAGACAAGTATGACCTCTGCTAACGAGATCCGACCATATCATCGACGATAAACACGCATGTAATGAATCATTTCAAAAGCCGGCGTTTATTTCTTCACAGTGCGAATTTTTAATCTATACCTTTCTGACATTGAGCAGAATTGTCTTTGTAGTTTCTTTGTCTAACATACATTCACTTATGAGGAAAATAAGCTGGGATTTTTCGGCTTTTTTGGATGAAGCCGAAGCATGGGTAGAGTGAATTTAACAGAGAAAAATTGTCTGTTTTAGGTGATTGGAAGTGGAAGTGACTGAGTTAAAGGACACATGTTTTCGTTCGAGGGAAATTTTTTAAAAATTGTATGCAACAAAATAAGCCAAAGGAAATCGGGTTATTGGGAGGTGTAGAGGATCGAACGGCGTTTGAAGTTTCTTCTAAACTTGTTGCATATGATTTCTTTCAATATGAAAAATTTGTTTTTCTCTTAATTCTTGTGAATTCCCGTAAGCGCACCTTGAAAATTTATAATGCACGAATCCCAGATATAAATTCCGATAGTGTGGGGTATTTGCCTGTGTACACGTTACTTTACTTTACTTTGCCCAGAACGGCTTCTTTCGAACCAGTTGTTTTATGCAATAAGCTCATTGTCTACTTGTCCAATGAAGTGTAACAAAAGCGGGTTAGAATCCATATCTAAATTCTGAGTTTCGAATAAACGCAGTGGTAAGTTTTAAATAAAAAATGTCTTATAATTTTGTCCGGCTTCCCTGTCTTAGAATTTACCACAAGTCACTGCTGTACAAGAACTGCCAACAGCGAGGCTTATTATAGTTAAACATCTACAAGATGCAGTATTTTCCGAAGAAATCAAATCACTTAAAAGATTGGAGCATATATCAGAAAATAGCCATTTGAGCTCCTTGCCACCATTCCTGGATGGACAATGCCATTATTAGAGTAGAAGGGCGACTAGAAACTTAGGGCTCCCATATGAAGCAAAACATCAAATAATTCTACCAAGCACGCGAGTGTTTTCCAGGCGGAAGTACAGTAGCGAGCAAAAAAAATGCAAACGATCTCATGAACGGGAGTTACTGTTGTTTTACCTCTTATACCGATAACCAATCTGATTGTCCTTTTCGGATATTTGTTCCCATTGTATACACAATTGATTTCTAGCAGCAGTATGCAGTTGAGCTTGTGCTAGTGTTTGCAAATTTACATTAAGTCCGTAAATAAGAAATTCAATACGAGCAAAAAAAATGCAAACGGCATATATGGCTACGAAGGTAAGCACAAAACTTTTTTTTTTTGTTCAAATCGATTGTAATGTGCAATAATTAGAAACAACTATCGACTGGATGCAAAAAAGCAATTATAGCGACTGTTAACAACGGACGATTTATGAAGGATATAGCTCAGGAGTTTGGTGTTGCAACATCAACAATTTCGCGCATTGTGCCCCGATATCGGGGAAAAGGGGACATCAATCCCAAAACTGGTAGTGGGCGTCCTCCCAAAACAACTCCTCGATAAGATCGTGAGATCACGAAACAAGTGAAAATCCATCCCCCAAAGACTGCCGGGCAAGTTACTGACTACGGTCACATTTGAAGGTCAACGTAGGAGTATGTACAGTTAGGCGACGATTGAGGGAGTCAGAATTGTATACAACCCAAATGTATCAGGAAATACTCGAAAATCATATGCTTCCATATTTGCCTGAAGACAGCTTATTCCATCACGACAATGACCCAAAACACACCAGCAGGTTGGTCAGAAGCTTCCTGGAAGAGGAGAATGTTCGTGTTTTGGAGTGACCAGCGCAATATCTCGACCTCAATCCCATTGAAAATTTATGGGATCTTGTAGATCGGGAGATAAGGAAGCGAAGACCATCGAATTGCACTGAGTTGATGGCAAGAATACGGTCAGAATGGGACCAAATATCTGTGGACTTATTGATCTCGGCCGTTGACTCAATGCCTAATAGATTGCGCGCCGTTATTGCAAATGAAAGGTACGTAACAAAATATTAATCTATTCTACTTGTTGTATTGAATATAAATTAAAAAAAAACTGAATAAATATGTTAATTTTCTAGATTTTTTGAGTGTTTGCATTTTTTTGCTCGCCTTCAAATTGATATTTACGTACATTTTTAATATAAAATTCTTTTACACTTAGATTTTATAAAAATGGGCTTTGCATAAGAAAAGGAAAATCAGTTTTAAAAGTTTGTGCAAAATTTCGAAGTTCTACCATGTAAAATGGCAGAGTTCTTATTTAAAATAAGGCAATACTACTTCCTTTGCATTTTTTTTTTTGCTCGGTACTGTATATCACCAAGCCCTGCAGGAGCTTATCCACTCTGAAAAATAATGAGCATATTGACATCTATATCGACAGCCACCAGCCATCAGACCCACCAGTTCCATTACAACCAATTCAGAACTGGTGAAACAATGTAAAGAGGTACTCAAATCCCTAAGTTAGATCCCGGGCGATAACTGCCTCAGAATCAAGTGACATCTTAACGGATCACTCGGTCATACCGCTCATCAGCCTCATTAGCTCCAGGATCTCAACGGACTTCCGCAACATAACCAAGACCAGGTGGAGCGCACTCTCCTTCTACTTTGGGCCCAATATAACATAAAAAGAACCAGAGAGCTTCTGCCTCTCAATAGATGACAGCTAACTCTTCTCATCGGCGTCCTTACAGGTCACAACCCAATGGCGGCTTACTTTGGTAGAATAGGTTACAACAACTCAGACCTATGCAGACTGCCACGACACTGAGGTGGAGAAAGACGAGAAGCACTCTCTCTGCATATGCTCAAGTCTAACCAGAATCAGACACCAAACTTTCAGGAAAACAGTCTTCGACCAACTCTGCGAAGTAGTTACCACGCCCCTTAAACTTCATATCGAAAACGGGTTGGTTCAGGATGTCCGCTTCCACCATGGACTAATGAGTTACAATAATTTTTGTGCTTCATATTTTTTCAGGTATCCTAACCGTTGAGAACACCCCCTTAATCTCCCTAACTACTTACTTTTTGGGACCTTAAACCACCAACCAGACAAAAATTTGTGCGGTAATGTAGTTCTTGGATGAAGATATGATTAATGCATTGGGAAAACTTATTTTAGAGGTACCCGCGATAATATTAAAGAAATATTTTTCTTCCGTTTTTCATCCACTTACAATTATTTTAACCAATCACGTAGAACTGGTTATTTTCTTAGTGAATAGTAATACTCTTCTATAACTCCAATTTTTAAAAACGGTTATAGACAAAAAGTTGAAAACTATCGCCCTTATTAGCTTTTTGCGATTCCTAGATTGTTTGAAAACATTGTAAAACTTTTTTTTTAATAAACTAGATTATTTCAAATAAACAACATGAATTTCTTCGCAGTAGAAACTGTACTTAAAAATTATATTTTTAATAGCTTTAAGTATAGATAGCAGGTTAATGCACTCTGCACAGATTTTACAAGAACCTTTTACCAAGTGTATCACACAAAAAAATAAAGCGCACGACTTAGTCGTACGTACTTGCACCGTAATGCTATACATAAGTGTAAAATTTTAACAGGATTGAAGTCTAGGTCTTGCTTTTCCCAGTAAAGTAGGCGTGGCATTCCGCGTTTCGATGGAATAATAGTCATAACATTGTAGGAGTTTACACAATGTTTTGTTTTAAAAATAACTCCTTTAAAAAGTGGGGGTGGCCAGATAAAGTGTTTGAGTGAATTATAGAAAATTTTTAGGCCTATATTTTGCCTAAATATTTTTTTCTCAATTTCAAGTAAACATTCTGAAAAAATATAAGTTTTACAAAAGTGGGGGCGGCAATTCCAAAATTTGGTACACCATTATTTCGCATTTGTTTTATAACCTAGAAATATTAATCCCCCAATCGCCGAACTAATAACCGAGAATCAGCTGATTTTCAATATTACAGTTATTCGTTTTTTGTTCGCGAAAAACCTGGTATGCCACCTCATAGCGCATATCCAACCTAACCCAAATAGCAAATTTTATAGAAATCGTTAGAGCTGTTTTCGAGAAAATCTATTTTAACCGATATCGGCCTTAAGTAAACTACCCTTAATTTTGAGGTTAGAATGAAAATTCCAATTTTGCCTCTAGGAATTATCCCATAGACCCTATATATGAAGCAAATCCGTCCAGCCGTTTAGGCTGTAGTCGCGCATATAGACAGACAGACAGACAGACGGAATTGCCGGACCCACTTCTATGGACCTCTCCATCATAGTGATGTCAAGTTTGTTAAAAATCTGGAGTTCGATTTTTTTCATGAAAGCAATACTTGCCGTTAGTCATAACATAGTTAAGTTAGTTAAGCTAGTTTTAAGCACTTTTGTCTAGCATGTAAGTTTTTCTGAATTAATAAACAAAAATGAATTTAATAAAAAAAAAAAAAAAAACATTTCTGAGCTAGACCCGAAGTGTGTTTCGGGTCATAGTCTTGTTGAAATTCCCAAGACAGTGACATTTTTCACTCGGCGTAAAGCAGAATAATATCTTCAAGTATACTTACGTACATCTGCATGTCCATCGTACCCTTGGACCAAAAAAGAGACGTTGCTTTACGCCGAGTGAAAAATGTCACTGTCTTGGGAATTTCAACAAGACTATGACCCGAAACACACTTCGAGTCTAGCTCAGAAATGGTTTTTTGACAACGGTGTACATCCCATGACTTGGCCTGCGCAATCCCCCCGACTTTAATCCAATTGAGAATTGATGGGGGATTGTTAAGGAACAAATAGGACCAATGAAACCAAAGTCCAAGAAATAATTGTGGCAAAAAGTGCTGTCGGCTTGGTATGCTATACCAAAAAGTGGTTGTAGGGCTTTGGTAAGTTCAATGCCCTCTAGATATAAGGCAGTATTAGATCAAAAGGGCCATTGGACAAAGTACTAAGTCCAAATTAAAATTTCTTATCTTTACCAGTTTTACTCATTTGTTAATTTTTTTTGTACTTAACATTGTGACCCTATTTTATTGTCCATCAAAAAAATGCTCTCGTATTATGTTTTTATTATTTTAAATTTACTGAATGAAGTTATTCGATGTTTTTTGTTACCATTTCTTAGCTTGATATTTAAACTTATAACAAAAAATAAATTTAATATAATTACAATGATTTTGCAGACTTTCTTTTAGTATATTACGCAAAGCATGCTGATGACCCTATTTTATTGTCCATAACTGTAGGTATAGGTGCAAGTAAAAAGAAAGCAATGACCTTTTATTTCTATCTCTTTACTGGGACAGCCTGTATACATACGAGACAGGACATAGGTAAATAACAATTATACTAGATCTATTCTTGTTATGCAGTGCTATAAAAAGTAACGTAAGAATACTTAACGAGACAGGTCGATGAGACCCAGGATCTAGGTTCTGACAACTATTCGTGCTGTGCGTGTTATATGTTTATACGAAATTTATTATATGAGAAGTTTTATCATGACAGTTGTACTCTCGGATGTTTGTCAGGCGCTTGCGAGAGGTGGGCCGTGAAAGAAATTTTAAGTGTTGTGTAGGAACTGAACCTGGAATTGCTCCATCGTCCAACGCACTAACCACTTGAGCCCACTATAAAAACTAAGTAGAGTTTTAAAATCTAACAACGCTGCAGAACCGAGTACAAGGAACTTTTAACTTTAACTTCTATATTACATAAATTAGAAAGTAAATAACAATCTACTTACCTTTCCACAAATTTTTTGAAAGGCTTCGATTTAAGGTGACTAAATATTTCTTCGATATAAGGCTATAGTTAGTTAAATAAAACATTTGTTAAAAAAAGGAAACAATTATTTTTATACATTTTACTTACCTCAAATAAGTTAATCGGAACTTCATTTTTTAATAAATATTTTTGGACATTAGCAACGGCCTCTTTCGAATATTCCTGTAAAACATATGCATGGATATATAAGTAATTTTTACAATCTACATGGTGACTTGGTGCAAAAAGTACCAGCAAAAAAACAAAACTCTTGATAAGTGAAAATTTTTGTAAGGTTATATAAATTAGGACTGTTTAAAAACTGTTTGGGAATACCAAACAAATAATTATGACCCGAAGTTTGCAACAAAACAGAACCTGACTAAAACTATACCTCCCGAAATATATACTGCAAACTCAAAGGATACCTGTAGCGGCATGAGGTTGATCCAAGTCCGTTCACAGACTGACAGACAAACGTCAATGCCAGACCTACTATTTGGATTTCTCTATAATAATAATGTCTACGAGTAAATTCATCAAAATCTGGAGATCAAAAATCTGCACAAATCTTATCCTTGCCCTATGTTATTGATCCAAGTAAGATCAATCCAACCAAAAACTTAAACTGCAAAAAACGAACGGGATTGGACTTGACGATAAAGGGATTAAGATCAAAATAAGTACTATGTTCTTTAGAAGTGCCCTAAATCACAGCTACGAGAATGTACAACGTTCCTTAATTTATTTTAAAGACAATTTATTAGTAAAGTTCTTTAAATGATAATAAGGAAAAATATCTTGAAATACACTATTACTTACATGCGTGTGAGAGAGCATTTCTTTCATTATAAAATTATCGTAAATTTCACGTGCTAAGCTTTTTCGATCATCACAACACTCGGTTTTTTCGAACGATTTTATCTGAAAAAAACACGATCAGATAACATTTACGACTTAAAAAAAATAATACTTGTTCATAAAATTTAAGATGCTGTATTGGTTCTTCAAAGTCATTCTCGCAAAACTCTTTGAATAGAAGATATCCTAAAATTAAAGAAGAGAACATATATACAAATTTCCATAAAATAAAAAAATTGAATAAATAATTCTCAAATAAATTTAAATTATAAAATAAAAGAATAAAGTAAATTCAAAACTAAGCACAAATAATGCAATAAATGTTCGATCTTAGGGGGATTAAAGTTCAAGTCTTGCTCTTCCCAGTAAAGTGGGCATGGCATTTGTTTTTATAAAAACGAATTGTAATACTAGACGAATTTTAAGGTCTATTAATTTTGTTTGAATCATTTTTTTTTAATTTATAGTAAAAATTTTGAAAAAAGTAAGTTATTGAAAAGTGGGCGGGGCAAAACTTGGTACGCCATTACTATGCCTTTGGCTTGTAATTTACAGTCAATTTTCAAAAGTACCGTTGTAAAGAGTAGCTGCTGTAGCCGAGAGTGTGAAACTCAATTCACGAACATCAACTCGCCATCGATCTCAACAGCTCAATATTTCAGGCGCTAACCTGAGGAGAATTCTAAATAAAGATCTCGGATTATTCGCTGACTCAGCAATTGAATGCGCATAACCATGCGCTTCGTTATCGCTTCGCAGTTTGGGCCTTAGAGCAGCTTGAGTTCGACAACGATTTTGGGCGAAAAATCATCTTTTCTGACAAGGTGTATTTTCATCTCGACGGCTACGTTAACAAACAAAATTGCCGCATCTGGGGCTGCCGCACGTTATTGTCGAGAAGCCGATGCATCCAGAGAGAGTAACAGTTTGGTGCGGATTGTTGAGTGCTGGCATCATTGTACCATTTTTCTTCGAAAATGAGGCTGGGAACAACGTTTCGGTCAACGGTGGGCGTTACAGAGCCATGTTAACCGACTTTTTTTTACTGAAATTGAAGACATGAAGTTGGACGACCTTTGCTTCATGCAAGATGGCGCGCCATGCCACAATCGATCTTTTGCGCACCAAATTCCAAAATTGCGTTATCAGCCGTCTTGGCGATGTCAATTGGCCGCCTCGGAGCTGCGATTTGACCCTTTTGGACTTTTTTTTTGTGGGGATTCGTAAAGGACCGATATTATGCCAACATACCGGAAACGATTCAAGCACTTAAGGCCAATATCATCCACGCAATCCGTGAGCTACAGCCCGAAGCCATCAACAAGGTCTTGGAAAATTGGAGTGACAGAATGCGCTACCGCGAACCCAGCCGAGGTAGCCTCTTGAACGACGTTCCAAGGTGATCCGTACATTTAATTTTGTTCATTTTTAAAAAGAAACTTGTATCCGAAGTAATTAGTAATTTGGATAAATCTCAAAATGTTGCGTATTTCTGCTCCCGTGATTTGTAATTGCTAAGCCCTCGCACGGATGGCTGGATGCTGTGAACGTTTGAAACCTTTTTGCAACACACTAATCGGCAGAAACCAGTGTGGTTTCACCATCCCTTCATAGAAGGGTATGATCTGGCTATCTCATCACATATTGTTATTGTATTGTTTATCGGTTTGTATATTTTTATTAATGTTCTACTTAAGTCTTCTAGTTTTCTTCGTTTTGTTTCCGATCTGAGCTATTTACAGTCTTTTATTTTCTATGTATTCTCTACTATACTCTCCATTTGGGCTTGCTTTTATTATTATATTTCTATTATCTTTGCCATGTAGAATTTTTTTTTATATTACAAGCATGTCTTTAGAAATTTCGATTCAGTATAACAAATCCTCTTACGTAAATAACATTGGAACAGACACACACATGTAGAAACAAAGTAACTAAATGAAGAAAATTGACAAAAATTAATTAGGTACTAGTTTAAAGATTATGCAAAAAACAAATGATTAAAAATATATTTACGTAATTTTTTATTCGTTTGGGGTATGATCTGATTTTTTAGTACTAGGTGTTTGCTAGAGACGAACGTTTTGAGCATAGTTTTATAAGTTTACCTATTGTTTTCTCAACCAAATAAGGAGCAGTAATTGTAAAAGACGCTGATAGGCACCCAGGTTCATGATACTATTTGTAACGATGGCTTTGTTTGCCAAGTATTTACAAACTCATTGGAAAAATGAACGTGATTGTCTTCTTTGCAGGTACATACATATGTATTTTCAAATATATGTATTTGCTTATTTGGTGTTTTTATAAATATATATAAAAATCGTAATATTGGCCGTTTTACCATTTTATTCCAATTATAACTTCATGCCATTTCTGTTTAAATAAGATTTTGGCTTTTCAGAATTTTTGTATTATTTTTTTTTAACCTAAGGGGTAGTTCTTATATAACATGTGTACATTATGATTTATAGATACAAAGGAAAAAAATAAAAATCCTAACGGCAATTTTATTTACTTGTTTATTTTATGGTTTATGTAAAGATTGCATCATAATTACCAAAAACTTGATTAAAAATTTTATGAAAGTTTAATTCATTTTCCTTTTCCATATATTTGTACATAACACTGCGCACACTGAAAAAGAAAGAAAATGAAGGTTGTTACTATTTAAAAAAATCCATAGATTAAATTTATTAAAAATAATCAATCTACATGTACATACATACATTTTTTATTCATATTTTGAAAATTAATATGGAGAAAATAATTAATAAGCAGATTAATGCAAACGTCCAATTAGGATAGTTCCTTATTCTTGTTCGCTTTATTATATTATTATTATTATTATTAATTAAAACATAAATAAATTTACATCTTAATATCTAGGGTACAGCACTAGCTACCAGGGCTATCGGCTAGATTTAAGGTACATGTTTCTTTTAGTTAGATGAAATTATCGAGTTTAAGGGTTAATAGTAATTTGTAGACGTCTTTAATATTTTGGGAAGAGGGGGTTAGTAATAGGTCTAAGAGTTTTTTGTGAAATAAGTTGTTACAGTGATGATTGACTACAGGGCAAACGAATATTAGATGTTCGGTTGACAGGACAGCGCCCGATTGACAGAGATGGCAGGTAGGAGGGTTGTCTCTCATGAGGAGATGACTGTGTGTCAATTGAGTATGCCCGAGTCTCAGCCTCAAGAAACACCTGTTCATTTTGCAGGAGGTGTTTGTTGGGTAGGAGAAAGATACGCCGGTTGGATTAATCTTGGAGTAGTGGTGTGTGTATTCTCTCCAAGAATGTTTTCTCCTCAAATGCCAGTATGTGTTAAGTCACTTAATGAGGTTTTTTTCGATGGTGGGTGCAATGTGTTTGGTTGTGTGGTGATATTACGGGCTTCGATGTCTGCTAGTTCATTGCCGCGAATGCCCGAATGGCCAGGAATCCAGACTACAAGGAGATTCGGTGAGTTTCGGATGATGTTATCCCGAATTTTTGTGATGATTGAGGTGCGGTTGCTGATGTTCCGGATTGCATTAACCGTAGAGAGGCTGTCGGTGCAAATGAGGGTGCTTCTACCCGATGATTTTGCAGCTTCCGTTGCCTTGAGGATCGCTAAAGCTTCTGCGGAGAATATTGAGAAGTAGTCTGGGAGTTTCTCGGCGGATAGCACCCTGCCATTTGAGGCGACCACTACAAATCCAGTACCAATCTCGCTTTTAGAACCGTCAGTGTATATTATGTCCCACGAGTTGTCGCTGTAGGTGTTGATGATTTCATGACAGTTGAATATACTTTTCTTTAGGGGTAGATTCTTTTTTTAGTTTGGACAGCCTTATGTTGATGACTTCGAGCGGGAGCAGCCAGGACGGGTAGGTCTCCTTGCCTGGGGTTGTGAGGACAGGGTGTAGATCAGCTATTTTCACTGAGGCCAGTGCGTTGAATGCAGTCGAAGGGCATTTAGGAGTTCTGTTGCGCTTAAAGATTTTTTTGGCGTCATCAATTATAGGGGTTTTGTGGGATTCGCAGATTTTCGGAGCGAGGTGTGATGTTAGAATATCTCGACGATCCTCGATAGATGGGAGTCCAGACTCAGCGAGGATATTTAATATAGGTGTTGTTCTAAAGGCATGTAAGCTCGATCGTGTAGCAGCATGGTAGGAGGGCTTAATCAGCTGCAGTGTTGACTTTGAACATTTACCGTAGATTGCCAATCCGTAGTCGATTTTTGATAAAATAATTGATTTTGTTACGTGGATTAGAGTATTAGTATGGACTAAACTATTTTTGGAGGCTAAGAATCTTATAATATTAAGTCTGGTAGCTACATAGTTTGTTTTTTAAATCTATACAGTGTTTCTTAAAATTAAATTTATCACCGAATAATATTCCTAGAATCTTTAAAGCATTTACATTGGGTATTTCTAGATTTATGAAATTAATGACAAAACTATTGCAACTCGTTTTTCTACAGATATGAAGATGTTTGCTTTTAGTTGCGGATATTATGGACCCAGAGTAGGTACACCAGGTATTAAGCTCCGTAAGGATGTTTTGAAATTTATCCTGGGTGCGTGTTATATCATTACATTTCGATAACAAAACTAGGTCATCTGCATAAAGAATGTGATTGACTTTGTTGCTTTTGGCAATTATTTCATTAATATCGTTGTACGCAACAATAAATAGTATCACTGATAAAGGTGAACCTTGGGGTATACCGTTATGTAAATTGTGTATATTTGAGTAGCATTTATTTGCTTTGACCCTAAACTTTCTGTTTGTTAGGAAAGCTTTTATATAGGAATATATTTTAGGTCCGACCTTCCATTTAAGGCTTTCTCGAAATCCAGTGAAAGGATCGAGACGTGATTTTTTGCAGAGAGTGCAGATGCAACATATTCATCTACGTGAAGTAGAGAATCTATCGTGCTTCGCCCGTGCTTAAATGCCACTTGATTTGGATTTAACAGATTCCTTTTTTCAGCATACCAAAGAAGTCTCCTGGATATAATTTTTCCAATACTTTACGTAGGCATGGGAGCAAGGATATAGGTCTATAACCGTTTACATCTGTTGGTTGCTTTTTAGGTTTCGACTAGCAGTTTTCCATGTTTGTGGAAATATGCCTTGGTCGAAGATTAGATTGTATAATCTTAAGATTCTTCGTTTTGTGGACAGTGGGGCATTTCTTAGCATTGGGTAGGAGACTCGGTCGTAGCCAGGGGTTTTTCCTTTCACCGCTTCTAGGCAACTATCAAATTCTAGCTGTTTTATTGATTTTTCAGTTAATTTTGCCGAGAAGCTAGTAGTGCTTAAAGGGGTAGTGTTATTTATTGCGGAAATTTTGGCATGTAGGAATTCGGGGGAAAAATTAGAGTCACTGGAGTAGTCGGACCAGGTTTTGGCGAGATATTCACAAATTTTATTGGGGTCGGTGATAGTTTCAGAGACAGTACATAGGGTTTTGATTAGATAAGGTGTACATATATTGTCCTGTTAATGTTTTAATATCATTCCAGATTCTTTTACTGGTTGAGTCCGGGTTTATGTTGGCTGTAAATTTGTGGAAACTTTCTTTTTTAGATATTTTCGCTTTCATTCGAAATAATGCGTTTGCTTTACGATAGCTAACTAGGTTAGCTTCAGTAGGGAATTTTTTAAATATCTTCCAGTGGTTTTGTTTGTTTTTTCGCAATGCGTTCAATTCCAAATTCCACCATGGAACAAAAGATTTGTGAGGGATGTTTTTTGATTGGGGAATAGAAAGGTTAGCGGCAAAACGAAGGGCTTTAGATATCGTGGCAGCTTCTTTATTTCCGTTTGAACTTTGTTGGTTTGTATTTAAAAAAAATGTCGCATTGCGTTGGTAGACATTCCAATCTGCGCGATCGGTAATAAATTTAGCGATTGGTTTGTAGATTTGTGAATTATTCCCAAGGCAGATAGTTGTCAGTATGGGAAAGTGATCACTACCATGAATTTTGTCGCTTATGGACCATGAGGCGTGGGGTATTAACTGTGGAGAAATAATTGTGAGGTCTAGATGTGTAAATGTTCTGTGGGTTGAAAAGTGGGTTGGACTGCCGTCATTCATAAGCAAAAGGTTCGAGTTTGCCTCTGTTATTACACACAGGTGATCCCCAGAGCGTGTTCCAGGCATTAAAATCGCCTGTTAGTAATACGGGTGTGTGGAAAGAATTGACTATATTGTGGATGTCAGAGGCAGTAAATGGTTGCGAGGGGTGGCTGTAGAGGGATACGACAGTAATTTTGTAGTTAAGATAGATTTCAACCGCCACTGCGGAAATATTGGAGTTTATTATTAGCGGTTTGTGCGGTACAGATTTGTGAATGAGTAAGCTGGTTCCTTGCTTAGCTGAATTAAATGTACTTAGGTTATGGAAGTATGCAGTGTAGTGTTTAGGGGGGTTTGGAGTGATATTGGCCTGCAGGTGGGTTTCTTGCAGGGATATGATTGATGGGTTGTGGTCCTTAATTAGTAATTGGAGCTCGTGAATTCCATTGAAGAACCTTGAGAAGTGGTTTATTTGAAGTAGGAGACTTTGGTACAATATGACCTGTGGCATATTGCGCAAAATCAGGGGTGGTAGAAGTAGAGGGGTGCCGCCCCGATGCTGAATCCTTAGGGTTCCGTGAGAGACCCGAACGATTCAGCAAGCGAACGGCAGAGTCTATGTGCTGATTACCATTATTGTCGTTAGTTGCTATCATCATCCATTTCGAATGATTTTAGGAAGTATTGATCGGAGTTTATAAGAGATTTGGTGACGATTGATAGCGGTGAGGAGTTTGAAGTAGTCGGGGATATAGTGTGTTGAGGAGGTGAATTCAATAACCTGTCTGTTTGTTTATTACTGAGGGGCGGTGAGTGAATTGGAGTGGATTGTGTGGGAGATGATTTTGAGTTGCTTTTGTTTATGATGTGTTGTTCGTTCAACTTGTGATTAAGTGGTTGATTTGAACTGATAATGCGAGAGTTAGAAGCTGATTTTGTATTGGTATGTTCATTGATGGGGTGGGTGATAGTGTTATTATGAGGGTTCGATGTTGATGGAGCAGTTTTATTGAGTGGAATTGGAGTGTGAGTGGAGTTGGCTGCTGAAGAATTATGTACAGTTGGGTTATTTTTTTGTGAAAGGTTTGGTAAAATTGGTTTGGATGTGTTTATCGGAAGGGGGAGGGTGCCGTGGTGTGGCTTACCACAGATGTTTTTTGTGCTGATTGTGGTGGTTCCGTTGCAGTTCTTGCAACTGCAGAATATGAGAAGGTAGAAGTGGACAATGGGTTTTGTTCTTTGTTTCTTGCTTCGGCCATGCTACATTTTTTTACAGTTTTTATTTTCGAAGTCTCTTTGGCTTGAAGGTAGCGGGGGCATGTTTTAGAGGACGAAGGGTATTCTTCAAAGCAATTTGCAAATGACACACGTGAGCAGTTGTTGGGAGAATGGGGTGGCAAATTGCACGTTTCGCACGATGCATTGCCATTGCCTTTTTTGGTAGTGGGGCCTAGAAGCTGGCAGTTGCGACAGCGCATTGGATTGGGGAAGTATTCCACAACTTCGGCATTATACCAACCGATGCTAACTGTGTTTGGGGGGCGGAAGAGGTCGAAGGTAAAGAGTACAAGACCGGAGGGGCGTTGTACACCTTCTGAAGATTTTTTGAATTTGAAGACATCTGTGACGCCTTGAGACCTCATTTCTTCAACAATTTCACTTTCTGGAACGTTGTTGAGAAAAGGGGCATATACTGTTCCTTTGGATGCATTCAGGTTCGTGTGAAGTGTTACATTAATAGGGCAAAGATTGGATAGAGATTTCTTTGATAAGAAAAGATCGGCTATTTTTGGTGATTTTACCAGGGTTAGGAGGTTCCCATCGCGCAGTTGGGTTATGTAGTCATAGGCTGTGGTTATTCCGTCGATTGCTTTTTTAAGCAGAAAGACACTAAATGATGACAGTGGTGTTTCTTTATTGGCTGGGGAAATCACTATGAATTTAGGATTATTTGCGGTCGAGTTGTAGGCATAATTAAGTTCTACTGTGGTAGGGGGAGGGGTCGTAGGTTTTTTTCTTTTTTTATGTTTGGGTTCGATTAGCGGATCAGAGTCGAGTCCGCTAAATCGATTCCCCGAAAGAACACGTGGCCCATCGGCCATAATGTACAGGTTTTGCTCACACCATTGATGAACTATACCTAGATAGTCGTCTTTCCATCCCCTGCCCTAAAACACCCTCAAATGGGCGGGGCCTAATCCTCTCTTGTGTTCCTATCGGTGAATACGAGAAATTGAGAATTTGAAGTTTAATTAGCTCATCTGCAGTCACAGAAAAAATAGCTCATGTATTATTTTGTTAGAGTGGAGGAAGTCTATGCTTATGGTTTTAACAAACAATGACGTAAATCGAAGATGGCTTTGTATCGGCTTAGCACGTACCTGTCGCAAATGTAGTTGAATTTCCTTTTGATGGAATTTGTTGTGGATTTTCCCCGCTTGTTTACCTTTTCTGTCGAAAATGAATAAAAATATTTTTGATATTAGGCACCTATTTAATTTTTTGTTTATGCCATTTAATTCAATTTATTGCACTGAATTCGAAAATGTATTTAGATATTGTCGCACTTTTTTCTTTTAAGAGATATAGCACTCTGAAATTCTCATGCCACAATGTAAACAAAGCAAATTGGGCACCGCGGGTGTGTTTGGAAGTGCAGTGGGGAGTTTGGGGAGTTAAAAGCTTAAAATATATTTATTTTTTTAAATAAATAAAATGTGTTTGAAACAAATAAACAAATTGGTTTCATATAACAATGAAATTTTTGCAAGTCGATATTTTTGCTTTTTGCTGTTAAGTTATTTCAATTATTAAATTTAATTATTATTTTGTTGTGAAGTTTTTCTACTTTTGCATACAACTATTTCATTGTTTCGCATTAGATTATCGCGTAGATTCACCAATTTGGTTAACTTGATTCGTTTTCTTAGTATATATGTACCTACAAATGTATGTTTGTACTAATTCTTCACACAAGGAAAACGTGTTGGTTATTGAATGGTGTATGTAAATGAAATAAATTAATCGGAATATTCTGTTTTGTTGTGGGCGTCTCACAAAAATCCAAGAGTATAGCTTGTCATGAGAAAGATTCTCAAATAAAAATTGCCCTTCGGGAACGGCATTCACCATTAGGCCTCTTCCATTTGTGCAAAGAATATAACACGCACAACACGAATGGTTGTGAGAAGCTAGGCTCTGGGTCCCATCGACCTGTTGCCCCAGATATTATTATTATTATTTTGCATTGTTTTACTGACAATTTGGTCATTTGGAAAATAGTTGCCCTCTGGCTTTTATCTTTAAAATGTTCAAGCTAAATGGATTACTTGATCATTACTTGATTGAATGAATATGCTCCCATTTCTAATCAATATTATGAATACAAACATCTCCCGTTATGGAACATATTTTTCCATTTTATTTTACCCAAAATATGCTTTAAACGTATAGGTTATTATTTCAAAGTACACAGTGGATGAAATTAAATTATTTCTGTTGATTATGGAATACTAGAGCATGTTTTTTATTTGGTATAAGTATTTCAAGAAATACGTTATATTTGAAATGTAATAATTTTGAATGTAACGTATTTCTTAAAATTCCCCACGAATTGAAGAATATTTTTGGAAGTTACTTTTTGAACACAGTATTCCCTTCCACAGTTCATCAATTTTTGACACTATTCTGTCCAAGATGGCCTCGCCCATGTGACAGATGTCACGGGCCCAGTGAATTTGAATGTGTGCGTGAGTTTGCCTGCAAATTCAGCGATACATTCTTTTCACCAGGTCTGTCGAGCTTGTAGGGTAAAAGAGAAGACCCCCTCGAAGACGACTATCTGTATATAGGTGATTTGTGAAGGTTAGTCGGTGACTGCGCTTTATTATAAAAATAAATTTCACTCTTTTTGCGCATGAGATCTTATAAAATGGGAGGGGAGTACAATATTTTTGTATTTTTTTTAAACGCTCTCATTAGACCATAGATGCTTAGGTAACTTACAAAAAACTTCAAAGTTTATAAATTTTGTTTTCTTCTTTTCGATTTCATGTCAATTCCAAGACTTTGTTGTATTGCATTATATGATTGGGGCGGAGAGTCTCCCTATGTCTAACATGTCATGATTTTTTGTGTATTTATTATTATTAATACTTTGGAGAAGCTCCTGTTTTAAGCTTGGCTGCGATACTCTCGTATAATGTTTGAAAATTAACTCTGTCCTAGCATAAATTTCCCTTATCTTTTATAATATTTTTAGGAGTTCGATTTAGTGATCGATGGAATTCCATTTGTGCCCAAATTGACCTCCCATTGACCCATGTTATTCACACATGCAATGCACCCCTTACATTCTACGTTGTATAGAGTTTAAATCTTTTCGTCGTTGATCGTGTATATCCCACAATAGGGTTGCGGGTATTTCAAGAAATAATACTTGACTATTCCCGTTACTTAAAGACTGCTAATGTGGTCGTAAAAATGATTTGATATGTGGCTGCGAAGAAAATGGGTAAGAGTGTGGTGGAATATTATACATGTGAGCACTATGAAAAAGATAATTGACTTTGAAGAGGATAATTTTCTTCATAATAATAACTTTGGAGAGTTTTACGAACATACTTACATTTTCTATTTAAAAGAGTTATGAATTTACATAGACTTTTTGATTTTTATTGATTTTGTTTTTGTTAAACTTAAAACTTTAAAATATTAACAGTACAGTTAAAGTAGGAAACGATTTAGATACACATACATACAGTGGCGACGAAAACTGGATAGATAATTCCTAGTTCTCTAGTTTTTTGAGGATAAAATGAATGTCCCTCAATCGATTTTCAAGTTAGTTTTTACCCACAATCATTAATTTTTACTTGTTTTTTTTATTTCTGTTTATTATTTTGGGTATTCTTTCTACCAGATTCTGAATGGTAAAATTCTTGACCATTGAGCCTATAGTCTTCGCCAGAACTCATCTAATATGTGCACTTTCAAACTTCCATATCTTCCTCATAACAACAGTCTCCAATTTTTTTATTGGATTTTAATTCGAGCTTTGTTCTGACCGCGCCCAAAAAATCCTGATATTTAATCAAATTTGTGACGATTTTGTTTATATGCTGATTTTGAATACTGCCGTTATTCGAATATTTCGCACAAAACGTTGTATGGCAACTTAATGTATAAATGTACATATGTATGTACTACGTAAGCTAACCCTCAAATTTTAAATTAGAATGAAAATTTCGATTTCGTCTCGATTTCTCCACATAAAGTTTCAAGCATATTCGGCTGCAGGCGACCATACAGGCAAAAAGACGATATTGCCAGACCAGGAAAACAAGTATCATAACATAAAAATACGTGAACTAAATTTTTAAGTACAGCCTTACATTGTCGCGACATTGACCTAAGTGATGGGTACCAAACATTTTTTACAATATCTCATTTCATCGACGCTAAAAGGCAACATAATGTTTTCCAAAATATCAAAATAGAAATGTTGATCCATAATCTCGCCAATGTTGTGCATCACACCATCGCCACAGTAAGAAAAATCATCTGCATTTCATGATTTTCGAACCACCATGCCTGACCATTTTGATGGTGTATTTCAGTCGTTCTAGAGCCCAGAGCAAATTTTCAGCGTGAAGATATAACCAAGAGATTTAAACATCAACATGAGAGTCTCAAATGAGTGATTTGTCGCAGCTAAGGTGAGGAAACGTAAGTTTTTAGTATAACCAATGAATGTAGTATTAAATGAAAGAAGTCCAGTTTACAAATATATAGATCCAAGATGTTTTACGCGCAGCCATACCCTTGCCAGACGTGCACAAAGATAGTTAAAAACCACCTTTTAAAATAAATGGTATAACCACATAAAAGTTACACCAAAACAATTCAAAATCAAAAATCACTTTGCTTAAATAATTCTCATAACCATATTGTGAATAGTGAAGTAAATCACAAAAAAAACGTATAAATTCTACACGCAAGGCTACTCTTACTATATATACTAAAATTGCCCTAAAAGTGTAATTATTTTAATTTATATATATTTATACACTCTGTTATTTATGTGTGTACACTGTAACAGAGTATTAAGAACCTCAATATTTATTACATAATATATGTATCTACATCATAATGTGCTTAACCATTGATTATCTGCTTCTGGAAGTGAAGGAAACAAGTCCTGTTCCATATTAGATGAACTTCTCAAATCCTTCAATGAAGTTCCAAATGTAAATTCTACAGGATTGAAGAATCGAATCGATTACATCTGCAAAAAAATAGCATGTTTCTGGAAGAAATCTTGTCGGAAGAAGTGTACTCTTATTCAGAAGTATTCGGAATGGCTAAATACCATAGAAGTAAGTGTTATTTCCGAAAATAACAGTTATTTGGAGTCATCATCTTCTGTAGGGCGACCTACTAAGGACTTCGCAGAGTGCAGTAAGAGGACAAAACGGCGAAGATTGGGTATCTTAGCTGAAGTGGATTCTTCTGCTGTTGAATCTTTATTGAACAATTCAAATAAATTCAATACATCTGAAGGAAACCAGACAGACATGTTATCCTTCGAGTGAAAAAATCACAGAATCGTCCGCTGAGGTAGAACTGCAAAGTTTACTCGACCATACATCCAAACGTCTACTTGAGTCTCAAAAATCGGTTCTGCAAACTTTTTTGCCTGATTTTTCTAATATGATTTTTGTTGGATAATGGGGTTTTGATGATAGTACAGGACAAAGTGAGTATAAGCAAAGTTTTTCTGATTCTACTGTCGACGATGACAGTAGCTTGTTTGTGACATCCTTTGTTCCTTTACGGTTAATATGTCAATCATCAAACCAATTTTTTTGGAAAAATCCACGCCCCTTTTCCACTTGATATTGTAGACCGATACGGTTTCAATTTGCAAATAAAACAAAAGAACTTTGTTTGAAAGAAGAAGTTTACTTCAAAATTAAAATTATTAACTTGCAGCCACATACTTTTAAAGAAGATACCATTGAGGTTCAAGTAACATATTCCTTGCAAATCACTATGGTAGATGGAAAGGTATGTTGTGCTTTAATAGGATAGAGCAAAAAGGATTGCAGATTCAGAATCCCCGCTCCAAAATTACTGTAAAACAATTCATTTTATCTGTTTTTGAGTCAACAAGTAATTATGACCGCCTTCGTTCGAGAATGGAACCATTGTATGGAAAAACCGCTCAAAATTATTTTATGGCATTTCTTCTAAAATTATTGAATAAAACGCAATATTTGATCAAAATTCGTTGTTTATTTTCTAAAATATATGTATTTTAAAAAAAAATCTGCTTAATCAGAATCGCTGACTGAAAGGTCATCCCTATCTTCTTCTTTCTCGACATCCTGCATACTTCTGTTATTATCGTTTTCCGGATGTACATATATTCGGTTCGCTTGGATCATAAGATTGAGTGCCTCTTGTGAAAAACATTTAATTTTCTTGTGCTGCCGTGCTCTAAGACTACTAAGTACAATCTGAACTCAGTAACAATCTGTGTATCACATCTATGTTGCAATCAACCCGGGAAATTTTTCGACTAAATTTTAGTCTATTATTGCCTGAAATGTTTGTTGTGAACCTCAGCTGCCTCCTCCGATAACTGACCAATAGGTACGATTGCGTGTTTTATGACTTCAGCGCCATGTATCAGAACTTTGTGTATAGTTGGTGACATGGGATGCCAACCATACAGATCTACAGTAACTCACACATTTGATCGAATGTGAGCTGCTTTTCTAAAAAACATTTCACAAAACGTTACTGTAAAGCAGTGCAGAAATTTTGTATACATGATTTGCTTCGATTATTCAAGCTGAATACTTTAAGGATAAGAAATTTGACTTATCCGAAATCTCGTTACCAAAAATTAGTTTAGTGTGGTGTGAGTGCATTCGATCAGTTTTGTGAGTTCTTTGTTCTTGTGAAGTAGTACTGTGTAAACTTTTAATTTATGAAGTTTTCGTTAAAAAGATAAAAAAGCAATAAATGTAGGTAAACTAACTGTCCTATTTCCGTTCTGCAACTCATGGTTTTTCGACCTTTTCTCTTCTTTTTGGGTAATTTTACCACCCCTCAAAAAAAAAGTAAAACAAATGAAGGAAATCAGCCCGATATTAAAAGAAAACATCAAAAAGCTATTGGAGGAACACAGCACACATCGAGAAATCTCCTCAAAGTTAAACTGTTCCTTCAGTACTATCACCAAGTACAGAAAAATGTTTAATATTACAGCAAAAACCAACCCTCTGGACGAAAATCCAAGTTACATCTGGTTATGAAACATAATATCGTCAGATTTGTTATTAGTGAAACATTTACTAACGCTGTACAAATAAAAAAGAGCATAGCACGGACTCATGGAATTGATGTCAACCCGGTAATTGTAAGGAGAGTTCTTAGACCAGCCAGAATAAAGGAAAGATCAAAGATAAGAAAATCTTTACTGACGGATCACCATAGAAAACTGCAGTTCGCAAAAAGTACAAAAGCTGCACCATTAATGGCTAGAAAAATGTAGTATGGTCAGATGAGACCAAAGTGAATCGTCTGCGTTCGGATGGTAGAGAATGGTGTTAGAAAAAACCTAAGGAGCCTCTATCACAACATTTGGTAAAAGAAACCTCCAAGTTTGGGGGCTGGTAACATTATGATATGAGGATGCATGCACTCTTTTGGGGTTGGGGTGTGCTCTAGAATAGAGGGTCGAATGACAGCACAATCCTACATTCAAATATTGAATGATAGTCTTGTCTCATCTCTCAGAAAATGAGAAAAAGGACATTCGGACATTGTCTTTCAACAAAACAATTATCCAAAACATACAGCGAGACTCACTCGCGATCGGTCTTAAAACAAAGGGATAAATGTTTTAGACTGGCCACCTCAATCCCCGGATCTGAACACCATTTAACACCTTTCGGGGATCTTTAAGCTCAAGGTTTTATCTTGGGATCATTCCGCCAGACCTATGGAAGTAGTGTGGCATAGAGTCGAGACTGAGTGGCAAAATATTAGCACTGAAGAATGCTAAAAACTTATTCATAGTGTGCCCAGCAGATTTAAAGCTGTTTAAGCCGCTTAAGGAGGCCATACAAAATATTAATTCCCCTCAATTTCACAATAAAGTCTAAACTCACAAAACTGATCGAATTCGGATTTCCGCATTTTGCTTGATTTTTTTTCGTTATTTGTTTAATTAACATGTGAGCTTACCTTGTGTTATTGCTTTGTGTATGAATTAATAGAAAATAATAATTATAGTAGTATTTGTCAATAGACTTCATTTGAATATAACAACTATTGGAAAATTGAAACTCATTCGATCGAATATGTGAGTTACTGTATATACATTTTTGCGGTATCGTGAGCAAAAGCATCAAATTTGTCTGCATCAATTGTGTGTCCACTCGAAATCACTTCCAAGATTTACACCGATTTATTAAATCCAGATTGATGCCAATGATATGAGAAGAGCATTCTGCGTCAGCAAAAAATCTTCTGGACGTGTTGCCATCATTAGTATTCCCCAATCCCGCTTTGGGAATATCTACTAGGAGTCACATTTGTTCTTTGAAGGCACTTTGGATGTTCTTCTTTGTGTCTGTTTCTTTTCTTCAGCAGATGGCGCTTGCCACTTTTTTAATGGTATTTTTTAAGCCAAATGAAGAAGTGATTTGAAAAAGCGAATCCTTGCATGAAGAATTGAGAGTTCAAACTTCAGTGTTTCTACATTGACTTTCTCGGTTTTAATTAAGTTATTAAATCTTTAGAAGTCTGTCCACAAATATAGCACCTCATGGTAGAGGTAGTATCAGTAGCACCATTCCAGACTTTACCATCAATCAATGTAAGCATCATAGTATGCTTTATTTTTGATGTTTAATTAGCAGTGGACACTTCTGTTTCTCTAAGGTGCGTAACTTGGTTCATCTTTGGTAACATCCTTAGATTCACTTATAAAGCGTATACGTATCGGCCTAAAATCTAGAAAATGAAGTGACTTTGAAAAATGTTAGCATCGCTGTCAGCGCAGTCTTGGAACCTTTGCTTGAATCGTGTCTGTTGCGATCCGTCACAGCCCCGTTTTAAGATCAAAAACATATTTTGTTTCTCTTCCTCTGAACAAGTATCTACTACCTCTGCGATGTATTTATGTATATACATAGATGTAGTACAGTATGATCAAGCACTGCTTGCAGTTGTACTTCGGCACAGGCTTCAGTTACTTGAATGCATTCCTTATCAGCGTAACATTCAGTTTTGACCCTTTTTTATCAATGAGTAGCAGGAGTAGATATTTTGCTGGCACCTTGTATCACCTCCCACTGCCTTCTGGTGAAATCACCTTCTACAAATATTACCAGTGCCTCTTGAGGTGTAAATTTTTTAATTGTCTCTTGCTTTGCAGCAGAAGCAATAAATGTGGAATATTTCTTAGCTCTGGTTGGTGAGCTTGTTACTTTTTGACGCATCAGAGTATCCTGAATTGCGCTGACTCACGTTGGCCGCATACATTAACTCTTTGGTTGGTACGTTTCACGTAGTTGTTTCGTTTTCCGACGCTTACTGCAGTCACTAAGTTCTGCGAATGATTTAGATGATCGTCCTGGTTTTAGTGTTGGATTAACAAATAGTTTAGGTAGTTTAATAGTTGATTCGAGCCAATTTCCATTGTTTTTAACAAATCTTTCATTTTTGTGATTTGCGGCTGTCCATTTCTTCTTGAAATCGCTCTTGAAAAACTTTAAAGCATTATTTATATTTCTTTTTTTGTTCAATTGGACATTTCAAAATTTTGATAAGTTTTTCTTCCAACAACAAAAACTTTTCATATTTACTTGCACCTATACCTATAGGGCAAGTATTGTATTCGTGCAAAATTTGGAACTCGAGATTTTAATCAAACTTGACATTACCATAATGGAGAAGTCCAAAAAAGTAGGTCTGCCAATGCCGTCTGTCTGTCTGTCTGTCTGTACACGAGGCTACAGCCTAAACGAGTGGATGGATTTAGATCAAACTTCATATATAGGGTCTGTGTGATAATCCCTAGAGGCGAAATCGGAATTTTCATTCTAACCTCAAAATTAAGGGTAGTTTACTTAAGGCCGATTTCAGTTAAAATGGATTTTCTCGAAAACGGCTCTAACGATTTTGATTAAACTTCATATTTGAATTAGTCTAGTCAATTGCAATCAGATGATGTATCGTGCTGCTTACCAAAATTGGCAACAATGGTACTTTACTTGTAGCCAATTTGGCGAAAAGTCAATTTGCGAGAAAACGGCTTCAATGATTTAGGTAATGCAACACAATGGCGTACCACGTTTCGGTCCGAGTATGATATAACGGTACTTACGACCAAGGTGACTAACAGCCGATTTGCTTGAAAGTGCCTTCAACTATTTTATTTAGATTTTGACATATGATTCAACATCTCAAATTCTATCAGGAACTGTATCGCATTTTTGGCCAAAAGTTAGTATAACGGTATTTTTCGCGAAATCGAGCAGTTGGAGCCAATTTATTCAAAAACGGCTCCAACGATTTTTATTAAATTTTATATTAGAATACGCCTTTTTAATCCCTGGCATACCACGTTTTTGGTTAAAACTGCCTAACAAAAACACGATTTTCATATCATTATTAGCCAAACATGACTTTTATCCCTACTTCTTCCTACTGAACCGATTTTCAAAATTATATACCATTGCAAAAGATTTTCCTAGAACAAAACTGTTGTCATGGAAACGTTTTTTCCTTACGATACAGGTTTTGATTGGTGCGCACGTGCTACTGGATTTGTCTGAAATTCATTTTCACTGGTTAAAAGACAGAGAGAGAGAAAGAAAATATTGTTACATTTTTAGGGACTTACTTTGGCATATTCACCGAAGTTCAAAGGCAATGAATTTGAGTAAAATTGAAGAAAATTTAACGACGATGCTTAATTTTCAAGAGCTTTATCAAATCTTACAGATGATATCTGACGTTTTTGGTCAATCTGCTTAGAACGATGGTTTACTTATAGTCAACTTACATATGCTTACCCACTTATGTATATATTCGTTTATTTATTTTTACCTCAAATACACACAAGAATTTCAGACATAGGTGCAAGTTTGTACGGCCCAGTCGTGCACTTTATTTTCTATCCTTTAAAACCTTTTAGCATGTCGTATAATTTCTTTCCAGTATAACTCTCCAGTAAAACATTCGGCGAATCTATAAGCCAAGTAGTAAATATTGTGATTCAATGCTTGACTTATAATCTTTGAAGTGACATAAAACAAAATGGCGGACGTGAGCGGACAGTTTTATGGTTGCATATGATTGCCAATAGACTAAGGTTTAAACTATAACAAATTTTAGCCCGACAATGCCGTACATATAAACATAAACACTATTATCTAAAAAAATGTTAGTCAAAATTAGTACTTAAATAGGGAATCAAAAACACCGTTCGTTAACACATAATACATGCAAAGAAAATAGTTCAATTATATTTAAAATACGGAATATACCTTCCACTTCCATGATCAAATTTTTTTTTTCCACGACACAAAAATACAATAATTAAATTGAAAAAAAGTTACGATCGAAAGTGCCGATCACCAATAAATCCAAATCTGACAATGACTGGGCTCTGACTGATAATGCGGCAAGAGGTAAGGGAGGAGGGAATTTTTGTGGCTACAGTCGGATGGACTGGTAGTCAAGCTTGTAGAATAACGGCGGTAATGGACATATTTAGCAACTTGATGTCGTGCTTACTGCAAGAAGTTTTCTTGCGATTTGAGATACCAAGGAGAGTGATAAGTGATAATACTTCGCAAACATAGTGCAATACTTGACAAAACAACTAGGTATGGAGCAGACGTTCACGACTATCAACAGCATAACATAGTTGAACGGAAAAACAGTGACCTCAAGAAGCAGCTAGCCATACTTGTTGTTATTAAGTAGTGATACCTCTCAACTACTCGCTTTGCGATGAATACTGTGGTATGTTCAACTAGAGGACACAATTCAGTTTATCTTATGTTTGGACGGAAGTTGACAGCTCCTTTACATTTTCTCTCAAGATTTTAGCAGTACTTTACATGACGGAAACTTTAACTCGGAAATCTTACCAGTTCTAAAACAGATGCCCACATTCCTTGAAAAGGCTGCGGCCGAAACAGACATAATTAAAACGACTATATTATGCAAACAAAAAATGACCAAATGACAATATTGGAAATAAAGTCCTGGTTACATTCCATGTGCTTAGCAACGCAAAAAATGGACTTACTTCCAAATTCATTTCCAAACGAGATGGTCCCTGCACTATCATTCAGCTGTTTGGCCAGATACTGTCAGGTCGCTCAGCAAGATCAACTAGATGTAACGTTCGGAACATACTATGTTTCCGCTCTAATGCTTTTCAAGTCAAGAGAACCTATGACAGTAGCGAAACCACTGATCTCATGTCCAGAGGAGGAGATTGTAACAGTTCTACATATATTTTAGTAGGAGATTTCAAAGAATGTTTTTATGTAAATTTCATAGACTATCTTTTTAAAAAGCCTTCAAGGCATCCTCTTACGAGTCTTTAAATTGTATTGATCTTTAATACATACATACTACGATATGCTGTCCTAGTTTTGGCAATCTATTAACTTGAGTTATAGAATTCACAATTTTTATGAAAGAAAAAAATTCAAGTAATATTAAAATAAAGTGTATTCGACACAGTTGGTTAGTAAAATCTTCCGCAGAATTTTATTCATTCCGGACTTAACTCAAAATTGTTTTCCTGGCAAACTTTGACAAATACTTTTTTATCTATCACACATTTCGACCAAAATTTCGTTTTTGTGCAGGTGAATAAAGAAAGAAGCAATAACTAAAATATAGATCAATGAAAACAATTTCAAGTCAGTGTAGTAGGTATTGTGAAAAATGAGTAACTGTCTGTTAATATACTTATTATTTTCCAATTAACCATTGTCATTTTCAATGTCAAATTGTTTTCGTCCATTTCTCGAAAGTATAAAATATATATGTAAATATGTATAGTTGTAAATGCTATATATAAGTATAGTGATACTAATAATACATGGCCGGTGAAAAAGAAAAAAAGATTTTAATTATTTGAAACTCATTTAAATTACTTAAAATGAATGTCGACTGATCTTAACCCTTTACCTCCCGAATTATTCCGGGAATATGCTTATGTTAATTTATATAAACAAAAATGCCGTCGTTCTAAGAACTGACATGATTCAACATGAGGTCGTGGTTTCTTATTTAAACCAGTAGAACCAATTTTTCATATTAAAACTATTGGCCAACAAAGGATTAGCATAAACTTAGAAGAACTATTATATCTGTAATTCTTATAAGTGTCTATTATGAATATGATGTAAAATGTGCACCCGACTTGCATTTAGCCCACCTTGTAAATGATACTTCACTGTATTTGATAAATCGCTTTCATTAAACAAATTGATGATAAAAACGACGCAAGCGTGTCTTTGCTCATTGTTTATTATCTCATGAACTCTTACAAATAATCAAAAAACCAGTGCACATTATTTGATGTTAGCCCTGGGTTAACTTAATTGTAACATACTTCTTCACAATTTACTTTGAAGTTTACAAAAGTTGACTAGCATACTTTTCTCTTTTGAAGATGGTAACAAAAAGAAAACACCTAAATTAATATGTATAATATACAAATTTGTACACAATTGAAGTTACAACAACTTTAAGATATATAGTGCAAATTCGTTAAAGCATGTACACATTGGTAATCTCAAATACCTATATCTTAATTAATGTACTATAAATAACTTACCTCGGATCTGGTAATATTAACTTTTTACTCGCTCTTGCTGCGGGGGTGCATTTAGATTTTTCCATTGCCATTAAATAGCTCACATCGGCCAAAACAGCCTCGAGATCCGCCATTTTCGAGCAATTCTAACTACTGCCGTTGGTTCTACTCTTGCTATTCCTTTAATGCCACTAATTACTTATAGTTAACGTGATGGCAGAATCATATTTTGACTTAGAATATTATGAATAGTTTACAAACGAAAACAAATTGCTGCTCAACATTTAACCACGACGTACATCCAACTTTTCTGTACCCAAATATATATTTTCTTTTATACTCTTATTTCAAGTCTGTTAATTTGACAGTTGTTTTCAGTAATAGATTTGTTAAAGTATTAGACTAGATTACTTGATAATTCTTCAGAGGGCTTATGGTAGAAACAGATTAAAACAGCAAATAGGCAGCCACAGTAGCTATTTGAAAACCAATGATATGTGATGAAAGAAAAACAACACAATTAAAACAGAAACGTTGGGCTTACATATAGATTCGATTTTACTATCAAATTGTGGACAATTTTTAGATGGCGCCACAATAGCTGTCAAATACTTTTGCTGGCCAAACAAAGAGTGACTGTAGTGAAAATAACATCGGAATTAAGTGTTTTTTTAATTACACGAATTTTAAAATTAGTTTTTTTTTAATATTGTTGAACCTTATGCTAAAATCAAAGTATGCAAATAAGTAGTGAAATATATAAAGAAATAATAGAAATAAAAAAATATGTGTGTCTCGAGTTAAATTCGTTCGCCAAGTCGATTTAACGAAATGTAAACATTGCATTCAATCATAAATAAGTGTTTTCTTTATTTTGTTTAGTGTAGTTATAAATAAAGTTAAATAATAAACATTCCACAACTTGGTTGATGAGCCTTTTGTGGTGGGATGGGATGTGATATCGTCATGTTGAACATTGTCGAGACTCCCAAAAGCTCTGTATCTGAGCCAACTATAAAGGAGCTGTAAGTAGAGATATATTAATGGTTTAAATAATGTTATTGAAGAAATGACGACTTGTTGCGTATCTTAGTGTAGCATGAATATATCACTGTATAAGATAGTAACTTCCGTGAAGTTATTTGCCACTTATCAGTTTCAAAACCAATTTCATCAGGCCAGTCTTCTTAATCTAGCCGCCTATTTTCGACTGTTGAACTGTTGGTTTTGAAATGAATAATCCGCGAATCATTTCAAGGCAGTGCATAGCAGATATTATGATATATGTATGCTACATTAAAACACTTAACATCACTCTCTACTTACACGTTTTGCTCTTCGGGAGCCTCGGCAATATCCAGCATGACGATATCACTTCCAACCCGACCACAAAAGGATAATCAATCAAGTTGTGGAATGTTTATTATTTGACATTATTTATAACTACACTAAAAAAAATAAAGAAAACACTGATTTATGAATAAATGCAATGTTTACACTTCGTTAAATCGACTTGGCGAACGAATTTAACTCCAGACACACATATTTTTACTTGCACCTATACCTATAGGGCAAGTATTGTATTCGTGCAAAATTTGGAACTCGAGATATTAATCAAACTTGACATTACTATAATAGAGAAGTCAAAAAAAGTAGGTCCGCCAATGCCGTCTGTCTGTCTGTCTGTCTGTCTGTCAGTCTGTCTGTCTGTCTGTCTGTATATTCGACTACAGCCTAAACGGCTGAACGGATTTACTTCAAACTTCATATATAGGGTCTGTGAGATATTCCCTAGAGGAAATTTGAATTTTCATTCTAACCTCAAAATTAAGGGTAGTTTACTTAAGGCCGATTTCAGTTAAAATGGATTTTCTCAAAAACGGCTCTAACGATTTCGATAATATTTGATGTGTGGGTTAGTTTGGGCATATGCTATGAGGTGGCATACCACGTTTTTCACGAAAAATTCGAATAACGGTAATATTGAAAATCAGCTGTTTCTCGGGTATTTGTTCGGCGATTGGGCTAAAAATTATTATTTGTAGGTTATAAGACAAGTGCAAAATAATGGCATACCAAATTTTGGAATGCCACGCCCATTTTTATAAAACTTATTTTTTTTAAAAATTTTACTAGAAATTGAGAAAAAATTATTTAAGCAAAGTAATAGACCTTCAAATTCTCTATAATTCACTCAAACACCCTATCTGGCCACGCCCACTTTTTATGGGCATTTTTATAAAAACAAAACATTGAGTAAACTCCTACAATGTTATGACTATTATTCCATCGAAACGCGGAATGCCACGCCTACTTTACGGGGAAGAGCAAGACTTGGACTTTAATGCTGATAAAATTATACACTTATAGCATTACGGTGCAAGTACGTACGACCCAGTCGTGCACTTTATTTTTATTGCTGTTGTTTCTTTATGTTTTTCACTACGTATTTTCGTTAATTTGATCTAAGCATAAGGTCCAAAGTTATTAAAGAATTAATTTTAAAACTCAATTTACCAAAAAACACTGAATTCCTATCTAATTTCCACCTCATTGACTCCAAAAGTCTGTGACTCTATGGGCGCGTTCCGAATTCTAGGCTTACTTTTTTAGGTGAGGCCTAACCAATGGAACGGCAGACTGACTGAAAAGGTAAGTGACATTTCAAGTGTCACACCTCGCATCTTCACTTCCAGTTTTGACTTTAGATAAAGTTCGGGCTGTGCTTGTGAAGGGATCTTACTGATTAATATATTTGTATGAAATACCTGTAAAGAAGGCTTAATTAGAAAAAAATAGCCGATAATAAAAAACAAGGTCCCTCTCCTTTTTCTAAAAATTTCTGCTTTACTTACAACCTTAGACGTGTATTTTAGTCACCAAAAACTCGTCCAAACTTAAGTCGTATGCAATTTTAATTGTCAAATGAATTGAAAATGTATTTACTAAATTCAAATAAAATTAATTGAAGTGGTCGGCTTTTAAAAATAAATTTTAGCAAATCGGATGATTTCATGTTTTTTCACTGCTTCTATGAATTTTTTGTTTGCTGTTCTTCCACTGCCTACTGTGATTCACCCTTGTCGTGCGATAAATTTTAAATATAATTGCGCTCTTCTACTTGTACGCACCACCTAAGGCGAGGTCTTCTTCCATTGTATTGTCCCTATGGGTATGATTCGCAGACTCTGGGGGCCGGAGCATTGGTGTCCATTCGCTCTACATGTCCTGCTGTACAGCTCGTATAACGCAAACAGGACCAAACATTCAACGAAGAATCTTTCTCTCGATGCGACTGATGATTTCTTCAGCAGGGCCGAAATAGGTAAAGTCCTTTACTTTTGAGACAGACAAAGAAAAAAACATATAGAAAAGCTACAATCCGTTTCATACAAAATTTCACCAACATCAGTTTTTAAATGAAAACACCCCCTAAAAGTAGGGGTGGCCACATATGTACGATGTAAAGAAAAATTGAAGAAAATACACATATCTAAATATATTTTGTCTTGATATCAAATTTCATCCACCTAGCTCAAAATTTAAGGCCCAAAACTGATGACACACGGACGAACGGACGGATGGACATGGCTCAATCGTCTTCTCAATTGATTCTGATATATATGCTTTATAGGGACTATCTCAATTATTTCTCTATATTATAAATTATGTATCAAACTGTTTTAGACCGTATATAGCCCTCCGTAACATGTATAGTGGATTTTTATTGCTTTGGTCAGTGCTTTGGTCGAGTTTAGACATTAAAACATTCTCCTGAAAAGTCCCATTTATGTACACTAAAGATACATCCATTTGATGCACAAAAAGATTAAATTTAGCAGCCAAGCCTCAGAAACTAATTTTAAAATTCACTTTACCAAAAAAACACTGAATTTCGGTATAATTTTCACGTTAGTCATTCTATGTTTGGCCACCAAAAGTATTTGAGGTAAAAGGGCTATGGTCTTTTTACAGCACCAGGCCTCATATGGTGTTGCATTGACCAGCATTTTGTGAGCGACCGATTTCGCAGATATACAGCCCTGTTTATTTATCTGCTTCATATGTATGTATGGCTATGTGGGTGAATATGGGAAGTGGATCCACTATCACTTTTAAGTTCTGTGTATGTATTTGCAAAATTTAGTATCGCACAGTTAATGTTAGGTTTCTTATTTACATTAAGCCGACAAGAAGATGCGAAACATTATAACATTTACCCTTTTGCTTGTTTGCTTTGTTGTAGCTGTTGCGGGTATTTTTTGCAGGTTCATGTGGCTATTCGATTTTGCTCTCCATTACTCTTGTCTTTTTTCCTTGCACCTATACCTATAGGGCAAGTATTGCTTAAACTTGACATCACTATGATGGAGAAGTCCAAAAAAGTAGGTCCGGCAATTCCGTCTGTCTGTCTGTCTGTCTGTCTGTATATGTGACTGCAGCCTAAACGGCTGGAAATACCGTTTAAAGCAGTTCTGATCAAAAACGTTCTATGAAGAGATTTAAAAGACTAGTTTATACAATTGTAAGAAAATCCTTGCGGCCATTCTTGAGAAAATTGTCTTTTTGTAAAATTGTCTCTCAAGTTCGAAATTTTTCCCGAATACAATACTTGCCCAATAAGTATATGTACATAGATGCAAGTATATAGATCGTCAGCTCGTGCTCATAGTAATGTGTGATTTTTACCCACTAACCTCCCTTCAATCCATTCTTTTTAATACAACTAAGTTTCTGACTTGTTAAAGAGTTTTTGTTTCACGAAATAAGGACGTTTGGCAGGTAGCTACTAAGCTACTAATACAACTAAGTTTCTGACTTGTCAAAGAGTTTTTGTTTCACGAAATAAGGACGTTTGGCAGATAGCTACCCTTTTGCAGTTCTTGTAAGCTCCACAAATTCAGCCGCGATTACTTGCTATCGCACTATGTACAGTGGTTTAATTCTTTGCAGACGACGTAGTAAATTTCGATCATCCCAAAAATTGATAGACAATATTATTAACGCGACTTTCGAATTGACGTTTATGCTTCCTCGCGTAGTCTTTATTGTCGTCTTCGATTGTTTTCATGCCGAGACCTCTGAGGTTACCAATGCCTCTAAGCAGTTTGTTTTTAGAAGTTTGTAAAATATTAATATTGCTTATTTAGTATAACCCCAGAGTTGTATACAATATGTCCACACTGGTTTAAGGCCTTGCTTGTATAAAATAAGCTTGTTTTCTATACTATTTATTGTCTAACTCAATTATTGTTTAGCGTCATATCAAGATACTTAGCTTCGTCCGCAAAACGGAATCGTTTTGGAAGACTCAGCAAATTATTATTTTTTTTTTAAGTAAAATGTACATGAACGGATTTGGTTTCGTTGAGTGTGATACTCAAAATCTTTGTCCACTTATTTACGCTACCCAATGTTTTTTGCAACTCCGCGCTAGTCTCTTCGACCGATTTACCTACTGCCAGGATAGCAGTGTTGTCGGCAAATGTAGCTATTATAGTGTGTACTACTTGCGGAATATCGCGAGTTTATAATAAATACAATATTGGACCAAAGACGCTTCCTTGCGGTACCTCAGCCTTTATTTCCTTATCTTATATTTGAATCTGAATAATGATTTCCGCATGTGACGCGAAACTGTCGATTCGTAAGGTAAGTCTTCAAAATGTTTTATAAGTGATTGGGCAGTGCTTGACGTTGTTTGAAATTTAAGTATTCATGCCAGACTTTGTTTGAATCTTTTTTTTTACATTAAATTTCTTTATTTCTAGTTTATGTTCCGCTTCTGATTAGACTATGCCTACACCTGACGCATTTATATTTGCAATGAGCAAAATTATTATTAATTATTATTATTAATATTAATTAACAAAATATATCCCAATGGCAATGAAACTAAATAACATACATATGTATATTGCGAAACCAAAGAGATGGAAAATGTTATAAAGAGATACTTTTACATCGGTTGTAGAAACTAAAAATAATAATACTGCCATTTTTAAGGAAACAATACAAAAATATCACTCCTGATACGTCTCTATTTCTGTTGTTATGACAATATTTTTTCTGTGCGATACAGGGTTTAATTGATAGCACATGCTACAGGATTTGTATACATTGAATGTCATTTTCTATTGATTACCAGAGAGAGAGAGAGAGAGAATATGGTAAAAAATTTTTGGAGACTCGCTTTCGGATTTTGCATGTTCATTAGACTCCAAGGGAAATGAATTTTTGGGTTAAACCAATGAAAAATAACATAATTGAAGGAGTTCAAGCAGTGCTTTACCAGAATAGATGAGTAATAATATATATTTTCTACAAAGCAATGTACACATAAAAATAAAAAGGCATTGAAATCATAAAATATTTCATTAACTAGGATGCTGTTGATTATCGCAGCTGGATGCTCCCCTATTAGTAGCGACTATTTTATAAATTTCTATAAGATGACATATGATGTTTTCGCTCAAAACTACTTAAGGAAGTATTTTGGTCTTAGCCACCTTAACAAATTTTTCTCGAAACACGCCACACGATGTTGCTTAGTTTTAATGCTTTATACTTGCAGGACTGGGTTTTTGCCCAAACTGATTAGAACGCCGCTCTACTTATAGCTAAGTTAAACATAGATATGTAAATATGTGTGTACATACATATATATATACATATATAGTCCCTGGCCATATTATTAGACACACTATAGATTTTATCCAAAATCTCAATTAATAGCTATTTTAATCAATTTTTTTTTAAATTTTAATTAATTTTTGTGCAGAATATAAACTATTTCCTACTTTTTTATATAAATAAAACAACATATTTACTGAAAATAAATTTTTTTTTATTAATGTTTTCAATATTTTTGTTATTTTTGTTATTTTTTTCAAAATTTTATTGAGCCTCCTTTTGCTTTAATAAGAGCCTCAATTCTGCGCGGCATACTGTCAATGCAAGATTGGACTGTTTCCTGCATTTGTGGGTGATTCCATCCGAACCGGCAGAATGCGAAAACCGGACGGAAAGAAGTTTATACTTGTTTACGCTCTATTACCAATACTTTGACATTATGCATGTAGAGTGCAACATATCACAGCAAAAAATAAAGATTATAGAACCACAAAACAAATTTAATAAGCAAAACTTAGTTTCTGAAACGTTAAAAGTTAAAAATATTGCGTACAATCTAATAATTATAAAAAAAAAATCTACAGTGCGTCTAATAATATTTTTATTTTTTTTTTTGTAAGAAGGTGGAAAGCATTGAAAGCCTGAGTGTGGGACTTTAATCCACTAAAACCACCTCTGCCTCAAACCCCGGTTCTCCACGGTACCGCCGTTAGGCATTTCATCACAGGGGGGGTTTTCAGCCGTAGCTGCTTCTCTCTTAGTCTGCATGTCCGGAGGTGTAAGTGCGAATGCACGAAATTCTGTCTGTCTAATAATATGGCCAGGGACTGCATATGTATGTATATTCAATTCAGTTTTTTACATTAAATACACACTATACTTTTAGATATACATAGGTGCACGTTTGTACGACCCAGTCATGCACTTTATTTAGTGAGTTGCACAAACGGTCTAGTTTATTTTTTTCTTGTTCGGCCCCAGTTAATTGTCATTTTTTACGCGCTTTTCTCTTCTCTTCAATATTTTCTTTTATTTCCACTGGATATATTTTAACGTAACTGGTTGGCGTTTTCTTCTATTTGGGAGTATTTTTCCATGCGGCACTTTATACGATTTCAATGACACGATCAATTTTGACTTTAAGGTCTTAAATTTAGTGCGATAAGATGATACAAACAAAAATAGGCAAATGGGTAAATTCCACGGAAAAAAGCTAAATGAAAATTCAATTAACGGATCACTGTAATATACTGTTCACATGCATTCGCGGGTCTCTATGTAATATTTACTCTATAAACTGGACCCTTTGTTATATTTCATCTCCAAAATATATGTCATTACCTTAAAATATTGACATTAATAATGAACAGCAATGACGAGAATCCAGACTTCCTGGGTTGGAGCAATCATTAGTAATGATCGTGTAAGGTATGCATGGCAATACTTCATTATTACACCGCGGCTATTTAATGTGCAGATAAACTTTCCTTCATGGTAGTATTTTTCCTGATTAAAATGGGTTCCATTGATCGCAGTAATGTGTTGAATGTGCTTTTTCTTTTAATAAAACTAAATGTTAATATTTTCGTATCCAATGTTTTTTTGTCTAGTTTTGTCGTTCAAGACGTTCTTTTAATGAAAACGTTACGATTATAACAATACATCCCGTTTAACGCTGATTCATGGCAAAAATTGATAAAAAAAAACACTATGCCTCAAACACTCAATTAATACAGGCAAGTAATGACATTACTATTATTGATCGAATAACGTGCAAAACTAATGATGAATGCAATCTATCAGTAAAGACAATACCGGTAATGACATTAATATTATAATGGGCTTTAACACTCTACGGGCACATTAGGTTACCGAATACACGGACTCCTACCCCATTCGCCATTTTAGAACCATCAGTGTACAAATAACCATCAGTAGAGGAATATCAGGATTATCCCTAAAACTGTGGTTCGGAAGGACAACTTTAAAGGGGCTATAGAGATTTATTCTGTTCGGCATGAAGTTCGAGAAGCATACTGCTGGAGAGGATAGCAGCGAATTTTTTTTAAGGATCTTCGTATGTTCAGCTAGTTTGTTGGCGTCCATCTTCCCTTTAAGGATTCGTTCCACTGTTGTTGCCAGGTACTGCGATTGCTTTCGTATTTTTTTTTTATTCGTCGTTTACCGTTTCGAGCTCACTCATTTCGAGGTCTTTTCATTTCTTCAGCTAGTAAGTCGATGGGTAGCATTGAAGATACGACGAGAATAGCATCGTTTGAAACTGTGCGAAATCCACTGGCGACGCTAAGTGCGCTGAGACGGTGGACGGATTTAACTCCACGCACGTAAGTCTTAACTTTTGCGGCACTTGCCCATATTTCTGCTGCGTACATATTTATTGAACTGGCAGCCTTTTATTTTGTTTAGGGCTTCTTATATTGCTCATAAGCCTTGAGAGTGCACTGACAGCTTTCGACGATTTTTCGCATGCATATTGAAGGTGGTGTTTGAAATTTAGTCGCGCGTCGATAATTATTGTGATTATAATTACTTCAAGGTACTTAATAAAAGGTTGTGATATGGTTGGATGGACTTTCCTACTTGTAATAAGCACCGATTCAGTTTCATGATCGGCAAGTTGCAGACTAGCGTCAGCTAGCCAACGACGTACCATTTCAATTCTCTTTACAGTGGAGTACAACTTCTACTGTTCCACTCTTCTATGCTGTGGATTAATGTGTAGGTCCATCTCCCTTTGGTGGTACTATACTATCTATGTTGCCTTTTTGACTTCTAGATCGACAGGCGTGGGCGCCGTGGCTCAGTGGTTAGTGCGTTGGACTATGGAGCAAGGGGTTCGAGATCTAATCCCAGTCGGGGAACACCTAAAAGTTTTTCAGGGCCTCACCTCTTGCGTCTGACAAACATCCGAGAGTACACAATGGTCTTGAGAAAGCTGCTGCTATTTTCTTTTTCTTTTTATATAAGCCGACTGCTGTGTTGGCAATAATTTGTACCTTATACCTACAACACCTACAACCTAGGCCTGGAACTACCTTAGAACTATATAAGCCGGCCAGGCTAAATATACATAAATAAAAAAATAAATAAATAAAAAGGCCAGCTTGCCCTACAAGGGCTAGCCAGGGTTAAGAGGTATCGTTGCCGTTTTACATCATTAACATCTCGCCCCGATACCGACCTACTGAATCGGATCCTCAGTTGTCTGTGCTCCGCCTCGGTCGTAGTTGAGTCGCCTATCCACAGCTTTTCTGGCAACGTGGTAGATTAACGGCGTACCCGTTCTTTCTTGGACTAGACCTTGTCTATCGAAATAGAGGAACGCCTCTGAGGGGACAAAGCCGTTAAGGCGCACTCTCTCGTGGTACCTATCATTGGGGTAGTAAGCCCCAAAGATCAGGCTATCAGTCGAGTTCATTGCTCTTGCCATATGACCACGAATCAACTTCACCAGGAAATTTTCCATTACAGATAATGTACAGAAGTGGTTTGCTGATACCCAGCCTGCTCAACTTGTAGAAGAGCCCCTTCAATCATACGGTATCGAAGGCTTTCTCCAAGTCAACCAGGCAGGCACCCGTGCATTGATTCTTGCTTTTATTCCATTGGACATCCGATACCAGTTTAGACGCGGCATGTAGGGTATCAAGCCCGCCTTAAAACCGAATTGGTTGTCCGGAATTATATGTTTGTCCTCAACCCACTTATTCAGGGCTCTATGAATAACTTTCTCGAATACCTTGCTGATGTTGGAAGGAGACTTATCGACCGGAGATTTGCCGGATTGGAGGCATCTTTTCCCTTTTTGGGAATAGGCTGCACCACTGCTGTCTTCCAGTGCGCCGGATAATGTGCATTATTAAACAGGGTGGTGTATATGTCTACCGCTTCTAGAGGGAGGTGTCTGAGCACAATGTTCGGAATTCCGTCGATTCCCACGGATTTCTTACTCCTCAATGAGACGAAGATCGCTTGGAGTTCTACCTTCGATATGAACGGGGGGTGAACCCTGTCATTGGCGATGGCAATGTTTGCCATGTTCCCTTCATTGAACACGGTAAAACCAGTGTTCTCAGATCGCCATTCCTGCATATCATTTCGAAGGTGGAAGTTGTACACAAGGACGCGATTTTCCAGGCATGGTTCGGGTGAACGCTATTATTCATCTTGTACACTTCCTGGAAAGTCGTTCCTAAAGGCTCTACTTTCTCCTGCGGACCTTCTATCACTAAGAAGTCGTTATCTTAGATAGCGTTATCTGGATCTATGCCTGCTATTGTAAGTACTCGTTCGTTGTTCGTTGTTCGTTGTTCGGGGTAACTTAAGACACGGAAGGTCGTTGATGTTCTTTCTCCGAAACACCTTATTGATCTGCGGGAACATGCTTGGATTATTGGCTCTTATGGCGGAAATCTTCCCGTTCCAATGCGCATTAACCGTCATTCTCTTTGATCAATTTTTGGAGATTTTTGATCAACGACTTCAGTGTCCTAACCTCCGAGTTGTGTCTGTCAACAAATTGTCTGTAGAAGGTTTTCAATCTTGACAGGAGTTTACTTTTCTGTCGGTTTAGTGCGGCGGTTGTTGCGTTGTGGAATATGTCGGCGTTGTCAGTATGTTGATACCGAGGTATCGTACTGTCCATCGTTCGTTTGATTGTCTCGTCCAATTGTCTCAGATATCTGTCAATCTCCTCGTTTGACAGGTTCCTGTTGGACGGTGGGTAGAATGAGTTCGAGGAGAGTGCTCTCGTTAGTACTCGGGAGAAGCGTGTCCAGCGTGTCCTACTGTAATTGTAGGTGTGCGTTTGAACAATCTTTTCCAGTTCCGCAATTTCGTTGGGAATCGTTATTTCGGCACTAAGTCCGCAATGGTCATTGTCGTACACAAGAGTGTGTAAACAGTTTATAGTCTGTCGGTCCGTGTCGGTCAGTTGTAGCCGTACGTCGAACAGCATGAGATCAAGATAAGAGCCGCCTCTGGGAAAGGACGGAATGTCCGATGCTTTTACATCGAGTCTGAGCTCAACATTGTGCTGACCCCACCAATTGAGAAGTAGGTTCCCTCTGGGATTTGGCGTATTATTTTCCCAATCCCCATGCTTCGCGTTTAAATCTCCGGCCATGAGATAATAGTTCTCATCCGACTCCAGCCTTAGGATTTGAAAAAGTGATTCGAGTTCTGAAATAAATAAGGAAGGTTGAGTAGCTTCAGGTGCATGGATCGAGCCCCGACCCGACGCCATTTGGGCGTAGGTCAACTGGGGTATGACGGCTTGGGAGATTAGAGCGGGACCAGGTGAACGTTTCACCTCGATCTTCTGCTGACGAACCAGATTTACTTTCTTAATAAATTGGAACTTAGGGCAACCCCGATAGTTAGCGGTGTGCCCCGTGCACAGAGAGCACACGAGAGTTGCTCCTTTTCAACGGCACTATCCTTACCTAGAGCGCATTCTTTGCTGCAGCAATTAAATGGTACTGCACAGGTTCGCCAGTGTCTCGTCGTCCTCGTCCTCAGAATCTGACGTCGCTAACTTGCCAAAACTATTATTTTCGCCGGTGTACCGGCCTTCCCCACCGTCGGAGACGTATGGGTAATTTTCCTAGCTGCATTTTTGCTTCTGCAGGCAGCTTCACTGCAGAGCGTGTCAGAGACGGGCGCTTAACCAAGTTAGGAGTTGGCTTTACTTTCCACCTCCTTTTCACCGTACCCTCGCTGGCTATGACGGCTGAGTAGCCAGATGTTGAAGCCGTATTTTCGTCGGCAGTTGTCGGCATCTCCCGCTATCGGACCGTTGATTTGCGTCCATGGCGCGACACACTCACTTATAGTGGATTGGAAACTTTCCACTATTTACTGATTTATTTATTTATTAAATAAAAAAAATACTTGTAAATTGCTGGTATTGAACCAGAGTATGTTCGGTCACTAGTCACTGACGCTTCCACTGCGCCACTTAGGCTCTTGACACATCTTGTGTCTCGACCGGCACAGAAGGTATGTCGACTCTTTGGCACTGTTCCTGAGCCTACCGGCCTAGCCGGGCATTAAATGTTCGAGAGTTGGCACCACTTATTTGATACCAGTACACTGGCAACACTCATCTTGCAGTACCAATTGATGGCACTAGTTTTTTTGACAAGCACCGTAACCGTACTCAGTTACAGAGACAGTTTTGAGTTTTCTTCGGCATCGCTTTCTGCACGTCGTTAGTAGTCTTTTTTGGTTCTCGACTTTATAATCCAATAAATTCACGAATGGTTGTGAGAAGCTAGGCTTTGGGTCCCATCGATCTGTTGCGCCAAGTATTTATTTATTTTATTTAATTTTTTTTTTTATTAGTACTGCTTCGTACTTATTAGTACTACTACAATATCGTCCGCGTAGTCAATGATGTGTACTCCGCTCGGCTTCGGTATTCTCAGAATCCCATCGCACATTATGTTTCATAGCACTGGGCCAAGCACTGACCCTTGAGGGACTCTTTCGGTAATGTTACACTATTTTGGCCCTTCTTCTGTGTTGTAATCATGCGCAATGTCGCACACTTTTCTGAAGGAGAGCCCGTGGTTTTCTTCAGTATGTCGCTCGAGTCTTGCTCGTATGATTTTCTAAGAACTTTACCCATTGCGCCGAACATACACAACAGCCTGTATGATGACGGCTGGTCAGGTAGCTTGTTACCATTCAGAATTAGGACTGCATTTCCACTGTAGTGGGAATTCGCCTTGCACTAAGCATGTCGTATACAATCGAGTGAAGATTTCTGGCCTTATTTTGATCGCTTTTTTAAGAACCAAGTTCGGGATTCCGTCTATTCCTGGCACCTTGTTGGTCTTTACCTCTGCTGCAGCTTCTAGGATTTCCTCAGCTGGCTGTATTATCTTCGCTTCAGCTGACGTTTCTTGAAAAGGCATCGGGACTTCATCTTTCGTCGGAAATAGGGTGCTAACATGTTTTAGTTTTTTCATAACAATTTAATTCAAGTTTTGCAAAACTAGAGGAAAGTTTTGATCTCTCCTCAGATCACTCACCGGTAATCTTAACAATAAGTGACCAACTAATGAAAGTAGAAGGCGTGCCTAGATTAACTAACAGCAAAACCAACTGGAACGGCTTTAAAAATGATTACGAAGAAAATATTGTCACTAAAAACACCACTCGAAATAGAAGACGAACTCGATAAATTTATTGAATCTATTCAGTATGCCGCATGGAAAAATACTCCATTAAGGAGAAGAGTAGTCAAACGCAGCGAAGTTAATTATCCGCCCGATATAAAAGAACTCATTCGTGAAAAGAGAAGAGCACGTAAAGTATGGCAACAAACCCGTGCCCCCCAACATAAGACATACTCAAATTACTTAAGTAATAAACCAACCAGGAACTCCCACCAAAGAAGGCACAACGAATGGGGTGGAAAATAGACACATTAGACGAGGATTCTTTTACTTTCACCTTTAGAGAATCTACAATAAGGCCAGGAACAGCAAATGCTATGGCTGCCGAGATTACGAAACATGTACTGAGAGCATGCGATGCATCTATGGTCCGGAAAACGTCAACAAATCGCCGGCCACCAGTATATTGGTGGAGCCAAGAGATAGCAGAGCTACGCTGCAAGTACCATAAAGCTAGAAGACTGTTCCAGCGATCCAGAGGTTTGCCCTCTCACCAGAACTTGCAGGTGCAATACAAAGATAGGCGTAGAGACCTGAAATTAGCAATCCGGAGAAGCAAAAGTGACAACTTTAAAGACCTCTGTCAGCAAGCAGATGTAAATCCCTGGGGTACAGCCTATAAGGCAGTCATGGCAAAACTCAAAGGCACCACTAGGGCACCCTCGCCCTCATGCCTTTTGCTAATGCAAAAAATAGTGTCGGGCTTATTTCCGCCCCAGAGAACTGCAGAGCGTACAGCAGCACCTCAGGATTTACATGAAATCACAACCGTCACGCAAACGGAACTTTTGGAAGTGTGCAAACGGTTCGATGACAATAAGTCACCTGGATTGGATGGGATACCCAACAAGGCCCTTAAGTTAGCCATAAAAACAAACACGGAAGCATTTCAAGAAATGTATAATAAGTGTCTAACCGAAGGGGTCTTTCCAGACCAGTAGAAGAAGCAACGTCTGGTGCTGCTGCCCAAAGCGAAAAACCGCCAGATGAGCCCTCGTCATACCGTCCCATATGCCTGTTAGACACAATGGGTAAAATATTGGAGAAAATTATATGCAAACGGTTGGAGGTGGCAATATATGAAGCCGGTGGACTTTCAAACGAACAGTATGGATCTAGACAAGCCCGTTCTACAATCGATGCTATACGGAGGGTAACCACAATCCTGGAAAATGCTATCCAGGGCAGAAGATGGAGAGGAGGCGCAAAGAAATACGGTGTTGTAATAACACTGGACGTCAAAAATGCGTTCAATTCTGCAAACTGGGGACATATTTTGTACTCACTTAGAGAAATGATGGTGTACCAGGGTTCCTAATCAAAATAATAATCAATTATTTCGAGAAACGGTACCTGTTTTACGATACGACGGTACTAGGTCCTATCTTGTGGAACCTTATGTATGATAAGGTGCTGAGGCTTGAAATCCCCAACGAGGCAAAAATCATAGGCTTTGCCGATGACATCGCAATCGTAGTGACAGCAAAACACCTGGAAGAAATAGAGGACATTGGAAACGAATGTATCCGAAAAGTGAGACGGTGAATGACAGCAGTCGGTTTAGAACTCGCGGAACATAAAACGGAAGCAGTACTAGTAAGCAGCCGCAAGAAAAGAGAAGCAATCACCATCAGGGTAGGCAACCAAAATATAACGTCAAAACCGGTGATCAGATACCTATAGGTGTGATGATTGACGCTAGGCTAGCTTACAAGGAACACCTTGAAATAACGTGCGACAAAGCTGCTCGGGTGTGTACTGACTTATCCAGAATAATGACAATCATTGGAGGACCCAGACAACCAAGGAGACTAATTTTGTCAAGAGTGGCGCAGTCAATAATAATGTATGCGTCACCAATATGGGCAAAGGCAGTGAAAATTAAGTCCCACTCAAGAAGAGTTAATTCCGTCAACAGACTGTGCGCGCTGAGAGTATGTTGCACTTTTCGGACGGTATCCGATGATGCTATATGTGTTATTGCGGGAATGCTACCAGCGGATATCTTGGCTATTGAGCTACAGAGGACTTATGACGCCAAAATCCAGGAACCCCTTGCTCCAGTCAATGATATTAAGCTGGCAGAAAGACAGCGAAGCATGAGAACATGGCAGGAAAGATGGAATCAGTCAGCGAAGGGAAGATGGACCCATCGACTTATACCGGATATAGATAAATGGATGGACCGGCATCACGGAGAAGTGGATTTTTATCTCACCCAGTTCTTAACCGGACACGGCTGCTTCAGAGCTTATCTAAACAGGTTTGGGCTTGATGAATCTCCAAACTGCTCAAACTGTGGAGAGGCCAGAGAGGATGCAGAGCATGTACTCTTTCAGTGCCCACATTTTCGCTTGGAACGCAGAGGTCTTGAGGAAATAATTGGAGAAATACCAACTCCGGAGAACATCGTAAACCATATGCTGACATCGAACGCAGTATGGAATACTGTGAAACAAACAGCAGCGGTGATCATAAAGGAACTTCGGCGGCTGGAAAGGCTCAGGGAGAGCAACCAAACTCAAATGGAAGCCCCCTCAAGTGCTAACCAGCCCCGCGAAGTAATACTTAACGGTAGTTCCGCGGGGAGAGTGGTTGAAGTGTGAAGGGTGTGGGCTAGTACGTAGGCGTATTCCTGGCATCGAGTATTCAGGTCTGCGAATCGTGCATGCCAGTAGCCCGGGTTACTGGTATCTTTAGAAGATTACACATCCTTTGGCGCAACCAAAAAAAAAAAAAAAAAACTTAATGCTTAACCTATGTCTTTCGACGTATCCTAACTAAAACAATGAATTGTTTCTTATTTTTTTATTTATTTACTTCTAATTGAAACAAAGAAAATGATTGAAGGAAAAACTTTGTAAACGAACATTTTTTTTTTTTGTTTTATATAAAACTTAATTCTACCTTAAAATAAATCTTAAACTACTTAACTTACTTAAGCTAAAAACGTAATTAAATACGTTCTTTTTTTGTTAGCCGACTGCTGCTATTTTTTTTTTTTTTTTTTCATTTCAATTTTTTTATTTTTTTTTTTTTTTTTGTATAAGCCGACTGCTGTGTTGGCTATAAATATATAAATAAAACTTATGACTACAACACAAATCTAGACCTACAACTACCTTAGAACTATGTAAGCCGGCCAGGCTAGTTATAAACAAAATAAATAAAATGGCCAGTTTGCCCTACAAGGGCTAGCCAGGATTAAGAGGGATCGACGAGGGAGTTCCCTCTTCGTGAAGCCACCAAAACTTTGGTGCTGCCGTTTTACGTCTTTCATAACTCGCCCCGATGCCGACCTACTGAATCGGAGACGATCCTCAGTTGTCTGTGCTACGCCTCGGTCGTAGTTGAGTCGCCTATCCACAGCTTTTCTGGCGACGTGGTAGATTAACGGCGTACCCGTTCTTTCTTGTACCAGACCTTGTCTATCGAAATAGAGGAACGCCTCTGGGGGGACAAAGCCGTTAAGGCGCACTCTCTCGTGGTACCTATCATTGGGGTAGTAAGCCCCAAAGATCAGGCTATTGGTCGAGTTTGTCCACTCTGATCAGATTCGCCCTGTTATAGAGGACCTCATTGGAGTAGAATTTTTTGTACTCGGACTCTGGTGTTCTGTATAAATGAAGGCAAGCCCGAAGACAAGCCCTCTCAAACACCCGAATCCTTTCCATCAAGCTTGCTCAAACGTTGAACCACACCGGACAGCCATAGGTGAGCATTGGCCGTATGAGGGCCGTGTAGCAGATTACCTTCACCCTCGCATCGAGTTGGCTGCTATAAAACAGTCTCTTTGTGAGGGCAAAAGCAGCTCGGGCTCTGGCCAAAGCAGCATCTATATGTTTGTTAAAATATAGATACTGGTCTAGCCAGATCCCAAGGTACCTGACTACACTTCTACTCGCCAATGGGCGTCCGTTAGGTCCCACGATAGAGAACTTTCGCCAATTCTTTCTGGTGTCCCTTGAGGCCCCAGATAACGGCGTTCTGAACAGGATGGTTTCCGATTTCTGGAAGTTGATCTTTAACTTCCAGTCATCGCAATATCGCTGGATATTGTCGAAGTCACGTTGCAAGAGAGTTGCAATGACCTCGACCTTAGGACCTGACCTGTACGCAATCAAGTCGTCTGCGTACGCAATAGCATGGTCAAGAGAACCTATCAAATCACTTGTGTAAATATTGAACAGGATAGGCGAATTAACCGCACCCTGTTGCAGACCGTTTTTAATTTGAAACGTACCAGCAGAAGTCACGTTGCCATTTTTCACAACGAACTGTCTACTGGTGAGCATATTGCAGATAATGTACAGAAGCGGTTTGCTGATACCCAGCCTGCTCAACTTGTAGAAGAGCCCCTCCAACCATACGGTATCGAAGGCTTTCTCCAAGTCAACCAGGCAGGCACCCGTGCATTGATTCTTGCTTTTATTCCATTGGACGTCCGACACCAGTTTAGACGCGGCATGTAGGGTATCATGCCCCGCCTCAAAACCGAATTGGTTGTCCGGAATTATGTATTTGTCCTCAACCCACTTATTCAGGGCTCTATGAATAACTTTCTCGAATACCTTGCTGATGTTCGGAAGGAGACTTATCGACCGGAGATTTGCCGGATTGGAGGTGTCTTTTCCCCTTTTGGGAATGGGCTGCACCACTGCTGTCTTCCAATGCGCCGGATAATGTGCATTATTCAGCGCATTGTTGAACAGGGTGGTGTATATGTCTACCGCTTCTAGAGGGAGGTGTCTGAACACAATGTTCGGAATTCCGTCGATTCCCACGGATTTCTTAGTCCTCAGTGAGACGAAGATCGCTTGGAGTTCTACCTTCTATATGAACGGGGGGTGAACCCTGTCATTGGCGATGGCATTGTTTGCCATGTTCCCTTCATTGAACACGGTGAAACCAGTGTTCTCAGATCACCATTCCTGCATATCATTTCGAAGGTAGAAGTTGTGCACAAGGACGCGATTTTCCAGGTCATGGTTCGGGCGAACGCTATCATTCACCTTGTACACTTCCTGGAAAGTCGCTCCTATAGCCTCTACTTTCTCCTGCGGATCTTCTATCACAAAGAAGTCGTCATCCTCGACAGCGTTATCTGGATCTATGCCTGCTGTTGTAAGTATTCGTTCGTTGTTCGTTGTTCGGGGTATCTTAAGACACGGAAGGTCGTTGATGTTCTTTCTCCGAAACACCTTATTGATCTGCGGGAACATGCTTGGATTATTGGCTCTTATGGCCGAAATCTTCCCGTTCCAATGCGCATTAACCGTCATTCTATAGTTCTCTTTGATCAATTCTTGGAGATTTTTGATCAACGACTTCAGTGTCCTAACCTCCGAGTTGTGTCTGTCAGCAAACTGCCTGTACAAGGTTTTTAATCTCGACAGGAGTCTACTTTTCTGCCGGTGTAAGTCGTCGATTGTAGCGTTGCGGAATATGTCGGCGTTGTCAGTATGTTGATACCGAGGTATCGTACTGTCCATCGTTCGTTTGATTGTCTCGTCCAATTGTCTCAGATATCTGTCAATCTCCTCGTTTGACAGGTTCCTGTTGGACGGTGGGTAGAGCGAGTTCGAGGAGAGTGCTCTAGTCAGTACTCGGGAGAAGCGAGTCCAACACGTCCTACTGTAGTTGTAGGTGTGCGTTTGAACAAACTCTTCCAGTTCCGCAATCTCGTTGGGAATCGTTATTTCGGCACTAAGTCCGCAATGGTCACTATCGTACACAAAAGTGTGCAAACAGTTAATCGTTTGTCGGTCCGTGTCGGTCAGTTGTAGCCGTACGTCGAACAGCATAAGATCCAGATAAGAGCCGCCTCTGGGAAAGGACTGAATGTCCGATGCTTTCACATCGAGTCTAAACTCGACATTGTGCTGACCCCACCAATTAAATAGTAGGTTCCCTCTAGGATTTGGTGTATTATTTCCCCAATCCCCATGCTTCGCGTTTAAATCTCCGGCCATGAGATAGTAATTCTCCTCCGACTCCAGCCTTAGGCATCGGAAAAGTGATTCGAGCTCTGAAATAAATAAAGAAGGTTGAGTAGCTTCAGGTGCATAGACCGAGACCACGTACATCTTCTCTCCACTGTGGAGAGGGATGCACACGATGCACGCTTCCAGCACCTGGAACCTTCGCACTTCACCACTGTACACTGTCTTGTAACGTAGCTCTTTACGTACGAAGATCGCGACACCATCTCCTTGGGTGGAGTTGGGCCGGTCTCTTCTTATTATATTATATTTATTGTTCCTTAATTTATGTCTCTGAGTTAGCTTAGTTTCGCTAATCAGAAGCAAATCAGGATTTTTTTCGTCTAACAACCTAAAAAGTGAGTTCCTACGTTCTATCCTTATCAGTGAATTCACATTCACCGCAAGGATCTTTAAGGGAGTCTCCGCCGTGGTACCCATTACGAGGTGGAGGTGCGCTAGGCCCGGCAGAAGCGTGTAGATTTGGTCCACCCGCGTCGCCTGCTCTTGTATCTGACGTTGTAGCTGGCCCATCTGCCGTTGAAGTGAGAGCAAGATAGCCATCAGGTCAGTTTGAGCCTCAGGTGCTTTAGGCACTGACGCCTTTGGAGCAGCCTTTGGCAGTTATTTTTGCGTCTTGCCCTGACCCGACGCCATTTGGGCGTAGGTCAACTGGGGTGGAACGGCTTGGGAGATTAGAGCGGGACCAGGTGGACGTTTCACCTCGATCTTCTGCTGACGAACCAGATTTACTTTCTTTATGTACTGGAATTTAGGGCAACCCCGATAGTTAGCGGTGTGCCCCGTGTTCCTGCATAGAGCACACGAGAGTTGCTCCTTGTCAGCGGCCCTATCCTTACCTAGAGGGCAATCTTCTGCCTTGTGGTCTTTACTGCACTTGACACATCGAGGCTGCATGTCGCAGTTCGACGCGGCGTGCCCGAACCTCTGGCAGCGAACGCATTGTAAGATGCTTTCGCTCCTTCTTAATTTATCCCACCGTACAACCTGGTGGTCGAGAACTTTAATGCCTCTTAGACCATCCAGTTTGCTGCTGGGAGACAGCTGAACAAGGAAGAACGGTAACTTCCGGTTCTCCCTCTTCGCCTTTGCCGTGATAAAAGGCTTGACCCCTACGAAATCGAGGCCGTCGCACTTTTTATCCTTCAGCAACTTAAGGATCTCCTCCGGCTCGGTAGACGGTTCCAACCCCTTCAAAAGCACCGTTTGGAGCTTTTCCCCTTTCGGGGTGAAATAGAAGAACTCCGTCGTCGAGTCCCTCAGCAAGTTTTTAATTTTGCGATAATCGTCTAAGTTCTCGCATTGAATTGCGTGCCTATCGCTAGAAAATCTTAAAATAGTAAATCTATTGCCTATGGCCGACTTACATAGATCCTTTGTCTCTTTCACCTCCAATTTGTATGTGTTGATTGGTGGCACTCGTTGTTTTGTTGTCTTCTGTTGCTGTTGTTGATGCTGTTGTGTCTGCTGCTGCTGTTGTTGAAGTGACTGCTGCTGTTGTCTCTGCTGCTGCTGCTGCTGCTGTTTCTGCTGCTGTTGCTGTTGCTGTTTTGGCTGCTGCGCCTTCTGCTGCTGTAGCTTTGGCAGCTGTTGCTTTTGCTGCTGAGCTTGTGGGGTCTTTTGTTGTTGCTGCTTGGTTTGCTGCAGCTGTTGCCTTTGTTGTTGTTGTTGCTCTTTCAGCTGCTGGCGTTGCAGCTGTTCCTCCCGTTCTTTCTCTCTTCTAGCCATCTGTTTGGCTTTAATTTCCATTACCTTTTGCTGTAGGAGTTGTATGCTACAGCAAAGGTTTTCAAGTGTCTCATCCTCGTCTTCTGATTCCGAAGACGCTAATTTGGCGAAGGTGTTATTTTCACCCATATACCGCCCCTCCCCTCCGTCGGAGACGTATGGGTAATGTTCTTCCTGGTCGGACGATTCCAGCTGCATTTGTGTTTTCGTTGGCGCCCCCCCCTTTGCTTCTGCAGGCAGCTTCACTGCAGAGCGTGTCAGAGACGGGCGCTTTACCAGGTTGGGAGATGGCTTTAACTTCCTTCTCCTCTTCACCGTCCCTTCGGTTGCTACGACGGCTGAGTAGCCAGATGTGGAAGCCGTATTATCATCGGCTGATGTTTGTTTGTCCGCTTTTCCCGCTATCGGTATTGCGGACCGTTTGTTTGCGTCCATGGCGCCACACACTCACTTTCATTGTTTATTTGTTTACTTTTCACAGTTTATGTTTATTTATTCTTAAATAAAAAAAGTACTTTTAATGTCACTTGCCGGTATTGAACCAGCGTATGTTCGGTCACTGGTCACAATCACCTCCACTGCGCCACTGCGGCTCTTAAAAATCGTTGTACTTTACGTGTACTTAATAAAACCACTGAAACACTGCGAGAAGCCGAAACACGTCTTGCCACGCTGATGGTCTGTGAACGACTGTGTCTGGAGGAAACGTTTAAACCATTTGATGGTCAAATATTAATAGAGGATCACAGAAGTATGACAATGACAACTGACAGCTTTAGAATAAAAAGAGTGTCACTAACCGAACTTTACAAAGAAATAAAACAACTGAAAAATAACAAAGCCCCAGGTTTTGATTTAATAACCGGACAAATCCTTAAGCAATTACCACAAAAAGCACAAATGAAACTGCTGCATTTAATAAACGCTTCGCTTAGATTGCTACACGTTCCAGATGCGTATATTTTTCCTGCCGTTTTCTCTTCCTTAACTTTGGCGTGGACGAAGTTTTGCCACCATTCCGGGTCCTTGCTCATTTTAGACATAGTATTTCAATATATGCAAAATTAGAAAACATTTTAGTTGCCCACAATTAGGTCATGTGGCTTGACACGCTTTAGTCTTCTAGTAAGTCCGCTTATATCAGTGAGTTTCACTGCTTCTGGTTAAATGTGTTGTCTCAGCCTTTGGTCATGGACTCCTGCGTAATCTGCAATGGTTTCTGCTACTGTCTTCAGTTTAAGATCGCTATGAAGGTCTACGTTCCTAATATACTATGGCGCATTTGGTAATAGTAATATTTATTTAGCTTTGAGCTATTTTTTACAAAAGTTTTACAATTGTTCTTTATAACTAAATTACTAAATAATAACGCTATTATAATTTATTTTTATATAAGGAATTAATTATTTTTATATAAGGTCTTAATATTTCGTTCATTTTTTAATTCATTTGGTAAACTATTATATAATTTCAAACCTTTATACAGTAATATGTTTCGAGATCTATTATTAGAAAAAAAACCAAGTCTAAAATTGTCTCTATTTCTCAAATTGTATGCTTCAACATCTCTGCAGGATAAATGTAAAAAAAAAACCCTCGTGATATTTATATACATATATATATATCATTTTATTTGATTAAAAGAAAATACTTAAAAAGTGCGACTGATCTTGTCAACGATATTCTGATGACTCCTTGTTTGTTATATTATTTATTCAACTCAAGTTTGAGAGACTGTCTGGGGTGGAACTGGTGCGTGGTAGGTTCAATTCTATATCGTTCCTACATCTCCAACATATACTAATTGTCTTGTTAAATACTTTAGTGTAAGATTATTCTTCATTTTAAATACAAATAAAAGTACATTTATTAATATTCTTTGGTTTATTGTTAGCCATTTTAGAGTTTCTACCATCATTCTTATAGGAGTTAAAATATTGCTCATTAAGATACATCGCATTCCCCTATTTTGTAATTTTTGTAATCTTTCTTTAAATTCATTTTGACTGAGGAATACAATTGTTGAGCAGTATTCGAAATGGGGTTTTATCATGACATTATAAATTTTGATTGATGTATTAATTAAAAGTTTTTGTCGGATTCGTTTAAAAAAGCCTATTTTCTGAGATATACTTTTACAAATTTTGCTTAATGTTTATCAAATTCTAATCGATTACAACGCTCAAATTCGGCATTTATGATCAGAGCTTTGGTTTTATTTGTATTAAGTTTTAATTTATTCATCTTTAAATAGTTCGAAATATTTTCTAAATCGATGTTTATTTGATGAATTCATTCATCCACCGAACTTCCGGATACAAAAATTAATGCATCGTCAGCAAATAGTCTGATTTCGAAAGATTGAAGAACCTTTTCCATGTCGTTGATGTATATAACGAAAAGCAGCGTTCCAAGAACTGCTCCTTGGGGTACCCCTAGTCCTACCGTCAAAGTTTCTGAGATGTATTCTTCCAGTCGAGTTCGTTGTTGTCTGTTTGACAAATAACCTGCAAACCATTTCAGTTCCGTTTCTTGTATCCCATATTGCTTTTAGTTTTTCAATAAGGATTGGTTTAGGTACAGTTTCAAACGCCCTCTGAAGGTCCAAAAAAACCGCCACTATTACTTTATTGTCATGTACGTATGTTTTCCATTGTGTTACCACCAGATTTAATAGTGATTCACAACTGCGTTGATATCGGAATCCAGACTGATATTCAGAAAGAAGATTATTGTTTTCCATATACCTGGCCAACTGCTTGAATACCAATTTTTCAAGAATTTTGCTTTCGGTTATTAGCACATTTACTGGACGAAATTCTGATGGCTTATCAGTATTTTTAAGCTTTGCGATAGGTACCACTACAGCTTTTTTCCAACAATCGGGGAAAATTCCAAGATGAAGTGATTTATTTATAATCTGAAGAAATATTGGTCCAATGATTTCGAATGCTCTCAACAGCATTTTCGCCGATAGTAGGTTGAAGTTTTTTTTATTATTCATCTTCATCATTGTGTTTTTCAGCTCACTGATTTGTATTAATTCAAATTTAAAATGATTTTCGTTGATGTTTTCTATTCGATTTTGATATGCTTTGAATGGAATATTGTTGTTGATTTCTTTTACGCTAGCGATGAAGAATTTTTTTAGTGTGTTTGCTATAACTTTTTTATTTGTTATAATTGATCCATTATAATTAATTTTTTGAATTTGGTTTTTTTTCTTCGTTTAATACGAGGGATTTTATTGTCGTTCACATTGCTTTTTGATTGTCAGCTCCGTCCATCTTTCTTGTAATATTATTGTTTTTTGCTAATGTTATATCTATTGTGTATCTGTTTCTAATGCGTTTGTATGTATTCCAGGCATAACGGGTGTTTGTCCAGACAGCGATCCGATAGCTTTGAATTTTACTTTGTTTTAAGTTGGATAAATGTTGATTGAACCAGCCACTGCATTCGTTATTATCCCTGAATGTTCTTCTAATTACCATCTTTTCCACAGCTTTGTTTATCTCATAACAAAAATCTTTCACCGTTTCGTTAAAATTAGTATTATAATTTGTCATAGTAGTCGTAAGGTTTGTCCTGTTTAACAATTCATTTTGGAAGGTTTCTTCATTAAAAGCTTTGGTTTTATAATATGTTTTCTTACCATTTATCCGATTAATTGATCTTACTTTAATTTTTACTTCAATAGACTCGTGGTCACTTATCTTATAGTCGGTGTTTGTGTTACATTTTACGTCCATAAAGTTTGCTACAACACAATCGATTAATGTCGATGAAGTGATTGTTATTCTTGTTGGCTCACTCACAATTTGTTGAAATGAGCTGTCTATTATGGTTTGTGCGATTCTTTCCTGATATATATCATTTTCTTACCAATCAATGTTGAAGTCTCCCATTATCACTACATCCTTGAATAAACAGGATAATTCATCTAATCTTGATTTGAAAAATTCACAAAACACATGCTCTGGAGATCTGTAAATTCCAACCAGAATAAGATTTTTATTATCTAATGTGACTTTTATTGCCAACCACCAAATCATTTTCCCGATTGCAATTTCATTCAGGATTTCTATTTCCTATTCCGGTTTTATATAAAAAAGTATTCCACCGGTATGATTGGAGATACTATTACACCTGACTGTTTGATAGTTTTTTTGTCAAATTTCGCTATCTTTTATGTTTTTAGTTACATGTGTTTCCGTTAAGCAAATAAAGTCGAAGTCTTCTTCCAGAGATAGTATTTCTAAATTTATTATATTGCCTCTTCCTCCAATGTTTAGGTACAGACACCTTAACTGATTCTTTAATTGTTAATATTCAATTCGTTCTGTTTCAATCCGCAATTTTCTTTGAAGTGTGACACAACAATTGTGTCTACTTAAAGTCGTAAATTTTCTTTTACTCTTGAGCAATTGATACATTTAAGGGTTGAACTTTGGCATTCCCTGAATGGATGCCCTGATATGCTGCATTTTGCACACACTTGACAGACTTCTTTACAATTATTTGATGTGTGGTTAAATCGCCAGCATTTAAAGCAACGTAACATATTCAAACTCTCATATACTGGACATCTATCTCATTCAATGTTTATCTTCTTCTCTTTTATTATGTTTTGAAACCCTCTACCATCAATTTCAATTAGCGCGTTAAAGGTTTGCGGGTTCTTAAAAGACTTATACACTTTAATACATTTAATATCAGTGGATTCTACGATATTTTGATTTTTTATTGCATTAATAATCTCCTTCCAAATTTTCACTCATGCCAGTTATTAACACTTTTGGTTTACGTATTGTAGGGAGTTGAATTTCATATTTCTCACTTATTTTCTCTTTCATTTTAGCTACCTCACGATCTTTGTTGTTTTTGCAACGAATTGCAACTCCACCACTTCGCCTGTCCAACATACCACTCACCCCTACACTCAAGGACGATGGTTTAATACTCTCTTTGATTCATTTCTTTGTTATGTTACTTTCTTGCTTTGTTTTTGGTTTCAGTATAACAGATGCACATTCTTTACTTGACCTGCTGCTGCTGCTGCATATGTCAATGCGCCCATCTCATTTTGTTTTATTTCTTTCATTATATCTGTTCTTATTTCTTTCACGCTTTTTATGACCATATCACTCTTTTTAGCAAAACTCTAAACATTATCGAATATTTTTTCACTCCGTGGTTTGAAGCTTTCGCTGATCTCATTTTTTTAATTTCCACTACAGTTCTTTCGCACGTCTCTTGAGCGGTTCTCATCGCTTTCAATCTGTCAGTGTACCGTGCTTCGATTGCTTCGAGTAGGTTTTTAATTTCTGTTCTGTTTTTATTCTTTAAGACAGTTACCATTTTTTTTGACAACCTCTTGCATTTCTTTTAGCACCATATCCACGTTGTGAATGTACAAAATACAATCCTTACATATGAATTTTATCATCTCAACGGTGCCTAGAATATTACTATGTAGTGTACTGATCTAGACCGCTACATTTTACGGCGCTATGGTAGATTTTTCCGCGCATACCCGCACATCTTATACCAGATTCTCCACGAATGGAGCCTTTACATTTAACACACTCTGGCATTTAGTAAATTAAATAGTTCAATTCCTTATTCTCTTTGACTAAAGCTGATATGTCCCGATGGATGGAATGTTTTTAGCGAACTTATTTTACCTTAGTTATTTACTCTATATAAAAAAAACACTTGGCGACGTTAACACTTCCAACATGTGATCCAACCAGCTTTATGCATTTACTATGCATTTTAAAACCTTGAATTGTATCGATATTATTTTGAGTCGTACATCCCCATACATGATTTCCGTACGTCCATACAGGTCTTACTGTTTTCTATGCAATAACAGTTTATTATGTATAGATAAGCGTGATCTTCTACCAATAAGCCAGTACCTTTTTCTTAATTTAATGTTCAGTTCTTTTCTTTTCTTCTTCATTTAAGTTTGGCATGTAGGATTCCTCGAGAAAGCTTCTCAAATAACAAATTGCCCTTCGGACACGGCATTAAACAGTAGGCCCCTTCCATTCGTGTAAAGAATGTAACACGCACAACACGAATGGTTGTGAGAAGCTAGGCCCTGGGTCCCATCGACCTGTAGCGCCAAGTATTTATTTTTTTTTTTTTTATGTAGGATTCCTAGAGACTTGACTGATTGTAATCGGAAACCGTTGAATATTTTTATTGGTGAAATTGACATGTACTGATTTAGTGCTGTTGAGATTTATGCGCCAGTTCTTGGTTGAGTTGACTACAGTATCTACAGCATTTTGAAGGATCCTGGTTAACTCTACTTCGATTTTTTTTATTTGAAAGCATTACTATGCCATCGATGAATGTTGCTATTGTACTGCTTGCAGGGACTGGTAGGTCACTCGTAAAGGGTAGATATAATATTGGACCTAATTTACTTCCTTGCGGTACAAGCATCTTCTTGCTTGATACGAAAGTATCTTTTCGTGAGATATGACTCCAGTAGTATCGTATATTCTTTGGGAAGAAGTAATCTAAGTTTGTATAGCGAACCTGTATGTCATACTTTATCGAACGCTTGAGCAACGTCTAAGAATATGGCTGAGCATACCATTTTATCTTCCATAGCTTTCTCAATAACGTTGGTTATTCTATGAACCTGCTCAATAGTTGAGTGTTTTTTTTCTGAAACCAAACTGGTGAGTTGGTATCATGTTTTCATTTTCAATAATCGGACTTAGCCTCTTGATGAAAATCTTTTAAAATATTTTCGACGTGATGGGTAGCAAAAAAAAGGGGTCTATAAGAAGATACTTCATGAGAATCCTTTTCTGGCTTTGGAATCATAATTATTTCAACGACTTTCCAATAACAAGGAACATGAGTCTCAAACAAGCGTTCATAATAGCGATCAGATCATAATCAGGGAATTTTTTCGGTTTTAGTTCTTTCCGAATAATAACTTCGTTTTCATTTTCTGCGACTGGATAGAGTACTTCTTTGTACTCCTATTGGATAATTTGCTTCATTTGGGCTTTCATTACTCTTGTCATGTGCTTGGCAAATAACTCTGCCTTTTCTAAATTGTTTTGATCGCAAGTACTATTAGCTATATTAATAGGTGGGATTTGCTGTATATGAGGGATAATAAGCTCTGCTTGGTTTTGATGTTTATTGCTGGTGCTTGGAATTTGTCTGTGAACATTTTTTCTTCATCACAGTGTTTTATAGAGCTTTTGATGATTATTTCACTACCTCCCATTGCATTGTTATAAGGGTGATTTGTTCAATATGTAACATAATTTTTGAATTTAATGAAGGATTCGTTTGTGCCTGTAATTCGTCTTTTTGATTTAACAGACCATTTGCGTTCCATAGCGTTATTTTTGGTGACTTAGTCACTGATATTGTATTGGATATACATATTTTTTTTTAGATGTATTTCAACACTATCTAATCTTTTTTTCAGTGAAGTAAAAAGATGTTTATTATTTTCTAGAATTTGTTTGTCTCCACTTTCTTTTCTGTATCTATGTATATACTTATATCTATCTTTTTGTATATTTGATGTATTTATATTTTTTGTTACTTGCGTACACACACTATAGTTTCTCTATGCTTGCGTATAATTAAGTTTCTTGGCAGGAATATTTATATTACAGCTGATCGACAAGTTGTCTTACTTTAATTTCTTACTTATTTCATTGTTTCTTATTTTTTGCAGTTCCTTTGCAACTAAACAACTAGGGTGGGTAACTAGTAGGGAGTTCTTCGTTACAGTTGCAGCATTAAGGTAACTGCTCTGTGGTTTTCTTGCATTCGGACGCACCATGATTACCTGCACATTTAACGCACCTTGGTGGTCTAGAGTAATAGTTTTTTACATGTCCAAAGGCTTGGCAAAATTTACATTGTGAAATAAGTTTAGAGACTTTAATTGGTTCAATTCCACCAATTGCATTCAATATTTTTGTTATATTCTCCGCTGCCTCAAAGCTTAAAAGAAACATATTGAGTAGTTCTTTAGAGTTAAATTTTAATTTATTAACAGCACTTATCGCTTTTAAACCCTCTCGTTGTAAATCTGCGCCAATAAGTTCTGATTTACATGAGTGATGAAGATTCTTTAGCATAACTTTAATTTGTCTGGTCTGCTCATCTTCATATGAGTGTCATGAGGTATTTGACTCGGTGACTGTTAATATTCTTGCTCTTGTAAATTTACCTTTTATGCTTTTTTTTTTTTAACAAGGAATAAATATTTGGATAAGTAGATACATTTGTCATCATTATGGGTGGGTGAATGTAGTCCCTTATCCGAGACTGCTTCAGTTTTTGTTGTGGAGCTATTTTTGGTGAAGACAGCGTCTTCCTTTTTTTGTTTGGAGTGCTTTTCTTTTTGTCCCAATTTAGTGGGACAATTCTTCGTCATCGGTCTGAAAATCTCTCAACTTGTTTTTGAATGATTTCCTCTGATGGTTTTTCATTAACATTTTTTTTTGCTTGTTTGAGTTTTGTATTTTCTTTTTAAAGCTAAGAACAAATTAGCTCTAATTCCTGAATTCATTCTTGCAATCCAGCATTATTTTTCTCTGATTTATTAATGTTTTGTTTTGGTTGGCCTTTGATTTTATGTAGTTGTTGATCAAGGAGTTCAAGGTTCGAATCCCAGTCAGACCACCTAAAAGTTTTTCACGGACCCACCTCTCGCGAGTGTCTGACAAACATCCGAGAGTACAACTGTCCTGAGAAAGCTTCTCAAAAAACAAATTGCCCTTCGGACACGGCATTAAACAGTAGGCCTCTTCCAATTGTGTAGAGAATATAACACGCTCAAAGCGGGTCCCATCGACCTTTTGCGCCAAGTATTTATTTAATTATTTATTTGATCATTTTGATCATTTGATAATAAACCTCCACCTGGCGGAGGAGTTCGATCGATTCCCATTTTTATTAGTACAAAAAAGTAAAAAAAGTAGAAAAAACAGATATATAAAATAAAATTACTTTAATAGCAATAAAGGGTTGCGGTATCTCTGATTTGGCTTTATTATTTAAAAAACGGCGTAGGAAGCTTTGACAGGTCCGGTTGTTGTCATCACTAACACTGATCAAAGCTAACTTTTATGGAACTTAATAGGTTGTAAGCTTGTGACATACCGTTTGCTTTTCTTCTGTTGCATTTGCTGTCACCTCTTAGCTCAGCAGAAATAAAACACAGAATAACTCTTGCTAATTGCTGTTTCTTTGGGTTGAGAATGCAATTAGTAGTTGTAGTACAGCCCTATCCCGAAGAACTAAGGAGATTCTATATAAGACCTTGATCATCCCTGTTCTGCTTTATGGCTCTGAAGCGTGGAATCTATCTAAAGGAGAAGAACTTTAGAGGAGAAGATTCAATGCTGAACTTTACGATCTGTACAGCAACATCGACATCGCATTGGTCATTTAAGATGGCTAGGACATGTAGAGCGAATGGACACCAACGTTCCGGTCCGAAGAGTCTTCGATGCCATCCCGGAGATAAATAATCTAAGTAGATAATTATGAGTTAACATATATGTACATATATATTCTTTTAAATTTTTTTTCTTGCACTCAAACACAACAAACAAACACATGTTTCCAATCAAAATTATAGTATCGTTAAACTTTCTTGCACAAACTTATTTCACCCCGAGAAAAGGGCAGTGTACGAAAATGATGTGCCTTCAATAGATACTTCCAGTAATGCTGTCCTTCAGAAAAATGTTTGATAATGGAACTTGGCACAGGACCCTGGAGTAATTTCATTCCTAGAATAACCCTTTGTTTCTCAACCTATGTAAATATGAGTTTAAAGACAGCAATGTAGAGGGTACAAAAGTTACCGGAAGTATTTTTATTTTATAACAATCTAGACTACATACATTGATTCTTTACTTAGTCCATGCCTCAGCGCCATAGAATAGGAATATGATAATTAGGGCTTTGTATAGATTTACTTAAGTTTTTTCGAGACAGCTTCGTCTTTTTTCCCCACTTGCAATGTTTGGTAATGTTACTCTTCGATTCATCTTAGTGCGGGTGTCATTGTCAAGTCTAAATATCTCAAAGTTGTTTGGTGAATCAGTGATTGAGTTGATTGTACCAAAACATCACTTAAGAACATAATTCTTGGTAGAAGAATGAATGAAGAAGAAGAAAGTTTCATTTCTGACATATTTTTAATTTATTCCGACCGTGTAATTGTCTGTGGAGTAAAAGAGGAGGTAGGAGCGCTCCCTACGTTTCCCATCATACATTGTCTTAATTTTTCGCTGATCGTCGGAGAGTTAACACTGGAGAGTTGGAAGATAGAGTGCAAAGACGATTGAATCCGTAATGCACATGCTGGTTATTTCCTATTGTTGAATTTGTTAATAAAATGTGTTATTTCTAATTATATATACAAGAAGAAAATAATTCAATATATGAATATTATGCCATTTTAGCGATGATAATCTATTCACTATAAGCAATTGTTTTTCTTCTAGTGCCTTTTTTATAACATTAGTTATTCGATGCACTTTGTTTGTTGTTGAGTGTTTGTTTCTAAACTTTACTTGATGGGTGGGAATAAGCCCTCTTTGCTCTATGAATTGATCTAATCTTTTAAAAAGTAGTAGCTAATGAATACTTGTGCTGATCTCGCAGAGCGAAACACAGAAAAAGACGTGTTCATCTACTCTATCATAGAATTCAAGACTTTTGTCTGCCACGATAGGTGAAAATGGTTTTAAAACAAAAAAAAGTTTTACCTTTTCATTTGGGTCGCCGATCCATTTCCTATCAGATGTTTTTAGCGGGGGATCTTACGTTTTAGGTCTCTTTAAATGTTTGACAGCCTTATAAAAAGAGTCGCCCGTGTCAGTAGTTAAGTTGCAAAGATAGTTGGTTAGAGATCTATTTATTTTCTTTTCGTCAATATTTTTTTTAAGTTTGTTGTTTAGTCTATTAAATTTAGCTTTGTCACCGGAATATCTTGTTATTTGGCATTTTCTCTTCTCTTTTCTAATATTAGTTCCCTCATTTCTGTGGAATATTTTACCGGAGCTTGTTTTTTTGTTAATAAGTCGGTGTATTTCATTCTGCTGGCTGTTTTATTTCGGCAACGAATTGCTCCACTTCGATGTCAATATGGTTTGTTGTGACCAGTGGAGATGTAGGGTTACTGACATAACGATGATCGCTAGGATTACGGATGTATAATCTGACGAGAAATCATCCCTACCTTAAAAATTGGCTTATTTTCTATCGATTCCTTTCGGTATATAAGATGAGATACCAACAACATCTGGTATTTTCGCTGGATGAGTTAGCCCATTAGTAGGCGATGCAGTCGAAATAAAATTGCAGTTAAAAATTTTGCCCTGATTTGTAAAGCTTCCTGCCTTTTCTCATTTTTAATCTTGATCCCCAGTAGGTGTGTTTGGCATTGAAGTCGATTTCAATGACACATTTGTTGCCTAGAATTTGAAAGAAGTCATTAAGATCTTCCTCTGTAGGCGAGTGCTTGGGTGGCCAGTAAATGAGAGCAAATTTAAATTTCTTGCTTCTAGTTAAAATATTTATTGTCACTAATTGTATGGTATATTTTGCTGTTTTTGGGAATATACTTTTTAAAATTACACTACTACCTCCCCTAGCACTGTCAGCTGGATGCGGCATTCCAATCTTTGTCCTCTTTTTAAAGTGAGTCTCAGAGATAAGGCCAACATCATTGTCTTGCTTAGAAATACCTGAAATTCAGATATACATACATATGTTGGAGTAGACCGTTTGGATTCCAGGTTGTAACTGTCAGATTTTTCATCATTATTATTTTGTGAGTTTTTTTGCTGTCCAAACTTCTTTGCTCAGTGGCTTAATTATATTATCTTAAAAATCCAAACTTTGGATTATAGTAAAAAACATTCCCCTTACTGATGTTTCTTTTTCTTTACGTCTATTTTTCACAATTTTGGAATACAATTTTTTATTCATGATTAGTGTGTTTGTTTCGGCAGCAACTGGTATTTTGTTTACTTTATTGTTTTAAACATTTACTTTTTGCTTGCTTTTATTTTTGAATGTATTTTGTTGTTGATTGGTAGTAATTCTGTTTTTCCTTTCTTGATATTCTTTTACAAACGGACAACTTCTGTCATTAGCTGGGTGGTTTCCATGACATTTTCAATCCTTTAGTGGGCAGTTATTTGTTGGGTGCTTTCTTCGCATTCAAAGCATGCAATTTCTCTTTCACAATAGTCTTGCGTATGTCTGAAGGCTTGACATCGTTTGCATTGAGGTATTAAATTAGACTTGTTCGAAGTATGCATATCTTAACTATAATACCCATTATTGATTTAATACCTTTTCGATATCTTCTTGGTTGTGAAAAGAGAGCATAAAAATAGGTAATTTTATATTCCTGGTCGTTGGTTCCCCTTCATTACCTTTTGTTCTTTCTTTTTAAATTAAGTTTTTGTTTCCAAAATTCTGAATTTTTTATGAGTCAAGTCTTCAATAATATCATGTTCATCAAACAAACAGTGAAGACCTCTGGCGACTACTCCTAATGGCCTAGTAGCCTTATTTTCATATGAGTGCCATTGTACTTTCGTTTTCGTTAGCTAATCAGTGATTGGCCTGTAAGTGTCACTGTCGTCGACATTTATTCTTCAATTATTGTTCCTATATGATGTGAGCTAGCATGTTTTCTTTGTTTTTTTTTAACCTAGTGGGCGCTGTGATTCAAGTGGTTAGTGCGTTGGACTGCGAAGTAAAGGGTTTCAGGTTCGAGTCCCACCCAATACACCTAAAAGTTTTTCACGGCCCCACCTCTCGCGAGCGTTTGACAAGCATCCGAGAGTACAACTGTCCCGAGGAAGGTTCTCAATTAACAAATTGCCCTTCGGACATGGCATTAAACAGTAGGCCCGTTCCATTCGCGTAAGGAATATAACCCGCACAACTCGAATGGTTGTGAGAAACTAGGTCCTGGGTCCCGGGTCCCAGAGACCCGTTGCGATAATTTTTGTTTTTTTTTATTCTTTTTGCTATTTCATCTCTCTACTCCAGAGATCATTATTGGTGGTGATAATGGCTGTCTTTCTAAGCCAATGCTTCTCTTTTCAAGTCTTTTACCATTCGTCTTAGCTTGTGGATCTGCGTGTTTTCCAGCCACTTTAACGCAACGTCCCCGCATCGCACGCATTGTTTGAAGATCAAACTAGTTTGATTTTGCCGCAATATTCCGGAGTACAAAAGCGAAATGTGTAAAATTTGGATTACCAAAAACGGACGATAAAATAAATATTGTCTAAAATAAATATAGTGATTGTTCTATTTGTTACCTTAATGTAAAAAAAGCCTTTCTCCAACAGAGATAGGTCTCTGAAAGTGATGATAACAAGTATTTTGTATGCATAATTTTTAAAACACAGTCGAATGTTTTATCGCAACCTGCGTGAACACATGTATCGTGTTGTAATTGAACACTCCCGCATTCGCCGCAAATAAATGCTATGCGTGCGGGGACCGCATCGCATGCAATACTCGTGCCCGTGCTTATGCTGGAGACAGCATAACAAAATTTCTCGCAGATGTTTCACGACTTTCTTCCGCCTTTTCGTTGGACTTGCAGAGATATCGGAAAATGGTTCAGGAAATAGAACAACAATGCGTTAATTCTAATAATCTAATCTTTAATTTAACTAATATTTATTTAAACTAAGCAACTGTAACTCCAAACTATCTCTAAACAAGTGAAAAATGTGCTTTTCCTTGTGACGGCTGATAGAAGAATGTTGACAGTTTTTACATCCAGAGGCGATGTGAAGACTGTCTATTGCGGGTCTGTCTGCAGAGGATGTGTGTGTGGTGGAATCGCCACAGGACTCCTCTTTTTTAGGATAAAGTGAAGCGAACCGTAGGCTTGCTTATTCTTCCTGCTTCCTTGGTGACAACTGCGACATTCAATGCTGAATTTATTGAAGAAGACATGGGCACAGAGGGTGGCGTCACTGTAGTTAGGTCTGCAAGCTGGAAGGCTGGTTTTAGGCGCTGAATGAACACGTATGCGTCCTTAGTCGGCATGGCCAGTTTACAGGTATGTGGCTGGCGGTCCAGGACTGGATATGGCCCAGCGTAAGAAGGCTGTAATGGTCGCTGTATTGCGTCAATCCGCACGTACACGTGTGAAGCAGTGATTTGCTTCTACTGATGTGTCGCAAAAGTAGGTGATGTTCTCTGAAGCGCCTCATTCATCTCTTAAAGAAATGCGATTGTTTTGACCTTCTGCCAAAAGGACTCCTGGGACTCGGGGAGAAGCTTGGTACTCGACTCGTTCACCATAGAAAAAAAAACAACGTCTGGTGCTGCTGCCGAAAGGAAAAAAACCACCAGATGAGCCCGTCCCATATGCCTGTTAGACACAATGCGTACAAATACTGGAAAAAAGTGGGACTTTCAAACGAGCATTACGGATTAAGACAAGGCCGTTCTATAATCGATGCTATATGGAGGGTACCCACAATTTTGGAAGATGCTTTCCAAGGCAGGAGATGGAGAGGAGGGGCAAAGAAGTACGGTGCTATAATAACATGGATATAAAAAATGAGTTCAATCCTGCTAATAATATTAAATTATTTCGAGAAACGGTACCTGTTTTACGATACCGACGATGGGGTAAGACAGTAACACATATCCGGCGGAATACAACAAAGATCGGTACTAGGTCCTATCTTGTGGAATCTTATGTATGATAGGATGCTGAGGCTTGAAATCCCCAACGAGGCGAAAATCATAGGCTTTGCCGATGACATCGCAATTGTAGTGACATCGTTGGCCGTAGGGTTTTCGGCGTGATCGTTTTAGATGGAGTACTTGGAGTGAGTGAACTGCTTTTATAGTTTTGTTAAAGAAGCAATAAATTTTTTCAATTCAATTTAATTCTTCAATTTTTAAGACCGAATCAATCAAGTAGAGGTTAGAAAAATTACTCGTTCATTTCAATCAATTATTCAATCGTTTTTTGATAGAAACGGAGATACTGCATCTATCCCATACTGCAATCAGTTATTCAATCCTCATTCTCTATGTCACTATTCGTATTGGATTAGTTTGGTTCTTTTATTCGTTCATACATTCGTTTGTGAACGCAAATTCTTTTTCATTCAATTTCAATTAATACTTTTGTTTCGTTTGTTCATACCTGTGTAAGATTAATATTGGCTGACCGAATAAATCAGGATCGATACAGGTCTAGTTTCAACCTTGGGTTAATTCTGCATATGCTATATGAAGCATGTTATCTAAGTGAGCAACCGAACCGTTACTATTCCTTAGTCCTTAACTACCCGAAGTTTCTGGTAGATAGTGGTAAATCGATGCATTTATTTTAGTAATGTTCTCACTTGTACTGAGTCTGTTTATCAAAAGGCCAGTAAAAAAAAATTTTTTTGCTGAGTTGCTAGTTCTATTGCGTTCAACTTAGCTGTGTTTCCTCTACACCCTTAAACACACTCTTCAAAAATTCTTTACTGAACTCCAATAGCAGTTGTCAAATAATTGTAAACGAAAATCCCATCATGTCTGCATACTAATATCAAAAGTAAAATATATAATGGCTGATTTAAGTAAAAATCGCATGAATTTGGCAGCCATCAAAAGAGTTGATCCCTATGCTAAAGACATCGTTGATTCAACAGCACATGTGGCATTCTACACATTTAATTCCGATGAAAACGAATGGGAAAAAACAGATGTAGAAGGAGCCTTCTTTATATATAGTAGGAATGCGGAACCATTTCATAGTATTTTCATAAATAATCGGCTAAATACAACGTCGTTCGTGGAACCAATAACTGGTCAACTGGAAATCCAATCGCAGCCACCATTTCTCTTATATCGCAATGAGAGATCAAGGATCAGAGGGTTTTGGTTTTATAACAGTCTAGAGTGCGATCGCATTGGTGACCTCGTGTGTAGTTTAATTCAGGATTGTGTTGTGAAACAAAAGACATCGGGGACCTCCAATTCACAAAGCGTCAATATTTTTAATATGCTCAGTAGAGCACAACAAGATTTTCAAAGTAGTGTGAATGCTGGAGGTAATCAATCTGATCTTGGTTCTCGTAACGTAATGAATTTTTTCGCAGCTGCTAAGCCTACACCTTCCTCGGATCTACCACTTTTTAGACGCCTTTTATCAAATACTTTGTCCGTCGAACAATTAGAGAAGCAACAAGTTAAAACTCCTTTAAATGAAACATTGCACCAACAACTATCCAAAGGAGAATCGGAAATTTCAAGAGTGAATGTGGTGAAAGTGTCGGAACAACCAAAATGTGATTTGGAAATGTCTCCCCTTGCAAAGTTCTTTAACATACAAAATATTTTAAAGCCATCAACACTAATAAATCCTTGTGAACAGCAAAGAGACCAATCCCATCAAGCAGAACAACCATCTGGTCCAAAACCAGCTTTGATGCCTCCAACAATGTTTGAAAATACTCTGAAATTGGATAAAACTAGTGTTAATACAGGTGCACAAAGTGTAACCTGTAATTCAACAAAACCATTAACGCAGTCACAGCTTGTTAAAACTATTTGTTATTTAATAAAGAACGATTCTGAATTTGTACGAAAAATCCATGAAGCCTATGTAAAACAATTCTCTGAAATGCCTAACGATATGATGGATGATTGAAAAAAAAGTAGGATGATCCTTCAATAGAAATGTTTTATAATTTGTATTCGTAAAAGTATTTGTTGGCATACAATTTCTTGCAAGTTTTATTTACACTTTAAATGCCTCAAATGTAAATCATATGAATAAAGTCTAGTGCAAAAGTTAATGCATGTGGAATTGATTTAACAAAATTTATTTGTGAATATACGCTTTATAAATACAAAATACTTGTATGTTTTGCATCATCTTTAAATCGCTGCTCTTTGAAAGAAACATGGTTAGTACATTGGCGTTAAATTGTCGGGACAGTACCTCAAAATCATTACTAATATATTTGTTTCACTACTTAAATTTAAATTCGTTAATCTACAATACTATTTATTTAATACATGTGTATTTATTTATCTATAATTATGAACTTATTTCATTTAAAGATGTATCTTCTTGGGGGGGGGTTCCAAAATAGGAAATTCGCAAAATAATTTTTTTTAGTGTAAAAAGGCATAAAAACAATAAACAAAAAAAAATTTGAGAGGAGATTAATATTACTATAAAAAGAAAAAATGTTTTTCCTAATTTATGTTGCTATTTTGCTATAAACAATTTAAAAACCAATTAACTATAATGCAATGAGCAATAAAAGAATAAGTGTTTTTTTTTTTTTTTTCAAAATAAAACATTCGATCCAAAGGAATTTTCGTATCTTCGAACCACACGCACGCCTTTTTTTTGATAAATACGAGGATTTCATACACCTGGATTCACCGATTGTTTTGTTGGTATATTTTCATCGTTATTTTATGTCGAATTAAATTTGGATGATTTTTGGTAATTTTTTCCAGCCAACAGTGGGTAAGTGACGCGCTTCGCGCGATTCATTTATTTAAACTTCACTTTCCGGAGTGGTTTAGACGCTCACGCGACTAAGTCGCTCCGCTAAGGGTATGTCAACAACTGTCAGGCAGGCGCCTTGTTTCAAGTATCTTTATGAACACCCTTTAGTTGTGTTAATAAGAAAGAAAACTAGTCAAAACCGAAAACTTAAAAACAATTTTAAAAATATAAAAACAAATTTCCTCTCAAAAATGTTTGCACAGTATATCTTAGAATTAACCATTTTAAGTCAAAAAAATAATTTTAAGTGCAAAGTCAATTTCCTATATTGGAAACCTCAGCCTCTTCGGGGGTCACACAAGCTAAAAGGTTAGCTATTAACTATCTATGTTTATCCAATGATTATATTCACCGGGTTCTTAGATTACACTGAGTGGAATCAAGTCAAGTTCCGCATACAAAAAATTTAGTATACTGAAATAGCTAGATAGTTGAAGAGAACGGATATCCCACAATGTTGCTTTATATATGTAGGTACTAACACATGTACGTGCTATCTGGCCATTGTTTTGTAGTTGTCTAGCAAATAGGAAGAAACACCAACGATATTTGGGAAGGAAAAAGGTTCTACCAGCTTAGTTAAAATTAGAGTTGATTTTCTTAAAGGAAACAGGTATCTTTTGAAAAGGGCCATCTGTTTTGATATGTTTTCACTACCATTATTTCGTTGATTTTAACGCCATATACGACATTTTTATAGACGAATTGTACTAAACCATGTTATTTTGCTAGCCTTACTAATTTCGAACGGCTAAGCACAATGATGTCGAACAACACTTCCTACTCCATCAAGTTAGTAACGACTTCACAGAGGCAAAGATTTAGACAAGGTGACCAGTTATCATGTCACTCCTTTAACATAAAACTTCAAACATTGTAGAAAAATTACAGAGTAAAACCAAGTAACTAAATTACAACCGAAGGTCGTTAAAGTATTCTGAATCCCCAACAGATGACTACGCTCGTCTGTAGCCATGCAAACTGTACCTAAGTTATACCCATATGTATGTATTTGAAAAGTAGATATGACTACCCGATCAAAATACGAAGGATGGAAGAGGGGAGTAGGCTTGTTTCTTTACCTTCTGACCTAAATATTATAAAGTATAAAATTCTTAAGAATGGGGAAAGCAAGATAAGATAAAGATGGTTCGATGCTGTAAGAATATGGCAAACAATCACTAGCGTAAACTTGACATCTTGTTGTTGGAACTGTTACTACACACGAATTGTGGTTATTTTATCTACAAGTAGTAGCTGTCTAGTACTGGTTGGTATCCATCCGGGTGCGAACAAAAGAATAATAGCAGCAGTATAAATACGACAGCGGATGAACTCTCTCGATGGAATTAATGGTGGAAACACTCGTGGCGACGAGTCGAAAATCTGTCTGCTCTCGTGGACAGAACTTAACTGGAGTGTGATGTGAAAATCATACTCGGAGAATTCAATGCCAAAATCGGTAAGCAAAATTTCGGCGGATTAGATCAAAACAACAGGCTCAACAACAGACAACGGCTTCGAACTAATCGATTTTCCAGCAATTCGTAATACGGTGATAAGTATCACTAGGTTTTCAAGACTAAAAATCCAACACAGCAACCTGGCTATCGGTGTTCATCCCGCCTTGCACATTGAAGCAAAAGGCATGGATTAATGCCAGAAGTGAGGCCAATAGTAGATGGATACCTGTGTGATCACCAGAAGCCTATGGTCTTGCTTTCACAAGAATAGGACCGACCGAATTATGCAAAAGGACAGGAAATCCCTTTCTCCCCTTATAGGAATTATCACGAGGCTTAACTCTCTTCGGTACCACATGAGAAAGCTACGACTCACGGATGAAGACTTATGTCGGGGATGTGGAGATGAGGAAGCTGAGTGTGGCGATGTGATAATGTGTTCTAGTCGTTTACCCACATACTCTGCCGGCCAAAAGTTTGGAATCACCTAGTAATTTTATGCTTTTTTCAAGATTTTGAAGCAAATATGAATTAAACACAAAATTCGTTTATGTAGGGAAGTTTGACTATAAAGTAGCTTTAAAAGAATGTGCAACATATTTCTGTAGGTTTAACTAAGTCAAGTAAAATTAAATTAATTTGACTAAAGCCAAATTTCAAAATAAATGTTCCAGCCTACTATTGCTAAAAATTTATACTTCCAGATCATAAAATGAATTCATTTTACAAATTTTAAAGAATTGTGGTTTTGTTAAGTATTTTCTACATTTTCTTCTTCATTTAAAAAATAAAAAATAAAATTCTAGTATAAATATGAAGCCGAGCTCTGACAATTTTTACTTTACATTCAAAGGGCCAAAAATTAAGTAAAAAAAAAATTATGGCAAGAGCAGAGCAATTGAGTACTGAAAAGAGATCTGTGATTATAGCTTTTCATAAACAGGGTGTAAGTCTTCGAACTATTGCCAAAAAAGTTAATGTATCTCACAAGGAAGTGCAGTATACCTACTGTTCAACGTTTCCGAAAAACTGGTAGTTTCTCGGATCGTAAAATATCAGGAAGACCATAAATAACAACAAAAACTGAGGACAGAAAGCTGAGAAGGATTTCCAAGAGGAATTGACGTTTAACGGCTCCTGAAATACGAGCAGAGCTGAACAGTAGTAGAGAGAAGCCGGTTTTTCTTGCTTGATTGAAGCAGGCTTAAAAGGTAGGGTAACAGTTTGAAAACCTTTGCTCTGGTGTCAAAATCGAGCTAAAAGATTGTTGTGGACCAAAGAGCATGAAAACTGGATGATGGAGAACTGGAGTAAGGTGCTATGGACTGACGAGTCCGAATATGAGGTCTTTGGCTCAAAGAGACGGGTGTATGTGAGGCGATCGGACCAGAAAAAAATGCGTCAAAAATTGTGTTGTACCAATTATAAAGCACGGAGCTAGTGTGGGGTTGTTTTTGTGCTCGTGGAGTTGGAGATATCATTCTCATCTAAGGAATCTTGAACAAGGAAGGGTATAAAGACATTCTGAAGCACAACACCATATTATCAGGATTGCGATTAATTGGGAGAAACTTCGTCCTGCAACAAGAAAATGATCCCAAGCACAGCTCCAAATTGTGCAGAGGGTTCTTGGCTGATATGGACGCAGAAAACTTGGTCCATAATATGACTTGGCCAGCACAGTCGTCAGATTTCAACCCAATAGAGCTCTTATGGGAAGAGCTCGATCGGAAGGTTCGCGAAACATGCCTAACGTTAAAAGATCACTTAATGAAGCTTGGAATGCTATTTCCATCGAAACAATCGACAAACTCATGAACAGGATGCCCAGAGTATGTATAGCAGTCATAAAAGCAAAAGGTGTTTATTTCGATGAAAATTTTTTTTAATGAAATATGTATTATTTTGTTATTTTGAATGAATTTTTGAAGCCTTAATGCTTAATTAATACAAATTCATATAAAAGTTTAATAAAAAATAGATTTGATATCTTTTATTTTAATTTTTGACGACAAAAAACACGAAAAATGCAAAAGTGAGAAGGTGATTCCAAACTTTTGGCCGGCAGTGTATCTAACCTGGTTATCTCCAGATTGTTGAAGCTCCAACCAAATCGACCACGTGCTTATAGATGCGAAGTACACATCCAGCATTATAAGTCTGCAAACTTTCAGAGGAGAAAATATCGATTTAATGTGCTAAATTCAGATTTCGACTATCCAGCGAGAAAAAGGTGTGAACCAGTCAGTAAAAGAAATTCAACATTTGAAACCTTATCACGACTGGGGTAGCCGCAGTCTACAGAGATCGCCTGAGTGAAATACTCTCCGCTGTGCATTCACCTTCCACAAATGCCAACAATCAGTGGAACCAGCATCGCGATAATATCAACATGGTACTCAAGACCATCAAAACGGGAATTTTGGAAACTCTTTTGCAATAAAATATGAGCTTCTGCTAAGAAAATTTCTCTAAACTGGTCCAGTAATACCCAGTTATGTAAAAAAACTGATGAGACTTGTACGACTTCTTACGAAGAGTCGTTAAGCGTTCAGGTATGTACATATGTAGATCTTTTTCTTTTCTTTCAAATGTATTTTTATTTTTGAAATTCATAATGAACTTAGAGCTAGACAAAAGTGCTTAAAATTAGCTCAACTAACTTAACTCTAATTAGATTCGCCTTGTTATAAAGGACCTCATTAGAGTAGAATTTTGTGTACTCGGATTCTGGTGTTCTGTATAAATGAAGGTAAGCCAGAAGACAAGCCCTCTCAAACACCCGAATCCTTTCCATCAAGCTTGCTCCCACGTTGATGAATACCGAACTGCCAAAGGTGAGAATTTGTCGTATGAGGGCAAAGCAGCTCGGGCTCTGGCCAAAGCAGCATCTATATGTTTGTTAAAATATAGGTACTGATCTCGACAAATCCCAAGGTACCTGACTACACTACTACTTGCCAATGAGTGCAAATTAGGTCCCCCGATAGAAAACTTTCGCCAATTCTTTCTGGTGTCCCTTAAACAAAATAGTTTCCGACTTCAGGAGGTTGATTTTTAACTTCCATTCATAGCAATATCTCTGGATATTGTAGAAGTTATGTTGCAAGAGATGTGTAATGACCTCGACCTTAGGACCTGACCTGTACGCAATCAAGTTGTGTGGGTACGCAATAGCATGTTGAAGACAACCTATCAGATCGCTAGTGTGAATGTTGAACAGGATAGGCGAAATAATCGCACCCTGTTGCAGACAGTTTTTATTTCAAACGGACCAGCAGAAGTTACATTGCCATTTTTCACAACGGACTGTCTGCTGGTAAGCATATTACGGATAATGTACAGTTGTGGTTTGCTGATACCCAGTCTGTTCAACTTGTAGAAGAGTCCCTCTAATCATACGGTATTGATGGCCTTTTCCAAGTCATTCGGGGTATTTTAAGACACGGAAGGTTGTTGAGGTTATTTCTTCGAAACACCTTATTAATCTGCGGGAACATGCTTGGATTATTGGCTCTTATGGCCGAAATCTTTCCGTTCCAATGTGCATTAACCGTCATTCTATAGTTCTCTTTAATCAATTTTTGGAGATTTTTGATCAACAACTCCAGTGTCCTAACCTCCGAGTTGTGTCTGTCAACAAACTGCCTGTACAAGGTTTTTAATCTTGACAGGAGTCTACTTTTCTGTCGGCTTAGTGCGCCGTTTGTTGCGTTGCGGAATATGTCGACTTTGTCAGTATGTTGATACCGAGGTATCGTACTCGTCCAATTGTTTCAGATATCTGTCGATCTCCTCGTTTGACAGATTCCTATTGGGCGTGGGTAGAGCGAGTTCGAGGAGAGTGCTCTAGTCAGTACTCGGGAAAAGCGTCTCCAGCGCGTCCTATTGTAGTTGTAGGTAAGCGTTTGAACAAACTATTGCAGTTCCGCAATTTCGTTGGGAATCGTTATTTCGGCACTAAGTTCGCACACACAAAAATGGGTATACAGTTCATAGTCTTTCGGTACATGTAGGTCATGAGATCCAGATAAGAGCTGCCTCTGGGAAAGGACGGAATATCCGAAGTTTTAACATCGAGTCTAAACTCGACATTGTGCTGACCCCACCAATTGAGTAGTAGATTCCCTTTAGGACTTGACGAAAAAGTGATTCTAACTCCGAAATGAACAAAGAAGGTTGAGTAGCTTCAAGTGGATAGAGCGAAATCACGTACATATTCTTTCCACTACGGGAAAAACATGATGCACGTTTCCAGCACCTAGAACCTTCCCACTTCGCCACTATACACTGTCTTGTAACGCAGCTCTTTACGTACGAAGATCGCGACACCACCTCCTTGGGTGGAGTTGGGCCGGCCTCTTCTTATTATATTATATGTCCTTCCTACTTCCTCCTTGTCTACATCCCTATCCTTACCTAAGGGACATTCTTCTGCCTTGTGATATTTACTTCACTTTACGCATCGATGCTGCATGTCGCAGTTCGACTAGGAACTAGGAAGAACGGTAACTTCCGATTCTCCCTTTTTGCCCTTGCCATGATAAATGGCTTGAACCCTACAAATTCGAGGCCGTCGCACTTTACACTTTTGAGTAGGTTTAGAATCTCCTCCGGATCGGCAGACGGTTCCAATCCCTTGCATCGTTTGCAAAGGAAAAAAACTCCGTCACTGTATTACAATGGATAGCATGCCTATCTAAACTAAGCCTATTAATGAATTAATGCCTATGGCCGACTTACATAGCTCGATGGTGTCTTTTAGTTCCAATTTGTAGGTGTTTATTGGAGGTACCCTCTGCTTTGTAGTTTGTTTTTTGTGCGGGTGTGTTGATTCCCTTCTTCAGCCTGCCGCTCCTTCTCCCTTCTGCCCATTTGTTTGCCCCTCATTAAAACCACCTTTTGTTGCAGCTTTATGATGCTGCTGTTGAGGTTATCTATAACGTCTTCCTCGTCCTCTGACTCAGAGGCGGCTAATCGGGTAAAGGCATTGTTATCGCCCGTGTATCTTCTTTCTCCACCGTCGGAGACGTATGAGAAGGTATCATCTTCGTCAGTTGTGTCCAGCTGCGTTTGTGTTGTTGTCTGCACTGTTAGATCTGCAGGTAGATGGTTCACTTGGTGGGTTGATTAATCTACTATTGAATAGTAGTAGTTGATTAATCTACTATTGAATAGTAGGATTATAAAGACGAATAAGGGTCAGAAAAATGCAAGAAAAAATGTCAGTAGTGACACCCCCTACAAGGTGATGTCCTGTCACCCTCCTTTGAAATTTGGTGGTTAATAAACTGATCCAGCTGTACCGCGCTGCAATATGAAACTGGGAACAGTTTCTCTGAACTATTCTAATGATGTTGACAAAGATATACACTTTCGTGATCTAGGAAACCGTTGCTACTTCGATTTGATGAAACAAATGGGTTCAAAACTCCTATCTCGGAAGACGAATAGCATGCTCTACAAAACATTGGTTGTGCCAATTCTGTAGATAGAATATGTAGTCAAGTTCTGGACGATAAGCAGAAAACCCTAGCAGATTTTGCGCACTTAAGAGAGAAAAATACTGCGTCGGATTTTCAGTCCCCTTTGCGGTATGGATGTAGCACAAAAAGTCAAAACACATCGACTACGTTGGTTCGACCAAAATACGTCGACTACACTGGCTCGGCCACATCGAGCAAATGGACAATAATGCTCCTGCAAAGAGGATCTTCGACTTACAGCACCCAGGTTCGAGACGACAAGGAAGACCGAACCTCCGTTTTAAAGACCAAGCTATCGCGGATGCCAGAGTGCTTGGTCTGGACAACTGGAATCAGCGTGGACGGGATCGAAGAGAATGGAAGGCTACCGTGTCTCAGGCAGGGACTCTTTACGGGTCGGGAGCCCGTTAAGTAACTCTTTTACAACTTTACTTTATTATCCAATAATATTGAATTAAAACAATATTCAATATAATCTTAACCGAAATACAACAAATTTTACTATATTTCACAAATTCAACTATCCAAATTTATCATTCTGAAATGATCTAGAAGCTTTTGGCCGTGGTGCTTTCTTGTAACAGCATATTTTTCCCACAACAGTGACATCGTCCAAATACACTAGACATATTTTCCACGTTAATTAATGAAGTATACGTTCTACCAGACGCCAAAAGGTAGCCAAGGCCAAACGGCATTACTGCCACATCCCATTTTCTGAAGTTTTCTTCCGGTCTTCTGGATGTATCTGCACCAGTCAGTAACCGGTATTCAAATCGAGAGTAGAAAACCATTGATGCCCTGTGAGTATGTCCAAAGTGAGTGCAGGGTGGCAGGGGGTAGTTATCCGTTTTGATGATCCCGCAGACTCTTGGAACTTTCAATCAGCCCTTACGGCTCCATCCAAGAGCTTCCATGAGCAAACCTGTCGTAAGAGGCGGCTAAAATCCGCCTCCGTATACCGAGAGTACCGTATACACAAAATGCAATGAATAAAATATTCTACCCCAGGTGACATTCCAGTATCACTGGAAATGCTACCCTCTTCGGAGGTCGGCACTACGGATTGTGGGGAGAGGCATTTATTCCGATTGATTCATCTCTTCTCAAAAAGTTCAAGGGTACCTCGATCTTTACCATCTATATCAAACGTCTCCGGAAACAGAAGTCTGTCGAAAGCCCCAGGGCGTCAAAAATATCAGATGGGTGAAGAGAAGCTAGCACGTGAGATGAAGTTGATCGAAAAGAAAAGACCTAGCAAAAAACCCAAGATTGGTTTTCCACCTGAAGTCGAGCCACAAGCAAAACGTTGAATGACAAGCAGATAGATAGATAGATAGATATTTTTATTTCGTACACAAGTATTTTACAAAAATTTTTGTTATTGCACATTTTACAGAGATTTGATAGTTTGGTATTTTATCTTTCTACTGAAACATTATTTTTAATTTTATTAACAATTTGTGGGAAAAAAAACAAGACAATATTTGAAGGAAAAATGAAAAAAAAAACCTTCAATTTAAGAGAAAAAAAAAAAAAAATAAATAAATAAAAAAGGTATGTTTACATACATATATACATGTAGAAATAAACTTATGTATACATATGTATATACATATATACATAAAAGATGATTAAACACATATGTATGTGTGAATAAATAAACAGAACACGTATGAGAAAAAAATAAATAGATGATAAATGAACAGTAAATAAATAATAAATAATAAGTAATAAATAATAAATAATAAATAATAAATAATAAATAATAAATAATAAATAATAAATAATAAATAATAAATAATAAATAATAAATAATAAATAATAAATAATAAATAATAAATAATAAATAATAAATAATAAATAAAAAATAATAAATAATAAATAATAAATAATAAATAAATAAGTAAAAAAACAAAAATGACTATTAAAATTTACAAAAATGTATACTTAACATTTATCAATCATAAGTGCATAATTCATTTACAAGCGGATTATCAGCAAAACAAAATCTTCTTTTGAACGTATCATTAAGTTTAAGGATTCTGTGAACAATCAATTCAACATTCGCTCTTACATGAGTATCACGAGTTGAGTGATGCCAAGGTAAATCTAGCATCATTTTTAAGAGTTTATTTTGTGAAACTTGCAATTTATTTATGTGGCAAGTTGCAGCGTCGCTCCATACTTGACATCCATATAGCAGAATGGCCTGAAAGATTACTTTGTGCAATATAATTTTGTTGTTTGTGGAAAGTAGTGATTTTCTATTAATAAATGGGTACAGCATCTTTATTGCTATTCCTGTTTTCTTTATCGTTTTACTTATATGGTCCTTAAATGTAAGCTTGGTATCTAAATAAATACCTAGATATCTGACGGAGGGTTCCCAATTTATGTAGCTTCCATTAAGTTGAAGCTGGGAGCTGGGAGGAAAACAAGACTTTCTTTTCCGAGTGAAAAAAATAGCCTGCGTTTTCCCTTCATTAATTCCATTTGTGTAGTATTTTGTTAATTTGTCCATTCCATTTTTAAGATTTCTCTCAATATTGAGAGCGAATTCATGAGACGAAAATATTGCGGTGTCATCTGCAAATATGGCTATATCACAGTGCGGCAACTTTGGTACATCAGATGTGTAAATGTTATATAGGATTAGGCCAAGAACTCAGCCTTGTGGTACACCCGATTGAAAATATATTAAGTCGGAGACACTACTATTAACATGGACGTTAAAACGACGACTGGACAGGAAACTTTGGACTATTTTACAAAGATATGGAGGGAAGTTTAAATTTATCATTTTATATATCAAGCCCGCATGCCAAACAGAGTCAAATGCCTTTTCAATGTCTAGTAAAACCATGCCAGTAGATTTTCCTTCGGACATATTTCTTTTAATACAGTTACATATTCTCACTACCTGATGGGATGTACTGTGGTGACGCCTAAAACCAAACTGTTCGTTGGGAAAAATTTTATGAACATCTGTGAACTTTAAGATTTGCTCTTTTAGTACCTTTTCGTATACCTTACTAAGATTACTTAGTAGGCTGATAGGTCTATAACTTTGTGGACTTTCTGGAAGCTTACCAGCTTTTAACATTGGTACAACTTTTGCATGTTTCCATATATCAGGAAAGTATTGCATTTTTAGACATGCGTTTATAATGAATGCTATGTACTTTATACCTGCTTTGGGCAATTGTTTTAAATAAATGTTTCTTAACATATCAAGTCCTCCTGTTTTTCTAGGCTGTAGGTCGTTTAATATGAACTGTATGTCTTCTTCGGTAACAAAATTAGGAGAATAAGAATGATTTGACCTTTCTTCAAAAAAGTCTTGAATGGTGTTACTGACAAGTGTGTTGGTGTGTGCATCACCTAAATTCTGTGAGATAACATGATTGTTGGAAAAGTTAACGGCAAGAACATTGGCTTTTTCGACATCGGTAAAGTATGTGCCCGACGCGTTTTTTAGAAAGAGTAATTGTCTGCTTTTGTTCTTTACTAATTTGATGATGTTCCAGAAAGGTTTTCCATTTTTTTCCAGCATATTGAGTTTATTGTTCCACTCTATGTTACGGAACTCAAAAATCTGTAAGCCTATTTGTTTGTTCAAGAATGCCATTTAGTGCCAAAATAAGGGTAGGCGATACCTTTGCCAATTACGTCTACAAATATTCCTTAGCTTAATTTAGTTAAGTATTTGGGTGGGTAACTTTACGGAGTAGTCCTTTTTGCGAACTTTTGGAATGCTCTCATCTACAGATCTGAGAAAATGTTCTGAGAAGTCATTTACAAGACGATCGACGTCTTCCTTGCTTGATATGCCGTCCATATTCATGGGAATATTATTAAATTTAGATTTAACTGCTGAACGAAATCGCGTCCAATTGGCATTTTTTAAATCTTGAACATATTGCACTTTTTTTTTCGCTGACCATAAAAGACGACAGAAAACCGGATTGTGATCAGAACTAAGTTCATTTATAGATACTGGGTTTGTTATGTAACGAGGCACATTTGTAACGAATAAATCAAGGACGGAAGGACTACCACAAGAGCTAGCTGGGATATAGGTTGGACTAGGAGGAAACAGAACAGAGATTGGCAATACAACAAGAAAATCAGCAAGTAACACAACCCCAATTCCTGTGCCTGGAATTTATTTCTCCTCCAATTAGCAAATCACCGTTTATTGTGAAAAGTCTTCTCAGGTCATTTTTAAAACTAGTTCTTTTCTCGTCTGATGCATTTTTACGCGGAAAATATACACAAAAGACCTTAACTGACCTTTGATTCCTTAATTTTATTTCAATCCCCACATTCTCAACATCACACGTTCTGACAATAGGCAAGTGCGAATGTTGAATTGATCTTCTGATAAGAATCGCAACACCGCCACCAGTCCTTTCGACCCTATCATTGCGGTAGCATTTAAATTCAGGTGTTGATAAATGTATACCTTGATTGAGCCAAGTCTCAGTAACCAAAGCAACATCAATGTTGCTGTTATTTCAAAAATTTAAATATTCTGAAGTTTTGCTTCGAATTCCTCTCGCATTCCAAGTAACAATTTTAATGTAACTATCTATCATATTACTTATCATTACTATACAGAAACTTACTTGCTAAATGTGCAATAACTTGAAATTGTTCCACTTTGGATTTACATGTAGATAAACTTGTAATCATTTCAATCGCTAGGGAGTTAAGTTCCTCGATCGTAAACAGAGAATGTTGATTAGTAATGTTGCTTGGAATGTTTCTGGAACCATTGTTGAAAGAGCTGCTCTCATTCATGTTCTTCTTCTCCCACACATTACGTGATACCGCTTGTGCTTGAGAGTGAGGGTGAGAGCTAGTGCTAGCATAAGTACTGCTCTCTTGTCGAAGATGATGCGGCTGCGGTAGCATGGGAAATTCGGACATAGAAGCGAAGGAAAAATGCTTCTGTGTGTGCGTAGTATTTGTGTGAGCACGACTTGTGAAATGTGATGTGTTGTGGACTGATTTTGGTTTTTGTTTTAAAGTTTTTTTCTTTCATCTCCGAATACTTTATTCTGTTGACACAGGTTGGATCCGTAGACTTATGACATCCGCTGCAGTCAGCACATTTAACTACTGCAACATTATCTCATGAAATAGTTTTATGTTGACCAGCACAAATCGCACAGTACCCTTTAACATGACAATTTCGTTCGCCATGCCCGAACATTTGGCAGTTGTGACATTGGGTCAGTTTGCCTTTCAGTTTACGTTGAATACTCCAGTTCACCTGTGTATGGAAGATGGACCGATATTGTTTTTTAAAATCAACCAATTTGATTGAACCATTTTCAAGTGAAATTAAATAGAAAACATGACTGTATCGTTCGAACGTTCTCGTTATTTTTTTAATGTTTATACATTTTAGTCCCATTTTAATTAGTTCACTTTTTAATGTATTTGGTTCCATTTCGCCCATTCCATAGAGAATCACTTTAAAAGCTTTCTCGCTGCGGAGATCGTGTGAGAAGAACTGACAGTTTTCCGATTTCAATTTGTCAAACACTGATTTGTAAGATGTAAGGGACTCACAAATAATTTTTATTCCGATTGATATTCTTTTCACACAGTAATCGGAGATGTTTAATGCTTGCATAACACTATGGACGTAATCACTGGATTTTTGGAGGAGTTTGATAGGTGGTACATACTCTTTTTTTGCACTAACCGCGACAATTTCGTCCATAACTTCGTTGTCACTATCAGGGAGACATTGTAATGGACTCCAGTAGTTAGCACTAGAGTCATTTTTATGAGTACTATTCGCGGTATGCATTATCTGACGATATTTATTAACCGAGGACCGGCGATTGTCCTCAGTTTCATGTGATCTATCGCGTTTGGATATTTTGAATATTTTTTAAATGCACTAGGGAGAAAGCCAATCAGAGATGTCATGCGCAGACAAAAGCTCCAAGAAGACGTGAACGACAAGCAAATCTATTCAATGTAATACGTCCAACGTTATAAATAAACATTATAAAGAAAGAAGCAACAGTGTTGGTTAGGCATGGACTTCCGCTATTTATGCTTTGTTTCGATAAGACCGGAAATAAAAACATACTACACAGTATTAAGATTATTTTTAAAATGATGGCCAAAATTAAACCAATACGCAAGAGCACAAGGTTGATCCCGCTGTGTTAGCGCTGCCAAACATTTAATCACGTACTGTCACAAACGTACTGTTAAAAAGCCGCGCCCGCGAATTGGTAAATGTCGCATACACCTTTTTGCCGTTTGACGTTTATAGCCAAACAAAGAGTGACTGAGGTGAAAATTACATCGGAATTCAGTTTCTTTATAGTGATGTGAATTGACCAAGCTAAATTAAATAGATAGTGAAAAATATAATGAAATAATAGAAATTAAAAAATATGTGTGTCTGGAGTTAAATTCGTTCGCCAAGTCGATTTGACGAAGTGTAAACATTGCATTCATTCATAAATAAGTGTTTTCTTTATTTTGTTTAGTGTAGTTATAAAGTTATACAATAAACATTCCACAACTTGGTTGATGAGCCTTTTGTGGTCGGATGGAATGTGATATCGTTATGCTGAACATTGTCGAGACTCCAAAACACATTTTATCTGAGCCAACTAGCACAAGGACTGTAAGTAGAGAAATATTAATGGTTTAAATAATGTTACTAAAGAAACTCCAACTTGTTGCGTGTTGGCATGTGCGAGTAGTACATGCGTTCTTCGCGAGATAAGTATCCCAAGTACTGTTATTTTCCGAGACGTATGCGCGAAGTAAATCGAATTTGTGAATCTTGTGATTCACAAAGGGTTTTCAGTTCTTTACTCCGAAACTGAGGGCCTTTGTCCTTTTTCACTGCAGCGATTCTTTTGGGCATAGTGCAGACTAGCATCCGACACTCTTCCGAAATAATATTACTCCACTCTTGCTGTAACACATTTTTGAGTGTTTCTTTCGATGTATTCGAGTGCTCCTTGATCCTACGCTTTAGAATACTCCATAGATATTCTATGGGGTTGAGATCTGGGGACTGCGCAGGCCACTCGAGGAGGTCTATGTTGTTCTCCTCAAGCCACCCCATAGTTAGGGCTGATTTGTGGCAGGGTGCATTGTCTTGCTGGAATTTGACATTTTTCATGTGAGTGTCTCCGAAAATGTTGGAAAAGGAAAGTTGAAGTACATTTTTCAACACATTTATGTAGTGTGAGGAGTCCATCCGACCATCACACACATCCATTTCACCCACACCGCTGGCAGCCAATCATCGCCAGATCATAATACTGCCTCCACCGTGCTTAACAGTGGGTACCACGCATTCTGGTTTGTACTCTTCTCCAACCGTTCGTCTCACAAGTCACACCAGGGGTGCCAAAAATCAGAAAATTAAAAAAAAAAAATTTTTGAGTAAAATTCATCTAGAGAACATCAAAGTGACCTATCTGACCATAATATTTTGGGCCAATCTTCTTCAGTGAAATGCACATGTTTTTTCGCCCATTCCTGTTTTTTCTGAAAGGCTTCTTCTTATCTTTGCATCCCTTAAGTCCAGCTTCCCCAAGTCTTCTTCTAACGGTTCTTGAAGAAATTTTTTTTCCCCGATCCTTCGACACCTCAGTAGCATGCTTAGATGAGGTTTTCTTCCGATTTTTGAGCGAGGATCGTATGAAAAGTAGGTCATCCAAAGGCGTGGAAATCTTTTTTCTTCCGGATTTTTCGCGATTTACATGCGAACCAGTCTCATTGTAGCGCTTAACTGCATTTTGCACTGCACAACGTGAACACTTCACTTCTTTCGCTATTGGGGTTTGAATTTTGCCTTCTTCAAATAAAAGCTGCATTTTTATACGCTCTGCCAGACTAAATTCACTTTTTATTTGACATTTTATAAGAAAAATTAATATAATTCACAGTTATGAACAATAGACTGAAAATTGATCAAGCGTCTGTGGATTTCGCATACTGATTCTGCACCGAAAAAAATGCACAAACCCTCTATTGCATCATAACTGTGCATTGATAACCTTTCTTAAAATTTAAAAGTCGTTTACAACCTCCTATAGTGATGCCATAATTTATACAATTTAGACGAATTACTTCCGCGAAAGAATTTGACAGGAATTGAAAAAAGAAGGGGGTGCCTAATACATTTGGCCAAGGCTGTATAACATCCTCTAGCCTGGAAAAGCTAAAGGATTCGATTCTACTTTCGTGATTATGTATCTTAGTGACCCAAGGAGGAACTTTGCTCATCTATTTTCGCAACAATTGAACTTATTACTTACAAGTCGGTCAACGGTTTTACCAAAACTGCATGGTTGGGTTAAATTCTCCTGTACCAGGATACCGTGCTGACAAAGTTCCTAACTTCTCTAAAATATCTTGGAATTCTCAACATACTTTCTATCTTTACTAGATCCGCATGCAAACCATAGCAATCCACTACATAAACTAAAAACTTTAACAACGACCTAAAAAAGTGACACTCCTCACTTTCAACCCCTCCGTACACAATGGCTTGAAAACTTTTTCCAGGATTTCCAGATGTTGTTGGAAACTATTTGTGACGATAGTGATATCGCCTAATTATACAAACACGTACGGTTCCAAATCGACCCCAAGCACGGTGTCTATAAATCTTTGCCATGTCGCCGGTGTGTAATGCAAACTGAATGGGATACTCTTAACTGGACACGATTGGGTACTGTAAAGGCCATGTGCGGACTAGATTTCCCTTCTACAGGGATGTCTAATGCAGTCAAAAACTTAGCATCCCTGAGCTTGTCTGATATACATATATATAGGATAGGGCATGCATCTCGCTCAGTAACTTTATTTATCGTCGTATAATCCACACAAAAACCCTTCCCTCTTCTTGATCATGACTATAGGAGAAGCACATCTCCTCTTACTCTTTATCAATATGGCATTGAACCGCAGGCGATACGCTGCTTAACCGGTTCAGACGCCATCCTAATTTTTTGTTCCGATATGTGTGTGCACCAGATGCCTTCAGGCAAGACATTAAATGACAAGACATGCCAGCAACACCGATTTATCTTGCACCACAAGTGAAATGTAAACACAACCTAATACTTTAATACTCGCACCATCTGATAAAGCTACCGACTAGTTTTCTCTTTTCCTAACCTAAATCTTTTAAAATCTTCCAACCATCCCCACTCGACGCTCTTGCAACTCAAAGCCCTACTAGTCTAATGCCAAAAACATTCACTGCTAAATATGGAGTGCCGGCAGGGAACCTAGTTACTCGTAATTTCTTCGATGCTCTTGTCCTGCCAATGGAAGAGGCCGACTCCCATTTCCCGCAATCACTATGGAGAACTCCTAATTTACCACAACCTAAACAACGCCTAGGAGCAGAACACTAACTTAAGAAATTACCCTCTCGGTTGCAATGGAAACACCTCAACCGTCGAACAGGTTGAGGGTTCCTTCTAGCAAAGGCAATAGCGTCTGGTTCCTCCACTGCTACGCACACCAAGTCGGGTTCCAACAAAGAGGAGAACGTTAAGTGGAAAGTGGAGTAAAGGAATCAACATTGGCCGGAATCATCTCCCACTTTCTGCCCAATGCAAACAACTCCATTTGGGACTCGGAGTGAGCCAATACGGTTGGCAGGTAGCTACCCATTGGTAGTTCCTGCAAACTCCACAATTCAGTCGCGGTTACTCGCTATCGCGCTAAGTTTAATAGTTTAATTCTTTGCAGACGGCGCACATTGTTGCGTCTAGAACATGCTAACTGGACAAAATTATTTTTTAATGTTTATCTCTCATTATAGTCATTACTTACTATAATAAATGATTTTTACTTAGTTCAATTGATGTTTGTGGTTTTTTTTTGATAATTAAAGGAAAATAGCTGCTAAAAATAAAGTGCACGACTGGGTCGTACGTACTTGCACCGTAATGCTATAAGTGTACAATTTTATCAGGATTAATACCCAAGTCTTGCTCTTCCCAGTAAAGAAGGCGTGGCATTCCGCGTTTCGATGCAATAATAGTCCTAACATTGTAGGAGTTTTCAGAAGATTTTGTTTTTATAAAAACGCCCTTAAAAAGTGGGCGTGGCCATATAAGACGTTTGAGTGAATTATATAAAATTTTAAGGCCTATTACTTTGCTTAAATAATTTTTTCTCATTTTCTAGTAAACTTTTTTTTAAAAAATAAGTTTTATAAAAGTGGGCGTGGCAATTCCATACTTTGGTACGCCATTATTTTGCGTTCATCGTAAATTTGAAGGACAGTATTATTAACGCGACTTTCGAAAGTTATACAATAAACATTCCACAACTTGGTTGATGAGCCTTTTGTGGTGATGGAATGTGATATCGTTATGCTGAACATTGTCGAGACTCCAAAACACATTTTATCTGAGCCAACTAGCACAAGGACTGTAAGTAGAGAAATATTAATGGTTTAAATAATGTTACTAAAGAAACTACAACTTGTTGCGTGTTGGCATGTGCGAGTAGTACATGCGTTCTTCGCGAGATAAGTATAGGTATGTACATATACATATAAGTAGGTGCAAGTAAAAACATACTTGTACCGAGTTGTGCAGTCTACGGGAGGTAATAAAATGAAGTTTACTAATATAGCTACCACATATATTAAATATAGCCCGGATACATCGGGATACATTTAGTTAAAACTCTGCCGAAGTATACAGTTCGTCAAATCGAATAGTATTTTGTGGGCTTAATGTACGCATTTTTTTATAAAAATTCGAACAACATTTTCTTTCTAATTAAAATTGCACAAAATAGTACTTACCCTCAAGTATTGAATTCATCACTAAAATAAAATACATATATCACTGCTTACAAACAAAAGAGATTTAATACTTGAGGTCACGCAATTGAAACAGATAAATGTATGAAGATACACTTCCTTCAATGCTCGATTTTGAATTTATTTTTACTCTCAATAACAGAGCTGTGCCAAAAAATGTACTGTTATGTGGGTCCACGTGGTGTTGTTAACGACCTGCAATCAACATTACCTAGATTCACGACAATGAATTTTGTCCAGTAACCATGCACTAGACGAAACACTGTGCGGCGTCGTAAATTTCGATCATCGTAAATTTGAAGGACAGTATTATTAACGCGACTTTCGAGTCGACTTTTGTGCTTTCTTGCATATAGTTTAATTTCGTCTTCGACTGTTTTAATGTCACGATATCTGTGGATATCGCAGTTTCTGATATACCATTGCATACCAGTGCATTAATAATTCCTCTAAGCACTTTGTTTTCAAAAGTTTTTAAAATATTAAAATTGCTCATATTGCTACAACCCCAGACTTGTATACTATACATCCACACTGGTTTAAGCATTTGCTTGTATAAAATAATCTTGTTTCCATATATTATATATTTTCTAGCTCCTTCCGTTTTTTCTTCACATCTAGCGTCATATCAAGATACTCAGCTTCGTTCGCGAACAGAATTTTAATAGTATTGAAAAAAAAAAAACGGCAAATTATTGATTTTTTTTATAAGTAAAATTTACCCAATGCTTCCTGCGATTTTGTGGTTGTCTCTTCGACCGTTTTACATACTGCCAAGACAACAGTATCGTCAGTAAATGTAGCTAGCGTAGTGCCTTCTACTTGCGGTATATCGCGAGTATTATAATAAAAACGAAAAAACCCTCAGCCCTCAGGTTTTTTCATTCCTTCATAGCCTTCCCAAGCGTGTAGTTGGAGTCTTGTTTTGCCATAAAACTTTTAATATGAGGTTGAATTGCACTGTTTTTAATAACTTTTATTGCCATTTTTAATGAGTTGTAAAAACGGTTTAAATGATTTTTATTTTGCGGGGCCCATGTTAATTCCAATTTTTTACACGTTTTTCTCTTCCCCTTTATTAGCAGTGGATAAGTGGACACATACATAACTGGTCGACGATTTCTTCCGTGTAGAAGTATCCTTTTATGTGCACTTTGTACAATTTCAATGAAGCGATTAATTTTGACTTCAAGTTCACGGGGCGTTTTAAGTAAAACGCTAAGCTCAATGTTTTATTCAAAATATTTTTGTGTCAGGTATTCCTTTTACAACAAAGAAATCGATCAAATGTGGTATCCTATATCTATCAGTCGTGTAGTATGTTGGTTTATGCGTGGAGTCGAAATCACAATTTTATTACATACCCGCAGAATAAAGCATTCTGCCTTTCTGAGAAACGCAGCGTGAATCCCGCTGGTGTGTTTCGCGTTTAAGTCACCACCAATAATACAATTTGGTTTTAAAAAGTTAAAGATGTTTGTGAAATCACTTTTTTCAAGCCTACATACATCGCGATTGGCAAACTCTAGAAATTTAATTCAACCTTTATTTCTGCCTAATGTACAATATATTCTTTTATAAACAAAGATAATCCGCATCTAGCACTTCCTGGTGGTTGAAAACCGTGATATGCGCTATAATCTTTTATTAAGCTTTCATATATTTTGTTAAATGGTTTTCACAAACCAAGCATATGTTGTTATCATTTTCTCGTACAAATATTTCCAATTCGTCGAGTCTTTGTATGAACCCTCTGATGTTCGAAGTAAGCATATCTTTTATAACATGGTCGAAGTGCGCATGTCACGGATTTAATTTTCAAGTTTAACTAGTCTCTCGAAAATATGTTTGTTTTTTTTGCATTGCTCTTCAAGTTTAGCAAGAATTATGGAAAAAACTTGCGAACTATGTCTATCATCGTTTTCCACCGTCACGGCTTGAGCGTGCGAACTTAAAGGATTTTTTTCCTTTATCTATTCTATTATCCTAGCACGTTTTCCCATGAAGAATTTCGAGGCTGCCTTTTTTGTAACCATTTTGGATTTGAATTATTCCCTAATTGGTTTCGAATACGGGCGCGCTGTAAAATTAAGCATATCGCGCCTTTTTTTGAAGCACTTCGGCCAACTTGCAGCTTCAATAATTGGCTGCGTTTTTTTTTTTTCAGTTTATGGAAGTGGATTTGCTGATTCATTTATGTATTACATCTCTTATTACACTTTTGTGTTCTTACGCATTGATTCAATTTGCATCAATATGTAAAATATCAATATAGCTGCAGAGCTCTTTCTGGCTTATTATCGTACGTAAACCGCTGGATCTTTTTGCTAATTTTTCAATACACCTCGGTAGTCGCCTGAACTATCAACGTTGATTTCCCATGTATTGTTATTGAGATATATTACCTTTAATGTTGATGCGAACGTTCCTTTAAGGAGACAATGCAACTTATTATAGGCTGTAATCCCGACAACATTTATCGCTGAAGAAAGCCTTTGCTAAGCCTTTTCTTTTTGACCCAATCTCTTTCGCGTGTTAACTCATGTTCATTCGTCCGATATTTCTGACTAGGTGAATCTTGAGGGCTATGCTATCCTTTTGGAAGTTTTTTAAAGCATTATTTTCTTCTCAAAGTAAATCTAAAGGTCCAACCAAAAAAGCTTGAGGCAGCCGGCAGAGCTTACGAGAGGTTGGTTTCGGAGCATATGCCGCTGGTGGAGAAAGCAGCGAGAGCAGAAGAGGTAGAGGCACACGGGAACTACTTGGCAGCTGTGGAAGACAATTACCACACGGCAGTTGCTAAATTGCGGATGCGCATTGCAGAGCTGGGGCGTCAAGATGCGGCTAGAGCAGCCGCGACAACCGCTTCAAACCTGCCGCCGAGTATAATCCAGGTGCGCCAAGAGCGGCCCCCAAAGCTAACCGTGTTTAGGGGCGACTACACAAAGTGGCGAGAATTCCGTGACCAATTTCTCACCGAAGTGCACAACAACGCTACGATGGCGAGGGTGACAAAAATGCGTGAGCTGAGGCTTGCGCTGGATGGTGCTCCAGCGCGGCTTATCAGCAGATGGCAGACCACGGACGCTAATTACGAGGCAGCCTGGTCGAACCTCAACGAAGTCTTTGACAATAAACAAAACATTGTTGATGCGCATTTGAATGCCTTGCATGCCATTCCCAAGGTGAGCCAAGAATCATCAAGAGCTCAAGGGATTCGCGACTTGGTGAATGAAGCGAATGTGCACCTCAGCTCGTTACGTGCACTCGGTCTCGACATCGCATCGTGGGACCCATTCATCGTCAATATGCTCAGGGCGAGACTTGATGGTGAAACAAACCACGCATGGCAGATGGCCAGGGACGATGTACGCAAAATTGCAACTCTCAAAGAGTTCCTCCAATTTTTAGAGCGACGGGCGAGTGCATTAGACTCAGCCTTTTACGACCAATGCGAAAAATCCGGACACGTAACAAGGCCGGCCGAGCAGAAGAAGGAAAAGTCCAACGCTGGCGGAGCTGCAGGAAGCAGGGCAGCGGCACTACCCAAGTGCCCTCTATGCAGGTCACAGCACCCGCTATACCGCAGTGGGGATTTTTTGGCGATGTCGATCCAGGGCAGGAACGACAAGGTACGGAGCTGGAAACTGTGTGCTAATTGCCTAAGGAGCGGGCACCCGTCACATGCATGTCCCTCCGGAGCTTGTCGCAGGTGCAACAAAAAACACAACAGCGTGCTTTGTCTGGAGCAATCCACCGCCGCATCCAGCCTAGCGGTGGTAGTCCCAAAGGAGCACGGACTGCCAGTCGTTAAGAACACCAAAAACTGCCACGGCAACACAGGCAGCAACAGCATCGACGGTGGAAATTTCCATCATCGTGCATAGCGCACACGCACTCACCAACGGTCGAGTGCTGGGCAACGGGAAATGCAAGCGCAGCTGGCAAAGATATACACAGCTGCGCAACAGCACAATAGGGATACTCTAAGCGCAGACACGAGAGCGTGCGGTTGTGCGAAATAATAATTACAGAGCTATTGAACAATAATAGTCGAATAGGTTCGGACGTGGTCGTACGAAACTGTACGAATACAAGCAAATTGCATTGTAAACTCATGATAGCTTCTTGCTTCGTTTCGTCGAGTTTTCGTTCACTTTTGCTCACTTCCGAAAATTGACTTTTTACGAAAATTTGACTTTCGATGTCAACAGCTGTGTATTTTGTATTTTGAACTTCATAAACGAAGAAATTTCGTTTTTATGTGTAAGGTAAGTGGATTTGCAATCAATAGAATTTGAAAGAATTATTATCTTTAGATTTCAATTAGATTCATTTAAATAAAGAAAAAAAACACAAAATAATGGCCTGTGTTAATTTTCTCAACTGGATTAATTTCACTGAACACAACACAGAAATGACAGGTAAAACAACTTAACTCTCACACCCGCCTCTGACAATCCTCAGTTCACATACTCCTTTTATGGGCAACTTGAGCAATCGAAAGAAAAGATTAAAACTTAACGTAGAATTTTGACATTATCTTCTGATTGCTTCCGACTATTATGGTTGGCCCTTAACTATTTCTTAAACGTTCAGTAGATTTTGTCCATTTCGGTTAACTTGATTGAACGATAAACTGTTCTCCTCCTCTAATCTTTTTGATTTCACTTAGTTCCGTTTTTCAGACTACAGGCGTGCCTACCTCGAGTATATTCTGGCCCTTACGCGAGGGGATTAAAGGGGATTGACAGATGGGGAACGCTGAAATTCAAAACATAAGCGATCTTTGAAATGATAGGTCTAAACGGATAATTTTTTTTCTATAAACCGTCGTTGCATTGTGCTTATATGACCAACTTCTAAACACTGGACTAATCATTCCGCTGTAAAATTTGTAGATACATGAACCAATTATGAATGAAGTGGTAGTGTTTCCCACCACGGAATTTCCAACTTATGTATGTATAGGTTTCAATTTCAATTTGGGACGGGTGTCCAAAATAGGAAATTAGCATTAATTTTATTTTATTTAGTGTAAAAGAGCATAAAAGAAAAAAAAAATTTTTTAGAGGAAATTAATAATGGAATATATTTTTTCCAAATTCTATCTTTTTTTTTCCTTTCATTCATTTTGCTATTTTTTAATAGCTATAAACAAAATAAAAAACAAAATAAATTTACCGGAATGCAATGAACACGGAGTGGTTTAGACGGTCATACGACTTCGTTGTTCCGCTAAGAGTATGTCAACAACTGCCAGGCAGCCGGCTAGGGCTAAGCTTATTTCAGAACAGTTTTGAGCTGGCAAACAGTGAGTAAGTGGAGCGCTTCGCGGGATTTATTTATTGAACTCCGCTTTGTGGAGTGGTTTAGACGCTCACGCGACTTTGTCGCTCCGGTAATACTAATACTTTCTTGATTTAACACCTTGTGAAGCAAAATTGAATATCGTTATAAGTATCTTAAGTCGACTAAACGTCCTTTTGTTGTATTAAAAAGAAAAAAAAAACATGCATTTTACCAGTCAAAATCGAAAACTTAAAAAAAAATTTAAAATATAAAAACAAATTTCCTCATTAAAATTTTAAGTCAAAAAAATAATTTAAAGTGCAAAGTCGATTTCTTACATTGAAAACCTCAGCCAAAACCCCAAGGAAATAAATTTTAATTTTTGAATTTAGTGTGATAAGATAAGTTAATTTGCACCAAAATAAATTTAGAAAGTGGTGTAAAATCAAATGTGAAGGAAATTATTGAAATGTCAGAACTTAGTAAAACTCACCTCGCCAAGTTCGTAATAAAAATAAAGTGCACGACTGGGTCGTACGTACTTGCACCGTAATGCTATAAGTGTAAAATTTCATCAGGATTAAGGTCCAAGTCTTGCTCTTTCCAGTAAAGTAGGCGTGGCATCCCGCATTTCGATGGATTAATAGTCCTAACATTGTAGGAGTTTTCATAAGACTCTGTTTTTATAAAAACGCCCTTAAAAAGTGCGCGTGGCCATATAGCACCTTTGGGTGGGTTGTAGAAAATTTTAAGGCCTATTACTTTGCTTAAAATTTTTTTCTTATAAAAGTGGGCGTGGCAATTCCAAAATATGGTAAGCCATTTTTTTCCCTTAGTCTTATAACCTAGAAATATTAATTTTTAGCCCAATCGCCGAACAAATACCCGAGTAACAGCTGATTTTCAATATTACCGTTATTTTTCGTGAAAAACGTGGTATGCCACCTCATAGCATATGCCCAAACTAACCCACAAATCAAATTTTATCGAAATCGTTAGAGCCGTTTTCGAGAAAACCCATTTTAACTGAAATCGGCCTTAAGTAAACTACCCTTAATTTTGAGGTTAGAATGAAAACTCAAATTTTGCCTCTAGGGAATATCCCACAGACCCTATTTATGAAGTTTGAAGCGAATCCGTCCAGCCGTTTAGGCTGCAGTCGAATATACAGACAGACCGACAGACTGACAGACAGACTGACAGACAGACGGAATTGCCGGATCTACTTTTTTGGACTTCTCCATCATAGTAATGTCAAGTTTGATTAAAATCTCGAGTTCGATTTTTTTCACGATTGCAATACTTGCCCTATACATGCAAGTAAAAAATTGTTTTGGCTGCAAATAATCAAAGGAAGTGTTGTAAATTGTAAAATATTTTATTATTACTACTACTATTAGTATTATGTTGCAATAGTGCTATTGATTGAAGTCTAAGAGAAGTAAAGTGCACGACTGGGTCGTACGTACTTGCACCTTAATGCTATAAGTGTCCAATCTTATCAGGATTGAAATGCAAGTCTTGCTCTTCACAGTAAAGTGGCGTTAATCGATTCGATGGAATAATGGTCATAACATTATACTCATAAGTAGGAATATAGGAAATTATACAATTTTTTGTTTTTATAAAAACGCCTTAGAAAATTAGGCGTACCCATAGGTTGTTTGGGTTAATTTTAGAGAATTTTTTATTTTAATTACTTTGCTTAATAATTTTTTCTCACTTTTCTAGCAAAAATTTTAGAAAAAAAATGATGTTTCATATAAGTGGACGTAACAATTCCAAAATTTAGTTCGCCATTATCTTGCATTTGTCTTATAACCTAGAAATATTAATTTAAGGGCTAGTTGCCGAAGAATGCCTGAGAAAGAGCAATTTTCAATATTATCGTTATTCGAATAACCTTATAACACATACTTAAAATCCATTTTACCTGAAATCGGTAATAAGAAAAGTACCCTTAATTTTGAGTTTAGAATGAAAATTCCGATTTCACCCCGAGGTATAAACCCACGCATAGTCCAAAAATCCTAATATTTAAACGAATTTTTTTCACGATTTTGGTTGTATGCTTGGACCTGGTCCTGTTGAAAAATTATTTCTATTTTGGATAAGAGCACTCAATGAAATCGGCCAAATTGCTCTGCAGAATTTTCATATAATGTTTCTTTTTCATAATGTCCTCAATCTTAACCAACGGACCCCCATCCCACCAAGTTAAACAACCTCAAACCATCAAACTTTCTCAATCGTGTTTTACGGTTTGTTTGACGTGGTTTCTTTAAATGCTCTCGTTTGGTTGGTGCCAATAATATGCCTTACCGTCGGACTGATATCGATTGATTTTGGTTTCATCTAAACAAATGACTTGTATCGTACAACATCCCCCCTAATGTGAGCATCTCCATCGGTTAAACGTTTTGGGCGCCCACCTTTATTATGGATCCTCTTAATATTCCTTCTTTTTCATACCATACAGGATAGAGAGACGTGGTGCTACATTTCTTTCTGCTTAAAACCTTATATGTACGTATGCGATATCATTCGTTTATATCTCATTTTTTTGTAATAAAATAACAAATTAATCTTGAAAATTTCATAGAAATCGGTTGATGGACATTCATTTTATCCTCAAAAAACCAGGAAATTTTAAATTATGTATCCAGCTTTTCTTGCCACTGTATATCAGGAGGAGGGGCAGTGTGCATTCATTAGAACCATCATGCCCAAACATAAATGTGTTCTGTGATTAGACTTTGAGGCACAGTAATAGGTTATCAGTGCTTTTAGGGATTAATTATTTAGTACTGCCAGCTACGTTTTAGTTTTTTGCAAAGGTAAGATTGATGTTTTTGAAAAGATAAGAAAGATTAGAAGAAACACTTAAGATAAGACAGATAATGAAGGATAACATAAACGAAAGTAGATATTAAAAACTAAGATAATTTAAGATAAGGTACATAATAAAAGATAACATAAACTAAGGTATTTTATTTATTTTATATTTATTTCATTTATACATTTATTATACATTATTTTTTTTCTTGCATGTACTACATATATTATATTTTCATAGATTCATTTTACAAAGTAAATACAACTTAATATTTACAAATATATTAATACTTAAATTTTTCTAATTTGGGCTAATAGGCCAACTGTGGAAACTGAAAACCAATTAAAAGATCAGCGAATGCACCAAAATGTGTACCTCACGGGTGGTGTGAAAATGCAACACAATAGCACTCCAAAAGCCATGAAAGAAAATTACTTTAGTTTCAGCATTAAAAATGTTACCCCAATACCTCCTGGAAAACACAATACACAAAAAAAAAACGCGTCAGGAAATACAACACAAGTTAACTGTTTTTGTGACATTTTATTGTAACGTTTGAATTGATAAACTTATAACAAAAGTTTTACTGTTGAAACATAACAAAAAAATATTCTTTTTGTTAAAACTGTTTCTATCGATGTAAATACATTGACTTTTTTCGCATTAAAATTTAAAACCACAAGGACAAATATTTACACTTAAATTTTTTAAAACAGGTCAAGTCCAACAGAAAAATAGAAATTACTTAACAAAAAACCACAAATTCCACCCTCCAATGTAAGCAAATTGATGGTAACAAATAAAAACTCACCTCTCGTAATTTCAGATTTTTGTTCATCAGTGTGATATTTATATTAACCAACTTCAGTTCGCAGATTTACATGAACTCACTTGATAGGGAATCATACGAGTAGACTTAGGCCCCTCACATTTGAGAGTACTAGCGGAAAGTTGTCTCTATTATATTTACTCTATGGTTTCAATGGTCAACATAGTATACGAGACAGCCGGCGTATATCCATATATAACCCAAATACTGTATACAATATCTATCTATTTCAATTTTTCACCGTGCCTGGCCACATTGTCTGTGCCAATTTTAGCAGACGGGCATCGATAGAATTGATAGAATAGGCTCAAAGTCTCCTCTCCTCTTATGTATATGCAGTCGTTGTATTGTACTCATTTGATCAACGTTCAATCACCAAATGAGAGTTGAATACTAAAATAGAGTCCATCCAACATTTAAGAAGCAAATGACTTAACGGGAAATGGTAAAATTTATAACTGACTTTTTTGGTTTTACAGTATATGGTTTAGGTTTTGTATGGTTTGCCCAAAGGAATTAGTAGTTAGAATAAGTCTTGAAGAAGTGCATTTTTCCGCTCTTATTAATTATGTCCTTTATTTTTATGTGGCGCCGTTGCTCAGTGATTAGTACGTTGGACTATGGAGCAAGGTGTTCGAGGTTCGAATTTCAGCAAAAAACCAAAGTTTTTTACTGGTCCACCTCTCGCGAACGTCTGACAGAAATCCGAGAATATAACTTATCATGAGAAAGTTGAACGTGAATTCTGACACGGCATTCAACAGTAGGCTCCCTTCCATTCGTGTAAAGAATACAACACGCACAACACGAATGGTTGTGAGAAGCTAGGACCTGGGTTTTATCGACTTGCTGAGCCAAATATTTAATTTTTTATTTTAATAACTTCTTTGGGTGGGCGTCATTTAGAAATTATGATGTATTTTGAGTGTTCACATTTACATATCCTTACCGGACATACGAAGAAATGTGTATAACCTTTAAAAAGAACAGAAAGAACCATCGCTTGCATAATTTCAGAAAAAAAAAATATATTCTTTACTTATAGCGATTGGATTCATGAACTCAATCGAATTCTCCACTTTGTGTATTAAAAGAAATCATACATTTCACTAAGATCAGATGTCCAACAATAGCGACTGAGGTTCTCTTCATCCGCTTTAGACAGAGTCCATGCTTCAGCGCCATAAAGTAGGACTGGGATGATCAGGGTCTTATAGATAATCTCCTTGGTTCTTCGGGGTAGGGCTTTGCTACTTAATTGCCTTCTTAGCCCAAAGAAACAGCGATTGGCAAGAGTTATTCTTCGTCTTATTTCTGCTGAGGTGTTATTTTCAGAGGTTATAGCAGAGCCGAGGAAACGAAGTCCCTTACTACCTCAAAGTTGTAGCTGTCGATTGTGACGTTCTGTCCAATTCGTCGATGTTATGTGTCCCTTCTCGTTGAAAGCATATACTTTGTTTTGCCCTCGTTTACAGCTAGACCCATTTTGGCAGTTTCCGTTTCAACACTAGTGAACACTCCAGTGATAGCTCGCTGAGTTCTTCTAATAATGTCAATGTCATCGGCGTACGCTAGAAGTTGCACGGACTTTTGAAAGATTGTGCCTCTGGTGTTGGCTTGTGAGTTTCTCACAATTCTTTCAAATACAATGTTGAAAAAATCACATGAGAGCCCGTCACCTTGTCTAAATCCTTTTTTGACATCAAAGGTCTCGGTGAGATCGTTACCGACTCGTATAGCTCGTCTCTATAGATGCTGTCATATGCTGCCCTAAAGTCGATAAAAAGATGGTGGGTATCGACTTGGACTTCTTGGGTTTTCTCCAAGATCTGCCTTAGTGTGAAGATTTGGTCGATTGTGAACTTTCCTGGTCTGAAACCACACTGATAGGGACCAATCAGGTTTTTGACGAAGGGACGTTCACAAAGAATGGCAGATAAGATCTTGTACGCGATGTTAAGGAGACTGATACCCCTGTAATTGGCGCAGTTGAGGGGGTCTCCTTTCTTATAGATCGGGGAAACGGTGCTAAGGTAAGGTTCCATTCATCAGGCACACACTCATCTGACCAAATTTTAAAAATAAGTTGGTGTATGCTCTCAACCTAGTCATTTCCAGCTGCCTTGAACAGTTCGGCTGGTAAGCCGTCAGGTTTCAGTTTGGATATTGATATCCTCACTTCATTTCGATCAGGTGGACGGAATTTTTGGCTGTCATCGTCTAGGTTGAATGGTTCTTCCATATTCTCAGCACCGACTGTGACTCAATTACGAGGTTTCCATCTTCATCTCTACAGACACGTTCTTTTTACCTATTGGTAAGGCTTCCGTACATTATTTCTGGAGTATAATCTCTCAATATCCTCGATTGCGCGCTTCTCATGCTCTTTCTTTTTTATCCAGAGAAGCCGATGTTCTTCCTGTCTCTTCTGCTCGTACAGCTCACGAGCAGCCCTCGTCCTTCTTTGCAGCACCGCTTTATATGCCTCTGGTTTAGCTGCATGTGCGTGCCGGCATTCGTCGTCAAACCAGGGGTTTCTTGGTGGTGGTCGGTTGAAACCCAGCACATCAGTTGCGACACTTCTGATGGCACGTTGGCAGCGTTGTCACTGGTCGTTACTTATTGTCTGTGAATATCTTGAGAATGGCTTCCGTCAGGAAGTTTAATTGTTATTAACTATGTTAATAAAGTGCACGACCTTAATGCTATAAGTGTACAATTTTATCAGGATTGAAATCCAAGGCTTGTTCTTCCCAGTAAAATAAACGTGGCATTCCGCGTTTCGATGGAATAATAGTCATAATATTGTAGGAGTTTTCACAATGTTTTGTTTTTATAAAAATATTAAATAAGTGGGCATGGCCAGATAGGGTGTTTGGGTGAATTATAGAAAATTTGAAGGCCTATTACTTTGCTTTAATAATTTTTTCTCAATTTCTAGTAAAAATTTTGAAAAAAAAAAAGTTTTATAAAAGTGGGCGTTACAATACCAAACCATGGTACGCCATTATTTTGCATTTGTCTTATAACCTAGAAATGTTCATTTTAAGCCCAATCGCTGTAGAAATAATCGAGAAACACCTTTCAATACTACCGTTATTCGAATTGTTCGCAGAAAACGTGGTATGCCACATCATAGTATATATCCAGACCAATCCAAATATCACATTTTATAGAAATCGTTTTCGAGAAAATGCATTTTAACTGAAATCGGCCTTAAGTAAACTACCCTCAACTTTGAGGTTAAAATGAAAATTCCGATTTCTCCTCGAGGTGTAAATCCACAGGCCACAGATATGAAGTTTGAAGCAAATCCGTGTAGCCGTTTAGGCTGCTGTCGCTCATACAGACTTTTTTGGACTTTTTTTTCCACCATAGTAATGTCAAGTTTGATTAAAATCTCGAGTTCGATTTTTTTCATGAAACCAATACTTGCCCTATAGGTATATGTAGGTGCAAGTAATAATAGTTTCCTCGTGTTTAAGAGCCAAATATAAAAATTCAACAGTATTTATATTTTTATATGTATAATCATATATGATTTTATACTAAAAAAAACAATTTTTGATATTTTTAATCCACAAATATATATATTTTTTATAAACAGAATTATATATATATATATTATATTATATGTGTGGAGATCGGTTTATAAACCCAAATCTACTTCCCTTCAATATTTAAGTCCTTAAATGCATTAATTAATTTTGCATCCAAATCCCATATAACAAGTTGACCATCAGTGCCTGATGTGCTTATTTTCTTACACAGTAATTTATCACCGGCATAAATTCTAACGCAAGATATTGCGTTTTGATGAATAGACTCTACAAAGGTGTCTGAGTTTTCCGATCTTGAATTACGATCTAATGATTGAAAAATACGCATAGCCGATATTCCACTCGATTCTTTTTTCTGGGAAGTGTCTAACTTAGCAGAAAAATGTATTTTATTTCCTTCCAACGTGAAGATAAGTGGAACACAACTATGACCTGCAACGATTACTGAATTTAGGCTAATCCACACGCAACTTAAAAACGGGAGATGTTCAGTTTTGCACCGAATAACATTTCCATTAGTTGAGTCGGCAATGTTGATGCAGCTATCGTGTCCTACCCAGCATATACGATTACCATCGCCAGAAAAACTAACGCTGTGAATCCAGCCACCTCCTGTATTGGCTGCATTTTTAAATTCGGCCATTAAGTGCCCTAATGTCATACGATTTCCCCATGGTGTTGAATTCGGTTGATCTTCGATGTCCTTAATATAAGCTGAAAACACACGTACCTGGAATATAAATATTATTATTATAATATAATAAACATAATTAAAAGAAAACTTAACAAATTGATAAATAATTGAGAGCTGTAAAAGAATATAATCGCATTAAAACGCAGTCCTACCAATTAAAATTGTTTCATTTCAATGACTTCAACTTAAAAAAAAAATCAGTATTCAGCTCAAAATCGTGATTTTGCTCTATAATCATTGAAGACAATGGGCCAGCGACTAGAGTGATCTTTCCGGTATTTCCGTCTAAACCTTTCACTGGGGGTTGAGTGGAACTTCGGCCACCTATAAGCTCTTTGGTGATACTATAAACGGTTCTGCTGCCGCAGCTCGCTGCTGCTTCTTCTGCTTCTGTAGCCAACGCATTGATGTAGTTCCGCTTGTCACGTCGCACGCTAAGCTCCACTTCTCTCATCTGCATGCGATATAGGGACTCTAGCTCGTTCCTCTCTGCTGCTGGAGTTGCTACAATTCGAGCTCTTAGCTGTTTACGTTCGTTTTCGTTGATCCTCCTCCAGGTATACTCGGAAAGCCAGGCCCTATGACTTCCCTGCGGTCGACCGACAATCATTTCAGCACCTGATGTGAAAACAGTTTTCACAGATTACCAATGATCTTGGATGGCGGCTAGCAGTGAGCTGCTAATTGTTTCCACTCCACGTGAGAGATGCTCCCTTAGTTCTTGGCGCACTGTGGGATCTCTCAGTCGGTCTACGTTAAACCTAGGTGTTCTTGTGTTGTTAGATCTTCGAACGGCAGCACTGCGTAATCGGACAGTAGCTATCATAAGATGGTGATCGACTGATGGAAAAATGGTCAATTTGGTTGGAGGTTGTTTGCCAGTCAGTTGACACCCAGCTGATTTTATGGCAGGCTTTGTGCTTAAACATGGTGCTACCTATGACAAGACGATTTGCGTTGCAAAAGTCAACAAATCTTTCGCCGTTGTCATTGCGGTTGCCTAGTCCGTGCCGTCCCATAACATGTTTGAGCCCTTCGTTGTCGTTGCCTACCTTGGCATTCAGGTCCCCCATCGCAATGACTATGTCGCCGTTGGGTGTTGCATTATAAACAGTCCCAATTGGTTATAGAAGGTCTCCTTTTATTCCTCAGACTAACCATCCGTGGGGGCGTAACACATAATGGTGATGCGGCGTTCTCTCGTCCGGAATCCGGTCGCTAAAATCCTTTCACCGTGCGGCTGCCAGAAAATTAGGCCTCTGCGTGCTATATGTGTTAACAGCAGTCCAACTCTACATCCACGGGGCTTCCGGATGGTCTTCCGGAGTAGAGTAATACAGTGTTATCTGTTGGGGATTGGTACTCGCCCGCATCTAACCATCTTGTTTCACTTACTCCCAATATGTGCAACCTATATCGCAAGAACTCATGTTCCAATTGAAGGAATCTGGCGTTCTGAGGTCCTTCACTCTGGAAGTCAAGGAGTGTCTTCACGTTCCAAAAACCAATCTTAGTACGCGTACAATAGCCAAAGTTCGTCAACGTGTTATCAGTCCTTATCCGAGGCATTGTGTGGGCTTCAGTAGATTTAAAGATTTTCGGTAACGCGGATTGCTCGCCCAGGTCTAGGCATAAGACCCTAGGCAGTCTCGCACTTGCAATTTTAGCCTACATGTATAAGGCTTTATACATGCAGTTGCCCGGGGACCACCGCAATGAGGTAAAGCAAGCACTACAATACGAAATTGATTGTTGCGCTACTGGCCCAATCCATGTTTTGGGCAGTCACTCGTTTCCCGATCAATCGCCATGCAGATGATTTCCTTACCCTATAATCTTTAAAGAATATAACGGAAAGTACCATTGGCCACATAATTTCATAAAAAATATACATTCCTCACTTCTATACCCCTCTCTTTTTGACGCACGGAAAATCTACTCATCTCACGAGACATGACGTTTATTCACATGATATGGCCAGGCACTAAATCTGTCTAAATGAAACATAGAATATCGGCATTACATGCAACGAAAAAATAAAGTAATTGGGAATGCCAAAAATGAACAATGAGGGAGATATTATTAATAATTTATTCTTAGAAAACCTCATAGGCTCCGAAGCCCAATCGTTTTATTTTTAAATAATGTTATCATTTTTGGATTAAACAAACGTAAACTAAAAATGTTTGGAAAAAATGTGTTGATGCGTTAATTGAGATAGTCACAATATTCGGGTGGAGCTGTTCGTGGTAGACAATGCGACCATTTGCTAAGAGGTAATCGTAATTAAAAAAATGGTTGATAGTCGGTAAATTTAAACTTATTTATGCATTTGAAAAAACTAACAACGATTGTGACAAAATACAAAATGATATATGTACATAATTTATTTTGAGAAATTATTTTATTTGATCACTAGGCAAACGATAGGAAAAACGAAGCTGTCAATGTTGGAACAGAAGTAAGTTTTGCAACATTAATTGCATGGACTATTTGACACCCCAGCGTCCCGTCAAAACAGATAACCTAAAAACATACACCGAGAAACCGGAATCGAACAAGACGAATACTTGGAAGAAGGATTAGGGCAAGTGAGTCAGAGTTTGTGTTCCCCATAGTTTTGGTCAAGAAGAAAATAAGGACAGTTAAGGATGTTAAGGACTCAACAAAGTTACGATATAGTCATCCTTTTGATTATTAAAAGACTTAAGGAGCTCACACACACACCGGAGCGGTACAACGGCACGTAATTCAATTGCGGTAAATACAGATGCACACACTGGCAACGGTATACCGAAACCGTTATTGCGGTGGGCGTGGCAATTCCAAAATTTGGTACACCATTATTTTGCATTTGTCTTATAACCTAGAAATATTCATTTTTTGCTCAATCGCCCAACAAATAGCAGAGAAACAGCTGATTTTTAATATTACCGTTATGCGAATTTTTCGTGAAAAACGTGGTATGCCACCTCATAGCATATGCCCAAACTAACCCACATATCAAATTTTATCGAGATCGTTAGAGCCGTTTTCGAGAAAATACATTTTAACTAAAATCGGCCTTAAGTAAACTACCCTTAATTTTAAGGTTAGAATTAAAATTTCAATTTCGACTCTAGGAATTATCCTACAGAAGTTTGAAGCAAATCCGTCCAGCCGTTTAAGCTGCAGTCGCATATACAGACAGACAGACAGGCGGAATTGCCGGACCTACTTTTTTGGACTTCTCCATCATAGTAATGTAAGGTTTGATTAAAATCTCGAGTTCGAGACCTCTAATAACGGTAATATTGAAAATCAGCTGTTTCTCGGGTACTTGTTCGTCGATTGAAAAAAAAAATAATTTAACCAAAGTAATAGGCCTTAAAATTTTCTTTTAAGGGCGTTTTTATAAAAACAAAACATTGAGTAAACCCCTACAATGTTATGACTATTATTCCATTGAAACGCGGAATGCCACGCCTACTTTACTGGGAAGCACAAGGCTTGGACCTCAATCCTCATAAAATTTTACACTTATAGCATTACGGTGCAAGTACGTACGACCCAGTCGTGCACTTTTTTTATATTAACAGACGTTTTTAAAAGGCTGGTATAGAACAAATTAGAGTTAAGGATGGATAAATGTGATCTTCTACAAACGAGTGTGAAGTACTATTACGGGGGAGGTCATAAAGGTATTAAAAGCCATAGCAATTTATCGCTGCCCCAAAGCATTTCATACAGCAGTTCATACAGCGTTTCCAGTATTGCTAAGCCATTGTCTGATCTGATAAGAATAGAAAAAACTTCTCAAATAAAAACTAATAGCGTTTTATGACTCGGAAGATAAAATAGAGTTGCACTATGATACAAGTACCATAGGGCTAGGAGCTATATTGTTGCAGGAGCTATAAGTGCTTCCGATATTCTATTACTCGAAGAGAACGACAAAACGGGTGAATTCGTAAACCCATATCTTGCGCAAATGGGTAAAGCACGTTGTACATAAATGTAAACAAATATTGCTGTTAAAAAAATATTGCTCACTATTAAAAAGTGTATTTAAAATTAAGACGAAGCTTGGTTGAACCTCTATGCTGCTTGAAAACAGTAAAACAAAAGAAGATAAAATTGCTCAGTGCTGTTCGTAAACTTCTTAAGTTTACAAAAGCAATCATATGCTTTTGACGTTTCAACTGCTTTTCTGCACATGCTTTGCAGTAGTATGCTTTGCAAATCTTGCGTTTACGTATTCACCCAAAATGAAGCAAAATATCATAGCTTTTTATAACGTTATAGTCAGTGCATTACAACGATTTCGTGAGTATCTCCAGGGCGGATATTTTAAACGGATTGTAACTCCTTAACATGACCTTCAACAAAACAAGAACTCAATCCTAGGATAGCGAAATGGGCGTTAGAATAACAAAATGATGATTATGAACTTGAACATAGAATTGATAAAAATATGTAACATGTTAATGCACTAAGTCGTTCCACCAATATATTAATGTTAAAAACAAATACGTTAGAAGAAAATCTAGTCATATGCCAAAGAAAAGATAGTAATTTAACAAAATTAATTATTAACATTTTTATACGAAAAACCGCTTAATGTATAAATACCATGATGAAATCAGGAACGTAGGCAATAATAAAATAATTGAATTAATAGCAACAAGTTATTGGTTTTCAAAAACTAAAAAGAAGATAGGAAATAACATACAAAATTGTCTTAAATGCATAGTGTATTCTTCCAAGCAGAGAAAAGAAGAGTGTTTTCCTAATAACATACCTAAAGAAAGCGTTTCGTTTAAAGTTATTCACATAGACCTCTATTAGTAGTGATCAAAGCGTTTTTGAAGTTTGTTAGACTGTACCTAAACAAGACAGCAAATACTAAAGGACTTGCTCCAGCTTTAGCAGAATACTTTAGGTCCTATTTTGACCTCAAGTACGGTTATTCCGGTACTCAGAGAACTATTTATCAGCAGTCTCAAACACAGACATATCCCTAGAACATGGAGAGAGGTCAAGGTGGTGTTAATACCCAAAGCTGGAAAGCCAAGCCACACCACCGCCAAAGATTTCAGGCCTATTAGCCCAACCTCCTTTATTCTGAAAACATTAGAAAGGTTAGCCGATATCTACATTCGCAGCAGACTTCGTCCCGAGGTCATGTCCACAGCCCAACACGCTTATACCAAAGGAAAAAGTGTGGAAACGGTGCTACACTGCGTAGTCGGCTCTATCGAGAAGTCCTTAAAAGACAAGGAATTCACTCTCACCGCATTCTTGGACATTGAAGGTGCTTTTAATAATGTCAAAACGGATGCGGTTCGTAGAACCCTGTTAAATCTCAAGATTCACAATTCACTCAACAACTGGATTGTTACAATTCTTAAGGAAAGACACATTATTGCAGAACACGAGGGTACAAAGATGGAAGCATTCGCCTCCAGAGGTACCCCTCAAGGCGGAGTAAGTCCACCAACTTAGGATCCAGAGATTGGCCACCACAAGTGCCATGAGAACAACACCTACTGCAGGACTAGAGGCTATCCTCAATCATCTACCGCTGGACATTTTTGTTAAAACCTCGGCAGCTATAAGTGCCCTAAGAATAAGTCAGTCAGATAGCTGGAATCATAATGCAACAGGTCATTCCATGATCCTGGAGAAATATGTAGGAAAAGTCTATACTACGGATTACCTCACTCCGTTCCTAGTTTTTCATAGACCGTTTACTAGCTCGTTCCCAAGCAGGGAAGAATGGAAGGATGGTCAGCCTGCCAACACACATTCCATCTCTATCTATACAGATGGATCTAAGATGGATGTAGGCGATAGGCGTAGGGTCTGGCATTTTTTCTGAACCGCTAGGGATATCTAGATCAGTCCGCCTTCCGAACCATAGCAGTGTTTTCCAAGCGGAGGTCCTGGCAGTGACAATAGCTGCCCGTGAGACTGCGATGAAGGCAATACCCCCGGAAGGTATCACCTTTTTCATCGACAGCCAGGCGGCAATAAAAGCGATTACTGCAATCGAAATAAAATCAAAGCTTGTGAAGTGATGTCGCGAAGAACTCAGGGTTCTTGGAACACAGCACAAGGTTGCACTCTGCTGGGTCCCTGGACACGAAGGTATTCCAGGCAATGAGAAGGCAGACGAACTGGCAAGAAGAGGCTCTGAATCTACATCGCAACAGGTAGACACCTCGGTGTTCATACCGCCTTGCACATTGAAGCAAAAGACATGGATTAGGGCCAGAAAGGAGGCCAACAGTAGATGGAACTCCCTGGACACCTGTATGATCCCCAGAAGCCTATGGCCTTGCTTTGACAAGAGTAGGACCGACCGAATTATGCTAAAGGATAGGAAGTCTCTTTCTGTTTTTATAGGAATTATTACGGGGCATAACTCTCTTCGATACCACATGAGAAAGTTAAGACTCACGGATGAAGATTTATGTCGGGGATGTGGAGACGAGGAAGCTAATGAGGATACAACGCACTTTCTCTGTCACTGTCCTGGGTTTATCCACCTTAGATTCAAATTTCTAGGGTTACACTTTTTCCGTGACCTTGAAGAATTAGCAAACAGACCAATAAATGAAATTTTTAGGTTCATCAAATCAACAGGATGATTTGGTGATCCACAAGATGTGAATTAATGCGAGGGTTTACCAATGGGCAAGGGACTTTTTCACCTTTGGGTATCACAATGGGTCTGTATTGACCTGAGTGTGGCGACTTGATATTATTTAGTCGCCTACCCACATACCTAACCTAACCTTAGGTCTTATAGTGTATAGTATCTGATAAAGGAAGCTCCTTTGCATTTCATATGTTCAAACAATTGATTTCCAAAAATAATATGTATATAGGTAGACCACATACGAATCGCGACAGGATCACCACAGGGGAACGGCCAAGTTGAAGGAATAAACAGAAATTTAGGGCCGATGTTAGTGAATCAGGTAGAAATAAAAGAATAAACGCAAGCGAATAATAAATGATATGTGGGCAAAAAACGCCAAAAAACAACAAAGTATGAGAAAGACTTTGACTTACATCCGTCTGAGAAACTGATGCTGAAATTTTAAGGTCCATTACAAGTGATAAACATTTTAGCGAATATTGGTTGTGTGCTCAAGGATGTGGACAATTTTCAGCAGTCCCTTCTACCATACCGAGGAGTGTGGGCGGTTGGATATATGCGCTTTTGTGAGTTGTGCTAATAATTATACAGGGTTTCACTCATAGATGCAGATATATGTATGTAAATACATACAGCCACTCATACATACCTCACTCTCTTATATAAGGTGGGCCTAATACAAGTTTCTTTTTAAAAATGCAATAAAATAAACAAAATTAAATTTTCTCTTTATTAGAAAGAGCAAACATTCCCATTAATTATGGAACACAACGTCGTTCAAGTGGCTACCGGGGCTAGCCTCACAGTAGCGGATTCTGTCACTTCAATTTTCCAAGACCTTGTTGATGGTTTCGGGCTGTAGCTCACGGATTGCTTGGAAGATATTAGTCTTCACGGTTCCCCACAATAAAATCCACATGATTTGGGAATTTGGTGCCCAAAAGATCAATTGTGGCAAGGGGTGTGTGGCATGGCGCGCCATCCGGCATGAACCAGAGGTCGCCCAAATTCATGTCTTCAATTTCAGTAAAAAAAAAAGTCGGTTAACATAGATCTGTAACGCCCACTCCACAACTCCACAACTCCACAATCCGCACCACTCTCTGTGGATGCATCGGCTTCTCGACAATAACGTGCGGGTTTTCCGAGCTCCAGATTCGGAAATTTTGTTTGTTAACGTAAACGCCGATATAAAAATGCGCCTCGTCAGAAAAGATAGTGTTTCCTTTAAAATCGTTGTCCAATAAGTTTCCCAACGTTGTTCAAGCATAAAGAGAAACAAGAAAAGATGATCATTAAAGAGTATATAGTCACAGAAACTGGACGTGTTTCATTTTGCTTGACCTTGGGGAATGCTGTTATTGCTACATTGGCATAGCAGTTATTTGACCCTTAACTGTCTGTTGGTTAAAAAAGCTTGTATGTAAGAATACATTTTAGGTCTGATCCTCTACTTCAGGAGTTAATTTAATAATACATAAATGCCGATGCGATGAAAGGATTTCTCGAGATCGAAAGTTTGACTTCTAATAAGCCAGGAAAAAAATTGAATCGCTGGAGTAGTTGCACCAGGTTTTAGCAAGATGCTCGCACATTTTATATGAATCGGTAATGGTTTCAGAGCCAGCGCACAGGGCTTTGATTATATAAGGGGTAAAATTTCCTGTTAAGGTTTTAATATCGATCCACATTCGTTTACTGGTTGAGTATGTGCTTATGTTGGATATAAATTTGTGAAAGCTTTTTTCTAGCGATTATAACTTTTTTCCGAAATAATACATTTGCTTTGGCTTTAGTAGGGAATTTGTGGAATAGCTTTCAGAAACTTTGATTGTTCTTTTGTAGTGTGTTCATTTCTGAATTCCACGAGGGGACAAATGATTTATGAGGAATATAACTATTAGAAACAGAAAGAATAGAGCGCGATTTTGGCTAAGTAAACAGCGGGAAAAGCACCAACTGAAAGGGCGGATCGAACTATTGTATACGTACTCATTCACAAAATTATTCGCATAAATACGTTTTAGTCAAATATACATATATACATACATATGTATGTACATACCGTAATGGACAAAAAAAAGGTACCACCTTGTCATTTCACAAAATCTTGGAGTGGCCTGGAAACAGCTCCGATTTAAACCCGATAGAGAATGGCTGGGCTTTTTTAGTATTGCTGGGCTAAAATAGTATCCAGGAACCCAAAGAGCAAAGAAAAGTTCAGAACAGCGATTCAGGAAGCCTGGGAAAATGATATTACCAGAGAAGTCTGCCAAAACTTAATTGCTTCAATGCCACGGAGGATTCAAGCCGTAATCAAGGCCCGTGGTGGTCACACAAAGTACTAGTCATTTTTTTTTGTGATCATTTAGATATTGTGAGACACTTCCGACATAAAATCTTAAAAAAAATAAATTGCTTTCTTCAAAATCCAATCAAATTTGCTTTAAGTGTTGCTCTATGAGTTCTTTTTATTGTATTACACTAACACATTATTATGGTGCACTAAAACTATGATGATAAGAACTCCCCAAATAAAAAAAATCTATTATAAAATTAATCATTAATAATTTTGAAAAGCATTAACTCCCAGTTTTACCCCTAAAAATTGTAAACCACAGCTCTAGTGAATTATTCGTAAAAAGGCGAAGGTGGTATCTTTTTTTTTGTCCAGTACGGTATATACAGTTGTGTTGAAAATAATAGAAGTGCTCCTAGGCATATCGGTTTTAATAGCTCTGTTGCAAAACAAAAATTTGTTTCTTAATTTTTAAGATCAGGATAGATATAAGATATGTTTATGTTTTAATTCATTGATATTTTATAATATTTAAAACTATGTAATTTAAAATACGCGTAAAAAAAAGAAGAGAGAGAAAAAATCCCATGTTCAAAATAATAGCAGTATTTGCTTAAAACTGAAAAACATTAAAATATGTTAGATATTTCTTATCAAAACTACTCTTAGACATAAGATCACCTGAATACTTAGTTGTAAATCCCTAATTGTTCAGTATAGATTTGCATCGACGTGGCATGGAGTCCACTAAGTCTTGCCACCTTTTGACGAAAATATTTTGGCATACGCTTCGTACTAATTGGCAAAGGATTCGATTATTTGCTGGCTTTGCTTATCTTACTGCAGTCTTTAAGTTTTCTATAGGGTTAAGGTCAGGTGACTGTGCAGGCCCCATCATTACCCTAAACCCGATTGACCTGAAACCATTCCTTAGCATTTTAACTGGTATGTTTCGGGTTATTATCCTGCTAGAAGACCCAAATAATCCTCATTTCATCTTCTGCATAAGGCAACATCATTCCTGCCAGAATGTCAACACACATGTTTTGGTGCATGATTCCGGAAGTAAGATTGATTGGTCCTACTACTTGGTATAAAAAACTGCTCCAAACCATTATATTCGAACCTCCTTGTTTATGGCCTTTGTTGTGTATTTGGGTGATATTTTGAGCCGAACATATTGACGGGATCCAACTGCACCAAAAAGAATGGTTTTGCCATCATCGGCCCGTAATATGCGCCATTTCCCTACAGGCCAGGTAATATGTTCCCTAGCAAAATTTATGTGCGTTACTATATGCTTTTTGTTGAGCAGTGGAAACTTATGAGGACTGCAAGCATAAAAATTGTTTTCCAACAGTCACCTGTGGTATGTGACAGTACTAATCGTTAGCTCTAGCACCTTTTGGATAGAATTAGACGGTGCGGAAGAGTACATTTTACTGCATCGAACAACTTGTCTATCATCTAAATCCGTTGTTTTTCTTTTCGTACTCAACTTTTGGGCTCGGATTTGAACCTAATTGCATTAGCAATCATTGGGGCTGTGTATCCTACTATATTCGCGATTTCTTTAAATGTTTTTCTATCTGTACTTAGTTTTCAAATAAATTTTGTTGTTTCTTCAGTGCAGTGTTTTTTGACCCACTGTATAAAAGTTTGAGATTTGTTTTGTAACCACTTAAATTAAAAAATACCTATTTGTTCTTATTTGTTTGATTCAAGCTTTAATTTGAACTCAAAATTAGTTTTTTCTAAATAAACTTGCACACTACTATATTTTTGAACAGACCATTTTGGTTCACTAATACTTTAGACTAACTGATCCTACTTTTGACATGCTAATAGAAATTTATGAACCTTATTTTTTTTGTTAAGTTTCGTCTTAAATTTCTGCATACTCCGTTCAGCTTGGACATAACGGAACTTTTCGAAATTTTTAAAATCGTGATAACTAAAAGCGCACTACTATTTTTTTGAACACAGCTGTATGTATGTATGTACGTAATTTTTTCTATATTTTCAAAGCAAAAAATAATTTTTTTATATTGTACATTTGCTCTGTATGTTCATTAGTTGCATTTATTCTGTTAAATGACTTAATTGGGGCAACGTGCACTGTGTATAGAACGTTTTAGAAAATTTTCCATGAGAAAAAATTGAGAAAAGCGACATGGAAGGGAAAAAATCGAAAACTTCAATTGAAGATCCTAAGCTCATCCTTAAGCTGATTTGCCAAGGAAAGACAAACCGGTAGACCGGTGAACTTGTTGGAAGATTTTACACCGTGGTTAGGGATATTATCCAAAAGTTTCGAAATTTTGAAAATAAGACAGGCAGAGGGCGTAAGAAAATATTATCAGCAACAAATGAGTGACATATCGCAAATAAAAAAAAAAAAACGCCTAAGACATCTATAAAATTGGGCGCGTTCCGATTTCTAGGCACTACAAGGCCTAACAAATGGAACGGCAAACTGACTGAAAATGGCCACGTTCCGATTTCTAGGCACTATGTAGTCAAACGTTTCTGATTGGTGTAGAGACTCAAATTTGACTGAAAAGTAAGGCAATTTTTTTGAGGTAGTGGACTGGATTCGAAGGCAAACAAATTCTCCCTTATATTTCAGTCAGTTTTTGAAGTGTCAAGAATTAGCTGATCGGCAATATTTTATGTATTGTTCGGCTGTGCTTTATAATTTGAATGGATTATGTGCAATAAATAAACAAATTACTTTCCAAATAAATTGAAGGGAAGTGATCATCGAATTGATACAATAATAGGATATGATTATTTGATCAATATGCGCTGTGTTTTCATTGAAATTTTATATAACAATAACATTCCAAGGTTGCAAGTGAAGCAGAAATTTTTAGAAAAAGTTAAGGGACATTATTTTTATTATCGGCTATTTTTTCAATTAAGCCTTCTTTACAGGTTCCAATTTCATATAAATATATTTATCAATAATCCCTAAGTAAGTGACATTGCAAGTGTCACACCTCGCATATTCATTTCCAGGTTTTACTTTAGACAAAGTGTGGACTGTGTTTGTCAAGGGATCTTACTGATAAATATATTTATATGAAATTGGAACCTGTAAAGAAGGCTTAATTGAAAAAAATAGCCGATAAAAAAACAAGTTCCATTAGGTTTTTCTAAAAATTTCTGCTTCACTTACAACCTTGGACGGATATTTTAATATAATATTTTAATGAAAACACAGCGCATATTGATCAAATAATCATATCCTCTTATTGTATCAATTCGATGATTACTTCCCTGCAATTTATTTGGAAAGTAATTTGTTTATTTATTGCACAGAATCCATTTAAATTATAAAGCACAACCGAACAATATATAAAATATTGCCAATCAGCTGTAAGGGAGAATTTTTTTGCCTTCGAATCCAGTCCACTACATCAAAAAAAAATTGCTTTACTTTTCAGTCAAATTTGAGTCTACACCAATCAGAAATGTTTGACTACGTAGTGCCTAGAAAATGGAACGCGGCCATTATTGACCGCGGAGGTGTCTGATTAATAAACCAATATCTGCCGAAACAGTAAGGCCGACTTTACGATCGCATGCTTTTCAAAGAAGAATGGCACGTCACAAACCTTTCATTTCCAAAACAAATAAAGAAAAAATGCTTAATTTCGCCAAACAACCGTGAACCACGTGATGATGTGGTGGTGTATGTCACCAAGCGGGGTATCACAAATTGAGTTTATTGCTTATAAGATGTATCAATATGAATACTTGAATATCTTAAAAATAAATTTACAGCAAAGCGCCACAGAATTGGGTTTGAGTCTTTCAAAATATGACCCAAAATATACTGCTGATAACGTAAAAATATGGCTACTTTTCAATACACCCCACAGTCCCCCGATATCAATTCCATTGAACATCTTTGGGCTCCGCTTGAGAAAACTTTTAGAAATCGACATATCACAAGCAAAACTCTTTAGGAAGCCCTCAAGCAGGAATGGGAGCTTATAAACCCAGATTTCGCTAAAAAAAAACGTGTGGCTAGTATATCTAAACGCTTACAAGCCGTACTTAAGGCTAAGGATGGCTCGACATGTTGTTAATATCCTCCCAACTTCTTTTTAGTTTTATTTGGGCGGATAATTTTGTGGTACGTTTTTTAAGTTGTTTTTTTGCTAACCTCTCTATTGCTCAGTATTAAATATTTTGTTTTGATTTTTTATCCATTGAAAATGAAGTCAGAATCATTGTTATAATATAATATTTTTAATTTTAGTCAATTTTATTAAAATGGAATCATTTTATTTTATTTTCTATGTACATATGTAAGTATGGACATATAACTTTGTGCGAATCATTTTGTGAACATACATAGTATGTACATATGTATGTATTGGAACTAAAAAGGGGTAAAGTTGGTCAATTATTTCTGACGATATTCTAGATCAACAAACATTTTTTGGTTGCCGTCCCTTAAAACAATGAAGTGCGATATACACATATACTCCAATAAAAAAAAATATCCGAAATGAACGGTCAGAAGAAAGCATATACATACTCATTTTCCAATTATTTATCAGTGTTAAAAACTTAACGACTAGAGCTATTTGTGTAAAATACTCTGTAATGCATAAACTATATTTTACCTTGTAGTCGGTTGACCCCGCAACCAACAGTGCGTTGTTTGGATGCCAATCCAGCGAAGTTATCGTCGATCGAATAGGCTTTTTTATGTGTTTCGACACCCACCAATCATTTTCAGACTCAAAATAACACACAGAAATAAGGCGAGCCCCAGAACCCACTGCAAACTTATTTTCGCTTGGAGACCATTTGACACATGTTGCAGCTCTATTTATGCGAAGCAATACCAATGTTGGTTTCCATTTACCGTCATCACCCTGAGACCACACATACGCATTCCGATCAGCAGCACAGCTCACAATACGATTTGTGTTCCTTGCCCAATCAATATCCATGACTCGTAAATCGTGCTGGTTCAGAATATCAACCAGTTTCCAATTTGATTCTCGAGAATAAATTTGGATTTCATTATTATTAGGCGAAAGTGCGATTTCTGAAAGAATTGAAAGTAACTTGATATGTTGTATCAAAATGTATACAATACTAACGAGATCGATCCTTATTCCAGGCATGACAGGTAATCGCATTTAGCGATCCTCCAAAAGTATATCTTTCCGTCATTTTTATATATATCTATTACAAAATACTGGCTATAAGTGATTCGCGGACTCTGATCAGTCAACACGATTCTACAATAAAGTTCTCCTCACAAAATCAGTAATAATATAAACACCAGAAATCACCTATGTAGAGGTTATTCGTAATAAAAACTCAGAAATTTTGTTCACACCCAATTTGAAAAAAAAAAATTGTTAGTCATATCCAGAGCACAGACTATACAGACAGACCACTCCAAGGGGGTCTCTCTATCGCACCCACAAGCTATGGCCGTTGGTGAGCAAGAATGTATGCGAAATTTGCATGTGAACTCACTAATACATCTTTGTTCACCAACGGCCACAGAACTGTCACATGGGCGCAGCCATTTTGCAGAAAATAGTGTCAAAAATCGACGAATTGTAAAGGGGACGCTGTGTCCAATAAACCACTACCAACAATTTTCTTCGTTTCGTGGTGAGCCCTATAAAAGTACGTTACATTTAAAATAGTTAAATTTCAAATGTAACGTGTTTCTTAAATTATTTATACTAAATAACAAACATACGTATGTATTCGTATATCAACAAAACAATTAAAATTCTTTCGCTTTGTGCTTTGAAATATATTTTAAATAAAATAAAAAAGGATGATCTTGGGAAATTGGTGTATCCATATTTTTTTGAAATGGGATCGTTTTTATTCAAACAGATAATGTTTTTAAAATATTGTGTTCAATTTGCTTGAACATTTTAAAGATAAAAGCCCAAGGGTTATTATTTTCCAAACATCGTATGTAAGTAGACAAACCTTAGCTAAACCCTAAAACATTTGTTAACAATAAACTAGAACAAAACAAAATATTCCGACTCATGTTGCTTTTATATATGTATTTGATAACTATCACTCCTTCTTACTGTGGAAAATTGATATACATATGTATGCATTTTTTGAATAACACAAAGATCAAAAATGAAACTAAACAAATTAAAGAAACAATACGTCAATCCAGTACAAAACAATAAAACATCATATATGTATAAGTGCACCACGAAAAATTAATTACATTAATAAAATAACAACAAAAAATTCAATCTTTAAAATTTTATAGTTACATAATACCAGTTAATTTATTTGTTTAAAACACATCACATTTTTTTTTAACGAAATATCTTGTTTTAATTTTTTAACTCCCCAAACTCCCCACTGCACTTCCAAACGCACCCGCGGTGGCCAATTTGCTTTGTTTACATTGTGGCGTGAGAATTTCAGACTGCTATATATCTTAAAAGAAATAAGTGCGACAATATCTAAGTACAGTTTCGAATTCAGTGCAATAAATCGAGTTGAATGGCATAAACAAAAAATTAAATAGGTGTCTAGTATCAAAAATATTTTTATCCATTTTCGACCGAAAAAGTCGACAAATGCCATCAAAAGGAAATTCAACTCCATTTGCAACAGGTACGTGCTAAGCTGATACAAAGCCAACATCGATTTATGTCATTCTTTGTTAAAACCATAAGCATGGACTTCCTCCACTCTAAAAAATAATACATGAGCTATTTTTTCTGAGACTGCAGATGAGCTAATTAAACTTCAAATTCTCAATTTCACGTATTCACCGATAGGAACAAAAGAGAGGATTAGGCCCCGCCCATTTGAGGGTGTTTTCGGGCAGGGGATCGGGAAGCTGACTATCTAGGTATAGTTCATCAATGGTCATATCCAGAGAAGAGGTAAAACGAGCTACACATAGGATTAATAACCCCGTATCTGTCTAGAGACGAACCTAGGTTGAAACCCGATCGAAATACATACGTACATATATACGCAAGTCGTGTCCAAACCGAGTCGACTGGAGTCTCCACTATTTTTGTTGGATCGAGTCCAAAATCTGTCGAGGAGTCGAACTATCAGATGTTTTTGTAAAAACAAAAAACTAATTCGTTTTATTTTCATTGGGTTGGCATGCGATGCTGGAGGTATTTTTTTTTCAGTTTATTGCTTATTTTTTGGGGTAATGCTTAGCTGTCAGTTCAACTACATATTAATTTGGACTCAATTTCGTCTACATGTTGTGTGCAACTAGTCCAAACCGAGTCGACTGGTCTCGCCTACACAATTTCAACTGGATCGAATCCAATATATGTGCAACTACCTGGGTCGAGGATTCGAATTGACAGATGGTTGTTGTTTTGGTTGTTTTCTTTTGGAAAAACACAAAACTAATTTGTCTTACTTCCATTAGGTTGGCATCCTATTGGTGTGCAGGTTATTAATTGACCTTTGGGATAATGCTTAGCCGTCAGTTCAACTACATTTCAAAGTAGTTGAACTCAATCTGTCGAATCGGTGTGCAACTACCAGGGTCGACATTTTGACTCAGTTTCGACTAGACCTTTTAATCCTACATATGTATACATATACAGTATAATAAATCTCGGTGGAAGAATGAATGTTCTTTTCTCAAAACATTTCATTTCTGAAATTTTTTTTATTTTTCTCCGACCGTTGGAGAGTACACATTGTACGAAGGATTTCAAAATGTAATTCTCTGTGGAGGTAGGAGTGTTCCGTTATCAAAAAGTTATGCACCAAACATTTTTTTCATTTTTCGCTAATTATCGGAGAGTCACCACCATGCAGAAGTCGGAAAGTTGGGTGCGAATGAAATTGAATGCGTGGTCAATTGAATCCGATTGAGTCTATGAATATTGTGCCGTTTTTGGGATGATGATCCAATCGATGTTATCAAGGAAGAGGTCGAATCGTCGATGTACTTTCTACGAGAGTTTTGAGAGGACAAATCACGGTTGAGGTCTGTTTCTAATTGTGCGCGGACCCTAAAGGGAGGTCTTCCTCCACTGCGTTGTCCCTCCGGGTTTGATTCGGAGACTCTACGGCCTGAAGCATAGCCCAACAACGCAAACGGGATCGAAAATTATAGGAAGAGTCTTTCTCTCGAAGCGAGTGAAGATATCATTATCCTTTTTAGACAAAGTCCCCGCTTCCACAACATAAGACAGGACTGGCATGATTAAGGTCTTATATAGAATCCACTTAGTTCCTCGGAATAGAGCTCTACTACTCAGTTGCCTTCCCAGCCCAAAAAAAAGCCATTGGCAAAAGTTCTTTTTCGTTTTATTTCTGCCGAACTGTTTCAGAATGAATAGTAGAGTCGAGGTAGTGTGTCTCTTCTTGTGGACAGCATTGATACTTGGTTTTGGCGTCGTTTAATGCTAAACCCACTTTTTCCATCTCAATACTAGTGAACGTTACAGTAACAGCCCGCTGAGTTCTGCCAATAATATCTTTTGAAAGATTGTGCCTTTGGTGTTGGTTTGTGAGTTTCTCACAATTCTTTCAAGTATGATGCTAAAAAATCATATGACAGCGCGTCACCTTGTCTAAATCCTTTTTTGACATCAAAGGTCTCGGTGAGTTCGTGGCCGATCTTGATGGAGCAGCGTGAATGCTCTATCGTCATTCTGCATAATCTGACGATTATGGCAGGGATGCCAAAACTAGACATGGCTCTGCATAGCTCGTCTCTATAAATACTGTCATATACGGCCTTAAAATCAATAAACAGGTGGTGGGTATCCACTTGGTCTTTTTAGGTTTTCTCGAAGATCTGCCTCAGTGTGCAGATTTTATCTCTGCCCTCAGCAGGGACATACTTAAATCAGAGGAAGCACTATGGGAAAAACCGAATTACCGGAACCATAGACCTGCATAAAGACTCCACTTGGGATAAAAAGGCAAGGTAACCAGTTTTGGTATAAACCCATGCCGAAGAAATATGTTTCGCTGATTAAGTGTTAAACCAGTTGGTGACAAAGGTCCTTATTCTGTTTGAGTCTAGTCTTGCTAGGCATGTCTGCCTACCGTACAGTTCAGGATTTTTCTGTTGACAGAAATAAGTCTACTAGTTTCGTGAAATTGAGCTCTGCCTAAATGTGTTGGGAAAAGAGACAAGTGCTTACATTGTTCCACCTACTATTATCAGCGAGTTCCCGACCTGCACCTGCTCTAGCTAGCTCGGCATTGCAATTCCCTGGAATATTTATGCGACCTGGATACGTCATGCCTGACAGTAATCTGGTTGAGAGATTGCCGGCATTACTCTTCTAACTTGGATCGAATTATTGGCGATTCCATGACTTTTATCGCAGCTTGACTGTCTATATGGAAAGCAATAGCGATGCAGTCTATCGAGTTATTCGAAAGCCAGGAAGTGGCTTTACGGACTGCTGTAATTACTGCTTGAAAATCTCTACAATGGTTTGACAGACGAGTGGCGATCAGGGTTATAGTATAATAGTTGACGTATTATACACAATTTTTTGGGTGCATGAAGCTGTGTATTATACACCTGAAAAATATTCCTGGTGTTTAAAAGTGTTTAAAAATAAGAAATAGGTATAAAACTGAAAAAAATGTATAAAAGCCAAAAAAATGCTTGAGATCTTGTAAAATTGCATACGCTTTTAGATACTTTTTTACACTTTTATACAATTTCATACACTTTTATACATTTCAATACAGTGTTATACATTTTAATAAAATTTAAACAAAAATTCTAAAAAATAAAAAAAAGTAAAATAACATATAAAAACCAAAAAGTGTGACATTTAGCAACCCTTGTGGCGATACACAAGTCTCCTTTGATACACTGAAAAAGGTTTAACCTCTTTTTTTTTTCATTTAAAAATGTACTACTACTACTACTACTTACTTAAATCCTGTATCCCCTTGTGGGTCCTAGGACCTCGACAATGCCTACGCGCCATAGTGTGCGGTTTCTGGAAATGTGTTTCAGTTCTCCCCAACTCTTTCCCAGTTACCATGCTTCCTTCTCAACTGTTCTGCCTTACGTACTCCTCTGCCTCCTAGGACCGCCGCGTATCCTGCCATCCTGAGTAAGCGGGTTCCACCGCGTGGTTAGCTAGGGACCTTTCACCCTTTCGGAGAGTATGTTCAATCCACTGCCACTTTCGTCGTCGTATTGGTGTGCCTATAGGTTAATGGCCCGTTTTCTGATAGAGTTGTTCGTTGGAGATACGGTTTGGCCAGAAAATCCTAAAGATATAACGTAAGCACCTATTGACGAACGTTTACAGCTTCCTCGTGATAGTGGCGGTCACCCTCCAGGTACCACATCCATATAGCAGCACGGACTCAACATTGGAACGGAACAGTCGTAGCTTGGTGGTTAAGCTAATCGCATTGCTATGCCAAACTGTGGATAGCATCCCAAACGCAGATTTTGCTTTGCCTATTTGGCTGGCTACATCCAGTTCGGTTCCGCCATTGGTTGAGACAATACTCCCAAGGTATTGAAAACTCTCAACTCTCTCAAGTGTTTGTCAATCCAAACGTGAGCTGATGAGCTAGATCCTATCCTGATCATTTTTGTTTTTGCCCAGTTAATTTTCAGCCCAACGACGTCTCCACGTTTGTAGTCATTTGGTGAAGGTCCTTAATTCTATGTGACAGCAGGCATACGTCCATATCAGAGTCCATCGAATTCCTCCGTTTCCTGTTGATAAGGCCGCATTTAGCACGTCGATAATCACCAATCAAAATAGTATTGGTGAAAGTATGCATCCTTGTCGAACCCCACTTTGACAGCCTTCCTCTGTGCAATACGTGACATGTGGACCCATCATATGTAGCCTTGATGATTGCTATTAATTTATCAGGAATGCATCTGCTGCCCAAGGCACGCCAAATAAATTATCGATTGACACTATCAAACGCCTCTTCGAAATCGATGAACAGCAGGCTAAGTTTATCGCAGGGTTTTGATGTGGTCGACACAGGGGGATCCAGAGCGGAAACTTGCTTGTTCGGCGTCGAGTGTGTCTGCAAGGTATACTTTGATTCGCTCCAGGGTGGTTCTAGCAATTATCTTTGTCACAGCAGGCAGCACACAAATACCCCTCCAGTTTTCGCAGTACCCTCCTGATCGCGGTAATAATCTCATCCTTACTGGGGGTGGTGGTGTTGATTCGGGAATTTCTTTCGACGGACTTGGGTGCATATTCCTGGCGAATACTCGGTTCAGAACTGAAGCAAAATCCTCCGTCCATCTCTTGAGTTGGTCCTCATTCGATATAAGCAACGAACCATCTAAACCTTTCACTGGGTGTTGAGTAGAACTTCGGCCACCTATAAGCAGTTTGGTGATTCTATAAACGGTTCTGCTGTTTCACCTCGCTGCTGCTTCTTCTGCTTTTGTAGCCAGCGCATTGATGTAGTTTCGCTTGTCACGTCGCACGCTACGCTGCACTTCTCTCATCTTCATGCTCTTAGCTGTTTGCGTTCGTTGATCCTCCTCAAGGTATCCTCGGACAGCCAATTCCTCTGACTTCCCTGCGATCGACCGACAATCCTTTCAGCACCTGATGTGAAAACAGTTTTCACAGATTACCAATGATCTTGGATGGTGGCAGGCAGTGAGCTGCTAATTGTTTCCACTCCACGTGAGAGATGCTCCCTTAGTTCTTGGCGCACTGTGGGATCTCTCAGTCGGTCTACGTAGAACCTAAGTGTTCCTGTATTGTTAGATCTTTGAATGGCAACAATGCGTAATCGGACAGTAGCTATCTAAGATGGTGATCTCGTACCAACCCCATGTCCACTCCTCGTCTGTTTCGGACGTCTAGAAGACTACTTCTGAATCGTTGTCGTTGCCTACCTTGGCATTCAGGTCCCCCATCACAATGACTATGTCGCCGTTGGGTGTTGCATTATAAACAGTTCCCAACTGATTGTAGAATTTAGATTTAAAAATATAAATTTGTTGTATATCTGTAAAAAAATAATTAAAATATTTTTATAATTAATTATTTGACATAAATAAATATGCTCAAAAAAAAAATAGTAATCCTTTTTGAGATAAATAAAATAAATACTTGGCGCAATAGGTCGATGGGACCCAGGGCCTGCTTCTCACAACCATTCGTGTTGTGCTTGGTACACGAATTCTTCTTCTTCTTTACACGAATGGTAGGGGCCTACTGTTCAATGCCGTGTCCGAATGACAGTGTGTTATTTGAGAAGCTTTCTCAGGACAGTTGTACGCGCGGATGTTTGTCAGACTCTCGCGAGAGGTGGGACCGTAAAAAACTTTTAGGTGTTCCGACTGGGACCACTGAGCCACGGCGCCCACATCCTGGTTCAGATAGGTTTAGATATACATAGGTACTCCGAGTTCCAAGGAGTAGTACTATGGTCGTTTAGAATGCCTGCATTGCAAGAATTCCTTAAGCCGTAATGCTGCTTCAGTCGCCATCTTCCGGCCAAAGTTATCAACGGGAAGGCGATGCAGAATAGTTTTCAATTCATAAAGGGCAATCGAGGCCTTCAAGTTTCAATACCTGTGAGTATAGGGGGAGTTTTATGTACATGGTATTTCATATCTTCTAGTGAACAATACTAGTTCAGTCTTAGATGAGTTGAAGAGACCAACACTGTCAGCCCATTTTATGAGTTTATTCAGAGCACACTCCATCAGGTCTCTAATTTCAAGAAGGAACTTTCGCGATATCATCCGCGTACTCTACAACACTGAACTCCCAATTAACCGTGGTGTTAGTATGCCACCTTGGGGGGATACACCTGTACACCGAGCTTCTGGTTAGATCTCAGCTCGATTCAATAGCAAAATGCAGCAAATATATCTTTTGTTTTGACGTTGTTAAAGGCTCCTTCAATATCCAGGAAGGTCACCATAGTGAAATCTTCTTTTCAAAAAGATTTCTCAATGTTTCAACCAACGAAAGTAGAGCAGTTTCTACTGCTGGGACACTGATAGAAGGTTGCTATCCAAATTTGTTCTTATTGGACTTCGATCAGCCTCTCAAATATCTCTAAAAAAAGGAGGATACGCTGTTTGGACGGAAGTCCTAAGGGGTTGCATGTGGTGACTTTCCCGTCATTCGGTATGAAAACCATTGTGCCCTCCTCCAGGATCTAGGGGTGTAGCCGAAGTTCAAACAACTCCTGCTAATGTGAAGGCAGGGGCATAGAATGTGGAAACCTGCTGTAATTCCACTCGTAAGATATTATCTAGCCTATGCAACTTTGCGTTCTCTGTCTGGTCGTTTCCTACAGAATATTTACTCTCTATTTTACTTCCAGGGAAACGTATGTCTGTAAGAAGCTCTAAGCTTTCTTGAGTCGACATGGTTCAAGTCGCATCTAGTTTTTAATATAGCTAGGAACAATTAGAGATTTGATAAGATTTTCCTAATCCAAGACGAATCGCTGGTCTTTTCTATATTTTTTACAGAAAGATACGACGAGTCCCTTTGTGATTTCCTAACCTGTAATTTGAATTTCCTAAGACTGTTCGTGTAGAGATTCCGATCTTCTGAGTCCCTAGAGTCCCTTTTGCTTTCACACCGAAGCCCACTTATTTCAGAATTCCACTACGGAGGTTTACCCCCATTCTTGTGACTGTGACTGTGCCTTATGGAAGGCCATATTCATAGTTGAAGTTAACGCGTCCACCATCTGATACACGTCACCAGTTAATGCGGCTGGACTAAGGTCAGATTGTTGAGCTGATTCTTCAGTTTTGTATTACAGACTTTCCAGACCGTTCTTGGTTTTCTAAAGACAGATTTCGGGGGAGTACTGAAGTCAATACGAAATTATACAAACCGATGATCATAAAAAGAGACATCTCTTGGTACCATACAGTTATTGACGCTAATCTTAATGAAATTCCTGATGAAGGTAATGTTAATTATTTCTTCCGTACTGTTAGTAATAATGGGATCTGATCTCGTATTACAAATAACGAGGTTAGTTTCCACTAAGTAATCAAGAAAACAGTTATATCGGACAGTGGTATCGCTGCTGCCTCAAGCCTGCCTATAACGAGAAGCTTGTTCTTCTCCTCGGCCTGACTGATAACTCTAAGTATATTGTGTGCAGGTTGACGCCCCGTTTCATCATAGGGCATATACGCACAAGTAATCCATACTGGGTTTCCTCTACCGCGTTCAAGCAACGCGTAACCCAGACGAAGTCAGAGTCACTGAAATTGGATAGAAGAAATAAATCAAGGTTGTTCTTGGCTAAAATACGGGCACTGGGACATTTACCTTGTCCCTTAGTAAAGAAAACCGTGTAATTTCTTGACCTTAATCCCGCTGTCTTTCCTTAGTGGGCGCCATGGCTCAGTGGTTAGTGCGTTGGACTATGGAGCAAGGGGTTCAGGTTCGAATCCCAGTCGAAACACCTAAAGGTTTTTCACGGCCCCACCTCTCGCGAGCATCTGACAAACATCCGAGACAACATTCTTTTAGCCAATAAAAGATCCTAAAATCTTTTGCAGTATTGAAACTAATCGCCCGGCATCATTTGGCTTCTTAGCTGCAATGACCTTCCAATTGCGCGTCAGGATTTTTGATTCCTATGAGCCGAAGGATATCTTTAAGCTAACTAGGACCAAGAGGTACCCAAACTCTAGCTCGCGATCGAATGGAAATATCTGCTTTATGTACAGCCTTAAGCTTGTCGCCAGACCATATAACACGTACATACCTTTGAGATTGCCGACCGATCTGCATTTTCTTCACTACAGATTCCATTAGTGGCCAGTCTGAGACCAACCGCCATTCTTAACAATCAGCGGTGCCAAGGTTAGCCAGGCAGTGGTAGAGGATGCCCGAAGATACTTGTGCCTTCAAAAGCCTGCAAATCTCCCCTCCGTCCTTCGTCGTCACTCTGGTCAATAATGCCAAAAACAAGATAAACAAGATGATCCCTCGCAAATTAAATGTCGTAAAAACCTTGGTGGTTTTTTAGCCTTCTTTTGGGGTCTTAGAATTGTCCTCCTGTGAGGAGCTTTAGAGCTGATTCAAAGCCCTCCCGAATCGAGTTGACTCCGTCATCTCATATTAATTAGGGGCCTTCGCGCAACGAGCTGACTACCCTTACCTACAGACGGCCTTCCTTTATTGAATAATGATCCATGGAATAACTGTCCTACCAAAGACCCCCTCTTTTTCTATCTCATACTAAACGCATTGCTCCGTAGATTTTGTCGAGGAGCTCTGATTGTCATAAGACGTTCGATAACGTGTCGCAAACTCAAGACATCTTCCCTAAGTCCTCAGCGTATATGAAATCCACACTCGAATAGACGTTGCTTCTGTTTCCTATAGCAATCACCGTAATATACATAGATGTCACAGATGTCACATATCACATGTGTCTGCTAGTTGTTCAGCTGCACGTGGTCTGTTAAGGGACAGAACATTTCACGTGCAGTTCAGAATTTCGTTGTTCTTGTTCCGTTTGCTGGGGTCGTCAATAGTAAGACCATCCTTATACGAAGCTCATTGTTGCTTCGTAACTAAGTAACTTTTCCGTGGTAAGGCAGTTATCCCGACGCACAACCCCCAACCTGGCGCTCCAGAAAACCCTCCCGTTTTATAGCCCTGGGCCAAGGAATCAACTCTTTTCCAATACCCTGGCTGCGTAATAAAGATCAGTATAGATCTTCGAATTCGAAGCAGCTCATATTAATAGTTGGTTAACACTAATAGTTGGACCTGACTGGAACGGGTAGACGCCATCCTCATTTCCATATAGAGAATTCGCCCACTGCCGCTTGGGTCTAGAAGAAGTGCTCTAGGGAGAATGCAGAGGAGTGCAGCATACAGTGCTATGTTCATTTATGTTTCTGTCATGTATCAGGAATGGCGTTGTATACGGACTAAATTTTTTGTGATTTTCTTACGTTTCTAATGCGCAGAACAAATGCGAGATGAACAAAAAAATTCATCGAAATCAGTCTTATCTTGAGATATCGGCAAAAAGGTACGAGAAAATTAATTTCCTTTATACATTTTTTCGTGAATTTTTCCGATGTTTAAAAAGTTATTTTACTATTCGTGGCGGAAACACATCCAGTAATTCAATGATTACAAAAATCGGTCCAGTGGATATCGCCATTCCACCAGTAAATAAGCTTTGAGGAAGCAGCGACACAAATACTCGAGGTGAGCGTCTTTCAACTTCATTAAGGTAACTAACCTCATAGTAGATAATATTAGCTCCAAGTCTACATTTATAAACAAGTCCAGACAAAACTAAACATCGTTAAATTGATGATATCGAAAGATATTTCTTTATCGGAACACCGTTACTTACAATTAATTGACCAAATCGTCATTAAAATTCACTAGGAATCCTAGGAACACTAATTGACGGGTGAATGATTAATATTTATTTTGTAAAGACCGATTCTGCTTTGTAGAGTCCTCGTCTGATGGCCTGCACTTGAAATAAAGCGTACGAATGAGCGAAACAAAAGTATTGTTTAAAATAGAATGAAAAGGAAATTTCTTTTATAAACGAATGTACTAACGAACGAAGGAGATTGAACGATTGAGAAGCAAACTAATCCAATTGTGAATTGAATGATTGATTGTAGTTTTGGATAAATATAATATATCTGTCTCTGAACGGTTGAATGATTGATTGAAATGAACGAATCATTATTCGAACTTCAAGTTTACACGATTGACCCAGTTCTACTACCTACCCTTCTTATACCGTTTACACAAAAACATATACACATTAGAACAAATTTTTTTTTAATAAAATATATTTTTACATTTTTTTTTTCTCAAACTAAATTTAATGTTAAACAGCAACTCTGAAAATGGGTGAATTGTACAGAATACTGCAGAAGTAAGAGACAGGTTCAAAATGTAAAAAGAAACGCTAACTCTTTTTAATTAATATAATTGCAGTTGTAAAAAAGGACTCCGGAAAAGAGACTCGTTTCGTTTTTTCCCTTTTCTTACATTAATTTACCTTTTTACTTTTATTTTATTATTGATAAGCCATTTTCTGAAAAGTACTATAAGAAAAGTAAGTTGAAGACAAATAATTTTTTTTAAAAACTCTACTCGATTTGACGAGATAGTGAAACAAAGATAAAATAATATACATACGTAAATATGTATGTATATACTAAAAAAAATTGTATGAAGATAACCAAACTTCGTCTTTTTTCGGAGAATGATGTAAGTTATCTACAAATATTTAAAATAATTTTTTAAACTTTTTTCGGTTTATCTCCATTTTTAGTCACATTTATATATTTTAACTTCTCTAATAGAGAAATGGTAGAGAGACTTTTTGTTTCGACAATAACGTTTTCAATCATAAGATCATCCTGATCTATGAGGATGCCACAAGTTGAAGTAATTTTGCTATTCTTTTCTTAACAAACATTTTTTAATCGTCTTAACTCCAAGTTTTTTATACGTGTACAAAGCTGCCTTCAAGCTAAATCCATAAATGTACATACAGTGGCGAGCTTATAAATAGGGAAATAGTGTGACAGTTGTTTTGATAACGGGCATAGCATCATCAGACAACTTATGTTGATAAAAATTGTTATTGTAATGTAGAGCACATATTCAAGAATAAACTGGTTCATGCAGAACTATCCATTCTATATGTTCTATATTTGTTTATTGCTAATTAACAGTAAATGCATCGTACATAAGTGTTTATGCAATTTTGAAATTTTGCTGGTAATGAACAAAAAACCAACAGAATAGGTCTATTCGTGTACTCTCCCAAAACAACGAATTTATACGAAAATCTACGAAAAATCACCAAATCCTGTTCGAGTTCGCAAAAGTTTCGTAGTTTTCGTAGAAGAGAGCGCTCACGAGAGAGTGAAAAATGTACTCATGCAACGAGTTTTAGTGCAGGAAATTTGAACTGATTGCAGGTATGCTGTCAAATCTGTCAGATCCCTGAACGTAATTTTTTATTGTTAGTGTATTTGCATACATTTGCTTTCGACGTCTAAGTGCCTGGCTACATTGTCATTGGAATGAACGTAATGTCGGCTGAGATAGGTAGATTTTACGTATGTACGTTAAAAAGAGATGGGCTGAGCACAAAGCAAATGCCAGTCACGACGGTTCTTTTCTCAAAACGTTTTACTTTAGACATATTTTTTTAATTTTTTTGTTCAACCGTCGGAGGGTACACATCGTACGGAAGACTCAAAAAGGTACCTCTCTGTGGAGGTAGAAGTGTTCCGTTTTCAAAAAGTTTCCCTCCATACATTTTCTTCATTTTTCGCGGATCGTCGGAGAGTCAACATCATGCGGAAGACGGAAAATAAAGTGCGAAGGACTTTGAAGTGGTGCACATGCTGGTTTTGTTGTATTTGTTGTTGGTAATGAAATGTGTGATTTCTTTTAATGTGATATCTTAATAATTGGATTGGAAATTGGAAAAAAAAATCGTGTCGTTCCCGTTCCGGAAAGAGCGAACGGAAATACATGATACAAAAATCACCACATGCGACCTCCTGTGTAAGATATATAAATGTGGTTTTTCATTATTCTTTTGTGCATGTGGTTATTATTCACTTCTGTTAACGCATGAACTGGTGTCGTCAGGTCTGCTTTTTGGTAATTTCTTTCATTTATGGCTTCTGTACCCCTTGCTTTTAGAGAAAAAGCGTAGTTAGGAGTTGTAATGAAATGTTTTATTGTCAAACGTAATAGTTTTATATACATATATATCATTTATAGTTTGCTACCATTTTGGATAATATCATATTTACCGATTTTGAATTTTATAATCATTAGATTCTACTCGCTAATTTGTACGGTAAATACTCATGATGTATTTATACTGGGGTGAGGGTTGTTTACATTTTTAATGCAAAGCGGATTGGTCTGAGCTCTTATCAGTCGTGCAAAAGGCGTAAACAAAATGATTACAGGGTGATCAGCCATAACATTGATGATTACTTTAAATTTAAAATGAGTAAACATTATACTACTTCCAAAATAATTTTGAATAAAAATTTATAATATTTTAAAGAATAAGTTTCAATACAACTGTTGCAAGAATACAGATGTAGAATATCTCATCAAATTCTACATACGAGTAAGGGTATAGCACATTTTAAAGAATTTTAATAAAGATAATAAAAAGATTAATAATAAGTTAGAATTACTCAGTATAAGTCACATATAATTTCTTTAATAAAAATGTAAAAAAATGGATCACCCCGTGTACCAATTTTCCATTTCTTCTATCCCTCTTTCACTGCCGTCTTTTTATTGGCGTCTATTTTTTGTGTCGGTGTGACTACTGATAAGAAGCATTTCAAAACACGTGGAGAGCAGAAATCATTGAACAACGAGATATTAAACTTTCCCGGCTTTTTCCAGTTGCCTACAAGCTATTTTCACGCATATTGTTACATTTTCACGCACATTTGTTTGACTTGGTGAATTCACCCCGATTTGGTGAATTCACCCCTAAATCACAACAACAAATCGGTCAATTTCACCTTAAATCACAACAACAACTAGTAATTTGACGGGCGATGACAACCGATTTTTGAATTTATGGAAGGAGCTGGAAAGTATTTTGGGGCCGTTCACTAGATATTACAAATATTTAAATTCGTATTCCTTAGTAAAAGACGAGAACAATTTGAATTTCGTCGGTTGACCGAAAATGTAAAAATCAAAATATATGTTTATTCTTTTAAAAAATAATGTACACAAAAACAGAAAGATTACTACAATGCTATTCAGCCAATTGCGAATAGGTTGAAACAGTTGTTATGGCGAATTAAAATATAAAATTCTTAAATTTTTTTGAAAAACGTATAATTGCTTCAATGTATAGAAATTTCGCAAACAACAGTTGCCAAAGATTGTGGATGAATTATAATAATAGGCTCTTTAACTGGGTAAGAAGTATATCTATCTCCCTTTTAAAATTTGCATTGATGTTTAACTACATTTCCGAAGAACAAAGGCCATATATGTACATACCTTTTATCTGATTATAGAAACACAATAGTTGTTATATCTTGGCATATATGTACATTTCTCTGATGAATATTCTTTTTTATCGACTTTAAGTGTCTGCGTTTATATCGCCATTCAAGTAGTGTGTTTAAACAATTAATTTTTGTAATATGTATGTTACCACCTAAAGATAGTGCGATTATCAGAGCAGCATCCGGTATGGTTTAATCGACTAATGTATCAGCTGTTGAGTACATAGCTTAGTTTACCTTAAATAAGAAATCTAATGTATGCGCAAATTAAATTACTTACACAAGAAAGTCATAACAGGGAGAGAACAAAACGGGGTAGACGCTGCAGACGTTTTAGAAAAGTTGGCATTCGTTGTGTCAAAGGTTCGTATTTTTACTTCTCTCTTTGAGAATTTACAATTTTTAGTGCAGAACTTAAGGGAACAGACCAAATCAATGAACTCAGTACGTTATGTACCTACCTTACCAAAATTAGTGTCTAGAAAAGAACACAGGACTAGAATCAGGTCGAAGGAATAGACATGAAACATGGATCGTAAGAAAAACCATAAGACCATACAACACAAACAACGTACAAAGCTGAACCTACGAGCTAAATTTTCGTACGTTTATTGAAATCCTCTACATTTATCATGTTGCTTACTTAAAAAAAAAAACAAAAACTATCATTGAAATGCTGATTTTTTTTTTCATTGATTATTTTCATTGATTTTCCAGAATTCTTTCCAATGAAAAATATTTCTAGTAAATTTAAGTTGAATGCTTCCGTTTTATGTGAGCACATCCGTAAACGTACTCGCTTCACCACTAACAAAGTGTTGTTGCCAAGCATTGACAGTAACAATTTTTGTCAAAAAGTTATCAAAATTTATTGTTTCACCATAGCTTATAAGGGGTTACATTCAGCCAAATTCATTTTTGAGTGCTGACATCTATTGAGAGTAGTTTAGACAAGCCCCAAAGGTTTTTGCCAATGCTCACACGTATTCACAGACGAGAAGCAAATTACAACAAAAACAATGTAAACAAAAGGGTTTTTGCAGGCAAGAGGGACGAAAGTTTAATATCTCTTTACTCAATGATTTCTGGTGGAGAGTGACTCTACTCATAATGGATATAGGTACTCTGTCCGAAACCCCTAAAGTGGGTGCACGTGTAAATCAACGAACTGAAGTTGACTTCGAAAGATTTGTGTTTTGCAACTGAAGAACAAAAATCTGAAGTTAGGCGAGATGAGATTTTATTTGTGTCCATAAATTCTGTTTTTTTATTGGACTTGACCTGCATTTAAACATTTGTCTTTATATTTTAATATTGTAATATCATTAAGTTTGCCGCACATTGCGGAAGAAGGCTTTTACATCGAAAGGTATTTACATCGATAATCTGCGACCTAGATAGTCGTTCCATCCTTTTGTTCCTATCGGCGAATACGTGAAATTGAAAATTTGAAGTTTAATTAGTTCATCTGCAGTCTCAATAAATAGCTCATGTATTATTTTGTTAGAGTAGAGGAAGTTTATGCTTATGGTTTAAACAAAAAATTACGTACGATGTTGGCTTAGTATTAGCTAAGCACGTAACGTTTACTTTTTCGCTCGAAAATGGGTAAAAATATTCCTGATACTAGACAACTTTTGAATTTTTTGTTTTTGCCATTTAACCCGATTTATTGCACTGAATTCGAAACTGTATTCAGATATTGTCGCATTTTTTTCTTTTAAGAGATATAGCAGTCTGAAATTCTCATGCCACAACGTAAACAAAGCAAATTGGTGTCCGCGGGAGTGTTTGAGCTTAAAATATATTTTCTTTTAAATAAATGAAATGTGTTTGAAACAAATAAACAATTTAGTTTTATATAATAATGAAATTTTTGCAAGTCGATATTTTCGTTTTTCGCTGTTTAGTTATTTCAATTATTATATTCAGTTATTATCTTGTGTAGTTTTTCTACTTTTGTATAAATCTATTTCATTGTTTCGCATTAGATTATCGTGTAGTTTCACCAATTTGGTTAACTTGATTCGTTTTCTTAATATATATGTACATGTATGTTTGTATTAATTCTTCACAAAAGGAAAATGTTTTGGTTATCAAATGGTGTATGTAAATGAAATAAAATTATCGGAATATTTTGTTTTGTTATGAGCGACGTGTCTCAGTGGTTAGTGCATTGGACTATGGAGCAAGAAGTTCGAGGTTCGCATCCCAGCCAAAACCCCTAAGAGTTTTTTCACGGCCTCACCTCTGGCGAGCGTCTGATAAAAATCCAAAAGTATAGCTTGTTATGAGAAGGAAGCTTCTATTCGTGTAAAGAATATAACACGCACAATACTTTTGAGAAGCTAGGCCCTGACAGATGTCACAGGCCCAGTGAATTTGAATGTGTGCATGAGTTTGCCTGCAAATTCTGCGATGTATTCTTGTTCATCAGGTCCGTCGAGATTGTAGGGTAAAAGAGATAACCCCTTTGAAGACGACTAACTGTAAATACAGTATTGTTCGAAACTTAAGCAACTTTTTCCTCTGAATCATTCAAAATTGAATATTTATGTATTTATTCATTTAAAAAAATAAGATGAGATCATTCAAAGTCGAATATTTATGTATTTACTCATTTTTAAAAGAATATGATAACTTTAATTTATTGCAATAAGTACTTAGATAAATATAGTAAAAACAAAAATTCAAAATAAATTCATTCGATCTAAATAAATTACAAATTCCTTTCAAAATGGAGCTTTTCGAAACTTAAGCAACTTCTACGTACATATACACGACTGTTCAGCGACAAACAGTATCTAACGGTAGTTTTTTGCTTGTTCTTTGCAATTGTACCTGCAACGTCTTTGTTTTAGTTACTTGAGAACATTTGTTGTGTAAAGAAATTCCAATTGACACCAGTTTTTTTCAATTGACCAATTTATTCATTATTATACACAGTATGGACAAACGATTAAAAATAAAATTGTTGAATGCTATAATAACGGCGAATCCCAGATATCAATAGCTTTAAAGTTTAATATCAACAAGTCTATTATTTCACGACTTATTAAGAACTATAGATCAACTGCAACAACTGAAAAAGTGAATTTCGGGGGACGTCCTCGTAAAACATCACGTCGAACCAATAGACAATTTGTCGATTTGATAAGGAATTACCGGTTTATGTCATCGAGAGACATTGTGAATGAGTTACAGCTTAATGTGAGTTCCAGCACTGTCCGAAAACGTGCACATAAGAGCGATTTAAAAAGTTATTCGCCATCTTAAAAGCCATTATTGACAAAAAAGCATTTAAAAAAAAGATCTATTTCAAAGAACTTAATTCTATTGTCTCGAATATTAAAATTTTAATACACTTTCAGATTAGATTTTGCAAAAGCACACATAAATTGGTCAGTAGACAAGGGGAAAACCGTTCTTTTGATGAATCAAAGTTCAATCTATTTCACTCTGATGATATCGCTATGTTCGTAGAAAAAACCGTCAAAAGTTGAATCCCCGGTATTGCAAAGGCACAGTAAAGCATGGAGGGGGAAATGTAATGGTGTAAAATTGCTTCTCAGCGAACGGAGTTGGACTTTTTCACCAGATAAACACTATTATGGATCGATTTGTCTACAGGGACATCTCGAACGAGGTAATGTTACCATACGCCGAATGGAATATGCCACTTCGATGGGTGTTTCAACATGACAATAACCCGAAACATTCATCGAAGGTGGTCAAAGAGTGGTTATTCATGTTTTGGATGGGATTCAAGTTTTGGAGTTTTGATTCATTGCAATTTTTACAGATGAGATGATAGGTCGACACGGATGAATTTCTTTTTTTGTTTTTCAACTAAATTCTAAAGATATCGTTGAAGGAGAAGGTTTTGTATGGTTTTCCCAAAGCAATTAGCAGTTTGCCTAACTCTTGAGGAAGTGCATTTCTTGCTCCAATTAACTATGTCCTTTATTTTAAAGAGTTCTTTCGGTGGACGTCATTAGGAAATTATGATGTATTGTGATTTGTTACATTCAATCAAAAAACCGTTAAGTGATTTCCGCAACAAACGTACAGAAAAATGCATACATCCTCCACACAATATTCATACATTCAATTGAATTCTTAGCGTTGCATATTAAAAGAAATCACACATCTCACTTGCATCAGACGTTCAAACAACAACAACAAAATCAACATCTGCACCACTTCAAACTCCTTCGCACTTTATTTTCCGACGATCAGCGAAAATGAAGAAAATGTATGGAGGGAAACATTTTGAAAACGGAACGTACCTCTACCTCCACAGAGAAGTTCATTTTTGAATCGTCCGTACGATGTGTACCCTCCGACGGTCGCAAAAAAATGATAAAATAGGTATGTCTAAATTTAAATTTTTGAGAAAAGAACATTGATTCTTCGGCTGTGATTTATCTTCTGAAATGGATTCACGGCGTATTTGCTTTGTGCTTAGCCCATCTCTTTTTAACATACGCAAGATCTACCCATCTCAGCCAACATGACGTTCTCAGCCGATCTCATCACTGTATTCAGTATACACACCCAACATACACACACCCAGAGACTCACCTACACCCACTATGCACACACCAAGGAAACAGCGATTGAAAAACATTATTCTTCGTTTTATTTCTGTTGATGTGTTGTTCTCTGAATTAACAGCAGATAAAGTCCATTAATACCTCAAAGTTATATCTGTCGATTGTGACGAGCTATTCAATTTGTCGATGTTGTATGTTTTTTCTTGTTGACAGCATATACGTACTTCGTTTTGCCTTCGTTTACCGCTAAACCCATGTTTAGCCTCCGTTTCAATACTAGTCCACGTTCCAGTGACAGCCTGCAGAGTTCTGCTAATAACAGAAATCATTGAACAACGAGATATTAAACTTTCCCGACTCTTTCCAGTTGCCTACCTGGTGAATTCACCCCTAAATCACAACAACAAATCGGTAAATTTCACCTTAAATCACAACGCAACTAGTAATTTGACGGGCGATGACAACCGATTTTTGAATTTATGGAAGGAGCGGGAAAGCATTTTGGGACCGTTCACTAGATATTACAAATATTTAAATTTGTTTCCTTTAGTAAAAGAATTTCGTCGGTTGACCGAAAATGTAAAAATAAAAACATATGTTTACAGATATGTAGTTTATTCTTTTGAAAAATAATGAACACAAAAACAGAAAGATTACTACAACGATATTCAGCCAATTGCGAACAGGTTGAAACAATTGTTATGGCGAACTAAAATATAAAATTCTTTAATTTTTTTGAAAAACGTATAATTGCTTTAATATATAGAAATTTCGCAAACAACAATTGCCAACGATTGTGGATGAATTATAATAATAGGTTCTTTAACAGGGTAAGGAGTATACCTATCTGCCTTTTAAAATTTGCATTATTGTTTAACAAAATTTCTAAACTAAGGCCATATACATACCTTTTATCTGATTATAGAAACACAATAGTTGTTATATTTCGGCATATACTTACATACATATGTATGTACATTTCTGTAATGAATATTCTTTTTTATCAACTTTAAGTGTCTGCGTTTATATCGCCATTCAAGTAGTGTGTTTAAACAATTCATTTTCCTATTTCTAAACAATATGGTACACAAATTTCCCAAGATCAAACATACATATTCTTCCTTTTTTATTTTATCTTAAAGATATATTAAACGAACTTGTTTCTTTTTCAAAGCACAAGGCGAAAGAATTTCAATTCAATTCAATTGTACGTATACGGATACATACGTACATATGTTTTTTATTTAGTATAAATGATATAAGAAATACGTTACATTTGAAATTTGACTATTTTGAATGTAACGTACTTTTATAGGGCTCATCACGAAAGGAAGAAAATTGTTGGTAGTGGTTTATTGGACATAGCGTCCCCTCCACAATTCGTCGATTTTTGACAATATTTTTTGCAAAATGGCTGCGCCCATGTGACACTTTTGTGGCCGTTGGTGAACAAAGATGTATTAGTGAGTTCACATGCAAATTTCGCAATCATTCTTGCTCACCAACGGCCATAGCTTGTGGGTGCGATAGAGAGACCCCCTTGAAGTGGTCTGCCTGTATCAGAGTATATCCATAATGAGTAGTCACTCTCTCCACATATGCAATCGTACTATTGCAAAGCAAAATCCGCAACAAAAACTTAAAATAAGCGAAAAGAGGTAGAAACTATTGAATTATTATGTGCAAACGCGTATCACAAAATGAGATAGAAATACATTCTACCAAAATCACCACATGCGACCTCCTGTGTAACATATATATGTAAATGTGGTTTTTTCATTAAGGGGCAGAAATCATTGAGTAAAGAGATATTAAACTTTCGTCCCTCTTGCCTGTAAAAACCCTTTTGTTTACATTGTTTTTGTTGTAATTTGCTTCTCGTCTGTGAATAAGTGTGAGCATTGGCAAAAACCTTTGGGGCTTGTCTAAACTACTCTCAATAGATGTCAGCACTCAAAAATGAATTTGGCTGAATGTAACCCCTTATAAGCTATGGTGAAACAATAAATTTGTTATTGTCAATGCTTGGCAACAACAATTTGTTAGTGGGGAAGCGAGTACGTTTACGGATGTGCTCACATAAAACGGAAGCATTCAACTTAAATTTACTAGAAATATTGTTCATTGGTAAGAATTCTGGAAAATAAATTCGAAATGAAAAAAAAATATCAGCATTTCAAAGATAGTTTTTGTTTTTTTTTTCGAATTAAGTAACATGATAAAGGTAGAGGATTTCAATAAACGTACGAAAATTTAGCTCGTTGATATTTTGTGCGTTGTTTGTGTTATGGGTGTAGTATGGTCTTATGGTTTTTGTTAGGGTCCATGTTTCACGTCTATTCTTTCGACATTGATTTTGCGTATGTGCATAACGTACTGAATTATTATTCATGATTTGGTCTGTTCCCTTACATTCTGCACTAAAAATCGTAAATTTTCAGAGAAAGGTAAAAATACCAACGTTTGACACAACGAATGCTAGCTATTCTGAAACGTCTACAGCAAAGACACTTCAAAATAACTAAAATCTGAAAAAAGGACAATATTTCAAATCAGTTTGACGAATTGTACACCACATACCAACAGAAATTTGTGGGGTAAAAAGTCGTAAGTTTTGTACTGAGCGAAAATGTTTTACCCTGGTTTGTTCTCTCCCTTTTACGATTTTCTTGTGTAAGGGAAAGGAGTTAGATAAGGAATCTATCGTTCGAATTCTTACGATTTTTCGAGTAAGGGAACGTGTAACAAATACATAAAAACATAGACAACATTAGAGACTTTATATTAGGTAAGCTAAACTATGTTCTAGTGGGTGCCGTGGCTCAGTGGTTAGTGCGTTGGACTATAGAGCAAGAGGTTCGAGGTTCGAATTCCAGTCCGAAACACCTAAAAGTTTTTCACGGCCCCACCTCTCGAGAGCGTCTTAAGTTCAAATGTCCTGAGAAAGCTTCTCAAATATCAAACTGGCCTTCGGACACGGCATTAAACAGTAGGTCCCTTCATTTCGTGTAAAGAATATAACACGCACAACGCGAATGGTTGTGAGAAGCTAGGCCCTGGGTCCCTTCGACCTGTAGCGCCAAGTATTGTTTTTTTTTTAAATATACATAGATACGTACGTACTAATCGAATAAATAGTCCCACTGAAAAAATACCAATCAGTCGAGAATAAATGAAATATTTTCGAATGGCGACATAAACGCAGAATCTTAAACTCGATAAAAAAGAATATTCATTACAAAAATGTACATATGTATGTATGTACATAAGTATATGCCGAAATATAACAACTATTGTGTTTCTATAATCAGATAAAAGGTATATACAATCTTTGGCAATTGTTGTTTGCGAAAAAAAATTCAATAAATTTTATATTTTAATTTGCCATAACAATTGTTTCAACCTGTTCGCAATTGGCTGAATATCGTTGTAGTAATCTTTCTGTTTTTGTGTTCATTATTTTTCAAAAGAATAAACTACATATCCGAAAACATATGTTTTTATTTTTACATTTTCGGTCAACCGACGAAATTCTTTTACTAAAGGAAATAAATTTAAATATTTGTAATATCTAGTGAACGGTCCCAAAATACTTTCCAGCTCCTTCCATAAATTCAAAAATCGGTTGTCATCGCCCGTCAAATTACTAGTTGCGTTGTGATTTAAGGTGAAATTTACCGATTTGTTGTTGTGATTTAGGGGTGAATTCACCAAGTCCGGGGTGACAATATGTAACAATATGGGTGAAAATAGTTTGTAGGCAAATGGAAAAATCCGGGAAAGTTTAATATCTCGTTGTTCAATGATTTCTGATTATGGGTTTTTCAAGGCGCTCCCTTCATTTGTGCGCGTGGTGGTTATTCACTTCTGTCATCGCATGAACTGGTGCTGTCGGGCATTGATGAACTATACCTAGATAGTCGTCTTTCCATCCCCTGCCCTAAAACACCCTCAAATGGGCGGGGCCTAATCCTCTCTTGTGTTCCTATCGGTGAATACGTGAAATTGAGAATTTGAAGTTTAATTAGCTCATCTGCAGTCTCAGAAAAAATAGCTCATGTATTATTTTGTTAGAGTGGAGGACGTCTATGCTTATGGTTTTAACAAACAATGACGTAAATCGATAATGGCTTTGTATCGGCTTAGCACGTACCTGTCGCAAATGTAGTTGAATTTCCTTTTGATGGAATTTGTTGTGGATTTTAGCCGCTTGTTTACTTTTTCTGTCGAAAATGAATAAAAATATTTTTGATATTAGGCACCTATTTAATTTTTTGTTTATGCCATTTAATTCAATTTATTGCACTGAATTCGAAAATGTATTTAGATATTGTCGCACTTTTTTCTTTTAAGAGATATAGCACTCTGAAATTCTCATGCCACAATGTAAACAAAGCAAACTGGGCACCGCGGGTGTGTTTGGAAGTGCAGTGGGGAGTTTGGGGAGTTAAAAGCTTAAAATATATTTATTTTTTTAAATAAATAAAATGTGTTTGAAACAAATAAACAAATTGGTTTCATAAAACAATGAAATTTTTGCAAGCCGATATTTTTGTTTTTTGCTGTTAAGTTATTTCAATTATTAAATTTAATTATTATTTTGCTGTGAAGGTTTTCTACTTTTGCATACAACTATTTCATTGTTTCGCATTAGATTATCGTGTAAATTCACCAATTTGATTAACTTGATTCGTTTTCTTAGTATATATGTACCTACAAACCTATGTTTCTACTAATTCTTCACACAAGGAAAATGTGTTGGTTATTGAATGGTGTATGTAAATGATATAAATTAATCGGAATATTCTGTTTTATTGTGGGCGTCTCACAAAAATCCAAGAGTATAGCTTGTCATGAGAAAGATTCTCAAATAAAAACTGCCCTTCGGGAACGGCATTCACCATCAGGCCCCTTCCATTTGTGCAAAGAATATAACACGCACAACACGAATGGTTGTGAGAAGCTAGGCTCTGCTTCCCATTGACCTGTTGCCCCAGATATTATTATTATTATTTTGCATTGTTTTACTGACAATTTGGTCATTTGGAAAATAGTTGCCCTCTGGCTTTTATCTTTAAAACGTTCAAGCAAAATGGATTACTTGATCATTACTTGATTGAATGAATATGCTCCCATTTCGAATCAATATTATGAATACAAACATCTCCCATTATGAAACATATTCTTCCATTTTATTTCACCCAAAATATGCTTTAAACGAATTGGTTATTATTTCAAAGTACACAGTGGATGAAATTAAATTATTTCTGTTGATTATGGAATACCAAAGCATGTTTTTTATTTGGTATAAGTATTTCAAGAAATACGTTATATTTGAAATGTAATAATTTTGAATGTAACGTATTTCTTAAAATTCCCCACGAATTGAAGAATATTTTTGGAAGTTACTTTTTGAGTTCATCTTTACAGTTCATCAATTTTTGACACTATTCTGTCCAAGATGGCCGCACCCATGTGACAGATGTCACGGGCCCAGTGAATTTGAATGTGTGCGTGAGTTTGCCTGCAAATTCAGCGACACATTCTTGTTCACCAGGTCCGTCGAGCTTGTAGGGTAAAAGAGAAGACCCCCTCGAAGACGACTATCTGTATATAGGTGATTTGTGCTGTCGGGTCTGCTTTTTGGTAATGTGTTTCATTTATGGCTCCTGTACCCCTTGCTTTTAGAGAAAAATCGTAGCTAGGAGTTGTTGTAATGAAATGTTTTATTGTCAAACGTGATAAGTATATATGTATATCATTTATAGTTTGCTACCACTTTGTATAATATCATAATTACCGATTTTGAATTTTATGATCATCAGATTCTACTCGCTAATTTGTATGGTACATGATAACACTCATGGTGTATTTAGATTGGATTAGATTACGCAAAAGGCGTAAACAAAACGATTACAGGGTGATCAGCCATAACATTGGTGATTATTTGAAATTTAAAATGAGTAAGCATTATTTTAAGTGTTTGGCGTACGGTCGGGAGGAAAAGGAGAATTCAATTGTAAAATACGTCAAAATGCGAACAATAGAAATAGGTAAGGAATTATAGGAAAACAAGAATTTGTGTGAAAGAATTTTATATTTTTCCAATTATAGAAGAGTAAGGTGGCTTCATTCTATTAAGAAACTGAACCAATTAGATGACAAAACTTCGAGGGATTGTAGGATCTGTGAACACGACCTCCTTAAGAATATTTAAATTCATTGGAGTGCCTTGGAAATAAATTCATTTCTCATTTTCCAAAATAGTACTTCCCAAATAATTTAGACGTGGAAATTTATAGTATTCTAAAGAATACCTATCAATGCAACTGCATAAAGATGCAGAATATCTCATCAAATTCTACATACGAGTAAGAGTACACCACATTTTAAAGCATTTTAATAAAAATAATAAAAAGAAGATTAATAATAAGTTGAAATTACTTAGTGTAAGTCACATATGTAATTTCTATAATAAAAATGTAAAAAAAAAAATATATTGGTTTTTTTTAATGGATCACGCCATGCACCACTTTTCCGTTTCTTCTATCCCTTTTTCACGCCGTCTATTTTTCGTGTCGGTGTGACTACTGATATGAAATACAGCCCCAACTTATTTCAATAAACTACCATATTCTATCAGAATTACTTATAACTTTCACTTATTTCTAAAAGAAGTAAAAGATTGGCTTTTTAGTATTGACCATGCAAGCATTGAATCTTTGCTAAGAATAAATTCGTAATCTTTGGTATAAGTAATATCGTTTAGAGTACATAAACATCTTATAAGAGTTACATATATCTTTGTATATTTTTACTTTGAAAAACTTCTGTCTTTCTTCTTTGAATTCATCTTTTATAAATCCTTTATTGTAAATTGGTTTGTTTCTATTGAATTGATTTATTTAGTTTTACATTTTTCTTTAATAGTACTGATTATCACCCCACATCAGAACCCTATTATATATTTAATTAATAATGAAGTATCATTCAACACTAACTAAATGATTCTAATACATAGTTTCAGAATGATCACTATTTATTCTCTTCCAGTTAATTTTAGTTAAATACTATTGTTGTTGATTTAGATTTAAGTTGGAAATGAATAAAAATTATATTTATTTATTATTATATTTCCAACCACGTGGAAAGTGACTACTCATTATGGATATACTCTGGCCTGTATAGTCTGTGGTTGTTGCATAGAGATTGTACAAAGTAATAGCACAGACTATAGTAATAGTTTCTCTATGGTACAAAGCCAACACCAAGGCTTGTGAGTTTCGAACAATTCTTGCAATGTGTGAAATTTTTCAATATGATATAAAAAAATGCACGTGACAGCACGTCACCATGTCTAAATCCTTTTTCAAAATTAAAGGTCTCGGTGCAATCGTTACCGACCTTGATGGAGCAGATTTCTATGCCTTACTGGTGGCATTTTTTCTAAAGAAATAAGTTTCGAACTGGATTCAAACAGATAGAAAAGCTACACTTCATCTAAAAGGGATCGTACGATACCCTATTCTTCCTCGAACCCCTTGCTCGGTAGTCCATCTTTTTAACCATTTGAGCCACGGCGCCCATTTTATAATGACACTTATTTCAATAATTTGCTGATTGGGTAGTTGAATGTCAGTGGAGGAGGGTAATAAAAAAAAATTGGTTCTATTAGAATAGTTGCTTGAAGCAGTTGTGTTGTTTCTGGTCATTTTCGTAATATGTACGTAAGTAGTAAAATCTTGGCGCGTAAGTCGAAGAGACTCATACCTAAACACTTACACAGTATTTGATTGAAGAAAATGTACATACATACATGGATACCTGACTCCATATCTATTCAAGTACAACTTAAGTGCAATTACCTAGTACTTAGTTTTTCTTTTAAATTAAATGACCAAAAAAAATAAAATTATATTTATGGTTTTTATGCCATTTGAAGGTAAAAATAAAATTGTAGCTCAGTGGGTATAATGGAAACCCGCCCCAAATCAAATAAACAACAAGATCAAGTTCAATGAAGAAAGTCTATACAATATTCATAGTTAATTTTATTTTTTTGTACAACCTCTGGATTTAATAGATTTCTGATTTAATGGAGTTCCATTTTCTCTTCCATAACGAGCTAAAATTTCTTTTTTGAATAGCTCAAATCTTTTACGATTGACATTATTTTGTTTTTCTCTCCAGGCTGGCTTCATTTTTTTCATTTGTAGACCCCAGTGGCATGTAAATAATGGTGATAAAACGTGAAATGTGTATCCGGCAATAAACATTTCGTAAACCTTGAAATAAGGATATTAACATTAGATTGTTTAACAGTGAATATAAATAGTAGTTATAATAAAGTAATTTATAAATAGAAAATAAAAAACAAATAGTGACATATACACTTGAGGTCATATAATTAAGCCACAAAGCAAATACACCCATTTATTTCCAATAATATTTTCCTGTATCAATTTGTGTATCTCTGTATGAAATCCACATGTCAATTGAAGATTAAAGATCTTTTGTTTTTAAACAACGCGCAGTTATTTTTTAGAGAGTCGTAGTGCTAGTGGTCACATAATTAAGCCATTTCATTTAAAACAGGTAAATTTAATATATTTGTATACGACTTTTTATCAAAATGCATTTCATTTGTTTACTTATTTGGAGTGAACAAGTTAATATCTTAATAGAAATGGGAAAAGATAAAACGTCTATACTATCAGAAAGAAAGATCATCTGGGTATGCTTCCAAAAACAAAAAAAGGTTACGAAAGTAATACAAACTTTATGTTTTTCGCGACGTAAAGTAAGGAACGCAATTCAGTTTTATAAAAAAAAACCAACTTTTTGAGGACCTGTCCAGAAAAAAGCCGCGTAAGACCACTCCAGCTGAAGAAAGGCAACTCATCAGGCGGTCTAAAGCGGATCATTTTATAACATCTGTGCAATTAAGAGCCCAAATGGAAACGGACTGTGAGTTGAAAATATCGGCAAGAACCATACGCAGACGACTTCGAGAAAAAAAATTGAATTAACGAATCGCGAGAAGTAAACCGAAATTTCTAGGATTTGGTCGTCAGAAGCGATGAATCCAAGCTCAACATTTTTGGGAATGACGGACGACCATACGTTAAGCGTCCCTCCATTAAAAGAATTGGACCCAAAATACACAAATAAAACGGGTAAAAATGGTGGTTCATCAGTGATGGTTTGGGTGAGTTCTACCTCATCTAGAGTGGGCCCTATTATTCAATATATAGGGATATTCTCGACAGACCCGACAGGCACAAAAGGTAAAACGTATTCCAAAATAAAGTAAATTAAGTATAAATGATCTTCAATTCAAATGGCTTAATTATATGTCCACTTGGTCTTATGCAATTTAAGCAAATATTTGCTAAAACTAAGTGTTTACTAAATTTTTATTTAAATTAGATGATATATGAATTTCTAATATAAAATGTATATTAATTTTCCTATAAAAAATTAATTTCGTTACGTGAATCAGTTTCTTGATTTTGAACTAAATGACTGGCTTAATTTTAGTGGCTTAATTATATGACCTCAAGTGTACATATGTATATAACATAAGGGATATATGGATAATGTATTTATGTAACAGTATCATTTGACAGTTTTCATGAATTATCCTTAAATGCTATCAAATCGAAAACGCTTTGATTACAATAAAAACTACTGAAAGTACTGCATGTAGAAACGCGACAGTTTGCATACTTACTCTTTATTATCTTTAGATCCAAGATACCGGATTTTTCAAAAATGAAGACTTAAGTTGGAGAAAGGGGATATCGATTTCAAAAACAAAAATAAAATCTGGTTTTTAGTAAATTCATCCATAATTTATTTGAGTTATAAGTGATCCTCCTGCATTCTCCTAAAGATGAGCATTGATCAAAATAGTCCATCGAATCATCGTCAACAATTTTCCATTAGTGGAGTTGGGATGTACTTATGTATATTAATGCAAGCAAGTAAAACCAAGTGATCGATGTGATTGAATTTAATGATTAAGAAAGTTATACGCCATTATGTCATATAAAAAAAACAAATATTTTTCAGAAATCATTGAACAACGAGATATTAAACTTTCCCGGCTTTTTCCAGTTGCCTACAAGCTATTTTTACTCATATTGTTACATTTTCACGCACATTTGTTAGAAATCCGTCAATTCACCCCTAAATCGGTCAATTCACCCTAAAAAACAACAACAAATCGGTCAATTTCATCTTAAATTAGAACAACAACTAGTAATTTGACGGGCGATGACAACCGATTTTTGAATTTATGGAAGGAGCTGGAAAGTATTTTGGGGCCGTTCACTAGATATTACAAATATTTAAACTCGTATTCTTTAGTAAAAGACGAGAATAATTTGAATTTCGTCAGTTGACAGAAAATGTAAAAATCAAAATATATGTTTTCAGATAGTTTATTCTTTTGAAAAATAATGAACACAAAAACAGAAAGATTACTACAATGCTATTCAGCCAATTGCGAATAGGTTGAAACAATTGTTTTTTAAATTAAAATATAAAATTCATTAAATTTTTTTTGAAAAATGTGTAATTGCTTTAATATATAGAAATTTCGCAAACAACAATTGCCAAAGATTGTGGATGAATTATAATAATAGGTTCTTTAATAGGGTAAGGAGTATACCTATCTGCCTTTAAAAATTTGCATAAATGTTTAACAAAATTTCCGAAAAACTAAGGCCATATACATACCTTTTATCTGAGTTGTTATATTTCGGCATATACATTTCTGTAATGAATATTCTTTTTTATCGACTTTAAGTGTCTGCGTTTATATCGCCATTCAAGTGTGTTTAAACAATTCATATTTGTAATATGTTACCACCTGAAGATAGTCCGATTATCGGGGCAGCATCCGGTATGGTTTTATCGACTAATATATCAGTTGTTGAGTACTAACAACCTTGCTAATCTAATATAAAATCTCTAATGTATGCGCAAATTGTCTATATTTTTATGTATTTTTTACACGTTCCCTTACTCGAAAAATCGTAAGAATTCGGACGTTAGATTCTTTATCTAACTCCTTTCCCTTACACAAGAATGTCGTAAAAGGGAGAGAACAAAACAGGGTAAAACATTTTCGCTCAGTACAAAACTTACGACTTTTTACCCCACAAATTTCTGTTGGTATGTGGTGTACAATTTGTCAAACTGATTTGAAATATTGTCCTTTTTTCAGATTTTAGTTATTTTGAAGTGTTTTTGCTGTAGACGTTTCAGAATAGCTAGTATTCGTTGTGTCAAGCGTTCGTATTTTTACCTCTCTTTTTGAGAATTTACGATTTTTAGTGAAGAACGTAAGGGAACAGACCACATCAATGAATAATAATTCAGTACGTCATGTACCTACTTTAATTCTTAATATGGGAACGTAAGCTAGTCTTACGCAAAATCAATGTCTAGAAAACAACACAGGATTAGAATCGAGTCCAAAGAATAGACATGAAACATGGACCCTAACAAAAACCATAAGACAAACAACAAAGTGGAGTGCTTCCGTTTTATGAGAGCACATCCGTAAACGTACTCGCTTCACCATTAACAAATTGTTGTTGCCAAGCATTGACAGTAACGATTTTTGTCAAGAAGTTATCAAAATTTATTGTTTCACCACAGCTTATAAGAGGTTACATTCAACCATCTATTGAGAGCAGCGTAGACAAACCCCAAAGGTTTTTCCCAATGCTCACACATATTCACAGACGAGCAAAGTACAACAAAAACAATGTAAACAAATGGGTTTTCGCAGGAAAGAGGGACGAAAGTTTAATATCTCTTTACTCAATGTTTTCTGCTATTCTTCGTCTTAATATTAAAACTACGACCTACTTTGGTATATTTTGAGATAAAATAAAGTGATATAAATAAAGTGCACGGCTGGGTCGTACAGGCACTACTTTTTGAGATAAAGCCTAACATATGGAATGCCAAACTGACTGAAAAGGTAGGTGACATTTCAAGTGTCACACCCCGGATCCTGACTTTCAGTTTTTACCTTGGATTAAATGTTGACTGTGCTGGTCAAGGGATCTTTTTTGATAAATATATTTATATGAAGTAGGAACCTGTGAAGAAGGTTTAATTGAAAAAATAGCCGATAATAAAAACAAGGTCCCTTTACTTTATCTAAAAACTTCTGCTTCACTTACAACCTTGGATGGCTATTTTAATAAAATATTTTAATAAAAACACAGCGCATATTGATCAAATAATCATATCCTCTTATTATATCAAATCGATGATCACATCACTGTAATTTATTTTGAAAGTAATTTTTTTATTGATTGTACATAATCCATTCAAATTATAAAGCATAGCCGAACAATACATAAAATATAACCAATCAACTGTTTTTTTTTTCAAAATCAAAAAGGGACTTAAAAGATAAAAATAAATAAAATAAATACTTGGCGCTACAGGTCGATGGGACCCAGGGCCTAGCTTCTCACAACCATTCGTGTTGTGCGTGTTATATTCTTTACACGAATGGAAGGGGCCTACTGTTTAATGCCGTATCCGAAGGGCCGTTTGTATTTGAGGAGCTTTCTTAGGACAACTGTACTCTCGGATGTTTGTCAGACGCTCGCGAGAGGTGGGGCCGTGAAAAACTTTTTAGGTGTTCCCCGACTGCGATCCGATCTCGAGCCCCTTGCTCCACAGTCCAACGCACTAACCACTGAGCCCCTCTCCTCGATCCCTACCTTCCCGTGGTGGAGGAGCTTACTCTACTTCCCTTTAACTTACGGTCTTATCAAGTGAGAAAACTACATCCTGTCTGCGTCCAGCAGGATGTTTTCCCAGGAATGATTCAACCGTGAGGGGACTTAGAAACCAAAAGGTGATCACCCAAAGTAAGGTTCGACGCGCCTGGCTGGGTGGGAGCTCAGTCGCTAGCGCAAACTCTGAATACCTGGGGGCCTTCAGTTTTAATAAAATTCCCCTTACCTGCATACAGGGGGTGAGTGCAGGTGGACCTCTTTCTTCCCCCTTACTCGTGGGACCCAATAATGAACCAAATTGAACAAAAAACAACGAAAAAAGCGAAGAGTGTAACTGAATCGGGCACTTCTAGCTTAAAAAAAAAAAACCGATTCAGATACTAAAACAGAAGAAGCTCTTCTCCTTGTTTCGGACGGGGAAAGCGTCGGGACAGTTGACCTGCATCTGGAAAATCTCTTTCTAGATACCAGTGACAACTGTTCCGTCGCCAGCTCGTCCTTCTCTAACTGTTCCAACAGCTCAAAGCGGTCTAGGAACTGCAAGCTGACAGTAAAGAGATTAGGATCAAAGAGGTGGGAAGAACTCACGATGCTGGAAAGGATGATACTCCATAATGCAAGAGCCTACTTACAGGAGTTGTCAGCATCCGATGGTGAGCCTACTGCTAACCCTCTGGTGGTGACAACACCTGTAACAGACCAGCGCATTGATGGGCTGATGGGACCACCCAAGTTCGCGACAAGCCATCGCCAGTCAGGACAGGGGATTGTCTCATTGTCCGGTCACAGGTAGTCTTCCACTACTTCAGGTATTATGCCAACATCAGAGCCACCTTCTACCTCAACGTTGACTGGGTTAACCCCTCCGTTGAGGAAGGAGGCGCTCCTGGTAGTAGAGGCAGATAAACTGAAACACTCCAATGCGACGAGCCACTGCTACTCGCAAGGAAGTGGGTCGGCTGATTCTGCTGCACGGAATGATGCTAGTCCTGCCCGTTTAGGAAATTCCACAGCCCTGAATTTCGCCACAGTAGTAAGCGCATGTGTGCATGATCTGGGTATAGCCCCGCCAAGCACAGAGACTAGGCTTCCTAAAGTGGAACAAAAGGACGCTAAGAAGACAACTCTCCGTAACCGGCGGAGAAATGCTATTCACCTTATCAAACGGCTGAAGCAGCTTGACCCCAAGTCCTACACGGACAGGGAACGCGAGGCTCTGGATAGAGCGCGCATCACGCTGAAAGGCAATGGGTCCAAAAAAGACACTAGGTCGACGAACGTTGGCAGAAGAGATAAAGGGCCAGCAGTGCAGAAGGCGGGAAGCGTCTTGCTCCCCACTCCCAGTGCTGCGGGGCCTAAGCCAGCAGCCGATTTGAACCCCAAAGGGTCCAAGCCGGCTGCCAGCTCCTCTCAGTCTGACGTGGAACGACGACTAGGTACGGCAAGAGGACAAGGCAGGAATCCAACCGTGGTAAGGAAGGAATGCCACTTGCAGTCCGCCTCAATCGCGGTAAATTCCAGGCCTCGCGCGATCGGACGGGGCAACGGTTCACAATGCAAACCCAAACCGACCGCGTGTGGTTCCACTGCCACTGAGGACGCACCTAGCGCAGGGAACTCCAAGGGAGCGGTCAAAGGTCTCTTCGGTAAGAGGGCGGAAAGCCTCTTGCCATCCACATCTACTGAAGAAACTAGAGGCCGCCCCAAAAGAGGTAGGAACGAAGACTCGATATCGCCACCGGTCGGCAAAAGTAGCAAAAAAGCTAAGCTGGCGGACAACCCCACTCCCAACCTTCAGGTGGCGATTGTCGATTTTAATAGTCCCGAAAAAAGACTAACGAAGGACCAATGGAGGCTGATGGAGCTGCGGATCTTGGAGGGTGTTAATGACTCTATTGTCAATAACAAGGGATCCTCCCCCCTCTTCGAGCAGCTCACCACCTTCAAGGGTTTCAAACTATTAAGGCGTGACAACGAGTTCACCCTTAATTGGCTTAAATCCTTCGTGTCTAGTACGCAGGCTCCATGGGCAAACGCCGCCATTCGAATAGTCGAAAAGAAGGACCTGCTTGAGTACACTAGACTGAAGGGGCGAAAGGATTAAGAGAAATCTCCGATAGCTCAATCCTGAGCTTTATAGCGAAAACTGGGAAGTCGTAGAAATGGGCGAGCATTCAGAGCATGGAACGGAGATAGTGGTTCTTCTTAACCACAAATCCATGCCTATGCTCCGAAGGTACGTACCGGAATCACTCGCTGCAAAGTCCGTCCCTTCTTCGACGGTGCAGTGAGACGGAACAAGGATGATGGTGCTAAGGTAAGACAATGATGAAGATTGTACAAATTAACCTCCACCATAGCATTGCAGCTAGCGCTAACCTCATCTATTTCTTAGGTACCAACAACATAGATGTTGCCTTAGTGCAAGAGCCATGGATCTCCCGCAGCAAGATCAGCGGGCTTAAGACTTTGCCACGTATAGCGCGACTCCATGTAGCGCAGATAGTAAGAATAGAATCTGTGTAGTAGCCAGGAGACATATTAACATATTTCTTCTGTCTAACTATAGTGACATGGACCACACGGTGATAAGGCTGGAGCGAAGGGGCTTTCCCCACTGATTTTATCAGCCGTCTACATGCCTTACGACGTGATCACCCTGCCACCATCCTCATTAAGCCGCGAATTAGTTCAAAGGGCAAGGGAGGAAGGATGGGACCTACTATTGGGATACGACGCTAACTTGAGTTTATTATAGACGCTATATGAGTTTATTATAGAAAATAACCTAACCTACTTTCGTAGTTAGAAATAGACAAGAAGTAATACATATAACAGTAGCAAGTAATTCGAGTTCTCTCTTAATTGAGAATTGGAAAGTTCTAGAGATGGAATCATTTTCTGATCACAAGATTATTGAGTATGTCCTGCGGTCCTCTTGTGACACTTATAAACTGTATAGGAATCCCAGGAAAACCAACTGGGACATCTTCAATAAAATAGTAGTTAAGAGTCGACGACACCTTCAAGAATGTAACTTGCAGAGTCCTTCCGACATCGATAAGAAAGCCGTGGAAGTCGCAAATGTCTTCAAAGAGGCCTCCATGGTGGAACAAAGTGCTGGGAGACATCAAGAGATCTACTAGGAGATTCCTCAATGCTGCCAAAAGGACGAACTCAGATGCAGACTGGGGTCGATATAAAGACAGTCAAAGAAGGTTCAAAAGCAAGATGCAAAAAGCAAAGCCTCGGTCTTGGCAGAGCTTCTGTAATGACATAAACGGAATTACAGAATCTGCGAGACTTCGGAAGATTGGATTGGATCACTTAAGGATCCCGACGGTAATTGGACTGAATCTTGTTCTGAGTCACTTAAATTGCTTATTAGCACCCCTTTCCCTGGGAGTGCAACTCAACCTGTCGATAGCTCAGTAAGGAATACTAACACCGAATATGAGTTACCAGCTGACTTGATTTCAGAGGAGAGAATTGAGTGGGCAATAGGTTCATGCTCACCTTATAAATCACCAGGGCTGGACGGAATCATACCGATCATGCTTCAGAGCACCTCAAGTACGGTTATTCTGGTACTCAGAGAACTATTTATCAGCAGTCTCAAACAAAGACATATCCCTACCACATGGAGAGAGGTCAAGGTGGTGCCACACCACCACCAAAGATTTCAGGCCTATTAGCCTAACCTCCTTCATTCTGAAAACATTAGAAAGGTTAGCCGATATCTACATTCGCAGCAGACTTCGTCCCGAGGTCATGTCCACAGCCCAACACGCTTATACCAAAGAAAAAAGTGTGGAAACGGCGCTACGTTGCGTAGTCGGCTCTATCGAGAAGTCCTTCAAAGACAAGGAATTCACTCTCGCCGCATTCTTGGACATTGAAGGTGCTTTTAATAATGTAAAAATGGATGCGGTTCGTAGAACCCTGTTAAATCTCAAGATTCACGATTCTCTCACCAACTGGATTGTTGCAATTCTTGCGGAAAGACACATTATTGCAGAACACGAGGGTACAAAGATGGAAGCATTCGCCTCCAGAGGTACCCCTCAAGGCGGAGTAATCTCCCCGCTACTATGGGTCATTGTACTAAATGAGGTGCTGCTACAACCCAGGTACAGTGGTGTTAAGGCCATTGCATTTGCATACGCGGACGACATAGTACTGCTGGCCACAGGTAGATTTTTACCTACCCTTAGCGAAATATTGGAGAACCCGCTTAAGATCCTAGTCACCTGGGCTGAGAAATGTGGACTAGCGGTCAATCCCCATAAGACCGAGCTGGTATTATTCACCAACAAAAGGAAAATTCCTGAGTTCACATTATCGTCCATTGGGGGTACTCCCCTCGGATAGCGCAAGATACCTAGGACTCGTTCTTGATAAAAAAAATGAACTGGAGACCTAATATCAATGAAAGAATTAAGAAAGCAACTATAGCCTTCTACACTTGTAGTAGAATATTTGGAAAGAACTGGGGTCCAAAACCTAAAATTATTCTATGGATGTATCCGGCGATAGTAAGACCTATTCTGACGTATGGTTGTCTTGTATGGTGACCGTCCGCCAGCAAGTCCACCAACTTAGCGGCCCTCACAAGGATCCACAGATTGGCCTGCATTGGCACCACAAGTGTCATGAGAACAACACCTACTGCAGGACTAGAGGCTATCCTCAATCTTCTACCGCTGGACATTTTTGTTAAAACCTCGGCAGCTATAAGTGCCCTAAGAATAAGTCAGTCAGATAGCTGGAATCATAATGCAACAGGTCATTCCATGATCCTGGAGAAATATGTAGGAAAAGTCTATACTACGGATTACCTCACTCCGTTCCGTTTACTAGCTCGTTCCCAATCAGGGAAGAATGGAAGGATGGTCAGCCTGCCAACACAAGTTCCATCTCTATCTATACAGATGGATGTAGGCGTAGGGTCTGGCATTTTTTCTGAACCGCTGGGGATATCTAGATCAGTCCGCCTTCCGAACCATAGCAGTGTTTTCCAAGCGGAGGTCCTGGCAATGACAATAGCTGCCCGTGAGACTCGATGAAGGCAATACCACCGGAAGGTATCACCTTTTTCATCGACAGCAAGGCGGCAATAAAAGCGATTACTGGAATCGAAATAAATTCAAAGCTTGTGAAGTGATGTCGCGAAGAACTCAGGGTTCTTGGAACACAGCACAAGGTTGCACTCTGCTGGGTCCCTGGACACGAAGGTATTCCAGGCAATGAGAAGGCAGACGAACTGGCAAGAAGAGGCTCTGAATCTACATCGCAACAGGTAGACACCTCGGTGTTCATACCGCCTTGCACATTGAAGCAAAAGACATGGATTAGGGCCAGAAAGGAGGCCAACAGTAGATGGAACTCCCTGGACACCTGTATGATCCCCAGAAGCCTATGGCCTTGCTTTGACAAGAGTAGGACCGACCGAATTATGCTAAAGGATAGGAAGTCTCTTTCTGTTTTTATAGGAATTATTACGGGGCATAACTCTCTTCGATACCACATGAGAAAGTTAAGACTCACGGATGAAGATTTATGTCGGGGATGTGGAGACGAGGAAGCTAATGAGGATACAACGCACTTTCTCTGTCACTGTCCTGGGTTTATCCACCTTAGATTCAAATTTCTAGGGTTACACTTTTTCCGTGACCTTGAAGAATTAGCAAACAGACCAATAAATGAAATTTTTAGGTTCATCAAATCAACAGGATGATTTGGTGATCCACAAGATGTGAATTAATGCGAGGGTTTACCAATGGGCAAGGGACTTTTTCACCTTTGGGTATCACAATGGGTCTGTATTGACCTGAGTGTGGCGACGTGATATTATCTAGTCGCCTACCCACATACCTAACCTAACCTAACCACTGAGCCACGGCGCCCACGCACGTACAGTATAGTGAACCGTAAAATATGTAGGTAATGTACTTACACACTCACATAGCAGTGTTGCCGCTAAGATTTGAGAAAGAATTTCTAACCAGAAAGAAAAAAAAAACAGAATTCTGGGAAAAAGTACCATTATTATTAATAAAATATATCCTAATGGCAGTGGAACTACATAACATATATTGCCAAATGAAAGATTTGGAAAATGTTATAAAAAGATGCTATTATGTCTGTTGTCGAAACTAAAAAGTTTCAATATTGCCATTTTTAAGGAAACAAAGTATGAATCACATCTAAATTAAGATACAAAAATATCACGAGATCGAATCATAGTCGGGGAACACCTAAACAGTTTTTCACGGCCCCATCTCTCGCGAGCGTCTGGGGAACATCCGAGAGTACAACTGTCCTGAGAAAGCTTCTCAAATAACAAACTGCCCTTCCGACACGGCATTAAACAGTAGGCCCCTTCCATTCGTGTTAAGAGTATAACACGCACAACACGAATGGTTGCGAGAAGTTAGGCCCTGGGTCCCATCGACTTACTTTAGGAAAAAGTACCTCTAAATAATTGACACTTTATAATAATTAGCTCAGAAGTAGACTAGGATTGGGCGGTTGCAGCAAATGTTCTGTATAGAAATTGCATTAAAAATGTTACCTCTATTCGGACGATTACTGTTATAATTCAATCATTGAAAAAGAAATTTTTGTAATTCTCGATGAACTTTTTTAAATTTTTAAGTTTTCATTTCACGTTTGAGTGGCCTTAAGAAACTCGAGTCTTCATCAAATCAGATTTTACGACACACATTCACAACTATTACCTGTAAGTGTAATTTCTACTGTACCTGAGAATTTCTTGTAAATCCATAACCCAGAAAACGTTCATCATGAGCAGGTGAATCGTCTGAAGCAACATAGAAAGGCTCGTATAAAAATTCGAAATTAGTTACATTATGGCTAATAAATGTATCGACATCAGACCTGGAATCCTTCTGCCATCTGGAAGTGTAAAAAATGTGGATATAAATAAAAATGCGTTAATATGAATTAAATGTTTAAATTTCGTAATTTTAAGAGATAAATACCTGGAAAAGTTAGTTGCGTACTGATTGTATATGAAAACATTTTCGTGGAAAGGCCTTGCCAAGCTTTTTTTAATAAGACGAAGTAGATCAATTTTGCTTGCAGGAAATTTAGCTCTGTTGTCAATTTCGTATGTTGGAATTACAAAAGCACACATTTTCGTACAATTTGTACGTTTAAGAAATGCACTTAATTGTGAAACAATATTTTCATTTGGTATTATATCAACGTCCGTTAAAAAGACATACTTCGTTTGGCAGCCCTTTCTAGCTAAATTCCTCAAATGATTTTGTGGATAAACATTTCGAAGTCTCCACTTTAAGCTATCAATACTTCTTGATTTTAACATTTTACTTAATGTTATTTTTGGAGAATGACAGTCAAAACTTGCTGTATAAGTTGAGTGTTTTTGTGTGTTATTTAAAGGACTTGTTGATTTGGGAACGAGTATGTGGAAACTTATGTTTTCATTTATAAAATTAAAACACAATCTCAAATAGGTGACATAGTTTTGTAAAATATAAAACTCTTCACTATCAGCAACGAACACTGCAAGAGAAATAGGACCCATCCAATGTTTACTCACTTGAACAATTGAATACAATCTTTCAATAGAGCTTTGAGTAGCCAAACAAACATTACTGTTCGAAGAAAGTTTTCCAAAGTTTTCTCCTACAATTGCAAAATCGAATATTTTGTATAGTCTTTGATTGTCCCACCTCCCAATTTCTGTATTGATTCCGGCAAAAGCCAAATTGTATGGATAGAATACTGAAACTTTATTTGTATTTGGAAGAGTTAATTCATTTGCTGCTCCCACATTTTTCGGTGAAAACGATGCATTATATGCCTTATTTTGAAAATAATTATTACTGCTGAGAAAATGCAGAGTCCATAGAAAATTGCAGAGCACAAACACCGAAACTATCCCAAAGAACGTCGTTTTGAACTGTAAATACAAATAAAAACATTAATAAACAAACTTAGTTAATTCATAATAACTTACCATATTCCTTCCATCCAACTTGTTTCCTTTATATGCGAGTAGAATTTTTAAGGTATGAAATTCTTTAAAGTTAGGGAAATATTAGGATACAGTGACAATAACACAGCAGACCAGGAAATTGAACGCATGTGTAGAACACTTCTACTATCCGACAATAAATATTCAAGTTGTTGCATTTTTGCGTGACATTTTCTGGAGGCTTTATCCTTTTTTAATTGTAGGTTGTATGTACCTACATGAATGTAAATACATTCATTACCAGACATAACAAGTACAATTTCTCTATTCAGTTATCCATAAACCACTGATAACCTATTACATAGATAGTCAGCTTCCCGATCCCCTGCCCGAAAACACCCTCAAATGGGCGGGGCCTAATCCTCTCTTTTGTTCGGTGAATACGTGAAATTGAGAATTTGAAGTTTAATTAGCTCATCTGCAGTCTCAAAAAAAATAGCTCATGTATTATTTTTTAGGGTGGAGGAAGTCTATGCTTATGGTTTTAACAAAGAATGACATAAATCGATGTTGGCTTTGTATAAGCTTAGCCCGTACCTGTCGCAAATGGAGTTGAATTTCCTTTTGATGGCATTTGTTGTGGATTTTCCCTGCTTGTTTACTTTTTCGGTCGAAAATGGATAAAAATATTTTTGATACTAGACACCTATTTAATTTTTTGTTTATGCCATTCAACTCGATTTATTGCACTGAATTCGAAACTGTACTTAGATATTGTCGCACTTTTTTCTTTTAAGAGATATAGCAGTCTGAAATTCTCACGCCACAATGTAAACAAAGCAAATTGGCCAGCGCGGGTGCGTTTGGAAGTGCAGTGGGGAGTTTGGGGAGTTAAAAGATTAAAACAAGATATTTGTTTTAAAAAAAATGTAATGTGTTTTAAACAAATAAATTAACTGGTATTATGTAACTATGAAATTTTTGAGATTGAATTTTTTGTTGTTATTTTATTAATGTAATTATTAATTCGTGGTGCACTTATACATATATGATGTTTTATTGTTTCGTACTGGATTGACGTATTGTTTCTTTAATTTGTTGAGTTTGATTTTTGATCTTTGTGTTATTCAAAAAATGCATACATATGTATGTCAGTTTTCCACAGTAAGAAGGAGTGATAGTTATCAAATACATATATAAAAGCAACATGAGTCGGAATATTTTGTTTTGTTCTAGTTTATTGCTAACAAATGTTTTAGGGTTTAGCTAAGGTTTTTCTACTTACATACGATGTTTGGAAAATAATAACCATTCGGCTTTTATCTTTAAAATGTTCAAGCAAATTGAACACAATATTTTAAAATCATTATCTGTTTGAATAAAAGCGATCCCATTTCTAAAAAATATGGATACACCAATTTTACAAGATCATCCGTTTTTATTTTATCTAAAATATATTTTAAGCGAACTAGTTACTTTTTGAAAGCACAAGGCGAAAGAATTTTAATTGTTTTGTTGATATACGAATACATACGTATGTTTGTTATTTAGTACAAATAATTTAAGAAATACGTTACATTTGAAATTTAACTATTTTGAATGTAACGTACTTTTATAGGGCTCACCACGAAACGAAGAACATTTTTGGGAGTGGTTTATTGGACACAGCGTCCCCTTCACAATTCGTCGATTTTTGACACTATTTTCTGCAAAATGGCTGCGCCCATGTGACAGTTCTGTGGCCGTTGGTGAACAAAGATGTATTAGTGAGTTTACATGCAAATTTCGCATACATTCTTGCTCACCAACGGCCATAGCTTGTGGGTGCGATAGAGAGACCCCCTTGGAGTGGTCTGTCTGTATAGTCTGTGCCATAAAATAACGTCCAAAACATAGAGAAACTATACGAGAGAGTCAACTTTCCCTCCTCTGCACCCGAAACCCCTAAAATGGGTGTGGCCTAAATCCTCTCCCATGATCCCCTGTCGGTGAATACGTGTAAATCAACGAACTGAAGTTGGCTTCAGAAGATTTGTGTTTTGCAACTGATGAACAAAAATCTGAAGTAAGGCGAGGTGAGATTCTATTTGTGTCCATAAATTCTATTTTTTATTGGACTTGACCTGCATTTAAACACGTGCTTATAAACATGTAAACATTTTTCTTTATGTTTTAATATTGTAATACCATTAAGTTTCAAGCACATGACATGCGGAAAAAGGCTTTTACAACGAAAGGTATTTACATACATATTTCGATTCTGGAGAAACTCACTTATGGAAGCACTATGGAAATACACAATTGAATAAATAGAATATTTCTTTTGTGTTTCAACAGTAATACCTTTATTATACGTTCATCAATTGAAATGTTACAATAAAATGTCAACAAAATGTCACAAAAACAATGAACTTTCTTTGTACATATTTCCTGATGAGATTTTTTTCTCTGTGCATTTTGTTTTCCAGGAGGCATTAATGTAACATTTTGAGTGCTGAAACAAGCACTATGTTGCATTTTGATGCGATAACTGATATATTGATTAGTTTTTAGTTTCCCCAATATTAATATATTTGTAAATATAAAATTGTATTTACTTGCACTTACGAACTTCAGAGGTGAATTTTTCTACATCCTGACACTTCAATAATTTTCACATTTGGTTACATTTTATGGAAAATATCTTTGGATTTATTTGCGATTCTATCCGACTTCCTTAGTATATTTTGATGCAAATTAATTTCCTTTATTGTACTGAATTCAAAAATGTAAAACGATTTCCTCGTTGTTTTTTTTATTTAAGAGTAATAACACTATGAAATTATCACTTTAGCGGCAAAAAAAAGTAAACAAGGGTGGTGAACCAGCACGGATGTGTTTGTAAGGTACGATGGTGAGTTTACGTTGTTAAAAGAATATTATTTTATGCGTGCTGACAAATGAACAAATTGGAAATAAATATACATATCTAAAGTTGTTGCTACTTGAAAACATTGGTATTTGTATAAAGGAGCTTAAATGTAAAGTGTGTAAATCAATATACTGAAGGAAAGCATTAATGTTTTGCTTTTAAAAGTGGAAACATGATTGCTTTCATTTCAACATAATCTTTTGTTTCATTTTAATCCACTGTTCACACAATTTTATTAGTTCTACTATAAGGCGTAAATATTTTGATTAACACGTGCAATTTAGAATGTCGATTTTTAATCAATTATTATTTGAAAAACAATCCTATATTAATATTTAACTGTGGAAACTGAGCACGAAACTTATATCAAAATGTTTGAATATCTGAATGTTTCACTTTTGCGTATAAAAACATGTAATACTAGTTACAATTACTAATAACTATTAGTCAAGTCTACCTACAATATAAGTTATGCCTATCATACACAGGGTTCCTACTATCAGGCATCTTTTGCTTTTTTACTCTGCCTAAAATTTTCGATCAATGTTCTTGTTGCTTCCGAATTGCAAGTACAATTATTTATGCTTATTCTGAGGTAATTATATTTCTCTTTTATTTAGTTTTTCATTGAAAAAGTAGTATAAATGATATACAGCGTACGTTATATTTCAAATTTTATTTTTTAATGAATTCACCTCGAAACAAGGATCATTTCAGGAAGGTACTCCTTGGACATAACAACCCCTCCACATTGCGTCAGTTTTTTGACATAAGATAACAAAAAAATGGCTGCGCCCATGAAAACAGCTGATTTTGTCCATCGCTCCTAAGGTGTATGCGTGCACCCATTTGATTTATATGGGATCACCCATACATCTTAGGAGCGATGGACAAAATCAGCTGTTATTTAGCTTGTGGGCAAAGAGCGCCAGTCGCTTGGGAGTTGCCTGTCTGTATAGTCTGTGGTCCAAAATGAATGTTATTTAGACATTATAAATAGCTATGAACTTAGTTTTGGTTGACATAATAGCTGTGTTCCATTAGGTCTGAACTGTTCAGAATAGAAAAGTACAACTGCTGGTGCTCATAGACCTTTTTGCCGTTTGACGTTTATAGCTGTCAAATACTTTTGGTGGCCAAACAAAGAGTGACTGAGGTGAAAATTACATCGGAATTCAGAGTTTTATCAGTGGTACGAATTTTAAAATTAGTTTTTTTTAATAATATTGAGCCTTATACTAAGATCATATTAATTTAAATAAGTAGTGAAAAACATAAAGAAATACTAGAAATAAAAATTGAAATTAAATTCGTTCGCCAAGTCGATTTAAAGAAGTGCAAACATTGCATTTATTCATAAATCAGTGTTTCTTATATTTTGTTTAGTGTAGTTATAAGTAAAGTTGAATAATAAACATTCATCAACTTGTTTGATGAGCCTTTTGGGGTCTTCTGTTTTACGTTGTGTCAACGTCAAGACAATTACACTCACTCACTTTAATATTCGGCCAAACACTATGAAAAACTAAAGTTGATAAATTTTAGTAGATCCATTATTATGATTTTGGAAAAAATATGTTACGTTGTATTCATTGTGCTACTGAGAATTCAAAATTGATGAAAATATTTATTTAAGGAGATACACAAAAGAATTAAACAGCTAATGTAGCAAAATTTAACTCACAAAAATATTCGGGCAAGCAAGTCTTTCCTGATTTAAAAAAAAAAAACATATATTTTTGAAATATGAGTAACGGTAATTGTTGCTTGAATTATTATTTTTTGTAGAATTTCTGCGTAGTGTGTGCACCCAACTCAAATATTTTTGAAGCGTTGTCAAAATTAAGCATTAAAATGAATAGAAAAGGCAAAACAACTACTTTAGAACAACGCGCAACGGTGATTTTGAATTATGAACGAAGTGAAACACAACGACAAGTTGCTGAATTATTAAATATTAGTAAAAGTGCAATTGATGAGATAAAGTTAGGTTAGGTTCATGGGTAGACGAGTAGAAAAATTTCACATCGACACACTCAAGTCATTGTGATACCCATAGGAGAAAAGTTCTTTGCCCATTGGTAAACCCAAGTCTTAATTTTTTTCCTGTAAATCACCTAACCATCCAGTACATTTGACAAAGTTAAAAATTTCACAAATTGGTCTTTATGATAATTCCTCAAGATCGCAGAAGCGTCGCTCAAGAAATCTAAATCTAAGGTGGATAAGCCCATGGCAGTGACAGAGAAAGTGGGTTGTATCATAATTGGCTTTCTCGTCTCCACACCCCCGACATAAATCTTCATCCATGAATCTTAGTCTTCTCATGTGGCACCGTAGAGAGTTATGCCCGTGATTGATTTCCTGCCCTTCTGCATAATTCAGTCGTTCCTTTTATTGTCAAAGCAAGGCCATAGGCTTCTAGTAATCATACAGGTGTCTAGGGAGGACTCTTTACTGGCCTTTGATCTATGCCTCTTGCTTCAGTGCGCAAGGCGGGACGAACACCAAGGTGTCTACCTGATCCAGATTCAGAGGCCTTTTTTGCCAATTCGTCTGCCTTCTCATTTCCTGGTTCACCTTCGTGTTCAGGGATCCAGCAGAGAGCAACGTTGTGCTCTGTTCCAAGAACCTTGAGTTCTTCTGTAATCGCTTTTATTGCCGCCTGGCCGTGGATGAAAGATGTGATACCTTCATGTGGTATTGCCTTCATCGCAATCTCACGGGCAGTTATTGTCACTGCTAGGACCTCCGCTGGAAAACGCTGCTATGGTTCGGAAGGTGGACTGATTTTGATATACCCACCTGTTCAGAATATGCCAGACCCTACGCCTACATCTATCTTTGATCCATCTATGAAGATAGATATGGCACGTGTACTGGCAGGCTGACCATCGTTCCATTCTTCCCTGTTTGGGAACGAGCTTGTAAATGGTCCGTTGAAATATAGGTAAGGAGTAAGATAGTCCGTGGTATGAATCTTTCCTAGATATTTCTTCAGGATCATGGAATGATGTGTCTCCAACTATCTGACTTCCTTATTCTTAGGGCACTCATTGAAGGAGGATTGAACGAAAATGTCCAGTGCTAGCAGGTTGAGGAAATCCTCAAGTCCTGCAGTAGGTGTTGTTCTCATGGCACTTGTGGTACCAATGCAGCCCAATCTCTGTATCCTCGTAAGAGCCGTTAAGTTGGTGAACTTCCTGATAGATTACCACCATACAAGACAATCACAAGTCAGAATAGGTCTTACTAAAAACGTATACATCCATAGAATAATTTTGAGTTTTGGACCCCAGGTTTCCAAAAACATTCTACTGCACGTATAGAAAGCAATAAAAAAAATAAAAAAATAATTACTTGGCACTACAGGTCGATGGGACCCAGGGCCTAGCTTCTCACAACCATTCGTGTTGTGCGTGTTATATTCTTTTACATGAATGGAAGGGGCCTACTGTTTAATGCCGAAGGGCAGTTTGTTATTTGAGGAGCTTTCTCAAGACAACGGTACTCTTGGATGTTTGTCAGACCGTGAAAAACTTTTTAGGTGTTCCCCGACTGGGATTCAATCTCGAACCCCTTGCTCCATAGTCCAACGCACTAGCCATTGAGCCACGGCGTATAGAAAGCAATGGTTGCTTTTAATTTCATTGATGTTAGGTTTCCAGTTCAGTTTTTTTTCAAGAACAGTTTTTTTTCATCCAGCGCTATCCGAGATTCTAAGGGGAATACCCCCAATAGACGGTAACGTGAACTTAGGAATTTTCCTTTTGTTGGTAAATAATACCAGTTCGGTCTACTCAGGATTGATCGCTGGTTTACATTTCTTGGACCAGGTGACTAGGATCCTCAGCGCATTCTCTAATAGTACACTAAGGGTAGGGAGAAATTTACCCGTTGCAATACGATGAATTCCATCTGGCGATTTGTAAGGTGAGAATGATCTCATTGCCCATTCAATTCTCTCCTCTGAAATCAAGTCTGCTGGTAATTCAAATTCCGTGTTCATATTTCTTCCTGAGCTATCGATAGATTGAGTTTCACTCCCAGGGTAGTGGCTGCTGATTACCAATTTAAGTGACTGTGAACAAGATTCAATTCAATTACCGTCGCGAGCTTTGAGTGATTCTATAGCCGTAGTTTGTCTGGAGAAGATCTTTCTGAGTCTCGCGGATTCTGTAATTTCGTTAAGCTGTTAAGCTTTTTGCGTCTCACTTTTCAATCTCCTCTGACTGTATTTATATTGATCCCAGTCTGTATCTGATTTCGTCCTTTTGGCAGCATTGAGAAGATTCCTAGTTATTCTACTGATGTCTGCCAGCTGTTTACTCCACAATGGAAGTAACTTCTTGTTCCTCCTTTTGTTCACTGGACATGCTATATTGAAAGCCTCTTTGAGTCCATGTGTGTACCATGTCACTATTGTTAAAAATACATTAATAAGTCTCCTGGTTACTATACAAGTTCTGCTTTTACTTTCCTCGTTACACGGTGCTGCGCTGTTATTGTTAAATTCTTTGTGTCCTAGCCTGCTGATATTAGCATGGAAGATCCATGGCTCTTGCACTAAGCCAATATCTATATTGTATGTACCTAAGAAACAGATGAAATAAGCGCTAGCTGCAATTCTATGGTGGAGATTAATTTGAACTTTTCTCATCATTGTCTTACCTTAGCATCTCCATCCTTTTTCCGCATCCCTGGTCCGTCGAAGAAAGGACGAATTTTACAGCAGGTGATTCCGGTACGAACCTTGTACAAACCACTATCTCCGTCCCATGTTCCGTATGCTCCCCAAATTCTAGTACCTCCCAATTCTAGCTGTATAGCTCAGGATTGAGGTGACGGAGATTTCTCTCAATCCTTTCTTTGGGGATATGAGGGCCCGGAATTAAAATTCGCCCTTTTGGTCTTGTGAATTAGAGGAGGTCCATCTTTTCGACAAGTCGAATATCATCGTTTACCCAAGGAGCTTACGTACTACCTACGAAGGATTTGAGCCAGTTCAGGTAAACTCGTTGTCACACCTTAACAGCTTCAATCCCTTAAGAGTGATGAGCTGCTGAAAGAAGAGAGAAAATCGCTTATTATTGACAATCGTGTCATTAACACCTTCTAAAATGCGCCTCTATCAACTTTCATTAGTCCTTGGTTAGTCGCTCTTTGGGGCTATTAAAATCGACTATTACCTCGTCCCGTTGGAGTGGTTCCGCAGACCCGCTTCTGCTTCAGGAAACACCTCCTTCCTCAACATAGGGATTAACCTAATCAACGTTGAGGAAGAAAGTAGATCTGATGATGACAAAGTTGCTGCCGTAGTGGTTGACCCCTATGACTGACTGATGAGACGGCCCCCTGTCCTGACTGGCGATGGGTTGTCGTGAACTTGGGTGGTCCCATTAGCCCATCAACGTGCCGGTCTATTGCATGAGCAGTCACAACCGGAGGGTTGGCAATATGCTAACCATCCAACGATGACAAAGACCACAAATAGGCCCTCGCATTATGGAATCTCTTCCTTTCCAGCTCTGTGAGTTCATCCCACTTCTTCGTCTAGTTTCTTGACTGTCAGCTTGCAGTTCTTACACCGCATGGAGCTGGTTGAACAGTTAGAGAAGGACGAGCTGGTGACGTAACAGCTGTGACTAGTATCCAGAAAGAAATTTTCCACTGTACCGACGCGTCCCCGTCCGAAACATGAAGCAGGGCTTCCTCTATCCTATTGTTCGAATCGGTTAGTTAGAAATGCCCGATCACACTCTTCCCTTTTTGAAAATTATTTAATTGGTTTTCATTCATTTTGGATCCCACGAATAAGGGGGAAGAAGAGGTCCCTTGTAAGCAGGTAAGTAAAACTGAAGGCCCTAAGGTATTCAGAGTTTGGGCTAGCGATTGAGCTATCCTTCATGCATACAGGTCTCGACGCGTCGAACTTTACCTTGGATGATCACTTTTTGGTTTTTAAAACTAAAAAATACTAGTTATGAAAGGATTGAGGGAAGATTTTAGGAAAACTGCAACTAAAAGTAAAAGCTGTGAGGAGGTGCATAAAAAAATCAGGTACAACTTCAGAACGACTCGGAACAAACGTTTTATAAGTGAGTTGAATAAAAGGAAAAGATTAGAATTTGCAAAAATGTACCAGACTTAGAGTGAAGACAAGTTATGTACTTGGGCATTTTAAAAGATCATTTGAGGAAGAGTGCACAAAGCTTGGGAATGGGAGAGACTTTAAGGTTCTATCAAGACATTGATCCCAAGCACACCGCTCGACACGGTTGCTTTATAACTGACCAAAAGTTCTTAATCATTTAATTACCAGACATGAAGCCCATAGAAAATCTTTGGCATCAGTTGGAAATACAAGTTCGAAAACACCACATCACCAATAAGGCCCAGTTTAATACGATTCTTCGAGACGAAGAAAATTGAAGAAACAACCACAGAAAAATTGGTGTCCTTTATGCCTCGAATGTCTTTGTGCAAAAAGGGTATCCAACAAAATACTAATTATTTGTCTTTTTTTTTTATTTATGTGATTTAGTTTAAAAATGTGTATTTTCGTTAATTTTAAGCAACCATGACGAGGTGCAGTCTCAATTGGATCTCAAAGGATCCATTGTGTTCCCCGGTGAAAAACTTATAAACGGTATTCTTCTAGAGAATCTTCAAAAACTCACAAGACGTGTGAGTAAACATAACAAAACCAGACGGAACGATACAATATACATAAGTATATATAAATTCTTAGGCAGTATACAAAATGCGTATTCAGTTTTTGTATTTATATAATTAACTTACTTTATGACAAAATAAAAACCAAATTAGTCAAAAACAAATCTAAATCTGGTGACTTATCTATTTTTTGTTGACAATCATTTAGCGTTATAAAATCAGATAAGTCGTAGTTTAGGAAAATATTTAAATAGAAGTTAAGACTTTGACTAAGTATATTGTAATCAGTCGCTCTGAATATTCTGACTAAGCAGTCTTTAAAACTACATAAATCAGCCTCGGCAATATCCAGCATGACTATAACACTTCTTATTTGACCACAAAAGGCTAATCAACCAAGTTTTGGAAAGTGTATTGTTCAACTTTATTTAAAACTACACCAGAGAAAATAAAAGAAGCACAGATTTATGAATGATTGCAATGTTTACACTTTGCTATATCGACTTGGATAACGAATCTAATTTCAGACACACATATTTTTTTATTTCTATCATTTCGTTATGTTTTTCATCATCCATTTAACACAATTTGAGCTTGGAATAAGGCCTAATAATATTAATAACCTAATTCTAAAAACACTGAATTCCGGTGTAGTTTCCATCTCAGTCTTTCTTTGTCTGACAGCTGACAATACACATCCTTTGTATTTACACTGTTTTGGAATGGGTCATACGAAACCATTCCTCTATTATAGTTCAACTGTGTTTTTGTTGCGACTGACAAGTTCTTAGCTAAACCAATCTCAACTCAACAACTGAACTCCTGTTGTTAACTCTTTCGATATTTTGATTATGATTTTTCGTTTTATTTTTATTATATTACAGATGTGATCTGAACGCTCTTATTTATTCAGGAAACACCAGCATTCAGCAAATAAATCGCAAATTCATACTTTGGGGCTTCTGAAACACGAAAATAATATAAAGGCACAAATAAAATATTTATTTGTACTAATTTATAACAAGACCTTGAGCTCTATTTGAATTGGTTTGGATTTTATTTTTCCAATGAAAGTCCTCCTGTCAAACGACAAAATCACTGTGCTTGATTTTTGCTCAGGATGCTCTGGTAATTCGTACTGGGCTCATAGAGCGCGTTTGGAGTACAATCTGAGCGAAAAAAGAAACATGCAAAGTACGTTCTGAATTAAAAAAGAAACAAGAACACTTTTTTGACAACTCAGACTCAGAAAAATGCCTAATGATCATGTCTGGATTCAAATAAATATAAAATAAAAGAGGTTACAGAAATTAGTTTGCACCTCGGATTTGCTTATGTCAAAGAAAATCTCTACGCACATGTTTGTTATGTATGACCCATTTGTAAAGCTAGATACACACGAGGCAAATCTCGAAGCAACATGTTGCAGCAACGTGCTTCGTTTGTTGACCATACACGTGGCGATTGTCGCCACCTCAGTACACACACAGCGACCACCAGGCCATCATTTTTGAGACAGAGGGTAAAGATCGACCCCAGCAGCGCTACCGGTATCACCTGGAGAAAGTACAAAAGCTGGGCTGGAAAACAGATAACTTAGATGCGCTTGATCTTTTGCACTCTATTTCCGGTTAAAGATGAGGTCCCGATACTCTCTCAAGAAACATCAGCGGAAGCGGAGATAATACCGCCAGTAACAACCGCAGCAATAAAGATCAACAAGACTCCAGGAATGGACGAAATCCCGAACCTGGCCCTAAAAAAGCGATCAAGACAAGGCCAGAGATCTTCACACAATTGTATACGACATGCGTAGTGGAAGGTGAATTCTCACTACAATGGAAAAGGCAGCGGCTAGTCCTTATCCCAAAGGGTAACAAGCCACCTGACTAGCCATCGTCAAACAGGCCGCTGTGCATGCTCGACACAATGGGTAAAATTCTGGAGAAAATTATACGAGCAAGACTCGAGAGACACACTGAAGGAGACCACGGGCTCTCCAACCAACAGTATGGCTTCAGAAAGAAGCGAAGCACCATACATGCCATAGAGGCAGTGTGCAACATTGCGCGTGAAGCAATCACGTGACGAAGATGGTTAGGAGGGACAAAACGGTACTGTGCCGTCATAATACTCGACATTAAAAACGCTTTCAACTCAGTCAGCTGAAACTGTATAAGCAGGGCCTTATGCAACCTTTCACTACGACACAGAAGAAGGGCCAAAGAAATATAACATTACTGGAGGAGTTCCTCAAGGGTCAGTGCTTGGCCCAATGTTGTGGAACATAATGTACGATGGGATCCTGAGAATATCAAAGCGGAGCGGAGTACACATCATTGGCTACGAGGACGATATTGCAGTAGTTGTTGTGGCATGCCATCAGAGATCTCAGGGCCTGGCTACAGACATCAATCTTAGAATTGGCGGACCACAAAACAGAAGCAGTACTAATAAGCAGCAGAAAAAGGGTAGAACACCTCACCATACAGGTTGGCGGGCATACCATCGAGTAGAGCCCACACATCAGATACCTGGGAATGCTGTTGGACCACAGGCTCAGCTTCAAAGAGCACTTGAGATACGCAGGTGAAAAAGTCTCCTGGGCAGTAGCGGCACTGTCCAGGATAATGCCAAATATAGGAGGACCCAGGCAGCCAAACAGAAACCTGTTAGCAACAGTGAGCAAGTCGATGCTTATGTACGTGTCTCCCGTAATGGTACCAGCGTCGGAAGTCAAGTCGTACATGAAATATATGAACGCATCGCACCGTGTCGCTTCGATAAGAGTATGCTGTGCTTTTAAAACTGTGTCTGCTGGAAGCCATAAGCGTGATATCGGGCAGAATGCCTATTGACTTAGAAGTCAAAAAGGCAGCCAAACAACGTGGAACCGAGCCGGAACAAAGAAGAATAGCTGGCGCAGCCATCCAGGCACAGTGGCAAGATAGATGGGATACTACCACCAAGGGGAGATGGACCCACACATTAATCCCCAACATAGAGGAGTGGAGCAGTAGAGGACACGGAGAGGTAAACTACTACCTAACGCAATTCCTCTCGGGGCATGGATGCTTCCGGGAGTACCTCTACAAGTACAAACATGCGGATGACCCATATTGCCCGCATTGTGATGGGAAAACCCAGAATGCAGAGCATATCCTGATGGAATGCCGAGGATATTCGACGGCCAGGGATATATATGTACTCGAAATGGCAATAGGTGGACCAAGAGGGCGGATAACTTTCATACTAACGACGTCTGAAGCCTGGGAGACGGCAAATGAAGTTATCACAACGATAATGCAGCAGCTTCGCCTGGAAGAACGAGCAACCCGACGGTAAGAATCTGCAAACTCCGGCAAATACATGTATCAATGCATACGCACACTGCCAAGCAACCGAGTACAACGAACCGACACACATACACCTTAACATACACATACACACAAACAGAGCTACATAAGAAATGTACATACAAACAGTCAAACGCTCGCGGGCACATGAATCGACATACACACCCGAACATAGTCTGACACAATGATACTTACATACATACATATGTACGTACCGCAGGTACCAAGCTGAACGGGCTGGTTGGGCTAAGCTCAGGCTACTGTGGGGGGTCACAGGTGGCGGATACTGGACGGCCTACAGCAATGTAGGTTAGCTGCCAATACTCAATAAGCAGTCCCCGACCAAGAGCGGCAGAGAAGGAGGGTGTGGCTGAAAAGGTCAACGAAACCCCTATGAACTTTCTGTGACAAGACAAGAGTAAGCACCGTCTTCTTTGTATGTGCTTCCCACCTTATAAGGTGACAACGGGGGATACAGTCTAAAGAAATTGGCGAGATCGAGATACACCGTGCGACGCGCAGTTCCCAACTCCGAAAGGGTGACTGCATTAATAAAAATTACAAATGTTTTATTACTATACACCACTATGTGGGCGTAAAATAATAAATTAAGAAAAAGGTGACCCACAAGCGGTTCCCATTAAGACCGAGCCCAGTAAGGTCTTAATTATGGCATACTGGAAAACGAACGGAAAATGATAGCTATAAGGGCCGACGTTTGTAGTATTCTGTTACCTGAGTAAGCAAGAGTGAAATTTTGTGGAAATCGCTTTCAGGCTAATGCTGCAAGCGCCCCCGTCCCGTTAAAACCTTGGCATGCCTCAAAGTACGTTCAATGTTCGCCACCATTAAGTTGGTGCTGTAGGTACAGATGTAGCATTCCTGTTTAGCATCGATCCGGCTCTGACACAAAACCCCATAAGGGCTTGTGCCAACCCTTGCATGGCCTCACTGCTTGCATAGATAACCATGGGATCCCTAGGTGACTACACATTCGAACATTGATAGCGGCTTCGAGTGGGGACCTACTAGCAATGAATACAAACAACCAAAATAACAAAAACGGCGTTAATAACAGCAACGGGGTCAACGGGTTCGAAGACAACCGTCAGGAATTCGAGGGTGCAAAGGTCACCAGTTGGCCAAATAGCCGCATCTCAGAAGAGTACGGACGGACGCGAACCATCTCTAACAAAAAAGGTGGTTACGGAAGAGACCACACAGGTATCTGTTTTCCACAAACTGGGAGAACAAATAAGAAGTCTAGTAGAAATGCTAGAAGATGGAAAAAGGCCTGATATGATTGTAAGCATAAGAGCGCTCTACGAACTCTCAGCAATCGAGCAACACGACGCGAAGGCAAATGAGGTGATTCGGAAACACAATGCCTTACAAACCTCTCCCTGTCTTAAACCGAATCCGGAGACGAAAAAAAGGCAAGCTCCAGACAATGAGACCCCAGACCCGAAGCGAAAACCAGAACTTCCCCCAACGAGAAAACAAAAACAAAAGGAGAAACGGGTTGGTACAATTTTGGGAACCCCGGCAACTGCAGCTAAACAGCAATCTACTCGCACGAGCAAGAAGCAGAAAGCAGAGGATGGCGTATGCTCAAAGATCAGCCGCCAAGAACCAATAAAAATGAGAGAGAACACTAAGACCAAAGGAAAACCGGACGCCATCATCATAGAGGCCAAAAGAGAACTATCCTATGCTGAAATACTTCGCAGCATAAAAGCGGACACAAAGTTGGAGGCGTTTGGAGAGGCCGTATCGAGGATCAGGAGAACCCAAAAAGGGGACCTCTTAATCCAGCTCAAAGAGACAGGGGACAGGACAGCCGAATTTAAAAGCGTTATGTGTGCAGCCTTGGGAGAACAAGCAAATGTAAGGACTCTTAACCACCGTTCGAATTGAAGGATATCGATGAGGTCACTACAAAGGAGGATATTTGCGAAGCGATAAAAAGGCAATTCAAGATTAAAAGTATATTGCCCTCAGACGTTATATCACTGACGAAAGCATTCGGCGGAACACAAGCTGCAACTATCAGTCTTCCCGCTGATAACGCGAAGTTGTTGAGCAGGTAAAGTTAAAATTGGCTGGGTTAACTGTCGCATCCACGAAAAGACGCTGCTAAAAAAGTGCTTTAAGTGCTTAGAGTTTGGCCATCTAGCCAGACAATGCAAGAGCGACGAAGACCGCTCCAAACTATGTAGGAGATGTGGAGCAGAAGGCCACACAGCGAAGAACTGCGACAAGGAGCCATCCTGCATGTTCTGCAAGAAAGACTATCCAGGCGACGCGAAGCACGTAGCCGGCAGTAGCAGATGCCCGGTGTTCCGGAGAGCTATTAGAAGCAAAGGACCATGAAGTTACTACAGATAAATCTTAATCACTGTAGAATAGCTCAGGACATCCTAGCACAGACGGCCAAGGACGAAAGAGCAGACGTCGTCATAATCAGCGAGCCTTATAAATATCCTGACCAGAACAATAACTGGATCTACGACAAAGCAAAACAAGCGGCAGTATGGATATGTAGGCGCCATGCTTTCCAAGAAACAAGCAACCAAATAGAAGGCTTCGTGTGAACGAAAATAAATGGGATCCATTTTTATAGTTGCTACGCAAGACCCGGCTTGACGGCCAGCGAATACCAACTAGTGCTGGATAATCTAACCGCGGATGCGCTTCAGAGAGCCCCAGTGGTCATTGCAGGCGATTTGAATGCGTGGGCAACAGAGTGGGGCAGCAAACTCACCAACACCAGAGGACAGGCCCTACTGAAAACATTCGTCGCCCTATCGATAGGCATCACTAACAAGGGTCGCGCAAACTTTTTTATCACCTTTGTGAGCAATTCCCTCCTGTAAACCATAAAGTGGAGGGTCAGTGAGGAATACTCGCACAGTGACCACCAAGTGATAATACTGGAAATAAAAGAAAAGAAACCAGCCCTGCCCCCAAAACTTACGGGTCCAAAGTGGAATGACAGAACCTTCGATAAGGATATGTTCGAAGACATGTTGAACGGCGATTCAACCCTGAGTGGAACATCGGAGGACATTACCACCGCGTGCGATGCATCAATGCCTAGAAGGACGAACAGCAGGAAGGCGTCACCGTGCTACTGGTCGACCGAGGAAATAAAAGCACTTCGGGCAAAATGTCTACAATCCTGGCGCAAAGTCCAGCGATCAAGAAGGAGACCAGATTTCCAACAATGTCTGGAAACTTTTAAATTGGCAAGACGCAATTAAAATAGAGCAGTCAAGGGGAGCAAAGCCGACATTAACCCCTGGGGCTCAGCATACAGAATGGTAATGACCAAACTGAGGGGTTATAGGACCCCTCCAATAACATGTCCAATAATGCTGAGATCCATAGTAGAGCACCTCTTCCCCAAATACCATCTACTATGTGCAGCATCATAAGAGAGGTCAGTCCAGCGGATATTCCACAAATTTCTTTGGAGGAGCTGCTTAAGGCATGCAGCAAGATAGCGGACACCAAGGCGCCCGGACTCGATCTCTTCATAATGACGATGCAGAAGTGCCTTGAAGAAGGAACCTTTCCCTAAAAATGGAAAATGCAGCATTTGGTGGAGAACCATCGTTCTATCGCCCAATATGCCTACTGGACACAATGGAAAAGATCTTCGAGACGATAATCTACAATAGATTACTCGCAGTGGCAGAAGAGAAAGGAGCCCTCTCAGATCAGATCAGTTTGACTTTAGAAAAGCGCGATCTACTGTCGATGCCATAAGAGCAGTATTCGATATTGCAAAAGGCGCTATCGAAGGAGAAAGATGGCTCTACGGCACAAAGGAGTACTGTGCAGTAGTTACGCTGGATATTAAAAACGCATTTAACTCTGCGAACTGATAGTTTATTAGGAGATCACTTGCTAGGATGGGTACGCCATATTACTTGGAACATCATGTACGACGGAGTCCTGCGATTAGCGTTACCTGGCGGAGTAACGATAATTGGATTCGCTGATGACATTGCCGTCGTAACAGTAGCTAAAGAGATCAGCGCAGAAGACTCAGCTACAAATGAAGCAATTGCCCGGATTAAAGACTGGCTGGTATTCGCTGGACTGGAACTGGCCGACCAAAAAACAGAAGCTGTCCTTATAACCAGTCGGAAAACAGTTGAATTCGCTGATTTCCAGGTTGGCAACCAAACCATCAAGTCCAAAGAAGCTGTTAAATACCTAGGAATAATGCTGGACACCAAACTGCAATTCAAAATACATGTTGATTATTTAGCCAAAAAAGCATCGCAAATACAGGGAGCCTTCGTGCGTATCCTGCCTAATGTCGGGGAACCTGGATATGCCAGAAGGACTTTACTCTCAAGAGTTATCTCCTTAGTTTTGTTATACGCCTCCCCAGTCTGGGCGCAAGCACTATGCACGAAGGAGACCAAAAGGAGACATACAGACTCTGTGCGCTACGAACAATCAGCGGCTTTCGAACCATCTCAGTTGAGGCCGCCTTTGTTATAGCTGGAATAGTCCCCATCGAAATCCCTGCAGATGAGATGCTGAGGATATACAATAGAAGAACGCTGAGCCACCACGACGTCAGTGGCATCAAAATGATTAAAATGGAAGAAAAGGCAGCATCAGCAGCTAGTATGTGGCAAGCTTATTGGTCCAAAACAACCAAAGGCAGATAGACATACAAACTAATACCGACAATCAAAGACTGGATAAGTCTAAAGCATGGGGACTGCAACTACCATCTTACGCAGTTTCTGTCTGGTCACGGCGGTTATCGCAAGTATCTCCACAGATTCGGACATAACAGCTCTCCATCCTGCCCGGAATGTCCAGACGAAGACGAAGATACGGACCACTCAGTATTTTACTGCACACGTTTCGCGGCATGGAGTATTACTCTCCCCTGCCCGTCGTTACTCATCGATCACATGTTGCGGTCGGAGGAGAACTGGATGGCAGTATGTTGCTTCATAACAACACTCCAAAATGAGCTGCGGAGAATAGAGAGGCTAAGAAAAGCAACAGAAGCAGGTGACACAAGACGTATAGCTTGATTGGCTAACCAACCCCGCGAAGTAATTGTTGAAGTCTGTGTATGGGGGTGAGGTTTAGTACGTAGGCATGTATCGGCTGACTTATGTCAGGACCAGGTATATGAATCGTGCGTGCCACTAGCGCGGGCTATTGGCATCTTTAGAAGATTCCCCACCTCCCTGGCGCAACTAGGAAAAAAAAAACATACATACGTACATAATACACACACCGACAGACAGACTTTGTTGCATTCGCACCTACACCTCCGACATGCAGACTAAGAGAGAAGCAGCTACGCCTGAAAACTCCCCCTGTGATGAAATCCCTAACGGCGGTACCGTGGGGACCCGGGGTTAGAGGCAAAGGTGGTTTTAGTGGATTAAAGTTCCACACTTAGGCTTTCGATGCTTTCCACCTTCTTACAAAAAAACAAAAGCCACCTCAGTACTGTGTGCACAGACTATGACTAATTTTATTCCGCGCGAACCTTCTTTCTTGTTTCCGACGAACTGAGCGAGTAAATGCAGTAAACAATAATACACACGAAGCAACGGTTGCGGTAACCGACCAAAAATATCACGATTTTTTGATATTTCTGGCAACACAGCTACACACGAAGAAACGGTTGCTTGAACATGGCTGTGTTCACTCATTAATGCGGAATTCAAAAATGTTTGAATTCCATCGCGTATGAATGCGCACTCTGACACGCAATGCCATCCACCAGCATGCATGAGTGCGCATTCATGAGTGGCCGTGGATGCCCAGCTTTATGGGGACCCCGAAAAGGAAAGGAGAAGGAATCGTGCTAGGGTGCGATACCAATGCGCACCACGAGCTATGGTAGTACTGACACTAACACTTGAGGTGAGTCCCTTTTTGATTATTTAGTAGGCACCGACCTAGTAGTGTGCAATAGGGGAAATCGTCCCACCTGTATTACTAACATCCGTCAGGAGGTAATAGATGTTACGCTCGTCTCCCAAAATATATACTCTGCAACTTCTCACTTGACTGTATCCGACAGTCAATCCGTTATCTCGAATATATATTAGAAACGAGCAGCTCAATATCACCATAAGTTTTTCGCAACCGTCGTAGAACTGATTGGCTTAAGCACAACAACATTCTGGCCGAAAGACTAGCTAATAGTACACACTATACATCAACTAAAAAAATATCATCTAATTATTAACTAAAAAAAACTAAAAAAATATCATCTAATTATTATTGAAACAAACAAAATGAAATATCTGCATTGAATTAACTTTAATTATCATAGTTCACTTCAAAATAAAATGTATTTGATGAATTAACCGCCTGCAGACAAGCCACTTTGGCTTCGCAGGTACATAAGATTATGAAATATGTAAAAATAAGAGAAATAAAATTGAAATTGAATTGAAATTGAAATTGAACCACACAAGTGGAGCTAGATAAGCTTAACACTGCTCTTACTTCTGCCCTTAACTCAGCATTCGATGAGTCTTGTCCGACACAAGGAAAGTAGGCAATCGCCCACCATGGTGGAACGCAGAACTTAACAGCCTCCGTAGCGCAAGCAGAAAATACTTTAACAAAGCCAAATCAACAAGGCTATGCACGCATTGGGACTGTTACAAGAAAAGCCTGAAGAATTTCAAAACAGAGTTTCGAAAGGCCAAACGTAACTCCTGGCGCAGTTTCTGTCAGAGCTTTGACAATACAGCACATGCCTCTAAACTACGCAAAGTCCTTTCTAAATTACCCACCGCACCAAGTGTTCTCATGGATCCCAACGGATAATGGACAGAATCAGACGAATACTGGATCTCCACATTAAGGGAGCCATTGATCGCACTATACTTTGCACGTCACAGCACTCCTATCAAAAATGCAAATCCGTGGAAACGGCCTTCAACAACATTAAAACGCATTCGATAGTCAATGCCTTACAACGGCTAATTACATATATGCGAAACAGTCTACCGAGTTATTGAACACATGCTGAGAAGTAGGGTTATAAGTACATCCTTTGGAAGCAGCACTGTCAAACGACTTTGGAACCTAGTGCTTAACGAAGCCCTTGTGAGCATTGAAAAAACAGGATGCAAGTCCTCGTATACGCAGACGACGTCGCCATACTAATAACAGGAAAGCATCCGAAATTGTCTGATGTCATGCTGTCTGCTCTCAATAAACTAACCAGCTGGACCACAAACTGCGTCAATCCAACGAAGACACAAACTCCCTGAATTTAATCTCCCAAATTTAAGAGGCACCCCCTTTGTCCTCTTCAACAGTGCCAACTATCTGGGCCTAAAGCTTGACCGTAAGCTTCTTTGGGGGAGAAAATATAGTCGAAAGTGGCAGGAAATCCCTGACTGCCCTAAACTTATGCAAAAAGCTGTAGGCTTCACCATCATGCACTGGCTATACACGTCGGTAGTAAAACCGATTCTCATTATATGGGGCATTGGTTTGGTGGTCCGCTCTGGAGAAACATTTAAATTTAGCCAAAATGTAAAAAACTCAGCGAATCGCTTGCCTCAGCATTACCGGTGCACTGAGAACCTCTCCTACGGCTGCGCTCAAAACCTTACTCCACTTGTTCCCTTTAGACAGCGACGGAAAGAAACTGGCTGCCTGCTCGGCAATCAGGCTGAGAAGCTCTAATGAATCCATAGGATATGCCAGCATACTATTGATGTATCGTCATCTCCCTCAGGTCACCGACCACCTGCCCGCCGAACACAGTTCCAATAATGGCTACGAAATCTCGCTACCTAACAGAACCGAATGGACTTAACGTGAGATCCTGTACAATGAATCGCTGTCAATTTTTACGGATGGATCTAAAATTGAGGACGTAGTGGGAGCCGGAGTGTTCTCAGAGGACTTAGTCATCCACCTCTCCTTCAACTTCCCACATTATTGCAGCGTCTTTCAAGCCGAAATGTATGCCATCATCCATCAAGCTGCTGCCTATCTGACGGCTAATGCAATACCAGCATCGTATATTATCATATAAATCGAGAGCCAAGCAGCTGTCAAATCTCTCGCATCCAGCACTATAAGATCAAAGGCAGTGAAAGGCTGCCGCGCATCTCTTAACGAGATAACTGGACAGTATACCCTTTGCTGGGTACCAGGTCACTCTGATATTTCGGTAAATTGCGAAGCTGACGCATTGACTAGAAGAGGTTCCTCTGGTCTAGATAGCATATACCTGATCAACGCCGACGCAGTAAGGGTGACCAACCATCGTTGGCAACAGCTTGACTATTGCAACACTGCCAGACTGCTACAGCCAATCTCAAACGAAAATAGGACCACGGGTCTCCTAAAAAACAGGAGAGGAGCCCTCTCTATGATAGTTAATACCCTAAGCAGCCACTGTGCTTTAGGAAGGTATGCTTAAAGACTGGGCATCCTCTACAAAGACTTTTGCCGAAGCTGTAGAGATGAAGAAGAAAAGGAGACCATCTGTTACCTCCTATGCACATGCCCTGCACTTGCCAACATCAGAAAGGCCGCACTGGGTAAATACCTTCTCACAGATCTCAATGTTCTGAACACCGCCTGCACTGCTAGAATTGGCTCTTTCATAAAAAGGACCGGATAGTTCCAGAAGTAAGAGGGTGACCCACCCACCTTACTAAATGGCAGCACAATGGACTTTCTCTGGTCTAAGTGCATCCTCATTGAGGGCCGGTCTAAACCAACCAACCAACCAACCCATACACCTTACGAGCGATGCACAAATTCAGGTAGGATGCGAAATTTGCCTGCGAACTCACTAATACACCTTTGTTCACCAACGGCCACAGAACTGTCACATGGGCTCAGCCATCTTGCAGAAAAGAGTGTCAAAAATCCACAAATTGTGGAGGGGACGCTGTGTCCAATAAACAACTAGCAACAACAATATTCTTCGTTTAGTTAAATTTGAAACTAACGTATGTCTTAAATAATTTGTACTAAAGAAAATACATACCCATGTGTCCGTAAAAAAAAAGAGTTAATTTAAAATATATTTTAGATAACATGAAAAGGAATACAATATCCATTGTGTCACATGCTGTGTGTGCGGCGCCAGAATGTTTGCCCTGTTGTCGCGACACGTCGAAATTCCCTATAACACCATCGACCGATTATTAGTCAAAAATTGACACGATTATTCCACGCTCTTGCAGAGTACAGCGCTCCTATGCTTGTCTGTTTGTATACTGCAGCTGTCTAGTTCACAAATGTTATATGTATATGATTGACGTACGAAGGCATTTGCAAAATTTAATTTTGCGCCACTTTGTAGTACTGTGCGCAAATTTCATGACAATGTATATTCTCATAGGCCGTACGGTCCGTAGGAAAGAATAGGACTTACCAACGCGGTGTGCATCCACAAAACCATCTTCCGGCGAAGTCCCCACTTCTTGCCGAAGCGTAGAAGGCCACAAGGGCTTTCTTCACTCGCAGCTGAATGTTGAGTTTGTAGCAGCAATCATGTTAGCACACCCAGGAAAGTATGTTTGCATAACGCCCAGAGACTCCAGAGGAGTTCGTTTCTGTCCCATCAGAGCTTTTAATAAAGTGTCCCTTGGAATCTCAATGGACTGACAGTAGTTCATCCAGACCGAGGATTTGACTCTTTAAATGGATTTTTGTTATAATCTTTAAGACAATCAGTATACATATGTGGTCGCCAAAACTAGTGATTCTGTTAAGATAAGATAAATCTGCATTCCACCAAGGTGGAGACGCGGGACGCGAAACCTTAAGAGCAGGACCCATAGCCTTTTCTAGGGACCTAATTTTGACCTCAAGTTCCTTAACCGATTCGATTTTGTTCTAGTAAATTCTCAATAGCTTAGAAGCCATTAGAAGATGGTATTGTTTCACATTTCATTGGAAATAGATGAGTGGAACATGAAACTTGCAATTGAAAAACCGACCCTTTTGAGTTTGTGCTCTTTTTTTTGGTTTTTCGTACACTAATTACTAAGTTAAGATGAACCGATTTATATCGTACACACATACATAAATATGTATGTACAAATGTATGTTTTGTCACTTTCATGCACTTTTTTCTATTTCCGTTATTGACTGTTTTTCCCAAACTGGAAAAGGATAAATTATATGGTAGTACCTGCCGTTGGTGGCTTTCCTACGGGTCATTTATTATATTTTTTTAGTTTGATTTCGTTAATTGAATTTTTCGCATTACATTGCATTACATTGCTCGTCGTCGTAATTCTAATTAATGAAACATACTATGAAATGCCCAGCATAGGAAATTTCGAGTGCGCTGTGTATTAGACATTACCTTTCGGTACCTTCAATACGATGTGTTTTGAACGTTTTCAGGTCTGTCATCCACCATGTAAATATTGGTATACCCCCAGGCTACTTTCGCTCTCAGACTTACATTTTTGTACTTCGGTCGTAGACCTGGAGCGGTGTTATATGTTAAGCTCAGTAAATTCCGACCTTGACAACATAATACAATGTTAAAGACAACATGCTGTCTTCTGTCCCTTAAGCGTACCCTAATCCTCTATCCAAAAACTCTTTTTGCTAGGTAGAATTCTAAATCAAACGACGATAAGACTATTAGGAACCAGGAGCATTGGCGTGACTCTCTCGAACATCGGAGAAATATTTCCTGTCTTAGTGCTTGGCTACATTGTCATTGGAATGAACGTCATGTCGGCTGAGATGGGTAGATTTTACGTAGGTTAAAAAGAGAATCCATTTCAGAAGATAAATCACGGCCGAAGAAACAATGTTCTTTTCTCAAAACGTTTCAATTTAGACATACTTTTTTATTTTTTTCTGACCGTCGTACGGACGACTCAAAAATGTACTTCTCTATGGAGGTTCTGTAGCATGAAGAACCTCAGCTTGTAGCTTTTCATCTCGACGTTGGCATCCATTCTCTGCAGGTGGTATTGTTTATTACTCCGTGGCATTAAGAATGTCTTTCGTACTTGACCTTTGATCAACAACTCGGTCTTGATCTCGATTAAAGGTAAACCGGAGTGACAATGCACACAAGCCTGGCTATGTTTGACGGTAGAAAATGGCTAAATACACACACTTCGTTGAACCCACTTCAAATGCTTGCTCTTTGGCTACTTGCGAACAAGCTCATCCAGTAACATGGGGTTACCCAGATTCTGGTGAAGATCGCTCGACTTGAGAAAGTTAGCAAGGTTTTGCACCTTGGTAGAATATGGTATGAGCAAATCTACTTCAGTCTTGTATATTTGTCACTTCCATAATATTCGCGATTTGACTCCGCAACAGAGGACCAAATCTAGATTACAACTCCATCTTTTGATTTGATATGATTTGATTTGATGCCGGCTCCACCGGCACTTTATTGAGCTTAATTCAAGCTATACTTAAACAATCTAAACTTAGAAACTAAACTTACAAACTATCAAGAGAAGAAAAAGAGGGGGTAGGGTTAGAAGAGGGGAGATGTGGGACAGTGGTTAGGCGGAATTGGAGCGACGATGAAGGATATTCCGAAGGGTGGCTCTGCTATAGTGAAAGTCAAAGTCCATAATGAGGTGCATTATAACCATAATTGGTGCGGTGAGTTCTGAATCGGAAAAGGGGAGTAGACCTAAGGCACTGGGAGTTGGTATTAAATGAGACCGATGCAAGAAGCGATGGGGAATCGATGTGACCAGATATTAAATGATGTAGGAATAGAAGGTCGGCATTTTCGCGGCGGTTTTCGAGGGACTGTAGATTAATCAGTTTCAGGCGTTCAGAATAGGGAGGCAAATTGAAACTTTCAACCCAGGGAAGACCGGGGAGGTCGAAACGTATAATCCTGCGTTGGACAGCTTCAATACGTCGGACGTGGACAGCATAATGAGGGGACCAATCTTGGCTGGCATATTCGAGGATGGGTCTGACGAAGGTGATGTAGAGTGATTTGGTGACGTAGGGGTCTGGAAATTTCTTAGACCAGCGTTTCACAAAGCCAAGCGCAGAGTTAGCTCTACATATAATGTTGTCAATATGTGAACGGAAATTAAGCTCCCTGTCGCAGATAACACCTAAGTCGCGCAAAGATGAGACTGAAGGGACAGGTGGTGTGGTGGAAGGCGTTTACGGGAGTACGTCATGTATTGACATTTGCTGGTATTAAGTTCGAGATGATTTTTTTGACACCAGATAAAAAATCAGTTTAGGTCGTCTTGGAGAAAGCGAGAGTCCGTGGTGGAAGATATGAATTTGAAGATTTTCATGTCATCGGCATAGATGAAAAGATAGGAGTCTTTGATAATGCATTCGACATCTTAAGTGGTAAGGACAAACATTAAGGGACCCAGGTGACTGCCTTGAGGGACGCCTGATGTAGCCGTATAGGGGTTAGAGACAGAGGACCTAAATATAACCTCGTACTGCCAATTTTCGAGGTATGATTGGATCCATTTGATAATACCTGGTGGAAAACCGAGAGCTTTCAGCTTCAGAATTATAATTGGGTGAGAGATTTTATCAAAAGCTTTACTGAAGTCAGTAGCTATTACATCAATTTCGCAACCATCTTCAAATCCACACAGCGCCTGAGAAACAAATTCTGTTAGGTTGGTGGTTGTCGATCTACCTTTGAGGAAACCGTATTGCTTAGTAGAGAATAACGATTTACAATGAAAAGACATTGTATCGTATACAATGCTCTCAAAGAGTTTAGGTATGGATGACATTTTGGCTATAGGTCGATAGTTGATTACATCGTTTTTTGGGCCTTTCTTATGAATGGGTATGATAAATAATTTTTTTCCAGGCCGAGGAAAATATTCTTGAGTAATGGACATGAGAAAGATTGAGGTCAAGGGTTTCGCCAAGTGTGCCACACATTTTTTTAAGACAATAGCGGGCAAACCGTCGGGACTGGGGCAGTAGTCATCCTTAAGATTGTTAATCTTCTCCGTGACAAGTTGCGAAGTGATATTGACCGAGACTAAGGATGTTTGAGCGCAGTTATCCATGTAAGAGAAGTAGTCAAGGTCAGGTTCGGGGGTGTTGTCAGTAAACGACTGGCTAGAAAAGTGAACAAATTGGTTTGCAACAGTTTTAGGGTCCGACGAGGAGGTGTTGGCGAGTTCGAGGGTAGATGGATAGCTATCAGATTTACGTTTCGCATTTATGAAATGATAAAAACGCTTAGGGTCAGAAATTAGATTTGATTGCATACGGGCAATGTAATCATGGTAAAGAACCTCACTTAGTTCAGCGAAGTGTGTATGTGTGTGCTGCTAAAGGGAGTAGTCAGAGTCAGAGCGAGATTTAAGTTATGCCCTCCAAAGTTTGTTCCTCTTATTACGAAGCCCGCGCAGTTGTTTATTATACCACGGTGGGGACGAAGAATAATTTTTTTTGGGCGAATACCGAACAGTTTGCAGAAGGCAATCGAAGATTAGAGAATAGAACGATGCAAGAGCAATATCCACAGAAATCCCTCTGTAGTTAAAGATGGCGTTGCTGAGCAAGTTGTTGAGCTTGGCAAAATCAGCTTTTCGGAAATTAAAGCTGTATGAAGCCTGAGAATGAGAATTCGAATTTAAGTCGCCATATGCAAACATGGTAGCGGTCGAGAGTAGAGAGAAGATGGTTGCTTGCCGTAACAATGCAATTTTTTAGTCTAGGTTTAGTTGTCTATCAAGGCTATCAGTTATGCCACTGATTTGATGTAGACCAGAGTTGGAGAGACAATCTATGAAAAGGATTTCTTTGTTTGAGGTTGCACTTGAAGGAATGAAATGGGACTTATCCTCAGACTGAACTCATTGAAGATGCGGAAGATTAAAGATGCGCCTAAGACAATGACATCATCGCAGGGGTCCGTAACATCAAAGAGAGAGTCTATAGCATGTACAGCGGGTTGATAGCCTTGAATAGGTTGAGAGGGGCGGATGTATGCGATGTTTTATAAAGTTCGGAGTCGTAACGGTTGTGCATAGCTAGGAGATTCATCGAGTTTTTCAAGACCATCATCGCGGAAGACGTTAAAATCAGAGATAAAGAACTCGTTACACTTAAAGGCTGGGGAAAGATTTGTTTCAATGAGCGCGAAAACATCGTAGGGAAGCGTTTGGGAGTTAAGGAAGACAGTGAAGGATTTGGTACGCAGTCCGCGTACATTCTGGTAATAAATGGATAAATGATTAATGTTAAGATTGGAAAAGCGTGGGGGTATGCTGGCAAGAGGGTTAGGAACGAAAGTAATTTTTGTAATTAGCACGCGTTTTTTGTAGATGGGAGATCCGTTTGGAATCAACGTGGGAAGCATAGGTAGAGAGATCGTTTGCTACACTACTGGGCGGGATATCAAAACTTCCGTGATAACGGACGAAAATTTGTTTCAGCTCATCAGGGTCAGTTGGGAGGCCTTCTTGATATAGCGAGACCATGACGTTGGTTTTGGTGATGCCATCTATACAAACGGTGTCATCTTTGTTGTGAAGGTAGGCTAAATAAAGCCGCACATTATCGTAAATCTTACGATCGCGCAACCGAGAAAGAACATAACGTCCATCTTCGCCTGACTCAGTAAGCTGTTTTGTGAGTTTGGTAGTAGGCGGGAGCAGGGGATCTAAGAAAGAAGGTGGTGCTGTAATTGGGTTAATGCTATTCGAGGAGCGAGAGAGGGCAGAGGAAGTAAGCGCTTGAGGAGGCGAGGGGAAGGCAGCAGAATGAAGGGAGGCAGGATTAAGAATATGGGAGTAGCAGGTTTTATGGAAGGTGGAGTTTTGTTTGTAGAAGGAGCAGAGGTAGGCTGCAGATCAAGGGAAACGCGATGTTTCGCTGTGGGGCGGGAAGTCTAGTAATAGTAGATTGATGGGGAAGAGTATGTATTGGATTTGTAGAGAATTTAGTGATTTTATTGCGGAAAAGAGAAGGAGAATTAGGCTGAGGAGTGAGGTTGGGAATGGATTTCATATTAAAACTCCAATTCGGATCTAGTTTAGATTGACGAAGACAGTGGAAATTAAATGAAAAGTTACGGGCTGTGACATTTTCCAATTTGGTTTTAAAAGACGATAGTTTTCTAGAGTAACTATTCTTACGCTTAACCTGCTTTTTACTAGTCCTCGGAGTCCATCTCATTTTTTTTTTTTTTTAAATGCATTTTTAATTATTAATTCATTAACTCTTATATGCTAGACAAAATTGCTTAAAACTAGCTTAACTAACTTAAAGCTGTTATACATACTAACTTACTGGCCCTACTGGCGGGAGCTCTAAGCTAAACTTAATTCTTAACCTATGTCTTTCGACGTAACCTAACTCAATAATTAATTATTAATTCGTGTTTTTTTTTTAATTACTTTTATTTTAATCCTAACAAAGACAATTTTTGTTTCTAAAAATCTTTGTGAATGTACTTTTTTTTATTGTTTTTATATAAAACCTTATTCTACCTTAAAATAAACCTTAAAACCTACTTATGCTAAAAACGTAATTAAATACGCTCTTTTTTTTTTTTTTTGTTAGCCGACTGCTGTGTGGCTATAAATATATAAATAAAACTTATGACTACAACACCTACAACAACCTTTTTCAAGCCGACTGCTGTGTGGCTATAAATATATAAGTCAAACTTATGACTAGAATACCTACAACTACCTTAGAACTATATAAGCCGGCCAGGCTAAATATAAAAAAAAATAAATAAAAAGGCCAGCTTCCCCCACAGGGGCTAGCCAGGATTAAGAGTGATCGAAGAGGGAGTTCCCTGTTCGTAAAGCCACCAAAACTTTTTTTGATGTCGTTTTACATCATTAACATCTCGCCCCGATACCGACCTACTGCATCGGAGACGATCCTCAATTGTCTGTGCTACGCCTCGGTCGTAGTTGAGTCGCCTATCCACAGCTTTTTTGGCGACGTGGTAGATTAACGGCGTACCCGTTCTTTCTTGGACTAGACCTTGTCTATCGAAATAGAGAAACGCCTCTGGGGGGACAAAGCCGTTAAGGCGCACTCTCTCGTGGTATCTATCATTAGGGTAGTAAGCCCCAAAGATCAGGCTATTGGTCGAGTTCATTGCTCTTGCAATATGACCGCGAATCAACTTTACCAGGAAATTGTTCACTCTGATCAGATTCGCCCTGTTATAAGGACCTCATCGGAGTAGAATTTTTTGTACTCGGACTCTGGTGTTCTGTATAAATGAAGGCAAGCCCTCTCTCAAACACCTGAATCCTTTCCATCAAGCTTGCTCCCACGTTGAACCACACCGGACAGTCATAGGTGAGCATTGGCCGTATTAGGGCCGTGTAGCAGATTACCTTCACCCTCGCATCGAGTTGGCTGCTATAAAACAGTCTTTTTGTAAAGGCAAAAGCAGCTCGGGCTCTGGCTCGGGCTCTGGCCAAAGCAGCATCTATATGTTTGTTAAAATATAGATACTGGTCTAGCCAGATCCCAAGGTACCTGACTACACTTCTACTCGCCAATGGGTGTCCGTTAGGTCCCACGATAGAGAACTTTCGCCAATTCTTTCTGGTGTCCCTTGAGGCCCCAGATAACGGCGTTCTGAACAGGATGGTTTCCGATTCCTGGAAGTTGATCTTTAAACCAGCAATATCGCTGGATATTGTCGAAGTCATATTGCAAGAGAGTTGCAATGACCTCGACCATAGGAACTGACCTGTTCGCAATCAAGTCGTCTGCGTACGCAATAGCATGGTGAAGAGAACCTATCAAATCGCTTGTGTAAATGTTGAACAGGATAGTCGAATTAACCGCAATCTGTTGCAGACCGTTTTAATTTGAAACGTACCAGCAGAAGTCACGTTGCCATTTTTCACAACGAACTGTCTACTGGTGAGCATATTGCAGATAATGTACAGAAGTGGTTTGCTGATACCCAGCCTGCTCAACTTGTAGAAAAGCCCCTCCAACCATACGGTATCGAAGGCTTTCTCCAAGTCAACCAGGCAGGCACCCGTGCATTGATACTTGCTTTTATTCCATTGGACGTCCGACACCAGTTTAGACGCGGCATATAGGGTATCATGCCCCACCTCAAAACCGAATTGGTTGTCCGGAATTATATGTTTGTCCTCAACCCACTTATTCAGGGCTCTATGAATAACTTTTCGAATACCTTGCTGATGTTGGAAGGAGACTTATCGACTGAGCATTTGCCGGATTGAAGGTATCTTTTAGCCTTTTGGAAATTGGCCGGATAATGTTTAGTATTCAGCGCATTGTTAAACAGGGTGGTGTATAAGTTTATCGCTTCTAGAGGGAGGTGTCTGAGCACAATGTTCGGAATTCCGTCGATTCCCACGGATTTCTTACTCCTCAATGAGACGAAGATCGCTTGGAGTTCTACCTTCGATATGAACGGGGGTTGAACCCTGTTTGTTTGCCATGTTCCCTTCATTGATCATGGTGAAACCAGTGTTCTTAGATCGCCATTCCTGCATATCATATCGAAGGTAGAAGTTGTGCACAAGGACGCGATTTTCCAGGTCATGGTTCTGGTGAACGCTATTATTCACCTTGTACACTTCCTGGAAAGTCGTTCCTATAGACTCTACTTTCTCCTGCGGATCTGCTATCACTAAGAAGTCGTTATCTTAGACAGTGTTATCTGGATCTATCCCTGCTGTTATTAGTACTTGTTCGTTGTTCGTTGTTCGGGGTATATTAAGACACGGAAAGTCGTTGATATTATTTCTCTGAAACACCTTATTGATCTGCGTTAACATGCTTGGATTATTGGCTCTTAACCGTCATTCTATAATTCTCTTTGATAAATTTTTGGAGGTTTTTGATCAACAACTTCAGTGTCCTAACCTCCGAGTTGTGTCTGTTAGCAAACTGCCTGTACAAGCTTTTAATCTTCACAGGAGTCTACTTTTCTGTTGGTGTAGTGCCTCGATTGTCGCGTTGCGGAATATGTCGGTGTTGTCAGTATGTTGATCTCGAAGTATCGTACTGTCCATCGTTCGTTTAATTGTCTTGTCCAGTTGTTTCAGATATCTGTCAATCTCCTAGTTTGACAGATTCCTATTGGACGGTGGGTAAAGCGAGTTCGAGGAGAGTGCTCTAGTAAGTAGTCGGGAGAAGTGTGTCCAGCGCGTCCTACTGTAGTTGTAGGTATGCGTTTGAACAAACTCTTCCAGTTCCGTAATCTCGTTGGGAATCGTTATTTCGGCACTAAGTCCGCAATGGTCACTATCGTACATAACAGTTCATCGTGCAAACAGTTCATCGTTTGTCGGTCCGTGTCGGTCAGTTGTAGCCGTACGTCGAACAGCATCACGAGATAATAGCCGCCTCTCACGGAGAAGTGGATTTTTATCTCACCCAGTTCTTAACCGGACACGGCTGCTTCAGAGCTTATCTAAACAGGTTTGAGCTTGATGAATCTCCAAACTGCTCAAACTGTGGAGAGGCCAGAGAGGATGCAGAGCATGTGCTCTTTCAGTGCCCACATTTTCGCTTGGAACGCAGAGGTCTTGAGGAAATAATTGGAGAAATACCAGCTCCGGAGAACATCGTAAACCATATGCTGACATCGAACGCAGTATGGAATACTGTGAAACAAACAGCAGCGGTGATCATAAAGGAACTTCGGCGGCTGGAAAGGCTCAGGGAGAGCAACCAAACCCAAATGGAAGCCCCCTCAGATCAAGAAAAGAGCATAAAGTGCTAACCAGCCCGGCGAAGTAATACTTAACGGTAGTTCCGCGGGGAGAGTGGTTGAAGTGTGTAGGGTGTGAGTTAATACGTAGGCGTATTCCTGGCATCGAGTATTCAGGTTTGCGAATCGTGCATGCCAGTAGCCCGGGTTACTGGTATCTTTAGCAGATTACACATCCGTTGGCGCAACCAAAAAAAAAAAAAAAAAAATAAGAGCCGCCTCTGGGAGAGGACGGAATGTCCGATGCTATGCGGAAAAGTGATTCGAGCTCTGAAATAAATAAAGAAGGTTGAGTAGCTTCAGGTGCATAGATCGAGACCACGTACATCTTCTTTCCACTATGAAGAGGGGTGCACACCATGCACGCTTCTAGCACCTGGAACCTTCGCACTTCATCACTGTACACTGTCTTGTAACGTAGCTCTTTACGTACGAAGATCGCGACACCACCTCCTTGGGTGGAGTTGGGTCGGTCTCTTCTTATTATATTATATTTATTTTTCCTTAATTTATGTCTCTGAGTTAGCTTAGTGTCGCTAATCAGAAGCAAATCAGGATTTTTATCGTCTAACAACTTAAAAAGTGAGTTTCTACGTTCTATCCTTATCAGTGAATTCACAATTATCGCAAGGATCTTTAAGGGAGTCTCCGCCGTGATACCCATTTCGGCTGGAGATGCGCTAGGCACGTCAGAAGCTCGTAGATTTGGTCCACCCGCGTCGCCTGCTTTTGTTTCTGACGTTGTACCTGTCCCATTTGCTCTTGAATTGAGAGCAAGTTGCCATCAAGTCAGCTTGCGCCTCAGGTGCTTTAGGCTGTGGTGTTGTTTTTGCCTTTTACCCTGACCTGACGTAATTTAAGCGCAAGTCAATTGGGGTGTGACGACTTGAAAAATTAGAGTGGGACCAGATGAACGCTTCACCCCGATCTTCTGCTGTCGAGTCAGATTTTGTTTTTTTTAATAAACTGGAACTTAGGGTAACCCCGATAGTTAGTAGTGTGTCCTGTGTTATCGCATAGGGCAGAAAAGAGTTGCTTCTTTCCTGCAGCTGTGTCATTACCATATGTAGGAGCATTATTCTGCCTTGTGGACCTAACGCGGCATGCCCGGACCTGTATCATTTTCCTAATGCCTAATAACCTGGTAGCCGAGGATTTTAATGCCTTAAAGACCATCCAGGTTGCTGCTGGGTTACAACTGTACTAGGGAGAACGATAATTTTGCTTTCTTACTTTTTGCCTCAGGTGTAGTAAATGTCTTTACTCCTACAAATTCGAGGCCGTCGCACTATTTTTTGCAATATCGTAAGGATTTTCTCCTGTTTGACGGATGGTTGCATCCCCCAATTCCCCTTCGGAGTGAAAGAGAAGAACTGCATCATCGAGTCTCTCAACAAAACTTCAATTGTATGATAATTCTCTACTGAATTGCAGTGGATAGCATATCCTATCTACGATAAGTCTATTAATATAGAAATTGTTTCCTATTGCTGCTGTTGGTGCAGCAGTTTTTACCGTGGTTGCTGTTGGCTCTGATTCTGTGCTTGTAGTCGTGACTTTTGTTTTTTTTGCGACTTGTTTTTCTTGCTGCTGGAGCTGGAGTCCTCTCTCTTCTTGCCATTTGCTTGGCTTTAATTTGCTGCACTCTTTGCTGCACCCTAAAAATTATGCTGCAAAGGGACTGCAGTGCTTCGTCCTTATTGTCTGATTCAGACCCCGCTAGTTGCCCGAATATATTCCTATCGTATAAGAAGCCACCTCATCGGGTTACTTCGCCTGGCAGCTTTAAAAAGAAGTTGATATATTGGGACCAGGGTTCGAAGTTGGCTTCAGCTTTGGTAAAACTGTCAAAGAGACCACCGGGAAATTGCAAGAAGCATTGGATTCTGCCGGGTCTAGCGCATTTACAGTTGTAATGAGTACCGCGGCGGAGACTCCGTTAAAGATCTTTGCGCTGATTGTGAATTCACTGATAAGGATAGAGCGTAGAAACTCAATTTTTATGTTGTTGGACGATAAAAATCCTGATTTGCTTTTGATAAGCGAAACCAGGCTAACTCATTGCTACAGCTCGCTGTGAACCTGGGCCTCAATCAACAACCTCTCCAGTTAGCTCGGTCCTTAGTTAACTGCCTCCAGTTGCACAGTCCAAGCCGGTTGAAGCCACTACTGGTTGTGCGCGCCACCTAAGGCGAGGTCTTCTTATACTGTGTTCACTCTCCAGATTTGATTCGAAGCATTGGCCAGAGCATTGGTATCCATTCATTCTACATGTCTCAGCCATCTCAAACAACTTTTATTTAACTAGGCCGATCTCGCTGTACAGCTCATGGAGTTATTATTCCTTTTATGTGTGCTATATTGTTCACTGAATTCACAGAGCCGAGATAGATAAAGTGCCTTACTACCTCCAAGTTATATCTGTGGATTGTGACGTTCTGTCCAATTCGTCGATGCTTTGTGTCCCTTTTTGTTGGCAGCATATACTTCGTTTTGCCCTCGTTTAACGCTAAACCCTTTTTGGCAGCTTTTGTTTGAATACTAGTGAACACTGGTCTGACTCCAGTGACAGCACGCTGAGTACTGCTAATAATATCAATATCGTCGGAATACTTATAGACTTTTATTGCTTAGCCTTTTGAAAGAATGTGCCTCTGGTGTTGGCTTGTGAATTTCGCACAATTCTTTCAATTGTGATGTTGAACAAATGACATGACAGCGCGTCACCTTCTCTATATCCATTTTTGACATCAAAGGTATCGGTAAAATCTTGATGGAGCAGCGGGAATTCTCCATCGTCATTTTGCATACTCTGGCGAGTTTGGCAGGGATACCACAACTAGACATAGCTCTGTATAGCTCGTCTCTATAAATGCTGTCATATGTGGCCTTAAGATCTGACTAAGTGTGAAGATTTGGTCGATTGTGGACTTTCCTGGTCTTAAATCACAGTGATAGGGGCCATCAGATTGTTGACGAAGAGTTTTAGACGTTCACACCGGATGGCTCATAAGATCTTATAAGCGATGTTGAGGAGACTTATACTTCTGTAATTGGTGGAGCTAAAGGGGATATCTTTTCTTGTGGATTGGGAAAAGGGTGCTAGCATACAACCATCTGACCAAATCTTAAAAATAAGTTGGCGTATGTTCTCTACCAAGTCATTTCCAGCTGTTTTGAACATTTCCGCTAGTAAGCCGTCATGACCAGCAGCCTTATTAGATTTAGGCTTCGATATTGCTATCCTCACGTCCTTTTGGTCAGGTAGATGAAAGTTTTGACTGTCATCGTCTAGATTTTGCCTGCCAGCGAGATGTTGGTCTTCGTCGCCGTTATACAGTCTGTAGAAGAAGTTTTTCCATATTCTCAGCACCGACTGTGACTCGTATCTTCTCACAGTAACTTTTCTCTGTTTTGTCGTTTGGTATATCCGCATTCCTAACTTAGCTGCAACAAGGTAATGATCCGAGTCCATGTTAGCTGCTTGGAAGGTTCGGACATCCAGAATATTGGAGGCATGCCTTGCGTCGATGGCAATGTGATCAATCTGATTGATCGTTTCATGATCAGGAGACCACCAGGGACCAGTTGCAAACCTAGGTTAGGTAGGTTAGGTATGTGGGTAGGCGACTAAAAATATCACATCGCCACACTCAGGTCAATACAGACCCATTGTGACACCCAAAGGGGAAAAAGTCCCTTGCCCATTGGTAAACCCTCGCATTAATTCACATCTTGTGGATCAGCAAACCATCCTGTCGATTTGATGAATCTAAAAATTTCATTGATTGGTCTGTTTGCTAATTCTTCAAGGTTGCAGAAAAAGTGTCACCCTAGAAATTTTAATCTAAGGTGGATAAGCCCAGGGCAGTGACAGAGAAGGGGGGTTGTATCCTCATTAGCTTCCTCGTCTCCCCATCCATGACATAAATCTTCATCCGTGAGTCTTTCTCATGTGGTACCGAAGAGAGCTATGCCCCGTAATAATTCCTGTAAGGACAGAAAGGGACTTCCTATCCTTTAGTATAATTCGGTCGGTCCTACTCTTGTCAAAGCAAGGCAATAATCCATGACTTTTGCTTCAATGTGCAAGGCGGGATGAACACCGATGTGTCTACCTGTTGCGATGTAGATTCAGGGCCTCTTCTTGTTGTTCTCATGGCACTTGTGGTGCCAATGCAGGCCAATCTCTGGATCCTCGTAAGGGCCGCTAAGTTGGTGGACTTGCTGGCGGACGGCCACCATACAAGACAACCATACGTCAGAATAGGTCTTACTATCGCCGTATATATCCATAGATATATTTACGTTTTGGACCACAGTTCTTTCCAAATATTCTACTACAAGTATAGAAGGCTATAGTTGCTTTCTTTATTCTTTCATTGATATTAGGTCTCCAGTTAATTTTTTTTTATCAAGAACGAGTCCTAGGTATCTTGCGCTATCCACGATTTTAAGGGGAGAACCCCCAATGGACGGTAATGTGAACTCAGGAATTTTCCTTCTGTTGGTGGATAATACCAGCTCGGTTTTATGGGGATTGACCGCTAGTCCATATTTCTCAGCCCAGGTGACTAGGATCTTAAGCGCGTCCTCCAATATTTCGCTAAGGGTAGGTAGAAATCTACCTGTGGCCAGCAATACTATGTCATCCGCATATGCAATGGCCTTAACACCACTGTACCTGAGTTGTAGCAGCACCTCGTTTAGTACAATGACCGATAATAGCGGGGAGATTACTCCGCCTTGAGGGGTACCTCTGGAGGCGAATGCTTCCATCTTTGTACCCTCGTGTTCTGCAATAATGTGTCTTTCCTCAAGAATTGCAACAATCCAGTTGGTGAGTGAATCGTGAATCTTGAGATTTAACAGGGTCCTACGAACCGCATCCGTTTTGTCATTGTCAAAAGCATCTTCAATGTCCAAGAGAGAGTGAATTCCTTGTCTTTTAAGGACTTCTCGATAGAGCCGACTACGCACTGTAGCACCGTTTCCACACTTTTCCCTTTGGTATAAGCGTGTTGGGCCGTGGACATGACCTCGGGACGAAGTCTGCTGCGAATGTAGATATCGGCTAACCTCTCTAAGGTTTCCAGAGTGAAAGAGGTTAGGCTAATAGTATGAACACCACCTCTCTCCATGTTCTAGGGATATGTCTGTGTTTGAGACTGCTGATAAATAGTTCTCTGAGTACCGGAATAACCGTACTTGAGGTGCTCTGAAGCATGATCGCTATGATTCCGTCCAGCCCTGGTGATTTATAAGATGAGAATGAACCTATTGCCCACTCAATTCTCTCCTCTGAAATCAAGTCAGCCGGTAACTCATATTCTGTGTTTGTATTTCTTACTGAGCTATCGACAGGTTGAGTTGCACCCCCAGGGAAAGGGGTGCTAATAAGCAATTTAAGTGCCTCAGAACAAGATTCAGTCCAATTACCGTCGGGATCCTTAAGTGATCTAATCCAATCTTCCGAAGTCTCGCAGATTCTGTAGTTCCGTTTATGTCATTACAGAAGCTCTACCAAGACCGAGGCTTTGCTTTTTGCATCTCGCTTTTGAACCTGCTTTGACTGTCTTTATATCGACCCCAGTCTGCATCTGAGTTCGTCCTTTTGGCAGCATGGAGGAGTCTCCTAGTAGATCTCCTGATGTCTCCCAGCTCTTTGTTCGACCATGGAGGCGATTTCTCGCACTTCCCTTTGGTCACCGGACAAGCTATATTAAAAGCCTCTTTGAAGACATTTGCGACTTCCACGGCTTTCTTATCGATGTCGGAAGGACTCTGCAAGTTACATTCTTGAAGGTGTCGTCGACTCTTAACTACTATTTTATTGAAGACGTCCCAGTTGATTTTCCTGGGATTCCTATACAGTTTATAAGAGTCACAAGAGGACCGCAGGACATATTCAATAATCTTGTGATCAGAGAATGATTCCATCTCTAGAACTTTCCAATTCTCAATTAAGAGAGAACTCGAATTACTTGCTACTGTTATATGTATTACTTCTTGTCTATTTCTAACTACGAAAGTAGGTTAGGTTATTTTCTATAATAAACTCATATAGCGTCTATAATAAACTCAAGTTAGCGTCGTATCCCAATAGTAGGTCCCATCCTTCCTCCCTTGCCCTTTGAACTAATTCGCGGCTTAATGAGGATGGTGGCAGGGTGATCACGTCGTAAGGCATGTAGACGGCTGATAAAATCAGTGGGGAAAGCCCCTTCGCTCCAGCCTTGTCACCGTGTGGTCCATGCCACTATAGTTAGACAGAAGAAATATGTTAATATGTCTCCTGGCTACTACACAGATTCTATTCTTACTATCTGCGCTACATGGAGTCGCGCTATACGTGGCACAGTCTTTATGCCCGAGCCCGCTGATCTTGCTACGGGAGATCCATGGCTCTTGCACTAAGGCAACATCTATGTTGTTGGTACCTAAGAAATAGATGAAGTTAGCGCTAGCTGCAATGATATGGTGGAGGTTAATTTGCACAATCTTCATCATTGTCTTACCTTAGCACCAGCATCCTAGTTCCGTCTCACTGCGCCGTCGAAGAAGGGACGGACTTTGCAGCGAGTGATTCAGGTATGCACCTTGTTGCTGTACCTTCGGAGCATAGGTATGGATTTGTGGTTAAGAAGAACCACTATCTCCGTTACATGATGTGATTGCTCGCCCATTTCTACGACTTCCCAGTTTTCGCTATAAAGCTCAGGATTGAGGTGTCAGAGATTTCTCTCAATCCTATTTCTGTGTATGTGAGGGCCAGGGATCAAAATACGCCCCTTCGGTCTAGTGTACTCAAGCAGGTCCTTCTTTTCGACTAGTCGAATGGCTGCGTTTGCCCATGGAGCCTGCGTACTAGACACGAATGATTTGAGCCAGTTACAGGTGAACTCGTTGTCACGCCTTAATAGTTTGAGTCCCTTGAAGGTGGTGAGCTGCTGGAAGAGGGGAGAGGATCCCTTGTTACTGACAATAGAGTCATTAACACCCTCCAAGATCCGCAGCTCCATCAGCCTCCATTGGTCCTTTGTTAATCTCTTTTCGGGGCTATTAAAATCGATAATCGCCACCTGAAGGTTGGGAGTGGGGTTGTCCGCCAGCTTAGCTTATTTGCTGCTTTTCCCGACCGGTGGCGATATCGAGTCATCGTTCCTACCTCTTTTGAGGCGGACTCTAGTTTCTTCAGTAGATGTGGATGGCAAGAGGCTTTCCCCCCTCTTACCGAAGATACCTTTGGAGTTCGCTGCACTAGGTGCGTCCTCTGTGGCAGTGGAACCACACGCGGTCGGTTTTGGTTTAGGCTATGAACCGTTGCCCCTACCGATTAAGGCGGACTGCAAGTGGCATTCCTTTCTTACCACGGTTGAATTCCTGCCTTGTCCTCTTGCTGGACCTAGTCGTCGCTCCAGGGCAGACTGAGAGGAGCTGGCAGCCGGCTTGGACCCTTTGGGGTTGAAATCGGCTGCTGGCTTAGGTCTCGCAGCACTGGAAGAGGGGAGTTAGAGGCTTCCCGCCTTCTGCACTGCTGGCCCTTTATCTCTTCTGCCAGGGTTCATAGACCTAGTGTCTTTTTTGGATCCTTTGCTTTTCATCGTGATGCGCGCTCTATCCAGAGCCTCGCCTTCCCTGTCCGTGTAGGACTTGGGGTCACGCTGCTTCAACCATTTGTTTAGGCGAATAGCATTTCTCCGCCGGTTACGGAGAGTTGTCCTCTTTTCGTTCCACTTTAGGAAGCCTAGTCTCTGTGCTTGACGGGGCTATCCCCAGACCATGCACACCTGCACTTACTATCGTGGCGAAGCTCAAGGCTGTAGAATTTCCAATACCGGCAGGACTATCATCACTCCGTGAAGCAGAATCAGCCGACCCACTTCCTTGCGAGTAGCAGTGGCTCGTCGCGTTGGAGTGGTTCAGATTATCTGCCTCTACTACCAGGAGCGCCTCCTTCCTCAACGGAGGGGTTAACCCAGTCGATGTTGAGGTTGAAGGTGGCTCTGATGTTGGCATAGTACCTGCAGTAGTGGAAGACTCCCTGTGACCGGATAGGACGATCCCCCGTCCTGATTGGCGATGGCTTGTCGCGGACTTGGATGGTCCCATCAGCCCATCAATGCGCTGGTCTGTTACAGGTGTTGTCACCACCAGAGGGTTAGCAGTAGGCTCACCATCTGATGATGACAACTCCTGCAAGTTGACCCTTGTATTATGGAGTCTTTTTCTCTCCAGCTCCGTGAGTTCGTCCCACCTCTGTGTCCCTAACCTCTTAACTGTCAGCTTGCAGTTCCTAGACCGCTTCGAGCTGTTGGAACAGTTAGAGAAGGATGAGCTGGCGACGGAACAGCTGTGGCTGGTATCTAGAAAGAGGTTTTCCAGATGCAGGTCATCTGCCCAACGCTTCCCCGTCCGAGACAAGGAGAAGAGCTTCCTCCGTTTTATTAACTGAATCGGTTTTTTTGGAGCTAGAATGCCCGATTCAATTACACTCTTCTCTTTTTGGTTAAGTTTTTTTCTTTTTCGTTCGTATTTGGGTCCTACGAGTAAGGAGAAGACGATGTCCACCTGCATTCACCCCCTGTATGCAGGTAAGGGACATTTTAGTAAAACTGAAGGCCCCCAGGTATTCAGAGTTTGCGCTAGCGACTGAGCTCCGCCCCAGCCACGTAAGTCTCGGCGCGTCGAACCTTACCTTGGGTGATCACCTTTTGGTTTCTAAGACCCCTTGATAAGACCATAAGTTAAGTTTTCTCACTTGATAAGACCGTAAGTTAAAGGGAAGTAGAGTAAGTCCCTCCACAATGACAAGGTAAGGATTAGGGAGACCGTTGAAACCGTTACAAAGTTAATAAGCCTAAAATTCCGTTGCCAGACGTGGTGTCGTTTAGGCCATAGTTTTCAACTGTCCTACCAAAGATGTCCTCTTTTCCTATCGTAGCGTTAAAATCATTGTAGGCGATTTTAACCAAATACGTAAGGCATTGCTTGTAGGTGTTGTCGAGTAGCTCGTAGAAACATTCTTTAGTGGCGTCGTTCTTATCCTCTGTTGAGGCATGAGCGCACATTAGACTAATGTTGGGGAATTTAGCCTTGACGCGGATCCTCATACGACACTCACTTTTGTGCCGAAAGCTCAAGACTTCGTGCCTTATTTTCCCGCTTACAACAAATCCGCATCCGAAGAAACGCTGCTTTGGCTTCGTATAGTAATCACCGTAATAGATGTAACAGTTTTTCGTCCTCCTTTTGCCCGACCCATACCACTTTCGCACTTTTTGGATGGCGATGATATCTGCATTGTAGGAGTCTAGGGCCTCTGCTAGTTGTTTGGTTTTACGTAGTCTGTTAAGGGTCCGAACATTCCACATGCAGATCCGAAAGTCGTTGTCCTTATTTCGTTGGCTCAGTGGTGAAGATCTCTATATACCTGGGATTTAACCAATTCGAAGCAGCTTACATAGGGATAAACACTATTATAGACTACACCGTTGATGCCTTCTAGGGAGTTCGTCCGATGCCGCCCGTTCGCTACCACCAACAACCGTCCAAAGGGTTGGTTACCCAATCTCAAGTCCCATATATTCGCATTACTACCCTTTAGCCACCTACATTGCGGAAGTTTTGAAGAATTCCAGGATATGTTGGATAAGCTCGCGGTTGATGCTAGAGCGCATAGCCCAATATTCATGGCTGGGGAGGCCACTGATTGGGGCAGAACTCAAATCAATAGAGGCTCTACTCGAAGCTGTATCTACCACTCGAAGCTAGGTGCAATACTGCTCAATACTTGAAGGTGAGCACACCTTTAGCAGAAATGACATAGGTTCCGTAGTTGACATCACCACCTGGACATCCTGTTGGACATAGAACATAAAAGATTCAACCAGGAACTCCCACCAAAGAGGGAATGAGGTAGAAAATAGGACGAAGACTCTTTTACCCTCACCTTTAGAGAATCTACAATAAGGCCAGGAACAGCAAATGCTATGACTGCTGAGATTACGAAACAAGTAATGAGAGCATGCGATGCATCCATGGTCCGATAAACTTCAATAAGTCACCTGGGTTGGGTGGGATACTGAACCAGGCAGAAGACCTAAAAGGAATAGAGGACATCGGCAATGAATGTATCCGAAAAGTGAGACGGAGGATGACAGCAGTCGTTTTAGAACTCGCCGAACATAAAACGGAAGCAGCCGCAAGAAAAGAGAAACAATTGCCATCAATGTATGCGACCAAAATATAACGTCCAAACCGGTGATCAGATACCTAAGTGTGATGATTTACGCTAGGCTCGCTTACAAGGAACGTGCGACAAAGCTGCTCGGGTGTGTACTGCCTTATTGAGAATAATGACAAAAATTGGAGGACCCAGACAACAAAGGAGATTAATTTTGTCTAGAGTGGCGCAGTCAATAATAATGTAAGAGGCACCAATATGGTGAAAATTAAGTCCCATTATTATTTCATTAAGTCCTGTATCCCCTTGTGGGTCCTAGGGCCTCGACAATGCCTACGCGCCATCGTGTGCGGTTTCTGGAAATGTGTTTCAGTTCTCACCAACTCTTTCCCAGTTGCCGTGCTTCCTTCTCAACTGTTCTGAGCCACGTACCCCTAGGAGCGCCGCGTATCCTGCCATCCTGAGTAAGCGGGTTCCATTGCATCGCGTGGTTAGCTATGGACCTGTCACCCTTTCGGAGAGTATGTCCAATCCACTGCCACTTTCGTTGTCGTATTGTTGTACCTATAGGTTCATGGCCTCTGATGGAGTTGTTCGTTAGAGATACGGTTTGGCCAGAAAATCCTAAAGATATAACGTAAGCATCTATTGACGAACGTTTGCAGCTTTCTCGTGATAGTGGCGGTCACCCTCCAGGTACCACATCCATATAGCAGCATGGATTCAACATTGGAACGGAACAGTAGTAGTTTGGTGGTTAAGCTAATCGCATTGCTACGCCAAACTGTAGATAGCATCCTAAACGCAGATTTTGCTTTGGCTTTTCGGCTGGCTACATCCAGTTCGGTTCCGCCATCGGTTGAGACAATACTTCCAAGGTATTGAAAACTCTCAATCGTTCGTCCAGCAATGCATACATGAGCTGATGAGCTCGGTCCTAGGCTGATCATTTTTGTTTTTGCCGAGTTAATTTTCAGCCCAACGACGGCCACGTTTGTTGTCATTTGGTGAAGGTCCATAGTTCTATGTGACAGCAGGCATAAGTACGTCGTCGGCGTAGTCGAGGTGTTTGAGTTCAGATGTCAGAGTCCATCGAATTCCTCCGTTTCCTGTTGATAAGGCCGAATTTAGCACGTCGCTAATCACCAATAAAAATAGTATTGGTGAAAGTATGCAGCCTTGCCGAGCCCCACTTCGGACTTCGAATTCCTCTGACGGCCTTCCTCTGTGCAGTACGTGACATGTGGATCCATCATATGTAGCCTTGATAATTGCTATTAATTTATCAGGAATGCCTCTCCTGCGCAAGGCACGCCAAATAAATTCCCGATTGACACTATCAAACGCCTTTTGAAAATCGATGAACACCAGGTGAAGTGGCGATCGATATTCAACACATTGCTCGATAATGATCCGCAGGGTGTTGATGTAATCGACACAGGAGGATCCAGAGCGGAAACCTGCTTGTTCGGCGTTGAGTGTGTCTTCAAGGTGTAGTTTGATTCGCTCCAGGATGATTCTAGCAATTATCTTGGCCACAGCAGGCAGCACGCAGATACCCCTCCAGTATTCGCACTGCATTAGATTGCCTTTTTTAGGGAGCTTGACGATCATTCCTTTCTTCCACTCATCCGGAAAGCTCTCGGCTTCCCATGTTCTCCCGACAAGTGGGAACAATAGCTCTGCCGATGCAGTAGGCGCATCTCGTAAAAGCTCCGCGGTAATGCCGTAAAGTCCTACCCCCTTATTAGTTTTCATTGCTCTGATCGCGGTAATAATCTCGGATTCGGCAATTTCTTTCTACGGACACTTCTGTCTGACTTGGGTGCATATTGCTGGCGAATACTCGGTTCAGAACCGAAGGAAAATGCTCCTTCCATCTCTTGAGTTGGTCCTCATCCGATATAAGCAAAGAACCGTCTAAGCCTTTCACTGGGTGTTGAGTAGAGCTTCGGCCACCTATAAGCTGTGTGGTGATTCTATAAACGGTTCTGCTGTCGCACCTCGCTGCTGCTTCTTCTGCTTCTGTAGCCAGCGCATTGATGTAGTTGCGCTTGTCACGTCGCACGCTACGCTGCACTTCTCTCATCTTCATGCGATATAGGGACTCCAGCTCGTTCCTCCCTGCTGCTGGAGTTGCTGCAATTCGAGCTCGTAGCTGTTTGCGTTCGTTGATCCTCCTCCAGGTATCCTCGCATCTTGTCTGTTTCGGAAATTTAGTCCCACTCAAGAAGAATTAATTCCGTCAACAGACTGTACGCTCTGAAAGTGTGTTGCGCTTTTCGGACGGTATCAGATGATGCTATATGTGTTATTTCGGGAATTCTACCAGCGGATATCTTGGCTATTGAGCTACAAAGGACCTACGACGCCAAAATCCAGGAACCCGTTGCTCCAGTCAAAGATATTAAGCTGGCAGAAAGACAGCGAAGCATAAGAACATGGCAGGAGAGATGGAATCAGTCAACGAAGGAAAGATGCACCCATCGATTTATACCGGATATATATAAATGAAACCGGCACCACGGAGAACTGGATTTTTATCTCATCCAGTTCTTAACCGGACATGGCTGCTTTAGAGCTTATTTAAACTAGTTTGGGCTTGATGAATCTCCAGATTGCTCAAACTGTGGAGAGGCCAGAGAAGATGCAGAGCAGTGCCCACATTTGTGCTTAGAACGCAGAGGTTTTGAGAAAATAATTGGAGAAATACCAACTCCCGACAACATCGTAAACCACATGTTGCCATCGAATGCAGTATGGGATGCTGTGAAACAAACAGCAGCGATTATCATAAAGGAACTTCGGCGGTTGGAAAGCCTCAGGGAGAGCAACCAAGTCCAAAGGAAAACCCCCTCCGAACAAGGAACGTCCAGCAGGGTAAGAAGAGCATAAAGTGCTAGCCAGCCTCTCGATGTAGAACTTAACGGTAGTCCCGTGGGGAGAGTGGTTGAAGTGGGTAGCGTATGGGTTAGTACGTAGGCAACCCAGGTTATTGGTATTATTAAAAGAAAAAAAGTGTCTTGAATACGGCCATATCGCCAGGCACTGCAAAAACCAAGTAGATCATGCAGGAACATGCGTACACTGCGGAAGCAAGGCGAAAAAGTGCACTGCTGAGCCTAAGTGTGCCATATGTATGTGACGCGAGTTTTAAACGTGGAAACAGCCACGCGAAAGGTAGCTTCAGATGCGCCGCATATAAAAATGTGATGCGAGATCTGGTAAATAAATAATAAAGTGCATCCAGATAAAACTTAATCATTGCTAATTCGCACAGGATTTGCTTGCGGAAATAGTAGAAGAGAAAGCGGACCTAGTTCTTAAATGCGAGCAGTATAAGTTTTTTCGCACTCACTCACGATGGGTAGATGACTCCACCAAGAAACCAGCGATATATGTACATATGCATTTGACCGAAAAAATGCAAAAAAGGGCCCAAATTTCACTTACGCCAAAATTAATGGAGTCCACATTTTCAGCTGTTCCACCGAGCTCAACCTTGATAGAGTACAAACATACATATCTTTCACATTTGAAATAAGAACTCCGAGGCGATTTCAATATCAGAAAATCGTGGTTTACTAGACATCGATCTGCTGTTCCTGCTCTGTTCGATAATATTTGCATACTGTGATGTACTTTCTCCTTTATGTTGTATGCGCTTTATGAACCTATTTTGTTTTGCTATAATAACTCTAGGAACTGGGTGTAGTTGGTATTTTATTAATTTGAAACGTTCGTCATTTCTCTTAGTTTTTGGATCAGTTAAGCTGCAAAGTAATTGAAACGGTTTTCTCACTAATAGCGTAAATTAACCAATTTCTTTGCTGTCTCACCATTCTGGTGTCTCCTGTCAGGTTTTTTAAACAGAAAAAGTTATCCAGCTTTCCAGTTGGATTCCCTCATACTGCTATTGACCGGCGTTGTTGTCCTGAACTGCATTTCTAATTGCCTCCAAAAGAGACTGTAATTCACTTTGGAGGGTTTCCGACTCATCACCACTGTAGTTTATCCGTGAGTGTGAAATAAGGAGACGATCCGTTCTAATTCAAACAGTTAATTTATGAAATTCGGATAATTTTTCATATAAAGATAATGTGACAAAAGGCTAGAACTATGAGGGTTTTTTAGATAGGAAAAATTGAATCTAAGTCACTATGAAAATCTCTATAGGATGCGTTGGATCTGATAAATTCTTAAGGATTGCATTCGAAAATAAATTCGAAATTCGAAATTTGTTAGCAACTTGTCAAAAAGTCGTCAACATAAAAAGATCTTAATATTGAGTTCTGCCTGGCAATGCCTGATCTTCAATATGCACAATAGTTTAGATTTCGCACTGCATTGAATGGACAAGCCATCCCATAAGTGACCACAGTTATCTGATAGACATCTATGTTCCTTTTCAATGACTCCTGCCGGAAAATGTGCTAAAACTGCCTATGCTCTGAAACCACTAATATCTGGAGGAACATTTTCTCAACATTTACAGTGAGACCGACAGAGAGCGACGAAATCGATCAGATCGCCATTCCTGGAGATAAAAGTTCTCCTCCGGCTCCATCTTAAGGCATCGAAAGACGTGTATAGACCGAAACCACGCATGTACATCTTCTTTCCTTTGACGCATTGGTGATAAAAAAAAACTGGAGAAACATCCTATTGCGATATACTCCGAAAAGTGAAGACCAACCCTGAGTTAAATGGTCTGGGGTCGGACGTAATTCACATAAGGAAGACGGCCAAGGGAGAGTTACTGCTTGAGCTAAAAAAAAGCAGCAGCTGGAAAAACCTCTGAGCAACAAAGCAAAGTAGGGCAAGTTCTCCGGGAAATGGCGGAAGTTAGGACCCTAACGCACGAGGTGCTGGTTGAGTGCAAAGACCTAGACGATGTCACTACCAAAGAAGAGATCTGTCAAGCCCTGGCCAAGCAATTCGAGGAAGTACGAGGTATGCAGGCCTCATCCATCAAATCCATTAGGAAAGCCTATGCAGGAACACAAACCCGATAAACGCTGCCAAAAAAGTTCTGGAGGTTGGGAGAGTAAAAATCGGATGGACGATATGCAGAATACGTGCCGCTGCGACGCTTTAGGTGCCTTAACTTCGGGCATCTAGCAAAGGCGTGTTCAAATACGGTGGACAGAAAAGAGGATTGCGTCAAGTGTGGACAGAAAGGCCATGTTTCTAAGAACTGCACCAATGATGCAAGGTGTGTACTCTGCGAAGAAAAGGGGAGCACCAACTTCAAACACGCGGCAGGAAGCGCAGTATGTCCTGTATACCAGGAAGCTAAACAAATTTAAATCACTGCGAAGCGGCACAGGACCTCCATATTATCAGAACAGTACAAGTATCTCGACGAAAAAGTCTGGGTAGCTGATTACTCAATAAGAGCTGCTATTTGGACCTGTGGAGAGTACGCCTTCGAAGAAAAAATGATGACATACCAACCTGGATTCGTTCAAGCCAAAGTCAAGGGTGTACACATCTATAGTTGTTACGCATCCCCAAACAGCACTCTAGAAGAATTCCAGCGTATGTTGGATAGGCTTGTGGATGATGCTAGAGGCCGTATCCCAATTATCATGGCTGGGGATTTCAACACATGGGCCACTGATTGTGGCAGCACTCGAACCAATAGAAGATCCGAGGCACTACTCGAAGCGGTATCGTCACTAGATGTCATGCTGCTCAATACGGGAAGCGAGAATACCTTTAGCAGAAACAACGTAGGTTCCGTAGTTGATATCACCTTCGTAACTAGTTCCCTAGCGAGAGGCGCCAAGTGGAGAGTAAGTAAACAGTACACCCACAGCGACCCACCCACAGCGACCTCCTGGCCATCCTGTTTGAAATAGACCAAAAAAGATCCAACCAGGAACTTCCACCAAAGAAGGCACAACGAATGGGGTGGAAAATAGGCACAGTAGACGATGATTCTTTTACTTTCACCTTTAGAGAATCTACAATAAGGCCAGGAACAGCAAATGCTATGGCTGCAGAGATTACGAAACATGTAATGAGAGCATGCGATGCATCTATGGTCCGGAAAACATCAACAAATCGCCGGCCACCAGTATATTGGTGGAACCAAGAGATAGCAGACCTACGCAGCAAGTGCCATAAAGCGAGAAGACTGTTCCAGCGATCCAGAGGTTTGCCCTCCCATCAGAACCTGCAGGTGCAATACAAAGATAGGCGTAGAGACCTGAAATTAGCAATCCGGAGAAGCAAAAGTGACAACTTTAAAGAACACTGTCAGCAAGCAGATGTAAAAGGAGTACCGTGTTGCCTGTCGACGTGGGTGCACGCGCTTCTTCCACCCGCAGCCTGTCTCACACTAATTTACAAACAAACAAATAAACAGAAAAACAACACATCAAAAAACAATAGATTCCAAAAAAAAAAAAAAAAAAACCAATAGATCAAACAAAAAAAAACAACAGACTACGATCGCGCGCGCCTAACAAATATCAGTGCAGTGTAGTGCAAAAAAAAAAAAAAAAAACAAAAACAAAAACAGTGCCGGGTCATCCATCTCTCCCTCCCCACTCACTCGCTGTTGTGCTTTCCAAGTAACGCAACTGTCTCATGTACCATACATTATCACAGTTGCGTTGATTGAGAGAGCGTAACATCTGATGCATAGCGGGCCGTGAGTGTTTATCTGTATAGCGGACAACAGCTGACTGTCGTTTGGGCATAACACCTGCGACAGTTTGCTGTGGAAAACTATTATTAGGATCTACACTTCGCGGCTTCGCTTAGTTTCGCCAGAGTTGTGTCTTTTTGTGTTTTTATGTTTTAGTGATGAGGGAATTTAGGGTGGATATTTCCAACATACGTGGGCTTCGAACGAATTTCTTCGATGTGTACGCCCACACCCAATCCCATAAACCAGCTGTTCTGGCACTTAGCGAAACACAGGTAGTAGAAGAATCTTCTGATTTGCAACTGCCTGGATATAGCTTAGTGCCATTATTCTTTCCCCACCGCGGCCTCGCCATTTTTATCCGTAGTGATATTGCTTACCAAATTCCCACACAGTATGGCCACTGTTCCAATCCGGAATTCAATTTTAAATGGCTAAAGTTCACCGTCCGTAAGCAAATTATTCACTACTGCTTTATCTATAGAAGCCCTAGTGCTGACAGCAACTCAACTTTTAACGAGTTTGATGCGCTGTCAGATTCCATCACTCGAATTGTCTCCCTGTATCCTTATACTGAAATCGTTATTGCTGGCGATTTCAATATACACAATTCGGATTGGCTTCGGCACTCTGGCCAGACAACACCCGAAGGAAGGTATGTTGAACTTTTCGCTGAGGTAAACAACTTGACCCAGCTTGTAAATGAGCCGACACGTATACCTGACATTGCAAGTCACTCAGCCAACACCCTTGACTTGTTTCTTACTTCGCACCCTGATAAATACACCATTGATGTACTAGCGCCCCTAGGCCGGTCTGACCATAACATCATATCAGCTAAATTCTCGTACTCCGACCACGCAGTTAAAGAACAAACTCCCAGAAGAAAAGTATGGCAATACGAGCAAGCCAACTGGGACGGCCTTAATAGCTTCTTCAGGAGTTTTAACTGGTCGCTATGCTTCCTCGATAGTGACGTGGATGCCGCCGCTGATATGATTACCGACACGATTCTCTTAGGTATGAATGATTTTATTCCTAACAGAATAAAGAGCATTAAACCTAAGATAAACTCATGGTTCGACTTGAGCTGTAAAGAGGCAATCAGGTTGAAAGAAGTAAGTTTTCGGTATTATAAAGCCAACAAATCTGAGGAAAACCGAAAGAAGTTTAAACAAGCCAGAAAAGACTGCAATGCCCATATTAAACGTGCAAAATACCTATACGACCAAAAATTGAGGCAAAAAATTCTACAGTGTCCCAAAGGTAGTAAAAATTTTTGGTCATTCGTAAAAAACATTAAAAATTCTGCCTCATCTGCCATCCCAACGCTCATTTACAATGACATTCCAGCTGTCAGCTCCTTAGACAAAGCTAATCTTCTTGCTGCACAGTTTGCAGCTAATTCCACGCTGCAAGATAGTGCTTTGTCTGTCCCTGTGCTTGAGAGCGTCGAATCCTCCATGGGACAAATACACTTTCGCACTCGCACAGTTGCAGGAGTTCTCAAAGGTCTTAACATACACAAATCCGCTGGCCCAGACGGTATTCCCCCTATAGTTCTGAAGAGGTGTTCTTCCTCGCTGGCAAAACCTCTGCGTAAGCTTTTCTGTCTGTCCTACTCTTTTGGGCTCTTCCCGAGAAGATGGAAAACAGCATTTGTCCAGCCTATCCCTAAAAAAGGCGATTCTTCCTCTCCGACCAATTACCGACCCATTGCACTTACGTCCCTTCTTTCCAAGGTCATGGAAACGCTGATAAATCGTCAGCTTATGAAATATCTTGAATCACGAAAACTCATTAATGACCGGCAGTATGGTTTTCGTAGCAACAGGTCCACTGGTGATTTGATGGCATATCTCACCGAGAAGTGGAACCATTCTCTCCATCACTTTGGCGAAACAAAGATGGTTGCACTCGATATTTCAAAGGCATTTGACAGAGTTTGGCACCAAGCTCTTTTGTCTAAAATGCGTGCATTTGGCATCGATGAAACTCTTCTTCAATGGATTGGAAATTACCTTTCGGGGCGTTCAATACAAGTTGTGTTGGATGGCTTCAAGTCTGATATTCACCACACAAATGCTGGTGTTCCCCAGGGCTCAGTTTTGTCTCCGACTCTTTTTCTCATTTATATAAATGATCTCTTGTCTGCAACCTCTAATCCAATCCATTCCTTCGCTGATGATAGTACCCTCAGTTTTTCATATTCGTTCCCTAACTCACGTCCCTGCTCTTCGGCCGTAGAAGAGGAACGACAGCGTATGTTAAACTCATTAAATTCCGATCTCGACAGCATTATCAAATGGGGTTCAACCAACAGAGTGGAATTTAATGCTTCCAAAACGCAATGCTGTCTTCTATCTCTCAAGCGAAACCAAAACCCCCAACCATTATCCATGAATGGTACTTACATCGCGGAAACCGAAAGACTTGCCACTCTCGGTATGTGTATTAATAACCATCTTCGATGGAACGATCACATATTCGAGGTCGCCAAAAATGCTGCAAAGTGTCTAGGATTCCTTAAGCGGTGCAAGAAATACTTCACCCCATCTGATCTGGCCTCAATTTATAAGGCATTTATCCGCCCAAAACTGGAATATAACGCCCATATCTGGTCTGGTGCACCCAAGACCGTTCTGCACATTCTAGACAGGGTCCAAAATAGCGCGTTAAAACTTATAGGTGATAGAGACATTGTACGCTCCATAGCGCCTCTAGAACATCGGAGAAATGTAGCATGTCTCTCCCTGTTTTATCGCTTTTTCCATAAAAAATGCTCCAGTGAAATAGCCAGTTGCATTCCTCCCCTTCAAAATTTCACCCGCAATACGCGTCACGCTAAGAATGCACATCAGTTCACCCTCAAGCCCAATTTCGGACGTACTGTCAAATACAGAGATTCGTTTATAAGCCGAACGACACGTATGTGGAATGATCTCCCATGCTCTGTATTTCCTCATCACTTCAACCTCGAAACATTCAAAGCCAACGTGCACCGGTACCTCCTCTGTTCCTCTCTCCCCTTTTCCCAACGCCCGCGCCCTGAATCAGTATAAGGGTATTCATATCCCCTTTGGCGCGCGCAATTTATAAAAAAAAAAAAAAAAAATCCCTGGGGTACAGCAGCCTATAAGGCAGTCATTGCAAAACTCAAGGGCACCACTAAGGCACCCTCGCCCTCATGCCCTTTGCTAATGCAAAAAATAGTGTCGGGCTTATTCCCACCGCAGAGAACTGCAGAGCGTATAGCAGCACCCCAGGACTTACATTAAATCACAACCGTCACGCAAACGGAACTTTTGGAATACCCAACAAGGCCCTTAAGTTAGCCATAAAAACAAACACGGAACCATTTCTGGAAATGTATAATAAGTGTCTAACCGAAGGGGTCTTTCCAGACCAGTGGAAGAAACAACGTCTGGTGCTGCTGCCCAAAGGGAATAAACCGCCAGATGAGCCCTCGTCATACCGTCCTATATGCCTGTTAGACACAATGGGTAAAATATTAGCAAAAATTATATGCAAACGACTGGAGGTGGCAATACATGAAGCCGGGGGACTTTCAAACGAACAGTATGGATTTAGACAAGCACGTTCTACAATCGATGCTATACGGAGGGTAACCACAATCTTCTAAGATGCTATCCAGGGCAGAAGATGGAGAGGAGGCGCAAAGAAATATGGTGCTGTAATAACACTGGACGTCAAAAATGCGTTCAATTCTGCAAACTGGGGACATATTTTGTACTCACTTAGAGAAATGATGGTGCCAGGGTTCCTCTTCAAAATAATATTAAATTATTTCGAGAAACGGTACCTGTTTTACGATACCGACGATGGGGTAAAACAGTACCACATATCTGGCGGAGTACCACAAGGATCGGTACTAGGTCCTATCTTGTGGAACCTTATGTATGATAAGGTGCTGAGGCTTGAAATCCCCAACGAGGCAAAAATCATAGGCTTTGCCGATGACATCGCAATCGTAGTGACAGCAAAACACCTGGAAGAAATAGAGGACATTGGAAACGAATGTATCCGAAAAGTGAGACGGTGGATGACAGCAGTCGGTTTAGAACTCGCCGAACATAAAACGGAAGCAGTACTAGTAAGCAGCCGCAAGAAAAGAGAAGCAACCACCATCAGGGTAGGCAACCAAAATATAACGTCAACACCGGTGATCAGATACCTAGGTGTGATGAGTGACGCTAGGCTAGCTTACAAGGAACACCTTGAAATAACGTGCGACAAAGCTGCTCGGGTGTGTACTGCCTTATCCAGAATAATGACAAACCTTGGAGGACCCAGACAACCAAGGAGACTAATTTTGTCAAGAGTGGCGCAGTCAATAATAATGTATGCGGCACCAATATGAGCAAAGGCAGTGAAAATTAAGTCCCACTCAAGAAGAGTTAATTCCGTCAACAGACTGTGCGCTTTTCGGACGGTATTCGACGATGCTATATGTGTTATTGCGGGAATGCTACCAGCGGATATCTTGGCTATTGAGCTACAGAAGACCTATGACGCCAAAATCCAGGAACCCCTTGCTCCAGTCAAAGATATTAAGCTGGCAGAAAGACAGCAAAACATGAGAACATGGCAGGAAATATGGAATCAGTCAACGAAGGGAAGTTGGACCCATCGACTTATACCGGATATAGATAAATGGATGGACCGGCATCACGGAGAAGTGGATTTTTATCTCACCCAGTTCTTAACCGGACACGGCTGCTTCAGAGCTTATCTAAACAGGTTTGGGCTTAATGAATCTCCAAGTTGCTCAAACTGTGGAGAGGCCAGAGAAGGTGCAGAGCATGTGCTCTTTCAGTGCCCAACTTTTCGCTTGGAACGCACAGGTCTGGAGGAAATAATTGGAGAAATACCAACTCCGAAGAACATCGTAAATCATATGCTGACATCGAACGCAGTATGGAATACTGTGAAACAAACAGCAGCGGTGATCATAAAGGAACTTCGGCGGCAGGGAGAGCAACCAAACCCAAATGGAAGCCCCCTCAGAACAGGAAACGTCGAACAGGTTAAGAAGAGCATAAAGTGCTAACCAGTCCCGCGAAGTAATACTTAACGGTAGTTCCGCGGGGAGAGTGGTTGAAGTGTGTAGGGTGTGGGCTAGTACGTAGGCGTATTCCTGGCATCGAGTATTCAGGTCTGCGAATCGTGCATGCCAGTCGCCCGGGGTTACTGGTATCTTCAGAAGATTACACATCCGTTGGCGCAACCAAAAAAAAAAAAACATCTTCTTTCCACTATAGAGTGGGATACAAAAGATGCACGCTTCCAACACCTAGAACCTTCACACTTCACCACTGTACATTGTACCCAACATGCTCAATGCTTATTCACAAGAACATAAGGAAAAAACAATACGCAACACAAACAAGAGAAAAGAGACGCGTTACTTTGTTATGCACGGTAATGGTATGGTATGGAATCGATACTAGTACGAGATATCTATACGAAATTGAGTAGGTACCTATTCCATCTGAGATCTTTATGTATAATTTGGTATGGAAAGGTACCATGTAACGAAACATACGAGTAACGAGTCAGTCGTATGTGCCTGGCTACATTATCATGGGAATGAACGTCATGTCGGCTGAGATGGCACAAAGTAAAGGCATCTAGAATCCACTTCAAAACTTTAGTCTCAGCGGAAGAATTAATGTTTTTTTCTCAAAACGTTCCAAGTTTGAAATTTTTTTTGATTTTTCTCCGCCCGTCAGATGGTACACATCGTACGGAAGACTCAAAATTGTATATATAGGGTCATGCATTTTTCGGTTTCGAAAGAAAAGCTAAACAAAACACACACAGCGATACATTTTTGATGAAAATCTTAGTTCATCATAAAGTTTGATTCGGGCGGAATCTCGACCATAGCTTGAGTAATGTTGGTTTTTAATGCACCTGGAGTTCGGTGATTATTCGCTTAAACACCGTCTTTTGCGCAGTCCCACAAATAAAATCTAACGGTGTCAAATCACATTACTTGGTGGCCAATTGACGCTGCCAAAACGTGAAATTACGCGACCAGGAAATTTCTCACGCAATAAAATCATAATTGATCGTGTTGCGTAGCTTGTTCCCCGTCTTGTTGAACCGAGTCATGATCTTCAATAATTAATTAATTAATACTGGGATTAATAAATGGGACTCAGGGCCTAGCTTCTCACAACCATTCGTGTTGTGCGAGTTACATTCTTTACACGAATGGAAGGAGCCCACTGTTTAATGCCGAATCCGAAGGGCAAATTGTTATTTTGAGAAGCTTTCTCAGGACAGTTGTACTCTCGGATGTTTATCAGACGCTCGCGAGAGGTGGGCCGTGCAAAACTTTTTAGGTGTTCCGACTGGGATTCGAATTTCGAACCATAGTCCAACGCACTAACCACTAAGCCCACGATCCTCATGATCTTCAATAGCTGGCCAAAAAATCGGTTATCACCATATCCGGAAGTCGGTAAATTCGGTAGCGCTACCAACTTAAAACCACGAATGAATGAATGTGTCTAGAACACCAAAAACTGCCACGGCAACACAGGCAGCAACAGCATCGACGGTGGAAATTTCCATCATCGTGCATAGCGCACACACACTCACCAACGGTCGAGTGCTGGGCAACGGGAAAGAGCAAGCGCAGCTGGCAAAGATATACACAGCTGCGCAACAGCACCATTGATGAACTATAGGTGATTTGTGAACAGCACAATAGAGGCACTCTAAGCGCAGACTCGAGAGCGTGCGGTTGTGCAAACATACACTCCACAGAGCGAGCAATACAGAAATTATTATTTATCATAATAATTTAAATAATTACAGAGCTATTGAACAGAATGAATGACCCTGTACTTCTTTGCGCAGGTAGAAGTGTTCTATTTTCAAAAAGTTTCCCTTTAAACATTTGCTTCAATTTTTACTGATCGTCGGAGAGCCAACATCATGCGGAAGACGGAAAATAAAGTGCAAAGGAGTTTGGACGTCTCAAGTTAATAAAATATGTGATTTCTTTTAATACACAAAACAAAGAATTTATGAATGCAGTGCCATTTTTGCGATGATAATTTAATCACTGTTAGCAATGAAGAGGATATATGCATTGTTCGCTATGTAGGTTGCGCATGAATTTATGCATGAATGCTACAACTAACAATACACCATAATTTCCTAATGACGCCCACCGGAAAAAGTCATTATTATAAAGGACATAATTAATAGGAGCAAGAAATGCACTTATTAATTGGCAAATGGATGAGAACCACAAGCAATATCCAGAATGACGATATCACTTCGAACCCGACCACAAAAGGCTAATCAACCAAGTTGTGGAATGTGTATTATTTAAGTTAAATCAATTTAACGAACGAACGAATTTAACTCCAGACACACATATCTTTTTTCTATAATTTCTTTATGTTTTTCACTGCTTATTTACATTAATTTGATCTTAGCATAAGACTCTAAAATATTAAAAAACTAATTTTAAAATTCCCTTCACCAAAAAAATACTGAATTCCAGTGCAGTTTTAACTTCAGTCACTCTTTGTTTTGCCATCACGATTTTGACAAGCATTCAAATAGGTCTATTCAGAAACTAGTGCACTAGTGACTGAAAGACTCTTTATTTTAGAAGTAAAAATATATCATAAACAGTAAAAGTACCACAATCATAATGCGCTGCTTTGTTTATTATTTTTTAAAATACAATTTTAGTTTTTTAAAAACTTTGAAAATGTACTGTTTTTTTTGTTTCTTGTGTATGTATGTATAAAACTTAATTTTACCTTAAAATAAATCTTAATCTACTTAACCTACGTATGCTAAAAACGTAATTGAATACGTTCTTTTTTTGTACTTTTTTTTTTCCAGCCGACTGCTGCTATTTTTTTTTTTAAGTAAGCCGACTGCTGGGGTGGCGATAACTATAACTTATAACATTAACACCTACAACCTAGGCTTACAATTACCTTAAAACTATGTAAGCCGGCCAAGCTAAATATAAATGTACTTTTTTTGTTCCTTGTTTTTATACATAAAACTTAATTCTGCCTTAAAATAAATCTTAATCTACTTAACCTACTTATGCTAAAAACGTAATTGAATACATTCTTTTCTTTGTATTTTTTTTTTTTTTTATGTAAGCCGACTGCTGTGTTGGCGATAACATATAACTTATAACTACAACACCTACAACCTAGACCTACAACTACCTTAAAACTATATAAGCCGGCTAAGCCAAATATAAAAAAATAAATAAAAAGGCCAGCTTACCCTACAAGGGCTAGCCAGGATTAAGAGGGATAGACAAGGGAGCTTCCTCTTCGTAAGGCACCAAAACTTTTGGTGCTGTCTTTCTACATCTTTAACATCTTCGTCAATTCTTTCTGGTGTCCCTTGAGACCGCAGATAACGGCGTTCTGAACAGGATGGTTTCCGATTTCTGGAAGTTGATCTTTAACTTCCAGTCATCGCAATATCGCTGGATATGGTCGATGTCCCATTGCAAGAGAGTTGCAATGACCTCGACCTTAGGACCTGACCTGTACGCAATCAAGTCGTCTGCGTACGCGATAGCATGGTGAAGAGAACCTATCAAATCGCTTGTGTAAATGTTGAACAGGATAGGCGAATTAACCGCACCCTGTTGCACTGTTTTTAATTTGAAATGTACCAGCAGAAGTCATGTTACACGTAATGCCATGTACACATTGTAAGATGCTTTCGCTCCTTCTTAATTTATCCCACCGTACAGCCTAGTGTCGAGGAGTTTAATCCCATCCAGTTTGCTGCTGGGAGACAGTTGTACAAGGAAGAACGGTAACTTCCGGTTCTCCCTTTTCGCCTTAGCTGTGGTAAATGACTTAACCCCTACGAAATCGAGGCCGTCGCACTGTTTATACTTCAGCAACTTAAGGATTTCCTCCGGCTCGGTGGACGGTTCCAACCTCTTCAAAAGCACCGTTTGGAGCTTTTCGCCTTTCGGGGTGAAAGAGAAGAACTCCGTCGTCGAGTCCCTCAATAAGTTCTTAATTTTATTGTAGTCCCTTAAATTTTCGCACTATATAGTGTGCCTATCGTTTGAACACCTAATTATAGTAAATCTATTGCCTATGGCCGACTTACATAGTTCTTTGGTGTCTTTTACTTCCAATTTGTAGGTGTTGATTGGTGGAATTCGTTGTCTTGTTGCCTTCTGTTGCTGTTGAGGTTGTTGCTGCTGCTGCGGTTGTTTCGACTGTTGCTTCTGTGTCGGTTGTTGCTGCGGTTTTTGCTTAAGCTGCGGTTTTCAAGGTCTCATCCTCGTCTTCTGATTCCGAGGACGCTAATTTGCCGAAGTTGTTATTTTCACCCATATACCGATCCTCCCCTCCGTCAGAGACGTATAGAAAATGTTCTTCCTCGTCGGACGATTCCAGCTGCATTTGTGATGCCATTGGCGCCCCCCCTTTGCTTCTGCAGGCAGCTGGACAGAGTGTGTCAGACACGGCCACTTTACAAAGTTGGGAGTTGGCTTTCGCTTCCTCCTCCTCGTCCTCTTCACTGTACCTTCAGATGCTATTTACGTTTGTTTGCGTCCATGGCGCTTCGCACTCACTTTTCACAGCTTTGAAACCTTTCCACTGTTTGTTAATTTATTTTTTTATTAAATAAAAAAGTACTCAATAGCCCCCTGCCGGTATTGAACCAGCGTACGTTCGGTCACGGGTCACTGACACCTCCACTTCGTCACTTTGGCTCTCATGTTACTTTGAACTTTTTGGGTACTTGACTAACACTTTTGATTCACTTTGGTAAGCCGAAACACGTCTTTATACCGCGATGGTCGGTGAACGACTGAGTCGACTATTTATATTATAGGTTATTCGTGACTGTGATGGTTCTTATTATTCTTATTACGTATTTTATTAAGACAACGACCGACAAAAAAAGTCTTTATCGTAGCTAACTAGAAGGAATATCAATCGTGCATCCAATGAAACGGTTTCATGCATATTTTCACAAAATTAAATTAGAAAATGTTGATGGGGTGTTAAAAAAGACAAATTGGTAAAAAGGGAGATTTCTCCTCGAATGAATATCTGAACTTTCTATGGTTTTGAGATGCTGAATTTCAATTTCAATTAGTTTTAGTGAAGAAGCTAACAATTCGGTTATATCTCCGCAAATGGGTGAATGCTTTGTGCGAACTGTCAAAGTATATTAGCGTTCCACACAATATTGGACGCAATCCACATTCCCGCGACCAAAACAAAGTGGGCATGGTGGCAGTACGTTTTTGTTGATAACAGTGACATTTTTCAAATTTTGTAGATATTAGGCGTTTTTCGTTTTTAGTTCAGAGTGCTCAGAGCGCTCTGCGCGTGTTTCTTTTTTCACTTAGAGTGTGCTCAAAGAGCGGTCTATGTGCTCAATATAAATTGATAGAGCATCCGGAGCAAATATGGTGCACAATGATTTTGACTTTTGATAGGTGGAAAAAAATTACAATTACAAACAATTGAAATCGCGCACAAAGTCTTGTTGTTAATTAAATAATAGTAGAGATTCGTATTTTATCTGTGTCTAAATATTATTTCTGTGTTTAGAAGCTCAAAAGCATTCATTTGTGATTGTTTTCGTGTTATGTGATCAATCGTGTTTCTTAAATAAATTAGAACCTTCCCAACAGAGCGCGCTCAGTGTGTTCAGGCTCTGTTCAGAGCTCTGCTCCGAACTAAAAAAGGAAATGCCTATTATAAGCAAAATTCTAACAAAATCGGTTATTTATAAAAAAACGTCTTGATAATTTTTTGATTTCATACAAAATTGTAAAATGTAGAAAAAGTACAGTACAGTACAGTAAAATATATATATATATATATTCGAAGATATCGAATTTCATCCTCCGTGCTTAAAACTTCAGACCCAAAAATTGGTGGCATACTGTCGGACATGGGTCATTCATTTTCGCTATTGATACAGATTACGATCACTTCTTTGGATCTACCTCTATTACTTTTCTTTGTTACAAAGTGTTCTCCACAGACGAGTATGGTGTCGCTGTGATTGTACGTATTTTCCATACTTGTTATAATATTGCTTTCAATCTCAAATTTTTACTTTTGCTAAAATCTTAAATACTTACAATTTAGTGCCCTTCGTGCAACTACACGTTTATTGACAGTGATTTCTTAATTGCTAAGAGACTACACAATGAAATCATAGTAGGTTTGTTCGCGTACTTTCTGCACCAAAATTCGTAGGTTATGAAATTTCAAGAAGTGGGGGTAAAATTCTCTGAGAGAGTGGTAAAATCACAAAAAGTAAACGAACGCGAAAGCTACGAAATTCGCCCACTTTTTAGACGTCAAAAGCAAATGAATGCAAATACACAAACACAAAAAAATTCCTTACAGGTATCTGACAGATTTGACAGATTTCGAAAATCAGTGCAATGAAATTTTCTGCACTAAAATTTGTTGCATTGGGGAAATATTTTATTCTCTCGTGAGCGCTGTCTTCTACGGAAAACAACGAAATTTTTGTGTACTCGAACAGGCCTAGTGTACTCAACTTTCCGCACGCATTGTCACGCATTGTCTGCAATAGTTTTACCCAGATGGAATTGTTGTACGGTGACCTGGAAGGTCTGATAAGCTCATCTCGCAGTAGGTCAGATATTTCGCTATTGACGAATCCCGCGGCAGCAATAGGATAGGGATAGGTCTTCGAGTAAACCGGCTCATTATCGGTTGTTTTGATTGTTGCGACAACATTTGTATTATAAGGAAGGGATTCATTCGGATCTGCAAAAACTTTTCCATTCTTCTTAATAATAGTTGAAATGTGATTATCATCAGCCGAATTTACTCAGGTGCTTCCCGGCGAAATGTTATTTATATCCTTTCAAAAATAATACCTCAAAACCTCTTTGCCGCCGTTGTAAGGAAGGATAGCTGCCTTTAGATCTAATTTAGCACCTATCTGAGATAGGAAATCAAACCCGATTATCCCATCAAAGTTATTAAATTCTGGGAGTATGTAGAAAGGTATACTCCTTTTAAAAATGTTTACTTAGCATTTATGTGAAATTTTATTGGATCCGTGAAGCGATCTTACAAAGAAGGGAGTATCAATTTTTTTAACTGCTTTGAGGACTTCAAGCATTTTAATATAGTCTCTAGAAGCACCTGTATATTTAAGAAGCTTTATCTAGGGTAAGGGGTAGAGCCTAACGTCGGACTGACATATGGGAGAGATGTTCCCCTAAAAAATTAATTTTATCCGAGATCTGCGGGTTATATTCATAATCATTATACTCTTCTACTGAGTGTCGAAGCTTTCTTCCTCATCAAAAGGCACTTCTATCTCATCGCCTGGTAGTCTCGGTATAGATTGTTGATTTAGGTGGTTAATTCGCTGCATTTTTTCCAATGGTTGCCAGTCACTCTCACCGCCTTTTCGGCGGTCTTTCCCTGAAATCTTGGAAAACCATGCCGAGTGATAAGAGATGGTCCCCTATTAGAGTTATTAGATTTATTCCAAGAGTTGTTATGATTGAAAGGTCTCTGCAAATTGTTAGAAATGGGTGGCGTATTTTAAAATGATTTTTGAGGATTGAAATTATTGTTATGTGCACCGTTCGGTCTGTTGTACCTAAAGCGGGATGATGGTGGATCTACTTTCATTGGGGTTGTTGTGGACCTTGATCGGTCAATAGGCCTGCAATGGGGTGATTGACGGGGAACGGTTTGTCAATTCCTATTGCAAAAGATGTTGCAAAAGAATAACGTGCTTGATTTGCTTCGAGTTCTTGTGCTAGAGCCAACGCGCTAGGCATGTCAGGGGGACGAGCTGGAAAAGATTGTCGCCCATTGGGTTTTGTAAGATAAAAATTCTTAGAGCATTCGCTCTGTATTTTTGGCAATTAATAAGTGAAATTAATAAGTGTAGCATCACCTCCGTATAACATTATAGTTTTGTTAATTATTTATGTCAGTTTCTTCTCCACCTCATCATAAATCCTGATTATAGACATCTTTCCCTGTCATAGGGTGGACATTTCTTGTTCATTGCCTGGAAATTTAATACAGTATTAAAGGTGACAGCACCTGATCCGCTGTACCGACTATTTAATTCCTTAGAATAGCTACAGCCTGGTAGTGTTTTGAATTACCCTCGTAGGATTCAAACATTTTGTAAGCCGTAAAGGCCGCTTGACGCCATGAGACGTAACGCAATTGATTTCCGTTGAATTCTGGTAAGCTTTTAATGAGATCTAATGATTCATCACACCGTTTATTTGGGTCAATAGTAGCAGGTAGGTACACCTCTACAATTGGGGTTGTTTCGATGTTGCTAAGTCTTTGGGTCGATTCCGCGATTGAAACCGCAGCCACAACTATAGACTGCACTTGGGCTTTCTCCATCAAAAAAGTAAAAACGTATTGTTCAATATTCTAAAACTCACTACCGCTTTTTTTTAAATGCGTAATCTAAGTTAACATAATCTTACGCTAATATGATGATCATCTTGTTTCCCTTTCAACTATTCACAACTTGTACAATCCTTTCGAAAGGATTTTTAATTTTCCCACTGTTTTGTTTTTTTTTTTGTTTCACGCGTTATTTCTAGACGGCTTTATAAGAACTTTTTCCTTTTAACTTTTTTGCTATTTTCACACTGTTTTTTTTTTTCTTGTTTCAAAATATAAAATATTCTATAATACAATCCATGACACGACATTCAACAGTAGTGTACAGTACACACGCACAACACAAATGGTTGTGAGAAGCAAGGCCCTGGGTCCCATCGACCTGTTGCGCCAAGTATTTTTAATTTTAGACAAGAGATCGTCTATGAAAATAAGAAAGAAAGTCGGAGACAAAACTGAGCCTTGGGGGACACCAGCATTTATATGGTGGATTGCAGACTTGAAACCGTCCAAAACAACTTGTAATTGGACTGAATCTTGTTCAGAGTCACTTAAATTGCCCTGTAAGTGTAACATAACCTGTCGATAGCCCAAGAAGAACTATTAGGGACAGGCCAATCGGCCTTACCTTCTTCATTCTTATAGCTTTTGACAGGCATGTCCACGGCTGAACACGCATATACCAAAAGGAAAATTGTGGAAACGGCGCTCCTGGAAAAACATCTAGGAAAGGTTTTTACCATGGACTATCTCACTTCTAGACTCACTACCTAGACTTCAATAGACCATTCATAAGCTTATTCCCGAGCAGAGATGAATGCAAGAATGGTCAGCCTGCCAACACACATGCATCTCTATCTGCACAGATGGATAAAAGATGGATGAAGGGATAGGGTCATTCATATTTTCTAAACCGCTGGAAGTATCACAGGAAGGTATCACCTTTTTCATCGAAAGCCAGGCGGCAATAAAAGCTATTACTACTATATTACTAAAATCCAATTTTTTTAAAGTGATGTCGTGAAAAACTCAAGTTTCTTGAAACACAGCACAAGGTTGCCCTCTGCTGGGATCCTGGACATGAAGGAATACTAGAAAATGAGAAGGCAAGAAGTGATACAGAATCAACATCACAATAGGTAGACACCTCGGTGTTCATCCCGTCTTGCGCACTAAAGCAAGAAGCAAGGATCAAGGCCAGTAGAGAGACTAATAGTAGATGGTCCTCCCTAGACACCTGTGTGATTACAAGAAACTTATGGCCTTGTTTTGACAAAAAAAGGACCGACCGAACTATGTAAAAGGATAGTAAATTCCTTATTACCCTGATAGGAGTAATCGCGGAGCATAACTACCTTTGGTATCACATGAAAAAATTAAGTATCACGGAAGAAGATACATGTCAGTGATTTGGAGATGATAAAGCCAATGAGGATACAACTAACTTTCTTTGTCACCACCATGGGCTTATTTTTAAATTTCTCACTTCAACACTTCTTCTACGATCTTGTAGAACTATCCAGCAGACCATTTAATAACATCCTGACCTTCATCAAATCTACTGGATGGTTTGGTGATTCACCTGAAACAAATTTGTAAGACTAGGGTTAACCAACGGGCAAGGGACATCATTCCCGCATGTTTATTTTCTTTTTCATTGTGTGCGCTAACTGATGTGTGATTTTCGAAAAATAAGTAACCAGGGCTACTGGCATGCACGATTCGCAAACCCGAATACTAGATGCCAGGAATCCGCCTACGTACTAACCTACACACCCTTCAACCACTACCCTTTAGCTATTACTTCGAGTGGCTGGTTAGCACTTTATGCTCTTTTTTCCCTGTTTGATGTTCCAGCTGCCGTTTGGGTTTGGTTGCTCTCCCTGAGGCTTTCCAGCCGCCGAAGTTCCTTCATGATTTTCATTGCAGTTCGTCTCGCGGCATCCCATATTGCTCTCGATGTCAAAATATGGTTCAGAATGATCTCGGAAGTTGGTATTTCTCCAATTAAAAAAATACATGATCTGCATCTTCTGCACTGTTTAAGCAATTAGGAGATTCATCAAGCGCAAACCTGTTGAGATAAGCTCTAAGCAGTCAGATCCACTTCTCCGCACTTCTCCGTGGTGCCGGTTCATCCGTTTTTATATATCCGGTATACGTCGAAAGGGACCATCTTCGCTTTGTTGACCGATTTCATCTCTCCTGCTATGTTATCGTGCTTCGATGTCTTTCTGCCAGCTTAATATCTTTGACTGAAGTAAGGGGTTCCTGGATTTTGGCATCGGAAGTACTTTGTGGTTTTATAGCCAAGATATCCGCTGGTGGCATTCCCGCAATAACTCATATAGCATCTTCTGATACCGTTTGAAAAGCGCAGCACACTGTTAGCGCGCATAGTCGGTTGATGGAATTAACTCTTCTTGAGTACGACCTAATTTTCACTGCCTTTACCCATATTGGTGCCGCACACATTATTATTGACTGTGTCACTCCAACAGTGGTCATTCAATATTTGTCATTATTCTGGATGAGGTACCACACATCTGTGCAACGTTAAGGTAACGGGTGAGCCTAGCGTCAATCATCATCCTGATGAGGAACCCTGGCACCATTACTTCTTTAAGTGCGTACAAAGTACATCTCCAGTTTGCCTAGTTGAAATCATTTCTGACGTCCAGTGTCTCCATCTCCTGCCCTGGATAGCATCTTCCAAAATTGTACTTACCCTCTGTATAGAATCGATTGTGGAACGGGCTTGCAGTATTTTACCCATTGTGTCTAACAGGTATATGAGACGGTATGACGAGGGCTCATCTGGTGGTTTTTTCCCTTTGGGAAGCAGCAATAGGTGTTGTTTTTTCTACTGGTCTCGAAAGATACCTTAGACACTTTTTATACATTTGTAGGAATGGTTCCATGTTTGTTTTTATGGCCGGCTTAAGGGCCCTGTTTGGTATCCCATCCAACCCAGGTGACTTATTTTCATCGAACCGTCTGCACTCTTCCAGGAATTATGTTTCCGTGACGGTTGCGATTTAATGTATTTCCTGGGGTGCTGTTTTACGCGCTGCTGCTCTTTGCGGTGGTAATAATCCCGATACTATTTTTTGCATTAGCAAAAGGTATGAGATACCCTCACGTGCCCTTTGAGTTTTACTATGACTGTCTTATAGGCGGTACCCCTAGGATTTACATCTGCTTGCTCGCATACTTCTTTAAAGTTGTCACTTTCGGTTTTTCCATAGGCCTATCTCTGTATTGTACCTGTAGATTCTGATGGGATGGCAAATCTCTAGATCGCTGGTTTAGGTTTCTCTCGTTCACTTGCTGCGTAGCTCTCCTATCTTTTGCTTCTACCAGTATAATGGTGACTGGCGATTTGTTAACGTTTTCCGCACCACGGATGCATCGCAAGCCGTCATTACTTGTATACCTGGTTTAGTCATAAATATTGATACAAAGAAAAATTGATGCCAAATGAAAAAGCATTGATATCTTTAAAAACAAATAATACGTACATTTTTGAGTCTTCCGTTCGATGTGTAACGATGTGTGACGGTCGGAAAAAAATTAACAAATATGTCTAAATTGAAACGTTTTGAGAAAAGAATATTGATTCTTCCGCCGTGCTTTATCTTCTGAAATAGATTCACGTCGCATTTGCTTTGTGCTCAGCCCATCTCTTTTTAACCTACCCATCTCAGCCTACATGACAATATAGCCAGGCACTAAGAATTGAATTCGGAATTGGAAAAAAAGTCATCCATGTCGACCTACCTCTTCAACGATCGCCCATGAAGCATATCTTCGTGTGTAGCTAGGCACTTAGTCTGCTTGCTCGGAGATGTAAGTTTTTTTTCCGAGGGTAGGTGAAAATCTTCCAAGACACTATGGGAATAGCAAGCGCGTGCTGATAGTAGTGTCAGATTTCTACTGACTAAAAACACCACCCTTCGATGTACATATATTGTTAAATACTGCAACTAAGACAAAACTTATCAAGCAAGTTTTTTATCGCGATGTAATAACTTTTGGCAGGTTACTTTCCAACGAAAGATCCTGAATGTTCCGCAATTTAGACGAAAGGTTTCGTTCTTTGTAGTCTTCTTCTTCTTCTTATGTGGCGCTACAGTCCGGGGTGGACCTGGGCCTCAACCAACAAGCCTCTCCAGTTAGCGCGGTCTTTGGCTAACTGCCTCCAGTTACGCACTCCAAGTTTCACTTGTGCACGCCACCTAAGGCGAGGTCTTCCTCTACTGCGTTGTCCCTCCGGGATGGATTCGAAGACTCTTCGGGCCGGAGCGTTGATGTCCATCCGCTCTACATGTCCTAGCCATCTTAGACGGCTAATGCGTACTTTTCTGACTAGGCCGATGTCGCTGCACAGCTCGTAGAGTTCGCTGTTAAATCTCCTTCTCCATAGCCCGTCAACGCAAACGGGACCGAAAATCATCCGAAGGATTTTGCGTTCGAAACGACCAAGGATATCTTCATCCATCTTGGTTAACGTCCATGCTTCTGCGCCATAGAGCAGGACTGGGATGATGAGGGTCTTATAAAGAGTTTCCTTGGTGCTTCTGGACAAGGCCTTACTACTCAATTGCCTTCTTAGGCCAAAGAAACAGCGATTGGCAAGAGTGATCCTTCGTTTGATCTCTGAGCTGATATTGTTGTCAGAGTTTATAGCGGAGCCGAGGTATACAAAGTCCTTAACTACCTCAAAGTTATAACTGTCTATTGTGACGTTCTGTCCAATTCGTTGGTGTTGTTTGTCCCTTCTTGTTGACAGCATATACTTAGTTTTGCCCTCATTTACAGCTAAACCCATTTTTGCCGCTTCCGTTTCAATACCAGCGAACGCACCAGTGACAGCCCGCTGGGTTCTGCCAATTATGTCAATACCGTCGGCGTACTCTAGTAGTAGATTGTGCCTCCGGTGTTGGCTTGTGAGTTTCGCACAATTCTTTCAAGTATGATATAAAAGAAGTTACATGACAGCGCGTCACCTTGTCTAAATCCTTTTTTGACATCAAAGGTCTCGGTGAGATTGTTACCGACCTTGACGGAGCAGCGAGCATTCTCCATCGTCATCCTGCACAAGCGAACGAGTTTGGCAGGGATGCCAAAGCTAGACATGGCTCTGTATAGACCGTCTCTATAAATGCTGTCATATGCGGCCTTGAAATCGATAAAAAGATGGTGAGTATCGATTTGGACTTCTTGGGTTTTCTCCAGGATCTGCCGTAGTGTGAATATTTGATCCGTTGTGGACTTTCCGGGTCTAAAACCGCACTGATAGGGGCCAATCAGCTCGTTGACAAGTGGTTTCAGACGTTCACACAAAACGGCCGACAGGATCTTGTATGCGATGTTAAGGAGACTAATGCCTCTATAGTTGGCGCAATTGAAGGGGTCTCCTTTTTTGTGGATCGGGCAAACGATGCTGAGGTTCCATTCATTAGGCATACTTTCCTCCAACCAGATCTTAGAAATGAGTTGGTGTATGCTCTCTACCAAGTCATTTCCCGCTGCCTTAAATAGCTCGGCCGGTAGGCCGTCCGGTCCAGCAGCCTTGTTGGACTTGAGTTTGGATATTGCTATCCTCACTTCACTCTGGTCGGGTGGACGGGAGTCTTGACTTTCATCGTCCAAGTTGATTGGTTCGTTCTGCTTGACGGCGAAATTTGGGTCGTCGTCGCCGTTTAACAGTCTGCAGAAGTGGTTTTTCCATGTCATCAACACCGACTGCGACTCAACTACTAGGTTTCCGGTTTCCTTGTTCATCTCTACAGGCCTCTGTTCGGGTTTTATTGCTTTGACACGTTCTTTTTACCTTCTGGTAAAACTTCCGAACATTGTTCCTGGAGTAGCACCTCTCAATGTCTTCGATCGCGCGCTTCTCATGCTCTCTCTTTTTCCTTCGGAGAAGCCGATGTACTTCCCTCCTCTTTTGCTCGTAGAGCTCACGAGCCGCTCTCGTCCTTCTGTGCAGCGCTGCTTTGTAGGCGAGTTGTTTTGCTGCATGTGCTTGCCGACACTCTTCATCAAACCAGGGGTTTCGTGGGGGTGGTCGGGTGAAAACCAGCACATCAGTTGCGGCGTTTCTGATGGCTTCTTGGCACTGATGCCACTGTTCTCCAGTACTTGATGTTGGCTGCATAGGACTTCTCGAGAGGTTGAGGGATACGCGATCGGCAAAGGTTCTGGCAATCTGTTGCGATTGCAGCCGTTCAACGTTAAATCTCCTCACAGTATTTCCCCGATGTTGTGGCGTTTGGGATATCCGTAGACGTACCTTAGCTACAACTAGGTAGTGGTCCGAGTCTACGTTGGCCGCCCGGAATGTACGGACGTCCAGAATACTGGAGGAGTGCCTTACGTCAATCGCAACATGATCAATTTGGTTGACGGTTTGATGATCTGGCGACCGCCATGTTCCCTTGTGAATGTCGAGGTGAGGAAACCGCGTGCTAGCTATAGTAACATTACGCCCCGCAGCAAAGTCAATTAGCCTAAATCCGTTTTCAGACGTGGTGTCGTGTAGGCTGTGCTTTCCGATGGTGCTACCAAAAACGTCCTCCTTTCCTATTTTGGCGTTAAAATCTCCTAGGACGATTTTAACGTCATACTTAGGACACTGCTCATATGTTTTGTCTAGGAGCTCGTAGAAACAATCTTTAGTAACATCATCTTTTTCCTCTCTGGGGGCGTGAGCGCATATCAGGCTGAGGTTAGCGAATTTTGCCTTGATGCGGATTGTTATAAGGCGTTCACTAACGTGTCTAAAGCTCAAGACTTCATGCCGAAGTCTGCCGCTTACAACGAATCCGCACCCAAATCGACGCTGCTTCTGTTCTCTATAGCAGTCACCGTAGTAGATGTCGCAGTATTTCATCCTTCTTTTGCCCGGCCCATCCCATCGCACTTCCATGGCGGTTATATCTGCTTTGTAGCAGTCGAGGGCCTCCGCTAATTGTTCGGCTGCACGTGGCCTATTCATCGTGCGAACATTCCACGTGCAGACTCGAAATCGTTGTCCTTTTTCCGTTTTGCAGGGTCGTCAACAGTAAATCCGTCCTTTTCCGAGGCTTGCGGTCGTTTCTGAACTGTTGAGTTTTTTATGTGGTAGGGAAGTTACCCCGACGCACAACCCCCAACCTGGAGGACCAGTTCCATTTTTTTACCCCTAGGACGAGGGGCCGAAATTCTCCGGAGCCTGTAACCCACTTCGGGGATATGAGCGCTGCCGTTGACCCACTAGGGGTTCATCCGCCACCAACTCTTATCCAACACCCTGGCTTAGTGTTGGAGATCCCTATAGACCTGGGATTCACATTCGTTAAAGCAGCTCATATAGGGATACCACTAGTAGTTCAACCTGACTGGAACCGTAGGCGCCACCGTTGATTCCATCTGGGGAAATTCGTCCGCTACCGCCTGGATCAAGAGGAAGTGCCTTAGTGAGAAGACACTCCTCCCCCCTCTCTCGTTTGCTGCCACCAACGACCTTCCGAAGGGGTTGGTTACCCAATCTCCAGCCGAGGTACTAGGCACCCAGCAGCCACCAACGTGGAGGTGTAGAGTAGGAGTTGATAGTGAAAGGCTGACGGGAGAGCGCTTGTGCTCCATATATTCCGCATCACTACCCTTTGACTTTGTAGTCGGCGCAATAAATTGCTCTCATCCAAAATTTGTAGGACTGTATTGTTGATATGTCCGATTAGTCGATTGTTATGCTTTTTCGCGAAGTCTCTATTTTCAGCTTCGATTGTACTGATTCCGAGATCTCTATGGATATTGTCGTTTCCACTGTACCACGGTGCTTGAATAATTTCTCTAAGCACTTTATTTTGAAATGTTTGTATAATGTTGGCATTTGTTTTCTTGGTACAACCCCAAAGTTGTATACCGTAGGTCCACACCGGTCTTAGCACTTGCTTGCATAAAAGCAGTTTGTTCTCGGTACTCAGCTGGGAATGTTTTCCAAGTAACCAATACAATTCTCTATACTTGATTCGATTGTTTTATCTTCTAATAGGATAGCGGTGTCATCAGCAAACGTAGAAAGGATAGTGCCATCTTCTTTCGGTATATCACGGGTATATAAAAGATAGAGAAGCGGCCCAAGGACGCTTACTTGCTGGCCGAAATTTCTTTAAGCTCCGAGTATTTATTTCCATGTCTAACTCGGAAGAGTCTATTCCCGAGATACGATTCTAGAATATCGTATAGGCATACGGGAAGAACTTGTCTTAATAAGAATTTCTATCCACACCTTATCAAAGGCCTGCGAGACGTCAAGAAATATGCTTGAGTATATCTTTTTTTCTTCGAGTGCTTTCTCGATTGCGTCAGTAATTCTGTGCACCTGGTCAATTGTCGAATGCTTACTTCTGAATCCAAATTGATGGTCACGGATAAGATTATTGGCTTCTATAACCGGTTATAACCTCTCAAAGATTTTTGATATGACTGGAAGAAGCGAAATTGGTCTGCACGATTTTACCTTATTTGGCGGTTTTCCTGGTTTTAAAACCATTATGACTTCCGCAACTTTCCATTGGCTCGGCACGTGTTTTAATCTGAGCGCAGCATTTATAATATGGGGAAGTTTAACTAATGCTTTTTAGGTAGAGCTTTGAGAACTTCCTCGGTAATCAAATCATAACCAGGAGGTTTCTCAAGTTTTAGGACCTCGATCTCGTGTTTTAGTTTGCTTAGGGTTGCACTAGTGAGTATCAAATCGTTAGATAGTAAATCCGTCCGATTGTTATTGTCGTAGACCTCTTGCCCATCATACGGTTAAAAGTTTCTTCCAGATAAGCGGCAAAAACGTCCGATTTTTCTTTATCTTCCCTTGCCCATTCATTTTGGTTTATTTTAATTGGCGGCGCGGGAACTTTGGGCCTTTTGGTGCCTTTTAAAGCTTTCCAGAGTGAATCTCGAATCTTTTTTCGCAGTTAAGCTTTGAAGGTAGGAGCTAATACCACGATTCTTATAATCCTTGATAGTCTCCTTCAAAAATTGCGCAGACAATTCAAATGTGCTTTATGTTGAGGAGCACGGCTCTGTTGCCATTTTTTGCGCGCTTTTCTTTGGTTTGGGCGTATTATTCCAGGAGGCGTACTGTACGATCTCAACGAAGCGATCAACTTCAATTTCGAGTTCATAGGGTGTCGTAAGTGAAACGCTCAATAAAGTTCAATATTATCTTTAATTACGTTCTCAAACCATTCCCAGTTAGTTGTTCCACCAGTTAATCTCGCTAGCTCTGGGTTATGAATGACTTATCTATTATTACTCTTTCTCTCACATTTTTACGCTCTGGACCCGGTGGTTTTAGATTGCCTACAATCTCTTGAGCTGTCTTAAACTTTGTCTTAGTTAGAGATAGTTTTGATTTTGGTGCATTTTGAGGCTTAGGGAGTGCATCTCTCCGTTTTTGCTACTCTTTAGTTACTTCACATTCTCTGTAGTTTGCTGGGTGCTTTCCCTTACAGTTAGCACAGGTTGCGGAAGTTTGTCTGTTTACTCCACAGTCTTGGGAGAGGTGATTTCCGGCGCATTTCACACATCGTGGTTCTTTTTTGCAATACGTTTGCGTATGGTTAAATTCTTGGCAGCATTTGCACTGTGGAATTATTCTTGAATTTCTACGCATGGGCTCGATTTTGACTACGATATTTAATATGGCTTTAATTCGTTAGATATCGTCGATATTATCAGACTTATTGAAGGTAAGCATAAAAAGTGGAAGTTCACGTCTCGCCAGTGTGGACTTATATATTTCCGTTTGTAGTTTCTCCTACTTGATGATATTAACGGCATCAAGAAGTTTAAAGCCTTTGGCGTGGAGGTCGTTTACAACTTCTTCTTTAGTGCATGAGGGGTGAAGTCCCCTTGCTATAACCCGATGTGGCCTTTCTGACTTTATTTCGAAAGTATACCACTGGATCTTCTCGGTATTTAGCTTTTGGGAAACTGCTCGGTAGTCGTTGTGGTCATCAACGTTAATTTTCCACGCATTATTCCTCAAAGATGTTACTTTAAATTTCGATGTTATCGTACCTTTAAGGAGACTATGCAACTTATTATATTCCGTTATCCCGATGACGTTTATAGGTGGCGGTAGACGAAATTGGTCTCGAAGTTGTTTATCTTCCGGTTTTTCTTTTTTTTTTTTTTCTTTAAGGGGCTTGACTTCGGGCAAAGAACCGGCTCTCCGTTTCTTACTAGGTCTTTTCTTAGAGACCCGATTCGTTTCGCGTGCTAGCTCTTCTTCGTCGGTGTGGTATTCCTGACTAGCTAACCGTGGTGGAGTACAATCGCGTTCTTTTGCAAATGTGTGTCCCTTAGAACCTTATTTTCATTTTTTAATATGTCTATCTCTTTCTTAAGGTCTTGATAGAGTAGATCCATTTCATTAAGCTTGATTCGGAGTGCTTTATTTTCTTCCTCATAGCTTTTGTATTTCGCTGAGTCCTGATTTTTGCGCACTGGCGCTCCCGGTGGACTTATTTTCCCGAGGTTATTCGATCTGGGTGGAGGAGATCGAGATACCCTTAAACTTATTGGAAAAGGGTCATTGGATTGCAATAAGCCAGGCATGCCTACCTCGGGTATATTCTAACCCCTACCCGAAGGGGGAGATGTATGTAGGTGCGAATGCACAATAGTCTTTTTTTTTTAATCCGCTGGAGGGAATCCTTTATGGATACTCAGTAGCCCGTGCTATGAGTTATGTCAGACTCCATGCGTCTATATGTTTACGTGGCTAAAACACCCCCCAACCGTGCCTGATTCCCCCTGCGGCACCGCCGGTCAGGGCATTCCTTCGCAGGGGCAGGTTTTGACGTTATGTCTTCTCCTTTTTATGGTCCAGGGTTATCTTCTTGGACTCTCGGCGTTTGATTTTCTCGCCGTAGTTCTTGCATAATGGTTGCAATGATGTTGTTGGCGATGTCCCATGCTTCCCTCGTTGATAACATGTGCGTTATCAATCTCCTTGGGGTTAAAGCGTTACTTGACTCTTGCGCTAAGGCATTCCTGGATGTTTCAAATTTTGTGCACTCCAGTAGCACGTGATCGGCGTTTTGAACTTTTCCTTCACAATGACGACAGAATGGGTCTTCCGCTATCTTGTACTTGTAAAGATATTCCTGGAAGCTACCATGTCCCGTTAGAAATCGGGTGAGGTAAAAGTTTACTTCCCCATGTTTTCTTTTCGTCCATTCTTCTATGTAGCAGTTTGTATGTCCGGCCATTTTCGGATGCGTCCCACCTTTGTTGCCATTGTGTTTCAGCAGCTGATCTGATGGTTCTCCTATCTATGTTTTCGTGGTTGAATGTGCATGTGGTATTTGGCTGTGTGTTTTTTTTTGCTGCGCCAAAGGTTGTGTAATCTTTATAAACAAACTCGCATGATTCGCAGATATGACTAGGGCCGTCAGGAATACGCCTACGTGGTAAACCACATGTGGCATGGCGATTGACCGAGAAACTACTGACTGGCCAAAACATGGATTGGGGCAGTAGCGCAACAATCAAGTTCGTAATGTAGTGCTTGCTTTACCTCCTCGTGGTGGCCCCCGGGCAACTGCAAGTATAAAGCCTTATACATCTAGGCTTAAATTGCAAGTGCGAGACTGCCTAGGGTCTTATGCCGCGTTACCGAAAATATTAAGCCACGGAAACCAACACAATGCCTCGGATAAGGACTGATAACACATTGACGACCTTTGGCTGTTGTACTCGAACTAAGATTGGTTTGTGGAACGCAAAGAAGCTTCTTGACTCTCAGAGTGAAGAATCTCAGAACGCCAGATTCCTTCAATTGTAACATGAGTTCTTGCGATATAGGCTTGACATATTGGGAGTAAGCGGGACAAGATGGTTAGATGCGCACGAGAACCAATCTCCAACGGGTAACACTATATTACTCTACTCCGGAAGCCCATCCGGAAGCCCTGTGGATATGGAGTTGGACTGCTCTACAGCACGCAGAGGCCTAATTTCCTGGAAACCGCAGGGTGATAGGATTTCCGGACGAGAGTACTTCGTATCACCATTATACCATTATACAGTGATACGCCCCACGGAGGGTTCGTCTGAGGAAGAAAAGGAAACCTTCTACAATCAGTTGGGAACTGTTTATAATGCAACACACAACAGCGACGTTGTCACTGTGATGGGGGACCTGAATGCCAAGGTAGGCAACGATAATGAAGGACTCAAGCATGGTACGGCACGGACTAAGCAACCGCAATGACAACGGCGAAAGATTTGTTGACTTTTGCAACGCAAATCGTCTTGTCATAGGTGGCACAAGGCCTGCCATAAAATCAGCTGGGTGTCAACTGACAGGCAAGCAACCTCCAACCAATTTGATCATTTTGCCATCAGTGCTGATTCAGAAGTAGTCTTTTAGACGTCCGAAACAGACGAGGAGTGGACATGGGGTTGATACGAGATCACCATGTTATGATAGCTACTGTCCGATTACGCACTGTTGCCGTTTGAAGATGTAACAACACATGAACACCTAGGTTCAACGTAAACGGACTGAGAGATCTCACAGTGCGCCAAGAACTAAGGGATCATCTCTCACGTGGAGTGGGTACAATCAGCAACTCACATCCAAGATCATTGGTACGTTGTGAAAACTGTTTTCACATCAGGTGCTGACAGGATTGTCGGTCGATCGCAGGAAAGTCATAGGGCGTGTCTTGCCGAGGATACTTGGAGAAGCATCAACGAACGAAAACAGCTAACAGCAACTCCATCAGCAGGGAGGAACGACCTAGAGTTCCCATATCGCATGAAGATGAAAGAAGTGGAGCATTTTGCTTCGATTCTGAATCGAGAAATCGCCCGGAATATGCACCCAAGTCAGACAGAAGTGTCCGTAGAAAGAAATTTCCGAATCCGCAACACCACCCCCAGTAAAGACGAGATTATTACCTCGATCAGAGCACTGAAAACTAATAAGTCGGTAGGGCTTGGCGGAATACCCGCGGAGCTTTTGCGAGCTGTGCTAACTGCGATGGCAGAGCTGGTGTTCCGACTTGTCGAGAGAACATGAGAAGCCGAGAGTTTTCCAGATGAGTGGAAGAAAGGAGTGATCGTCAAGCTTCCTAAAACTGACAATCTATTGCAGTGCAAAAACTGGAGGGGTATCTGCGTGCTGCCTGCTGTGGCCAAGATAATAGCTAGAAGCATCGTTGAGCGAATCGAAGTATGCCTTGAAGACACACTCGAAGCCAAACAAGCAGGTTTCTGCTCTGGATCCTCGTGTGTCGTCCACATCAACACCCTGCGGATCATTATCAACCAATGTGTTGAATATCGATCGCCACTTCAAGAGAGGCATTTCTGATAAATTAATAGCAATTAACATACATATGATGGGTCCACATGTCACGTTTTGCACAGAGGAAGGCCGTCTCGATATTTCGATGGACTCTGACATCTGAACTCAAACAACTAGACTACGACGATGACGTATGTACATATCCCTACTGTCCCTAAAACGATCATGAAGTGCATCCAAATTAACCTAAACCATTGCGAAGCCGCCCAGGATCTACTCACACAAACGGCGAGAGAAGAAAACGCGGATGTAGCTCTTATCTGCGAATAGTACAAAACACCTTACTGCAGCGGAAGATGGGTAGAAGACCAGAGCAAAAAGGCAGCGATATGGCCGTGCGGCACTTACCCCTTCGAACGCAAGGATCCGGGAAGGCGGCAAAACTTCGTCTACGCCAAATTGAAGGGAATTCACTTTTTCAGCTGCCCCACCTAGCGCGACTATGCATGAATACTGCCAAATGCTGGACAGCCTTGTAGCCGAAGCACGAGAGAAGTCACCAAAGATTATAGCCGGAGACTTCAATGCATGGGCAGTAGAATGGAACAGTGCCAGGACAAACCAGAGAGGCGAGACGCTCCTTGAGGCCTTTGCTAGCCTCGATCTAGTGTTACTCAACCAGGGAAATAGTAACATTTTCGACAATGGTAGGGCAGGTTCCATCATCGACCTGACATTCGCCAGCAGGTCAATAGCGAGAAAAATAAAATGGCATCTCTCAGACCTGTATACACACAGCGACCACCATGCCATCATTTTTGAGACAGAGGGTAAAGATCGACCCCAGCGCTGCTGCCGCTATCACCTGGAGAAAGTACAAAAGCTGGGCTGGAAAACAGATAACTTAGATAATGAGATACTTGAATACGTGCTGGAAACTATGGATACACCAATGGGCGCTGCAGAACAACAAGCCAAAGAAGCGACGAGGACCCTATCCCGAGGATGTGATGCTTCCATGCCACGTAAAAGGAAAAGAAACGGCAGAAAACCTGTATATTGGTGGAGTGAGGACATCTCGAATCTGCGCGCAGATTGCCTCAGAATGCGTAGACGGCAACAGAGAGCCAGACGCAGAGACATAGGAGACTACGAAGTCCTACGGGACCAATTCCAAACTAAAAGGAAAGAGTTCCGTAAACTGATAAAAAAGAGCAAACGAGAATCGTTTCAGGCACTGAGAGATGAACTGCAGCACAACCCGTGGGGAAGTGCGTATCAAATAGTTATGAAAAAACTGAAACATGTTACGGCAGCTGCACCGACATGTCCGAACATGATGCGCTTGATCGTTAGCACTCTATTTCCGGCGCAAGATGAAGTCCCGATACTCTCTCAAGACCCGTCAGCGGAAGCGGAGATAATACCGCCAGTAACAACTGAGGAAATCCTAGAAGCTGCAGCAGCGATAAAGATCAACAAGACGCCAGGAATGGACGGAATCCCGAACCTGGTCCTTAAAAAAGCGATCAAGATAAGGCCAGAGATCTTCACACAATTGTATACGACATGCTTAGTGGAAGGGGAATTCCCACTACAGTGGAAAAGGCAGCGGCTAGTCCTCATCCCGAAGGGTAACAAGCCACCTGACTAGCCATCGTTAAACAGGCCGCTGTGCATGCTCGACACAATGGGTAAAATTCTGGAGAAAATTATACGAGCAAGACTCGAGAGACACACTGAAGGAGACCACGGGCTCTCCAACGAACAGTATGGCTTCAGAAAGAAGCGAAGCACCATACATGCTATAGAGGCAGTGTGCAACATTGCGCGTGAAGCAATCGCGGGAAGAAGATGGTTAGGAGGGACAAAGCGGTACTGTGCCGTCATAACACTTGACATTAAAAACGCTTTCAACTCAGTCAGCTGGAACTGCATAAGCAGAGCTTTATGCAACCTGCAGACACCTAACTATCTAAGGAGAATAATCGCCAGCTACCTCAAAGACAGAACCCTTTACTACGACACAGAAAAAGGGCCAATGGAATATAACATTACTGGAGGAGTTCCGCAAGGGTCAGTGCTTGGCCCAGTGCTGTAGAACATAATGTACAATGGGATCCTAAGAATACCAAAGCCGAGCGGAGTACACATCATTGGCTACGCGGACGATATTGCAGTAGTTGTTGTGGCAAAAACGATTACCGAAACATCAGAGAAATGTGGGCATGCCATCAGAGATGTCAGGGCCTGGCTACAGATATCAAACTTAGAACTGGCGGACCACAGAACAGAAGCAGTACTAATAAGCAGCAGAAAAAGGGTAGAACACTTCACCGTACAGGCTGGCGAGCATACCATTGAGTCGAGCCCACACATTAGATACCTGGGAATGCTGTTGGACCACAGGCTCAGTTTCAAAGAGCACCTAAGATACGCAGGTGAAAAAACCTCCCGGGCAGTAGCGGCACTGTCGAGAATAATGCCAAATGTAGGAGCACCCAGGCAGCCAATCAGAAACCTGTTAGCAACAGTGAGCAAGTCGATGCTTATGTACGCGTCTCCCGTGTGGGCATCAGCTTTGGAAGTAAGTTGGTACATGAAATATATGAACGTATCGCATCGAGTCGCTTCGATAAGACTATGCTGCGCTTTTAGAACTGTGTCTGCGGAAGCCATAAGCGTGATATCGGGCAGAATGCCTATTGACTTAGAAGTCAAAAAGGCAGCCAAACAACGTGGAACCGAGCCGGAACAAAGAAGAATAGCTGGCGCAGCCATCCAGGCACAGTGGCAAAATAGATGGGATACTACCACCAAGGGGAGATGGACCCACACATTAATCCCCAACATAGAGGAGTGGAGCAGTAGAGGACACGGAGAGGTAAACTACTACCTAACGCAATTCCTCTCGGGGCATGGATGCTTCCGGGAGTACCTCTACAAGTACAAACATGCGGATGACCCATATTGCCCGCATTACGATGGGAAAACCCAGAATGCAGAGCATATCCTGATGGAATGCCGAGGATACTCGACGGCTAGGGATATACTCGAAATGGCAATAGGTGGACAGGTGACACCAAGAGGGCTGATAACTTTCATGCTAACGACGTCTGAAGCCTGGGAGACGGCAAATGAAGTTATCGCAATGATAATGCAGCAGCTTCGCCTGGAAGAACGAGCAACCCGACGGTAAGAATCTGCAAACTCCGGCAAATACATGTATCAACGCATACGCACACTACCAAGCAACCGAACGCAACGAACCTACACACATCCGCATACACATACTCATACACACAACCAGAGCTACGAAATGCGCATACAAGCAGTCAAACGCTCGCGACATGAATCGACATACACACCTGACACAATGATACATGCATGCAAACATACATACGTACATAATACACACACCGACAGACAGACTTTCGTGCATTCGCACTTACACCTCCGGACATGAAGACTAAGAGAGAAGCAGCTACGGCTGAAAACCCCCCCTGTGATGAAATGCCTAACGGCGGTACCGTGGGGAACCGGGGTTTGAGGCAGAGGTGGTTTTAGTGGATTAAAGTCCCACACTCAGGCTTTTGATGCTTTCCACCTTCTTACAAAAAAAAAAAAAAAATATCCCTATTGTCCCAAAAAATAATGGAGCTTCACCAAATGACAGCAAATGTGGAGAGGGAAGCAGACGTCGTTGAGCTGAAAATTAACTAGGCAAAAACAAAAATGATCAGCCTAGGACCGAACTCATCTACTCATATATGCATTGCTGGACAAACTGTTGAGAGAGTAGAGAGTTTCCAATACCTTGGGAGTATTGTCTTAATTGATGGCGGAACCGAACTGGATGTAGCCAGCCGAATAGGCAAAGCAAAATCTGCGTTTGGGATGCTATCCAAAGGTTGGCGTAGTAATGCGATTATCTTAACCACCAAGCTACGACTGTTCCGTTCTAATGTTGAATCCGTGCTGCTATATGGAGGTGGTACCTGGAAGGTGACTGCCACTATTTTATATTATTGCGACTACGATTTTTTAATCGCGGCGATTAAGATAGCCAGTGCGTGCTTACTCTTTTAAATACATATGATTCATTTCTTTTGGCGACTATCGCATCGCTCAAAAAATGGAACAAATTGCGGCATAATAATCGCTTCGATTTTTAGGTGTTCTGTGCGCGCATTCATATTTATAAAAGTGCGCTTCATTTCTTCATGTGCTTCAAGTAGTCGCGCGATTGAGATCGCATGTGCGCCCCTAGCCTAATTCGTGCTGCCCGACTCTAAACGATATCGTTTCACGGACTTTCTTACTTGTAATAAGAACCGCTTTAGTTTAATGATCGGCAAGTTGCAGACCGGCGTCAGCTAGCCAACGACGCACGATTTCAATTGTCTACTTACAGTGGAGTACAACTTGTGGGACGCCACCTGTTACTACGTACTTATGTCTTAATTCCCTCGTCATAAAATGTTCCCAATTCGCGTGATTAAAAGCGTTTTACACATCGAGGGTTATAATAGCGTACCATCTTTCCAGCGTCTCCCTTCTAAAGCGGTTCGGGCTTTCGATAATACCGCGGTTATTGTATCTACCTTGGAGCGTGACTTACAAAAACCGTATTGGTCCTCTGATAGACCTCCTGCTGTTTCAATAGCTGGCAAAAGCCTATTGTAAATTATTCGCTTAAGGACTTTTCCGACAGTGTCGAGCAAACAAAGAGGGCGATAAGACGGCGGTTCGTTTGGGCTCCCCTTTCCTTTCGGGAGTAGAACTAGTCAATGGCGCTTCCACAGCTCAGGGAAATCTCCTTCCTGAAAACATTTCGGCAAATAAGTCGGTAGGTCGGTAGGTATGGACCTATCGGTAGGTATCACTATCGTTGTCGTTATGACTAGTCACCTCAGTACTTTGTTGATGAGGAGATAGGGTCTTAACTATATTTCGGAGCAATACCGGACACGTTGGCGACTGCAAGCGGGAGCCTTTTAGTCTCATTGATATAATTTTGTAGGCCTTTCCCCATACGTCGTTATTAAGTTGTTCACAGAGGTCCTTAAAGCAAAGACGCTTGCTGCACTTAATCGCTACTTTTAACCGTGTTCTCCCTTCTCGATATGCATTTCAGGTAGATTCGATTTGCTGTTCATAAATTCTGCGTGACCCGGTGACAAACCGCGATTTCTGGGGTCCACCAATATACTGGTGGTCGATGTTTTCCTGCACCCAGTTTGAACATCGATGCATTACACGCATTTACAAATACCCGTGTTACTTACGATACAAAATCCTCTGCAGTTCTGGCTTCAATTTGCGGTTTGCGGTCACTATGTGTAACACAGAAATGACAGGTAAAACGACTTGACTCTCACACTCGCCTCTGACAATCCTCTCAGTTCACATACATACTCCTAGTATGGGCAGCTTGAGCAATCGAAAGAAAAGATGAAAACTTAACGTAGAATTTTGACATTAGCTTCTGATTGCTTCTTATGGTCGGCCCTAAAAAATTCTTTGTGCTAGAATGAGCTAAATGCTTGTATGAATATGGCCTAATAAACATTGAACGGACAAATATATTTTGACTTAGATATATTTTTAGTTTGTTCCAATTGAGTCTGCTTGGAAAGCTGCAAAAAATCCTAATTTTTTGTGTCGATAGTCGATAGTCACGGTACAGAACCGTGTATATCGTGTATATCGGTACATACCGTATATATGTATAACGTGAAGGATTACACGAACTGGAAGAAAACACTCAAAAGCACTTGATCCAACTGCCTACCAAGTTAAACCAACTGAGTGCCATTCCCAAATGCAACTACAACAGTGATGTCAACGTTAAAACAAAAAAAAATAAATAAATACGTGGCGCAACAGGTCGATGGGACGCAGGGCCTAGCTTGTCATAACCATTCGTGTTGTACGTGTTATATTCTTTACATGAATGGAAGGGGCCTACTATTTAATGCCGTGTTCGAAGGGCAATTTGTTAATTGAGAACCTTTGTCGGGACAGTTGTACTCTAGGATGCTTGTCCGACGCTAGCGAGAGGTGGGGCCGTGAAAAACTTTTAGGTGTTCCGACTTGGATTCGAACGTCGAACCCCTTGCTCCATAGTCCAACGCACTAACCACTGAGCCACGGCGCCCACGTAAACGGCGGTGTCAACGTCAAATCCAAGTCTTAATTTGCTAAAATCTACATTGCCAAGGTTGGAGGCGATTCCATAACCTATTTACAGAATTAGTACACAAGCAACCCATTGCTAATTGTCAGAAAATGTTCTACTTAAAGTCCACACTGACAGGCGAAGCTGAGAAGTTAATTCGCCATTTCACAATGTCAGACGTTAATTACAGCGCTGCATGGAAGGTCATAACAGATCGTTATGAAAACACACGACTTCTGGTAACGGCAACGCTTGAAAAATTAATGTTGCAGCCAGCAATCCACACATCCCCTTATTCACTCATGATAAGGAAACAACATAATAACCCAAAGGCATGTATTCTCAACCTACAAAATCTTGGTGTGGACACAGAAAATTGGGTTCCACTTTTATTACACATATTAATAAAAACGTTGGATCGCAACACTCATACCCTGTGGGAACAATCATTGCAGGAACCAAAATCTCTGTCAACATTACACGATTTTATGTCATTCTTCGAACTCCGCTTTCAATCATTGGAGTCATTAGGAGCAAGATAACACAAGAATTCAGATAATCCACGCAGAGGCCAGCAAATTCAAGCATTATCAAGGGCACTGACAGTGACCACACCAGGAAAATTAGCATGTATATCTTGCAAGGTTGTCCACTAGCTATTCAACTGCCAAAAGTTTTTACTATTAAGTCTTAAGGAGCGGCTTAGTCAAGTAAAAACCACAAATAATTGCATAAATTGTCTTAGAGACTCCTTCTCTAAATGCTCCGCAGGAGGTTGTAGAAAATGCAACAAGAATCACAACACGCTGTTGCACCTACAGCAGTTAATAAGACCTTCATCAAATAACACATTCAGCGGGAATAAGTCCTTATCAAGATCCGATATTCCAATGAAGGATCAGTCAACATCTTTAACAACTCAAGGAAACAGTGGAAGTTATGGGTACATGTCCCTCTCAACTGCTTTCGTGAACCTAACAAATCAGTGATACTGTTAAGTGCAAGGCTATACTGGATTCAGGATCTCAATTGAACTTCATTACATTCATTGAATTGAATCCTAAAGAAACTAAGAATAACACTAATCTCTCAGGTAATGCATATTCAGGGGATTAGTCGGGAGAAGAGATTGGCAGGCAAAGAAGAGAGTTAGCGTTCAGTTAGAGTCTCGTCTTAATGCATTTTCCATAAGGATGGAAGCCCATGTGTTGTCGAAAATAACTTCAGATAAACCCAGCAAATCATTTGACACAAACTTCTGACCAATTCCAGTCAACATTCCACTTGCAGATCCAACTTTTAATTGTTCAATCGATGTTCTTATTGAAGCCGAGCTTTATTATTCTCTTCTCTCAGTGGGGGAAATCAAATTAGGAAAATGTATGCCTACGATGCAAAATACAGTCTTTGGATGGACGGTTGGGGGAAAACTAGAAGGCACTCAAGGATTAAATGCAGTATTTGGAATATGTAGTGCAGACGAAGCATTTGACCATCAAATAGATCGATTCTGGCAATTGGAGGAATCACCATCTAATGAAAAGGTTACGTCATCCGAAAGACATTGCGAACTTCATTCTAACCAGACATTCTCAAGAAGAGTTGACGGACGATTCGTGGTGAGACTCCTATTCAAAGAAGAATCAAGCATTTTGGGCGAATAAAAATATGTATGTCGCCTTCCAACGTTTCATGTCGCAAGATACGTGATCACCGCGGACATTGAAAAAATGTACCGACAAATACTGCTGCACGAAGAAGATACAAAATACCAACTCATATGGTGCGGAAGTAGTCCTAATGACGGTCTCAAGTGCTTGAAGCTTAACTCAGTTACATACGGAACTACATACATCTGCGCCATATCTCGCACCGTTAGCCTCAAGAGTAATCAAAAACAAATTTTACGTTGACTATGTGATGACAGGTTTCGACAGCTTGAGCACAACACTCGCAATTCAAGAAGAACTAAAAGGCTTACTGCAATCCGCTGGGTTTAAGCTTCGAAAATGGTGCCCCAATCATCACTCACTCATTCAGAACACTCAGAACCAATCAGCAATCGAGAAACCGAATTGGATTTCACTACCAGCATCGAAGAGCATGTGACAACCCTTAGAATGGTTTGGTTACCAAAATCTGATGATCTTTGCATCAAAACCTCATGGGTCAGAAAAGAGCGAGTAACAAAGCGAACTGCATATTCAGATATTGCTCATCTCTTTGATCCTATCGGGCTTATGGCACCAATCGTTGTTACCGCTAAAATATTTTTAAAACAATTATGGGAACTCAAATACGACTGGGATGCGACACTTCCTCAAGAATGCAAATAAAGACTTCGCAATATTAAAATTCCAAGGCACATTTTTTCACACAAAATTCCTGAGGATGTGCAATTTCACGTATTTGCGGATGCTTTCGAGAAGGCTTATGGAGCAGTAACTTACGTTCGGTTGCAGGACAAGACCAATATACTTACAGTACGGCTACTTTGCTCCAAGTCCAGAATTGCTCCTTCCAAAAAAACCAAGATATCACATCAAAGCACCATTCCACGCCTAGAACTGTGTGCAGCTAAGCTGGATGTGGAACTTATCCGTTGCTTACAAACAGATTTGGAGATTCAACGAGATACAATTTATTTATTGACTGACTCAGAGATAGTCCTCAACTGGATCAATACATCATCATCATCTACAGTACGAGCGTTCATTGCTAATCGAGTATTTGCAATACAAGAACACATAATACCACAACAATGCCGACATGTAAGCTCTAAGGAAAACCCTGCTGACATATTATCACGCGGAATAGCACCGGAGCTCATTCAACATCATACTCTTTGGTTTTATGGACCACGGTTTTTGCATGAAGTAGAATCAATCTGGCCACCCAAATTTGAGAAGAAACCAGATGTCCGCCAAAACAACATTGTTCTGCCAGCTACAGCTTATCATTCTGGGCACTCTCAGGCATGGAAACAATATAAGCTTAGGGAAAAACGACCTCAAAAATCATACATAGCAGTGTTGTCAGTGCCAGTGACAGTTATTGTTTCGACCGGCGAAATTTAACTTGAATTATGGATGTACCGGTTTAATCGAAGGTTTTTGTGTCTTCAGTTTGCGTACATTTCTAATTTTATCAAACTCAGTTCCATTGATAAAGAACTAAGTGTGACAATTAGCAAGCAATGGAAGATTATTGCAGACTTATATGGAGTTATAGGTCAGTCTTTCAGTTGACTTTATTAGCTGGAGGGCAGCCTCATATAATTTCACTCGCTGAGTGAGAAATTATCTTGTACATCACCCACCGCAGTCAACAAAATTGGTAGAGAAAATGCCGGAACTGCAGATATGGCAATTATCAATCATTGTAATTTAAGTTCATAAAATTTAAACGTATAGTGGTAATCGACCGATGTTTAGGATGCGAAAGTTCCGTGGCAAATTATTTTATGACCTTTGGTTGTTCGTCTTCTTCTTCCCTGCTTTCCGCCAGTGCTAACAGCTCGTATTTCTCACTGACGTATTGCTAATCTAATAGACACAGTTCCTCCAATCGTTTCTATTCTAATTTTACTTTAGATATCCCTCGACTACTAATCGAACATGCCGAAAGTGAACGTTCTATTCCTGACCCTTTGGCTGTAGTTTCTATCTACATGCCTGATGGTTCTTCTAGCGGTAATTAAAGTGGACGCAAATTATTTTGACTTTCTACAACTAATGAAGACCTTGGCCTCACAAGTGCTTGTACATCCTGCTGTCGCTCCTTAATGATGGTAATATTAGCTGCACACTGCACACATTTCTCCCAGTGATCGGTCACTGTTCCGTCTACCAATGCGCACGGAAAATGACATAAGTTGTCACATGCGTCGCACTTCCTTATTATCCGGCTCGTTACCGCCTGCATGCTCTGTTAGTTTGGCTGGTTTTTATTATTGTACGTCTTGATGTCTGAGCAGACATTTATCTTCATTTCTTTTTCATTTGTTGTTTGTTGTCGTATTGAGAGACACTTTGAGATGAGAATGTGTATACATACATAATAGTATGTAACAATTTTTCTATTTGGAAATTTGATTTATTAAACTAATTTTGAATGCAAAATTAAATTTAAGAAAAAAAGTGTGTGTCCTCAGCTGTTTGCTCTGCACTCTCACTACTATTCCTTGTTTTTCCTTCATTGACAGCGGTGTTTCTCCACCAATCAGCGATAGTCTTTTATACAATTCGTCTACCAAATAGAAGCTATATTTGAGAAAGGTATCCGTCCCCATCCTGCGGTCAGTTTTATTACTTATTTTTTTATAATATTCATTTTATCTATCGAGCTGGATCAAAAGGTTTAACTTTTCTCAATCTTCTAGTCTGTTTGTTAGTATTTAATAGCTCCATCATTTTGAATTGATGTGACTAAGAAGCTCTAGCTTGTGCCTATTAGCTACTTCTTTCACTTCATCTTCTATCATCTTGATTTCTAAATCTCTATGCAGATCAGTGTTTCATATGTACCACGATGCATTTACTATAGTCCGTAGTACTTTATTTTGAAAAGTTTGTACTTTCTGCAAATTTATTTTGCATGTATGTACATCCCGATAAGTGGACCCCGTAGGTCCATACTGGTTTTATTATTTGCTTATGAAGCAGTCATTTATTGTAATAGGACAAACAAGAGTATTTCCCTATAGGCCAATACATTTTATTTTAACGCAGATTTAGTTCTTCTCTTTTCTTCTTTACATGCGCTTTCCAGCGCAGTTTTGCATCTAGTGTCATGCCTTTGTTTGAGTATTCTACTTCAGTATTGTTTATAAAAACTGGAATGCGTTGAATATTTTTATTTGTAAAGTTGATATGGACCGACCTTAGATCATTTAATTTAATTTATTTATTCACTGCATTCTGTAGCTTTTTCGTCGCTACTTCGATAGTTCCTCCTACAGCAAGAACAGCAGTATCATCTGCGATTGTTGCAACAGTTGTGTTATTATTATTTGGCAAGTCGTTGGTAAATAAGAGATATAATAGAGGGCCTAAAACACTGCCTCGCGGTACACCAGCTTCTGTGAGGAGTAGTCAATTCCTTGTTTAATTCAGAAAAATCGATGTGATATATGTATTAGACTCTAGAATTTCTGAGTATTGCTTTGGCAGATGCTTTTGCAATTTATGTATCAGTTCTTTGTGCAATACTTCATCGAAAGCTTTTGGTATATCGAGAAATATAGCAGAGTATATCGTGTTTTCTTTAAAAGCTTTTTCGATCAGTGATTAATCAATCGTAGAATGCTTACTTCTAAAACCAAAGTGATGGTTTGAGAATAAACGATTTTTCTTTAATTTATTTTACGCAGACAGGCAGTATTGATATTGGACGAAAGGAGGTGACTTCACTAGGTGGTTTGCCTGGCTTCGGTATCATAATTACCTACGTGATCCTAAATGCAGCAGTCATAATCTGTGCTAGTTTATGCCTTTTTTTGGAAGTTGTTTTAGGATTTCCCCTAATATCAAATCAAATCCCGAAGCTTTTTTAATATTGATGTCCTTTTTCATTTCTTTAGCAATTTCTTTCGCTGTTACCGGTTGAATATGTCTCACCTCTTCGCAGAACTCTCCCGTTTCTTGACAGTCTTTACCATTATATGGTCGGAAAACTTTTTAGAGTGCCCAATTCCCACTGAATCAGAAGCCGATGGTCTTTCTCTTTCGCTGACATTGTAACACCCATGGCTTAGCCAAATCAAACGTTTCTGTTTGTGAATTGTCTTGTTCAGTATCCACCCATTTATAATGGAAATGTCCAGCAAATGCCAAATTACTTTCCGTTAACATTTTGGAAACTATGTATGTATGTATGTCCTCGTCATCATCTGGGTCCTTAGCATCATCTTCACTTTGATCTGGCACATCACAGAAAAATAATTAACGTATTTTATCTTCAGATACTATTGTTCCATTTGCCTTGTACTAATTTTTTTTTTTAAATAAAATTTTTCCAGCGTACTAGTTCTGCATTGAAGTGACGTAATGCGCGATGATTTTTTTTTAAATTTATTTTGTTTGGCAACAAAGTAATTTCTAAATCTTTAATTCGCTCCATATCAAATGTAAAATTAATAATCATCTGTAGCCATTTCATATTATTTGTTATTAATCAATCGTAGTTTGTACATGTACTGTTATGTATGTAAATATGTAAAATATTAGAAAAGCACAAGGTTCACGTTCAATATAGTGCTTTAAGCTTCATTTGTATCTTGGAGCAATGGATGTTCAGTGTAAGTGCCGACTTTTCCATCCACCTCTCGGTTTCAAAAGTGTGTACATAACAGTCAAACCAGTTGGTGTTGAATATCTAAAAGATGCATGCGCAGTCTACTTGGTCAATTCGTGCTGGGTTTGATTGTGTTGTGTGCGATTATTGAAAGTGCCTTTTGAAGCATTAAACTTTATTTTGTGTTCGTACTAGGTTTTATATTGTTTATTATGTGAATTATGAAAACTTTTCCTAAAACTATTCGGATAATCACTATGTTACTATAATAAACAGTAAATGTTATCTTAACTGACAAATTTAACTTTTATTAAGTGCTTTACCAGAGAACGTATTGTAAATCGTGAAAATAGCGCCTACGTTGATCAACAAAGAAAATAAACTATCTCCAAATACGCATTAGAATACTTTGGAGCATGAATTATGGTGTAGTATTCTTACGGCTAAAGATAATACATTCACATAGCTGAATGAGACAGGTTAATTATTTATCTACCATTAGTATGTTGTAAGACTTGATATAAACATAATGTAGCAAATGCTACTTCCATCGTTAATTATTCTCATACAATTGATTTTGCATGTACAATATAAGTACATAAGTATGTACATATGCATATACATACATAGTACGTAGGATTCCATAGTAAAAGTAACTTAAGGGATAGTTTTAACTATTCAGTTCTGATACTTTACGAAAAAATTATTCAAATTTAAGTCAAAAAATATATATATATACATTTATTACAATAAGGATTCCTTGTTTTTTATATATATACATACATATGTACTTATTAAATTAGTCAATATTTTTTTTATTTTTATTATTTGCCTATTAGGTGTTTAATAATAACGTATGCATACAAAAATGCAAATATGTACATATGTATGTACATATGTATTTATGTTGGAACTTTCTTTAAAAGTATAATAGATGTGTGGATGTTTTCTAATTTCTTTATACAGGTACCTGTTGCTCATTTACGTATGGACATACATACATACGTGCATACATAGCAATCCATATGTACATGTGCATATGAAACATATTGCACTCATAATTCCGAATGAATTTAATAGACTTTAAATGATTTCAAAAAATAAATTCAGAGGATAAAAGATATACATATTTGAATTTACCTGACACTGTGTTCATGATACAGATGATTATTATTATTACTTGCATCTGCACCTATGTTATTGATTTCGTGTAAAATATTGTTCTCGAGATTTTACTCAAATTTGGTATTACAATGATTGGAAAATCCAAAAATGAAAAAAATTATCCCCAAATCCATCTGTTAGAAAGCTGAACTCTAAACGGTTGGTGGATTTCCTTCAAATTTAGGATCACAATTCACAGGATCATACACCCTGATATAAAGGACCAGCAAGTGGTGACATACGGATTATGTCACATGTTACAGATTCTTTATTTTCGCTTAAGATATTCGTTATTTTTAGAAAAAGATATCTATGTAATTAAAAAGACAGCATTTTAAAAAGTAATATTTTAGACAGGTTAAAATCCCATGAAAGTTCCTCTGTTTTTCATGACCGGCATGTACTACGTACTATGTACATACCACGGTTTGTCATTCTAAGAATTTTATTTTCAAAAGTTTCTGGGCTGTTTCTTTTGCTTTTCTTGGTACAACCCCATAGTTGTAGGCCACACGGCTTTAGCACTTGCTTGTAGATAAGCAGCTTGTTATGTGTCCTCAACTTCGAATGTTTTCCGAGTAGCTAGGACATTTCTCGGTATTTGTTTTTCAGCACGTCGCGTTTCTTGCCGATAGGGCAAGTATTGGTTTTGTGAAAAAATTCAAACTCGAGATTTTAATCAAACTAGACGTTTAACGTTAAAACTTAAGGGAATTTTACTTGAGGCTGATTTTAGTTAAAATGGATTTTCTCGTAAACGGCTCCAATGATTTTGATAGAATTTGATATTTGAGTTAGTTTGGGTATCACATTCGGCGCGAAAAATTCGAATAACGATAATCGGCGATTGGGCTTTAAATTTTTTGATGGTCATAAGACAAATGCAAAATAATGGAGTACCAAATTTCAATTGCCACGCCCACTTTTTTAAAATTTGTTAAAGCAAAGTTCATAGGCCTTGACGTTCTCTAAAATTTGTATGAGGACCATATATGGGAATCTACTTTTTTAGAGAATAAATAAAAACAAAAAAATCGTATATTTTGCAATCATTTCTAAAACTCTCCCAGTTTGTTCTATTGCTATAAAGTCTTGAAGGTCCTTCTTTTTTGATCAACGCTTAAATTTAACGGAGAGTGATCAGAAGAGAGATTAGAACTTTCTTCGACTGTAATAACTCACTTACTTAATAGGCTCTCGTGAAAAGTCTCTGCCAGGGACGGCAGCCTTCCACTCCCGTGGATCCTGGGTACGCTGCTTCCAGTTGTCCAGACCAAGCGCTCTGGGATCCACGATAGCTTGGTCTTTGACGGAGGTTCGGTCTTCCTTGTCGTCACGATTCCAAGATCCTCTTTACTGGAGCATTATTGTCCATTTGCTCGATGTGACCGACCCAGTGTAGTCGAAGTATTTTAGCTTTTTGCGCTACATCCACAGCTTGGTACAGAATTGGCGGTTATATTGTATCCATTTGATTTGGAAGAATTTTGATGGATTCCTCATTGATTGAACGCGGGTTCTCTTCTTCCCCTATCACTCTCTCTCTACCTTACGACCATTGAATAGCTCCTGGAAATGCTCCTTAAATTCATATACATTTTTCTGTGCTTCTGTGAATAGGTTTCCTTCACTATTTCAAGGAGCCTGCGTTCCGAGCTTGGCTTTCTTAAAGAACAACCGGGTGTTGTTTATATCGCGAGATCCCTCAATGTCCTTAAGCTGGGAAACTGCGTGGGTCCTTTTCTTTTTATGCAATATCTTCTTCTGGCTCGATACTCTTCCCTTGCTGCTCTTGTTTTGCGCTGCAGCATTTGTAGGTGCACAATTTATGTCAATTTTTTCCGACTTACCCATTCATCATCATACCAAGGGTTTTTTTTAAGTTGTGGTCGTGTGTGGATAGTGAATGCACAGCGTAGAGTCTCTCACTCAGGCACTCTCTGTAGACTCTGGCTACTCCAGTTGTGCTAAGGCTTCCAACGTTGAACTTATTATTTTGGGCAATTCGCAGCTTTGTCTTATTGGAAAGTCGAGCTCTGTATGTGGCTGCAAAAAGAAAGTGGCCAGAGTCGACATTTGCACATTCAGAATGCTGGATACGTGCCTCGCATCTATTAGCATGTGATCGATAAGGTTGGCGGTTCGACCATCTGAAGATAGCCAGGGTGCTGTGTGGATACGTAGTCTGTGAAACCTAGTGCTTGCTAATGCAAAGTCAATTAGTCGGAAGCCGTTGTCTGTTATCGTATCGTGAACTGTAATTAAATTCTCGTTAAGGCCTCTTGTATCAAAAAATTCGATAAGATCGGGAATTTTTTCTAAACCGGTTTTCCTGTACTTCGTAGAGACGAGGTACATCTTGATCCCCAGAAGGTGTGCTTCGCGTTCCACGAATAAGAAAATTTGAGTGAAGAAAATTGAGAACACGAAACTAATCCTTTTTCTTAGCGAGCTATATTGTTATTTATTTGTTATTAGATACCTTATTTTTAACCCTTACCGTGCATAACTGAAGTTCCAGCTCTATGTTTATACTGTTCGATCTTAGTTTAATGAATAAATATGAACCTTCCCACGTTTTATCGGAAGGATTATAGGCGTGATAACCACCAGCGTAGTCTCCCATTTTTAGTGACGATTCGCTTGTTAGATGGGTTTTGAAGATCATGCATACGTCGATATTTTCTTTCATTAGAAAAATTTCTAATTCGTTAGATTTTTGTAATTTCCAATTTGTCATTGTAATGTGTCCCTTCTTGTTGATATCACATACTTGGTTTTGTCCTCTTTCACAGCTAAACCCATTTTGGCCGCTTCTGCTCTAATACTTGTAAACGTACCAATGACAACTCGCTGTGTCCTGCAGATGATATCAATGTTATCAGGGTATGCAAGTTATTGTACAGACATCTGGAAAACTGTACCTCTGGTGTTGGCTTATGAGTTTTTGACAATTCTGACAAGTTTGGCAGGAATGCCAAAACTAGACATGACTCTGTTTCTGCACTGATAGCGGCCAATTAGTCCTTTAACAAAGGGTTTTAGACGTTAGAAGACTATAGGTGGCGCAGTTTTGAGGGTCTCCTTTATTGTGAATCGGGCAAACGATGCTGAAGTTCCATTCATTAGGCATACTTTCCTTCAACCAGATCTTGGAAATAAGTTGGTGTATGCTCTCCACCAAGTAATCTCCGGCTGTCTTAAATATTCCGGCCTGTATACCGTTCAGCCAAGCAGCCTTGTTGAACCTAGGTTAGGTTAGGTATGTGGGTAGGCGACTAGAAAAAATATCACATCGCCACACTCAGGTCAATACAGACCCATTGTGATACCCAAAGGGGAAAAAGTCCCTTGCCCATTGGTAAACCCTCGTATTAATTCACATCTTATAGATTACCAAACCATCCTGTTGATTTGATGAAATTTGTTGCACCTAAGTTTGAGTATTGCTATCCTAACTTCATTCTGGTCTGGTGGACGGAAGTCTGGGTTTTCATTGTCCAGGTCGAACGGTTTGTTTTGCCTGACAGAGGAATTTAGGACATCGTCGTTGTTTAACAGTCTGCAGAAGTGGTTTCTTCATATCCGCAACACCTACCGTGACTCAGGTACGAGATTTTCTTGTTCACCTCTACAGGTCTCGGTTCGGGTCTTGTTGCCTTGACATGTTATTTTTACCTGTTGGTAAAACTTCCGAACATTGCAGGTCTCTATTTCTTCTATTGCGCGCTTCTCATGCTTTTTCTTTTTTCTCCTGAGAGGCCGATGTTCTTTCCTCTCTTTTCTTCGTGCCGCTTTGAAGGCGAGTTACTTTGCTGCATGTGCTGCATTCCTTATCAAGTCAGGGGTTTCGTATAGGTAGTCGAGTGAAACCCACCACATCAGTAACGGCGTTTGTGATGGCTTCTTGGCATCGATGCCATTGGCCTTCAGTACTTGGTGCTGGCTGTATAAGATTCTCGAGAGGTTAAGGGATATGCGATCGCCTACGGCGGTTTGTTGCGATTGAAGCTGTTCGACGTTACATCTCATCACTGTATTACTCCGTTGTTGTATCCGTATCTTGGCTGGGTAGTGGTCCGAGTCTATATCTATCTGACATCCAGAATACTAGAGGAGTGCCTTGCGTGGATCGCAACATTATCAATTTGGTTAACGGTTTGATGATCTTGCTAGGTCAATTACCTTGAGTCCGTTTCCGGACGTTACGTCGAGTAGACTACGCTTTCCGACAGTGCTACCAAAGTTATCCTTCTTTTCTAATCTGGCGGTAAAATAACCTAGGATAATTTTAATGACATACTTAGGACATTGCAAATATGTCTTCTCGAGGAGCTCGTAGAAACTTTCCTTAGTAGCATCATCTTTCCCTCTGTGGGGCATATCAAACTAATGTTAGCGAATTGATCCTTGATGCGTTGTGTCATAAGGCGTTTATTAACGTGTCTTAAGGCTGCCGCTTACAACAAATCCGCATCCGAATAAGCGCTGCTTCTGTTCTCTGTAGAAATCCCCGCAGATTCAAACATCGACCTTTTTTTCGTTTCCCAGATTCGTCCTTATCCGAAGCTTTCGGTTGTTTTTGAACTATTGTTTTTTTTACGTGGTAGGGAAGTTACGCCAATCCCCAACCTGAAGGATCAGTTCCATTGTATACCCATTGGACAAAAGGCAGGGTTTTGCGGAGTCAGTAACCCACTTTGGGGATATGAGTGCTACCGTTGCGTGAGAACACAAGCATTCACTATCATTCTTGCACCTTAATTGAAGGTTGCTGGAAGGAAAAATAATCGAAGGACATTGCAGAGGCGTATAAAAAAAAAACCGCCGTTAGTCAAATTTCAGAAGTTTTTTATTGGCAATTTTATAATTGTGTTAGTTCTAAATATACATATGTACATATGTGCTTGAGAATCCTAGCTCTGTATCTTTGAGTAACTTCTTCGACTTTTCTTCAACCATTTCGATACCTAGATCTCTATATAGATCAGCTTTGATTATCTACCAAGGCGCATTTCGCAGTACTTTATCATTGAACTTTTGCATTTTTAGTAAATTTTACAAAAAAAAAACCAAATTTTCTTCGGAAATTCTTACAATAGTGAGAACTTTTTCCTTTGCCTTTCAAACATTGTTCACAATACCGTGTTTCTCGATAAGAGAAAATCATCGAGGAGAGTTTTATTCATGATTGATTAATATTTCGAGTTCGATAGCTGGAATTAAAAGGGTCGACAAATTCGAGTTAGAAGAAGTTCGACCTAGAGGGCTGTATTTCGAATGATTTTCTAAATGATTTGTGGACAAGAAAAACAAAAGTTGCTGATGTTTTTAGTGGACGCTGAAGCTACAATAAAAACGTACAGAAAAGGCACAATCCGTCTGGATCGGATCGTATGATACCTTCCTTTTTCCTTTCAATCAGCCCTAATAAAGGATTTACAAAGTACCCCTTTTACGTTTTCAAATTCCATCCTCTTTGTTCAAATTTGAAGACCCAACAAGTGGGTGGACATCTTATTATCCAATGGCTAATATATCTAAAATATTATATTTTTTTACTACCTGATTTAGGCCTGTCAATATACCATCACTGATAAGATTACATTTTTGAGCTGGGAACATAAAATTTCATATATGTACATATGTATGTATGAGATTATGGTAAATGTCAAAGGGTTTTGGGAACAGTTTAAAAATGGTACAATATAAACATATTGCAAATACAATACCTTACAGCCAAGAGAAATAGTGTGTATCTGTATTGATATTTGTCCATACATACATATGTATGTATTTATATATAACTTTCTTCAAAAGTAAAAAGAAATCACTTCATTGATTTGCGAAACGAAAAATGGCAAAACCAAGGTCGACTTAATACATATGTATAAATACATTTTTATGTATGTATGTACATATCTAGCGTGTGTGCAGTTCAACAGATGTACGATTACTTTTACGAAAGTAAAAATCGTACATGTGTTATGTAAAAATAACAATTTTTATACTAGCTTAATTTTTTTCTTTTTCTTTTCAACCTTCACATTCCACTATATGTATGTATCAACCAATCGTTCTTCGATTGTTAAAAATAATCATTATTAAACTGTGATTATCATAAAAATTAATAACAATACATGCGTATGATTATTTTCATAATTACTAGAAAACAGAGATAGCAGTATTACCTATTTAACTCTTTTTCGCATGCCTTTAAACTGATCTCTACTTATTAAATAACTCTTTGTATAGATGTATATATATATGTGTTTGTATTTTTAAAAGTTAACTATGAACACAAAGTGGTAACCAAAGAAGACTCAATACAAAGCACAGCTAATTTTCTATTAAAACGAGTTTTTTTTCCTTACGCTTGCCCAACATACTTGGCCTAGTATTAAAGTTATGCAATTACTCCACTACCCTTCCAATGCTGTATTTATTTGCCTTTTTCTCACTCTTTCCTATCTTTATTGTGTTCCTTTCTCATATTACGAAATGTAAACAAACGCAAACGAGTTTTATTTTCAGACAACTCACTTTTACTTTTAAAAGCAGCTAAAGAAAAATGTTTATGTTGGTGTAGTAGATATCGGTTGCTTTGTAAATTATGTGTTGAAACCGGGAGAAAGCTTTTATATGAAGAAACTTAAACCTATATAATGGCATGGATGTGCACGTTGTACGAATTGTATTGTAATTCAGAGTACATAGCTGTGTAAAATGTATGTACATATGTAGGCGCTTGTGGATATAAATTAATTTTAATAATTTTCTTTTTCAAACGTTTGATCGGGTAAGAAATTAATATAAAGGTGATGGTGTGCCCTTCGTTCGTTTGGGATGTTTGAGTAAGTACATATGTATGTATGTATATGTATACTGTTTGAAAGTAAGTACAGATGTACATACATACATACATAGATATGTTTTAATAGCGCGTAGCAACTACAAAGTATAGTAAATTTACATACATGTCCACTCCTATTTTTCAAGTAAAGCAAATCTATAATTTAATTTTCTAATTAATTTACTCCAAAACAAAACGGAAAAAGCCCTTGAACCGTCATACTACAAGTACCCTAAATTCAGCTTTCTTAGACATCTTCATATGTATGTATGTATATATATGAATAGATGACTTCAAAATGGAAAATTATGTATACATAAGATTTGAGGTTCGCTCCCTGGACAACGAATATCTCTAAAGAGCGTTTTATAAACATAAAAGCTACAACTTTTCTGGAACGGGTGTCATTTATACCCTATTCTTCTTCCTTTCCATCACCCATACTAAACTGGGTCGGATATACTGTGTTTTTTTGTATAGAATTACATATTACGATAACTTATATTACATAAAAAATGTAATGAAAATCGGTTTTTAATAAAAAATCTTTAAAAAGTGAGCGTGGCTATGAATAATGTTTGCTTGAAATGTAGAGAATTCAAGTACCTAAATATTTGGTCCTAATGATTTTTTTGATTTCAAGTAAAAAAGTGAAGTTATGAAAAAGTGGGCGTGGCCGTTAGCGGTCGGTGGTGTTAGTGCAGCGTTAATTTCGACGGGGCAAACATTCCGGCGCTTAGCTACTCGACTCGAACAGACTGGAACCATAGGAGACCATGCAGGACGTGGCCGCCACCGGGCTGGTCGTTTGGGCGAGAATATCGCGACTGTGTCGATGTCGCTGAGAACGATTGCAATTGGCAATTGGACACCACCAGACGGACAGCGAATTTTAGTGCAAAACTTTCACATGTTCCCGTACAATGTGCAAACAGTGCATCAGTTAATGCCTCCTGAACGTCAGTCGCGTGTAAATTGCTGTCAAGCCATCACGCGGGATGAGGATTGATTGGGTCGTATTTTTTTGAGGACGCCATCGGCAATACGGCCACTGTTACTGGTGAACGCTACAGGGCTATGATAAATGACTTCTTACTGCCGGTATTGGATAAGCAGGGCTTCGTGAACATGCGGTTTCAACAAAAGGGTGCCACAATGGATATTGTAAATGAAGCGTTTCCTGGTCATGTAATCTTCCGTTTTGGATTTATCATGGCCAGCTATAGCGCTATTTAACCATCCCAGACTTCTTTCTTTGGGGCTACTTGAAGTCGCGGGTTTATGCCAACAAGCCTCAGACAATCGCAGCCCTTAAGGAGAATATTCGTTAGGAATGCGAGCAGTTATCACCGGATATGTTGCGGAAAGTCATGGAAAATACGATATGACCGGCGCAAATGTATTGTAACGGACCAAATAAAGATTTCCATCACTCAAAATCATTTTTTACTTGCACCTATACCTATAGGGCAAGTAGTGGTTTCGTGAAAAAAATCGAACTCAAGATTTTAATCAAACTTGACGTTACTACGATGGAGCAGTGGGGAAAAGTGGGTCCGGTAATTCCGTCTGTCTGTCTGTATGAGCGACTGTAACGTAAATGACTGGACGGATTTGCTTCAAACTTCATATCTGTGGTCTGTGGTCTTACACCTCGAAGTTTTCATTCTAATCTCAAAATTAAATTAAATCAAATTTTGGAATTGCCACGCTCAATTTTATAAAATTTAGTTTTTTTAAAAATTTTTACTAGAAATTGAGAACAAAATTTTTCTATTTTTTTTTTTTTTTATATAAATTGCGAGCGCCAAAGGGGATATGAATACCCTTATACTGATTCAGGGCGCGGGCGTTGGGAAAAGGGGAGAGAGGAACAGAGGAGGTACCGGTGCACGTTGGGTTTGAATGTTTTAAGGTTGAAGTGATGAGGAAATACAGAGCATGGGAGATCATTCCACATACGTGTCGTTCGGCTTATAAACGAATCTCTGTATTTGACAGTACGTCCGAGATTGGGCTTGAGGGTGAACTGATGTACATTCATAGCGTGACGAGTATTGCGGGTGAAATTTTGAAGGGGAGGAATGCAACTGGCAACATAATTCTATAATTAACATAAACACCCTATCTAGCCACGCCCCCTTTTTAAAAGCGTTTTTATAAAAATAGAAAGATTCGGATTTGAATATTGATAAAATTATGCACTTTTAGCATAAAGGTGCAAGTACGTACGACCCAGTCGTGCACTTTATTTTATTTAGTAAAAATTTACTAAAATACTTTATACGGTATATCTCGATTATTTTTGTATGTTTTCTACATATTTACATATGTATGTTAAAATTGGGCATACAAATTATCCTTTGAACACGACATTAAGTAGTAGCCACGGACAACACAAATAGTTGTGATAGCTACGCTCGTACCTATATTTTCATCCCACAACTATGTATTAGTAACTGTAAATACATATGTTTGTATGCGTTTAGGATCGCACTACTTCGTTGAAGGCCATTCTCTCTGCAAAAGAATTGTATGATGCCCTATCTTCATTTTTTGATTGATATGTAATGATAACGTGTAACATATATGATGTTAGTTTCCAAAATATCGACAAAAACGATTTTTTAATGAAAATGCTCCGTATACTTATACATACATATGTATATGTATGATAAAACGTTAATTGTAAATAATGTATTTGCCTAAATATTTGTAACTTCTATTAATGGGCGTCGTAGTGATTAGTACGTTGGAGTACGGAAAGGTTCCAGTTTCAATCCCTAGACAATACGGTCCAACCTGTCGCGTCTGACAAAGTTACGAGAGTATAACTGTTATGAGAAAGCTTCTTAAAATAGCCTTGGAAACAGTACGCCCCTTTCATTCGAGTAAAGAAGGTAAGTTAGGCTGTGGTCTCATATGCCTTTCGCCCTAATATTTAAAATTTTTTTATTCTTAAACGTTCAAAGGTTTTTTAGGCCTGATCTTAAGGGGATTTGATTTATACTATCCGTTGGAGAAGGGTTGTAGCTTTTATGTAAGTTCCTTTATGTATTCCTTTTTTTCGAACTATTGGCTCGCGATCCCTGGATATGTGGATGAGTATACATACATATGTACATATAAATAGTACATAACAATATTTTCAGAATAATTCTCTGTCCACTTTTCGAAGTATTTAACTCACCAAAAACGAAATACTATGTTATGCAAAACAAATAGAAAAACTAAAATCCGTCTGGAAAGGAATGTATGATACCCTTTTCTCCATATTATATACTTAAAGAGCTCCCGATGCGTGAAGAATCTCTGCCTGAGCCATGGCAGTTTTTCACTCCAAGTGTTCTGGCATCTTAGCTTGACCCTTAAAACGGAGGTTCAGTCTTCCTTATCTTTTTGAACCTGGGGGCTGTGATTCGAAGATCCTCCTTGCTGGAACATATTTGTCGATGTGGCCGTCATATTTTGGCTTTTTGAACTACATCCACATCTTGTGTCATAGAGTTCGGGGTTATATCTTTTCCTCCTTGCATATGGGATTGAAAATTCAACGAAGAATTTTTCTCTCCAGAGTTGCCAAAATTTGCTGTTTTTTTTTTTTGCTTATCGTCCAGGACTCAGGATCAATTTTTTGTAGAGCATGCATTTCGTCTTTCGAGTTAGGAGTTTTGAACCCATTTGCTTAGCAAAACCGAAGTAGCAGTGGTTTCCATTAGGGTGTCAATCATGTAGTTCATATTTACTCCGAGGTAGATAAACTCCTTAAATACCTTGAAGTTACTGTTGCCAACAGTGATGTTTTGTCCTAGGCGGTAAACCGATGCTTCTTTGTTTGTTGACACCAGGTACTTGGTTTTGTCCTCATTCACTTCAAGGCCAACTCGTTTCGCCTGTTCTTCAATTGCCGTAAAAGCTTCTATAAGGGCGGCCGACAGCGACCAATGATGTCGATGTCATCTGCGTATCCCAGCAGCTGTCACGCGGCACAGCTGGATCAGTTACGCCGGGATCATGAGATACTTGTAGAGCTCAAGACGATGAATGCTGTCGTATGCGGCTTTAAAGTCGATGAAGAGCTGGTGAGTCTCGACTTGAAATTCTACTATTCTAATTTAAGTTTTGTGATAGCTGTACGTAATTAGTTAAAGCCATTTGTGCTAGTTAACAGGCCGTATGTAGACTTTTGTCAATGCTTGTTTTTTGTTTTTCGTGAATATTTTCTAAAATTTTTACTGAGGTAAGATTTTTGTTTGTATTATATTAATAAAAAGAGATTTAAAACAAAACTGCATCATTAGATTTTTAATTGCACCTATACCAATAGGGCAAGTATTTCATTCGTGAAAAAATCGAACTTGAGATTTTAATCAAACTTGACATTACTATGATGGAGAAGTCCAAAAAAGTGGGTCCGGCAATTCCGTCTGTCTGTCTGCCTGTCTGTATATGCGACTGCAGCCTAAACGGCTGGACGGATTTGTTTCAAACTTCATATCTGTGGTCTGTGGGATAATCCTTAGAGGATTGGAAATTGGAATTTTCATTCTAACCTCAAAATTAAGGTTAGTCTACTTAAGGCCGATTTCAGTTAAAATGGATTTTCTCGAAAACGGCTCTAACGATTTCGATAAAATTTGATGTGTGGGTTAGTATGGGCATAGCTATGCTATGAGGTGGCATGTTTTTCACGAAAAATTCGAATAACGGTTATATTGAAAATCAGCTGTTTCTCGGGTATTTATTCGGCAATTGGGCTAAAAATGAATATTTCTAGGTTATAAGACAAAGGCAAAATAGTGGCGTACCAAATTTTGGAATCGCCACGCCCACTTTTATAAAACTTATTTTTTTTCAAAATTTTTACTAGAAATTGAAAAAAAATTATTTAAGCAAAGTAATACCCCTTAAAATTTTCTATAATTCACTCAAATTTATTCGGCAATTGGGCTAAAAATTAATATTTCTAAGTTATAAGACAAAGGCAAAATAATGGCGTACCAAATTTTGGAATTGCCACTCCCACTTTTATAAAACTTATGGTTTTAAAATTTTTACTAGAAATTGAAAAAAAATGATTTAAGCAAAGTAATAGGCCTTAAAATTTTCTATAATTCACTCAAACACCCTATCTAGCCCACTTTTTAAAGGAGTTTTTTTTTAAAACAAGACATTGTGTAAATTCCTACAATGTTATGACTAGCTATTATTCCATCGAAATGCGGAATGCCACGCCTACTTTACTGGAAAGTGCAAGGCTTGGATATTAATCCGGATAAAATTGTACACTTATAACATTACGGTGCAAGTACGTACAACCCAGTCGTGCACTTTATTTCATTAGGGTTTTGGACTCGTCATGTTGTAAAAAATGGGGGTCGTATGTAGACTTTTGTCGGCCACTGTATGTACATACACTGCCGGCCAAAAGTTTGGAATCACCATCTCACTTTTGCATTTTTCGTGTTTTTTGTCGTCAAAAATTAAAATAAAAGATATCAAATCTATTTTTTATTAAACTTTTATTGTGTTAATTAAGCATTAAGGCTTCAAAAATTCATTCAAAATAACAAAATAATTCAAACCTTTTTTCATCGAAATAACCATCTTTTGCTTTTATGACTGCTGCACTTACTCTGGGCATCCTGCTCATGAGTTTGTCGATTGTTTCGATGGAAATAGCATTCCAAGCTTCATTAAGAAGCTTCCACAGGTGATCTTTTAACGTTGGGCATGTTTCGCGAACCTTCCGATCGAGCTCTTCCCATAAGAGCTCTATTAGGTTTAAATCTGACGACTGTGCTGGCCAAGTCATATTATGGACCAAGTTTTCTGCGTCCATATCAGCCAAGAACCCTCTGCACAATTTGGAGCTGTGCTTGGGATCATTTTCTTGTTGCAGGACGAAGTTTCTCCCAATTAATCGCAATCCTGATGGTATGGTGTTGTGCTTCAGAATGTCTTTATGCCCTTCCTTGTTCAAGATTCCTTCGATGCGAATAATAACTCCACGAGCACAAAAACAACCCCACCATAATAGAACTAGCTCCGTGCTTTATAATTGGTACAACACAATCTTGACGAATTTTTTCTGGTCCGATCGCCTCACATACACCCGTCTCTTTGAGCCAAAGACCTCATATTCGGACTGGTCAGTCCATAGCACCTTGCTCCAGTTCTCCATCATCCAGTTTTCATGCTCTTTGGTCCACAACAATCTTTTAGCTCGATTTTGAGACCAGAGCAAAGGTTTTAGAACTGTTACCCTGCCTTATAAGCTTGCTTCAATCAAGCGTCTTTTTACGGTATTTAGAGAAACAAAATTTGTAAAATGAATTCATTTTATGACCTGGAAGTATACATTTTTAGCAATAGTAGGCTAGAGTATTTATTTTGAAATTTGGCCTTAGTCAAATTAATTTAATTTTACTTGACTTAGTTAAACCTACAGAAATAAGTTGCACATTCTTTTTAAAGCTACTTTATAGTCAAACTTCCCTACATAAACGAAATGTTTGTTTAATTCATATTTGCTTCAAAAACTTGAAAAAAGCATAAAATTACTAAGTGAATCCAAACTTTTGGCCGGCAGAGTACATATATCAATTTTTATTCGCGTTATTGAAATCAAAGTTATAAGAACTTTAAAATATAGCTTCATATCCATACATATGTATGTACATATTAGAAGCAAAAAAGGTTTAGAGAAAGATGTTATTTGAGAGAATAAGATCTAACGTACGTGGCTCAGGTGTTAAACTACGAAGCAAGAGGTTCGGGGGTTCGAGACTCGAATCACAGCCAAAACACCTAAACGCCCCACCTCTCGTATAACTGTCATGAAAGAGGTTCTCAAATAACAATTACTGAAAAGCTTCTGGATACCAAGTAACCACCGATAATTTAGATTAAGGTGGTATGTACACACAGAAGATAAATACTAATAGAAGATGCCTTATATAGTTAAATTGAAACAAGAACAGCACTGAATCTTTTCCAGTGATTTTTGTTAAAATTAGATGAAAAAACAACGGCATTAGTAAAGGAGTCATCTAAGCCCGCTTCAGTGAAATTGATGAAGTCTGAAGAAGTATAATACATGTTAATCTTTGGCATACATATAACACTACTGGGGTCGATTTGTTTGTCAAGTATTTAATTATATCCGTCGGTTTAGTTCGGTATTTCAGACGATATAAGCAGGTGGAACAACCCGTAGAGTACTGTCTAAAGGGAACGGCAATTTGGCGACCGAAATATTGGAGCCAGAAGTAGAATCGCTCACTACATCTCTCGTTAATGGAGGTGGGTATAGGATTAGTGGGGGTACTGGAGTAATAAGGGTTACAGTTGTAGTATGTAAAATCACCTTCTTTATCAAACGTAAGGTTCTGGTATGGTTTTTATTTTCTTGATGTTGCTGGGGATATAGTTGCAGTTTTGCGGATTCTCTACCTGATCTCGATGATGTAATCGTTGCTGACTTTGTTGTTCGTCAGGTAACTGCGTTGATTGCTGATTAACCGTTTTAAAAAATGGATGAGTAGTAGTAGTAATTTTATTCATTTTTAATTTAAAAGCTATTAACCAAAAAAAAATTCTGTTCATATAAGAAAGAAAAAAATGGAATAACAGTATTCATTCTTTAGCCCTTTAACCACTAAGACCGTCTGCAGAAGGTCATCATTACAGTCTGATTCTTTTCCAACTGAAAATTGTTCACCCTCTGACCGCGAAAGACGTTTTTCGTCGGCTTAATTTACCTATCGAAGGGTGTCGATTTGAGCGGCCTCATCTGAACAAGTTAACCGTTACAGCCACTTCTGTCAAGATTTTTGTAAAAACAGACGTGGAATTGTTTGTGATATCCGACACACACACGTTTTGTACTAAATGCAACATCCACTTGTGTTTTTTCAAAGCAAAAAATTGCTTCACGAAGTATCACAATGATAAATAATTGATTGTTCATTCATCATTATTGATATTTACCTGTAATTGAGTATTTATTTTGAATAAAAACGATTTTTATCTACATCTTTTATTTTTTTTCACCTCACCCACTGATCCAGTCTACAGACGGTCTTTCACCTTCTTGACCAGGTGCTTTCAGGAATTTTAGTTTCGAAAAATGGACTTCACAGTCATGTTTTACAGCCTAAAATCTTACTAAAACCAAAATTCTCATAACAAAATACCTCGTATTTCGATGTCAGTGGTTAAAGGGTTAACTTAAATAGTTATTGGTGAATGACACATCACGAATATTTTACATTTAATTTACATCTGATGGTGGGGTAACATCAATTATTGTTTATTTAGTAATAGTATATAAAAAAAAAGAGATAATAGAAAAAAGAAAATGAAAGTAATTCAGAACTTCAAAACAAAACAAAACAAAATATTTAAACGTAACAATTCATAAATAATATTTATACATACATATGTACATACAGTGGTGGCAAAAATAATAGGTACACCAAATCTTTGTTTCTTCAATATTTAGTGGCCCCTCCTTTGTTCTTCAGTACACCAAGACATGTTCGTGGCATAGAGCCGACCAATGTGCTGCATGTTCAACTGTACAAATGAGTACAATGGTACACTATAAAATTTGTAATTGTAAGTGGAAAGAATTTAGGAGCAAATAAAAAAAATATTTTTTGAGTCGCTTGTCCCTATTAGTTTTGCCACCACTGTATGTACATTATTGATGCCTATTATGCCCTAAATAAATGACTGTGCTGGTAAGTACGAACAGAATTTAGATAAAGGATTCAATGCAGTCATAATGTAAAGTGAATAACCAGTCTATTACTTTTTTAATGAACATAGTAAAGCGTAGTGTTTCTCTGATATGGAAGGGTAATTTATTAAATAATTTTGGAGCTGTACATGTATAAAAATATGCAAAATGCGTTTTGTGTGTCAGTGGAACATTGACTACACTCATTTTATTTATACGTAGATTGTATATTAGATAATATTACCACTTTGTTTAAAAAACTATCTTAATACTTTAAATACATATAAATTACAATGCATTAAATAAAGGCAAACTTTCAGCAAACCCATTCTTATTACAAATAATTCTAACTAAATGCTGAGCTATTAGTAAGGGTCCAAAAAAATTAGAGTACGAGCCACCCCAGCTTGTGAAACCGTATTGCAACTTGGAGTGTGCCAGGTCATAGTAAGTAGTAGTTAAGACTTTTTTTGAGCAAAACGGTTTTATAAGATACATTTTACGTGTGACTAACCTCATATATAATTTCAACGTTTGAATATGGTCATTCCAATTTAGATTATTATCAATTGCAATGCCTAGGTATTTGAATTGTTGTACCGATTCAATTTTAAAGCAAAGTTCGGAGCACTGCATGTTAGATATAAAATTATTTTGGCCACACTTATGAAGAGGTAATGAAAATTGTTTACAGACATGTGAGTGAAAATAGAGGTTATAATCATGAAGAGTATTTCCCGATATCTTAAAAGACATTAATTTCGTTTTTTCACTAATAATTAATTTATGCGAGGTAAACCACGATCTTCCTCGATTTTAGTGATACATTCAAATACAGTGTGGAATTTGTACGTGAGAGCTACATATATCGTCTGTAAAAAATGATATTCAGCGATACATTGAAAGTGTGTATGCTCATTAAATTGCATTGCAATTGATGTAACTGATGTTGCTGATTATTTATACGATCTTCTTGACGTTGTTGTATCAGCTGGTGATGCTCAGTACCATTAGGTTGATGAAATAAAGGGTCGATCAGCGATAAGTTTATCAGCAACCTTCCTTTTTATGCCAATGCATTTAGTATGAAATGTTTCAAGGCATACTGCACAAGAAACACTCACATCGTTAGTCTTTTTCCTACAAACATAACTCTCATGAATAACCATTATTCTAAGAAGTGTCTTAGATAAGTTTGTCGTAATTAAATTTAAATAAAATGAGCAAAAATACAGGTGGCTGGTGTCAAAAAACTATTTTTGATGAAATATGAACCATCTACAAATATTCGAAGATGTCGTTATAATTTAACAAAACATGACGTGCGGGTACGGTAAGGATAAGTATCAAAAGGATTGTAGCGGGTATACTAAGTTTGATACATAGTTTGTAACATAGAGAAATAATAAAGTAAGGGGTGATTCATTTAGGGGTAATTTTTGTCTACTGATTTTTGGACTTGTGAGCCGTGTTAACCTGTTATAGTATTTTTGTCCAGTTTCGTTTGACATTCATTACGGAAAGACTTAGTCCGACACAGTGTCTACAAATTATTTACGAAATTACATCAACTTATTGTCTATATAAAAAAAAGCTTGAAACCCTATTTTCATTATTAGACAATACGCGACTAAATATATCACATCCAGCACTTAAGGAAGAAAATATTGTTACTGAAATGAAAAAAATCAACTTGTGCAAGAATTAAAGCACGCTGACCTATCTAAATCTTTTTTCACCAATGAGGAGATTTCTCGGTTAATGGGTACAGCAATCAACGAAATTGTCATATTTGGGCTAAAGAGCAACCCGTGCCTGCCACTACATCGAGACAAAAATGCGATTTGTTCTGGTTTATGGGGTCCTGGAATTAACTGTCATTGTAGGTAAAAAATGTAGGCGTTCAATTAATGAAATTCAGTACTTTTATTGTTTTTAATGCATATGATTTATATACATACATACATATATAAGTACGTACTATGAACTGAAATATTACTTACATACAGTGGTGGACACTTAAATAGCACACTTCCACTTCTATCAATAAAAAGTCAATTTTTCAGCGTGTAATAGAACAAAAGACATTTTACTTATAGAATTTATTAGACTTTAGAACGTTCATTAAATTCACGGAAAGAAGAGATTATTTTCCTGAAAATAGAGAATTTATACACACATTTGTAAAAATATGCCTGGCCACATAAATAGCACATACATATATTAGATTGCATTAAAATTATGAAATACCTTTGTAGAGAAACGGTAGAACTTAGTATTTTGTCGGAAAACCTTTGCTCTTTAGCACAGCTGCACATCGTCTTGGAAAACTATGCACCGAAGCCTGACAACGTTCCTTAGAAATAAATGTCTAGGCTAGGCTGCTCCCACAAGTCAGCTGCATTTCGCGTTTTCACTGTTTCAATGTGATGTGCGATATCGTTCCACAGGTTCTCGATCGGATTAAGATCGGAAGACTGGGCTGTCTACTTCAAGACGGTGACATTTTGCTCGCTAAAGTAACCTTCACAAGGCGAGAAGTTTGCTTAGGATCGTTGTCATGCATAAAATGCCATATTAGTGGCATATTTTCTTCTGCAAAGAGGATCATGTGTTCTTCAATTATTCGTTTATAAAGGTGTTGCTCCATTTTTGTGTCGATTTTAACAATTGGTGCAACGCCATGCCAAGAAAAAGCAGCCCAAACCATCACACTTCCTCCACCATGTTTGACTGTTTTAAGTGTGTACCTAGGATTGTGTTGCTGGTTAGTTGGACGCCAAACATAGTTTTTTCCATCCAATCCGAACCTGCAGAGCATGGATTCATCACTCCACAGTACATTTCTCCAAAAAGTCATCAGTTTGTTAAGGTGTTCTTTAGCAAAAGACTACCTCAGTTTCAAATTTTTGTTTGTAACGTGTGGCTTTCTTTCTGTGATGCATCCTCCGAACTTTTTTTTGCTGCAGACGCCTTCTTATGGTCCTATCTGACACACAAATGCAATGATGCATAAAAACACTGCTCTTTATTGCTTTAGAGCTCGAAAAAGTGTAGGCAGCACTAGCTCTGTAGACCAAACTATACTCCTTCTCTGTGATTTTCTTTGGCCTTGGAGCTCTTGCAAAATTTTTAGCATTACCATAAAGTAAGGCATTATAAATCACCTTTCGGGGACATTGTAAGTTTTTTAATATTTCCATAACCGAAGACCCCTTAGCTTTGATGTTGGAGATGATTTCTCGCCTCTATCCTGAGCAATGTGGTCCTCTCCCCATCTGTAGGTACATCTTTCCATATTTTATATTACTACAAACCAATGACTAACATACTTACTTTCAAATGAATTTATTATTAATAATTTATTCACAACACAATATTACTAGAATCACCAAAAACCAATGTGTGCTATTTATGTGGCCAGGCATATTTTTACAAATGTGTGTATAAATTCTCTATTTTCAGGATAATCCCTTCTTTCCGTTAATTAAATGAATGTTCTAAAGTCTGATAAATTCTATAAGTAAAAAGTCTTTTGTCCTATTACACGCTGAAAAATAAACTTTTTATTGATAGAAGTGGAAGTGTGCTATTTACGTGTCCACCACTGTATATCCTAAGTCCAACCTCCTAGATTTGCTTAAAAATATTTTAATGACATTTTCATAGAAAGAATCTCCGAACTGTTTTTCTCTCAAAAGTTTTTTTTCAATGGTAATCTTTGAAAGATCCGTCAGTCTATTTTGTCCTATTGTTGTTCTTCAACATATTTTAATTCTTTTAAGTGTCGAAAAAGATATTTCAACTGATGATGTTGTTAAAGGAAATGTTAGAACCAATTTACACAATTTGAATATTTCTGGAAAAACTGAAATCAGGTCTTCCGTTAAAAGTTTTTCAAAAAATTCCTTAAGAGCAAAATTGTAAAAATCTTCTTGTTTATAAATAACAAAAAAATCATTTTTTAAAGCAAAAATATCAAAGAATTGACCATATGAACTGTTAAGATCATTTAAATGAGAGCTAAGAAATTTGTTAGTATATTCCTTAAACTTGCTTGTATCAAGCAAACCAACAAATTTAAGTTCATTTAAATCTGAAAATCTGGCCATTTTTTAAGCTATAGATAATTGCAGCGTATAAAAACCAGCTTTGCCGCTGAAAATACGATCAACTTTCAGATGATTTTCCTTTCCACCTCCACTCAAAATAAAAACTCAAAATAAACTCAACCCATCACATATCCCATATAAATTTTCCATTTCGTTCATATTCTTCCAGCACGAATAGAACTTAAAAGTAACATAATTACTCAACTTTTGTTCTTACTATCGCCACATGCAAACAACGACCACACATACTCCTACCTCCTACAGAACCTACACGTGCCCTATACCTATAAATTATCTATATCCGCATTTAAGGGTTGCTTGAGCAAAACTCATTCCTTTTGCTTGATTTCGTTCACAGCTAAGATGCACGAAATTGTTGACACATTGTGCGATCCTTTTATTTTTTTTTTTTACATATTTTTGATGAATACATTTCGTTTCCAACTCAACTGAACGAGTCGAATGAACAGCAAAGCATTGTTGTTGCAGGTTAGTATTTTCTTCTGCTATGAATTTCGATTTTGCTCAAGCGCACGGGAGGATGGCACAAGTTGGGAAATACACTGAGAAATTGACTGGAGTTAGGACTTACATAGGTGACAGTGTAAACAGATTTTGTGAGTAGTTGATGTCAGTTAAGAAAATGATAAAAACAAAAATATTGTTCTCCGAAAGTTAGGCGTTCATGAACGAACGCGTCGCCACTGATTGGCGCCCGTTATCGCGACATGAAAACGTAAGAACAAGACGGCGCTTTTTGCCACACAGCCCTGAAACCATGGCTTTATTGCAAGAACAATTTGGTCTGTTTAATAATAAAAATAACCCAATATAATTGATTTTTTTTACTTTTGAAAAAAGTACCTCTAAACGAATCTTTATATACATACATACTTATGTATGTATATTCGTGATCAGTGCCGAATACCGAAAACAAGTGAGCTGTCTCATCGTATCGTACGTCATCACTTTTTTGCTATGCCCATTTTTTTAAAACTTCAATATTTTGTATGAAATTAAAAACTTAAAAAAGACCAAATATTTAAATCGTTAAACTATGAACTCATAAACACTCATACACTGGATGGCTTTCGACTCGTTCTATTGCACATTTTCAGTATATACATACATATGTACGTACATACATATGAGTGTACATAAAGAATATATATTTTTATAGAGTAAAAAGTAAAGTAAGAAATAGTAAAAATGATGCTAAAATTTGTGGTTTTTCAGCATTTTATATCTCTGGTTATTCTGAGCCAGTTTGGATGATAATACGCTATCCTAAGGGTATATTAAGTTTGTAATATAGGGCAATGATTGGGATCGAACATATCGTGCCCAACAACCACCGTCTAACACTATTCGTCATTTGGTGTCGAATTTTGCTGAGGACGGAACAGTGGGAGATCGTCGACATGGCGGTTATCAATGCACAAGACATTTCAATTGACTGGTTCAAGGAATAAGAAAGAGTGTTGCCGTGAACCCACATGTGTCGCATCATCACATTTTCGCGTTAATGAAACCACCTTGCTGTGCATTTTGACGGATGATTTATGTGCATTTGTTTAAAGTACAATTGAGTCAAAGAATATTGCTATGCCGCTTGGAATACGCCCAAACAATCGCTCGAATAGTTCGTATTTGGGAAATTTAACCCACACGAGATCCATGAAACACCAAGTGATTCTTTGGACCGTCGTTTGCGCCAAAAGCATCATTGGGTAATTTTTCTTCAGAGAAGGCAGAGAAACAGTCGATGAGAATCGATATCGGTGTATGTTGGCTATGTCTGTCCACAAATGTGTGAAAAAGGTCTGGAAGGTTACTATAAATCAAACAATGGAGCTCCTGCAACGTAAATTACGTGACGTGTGGTGTCAAAAAATTACGACATTTACTGGCCATCCATATCTCCAGATTTGACATTTCTGGGGTAATTTGAAAAGCAAATTGTACGAGAGCAAAGCTTAGACCATTAGCGAGGTCAAGGCAGACATTCTTGCCGAAATCACCGCTAAACCGCTCCAGATGCTCGAAAGAGTGATAGAAAACGCACCATAAGGGCATATTTTGCTTTGGTCAATAGAGGCAACCACTTGACTAATTTTGTATCCAAAAACTACAAATATATTGTAAAGACGCAAAGCGATTCGCCACTAGCGATCAAATACATGCGTACATATGAAGGTGTTTATGGCGGAGCGACTTAGCATAAAGCGAATTGAACGACTGCGAGCGACGAAAACTGGAATCAAAATATTTTGAATTAGTTTAGCGAACTTGTGCGTGAAAAGCAATGTTTGTGGAATCTTCGACATTCTGATTACCACAATAAAATATTAATTTGAAATTCTTGGGCGGAAGTGGAAAAAAAGTGGTTTGGTATCTATTATCCTTTTGTATCTCTGAAGATACAGATGTGGGCTCCGTGGCTCAGTGGTTAGTGCGTTGGACTATAGAGCATGGGGTTCGAGGTTCGAGTCCCAGTCCGAGCACCTAAAAAGTTTTTACGGCCCCACCTCTCGCGAGCGTCTGACAAACATCCGAGAGTACAAATGTCCTGTTCGAATTTTCTGCAATTAGTCAATTTGATTTTGATGAAATCATCTTTATCTTTGTAATTTGACAATTAGTCAACTTGATTTTGATGAAATCATCTTTATCTTTGTAATTTGACAAAATGTAAAGTGCATGTCATGCACCTAAGTACTATACCTATAAGTCTTGAGTACATACATACATATGTATTTGGGATAAAGAAAATAAAGAGCACAACTGGGTCGTACGTACTTGCACCTTAATACTCTAAGTGTACAATCTTATCAGGATTAAAAATGCATATGCTCTTACCAGTAAAGAAGGCGTGACATTTCGCGTTTCGATAAAATAATAATTTCAGCATTAAGGTGCAAGTACGTACGATCCAGTCGTGCACTTTATTATACCTTGTCCTAAGGGTATATTAAAATAGACCCTATGTAGTACATTATATTCATGATCAATATCAATAGAGAAAGCGAATGAGCCATGTCCATCCGTTCATCCGTCTTTCCGTATGTCACCACTTTTCGGGCCTTAAATTTTAACGTAAGAGTACAAAATTTTATATCTGAGTTTCTGAAAAATAGAAGCAGTAAAATTGTAAACATTGTACTTTACATAATACATATGTATAAACATAAAACTACTATTTTTTCATACAAAATAGAAAAGCCGAATATTTAGATATCCAAATAATCTACAATTTGTTCAAACGTCAGTTAAGGCTACGCTTTTAGGAGGGCGTTTTTATCAACAAATCAATTTTGATGAAATTTTGCAGAAATGATTGACAAACATGTCTTTCTTTGTAATTCGACAAAAAAATCACCCGGCCACGATTACTTGATAAGGGCTACATAATTTTGGGCTAATTTTTCGAGACTTAAATTTTGAACTAGGATTAAATCGAAAATATTTATTGACCCAGGGCCTAACTTCTCACAACACGAGCGTGTTATACTTTACACAAATGGAAGGGGCCTACTGTTGAATGCCATATCTGAGGGGCAATTTGTATTTGAGAAACTTTTTTATGACTGCTGTACTCTCAGACGTCTGTCAGACGCTCGCGAGAGACGGGGTCGTGAAATAAATTTTTAGGTGTTGTCTAGATTGTGATTGACAACAATTGAACTTGGAACCCCTTGCTCCGTAGTCCAACGCACTAACCACTTGAGCCAAGGTGGCGATATTTATAGTCCAAATATGTGGGGATCTAAATTATCTACAATTCGTCGATACATTCGTTTTAGAGGTCTTTTTATAAAAAAATAATTTTCGATGAAATTAAAATGGAAAAAATCTATTACAACTCAATTCATAGGAGTACAATTTTCTTTAATTCACTCATACATTACTCATATGCTTCTACTTTTGGACCGTTTTTGTTTAAATAAATCATTTTTTCATCTATGTACATATCTATTTACGAAAAACTCAGTTTTCTTTCACAAGCAACACCAAAAATTTATTTGGGACTCCACTTCTCATAAGCGTGTGCAGAATTTAACACGTACAACGCAAATGGATGTGTCGTGGCCCCTCTCGTGTTAGCTATTGATTCTTATTACAAATATGCAGTGAAAATAGTTTATAACGAATTATTGTTTATATGTATTATTACTTTGTTCTAACTTCTATGGAAATCGATTACAACAAAATATTGGTTCATGCAAAATTTCTTCAAAAACGATTTTTAATAAGAACGCCTCCTAAAAGTGGGCAAATTGTAGAGAAGAGAATTCCAATACTTATCTAAACATTTCGTTTTAATGAGCGGATTTCAAAAATGTTTACAGATATAAAATTCATAGGGTTTATCTCGATTATTTTTTTATGTCTCAAACTAAATATCAGACTTAACATGGATGTACATATATCCTTGGGAAGAATATGTAAAATAGGGAAGAAATGACAAAGTGGGCAGTGTAGTAAGTCGATTTCAATCAATTTTACACAAAATTTATGAAATTACATTCTTCTAGCTTAAAATTGAATATCTAACATGCGGGTGGACATGGTTCAATCGTTTTCGCACTTGATACTGAACACAAATATACATATTTCCATCCCCACAGGATGAATAAAAATGGTTAAACTTAGTTCATAAAATTACTCCTGCACTGCAAAGACATTAATCGCTTAACCCTATCTACATAATATATGTATTCTACGAGAGTTTTTATCTTTTTTTTTTATTGCAGGATTCTAGGATGTTGATGCTGCAATATAGTAAACATGGAGAGTGTATTCTCAAAGAAATTAAAGCTGCTTTTCGAGGTGAACACCCAGCGGATTTACTAATAGTTTGTGAAAATAAGGTTACTCTTCATGCCCACAAATTAGTTTTAGCTGCTGCCAGTCCTTTGATTAGGTGATGAAATCATAAATATCAAAACAAACCGTAAATTTAATTATATGCTTACCTATTGTTCTAGGATGCTACTCGAAGAAACTCAGTTTTTAGATTGCACTACTACAGTGTATTTCCCCGATGTTAATGCAAATTATTTTCGTTCTCTTTTGGATTTTCTTTATTCTGGACAAACATGTATTCCTTCAAATGACATAAACTATTTGCATGATCTCCTACTATTGTTACAAATTAAGTCCGATTATTTGAAGACATGCGATTCTCAATACTTTAATACGGCGAAACATGAAAATGAAATGGAAATTTATAGCTCTTCCTTTGGAAGTAAGGATGTCAGACGAAAAAAAAGATTATCCAAAACAGAACTGACATCCTCCCAAAATTCGGTTAAGTGGGAAAATTTAAGCGATGAATGCAAAAGAGAGGGAAGGAAAGCAAATACATTAAAAGACCATGTCAATGACAAAAAAGCAGATAAATCAGTTGGATCCGAGGATAATAGATGCGAAGAACCTCTGTATGATAAATCTGAGGGACGAACTGACATTACTGAAATTAGAAACGTAAATATTTTAAGTGAAAGGAGAATGTCATCAGACCCTGTGAACTTATCACTTGGAGCGCGAAATATAGATGATGAATCTAATCCACACGCACAACAGAATGATGAAAAATTAGATCTAGTATGTAGAAGACAAGAAAAAAAGAAGGGAATGACACTTTTACCTGATACCGGGGTTCTGAAACAACTGCCAGATCACCAATTACTACAAAACTCTCCAGAGGATTATGTTGTTACACCGCATAGAAAACGTAGGCCAGGTTTTCATAACTCACCTAGTCAAAACCAGCCTTTTCTACCGTACCATCCTATGATAATGGATGAGTTGAGCTCACAAAAATCTTCTTCTACATACACTTCAGAAAGAAATATGTTAAACTCAACAGCAAGAAGTCTTATCAACACTGACGATTTATTTGTGTACAATCACAAAAACATTGCCACGAACAGAGAGAAACTGCCCAGTCCTGATCAGCATTTGCAAATTAATTCTCCTTTTATATACCAGTGGCAATCTTCACATAACTCTGCTGCATCGTCTCAATTGGACATGTCGCCAAATATGAATATTCCAACATTAGGTTGCAAAATAGATTCTGTTGAAACTGAAACTGCAAATTCAACTATAAGAAACAGTGTGGCGGTTAATCAAATGTTTAATAATAGTGCGAGCAGCAGCACGGTTCGAGAATATCGATGTGAATATTGTGGGAAACAGTTCGGCATGTCATGGAATTTAAAAACTCACTTAAGGGTCCACACTGGAGAGAAACCGTTTGCATGTCGACTTTGTGTAGCAATGTTTAAACAAAAAGCTCATCTTCTTAAACATTTGTGTTCTGTTCATCGTAATATAATAAGTTCAACGAATGACTCTGAAACTGTAAAAGCATACAGCTGTTGTTTCTGTTCAATGGGGTTTGAATCTGTACAAGAGCTTATAAGGCATTTGTCAGGTCACCACAATAACCTTCTCTTGACAAAAAATTTAAGAGATTAAGTTGAATTTACCTGTACAAAGATCAACTCATATCAGAAAGTATTGGAAAATTGGCAACTTTGGTTTTGTTGATGTGATACAATTAGACTGGAAGATATCATATTTATTGAATCCAAATTATACAGAGCAGGTCTCCAGCCTATATTTCGTCGAACATTTCGTGCTTCAAACATGTACTACAAAATTGTAAATGCTTACGTAGGTATAGCCTTACTTATAAGTTTTCTTTTTTCTTAATTGAATGCGATGATGTTATTAAGATATTGCAGTTAATATATCATATTTTTATTGTATTAAAAAATAAAAATAAAATGATTCCATAGATTATTAAGAACACACTTGACTAATAAAAAATCACTGAATATTTGTATGTATAAATTGAGTTTATTAACGGACCCGTGGCTCAGTGGTTAGTGCGTTGGAATGTGGAGCAAGGTCGGAACACCTAAAAGTTTTTCATGGCTCCACCTTTCGAGGGTCTGACAAACATCCGAGTAGAACTGTCCTGAGAAAGCTTCTCAATTCACAAATTGCCCTTCCAACCGAGCGCTTACTTCAATCTTCAGACATAATCGTCCCACCAAGGCTCTGCATTCTATACAGGATAAACTCGAATCAACGTATCACAGCGAACTGGTCGAACCACCTTGTGTTGATGTCTAGATGGGACGCACATAGCAATAGATTTCCCTTTAAACAAAGCATTGTTTTTATAACAGAAAAGGGTTTTATATTTTGTTTTACTCATAACTCTTTCCTCTTTACGAAACATAAATTGAATACGATACATCCGCGATAGCTCGGTTCTTAAAACGGAGGTTCGGTTTTCCTTGTCTCTAACCTGGGGGCTGTGATTCGAATATCCTAATTGCTGGAGCATTATTGTCCATTCGCTCGATATGGCTGAGTTTGTAGTCGGCGTATTTTGGCTTTATAGACTACATCCACAACTTGGAACAGCTCATAGAGGTTGTGGTTATATTCTCCTCCATTCACGCTTCTCGCACATGGGACTCGGATCCATATATCAGAACTGGCAGGATCAATGTTTTGCACTATGTGTTTCGATTTAGGAGTTTTGACCTCATTTGTTGTGCCAAACCGAAGTAGCAGCGATATCCTAAGATAAGTCTTCGCCGAGTCTTCACTATGATGTCGTGCGTGAAGTTGATATTTACTCCGAGGTTGGTAAACTTCTTAACTGAGTGATGCTTCTTTGTTTCTTGACAACAGGTACATGGTTTTGTCCGCATTCACTTCAAAGTCAACTTGTTTTGTTGCACCGCGTGTTTTACAGCGTCACGTGGCACAGCTGAATTCGGCCATTGAGGTACGTGCGGATTATTGTGTTACAGAAAGGTTTCAGACGTTCACACAATACATTGGATAGGATCTTATACGCAACGTTAAGCAGGGATATGCCGCGATAGTTCTTGCAAGACAGGATCGGGAATAGAGCTGATAGTCAAGTCATGAGGCATGGCTTCAGCCACCCAAACTTGGTTGATGATTTGGTGTATCATGTATCAAAAGCTGCGCTGGTAGGTCATCAGACTTTGTTGTTCTTCAGCTTTCATAGCATTGCATTTTCTTTGTAGGTGTGCATTTTCTCTCATATTTTTCCGAAGTGGCCATTTGTCATCATACTAAGGGCTCTTTTAAGGTGGTGATTGGTACCCCATGGTGATCTTGGCAACCTCTTTGATGACGTTGCGATACTTGTTCCACAGACTGTTGACGTTTGTGGATGGTGAATGTACAGCGGAGAGTCAGGCGCTCTCTGTAGACTGACTGTAGACTCGCTACTTCAGTTGTGCAAAGGGTTCCAACGTTGAATTTCTTTTACTGGGCGGTTCGCAGGTAGGTTCTTTTCGTGGGATAGTCGAGCTCTGAATTTGGCTTTAACAATAAAGTGGTCAGAGTCGACATTTGCCCTGAATGTTCTTTCACAAAACCTTTAATTTCAGACATATTTTTAAATTTTTCTCAGACCGAATTCACTTTTCTGTGCAAGTAGGAGTGTTCTGTTTTCAAAAAGTTTCCTTGCATACATTTTCTTCATTTTTCGCTGGTCGTCAACATCAGGAGAGTCAACATCATGTGAAAATCGAACAGTTGAGTGAGAAGGAGATTGGGCCAGCGCACACTGGAGTGATCATTCCGGTATCATACCGAGTTTGTGGGAGAGAGAGACGAAGTGTACAGTATGAAGTGGAGTGAAATTTCATTCCGGCATGGACATCGGAATGAAACCAATACATACGTTGGGAATTCCGTGGTGGGAAAAATACCACTTATATGGTGGGACATACCACTACATTCATAATTGGTTCATGTATACACAGATTTTACAGCGGAATGATTAGTCCAGTGTGCGCTTGAAGGAAAAGTTATTTCGGTATGATTGAATGACGTTCATTCCCACGATAATGTTGCCAGCCACTAACCATAACGTTCATGGGAATGGGTCAACACACACTGGATCGATTTTACCCAGGTGTAAATTTTCATTGCAGTGGTATTTGTTCTCATGTCGAAATTAACAACTTATGTGTGTAATGGTTTAGCCCGATGTTTAACCATCGTGAACATTTTATGCTAGCCTAATAACTTTCATCGAAAGTATAATCTGGCGAGGGACAAAGGTATAAGTTCAGAAACGTTAAACTTTTGTTTACGCACAACACGAATAGTTGCGAGAAGCTAGGCCCTGGGGCCCATCGACCTGTTGCGCTAAATATATATATATATATATATATATATACAGCGGAATGATTAGTCCAGTGTGCGCTTGAAGGAAAAGTTATTTCGGTATGATATATTTTTTTTTTTTATCACTTTTACGCGGGGAGACAAATGTCACGCGACTCTCGATTGTGTGCAAAAGGGAGCTGTACTAATTTATTTACGTTTCGTTCATGCGAGATGTTTATGTATAATTTGGTACAGAACAGTACAAAGTAATGAAACATACTAATAATTACCCCGTATGCAGGATCTAAAAGTCGAGTCGAAACTGAGTCGGGATTTCGACTCAGGTAGTTGCACTGACAGTTGTGCACGGAAAAAACAGCACACAATACAATCATCGCAGGCATATTAATCGTCCCACCAGACAAGGCTATGGTTCTATATTGGAACTGGTCGAAGTACCAAAAATATCGCATTAGTTCAAATTGAGTCAATTCGGTCGATTCCACGCCGTTCACAGGAATTGTGAATCAGTCCACATTGTGGGGAATTTTGGGTAAAGATTTAGGCGTACACCTTTGTGAGCGATTATACTGCGCAAGTAGTCGTTCACAAACCATCGCGGTATAAAGACTTGTTTCGGCTTCCCGAAGTGAATCAATAGTGTTTGTCAAGTACTAAAAGTTACATAAGAACCAAAGTGGCGAAGTGGAGGTGTCAGTGACCCGTGACCGAACGCTGGTTCAATACCGGCAGGGGGCTATTAAGTACTTTTTTATTTAATAAAGAAATAAATTAACAAACAGTCCAAAAGCAAACGGTCCCAAAGCAGTGAAAAGTGATTGTGTCGCGCCATGGACGCAGACAAACGGTCCGCAATCCCGATAGCGGGAAAGCAAAGGGGCGCCAACGGCATCACAAATGCAGGTGGAATCGTCCGACTAGGAAGAACATTTCACATACGTCTCTGACGGAGGGGAGGATCGGTATATGGGTGAAAATAACAACTTCGGCAAATTAGCGTCCTCGGAATCAGAAGACGAGGATGAGACCTTGAAAACCGCAGCAACAACCGACACAGAAGCAACAGTCGAAACAACCGCAGCAGCAGCAACAACCTCAACAGCAACAGAAGGCAACAAGACAACGAATTCCACCAATCAACACCTACAAATTGGAAGTAAAAGACACCAAAGAACTATGTAAGTCGGCCATAGGCAATAGATTTACTATAATTAGGTGTTCAAACGATAGGCACACTATATAGTGCCAAAATTTAAGGGACTACAATAAAATTAAGAACTTATTGAGGGACTCGACGACGGAGTTCGTCACCCCGAAAGGCGAAAAGCTCCAAACGGTGCTTTTGAAGAGGTTGGAACCGTCCACCGAGCCGGAGGAAATCCTTAAGTTGCTGAAGTATAAACAGTGCGACGGCCTCGATTTCGTAGGGGTTAAGTCATTTACCACAGCTAAGGCGAAAAGGGAGAACCGGAAGTTACCGTTCTTCCTTGTACAACTGTCTCCCAGCAGCAAACTGGATGGGATTAAACTCCTCGACACTAGGCTGTACGGTGGGATAAATTAAGAAGGAGCGAAAGCATCTTACAATGTGTACATGGCATTACGTGTAACATGACTTCTGCTGGTACATTTCAAATTAAAAACAGTCTGCAACAGGGTGCGGTTAATTCGCCTATCCTGTTCAACATTTACACAAGCGATTTGATAGGTTCTCTTCACCATGCTATCGCGTACGCAGACGACTTGATTGCGTACAGGTCAGGTCCTAAGGTCGAGGTCATTGCAACTCTCTTGCAATGGGACATCGACCATATCCAGCGATATTGCGATGACTGGAAGTTAAAGATCAACTTCCAGAAATCGGAAACCATCCTGTTCAGAACGCCGTTATCTGCGGTCTCAAGGGACACCAGAAAGAATTGGCGAAGATGTTAAAGATGTAGAAAGACAGCACCAAAAGTTTTGGTGGCTTTACGAAGAGGAAGCTCCCTTGTCTATCCCTCTTAATCCTGGCTAGCCCTTGTAGGGTAAGCTGGCCTTTTTATTTATTTTTTTATATTTGGCTTAGCCGGCTTATATAGTTTTAAGGTAGTTGTAGGTCTAGGTTGTAGGTGTTGTAGTTATAAGTTATATGTTATCGCCAACACAGCAGTCGGCTTACATAAAAAAAAAAAAATACAAAGAAAAGAATGTATTCAATTACGTTTTTAGCATAAGTAGGTTAAGTAGATTAAGATTTATTTTAAGGCAGAATTAAGTTTTATGTATAAAAACAAGGAACAAAAAAAGTACATTTATATTTAGCTTGGCCGGCTTACATAGTTTTAAGGTAATTGTAAGCCTAGGTTGTAGGTGTTAATGTTATAAGTTATAGTTATCGCCACCCCAGCAGTCGGCTTACTTAAAAAAAAAAATAGCAGCAGTCGGCTGGAAAAAAAAAGTACAAAAAAAGAACGTATTCAATTACGTTTTTAGCATACGTAGGTTAAGTAGATTAAGATTTATTTTAAGGTAAAATTAAGTTTTATACATACATACACAAGAAACAAAAAAAACAGTACATTTTCAAAGTTTTTAAAAAACTAAAATTGTATTTTAAAAAATAATAAACAAAGCAGCGCATTATGATTGTGGTACTTTTACTGTTTATGATATATTTTTACTCCTAAAATAAAGAGTCTTTCAGTCACTAGTGCACTAGTTTCTGAATAGACCTATTTGAATGCTTGTCAAAATCGTGATGGCAAAACAAAGAGTGACTGAAGTTAAAACTGCACCGGAATTCAGTATTTTTTTGGTGAAGGGAATTTTAAAATTAGTTTTTTAATATTTTAGAGTCTTATGCTAAGATCAAATTAATGTAAATAAGCAGTGAAAAACATAAAGAAATTATAGAAAAAAGATATGTGTGTCTGGAGTTAAATTCGTTCGTTCGTTAAATTGATTTAACTTAAATAATACACATTCCACAACTTGGTTGATTAGCCTTTTGTGGTCGGGTTCGAAGTGATATCGTCATTCTGGATATTGCTTGTGGTTCTCATCCATTTGCCAATTAATAAGTGCATTTCTTGCTCCTATTAATTATGTCCTTTATAATAATGACTTTTTCCGGTGGGCGTCATTAGGAAATTATGATGTATTGTTAGTTGTAGCATTCATGCATAAATTCATGCGCAACCTACATAGCGAACAATGCATATATCCTCTTCATTGCTAACAGTCATTAAATTATCATCGCAAAAATGGCACTGCATTCATAAATTCTTTGTTTTGTGTATTAAAAGAAATCACATATTTTATTAACTTGAGACGTCCAAACTCCTTTGCACTTTATTTTCCGTCTTCCGCATGATGTTGGCTCTCCGACGATCAGTAAAAATTGAAGCAAATGTTTAAAGGGAAACTTTTTGAAAATAGAACACTTCTACCTGCGCAAAGAAGTACAGGGTCATTCATTCTGTTCAATAGCTCTGTAATTATTTAAATTATTATGATAAATAATAATTTCTGTATTGCTCGCTCTGTGGAGTGTATGTTTGCACAACCGCACGCTCTCGAGTCTGCGCTTAGAGTGCCTCTATTGTGCTGTTCACAAATCACCTATAGTTCATCAATGGTGCTGTTGCGCAGCTGTGTATATCTTTGCCAGCTGCGCTTGCTCTTTCCCGTTGCCCAGCACTCGACAGTTGGTGAGTGTGTGTGCGCTATGCACGATGATGGAAATTTCCACCGTCGATGCTGTTGCTGCCTGTGTTGCCGTGGCAGTTTTTGGTGTTCTAGACACATTCATTCATTCGTGGTTTTAAGTTGGTAGCGCTACCGAATTTACCGACTTCCTGATATGGTGATAACCGATTTTTTGGCCAGCTATTGAAGATCATGAGGATCGTGGGCTTAGTGGTTAGTGCGTTGGACTATGGTTCGAAATTCGAATCCCAGTCGGAACACCTAAAAAGTTTTGCACGGCCCACCTCTCGCGAGCGTCTGATAAACATCCGAGAGTACAACTGTCCTGAGAAAGCTTCTCAAAATAACAATTTGCCCTTCGGATTCGGCATTAAACAGTGGGCTCCTTCCATTCGTGTAAAGAATGTAACTCGCACAACACGAATGGTTGTGAGAAGCTAGGCCCTGAGTCCCATTTATTAATCCCAGTATTAATTAATTAATTATTGAAGATCATGACTCGGTTCAACAAGACGGGGAACAAGCTACGCAACACGATCAATTATGATTTTATTGCGTGAGAAATTTCCTGGTCGCGTAATTTCACGTTTTGGCAGCGTCAATTGGCCACCAAGTAATGTGATTTGACACCGTTAGATTTTATTTGTGGGACTGCGCAAAAGACGGTGTTTAAGCGAATAATCACCGAACTCCAGGTGCATTAAAAACCAACATTACTCAAGCTATGGTCGAGATTCCGCCCGAATCAAACTTTATGATGAACTAAGATTTTCATCAAAAATGTATCGCTGTGTGTGTTTTGTTTAGCTTTTCTTTCGAAACCGAAAAATGCATGACCCTATATATACAATTTTGAGTCTTCCGTACGATGTGTACCATCTGACGGGCGGAGAAAAATCAAAAAAAATTTCAAACTTGGAACGTTTTGAGAAAAAAACATTAATTCTTCCGCCGAGACTAAAGTTTTGAAGTGGATTCTAGATGCCTTTACTTTGTGCCATCTCAGCCGACATGACGTTCATTCCCATGATAATGTAGCCAGGCACATATGACTGACTCGTTACTCGTATGTTTCGTTACATGGTACCTTTCCATACCAAATTATACATAAAGATCTCAGATGGAATAGGTACCTACTCAATTTCGTATAGATATCTCGTACTAGTATCGATTCCATACCATACCATTACCGTGCATAACAAAGTAACGCGTCTCTTTTCTGTTGCTTGTGTTGCGTATTGTTTTTTCCTTATGTTCTTGTGAATAAGCATTGAGCATGTTGGGTACAATGTACAGTGGTGAAGTGTGAAGGTTCTAGGTGTTGGAAGCGTGCATCTTTTGTATCAAACTCTATAGTGGACAGAAGATGTTTTTTTTTTTTTTGGTTGCGCCAACGGATGTGTAATCTTCTGAAGATACCAGTAACCCGGGCGACTGGCATGCACCATTCGCAGACCTGAATACTCGATGCCAGGAATACGCCTACGTACTAGCCCACACCCTACACACTTCAACCACTCTCCCCGCGGAACTACCGTTAAGTATTACTTCGCGGGACTGGTTAGCACTTTATGCTCTTCTTAACCTGTTCGACGTTTCCTGTTCTGAGGGGGCTTCCATTTGGGTTTGGTTGCTCGCCCTGCCGCCGAAATTCCTTTATGATCACCGCTGCTGTTTGTTTCACAGTATTCCATACTGCGTTCGATGTCAGCATATGATTTACGATGTTCTCCGGAGTTGGTATTTCTCCAATTATTTTCTCCAGACTTGTGCGTTCCAATCGAAAAGTTGGGCACTGAAAGAGCACATGCTCTGCATCTTCTCTGGAGATTCATCAAGCCCAAACTAGTTTAAATAAGCTCTGAAGCAGCCATGTCCGGTTAAGAACTGGATGAGATAAAAATCCAATTCTCCGTGGTGCCGATTTCATTTATATGTATATATCCGGTTTAAATCGATGGGTGCATCTTCCCTTCGTTGACTGATTCCATCTCTCCTGCCATGTTCTTATGCTTCGCTGTCTTTCTGCCAGCTTAATATCTTTGACTGGAGCAACGGGTTCCTGGATTTTGGCGTCGTAGGTCCTTTGTAGCTCAATAGCCAAGATATCCGCTGGTAGAATTCCCGCAATAACACATATAGCATCATCTGATACCGTCCGAAAAGCGCAACACACTTTCAGAGCGTACAGTCTGTTGACGGAATTAATTCTTCTTGAGTGGGACTAAATTTCCGAAACAGACAAGGTGCGAGGATACCTGGAGGAGGATCAACGAACGCAAACAGCTACGAGCTCGAATTGCAGCAACTCCAGCAGCAGGGAGGAACGAGCTAGAGTCCCTATATCGCATGAAGATGAGAGAAGTGCAGCGTAGCGTGCGACGTGACAAGCGCAACTACATCAATGCGCTGGCTACAGAAGCAGAAGAAGCAGCAGCGAGGTGCGACAGCAGAACCGTTTATAGAATCACCACACAGCTTATAGGTGGCCGAAGCTCTACTCAACACCCAGTGAAAGGCTTAGACGGTTCTTTGCTTATATCGGATGAGGACCAACTCAAGAGATGGAAGGAGCATTTTCCTTCGGTTCTGAACCGAGTATTCGCCAGCAATATGCACCCAAGTCAGACAGAAGTGTCCGTAGAAAGAAATTGCCGAATCCGAGATTATTACCGCGATCAGAGCAATGAAAACTAATAAGGGGGTAGGACTTTACGGCATTCCCGCGGAGCTTTTACGAGATGCGCCTACTGCATCGGCAGAGCTATTGTTCCCACTTGTCGGGAGAACATGGGAAGCCGAGAGCTTTCCGGATGAGTGGAAGAAAGGAATGATCGTCAAGCTCCCTAAAAAAGGCAATCTAATGCAGTGCGAATACTGGAGGGGTATCTGCGTGCTGCCTGCTGCCTGCTGTGGCCAAGATAATTGCTAGAATCATCCTGGAGCGAATCAAACTACACCTTGAAGACACACTCAACGCCGAACAAGCAGGTTTCCGCTCTGGATCCTCTTGTGTCGATTACATCAACACCCTGCGGATCATTATCGAGCAATGTGTTGAATATCGATCGCCACTTCACCTGGTGTTTATCGATTTTGAAAAGGCGTTTGATAGTGTCAATCGGGAATTTATTTGGCGTGCCTTGCGCAGGAGAGGCATTCCTGATAAATTAATAGCAATTATCAAGGCTACATATGATGGATCCACATGTCACGTACTGCACAGAGGAAGGCCGTCAGAGGAATTCGTAGTCCGAAGTGGGGCTCGGCAGGCTGCATACTTTCACCAATACTATTTTTATTGGTGATTAGCGACGTGCTAAATTCGGCCTTATCAACAGGAAACGGAGGAATTCGATGGACTCTGACATCTGAACTCAAACACCTCGACTACGCCGACGACGTACTTATGCCTGCTGTCACCTTGTAACGGTTTCAACGGTCTTCCTAATCCTTACCTTACCATTGTAGAGGGACTTACTCTACTTCCCTTTAACTTACGGTCTTATCAAGTGAGAAAACTTAACTTATGGTCTTATCAAGGGGTCTTAGAAACCAAAAGGTGATCACCCAAGGTAAGGTTCGACGCGCCGAGACTTGCGTGGCTGGGGCGGAGCTCAGTCGCTAGCGCAAACTCTGAATACCTGGGGGCCTTCAGTTTTACTAAAATTTCCCTTACCTGCATACAGGGGGTGAGTGCAGGTGGACATCGTCTTCTCCTTACTCGTAGGACCCAAATACGAACGATTCAGTTAATAAAACGGAGGAAGCTCTTCTCCTTGTCTCGGACGGGGAAGCGTTGGGCAGTTGACCTGCATCTGGAAAACCTCTTTCTAGATACCAGCCACAGCTGTTCCGTCGCCAGCTCATCCTTCTCTAACTGCTCCAACAGCTCAAAGCGGTCTAGGAACTGCAAGCTGACAGTTAAGAGGTTAGGGACACAGAGGTGGGACGAACTCACGGAGCTGGAGAGAAAAAGACTCCATAATGCAAGGGCCAACTTGCAGGAGTTGTCATCATCAGATGGTGAGCCTACTGCTAACCCTCTGGTGGTGACAACACCTGTAACAGACCAGCGCATTGATGGGCTGATGGGACCACCCAAGTCCGGGACAAGCCATCGCCAATCAGGACGGGAGATCGTCTCATTATCCGGTCACAGGGAGTCTTCCACTACTGCAGGTACTATGCCAACATCAGAGACACCTTCAACCTCAACGTCGACTGGGTTAACCCCTCCGTTGAGGAAGGAGGCGCTCCTGGTAGTAGAGGCAGATAATCTGAACCACTCCAACGCGACGAGCCACTGCTACTCGCAAGGAAGTGGGTCGGCTGATTCTGCTTCACGGAGTGATGATAGTCCTGCCGGTATTGGAAATTCTACAGCCTTGAGCTTCGCCACGGTAGTAAGTGCAGGTGTGCATGGTCTGGGGCTGCCAGCTCCTCTCAGTCTGCCCTGGAGCGACGACTAGGTCCGGCAAGAGGACAAGGCAGGAATTCAACCGTGGTAAGAAAGGAATGCCACTTGCAGTCCGCCTTAATCGCGGTCGATTCCAGGCCTCGCGCGATCGGTCGGGGCAACGGTTCATAGCCTAAACCCAAACCGACCGCGTGTGGTTCCACTGCCACAGAGGACGCACCGAGTCCATGTTAGCTGCTTGGAAGGTTCGGACATCCAGAATATTGGAGGCATGCCTTGCGTCGATGGCAATGTGATCAATCTGATTGATCGTTTCATGATCAGGAGACCACCAGGGACCAGTTGCAAACCTAGGTTAGGTAGGTTAGGTATGTGGGTAGGCGACTAAAAATATCACATCGCCACACTCAGGTCAATACAGACCCATTGTGATACCCAAAGGGGAAAAAGTCCCTTGCCCATTGGTAAACCCTCGCATTAATTCACATCTTGTGGATCAGCAAACCATCCTGTCGATTTGATGAATCTAAAAATTTCATTGATTGGTCTGTTTGCTAATTCTTCAAGGTTGCAGAAAAAGTGTCACCCTAGAAATTTGAATCTAAGGTGGATAAGCCCAGGGCAGTGACAGAGAAGGGGGGTTGTATCCTCATTAGCTTCCTCGTCTCCCCATCCATGACATAAATCTTCATCCGTGAGTCTTTCTCATGTGGTACCGAAGAGAGCTATGCCCCGTAATAATTCCTGTAAGGACAGAAAGGGACTTCCTATCCTTTAGTATAATTCGGTCGGTCCTACTCTTGTGAAAGCAAGGCCATAATCCATGACTTTTGCTTCAATGTGCAAGGCGGGATGAACACCGAGGTGTCTACCTGTTGCGATGTAGATTCAGGGCCTCTTCTTGTTGTTCTCATGGCACTTGTGGTGCCAATGCAGGCCAATCTCTGGATCCTCGTGAGGGCCGCTAAGTTGGTGGACTTGCTGGCGGACGGCCACCATACAAGACAACCATACGTCAGAATAGGTCTTACTATCGCCGTATATATCCATAGATATATTTACGTTTTGGACCACAGTTCTTTCCAAATATTCTACTACAAGTATAGAAGGCTATAGTTGCTTTCTTTATTCTTTCATTGATATTAGGTCTCCAGTTCATTTTTTTTATCAAGAACGAGTCCTAGGTATCTTGCGCTATCCGCGATTTTAAGGGGAGAACCCCCAATGGACGGTAATGTGAACTCAGGAATTTTCCTTCTGTTGGTGGATAATACCAGCTCGGTTTTATGGGGATTGACCGCTAGTCCATATTTCTCAGCTCAGGTGACTAGGATCTTAAGCGCGTCCTCCAATATTTCGCTAAGGGTAGGTAGAAATCTACCTGTGGCCAGCAATACTATGTCATCCGCATATGCAATGGCCTTAACACCACTGTACCTGAGTTGTAGCAGCACCTCGTTTAGTACAATGACCGATAATAGCGGGGAGATTACTCCGCCTTGAGGGGTACCTCTGGAGGCGAATGCTTCCATCTTTGTACCCTCGTGTTCTGCAATAATGTGTCTTTCCTCAAGAATTGCAACAATCCAGTTGGTGAGTGAATCGTGAATCTTGAGATTTAACAGGGTCCTACGAACCGCATCCGTTTTGTCATTGTCAAAAGCACCCTCAATGTCCAAGAATGCGGCGAGAGTGAATTCCGTGTCTTTTAAGGACTTCTCGATAGAGCCGACTACGCACTGTAGCACCGTTTCCACACTTTTCCCTTTGGTATAAGCGTGTTGGGCCGTGGACATGACCTCGGGACGAAGTCTGCTGCGAATGAAGATATCGGCTAACCTCTCTAAGGTTTTCAGAATGAAAGAGGTTAGGCTAATAGTATGAACACCACCTTGACCTCTCTCCATGTTCTAGGGATATGTCTGTGTTTGAGACTGCTGATAAATAGTTCCCTGAGTACCGGAATAACCGTACTTGAGGTGCTCTGAAGCATGATCGGTATGATTCTGTCCAGCCCTGGTGATTTATAAGATGAGAATGAACCTATTGCCCACACAATTCTCTCCTCTGAAATCAAGTCAGCTGGTAACTCATATTCTGTGTTTGTATTTCTTACTGAGCTATCGACAGGTTGAGTTGCACCCCCAGGGAAAGGGGTGCTAATAAGCAATTTAAGTGCCTCAGAACAAGATTCAGTCCAATTACCGTCGGGATCCTTAAGTGATCCTATCCAATCTTCCGAAGTCTCGCAAATTCTGTAGTTCCGTTTATATCATTACAGAAGCTCTGCCAAGACCGAGGCTTTGCTTTTTGCATCTCGCTTTTGAACCTTCTTTGACTGTCTTTATATCGACCCCAGTCTGCATCTGAGTTCGTCTCCTAGTAGATCTCCTGATGTCTCCCAGCTCTTTGTTCCACCATGGAGGCGATTTCTTGCACTTCCCTTTGGTCACCGGACAAGCTATATTAAAAGCCTCTTTGAAGACATTTGCGACTTCCACGGCTTTCTTATCGATGTCGGAAGGACTCTGCAAGTTACATTCTTGAAGGTGTCGTCGACTCTTAACTACTATTTTATTGAAGACGTCCCAGTTGATTTTCCTGGGATTCCTATACAGTTTATAAGAGTCACAAGAGGACCGCAGGACATATTCAATAATCTTGTGATTATGATGAATGATTCCACCTCTAGAACTTTCCAATTCTCAATTAAGAGAGAACTCGAATTACTTGCTACTGTTATATCTATTACTTCTTGTCTATTTCTAACTACGAAAGTAGGTCCCCTATTAGCTATTATTAGGTTATTTTCTACAATAAACTCAAATAAGGACTCACCGTGGTGGTTAGTATCACTGCTGCACATGGTGCGAGTTAGCACCGTATCCCAATAGTAGGTCCCATCCTTCGTCTCTTTCCCTTTGAACTAATTCGCGGCTTAATGAGGATGGTGGCAGGGTGATCACGTCGTAAGGCATGTAGACGGCTGATAAAATCAGTGGGGAAAGCCCTTCCGCTCCAGCCTTGTCACCGTGTGGTCCATGCCACTATAGTTAGACAGAAGAAATATGTTAATATGTCTCCTGGCTACTACACAGATTCTATTCTTACTATCTGCGCTACATGGAGTCGCGCTATACGTGGCACAGTCTTTATGCCCGAGCCCGCTGATCTTGCTACGGGAGATTCATGGCTCTTGCACTAAGGCAACATCTATGTTGTTGGTACCTAAGAAATAGATGAGGTTAGCGCTAGCTGCAATGATATGGTGGAGGTTATTTTGCACAATCTTCAGCATTGTCTTACCTTAGCACCAGCATCCTAGTTCCGTCTCACTGCGCCGTCGAAGAAGGGACGGACTTTGCAGCGAGTGATTCAGGTACGCACCTTGTTGCTGTACCTTCGGAGCATAGGTATGGATTTGTGGTTAAGAAGAACCACTATCTCCGTTACATGATCTGATTGCTCGCCCATTTCTACGACTTCCCAGTTTTCGCTATAAAGCTCAGGATTGAGGTGTCAGAGATTTCTCTCAATCCTATTTCTGTGTATGTGAGGGCCAGGGATCAAAATACGCCCCTTCGGTCTAGTGTACTCAAGCAGGTCCTTCTTTTCGACTAGTCGAATGGCGGCGTTTGCCCATGGAGCCTGCGTACTAGACACGAATGATTTGAGCCAGTTACAGGTGAACTCGTTGTCAGGCCTTAATAGTTTGAATCCCTTGAAGGTGGTGAGCTGCTGGAAGAGGGGAGAGGATCCATTGTTATTGACAATAGAGTCATTAACACCCTCCAAGATCCGCAGCTCCATCAGCCTCCATTGGTCCTTTGTTAATCTCTTTTCGGGGCTATTAAAATCGATAATCGCCACCTGAAGGTTGGGAGTGGGGTTGTCCGCCAGCTTAGCTTATTTGCTGCTTTTCCCGACCGGTGGCGATATCGAGTCATCGTTCCTACCTCTTTTGGGGCGGACTCTAGTGGCTTCAGTAAAGGTGGATGGCAAGAGGCTTTCCGCCCTCTTACCGAAGATACCTTTGGAGTTCACTGCACTAGGTGCGTCCTCTGTGGCAGTGGAACCACACGCGGTCGGTTTTGGTTTAGGCTATGAACCGTTGCCCCTACCGATTAAGGCGGACTGCAAGTGGCATTCCTTTCTTACCACGGTTGAATTCCTGCCTTGTCCTCTTGCTGGACCTAGTCGTCGCTCCAGGGCAGACTGAGAGGAGCTTTGGGGTTCAAATCGGCTGCTGGCTTAGGTCTCGCAGCACTGGAAGAGGGGAGTTAGAGGCTTCCCGCCTTCTGCACTGCTGGCCCTTTATCTCTTCTGCCAGGGTTCATCGACCTAGTGTCTTTTTTGGATCCTTTGCTTTTCAGCGTGATGCGCGCTCTATCCAGAGCCTCGCCTTCCCTGTCCGTGTAGGACTTGGGGTCACGCTTCTTCAGCCATTTGTTTAAGCGAATAGCATTTCTCCGCCGGTTACGGAGAGTTGTCCTCTTTTCGTTCCACTTTAGGAAGCCTAGTCTCTGTGCTTGACGGGGCTATCCCCAGACCATGCACACCTGCACTTACTACCGTGGCGAAGCTCAAGGTTGTAGAATTTCCAATACCGGCAGGACTATCATCACTCCGTGAAGCAGAATCAGCCGACCCACTTCCTTGCGAGTAGCAGTGGCTCGTCGCGTTGGAGTGGTTCAGATTATCTGCCTCTACTACCAGGAGCGCCTACTTCCTCAACGGAGGGGTTAACCCAGTCGACGTTGAGGTTGAAGGTGTCTCTGATGTTGGCATAGTACCTGCAGTAGTGGAAGACTCCCTGTGACCGGATAATGAGACGATCCCCTGTCCTGATTGGCGATGGCTTGTCGCGGACTTGGGTGGTCCCATCAGCCCATCAATGCGCTGGTCTGTTACAGGTGTTGTCACCACCAGAGGTAGAATTACCACTGGCGGATTAAATGGTGAGATAAGAACTGCTAAGCGATGAGCCAATTACAATTGGTATGAAGTGAATTTAAAAAAATAAAAAAATTAAGTTTGAATCAAAAAAAATCAAAATTTAACAAAGTAAGTAACTATGATTCTAAACAAAGCCGACCGCCTTGAAGTGATTACCTTTCAATACATATGAGGGAATCTTGTTCGAGTGGCAAACGACAAATTTTAGTTACTGCGCTTTTGCAGACACCCTTCTCGGTTTTTACTTTCCGTCACCTTCCCCGGTAAGGTTTCGATGATTCGTTCAAGTGGCCACTGTTATGATGGAAAATTATCTTCATGTAAAAAGATTAAATCCCCAATTTGGACGTCTTCTGTAGGTGTAAGCCATTTTTGTCGAATTTGTAGATTGTGCAATACCTCGCACTGTCATCGTTTCCAAAATAGCTGTCGGAGATGGACGATTTGCTGATACCTGTCAAGACGATTCGTATTGAATTCCAGCAAAAAAGGTTCGTCGATAGCAGTAGGTGTCGTCGAGTCAACTCTTGAAGATCATTTGGATCTGTGACATTGGAGAAGGCGGCCTGGAATTGATGATGACCTCAATTTCACAGCCTTGGGCAGTAGTTTACATAAGTAAATGGTACTTTGCGACCTTAACAACAGCTTCGAACAATCCAGCAAAGTGAGGAGACCGAGGCAGCGAAAAGACCCATTCTACGTGCTTTTGGGGGATGTTATGTGGAGGACTTGTTCATTGCAAATTCTGAAGTTCTGCTCTAGCACCTCTTCGAGCAAATTCTCATTTTCAGTAAAGGACTCTGAATTAATGTGAAAAGATAATTTAGTTGGAGGCAAGTTACCTGCTATGATCCAACCGATTTAAGTTTTTTGAAGTAATGGGTAATTGTCTCCTTCTCCTAGTTTAATTTGGGCTATGCTTAGCAACGAATAGAAATGAGATGCTCCTGTGAGGGTGTCTATGTGACGTTGAAGGCAGGGTCAACGAGAGCAATGTTTTTGGGACTTTGAGTTCAGTTGTGTTGAAGCAGCTTGTCAGCTGAAGTGGTGATGGATGGTACGACAATTGCTTCGAAATTAGATAACCAGTTAGAATGCCGAGAGTGACCAAAGATGTTTGTTTTCTCGGTGGAGCGAATATTAACGTTGCGATTTCCATGGTTGATTCTGTAAGCGGAATGCCCAGTTGATAGGCAAATTTTTGGGTTATGAAGTTAAATTGTGTTTCACCGTCAAGCATGACGTTGATGATTGGTATTGCTGTTGAATTGATAATTGAGCATGTGCACCACTTGAAATTGCATTACTCAATTGGGGTGATGCGACCATTGCAGTTTGTTGTTGTGACGAAAAATGTAATAATGTGTGATGTGACTTTCCACATGTTTGACAATATTTGGAAGCATTGCTTTTGTGGAATGACCTTGACGCTTGACCTCATTGTATCTTTACTGAAGACTAATTGATGTGAATTTGTCACATTTAAATATATTGTGTTGACCGGAACAAAATTGACAAGAATATGATCCCGATGCCGTTAACGACGATGCTCGAAATCGCTTACTTGGTTTGATGGTTTTTGTATGTTTTTGTTCAAAGATCCAGGTGAATGATTCCGAGATACATCTAACTGTTCCAATGTTTGACACCGCTCTTCAATAAAGTTGGTGAGTTTATTCCAGGTGGAAATAATTACATCTTGCCTCATTGGCGCCAAGGAGAGACAGGTTTCTTTTGGTAGCTGCAGCCTCTTTACTTCATTTTCCCTACAAGCCTGTGTTGTAGTATCCAAATTGGAGAAAAGAATATGAACCAGTAATCCATTAGTAATTTGTTCTTTGTTAGCTATAGTAAGCAACGATTTCATATGTACGTTGATACTATCGGCTATGTCGTGTAGATTTTGAACTGAGCCCTTTTGTGCGCCCTGTAATTGAAAGATTTGATTAATATGCGCTTGGAAGATTTACCGCCTGTTGAAGTAGCGAGCCATTAATCATTCAACTGCCTTTTCGTGATTTTCCGCCAGTAATTCCAACGACTGCAGCGACTTGGATGCAGTGAGGTAACTCCTGAGGAACTGCAGCCTGTCAACTTCCTTTATGTCATTGTTCTGGTGCACTGCCGACTTAAATGAACCCCAGAAATCTAACTATTCGGTGAGACCCCGTGGGAAGGTTGTTAATTTTAGTACTGGCAGGTTGTTCAAATGAGTTTGAGGAGCTACGAATAAAGTATTATTCTGATCGCTTGTAGATATTCTTGGCTTGTGTTTGCTGATGTTACAAAGCAATTTAGATTCAATTTCGTAGCATGTGTCGGCAAATGTATCTTGATCGTTACTGTTTAGTTCTACCTCTTTTAGCTCTTCTAGGCTAGATTGCAAAATCCTGAAAATTTTGTAGTCATTTTCTAACATACCCAGCTTGGTTTTTTACTCGAAAATGTCTGCTATTCAATCCCGTTAGTGAGGTACCCATTTACTATTATTTCCAATTACTTTGCGAAAACAAATGATGCATGCTCGAATTGATTAATTTAGATTAATTTAGTGAAATGACGAATGATGTGTGGGCTGTGGAATTTGCACTGGCGGATTAAATGGTAAGATAAGAACCGCTGAGCGATGAGCGAATTACACTTGATATGAAGTGGAATTAAAAAAATTAAAATATTAAATGATTCTTAAATGATTCTTAACATCCACCTCCACCATCAAGCAATTAATTTGAAAAATGCGAAAGTAAGTGAATATTTCCATAATTTAAGAAATATATTGGATAAATTCGATTCGATAAAGAAAAACCTATAGAATTTTTACCTGATTCCAACGAATCCATTATATTAAAAACCTTTCTAAATGGCATAAGTGCCCATCTCTAGTATTATATATAGTAGAAACATTAAAAATTTGAGAGAAGCATATTACGTTTTAGAGGAGACAGGCATTATTAGACACTATCAAAAACAAGCAAGCAGTTAAAGCATCTTACAAGACAGGACTCACACTATAGAGACGAACAGTATAGGTAATATCGTAGTTACGATACAATAGGAGTTTATTTGGACCATAATGATTCTAAACCCGAACAAATAAATCAAGGCCAACCCAGATACAATTTCAGTTCAAGACAATTTCGAAAAGATGTAAATTTTCAGTCACATTCCCAAAATCAAAATTACCGATTGTCATACTGACTATTGGCAATGACAAAATAAGATGTCTCATTGACACGGGATCAACAACAACTCTTTTAAACTTACATAAATTACCACAATACAAACGACAAAAACTTCAGAACCCTATAACTTTTACCACACTTAGCAGACGAGCATTAATTAACGAAGAAATTATAACTCCATTACCAACAGAATTTAAAGAAAATAATCGTATGAACTGGAAGCTCACTGTATATAGAAACAAACAGTTTGATGGTTGGACTGGTCAAAATCGAGACCTCCTTGCATAAATAAAGAACACGCGAAGACCAAAAGAAATCCGAGAAGCACAGCTACAAGATGAAAAGTTAAAATCAATCATCGAATTCTTCGAAAGTAATGACGAGAACATTACTCAATGGACATCCCGTGGATATCTCCTTAATGATGGAATACTCTACAGATACTCATCCGAATCTGACTCTGATAATGCTCAACTCGTCATACCATCGAAAGAAAGAGAATCTATCCTCTACAATTATCATGATGCTGCCACTGCAGGCCATTATGGCATCGAACGCACCATTGCTCGAATAGCAACAAGATACTATTGGCCTGGAATGAGAAATGACATCACCAAACATATCGCTAACTGCCTCGCTTGTCTCAAGTACAAACCAAGCAATATGAAACCAACTGGGCTACTTTAAACAGTCTCCAGTAATCAACGATTCGAAGTGCTTTCAGTCGACCTATTTGCTCCTTTGCCTGCAACTAAAGACGGATACCAGTGGATTCTCATCGCTGAAGATCTTGCAATCGAGGCAACGGCTGAAAAGTGGGCCTCAGTATATCTCTGTAAAAAAAAAATGCAACAACTGACTCACTGTCTTGGGATACAGCAATCCCTTACTCCGGTCTATCATCCCGAATCAAATCCATCTTCCATCAATACGATTTGCAATCAACACAGTAAAATGCCAAAGTACTGGCTACAGCATCATATCTTACGTTTCGAGCTTCGTACCCTTGACGATACCACTCACGACCTACGGAGCATCACACTTTCTGAAAACTTCATCCCACAGATTACGCCTACACTATTTAACTATCTGATACCATGAAGAACGTCAAAGAAACTGCAGAGAAGACACAAGATTACAACAAATCTTACGCCGATAAAAAGAGACGATCAAGACCTTCATTTAAAATAGGTGATCAAGTACTAGTAACCACCCATTTTCTTAGCAAAGCTTCCAAAAACCAAACTTCGAAGTTCATGCCGAGAAGAGATGGTCCGTTGGTTATTATCAAGCAAATTGGTTCATGCCGAGAAGAGACGGTCCGTACGTTATTATCAAGCAAATTGGTTTAACGGCATACCAAGTTGCCTCCAAAGATGACCTCACGGTTCCCTATCATTCGTCAGCAATCACCAAGTACAAAAATTCATCATCGAGGCTAGATCAGAAATCTTTGAGGAAAGAGATATTAAACTTTCGTCTCTTTCCTGTTGTAAATTGCTTCTCGTCTGTGAATACGTGTGACCTTTGGCAAAAACCTTTGGGGCTTGTCTAATCTACTCTCAATTAGCCAGCGCACACTATAGTGATTATTCCGGTATCATACCGAGTTTGTGGGAGAGCGAGACAAAGTGTACAGAATGAAGTGGAGTATAATTCATTCCGACATGGACGCGGTTCAACATCGGAATGAAACCAATACATACATAAGTTGGAATTTCCGTGGTGGGAAAAATTACTAGACATACCACTACATCCATAATTGGTTGATGTATGCACAAATTTTACAGCGGAATGATTAGTCCAGTCTGCGCTTGAAGGAAAAGTTATTCCGGTATGATACCGGAATGAGATTACTCCAGTATGCGCTGGCCCAATAGATGTCAGCACTCAAAAATGAATTTGGCTGAATGTAACCCCTTATAAGCTATGGTGGAACATTAAATTTTGATAGCTTTTTGACAAAAATTGTTACAGCCAATGGTTGGCAACAACAATTTGTTAGTGGTGAAGCGAGTACGTTTACGGATGTGCTCACATAGAACGGAAGCATTCAACTTAGCTTACATTCCCATATTAAGAATTAAGTAGGTACATGAATTATTATTCATTGATTTGGTCTGTTCCCTTACGTTCTGCACTAAAAATCGTAGATTCTCAAAGAGAGAGGTAAAAATACGAACGCTTGACACAACGAATGCTAGCTATTCTGAAACGTCTACAGCAAAAACACTTCAAAATAACTAAAATCTGAAAAAAGAACAATATGTATTGCAAATCAGTTTGACAAATTGTACACCACATACTAACAGAAATTTTGTGGGGTAAAAAGTCGTAAGTTTTGTACTGAGCGAAAATGTTTTACCCTGTTTTGTTCTTTCCCTTTTAAGACTTTCTTTTGTAGGGGAAGGAATTAGTTAAGGAATCTAACGTCCGAATTCCTACGATTTTTCGAGTAAGGGAACGTGTAAAAAATACATAAAAATATAGACAATTTGCGCATACACTAGAGATTTTATATTAGGTAAGCTAAGCTACTCAACAACTGATATATTAGTCGATAAAACAATACCGGATGCTGCCCTGATAATCGCATTAACTTCAAGTGGTAACATATTACAAGAATTAGTTGTTTAAACACACTACTTGAAATTGACATATGTACATAGATCTTCAAATAGAATACATAGTTCTGTTTTAAAGAAATTAAAAACTATGCTCTAGATAAGGCTTATTCAATAAGCAAAATACTGTATGTACTTATATATTTGTAAGGTTTAACTTAAAGGGAAATTACAGCACCCTAAATATACATACATACGTACGTACTAATTGAATAAATAGTCCCACTGAAAAAATACCAATCAATCGAGGATAAATGAAATATTTTCGAATGGCAATATACACGCAGAAACTTAAACTCGATAGAAAAGAACATTCATTATAGAAATATACATACATATGTATGTAAGTATATGCCGAAATGTAACAACTATTGTGGTTCTATAATCAGATAAAAGGTAGTTTTTCGGAAATTTAAATTAACATTAATGCAAATTTTAAAAGGCAGATAGATATACTCCTTACCCTTTTAAAGAACCTATTATTATAATTCATCCACAATCTTTGGCAATTGTTGTTTGCGAAATTTCTATATATTAAAGCAATTATACGTTTTTCAAAAAAATTTCAAGAATTTTATATTTTAATATGCAATAATAATTGTTTCAACCTGTTCGCAATTGGCTGAATAGCATTGTAGTAATCTTTTTGTTTTTGTGTTCATTATTTTTCAAAAGAATAAACTATCTGAAAACATATATGTACATATGTACATATTTTAATTTTTATATTTTCGCTCAACCGACGAAATTCAAATTTTTCTCGTTTTTTACTAAAGAATACAAATTTAAATATATGTAATATCTAGTGAACGGCCCCAAAATACTTTCCAGCTCCTTCCATAAATTCAAAAATCGGCTGTCATCGCCCGTCAAATTACTAGTTGTTGTTGTGATTTAAGGTGAAATCGACCGATTTGTTGTTGTGATTTAGGGGTGAATTCACCAAGTCAAACAAATGTGCGTGAAAATGTAACAATATGGGTGAAAATAGCTTGTAGGCAACTGGAAAAAGCCGGGAAAGTGTAATATCTCTTTGTTCAATGATTTTTGGGCTAGATGAAGAACTAGTAATGCCTCTTCGCCGATGAGGGCGACCAGCACGGTCAACCACACATTCTATCGCATCATCAAGACGATCTCAGCGCCAGAGGGGGAGACTGTAACACCACCATCTTTAATTTATATTTTTATTATTAATTCATTCACATGAAATACATTTTCACTATCAATTGATTTAGAATATTTATCATATTTATCATATTAATATTCATAAACTAATTCTGTAACATTATCACAGAGTGCGCGCTTGAACTTTTATTAAGCTGAATGCGCACAAAAAGTTTTAAATTATCTTAAAGCGCCATTACACAAAACAGCTGTAAGAGCTTTTGAATGTAAAAGGTACTCTTACACCCATATAAAAGCAGCCCTACTAATCGATGAAAATCACTTACGTTTGGTATTTCGCTGTGCGCCGGTTCCGCTACCGATCCCTCAGAAAAGTGTTTAGCCATTGTAAGTTTACAGCGTCGCTTCCGCCTCGCATAAACAAAGAGTGATTCAATACTTATTCAATATTGCCATTAATTTTATTATTCTTTTTCGAAGTATTAAAGATTGCTTATTCGTTTTTCTTAGTACTAAACAAATTCTTTTATTTCAAATTCTTTGTTGTTATTCGTTTTTCCTTTGTTCGTCTGCCTGCTCACCGTTTACTTCGATCTCCGGACTGTATAAGCGCGGCAGAGAGAAAAACAAAGCTGCGTTGCTGTCGACCATCACGTCACATCACTATTACAAAGTGTTACGCCCAGACGGATGGTTCGTCTGAGGAAGAAAAGGTGACCTTCTGTAACAAGTTGGGAACCGTTTATAATGCAACATCCAACGGCGGCATTGTCATTAGGATGGGGGACCTGAATGCCAAGGTAGGCAACAACAACGAAGGGCTCAAACATGTTATGGGACAGCACGGACTAGTTAACCGCAATGACAAAATCGAAAGATTTGTTGACTTTTGCAGCGCAAATCGTCTTGTCATAGGTGGCACCTCGTTTGAGCACAAAGGCCGCCATCAAATCAGTTGGATGTCAACTTCAACCAAATTGACCATTTTGCCATAGGTTCGAAGATCTTACGACGCAAGAAAACCTAGGTTCAACTTAGACCGACTGAGAGATCCCATAGTGTGCTAAGAACTAAGGGACCACCTCTCACATGGAGTGTAAACAATCAGCAGCTCACATCCAAGACCATTGGTATGTAGTGAAAACTGTTTTCACATCAGGTGCTGAAAGGATTGTAGGTCGATCGCAGAGAAGTCATAGGGCGTGGCTTTCCTCGGACAATAACAGCTAAGAGCAACTCCAGTCGCAGGGAGGAACGAGCTAGAGTCCCCATATCGCATGAAGATGAAAGAAGTGCAGCGTAGCGTGCGATGGGAAAAGCGCAATTACATCAATGCCAAAGAGCTTATAAGTGTCCGAAGTTGCTCATGTTGGATGAAGACCAACTCAAGAGATGGAAGGAGCATTTTGATTCGGTTCTGAATCGAGAATTCGCCAGGAATATTTTTAGATTTTAGATTTAGATTTATTTCAAATAAAATCGAATACATTTGGTGACATTTTGTATTTTTTATACTTTACGTACTAAAATAGTGTCAAATGCCACTTCAATGGGCTTTGTAAACAGTTTAATGGTTGGTGGGGTGACACTTAAATTTTAATACACACATTTGAAAGAAAAAAGATAATATTAATACATTCAAAAATTACAATTCAAATGTTTTACACATTCCTTGAACTTTCCAGGAATAGTTAAAGATCTGATTGATTGGGGAAGTTTATTAAAAATGCGGCACGATGAAACCAAATAAAAATTACGAAAGGCAGTGGTGCGGGAAAACGGTACAGATACAATGTTCGAAAAATTTCTTCGTAAATTATAATTAGAATTTAATCTAAATTTCCGATTTCCCGATGTGATAAAAAAAAATTTTTTTTACGCACTTAAGTCAGACAGAAGTGTCCGTAGAAAGAAATTTCCGAATCCGCACCACAACCCCCAGTAAGGATGAGATTATTACCTTGATTACTGAAAAGTAATAAGGCGGTACAACTTGGCGACATACCCGTGGAGGTTTTACGAGCTGTGCTTACTGCGACGGCAGAGCTGGTGTTCCGACTTGTCGAGAGAACATGGGAAGCTGAGAGTTTTCCAGATGAGTGGAAGAAAGGAGTGATCGTCAAGCTTCCTAAAACTGACAATCTATTGCAGTGCAAAAACTGGAGGGGTAACTGAGTTCTGGCTGCTGTGGCCAAGATAATAGCTAGAATCATCGTGGAGCGAATCAAAGTATACCTTGAAGACACACTCAATGTCGAACAAGCAGGTTTCTGCTTTGGATCCTCCTGTGTCGACCACATCAACACCCTGCGGATCATTATCGAGCAATGTGTTGAATATCGATCGCCACTTCAACAGCTATTCATCGATTTTGAAGTCCTTTGATTGTGTCAATCGGGAATTTTTTTGGCGTGCCTTGCGCAGGAGAGCCATTTCTGATAAATTAATGATGGGTTCATATGTAACGTTTTGCACAGAAGAAGACTGAGACCTTCACCAAATGACAGCACATGTGGAGAGGGAAGCAGACGTCATGGAGCTGAAAATTAACAAGGCAAAAACAAAAATGATCAGCCAAGAACCGAACTCATCTACTCATATATGCATTCCAATTGGAAGTAGTGTCTTAACAGATGGCGGAACCGAACTGGATACAACCAGCCGAACAGGCAAAGCAAAATCTGGGTTTGGGATGCTATGCACAGTTTGGCATAGCAATGCGATCCGTGCTACTATATATGTAGATGTGGTACCTGGAGGGTGACCGCCACTATCACGAGAAAGCTGAAAACGTTCGTAAATATGTAGGTGCCTACGATACATCTTTAGGATTTTCTGGCCAAACCGAATCTCTAACGAACAATTCTATCAGAGAACGGGCCATAAACTTATAGGCACAACAATACGACGGCGAAAGTGGCAGTGAATTGGACATATTCTCCGAAAGGGGGACAGGTCCATAGCTAATCACGCGTGGATGGCAGGATACGCGGCGGTCGTAGGAGTACGTGGCGTACAACAGTTGAGAAGGAAGCACGGCAACTAGAAAAGAGTTAAAGAGAACTGAGACATATTTCCAGAAACCGCACATGATGGCGCGTAGGCATTGTCGAGGCCCTAGGACCCACAAGGAGATATAGGACTTAAGCAGGAATTCCCTCTTCACAAATAAAAAAAAAAAAATTGGAATTGATTTTTTAAACTATGTAATTGCCAAAATGCGTATGTTTCCATCTGTTTTCCAACCAATTTAGTTGAAAATAATTACGATGCGAAGATAATTAAAAAAAAAAATATATATACTTGGCACAATAGGTCGATGGGACCCAGGGCCTAGCTTCTCACAACCATTCGTGTTGTGCGTGTTATACTCTTTACACGAGTGGAATGAGCCCACTGTTTAATGCCGTGTCCGAAGGGCAGTTTGTGATTTGAGAAGCTTGCTCAGGACAATTGTACTCTCGGATGTTTGTCAGACGCTTGCGAGAGGTGGGGCCGTGAAAAACTTTTTAGGTGTTCCCCGACTGGGACTCGATCTCCAACCCCTTGCTCCATAGTCCAACGCACTAACCACTGAGCCACGGCGCCCACATCACCACATCAACATCTCCCGATAGGATGATTAATTTTGCGCCACTTTGTAGTACTATGGTGCAAATTTCATGACAATGTATATTCTCACGGGCCGTTCGGTCTAAAGCCGCAGTTCTTTGGACTTTGTTAATACGTTTGATGTTGTATTTTCTTCTTAACGCCGCCCACCAGACCAGCGATCCATAGGAAAGAATAGGACTTACCAAAGCGGTGTGCATCCACAAAACCATCTTCCGGCGAAATCCCCACTTCTTGCCGAACCGTAGAAGGCCCCAAAGGCTTTGTTCACTCGCAGCTGAATGTTGAGTTTCTAGCTAAGGCACTTGGCACTTGGTGGTGATGTGAAAGTCGGTATTTTGGTGTTATTGGCAAAAGCCTGAGTTCTGTCTAGCTTGGGTTGACGTTGAGACCACATCCAGTGGCCGATTTGCTACTCAAAGCACCTTCCATAATCTCATTGATCATTGAAGGAAACACTCTTGAAACCATTATTACCACATCATCCGCATATGCGACGACTTGACTTCCTCTCAATCAAATCAACACTGGATTTTGTTAATTACCATAAGCAATAGAATAGAAGATATGACTACTCAGGGACACGTGGTATAGGAAAATACAGATTTTATAAATAGATACTAGCCATAGGACCACCTGATCCAGTGTTTTCTGCAGCAAGACCGGAAGTATGCCGTCAGGCCAAGTCGATTTATAAGGAGAGAAGCTGTTGATAGCCGAGGAAGTGTTAACTTCTGTAATTATTGTCTGAATGTCATTCCAGAGTAAGGACAGCACAGCCTGAAAAATCAGTGTAGGAGCAATCATGTTAGCACACCTAGGAAAGTATGTTTGCATAACGCCCAGAGACTCCAGACGAGTTCGTTTCTGTCCCATCAGAGCTTCTAGCAGAGTCCTTAATAATCTCAATGGACTGACAGTAGTTCATCCAGACCGAGGATTTGACTCTTTAAATGGATTTTTGTTATAATCTTTAAGACATTCAGTATACATATGTGGTCGCCAAAACTAGTGATTCTGTTAAGAAATCGCGGGACGCGAAACCTTAAGAGCAGGACCCATGGCCTTTTCTAGGGGCCTAATTTTGACCTCAAGTTCCTTAACCGATTCGATTTTGTTCTAGTAAATTCTCAATGGCTTAGAAGCCATTAGAAGATGGTATTGTTTCACATTTTATTGGAAATAGATGAGTGGAACATGAAACTCGCAATTGAAAAACCGACCCTTTTGAGTTTGTGCTCTTTTTTTTGGTTTTTCGTACACTAATTACTAAATTAAGATGAACCGATTTATATCGTACACACATACATAAATATGTATGTACAAATGTATGTTTTGTCATTTTCATGCACTTTTTTCTATTTCCGTTATTGACTGTTTTTCCCAAACTGGAAAAGGATAAATTATATGGTAGTACCTGCCGTTGGTGGCTTTCCTACGGGTCATTTATTATATTTTTTTAGTTTGATTTCGTTAATTGAATTTTTCGCATTACATTGCATTACATTGCTCGTCGTCGTAATTCTAATTAATGAAACATACTATGAAATGCCCAGCATAGGAAATTTCGAGTGCGCTGTATATTAGACATTACTTTTCGGAACCTTCAATACGATGTGTTTTGAACGTTTTCAGGTCTGTCATCCACCATGTAAATATTGGTATACCCCTAGGCTACTTTCGCTCTCAGACTTACATTTTTGCTCTTCGGTCGTAGACCTGGAGCGGTGTTATATGTTCAGCTCAGTAAATTCCGACCTTGACAACATAATACAATGTTAAATAAACAACATGCTGTCTTCTGTCCCTTAAGCGTACCCTAATCCTCTATCCAAAAACTCTTTTTGCTAGGTAGAATTCTAAATCAAAAGACGATAAGACTATTAGGAACCAGGAGCATTGGCGTGACTCTCTCGAACATCGGAGAAATATTTCCTGTCTTAGTGCCTGGCTACATTGTCATTGGAATAAACGTCATGTCGGCTGAGATAGGTAGATTTTACGTAAGTTAAAAAGAGATGGGCTGAGAACAAATCAAATGCGCTATGAATTCATTTCAGAAGATAAATCACGACCGAAGAAACAATGTTCTTTTCTCAAAACGTTTCAATTTAGACATATTTTTTAATTTTTTTCCGACCGTCGGAGGGTAAACATCGTACGGACGACTCAAAAATGTACATGGCTGTGGAGGTAGAGGTAGGTTCCGTTTTCAAAATGTTTCCCTCCATATATTTTCCTCATTTTTCGCTGATTGTCGGAGAGTCAACATCATGCGGAAGACGGAAAATATGTTTTGTTGTTGTTGTTTGGACATCTGATGCTAATGAGATGTCTGATTTCTTTTGATACGCAAAGCGAAGAATTCGATTGAATTTATGAATATGATAATGTAGCCAGGCTCATTTGTGGTGGCTGAGGTGGATTGTTCTGTAGCATGAAGAACCTCAGCTTGTAGCTTTTCATCTCGACGTTGGCATCCATTCTCTGCAGGTGGTATTGTTTACTGCTCCGTGGCATGAAGAATGTTTTTCGTACTTAACCTTTAATCAACAACTCGGTCTTGATCTCGATTAAAGGTAAACCGGAGTGACAATGCACACAAGCCTGGCTATGTTTGACGGTAGAAAATGGCTAAATACACACACTTCGTTGAACCCACTTCAAATGCTTGCTCTTTGACTACTTGCCAACAAGCTCATCCAGTAACATGGGGTTACCCAGATGCTGGTGAAGATCGCTCGACTTGAGAAAGTTGCCGAGGTTTTGCACCTTGGTAGAATATGGTATGAGCAAATCTACTTCAGTCTTGTATATTTGTCACTTCCATAATATTCGCGATTTGACTCCGCAACAGAGGACCAAATCTAGATTACAACTCCATCTACGTTTGATTTGATTTGATTTGATGCCGGCTCCACCGGCACTTTATTGAGCTTAATTCAAGCTATACTTAAACAATCTAAACTTAGAAACTAAACTTACAAACTATCAAGAGAAGAAAAAGAGGTGGTAGGGTTAGAAGAGGAGAGATGTGGGACAGTGGTTAGGCGGAATTGGAGCGACGATGAAGGATATTCCGAAGGGTGGCTCTGCTATAGTGAAAGTCAAAGTCCATATTGTTAGCCGAACGAAACATTCTAGGGAGAGGTGCATTATAACCATAATTGGTGCGGTGAGTTCTGAATCGGAAAAGGGGAGTAGACCTAAGGCACTGGGAGTTGGTATTAAATGAGACCGATGCTAGAAGCGATGGGGAATCGATGTGACCAGATATTAAATGATGTAGGAATAGAAGGTCGAGGGACTGTAGATTAATCAGTTTCAGGCGTTCAGAATAGGGAGGCAAATTGAAACTTTCAACCCAGGGAAGACCGGGGAGGTCGAAACGTATAATCCTGCATTGGACAGCTTCAATACGTCGGACGTGGACAGCATAATGAGGGGACCAATCTTGGCTGGCATATTCGAGGATGGGTCTGACGAAGGTGATGTAGAGTGATTTGGTGACGTAGGGGTCTGGAAATTTCTTAGACCAGCGTTTCACAAAGCCAAGCGCAGAGTTAGCTCTACATATAATGTTGTCAATATGTGAACGGAAATTAAGCTCCCTGTCGCAGATAACACCTAAGTCGCGCAAAGATGAGACTGAAGGGACAGGTTCGTTGCATAGAAGGTAATTCCTATGGTGTGGTGGAAGGCGTTTACGGGAGTACGTCATGTATTGACATTTGCTGGTATTAAGTTCGAGATGATTTTTTTGACACCAGATAAAAAATCTGTTTAGGTCGTCTTGGAGAAAGCGAGAGTCCGTGGTGGAAGATATGAATTTGAAGATTTTCATGTCATCGGCATAGATGAAAAGATAGGAGTCTTTGATAATGCATTCGACATCTTTAGTGGTAAGGACAAACATTAAGGGACCCAGGTGACTGCCTTGAGGGACGCCTGATGTAGCCGTATAGGGGTTAGAGACAGAGGACCTAAATATAACCTCGTACTGCCAATTTTCGAGGTATGATTGGATCCATCTGATAATACCTGGTGGAAAACCGAGAGCTTTCAGCTTCAGAATTATAATTGGGTGAGAGATTTTATCAAAAGCTTTACTGAAGTCAGTAGCTATTACATCAATTTCGCAACCATCTTCAAATCCACACAGCGCCTGAGAAACAAATTCTGTTAGGTTGGTGGTTGTCGATCTACCTTTGAGGAAACCGTATTGCTTAGTAGAGAATAACGATTTACAATGAAAAGACATTGTATCGTATACAATGCTCTCAAAGAGTTTAGGTATGGATGACATTTTGGTTATAGGTCGATAGTTGATTACATCGTTTTTTGGGCCTTTCTTATGAATGGGTATGATAAATAATATTTTTCCAGGCCGAGGAAAATATTCTTGAGAAATGGACATGAGAAAGATTGAGGTCAAGGGTTTCGCCAAGTGTGCCACACATTTTTTTAAGACAATAGCGGGCAAACCGTCGGGACTGGGGCAGTAGTCATCCTTAAGATTGTTAATCTTCTCCGTGACAAGTTGCGAAGTGATATTGACCGAGACTAAGGATGTTTGAGCGCAGTTATCCATGTAAGAGTAGTAGTCAAGGTCAGGTTCGGGGGTGTGGTCAGTAAACGACTGGCTAGAAAAGTGAACAAATAGGTTTGCAACAGTTTTAGGGTCCGACGAGGAGGTGTTGGCGAGTTTGAGGGTAGATGGATAGCTATCAGATTTACGTTTCGCATTTATGAAATGATAAAAACGCTTAGGGTCAGAAATTAGATTTGATTGCATACGGGCAATGTAATCATGGTAAAGAACCTCACCTGTTCAGCGAAGTGTGTATATGTGTGCTGCTAAAGGGAGTAGTCAGAGTCAGAGCGAGATTTAAGTTATGCCCTCCAAAGTTTGTTCCTCTTATTACGAAGCCCGCGCAGTTGTTTATTATACCACGGTGGGGACGAAGAATAATTTTTTTTGGGCGAATACCGAACAGTTTGCAGAAGGCAATCGAAGATTAGAGAATAGAACGATGCAAGAGCAATATCCACAGAAATCCCTCTGTAGTTAAAGATGGCGTTGCTGAGCAAGTTGTTGAGCTCGGCAAAATTTAAAGCTGTATGAAGCCTGAGAATCAGAATTCGAATTTAAGTCGCCATATGCAAACATGGTAGCGGTCGAGAGTAGAGAGAAGATGGTTGCTTGCCGTAACAATGCAATTTTTTAGTCTAGGTTTAGTTGTCTATCAAGGCTATTAGTTATGCCACTGATTTGATGTAGACCAGAGTTGGAGAGACAATCTATGAAAAGGATTTCTTTGTTTGAGATTGCACTTGAAAGAATGAAATGGGACTCATCCTCAGACTGAACTCATTGAAGATGAGGAAGATTAAAATCACAATGACATCATCGCAGGGGTCCGTAACATCAAAGAGAGAGTCTATAGCCTTGAATAGGCTACGTTTGAGCATGGTAATTTTAGCGCAGATGAACTCAAATTCAGCGGTATGTGATGTTTTATAAAGTTCGGAGTCGTAACGGTTGTGTATAGCTAGGAGAACACCGCGACCAGAAGATTCATCGAGTTTTCAAGAACATCATCGCGGAAGACGTTAAAATCAGAGATAAAGAACTCGTTACACTTAAAGGCTTGGGAAAGATTTGTTTCAGTGAGCGCGAAAATATCGTAGGGAAGCGTTTGAGAGTTAAGGAAGACAGTGGAGAATTTGGTACGCAGTCCGCGTACATTCTGGTAATAAATGGATAAATGATTAATGTTAAGATTGGAAAAGCGTGGGGTATGCTGGCAAGAGGGTTAGGAACGAAAGTAATTTTTGTAATTAGTACGCGTTTTTTGTAGATGGGAGATCCGTTTGGAATCAACGTGGGAAGCATAGGTAGAGAGATCGTTTGCTACACTACTGGGCGGGATATCAAAACTTCCGTGATAACGGACGAAAATTTGTTTCAGCTCATCAGGGTCAGTTGGGAGGCCTTCTTGATATAGCGAGACCATGACGTTGGTTTTGGTGATGCCATCTATACAAACGGTGTCATCTTTGTTGTGAAGGTAGGCTAAATAAAGCCGCACATTATCGTAAATCTTACGATCGCGCAACCGAGAAAGAACATAACGTCCATCTTCGCCTGACTCAGTAAGCTGTTTTGTGAGTTTGGTAGTAGGCGGGAGCAGGGGATCTAAGAAAGAAGGTGGTGCTGTAATTGGGTTAATGCTATTCGAGGAGCGAGAGAGGGCGGAGGAAGTAAGCGCTTGAGGAGGCGAGGGGGAGGCAGCAGAATGAAGGCAGGCAGGATTAAGAATATGGGAGTAGCAGGTCTTATGGAAGGTGGAGTTTTGTTTGTAGAAGGAGCAGAGGTAGGCTGCAGATCAAAGGAAACGCGATGTTTCGCTGTGGGGCGGGAGGTCTAGTAATAGTAGATTGATGGGGAAGAGTATGTATTGGATTTGTAGAGAATTTAGTGATTTTATTGCGGAAAAGAGAAGGAGAATTAGGCTGAGGAGTGAGGTTGGGAATGGATTTCATATTAAAACTCCAATTCGGATCTAGTTTAGATTGACGAAGAGAGTGGAAATTAAATGTAAAGTTACGGGCTGTGACATTTTCCAATTTGGTGTTAAAAGACGATAGTTTTCTAGAGTAACTATTCTTACGCTTAACCTGCTTATTACTAGTCCTCGGAGCCCATCTCTTTGTTTTTTTTTTTTAAATGCATTTTTATTTATTAATTCATTAACTCTTACATGCTAGAGAAAATTGCTTAAAACTAGCTTAACTAACTTAAATATGTTATACATACTAACTTACTGTACTGGCGGGCGCTCTAAGCTAAACTCAATTCTTAACCTATGTCTTTCGACGTAACCTAACTCAATAATTAATTATTAATTCGTGTTTTTTTTTTTTAATTACTTTTATTTTAATCCTAACAAAAAAAATTTTTGTTTCTAAAAATCTTTGTGAATGTACTTTTTTTTATTGTTTTTATATAAAACCTTATTCTACCTTAAAGTAAACCTTAAAACCTACTTATGCTAAAAACGTAATTAAATACGCTCTTTTTTTTTTTTTGTTAGTCGACTGCTGTGTGGCTATAAATGTATAAATAAAACTTATGACTACAAGACCTACAACAACCTTTTCAAGCCGACTGCTGTGTGGCTATAAATATATAAATAAAACTTATGACTACAATACCTACAACTACCTTAGAACTATATAAGCCGGCCAGGCTAAATATAAAAAAAATAAATAAAAAGGCCAGCTTGCCCCACAAGGGCTAGCCAGGATTAAGAGGGATCGAAGAGGGAAAGCCACCAAAACTTTTGGTGCTGTCGTTTTACATCATTAACATCTCGTCCCGATACTGACCTACAGAATCGGAGACGATCCTCAGTTGTCTGTGCTACGCCTCGGTCGTAGTTGAGTCGCCTATCCACAGCTTTTCTGGCGACGTGGTAGATTAACGGCGTACCCGTTCTTTCTTGGACTAGACCTTGTGTATCGAAATAGAGGAACGCCTCTGGGGGGACAAAGCCGTTAAGGCGCACTCTCTCGTGGTATCTATCATTGGGGTAGTAAGCCCCAAAGATCAGGCCGAGTTCATTGCTCGAATCAACTTCAGCAGGAAATTCTCCACTCTGATCAGATTTGCCCTGTTATAAAGGACCTCATTGGAGTAGAATTTTTTGTACTCGGACTCTGGTGTTCTGTATAATTGAAGGCAAGCCCGAAGACAAGCCCTCTCAAACACCCAAATCCTTTCCATCAAGCTTGCTCCCACGTTGAACCACACCGGACAGTCATAGGTGAGCATTGGCCTCATTAGGGCCGTGTAGCAGATTACCTTCACCCTCGCATCGAGTTGGCTGCTATAAAACATTCTCTTTGTAAGGGCAAAAGCAGCTCGGGCTCTGGCCAAAGAAGCATCTATGTGTTTGTTAAAATATAGATACTGGTCTAGCCAGATCCCAAGGTACCTGACTACACTTCTAGTCGCCAATGGGCGTCCGTTAGGTCCCACGATAGAAAACTTTCGCCAATTTTTTCTGGTGTCCCTTGAGGCCCCAGATAACGGCGTTCTGACCAGGATGGTTTCCGATTTCTGGAAGTTGATCTTTAACTTCCAGTCATCGCAATATCGCTGGATATTGTCGAAGTCACGTTGCAAGAGAGTTGCAATGACCTCGACCTTAGGACCTGACCTGTACGCAATTAAGTCGTCTGCGTACGATAGGTCAAGAGAACCTATCAAATCACTTGTGTAAATGTTGAACAGGATAGGCGAATTAACCGCACCCTGTTGCAGACCGTTTTTAATTTGAAACGTGCCAGCAGAAGTCACGTTGCCATTTTTCACAACGAACTCTCTACTGGTGAGCATATTACAGATAATGTACAGTAGTGGTTTGCTGATACCCAGCCTGCTCAACTTGTAGAAGAGTCCCTCCAGCCATACGGTATCGAAGGCTTTCTCCAAGTCAACCAGGCAGGCACCCGTGCATTGATTCTTGCTTTTATTCCATTGGACGTCCGACACCAGTTAAGACGCGGCATGTAGGGTATCATGCCCCGCCTTGAAACCGAATTGGGTCGGTATAGTGCGTCGATTGTCGCGTTGTGGAATATGTCTACGTTGTCAGTATTTTGATACCGAGTTATCGGACTGTCCATCGTTCGTTTGATTGTCTCATCCAATCGTTTCAGATATCTGTCAATCTCCTCGTTTGACAGGTTCCTATTGGACGGTGGGTAGAGCGAGTTCGAGGAGAGTGCTCTAGTCATTACTCGGGAGAAGCGAGTCCAGCGCGTCCTACTGTAGTTGTAGGTGTGCGTTTGAACAAACTTTTCCAGTTCCGCAATCTCATTGGGAATGGTTATTTCGGCACTAAGTCCACAATGGTCACTGTCGTACACAAAAGTGTGCAAACAGTTCATCGTTTGTCGGTCCGTGTCGGTCAGTTGTAGCCGTACGTCGAACAGCATAAGATCCAGATAAGAGCCGCTTCTGGGAAGGGACGGAATGTCCGATGCTTTCACATCGAGTCTAAACTCGTCATTGTGCTGACCCCACCAATTAAATAGTAGGTTCATTCTAGGATTTGGTGTGTTATTTCCCCAATCCCTATGCTTCGCGTTTAAATCTCCGGCCATGAGATAGTAATTCTCCTCCGACTCCAGCCTTAGGCATCGGAAAAGTGATTCGAGCTCTGAAATAAATAAAGAAGGTTGAGTAGCTTCAGGTGCATAGACCGAGACCACGTACATCTTCTTTCCACTATGGAGAGGGATGCACACGATGCACGCTTCCAGCACCTGGAACCTTCGCACTTCACCACTGAATACTGTCTTGTAACGTAGCTCTTTACGTACGAAGATCGCGACACCACCTCTTTGGGTGGAGTTGGGCCGGTCTCTTCTTATTATATTATATTTATTTTTCCTTAATTTATGTCTCTGAGTTAGCTTAGTTTCGCTAATCAGAAGCAAAAAAAGCAAAAGGATTTTCATCGTCTAACAACTTAAAAAGTGAGTTTTTACGTTCTATCCTAATCAGTGAATTCACATTCACCGCAAGGATCTTTAAGGGAGTCTCCGCCGTGGTACCCATTACGACTGGAGGTGCGCTTGGCCTGGCAGAAGCCCTTGAATTGAGAGCAAGATAGCCATCAGATCAGTTTGCGCCTCAGGTGCTTTAGGCACTGACGCTTTTGGAGCAGCCTTTGGCAGTTGTTTTTGGGTCTTGCCTTGACCCTACGCCATTTGGGCGTAGGTTAATTGGGGTGTGACGGCTTGGAAGATTAGAGCGGGACCAGGTGGACGTTTCATCTCGATCTTCTGCTGACGAACCAGATTTACTTTTCTTATGAACTGGAACTTAGGGCAACCCCGATAGTTAGCGGTGTGCCCCGTGTTCCTGCATAGAGCACACGAGAGTTGCTCCTTGTCAGCCGCCCTATCCTTACCTAGGGGGCAATCTTCTGCCTTGTGGTCTTTACTGCACTTGACACATCGAGGCTGCATGTCGCAGTTCGACGCAGTTCGACCTCTGGCAGCGAACGCATTGTAAGATGCTTTCGCTCCTTCTTAATTTATCCCACCGTACAACCTGGTGTTCGAGGACTTTACTGCCTCTTAGACCATCCAGTTTGCTGCTGGGAGACAGCTGAACAAGGAAGAACGGCAACTTCCGGTTCTCCCTCTTCGCCTTTGCCGTGATAAAAGGCTTGACCCCTACGAAATCGAGGGCGTCGCACTTTTTATCTTTCAGCAACTTAAGGATCTCCTCCGGCTCGGTAGACGGTTCCAACTCCTTCAAAAGCACCGTTTGGAGCTTTTCCCCTTTCGGGGTGAAGGAGAAGAACTCCGTCGTCGAGTCCCTCAACAAGTTTTTAATCTTGCGATAACCGTCTAAATTCTCGCATTGAATTGCGTGCCTATCGCTAGAAAATCTTATAATGGTAAATCTATTGCCTATGGCCGACTTACATAGATCCTTGGTCTCTTTAACCTCCAATTTGTAGGTGTTGATTGTTGTCTTCTGTTGCTGTTATTGATGCTGTTGTGTCTGCTGCTGCTGTTGTTGAAGTGACTGCTGCTGTTGTCTCTGCTGCTGCTGCTGCTGCTGCTGCTGTTGCTTTGGCAGCTGTTGCTTTGGCAGCTGTTGCTTTGGCAGCTGTTGCTTTTGCTGCTGAGCTTGTTGTGGGGTCTTTTGTTGTTGCTACTTGGTTTGCTGCAGCTGTTGCCCTTGTTGTTGTTGTTGTTCTTCCAGATGCTGGCGTTGCAGCTGTTCTTCGTGTTCTCTTTGTCTCATGGCCATCTGTTTAGCTTCCCCACCGTCGGAGACGTATGGCTAACTTTCTTCATCGTCGGTTGATTCTAGCTGCTTTTGTGTTGTCGTTGGCGCGAACTGATTCAAAACTACTTTGAACGATTGTTTGAGGACCTTGAGCATCGAATTCGTGGAATCACTATGGCATTTAATCGCGAGCATCACATGCGAGAGTGAGATTTCTTTGCACTCATCACAGAAAAAGAGGAAATTTTTAGAAAATTCTTTAATGTGAGTTACAGATTTTTTGTTCAAACCGATACAAAGGGGGTGGTATGATTTCCCACATAAGTAGGCCATTGCAGTCAAGCAAAATAGCGTTATCGTTCATGACGCAATTATTATTGGCACACGATTTTTCCATTATTACTTATATAAGTAGGTCACGATTATTTAGCAGAGACAAACAAAAAACTGTCGGGTAAAGGAAGAGGTCAAAAAAACCGAGCGGATGAAAAACAATGAGCGGGGAGTCGAATTATGAGGCGACGGAAATTGGAAATTATTGAAGTAGCAAAGCGGGAGGAAAAGAAAAACTCGTCTGAGCGGTATGACGGTCGATTTGCATATTGGGGAGTATAAGCAAAGCCTCGACTACTGCCTTCGCATCACCTTAGACATAGGCCAGTCACCTTAGACGATGACGGCCGGCGCTAATAATGCCTGCATGATTGACAGAAGGAGTTGATTTAAAGGTGACAAATGCGAATAAATTCTTTACGTGTACGGGGGCCTGGTTGAAATCGTCTGTGTAACGGGCACCTATGTCGGTAAATTGTGGGTGCAAATATGTACATACAACGTTGTGAACCATGTAGCGGCGTGTAGTAGTAGTGCCGTTACTCAGGTTCAGGTTTGCGGTCAATTTAATTGAAGGATTTACAGTTGACTGAACGATGGGAATGTCTGAAAGGTCAGCAGGAGTCCTGTTTGCGCAGGTTAATAATTTCTTATAGAAGGGTGCATTCTTGTTTCTAAGGTTCTGCGTATGCCTTGGCGGCTTTGAGCTGTGTGTCGTGGTGATGACACCAGACAAAAATCATATTTTTTTTTTTTCTAATTTATATTTTTCTTTCTTACGACTCTAATGTCCCTAATGTCATTTTTGTTCCCAGCTAAGTCAGCAAAAATAGACACACCTGCTTGTAATTGCTGACTTAGCATCTGATTTAAACAATTGTGTTCTATGTATACATATATTTGTACTGTAAGCAATGTTTTAGTATTTAAGGCAATGAATGAAATGCAGCGACACAGTCGTCAACAAAAATTTGAGTGTTTTAGTTAGACTTCCACTCACCAGTGGTAAGGACTTCAACAATTCTCAAAACAACATTGGTCCTTCGAACCGGATAACATACAAAACTCAGTGAAAGTGTTATCAGGGCGTACGACACTGATAAAAAAAAAAAAAGTTAAACACATTTACACAGTCATCATAGAGGAGGCAGATATTTTCATAATAGTATCAAAACAAAAGCACTAGCAGAAAAGCTGGAAAAACTTAGTATCAACTTTAACAAGGACAGCTCATCCAGAAAAAACACACAGATTGGACCGCATTGAAGAAATCCGGTCTACTATTTGCCCCATCATGCAGTTCTTAAGCCCGATAGTACTACGACTAAGGTGCGTGAAGTGTTTAATGGATCAGCAAAAACTACCAACGGAGTAAGATTGAACCAATTAATGTTGGTGGGCCCCAGGTTCCAAGATGACAGTATGACGATCATAATGCGATGGAAATAGCATGAGTATATTTTCACTGCCGACACTTAATAACGAACATCAAGACTATCACCGTATCCCACAGCTGCAGCGGTGTGAATCTAATCAGCCTATAAAGGAGCACAAACTAACAACAGTCACATATGGAACAGCGTCAGTACCATACTTACCCATAAGAACTCTGCAGCAGCTTGCCATCGATAAACTGCAAAAATATCCAATAGCTCCAGAAATTGTAAAAAATGATTTCTACGTAGATGATGTACTAACTGGAGGAGATACATTGATGGAATGTGAAGAAGCCCAAGATCAACTAGTGAAATTGTTAAAAGATGGTGGTTTTTATCTTCGAAAATGGGCAACAAATCATGAATCACTCCTTAGGTTAGGTAAGGTATGTAGGAAGGCGACTAGAATGAAATATCACATCGCCACACCAAGGTCATTACAGACCCATTTTGATACCCATAGGGGAAAAAATCCCCTGCCCATTGGTACGCCTAGTACTAATTTACATCTTGTGAATCACCAAACCATCTTGTGGATTTGATGAATCCAAAAATGTCACTGATTGGTCGATTTGCTAGTTCTTCAAGATCACAGAAAAAGTGACAGAGAAAGGGGGTTGTATCCTCATTAGCTTCCTCGTCTCCACATCCACGACATAAATCTTCATCCGTGAGTCTTTCTCATGTGGTACCGAAGAGAGTTATGCCCCGTAATAATTCCTATAAGGACAGAAAGGGACTTCCTATCCTTTAGTATAATTCGGTCGGTCCTACTCTTGTCAAAGCAAGGCCATAGGCTTCTGGTGATCACACAGGTGTCCAGGGAGGTCCATCTACTATTGGCCTCACTTCTGGCCCTAATCCATGCCTTTTGCTTCAATGTGCAAGGCGGGATGAACACCGAGGTGTCTAGCTGTTGCGATGTAGATTCAGAGCATCCTCTTGCCAATTCGTCTGCCTTCTCATTACCCGATTCAATCCTTAAAACAGTTCTGGACGCACGTGACCAGCCAAATATCAATTTTGAGAAGGAGCAGACGATCAAAACTCTAGGAATGCAATGGAATCCGTCAGCTGACACATTCCCGTTTAAGGTATGCAAATCATCGAAAGAACATCATAAATCTACAAAACGTGCCACACTCTCAGAAATAGCACGGCTTAATGATCCATTAGCTTGGCTTACTGATAAGATACTAATGCAATGAATTAGGAGAGCAGAAATTGACTGGGATGAGGCATTAACAGATCAACTACATACAACACTGTTAGGATCGATTCATGGACTTTCAAATGCTGAATCCATCAAAATTCCACGATGAATCGGTACCAAAAAGGGCAAAAAATCGAATTATGTATGTACATGGATTCTGTTACGCTTCTGATGGCACATACGCAGCTGTTGTATATGCAAGAACCACGAGGGATGTTGAGTATCAGTGGGGTGCGGTGAAATTTTAAGAGAGGGAAGCCGGAAAAGTTATAAGATTTTTTTTTTTAAAACTCTCCACTTTTTTTATTTTTAACCCAGAATCAATAGTTAGATTGTAACCCTCCTTTGTTACACTTTGTCATTGGACAAGTAGACAATAAGCTTATTGCATAAAACAGTGGTTTGAAAGATGCCGTTTAAATTTTCAAATTGCGTTTAGGGGAATTCACAAGAATTAAGAGAAACACAAATTTGTCTTTCCTTTCTCTAAAAATTGAGAAGTGATTGGAAACGAACTGTAACTGTAATTTCATTTTAAAAGAAATCATATGCAATAAGTTTAGAAAAAACTTCAAACGCCGTTCGATCCTCTATACCCGCCAATAACCCGATTTTCTTCAGCTTATTTTTTTGCTTGCATACAATAAAAAAAAATGTCTCCTTCAACTCCACCACTTCCACATTCACTTTACCCATGAGATGTTCATCCAAAAAATCCGAAAAATACCGGCTTATTTTCCTCATAAGCGAATGTATGTTAGACAAAGAAACTACTAAGACAATTCTGCTCAATGTCAGAAAGGGATAGACTAAAAATTCGCACTGTGAACAAAATGAACGCGTAAACTGGAAAATTATCAGTTTTTGAAATGATTCATTGCATGGTTGTTTATCGTAGATGAATTGGTCGGATCTCGTTAGCAGGGGTCATACTTGTCAGTTTCTCCGTTATGCGTCGCTGTGCCAAAATTTTCGTAATAAATATGTATTTTGATATCGAGCATGTATGAAATGAGAAGAATAAAAAAAGGTTGATGAACAAATCTCACAGGTGAATATGAAGTACATAAGTAAAATACATTTGAAATTTGAAAAGGGAAGACGAAAGGAATGGGCTTGTATGAACCGCACGTCACTGTTGAGTATAGATCAACATTGCTGACGTCAAAGACAAAGATCGCACTCATCAAAAACAAACTTACGACACCTAAGCTGGAACTGTGCGGAGCGCACTTATTGTCAAACCTTCTCAAAGAAGTGAAGCCGGTATTCGGAACGCATACATAACTGTACACATCAAGGAGATCTAACAATCAACGAATTTGAAGAAGCAAAGAGGCTTGTGATCCCTTCGGCGCCATTGGATGCATTTCCGGAGGAAATGAGATGCTACAGGGTGGTCATGACATTAAAAAAAATAGTAAAATATTATCCTTGAACCCTCGTGTGGACCACAACAAAATGTTAGTCGTTGAAGTTCGTCTAGAGCACGCCAACAAGAAACTTCCCTATATTTTACCGTACAACAGCGTGTTTACCAAATTACTAGCAGAACACGTGCACCAGATCATGCTCAATGGCGGAATCAATCTAATGATGGCAACATTGAGGCAGTCGTATTGGATTCCCCATGCAAAACGATTGCTCCGAAAAACTATAGATAACTGCATCCGATGTTATCGGTTTAATGCGTCGCCTAAGCAGCAAATAATAGGAATGCTACCATCTGCACGGGTAACACCATCCAGCCATTTACGCACTCGGGCGTTGAAGGGAAGAGAAAATCGGACATTAAAGGGCTATAAAGCAATAATTCTATGTTTAGCTATGAAGACTATTCATATTGAGCTAGTGAGTGACAACACATCAGAGGACTTTCTAGCAGCTGTGAGGCGGTTTATTTCAAGAAGAGGATTGCCACTTCACATATACAGCGATAATGGGACAACATTTGTTGGAGCCAATAAAGAACTTCAAACGTTAAGAACTCGCACCATCAATCAAGCGGAAAGAGATGCTTCAACCAGACTAATTGCCAATGGAATACAGTGATATTTTATACCCCCTGCAGCACCACACTTCGGCGGCCTCTGGGAAGCAGGCGTTAAATCCATAAAATATCACCTAAAAAGGATAATTGGTGATACAAATTTAACATTTGAGGAACTATTCACTCTTTTAGCGCAGATAGAGGCATGCCTGAACTCCCGACCTCCTAAAGGTATCCAATGACATATTATGGATCCCGCTGGCGGTTGTTACAAAAAATGACCCACGATTTCTGGAAGATTTGGTCAACGAAGTACCTATCGCATCTTCAACAAAGAGTGAAGTGGAAGAGCACTGAATCGAATGTCAACGTTGGCGATACCGTCTTGGTGTAGGTAGAGCGGTTACCCCCAACAAACTGGCTGATTGCCGAAACACATCCTGGGAAGGATAATCATGTTCGAGCTGCAACTATCTACTGTAACAAAAAGTACATCAAGAGACCTATTGCAAAACTATACCCATTACCAATCGAAAACACAAAGATAGTGCGAAACGAGGCTCTAGCAAATATATACTTTGTACAAATTTCTAGCAAATCTAAGAATTGGTCGAAGACAAGCAGTTTAGAACAAAAGAAGCAGGCTCAAACGACGACACACGTCACCGAAAACTCACACAAGTCAAGAAAGAAGGAGAAAATAACTTCTAGACTGACCCCATTAAGGTTCTTATTCTTCACATGTTTGGTTATGATGGTTCTGGGACAGGATCACACAAAGGCGTTTGGCGAAGAAAATGATTCGTAAAAATTACTCCGTTCAAAAACCGTCCATGGATTTACTTTGAGAAGATTGGCAGTGTGAATTTAATAATCAGTGACTGGAAAATAATTATCTTTTATGACATGACCAATTATTGGCGAGAATTTGAGGGATTCCGAGAACTTGTCAAGGAAATGAATGAGTTTTGTAACATGTAGTGTGACGTATTGACTCATATTATATGTACTTAGTTCATCAGTTCAATTATCAGCTGGCGATCATAACAAGCAACAACGACTTGCTGTTTAACCAAGGAACCGGAAAATTACTCGAGGTTAGAACAAAACGATCCCCGTTCGGCTTCATTTGTACAGTAGCAAAGGAACTGTTCGGGGTATTAGACGAATCATACGCAGAACCCTATGAGCAACAAATTCACGAAACATGATCAAATGAAAATCACCTGCTCGAATTGATAAAAAAAACCAGACATTGGTAGCGGAATCAACAAGTAATATACATATTACAAAAAAATACTGAAACTATTACTGCACAACTGCAAGCGTTCCAAAACGTCCTACGGAAGCTAAATTCAAACAGTTAGAATGATGCAGAGCAGACATTTTTTTTATCAGCATATGCGACCTTACCAATGTTAAATTACCAAAAAACACAAAATTCTCCACTCAACATTTTGACTAATCTACATCGTGCTAAAATAAATCCTTAAGTGATAAAACCCGGCCAACTTCGACCGCAATTAAAGCTGATAAGAAACCACTTATCTCCACAACAATCTGTAGCAGGAGGCGAAATGCATTCAAGTTTGTTAGGACTGTACAAACTCTTTATGGCTAGAGTAACAGAGCGGAATGTCATATTCGACATAAGACTGCCTCCAATCAACACAGAGGACTTTGATCTATTCAAGATCATACCCGTTCCAACTCCACATAAAAATGAATACGTGTTTATTGGCCAGTCTCTGGATTATCTTATGATGAATCTATTACGAGAATCCTACTACAGAATGACAAGGGAGGAGCTAAACAAGTGCACCAGAACTACCGAAGGATATTTGTGCCAGCAACAGCATCCGATGTTTAATCCCCGGTCTAACGTCAGCAGAGGTGAATTGTGCGCCCAACCGAGTTGTCAACCTATAGCCTAATTCCCGTAATATATCTTACGATCGCTTCCTATGTTATATGGTGATGCTGTAAGAGGAGCAAGAAAATATGCAAATACAGGTCCAGACTGAGGAACTGCCACCAATACCTACAAATAGACGTGGTGATGACGAACAAAAATCATATTTTTTTTTCTAATTTGTACTTTTCTTTCTCACGACTCTAATGTCATATTTGTTCCCAGCTAAGTCAGCAAAAATAAATACACCTGCTTGTAATTGCTGACTTAGCATCTGATTTCAACAATTGTATTCTATGTATATATTTGTAGTGTAAGCCATATTTTAGTATTTTAGGTAATGAATAAAATGCAGCGACACAGTCGTCAATAAAAATTTGAGTGTTTTAGTTAGACTTCCCCTCACCAGTGGTAAGGACTTCAACAATTCAACTTCAAAACAACACTGTAAATGTAGCTTCTCTATCTGCATCTTTAAGTTCGGTTCTTTGGCAGGTAACTGCAGCTGAATTGTTCTTCTCGGTGTCCTCTTCTTTGTCGGAATCCGCAGCGCTTTCAAAAAATTTCTTTTTTTCTTTTTTTTTTGTTTAATCGGAAGATAGTATCGACTTTACACAAACACGTTTCATGTCCTGCTGATTAAAAGGGTACCAATAAACCCTTGTGCGCGAGTAAATTATAAAAAAAAATATGTATTTTATTTTGCCTTTTTATTGTATTTTTTGCCTATTTTGCTTTTTCTGCCTTTTTTGCCCATTTTGCTTTTTCTTAAAGTTTGTTCGCTAAAAAATTGTAGAAAAAAGCTCGTATGTATGCAGGTAAATATATCTGCGCAAACATGTTTCTTCCTCATAGTACGTAATACGCATACCTACATTCCGAGACACATTCAAATTTAAAACGTCTAGTCTGTAGGGCGAGTCAACGTACATGACCACAGACGGTTTACACTTGTGTTGAACCGCAAACGCTATTGTGTGTATAACTCTGTTATTTCTTGTTTGCATACAACTCGAAGTGCGCTTCTCTACTTAGTTGGTACTTATTATATTCTTATATAAAAATAACTAGAAAAAATAGGCTCCACACGTTTCAGCTGAAGTAGAAAGGTCATTTAGAAGAAATTGAGCGAATAAGTCGTAAACATTCCGTCGTCCAGCCAATGGCGAACCTGGAGCCTGTAATTTGAAAATTATTATAATTCAAATGTTAAAACCCTAAACCAGTTTAAATTGAAACATAAAGTATTAAATTTACAAAACTATGCTTTCAATTTACGAATATACGAATTTTGTATGGAAAATCTCGGGTTTATAATAAAAAAAAATAACATAATAAGAAATGATACATGTAGTTGTAAAGACTGCAATCATAAGCTTAGTCAGAATATTAAGAATGACTAGTTACAATAGCTTTAAAGTTAAAATAGTAAGTCTAGGTCTTAACTATTAACTGCGACTTATCTGATTGCAGTACCAAAGCTATACCAGTTTTTAAAACCCTGAAGGATTGTCTAATACAAAAAAAAAAAAACAAATTTAATGCCCAATACAATAGAAAAGTCACCAACTTTAGGTTTATTTACGACAAATTTAATTTTTATTTTCGCATAATGTAAGCTAATTATATAAATACAACAATTGAATACGCATTTCGTATATTGCTGTAGAATTTATATATACTTATATTTTATTTATAATAAATACAAAGTGTATTTAACGTGACTCATTCCGTCTGTTTTTCTTCTTTTTTTCTGACTTATTTTTCTTGTGTTTACTTGCACTTTTTCGTGAGTTTTTTGAAGATTCTGCAGAAGAAGACCGTTTATAGTGCTGTTTTTCTTTTTTATGTTTGCTTTTCTTTCGTCGTTTCTTACTTAGTGAAGCCTTACCAACAATTGAGTTATTAGAAGATGAAGACATTGCCTCACTCGGCGTTGGGGAAGATCTTCTGGATGTCACCTTTGTAGTCAGGTCGGACCTCCTTTCTTTCAAAATATCTTCATTTTTAAGCTTTTTTTCTTCAAGTTGATGCAACTGGATAAAGAAATTTTTCTTTTTGTTAATATTTCTTATACCCCCGAATTGATCATTTCTTAAAGAGGGAGAACAATTGTGAAACAAATTGGAATCATATTCACCATCGCGGTCATTATCACCTTTCATATCTTCACTATTAGGCATAGAAAAATCAAAATTATCCCATTTACCAGCGTAGTTTTCTGGTGTGGTATCAACAAAAGAAGTAGGTGTATTCAACTCCGAACAATTGTTATCTACGCATTGTTTGTACCTTTCATCTTTAAATATAGCAGGCGATTTAGTAGTTTTAAATACACTATTTTCTTCACTTAATCTGCTGGTGCCTTCTTTTTGTATGTCATCAATAATATGGTCGACTTCTATGTTACGCGTAATATTTATGTCAGGCGTAAAAGTCTCATTTTTATCGTCTAACGATTCTTCGTAAGAACTTTTGAAATTATCTTTTCTAATAACACGGATTTGATTTCTACTGTCGTCGCTTTCTTTAATGTTCACGCTTGATGTTGAATCAAGTTCTTCTCGTGTTTTCTTATGCTCAGGATGCTTTTTTTGTTCTTCCTTATGCCGTTCTCTCTTTTTTTTTTCTTTTTTTTCTTTTTTTGATTTTCGATCCGTTTTTTCGTCCTTTTCTTTTTTCTTTTTTCGATCTTTATTCTTTTTCTCAATTTCTTGTTTGGGAGGTATCTCACTGGACTGCACACTATCATTACCTCGACTTCTTTTATCAACTTTTGGGGCATCATCGCTTTTGCTGAAAGTTGCTCTACTTTTCTTCTCAGGCAAGTCATATCGCATGTCTCTACATTCCTGTACGTTATCAGTCTCAAGAAAAGCTTTTCGTGAGGCTGTCGTTGTGTAATTGTCAAAAATCTGATTACCGTTTTCCTTTATTTTCGAATTATGTCTTCTATTTTCTTTCGGACCTGTTTCGGAGACACTCCTGGTTTCACTGAATCGTCCTGCAGGTTTTTTACTGTAACGTTGACCATCCTTATCGTAATCAGTTCGATGACTCTGCACCAAAACATGTTTTGAAGATCTGGTACCATGTCGAATTGAATCTATTTCTCTTGAATGCGATCTGAAAAAAGTATATGAGAGAATATTAAAAAATCAATAGCAAAAAAATCACGAAAGGGAATAAGTTTATTTTGTTAAAACTCACTAATTAGACATAGCAATGTCATTTTTAACAATTATATTCTAAATGGTTTTATGGATATTATACCCCTATCCTAAAGGGATATAAAATTTAATAAAATGTTTATAACAGAAAAGTCTAGATAGACCATATAAGTAAAGGGGGATTCATTTAGGATTTAGAAAAAAAATCAACTTTAAAGTCTTAACTTCACTTTCAAACAAAAGCCATTCTTGACATTTATTTGTTCCAAATGTATGCCGTTGGCTGCGCTTGACCTGGTTCATTCTGAAGTTCCAATTTTCGGTGACCCGTTCGAGCATTTCAAGGAAAGAAATGTTAGCTTCCAATTTCTTAATCGTACACGGCTTATCCATGCAGACCTTGGACTTTACATAGCCCCAAAGAAAAAAGTTAAGAGGTGTGAAAAAGTCACATGATCTAGCCGGCCAATTCACCGGTTCGAAGCGCGGAATTAAGTGTTCACTCAATTATTCTTGCAATAAAGCCATTGTTGCACGGACTGTAGGGCAAGTAACACCGTCTTGTTGGTACCAAATGTCCTCGAGATTACGCGCTTCATTTCGAGGTAGGAAATATACCGTAATCATAACCAATTGATATTGCCATTGACAGTTACGTTCTTGTCGCCCCTTTTTTGATGAAATATAAACCGATGATTCTACCATCCCATTAACCATACCAAACAGATTGAAAAGAGTGACGATTCGGTAGGTCAGCCTGGATCAATTCTTACACGAGCTCAACTGTGTATGTTTTTAACGAATATCCTGGTGCATACGACAAGTCAAGCTGTTAAAAACAATGCCGAATTAATGTATCGGGTTCATTGCGTACATTCTCAGGTCTATTTTGTCGCGTATTTTAAACTTTTCGATGGTTAAAAAATCTATAGACAAAACAGTACCTCCAAATGCATCACGTTCTATATAAGTATGTACGTGATCCTTTTAAATTTTTATGCATGCAAGTGGACGTAAAAGAAGCGATAAAACACATAACTGCCTGGCTACATTAACATGGGAATAATCGTCATTCTCATCAACGCTGTGGCTACACACGAAAATATGCTTCATGGGCATGAAAGCCATTTTGAAAGACGAGGAACGCTGAAATTCAAAACATAAGCGATCGTTGAAGTGGTAGGTCCACACGGATGAATTTTTTCTTCCAATTTCCAATTTAATTCTTAAGATATCGTTGAAGGAGTAGGTTTTGTATGGTTTTCGCAAAGTTATTAGCAGTTTGTTTAACTCTTGAGGAAGTGCATTTCTTGCTCCTAGTAATTACGTCATTTATTTTAATGACTTCTTTCGGAGGGCGTCATTAGGAAATTATGATGTATTGTGATTGGTTACATTCAATCATAAAACCATTAACTGATTTCCGCAACAAACATACAAACATAAACATACAAAAATGCATACATCCTCAACACAGTATGCATACATTCAATCGAATTCTTCGCTTTTAAAAGAAATCACACATCTCATTAGCATCAGATGTCCAAACAACAACAACAAAACCAGCATGTGCACCACTTCAAACTCCTTCGCACTCTATTTTCCGTCTTACGCATGATGTTGACTCTCCGACGATCAGCGAAAAATGAGGAAAATGTATGGAGGGAAACATTTTGAAAACGGAACCTACCTCTACCTCCACAGCCATGTACATTTTTGAGTCGTCCGTACGATGTGTACCCTCCGACGGTCGGAAAAAAATTAAAAAATATGTCTAAATTGAAACGTTTTGAGAAAAGAACATTGTTTCTTCGGTCGTGATTTATCTTCTGAAATGAATTCATGGCGCATTTGCTTTGTGCTCAGCCCATCTCTTTTTAACCTACGTAAAATCTACCCATCTCAGCCGACATGGCGTTCATTTCAATGACAATGTAGCCAGGCACTAAGCCAAGAAATATTTCTCTGATGTTCGAGAGAGTCACGCCAATGCTTCTGGTTCCTAATAGTCTTATCGTTGTTTGATTTAGAATTCTACCTAGCAGAAACAAAGAGTTTTTAGATAGAGGATTACGGTTACGCTTAAGGGACAGAAGACAGTATGTTTTTTATTAAACATTGTATTATGTTGTGAAGATCGGAACAGTGAGCTTAACATATAACGCCGCTCAAGGTTACAAAAATCCATTTAAAGAGTCAAATCCTCGGTCTGGATGAACTACTGTCAGTCCATTGAGATTATTAAGGACTCTGCCAGACTCAGTAAGACCCAATCCAAGGAACACTTCATTAAAAGCTCTGACTGGACATAAACGAACTCCTCTGGAGTCTCTGGGCGTTATGCAAACATACTTTTCTGGGTGTGCTAACATGATTGCTCTTACACTGATTTTTCAGGCTGTGCAGTCCTTACTCTGGAAAGACATTCAGACAACAATTACAGAAGTTAACACTTCCTCGGCTATCAACAGCTTCTCTCCTTATAAATCGACTTGGCCTGACGACATACTTCCGTTCATGCTGCAGAAAACACTGGATCAGGTGGTCCTATGGCTAGTCTGATGGGCGGCGTTAAGAAGAAAATACAACATCAAACTTATTAACAAAGTCCAAAGAACTGCGGCTGTAGACCGAACGGCCCGTGAGAATATACATTGTCATGAAATTTGCACCACAGTACTACAAAGTGGCGCAAAATTAATCATCCTATCGGAAGATGTTGATGTGGTGATGTGGGCGCCGTGGCTCAGTGGGTAGTGCGTTGGACTATGGAGCAAATGGTTCGACATCGAGTCCCAGTCGGGGAACACCTAAAAAGTTTTTCACGACCCCACCTCTCGCTAGCGTCTGACAAACATCCGAGAGTACAACTGTCCTGAGTACAGGCATTAAATAGTAGGCCCCTTCCATTCGTGTAAAGAATATAACACGCTCAACGCGAATGGTTGTGAGAAGCTAGGCCCTGGGTCCCATCGACCTGTAGCGCCAAGTATTTATTTATTTTATCGGAAGATGTTATGATTTTGCAAATGGCTTCGTACGTCAATCATATATGACATTTGTGAACTAGGCAGCTGCAGTATACAAACAGACAAACAATGGAGCGCTGTACTCTGCAAGAGCGTGGAATAATCGTGTCAATTTTTTGAACAATAATCGGTCGATAGTGCTAGCGCAGCGTGAATTTTGGCGTCGATTTCCTGATCGTGTCGCGACAACAGGGCAAACATTCTGGCCCCGCATACACAGCATGAGCCACAATGGATATTGTAAAGGAAGCGCTTCCTGGTCGTGTAATCTCCCGTTTTGGCGATTTACCATGGCCAGCAAGATCGCCCGATTTAACCATCCCAGACTTCTTTCTTGGCAGCTACTTGAGGTCGCGGGTTTATGCCAACAAGCCTCAGCCAATCGCAGCCCTTAAGGAGAAGATTCGACAGGCATGCGAACAGTTATTACGGGAAACACTGGCGGTCACTTGGCGGATACCTCTTTTTCACTTAACAGAAAAAATTGTAAATGTCCAAATAAAGATTTCTATCACTCAAAATCATTTTTTTTTTATTTAGTAAAAAAGTAATTCAAAAACAAAATTTAAAGATTAATTTTGCGACGCTTTGTGCAAATAAAGAAAATAAAATAATACAACACTAGCTTAAACCCCGCCCGCTTCACCAGGCATTAAAAAAAGTTTTTACTTGCACCTATACCTATAGGGCAAGTATTGTATTCGTGAAAAATTTCAAACTTGAGATTTTTATCAAACTTGACATTACTATGATAGAGAACGAGTGGACGGATTTAGATGAAACTTCATATACAGGGTCTGTGGCATAATCCCTAGAGGCGAAATTGGAATTTCCGTTCTAACCTCAAAATTAAGGGTACTTTACTTAAGGCCGAGTTTAATAAAAATCGATTTTATCGGAAACGGCTCCAACGATTTCGATTAAATTTGATATTACCTCTAAACTCTTAGAACCCTATAAAATGGCATACAACATTTCTGGCTAAAACTGTTTTGAAACATTATTTACTTATAGCCAACTACATAAAAGTACGATTTTCCCGGAAACTTTCCGCTCGTTATTGTTTTGTTTTCTTATTTTGGCTAAATAAATCCTATAAGATGCCATGCCACGTTTTTGGTTATTTGGTTAAAATTACCTAAAATGGTACATTACTTACAGCCAACTTAACAAAAACAATTTCATGAACCCAATTTTTAAAAAAATTATACCATTTCAAAACCTTTCCCCATCGATATGGTCCTATTTTATAGTTTGAGACATAACATAACAAAGGTAAAATAGTCCTTTAAAATGAGTCAATAGATATACATTAGGTCTTTTCCCGTACTGTCCAAAACTACGAAAAACTACGAAAAATTATCAAATCCTCTTCCCGTACGCCATTTTTTCGTAGTTTTTCACAGAAGAAAGCGCAAACGAGAGAGTAAGCAATTTCACCTACATATCTGTGAATTTCAGTCCAAGAAATTTCTTAAGACAAATTTATGAGCTTATGAAATCTGTCAAAGTTGATGTTTGCTTTTTTGTTTTTTTTGTTATCAAAAGTAAATTTGAACAAAATGATGGAAAACAGATGTACATATGTGTTTATAGAATGCTAAATGCTTATTATTTCATTTGAACATTTTTAAAATCCTTATTTTAGAGTGAAATTCGAATGAAAAATACATTCGTTCATAGACACTTTTTGTTTTTTTCTCACATACATATGTTTCTGACTTCTAAAAAGTGGGCAGATTTTTTGCTCGATGCGTTCCCGTCCTTTTTTGTACACTTTAGTCTTTTTGAGCGTTTTCTACTCCCACTCTTAGAAATTGGACAATCTGTGAATTTTGGTGCAAAAAGTACAGGAACAGACCTATTTACGCAAGTACACATACAGTATAGTGAACCGTAGAATATATATGTATGTATGTGTTGTACTTGACTCTCCATATTCACACAGCAGTGTTGCCGCTAAGCTTTTCACGAGAAAAAAGAAAGTATCAAAAGAATTCAGGGGAAAAGTACCATTATTATTAACAAAATATATTTAAATGGCAGTGGAACAGTGGTATATTGCAAAAATGTAAAGAGATGCTATTACATATGTTGTCGAAACTAAAAAGTATCAACATAATCATTTTTAAGACAACGAAGTATGTACCAATCTAAATTAAAATACAAAAATATCACTTTTGATACGTCTCTATTCTTTGGCAAAACTGTGCAATATAGAAGCTGTTGTTATGAAAATGTTTTTTTCCGTGCGATACAGGGTTTGATTGGTGCATACATGCTACAGGATTTGTTTAAATTGAATGTCATTTTCCATTGGTTAAGAGAGAGAGAGAGAGAATATGGTGACATTTTTGGGGATTCATTGGACTACAAGGGGAATGAATTTTTGGGTGAAAATGCAGTCAAATTTTCGCATTTTATGCTCGCCTTTTAGTAGAGACTATTTTATAAATTTCTATAAGATGACATATGATGATTTCGCTCAAAACTACTTAAAGAGGTATTTTGGTTTCAGCCACTTTAACAAAAGTACGTTTTTCTAGAAAACACGCCTCGCGATTTTGCTTAATTTTCATGCTTTATACTTGCTTTACTTATAGCCAAGTTACACATCTACATTTATGTAAATATATGTGTACATTCATATGTACATACATACATATGTATATACAGCCTCGGCCAAATGTATTAGGCACCCCCTTCTTTTTTTAATGGCTGCCAAACCCTTTGCCGGATGTAATTCGTTTAAATTGTATAAATTATGCAAGGTTGTAAACGACTTTTAAATTTTAAGAAAGGTCATCAATGCACAGTTATGGTGCAATAGAGGGTTTATGCATTTTTTTCAGTGCAGAATCAGTGTGCAATTATTGCTCGAAATCGACAAACGCGTGATCAGTTTTCATTCTATTGTTCATAGTTGTGAATTTTATTAATTTTTCTTTTAAAATGCCAAAAAAAATTGAACTTAGTCAGGCAGAGCGTATAAAAATACAGCTTTTATTTGAAGAAGGCAAAAATCAAACCTAAATAGCGAAAGAAGTGAAGTGTTCACGTTGTGCAGTGCAAAATGCAGTTAAACGGTACAACGAGACTGGTTCGCATGTAAATCGCGAAAAATCCGGAAGAAAAAACATTTCTACGCATTTTAATACGATCCTCGCTCAAAAATCGGAAGAAAACCTCATCTGAGCATGCTTCTGAGTTGTCAAAGGATCGGGGAAAAAAAATTATTCAAGAACCGTTAGAAGAAGACTTGGGGAAGCTGGACTTAAGGGATGCAAAGCAAAGAAAAAGCCTTGGCTTTCAGATAAAAAACAGGAAGGCGCGCTTGGAATGGGCGAGAAACATGTGCATTTCACTGCAGAAAATTGGTCCAAAACATTATGCTCAGATGAATCTAACTTTTAGGTACGTCTAATTTATTGATCACTTTTAACTTAAACATCAAAAAATGTAACTTATTTTGATGTTGTCTAGATGAATTTTACTTTAAAAAAAAAAAAAAATTCTAAATTTTCTGATATTTGGCACCCCTGGTATGACTTGTGAGAAGAGTACAAACCAGAATACGTGGTACCGATTGTTAAGCGCGAGGTAGTATTATGATCTGGGAATGCATGGCTGCCAGCGGTGTGGGTGAAATGCATGTGTTTGATGGTCGGATGGACTCCTCTAACTACATAAATGTGTTGAAAAATGTACTTCAACTTTCCTTTTCCAACATTTTCGGAGACACCAACATGAAAAATGTCAAATTCCAGCAAGACAATGCACCCTGCCACAAATCAGCCCTAACTATGAGGTGCTTTGAGGAGAACAACATAGACCTCCTCGAGTGGCCTGCGCAATCCCCAGATCTCAACCCCATAGAATATCTATGGAGTATTCCAAAGCGTAGGATCAAGGAGCACTTGTTTACATCGAAAGAAACACTCAAAAATGTGTTACAGCAAGAGTGGAGTAATATTACTTCGGAAGAGTGTCGGAAGCTGGTCAGCACTATGCCCAAAAGAATCGCTGCAGTAAAAAAGGCCAAAGGGGGCCCAACTAAATATGAATAATAATCAATAAAATCAATTATTTATCATATCTGCATCCTTTTATTTCATTTAAACTTTTGTGTTTTGTAGATACAGAGAATTTTAGGGAGTGCCTAATACATTTGGCCTAGACTGTATATTAATTTCGTTTTTGCAATAAATACAGACAATGCTTTTAGATATAGGTGCAAGTTTGTACGACCCAGTCGTGCACTTTTTTTTTTAACAATTTTGGTAAAATAAAAAATTGTATTGCATTGCTTTTTGGTAAACAATATGACAAAAAAAGTACGCCGGTAAATGCGCTTCGGTTTGTACCACGTGCGACAGTAAAAAAAATTTCAAGAACTCAATTCGATAAAACACACAATATCAATTCTCTTTGTCCACATCACAAATGATTATTATTTTATTTGCAATCACTTTTATATTTTTTTTCTTTTTTATTTTTTTGTCGCTAAAAAAGAACGAACCTTCGAGTCGAACATTTCTGTGTAAGAACGTTTGTATATCTATGCTTCTATGCTAGTTTCTAGTGGCCTAGAAAGATAACAAGGTGGTTAACTTGACATCAAGTTTTGTGGGAGAAATGCCAAATGACTCGCCACAGAAGATAAACATTATATTTTACTTTAAAAATATTTAAAAGTCCATGATTGAAGTAATAACTTCAGAATGAATAATAATAATTTTGATTTTGAACCAAAATTTTATGAAGAGGTAACAGTCTGATTCCAGGAAAAATCTCCTATCTATCATTGGTATTTCCAAAACCTTGTTTTGGTCTATCCACATCGAGCCCAATCTCATCGCGTAAATGATTTTGGATCTCTCATTTTCTTTATTTTTCTGCCTCTTTTATTTCAATAGATTCATCAATATTTTCTCCCACTTATCGAAGTGCACATGCAAATTTCAAAATAAATTCCAAGCACCTGAAACCCTTTTTCTTTCTCTTTTCTCTTTTCTCTTTTTTACGGAAGTAGTAATCGTAATACCTGAATTGGTATCATATAACAACATTTTTGAACAAAATCAATGATAAATGTTTTTCCTCAATTATTAAAATACTTTTCCAATGAGAGAGAGAAATAAAGTTAAATTTGTCTGACCTCTTCAAATCAAATCTCTCTAGCACAAGTTTACGGAAGTTGACCCACCTGAGATTTTTGACGTTCAGTCGAACCCTTTCGGACCTTTTTTAACTCAACCCAAAATTTAAAAAGTGTGCTGGAAATGGTGTAATTACGAACGAGGTAAAGGAAAAAACAAAGAATTATGCGATTTTTCTACCCGTACGAAACGTACTCAACTTCCTTTCGAATGACCGCCATTCCCATGAACGCTGTGGCTACACACGAAAAGATGATTCATGAGAATGAAATCAATTTTGACTGTCGGAGAACGCTAAAATTCAAAACATGAGCGGTCGTCGAAGTAGAAGGTCGACACAGATAATATGTCTGGTATTAAGTGTGGCCGAAGGGTAGTGATGCGAATATATTAAATGGAACTGGCCCTCCAGGTTGGGGGTTGTGCGTCAGAGTAATTTCTCTACCATGGAAAAAAATGGGTAGTTACAAAGCAAACAATAGCCCCGGATAAGGATAACCCTACTGTTGACGACCCCAGCAAACGAAACAAAGACAACGACCCTCGGATCTATTCGCGGCCGAACATCTAGCAGAGGCCCTAGACTGCTATAAAGCAGATATCACCGCCACCCAAAAAGTGCGATGGCATGGGCTGGACAAAAAGAGGATGAAAAATATTATTGAAATATATAATACGGTGACTGCTTTAGAGAGCAGAAACAGCGTTTATTCGGATGCGGATTTGTTGTAAGCAGCAGATTTAGGCAAGAAGTCTTGAGCTTTAGACACGTAAGTGAGCGTCTTACGACAATCCGCATCAACATAAGCCTAATATGTGCCCCCACAGAGGACAAGGACGACTCCACCAAAGAATGTTTCTAAGATCTCCTCGACCAAACCTACGAGCATTGCCCTAAGTATTAACGCTAACTTAGGGAAGGAGGACATATTTGGTAGGACAGTTAGAAAGTATGGCCTACACGACACCACGTCTGGCAACGGACTTAGGGTTATTGACTTCGCGGCGGGGCGAAATGTCAAAATAGCAAGCGCACGATTTCCTCACCTCAATATTCATAACGGGACATGCCGGTCTCCTGATCAACCAGATTAATCACATTGCGATGGACGCAAGGCATGCCTCCAGTATTCTGGATGCCCGAACCTTGTTGCATCTAAGGTACGAATACGGATATCCCCACCGCCACAACAGAGAATAATTACTGTGTGAAGATTTAACGTCGAAAAGCTGCAATCGCAAGAGACCGCCACAACCTTCGCCGATCGCGTTTCCCGAAATCTCCTAACGAGTCCTATGCCGATATGCAATATTTACAATGTTTGAGTAAACATGAAATCTATTTTATTCCATTCTTATTTATATACTCTTGTTTTGCAGACTTGATTTTCCTCTTTTGTAAGGTTTATACATATACCAAATTATAACTCGGTATATTACTGGAATCATTGTATAAGCGGTTTGGCACAGTTTAGCTAAAGCGTAGAATAATTTTCCTTGCGGTAATTTTTTTTTGTTGCTAATTTTTTTCGGCAATAAAAGAATAGCGGGAAGTGAATATTCGGAGGCGCAGTTAATTTAGTTTGCGTAAGTTTTTCGTGTTTTGGAAATGGAGGGCGATTTGATTAAAATTGATAAGTGTCATGCTAAGTGCCAGTGATATGTATGACGTTGTCAACGGGAAAATGGAGATGCCGAAGAAAGCTTCAAAGTTGCGGGAATGGGAAAAGCTACATAGGAGAGCACAAAAAATGATTGTGATGAGCGTAGGACCGCAAGCACTTGTTCATATAATGAACTGTGGCACGTCACATGCCATGTGGAAGAAATCAGAATCGGTGTATGAACAAAAGGCTGAAACTAATATACATCTGATACAACGATTTTATAGTTTCTCAAAAGATCCTTCTGATGAAATTGCTATATATCGAAACTTGAGTCAATTGTGCATCAATTAAAAGAATGCGGTGAATCGATATCGACGACAATGCTGATTACCAAAATTCTTAAGACTTTAAAACAGGAATATAACCATTTTTTACGGCATGGGAATCAACGGCTTCAAGCGACAAGACTATTGAGAACCTAACATCTCGTTTAATAATGGAAGAGTCACGCCTAAAATTACAGGTGCATGTTGAAACAGATGTGACAATGAGTGCAATAGTTGCTAAAAGAGGAACACATTTTCAAGAAGCCACAATAAATCCAAGAGTAAGTCGGGAAAATGTTTTTTCTGCAAGAAGCCGGGCCTTTGGAAAAAGGATTGTCCATCAAGGTACGGACATGGACATGTTGCTCAAAAGGATTCTCATGGTGACGCTTTTGTGTCCACATGCACAATGGTTGCTTCTACTGAAGGGAAATGTAACGAGTGGTTTCTTCACTCTGGAGCAAGCGACCATATGACGTTTCGTATGGATTGGTTTGTCTATTATGTGCCGTTTGAAAATCCGCAATTCGTTCAAAATTTTACTTCTCAGTGCAGGTAGAGGTAGGTAGAGGTAGGTTCCGTTTTCAAAATGTTTCCCTCCATATATTTTCCTCATTTTTCGCTGATCGTCGGAGAGTCAACATCATGCGTAAGACGGAAAATAGAGTGCGAAGGAGTTTGAATTGGTGCACATGCTGGTTTTGTTGGTGTTGTTTGGACATCTGATGCAAATGAGACGTGTGATTTTTTTTAATACGCAAAGCGAAGAATTCAATTGAATGTATAAATACAAATCACAATACATCATAATTTCCTAATAACACCCACCGAAAGAAAGGACACAATTAATAGGAGCAAGAAATGCACTTTACCAAGAGTTAGGCAAATTGATAATTACTTTGGGAAAACCGTAAAAAACCTACTCCTTCAACGATATCTTAAGAATTGAATTGGAAATTGGAAGAAAAAATTCATCCGTGTAGACCTACCACTTTAACGATCGCTTATGTTTTGAATTTCAGCGTTCCCCGTCTGTCAAAATGGCTTTCATGCTCATGAAGCATATTTTCGTGTGTAGCCACAGCATTGATGGAAATGACGATCATTCCCATGATAATGTAGCCAAGCACTATGTATACATATAAGAAACAACAAAAAACCAACTATTATTCCTCCTTGATGTACAGTAAAACTCATAGAACTGGAAGAAGACATTGGACTATTGCCTTTAGTATTTTGAATTCGGTCTGACAGGTATAATTGAAACCAATCAAGTTCTATTCTTTTTACACCATACGTGGGCAATGTATTTATTACAATATTAATATTTTATAGTTTCGAATGCCCACATTTTATTACAACTATGGCCTTACTTTCATGTCTCAATTCCAATATTCTAAACGTTTCCTAAACGATGCTTGAATTTACTTAAAATTATACTACATAAATGCTGTTTTGTTATAAAAAAAAGAAAATTTTAAAATTTTGTTGGCTTTTAGAATAATATTCCTTTTTGAAAAAGATAAGCTAAAAAAAATATTGCACATTTTTAAATTAAAATAATTACACAAAAAATGTTTACCGTGGGTGAGATCTGCTTCTAGAACGTCTTCGTGGAGATTTTGAATATCTTCTTTGAGGAGGTGAGTTCGATCGAGAAAATGACCTAAAAAATGTTAAAAAATATGATAATCAAATGTATAACACCACAATATACTCAAAAAAAATATATTTCGATGAAAAGACCTTAAAATGAGAACATATGTACTTTACATACACCATACGTATATACAGTTCCCCTCCAACAAAATATACTGCACCAGGACCCTCTGACGACATGTAGCTCCAAACCATAACTGATGGCGGATGTTTAAACATTTTGACCACACAATCTTCTTTGTAATGCTCCTGTGGCCCCCTATGGTACGAATTAAACCTTTTCAGTTAAGACGTCAAAGCGGCATGCATAACTGAATATGACCTTTAAATGGGAGCAAAACCGGATTTAAAAAGGATGCACAAGTTTGCAGTCGAAAAATAATATGAAAGATGACTTATGGTAACATACTGTATTCCAATAACTCATTTCATAACTGCGATGAAATTTATATACCGCTGCTTTATCATTCTTTCGTTATTTTTTGGCTTTTTTGCAGGTGCCTACACTTTAAATTATTTTCTCCATTTTTAATACTTTTCGAATTGATTTATCCGAAAATTTCCATTTTCTGGCACATTTTTTGCGAAAACCCTTAACAAATACTTTGTCAACCTTTCGAATTTTGGCTACATTGTTTGGCAATATCTTTGCAACTTAAGTGTCCAGAATCGAGATATGCAAACAAAATTTTTTTTTCCCGGAATATAATTTTGGGACCCATTTAAAAAAACAACAAAAAACACACCACACTTCCATAATTTATGAATATTTTCTTAAAACCAATAATTAGTTAATAAATATTTGCAGGATTAAAATGTTAATGTTAGCTCCAATCACTTCAAAAACGATTAAAAACGCAAAACGACGGAAATAATGTTGACTAACAAACTACAAGCACGTTCAAAACAAAATGCAGTAAGAAAATATAATTTTTACAACTGTATCATTAATAGTTTGCATAGCGCTGCATTTATTGCCAAGCGTCTGCTGAAACGCAATACTTATCCTGCCAGAAGGATTGACAAGAACAGAGCAAATATCATAGCGTTATAAAAAATTACTATATGCATCATTTACCCAAGAAGCACCATTTTTTGCAAAAAGATAATTTTTCGGCGGGATACTGTATGCATTTACGTACATACATATGTGGTATAATTGAAATTATCGATTTGCATATAAAAATATGTACCTACTTCATGTATGTACTAAGTATGTATTGTTAAAAAAAAACTATTCGGGTTAACAACAAGACTGTATGCACCGGAGGTAGGTGTGCGGAACAGACTTTGTGTAGGAACAGACTAAAGTCCAATTGTTAAAAAAGCATACAAAGAACAGAACTTATAATATAACTGCTCTAGATGGTATACCAGGTGATCTGCTAAATTTACCCTCTTAGGAATTCTATGAAGTTTTGGGAAAACCATTTATTGCGTGGCGATGACCGTTTCATAAGAGCTCACAAAATGGTAAGAACACCAATATCCCAAGTAAAGAAAAAATTAATATAAGCAAATCAGTGAAAAGCTGGGTGCCAAAAATTATTATTTCAAACTTGAGCTGCAGTCGCTGAAAGAACAACTTTAAACGAATGTTATCTGCAAAATATGATTAAAAATGTATGTTAAGAAAGAAACGCCTCAAAAAATAAAGTGCACGACTGGGTCGTACGTACTTGCACCGTAATGCTATAAGTGTATAATTTTATTGGGATTAAAATCCAAGTCTTGCTCTTCCCAGTAAAGTAGGCGTGGCATTCCGCGTTTCGATGGAATAATAGTGATAACATTGTAGGAGTTTACTCAATGTTTTGTTTTTAAAAAAATACCTTTAAAAAGTGGGCATGGCCAGATAAGGTTTTTGAATGAATTATAGAAAATTTGAGCGCCTATTACTTTGCTTAAATAATTTTTTCTCAATTTCTAGTAAAAATTTTGAAAAAAAAATATTTATAAAAGTGGGCGTGGCAATTTCAAAATTTGGTACGCCATTTTTTTCCCTTTGTCTTATAACCTAGGCATATTAATTTTTAACCCACTCGCCGAACAAATACCCGAGAAACAGCTGATTTTCAATATTACCGTTATTCGAATTTTTCTTGAAAAACGTGGTATGCCACCTCATGGCATATGCCCAAACTAACCCACACATCAAATTTTATCGAGATCGTTAGAGCCGTTTTCGAGAAAATCCATTTTAACTGAAATCGGCCTTAAGTAATTTTCATTATGAAAATTCAAATTTCCCCTCTAGGCGAACAGACCCTATATATGAAGTTTGAAGCAATTCCGTCCAGCCGTTTAGGCTGCAGTCGAATATACAGACAGACAGACAGACAGACAGACAGACAGACAGACAGACATACAGACAGACAGACAGACGGAATTGCCGGACCTACTTTTTTGGACTTCTCCATCATAGTAATGTCAAGTTTGATTAAAATCTCGAGTTCGATTTTTTTCACGGTTGCAATACTTGCCCTATAGGTAGGTAAAGTAAAAATGGGAGTTGGTCTATGTTACTCATACGTTATGAGTGAAAAATTATAAAAGATCTTATCGCCCATGAAATTTATCTTAGGCATTTGCTTTAATTAATTGAAAACGGCCTTAGGTTAGGTTAGGTTGAGGGGGTGACTGCAACAACCATTCGGTGGGAGCAGTCTAATTCGGATCTTAAACGGATCCATTATATTCCCCCGTGTGGAATATCTGGGAAGTATACCTGAAAGACAAAAAAAAAATTTACTGATTAGTCCATTCCAGGTGCGGCCCTTCTGAAGGTTCGATGTCTGATTCTGATGAGACTTGGGCACTCGGAGACGAAGTGTGTCGGGTCTTCCTCCATCTCAGTCGCACCGCAGTCTCTGCATAGGTATAAGCCGTTCAAACCCATTCTACTGAGTTACTGGGCCGCCATTTGATCGTGGCCTGTAAGGGCGCCAATGATTAGGGTTAGCTGTGCGGCCTTAAGTAACCTTAATGTTGGGATAGTTATAAAATTAACGACACAGCCGCGTGCACACTCGCCATCTAATCAATGTGTTAGTGCCTTTCCACATTATCATGGGAATGACCGTCAGCTATCGCGGATGCCAGAGCGCTTGGTCTGGACAACTGGAAGCAGACCGGGAACGACGGGAAGGCTGCCGTGTTTCAGGCGGAGACTCTTCACGAGTCGGGAGCCCGTTGAGTAAGTAATTAATTAAGATATTGGTCTCGACGCCAACCTGATTATATTAAACGATTGCACCCCTGAACATTTTTCTACACACAAAACACATATTGACATCGTCTGCTGCTCCCCCGAACTTTATCCGAAAACCCAGTGGAGAGTCCTCGACGACTTACACAATAACGACCATTTCTCAATATTGATTACTCTTGTATTGAGTAACGAAGAAAATCCCACTCCCCCCTTGTTAAAATTTGAAACCAAACAAGCAAACTGGTAATCCTGACACCTCATCTGTTTTAAGAATAGATGCAATCATGTTCAAGAATTCTTTCCCTAAAGTCCCAAGTATGTTGCCCACTGGTGGACCAGCGAAGAAATCAAAGCCTGAAGAAAATACAAAAAGGATCCTATTGTCGAGAAACATCTTCGACAATTAGCTGGTCCGATTACTAAAAAAACACGAATTTCAACAACAACTTTAGGTTAAAAAAGATAAAAATCTTCGCTTCACAACTCCTCTGGCCACCTTCACGACAAGTAAACATCTCGAGAAGTAGGACACTAGGTAGAGAGAGACTTTCAAATCCTATGTTTAAAAACCTTCCCCACAGGTAAAAAAAAATACTAATTGAACTGTAAAATAACATCCTTAACACGGGTGTGATTCCTCAAAGCTGGGAAATCACTAGTTATCCCCATTCCCAAACCAAAAATAAAGTGCACAACTGGGTTGTACGTACTTGCACCGTAATGCTATAAGTGTAAAGTGTAAGTTATCAGGATTGAAGTCCAAGTCTTGCTCTTCCCAGTAAAGTAGCGGTGGCATTCCGCGTTTCAATGGAATAATAGTCATAACATTATAGGAGTTTACACAATGTTTTGTTTTTAAAAAAAACTCATTTAAACAGTGGGCGTGGTCAGATAAAGTGTTTGAGTGGATTATAGAAAATTTTAAGGGGTATTACTTTGCTTAAATAATTTCTTCTCAATTTCTAGTAAAAATTTTGAAAAAAATAAGTTTTCTAAAAGTGGGCGTGGCAATTCCAAAATTTGGTATGCCATTATTTTGCACTTGCCTTATAACCTAGAAATATTAATTTTTAGCCCAATCGCCGAACAAATACCCGAGAAACAGCTGATTTTCAATATTACCGTTAGTTAGCAGTTCCAAAATTTTCATTTGTCTTATAACCTAAAAATATTAATTTTAACCCCAATCGCCGAAGAAATACCCGGGAAGCACGCAATTTTCCATATTACCGTTATTCGGAGAATAATTTCCGAGAAAATCCATTTTAATTGAAATTCGCCTTAAGTAAACTACCCTTAATTTTGAGGTAAGAATAAAAATTCCGATTTCTCCTCGAGATGTAAACCCAAGGACCACAGATATGAATCCGTCCAGCCGTTTAGTCTGCAGTCGCTTATACAGACAGATAGACAGACGGAATTGCCGGACCCACTTTTTTTAACTTCTCCATCATAATAATGTCAAGTTTGATTAAAATCTCGAGTTCAAATTTTTTCATGATACTAATACTTGCCCTATACGTATAGGTGCAAGTAAAAATCTCACCATGAAGAACTTCTTCAAGGCTACAGAACCTATTTTCTACATTTCAGAAAAATGTGAAGTTTGTTAAAATCCATTCTTGTCGAAATCAGTCTTAAAATAAAAATTAGAATTTTTCCTTCGGGTGGCGCTACCAACAGGTCCTAGGTACGAAACTTCAAACAAAACCGTCCAGATGTTTACGATGCAGTCGCAATCACTGACAGTCAACTTTTAACTTATCCATCATAGTTATAAGACAACCAATACATTATGTACATACGTATGTTATTATAGGTATTAGTGGAATTGAAAACACGATATCTGCCACGGCGAATGCTTCCGACAATGAAAACCACAACAACTTGTGCACATTAAGAACAGAAAAATGTAAAGTTTGTTAAAATCCATTCTTGTCGAAATCAGTCTTAAAATAAAAATTAGAATTTTTCCTTCGGGTGGCGCTACCCACAGGTCCTAGGTACGAAACTTCAAACAAAACCGTCCAGATGTTTACGATGCAGTCGTAATCACTGACAGTCAACTTTTAACTTCTCCATCATAGTTATAAGACAACCAATACATTATGTACATACGTATGTTATTATAGGTATTAGTGGAATTAAAAATACGATATCTGCTACGGCGAATGCTTCCGACAATGAAAACCACAACAACTTGTGCACATTAAGAACAGAAAAATGTAAAGTTTGTTAAAATCCATTCTTGTCGAAATCAGTCTTAAAATAAAAATTAGAATTTTTCCTTCGGGGGGCGCTACCCACAGGTCCTAGGTACGAAACTTCAAACAAAACCGTCCAGATGTTTACGATGCAGTCGCAATCACTGAAAGTCAACTTTTAACTTATCCATCATAGTTATAAGACAACCAATACATTATGTACATACGTATGTTATGATAGGTATTAGTGGAATTAAAAATACGATATCTGCTACGGCGAATGCTTCCGACAATGAAAACCACAACAACTTGTGCACATTAAGAACAGAAAAATGTAAAGTTTGTTAAAATCCATTCTTGTCGAAATCAGTCTTAAAATAAAAATTAGAATTTTTTCTTCGGGTGGCGCTACCCACAGGTCCTAGGTACGAAACTTCAAACAAAACCGTCCAGATGTTTACGATGCAGTCGTAATCACTGACAGTCAACTTTTAACTTCTCCATCATAGTTATAAGACAACCAATACATTATGTACATACGTATGTTATGATAGGTATTAGTGGAATTAAAAATACGATATCTGCTACAGCGAATGCTTCCGACAATGAAAACCACAACAACTTGTGCACTTTAGAACTCCGGATTTTTTATATTTATAAAAATCGACATTACTCTCTCATTATGCATAACAGTATGAAGTGGATCAGATTGTCTACAAGGAGCTATGCAAGGAGTATGATGTTGAAATTGTAGGTATCCTCCTCGACACCACCTGCGATAACAGATTTAAGCTAATCGATATTGCAGTGAGTAAGATGAAATCTTGAAATAGCTTGCAGTCACCGACTAATCTTCAAGCCGGCAACATCGTGTGATTACATACATTCCGAGTTCCCCCTGCCCGCTCTTTTCGTTGGTGCGTTTTCCCGCTATTTCTGTATAGCCTATCATCGTTTTACATCTCTCTTCCTAATTTACAGTGAGTGAAATTTATATAAAGTGCATAGAGTGTGAACAAAACCTGTACATTATGATCCGCTAATCCGCTAATCGAACCCAAACATAAAAAAAGAAAAAAACATACGACCCCTCCCCCTACCACAGTAGATCTTAATTATGCCTACAACTCGACCGCAAATAATCCTAAATTCATAGTGATTTCCCCAGCCAATAAAGATACACCACTGTCATCATTTAGTGTCTTTCTGCTTAAAAAAGCAATCGACGGAATAAGCACAGCCTATGACTACATAACCCTACTGCGCGATGGGAACCTCCTAATCCTGGTAAAATCACCAAAAATAGCCGATCTTTTCTTATCAAAGAAATCTCTGTCCAATCTTTGCCCTATTAATGTAACACTTCACACGAACCTGAATGCATCCAAAGGAACAGTATATGCCCCCTTTCTCAATGCCCCCTATATCCCCAACTACTTCAAACCCCTCACCGCTATCAATCGTCACCAAATCTCTTATAAACTCCGATCAATACTTCCTAAAATCTTTCGAAATGGATGATGATAGCAACTAACGACAATAATGGTAATCAGCACATAGACTCTGCTGCATCGTTCGGGTCTCTCACGACGGTATACCCCAAAGTTCACCTTTATCAGTGATACTATTTATTGTTGCGTACAACGATATTAATGAAATAATTGCCAAAAGCAACAAAGTCAATCACATTCTTTATGCAGATGACCTAGTTTTGTTATCGAAATGTAATGATATAACACGCACCCAGGATAAATTTCAAAACATCCTTACGGAGCTTAATACCTGGTGTACCTACTCTGGGTCCATAATATCCGCAACTAAAAGCAACGAGTTGCAATAGTTTTGTCATTCATTTCATAAATCTAGAAATACCCAATGTAAATGCTTTAAAGATTCTAGGAATATTATTCGATGATAAATTTAATTTTAAGAAACAGTGTATAGATTTAAAAAACAAACTAGCTACCAGACTTAATATTATAAGATTCTTAGCCTCCAAAAATAGTTTAGTCCATACTAATACTCTAATCCACGTAACAAAATCAATTATTTTATCAAAAATCGACTACGGATTGGCAATCTACGGTAAATGTTCAAAGTCAACACTGCAGCTGATTAAGCCCTCCTACCATGCTGCTATACGATCGAGCTTACATGCCTTTAGAACAACACCTATATTAAATATCCTCGCTGAGTCTGGACTCCCATCTATCGAGGATCGTCAAGATATTCTAACAATACACCTCGCTCCGAAAATCTGCGAATCCCACAAAACCCCTATAATTGATGACTGCAAAAAAATCCTTAAGCGCAACAGAACTCCTAAATGCCCTTCGACTGCATTCAACGCACTGGCCACAGTGAAAATAGCTGGTCTACACCCTGTCCTCACAACCCCAGGCAAGGAGACCTACCCGCCCTGGCTGCTCCCGCTCGAAGTCATCAACATAAGGCTGTCCAAACTAAAAAAAGAATCTACCCCTAAAGAAAGAAAAGTATATTCAACTGTTTCATGAAATCATCAACACCTACAGCGACAACTCGTGGGACATAATATACACTGACGGTTCTAAAAGCGAGATTGGTACTGGATTTGCAGTGATCTGGAATGGATTTGCAAAACTGGAATATAACGCCCATATCTGGTCTGGTGCACCCAAGACCGTTCTGCACATTCTAGACAGGGTCCAAAATAGCGCGTTAAAACTTATAGGTGATAGAGACATTGTACGCTCCATAGCGCCTCTAGAACATCGGAGAAATGTAGCATGTCTCTCCCTGTTTTATCGCTTTTTCCATAAAAAATGCTCCAGTGAAATAGCCAGTTGCATTCCTCCCCTTCAAAATTTCACCCGCAATACGCGTCACGCTAAGAATGCACATCAGTTCACCCTCAAGCCCAATTTCGGACGTACTGTCAAATACAGAGATTCGTTTATAAGCCGAACGACACATATGTGGAATGATCTCCCATGCTCTGTATTTCCTCATCACTTCAACCTCGAAACATTCAAAGCCAACGTGCACCGGTACCTCCTCTGTTCCTCTCTCCCCTTTTCCCAACGCCCGCGCCCTGAATCAGTATAAGGGTATTCATATCCCCTTTGGCGCGCGCAATTTATAAAAAAAAAAAAAAAAAAAATCGCCTCAAATGGCAGGGTGCTCCCCGCCGAGAAACTCCCAGACTACTTCTCAATATTCTCCGCAGAAGCTTTAGCGATCCTCAAGACAACGGAAGCTGCAAAATCATCGGGTAGAAGCACCCTCATTTGCACCGACAGCCTCTCTACGGTTAATGCAATCCGGAACATCAGCAACCGCACCTCAATCATCACAAAACTTCGGGATAACATCATCCGAAACTCACCGAATCTCCTTGTAGTCTGGATTCCTGGCCATTCGGGCATTCGCGGCAATGAACTAGCAGACATCGAAGCCCGTAATATCACCACACAACCAAACACAACATTGCACCCACCATCGAAAAAAACCTCATTAAGCGACTTAACACATACTGGCATTTGAGGAGAAAACATTCTTGGAGAGAATACACACACCACTACTCCAAAATTAATCCAACCGGCGTATCTTTCTCCTACCCTACAAACACCTCCTGCAAAATGAACAGGTGTTTCTTGAGGCTGAGACTCGGTCATACTCAATTGACACACAGTCATCTCCTCATGAGAGACAACCCTCCTACCTGCCATCTCTGTCAATCGGGCGCTGTCCTGTCAACCGAATATCTAATACTCGTTTGCCCTGTAGTCAATCATCACTGTAACAACTTATTTCACAAAAAACTCTTAGACCTATTACTAACCCCCTCTTCCCAAAATATTAAAGACGTCTACAAATTACTATTAACCCTTAAACTCGATAATTCCATCTAACTAAAACAAACATGTACCTTAAATCTAGCCGATAGCCCTGGTAGCTAGTGCTGTACCCTAGATATTAAGATGTAAATTTATTTATGTTTTAATGAATAATAATAATAATAATAATAATGAAATAGCTCGCACGCGGATCATATGTACATCTCTATATCGATCAGTAAGTAAGTTGTAAGCATATATTGATATTTTAATTATTGCTATTTTTATAAACGAAATTTGTGAAATCAGTAAGAATATATGAATCATATTAGATAAAATAGGAGAAGAAAAATTGCATAATAAATAAAACCTTTTATTGCTAGCGTAATGACTTCTATGACTCCTGATATTTTTATCTCTTTCAATAATTCTGTGGCTAGAAAGTTTTTCTTGTCGTAGTGGAGAACGATTTCGCCTTTCATTAACTGGGGACACCCGATGTCGACTTCTTTTTTCATTAATAGGGGAAGGATCTCTTGGATTTCTTTTTACTACAACTGATCTATGCCGGTCGGAGTCCAATCGTTTCATTTGCTTCCTCTTTTCTTTTTCTTTCATGATCCTATTAAAAGCCTCGAGCGGGTCTTCAATAATTCTGAAATAAATACACAAACAATTAATATATTTAGTAAGTGCTTATATGTATGTATAAATAATAACACTTTGCAAATTGAATTAATTTTAAACATATTTTTATATGTTTCTCATATTCTTTGTTTTTTATTTCAAAATATGTTGCAGGCGATAACAACGTATCTAGGTTAATATAAAGATGTTAGTATTAATTTGGTGACTATATGAAAAACGAAAGACAAAGGGATTTTACTGCTTATTCTGAGTGCGAAATGCAATTAATATGTATATGTAATAATTGCAGTTTTGTTTTCTGCTAGCTGGTTGTTTAGTATCCTAAATAAATCTAAAACTTGTATGTCCGAATTAATTTGCACCGAGAAAAATATTTTTTCCTTCACTTTTTATTACTTGGGATGTTTGGAAATAATAACACACGAACAAGTTTTATCGGAAATATATCCGTTAGGGAGAAAGCTAGGAAATCGTTATATTAACAATTTGGCATTTAGTGGCTTTAAAATGTGAGCCATCTGATGATTCAAATTTTATTCAAAAAAAGGAAATTATTTTAAACTATATTATTGTTTAAATAAACAAACCTATCGTGAGCAAACTCCACATTCTCATCCATATACATACATATGTATGTACATATGTAGGTATACAAATACTCCTTCTGCTCATCACTGACTTTTTTAATTTTTTTTTTTTTTTGTTTCGCCCATTTCTTACTTTTTTCCCTACTCGCGACCTTAAATCACAGTCAAAAACAGAGTGAACAAATTTCTGCAATTGTGTACACGAGAAGTGCCAGAAAAACTCACTCTCACGCTTGCGGAATCAGGACAAACCTGAGTACACATTTTTTGTGTGCACAGCAAAACTTACCCTTGCGGAATTTGGTCCTACTTGTGAAGGTTCCGACTTACAAGGGAACACAAAACATCATGTACATGTGAAAAAACCAACCTACACTAAATAAATGATTGCGATGCTAATGTGGCTTATTAAATCTAGGGCAGTAATGGCATCAATAGAAGAGGTGTGTATCGTTGTAAGTAGGTATGTAGATATTTTAAATAAATACTCATAACCTACCTTTATAAATGCGGTTCGCGAAGAAGTACTTTACCTCTAGAGCTAACAGTTTATATAGAAAAATCTTCAGTTCGGATGATTAGTTTGTTCGATTAGGGCTGTAAAAGTAACAATATGAGTACCCGTATGCATACGTTACTTTCGTTTCCAGTATTCGTTACAAAAGTTTTAAGTACTCGTTGCAAAACTATCAGTAACTAGCTTTCGTTACTTGAGTATTTTTGTATGTGTTTATCATGGCCATGGATACGGGCATTCCTGGATATTGAGCGCGCATTCGATAAAACTGGCAACAATACATAACAAGGGCTGTCAGTAACAATGGTAAGACTTAGAGTCGGAATCCAATAATGATCCATTTACCGAAATTTCTTGAACGGACAAAGGTAAATAAGCTTTAGAAGCTACAAAGAATCGCCTGTCTCAGTATTTCAGGTGACATACGTACCTGCAGCATTAGAAGCCATTTGTTGAGCTTTTACTCCAACAAATCTTTATTAGGAAGATTGTTGCTAGATGCGCTTTCAAGCTTCAGTTAGAATACAAGCCAGGTGATCATGTAAGACACCTAAAAATTCTTGACTTAATTCCAAAAAGATTACATGTTTTGCACCATCCATTACATTATGGTCAGGGAACACTGTTTTGGTAGGTTATTTGAGGTAGAAATACTAGACCGTACAGACTGGTCTGATGGTGTTCCAGCTGGACGCAAGGGGTCTGGCCTGATTCATGGACTGATCGAAAATGGACCCAACGCCAAAGTCTTGAAAACTGTAGGAATGTCTCTCAGTTTTCCAGGCTCTATGCCATTGCGACTTACGCTAGGTTAACCCCTAGTAAAGGTATCAGGGGCGCTAGGATCTACATACATCTCTTCAGATAGTCTATTTTCATCGGTTAAATGTTAGACACAATAAAGTGGTACTCGGATGGCAACGAATCTGCAAAAGAATTAGCAAGGGGTGGCTTAGAATCTGGGTTCATAGAACCTGAGCCCTACTGTGGTGTTTGGGAAAACAAACTTCGACTGGCCCACTGGGAAAATGTCCCGTGGTTAAGACAATCCCAAAGATTAATGAAGCCTTATTCCTACAAGGAAATTCGAAATTTAGATAAGGACAGTATTAGACGCTTTAGAGATGTTTAACAGATAACTTTGGGCTGAAGTTCTGGTCGCAGGATGACGAATCATCCAAGCACATGCCCGGCCTTGAGGTGGCGCATTTTCCATAAAGTAACTTACTCCTCAGCAGATATTAAAAACTCTCCGGTTAAGTACGTACTCTCCTTCATTAGGGAGGTGGCACGACTCGTAGAATAAATCACACCCTTAGATACAATCGATCTTTTCAGGTCGCAATGTCAGCCATATGGACAGATTTTAGGAAAAGAAAAAATGCGCAATGAATGGAAACTCAGCATTATTTATGTGAGCATGGAAATGAAAACGGAAAAACTGTGTTTAACGGTAAACGAAGTATGTGTTGGACACACACCACCGATGTGTTGGACAGAATGTCACTCTCAACAGATATCTTTGAGGTAGTTAAGGATTTTGTCCACGAAATCGGATTTGGTTCAGGAGGGCCGCACCCGGTATGGACTAATGAGTTTCTGTTTTCTGTTATTCTTTTCAGGTATACGTCCCGGGTTCCACACAGGGGACCACAATGGATCCGAGTGACACTGCTCCCACATGATGGTTGTTGCATTCACCCCCTCAACCTAACCTAACCTAACCTACAATCCATCTGGAACGGATCGCATGATACACTATCTTTCTTATTATGTAGACCATATGAAGTGGACGTGGCCCTATGGCATTTTCTGTCGAATTACAAAGATATTTTCGAATGTTTGTTGATGTTTCATGGAGAATTTCGTCAAAATCGGTTTTTTTATAAAAATATTACATACAACGTGGCCAAAACTGATATACATAAAGATAAATTGAAAAGAATTTGAATATTTAAATATTTTATCATAATTCAATTTTCATACTTCATACCAAATATTGTATATTTTTTTTTTGTAACGCATTTTTATTAATTCATGAAAAGCAAACTTAAAGCTAGACAAAAGTGCTTAAAACAAGCTTAACTAATGTAACTATGTTACGACTAACTTACTGGCCCTGTGCGGGCGCTCTGAGCTAAACTTAATTCTTAATCTATGTATGTCTTTTGACGTAACCTAGCTTAATGATTAATTATTTATTCATATATTAACTAAATTTTACTTTAATTTTTTAGTTTTAACAAAGAAAATTTTGTTTTGTTAAAAACTTTGTATCTGGACTTTTTTTTTTTTTAATGTAAAACTACCGTAAAACAAATCTTAATCTACTTAACCTACTTATAATAAAAACGTAATTGGATACGTTTCTTTTTTTTTAGCGGACTGCTGTTTTTTTTTTTTTAATACAAATAAGCCGAGTGCTGTGTTATTAAAAACTACCTTATAATTAGGATGCCTACAAAAAACACTTACAACAAACACTTAAAGCTATGTATGCCGGCCGGGCTATTTATGAAAAATAAATAAAGTGGCCAGCTTGCCCTAAAAGGATTAAGAGAGATCGACGAGGGAGTTCTTTCTTCGTTAAGCCACCAAAATTTCTGGTGGTGTCTTTCTACGTCATTAGCATCTCGCCCCGAAACCGACCTACTGAATCGAAGACGAACCTCAGTACTCTGTGCTATGCCTCGCTCGTAGTTAAGTCGCTTATCCACGGCTTTTCTGGCGACGTGGTAGATAATCGAAGTACCGGTTCTATCCTGTATCAGACCTTGTCTGTCAAAATAGAGAAACGCCTCTGGGGGGATAAAGCCGTTAAGGCGCACATTTTCGTGGTACATGTAGTTGGGGTAGTAAGCCCCAAAGATCAGGCTATTTATTGGTCGAGTTCATTGCTCTTGCAATATGATCGCGAATCACCAGGAAAGTGTCCACTCTGATCAGATTCGCCCTGTTATAAGGACCTCATTGGAGTAGAATTTTTTGTACTCGGACTCTGGTGTTCTGTATAAATGAAGGCAAGCCCGAAGACAAGCCCTCTCAAACACCCGAATCCTTTCCATCAAGCTTGCTTCAACGTTGAACCACACCGGACAGCCAAAGGTGAGCATTGGCCGTATGAGGCCGTGTAGCAGATTACCATCACCCTCGCATCGAGTTGGCTGCTATAAATTAGTCTCTTTGTGAGGGCAAAAGCAGCTCGGGCTCTGGCTAAAGTAACATCTATGTATATGTTTGTTAAAATATAGATACTGGTCTAGCCAGATCCCAAGGTACCTGACTACACTTCTACTCGCCAATTTGTGCCCGTTAGGTCCCACGATAGAGAACTTTCGCCAGTTCTTTCTGGTGTCCCTTGAGGCCCCAGATAACGGAGTTCTGAACAGGATGGTTTCCGATTTCTGGAAGTTGATCTTTAACTTCCAGTCATCGCAATATCGCTGGATATTGTCGAAGTCACGTTGCAAGAGAGTTGCAATGACCTCGACCTTAGGACCTGACCTGTACGCAATCAAGTCGTCTGCGTACGCAATAGCATGGTCAAGAGAACCTATCAAATCGCTTGTGTAAATGTTGAACAGGATAGGCGAATTAACCGCACCCTGTTGCAGACCGTTTTAATTTGAAACGTACCAGCAGAAGTCACGTTGCCATTTTTTACAACGAACTGTACTGGTGAGCATATTACAGATAATGTACAGAAGTGGTTTGCCCAGCCTGCTCAACTTGCAGAAGAGCCCCTCCAACCATACGGTATCGAAGGCTTTCTCCAAGTCAACCAGGCAGGCACCCGTGCATTGATTCTTCCTTTTATTCCATTGGACGTCCGACACCAGTTTAGACGCGGCATGTAGGGTATCATGCTCCGCCTTGAAACCGAATTGGGTGTCTAATTTTCTGTCGGTATAGTGCATCGATTGTCGCGTTGCGGAATATGTCGTCGTTGTCGGTACATTGATACCGAGGTATCGCACTGTCCATCGTTCGTTTGATTGTATCGTCCAATTGTTTTAGAAATCTGTCAATCTCCTCGTTTGACAGGTTCCTGTTGGACGGTGGGTAGAGCGAGTTCGAGGAGAGTGCTCTAGTCATTACTCGGGAGAAGCGTGTCCAGCACGTCCTACTGTATTTGTAGGTGTGCGTTTGAACAAACAATTCAAACGCATTGCAAAATGCGTTCTTAGTTTTTCCTACCTCACAACTTGATAGTTGAGGACTTTAATGCCTCTTAGACCATCCATTTTGCTATTGGGTGACATCTGAACTAGGAAAAACGGTAACTTCCGATGTTTATTGGAGGCACCCTCTGTTTTGTTGTCTTCTCCTGTTGTGGTTGTATCTGCTGCTGCTGTTTCTGCTGTTGTTTCGGTTGCTGCTGTTGTGGTTTCTGCACCTTTTGTTGCTGTTGCAGCTGTTTCTGCTGTGGCTGGTGCTGGTGCTGGTTCTGCTGGTGTTGTTTCGGCTTCTTCGCCTTGTTGTTGTTGATGCTGGCGCTCGAGTTCAGCCTTCCGCTCCTTCTCCCTTCTGGCCATTTGTTTGGCCTTATTAGAAGCACGTTTTGCTGCAGCTTTATGGTGCTGCTGTTGAGGTTATCTAGGACGTCCTCCTTGTCCTCTCCTCCGGCTAATCGGGCAAAGGCGTTGTTATCGCCCGTATGTCATCATCGTCAGTTGTGTCCAGCTGTGTTTGTGTTGTTGTCGGATTGTAGTCCACTACCACTCCCACTCTGCTAACTTGGCTCTTACAAACGCACTAACTTTTTTCGTATAAGAAAACACGCACTGAAAGAAGTCGAAACACGTCTTTCGTCTATGAAGATCTGTGAACGACTGCATACATGTATATACGATCACGAATATGTACATATATATTTTATACTAATATACTATTTTAAATAGGGTACATAAAACACCCTCAAAGCCTTAACTGAATTTCGCTAAGTGTAACACGTCTTTATTTAAAAACATGTTTATAAATTTAAAGAACTGATTCAATGAAAAATCAATGAATGTATTCGTTAGAATAATAAAATAAATACCCAGGTTCAATTGTTCCAGACATTCCTTGATAATATGGTTGTATGTTGGAATGAGGAGCCACTTGACGACATCTTGTATTCGGTAAAAATGGATATGGTGCGGCATTTATATTATAAGAATCTCTAGGATAATAGTAGCTATAAAAAAATAAGTTAATTTTTGAGTAAATATTGATCTAATTTATGGTACTACCGTTCCGTCCGATTACCATAATTGTTACAATAGCCCATATGGGCCGGAACAATTCCCTGATTCTGCTTTGCATGCCGCATGAATGAATCTGATCTAACAGGATATGAGTCTGTAGTGTTCGATCTATGTGGTAAATCTGGAACCGACGGTCCGTAATTAGTAAATGCTGATGGATTGGTTTGTTTAAATGTATCTTCTGGTCTTGTTTGAACATCCGAATTGTGTGAGGTTTCGCGTTGTGGCACAACCTATTAAAAAACAAGAAAAAAGCTATGTAAAACATTAACCTTAAAAAAACACTTAAACAAAATTTTGCGCCACTAATTTTTGAAAACACATTATTTCTCATAGAAGTGATCTAAAGGTATACAATTTAAGCAAGCTTAAAGATAATTTGTTTTAATATTTAGTGGATGGGATTAAATGTTAAATCTATTTAGTTCTGTGTACACACTGTGTATCATATGTGAGCGTGTTTGCATATGCATATGTATAAATCAAAATAAAATTTTTATTGGCTGCATCCTATATTTACGCCTCAAAATTTCATTAATTTGCTGTCATTTGGAATTTTGACAAACGAAATTAAAAGAAACCGAACATGTAATAAGAGTTTAGATCACACTGCAAAACGCCCGCGCATTCGAAGTGGAGAATGTGGAGTGTGAGATGGGGAGACAAAATGGGATACTGGTTCGGGAATCAATGGAAGAAATTAAGGGGGTGATTAGGCGCCAGGTAATCTTTTACCAAACGTAAATAGGAAAAATTACCAAAAATAACCATCACGGGGTGGGGGTAAAAGAAATGAAGATGAATAAAATGGATTTATAGAAAATGGGTAGCTCCAAATCTCACGATGAACTATCTACGGAGGAGGGTCGAGAACAGTATATTAACCGGAATAATTCCTTCGGTAGCGAAAAAGAAACGTTCGATGTGTCTGAAAAATACCCTGCATGATCACAAAATATCCTGCATACTCACAATTCACTATAAATTAAAATGCGTATGCGACGTATTTGCACCTCAATGCTCAAGCTTTGTTCTAATAAAATGGGTGTGATTTTCTTGATATTTACATTTTGCCCAAACAAACATTTTCCCGATCTGACCTTGAAAACATCATAAATCAAATACATACACCTATATTATTGTGTGGCGATGTTAACTCGTGGAGCGTCCCATGGGGCTCTCCCACTTCTAACCACCGTGGAACTATAATCGAAGAATTCTTACTGAATTCCGACCTGATGCTTTTAAACGACGGCTCCCCAACACATTTCTCAACACACAACACCTTCACCCATATTGATATATCATGCTGTTCACCCACCCTTTATCCCCTTACCTCCTGGAATATATTAGAAGACCTTCATAATAGTGATCACTATCCTATTATAATACAGATACAAATTAGCCCAAACAAGCACAAAATTTCTCCTAGCCCAAAATTTAAAACCGATTTAGCTGATTGGGACCGGTACCAAATCACAACGAACAAATGCTTAAATGATAAAACTCCATCTTCCAACACAAACAAAGAAGCAGCCATTCTACTAAAATCAATTCGGCACGCAGCCAACATTTCAATTCCTCAAAGCTCTCCCACCTCCACTACCAGAACAGTTCCCTGGTTCCGTGGAACCCTGTTCTCAAGAAGCTGAGATGTGACAAAATGAGACTTTGGCGACATCTTTAAAAAGCACCCTATGCTCTCAAACCTTTTAGCTTGCAAAAAATCAAATGTTCTTTTTAGGAGAGAAATTAAAATAAGCAAAGCCAAATCTCTAGCCGAATTTACCTCAACGATCAATCCTAACTCCCCCACCGCTAAAATCTGGCATAATATCCGCTGCCTCACTGGTAACTATGTTCCTCGCTCAATAACATGTGTAGTAACACCCACGGGTCCAATCTCCTCGCCCTTAGACATTGGTAACTTTTTCGCTTCCTCTTGGTCCAAACTCTCAAAAGATAACAATTTCTCAAAATCTTTCAAGAACTTAAAAGACGACAGCCTTTCCAATACGCCACCTCTAACTCCTGGCAACACATTAGCGGAACAAATTGAAGTTCCTATAACACATATAGAGTTTGAATGCTGCTTAAGCGTTCTAAAAGGTAAAACCCCCCGTAGGGACCGCATTTCCTATCCTATGATTAAAAACCTACCACCTTATGTTAAATCTTGGCTTCTTATATTATACAACGAAATACTAAAAACCGGCATCATCCCACAATCTTGGAAAATTGTGACTATCATCCCCTTATCTAAACCAAACAAGCCAATAGACTCTGTAGATGGATACCGTCCAATTTCCCTCATTCCATGTACATATGTCCAAAGTCTTGGAAAAAATTGTTGCTAAACGCCTTTATTGGTTCCTAGAAACAAAGAAATTAATCAGCACAAACCAAGTTGCTTTCAAACCAAAAAAGGGCTGTTCGGACGCTTTACTACATATCGATCATTACATATCAAATGCTTTGTCTTCGCGTAATCATGTATCGATACTCATTGGATATCATGAAAGCTTTCGATAGGATAGGGATTCATTTAATTTTGAACAAACTCGTCAATTGGGGCATTGGCCCCAAAATATATGGATTTATCAAATCGTTTCTGTCGAACAGGAAAATATCTGTTAAAATTAATAATTCTTTTTCTTCTATCCATCCACTTGACCATGGCATACCACAAGGATCACCTTTGTCGGTAGTGCTATTTCTAATTGCTTTTAACGACATCAGTGGTATTATTGATAAATATAATCGTCTAGACCATTGCATTTACGCTGATGACGTTTACATCATATGTAAATTCAATGATTTAGAATACACAAAAAATACGTTTTTAAAAGCTATAAAAGATATTATTGATTGGTGTAATAACTCTGGAGCTAATCTTTCTCTCAAAAAATGTAAACTTTTACACATATGCCGTAAATTATCATGTCCTAAACTCCAGTTAGCTATAAACAATGTTAATATAGTAACCGTAGAAAACTTAGACATTTTAGGCTTAAGATTTAATTGGAAATTCAATTGGAAACAGCACTGTATAAAACTTAAAAAGAGCCTAGCCGCAAGAAGCAATATTATAAGCTACTTATCTAATAAAAAACTTAATGTTCATGTTAACACCTTATGTAACATAACTAAATCTCTTGTATTATATAAAATAGATTATGGCCTTTTTATTTATGGGAAATGTCCTACGACTACTTTGAATCTTCTGAAATCTCCATATCACCAGTCGGCAAGAAGAAGTATCAACGCCTACCGCACGATCAGAATTGACAACATCATGGCGGAAGCTGGCTTTCCCACTTTGGAAGAGCGGCAATCCGAAAGTATTCTGAAAATCATCACAAAACTTATCTTTTCCAATGACTCCATCATTGATAAAGATATCGACCTAACTAGCAAGTCAAAAATGAATAAGCGTCTTCCATCCACAATCAACAAGGCTTTATTAAAAGCCAAAGAAATGGACTTACACTTCAAACGTGTTAAAGATCACTCTCCAACTCTCCCTCCTTGGAACATAAGCAGAAAATCATTTGTACTTAAGAGGCCTCTACCCAAACTGTCGAACTCATATTCGAACATATACTTGTTTAGTGAACAACCAAATTGGTTAAAACAGAAGATATACAATTTATTTTTCGAAATTAAAATATTAGAAATATTCTATTTAAAATTATTTTTCAGTATTTGCCTTAGTGGCAAACTGACTGGTTGTAGAAGGGTGTAGTTCATTATTCAATTTTTATTTATATTTGCGTTGCTGGGCAACAATATAAGTAGAGTAGTAGTGTAGGGATATATCGATACCTTTCCTTGGATGTATAGGACGAGTTTTAATTGTGTATGTTATTTTGATTTTGCCTCACAGAAAAATATGAAAAATTCAATTTTTGTATTTTTATGAACAATTTTAAATTTTGGGAATCTGGTTCGACCGTTAAACAACTGTAGAATACTACAGTAGAAACGTTTTCTGTTTGTAACGTATTTTCAGGTTTTCAAACAGGTTGGAAATCTAATAAGAAACATTAACTTTTTTTAATTGATATAATGTTAGTTGTAAAAATCGACTCCTGCGATGGGACTTAATTAGTTTTTTCTTGTTCCTTATATCAATTTACCTTTCTACCTTTTATAAGAGAAATTATTTATCATTGATAAGCAATTTTCTGTAAAGTACATGCGATAAGAAAATGATTTGATGAAAATTGACACATAAAGATAATATTATATGCATATGTATGCACTAAAGTAAGTCGTATATCAAAGTTGTAAAATTATAGTTGTAACGAATAGTTGACATCAAATATCAGTGCGTCCATAATATCTTGCAATCATAGTGGGAGCTAAAGTGGTTAGTAGGTAGAACTACACCTAGATAACACCTTTCGCGAACGTCTGACAAACAGCTGAAACTAAAGCCAAAATTAAAGATTAGCCTTTGGATAATAAAAAGGGAAAATAAATTGTAGGCCCCTTTGATTCGTTTAAATAATGTTACACGTACAACGCAAATAGTTGTGAGACGCTAAGGCCTGGGTCCCATAGACCTACTATGCCAAATATTAATTTTTTTTGTTTTGCTATAATAGTACCAGAGGGTATTGGGGAAAAATATATGTACATATTCAGGGCGGGCCAAATACAAGTTTCTTTTTGGAAATGCAATAAAATGAACAAAATTAAATTTGTTGTGTTCCATAGTTAATGGGAATGTTTGCTCTTTCTAATAAAGCCATATAACATGGAAAAGTATAATTTTGTTCATTTTATTGCATTTCCAAAAAGAAACTTGTATTTGGCCCATCCTGCATAGGGTGTATACATATGTACATACATACATATATGGAAATTAAAATTTCTGCAATCATAATTCCACCTTGTATAACTTTACAGGGAATAGATCTTACTTTTTTTATTGATAAGATTTTATATTTATTTTACTTTTTCTCATTTAAATTGACTATTTTACAACGCACTACTACCGGAACCTTTATTTTACTCAAATTTTAGACGAAAGCTAATTATTTGCTTACCGTGAGTTATTCTTTCTAATATCGTACAACAATTTCAATGCTACAACAAACATGAAAAAGAGTTTAACCTTTACTTCACCAAACGAAAATAAAGTGCACGACTGGGTCGTACGTACTTGCACCGTAATGCTATAAGTGTATAATTTTATCAGCATTAAAGTCCAAGTCTTGCTCTTCCCAGTAAAGTAGGCGTGGCATTCCGCGTTTCGATGGAATAATAGTCATAACATTGTAGGAGTTTACTCAATGTTTTGTTTTTATAAAAATGCCCATAAAAAGTGGGCGTTGCCAGATAGGGTGTTTGAGTGAATTATAGATAATTTTAAGGCCTATTACTTTGCTTAAATAATTTTTTCTCAATTTCTAGTAAAAATTTTGAAAAAAAATAAGTTTTATAAAAGTGGGCGTGGCATTGCAAAATTTGGTATGCCATTATTTTGCACTTGTCTTATAACCTACAAATAATAATTTTTAGGCCAATCGCTGCACAAATACCCGAGAAACAGCTGGTTTTCAATATTACCGTTATTCGAATTTTTCGTGAAAAACGTGGTATGCCACCTCATAGCATATGCCCAAACTAACCCACACATCAAATTTTATCGAAATCGTTAGAGCCGTTTTCGAGAAAATCCATTTTAACTGAAATCGGCCTTAAGTAAACTACCCTTAATTTTGAGGTTAGAGTGAAAATTCAAATTTCGCCTCTAGGGAATATCATACAGACCCTATATATGAAGTTTGATGTAAATCCGTTCAGCCGTTTAGGCTGTAGTCGAATATACAGACAGACAGACAGACAGACAGACAGACAGACAGACAGACTGACAGACAGACAGACAGACAGACGGAATTGCCGGACCTACTTTTTTGGACTTCTCCATCATAGTAATGTCAAGTTTGATTAAAATCTCGAGTTCGATTTTTTTCACGATTGCAATACTTGCCCTATAGGTATAGGTGCAAGTAAAAAGAAAGGTGTTAAAGTGGACAGTAGATCTAATGATGCATTATCCTTTTCGGATATTAGTTTCAAAGCAACATGTACATATGTACATATGTATATATGTATTTCAATATACACATTAAATATGCTCATGCAATATGCCTCCCGATAGCCTTACAATTCGTGGATTATTTAGGGTTAAATATTTAAGTACATAGTACACAGTTACATTATGGATGGAATGTACAAATAAATCAATGTTATGCATATTATGATAATGAATAGGAAAGTATTGAGGCCTTATTGTCTGATCTTTAAATCAAAAATACACTTCTCGCCAAAATACCCTCAAGTTTGTCAACTCTTTCAAACATGTCATTGAGGTATAACATGAAATCTAAAATTTATAAGAAAAAAAAACTTTTCACGAGTGTTCAATTATTTTTTCAATAAATACACGTACATATGTACATCAAAACATAATATTCTCACACCATACAACAAAGTATAGCAATCTGAAATACATTCACATCATGGCACACCGACATAGTACTCATATTTGTCACAATCAACCAAACCCTTATAAAATATTTTCGAAATCGAAAATAATATTTTTCTGAAACAAGCGCCCTTAGTGATATAAATTTGAATTAAAAACTGAATATTTCGCTAAAAAATTGAAATTTACGTTAAAAAAGAGTGTTATAAAATGCAGTGGTTTTCATTAACTACGGAGTGAATGCTGTGTTTTTCTGCTTTATCAGATACATGAAATGTGCTTTTAACATGTTACCGAAAATTCAGTTTAGAAATATTGAAATAATTACACGAAAATCATGTCTTAATTTGACAAATTTTATCAATTTTCAAGCACTAATATCTCGAAAAAGAAGAAAAATTTCTAAATTCTGTTCTACCACATTGGAGATCTATTCATTAGCTTTCCAAAGAGTCTAACTTCATATTACACCAACGATGTTTTCTTATAGTAAAATGGGAAACCGATTCACAATTTTGTGCAAAAAAGCGAAAGTTGGCTGCGAAATATTCAAATATTACAGCAACAAAAACCTTATTCAAAAATCTGCAGATAAAACTCTATTCTTTAAAATGTGACAACTAGCATTCAAATCGGTTCAGAATTCGCCGAATGGCATGGGAAACCGATTGCTCATTTTTCGCTTTTTTCGTGTTTTTTGGGTAGAGGCCTCTTAACCTTACAGTGTACAATAAAGACAACACGCCCAGAAGAGCCTGCTACTCTACTTTTGTAGAAATAATGGAAACTTTTAAACTTGAAGCTTGGACTCCTTTGTTTACAGAGGGGGTAAATCCACTTATAACACTTCCTTTGCTGTAACCGAAGAAAATGGCACCTTGCTTAAAGCTGGAATATTATGGGAATTCTCATCAGTTTTTACTGCTGAAGCGCTAGCCATACTGATAGCTGCTAAAATGTCTCCGCATTTGACCTCTAAATTACTGATTTGCACCGACAGCCTTTCAGTTCTCCGACTCCGTCTCCAACTCAAACCACAATAGCAGGCTAATTAACAAAATACGTGACCTTCTTATAAAAAACCCCAACAGACTTAAACTTATGTGGGTGCCAAGCCACATTGGTATATCAGGGAACGAATATGCCGATAAAGCCGCAAAGTCTTGTAATAAATTACCTGTTTTCACGTTTGACATATTTTCGAGGAAGGACCTGCAAAGACACATTGACGAAATCATCAAGAAGAACAAAATTCTAAGATGGAGTGACTACCAAATCCATTATTCAAAAATTAACACCGATCTACGCACTCCTATCTACCCACCGTGTATATCCAGAGCTGCGGTATCAAATTTCATCCGACTTCGTCTGGGGCATACTTCCTTAACCCACCAACACATTTTAAGGAAAGAGAATCCCCCACTGTGTCCAATCTGTAACAGTGCCGTGACCATTTTACACTTAATTGGCCTCTCTACATGCAGTATCTCCAAAAAAATCAATACCATCTTGCCTTCAAATCAAAATATTTTTTCATTTTTAAACATTATCATTATCGAAAATATTTTAAAAATCCATAAATATCTTACTATTAACAAATTAGCAATCTAAGCCAATATATTTATACTTTGAGTGGAAAGCTTTTGCAGCTAGTGCTCTTTTATATTTAGCATATAATCTTTGCATTTTTATGTTAATAAATTATAATAATAATAATAATATGTTAACTGTTACATAACATAACACTGACGGTATCCGAGAAATTTCATAATTCTTTTTAATACTCTGGCTATATATGTACAAATGGTCCTCAAGTGAATTATAGAGAACTTCAAGCATATACCCAAACTAACACAAATGTTATCAAAATCGTTGGAGCCTTTTTCGAGAAAATTCATTTAAAGTACAGTCGATCTTAAGTAAGTACCCCTAATTTGAAGGTTAGAATAAAATTTCGATTCGAATTGAGGTGTGAACACAGACCACGGATAAAAAGTTTGAAGCAAATCCGTCCAGTCGCTTAGGCTGTAGATGACCATACAGACAGACAGACGGAATTGCCGGACCCATTTTCTGGACTTCTCTATAATAATAATGCCAAGTTTGATTTAAATCTCAAATTCGAATTTTTTCACGAACCCAATCATTTTCGTATAGGTATATTTACATATGCACATATGTAGGTGCAAGAATTTTTACACTCATTCTGCTTTTATTTCTCAGAACCCCAGATATTAAATTTTATCCTCCTAGTTAAGAGTTTAAAGCCCTGGTGATATACGGACGGACGCACATGGCTCAATCGTCTTCTCTATTGATGCTGACCACGAATATATATGTATGTACTGGATATAGCCTTAGGATAATGTATAAAAACAGAGAAATAACTCGAAAGTGGATAAGACACGGTCTGTATATAGAATCATTCCCCCTTTATGTATACATAATTTCCATAAAGAATGTTTTTCAATTTTTAGTCAAAATATCGAAATGTTTGAAGGTTTGAAACTATTTCTATTTTCGAATTTGATGACCTACATATAAATTTATATACCTTAAGTATAATGGGTAAAGAACACGTTAATTTTAAAAATGATTATTTGTATTTTTTTTTTTGTTAAAAACGTGGTAAACCATCTAATAACTTGGTTACATAATGTTACATTTTATCGAAATTACTAGAGCTGAGATTTTGAGGTTAGAATGTCAGTTCCGATTAGATTTCAGTTACCTAAATTTGTACCTACATAGCTACTCTACGCTTATACAGGGTACTTGTATGTACATACATACGTTCACGTTTTGTTTGGCCGTTATTTGGGTTTGGCAATCGTCGAGAGTGATTTATTATGGAGCAGCTAACGAAAATGATGTTGAAAGTATCTAAATATTTTGTTTACATAATTGTTCAATTGTGAATACCCGGCGAAAGTGACTTTACATATTTGCATACTATGTACCGAATAAGTCAGCCAACATGTATCATGTGCCTCCAAGAAACACCTACAAATTGGAACTGGAAGACACCATTGAGCTATATAAGTCGGCCATAGGTAATAATTTTTATATTAATAGACTTAGTGTAGATAGGCATGCTATCCACTGCAATACAGTGGATAATTATCATATTATTAAAGATTTATTACGGGACTCGACGACGGAATTCTTTTCCTTTACCCCGAAAGGGGAAAAGTTGCAAACGATGCTCATTAAGGGATTAGAACCGTCTGCCGATCCGGAGGAGATCCTCAACTTACTCAAATGAGTAAAGTGTGACGACCTCGAATTTTTAGGGGTCAAGCCATTTACCGTTCTTCCTAGTTCAGATGTCACCCAATAGCACACTGGATAATCTAAGAGGCATTAAAGTCCTCGACTATCAAGTTGTGAGATGGGAGAAAGTAAGAAGGAGCGAACGCATTTTGCAATGCGTTTTGCAATGCGTTTTGCAATGCGTTCGCTGCCAGAGGTTCGGACCTGCCGCGTCGAACTGCGCCATGCAGCCCATTGCGCCAGCAGAATGCCCATTAGGGAAGGATAGGGCTGTAGACAAGGAGCAACTTTCGTGTGCTCTATGCGAGAACACGGGGCACACCGCTAACTATCGGGGTTGCCTTAAGTTCCAGTTCATAAATAAAGTGCACGACTGGGTCGTACGTACTTCCATCGTAATGCTATAAGTGTACAATTTTATCAGGATTAATATCCAAGTCCTGCTCTTCCCAGTAAAGTAGGCGTGGCATTCCGCGTTTCAATGCAATAAGAGTCCTAACAATGTAGGAGTTTCCATAAGAGTTTGGTTTTATAAAAACGAGACGGAATTGCCGGACATATTTTTTTGGACATCTCCATCATAGTAATGCCAGGTTTGATTAAAATTTCGAGTTCGATTTTTTTCACGAAAGCTATACTTGTCCTATTGGTATAGGTGCAAGTAAAAAAGTAAATCTGAAACGTCCACCTGGTCCCGCTCTAATTTCACAAGCCGTCACACCCCAATTGACCTACGCCCAAATGGCGTCGGGTCAGGGCAAGACGCAAAAGCAACTGCCAAAGGCTGCTCCAAAGGCGTCAGTGCCTAAAGCACCTGAGGCACAAGCTGACTATCGATGGATATCTTGCTCTCAATTCAAGGGCAGATGGGCCAGCTACAACGTCAAATACAAGAGCAGGCGTCGCGGGTGGACCAAATCTAAGCGCTTCTGCCGGGCCTAGCGCACCTCCAGTCGTAATGGGTACCACGGCGGAGATTCCTTTAAAAATCCTTGCGGTGAATGTGAATTAACTGATAAGAATAGAACGTAGAAACTCACTTTTTAAGTTGTTAGACTATAAAAATCCTGATTTGCTTCTGATTAGTGAAACTAAGCTAACTCAGAGACATAAATTAAGGAACAATATGTATAATATAATAAGAAGAGACCGGCCCAACTCCACCCAAGGAGGTGGTGTCGCGATCTTCGTACGTAAAAAGTTACGTTACAAGACAGTGTTCAGTGGTGAAGTGCGAAGGTTCCAGGTGCTGGAAGCAAGCATCGTGTGCATCCCCCTCCATAGTGGAAAGAAGATGTACGTGGTCTCGATCTATGCACCTGAAGCTACTCAACCTTCTTTATTTATTTCGAAGCTCTAATCACTTTTCCGATGCCTAAGGCTGGAGTCGGAGAAGAACTACTATCTCATGGCCGGAGATTTAAACGCGAAGCATGGGGATTGGGGAAATAATACGCCAAATCCTAGAGGGAACCTACTACTCAATTGGTGGGGTCAGCACAATGTCGAGTTTAGACTCGATGTGAAAGCATCGGACATTCCGTCCTTTTCCAGAGGCGGCTCTTATCTGGATCTCACGCCCTTCGACGTACGGCTACAACTGACCGACACGGACCGACAAACGATGAACTGTTTGTACACTTTTGTGTACGACAGTGACCATTGCGGACATTGCCGAAATAACGATTCCCAACGAGATTGCGGAACTGGAAGAGTTTGTTCAAACACCTACAACTACAGTAGGACGCGCTGGACACGCTTCTCCCGAGTACTAACGAGACCGCTCTTCTCGGACTCGCTCTACCCACCGTCCAACAGGAACCTGTCAAACCAGGAGATTGACAGATATCTGAAACGATTGGACGAGACAATCAAACGAACGATGGACAGTACGATACCTCGGTATCAACATACTGACAACGCCGACATATTCCGCAACGCGACAATCGACGCACTACACCGACAGAAAAGTAGACTCCTGTCAAGATTAAAAACCTTGTACAGGCAGTTTGCTGACAGACACAACTCAGATCTCAAATCTCAAATCTCAAAAATCTCCAAAAATTGATCAAAGAGAATTATAGAATGACGGTTAATGCGCATTGGAACGGGAAGTTTTCGGCCATAAGAGCCAATAATCCAAGCATGTATTATATGTAACATGCTCACCAGTAGACAGTTCGTTGTGAGAAATGGTAACGTGACTTCTGCTGGTACGTTTCAAATTAAAAACGGTTTGCAATAGGGTGTCTATCCTTTTCAACATTTACACAAGTGATTTGATAGGTTCTCTTCACCATGCTATTGCGTACGCAGACGACTTGATTGCGTACAGGTCAGGTCCTAAGGTCGAAGTCATTGCAACTCCTTTGCAATGTGACTTCGACAATATCCAGCGATATTGCGACGATTGGAAGTTAAAGATCAACTTCCAGAAATCGGAAACCATCCTGTTCAGAACTCCGTTATCTGGGGCCTCAAGGGACACCAGAAAGAACTGGCGAAAGTTCTCTATCGTGGGACCTAACGGGCACAAATTGGCGAGTAGAAGTGTAGTCAGGTACCTTGGGATCTGGCTAGACCAGTATCTATATTTTAACAAACATATACATAGATGTTACTTTAGCTGCTTTTGCCCTCACAAAGAGACTAATTTATAGCAGCCAACTCGATGCGAGGGTGATGGTAATCTGCTACACGGCCCTCATACGGCCAATGCTCACCTTTGGCTGTCCGGTGTGGTTCAACGTTGAAGCAAGCTTGATGGAAAGGATTCGGGTGTTTGAGAGGGCTTGTCTTCGGGCTTGCCTTCATTTATACAGAACACCAGAGTCCGAGTACAAAAAATTCTACTCCAATGAGGTCCTTATAACAGGGCGAATCTGATCAGAGTGGACACTTTCCTGGTGATTCGCGGTCATATTGCAAGAGCAATGAACTCGACCAATAAATAGCCTGATCTTTGGGGCTTACTACCCCAACTACATGTAAACGAAAATCTATTTTGACAGACAAGGTCTGATACAGGACAGAACGGGTACTCCGATTATCTACCACGTTGCCAGAAAAGCTGTGGATTAGCGACTTAACTACGAGCGAGGTATAGTACCGAGTACTGAGGATCGTCTCCGATTCAGTAGGTCGTTTTCGGGGCGTGATGATGGAAGATATAGAAAGACAGCACCAGAAATTTTGGTGGCTGAACGAAGTGAGAACTCCCTCGTCGATCTCTCTTTTCTGGCTAGCCCTTTTAGGGTAAGCTGGCCACTTTATTTATTTTTTATACATAACCTGGCTGGCATATATAGTTTTAAGGTAGCCATAGGTGTTTGTTGTAGGTGTCCTGATTATAAGGTAGTTTTAGTAGCAAAGCACTCGGCTTATAAAAAAAAAAGGTTAAGTAGATTAAGATATATTTTAAGGTAGCTTAAGTTTTATATAAAAAACTAAAAAGTTAGTTAAGTTTTATATAAAAAACTAAAAAGTCCAGATACAAAGTTTTTAATAAAACAATTCTATGTTAGAATTAAAGTAAAATTTTATTAATAAATAAAACATGAATTAATAATTAATTATTTAGTTAGGTTACGTCGACAGACATAGGTTAAGAATTAAGTTTAACTTAGAGCGCCCCCACAGGGCCAGTAAGTTATTAATAACTTAGTTAAGTTAGTTAAGCTAGTTTTAAGCACTTTTATCCAGCTTTAAGTTTTCTTTTCCTGAAGTAATTAACAAAAATGCGTTAAAAAAAATGCTTGTACCCGAATTTAATCAATTAAGAACATGTGTTTCTAACGAGACGGTTACTAGGAATTTTTCAACGTACCCACAATCTCTTGGTTTGACCCCTCTCGACTTCTTTGGAGGGCGGTAATTGAAGAAAAGGTTGTACCCCGTAATGTTTAAGGACATTCGAAGTGAAAATGCAAAAATAACACTAGAATAATTGTGGATAAATCCCATGCAACTGAGTAGTACATTATTAATCCATATAATGAAATTAACAGTTTCAACAATAGACCTCGTTCAGGACGCCTAAGAAAATTGGAAAGAAATCATGGCAGAGCAATTTTAAAAGAAGTTAGAGAGAGACCAATGCCCAGTGCCGTTTTCGAGAAAATTCATTTTAACCGATATCGGTTAAAGAGTAGTAAACTACTCTTAATTTTGAAGTAAGAAAAAAAATTCCGATTTAGCCTCGAGATGTGAGCCCACAGATATTAAGTTTAAAGCAAATCCGTCCAGCCGTTTAGACTGCAGTTCCTAATACAGACAGACAGACAGACAGACAGACAGACGGAATTGCCGGACCCATTTTTTTAGACTTCTCAGTCATAGTAATCTCAAGTATGATTAAAATGTCGAGGTCGAATTTTTTCACGAAACTAATACTTCCCCTAACAACAAAAATGCACTTAAAGAGCATCCTTTCAGAATGGAATTCAGTTGAGCCAGATGTCATAAAGAAACTTGTTGGAAGTATGAAAAACCGTTTAATTGAAGTCCTTAGAGAGAGTCCTTATATACTAACCGTAACATGTGTATATGAATTTTAATAATCTATTTATAAGTTATTTCCATCAATTACTTCCTTGTAATAAGAAATTATAATAAATATAAAAAAATGATTGCTGTATGGAGACTTTTTTGACTCAGTGTACATAAATACAACAACTTTAATTCACTAGCTCAAATCCACTCAATTTCCACTTTCCAAAACTTTCCAAAAACTAAATACGATTTCTACTTAACTATGAAAAAATTTACATACCACTCCTTTTTCCGGGAAGCCGGAAAAAGTTTTAAGTACATTTTTTGCTTGCACCTACCTATAGGGCAAGTATTGCAATTGTGAAAAAAACCGAACTCGAGATTTTAATCAAACTTGACATTACTATGATGGAGAAGTCCAAAAAGTAGGTCCGGCAATTCCGTCTGTCTGTCTGTCTGTATATTCGACTACAGCCTAAACGGCTGGACGGATTTACTTCAAACTTCATATATAGGGTCTGTGGGATATTAAGTAGTTTACTTAAGGCCGATTTCAGTTAAAATAGATTTTCTCGAAAACGGCTCTAACGATTTCGATAAAATTTGATACGTGGGTTAGTTTGGGCATATGCTATGAGGTGGCATACAGTTTGGCAGATGTTTCTCGGGTATTTGCTCGACGATTGGGCTAAAAATTAATATTTCTAGGTTATAAGACAAGTGCAAAATAATGGCATACCAAATTTTGGAATTGCCACGCCCACTTTTATAAAACTTTTTTTTTCAAAATTTTTACTAGAAATTGAGGAAAAATTATTTGAGCAAAATAATAGGCGTTAAAATATTCTATAATTCACGCAAACACATTATCTGACCACGCCCACTTTTTAAAGGTGTTTTTTTAAAAACAAAACATTGAGTAAACTACAATGTTATAACTATTATTCCATCGAAACGCGGAATGCCACGCCTACTTTACTGGGAAGAGCAAGACTTGGACTTTAATCCTGATAAAATTATACACTTATAGCATTACGGTGCAAGTACGTACGACCCAGTCGTGCACTTTATTTTATTTGGTGCTGGTGTTTATTTGAAACCCAGAATTAAGATCCAGACCCAGGATTCTAAACCACTTCTTGTTCATGGAATTTAAGTAGACAATAATCTTATTGCATAAAACAAGTGGTTTAAAAGAAGCCTTTCTGGACAAAGTAAAGTAAAGTAATCGGTGGAATTATAGAGAATTCCGGAGGGTTACATATTCAAACATTTAGCAATTACAATTACTAGGTATTTGTACTTAAAAGCTATTTTACAATCCTTTTATAAGAATTCAGCAAAAATTCTTTAACTCTACATTTACTCGTATTTACACAAAGTTTTATTAACGGCGATAATTGCATCTTAATCGTAAAAAAACCGAAATGTACATGAAAATTAAGGACAAATTGGTGTATACGAATAATATGCCGAAGATTATTCTTAAGCGTGAACACGGGTGAATACACCACACTATTGGAATTCATATTTGGGATTCGTGCATTTTAAATTTTCACTGCGTTTACAGGAATTCACCAGAATTAAGAGAAAAACAAATTTTTTATTGCTTTCTCTATGTACCTTAAAAATGTACCTTCGATCCTCTACATCAACCAATAACGTGATTTGTTTTGGCTTATTTACATGTTTTCTTCAACTCCACCAATTACCCATCCAATCACCAAAAATCACTTCTCCAGACAATTGTTTGCAGTTAAATTTATAATAGCGAACAAAGAAACTGCAAAAAAAATTCTGCTCATGTCAGAAAAAGACTAAAAATTCGCGCTGTGAAGAAATGAAGGTGTAAGCCGGAGAATGATCGACTTTTCAAGTAATTAATTTCAGATGTTATCCCGAATTTTTGTGATGATTGAGGTGCGGTTGCTGATGTTCCGGATTGCATTAACCGTAGAGAGGCTGTCGGTGCAAATGAGGGTGCTTCTACCCGATGATTTTGCAGTTTCCGTTGTCTTGAGGATCGCTAAAGCTTCTGCGGAGAATATTGAGAAGTAGTCTGGGAGTTTCTCGGCGGGGAGCACCCTGCCATTTGAGGCGATCACTGCAAATCCAGTACCAATCTCGCTTTTAGAACCGTCAGTGTATATTATGTCCCACGAGTTGTCGCTGTAGGTGTTGATGATTTCATGAAACAGTTGAATATACTTTTCTTTCTTTAGGGGTAGATTCTTTTTTTAGTTTGGACAGCCTTATGTTGATGACTTCGAGCGGGAGCAGCCAGGGCGGGTAGGTCTCCTTGCCTGGGGTTGTGAGGACAGGGTGTAGACCAGCTATTTTCACTGTGGCCAGTGCGTTGAATGCAGTCGAAGGGCATTTAGGAGTTCTGTTGCGCTTAAGGATTTTTTTGCAGTCATCAATTATAGGGGTTTTGTGGGATTCGCAGATTTTCGGAGCGAGGTGTGATGTTAGAATATCTCGACGATCCTCGATAGATGGGAGTCCAGACTCAGCGAGGATATTTAATATAGGTGTTGGTTTAAAGGCATGTAAGCTCGATCGTATAGCAGCATGGTAGGAGGGCTTAATCAGCTGCAGTGTTGACTTTGAACATTTACCGTAGATTGCCAATCCGTAGTCGATTTTTGATAAAATAATTGATTTTGTTACGTGGATTAGAGTATTAGTATGGACTAAACTATTTTTGGAGGCTAAGAATCTTATAATATTAAGTCTGATAGCTAGTTTGTTTTTTAAATCTATACACTGTTTCTTAAAATTAAATTTATCATCGAATAATATTCCTAGAATCTTTAAAGCATTTACATTGGGTATTTCTAGATTTATGAAATGAATGACAAAACTATTGCAACTCGTTGCTTTTAGTTGCGGATATTATGGACCCAGAGTAGGTACACCAGGTATTAAGCTCCGTAAGGATGTTTTGAAATTTATCCTGGGTGCGTGTTATATCATTACAGTTCGATAACAAAACTAGGTCATCTGCATAAAGAATGTGATTGACTTTGTTGCTTTTGGCAATTATTTCATTAATATCGTTGTACGCAACAATAAATAGTATCACTGATAAAGGTGAACCTTGGGGTATACCGTTATGTAAACTGTGTATATTGGAGTAGCAGTTATTTGCTTTGACCCTAAACTTTCTGTTTGTTAGGAAAGCTTTTATATAGGAATATATTTTAGGTCCGACCTTCCATTTAAGGAGTTTATTTAGGACTACATGGATGCCGATTCGGTCAAAGGCTTTCTCGAAATCCAGGGAAAGGATCGAGACGTGATTTTTTGCAGAGAGTGCAGATGCAACATATTCATCTACGTGAAGTAGAGAATCCATCGTGCTTCGCCCGTGCTTAAATGCCACTTGATTTGGATTTAACAGATTCCTTTTTTCAGCATACCAAAGAAGTCTCCTGGATATAATTTTTTCCAATACTTTACTTAGGCATGGGCGCAAGGATATATGTCTATAACCGTTTGCATCTGTTGGTTGCTTTTTAGGTTTCGGGATCTGGACGACGCTAGCAGTTTGTGGAAATATGCCTTGGTCGAAGATTAGATTGTATAATCTTAAGATTCTTCGTTTTGCGGACAGTGGGGCATTTCTTAGCATTGGGTAGGAGACTCGGTTCTAGGCAACTATCAAATTCTAGCTGGTTTATTGATTTTTCAATTAATTTTGCCGAGGAGCTAATAGTGCTTAAAGGGGTAGTGTTGGGAGGGATGTTTTTTGATTGGGGAATAGAAAGGTTAGCGGCAAAACGGAGGACTTTATATATCGTGGCAGCTTCTTTATTTACGTTTGAACTTTGTTGGTTTGTATTTAAAAATAAAGTGCACGACTGGGTCGTACGTACTTGCACCGTAATGCTATAAGTGTATTATTTTATCAGGATTAAAATCCAAGTCTTGCTCTTCCCAGTAAAGTAGGCGTGGCATTCCGCGTTTCGATGGAATAATAGTCATAACATTGTAGGAGTTTACTCAATGTTTTGTTTTTATAAAAATGCTTATAAAAAGTGGGCGTGGCCAGATAGGGTGTTTGAGTGAATTATAGAGAATTTTAAGGCCTATTACTTTGCTTAAATATTTTTTTCTCAATTTCTAGTAAAAATTTTGAAAAAAAAAGTTTTATAAAAGTGGGCGTGGCATTCCAAAATTTGGTATGCCATTATTTTGCACTTGTCTTATAACCTACAAATAATAATTTTTAGCCCAATCGCCGCACAAATACCCGAGAAACAGCTGATTTTCAATATTACCGTTATTCGAATTTTTCGTGAAAAATTATATGTAATATGCTCACCAGTAGACAGTTCGTTGTGAGAAATGGTAACGTGACTTCTGCTGGTACGTTTCAAATTAAAAACGGTTTGCAATAGGGTGTCTATCCTTTTCAACATTTACACAAGTGATTTGATAGGTTCTCTTCACCATGCTATTGCGTACGCAGACGACTTGATTGCGTACAGGTCAGGTCCTAAGGTCGAAGTCATTGCAACTCCTTTGCAATGTGACTTCGACAATATCCAGCGATATTGCGACGATTGGAAGTTAAAGATCAACTTCCAGAAATCGGAAACCATCCTGTTCAGAACTCCGTTATCTGGGGCCTCAAGGGACACCAGAAAGAACTGGCGAAAGTTCTCTATCGTGGGACCTAACGGGCACAAATTGGCGAGTAGAAGTGTAGTCAGGTACCTTGGGATCTGGCTAGACCAGTATCTATATTTTAACAAACATATACATAGATGTTACTTTAGCTGCTTTTGCCCTCACAAAGAGACTAATTTATAGCAGCCAACTCGATGCGAGGGTGATGGTAATCTGCTACACGGCCCTCATACGTTCAATGCTCACCGGTGTGGTTCAAGGTTGAAGCAAGCTTGATGGAAAGGATTCGGGTGTTTGAGAGGGCTTGTCTTCGGGCTTGCCTTCATTTATACAGAACACCAGAGTCCGAGTACAAAAAATTCTACTCCAATGAGGTCCTTATAACAGGGCGAATCTGATCAGAGTGGACACTTTCCTGGTGATTCGCGGTCATATTGCAAGAGCAATGAACTCGACCAATAAATAGCCTGATCTTTGGGGCTTACTACCCCAACTACATGTAAACGAAAATCTATTTTGACAGACAAGGTCTGATACAGGACAGAACGGGTACTCCGATTATCTACCACGTTGCCAGAAAAGCTGTGGATTAGCGACTTAACTACGAGCGAGGTATAGTACCGAGTACTGAGGATCGTCTCCGATTCAGTAGGTCGTTTTCGGGGCGTGATGATGGAAGATATAGAAAGACAGCACCAGAAATTTTGGTGGCTGAACGAAGTGAGAACTCCCTCGTCGATCTCTCTTTTCTGGCTAGCCCTTTTAGGGTAAGCTGGCCACTTTATTTATTTTTTATACATAACCTGGCTGGCATATATAGTTTTAAGGTAGCCATAGGTGTTTGTTGTAGGTGTCCTGATTATAAGGTAGTTTTAGTAGCAAAGCACTCGGCTTATAAAAAAAAAAAAGGTTAAGTAGATTAAGATATATTTTAAGGTAGCTTAAGTTTTATATAAAAAACTAAAAAGTCCAGATACAAAGTTTTTAATAAAACAATTCTATGTTAGAATTAAAGTAAAATTTTATTAATAAATAAAACATGAATTAATAATTAATTATTTAGTTAGGTTACGTCGACAGACATAGGTTAAGAATTAAGTTTAACTTAGAGCGCCCCCACAGGGCCAGTAAGTTATTCATAACATAGTTAAGTTAGTTAAGCTAGTTTTAAGCACTTTTATCCAGCTTTAAGTTTTCTTTTGAAAATGCAAAAATAACACTAGAATAATTGTGGATAAATCCCATGCAACTGAGTAGTACATTATTAATCCATATAATGAAATTAACAGTTTCAACAATAGACCTCGTTCAGGACGCCTAAGAAAATTGGAAAGAAATCATGGCAGAGCAATTTTAAAAGAAGTTAGAGAGAGACCAATGCCCAGTGCCGTTTTCGAGAAAATTCATTTTAACCGATATCGGTTAAAGAGTAGTAAACTACTCTTAATTTTGAAGTAAGAAAAAAAATTCCGATTTAGCCTCGAGATGTGAGCCCACAGATATTAAGTTTAAAGCAAATCCGTCCAGCCGTTTAGACTGCAGTTCCTAATACAGACAGACAGACAGACAGACAGACAGACGGAATTGCCGGACCCATTTTTTTAGACTTCTCAGTCATAGTAATCTCAAGTATGATTAAAATGTCGAGGTCGAATTTTTTCACGAAACTAATACTTCCCCTAACAACAAAAATGCACTTAAAGAGCATCCTTTCAGAATGGAATTCAGTTGAGCCAGATGTCATAAAGAAACTTGTTGGAAGTATGAAAAACCGTTTAATTGAAGTCCTTAGAGAGAGTCCTTATATACTAACCGTAACATGTGTATATGAATTTTAATAATCTATTTATAAGTTATTTCCATCAATTACATCCTTGTAATAAGAAATTATAATAAATATAAAAAAATGATTGCTGTATGGAGACTTTTTTGACTCAGTGTACATAAATACAACAACTTTAATTCACTAGCTCAAATCCATTCAATTTCCACTTTCCAAAACTTTCCAAAAACTAAATACGATTTCTACTTAACTATGAAAAAATTTACATACCACTCCTTTTTCCGGGAAGCCGGAAAAAGTTTTAAGTACATTTTTTGCTTGCACCTACCTATAGGGCAAGTATTGCAATTGTGAAAAAAACCGAACTCGAGATTTTAATCAAACTTGACATTACTATGATGGAGAAGTCCAAAAAGTAGGTCCGGCAATTCCGTCTGTCTGTCTGTCTGTATATTCGACTACAGCCTAAACGGCTGGACGGATTTACTTCAAACTTCATATATAGGGTCTGTGGGATATTAAGTAGTTTACTTAAGGCCGATTTCAGTTAAAATAGATTTTCTCGAAAACGGCTCTAACGATTTCGATAAAATTTGATACGTGGGTTAGTTTGGGCATATGCTATGAGGTGGCATACAGTTTGGCAGATGTTTCTCGGGTATTTGCTCGACGATTGGGCTAAAAATTAATATTTCTAGGTTATAAGACAAGTGCAAAATAATGGCATACCAAATTTTGGAATTGCCACGCCCACTTTTATAAAACTTTTTTTTTCAAAATTTTTACTAGAAATTGAGGAAAAATTATTTGAGCAAAATAATAGGCGTTAAAATATTCTATAATTCACGCAAACACATTATCTGACCACGCCCACTTTTTAAAGGTGTTTTTTTAAAAACAAAACATTGAGTAAACTACAATGTTATAACTATTATTCCATCGAAACGCGGAATGCCACGCCTACTTTACTGGGAAGAGCAAGACTTGGACTTTAATCCTGATAAAATTATACACTTATAGCATTACGGTGCAAGTACGTACGACCCAGTCGTGCACTTTATTTTATTTGGTGCTGGTGTTTATTTGAAACCCAGAATTAAGATCCAGACCCAGGATTCTAAACCACTTCTTGTTCATGGAATTTAAGTAGACAATAATCTTATTGCATAAAACAAGTGGTTTAAAAGAAGCCTTTCTGGACAAAGTAAAGTAAAGTAATCGGTGGAATTATAGAGAATTCCGGAGGGTTACATATTCAAACATTTAGCAATTACAATTACTAGGTATTTGTACTTAAAAGCTATTTTACAATCCTTTTATAAGAATTCAGCAAAAATTCTTTTACTCTACATTTACTCGTATTTACACAAAGTTTTATTAACGGCGATAATTGCATCTTAATCGTAAAAAAACCGAAATGTACATGAAAATTAAGGACAAATTGGTGTATACGAATAATATGCCGAAGATTATTCTTAAGCGTGAACACGGGTGAATACACCACACTATTGGAATTCATATTTGGGATTCGTGCATTTTAAATTTTCACTGCGTTTACAGGAATTCACCAGAATTAAGAGAAAAACAAATTTTTTATTGCTTTCTCTATGTACCTTAAAAATGTACCTTCGATCCTCTACATCAACCAATAACGTGATTTGTTTTGGCTTATTTACATGTTTTCTTCAACTCCACCAATTACCCATCCAATCACCAAAAATCACTTCTCCAGACAATTGTTTGCAGTTAAATTTATAATAGCGAATGGATGTTAGACAAAGAAACTGCAAAAAAAATTCTGCTCATGTCAGAAAAAGACTAAAAATTCGCGCTGTGAAGAAATGAAGGTGTAAGCCGGAGAATGATCGACTTTTCAAGTAATTAATTTCAGATGTTATCCCGAATTTTTGTGATGATTGAGGTGCGGTTGCTGATGTTCCGGATTGCATTAACCGTAGAGAGGCTGTCGGTGCAAATGAGGGTGCTTCTACCCGATGATTTTGCAGTTTCCGTTGTCTTGAGGATCGCTAAAGCTTCTGCGGAGAATATTGAGAAGTAGTCTGGGAGTTTCTCGGCGGGGAGCACCCTGCCATTTGAGGCGATCACTGCAAATCCAGTACCAATCTCGCTTTTAGAACCGTCAGTGTATATTATGTCCCACGAGTTGTCGCTGTAGGTGTTGATGATTTCATGAAACAGTTGAATATACTTTTCTTTCTTTAGGGGTAGATTCTTTTTTTAGTTTGGACAGCCTTATGTTGATGACTTCGAGCGGGAGCAGCCAGGGCGGGTAGGTCTCCTTGCCTGGGGTTGTGAGGACAGGGTGTAGACCAGCTATTTTCACTGTGGCCAGTGCGTTGAATGCAGTCGAAGGGCATTTAGGAGTTCTGTTGCGCTTAAGGATTTTTTTGCAGTCATCAATTATAGGGGTTTTGTGGGATTCGCAGATTTTCGGAGCGAGGTGTGATGTTAGAATATCTCGACGATCCTCGATAGATGGGAGTCCAGACTCAGCGAGGATATTTAATATAGGTGTTGGTTTAAAGGCATGTAAGCTCGATCGTATAGCAGCATGGTAGGAGGGCTTAATCAGCTGCAGTGTTGACTTTGAACATTTACCGTAGATTGCCAATCCGTAGTCGATTTTTGATAAAATAATTGATTTTGTTACGTGGATTAGAGTATTAGTATGGACTAAACTATTTTTGGAGGCTAAGAATCTTATAATATTAAGTCTGATAGCTAGTTTGTTTTTTAAATCTATACACTGTTTCTTAAAATTAAATTTATCATCGAATAATATTCCTAGAATCTTTAAAGCATTTACATTGGGTATTTCTAGATTTATGAAATGAATGACAAAACTATTGCAACTCGTTGCTTTTAGTTGCGGATATTATGGACCCAGAGTAGGTACACCAGGTATTAAGCTCCGTAAGGATGTTTTGAAATTTATCCTGGGTGCGTGTTATATCATTACAGTTCGATAACAAAACTAGGTCATCTGCATAAAGAATGTGATTGACTTTGTTGCTTTTGGCAATTATTTCATTAATATCGTTGTACGCAACAATAAATAGTATCACTGATAAAGGTGAACCTTGGGGTATACCGTTATGTAAACTGTGTATATTGGAGTAGCAGTTATTTGCTTTGACCCTAAACTTTCTGTTTGTTAGGAAAGCTTTTATATAGGAATATATTTTAGGTCCGACCTTCCATTTAAGGAGTTTATTTAGGACTACATGGATGCCGATTCGGTCAAAGGCTTTCTCGAAATCCAGGGAAAGGATCGAGACGTGATTTTTTGCAGAGAGTGCAGATGCAACATATTCATCTACGTGAAGTAGAGAATCCATCGTGCTTCGCCCGTGCTTAAATGCCACTTGATTTGGATTTAACAGATTCCTTTTTTCAGCATACCAAAGAAGTCTCCTGGATATAATTTTTTCCAATACTTTACTTAGGCATGGGCGCAAGGATATATGTCTATAACCGTTTGCATCTGTTGGTTGCTTTTTAGGTTTCGGGATCTGGACGACGCTAGCAGTTTGTGGAAATATGCCTTGGTCGAAGATTAGATTGTATAATCTTAAGATTCTTCGTTTTGCGGACAGTGGGGCATTTCTTAGCATTGGGTAGGAGACTCGGTTCTAGGCAACTATCAAATTCTAGCTGGTTTATTGATTTTTCAATTAATTTTGCCGAGGAGCTAATAGTGCTTAAAGGGGTAGTGTTGGGAGGGATGTTTTTTGATTGGGGAATAGAAAGGTTAGCGGCAAAACGGAGGACTTTATATATCGTGGCAGCTTCTTTATTTACGTTTGAACTTTGTTGGTTTGTATTTAAAAATAAAGTGCACGACTGGGTCGTACGTACTTGCACCGTAATGCTATAAGTGTATTATTTTATCAGGATTAAAATCCAAGTCTTGCTCTTCCCAGTAAAGTAGGCGTGGCATTCCGCGTTTCGATGGAATAATAGTCATAACATTGTAGGAGTTTACTCAATGTTTTGTTTTTATAAAAATGCTTATAAAAAGTGGGCGTGGCCAGATAGGGTGTTTGAGTGAATTATAGAGAATTTTAAGGCCTATTACTTTGCTTAAATATTTTTTTCTCAATTTCTAGTAAAAATTTTGAAAAAAAAAGTTTTATAAAAGTGGGCGTGGCATTCCAAAATTTGGTATGCCATTATTTTGCACTTGTCTTATAACCTACAAATAATAATTTTTAGCCCAATCGCCGCACAAATACCCGAGAAACAGCTGATTTTCAATATTACCGTTATTCGAATTTTTCGTGAAAAATTATATGTAATATGCTCACCAGTAGACAGTTCGTTGTGAGAAATGGTAACGTGACTTCTGCTGGTACGTTTCAAATTAAAAACGGTTTGCAATAGGGTGTCTATCCTTTTCAACATTTACACAAGTGATTTGATAGGTTCTCTTCACCATGCTATTGCGTACGCAGACGACTTGATTGCGTACAGGTCAGGTCCTAAGGTCGAAGTCATTGCAACTCCTTTGCAATGTGACTTCGACAATATCCAGCGATATTGCGACGATTGGAAGTTAAAGATCAACTTCCAGAAATCGGAAACCATCCTGTTCAGAACTCCGTTATCTGGGGCCTCAAGGGACACCAGAAAGAACTGGCGAAAGTTCTCTATCGTGGGACCTAACGGGCACAAATTGGCGAGTAGAAGTGTAGTCAGGTACCTTGGGATCTGGCTAGACCAGTATCTATATTTTAACAAACATATACATAGATGTTACTTTAGCTGCTTTTGCCCTCACAAAGAGACTAATTTATAGCAGCCAACTCGATGCGAGGGTGATGGTAATCTGCTACACGGCCCTCATACGTTCAATGCTCACCGGTGTGGTTCAAGGTTGAAGCAAGCTTGATGGAAAGGATTCGGGTGTTTGAGAGGGCTTGTCTTCGGGCTTGCCTTCATTTATACAGAACACCAGAGTCCGAGTACAAAAAATTCTACTCCAATGAGGTCCTTATAACAGGGCGAATCTGATCAGAGTGGACACTTTCCTGGTGATTCGCGGTCATATTGCAAGAGCAATGAACTCGACCAATAAATAGCCTGATCTTTGGGGCTTACTACCCCAACTACATGTAAACGAAAATCTATTTTGACAGACAAGGTCTGATACAGGACAGAACGGGTACTCCGATTATCTACCACGTTGCCAGAAAAGCTGTGGATTAGCGACTTAACTACGAGCGAGGTATAGTACCGAGTACTGAGGATCGTCTCCGATTCAGTAGGTCGTTTTCGGGGCGTGATGATGGAAGATATAGAAAGACAGCACCAGAAATTTTGGTGGCTGAACGAAGTGAGAACTCCCTCGTCGATCTCTCTTTTCTGGCTAGCCCTTTTAGGGTAAGCTGGCCACTTTATTTATTTTTTATACATAACCTGGCTGGCATATATAGTTTTAAGGTAGCCATAGGTGTTTGTTGTAGGTGTCCTGATTATAAGGTAGTTTTAGTAGCAAAGCACTCGGCTTATAAAAAAAAAAAAGGTTAAGTAGATTAAGATATATTTTAAGGTAGCTTAAGTTTTATATAAAAAACTAAAAAGTCCAGATACAAAGTTTTTAATAAAACAATTCTATGTTAGAATTAAAGTAAAATTTTATTAATAAATAAAACATGAATTAATAATTAATTATTTAGTTAGGTTACGTCGACAGACATAGGTTAAGAATTAAGTTTAACTTAGAGCGCCCCCACAGGGCCAGTAAGTTATTCATAACATAGTTAAGTTAGTTAAGCTAGTTTTAAGCACTTTTATCCAGCTTTAAGTTTTCTTTTGAAAATGCAAAAATAACACTAGAATAATTGTGGATAAATCCCATGCAACTGAGTAGTACATTATTAATCCATATAATGAAATTAACAGTTTCAACAATAGACCTCGTTCAGGACGCCTAAGAAAATTGGAAAGAAATCATGGCAGAGCAATTTTAAAAGAAGTTAGAGAGAGACCAATGCCCAGTGCCGTTTTCGAGAAAATTCATTTTAACCGATATCGGTTAAAGAGTAGTAAACTACTCTTAATTTTGAAGTAAGAAAAAAAATTCCGATTTAGCCTCGAGATGTGAGCCCACAGATATTAAGTTTAAAGCAAATCCGTCCAGCCGTTTAGACTGCAGTTCCTAATACAGACAGACAGACAGACAGACAGACAGACGGAATTGCCGGACCCATTTTTTTAGACTTCTCAGTCATAGTAATCTCAAGTATGATTAAAATGTCGAGGTCGAATTTTTTCACGAAACTAATACTTCCCCTAACAACAAAAATGCACTTAAAGAGCATCCTTTCAGAATGGAATTCAGTTGAGCCAGATGTCATAAAGAAACTTGTTGGAAGTATGAAAAACCGTTTAATTGAAGTCCTTAGAGAGAGTCCTTATATACTAACCGTAACATGTGTATATGAATTTTAATAATCTATTTATAAGTTATTTCCATCAATTACATCCTTGTAATAAGAAATTATAATAAATATAAAAAAATGATTGCTGTATGGAGACTTTTTTGACTCAGTGTACATAAATACAACAACTTTAATTCACTAGCTCAAATCCATTCAATTTCCACTTTCCAAAACTTTCCAAAAACTAAATACGATTTCTACTTAACTATGAAAAAATTTACATACCACTCCTTTTTCCGGGAAGCCGGAAAAAGTTTTAAGTACATTTTTTGCTTGCACCTACCTATAGGGCAAGTATTGCAATTGTGAAAAAAACCGAACTCGAGATTTTAATCAAACTTGACATTACTATGATGGAGAAGTCCAAAAAGTAGGTCCGGCAATTCCGTCTGTCTGTCTGTCTGTATATTCGACTACAGCCTAAACGGCTGGACGGATTTACTTCAAACTTCATATATAGGGTCTGTGGGATATTAAGTAGTTTACTTAAGGCCGATTTCAGTTAAAATAGATTTTCTCGAAAACGGCTCTAACGATTTCGATAAAATTTGATACGTGGGTTAGTTTGGGCATATGCTATGAGGTGGCATACAGTTTGGCAGATGTTTCTCGGGTATTTGCTCGACGATTGGGCTAAAAATTAATATTTCTAGGTTATAAGACAAGTGCAAAATAATGGCATACCAAATTTTGGAATTGCCACGCCCACTTTTATAAAACTTTTTTTTTCAAAATTTTTACTAGAAATTGAGGAAAAATTATTTGAGCAAAATAATAGGCGTTAAAATATTCTATAATTCACGCAAACACATTATCTGACCACGCCCACTTTTTAAAGGTGTTTTTTTAAAAACAAAACATTGAGTAAACTACAATGTTATAACTATTATTCCATCGAAACGCGGAATGCCACGCCTACTTTACTGGGAAGAGCAAGACTTGGACTTTAATCCTGATAAAATTATACACTTATAGCATTACGGTGCAAGTACGTACGACCCAGTCGTGCACTTTATTTTATTTGGTGCTGGTGTTTATTTGAAACCCAGAATTAAGATCCAGACCCAGGATTCTAAACCACTTCTTGTTCATGGAATTTAAGTAGACAATAATCTTATTGCATAAAACAAGTGGTTTAAAAGAAGCCTTTCTGGACAAAGTAAAGTAAAGTAATCGGTGGAATTATAGAGAATTCCGGAGGGTTACATATTCAAACATTTAGCAATTACAATTACTAGGTATTTGTACTTAAAAGCTATTTTACAATCCTTTTATAAGAATTCAGCAAAAATTCTTTTACTCTACATTTACTCGTATTTACACAAAGTTTTATTAACGGCGATAATTGCATCTTAATCGTAAAAAAACCGAAATGTACATGAAAATTAAGGACAAATTGGTGTATACGAATAATATGCCGAAGATTATTCTTAAGCGTGAACACGGGTGAATACACCACACTATTGGAATTCATATTTGGGATTCGTGCATTTTAAATTTTCACTGCGTTTACAGGAATTCACCAGAATTAAGAGAAAAACAAATTTTTTATTGCTTTCTCTATGTACCTTAAAAATGTACCTTCGATCCTCTACATCAACCAATAACGTGATTTGTTTTGGCTTATTTACATGTTTTCTTCAACTCCACCAATTACCCATCCAATCACCAAAAATCACTTCTCCAGACAATTGTTTGCAGTTAAATTTATAATAGCAAATGGATGTTAGACAAAGAAACTGCAAAAAAAATTCTGCTCATGTCAGAAAAAGACTAAAAATTCGCGCTGTGAAGAAATGAAGGTGTAAGCCGGAGAATGATCGACTTTTCAAGTAATTAATTTCAGATGTTATCCCGAATTTTTGTGATGATTGAGGTGCGGTTGCTGATGTTCCGGATTGCATTAACCGTAGAGAGGCTGTCGGTGCAAATGAGGGTGCTTCTACCCGATGATTTTGCAGTTTCCGTTGTCTTGAGGATCGCTAAAGCTTCTGCGGAGAATATTGAGAAGTAGTCTGGGAGTTTCTCGGCGGGGAGCACCCTGCCATTTGAGGCGATCACTGCAAATCCAGTACCAATCTCGCTTTTAGAACCGTCAGTGTATATTATGTCCCACGAGTTGTCGCTGTAGGTGTTGATGATTTCATGAAACAGTTGAATATACTTTTCTTTCTTTAGGGGTAGATTCTTTTTTTAGTTTGGACAGCCTTATGTTGATGACTTCGAGCGGGAGCAGCCAGGGCGGGTAGGTCTCCCATCCTCGATAGATGGGAGTCCAGACTCAGCGAGGATATTTAATATAGGTGTTGGTTTAAAGGCATGTAAGCTCGATCGTATAGCAGCATGGTAGGAGGGCTTAATCAGCTGCAGTGTTGACTTTGAACATTTACCGTAGATTGCCAATCCGTAGTCGATTTTTGATAAAATAATTGATTTTGTTACGTGGATTAGAGTATTAGTATGGACTAAACTATTTTTGGAGGCTAAGAATCTTATAATATTAAGTCTGATAGCTAGTTTGTTTTTTAAATCTATACACTGTTTCTTAAAATTAAATTTATCATCGAATAATATTCCTAGAATCTTTAAAGCATTTACATTGGGTATTTCTAGATTTATGAAATGAATGACAAAACTATTGCAACTCGTTGCTTTTAGTTGCGGATATTATGGACCCAGAGTAGGTACACCAGGTATTAAGCTCCGTAAGGATGTTTTGAAATTTATCCTGGGTGCGTGTTATATCATTACAGTTCGATAACAAAACTAGGTCATCTGCATAAAGAATGTGATTGACTTTGTTGCTTTTGGCAATTATTTCATTAATATCGTTGTACGCAACAATAAATAGTATCACTGATAAAGGTGAACCTTGGGGTATACCGTTATGTAAACTGTGTATATTGGAGTAGCAGTTATTTGCTTTGACCCTAAACTTTCTGTTTGTTAGGAAAGCTTTTATATAGGAATATATTTTAGGTCCGACCTTCCATTTAAGGAGTTTATTTAGGACTACATGGATGCCGATTCGGTCAAAGGCTTTCTCGAAATCCAGGGAAAGGATCGAGACGTGATTTTTTGCAGAGAGTGCAGATGCAACATATTCATCTACGTGAAGTAGAGAATCCATCGTGCTTCGCCCGTGCTTAAATGCCACTTGATTTGGATTTAACAGATTCCTTTTTTCAGCATACCAAAGAAGTCTCCTGGATATAATTTTTTCCAATACTTTACTTAGGCATGGGCGCAAGGATATATGTCTATAACCGTTTGCATCTGTTGGTTGCTTTTTAGGTTTCGGGATCTGGACGACGCTAGCAGTTTGTGGAAATATGCCTTGGTCGAAGATTAGATTGTATAATCTTAAGATTCTTCGTTTTGCGGACAGTGGGGCATTTCTTAGCATTGGGTAGGAGACTCGGTTCTAGGCAACTATCAAATTCTAGCTGGTTTATTGATTTTTCAATTAATTTTGCCGAGGAGCTAATAGTGCTTAAAGGGGTAGTGTTGGGAGGGATGTTTTTTGATTGGGGAATAGAAAGGTTAGCGGCAAAACGGAGGACTTTATATATCGTGGCAGCTTCTTTATTTACGTTTGAACTTTGTTGGTTTGTATTTAAAAATAAAGTGCACGACTGGGTCGTACGTACTTGCACCGTAATGCTATAAGTGTATTATTTTATCAGGATTAAAATCCAAGTCTTGCTCTTCCCAGTAAAGTAGGCGTGGCATTCCGCGTTTCGATGGAATAATAGTCATAACATTGTAGGAGTTTACTCAATGTTTTGTTTTTATAAAAATGCTTATAAAAAGTGGGCGTGGCCAGATAGGGTGTTTGAGTGAATTATAGAGAATTTTAAGGCCTATTACTTTGCTTAAATATTTTTTTCTCAATTTCTAGTAAAAATTTTGAAAAAAAAAGTTTTATAAAAGTGGGCGTGGCATTCCAAAATTTGGTATGCCATTATTTTGCACTTGTCTTATAACCTACAAATAATAATTTTTAGCCCATTCGCCGCACAAATACCCGAGAAACAGCTGATTTTCAATATTACCGTTATTCGAATTTTTCGTGAAAAATTATATGTAATATGCTCACCAGTAGACAGTTCGTTGTGAGAAATGGTAACGTGACTTCTGCTGGTACGTTTCAAATTAAAAACGGTTTGCAATAGGGTGTCTATCCTTTTCAACATTTACACAAGTGATTTGATAGGTTCTCTTCACCATGCTATTGCGTACGCAGACGACTTGATTGCGTACAGGTCAGGTCCTAAGGTCGAAGTCATTGCAACTCCTTTGCAATGTGACTTCGACAATATCCAGCGATATTGCGACGATTGGAAGTTAAAGATCAACTTCCAGAAATCGGAAACCATCCTGTTCAGAACTCCGTTATCTGGGGCCTCAAGGGACACCAGAAAGAACTGGCGAAAGTTCTCTATCGTGGGACCTAACGGGCACAAATTGGCGAGTAGAAGTGTAGTCAGGTACCTTGGGATCTGGCTAGACCAGTATCTATATTTTAACAAACATATACATAGATGTTACTTTAGCTGCTTTTGCCCTCACAAAGAGACTAATTTATAGCAGCCAACTCGATGCGAGGGTGATGGTAATCTGCTACACGGCCCTCATACGGCCAATGCTCACCTTTGGCTGTCCGGTGTGGTTCAAGGTTGAAGCAAGCTTGATGGAAAGGATTCGGGTGTTTGAGAGGGCTTGTCTTCGGGCTTGCCTTCATTTATACAGAACACCAGAGTCCGAGTACAAAAAATTCTACTCCAATGAGGTCCTTATAACAGGGCGAATCTGATCAGAGTGGACACTTTCCTGGTGATTCGCGGTCATATTGCAAGAGCAATGAACTCGACCAATAAATAGCCTGATCTTTGGGGCTTACTACCAAAACTACATGTAAACGAAAATCTATTTTGACAGACAAGGTCTGATACAGGACAGAACGGGTACTCCGATTATCTACCACGTTGCCAGAAAAGCTGTGGATTAGCGACTTAACTACGAGCGAGGTATAGTACCGAGTACTGAGGATCGTCTCCGATTCAGTAGGTCGTTTTCGGGGCGTGATGATGGAAGATATAGAAAGACAGCACCAGAAATTTTGGTGGCTGAACGAAGTGAGAACTCCCTCGTCGATCTCTCTTTTCTGGCTAGCCCTTTTAGGGTAAGCTGGCCACTTTATTTATTTTTTATACATAACCTGGCTGGCATATATAGTTTTAAGGTAGCCATAGGTGTTTGTTGTAGTTGTCCTAATTATAAGGTAGTTTTAGTAGCAAAGCACTCGGCTTATAAAAAAAAAAAAGGTTAAGTAGATTAAGATATATTTTAAGGTAGCTTAAGTTTTATATAAAAAACTAAAAAGTCCAGATACAAAGTTTTTAATAAAACAATTCTATGTTAGAATTAAAGTAAAATTTTATTAATAAATAAAACATGAATTAATAATTAATTATTTAGTTAGGTTACGTCGACAGACATAGGTTAAGAATTAAGTTTAACTTAGAGCGCCCCCACAGGGCCAGTAAGTTATTCATAACATAGTTAAGTTAGTTAAGCTAGTTTTAAGCACTTTTATCCAGCTTTAAGTTTTCTTTTCCTGAAGTAATTAACAAAAATGCGTTAAAAAAAATGCTTGTACCCGAATTTAATCAATTAAGAACATGTGTTTCTAACGAGACGGTTACTAGGAATTTTTCAACGTACCCACAATCTCTTGGTTTGACCCCTCTCGACTTCTTTGGAGGGCGGTAATTGAAGAAAAGGTTGTACCCCGTAATGTTTAAGGACATTCGAAGTGAAAATGCAAAAATAACACTAGAATAATTGTGGATAAATCCCATGCAACTGAGTAGTACATTATTAATCCATATAATGAAATTAACAGTTTCAACAATAGACCTCGTTCAGGACGCCTAAGAAAATTGGAAAGAAATCATGGCAGAGCAATTTTAAAAGAAGTTAGAGAGAGACCAATGCCCAGTGCCGTTTTCGAGAAAATTCATTTTAACCGATATCGGTTAAAGAGTAGTAAACTACTCTTAATTTTGAAGTAAGAAAAAAAATTCCGATTTAGCCTCGAGATGTGAGCCCACAGATATTAAGTTTAAAGCAAATCCGTCCAGCCGTTTAGACTGCAGTTCCTAATACAGACAGACAGACAGACAGACAGACAGACGGAATTGCCGGACCCATTTTTTTAGACTTCTCAGTCATAGTAATCTCAAGTATGATTAAAATGTCGAGGTCGAATTTTTTCACGAAACTAATACTTCCCCTAACAACAAAAATGCACTTAAAGAGCATCCTTTCAGAATGGAATTCAGTTGAGCCAGATGTCATAAAGAAACTTGTTGGAAGTATGAAAAACCGTTTAATTGAAGTCCTTAGAGAGAGTCCTTATATACTAACCGTAACATGTGTATATGAATTTTAATAATCTATTTATAAGTTATTTCCATCAATTACATCCTTGTAATAAGAAATTATAATAAATATAAAAAAATGATTGCTGTATGGAGACTTTTTTGACTCAGTGTACATAAATACAACAACTTTAATTCACTAGCTCAAATCCATTCAATTTCCACTTTCCAAAACTTTCCAAAAACTAAATACGATTTCTACTTAACTATGAAAAAATCTACATACCACTCCTTTTTCCGAGAAGCCGGAAAAAGTTTTAAGTACATTTTTTGCTTGCACCTACCTATAGGGCAAGTATTGCAATTGTGAAAAAAACCGAACTCGAGATTTTAATCAAACTTGACATTACTATGATGGAGAAGTCCAAAAAGTAGGTCCGGCAATTCCGTCTGTCTGTCTGTCTGTCTGTCTGTCTGTATATTCGACTACAGCCTAAACGGCTGGACGGATTTACTTCAAACTTCATATATAGGGTCTGTGGGATATTAAGTAGTTTACTTAAGGCCGATTTCAGTTAAAATAGATTTTCTCGAAAACGGCTCTAACGATTTCGATAAAATTTGATACGTGGGTTAGTTTGGGCATATGCTATGAGGTGGCATACAGTTTGGCAGCTGTTTCTCGGGTATTTGCTCGACGATTGGGCTAAAAATTAATATTTCTAGGTTATAAGACAAGTGCAAAATAATGGCATACCAAATTTTGGAATTGCCACGCCCACTTTTATAAAACTTTTTTTTTCAAAATTTTTACTAGAAATTGAGGAAAAATTATTTGAGCAAAATAATAGGCGTTAAAATATTCTATAATTCACGCAAACACATTATCTGACCACGCCCACTTTTTAAAGGTGTTTTTTTAAAAACAAAACATTGAGTAAACTACAATGTTATAACTATTATTCCATCGAAACGCGGAATGCCACGCCTACTTTACTGGGAAGAGCAAGACTTGGACTTTAATCCTGATAAAATTATACACTTATAGCATTACGGTGCAAGTACGTACGACCCAGTCGTGCACTTTATTTTATTTGGTGCTGGTGTTTATTTGAAACCCAGAATTAAGATCCAGACCCAGGATTCTAAACCACTTCTTGTTCATGGAATTTAAGTAGACAATAATCTTATTGCATAAAACAAGTGGTTTAAAAGAAGCCTTTCTGGACAAAGTAAAGTAAAGTAATCGGTGGAATTATAGAGAAGCCGGAGGGTTACATATTCAAACATTTAGCAATTACAATTACTAGGTATTTGTACTTAAAAGCTATTTTACAATCCTTTTATAAGAATTCAGCAAAAATTCTTTTACTCTACCTTTACTCGTATTTACACAAAGTTTTATTAACGGCGATAATTGCATCTTAATCGTAAAAAAACCGAAATGTACATGAAAATTAAGGACAAATTGGTGTATACGAATAATATGCCGAAGATTATTCTTAAGCGTGAACACGGGTGAATACACCACACTATTGGAATTCATATTTGGGATTCGTGCATTTTAAATTTTCACTGCGTTTACAGGAATTCACCAGAATTAAGAGAAAAACAAATTTTTTATTGCTTTCTCTATGTACCTTAAAAATGTACCTTCGATCCTCTACATCAACCAATAACGTGATTTGTTTTGGCTTATTTACATGTTTTCTTCAACTCCACCAATTACCCATCCAATCACCAAAAATCACTTCTCCAGACAATTGTTTGCAGTTAAATTTATAATAGCGAATGGATGTTAGACAAAGAAACTGCAAAAAAAATTCTGCTCATGTCAGAAAAAGACTAAAAATTCGCGCTGTGAAGAAATGAAGGTGTAAGCCGGAGAATGATCGACTTTTCAAGTAATTAATTTCAGATGTTATCCCGAATTTTTGTTATGATTGAGGTGCGGTTGCTGATGTTCCGGATTGCATTAACCGTAGAGAGGCTGTCGGTGCAAATGAGGGTGCTTCTACCCGATGATTTTGCAGTTTCCGTTGTCTTGAGGATCGCTAAAGCTTCTGCGGAGAATATTGAGAAGTAGTCTGGGAGTTTCTCGGCGGGGAGCACCCTGCCATTTGAGGCGATCACTGCAAATCCAGTACCAATCTCGCTTTTAGAACCGTCAGTGTATATTATGTCCCACGAGTTGTCGCTGTAGGTGTTGATGATTTCATGAAACAGTTGAATATACTTTTCTTTCTTTAGGAGTAGATTCTTTTTTTAGTTTGGACAGCCTTATGTTGATGACTTCGAGCGGGAGCAGCCAGGGCGGGTAGGTCTCCTTGCCTGGGGTTGTGAGGAAAGGGTGTAGACCAGCTATTTTCACTGTGGCCAGTGCGTTGAATGCAGTCGAAGGGCATTTAGGAGTTCTGTTGCGCTTAAGGATTTTTTTGCAGTCATCAATTATAGGGGTTTTGTGGGATTCGCAGATTTTCGGAGCGAGGTGTGATGTTAGAATATCTCGACGATCCTCGATAGATGGGAGTCCAGACTCAGCGAGGATATTTAATATAGGTGTTGGTTTAAAGGCATGTAAGCTCGATCGTATAGCAGCATGGTAGGAGGGCTTAATCAGCTGCAGTGTTGACTTTGAACATTTACCGTAGATTGCCAATCCGTAGTCGATTTTTGATAAAATAATTGATTTTGTTACGTGGATTAGAGTATTAGTATGGACTAAACTATTTTTGGAGGCTAAGAATCTTATAATATTAAGTCTGATAGCTAGTTTGTTTTTTAAATCTATACACTGTTTCTTAAAATTAAATTTATCATCGAATAATATTCCTAGAATCTTTAAAGCATTTACATTGGGTATTTCTAGATTTATGAAATGAATGACAAAACTATTGCAACTCGTTGCTTTTAGTTGCGGATATTATGGACCCAGAGTAGGTACACCAGGTATTAAGCTCCGTAAGGATGTTTTGAAATTTATCCTGGGTGCGTGTTATATCATTACATTTCGATAACAAAACTAGGTCATCTGCATAAAGAATGTGATTGACTTTGTTGCTTTTGGCAATTATTTCATTAATATCGTTGTACGCAACAATAAATAGTATCACTGATAAAGGTGAACCTTGGGGTATACCGTTATGTAAACTGTGTATATTGGAGTAGCAGTTATTTGCTTTGACCCTAAACTTTCTGTTTGTTAGGAAAGCTTTTATATAGGAATATATTTTAGGTCCGACCTTCCATTTAAGGAGTTTATTTAAGACTACATGGATGCCGATTCGGTCAAAGGCTTTCTCGAAATCCAGGGAAAGGATCGAGACGTGATTTTTTGCAGAGAGTGCAGATGCAACATATTCATCTACGTGAAGTAGAGAATCCATCGTGCTTCGCCCGTGCTTAAATGCCACTTGATTTGGATTTAACAGATTCCTTTTTTCAGCATACCAAAGAAGTCTCCTGGATATAATTTTTTCCAATACTTTACTTAGGCATGGGCGCAAGGATATATGTCTATAACCGTTTGCATCTGTTGGTTGCTTTTTAGGTTTCGGGATCGGGACGACGCTAGCAGTTTGTGGAAATATGCCTTGGTCGAAGATTAGATTGTATAATCTTAAGATTCTTCGTTTTGCGGACAGTGGGGCATTTCTTAGCATTGGGTAGGAGACTCGGTTCTAGGCAACTATCAAATTCTAGCTGGTTTATTGATTTTTCAATTAATTTTGCCGAGGAGCTAATAGTGCTTAAAGGGGTAGTGTTGGGAGGGATGTTTTTTGATTGGGGAATAGAAAGGTTAGCGGCAAAACGGAGGACTTTATATATCGTGGCAGCTTCTTTATTTACGTTTGAACTTTGTTGGTTTGTATTTAAAAATAAAGTGCACGACTGGGTCGTACGTACTTGCACCGTAATGCTATAAGTGTATTATTTTATCAGGATTAAAATCCAAGTCTTGCTCTTCCCAGTAAAGTAGGCGTGGCATTCCGCGTTTCGATGGAATAATAGTCATAACATTGTAGGAGTTTACTCAATGTTTTGTTTTTATAAAAATGCTTATAAAAAGTGGGCGTGGCCAGATAGGGTGTTTGAGTGAATTATAGAGAATTTTAAGGCCTATTACTTTGCTTAAATATTTTTTTCTCAATTTCTAGTAAAAATTTTGAAAAAAAAAGTTTTATAAAAGTGGGCGTGGCATTCCAAAATTTGGTATGCCATTATTTTGCACTTGTCTTATAACCTACAAATAATAATTTTTAGCCCAATCGCCGCACAAATACCCGAGAAACAGCTGATTTTCAATATTACCGTTATTCGAATTTTTCGTGAAAAACGTGGTATGCCACCTCATAGCATATACCCAAACTAACCCACACATCAAATTTTATCGAAATCGTTAGAGCCGTTTTCGAGAAAATCCATTTTAACTGAAATCGGCCTTAAGTAAACTACCCTTAATTTTGAGGTTCGAATGAAAATTCAAATTTCGCCTCTAGGGAATATCCCACAGACCCTATATATGAAGTTTGAAGTAAATCCGTTCAGCCGTTTAGGCTGTAGTCGAATATACAGACAGACAGACAGACAGACAGACAGACTGACAGACAGACAGACAGACGGAATTGCCGGACCTACTTTTTTGGACTTCTCCATCATAGTAATGTCAAGTTTGATTAAAATCTCGAGTTCGATTTTTTTCACGATTGCAATACTTGCCCTATAGGTATAGGTGCAAGTAAAAATGTCGCATGGCGTTGGTAGACATTCCAATCTGCGCGATCGGTAATAAATTTAGCGATTGGTTTGTAGATTTGTGAATTATTCCCAAGGCAGATAGTTGTCAGTATGGGGAAGTGATCACTACCATGAAGGTTGTCGCTTATGGACCATGAGGCGTGGGGTATTAACTGTGGAGAAATAATTGTGAGGTCTAGATGTGTAAATGTTCTGTGGGTTGAATAGTGGGTTGGACTGCCGTCATTCATAAGCGAAAGGTTCGAGTTTGTTAAAAAATTCTAAATTTCCTTGCATCTGTTATTACACACAGGTGATCCCCAGAGCGTGTTCCAGGCATTAAAATCGCCTGATAGTAATACGGGTGTGTGGAAAGAATTGACTATATTGTGGATATCAGAGGCAGTAAATGGTTGCGAGGGGTGGATGTAGAGGGATACGACAGTAATTTTGTAGTTAAGATAGATTTCAACCGCCACTGCGGAAATATTGGAGTTTATTATTAGCGGTTTGTGCGGCACAGATTTGTGAATGAGTAAGCTGGTTCCTTGCTTGGCTGAATTAATTGTACTTAGGTTATGGAAGTATGCAGTGTAGTGTTTAGGTGGGTTTGGAGTGATATTGGCCTGCAGGTGGGTTTCTTGCAGGGATATGATTGATGGGTTGTGGTCCTTAATTAGTAATCGGAGCTCGTGAAGGTTATTAAAATAACCTTTGAGATTCCATTGGAGAACCTTGAGAAGTGGTTTATTTGAAGTAGGAGACTTTGGTACAATATGACCTGTGGCATATTGCGCAAAATCAGGGGTGGTAGAAGTAGAGGGGTGGGATGGGTGACTCTGCCGCCCCGATGCTGAATCGTTAGGGTTCCGTGAGAGACCCGAACGATTCAGCAAGCGAACGGCAGAGTCTATGTGCTGATTACCATTATTGTCGTTAGTTGCTATCATCATCCATTTCGAAAGATTTAAGGAAGTATTGATCGGAGTTTATAAGAGATTTGGTGACGATTGATAGCGGTGAGGGGTTTGAAGTAGTTGGGGATATAGTGTGTTGAGGAGGTGAGTTCAATAACCTGTCTGTTTGTTTATTACTGAGGGGCGGTGAGTGAATTGGAGCGGATTGTGTGGGAGATGATTTTGAGTTGCTTTTGTTTATGATGTGTTGTTAGTTCAACTTGTGATTAAGTGGTTGATTTGAACTGATAATGCGAGAGTTAGAAGCTGATTTTGTATTGGTATGTTCATTGATGGGGTGGGTGATAGTGTTATTATGAGGGTTCGATGTTGATGGAGCAGTTTTATTGAGTGGAATTGGAGTGTGAGTGGAGTTGGCTGCTGAAGAATTATGTACAGTTGGGTTATTTTTTTGTGAGAGGTTTGGTAAAATTGGTTTGGATGTGTTTATCGGAAGGGGGAGGGTGCCGTGGTGTGGCTTACCACAGATGTTTTTTGTGCTGATTGTGGTGGTTCCGTTGCAGTTCTTGCAACTGCAGAATATGAGAAGGTAGAAGTGGACAATGGGTTTTGTTCTTTGTTTCTTGCTTCGGCCATGCTACATTTTTTTACAGTTTTTATTTTCAAAGTCTCTTTGGCTTGAAGGTAGCGGGGGCATGTTTTAGAGGACGAAGGGTGTTCTTCAAAGCAATTTGCACATGACACACGTGAGCAGTTGTTGGATATGGGGTGGCAAATTGCACGTTTCGCACGATGCATTGCCATTGCATTTTTTGGTGGTGTGGCCTAGAAGCTGGCAGTTGCGACAGCGCATTGGATTGGGGACTTTAGAATTATACCAACCGTTGCTAACTGTGTTTGGAGGGCGGAAGAGGTCGAATGTAAAGAGTACAAGACCGGAGGGGCGTTGTACACCTTCTGAAGATTTTTTGAATTTGAAGACATCTGTGACGCCTTGAGACCTCATTTCTTCAACAATTTCACTTTCTGGAACGTTGTTGAGAAAGGGGGCATATACTGTTCCTTTGGATGCATTCAGGTTCGTGTGAAGTGTTACATTAATAGGGCAAAGATTGGATAGAGATTTCTTTGATAAGAAAAGATCGGCTATTTTTGGTGATTTTACCAGGATTAGGAGGTTCCCATCTCGCAGTTGGGTTATTTAGTCATAGGCTGTGCTTATTCCGTCGATTGCTTTTTTAAGCAGAAAGACACTAAATGATGACAGTGGTGTTTCTTTATTGGCTGGGGAAATCACTATGAATTTAGGATTATTTGCGGTCGAGTTGTAGGCATAATTAAGTTCTACTGTGGTAGGGGGAGGGGTCGTAGGTTTTTTTCTTTTTTTTATGTTTGGGTTCGATTAGCGGATCAGAGTCGAGTCCGCTAAATCGATTCACCGAAAGAACACGTGGCCCATCGGCCATAATGTACAGGTTGTGTTCACACTCTATGCACTTTATATGTATTTCACTCACTGTAAATTAGGAAGAGAGATGTAAAACGAGGATAGGCTATACAGACATAGCGGGAAAACGCACCAACGAAAAGAGCGGGCAGGGGGAACTCGGAATGTATGTAAGCACACGATGTTGCCGGCTTGAAGGTTAGTCGGTGACTGCTGAATTCTAAATCTAAATTTTATTTATAAATTTAAAAAATATTCCATTACTATAACTTACTACTTCAACACGTTGTTTAGGAGAACTTGGTTCGACTGACTTCTGTTGACGTTCTTCTTTGTCTTCTGGTTTTATTGACTCGACGTCTTCCTTTTTAAGAGATATGGAATCTTCTATTTCTGTAGAAAGTTTTGGTGGGGTTGAATCAACATCTAAGCTTGTTGGAACACTGTTTTCAACTAAGTTGTTATTTTCTGGGACTTCCGTAGATGTAGCATCTATATTGGAAGTTATTTCCGAAACATGTTCAGTTAAACTAGTAACAACCTCGTGAACACCTAGAAAATAAAATTTATAAAATGGAATAAAAAAAAGGTGCTGTATGTTTAAAGACAAATAATGAAATGACTATATGAATTTAGTCTCAAAAAACTCTTTGGGATATGAGTTAAGATGTACAGGTCGGTATTTATACCGTATGCTAACCCCATATTAAGGATGATACATGTTATATAGAAAAATAATTAAGATGAATTCTCTTAAGTATGTATGTATATATATTCGTCCGTTCGTCTGCCCGTATTTCACCACTTTTTGACCCTTAAGGATGACCCTTTTGAGGATGAAATTTCATAACTGGCCTAAATCGGATGTAATCCTTCGATGTTGATGGTAGTGTAATGGTGTTTTTAGCTATTTCAATCCAAGAGTATCTTTGACTTGAGCATTTTATTAATTATTTCAGTGTCGTGATTGGAATTTTTTACAGCGGTTAATACTGATAGGCTGTCTGTACATAAGACGAATTTTCCGCGTGTGTTTAAGGATCCAATGGTTTTTAAGACAGCTAGAACCTAGCAAGTGAAGATGGATGTGGTGTTTGGCACTTGTTGGTACTATTCGATCCTCAATATTCCAGCCTCCACCAAGATGATTTTGACAGTGCTTGTGGGGAAAGCGTTGATGTTCCTGCGAGCGGCTTGATGGTAGAGCGCTTTTTTAATGTTGATAGTCGATTTTGGACTGTTACTATATGGGAATAAACCGTAATCAATTTCACTGGAAATTAAATATCTCGAGATAGTACAGATTCTCTGTATTGGGCTGTGTAATATAAGACTAGTTAGTCTCTTTTCTAATTCTAAACAATGGTACTTCGAATTATACTAATTTTTTAAATAAATAAAATGTATGTTTATAGTAAATCTAAGTCTAAAATTTTTGCAAGAGGTTTTCCGGCTAATATGCAAGGCCTTACATTTATCATTTATTCCACAAGTCGAGAACCATCATAAAACCATAAAATTTTTTTTAATATTTCCTTGCTTCGATATCCAAATTAACAAAATAGTTGTATGACGTTTCTTGATTTTTAGGATCAGTCCAGTTAATTTATAGTAGAATGTATAGAATAGAATGTACTCTTCCTAAGTTAGCTAGACATACATATGTATAGTTGGCGCAGTTTTTTTATGTTTGCAGTGAAATATAAAACGTTATAGGTGTCGCGTCTGCATATTGCCAATGAGTTTGTTCGTGTTATAAGTAACCTCATAGTAAAGACTTTTAAAAATCAATGGATAGTTACAAACTTAAAAATCAATAATAAACACATAATTCAATAAACTGTTTTTTGGGTGCTCATAATTCGAACAAACTATTGGATTGCGACGATATTTTTGGACAAATCTTTCAGTTTATCTAAAACAGGGTCGATACATATCTTGTCGAGTGCTTTCCGAAAGTCCAATGCAAGAATGGTGACATGGTTACAGGAGGATACGTCTGCGAAACCTTTAACTAATTTAAATCCCACCCGCATTGCGGTAATGAACTATGAACCAAAGTAGCCGTCTTGCAACTCTCTTTTCAAGTACCTTAGACTATTGATACATTTTATATACATATATATTTAGTTTGAGGATAGGAAGAAGACAGTTTCCAGCTTTAAGAAAAAACGCCAGTATTCAAAATGTTGATATAGAGTACTATAGGTCTAGAGACTAGAACATATTTTTGCATAGGGTATGAGATTCTGTCCCTACTTGTAGTTTTGCCTTTACGGTTATGTCGACAAGTTTTTAATTCCAAACTAGTGATCTGACCCTCAATACACCTTTCAGAAGCAGAGATAGAAAGATTAACGCTGGTGGTGGCTAGAGAAATTTTTTTTTGGTGACGAAATTGGGGTGGAAGTTTTCGTTCTTTGATGAATTAGCGAGCAATTTGGGTTCTAATGTCAAATGAATTAGATTCTTTGATTTTTTCTTGGCTGTTTCTTGAAATACCTCCATGCGTTTAACTTACGACTCCACCACGGAACAGTTCGTTTAGGTGATATAGGTGTGGTTTAGAATAGAATCGACTTATTTGGGGCTGTAAGAATCTTTGAACCAACGTTGTTTTTTTTTTATATTGGTCGAAGGCTTATTTACTGATAAGTGATCTATAGTCCTTGCTGAAGCAAACCTAGTTAGCCAAATCAGTTTAAAACTTACGGCTTACTGGAGTTTGAGAGTAAACTGACCCAATAGCGATTGTGGAAACTATGGGGAAATGATCGCTGTTATACAGATCATCCAAAATTTGGCAAGAGTCTTTATGCACAACAATTCAGCTAAACAGCACCAACACAAGGAAGAATGGTAATATTAGTAGAATTTATGACGTTTATACTTTTCTTTGAAGTGTGGCAAGGAGCGTCATCCTGCATAAAGGTGGATCTGCTGGAGGACACTGAAAACTTTGCAAATAAGGCAACAAAACGGTATTAATTACATGGACATGTTGGTCTCTGCTCATTATTTTGTCAACAAAATATATTGGACCAGGACCCTCTGACGATATGCAGCTCCAAGGCAGCATTCATCACTGAATATGACCTTAAAATGGGAGCAATGCCAGATTTAAAAAAGATGCACAAGTTTGCAGTCAAAAAATAATATGAACGAGGACTTATGGTAACACACTTTATTCCAATAATTCAGTTCATAACTGCGATTAAATTTGGCCCAAATATACCGCTACTTTGTTATCCTTTCGGAATTTTTTTTTTTTTTTTTTTTATTTTCGGAAAAATTTGTTCTATGGTTCTTAGGGAGATATCCAAACCATCGCTACTTAGCTGCTTTAAAATCTCCTTAGCTGGTTTTCTCCTATCCTCCAATGCCATTTTCACTACTTTTCGAACTGATCTATCCGAATATTTCAATTTACTGCCACGGTTTTGACAAAAACGCTTAAAAAATGCATTGCCATCCATTCGAAATTTGGCTAATTTGCCAATGTTCCCAGAAAACGTTTCGTTTTTTGGCTATATCTCTGTAACTGTGAAGAATGGAGATATGACAAAAAAAAAATTTGTTTCCTCGGTAATATCTTTTTAGGACCCATTTAAAAACAAAAACACGCCGCACGTCCTTAATTAAGGAATATTTTGTTAAGAGCAATAATTAGTTAATAACTATTTGTAGGATTCAAAGGTTAAATAGTTCTAAACACTTCACAAAATATTAAAAACGCAAAACGACCGAAATAATGTTGACAAATCACAAGCACGTTTAAAAAAGAATGCAGTAAGAAATTATAATTTTTACAACTGTATCATTGATAGTGCGCATAGCACTACATTTATTGCTAAACGTCTCCTCAAACAAATACTTATCCTGGCAGACGGATTGACAAAAACAGAGTAAAGATCATACCATAAAAAAAAATTGATATATGCATCATCTACGCAACAAGCACAATGTTTTGCAAAAAAAAATAAAGTGCACGACTGGGTCGTACGTACTTGCACCGTAATGCTATAAGTGTATAATTTTATCAGGATTAAAGTCCAAGTCTTGCTCTTCCGAGTAAAGTAGGCGTGGCATACCGCGTTTCGATGGAATAATAGTCATAACATTGTAGGAGTTTACTCAATGTCTTGTTTTTAAAAAAACACCTTTAAAAAGTGGGCGTGACCAGATAAGGTGTTGGAGTGAATTATAGTAAATTTTAACGTCTATTACTTTGCTTAAATAATTTTTTCTCAATTTCTAGTAAAATTTTCAAAAAAAAATTTGTATATAAAAGGGGGCGTTGCAATTCCAAAATTTGGTACGCCATTTTTTCCCCTTGGTCTTATAACCTAGAAATATTAATTTTTAGCCCAATCGCCGAACAAATACCCGAGAAACTTATAGCATATGCCCAAACTAACCCACACATCAAATTTTATCGAAATCGTTAGAGCCGTTTTTGAGAAAATCCATTTTAACTGAAATCGGCCCTAAGTAAACTACCCTTAATTTTAAGGTTAGAATGAAAATTCAAATTTCGCCTCTAGGGAATATCCCACAGACCCCATATATGAAGTTTGAAGCAAATCCGTCCAGCCGTTTAGGCTGCAGTCGAATATACAGACTGACAGACTGACAGTCTGAACTCATTAAGCTAAAAATCAGCTTCGTCACTGAAGATGATTTTGCGATGAAATTCATCATTCTGGCGCATCTTCTCCAGAACCCAATCGGAGAATGTACGTCGCTTCAAATGGTCCATCGGCTTTGCTCAAAACCAAGATCCTTACGCAAAATACGCCTTAATGTGATCTGAGCGATGCCCAATTCTTGAGAACGCCGTAGAATTGACTGATTTGGATCGTTTGCTACGGAGGCCTGAACGGCAGCGATATTTTCGACACTTCGACCAACCCGTTGTAACCAATGAAAATGAATTTCAGACAAATCCAGTAGCACATGCGCACCTGTATCGTAAGGAAAAAAAATACGTTTCCATGACAACAGCTGTGTTCTAGAGTGTTGCCAAGTAATAGATACGTATCAAAAGTGATTATTAATTTAAATGTGATGATTCGTTTTCTTAAAAATGGCTATGTTGATAGTTTCACTTTCGACTACAGATGCCATAAAAGAGCATCTTTATAACAATTTCTAAATTTTTGATTCTCCGACATAGTTCTTCTGCCAATGGCAATACACAGAATTCGTATTTTGATACTTTAGGTACGTTTTTCCTTTCCAAGTACAATACATACATATTTTTTGGGTCACTATAGTGTGCGTGTACTTCCGTAAATGCACATGTATTGACTTATCTTTAAAAAGCTTTTGTACCATTGTTATCAATCTGGCCTTTAACTATTAAATAAGGAGCATCTGTGGGGAAAAGTTTTTGCAATGGTATATAATTTTAAAAATCGGTTCAGTAGGAAGAAGTTTTGATAAAATTCATGTTTGCCTATTATTATGATATGAAAATCGTGTTTTTGTTAAACTGGTTGTAAGGAAAGTGGAATTTTAGGCAATTTTAATCAAAAACGTGGTATGCCATCTTATAGAGTTTTGTAAAAAAAGCCTAGATATGAAAATAAAACAATAACGATCGAGAAAAGTTTTCGAGAAAAGCGTATTTTTATGAAGTTGGCTATAAGTATAGTACATTTTAAAAGAGTTTTGGCCAAAAACGTTGTATGCCATCTCATAGAGTTTAAAAAGCCTTGCTCTAATATAAAATTTAATAAAAATCGTTGGAGCCTTTTTCGAATAAATTGGCTCCAACTGCTCGATTTCGTGAAAAATACCATTATACTAACTTTTGGCCAAAAATGTGATACAGTTCCTGATAGGATTTGAGATGTCAAAATGTCAAAATCTAAATAAAATCGTTGAAGGCCCTTTCAAGCAAATCGGCTTTTAGTCACCTTGGTCGTAAGTACCGTTATATCATACTCAGACCGAAACGTGGTACGCCATTGTGTTGTATTGCCTCGTACTAGTACAAATATGACATTTGAACTAATTCATTGAAGCCGTTTTCTCGCAAATTGACTTTTCGCCAAATTGGCTGTAAGTAAAGTACCATTGTTTCCAATTTTGGTAAGCAGCACGATACATCATCTGATTGCAATTGACCAGACTAGTTCAAATATGAAGTTTAATCAAAATCGTTAGAGCCGTTTCTGAGAAAATCCATTTTAACTAATATCGTCCTTAAGTAAACTACCCTTAATTTTGAGGTTAGAATGAAAATTTCGATTTCTCCTCTAGGGATTATCACACAGACCCTATATATGAAGTTTGATTTAAATCCATCCACTCGTTTAGGCTCTAGCCTCGTGCACAGACAGACAGACAGACAGACAGACAGACAGACAGACAGACAGACAGACAGACAGACAAACGGCATTGGCGGACCTACTTTTTTTGGACTTCTCCATTAAAGTAATGTCAAGTTTGATTAAAATCTCGAGTTCCAAATTTTGCACGAATACAATACTTGCCCTATTGGTAGGTGCAAGTAAAAAATACACACAAATGAGCCTTTTAAGAAATTGTTTTTACATTAGATTTTTCGGAGTGCGGAATGCATTTACCATTATGAATTCGATGTTTTTCCATATATGTGCTCCATTTTATGGCAAATCAACCAAAATAGCATTTCATTTTTGTCTTTGCTCATCAAATACATCAGTTGTGGTTGGTTTATTTTAAATTCAAAATGCCTGGCAAAAGGACATCATTTGAAGTAGCTCAGTTGGTCTCCTACAATCACTGCATCGGAAAAAGTGTCCAAGAGTTGTCCGAGATGTTTTCTTTGCCCAGACAAACAGTCTACAATATTTTAAATCGGGCAAAAAATGGAAATAGACTGGAACAGAACGCATGTTGATAAGGAAGGTAGTGGAAAACCCACAGATTTCAACAAGGACTCTTGCGAGTGAGCTTATAGAAGAGAATGGTGTCGCTGTTTCCCTTGGTGAGGGTGTGGCTTATTTTCAACTGCAGTAAAGTATTGGATACGTCTGCCCAGAGCCCAGACTTAAACCCTATAGAGAACTTGTTGGTTTATTTGAAAAAGAAAGTTGTCAAAAGACACCGAAAAAGCCGAACAGAGCTGAAAACTGCAATACAGGAGAAATGGAATATAATTCCAGTCGATTATGTGTCTGACAAACATCCGAGAGTACAACTGTCCTGAGAAAGCTTCTCAAATAAAAAATTGCCCTTCGGACACGGCATTAAACAGTAGGCCCCTTCCATTCGTGTAAATTCCTCCCGTAAATTCGTGTAAACCATATAACACGCACAACACGAATGGTTGTGAGAAGCTAGGCCCTGGGTTCCATCGACCTGTTGCGCCAAGTATCTATCTATTATACCTTTAGGGCAAGTATTGCATTCGTGAAAAAATTCGAACTCGAGATTTTAATCAAATATGACATCACTATAATGGAGAAGTCCAAAAAAGTAGGTCCTGCAATAATAAGGGTAGTTTACTTAAGGCCGGTTTCAGTTAAAATGGGTTTCTGGAAAACGGCTCTAACGATTTCGATAAAATTTGATATGTGGGTTAGTTTGGGCATATGCTATGAGGTGGCATACCACGTTTTTCACGTGATTCCATTGCAATGCGTGGTTAGCTATGGACCTGTCACCCTTTCGGAGAGTATGTCCAATCCACTGCCACTTTCGTCGTCGTATTGTTGTACCTATAGGTTCATGGCCCGTTCTCTGATGGAGTTGTTCGTTAGAGATACGGTTTGGCCAGAAAATCCTAAAGATATAACGTAAGCATCTATTGACGAACGTTTGCAGCTTTCTCGTGATAGTGGCGGTCACCCTCCAGGTACCACATCCATATAGCAGCACGGATTCAACATTGAAACGGAACAGTCGTAGCTTGGTGGTTAAGCTAATCGCATTAATACGCCAAACTGTAGATAGCATCCCAAACGCAGATTTTGCTTTGCCTATTCGGCTGGCTACATCCAGTTCGGTTCCGCCATCGGTTGAGACAATACTTCCAAGGTATTGAAAACTATCAACTCTCTCAACCATTTGTCCAGCAATTCATACATGAGCTGATAAGCTCGGTCCTAGGCTGATCATTTTTGTTTTTGCCGAGTTAATTTTCAGCCCAACGACGGCTGCTTCTCTCTCCACGTTTGTTGTTATTTGGTGAAGGTCCTTAATTCTATGTGACAGCAGGCATACGTCGTCGGCGTAGTCGAGGTATTTGAGTTCAGATGTCAAAGTCCACCGAATTCCTCCGTTTCCTGTTGATAAGGCCGCATTTAGCACGTCGCTAATCACCAATAAAAATAGTATTGGTTAAAGTATGCAGCCTTGCCGAGCACCACTTCGGACTTCGAATTCCTCTGACAGCCTTCCTCTGTACAATACGTGACATGTGGATCCATCATATGTAGCCTTGATAATTGCTATTAATTTATCAGGAATGCCTCTCCTGCACAAGGCACGCCAAATAAATTCCCGATTGACACTATCAAATGCCTTTTTAAAATCGATGAACAGCAAGTGAAGTGGCGATCGATACAACGCATTGCTCGATAATGATCCGCAGGGTGCTGATGTGGTTGACACAGGAGGATCCAGAGCGAAACCCTGCTTGTTCGGCGTCGAGTGTGTCTTTAAGGTGTAGTTTGATTCGCTCTAGGATGATTCTAGCAATTATCTTGGCCACAGCAGGCAGCACGCAGATACCCCTCCAGTTTTCACACTGCATTAGTTTGCCTTTTTTAGGGAGCTTGATCCGGAAAGCTCTCGGCTTCCCATGTTCTCCCGACAAGTGGGAACAATAGCTCTGCCGATGCAGTTGGCGCAGCTCGTAAAAGCTCCGCGGGAATGCCGTCAAGTCCTACCGCCTTATTAGTTTTCAGTGCTCTGATCGCGGTAATAATCTCATCCTTACTGGGAGTGGTGATGCGGATTCGGGAATTTCTTTCTACGGACACTTCTGTCTGACTTGGGTGCATATTGCTGGCGAATGCTCGGTTCAAAACCGAAGGAAAATGCTCCTTCTGATTAAAATTTTTATCACTATGGCGCTTATTTTAGAAAAATATTATTTTCGTATATGTATTTATTGAAGAACTAATTGAACTCTCAATTTTTCTTATGAATTTTGGATTTCATATTACATTTCTAATGAAATGATATGAATATGAAAAAGACTTAATATTTTTAACCTTCATTTAGAGATTTGACAAAGGTGAGCAGTATGTTTTAGTGCCAAAGTGGACACATTACCTAACAACGGCATTTATTTCTGGTATTGCAAATGTCGGTTTATATGTTATACGTAAGTAACTCTTTATTTGTTTTTCTACTTGCCTATACCTATAGGGCAAGTATTGGTTACGTGAAAAATTTGGACCTCGGGATTTTAATCAAAATTGAATTTACTATGATGGAAAAGTCCAAAAAAGTGGGTCCGGCAATTCCGTCTGTCTGTCTATCTGTCTGTATATGCGACTGGAGCCTAAACGGCTGGACGGATTTGCTTCAAACTTCATACATAGGGCCTGTGGGATAATTCCTAGAGGCAAAATCGGAATTTTCATTCTAACCTCAAAATTAAAGGTAGTTTACTTAAGGTCGATTTCAGTTAAAATGGATTTTCTCGAAAACGGCTCTAACGATTTCGATAAAATTTTTTATTTAAGTTAGTTTAGGTACATGCTAATATATACATCGAATAACGGTAATATTGAGAATCAACTGTTTCTCGGGTATTTTTTCGGCGATTGAGCTAAAAATTAATATTTCTAGGTTATAAGACAAATGCAAGGTAATGGCGTACCAAATTTAAGAATTCCCACGCCCACTCATCAAAAACATAATTTTCTTAAAAATGTTTGTAAGAAATTGAGAAAAAACTATTTAAGCAAAGCAGTAGGCCTTAAAATTCTCAATAATTCACTCAAACACCTTATATGGACACGCGTACTTTTTTAATGCAAAAAAAAATTGTATAATTTTTTGCATACCTACTTATGAGTAACATAACATTATGTTATGACTGTAATTCAGTCGAAACGCGGAATGCCACGCCTAATTTACTGGGAAGAGCAAGACTTGCATTTCAATCTTGATAAGATTGTACACTTATAGCATTAAGGTGAAAGTACGTACGACCCAGTCGTGTACCTTATTTTTGTTACAAAATCGAAATCGCAGAAGCATTCAGACTTAGATTCGGTCCATTGTACTTCCAGGCGGATTCCCTTTTTTGTCCAATGGTTCGAGAAACTATGATCTTATTCATTTCTCTCATAGTTTAGTGACTGGGTTTGCTGTAACTGTATACTATGTTCTTACATAAATACTAAACTCTTTATAATCGACGAAATTATGTGAACATCAGAAAGCAGGGACATTTAATGGGCATATTAACGTATACATATGTAGATTTATGTACATGTGTATGCAAATTTTAAAGAAAAACCACGGATAACTGATCTTTAATCAAATCATTATCAGCACAATAGACAAAACTAATATCCGAGTAGAAAAAAAGGATCATTAAATATACTTTGCTCTATAACACCTTTCCTATTTCCAGTGCATGGAGTAGGTAGGTAAATAAACTGATATACATTTTCAATTTTTATTTCAACAAGCAAATATTAGAACTGCATAAACTCTTATGTATGTATATGGATTTAGCCCAAGATTACATACTCGTATAAAGACGACTTAGACAAAATTATTTATTAAGAATGAGAAGAGCAACTATGAAACTGAACTGTAAGAATAAAATTCTCTTTCGATTAAATCAGACTAATACTAAAAAAAATCTTGGGTATGGTGATGGTTACAATCAGTCATAGATTACTTCCGACTAGTTTATTCAAGAATAAAATGACTCAGTAGAAAAATTAAAAGAAAATCAGTTAAATCGTGAACTTATAGAGAGACACACTACAGGGCAGCCTCACAAAGTGAACTGGATAAAAGTTCGTAAAAACATGTAAATAGGCTAGCACATCGGACTGAATTTTTTTCTGTTTCTATAATTCACGAGAAAATTAACATAAATGTTGCCCAAATGCAGCTTCAAGATCAACTGAGCAAAATTATTTTAAGTTATTTTTCCAACGAAATTAGACGATTCAATTTATATTCAATTTATATTTACATACATATATTTCCGTTGCTGGGCAACAATATAAGTACATTAGTAGTGTAGGGATATATAGATAGCTTTCCTTGGTTGTATTAGAACGAGTTTTAATTGTGTACAGTAATACCTCGATTTACGACGCTTCGATTAACGTCATTTCGACTTACGACGGCAACAAAATTCAGGAAGCTACCTTTATTACCGACGTTTTTGCTTCGAACATACGTCAATATGTTGTACATAATTTTTAAAATTAAAAAAAAAAAATTCCGAACAATTTATTTTAGTTCTTTTAAATTATTTTATCAGTTTGTTTACTTTTTTAGTAGACATACACACATATTTTCATATAAAAGCACTGAATAAATGAAAAGTAAGCTAAAATCTTTGAAGTATGCATTTTTCAGTTTCAGTGCTTCGGTTTAAGTCACTTTCGATTTACGTCGGGTCTGTCAGAACCAATTAGTGACTTAAATCGAGGTATTTCTGTATGTTATTTTGATTTTGCCTCACAGAAAAACATGAAAAAATGAATTTTTGTATTATTTGAACAATTTTATATTTTGGCAATCTGGTTCGACTGTTAAACAACTGTAGAATACTACAGTAGAAAAGTTTTCTGTTTGTAACGTATTTTCAACAGGTTCGAAATGCAATAAGAAATGTTAACTGTGTTTAATTGATTTAATGGCAGTTGTAAAAATTGACTCCTGTGATGGGACTCGTTTGGTTTTTTTTCTTGTTCCTTATATCAATTTACCTTTTTACCTATTATAAGAATAATTATTTATCATTTATAAGCAAATTTCTGTAAAGTACAGCGATAAGAAGAAAGATATAAAGATATACATACGTACTTTTATTTTTATGTTAAATATTGATCTTTTAGGGAATAGTTAAAACTTTTTTTCATATTAAAAAGTATTGTTTACTTCCAAATAAAAAAGAGGGTGAGTATTGGATCTTCGAACTTGAGAACTATTACAGAGAATCAAAAAAAATTATCTCTGCCAATATTGTATGTCTGTTTGAACGGACCTTAGCCTTAACTAGGGTCAGTCTAAAGGTGTTTCACATAAGATGATATTCTTCATATTAGAGCTAACAATTTGATAGCTTATAGCAGTGCTTTATTTCAAATACACACAAGACTTTATTTAGAGAGGACCGCACTGGTTCACACTTTTAAAACAAGTCTTGCAATCGTGGTAGGCTTTCGCGACAGTTCAATTATTTTTTCAATAAGTACACATATGAAGTATGTCAAGACATAATATGTGCATACATTCGTACTAAACAAGAAAGTATAGCAATCTGAAAAACATTGACATCATGGCACACCGACATAGTACTCATAATTAGCACAATCAACCAAACCCTAATAAAATATTTTCGAAATCGAAAATAATATTTTTCTAAAAAAAGCACCATAGTGACAAAAATTTTAATCAAAAACTGAATATTTCGCTAAAAAATGAAATTTACGTTAAAAATACTGTTATGAAATGCTGTGGTAATCATTAACTATGGAATGAATGCTGTGTTTTTCACAGGCTTTAACATTTTGTCGGATGTCAACAAAGATTAGATTATTCCCAAAATGTCTTTACAATATAAAAGTAATCACGACCACTTTATCGACACATTTATCTCATAAGGCCCAGTAAAGTGGGTGTGCATTTATAAAAAAACCTTTAAAATATCTAGAACGATTTTCAACAAAATCCACTTTACTTTTGAGGTTTTGGCGAACCCACTTTTTTAACTTGTCCATCATAGTAATGTCAAGTATGACTTCAATCTCGAGTCAATACTTGTACAGGTGTAAGAACTCTGCAGTTAGTGCTGAACAATGATTAACATACATTTGTCATTTAATAGTAATACACATTAATTATTAAAATAATATTTATATAAATTTCATATTTTTTTGTCTAATTCCATTTGATATTTTCGAATGTTTATTAATGTTTCATAAAAATATAATAATATAAAATTTCACTTAATAAATTATTTTGTACTTTATAAAAATCATTACAACAATAAAATGTATTTATAATATTTGTATAACCGCAACTGGTGGCACAAATTTAGTTAATATTAATTAATATTTTTATTTCCAAATTTCTTTAATTAATAATAACTACTAATTAATGCAAATAAATAAAATTAAATATTTTTAAAACAAATAATTATCCCCACAAAAAGTGGGCGTGGCCACAAAATGGTGAAATTATAAAAAAGTGGGCGTGGTGGTGGGCAGTTTTAAAAAAAATTCATAAAAAAGATAACTTTAATTATCGCCTCTCAAGAACAAGACGCGTGGTGGAAAATACGTTTGGCATTATAAACACAAGATTTCGAACTCTCCTTACAACAATAAATTTGAGTCTATAAAGACAACAGATATTGTTTTCCATGCATAGTTTAAAAAAATCCTGTCAAAACTCTTTGGCTGCGCTCGACACCATATTTTTTTTCTCCACTTTCATGTTTTCTCGTGGAAACCAAGAGAAAAAAAATATTCTGAAATTATACGGTAAGTGTTAATATTATATAACATGCATATCAAGCAAAGTAAAAGTTCAAAACATTTAAACACCGCACTACCAATTCAATGGCTTACTTGACGAGTGTTCAAACTGAATGATTTGGCTGGTCATCAAGCAAATCGATCAATGTGAACCCCGCTATTGATACTGATCACCAACATATATACTTTACAGGATTTAAAAAAAAAAAAATTTAATGCAACAGGTCGATGGGACCCAGGGCCTAGCTTCTCACAATCATGTTGTGGTGTACGTGTTATATTCTTTACACGAATGGAAGGGGGCTGCTGTTTAATACCGTGTCCGAAGAGCAATTTGTTATTTGAGAAGCTTATCTTATGACAGTTGTACTCTCGGATGTCTGTCAGACGCTCGCGGTGTTACTTTTAGGTGTTTCGGCTGGGATTCGAACCTTAAACCCCTTGATCCATAATCCAACGCAATAACCACTAAGCCCACTTTACAGAATACATCTCGATTATTTCTCTATGTTATAAGCTATGTACATACAGTGTTGGGCAAAACATACCGGATGGAACATTTTTCTTTGGTGAATTTTAGGGAACAGAATGAACCCAAGTATAATCTGTCTATTTAAGAAAGCTTAATGTATTAGTTTACAAATAAAAGAAGAAACAAAGTTTTGCGATTATATGTTTTAATATAACTTAAATAAAACTTAACTTAATACGGTAATGGCCTGTGCAAAACATACCGGGTTTTTGTTACACTCGATATTTAGTCCAGTAACCGTTGTTTTTTAAGACCGCATCGCATCTTTTCTGCATGGACGACACTAGATTTTCAAATATTTCTTTGGAACGTTCTCCCATTCATTTTTTTGTGACGTCATAAGTATGTTTTTAGATGCATTCGTTTTTGACCCTACCCGCCCACAAGTTCTCGATAGGGTTTAAATCGGGCGATTGAGACGGCCATTCCAACACAACAACATTTTTCTGCGCAAACCACTCCTTAACCAACTTTAATAAAAGTTTTGGGTCATTATCATGTTGATAAACCCAACGCAGTGCCATTTCCTCCCCATTACGGATTCCAGTATGTCCCTATACTGAAAACGATCCATAATACCACAAATCTCATGTATTGGTCCACATCCCTCACCAGAAAATCTTCCCCACACCATAATTGTGCCTCCTCTATGTTTCACGAATGTACGACAATGTCTTGGCTGAAGACGTGTACCCTTCGATCGTCTAACATGAATACCTGCATCAAAAGCAATCAAGTTTAACTTACTCTCATCCTTTTCCACTTCGTTGCTGACCAATTCAAATGGTTTCTTGCGAATTCCAGTCTAAGAAGCGATTAGCGTTAGCAAAGTAATCAAAGCCTTACTAGAAAAATGAAAAGGGAACCTTTCTTGTGTATGCTTAGCAGTGTATAAAGGCTTTTTTCGCTGGTCGAAACGCACAAAAATGGGTTTTTCTTAAACGCTTGCGTACGGTGTTTGCTTCAATTGAAAGATTGAATTCAGTAACAATCTTTTTTTAAGACAAGAAAGGATCGTTAAGGATCATTTTCTTAATTTGACGATCGGTTCGAAGTGTGGTTTTTCTGAGACGCGCCCCACAGTGATTGTTTTCGACCCGTCTTCCCTTCCGAAGCTTTTTTATAATGTCACACACTGTCGATGATGGCATTTTATACTTCTTGGCTATAGATTTTTGTTTTAACCCTGCCCTAAACTCTGCTACCACCTGATTGGTAACCACACCACTGTATTTATTTTTAACTATTTTATTAGTAAACAAATGGAAGACACCTCACCTTTTAGGTTTAGTTAAGTCTATAACTCAATTCAAATGACAGCAAAAACCGTTATCAGCAAGTATAAGAGAAAGGAAATACAGTCCTTTAGAAAATCCGGTATGTTTTGCACAGGCATAGTATTGAGTTGAGCTACAGGTTTTGATAAAACTCTAAAAAAAACTCTTGTTTTTTTCCTATTTGTAAACATATTCAATAGGTTTTCTTAAATAGTCAAACAATTGTAACTACTGTACCTCCTGTCCCCTAGAAATCTTCAATGAAAAATGTTCAAGAAAAATCCGGTATGTTTGCACAACACTGTACATATACATATGTATACCCTTAGGAAAAGTATAAAAATCAATACTCTAGCATGATTCCGATATTTATGTACGGAATCCCTGAAAAAATATAATTTTATAAAAAAACCCTATTTTACTTGCATGTTATGCATTTTCTAAAGTAACCGTAATTAAAATACATATCTTACCGTTATTTTTCCTTTTTCTTTCATATCCCGTTTCATTTTTAAAAGTGTTTACTGAGCTTCGTAAGAATCTGTTCGGAATTAGTGAGCCAGGAGACGTTCCTTTTTCCTTGCAGTCTGGACACTCATTTTCCTCGGATTCTAACAAAGCCGTTCTAACGCCTAAATCAAAAACATTAATAACAACCATATACTGTATTTAATAATTCTTACAATCGTCACAGAATGAACTTCCACAGCATGGTATCATGACGGCATCACGGAAAATGTCTTTGCAAATGCTGCATAAAAGTTCATCCGGAACTTCTGCCTGTTTTCCAACTACCACTATTTCATCTCTTGTTGATATTCTGCGCATAGAAAAAAAAATTAAAACACTGTAATATTATAACATTACATTATCAATAAAAAACTAATAGTAGAAGACTGTCTATAGTTAAAAATATTATTTACAGAAAAAAAAAATAATTCTTTGTAGATCGATGTATTTCTATACTAGTGTACTATACAAGCGCAAAAAAATTTAGTCTTGGATGAACATACACATGTATGTTAGAATGCGTGTACACTCAAATGGATGCGAACATGTAAATACGTTAGACCACCATTTTCTTTGACATTAAAATCTTGAAGAATTTTTGTGAGAAAAACTTGAAGGAACGCTCTAAGCTTCTTTTTAAATAAAATACAGTAAACCACCTTATGATTTTAATACATTTTGCTCTCCCCCGAAGGACATCACAGAGGTAAAACACAATTTTGGTTCTCAAAGAAGTTATTTGCTTAACGGTACCAATTTCGAAAACACACTGCAATATGGGAAAATAACTCATTTTGAGTTGCGACATTCGTATAAAATTTGTTAAAAAGCAAATTAATTTTTTTTTTTTTTTTAACATCTGGAGTGTTTTATAAAGGTTTCTGTTTTTGTATTTTCATTCTTAGTATTGTTTTTACCGCGATGTCGTCGGAAAAGCGATAAATTGATCCGAAGCTGTTATCGGTTAGATTATAGAAGGATAAAGATGACCTCAACAGACACATTGCTGGAAAAATAAGTCGATCGGAAACTGTCGTTAGAATTATTTTTTTAAAAAAGGCACAAAAGTAAAGGTAAAAGCCACAGCAAAAGGAAATAAGAAATTGCCTTCACGTCAAAAACGTCAAATTCTACACGGAGCGACGCAATACCGGCTGCCTTTAAATCAAATCAAAGACAAACTTAACCTTCCTGTCACATCTCGTCATAGTGCACGTGTTTTGGCCACCAATCTGAACATAAGATGGACATAACTTAAAAAATAACCAATAAAAAAACTGAACATTGACAAAAAATATATGCCTTGGACATCCGAGTGCCAAAAGTTATTTTTTCTCCGATGAAAAACAAATTAATCTAGATGGACCGGACTGTTACAGCTGATACTGACATGATTTAAGGAAGTATAGGGTGGTCAGATCGCAAGAGGCCGCCAGAACCTTTGCCGATCGCGTTTCCTGAAATCTCCTAACGAGTCCTATGTCGCCAGCATCAAGTATCGACAACCAGTGGCAACGCTGCCAACATGCCATCAGCGCAACTGATGTGCTGGGTTTCAACCGACCACCACCAAGAAACCCTGGTGCCGGCACGCACATGCAGCTAAAGCTGAGGCATACAAAGCGGCGCTGAAAAGAAGCGCGCGATCGAGGTATTGAGAGATTATACTCCAGGAATAATGTACGGAAGTTTTACCAACAGGTAAAAAGAACGTGTCAGGGCAACAAGACCCGTACAGAAGCCTGTAGAGATGAAGATGGAATCCTCGTAATTGAGTCACAGTCGGTGCTGAGAATATGGAAAAACTACTTCTGCAGACTGCATAACGGCGACGAAGAGCAACATCCCGCCAATTACGGAGGTATCAGTCTCTTCAACATGGCGTATAAGATCTTATCTCCCATCCTGTGTGAATGTTTTTAACCCTTCGTCAACAACCTAATTGGCCCCTATCAGTCGATACCCACTATCTTTTTATCGATTTTAAGGCTGTATATGACAACATTTACAGAGACGAGCCATGTCTAGTTTTAGCATCCCTGGACGTCACAATCGAGCATATCTTGGAGGTAGTAAGGGACTTTATCTACCTCGGCTCTGCTGTCAATTCTGAAAACAACACCTAAGCAGAAATAAAACGACGAATAACTCTTGCTGTTTCTGTTGAGCAGCGAAGGGATTTAAATAGTAGAGCTCTATCCCGAAGAACTAAGGACACTATATACAAGGTGACGCAAAATTAATCATCCTATCGGAAGATGTTACATTTTTTTGCGAATGGCGTCGTACGTCAATCATATTTGACATTGGTGAACTAGACAGCTGCAGTAACTCATACAAATATAAAATATACAAAATCTTCGCACTAAAATCCGCATGTGATGCACGAAGAGCCATTTTATCCAATCAAAGCCACTATGTATAGTGCAGCGTTCACGCAAGAGGAGTGATTGGGCTGGATTTGTTTGAGGACGCCATCGGCAATACGGTCATTGTTACTGGCGAACGCTGCAGGGCCATAATAAACGACTTCTTACTGCCGAAATTGGATGAGCAAAGCTTGGTGAACATGTGGTTTCAACAAGACGGTTCAACCGCACATACAGCACGAGCCCCAATGGATATTGGGAAGAAAGCGTTTCCTGGTCACGTAATCTACCGTTTTGGCGATATGCCAAGGCCAGCAAGATCGCCCGATGTAACCGTCCCAGACTTCTTTCTTTAGGGCTACTTGAAGTCGCGGGTTTATGCCAACAAGCCTCAGACAATCGCAGCCCTTAAAGAGAATATTCGACAGGAATGCGAACAGTTATCACCGGAAATTTTGCGGAAAGTCATTGAAAATGCGATAAAACGGGCACAAATGTGTATCAATACTGGCGGCAGCCACTTAGCGGATATCACCTTTCCCAATCCGAACTGTAGCGCCACCTTAGTAAGTAAGTAAGGATGCAACCGATGTTCGATTAAGAAAATGCTCGATTTATTTTATGTAAGGACACAGTGTTAGACCAAAGAGAACTTAGGAATGTCGCTTATGCCGATTATGTGGTCATATTAGTGACGATCCCACGATCGTTGCCCAGGTACAAACATCGCTGAATGCCTTGCACAGCTGGGCCATACGATGTGACCGAGTTAAGCACACAAAAAACTAAACTGGTCCAACTTACAAATGAAAGAATCATAACCGATTTCGAGCCACCAACTCTGAATGAAGTTCGACTCCAAATATCAGACAAAACATGATATCTTAGGTGCATATCCCAAGCCCGGTTCATAAAACTCCCCAACCACACGAATGTATTCCAGAGGGAAATACAAAATCTATTACAGCCAACACAAAACTGCTGAAGAGATGTTAAAAACTCAAGGACTCAAATCCCTGACCTCTAGACTGGATCAAGGATCAAGCAAGGAAACGAAAAGACCGATAAGCTAGCTAAAACAGCTTCGGAATCGAATGACATCCCAACGGACCACTCGGTCTAACCAAACATTAGCTTCCTCTCTCATCGAACTTCTGCAACATGCCTAACGTTAGGTCAAGTACACTCTCCTTTTGCCGTGTTGGGCCCAATATAACAAAAAAAAGAACCAGAAAGCTCCAATCACTCAATAGACCACAGATGACCCTTCTCACAGGCCACAACTCAAAAGCTGCCCACCTCAAAAGAATGGGAATCAACAGTTCAGATCTATGCAAAGGCTGCGGCGACATTGAGGTGGAGAAAGACACATCGCACTTGCTCTCCGAATGCCCAAGCCTCAGCACAGCATTTTTCGACGAACACGCCCCATAAACCCACCTTAAAATTCATTACAAAAACGGGCCGCCCCCGCTAGGTTGAGATGGAGCGTCAATTTTTATTAGAAAAATTGAGTAGCTATGGTTAAGACCTGAACTAAGAACCTGTTACTCAATAACCGAATATATCATTTTATTTCATTCTCAACGCGTTTTATTATTTAGTTCACTAACTCTTACATGCTAGACAAAAGTCCTTAAAACTATCTATACTGACTTAATTGTGTTGTAATTAGCTTTCCAGCTGATGATTCGAATGATACTGGAAAAACAAAATGTATGAACCGCCTCGAATTGTGGCCCATCAAATTCAGGATATGAAGCTAAAAGCAAATCTGCTTTAGCTTACCGGCTGATGATTCGAATGATACTTGAAACCCTAATGAAATAAAAACACGTCCGTCTTTTTCTGTACTCTGACGCCGAGTGCCTAATTGTTTTGACTTAAAGTCACCGTCTAGCGCTCGTATAGTATATTTAAAAATCCTAAATTTATAATTATAAAACCAGCTGACAAAGATATAAAATTGGTGTAAGCTTTTGTACTCAGGAAAACTTTAGATGCTTTAAGTACGGAATATTAAAAAATTTCGCAACTAAGAGATGGCATTATTCTCATTTTAACAATATCCCAAGGAATTGCAAACAAAATCTTGTAACTAATCTTGCAAATCAATTATTATAATTGAATTACGTAATAATTCTAAAGTCTATGCTCCCTGTTTAAGCAATATCAAAGAAAAAGAAATAGTCCGTGAACCTAAACCACAATTGCAGTGTATAAATTTGTAAAACCAGAAGAAAAATCACCAGTTCCAACTGGTATGATGCTCTTCACGTTTGATAGGTATCAACCATCATCTTCAATTGGTATTGCCTTGTTTAAAACTAAGGTACAGGAATATATACTCTGATCAGATGCAAAAATTGCCAACTTCTAGGGCACACTACTAAAAGATACGTTAAAGCTCAAATCTGTGAAGTCTGCAGCCTCGCTTCACACGAAAAAAATGAATGTACTTGAATTATGTGCGCTAATTGTTCTGATAATCATCCTTTTTCACCTACAACATGTAGCAAATATTTATAAAATAAACAAATCATAACTTTAAACACGCCCAATAAGTGCAGCATGGCAGAAGTCATACGCACTTATAATTTTTTGCACTCAGCTCAAACCATTTCCAACAAAAAGTCAAACAAATCTCACAAACAACCAACGTAAGAAACAATTCATTTAACAACAATAACCCTATCTTTAATAAACCCGCACCCAACCTTGCCATAGCCCCTATTATTTTAATTGTTTTAATAATCAAACGAAATGAAAAAGTAAGAGCATGGAGGGAATTCATAAAAATATCCCAATCAGTTAGATTTGATTTCTTTTATGTTTCTTCTATTAATCGAAACTCATACCCAACTAAAATTTGGCATAACATTCGTTGTTTGACCGGTGAGTACACCTAACAAACTTACTATTCCAAAGATGAAAAATTCTATCCTGACTAGATCTCACAAAAAGAAATTTGTTTACTTTCTTTTATAGATAATAACTCTATTTCTCCATCCACATGATTATTAGAAAATAAGGCCTCACTCCTTGAACTCGAAAGTTGTCTACACAAGCTTAAAGATAAAACATATTATTTGTTATACCCTCTGCTGCAGCCTAACAATGCTGCTTCTAAGAGACTGCAATGCTTCGTCCTTCTCGTCTGATTCAGACCCTGCTAATTGCCCGTACGTATTATCTACTATCGCCATTCCCACCGTCGGAGACGTAAGAGATCGCATCTTCTTCCTCATCGGATGATTCTTGCTGCTGTTTTTCCTTTTGTACTGATTGTGTTATTGTATGGTTCTTATTTCAACTCATTATAATAGAATCCAAACAACATCAAAATTATTGCAGTGACTTCAAAATAACTTCAAAGACTTCAAGGATTTCATGACTTCAATGAATTCACTGAAATCACAGAAGATTGCATTTATCAATATAGAACACAAGATTTCAATAAAATGCAATCTTTGATTTCACTGAAATGAATTCCCAATCAGTGACTTTAAAGTGAATGTTATTTCAGATTCTAAAATTTAAGTTTCTACGTTAATTCAGTAGTTAAATGATTTAATTCTTTTACATCATTAAAAAAATGATTAATTCATTACTTTTTAGTAACTTTCCTCTGTATTATCAATGTATTATATGTACATATGTACATAAATGTTGGCTATAAGTAAACCAATATTGTAGGCATTTTGTCCAAAAACGTGGTATAGCCACAATGAACATCCGTCCCGTATTTCAATAGCCTGTCCTGCTTTTTTACTTGCACCTACCTATAGAGCAAGTATTGCAATCGTAAAAAAAATCGAACTCGAGATTTTAATCAAACTTGACATTACTATGATGGAGAAGTCCAAAAAAGTAGGTCCGCCAATTCCGTCTGTCTATCTGTCTGTCTGTCTGTATATTCGACTACAGCCTAAACGGCTGGACGGATTTACTATAAACTTCATATATAGGGTCTGTGGGATATTCCCTAGAGGCGAAATTTGAATTTTCTTTCTAACCTCAAAATTAAGGGTAGTTTACTTAAGTCCGATTTCAGTTAAAATGGATTTTCTCGAAAACGGCTCTAACGATTTTGATTAAACTTCATATTTGAATTAGTCAAAATTGGCAACAATGGTACTTTACTTATAGCCAATTTGGCGAAAAGTCAATTTACGAGAAAACGGCTTCAATGATTTAGTTCAAATTTCATATTCGGACTAGTACGAGGTAATGCAACACAATGGCGTATCACGTTTTGGTCTGAGTATGATATAACGGTACTTATGACCAAGGTGACTAAAAGCCGATTTGCTTTAAAGTGCCTTCAACGATTTTATTTAGATTTTGACATATGATTAAACATCTTAGATCCTATCAGGAACTGTATCACATTTTTGGCCAAAAGTTATTACATATAACGGCATTTTTCGCAAAATCAAGCAGGCTCCAACGATTTTTATTAAATTTTATATTAGAGCAAGCCTTTTTAAACCCTATGAGATGGCATACAACGTTTTTGGCCAAAACTGTTTTAAAAGGTACTTTACTTAAAGCCATACGCAAAAAAATACGCTTTTATCGAAAATTTTTCTCGATCGTTACTGTTTTATTTTCATATCTAAGCTTCTTTTACAAAACTCTATAAGATGGAATACCACGTTTTTGGTTAAAACTGCCTAAAATTCTACTTTTCTTGCAGCCAGTTTAACAAAAAAACACTTCATATCATATTAATACGCAAACATGAGTTTCGTCCCTAGTTCTTCCTACTGAACCGATTTTCAAAATTATATACCATTGGAAAAGATTTTCCTAGAACACAGCTGTTGTCATGGAAACGTTTTTTTCCTTACGATACAGGTTTTGATGTGCGGGCGAGCTACTGGATTTGTCTGAATTTCATTTTCATTGGTTAAAAGACAGAGAGAGAGAAAGAAAATATTGCAAAATTGAAGGGACTTACTTTGGGCTTTCGCATATTCACCGGAGTTCAAAGGCAATGAATTTATGAGTAAGACTGAAGGAAAATTACATAGTAACGATGTTGCTGATTTTCAAGAGCTTTATCAAATCCCACAGATGATATCTGACGTTTTTTGGCCAATCTGCTTAGAACGATGATTTACTTATAGTCAACTTACATATGCATATATTCGTTTGTTTCTTTTTACCTCAAATACACACAAGAATTTGAGATGTAGGTGCAAGTTTGTACGGCCCAGTCGTGCACTTTATTTTAAGTGTTTGAATTTTTTTTGCTCGCCTTCAAATTTATATTTACGAACATGTTTAATATAATAATTCTATTGCACTTAGATTTGAAAAAAATCGATTCTGCATGAGAAAATGAATATCAGTTTTAAAAGTCTGTGCAAAATTTCGAAGTTCTACCATGTAAAATGGCAGAGTTCTTATGTAAGAGAAGGCCATACTACTTCGTTTGCATTTTTTTCCTCATGTATTAAGAAACTGATATTTTAAAACGAGGTTCATAAATTTTAGATTTATCTCCAATAGAAAATACATGCCCACTTTTCAAACTACGTATTACCGAGCAATCTCTTGCAGAAGATAAATGATAAATGGGAAAGATGATTCATTACCGAGCAACCTCTTTCAGAAGATAAATGCTAAATAAAAAGATTATTCATCAAAAATGTGTTCATTGCAGGTATTACACATACTAGAAACATAATTTTTGATGATTGCCCTAAGTAAAAAGTTTTATAGTTTTTTTCTGTTTTCATCATTTGCTTTATGTTGTTTCACATTCATAAAAACATTGTTTCTCACATACATACAACTGTGGACAAAAGTGTAAGAACGCCATTGACTATTTCATGTTTTGTTGCGTTTAGCTAAATCAGGATAATAAATAGCGGTCGTTTTTACCTTTACGTAGCATTTGGTAGGAAAAAACATTTTTATTAACTAAGAGTGTTCCATTTATTTAAGCGAAAATGTTAAATATCTACTAGGACACGATTTAAATTTCGAGGAAAAAAATGTCTAATTTTTCGCAAAAGTGAGGGTAAAGCCTAAGCGAGACTGGAGTAGCCAGAGTCTACATAAAGTGCTCCACCATGCATTTACCATCCACAAACGCCAACAATCTGTAGGACATGTATCGCGACGTCATAAAAGATGTAGCCGAGACTACCATAGGTTACCAACCACCACCTAAAAAGAGCCCTTGGAGTGATGATGAAGGCGTACATCGAAAAAAGACAACAGAAAATGCAGACCTACAAATGCTGCAGCGCAAAATAAGAGCAGCAAGGGAAGAGTATCGAGCCAGAAGAAGGGAGGAGAAAAAGATCCTCACGAATATCGAAGAGTCTCGCGATAGAAACATCACCCGGATGTTTTTTAGGAGACCAAAGCAGATAGCAACTAGCTTTAAGCCCGAAACGCAGGCTCGTCCTCAATGAGGTAATACCTACACTAACGAAAAGAATAAAAGACCATATCCACTTGCAGGAAACCTAATCACCGAAGCGCAATGAATAGTAGATATATGTACAAATTTAGAGAGCATTTTCAGCAGCTACTTAATGGACATCTAATACAGACAGTGATAGGACAAGAAGAGAACCCGCATCCAGTCAATGAAGAATCCACTTTTGAAGAGGTCAGCTCAACCATAAAAATAAAGTGCACGATTGGGTCGTACGTACTTGCACCGTAATGCTATAAGTGCAAAATTTTATCAGGATTGAGCTCCAAGTCTTGCTTTTTCCAGTTAAGTAGGCGTGGCATTCCGCGTTTCGATGGAATAACAGTCATAACATTGTAGGAGTTTACACAACGTTTTATTTTTATAAAAACGCCCTTAAAAAGTGGGCGTGGCCAGATAGGGCGCTTGAGTAAATTATAGAAAATTTTAAGGTCTATTACTTTGCTTAAATAATTTTTTTTCAATTTCTAGTAAAAATTTTGAAAAAAATTATTTTTATAAAACTGGGTGGTTTATAATTTAGAAATATTAATTTTTATCCCAATCGCCAAACAAATACCCGAGAAACAGCTGATTTTCAATATTATTCCAATATTCTCTATTCGAATTTTTCGTGAAAAACGTGGTATGCTACCTAATTAACCCACATATCACATAAGTATAAGGAAACTACCCTTAATTTTGAGGTTAGAAAAAAAAGTTTGAAGCAAATCCGTCCAGCCGTTTAGGCTGCTGCCCCATATACTCGTACAGACAGACAGACGGAAATAACGGACATACTTTTTTGGACTTCTCCATCATAGTAATGTCAAGTTTGATTAAAATCTCGAGTTCGATTTTTTCACAAAATCCAATACTTGCCCTATAGCTACGAGTATAGGTGCAAGTAAAAACTGATATACAACAAAGCCATCGGTTCTGATGGCCAACCAGCATAGCTTTTCAAAGATGGTGTTGATGTTTTGGTAGGGTGGATGCTTCAAATCATGGGTATGGGTGAATAAAGTAATGCCCGATGACTGAACTATCACCTCTCCACTATCACCAAGAACTATCAAGGCATATCAATGCTTAATGTCGCATATAAGAACATATGCAAGGTATGAACGTCTAACACCTTCCTGCAACACACTAATCGCCACTTACCAGTGAATCAATGATCAAGACTCACCAACTCTTCATCGACTTTAAGACAGCATACGACAGCATTCATCGTCTTGAGCTCTACAAGGCGATGGCCGAATTTGGGATCCCGTCAAATGATAAAATAAGGTTAAGCTAAATTAACTGGTTTTAGTTTCTTTTTGTTTAGGAATTTTTTTTAAGAAAATTAATAGTTTTTGAAAATGTTTTGGTAATTGTAATAGATACTGTTGAAAAGTTTTAACTTCCTTTTTTTCTTTTCATTTAAAAAAAATAAAAAATATTGTTCTATGTAAAAAATTAATTAAAATTATTAAATATGTGTAGTCTTTTGTTATTTTTTAAGTAACGAGAACCGTACAAAATGGTCATTTACTTTAATTACTTGTATGTTTGTATTTAACTTATTATTCCTTAACTAAATTGTTACTATCATGACGGAAATAAAAAAAAAATCGTATTGACCTCTACAAGGCGATACCCGAATTCGGGATCTCAGCAAAACTGACGCCGACGATATTGATATTATTGGCAAAACTTAGAGGGCTGTGACTAGAGCATTCACTAGTATTGTTAATGGATAGAACTTCACAATCGACAGGTATAACTTTGAGGTAGTAAGGGACTTTATCTACCTCGGCTCTGCGTTCAATTCTGAAAACAACATCTCAGCAGGAATACAACAAAGAATAACTCTTCCCAATCACTTTTTCTTTGGGGTTGAGAAGACAATTGAGTAGTAGAGCCCTATCCGAAAGAACTAAGGAGACTCTATATAAGACCTTGATCATCCCAGTACAGCTTTATCGCGTTGAAGCGTAGACTCTGTCTAAAGCGGATAAAGATATCCTCAGTCGATTCGAGAGAAAGATTCGTTTGGGCTTTGGAGGAGGAGATTCAACGACGAACTATACGAGCTGTACAACGACATCGACCTAGTAAAAAAAACTGCGAGTCAGTCGTTTGAGATGGCTAGGACATGTAGAGCGAATGGACACCAATGCTCCGGCTCGCAGTCTTTAATTCGTTAAATCAAAACCGGAGGAACAACGCAGTAGAGGAAGACCTCGCCTTAGGTTGCGCGCACAAATAGAAGGGGACCTCAACCGCTAACTGCCATAACTTTTTATTTCAAGTTAATTTATTGCCGTTTAAATGAAGAGTGAACATTGTTAGAATTTCGCCTCATTTTACTCCTATTTACACCTATACCTATAGGGCAAGTACTGCTTTTGTGAAAAAAAATCGAACTCGAGATTTTAATCAAGCTTGACATTACTATGATGAAGAAGTCCAAAAAAGTGGGTCCGGCAATTCCGTCTGTCTGTCTGTATGAGCGTCTGCAGCCTTAACGGCTGGACGGATTTACTTCAAACTTCATATATGTGCATGTGACCGAGCAGATTTCTCAATTTCTAGTGTAAAAATTGTAAAAAAAAAAAATGTATTTTATAAAAGTGGGTGTGGCAATTACAAAATTTGGTACGCCATTATTTTGCATTTTTCTTATAACCTAGAAATTTAATTTTTTGCCCAATCGCCGAGCAAATACCCGAGAAACAGCTGATTTTCAATATTACCGTTATTCGAATTTTTCGCGCAAAACGTGGTATGCCACCTTAAAGCATATACCCAAACTAACCCAAATGTCAACACTGCTGTGCAGTTTTGCAAAAAGTCAAGAACAATATATGTATACAGTACCGAGCAAAAAAAATGCAAACGAAGTAGTATTGCCTTGTTTTAAATAAGAACTCTGCCATTTTACATAGTAGAACTTCGAAATTTTGCACAAACTTTTAAAACTGATTTTTCTTTTCTTATGCAAAGCTCATTTTTATAAAATCTAAGTGTAAAAGAATTTTATATTAAAAATGTTCGTAAATATCAATTTGAAGGCGAGCAAAAAAAATGCAAACACAAAAAAACTAGAAAATTAACATATTTATTCACATTTTTTTTTCAATTATATTCAATACAACAAGTAGAATAGATTAATATTTTGTTACGTACCCTTCATTTGCAATAACGGCGCGCAATCTATTAGGCATTGAGTCAACGGCCGAGATCAATAAGTCCACAGATATTTGGTCCCATTCTGACCGTATTCTTGCCATCAGCTCAGTGCAATTCGATGGCCTTCATTTCCTTATCTCCCGATGTACAAGATCCCATAAATTTTCAATGGGATTGAGGTCGGGAGATTGCGCTGGCCACTCCAAAACACGAACATTCTCCTCTTCCAGGAAGCTTCTGACCAACCTGCTGGTGTATTTTGGGTCATTGTCGTGTTGGAATAAGCTGTCTTCAGGCAAATATGGAAGCATATGATTTTCGAGTATTTCCTGATACTTTGTGGCATTCATCCGACCGCTTACCTGACACAATTGACCCACTCCTTGACGAGGGAATGAACCTTCAAAAAGGTTTTATTCGAAATTCGATTTGCTTATCCCACACCATTACTGATCCTCCCCCTTGTTTTACTGTCGGAACTTGATATCAGGGGCTGTACCTTTGTCCAGGAGTCCTTCGGACCTAGCAAATGCCATCTGGCGAGAACTAATTAAACTTGCTCTCATCGTTCCATAACACTTTTGCCTCTTGCTTGCTCGTCGAATTCATGCGGCGCTTCGCAAAGTCATGCCGTTTCTTCCTATTGATGGAACTTATGAACGGTTTTGTAGCTGGTCGTCTTGCATACAGTTCTGACTCCCTCAATCGTTGCCTAACTGTACATACTCCTACGTTGACCATCAAATATTCATTCACGTAGTCAGTAACTTGCACGGCAGTCTTTAGGGGATGGATTTTCACTTGTCTACCAATTTTGCGATTAATGCTCCCTTTTTCCCGATATCGGGGCACAATGCGCGAAATTATTGATGTTGCAACACCAAACTCCTGAGCGATATCCTTCATAAATCTTCCGTTGTTAACAGTCGCAATAATTGCTTTTTTGCATCCAGTCGATAGTTGTTTCTAATTATTCCACATTACAATCAATTTGAACAAACAAAAAAAAGTTTTGTGCTTACCTTCGTAGCCATATATGTATGCCGTTTGCATTTTTTTTGCTCGCACTGAATTTCTTATTTATGGACTTAATGTAAATTTGCAAACACTAGCAGAAGCTCAACATACTGCTGCTAGAAATCAATTGTGTATACAATGGGAACAAATATCCGAAAAGGACAATCAGATTGGTTACCGTTATACGAGGTAAAACAACGGTAATTGCCTTTGATGAGATCGTTTGCATTTTTTTTTGCTCGCTACTGTATATATTCTTTATGCATATGTTATGACTTATTTGTAAAAGGCTATTGTACTTTTGTATCAATCTCGTGTTAAACTATAAAGTAGCAAGCATCTGTGTGAGAAAGAGCTTTCCAATTTATAAAAATCGGTTGAGTAGACAGTAGTAGGAAAAAATTCATGTTTGCTTATTAATATGCAATATGATATGAAAATAATATGTTTTTGTTAAGTTGGCAGTAAGCAAAGTGCCATTACAGGCAGTATTGACTAAAAACGTGGTATCCTATCTTATAGAACTTTGTTAGAGTTGTCTATATGTATATGTAAATAAAAATAATTTGGTGGTAAGTACCGCTATTACATATTTTGACCAAAACATGGTACTCCATCTTGTTACACATTTTCGCACTAGCCAAAATCTGAAATTTAAACTAAATCTTTGAAGCCGTTTTTTTTCGCAAATTAAATTTTCGGCAAATTGGCTCTAAGTAAATCACACTTTGTTACCAATTTTGATAAGCTGATTGCAATTGACCAGAATAATTCAAATACAAAATTTAATCAAAATCGGTAGAGCCGTTTTCAAGAAAATTCATTTTTATTGAAATCCCTTTTAAGTAAAGTATCTTTAATTTTAAGGTTAAAATGAAAATTTCGATTTCACTTCTAGTGATCATCCCACAAATTATACATATACATATGTACATATGTACATATATGACGTTTGATCTAAATCCATCCACCCATATAGGCTGTAGCCTCATGCACAGACAAACAGACAGACAGACGGCAAATTTGATTAAAATCTTGAGTTCAAAATTTTTCACGAAAGCAATATTTGCCCTATAGGATGTATGTACATATTTTGCCCAAAACCTCGATTTACGCAACACTTAAATGTAGCTCTTTTTTTTAAGTGATGCTTTTTAATTAAGTTACAAAAAATATTATAAGTAAAGTTAAGGTTATTGCAACTGTCTTATATTCTATTAGTAGCGAAATTCTGTGCAAATTAATTGATGGAGACAAACACTTTTTTAAACGTAATTGTAAGTAGGGTTTGATTTTTACCTTGGCGTTTAAAGATTTTGGTAATGGCTTCACATATTAATTGTAACAAACATTTCTTTTGACTCTTCTGAAGGTCGACTAGTCAAACGACATACCCACACACAATCCAACTGATTTAAAAGACTTGCCAGTCAAAAGGCGTTTGATGTTTAAGAGAAAAATATCCCGTTTAAACTTGATTACTAATCACACGACTTGCCCAAGCACGATTCAACTGTGTTAAAAGATTCGTCCGTTAACTATCATTAATCAAATCGTCAACTGTTGTGTGATATAGGCAACAAAGAAATGAATTGAAAACTAAATTGAATGGTGGTTGGATTGGACTGGGAATATGATTATCATGATGTATGTATGTCGTAATCCCAGTTCTTTGTTGTTTTTTAATGTCGTAAATACTTAGGTTTGACTGGAGGATCACAAGGAGGATCAATTCCGTGTCCAAAGGGCGATTTGTTGTTTGAGAACCTTTCTCATGACAGTTTTACTCTCAGATGTTTGTCAGACGTTCGCGAGAGATGGGGCCGTGAAAAACCTTTTAGGTATTTGGTATTGATTATAAAACATTCCTAAATTGGAGTACCGGATTATTTAAGACACCAAAACATACAAATACACACATCGATAAAAACCAATGTTATCCGTTTAAATTAAATGTATACTTCATATTTTAAAATATTTAATAAACGGTTTGTTCTGAACCTTTTGAAAAAAGTAAAGGATTATAATCATTGTGCTCATTAAAAAGAACAAATTAACTCCACTCAGTTCTTTTTTCGATCTTCCACTCATGTAAAATAGTATGCACACAGTCCTTCATATTCCAGTTTCCTAAATGATTTGTGATGGCACACTCCTTTCACTTGATTCGAAAAAAAAACCGTAGTTTTCCTAATTTATATATTCGTCATGCTTACATTCCTCACAATATACAACAGTTTAAAAGATCTCACTAAATTTGTTCAAATTAACCACAAAAATAACTGCCTTTAATTTAATTTCAAAATTACACTGATTCTTTCCACTGTAGTGTCTTCTCTCGTTTCTTTATTTTAACTTACAAAATGTAACTTCATTAGTCCATCATTTCAATTAAAAAGAAACAAATCGACAAATAATAAATTCCTGTTATTCGAACTATGTTCTACTATTTACTTATAACACCTTACACACAGACCAATTGTTAATTTGAAATAAAATGTGATATAATGCAATTAATTTATTAAAACCAGAAAATGCTAAAAAAAATATTGAAATAAAATAAGGTGTCAATCATTATTATTATTCTAATATTGATTGAATCTCTTCATGGCTGACCTGTAGTGTCTGGTCATATTATTAGACCCAAGCAAGAAAATTCAACATTTTGTCTTTTGAGATGTATATCCTTGAATTTTTATCAAAATTGTTAGTTTTATAGCTTTTATTAATTTTAAAAATAATATATTAAATAGAAGAAAACATTTCAACCAAAAAAGCAAATAATTTTTAATAAATTTAAAATACTGAATTGGATTACAGAATACATTTGTTTCAGTATTTTGTATGTGCACCTTTAGCTGCGGTAAGTGCCCTCCCACATGATTGAATGCTGTCCTGGAGGTGCGTATTATGATCCCATTCAAATATATTTTTTTTTTTTATGTGGTAATAGCACTATTAGTCAGGGCCCGCTTTAAGACTTCACAAACATTCTCTATAGGTTTCATGTAGGAATTTTTTTCTTTAGATCTAATAATATGGTCAGGTACTGTATAATAATTAGTAACTTATCAACGAAACTTAAGCTTAACCCATAAAAAGTATTTCGAAACTGTTTCCTTTTTCAGGTATTAATAGCGTGTATACAAAGCCTTTTCCATTTATTCAAAATCAATCTATTGTGCTGTTCGGGGAATCACTCTTTCGACCTCTTAAATTTATTCTTATAAAATGCGTACGTACTTCTCGACGCCCTTCTCTTGAAGAAAAGATTTTGGTATTCCTGTATTACGTCGTATCTCAGACTTTTTTGAACTGGTATGTGGCAATGGACAATTTTTTATCCAGTGTCCAGTTTGATGGCACTTATAACAGCGATATGTTGGTGGCACTTCACCCGTTTGACCTGGGCCGCGTATTTTTTGATACCTAATAGAAAAACAAAATCCTATATTCATTATACAATTTAAGCATGCTTAACAAAAATGCTTTTACCAATGATGAAAACTTATATTCATGTCCAAATATAGATTGCGTAATGATTTTAAATAAGGAAATAAGTAACAATCATACAAATACAATATACAGCAAAATATCTTACCCTCTAGGATCATAATCCACTGTGCTTTGAGCCATCATTGCCTGTATTTTGTCCTCTTCACTTGCATTCATTTGCGACAGATCTAAAGTATTACTGTCAAATTTGGCAACATGACATACACTAGGAGTATTTTGATTAAGAGAATCTCTTTGTTTTTTTGATGTCTGAGGAATTCTTGATATGATCAGAGATGTATTTTTTGGTATAAGATCATTTTCGTTTTCATATTCTGAAATTATAAATTAAAAATACTACTAAAAAAATGCAACATTCATTTAAAGCCAAGCAGTAGCTACCAGCGCTTCCATCTTGTTAAATTAAAAAAAATGGATATCATATTTTCTGATTTAATGTTTAAGCAAAATGAAATAAAACATTTATGATATTTTGTTTTGAAGAACCATTTAAACAAAGTGTTTTAGATTCTTTTTGTTGAACTTAATTGATAATCCCAATAAAAGTTTTTTTTTAAACCCATTTTTACCATTACTCATCTAATATAACAGCAGAGTCACCAAGTACATTCCACATTCAAAATATATTCACAAATATCTCCCGAAGACTGTCTAATGCCTGTCTACAAAGGATCGCGCCTAGTCGTTGGACTAATCAGCAATTTATTTTTGACTTATATTAATAATTAAATAAAGTGCACGACTGGGTCGTACGTACTTGCACCGTAATGCTATAAGTGTAAAATTTTATCAGGATTGAGCTCCAAGTCTTGCTCTTTCCAGTTAAGTAGGCGTGGCATTCCGCGTTTCTATGGAATAATACTCATAACATTGTAGGAGTTTACACAATGTTTTGTTTTTTTAAAAACGCCCTTAAAAAGTGGGCGTAGCCAGATAGGGTGTTTGAGTGAATTATAGAAAATTTGAAGGTCTATTACTTTGCTTAAATAATTTTTTCTCAGTTGCTAGTTAAAATTTGGAAAAAAAAATATTTTTATAAAAGTGCGCGTGGCAATTCCAAAATTTGGTACGCCATTATTTCGCATTTGTCTTATAACCCAGAGATAATAATTTTTAGCCCAATCGCTAAACAAACACCCGAGAGAATTTTTCGTGAAACACGTGGTATGAAACCTCATACCATATGCCCAAACTAACCCAATATTAAATTTTATCGAAATCGTTAGAGCCGTTTTCGAGAAAATCCATTTTAACTGAAATCGGCCTTAAGTAAACTACCCTTAATTTTGAGGTTAGAAAGAAAATTCCGGAAAATATACGGACCTACTTTTTTGGACTTTTGCATTATAGTAATTTCAAGTTTGATTGAAATCTCGAGTTCGATTTTTTTTTACGAATGCTATTCTTGCCCTATAGGTACTGGTGCAAGTAAAAATTAAATGGAAAAGCCGCAGTTTGTCGGATTTCTGAAGTTATTGTTTGAAAGTGTTAATTTATTAAATTATTATTTAGTTTTGCTTTGGTTTATAACCCTGGCTACCTACTATAATTCAAGAGGTTTTACGCTTCTTAATTTCCTGATAATATTATTAGTATGTAGTAATTATGTTACTTCTAAATTAATGGGTTGAAAAGTCTAACTCTTTGTCTTTAAGCAACTTTTTTAACTTCATCGTCAACCAGTTCAATAACTATATCTCTCTGAAAATCAGCGTTTCGCATCAGCCCATACTGGTTTCAGAACTTATGTATATAGCCCCATAAGTCAATGCATTTTACTATAAAAATAAATAAATACTTGGCGCAACATGTCGATGGGACCCAGGGCTTAGCTTCTCACAACCATTCGTGTTGTGCGTGTTATATTCTTTACACGAATAGAAGGGGCCTACTGTCCGAAGGGAAATTTGTTATTTGAGAAGCTTTCTCAGCACTGTTGTACTCTCAGATGTTTGTCAGATGCTCTCGAGAGGTGGAGCCGTGAAAAACTTTTTAGGGGTTCCGACTGCGATTCGAACCGCGAACCCCTTGCTTCATAGTCCAACGAACTAACAACTGAGCACGGCGCTCACATTTTACTGTAGCGCATTTTTAATTCATCTCTCTTTTTCTTTACATGTGCTTTTCAGCTCAGTTTAGCTTCTAGCGTAATGCCTAGGTATTTGACTGCATTTGAATATTCAACCACACTATTATTTATGTATGTATACTGGAACGTGTTGTACATTTTTATACGTAAAACTAATATAAACTGACCTTAGGTCATTTAATCTAATCTGCCATTTCTTAGTCGATTTTAAAATATTATTTACTGCCTTTTGAAGTTTTGTTGTTACTACTTCGACAGTTTCTCCCACAACAAGTACAACAGTATCTTCTGCAAGTTGTTATAGTGATTTCTTCACTTTCTGGTAGATCGCTGGTAAATAATTGGCATAGTACTGGACCGATTACCTAACCTTGTGGTACTCCAGCTTTAATTTCTCTTAGCGTTACGTACTCAATTTTTTGTTTAATTCTAAAGAATCGCTGTAGTATAAAGGACTTCAGAATTTTCGAGTACTGCTTCGGCAGCCTTTTTTATATTTATGCCTTCTTTTATTACTTCTTTGCACTTTTCGTCTGTTCCCTGATAATCTTTATCCTCATAAGATTGAAAGACGACTTCAAGATACTCCGCAAAAATGTTTGCTTTTTCTCAGCTGCTTTTTGCTCAGTTATCTTCTCTAGTTTTTATTGGTGAAATATGACCTGTTCATTTTCTTAGTTGCCTTCCAGAGCAACTAGTCGGTAGTAACATCATTTGTCAAATTGGTAAGGTAAGTTTTTAGAGACTCATTATTAAATTCACTTATTATTTATTGGCCATGTGTAAATAGTATTATAGAGTGATCTGATTGTAGATCTGGCCCTTCTTTTACGTTTATTTTATTTGAGAGGAGATATTTTTTGTAATAAAAAATTTAGATGAGATGAGATGAGGTGTGTCATTCTTATCTGTTGGGCAGTAGGTATGGTTCCCCGTTGAGTGATATTTGAAGCCACCTTCTTTGATTGTAATGCTTTTCTTCTAAAAAAATGCTTTTCCACTAGTATTCGTTAATCTAGATCCCCAATATTTATTCTTGGCACTAAAATTTACTCCCGCGTTCAATCTTTTGTTCAATCCTTTTTCTTTATGCTATAGCTAGGAGTACACTATATTCATTCAACAGATGTCTGTCTACTGCTCGTTTTTCTACTTGTGGAAATTTTTTGGATCGCATAAGATTTGATTTTGGATTCTATATGGTGCTCAATCGCAAATGCAGCTCCACCTTTTGCCCAATTATGAGAATGTGAGGAGTGATATAATTTATATCCTTGCAGTTTAAAATTTAAAGTGTGTTTCTGAGATAAGACATACATACATATGTCTATTTCGTTTATGTAAAGAGTGACTTGTATCTCTTCCTTGCGATTACCGATCGCATTAGCATTCCATTCGAGGATTTTTATTTTATCCATCATGTTTGTCTTTTTGTAACAACCCTTATGTTCCTGCTCTGGCTCTCAAGGAATGATATTCTTCTGCTTAGTATTTGTTTCATTAGGAATTCCATTGCAGTATATAGCTTTACTTTGCTTTTTTCGACTTTCCCAACTTGTTTTTTTGTTGATGCTGCCTGAGCATACGTCATATTTGCATATGCGGCTGTTTCTGGTTCTGAGTCCTTTTCAACAATCTTTTGGTCTTTGAGGTTTTCTTTTTGTTTGCTTTGAGCTTTTTGTTTTAAGTCTTTTCTGACTTTAGATGCTTCCTTATTTAAGCTTTTTAGTGGTTTCCTTTGATTTTTGTCTTTTGCAAGTTGGATTTATTTGCAACTAAACATCCTCCGCAACTCGCGGGATGGTTTCCGTTGCAATTCCCCTTTTTAGGTGGTTCTTATTTTTTTTTTTATACAGTTTTTACTATGGTGACTTCCCACTGCATCAGGTGCAGTGCAGTGTCCACACTTTTGACAATTTTTACATTGCGGAACTAGTTTAGATTTCCGTAAAGAATAGATTTCAATCTTTATTCCAAGTACATCTTTAATTTCATATGTACATACAAATTGGAGGCGATATTTTGCTTTTGAATCGAAGCATATTGCCGACTTAGAATTTTCGTAAGGTTTCTATACGATTCCTCTTCTACCACATTAATTTTCATATCATTGTTATTCGTTAGCGCTGTACTTACTTTTATTTTATTTTTCTCAATAAATTGACCAAGCATTTATATTTTTACTTGCACCTATACCTATTGTATTCGTGCAAAATTTGGATCTCGAGATTTTAATCAAACTTGACATTACTGTGATGTTGAAAAAAGCGGGCCTGCCAATGCCGTCTGTCTGTCTGTGCACGAGGATACAGCCTTAACGGGTGGACGGGTTTCGATCAAACTTCATATATACATATAGGGTCTGTAGGTTAATATCTAGAGGCGAAATTGAAATTTTTGTTTTAGCCCTAATATTAACGGTACTTTACTTAGGGCCAATTTAACAAAAAGACGATTTTCTCAAAAACTACTCTAACGATTTTGATTAAATTTCATATTCAAGTGAGTGTTGTCAATTGCATTAAATGGCATACCATGCTTTTTACCAAAGCTGGTAATAACGGTACTTTACTTATAGCCAATTTGACAAACTCACTTTGCGTGAAAATGGCTTTAACGATTTCATTCAAATTTCATAATTTGATTAAATTGGAGATGTGTAATAATACCACGTTTTGGCCGAAATACGTTATAACGGTACTTATGACCTATTGGCTGGAAAACGGATCTAACGATTTTGTTTACATTTTCAGATTAGATTGAAATACTCAAATTCTAAATTAAATATCATAAATTCATTGCCTTTGGACTCCAAGGAATATCCGAAAACCCAAAGTAAGTCCTTAAAAATGTAACAATATTCTCTTTCTCTCTCTCTCTCTCTCTCTCTCTATCTTTTAATCAATGACAAATGACATTTAAACAAATCCACGTGCGCACCAATCAAAACCTGTATCGCAAGAAAAAAAAACGTTTCCATGACAACAGCTGTGTTCCACAGTGTTACGATGCTTCGTTTTCTTAAAAATGGCTTTGTTGATACTTTCAGTTTCGACAACAGATACCATAAAAGATCCTCTTTATAACAATTTCCAACTTTTTGATTTTGCAACATAGTTACACTGCCATTGAGATATATTTCGTTAGTAATAATGGTAATATTACACAGAATTCGTATTTTGATATTTTTGGTACGTTTTTTCTTTCTGGTGAAATTTTTATCTCAAACCTTAGCAGCAACACTGCGCTGTGATTGTACAAAGAAGTCATGTACAAAACATACACATTTTTTGGTTCACTATAGTCTGCGTGTACTTGCGTAAATGCACATGTATTGACTTATCTTTAAAAGGCTATTGTACCATTGTTATCATTCTGGACTTAAACTATAAAATAGGGAGCATCTGTAGGGAAAATGTTTTGCAATGGTATATAATTTTGAAAATCGGCAGAAAGAAGTAGCGATAAAATACATGTTTGCGTATTAATATGATATGAAAATCGTGTTTTTGTTAAGCTGGCTGTAAGCAAAGTACAATTTTATGCAACTTTGACCAAAAACGTGATATGCCATCTAATAGAGTTTTGTTACAGACACTTAGTTACGAAAATAAAACAATAATGACCGAAAAGTTTTCGAGAAAAGCGTATTTTTATGAAGTTGGTTATAAGTAAAGTACCTTTTAAAACACTTTGGTGTATAGTACCATCTCATAGAGTTTAAAAAGACTAGCCCTTACATAAAATTAATAAAAATCGTTGGAGCCGTTTTCGAATAAATTTGATCGATTTCGCGAAAAATACCGTTATACTAACTTTTGACAAAAATTTGATACAGTTCCTTATAGGATTTGAGATGTTTAATCTTATATGAAAATTTAAATAAAATCGTTGAAGGCGCTTTCAAGCAAATCGGCTTTTAGTCACCGTGGTCGTAAATACCGTTATATCATACTCAAAAAATGTGGTACGCCATTTTTACTAGTCCGAATATGAAATTTGAACTAAATCATTGGAACCGTTTTCTCGCAAATCGACTTTTCGCCAAATTGGCTATAAGTAAAATACCTTTGTTGCCTATTTTGGTTAGCAGCACGATGCATCATCTGATTGCAATTGACCAGACTAATTCAAATATGAAATTAAATCAAAATCGTTGGAGCCGTTTTCGAGAAAATCCATTTTTATTGAAATCGACCTTGAGTAAAGTACCCTTAATTTTGAGGTTAGAAAAAAAATACCGATTTCGCAGACAATCAAACAGACTCTACTTTATATGAAGTTTGATCTAAATCCATTCACTTATTTAGGCTGTAGCCTCGTGCACAGGCAGACAGACAGACAGACAGACGGCATTGGCAAACCCACTTTTTTCTCCATCATAGTAATGTCAAGTTTGGTTAAAATCTCGAGTTTCAAATGTTGCACGAATACAATACTTGCACTTCCGTAATTTATGAATATTTGCTTAAAAACAATAATTAGTTAATAAATATTTGTAGGATTAAAAGGTTAAATAGTTCCAAACACGATTAAAAACACAAAATAACGAAAATGATGTTGATTAACGACGAGACGTTCAAAACAGAATGCAGTAAAAAAATATAGTTTTTAAATTTAAATTTTAAATTTTGTATCATTGTTAAGTGTGCATAGCGCTGTATTTATTGCTCAGCGTCTCCTGAAACATAATACTTATCCTGCCAAACGGATTGATAAGAACAGAGCAAATATCATAGCTTAAGAAGAAAATGCATCATATACGCAACAAGCAATCAAAAAATATAACCATGGAAGGTTCATAATTTTTTGACGGGGTACTGTACACCTACATGACGAGACATAATACATATTTTCGTATGTACTTTGTTCTATGTATTATGTCTTGACATCAGTGACGTGCGGTCCATACAAGCCGATTCCTTCCGGCTTCCTTTTTCAAATATCAAACATATTTTACTTACTTTTTGGATGAACTTTTGATGAGAGAAGGGGTTTTTGACGATTGGAAGTGGAAATGGTGGATTTGAAGAATACATGTTTTCGTTCGAGGGAGGTTTTAGTGTATGGAGGCAACAAAATAAGCCGACCAAAATAGGGTTATTGGGTGATATAGAGGATCGAACGGTGTTTGAAGTTTTTTCTAAACTTGAAAACACCATGAAAATTTAAATTTGTCCTTAATTTTCCGGTATATTTCCGTTTTCTTTACCATTAAGATGCAATTATCGCGGTTAATAGAACTTTGCGTGACAAAAGTTATTTTTGCTGAATTCTTTAAAAAGGATCGTAGAATAGCTTTAAAGTACAACTAAGTAGTAATTATAATTGCTAAATCTTTGAATATTTAACAGCGCTCCGACTTCGCTATAATTCCAAAGATTGCTTCACTTTACTTTGCCCAGAACGGATCTTTCGAGCTACTTCTTTTATGCAATAAACTTATTGTCTAGGTGTAGTAAAGGCAGCTTAGAATCCTGAGTCTGGATCGTAATTCTGGGTTTCAAATATACACCAGTAGTAAGTCTTGAATAAAACAAAAATACTTAAAACTTTTTCCGGGGTTTTCTCTTAAAATTTCACCCCACGCTACTGCTTGACATATGCAGAGTATGTATACATTTATTGAGGAACTAATTGAACTCACAAGAAAAGTTTTCTTTTCTTATGAATTTTGATATACCGCGCATTTACTTGAAGACTGAAATGAGCGATACATATTTCTAATGATTACAATATGAAAAAGGCTTAATGTATCTAAACTTCATTGAGAGATTGACTTTGTAATGGCTTTGTACATACATATGTACATATGTATGTATATGTACCACAAGAAATTGGATGTGGCCAACATAATTACCGGGGTAAGGGAATTTTGGAGACAAGTTTGTTTTAGTTGATTCAGACTCAGATTCGGTCCATTGTACTTCTAGGCGGATTCCCTTTTTTGAGCAATGGTTCGAGATGGTATGATCTTATTCATGATTTTGCCAAATCCAAACTACCAAAACTTTGGCCATTGCTGATTGTTTCGCTATGTTACATGTTGGTTCTTCAACCGCTTGAAGGTTTAATGGCAATGTCGATGCCGAATGAGCGGTTTGGCAACTTTCCAGCAGCGTAGCCGCTATTCCAGAAAAAGCAGCTGCCACACCAATTTCCGATCTTGCACGAACTGTAGCCAAAATCAATGATATGAGGAATGTCTTGCCAGTGCCACCAGGCCCATGAAGAAAAAACATGCCAACATATCTATCATCATATCACCGTATCGTACACTTCTTTATGTTGGGGATTCAACAAAGGTGCATTCGTTCGAACCAAATTGAATTACAATAACTGTCGAAAGCTGATAAAACTTTAATAAAACTTGAAAAAATGCTGATAAATCCCAACGCACGTCTGCACAGCACAATAGTATGCGATGTAAAGACTGTGCAAATGAATCAGCTGTCAAAAGTTGATGCAGACAGCGCCATCAACTGGCAATACCGGAACCAGCATTTAAAATCATGTTCGTTTTTAATGTGTGACAAAAAAAATTGCTCCAAAAACAATTGTCACACAAATTTCGTGCAAAAACAATTATCGCTAAAAATTGTCACAACGTAACGTAAACATCAACGTCATCTATCATGAAGATGGCGTCGTAAAATCGCTCCATACAAAATGTATGGGAAAATTAATTTTCATCATTTTCTTTTTCGGGGATTTTTCGGGAATTTTCTTGGGTATTTTTCTGGTTTGGCCGGAGACCTTTCCGAATTGGTGCGAATCATCGAAATCGGTCCAGGCGTTCTTGAGTTATAAGCGTAGTTATTTACGTCACTTTCTTTTATATACATATGTATGTACACACATATATAGAAGATTTAGATTGCAAAATCTTTTCCCCAAAAATATGGTCCTATCTTATAACTTGAGGTCAGATTGATAACAAAGGTAAAATAGTCGTTTCAAAATAAGTCAATACATATGCATTTACGCAAGTACACTTACAGTACAGTAAGCCGTAGAATATGTATGGATTGTACTTGACTTTTTCCACATTCACACAGCAGTGTTACCACTAAGGTTTGAGAAAAAATTTCTCACCAGAAAAATAAAAAGTATCAAAAGAATTTTGGGAAAAAGTACCATTATTATTAACAAAATAAATCCCAATTGCAGTGAACTACATAACATATGTTGCGAAGTCAAAGAGTTGGAAAATGTTATAACGAAAAGCTATTACATCTGTTGTCGAAACTGAAAAGTATCAATATTTCCATTTTCAAGAAAACGAAGTATGTATCACATCTAAATTACGACACAAAAATATCACTCTGGATACGTCTCTATTCCTTGGCTGCACAGTGCAATACAGCTGTTATAAAAATATTTGTATCCGTTATATTTTTCGTTCTGAGCGTTAGCAATATCTTTATGTCATATAAATTCTCTAATTACATTGGCAATCTCTAATTACAAAGGCGTTCTTTTACTCAATTTTTGTCATTCTCCAGTAGTATTCTGTGTAAATAAGTTGAGTTATTAGAAACCAATATCGAATTTTTTTTTTCAAAAACATGTTCCGGAAATTTGCAAAAAACCCACACGATATTGGTTATGTTGGTGGTGAAGTGATTTTCAGTGGAAAAAAGTGTTCCCTAACCCCATTAGTACAAAATGCTTTTTGTGCCTACTTCGGCACTAAAATTGGACAACAAGACAAACGTTGGGTTCCACATTCCTGCTGCAATCCGTGTGCTACAGGTCCAAGCAATTGGCTAAGTAGCAAAATGCAGTCTTTTCGATTTGCGGTACCAATGCAGTGGCGAGAACACACAAACCATTCAACTGATTGCTACTTTTGTTTGACGACCCCTATGACAAAAGGTCTATCTAAAAAAAAGAAAAGTGTAATAGCGAATCCAAACATACCATTGGCTACACGTCCTTTGCCACACAGCGATAAATACCCTATTCCCAAACATCCTAGGTCCGCTGAGAAGGAAATCGCCTGTGTCAGAATACGTGCCTAATCAGTCTTTTAAACAGTAACATAAGCCACATAACACAAGCTGAATTGAACGATCTCGTAAGGGACTTAGAACTGCCAAAGATTAAAGCGGAACTTCTAGGATCAAGATTGCAGCAGTGGAATTTATTGAACGATGGTATATCTATAACTTCTTTCCGTTCCAGACAAAAATGCTGACACAATATTTTGACATGGTTAACAGTTTAGTTTTTTTAAGGATGTAAATGGTCTATGTGAAGCCCTTAGCATTGAATACAAACCGGCTGAATGGACATTATTTATATATATGTAGCTCTAAATTAAGTTTGAAAGCGGTCTTACTACACAATGGCAATATTTTACCTTTGATTCCTATCGGCCATGCAGTCCATATGAAAGAATCGTACGAAAATTTTAAAACATATAAGATATAATGAAAATATTGTGAATGGGACAGTCGTGCTAGAAAAGATCATTTTAAAAGGAATGAATGCCCTATTCGTAAATCACTTGAACCAGGACAAAGAATATGTACTTCTCACACATCTGCATATTAAAACTTTGTGAAAGCTATGGACAAAAATGGGGAGCCCTTTCAATATTTACATCAAAAATTTCACCAAGCGAAGCCAAAATTATTAAAATTATATACATTATTATTAAATAATTTATTTAAAGATGAAAATTTTGATCTCGTTTTGGAAGGCAAAGAAAAAACAGCTTGTCACAGACTTCCGACTTGTGACAAACAACTTTCTAGGAAGCAAAAGAGATGCAAACTATACTACGCTCGTGGAAAACATGTTATTGTCCTACGAAGCATTGGGCTGTAACATGTCCTTAAAAATTCATTTTTTGCATTCTCATTTGCACCATTTTCCATACAATTGTGGGTCCCTAAGTGACGAGCATGGAGAATACTTCCACAAGGACATCGCTGACATGTTAAAACGTTATCAGGGTAAATGGAACGTTTCGATGCTGGCGGAGAACTACAGACATTCCAGTAGCAGAATACAAACAAGCAGCGAAAAGACAACGTCCTTTTATTGTTATTTTTGTAAAAAAGTTAAAAAATCACTTTCCCAAAAACTGAAACTAATTTTTTTTCCTACTCATTTTTTAATTCATTTCGAAAATCTATAAGAAAAGTTACTTCGCATAAGGAATACCATTTTAAAGTCAAAATTTGCTGTCTAGTAATATCACGTTCCATTGGTTAAAAGAGAAGGAGAAAATATGATGATATTTTTGGGGACTCGCTTTGGGATTTCGCGTGTTTATTGGACTTCAAGGGGAATGAATTGTTGGGTGAAACTAATTAAAAATGACATAATTGAAGGAGTTATTTTGATTGAGACTAAGGATCCTTCTTTGTCTATATTTCAGCTTTTACGACACATAATGGTAAAATATTGGCAGCTTACACTTTCAGAAAGAGAAACCATTATAAATATGCATAACCAAGGTTATACGAATAAAAACATAGCCAAAGCTTTAAAAAAAAAACCCACACAACTGATGGACTTTGGTTGGTTGGTTGGTTTAGACCTGCCCTCGATGAGGATGCACTTAGACCAGAGAAGGTCCATTGTGCTGCCGTTTAGTAAGGTGGGTGGGTCACCCACTTACTCCTGGAAACATCCGCTCTTGGGCCGAGCTTAGGCTACCAGGGGGGTCAGCACGGTGGCGGATAGCTGCAAGACCTATAGATATATAGGTTAGCTGCGAATAACCAATAAGCAGTCCCCGACCAAGAGCGGCAAAAATGCAAAAATGGAGAGTGTGACGGAAAAAACACATAAGCCCAGTGAAATTTTTGTGACAGGGCGAGTAGATGCCGCCCGTAACTAAACGTCCTGTGCCTAAGGCAAGGTGTTATGCGACCCGTGCCGAGGTCTGAATGGTGCTGGGGACAAAAAATCCGTACAGCATCGCTAACGGAGCCCTCCAGATACCTGGCGCACTCTGGTTGTAATGTAGCCTTACCACATAACAGGGGTTCCTGATGTGGTGGACCTTCCTTTCCGTCATACTCGTGGGATCCAATAAAAAATTAATCAAAATGAAAACAAAACAAACATAAATAAAACAAAAAAAACAAGAACAAAAAAATATAGTACCAAACTCAGGAATTGAAAGTACAGAGGAAAATCCATTTAGGAGAAGTTCTGTACTGATGCGATCACAGCCGCTAAAAATAATGGAGGAGGCGATTGATAGTAGGACGTAGTGACGCCGTCTGCACCAGTAACGGAGCAGACATCCCCACAAAAGCAGCCAGACTTCCACCTCACAGAAGCACCAACTGCTAGCTTGACGCCTGAAACTAACAAGGAAGAAAGGCGAAGAGAAAACAGTGAAGAAAGAGAAAAACGTGAAGCCATGCAATCCCTGGGAAAGAACATCAATACGTTGATAGAATTCATCAAAGGAAAAACAAACTAGTGCTGACTAGTGCTATACGCAGACACTACAACTGTATAGCAAATTCCCAGAAAGACAACATGGTAAAGAATAGAGCGTCTAAAGCTACGCAAACCATTGAGTCATCAGATATGAGCAAATCGGCGCCTTCTCATCCGTTGAAGCAACTACCAGAACCAAAGCGGAAAAGGACTAGATCTCCGAGCATTGAAGAACCCTCGACATTCACATACGCTGAGATGTCACGAAAAAAACAGAAATGTCAGTGCAACAAAACGTCCAGAAGTGCCAAAGTGAGAGGAAAGAAAAAGCCCTCCAAAAAAAACTAGGAAAGACGACAAAACCGCGAGGCAAAGATGCAGGCGAAAAAACCGCAAATCAAGACCACAACAAAGCCGAGTGGAAAAGAGTGGTAAAAAGAGGTCCAGGCAAGATACATGATAAGCCGGAAGCATTGCTGATCAAAAAAACTGGAGAAACATCCTATTGCGATATACTCCGAAAAGTAAAGACCAACCCTGAGTTAAATGGTCTGGGGTCGGACGTAATTCGTATAAGGAAGACGGCCAAGGGAGAGTTACTGCTTGAACTCAAGAAAGCAGCAGATGGAAAAACCTCTGAGCACCAAAGCAAAGTAGGGCAAGTTCTCGGGGAAATGGTGGAAGTAAGGACCCTAACGCACGAGGTGCTGATTGAGTGCAAAGACCTAGACGATGTCACTACCAAAGAAGAGATCTGTCAAGCCCTTTCCGAGCAATTGGAGGAAGTACGAGGTATACAGGCCTCATCCATCAAATCCATGAGGAAAGCCTATGCAGGAACACAAACTGCAGTCATTAGCCTCCCAATAAACGCTGCCAAAAAAGTTCTGGAGGTTGGGAGAGTTAAAATCGGATGGACGGTATGCAGAATACGGGAGAAAGTGGTGCAGCTGCGATGCTTTAGGTGCTTCAACTTCGGGCATCTAGCAAAAGCGTGTTCAAATACGGCGGACAGAAGTGAGGATTGCGTCAAGTGTGGACAAAAAGGCCACGTTTCCAAAAACTGCACCAATCATGCAAGGTGCGTGCTCTGCTAAGAAAAGGGGATCACTAACTTCAAACACGAGGCAGGAAGCGCAGTATGTCCTGTATACCAGGAAGCTAAAAAAACCGCAAAAAGAATATGAAAGTGCTGCAATCAAATTTAAATCACTGCGAACCGGCACAGGACCTCCTAACACAAGCCATTCGTGAGTCAAAAATAGATGTTGCCATATTATCCGAGCAGTACAAGAATCTCGACGAAAAAGTCTGGGTAGCTTCTATTTGGACCTGTGGAAACTACGCCTTCGAAGAAAAAATGATGACACCCCAATCTGGGTTCGTTCGAGCCAAGGTCAAGGGTGTACACATCTATAGTTGTTACGCCTCCCCAAACAGCACTCTGGAAGAATTCCAGCGTATGTTGGATAGGCTCGTGGATGATGCTAGAGGCCGTAGCCCAATAATCATGGCTGGGGATTTCAACGCATGGGCCACTGATTGGGGCAGCACTCGAACCAATAGAAGATCCGAGGCACTACTCGAAGCGGTATCGTCACTAGATGTTATGCTGCTCAATACGGAAAGCGAGCACACCTTTAGCAGAAACGACGTAGGTTCCGTAGTTGATATCACCTTCATAACTAGTTCCCTAGCGAGCGGCGACAAGTGGAGAGTAAGCAAACAGTACACCCACAGCGACCACCTGGCCATCAAGTTTGAAATAGACCAGAAAAGATCCAACCAGGAACTCCCACCAAAGAAGGTACAACGAATGGGGTGGAAAATAGGCACACTAGACGAGGATTCTTTAACTTTCACCTTTAGAGAATCTACAATAAGGCCAGGAACAGCAAATGCTATGGCTGCTAAGATTACGAAACAAGTAATGAGAGCATGCGATGCATCTATGATCCGGAAAACGTCAACAAATCGCCGGCTACGCAGCAAGTGCACTAAAGCGAGAAGACTGTTCCAGCGATCCAGAGGTTTGCCCTCCCACCAGAACCTACAGGTGCAATACAAAGATAGGCGTAGAGACCTGAAATTAGCAATCCGGAGAAGCAAAAGTGACAACTTTAAAGAACTCTGTCAGCAAGCAGATGTAAATCCCTGGGGTACAGCCTATAAGGCAGTCATGGCAAAACTCAAAGGCACCACTAGGGCACCCTCGCCCTCATGCCCTTAGCTATTGCAAAAAATAGTGTCGGGCTTATTTCCACCGCAGAGAACTGCAGAGCGTATAGCAGCACCTCAGGATTTACAAGAAATCACAACCGTCACGCAAACGGAACTTTTGGAAGTGTGCAAACGGTTCGATGACAATAAGTCACCTGGATTGAATGGGATACCCAACAAGGCCCTTAAATTAGCCATAAAAACAAACACGGAACCATGGGGACATATTTTGTACTCGCTTAGAGAAATGATGGTGCCAGGGTTCCTCATCAAAATAATATTAAATTATTTCGAGAAACGGTACCTGTTTTACGATGGGGTAAGACAGTACCACATATCTGGCGGAGTACCACAAGGATTGGTCCTAGGTTCCATCTTGTGGAATCTTATGTATGATAGGGTGCTGAGGCTTGAAATCCCCAACGAGGCAAAAATCATAGGCTTTGCCGATGACATCGCAATCGTAGTGACAGCAAAACATCTGGAAGAAATAGAGTATGGAAATGAATGTATCCGAAAAGTGAGACGGTGGATGGTAGCAGTCGGTTTAGAACTCGCTGAACATAAAACGGAAGCAGTAGCAATCACCATCAGGGTAGGCAACCAAAATATAACGTCGAAACCGGTGATCAGATACCTAGGTGTGATGATTGACGCTTACAAGGAACACCTTGAAAATGACTGCCTTATCCAGAATAATGACAAACCTTGGAGGACCCAGACAACCAAGGAGATTAATTTTGTCAATAGTGGTAGTCAATAATAATGTATGGGGCACCAATATGGGTAAAGGCAGTTAAAATTAAGTCCCACTCAAGAAGAGTTAAGTCCGTCAACAAACTGTGCGCGCTGAGAGTGTGTTGCGCTTTTCGTTAGACAGCGAAGCATGAGAACATGGCAGAAAAGATGGAATCAGTTAACGAAGGGAAGATGGACCCATACCGGATATACATAAATGGATGGACTGGCATCACGGAGAAGTGGATTTTTATCTCACCCAGTTCTTAACCGGACACGGCTGCTTCAGAGCTTATCTAAACAGGTTTGGGCTTGATGAATCTCCAAATTGCTCACATTTTCGCTTGGAACGCAGAGGTCTTGAGGAAATAATTGGAGAAATACCAACTCCGGAGAACATTGTATGGAATACTGTGAAACAAACAGCAGCAGTGATCATAAAGAAACTTCGGCGGCTGGAAAGGCTCAGGGAGAGCAACCAAACCCAAACGAAAGCCCCCCTCAGAACAAGAAACGTTGAACAGGTTAAGAAGAGCATAAAGTGCTAACCAGCCCCACGAAGTAATACTTAACGGTAGTTCCACGGGGAGAGTGGTTGAAGTGTGTAGGGTGTGGGTTAGTACGTAGGCGTATTCCTGGCATCGAGTATTCAGGTTTGCGAATCGTGCATGCCAGTAGCCCGGGTTACTGGTATCTTTAGAAGATTACACATCCGTTGGCGTAACCAAGAACAAAAAAAAAATCCGCTCCTTATTATGAAAGAGCCAATTCTAGCCGTGCAGGCGGTCTTCAGAGCATTGAGATCGGTGAAGAGGCATTTACCTAGTGTGGCCTTTCTGATGTTGGGAAGTGCAGGGCATGTGCATAGGAGGTGACAAATGGTCTCCTCTTCTTCCTCATCCCCTTCTGCAAAAGTCATTGTAGGGGATGCCCAGTCTTCGAGCATATCTTTCTAAAGCACAGTGGCCGGTTAGAGTATTAACTATCATAGAGAGGGCTCCTCTAGTGTGTTTTAGGAGACCCGTGGTCGTATTTTCGTTTAAGATTGGCCATAGCAGTCTGGCAGTGTTGCAATAGGCAAGCTGTTGCCAACGATGGTTGGCCAGCCTTTTTTTTTTTTTTTTTTTAAATGCATTTTTATTTGTTGTAATTCAGAAAAACTTACATGCTAGACAAAAGTGCTTAAGACTAGCTTAACTAACTTAACTATGTTATGACTAACTTACTGACCCTATGCGGGCGCTCTAAGCTAAACTTAATGCTTAATCTATGTCTTTCGACGTAACCTAACTAAAACAATTAATTGTTTCTTATTTATTTACTATTAACTTAATTCTAATTGAAACAAAGAAAATGTTTTTTTTGAAAAAACTTTGTAGCTGAACTATTTTTTTTTTTGTTTTTATATATAAAACTTAAGTCTACCTTAAAATAAATCTTAAAAGGTTGGCCAGCCTTACTGTGACGTATATGGTATCTAGACCAGAGGAACCTCTTCTTGCCAATGCGTCAGCTTCGCAATTTCCCGAAATATCGCAATGATCTGGTACCCAACAAAGGGTGAGGTTGTACTGTCCAGTCATCTCGTTAAGAGATACACGGCAGCCTTTCACTGCCTTTGATCTCATAGTGCTGGATGCGAGAGATTTGATAGCTGCTTGACCGTCGATGTATATGACAATATCCGATGCTGATATTGCATTAGCCGCCAGCCAGTCAGCTGTTTGACGAATGGCATAGATTTCGGCTTAAAAGACGCTGCAATGTCGTAAACATTGACAGCGATTCATTGTACAGGATCTCACGTTGAGTCCATTCGGTTCTGTTAGGTAGCGAGATTTTGTAGCCATTGTTAAAACTGTGTTCGGCCGGCAGGTGGTCGGTGACCCGAGGGAGATGGCAGTACATCAATAGTATGCTGGCATGTCCTGTGGATTGCTCCTTCCATTGATTAGAACTTCTCAGCCTGATTGCCGAGCAGGCAGCCAGTTTCTTTCCGACGATGTCTAAAGGGAGCAAGTGGAGTAAGGTTTGAAGCGCGGCAGTAGGAGAGGTTCTCTTATGGGCTTTACTTAAAATAAAGATTTCGGAGAGGAGACCAAAAAACATTACGGAACTCAAAAGCTGCATTACTGAATTATGGCTGAAATTTACCATTGACAAATGCAGAAAACTCACACGTTCCATGCCACAAAGATTAGCAGTCATGGCACTGAAGAATGGCGGACATTGCGGATACCACTAAATTGGACACATTCCCATAGGTATCGAGACTTTGGTGTTGGGTCCAAAGACACCAGCACCCAATCCAGAGTCCATTTTTGATCAGTCCCATAACTGATCTTTAGGGTTCAGTCTCGGAACACCATTAGACCAGTCTGCACGGGTATTAACCTCAAATAACCTACCGAAACAGTATTCCCAATTCGGGTACAGATTGAGTCAAGAATTTTCAGGTGTCCTTAAACTTGTATTCTAGTTGCAACTTGATAGCGCATCTAGCAGCCGTCTTCCTAATGAAAATTTGTAGGGGTTTGAGCCCAAAGATGGTATTTAAAGCTGTCGTAGAGCAGGTACGCATAGCACCTGAAATACCAAGACAGGCTATTCTTTGTAGCTTAGCTGCTGTTGTCCGTTCAAGTACTTTTGGCCGCCATACGATGGGCACGCACGTGATAATGAGCCTCACCAACATTTTATATATCCAATGTTTCATTTTTCGATTGAGACCCCAAGTTCTGCTATAAAAGGGTCTCGTGGCCCGCATGGCCCTGCTGGCGCGCTATATGGCTGACTTGATAACAGAGTTTCAGTTAAGCCGTTTGTCAAGGATGACGCCGAGATATTTGACCTCACTGGAATAAGCTAATGTGGTGCCTTTTATGGTGATAGGTCCCAGATTGGCCAATTTTCTGTGAGTAAAAGGCACTAGAATGGTTTTGCTAAGGTTTTGCTAGGATCCCAAAAAACTTTTTTCGTTTCAGAAAGTTTAACTAACTGATTGTCAATACTTGAGAAACAAAATGTTTTCCGGTCGAAATGGGAAACACAGAAACATTACTTAAACATTTCAGAAGGATCTAAATTATCTTATTGAAACAGTTCAAAAACATTTTAGAAATGTTTTTTTTATTTATGAAAAGTTTCTGAATTTTTTTTTTAAAATGTTTCCAAAGGTATGTCCATACCAAAGAAACATTTTTGAAACATTTTAGAAACATTTAAAAATAAAGTGCACGACTGGGTCGTACAAACTTGCTCCTATATCTAAAATTCTTGTGCGTATTTGAGGTGAACCAAAAATAAACGAATATATAGGTATGTATGCATATGTAAGTTGACTATAAGTGAAGCATAGTTCTAAACATATTGCCAAAAACATATTGGCCAAAAACGTTGTATGTCATCTTGCAGGATTAAAACTTTAATAAAGCTCTTGCAAATTAACCAATGTCGTTCATAATTCATTTTCGGTTGGTTTCAGCCATAAATTCATTTGGACGTCAATGAATAGGCGAAAACCCAAAGTAAGTCCCTAAAAATGTAACAATATTCAAACCACGTGTGCACCAATCAAAAAGTGTATCGCAAGGAAAAAAAATAGATTCCATGACAAGAGCTGTGTTCTAAAGTGTTGCCAAGTAATAGAGATGTATCAAAAGTGATCATTAATATAGATGTGATGCTTCGTTTTCTTAAAAATGGTTATGTTGATACTTTCAGTTTCGACAACAGATGCCATAAAAGAGCCTCTTTATAACAATTTTAAACTTTTTGATTCTGCAATATAGTTCCACTGCCATTGCGATATATTTTGTTAGTAATAATGGCAATATTATACAGAATTCGAATTTTGATACTTTTAGTACGTTCTTTCTTTCTGGTGAAATTTTTTTCTCAAATCTTGGCAGCAACACTGCGGTGTGATTGTACAAGAAGTCAATTACAATTACAATTATATGTACATTTTTTTTGTTTACTATATTGACTTATCTTTAAAAAGCTATATATATGTATATATAAAATAGAGAGCATCTGTGGGGAAAAGCTTTTGCAATGAAGAAGGAAGAAGTAGGTACAAAATTCATGTTTACGTATTAATATGATATGAAAAGCGTGTTTTTGTTAAGCTGGCTGTAAGGAAATTAGAATTTTAAGCAGTTTTTACCAAAAACGTGATATATAAAACAATAACGATCGAGAAAAGTTTTCGAGAAAAGCTTATTTTTATGAAGTTGGCTTTAAGTTAAGTACATTTTAAAACAGTTTTATTCAAAAACTTTGTATGCCACCTCAAAGGTTTAAAAAGGCTTGCTTTAATATAAAATTTAATAAAAATCGTTGGAGCCGTTTTCGAATAAATTGGCTCTAACCGCTCGATTTTGCAAAAAAATACCGTTATACTATCTTTTGGCCAAAAATGTGATACAGTTCCTGATAGGCTTAGGGTTTAATCTTATGTGAAAATTTAAATAAAATCGTTGAAGGCGCTTTCAAGAAAATCGGCTTTTAGTCACCTTGGTCGTAAGTACCGTTATATCATACTCAGACCAAAACTGGTAAGCTATCGTGTTGCATTACTTCGTACTATTTCAAATATGAAATTTGAACCAAATTATTGGAGCCGGCCTTAAATAAAAAAATTGGCTATACCATTGTTGCCAATTTTGGTAAGCAGCACGATACATCATCTGATTGCAATTGACCAGACAAATTCAAATATGAAATTTTAACAAAATCGTTAGAGCCGTTAGTAAACTACCCTTAATTTGGAGGTTAAAATGAAAACTCCGATTTCGCCTCTAGGGATTATCACACAGACCCTATATAAAAAGTTTGATCTAAATCCATCCACTCGTTTATGTTGTAGCCTCGTGCACAGACAGACAGACAGACGGCATTGGCGGACCCACTTTGTTAGACTTTTCCATCATAGTAATGTCAAGTTTGATTAAAATCTCGAGTTCCGAATTTTGCAAAATAACGATCGTCTGATACGCTATTATGTACCCCTAAGAAGTGAAGGCTGTTATACGCCATTGTTTTCTCAAATTATAACGATATCCTCGAATGTTTGTTGAAGTTTCATGCTAAATTTCTTCAAAATCGGGTTTTTTTTATGATACCGCCCCAAAAAAGTTGGCGTAATGTATGGAGCAATTACAAAGAATTCGAATACCTAAATATTTTGTTTTAATAAACTTTTTCGATTTCGTACAAAATAGTGAAATTATGAAAAAGTGGGCGTGGGATTTCAAAAATGTTTACAATTGTACTGCTTCTATTCCCTAGCTGGCGACATACGGACATTTCAATCACAAGATCAAATTTTATTTCAGAATCACTGATGCAGACTGTGAAACTCATTTGTATCTATTATTTTTTACCGCTAAACGCAAACTAAAAGCTAATGAGATTAACTCCCTATAGTTTTTTAAAAGTACAGTTAGGTACCATTTAGGTATAGAACAGGTTTTAAAAAAAGACGAAATTGTGTGCAGTTATGAACGATTGAGCATTCTGCATACCTTCGTTTCTATTATTTTTTGCAGAACTGTATATACATATACAATGGACAAAAAAAAGTTACCACCTTGTCATTTCACAAAATCTTGGAGTATCCTGGAAACAGCCCCGATTTAAGCCCGATTGAGAATTGCTGGACTTTTTTAGTATTGCTGGGCTAAAATAGTATCCAGGAACCCAAAGAGCAAAGAAGACTTCAGAACAGCGATTCAGGAAGCCTGGGAAAATGATATTACCAGAGAATTCTGCCAAAACTTAATTGCTTCAATGCCACGGAGGACTCAAGCCGTAATCAAGGCCCGTGGTGGTCACACAAAGTACTACTCATTTTTTTGTGATCATTTAGATATTGTGAGACACTTCCGATATAAAATCTTTAAAAAAAATAAATTGCTTTCTTCAAAATCCAATCAAATTTGCTTTAAGTGTTCCTCTATGAGTTCTTTTTTTTGTATTACACTAACACATCATTATGGTGAACTAACTATGATGATAAGAACTCCCCAAATAAAAAAAATCTATTATAAAATTAATCATTAATAATTTTGAAAAGCATAACTCCCAGTTTTACCCCTAAAAATTGAAAACCACAGCTCTAGTGAATTATTCGTAAAAAGGCGAAGGTGGTAACTTTTTGTTGTCCATTATGGTACATATGTACAGATATGGCCAACAAAATAGGTGTGTGAACAATTTTACCAAAAATGGCACGAAACAACAATTCAAACAGAAAATAATTCGTTGTTTGAAAAATAATTTTTAATATAACGCTAGAAACTTTATTTTAGAAAAATCTTACAAAGAAAATCGAAGAATTATTAATAAAAATTAAGGTTTTACAAAAAATATGTTGGTGAAAGAAACATAAATCCATATTTGTTGGTTAGTATTTAGTGATGTGACTCATATTCTTTAATACAAAATCACATCGACGTGGCATTGAGTAGACAAGTTTTCGGCAGACTGAGATGTTCTTTCAAGCTTCCTGGACCTCTTTCAATAGTTCATCCAGATTTTGTATTTTTTGGTTTGCTATTATCCCCTTAACTTCATTCCATAAATTTTCGATTGGTTTAAGGTTTGGCGAAACACCATTATCTTGCAGCCATTTCTTAGCTTTTCTAGAGGTGGGCTTTGGATCATTGTCTTGTAGCATTGTCCAAATCAGAGGCATTTGTATTCGGCATAGGGCAGCATAGTATTTTGAGGAATATCAACCTAGGTAACTTCTGTCATTGTTCTCTCTATGCGGTATAAAGGCCATACTCCATGCCATGAACAACATTCCCATAACATTAGACTACCCCCGCCATGTTTAACTGTTTTTCTTGTGTAACGAGTACTCACTTTCTGTCTTGGATTGTCATCTAACTAACAAATGTCTTCCATAGAGACCTTTAAATTAAGTTTTGTTTCGTCCATCCAGAGGATGTTTCACCATTTTCCTCCAGTCCATTCTACGTGGGTTTTAGCAAAGTCGAACCCTTGTTTTACATGTCTAGGTCTTAGAAAGGGAACTTTTCTAAACATTTTATGTATCGTAAACAATGTATTGTAAATATGAATTTCCATTTAGAATATGAATCGTACAAACTTATTTAAACAAAGAACAATCTTTCTATTGCTTAATTAATTTACTGTCACTTAAAATAAACGGCGCACCTATTTCAATGTCCAACTCCTTTGAAAGCTTACTTAAAAGTGTTAAATATGCTTTGCAAGATTATGGAATACATCTGGCTTGGTAAACGAAGGAATGTAGTTAAAGGTATAACAAACATTGTGTGACACAAGAGCAGATGTGATGTGTGTTGGGAAAATCAGCGAAATTTGGAAAAAAACATGGAAATGCATGAGTCACACCTATTTCATTGGCCATAGCTGTATGTATGTATGTATATATTTCAAATTTTAAAACTGTTTTTTGTTTTATAACAAAAATATTTTTTTTGAAAACGAAAAACAGCTTTGACTTAGCAACCCTAATTCCATTAAACAACAACCAACAACGACAAATTTGACTCACAGAAAAGGAAAAAATTAAGAAGTCGCATATATGACATATGCAAGTTTTTTCATAGCAGCTCATTCTGAGCTTATATTTTGAGTAAGTCAGAACTTTTAGTTTCCGAACGTATACGAGTTCTATTTTAAAGTAGTTTACGACTTTTAGATTGTGTTTTTGCAAAAAAAAAAAAAATAATTTGTTTAAAATGGATGGGAATAAGTATAATAATCACACAAAAAATTTGATTATCGAGGCGTTCAACACCTGTCTTAAGCAAATAGAAATTGCTAAACAATTCATTGTTCACTTTCTAGTGAACATAAATGCTATTGGTGTGGAGGTTCCAACATGACAACGACCCAAAACGTACGACAAATTATGTAAAAGAGTTCCTGGAATCAAAAAATGTTTACATGCTAGATTGGCCTGCACAATCCCCTGCTCCGAAACCCAATAGAAAATCTTTGGGGTATTTTCAAATAAGGGGTAAGGAGACAACGATTATCGTCTTCAAATTCACATTTTAGACGCATTAAAAGCTTAATGACTAAAAATTCCAATGGACATAGTAAATGCCCTAATTCCTCCATTCCAAAAAGATGTGCAGATGTTATTAAAAACAAAAGTTATTGGACCAAATATTGAAAAAAAGAAAAACTTGCAAATGTTTTCACATCATTTTTTACTATTTGGGTAAATTGTTTAAAAATAAAGTGCACGACTGCACCTAGTATATCTAAAAGTCTTGTGTGTATTTGATGTAAAAAACGAAATGAATATATGTACATATGTGTTCATATGCATGTACGCAGATATTTACATAACTTTTAGCCAATGGAAAATCACATTCAATTCCTACAAATCCTGTAGCATGTGCGGCACCAATCAAACCCTGTTTCGCACGGTAAAAATATTCTCATAACAACAGCTATATTGCACAGTGTTGCCAAGGAATAGAGAGTTATCAAGAGTGATGTTTTTGTATCTTAATTTAGATGTGATACATACTTCGTTTTTCTAAAAATGGCATTCTTGATACTTTTCATTTTCGGCAACAGATGTAATAGCATCTCTTTATAACATTTTCACAATGTACCACTGTTCCACTGCCATTTGGATATATTTTGTTGATGATAATTATACTTTTACCCAGAATTCTTTTGATACTTTCTTTTTTCTGGTGAAAATTTTGTTCTCAAACCTTAGCAGCAACACTGCTGTGTGAATGTGGAAAGCAGAAATCACCTATATTATATATATATGTACATATGTACATATATGTATACAGTGCTGATCAAAATAATAGGTAATGAGTTGTAATAGCAACACTGAAATCGACTATCTGCCGACATTTTTTCCATTAATTAACGGTACCGGTAATTAAGCAGACAAATTTCCTTTGTCTTGATTTATATAAGGAAAGTCATCAATTCTCATATGTAGTGTTGCAGTAGTAAATGTGAAAGGACGTCATTTTCGGCTTGATCAAAATAATAGGTAACTGCTCTTCATCTGGGATTTTTAGTGTTTTTTTATTCAGCAAAAGGTGATTTTCCTTACGTTTTTTATAGCATTGATTATTTTTATTAAAACGGTGCCAGTTTTTTCATAAAGATGGGTCGCAGTAAGCATTGCACTGCTGAGGAACGCCGCATCATGGATGGATCCATCAATTTTGAAGCCAATGCTTTGAAAAGAACACCTACCGAAGAAACACGAGGTCGACCTAGGAAAACAACCTTAGTGACGGATGCTCGAATTGTATTGCTGGCAAAAAAGGATCTATTCATGTCATCAAAAGCAATCGCAGCGAAAATAAACAAGGTCATCAGTCCGCGAACGGTGCGCAAACGACTACAGCAAAGTCAATTACCAGGAAGAGTAGCCAGAAAAGTTCCATTACTGAGCAGGAAAAATATTGCGAATAGGAGACAGTTCGCGCTAGATTTCCAATCCCATGCAGCAGAACGGTTCCGCAATATACTGTGGAGCGATGAAACGAAAATTAATTTATTTGGCTCCGATTGCAAAAGAAATGTGCCAAGACCAAAACGAAAAGAGTTTCACAACCGTTACACGAAAAAGACTGTTAAACATGGGGCGGTTCAGTAATGGTATGGGGGTGCTTTTCTTGGTTCGGTGTGGGACCTAGTTTCCACATCAATAATATCATGACCAAGGAGATCTACTGCGAGATCTTGGAAAATATTATGTTGCCGTATGCGGAGGACAACATGCCAGTACGCTGGCATTTCTAACATGACAATGATCCCAAGCATTCGTCCAAATTGGTGAGATCTTGGTTGAATCGTTAACGAGTATCGGTGATCCAATGACCTTCCCAGTTACCAGATCTCAATCCGATTGAGAATTGGTGGGGGGAACTTAAGAGATCTTTGGCTAAGGAAGTATTTCAAAACAAAGAGCAATTGCGGTCAGCCATAGAAAGATGTTGGAATGCTATTCCTGCTGAAACCTGTCGCAAGTTGATTGACTCAATGCCTAGGTGAATACAGGCAGTCCTAAAAAATAAAGGTGGTCATTCGGGTTATTAAATAGATAGCTCCTTCACTATAAAATGAATTTTTAAGAAAAATATTTTTTTTCGTATTTTATTTTTTTTTGTAATGTTAATTTACCTATTATTTTGATCAGGCGTTTTTTAAAAATAATAAAAAAAAATATAATGAAATGAAAAAATTAAAAAATATTTTGATTTACGTATTCACTATTTACAGCCTAATATTAGTTTACCAAAAAAAAGAGGATTAGTTCTTTCCTTGTGCAAGCTTCGTGGTTTTTTTCATTTTACCTATTATTTTGATCAGCACTGTATATATACATATATATATATATATGTATGTATATTTATATATATTATATATTTTCATCAATGGTGGAGAGAGTCAAGTACAATACTTATGTATGTACATATTCTACGGTTCGCTATACCGTACGTGTACTTGAGTAAATTCGTATGTATTGACTTATTTTTAAATGACTTATTTTACCTTTGTTATTAATCTGGCCTCAAACCTTAAAATAGGACCATATCGGTGGGGGAAAGGTTTTGAAAGGGTGCATAATTTTAAAAATTCGGTTCAGCAGGTAGAAGTAGTGAAGAAATTCATTTTTACGTATCAATAATATGAAAAAGTGTTTATGTTTGCGGTAAGTAAAGTACTATTTTAGCTCATTTTGACCAAAAACGTGGTATGCCATCTTATAGGATTTTGTAAATGTAGCCTAAATATGGAAATAAAACAATAACGAGCGGAAAGTTTCCGAGAAAAACGTACATTTATGAAGTAAAGTATCGTTCAGAACAGTTTTAGCCAAAAACGTTGTATGCCATCTTATAGGGTTCTAAGAGACTAGAGGTATTATAAAATTTAATCGAAATCGTTGGAGCCGTTTTCGAGAAAATCCATTTTTTCCTGAAATCGGCCTTAAGTAAAGTACCCTTAATTTTGAGGTTAGAATAAAAATTAAAATTTCGCCTCTAGGGATTATCCCACAGACCCTATATATAAAGTTTGATCTAAATCCGTCCACCCGTTTAGGCTGTAGGGTCTTGCACAGACAGACAGACAGACGGCATTGGCGGACCCACTCTTTTCGTCTTCCTTATCATAGTAATGTCAAGTTTGATGAATATCTCGAGTTTGAAATTTTTCGCGAGTTCAAAACTTGCCCTATATACCTACATATGTACATATAGGTGCAAGTAAAAAAGATAATTACTGCATATCTTTTTTTATATTTTATATACTTAAACTTTCATAATATATTAATGTTTCAAAACACATAAAAAAGTTGATCACTGTTGCTACAATTTGAGGACTGTATTCATCTAAATCAACACTGAAAAAACTTATAAATGTTTTGCACAACACAGTAAGTGGCGAAAATTTCGAATATTGCAGTCTTCTAGGAGCTACAATAGCCGCATAACGTGCGGCCCGCTCCCGAGAAAGGCTGTGGAGCAACTGAACTCCTTAGAGCCAGGCTACTGATTGACATACCTCCCGCGCCCCTCGTTGCGCTGACGCAGTAAGATAAACAAATTTATCTTTCCTCTGGAGTCTTCATTAAGTGAATGTTGTCGTCATATTGCATTTTTTTTTTATACAAAATAATGTTTTTTAAAAAAAAACACGCCAAAATGTGTATATGGTCAAATAAGGTGTATGGACCAATTTTAGATAATTTGAATATCTAAATATATGGTAACTTTTTTTTTTTAATTTCACGTAAATTAGTGAACTTATGAAAGTTATACTCAGTTTAAAGAATTAGTTAATTTTTCTAGCTCATTTAGCTCATTTTTACAGGTTAATCGGCATGTTATCGTCATTACATAACAGCGGTATTACATCTAAACTAATAGAAAAAAATTAAACATTTATGAATTTCCAAGGCGGTGTTTGTGAAACATGCTGAAAACATAAATCGCGTTAAAAAGCGCCGTTTTTATATCACGATTCATGTGACATGTCTTATATAAAATGATGTTGACTGATATGATAGATGACATCTATTCAAATCCACCCTGTTAAATTTAGGAAACGAATGATGTTCCCAATTCTGATGGTTTTTAACTCTGTAAGTTTGTCGAAAAACGGTTTGCCTAGTGTGCTCTGCCTGGCCCTACCTACAGCTGAACACCTGCATAGGAAGGGTAGTACAGTGTCTTTTTCGTTTATTATATTACAGCTGCGGCAATGTACATTAAAAGGAATATGGATCCCGATGGACCAGTGGCCATAGTAATTAGTAGCACTCTAGTAATATCCGACCGGTTTTTACTTAGTAGTTCTTGTGTTCTGCTTCCTGGATATGACACAATAACACACCCCATGCCACGTACTATCAACTTGCAATAAATAGTGCGCAAAGATTCTGACCTTAAGAACCCCCATAGAGGCGGTAACCGTCTCAGCAAGGGAACCGTCTAAGGCAGATACCGCCTTGCTTATTCGTCTGCTCTTCCCTCGATGTTGTTATAGCCGGAACCCAAAGGTGGCTGATTCAGAACCGACGTCCCAAGAAGGAAAGTATATCTTTGCACTCATTCTCATTCTATGAATTTCCATTAGTTTGGTTAGTTTAATTGAAACGAGATTGAATTGAATTCCGATTTAACATTTGTCCAGTTCCAGTAGCAAAAAATTATAGTTGAATACTTATAGTATTACTATAGGATTCACTCCTGCCCCTGAGATTACCACACAAATTACTAATATGCGTGAATTGAAAGAAATACGTCAATAATACCCAAGATCAGAAAAAAATCAACTTTATCATTTCTTCCATTCACGAGTAAACCATATAACCCAAATAAAATTTTTCAAATATCTCAAAATTTTACATTTTTTATTTACGCAAATTGTTATTATGATTTTATATGTGAATTGAAAAAGAAATGATTGTATTTTTTTTATTAAAAGAAAATAATTATTTGCATTTTTTTTTAAACAATGAGATCAGTCGTTTCGTTTGTAACCCATGTTGAAGTTTTCTAATAAATGGAAAGCAATTTAAAAACTAATATTTATCTTGACTAAGCAAGAGTTAATTAAAATAACCTATTTTCCATTGATTTTATCAAGTTTTTTCAGCAATTTTTTTCCATTTTTCAAGGAGAGTTTGTTTCAACTCTGTAGGTGGGTCAAGTCGTTTATTTCCTAGGTCTAGATCTAGATTTTAGGAGCAACCAACTCGAGAATTCAGGCATCTTCGCGCTGAAAATTCCAATTGTTTCTCTATTTTGAGCAAAAACCGAATAATACTGCTTAGAAGAACCCGTCTAAATTCCATATTTTTCGTCGAAAATGAGAAATTTATCCGACGACTCCAATGAAAAGCTCCTATTTCGGTGGTTCTTTGGCATTTTACTTCTAATGATAAAAATTTACATTTTTTAATATCTGACAAGGACGAGGGATTTATACCCAGTTAGCCAGTTACTTGTTCTCTAGTTCTCGTTACATGGGTTTATTGTGAACCATATAAAAAAAACAACGGTATTGCACCAGTTATACTCCAAATTTTCTCTCTCTATATTTCTCTTCGACTCGCAACCGATTTCAGATTTTATTGTCAGTTAAAATCTAAATTGGAAGTGGGTTATAAATATAAAACGCACTGTATGGACAGTACATATGTATGCATGTACATATACATTCAAACAAACAAACATTAACGAGTAACGTTTTCGCCAATGAATGCTGATCGCTAATTTCTTCAGATTTATTTTCTTTAAAATGCTGGTAATGAAATCAATCAGCGTTGTACCATTACTCATATGGTAAAGCGAGAGATTATTGGAAACCTAAAACTTCTCTTACATGAACAGAATCAATTGGTCAAATTGATCAAGACTGCACTACAAAATATGCCTTCCGATAATCGCAAAATTTTGATCAGAGCAGACAAAAAACCAGCAGAACATGAGAAACGCTTCAATGAGCCGATGTTAAATGCAATTATTTCAATTTACACAGATTTAAGGAAAGATTCGGTTGGATGAACCCGTCCTCGTTAAAGTGACTGACAGACAACGCACAGCCTAAACAACATGAATTAGAGACATGTTATAATATAAATATATTTAATATTTTTTTAGAAGCCCACTTCTCACTTTCTTCATTTGTAAATTGTACCCGGGGAAGTCGTTTGTTTCTATATTTTGAAAACAAAAGCAGTTGTAAAATACACTGCTGAGAAGACCACGGTACGACTTAAAGATATCAAGGAAATAATCAATGTTGAAAATGTACGCCTGTAAAACTGCCAATATTTTTAGAAAATTAATTTGTAAATTGTTTGTGGTATTTCTACAATTTACAATTACGCTTACCTTCTTTTGTTTGAGCGTTTGTTATCTGCAACTCAAAATCGTTTGTTTTTCCAAGGCGCTTTTGTTGAACTACTGCTTTTCGGAAATCATTTACCGATATGTGGAGTCCATCAAAAGTAATTGTATCAAAATCCAAGGAGCTCTTGAACTTATAATGCACAGACATATCCTAAAAGTAAAGATTTTAAGCTATATGGGGAACTAATATGTACTAATAAAACACAATGAAAGCGAATACACATTTAGGTTATGTATTATATATAATCAATAGTGTAAACATTTTATAGTCTATTTATCTAAAATCCATTAGTATATATGAACATAGAATGCTTCAAATTTGTGGTTTAATTCCATGCACGCCACTAGATTTACTAATAAAAGTAAAAAATTATTGAAATTTTTCTTTTTACAAAACACACTTAAATGCAAAACGAATTTGGCGTTAGAAAAGGCGTTTTTGAGGCAATAAATTCTGATTGACACAAACGCAATACAAATATTTTAATTACTAATCCCCCTTAAAACATATCTATGCAAAAGACATATTAACCTTCTCTGAATTTAGACGATGTATTTTCTTAATTTGCTAAACGTTGTTCTCAATTCCGACGTTTGTGAACGAAAAGTATCTAAGAGGGGAACTCTAAACCAAATACAAAATGACAACGTAATTGTGCCATCTACATCTAAGATCTAGAAACATAACTTCGAGAATAGAAGTTACCCTATGTTCACATTAACTTCAAATTTTGTGTTAAAGTTACCTACCTGTTCCTTTTAGAATTACCCATTTTTATCGAATATGGTACATTTCCACCCAGACTAAAGGGCCAACCATTAGAGTCGGAAGCAATCAGAAGCTAATGTCAAAATTCTACGTTAAGTTTTCATCTTTTCTTTCGATTGCTCAAGTTGCCCATAATAGGAGTATGTGAACAGAGAGAATTGTCAGAGGCGAGTGTGAAAGTCAAGTCGTTTTACCTGTCATTCTGTGTTGTTTGTAGTGAAATTAATTAAGTTGAGAAAATTAATGAATTTCAAATTCTATTGATTGTAAATCCCCTTAAAATAAATAAATACTTGGCGCTACAGGTCGTTGGGACCCAGGGCCTAGCTTCTCACAACCATTCGTGTTGTGCGTGTTATATTCTTTACACGATTGGAAGGGGCCTACTGTTTAATGCCGTGTCCCAAGGGCAATTTGTTATCTGAGAAGCTTTCTCAGGACAGTTGTACTCTCGGATGTTTATCAGAAGCTAGCGAGAGGTGGGGCCGTGAAAACATTTTTAGGTGTTCCGAATGGGACTCGAACTTGGAACCCCTAGCTCCATAGTCCAACGCACTAAACACGGCGCCCACAAATCCACTTACCTTACACATAAAAACGAAATTCCTTTGTTTACGAAGCTCAAAATACAAAATACACAGAAACGGAAGTGAGAAAAAGAAACGAAAACTCGACGAAACGAGTTGCTTGTATTCGTACAGTTTCGTACGAGCACGTCCGAACCTGTTCGACTATTATGGCTGGCCCAAAATAGAACAAAATTTATGTTCCATCTGAGCCTAATCCCGTCGGGATAGGTACGTTTCAGTTATGCGCTGAGATAGAAAGATAAACTAAAACTCCTACCCGTAATGTCAAAACTATTCGAAAAAATGTTTTTAAAAAGATTGAAGCCAATAATAGAAGAAAGAAATCTTGTACCCCCCCACCAATTTGGATTTAGGAAGAGACACTCTACTGTACAACAAGTGCATAGACTTACGAGTACAATAGAAAAAGCACTTGAGAACAAAAAAGTCTGTTCAGCCATCTTTCTTGACGTAGCACAAGCGTTTGACAAAGTCCGAGGCCTGGAATTTAAACTGAAAAGAGATCTCCCCGAAGAGTTCTGCTTAATTCTAAAATCGTATATATCAGATTGTAACTTTCGAGTAAGATATGACGATGAATACACCAATCTAAGAAAATATCTGCAGGAGTTCCACAAGGAAGTGTCTTGGGACCGATCCTCTACCTCCTAAATACAAGAGAAGCTTGAAGAGGCTAGCTTAGCGACTTTCGCAGATGACACCGCAATTATGAATATTGGCGAAGAATGCAGATGAAGCAGCGAACAAATTACAGAAGGCAATTAAATCTGTAAGTGATTGGACAAAAAAGTGGAGAATAAAACTTCACGAAACTAAATCTATCCATGTTAACTTTACTAACAGAAAAATAAATACCGTAAGAGTTAATATTGATGGAAATGAAGTTCCGTACGCAAATACTGCCAAATGTTTGGGTATAACACTCGACGCCAAGCTCAGATGGAAGGAGCATGTCAAAAAGAAAAAAGAGGAGCTAAATATTAGACTCAGACAAATACATTGGTTAATGGGAAGGAATTGCCAGCTATCAATTGACAATAAACTGCTTTTATACAAGCAAGTACTGAGGCCTGTTTGGACGTATGGGATACAGCTCTGGGGCTGTACCAAAAAGACAAATCTAAGAATGATACAAACATTCCAAAACAAAGTACTAAGAGGCATCGTTGATGCACCTTTGTATATAAGAAATGACAACCTACATAGGGACAAGTAGAGAATGTTGGTGATATTGTTAAAAAATATGCACTTAAACATTACCAGCAACTTCAAGACCATATAAATCCTGAAATACAATACATGGTGGAAGATAACAGGAATACCATTAGGCGGCTTAAAAGATTAAGGCCGTATGACTTAATTTCTTAACGAAAAACTAGATATAAAAGCATAAATGCGTCATATATATACATATACATACACATGTGTCTTAATACTATTTTTTTATTATTATTTATTGTCGGGGCCAGCGACTGAGCTTCACCCCTTTAAAAAAGATTGTAATATATATCAGAGAAAAGTTACTGGATGAGACTTCCTCTCATATTTAATAAAATTGTTTAAACCAATTAATTTTATTTATTTCGTTGTATGTCATGTCGACTGAGATGGCTAGACTTTACGTGCGTCAAAAAGAGAGGGGTTGAGCCCAAAGCAAAACCACCGAGAATCCACTTCAGAACACAATTCTTGGCAGTAGATGGAATGTTTTTCTCTCAAAACGTTTCAGTTTTCTAATATTTTTCTCATTTTTTCCTACCGTCGGAGGGATACACATCGTACGAAATACTTAAAAGTGTTCTTTTCTTTGGAGGTAGAAGTGTTCCGTTTTCAAAAAGTTTCCCTCAACATCATGCGAAAGACGGAGAGTAAAGTGCGAATGAGTTTGAAGTGGTGCACATGCTGGCTATGTTGCTGTTGTTGGACATCTGATGTTAATTAAATGGGTGATTTCTTTTAATACGCAAAGCAAAGAATTCAATTGAATCTATGAATACTGTGCCATTTTTGTAATGATAATTTAATCGCTCCAGGAAGAGGACATACATATCCAAATCACCTCATGATTTTATGGATGTATGTATCAACTCAGAATACATCATAATTTCCTAATGATGCCCACCGAAAAAAGTCATTAAAATTAAGGACATAATTAATAGGAGCAAAAAAATGCACTTCTTCAAGAGTTATGCAAACTACTAATTACTTTGGGAAAACCATACAAAAACCTGCTCTTTCAACGATATCTTAGAAATTAAAATTAAAAAAAAAACATCCGTGTCGACCTACATGCATGTACCACCTTAACAGTCGATATTTATTAGGACTTGTTGCGTATCTTAATGTTGCATGAATATGGCACAGTATATGATATCAACTTCCTTTAAATGATTCCCGACTTATTGGTTTTAAAACCAATTTCATCAGACAAGTCTTCATAATCTAGTCGGCTATTTTAGACTATTGTATCGGTCTTTTTGAAACCAATAATCAGCGAATCACTTCAAGGAAGTTTATAGCAGATTCTAAGATATATAAATCCCACATTCAGATACTCAAGAAATCTTAATTTCTTTAGCAAAAGTATAAAAACCCTTAACATTTCTATCTACTTACAAATCTTGCTCTGGTTGGCTCAAATGCAAATCTGCATGGAGCCTCGACAATGTCCAGCATGACGATATTACTTTCTATCCGACCACAAAAGACTAACTAATCAAATTCTGGAAAGGTTATCGCTCAATTTTATTTAAAACCACAACGAACAAAATAAAAGAAGCATTGATTTATGAATGAGTGGAATTTTTACACTTCGTTAAATCCACTTGGATGACGAAGGCACACATGTTTTTTTATTTCTTTATGTTTTTCAATATCCATTTCACACAATTTGACCTTGCTGTAGACCTACTAATATTAGTAAACTAATTTTAAAATTCGATTTATCAGTGAAACACTGAATTCCGGTGTAATTTCTACCTCAGTCACTCTTTGTTTGGCTACCAAAAGCATGTGACAACTTAAACGTCACGATTTTGACAAGTTGGTGAAAAGGTCTATTGAGTCCAAATTGGTTTGAAATGTAGTTGAACTGACAGCTAAGCATTACCCCGTACTCTACAAAAAGGAGCAATAAACAATAAATACATAATACAAATTAGTTTTTCATTTTTGTAAAAGAAATAAGCCGGAAGAAGACCATCTGTCAGTTCGACTCTTTGACCTACCTACACCTCTTTGTTACAGACATTTTGGACTCTACATAGGCCGCGTTCCGAATTCTAGGCACTACGTAGTCAAACGCTTCTGATTGGTGGAGAGGCATTTTTTTGAGGTAGTGGAATGGATTCGAAGGCAAGTAAATTCTCCCTACCTCACTTTTTGAAATTTGAAAAATCAGTTCATCGGTTATATTTTATGTATTGTTCGGCTATGCTTTATAATTTGAATGGATTATGTACAATAAATAAAATAATTACATTCTGAATAAATTGCAGTGAAGTGACCTAGGATTTGATACAATAAAAGGATTATTTAATCGATATGCGCTGTATTTTCATAAAAATATTATATTAAAATAACAGTCCAAGGTTGTAAGTGAAGCAGAAATTTTTAGAAAATGTTAATTAAGCCTTCTTTAGAGGTTCCTATTTCATACAAATATGTTTATCAGTAAAATCCCTTGACAAGCACAGTCAACACTTTATCCAAAGTCAAAACTGGAAGTTAAGATGCGAGGTGTGACTCTTGAAATGTCACCTACCTTTTCAATAAGTTTGCCGTTCCATTTGTTGGGCCTTACCTCAAAAAGTAGGCCTAGAATTCGGAACGCGCCCATATACATATAAGGGGTGATAAAAGGAAAAAAAATCCAGGAAATTTCAGAAAATTTTAAAAATTGGATTGGCGTAACATTATACCGTTCAACTGCAAACTTAATTTACGTTGTACATACATATGTATATCTCTTACACGAACGAATGTATGAACGAACCGAAGAGAATGATCGATTGAAAACTAAACCAATGCAATATAAACAATTTTTTGCTTTCTTTCTTTCTTGTATATCATTCAATAACATCACCATTACAGTGATGCGTTCCCGTACTTTTTTGTACACTTTACTCTTTTTGAAAGTTTTTTACCCCCCCCTCTTAGAAATTGGACAATCTGTGCATTTTATTGCATAAAGTACGGGAACAGACCTATTATTTCTGTCTCGGTCAATTGAATGATTGATTGAAATCAATTCCTTCTTGATCTTCAAATTTGAAGGATTGGCACAGCACTATCCTCAACTACATTCCTGGTTTTTATTGTGATGAAATGACAGCGTGAAATTTGCGCGTTTTTCAAATTTCGACAAGCGTTTCTTTCCAGTTATTGTTTTTTCGAAAGTAAGTTGTTGCAGTGATGCCTAGAAAACCTGCAGCAAGGCCTGGTCCTAAATCCAGGCGACTTAAGGATACAGGTAAACCTTTGAACATTGCAAAATCTTTTTTGGGTGATGGTTCCACCATCGAAGAATCAGGCAGTAATTCTGAGGATTTAAATCAAACTGATCTCGGTACGACTACCAACCGTGTCGAAAGTCTTCAGAAAAGCAGACGAATAAAATCAAGTCAGGGTGAGGAACCAATAGTTTCCTCCACTTATCGAGAAACTCCAACGCAAAACCCTACTTTGAAACCAAAATCACGTAGGAAACAAAAAACTCCTGTTCAGCTACAAAAGAGGTTTTTGACGAATGTCGCACAGTTACAAAAAAGGACAGGTAAGGAATAGGCATATGTATGTACCTGGCGGTGAAATACAATTTAATTCTTGTTAATTTAGATGTTGTTATACCGAAAGCACCTTTTGGTAGACTTATACGTGAAATATTGATTCGGGAGTCAACTTTCGCCGATCGGTTGACTGTAACTGCCTTAGTAGCCCTTCAAGAAGCTGCTGAGATGTACTTGACCAGTCTATTTCAAGACGCTTATTGTTGTACTCTGCATCGTGGAAGGGTGACCCTTAATGTAAAAGACATTGAGCTAACACGATTCCTAAGAGGCGTTGCAGACCCAGGGAATCGATAGTTCTTTACTTTGTTTTTTTTTTATTTTATTTTTTGTCGAGTTTTATTGATACGAGAACGTTTATTTGTCAATTGTTATGTAATGTGAATTAAACTAGTATTATTTCTTTTTTGATTATCATAAATTTTCTAGACATTGACTATCGCTTTCAATTTTCTAATATGAATTAAACTGGTATAGTTACCTTTCATAGTTGATTATAATTTTTATCTAAATCTCGATTACATCGCTTTCAATTGTCTGCTATAATCTGCTTAGTCACAACTCCGATTGTTAAAATGAAAAATTGAAATAAAAAACGTTAGATCGTGAGTTAAATCAGTTTTAAAAGTTCCCTTATAATATGTATGTATATATTTAATTTTTTTATTTATGTTTATTCTATAAGCACCCTTTGGTAGGCTTATACGTGAAATATTAATTCGGGAATCAACTTTCGCCGATCGGTTGACTGTAACTGCCTTGGTAGCCCTTCAAGAAACTGAGATGTACTTGACCAGCCAAGATGCTTATTGTGGCCCTCCGCATCGTGGATGGGTGACCCTTAATGTTAAAGACATTGAACTATCGAGATTCCTAAGATGCGTTTCACTTTACTTTGTTTTTTTTTTTATTATTTTTTAAAGAGCTTTTTATTGTTACGAGAACGTTTGTCAATTGTTATGTCATGTGGATTAAACTAGTATTATTTCTTTTACTGATTATCATAACTTTTCTAGACGTCGACTATAACTTTCATTTTTCTAATATGAAATAAACTGGTATATGTAGTTATCTTTTATAATTGATTATAATTTTTATTTTAATCTCGACTTCATCGCTTTCAATTGTCTGCTTTAATCTGCTAAGTCACAACTTAGATTGTTGTTAAAATGAAGAATTGAAATAAAAACATAATATCGTGAATTAAATCAGTTTTATAATTACTCTTGGAAACTGCAGAACTGATATACATATGTATGTTCATAAGTGTATTATTGTATGAATCTTGTTATCTGCATTAAACCAGCTCTATCCTTTGAGCATTCGGTGATCTGCTTCCAATTCATATTCCAAAATTTTGTGTTATTAGTGTTAAATAATGGATTGCTAATATTTGTAATATGAGAAATGTTAACTCACTGGGAATATTTAGATGGAATATAATTGAAGCTGAATCGAAATCACTTGTAACAATTATTAATGTAAGTGTTTACATTATGTAAATAATCGATTGAAAGTTAACTCAGTTTTTTTCTTCGCTTTTTAACGCCATTGATAAATGCAATAGTTTGAGTATATTTCGCATTTAAATAGTGTATTAAAACCAATCTGTAAAAGGTTAATATATGCAAGTTGCCCTGATTCATTTTCTTTTATGGAACATTATATGAAAGGCGCGGTTGCTCTGTGGTTTTCCTCGGACGGTTGAACTATCGGTTCGAAGTTCGATTCCCAGTAAACACGGAATGTTCTACAAGGAGATGACAAGAAGCGTATTGAGAATTTTTCATTTCCAATTTCATAAGGAACTAGATTTTAGGTGTAAGTACATATTAAAAAAATGTTTTTGATAGTATGTACACATGTACTAAAATGATACTATGTACATACATATGTACTATAATTAATACGCACGAGTCCCAACCATTCGGAACAGAGAACAAGACCGCCTCTGAAAAAATATAAAATAAGTTCGATGTTATTTATTTTATGTATATCGCTGACTTAAGTACTTAAAAGTTACATTTCCACCAATAATTATTCTATGAAAATAATAGTTATTCTAATCAAAGTTTTGAAATAAAGCTGAAAGCTTTATCGAGCCAGAAAGAAGATACAGTACTATCTTCGTAATTTAGACTTAGATTTGAGACTGATTTGGAATTACTGGATACTTTTTTCGTGGTCATTTTCGATTGATATTCGGTAAATTTTGCAATGCCCAAGTGACATGCTACAAAGTTGACATTCTTTCCTTAGTCTAATTCGCCCTAAAATTTGCATTTCTGTTTAAGAGTCCATAACATATGGTGTTTCTGACGACGGTTCATGTTTGTCTGCCGAAAACTTAAAAATTTAATTTATTAAAGTAAAAAAACATTTACAAAGCGAGTTGACACAGAAATCCTAACTGTATGCATCCGCTTTGTCATTGTCCCAAAAAAAAAAAAACATCAGCCTACTGAGGTACTATTCTATTAGAGATAAGTTCAATATATTGGAACTGAAGAGGGCTCTACCCAAAAAAAACACGAAAAAAGAGTAAAATGAGCGATCGATTTCTCACGCCATTTGCCGAATTCTGAACCAATTTAAATGGTAGTTGTCACATTTTAAAGAATTGTATGTAGTTTCATCTGCAATGTGGTCGATTTTTGAATTAGGTTTTCGTTGCTGTAATACTTGAAAATTCCGCAGCCAACTTTCGCTTTTTTGTACAAAATTGTGAATCGGTTTCCCATTTTACAATAAGAAAACGGTCTTGGTCTTGAAATTGGGCTCTTTGAAAAGGTAATTATAGATCTGCAATGTAGTCGAACATAATTTTGAAATTATCTTTTTTTTTTCGAAATATTTGCGTTTGAAAGTTGATAAAATTAATCAAATTAAACAATGATTTTTGTGTAATGTTTTTAATATTTTCAAACTAAGATTTCAGTCCCTTGTTAAAGGGATATTCCGTGTATCTGATAAAGGAAAAAAAACATAGCATTTGATAGTTAATGATAAGTACTGCATTTCATAACGTTCTTATGAACGATCACTGGCGCTTATTTCGGAAAAATATTATTTTCAATTTCGACAATATTTTATTAGGGTTTGGTTGATTGTGCCAAATATGAGTTCTATGTCGTTGTGCCATAATGTGAATGTATTTCAGATTGCTATACTTTGTTGTTTGTTGTATTTATCATGTCTCGACATACACATACATATGTATATATGTACATATTTACTGAAGAACTAATTGAACTCAACTCAACTGCAAAAAAAGTTTTCTTATGAATTTTGGATTTCGTTTACATATATTCTAATTCTATTCTAATGATTACAATATGAAAAAGACTTCTGTATCTAACCTTCATTGAGAGATTTGACAAAGGTAAGGGTATTTTGGTGAGCGGTGTGTTTTAGTTCCAAAGTGGACACACTCATATCTCAATACTTACCTTAGAACGACCAATAAACTATCCAGTTTAATTTTAGCAGGCAAATATTAGAACTGCATAAACACTTATGTATAATGTATGTACATGTACATATGGATAGCTCAAAGTCACATACTCATATAAAAAACTTGAAGTTGAGATGACTTAGACAAAATTGTTTAGTAAAAAAAAAGAAGAGCAACTGAGAAACTGTGCATAAGAGTAGAATTCTATATCGATTATTAGCTAATAATCTACAATCAGTCATACATGATATCCGACAAGTTTATTCAAGAATAAAACGACTTAGTAGAAAAATTAAAAGAAAATCAGTAACATCACCAACTGGCACATAACAGGGCTGTCTAACAACATAAAGCCGATAATTCGAAAAAAATATGTTGATTTATCTATTCCAAGTGTGCACATGATTCTTCGGATGATCTTATTGATGATGATATTCTTGTCGAAATAAAATGTGCCTTTAAAATTGCTGGATTAGATCTGATAGAAGCAATCAAAAACGAAAAGTTAAAATATACATATGAATGTATCAGATGATATAGAAATTTTGAACTTAAATCGAAATCATTATTGTTATTGTCAAACTCAGGCTCAATTGCACATTTGCTAACAAAAAACAGGCATATTTTGTATTTGGTAAGTGCAATAGGTCTATCTATGGTAGGTCTAACCACAATAAAAAAAAACACACTATAAGTCTTACCGCATTGGTGGTGCAGAATTAAATTCGAAAAAATTATTTCATCTCATTGGAAGCCATTAATATAATATTTGGTGTCAACTATTGCTTATCAATAATAAAACATTTTTTATAATAGGTAAAAAGATAAATGAAAATAAGGAAAAAGAGAAAAATCAAACGAGTCCCTTTCCAACAGTCTATTTTTACATCTGCCATTATATTAACTAAAAAGAGTTAACGATTCTTGTTACATATCCAACCTGTTTGAAAACCAAAAAATACGTTATAAACAGAAAACGTTACTACTGTAGTATTATACAGTTGTTTAACGGTCGAACTATGTAGATTCGGAAAATATGAAATTGTTCAAAAAAATTTTTCATGTTTTTCTGTGAGGCAAAATCAAAATAACATACACAATTAAAACTCGTCACCAAGTCAAATACTGAAAAATAATTTTTAATAGAATATTCTCAAACATTTTAATTACGAACAATAAATCGTCTACCTTATATTTTAACCAATTTGGTTGTTCTCTAAATACGTGTATCTTCGAATATAAGTTCGACATTTTGGGTAGAGGCCTCTTAATGACAAAACAAGTAGAAAACATAGTAATAAAATTACCATTCTAAACAATTAGTTATTTAATTATAGTCTATCAAAAGAGACATTCATGTACCAACTCAATAGCACACCAGATGATATTGAAGTTGGTATGCTAGCGATTTTAAAGTTTCTGACTCAAGTGCCAATTGCCCAAGGCCGGCACACTGGATATAAACAAATGATTAGGTCCGCTAAAATGAGCACTTATTTTACAATACGAATTTAAAGCACCTCATAAAAGCTATGGTGGTTGGCTTCATAAATATATGTATAGTTACATTTAAATAAAATTGTATGCTATTACTTTCTTAGATATGTGATTCCAACTCTTGCGGATTTGATGGGATTTCGAATTCAATGTTTAAAAAAATTGCATGTTTCTTAGTGGATGTCTTATTGAATATTTATAATCGTTGCGTGTTTTCAGGAACCTTTCCTGATATCCTCAAACGTGCGGACGTCATTCCTCTGGTAGCTACAGACCAATTTCACTTCTTCCAGCTTTCAGTAAAATCTTTGAAAAACTTATGGAAAACAGGATTGTGGGGCCTATTTTATTTTTGGTCTACATCAATTCACTGTTTGCCCTTAATTTCAAAGGATCTCCTACTGCTTTCGCGGATGACATTGGTTTTTCCTATGGTTTAAATAATACTCTGGACCTGTTTTCTGATATAAATTGGGATTTAAACTTATTAAGACCTTGGTTTGCTGATCATCACCTTGTTATAAGCTTCAAAACTAAATTAATGTTTTTCAACTTATCTTCTACACCCTACTTGGATGCAAAAGTATACTTCCACGCACCTGAGTGTCAAAGATATAAGCTTTTCAATTTCTGTTGTGCGTCTGGTTTCTCCTCTCCTATTTTTTGTCGTGATGTTTCATGTAGTGATATATGTTTCTTAATTGGGAGAGTAGATGAATTTAAGTATTTCGTTTCATACAGATTCATTGAAGAAGTATTTTCGATGCACACTCCGATATTTTTATTATCTGCTTAACATATGTTCCGCCAAACTTTTAAAGATTATTTATTTTGATATTTTTCAATCTAAGTTACAATATGGAATTGCTTGTTGGGAGGGTGTGTATCGAAATAAAATACTAACACTGTTGATTTTGCAGAAATATGGAATATTAAGGAAAATTTGTCGTAAACCTGTAAGATACCCTAGTTATCCTCTATTCTGTGATTTTTCAGTTCTTCCAGTTCGTCATTTGTATTGTTTTAAGGTGTTTTTTATGAAGTCTGGTAATCGCAATTTTCGTTTAATCTCGAATTATAACCTACGTGCAAATCTTTCAAACCTTTTGTCTGTACCAAATTTTCGTACCACTGCATATTGTTATTTTTTTCTGTTTTGTCTTATCAGCTCTTCAACAAAATGGAACGTTCGAAAAACACGTTAAAATTTGGCTCATGCGTTTTAATTATAGTGAACTAGAATCTCTTATTTCTGATGTTTTGGTCTAAGTCTATATTCTTTGACATGGCTCTTCTTGGTATTAATTTTTATTTATTTATTGTTTTGATTGTTTTGATGTTTTAACTTAATATGTATTTTTTTTTCATGAATTAATTTATTTTCTTTTTTATAACTTTGCAACTTTTCTTAATGTTCACCCCACCCCATAATCTATTTTTACTGTTTTATTATATTAAAGTGGCATTCGACTCTAATTTTACTTGCACCTATACCTATAGGGCAAGTATTGCAATCGTGAAAAAAATCGAACTCGAGATTTTAATCAAACTTGACATTACTATGATGGAGAAGTCCAAAAAAGTAGGTCCGGCAATTCCGTCTGTCTGTCTGTCTGTATATTCGACTACAGCCTAAACGGCTGAACGGATTTACATCAAACTTCATATATAGGGTCTGTGGGATATTCCCTAGAGGCGAAATTTGAATTTTCATTCTAACCTCAAAATTAAGGGTAGTTTACTTAAGGCCGATTTCAGTTAAAATGGATTTTCTCGAAAACGGCTCTAACGATTTCGATAAAATTTGATGTGTGGGTTAGTTTGGGCATATGCTATGAGGTGGCATACCACGTTTTCACGAAAAATTCGAATAACGGTAATATTGAAAATCAGCTGTTTCTCGGGTATTTGTGCAGCGATTGGCCTAAAAATTATTATTTGTAGGTTATAAGACAAGTGCAAAATAATGGCATACCAAATTTTGGAATGCCACGCCCACTTTTATAAAACTTATTTTTTTTCAAAATTTTTACTAGAAATTGAGAAAAAATTTTTTAAGCAAAGTAATAGGCCTTAAAATTATCTATAATTCACTCAAACACCCTATCTGGCAACGCCCACTTTTTATGGGCATTTTTATAAAAACAAATCATTGAGTAAACTCCTACAATGTTATGACTATTATTCCATCGAAACGCGGAATGCCACGCCTACTTTACTGGGAAGAGCAAGACTTGGACTTTAATCCTGATAAAATTATACACTTATAGCATTACGGTGCAAGTACGTACGACCCAGTCGTGCACTTTATTTTACTTGTATCTAAATAAAGAATGTCGCCTTCTTTCTTATATTATTTACTGTGAATTATTTTTGAATTATCTTTATTTTTGAATGATTATTGTACTTTCGATTTATAAGACAAAAATAAATAAGTATTAATCTCAAAAATCTTAATCTAACTACTCTATATCTCGTTTCGAAAATTAAAATTATTCGGAATTGCCTCGTTTTGAATTTTAACTTCCACACTGTAACACTTTCGAGTTGAGTAACAATGATATCAACAAAACATTTTCAACTTCCGGAAATTTCGTTCGAGACTCCCAGTACTCATAAGAAGCCCTTTTATAAATTGAAGTTTAGTATACAAAAAAAAATCATTTTTAGTGAAATATCGTCAATTTGTTTATGTTTATTATTATTTTAACTTTATTGACATGTACCTAAATATGATAAGCGCTTTGTACAAAGTTAAAGCTTATCTTCTAGTTTAATTGGTAACAAAATTTGTTACAGAAATCGGTCTTATAAGTTCGAAAAGTTTTGTACCAAATATTTTTTCACTGATTTGGTTCACATCATCGTAATGTTTTGTATTTGTTGCTGATTTCTACGAACGTTATTTTGAATAGCTCATGACTGGTAGAAGATTTGGGACACCTTGACAGCCCAGTGGAAACGGAACTATCGGATACATTCCAAGGGGGATGGGGATACCGATGTCACTGCATTAAAGATTGTTGATGGAAGTTTTTTTTTTTTTTTTTTAATGCATTTGTATTTGCTATAATTCAGTAAATCTTACATGCTAGATAAAAGTGATTAAAACTAGCTTACCTAACTTAACTATGTTATACTAACTTACTGGCCCTACTGGCGGGCGCTTAAAACTTAACCCATGTCTTTCGACGTAACCTAAACAATTAATTGTTTATTATTGTTTTTATTTATTTACTCAATTCTAATTCAATTTAACAAAGTAAATTAGTGTGCAGTAAAAACTTTCTGCCTGAACGTTTTTTTTTTTTTTTGGTTTTTATATAAACCTTAAGCCTACCTTAAAATAAATCTTAATCTATTTAACCTACTTATGCTAAAAACGTAATTAAATTTCTTTTTTTTTGTATTTTTTAATTTTTTTTTTGCCGACTGCTGCTATTTTATTTTTTTTTTATTTTTTTATTTAATTGTTGATGGAAGTCTTGGATTTTTCTTGTACCTAAGTATTTTTTAAAAAGACTCTGAAGAGTTAATTTTAGATATATGTACAGTGTTCCTTAAAGTTATATTTGGAATCGAATAAAATTTATAGCATTTCAACAGAGTTAACATTTTTTAATAAGTTTTATTCAAAGTGCACTAAATAACATTTTTAACAACTTTTTTTTTCGCATATGTGCTAACACATAATATTTTTCTGCGAAATTTCCTGAAATTTCCGAATAATTGCCCCACTCTAAGATGTTCTGCAGAATGTTTGAAAAAAACAGTTGATAAAAATGTAAAATCATTGCATTTTGAGTACAGAAGTCATCTGCATAAGAATGTTAGATTATTTTTTTGGAATGCCGTTTTCCAGCTTATAAATAGCTGATATTTTCTCTAGGCAGGATAGAAGAGATGTGGGTCTGTATCCGTTGTCTCTTGTTCCGCTTTAGGTATGGGGGAAATACGCGCGATTTTTCATTCATGAGGAACAGTACCTGATTTAAAGATGTTAAAAATTATGTAATACAATGGGAAGAGTCGGTTTGTTAGTGGTGAAGGACTTTTTTTTTCCATTATATAGGAAATGCAGTATTTTTTTGGTGGGTAATTCGAAGATAACGGCGCACGGACAAGTTTGGTAAGATTGTATTTCGGTAATCATAATTTATTTTTTCTTTTCAACAATTAATCAGTTAAAATTTGAATCTCTGGCAGATTTTTGCCTACACTCTAAAGTAGTTAACAATTTTTAATGGATATGTGACGGTCTTGTTGTCAGCTATAATTGTTTTTATTGAATATGGAACATAGTTGCCTGTAAGGGTTTTTATGCCTGCCTACAAACTCTTTGACGATGATTTCGGGTTGATGTTAGTCCTGAATCTTTCGAAACTAGCAACTTTCTCAGATTTGATAGCTCTTCGAAATTTGGCGTTTGCTTTGCGATATTGTATGAGGTTGGGGTCCGTTGAGTGTTTGTTTTACTTGTCGCAGTGCGCTTATCTCTTTATTCCACCATGAAACCGTATTCTTGTATGTTTTGTTCCTTGAGTGTGGGCAGGGTCACGTATCGATTTTTGTATGATGATAGCTTCTTTATTTATGCTAGGGAAAATTTCTCTGCTGTGAAGTTTACTACTGAGTTTAGATTGAAGTAAATTCCAATCTGCTTTATGAAGTAGAAATCTTAGTCTGCGGCCACGCAGTGAGCGACTGAGCGATTGCACGACGCAAAAAAAATTAAAACACATGAAATCGTATAGCGATGGCCACGTAAGTCCTGAGCGGTTTGCGATTTTTTGAGCTACAGAGCGACGTCGCTCTGCAATCAAATCTGTTTTAATTTTTTAGTTTATCGCTAAGCGACAAATGTGTTTGCGCGTTTAAGTTTCTTCGTGGATAAGGTCTTAATAAATAATTTTTAAGGGGGTAAGCTTCGTCACCAATCAATCAAATTTGGAATAACAATATTTGATGCTGGTAATGATTGTGGAGATAAAACGTTAAATTTATCGGCTTCAAGTAATCTGAACAAAGTAGAGCCAGAAAAAGTACCACCCACTTCAATTGTTAAAAACTTCTTGTCAGTATCAGCCATAGTACAATGGAGGGTTACAAGTTACGCATGAGGAATTTCCAGTGTATCGTTTCGTGGTGTGTCCCAACAACTAACAGTTACCGCAGCACATGGGGTTAGGGATGTAGTCATCGACTTCAAGGTTATACTAACCAACGTTCACTGTACTCGCTGGACGAATGAGATCAAAAGCAGAGTATATCCATAGTGCCTGACTACATTGTCATTGGAATTAACGTCATGTCGGCTGAGATGGGTAGATTTTACGTAGATTAAAAAGAGATGGGTTGAGCACAAAGCAAATGCGCCGTGAATCCATTTCAGAAGATAAATCACGGCGGAAGAATCAATTCTTTTCTCAAAACGTTTCAATTTATATTTTTTCATTTTTTTCCTACGCGTCGGAGGGTACAAATCATAAGGACGACTTAAAAATGTACTTCTCTGTGGAGGTAGAGGTAGGTTCCGTTTTCAAAAAGTGTCCCTCCATACATTTTCCTCATTTTTCGCTGATCGTAGGAGAAGCAACATCATGCGGAAGACGGAAAGAAGAGTGCGAAGGAGTTTAAAGTGGTCCACATGCTGGTTTTGTTGTTGTGGGACATCTGATGCTAATGAAATATGTGATTTCTTTTAATGCGCAAAGGAAGAATTCAATTGAAATGTATGAATACTGTGTTGAGGATGTATGTATGTATGTTGCGGAAATCACTTAATGGTTTTATGATTGAATGTAACAAATCACAATACATCAGAATTTCCTAATGACGCCTACCGAAAGAAAGGACACAATTAATAGGAGCAAGAAACGCACATAATGAGTAGAGTAACTCTCAACGTGTTTTAAAATATTTTTTATCAGTAGTCACAACGACACCAAAAATAGACGGTAGTGAAAAGGGGATAGAAGAAATGGAAAATTGTTGCACGGGGTGATCCATTTAAAAAAAAAAACTATGTATATTTTTTTTACATTTTTATTAAAGAAATTTCATGTGACTGAGTAATTTTAACTTATTATTAATTTTTGTATTATTTTTATCAAAATTCTTTAAAATGTGGTATACCCTTACTCGTATTTAGAATTTGATGAAATATTTTACATCTCTATTCTTACAACAGCTGTATTGAAACTTATTCTTTATAAATTTCCGCTTCAAAATTATTTTTGAAGTACTGTTTTGGAAAATAAGAAATGAATTTATTTCCAAGACACTCCAACGAATTTAAATATTCTTAAGGAGGTCCTGTTCACAGATCCTACAATCTCTCAAAGGCTCATCTAATTGAATATAGAATAAAGCCACTTTGCTCTTCTGTAATTGGAAAAATATAGAATTCACACCATTTTTTGTTTTCCTATATTTTCTTACCTTTTTCTATTTTTCGCATTTTCACGTATTTTACAATAATTTTCCTTTTCCTCCTGACCGTACGCTAAACACCTAAAATAATGTTTACTCATTTTAGATTTAAAATAATCACCAATGTTATGGCTGATCACCCTGTAACCATTTTGTGTACGCCTTTTGCACGACTGATAAGAACTCAGACAAATCCGCCTTTAAAAAGACGTGCATAAAAAATGTAAACGACCCTCACCCCAATATAAATACATCATGAGTGTTACCATGTACCATACAAATTAGCGAATAGAATCTGATGATCATAAAATTCAAAATCGGTAATTATGATACTATACAAAACGGTAGCAATACTATACAAATCGGTAGCAAACTATAAATAATATACATATGTATATATAATTATCACGTTTGACAATAAACATTTCATTACAACAACTCCTAATTATGCTTTTTCTCTAAAAGCAAGGAGTACAGAAGCCATAAATAAAACAAATTACCAAAAAGCAGACCTGACAAACCAGTTCATGCGATGACAGAAGTGTATAACCACACGCACAAAAGAATAATCCGCCTTGAAAAACCCATAATGTAAAAACCACATTTATGTATCTTACACAGGAGGTCCCATGTGGTGATTTTGGTAAAATGTATTTCCGTCTCATTTTGTTATAAGCGTTTGCACATAAGGACAAAATTCAATATTTTCCAGAAATCATTGAACAACGAGATATTAAACTTTCCCGGCTTTTTCCAGTTGCCTACAAGCTATTTTCACGCATATTGTTACATTTTCACGCACATTTGTTTGCCTTGGTGAATTCACCCCTAAATCACAACAACAAATCGGTCAATTTCACCTTAAATCACAACAACAACTAGTAATTTGAAGGGCGATGACAACCGATTTTTGAATTTATGGAAGGAGCTGGAAAGTATTTTGGGGTCGTTCACTAGATATTACAAATATTTAAATTCTTATTCTTTAGTAAAAGACGAGAACAATTTGAATTTCGTCGGCTGGCCGAAAATGTAAAAATCAAAATATATGTTTTCAGATAGTTTATTCTTTTGAAAAATAATGAAAACAAAACCGAAAGATTACTGCAATGCTATTCAGCCAATTGCGAACAGGTTGAAACATTTGTTATGGCAAATTAAAATATAAAATTCATTAAATTTTTTTGAAAAACGTATAATTGTTTTAATGTATAGAAATTTCGCAAACAACAATTGCCAAAGATTGTGGAAGAATTATAATAATAGATTCTTTAACAGGGTAAGGAGTATATCTATCTGCCTTTTAAAATTTGCACTAATGTTTAATTAAATTTCCGAAAAACTAAGGCCATATATCTTTATTCTTTATTTTATCTGATTATAGAAACACAATAGTTGTTATATTTCGGCATATACTTACATACATATGTACATTTTTGTAATGAATATTCTTTTTTATCGAGTTTAAGACTGCGTTTATATCGCCATTCGAAAATATTTCATTTATTCTCGACTGATTGGTATTTTTTCAGTGGGACTATTTATTCCATTAGTACGTAAGTATCTATATTTAAAAAAAAAAAAAACAATACTTGGTGCTACAGGTCGATGGGACCCAGGGCCTAGCTTCTCACAACCATTCGCGTTGTGCGTGTTATATTCTTTACACGAATGGAAGGGGCCTACTGTTTAATGCCGTGTCCGAAGGGCAATTTGTTATTTGAGAAGCTTTCTCAGGACAGTTGTACTTGAGACGCTCTCGAGAGGTGGGGCAGTGAAAAACTCTTAGGTGTTTTCGACTGGAATTCGAACCTCGAACCTCTTGCTCTATAGTCCAACGCACTAACCACTGAGCCACGGCACCCACTAGAACATAGTTTAGCTTACCTAATATAAAGTTTCTAATATTGTCTATGTTTTTATGTACTTGTTACACTTACTCGAAAAATCGTAAGAATCCGAACGATAGATTCCTTATCTAACTCATTTCCCTTACACAAGAAAATCGTAAAAGGGAGAGAACAAAACAGGGTAAAACATTTTCGCTCAGTACAAAACTTACGACTTTTTACCCCACAAATTTCTGTTGGTATGTGGTGTACAATTTGTCAAACTGATTTGAAATATTGTCCTTTTTCAGATTTTAGTTATTTTGAAGTGTCTTTGCTATAGACGTTTCAGAATAGCTAGCATTCGTCAAACGTTCGTATTTTTACCTCTCTCTGAGAATTTACGATTTTTAGTGCAGAACGTAAGGGAACAGACCAAATCAATGAATAATAATTCAGTACGTTATATACATACGCAAAATCAATGTCTAAAAAAGAACACAGGATTAGAATCAAGTCGGAAGAATAGACATGAATCATGGACCCTAACAAAAACCATAAGACCATACTACACAAATAACACAAACAACGCACAAAATATCAACGAGCTTAATTTTCGTACGTTTATTGAAATCCTCTACTTTTATCATGTAACTTAATTCGAAAAAAAAATCAAAAACTATCATTGAAATACTTATTTTTTTTTTTCATTTCGAATTGATTTTCCAGAATTCTTTCTAATGAACAATATTTCTAGTAAATTTAAGTTGAATGCTTCCGTTTTATGTGAGCACATCCGTAAACGTACTCGCTTCCCCACTAACAAATTGTTGTTGCCAAGCATTGACAGTAACAATTTTTGTCAAAAAGTTATCAAAATTTATTGTTTTACCATAGCTTATGAGGGGTTACATTCAGCCAAATTCATTTTTGAGTGCTGACATCTATTGAGTGCAGTTTAGACAAGGCCCAAAAGTTTTTGCCAATCAGTGAAACATTGACATTGCATCGCATGGTGTTCTGCAAAACAAATTGATTTTTGAATTTATGGAAGGAGCTGGAAAGTATTTTGGGGTCGTTCACTAGATATTACAAATATTTAAATTCTTATTCTTTAGTAAAAGACGAGAACAATTTGAATTTCGTCGGCTGGCCGAAAATGTAAAAATCAAAATATATGTTTTCAGATAGTTTATTCTTTTGAAAAATAATGAAAACAAAACCGAAAGATTACTGCAATGCTATTCAGCCAATTGCGAACAGGTTGAAACATTTGTTATGGCAAATTAAAATATAAAATTCATTAAATTTTTTTGAAAAACGTATAATTGTTTTAATGTATAGAAATTTCGCAAACAACAATTGCCAAAGATTGTGGAAGAATTATAATAATAGATTCTTTAACAGGGTAAGGAGTATATCTATCTGCCTTTTAAAATTTGCACTAATGTTTAATTAAATTTCCGAAAAACTAAGGCCATATATCTTTATTCTTTATTTTATCTGATTATAGAAACACAATAGTTGTTATATTTCGGCATATACTTACATACATATGTACATTTTTGTAATGAATATTCTTTTTTATCGAGTTTAAGACTGCGTTTATATCGCCATTCGAAAATATTTCATTTATTCTCGACTGATTGGTATTTTTTCAGTGGGACTATTTATTCCATTAGTACGTAAGTATCTATATTTAAAAAAAAAAAAAACAATACTTGGTGCTACAGGTCGATGGGACCCAGGGCCTAGCTTCTCACAACCATTCGCGTTGTGCGTGTTATATTCTTTACACGAATGGAAGGGGCCTACTGTTTAATGCCGTGTCCGAAGGGCAATTTGTTATTTGAGAAGCTTTCTCAGGACAGTTGTACTTGAGACGCTCTCGAGAGGTGGGGCAGTGAAAAACTCTTAGGTGTTTTCGACTGGAATTCGAACCTCGAACCTCTTGCTCTATAGTCCAACGCACTAACCACTGAGCCACGGCACCCACTAGAACATAGTTTAGCTTACCTAATATAAAGTTTCTAATGTTGTCTATGTTTTTATGTACTTGTTACACTTACTCGAAAAATCGTAAGAATCCGAACGATAGATTCCTTATCTAACTCATTTCCCTTACACAAGAAAATCGTAAAAGGGAGAGAACAAAACAGGGTAAAACATTTTCGCTCAGTACAAAACTTACGACTTTTTACCCCACAAATTTCTGTTGGTATGTGGTGTACAATTTGTCAAACTGATTTGAAATATTGTCCTTTTTCAGATTTTAGTTATTTTGAAGTGTCTTTGCTATAGACGTTTCAGAATAGCTAGCATTCGTCAAACGTTCGTATTTTTACCTCTCTCTGAGAATTTACGATTTTTAGTGCAGAACGTAAGGGAACAGACCAAATCAATGAATAATAATTCAGTACGTTATATACATACGCAAAATCAATGTCTAAAAAAGAACACAGGATTAGAATCAAGTCGGAAGAATAGACATGAATCATGGACCCTAACAAAAACCATAAGACCATACTACACAAATAACACAAACAACGCACAAAATATCAACGAGCTTAATTTTCGTACGTTTATTGAAATCCTCTACTTTTATCATGTAACTTAATTCGAAAAAAAAATCAAAAACTATCATTGAAATACTTATTTTTTTTTTTCATTTCGAATTGATTTTCCAGAATTCTTTCTAATGAACAATATTTCTAGTAAATTTAAGTTGAATGCTTCCGTTTTATGTGAGCACATCCGTAAACGTACTCGCTTCCCCACTAACAAATTGTTGTTGCCAAGCATTGACAGTAACAATTTTTGTCAAAAAGTTATCAAAATTTATTGTTTTACCATAGCTTATGAGGGGTTACATTCAGCCAAATTCATTTTTGAGTGCTGACATCTATTGAGTGCAGTTTAGACAAGGCCCAAAAGTTTTTGCCAATCAGTGAAACATTGACATTGCATCGCATGGTGTTCTGCAAAACAAATTGTTTCGCAATGGACATTAATAATTCATAATGGACATTTTATTATACCATTTTATTATCCGTTCTTCACTGTATGTGCTTAATTAATTTTTCTTCCATCTTTTTGTATATTTGAAACTAAGTTTCAAACAATAAACTGTCGTATAGGTGACTATTTGCAATTTCAAATCACTAAATTTGTACTAAATTGTACTATTTTGCTGTTCTACTACATTGCATTGCATCGAAATTAGAAATAGCAGCTGGGTTTTGCATTGCGCACATGTGTTCGCCTACATATAAAGCTCTGTTCTTTAAATGGAATGGATGCATTTTGGTGCACGTGTGTTTCCGCCTTTACTGCACGATGCAATTCTGCACGTGTGTCTTAGGCATTAGAAAAGTGCGTAAATTATGTCAACAACTGTCAAGTCCATTAAGTAGTTTGGGGTTCCCCGCTACTATGGGTCATTGTACTAAATGAGGTGCTGCTACAACTCAGGTACAGTGGTGTTAAGGCCATTGCATATGCGGACGACATAGTACTGCTGGCCACAGGTAATTTCTACCTACCCTGAGCGAAATATTGGAGAACGCGCTTAAGATTCTAGTCACCTGGGCTGAGAAATGTGGACTAGCGGTCAATCCCCATAAGACCGAGCTGGTATTATTCACCAACAAAAGGAAAATTCCTGAGTTCACATTACCGTCCATTGGGGGTACTTCCCTCAAAATCTCGGATAGCGCTAGATACCTAGGACTCGTTCTTGATAGAAAAATGAACTGGAGACCTAATATCAATGAAAGAATTAAGAAAGCAACTATAGCCTTCTATACTTTTAGTAGAATATTTGGAAAGAATTGGGGTCCAAAACCTAAAATTATTCTATGGATGTATACGGCGATAGTAAGACCTATTCTGACGTATGGTTGTCTTGTGTGGTGGCCGTCCGCCAGCTATCAATGCGGCCCTCACGAGGATCCAGAGATTGGCCTGCATTGGCACCACAAGTGCCATGAGAACAACACCTACTGCAGGACTAGAGGCTATCCTCAATCTTCTACCTCTGGACATTTTCGTTAAAACCTCGGCAGCTATAAGTGCCCTAAGAATAAGTCAGTCTGATAGCTGGAATCATAATGCAACAGGTCATTCCATGATCCTGGAGAAATATCTAGGAAAAGTCTATACTACGGATTACCTAACTCCGTCCCTAGATTTTCATAGACCGTTTACTAGCTCGTTCCCAAGCAGGGAAGAATGGAAGGATGGCCAGCCTGCCAACACACGTTCCATCTCTATCTATACAGATGGATCTAAGATGGATGTAGGCGTGGGGTCTGGCATCTTTTCTGAACCGCTGGGTTCAGAATCAGTCCGCCTCCCTAACCATAGCAGTGTTTTCCAAGCGGACGTCCTGACAGTGGCAATAGCTGCCCGTGAGACTGCGATGAGGGCAATACCACCGGAAGGTATCACCTTTTTCATCGACAGCCAGGCGGCAATAAAAGCGATTACTGCTACTGAAATAAAATCCAAGCTTGTGAAGTGCTGTCGCGAAGAACTCAAGGTTCTTGGAACACAGCACAAGGTTACACTCTGCTGGGTCCCTGGACACGAAGGTATTCCAGGCAATGAGAAGGCAGACGAATTGGCAAGAAGAGGCTCTGAAGCTACGTCACAACAGGTAGACACCTCGGTGTTCATCCCGCCTTGCACATTGAAGCAAAAGGCATGGATCTTGGCCAGAAGTGAGGCCAATAGTAGATGGTCCTCCCTGGACACCTGTTTGGTCAGCAGAAGCCTATGGCCTTGCTTTGACAAGAGTAGGACCGACCGAATTATGCTAAAGGATAGGGAGTCTCTTTCCGTCCTTATAGGAATTATTACGGGGCATAACTCTCTTCGGTACCACATGAGAAAGTTAACACTCACGGATGAAGATCTATGTCGGGGATGTGGAGACGAGGAAGCTAATGAGGATACAACCCACTTTCTTTGTCACTGCCCTGGGCTTATCCACCTTAGATTCAAATTTCTAGGGCGACACTTTTTCCGTGACCTCGAAGAATTAGCGAACAGACCAATGGTTTGGTGATCCACAAGATACTAATCAGCACTAGGGTTTACCAAGGGCAAGGGACTTTTTCCCCTTTGGGTATCACAATGGGTCTGTATTGACCTGAGTGTGGCGACGTGTTCTAGTCGCCGACCCACATACCTAACCTAACCTAGTAGTTTGGGGTGGTGTTATCGCTTCTTTCGTTTACAAGGTTTTCACTCTTTTCTCCGTAGGGTTTATGGCCAAATCACAAAATTGCGTGCGTACGTGCGTCCGTTCAGTCCTTTGCAGGTACTTTACGATATTAATTTTCAAAACGGACGCACGCAAAATTTGCAAACGAAATGTTCCTTTCTGGCAGCTGTGTGTTCGACGACAGAATAGAACGATGTATCCTTAAATTGGCCATACATACATTCGTCGCAGAAAAAGAGTAGAATATTACTTCTTTTTGTTTGTTTTGATTTACAAATCCACATAAATGTGAGAAATAACTTTGCATACAAAGAAAAATTGATGAAGCAATAAAAAAAAACAATGTCTACACAGTCTAACACGATTAATTTATATTAAAAAATATAATACAATAAATCATATTGCAGGTTAAGAATTCGGAGTAAATATGCGACACAAGAAAGTCGCTGAAAATCGAAGAAGTCACATATAATTTCATCAAACAGTTGTTCGCTGATAACTGTCAACGGATGTAAAAGTAGAGAGTAGATATACTTGGAAGTTTTAGTTGTGTTTACGATATTTACGATATAACGCCGACCAAACGGTGAGGCCACATTTCGTGTTACCCCATAAGTGTGCGTTGTTTCTACTCAATCTGTCAACCGACGCAAGCACGCGCAAAACATTGTGATTAGACGCTCATGCTATTTCGTCGCTCCTTTAAGGGGTTAAGGGTATTTCGAGACTAGCGTGGGGGTGGTCTTCAGTCGATAACTTAATTATAAATGTGCATATAATATAAATATTTAATAATATACACATATGGATGAAAAAAGTACCTAAGGCTATGCAAATAAAAGTTCTTTGCCATCGGGCAGAACTTTGTGTTATACAGTGCGTCGCCCCAACATTGGGTTGCCGTAAACGCCATTTTAATGTTTTTGGGAAATCGCATTTAAATGTTTTGACAGCCTATTGCATGAAAACCAACCTCTGGGATTTTCTCATTTTTTAATTTTTTGACACGATATTCATAAGGAAATCCTCTTTCAAAAAAGTTATTCTAAAACACTTTTAAATATTTAAAATATTTAAAATTTCTTACATAATGAGTTTGCCGTATATGCCACTAAAGTTAATATTTTCTTTTACTCATGTACATACGTCGAAAATTGTGCACAGACATACTTACGTCATTAGTAAAAAAAAAATATTTTTCTTTCTTAAACGTGCATACGTTTAACTAGCGTTACCTTCCATCTTGTAGGCACATAAGTCAAAATAATAGTGAACACGCTCGCTTCGTAACAAGAGAAACAAACATTGGCGAGTCTACGTGAAATCGTGAAATCTCGTTCCGGTCCCGATTTTTCTCTCTACCAACACTATCATAAACAGTTCGCTGATCTCTGCGAATGTCTTTATCCAAATTACCTGAGGCCAATGCAATCTAGTCTAATCAGTGATCCTAAAAGATTTTACAATTTTATAAATACCAAACGTAAGTCTGATAACTACCCAGCCACCTTTAAGTTTGTCGACACCACCTCATCAGACCCCCTTACTATCGGTAACTTATTTGCAAACTTTTTCGCCAGTCTTTCACTGACCTCGCCCCTGAACCTGATCGCGAATAGTTCTGATATATGGCCAACTGTGCCCAAACGCCACTAACCTCTATAAATATTACAACAAAACTTGTTAAAGATAAGATAAACAAACTTAAGGACGACTACTCTCCTGGCCCCGATGGACTACCCGCAGTTGTTCTAAAGAAAATGCGTGAAACACTTAGCTCACCCGTTAACTTGTCTCTTTCGCATGTCCATTTCCCAAGGAAAGTTCGCCATTCTATGGAAGAACTCATTTATCATCCCCATTCACAAGAAAGGTCCTAAAAACGAAATAATTAACTATCGGCCCATCGCGAAACTACATACATATCTTCCATATCTTCCATACTCTTCGAAAGTTTTGTGTAAGAGTCAGTATCTTTTCACTGCAAGTCTATATTTTCTTCTTCCCAACACAATTTTCTAAAAGGAAGATCAGCAACCACAGACCTTACAGAATTCGTCTCACAGACATTACGTGCATTTGAAGACAGTAAAGAGGTCGATGTAATAGCCACTGATTTTAGTAAGGCATTTGATAAAATTTCGCACCCGCTCATAATTTTTAAACTAAAAGCCCTTGGTTTTCCAATGATCAATGGATTAGTTCCTTGTTCACTTGAAAGGTAGACAATATGAAGTGCCATTTGGATCTTCTATTTGTAAAACTTCCTTGAACCTGAACCCCTTGCTCCATAGTCCAACGCACTAACCACTGAGCCACGTCAGTAAATTTCAATTCATTACTTACTCCAGAAAGCGTGCCCTACAACCTCACAGGAACTACTTTCTCTTAAATGGACTTGTCCCTCCAGTCTCTTCTTCACGTGACTTAGGTGTTATTTGTGATAGAGAGCACTTAATTCGTTGCTATTGGAAATTTTTTACTCGTGAGCGCTCTCTTCTACGAAACTTTTGGATTTGGTGACTTTTCGTAGTTTTTCGTGAAAATTCGTTGTTATGGGAGAGTACGCAAGCAGACCTATAGAAAATCCAGTGTTTGGACATGATCGGCAGATGGATATATTTGATTTTGATCGGTATTTGATTTCTGTGTTTTGAGGTAGAATTGTGCATACATAAAGGCAGCTAAAATTGATCAGAAGTGCAAAGTTATTTGATTTTTTTTACATCATTCAGCCATGCCTCGATCAATGGTACTTAAGAAAGAAGACAAAAAAATTCAAGTTTTGAAGGTGAAAAGGATTGCCAAACATGGTAATAGCCAAAGAAATTAGCCGATATTCAACAGTAGTTGATAACTTCGTATCTCTGCAGGAAGATTATGGCAAAAAATAAAGTCGTAACAGCAGTATTATAAACCGGGAGATACTTTTGGTTCGAGGGCCAATTGACCAAATCGACACACTGGGCATTTTTCAAATAATTAGGCCCATTAAAAATGAGCGCTTACTTTTCAACAAGAAATTAAAGCACATTATAGTAGCTATGTTGGCATGCTTAATATAAATATATGTGTACATAAGTATATGCATATACATAATTAAAAACTAAATCAAAATCATTTTATGCTGTTATTTTCTCAGATAAATGATAACAATTTACCCAATTTCAATTTTCACGAACTGACCGCAAAGTAAATGGCAATGCGAGAGTGTTGCAGCTGAGGACAAAAAAACTACCATTATTATGAAAAAACCAAAAATCGAACCAGCTAGTAGTGACAGTGATAGTGATCACAACGTGCAACGGTACCTCCTCTGTTCCTCTCTCCCCTTTTCCCAGCGCCCGCGCCCTGAATCAGTATAAGGGTATTCATATCCCCTGTGACGCGCGCAATTTATAAAAAAAAAAAAAAAAAATGGCTGGTGAATAAAAAACCCGTAAAACGAATGAATTTGACATGGTTCAACAAGTTGCTACGTACGCATTTTCGGATTTTTGGAAAAACAATACTTGAAATCCGAAAACCGGATATTTTATTCCAATTTTCGAATTAGTTACAAATGTCACAGACCAATGTTCATTAGGAGACACTGCGAGTGTAAGAGTGTATTTTTTATTTTTATATGAGGTGTTATTTTTGTTAATATTTCCTCACACACATAATATGTATTGTCCCCAAATCGATCTTCTGCGGCGAAGATCGACATAATGTTTTATGAAGTCAACACCAAAGATTGGTTGATAGAAAAATCCAAAGGAAGTTAGACAGAGTCCTACATCGGGGTTCATAAATTTGATACCGGAAATGTTTTTGACTGAATCATTTGCTGCGAACAACTTGAATTTTGTGGATATATGCGGAATTTTTCCTCGCCCAAGATAGAGCTGTGGAAAGATCGAGATGTAGGAGAGATGTGTACACCAGAAATTTATAACCATTTTTTCGGTACTTTACTTGTATGCGTGTTGTCTTACCTTCAGAGATAGCTGCTTCTTTCCCTACGGGCTTTGTTCCTTTAAAGAAGTTGTCGGAGTTACAAAACTGCAGGGTTCTTGGCATTTGTGGGCCCTTTCTGCTGTAGTGGTCATCCAAGATTCTGGGCCATGATAGTAGGACGTGGTGCTTCAATGATTTTATCCACCTGTGTAGGTAATTTGGCTAAGTCGGTAGCTTCGCTGGAAGCTAAAATTCCTTGAATTTGTTCAGGTAGCTAATTCATGAAGAGGGTTTGAAAAACCTTGTCTAGGAATTAATTTTCTGCTATCTTTCGAAGGCGTTCTAGGAGGTTGGGAGGTTTTTCGTCTACAAATTCGAATACCTACAAGAGACAACGTGGTTGAAACTCGCCCGTTTCATCAAACGAGGGAATGAGGTACTCTTTGTCTGGGGTGAGTCTTATTCACATGATAATATGGCCGGGCACTTGGCAAAGCGCAACAGTGTGTACTGATGACAAGAGAAAACTGTTGAGTCCTGTCCGTCAGTCTGTTTGTCCGTCCATATGTCACCAGTTTTTGGGCCTTAAATTTTGAGCTAGGAGGATGAAATTTCTTATCTGGGCTTTTGAGAAATAGAAGCAGTGCAAGTGTAAAAATGTTTAAAATCCGCCCACTGCCACGCCCACTTCGTGCTTCGTGCTTCGACTGGGACTCGAACCTTGAACCCCTTGCTCCATAGTCCAACGCACTAAACACTGAGCCACGGCGCCCACAAAATATTTAGATATTCGCATTCTCTACAATTCGTCTATACATCAATTTTAGCCACCGATTTTTATGAAATTTTGCATGAAATATCAACAAATATTCGAAGATATCGCGGCCACGTCTACTTCATAAGGACTGCATATGAAAGAGGATAGGGTATCTTATGATTCGTTGCAAACGGATCTCAACTTTTTTGTATGTTTTTTTTTTATGCATTGCGGGATGAAATCCTTTATACTCTGTAAGTTCTGCCAGACTCTATGCTCCTCCATGTTAACGCAGCTAAAACACCTTCTCAAAACCTGTCCTTTCCTTCGCAGAGGCGAAGTTTGCGTAGCGTATTAGGCGGAGTTTGCAGATTCTTACCTTCTAGTTGCCAGTTCTTCTAAGCGAAGCTGCTGCATTGTCGTTGTGATAATTTCCTTTGCCGTCTCCTACGCTTTAGACATCTTTAGCATGAAATTAATTAGCCCTCCTGGTGTCACCTGTCTACCTATTGTCATTTCGAGTACGTCCTTGGCCGTCGAGTATCCTCGGCATTCCATCAGGATAATACTCTACATTCTGGGTGTTTCCATCCCAATACGGGCAGTACGGGTCATCCGCGTATTTATACCCAGGAAATAGCTTCTCACAACCATTTGTGCACAACATTTACATTTAACATTCTTTGCACTAATTGAAGGGCGCTACTATTTAATGTCGCATCTGGAGAGCAATTCGTTATTTGAGAAACTTTTCATGACAATTGTATCTTCGGATGTTTCTCAGATGCTCCTGAGGCTCGTGCGCCGTGAATGAACATTTAAATCGTACTCCTATTTGTTACACTTTTTACATTTTCTGTTACGTATTCTAGGCCTAAATTTTGAGGTAAGGTCTCACATATGTATAACTGATTGAGAAAGTAGGTGACATTTCATGTGTGTTTACATTTTATGCATCTTCTCTTCCAATTTTGATAATGGTAATGGTTTGCTAAGGATGCGAAATATCCAGAATACTCTCATATATCATGCAAATAAAATGCTTATTTAATTATTATCTACTAATAATTAATTAACAACAGCACCTTGATGACAATTTCAATTGCTCTCAATTTTGCCTTTCCACTCCTTTTCACCATGGTTTGTTATTGCCTCAGGATGCTCAGTCCGTTCATGTTGAGCTGATAAGCAGATCAATCATAATGTCATTACTCCAAAATAAGACATTAATAAATTTTAATATTTTTTTAACTCAGTATTGTCGATTAATACGTTCCTTTACCCCAAAATGCCAAAACATTAAAAGAGTTAATGATATAATTGTTGATCGTGTAAGGTTCAAAAGTAATGGTAAATGCAATCTATCTTTAATGACAATATTGGTAATGGCATTACTATTGATCGCGTAGGATCCGCGCGTATAAGTACGCTCTGAATAAAGGAAAAACATGCATTTATAATTAAACTGAAGAAAAAAAATAAAAATGTTTTTTGGCAACGCAGGCTCAACTTTGAACACGTGACACTAGGTGTTCTATCATAAATTATTGCAATAAAATTTCGGTCTCCATAGCCTTTTTCGCCTGCTTTTTACAATTCTGAAATTTAAGCTGTCACATACTTTTAATGGTCAAATAAGTGAATAAGGTGAATATTACACCAAAACTCATTGTAATGTGAGTGAAATATATTTAAAAATTAGTTAGTTCACATTATTAGATCCTATCGCAGAAATCATTGAACAACGAGATATTAATTTCCCGGCACTTTCCAGTTGCCTACAAGCTATTTTCACGCATATTGTTACATTTTCACGCACATTTGTTTGACTTGGTGAATTCACCCCGACTTGGTGAATTCACCCCTAAATCACAACAACAAATCGGTCAATTTCACCTTAAATCACAACAACAACTAGTAATTTGACAGGCGATGACAACCGATTTTTGAATTTATGGAAGGAGCTGGAAAGTATTTTATGGCCGTTCACTAGATATTACAAATATTTAAATTCGTATTCTTTAGTAAAAGACGAGAACAATTTGAATTTCGTCGGTTGACCGAAAATGTAAAAATCAAAATATATGTTTTCAGATAGTTTATTCTTTTAAAAAATAATGTACACAAAAACAGAAAGATTACTACAATGCTATTCAGCCAATTGCGAATAGGTTGAAACAGTTGTTATGGCGAATTAAAATATAAAATTCTTAATTTTTTTTGAAAAACGTATAATTGCTTTAATATATAGAAATTTCGCAAACAATTGCCAAAGATTGTGGATGAATTATAATAATAGGCTCTTTAACTGGGTAAGAAGTATATCTTTCTCCCTTTTAAGATTTGCATTGATGTTTAACTACATTTCCGAAAAACAAAGGCCATATATGTACATACCTTTTATCTGATTATAGAAACACGTGTACAAGGTGAATGATAGCGTTCACCCGAACCATGACCTGGAAAATCGCGTCCTTGTGCACAACTTCTACCTTCGAAATGATATGCAGGAATGGCGATCTGAGAACACTGGTTTCACCGTGTTCAATGAAGGGAATATGGCAAACAATGCCATCGCCAATGACAGGGTTCACCCCCCGTTCATGTCGAAGGTAGAACTCCAAGCGATCTTCGTCTCATTGAGAAGTAAGAAATCCGTGGGAATCGACGGAATTCCGAACATTGTGCTCAGACATCTCCCTCTAGAAGCGGTAGACATATACACCACCCTGTTCAACAATGCGCTGAATAATGCACATTATCCGGCGCATTGGAAGACAGCAGTGGTGCAGCCCATTCCCAAAAGGGGAAAAGATACATCCAATCCGGCAAATCTCCGGTCGATAAGTCTCCTTCCGAACATCAGCAAGGTATTCGAAAAAGTTATTCATAGAGCCCTGAATAAGTGGGTTGAGGACAAAAATATAATTCCGGACAACCAATTCGGTTTTAAGGCGGGGCATGATACCCTACATGCCGCGTCTAAACTGGTGTCGGACGTCCAATGGAATAAAAGCAAGAATCAATGCACGGGTGCCTGCCTGGTTGACTTGGAGAAAGCCTTCGATACCGTATGGTTGGAGGGGCTCTTCTACAAGTTGAGCAGGCTGGGTATCAGCAAATCTCTACTGTACATCATATGTAATATGCTCACCAGTAGACAGTTCGTTGTGAAAAATGGCAACGTGACTTCTGCTGGTACGTTTCAAATTAAAAACGGTCTGCAACAGGGTGCGGTTAATTCGCCTATCCTGTTCAACATTTACACAAGTGATTTGATAGGTTCTCTTCACCATGCTATTGCGTACGCAGACGACTTGATTGTGTACAGGTCAGGTCCTAAGGTCGAGGTCATTGCAACTCTCTTGCAATGTGACTTCGACAATATCCAGCGATATTGCGATGACTGGAAGTTAAAGATCAACTTCCAGAAATCGGAAACCATCCTGTTCAGAACGCCGTTATCTGGGGCCTCAAGGGACACCAGAAAGAATTGGCGAAAGTTCTCTATCGTGGGACCAAACGGACGACCATTGGCGAGTAGAAGTGTAGTCAGGTACCTTGGGATCTGGCTAGACCAGTATCTATATTTTAACAAACATATAGATGCTGCATTGGCCAGAGCCCGAGCTGCTTTTGCTCTTACAAAGAGACTGTTTTATAGCAGCCAACTCGATGCGAGGGTGAAGGTAATCTGCTACACGGCCCTCATACGGCCAATGCTCACCTATGGCTGTCCGGTGTGGTTCAACGTGGGAGCAAGCTTGATGGAAAGGATTCGGGTGTTTGAGAGGGCTTGTCTTCGGGCTTGCCTTCATTTATACAGAACACCAGAGTCCGAGTACAAAAAATTCTACTCTAATGAGGTCCTTTATAACAGGGCGAATCTGATCAGAGTGGACAATTTCCTGGTGAAGTTGATTCGCGGTCATATTGCAAGAGCAATGAACTCGACCAATAGCCTGATCTTTGGGGCTTACTACCCCAACGACATGTACCACGAAAATGTGCGCCTCAACGGCTTTATCCCCCCAGAGCCGTTTCTCTATTTTGACAGACAAGGTCTGATACAGGATAGAACGGGTACTCCGATTATCTTCCACGTCGCCAGAAAAGCTGTGGATAGGCGACTCAACTACGAGCGAGGCGTAGCACAGAGTACTGAGGATCGTCTCCGATTCAGTAGGTCGGTTTCGGGGCGTGATCGTAAAGATGTAGAAAGACAGCACCAGAAATTTTGGTGGCTTAACGAAGTGAGAACTCCCTCGTCGAACTCGCTTATTTCTGGCTAGCCCTTTTAGGGTAAGCTGGCCACTTTATTTATTTTTTTTTTATACATAGCCTGGCCGGCATACATAGTTTTTAAGGTAGTCGTAGGTGTTTGTTGTAGGTGTCCTAATTATAAGGTAGTTGTAGAGCACAGCACTCGGCTTAATAAAAAAAAAAAAAAAAAAATCAAAAATTGCAGCAGTCGGCTAAAAAAAAAAATAAAAATACAAAAAAAAAAGAGCGTATTTAATTACGTTTTTAGCTTAAGTAGGTTAAGTAGTTTAAAATTTATTTTAAGGTAGACTTAAGTTTTAAATATAAAAACAAAAAAAAATAGTTCTGCTACAAAGTTTTTTCAAAAAAACATTTTCTTTGTTTCAATTAGAATTAAGTTAATAGTAAATAAATAAGAAACAATTAATTGTTTTAGTTAGGTTACGTCGAAAGACATAGATTAAGCATTAAGTTTAGCTTAGAGCGCCCGCATAGGGTCAGAAAGTTAGTCATAACATAGTTAAGTTAGTTAAGCTAGTCTTAAGCACTTTTGTCTAGCATGTAAGTTTTTCTGAATTACAACAAATAAAAATGCATTTAAAAAAAAAAAAAAAAAAAAAAATTATAGAAACACAATAGTTGTTATATCTTGGCATATATGTACATTTCTCTGATGAATATTCTTTTTTATCGACTTTAAGTGTCTGCGTTTATATCGCCATTCAAGTAGTGTGTTTAAACAATTAATTTTTGTAATATGTATGTTACCACCTAAAGATAGTGCGATTATCAGAGCAGCATCCGGTATGGTTTAATCGACTAATGTATCAGCTGTTGAGTACATAGCTTAGTTTACCTTATATAAGATCTGTAATGTATGCGCAAATTAAATTACTTACACAAGAAAGTCATAAAAGGGAGAGAACAAAACGGGGTAGACGCTGCAGACGTTTTAGAAAAGTTGGCATTCGTTGTGTCAAAGGTTCGTATTTTTACTTCTCTCTTTGAGAATTTACAAGTTTTAGTGCAGAACTTAAGGGAACAGACCAAATCAATGAACTCAGTACGTTATGTACCTACTTTACCAAAATTAGTGTCTAGAAAAGAACACAGGACTAGAATCAGGTCGAAGAAATAGACATGAAACATGGATCGTGAGAAAAACCATAAGACCATACAACACCCATAACACAAACAACGTACAAAGCTGAACCTACGAGCTAAATTTTCGTACGTTTATTGAAATCCTCTACCTTTATCATGTTGCTTACTTAAAAAAAAAAAAACAAAAACTATCATTGAAATGCTGATATTTTTTTTTTCATTGATTATTTTCATTGATTTTCCAGAATTCTTTCCAATGAAAAATATTTCTAGTAAATTTAAGTTGAATGCTTCCGTTTTATGTGAGCACATCCGTAAACGTACTCGCTTCACCACTAACAAAGTGTAGTTGCCAAGCATTGACAGTAATAATTTTTGTCAAAAAGTTATCAAAATTTATTGTTTCACCATAGCTTATAAGGGGTTACATTCAGCCAAATTAATTTTTGAGTGCTGACATCTATTGAGAGTAGTTTAGACAAGCCCCAAAGGTTTTTGCCAATGCTCACACGTATTCACAGACGAGAAGCAAATTACAACAAAAACAATGTAAACAAAAGGGTTTTTGCAGGCAAGAGGGACGAAAGTTTAATATCTCTTTACTCAATGATTTCTGTCCTATCGTAAGGTCATATTAAATCCGTGGCGCATACTCAGAGTATTTTTGTTCCCAGTAAGATTTTGTGCAGCGAAAACTAATAATGTGATCTTATTCTTATTAATCTTTCGTCAGAACGATTCGTGTTCATCTTTGCTGGTTTCTGACATGTGTACGGCCAAAGTCTTTGCAAATGCCAACTTTTGTTTTATTTCACTTTGCACTTTTTCTGACTTTTAAATTCAATAGAAACGAAAGAAAAAAAGCCTGCTGGTCAGAAATTGCTTGCAACCTTGTCAACTGACAATTTGGTGTTCCGAATTAATATGTTATTATCGTTTCTAATAACTACCAGCACAATGGTAGACCTGACAATATTTGTTCATCTGATAATCATTTAGTCGGTATGGATTTAAGCTCGAAAACATATGTACAATTCTTTTGGAATCCTTTGTTTGCTTATTTTTCCAGTGAATAAAGCGGGGGAAGCAATTAGGCGATGAACAATTGTTTACAATTACGAATTGATGCATATATGTACGAATGGTGCATGAATATAGCATATTAATAATGTAAACAAACTAGTTTAAAAATTCAATTCATTTGCAATTACCTCAATCCTTCAATATCATTCCTCTAAACGTATTTGACAACTATAAACGTCAAACCGCGAAAGGTCTTTTGAAATTTTCAATTCCATGACATATTTCTTGCAGTGAATGGCCGCGTTCCGATTTCTAGGCACTATGTAGTCAAACGTTTCTGATTGGTGTAGAGATTCAAATTTGAGTGAAAAGTAGGGCAATTTTTTGTGAGGTAGTGGACTGGATGCGAATGCAAAAAAATTCTTCCTTACTTTTAAGTCAGTTTTTGAAGTGTGAAGAATCAGCTGATCGGAAATATTTTATGTATTGTTCGGCTGTGCTTTATAATTTAAATGGATTATGTGCAATAAATAAACAAACTACTTTCCAAATAAATTGCAGGGAAGTGCTCATCGAATTGATATAATAATAGGATATGATTATTTGATCAATATGCGCTGTGTTTTCATTAAAATATTATTTAAAATAACCGTCCAAGGTATTAAGTGAAGCAGAAATTTTTAGAAAAAGTTAAGGGACCTTTTTTTTATTATCGGCTATTTTTTCAATTAAGCCTTCTATATGAAATTGGAACCTATTTCATATAAATATATTTATCAGTAATATCCCTTGACAAACACAGTCCGCACTTTGTCTAAAGTAAAACCTGGAAATGAGGATGCGAGGTGTGACACATGAAATGTCACCTACATTTTCAGTCAGTTTGCCGTTCCATTTGTTAGGCCTTACCTGCAAATGTAGTGCCTAGAAATCGGAACGCACCCAATTATAGAAAGTAGTGACCGGATGTTATCTGCTCCGTTCGGTTCTGTCTTTACATCTCACTCTTAAACTCTTCTTAACAGTACACAAGAACAAAGAATACCCGTGTGATGAAGCTCGTATCTACTCACGACGGTATTGACTACATCGTATTGAATAATAATCGTCTAATCAGGACGGAGTTTATGCAATGTTTGAGTTGCTCTGTTGTATTGTGTATTGTACTAGATTTCGTCACCTTGTGCACAGATATTTAGTTGCAATTTAGAGACGGAATGATCAATTTGTAGTAAATATTGTATATTTACGGGTCGGTTAAATTACTTATATCCTAGGATGGCTTTTTTTTATCGAAAAATATTTCGTTATTAACAATTTTACATATGTACTTATCTTTCATAAATCCGAAGTATCGCCTAAATGTTTAATACTGCACTTGCATTGATATTGCTTCAATTTTACTCATACATACCTACATTTAATTGGATAGATAATGGGAATTTTCTAATTAGTTTTCAACTTAAGTATTTACAAAGTGAATATTGTGAAACCCGATGCATTCTTTTGTTGACTTAGATATATAATACTAAAATAAACTGGATAAGCGAATGCGCAAATACCTAACTAATGTACTGAGATAGATGTTTGTAGATGCGCGCTGTATATTCATAAATATTTGGAACATATATGATTGTATATGTACATGGGTATTTAAAATATATTTAATTATGTATACATGTTTATATATATACATACGTGCTCCCTAAAGTTACAAATTAATAGACATAAATATGTATATATGTAGATATGTATATATCTGAAAATATGGGTATTTATACATATACATTTGTATATATTTGCATAGATGTGTAAGCATTAATACAATATGAAATGCTTGTTTATATAAAGTGATTTTATGTGTGTGCAACAGGTATACATGTCAAACATTCTACAATAAAATGTCAACATTTGTGCCTTAATGCACTAAATTAGAAAAGGGAATTTGTTGCAAGTGTAAAAAGGAAAAAGACAACTGTATTTAAGAAATTAAACTGGTTTAATTTTGTGCCCTTTTATTACACGACACGTCGCACGATTTGTAATCAAAGGAGGAATTGTTAAGGTATGCATAGTTATTTTTATATACGTACATACATACATTTGTAATCATAATATAGTTTGGTATACTAAATGTACATGTTTGTACATACATCTATATTTATATTTATATATGCATAAAAACAAATAAGCATAATTCCCTTTTCCCTTTAAATTAATTATTAAGGATAATTGCAATTTTGTTCCAAATAAAAATTTATGGTTTCCATATCCATAGTTTTTGCACTTATTTTAAACGTACAATGAAGGAATTTGGTGCTAGTTTGAGGTCTTGTTCTCGGTAACTAATTACTGTTTTCTATATTTGTAATATTTGTCTATTCTTAATACACAGGCAACAGCTTGTTCCCGTAAATTAGCTGCATCTCTAGATTAGTCTGATCGTCGACTTTAAATGTTTTAAATGTAAATTATTAAACGTGAACCATGTTTAGTTCTATAACCTAGTTTATTCTACCGATATATGTATGTACCTACATGCCTATGTACATATACATATGTATATAAATAAATATATATATATACATATACATCCATATATATACATATATGTATATGTATATACATGTATGTATGTATATCGCTCATTTCCTTAAAGGCTGTCATAACTCAAAAGACGAGAATTTTAGGCTAATGATGCAGAATTATTCGTTTTATCATGCTTCATATTGTGAAAAAAATTTATATTAATATCTTGTATACTCTCCGCTATAGAAGAGAAAATGCAGTTATATCTCTCGTAAGATAGTAGTAAATTAAAAAATTTAAATAGGGATTTTCTGCAAAATCGTGTTCTTGGAGTTATAATAGTCTTCAAGTAAATGAGCGATATGGTATTACATACATTTTATAATGTAAGTCAGTTTCCCAGGAACGATATACACACATATATGTACATGTGCATACATATGTATGTACATATAAGGAAGGATTCGAGTTTTGCAACTATGTTTTCAGAGCCGAGCTGAGTACTCGCTTTCCTCATATTTGATTTTAGTTTATTTCACTTATTTAATAATTTTTTTGTTATTCAATATTAATAATTCACAATTTAGACTTAACTTAAACTCCAATATTAAATTTTGAATGTGGAAAGTTTAATTTATGTAATCAATCTTTTCGTTCTTAAACACATTCGTTTTTTTAATCGAGATGGCAAAGAATTGAACTAATGACAACTTCTACATACAATATATGATGGTAATCCAAAGTCACCTCCGTTCCTTAATTTGTACGGTTGAGAATCACTTACATACTGCTGATACTTTTTTTAGGTAATTAGATAAGAAATTATGTTTAATTTAAAAAATAAAACACAAAACATTGACTAAAATTCTTTGTTTAACATTTAACGACAGGAGCAGATTCAACATTACACTAATTGGTGTATAATTATTACTTGCTTACTTAGGTGGCTCTACACGTCAGAGTGAACCTCTCAACAAGACTCCCCAGTTAGCCCTTTCCTTAGCTAACTGCCTACAGTTGCCCACTCCAAGTAAGTTGAGGTCCTCTTCTACCTAAGGCGAGCTCTTCTTGTACTGCGTCGTCCCTTCCGGTTTGATTCGAAGACTGCAGGCCGGAGCATTGGTGTCCATTTGCTCTACATGCCCTAGCCATCTCAGATGACTGATTCGCAGTTTTTTTGTCTAGATCGATGTCGCTGTCCGCAATTCAGCGTCCACGATTCAGCGCCATAAAGCAGTACTGGGATGATCAAGGTTTTTATTTCTGCTGAGGTGTTATTTTCAGAATTGAAAGCAGAGCCGAGGTAGATAAAGTTTCTTTCTACTTCAAAGTTATAGTTGTCAATTGTGACGTTCTGCCCAATTCTTCGTTTTTGTGCGTCCCTTCTTGTTGACAGGATATACTTCTTTTGGGAGCGGTACGATTGACCACAAATTAAAATCTCTAGTCACGAAATCTCGCATTTTTTTCATAAATCCCCAACCAAAATCTCGTATTATCAAAATTTCTCATTATCAAAATCTCGCATTATTAAAATTTTGCACCATCAAAATCTCTTTTGTAATTTAGAAATCTCGCAAATCTCGCATTATCAAAATCTCGCCGTTCAAGATAACTACAACAAAATTTACTCGAACGGTAGATTCAAAAAAGGACTAATAGGTGCCGTGACATTGTGCCAAGCGACATTATGCCAAATTGGTATTATGGTACTTATTATTAATAAGTGTCATTTGGCCGAATATTAAAATTTCGCATAATGTCGCTTAGGTAAAGCGTTATAAGACCAAACTAGCTTGTGACATTAGGCTAAATGCGCTAAGAAGAGTGCTAGAGACTGTACACACTTCACTTTATTACCAAACTCGCTTATAGGCGCCTGCCTGACAGTTGTTTACATATCCTTAGCGGAGCGACGAAGTCGCGTGAGCGTCTAAACCCTCCAGAGAAAAGGGTTAGAACCTTGTTATCGAGCGAAGCGAGCCACCCACCCCAAACTTGCTTATAGGCGCCTGCCTGACAGTTGTTGACATAACCTTAGCGGAGCGACGAAGTCGCGTGAGCGTCTAAACCCAGCAGAGAAAAGGGTTAAAACCCTGCTATCGAGCGAAGCGAGCCACCCACCCCAAACTCGCTTATAGGCGCCTGCCTGACAGTTGTTGACATTTGAAACAAAAAAAACCCACAAAACCCAAAGTGACATAGTGCAATTAATTGAGTTCGGAGTAGGTACCTATATACATATGTGAATAATATATATAGATTCACAAATATTTTGTTTTAGTGCGAGATTATTATTTTCGAGATTTTAACTTGCGAGATTTTGGTAACGCAAGATTTTCATAAAGCGAGATTTTGATAATGCGAGATTTTCATAATGCGAGATTTTGAAAACGGGATTTTAAAATTCGGTCAATCGTACCCAACCCTACTTCTTTTACCCACGTTTACCAAGAAAACCCATTTTGCAAGCTTCTGTTTCAATACTAGTGAACGCTTCAGTGACAGCCCACTTAGTTCTGCCAATAATATCAATGTCGTCGACGTATGTTATTAGTTCCACAGACTTTTGAAGGATTGTGGCTCTGGTGTTGGCTTGTGAGTTTCGCACAATTCTTTCAAGTACGATGTTGAAAAAATCAGATGACAGCGCGTCATATTGTCTAAATCCTTTTTAGACATCAAAGGTCTCGGTAAGAACGTTAACGACCTTGATGGAGCAGTGGGATTTCTCCATCGTCATTCTGCACAATCTGACGAGTTTGGCAGGGATGCCAAAACTAGACATAGCTCTATATAGTATGTCTCTACATATCGATTAAATTTTAAAATTATTTTCATGGTTCTATTTTGTAAACTCTGTAACTTATTCAGAAAAAACTCACTACAAAGAAAACGAACTGATGAACAATATTCAAAATGAGGTGCGATCATTACATTAATTATACATACATATGTATTTATGGCATACATTAAAGGGCGCGTTCCGGATTCCAGGCCTAATTTTTGAGGTAAGGCCTGACATATGGAATGGCAAACTGACTGAAAAGATAAGTGACATTTCATGTCACTTCCAGTTTTGACTTTGGATGAAGTGTAAATAAAGTATCTTAATTGGAAAAAATAGACGATAATAAAAAGAATGTGCCTTTATTTTTCCAAAAAATTTCTGCTTAAAACTTGGACTTTTTAATTTAATGTAATTTAACTAAATTTAATTTTAATGTAAGACAAAAGAAAACACTGCACATAATGATCAAATAATCATATCCTCTGATTGAATCATAGCGTAGATCAATTCACTGCAATTTATTTAGAATCTAATTATTTTATTTATTGCACATAATCCATTCAAATTGTAAAGCATAATCGAACAAGAGCTGATTCTTCACATATCACAAACTGACTTAAAAGGTAGGGTTTTTAAGTTTAATAAAAAGGTTCTTCCTGTTGATGGTCTCAAAGGCTCTGTTGAAGTCTAAGAAAACAGATATCTTATGATTTTTAGCAGGAATGGGCTCATTCCAGCATTATTCAGAGTTGTTTAGCACGAATACTTTTTTCGAAGTTCGGTCTGACTCTCAGTAAATAGTTTGTTTTAAAATAGTCTTCAAGATTAAGTTTGACTATTTTTTCTAAGCATTTCGCATATACAGAAAGCACGTTGACGGGTCTAAAGTTATCACATTGGACTGTTCCTTTCACTTTTTCTATAGGTCTCTTTCTTTATGTCTCTGAATACTCCGCATTTTTCGAAATTTATTAATGCAACCGCTACTAGTAAGGATATAATCCGGTTTCTTTTCTTACAAAGTCAGACGTTATATGTATGTACATACGTGGGTGGGCGCCGTGGCTCAGTGGTTAGTGTGTTGGACTGTGGAGCAAGAGATTCGAGGTTTGTATCCCGGTCGGAACACCTAAAAAGTTTTATCACGGCCCCATCTCTCGCGAGCGTCACATGCCAAATATCAACGAAATCAAGGAATGAAAACGCATTTTAAAGTCGACGTGGCTAAATACATTGTTCTGCTTTAATAATTATACCCTATTCTTAGGTGTGATACATACATAGTTTGTAACATAGAGAAAAATGAAACTTCACTTTGCATGAAATCGGAAAAAATTATTGTAATCAAATATTTGGGTATTCAAATTGTCTCCAATTCATGGATATGTCATATGTGTCCACGCCCAATTGACCATAGTTTCATAACACTACTTTAAATGAAATCAAAATAATGTATTATGATCAAACATAAATTCGTCCATACATCATATGTGGCCACTCCTATATTTTGGCGGTGTATCAAATAATCCATTTTGATAGATCTGGGCATGAGACACCCACTAACATTCGTTGATGATTGAACAAAAAATGCAATACGCAATAATTAGGAGTTATTTGTTTGTGACAAATAATTATATTTATGTTTAAGTCTCCTAAAATTTGTTTCTAATTTTACTTTATTTGGAAGTACGTATAAAAATTAGTGTCGACGTAAATAAACGTTCTTTTGTTATTTACATTTTTTTCATTAGGTGCCAATTTTAAGTTTACCCATTATTGTATTTAATTAATCCATATTTATTAGTTCTAAAGACATCATTGCAAATTAAACTTTTTCTACCTGAGTAACTTGACATTTAATTATTCTTTATTTTAAGTGCGAATATTAGCATATACACTGTAATTGTTTGTCTTACATGCATTAAACCATTTTAAGATTCCAACATGTTTGTACATACATAGTTAATCCTGTTGAATCTACTACAACATGCATTGCTTTGTTTTGTAGTTTTACCATTCTTTCCAATAATAATTCTGCGCTCCCTAAAAATCTTTTCTTATTCTATTTCCTTATTATAAATTACACCTAAAAATTTGATTTGCTTTACATGTTAAAATTTTTTAAAACTCTCCCTCAACCCACAATAAACATAATTTTAGTTTTATCTATTTAAATAGAATGTAGAAGCAAAAAGTGTAATTTTACAGTCAATAAGATTGATTTCTACTAATTTAACATCATTCATCATGCTCAACTATTTTGTATGGGCCAAATATAAATCCTTAAAGCACACCCAACTCAATAACATAAGGTATTTCAAAAGGAAGTTTATTTTTAGTGAATCGGTTAAAAAAGAGCAAGCCATGTTTATTAATTATTAAAGTACACAATTTGGAAATTTATTTCTTATGAATAATGTCATCTGAATGTAAAATCTTGCGTTCACAGCTCTCATTTAGTCGAACAGTAAAATGTCTTATAATGGCTCAGCCAGTACACACCGTGATGGCTGCTATTTTGTGATGAATATCTTCTTTTAAATGCGTTAAATACGTTTTATTGGCGTAAACCTTAGATTGAAGAAAGCCATATGGGTTAAATCAGGAGGCAAATTTATGTCACCTCTACTAATGATCAATTAGCCACGGGAAAATCCATCATGGCATCCTGGGACTTTAATTTTTCACCAATTGAATTTTATTTATGCAAACTGATTAACGCTCTCCATGTTTTCCGTCTTAGTCGTCCGGATTTAGATTTTCCAGTCCGGTCTCTCAAACTTTTTGATTCATTTCCGGATGACAGGTATTCTTGGCGCATCATATAAGTGGCGAAAGTCGCCCCAAAAAGTGGGCGTGGCTGAAATTGATATATGGACGAATTGTAGAGAATATATGGTCTCGCTCACTTTTTCAGAGTGCTTTTCAAAAAAAGCCAAAAAAAAAATTTAAATCTTCCAGACACCATCAGTTATAACTGCATCAATTGTGGATAAAGCCACACCCACTTTATTACAAAACTTGACCATTAAGGCGCAAGTACGTTTAGACTGGAGTAAGTCTATGCTTATGATTTTCAAAAAAAAATGGAGTAAATCGATGTTGGTTTTGTATCGGCTAAAAACGTGACTGTCGAAAATGGAGGTGACTTTCCTTTGCGTGCCATTTGTTGTGGATTGTCCCCACTTGTTTAATTTTTCGCTTGGTAAAAAACTAAAAATATTTCTGATATTAGACAACTTTAAAATTTTTTTTTATGCCACTCAATTCGATTTATTACACTGAATTCGAAACTGTACTTATTTGTTGTAGAACTTTTTCCTTTTTAGAGATATAGCAGTTTGAATTGGCCACCGCGGTTGTGTTTGGAAATGCAGAGGGGAATTTAGGTTGTTAAAAGCCTAAAATATTTGTTCTTCTAAATAAATGAAATGTCTTTAAAGTAAATAAACAAATTGGTTTTATACATATGTATATGTAACTATGAAATTTTTGCAAGTGGATTTTTTTTTTTTTTTTTTAATTTTTACAATTATAGCATATACGTGTACATATGTACATACTATAAACGTATTTTTTCAAAGTACGCAAATTAATGGAATACAAATAAATAAGTATTTGGTAAAAATAAATAAATATGTATAATTCAAGAAATACGTTATATTTGAAATGTAACGTACTTCTTAAGATTCGCTACGAATCGAAGAAAAATTTTGGAAGTTACTTATTGGACACAATTTATCACGATGTCACGGTTCCAGTCAATTTGAATGTATGTACATTTTAATTATATTCTTACTTGCACCTATACTTATAGGACAAGTATTCGAAACTTTAATTAAAACTTGACATTACTATGATGGAGAAGTCTAAAAAAGTGTGTCCTCCTTTGACTTTTGAGCTAGGAATTTATATATGGGAAATATAATACATTTGCAGAGATATTTCACTGCCACTTTTCAGAATTTAAATTTTTGAATAGAAATTGAAAAAAATCATTAAGATAAAATTGGCAGTCAAATTCTATATAACTCATTCATATATTATATATGGCCACGCTAACATTTTGAGATTTATTAATGCTGAATAACTTATAAATCTTCAGCAAAAAGGTGCAAGTATGTATTCGTACGACCCACTCGTGCACTTTATTATTAATACCATGAAAGTAATTTTTCGAAGGCAATATTTTTACAATCGAACATTGACAATAATAAATTTCTTTCACACTAATTGATGTTATTTACAATAGTTTCGTTGGATTTAAACTATATAATTGGTTGTTCTACTCTTGTATCTTTGAGTACAAAACTTGTAATTATTTTTATGTATATGTATTTATTTTACACTTTGTTTAGTGAGTTTTTGTAAATATAAGATCAAATCTACTTCTAATCCAATATGAATAAATCTGAAACAACTGTTCACTTTTTGTCTCCTATGTACATCTTTTTTCCCAGACCCTAGCCCATATGGCTGATACTGCGACCTTAAAAGATCTATTGTATCTTAGGGTGCGTTTTACTCTAAGCGACGAACAACCCCCTTATAAAGGAAAGCACGTCCTTACTCGCTAAATCTTTAATATCTGCTGGCGAGCATGTTTCCTTGTGGAAAATGCGCCACCTCAAGCAATGCAGAGCCGGACATTCACCAGCTTCCTAATACTGTCTTTGTCTAAATTAAAAATTTCGTTGTTAAATAAGGGTTGAAACATAACCATAAAGTCGGGGATAGTGCAGAACACGTCTCTTTGGGGGATTGTGTCAAGAATTTTCCTGCGTTTACCACTAACGACGATCGCTAGATCATCTGCATAACCAATGACGATGTAGCCTGATCTATGTAGATCTGCTAGAAGTTTGTCAATAACTCATGACCACAGAAGTGGAGAAAGGACGCCGTTCTGGGGGCAACCTTTAACTACATTCAGAAGTAAAGATCTGACTTTCAAGCATGGCTCTAATCCATTGGTTGGTCGAATCTTAGTTACCTCTGCTACTAATAGCTCTTATAGATATATAATAGAATCTTACAGATTCCACTCCGTGGATTTGGGATCGTATCTAGAAGAATCATGTGTTAGTCTCCTGGAATGTCGAACCTGATGTGTAAGTGATCAGACAGCGAGGCCTCGTCAGACACATGCCGGTATTCAACTGAGTTAGAGATAAATGCCTAATGGCCCTGCTGGTCGTTGTTCGAATATGCAAGAATAAGCCTTCTTCTTCTTTAGAAGAACTAAAAATCGAGACACACGGAACAGTAAAAAGTTATACAATAAGAAATCAATTAAAGAAAGTAAGATTTCGTTAAAGAAGTTGTCAAAGAAGACAAGGTCGATAATTGAGTAAAATGTATGTGGAACAAAGACTTACTCTTACGAATGAACACTTGCACCGAGCAAAGTTAAATAACGACCTTTGATCCAATGAAACCAACGTCAAATGTTTTGGTTTCGATGGAAAATTATACATCAGGCCACCAAAGAGCTCAAAAGGGGATCTCAAATACACGTAGAAGACAACTAAATATGGTGGAGACAGTTCATTCATTTGGGGGTGCTTTTAACTGTCTGGCGTTTAAACAATTTTCCCCATAAAAGGCACCACATTAGCTTATTTCAGTGAAGTCAAATATCTCGGTGTCATCCTTGACAAGCGGCTTAACTAGAACTCTCATATCAAATCCGCCATAGATCGCCCCACCAGGGCTATGTGGGCCCGTAAACGCCTTAATGGCAGAACTTGGGGTCTCTATCCAAAAATGATACATTGGATGTATACAATGTTGATAAGACCCATTATAACATAAGCGGCTATCGTAAGATGGTCGAAAGTTCTTTTATGAACAACGGCAACTAAGCTTCAAAGGTTGCAAAGGATAGCCAGAAGCCATAGTTGGGCGCACACGCCTACAAATCTTCATTAGGAAGACGGCTGCTAGATGCGGTATCAAGTTGCAACTAGAATACAAGTTTAAGGCAGTTGACCACGTGGTATACCTGAAAATTCTTTACTCAACCCCAGAAAGAGACATGTTCTGCACTGTACCCGACATTATGGTCAGAGAATACTGTTTTAGTAGATTATTTGAGGTTAATATATTGTATTAATAGGACCCTGGAGTGGGTGCTGGTGTCTTTGGACCCAACACCAAAGTCTCGATACCTATGGGAATGTGTCCCACGGTTTTTTGTAAGGGTTCCAGGTCATCAGGGGATTGTAGGCAACGAATCTGCAGCTAAACTAGCCAGGGTTGGGTAAGGATCTGCGTCTATTGAGCCTGAACCTACTGTGGTGTCAACTGGGCTGCCGTCACAGCGCTGATTAATGAATGGGAACATAAACGTCGTCTAACCCATTGGGAAAATGTTCCTCGGTTACGTCAGTCCTAAAGATTCATCAAGCCTTATTCCTACAAGTAAATTCTTAGTTTAGACAAAAGACAGTATTAGAAAGCTGGTGAGTTTTCTAACAGATCACTGTGGCCTGAAATACCACCTCAACAAACTTAATCTGTGCCCAGGCATATGTAGAATGTAGGTTCTGCTCAGAATATGACGAATCATCTGAGCACATTCTCTGTGAATGCCCGGCAAGGTAACATGCTCGTCAGCAGATATTAAAAACTCTGTGGAAAAACATTAGGGAGTTGGTACGTCTCTTAGAGTAAAACACGACGCTATCAGTGTTACTTCTTTCCAATCCATCTTCAAGTACAAAACTGGATAGAAATAAAGTGCACGACTGGGTCGTACGTACTTGCACCGTAATGCTATAAGTGAATAATTTTATCAGGATTAAAGTCCAAGTCTTGCTCTTCCCAGTAAAGTAGGCGTGGCATTCCGCGTTTCAATGGAATAATAGTCATAACATTGTAGGAGTTTACTCAATGTTTTGCTTTTAAAAAAACACCTTTAAAAGGTGGGCGTGGCCAGATAAGGTGTTTGAGTGAATTATAGAACATTTTAAGGCCTATTACTTTGCTTAAATAATTTTTTTTCAATTTCTAGTAAAAATTTTGAAAAAAAAAAGTTTTATAAAAGTGGGTGTGGCATTTCTAAAATTTGGAACGCTATTATTTTGCACTTGTCTTATAACCTAGAAATATTAATTTTTAGCCCAATCGCAGAACAAATACCCGAGAAACAGCTGATCTTAAATTTACCGTTATTCGTATTTTTCGTTAAAAATGTGGTATGCCACCTCATAGCATATGCCCAAACTAACCCACACATTAAATTTTATCAATATCGTTAGAGCCGTTTTCGAGAAAATCCATTTTAACTGAAATCGGCATTAAGTAAAATGAATAAATGAAAATTCAAATTTCACCTCTAGGGAATATCCCACAGACCCTATATATGAAGTTTGAAGTAAATCCGTCCAGCCGTTTAGACTGTAGTCGAATATACAAACAGACAGACAGACAGACAGACTGACAGACAGACTGACCGACAGACTGACAGACTGACAGACTGACAGACAGACAGACTGACAGACTGACAGACTGACAGACAGACGGAATTGCCGGACCTACTTTTTTGGACATTTCCTTCATAGTAATGTCAAGTTTGATTAAAGTCTCTATTTGTAATTTTTTCACGATTGCAATACTTGCCCTATAGGTAGGTGCAAGTAAAAATAGAAAACAGAAATGTTTATCAAAGCGTCCACATAAAAAAATAAAGTGCAAGTAAAAAAACATTTCAGACAGAGCTGCAAACTAAAACATAACTTTAAAATTTTAAGTTTTTTATTGTCGGATGTGACTAAGTAGTCTCTTTCCACAGGGTGTCCTTTGATAGTGTGTTTGCCGGAAACTAATATCGTTATTTTTAAACACTGTCCTTGTGAAATGATAATGATAAGATACAAAATATATTTGTCAACTCGACCTTACTCTCTAACGTTAAAATTACATTTAACCACTTTCTGGGTTATTACCAGTTTCCTATCTTTGTGGCTTATGGCCCAAGCTTCAAACAGTTTACATTTCTTTTTAATAATGTGGTTTTTAATATGAATGACAATTACATTCTCATTTTACATTATCTTAAATTTAGGGATATCCATTAAGTCTGTTAATGTTAACCTTTCATGCTCTCCAGTCCATAGGGTTCATAGTTTGTTAATTTCTCGTTTTGGCTGATTTCTAAGTCATATTTCTAAGTCACGTTATTTCCTACATCTGCTCTGACTTTTTGTTTCTTATATCAAGCAAAAAGTCTTTTCTGACTTTTTGTTTTTTCTTATATCTAGCAAAAAGTTTATTCCTACTTCCTACTATTATACCTAAATTATTTTATTTGGTGCATTCATTCTAGCATTTTGTTTGAGCTATTTTCGATTGCAAATCTTCATGTGTTATTTTATGAAATAGAACTTCATAGGGTTTACGATCGATGGATCGTTTTATTATACTGTTGTGCGGCTCTATATATTGATTCTAAATCAATAATTAAATAAAACTGTTTTAAATACATTGCAATTTCTATTAATGTGGAATATACTCTTTCCACTTGACCGTTTGTTGTACTTGGGATCACAAAAATGTATCTGAATGCCTAGTCTGTGCATTAATGATTTAAATTGTGCTGTTGAAAACCTGGTTCTTGTCTATTGTTACTCTTTTAGCTTCTGGGAAGCTTTGCAGTATTTCTAATAGTTTTACATCTAGTTTTGTTTTATCTTCAATTAATTATTAAAAATTTTAAATATGCGTCAATAGATATTATGAATTTTCATTTCTGGTGAAAAAATCTTTGTTAACTGTCAATTCCCGATCTGTGAAGTGAACATCTTCACACACAATTGGATTCTCGAAATGGGAAAAAGTAAAATCAAGTGTCTAAATTTTTTCATATGAAATTTTTTTTATCACAGTCATCACATTCTGTGAAGAGTTGTGAAAAAAAAATGGAAAACCAAAATAAAAAAGGCATCGGAGACCCAAAAAGGGCATTTAATTCAATATTAAGCGGAGAGACTGGGTGGCCGAAGGGTAGTGAAGTGATTATATGGCAGGACAAGCTCTAAAACGAAGCCTCTCACTACCAACTCCAACTCTACACCTCCACGTGGTGGCTGCCGGGTACCTAGTACCTCGACTGAAGATTGGGTAACCAACCACTTTATAAGTTCGTTGGTGATAGCGAACGAAAGAGGGGGGAGGAGTGCTCTCTCACTAGAGCACTTTCTCTTGATACAGACGGCAGCGGACGAACTCCCTAAATGGAATCAACGGTGGCGTCTACCAGTTCCAGTCAAGTCCAACTTCTAGTGTTTCCCTATATGAGTTACTTCGGCTTATCTGAACCCTATAGGGATCTCCAATACTGAGTCAGGGTATTGGAAAAGAGTTGGTGGCGGATGAACACTTTGCGGGCCAACGGCAGCGCTCGCACCCCCGAAGCAGAATACTGACTCCGGAATAACCGGCCCCGTTCCCTAAGGGTATTAAATGGAACTGGCCCTCCAGGTTGGGGTTTGTGCGTCAGGGTAACTTCTCTACCACGGAAATAATCGGTAGTTACGAAGCAACCAATAGCCTCGGATAAGGATGACCCGACTGTTGACGACCCCACCAAACGAAACAAGGACAATGACCTATATTTTCTAAATATATACATACACATATTGAAAAAAATTAATTCACAGATTCGTAGCGGCCGACGGTGCTTATTGCTTAATTTCACCTATCCGACGTGAAACACAAAACTAAAATAATAATGAATCTTTCAGCAAAAAAACGCCAAAATGACACATATGTAAGTCATAGCATTTATCATCTTAGTACATACTCTGACAGACATTCTTCATATTGACTTCGAGAATCGCATTAGATGTTTTTGTGAAGTGATAAAATACAAAATTGATGATGTTTTATCACTTCACAGCTTCACAGATCGGGAATTGGCCCCCTGCTTTCCCCCTTTCTTAGAAAATATAACATCTCCAATTGGTATCTTTTGCGGGTGACTATCATACTTGTTTTTGCTACAAATATCACAATTTCTAACATATTATCTAAATTGTTTACCCATTTCGGGCCAATAATATGATTTGAGATTTTTTCTGCAATTTCGATGTGCTTTTGTTCACTATTCGTAACGTGCATTGGAAATTTTTGTGTATAAAACTTTGTTCTTAAATGTTTCCTTTAATTTACGTTTGATCTCGTATAAATTTGTTGGTCTACAGTGGATCACGACTATCCCTGGTCATAAGTATTCTTTTATGATCGTAATTAAACTTTCATAATATCATGTTCTAACCTTACCTTCAATTTAGCTTTAGTTAAAAGAATTTGTTGTTTGAATTCATTTAAGGGTTTCGAAGTTTCTTTTATGTCTGTATAATCTTTCTGCTGAATGTTGTATTTCAGTGATTGAGGCTTCGTCTGAAAAATTATTTAGGTTTTGATTAGATAGTGCGTCTACGACTATATTTGTCTTACCTGGCTTATATATTATTTCAGGAGTATATTCTTCAATACACGCGGGCCATAAATTCACCTTTGCGTTGGGATTGCTCTTTATGGTTTGTAGCGTAATTTTGTTCTGTTGAACTAAGAGTTTTTCATATAAAAATTATAGGTCTACTTTTCTGAGTAAGAACACCACCTACTGTATTATTGGAAGCATTCGTTGTTAGTATAATTTTTTTAAATAAAATTCTGTTGTACCAGTTCTACTTCGTTAATTAATTTCTTTAGTTTTTTGCAATTTAGTATTCCTTACTGGTCTAGCTTTATTATTGTTTTTTTTAGAAATATGTTGTGAAACTTTTCCATTTTTGTGCTGATAAATATTATGTAAGGGTTTTTGCTTTGTAAGCATAATTCTTTACAAATTTTCTACAATAGCCGGTCATGCCTAGGAAAATTATAAGCCTAATGTAATCGGCATGGGAAAATTCACTATTGTGTCAACTGTCCTACGGTCTGTTTTTATACTATTGTGACCAACAATACAACCTAAAAATTCTATTTCGGTCTTGTAAAATGTCGATTTCTTCAGAGATATTTTCATATTAGCTATCTTCAATAATTTGCTTTATGATCTTCTAAACTTTCCGAGAAGACAATTATGTCATCTGCATATATGTACGCGACAAATTTGTCCTATATGATCGCGTAGTATATCATCCATTGCTCTTTGGAATATGATTGGTGCATTTTTATAATCCAAATGGCATTCTCAGGAATTCTTATCGTAATCGATCACCATTCTGAGTTTTGGTGTTTCGTCTTCATTAATTCCTTTCTTCGGCCCAACTTATATTGATGAGTTCTATGGATGATTCTTTCATAAATTTTATTTATTTCTTTGTTTCCAAATGAATTTTATTTATTCCTCATTACCACATCTTACACACACTAAACCCGCTACAAATGCCCTAAAAATAAACCCCCCTAAACCGTCAACCACAGTCGAATTAACCTCATCTTCCACTCAATTCAGCTCGTACAGCACTCAGTTACAAAACTTCTCATATGGTACTGTACGCAACTAACACTCTCCACCACCAAATACGCTCATTTACAACACCATTACACAATCACAAATTTCATCTATCACTCAATCACTAATAAATAACAACAAATACTACACAAATCTGTCAGCACTTGATAACCATGGAACCGCTCAATAAGAACAACTGAAAGTCCCCTTCCCCCGCAGTTCGGGAACTTAACCATTCGACCACTACATGGGGATCGAATGGTTCAGTTCCTGAACAGCGGTGTGGGCATGTTTATCCCAATCTTCTTTCCAACTCTAATCTTTCACAACAAAATTCATATACCTTGAGCGCTAGGAGTCGGGGTCGCCACCCACACTTACCGAACTTACTCAACGCGAAACACGAACCAAATCACTCCAATATGAAACTTAAAATCATGCAATGGAACATGAAGGGATTCGTCAATAATTATGACACGTTGACCATTCTGATAAAAGAACACTCTCTCAGTCTTATTTATGGAGACACACTGCCCCCATTTTTGAAACCAAACACACCTAAGCACTATAAAGATCATTTCTATAATTTTCCCTAATACTTAACAGCTAAGCAAGGTATTGTTATTTTAATAAAGAAAAACATTCTACATAAACAAACACCCATCAACTCGATCATTTTAACTGCAGCGATCGAGATACAACTTGTTCCTAAGCTCACCGTTGTCTCCATTTATATTCTCCCTGACCAAGTATTTTGCAGGGCTGATCTAGAAACTATTCTCAACCAGATTCGCACCCCGTACTATTTGTCGGTGACGTTAACGCTTGGAGCTTTTCCAAACATAACACCCCTATCCACGTCGACTTGACTTCCTGCTCACCAGAATTGTAAACAGAGGGTTTCTTGGGAAGTTTTAGATGATCTCTATAACAGCGATCACTTTCCTATCATTTCCACTATTACTATTGGGCCAGCTTTCTCCAATACAACGATCGTATTATTTACTACAAAACATTATGCTTCAATATGCTGAAGATGAAATGCCAATTAAGTGGATTTTTCAGCAAGACAACGGTCCGAAGTATTTTTCTAGGTTGGTAAAAGAGTGGTTCCAACAGGAAAAACTAAATATTTTAGAATGGCCATCTCAATCCCCGGATCTTAATCCTATAGAACACTTGTGGGAATACATAAAAAGACAATTTCGAGCCAAAAATGTTTTTAATAAGAAAGCGCTTTATGCAGAAATTGCTCATGAATGGGAGAACATCCCAGTTTCATTTTGTGAGAAATTGGTAGATTCCATGGAAAGGAGATGCAGAGCAGTTCTCAAAGCAAAACGGGGAAGCACTAAATATGAACAAAAACACTTGTTATTACTGAGAAATAAACATTATTTTTATGAAAAACTGCATGTTTCCATACTTTTTTCAGTACGTTTTACGAGGTCTCGTCTCAACTCTTGGTAAAAATTTTTTTCTAGTTGCCGTACACCAATGTTCTTTTAGAATTTGAAGAAGAATATTAAAATATATTTTTATACCAAGTTTCATCAACGTAGGTATAAGGGATTTTATGTTAGAACTGAAATTGTAAATCTCTAGACTATGTTTCCAAACTTTTTTCCGACACTGTAGGTATCCATTTGGTGTTAAATAAACTTAAAAAATGGCACATTTGCCCGAAGATCTTTTCGTAGTCAAATCTCTCCTCGCGAATAGAAATATTTGTGTAAAAGCAAACCACTGGATCTCTTCAGCCCATCCGCTTTTCAATGGAATCTCTCAAGGCTCGCCACTATCGGTGGTGCTCTTTATCATCGCTTTTGATGATATAAGTAAAATTATACTTAAACATAAACAAATTTATCACTGTATTTATGCAGCCGATATATACATCATGTGTAAACACTCAGATCGGGATAAAACAAAAACCCTACTAACAAACACAGTCCAAGGCATTCTAAAATGGTCCAATGTATCTGGCACCAAATTATCCTTAGATAAATGTAAGACTCTACGCATCTGCCGCAAAACTTCATGTAGCGGTTTAACTTTAAGCTTTAATTACTTGAATATAGTAAATGTAAAGAGCTTAGGTATTCTAGGGCTAATATTTCACAATAAGTATAATTGGAAAGACCATTGTATAACAATAAAATAAGTTATTTAGCTAGTAAGGATGTAATACACATATCAACACTTTATGTTCAATTGCAAAATCGATTGTTCTTAGCAAGATTGATTACGGTCTACTTATCTACGGAAACTGTCCAAAATCTACAATTGGCATTATTAAGGCTCTTTACCATCAAGCTGCACGTAGAAGCATTAACGCTTTCCCAACAAGCACCGTGAAGAACATGCTGGTAGAAGCCGATCTTCCCACAATAGAACATCGCATAGAAGTAACTAGAGCTAAGCTTTGCATCAAACTGCTATTCTCAGACGATTCAAGATATGAAGACGGTTCTTTGATGAGTAAAGGATTGTTACTCACAAATGTATTTGTTTACAGAAGCTTTCGCTATCCATAAAACCGCAACAATAGCTGCCAATATACGCGGCAAATATCTAATATGCTCAGATAGCTTATCGGTGCTCAATGCAATAAAAAATCCAAATCACAGTATGGTGAGTGTTAACATAATCAGAGACTATCTCATAAAAACCCCCAACAAGATAAAGCTAATGTGGGTCCCCCAGTCACATAGGGATTCCAGGTAATGAACACTCTGATGCCGCTGCAAACCTTGCACACAGTAATTTGCCATCTATACCAAACTAGACATGATACGAACCATCAACCATAAGTTTGTATCCAGACAACTTATGGATTGGCATAACTATCAGCACCACTACTCTATTATCAACAGCGACAGATCCCAGCCAATCTACCCCACCTCAACTTTAAAACATATGAATACGACTTTCGTCAGGTTGTACGACTTTCGTCAGGTTGCGATTGGGACACACATCTTTCACCCACCAACATCTCCTTAAAGGAGAAACTCTGCCATTATTATAATAACCTAGTTTTAATACTATTAAGCCGTAAGCCTCTGCAGATAATGGTCTTGCTATATACATATTAATATATCTATTTTGATCATATGTTAATAAATTATAATAATAATAATAATAATAGGATTTCTCAGTCAATGCTGTTTCAGTACCATGTGTCATGGATGTTTTATTTATTAATAGAGTCAATTTCTTTTCGGCTTGGTTATGAATAAAAAAAATAAATACTTGGCGCAACAGGATGATGGGACCCAGGGCCTAGCTTCTCAAAAACAATCGTGTTGAGCGTGCTATATTCTTTACACGAATGGTAGGGGCCTACTGTACCCGAAGGCCAATTTAATATTTGAGAAGCTTTCTCGAACCTCGAACCCCTTGCTCTAACGACTGAGCAACGGCGGCCATAAAATGTTTAATCAATACACGAATTTTTTTTTTTTTTTACTCTTTCGGAGATCATAAAAGTAGCATCACTGAAACTACTGCTGGTTGTGAAATAATGGTCAAATTAACACGTTGTTTGAAGGTTGACACTTTCTGAAAATAAAATAGGTTTTGTACTTGTAACGTCATCTGTGTGCAATGGCGGGAACTTTATAGGCGATATTGCTAGAGTTTTGGCAATTAGTACGGACCACTGACCCATCGGGATCCATACAATACATACATATGTATATCTTTTTTCCTTTTTTCCGAATAAAATAGTATGCATTTCCACATAACAAGCAATACAAATGAAATTTCATGTATACATAGTCTTTTGATAACAAGCAATACAAATGTATTTAACATTATTATACTAATGTAAATATATACACTCGTTGACAAAAAAACCCCCGCACTTGAAATATTTCTGCTTTTCCTACTTTTAAGTGTAAAAAAAGTGGTATATGTTGAAGTTAATTGGAAGAAGTTATTTTATTTGTTACTACCGAAATATTTATTGTGTTAATATCGATCAAAACTACCGATAAGTATCTCGCCCTTTTTTTATTTTGCATAAAGTTATGATTAGTTATTTTTTTATGATTTTCAATGGTATTTCTTCAAGAGTTAAAAAGCGCATATTGTTGCTTTGCACAAAGAAAATTTGTCAAGCCGCAATATTGCTGGTTGAGTAGGCTCTAACGAATAGAGTGTGAGAAATTTTTTTAAAAACTTTCAATCAGAGGGTTCCATAACTCGAAATTCTGGAAGTGGAAGACCCAGGAAAACTTCTCTCAGGTATCGGCGGCTAATCCAACGTATTTCCGTAAGAAATATGTTTGAAAATGTTGGATACGTTAATAAGACATTTCGAGACTGGGAAACCAATAAGCGATCGAACAGTCTCAAGATTGCTGATAGAATCGGAATTGAAAGCTAGGTGTCCAGCAAAAAAAAACTCTTTTGACTCCACGGATGAAAAAACAAAGGCTTGAATGGGCTCAAACTTATAAAAAGTGGACTCAGGTCGAGTGAGAACAAGTTACATTTTCAGATGAGTCCAAATTTAACTTGTTTGGGCCAGTCGGTAAAGCGGGGGCTCCTCGCAGGAAAGGCGAACGATTCTCGGAGGATTGCATTTTACCCACCGTTAAGCAATCACCTTATGTAATGGTATGAGGAGCGATTACCAGATTTGGTGTTGAGACAATTATATTGCTTAAGAGTTCGGTTATGCAATGGAATACAAAAAAATAATAGAAAACGGCGTTGTTACCCATTCGAACCAACTATGCGAACACTGTAAAAATGTTATTTTTCAAGATGATCCAGCTCCTGCACGTAGAGCAAAATCTGTATGTTTTGATTGAATACATTCATGTTAATCATTATTTTTTATTAAGTGTTAAGTATTTTCTTTCTTTTGGGTTCCAGAATTTAAAGATTCTTTAGGAATTGTCTCTCTTCTATGGCCTGGTAATGGCCCGAACTTTAACCTGATAGAAAACTGTTGGCAATTTTTATTCAAAAAGATTAGGGAGAAAAGGCCAACTATCATTTCTCAACTAGAGAACATCATAAAAGATGTTTGGTATTAGAACCTGAATGTTACCTATCTAGAAAAATTGTTTGATTCGATGCCAAAGCGAATTCACGACGTTGAAAAGAAAAAAAGGTGGAATAACAAAATATTAAGCCAATTTAGTTATAAAATGAATTAAAATTTTCTTTATATTAATATTCTTGAATTAAATTTAACTTTTGTTAACGTTTTTTGTAGTTACGTTACTTTTTTGCATGTTTAAATAAGATTAAAATAAAACGATCTACCTTTCCACAACACCAAAAAAAGTTCGTGTTGCTTACAAATCCAAAAATCCATTATGTATGTAGTCAAAATGTTATAGATATTTAATAACTTGATTTAATACTAACTAAGTTATTAAAAGTGAAAAAAAAATTTCAGGAATGAACAAAAAATTCGTTTTTTGAAAAATTGAAAAATGTAGTGATTTTTTAGTTTTTTTGTCAACGAGTGTATAGATTTTTTAATATTTCCACCTAAACGGCCACTTTTCACGAATTTAATTTTTTGCTAGAAACAAAAGAAAGGAACAATTAAAACAAAGTACTAAATGAGTATTCATGTTCCTCTATGTATGTAGGTGCGTATTGATTTTGATGAAAAAAAAGAAGAAACATGCAATGCACCAGCTCCACTTTATTAGGTCTAAGAAGGGGCGTCATTCTATTCCTTATAACTTGTCTTTATATTATCGGCAATTCTGAACGTCACAGCAGCAATATTTTCTTCAATTCGTATACCCTATTCTAAGGTTTGATACACAGTTTGCAACATAGCCCAATAGTGATAGACTCTATAAAGTATTTATATACAGTCTTGGCCAAATGTATTAGGCACCCTCTCAAATTCTCTATATCTACAAAACACAAAAGTTTAAATGAAATAGAAGGATGCAGATATGATGAATAATAGATTTTATTAATTATTATTAATATTTAGTTGGAGGGCCCAACTTTGGCCTTTTACTGCAGCGATTCTTTTGGGCATAGTGCTGAGTAGCTGCCGACACTCTTCCGAAGTAATATTAGTCCACTCTTGCTGTAACACATTTTTGAGTGTTTCTTTCGATGTATTCGAGTGCTCCTTGATCCTACGCTTTAGAATACTCCATAGATATTCTATGGGGTTGAGATCTGGGGACTGCGCCACTCGAGGAGGTCTATGTTGTTCTCCTCAAACCACCTCATAGTTAGGGTTGATTTGTGGCAGGATGCATTGTCTTGCTGGAATTTGACATTTTCCATGTTGGTGTGTTCGAAAATGTTGGAAAAGGAAAGTTGAAGTACATTTTTCAACACATTTATGTAGTTTAAGGAGTCCATCCGACCATCACACACATGCTTTTCACCCACACCGCTGGCAACCATGCATCCCCAGATCATAATACTGCCTCCACCGTGCTTAACAGTCGGTACCACGTATTCTGGTTTTTATTCTTCTCCAACCCTTCGTCTCACAAAAGTCACACCAGGGGTGCCAAATATCAGAAAATTTAAATTTTTTTAAAGTAAAATTCATCTAGAGAACTTCAAAATGACTTACATTTTTTGATGCTTAAGTTAAAAGTGATCCATAAATTAGATGTACGTCAAAGTTAGATTCATCTGACCATAATATATTGGACCAATCTTCGTCAGTGAAATGCACATGTTTTTTCGCCCATTCCAAGCGCGCCTTCCTGTTTTTTTCTGAAAGCCAAGGTTTCTTCTTTGCATTGCATCCATTAAGTCCAGCTTCCCCAAGTCTTCTTCTAACGGTTGTTGAAGAAATTTTTTTTCTCCGAACCTTCGACAACTTAAAAGCATGCTCAGATGAGGTTTTCCTCGGATTTTTGAGCGAGGATCGTATTAAAAGTCAATCCTCCAAAGGCGTGGAAATGTTTTTTCTCCCTGATTTTTCGCGATTTACATGCGAACCAGTCTCGTTGTACCGCTTAACTGCATTTTGCACTGCACAATGTGAACACTTCACTTCTTTCGCTATTTGGGTTTGATTTTTGCCTTAAATTAAATTCACTTTAAATTTGACATTTTATAAGAAAAATTAATAAAATTCACAATTATGAACAATAGAATGAAAATTGATCACGCGTCTGTGGATTTCGAGCAATAATTGCACACTGATTCTGCACCAAAAAAAATGCACAAACCCTCTATTGCATCATGTGCATTGATGACCTTTCTTAAAATTTAAAAGTCGTTTCCAACCTCATATAGTGATGCCATAATTTATACAATTTAAACGAATTACATACGGGAAAGGATTTGGCAGCCATTAAAAAAAGAAGGGGGTGCCTAATACATTTGGCCAAGGCTGTACATATGTATGTATGTATGTGTATATGCATATACATAAAACGATTAAGTTATGTCCGTTCCTATATCACGAGTGTTTGGGCCTTTAATTATGAGCTAGAATGATAACCTATATATATGTGTGGGTTTGTATCTGTCCGCCTTCTACTATACACTTTATGTATGAAATGAAAATTTTTTTTCAAAAAAATTATAACTGATTTTGATATTAATTCAACAAAAAAAAAACGAAACGCGATCACTCCCACTTTATTAAAGCTACATAGTAAGGAGGATGTAGAGTATCATTCATCATACCAGACGAATTATCTTTGCTATATGTCTTTATTTGGAGACCAGTGCATTGTTGTTTTCTGCACTTGGTAATAAAATTACGGATATTAAAATACATTAAAACTAAAACACATACGAATTTAATACTTAATAACACATACAAATACTTAAGAACAAAGACTTCGCTAATGGATTTTTTTTAATTCAAAATTTTTAATGTAGTTTTTAATTGTTTCAATTTTCAGAATGGCATTAAATAAGGATTGCAATAAGTCGAACATTGCAGAACCAGATACACCCAACCAAGTTAGTTTGGTTGTACGAATTGATGATGATTCAGATAACAATTTACAAGCATTATTTGATAGTGTTCTTAAGCCAGGGGACTCAAAACGACCATTACAAGTGCCATTTCGAATGCGAAAATTACCGAATTCATTTTTCACACCGCCGTTAACAGGTTCTAAGTCTCCAACAGTGTCACATTCACGAGCAAATAGCACAGACTCAGCATTTAGTACGGATTCGCAATCGAATGTCTGCAGTGAAAATCAAAATGTGCAACATACTTCAGCAGTGGCAACATCAGGTCTACTTATTAATCATTCAAGAGCTCACAGTAGTCCTGCTTCGTTACAGCAAACTTACGCTGGTTTAAGTGCACAGCCTTCTAATCAGACAACCACAGGCACAATTGCAAAAAATAACTGCAACCCAAATGCAAATCCACAAAGCCAATCCGAAAATAGTATTCAACGTATTCACATGAAGCAAAGGTCATACGATGTAATAAGTCCGATCCAACTTCAAAATGAGCTTGGGGCTTTACCTCCAGGTTGGGAACAGGCAAAAACAAACGACGGACAAATCTATTATCTAAAGTAAGTACGATGAACTCAATTTGTATTTAATAAAAAATTAAAATAAAAAAAATAGGTTAAAACATTGAAAGGGTATTTAACTAAATAATTTTTTCACTTTGCCTGTTTGTACATTCGACTGTAGCCTACACGACTGAACGAATTTACTTCACTACTATATACGTATGTATATACATATACACAATATGAAAACTAGCTATTTCTGGTTTATTCTTCAGGAATTGGTTTTTAAATTCTGAGGTTTACATGACATATGCAAGGATATGACTTACTAAGTTTTAGAACAGCCGTGTCCTTTTGCATATTTAAAAAAAAAAATTGAAGAAAAGAAGAAGTGAAAAATAAAGTGCACAGCTCTGTCTAACTTATAAAAACACTTACAAACTAATCAGTATTGAAAAATAATTAAAAACTTGTAAGTTAAATGTAAAATCCAAAGTATAAAGTAGTTCGTTATAGTGCTCATGATCTTGATAAATTTTAATTTTGACATATAAATTTTGAATGAAATCCTTTCAGCCGTTTATATATACATATGTATGTATGTATGTATGTATGTATGTACATTCATACGTTCTGTATTACACAAATAAGTTGGCACCATACTTTTTCACAAAAAACTTAAGTTGCAAGTTTTATTTGCGCTCGAAGAAAACTACGTTTATATTTTTGTTTTGTGAAGATTCTATAACTATTAAATACTGTTATTTTTACTTGCACCTATACGTATAGGGCAAGTATTGCTTTCGTAAAAAAAATCGAACTCGAGATTTTAATCAAACTTGACATTACTATGATGGAGAAGTTCAAAAAAGTGGGTCCGGCAATTCCGTCTGTCTGTCTGTATATGCGACTGCAGCCTAAACTTCATATCTGGGGTCTGTGGGATAATCCCTAGAGGCGAAATTGGAATTTTCATTCTAACCTCAAAATTAAGGGTAGTTTTATAAAGCTAATTTTTTTTCAAAATTTTTACTTAAAATTGAAAAAAAATTGTTCAAGCAAAGTAATAGGCCTTAAAATTTTCTATAATACTTTCCACGCCCACTTTTTAAGGGCGTTTTTATAAAAACAAAACATTCGAGTAAACTCCTACAATGTTATGACTATTATTCCATCGAAACGTGGAATGCTACTTTACTGGGAAGAGGAAGACTTGGACCTCAATCCTGATAAAATTTTTCACCTATGTATACCATTACGGTGCAAGTACGTACGACACAGTCGTGCACTTTATTTGGATCATAATCTAATGTTATCACGCTATTTATTGTAGAATAACAAAGTTCTCTAACTGCTGAGTAATATGAATTTGTAAAAAATTAAATTATTTTATAATTATATAAGATTTTCTATAATTTGTTTGCCTTTATTTTCCCAACTATAGGTGAAAGTAAATTAAAATCTAATCTTAAAATTATAAAAAACAATTATTTCTTATGGCGCGCGGTTTGAAATTTTTTTTTTGTATAAATTTAGAAAGGTTTTGTAATTACATAAAAAATGCAGAATGCTACTCCTGCCTTATCGGGGTTCAGTATTAATTTTTCTTTCCGCTTCAGAATTTTAACGAGTTAGTAAATGTATTTTGAAGTGCCCATACGTACGATTCTGTATGTGCAATTTGTTTTTTTAATTATACCTCTCTTTCTGTTCTAAGGGCAACGGTATCCCAAATTGAAGTCTATAATTTTAGGTTCATAAGGACGACATTCAGGACGACATTCCGCCCATAAAAAGATTCGGTACTTTCGAAACTACCGTGTTACAGATTGGTATTAACTATAATACTTGAGTCCAAATGAACCCTAATGGTCATTATAAATGCGATCGATAAACAGAAAAGTAAACTGATCGTAAATATGTAGTAGGAATATACGCGAAGTGAAGGCAAAACGAACGTGACGTTTTTAATAATATTTCGTAATTGGTGTAATTTGGACATGCATATGCTATTAGAGGGAAAAAATACATACACATAACACCCAGTCCTATCAAGATATTCAATTGGAACGGTCATTTCCATTTTTTTATGACTTATTTCATAATTAACTTTGTTCGGGAAATTGCGGGAACTATAGCACTTAAAGTTTTCGTGGTAATTTTGTTATAAGTACAAATACGGAGGATAGTTTCCCCCGCCTCTTTATACCAAGCCTAATATCGTCCATTCTTATTATGGCATTTGATGTAGTGGTAATATGCAGATCAGTCTTTGGCCAAATCTGTGTTGTCCCTTTTATGTGTAGATACCCAAGATTGGGACACAAATAGAACTCAAGAATTCTACGATTCTACTGCTATAAGACAGTTGGTATCATAGACAGTGACAACCTAGAACTTCACTGCGAAAATCACATTGCAACTCACTAATTAGGTCATTTGCCTGTACCTATTCTTTTAGATGTTCTAAAATAATTTCCTTAAAAATGTTCATTGCTGAGTTCAGCAAAGTCATGTCTCTGTAATTACTTGGGACCTTAGTACTTGTTTGGCACATCAGCCAGCTCAGTAATGAAATTAAAGGACTCGTTAGTTTTCCAGGAACTCGTTGGTCGCATACGGATAGAAACGATGTTCTTCTTCGTACTTTGCTCAAGTTCCATCGATGTACAACTCTATTAATATTTTGCAATAAAATGCTACGGTCACATACATCGACTTTATCCTGGCGCATAATCCAGTTCGTCGTGCTATAGGTTGGGCTTAGCAATTGTTCAAAATAGTCAGCTAGTACAGGTGCTTCGTTCTGAATACTCCGCAAAATGTCATTGAGTCCTCAAACCGTGACCCATTGACGGTTCGAACGAGTTTCCAAGACCGACGACAATTTTTATTTCCTGTAAGCTCCAGATATTGAGAGTATCTTTTTACTTGCACCTATACCTATAGGGCAAGTATTGTATTCGTGCAAAATTTGGAACTCGAGATTTTAATCAAACTTGACATTACTATAATGGAGAAGTCCAAAAAAGTATGTCCGCCAATGCCGTCTGTCTGTCTGTCTGTCTGTCTGTGCACGAGGCTACAGCCTAAACGAGTGGATGGATTTAGATCAAACTTCATATATAGGGTCTGTTTGATAATCCCTAGAGGCGAAATCGGAATTTTCATTCTAACCTCAAAATTAAGGGTAGTTTACTTGAGGCCGATTTTAGTTAAAATGGATTTTCTCGAAAACGGCTTTTGATTAAACTTCATATTTGAATTAGTCTGGTCAATTGCAATCAGATGATGTATCGTGCTGCTTACCAAAATTGGCAACAATGGTACTTTACTTATAGCCAATTTGGCGAAAAGTAAATTTGCGAGAAAGCGGCTTCAATGATTTAGTTCAAATTTCATATTTGGACTAGTACTTACGACCAAGGTGACTAAAAGCCGATTTGCTTGAAAGTGCCTTAAACGATTTTATTTAGATTTTGACATATGATTAAACATCTCAAATTCTATCAGGAACTGTATCACATTTTTGGCCAAAAGTTAGTATAACGGTATTTTTCGCGAAATCGAGCAGTTGGCGCCAATTTATTCGAAAACGGCTCCAACGATTTTTAATTAAATTTTATATTAGAATAAGCCTTTTCAAACCCTATGAGATGGCATACAACGTTTTTGACCAAAACTTAAAGCCATCTTCATAAAAATACGCTTTTCTCGAAAACTTTTCTCGATCGTTACTGTTTTATTTTCATATCTAGGCTTCTTTTACAAAACTCTATAAGATGGCATACCACGTTTTTGGTTAAAACTGCCTAAAATTCCATTTTCCTTACAACCAGCTTAACAAAAACACGATTTTCATCATATTAATATTAATAGGCAACATGAATTTTATCAAAACTTCTTCCTAGTGAACCGATTTTTAAAATTATATACCATTGCAAAAACTTTCCCCACAGATTCTCCTTATTTCATAGTTTAGGGCCAGATTGATAACAATGGTACTATAGCTTTGCACCATCCCGCCGCAGTGTTGCTGCCAAGGTTTGAGAAAAAACGTACCTAAAGTATCAAAATACGAATTCTGTATAATATTGCCATTGGCAGTGGAACTATGTCGCAGAATCAAAATGTTAGAAATTGTTATAAAGATGCTCTTTTATGGCATCTGTAGTCGAAAGTGAAATTATCAACATAGCCATTTTTAAGAAAACGAAGCATCACATAATCACTTTTGATACGTATCTATTACTTGGCCACACTCTAGAACACAGGTGTTGTCATGGAAACGTTTGTTTTCCTTACGATACAGGTTTTGATTGGTGCGGACGTGCTAATGGATTTGTCTGAAATTCATTTTCATTGGTTAAAAGACAAAGAGAGAAAAAGAAAATATTGTTACATTTTTAGGGACTTACTTTGGGTTTTCGCATATTCACCGGAGTTCAAAGGCAATTGAAGGAAAAGTAACGACGATGCTTAATTTTCAAGCCAATCTGCTTAGAACGATGGTTTACTTATAGTCAACTTACATATGTATGCTTACCTACTTATGTATATATTCGTTTATTTATTTTTACCTCAAATACACACAAGAATTTGAGATATATGTAGGTGCAAGTTTGTACGGCCCAGTCGTGCACTTTATTTACCTTTCCCTGGACATAGTTTTGTTGGCTGCGAAGCTTTACCATTATGTGATAGCAGTGGCGGGCAGTGAAATTTTAAGAGGGGGAAGCTGGAAAAAATTTTAAGTAGATTTTTGTTATGCAAGATTTACCATTGATGTTTATTCGATACCCAGAATTAAGATATGGATTCTAAATCTCCTTTGTTGAATTTTGTCATTTTAAGTAGACAATAAGGTTATTGCATAAAACAAGTGGTTCGAAAGAAGCCGTTCTGGGCAAAGTAAAGTAAAGTAATTTATGGAATTATGGATTACTCGGAGCGCTATTAATTATTCAAAGATTTAGCAGTTGCAATTACTACCTATTTGTACTGTATTCTACGATCCTTCTTAAAGAATGCAGCAAAAATTTGTTTTAAACAAATTTGAGTTATTTGAAATTTTTAGAAGAAGGGGTATTTAATCCAAAAAAGTATTTGCACTTTGAAGGTATTCTACGATCCTTTTTAAAGAATGCAGTAAAAATTTATTTTAAAACATTTGAGTTATTTGAAATTTCAAGAAGAAGGGGTATTTTAATCGATGAAAGTGTCGGGTCTGAGAGTTCTTCTTCTTATGGCAATTTCATGTATGTACATACAGTGGCGACAAAATAAATAGCACACTTTGGTTTCATTTTTTCAAACTTAAAATTTTTGTATTTATCTACAGTAAAAAAAGATACTACTTATGTAATAAAATAAAATTAGGGACAGTTCACTTAAAAAAATAAAAACCTGAAACATTTCATTCATATTTAAAAAAAAAAAGCTAAAAAGTATTCTTCGTTCTAGTTTCTTGGAGTCAAAATAAATAGCACACTTTACGAAATTCATTAAATTTAATAGAACAGTGAAGAAAAGAAAAAAAGTAAATATGGAGATCTCATCAATATTTAGTCGGGTAGTATTTACTTTTATAACTTTAGTACATCGACGGCACATTGATGATACCAGGGCCTTACACCTCTCTCCAACGTATGGCACTCCAAGCACGTAGAATCTCTACACAAAGTTGATCTCAATTTCTGGTCGCCGTTCTGTCTATTGATGTGTTGACATCCCTTCACAAGTTCTCAATTGGATTTAGATCAGGGGACTGAGCTGGCCAACTTAAATCGTAAATTTTCTGGCTCAATAACCACTGCTTTACAGATTTAGCTGTATCCTTCGGGTCATTATCGTGCTAAAATTTCCATATCAGTAGCATTTCCTTCTCAGCATAAGGAAGCGTAACATTGCTCAAAATGTCCTTGTATTTCATTTGCTCCAGAATTCCCTCAATCCGCTAAATCGGACCAACACCACGCGAAGAAAAATACCCCCATACAAGAACGTTGCCTCCACCGTGCTTTACTATTTTTATGGCGTATTTAGGATTGAATTCTTGGTTGATCCCGCGTCTTACATATTGTTTCCCGTCTTATGATGGTCCACATAATATTCTTCCACCAATTTGGATTTTTATTAGCATGGTTACGGGCAAACTGCAAACGACGTGACTTATTCCGATTTTATACCAATGGTTTCTGGCTGCTAATCCGTCCGAACAATATTTTTTCTTGGAGGCGATTTTTATTAGTGCTAACAGAAACATCCACGTTCACCTCCCTTTCAATTTTTACCTTTGTTTTAAGAGCTGACAAAAATGGATCGAGTTTGCTCAAACGAACTATGGTCGAGTCGGTCCTAGAGGTGGTCTTAAGCGACCGATCCTTACGCAGTTTGTTTTGGATCGAGCCCATTTCTTGGTAATGTTGAAGGGTATTAATTACTTTTTTTCGTGACCACTTCAATTTTCACGCTCTGTCCGAATTCGAGCTTTCTTTATTCTTATAGGCAAGAACACACCGTCTGAAATCCTCCGTGGAATGAATTCCTCGTCCCATACTGTTGTTGAAATACCAAATTCTTTAAATCTTTAAATTTCTTGCAAAAGAAACTCTTTATTATTACTTACCTTAATAATATCAAGAATTAGATTTAAAAGTGACAAATTAATTGTAATAAACAAAAGGTGTGCTATTTAAATTGTCCATACAATATCTACCAGCCTTTACAAAATGTTATTTAATTTCAAAAGCCAAGGATGATTTAAGAAGTAACATGTACCGTTAGTTAATAGGGAAGTTACACTTTATATAAACTAAAACTATTTTATGTTTAATCGATTAAGCTGCAGATTTAGACCATAATTATTAGTTACCATGTAACTGTGCTATTTATTTTGTCGCCACTGTATGTATGTACATATATTGTAATAAAACATCCTTCTGTTTTTTTTTTTAAATTAAAAGTTCCCTGCCACTGTTAAAAATACATCCTTTACTGTATTTAACTTTTGGCATCCTAATGCTAAAGAAAATGGAAATATACCTAGACTAGTCTGGGGTATGCGTTTATGAATAAAAAGTCGATATTTTCGAAAAAAATAATTTGGAATCCAAAAAATGACATACTTACTTAGGTGGCGCTCTAGTCCCCTCTCTGAGGTCCCCTTCTACTTGTGTGCGTCTTCCTCTACTGCGTTGTCCCTCCGGTGCTGATTTGCTGACTCTGCGGGCTGACTCTGCGGGCCGGAGCATTGGTGCCCATTCACTCTACATGTACTGCCATCTTAAAGGACAAATGCGCAGTCAATATCGCTGTACAGCGCGTATAGCTCATCTCCTCCTCTAAAATCCGTCACCGCAAACGGGACCAACAATTTTACTAACGGCTTCAATGTTTCTTCCAAGTGCGTAGCAAAAAGCAAGGATTTTTAATTTAGGTCAATGACTTATTGCTTTTAAATTCCCGAATATTGTCCGGGAGGATAAATTTCATGCTGGGGTGCACGAGGTATTTGCCATTTTTCTTTTCTCCAGTTCAATGATTTTTCTGTGTGTGTGTTTCTATGCCGCTCTATGTACTGTTTCTACGAAATGAACGATTTCGTCCTCCAGTCCAAAAGGTGTTTTAAGTGATAAATTCAAGACGATATTTGTTTCGCAATCATTTCTAAACCCCTTCAAGTTTGTTGTATTGCAAAGTGACTTGGAGGTTCTTCTTTTCAATACTACACCAAGTAATAAAATTACCGGTTAGTGGTCACAAGAGAAATCAAAACTTTCTTCAACTCTAATAAATTATTCATAAATGCTTTTTGTAACAAAAATAAGTGATTAAGTCGGTTTTCCTTTCGAAGAAAAACAACAACCGTATTCATTTGCCACTTCGTAGATAATGTTTCCTTTCCTTGAATCTCGGAAGGTGTGATTCGCGTTGATATTTCTACCAATCTACCTGTGAATATTGAGATAAGGAAACCGTGTGCTTAATACAGTTACATTTCGCTCCGGCGCGAATTCAATAAGTCTAAGTTCGTTTCCGCACGTGGACTGATTTAGGGTACTTAAACTAGGATGGGTCAACTGCAAAATCGAAGAATATATTCGCAATCCAATGAGGTAAATGATGCATCATATGCCACAAGTTGGGTCATACCAAAAATCGTTGCACTAACGCAGTGGTAAGCTAAGATTGTTGCTTTCCTCCAGCACATGAAAAATGTACACGTGTTAATTGGGTTAACTGCGATGCAGAAAACCACACTCCTTACGAATCTACCTGTCCAAGTTTTCTTCGCCATAAGGCAGTCAATAAAATCAAAATAGACAGTCGTCAAATATGCGAAGCCTGGCAAATTTTAACGAAAACCATACCTTATACCAGTTACCCGCTTCAAGAAAACATTTCGCAAAATCTACCGTAGCCGAAATTATAAAGAGGAGACACCTCGTAGTCAATAAAACTACAAAACCGAATTCTTGTTTGATCCTTTAGAGAATACACGTGTTTTAAATTGCTCTTAATATAATTGGTCAAAATGTAAAATCGCTTTCTCAAGCGATGTTTTTTTCAATCAGCTGCTGCTACCTCCACTGCTGATAATGTAAAGAATATCATTACTGGTGTTGCTATAAAACATCCGTGGAGAAAGCAATTACTCCCTCTGTAAATAATTCTGTCATATTAATTCCTTCTCAAACAGAGCCGGATATTTCGCCAAGTTATGCTGTCGGTGATGTAATTATGTTAAATTCAAACAGAAGGTCAAGTAACCGACCTAATGTAATTGTTAGTATCAGTGAGCAGTACGAGGCGTTAAGTTGTTATCCAAATACCACAACGGATGACATATGCACCTATGTATATTACCTCGAAATTTCATTCTGATTCTTCTTTTTTTTCTTGCTGCATGCTTCAACAAGAAACACGCAAAATATACAGTATTTGAATTTTAAAGTTGGAATTTAAACTGAGTATATTAGGACTGTATTTTTAGTGCTGATTTTTGGCATACTGAAGTTAATATTCGCCGTTTTGCATACGTTCCAAAAAGCGAGATCCTGCAAAACACTGTACCAAAAATTTAGTCAATGGCCAAGATTGCAGTCATGTTTTTACACTTACAATTTACTATTCAATGGAAGTGGGATAAGAACTAAAGTTGGTAAACTTTATTATGCCACTAGTCACAATGATTAAAAAATTAATACTTGGCGCAACAGGTCGATGGGACCCAGGGCCTAGCTTCTCACAGCCATTCGTGTTGTGCGTGTTATATTCTTTACACGAATGAAGGGGGTCTACTGTTTAAAGTCGTATCGGAAGGGCAATTTGGTATTTGAGAAGCTTTCTCAGGACAGTTGTACTCTCGGATGTTTGTCAGACGCTCGATAGAGATGGGGTCGTGAAAAACTTTTAGGTGTTCCCGACTGGGATTCAAACATCGAACCCCTTGCTCTATAGTCCAACGCACTCACCACTGAGCCACAGCGCCCACAATGATTATGATGTCATTAATATTACGGAAAGTGGCTTTTTATTAACTAAACTATTAGACAGTAGTAACTTGATCATTGCCATTCAGTAGAAGATCTTGGAGATGGATTGATAGTTGCGTTCCTATCTTTCATGTAAGGAAATGTCTATTTTGAATGTAGAACAAATTTGCCTTCCTATTGAAAATGATAAAAATACCATATATTTTATAGTTAGTTATATACCACCCAAAAATGGATTAGATATCTACCTTAAATATATTGAATTGTGATTTACCAATTTAAATGGTATCACATATTAAAGAATAGAGTTTTATCTGCAATGCGATCGACCAGATTTTTGAATTTGGTTTTTGAAAATTTCGCAGTCAACCTTTCGCTTTTTCGCACAAAAATCTGTTTCCCATTTTACTATAAGAAAACGTCTACACTACACTTCTACATCTACATTAATAACAACTTCTTCCAAAACAGCGGTTTGATAAACCTTCGCTGAAGTCTTGACTCCTTTTTCGCTAAAACGGAGGTTGGTTATGCCATCGTAGCTCACACCCCACCATACCATCACATTTGGGGAGTAGTGGCCTCTTTAAACCCTTGCTAAAAATGTTCGTCCGCGCTTCGTCCGACAACTTTCCGATGAATGAGGTCCGTAATTCAAGTGGTGATTAGTCTCAAGTCGTGCTTTAAGGCAAATGTCGGCCATTTTGAATGATGTTTTCCTTGACTTATAGTTACTGATCTAACAAATAAAACGTATTAATTTGTTTTTAAAAATATCAATGCGTTTTCATTTGGCATAAGTTTTTCTTTAAATCAATATTTATGACTAGACTAGGTACGTTATATGTATGTACCTAAGTTGCAATTCAATACTAAACACTGTTGTAGTCAATACCGTGATAATGTACATATGTAATGTAATGAATTGATTTTTTATTCATTCCGTCCGTTGTTTTTTTTACAAAAAGGAAAACCAATTCGCAGAAGCATGCAGACTCCAATTCCAATAGAGAAAACGATTGAGCCATGTCCGTTCGTCCGCCCATCCGTTTGTTCATCTGTATATCACCAGTTTTAGGACCTTAAATTTTGAGCAGTACAAGTGAAAAAAATTTTGAAATCCACCCAATGCCACTCTTCTTTTTTCATAACCTCACTATTTTGTATGAAATCGGGAAAAAATACTAAGACAAAATAATTAGATATTCGAATTCTCTACAACTCATCTATACATTAATTGTAGCCACGCCAACTTTTTGGGGGCGTTTTCACCAAAAAACCGATATTGATGAAATTTTGCATGAAACATCAACAGACATTCGAGGATATCGTTATAATTTGTAAAAAAAATTGTGTGCGTAGGAGGTACAAAATAGAGAGGATATGGTATTATAAGATCCGTTCCAGACGGATTGTAACTTGTAGAGAAAACGATTGAACCATGTCGGTCCGTAGTTTTCATGCTTTATAGTTGCAAGATGACATACCACGTTTTTGACCATACTACTTAGAACGCTGCGTTACTTATAGCCAAGTTATGTAAAGATCTGTGTACATGCATATGAACACATATATTCTTTTCGTTTTTACATCAAATACACACAAGACGTTTAGATATAGGTGCAAGTTTGTACGACCCAGTCGTGCACTTTATTTTTTTTCCAGAACCTCTCACAGATCTAGAAGATGCTTGTCGAAACAAGTCCAGCTTCTTCGTACACATTCATTCATTCTCACACACACTCTCTCAGGAGGTGAATTCTGTCGGTCGTTTGTCAGTATATGTGAAGTCTAGTCGTGCTATTATTGCGTCAAAATTTAGGACTGTGCCGTGATTTGTGAGTGTATCAGTGTAAAACTTATTTTATTTTTAAGTATGCCTAATTCAGTAAAATGTTTTGTGTTACCTATTTTATATATCGAGATTGGCAGTCTCGGCGTTTTGACGCCAACTGAGGTATGCGGTGTGTGCCATTAAATTCGGAAAGAGATTTAATTAAGTTTGATAGTCCTAGAGAAGTTAATTGTGATTATAAACTACTAGTTTTTCAACTACGGTATTAGTCATGAAGCCACTTACTTAGGGAACGATTTGTGGAAGTCATTTTTGAGTCTGAATCTACTGTATCTAAAAACGCACGAAATGATATAGAAAGTATATTCTGCTTTATTTGATTATTATGATTATTATGACCGGAGGATGCACTATAAGTTATATAGTAATATACTTTATTTTTCTAGTTTACCTTAAATGTGGGCATCTTTATTTAAAATTAAACTTAAACTATGATTTAATTAAACCTAAAGGTACGAGTTATTGCTTGGAACTGCCATCTATTTCATGTGGTTAGTGGCTTTTATATTGTTAGGCCCGTATAAGGGCATACATTCGTGGGCTTGGTTTGAGTGTCTTATCTTATCTCCATTTAAGGGCATAAATCGCGTTGGGCATCGGTGGGTCGCGTTGGGTTTCTTATTTTATGTCCGGCTTTGGTTCTTAATATAGCATCATGATGAATGGCGTTCATTCCAATATTCGCGTCTGGTAAGATTATATCACCGGATGTAGGTTTTCTCAAAGTAATTAGTAGTAGGATGAATCTCGAAGTGCTTTTAAACATTCATTTGCGGAAGATAACAAATGGACGCAATGTTGAAATATTAGTTTTTCTTTTAACGCTTAGTCGTTGCATTCAATACAGTCTTTGATGATCAAGGAGGATCCGCCTCTAATTCCAGAAGGATGGCATGTGTTTTGTACAAAATCCTCTTATTTGAATTTGAGATTCCTTTGATGGATTTCAGATGTCAATGTTATCCCTCCGCACAAATACCTCTGGTTCTATGATTTTTAGTTGGAAGCCGTTTGTGTTCCATTTTCTTAGGAATGGTTTCAGTGGTTAGTGCGTTTAACTATGGAGCAAGGGGTTCGAGATTGGAATCGTAGCCAAAACAAGACATGAATCGCTATACTCCTAAATAACGCGGAGTAAGTGTTGCAAACCAAAGTTGTTCATTGATAAAAAAAATTAACATCGGGTGTCTACTTTTGCGCCACCTTGTATACCTACCATCAATATTCAAGGTGGATTTAAGGGCAGACATAAACGCTTTACAGGCAGCTACATCATGGTTTGGCTATTCCAATGGCAAAAATTTCGGTAAATGGTTACGAAAGGTATATTTCCTCCCGATATTGATACAATTTTAGTATAGGGTAGAGAGCATTTTGTATACATACATATGCAGGGTCATTCATTTCGTGATTTCAAGTTGGTAGCGCTGGCATTTGACATCTGCCAAATTCAGCTGTCATTTGAAGTGTCATAATATTAGTTGAATGTTTGCTTAACAATAATGGATCGCTTAGCAATCGAACAACGAGTTAAAATTATTAAAACTTACTACAAAATGGTGATTCAAACGTAGCCACTTTTCGCGCATTACGCGATGATTATGGTCGTCATAATCGACCGACTACGCAATCAATCGGTAAAATTGTGAAGAAGAGAGTGGAAGCGTTACTGATGTCATAAGGCCTGTGCATCATCGTAATGCACGTTAAGTCGAAAATATTGCTCCTATAAGTGCAAGAGTTGCTGATGATCCGATTTCCCGGCGTTCGCAGCAGTTGAACGTGTCGTACACCTCACTATTACGTATTTTGCATTTGGATTTGCATCTCCATCCTTATAAAGTTCAATTTACGTAACAATTGAAGCTTGGTGACCATTCACAATGCCCTAGATACGTTTCTTGGGTATTGGAATAACAGACAATAAACACCAATTTTTAGAACATTTTAATTTTTGAGGCAAAAACAAAATTGCCGCATGTGGGTTCAGAAAACCCACAAGTGATCGAAGAGGTGCCGTTGCATCCAGACAAATTGACTGCTTGGTATGCTCTATAGTCAAAAGGTGTCATTGGTCCGTTTTTCTTCGAAGATGCCAATGGGCGAACGGTTTCAGTCAATTTGGAGCGATATGGTCGAATGATAAATGATTTTGGACGATATGTGGTTCCAGATATGGCAAGAAGCCACACAACACGACCAATTATGGCTTTATTGCGTGAGAAGTTTCCTGGTCGCGTAATTTCACGTTTTGGCGACGTTAATTGGCCACCAAGATCATGTTATTTGACACCGTTAGATTTTTTTCTGTGGGGCTAGGCAAAAGACCGTGTTTATGCGAACAATCCCCGAACTCTCGACGCATTAAAAACCAACATTTCTCAAGTTACGGCCAAGATACCGCCCGAAATGTGCGAAAAAGTGGCATGCTGCGAATCGTCCCGAGGAGTCCAATCTTTATAATGAATTAAAATTTTCATCAAAAATGTATTGTTGTGTTTTATTTAGCTTTACTTTGGATTTTTCAAGCAATTATTCACATTAAGGGAGCGACTACATAACAAATACCGCTTAGCATATCACACCAGTCGGCGGAACAAATACAAGTTCGCATGCGGGATTCAAGTTAAATCGTTAAACTCAAAGCAAGAATGGAGTGCCCAGAAAAAACCCTAAGAGGAGAGTGCGAAAAAAAAAACTGAAGAGCATCAACTCAGAAACCGACATCGCGTTGTTGTGCCCCGAAGAACATGGAAGAAGAAGAAGAAGAGAAAGAAGAGTTGCTGCTGCTGAGAAGGCGAGTAGGCAGAGTAGATGAAGGAGTGAGAATAATCAAACATTCTGTTTAAAATTGTATAGTTACCACTGCATTTCTTTTCTTTATATTTGTTATCTGGCGTTTTTGAATCTAAAGCAACGGTATTTAACCCGTTATATAAATAAAATTAAGTATTTAAATATCTTGTATAAGGTAAGCAAATATAGACGTGGATGAAATATTGAGGTTGACGGACGGAGTTAGGGAACAACTAACGGAACAGAATTTACCGACAATCGCACTGAAACGCATACTGCAGGTTACTACTACGGTTTATCCCGCGACGAAAATATAAGGGGTCCGAGGGCGGTGTTTGGAACAAGATTGTTGTTGGTGAAGGCAAGAGTGCCGTTCAAGTGAAACAATATTCAAAGGACTGAAGTGTTATTGTTATAGGTAGGAGTGCCGTTGAAGCGGAAGGGAAGATCGAAGTGGACAAATGTGTCGTTGAGACAGGCCAAGGTGTAGGCTCCGATATAAGTGGCCCAAATGGCGTTGAAGCAGACGGAGGTCGTAGAGCAGCAGGAAGCTGCGAAGTAGGTAACAAGGTGAAGGAGTTAGCCGAGGATTAAAATAAAATAAAATAAACGTTGAAATACATACATAAAGATGGTTTTGACTGATGAAGTCCCGGTTTTCCAGAGACCAAGACTAATGTGGTTCGCAGATCAGAAAATAGTACGAGAACAAATTAGAAGATGGCTAGCGGAAAAAATTGTGCAACCAAGTACGTCTGAGTACGGGTCGCCGATCGTGCTGGTGTCCAAAAAGGACGATGTTTTAGAGCGGCTGCAAAGTGCAAAAGTATTCACGACTTTGGACCTAGAGAATTGTTTTTCCATTCCGGTAGAGATAAATCTCGGAAGTACACCTCATTCGTGACGCAAAAAGGGCAATTTGAATTCTTATAGTGCCATTTGGAATTTCGAACTCGCCCGCTGTGTTTGAAAGGTATATCTTTGCAGTGGTACGAGAGTTACTACAGACAGGAGTAGTTGTGGTCTATATAGATAATTTGATAATTCCATCAAAAGACAAATAAGAGAACATTAAGAAGCTGGAATTTAAAAGTAGTTTTGAAGGTAGGCGCAGAGCATAGGTTACGGATAAAGTGGAAGAAATGCCAGTTTGTAAAAAGAAAGGTAGAGTACCTCGGATATGTTATAAAGAGCAATAACATACGCCCATCGTTGGAGAAGTCGAAAGCAGAAGACCATTTTCCAGTTCCCACTAACAAGAAAGCGCTTCAAAACATTCATGGAAGGATTTGAAGTCATCGCCAAGTCTTTGTCAGATCTGCTGGGTAAGAATGCCGGCTTCAAGTGGGAAACAGACCAACAGGTTGCTTAAGGCGCGGTGGTTTCAGCGTCCGTCATAAAGCTGCTTGATCCAAAAGCATCAACTGATATTCGCACAGACGTTAGTAAATTTGCAGACTTGCTGCAAAAGGACCCAGAAGACCATCGAGTCCACCCAGTGCAGTACATAAGTCGAAAGACCACCGCGGTCGACGTGAAGTATTATTCTTATGAGTTGGAAGTGTTGGCGATCATTGAGCTTTTAAAGAAGTGGAGAGTGTACGTGCTAGGGAGCAACTTCAAGATTATAACGGAATGCAATGCCTTTGGTTTGACGATGAGTAAACATGATGTTCGACTAGGGGTATCCCGGTGGGCAATGTTCTTGTAGGATTTTGAATTCGTTATAGAGCATAGATCAGGGTCGAAGATGAATCACGTTGACGCCTTGAGCAGAGTGTCTTGCCTTATGATCGAAGATTCACTTAGTCATTGTTTAAAAGAGTCCCAGCTGAAAGACGAGTGCGGTGCGGAAGATTCTTAAAAAGGATTAGTATGAGGATTTCTTTATGAAGTCAGGAGTTTTATTTAAGGATCCAGTTAACGAGTTGATAGTTTTGCCTACGGCAATCAAAAGGTGTAAGCTTGTGCCCTGAGTACAGCACCTGATAAACAACGTACCATCGAGGAGCACGCAATTCAGCTGTTTTAGAATACTCAAGGACTTGAAGATGAGACTTCTTGATTATCCAGAGCTTCGCGAATGGGTTGAGGACGCAGTAATTCAAGAGTTGGACGCAGAGGGTAAGGGCGACAAACTACATAGCGTACGCATTAACAGTGTACATAAGCAAGTATCGCTAACGCTAACAAACGGACGATAAAATCCTACGATACGAGAACAAAGAACGAACGACACAAAAGCGACAGTACATAACAAATACCGCTCAGCATATAAGACCAGGCGGCGACACAAACACACACACAACGGGATCTAGAAATGGTTCGAGCAGGCAGGTAAACTTTCCGATGTATAAGTTTACGATCATATGCAGTGGTGGCCAGACCAAAGTAGCGAAATAAAGTGTGTAAATCAGAATTGTTGTTATTAAAATAGATTGTTTTATTTAAAGGTTTGCGAGACGTGAATCCCACGTGCATACATATGTATATCATGGTGTAGGAAATAGCTTTTTCATCCCTTTTCTATGTCCTTAGAAAAATGTGCTCCACACAAATACTAAAATTTTTATCAAAATCGGAGGGGAGTGCCCTTTTGGAAACATTTACCAAAATGTATTCTTAACACCAAAAAAGTGCAACATACATAGTACATCAGCAAAATATGTATGTATGTTGAAGAGCCAATTAATACTCTTGAATTTGTGATTGCATTTCAATGTACATAACTCCCCGATCAGTGCGGGGATCACCCATGGAACACATATGTATGTACAACATCTGAGTTTCGTAAAGACTGCACCACAAAAATCTACCTAATCTCTCTAATTATTGTTGTTTACGACATTTTAGGCTAACTGTTAGACGTAAGTCAAAATCTTCCGTTCTCGTTGTGTCTCTACTTGATTGATACATAAGTTTCAAATAACTACACTGCCGTGTAATGTGGTTGCGCTTGCCCTTCGTTACAAGGGCATCCAATTGATGTCCAATACTAAAAACTTGCGTTAAATTGCTACATTGATTTTCGAAAAAGTTTTTGAGGCCTTTTTCCCTACAAGTCTCAGTATGTAAGACGGGATGATGTAAGACCTTTCCTGAACAATTAGTTGGCCTTCCCTTTACCTGGGATACCTTCGTGTCGAGTGCAACCTTGTGCTTTGTTCAAGAACCTTCAGCTTTTAAGAGAGCTGCTAAGTAAATGGTCTTGCTGGCGGACTAACACCATACAATATAATCATAAATCAGAATATGTCTTACTACAGCCGTATACAACAATAAGATCATTTTAAGGTTGTTGGAAGGATTGACGTATTCGTTTGGTTAGGTAAGGTTAGGTACCTGGGTAGCCACTAGAAAAAATTATCACATTATTATCACCCATTGTGATACCCATAGGGGAAAAGTCCCTTGCCCATTGGTAAGCTCTAGTTCTAATTTGTATCTTGTGGATCACCAAACCGTCCTGTGGATTTGATGAATTTAAAGTTTTTACTAATTGGTCTATTTGATAATTCTTCAAGATCACAGAACAAGTGTCGCCCTAGAAATTTAAATCTAAGGTGGATAAGCCCAGGGCAGTGACAGAGAAAGTGGGTTGTATCCTCATTGCCTTCCTCGTCTCCACAGACCCGACATAAATATTTATCAGTGAGTCTTAGCTGGTGGTAGCGAAGATAATTGCTATCAGGACAGAGAGGGATTTCCTGTCCTTTTCCATAATTCGGTCGGTCCTATTCTTGTTAAAGTAAGGTCCTAGGCTGCTAGTAATGACACAGATGTCCAGAGAGGACCATCTACTATTGGGCTCTCTACTGGCCCTAATCCATGCCTCTTGCAAGGCGGGACGAACATCGAGATGTCTACCTATTGCGATGTAGATTCAGAACCTCTTCTTGCCAATTCTTCTGCTTTCTTATTTCCTGGTATACCTTCGTGTCCAGGATCCCAGCAGAGGGCAACCTTGTGCTATGTTCCAAGAACCTTAAGCTCTTCACGACAGTACTTTACAAGCTTTTATTTTATTTCAATAGCATTAATCGCTTTTATTGCCGCTTGGCTGTCCATGAAAAAGGTGATACCTTCGGTGGTATTGCCTTTATCGCAGTCTCATTGTCACTGCTTAGATCTCCGCTTGGAAAGCACTGCTATGGCTCGAGAGGCGGACTGAATTAGATATGCCCAGCGGTTCAGAAAAAATGCCAGACCCTACGCCTACTATATACATCTTAGATGCATCTGTAAAGATAGAGATGGCACGGGTGTTGGCAGTTTCCCTGCATGGAAACGAGCTTGTAAATGGTCTATGGAAATCTAGGTACGGAGTAAGGTAATCCGTAGTATAAACCTTTCCTAGATATTTCTCCAGGATCATGGAATGGCCTGTTACATTATGTCTCGAATTTTTCCAAACAATCTACTACACGTATAGAAAGCTATAGTTGCTTTTTTAATTCTTTCATTGATATTAGGTCTCCAGTTCAGTTTTTTATCAAGAACGAGTCCCAGGTATCTTCCCCTATCCGAGATTTTAAAGGGTGTAATGTGAACTCAGGAATTTTCTTTCTGTTGGTAAATAATACCAGTTCGGTCTTATGGGGATTGATCGCTAGTTCACATTTCTCAGCCCAGGTAACTATGATCCTAAGCGCATTCTCTAATAGTTCACTAAGGGTAGGTAGAAATCTACCTGTTGCCAGCAATACCATGTCATTCGCATATGCAATGGTCTTAACACCACTGTACCTGAGCTGTAGCAGCACATAATTTAGTACAGTGACCCAAAGTAGTGGGGAGATTACTCTGCCTTGAGCGGTACCTCTGGAGATGAATGCTTCCATCTTTGTACCCTCGTGTTCTGTGATAATATATCTTTCCTCAAGAATTTCCACAATCCAGTTAGTAAGTATGAACACCACCATGACCATGTTCTTGAGATATGTCTATGTTTAAGACTACTGATAAATAATTCTTTGAGTACCGGAAACACCCGGGCTTGTGATGCTCTAAACCATGATCGATATGATCCCGTCCAGCCCTGGCGATTTGTAAGGTGATAATGATATTATTGCACACTCAATTCTCTTTCGTTGAGTTAAAGAACGGTTCCAGTTAGAGAAATATGAGCTGGCGACGACACAGCTGTTGCTAGAATCTAGAAAAAGCATCGTCATAAGGACAAGGCATGGATCAAGGAGAGATATTGCATTGTTAGTTTAGATTTGATTTTGTGTACGTTCGAACCTTATTTGATGTATATTATTGGTTTGTGGTATTGGGGTTTAGGTTCGAAGTGAGAGATCATTATGAATTTGATTAGTAATTTGGATGCCTCTAACATGGACATTTTCTAATTGTATTTATTTTTAAAACTTCTTTCGTTTTTAAGAAATTTTCGCAGGATTTTGGGGAGGTTCTTCGGAACAGAGACAGAATTAGTGGGTTGAGTACTGGAAGATTGCACCTTTCGCACTGATACTTTTTGACAGCGTATGGGGTTTTCTTTTAATTAAAACACTTCTATTATTGCTTGGGATTTCATTTTATTAACGATTTCGTTTACAAGTTATGGTGTATATACAGTAATTTTGATCGGGTAAACGTTAGATAAGGTATTTTTTTGTTAAATTTGACTTAGATTAGCATTTCTTATCACAATACCATCTATTTGCTTGCACGTATATGGAGGAGATAGTAAGAAAATAAAATGGCCATCGAAATAGCGGGAAAAATACGGATGAAAACAATCAATAAGGACATCAAGAAGCGAAAAGATGCCTTAGTCTAGGATTGCGACTGTGTACATGCATACTTATACATACATACAAAAATATACATATGTATATACATATATGATTTCGTTTAGTCATAATTTCAGTGAATTTATCCGTCGACTATTCACGTTGTATTTATATTTTCCATTACAAATGGAAGAAAGGATCGACAGAATTGAGAGGCTTTGTTAATATGTGTTGAAACTCAGGTCTTGGTTTACATATTTAATTTTTTGTTGGTTTTTACTTTTAATTTATTTTTCTAACTTTTTTACTTATGATATTTAAATTTTTTATTATATTATTTATTTCTTTTATTATGCATGATATTTTGTTATTTAATTGATTTTTATTTGGGTTCTAGTCATATTACTAAAACAACTCAATGGGAGGATCCCAGAGTTCCAATACAACGGCAGCAGCAACTCATTCATAGATCTGGTAACTATTATTTTAATTTATCTCTACTTGTTTTTTTTTTTGTTTTTTAAGTTTTTATTTTCAAATTTCGGGATGGGTTAGGATATGCATACATACATACATACATGATCTTTCTTCCTTAATGTGTGAGTACATCAACATTATATTTACTTTCAGTTAATCCACGAAGCGTGAGTAAGGATTCTGCGGCCTCTACGGATTCTCTTGGTTCACTTCCAGAAGGTTGGGAACAAGCACTTACAGAATCTGGTGATGTTTATTTTATTAATCATATCAATCGCACAACATCTTGGAATGATCCACGCATACGTACGTTTTCTAATATATAAAAATATTTCGTACAATAATTTGCAAAAGTCTGCTAAAACTGAAAAAAAGTCTAAAAACCACAGTTTATTTTGACTAGGTATTTGATTCACTCTAGAATTACCTTTCAAAACTTAACGTTTTGCTAGGAAAAAAACAATCAGTGAATGTCTTCAAAAATGACAAACAAACTAGTCGAATTCTGTCGAATTAATCTCGTACTATCATTTAATAAAATTAAGCTATGTACGGTATATTCATATGTATGTAGGTCGATTAATTAACACTCCAAAGTAAAAAAATATATTTCACATACATGTTTTTTCATATCATTTCTTAAAATTTTCACACATCTTATGTCACTCGACGTCATCTAGTTGTTAGCTTTATGTACATTTTGAATTTTTTAAAACTTTCCCCTCGACCTCGATTTGACAAAACTTTTTATTTTTGCTCTAAAGGGCAGGATTTTACTTGCACGTACTACATATGTATGTAGGTACACCTATAGGGCAAGTATTGGTTGCGTGAAAAATTTCGAACTCGAGATTTCAATCAAACTTGTCATTACTATGATGAGAAGTCCAAAAAAGTGTCTATCTCTAGTCTGTGGGCAAAATCGGAATTTTCATTTCAAACTCAAAATTAAGGGTATTTTACTTTCAATAAAAGTGAATTTTCTCGAAAACGACTCTTACGATTTTGATAAAATTTGACATTTGGGCAAATTATAGTATATGCTATAAGATGGTACACCACATTTTGCGCAAATAATACGAATAACGGTAATATTGAAAATGGGTAATTTCTCGAGGAATATAAGAAATTTTCAAAAATTTGTCGTAAAAAATGTTGATACAGCCGCAGACTATGATGTAGAAGTCCAAAAAAGTGGGTCCGGCAATTCCTTCTGTCTGTCTGTATGAGCGACTGCAGTCTAAACGGCTATACGGATTTGCTTCAAACTTCTGTGGTTTGTGGGTACACACTTCGAAGCGAAATCGGAATTTTCATACTAACCTAAAATTAAGGGTAGATAACTTAAGGCCGATTTCAGTTACAATGGATTTTCTCGAAAATAGCTTTAACGATTTCGATAAAATTTGATATTTGGGTTAGTTTGGGTATATGCTATGAGTTTTTTGGTTGTTGGGCTAAAAATAATATTTCTAAGTTATAAGACAAATAAAGATAATGGCGTACCAAATTTTGAAATTGCCACGTCCACTTTTATAAAACTTAATTTTTTTATTATTTTTACTAGAAATTAAGAAAAAATTATTTAAGAAAAGTAATAGGCCTTAAAATTCTCTATAATTAAACCAAACACCTTACGTTCTTCTTTGGAATGAAAGCAATTTTGAAAGATGAGGAACGCTGAAATTGAAAACATAAGCGATCGTTGAAGTGGGTAGACTAAGTTTCATACACAGTTTATAACATAGAGAAATAATCGAAATAGACCCGATGGAAAACGATTGATTCATCCGTTTGGTATCTGGGCTTTTGAGAAATATATAGATAAAATATTTATGTAGATATTTGAATTTTCTAAATTCCATCCATACCTCAATTTTAAACAGCCTACTTTTGAAACATCAAGAAACATTCGAAAATATTCTAATTTGACAAAAAAAAAATGCTGTGCGGCTACGCTTACTTCGTAAGGGCTGCATAAGGAAGAGGATGGGGTATCATACGATCCGTTCCAGGCGGATTGTAGCTTTTTTTATATGTTTTGGATTAAGCTTAAGTCTGCTCTCCTCTCACAACCATGCAGTCGTTGTATTGTGCTTATATGACCAACGTTCAGTCACTAAACTAAATTTACAAATCGAAATGGTGTATAAAAGAAAAAATCTTTTAACAATAAAAAACCACAAATTTATTTAATAGTTTTTTCAACATTAAAAAATTAATGTAATTAACACTCTATTAATGCTTATGGACAATTAAAATAAAATTTAAAAAAAACATGGGAAATATTTTATTTGTACGTACTAATATATACATACATACATACATACATACATACATATAATATAATATAGAATATCATATATATTAATTTTTTCGCCGAATAATTTTATTCCATTTAACACACATTGCATGTGTAACATAATATCTGATAAAAGCATTTTCTATCTTTGATCTGCTAGATTCATGTGTGACATTTTGTTCTGAGCGACAAAGAATTCTCATTTGGTCTGCATAAATTTTCCAATCTAGTTATTCTTCCAAAAGGAATCTTACTTAAGGCCGATTTTAGTAAAAATGGATTTTCTGGAAAACGGCTCCAAAGATTTCGATAAAATTTAATATTTGGTTTAGTTTAGATATATGTATGTATGTATGTATGATACCATATTTTTTGTGGAAATATGTATGTACGTTTATTTTAAGGATATATTAAGTTTAATACATAGTTTGTAACATAGAGAAATTCTTGATTCTTGATCATCTTCAAAAGAGAAAACGATTGAGCCATGTCTGTCCATCCGTATGTGACCAGTTTTTGGGCCTTTCTTTTTGAGCTAGGAGGATGAAATTTCATATTTAAGCCATAGGTGCTTACCTACCGTATGAGGGCCGTGTACCAGATTACCTTCCCTCTCGCATCGAGTTAGCTGCTATATAACAGTCTCTTTGTGAGGACAAAAGCAGCTCTGGCTTTGGCCATCTATGTGTTTGTTAAAATATAGATACTAATCTAGCCAGATCCCAAGGTACCTAAAAAAAAGTCGTCTGCGTATGCAATAGTATGGTGAAGAGAACCTATGAGATCGCTAGTGTAAATGTTAAACAGGATAGCGAATAAACCGCACCCTGTTGCAGACCGTTTTTAATTTGAAACGTACCAGCATAAGTCACTTTGCCATTTTTCATAACAACGAGTCTACGGATAATGTACGATAGTTTTTTGCTGATACCCAACCTGCTCAACTTGTAAAAGAGTCCCTCTAACCATATGGTATTGAAGCCCTTCTCCAAGTCAACCGCCCGCAGGCACTCGCACATTGATTCTTGCTTTTATTAAATTGGACATCCGACACCAGTTTAGACGCGACATGTAGGGTATCATGCCCCGCATTAATCGAATTGGTTATCCGGAATTATATGTTTGCCCACAACCCACTTATTCAGGGCTCTATGGATGACTTTTTCGAATACCTTGCGGATGTTCCGAATAATGTGCATTATCCAACGCATTGTTAAACAGGGTGGTGTACATGTCCACCGCTTCTAGAGGAACAACGTTGAGCACAACGTTCGGAATTCCGTCGATTCCCATGGATTTCTTACTTCTCAGTGAGACGAAGATCGCTTAGAGTTCTACCTTCGATGTGAACGGGTGATGAACTTATTGGCGATGGCATTGTTTGCCATGTTCTCTTCATTGAACACGGTAAAACCAGTGTTCTTAGATCGCCATTCCTGCATTTCATTTTGAAGGTTGAAGTGCACAAGGACGCGATTTTCCAGCTCATGGTTCGGGTGATCGCTATCATTCACCTTGTACACTTCCTGGAATGTCGCTCCTATAGTCTTTACTGCCGATCTTCTATCACGAAGAAGCCGTCATCCTCGACAGCGTTATCTGTATACATATATCCCTGGTGTTATTAGTACTCATTTGTTGTTCTTTGATCGGGGTATTTTAAGACACGGAAGGTCGGTCACATTGCAGATTCATTAATATGTGATACCTACCATTTAAATCGGTTCAAAATTCGCTGAATGGCATGGGAACCCGATTGCTCATTTTTCGGTTTTTGGGTAGAGGCCTGATAACGCTAAACTCATTTGGAAATTTCGCACAATTCTTTCAAGTATGATATTAAAAATAAAGTGCACGACTGGGTCGTACGTACTTGCACCGTAATGCTATAAGTGTATAGTTTTATCAGGATTAAAGTCCAAGTCTTGCTCTTACCAGTAAAGAAGGCGTGTCATTCCGCGTTTCGATGGAATAATATAATAGTCATAACATTGTAGGAGTTTACTCAATGTTTTGTTTTTAAAAAAACACATTTAAAAAGTGGGCGTGGCCAGATAAGATGTTTGAGTGAATTATAGAAAATTTTAACTCCTATTATTTTGCTTAAATAGTTTTTTCTCATTTTCTAGTAAAAATTTTTAAAAAAAAGTTTTATAAAAGTGGGCGTGGCAATTCCAAAATTTGGTACGCCGTTATTTTGCACTTGTCTTATAACCTAGAAATATTAATTTTTAGCCCAATCGCCGAACAAATACCTGAGAAATAGCTGATTTTTAATATTACCGGTATTCGAATTTTTCGTGAAAAACGTGGTATGACACCTCATAGCATATGCCCAAACTAACCCACACATCAAATTTTATCGAAATCGTTAGAGCCGTTTTCGAGAAAATGCATTTTAACTGAAATCGGCCTTAAGTAAACTACCCTTAATTTTGAGGTAAGAATGAAAATTCAAATTTCACCTCTAGGGAATATCCCACAGACCCTATATATGAAGTTTGAAGCAAATTCGTCCAGCCGTTTAGGCTGCAGTCGAATATACAGACATACAGACAGACGGAATTGCCGGACCTACTTTTTGGACTTTTCCATCATAGTAATGTCAGGTTTGATTAAAATCTCGAGTTCGATTTTTTTCACGATTGCAATACTTGCCCTATAGGTATAGGTGCAAGTAAAAAGAAATAACAGCGCATCACCTTGTCTAAATTATTTTTGACATCAAAGCTGAAATCGTTACCAATCTTAGGTAGATAGGTAGAACGCAGTGGAAACATGTGCACCCATGTGCTTGGGCATTCGCAGAGGAAGTAAAAACAACACTCTACTGCATCTGTGTCGCCACAGCCTTTGCAGAGGTCATCAGTTTCTACTCGCATTCGAATACGATGCAATACACAACCATGAGGTTGTACCCATTGATGATCCTCGTGAAGAGTGCTAAATTGGGTCTGTTAAGCGACAGGGTTTGTTTGGTCTTGGCGATGTTATACTTTGTGCAGAGTATTCTTTAGACACAACACGATGGGAGTGCGTCCAAGTGACGGCTGTGGATGAGATAGCGTTAGATTGGTTCGAGCGTAGGTCACTCTTTGCAGCTGTTTTCTTTAGATGTAGCTCTGGCGGCCTTAGGGCACGTATGGTTTTAAAAGTTGTGGTCGGTGTGGTTCTTATAGCGCTGGTAGTCCCTATATATGCTAGTCTTTGTATCCTGGTCAATTCTGCGGGCCACCTGACTATCCCTTCCGTCGTGTTTTCTCTCCAAGTCAGCTTACGGTCGAGTATACAACCCAGCATTCTCGCAGGTCGCAGCGGCGCGTGCGTTGGAGATCGTTCTCTTATTTTTGAAAAGGATTATCTCTTTTTGTCGGAGTTGGGAGTAGTTCGGTGGTGGTACGAACTTGCCTGTCGCTATTATGACAACAACATCCTGGTATGCGACTACTTCACCGCACTTCTTTTTAATTTTGTAACATTTTGTTTACAAAACAGTAGAGGGGAAACTACCACACCTAATTCTCAGTTGATGTGTATCGACTTGACCATGCATTCAAACCAGTCTGAGATTAATGGGTCTATGTTTAGTTGGTCCAATCCTATGGATGGCCGCCAGCGTGAATTCTTTGTGATAGTGTGAGTTATCAATCCATGCTACCACTTCATACAGTGCTGTCTCAACAGATCGGTCTTGAGTAAAAGCGTGTTGATTTGGGGACATATCTCTAGGACTTAGTTTGGATCGAAAAATAAATCAGCGGTTAAGGCATCTACGAAAGATATTCGCTAGCCACGAACTTATGTGCTCCTTGTTGTTTGGCCTAACGAATCAATGGCCCAGTCGACAACATAATGGCCTTCCTCAAAATACCGACCTTAAAGGAGCGGCGGTAATTCTCCATAGTCATTCTCCACAAGTTTGGCGGGGGTGTTAAAACTAGACTAGACTAGACGGTAGCCTTTCATTCCCTTCTATTCCGGGCACGCTGCTTCCAGTTGTCTAGACCAAGCATTCTGGCATCCGCGATAGCTTGGTTTTTATAACGGAGATATGGTCTTCCTTTTCGTCTCGATCCTGGGGGCTGTGAGTCGAAGATCCTCTTTGCTGGAGCATTACTATCCATTCGCTTGTGTTTCTTAAGCTTTATGAAAACCTATCATCACCAATTTAAAAAAAAAATGGTTGAGTAGATTGAGGAAAGTTTTCATAGGGCATAAACAATTCGGTTCGTCAAAGAGATTCCAAAAAGAATAATGAATTGGTTGGGTTGGAAAGGAATTGCAGAAATGACGAAATGCTCGAATAATGTTTAAATTGAAAATTATCTTTTATTTCATTCAAAAGAAATATAAACATAATTTAGTCGGAACTGCATGATGAACCTGTAAAGTAAAGTTTAGTAGATCTCCTAAGCCATAAGTCTGCATTTAAACAATATTCGCCATTTCTGAAGTTAGAGCTATTTCGAATTCCTCTACTCAGTCTGGTCTTTTGTCCGAGACAAAGAATCATGTTTTTTCCTTCTGTCAGCATTGATTTTTTACTCGAATGAAAATGTTCGCTAACAGCAATCACAAGTTATTGAGTAATGATATATTAAACTTATGTCCCTCTTTCCCTCCAAAACCCATTTGTTTACGTTGTTTTTGTTTTAATTCGCTTCTCGTCTGTGAATACTTGTGAGCATTGGCAAAAACTACACTGAATAGATGTGAGCACTCAAAAATTAATTTGGCTGAATGTAACCCCTCATAAGCTATGGGAACACAATAAATTTTAACAACTTTTTAACAAAAATTGTTATTGTCAGTGGTTGGCAATAACAATTTGCTAGTGGTGAATAGTGATGTGCTCACATAAAATTGAAGCATTCAACTTAAATTTAATAGAAATATTGTTCATTGGAAAGAATTCTGCTAAATAATTTGAAATGAAGAGAAAAATTATAGTTTTTGATTTTTTCAAAATAATTAACATAAATCGTACTTTTTAAACATATTTCAAAGGCTGCCGGATAAAGGTAGAGGATTTTAATAAACGTACGAAAATTTAGCTCATTGATATTTTGTGGGTTGTTTTTGTTATGCGTGTAGTGTGGTCTTAACTTAAAAGAACAATATTTAAAATGAGTTTAAAAATCGTACACCACATACCAAAAGAAATTTGTAAGGTAATAAATCGTATGTTTTGTCACTGACCGAAAATGTTTTCCTCTTTTGAGAGAGACTCTTTGACGATTTTCTTGTGTAATGGAAAGGAGTTCAATAAGGAATCTACGAAGAGATGACTTGAGCACAAAGCAAATGCGCCGTGAATCCATTTCAGAAGATAAATCTCGGCGGAAGAATGAATGTTTTTTCTCAAAACGTATTAATTTTGACATATTTTTACTTGCACTTATACCTATAGGGCAAGTATTGTATTCGTGCAAAATTTGGAACTCGAGATTTTAATCAAACTTGACATTACTATAATGGAGAAGTCCAAAAATGTAGGTCCGCCAATGCCGTCTGTCTGTCAGTCTGTCTGTCTGTCTGTCTGTCAGTCTGTCAGTCTGTCAGTCTGTCAGTCTGTCAGTCTGTCAGTCTGTCAGTCTGTCAGTCTGTCTGTCTGTCTGTATATTCGACTACAGCCTAAACGGCTGGGCGGATTTACTTCAAACTTTATATATAGGGTCTGTGGGATATTCCCTAGAGGCGAAATTTGAATTTTCATTCTAACCTCAAAATTAAGGGTAGTTTACTTAAAGCCGATTTCAGTTAAAATGGATTTTCTCGAAAACGGCACTAACGATTTCGATAAAATTTGATGTGTGGGTTAGTTTGGGCATATGCTATGAGGTGGCATATCACGTTTTTCACGAAAAATTCGAATAACGGTAATATTGAAAATCAGCTGTTTCTCGGGTATTTGTGCGGCGATTGGGCTAAAAATTATTATTTGTAGGTTATAAGACAAGTGCAAAATAATGGCATACCAAATTTTGGAATGCCACGCCCACTTTTACAAAACTTACTTTTTTTCAAAATTCTTACTAGAAATTGAGAAAAAATTATTTAAGCAAAGTAATAGACCTTCGAATTCTCTATAATTCTCTCAAACACCCTATCTAGCCACGCCCACTTTCTATAGGCATTTTTATAAAAACAAAACATTGAGTAAACTCCAACAATGTTATGACCATTATTCCATCGAAACGCGGAATGCCACGCCTACTTTACTGGGAAGAGCAAGACTTGGACTTTAATCCTGATAAAATTATACACTTATAGCATTACGGTGCAAGTACGTACGACCCAGTCGTGCACTTTATTTCCTACTGTCGGAGGGTACACATCGTACGGAAGACTCCAAAATGTACTTTTCTGCGGAGGTAGAGGTATTCTTTTTCAAAAAAATGTCCATCCTTACATTTTCCTCATTTTTCGCTGATCGTTGGAGAGTGCACATGCTGGTTATGTTGCTGTTGTTGGACATCTGATGCTAATAAAATGTAATTTTTTTTAATACGCAAAGCGAATAATTCAATTAAATGTGTGAATACTGTGTTGAGGATGTATGCATTTTTCTGTATGTTTGTTGCGGAAATCACTTAATGATTTTATGATTGAATGTAACAAATCAAAATACATCATAATTTCCTAATGACGCCCACCGAAAGAAGTCATTAAAATAAAGGACATAATTCATTGGACCAAGAAATGTATTTCCTCATGAGTTAGGCAAACTGCTAATTACTTTGGGAAAACCATACAAAACGTACTCCTGCAACGATATGTATCTTAAGATTTGAATTGGAAATTGAAAAAAAATTCATCCGTGTCAACCTACTGCTTCAACGATCGCTTATGTTTTGAATTTCAGCGTTCCCCGTCTGTCACAATGGCTTTCATGTCCATGAAGCATATTTTCGTGTGTAGTCACAGCGTTCATGGAAATGTCGATCATTTCCATATGTAATGGACAAAAAAAAGTTACCACCTTCGCCTTTTTACGAATAATTCACTAGAGCTGTGGTTTACAATTTGTAGGGGTAAAACTGGGAGTTAATGCTTTTCAAAATTATTATTGATTAATTTTATAATACATTTTTTTTATTTGGAGATAACTATCATCATAGTTTTAGTGCACCATAATGATGTTTTAGTGTAATACAAAGAAAATAACTCATAAAGCAACACTTAAAACAAATTTGATTGGATTTTGAAGAAAGCAATTTATATTTTTCTAAGATTTTATATCGGAAGTGTCTCACGGGCCTTAATTACGGCTTGAATCCTCCGTGGCATTGAAGCAATTAAGTTTTGGCAGAATTCTCTGGTAATATCATTTTCCCAGGCTTCCTGAATCGCTGTTCTGAACTTTTCTTTGCTCTTTGGGTTAGCCCAGCAATACTAAAAATTTCCAGCAATTCTCTATCGGGTTTAAATCGGGGCTGTTTCCAGGCCACTCCAAGATTTTGTGAAATGACAAGGTGGTAACTTTTTTTTGTCCATTACGGTATATTCGTGATCAGCATCAATCAGAACGGGTCGCATGATACTACCCTATTCTGCCTATTATTTAGCCTATGCGAAGTGGGCGTGGCCGCACGCCATTCTGAATGTATTGATGTTTCATGCAAAATTTCATCAAAATCGGTTTCCCATGGAATGAACCAATTAGACATTAGTCTCGACAGGTATGCAGTACCATGCCTTACCATAGTTCTTCCTTGTTCTTAGCTCAACAGTTCCCGAGTTTGCACTTAAGAACACCCAAGAATTGTTCTTTCGATTTAAGATTGGGGGACTTTGGTGGTCATTCCATAATTTCCAAAATTATTTTGAAGAAACTATGCTTTGGCTAACTTTAAGGTGAGTTTGAGGTCATTAATTTGCTTAAAATCTCATTTAACCAAAATGCTATCTTCAGTAAACGACAGCATAACGGTGCTGTTGAGTGTTGTCGTTGAAGTGTTAAGTTGTGTTGATGTTGAAGTTGCACATGTGTTTTACTCAATAAACAGCCAGTTTTGACAAAATTTCTATGCTTTAAATTTTTTTACGGCACTGAAACATAGCAGAAACCATTATAATACTATTTCAATAAAAGCAAGATCACACTTTATTTCAGATTAACAGATACGGACAGTAAAACTCCTTTGTTTCTATTATTTTTTCTAGGCAAAATCACTCCTTCGCTCGAAGTTTTTCCGCTAAACCCGACCAAAAAGCTGATGAGATCAAATTGGTTTACTTTAAAAGTTTACTTAAACGTACAGTTAGTCACCGTGGGTGCCGTGGCTCAGTGGTTAGTGCGTTGGACTATGGAGCAAGGGGTTCGAGACCGAATCCCAGTCGGGGAACACCTAAAAGTTTTTCACGGCCCCACCTCTCGCGAGCGTCTGACAAACATCCGAGAGTACAACTGTCTCGAGAAAGCTTCTCAAATAACAAATTGCCCTTCGGACACGGCATTAAACAGTAGGCCCCTTTCATTCTTGTAAAGAATATAAAACGCACAACACGAATAGTTGTGAGAAGCTAGGCCTTGGGTCCCATCGACCTGTTGCGCCAAGTATTTATTTTTTTTTACAGTTAGTCACCATTTAGGTATAGAAGTGGTTTAAAAAGAAAACGTAGCTGCATGCAGTTATTGACGATTGAGCATTGTGTACACTCTTGTTTCTATTATTTTTTCCAACACATTGTATTGTATTTGTACAGTTCTTGGTTCTTGAAGTAGCTTGACGTGTTATGAAAGCTTTTTTCGGATACAGCTGTCTTACAAAGGTTGGTTTTTTCTAAGACCTATGTATAAAAATTTCATACTAAACAAAACTCTAAACGGATACAGGGCTTCCCTTTTCAAATATCAAATATATTTTACTTACCTCTTATTCTCATGTAAAATGTGTTCATCATACCTTTTTTTCTCTTCTTATTTCATACTCATATAAGCTCGATACCAAAAAATATTTAATACGAACATTTTGGCATAACCACACATAGCCGAGAAACGGACAAGTATGACCTCCGACCAATTCATCGACGGTAAACAAGCATGCAATGAATTCAATTTTTAAGGTGCGTAGAGAAAGGAATGAAAAATTTGTTTTTCTCTTAATTCTTGTAAATTCCCGTAAACGGACCATGAAAATTTAAAATCAACGAACCCCAAATATAAATTCTTATAGTTTGGCGTATTCGCCAATGTACACCCTTAAGAATACTCCTGGGCACAATATTCGTATTGTGAATTCTTTAAAAAGGATCGTAGAATAGCTTAAAAGGCTTTAATTCCATAGATTACTTTACCTCACTTTACCTAGAACGGTTTCTTTTGAACCGTTTGTTTTATGGAATAAGCTTATTGCCTACTTAAATTTCAATGACAAAGTGTAACAACAGGTGCTTAGAGTCCATATCTTAATTCTGGCTTTCGAATAAACACCACTGGTACATATGTATGTACAGTGTTGTGCAAAACAAACACAACAAATTTAGTTCGTTAAATGTAAATAATTTTTTTTTGTATGCACTTTCAAAAAAATTAAAAATGCACATTTATTTAATAATGAAACAGGAAGAATTTAGTGTATTTTCAGAAGCAATAATAATTCATTTATAAAAAAGTCATAGCAAAAACAACAATATTGAATTCATGGCATTGTGCAAAACTGACGCTAGTACTTGGTATAGGAGACTCTATTTTTAAGAACTTCAGCACATCTGCATAGCATTGAAGACATTAAGGTTGAAATTATGGTTTAAGGTATATTTTTGCATTCAGTCCTTAATATTTGGAACACCTGTCGCTTATTTTTTAAACGTTGACCTGCAACTCGTCGCTTTAGAATCCCAAAGAGATTTTCAATGGGATTCAAGTCTGGTGATTGCACCGACCAATCTAGAACTTGCACTCGATTGTCGTTTAACCAATCCTTTACCAGCTTGATGTGTGCTTCGGGTCGGTTTCATGCTAAAACATCAATCAAAGTGGCATATTCCATTCAGCATGGAGCATAATTTGCATTTTTAAAATAGTTTTGTATGCAAAACGAACAATTATCCACACAATCTTTACAGTTCCGAGGATTAAGTCTTTCTCCCTTCCGACTTCTTACTGTGCACATACCATCTGAATTGACCACATTGAACTTAGATTTTTCACTGAAAAGGACACTTTTTCATTTTTCTATGGACCAATTCAGATGCGTTTTTGCGAAATTGAATTTAATAATTTAAAAAAAGTTGCTTTGTATAGGTTTTGTACTTTTAAAACGAAATATTTGAAAAATAACTTTTCTGCAAGTGTATTTTTTTAACCATGGTCTTTTTCGGAGGTCTGTAACTTTTCCAAACGTTTTCCAAAGCTCTTCTTCTAACCATACTTGGACGGATACTTAAATTTAGTGATGCCCTAGTGTTTTCGGAAGACACAAATGTTTTTTTTTTTAATTAAATGACAAATTCTTTTATCGATCTTCTACGATGTTTTTCGAGGTTGACCACCTAAAGGTACCGCTCTTATGTTTCTCGTTGTTTTGTACTTGTTAATTAATCGGAATACAGTGGATCGGTTTATATTATATGTTTTAGCAATAGAAATTTGACTCTCTGCATTTCGAAATTTAGTAATTATTTGATTTTTGATGTGATCTGTTAAATTATCTCATAGTTGTAGGTCCACAGGCAGCAAAGATATCCCCTTGACTGATCAATAATTCACTTCATTATGCGTGATTGAGAATAAAAGAGGACCATAAGTAACGTATTGTTGTTTTTGTTATGGCTTTCTTGTTAGTGAGTTGTTATTAGTTTTGAAAATATACCATAATGTTTTTATATCATTATTACATATTTGTGCATTTTTAGTTTTTTACAAAGTCCATTGAAAAAAAAATATTTACATTTATACATACATATGCGCCAACTAAATTTGTTGCGTTTGTTTTGCACAACACTGTACATACACTTGTGCTCATATAATTAAGTCACAGGAACAATTTTCGCATTATTGTGAACTATTTTCCTTTTATGCGCCTGTATAATTTTTTTACCGCCTGATACTAATTTCCCGTTAACTCCGTTATAAGTTCACATGAACACCGAAGAAAAAAAAATCTATTTTTCAAATAGCGATCATTCATTGCCAACAAGTGGACTGTGTAAGTGCTCATATAATTAAGTCATTTATTTCAAAAGGGTAAGTTGACTATTTGTGAAGTGTTGACTCTATTTAATGTGTTTCATTTTAATATTTTTGTGACTTTTTATGTATAAAAACGAAAAAAAAATGGAAAAAAACAAAAGCTCTACTCCGGCCGAAAGGAAGCTGATATGGGAAACCTTCCAGAAAATGAAAAGCGTTGGAAAAGTCGCAAAACTTTTAACCTTTACCCGTGGTAAAATTAACAATGCTATTCATTTTTATAAAACAAATGCCACATTTGTTGATTTACCGCGGAAGAAACCGCGAAAAATCACCAAAGCTGAGGATCGCAGAATCAGCAAGTCTGATCCATTTCTCACATCAACTACGGGGTGAATATATCAGCACAGACGGTCCGAAGGCGTTTACAAGTAAACAACTTAAATGGACGAATCGCGAGACGAAAACCGATCGTGTCGAAAAAGAACATCAAAAAAGGTTACAATTCGCTCGGGAGCATTGGCGAAAGGACTCCAAATTCTGGAAATTGGTACTGTGGAGTGATGAGTCTAAATTTAACGTCTTCGGGAACGACGGAAGGCCATATGTTCGAAGACCTCCACTTAAAGAATTGGACCCGAAGTACACCAAAAAAAAAACGGTCAAACATGGAGGCTCGTCCGTAATGGTTTGGGGATGTTTCACTTCATCTGGAGTGGGTCCAATTGTCCAGATTAATGGCAAAATGACAGGTGAAATGTACAAGACCATCCTAAATGAACATTTAAACGCCGACTTTGATGATAATTTACCACTTACCTGGACATTTCAGCAGGACAACGACCCGAAGCACTGCTCTCGGGTCGTAAAGTCTTGGTTTGAAACCGAAAAAATTAAAGTTCTTCAGTGGCCTGCTCAAAGTCCTGACCTAAACCCAATAGATTTTCTGTAAAAGGGCAGTTTCAGCAAGAAAGCCCCATAATAAAAGCTCACTCTGGCAAATTATTCAAGAAGAGTGGCATAAGATCAATCCCACTCAAAGTGCAGCATTGGTTCAGACAATAAGTGACCGATGTGCACATGTAATAAAGCAAAGAGGTTATCCAACCCAGTATTAAGGTAATAAAGGTCAAAATTTGTTCTTTAAAACAAAGTCTAACCTAATTATATCATTTTCTTACAGATGACTTAATTACATATATGTTGCCTTCACCAAAATGAATTTTCAAGAAAGTTATGTTTTTTTTCCTACGATTTTTTTTTTTGTATAGATCTTATTATTTACAAACCCTATGAATACATTTTTAAATATTTAATATTATTTTGTAAATTAAATATGAACTTTGAAATCATTAATTAAAACATTTGTTGGTGACTTAATTATATGAGCACAAGTGTACATACATATGTATGTATGCAGGTCTTGAATACAAAAATTTACTTAAAATTTTTTTCGGCTTCCCTCTCTTAAAATTGCACCGCACGCCACTGATACCTATAGAGTAATTATTGGTTTCCTGAAAACTTTCGAACTCCAGATTTTAATCAAACTTGGCATTACTATGATAGAGAATGTCAAAAAAGTTGGTCCACCAATTCTGTCTGTCTGTCGGTCTGTTTTTTGTGTACGCTCGACTGCAGCCTAAATGGCTGGAATGGACGAAAATCAGAAATTTCATGCTAACCTTGAAACTAAGGGTACTTAACTCATTTAGTTAAAATGGCTAACGATTTTGATATAATTTAGTATTAAGATTAGTTTCGACATATGTACATATGTATGTTAAGAGGTGGCATACCACGTACGTATAACAGTACTATTGAAAATCAGTTATTTCTCGGTAATTTTTTCAGCGGTTAAAATTCATATCTAAAGGTTTTGAAACTCTTAAAAAATCAACTTTTTTTTAAAATTTTTACTAGAAATTGAAAAGGGTGGGTGCCGTGGCTCAGTGGTTAGTGCGTTGGACTATGGAGCAAGGGGTTCGAGATCGAATCCCAGTCGGGGAACACATTAAAAAGTTTTTCACGGCCCCACCTCTCGCGAGCGTCTGACAAACATCCGAGAGTACAGTTGTCCTGAGAAAGCTTCTCAAATACGAACTGCCCTTCGGATACGGCATTAAACAGTAGGCCCCTTCCATTCGTGTAAAGAATATAACACGCACAACACGAATGGTTGTGAGAAGCTAGGCCCTGAGTCCCATCGAACAAGTATTTATTTAGAAATTGAAAAGAATTGTTAATAATATGCCTTACAATTCTCTATAATTCACCCAAACACCTTCTATGGCCACGCCCATTTTTTAAAGGGTTTTTTTAAAAACATCAGTATAATGTTATGACTATTATTCCATCGAACAAGGGATATGCCACACCTACTTTACTGGGAAGACCTGCATTTCAATCCTCATAAGATTGTGCACCTATAGCACTTAACTACGATCCAGTCGTACACTTTAGTTTTTTACTTTGTATTATTGTTTTTACAATACTTATGGGATTTCATTCCTCCTTTCCGATTGGAAAAAGGGGTAAATCAACACGATGTTAATTACGACTTTCCAAGTCTCGGTTTTACGAGCGATTTTCACTCTCTTTTCCTTGTGCGGTCCTATGTCAACATGGACCAGGCGCAAATTTGCTTTGGACGATTATTCGCCGAAACCGAAAAATCTTAAAGTAAATTATTCCAAATTCCGACAAAGAACTCACTGAATTAGACAAAGCCTTTACTCACTTCGAATAGCGACTTGTATGCTTCTTTGGACGCCCAGTTCGGATTGTTGTGCCATAAAACTCCGAAAAGAAATTTCCAAACTAGTCTCGCGAGAAGCCTTTTTTCCACTCGACTTGACAAAAATACAGTAATAAAAATTTTATGAAACTCAAGAGAAGAGGTTATACATCGCGAAAAGCCAATTTTTTGTTTTCAACTTTCATTAATGCGTACAACACATTTAGTGTTAAGTTTTACTGTTAATGCTTATGATTTTCTCAACAAGTAGATTAATCTGAGTCAAAATCTGACCTTTCTTCTTTTATTGTATTCAACGAGTTAGACAAACTTTACAACTAGCTTAATAAACTAAAATACGTAATTCTAAATAATTTAACTGCGGGCGCTTAATCCTTAATACATATTATCTACATACATATGTATGTATATCCTTAGACGTAACTTAACTTAATTTCAGTCGAATTTGTTTAAGTGGAATCTCTTGAGCCATTTATGTTGGTCCCACTTACAGAGGTACTCCAGCTACCCAGTTTTCCGGTTAAACTAGGATTAAGACGCCATTTGAATCCTTTTCTTCTTTTTTCATCTTTAATTAACTAGCATGCATCGCTATTGAACACTATTTTGTGTACATCAATGTTGTACCGAATCAGGGGGTTGAATAGGGTTCGGGTATCAATGAAGCTGGTAATGTTATAAGAGCCACTGACTATTGTGTATATGATATGTCAAAACTTTGCACTCACCGATAAAGAGAAAACGAATTCTGAAAATATGATTGCCAGTAGGACAGTAACTAGAGCACGAAATTGACAAGAAGAGTACAATTAAAAACAAGGCATTTACATATATATGTACATATGTATGTACGTACGCAGAGTTAAACATATGCATATGCATATATGAATACACGCGTCGAATGGAAACCGACCCGACTGGTCTTGACTCCATTATTTTATGCGTAACTATCTGAGTCCAACTGACAGATGATGCATTTTTTACAGAGTTGGCTGTAATGCTAATCTGTCAGTTTAACTATGCTTAAAACTATCGTCAACTTAATCTTTTGATTCGGTGTGCGCAATATCCAAGACGAAATTTCAACTCAGTTTCGACTCATACATATGTACATACATATATACGAAATAATTGTCCTATTAGAAAAAGAAAAAAACATTTTACATTGACTTTTGTGAATTACTGTATGCATAGTAATATTTTTTATGCGTCAATTTTTCCATTTAACGGTAATGAAAAGTAAATTAAATCATTCAACATAACTTATTTTAAATATAGCATAACTTGTTTACACTTTTAAAATGTTTTGTTTTTATTCATTGTAGCCATATATATGCAAAAACCTTCATCTGCTGCGCGTCCAGAAATGAATTGGATGGAAAGTAAAAGTATAGAGAAGGAGCGTGATTACTTAAAAACGCGAGAAAGCATTCAGGTAACATCCTCTTAAATAAGTTAAACAATATATATATTTTCATATTTGTATGTACATAATGTATGTATTTTTTTTTTATTGGTAGGAACAGCGCACTAGACTTGTTCACAAACTTGACTTGCAAATGGATCCATTTTTGTCAGGAATGGCTGATCACAGTAGGCAAGAGTCAGCTGACAGTGGTTTGAGTTTGTCGTCAAACAACTTTTCAGTAACACCAGACTATTTATCACAAATTGGAGACAGTATGGATTGCATAAGTGGTAAATATAAACAGTTAAATCATTATATACATAGAGCCAATTAGGAAATAGTGAATTGATTGTTACTTGCACCTAAATGTGTATCTACACATGTATATACCATACACATGCATATATGTACATACGTATATACTTACATACTTGTATACATATATGCATACAAGTTAAGAATTGGTGACCTGAGGAAAAATCGACCTTTAGGGTTTAAACAGTGGGTGCTACAATTCTAGTTGCCCGTCTGCATTTAGGTATGTGCGTACTTGCAGTCTAAAAGACTAATTTTTAAATGTATAGTATAACAGTGTAAGTACGTACTACTCAGTCGTGCACTTTATTTTATATAGAAGTTTAAAATTCGTAAATAAAATTTATATAATGAAATCATTCCCATGAACGCTGGGACTACATTGTAATGAAAACAATTTTGAAAGATGGGGAATGCTGAAATAGGTCGAAACGGATACAATTTTCTCTCTCTCTCTCATCCAGTTATTGTATTGTGCTTATGTATATGAGCAACTTTTAATCAGTTAATGAAATTTACGAATCGAAATGGTGTATATTCGACAAATAATTCAATGGATATTTTGTTAAAGAGTTGGTTTATGATGTATGTACATATGTATACCTTTTTTTATAACTATGCATCTTTTTCGGGTTTGCTATCTGCAATTTAGTTTTATGTGTCTTTTCCTAAAATAATTAGTAGTTTGGATAGATATCAAAGAGGTGTATATTTCTGCTTCCGTTTGTTTCCGTTTGTCCTCGCGAAACTCTCCTACGAAGTACACTAACGATTCAAGTTACATTCATTCATAAAACCACTAAGTGATTCCTTCAACAGACATACCAAATAATGCATATAACTTCTTTTTTGTATATATAATACATATAACTTCTTCAGTGATTGGATTATTCTTGCAAAACAGTTTTTATAACTTCAAATGTATTCTTTGCTTTGTGTATTAAAGGAAATCATACATTTCATTTGATGCCCTATATCAACAGAATAATCAGCATGTGCAGCACACCTGATTTGAATCAAATACTTTTCCGCATGGTGTTTAACCTCCGACGATGCGTAAAATGAAGAAAATTTACAGGGGACATAGGAATATAGGACACTACTACCTTCACCGAGAATTACATTTTTATGTATTCCATAAGATGTGCATCCTCCGACGGTCGAATAAAAGTGAATGTGTCAGAAACGAAACGTTTTGAAAAGAGAACATTAATTTTTTCAGCGAGCATTATGTTTTAATGTTTCTACTCGTGTCACGCGACATGACTTTCATTCCGATGATAATGTGGCCAGGCGCTAATGGATTATATACACTCAAAAGTGGATGTAAAACTTGTTAGTTAAATCTTACAGTGTAGTGCGTTCTATTATTTGTATTACCCAATATTATAGTTCAGATACGGTTAAATATTCATATCTACGTATACTATTGATGTTATTTTTATTTCACATTTCAGAAAGTGGAGATTTAAATTCAGTAAGTGGCCTGGAGTCACCGGACAATTTGGTTTCATCATTGCAGGTATGTTCTTCTGATGATTTTTATATCCTATTCAAAACGTACATAGTTTGTAACATGAGAAATAATCGAGATAAACCCTATGAAGTACATATGTACTTGTAGGTATGTGTGTACATATGTATGTATGTATGCACATACATTCATATAAACAGACATGCATATGGATGTTTGCGAACGTATTAATAGTGAAAACAATTGAGCCATGTCCTTTCTTTCTAACGTCTCTTTTTTTATTTGCACCTATAGAGCAAGTATTGGTTTCGTGAAAAAAAATCAAACTTGACATTACTATGATGGAGAAGTCCAAAAAAATAGTTCCGGGAATTCTCTCTGTCTGTCTGTCTGTCTGTATGAGCGACTGCAGCTTAAACGGCTACACGGATTTGCTTCAAACTTCATGTCTGTGGTCTGTGGGTTCTCACCTCGAGGCGAAATTGGAATTTTCATTCTAACTTCAAAATTAACGTTTTCTGCGAAAAAGTCGAATAACGGTAATATTGAAAATGAAATGTTTCTCGGGTATTTCTTCTGTGATTGGGACTAAAATTAATATTTCTAGGGTATAAGACAAATGCATAATAATGGCATTTACTAGAAATTGAGAAAAATTATTTAAGCAAAGTAATAGACCTTAAAATTTCCTAAAATTCACCCAAACACCCTATCTGGGTCTAACTTTTTTAAAACGTTTTTATAAAAACAAAACGGAATGCCACGTCTACTTTACTGGGAAGAGCAAGACTTGGATTTCAATACTGATGAAATTGTACACTTATAGCATTAAGGTGCGAGTACGTACGACCCAGTCGCGCACTTTATTTCTATACATATTTATAATGCCTCTAACGTGGTTGTTTGTCAGGCGATTCGACCATGTGGTATCGTGAACGACCTTTCCGATTAATACACCGAAGATGTTTTTTCTAACCGATTTTGGGATTGAAATATCTGAGTATGGTTTTGACATCATATTCCGTCATAAAACTCTTCCTTGCTAGAGTCTTTAACTTAGTCGGTAGAGACGTACCTATTACAACATTACAACATTAATTATAGGTGCAAGTAAAAGGCACCTATTAAAAACAGTGCAAAACAAGCTTATCTTGAAAGTTTAACGGCAAAAAAAAAGACTCAAACTACTTGCTTTGGAAGCTTATGAAAAGCGTCATAAAACCGCACCAATCAAGAAAAGGACGACGAAATAATTAATGCCGCACTTAGACTAGAATATGTCCCCAGTCAATGGAAGGTCATAATGGTCCTTAAACTCAGCAAACCGCTGAATGAGTAAACGTTTGTGTGATGCCGTATCCGAACATCGAACCCCTTGCTCCATCGTCCAACGCACTAACCACTGAGCCACGGCGCCCACGAATATGTAAGTAGTCCAGATAAAATGTGTCTTCTGCTTCTGTTTGAATCTGTGACGCCGCGTTTGACTCCATCGAGACAGTTCGTCGGCTGTTTTATTATAGTGTTTCTATTGTCCTCTTTTTCAATACTTGTTGTTATATATTCAGCAAGTTCTGTCTTCTTCAGTTACAAGACTGGACATCGCCAAGTTGATCCCAATCAGTGCATCCAGCATCCAACCATGATGAAACAATTTTTTAAAATATTCCAATTGTCTATAACCCCATAAATCAAAAGAGAACTTTGATTTTAATAAAATGTTGCATATAAACTTTTTCAAAAGTTCGAAGTCATTGTTTTAATGTAAAATAAAAGGCACGACTGGGTCGTACAAACTTACACCTACATATATCTAAAAGTAATGTGTGTATTTAATTTAAAAAACGAAATGAATATACAGCCTTGGCCAAATGTATTAGGCACCCCCTGAAATTCTCTGTATCTACAAAACACAAAAGTTTACATGAAATAAAAGGATGCAGATATGATAAATAATAGATTTGATTGATTATTATTAATATTTAGTTGGGCCCCCTTTGGCCTTTTTTACTGCAGCGATTCTTTTGGGCATAGTGCTGAGTAGCTTCCGACACTCTTCCGAAGTAATATTAGTCCACTCCTTGGTCCTACGCTTTAGAATACTCCGTAGATTCTATGAGGTTGAAATATGAACACTGCGCAGGCCACTCGAGGAGGTCTATGTTGTTCTCCTCAAACCACCTCATAGTTAGGGCTGATTTGTGGGTGCATTGTCTTGCTGGAATTTGACATTTTTCATGTTGGTGTCTCCGAAAATGTTGGAAAAGGAAAGTTGAAGTACATTTTTTAACACATTTATGTAGTTTGAGGAGTCCATAGGACCATCAAACACATGCATTTCACCCACACCGCTGGAAGCCATGCATTCCCAGATCATAATACTGCCTCCATCGTGCTTAACAATCGGTACCACGCATTCTGGTCTGTACTCTTCTCCAACCCTTCGTCTCACAAGTCATACCAGGGGTGCCAGATATCAGAAAATTTAGAAATTTTTTTTTTTTTTTTAAAGTAAAATTCATTTAGACAACATCAAAATAAGTTACATTTTTTGATGTTTAAGTTAAAAGTGATATATAAATTAGACGTACCTAAAAGTTAGATTCATCTGACCATAATATTTTGGACCAATCTTCTTCAGTGAAATGCACATGTTTTTCGCCCATTCCAAGCGCGCCTTCCTGTTTTTTTTCTTAAAGCCAAGGCTTCTTCTTTGCTTTGCATCCCTTAAGTCCAGCTTCCCCAATTCTTCTTCTAACGGTTCTTGAAGAATTTTTTTTTCCCCGATCCTTTGAAAACTCAGAAGCATGCTCAGATGAGGTTTTCTTCCGATTTTTGAGCGAGGATCGTATTAAAAGTCGGTCCTCCAAAGGCGTAGAAATGTTTTTTCTTCCGGATTTTTCGCGATTTACATGCGAACCAGTCTCGTTGTGCCGCTTAACTGCATTTTGTACTGCACAACGTGAACACTTCACTTCTTTCGCTATTTGGGTTTGATTTTTGCCTTTTATACGCTCTGCCAGACTAAGTTCATTTTTTTTGGCATTTTAAAAGAAAAATTAATAAAATTCACAATTATGAACAATAGAATGAAAATTGATCACGCGTTTGTGGATTTCGAGCAATAATTGCACACTGAATCTGCACCGAAAAAAATGCATAAACACTCTATTGCATCATAATTGTGCATTGATGACCTTTCTTAAAATTTAAAAGGTCTTTACAACCTCATATAGTGATGCCAGAATTTATACAATTCAAACGAATTACTTCCGGGAAAGGATTTGGCAGCCATTTAAAAATAAGGGGGTGCCTAATACATTTGGCCAAGGCTGTATGTATACCTATGTACACACATATTTGCATATACATTTTTAACTTGGCTATAGGTAAAACAGCGTTGTAAGCAGTTTGGCCAAAAACGGGGTACGTCATCTTGCAAGTATAAAGCATGAAAACTAAGCAACATCGTGAGGCGTGTTTTCAAGATATCGTGCTTTTGTTAAGGTGGTTAAAACCAAAATACCTCTTTAAGTAGTTTTGAGAGAAAACATCATACGTCATCTTATAGAAAGTTATAAAATAGTCTCTAATAAGGGAGCATCCAGCTGCGAAAATTCAACAGCATCCTAGCTCATACATATGTACATATGTACCTTGCTTTGTAGAAAATATATGTGTATTTTTTTTTTTCAATTTCAATTTTCTTTATTCATTCATGTACATATGTACATATGCATATAAATTAAAGCAAGAATATTACAAATTTCAATTACAATTTTTCAGAAGTTTTATATATGTATATGTACATATATACATTCAGAATAGTTAGTGATATCTTTATTTCAGAAAAATAGAGCTGATGCCACATTAAAAAATTTAACTTTGTGTAAGGTGTACAAAAGTAGAGAAGTTTAACAAATATAAGGGATACATTCAAACAATATTAAAGATGGCAGTAATAGTTAAAAATGATAATAATTTAATAATAATTAAAAAACAAATGCGCAAATAATTTTTTTTTTTACACGGAATAGCACAACAATGTTTCGATTTCGTAATGGTTAAAACCAAGAAGCCATGATTTCGTTACTTTCGTAAACATGCTGAAGTTTCTTATGGATCTAAATTCCACGGGCAAGGTGTTAAAAAGTTTGCATGAAATAGTGCAGTAAAAGTTTCTGTAACTTGTAGTGCGAAAGACGGGAATATTTACAATAAAGTTTGAATAGCTACGTAAAGTGCGTGAGTCAGAAATCGGACTTTCCACATACCCACCTCTCATGAAAAATACCTTCAGAACTATGAAATAAAATAAATGTCGTAAAGTCAAAATTTGCAGAGCCCTAAACAGGTCCATAGTGTGAGCTGAACGATGAGAGCTACAAACTTTTCGTTTTGCAGATTTTTGAGCGATCGTTAATTGCTATAGTTTACTAAAATAAGCACTACCCCAACTGCAAAGTCCATATTACAATCTTGAATGAATTATACCATGGTAAACCATTTTCAAAGTGTTAGAAGAGCAATACTTTCTAAGACGAAAAAAACAACGGGTTGAGTTAAGTATGCATATGTATATTTCTTCAAAAAACAAATGTGCTTGGCCCAGTTCAAATTTTGATCAATCGTATCACCAAGGTATTTAAAACTATCTACATCTTCAATTTTGAAGCAATTGAACGATTGACCATTTTGAAATCTGCATTTGTTATTTAGTAGGTCGTGCCTTGCACAATCATGAGAATGAAATAATATATCTAAGTCGGGGTGCTCCTGGCCAGTAAGACGTCATGATTTATGTTAGCTATTAAATCTAAAGGACTGCCTGAACAATAAGCAATACCAAGGTCGTCAGCGAAGGCTTTAGTTTTACCCAAGAATGGGACTGAAAATAAGGAATTAATGTATATTAAAAATAAAATTGGACCAAGTACAGAATCTTGGGGTACTCCCAAGTTATTTAATTTTGAACTGCTTATATTGCAATTAATTTTTACACACTGTAATCTATCGTTAAGATAAGACTCAAACCATTTGTACATGAATCCTCTGAATCCGGCCTTATACAATTTATTTAATAGAACTCGATGGTCAACCATATCAAACGCCTTTGTAATGTCGACAAAAAGGCCAGCACAAAATAATTTTTCATCTAAACCCTTATGTAAAATAGAACAAAAGTCCAATAGAGCATCCTCAGTAGAAAGGCCAGTCCTAAAACCAAACTGTAAGGGACTAAAAAATTTAGACGATTAAGATAGGCCAAAATTCTCTTTTTAACAACTTTTTCAAAGACTTTAGAAATGGACGACAATAGAGAAATCGGCCTGTAATTGGATTTGTCTGTCTTGTTGCCCTTTTTAAACAGTGGGATAACCATGGCGCATTTAAGTTCTACGGGAAAAGACCCAGACATAATGCTAAAATTAAAAAGATAGGACATAATATCTACTAAATTGGCTCCAATGTTCTTCAGAATCACATTCGAAATCTCATCATTACCATGCGAATAAGAATTAGGTAGAGAATTGATAGTTCTTAGCAACTCAAATCCTGTTATAGAATCAAAAACAAAACTGTTACTATAGACAATGTCTAGAGTACCAGGCTTGCTACAATAATTACAAGAAGCTACCGAACTGCCTGAAAAAGAGGATTGTCCAATGGAAGTAAAGTAATTACTGAATTTATTGGCTATTTTTAAGTACGAAGGGATCTGAGTTACTACAAACTTTTCGACTAATAATACTATTAACGACTTGCCACTCTTTCTTAAGATTCCTACTTGCCGTTTGTATCCTAACCTATCCCTAGCTAATATAACTTGCTTGTTTAGTTTTTTGCAAAGCTTGTTAAAACGAGTTTTTAAACTTCTATTCAGCGGATGTTTTCAACATATTTTCCTCAATTTGTGTTTAAGATTTATTTGTTTAATAAGAGAAGGGGGAATCCATGGTTTAAGACGATACTCCGATTTCTTTAGTGTTATATTGTAAGTAGATGAACCAATGTAATGTTTTAAAATTTTAAGAAATTTATCATATGCTATGGAAGCATTTTGTTCTGCATAAACACTATTCCAATTTTCATAACGAAGCTCATCGTTCAATTTCCGAAAGTCTATTTTATTAAATTTGGTGTGAGGAAATTCGCGTGGGGTACATTGGATGCTTTCAAAAAAAATCCTGTCATACAATGATCAGTTATATTAGGATCCAAGTTAATTCCAGCAAGAAGATCCTCAGCAAAATTCTCAAGACGAGCAAAAACATGGTCAAGGCAGGTGCCCGAACTTGGTCTGGTAGGTTCATCAATGAACGATAAAAGTCCGTGTTCAGCCAGGAGCGCTTGGTACCAATTATAAACTGAATTAGAATCTAAAATGTCTAAATTAAAGTGGCCTAAGGTAACAAGATTTGTAGATCGTTCATTAGCTAAAAAGTTAGATAATTCATCTAAAAAGAAGTTTGGTGGTAACGAATGAAGTCTATATACACAGACAAAACTAAATAATTCCTCGTGAATATTGCAAAACACTTTGATGACATCCGCGCTTCTTAGGTTAAAAACTTTCACGTCACTCTCATACAAGTTCGATACAAAAACTCCCACTCCACCGGCAGAATACGTATCATTAGTATTAGCAAAAAAATTATAATTAGGAATGTGATAATCTTCAACTTCACACGAATAAATCCAAATTTCAGTTTTGACGCAAACTACGAATATTCTGATGTAAAACAAAAAATGATTTGCCACCTGAGTTACTAGTAAAAATGCTATCAGAATTATATTTAATGGTTCTTATAGTGAGACTGTCGCGCATAAGATCAAAGCAGTCATTCATGTTATTGCCCTTGGAGAGCAGCTATATCATCAAATGATCTTATGACGACGATCTCACTATTATCAAATTTCCTCATTAAAATATTAGAATTTCTGAACCATAAATATTAGAAATTATCTTTTTTTAATTTTTTTGCTGCTGTTCAGTAATCTTTTCATCACTTTACCTATTATTTCTTGTAAACTGTTCTTCTCTTATCAAGTCAATGTTATGTACAGTTCACTTTACACTTCTTCTATAATAACCATATGCGGTTCAGTCTCTTTTGCTGCTGACCGCCAACCGCGTAACATCTCTTGTTAAAATAATAAATTATGTCGTATTGTGGAAGAGTTGTTTTTCTTTCATTCGTTATCAAACAGCTGCCATATATTTGAATTACTATTGATGACAAAAAGCGACGAGTTCAGCTTCCTCCTAGATATTCAATATCGGCCGTTTGAATATTAGCACACGAACCGTGAAAAAAAAACTTTTACAATCACCGCACCGTATTTTTGATGCATCGTTGCGATCTATTTTGTCGTTGCAAATCGGGTAATTCATTTAAAAAAAGTTAACTGACTGTTTGAAGATAAATTAAAGATTCGCACCCCACGCAAACACGTCTGCTCTTGACCACGGTCACTCACATATATTATTAATCATCTATCCTGGTAAAGAATTGGTTTCACCCAAAAATTCATTCCCCTTGGAGTCCAATAAACATGCGATTCCCTAAAAATGTCGCCATATTCTCTCCCTCTCTTTTAACCAATGGTAAATGGCATTCAATTCAAACAAATCCTGTAACATGTGTCCACCAATCAAACCCTGTATCTCACGGAAAAAAACATTTTCATAACAGCAGCTGTATTGCACAGTTACTTAATAGCATCTCTTTATAACATTTTCCAACTCTTTGATTTCGCAATATATGTTATGTAGTTCCACTGCCATTGGGATATAGTTTGTTAATAATAATGATAATTTTTCCCAGAATTCTTTTGATACTTTTTATCTTTCTGGTAAGAAATTTTTTCTCAAACTTTAGCGGCAACACTACTGTGTAAATGTGGAAAGAGTCAAGTACAATACATACATATTCTACGGTACATTATACTGTACGTGTACTTGCGTAAATGGATATAAATTGACTTATTTTTAAACGACTATTTAACCTTTATTATCAATTTGGCCTCAAACTATAAAATAGGACCATATCTGTGGGGAAAAGGTTTTGAAATGGTATATAATTTTAAAAATTCGGTTCAGCAGGAAGAAGTACGGTTGAAATAAATTATTAATAATATGACATGAAAAAGAGTTGGTTGAAGGTAAGCAAAGTACCATTATGTAATTTTGACCAAAAACGTGGTATGGCATTTTATAGGATTTTGTAAAAGTACCGCAAATATGAAGATAAAACAATAACGAGCGGAAAGCTTACGAGAAATTCGTACTTTTATAAAGTTGGGTGTGAGTAAAATATCTTTCAGAACATTTTTAGCCAAAAACCAAAAACCAAAAACATTGTATGCCATCTTATAGGATTGTAAGAGACTAGAGGTAATATAAAATTTAATCAAAATCATTGGAGCCGTTTTTGAGGAAATCCATTCAAGTACCCTTAATTTTGAGGTTAGAATGAAAATTCCGATTTCTAGGGACTATCTCACAGACCTTATATGTATAAGAAGTTTGATCTAAATCCCTTCACCCGTAGCCTCTTGCACAGGCAAACAGACAGACGGCATTGCTAAACCCACTCTTTTCGACTTCTCTATCATAGTAATGTCAAGTTTGATCAAAATTTCGAGTTTGAAATTTTTCACGAATACAATACTTGCCCTATAGGTAAAGGTGCAAGTAAAAAACAGTACGACAACACCCACTTTGTGAGGGCTGCTTCTTTTCTGCGCAGGTTTCTGCGACTTCGCGTTGTCTTAGCACCACCCATTTCAGATCTAACAAATTCTTTGTCAAAATCCGTTATGATCGTACTTTGGATCTTATCTGTTGTTGATTTGCCCGAGACAAACCCGCATTGGTCATCAGATACCGGTAATATTTTCTGCAGTCGCCCAATGATGTATGCCATCAGCTTGGCAGAAAAGTAATTATCACATTATCGTGTATAGGCCTTTTCTTTGTGTGAAGGAAGAAGATACAATTTTCGCCACTGATTAGGCATTTTTTCACCGCTCTTAAGTTCGGAAACGAGAATCATGAATGTCGGATGTCTGCCATCTGTGAAGAATGATATCATTCACAAAAAGTTACCCTTGCTTATGAAATTTGGTCAACGAATCTCGTGAGCATTTCCTTTTCTCTGAGATGCTGTATTTTTTTTGAAAGCTTTACCATTCGATCTTGATAAGTCCAAACGGGTTTTTCATACAGATGGTAGAACTTGTATATCTTCAAATTCTGACTCTTAGCTCGGATATCAACTTACACTTATGATCACAAGACAATTTATTGAGATCTATAGCGCCCTTCACAGGGTCAATGTTACTTAACAAGTATTTTTGACATTACTTAATAAGTATTATTGATGTAACATTGATGAAAAATCGCCACGTATCAATGAATATTGGCAATATATTTGCGTAAATTCTGTTTAGTCGTTTCATATGTGTCAACAAAATGGATAATAATTTGTATCTCCTTGCAGCCGGTGCTGCAGCAAGTGCAATAATATTAAATGAAAAGAAATCAAAAGCTTGGATAAATAAAAAGTGGATGCTGAAAAAGAAATTTCATTGAGATCGTTTGTTGTTGACGGAACTATGTATCTAATTTTGATAAAGACTATAGAAATTTTCTTTGAAAGGATGTATTCATTGAATTGCTGGGGCTGGTTACACCCATAGTTAAAAAAAATGCTGTGATGAGGGAGTATTTTAAACCATTTGAGAGAATGTCATCAACTCTACGTTTTTTAGCTACTGGCAGGAGTTTGTTGAAATCCTCAAATTTTCAATTAGTACATAATTCACAAATGAAAACATTGACAATGGTCATGTTCGTGTTACTTTTTCAGTTCAGAGCACCAAGAGCACTCTGACCGTTTTTCTTTTTTCACTCATAGCGTGCTCTATGAGGTCAGTATGACTTGACCGAGTGTTCTAAGCAAAAACCGAGCACGGTGAATTTGACATTTGACAGGAGCAAAATCAAATGAAAACTCAATGTCTTGTTATTAACTAATTATTAGGAAAAAGTATACATATGTATCTTTACATTATATTTCTGTTTTAGAAACTCAAAGCAAGAATTTTCGATTTATTTGCTGTTATGTGCTCAATCGTATTTCTTAAATAAATCAGAGCGTTTAGAAAACAATCTGAATACAGCACGCTCAGTGTGTTAAACTCTGCTCCGAACTAAAAACGAAAAACCGCTTTATGAGATGCTTAATATTTGAATTTGAGTTTGTAATATTACCTTTAGTAGTTAGCGTGGAGGGTAAATGTAAATTTAAAGTATTTTTGTGATTTGAGCAATATATTTATCAATGTCTATTTTTTAATTTTAAGGTATACATTACTTTCCCGAAATTGTATCTATTCCGTTATTTAATTGTACTACATTGGTTCTATTTCATGTTATTATCTTTATTTTCTTTCAGCTAAGCGACAATTTATGTAATGAGATGCTTAACGATGTACAGAGTTTGGTAAATCCCGTTTCTACCAAGCAAGACGACATAGATTGGTACAAGATAAACTAAAATATGTTTTTATTTGTTCTTATCTTGATTTTTTCCAATATATACATATAAGACAAAATAAATTGGCAAATGCAAATGGAGTTAATGTCTTTTTTTAATCATTCTAAAGTTTTATGACTCAATTGTACCAACAGATACATACATATATACACTGCAGGCCAAAACTTTGATGCCTACCTGGATATTAAACTATATGAATTACATCTACAATTACACCCATGTTTTTGAACAGCGTTTTGTTGACAAATGTAGTAAAGTGGTTAATTGGGAAGTGATTAGATTTTTTTTAATTATTAAAAAACTCTTTAATGACTCCTTACATCAAAAAGGTTCTCAAATCCTAATATTTTTAAACCTATATTGCTCGGAAGCTGGGATCCCGACACTTTGAAGTCATAATTTTATTATTCATGTCTTGAGTATACAACTCGTTGATAAATGGAAAAGGCGTGGAAACCACAATTGAGAAACGATCTGCAATCATCACTCTTTGTAAAGAAGATAAATCGCAGTGAGGAGCTGCTTTGCAGTTAAAGATATCACGGTGCTGCTGCAGACAAAAAACAGCACCCGAAGTACGCACCGAAAAAAATGCAACGAACAAATCTCTCTCCCTGACAACATTAAAACGAAGCAGAATAAAGACTAGACAGAAGAAGATTTTAACAGAGATTTATGGAGCCATGAATCCAAGTTCGGGATATTTGGCACAAAACGGAGGGGTTCGTTCAGCAGAGCTGAAAAAAGATGCTGCCAGGCTGTATGGTTCCTACGGTTCTGTTATTGTCTGGGGATGTTTCTCTTTAAATGGAGTAGGAGATCTGGTTCGAATGATCCATTACATTACGCTATGACCTCTGGACTAGAATTAGTTGACAAACTTTTGGCCTGCAGTGTACATATGGTACATACACATACATATGTATGTATGTACATATTTGCAGCAAAACATATTTTTATGTTAATAAAAAAACCCAGGTTTCAGTCTTATATTGCGGAAATTAAGAAAGAACTTGCGTGCATAGCACTGGCTAAACTCATAATTTGAGTTAAGATTATTTAAACTAAGACGTGTGGCCACGTCTTCCTCCGCTTGTATGCAGGAAGGATTCACGGTAGACGAATTAAGAAAATTCATTTCACTTATGAACCCAGAATGCGAAGAAACATCTCTGAGCTCGAAATATCGATTAGAAAAAACTAACAATTGCAGTTCATATATAAAAGTTACTCGAATATTTGCGTTTGTGTTAAGGTTTGCATGAAATAGTGCAGTAAAAGTTTCTGTAACTTGTAGTGCGAAAGACGGGAATATTTACAATAAAGTTTGAATAGCTACGTAAAGTGCGTGAGTCAGAAATCGGACTTTCCACATACCCACCTCTCATGAAAAATACCTTCAGAACTATGAAATAAAATAAATGTCGTAAAGTCAAAATTTGCAGAGCCCTAAACAGGTCCATAGTGTGAGCTGAACGATGAGAGCTACAAACTTTTCGTTTTGCAGATTTTTGAGCGATCGTTAATTGCTATAGTTTACTAAAATAAGCACTACCCCAACTGCAAAGTCCATATTACAATCTTGAATGAATTATACCATGGTAAACCATTTTCAAAGTGTTAGAAGAGCAATACTTTCTAAGACGAAAAAAACAACGGGTTGAGTTAAGTATGCATATGTATATTTCTTCAAAAAACAAATGTGCTTGGCCCAGTTCAAATTTTGATCAATCGTATCACCAAGGTATTTAAAACTATCTACATCTTCAATTTTGAAGCAATTGAACGATTGACCATTTTGAAATCTGCATTTGTTATTTAGTAGGTCGTGCCTTGCACAATCATGAGAATGAAATAATATATCTAAGTCGGGGTGCTCCTGGCCAGTAAGACGTCATGATTTATGTTAGCTATTAAATCTAAAGGACTGCCTGAACAATAAGCAATACCAAGGTCGTCAGCGAAGGCTTTAGTTTTACCCAAGAATGGGACTGAAAATAAGGAATTAATGTATATTAAAAATAAAATTGGACCAAGTACAGAATCTTGGGGTACTCCCAAGTTATTTAATTTTGAACTGCTTATATTGCAATTAATTTTTACACACTGTAATCTATCGTTAAGATAAGACTCAAACCATTTGTACATGAATCCTCTGAATCCGGCCTTATACAATTTATTTAATAGAACTCGATGGTCAACCATATCAAACGCCTTTGTAATGTCGACAAAAAGGCCAGCACAAAATAATTTTTCATCTAAACCCTTATGTAAAATAGAACAAAAGTCCAATAGAGCATCCTCAGTAGAAAGGCCAGTCCTAAAACCAAACTGTAAGGGACTAAAAAATTTAGACGATTAAGATAGGCCAAAATTCTCTTTTTAACAACTTTTTCAAAGACTTTAGAAATGGACGACAATAGAGAAATCGGCCTGTAATTGGATTTGTCTGTCTTGTTGCCCTTTTTAAACAGTGGGATAACCATGGCGCATTTAAGTTCTACGGGAAAAGACCCAGACATAATGCTAAAATTAAAAAGATAGGACATAATATCTACTAAATTGGCTCCAATGTTCTTCAGAATCACATTCGAAATCTCATCATTACCATGCGAATAAGAATTAGGTAGAGAATTGATAGTTCTTAGCAACTCAAATCCTGTTATAGAATCAAAAACAAAACTGTTACTATAGACAATGTCTAGAGTACCAGGCTTGCTACAATAATTACAAGAAGCTACCGAACTGCCTGAAAAAGAGGATTGTCCAATGGAAGTAAAGTAATTACTGAATTTATTGGCTATTTTTAAGTACGAAGGGATCTGAGTTACTACAAACTTTTCGACTAATAATACTATTAACGACTTGCCACTCTTTCTTAAGATTCCTACTTGCCGTTTGTATCCTAACCTATCCCTAGCTAATATAACTTGCTTGTTTAGTTTTTTGCAAAGCTTGTTAAAACGAGTTTTTAAACTTCTATTCAGCGGATGTTTTCAACATATTTTCCTCAATTTGTGTTTAAGATTTATTTGTTTAATAAGAGAAGGGGGAATCCATGGTTTAAGACGATACTCCGATTTCTTTAGTGTTATATTGTAAGTAGATGAACCAATGTAATGTTTTAAAATTTTAAGAAATTTATCATATGCTATGGAAGCATTTTGTTCTGCATAAACACTATTCCAATTTTCATAACGAAGCTCATCGTTCAATTTCCGAAAGTCTATTTTATTAAATTTGGTGTGAGGAAATTCGCGTGGGGTACATTGGATGCTTTCAAAAAAAATCCTGTCATACAATGATCAGTTATATTAGGATCCAAGTTAATTCCAGCAAGAAGATCCTCAGCAAAATTCTCAAGACGAGCAAAAACATGGTCAAGGCAGGTGCCCGAACTTGGTCTGGTAGGTTCATCAATGAACGATAAAAGTCCGTGTTCAGCCAGGAGCGCTTGGTACCAATTATAAACTGAATTAGAATCTAAAATGTCTAAATTAAAGTGGCCTAAGGTAACAAGATTTGTAGATCGTTCATTAGCTAAAAAGTTAGATAATTCATCTAAAAAGAAGTTTGGTGGTAACGAATGAAGTCTATATACACAGACAAAACTAAATAATTCCTCGTGAATATTGCAAAACACTTTGATGACATCCGCGCTTCTTAGGTTAAAAACTTTCACGTCACTCTCATACAAGTTCGATACAAAAACTCCCACTCCACCGGCAGAATACGTATCATTAGTATTAGCAAAAAAATTATAATTAGGAATGTGATAATCTTCAACTTCACACGAATAAATCCAAATTTCAGTTTTGACGCAAACTACGAATATTCTGATGTAAAACAAAAAATGATTTGCCACCTGAGTTACTAGTAAAAATGCTATCAGAATTATATTTAATGGTTCTTATAGTGAGACTGTCGCGCATAAGATCAAAGCAGTCATTCATGTTATTGCCCTTGGAGAGCAGCTATATCATCAAATGATCTTATGACGACGATCTCACTATTATCAAATTTCCTCATTAAAATATTAGAATTTCTGAACCATAAATATTAGAAATTATCTTTTTTTAATTTTTTTGCTGCTGTTCAGTAATCTTTTCATCACTTTACCTATTATTTCTTGTAAACTGTTCTTCTCTTATCAAGTCAATGTTATGTACAGTTCACTTTACACTTCTTCTATAATAACCATATGCGGTTCAGTCTCTTTTGCTGCTGACCGCCAACCGCGTAACATCTCTTGTTAAAATAATAAATTATGTCGTATTGTGGAAGAGTTGTTTTTCTTTCATTCGTTATCAAACAGCTGCCATATATTTGAATTACTATTGATGACAAAAAGCGACGAGTTCAGCTTCCTCCTAGATATTCAATATCGGCCGTTTGAATATTAGCACACGAACCGTGAAAAAAAAACTTTTACAATCACCGCACCGTATTTTTGATGCATCGTTGCGATCTATTTTGTCGTTGCAAATCGGGTAATTCATTTAAAAAAAGTTAACTGACTGTTTGAAGATAAATTAAAGATTCGCACCCCACGCAAACACGTCTGCTCTTGACCACGGTCACTCACATATATTATTAATCATCTATCCTGGTAAAGAATTGGTTTCACCCAAAAATTCATTCCCCTTGGAGTCCAATAAACATGCGATTCCCTAAAAATGTCGCCATATTCTCTCCCTCTCTTTTAACCAATGGTAAATGGCATTCAATTCAAACAAATCCTGTAACATGTGTCCACCAATCAAACCCTGTATCTCACGGAAAAAAACATTTTCATAACAGCAGCTGTATTGCACAGTTACTTAATAGCATCTCTTTATAACATTTTCCAACTCTTTGATTTCGCAATATATGTTATGTAGTTCCACTGCCATTGGGATATAGTTTGTTAATAATAATGATAATTTTTCCCAGAATTCTTTTGATACTTTTTATCTTTCTGGTAAGAAATTTTTTCTCAAACTTTAGCGGCAACACTACTGTGTAAATGTGGAAAGAGTCAAGTACAATACATACATATTCTACGGTACATTATACTGTACGTGTACTTGCGTAAATGGATATAAATTGACTTATTTTTAAACGACTATTTAACCTTTATTATCAATTTGGCCTCAAACTATAAAATAGGACCATATCTGTGGGGAAAAGGTTTTGAAATGGTATATAATTTTAAAAATTCGGTTCAGCAGGAAGAAGTACGGTTGAAATAAATTATTAATAATATGACATGAAAAAGAGTTGGTTGAAGGTAAGCAAAGTACCATTATGTAATTTTGACCAAAAACGTGGTATGGCATTTTATAGGATTTTGTAAAAGTACCGCAAATATGAAGATAAAACAATAACGAGCGGAAAGCTTACGAGAAATTCGTACTTTTATAAAGTTGGGTGTGAGTAAAATATCTTTCAGAACATTTTTAGCCAAAAACCAAAAACCAAAAACATTGTATGCCATCTTATAGGATTGTAAGAGACTAGAGGTAATATAAAATTTAATCAAAATCATTGGAGCCGTTTTTGAGGAAATCCATTCAAGTACCCTTAATTTTGAGGTTAGAATGAAAATTCCGATTTCTAGGGACTATCTCACAGACCTTATATGTATAAGAAGTTTGATCTAAATCCCTTCACCCGTAGCCTCTTGCACAGGCAAACAGACAGACGGCATTGCTAAACCCACTCTTTTCGACTTCTCTATCATAGTAATGTCAAGTTTGATCAAAATTTCGAGTTTGAAATTTTTCACGAATACAATACTTGCCCTATAGGTAAAGGTGCAAGTAAAAAACAGTACGACAACACCCACTTTGTGAGGGCTGCTTCTTTTCTGCGCAGGTTTCTGCGACTTCGCGTTGTCTTAGCACCACCCATTTCAGATCTAACAAATTCTTTGTCAAAATCCGTTATGATCGTACTTTGGATCTTATCTGTTGTTGATTTGCCCGAGACAAACCCGCATTGGTCATCAGATACCGGTAATATTTTCTGCAGTCGCCCAATGATGTATGCCATCAGCTTGGCAGAAAAGTAATTATCACATTATCGTGTATAGGCTTTTTCTTTGTGTGAAGGAAGAAGATACAATTTTCGCCACTGATTAGGCATTTTTTCACCGCTCTTAAGTTCGGAAACGAGAATCATGAATGTCGGATGTCTGCCATCTGTGAAGAATGATATCATTCACAAAAAGTTACCCTTGCTTATGAAATTTGGTCAACGAATCTCGTGAGCATTTCCTTTTCTCTGAGATGCTGTATTTTTTTTGAAAGCTTTACCATTCGATCTTGATAAGTCCAAACGGGTTTTTCATACAGATGGTAGAACTTGTATATCTTCAAATTCTGACTCTTAGCTCGGATATCAACTTACACTTATGATCACAAGACAATTTATTGAGATCTATAGCGCCCTTCACAGGGTCAATGTTACTTAACAAGTATTTTTGACATTACTTAATAAGTATTATTGATGTAACATTGATGAAAAATCGCCACGTATCAATGAATATTGGCAATATATTTGCGTAAATTCTGTTTAGTCGTTTCATATGTGTCAACAAAATGGATAATAATTTGTATCTCCTTGCAGCCGGTGCTGCAGCAAGTGCAATAATATTAAATGAAAAGAAATCAAAAGCTTGGATAAATAAAAAGTGGATGCTGAAAAAGAAATTTCATTGAGATCGTTTGTTGTTGACGGAACTATGTATCTAATTTTGATAAAGACTATAGAAATTTTCTTTGAAAGGATGTATTCATTGAATTGCTGGGGCTGGTTACACCCATAGTTAAAAAAAATGCTGTGATGAGGGAGTATTTTAAACCATTTGAGAGAATGTCATCAACTCTACGTTTTTTAGCTACTGGCAGGAGTTTGTTGAAATCCTCAAATTTTCAATTAGTACATAATTCACAAATGAAAACATTGACAATGGTCATGTTCGTGTTACTTTTTCAGTTCAGAGCACCAAGAGCACTCTGACCGTTTTTCTTTTTTCACTCATAGCGTGCTCTATGAGGTCAGTATGACTTGACCGAGTGTTCTAAGCAAAAACCGAGCACGGTGAATTTGACATTTGACAGGAGCAAAATCAAATGAAAACTCAATGTCTTGTTATTAACTAATTATTAGGAAAAAGTATACATATGTATCTTTACATTATATTTCTGTTTTAGAAACTCAAAGCAAGAATTTTCGATTTATTTGCTGTTATGTGCTCAATCGTATTTCTTAAATAAATCAGAGCGTTTAGAAAACAATCTGAATACAGCACGCTCAGTGTGTTAAACTCTGCTCCGAACTAAAAACGAAAAACCGCTTTATGAGATGCTTAATATTTGAATTTGAGTTTGTAATATTACCTTTAGTAGTTAGCGTGGAGGGTAAATGTAAATTTAAAGTATTTTTGTAATTTGAGCAATATATTTATCAATGTCTATTTTTTAATTTTAAGGTATACATTACTTTCCCGAAATTGTATCTATTCCGTTATTTAATTGTACTACATTGGTTCTATTTCATGTTATTATCTTTATTTTCTTTCAGCTAAGCGACAATTTATGTAATGAGATGCTTAACGATGTACAGAGTTTGGTAAATCCCGTTTCTACCAAGCAAGACGACATAGATTGGTACAAGATAAACTAAAATATGTTTTTATTTGTTCTTATCTTGATTTTTTCCAATATATACATATAAGACAAAATAAATTGGCAAATACAAATGGAGTTAATGTCTTTTTTTAATCATTCTAAAGTTTTATGACTCAATTGTACCAACAGATACATACATATATACACTGCAGGCCAAAACTTTGATGCCTACCTGGATATTAAACTATATGAATTACATCTACAATTACACCCATGTTTTTGAACAGCGTTTTGTTGACAAATGTAGTAAAGTGGTTAATTGGGAAGTGATTAGATTTTTTTTAATTATTAAAAAACTCTTTAATGACTCCTTACATCAAAAAGGTTCTCAAATCCTAATATTTTTAAACCTATATTGCTCGGAAGCTGGGATCCCGACACTTTGAAGTCATAATTTTATTATTCATGTCTTGAGTATACAACTCGTTGATAAATGGAAAAGGCGTGGAAACCACAATTGAGAAACGATCTGCAATCATCACTCTTTGTAAAGAAGATAAATCGCAGTGAGGAGCTGCTTTGCAGTTAAAGATATCACGGTGCTGCTGCAGACAAAAAACAGCACCCGAAGTACGCACCGAAAAAAATGCAACGAACAAATCTCTCTCCCTGACAACATTAAAACGAAGCAGAATAAAGACTAGACAGAAGAAGATTTTAACAGAGATTTATGGAGCCATGAATCCAAGTTCGGGATATTTGGCACAAAACGGAGGGGTTCGTTCAGCAGAGCTGAAAAAAGATGCTGCCAGGCTGTATGGTTCCTACGGTTCTGTTATTGTCTGGGGATGTTTCTCTTTAAATGGAGTAGGAGATCTGGTTCGAATGATCCATTACATTACGCTATGACCTCTGGACTAGAATTAGTTGACAAACTTTTGGCCTGCAGTGTACATATGGTACATACACATACATATGTATGTATGTACATATTTGCAGCAAAACATATTTTTATGTTAATAAAAAAACCCAGGTTTCAGTCTTATATTGCGGAAATTAAGAAAGAACTTGCGTGCATAGCACTGGCTAAACTCATAATTTGAGTTAAGATTATTTAAACTAAGACGTGTGGCCACGTCTTCCTCCGCTTGTATGCAGGAAGGATTCACGGTAGACGAATTAAGAAAATTCATTTCACTTATGAACCCAGAATGCGAAGAAACATCTCTGAGCTCGAAATATCGATTAGAAAAAACTAACAATTGCAGTTCATATATAAAAGTTACTCGAATATTTGCGTTTGTGTTAAGGTTTTACTATTATGTTAATGTTTTTACCAAGAATATAGATATAGAAGAACACGATCTCTTTACTTCCAGGGAACTTCAGACTCAGATCGGTTGGATCATCCACATACATATATTAAGTGCCTCATCCTTCTTTTAAACAAAACAACAGGACTGAAGTTATTGAAAGCAAGTGGGAACATTAATTTAGCAAAATGTACGAGAAAATGTGCAGCTTTGTTTTTTGTACTTTTATGTATGTACATATGTATCGAACCATCCGCTGCCGCCCCAGTGCAAGAACTAGTGGACAAACATAGGAAATTATATTTATTTTTCTAATGTTTTTTTGTATTAATCATATTAATACATGTTTGTCAACTTTTTTCTTCTTCTAAGTAACTTTTTGTTCTTCTTCTTTAAATGTAAACACAATCACGCTGTAATTTGTACATTTCATTTTCCTGTTGTCCTTGTGTGTTACAATTTCTTTAGTATTTTTTTTGCAGCTAAAAATAATTTTTTTAGTTAAAGTATTATATATATATAATATATAATATAGTATAATATATATATATAATATATATATAATATAGTATAATTTTATTAGTTTAGTATTCATTAGGTCTGTTTGCGTACTTTCTGCACCAAAATTCGTAGATTATGAAATTTCAAAGAGTGGGGGTATAATTCTCACAGAGAGTGGTAAAATCATATAAAAGTAAACGAATACGAAACCTACGAAATTTGCCCACTTTTTAGACGTCAAAAGCAAATGTATGTAAGTACACAAACAACAAAATATTTCTTACAGGCATTTGACAGATTTCGTGAATCAGTGCAAAGAAATTCCCTGCACTAACATTCGTTGAATGGAGACATTTTTTTCTCTCGTGAGCGCTCTCTTCTACGAAAATCTACGCAATTTTCTCGTACTCGAACAGGATTTGGTGACTTTTCGTAGATTTTCGTGAAAATTCGTTGTTTTGGGATAGTAAGCGAACAGACCTATTAGTGAAGATAATACATTGAAATTATCGAACACAGGTATGTGGATGTGATTTTTGTAGTTCAATGACGAACTTTTGAAGGGATACCCTACCCTATTTTTTTTTTTGGAAAGCTTTCTTTGTGTTTAGTAAATATTTTGGGGCAAGTTTCCAATATAGGAAATTGGCAAAACAATTTTTTTTTAGGGTAAAAAGCCATAAAAAGAAAAAAAAAAAATACTATAAAAAAATTCTAAATTTTGACTTTTTTCCTCTAATTTATGTTGCTATTTTGCTATAAACAATTAAAAAACGAATAAATTAACTATAATGCAATGAGCAATAAAATAATAAGTGTTTTTTTTTGTAAATAAAACATTCGATCCAAAGGAATTTTTACATCTACTTCAATTCGAAAACGTGTAAAACTCTCTATCTCTACCCCACCAGAGATATTCCGCGGAAAATTCCTTGAGCTAAAAAACAAATTCAAAGATCACACGTTCATATGTATAAACATACCTACCGACGGAACAAAAACAAACAATACAAGCTTCAGTATCACAACGGAAAAAATATATGTAATAAGAAACTATTCTTCCAACACATGCGACCCAAACGGAAAATAGTTGGCCAGGTTAACATTTTTTAGTTAAGAGATTCGAAAAAAGATGGGCTTTCCACAATAAACAAAGTAATTCAAACTTTATTTAGACTTTGTAGGTGTTAGCCATACATGTTTAAAAATAATACTTTATAAAATTATACCAATTCATTTAATATGTCAAAAAGCGAAATTATTCCAAAGCAAAATAGGGCCAACTATCAACTCTTTTATCAACGCAAAATATTTGACCCAATACAAATAACGGGCCGTTGCCACTGAGTGACGTCACCTTTGTTTTAAATAACGGCCGTATTTCGACTTGGAAGTGTTTTCACTAAATTATGGCAGCATTCAGGAGTTATACCATCCTAAACTTTTCCTTCGATTCAAGTAATTCACAAAGTCTCAAAGTCAAAGTCGGGGCTATTTCTATTGCACGTTAGAACTGGAATATTGTGTTCTCGAAGCTATGTCATATTTCTCTTGGCTGTATGACATGATGCACCATCTTGGCAATATGTGAAAGTGCTATCTTCTGCCATCTTCTGCTTGCAGCCTTGGAATTAAAGGCAAAAGTTGGTGCTTTAAGATGTCTACTGGTATTGAGAGTCCCTTCGATGAAGCAAAGATTGCCCAAACTTGCCCACATTACTGAAGCGGTAAATTTACTTTTTTTTCCAAATAAATCTGGGTGAAATGATTCAGCTGACATTCTTAAGACTCTTGATCGCTGGTCTCCAACGCAAGGCTCGAATCGAGACTCATCGTTCTATATTATTCTTCTACATTGTTCCAAAGTCCACTTTTGAAGATCATGGGCCCACTTTAAGCGTTTTTTTTGTAAAGGAGTTAAAAGTTTTTTTTTTTTTTTTTATCATTCATTTATTTATTTATTTATTTACCTGCGAAGCCTAATGGCTTATCTGCAGGAGATTGAGTGCCTATGCTATGTACATATGTATCTGTTTGTTAATCATCAAAAGTAATGCATTTCTACATGTAAATATATAGTAGTAAGAAATTTTTGGTTTATGCGTTATTCTTAAAAAAAACTGAGCTGAATCGTATAATAGTATCTACACATTTTAGTTTTAGTGAAAATAGATATAAATATATTAAGTTGAATTTAATTATAAAATTTAATGAATTTAATTATTTAATTGTTCTCAGTTATGAACTTTAGGTAATGGATTCTAGAAAATATTGTTTAATTTTTCGTTTTCTAACATTTATTTGATTTATGTTGCGGAGATGTTGAGGTAGATTATTGAGTACGTTTGGCACGATGTACTCCAGTCTTCTTCTGCCGTACTCATTTATGATCGCTGGAAGTTGAAGTAGACCCTCAGCTCGTCTCCTTGTGTTCACCTGGTGAGCAATTGGCGTTCGGAAACTTGGATCATCGTAGTACTCCAGGGCTGCACTCATCTTAAAGATCTGCCTCACTTCAAGAACGCGTACGATGTTGGTTGTTACGTGGCCTTTCGACATCAACTTTTGGATCTTTTGTAGCTTTTCGATGTGCGTTTGCGCTGCACCTCCCCAAGCTAACACACCATACCGCAATCTGGACTCTATGAGAGCATAGTACACTTGCTTATGCACAGACGTCATAGATTTGTACTGCAGACAGGCCAGCGCAAACAGTGACCCCTTCAATTTGTTTCGCAGATCGTTAATGTGAGCATCCCAAAGGAAATGACAGTCAATTGTGATGCCTAGATATTTGTATGTATCAACCATTTGAATATCGTCACAACTGGATGCATTTGCACATCTGTAGCTCTTCAACAAAACTTGCGACGGTGAATAGTTTGGGCTCCGGATGTGCATTAGTTTTGTTTTTGTGGCATTTATAACCAGCCCATTGTCGTGACACCATTTTCCAGCTTCGTCGAATTCGGCTTGCATTATTCTTGCTGCTTCTTCTAGGGTTTGATGACACACAACAATTGCCGTGTCATCTGCGTAGGCGAATGGGAAACCTTTCTTAAAACATTTCAGCAGTTCGTTGGTGTAAAGAATTAAAAGTAAACGACCCAGCCTACTGCCTTGTGGAACTCCATATTGAACTTTATAAGCCCTGCTGCAACAATCTTTGACTCTCACCCGAAATGTCCTCTCTGCCAAATAGTCTGCTAACCAGTATGTCAGCTTTCCCCTAATTCCAACTCTTTGGACAGCATCGATAAGTTTGTTGTGGTCTAGAGTATCAAATGCTTTGCTGAAGTCCAAAAACAGAACTAGGGTGTGGTGACGTTTGCTGAGACTGGTGTAGATGACATTCGCGAGATCGCCAAGAAGCTGGTTTGTACTTCTACCCTTTTGGAAACCATACTGGTGTTTGCTTATTAGATCGTGTTTGTGGATGAAGTCCCATATTCGATTAGACACGATCTGTTCTATGATCTTCTCGATAGCTGGCAAGATTGCAATCGGACAATAGTTCGCCCACTGTTTTTTGCTACCTCCCTTGTGTATCGGTCGAACAACTGCCTCTTTAAGTTTTTCTGGTACCGTCGAAGTGTTAAAGCTTAGATTTATCATTTTAGCTATTATTGGAGCAAAGATATCGGCGTTTGATCTTAAATCCATGGCTCTGATACCATCAGCCCCAGGCGCCTTTTGAACATTCAAACGATACAATATATTAGCTACCTCAATGCAGCTAATATCTCCCAAATATATGGAGTCTCGTAGAACAGCGTTGCGATGCGTAGATTCGGTAATGTTACACGTATGGATAATGGATGCTGCCTGTGTCGAAAAGAGGTCACCAAATTCATCAGCTAGTTGTGCTGTGCTTACATTAGGCGAAAAGTTGTTCCTAATGACATCATCCAAATTGGGTTTTTTTCGACCTAGAACTTCGTGTATTAATGCCCACGTTTTCTTTGGATCGCATCTTACTTCTTCAAACCTATTCTTGTAATATTGATTCCTAGTAATTGTAATTTTTTTGCTAACTTGATTTCGTAACGTTTTGTACTCTCTTTCATATGTTCGGTTATTCCGGTTATTCTTCCACCTGCGATATAGTCTATCTCGCTCTCTACAGATGTCTTGAATGTCCCTAGTAATCCATGAAGCATTCTTTCGGTTTTTTTTCCTGTGTGTGATTTTTGAATTTGTATATAGTTCACTCATTTTTTCCATTAAGGAACTTAAGAGTGATACAGGGTCGTTTTTTTCTGCCACTTGTGTCCAATTAGTATCTCGAATCAGCTGGTTTACTTTACTCGTCACTATGGTAGGTCGCATATGAACATGAGTATCTTTCTCCTCAGGAGGATGGTCGTAGACCCCGTAAAGCGTGCTATAATGATCAGAAATGTCACTTTCTACTACAGCCGAAAACGTTTTGCTTTTTGGTAAATTTACCGAAATGTGATCAATAAGTGTGCATGTGTCTCTATTTGGGTCGACCCTAGTAGCTCCTTTAATGACATTGTACAACCCTTCTGAAGCTAGCATTTCGTGGTAATTCAGGACAAAATTGTTTGCGTTGTTTTTTACATCTATGTTCATGTCGCCCAGAACTACCAGATCGTTATGCACTCCCCTCATGATTGTAATTCGTGCAAACTCATTCATAAATTCAGTCAGATTGTTTTTCGGTGGTCTATAGATTGCGCTTATTACATTTGTTTTCGCGTTTGATACAGTCCTTACTGTCAGGTTTTCAAAAGCAACTGTTTCGATATCTAAACGCTCGTAGCTTATATGATTTTTATTAAATATAGCTATGCCTCTACCTTTTTTATGTAACCTGTTTTCAAACTCGGCGCAAAAACCATCCAGATAGTACATGTTATTTTCTTCTTTTGTAATATTTATTTCTACCAAAACAATTACATCCAAACAACTCAATATTGGACATATACTAGCACAGAAGACATCCCAGTTTTTCCTTAACGATCTAATATTTAGACATAGACAACGAAAATTAAGGTTTTTTCAATTCATTTTTTGTGGCTTTTCTTTTGCCTAAAGGTAGCCGTAAACGACGAACACATTTGGCGTGCATTCATTTCGTGTTGATTCTTTATACCGTGAACATATTGACTTGACTTACTGTTGCCATTATCCACGATATGAACTCGGCGGCGTTCACAGCAAAAATGGGGTTTGCTCGCGAACATGGCCCTACACGGCGAACATCGAAGCCAACGAACACGAAAAAATTTAAATTTTTCGCCAACAGCGAGCGACTCGCTAACCTTAAGTGATGGTTTGTTTAAAAAACTAATTTTCAAATGGCAATAAAGTAAAAGAAAAGAATAGTAAAAATTACTTTATAAAATTTGTATCCCATTGTCTTAATTTCTCGAATGCAGGTGCCTTTTGACACTTGCTTTTTAACAACACTTTTTCACTCTAAGGTGATATTTTGCCGCTTTAGCACTACGATCTTTCTTGAGAATTTTTCTCAAAGCCCTTCTGTCACGATCGCTAACAATTGATGGCTCTCCGGGTTCATATTTCTAGTCTTCTGGAATAAATTAATTATATTTCACACTGAAGACGTCGATATTTCCAATTTTTTTGCTACCATATGCCAAAACTTTTTTTTTTTTGTACACTTTTATTATTGAGCTACGCAGCGAGAAACTAACGGACTAACTATTTTGCAATAAAACAAATGGGTTTGCATTTAAAATTTGAGGCAAAGGCCATTAATTTTTTGAACTTATCAATTGTTTTGTAAAGAAAAAAAATCAGCTTTTTATTTATTTTTTATAATAACAACATACTGGAAAATGTATGTGATGAAAAATATAATACTAGGTCAACTATTTTGCGTTTGGGCTCGTATATGGATCCTCGGGGACGTTTAACTACGAGAAAATGACTTTGCAGATCAATGAAGCGCTCAATTCACCTCAAATTTACAATTTGTTAAATCAATTGTTAAATCCTCAATATAAGACTAGGCATGAACAGTGAACAGAAACAAAAAAAAATTGTCTCAATTCATACGACCTATAGATTGGGATACACTAAACTGTCCCTACATGGATAAAAACGGCTCCTCTTAAGGTCCGCCGCTGCAGCTGTAGTATGAGTTGGCGAACTTTTAACTTTTGCAGTTTGACAGCCCAAAAATAATCGAAAAATACGAATGGAGCTATAAATTTGACAATCGAATAAAGACAATTAATGGAAAACTATTTAGTTGAAGTATACATCGGGTTGATAAGAAAATAAATGAAATAAATAAATACTAAAATAAATAAATGAAATACTAAAAATCATTTTAGTTGATTTGAAAAAAAGGTCCGGGTCATGCATTTTCATAAGACGAAATGATGTTTCGTAGAATCCTCTTGTCTTACTTTCTTGGTACAAAGGACGCACCCACCATCTCCTCTTTTTCCTTTCACAATTTGTGTGTTAAATAACACATATGGCACACAGTTGCTAGAAATGCTATTCCTTCACGGTCATCATTTCTCATTACCATTTTCCTTTTATTTTATTTCACAAAACTACAGAATTTCAATCAGCTGGCATTTATTTGACATAAAAAGGCTGCACCATTGTGGGCACATTTTTCCAAGAACAAACTAGAGGCCGCTAGCTTCACCAGTGTGTTCGGGCAGTAAAAGGAAAGACATACATACATAGATACAATTATCAAAACTCCTCGCCTTTGTTTACACTGTGAATGACATCGTAGTATATAGACTGATGTGTTGCACTGGAAGATTACCAAGATGCAAAAAACCTTTAACAATTTATATTATTCTCACGGAAATTCAAGAAAATTTGTTTTTGATGCTTCCAATAAAAAAAAAAAAAAAAAATTAAGTGCACGACTGGGTAACTTTCACTTTCATCTATAAGTTTTGTGTGCATTTGAGGTAAAAACAAGGATCGAATATACGTATGTGTACATGTATGTTGGCTATAAGTAAAGCAAAGTTCTAAAAAGTTTGCTCAAAAAGTGGTATGCCATGAAAATTAGGTTCATTGTTCAGGGCGTTATCAAGAAAATCGTGTTTTTTTAAATAAATTGGCTAAAAGTAAAATATCGTTTTAAGCTGTTTTGCCCAAAAACTTTATAAACGCATTCTATATATATAAAATTATATAAAATAAAGCAATTTTCGAAAAAATCGTAGTTTCGTTAAGTTGGCTACAAGTAAAGTACCGTTTTAAGAGGTTTTGGCCAAAAATCTGGTATGCCATCTTACAGCACTTTATAAACGCATTGTATGTATGAAAATAAATCAATATCGATTAAGTCGTTTTCGAGAAAATGTTTTTTTATTTTTAGTAAGTTGGTTGTAAGGAAAGGACCGTTTAAAGTTTTGACCAAAAACGTTGTATGCCATCTTGAAGGGTTTTAAAGGAATAGTTTTAATATAAAATTTAAACAAAACCGTTAGAGCCATTTTCGAATAAAGCGGCTCTAACCGCTTGATTCGGTAAAAAGTACCGTTATACGCATTTTTGGCAAAAAATTGAAAAACGAATTTGAGTTCCTTAATCTTATATGAAAACTTTAACAACATCGTTGGAGCCATTTTCAAGCCAATAGACTTTTAGCTATATTGGTCGTAAGTACTGTTGTAACGTATTTTGTCCAAAACGTGGTACGTTATCTTATAACACATCTCCAATCTAATCAAATTATGAAATTTAAATGAAATCTTTAGAGTCGTTTTCTCGCAATGTGACTTTTTGTCGAATTGTCTTTGTGTAAAGTACCGTTATTACCAATTTTGGTAAAAAGCTTGGTACAACATCCTATTGCAATTGACAACACTCACTTCAATATGAATTTGAATCAAAGGCATTAAAGCCGTTTTCGAGAAAATCGTCTTAAGTAAAGTACCATTGATATTAGGGCTATAACAAAAATTTCCATTTCGTCTCTAGGGATTATCCCAAAGAACGTATATGTATATGAAATTTGATCAAAATCCGTCCTCCCGTTTAGGCTTTAGTCCCATTCACAGACAGGCGGCATTGGCGGACCCACTTTTTTGGACTTCTTTATCATAACAATGTCAAGTTTCATTATAATCTCGAGTTCCAAATTTTTTACGAATACAATACTTGCCCTATAGGTATAGATGCAAGTAAAAATATTGGAGGGTTTAAATAATATTGATCGTCTGCTGCGAAAGCTTATAGAGGCACAGCAGAATCAATTGAAAGATCAACCATTACAATTATACCTCATCCAGGAACAATTGCTCTAAATATATTTCTTTTAGATCTTAAAAGGTTTCATCGATTCCTTTATGATTCTTTTCTAGGTGCATTTTTTTAATAAGCTCTAATAAATTTTCTTTACAAGTTAGGTCATTAAGGAGTTTTGTACATTTCAGAATTTTTATTACTACTGTTTTTTTGAAGTGCTATATCAATTTGACAATTTGGGCGCCTTGGCTCAGTGGTTAGTGGGTTAGACTATGAAGTATGGGTTTCAAGGTTCGAATCCCAGTCGGAACACCTAAAAAATTTTCATGGCCCCACCTCTCGTGACCGCCTGACAAACTTCCGAGAGTACAACTTTCCTGAGAAAGCTTCTGAAATAACAAATTGCCCTTCGGACACGGCATTAAACAGTAGGCCCCCTCCATTCGTGTAAAGAATAGTAAAGAATATAACACGCACAACACGAATGGTTGTGAGAAGCTAGAGCCTGAGTCCTATGGTGCATATGCTATGGGATTCTCAGTTTGGGAAAGAACAGCTCCCACTGGCATCTGTTGTCAAGGTAAAGGTTAAAAGTTTGGATATGCTAAGACTGGACATGTACATATAAGTTCTTTGAGTTTATTAAGGGACTCAATGTATTGTCTGGCCTTATTCTAAATTTTGAACCTTTTCTTAGGCATTAGATTAGTCCCTGATGAACTTTCGATAAAAGCCTGTAATTCCTAAGAAGGATTTAATTTGCCTTACTGTTCAGATTATACTGACCACTGATAACCTATTATAGTCTCTGATACTGACGAAGCCTTTTAAAAATGTTATTGAGTGAATCGAGTTGCTCTTGAAGTGAAGTAGAAAATATGAGGATATCTTCCAAATACACCAACCAAAAATTATTTATATGTATATTCATTAAAATCTTTGTTCGTCGTGCGTTGAAAAGATAGAGAGCATAGGTAATACAGGAGTCAGCGAGTCAACAAAGTAGTAACAAAAAAGCCTACAATCCAAAAAATAAGTGGTACAATGCTCAATGCGAAGCGGCGAGAAAAAAAGCTTTCAATTTATTAAATTCACTTCGAAAAACAGAGAGTCCAGAGATAAAACTGACCTACGTGAGTTCCCAAAAAGAAAATAAGGCGGTCTGTAAAAAGAGCAAAATGTTATACTGTCAATAACTAGATTTTAAAATTAATACAGTCAAAGCCTAGCCAAGGAGTTAAGAAATCAAGAGCAGCATGTGTGTCCTGATATAAGCGCTTTGGAATTGTACTATACATGTACTACAGAAATCTTCTCAACCCAAGTCAAGAAGTGAGTATCATATCGAGTGTACCAAATTCTATCGAAGACCCGTATTTGGATAGAGTGTTTTCTCTGAACGAAATTAAAAATATGCTCAGAAAAGTAAAGTTGAACAAAGCGCCAGGAGAAGATAGGATAACATACAAGTTTATTATAAACGCAACTGATGATTTTCTGGAAGAACTAACAATTGCATATAGCAGAATATTATATGAATGTAGGGCAGAGGAAGCTTTCATTAAATCCATAATAAGGCCGATTTTCAAAAAGGGTGATGTTCATGTCCCAAGCAACTACAGGGACATTTCATTTATGAGTTGCATAGCGAAGATCATGATGGGAGTCCTAAATGAGAGGTTATATGCTTGGGTGGAAAGAAATAACGTTTTAACTGAATACCAGGCTGGGTTTAGAAAAAAATACTCTACAGTAGATAATATACTTATATAACCTGGCATCTATAGTACACATTAAGTTGATATTGAAATCATGCAACAGATGATAGTCCGCTTTGAAGAGTATTGAGAGAAATGGAGTTTAGAAGTGAACCTTTCAAAATCGGAAATAATGGTTTTCCGAAATGGTGGCAGGCTATCAAATCAGGAAAAGTGGGTTTTCAAAGGGAAAGAAATTCGAATAGCTTCGCAGTATACATATCTTGGTGTACTTCTCACCATGTAAAGAAAATAAATACTGCAGCTAAGAGCAGCATCAACGCAACATGGCATTCATTTTTGGGTGAACGGAATATAACACTCTGTGCAAAATGGAAACTATTTCTGGCTGTCTGCAGGGCTATCCAAACTTTTAGTGCTCAAGTCTGGGGCTTTGGAATGTTTGATGAAGTTGATAAACTACAACGCTATTTTTTGAAGAGAATTTTGAAACTACCACCAGGCACTCCAAACTACACCTTGTCGATTGAGACCGGAGCTGAAGATGGGCATTTCTATACATTGAACTTACATCTAAGTTATGTCAAGAAAACAATGTTCGAATACAATGATACCAGATTACCACATACACTTACCAAAATTCTTTTAGAAAAACAACTTTTTTGTGTGAAAGGGATAAATGATATCGGAAATAGGTTTGCTCTACACTGGGATCAAAACATGCACCGAGAAAGAGACTGGAACACTAAAAACTTGCACCTTTTAGACCGGCTCAAAGAAGATAGTCGTCAAGAAAGAGAACGGAGAGCCATGGTAAGCAGCATAAGAATTTACAAGTTTCTGGACTACTCGAAAGGCCAACTTTATCTTACTGATGAAGTTAATATTAACAAAATTACGTGGATCTTCAAAGCCAGATGTAATCTAATCCTTCTTAATGGAAGCAGATTTGGTGGCAACAGTTCAGCTTTATGCAACATGTGTAACATGAGAGAAGAAGAAAATATTCATCGCTTTATTGGCAGATGCCCCGTACTAAGCGAATTTAGAGTGATACTTTGAAAAGGTATCACTTGGTACAGCTCATAGAGTTCGCGGTTATATCTTCTTCTTCATTCGCCCTTCTCGCATATGGGACCGAAAATTTGACGAAGAATTTTATGTCCCTGCTATATAGCAGAACTGGCAGGATCAAAGTTTTGTAGAGCATACATTTCGTCTTCCGAGATAGGAGTTTTGAACCCATTTGTTTTGCCAAACCGAAGTAGCAGCGGTTTCCTAGGGTAAGTCTTCGTCGAATCTCCACTAGGGTGTCGTTCGTGGAGTTGATATTTACTTCGAGGTAGGTAAACTCCCTAACTACCTCAAAGTTACTGTTGCCAACATTGACGTTTTGTCCTAGGCGGTGGACCGATGCTTCTCTGTTTGTTGACAACAGGTACTTGGTCTTGTCCTCATTTACTTCAAGGCCAACTCGTTTCGCCTCTTCTTCAATTGCCGTGAAAGCTTCTATAACGGCACGCCATTAAGTAGCAGCTGGAAATTCTCCTTAAAAACATCTACTATTTCCTGTGCTTCGGTGACTAGGTTTCCCCCCTTTTTCTCCTCCCTTCTTCTAGCTCGATACTCTTCCCTTGCTGCTCTTGTTTTCCGCTGCAGCATTTGTAGGTGTGCATTTTCTGTCACCTTTTTCCGACGTACGCATTCATCATCATACCAAGGGCTCCTCTTAGGTGGTGGTTGGTAACCTATGGTGGTCTCGGCTACCTCTTTGATGATATCGCGGTACTGGTTCCACTGGTTGTTGGCATTTGTGGAAGGTGAATGCACAGCGGAGAGTTTCTCACTCAGACGCTCTCTGTAGACTCTGAACCGGTTGCTGTGTGGATTCGTAGTCTTTGAAACCTAGTGCTACTTATCACCGTATTACGAGCTGCTGCAAAGTCGATTAGACGGAAGCCGTTGTCTGTTGTCGTATCGTGGAGGCTGTACTTTCCGACTAATCCGCCACTGATGTTTTCCTTACTGATTTTGGCATTGAAATCTCCGAGTACGATTTTGACATCATATTCCGGACAGGCTCCGTAGGCTCCGTCCAGCAGGTCATGATACTCCTCCTTGATAGAGTCTTCGTCGGTAGGGGCGTTTGCACATATGCTGATGCTCTGAAATGTGGCCTTGATGCGGATGACAGCCAGGCGATCGCTGATCGGCTTAAAGTCAATTATCATGGAGCGTAGCCGATTTCCCACGACGAATCCGCATCGTAATATGTGCAGTCTTTTGTGGCAGCTGTAATAAATGTCGCAATTTTGTCGTTTTTGTATTCCTGATCCTATCCATCGTATCTCCTGGATCGCGGTAATATCTGTAGCACCAGGGGTGTATAATGTACGTACGTTCCAGGTGCATACTCTTTATTCGTAGTCCGTAAACGTTCCGGGTCGTGATCTTGTGTGAGGGGGTTGATTTAAATCCGAGGCGCATATCTCTCTCGTAACTAGTGTTTTTTACGTTGTAGGGAAGTTACCCCGACGGCACAGCCCCTTACGTGAAACCCCTAGGGCAAGGGCCGGTTGAGAAAACCGATGTCAGTAACCCGCTTCGGGGATGTCTGCGCTGCCGTTGGCCTATTAAAGTCTCGTCCGCCACCGTCTCTTTTCCAAAAACCTGACCTATTTTTTTAAATCCTTACTGGCCTGGGCTCCGAGGATGTTGAAGTAGCCCGGATAAAGTTTCTGCTTCTACTTAAAGCTCTGACGCCACCGTTGACCCCATCGAGAGAGTTCGCCCGCCGCTTATAAGTTTAGCAAGTCGCGTCGGGATGGACATCAACCAGTACCCGATGGCTACCACTTGGAGGTAAAATAAGCACAATTGATGTGTAGTAACAGTTACAGCACTGGACGTCGCCAAGTTGACGCCAATCAGTACCTACCCTATGCCTACAGCATCCAGCCATCGCAATTTCATTGCCATTTTGATATTTAGCGTTAGTAGTATTATGTAAGTGAAAAGAGAATGATGTCATCATTTGCAAATTACATATTTTCGAAAAATAACATTTTTCTTTAACAAACAATAACTAAACAAAATTGTGGAATTTGGGACGATACCAATCCATATGAGATCCTAGAGCGTCCAATGCATCCCGAAAAAGTCACAAAAAGTGTGGATTTTGGGCTGGCGGCATGATCAGTCCATATTTCTTTGAGAACGACGTTGACCAGCTATAGGTGATTACCAACTTCTTTTGGCCTGAATAGAATCATATGAACACCAAAAACATGCGGTTTCAACATGATGGCGCTACGTACCACACAGCTCACGCCATATTGGAGATTCTGCACAAGCGATTTGAGGCATGGTCACGTAGTGAGATGTAAACTGGCTACCAAGATCGTGCGATTTGAACCCGTTTGACTTTTCTTGTGGGGTTTTCTGAAGTCGCAGGTCTATGCGAATACGCCACAAACCACAGCGGCCCTCAAAGCCAACATAACCCATGCCATAGGTCAAATTCATCCTGATTTATGCGATTTATGAGTCATGGAAAATTCGATATTTCGGATGCGCGCCATCCAGAGAAGTCGCAGCGGACATTTGAACGATGTTATATTCCATTATACATAAAGGCATCGATAAGCCAAAGTAGTAACAAAAAAGCCTACAATCCAAAAAATAAGTGGTACAATGCTCAATGCGAAGCGGCGAGAAAAAAAGCTTTCAATTTATTAAATTCACTTCGAAAAACAGAGAGTCCAGAGATAAAACTGACCTACGTGAGTTCCCAAAAAGAAAATAAGGCGGTCTGTAAAAAGAGCAAAATGTTATACTGTCAATAACTAGATTTTAAAATTAATACAGTCAAAGCCTAGCCAAGGAGTTAAGAAATCAAGAGCAGCATGTGTGTCCTGATATAAGCGCTTTGGAATTGTACTATACATGTACTACAGAAATCTTCTCAACCCAAGTCAAGAAGTGAGTATCATATCGAGTGTACCAAATTCTATCGAAGACCCGTATTTGGATAGAGTGTTTTCTCTGAACGAAATTAAAAATATGCTCAGAAAAGTAAAGTTGAACAAAGCGCCAGGAGAAGATAGGATAACATACAAGTTTATTATAAACGCAACTGATGATTTTCTGGAAGAACTAACAATTGCATATAGCAGAATATTATATGAATGTAGGGCAGAGGAAGCTTTCATTAAATCCATAATAAGGCCGATTTTCAAAAAGGGTGATGTTCATGTCCCAAGCAACTACAGGGACATTTCATTTATGAGTTGCATAGCGAAGATCATGATGGGAGTCCTAAATGAGAGGTTATATGCTTGGGTGGAAAGAAATAACGTTTTAACTGAATACCAGGCTGGGTTTAGAAAAAAATACTCTACAGTAGATAATATACTTATATAACCTGGCATCTATAGTACACATTAAGTTGATATTGAAATCATGCAACAGATGATAGTCCGCTTTGAAGAGTATTGAGAGAAATGGAGTTTAGAAGTGAACCTTTCAAAATCGGAAATAATGGTTTTCCGAAATGGTGGCAGGCTATCAAATCAGGAAAAGTGGGTTTTCAAAGGGAAAGAAATTCGAATAGCTTCGCAGTATACATATCTTGGTGTACTTCTCACCATGTAAAGAAAATAAATACTGCAGCTAAGAGCAGCATCAACGCAACATGGCATTCATTTTTGGGTGAACGGAATATAACACTCTGTGCAAAATGGAAACTATTTCTGGCTGTCTGCAGGGCTATCCAAACTTTTAGTGCTCAAGTCTGGGGCTTTGGAATGTTTGATGAAGTTGATAAACTACAACGCTATTTTTTGAAGAGAATTTTGAAACTACCACCAGGCACTCCAAACTACACCTTGTCGATTGAGACCGGAGCTGAAGATGGGCATTTCTATACATTGAACTTACATCTAAGTTATGTCAAGAAAACAATGTTCGAATACAATGATACCAGATTACCACATACACTTACCAAAATTCTTTTAGAAAAACAACTTTTTTGTGTGAAAGGGATAAATGATATCGGAAATAGGTTTGCTCTACACTGGGATCAAAACATGCACCGAGAAAGAGACTGGAACACTAAAAACTTGCACCTTTTAGACCGGCTCAAAGAAGATAGTCGTCAAGAAAGAGAACGGAGAGCCATGGTAAGCAGCATAAGAATTTACAAGTTTCTGGACTACTCGAAAGGCCAACTTTATCTTACTGATGAAGTTAATATTAACAAAATTACGTGGATCTTCAAAGCCAGATGTAATCTAATCCTTCTTAATGGAAGCAGATTTGGTGGCAACAGTTCAGCTTTATGCAACATGTGTAACATGAGAGAAGAAGAAAATATTCATCGCTTTATTGGCAGATGCCCCGTACTAAGCGAATTTAGAGTGATACTTTGAAAAGGTATCACTTGGTACAGCTCATAGAGTTCGCGGTTATATCTTCTTCTTCATTCGCCCTTCTCGCATATGGGACCGAAAATTTGACGAAGAATTTTATGTCCCTGCTATATAGCAGAACTGGCAGGATCAAAGTTTTGTAGAGCATACATTTCGTCTTCCGAGATAGGAGTTTTGAACCCATTTGTTTTGCCAAACCGAAGTAGCAGCGGTTTCCTAGGGTAAGTCTTCGTCGAATCTCCACTAGGGTGTCGTTCGTGGAGTTGATATTTACTTCGAGGTAGGTAAACTCCCTAACTACCTCAAAGTTACTGTTGCCAACATTGACGTTTTGTCCTAGGCGGTGGACCGATGCTTCTCTGTTTGTTGACAACAGGTACTTGGTCTTGTCCTCATTTACTTCAAGGCCAACTCGTTTCGCCTCTTCTTCAATTGCCGTGAAAGCTTCTATAACGGCACGCCATTAAGTAGCAGCTGGAAATTCTCCTTAAAAACATCTACTATTTCCTGTGCTTCGGTGACTAGGTTTCCCCCCTTTTTCTCCTCCCTTCTTCTAGCTCGATACTCTTCCCTTGCTGCTCTTGTTTTCCGCTGCAGCATTTGTAGGTGTGCATTTTCTGTCACCTTTTTCCGACGTACGCATTCATCATCATACCAAGGGCTCCTCTTAGGTGGTGGTTGGTAACCTATGGTGGTCTCGGCTACCTCTTTGATGATATCGCGGTACTGGTTCCACTGGTTGTTGGCATTTGTGGAAGGTGAATGCACAGCGGAGAGTTTCTCACTCAGACGCTCTCTGTAGACTCTGAACCGGTTGCTGTGTGGATTCGTAGTCTTTGAAACCTAGTGCTACTTATCACCGTATTACGAGCTGCTGCAAAGTCGATTAGACGGAAGCCGTTGTCTGTTGTCGTATCGTGGAGGCTGTACTTTCCGACTAATCCGCCACTGATGTTTTCCTTACTGATTTTGGCATTGAAATCTCCGAGTACGATTTTGACATCATATTCCGGACAGGCTCCGTAGGCTCCGTCCAGCAGGTCATGATACTCCTCCTTGATAAAGTCTTCGTCGGTAGGGGCGTTTGCACATATGCTGATGCTCTGAAATGTGGCCTTGATGCGGATGACAGCCAGGCGATCGCTGATCGGCTTAAAGTCAATTATCATGGAGCGTAGCCGATTTCCCACGACGAATCCGCATCGTAATATGTGCAGTCTTTTGTGGCAGCTGTAATAAATGTCGCAATTTTGTCGTTTTTGTATTCCTGATCCTATCCATCGTATCTCCTGGATCGCGGTAATATCTGTAGCACCAGGGGTGTATAATGTACGTACGTTCCAGGTGCATACTCTTTATTCGTAGTCCGTAAACGTTCCGGGTCGTGATCTTGTGTGAGGGGGTTGATTTAAATCCGAGGCGCATATCTCTCTCGTAACTAGTGTTTTTTACGTTGTAGGGAAGTTACCCCGACGGCACAGCCCCTTACGTGAAACCCCTAGGGCAAGGGCCGGTTGAGAAAACCGATGTCAGTAACCCGCTTCGGGGATGTCTGCGCTGCCGTTGGCCTATTAAAGTCTCGTCCGCCACCGTCTCTTTTCCAAAAACCTGACCTATTTTTTTAAATCCTTACTGGCCTGGGCTCCGAGGATGTTGAAGTAGCCCGGATAAAGTTTCTGCTTCTACTTAAAGCTCTGACGCCACCGTTGACCCCATCGAGAGAGTTCGCCCGCCGCTTATAAGTTTAGCAAGTCGCGTCGGGATGGACATCAACCAGTACCCGATGGCTACCACTTGGAGGTAAAATAAGCACAATTGATGTGTAGTAACAGTTACAGCACTGGACGTCGCCAAGTTGACGCCAATCAGTACCTACCCTATGCCTACAGCATCCAGCCATCGCAATTTCATTGCCATTTTGATATTTAGCGTTAGTAGTATTATGTAAGTGAAAAGAGAATGATGTCATCATTTGCAAATTACATATTTTCGAAAAATAACATTTTTCTTTAACAAACAATAACTAAACAAAATTGTGGAATTTGGGACGATACCAATCCATATGAGATCCTAGAGCGTCCAATGCATCCCGAAAAAGTCACAAAAAGTGTGGATTTTGGGCTGGCGGCATGATCAGTCCATATTTCTTTGAGAACGACGTTGACCAGCTATAGGTGATTACCAACTTCTTTTGGCCTGAATAGAATCATATGAACACCAAAAACATGCGGTTTCAACATGATGGCGCTACGTACCACACAGCTCACGCCATATTGGAGATTCTGCACAAGCGATTTGAGGCATGGTCACGTAGTGAGATGTAAACTGGCTACCAAGATCGTGCGATTTGAACCCGTTTGACTTTTCTTGTGGGGTTTTCTGAAGTCGCAGGTCTATGCGAATACGCCACAAACCACAGCGGCCCTCAAAGCCAACATAACCCATGCCATAGGTCAAATTCATCCTGATTTATGCGATTTATGAGTCATGGAAAATTCGATATTTCGGATGCGCGCCATCCAGAGAAGTCGCAGCGGACATTTGAACGATGTTATATTCCATTATACATAAAGGCATCGATAAGCCTATCAAACGAATAAAAAAATTCGATGATATCTTACACACACTTTGTTTTATTTAAATTTAATGATAGGAAGCTAGTGTTTTAGGAGGTCTATCAGGTAGATTTGTTTCTACTTTTTACTGTACTCGTCTTTTTAGATCTGGTAGTACCTCCAGGGAATAAAATCTATTTTCTGCTGTTTTAAGGACTACTTATATAATTTGCGTGTTTCTTTGTCAAACTTTTGAATTACAACATGAGGTAACAATGAGCTCCAGGATGTGGTATCAATTTCCTAATTTTGTATTGCGTGTAAACTTTCTTTAGTTACTTATATTTTGCGGTTCTTTGATTGACAACGCTGATTCTTTAATGGTAGGTTGATCTAGCAGCGTACTTAAATATGTGGAAATTACTAATCAGATTTTGTATAAGCTTTCAGCCCTGTCTTTTAATAATACATTTTTGTAACCTTTATAAACTAATTATTTTCTTATAAATTTCTAGAAATGTTACGCAATTTTTGTAATTGCCGTAACATACGACGGTATGTTAATTCTGGGCAATCGTCGTGAACCTCTTTGTTATTATTGTCGTTTTCAGATATTCATATAGAACCAAGAATCCGTATGATGTAGTTCCTGTATTCGTTTTCCAGTAGTTCATACTTTTTCTCTTCATACTTGTTTTATTAAGTTTTTACTCCAAATAAGTTTGCGTTTACTCTTTTTCTGGTGTATGTTTCTGTTCCCCTTATCACGCTTGTTGTTCTGCCAGTAGTTCTTCCTACATTATTGGTCACATAGGCATTATTGGTTATAGTCCATATTTTGTTTAGTTCAAAGTTATTGAATTTTTGTAAATGTACTGCACATTTACTGTTCATTTTTACTTGAACTTATACCTATAGGGCAAGTATTGGTTTTGTGAAAAAAATCGAACTCGAAATTTCAATCAAACTTGATTGCCACTTGCTGATGGTACCATACTGCTTTACTCCCACAAATGCCTACAAACAGCCACTGTGCAATTACAAACAATTCTAGATGATAGACTTATTGATATTCATATTACAGGCCGACTAGATCTGTCTATCCCTCTGTCTATTTGCATATAGAAAAGGTAAATCAACGGAAGGCGCTTTCCACTATCTTGTCAAGAAGATAGAGGGAACCTTACGTTCCAAGGAAATAGCCCTATCTGCATTCTTGGATATTGAGGGTGCTTTCGATAACACTGGGTACGATTCAATAGCAAGGGCTATTAGTAGCAGAGGTATCGAAGATTCGACCAGCCAATGGATTAGAGCCATGTTCGAAAGTCTGTATCTGTGAACGCAGTTAAAGGTTGCCCCCAGGGAGGCGTCCTTTCTCCACTTCTGCGGTCACTAGTTATCGACAAACTTCTAGCAGATTTATATAGATCAGGCTACATCGCCATTGGTTATGCAGATGACCTGGCGATCATCGTTAGTGGTAAACACGGTATAACTATTTCTAGCGTCATGCAGAGTGCTTTGCTACACCTTTTTGAATGGTGTAATAGCGACGGTCTTTCCAATAACCCTAGCAAAACAATTCTAGTGCCTTTTACTCACAAAAGATTGGTCAATCTGGGACCTATCAACATAAAAGTCACCACATTAGCTTACTCCAGCGAAGTCAAATATCTCGGTGTCATCATTGACAAAAGGCTTAACTGGAATTCTCATATCAAGTCCGCCATAGAACGCGCCACCAGGGCCATGTGGGCCAGTAGACGCCTCTATGGTAGAACTTGGGGTCTCAATCCTAAAATGATTCATTGGATATACATATACAATGCTAGTGAGGCCCATTATCACGTTCGCGGCCGTCGTATGGTGGCCAAAAGTACAAAAGTACTTGAACGGACAACGGCAGCAAAGCTTCAGAAGGTACAAAGAATAGCCTGTCTCGGTATCTCAGGTGCCGTGCATACTTGCCCTTCGGTAGCTTTAGAAGCCATCGTTGAGCTCACGCCTCTACAAATCTTCATTAGGAAGACGGCTGCTAGATGCGCTATCAAGTTGCAACTTGAATACAAGTTTAAGGCAAGTGCCCACGTGGGACACCTGCAAATTCTTGACTCAATCCGACAAAGAGACATGTTCTGCACTGTCCCCGACGTTATGGTCAGGAAATACTGTTTGGGTAGGTTATTTGAGGTTAACATATTAGACCGTGCAGACTGGTCTAATGGTGTTCCAACACTGGACCCTAGAGGTCTGATATGGTTCACAGACGGATCAAAAATGGACTCTGGAGTGGCTGCTGGTGTCTTTGGACCCAATACCAAAGTCTCAATACGTATGGGAATGTGAATGTGTTCTTCCAGGCTGAACTCCATACCATTAAGATCTGCGCCAGATTAAACCTTAGTAAGGGAATCAAGGGCGCTAAAATTTATATCTTCTCAAATAGTCATGCAGCTCTCAGAGCTCTGTCGTCCAACTTAGTGGACTCCATAGCAGTTAAATGCTGTTACGATGCACTACAATCTCTTGCTAGACATAATAGTGTGGTACTCGGATGGGCTCCAGAATATCAGGGGATTGCAGGCAACGAATCTGCAGATGAACTAGCCAGGACTGGCTCAGGATCTGCGTTCATTGGACCTGAACCTTACTGTGGCGTCAACTGGGCTAATGCCATGGCGCTGATTAACGCATGGGAGCATAAGCTTCGTCGAACCCACTGGGAAAATTTCCCGCGGTTACGACAATCTAAGAGGTTAATCAAGTCATATTCCTACAAGGAAATTCTAAGTCTAGACAAAGAAAACATTAGGAAGCTGGTGAGTTTTTTAACAGGTCACTGTGGTCTGAGATATCACCTCAACATACTCAATCTATGCCCAGACATAGAATGAAGGTTCTGCTCAGGAGATGATGAATCATCTGAGCACATTCTCTGTGAATGCCCAGCTCTGCATTGGTTGAGGTGGCGCATCTTCCGCAAGGTAATATGCTCGCCGGCAGATATTAGAACCCTGCAACTAAGGACGTGCTTTCCTTCATCAGGGAGGTGGTACGTTTCTTAGAGTAAAATTACACCCTAAGATACAATAGATCTTTTAGGTCGCAGTATCTGCCATTTGGGCTAGGGTCCGAGGGGAAAAAAAAATCCAAAATGCGTAAACGGCACTTAGGAAGAATAATATCACACTCAAACAGCGATGTCAACACCCTCAGAACACAAGAATTGCTAAACAGAAGACGGCTAAAAAGAACAAGACCAATTGATTTGACCATATAAATTAATCATATCACCACGTCCTTAAAATGTCGTTTAAGACAGATGTATAGAACAATAAAAAAAAAAACTTCACATTACTACGATGGAGAAGTCCAAAAAAGTATGTCCGGCAATTCCGTCCGTCTGTTTGTCTGTCTGTCTGTATGAGTGACTGCAGCCTAAACGACTGGACGGATTTGCTTCAAACCTCTTTGGTCTGTGGGTTCACACCTCGAGGCGAAATCCGAATTTTCATTCTAACCTCAATATTAAGGGTAGTCTACTTAAGGCCGATTCCAGTTAAAATGGATTTTCTCGAAAACGACTCGATAAAATTTGATATGTGGGTTAGATTGGGCATATGCTAAGAGGTCGCATACCATTTTTTTTCGCAAACAAATCGAATAACAGTAATATTGTAAATCAGCTGTTTTGGGCTAAAAATTAATATTTCAAAAGTTCTACTAGAATTTGAGAAAAAATTATTTAAGTAACGTAAAAGGTCTTACAATTTTCTATAATTCACTCAAACACTCTATCTGGCCTCGCCCACTTTTTAAAGGAGTTTTTTTTTTTTAAAACAAAACATTATGTAAACTCCTACAATGTTATGACTATTATTCCATCTAAACGCGGAATGCCACTCCTACTTTACTGGGAAGAGCAAGACTTGGACTTCAATCCTGATAGAATTCTAAACTTATAGCACGACCCAGTCGTGCGCTTTATTTCATTCAAAGGGCCATAAAAACTTATCAACTTCAAAACTACCTCAAACTTCACCGAAATTAAACACGTCAGTACGATACTGTGCTCAGACAACGAGTCCGTTATTATTTTTACCTGGTTTTTACTTATTCTTAAACCAGAAATTATTGAGTAAAGAGATATTAAACTTTCCCGGCATTTCCAGTTGCCTTCAACTTTCACATCGTTCAATTTCACCTTAAATGACAACAAAAACTAGTAATTTGATGGGCGATGAAATTTATCGAAGGAGCTGGAAGGAGCTGGAAAGTATGTATTTTGGGGCCGTTCAATAGATTGTAATATCTATTTAAATTTGAATTCTTTTGTAAAAGATGAGAAAAGTTTGAATTTCGTCAGTTGACAGAAAATGTAAAAATCAAAATATATGTTTCCGATAGTTTATTCATTGACCTTTTGAAAAATAATGAATACAAAAACAGAATGGTTACTACAGTGCTATTCAGCCAATTGCGAACTGGTTGAAACAATTGTTATGGCAAGTTAAAATATGGACTTTAATGAAATTCTTTTTTTGGCAAACGTATAATTGCTTCAATATAAACAAATTCTGCAATCATCGATCTACAAAGGTTGTGGATAAATTATAATAATAAGTTTTTTAAAAGGGTAAGAAGAATATCTATCTGCCTTTTAAAATTTGCATTAATGTTTAACTAAATTTCCGAAAAACTAAGGCCATATACCACCTAAATAAACACAATAGTATTTATGTTTTGGCATTTACTTTATGTACTTATTGTAATGAATATTCTTTTTATATCGAGTTTAAGTTTCTCCAAAACTGTGACAAAACTTACGACTTTTTACCCCATAAATTTCTGTTGGTATATGGTGTACAATTTGTCAAGCTCATATCAAATTTTTTTCTTTTTTTAGATTTTAGTTATTGTGAAGTGTTTTTGCTGTAGACGTTTCAAAATAGTTCGCATTCGTTGTGTCAAACGTATGTAGTTTTTTTTTCTCTCTCTTTGAGAATTTACGATTTTTAGTGCAGAACTTAAGGGAACTGACCTAATCAATGAATAATAATTTAGTACGTCATGTACCTACTTTAATTCTTAATAGGGGAACGCAACCTAGTCTTACGCAAGATTAGTATTTAGAAAAGAAAACAGGATTAGAATCAAGTCGAAAGAAAGCCATAAAACATGGACCCTAACAAAAACCATAAGACCACACTGTACCCATAACAAAAACAACGCACAAAATATCAACGAGCTAAATTTTCGTTCGTTTATTGAAATCCTCTACATTTACCCGGCAGCCTTTGAAATACGTTTAAAAAGTACGATTTATGTTACTTAATTCAAAAATAAATCCAAAACTATCATTGAAATGCATATACATATCTATGTATACATTTTTTTTTACTTGTTTCTTTTGGAATTGATTTTACAGAATTCTTTCCAACAAACAATATTTCTAGTAACAGAACAATATTAACAATAAGTTGAATGCTTCCGTTTTATGTGAGCATATCCGTAAACGTACTCACTTCACCACTAGCAAATTGTTGTTGCCAACCATTGACAGTAACAATTTTTGTCAAAAAGTTATCAAAATTTATTCTTTCACCATAGCTTATGAGGGGTTATATTCAGCTAAATCCATTTTTAAGTGCTGACATCTATTGAGTGCAGCCTCAAGGGTTTCTACCAATGCTCACAGTCACAATGTTGCGCTCGCACGCTCGGTCGTTCTTAGAATAAGTAAAAAGTATTGGGATCTTATGCGGCCACACCAAATGTAACCTCACTAGTTTGATCGTTTTTTATTGTAAATACCGTAAACGGCACCTCTTTGTCGGAGTTGAGCTACTCTCTACTCGGTCGGCGATTTGAACAAAGCTATTGTATTCATGGACATTTTCGTAAAGAAGTTAATTATGAGATAGTATTATTTTTATCAAAATAAAATTAGCACACATTGGCTTATTGGAAAACAAAATGTTTTCTTAAATTTTATTTTTGAATAAATAATTTTTCAGTTCTCTCATTTGGAATGCATGTCTCATAGAGAAATATAAGCCAATATATCTGACTCTAGGAAGAGACTGTTTCACAATTAGATACTTCCGTGTTAATACCTGCCCTGCGCACTATCTGTTCAAGTACTAGATTGAACAAGTCACACGACTGTGCAATTCCTTGCCGAAATCCGGTGCAAGTTTGGAATAGTTCAGAGGAGCTGTTCCCAAATTGCACATAGCACCGCGTGTTTTCCAGTGTTTCACGCGGCACAGCTGGATCAGTTTTGACTGGATCCCAAATTTGGCCATCGTCTTGTAGAGCTCAAGACTATGAATGTTGTCGTATGCGGCCTTAAAGTCGATGAAGGGGTGGTGAGTCTCGACTTAAAATTCGTTGCTTTAGCGTGAAGATATGGTCGATCGTCGATCTGCCGGGCTGAAAGCCACACTGGTACGGGCCGATTTGTGTGTTGCAGAAGGGTTTCAGACGTTCACATAGCACATTGGATAGGATTTTATATGTGATATTTAGCAGGGATATGCCTCGGTAGTTCTTGCAAGACTTAGGATCGCCTCTCTTGAAGATGGGGCATATAGAGCTAATAGTCCAGTCATCGGGCATGGCTTCATACACCCATAATTGGTTGATGATTTGGTGCAAGCACCCTACCAAAACATCACCACCATGTTTGAAAAGCTCTGCTGGTAGACCATCAGACCCAGCGGCTTTGTTGTTCTTCAGCTTTTTGATAGCTGAGCCAACTTCTTCAAAATTGGGAGAGGGGATGGTTTCTTGATTGATTGGAGGTGGGTTCTCTTCTTGCCATATCACTCTCTCTATTTGATGCCCATTAAGTAGCAGTTCGTCCAGCAATGCATACATGATGAGTTCGGTCCTAGACTGATCATTTTTGTTTTTGCCGAGTTAATTTTCAGCCCAACGACGTCCGCTTCCCTCTCCATGTTTGCTGTCATTTTGTGAAGGTCCATAATTCTATGTGACAGCAGGCATACGTCGTCGGTGTGGTAGAGGTGTTTGGGTCCATCAAATTCCTCCGTTTCCTGTTGATAAGGCCGCATTTAGCACGTCGCTAATCACCCACAAAAATAGTATTGGTGAAAGTATGCAGCCTTGCCGAACCCCACTTTGGACTTCGAATTCCTCGACAGCCTTCCTCTATGCAGAACGTGATATGTGAACCCATCATATGTAGCCTTGATAATTGCTATTAATTTATCAGGAATGCCTCTCCTGCGCAAGGCACGCCAAATAAATTCCCGATTGACACTATCAAACGCCTTTTCAAAATCGATAACCAGCAGGTGAAGTGGCGATCGATATTCAGCGCATTGCTTGATAATGATCCGAAGGCCTTTGATGTGGTCGACACAGGAAGATCCAGAGCGGAAACCTGCTTGTTCGGCGTCGAATGTGTCGTCAAGGTGTACTTTGATTCGCTCCAGGATATTATCTTGACCACAGTGGGCACCACGCAGATACCCCTCCAATTTTCGCACTGCATTAGATTGCCTTTTTTAGGGAGCTTCACGATCATTCCTTTCATCCACTCATCCGGAAAACTCTCGGCTTCCCAAGTTCTCCCGACAAGTGGAAACAGTAGCTCAGCCGATGCAGTTGGCGCAGCTCGTAAAAGCTTCGCGGAGTTTTCAGTGCTCTGATTCTGTTCAGAATCTCTTTCATCTCTTGAGTTGATCCTCATTCGATATGAGCAACGAACGTCTAAACCTTTCACTGGGTGTTGAGTAGAGCTTCGGCCACCTATTAGCTCTTTGGTGATTCTATAAACGGTTCTGCTGTCGCACCTCGCTGCTGCTTCTTCGCACACTACGCTGCACTTCTCTCACCTTCATGCGATATCGACCCTAGCTCCTTTCTCCCTGCTGCTGGAGTTGCTACAATCCGAGATATTAGCTGTTTACGTTCGTTGATCCTACTCCAGGTATCCTCGGAAAGCCACGGCCTATAATTTCCCTGCGGTCGACCGACAATCCTTTCAGCACCTGATGTGAAAACAGTTTTCACAGCATACCAATGATCTTGAATGGTGGTGGGCAGTGAGCTGCTGATTCCTTCCACTCCATGTAAGAGATGGTCCCTTAGTTCTTGGCGCACTGTGGGATCTCTCAGTCGGTCTACGTTGAACCTAGGTGTTCTAGTGTTGTTAGATCTTCGAACGGCAGCAATGCATAATCGGACAGTAGCTATCATAATATGGTGATCTCGTACCAGCCCCATATCGTCTGTTTCGGACGTCTAGAAGACTACTTCTGAATCGGCGACTGATGGCAAAATGGTCAATTTGGTTCGAGGTTGCTTACCTGACAGTTGACACTCAGCTGATTTTATGGCAGGCTTTGTGCTCAAACATGGTGCCATCTATGACAAGACGATTTGCGTTGCAAAAGTCAACAAATCTTTCGCCGTTGTCATTGCGGTTGCCATTCAGGTCCCCCATCACAATGACTATGTCGCCGTTGGGTCTTGCATTATAAACAGTTCCCAACTGATTGTAGAAAGTCTCTGTTACTTCCACAGATGAACCCTCCTCGGGGGCGTAACCCTGTATAATAGTGATGCGACGTACTCTCGTCCGGAATCTGGCCGTTAGAATCCTATCACCGTGTGCCTGCCAGGAAATGAGACCTCTGCGTGCTGTAGGTTTGAACAGCAGTCCAACTCCATATCCCCCGGGGCTTCCGGATGGTTTTCCGGAGTAGAGTAATACAGTGTTACGCGTTGGGGATTGGTACTCGCCCGCATTTAACCATCTTGTCTCACTTACTCCCAATATATCCAGCCTATATCGCAAGAACTCATGTTCCAATTGAAGGAATCTGGCGTTCTGAGGTCCTTCACTCTGGGAGTCAAGGAGTGTCTTCACGTTCCAGAAACCAATCTTAGACCGGGTACAATAGCCAAAGGTCAACGTGTTATCAGTCCTTTTCCGAAGCATTGTGTCGGTTTCCGTAGCTTTAAAGATTTTCGGTAACGCGGATTGCTAGCCCAGGTTACCTAGGCATAAGACCCTAGACAGTCTCGCACTTGTAATTTTAGTCTACATGCATAAGGCTTTATATAATATATACGAGGAGGTACAGCAAGCACTAGTTTATGAAATTGATTGTTGCGATACTGGCTCAATACATGTTTTGGGCAGTCAGTAGTTTATCGATCAAAAGTAGCCACATGCAGCGAAGGTAATTATCCACCAGATATAAAAGAGCTCATTAGGGAAAAGAGAAGAGCACTCAAAGTATGGAAACACGTGCCTTAACATAAGACGTACTAAACCTATTGAAGTAATAAACTTAAAAAAGAGATTCAAAAATCAAAAAATAGCGAGATAACTGTTTATCTTGAAGGCTATGAAAAGCAAGCAAAACCACAGAAGCAATCATCACCCATCACAAAACACAATGGCGAGTGTGCAAAAGATGACAAAGAAAACATCTAAAGGAAACGTTTGATTTAATAAACACTTCACTTAGATTGCTGCTCGTTCCAGATGCGTGGAAGGTAGCAGAAGTGATAATGGTTCCGAAATCGGGAAAATTTCCTAGCGACAAAAAATCGTATAGACCAATATCGCTCCTTTCAATAATATCAAAGGTATACGAAAGGCTACTATTGAAACGGATCCAACCGGTCATTGCAAAAAACGATCTAACCATCACTTCCCTCTCCCTGATCCCTACCTTGCCATAGGGATCTTCACTTTAACTTACTGTCTTATCAGGTGAGAAAACTACATCCTATCTGCGTCCAGCTGGGTCTTTTCCCAGGGAGTGATTCGAACTTGACGGGATTTAGAAACCAAAACTTGATCACCCAAGGTAAGGTTCGACGCGCCGAGACCTGCATGGCTGGGAGGGACCTCAGTCGGTAGCGCAAACTCTGAATACCTGGGGGTCTTCAATTTTACTATAATTCCCGGTACCTGCATACAGGGGATGAGTGCAGGTGGACCTCTTCTTTTCCCTTACTCATCGGACCCAATATGAACGACAAAACAAAAAACGTTTCCAAAAAAGCGAAGATTGTAATCGAATCGGGCACATCTAGCATCAAAAATACCGATTCTGTCAATAATACATAGGAAGCTCTACTCCTTGTTTCAGATGGGGAAACAGTTGACCTGAAAACCTCTTTCTGGATACCAGTGACAGTTGTTCCTTCGCCAGCTCGTCCTTCTCTAACTTATCTAACAGCTCCAAGCGGTATAGGAACTGCAAGCTGGGATGAACTCACAGAGCTGGAGAGGAAGAAGCTCCATAATGCGAGGGCCTACTTGCAGGATTTGTCATCGTCGAATGGTGAGGCTATTGCTAACCCTCCGGTGGTGGTTGCACCTGCATCGGACGGACGAATTAATTCGCTGATGGGACCATCCAAGTTCGCGACAAGCCATCGCCAGTCAGGACAGGGGATTGTCGAAGGGAGTCTTCCACTACTGCAGGTACTATGCCAACATCAGAGCCACCTTCTACCTCAACATTGACTGGGTTAGCCCCTCCGCTGCGGAAGGAGGCGCTCCTGGTAGTAGAGGCAGATAAACTGAACCACTCCAACGCGACGAGCCACTGCTAAGCGCAGTGTATGCCACTGCTTCGCCTGGTGATGCGAATTGGGAACTCTTCAGCCTTGAGTTTTGCCACTGTTGTTAGTGCCGGAGTGCGTGGTCTGGGACTAGCCTTACCATTGCCAAGCAGAGACTAGGCTTCCGAAAATAGAGAACGATGAAAATAGGAAATCTCTCCGTAACCGGAAGAGAAATGCGATTCGCCTAATTAAACGGCTGAAGCAGCGTGACCCCAAGTCCTACACAGACAGGAACCTCGAGTGTGACAATGAGTTTACCCTTAACTGGCTCAAATCCTTCGTTGCTATTACGCAGGCTAAATGGGCAAATGCCGACATTCGACAAGTCGAAAAGAAGGACCTGCTCGAATACACTAGACATAAGGGGCGTATTTTGATCCCTGGCCCTCACATACTCAGAGAAAGGATTGCGAGAAAACTCCGATACCTCAATCCTGAGCTTTATAGCGATAAGTGGGAGGTCATAGAAATGGGCGAGCATTCAGAGCATGGGACGGAGATAGTGGTCCTCCTTAACCACAAATCCATGCCTATGCTCCGACGGTACAACAACAAGGTTCGTACCGGAATCACTCGCTGTAAAGTCCGTCTGTTCTTTGACGGCGCAGCGAGACGGAACAGGTATGCAGGTGCGAAGGTAAGACAGTGATGAAGATTGTACAAACTAACCTCCACCATATCATTGCAACTAGCGCTAACATCATTTTTTTCTTAGATACAAACAATATGTAAAGCAGAAAGTAAGAATAGAACTTGTATAGTAGCTAGGAGACAAATTAAAATATTATAAGTTTAGAAAAAGTTTATTCATTCCGAGTTACTTAAGAACTAAAGATACAAAAATATGATTGATAACTTAACACCTAACTTAAACTACATTATGCAGCGGAAAAGGTGAATATGGGAAAATGAAAGAATGAAGAAAACGTGCGAAATAAGATCCACGCGAAATGTTTGATCCAGACGTTGAGTCAGCATCATGAATCCGGAGTGTGATTCTAATGCAATGTAGGAATGTGCTGATATAAGATAGTGTGGGATAGGGAACATGAATCAGGAGCGTGATTCTACGGTATGGATGGGAAAGATAGAATTTAGCATAGAATAGCGAAGTGAAGTAATGGATGCTCTTAACTGACATATTAACATATTTCTTCTGCCTAACTATAGTGACATGAACCACATGGTGATAAGGCAGCTGTCTACATGCCTTACGACGTGCTCACCCACCCACCATCCACATTAACCCGCAAAGTAGTACAGAGGGACCTACTTGTGGGCTGCGACGCTAACTCGCACCATGTGCAATGGGGTAGCAGTGACACAAACCACCGCGGTGAGTCGTTATTTGAATTCATTATACAAAACAACCTTATAATAGCTAATAAGTGTAGCGAACCTACCTTCATAGTTAGAAATAGGCAGGAAGTAAAAGATATAACCTTAGCAAGTTCTTCGAGTTCTCTCTTAATTGAGAATTGGAAAGTTCTAGAGGTAGAATCATTCTCTGACCATAAGATTATTGAATATGTCCTGAGGTCCTCTTGTGACTCTTATAAACCGTGTATGAATCCCAGGAGGACCAACTGGGACGTCTTCAATAAAATAGTGACATAGATCAAAAAGCCGTGGAAGTCGCCAATGTCTTCAAAGAGGATTTAAAGATAGATTGTCCGGTGATCAAAGGGAAGAGCAAGAAGTCACCTCCATGGTGGAACAAAGAGCTGGTAGACATCAGGAGAACAACTAGGAGTCTCCTCAATGCTGCCAAAAAGACGAACTCAGATGCAGACAGGAATCGATATAAAGACAGTCAGAGAAGGTTCAAAAGCGAGACGCAAAAAGATAAGCGTCGGTCTTGACAGTGTTTCTATAATGACTTAGAAAGATCCTCTCCAGAAAATCTGTGGTTATTGGATCACTTAAGGGTCCCGACGGTAATTGGACTGAATCTTGTTCAGAGTCACTTAAATTGCTCATTAGCACCCATTTCCTGGGAGTGCAACTCAACCTGTCGATAGCTCAGTAGGAAACATGAACACAGAAAATGAGTTACCAGCTGACTTGATTTCAGAGGAGACAGTGAGTGGGCAATAGGTTCATTCTTGCCTTACAAAACTCCAGGGCTGGACGGGATCATACCGTTCATGCTTCAGAGCACCACAAGCACGGTTGTTCCAGTACTCAAAGAATTATTTATTAGAAGTCTTAAACATAGACATATGTATCTCCAGAACATGGAGAGAGGTCAAGGTGGTGTTCATAGCCAAAGCTGGTAAACTAAGTCACACCACCGCCAAAGATTTCAAGCCAATCAGTCTAACCTCCTTCATTCAAAAAACTTTCGAGAGGCAAACCAACATCTACATTCGCAGCAGACTTCGTCCCGAGGACATATCCACGGCCCAACACGCTTATACCAAGGGGAAAAGTGTGGAAACGGCGCTGCACTGCGTAGTCGGCTCAATAGAGAAGTCCTTAAAAGACAAGGAAATCACACTTACCGCATTCTTGAACATTGAGGGTGCTTTTAATAATGTGAGAACAGAGAACTCTATTAAATCTCAAGATCCACGATACACTTACTAGCTGGATTGTGGAAATTAAAATTGGGTACTAAGATGGAAGCATTCGTCTCCAGAGCTACCCCTCAAGGCGGAGTAATCTCCCCACTACTATGGGTCATTGTACTAAATGAGGTGCTGCTACAGTTCAGTTACAGTGGTGTTAACACCATTGCATATGCGGATGGCATCGTATTGCTGGCAACAGGTCGATTTCTATCTACCCTTAGTGAACTATTAGAGAATGCGCTTAGGATCCTAGTCACCTGGGCTGAGAAATGTGGATTAGCGATCAATCCCCATAAGACCGAACTGGTATTATTTACCAACAGAACTGGTGTGCTTCTAACGCTGTCTGGGAGATTTAAGCAGCTAAGTATTATCAGGAAACATTCCTTATTCACTCTAAACTGCTGTACAAAACTAAAAAACAAATGGTTTTGTTTTCGATACTATTCTTTTTCTTTGTATAAATATATGAATACTTACTCATTTTCACACAATTCTAACGGATTGCTATTATCCCTAAGGTATCTTCTTTTGATTTTGGCATTAAGTACTTCCTCATCTTCACTTTCCGAATCAAAAAATATCATTTTAATGCAATTTTAACTTTAATGAACGAACTTTATTTTGAAGATAACCAATTTGACATTTCGCTTTATAGTTCACAATGACATTTTTAAGTGGAAGTCACAATGAAACTCGTTTCAAATTACATGCTGGCAAAAATAATTTGTTTCGAGTTGACCGACGATCGACAATCCTCGATTGTATCAAGTTACGTGCTGGCACCCCTGGAGAAATATCTAGGAAAAGTTTATACTACGGATTACCTCAATCCGTTCCCAAATTTCCATAGACCATTTACTAGCTCGTCCCCAAGCAGGGAAGAATGGAAGGATGGTCAGCCTGCCAACACACGTTCCATCTCTATCTTTACAGATGGATCTAATATGGATGTAGGCGTAGGGTTTGGCATTTTTTCTGAACCGCTGGGGATATATAGATCAGTCCCGAACCATAGCAGTGTTTTCCAAGCGGTGGTCGTAGCAGTGACAATAGCTGCCTGTGAGACTGCGAAAAAGGCTATACCACAGGAAGATATCACCTTTTTCATCGACAGCCAGGTGGCAATAAAACCCAAGCTTGTGAAGTGCTGTCGTGAAGAACTCAAGGTTCTTCACAGCACAAGGTTGCCCTCTGAGAAGGCAGACGAATTGGCAAGAAGAGGCTCTGAATGTACATACATCGCAACAGGTAGACACCTTGGTGTTCATCCCGCCTTGCACACTGAAGCTAGAGGCATGGATTAGGGCCAGTAGAGAGGCAATTAGTAGATGGTCCTCTCTGGACACCTGTGTGATCACTAGAAGCCTATGGCCTTGCTTTGACAAGAATAGGACCTACCGAATTGTGCAAATGGACAGGAAATCCCTTTCCGTCCTTATAGGAATTATCATGGGGCATAACTCTCTTCTGTACCACATGAGAAAGCTAAGACTCACAGATAAAGATTTATGTCGGGGATGTGGAGACAAGAAAGCCAATGAGGATACAACCCACTTTCTCTGTCATTGCCCTGGGCTTATCTACCTTAGATTTAAATTTCTTTTTCTGTGATCTTGAACAATAATCAAATATGTAGACAAATTAGTGAAATCTTTAAATTCATCAAATCCACAGGATGGTTTGGTCTGGTCAGGTGGACGGAAATGTGAGGCGCTCGCGAGAGGTGGGGTCGTCAAAAACCTTTTAGGTGTTTTGGTTGGGATTCGAAGCGTAGTTGGTCCAATTTTATTGTTGCTATACACTGGTGACAATCCCAAACTGAAGGAAGCGTAGGAGCTTCGTTTGCTCACGATACGGCTATTGTAGCAACGGATAGTTTAATTCAAAAACCCACGTTAAAAAATACGATAAGCTTGAAAATCGCTGCAGAGAAACGTATTGGATTTTTGGAAGATATTCTAAGCTACATAAGTGTATACTTTGGTTGTACTAAAGCAAGCAATAGAGAACTTATTATAAGAGAAATCGTGAATGCTCCCTGGTGTATTAAAAGTAATGATATACAAAAAGACTTAGGGATCGCAACTGTGCACGACGAAATAAGAAACTTCGTCGTCATTACAAGCAAAGCAACACCAAAGGAATAAAAACTTCCTCCTTTAACTATCCATTTAAATACGCCATTTGATGAACTTTTAAGCTATACTCAGTTGACAAAGCTAATATGAGTCGTATTGATTAATACCTCACCAACGAGAAAAAAGTCTTATAATCTACGACGAATGATTGTATCGTAATCAGCTTTCTTTTCCAGCTGTAATAAAAACCCTACATCCCTTAATAATTGTCCTATTCCTGTGATCATACAACCGACATGCCTTTGATTCGGTTGAATATTCCACCATATAGCAATCACTGAAAACTTTGATCTACCAACATACATACATATGCCACCGGATAGAGGTATGGCACCGAAGCCGTGGCAGGCATTTGGCCGATATTTTGTTTCAGACATAATTGTCATAGATCCTTCTATCATAATAAAAAATATTAAGATAATTCTCTGAAAACTTTTTGTTTTATTTACAATTAATACGTTTTTGTTGTGGATTCTGCTTTGTAGTAGTACCATTGCATATGTATATGGAAAGAGTGACCATACTCATTGTGGATATACTCTGATCTATATGCGTTACGTACAAAACAATAGAATGCATCGATTTAAATTTCATTGAAAAACTCAGACATTTAATAATTTTTTAAACAATTTTTTTCATTTAATTATTGTTTGCATAAAGTAGAAAAAAAAAAATTGTTTTTTTTGATAACAAGAAATTAATCAAAAGACATAAAAAGGGGACAAAACAATAGGACCACTATACAAAAAGTTAGGAATCCTATATTAATTGTTTAATATTGTTGTTTTCTTTAAATAAAACTTGTACTGCGTGGAATACTCATTATTTGTTATCACTTTACGGATTCGGCGGTTCTATTGTTTTGTCCGCAACTGTATATGTAGGTGATTTGTGATCACCAGGCCCACCAAACCACCAGGACCACCAAACCACCATGAGGATGTGGTAGACTACGATTCTATTTTTCTTTTTTTGTTTCGAGTTAAATTTATGCCACTCAATTGCCTTGTGTATTGGGTGACTTCAATTTTGGTAAAATCGGAATAAGTTCTAATCGACGGTCTTCTGTCTTTGAATATTTCAAGTAAACAAAGTCCGGAACGCATTAAAAAGAATTTAACATTCGATGTTTCTTAAAAATGAAATTAATTTTAGTATTTTAGAAGCTTTGAACCGTACTGATTTCAATAACAAGATATTCATTTTAGATTTCAATTTTCTTAAATACTCTAAATTAAGTAATAATAATCGTACTAATTGTGTGTTTACCTTTAACTTTTCTAAAACTAATTTAGTTCCACTGACTATGCGAATAGTTTTAACTGGGATGAACTGCTAAAAGAAGAATTTAATCCGGCTCTTGATTTATTTGTTCCTAAAACGCGTTTAAATTTCCTTGGTTCAATAAAAGATTGGGTAATTTACGTAACATAAAAAAGCTTATTCTAATTATTTATTAAATAAAACAAACAATAATCCTGAAATTTTTTTCAGATTTCGTAAAGAATATGAATTTTTAAATTAATTTTAATATAGACCGCATATCTTGTCCGTGGAGTCGTCAGTAAAGCGTAATAGCAAATCGTTTTGGTATTACATTAATTTAAGAAGAAATACCTCAGGCTTGTCGAAGATAATGGAGTTTGATATTGTAAGTTCTACAGATTTAAAAAGCACTTGTGATTTGTTTGCGAACTTTTTCGGGTCTGTATATAACATATCTCAAGTCTCGTTCCCAAAAAATTACTACGCTAATGTCCAGGAACTTTAAGAGAGAAAGCGAATGGTAAAGATCGATAGTTTCATTTTAAGTTTTACACGTAAGGCATCTTCGGTCATGTTTATTCGTGATATTTTAAATTTTATTGAATTGATTTCTCTCATAAATATTTATGCCCACGGAAGTCGTTAAGAGTTTCTTTTTTCCAATTATTGTAGTAATGAACCAATTTCAAGCTGCATGTACAACTTTAATCACCTTTGCAACGAAATCGATATTTACTTATCTCGAGTAGAATTCTGATACAGAGTTTATATACTTTTTAATTAAAATTCAATGAGATTGAAGATTGGTAGATAATTCCGTAGTCGCGCAACAAAACACAATGTGTAAGGCGATACTGAGAGTTTACACTAAAACAGCGTAATGTTCTGTGTGCTGTGATGGAAAAAAATGATATCATGTCCTTGTCTTTGATCTTTTGTCCTAACAACTTTGATCTTTGTTCTTGATTATTTGACTTGACTAAGCAATTTAAACAAAGAGGTAATGAGATATCTTTACTTTTAGTTACCGCTTTAACTAAACTTTTAGTTACCACCTTACATATCGAATCTGGAACAGACGATATTGGCCTACCAGAACTAATTCCTTCCAAAATGGTCTCTCCAATAACTTTACAATGGTTCATTAACAGTTCATATTTCGTTCATATATTTATCGCTTTCACCACTTAAAAAGACTGCACACTATCAGTTATAAGCAATCAGACCAAAACTGTCAGTTTTCAACCTTTCAGTTCAGACTATCTTTCCAAACCTCTGTTTTCTTAAAATTCTCTTGTGTTATTGTATCAAACTTGGAAAACATAAGTTTATTAATTTTTAAAGTCATTTGTTGGAACCTTGAGTGTCACAAAATTTTTTATATGGATATTTCCTTGAAGTTAATTCGCGAGTAACTAGGGTACACTGAGCGAGTCGACTTGAAACTGTAAACTTTCAATAAAACTTTAACTTTAGTTTATGTATTTCAAATATAAATATACATACATACGTGTATGTATGTATGTATGTATATTGATTTTTGTATTTGTTTTATTGAATAAGATTTTATCATATATTTTAAAAGTGGTGTTACACTACGTATCAGGCAAATAGAAATAAGCTTGTATTAGCTCTGAATCGAAATTTAATATTATATTATATACAATTTATTCATATACACAATTATAATACATTATGTTTCTAAACTATTGTTTTTCCGAAATAGAGAGCATTGAGGGGGATGAATTGCAATTATTTCCGAAGATTGCCTTAGTGAACACCAATTTTTAATATTTTTCCGGTTCGCAATTTTTATAAGAGATTATAAGAGTCAAAATAAGAGTTATTATAGGAAAACATAGAAATAAAAATTACGTACAAGTTTAATTCAAAATTCATTCTACCACTAGAATCTAAAAAATTTTAACGTATGAAATCTAATAAATACTCATGCCAGTACTCAATATTTTTGCTCAACGGGAAAAACATTAGGTCAGAAATATGTATACATATACTTTTCTTTTTAAATCGTAAAAACATTAATTTTTCTAATCGAATCTCATAACTTATGGTTGGACGTCAGCCATGTCAAACCTTCATAGAGACCATCACCAGATGTTGCGCATGACGGCTGAACGTACCAATTTCGATCACGTATTCTTGTGAGTCCTAATTTCTCTTGAATCTCGTGTGGCTTCATGGCTGAAAGTAAAAAATAAAATCTTTTAAAATAACATAAAGCTATTTTAATAAATTAAGTAAAGCTTAGTTGAATATGGATTACATTATTTTACAACTATAACTATTTCCTGTGAAAATGTACTTCTCAACCAGTGGAGTTATACATATATATGAACATCGCAACCGTTACCAAATTCTAACTCAGATGCCTTTAGTGTGAGGGTATTAAGTTAATATATAAGAGTGGACATGGACATATTATATATCTGGATTGATATACAATGATAACCTCGAACGTGTGTAGATCAAACCTCTCAAGTATAATGTTGGAAACATCACATGACATTCCGTCACTTTGTCTAAACACTTTTTTGACATCAAAGGTCTAGATGAATTCGACCTAGATGGAGCAGTGACAGTTCTTAGGACGTTTGGGGTATTTTACAGGATCTATCGGAGTGTGAACATTTTATCGATTGTAGACTTTGGGCATAAAAGAACACATAGTATTTCTTCTATGTAGCGGAATTTGCCATATCCGCACTTATAACCAAGTGTTTGACTCGAGTTATGATGACTGTTTGGAAGTTTGGAAGTATTGATGATCATGTGACCGCCTGTTCCCTTATGAATTCAATTAGCCTAATTCCGTTTCGGGAGTGGTATTGTGAAGGGTGTGCTTGCCAACTGTCCTACCAAAGACGTCCTTCTTTCCTATTACACTTAGGGCACTGCTTATAAGTTTTGTGAATGATCCCGTAAAAATATTATTTGGTGGTACGTCCTTATCCTTTGTGGGGGCACGATTGTCATAAGATGCTTGCTTTCGTTTCGAAAGCTCAACACTTCTTGCTTAAGTCTACCGCGTATGACAAATCCACTTTCGAATAAACGTTGCTTCAGCTCCCTATAGCAATCACTATAGTATACGTAAATCTTTTTCGTCCTCCTTTTAGCTGGTCTATCTCCTTCGCACTTCTTGGATGGCGCTGGTACCTGCATTACAGCAGTCTAGGGCCTCAGTTATTTGTCCGAGTGTTAAGGGTTTGAACATTTCACTTCCAGATCCGGAAATCGTTGTTCATGTTTCGATTGCTTTTTTTAATCCTAGGTCGAGGGGCCGCATCTCCCTGGGCTGGTACATTCACCGATTCGGGGTATGTATTGGAGATACCTATTGACCCAGGATTCAAATATGTCGAAGTAGCTCATATAGGGATAACACTAATATTAATATTTTTATATTCAATGAAACTTGACATTATAATGATGGCATCTACTAATTCTGTGTGTATGCTCGACTACAGCACAAACGGTGGTACCTTCTTAGAGCATAAACCCAAACTAACCCAAATATCAAATTTTATCAAAATCGTTAGAGCCGTTTTCGTGAAAATCCATTTAAGATAACTACCCTTAATTTTAGAATAAAAACTCCGATTCCGCCTCGAAGAGTGAGTCCACGGACCACAGATATGAAGTTTGAAGCGAATCCGTTCAGCCATTTAGGCTGCAGGCGACCATACAGACGGAATTGCCGGAGCCACTTTTTTAGACTTCTTCATCATAGTAATGTCAAGTCTGATTAAAATCGCGAGTTCGATTTTTTTCACGAAACCAATACTTGACCTATAGGTTTAGGTGCAAGTAAAAATGCGAAAGCTTCCACATATGTAACATAAGGTGCAAGTACGTGCAACGCACTCGTGCACTTTATTTACAAAGCATATTTTTAACAAGCGTGTTCAAAGTTCGAATTGATTTCTAATATTGTTTTCTGAAGAACCTCTATGTATGTACATATGCATTTCCTTTAGTCCAAAAGGAATAATAAGTGAAACTCTTTGTGTGCCGTGACTGCAGTTATATTTAACTTTGTTTATAATACAACACAGATAAGTTTCCATTTGTCAAATGGAAACGACTTAATAGCTTAACCTGGTTATTATGATATATAGTATGCCTTTCGGACAACAAGTTAAGGTTCGTACAATCCCCTATCAGTTTTGGATTTGTCATAAATTGTACAATGTGTGGATACAATCATATCCATATATGCATGCCTCCGAAAACGTAGTATATCTGGTTGCTTTACAGTTCTTCGTAGACTTAAGTTAAGAAATATTCTGGGTTGCACCTTCAGTGTATCAATGCTAAAACTGTATATTTATTCACAAAATTTTTCAAAATCTATTTTCTTGTTAAATAAATACACCTAACTACATTTTGCTCGTTCGGGTAGAATCTTAAGTTTAATACAACAACAATATAATAGTTTAGACCCCTTCCGTTTGTTCTTTGTTCACTTTCTGATATACAGTGCACTTTCCCGTTCTTGAAATAACTGCATCCACTTGTAATTGCAGCTTTACACTTCCTTCATATTATTCTTAAAATAGCATCAACCAATCACACTCCTTTCTGTCACACACACATATGTACATAGACATCCTGTTTCTACGCCGTTTATTACGCCTCCGTCGAAAAAGGCAGTCGACATCTCTAGACCGAGGAAGGTGGTAACAAAGGCGATTCAACCGAAAGAGTCAAAAGCAGGAGCGAGTGCGAAGAGGTGTCGCCACGAGGACACGCTTAGGATCAACAAAAATCACCGACGAACAATAAATGACAGTGGAAGCATCGCTAAGCAACCAGCCATTCTTCCGGCCCGATAGCACGTCGGATCAAGGGCTTCCGCATTCTAGAATGCCAAGATGAATTCAACCTGAAGTGGCTAAAGGCGGTATTCGGCAAACTTGCAGCGCCAGTTGCGAACATTTCGCTTAGAAATGGAACAAAAAAATAGCATCCTAGCTCCAACTATCTACATATATTCTCTGGTTGAATAATAAAACGAACTCCGAAAATTACATCATATTCTTTGAAAAGACTCAATCGAACTGTAAGTATCGTACTTACATCCTAACCAGATTAAACAAAAGTCAGACTTGAGCGGGTCAATCGCAGGCCCTTGGTCTTTTCAGCGACCCACTCCCCCTACGATGAACCAAACCTCCCACCTACTGAGGCCTTTATGACCGTCGTGGCTGGCTGCGATACCAACTCACATCATATTTTATGGGGCATCAGCGATACAAAACGCAAGAGGTAAATTGTTGTTAGAATTTATAATTGCTAATAGTCAGTACCCACTTTTATCACAAGAAACAGAAAAAAGGTCCCAGCAGCGGTGTCCAGTGAAATTTAAAAAGAGCGAAGCCGGAAAAAGTTTAAAGTAAAATCTTTTAAGTGTTCAAAACTGTTACATTCAGGAGCAGTTTAGACGGTTCAAGGGATCCTCAATCGAACACCCTCACCACCTACATGGAGACTGACCTCGAGGTGAAAAGACTTACCTGAACTATCCACTCAGTCTTTAAAAGGTCCTGCCCAAAAAAAGGATCCCTTAACCCCATATGGTGGTCAGACGAGCTTTCAACCTTACGCAGGAACGCCAGCAAGTTATATAACGTGGCCAAGTAAAAATTACCTCTTGGAGAAACTAGATGGATCCTCGACAAACTCATGTTTTGAGACACTAGAACTCCTCTTTAGGACACACTTTCCAGGGTACGAAATCAAAACTATGAACACTGCAGTAAACCTTTATAACCCAACAACTAGCACAAGTCAAGTTGACGTTAACAAGATCAATTGGGCAATTGATGATATTCTCCCCATGATGCTTAAGACCAACAAGTAGTACATAAGTCTGTGGTGTTTCGTGGGTGTCTTACTCGTTCATATATTTCTCGAGCTTAAAGAAAAATTAAAGTCATTTTCATACCCAAAGCGGGTAAACTCTCACACACTTGCCGAAAAGACTATAGGCCGATTAGCTTTACATCGTTCTTAATCAAGACATTTGAAATGTTAATAGATCTACACGTTCGCTCCAAGCTAGGACCTAAGGACATGTTCCCAGCCCAACATGCCTATCCGATCTACGGAGAGAGCCTTACAAGGATTGAAAGTTCAGTCCATCACAAATAATTCACGGTAGCGGAATTTATGGCTATAGAAGAAGCTTTCAACAATGTGAAATCCGAATGGATAAGACTAGCATTGGACCAACAAAACATAGGCCCAGTAATCTCAGACTGGGCTAAATGCATGCTCGAAACTAGACACATCAACTCAGAACTGGATGGCTAACAAGTACATCGACTGCCCTCTAGAGGCACACCCCAACTTGGGGCCGACCTTAGGCTACAAAGGGGATCAGCACGGTGTCGGATAGCTGAATGACCTATAGATAAATAGGTTAGCTGCGAATAACCAATAAGCAGAGAGCGAAAAAAACGGGGGGTGTAACAGAAAAAACACATAAGCCCAGTGAAATTTTTGTGACAGGCCCGCGTTATGCGACCCGTGGCGAGGTCTGAATGGTGCTGGGGACAAAAAATCCATACAGTGTGGTGGACTTTTCTTTCCCCCATACTCGTGGGATCCAATTATGAATCAACTTTCTAGTTGATATATACATATAAATAAAACACAAAAAAAGAAAAAAATAAAGTGCACGACTGGGTCGTACGTACTTGCACCGTAATGCTATAAGTGTAAAATTTTATCAGGATTAAGGTCCAAGTCTTGCTCTTTCCAGTAAAATAGGCGTGGCATTCCGCGTTTTGATGGAATAATAGTCATAACATTGTAGGAGTTTACTCAATGTTTTGTTTTTATAAAAACGCTTTTAAAAAGTGGACGTGGCCATATATGTATGTAGGTTGTTTGAGTGAATTATAGAAAATTTGAAGGTCTATTACTTTGCTTAAATAATTTTTTCTCAATTTCTAGTAAAAATTTAAAAAAAAATAATTTTTTTAAAAGTGGACGTGGCAATTCCAAAATTTGGTACGCCATTATTTTGCCTTTTCCTTATAACCTAGAAATATTAAGTTTTAGCCCAATCGCCGAACAAATACCTGAGAAACAGCTGATTTTCAATATTACCGTTATTCGAATTGTTTGTATGTATGCCACCTCATAGCATATGTCCAAACTAACCCACATATCAAATTTTATCGAAATCGTTAGAGCCGTTTTCGGGCTTAAGTAAACTACCCTTAATTTTGAGATTAGAATGAAAGTTCCAATATCGCCTCTAGGGATTATCCTATGAAGTTTAAACAGACAGACAGTACGTACGTACTTGCACCGTAATGCTATAAGTGTACAATTTTATCAGGATTAATATCCAAGTCTTGCTCTTCCCAGTAAAGTTCCGCGTTTCGATAAAACAATAGTCCTAACATTGTAGGAGTTTTCATAAGATTTTGTTTTTATAAAAACGCCCTTAAAAAGTGGGCGTGGCCATATAGGACCTTTGGGTGAATTATAGAAAATTGTAAGGCCTATTACTTTGCTTAAATAAGTTTTTCTCAATTTCTAGTAAAAATTTTGAAAAAACCCCTGAAATCAACAAGGAAGTAAGGCGAAGATAAACCAGCAAAGAAAGAGAAAAGCGTGAAGCCACGCAATCCCTGGGAAAGAACATCAATCCATTGATAGAATTCATCAAAGGGAAAACAAACGTGCATTACGAAATTAGAAAACTGACTAGTGCTATACGCAGACACTACATCTGTGTAGCAAATTTCGAGAAAGACAACTCAACCATTGAGTCATCAGAAATGAGCAAGTCGGCCCATTGTCCTCCGTTGAAGCAACTGGCAGAACATAAGCGGAAAAGGACTAGATCTCCAAGTAATGAAGAACCCTCGACATTGAGATACGCTGTAGTGCAACAAAACGTCCAGAAGTGCCAAAGAGAGAAGAAAGAAAAAGCCCTCCAGAAAAACCCAGGAAAGACGGCAAAACCGGGAGGCAAATAAAGATACATGTTAAGCTGGACGCATTGGTGATTAAAAAAACTGGTTAAATATCCTATTGCAATATACTCCGAAAAGTGAAAACCAACCCTTAGTTAAATGGTCTGGGGTCGGACGTAATTCGCATTAGAAAGACGGCCAAGGGAGAGTATTTAACTGCTTGAGCTCAAGAAAGCAGCAGATGGAAAAACCTCTGAGCACCAAAGCAAAGGTGCACGAGGTGCTCATTGAGTGGAACGACCTAGATGGTGTCACTACCAAAGAAGAGATCTGTCAAGCCCTGTCCGAGCAATTCGAGGAAGTACAAGGTATGCAGGCCTCATCCATCAAATCCATGAGGAAAGCCTATGCAGGAACACAAACTGCAGTCATTAGCCTCCCTGTAAACGCTGGCAAAAAAGTTTTGGAGGTTGGGAGGGTTAAAATCGGATGCAGAATACGGGAAAAAGTGGTACCGCTGCGATGCTTTAGGTGCCTTAACTTAGTGCATATAGCAAAGAAGTGTTCAAATACGTTGGACAGAAGTGTGGATTGCGTCAAGCGTGGACAGAAAGGCCATGTATATAAGAACTGCAGCAATGCAAGGTGCGTGCTCTGTGAAGAAAAGGGGAGCACCGACTTCAAACACGCGGCGGGAAGCGTGTATACCAGGAAGCAAAAAAAGCCGTAAGAAGAATATGAAAGTGCTGCAATTAAATTTAAATCACTGCGAAACGGCACAGGACACCTACCACAAGCCATTCGCGAGTCAATAATAGATGTTGCCATATCATGCGAATAGTATAAGAATCTCGATGAAAAAGTCTGGGTAACTGATGACTAAAAAAGAGCTGCTATTTGGACCTGTGGAGACTACGCCTTCGAAGAAAAAATGACGAGTCCAATCCGGATTCGTTCGAGCCAAGATCAAGGGTGTACATATATATCTACAGTTGTTACGCATGCCCACTTTTAAAGAATTCCAGCGTATATTGGATAGGCAGAGGTTTGCTTTCCCACCAGAACCTATAGGTGCAATACATAGATAGGCGTAGAGACCTGAAATTAGCAATCGGGAAAAGCATAAGTGACAACTTTAAAGAACTCTGTCAGTCAGCAGATGTAAAGCCTTGGGATACAGTCATGGCACAACTCAAAGGCACCACTAGGGCACCCTCACCCTCATGCCTTTTGCTAATGCAAAAAATAGTGTCGGGATTATTTCCACCGCAGAGCGTATAGCAGCACCCCAGGATATATGTATGTATGTACATAAAATCACAACCGTCACGCAAACGGAACTCTTGGAAGTGTGCAAACGGTTCGATGACAATAAGTCACTTGGGTTGGATGGGATACCGAACAATGCCCTTAAGCTAGCCATAAAAACAAAAACGGAACCATTCCTAGAAATGTATAATAAGTGTCTAACCGAAGGGGTTACAATGGGTAAAATTCTGGGAAAAATTATACGCGACCGACCGGAGGTGGCAATATATGAGGCCGGGGACTTTCAAACGAACAATATGTATTCAGACAAGTTCTTTCTACAATCGATGCTATACGGAGAGTAACCACAATTTTGGAAAATGCTATCCAGGGCAGGAGATGGAGAGGAGGCGGAGTACTAAAAGCATAGGTACTAGGTCCTATCCTGTGGAACTTTATGTACATATAATAGGGCTCTGAGGCTTGAAATCCCCAACGAGGCAAAAATCATAGGCTTCGCCGATGATATTGCAATTGTCGTAACAGCGAAACACCTGGAAAAAATAGAAGACATTGGGAATGAATGTATCCGAAAAGTGAGACGGTGGATGACAGCAGTCGGTTTAGAACTCGCCGAGCATAAAACGGAAGAAGTACTAGTAAGAAGCCGCAAGAAAAGAGAAACAATCACCATCAGGGTAGGCTATGCACCTTGAAATAATGTGCGACAAAGCTGCTCGGGTCTGTACTGCCTTATCCAGAATAATGACAAACATTGGAGAACCCAAACAAACAAGGAGACTAATTTTGTCAAGAGTGGCGCAGTCAATAATAATCTATGCGGCACCAATATGGGCAAAGACAGTGAAAATTAAATCCCACTCAAGAAGAGTTAATTCCGTCAACAGACTGTGCGCGCTGAGACAACCGTGACAGTCAACCCGAAGACCATCTCATCTACAGTCCTCAAATCGAAACCGGCGGACGAATTAGCAAAAAAGAGGTCCGAGCAGAACCTGACAGAAAAGCGGACTGCCAGAAAAACCACCATCCTGAAATTTATAACAACATCGGGGTGGTTCAGGAAAGCCGTGTAGCTATCATAAAGCCAAAACCAACTTTTGTGTTTGTTTTCGGGTAAACCCACAACAGGAGCTCACAATGAATCCACTAGGGATTCGAGTGTTGGCTGCACATGCGACCACTCTGTTCTACCTACGACGACTAAGTAGGTTTGTTCATGTGCAAAGCATGGATTCAGTCCTACAAATATCTAAAATACGGACCGCACTATTCCTACCTGTCTAAATCCTATCTAAAATATGGTGACAAAGCACAGCAAAACGTGCCATATGTAACCCAGAACATCTGGCGCAACGCGAGTAATAACAGCGAAACAACGAAGTGCATTTAAATAACTTTAACTCACAAGTCATCCACAATTTAACTATACATAGGGCTATAGAACAAAAAACAGACATTATTTTTTTTATATGACTTGCCTGTTGTAAGCACCGAGATTATAATATGTCCAGGATAATGTCGAGTGGGTTAAGAAAGGTGAATTTGAATTTGCGGAAGATGTATACTTTGTCTGAGGATGACAAAAGACTTTAAACGAAGGGAATAGCGTGTAAGAACCTATGTTATTTGATGAGCTATAACAACAATTCACGCTAAAGTTAAAAGAGAGGAATATCTATAATCTTATTCAGGTACATTAAAGACAAGGCTTTACATTATTCTTAAGAATTATTTATACTTCACCTACACCCTTAAATCCTCGGGGAGGACCAAAGTAGTTTTCATATTAAAAGTCGGTATAATCTCCCACGTATCCCACAAAAAATACATCCATATGTATACATATACAAACTATTCTATGAGAAAATAACATGTAACTTGTTTAAAGTCAATTTTTAAAATTACTTCTAAACTAATTAACCAATTTTGATAATTATTGCGTTTTATTATTATATTTTTAAGATCTGAATGCAAAGGTAAGTAATCTATTTACTTATATATTGTGTTTATAATTTATCATTAGGGTATATACGTACATAGTTTGTAACATAGTGAAATAATCGAGATAGATCCTATAAAGTTATATATTCGTCATCTATAACATACAGAAAACCCACAACCCGTATGATACCCTACCCTTCGTATTATGCAGCCCCTACGAAGTGGGCGTAACCCCACGCGATTTTTTCCTCAAATTATCCTCGAATGTTTGTTAAAGTTACATGCCCCAAAAAAGTGGGCGTAGGACTGAAGATAACGTATCGATTTGTAAATTTCCTTAAGGGAAAAAACGTTGAACATATGAGAATACAACGACAACGTCATCATTAAAGCAGCATCAATCATCAGACGACGAGGAGAATTTTCCATACGTCTCCGACGGTGGGGAGGGCCGGTATATGGGTGAATACAACACCTTCGGCAAACTAGATTTCTCGGAGTGAAAAGACGAGGATTCCCATTCCTTGAAAACATTTAATTAAATACCACAGCAAAAGATAAATGAAATCAAGGCGAAACAGACGGCCAGGAGGCAAAAAGATCACGAAGAACAGCTGCAGCGCCAGCAGCTGAAACAACAACAACAAGGGCAACAGCTACAGCAACCCAAACAGCAACAGCAGAAACACCAGCAACTTTAACAGCACCAGTCACTACAAGAGCAGCAGTAGCAGAGACAGCAGCAGAAGCAGACACAACAGCAACAACAACAGCAACAGAACACAACTAGACAATCACCAATCAACGCCTACAAGATAGAACTGAAGGAAGCAGTACTCTTGTACTATAGTATTACGGTTAGTGCGCATGCAACAACCTTCCGAGTGTGCCCCTTAACGGCTTTGTCCCCCCAGAGGCGTTCTTCTATTTAGATAGACAAGGTTTGGTTCAAGAAAGAAGGGGTACGCCGTTAATTTACCATGTCGTCAAAAGGCTGTGGATAGGCGCCTCGACTACGACGACAAGATATCAAAAATGTAGAACGGCAGCAGCACCAAAAGTTTTGGTGGCTTTAGGAACAAGAGGGAACTTTGTAAGGCAAGCTGGCCATTTTGTTTATGTTTGATATTTATGTAGCTCAGTCGTAGCTGTAAAACAAAAAGGTTAGGTAGGTTAAAATGAATTTTAAGGTAGGCTTAAGTTTTAAATAAAAAATAAAAAAAAATAAAGTGCACGACTGAGTCGTACAAACTTGCACCTACATCTATAAGTTTTGTGTGCAATCGAAGTAAAAACAAGGATCGAATATACATACATACATATGTCTAGACACATATATTATGTACATATGTACATATATGTTGCCTACAAGTAAAGGAAGCAGTTTGCCCAAGACGTGTCATGCCATGAAAATTAGGTTCATTGTTCAGGGCGTTATCAAGAAAATCATATTTTTTTAATAAATTGGCTAAAAGTAAAATACCGTTTTAAGCGGTGTTGGCCCTTAACACGGTATGCCATCTTATAGCACTTTATAAACGCATACGAGCCTTTTTTGAAAAAATTGTATTTTTGTTTAGTTGGCTACAAGTAAAGTACCGTTTTAAGCGGTTTTGGCCTGGCATGACAACTTACAGCACTTTATAAACGCCGTCTATATGTATATGAAATAAAGTGCACGACTGGGTCGTACGTACTTGCACCGTAATGCTATAAGTGTATAATTTTATCAGAATTAAAGTCCAAGTCTTGCTCTTCCAGTAAAGTAGGCGTGGCATTCCGCGTTTCGATGGAATAATAGTCATAACATTGTAGAAGTTTACTCAATGTTTTGTTTTTATAAAAATGCCCATAAAAAGTCGGCGTGGCCAGATAAGGTGTTTGAGTGAATTATAGAGAATTTTAAGGCATATTACTTTGCTAAATAATTTTTTCTCAATTTCTAGTAAAAATTTTGAAAAAAAATAAGTTTTATAAAAGTGGGTGTGGCATTGCAAAATTTGGTATGCCATTATTTTGCACTTGTCTTATAACCTACAAATAATAATTTTTAGCCCAATCGCCGAACAAATACCCGAGAAATAGCTGATTTTCAATATTACCGTTATTCGAATTTTTCGTGAAAAACGTGGTATGCCACCTCATAGCATATGCCCAAACTAACCAAATTTTATCGAAATCGTTAGAGCCGTTTTCGAGAAAATCCATTTTAACTGAAATCGGCCTTAAGTAAACTACCCTTAATTTTGAGGTTAGAATGAAAATTCAAATTTCGCCTCTAGGGAATATCCCACAGACCCTACATATGAAGTTTGAAGTAAATCCGTTCAGCCGTTTAGGCTGTAGTCGAATATACAGATAGACAGACAGACAGACGGCATTGGCGGACCTACTTTTTTGGACTTCTCCATTATAGTAATGTTTGATTAAAATCTCGAGTTCCAAATTTTGCACGAATACAATACTTGCCCTATAGGTATAGGTGCAAGTAAAAAAATCAATGATTGAGCCGTTTTCGAGAAAATCGTATTTTTAGTAAGTTGGCTGAAAGGAAAGGACCGTTTAAAGCAGTTTTGACCAAAAAAACTGCCATCTACCATCTTGAAGGGTTTTAAAAGAATAATTTTAATATAAAATTTACACTAAATCGTTTGAGCCATTTTCGAATAAAGCGGCTCTATCCGCTTGATTCTATAAAAACTACCGTTATATGCACTTTTAGCCAACAATTTGAAAAACGATTCTATAGAATTTTAGTACCTTAATCTAATCTGAAAACTCAAACAAAATTGTTAGAGCCATTTTCAGGCCAATAGGCTTTTGGCCATATTAGTCGCAAGTACCTTTATAACGTATTTTGCCCAAAACGTGTTACACCATCTTATTACATACATTTATCCAGTCCAATCAAATTATAAAAATTAACTGAAATCTTTAGAGCCGGTTTCTCGCAAAGTGACTTTTTGTCAAATTGGCTTTAAGTAAAGTACCGTTATTACCAATTTTGGTAAAAAGCGTGTACAACATTTTATTACAATTAACAACACTCACATGAATATGAATTTTAATCAAAATCGTTAGAGCCGTTTTCGAGAAATCGTCTTTTTGTAAAATTAGCCCTAAGTAAAGTACCGTTAATATTACGGTTATAACAAAATTTTCAATAAAAAAGGCTCTACAGAATCTGGGGAGAGCCAATTATTGCATTTAATAAATCCCTTCGTAAAAAATTCAAGGGTAACTCGGTCTCCACCATCAAGACCGACCGTCTTCGGAAAAAGAAGTCCGCCGGATGCGCAAGGAAAAAGGGACTCAGTGATATGTAAAAGCTTTGAGGAGGAAAACAATGAACTCCCTATTAAGCTTAATAAAATGGATCTTCTCTACCAAGAGCTCAAGAGAGAGATAGATTCACAGAAAACCAGGCTCTAAAGAATTCTCTCTCACACAAAGAACGCGAAGTTACTCTGTCTCATGCAGCTAGTCCCAATTATCGCACGGACGAGGAAGAGCTAGCACGCGAAACACATTGGGTAGAAAGGAAAAGACCTAATAAAAAGGGAAGAGCTGGTTCTTCACCCGAAATCGAGCCACGGAAACAAAACAAAGAAAACGAGCCGAAGAATCAACAAGCTCAGAATAAAGTACGTCCCCCACCTGCAATAAACGTAGTCGGGATTACGGAGTACAGTGAATTACATCGCCTTCTCAAAGGAACTGTGACGTCGAAGTTTAAGGTAACGTCATTTCGAAACAATGCTTGGAAAATTAACGTAGCTGACCCCGAAGGCTACCGAGCAATATCCAAGAAATTAAACGCGAACAAGATCCAATGGTACACTTATGAAAGTAAGTCAGAAAGACCACTACGTGTCATAGCAAGGGGTCTCCACCCTTCGTGCACTAAAAACGACGTTATAACAGATCTTAAAGCGAAAGGTTTGAAAATTATTGTCGCAGTTAATATACTAAAAAAAACAAAGCGGAAAACGGAACAAGGCCAGGAAATTTTGGCCAAGCATGGACTCCCGCTTTTTATGCTCACTTTCGATAGGAGTGAAAATGTAGACGATATTTACAATATTAAAACAATTTTAAATATCGTAGTTAAAATCGACCCAATGCGTACGAACACAAGATCGATACCACAGTGCAAACGCTGTCAAGGTTTCAATCACACCCAAGCATATTGCCAAAAAGACCCAAAATGTGTAAAATGTGCTGGTAACCACCTATCAGAAAGATGTGAACATGAAACGGTTATTAAAAATTTTAACATGGAACGCAAACGGCCTCCAACAAAAAATCACCGAACTAGAGGTATTCCTGCGAAACGACAATATTGATGCTTGACAATATGCTTGTTATCTGAAACTCATTTGACAAAAGAATCTGAGGTAAAAATAAGAGGATTTTGTGCGTATCACGCTTACCATCCTTCCGGGAGAGCCAGAGGCGGATCCTCCCTATTCATCAAAGACTGCATTATACAACGATTGAACTTGACATTATGCAAACAACTTCAGTTCGTGTTAAAAACAAGAACTCATACTTCAACATCGCGTCCATTTATTGTCGTTTGGAACGAATTTTATTATTGGTGGTGACTTTAATGCAAAACACACCTTTTGGGGTTCGAGATATCACTCGCCAAAAGGTAGACTCCTATACGAAGTTGGTATGCAATTCGGGGTTGACTTCTATTCGACAGGGAAACCGACATATTGACACTCCGATGCAGCAAAAACACCCGACCTGATAGACTTCTTTATAACAAAAGGAGTACTCCCAAGTTTTGTAAAAGTAGAGGAAAGTTTTGATCTCTCCTCAGATCAGTCGCCGGTAGTTTTAACAATAAGTGACCAACTAATGAAAGTAGAAGGCGTGCCTAGATTAACTAACAATAAAACCAACTGGAACGGCTTTAAAAATGATTGCGAAGAAAATATTAGTGTCACTAAAAACACCACTCGAAATAGAAGACGAACTCGATAAATTTATTGAATCTATTCAGTATGCCGCATGGAAAAATACTCCCTTAAGGAGAAGAGTAGGCAAGCGCAGCGAAGTTAATTATCCGCCCGATATAAAAGAACTCATTCGTTAAAAGAGAAGAGCACGTAAAGTATGGCAACAAACCCGTGCCCCCCAACATAAGATATACTCAAATTACTTAAATAATAAACTTAAAAAAGAGATTCAAGAGTCAAAAAATAGCGAGACCACTGTTTATCTTGAAGGCTTAACAGCCGAAAAGAGTACAAACTATTCGCTCTGGAAAGCTATAAAAAGCGTAAAAAAACCACAAATGCAATCAGCACCAATCAGAAAAGACAATGGCGAGTGGACAAATAGATGACAAAGAAAAGGCCGACCTTTTTGTTAAACATCTGGAGGAAACGTTTAAACCATTTGATGGTCAAACATTGATAGAGGATCACAGAAGCTTTAGAATAAAAAGAGTGTTACTAACCGAACTTTGCAAAGAAATAAAAAAACTGAAAAATAACAAATCATCTGGTTTTGATTTAATAACCGGACAAATCCTTAAGCAATTATCACAAAAAACCACTAATGAAACTCCTGCATTTAATAAACGCTTCGCTTAGATTGGTACACGTTCCAGATGCGTGGAAGGTAGCAGAAGTGATAATGGTTCCGAAACCGGGAAAATCGCCTAACTACAAAAAATCGTACAGACCTATATCGCTCCTTCCAATAATATCGAAGGTATTTGAAAGGCTCCTATTGAAACGTATACAACCAGTTAGGTATTGAAGAAAGACGACTTATACCTGATCATCAATTCGGGTTTAGAATCAAGCATTCCACAATCGACCAGGTTTACAGAATAACCGATGAAATTGAAAAAGCCCTAGAAGGACAAAAGATTTGATCTAGCGCTTTTCTTGACGTCAAGGTTTGGCACGATGGCTTGAAATACAAACTAAGACAGGTCCTGCCGGAACACCTAAGTAAGATCTTAGAATCTTACCTTGAAAATAGATTATTTCGTATTAAACACGGAACTGAATACTCTGAGTTCAAGGAAATCGCCGTAGTACCTACGTTCGCGGACGATACGGCTATTTTAGCAACGGATTCAATTCAATTGAGTCAGCAACTGAAAAACTCCAACAAGCTTTGGATAAAATCTGTGACTGGGCAAAACAATGTCGCATTGTTCTTAACGAGACCAAATCGACGCATGTTAACTTTACATTCAAGAAAATAAACAATCTACCCGTTTTTATTAACTCGGTGCAAATACCACATGCAAATGAATCTAAATATCTAGGGATGACACTAGATGCGAAGCTCAAGTGGAAAACGCACGTTAAAAAAAAACGCGATGAGCTTGAAAATCGTTTTAGAGAAATGTATTGGCTCCTTGGAAGATATTCCAAGCTAAGTGTACATAACAAACTGCTTATATACAAGCAAGTGCTTAAGCCTATGTGGACATACGGCATAAAGTGATAAGAGAAATCGTGAATGCTCCCTGGTATATTAGAAACATTGATATACAAAGAGACTGAGGGATCGCAACTGTGAACGACGAAATAACAAACTTCGCTAGGAAGCTCCATATTCGCCTTCATAGTCGCTGTAACCATGCTATAGTCCAATTATTGGACGTGAAAAACCTTTTGCGCAGACTTCAAAGAACGAAACCGTTCGATCTAGCGCAATAAGAAGCAACCGTATATAATCACGCGAATATTATTGAGGCTTAAACTACTTGTTAAGGAGACTTAGTTGTAGTAAACAAAATAATAAAAGGGAAGGGTGTGTTTAGTCAGTAAAAATCTGACACTACTATGAGTACACGGTGTCTCATAGTGTCTTTTGAAGATTAAGTTAGGTTACGTGGAAAGACATAGGTTTAGAATTAAGTTTAGCTTAGAGCCCCCGCATAGGTCCTGTAAATTAGTCATAACATAGTTAAGTTAGTTATGCTAGTTTTAAGCACTTTTGTCTAGCTTTGAGTTTATTAAGAATTGCAACAATAAAATGCATTAAAAATGAAAATGATAAAGATTGAATGTATATAGAAATGCTTACATACATATATGTACATACATTTGTATGTTGTATATGCTGGTCGACTCGACTCCACTATTCTGCTGAGTAAACTCAAAAATATGCGTACATAGCTATCTCGGTTTAGGAGTCGAACTGACAGATGGTCGTTGTTTCGTTTTTTACTTGCACCAAAACCTAATTTTCATTTTAACCAAATATGAAAGCCATATATATATGTACATATGTATATTGCTAGGAATAATATTTAATATAAACCGAAAAATCAATACAATACTGACACACTGCGTTGTGCTAGGTGAAATTGGTGTAAACAGTTTGGTTATTGCTAAAATTTTACAGCATTTTTCCTTACAAATGATAGGAACACCAAAACACTTAGGTTAGTAAAAATATTTTTTGAAACTACCACAAAATTAGATGGGTTAAAAAAACATTGTTAAAACAAAATTAATATGCCTTTAATTTCCTTTAAGTGCATTAGATATGGTCATGTATATTTTTGGGAGCATTTTTACTAAAATATTTTTTTTGTGAGTCTCCCAAACACCATCAGTTCAAAATCGGAAAATGTTTCGAACCGTAATAAAATTCAGATTGAAACCATAACGCCTTCATCTGTTTTCGTATAAAAATGTCAGTAAAAATGCAATGCATAGCAGCTAGCAGTTGTGCCACGTTGTACATCATTCCCTTTTGGAGAATGTCTCATGATAGAAAATTCCCAGATTTCGTACAAATCCGAGAATTCCGCTCCTGTCTAATCAACCCTATTATGAATTTCCATCGGAATTTTTCCCCCGGACTTTATTCGAAATCATGTTCGAAAAATTTAACAGTTGTCATTGCTGTCATTGGGCGCGTTCCGATTTATAGGCACTACACTTGCAGGTAAGGCCTAACTAATGGAACGGCAAGCTTCTGGATCTTACTGATAACTATATTTATATGAAATTGGAACCTGTAAAGAAGGCTTAATTGAAAAAAATAGCCGATAATAAAAACAAGGTCCCTCAACTTTTTATAAAAATTCCTGCTTCACTTACAACCTTGGACGGTTATTTCAATATAATATTTTAATGAAAACACTGCGCATCAAATAATCATATCCTCTTATTGTATCAAATCGATGATCACTTCCCTGCAATTTATTTTAAAGCATAGCCAAATTATAAAGCATAGCCAAACAATACATAAAATATTGCCGATCAGCTGATTCTTCACACTTCAAAAACTGACTTAAAAGTAAGGGAGAATTTTTTTGCCTTCGAATCAAGTCCACTAGGTGTCAAAAAATGCCTTACTTTTCATTCAAATTTGAGTCTCTACACCAATCAGAAACGTTTGACTACGTAGTGCCTAGAAATCGGAACGCGGCCATTTATCAGAAATGAATGTTTATTTATGAAAAAAATATCAGAAATCAGTGCTTTATTTTGAAAAAAAAAAATAAAAATAAAAATGTTTAGAATTGGTGCTATGCTATTAAGTATGGACGAACAGGAAATGGAAAATAGTTGGATAGAGAGAATAAGAAGCCAATTAAGAAAAAAATCAAATCTTTTAGAATTACCACCAACCATGTAAGCTTATTCGTTTTTGCAAAATGTTTTTAAAACTATTATGAATTATTTGAATAGATTCCAGCAATACTTTAGGGTAAATAAAGCTGTTTTTAAATATCTTTTGGATGTTTTGATAGAATCCCTGCCACCGTCAGAAAATTTTTGCTATCCCTCCCATAGTAAAACTTACTTAGTGCTTGGGGTTTTTTGCGGAAGGTGGCTACCAAAAAGGAGTTGGAAAAGAGTATGACGTTGGCTTAGCCCAACCGACATTTTCAGTAATGCTTTCTGAGGTGTTAAACATCTTTGGCTTCAAGATAAACCAATATGGAAGATATGTCCAATATGGATAAAAATGAACACGACACCTGAAGAGACAAGAGCTACAAAGCTTACATTTTTTTAAAAGTTTGGTATTCCTGGTGTGCACTCTAATACAACCTCCAAACGACAAACATTGTTTTTATAACAGAAAAGGATTTTACAGGATTTATAAAACGTGGATTAGGTACCATACATATTCCTCAGGTTTGCGACCATGAAATGCTTATTACATTTATAGATAGAGAACTTATATATATTTAATATAGCTCATAAACGCTGTATGAATATCATTGAAAGAACAAATGGAGTTTTTAAAAATAGATGGATATGCCTTATTGGCTCCAGAGCTCTTTACTACCATCCTGATAAACCGACCAAAATAATAAATGTGTGTTCCGCTTTGCACAATATTTGTATACATTATAAAGCAAATGTTTCAATGGAGAATCTAGGTATTCACCGCAGACGATGCAAATATATCTAATTAAATCAATTCGCCCAATGACTTAGTATATCTGGCGGAAGGACAGCGTGTACGGAAAGAAATTGTTGCAATATTTTAACGACTCATAGAAAAAACACATCAATCATAAAAAATTACCATAAATGGCCTAGTGAAGCCGTTAACTAATAATTCACTGTCTTTTATTTGTGGCATTCGACCTACAAATGTAAATGCACGCATGCTAATAAATATTTTCGTCGAAATTTAAAAAAAAAATGGTTACATTTTTAAGATTTTTCGTCAAATATGCGAACTTGTTTTTCTCTGTTTTTTTTTCTTTTAGAAAAATGACAGGGAAAAAGTTCGGGGCAATTTTTGTCTGAATTTCGGAAAGTTATTCACAATGGGGAAAACTTTTTCCTTTCCTTTTCGAACATTGTTCATAATACCGGATTTCCCGGTAGGAGAAAAAGGTCGGGGGAATTTTATTCATAATATTCATAATAGGGCTGATTATGTATGTACGTATGTACATAGCGGTCTATCTCTGTCTACTATTTGCTTGCATGAGATATAAATACATATGTGAGATGAATCTACTTACATTTAATTTAATCTTGGACGGAACACCATTTAAATCTAAATAATGCACTCTTAAAGCAAGACTTAAAAAAACTAACTTACAGGCTAAGGTTTATAGCTTATTCAGCATAAGAAGTAAAGGTAAAGGTGATCAAGTTTAAGGGAGGAATTTGGTCACATAAGGTTTGGAAATATTTTTTGACTTGAAGAATTATCTCATCAATATGCAAACACACATTCAGCACCCTATAGAACAATATGCCAGGATCGCGAAACGATTCAACTATAATTATAAAATCTAGTTCGAAACTATCAAGTCTTGTTGAAGGAGACTAAAATCATATGATGAAGAAATGTGTTCGATGGGCTTTCGACATAGGATAAAATGATTGACTAGCAAGGATAAAAGTTTACATTTCAAGGAGGCACGTGAACAAAAAAAGTTAATCGAATTGCAAACTAAATTTGGTTCCTTGATGCAACCCGACAAAGGTTCATTAATACCATTATTAATGCGATTCAAGTTTATAAGATGAAGCAATGAGGGACATTTTATGTAATGTCTAATAAACATTACGGAGAAGTATATACGGCGCTCCTCAAGTGATAATGAACCAATTAATAAACACCTGGATTTAATTTTACAATCACGTATTTGGTGAACTTTTTCTATTCTTACAGATGTCAGTTATTTGAGCCGAAAAACTGAGATTTTACAGATAGATCTACAATTGGTAATATCTTGCTTGCTAATAAAATATATTTTCCATTTGTCTAAAAAAATACCATCTGTAAGACATCTCTTAAAAATCAAATGCGGTAGTGCAGATTTTAAGCAGCAAAGGTAGAATACCATCTGGTCCTTCTTTGTAGTTGCAATCAATTTGTGAGAACACATTTTCCACCTTTGCGACATCCAACTCAAGTTAAACTAAATCAAAGACTTCAGTTATATTAGGTAAGTCTTGCGGGGGAAAGATCAAACGAATATACAGATTCTTTTGTTAAACCATATAGGATTTGAGTTTTATCTGATTTTTTTTAGGGACAATTTGGCAAATCGCGCGATTGAACGTACTTGCACCGTAATGCTATAAGTGTAAAATTTTATCAGGATTGAGGTCCAAGTCTTGCTCTTCCCAGTAAAGTAGGCGTGGCATTCCGCGTTTCGATGGAATAATAGTCATAGGAGTTTTCTCAATGTTTTGTTTTTATAAAAACGCCATTAAAAGTGAGCGTGGCCAGATAGGGTGTTTGAGTGAATTATAGAAAATCCAATCCAAACCCTTAATTTTGAGGTTAGAATGAAAATTCCATATACATACATATATACAGACTGACAGACAAACAGACAGACGGAATTGCTGGACCCACTTTTTTTTACTTCTCCATCATAGTAATGTCAAGTTTGATTAAAATCTCGAGTTCGATTTTTTTCACGAATGCAATACTTGCCCTTTAGGTATACATAGGTGCAAGTAAAAAGGATTCATATGCGTTAAATTAGAGTTGTGAAATGTGATATCCCATGGAACGGAAGTTAAATAAACGCTAATTGCATCAAAATCTGCATTTTTATAATTATAGATAATGTTATTCTTTGAACTTATATTCTGTTTGTAACTGTATTAGTATCTAATGGTGAATTCATGGTTAGTTGAATTTGTAACTATAGGGAAATTAGATATGTTACCACCAATGTTAAATTCTTTATCAACAAATATTAGCTCCAGTATGCTATTTAGGCTATTGAAATGGCCGTTGACCTTAATTAGATCGTAAGTGCTGAAAAAATCTATTACTGATGACTCTATCAGTGTAGTGACATTAAATGGTATTAGATATATTTTATAATGTCGGCAGGAATTTGTCAATATGGATTGCTAATTTTCTAACTATTGTTGAATGTACTATCCACTCAATAATTTCTAGTGAATTAGTTATTTATTGCAACGAGTTTCTAATATACATATGCATATATGCATATATGTATGTATATTCAAATTCACATGTATGTGTGTACGATAAATTCTCTTTAAATGTTTTCTTTAAGCCCCATTCAACCGCATATTTATGTATTAACTGAGTTTATCACCTTCCACAATTTAGCTTAAAATTTGATTATAAATAAGGGACGTTATAGAACTTTGTTTTATATCAAAACAAAATATATACTCCATAAAAGATATAGTATTAAATCAAATATTACCATCGGATAAATCTTGCTTATTAGCAAAAATCAGTATAATTGCGTCCCTCATTTCTCTGTCGTTAATAATTCGATGTAATTCTGTGCGAGCTTCGTCGATTCTATCGCGATCCGCACAATCTACCACAAAAATTAGTCCTTGCGTCCCTATGAAATTGACATTATTAAATAAACAAAAAAAAAATGTATAAAACAATGATACCTGTATAATAATGTCTCCAAAGGGGGCGAATTTTATCCTGACCTCCTACATCCCAGACATTAAATTTTACATTCTTGTAAGTGACGGTTTCCACATTAAATCCTACAGTTGGTATTGTGGTAACAGATTGACCTAACTTAAGTTTATATAAAATAGCTATGTATTAAGTTAAGGAAAATTATCAAAGCCATGTAGACATGTAAGCATGTATATATGTATATCTAAACATAAAGTACAAACACACATATTCTAAATCATATACGAGCTCATTAAGAAATCACACAAACATATACAGTTTTTCTGCTAACTATAATAATTGTTTTACTTATTACTCATAAAATTAATTTTCGGTATTGTTTTGGACTAGAATTCAATATTCGATTAGAAACTCTTTAATTTGCTTTAAAAAAAGATGAGTTTCTAAAACAAACAGAGTTCATAATGATTTCAACATATGAAGTATAATTTCTCTTTGAGAGTACCATGTACTTTGTCTTTTAAGTATTTATATTCTGTTCATATACATAACTGATTCTTTTTAAATTGTTAGGGATGTTTTTTGGAATAATTATTGAGTCATCAGTAATCTAAGATTGTTGTTTTTTATCTCGTACAACGTGATTCCTAAATCTTTCTTCCTCAAAGGCTTCTTTACAATTTTTGTCCGCGATTCATGTTAAAATGGGGGTGTCATCAAATATAGTCTCGTCTTACTCTGCTATAATTTCTTGGGATTCTATTTCCTTGACTTTTTTTTAGGCTTTTTGATTATAATGTGGTAATCTCCGCCGTTGATTCCTTGGTTTCTTAATACGACAAGCAGCCTCGGACTGTACCGAAAGCTTTTTCATAACCTATAAACTATATGTAAAGGTTAAACGATTTTAAATACCGGTAACCGATGTCGCTCCGTTTATGAAGTAATCTATTTGACTTCTTCTTATTCCTATTTGTATTGTACCCTGTGTACAATACACTGAAATCTCGCAGTAATATGTTTTTTAGTTACGTTTGATCCATTTATTTATCGAACCCATCGACTACATTATCGTTAAGGTGGGTAGTCGCAAACTTTTAACAGGTAGATTTCGTTAATTTTTTTAATTTTCATACACAATTTCACAGTTGGAGAATCGTAATATTTCGGTTGTCAATTTTTTTACTTCAGTCTTAATTATGATTCCTCGTCCATATTTGTCTTTTCCGAGGTCGCATAATATAATGTAACGTTTTCATACATAAGTACATACATAAGTATATACTTGTATATATACACTTTTCTGTTTTCGTCAAAATATTTGTTTAACTTAATGAATTGTAAACCTTTATCATTCATTGGCTATACATACATATAAGATATCCTTACTCTTTATAATAAATGAATTCCAATAGTCCAGTTTTTTGTTGTTTTTATACAAAAATAGTCATTGACATATATATCTTACCAAGAAAATCACATGTCTTAAGTAGGTACTTTTTTTTCTCCACCTTAGTAAACATATGTATGTTCTAATAAAAATAAATTCAAGAATTTTCGGCAAGTAAAGTAAAAGTAAAAAATATTTAATTTTAAGAAGTTTTGTAAGGTGTAGTATTTGCATCCCTAATATTTGGATTAGACATGCAAAAAGTAACAAATAAAAACTATAAAAAGGATACTAGTTTTGCCAGCAGCGTCCAGCCCTAACATTAATATCCGCATTTCCTTATTGCCAAAAATTTTTGACAGTAGCTTTCCCATTATTCTTCAAATTACACCGCAGCCGACCTATCAAATCAAAACAAACATTGATTAATAAAAATTAAAAAAAAAAACAAAAAACAAATAAACATATATAGTTCTGTTACATATATGCATACATAAGTTTGCACATATATGTATGTATGTATGTATTACGCAGAATAATTTACAAATGCAAAGAAGGAGTGAGACTTAATATAACTTGTTACGTTTTTTAATTTCATTAAATATATAATATATTTATACATAAGGTAAACTACCTAATTAGCAAATCGGTTAGTTGTTTGGTTTGAAGCAAAGATCCTAAAAAATGAATTATGGAAAGGATCTGGGAAACGTTTAATGCATAAAGTTGTTTTTTTCCATTATTGAGACTTGAAACCTATGGTAAATTTCACACAAACTCAAGGACATTTTGAAGATGAAAAAATAAACTGGTTAAATTATAACCAGTAAGTGCCTGGCCACATTATCATGGGAATGAAGGTCATGTCGCGAGAGACTGTCCAATGAACCCGTCTCTTTTTGACGGGTAAAATCTACCCGGTTGATTGCACCGAATATTCACTTTAGAACATAAATCTTAACCCCTCTCTTTTTAAAGCACATAAAATCTACCCATCTCATGCAACATGACCTTCATTCCCATGATAATTTGGCCAGACACTTAAGATGATTCGTACATCATTTAATTTTTTTTTATTTGCACCTTTAAGCATCTTTTATTACTTTTTGAAGATGATATCGATCAAGTAGGCAGCGCCAATATTGATAACAATTTATGCTCTGTATACCTCATTTTTAATTGTGTTGGCGGTAAGTTCTCGCACTCTTGCAAATAGAGCGACGTTACCGGGCAATATAAATTACCATAACAAGACATAAGGCGACTTCCGGGTGACTTCCGCATCCTTCAAAATATCCATCGTCACGCAAGCTGTGTACACGGTTCCACCATCCTTTTGGAAACACATGTACTCCAATCCTAATTCATTAATTTGCGGCAGTAAAAACTTATTGATCATAGTTCTGTTTCGCTCACAAGTCGCTCCATCTACGAAATCGTCAGCTAGAGCGGGGATATTCTCGTCAGAACGTTACAGTTTATGTGAATAGCGAGAGTGGCGAAATTACATATCTGTGACATTGAGAATGAGAAGATCAAATTTGTAAGCGGCGGGTTATAACGAATACATACGTGAAACTAATTTTTTTACTGGCAGGGTTATTCTTATTTTTTTAAACAAGAGAAATACATATTTTCCAAGTTTTTGGAAAGAAAAAGTCCTCCGCCGGAAAAAAATTTTTACCCGAATTTCAACGCTCGTGTTTTCTGTGTCATTCTGGTTTTATCTAAAAAGTAAATACGAAAAATAATCTAAGAAATTTATATATGTACATACATACTTATTTCTATATATTTTCGGTTATAGTACAGATGCTTAGCTGTAGGTGGAGGAATTACTTGAAAATGGATCGAGTCCACCCTATAACTATTGGAATTCGATCTTTTCCGTAGTTTTTAAAGCTTATTTTTCTTCTCTCTGTACTCTGTTATCGGCATAGTAATCCAAGCTAGACACAATTTTCCTGCAAAAATTGTCAGTACATGAGAAAGCTCAGAGAAAAATGACTGAGCTAGTCCAATCTCATAGTCCTTTGCGATTCCAGTCTGGTAAGCACTTTCTGCAAGGAAGCCCATCCATGCAGTAAGCTTGATGATGGGAGGGACAGTAAATGGTTTCTTAGTTAACAGAAGACCCTGTAGTACTGATGAAACCTATCTCGCAACCCTAATTCGCTACGCTATTTCGTTTTTATTTGCAACGCTTGTACTTACTCTAAGGCGTTGAAGTAATGCTAAGCTTTGCATTTTATAAACCTATTTCCTTTAATCAGGGTTAAAGTCAACGTTTTCAAGACCAATTTAATGATAATAAATAAACATATTTATAACATATAACATATAAACAAATAGCTTTAAAAAAATAATGAATGAATGGTTTTACAGAAGATGACGATGTGCTCTTATATTTATAACACAGGGTCTCTGATGAGAAAAGCTATTCCTGATGAAACTGTTTTAAATAGATTTCCTTGGAACCACCGAAAATGCAGTTGCAAGAGATAATGTCGTCTATTAATTCGCTTACAGATTAGGCATCAGAAATTTATTCTTCATATAAACAACTGTTACGAAAAATTCGTGAAATTTCAAATTATTGCGTACGAAATTGACTTCTTTAAGTGTCGTGTTCTCTGTTTACTCTATTTAGCTTGCTAATAATAAAAATAATAAAAAAGTTTTTCATACAAATTTAATATTACCACACTTTTTCTGTAGAAAAAGATAAAAGAAAATAAGATGCCGATTTCCGTTGGTTTTAAATCCTTGAATTATAAATTTGTTGGAAATATTAAAGAGGGCAAGTCATTCCATATGTGAGTCAATTGGTCGTAGGTCAGACCACTGAATGAAAGTTTCACAGAGGCTTTTTTACTGTAAAAAGCAATATATTATATACTTTGCTCTTATTCTGTTGAAATGATGGAATAATGTTTTGTTGATATGAATTTGAGACTTATTTTCATATGTGTTTGTTGTCTGTAATAATTGCATACTGTTTGTACTAAAACTGAAAAAAAACGAAAATACACCCGAAAATTAAGGTGTTTATACGAAGAATATGTCCGAGAGCTTTCTTAAGTGTGTACACGGGACCAATTCATTTTTCGGACTTATCTATTTTAAGTTTTCATGGTGCGTTTATCTCAATTTAAAAGAAATAGATGTCTTTTCCAAGAATTAGGAGAAAAACTAATTTTTCATTACTTTTCTGCGGACGTTAAAACTTGATTTGGAACTGAATATAGCTAACAGCGCGAGCAGGATACCAGCTTTTCCATTAAAATACGTACATATGTGTTACAATTGAAACCTTTTCCTACCCGAACCCAACAGAGTCCGAGCCGATTCCCAGCTCCTCCAAGACTGCCCTAAACAGGGACAGATAAAGAATTGCTAAAGGAACTGGCGGGAGTTTGACCGTGATGAGGGAATGCCATCTACAGTTCACCTTAATCGCGGACGCACCCAGGCTACGCACGGTCGGTCGGGGCATAAGCAGCCTAAGTCTAAATAGACTGCGCGCGGTTCCGAGGCTGTAGAGGACAGGTCCAAAGCCTAGGGAACTCCAAGGGAGCAGCCAGAAGACTTTTCGAAATGAAGGCGGAAAGCCATTTGCCATCAAACTCTACTGAAGCGTTGGAGGACGGTCCAATTGTCGATTTTAATAACCGCGAAAAGCGATTAATTAAAGATCAATGTAGGTTGATGGAGTTGCGCAGCTTAGACCAGCTGACTACATTCAAGGGATTTAAGCTACTAAGTTGTGACGAGTTTAGCTTGAACTGGCTTCAGTCATTCGAAACCAGCAAACGCCAAACATTCTACAAATCGAAAAGAAGGACCTGGTTGAATTCTTCAGGTCAAAGAGCCGAATTTTAATTCCGGGCCCTCATGTCCCCAGGGAAAGGATTGAAAGAAATCTACGTCACCCCACTCCTGACCTATATAGCGAGAACTGGGAGGTAATGGAAATTGGCGAGCATACAGAGAGCATGGGACAGATATTATGGTTCGTTTGAATCATAAATCCATGCCTATGCTTAGAAGGTACAACAACAAGGTCCGTAGCGGAATCACCCGGCCTTTCTTCGACGAACCAGCGCACATAGGAGTATTTGCATCAAAATCCTGGCCAAAAGCCGATTTCCTAAAAAGTAAAATTGAGAACTTAAAGCCTGGTATAGCGGTTACTAAATACACATGGGTCAATATACTGTTCTTGTTTATTTTTTGTAGATCGTGTGTTGTAATAAAAAGAAATAAAAGTTACCAATTGCTTCTACTGCAATTTTATTTCAATGCCTGCTACTTTGGTAAGTGTTGTTCAATAACTGATATCGAAGTGTTGTGATAAAGAGCTAAAAAAATTTAAATGGAGAATTCTGCTTCAGGTACGTATTTACAATTTCAATTGAATTTTGGAAATATTAGACGGTGTTTTTTGCTTCAATTTGGGCTTAGAACTTTTGTATCAAAACATTAAATGCATTTAAGGTATTTTTTAGGTTTTAATGATTTTGGTTTAGTATACCCTGTTATTCTGCAACGAATTGAAGTTTATAAAATAATTTAAATATTTTTTAAGTCAATGCAACAAAAATTTAGATTGGGGTGAAAAAAAATAATGTGAGCAGAAACATTTTGGCGGGTGGAAGTAGGCCATTTAACAAATTAACGCGTTTTTAATGAGAATGTTCCATGAATGTTTATGTTTTAAATTTGGGTTTTACACCATGGATACAGCTAGGCTTTATGTCGAGTTATACCCATGGTACCCTATGACTTCAACCATGCATAAAATCTTCCTATTGGTCAACTATCAGAAGAAGCATCAGAAGCTAGAAATAAACACTTCAGGTAAGTTTATTTCTATTTGGAGACCTTAGAACTGCTCCTTCCAGAGGACTCAAATATAACTAATGAGAGATTGATGTCTCTGGGTGAAGATGAAATTAGCGAAGATTCATTTGATGAAGATTCATGGGCAGAATTCAGCGATTAGTTTCACCATTATTAAACAAAAAAAAACATCAATTACCCTAATAGTTATATTAACCATAACAGATTTTTTGGCATTTGTTTCCATTAAAACATATCTAAAATAAAAAAAAATTTACTCTATATTATATTTTAATGTATGAATATTCGTTATGAACAGACATAACAACAAAAACAACGAAAAATATTTTGGCCAGGTTTTTGATGCAAATACTCGTGCAGCGAAGCGGGAAAAAGATGCAGGTACTAAGGTAAGACAAAGATAGGATTGCAATCTCATCTATCTCTTCGGTACAAACAGTATAAATGTTGCCTTAGTGCAAGAGCCATAGATCTCCCGTGGCAAGATCAGCGGGCTAGGACACAAAGACTTTGCATTTATAGCGGGGCACCGTGTGAGGCGAAAAGTGCAGAACTTTTATAATAGCCAGGAAACTTATTAACGTATTTCTTCTGTCGAACTACAGACACATGAATCACACGGTGGTAAGGCTTGAGAGGAGATGGCTTTCCTCACTGATTTTATCAGCCGTCAATTTGCCTTATGAAATAAAACCAACCCCCGCATCATTACCCTGCGAGGTATTAAGGGGAGATAAAGCATGGGATCTGCTTTTGGGTTGCTATGGTAACTCATACTACTTGCAATTGGGTAGCAGCGGCACAAATCATAGCTAATAAGTGTAGCAAACCTACTTTGCTAGTTAGGAACGAATAAGCAGGAAGTTATAGAGATAACCTTAGCAAGCAATTCTAGTTTTCTCAACATAGAAAAATGTAAAGGTTTATATGGTAGAATCATACTCTGATCATAAAATCATTGAATTTGTCTCGAGAAACACCTGGGATTCTTCTACGCCATATAGAAACCCCAGGAGGACCATTTGGGATGTCTTCAGTTATATAGTGAGTAAGAGTTGCCGACGACTTCAAGAATGTGACTTGCAGAGTCCCTCAGACGTCGATAACAAAGCTGAGGAAGTCGGCAATGTCTTGAAAGAGGCTTTTAACATAGCATATCCGGTGACCAGGCACCTCCTTAATGTTGACAAGAGGACAAAATCAGACGTCTACGTCATAGCATCAGTATAAAGCCAGTCAGAAGAAATTCGAAAATGAGACGCAAAGGGCAAAGCGTCGATCATGGCAGAATTTCTGCGATGACATTAACGGAACCACGGAAACTACGAGACTTAGCAAGATCATCTACAACCTGCGAACTGCGGCTACAGGATACCTCAAACATCTCGACGGTAATTGGACTGAATCTTGCTCGGATTCTCTGAAATTACTCAACACGCACTTCCCAGGAAGTGTAACCCAAACTGTCGATAGCTCGAGAGGAAATATGAGCACGGAATATGAATTACCAGCAGTGGCGACGCGTGAGTGAAAAATGTAGGCGTTCAATTAATGAAATTCAATATTTTTATTGTTTTAATGCATATGATTTATATATGTAAGTACATTCTATGAACACTGAAATATACACTTATGTATATGTTAAGTCCAACCTCCTAGATTTGTTTAAAAATATTTTAATGACATTTTCATATAAACAATCTTTAAACTGTTTTGTTCTCAAAAGTTTTTTTTTCAATGGAAATCATTGAAAGATCCGTCAGTCTATTTTGTCCTATTGTTGTTCTTGAATATGTTTTAATTCTTTTAAGTGTCGAAAAAGATCTTTCAACTGATGATGTTCTTAAAGGAAAAGTTAGAACCAATATACACAATTTGTATATTTCTGGAAAAACTGAAATCAGCTTTTCCGTTAAAAGTTTTTCAAAAAATTGCGAGAAAAATTGTAAAAATCTTGTTGCAGATTTTTTGGTGAAATTGCATTTCGAAAAGGTTTTGCTAATTATTTTTCAATAATGCATTCACAACTGCCTTTATTTATAACATTTTTACTACCAGAAGCCATTTTTTAAGCTATAGATTACTGCACCGTATAAAAACCAGCTTCTTTCCACTGAAAATATGATCAACTTTGAGATGATTTTCCTTTCCACCTCCACACAAAATAAAAACTCAAAATAAACTCAATCCATCACATATCCTATATAAATTATCCATTTCGTTCATATTCTTCCAGCACGAATAGAACGTAAAAGTAACATAATTACTCAACTTTTGTTTTTAATATCGCCACATGCAAACAACGACCCCACATACTACTACCTCCTACAGTACCTATACACGTGCCCTATACCTATAAATGATCTATATCCGTATTTGAGGGTTGCTTGAGCAAAACTCACTCCTTTTGATTGATTTCGTTCACAGCTAAGATGCACGAACTTGTTGATACATTGTGCGATCCTTTTTTTTTTTGTACATATTTTTGATGGATACATTTCGTTTCCAACTCAACTGAACGAGTCGTATGAAAAGCAAAGCATTGTTGTTGCAGGTTAGTATTTTCTTCTGCTATGGATTTCAATTTTTTCTCAAGTGCACGGGAGGATGGCACGAGTTGGGAAATACATACACTGAGAAAGATTAAGGTGTTATTCATACTCAGGGCAATAGCCTTACCTCCTTCATTCTTAAAACTTTTGAGGGATTGACCGACATTCTTTGCCTAAGAAAAAAGTGTAAAAAAGGCGTTGCACTTGTTGCTAATTCGAGAAATCCAAGACAAAGAACACACTTTAGCTTAATTTTTAGACATTGAAGGTGGTTTGAATAATGTCAGAACGGACGCGGTTAGTAGAACACTATCAAGTTTCAAGATCCACGATACTCTTACCAACAGGATTGTAGGAATTCTTGAGATGAGATATGTTATTACGGAACGCAAGGCTACATTAACCTTTAGGGGTACTCCTTAAGTAGTAGTTTCCCAAATACTATTAGTCGTTGTGTTAAATGAGGTGCTGTTGCATCTAAGGTACAGTGATGTCAAGACCATTGCTTATGTAGATGATGTCGTATTTCTCCCTACCCTTAATGAGCTGTTGGAGGATGCGCTGAAGGTCCTAGTTAGCTAGACTGAGAAATGTGGACTAGCGATCGATCCCCAGAAAAGCAACAAAAGCAAAATTCCTGAGTTTACTTTACCTCCTAGACTTCAAAAGACTCTTCACAAGCTCGTTCCTGAGCAAAGAATAATGGAAAGGACAGCCTGCCAGTACACGTGCCATTTCTATCTTCACAGATGGATTAAAGATGGATGTAAGCGTTGGAAGAGGCATATTTACTGAATTGGGTATATCCAGATCAGTCCGCCTCCCGAACCATAGCATTGTTTTCCAAACGAAGGTCAACAAGGATCAAGGGCCGTAGAGAAGCCAACATGAGATGGCTCTCCCTAGACACGTGTGTGGTTACAAGAAGTTTATGGCCTTGTTTTGACAAGAGTAGGACCGACCGAATGCAAAAGGATAGGAAATCCCTTTCTATCCTAATAGTAATCACTGGGCATAATTTCTTCTGCGACCTTGAACTTCTTCAAATCTACTGAATATGAAACACATTTGTAGGACTAGGTTTAACCAATTGTCAAGGGATCTCTTTCCCCTATGTGTATCACAATGACTCTGCACCGACCTAAGTGTTGCGATGTGAATTTTTCCATTCGCCTACCCACGAACCTAACCTAACCTAAGTCGAATTTAATATCACCTTAACATGACCTTGGGGCATAGGCATTATTATCATATTGAAACCCTGCGCCTGCCCGTTTTCACGTGGGACACACGTCGTGATTAACAGTCTTTAACGTTTGTCGAGATGAATGCTTTCCTGCTTATCGTCTAGTACTCGGCTCCATATAGCAGAAATGGAACTTGTTGAGCAAACATTTGTGGGGTTTTGAACCCATTTGTTTCGCCAAACCGAAGTAGCAACGGTTTCCTAGCGTCATTAAAAATTGGAACTTCCGAATCCGCAGTTACGGCCAATATTTGTAAGAAATAATCTTTAAAGAGTTAATGTCAAGAATGGTTATTTTGTTTGATAATAATAATTATTTTACTTTTGAAAGAAGTATCTCTGAATCATCCTTTATTTGAAAAAGTATAAACACAATTATTTCTGTACATATTAAAATGTAGGACGTAAAACGCGTCTTTTAGCAATATTTAAAAATAGTTGTCTTATGTTTGGAAAGAAGAAAGAAAGACAATTCTTTAAGTGAAGATTTCTGAAGTTCCGGCGAGGAACTGAATTGGCTTTCCTAAATGTATAAAACCGTAACTATACTAGTTATACCTCGAAATCGGAAGTGTTTCACTTCAATGGGCTATAAGGGGAAATGGGGTGAACATGCAATTAAAAATCAATCTATAATTGTTGGAAAATCAATCAATCAATCAATCTCTAGAATAGAGTGTTACCCCCAAGGCGGAGTACTATCTCCACTATTGTGGCTCGTGGTAGTGAATGAGATACTCCTAACCCTATGCGATATTCGGTATAGTGTCATACCCTATGCGGATGAGTTTGCGGTAGCGATATCAGGAAAGTTCCTTCCTACAGTTAGATACCTGATGGAGTCTGCTCTAATAAACTCGTAAAATGAACAGACAGTGTTGGTTACGGAGTTAATCCATCGAACACCGACTAATGTTGTTCACAATATGGTTTAAAGTACTATGTACATATGTACATACAATTCCCCCAAGAGTCAAGAGTATTGAATTGAAATTTGCATATCACGCCTGACATCTGGGGTTTATTTTAGACAAGAAACTCAGTTGGAAACTGAATATTATATTATAAGACGCCTCGATTGCCCTCTATTCATGTGAGAAGGCTATAGGCCCATACTGGGGTCTTCTGCCCCGGATTATCTGCTGGATGTATACGGGATACTTTAGACCTATCCTTATATAGTCTGGTGGACGGCACTGGACAATACTATCCTGTGGTTATATAAGGGACGCCATTCGAACCACTCACACAGCTCCCCGTTGATATCTTTGGGAGGCTGTTGGTAGCTAAAGCAGCATTCAGCTTACGGGCCACATAGGCATCCTAAACGCCCATAACACTCCTAATAATTTGGACTTTATTATACCCTATTTGAACTTCAAGGTCAAGTATAAGGACTCCTAGCAGTAGTACTTGGGAATCGGGTGAAATTTTAAACGAACCTGCGACAGAACTCTACAGGTGGATTAAGACATCGTCTGGAACAGGTGCGGGAGATTACTCCCGCTACTATATTTGTGCAACCACACGACTGTTAAGCCACTGTATCGTATTTCAAGCAGAAGTCTTAAAGCAGTTCTTAAAGCCGCGACCTAGCTTTCGATAAAGTGCAGTGCTTTTCTTTTCTATATACATATGTACATAAAAGAAATATTCTAGGAAATTGCAAAGCAGACGACCTAGCTAGGAAGGGTGCAGACCGGAAGTACCCTGATAATATTTATAATCGATAAAGGTCCAGCTAGAACAATTGCAGCACATGTTTTTCTTCCAAACAAATTTAGCTAAAGCTGGATTTTAGGAAATCCAGTAGATTAATCTCTGTCAACGGGGTATCCCTAAGAAAGATAGTTGGCTGCCTCCTATTTCAAGTGGAGAGCCTCCATGAATGCCTTTGGTGCTGGCTATCCGGTTATTTCACATAGTGGTATCACAATTGACAATGGTCCCAAATCGTCGAAATATTGGAAAACATTCGGCTCTTGTTGTGGCACTTTTAAATTTTGGATCATACGCAGATCCCGATCACGTTATGAGAGAAATACTAAAGTTTAAACTGGTTTGGTAGGATATTTGAATTCTCTACAATTCGTCCATACATATGTGGCCACGCCCATTTATTGAGGGAGTTTTCACCAAAAAACCGATTTTGATGTAATATTGTATTGTATTGTATTTTGTATTTTGTATATTCATAAACCCACTTGTAGGTATGTGTATGTACATAATAGGGAGGATATGGTGTCGTACGATTCGTGTCAGATGGATTGCAGCTTTTCTATGTGTTTTTGGTTTTTCATTGAAGAGCGTTGTATATTATTTCTTTCGAAAGGTAACATTTTTGTTGCAATTAATTCACCTTACGTTCTAACGCCGTGGCTCAGTGGTTAGTGTGTTGGACTATGGAGCAAGGGGTTCGAGATCGAATCCCAGTCGGGGAACACCTAAAAGTTTTTTCACGGCCTCACCTCTCGCGAGCGTCTGACAAACATCCGAGAGTACACAACTGTCTCGAGAAAGCTTCTCAAATAACAAATTGCCCTTCGGACACGGCATTAAACAGTAGGCCCCATCCGTTCGTGTAAAGAATATAACACGCACAACACGAATGGTTGTGAGAAGCTAGGCCTTGGGTCCCGTCGACCTGTTGCGCCAAGTATTTATTTTTAGTTCTAACATTATCAATTTAGAAAAACCAACATTTTTTTTTCGGGGAAAGAAGTACAAATACCAAATATTTGGTGCAACAGGTCGATGGGACCCAGGGCCTAGCTTATCAGAACCATTCATGTTTTGCGTGTTATATTCTTTGCATGAATGGAAGGGGCCTACTGTTGATCGTTTCAAAATCAGGAGACCGTAATGTTCTCTTATGAATATTGAGATGAGAAAACCGTGCGCTTGACATTTCGTCCCGCCGCAAAGTCAGATGTCCTCCTTTCCTATCTTGGCGTTAAAATCACCTAGAACGATTTTAAGAACTACCTTTCGTTTTTTTTATTTTCTTAAAACCTAAGATACATTTAGAAACTGGTTTTTAGTATTTGACTAAGAATTGATAAGAGTATTGAATGTTGTGGGATAGACAAGCACTTAATAATGTAAAATTTTGAAGAAAAAAAAACCAACTTTTTTTGCCACGCCCACTTTTATAAAACTTAACTTTTTTCAAAATTTATACTAGAAATTGAGAAACACTTATTTCAGCAAAGTAATAAGCCTTAAGATTATCTATAATTCACCCTGCTAAGAAGTGCTACTAAGTGCCTCGGATTCCTCGGAAAGATGTAAGCGATTTCTCAGTCCTGGAGACTTACTATATATAAAGCTTATATTGGTCCGAAACTCGAATAAACAACTCACATACTTAGTCGATAGCCACTGCAACTTGTTTGAGTTTATTAAATCTTGCCCAACGTCAGGGATGTAGATTGATCGGTTTTGAACCGATATTTCCACCACAGTTGTTTAGATGAAATCTATAGTTGTCCTCCGCCGGTTCCTCAGTTTAATCGTACTGCATGACTAATCTTTTCCGCAAAGCATTATCGTTTCATGACTTAATTTCCTCAATATTTCCAGCTAATTATGATTTGCAAAGATTTAAAATTGACGTCTATCGTCACCTGCTTGCCTATGCCGATGATATTGACATAATTGGAAGAACAAAGCGTGATGTCAGTAGGGTAAACATTGAAACGGAAGTGACTGAAATGGGTTAAACGGTTAATAAGGCCAAAACGAAGTTGTGTGGAACTGTAGGCAGCTCGCTAAAGATCAAACTGTCTAAAGAGGTTGAGGTTCAGGTCCACCTCGGACTGTAGCGCCACGTAAAGTGACTCATTTTCCTTTTACATCCAATCACTTGCATAACATTTCCTTTCACTCCACCAGTGCGTTTATAACTTTAAAGAACTTGAGTTCCAGAACAAACTAGCCCGATGCAAAAGTTCATTAAAGAGCTTGTTTTGCGACGAAAGAGACGAAATGAAGTCCCGTCATGGATTTGAGTGACTAAAGAGCATTAAAGTACTAACGAAATCCAGGAACAGAAAAGCAGCAGTTTTCCCAGATAAGAATGTTTTCTTGATTGTCTATAGCCATCCTTTATAATGGTGCAGTCTGTTGGAGATATTGCAAATAACCCAAATAAAGTGTGTTGAATGTTATTTAGTCAATAAAATGTCAGGCCCCCCGGCGATGGCCGTTTTAATTACACATTCTGTTTGTAACGCTCCTGTTGCCTGTTTCGAGCGGATTTTATCATTTCAGTGACGGTCTCAATCTGCAGTTATCAGTGCATATGCCCTTTGAGTAAGTAATGATTGAACAGGGACAAACAAATTTAAAGTCGAAAATAATATGGAATAGGATTAATGGTAACATACCTTATTCCAATCACACATTTCATACCTGCTATTAAATTGGTGTTTTTTCTTTTTTTTTGGTAAGTTTTTGTTTTTTTTACGGCGAGTCTATATTTTAAATTATTTTTGAAAAAAAAATCTTCGATGCTTCGGAGGGAGCTATAAAAAAAGAGATACACACAAACTTCCCCTTTTTTCACTTAGAAACAGCAACAATTTAAATCTATAAGATTCAGAAACAATTTTCAAAATTTAAAAAATTTGAAAAAAAAATAAGTTTTATAAAAGTGGGCGTGGCAATTCCAAAATTTGGTACGCCCTTATTTTGCATTTGTCTTATAACCTATAAATATTAATTTTTAGCCCAATCGCCGAACAAATACCCGAGAAACAGCTGATTTTCTATATTATTGTTATTCGAATTTTTCATGCCAACTCATAGCATATGCCCAAAGTAACCCACATATCAAATTTTATCGAAATTGTTAAAGCCGTTTTCGAGAAAATCTATTTTAACTGCCATCGGTCTTAAGTAAACTACCCTTAATTTTAAGGTTAGAATGAAAACTCCGATTTCGCCTCTAGGGATTATCCCACAGACCCTATATATAAAGTCTGAAGCAAATCGGTCCAGCCGTTTAGGCGGCAGTCGAATATACAGACAGACATAGACAGATTGATTGAAGTGGCTGCTTCGCACAAGATTTGTTATTTTTATAGCATCTATTTTAAGTTTTAATTTGCGTGTAACGATTGGTATCCCTATGTTGCTCTTGTCTGGCAAGTTCATCGGTCTTATAATTCCCTGGAACGTCACCCCGGCACCCAACGTACCTAGAAACAAACGGCAGTTAAGAGCTACTTTAGAATTGATATAGGTCGGTTCCAAGGATTTGATAGCAAACAAAATGCGGATATCCTTACCAGACATCACGTTTTCCTTAACCCAAGATAAGACTTCTTTAATTGCCATAAATTCCGCCTGGAACACTCTACAGTAGTTTAGAAGATGACCGGAGATCCTAAGATGAAGACGGTCAGAGAATACTCCAGTTCAGAAGTAGGGTGATGTAGTCCAAAGTTTCTGAAAGGATTTTGAGTTAGCTCGGAATTGGGTTTGGCCAAAATGTTTTCTTGGCTGTCATTTGCTTGCTGAGTATGTCTAGGGGTAACAGGTGCAGTAAAATGTCCAATGCCACGGAGAGAAGTTGCGCAGAGCCCCGCCTATGCATATGCTGGTTGGAGAATTGCTCTACCAACAAATCACGGGATTTCCAAGTCAACCAGTAACAAAACTTCCTGCAACTTCTGATTGAATGACTATAACTTAACAACTTTGCATAAACAATGTACATATGTACATGCCTATGTAAATATTACCTAAAACTTAATACATTGTTTGTATGCATATGTGTAACGCATATGTATAACGTAAATTTAAATAAGTTTATGCATCGGTTTACTAACTTTTCATCAATATTCTACTAAGCCATATAGATCGGTAATTAACTAACAGACAAACAGATTCACCAACTCTAGCTGAACCTTCGTAATTACCGTATTAACGATGGGCACTGACCTAAGGACGTATTACCTACTGCTCTATCTAGTACACATATTTTATACGCACATACTAGCTATATGATGTGCATATGAACGTACCAAGTGAGTACAACAGTTTTAGCACTTTTTTGATGTGGTGCATTTTTGAAATCATATCAAATTTAGTGTTACACTATTATTTGCTTTCAATAAAACAAAATCATGAACTTGCACCAATTCGATGATTTGGTGATAGATAAGGAAATACTATGCGTTCAAGACTATTCTGCTTCGAATTAGGTAAGCTCAAGAAAAATGCTCCTTATCGGAGTGCATGCATCCACGAGGTTATTGCAAACTTGATAGCAAGATTATAGACAAGTTTGGATAACTCAAATAATTCTACGAACAACAAAATAAACTATATATACTTATTTAAAGCGCAATATACGCTTATTAATGATTGAATGAATTAATATATATATGTGTATATGTAAAAGTTTTATAAACAGATTCTGTAAGAATAATAAAAAAAAAATTTACAGGAAATAATTTTTTTTAGATAAAAACTATAAGTATTTGACATTTTAGGCTTAAATGACATTTGTTTACACATTTCGCTTTTATGTGCAAATTTACAGAGTTGTTCATAGCCAGGTTACAGAAATGACTTGTGTCAGCTTATTTCGCAAAGAATGATTCTCTCAAAACATTTAAACCAAATTTTGCCATGCATTACCGATTTGTTTTAACAACCAATTTACATATGTATATAAACATCGAATTGGTTAATAAAATCAGAAAGAAATTCAGCATTGCCCCTCCTAAATTGAGTCTTTCAAACTTAGAAGAGTATTTACCTTTTCCAAAATAAAACACTGGGGTCGCCCTATCTTTTTACTGATGTGGTACCTATGTAAACTGGGTAATTTCGAGGGGAACACCACTTCAGTATGGTTTTAATAATATAACTTAATAAGATTTAAATGATATATTCATGTTTTTTTTTTTAATTAAAATGTTAATATATTCGGAATGTTGTTCACTAATGACATGTTGATAACGCTTTTGACAGTTCTGTTACTGGTACGGATTAGGAAATGGAAACGGTATATTCCGGAAAAGAACGCAATTAGGTGGTGTCCACACGAAAATATAGAATTAGGTTTAAGTTTTAAGAAACTTTATATTCAATGTTGATTTTTTTTTGATCCAATGTGGGTCAAAATAATAAAGCTGTGTTCTAACATAAATATGTATATAAATAAACAATGAAACATTCCATTCATTTAAAAATCAGTGTTTGTTTTATTTTGTTTTTTATAGATTATTTATAAAGAGAAGACTTAAACAATTCACAAGTTGGTTGTTTAGCTTTCTGTGGTCGAAAAGCATGTGATATTATCATGCTGGATATTATAGGAGCTCCCGGAACTCTGTATCTGAGCCAAGTACAGCAAGACCTGTAAGTAGAGACAAATGTTTTTGGTTTAAACTATTAAATCAAATAAATTTATAAAAAGAAATAAATTTGTTGCGTATTTGAAAGTTGCATTAATATAGTGTAGCAAGTTTTAGTCTATTGGCCGTTTTCTAATATGCGAAGCTTATTTATTTGAAATGAACTTGAAAATACGGTCATTTATGAAATTTAACTATATTTATTTAGTTTCCCTACATTTGATATGGTTATTTATTGGATAATCGGTGTTCAATGCAATTAAAAATCGAGATCACAGTACGGTGAGTGTTAACATAATCAGAGACTATCTCATAAAAAAACCCCCAATAAGGTAAAGCTAATGTGGGTACCCAATCACATAGGAATTCAAGGTAATGAAATTCTACACTAAACTAGACATGATACGAACCATCAACCATAAGTACATATGTATCCAGACAACTTTTGGATTGGTATAACTACTACATCGCAGCCAATTTACCCCACTACAACTTCAAAGCATATGAATACGACTTTCACCCACCAACATCTCCTTAAGAGAGAAACTCCGCCATCATGCCAAACTTGCCACTCTTAAATCAATATAAATCATATCCTAGGAATAGGTGAATGTCGAGCCTGCCTACCAACAAACCAATTGCTTAACAAAAACTCATCACCCTACGACTTGCTAAGAAATCGAAATCACGAAAACATTCTTAAAATTAATAATTATGTAAATAAATCTGCAAATTTAAGCTAACATATTATTTATACTTATACTTATAGTATACTTATAGTTTACTATATATATTATACTTTCTATGTATTAATGTACGTATTTTTAATCATATGTTAATAAATTATAATAATAGTCATATTTATTGGATACTGAAAAATAGAAAAAAGAACTTTTAAAAATTATAGTTTTTGTCCGTTAGTCCTCTGCTCGTTGGGAACCGTTAGATAGGAATGATCTAGTTTTTTTTTAAAATGGTCGTTGTCTATAAATTGTGATGGTGTTAAATTTTTGAGTCTTTAATTCAGGTGCCGCCAAGTTGAGTAATATTTTGTTAAAGGCGCCGCTAACACTCCCCCTGGTAAGACTATATTGATTCTGACTTACAACGCACCTCAGCGGTGTGTTTGACGTCCAAAACTGCTAACTTAACTGCAGGTCTAGCCTACAGTTGATGTTCGAACAGTCACTTTACGAGCTTCGTTGTCTTTGCTGACAAGTGTGTTTAATACTATTCCCTTTGCCTAACTATTTTTAGGTAGAGTTGGGTCGATGATGATGAATACATCTCTTTGTTCTATTGCTCGTCCAGGTTGGAACCATTTTGTTCTTCTAGTAAAAGTAGGTAGGTATTCTAAAATCCAACGCTTCCAAAACGAGTCAGCTATTTGTTGAGCTCTGTTCCGACGTTTTCAAAGTAAAATGCCTTCGTCTGTCAATTTTCCGATCGGTTTTTATCCATCTGATGATGGTTGGGGGTTAAAACTACATCTTCTTTTGAATCAAGAGGTATGAATGTCAAAGGACGAGAGTTCACTATTACTTCTACTTCCAATAGCGCACTATGTAGTTCTTCTTCCGCAGATATTCTTGATTTAGGTACCTCTGAGAGAACTATGTATGTAACGACCTATAGGGCGATGCCGCGCCGGCGGGGTAAATTTCCATTCTTTTAAAGAGTTTTCGAAATTACGTGCAATCTTATCCTGTTTTATCGTTCGGTAGGCTTCTCTCAGTTCTGTTTTAGCTCCTCGGAAGTTAGTCCCAATGTCTTTATAAATATATTTCTAGTGGCGTTCCTGTACGAGCAATGAATCTTCTTAAACTAAAAATGTATGAATCCGTCGAAAGCGAAGTTGCGAGTTGCAGATGAATGACCTTGGTTGTTAGGCAAGTTATCAAAACGCCCCATCGTTTTTCTTCTCGTCTTCCTATTTTGATTCTTATCGGACCGAAGTAATCAATTTCTATGTAAGAAAACGGTCGGGTGAAAGTAGCCAGTGGAATTGGAACTTACTTACTTACTTACTTAGGTGGCGCTACAGTCCGGGGTGGACCTGGGCCTCTACCAACAAGCCTCTCCAGTTAGCGCGGTCTTTGGCTAACTGCCTCCAGTTACACACTCCAAGTCGGTTGAGGTTCTCTTCCACTTGTCCACGCCACCTAAGGCGAGGTCTTCCTCTACTGCGTTATCGCTCCGGGATGGATTCAAAGACTCTTCGGGCCGGAGCGTTGATGTCCATCCGCTCTACATGTCCTAGCAATCTTAGACGGCTAATGCGTACTTTTCTGACTAGGTCGATGTCGCTGTACAGCTCGTAGAGTTCGCTGTTAAATCTCCTTCTCCATAGCCCATCAACTTAAACGGGACCGAAAATCATCCGAAGGATTTTGCGTTCGAAACGACCAAGGATATCTTCATCCATCTTGGTTAACGTCCATGCTTCTGCGCAATAGAGCAGGACTGGGATGATAAAGGTCTTATAAAGAGTTCCCTTGGTGATTCTTGGCAAGGCCTTACTACTCAATTGCCTTCTTAGGCCAAAGAAACAGCGATTGGCAAGAGTGATTCTTCGTTTGATCTCTGAGCTGATATTGTTGTCAGAGTTTATAGCGGAGCCGAGGTATTCAAAGTCCTTAACTGCCTCAAAGTTGTAACTGTCTACTGTGACGTTCTGTCCAATTCATCGGTGTTGTGTGTCCCTTCTTGTTGACAGCATATACTTAGTTTTGCCCTCATTTACAGCTAAACCCATATTTGCCGCTTCCGTTTCAATACCAGCGAACGCACCAGTGACAGGCAGCTGGGTTCTGCGAATTATGTCAATATCGTCGGCGTACGCTAGTAGTTGCACGGACTTTTGAAAGATTGTGCATCCGGTGTTGGCTTGTGAGTTTCGAACAATTCTTTCAAGTATGATATTAAAGAAGTTACATGACAGCGCGTCACCTTGTCTAAATCCTTTTTTGACATCAAAGGTCTCGGTGAGATTGTTACCGACCTTAACGGAGCAGCGAGCATTCTACATCGTCATCCTGCACAGCGAACGAGTTTGGCAGGGATGCCAAAGCTAGACATGGCTCTGTATAGCTCGTCTCTATAAATGCTGTCATATGCGGCCTTGAAATCGATAAAAAAGATGGTGAGTATCGATTTGGACTTCTTGGGTTTTCTCCAGGATCTGCCGCAGTGTGAATATTTGATCGGTTGTGGACTTTCCTGGTCTAAAACCGCACTGATAGGGGCCAATCAGCTCGTTGACAAATGGTTTCAGACATTCACACAAAACAGCCGACAGGATCTTGTATCCGATGTTAAGGAGACTAATGCCTCTATAGTTGGCGCAATTGAGGGGGTCTCCTTTTTTGTGGATCGGGCAAACGATGTTGAGGTTCCATTCATTAGGCATACTTTCCTCCAACCAGATCTTAGAAATGAGTTGGTGTATGCTCTCTACCAAGTCATTTCCCGCTGCCTTAAATAGCTCGGCCGGTAGGCCGTCCGGTCCAGCAGCCTTGTTGGACTTGAGTTTGGATATTGCTATCCTCCCTTCACTCTGGTCGGGTGGACGGGAGTCTTGATTTTCATCGTCCAAGTTGAAGGGTTGTGCTGCCTGACGGCGGAATTTGGGTTGTCGTCGCCGTTTAACAGTCTGCAGAAGTGGTTTTTCCATGTCCTCAACACCGACTGCGACTCAACTACGAGGTTTCCTTGTTCATCTCTACAGGCCTCTGTTCGAGTTTTATTGCTTTAACACGTTCTTTTTACCTTCTGGTAAAACTTCCGAACATTGTTCCTGGAGTAGCACCTCTCAATGTCTTCGATCGCGCGCTTCTGAATATCTCTCTTTTTCCTTCGGAGAAGCCGATGTTCTTCCCTCCTCTTTTGGTCGTAGAGCTCACGAGCCGCTCTCGTCCTTCTGTGCAGCGCCACTTTGTAGGCGAGTTGTTTTGCTGCATGTGCTTGCCGACACTCTTCATCAAACCAGGGGTTTCGTGGGGGTGGTCGGGTGAAACCCAGCACATCAGTTGCAGCGTTTCTGATGGCTTCTTGGCACCGATGCCACTGGTCTTCAGTACTTGATGTTGGCTGCATAGGACTTCTCGAGAGGTTGAGGGCTACGCGATCGGCAAAGGTTCTGGCGATCTGTTGCGATTGCAGCCGTTCAACGTTAAATCTCCTCACAGTATTTTCCCGATGTTTTGGCTGGAGGAGTGCCTTACGTCAATCGCAACATGATCAATTTGGTTGACGGTTTGATGATCTGGCGACCGCCATGTTCCCTTGTGGATGTCGAGGTGAGGAAACCGCGTGCTAGCTATAGTAACATTACGCCCCGCAGCAAAGTCAATTAGCCTAAGTCCGTTTCCAGACGTGGTGTCGTGTAGGCTGTGCTTTCCGATGGTGCTACCAAAGATGTCCTCCTTTCCTATTTTGGCGTTAAAATTACCTGCTCATAAGTTTTGTCTAGGAGCTCGTAGAAACAATCTTTGGTAACATCATCTTTTTCCTCTGTGGGGGCGTGAGTGCATATCAGGCTGATGTTAGCGAACTTTGCCTTGATGCGGATTGTTATAAGGCGTTCACTAAAGTGTCTAAAGCTCAAGACTTCATGCCGAAGTCTGCCGCTTACAACGAATCCGCACCCAAATAGACGCTGCTTCTGTTCTCTATAGCAGTCACCGTAGTAGATGTCTGAGTTTTTCATCCTTCTTTTGCCCGGCCCATCCCATCGCACTTCCTGGATGGGCCGAAATTCTCCAGAGCCAGTAACCCACTTCGGGGATATGAGCGCTGCCGTTGACTAACTAGGGGTTCATCCGCCACCAGCTCTTATCCAACACCCTGGCTTAGTGTTGGAGATCCCTATAGACCTGGGATTCACATTCGTTGAAGCAGCTCATATAGGGATACCACTAATAGTTCAACCTGACTGGAACCGTAGGCGCCACCGTTGATTCCATCTGGGGAAATTCGTCCGCTACCGCCTGGATCAAGAGGAAGTGCCTTAGTGAGAAGACACTCCTCCCCCCTCTCTCGTTTGCTGCCACCAACGACCTTCCAAAGTGGTTGGTTACCCAATCTCCAGCCGAGGTACTAGGCACCCAGCAGCCACCAACGTGGAGGTATAGAGTAGGAGTTGATAGTGAGAGGCTGGCGTGAGAGCGCTTGTGCTCCATATATTCCGCATCACTACCCTTTGACCCACGGAATTGGAACTGTGTTGAGATTTTTGCAGTATTGACAGGATTTTTTCACCATCTTCACAGCAGTTCTTAGTTTTAGGATGTAAAAACGTTGATAATCGTTTTTTGATTCAGGTGACAATACTAAATGTGCTACAATCCAATGAGAAATGGTGTAATCCTGTTACTAAATGGAAGTATCTTCGTGACGATATTTTCGTTGATCCGACTGAAGCCATGCAATTATCACCTTTGAATCTGTTCAAAAATGTCTTGAGGCTATTTGCACTGTCAGTGAGTTTCGAATGGAAGTCGGCAATAGCGTTCCCAGGAATGCAGCTTCTGTGAACTTGTCTGCGGTGAGACTGCATTCAATATTGGTGTTGTTTTTGATCAGAAGATAGACTACTGCAGCATAAGCGCTATCGCTAGCCTCCACAAATATATGCAGTTGGATGATGGTTTGTTTTGTTGGAGTTTCTTGAACAAAACATCGAGGTATGTGAAGGTTTTGTACTTCCGGCAGTAGTTATAGCCAAAGTTTCCACTTCACTCTTTGTTCTTCTTCAATTTTTGAGCAAGTAAGTCAAGCGGATCATAGATAGACATCAGAACTCAAAGAACTTCTCTTTTGGTTGGTGTCTTCTTGCCAGTTAGAATTTCCTTCTTTTTTTTCCGTTGAATGCGATGGTGAAAGTAAAGGTGTCACTTTTTGTAGACCACCACAAGTCCAGTACATTTGAAGCCCGTTGTTCAGACACAATACTCAGCTCCTTCGTATGAATTTCTGGGTCGTTAAATTTTTTAAATAAATGTTTTTCAATTAGACAACCAGTTATGCAACTCAAATCTTCCTTGTCTGTGGATATATCTTACTTCAACAGCAAATTTAATTGTTTCGGCTTCCGTATCCACACTGTTGAGGAGATCATCAACGTAATGGGTGTTGACAATCACTTCTGATGCTCTTAGAGGCTTATCTTTAAAATTCTTTGAGTTTGAATTTTTGATATAGTGGGCACTGGGGAGAACATGTGGCTCCGGATGTCATGACCTGCATAACGTAAGTATCCGGCTCTTTATCGTTCTCATTTGTTCGCCACAAGAAACGCTTCGAATGCTGGTCTTCTTCTTTGAGCATACACTGATGAAACATCTCTCTGCTAATTCCACAGACACCTACAATTCTTTGTCCAAGTCGCAGAAGAATAGGAATCAATGATGACAGCTGGCCAGGACCTTTCAGCAACAGGTCTTGACCAGTTGATGTACAGCTTGCCCATTTTCTGTGCACACCCACATACATAAGTGGAGATGGTACTGATTTGATACGTTTAAAAACAATTCTTCTCTGCAGGGCCAAGAAAAAAAGAAAAAGTCTTGTTTTTCAAGAAGAACATTTCTCAATTCCAGAAATTTGCAATCTCACCTTTCTAGATTCCTTTTCTTGTCGCTCTGTGTTCGCACTCCACTTAAGACAGATGGTCTGCGGCTTGCCAGTCAGCTGCAGCTTGTCAGAGATGCTTTCATCCATCAGTGTTAGAGAGGAACCCTCGTCAAGGAATGCAAATGTTTGAATTTTTATATTTCCGTTTTGGAGCACAACCGGTATTACATGCAAGAGAACATACGAGTTACTATCTTGCCTTGAGTGCTGATTCACTATTAAAGCTCTGGATAATTGGTTAGAGATGACTCGGTCTTCTGTGTTGGCATTGTGCAACAATGGATGATGTTTTCGGTTACAATTATTAAATTATTAACACGACAGGTCTCAGTGGAATGGCATTTATTTCGTTCATGAAAACGTAAGCACGTGCGGCACAAGTTGTTCCTTATCAACTTTAGCCATCGTTGTGGGCGGCGTAGTTCTTGCAATGTTTAACTTCGCTGCAGTTTTTGTGGCAGATAGGATACCGTTTTCCTCTTTCCTGTTGTGCTCCCACCGAGTGCTCCGTATGAATGTTGATAATGTTTCGATTTCTAGAATTTATCTTGGTGTCTACAGGTGGCGGGGTGACTTCGCTAGCATCTTTTCCCGTTTGACATATCCAATCACTGAGGTTGTTTGTGATGGTACGTTGTTTTTATACTTCACCCAATCAAGTTTCATTTGTGCCGGCAAATTAGAAACTAGTTTTTTTTAGTAGGCTAGGATTTCGAAGATGATCGTGTAGTCCAGAGCTCACCATCAGTTATATTTTGAACAGACTGTGCAAAGTGAACGATTGTTTTCTAACTTTTCAATCTTCATAGGCTGTTCATACTTTATACGATCGATAAGATCATCTATCAAAAGACGGACGTCCATAAATATGTCGCAGAGCTTCAATGGCACCTGGTACGCCAGCTGGAGTATTCAACCTGTATCTGACTATGTCCAACGCAGGTCCTTTCAGGCATCTTTGAAGTCGGTCCATATTTTCTCCGTTTGAGTATCCACAGATTTCAGTTGTACTTTCGTATGCTCCTATAAAACATGGCCACTCCTTGAGCGTTCCACTAAATGGGCGAAGGTCCTTGGACATAATCTGTCTAGCATAGATCTGCATGCAGAAGGAAATGTTTTGCAGTTCATAGCATTTGTTACCATTGCATTTTTTGGTGAATCAAGTTCTTGGTGGTGATTAGCACAAATATCATACGAAATCATTGGCTTTGTGTATAGATGGCAGTGTTGGAAGGAAATTGTTCTTGAATTTGCTGCTTTCGATGAGCATGAATCAATCGAACGACGTCATTGATGACTCCAGATGACTGCAGTATACCCTTTTGTGTCGGTGGCGGACAGTGTCGGTCAGCATGATTGTGCCTGTTAGTTTCTTCCTCAGCCTGGGACGTTTGTTGGATTTTTTGCTGCTTCATTAGTTTGTGGATTTGCACCTTTCGCATTCAACCATGCATGAATACGTGTATAGGTCTCCTCTTCTAAAATTTTTGTTTCGCCATCATCAACCTGTTTTAGCAACTGATACTTCCTGTTGATGAACTCTTCATTGAGTATTCGCTCTTCTTCCAGGCGTTGCAAGTCTTTAATCCTCGAGCGTCTGGAAGTACTGGACCCCAAAGATTTGTTTCTTGAAGTGGAATTTAAAGTTTGTTCATCTTCTTGACATGCTCCATAACTTCAATTTTCATTTGCGACATCTGTGGTGACATTCAAAGGTAGTGATATCAATTCTCATCAGTCACATTTATCGCATTGGACCATGTCGGATGTATCCAACTCTGGGCATTTTCCACAAGAGTTGCTTCTTTTTTGCGACGTTTTTTTTTCCATCACGTTTTATGTGAAACTTGAATTGTCAAGAGAAAGCTTCTCGAGTAACAAATTGTCCAAATGAAGTTATCACAACGATAATGCAGTAGCTTCACCTAGAAGAACGGGCAACCCGACGTTGGGAATCTGCAAACTCCGGCAAATACTTAACATGCATCAATGCATACGCATACTGCCAAGCAACAGAGCACAACGAACCGACACACACACACATACACACAAACAGAGCTACATACGACACGCGCATACAAACAGTCAAACACTCCCGCTCTCATGAATCGACATACACACCCGAACACATTCTGACACAATGATACTAACATACATACATACGTATATACTACACGCACCGACAGACAGACTTTCGTGCATTCGCACCTACACCTCCGGACATGCAGACTAAGGAGATACGGCTGAAAACCCCCCCTGTGATGAAATGCCTAACGGCGGTACCGTGGGACCCGGGGTTGGAGGCAGAGGTGGTTTTAGTCGATAAAAGTCCCACACTCAGGCTTTCGATGCTTTCCACCTTCTTACAACAAAAAAAAAGAGGCTGCTTATGTCAGGTGATGACCTTAGTGGAGATACATAAATGGTTTTGATGTCTACAATGCGATGTTGTTTGGGCTCACGAAAAAAAAGTGCAGTTATTTGCAGTTTATGTCACAAAACTCTGCATACATTTTATGTTTATTATATATATGTACATATATAATTGGGAACGTTTAAGACGAAATAGAGGCTGCTTATGTGTAAATGGACAATTAGACGAGAATTACATTTGCTTCATTCTTCAAACGTTTGGTGATGAAATTTTTGGTCTTGGAACAGTTTGTAAGCCAAAGAAGGTAATTTTCAATGTCTACTTGGAGACAAGGATGATATTTTAAACAAGTGTTCTCATCATACTAGTCCCAGAGACGATGAGTTTTCGATCTACTTTCAGTCGATCTTAGGAGCGGAAGTAGTCCAGAGCTTGAAAACATTTTATTTTGAGGTAGCCTTGGTATATAACAAACAACGATATTCACGAAGATCTTCAAATTCTCACGGTAGCGCAAGAAGTATCCAAAACGTGTAAACTTAGCAAGAATAATATCACCCTCAAACAAAGATTTCAACACCCTCCCAACACAAGAATTACTAAACAGAAGACAACTAGAAAGAACAAGACCTATTGATCTGACCATATAAATTAATAACATAAGTTAGTCGAAAGATTTTGTCGACATTGGTCACAAATCAAATATATGTCACATCCCTCACCACGTCCTTAAAATGTATGTACTTAGTGTCGTTTAAGACAGATGTATACAATAATACTTGGAAATAAAAAAAAAAAAGGTAGCCTTTCTAAAGGTGGTCCCGTCTACAAAATTATTTAGTAGCATTTTAAGCTCAAGCTCTAATTTCAGGTCCAGGTCTGCAAGCCATTTGCTGGTTCTTTTGACAATTGAAATGAAACCGTGTACGTGTCGTGTAGACTTAGAACACCATAAGAAAGACTAAACCCAACATGGATTGATCAAAGCAGGTCTCACGATCCACATTTGAGGATGGGAGGATCCTCGTGTGGAGAAAACCTAACACAGAACTGCACTTAAAAAATATCACTAGCATAGTAAACAATGGCGGTGGGGGAGTTATGGTTTTGGGCTGCATTGCTGCGTCAGATGTTGGTGAACTTATTTTTATTGAACAAACCATGAATCAGTACATTTACCTCAACATCCTTAGGGAAATTGTAAAAAAAGGGCTGAATAGCTGGAACTAGATGAAAATTTATATTTTCAACAGGATAACGATCCCAAGAATACGGCTCACAATGTACGAATGTGGATCGTTTATAACATTGCACATACTCTTAAACACCCTTCATAGTCATCGGAGCTCAATCCAATTGAATGGATGGAATGAACTCAAAAACCGTATCAGAAAGCATACTGTGTCCAACAAAGAGCAATTGAAACAGATCCTTAAGCTGGAATGGCAAAATATTACATCTGATTACACGAAAAAACTTGTGCAATCAATGCCTAAGAGATTAAGGAAGGTTATTAAACAAAAAGGGCTATCAACTAAATACTAATTTTAACTTTATTTATAAATTTTGTGTAACATCTTCTTACTGTGTGAAAACTTTTGTCCACACTGAAATGTTACGTTTTTTGTTATTTTGTTGCTTTTCAAAAACAAATAATTTTTTTTATTTTTTTTTTCTGTGTTAGTAAGTAGCTTAATATTGAATAATTATTTTCCCAAAAGAAAGAATTTAAGTTCTTGCTTAGTTTTACTTTAAACGCTTATTTTACTTGCAAAATGTCTTTGTGTGAAAACTTTTGTCCATGACAGTATGTATTCAAAGAAATACTATTTTTATTTATTTTTCATTGAAAAGGACCAAAATATTGTAACATTCTTGCAATGTTTCGGGAGATAAAACTGTTTATATAATTAATCTGTTTCGCTCTTCTCTTTTAGTCAAACAAAACAAAATCAATCAATCACTTTTAAATAATAAAGGTTTCTTTTTATTGTTTATGACTTTTTAATTCTTCAGAATTTCACTTAATTAACCAATCACGTTTATTTAGAACACTAATTAGTCTTAATCGCAATCCAATACATTTTCCAGTATTCTACTTCAGTACAACTTCAACCAACAGGTAGTTGCACATGCCGAATCGATAGATTGAGCGCGTCTCGATTTGTAGACCTACTTTTTCAAACGGGAAACTAACTGACAAGGTAGGTTGGACTTTTCAAGTGTCATACCTCGCATCCTCACTTCCAGTATTGTTTTGAATAAAGTTTGGACTGTGCTTGTCAAAGCATCTTACTGCTAAATATATACATATGTATGAAAAAGGAATGTGTAAAGAAAGCTTAATTGGAAAAATATACGATAATGAAAACAAGGTCTCTTTATTTTTTCTAAAACTGTCTACTTCACTTAAAACCGTAAATGTGAAACAAATGAAAACACTGTACATATTTATCAAATAATCATATCCTCTGATTGCATCAAATCGTAGATCACTTCACTGTTATTTATTTGAAATGTAATTATTTTATTTATTGCACATATTCCATTCATTCATGACATTTTACCAACTTACCTAAAAGGTAGGGACAATTTTCTTGCCTTCGAATCCGGTCCATAACCTCAACAAAATTACGTTACTTTTAAGTCAAATTTGAATCTATCTACCAATACGAAACGTTGACTACCTAGTGCTGAATCGGGACTGCGCCAATTGAGTACAAATTGGTTTAAAATGAAGTCTTGAACTCTACAAAAAAATGTTATAAGTGTAAAATTTTATCAGGATTGAGGCTGTCACTAGACTTCAATCATTGCATTCGCCGTATGGTTGTTTTTCTTTTCTATTCATGCGGTTAATGCAATCATTGTGTGAGAGTAACACCAGAGGAATAGCGGATTGTGATCGAAATTTTGTTGGTGGACCAACTCATATCGTCGTACGGGCATAACACCTACGGCAATCTGTTTTGGAAAACTTACGCAGGATTTGTGTCTTGTGTTTGTTTATTGTAAAGTTAGGGAATTTCAAAGTGGACGTGAGCAACATTCGTGGGTTGAGGAAGAACCTCCTTACGTCTGTAAGTACAAGACAGCTGTTTGGCTCTGGGTGGAAAACAGGTTGGGGAGAATTCTGATTCCTCAGATTTGAGCCTTCGTGGATATGATCTGGTGCCCTTATTCTTTTCTCACCGTGGTATACGTTCGTAGTGATGTAGCCTACTAAATCCAACCACAGTACGGCTCATGTTCTAATCCGGAATTTAACTTCATGTGGTTAAAATTCAGCAAATTATTCACTACTGTTTCATTTATAGAAGCCCGTGGGGTAGGCTATAAAGCTTTTCTCGCTCTGATCTGACCATTTATATTGCTTCCTCTTCCTCATCAGCTGGTGCAAGCTCTTGGCAATTCCGGTGAAATCCTTTACAAAGGACGTATGTAGTACATCGCGAGACCCAAAAAGATTCTCATATGGTGTTGGGAACTAAGGACTTTCTCACAGCTGCGATTTTTCTGGGTCCATCCTTGCTTTTTCTGTGATGATAACGTGCCCCAAATACTTGACTTCTCATCAAAACATCGCATATTTCTTTTAATTGAGTAATAGGTGAAAACTCCGGAGGCATTCAAATATGTATATACATGTCTCAGGCTGTCTCGATGATCTGCAAATGCTTTCCATCACGTCAGTTAGACCAAGCATACTTTTCACGGTAATCCATTAAAAACATTTTTCATAAGATGCTTAAAGGTAATCCGGTCATTGTATAACCCAAACGGCATCACTGTGAACTGCAACAAGTCTTTGCCCACATTAAATGCGGTATTCTCCCGGTCTTCTGGATATATCTACACCTGCCAGTAGCCGCTCTTTAAATCAAGAGTGAAAACCATTGCGCTCCTGCGAGTTTCTCCAACGTGTCATCGATTCACGGCAGAAGGGAGCTATTATTTTGGTGACGTCATTTATATCGCTCCGATGTTGTATCAAAGGTGTTCGGCTGTACTCCGCCACACTTAGGTCAATACAGACCCATTGTGATACCCAAAGGGGAAAAAGTCCCTTGCCCATTTCATTCTGTTGATTTGATGAACCTAAAAATTTCATTTATTGGTCTGTTTGCTAATTCTTCAAGGTCACGGAAAAAGTGTAACCCTAGAAATTTGAATCTAAGGTGGATAAACCCAGGGCAGTGACAGAGAAAGTGGGTCGTATCCTTATTAGCTTCCTCGTCTCCACATCCCCGACATAAATCTTCATCCGTGAGTCTTAACTTTCTCATGTGGTACCGAAGAGAGTTATGCCCCGTAATTACTATAAAAACAGGAAGAGACTTCCTATCCTTTAGCATAATTCGGTCAGTCCTACTCTTGTCAAAGCAAGGCCATAGGCTTCTGGTGATCACACAGGTGTCCAGGGAGTTCCATCTACTGTTGGCCTCCTTGCTGGCCCTAATCCATGACTTTTGCTTCAATGTGCAAGGCGAGATGAACACCGAGGTGTCTACCTGTTGCGATGTAGATTCAGAGCCTCTTTTTGCCAGTTCGTCTGCCTTCTCATTGCCTGGAATACTTTCGTGTCCAGGGACCCAGCAGAGTGTAACCTTGTGCTGTGTTCCAAGAACCCTGAGTTCTTCGCGACAGCACTTCACAAGCTTGGATTTTATTTCGTTTGCAGTAATCGCTTTTATTGCCGCCTGGCTGTCTATAAAAAGGGGAAACCTTCCGGTGGTATTGCCTTCAACGCAGTCTCACGGGCAGCTATTGTCACTGCCAAGACCTCCGCGCGGAAATCACTGCTATGGTTCGGGAGGCGGACTGCTCTAGATATCCCCAGCGCTTCAGAAAAAATGCCAGACCCCACGCCTACATCCATCTTAGATCCATCTGTATAGATAGAGATGGAACGTGTGTTTGCAGGCTAGCCATCCTTCCATTCTTCCCTGCTTGGGAACGAGCTAGTAAACGGTCTATGAAATTCTAGGAACGGAGTGAGGTAATCCGTAGTATAGATTTTTCCTAGATATTTCTCCAGGATCATGGAATGACCTGTTGCATTATGATTCCAGCTATCTGACTGACTTATTCTTAGGGCACTTATAGCTGCCAAGGTTTTAACAAAAATGTCCAGCGGTAGAAGATTGAGGATAGCCTCTAGTCCTGCAGTAGGTGTTGTTCTCTTGTGGTGCCAATGCAGGCGAATCTCTGGAACCTCGTGAGGGACGCTAAGTTGGTGGACTTGCTGGCGGACGGCCACCATACAAGACAACCATACGTCTGAATAGGTCTTACTATCGCCGTATACATCCATTGACTAATTTTAGGTTTTGGACCCCAAATACTCTACTACAAGTATAGAAGGCTATAGTTGCTTTCTTAATTCTTTCATTGATATTAGGTCTCCAGTTAATTTTTACTTGCACCTATACCTATAGGGCAAGTATTGTATTCGTGCAAAATTTGGAACTCGTTTTTTATCAAGAACGAGTCCTAGGTATCTAGCGCTATCCGAGATTTTGAGGGGAGTACCCCTGGGAGTACCTGGACGGTAATGTGAACTCAGGAATTTTCCTTTTGTTGGTGAATAATACCAGCACGGTCTTATGGGGATTGACCGCTAGTCCACATTTCTCAGCCCAGGTGACTAGGATCTTAAGCGTGTTTTCCAATATTTCGCTAATGGTAGGTAGAAAACTACCTGTGGCCAGCAATACTATGTCATCCGCATATGCAATGGCCTTAACACCACTGTACCTGAGTTGTAGCAGCACCTCATTTAGTACAATGACCCATAGTAGCGGAGAGATTACTCCGCCTTGAGGGGTACCTCTGGAGGCGAATGCTTCCATCTTTGTACCCTCGCGCTCTGCAATAATGTGTCTTTCCTCAAGAATTGCAACAATCGAGTTGGTGAGTGAATCGTGAATCGTGAGATTTAACATTGTTCTACGAACTGCATCCGTTTTGACATTATTAAAAGCACCTTCAATGTCCAAGAATGCGGCGAGAGTGAATTCCTTGTCTTTTAAGGACTTCTCGATAGAGCCGACTACGCACTATAGCGCCGTTTCCACACTTTTCCCTTTGGTATAAGCGTGTTGGGCCGTGTACATGACTTCGGGACGAAGTCTGTTGCGAATGTAGATATCGGCTAACCTCTCTAATGTTTTCAGAATGAAGGAGGTTAGGCTAATAGGCCTGAATTCTTTGGCGGTGGTGTGGCTTGGCTTTTTTTTAAATGCATTTTGATTTATTAATTCATTAACTCTTACATGCTAGACCAAATTGCTTAAAACTAGCTTAACTAACTTAAATATGTTATACATACTAACTTACTGGCCCTACTGGCGGGCGCTCTAAGCTAAACTTAATTCTTAACCTATGTCTTTCGACGTACATAACCTAACTCAATAATTAATTATTAATTCATGTTTTTTTTTTTTTTTTTAATTACTTTTATTTTAGTCCCAACAAAGAAAATGTTGTTTCTAAAAAACTTTGTAAATGTACTTTTTTTTTTGTATTGTTTTTATATAAAACCTTATTCTACCTTAAAATAAATTTAAATCTACTTAACCTACTTATGCTAAAAACGTAATTGAATATGTTCTTCTTTTTTTTTTTAGCCGACTGCTGTTATTTTTTGGTTTTTTTTTTTTTTTTAATTTTTTAATTACATTTTTTTTTCTTTTCTTCTTTCGGCTTACAACGACTGCTGTGTTGGCAGTACATTAAAACTAACAGCTACAACACCTACAACCTAGACCTACAACTACCTTAGAACTATATAAGCCGGCCAGGCTAAATATAAATAAAAAAAAAATAAATAAATAAAAAGGCCAGCTTGCCCGGACAAGAGCTAGCCAGGATTAAGAGGGATCGACGAGGGAGTTCCCTCTTCGTAAAGCCACCAAAACGTTTGGTGCTGCCGTTTCAACATCTCGCCCCGATACCGACCTACTGAATCGGAGACGATCCTCAGTTGTCTGTGCTACGCTTCGGTCGTAGTTGAGTCCACAGCTTTTCTGGCGACGTGGTAGATTAACGGTGTACCCGTTTTTTCTTGGACTAGAACTTGTCTATCTAAATAGAGGAACGCCTCTGGGGGGACAAAGCCGTTAAGGCGCACTCTCTCGTGGTACCTATCATTGGGGTAGTAAGCCCCAAAGATCAGGCTATTGGTCGAGTTCATTGCTCTTGCAATATGACCGCGAATCAACTTCACCAGGAAATTGTCCACTCTGATCAGATTCGCTCTGTTATAAAGGACCTCATTGGAGTAGAATTTTTGGTACTCGGACTCTGGTGTTCGGTATAAGTGAAGGCAAGCCCTCTCAAACACCCGAATCCTTTCCATCAAGCTTGCTCCCACGTTGAACCACACCGGACACCCATAGGTGAGCATTGGCCGTATGAGGGCCGTATAGCAGATTACCTTCACCCTCGCATCGAGTTGGCTGCTATAAAACAGTCTCTTTGTAAGGGCAAAAGCAGCTCGGGCTCTGGCCAAAGCAGCATCTACATATATGTTTGTTAAAATATAGATTCTGGTCTAGCCAGATCCCAAGATACCTGACTACACTTCTACTTGCCAATGGGCGTCCGTTAGGTCCCACGATAGAGAACTTTGGCCAATTATTTCTGGTGTCCCTTGAGGCCCCAGATAACGGCGTTCTGAAAAGGATGGTTTCCGATTTCTGGAAGTTGATCTTTAACTTCCAGTCATCGCAATATCGCTGGATATTGTCGAAGTCATATTGCAAGAGAGTTGCAACGACCTCGACCTTAGGACCTGACCTATACGCAATCAAGTCGTCTGCGTACGCAATAGCATGGTGAAGAGAACCTATCAAATCACTTGTGTAAATGTTGAACAAGATAGGCGAATTAACCGCACCCTGTTGCAGACCGTTTTTGAAACGTGCCAGCAAAAGTCACTGGTGAGCATATTACTTATAATGTACAGTAGTGGTTTGCTGATACCCAGCCTGCTCAACTTGTAGAAGGCCCCTTCCACCATACGGTATCGAAGGCTTTCTCCAAATCAACCAGGCACCCGTGCATTGATTCTTGCTTTTATTCCATTGGACGTCCGACACCAGTTTAGACGTGGCATGTAGGCTATCATGCCCCGCCTTAAAACCGAATTGGTTGTCCGGAATTATATGTTTGTCCTCAACCCACTTATAAAGGGCTCTATGAATAACTTTTTCGAATACCTTGCTGATGTTTGGAAGGAAGCTTATCGACCGGAGATTTGCCGGATTGGATGTATCTTTTCCCCTTTTGGGAATGGACTGCACCACTGCTGTCTTCCAATGCGCCGGATAATGTGCGTTATTCAGCGCATTGTTAAACAGGGTGGTGTATATGTCTACCGCTTCTAGAGGGAGGTGTCTGAGCACAATGTTCGGAATTCCGTCGATTCCCACGGATTTCTTACTCCTCAATGAGACGAAGATCGCTTGGAGTTCTACCTTCGATATGAACGGGGGGGTGAACCCTGTCATTGGCGATGGCATTGTTTGCCATGTTCCCTTCATTGAACACGGTGAAACCAGTGTTCTCAGATCGCCATTCTTGCATATCATTTCGAAGGTAGAAGTCGTGCACAAGGACACGATTTTTCAGGTCATGGTTCGAGTGAACGCTATCATTCACCTTGTACACTTCCTGGAAAGTCGCTCCTATAGCCTCTACTTTCTCCTGCGGATCTTCTATCACAAAGAGGTCGTCATCCTCGACACCGTTATCTGGATCTATGCCTGCTGTTGTAAGTATTCGTTCGTTGTTCGTTGTTCGGGGTATCTTAAGACACGGAAGGTCGTTGATGTTCTTTCTCCGAAACACCTTATTGATCTGCGGGAACATGCTTGGATTATTGGCTCTTATGGCCGAAATCTTCCCGTTCCAATGCGCATTAACCGTCATTCTATAGTTCTCTTTGATCAATTTTTGGAGATTTTTGATCAACGACTTCAGTGTCCTAACCTCCGAGTTGTGTCTGTCAGCAAACTGCCTGTACAAGCTTTTTAATCTTGACAGGAGTCTACTTTTCTGTCGGTGTAGTGCGTCGATTGTCGCACTGCGGAATATGTCGACGTTGTCAGTATGTTGATACCGAGGTATCGTACTGTCCATCGTTCGTTTGATTGTCTCGTCCAATTGTTTCAGGTATCTGTCAATCTCCTCGTTTGACAGGTTCCTGTTGGACGGTGGGTAGAGCGAGTTCGAGAGGGAGCTCTCATTAGTACTCGGGAGAAGCGAGTCCAGCGCGTACTACTGTAGTTGTAGGTGTGCGTTTGAACAAACTCTTCCAGTTCCGCAATCTCGATGGGAATCGTTGTTTCGGTACTTAGTCCGCAATGGTCACTGTCGTACACAAAAGTGTGCAAACAGTTCATCGTTTGTCGGTCCGTGTCTGTCAGTTGTAGTCGTACGTCGAACAGCATGAGATCCAGATAGGAGCCGCCTCTGGGAAAAGACGGAATATCCGATGCCTTCACATCGAGTCTAAACTCGACATTGGGCTGACCCCACCAATTAAATAGTAGGTTCCCTCTAGGATTTGGTGTATTATTTCCCCAATCTCCATGCTTCGCATTTAAATCTCCGGCCATGAGATAATAGTTCTCATCCGACTCCAGCCTTAGGATTCGAAAAAGTGATTCGAGTTCTGAAATAAATAAGGAAGGTTGAGTAGCTTTAGGTGCATAGACCGAGACCACGTACATCTTCTTTCCGCCATGGAGAGAGATGCACACGATGCACGCTTCCAGCACCTGGAACCTTCGCACTTCACTACTGTACACTGTCTTGTAACGTAGCTCTTTACGTACGAAGATCGCGACACCACCTCCTTGGGTGGAGTTGGGCCGGTCTCTTCTTATTACATTATATTTATTGTTCCTTAATTTATGTCTCTGAGTTAGCTTAGTTTCGCTAATCAGAAGCAAATCAGGATTTTTATCGTCTAACAACTTAAAAAGTGAGTTTCTACGTTCTATCCTTATCAGTGAATTCATATTCACTGCAAGGATTTTTAAGGGAGTCTCCGCCGTGGTACCCATTACGACTGGAGGTGCGCTAGGCCCGGAAAGAGAGCAAGATAGCCATCAGATCAGTTTGAGGGTCAGGTGCTTTAGGCACTGACGCCTTTGGAGCAGCCTTTGGCAGTTGTTTTTGCGTCTTGCCCTGACCCGACGCCATTTAGGCGTAGGCCAATTGGGGTGACGGCTTGCGAGATTAGAGCGGGACCAGGTGGACGTTTCACCTCGATCTTCTGCTGTCGGACCCGATTTACTTTCTTTATGAATTGGAACTTAGGGCAACCCCGATAGTTAGCGGTGTGTCCCGTGTTCCTGCATAGAGCACACGAGAGTTGCTCCTTGTTAACAGCCCTATCCTTACCTAGAGGGCATTCTTCTGCCTTGTGGTCTTTACTGCACTGCACAACGCATCGAGGCTGCTTGTCGCAGTTCGACGCAAGGTGAGCTAGAATGGCTTTAGAGAGAGGGCGATGACACAAACTACAGAATCCCACGTGAGACATTGGCCGCGTTCCGATTTCTAGGCACTATGTAGTCAAACGTTTCGGATTGGTGTAGAGACTCAAATTTGACTGAAAAGTAAGGGAATTTTTTTTAAGGTAGTGGACTGGATTCGAAGGCAAAAAAATTCTCCCTTACTTTTAAGTCAGTTTTTGAAGTGTGAAGAATCAGCTGATCGGCAATATTTTATGTATTGTTCGGCTGTGCTTTATAATTTAAATGGATTATGTGCAATAAATAAACAAATTACTTTCCAATTAAATTGCAGGGAAGTGATCATCGAATTGATACAATAAGAAGATATAATTATTTGATCAATATGCGCTGTGTTTTCATTAAAATATTATATTCAAATAACCGTCCAAGGTTGTAAGTGAAGCAGATATATTTAAAAAAGTAAAGGAACCTTGTTTTTATTATCGGCTATTTTTTCAATTAACCCTTCTTTACAGTTTCCAATTTCATATAAATATATTTATCAGTAAGATCCCTTAACAAACACAGTCCACACTTTGTCTAAAGTAAAACCTGGAAATGAGGATGCGAGGTGTAACACTTGAAATATCACCTACATTTTCAGTCAGTTTGCCGTTCCATTTGTTAGGCCTTACCTGCACTATATAGTCAAACGTTTCTGATTGGTGTAGAGACTCAAATTTGACTGAAAAGTAAGGCAATTTTTTACTGAGGTAGTGAACTGGATTCGAAGGCAAAAAACTCTCCCTTACTTTTAAGTCAGTTTTTGAAATGTGAAGAATCAGCTGATCGGCAATATTTTTTGTATTGTTCGGCTACGCTTTATAATTTGAATGAATTGCAGGGAAGTGATCATCGATTTGATACAACAAGAGGATATGATTATTTGATCAATATGCGCGGTGTTTTCATTGAAATATTTTTTAAAATAACCATCCAAGGTTGTAAGTGAAACAGAAATTTTTAGAAAAAGTTAAGGGAACTTGTTTTTATTATCGGTTATTTTTTCAATTAAGCCTTCTTTACAGGTTCCAATTTTATATAAATATATTTATCAGTAAGATCCCTTGACAAACACAGTCCACACTTTGTCTAAAGTAAAACCTGGAAATAAGGATACGAGGTGTGACACTTGAAATATCACCTACATTTTCAGTTAGTTTGCCGTTCCATTTGTTAGGCCTTACCTGCAAATATAGTGCCTAGAAATCGGAACGCGCCCATTATTTACGTGCGTCAAAAAAAGAGGGGTGCACTTCAGAAAATAAATCTCGGGGAAGAAGGTGCTGTGAAGTTTTCGGTGTGTCTGTTAAGGAAATCACTTAGTGGTTTTATAAATAAATTTAATTTAAATCGTCGGCATACTTCGTAAGAGGGTTTACCGAGTACAAATCACGTGAGAAGAAATATGCACCACTTCGAAATTTATTAGGAAAAACCACATAAAACTAAATTTTTTTTTTTTTTTCGTGGGTAGGTGAAAGTCTTCTATAAGACACTAAGAATTGCAAGCGCATGCTCATAGTAGCATCAGATTTATACTGACTAAAAACACCACCCTTCGATATATATATACATATTGTTAAATACTGCAACTAAGTTAAAACTTATCAAGCAATTTTTTTATCGCGATATAATATCACTTGGCAGGTTACTTTCCAATGAAAGATCCTGCATGTTCCGCAATTTAGACGCGGTTAATCCTTATCGCCCCAAGTCGAAAGGTTTCGTTCTTTGTAGTCGGCGTAATAAATTGCTCTCATCCCAAATTTGTAGGACAGTATTGTTGATATGTCCGATTAGACGATTTTTATGCTTTCGTGCCAAGTCTCTAGCTTCAGCCTCGATTGTACTTATTCCGAGATCTCTATTGATTTCATCGTTTCTACTAAACCACGGTGTTTGGACAATTTCTCTAAGCACTTAATTTTGAAAAGTTTGTATAATGTTGGCATTTGTTTTCTGGGTACAACCCCAAAGTTGTATACCGCAGGTCCATACCGGTTTTAGCACTTGCTTGTATAAAAGCAGTTTGTTTTCGGTACTCAGCTGGGAATGTTTTCCAAGTAACCAATACATTTCTCTATATTTGATTTCAAGCTCTTAAGTTTCATTTTCACGTGCGAATTCGTTCGCAAGAAGAACTCGGGCCAAGCTTAGGTAGATTGGCAAGTCAATAGTTTTCTTATATGTGAAATTCACCTGAACAAATTTAGTTTCGTTGAGGGCGATCCGCCAGTCCCTTGTTCAGTCATTTACTTTATTCACTGCGTTTTTCAGTTTTGCAGTCGTTTTTTCGATTGTTTTACCTACTGATAGGATACCGGTGTCATCAGCAAAGTGTCACGCAAAGTGCGCGAAGTTAGAAAAAAGAGACGTTGAATTTCTTGAAAAGAGCAACCAGGTTCACAAATGCGAGTCTTGCCTTGGTCAGCGAAGAAGATCATTTTTGGAAGAGCAATCAGCAGTTAACTCTCCTCACTCTTTGGCTCGCCCTCTTGTTTCTACCAAGAGGCCAACTGAGTCTAACACATCAGGCACACCAAACTCTGTTTCTGATGCTGCTACTCTTTCTTTGCCTCATCATTTGGCTTGTGCTAATGTCGGTGGTGTTTCCGCTAATGGAATAACAGATATGAACACTGCTATTGCTGCTGTTACTTCTCCTCCCATAAGTCATATAATAACGCTGGATATGCTTTACTCTAAAATTATTAAACTTCAAAATCTCAACAGTGATGCGCTCAGTAAGATCAGTTCTCGTGAAGAACGTAATCTCAATCTTACCAACACGGTTAATGTTTTGGAGTCAAAGTTAAATGCATTGGAGCAAAGAGAGAAAAAATGTGATATTGACATTGTTGGTATCCCAGACGTGGTTAACGCAAACGCACGCGTTATCCAACTTATAACCGACGGTGTGGGACTTCGACAAATAGAGCGAAACGATATTGAATCATGTTATGTAAAAACTATTATATAACTATATATAGACTATAGTTACTATATATATAACTAAGAGTAAGAGCAATCTATCAACAAGTAATGTGTCAAACAGGTGTGCGTCAGGTTTGCTTCTTTCGCTCGGAAAGAACGAATAATGAATAAGATGAGGACGAATAAAATTAAATTGTCTGCCAATATATTTAGTGAACAACATTGCTACAAAGGCAAGATATTCATCAACAATAGTCTTACTACATACACACAATCTCTTCTGCAGAAGGCTATACGACTGAAATATCACAATAAATGCAAATACGTCTGGATAAGAAACTCATCGGTACTACTCAGAAGAAAGGAAGGCGAAAGAGTGATAAAAATTTGTAGTTTGGAGGATTTTTCTAAACATGATTTTGATATCTTTTTATTAATTCTGTTTTATGATGGAAAGTAACGTTAATAATAGTCTAGAAGTTCCTCCCATTAATATAAAAAATAATATGAGATTGTCCTCTTCAAATTCCAATGACTTAAAATGATTTTGTACTGACCATCCATTCGTAGATTCATTTTCTGGTGTTTCTATAGTTCACCAAAACATTCGCAGTATACGAAAAAATTTTGATTTGTTCTTGGCTCAACTCGCATCTTCGGACCATTTACCTGATCTCATATTTCTTTCCGAAATATGGATTTTTGATTTGAGATCTCTGATTTTTAAATTCCTCATTTTACATTTGCTTCGGCTTGCAATAATTCTTATGCAACCGGCGGGGTGGCGGCATTTTAAAGGAGTGACTTAATGTGTGAAATTATTTATCCTAAACTTACAACTGCTGATGTGATTATTGTAAATTGTGAGATATCTGGTGCTTGATTCTGTTTCATTGCTGTTTACAGATTGCATTTGTGCACTATTAAGGCTTTTGTGAATAAATTTTCTGTTCTCTTGGAAAATAAAAAATGCAAGAACCAAGTTCTTTTGGGGGATTTCAATATTGATATTTTGACCGATTCATCTGATGCTAATATTTTTCTTGCTGTTTTATCCTCTTTTGGTTTTAACTTTTTGGTGAACAAACCAACCAGAGGACTTTCGTGTCTGGATCATATTTTCTTAAAGTTACATAGGAATAATATAATGGATTATAAAGCAGATGTTTTTGATCTTAAAATAAGTTATCATAGCTTAACAAACCTTCAGTTTGACAATTATGTTTCCAGAACAAAAACGTCTTTTTCGAAAAAATTTCAAAAAAATCAATTTCTTTTCAATAAAATCTGCTTTAACGTTTGAATTGTGGGTTGAGGTTTATAGTGCTGTGGATCCATCAGTTGCTTTTGATCTATTTCTTAACAAGCTACAATTGTTAATATCGAACAATACTGTACTTTTAAGTAAAAACGATAAACAGGTAACTTGTTTGAAAGCGTGGATGAATTTATCATTATTAAAAAAATAAACTTAAAGAAAAAGCTTTTTGTCTCTATTAAGAAACATCCTAATAACACTAGACTTAAAAGATCATATGAAAAACTTTGTCATGAGCTCTAAACTGATATTCCACTTTGTCAAAAATAAAGTCACTAAAAATTCAGGAAACTCGATAAAAGAATGGGAAGTTGTCAATGATATTTTAAATAAAAATAAAACATTCTTATTTAAACGGAAAGTATGACAGTATCTGAGCCCTCAAATGTTTCATGATTACTTTTCAAGTATTGGTCATGATTTGATTGTTTTTACACCTGAAAGCAACTCATGTCGTTGTGACAATATCATAATAGAGGATGGTTTTTACCCTAATAGCTTTTTCTTTGAAAACTTTACTTCTATGGAAGTTCACAAAATCATTAAAATCTTCAAACTCATCATCTGAGGATATGATTTCGAGCAAAATTTCAAAACAAATTTCATTTTTCATTTCTGATGTTTTATGCTATATTTTTAATCTTAGCTTGCAAAAAGGGATTTTTCCTGAATCACTTAAGTTAGCAGTAGTTATTTCACTACATAAAAAAAGTACAACAACACGTTTGAACAATTACCGTTCCATATCCCACCTTTCTGTTTTTTTCAAAAGTTCTTAAGAGAGGCATGAAGTCCAGAATGCTAACCTTTTAAAAAAAAAACAAACTTTCTTAGTGATTCCCAGTATGGTTTTAGGAGTGGAAGATCTACTGAAGATGCTGTTTTAAAATTATGTGGCGAAATTTATAATAGCTTGAATGTTTCAGAGGTGCCTGCAGCTCGGTTCATTGATATAACAAAGGCTTTTGATTTGGTTGATCATGTTCTGTTGTTTGATTAATTGTATAAAGCAGGGTTCAGAGGTAAAGTTCATGATTGGTTTGCATCTTATTTAAAAACAGAAAGCAAAAGGTTAAAATGCAGGATAATCTAAGTTCAGAAAGGCTTTTAGATATAGGAGTTCCACAGGGCTCTGTTTTGGGTCCTATCTTATTCTTGATTTTTGTGAACTCGCTTTTTAATCAACTCTTTAAGGGCAAAATAACAGCCTTTGCTGACGACACTGCTCTTTTTTATTCATCGAAAAATAACTTTCTTTTATTTATCGATGTCAATCATGATTTGGATATACTACGGAATTGGTTTTGTCTTCTCAAACTTGTTATTAGTGACAAGACGAAATTTATGGTTTTCGATATTTTAGGTACAATCTGTAACGGTGTGAATTATCATCCTCCCAATTGCCTTAGATATCGTCATAACAATGTTTGTTTGCATGGTAATAATAATACGACAACTTATGACAGCTTAAAGTGCGCTGATAGTTGCTCTGAAATTGAGAGAGTTGAAAGATTAAAGTATCTAGGTATTGTGTTGGATTACAGGATGAGTTGGAAAGAGCAAATCAAGGTAAGGCAAATCTACCACCTATAAGTCTATACTGTAGTCAGCCTATTTTTAAGTTGGTGTACAATGGTTTATTTAAGTCAAGGATACAGTATGGGCTATCTTGTTGGGGTGGTTCTCATCATAATAAAATTTAACCATTGCTTATCAAGCAAAAACATGCAATTCAAAACAGTTTTGATTTATTCAAGAACTTAAATATCCTTCCACTGAAGCACTTATATTTCTATAAAGTGTTGAAAATATTTTAATCAGTTTTCTTAAAAAACGTAAAACGTTTGCTCTTTTCTTTTAACCATGATAAAATAAATTTATTTTTTAATGTTATTGTTTAAGTATATTAATAGCTTAATTACTTTGTAGTTGTTAATCTATCAATTTTATATCATTGTCAACCAGAAAAGAATTACATTAGTTTTTTCTTCATATTAATAGTTTAAATTAATATTTATGATTGATCCCCAAAAATTATCATTTATTACTGTGTTTAATTACGAAATGGTACAGTCCTTCAGACAATCGGATGTTCCGAACTATTTTATTTGAAATCCTATTGTAATTTATGAATTCGAAAACACTATGTTAGATATAAGATTTCAAATGAAATAACGTAAAAATAAAAAAAATATATAAAAAAGATTGAAAAGCGGCCCAAGAACGCTTCCTTGCGGTACGCCGGCTGAAATCTCTTTAAGCTCCGAGTATTCATTTCCATGTCTAACTCGGAAGAGTCTATTCCCGAGATACGATTCTAGAATATCGTAGAAGAACTTGTCTTAATTTGTATTTTAATTCTTCGTGCCACACCTTATCAAAGGCTTGCGAGACGTCAAGAAATATGCTTGAGCATATCTTTTTTTCTTCGAGTGCTTTCTCGATTACATTAGTAATTCTGTGCACCTGGTCCATTGTCGAATGCTTACTTCTGGACCCAAATTGATAGTCAGGGATAAGATTATTGTCTTCTACAACCGGTTGTATACGCCTAAGTAATATCCTCTCAAAGATTTTGGATATGACTGGAAGAAACGAAATTGGTCTGTAAAATGTTACCTCATTTGGCGGTTTTCCTGGTTTTAAAACCCTTATGACTTCCGCAACTTTCCATTGGCTCAGCACGTGTTTTAATCTGAGCGCAGCATTTATAATATGGAGAAGTTTAATTAACGCTTTTCGAGGTAGAGCTTTGAGAACTTCCCCGGTAATCAAATCATAACCAGGAGCTTTCTTAAGTTTTAGGACCTCGATCTCGTGTTTTAGTTCGCTTAGCGTTGCACTAGTGAGTATTAAATCGTTAGATAGTAAATCCGTCCGATTGTTATTGTCGTAGACCTCTTGCCCATCATACGGCTTAAAAGTTTCTTCCAGATAAGCGGCAAAAACGTCCGCTTTTTCTTTATCTTCCCTTGCCCATTCATTTTGATTTATTTTGATTGTCGGCGCGGGAACTTTGGGACTGTTGGTGCCTCTTAAAGCTTTCCAGAGGGAATAACTCGAATCTTTTTTTGCTGTTATACTTAATAGTCTCCTTCAATAAATTGGACAAAAAATTCAAATGTGCTTAATGTTGCGGAGCACAGCTCTGTTGTCATTGTTTACACGCTTTTCTCTTTTCTTTGACCAATTCTTTTATTTCCGAAGGATATCGTAAAGAGTACAACTGTCCTGAGAAAGCATCTCAAATAACAAATTGCCCTTCGGACACGGCATTAAACAGTAGGCCCCTTCCATTCGTTTAGAGAATATAACACGAATGGTTGTCCCATCGACCTGATGCGCCAAGTATTTATTTATTTATTTTATCGTAAACCGTATTTGCTCGCCGTTTTCTTTGGGTGTATTATTCCAGGAAGTATACTGTACGATCTTAACGAAGCGATCAACTTCAATTTCGAGTTCATAGGGTGTCCTATGTGAAACGCTCAGTTCTATATTATATTTAATTTCGTTCTCAAACCCTTCCCAGGTAGTTGTTCTACCAGTTAATATCGCTGGCTCTGGATTATGGATGAGTTTTTCGCTCAAAGTCAGAATGACTGGAGAACGATCAGACGACAGATCAAAGCTCTCTTCTACTTTTATGTTGTTGGTAGATACTCCTTTCACAACGAAAAAATCGATAAGGTCAGGTAAATAAAAAGTGTCAGCTGGCCAGTAAGTCGGTTTGCCCGTCGAGTGAAAATCACAACTGTACTCCATACCTGCCCCATAAAACATTCTACCTTTTTGCGAGATATAGCTAGAGCCCCAGAACGTATGTTTCACGTCAAAATCGCCACCAATAATGAAATTTGATTTCAGCGATCTAAACAAGTAAGTAAAATCACTTTTTTCTAGCGCGGAACGGGGTGGATAGTAGATAGATGAGATTTTAAGTACCCGCTGGGTATTTTTTACTCGAATCGTGCACAGTTGCAAAGTTTCAAGCTCTATCTTCAGATCTTCGGATTGTTCGATGCAGTCTTTATTAAATAAGGATGATCTACCTCTCGCTTTTCCCGAAGGGTGACAAGCGTGGAAATCATTATAGCCTTTAATTTTTAAATGCGATTCCTTTTTTATGTGGGTTTCAGAAATCTAGCAAATGTCAATATCTTTTTCGCGCATCAATATTTTCAATTCGTCAAGTTTTTGTAAAAGTCCGTTTGCATTCCACGTGCATTTCTGTAAATTATTACGCGTTTTCTCTGAATTATTTTCGAGCTTAACCAACCTATCAAGAATAGCTATATTTATTTTGCTTTGTTCTTCAAGTTCTGCGAGAATAACGAAAAAAACATGAGAAACAGAGTCCGTCGGTTATTCGAAAACCGCGGCCCGAGCGTAAGTTAGCACTCCAGCTGTTCAAAGGCAAATATTCGATCTATTTGCTAATGGTAAATTTTCGTTACCATTTCTTATGAGAACAGAGGTCGGAGACTTATCTATTACTACTCTTTTCTCACCTTTTTACTCTCTGGACCTGGTGGTTTTAGATTGCCTACTATCTCTTGAGCGGTCTTAAACGTTGTCTTAGTTAGCGGTTGTTTTGACTATATTGTATTTTGAGGCTTAAGGAGTGCATCTCTCCGTTTTTGCAACTCCTTAGCTACTTCACATCCTCTGCAATTTGCTGGGTGCTTTCCCTTACAGTTAGCACAGGTTGCGGAAGTTTGACTGTTTACTCCACAGTCTTGGGAGAGGTGATTTCCTGCGCATTTCACACGTCGTGATTCTTTTTTGCAATACATTTGCGTATGGTTAAATTCTTGGCAACGTTTGCACTGTGGAATTATTCTTGAATTTCTACGCATGGGCTCGATTTTGACCACGATATTTTATACAGCTTTAATTCGGTAGATATCGTCGATATAATCAGACTTATCAAAGGTAAGCATATAAACCTCCTGAATCTTTTCGGTATTTAGCTTTTGGGACACTGCTCGGTAGTCGTTGTGGTCATCAACTTTAAGGAGGCTATACAACTTATTATATTCCGTTATCCCGACGACGTTTATCGGTGGCGGTATACAAAATTGGGCTCCAAGTTGCTTATCTTGCGGTTCTCTTTTCTTTTTTTCTTTTAGGGGCTCTCGACTTCGGGCGAAGAAGCGGCATGTTTCTTACTAGGTCTTTTCTTAGAAACCCGATTCATTTCGCGTGCTAGCTCTTTGTCGGTGGGGTATTCCTGACAAGCTAACCGTGGTGGAGTACAATCGCGTTCTTTTTGCAAATATGTGGCCCTTAGACCCTTATTTTAATTTTTTAATATGTCTATCTCTTTCTTAGAATCTTGATAGAGAAGATCCATTTCGTTAAGATTGATTCGGAGTGCTTTATTTTCTTCCTCAAAGCTTTTATATTTCGCTGAGTCTTGATTTTCGCGCACTGGCGCTCCCGGTGGACTTCTTTTCCCGAGGTTATTCGATCTTGGTGGATTCGTTTTCTTCATTGGATTTTTTGTGTACACTGTTCACTCGGTATACGAAGGTTGGATTTTAGTCGCCTCTTACGACAGGCATGCCTACCTCGGGTATATTCTAAACCCTGCCCGAAGGGGGTAAATTGGAGTTGCAAGACCAAGTAAGATGCATAGTTATACAAAAGGGTATACATACATTCATATATACATATGTGCATATATAGAAAACTAAATCTATAAAAAATTCCATTGCACTTTCTGACTGTGGAATATACACCATTTCGGTTTTCAATTCTTTTTTAGTAGTTAAGAGGCATCTAACAAAAAAAACAGGAAAAAAGCGAAACAGATGAAATGTGCCACTCGGCGACCGTTCAGATTTTTGAATTAGGTTTTTGTTCCTATAATATTAGAAAATTCTGCAGCCAACCTTTTTTTGCACAAAATTGTGAATTGTTTTCCCATTTTACTATAAGAAAACATCGTTGGTGTAAAAAATTAGAAGTTAGACTCCTTGGAAAGGTAATGAATAAATTCCCAATGCAGCCGATCAAAATTTTGAAATTCTTTTTCATTTTCGAGATATTAGTGTTTGAAAATTGATAAAATTTGTTAAACTAAACAATGATTTTCATGTACCAATTTCAATATTTTCAAACCAAATTGTCGGTAACATGTTAAAAGCACATTTTATGTATCTGATAAAGGAGAAAAATACAGCATTTATTCCACAGTTAATGATAACCTAGTTAACAAAAATTAAAAATAATCTATTCAAATTATAAAGCATAGGCGAACAATAAATAAAATACTAACCGCTCAGATGATTCTCGACATTTCACAAACTGACTGCCTACAATTCCAATCTACTAGTTCACAAAATTGCCTTACTTTTCTCGACCTTGTACTTGTGTTTTGATGTAAAGCAAAGGAAAACACTTCACATATTGAACAAATAATTATATGTTCTGATTGTATCAAATCGTAGATCACTTCACTGCAATTTATTTAGAATGTAATTATTTCAGTTATTGCATATAATCCATTCAAATTATAAAACATAGGCGAACAATAAATAAAATACTAAACGATCAGATGATTCTTGACATTTCACAAACTAACTTAAAAGGTAGGGAACATTTTTTTGCCGTCGAATGGAATCTATTCCACTACCTCAAAAAAACGACTTTACTCACAGTCATTCACAGACCATTGTCGTACAAAGATGTGCTTGGGCTTTCCCAGTGATAAAATAGTGACTTTTAAGTTTCCAGAAAGTTAACAGTGGCAATCAGTCTAATAGCAAGTTCCAGTGATCCGTGGCTGCACGAACGCTGTAATATCAACAAGTGGCCAAACAAAAAGTACTTTTTTTATTTAATAAATAAACAAATGGAAACAGTTTTGTGTTACCAAAAAAATACACTGGCGGTATTTTGTATGCGGTATTCTAGTAGTTGCTTGTTTTTCAGGATGGACGGAATGTGTTCTTGAGACGACGATGAACTAATTTTACGATGAAGAAACAAATAAAAAAATTAAATGTTTAATAATTCAATGAATATATTTATTTCAGTAGAATTATTAATAAATTTCGTAATAGAAGAACAAGCAAAAGAAAATGGATTCACGAAATTAATTTAGAAAATAACGAAAAATTTTCCATATTTTATCTTCTTTTCCCGTATTTTTGTACTCCGGATGAGTTAAATCAAATAAAATAGGATGTATTTTTACCAACTCAATAAGTTTTTCAATACACATTTTGATATGCGGTACACGGCGGTCAACTGTGCTTGCTGCGGTACAAAATTGTATCGCTGCAATACCGCAATACCGATTGCGGTATACCCTTGCGAGTGTGTGCATCTATATTTACCGTAATAAGATTACGTACCGTTGTGCTGGTACTGCAACTACGTACTGCTCTTGTGTGTGAGCTCCTCAAATAAAGTTAAATAATAAACATTCCATAATAAAGGTGGATGAGCCTTTTGTGGTCGGATGGGATGTAATATCGTCATGTTGAACATTGTCGAGAAAGTCTGTGACAGCTTAAAGCACAAGCAGGCGAAAAAATCTATAGCGGGAGATGCGCACAAACAAACATCAGCCGACGAAAATATGACATCCACGTCGGGCTAGTCCGTTGTCGTCCCCACAGAAGAGGAGAAGGAAACTGAAGCCTAAACCTAACTTGTTAAAACGCCGTTCTCTATCACGTTCTGCAGTGAAGCTGTCTGCAGAAGCAAAGGGGGGACGTCAACGTCATCAACAAGGCAGCTTGAAACAACAGATGAGGAATAGAATTTCCCTACGTCTTCAATGTTGGGGAGGGTCGTTGCATGGGTAATAATAACACATATGGTATATTAGCGACCTCAGAATCAGAGAAGGAGGAGAACTGGAGAACTGCTGTAGCAAAAGGTCATGCTAATCAAGGCCAAACAAACGCCCAGAAGGCCAAAGCACAAGCAGCAGAAGCCCCAGCAGAAGGCGCAGCAGCCAAAAGAAAAACAGCTGCAACACAAAAACAGCTGCAGCAATCGACACAGAAGCGTCAGTCGAAACAACAGCAGAAACAGCCGCAACAGCAGCAACAACTTCAACAGCATGAAAGTCCTCGACTACAAGATTGTGCGAAGGGAAAAAGGAAGAAGGAGCGAAAGCATCCTACAATGCGTTCGCGGTTGGTGACAAGGAGTAACTATTGGGGTTTGCTTGAAATTCCAGTTCGTAAAACAAGTAAATCTGGGTCGACAGCAGAAGATCGGGGTGAAACGTCCACCTGGTCCCGTCACATCCCAATTGATCTACGCCCAAATGGCGTCTGGTCAGGGCAAGACGCAAAAGCAACTACCAAAGACTGCTCCAGGGGGGTTAATAAAAAGGGAAATCAAAAAAAAAAATTGAAAAGAAATCTGGCGAAACTGAAAACACACGGCCGCGCACGCGAATCAGAAAGAAGCGAATGAGATGGGGAGAGAAAATGGGTAACACAACAAACTGCAAACGTCAGTTGCTGTGATTCCAGACCGCTCAGCTGGCGTGGGTCCTGGATAGAAATGAAACGTAGGGAATTCGTTCCTTGGGCCGGAACACAATGGGCGCCAGGTAATCTTTTACGGAAATAAAAGGTAAAACTACCAACTGCTAACGCAGAACATCCTAGCTCTATCTCAGATTAAGAGAGGTTAGGACACTGAAGTCGTTTCTCAAAAATCTCCAAAAATTGATCAAAGAGAACTACAGAATGACGGTTAATAGATCCAGCTAACACTGTCGAGGCTATAGGAGCGACTTTCCAGGAAGTATACAAGGTGAATGATAGCGTCCACAACTTCAACCTTCGAAATGATATGCAGGAATGGCGATCTGAGAACACTCATTTCATCGGGTTCATTGAAAAGAACATGGCAAACAATCCCATCGCCAATGACAGGCTTCACACCCCATTCATATCAAACGTAGAACCCCAAGCGATCTTTGTCTTATTGAGGAGTAAGAAATCCATGGGAATCGACGGAATTCTGAACATTATGCTCAGACACTTCCCTCTAGAAGCAATGCACATTATTCAACGCTTTGTTAAACAGGGTGGTGCAGGCCATTTACAAAGGGAGAAAATATATCTCCAATACGCCGAGTCTCCGGGGATCGGGGCGAGATATTAGTGATGTAAAACGGTAGCAAGAGAACTTTTGATGGCTTTACGAAGAGTGAAATCCCTCGTCGATCCCTCTTAATCCTGGCTAGTAGTAGCCTTTGTAAACAAGATGGCCATCTTATTTTTATTTTTTAATGTAGTTTAATGCTAGTCGTAAACGTTCATATGTTGTAGGTGTGGTTGAGCTAAATATAAGGTAGGAAGTAAGACTGAAGCACAAAAAAACACTCGGCTAAAAAAAAGAAAAAATTATAAAAAAAGGAAAAACTCAAAAAAGAACGTAATTAAATACGTGTGTAGCATAAATAAGTTAAGTAGATTAAGATTTATTTTAAGGTAGTTAAAGGTAAAGTAAAAGTGTAAGTTTTATATAAAAAACAAAAAAAAAAACGTTCCTACACAAAATTTTTCTTAAAACAAAACTTTCTTTATTCAAATTAAATTCAAATTTATTTCAATTATTAAGTTAGGTTACATCGAAAAACATAAGTTAAGAATTAATTTTAGCTTAGAGCGCCCGCATAGGGACAGTAAGTTAGTCATAACATAGTTAATTTAGTTAATTTAGTTAAGCTAGTTTTAGTTCTAGCCTGTAAGATTTTCGGAATTAATTAATAAAATTGCGTTGTGGGTATGATCTAGCTGTGAATTCACATTAAAAACTAAAATAGACTTAGCTCTTTAATTTCTCAACGGCTACGATTATCTTTATTGGGTGGACCCTAAGAATTCAATTTTGGAGCCAACTCAGTCAATAATTTTATGGAAGTCGCTTTCCCCTGGGAACATGAAAAAACATTTTTGGCAAGATCCTGGTGACAGCTTATAAAACTTGACAAAATCTTTTTTTAGATAGGGTTTGTTTTATAAATACTCGACCTGAAATACATTTTGAATAATAGATTAAGCAGAAGATACAAAGTAATAACAAATAAAAATTTTCCTGCATTTTCCCTTCACAAAAAACTTCACCAACAACCAAATAACATTCGTTACTCTTTACTCGTTCACATGCCAAATCAACATATACTACGTTTATATGATCAAATTGAGAGATTGGATTGAGTTTCAACCCACGTTTTTGCTGTAACCGGATTGAAAGATTGAGTTGAAACCGAATCGTAAGAGGATTGGGTTTGACACTTCTCTCTTGTGAGGGGTCTTGTGTATGCCACAGTATATTCAATTGAGTGAGTGTGAAACATGAAAAATTTGTTCGCCTTTCTCTCTCTTTTTTCTCTCTCTGTCAAACTCAATTTCTCGATCCGCGTTTACATCCAAAATTTCAAGTCGATTCCAAAAAAGTTTGTGATTGGATCGAGTCAATCCTATTTCAATCCAATCTGCGTTTACATGGCACTCAACCCGAATTGAATCCTGATTCAATCCATCATATAAACGTAGTAATTATTCAGTAACGTATTGCTCGCTAGCAGATGTAATAATTTGACCACTGAATTGTGTATCATAAAACACATCAAAAATGCAAACAACTAGAGAGCCAACCAATTATTTTTAGTCGTCTCGGATTGATAGTTGATAGATATGTAACTGATTGTGTCTAATTTGCAGTAGCATGCAAGCCGACACCTTCCGGCTTTATTCCGGCACTATTTTACTTAGTGCCTGGCTACACTATCATTGGAATGAACGTCATGTCGACTGAGATGGGTAAATTTTACGTAGGTTAAAAAGAGATGGCTTGAGCACAAAGCAAATGCGCCGTGAATCAATTTCAGAAGATAAATCTCGGCGGAAGAATGAATGTTCTCTTCTCAAAACGTATTAATTCTGACATATTCTTTAATTTTGTTCCGACAAAACTTCTACTTCTCTGTGGAGGTAGAGGTAGGTTCCGTTTTCAAAGTGTTTCCCTCCATACATTTTCCTCATTTTTCGCTGATCGTCGGAGAGTCAACATCATGCGGAAGACGGTAAATAGAGTGAGAAGGAGTTTGAAGTGGTGCACATGCTGGTTTTGTTGTTATTGTTTGGACATATGATGCTAATGAGATGTGTGATTTCTTTTAATACGCAAAGCGAAGAATTCAATTGATTGTATGAATACTGTGTTGAGGATGTATGCATTTTTCTGTATGTTTGTTGCGGATATCTAAATATTTATTTTCTTGATACCACAGCCACGTATAACCGAGAAACAGGCACGTATGACCTCTGCTAACGAGATCCGATCTATTCATCCAAGAAAAGCATGCAATAAAATATTGGAAAAGCCGATCATTTTCCGGCTTACGCGTTCATTTCTTCACAGTGCGAATCCCTTTCTGACATTGGGCAGAATTGTCTTTGCAGTTTCTTTGTCTAACATGCAGTCCAATTTTTCGACGTTTTTGGATGAACATCTGATGGGTAGAGAAAAATTAACTGCGAACTATTGTCTGGAGAAGGGATTTTTGGTGATTGGAAGTGGTGGAGTTGAAGGAGACACGTTTTCGTTCGAGGGATGTTTTTTTTATGGTACACAGGCAACAAAATAAGCCAAAGAAAATTGATTTATTGGGTGATGTAAAGTATCGAACGGCGTTTGAAGTTTGTTCTAGACTTAGGAATGAAAAATTTGTTTTTATCTTAATTCTTGAAAATTTAAAAATGTATGCATACACCAATTTGTTCTTAATTTTCCAGTGTATTGCCGTTTTCTTTAGCATTACGATGCAATTATGGCAGTTAATAAAACATTGTGTGACAAAAGTTAAATACGAGTAAAGTATGTATTTTTTATAGAGGCGAAGGAAAATATGACATAGAAAGATGTTTTATTACAATATGAATGAAATTGGCATAAGAAGAAGACTCTTTGACCGGACACTTCTATCCATTGAAATATTCTTTTTATAAAAATTTAAAATAACTCAAATTTTTAAAAAAATGTTTGCTGAAAAAGATGTAACTTTAAGGAGGCTATACAACTTATTATATTCCGTTATCCCGACGACGTTTATCAGTGGCGGTATACAAAATTGGGCTCCAAGTTGCTTATCTTGCGGTTCTCTTTTCTTTTTTTCTTTTAGGGGCTCTCGACTTCGGGCGAAGAAGCGGCGTGTTTCTTACTAGGTCTTTTCTTAGAAACCCGATTCATTTCGCGTGCTAGCTCTTTGTCGGTGGGGTATTCCTGACAAGCTAACCGTGGTGGAGTACAATCGCGTTCTTTTTGCAAATATGTGGCCCTTAGACCCTTATTTTAATTTTTTAATATGTCTATCTCTTTCTTAGAATCTTGATAGAGAAGATCCATTTCGTTAAGATTGATTCGGAGTGCTTTATTTTCTTCCTCAAAGCTTTTATATTTCGCTGAGTCTTGATTTTCGCGCACTGGCGCTCCCGGTGGACTTCTTTTCCCGAGGTTATTCGATCTTGGTGGATTCGTTTTCTTCATTGCATTTTTTGTGTACACTGTTCACTCGGTATACGAAGGTTGGATTTTAGTCGCCTCTTACGACAGGCATGCCTATAATATATCGGGTATATTCTAAACCCTGCCCGAAGGGGGTAAATTGGAGTTGCAAGACCAAGTAAGATGCATAGTTATACAAAAGGGTATACATACATTCATATATACATATGTGCATATATAGAAAACTAAATCTATAAAAAATTCCATTGCACTTTCTGACTGTGGAATATACACCATTTCGGTTTACAATTCTTTTTTAGTAGTTAAGAGGCATCTAACAAAAAAAACAGGAAAAAAGCGAAACAGATGAAATGTGCCACTCGGCGACCGTTCAGATTTTTGAATTAGGTTTTTGTTCCTATAATATTAGAAAATTCTGCAGCCAACCTTTTTTTGCACAAAATTGTGAATTGTTTTCCCATTTTACTATAAGAAAACATCGTTGAAGAAGTTAGACTCCTTGGAAAGGTAATGAATAAATCCCCAATGTAGCCGATCAAAATTTTGAAATTCTTTTTCATTTTCGAGATATTAGTGTTTGAAAATTGATAAAATTTGTTAAACTAAACAATGATTTTCATGTACCAATTTCAATATTTTCAAACCAAATTGTCGGTAACATGTTAAAAGCACATTTTATGTATCTGATAAAGGAGAAAAATACAGCATTTATTCCACAGTTAATGATAACCTAGTTAACAAAAATTAAAAATAATCTATTCAAATTATAAAGCATAGGCGAACAATAAATAAAATACTAACCGCTCAGATGATTCTCGACATTTCACAAACTGACTGCCTACAATTCCAATCTACTAGTTCACAAAATTGCCTTACTTTTCTCGACCTTGTACTTGTGTTTTGATGTAAAGCAAAGGAAAACACTTCACATATTGAACAAATAATTATATGTTCTGATTGTATCAAATCGTAGATCACTTCACTGCAATTTATTTAGAATGTAATTATTTCAGTTATTGCATATAATCCATTCAAATTATAAAACATAGGCGAACAATAAATAAAATACTAAACGATCAGATGATTCTTGACATTTCACAAACTAACTTAAAAGGTAGGGAACATTTTTTTGCCGTCGAATGGAATCTATTCCACTACCTCAAAAAAACGACTTTACTCACAGTCATTCACAGACCATTGTCGTACAAAGATGTGCTTGGGCTTTCCCAGTGATAAAATAGTGACTTTTAAGTTTCCAGAAAGTTAACAGTGGCAATCAGTCTAATAGCAAGTTCCAGTGATCCGTGGCTGCACGAACGCTGTAATATCAACAAGTGGCCAAACAAAAAGTACTTTTTTTATTTAATAAATAAACAAATGGAAACAGTTTTGTGTTACCAAAAAAATACACTGGCGGTATTTTGTATGCGGTATTCTAGTAGTTGCTTGTTTTTCAGGATGAACGGAATGTGTTCTTGAGACGACGATGAACTAATTTTACGATGAGGAAACAAATAAAAAAATTAAATGTTTAATAATTCAATGAATATATTTATTTCAGTAGAATTATTAATAAATTTCGTAATAGAAGAACAAGCAAAAGAAAATGGATTCACGAAATTAATTTAGAAAATAACGAAAAATTTTCCATATTTTATCTTCTTTTCCCGTATTTTTGTACTCCGGATGAGTTAAATCAAATAAAATAGGATGTATTTTTACCAACTCAATAAGTTTTTCAATACACATTTTGATATGCGGTACACGGCGGTCAACTGTGCTTGCTGCGGTACAAAATTGTATCGCTGCAATACCGCAATACCGATTGCGGTATACCCTTGCGAGTGTGTGCATCTATATTTACCGTAATAAGATTACGTACCGTTGTGCTGGTACTGCAACTACGTACTGCTCTTGTGTGTGAGCTCCTCAAATAAAGTTAAATAATAAACATTCCATAATAAAGGTGGATGAGCCTTTTGTGGTCGGATGGTATGTAATATCGTCATGTTGAACATTGTCGAGAAAGTCTGTGACAGCTTAAAGCACAAGCAGGCGAAAAAATCTATAGCGGGAGATGCGCACAAACAAACATCAGCCGACGAAAATATGACATCCACGTCGGGCTAGTCCGTTGTCGTCCCCACAGAAGAGGAGAAGGAAACTGAAGCCTAAACCTAACTTGTTAAAACGCCGTTCTCTATCACGTTCTGCAGTGAAGCTGTCTGCAGAAGCAAAGGGGGGACGTCAACGTCATCAACAAGGCAGCTTGAAACAACAGATGAGGAATAGAATTTCCCTACGTATTCAATGTTGGGGAGGGTCGTTGCATGGGTAATAATAACACATATGGTATATTAGCGACCTCAGAATCAGAGAAGGAGGAGAACTGGAGAACTGCTGTAGCAAAAGGTCATGCTAATCAAGGCCAAACAAACGCCCAGAAGGCCAAAGCACAAGCAGCAGAAGCCCCAGCAGAAGGCGCAGCAGCCAAAAGAAAAACAGCTGCAACACAAAAACAGCTGCAGCAATCGACACAGAAGCGTCAGTCGAAACAACAGCAGAAACAGCCGCAACAGCAGCAACAACTTCAACAGCATGAAAGTCCTCGACTACAAGATTGTGCGAAGGGAAAAAGGAAGAAGGAGCGAAAGCATCCTACAATGCGTTCGCGGTTGGTGACAAGGAGTAACTATTGGGGTTTGCTTGAAATTCCAGTTCGTAAAACAAGTAAATCTGGGTCGACAGCAGAAGATCGGGGTGAAACGTCCACCTGGTCCCGTCACATCCCAATTGATCTACGCCCAAATGGCGTCTGGTCAGGGCAAGACGCAAAAGCAACTACCAAAGACTGCTCCAGGGGGGTTAATAAAAAGGGAAATCAAAAAAAAAAATTGAAAAGAAATCTGGCGAAACTGAAAACACACGGCCGCGCACGCGAATCAGAAAGAAGCGAATGAGATGGGGAGAGAAAATGGGTAACACAACAAACTGCAAACGTCAGTTGCTGTGATTCCAGACCGCTCAGCTGGCGTGGGTCCTGGATAGAAATGAAACGTAGGGAATTCGTTCCTTGGGCCGGAACACAATGGGCGCCAGGTAATCTTTTACGGAAATAAAAGGTAAAACTACCAACTGCTAACGCAGAACATCCTAGCTCTATCTCAGATTAAGAGAGGTTAGGACACTGAAGTCGTTTCTCAAAAATCTCCAAAAATTGATCAAAGAGAACTACAGAATGACGGTTAATAGATCTAGCTAACACTGTCGAGGCTATAGGAGCGACTTTCCAGGAAGTATACAAGGTGAATGATAGCGTCCACAACTTCAACCTTCGAAATGATATGCAGGAATGGCGATCTGAGAACACTCATTTCATCGGGTTCATTGAAAAGAACATGGCAAACAATCCCATCGCCAATGACAGGCTTCACACCCCATTCATATCAAACGTAGAACCCCAAGCGATCTTTGTCTTATTGAGGAGTAAGAAATCCATGGGAATCGACGGAATTCTGAACATTATGCTCAGACACTTCCCTCTAGAAGCAATGCACATTATTCAACGCTTTGTTAAACAGGGTGGTGCAGGCCATTTACAAAGGGAGAAAATATATCTCCAATACGCCGAGTCTCCGGGGATCGGGGCGAGATATTAGTGATGTAAAACGGCAGCAAGAGAACTTTTGATGGCTTTACGAAGAGTGAAATCACTCGTCGATCCCTCTTAATCCTGGCTAGTAGTAGCCTTTGTAAACAAGATGGCCATCTTATTTTTATTTTTTAATGTAGTTTAAAGCTAGTCGTAAACGTTCATATGTTGTAGGTGTGGTTGAGCTAAATATAAGGTAGGAAGTAAGACTGAAGCACAAAAAAACACTCGGCTAAAAAAAAGAAAAAATTATAAAAAAAGGAAAAACTCAAAAAAGAACGTAATTAAATACGTGTGTAGCATAAATAAGTTAAGTAGATTAAGATTTATTTTAAGGTAGTTAAAGGTAAAGTAAAAGTGTAAGTTTTATATAAAAAACAAAAAAAAAACGTTCCTACACAAAATTTTTCTTAAAACAAAACTTTCTTTATTCAAATTAAATTCAAATTAAATTCAAATTTATTTCAATTATTAAGTTAGGTTACATCGAAAAACATAAGTTAAGAATTAATTTTAGCTTAGAGCGCCCGCATAGGGACAGTAAGTTAGTCATAACATAGTTAATTTAGTTAAGCTAGTTTTAGTTCTAGCCTGTAAGATTTTCGGAATTAATTAATAAAATTGCGTTGTGGGTATGATCTAGCTGTGAATTCACATTAAAAACTAAAATAGACTAAGCTCTTTAATTTCTCAACGGCTACGATTATCTTTATTGGGTGGACCCTAAGAATTCAATTTTGGAGCCAACTCAGTCAATAATTTTATGGAAGTCGCTTTCCCCTGGGAACATGAAAAAACATTTTTGGCAAGATCCTGGTGACAGCTTATAAAACTTGACAAAATCTTTTTTTAGATAGGGTTTGTTTTATAAATACTCGACCTGAAATACATTTTGAATAATAGATTAAGCAGAAGATACAAAGTAATAACAAATAAAAATTTTCCTGCATTTTCCCTTCACAAAAAACTTCACCAACAACCAAATAACATTCGTTACTCTTTACTCGTTCACATGCCAAATCAACATATACTACGTTTATATGATCAAATTGAGAGATTGGATTGAGTTTCAACCCACGTTTTTGCTGTAACCGGATTGAAAGATTGAGTTGAAACCGAATCGTAAGAGGATTGGGTTTGACACTTCTCTCTTGTGAGGGGTCTTGTGTATGCCACAGTATATTCAATTGAGTGAGTGTGAAACATGAAAAATTTGTTCGCCTTTCTCTCTCTTTTTTCTCTCTCTGTCAAACTCAATTTCTCGATCCGCGTTTACATCCAAAATTTCAAGTCGATTCCAAAAAAGTTTGTGATTGGATCGAGTCAATCCTATTTCAATCCAATCTGCGTTTACATGGCACTCAACCCGAATTGAATCCTGATTCAATCCATCATATAAACGTAGTAATTATTCAGTAACGTATTGCTCGCTAGCAGATGTAATAATTTGACCACTGAATTGTGTATCATAAAACACATCAAAAATGCAAACAACTAGAGAGCCAACCAATTATTTTTAGTCGTCTCGGATTGATAGTTGATAGATATGTAACTGATTGTGTCTAATTTGCAGTAGCATGCAAGCCGACACCTTCCGGCTTTATTCCGGCACTATTTTACTTAGTGCCTGGCTACACTATCATTGGAATGAACGTCATGTCGACTGAGATGGGTAAATTTTACGTAGGTTAAAAAGAGATGGTTTGAGCACAAAGCAAATGCGCCGTGAATCAATTTCAGAAGATAAATCTCGGCGGAAGAATGAATGTTCTCTTCTCAAAACGTATTAATTCTGACATATTCTTTAATTTTGTTCCGACAAAACTTCTACTTCTCTGTGGAGGTAGAGGTAGGTTCCGTTTTCAAAGTGTTTCCCTCCATACATTTTCCTCATTTTTCGCTGATCGTCGGAGAGTCAACATCATGCGGAAGACGGTAAATAGAGTGAGAAGGAGTTTGAAGTGGTGCACATGCTGGTTTTGTTGTTATTGTTTGGACATATGATGCTAATGAGATGTGTGATTTCTTTTAATACGCAAAGCGAAGAATTCAATTGATTGTATGAATACTGTGTTGAGGATGTATGCATTTTTCTGTATGTTTGTTGCGGATATCTAAATATTTATTTTCTTGATACCACAGCCACGTATAACCGAGAAACAGGCACGTATGACCTCTGCTAACGAGATCCGATCTATTCATCCAAGAAAAGCATGCAATAAAATATTGGAAAAGCCGATCATTTTCCGGCTTACGCGTTCATTTCTTCACAGTGCGAATCCCTTTCTGACATTGGGCAGAATTGTCTTTGCAGTTTCTTTGTCTAACATGCAGTCCAATTTTTCGACGTTTTTGGATGAACATCTGATGGGTAGAGAAAAATTAACTGCGAACTATTGTCTGGAGAAGGGATTTTTGGTGATTGGAAGTGGTGGAGTTGAAGGAGACACGTTTTCGTTCGAGGGATGTTTTTTTTATGGTACACAGGCAACAAAATAAGCCAAAGAAAATTGATTTATTGGGTGATGTAAAGTATCGAACGGCGTTTGAAGTTTGTTCTAGACTTGTTGCGCAAGATTTCTTTTAATATGAAATGATAGGTACAGTTCGTATCCTATCACTTGTCAATTTTTAAGGTGCGTAGAAAAAGGAATGAAAAATTTGTTTTTATCTTAATTCTTGAAAATTTAAAAATGTATGCATACACCAATTTGTTCTTAATTTTCCAGTATATTGCCGTTTTCTTTAGCATTAGGATGCAATTATGGCAGTTAATAAAACATTGTGTGACAAAAGTTAAATACGAGTAAAGTATGTATTTTTTATAGAGGCGAAGGAAAATATGACATAGAAAGATGTTTTATTACAATATGAATGAAATTGGCATAAAAAGAACACTCTTTGACCGGACACTTCTATCCATTGAAATATTCTTTTTATAAAAATTTAAAATAACTCAAATTTTTAAAAAAATGTTTGCTGAAAAAGATGTAACTTTAAGGAGGCTATACAACTTATTATATTCCGTTATCCCGACGACGTTTATCAGTGGCGGTATACAAAATTGGGCTCCAAGTTGCTTATCTTGCGGTTCTCTTTTCTTTTTTTCTTTTAGGGGCTCTCGACTTCGGGCGAAGAAGCGGCGTGTTTCTTACTAGGTCTTTTCTTAGAAACCCGATTCATTTCGCGTGCTAGCTCTTTGTCGGTGGGGTATTCCTGACAAGCTAACCGTGGTGGAGTACAATCGCGTTCTTTTTGCAAATATGTGGCCCTTAGACCCTTATTTTAATTTTTTAATATGTCTATCTCTTTCTTAGAATCTTGATAGAGAAGATCCATTTCGTTAAGATTGATTCGGAGTGCTTTATTTTCTTCCTCAAAGCTTTTATATTTCGCTGAGTCTTGATTTTCGCGCACTGGCGCTCCCGGTGGACTTCTTTTCCCGAGGTTATTCGATCTTGGTGGATTCGTTTTCTTCATTGGATTTTTTGTGTACACTGTTCACTCGGTATACGAAGGTTGGATTTTAGTCGCCTCTTACGACAGGCATGCCTACCTCGGGTATATTCTAAACCCTGCCCGAAGGGGGTAAATTGGAGTTGCAAGACCAAGTAAGATGCATAGTTATACAAAAGGGTATACATACATTCATATATACATATGTGCATATATAGAAAACTAAATCTATAAAAAATTCCATTGCACTTTCTGACTGTGGAATATACACCATTTCGGTTTACAATTCTTTTTTAGTAGTTAAGAGGCATCTAACAAAAAAAAACAGGAAAAAAGCGAAACAGATGAAATGTGCCACTCGGCGACCGTTCAGATTTTTGAATTAGGTTTTTGTTCCTATAATATTAGAAAATTCTGCAGCCAACCTTTTTTTGCACAAAATTGTGAATTGTTTTCCCATTTTACTATAAGAAAACATCGTTGGTGTAAAAAATTAGAAGTTAGACTCCTTGGAAAGGTAATGAATAAATTCCCAATGCAGCCGATCAAAATTTTGAAATTCTTTTTCATTTTCGAGATATTAGTGTTTGAAAATTGATAAAATTTGTTAAACTAAACAATGATTTTCATGTACCAATTTCAATATTTTCAAACCAAATTGTCGGTAACATGTTAAAAGCACATTTTATGTATCTGATAAAGGAGAAAAATACAGCATTTATTCCACAGTTAATGATAACCTAGTTAACAAAAATTAAAAATAATCTATTCAAATTATAAAGCATAGGCGAACAATAAATAAAATACTAACCGCTCAGATGATTCTCGACATTTCACAAACTGACTGCCTACAATTCCAATCTACTAGTTCACAAAATTGCCTTACTTTTCTCGACCTTGTACTTGTGTTTTGATGTAAAGCAAAGGAAAACACTTCACATATTGAACAAATAATTATATGTTCTGATTGTATCAAATCGTAGATCACTTCACTGCAATTTATTTAGAATGTAATTATTTCAGTTATTGCATATAATCCATTCAAATTATAAAACATAGGCGAACAATAAATAAAATACTAAACGATCAGATGATTCTTGACATTTCACAAACTAACTTAAAAGGTAGGGAACATTTTTTTGCCGTCGAATGGAATCTATTCCACTACCTCAAAAAAACGACTTTACTCACAGTCATTCACAGACCATTGTCGTACAAAGATGTGCTTGGGCTTTCCCAGTGATAAAATAGTGACTTTTAAGTTTCCAGAAAGTTAACAGTGGCAATCAGTCTAATAGCAAGTTCCAGTGATCCGTGGCTGCACGAACGCTGTAATATCAACAAGTGGCCAAACAAAAAGTACTTTTTTTATTTAATAAATAAACAAATGGAAACAGTTTTGTGTTACCAAAAAAATACACTGGCGGTATTTTGTATGCGGTATTCTAGTAGTTGCTTGTTTTTCAGGATGAACGGAATGTGTTCTTGAGACGACGATGAACTAATTTTACGATGAGGAAACAAATAAAAAAATTAAATGTTTAATAATTCAATGAATATATTTATTTCAGTAGAATTATTAATAAATTTCGTAATAGAAGAACAAGCAAAAGAAAATGGATTCACGAAATTAATTTAGAAAATAACGAAAAATTTTCCATATTTTATCTTCTTTTCCCGTATTTTTGTACTCCGGATGAGTTAAATCAAATAAAATAGGATGTATTTTTACCAACTCAATAAGTTTTTCAATACACATTTTGATATGCGGTACACGGCGGTCAACTGTGCTTGCTGCGGTACAAAATTGTATCGCTGCAATACCGCAATACCGATTGCGGTATACCCTTGCGAGTGTGTGCATCTATATTTACCGTAATAAGATTACGTACCGTTGTGCTGGTACTGCAACTACGTACTGCTCTTGTGTGTGAGCTCCTCAAATAAAGTTAAATAATAAACATTCCATAATAAAGGTGGATGAGCCTTTTGTGGTCGGATGGTATGTAATATCGTCATGTTGAACATTGTCGAGAAAGTCTGTGACAGCTTAAAGCACAAGCAGGCGAAAAAATCTATAGCGGGAGATGCGCACAAACAAACATCAGCCGACGAAAATATGACATCCACGTCGGGCTAGTCCGTTGTCGTCCCCACAGAAGAGGAGAAGGAAACTGAAGCCTAAACCTAACTTGTTAAAACGCCGTTCTCTATCACGTTCTGCAGTGAAGCTGTCTGCAGAAGCAAAGGGGGGACGTCAACGTCATCAACAAGGCAGCTTGAAACAACAGATGAGGAATAGAATTTCCCTACGTCTTCAATGTTGGGGAGGGTCGTTGCATGGGTAATAATAACACATATGGTATATTAGCGACCTCAGAATCAGAGAAGGAGGAGAACTGGAGAACTGCTGTAGCAAAAGGTCATGCTAATCAAGGCCAAACAAACGCCCAGAAGGCCAAAGCACAAGCAGCAGAAGCCCCAGCAGAAGGCGCAGCAGCCAAAAGAAAAACAGCTGCAACACAAAAACAGCTGCAGCAATCGACACAGAAGCGTCAGTCGAAACAACAGCAGAAACAGCCGCAACAGCAGCAACAACTTCAACAGCATGAAAGTCCTCGACTACAAGATTGTGCGAAGGGAAAAAGGAAGAAGGAGCGAAAGCATCCTACAATGCGTTCGCGGTTGGTGACAAGGAGTAACTATTGGGGTTTGCTTGAAATTCCAGTTCATAAAACAAGTAAATCTGGGTCGACAGCAGAAGATCGGGGTGAAACGTCCACCTGGTCCCGTCACATCCCAATTGATCTACGCCCAAATGGCGTCTGGTCAGGGCAAGACGCAAAAGCAACTACCAAAGACTGCTCCAGGGGGGTTAATAAAAAGGGAAATCAAAAAAAAAAATTGAAAAGAAATCTGGCGAAACTGAAAACACACGGCCGCGCACGCGAATCAGAAAGAAGCGAATGAGATGGGGAGAGAAAATGGGTAACACAACAAACTGCAAACGTCAGTTGCTGTGATTCCAGACCGCTCAGCTGGCGTGGGTCCTGGATAGAAATGAAACGTAGGGAATTCGTTCCTTGGGCCGGAACACAATGGGCGCCAGGTAATCTTTTACGGAAATAAAAGGTAAAACTACCAACTGCTAACGCAGAACATCCTAGCTCTATCTCAGATTAAGAGAGGTTAGGACACTGAAGTCGTTTCTCAAAAATCTCCAAAAATTGATCAAAGAGAACTACAGAATGACGGTTAATAGATCTAGCTAACACTGTCGAGGCTATAGGAGCGACTTTCCAGGAAGTATACAAGGTGAATGATAGCGTCCACAACTTCAACCTTCGAAATGATATGCAGGAATGGCGATCTGAGAACACTCATTTCATCGGGTTCATTGAAAAGAACATGGTAAACAATCCCATCGCCAATGACAGGCTTCACACCCCATTCATATCAAACGTAGAACCCCAAGCGATCTTTGTCTTATTGAGGAGTAAGAAATCCATGGGAATCGACGGAATTCTGAACATTATGCTCAGACACTTCCCTCTAGAAGCAATGCACATTATTCAACGCTTTGTTAAACAGGGTGGTGCAGGCCATTTACAAAGGGAGAAAATATATCTCCAATACGCCGAGTCTCCGGGGATCGGGGCGAGATATTAGTGATGTAAAACGGCAGCAAGAGAACTTTTGATGGCTTTACGAAGAGTGAAATCCCTCGTCGATCCCTCTTAATCCTGGCTAGTAGTAGCCTTTGTAAACAAGATGGCCATCTTATTTTTATTTTTTAATGTAGTTTAAAGCTAGTCGTAAACGTTCATATGTTGTAGGTGTGGTTGAGCTAAATATAAGGTAGGAAGTAAGACTGAAGCACAAAAAAACACTCGGCTAAAAAAAAGAAAAAATTATAAAAAAAGGAAAAACTCAAAAAAGAACGTAATTAAATACGTGTGTAGCATAAATAAGTTAAGTAGATTAAGATTTATTTTAAGGTAGTTAAAGGTAAAGTAAAAGTGTAAGTTTTATATAAAAAACAAAAAAAAAACGTTCCTACACAAAATTTTTCTTAAAACAAAACTTTCTTTATTCAAATTAAATTCAAATTAAATTCAAATTTATTTCAATTATTAAGTTAGGTTACATCGAAAAACATAAGTTAAGAATTAATTTTAGCTTAGAGCGCCCGCATAGGGACAGTAAGTTAGTCATAACATAGTTAATTTAGTTAAGCTAGTTTTAGTTCTAGCCTGTAAGATTTTCGGAATTAATTAATAAAATTGCGTTGTGGGTATGATCTAGCTGTGAATTCACATTAAAAACTAAAATAGACTAAGCTCTTTAATTTCTCAACGGCTACGATTATCTTTATTGGGTGGACCCTAAGAATTCAATTTTGGAGCCAACTCAGTCAATAATTTTATGGAAGTCGCTTTCCCCTGGGAACATGAAAAAACATTTTTGGCAAGATCCTGGTGACAGCTTATAAAACTTGACAAAATCTTTTTTTAGATAGGGTTTGTTTTATAAATACTCGACCTGAAATACATTTTGAATAATAGATTAAGCAGAAGATACAAAGTAATAACAAATAAAAATTTTCCTGCATTTTCCCTTCACAAAAAACTTCACCAACAACCAAATAACATTCGTTACTCTTTACTCGTTCACATGCCAAATCAACATATACTACGTTTATATGATCAAATTGAGAGATTGGATTGAGTTTCAACCCACGTTTTTGCTGTAACCGGATTGAAAGATTGAGTTGAAACCGAATCGTAAGAGGATTGGGTTTGACACTTCTCTCTTGTGAGGGGTCTTGTGTATGCCACAGTATATTCAATTGAGTGAGTGTGAAACATGAAAAATTTGTTCGCCTTTCTCTCTCTTTTTTCTCTCTCTGTCAAACTCAATTTCTCGATCCGCGTTTACATCCAAAATTTCAAGTCGATTCCAAAAAAGTTTGTGATTGGATCGAGTCAATCCTATTTCAATCCAATCTGCGTTTACATGGCACTCAACCCGAATTGAATCCTGATTCAATCCATCATATAAACGTAGTAATTATTCAGTAACGTATTGCTCGCTAGCAGATGTAATAATTTGACCACTGAATTGTGTATCATAAAACACATCAAAAATGCAAACAACTAGAGAGCCAACCAATTATTTTTAGTCGTCTCGGATTGATAGTTGATAGATATGTAACTGATTGTGTCTAATTTGCAGTAGCATGCAAGCCGACACCTTCCGGCTTTATTCCGGCACTATTTTACTTAGTGCCTGGCTACACTATCATTGGAATGAACGTCATGTCGACTGAGATGGGTAAATTTTACGTAGGTTAAAAAGAGATGGTTTGAGCACAAAGCAAATGCGCCGTGAATCAATTTCAGAAGATAAATCTCGGCGGAAGAATGAATGTTCTCTTCTCAAAACGTATTAATTCTGACATATTCTTTAATTTTTTTCCGACAAAACTTCTACTTCTCTGTGGAGGTAGAGGTAGGTTCCGTTTTCAAAGTGTTTCCCTCCATACATTTTCCTCATTTTTCGCTGATCGTCGGAGAGTCAACATCATGCGGAAGACGGTAAATAGAGTGAGAAGGAGTTTGAAGTGGTGCACATGCTGGTTTTGTTGTTATTGTTTGGACATATGATGCTAATGAGATGTGTGATTTCTTTTAATACGCAAAGCGAAGAATTCAATTGATTGTATGAATACTGTGTTGAGGATGTATGCATTTTTCTGTATGTTTGTTGCGGATATCTAAATATTTATTTTCTTGATACCACAGCCACGTATAACCGAGAAACAGGCACGTATGACCTCTGTTAACGAGATCCGATCTATTCATCCAAGAAAAGCATGCAATAAAATATTGGAAAAGCCGATAATTTTCCGGCTTACGCGTTCATTTCTTCACAGTGCGAATCCCTTTCTGACATTGGGCAGAATTGTCTTTGCAGTTTCTTTGTCTAACATGCAGTCCAATTTTTCGACGTTTTTGGATGAACATCTGATGGGTAGAGAAAAATTAACTGCGAACTATTGTCTGGAGAAGGGATTTTTGGTGATTGGAAGTGGTGGAGTTGAAGGAGACACGTTTTCGTTCGAGGGATGTTTTTTTTATGGTACACAGGCAACAAAATAAGCCAAAGAAAATTGATTTATTGGGTGATGTAAAGTATCGAACGGCGTTTGAAGTTTGTTCTAGACTTAGGAATGAAAAATTTGTTTTTATCTTAATTCTTGAAAATTTAAAAATGTATGCATACACCAATTTGTTCTTAATTTTCCAGTATATTGCCGTTTTCTTTAGCATTACGATGCAATTATGGCAGTTAATAAAACATTGTGTGACAAAAGTTAAATACGAGTAAAGTATGTATTTTTTATAGAGGCGAAGGAAAATATGACATAGAAAGATGTTTTATTACAATATGAATGAAATTGGCATAAGAAGAAGACTCTTTGACCGGACACTTCTATCCATTGAAATATTCTTTTTATAAAAATTTAAAATAACTCAAATTTTTAAAAAAATATTTGCTGAAAAAGATGTAACTTTAAGGAGGCTATACAACTTATTATATTCCGTTATCCCGACGACGTTTATCAGTGGCGGTATACAAAATTGGGCTCCAAGTTGCTTATCTTGCGGTTCTCTTTTCTTTTTTTCTTTTAGGGGCTCTCGACTTCGGGCGAAGAAGCGGCGTGTTTCTTACTAGGTCTTTTCTTAGAAACCCGATTCATTTCGCGTGCTAGCTCTTTGTCGGTGGGGTATTCCTGACAAGCTAACCGTGGTGGAGTACAATCGCGTTCTTTTTGCAAATATGTGGCCCTTAGACCCTTATTTTAATTTTTTAATATGTCTATCTCTTTCTTAGAATCTTGATAGAGAAGATCCATTTCGTTAAGATTGATTCGGAGTGCTTTATTTTCTTCCTCAAAGCTTTTATATTTCGCTGAGTCTTGATTTTCGCGCACTGGCGCTCCCGGTGGACTTCTTTTCCCGAGGTTATTCGATCTTGGTGGATTCGTTTTCTTCATTGGATTTTTTGTGTACACTGTTCACTCGGTATACGAAGGTTGGATTTTAGTCGCCTCTTACGACAGGCATGCCTATAATATATCGGGTATATTCTAAACCCTGCCCGAAGGGGGTAAATTGGAGTTGCAAGACCAAGTAAGATGCATAGTTATACAAAAGGGTATACATACATTCATATATACATATGTGCATATATAGAAAACTAAATCTATAAAAAATTCCATTGCACTTTCTGACTGTGGAATATACACCATTTCGGTTTACAATTCTTTTTTAGTAGTTAAGAGGCATCTAACAAAAAAAACAGGAAAAAAGCGAAACAGATGAAATGTGCCACTCGGCGACCGTTCAGATTTTTGAATTAGGTTTTTGTTCCTATAATATTAGAAAATTCTGCAGCCAACCTTTTTTTGCACAAAATTGTGAATTGTTTTCCCATTTTACTATAAGAAAACATCGTTGAAGAAGTTAGACTCCTTGGAAAGGTAATGAATAAATCCCCAATGTAGCCGATCAAAATTTTGAAATTCTTTTTCATTTTCGAGATATTAGTGTTTGAAAATTGATAAAATTTGTTAAACTAAACAATGATTTTCATGTACCAATTTCAATATTTTCAAACCAAATTGTCGGTAACATGTTAAAAGCACATTTTATGTATCTGATAAAGGAGAAAAATACAGCATTTATTCCACAGTTAATGATAACCTAGTTAACAAAAATTAAAAATAATCTATTCAAATTATAAAGCATAGGCGAACAATAAATAAAATACTAACCGCTCAGATGATTCTCGACATTTCACAAACTGACTGCCTACAATTCCAATCTACTAGTTCACAAAATTGCCTTACTTTTCTCGACCTTGTACTTGTGTTTTGATGTAAAGCAAAGGAAAACACTTCACATATTGAACAAATAATTATATGTTCTGATTGTATCAAATCGTAGATCACTTCACTGCAATTTATTTAGAATGTAATTATTTCAGTTATTGCATATAATCCATTCAAATTATAAAACATAGGCGAACAATAAATAAAATACTAAACGATCAGATGATTCTTGACATTTCACAAACTAACTTAAAAGGTAGGGAACATTTTTTTGCCGTCGAATGGAATCTATTCCACTACCTCAAAAAAACGACTTTACTTAGTCATTCACAGACCATTGTCGTACAAAGATGTGCTTGGGCTTTCCCAGTGATAAAATAGTGACTTTTAAGTTTCCAGAAAGTTAACAGTGGCAATCAGTCTAATAGCAAGTTCCAGTGATCCGTGGCTGCACGAACGCTGTAATATCAACAAGTGGCCAAACAAAAAGTACTTTTTTTATTTAATAAATAAACAAATGGAAACAGTTTTGTGTTACCAAAAAAATACACTGGCGGTATTTTGTATGCGGTATTCTAGTAGTTGCTTGTTTTTCAGGATGAACGGAATGTGTTCTTGAGACGACGATGAACTAATTTTACGATGAGGAAACAAATAAAAAAATTAAATGTTTAATAATTCAATGAATATATTTATTTCAGTAGAATTATTAATAAATTTCGTAATAGAAGAACAAGCAAAAGAAAATGGATTCACGAAATTAATTTAGAAAATAACGAAAAATTTTCCATATTTTATCTTCTTTTCCCGTATTTTTGTACTCCGGATGAGTTAAATCAAATAAAATAGGATGTATTTTTACCAACTCAATAAGTTTTTCAATACACATTTTGATATGCGGTACACGGCGGTCAACTGTGCTTGCTGCGGTACAAAATTGTATCGCTGCAATACCGCAATACCGATTGCGGTATACCCTTGCGAGTGTGTGCATCTATATTTACCGTAATAAGATTACGTACCGTTGTGCTGGTACTGCAACTACGTACTGCTCTTGTGTGTGAGCTCCTCAAATAAAGTTAAATAATAAACATTCCATAATAAAGGTGGATGAGCCTTTTGTGGTCGGATGGTATGTAATATCGTCATGTTGAACATTGTCGAGAAAGTCTGTGACAGCTTAAAGCACAAGCAGGCGAAAAAATCTATAGCGGGAGATGCGCACAAACAAACATCAGCCGACGAAAATATGACATCCACGTCGGGCTAGTCCGTTGTCGTCCCCACAGAAGAGGAGAAGGAAACTGAAGCCTAAACCTAACTTGTTAAAACGCCGTTCTCTATCACGTTCTGCAGTGAAGCTGTCTGCAGAAGCAAAGGGGGGACGTCAACGTCATCAACAAGGCAGCTTGAAACAACAGATGAGGAATAGAATTTCCCTACGTCTTCAATGTTGGGGAGGGTCGTTGCATGGGTAATAATAACACATATGGTATATTAGCGACCTCAGAATCAGAGAAGGAGGAGAACTGGAGAACTGCTGTAGCAAAAGGTCATGCTAATCAAGGCCAAACAAACGCCCAGAAGGCCAAAGCACAAGCAGCAGAAGCCCCAGCAGAAGGCGCAGCAGCCAAAAGAAAAACAGCTGCAGCAATCGACACAGAAGCGTCAGTCGAAACAACAGCAGAAACAGCCGCAACAGCAGCAACAACTTCAACAGCATGAAAGTCCTCGACTACAAGATTGTGCGAAGGGAAAAAGGAAGAAGGAGCGAAAGCATCCTACAATGCGTTCGCGGTTGGTGACAAGGAGTAACTATTGGGGTTTGCTTGAAATTCCAGTTCGTAAAACAAGTAAATCTGGGTCGACAGCAGAAGATCGGGGTGAAACGTCCACCTGGTCCCGTCACATCCCAATTGATCTACGCCCAAATGGCGTCTGGTCAGGGCAAGACGCAAAAGCAACTACCAAAGACTGCTCCAGGGGGGTTAATAAAAAGGGAAATCAAAAAAAAAAATTGAAAAGAAATCTGGCGAAACTGAAAACACACGGCCGCGCACGCGAATCAGAAAGAAGCGAATGAGATGGGGAGAGAAAATGGGTAACACAACAAACTGCAAACGTCAGTTGCTGTGATTCCAGACCGCTCAGCTGGCGTGGGTCCTGGATAGAAATGAAACGTAGGGAATTCGTTCCTTGGGCCGGAACACAATGGGCGCCAGGTAATCTTTTACGGAAATAAAAGGTAAAACTACCAACTGCTAACGCAGAACATCCTAGCTCTATCTCAGATTAAGAGAGGTTAGGACACTGAAGTCGTTTCTCAAAAATCTCCAAAAATTGATCAAAGAGAACTACAGAATGACGGTTAATAGATCCAGCTAACACTGTCGAGGCTATAGGAGCGACTTTCCAGGAAGTATACAAGGTGAATGATAGCGTCCACAACTTCAACCTTCGAAATGATATGCAGGAATGGCGATCTGAGAACACTCATTTCATCGGGTTCATTGAAAAGAACATGGCAAACAATCCCATCGCCAATGACAGGCTTCACACCCCATTCATATCAAACGTAGAACCCCAAGCGATCTTTGTCTTATTGAGGAGTAAGAAATCCATGGGAATCGACGGAATTCTGAACATTATGCTCAGACACTTCCCTCTAGAAGCAATGCACATTATTCAACGCTTTGTTAAACAGGGTGGTGCAGGCCATTTACAAAGGGAGAAAATATATCTCCAATACGCCGAGTCTCCGGGGATCGGGGCGAGATATTAGTGATGTAAAACGGCAGCAAGAGAACTTTTGATGGCTTTACGAAGAGTGAAATCCCTCGTCGATCCCTCTTAATCCTGGCTAGTAGTAGCCTTTGTAAACAAGATGGCCATCTTATTTTTATTTTTTAATGTAGTTTAAAGCTAGTCGTAAACGTTCATATGTTGTAGGTGTGGTTGAGCTAAATATAAGGTAGGAAGTAAGACTGAAGCACAAAAAAACACTCGGCTAAAAAAAAGAAAAAATTATAAAAAAAGGAAAAACTCAAAAAAGAACGTAATTAAATACGTGTGTAGCATAAGTAAGTTAAGTAGATTAAGATTTATTTTAAGGTAGTTAAAGGTAAAGTAAAAGTGTAAGTTTTATATAAAAAACAAAAAAAAAACGTTCCTACACAAAATTTTTCTTAAAACAAAACTTTCTTTATTCAAATTAAATTCAAATTAAATTCAAATTTATTTCAATTATTAAGTTAGGTTACATCGAAAAACATAAGTTAAGAATTAATTTTAGCTTAGAGCGCCCGCATAGGGACAGTAAGTTAGTCATAACATAGTTAATTTAGTTAAGCTAGTTTTAGTTCTAGCCTGTAAGATTTTCGGAATTAATTAATAAAATTGCGTTGTGGGTATGATCTAGCTGTGAATTCACATTAAAAACTAAAATAGACTAAGCTCTTTAATTTCTCAACGGCTACGATTATCTTTATTGGGTGGACCCTAAGAATTCAATTTTGGAGCCAACTCAGTCAATAATTTTATGGAAGTCGCTTTCCCCTGGGAACATGAAAAAACATTTTTGGCAAGATCCTGGTGACAGCTTATAAAACTTGACAAAATCTTTTTTTAGATAGGGTTTGTTTTATAAATACTCGACCTGAAATACATTTTGAATAATAGATTAAGCAGAAGATACAAAGTAATAACAAATAAAAATATTCCTGCATTTTCCCTTCACAAAAAACTTCACCAACAACCAAATAACATTCGTTACTCTTTACTCGTTCACATGCCAAATCAACATATACTACGTTTATATGATCAAATTGAGAGATTGGATTGAGTTTCAACCCACGTTTTTGCTGTAACCGGATTGAAAGATTGAGTTGAAACCGAATCGTAAGAGGATTGGGTTTGACACTTCTCTCTTGTGAGGGGTCTTGTGTATGCCAGAGTATATTCAATTGAGTGAGTGTGAAACATGAAAAATTTGTTCGCCTTTCTCTCTCTTTTTTCTCTCTCTGTCAAACTCAATTTCTCGATCCGCGTTTACATCCAAAATTTCAACTCGATTCCAAAAAAGTTTGTGATTGGATCGAGTCAATCCTATTTCAATCCAATCTGCGTTTACATGGCACTCAACCCGAATTGAATCCTGATTCAATCCAACATATAAACGTAGTAATTATTCAGTAACGTATTGCTCGCTAGCAGATGTAATAATTTGACCACTGAATTGTGTATCATAATACACCCAAAATGCAAACAACTAGAGAGCCAACCAATTATTTTTAGTCGTCTCGGATTGATAGTTGATAGATATGTAACTGATTGTGTCTAATTTGCAATAGCATGAAAGCCGACACCTTCCGGCTTTATTCCGGCACTATTTTACTTAGTGCCTGGCTACACTATCATTGGAATGAACGTCATGTCGACTGAGATGGGTAAATTTTACGTAGGTTAAAAAGAGATGGCTTGAGCACAAAGCAAATGCGCCGTGAATCAATTTCAGAAACGTATTAATTCTGACATATTCTTTAATTTTTTTCCGACAAAACTTCTACTTCTCTGTGGAGGTAGAGGTAGGTTCCGTTTTCAAAGTGTTTCCCTCCATACATTTTCCTCATTTTTCGCTGATCGTCGGAGAGTCAACATCATGCGGAAGACGGTAAATAGAGTGAGAAGGAGTTTGAAGTGGTGCACATGCTGGTTTTGTTGTTATTGTTTGGACATATGATGCTAATGAGATGTGTGATTTCTTTTAATACGCAAAACGAAGAATTCAATTGATTGTATGAATACTGTGTTGAGGATGTATGCATTTATCTGTATGTTTGTTGCGGATATCTAAATATTTATTTTCTTGATACCACAGCCACGTATAACCGAGAAACAGGCACGTATGACCTCTGCTAACGAGATCCGATCTATTCATCCAAGAAAAGCATGCAATAAAATATTGGAAAAGCCGATCATTTTCCGGCTTACGCGTTCATTTCTTCACAGTGCGAATCCCTTTCTGACATTGGGCAGAATTGTCTTTGCAGTTTCTTTGTCTAACATGCAGTCCAATTTTTCGACGTTTTTGGATGAACATCTGATGGGTAGAGAAAAATTAACTGCGAACTATTGTCTGGAGAAGGGATTTTTGGTGATTGGAAGTGGTGGAGTTGAAGGAGACACGTTTTCGTTCGAGGGATGTTTTTTTTATGGTACACAGGCAACAAAATAAGCCAAAGAAAATTGATTTATTGGGTGATGTAAAGTATCGAACGGCGTTTGAAGTTTGTTCTAGACTTGTTGCGCAAGATTTCTTTTAATATGAAATGATAGGTACAGTTCGTATCCTATCACTTGTCAATTTTTAAGGTGCGTAGAAAAAGGAATGAAAAATTTGTTTTTATCTTAATTCTTGAAAATTTAAAAATGTATGCATACACCAATTTGTTCTTAATTTTCCAGTATATTGCCGTTTTCTTTAGCATTAGGATGCAATTATGGCAGTTAATAAAACATTGTGTGACAAAAGTTAAATACGAGTAAAGTATGTATTTTTTATAGAGGCGAAGGAAAATATAACATAGAAAGATGTTTTATTACAATATGAATGAAATTGGCATAAGAAGAAGACTCTTTGACCGGACACTTCTATCCATTGAAATATTCTTTTTATAAAAATTTAAAATAACTCAAATTTTTAAAAAAAATTTTGCTGAAATCTTTAAAAGGATCGTAAAATAGTAGTTTAAAGTATAAATAGGTAATAATTTTAATTGCTAATTTTTTGAATATTTAACAGCGCTCCGATATCTCTATAATTTCATAGATTACTTTACTTTACTTTGTCCAAACCGGAAATAAGCTTATTGTCTAATTAAATTTCAATGACAAAGTTTAACAAAGGTGGGTTATAATCTATATCTTAATTCTGGGTTTAAATTAAACAGTGGTAATTTTAAAATAAAAATTTTTTTTAAATTTTGTCCGGCTTCTTAAAATTTCACCGCACACCACTGCAAAGTTGAGATTAAAAATACGAATTATGCATTTCCAAACCAAACTAAAACCAAAGTTGTTCATAAGCAGACTAAATGAAAATATGATGATTTGACTAGCGCCTAGCAGCAGACTGAATGGCATGTGTAATAAAGTATACGACTGGGTCGTAAGTCTTGCTCCTTAATGGTCAAGTTTGGTTATAGTGCGTAAAATGAGCGTGCTATTCTCCATATTTGATGCAGTTATTATAATATTGTACTGATGGTATCTGGGAGATTTAATTTTTGTTTCTTAAAAACACATATACACATGTATATAAATTTTTCCTTAACAATGCAAACCATTACATTGGAAATTCTGTACCGCGAGATAATTCAGCTAAAGCAAATAAACACCGAGGTGCTTGCTAAAATTAAATCTCTTGAAGAGTGTAATGCTTCTCTAAATAAGAGAGTCGATTTGTTGGAGATGAAGCTTAATATAGTGAAGCAGAGGGAGAAAAAGTGTGCAGTTGACATAATTGGCATTTCCGATGTAAACAATGCTTACTTGAAAGAGAGAGTGAACGCATTACTAACAACTGTTACTGGTGAAGAGATCAATGCTAGCGAAATTGACTCGTGCTACATTAAGAGTGTAGAAGATAATAGAGAGAACAAAAATAATGCTTCTAGCATCGTATGCGTAAGGTTCTCAACACTCTTAGGGAAGAAAGCTGTAATGAAGAAAATGCGAGAGAACCGAAATAAGATTTCTGATAAGATTTTTGGCGCTCAATATAACAACAACAACAATGGTAGTGGCAGCAGCAACAACATCAGCAGCAGCAAGATCTACATCAATGATTGTCTCACTGGCTATACAAGGTCTTTGTTAAAAATGGCAAATGAACTTAAACACAACAACAAATGTAAATTTGTCTGGATTCTAGATTCATCTGTACACATAAGGAAAAGGGAAGGCGACAGAGTAATTAAAATTAATTCTTTTGATGATATTTCTAACTTGAACTTTGATTAATATTTCTTTTTTGTTTAAATAATGTATGATTTTAGTTCAAATTATAATTCAATTATAGATCCTCAAAATTCTTTTAGATGTTTGTGCATAGACCATCCAAGTAATTAGCAATCTTCAGGTTTTTCCGTCATTCACCAAAATATTCGCAGTATGAGAACTAATTTTAATACTTTTTTCACTCACCTTGCACCTATGGATCATTTACCAGATCTAATTTTTCTATCTAAAATTTGGATTTTTGAAGAAGAGAAGTTTGACTTTGACATCATTCCCAATTTTACATTTGATGCAACTTGTAATGATTCGTATGCAGCTGGCGGTGTTGCAGTATTTTATAGAAGTAACATATTAGGATGTAAAATTCATAAATTTAACCTGGATAGTGCTGATATTATTAGCGTTAATTGCGAAATCTCTGGTGTTCACTACTGTTTTATCTGTATCTACAGATTACATAAGTGTCGAATTAAAGCGTTCTTAGATGAATTTTCGGGTTTTTTGGAGTTTCAAAAATTCAAAAATATAATACTGTTGGGTGATTTTAATATCAACATCATGTGATCACCGGATGCTGATAATTTTCTCTCGGTACTATCTTCGTTTGGTTTTGAATCTTTGATTAATCAGCCCACTAGATTCAATGTTTGGACCATATCTTTATAAGAACTCACAGAAACAATTGTGTAGAGTATAAAACAATGACCTACCATAGTTTGACAGGTATTCAACTAAATTGTAGAGTTTCTAGAATAAGACAATCTGTAGATAAAGAATTTAGAAAAACTGATTTTGTTGCTTTAAGATCAAATTTAAATTTGGAATTTTGGGATGATGTTTATACTGCAGTTGATCCATCTGTTGCTTTTGATTTATTTCTCAATAAGTTACAATCTTATGTGTCGAATTGTCAAAGTATACTTAAAAAAAATAACAAACTTAAATGTCTTAAGCAATGGATGACTATCCCATTATTAAGAAAACCCAAGAAGAAAAGGCAACTTTATTCACTTGTCAATAAACATCCTAATAATGATAGACAAAAAAAGTATTACGATAAGATATGTCGTGAGCTCAAATCTGAAATACCACTTTATAGAAATACTAACTTTAGAAATAAATTAGCTGAAAATGTTAGTAAACCTAAAAAGGAATGGCAGGTTATAAATGAAATTCTAAACAAAAATAAACCGATTCCAGATATTGTTATCAACAATAATAGTTCAACTGCATCCGAACCCTTAGAAGTTGCTAATTTATTCAATAATTTTTTTTCTAACATTTGTCATGATATTTTAAATTGTGATAATTCTGCATTTCAATGTGATAGTAGTGTAATGCAAACAAATCTTCAATCAGAAAACTTTTTCTTTGAACAGTTTACTTCACTTGAAGTTCATAAAATTATATCATCACTTAAAACATCCAATTCCTCGTCCTTGGATAACATCTCAAGTTTCCTATTGAAACAAATTTCTTTTCAAATTTCTGATGTTTTATGCTTTATATTTAATTTTTGTGTGCAAGAAAGTGTTTTTCCAGACTCTTTGCAAACAGCGCTAGTAATCCCACTTCACAAAAGGGTGATACTACGATATTAAATAATTATCGTCCTATTTCCCTTCTTTCAATTTTCTCAAAAGTTTTTGAACGAGGTATAAAATCTAGAGTATTATCCTTTTTAGATAGAACTCATTTCTTTAATGATTCTCAATTTGGCTTAAGATTCGGTAGATCTACTGAAAGCGCATTGTTAAAACTAACTGGAGAATTATATAATAGTCTGGAAACTTCTCAAATTCCTGCTACTTTATTTATTGACATCACTAAGGCGTTTGATATGGTGAACCATACTGTGTTATTAAATAAACTATTTAAAGTTTCAAGGGCTTTATTTATGACTGGTTTGCTTCTTATTTAAGAAATCGCAAGCAAGTAGTAAGAATTAGTAATGTTCTAAGCTCACAAATTTATATAAATATAGGTGTTCCACAAGGTTCTGTATTGGGCCCAATCCTATTTTTAATATATATTAACTCATTACTCATCCAACCTTTTAAGGGTAAAATTACAGCATTTGCTGATGATACGGCTCTTCCTATTCCAATAAAAGCTATCTTGACTTATTTTCTGATGTTAATAATGATTTAGACATACTACGGCGTTGGTTCGAGCAACATAAATTGGTTATTAGTAACAAAACGAAGTTCATGGTTTACAATATCAAAGGCACAATATGTGATGATTTACCAAGTTGCTTGCGATTTTGTTTGGAAGATACTCTTACACGTGATCATATAACATTTAAGGAAAATGTAAGTTGTAGTGAAAATTGCTTTAAAATTGAACGTGTCGACAATTTTAAATACCTAGGTATTATTTTAGACCAAAAGCTTAATTGGAAGGATCACATATTCTACTTAAAGCAATATCTGAAAAGGATTGTTAGGCAACTCTATCATGTCAGTCTTTACTGTCATCTATCTATTTTAAAGTTAGTTTATAATGGTTTATTAAAATCAAAGTTTCAGTATGGCATTTCTTGTTGGGGAGGCGCATATTTTAATAAAATAGAACCTTTATTAATTAAACAAAAGCATGCTATTAGAATTATGTGTAAAGTTAATCGCAGAACACCCAGTTTTGAATTGTTCAAAGATCTCGAATCTTCCTCTAAGACATCTTTATTGTTACAAAGTTTTAAAAATATTTTTTGAAAATTCCGGTTTCTATGATTCTATGATAGACTTCACGAAAATTATAATTTACGAGTCAACACCAGAAACTTTGTAACTGTACCAGTAATCCACAAATCACATTATTCACGTTTTTATTATGTTACAGCTCCTCGTTTGTTTAATTCACTTCCCGAAAACCTTAGGTGTGAGAGAGTGAAAACAGTTTTTTTAAATGATATGAAAAAATGGCTTTTCTCATTCAACCATTCGCGAATAGATAATTTACTACTTCCGCTCATGTAATTAAATAATATTTCATATTGTATAATATTTCAATTTCCAGAATTAGATTTCCAATGTTTGTTTTTTTTCCTCCATCAATAGTTTTTTTTTTTAATCTTATCTTTATTTGTTAGGTACATTCGGCTCTTGTCATTTCGTCAATAGATTGTACTATGCTATTCTGTATTCTGTATTCTGTATTGATAATTGTAAATTGTTTTATTTAAGTTTTTTGTAATGAAATAAAGAATTAAATTAAATTAAATTAACTTAAAAAATTAAATATTTATACAAATGAAACAAAAAAATATTTATTCCAACTCAGGGCGAAGCAAGTGACAAACAAAAAACAATGGGAACTTCTCGTGGGATATATGGAAGCGAATCACGATATCGCAAAAGGAATTTGTGGTAAAACCCAAGCGTCGGAGTCATTAAACCATAATTCAATTGAACTCATATTTTTTAAATTGCCTTTTCAACCACGAAATAAATTCACAAATAAGAGTCAAACAACTGTCAAAGTATGTGTGTTATATTCACAATAGTCACTTTTTTATTCATAATAGTACATTTCTCTATCGATTGAGATACACAATACCAAACTCAAAATCTATCGACGTAATCGACCATGGTCGTGGCGATTGCTGATCGACACTCACAATAGGGGCCATAATCATTTCAACCGTTTTCGAAAAAATCCATTTTTATTGAAATCGGCCTTAAATAAAGACTTCAGATATAAAGTTTGAAGGGAATACGTCCAGCCGTTTTGTCTGCAGTCGACCATACAGACAGACAGACAGATGGAATTGGCGGACCCACTTTTTCTACATATATCAGGAAACTAATACTATAACATATGTATGTATGTAGATACATATATAGTATATACTAAACGTCCAGATTTACACGTTTTTGAAAGGAAGAAATGTTTACTCCCCAGAAAAAAAGGATTTGTATTTTTTCTTATTTATTTCAAACACACTGAACTTATGTTTCATAATTTGCAAATTGAGTTCATTTCAGGAGAAAAATTGACAACAAAGAATAAAGGGAAATAATATTCAGGCAATATGAAAAAGCTCAGTAAACATGTAATTGAAGGAACAATTTTTTTTTTTGAGAAGTGGACTCGTTCTGTGAAATTGTTTTGAATATGAAAAAAAAAAACAGAAAAATAATATTAATGACTCTTGACTGAGATGGATGCGAGAATGGAAATACAGCTAAAAAGTTTCAGCTCCAGGACACCAAAAGAAGCTGCGGAGAGCATAAGTAAATCCGTCTGTCAGTAATGAACAGCTCGGCGCTCTCTTCAAATTATTGATCTCCCGAACCTCTTTAAAAATACAAAGTTAAGACGAAGATGAAACATAGTGGGAAATCAATATTTGTCTACTTTTCTTTGCTTTGAATACACTTATGAAAATGTATGGCATAATGGATGAAACCAATTATTTAAATATCTACAAACCAAAATTGTGAAGGAATAAAGAATTTAACACAATTCTTCGGTCATCTTAAAGCCCCAATCTTGATACAAATGAGAATCTCTGCTTGATTGTGAAGCGACGGTTGAGCCAGTATAAAAACTCCCTCAGTAATATTAATTAAGCTATCGAATCAGATACAAATGGAGCCAAATTCCAACAAATTAGTTAAGAGTGTACCGAAACGTTGTTCTGAAGTTATAAAAAATAGAGAATTTAGGACGAAATATTGAGTTCAGGGGTTTTATTTTGTATTCCGTTTCTATAGCAAATGTATTCGAAAATCGGAAATTGGCATTTTCTATTTCTATAGAAACAAAAGTAATACCAACTTTTCTTAGGAATACATCTCCTTTTGCGGATATTCATGCGAAAGGTTTAAACACAAAACATGTACAATTAAAAATCTTGGTGCAATTCGTGAAGATGCACAGATCTAGTCAAGGGATTTTGGCTCTGTTCCATGTTTGGTAAAGATTCATAAATCTATCCTGACCAATTTGGTGCTGCTATTCTCCTTGTCCTAAAAACTTGGCTGCGAATTTTATTATTCCTGGTACTGTGGATCGTCTTCTGCCAATCGGAATCAGAGAATTGCTTCCAAAGTGTACATAGGCTTCCTTAGGTAGCCGAAAATTTTTCACAAAACTATAATATAGTAAGTGAAAAATACGCTTAAATAATATGTAATTCAAATGCCTCGCCTCTTATAACACAGTTCCATAATGTTAGAATGATATCTAAGTCTCCTCAGTTCGATGTTTTCCAGTCGTTCTCTGTTCGTCGTTACTCACTCAAAACATTGAATTGAATTATTTATTATTAATTGAAGTGAATTTTGTTATTTGTTTTGACAACCTGAGTTTCGGAAATGTTTGGTTTAGTATTCACTTTAGAAAGGAATACAAAATAAAGCCCCAGTACTCTTTTTTTTAAAACGTGCAGAACTGGACGAATGCATGAATTTACCTTTTTTATTTTTTTCAGTGTAATATATTTTTTTTCTTTTTTTTCATCAAAACATGTTTTTAAGTAATTACGCAATATTGCTGTACATACATACATTATATCTATTAACATCTTAATTTTTTAAATTTCTTAAAACATTCGATCAGTTTTGCTCGCCCTTGTAGGTGCAAGTAATAATATCTGCCTCATGATGTTAACCGTGTTGCCGACATTAATGTAATATAGTGTGCGTAAAATATCGCTTGGCCAAATAAGTGTTAGAAAATAGACGAGTTTGTGTCCTAACTTGGAGGTTTATTTCTCCACTGGTAATTTTTTTATCCATGTTGAGACATGAAGGAAAAAAAATTGTCTTTCGATAACTTTGACTACACACATACATATGTATGTACATATATATATATATGTGTTACAAACTAAGTTCATTAAACTTTTATTTTAGGTTTATTTACTAATTACTAAATCTAACCGAAGTACATTTAATAAAAATTACACATCTACATATTTACATTTCAATTACTAATTGGATCTCATATTTTATTTGTATAAACAATGTATGTATAAGATACGCAGGGATGTCGTCAGTCAGAATCATTAAAAGCTTTTTTCCTTTTCTTAGACTGTGCACTTTTGGGTTTTAGCCACTCCTCCTGAAAAAAATTAAAAATCCATTTTATTTTGTTAAATGTAAATATTCAAACTATGTATATAAATGTATAATATATGCAATTAATTGTTCATTTTTGAACCTCTGCATGCATACACACATATGTATGTATGTATGTATATTGAAGGAAAATACCCAGACATAATTTCGGATTTAGACGTAAAACTCAACTAAGTACGTATACGACAAATACACCATATTATAACTAATCTTAAAAGAAATATGTCCAGTTTTTTGCAATGGACTCTTTCTTCATAGATGTATCCAAGCCATTCTTCCACCGGACTTTTCATGAATACTCATCTCTTTCAAAACTGAAGCCGGAGTTCTACATATAAAGAAGCGTGTATTAGCGTGTATATTATGCATAGTAGACATTCCAACTCCCAGATAAAATAATACAATGACAGCCATTTGTGCTCGCGATGCAAAAAATTATTTTAAAAAAAGTGGTATACAGACAAACAAAGAAAAAAAGACACCGAGTAATATGTATGAAAAGAAAAATCGTTAGCCCGCCAATTGTTAAATTAAACAACCAAACAGTGTCTTCAGTTAATCAAACCAAATACTTAGGAATGTAAATAAATACCTAAAACTGACATAGAAGGAAAACATAATTAATAAGAGAAACTAAATTCAAGACAAAGTGAATTATATACATACATATATACATAAGGCTGCGGTTCCGCTGCCAGCGAATGTAAGCGAATATCACTCGCACAAATTCGCAAAGTTCGCTAAAATCATTCAAAAGTACGCACTTTCTATGTTGTGGTTCGAGTGGACATAATTTACCCGCGCGAACTTGTCGAATCTAAGCGAGTAAAATGTTCGATAGTTTCATTTCTATTTTACTCGCGCGAGCAAAGCGAAGTCAAGATATTTTTTTAAGTAGGATCTGTGCTTACTGCTAGTTGTGTACTGATTTTTGGATTCGGAAAAAATTAATCTATGAAGTTAGAAATCGAGCACCGTTATGGGACGTGAACAGAAAAGACTTTTGCAAAAATACGAAACTGTGAGATGAAATAAGTAGCTGACGTGGGCTCTATACTTGTCAAAATATAGTGAAATGTATCTGGAGTCATTCTATATTATTCAAAAAAAAATGGTACATCTTTGATCAACGAATTGTGTAGATTGTAAAATTCTTCACATTCCAGTCTTTTCTTAAAAATAAGATTTGATTTGCAATGCTTTTAACGTATTTGTACTTCAAGAAGCTATTTTCAAACTATTGCTCTTCACAAAGGGATAATGACATGATAAAACTTTCCAAATCACAACACTTCAAAACGCGACTACTTAGCAGTAAACTCGATTGCACCAGGACTACTCCGTTCGCACGAATGTGCGCCAGTTTATTCGCTTGCATTCGCTTGCACTGGAACCACAGCCTACAGGTCCTTTTGCAAAACAAAAAAAAAAATTCAACTTTATCGGGTATCTTTATTATCAAACAAAAGAACCATTCTGAACATTTATTTTTATTTGCACCTATACCTATAGGGCAAGTGTTGAATTCGTGAAAAAAATCAAACTCGAGATTTTAATCCAACTTGACATTACTATGATCGAGAAGTCTGTCTGTCTGTCTGTCTGTACATGCAACTGCAGCCTAAACGGCTGGACGAATTTGCTTCAAACTTCATATCTATGGTCTGTGGGATAATCCCTAGAGGTGAAATTGGAATTTGCATTCTAACCTCAAAATTAAGGGTAGTTTACTTAACGCCGATTTCAGTTAAAATGGATTTTCTTGAAAACGGCTCTTTATGGTATGAGGTAGCATACCACGTTTTTCACGAAAAATTCGGATAACGGTAATATTAAAAATCAGCTGTTTCTCGAGTATTTGTTCGGCGATTGGGCTAAAAATTAATATTTCTAGATAATAAGACAAATACAAAATAATGGCGTACCAAATTTTGGAATTGCCACGCCCACTTTTATAAAATTTATTTTTTTTCAAAATTCTTACTAGAAATTGAGAAAAAATTATTTAAGCAAAGTAATAGGCCTTCAAATTCTGTAATTCACTCAAACAACCTTTCTGGCCACCCCACTTTTTAAATGCGTTTTTTTTAAAAGAAAACATTGTGTAAACTCCTACAATGTTATGACTATTATTCCAAACGCGAAATGCCACGTCTACTTTACTGGGAAAAGCAAGACTTGGACTTCAATCCTGATAAAACTTTACACTTATTACATTAGTAATAAGCAAGTACGTACGACCCAGTTGTGCACTTTATTTGAAGATCATTTCATTCAAATGTAACCAATAATAAGTGTTTAAATTTTTTCTTGGAAGTTTTCCATATTAACTCGTACATCTAAAATATTTTAAATCTTAAAAGAAAGAAAATATAAATCTTAAGAATTTGTTATTTGTTAATTTTTTTTAGACTTATAAAGTTCAACTTACGCAACAATTGAAGCCTGCTGACCATTCACAACGCCGTAGATACGCTTCTTGGGTGTTGGAACAACAGACAATAAACACCGATTTTTCAAACAACATTTTCTTCAGTGATGAGGCACATTTCTCACTCGGTGGGTATGAAAACAAACAAAATTGGCGCATATGGAGCTCAGGCTATTAAAGATCATGACTTGGACGATATGTGGTTCCAACAAGACGGCGCAACAAGGCACACAACACGACCAATTATGGTTTTATTGCGTGAAAAGTTTCCTGGTCGAGTAATTTCACATTTTGGCGACGAATTGGCCACCAAGATCATGAGATTTGACATCGTTCGATTTTTTTCTGAGGGGCTAGGCAAAAGGCCGTGTTTACGCGAATAATCGCCGAACTCTAGGCGCATTAAAAACTAACATTACTCAAGTTATGGCCGAGATACCTCCCAAAATGTGCGGAAAAGTGGTTAAAAATTACCTCAAAAGAATCGCATGTAGCGAATCTTCCCGAGGCGGCCATTTGAATGATGTATCGCTTTCCATTGGTTTCATCTAAGAATGAACTCCTTTTCATTCCCGTTGAATCATGCGAAACACATCCTACTGAATTTCATGTGAACACAATTCGCTTAATAATTTCGTCATATTTTTATTATTAATTTATCAATTATTGTTCATCTATTTTGTTTCTTGTAAATTTTTTTTATCTGGAGTACACTTTGAAATTAAATTGGAAACGCTAATATCACTCCACATGATCGAGAGTACTTTATCGGATGCGGGCAACATTAATAGAATTTTCTTTATCATAGTCGTTATCAAAAAAAAAGACTAAACTGCTTTCCATTTTAGTATTTTATTTAATATTCAAATTATAACTGACCACTTATTTTTAATTTTCTTCCGTTTACATTAAAATCTCTGCATATACATATTTACAATTTCTGTACTTTAAGTTGACTGCTTTAGCTCAACTGAATACAGTTCCTTAATTCCATAATTCGGTTGTATTGAATTCGAGAGTATGGAAGACAAGTGAACTAAGTTGAGTTGTGAATCATAATAGAGTTTAAATAAAGTTTAAAGAACAACCTCCACAAACACGACGACAGACAAAAACTTCTGCCTAATTAACTGTGCATGAGCTAGAATTGAGGATATAAAAAAAAAATAGGCCGACAGGTACAATAATTCTGAAAGTGTACCAGAGTAGCAAATGTCGTCCCAGTCATATATAAAAAGAGTCTTAAAGTTAGTATGACTGATACGAATGCAATGTCTTCTAATGCAAATTCGTTTTCGCTTTTTCTTTGGTTTCTTTCTTCGATTGGGCAGCATACTATTTTACTGCAAGCGAAGTATGTGTGTGTGCTTTCCGGTCTGGACTTCCAACGAAAAATAAGTAAGTAACTGTTCACGATATCTCGCCACTTTGCGCCCATAGATAAAAAAAACCAATCTACGCGTTAGTAGTTTTTATTTGCACCTACATACATATACATATGTACCTACATATAAGGCAAGTATTGTTTAAGTGAAAAAAATCTAACTCGAAATTTTAATCAAACTTGACATTACTATGATGGAGAAGTCCAAAGAAGTGGGTCCGGCAATTCCGTCTGCCTGTCTGTCTGTATGAGCGCGACTGCAGCCTGAACGGCTGGACGGATTTCCTTCAAACGTCATATTTGCTACGGTTCACACCTCGAGACGAAATCGGAATATTCATTCTAACCTCAAAATTAAGGGTAGTTTACTTAAGGCCCAAATTTGATGTTTGTGCATATGCTATGAGGTGGCATACCCCGTTTTTGGCGAAAAATTCGAAAAACGGTAATATTGAGAATCAGCTGTTTCTCGGGTATTTGTTATTCAAATCATGACTCTGGCGCATAAATCAGGCTGAATTTGACCGATGCCATGGGTTATGTTGGCTTTGAGGGCCGCTGTGGTTTGTTTCTTATTCGCATAGACCTGCGACTTAATAAAACTCCACAGATCTTGGTGGCCAGTTCACATCACCTCCACGTGAGATGGCCATGCCTTCGAATCGCTCGTGCAGAATTTCCAGTGTGGCGTGAGCTGTGTGGCACGTAGCGCCATCCTGTTAAAACCGCATGTTGTTGGTGTCTATATGATCTAATTCAGGCCAAAAGAAGTTGGTAATCATCGGCCTATAGCGCTCACGGTTGACGTTGATGGCCTGGCCAACTTTGTTCTCAAAGAAATATCTACCGATGACGCCGCCAGCCCAAAATCCTCACCAGACGGTGACTTTTTCGGGATGCATTGGACGCTCTTTGATTTCATGTGGATTGGTATCGCCCCAAATTCGACAATTTTGTTTGTTGACGTAACCATTCATCCAGAAATGGGCCTCATCGGTGAAGATGATGTTTCTATGAAAATTTGGGAAAGTTTCCAACTGCTCCAGAGTCCATCCAGCGAACACACGTCGTTGTCTATGGTTGTTTACCTTCAGCTCCTGGGTCAGTAGAATTTTTTATACGGGTGCAGGCCCAAATCACGACGCAAAATTCGTCAAGTTGTAGTCTGCGAAAAGCCAAGTTCTTGTGAGCGACACTAAATCGACTGCCTCGGATTCTCCTGCACACTGTCACGGACAGGGGCGATGTTTTCAGCAGATCTTGCGTGTCGTCGACGTACGGGTGTTGGTTGACCATTTAATGAACCAGTGAACTCAAATTTATCCACCACACTGCGAATAGTCCATTCGAAATGAACGATGTGAGCGGAAGGTTGCCCGAACAGAACACCAATTTTGATAAAACAATTTCATTATTTGCACGTGTTGTTGAACGCGATATCCCAACATAGTGATTTGGCAAAACAGACTGAATAAATGACAGTCAATTTGACAGATGTAGCTTCAACAATATGGGCGCTATCAACTGTCAAAATTCGGAGGTCCCGTTACTACTAGAAAATGTTTTGGTATACGGTTTTTGGCTTATATAGACCTGTTGCGCCAAAAATTTGTTTCTTACGTTTCTGTTTCAATGGTGAGTTCCATATCATGCTTTATGAAGCGCAAAAAGCTGTCCTTGCTAGTATCCATCTCCCAAGACATGATTTTCTGTTTCCCCAGCGGATTTCGACGAATTCGATTCTGCACTCCTTCGCGTTATTTTCAGTGGCCGCAACATCCAAAAGATTTTGCTTTTTTCGTAGCCGCATCTTTGCCCGTTCCGTGTCGTGTAAAGAATATAAGACGCACAACACGAATGGTTATGAGAAGCTAGGCCCTGGGTCACATCGACCTGTTGCACACAAATAAAAAGCATTTTAGCATATATATATATATATATGTATCTTTGCTGGCCAATTACCACAATAACCATTCCATGATTGCAAACAAATGACGTAAAATGCTTTTTACGAGGGAATTTAATATGGAAGACTATATTTGGTCAGAATTGGATGAACTTGACTACAGTGAAATAAGGCTTGTACAAGATGGTGCCACACGTCAAACAATTGAGCCATTAAAAGGGAATGACCACCTCACTCATGTGGCTTAAAGCCGTTGGTCAGAGGGTACTCTAAGTCGTTGGTCTATTCAAACAGGGCAACAACGTAAGAAGAGATCAATACCGAAACAATATCGAAAGGGAAATTGGAAAGGTTCCTGTCGATATACTTTTGTGGACGAGTGTTGGTAAATTGGGTGTATTCTCACTCCATTTCAAGTTATAGGATGGGATGCTTTGTTCACTACGCAATTCAGTTTGCATTTGGTTGTGACTCGTGGCATGTATAAGAGTATCTTCGCTTTTTTTTTTGGTTTTGTCAAAAGAAAAAAAAAAAACTTATTGAGGCAGTGGAGAAAGAAGGTGAACCTTCTAAAAAAGATGTCACGAAACAATTTGGAATTCATCCATCTACACTTTCCAACATTTTGAAGAAGAAAAATCTGATCGTCGGATGTAAGGAAGGTAAATGTAGGAAAACGTGCCGGGAAGGTCACTATTCTAGAGGAATGTCTTGGTGAGACTGGAGGACAAAACATACCAGTAGTAGGATTAATGCTGAAAGAGAAAACTAAGCCGTTTCGAACCTCGATAGGCGTTTAAGGATTTTTTTGAAACGTCGTGGGCGCCGTGGCTCAGTGGTTAGTGCGTTCGATTATCTAGCAAGGGGTTCGAGATCGAATCGCAGTCGGGAAACACATAAAAGTTTTTCACGGCCGGACATTTCGCGAGCGTCTGACAAACATCCGAGAGTAAAAGTGTCCTGAGAAAGCTTCTCAAATAACAGTAGTGCCCTTTGGACACGGCATTAAACAGTAGGCCCCTTCCATTCGTGTAAAAAATACAACACGCAGAACACGAATGGTTGTGAGAAGCTAGGCCCTGGATCCCATCGACCTGTAGCGCCAAGTATTTATTTTTTTAAGGCTTTGTTTTCAAAAAGATTTGTGGAGAAAGTGCCAGCGTAGAAGTGGAACGATGGACTACACCGTTTGCTATCACTATCAACATTATCAACCATGTAATATTTTCGACACGAATGAGATCGGTCTTTTTTTTTAATTTCTCCCTGACCGAAAATTGTCTTTAAAGATGGAAAATGCCACTGTGGCAATTCAGCAAACAATAAATAATTGTTGTATTATTTGAAAATATGTCATCGTCTTTCTTAACTACATGAAATTAAATTGATCAATCTAAATAATTTTCAAGTGCGGATCACATTCGCATTCGAAGCACGATTGAACTCACCTCGCTAGAATCTTCGTCACTAGTGTACATAGTCTTGATAGGATCTGATGTTTTTTTCGCAATATTTCCAGAATTGTTGGAATCTTTTTTATTTGTTGGAGGTTTACGACCTCTTCCACTTCCACCACGTCGTCCCACTGCGGTATTATCTTCTTCTGCAGCCAAGGCAAATAAATCACAATATTGTTTCTAGAAATAAAGAGGTTAACTGACATAAATATCAACAGCGTATGTAGCTTTACTTTAGTGGTTTCACTACTGTGACTAAATGCTTGCTGAAGTGCTCGTTGCATTGTGTCATGTACGTACAGTCCCGTTCCCGTTCCATGACGACAACTCCTTCGGTAGTGTTCCAAATGGCTTAATATCTGAGATACAATAATATGTTAGAACATGAAATATAAAGGCAAATGACAATTAAGAAAATGAGGTCCGAAAAACCTACATATGCTTAAACGTTATTTGCAAAATATTATCAAAATAAGATTTTTATTTTATACGCGCTGCATGGCCATATATGATCTATGTGTGAATTGTAATTTCAATACCTAAATATTTGGTCTTTTTATTTTTTCTTCGATTCCAAGTAAAATACTCAAGTTATGAAAAAGATAACATTTGTACTGCATTTTTTTTCAAAAACCCAGATATGAAGTTGGATCCTTTAAGCTCGGTGGCATACGGACGGATATCAATCAGTCGATTTCGAATACATGGTGATTTCGGATTGCGGCTGCTTTCTCACAGATATGCTTTTATTAAGTGAGAATTGAGCACTACTAGACCTATGTCCTATTCCACCAACTTAAAAATTGTAATTTGAGGCACTTTTTCAACAAATTTGTAAAAAAATCGATTTATTCTGTTTCACAAAATATTTGTGCTAAAAAATTGTAGTTGTATATAGTTTAAAGGGAAATCTGGAGAGATTTCATTATTTCTGTTTTACCAAAAGTTTATTTTCTTTGTTGCTAACAAGTACAAATTTGTTAAAATTACAAAATCAAGAAACTACAAATTTGTAAAGTTGCTGAAAATTTCTACAATAGAAAGATCGTGTGCCGATTTGATAACAATTTGTATTTTTCGAAAGAAATAGCATTTATAGTGATATAACTGAAGATTTTGTGCTTAATAGACCAAGAAAGTAGATCTAAATCTAGGATATGCAAAATTGTCCATCGTGTTTGTTCAGTCATTAATGCTTTCTTGGGAAAGGCTGTGCGTCGGCCAGAAGAAGACGAAAGCATTCGTGAACGGTTCTTTAATACTGCATCTTATGAAATTCACCCTTTATACAAATGTTTTTGACTCAACACAGTTTTTCGTCTAAAATGTTGCCACACGACATCTCTAACTGCCTGGCTACATTATCAAGCACGAAAATATGCTTCATGGGCATGAAAGCTATTTTGACAGACGGGGAATGCTGAAATTCAAAACATAAGCCATCGTTGAGATGATAGGTCGACACGGATGCATTTTTTCTTTCAATTTCCAATTTAATTCTTAAGATATCGTTGAAGGAGTAGGTTTTGTATGGTTTTCCGAAAGTAATTACGAGTTTGCCTAACTCTTAATATTAATTATGTCCTTTATTTTAATGACTTCTTTCGGAGGGTGTCATTAGGATATTATGATGTATTGTGATTTGTTATATTCAATCATAAAATCATTAAGTCATTTTCGCAACAAACATACAGAAAAATGCATACATCCTCAACACAGTATTCATACATTCAATTGAATTCTTCTAAATTGAAACCCGCTCCTCCAAAGCTCGTCAACAAAGAATCTTTCTCTCGCAGCGACTGAGGATCTCTTCATCCAATTTAGACAGAGTCCATGCTTCAGCGCCATAAAGCAGGACTGGGATGATCAGGCATTAGTTACCACTAAACCCATTTTGGCAGCATCCGTTTCAATACTAGTGCACTAGCGCCGTTTCTGCACAATCTGACGAGTTTGGCAGGGATGCCAAAACTAAACATGGCATCCCTTTCTTGTGGATCGGACAAACGGTGCTGAGATTCCATTCCATATATATGTAAGTTGACCTATGTTATAAACAATGTATCAAACTTAATATATCCTTAGGATAGGGTTTAAAAATGAACTGCGTACTGGCTTAGCTTTGCTCACATTCAAACTCTTCCGACCTACTACCACTCTCAACATTGAATGGTATAACGTTTAGATTAGCAAACACTTCTCGAAACAAATGCGTTGACACAATGTCAACTTTTAGGGCACACAGCGAATCCTTATGTGTTAATTGCAACCAGACGCACCTCAGGAAACCCCGCGCACAATTGCGGTGAGAATAATCCAGCTTTTCCTACGTCACCAAGACAAAGAAACACAACAAATAAAAACAATTCGCAAATGTAGTAAAGAATTAAGCTTCCTCCAGCAAACAATACCCATAATTTAAATGAAGCCACGGAAGCCGCCCCAATGATGACCCCCAATTCAACTAAGAATAATTCCCAAGACTACCACAATCGCGCCCACTTCCAAGTGCACCAACTGCTCCTAGTAATATTCTCAATATAAATTCGTAATCACAAACCACACTCTCAAATAACAGTATATAACAATCACCAATATCAACCATCACTCAATCTTAATTTAAAAAAAAAAAAAAAAATATTTTTTTTCAAAACCGTCAGAATCTAATAATAAGATCATGATAAACATGATTATTATTCCTCACCCAAACTCGGGTAGCTCGATTTTCGGTGACAACCAGTGCAAATAACAAGTGTCAGAGCCCCTGGGCCACAAGTGCTTTCGAGTAATCGGTTCAGTGGATTAGACATTGATTCGCTGGCTGAGCCCAAACACAAAAGAAAAAAAAACCTAATTCTCCCACGCCCCTTGATTTCAATAAACAACCCCAACTTTATAGTGATCTCGCTAGGAAGGAGGCTTGGTAACCCTGGCAGTGAATACAAACGGATTGTCAACAGAGAGAAAGAAAAAGAGGAAATCCATAATAATTAAAGATTGACTAAAAGTTAGAGTGATACTAATTGAAAGTGCAATTAAAGAAATAGTACGTCAGATCAAGTGCACCTGATTTCAGTATTTTGAGTGGAAAGTGATTTAATATTTTCGTATATTTTGCCCAAAAGAAATACTTGGAACTGTCTTTGCGCCGTTTGACAACTAAAGCTTAAGCAGTAAGTACAAAAGTAGTTCGTTTCTGTTACATACTTTTAGGATCACCATCAAATATGAGCTTGAAACGAACGCCTACGAAAACAGTAGCGGCCACTGCTAAAGTTACTTCTACACCTTAACCGAAACGAAAATGTGGAGAATTATCACTAGAATCACTTCCACCAAATTCATCGAACATGGTTGCAGAATTGTCTGTCGACGATTTAATGAGCAAAATGCAAACAGCTATGGCTCGTTTATTGGATGAGAAGCTAAAAAATATACCAACAAAAAAAGATTTGGAAGGAATCAACACTCAAATGCATTCTCTTTCATCTCAAATCAACCAACTGTCAAACGAGAACCAAATCTTAAAAGAAAAACTTCAAAATTTATCAAACGAAAAGGGAAAAGATCAACAGACAGTAACATGGTTGGAGGATCAAATCAAAAATAAAAATATAATTTTTAAAGGAATTGATGCGCAAAGCTCCGCTCCCGAAGCGGTTAAGAGAATTTGCGATCAAGTAATTAAACTGCCTTCGCCAGTATATGTGCGGTCAACCAAAAAAATTAATGAAAGAGATGGAAAACTGACAGTGATTGCTGAATTCGAAACGGCAGAAATTGTTGATGAAGTTTTTAAGCGCTCTAGAAACCTCTCCGGCACGTTAATTTTCCTTGAGAGAGATCTTAATTCAAAAAACCAAAGTCATAAAAAGGCAATGTGTTGCAGCTGAGAAGAAATTTCTTAGACAAAAGTAAAAAATACAGAGTAAATGTGCTCAATGAAAGAATGCGAATCGATAACAAATGGTTCAAATGGAACAATCAGAATAAGCTGGTATGTGGAGCATTAAAACGAGAAGACGTTATCAAAGCGATGTATAACGGTGAAATCGAATTCGTAAATTGCAATTTAAGCACTCTTATCGAGGAAACTCACTGAAAAAACTAAAACCCGTCTGTCGATTTCATCAAAATATATCCAATTTAATTTTAGATTTAAGCAAGAATAAAAACAATAAAATTTATGAAGTAACTAATATTAGAATCGTATCATGTACATGGGCTGAAAAACAAAACCCTACATTCTGACTTTTTTAGTTATTTGACATCCTACGATGTATTTATACTAATAGAAACACATCTACCCGAAGAAAAAAATAGAGGATTTCAAAAAATACTTCATACGTACTGGAGACCGGCGACACGTAACACCCGATTTGGGAGAGCAATTGTATGGTTTATGGAGTCAAAAAGATTTTAAACAAAAATTGGCATTAGACATGAATACATCAACTTTGACTATGTGGACATTATAAACATAATATCTAATACCAAAACGCTGACACTTCTTCCAATGTATCCTAGAGGGGCGAATTGGCAAAACGATCTAGATTCTGTTAAAACCTTTCTAGCTGAAAATAGTTTCCTGAATTTAATAATTATGGGTGACACGAATGTCAGATTGGGCAACCTACAGCAGGATATAGATGACATTTATCAATCAAGATTTACTGCTGGACTTGAAGTCAGATGTTCAAAAGATATCACTGTAAATGCAAAAGGGAAGGAATTCTTAGAGTTCTGTAATGACAACGGACTGATCATCTTAAATGGTAGAACAAAAGGAGATGAAGATGGTAACCTTACTTACATTAGCAATATAGGAGAATCGGTAAATGATATACATATGTGCCGTGTCACTGGAAATGTTGATGAATGTCGGAAAGTTTAATATAGAGGAAGCAACATGGTCGATCACTTGCCAATAAAACTGAGCATCCAGCAAAACACTGCAACTACTGTGAACAACACTAACAATCTTTTGCCAAAGCTAAAATGGAAGGCAACCGGAAGGGCAGAATATCAAAATCGACTCAGCTCCAATCTACAAAATGTTAAGATGCGAAAAGATAGAATCCAGATAGCCGATCTCACTAATGTAATAAAGGAGTCAGCGAGTCAACAAAGTAGTAACAAAAAAGCCTACAATCCAAAAAATAAGTGGTACAATGCTCAATGCGAAGCGGCGAGAAAAAAAGCTTTCAATTTATAAAATTCACTTCGAAAAACAGAGAGTCCAGAGGTAAAACTGACCTACGTGAGTGCCCAAAAAGAATATAAGGCGGTCTGTAAAAACAGCAAAATGTTATACTATCAACAACTAGATTTTAAAATTAATACAGTCAAAGATAGCAAGGGCTGGTGGCGCCTAGCCAAGGACTTAAGAAATCAAGAGCAGCATGTGTGTCCTGATATAAGCGCTTTGGAATTGTACTATACATGTACTACAGAAATCTTCTCAACCCAAGTCAAGAAGTAAGTATCATATCGAGTGTACCAAATTTTATCGAAGACCCGTATTCGGATAGAATGTTTTCTCTGAACGAAATTAAAAATATGCTCAGAAAAGTAAAGTTGAACAAAGCCCCAGGAGAAGATAGGATAACATACAAGTTTATTATAAACGCAACTGATGATTTTCTGGAAGAACTAACAATTGCATATAGCAGAATATTAGATGAATGTAGGGCAGAGGAAGCTTTCAGGAAATCCATAATATGGCCGATTTTCAAAAAGGGTGATGTTCATGTCCCAAGCAACTACATTTCATTTATGAACTGCATAGCGAAGATCATGATGGGAGTCCTAAATGAGAGGTTATATGCTTGGGTGGAAAGAAATAACGTTTTAACTGAATACCAGGCTGCGTTTAGAAAAAAATACTCTACAGTAGATAATATATATAACCTGGCATCTGTAGTACACATTAAGTTGGCAGAAAAAAAGAAAGTCTATGCCTTCTTCGTGGATTTAAAGTCGGCTTTTGATAAAATCTCAAGGAAATTGTTAATCTTTAAGATACGCAAAATGGAAGTTTCTACCAAATTTGTGAATTTGCTAGAATGCATATATTCTAATACCCAATCTGCGGTGTGGACGGGAAACGAGCTATCAGAATATTTTGAGACATTTTTTGGAGTGAAGCAAGGATGCTTATTATCACCGTTACTTTTCGCACTCTACATCAATGATTTACACTCGTGTATAGGAGGAGGTCTCAACATTGAGCTTTTAAATATAAGGGTACTACTCTATGCTGACGATATGGTGATCCTAGCAGATGATATTGAAATCATGCAATAGATGATAGTCCGCTTTGAAGAGTATTGAGAGAAATGGAGTTTAGAAGTGAACCTTTCAAAATCGGAAATAATGGTTTTCCGAAATGGTGGCAGGCTATCAAATCAGGAAAAGTGGGTTTTCAAAGGGAAAGAAAGTCGAATAGCTTCGCAGTATACATATGTTGGTGTACTTCTCACTCCAAAAATGAGTTTTGTAAGACATGTAGAGAAAATAAATACTGCAGCTAAGAGCAGCATCAACGCAACATGGCATTCATTTTTGGGTAAACGGAATATAACACTCAGTGCAAAATGGAAATTATTTCTGGCTGTCTGCAGGGCTATCCAAACTTATAGTGCTCAAGTCTGGGGCTTTGGAATATTTGATGAAATTGATAAACTACAACGTTATTTTTTGAAGAGAATTTTGAAACTACCACCAGGCACTACAAACTACGCCTAGGAGTTTTGAACCCATTTGTTTTGCCAAACCGAAGTAGCAGTGGTTTCCTAGGGTAAGTCTTCGTCGAATCTCCACTAGGATGTCGTGGAGTTGATATTTACTTCGAGGTAGGTAAACTCCCTAACTACCTCAAAGTTACTGTTGCCAACAGTGACGTTTTGTCCTAGGCGGTGGACCGATGCTTCTTTGTTTGTTGACAACAGGTACTTGATTTTGTCCTCCTTTACTTCAAGGCCAACTCGTTTCGCCTCTTCTTCAATTGCCGTGAAAGCTTCTATAACGGCACGCTGGGAGCGACCGATGATGTCGATGTCGTCTGCATATCTCAGCAGCTAGACAGATTTATTGAAGATAGTGCCTTCCGTGTTGACACCTACCCTGCACACTATCTGTTCCAGCACTAGATTGAAGAAGTAACACGACAGCGCATCTCCTTGCCGAAATCCGTTACAAGTTTGGAATAGTTCAGAGGAGCAGTTCCCAAATTGCACATTGCACCGCGTGTTTTCCAGCGTCACGAGGCACATCTGGATCAATTCATCATCGTACGCATTCATCATCATACCAAGGGATCCTCTTAGGTGGTGGTTGGTAACCTATGGTGGTCTAGGCTACCTCTTTGATGATGTCGCGGTACTGGTTCCACTGGTTGGTAGCATTTGTGGAAGGTGAATGCACAGCGGAGAGTTTCTCACTCAGACGCTCTCTGTAGACTCTGGCTACTCCAGTCGTGCTAATGCTTCTAACGTTGAATTTCTTCTTCTGGGCATTTCGCAGCTTCTTCTCGTTGGATAGTCGAGGTCTGAATTTGGCTGCAACAAGATAATGATCAGAGTCGACATTTGCCCCTCTAAACGTTTGCACATTTAGAATGCTGAATGTGTGCCTCGCATCGATTAGCACGTGGTTGATTTGGTTGGCGGTTCGACCATCTGGAGATAGACAGGTTGCTGTGTGGATTCGTGGTCTTTGAAACCTAGTGCTACTTATCACCGTATTACGAGCTGCTGCAAAGTGGATTAGTCGGAAGCCGTTGTCTGTTGTCGTATCGTGGATGCTGTACTTTCTGACTAATCCGCCAGTGATGTTTTAGTACGAGTTTGACATCATACTCCGGACAGGCTCCGTAGGCTCCGTCCAGGAGGTCATAAAACTCCTCTTTGATAGAGTCTTCAGCTTCGTCGGTAGGGGCGTGTGCACATATTAAGCTGATGTTTTGAAATGTGGCTTTGATGCGGATTACAGCCAGGCGATCGCTGATCGGCTTAAAGTCAATTATCATTGAGCGTAGCCGATTTCCCACGAAGAATCCGCATCGTAACATGTGCAGTCTTTTGTGGCAGCTGTAATAAATGTCGCAATTTTGTCGTTTTTGTATTCCTGATCCTATCCATCGTATCTCCTGAATCGCGGTAATATCTGTCTTGTACCGCGTGAGGACAGATTCAAGTTTTTAAGCAATACCAGGGGTGTACAATGTATGTACGTTCCAGGTGCATACTCTTAATTCGTGGTCCGTAAACGTTCCGGGTCGTGATATTTTATGAGGGGGTTGATTTAATTACGAGGCGCGTATCTCTCTCGTAACTGGTGTTTTTTTTTGCGTGGTAGGGAAGTTACCCCGACGGCACAACCCCCAACCTGGAGGGCCAGTTCCTTTTGGTGAAACCCCTAGGACAAGGAGCCGGTTGAGAAAACCGATGTCAGTAACCCGCTTCGGGTATGTGAGCGCTGCCGTTGGCCTATCAAAGGCTCGTCCGCCACCGTCTTTTTTCCAAAAACCTGACCTTTTTTTGGAAATCCTGACCGGCCTGGGCTCCGAGGATGTCGAAGTAGTTCGGATAAAGTTTCTGCTTCCGCTTAAAGCTCTGACGCCACCGTTGACCCCATCGAGAGAGTTCGTCTGCTGTCGTGTTTATAGTGCTGCAATTTTCTCTTGTTCAACACTCGCGCTTATAAGTTTAGCAAGTCGCATCCGGATGGGCATCAACCAGTACCCGATGGCTACCACTTGGAGGTAAAATAAGAACAATTGATGTGTAGTAACAGTTACAGCACTGGACGTCGCCAAGTTGATGCCAATCAGAACCTACCCTATTCCTACAGCATCCTTAGTAGATATACACTAGTCGGCATAAATATTTTGACGAAACCTTTTTGTGACTATTGAACCCAGCTTTGCTTAGTATCGTTAAATAATAGTGCGAAAATGATGCGCAAAACAAAGAATCAATGTTTGGATCTATGCATGCCAAATTTTATATTGTTTACCGTGTGCATTCTCTTTCTGCTGATAAGAATGCATGTAGACAACGAATTTTTGTGTGAATGTTTTTACACTTTTGAGCACATGAAAAACAGTAAACTTTTGTATTTAAAAAGCAAAGTTTAACACTGGAATGGCAGTAAAAGAGATTTCAAAAGAGTTTAATGTGTCGCGTCAAACTGTGCATTTTCAAATTAAAAAATTTAACAACCAAAAGAAATGTACAACCATAATGTACATATCACAGGCAAACAAGCTCAAAAGACCTGCCTTCGCAAAGGAACATCTGTACAAGCCAAAGGAGTTCTGGAGAAGCGTTTTATGGACAGATGAAAGCTCATTTGAGTATAACTCATCAAAAAACATTTTTTTTTGTAAGATTGTTAAAGGTAGTAAGGCAAAAAAAGTCCGTTTGTCAAAAAGTGAGTCATGGTCGCGGCTTTATTATGTTCTGGGGATGTGTTGCGTGTAATAGGCTGGGTGACCTCGTTCATATCAACGGCTCGATGAACCAATATCAATATGTAGTACCCTAAATGATAATGCCTTTCCTTCGCAAAATAATGCCCCATGCAACAAAGCCCGGATGGTAACTAACTTTTTGAAGGATCTTGGTGTTACCACTTTGGACTGGCCACCACAAAGTCCAGATTTCTCTTTCGCCTGGTCGAGACGCCTTCAAAAAGTATTAAAGCCAAAGGGTGTTTTTTTTTTTTACTAAATTCTTCATTTCTTTAGTTTTTTTAAGTTTAAACTTTGTTTTCTTAATATGACATACTTGTCACAATATTTATGCCAACTCGTGAAATCACTAGTTCATTTGTATCTCTTTTGGTTTCTATGAAAAAATATTTATTTTCTTATTTTTAACTTTGTATTAGTTATATATAAAAAGGAAAAAATTAACAAAAATTCATTATAAAGCCATTTAAAAGATAAACTCAAAAATGCACGATTTTTATTTCGTCAAAATACTTATGCCGACTAGTGTAGGTGCAAGTAAAGAATACATTAGGCCCCAAGAGTCAATACAGACCCATTCTTCCAATACCCGAAGAAGCAAAGATCATAGGATTTGCTGACGACATTGCCATTGCCATTGCCATTGCCGTAGCCAAATTTATGGAGGAAATGAGACGAATCAGCAACGACTGTTAGGATAGTACAGAAATGGCGCACTCAGTATGCCTTAAATTTGCTGAAATTAAACCGAAATGGTGCGGATCAGTAACAGGAAAAAGTGCGAGACAATTACCATCACCATGGGTGGACACGAGATCAAATCGAAGCCAGTTATCAAGTATCTGGGTGTGGTGGTCGATACTAAGTTAACATTTAAAAAACATATGGAGCATGTACATAAGTGAAAAAGCCTCACGAGTTATTAATGCACTCATGAGGATTATGCCAAACATAGGAGAACCAAAGTATAGCCGAAGACGACTGTATGCGAGTGTAATCAAGTCGGTTATCCTGTGTGCTTCACCAATCTGGGGAGGAGTTATGAAGATCAAGCCTTATAAGAAGAAAATCGAAACAACGTACAGATTATGCGCCTTGAGAGTATGTGCATATCGCACAGCGATGCAGCATATGTGATTGTAGGAATGAATGCAAGGGTCCATCTTGCGAAGGAAGACAAGAAAACGCTGATGCGCACAATTCCAGCATCATGCTGCAGTCGTCTAACTTCCCACTTTGCTTGCGGGAAAGAAGCAGAGATGAAAAAAGAAGAAGGATAGTCCAAGATACTGTCCACGTAGACATTTGAAGAAAGCAAAAATAGCTAAGACCCGCCCCACCAAGGAATACCTGTAGGTACTACCGCGGGATATAGAAAAAGGGCATTGGTTTTGGATGTGGTATTAGTCAGTAAAAATCTGGCATACTGATCAACCGAGTATTTCGTCATTATCTTTTAGAACATACTAAACAAGAAAAAAAGACCCATTGTGATACCCATAGGGACAGGGAAGAGATGTCCCTTCTTCAAGGTCATAAAAGAAGTGTCGCCCGAGAAATTTAAATCTTAGGTGGACGAGACCAGAGAAAGTGGGTAATATCAGCATTGACTTCCTCATATCACCATTCCCGACATACATATGTATGTACACATGTACATACCACTTGAAAAAACCAAGAATCACGGAAGAAGGCATACATATGTCTTCTTCCGTGATTCTTGGTTTTTTGTAAGAAGGCATACATATGTCTTCTTCCGTGATTCTTGGTTTTTTCAAGTGGTTCCGAAGAAGTTTATGCCCCGTGATTACTCCTATTAAGGTAGGAAGGGATTTCCTATCCTTTAGCATAATTCGTTCGGTCCTACTCTTGTTGAAAGAAGGCCATAAACTTAAGGTATCTAGGGAGGACCATCTACTGTTGGCCCCTCTGTGGGCCTTGATCCCTGCTTCTTGCCTAAGTGCACAAGGCGGGATGAACACCGAGGCGTCTACCTGTTGTGATGTTGATTCTGATGACTTGGTGTTGTTCTCATGACTTGTAGTACCAATACAGGCCAGTCTCTGTATCCTCATAAGTTGGTGGTCTTGTTGGCGGACTACCACCATACAAGACAACCACAAGTCAGAATAAAATGTTATCGATCATTCTGGTTCCCTGAAAAAAAAAAACAAAATCATAGACTGTAGCGTACCTTTTGTACTCTACTGTGGAAAGTATCTTTTTATCACATAATTTGAGCCGCCAGGTTACCATGGCTCGATGTTTTCTTCTCATTCAGTCTTTTCCGACCTTCACCGTGTGCAGTCGCATTTTCTTCTTGCTCCGCAAATACATTTAATGTTAATTTTTTAGTTCTCACAATTGACCTACTTCGCATCCGTACAACTTTGCCCTATTTTCGCTGACGCGCCCTTGTATCGCTGACGCACTTTTTTTTTGTTTTTAACGCGTCCCATTTGTTTTCCTTTTTCTGCCATGCCTTGTGGAATCTCGAATTGCCCAATCAACGATAGCAATGCTGAATGGATTGCTTGCAAAGGGATTTGTGGCAAATCTTTTTATGCCATATGTGTCGGTCTAAATAAAAAAAAACACCGTCTTCCTTAAATATATTTCGGACAATTTCTTCTTCTTTTGTGATGAGTGTAAAAATATCTCAGTGTCGCACGTGCTCCTCGCAATAAAATGTCTAAGTGATGCGAACGAATCGCTACATAAAGTCCTTGAAAAAAGATCACCAGTAAACTCTCTAATCTAGAGAGCAGTGCTAGATGTGTGGACGATTTAAAGATCGTGGTACAGTCTTCAACTGATCTTTTAAAATCAAGACTCACCAACATCGAAAAACAAATTACCCGTCTTTTCGAGTTGGATCGTGTAACGCCCCAAAACGATGAAACCACTTTGTGTCACATAAACACGGTGTTAAGTGACCTTAAAATTAGGTCTTCCGCCCAGACTCTTGCTTTTTAAAAAAATGTATGAATCTATAAACTCCATGCACGAAGACTTAGATATCCATCTGCAATCCCCGTCCAATAATCAACCACCTACCAATATAAGCAATCCAATGCTCGAAATAATTTTCGAAAAAATAAATGACGTCGATGATGATCTAACAGAGATACGTACGAACTTTAACGATATTGAAAGTATCATGGAAACGATTTGTTGCAGAATCCATGTTATATCCACCAAAACCAAGTACAATCCGGATGTTTAGTACAACACGTCACTCCTGGCTGAACTATTGGACACCTAAGTCGATTCGTTCTCTCGTCCACCTCCCCATCTCCAACATGTGATTAAACCACCAAACTCTCCTCCTGTCGCTACATCCCACGAATCCGATCCCGGGGGAATGTCGTCTCCCCCCGTTGCCACCCCACGCAAACTAATGAAACAGTTCGGAACTACATGGACTCCTTCTGAGTGGCACCGCAAATTGGACAAACTGAGATCGGTGAACCAGTTAACGACTACCTTCTTCATCAAAGGCGCCCCCCACTATGCTGATGTCTCATAGGCAATTTTTTGAAAAAAGATTTGGCTTCACCATTAGCCACTGGGAAATGTTCCTGCCATCCAACCATAGGAGTAAGCGAAATTTTAAACTCGATCTTCCGTGTCGATACGAAACCAATTCCCAACACCCTTAAAACTAATATCTTCCCCAAGTTCAATGCTCCGACCTATATCCCCCATCAACCCTCTTAATCTTTTCCTTCTTCTTCTAACAAACCCTCTGGCGTTGTCCCACCGAAACCTACACATAAGCGCGTCTCATTTAATTAAACCCCAACCTCTCACTCGGTACAAATCTCAGAACCACCCAACGCCACCAACTACCCTGAACCCTACCCCTACCGACTTATCTAATCAACCCTCCTCTAACAGCCCCGTCTATTGATCCCCTCTTGCCTCCTGCAGTTAAACTTACATATCAAAGCATGGATACACCAGATACCGAATGTCGCTATGCACTCTCCAGGTTGAGAAAAAAAAGGTTTATGAGAATATAAATACGTCTCTTTCTTGCCTATCTTCACGACAAATCCGATTGGACTCAACAGTCTCAAGAAAATGTATATTATGTTTCACGAGACTTTCAATATGTCCCCCCAAAAAGTTGATGCTGACCTTGCTGCCTTTGGTAGCTACGTACACTCTAAAAGCATAGCACATCTACAACGAAACCTAAGTGACCACAATAAATTTTTTCGTCCATAAATTGCCACCATTATCTGAAACTCTGCCACCTTTCTCTTACTTTTTACTACCAAAATGTAAGAGGCCTGCGCTCTAAAACCTATGCTGTTTTGCGGCAAGCTCATACTCTCCCTTTCGATATCTATGCCCTGACTGAAGCCAACTTAATTCCCGACATAAAGAGCCAAGAGTTAATCCCCCCTACTTTCAATGTTTTTCGAAATGACGACAACACCCCGCTTTAGATTTTCCCCCCTCTAGGGCCTCTTACTGGCCACCCATAATGATCTTGACTCCTCCCTCATTGCTATCTTTTCCTCTTCTGATATCGACTTCGTTTCTATAAAAATAACTCTGCCCCGTAGATCGCTGTATGTTATGCGTTGTTACATTCTACCGGCCCAACCTATAGAATCTTACCAACTCGCTATTGATACGATTGATCAATTAATTGACTTATCCGGCTCCCTTGACGACATCCTTATATTTGGCGACTTTAATTTCCTCCAATTGCGCTGGACTCCAATTGACGACGAATCTTTTTTCAACGCGTCAAATGTGAATTCAGCTAAGGAATGTCTCTGTAGGCTTATTAATTCAAGCCTACGCCAAGTTAGTAGTGTCTAACAACATGGGGAGACAATTAGATCTTATTTTCACTAGTGATCCCATTAACTCCTCCGCCTCTCTTTCTCCCCTATCAGTATCGACTATCGATAACTTCCATCCACCCCTTCTTCTTTCTCTTTTCCACAACGCTCCACCTCAGACCACTCCTCCCACAGTCTCAAATTAATATTTATCTGAGTGCAGCTTCCTTTGATTTTAAAAAGGTATCCTTAAATGATGCCCTCACCAGTTTTTACAGAGAAATATTCAATTCTATTTCTCTCTATGTCCCCTTCTCCCGCCATAAAACAGCTTCTACATCTTCACAATCGTAGCCTTACGCAACAAGAGAAATAAACTATGGACAGTTTTTCTTCGTACCAATTCCGTTTCTGACTACTCCAACTACCTTGGTTTTTATCTTCAAAACGATCCCAAGTCTTTTTTCCAATTCGTCAACTATAAAAAAAAGTCGGACGGTTACCCTCACTCCCTGTCTTTTGAAAATATTGCATCAACCGACCATACCATTTCCAACTTTTTTGCCACATTTCTGAAACAATCTTTTGCTGTCAACTCCTTCAAACCGGATCCCTCTTACTTCAAACACCTACCTAACTTCTCCGTTGGTCCATTTTTGTCTCAACGTTGTGACCCTACTCTTATCGAAAATAGATTACTAAATCTTAGGGATGAATTCTCGCCCGGTCCGGATGGTCTCCCCACTATTTTTCTCAAAAAATGTGCATCCCATCTCTCCCTCCCCCTTTCTCACCTTTTTCGCCTATCTCTTCGTCAGGGAGAATTTCTTCCAATCTGGAAAACCTCTTACATAACACCGATACATAAAAAGGGGTCAAGGAACGAAGTAAAAAATGATCGTCCCATTGCTTAACTTTTCCACATACCCAAACTCCTTGAAAGCGTTTTATACGAAGCCTTAAGCTTTCAGTGCAAATCTCTTATCTCTCCTAAACAACATGGCTTTCTGAAAGGTAGATCAACTACAACTAATCTCGTCGAATTCGTGTCATTTGCCCTGTCTGCCTTAGAGAATGGCAAAGAAGTAGACGCTATTGCAACTGATTTTAGTAAAGCTTGCCCTCGGTTTCGAACCCATATTGTTAAAATGGATATCTTCTTACCTGAAAGACTGTTTCTATAGCCTTCGCTTCAGATCCGTCTTATCGGCTCCTTTCTTAGCTACATCTGGAGTTCCACAAGGCAGTCATCTTGGACCTCTTTTCTTCATTCTGACTATAAACGATGTTGATAGGGTTATAAATCATTGCTCTCTTTCTCTCTACGCCGACGTGCCAAACTTTTTAAAACCATCTCTTCAAACCAAGGCTACTGTCTCCTTTAACAAGACTTAGACAGTTTTTCCCACTGGTGCTCCAAAAATTGCTTGGAGCTTAATATCGCCAAATGCCAATCTATTACCTTATCACGTAAACACCGGTCAAGTATGGTCTCCCTATCAGCAAGTGCATGTGGCAAGAATTGAGAACATTCAACGACGTTTTCTTCGTTTTGCTATTCGTGGTCTTTCTTGGAACGAACCACTTATCTTGCCCCCCTGTCGAGACCGCCTCAACCTCATTAATCTGAATTCCGACGAGAAACGTAGAGACGTTGCAGATATTCTTTTAGTTCATCGACTATTCTCAGGCTCCAAGGATTGCGCATCTCTCTACAACTTAATCTTCTTCAACATTAACCCACATAATCCTCGATGCCCTCGTCTGCTCTATCTTCTGATCCACCACACCTTATACGGCTCCAATGAACCTATCTCCCGTATGCTGCATAAGGTTAACTCAAACTCCATCCACTTCGATTTTAACCGCAGCACTCCCAGCCTCAAATCCGATCTCCTTCACTTCTCTTCTTAGTTTTAAGCAATAGTTTTAAGTTAGCCGTAAGTCTTACATTATTCTCCTTTATAGTAATAGGTATAGGAGCAATTATAAATGGCTTTTTAATTTTGGTTTCAATGAAGCCAACAATCAATATAGTCAGGATATTTACGTAACCACCTTTCACTTATTTTATATTATACCCTGAATACGTTCAAAAATGTTCTATGTGAAGTTATTTTCGAAAAAAAGCGGAATAAAAAATTTGTGAATATTTATATTTGGGAATTAGACAATTAAAAATAGTTTTAACAACAAAACTCAATAATAAATACATTTACTTACAACTTTATGTTTAAGTGTGTTAGAATGAACATTTTAAAAGTTGGAAATTTTGTGTAGGTCCTCCTTTTCTTCGTATTACTTCATAAATTCGATTTGGGATGGAATTATAAAGTTTTTCAACCAATTGAAGAGAAATATCGCTACTAAATCCATGAAATTGGTTAAATATTAAAAAGGATTTCCTAGAACGCTTTTATAAGAATTGGCGTTCATTCTTGATGTGAGAAACTAGAGTTATACAGTAGGAAATTACTCCGCACACCAGTACACTACCTACACAGCTGTGGACACTCAAACATTGTTCTTCCTTTCGCAAGTCATGAATATAAATATGCAAAGCTAGAGTTGACAGCAGTTCTTCCCTTAATTTTTGAAGCAGAGTCGTGAGAATTGGACGCTGCTCTGATGATTGCTCTACTATCCGCTTCTGTAGTAGCTTTTTTTGTGCCTCCCTTCATATTATTTTCTTAGCCTGACTCATTTCGCAAATAAATGGTAACAACAGTTTGGCGTCGTCCAAACGTGGCACCTCCAATCCAATTAAATTATGAAATTTGAAGGAAATGGTTGGGCCCGTTTTCTAGCAAAGTGACTTTTTGTCAAATTGACTATACGTAAAGTATATACATATGTACATACATACATGGAGTGAAAGGAAGAAATAAAGTGCAAACTGGGTCGTACTTGCACCTGAATGCTCTAATCTTGTTCTAATAAAGTAGGCGTGGCATTCTTCATATTTGAAAGAATTATTTTAACATCGTACTGATGGTATCTGGGAGATTTTCTTGAAAACTCTAAAAAAAGTGGTCGTAGCGAATTATAGAGTCTTTATGACCTCTGTCTGGATTATTCCTCTTTGAATGTATGTACTAAATTCGATGACTCTTAGCGTAGGGTAGACAAGTATGATGAAGAACAAGTACAAAATGGTTCCTGGGTCTACTATGGTAAAAGATTATGCGACAAATGCTTTTACTGTAGGATATCTGCTGCCCATAAATCTTTGGGACACTTATTTCAGTTTGAAACCTTTTAAGTCCTGAAGCGAGCGACGCAAGTACTGTTTGATTCGGCTTTATCCGTCCCAGAAAAACGAGCGGCATATTTTTAGTTCGGGTTTTGTAATCACTCCAAGCTATCTATCTATCAATCGGACATCGGGCGTTTCTAGCGAGCTGTACCAGAGACGTTCACAGCAATCGAAAGGAAAGATGCATTTATATACTGTTTTAAAGTTGCGAAGAGTGAAGCAGTGTGCTGTGCTGTTCTGAAAACTGTGCTGTTTCAAGCTTTGAGGAAAGATATGAGTGTGGGTGGTAACGATGTATGTTTCTATGAAGAAGCAGGAAAAAATTACTTTCATATGTCAAAATAGCTGACATTTAATATTCATTTTATAATTTTTTTTCATCGCCATGCATTTTTTTGTCCAAGAAAGTTTGCAGAATGTATTTATATAAATACAACAAATCGTAAGCGTAACAACGAAAGAGCTTGCTTTAGCACTTCTGCCCAGCATAAGAATTTGCTGACCTTTGACCTCTCTGACTGAAGCATTTAAATACCTTTCACTGAGGACCTTACCTACCTATACGTAAAAACTTATTATTTCCTTAGTTTTTGATTTTTGATTTTAATTTTGGTGGGAGCGAAAGCCCCCATTTATTTCGGCTTAATACAAGCTAAAGCTAAGACTTACGGCTAACTTAAAACTATTGCTTAAAACTAAGAAGAAGGAGATCGGATTTGAGGCTGGAAGTGCTGAGTTAACCTTATGCAGCATACGGGAGATAGGTTCATTGGAGCCGTATAAGGTGTGGTGGATCAGAAGATAGAGCAGACGAGGGCATAGAGGGTTATGTGGGTTAGTGTTGAAGAAGATTAAGTTGTAGAGAGATGCGCAATCCATGGAGCCTGAGTATAGTCGATGAACTAAAAGAATATCTGCAACGTCTCTACGTTTCTCGTCGGAATTCAGATTAATGAGGTTATCCATTTTAACAATATGGGTTCGAAACCGAGGGCAGAGAATTTAAAAAGGATCAGATTATGAGATATCTTAGCAAAAGCTTTACTAAAATCAGTTGCAATAACGTCTACTTCTTTGCCATTCTCTAAGGCAGACAGGGCAAATGACACGAATTCGACGAGATTAGTCGTAGTTGATCTACCTTTCAGAAAGCCATGTTGTTTAGGAGAGATAAGAGATTTGCACTGAAAGCTTAAGGCTTCGTATAAAACGCTTTCAAGGAGTTTGGGTATGTGGAAAAGTTAAGCAATGGGACGATCATTTTTTACTTCGTTCCTTGAGCCCTTTTTATGTATCGGTTTTATGTAAGAGGTTTTCCGCATTGGAAAAAATTCTCCTTGACGAAGAGATAGGCGAAAAAGTGAGAAAGGGGGAGGGAGAGATGGGATGCACATTTTTTGAGAAAAATAGTAGGGAGACCATCCGGACCGGGCGAGAATTCATCCCTAAGATTTAGTAATCTATTTTCGATAAGAGTAGGGTCACAACGTTGAGACAAAAATGGACCAACGGAGAAGTTAGGTAGGTGTTTGAAGTAAGAGGGATCCGGTTTGAAGGAGTTGACAGCAAAAGATTGTTTGAAAAAGGTTTAGCATCTGTGAGCTCGTTTTAATTCTCGTTTTTCTTTTTTTCAGTTTTATCATGAAGACTTTTTTCAGTTTACTATCTACAAGATCAGAACAGAAGAGAGAAGAGTTTATTTATCTGTACTTATCGAAAATTGTATTGCTAATGTTCTATATTCAGTTGATTAGCTTACATCCACCTCCACAGAAATAAAGTATTTGTTGTCATCAAGAAAGGATGTCTAACAGTGCCAAACATCGAAGTCCACGATTTGTGCAGACTATTGCATAGTTCGAGATAATCTTAAAAGAAACTGCAAACACCTCTCCAAGTGACAGACTAGTTCTAAAGTTCCCATCACTTCCTATAGCATCACTTCGTTTAACCCATTTAACTCAGTCCAGCGTAAAAACTAATTGCCTTATTTTAAGACCAGCCATGATATCTTCAATTGAGTGAGTAAGACAAATCAAATGCTTGAGGTCACCCTGAATCCACCTAATATTCCATCAAATACATACATTCATGGCATGGAAAAAGTAAAGAAAGAAAAACAATACTAGTCCTTCTGCAGTGAATGGGACAGGTCATAGACAAACCATTCATCTCTCTTTGACGGCTACGGTTCCCTTAGGACCATTCAATCCTTCTATTCGCGTCTAGATTTCCCCAACTCCTGATATATAGGTACATAGGAGCTGGAAATCTAAATTCAATTGAATTAATGCAATTCTGTCATTTGCAAATACGTTACTGCGGCATACAGGATGTCAAGGCCTAGAAATGTTGCCTTAACAATTTTTTTCGATTTTTGGTGAAAATTTTGCAAAAAAAAATAAATTGTTAAAAAGTGAGCGGTGAAATTCCAAAATTTGGTACCCTATTACTTTGCATTTGTCTTATAACCATCAAATATTAATTTCAAGCCCAATCGCCGCAGAAATCCCCGGAAACAGCTGATTTTTAATATTACCATTTTTTAAATTTTTTCACAACGTGGAATGCCATCTTAAAACATATACCCAAACTAACCCAAATATTAAATTTTATCTAAATCGTTAGAGAACATCGTTTTGGAAAAAAAAAATTTAACTAAAATTAGCCTTAAGTAAAGTATCCTTGATTTTGAGGTTAGAATGAATTCCGATTTGGCCTCGAGGTGTGAACCCACAGACCAGAGATAAGAAGGCTGCAGGTGACCATACAGACAGACAGACGGAATTGCCGGACCCACTTTTTTATGTCAAGTTAGTTTAAAATCACAATTTCGAATTTTTTCACGAAACCAATACTTGCCCTATAAATATAAGTGCAGGTAAACATTATGTGCAATAATATCTTCAAATGTTTTTGATGTTTCATGGAGAAGTTTTATCAAAAGTAAGCGAGGCCACATACAATGTATGAATGAATGAAAAAATCAAGTCAAAGGGTAATATAATTCAATACACTTGTTTTTGTTTTATGTTCTTTTTCGTCATTTAGTATTTTCCTTCTAAATAAGGGCATAGGCAACCTAGGCGCCGTTGCTCGAGTGGTTAGTGTGTTGGACTACGGTTCAATGGGTTACAGGTTTAATCGATAGACAACATCCAAATTTCGTTTACGGCCCCAACTCTTGCGTGTGTCTCACCAACATACGAGAGAACAACTGTCACAAGAACGCACAACACGAATGGTAGTAAGAAACTACCTGGGTCGCGCATATATTCTTCATACATACATATAATAATTTTATTTTTAAAAATATAAATGCCATTTAATAGTGATAAATAAACTGGAAAAAAAATATTAATTTTAAGCTACATCGCCGAAGAAATGCCCCCGGGAACATTCCGATTTCGCCTCGGACATCTATCGAACCATTTGGACTGCTGTCTTAGTCACAAATACAAAATCGGGGGACCCACTTTTTTGGGCTTCTAGAGTGGTAAATACGATTTTGTGTTTGCAAAACAGAACAAAAAACTAGCGAACGGAAAATGTACATATTTGAAATTATGTAATTTTAATACGCTATTACACGAAAATAATTCTATATCTACGAAAGGAAGGACAAAACGTATAACTTAATGAGATAAATTTCATATAATTTTAATACAAACCTGATCTGCAGATGGTGAACTACCAATTGATTGATTTGCTTTCAAAGGTCGTTTTCTTTTATTTGGTGATGAACCGGGATATTTCGAGGTAAGCAAACCTGCGATGATTTCAGAAAGTTTTTCTTCACCCCTCTGACACCAAAATCTATAAAAAAAATATATATGTATGTATATATAAATAAATTCTACCGCATGTGATTAAAAACAACCTTAGAGCTGAAGTTACAAAGGGATCTCCTCTCGATTTAGTTTCTCTACTTAAAAGAAGTCTTATTAATTCAATTGTGGGTTCTTCATTTTTTAATAAAAGAAGCATATAGCACAGTGCCTCTGGATGATTAGACGACTCCAATTCGGGTAATATGTCCTGTAAAACAGCAAAATTATTTTAAATAAGTTAGCAATTATTTACCATACATGTAAACGTGGTAGCGTGTGCGTACCTGTAAACACTTTAAAGGAATGTCGTGTGCCTGTACTAGTTGCCATAAACATAGTTGCTCAAATGTTTCATATGACAGGCTATCCCGTATGCAATTTATTAACCCATCGTGCTTAAATAATGCCAGCTTTCCTTGTGCAATATAATACATTAAGTCTCGAAGATTCCTTGCATCTATGCACCTTAGTGTTATTTTTATCATGTCGTTATTGTTTACCACATTAGTTTTGAACTCACGATATATATCTGGTAAGATCCATAAAAACATTTGTGTGTTTTCATTTTCAAGAGCGTTAAGATCACGAACTAAACACTTATCAATTTTTTCATCCAAGGCATCACATAATGCTTTGTAAACACTTGTTTTAAATTGGTAACTCTGGTTCACATGTTTTCGTGCTTGAACTTTCGTATATACTTTCAGAAAATATAAAAGCAAATAGCCAGTTTCTGGAATTCTTTCATAAATGGTAGCAAGGAAAGTACTAAAAGGTTTTTTTGCCTTCTCTTCTGTTTCGTATAAGCTACGAAATACAGTAAATATGGGGTAACTAATACTTTTTGACAAAATTTTTTCATCCGTTTTGCTGTCTGTAAATATGTTTTGTGGTAAAGTTTCTTTTAATACGGTATGTAAATTTGATGTTATATAATTCTGTTGATGTTCATCAATCGCTGACACTGTTAAGGTTCTAAATTGATTAATGAATATTTCCAAAGATGCTGAGTTCTTTTTGGTAAGAAACTGATCAAAAGATTCACTAATGCTACTTGGCAAATCTGCTTTTTCCGGAACAGGTTTTTCCTTTAACCGGACCTTTAAAAAAAAAAGAAACAGTATATACACAACTTTAGGAATATTTTACAGTTAATATTATATATAATACATACATAATTATGAATATGTACATACATATATACACAGCTCAACATATTACAGTCTGATAAAATATCCAGTTACATATTTAATCACCAGTAATAGACTTTAGTGCTTTGAGGTGGAAATATATGTATTTATGAATGTATGTACATACATACAAAAGTAACCACCAAAAATTTTACCAATATTTTTAATTTATATTAATTTGCTTGAAATAGAAAAACAAAAGGTAGTTTTTTAATTACATATTACTAAATTTTATCAAAAGAGGAAAGCTTTTTAACGACGTAGAAAAAAATTAAATTGCAAATTCTGAAGGTAGTAGGGCTATAAAACAACCGAAATAACTCGATCTCTAACAGTAATTAACGACTGAGTCGTACGTACTTGCACCTTTATGCTGAAGATTTATAAATTATTTAGGATGAATAAAGTGGGAATGGAATTCCGCATTTTTATGTTATCGAAGAAATTTCAGTTTAAAAAAACTTCCTCAAAATGTGGGCGAGGGTATTTATAATGTTTACATATTACTAAATTTTATCAAAAGAGGAAAGCTTTTTAACGACGTAGAAAAAAATCAAATTGCAAATTCTGAAGGTAGTAGGGCTATAAAACAACCGAAATAACTCGATCTCTAACAGTAATTAACGACTGAGTCGTACGTACTTGCACCTTTATGCTGAAGATTTATAAATTATTTAGGATGAATAAAGTGGGAATGGAATTCCGCATTTTTATGTTATCAAAGAAATTTCAGTTTAAAAAAACTTCCTCAAAATGTGGGCGAGGGTATTTATAATGTTTATAGAGAGTTTAACTGCCTATCAATTTTGTCTTAATGATTCTTTTCAAATTTCTAGTCAAAAAATTAAAATATGTACATACTGTAAAGTTTTAAAGAGTGCTGCATTTTGTAAGGATGAAGATTCACATCCCACAGACCATAGATATAAAATTTAAAACGAGTCCGTCTAGCCTTTTAGGCTGCATTAGACCCTACAGACAGAAAGCCAGACGGAATTGGTGAATCCATTTTTTTAAACTTCTCCGTCATAATGTCAAGTATGATTAAAATCTCGATTTCGAAATTGTTCACGAAACCAATACTTGCCCTAAAGTGGGTTACTGACTCCGGAAAACTCGGCCCCTTCGTCTGAGAGGTATACAATGCAACTGGTCCCTCAGGTTGGGGGTTGTGCGTCGGGGTAACTTAAGAGCTCAAAACCAACAGAAGCAGCGTTTATTCGTTTGTTGTAAGCGGCAGGCTAGACACGTTAATAAACGCCCTATGACAATCCGCATCATGCGCCCACGCTCCCAAAGAGAAATAAAATGCACGACTGGGTCGTACGTACTTGCACTGTAATGCTATAAGTGTAAAATTTTATCAGGATTGAGGTCCAAGTAAAGGACCTATCAGGATTGCTCTTTCCAGTAAAGTAGGCGTGTCATTCCGCGTTTCGATGGAATAATAGTCATAACATTGTAGGAGTTTACTCAATCTTTTGTTTTTATAAAAACGCTTTTAAAAAGTGGGCGTGGCTAGAAAGGGTGGTTTGGTGAATTATAGAAAATTTTAAGGGCTATTACTTTGCTTAAATAATTTTTTCTCAATTTTTATTTTGCATTTGTCTTATAACCTAGAAATATTCATTTTTAGCCCAATCGCCGAACAAATACCCGAGAAACAGCTGATTTTCAATATTATCGTTTTTCGAATTTTTCGCCAAAAATTGTGGTATGCCACCTCATAGCATATGCCCAAACATCAAATTTTATCGAAATCGTTAGAGCCGTTTTCGAAAAAATCCATTTTAACTGAAATCGGCCTTAAGTAAACTACCCTTAATTTTCAGGTTAGAAACACAGACCACAGACCACAGATATGAAGTTTGAAGCAAATCCATCCAGCCGTTTAGGCTGCAGTCGCATATACAGACAGACAGACAGACAGACGGAATTGCCAGACCTACTTTTTTGGACTTCTCCATCATAGTAATGTCAAGTTTGATTAAAATATCGAGTTCGATTATTTTCACGAATTCAATACTTGCCCCATACATATGTATGTAGGTATAGGTGCAAGTAAAAAAATAATGCTACCAAAGAGTGTTCCTACGAGCTCATGACAAGACATATGAGAGAGAAATGTCCTAACTATGACATTAAACGTCAACCAAATCGATGATGTTGATGTATTCTGGATGTCCGAACACACCGAGCGGCCAATATAAACTCGGACCACTACCAAGTTGCAGCCAAGGTACGACCGGTTAAACCGGTGCAATCGCAACAAACCGCCAGCACCTTTGCCGATCGCGTATCCCTCAATCTATCAAGAACTCCTGCGCAGCCGGCATTAAGTACTGAAGACCAGTGGCATCGACCAGTGTGCTGGGTTTCATCCGCTCACCCCCACGAAACCCCTTATTTAATGAATGCCGGCAAGCACATGCAGCACTATAAAGCGGCACTGCATAAAAAGACGAGTGGGCCTCTTGAACTCTACGAAGAGAAGAGGAGCGATGAACATCGGCTTCGCCGGAGTAAACCACAGGAGCACGAGAAGCGCGCGATCGAGAAAGTAGAGATGCTACTTCAGAAGCAATGTGCGGAAGTTTTACCAACAGGTAAACAGAACGTATCGTGGGCGCCGTGGCTCAGTGGTTAGTGCCAGTCGAAACACCTAAAAAGTTTTTCACGGTCCCACCTCTTGCGAGCGTCTGACAAACATCCGAGAGTGCAACTGTCCTGAGAAAGCTTCTCAAAATCACAAATTGTCCTTCGGACAGTAGGCCCCTTCCATTCGTGTAAAGAATATAACACGCACAACACGAACGGTTGTGAGAAGCTAGGCCCTGGGTCCCATCGACCTGTTGCGCTAAGTATTTATGTATTAAGTACGAGGAGCGATGAACAACATAAGGTTTTTCTTAAACAAAGAAACATTTTTATTTCTTGACATACAGTAGCTGTACGCTCACTATACTATGATCAATAAATAACACAATACACCTAAAATCCTCTAAAAACTGCACGTGACGTTATATGGTATTCAGACGAATCATTTTATTTTACTTTTATTAACTTTAAGGCCTATACAATTTGCTTTAAAAATAAACTTTTCTCAAAATTGTTAGAGTCGTTTTTGGGAAAATTTACTACTACTACAACTTGTATCACCTGCATCAAAATAATTAAATCTTTTATAGTTTTCATATCATTTGCATGCTTGGGTTGTACGTATGTACTTGTGTCTATATACATAGTATACTATTCGATTTTAAGTTGTTCATGATTATTAAATGGAAACTAAAAACCCGCAATCAGAGTAGGCGAGGTATTCCACATTCTTTTTGAACAACAAGTTTTTTATTGTAACGGCCAAAAAAGTGAACGAAGCATATAATTTCATATCATTCCATAAAATTCTCAAATATTTTAAATCAAATCGTCTTTTTTTTTGTAAACATAATAGCATACGCTTAACCTAATTCAAATCAAGAAGTTTAGAAGTTAACACTTATAGGTATATGTAGATGCAAGTAAAAAACCATGTTAAACTGTAGTTTAAATTCAACATACCTTAGAAAGAGGTAAGTCATCATCATCATCCGTAAGGTCTTCACTTTTAACATGAATAATTGGATCCTCTTCGTCTTCACTAAATGAGGCTTCCATCTCAATTTCATTCTTATCAGTTGAATTTTGAACAATTTTACTCTCATGGGTATCGTCCACAATATGACCGTCATAATCCCGTATGTCCAATATGTCTGTGTTGCAGTGAGTACCACAATTAACAGTCACTTTGTTTTCATCTTGTGTATAAAAAAGTGATGTTGACTCATCTTTCTTAATAACACCGTGTTGATTCAATGAAACTGAAACAAACATTGGAACGATTGGAGTACCGGGTGATGTAGAAGTGGTTTGACATACAAATTCACGGAAGTTTTCACGAATTAAATTCCTTAAATCTCTGTCTAGTTTTGATGATTCAAACAGTGGTTGGAGATTTGGAATTACCTACGAAAGAATAATTTTATAAAAAAAATGTTGACGAGTTTAGATTTACAGCAATATTACATTATAGTTAATTAATTATTATTCATATTTTAAAAACGAAAAATAAAAATAAAAATTTAGGGTCTGTATTTTCAATTCAATTCAATTTAAGTTCAGAATGATTTTACTAAAGAGCTTATCCTACGATTAAATTACATACATATGCATTTACTGACTTAGGTGACTATACATTCGGAGTAGATTTTAAACAAATCAGTTCAATTTAATCTCGTACGATTATATTGAATATATAGTTGGTGTTTTACTCTACTGTGCCGTTCCTGCGAGCTGGATTCTAATACTCTTCAGTTCAAACGATGTAGCGTTAGCTGGCTGTCTCCAGTTTCGCACATAAAATTGGTTGCGGCGGGCTTTTCCCAACCTTGACAGACCAGCGTGGATTAAATGTTAACATATGTAGATACTAAGCGCTCATACAATATACAGTAAAGTCTCTCATAAGCGGTGTTTTGTCCGCTTTATAAGAATTGTCAATAATGTAATTTAAGTACAAATTTCATTTGTCCGTTAACGCGAGTGGTTCGCAAATAAGAGATTTCAATGTAGTTAATCAGATTTTGTAAAAAATTGGCGCATTTAGATGGATTGTATGATTCATTCTGTCGGACAGCGAAGTTACAATTATATAGCCCATAGAAATGATATGTATTTACATTGACTGTGATCACTACCATAATACCTATAGGGCAAGTATTGAGCAAAATTTCGAACTCGAGATTTTAATCAACCTTGACATTACTATGATAGAGAAGACCAAAAAAGTGGGTCTACCAATACCATCTGTCTGTCTGTGCACAGGTGGACCGATTTTGATCTATGAATTTTGATCTTTAGCGTCGAAATTAAAGTTTTCGTTTTAGCCCTAATATTAACGGTACTTTATTTAAGGCCAATATAAAAAGACGATTTTCTCAAAAACGGCTTAAGCAATTTTGATAAAATTTTATATTTGAGGTATTGGGGCCAATCACAATCAAATTATGTACCGTGTTGTTTACGACAATTGGTAATAAATTGAAAAACGGCTTTAAACGATTTCGTTCAAATGTAATATTTGGTTTTAGCAAAAATACATTATAACGATACTCACAACCAATATGGCTAACAACTTACATATTGGCTTGAAAACTCCTCTGGCGATTTTGTTAAAATTTTCAAATTAGATTTAACATGTTTCTATATTCAATAAAATGTTATTCAAATATTTGGCCAAAAGTGCGCTTACAATGGGAATTTACTTATAGCCACCTTATGTAAGAAAGGAAGATTTTTTCAAAAACGCCATAACGATGAACCTAATTTTCATGCCATAACACGTTTTTGCGCAAACTACTTAGATCTTTGCTTTACTTATACCCAACATTTACGTATGTTTGTACATATTTACATGTATATTCGTTTCTCAAATGCACACAAAATTTATAGATGTAGGTGCAAGTTTGTACGTCCAAGTCGTGCACTTTATTTTTTACTTGCACCTATACATACAGCGCAAGTAATGTTTTTGTGAAAAATTTCGAACTCAATATTTTAATCAAACTAGGCATTATTATGATATCCAAAAAAAAGTCTGTCTACCTGTGCACGAGGTTATAACCTAAACGGAAGGCCGGATTTAAGCGCCCTACACACGATCAACGTTACTTCAAAATTTTATTGAAATGAGTCATCATTCAATTTGCACTGATCGTTTGTGTGCTCTGCAATGTGCTTGGCAAGTAACCTTGCTACATTGATGATAATCAAAACTGATTTGGTTTTCGTCAAATTTATGTCAATAAAATTTATCATTTGTTGGCTGAATCCATTTTTCGTGTTAATGGTTTGATTTTTCGAAAATGTGAATGAATTTTTAAATGAATTTTTAAATGAATTTAAACAAATACAGTTGTGTTCAAAATAATAGTAGTGCTCCTAGGCATATCGGTTTTAATAGCTCTGTTGCAAAACAAGAATTTGTTTCTTAATTTTTAAGGTCAGGATAGATAAAGGATATGTTTGTGTCTTAATTCATTGATACTTTATAATATTTAAAACTTTGTAATTTAAAATACGCGTGAAAAAAAGAAGAGAGAGAAAAATCTCATGTTCAAAATAATAGTAGCATTTGCTTAAAACTGAAAAAATCAAAATATCTGAGATATTTCTTATCAAAACTACTCTTAGACGTAAGATCACCTGAATACTTAGTTGTAAATCCCTAATTGTTCAGTACTGATTTGCATCGACGTGGCATGGAGTCCACTAAGTCTTAGCACCATTTGACGGAAATATTTTGGCATGCGCTTCGTACTACTTGCCAAAGGTTCCGATTATTTGCTGTCTTTGCTTGTCTTACTGCAGTCTTTAAGTCGCACAATAAGTTTTCTATAGAGTTAAGGTCAGGTGACTGTGCAGGCCACATCATTACGCTAAACTCCATCGACCTGAAACCATTTCTTAGCATTTTAACTGGTATGTTTTCCTGCTAGAAGACCCAAATAACCCTCATTTCATCTTCTGCATAAGGCAACATCATTCCTGCCAGATGGTCAACACATACATATGTATGATCCTACACTTTGGTAGAAAAAACTGCTGCAAACCATTATATTCATTGTATTGATATTTTGTATTTGGGGGACGCCGAACATATTGACGGGATCCAGCTGCACCAAAAAGAACAATTTTGCTCTCATCGGTCCGTAAAATATTGTGTTATTTCTCTACAGGCCAGGTAACATGTTCCCTAGCAAAATTTATGTGAGTTACTATGTACATATATGCTTTTTGTTGAGCAGTGGAAGCTTATGGACTGCGCGCATAAAAATTGTTTTCTAACAGTCACCTATGGATTGTGACAGCACTAATCGTTAGCCCTAGCTCCTTTTGGATAGAATTAGATGGTGCAGAAGAGTGCATTTTACTGCGTCGAACAACTTGTCTATCATCTAAATCCGTTGTTTTTCTTTTCGTACGCAACTTTTGAGCTCGGATTTGAACTTAATTGCATTTGCAATCATTGGGGATGTGTATCCTATTATTTCCGCGATTTCTTTATATGTTTTTCTACCTGCACGTAGTTTTCAAATAAATTTTGTTGTTTCTTCAGTGCAGTGCTTTTTTTGACCCACTGTATAAAAGTTTGAAATTTGTTTTGTAACCACTTAAAGTAAAAAATATCTATTTGTTCTTATTGAAACAAATAAAAGCTTAAAGCTTTAATTTGAACTCTAAATTAGTTTTTTTCTAAATAAACTTGCACACTACTATTTTTTTGAACAGATCTTTTTGGATCACTAATACTTCAAAAAATGACTGATTCTACTTTTGACATGCTAATAGAAATTTAAGAACCTTATTTTCTTTGTTAAGCTTGGACATAACGGAACTTTTCCAAATTTGTAAAATCGTGATAATTAAAAGCGCACTACTATTTTTTTGAACACAGCTGTATATCTCGAAAATGAGTGTTTGTGGAAAGTGAAATCACCGGACTATTAGAAATTGATAAAAATGCCACAATTAGAACTGTTAAAAACTAAATAAAAAGTATGAGAACAAATTTTCGGGCGGAATTAAAAAAAAAATCAAGAACTCCAACAAGTTAGGAGCAGGGGAAGCTGACATGTACTACATTTTTATGATATTTCAGTGAGTTAATGTTCTTGGCGGATAACGAAATTTCGAGAAGTGGATTAATCAGAAAAAGTTCTAGTTTACCAGATTTTGGAGTCCGAAAAATTTCTAATACTAAAAAAATTTAGTTATATGCTGACGCTAGCAGTCCTTCAATTACGCTGGAAACTGAGCAAACAACACCATCCGTAAAAGACGAGCTAAAAACACAGGTGAAGAGCAGGTGAACGACGCTATTTTTCAAGCTAAAGTTGGGAGAGCAACATAAATTCGCCTTACGTTGGAAGTTAAACAAGAGAAATGCAACCCATGAAGCAGGAAATCCCAATACAACAATTGCTTTCTAAATGGCAATGAAAGAAGATTAAGTGTTTTTTTTATTATAATATGAATTAAATTTTATTTTACTTACTTACTTAGGTGGGCGCCGTGGCTAAGTGGTTAGTGCGTTGGACTATGGAGCAAGGGGTTCGAGGTTCGAGTCCCAGTCGGAACACCTAAAAAGTTTTTGACGGCCCCATCTCTCGTGAGCGTCTGACAAACATCCGAGAGTACAACTGTCCTGAGAAAGCTTCTCAAAAAACAAACTGCCCTTCGGACACGGCATTAAACAGTAGGACCCTTCCATTTCACGTAAAGAATATAACACGCACAACACGAATGGTTGTGAGAAGCTAAGCCTTGAGTTCCATCGATCTGTTGCGCCAAGTATTTATTTACTTAGGTGGCGCTACAGTTCGGGGTGAACCTGGCCTTTAACCAACAAGCCTCTCCAGTCCTTAGCTAACTGCCTCTAGTTGCGCACTCCAAGTCGGTTGAGGTCGCCTTCTACTTGTGCGCTCCACCTAAGGCGAAGTCTTCCTCTACTGCGTTGTGTGTTTGATTCGAAGACTTTACGAGTCAACGAGTACGAGTAACCTAGTAATTTATTCATGTTTTATTTATTAACTAAATTTTACTTTAATTCTAACTAAGGAATTTGGTTTTATTAAAAACTTTGTGTCTGGACTTTTTTGATTTTTATATAAAACTTAAGCTTCCTTAAACTACCGCAAAATAAATCTTAATCTACTTAACCTACTTATAATAAGAACGTAATACAAATACGTTCTTTTTTTTTATTTAGCCGACTGCTGTTTTTTTTAATAAGCCGAATGCTGTGCTACTAAAACTACCTTATAATTAGGACACCTACAACAAACACCTACGACTACCTTAAAACTATTATATATCTTAGGGCCGAGCTTAGGCTACCAGGGGGGTCAGCACGATAGCGGATAGTTGAAAGACCTATAGATATGTAGGTTAGCTGCGAATAACCAATAAGCAGTCCCCGACCAAGAGCGGCAAAAAATGGAGGGTGTGGCGGAAAAAACACATAAGCCTAGTGAAATTTTTGTGACAGGGCGAGTAGATACCGCCCGTAACTAAGCGTCCTGTCCCTAAGGCAAGGTGTAATGCGACCCGTGCCGAGGTCTGAATGGTGCTGAGGACAAAAATCCATACAGCATCGCTAACGGAGCCCTCCAGATACCTGGCGCCCTCTGGTTGTAATGTAGCCTTACCACATTACAGGGGTCTCTGATGTGGTGGACCTTCCTTTCCCCCATACTCGTGGGATCCAATAAAAATTTGAATCAAAATGAAAACAATACAAACATAAATAAAACAAAAAAAACAAGAAGAAAAAAATGTAGTACCAAACTCAGGAATCGAAAGTGCAAAGGAAAATCCATTTAGGAGAAGTTCTGTACTGATGCGATCACCGCCGCTAAAAATTATGGAGGAGGCGATTGATAGTAAGGACGTAGGGACGCCGTCTGCACCAACTGCTAGCTTGACGCCTGAAACCAACAAGGAAGAAAGGCGAAGAAAAAACAGTGAAGAAATAGAAAAACGTGAAGCCATGCAATCACTGGGAAAGAACATCAATACGTTGATATAATTCATCAAAGGGAAAACAAACGTGCACCACGAAATCAGAAAGCTGACTAGTGCTATACCCAGATACTACAACTGTATAGCAAATTCCCAGAAAGACAACGTGGTAAAGAATAGAGCGTCTAAAGCTACGCAAACCACTGAATCATCAGATATGAGCAAATCGGCGCCTTCTCATCCGTTGAAGCAACTACCAGAACCCAAGGGGAAAAGGCCTAGATCTCCGAGCAATGAAGAACCCTCGACATTGACATACGCTGAGATAGTCACGAAAAAAACAGCAATGTCAGTGCAACAAAACGTCCAGAAGTGCCAAAGTGAGAAGAAAGAAAAAGCGTTCAAAAAAAAACAGGAAAGACGAATCAAGACCACAACAAAGCCGAGTGGAAAAGAGTGGTAAAAAAAGGTCCAGGCAAGATACATGTCAAGCCGGACGCATTGGTGATAAAAAATCTGGAGAAACATCCTATTGCGATATACTCCGAAAAGTGAAGACCAACCCTGAATTAAATGGTCTGGGGTCGGACGTAATTCACATAAGGAAGACGGCCAAGGGAGAGTTACTGCTTGAGCTCAAGAAAGCAGCAGCTGGAAAAACCTCTGAGCATCAAAGCAAAGTAGGGCAAGTTCTCGGGGAAATGGCGAAAGTAAGGACCCTAACGCACGAGGTGCTGGTTGAGTGCAAAGAGTGAAAAGAGATCTGTCAAGCCCTGGTCGAGCAATTCGAGGAAGTACGACGTATGCAGGCCTCATCCATCAAATCCATGAGGAAAGCCTATGCAGGAACACAAACTGCGGTCATTAGCCTCCCGATAAACGCTGCCAAAAAAGTTCTGGAGGTTGGGAGAGTTAAAATCGGATGGACGATATGCAGAATACGGGAGAAAGTGGTACCGCTGCGATGCTTTAGGTGCCTTAACTTCGGGCATCTAGCAAAGGCGTGTTCAAATACGGTGGACATAAGTGAGGATTGCGTCAAGTGTGAACAGAAAGGCCATGTTTCTAAGAACTACACCAATAATGCAAGGTGCGTGCTCTGCGAAGAAAAGGGGAGCACCAACTTCACACACGCGTCAGAAAGCGCAGTATGTCCTGTATACCAGGAAGCTAAAAAAACCGCAAGAATATGAAAGTGCTGCAATTAAATTTAAATCACTCGAAGCGGCACAGGACATCCTAACACAAGCCATTCGTGAATCAAAAATAGATGTTGCCATATTATCCGAACAGTACAAGAATCTTGACGAAAAAGTCTGGGTAGCTAATTACTCAAAAACAGCTGCTATTTGGACCTGTGGAGAGTACGCCTTCGAAGAAAAAATGATGACACCCCAATCTGGATTCGTTCGATCCAGGTCAGTATAGTTGTTACGCATCCCCAAACAGCACTCTTCAAGAATTCCAGCGTAGGTTGGATAGGCTCGTGGATGATGCTAGAGGCCGTAGCCCAATCATCATGGCTGGAGATTTCAACGCATGGGCCACTGATTGGGGCAGCACTCGAACCAATAGAAGAGGTGAAGCACTACTCGAAGCGGTATCGTCACTAGATGTTATGCTGCTCAATACGGAAAGCGAGCACACCTTTAGCAGAAACGACGTAGGTTCCGTAGTTGATATCACCTTCATAACTAGTTCCCTAGCGAGCGGCGACAAGTGGAGAGTAAGCAAACAGTACACCCACAGCGACCACCTGGCCATCAAGTTTGAAATAGACCAGAAAAGATCCAACCAGGAACTCCCACCAAAGAAGGTACAACGAATGGGGTGGAAAATAGGCACACTAGACGAGGATTCTTTTACTTTCACCTTTAGAGAATCTACAATAAGGCCAGGAACAGCAAATGCTATGGCAGCTGAGATTACGAAACAAGTAATGAGAGCATGCGATGCATCTATGATCCGGAAAACATCAACAAATCGCCGGCCACCAGTATATTGGTGGAACCAAGAGATAGCAGAGCTACGCAGCAAGTGCCATAAAGCGAGAAGACTGTTCCAGCGATCCAGAGGTTTGCCCTCCCATCAGAACCTACAGGTGCAATACAAAGATAGGCGTAGAGACCTAAAATTAGCAATCCGGAGAAGCAAAAGTGACAATTTTAAAAATCCCTGGGGTACAGCCTATAAGGCAGTCATGGCAGAACTCAAGGGCACCACTAGGGCACCCTCGTCCTCATGCCCTTTGTTAATGCAAAAAATAGTGTTGGGCTTATTTCCACCGCAGAGAACTGCAGAGTGTATAGCAGCACCCCAGGATTTACATGAAATCACAACCGTCACGCAAAAAGAACTTTTGGAAGTGTGCAAACGGTTCGATGACAATAAGTCACCTGGATTGGATGTGATACCCAACAAGGCCCTTAAGTTAGCCTTAAAAACAAATACGGAACCATTTCTGGAAATGTATAATAAGTGTCTAACCGAAGGGGTCTTTCCAGACCAGTGGAAGAAACAACGTCTGGTGCTGCTGCCCAAAGGGAAAAAACCGCCAGATGAGCCCTTGTCATACCGTCCCATATGCCTGTTAGACACAATGGGTAAAATATTGGAAAAAATTATATGCAAATGACTGGAGGTGGCAATACATGAAGCCGGGGGACTTTCAAACCAACAGTATGGATTTAGGCAAGCCCGTTCTACAATCGATGCTATACGGAGGGTAACCACAATTTTGGAAGAGGCTATCCAGGGCAGAAGATGAAGAGGAGGCGCAAAGACATACGGTGCTGTAATAACACTGGACGTCAAAAATGCGTTCAATTCTGCAAATTTTGTACTCACTTAGAGAAATGATGGTGCCAGGGTTCCTCATCAAAATAATATTAAATTATTTCGAGAAACGGTTCCTGTTTTACGATACCGACGATGGGGTAAGACAGTACCACATATCTGGCGGAGTACCACAAGAATCGGTACTAGGTCCTATCTTGTGGAATCTTATGTATGATAAGGTGCTGAGGCTTGAAATCCCCAACAAGGCAAAAATCATAGGCTTTGCCGATGACATTGCAATTGTAGTGACAGCAAAACATCTGGAAGAAATAGAGGACATTGGAAATGAATGTACCCTAAAAGTGAGACGGTGGATGGCAGCAGTCGGTTTAGAACTCGCTGAACATAAAACGGAAGCAGTACTAGTAAGCAGCCCAAGAAAAGAGAAGCAATCACCATCAGGGTAGGCAACCAAAATATAACGTAAAAACCGGTGATCAGATACCTAGGTGTGATGATTGACGCTAGGCTAGCTTACAAGAAACACCTTGAAATAACGTGCGACAAAGCTGCTCGGGTGTGTACTGCCTTATCCAGAATAATGACAAACCTTTTCGGACGTTATCCGACGATGCTATATGTGTTATTGCGGGAATGCTACCAGCGGATATCTTGGCTATTGAGCTACAGAGGACCTACGACGCTAAAATCCAGGAGCCCCTTGCTCCAGTCAAAGATATTAAGCTGGCAGAAAGACAGCGAAGCAGAGAACATGGCAGGAAAGATGGAATCAGTCAACGAAGGGAAGATGGACCCATCGATTTATACCGGATATACATACATAAATGGATGGACCGGCATCTCACCCAGTTCTTAACCGGACACGGCTGCTTCAGAGCTTATCTAATCAGGTTTGGGCTTGATGAATCTACAAATTGCTCAAACTGTGGAGAGGCCAGAGAAGATGCAGAGCATGTGCTCTTTCAGTGCCCACATTTTCGCTTGGAACGCAGGGGTCTTGAGGAAATAATTGGAGAAATACCAACTCCGGAGAACATCGTAGGCTGTCATCGAACGCAGTATCGAATACTGTGAAACAAACAGCAGCGGTGATCATAAAGGAATTTCGGCGGCTGGAAAGGCTCAGGGAGAACAACCAAACTTAAATGGAAGCCCCCTCAGAACAAGAAACGTCGAACAGGTTAAGAAGAGCATAAAGTGCTAACGTATTCTAGGCGTATTCCTGGCATCGAGTATTCAGGTTTGCGAATCGTGCATGCCAGTAGCCCGGGTTACTGGTATCTTTAGAAGAGTACACATCCGTTGGCGCAACCAAAAAAAAAAAAAAAACCTTAAAACTATGTATAAAAAATAAATAAAGTGGCCAGCTTACCCTACCCTAGCCAGAAATAAGAGAGATCACTTCGTTAAGCCACCAACATTTCCGGTGCTGTCTTTCTATATCTTTACCATCACGCCCCGAAACCGACCTACTAAATCGGAGACGATCCTCTGTACTCTGTGCTACGCCTCGCTCGTAGTAAGGTCGCATATCCAAAGCTTTTCTGGCGACGTGGTAGATAATCGGAGTACCCGTTCTATCCAGTATCAGACCTTGTCTGTCAAAATAGAGAAACGCCTCTGGGGGGATAAAGCTGTTAATTCGCATATTTTCGTGGTACATGTCGTTGGGGTAGTAAGCCCCAAAGATCAGGCTATTGGTGGAGTTCATTGCTCTTGCAATATGACCGCGAATCAAGTTCACCAGGAAATTGTCCACTATGATCAGATTCGCCCTGTTATAAAGGACCTCATTGGAGTAGAATTTTTGGTACTCGGACTCTGGTGTTCTGTATAAATGAAGGCAAGCCCGAAGACAAGCCCTCTCAAACACCCGAATCCTTTCCATCAAGCTTGCTTCAACGTTGAACCACACCGGACAGCCATAGGTGAGCATTGGCCGTATGAGGGTCGTGTAGCAGATTACCTTCACCCTCGCATCGAGTTGGCTGCTATAAAAAAGTCTCTTTGTGAGGGCAAAAGCAGCCTGGCCAAAGCAGCATCTACATATGTTTGTTAAAATATAGATACTGGTCTAGCCAGATCCCAAAATACCTGACTACACTTCCACTCGCTAATGGGCGCCCGTTAGGTCCCACGATAGAGCACTTTCGCCAATTCTTTCTGGTGTCCCTTGATGGCCCAAGGCGTTCTGAACAGGATGGTTTCCGATATCTGGAAGTTGATCTTTAACTTCCAGTGATCGCAATATCGCTGGATATTGTCGAAGTCACATTGCAAGAGAGTTGCAATAACCTCGAACATAAGACCTGACCTGTACGCAATCAAGTCGTCTGCGTACGCAATAGCACGGTGAAGAGAACCTATTAAATCACTTTTGTAAATGTTGAACAGAATAGGCGAACTAACCGCACCCTGTTGCAGACCGTTTTTGAAACGTGCCAGCAAAAGTCACGCTGCCATTTTTTACAACGAACTGTCTACTGGTGAGCATATTACTTATAATGTACAGTAGTGGTTTGCTGATACCCAGCCTGCTCAACTTGTAGAAGAGCCCCTTCCACCATACGGTATCGAAGGCTTTCTCCAAATCAACCAGGCACCCGTGCATTGATTCTTGCTTTTATTCCATTGGACGTCCGACACCAGTTTAGACGCGGCATGTAGGCTATCATGCCCCTCCTTAAAATCGAATTGGTTGTCCGGAATTATATGTTTGTCCTCAACCCACTTATAAAGGGCTCTATGAATAACTTTTTCGAATACCTTGCTGATGTTTGGAAGGAAGCTTATCGACCGGAGATTTGCCGGATTGGATGTATCTTTTCCCCTTTTGGGAATGGGCTGCACCACTGCTGTCTTCCAATGCGCCGGATAATGTGCGTTATTCAGCGCATTGTTAAACAGGGTGGTGTATATGTCTACCACTTCTAGAGGGAGGTATCTGAGAACAATGTTCGGAATTTCGTCGATTCCCGCGGATTTCTTACTCCTCAATGAGACGAAGATCGCTTGGAGTTCTACCTTCGATATGAACGGGGGGTGAACCCTGCCACTGGCGATGGGATTGTTTGCCATGCTGTTATTAGTACTTGTTCGTTGTTCTTTGTTCGGGGTAACTTAAGACACGGAAGGTCGTTGATGTTATTTCTCCGAAATACCTTATTGATCTGCGGGAATATGCTTGGATTATTGGCTCTTTTGGCCGAAATCTTCCCGTTCCAATGCGCGTTGACTGTCATTTTATAATTCTCTTTGATCAATTTTTGGAGATTTTTGATCAACGACTTCAGTATCCTGCTTGTACAAGGTTTTTAATCTTGACAGGAGTCTCCTTTTATGTCGGTTTAGTGCGTCGACTGTCGCGTTGCGGAATATGTCGGCGTTGTCAGTATGTTGATATCGTACCGTATCGTACTGTCCATCGGTCGTTTGATTGTCTCGTCCAATCGTTTGAGATATCTGTCAACCTCCTCGTTTGACAGGTTCCTGTTGGACGGTGGGTAGAGCGAGTTCGAGGAGGGAGCTCTCATTAGTACTCGGGAGAACCGTGTCCAGCGCGTCCTACTGTAGTTGTAGGTGTGCGTTTGAACAAACTCTTCCAGTTCCGCAATCTCGTTGGGAATCGTTATTTCGGCACTAAATCCGCAATGGTCACTGTCGTACACAAAAGTGTGCAAACAGTTCATCGTTTGTCGGTCCGTGTGGGTCAGTTGTAGCCGTACGTCGAACAGCATGAGATCCAGATAAGAGCCGCCTCTGGGAAAGGACGGAATATCCGATGTTCTCACATCGATTCTAAGCTCGACATTGTGCTGACCCCACCAATTGAGAAGTGGGTTCCCTCTAGGATTTGGCGTAATATTTCCCCAATCCCCATGCTTCGCGTTTAAATCTCCGGCCGTGAGATAGTAGTTCTCCTTCAACTCCAGCCTTAGGCATCGGAAAAGTGATTTGAGCTCCGAAATAAATAAAGAAGGTTGAGTATCATCAGGTGCATAGACCGAGACCACTTACATCTTCTTTCCACTATGGAGAGGGATACACACGATGCACGCTTCCAGCACCTGGAACCTTCGTACTTCACCACTGTACACTGTCTTGTAACGAAGATCGCGACACCACCTCCTTGGGTGGAGTTGGGCCGGTCTCTTCTTATTATATTATATTTATTGTTCCTTAACTTATGTAATTTATGTAAGTGAGTTTCTACTTTCTATTTTTATCAGTGAAAGCCTGACGTGGAAGACGTATTTGGATCGGCTGATGTTAGTTTGTCCGCATCTCTTGCTATTGGGAGTGCGGACCGTTGCCTATTGCGTGTTGCTTATTTACTTTTTGTATATTTTGCACTGATGCTTTAATTAAATTAAAAAAGGTACTTGCACTTTGGCTGGAATTGAACCAGAGTCTGTTCGAATGGTGATCCACTAGCACTTCCACACTGCCAACTTGGCTCTTATAAATGCACTGACTTTTTCGGTATATGAATAAACGCACTATTAAACTGAAAGAACCCGAAACACGTCTTTCGTCGATGAAAGTCTATGAACGACTGGCATGTCCTAGCCATCTTAAACGACTGATGCGCATTTTTCTGACTAGGTCGATGTCGCTGTACAACTCGTATAGTTCGTCGTTGAATCTACTCCTCCAAAGCCCGTCAACTCAAACCGGACCGAAAATTAGACGAAGAATCTTTTTCTAGAAGCGACTAAGGATCTCTTCATCCACTTTAGACAGAGTCCATGCTTCAGCGCCATAAAGCAGGACTGGGATGATCAGGTTCTTATAAAGTCTCCTTAGTTCTACGGGAAAGGGCTCTGCTACTCAATTGCCTTCTTAGCCCAAAGAAACAGCGATTAGCAAGAGTTATTCTTCGTCTTATTTCTACTGAGGTGTTCTTTTCCGAGGTTATAGCAGAGCCGAGGTAGATGAAGTCCTTACCCTCAAAGTTGTAGCTGTCGATTGTGACGATCTGCCCAATTCGTCGATGTTGTGTGTGGTTGACAGCATACACAGTACACTTTGTTTTGCCCTCGTTTACCGCTAAACCCATTTTGGCAGCTTCATTTTCAATAAGAGTGAACGCTCCCGTGACAGCCCGCTGACTTCTTCCAATAGTATCAATGTCATCGGCGTACGCTCGAAGTTGCACGGACTTTTGAAAGATTGTGTCTTTGGTTTGGATTGTGGTGTTGGCTTGTGAGTTTCGCACAATTCTTTCAAGTACGATGTTGAAAAAATTACATGACAGCGCGTCACCTTGTCTATATCCTTTTTTGACATCAAAGGTCTCGGTGAGATCGGTACCGACCTTGATGGAGCAGCGAGAATTCTCCATCGTCATTTTGCACAATCCGACGTGTTTGGCATAGATGCCAAAACTATACATGACTCTGTATAGCTCGTCTCTATAAATGATGTCATGTGCTGCCTTAAGGTTTGCTTTGCTTTGCTACTTACAAAAGCGTAGACCCGTAGTCACATAATACCTTTTTCGTTTGGCGAAACGCTGCTTGCCCTTATTCAATTCTGCATTTTATTTCTTGGCTGAAGTTGCTTTGCAGTTGAATTGTGTTCCCAGATATTTAATGATATTACCGCGGTCTACCTTTTTATCTCTGCATTGTGAACATTTCTTTTCGATTGCAATATTTTTTCGAAATCCATATTCATTTAGTCTATTAACTATGGTGTTTAGTTCTTCTTTATTTTTTGCATTGATTATTGAATCGTCAGCATGCTAATGTTCTGTATTTTCAACCCTTTAAACGCAATTCCTCCTTCTTCATCCTCTTCATTCTGCTTCTTTAAAAATCTTTGGTTTCATGTCCATGTAAATAAATCCTTTACGAAAAAAAAAAAATGGTTTTCCGCTGAAAATATAATCAACTTTGAGATGATTTTCCTTTTCAAATCTCCACTTAAAATAAAAACTCAAAATAAACTCAATCCATCACATATCCTATATAAATTTTCCATTTCGTTAATTTTCACTTTTGTTTTTACTATCCCCAGAAGACCACACATACCTCCTTCAGTACCTGCACGTGCCCTATACCTATAAATTTTCAATATATGCATGTGAGGTTGTATTGAGCAAAACTCGCTCCTTTTCCTTGATTTCGTTCACTAAGATGCACGAATTTGTCAACTGAACGAGTTGAATGAAAAGCAAAGCATTGTTGTTGCAGGTTAGTATTTTGGTCTGCTATGAATTACGATTTGGCTCAACGATGGGAGGCTGGCACGATTTGGAAAATACACTGAAAAATTTACTGCAGTTAGGACTTAGGGGACAAGTGTAAACACATTTTGTGGGTGGTTGATGTCGGTTAAGAAAATTATAAAAACAAAAATATTGTTCTCCGAAAGTTAGGCGTTCATGAACGAAATGAACAACAGGACTCGTCGCCACCGGTCGCTTTTCCATTGGTTAACCTTAGTCTTACAAATGTGTTCCATTTGAACCATCCAGTAAATTTGATTAAGCCAAGATGTCATTATTAGTCTCTTGGATAAGGTCACCGAAGAATTGTCGCCAAAGAAATTAAAATATAAAGTGCATAAGTATAAAAGAGTAAGGGAGAGAGTTAAGAATCTTTCAAATTGTGTATCGGTTTGTGCAAACTGATCACTAGCTTATTCCAGTCAAGCAAATTGTGTGTGCGTTTTTTTTTTGTATCTTAGAACTTGAAGGTGCTTTTCAGCTCTTATCTTTTCAAAGGTCTTATCCGAAACTTCTCGAAAATATATGACCATAAATGCACAAAGAGGCCTATTTAGATATGTCCGTTTATCATTTGGTGTTAAATCAGCTACATCAACTTTTCAATGTGTTAACGATAATTGTGAAATCAAATTGAATTTGACTCACAAATTTAGTAGCTGCCCTAAATGTCTTCTCCATTATTTGCCAAAATGACTCAAAAAAATCCAAACAAACTTGATCACTTAAATGAACTACTTTATGGTATTTATGGTTTGACAAGAACTGGCTACAGCAGGTATTCACGATAAAACCCCAATACCAGTAATAAGCTGTAATCACAGTATTGGTGATGTTGTTGAACGATATACAAGAAAGAAAGTATTCTACGAAGTTTAGAGTCTGTGAAATGCTACATTGATGACATATTTATTAGGGGTAGAGAAAATATAGAGAAAATTTACTACTAGTTCTTCGGAAATTTAAATGAAGAGGACGACTGGGTCGTACGTACTTGCACCTTAATTCTATAAGTGTACAATCTTATGAGAATCGAAATCAAAGTCTTCCTCTTCCCAGTAAAGTAGGCGTGGCATTCCACATCTCGATGGAATAATAATCATAAGATTATACTGATCCTATATATGTAGGTATGAAGGAGTTCATACAATTATAATATAATTATAATTATAAAATAAAACGCCTTCTAGTAAACATTTTGAAAAAAAAGGTAAAATTTGATAAGCCATTACCTTGCATTTGTCTTATAACCTCCAGATATTAATTTCAAGCTTAATCGCTGAAGAAATGACCGAGAATTAGTTAATTTTCTAGAGTATTGTAATATGTATATACATACATATGTATGTAGTACGTACTGTTCAAGATTGCTTGCGTAGTCGGTCGATTATGACGACCATAATCATCGCATAATGCGCGAAAAGTTACTAGGTTTGTATCACCACTTTTGTAGTAAGTTTTAATAATTCCAACGTGCTGTTTGCATTGTTAAGCGATCCATTATCGTTAAGGGCAAACACTCAACTAATATTATGACACTTCAAATGACAGCTGAGTTTGGCAGGTGTCAAATACCAGCGCTACCAACTTGAAACCACGAAATGAATGATCTTAACCTGACTCTTGTAAAATTGCGCTAGTGTCCTACACTATCTACTCTTCTTCTTCTTAAGTCCTGTATCCCCTTGTGGGTCCTAGGGTCTCGACAATGCCTGCGCGCCATCGTGTGCGGTTTCTGGAAATGTGTTTCAGTTCTCCCCAATTCTTTCCCAGTTGCCGTACATCCTTCTCGACTGTTCTGCGCCACGTACTTCTAGGAGCGCCGCGTATCCTGCCATCTTGAGTAAGCGGGTTCCATTGCATCGCGTGTTTAGCTATGGACCTGTCACCCTTTCGGAGAGTATGTCCAACCCACTTCCACTTTTGTCGTCATATTGTTGCGCCTATAGGTTCATGGCCCGTTCTCTGATAGAGTTGTTCATTAGAGATACGGTTTGGTCAGAAAATCCTAAAGATATAACGTAGGCACCTATTGACAAAAGTTTGCAGCTTCCTCGTGCTAGTGGCGGTCACCCTCCAGGTACCACATCCATATAGCAGCACGGATTCAATATTGGAACGGAACAGTCGTAGGTTGGTGGTTAAGCTAATCATATTGCTACGCCAAACTGTGGACAGCATCCCAAACGCAGATTTTGCTTTGCATACATCCAGTTCGGTTCCGCCATCGTTTGAGACAACACTCCCAACTCTCAATTCTCTCAACCGTTTGTCATGCATACATGAGCTGATGAGCTCGGTCGTAGGCTGATCATTTTTGATTTGCCCATTTAATTTTCAGCCCAAAGACGTCTGCCTCTCTATCCACGTTTGTTGTCATAACATCATGTCATGTTTCTGTAAATATTTCTTTTGACTGGTTAGTCGAAAGTCATACTGAACGTTTTAGATATGTATTGACAATTTATCACTATAAATAATATGTATCAAAGAAAGTCCCCAAAACCAAAGTAAATCTGCAATAAGAAGCCTCCATGTTGTCTTTAAAAATTAAAGGCCGTGTTTGTGTGGCAACTGGCCGCAATGATGGCAATACATTTTTGTTTCAATATATTATTTACTTCTTGAATGTACACCTATAAAATTTCTATTATACACAAATCGTCTGAACCACAAATCTGTATATTTAAATTAATTTTTATATGCTTTATACAATGCTTTAGTGACAAAGTACACAAATTATATTATAGCTACAAAAACAGTAGCGCATACAAATTTTGAAAACGTTGTGTCACGAAAGACTTTAGACGATTTGAGTTGGCTTTGCAGACTAATTGTGTCATGGCAAAGGTTGGAGAGATTTTTAGTAGCGATGTATCTATTACCAACAGTTTGACTTTTCGTTGGGACCAGAATACTCCCATCTCTGAGTTTAGAGATCTGCTCATACTCAATGCTTATTGCATTAATAGCTATTCTCAAGGCAAAAATGTTCACTGTTGATAGAGGTCTGGTTGCAGTTTGAGGGGCAATGACAATAAATCTCGGTTATATTTTATGTTTTTTGTGAGTTAGGCAAATCATATGGTGTATTAATTGTTGTTTTATTCCTTCAGGCGGGATGGGAAAAGCGGGGCTTCAGAAAGTGCGTTAAATCCTTTTATTGGGTTTCATTTGGCACGTGGGACATACTAAAAGGAGAAAAAACTTACTCGCGGAATATACGGGCACCGAGTTCTATAGCAGTAAAACGAGAAAAGAAGATAAAATATTGTTTTTTTTTCTTAAGTTTGAGAAAGTTGTGAACTTTATGATGGATTGGTGTGTAGATTTTGAGTTGCCGATCCATAGTCAATGTTAGATACCTTTATAGTTTATAAATAAAAATGAGATTGTTGAAGTGGACTAAGCTATTTTATACTAGACAAACAACGAATTCTATTTTATGCCTTAAAATTCTTATCAAATGCAGGTAACATAGAATATTTAATTCGTTTACAATTAGGATTTTAATATTAAGCGTACTGACGACAAAAACTACATATGTGTTACAGTTTTTTTTCTTGCAGATATATATTACTATAATTATTATTATAATTTATTAACATAAAAATGCAAAGATTATATGCTAAATATTAAAGAGCACTACCTGCAAAAGCTTTCCACTCAAAGTATAAATATATTGGCTTAGATAGCTAATTTGTTAATAGTAAGATATTTATGGATTTTTAAAATATTAATCGTAATATATAATCGTAAGTGTTTGTTTGTTTCAAATATGTCGTCCGCATAAAGGATATTGTATGATGGTATTGTACCTCAAAATTATTTCGTTTATATCGTTGTATAAACAATTCACAAATTCACTGGGAAAGGTCAAAAGAAGAGAAAATGGTGACTTCCATTTTTTAAATGATACCTAGCTGGGCAGGTAGGTAATGTAGGGTGTACCAACCAGGTGCTCTATTTATTGCTAAACGTTTTGTCATTGGAATAGCCAGAGAGTTGATAAATAGCCCGTTTTCTCCTAAGCGATTTTATCACATATAGGGTGTAGCGATCTGTAAGGGTTTATACACTTGTTTATACCGCATTGCTAGTTCGAGTAGAACTGATGGTGGATGTAATTATCTAAATATTTTCTTTATTAAATATGTTTGCTTTATACCGAAATGGGGCGTAAGGTTTGCGGTAATGCAAAAGATTGGTGGGATATTTTTTTTATGTATTATCTATAAACTCTGTTTTTATTACGTGGCAAAGACAATTCATAATTCCACCATGGTATAATATTTTTGTGGAATTAGATGCAAAATCCAGAGCATTATCGTCGATTCGTTGTATATATTTACCGACTGTTGGCGTTTTATTCATCAGTACTATGCTTTGAATTGTATTGTCTCAACCGATGGCGGAACCGAACTGGATGTAACCAGCCGAATAGGCAAAGCAGTTTGGCGTAGCAATGCGATTAGCTTAACCACCAAGCTGCGACTGTTCCGTTCCAATGTTGAATCCGTGCTGCTATATGGATGTGGTACCTGGAGGGTGACCGCCACTATCACGAGAAAGCTGCAAACGTTCGTCAATAGATGCTTACGTTATATCTGTAGGATTTTCTGGCCAAACCGTATCTCTAACGAACAATTCCATCAGAGAACAGGCCATGAACCTATAGGTACGACGGCGAAAGTGGAAGTGGATTGGACATACTTTCCGAAAGGGTGACAGGTCCATAGCTAACCACGCCATGCAATGGAAGCCGCTTACTTAGGATGGCAGGATACGCGGCGGTCCTAGAAGTACGTAGCGCAGAACAGTTGAGAAGGAAGCACGTCAACTGGGAAAGAGTTGGGGAGAACTGAGAACACATTTCCAGAAACCGCACACGATGGCGCGCAGGTATTGTCGAGACCCTGGGACCCACAAGGCGATACAGGACTTAAACATGGATCAAAGATAAAATAACAAAAAATAATAAAACTAACGAACGCAAATAACGAAATACATCCATATATCGGGATCTCGTTTTCGCCACCGCTCAAAGATCTTTCATATAGTTGAAAGCAAGCAATTTTAATTTTTTATTTTTTTTTGTGCGGGTTATGACTTATATACTTACATATGTACATATAAATTAATTACATACCTGTTTTTCAAGAATTTTCCTTAGAGAATTAAAAACGCCCATTCTTATTTGCTCCTCACTTTTTGGAAAAAAGTTCTTCATTATTCGACATAAAAAATCCAACAACGTGCAGCTTACGAATGGGTGGTTTCTTATGGAGTGGTACATAACTAATATACCAGGTTCTATATTCATAATATTATCCTTATTGGGATCGAAAAACAACCAGTCATAGAATAGAGACAATTTCGCATTTGCCAGGGCTATTGGATTAGTACAGGACGATATTAACCATCCAATAATAGCCCACCGCGGTATAATATCAGAACACAGCATATCATTCGTTGGGTGTATAACATTAATAATAAATCGAATGAGATCTGATCGAAGGCTGTGCGATTCAGGTGTTGCAAAATACTTGTCTTGAAACCAATCTTGATATCGCTTTTGGTTCCCAAATTTTACAGATGATGCCAAAAAATGAAGTTTACGTTCAACTTCAGGCGTTAGCCTACATTGCAGAAACCGCCTGCTTGTCCTGATTTGAAGTAATTGCCAAATTCCATTGAAGGTAAGCGAAAGTGACTTTGGATTATAAAGAATATCACGCCATAACTGTTCAAATTCTGGTATGCGAGCAACATTTTGTAACAACCTGAAAATATATAATTGAAATGGAGTTTGGAATTCTGTGCAAAATATTTACCTTACAAAATCACGGCCAAGTGGTATAATATCCTGAAATCTATCTCTAATTAAAGAAATTACAAAACCGATCTCCTTATTACGTAGACTAGCTAGCATTGGGCTTGTATGATCTTCAATCAATCGAACGTAGCTGTAAACAACTGTTCCAACCAGAAACGGATGACTTTCCAGCCACTGACGAAATTCTATAAAAATATCTAAAAGCCCTTCAACCAGGGAAATGTTTTTTGGCGATATATCTCCTCCACCAGCTTGTCGCAAGCAGTTCCATATAATATTTTCGACATTAAGGACTTGGTTTTTAACCAGTTCATGTAATAACCAGATCAACTGCCTTCTGCTAATTTCAGATAACTTTGTGTATTTATCTGCTACCAACATTGTTAAATTTGTCGACACGAAATTCAATCCATCTCTTGTTATCAAGGTTAAGTCACGATAAGTTTTGGGTGCTGATTGAGGATCTGTCAGTATTATGTACAAAAATCCGATGGATATATCTTCATGTTGTTTATCTTTACAGGCTTGTTGCGATAACTGATCGTGCATATCTTTATCATTTAATCCATTAATTTGATATTGTAGGGCTTGGTAAGCTCGCTCAAACCGCTATGTGAAATGAAATAAAAATTTAGTTGAACAAAAAAACCTTTAAAAAAATATATATGTATTTGCGCGACAGGTCTATGGGACCTATGAAATAGTTTGTCATAACCAAAAAAGTGCACGACATGGTTGCATCTTAATTCTATAAGAGTATTGAAGTTTAAGTCTTCTACTAATAAGATCGGCGTGGCATTCTACAATTTTGATGAAATTATAATACATATGTATGTATGTATGTATGTACATATATACTGTCGCTATTCGTGAGATTTCTTTTGTTTATTTAAATACAATCTAAAATAATAGGAGTGGCCATATATGGTTAGAAAAAATATAAAGAACTTCAACGCTTATAAATTATGCTTTGCCATTATTTTTTAAATTTCTAGTAAATATTCTCTAAACAATTTTTTTAAAGTGCGCGTGGTACTTTTAAAAGTTGGTATGCCATTACTTTGCAATTGTCTTGTAACACTCAAATAACCGGTATATTTTTTTACAAAAAATCTTGGTATGTTATCTGTATAAGTCAAACTAATGCAGATATTAAGTTAAAGTACTCTTTATTTTGAGGTTAAAATAAAAATTCCGATTTTACCACACATTACATATATGAAGTTTAAGGTAAATCCAGTAGATTTAATGTTGCAAGTATAATTTCTAGTACACTTCTCCTATCTACATTAAAACTATTGTCGGTTGCAGGTGGTTGAGTTTTCTGATGAGAATGATGTTGTTGATAGCGTGTTTACTATGCGGTTGGATCCCAAGATGTACAGGAAGGACAACATAATAGAACATACGTAGAAGGCCTCAATAGCTTTTTACGCTTGAAACAGAATTTTTGATAGGAAATGGGGCTCCAAACCGTCCACTATCTACTAGATGTACAGTGCCATAGTCAAACCAATTCTTACAGATACCGGTCTAATGGCCTGCTGCGGCAAAAACAAACCTGAACATTTTCACAAGAGTGCAACAACTGGCGTATAGGGTTAATAGCGAAATCAGGACTACTCCCACTGCTACCCTTAAAACCATGGTCGGGCTATGCCCACTGGATATTTTTACCAAAGAAAAAGCGCCCTTCGCTAAGAACAAACCAGAATGTGGAGAGATTATCATATCATCAGGACTATTACCAGGTCGTCTAACGTGATCGCCTCCTCCGACTACCTCCATCCATTTTTTCCGGATGGGTCAAAAACGAATGAAGGCACAGGCTCAGAAATCTTCTCAGAGAAAGTACGGATTGCTCGTATACAACTATACAGTGTTGTGAAAAAAATAAGAACAGCGAAGTGGGAGACCTTGCTTTTGAATTTAAAAAACAAAACTCAAGTGACATTGTTATAATTATTACATTATATTTTATATTTTGGCAAAGTGCGCTTGGGTTGTTATACCAAATCGCTTGGACATTTTACCACAGCTCTAACCTGTTTCTTGGCTTTGTGGTCTTACTTAGCGCTCTCTTAACAAATCCCCACAAATTCTCTATGGAGTTAAGATCTGGGGACTGTGCGGGCCATTCAAAGATTTGGATCTTTATGTCTCCGAACCACTGTTTCCTTTCTTTGGCCGTATGTTAAGGATCATTGTCCTGTTGAAACAGCCAAAGTAACGTTAACGTCTGTTAACTGTTCTGATAACTGTTTCTAAGATCTCAATGTATATTTCTTTATTTAGAGTGTCTTGTATCTAGTGATTAGGCCCAACACCATGATAGTGAAAGCATCCCCAGACCATAATATTTCCACCGCCGTGATTTATGGTTTTCACAGAATATCTTGGATCGAATTCTTTTCCAACCAGCCTTCTAACATATTGTATCTTAGTATCTCGAATTAATACTGTTGAAGAAGCTCTCATGTTAATAGTTTACCGTTAACTTAAAAAGGAAATCAGAACATATGAAACTGTTTTGTTTTTGTAACCCAACAACTGTAAAATTAACGGAGACCTTGGAAACAACGTGTGTTCTTATTATTTTGCACAACATAAATAATAATAAGCATATTGATATTTACATCGACAGCCAAGCAGCCATCAAAGCCACCACTTCTATTATAACCAATTCAAAACTGGTCAAGAAATGTAAAGACGAGCTCAAACTCCTAAACTCGTACCGCTATGCTGGATCCCGGGACACATGGGCATCCAAGAAAACGAAAGCACCGATGAGCTAGCGAGAACAGTTTTTGAATCGAGCGACATCCCAACGGACCACTCGGTACTACCGACATTAACCTTCTCTCCACCAAGATCTCTACGATCTTTCGCATCATGTCCAACGTTAGGTGGAGCGCACTCTCCTCCAGAGAGCTCCTGTCTTTCAATAGATCACAGCTGATTCTTTTCATCGGTGTCCTCACAGACTACAACCCAACAGCGGCACAATCATCAATAGTATGAGACGTATGCAGAGAGTGCGGCGAAACTGAGGTGAATGAAGACATGAAGCACTTTCTCTGCGAATGCTCAACTGTCAGCAGAATCAGACACCAAACGTTCGGGAAAGTATTCTTCGACCAACTCTATGAACTAGAGAAAATAGGTTGGTGCAGGAAAGCCGTTTCCGCCATGAACTAACGAGTAACAATAATTTGTTACACAATGGATACGTTGATATCGAGTGAGACTGCACCCTCCTCTTGGTTTGGAGTCATCCCTTTAACCTACCTACCTACTCATGGAGTAAACCTTTTTTTAAAGATTTAGCACATGTATCTTAATGCTGTGCTAGGACTTAAGTTGACGCACTCGTTTCTTGGTCACACCACCAAACGGTGCAATGGAGATGAAAATGTGACAATTGCAATCTTACACCCCATACACCCAGTCTGCACGCGCAAAATGTGTGCCATGTGAACTCAACCGATTTTAAAATCAATTAAACCCTACCCCTACCGACCTCCCTTCCTCAGTGTCATTCGCCCCACCAACTAAACAATTCAACCAACCTAAGAAATCCCACTCACTCAACCCAACATACCACACCATATACCAAACACAGAACTCAGTAAAACAAACTCATTTACTTCTTACAGTAACACATCTATTAACCGATTTAAACAAAAACCAAAACCGATTCTAAACTCTCAACCTAACAAAACCAAAAATACCAAAACCCGCTGTTATCACTCCAATAAATAACACATATCAAAATGAAAACAAGGGCTCGCTCTCCGAAAAAACAATAGAAACTTTCCAACTTCCAAACCATACTGATACATAACTCAAACTCTTGCATAGCAAAAAACTTTTTGAAACAACTGTTAATTCTTCTCCAACTTCGAAAACAAAAAATCTAAATGCACCAACTCTTTCAAGTCCGACCGAAATCCTTAATTCCAACAACACCGTACTCGCCACTATTATCAGTTACTCAGACACTTATTCAAAATAATAACTACTTCGTAAGTGATACATCTGTACATAGAAATAGATGATAAAGGTACGTGATGATCGGAATTCTAAAAAGCTTAGGGAGCTATATGCTCCAAAATTCAGACAGTGGAGATACAAAAATTCACATCACAATCCAACAACTACCAATCTCATACAACATCAATTGGATTTTAAAGATCTTCAGTAAAATATACATAGCTATATTAACTATGACGAGTTTGACATTTTAATTAAGGAACATTCGCCTTGTGCAATATCTTTTTAGGAAACACATTGTACGTTAAATTTAAAGCTTTGAACCCTAAAGCATTCAAAGGGTTATTTTAAAAACTAAACCTATAATCTGACAGCATCGGTGTGTTGATAAAAAGGAACATCCCACATCGACAAGTTCAAAATAGTAAATCTAGTATTTTAACTCTGGCATTTGAAACAAATTTACACATTCAATTTACTGTTGTCTGTCTAAACATTTTACTGAAACAAGTTTATTTATTTATTTATTTAATTTATTTATTTAATCAATCAGAGAACATCTCTTATAGACTATGATAATACTTATATAATTAATGAGTAAATAAATTAATAATTTAACATATAAAAAGAGCAAACAAAGCTATCGACAAAGCGACAAAGCCTAAAATGATTGAATAGAAAGTTCAGGTAGAAGTTTACATTTAAATGAGGCACGTGAACAATTTCTGAAAAAGTCGATTGAATTACAAACTAAATTTGCTTCTTTGATGCAAGGCGACAATGGTTCATTAGTACCATAATTAGTACGATGTAGACGCTCATAGAAAATTACCTGATCGCGCAAAAATCTAGAGGGAAAATGAAAATTGATAAGTGAAAGTAATGGAGGACATTTTATGTGATTAGATACGAGATCTCTAATAAACATTATGGAGAAGTACTTGCGACGCTCCTCAAGCGATAAAAAACCAATTAATAAACATTTGGATTTATATATTGGCATCTCTGCTCGCCAATTTAATTTTACCATAACGTATCTGGTAAATTTTCTTTGGACTCTTTCAATTCTCACCGAATGAGATAAGTAATGTGGACTCCAAACAGAACTGCAGTACTCCAGAATGGATCTAACTAGTGATATATATATTGATTTTAATGCATAAGGACTCACTCGTATTGTAGTAAATTCACAAGCATTGAATTAGCTTTGTTTATGGCATAATCAATGTGCAGAGAAAATGTGAGTTTTCTATCTAAGATAACGCCTAGATCTTTCATTCGATCCACTCTCTCGAGGCATAAGTTATCGACGTTGTATCTAAATATAATAGGCTTAGAGTGCCTATAGCAAGAAAGAGTTTGGCATTTTGAAATATTCAAGTGCAGGTAATTAATTTTTCCCCATTGAGTTAATCTAGCTAGATCATTATTGAGATGAACACAATCATGAACAGAAGCAACTGATCGATACAACTTTAAGTCATCAGAAAAGAGCAAGCAAAGTGAGTGCTTGAAGATTAATGGAATATCATTAATATGTAAAGAGGAGAAAAAGTAAAGGTCCTAGATGACTGCCTTGTGGTACTCCAGATGTCGCAGTTATTTGACCCGAAAAACACTCATCTATTTTCACGTATTGAGTTCTATTTGTCAAGTAGGACTCAATCCATTTAAAAAAACTAGAATGAAAACCTAAGCAGGATAATTTGTGTAACAAGACCTTATGGTTGACCTTGTCAAAGGCTTTGGGAAAGTCGGTGGCGACGCGTGAGTAAAAAATGTAGGCGTTCAATTAATGAAATTCAATATTTTTATCGTTTTAATGCATACGATTTATATATGTATGTATGTACATACTATGAACACTGAAATATTACTTATATGTTAAGTCCAACCTCCTAAATTTGTTTAAAAATATTTTAATGACATATTCATATAAAGAATCTTCAAACTGTTTTGTTCTCAAAAGTTTTTTTTCAATGGTAATCTTTGAAAGATCCGTCAGTCTATTTTGTCCTATTGTTGTTCTTGAATATGTTTTAATTCTTTTAAGTCGAAAAAGATCTTTCAACTGATGATGTTGTTAAAGGAAAAGTTAGAACCAATATACACAACTTGTATATTTCTGGAAAAACTAAAAGTTAAAAGTTTTTCAAAAAATTGCGAGCAAAATTGTAAAAATCTTGTTGCAGATTTTTTGATGGAATTGCATTTAGAAAAGGGTTTGCTAATTAATTTTTCAATAATGCATTCACAACTGCCTTTATTTATAACATTTTCACTACCAGAAGCCATTTTTTAAGCTATAGATAACTGCACCGTATAAAAACCAGCTTTTCCGTTGAAAATATGATCAACTTTGAGATGATTTTCCTCTCCACCTCCACTCAAAATAAAAACTCAAAATAAACTCAACCCATCAGATATCCCATACAAATTTTCCATTTCGTTCATATTCTTCCAGCACGAATAGAACGTTAAAGTAACATAATTACTCAACTTTTGTTTTTACAATCGCCACATGCAAACAACGACCACACATACTCCTACCTCCTACAGTACCTATACACGTGCCCTGTACCTATAAGTGATCTATATCCGCATTTGAGGATTGCTTGAGCAAAATTTACTCCTTTTTCTTGATTTCGTTCACAGCTAAGATGCACGAACTGGTTGATACATTGTGCGATCCCTTTTTTGTTTTTTTTTTTTTACATATTTTTGATGGATACATTTCGTTTCCAACTCAACTGAACGAGTCGAATGAAAAGCAAAGCATTTTTGTTGCAGGTTAGTATTTCCTTCTGCTATGAATTTCGATTTTGCTCAAGTGCACGGGAGGATGGCACGAGTTGGGAAATACACTGAGATATTGACTGGAGTTAAGACTTAGGTGACAGTGTAAACACATTTTGTGAGTGGTTGATGTCAGTTAAGAAAATGATAAAAACAAAAATATTGTTCTCCGAAAGTTAGGCGTTCATGAACGAAATGAACAATAGGACGCGTCGCCACTGCTGCAACCCCTTTTCAAAGTTTGTAACTATGAAATTAGTCAAAATACACAAATTTGTAGCAGTAGATTTTCCTGAAACAAAACCATGTTGATGTTCAGATATATGTATATTCTTTGACAAGAAAATATACTTTATTATAAATAATTTTTTCAAATAATTTAGGTATTGCTGAGATTTTACAGATAGGTCTATAGTTGGTAATATCTTGCTTGGAACCTGATTTAAAAATAGGTGTAATATAAGATATTTTCTATCCGTCAATAAAAGTACCATCTGCAAGATATTTATTAAAAATCCACGTTAAGGGCTTAGAAATCGCGTTAGCGCAGATCTTAAGCAGCATGGGTGGAATACCATCTGGTCCCTCTTTTTTGTTGCAATCAATCTGTGATAACACATATTTCACATCTGCGACATCACACTCAATTGTCCCTAAATCAAGGACTTCAGTTATATTAGGTAAGTCTTGCAAAGGTAGAAGATCAGACGAATATACGGATTTAAAATAGGTTGCAAACATGTTGCAGATTGAGGATAAATTACTAGTAGATATACCTTCGTATGTCATGAAGTTTGGGAGCCCAATAGTCCTTCGCTTAATGTTAATGTGATTCCAAAAATATTTGCTATTTGATTTCAATCTAAGTAGATTCAGCTGTCAGGACATAATCGCGATATAAAAATTTATTCAGGTAATTGAAATCACGCTGACGGGCAAGGTAACTTTCGCGTAACTCCAAATTGTCTTTATTAACCTTATATAATTTGTAAGCTTTAATTTTTCTGATTTTTCAAAGTTGATAATCCTTTGTTAAACCATATGGGATTCGAGTTTTATCTGATTCTTCTTCTGACGAATTGACAAATCGCGCGATTGAGAATAAGAAGAAAAGATTCATATGCGTTGTTTAAATTAGAGTTTTGAAATGTACTATCCCATGAAACGGAAGTTAAATAAGCGCTAATTGCATCAAAGTCAGCATTTTTATAATTAAAGATAATCTTATTTTTTGAACTTTTATTTTGTTTATAACTAAAGAAGCTAATATTAGCTTCTAAAGCTAGATGGTGAATTGAATTTTTAATTATGGGGAAATCAGATATGTTGACTTGAATGTTAAATTCTTTATCAACAAACATTAGCTCAAGTATGCGATTTAGGCTATTTAAATGACCATTGACTTGAATTAGGTCGTAAGTGCTAAAAAAATCAATTACTAATGACTCTATCAGTGTAGTGACATTAAATGGTGTTAGATATTTTTCATCTGGATCTAAGATCCAATTGATATCACCTATATTAAAGTCACCTGTGCAAACAATGTGCTGTGAACTGTTGAGATTGTATAATACACTAGCACAGTTTTTTAAATGCAGGTCAAATGAACTTTTTGGCGGAATGTAGCTAACCATTAAAATCAATTCAGATTCACAATCTAACTTAATGCTAATTATTAGCTGATCAACATCTAGATTAGAGACCATAGGTGAAGATATCGATTGCAATTCGATTTGTCTACATGATAATGAAGACCGAATAGCAACCAACACCCCACCACCAGTTTCTTTGCCAGTTACAAGTAAATTACGATCTTTTCTAAATACTGTGTAGTTAGTCGTGTTAAATAATTCTAACGTTAATTGGTCATCAGTTAACCATGTTTCAGTTAAAATGATTATGTCATACAGGCAGGATGAACAAAATAGATAGATAACTTTAATTTTAGACTTACAGCCTCCAACATTTTGATAAAATAGGAAAAGATTTTTATTGTTTAAGATAGGCGAAATAATTGTAGACGGTGATGGACGAGAAGGAACAGCTTCAATATTCATAGGCGCAGGTACTGATGTAGCAACTTCGGGATCATCGCATGTTATTATATTCGGATTTAGGTTAACCCCACCGTAGTCGGGGCATCCTCGTTTTTTGAAATGTTCACAAATTTTTTAACCTTGACGGAATATGGCCAGATCGATGAATTAGTAATGATGTTAGCGAAACTATCCGCTGGCACGCTCAGTTTGAAGTGCTTGATATCTGATGGAGCAATTCCTTTTTTAATCAGCTTAAAGCATTTAAACTGGTTTGCCGAGATATTTGTTTTCATTGATATATGGGCAATGATATCCTCCGGCTTAGTATCACGATGAAATTTGGATATATGTAACCATTTGGATGGCATCACTACATTTAAAGATGAATTTAAATCCATTCCGACGACAACAGGTTGACGAACAATTTTTGTATGATTTGTATTTACCAATTTCCAATTAGAGTTGTGTTTGCTTACGTCATCATTGGCATGTAAACTATCAACAAAAACAGCTGGTGGGGCAGAGACATTATCAGCACACATGACCTCAGTGGAGACGTCAGCATTATCTTTACTCTGCACAGTATTGATCGGAGTTCGACTACCAACAACAACATTATCGGCATCAGTTACATCACAGATGGAGATGTCCGACTTATTAGCATTCCGCACAGCGTTGAGGTTCTCAGGATTGTCAGAGCTAACAGGCGAAGAAAGATTGTCAATCCCAGCGACGACAGGAGAAGCGGGGGCAGCTATAGCAGTTGTATGATGATGTTGAATTCCCATAACAGAAGCATCAGATTTTATTTTGGAAACTGTTTCGCTCTGTTTACAATGAGTGTTTCGCTTCGATGCAGTGGAGATGGGAGAGTTGAACTGTAAGTTAGACATAGTAGTGGCGAGGCGTGTCTGATTAGAACCGTTGATTCGAGAGATAGCCGGGGAGTACTTATAATTTTTCGCAGTTACGGTGATTTCCGAAGTAGAAGAGTTCATATTGGAAGAGAGTTTAGGAGAGGGTTTAATGACCTTCTCTTTTCTTTGGGAGAGAGTGGTATTGCGTACCTCTCTACACACATCGAGACCCTTTTTGTGATAAATTATTTCTTCACAGTCAAACCAATTGTTATTAAACAAATGAGAGAAATCTTTCTTAAGTTCGCGAATATTTAGGCTGACTGATTCCACAAGATTATTAAGTTTATTAATGGCAGTCGCCACACTATTAGTGTTACACTTGTCGCACTTATAACAGATGTTATTATTAGATTTCATGAGAATGAAAATAGTTTTTTTTTTTTAATTTTTTATATTTGAGCAGTTAAAATGAAACCCGGCACCACAAATACCACACGAAATCTGCAGTAGAGGGGTTGTTGCAAGATGCATTCATAACAAATAGATAGATATAGGATAAAAAATACGTCTGTCACGCTTGTAGGCTAAACTAGTACTAGTTATTTGCTTAATGCTAAGCACACAGACTTGGGATCGAGTTTAACAACTGCTAATAGAAAAAAACCTACTAGGAGCGATTCGAATTAACAACTGTAAACATCTCAGCACCAGCCTTCAGATCTAAAAAAACCGTTACTTAATTGACTTCTTAATGATCAAAAACATGACAAACACTTGACAATTTAAAAATTATTATTATTATTATAATAATTTATTAACATATGATTAAAAATACTTATATTAATACATAGCAAGAGCAGTAGCTGCAGAGGCTTACGGCTCAAAAGTAACTTAGAACTAGGTTAATATGTTAGTATAAGTACATAAAAATATATAAGCTTATATTTCTAGACTAAGTTTATTTACATAGTTATTAATTTTGAGGATGTTTTCGCGAATTGGATTTCTTAGCAAGTCGTAGGGTGATGAGTTTGTGTTAAGCAGTGGGTTTGTTGGTAGGCAGGCTCGACATTCTCCAATTCCTATATAATGGCGGAGTTTCTCTTTTAACCCTTGTGTCAACACCCAAAAAATTATACAACATACACCCAACACACCTGGGTGTGTCATACGTTTTTTATGCCCACGGGCGTCGGAAGGAGTTGGAAAAAGTCGGTTGGAGTTGGACGCTTTTATTTTTGATGCAACGCATTTGAGAAAAAATATTTCAAGAAATAAGCATACAGGCTATCAGTCGTTTTATCAGATTTGATAATGGAAATAGGTACCAGCAACGTAAACAAACTGACAAAGCAGCAGCCATATCTGACATTTTCCTTACGTTGAATAGCAACATCCAGGATAACTATAAAACAGGCAACGTCACTGTTGATGAACAACTTTATCCTTATCGTGGTGGCACCGGATTCACTCAATATGTATATACCTTCAAAACCGGCCAAATATGAAATTAAGGTTTAGTGGGTATGTGATGCTATTACTTCTTATTCAGTCAAAGGCCAAATTTATACTGGTATGGCACCTTCTGGAGAAAGAGAAAAAAATCAAGGTGAACGTGTGGTCAAAGATTTGTGTTGCAATCTGTTCCGTGGAAGTGCTCGAAACATCGTATGTGGCAACATTTTTACAAGCTTTAATTTGGCTTCTACTTTGATGTTAGACTACAATTTGTCAATATAGGGAACTGTAAACAAAAGATGTAAATTTGTACCAGCCGAATTTTCTAATCCAAAAGGAAGAGCAGTAGAATCATCAATCTTTGGATTCCCCAGCAACATAAGTATGTGCTCACATGTTCCAAAAAACAACAAATTGGTTGCAGTTCTTTCCACTTCCTATTATAGTATCCAAATTGAAGGTCCTAAACGAAACCCAAAAATGATACTCGATTACAACAAAAGCAAAGGAGGTGTTGACAATATGGACAAGTGCCTTGGTGAACTACGAAGAGAAGAACAAAGCGATGGCCTTTGGCTTTTTTTTATAACATTGTGAATATGGCTGCATGTGCAGCATTCGTGATATACATGGAAAATAATCAACACTTGAAGACCTCAACAAACCGTAGAATGTTGTTCCTACAACAGTTGAGTGAACAATAAGCCAATACAAAAATCCAGGATCGTTCAGAAAATGCCTAAGTCATGCGAAATTTCCCATCACGTAGTGAAATTGAAAGTATGTTGGGCCACCCAGTAAAACCGACTGTTGAAAATCTTCTACTAAGGGCTCTACAATTCTGCCAGAACCAAGCAGACAGGAAATTGTTACCAACTTATGTCCCAGAAGAAGACTAACACGAAAAGTCTGCAAAGAATGCAAAAAGCCCGTTTGTGCTGAACATTCAGTGGAACTCAATGTGATAGATGTCCATTATAAAATAACAATTTTTGTTATAAAATGTAATATTTTCCTTTTTTTCCAAACAAAATGAAAAAATAATGTCAAATGAATAAAAAATATGAATTTATAATGAAAGAAAAGTTCTTTTCTGCATTTCTAGCCAACAACTTACATACATTTTTCCATGCACACCCGGGTGTGTTGGGTGTTGATAGAAGAGGTGAAACGCAAAAACTGCTTGTAAATCTTGACCCAAAAAGAAAATTTTAACGTTTTTTTTTTTAAATATGATAAAAAACAATATTTCAATATCAAAATCCTATCCTAAGTTGATACGGCACATAGAACTCAAAATATATCAATTTTGAAAAACACACCCGGGTATGCGGGTGTTGACACAAGGGTTAAGGAGATGTTGGTGGGTAAAAGATGTACGTCCCAATCGCAACCTCAGGAAGGTCGTGTTCATGTGTTTAGAAGTTGAGGTGGGGTAGATTGGTTGTGATCCGTCGGTGTTTATAATAGAGTAATGGTTCTGGTAGTTGTGCCAATCCAAAAGTTGTTCGGATACAAACTTATGTTTGATGGTACGTATCATATCTAGTTTGGTATAGATGACAAATTTGTGAACTGGAGCAGTGTGAGCAAGGTTTGCAGCGGCATCAGCGCGTTCATTACTTGGGATTCCTACGTGACTGGGGACCCACATTAGCTTTATCTTGTTGGGGGTTTTTATGAGATAGTCTCTGATTATATTTACACTCACCGTACTGTGATTTGAATTTTTTAATGCATTGAGCACCGATAGGCTATCTGAGTTCATAAGTCCGTGATGAAAGATGTCTCTTTTATGCACCACGGTGGATATAGTGGCCTATGCACAAAACTCCTGTCTATCGGGGGATCAAATTCTTTGGCACAGGTCAGTGCGAGAGAAATAGCGGATGGAATGCGCTTAGCAGTTTTCATATTCAAAGCAGAAGTAATGTCTTTGTCGATGATTGATAGCAGTTTGATATAAAGCTTAGCTTTGGTTCTCATGTTCTTCACGGTGCTTGTTGGGAAAGCGTAAATGCTTCTACGTGCAGCTTGATGGTAAGGAGCCAATTGCCGTATATGAGTAGACCGTAATCAATCTTGCTAAGAACAATCGATTTTGCAATTGAGCATAAGGTGCTGATATGTGTATTACATCTCTTACTGCCTAAATAACTTATTATATTGGCTCTCGCAGTTAGGCTTTTTTTAAGTTTTATACAATGATCTTTCCAATTATACTTATTGTTAAATATTAGCCCTAGAATGCTTAATTTAAACTTATAATTAAGCTATTCAAGATTAAAATTAAACCGCTACATGAGGTTTTGCGGCAGATGTGTAGAGTCTTACATTTATCTAAGGATAGTTTGGCACCAGATACATAGGATCATTTTAGAATGTCTTGGACTGTGTTTGTTAGTAAGGTTTTAGCCTCTTCCCGATCTGGGTGTTTACACATGATGTACATATCGTCTGCATAAATGCAATGATGAATTTGTTTATGTTTAAGTATAATTTTACTTATATCATCAAAAGCGATGATAAAGAGCACCACCAATAGAAGGGAGCCTTGGGGGATTCCATTGAAAAGCGGATGGACAGAAGAGAACCAGTGGTTAGCTTTTACACAAATATTTCTATTTGTGAGGAAAGATTTGACATAGGAAAAGATCTTTGGGCCAATGTGTCATTTTTTAAGTTTATTTAATACCAAATTAATTTACCGTACTTGCTTTGAAACTGTCCGAGAACTTGTTGTCGTTGGATAAGTTAGACCAATTGCGAGCAAGGTAGTTGCTAATCTCAGAAGGAGTTGCTATTGGGCCTTCAGAAGTTTCATTCAACTTTATCCATTGTGACGAGTAGTTACCAGTCAGGCAGCGGAAGTTATGCCAGATTTTACCCGTAGATGTATTTGTATTGAGTGTAGAGGTGAAGTCGAAAAGACTTAGGAAAGAATAGGATTAAGTTATTGGTGGTCGGATGTTTTTTAAAGGTTCGCCAGGCTTTTGTTTTTTCACATCTTAAAGTGCTTAACTCTGAATTCCACCAGGGGACCACTCGCTTTTGAGTATAGGGGGTACTTTGAGGGATCGATTTGTTGGCGGCGACTCGAATTACGATTAATCGTTACATTGGAGAAAGCTGGCCCAATAGTAACAGTGGAAATTATAGGAAAGTGGTCGCTGTTATAGAGATCATCTAAAATTTCCCAAGAACTTCTTGTGTACAATTCTGCTGAGCAGGAAGTCAAGTCGACGTTGGTAAAGGTGTTATGTGTGGAAAAGTGGGTTGGGAAACCGTCATTTAGAATTATAAGATTTGAGTCGTTGAGAAAGTTTTCCAGTATCGCAGTAGTGGGGCAGCCCCACAGAGCGCTCCAAGCGTTAACGTCACCGACAAAAAGCAGGGAGTGCGGATCTGGTTGAGAATAGTTTCTAGATCAGCCCTGCAAAATACTTGGTCAGGGAGAATATAAATGGAGACAACGGTGAGCTTAGGAACAAGTTGTATCTCGATCCCTGCCGATAAAATGTTCGAGTGATGGGTATTCGTTTATGTGGAATGTTTTCCTTTATTAAAATACCAATACCTTGCCTAGCTGTTAGGTTATAGGGAAAATTATAGAAATTATAGAAATCTTTATAGTGCTTAGGTGTAATTGGTTTAAACAGATAGGGGCAGTGTGTGTCTTGAAGGGCAATAAGAAGGGAGAGTGTTCTTTTATCAGAATGGTCGATTCGTCATAACTATTGACGAATCCTTCAATGTTCCATTGCATGATTTTAAGTTTCATATTGGAGTGATTTGGTTTGTGTTTCGGGTTGGGTAAGTTCAGTAAGTGTGAGTGGCGACCCCGACTCCTGGCGATCAAGGTATATGAGTTCTGTTGTGAAAGATTTAGTTTAACAGAAGATTGGGATAAACTTGCCCACACCACTGTTCAGAGACTGAACCTTCGATCCCAGTGTGGTGGTCGAATGGTTAAGTTCCCGAACACCGGGGGAAGGAGAGTTGCTTTGGTTGTTGTTATTGATCGGTTCTATGGTTATCAAGTTCTGAGAGATTTGTGTAATATTTGTTGTTACTTATTAGTGATTGAGTGATAGATGAAATTGGTGATTGTGTGGTGGTGTTGTAAATGAGTGTATTTGGTGGTGGTGAGTTTTGGTTACGTAGAGTATCATGTGAGAGGTTTTGTGAGTGAATGGTGTACGAGCAGAATTGAGTGGAAGGTGAGGTTAATTCGACTGTGGTTGGCGGTTTAGGGGGGTTTATTTTTATGGCATTTGTAGTGGGATTAGTTTGTGGGAGATGTGGTGATGTGGTGATGAGACTGATTGTTTGTTGTGTTTGGGTACGATTGTGTTTACTTCGTTGATGGTTGACATTGGTGGGTCTGGGAGAATAGAATCTGGAATTGACATTGAAGTGTCGTTGGTGGGGAGTTTGGTTTGAGTTAAATCGTTTGGCTTCAGCCATGCTGCTTTTACGCGTTGTCTTTATTTTAAGGATCTCTTTCGCTTGTTGGTAACGTTGGCAGCTTTTGGATGAAGCTGGATGTTCTTCATTGCAGTTGGCATATCAAATTCGTGTGCATTCTTCAGGGGTGTGTAGTGGTAGATTGCAGTACACACATGAAGGATTTCCCTTACATCGTTTGGCGGTATGGCCCAGAAGTTGGCAGTTTTGGCAGCGCATAGGGTTTGGGATGGGAAGTACTCAGTTACTTGTACATTGTACCATCCGATATTGACCATGCTTGGTGGTCGGAAAGGGTCAAAGGTAAATAGAACCAGTCCAGTTGCACGTTGATTTCCATCTTCAGTTTTCTTGAATTTGAACACGTCCGTGACACCTTGCAATTTTAATTTCTTCAATGATATCGGCTTCGGGAACATTGGTGAGGGAACCGTGCCTTTCGACGAGTTTAGTTGGGTGTGTAAGGCTATTGAGATTGGGCATGAATTGGAAAGCACTTTCTTGGATAAGAAAATACCGGCAATTTTTTTTGGTTTTAACTAAGTAGGCTGCCATCGCGTGGTTGTGTGATTTGCTCATAAGCTGTGCTTATGCCGTCAATTGTTTTTTTAGCAGAAAAACACTAAAAGATGTAAGGGGCTTTTCGAAGTTTATCGAGGAGATCACTATGAATTTTGGATTGTCCGATAGAGTGGGTTGAGAATAAATTAACTGGGTCTATGGGAGAAGAGTTGGGTTTTTTATTTTTTTGTTCTTATATTCAGGAGGCGGTTGCCCGAGAGCACACGTGGCCCTTCGGCCATAGTATAACAGTTATTATTTTCCGCGATGTATATTTAAATTTATCGACTGACAGGCGGGTCACGAGATGAAGAAGAGAAACCGTTAATTGGTTGGTATTACGAATGGTTTAAACAAAGAGAGAAAAATATCTGAGATAAACACAATCGGTTCAAAGATGTTGCCGAGTCGAGTGTTAATCGATGAATGAACTTAAAAATTAAGTCTTATGAACTCTCTGAACTACTGAAAAAACTGAAACATAAGATAATGCACCATCCGCCCCTATAAAGAAAATATTGAACGGTTCCTGGGCCAGGACAAATTGTGAGAAGGGAGCTACACTAAGGAGGATAACGAGGTTATTTTGCCCTCATTCAATGAAATAATAATTCCAAACATTCTGATTGAAAAATTCTATACAGAGGAACTTGACTATTGTCTCAAAAAAAAAATAAAACATAATAAAGCCCCAGCATACGACTTACTCACCAGTAGAGTAAGTTGCTTGACGAATTACCAAAAAAAACAATTAATTATATTCTTGAGTAACACATTCAACGCAATGATAAGACTTAAGTATTTTCCCAAATATGGAAAATATCACAAATAATAGCTAAAATCAGATCTGGTAAAGACGCTAAGAAAACAAGTTCATACAGACCAATCTGCCTGCTTCCCCTATTATCCAAAATATTTGAAAAAGTACTTGTGGACCGTCGACATCCATCAACTATATAGCAAATCCACAGGGTGGTAAATAAAATCTCAACCGATTTTGACGAAAAAGATTTTTTGTTGATGTATTCTTAGACGTAGCTAAAACCTTCGATCACCTGCATCACCTCATTCCCTATAACTCTGGAACAGAAAAATCAAGAACCGGAATCCTTTAAGAAACTGCCTGTCTTCTCTGCCGAGGCAACAGCTGTACTTTTTGCAAAAAAAGATGCTTTAAAACGTATGGAAAGAAAAAGTTGTGGTATGTACCGATAGTACATATACAGTGTTGTGCAAAACATACCGGATTTTTATGGAACATTTTTCTTTGGTGAATTTTAGGGAATAGAAGGAGCCCAAGTAAAATCTGTTGTCTATTTAACAAAACTTAATGTATAAGTTTACAAATAAAAGAAGAAACAAAGTTTTGCGACAATACGTTTTTATATAATATGACAAAAACTTTATTTAATTCGGTAATGGCCTGTGCAAAACATACCGGATTTTTGTTACACTTAATATTTTGTCCAGTAACCTTTGTTTTTTAAGACCATCTCGCATCTTTTCGGCATGGACGACACTAGATTTTCAAAAATTTCTTTTGGAATGTTCTCCCATTCATTTTTTAGTGTTGTCATAAGTGTGTTTTTGGATACGTTCGTTTTTGACCCTACCCGTCGTTTTAAAACAGCTCACAAGTTCTCGATAGGGTTTAAATCGGGCGATTGAGAGGGCCATTCCAACACAACAACATTTTTCTGCGCAAACCACTCCTTAACTAACTTTGATAAAAGTTTTGGGTCATTATCATGTTGATAAACCCAAATCAGTGGTATTTCCTCCCCAGCGTATGGCTCCATCACGGATTCCATTATGTCCCTATACTGAAAACGATCCATAATACCACTAATCTCATGTATTGGTCCACATCCCTCACCAGAAAAACTTCCCCACACCATAATTGAGCCTCCTCCATGTTTCACGAATGTACGACAATGTCTTGGCTGAAGACGTGTACCCTTCGATCGTCTAACATGAATACTTGCATCAAAAGCAATCAAGTTTAACTTACTCTCGTCCTTTTCCACTTCGTTGCTGACCAATTCAAATGGTTTCTTTTGGATTTCAGTCTAAGATGCGTTTAGCGTTAGCAAAGTAATCAACGACTTACTAGAAGAATGAAATGGTACCTTTCTTGTCTATGCTTAGCAGTGAGTAGAGGCTTTTTTTGCTGGTGGAAAATCACAAAAATCGGTTTCTCTTAAACGCCTGCTTGCTTCAATTGAAAGATTCAATTCACTAAAAATCTTTTTTGAAGACAAGAAAGGATCGTTAAGGATCATTTTCTTAATTTGGCGATCGGTTCGGAGTGTGGTTTTTTTGAAACGACCCCCACAGTGAATGCTTTCGACCTGTCTTCCATTCCAAAACCTTTTTATAATGTCACACACTGTCGATGATGGCATTTTATACTTCTTGGCTATAGATTTTTGTTTTAACCCTGCCCTAAACTCCGCTACCACCTGATTGAATACACCTGACCTTTTAAGTTTAGTTAAGTCTATAACTCAATTCAAATGACAGCTAAAACCGTTATCAGCAAGTAAAAGAGAAAGGAAATACAGTCCTTTAGAAAATCCGGTATGTTTTGCACAGGCATAGTATTGAGTTGAGCTACAGGTTTTGATAAAACTCTAAAAATTATGACAGCAATGCCTTGTTTTTTTTTCTATTTGTAAACTTATTCAATAGGTTTTCTTAAATTGTCAAACAATTGCACCTACTCTACCTCCTGTCCCCTAGAAATCTTCAATGAAAAATTTTTTAAAAAATCCGGTATGTTTTGCCCAACACTGTATGTACATATGTATACCGATCTGTATCTACTGCAGCACGAGATTTATAAATGAAATAAGAAATTTTCTTATAAGAAATACTCAAAATTTAAAACTAATGTGGGTACATAGTAAGACGGGTATACAAGGAAACGAGTTTGTTGATAGTAACGCGAAACAGTGCAATACTATTGCCATTTAGACCTTCGACTTCGACTCTAAAATAGATTTCTAAAAACGAATCACCAATCTACTTAAAATGAAACAACTCTTGAATTCGTTCGGAACACACTGTACATACGCACCAACATATTTTAAAAAAGGATTATCCACCAGTTTCCCCAACATGCAAGAATATTATAAATATATCGCATATCATTATTAGTCAAATGCAATCTCCTGTCTCTAAAACCTTTACCACCATTTTGTCGGATAAAAACCAGTTAACAATTAACCATGAAAATTAAGCAAACGTAAACAATTTCCTCCATAGTATTAAATTAGTTTTATAAAAATTCATTGTACATACATATGTATGTATACCTAAATATTATTATTATTATTTTAATTTATTAACATAAAAATGCAAAGATTATACATATGCTAAATATTAAAGAGCACTAGCTGCAAAAGCTTTCCACTCAAAGTATAAATATATTGGCTTAGATAGCTAATTTGTTAATAGTAAGATATTTATGGATTTTTAAAATATTTTCGATATTGATAGTGTTTAAAAATGAAAAAATATTTTGATTTGAAGGCAAGATGGTATTGATTTTTTTAGAGATACTGCATGTAGAGAGACCAATTAAGTGTGAAATGGTCACCGCACTGTTACAGATTGGACACAGTGGTGGATTCTCTTTCCTTAAAATGTGTTGGTGGGTTAAGGAAGTATGCCCTAGACGAAGTCGGATGAAATTTGATACCTCAGCTCTGGATATACACGGTGGGTAGATAGGAGTGCGTAGATCGGTGTTAATTTTTGAATAATGGTTTTGGTAGTCGCTCCATCTTAGAATTTTGTTCTTCTTGATGATTTCGTCAATGTGTCTTTGCAGGTCCTTAACATAAGGTGTTAACATGAACATTAAGTTTTTTATTAGATAAGTAGCTTATAATATTACTTTTTGCGGCTAGGCTCTTTTTACATTTTATACAGTGCTGTTTCCAATTGAATTTACAATTAAATCTTAAGCCTAAAATGTCTAAGTTTTCTACGTTTTCTATATTAACATTGTTTATAGCTAACTCGAGATATTTTCCTATTCGACAGAAACGATTTGATATATCCATATATCTTGGGGCCAATGCCCCAATTGACGAGTTTGTTCAAAATTAAATGAATCCCTATCCTATCGAAAGCTTTCATGAAATCCAATAAGAGTATCGATACATGATTACGCGAGGACAAAGCATTAGATATGTAATGATCGATATGTAGTAAAGCGTCCCAACAGCCCTTTTTTGGTTTGAAAGCAACTTGGTTTGTGCTGATTATTTTCTTTGTTTCTAGGAACTAATAAAGGCGTTTAGCAACAATTTTTTCCAAAACTTTGGACATACATGGAATGTGGGAAATTGGACGGTATCCATTTACAGAGTCTATTGGCTTATTTGGTTTAGATAATCGCAATTTTCCAAGATTGTGGTTTTGTGATGCCGGTTTTTAGTATTTCGTTGTATAATGTAAGAAGCCTAGATTTAACATAAGGTGGTAGGTTTTTAATCATAGGATAGGAAATGCGGTCTCTACTTGGGGTTTTACCTTTTAGAACGCTTAAGCAGCATTCAAACTCTATATGTGTTATAGGAACTTCAATTTGTTCCGCTAATGTGTTGCCAGGAGTTAGAGGTGGCGTATTGGAAAGGCTGTCGTCTTTTAAGTTCTTGAAAGATTTTGAGAAATTGTTATCTTTTGAGAGTTTGGACCAAGAGGAAGCGATAAAGTTACCAATGTCTAAGGGCGAGGAGATTGGACCCGTGGGTGTTACTACACATGTTATTGAGCGAGGAACATAGTTACCAGTGAGGCAGCGGATATTATGCCAGATTTTAGCGGTGGGGGAGTTAGGATTGATCGTTGAGGTAAATTCGGCTAGAGATTTGGCTTTGCTTATTTTCATTTCTCTCCTAAAAAGAACATTTGATTTTTTGCAAGCTAAAAGGTTTGAGAGCATAGGGTGGTTTTTAAAGATGTCGCCAAAGTCTCATTTTGTCACATCTCAGCTTCTTGAAAACAGGGTTCCACGGAACCAGGGAACTGTTCTGGTAGTGGAGGTGGGAGAGCTTTGAGGAATTGAAATGTTGGCTGCGTGCCGAATTGATTTTAGTAGAATAGCTGCTTCTTTGTTTGTGTTGGAAGGTGGAGTTTTATCATTTAAGTATTTGTTCGTTGTGATTTCAATCAGCTAAGTCGGTTTTAAATTTTGGGCTAGGAGAAATGTTGTGCTTGTTTGGGCTAATTTGTATCTGTATTATAATAGGATAGCGATCACTATTATGAAGGTCTTCTAATATATTCCAGGAGGTAAGGGGATAAAGGGTGGGTGAACAGCATGATATATCAATATGGGTGAAGGTGTTGTGTGTTGAGAAATGTGTTGGGGAGCCGTCGTTTAAAAGCATCAGGTCGGAATTCAGTAAGAATTCTTCGATTATAGTTCCACGGTGGTTAGAAGTGGGAGAGCCCCATAGGACGAAAAGTCAATTTGCGAGAGAACGGCTTCAATGATTCAGTTCAAATTTGGACTAGTTCGAGGTAATGCAACACAATGGCGTACCACGTTTCGGTCTGAGTATGATATAACGGTACTTACGACCAAGGTGACTAAAAGCCGATTTGCTTGAAAGTGCCTTCAACGATTTTATTTAGATTTTGACATATGATTAAACATTTCAAATTCTATCAGGAACTGTATCACATTTTTGGCCAAAAGTTAGTATAATGGTATTTTTCGCGAAATCGAGCAGTTGGAGTCAATTTATTCGAGAACGGCTCCATCGATTTTTATTAAATTTTATATTAAAATAAGCCTTTTAAACCCTATGAGATGGCATACAACGTTTTTGACCAAAACTGTTTTGAAAGGTACTTTACTTATAGCCATCTTCATAAAAATACGCTTTTCTTGAAAACTTTTTTCGATCGTTACTGTTATATTTTCATATCTAGGCTTCTTTTACAAAACTCTATAAGATGGCATACCACGTTTTTGGTTAAAACTGCCTAAAATTCCACTTTCTTTACAACCAGCTTAACAAAAACAGGATTTTCATATCATATTAATAGGCAAACATGAATTTTATCCCTACTTCTTACTACTGAACCGATTTTCAAAATTGCAAAAGCTTTTCCCCACAGATGCTCCTTATTTTATAGTTAAAGGCCAGATTGATAACAATGGTACAATAGCTTTTTAAAGATAAGTCAGTGCATTTACGGAAGTACACACACACTATACTGAACCAAAAAATATGTATGTATTGTACTTGACTTCTTGCACCATCCCACCGCAGTGTTGCTGCCAAGGTTTGAGAAAAAATATCACCAGAAAGAAAAAACGTACCTAAAGTATCAAAATACGAATTCTGTATAATATTGCCATTGGCAGTGGAACTATGTCGCAGAATCAAAAAGTGGCATCTGTAGTCGAAAGTGAAACTATCAACATAGCCATTTTTAAGAAAACGAAGCATCACATAAATTAATAATCACTTTTGATACGTATCTATTACTTGGCAACACTCTAGAACACAGCTGTTCTCATGGAAACGTTAAACGATACAGGTTTTGATTGGTGCGCACGTGCTACTGGATTTGTCTGAAATTCATTTTCATTGGTTAAAAGACAGAGAGAGAAAGAAAATAATTTTGCTTTTTTAGGGACTTACTTTGGGTTTTCGCATATTCACCGGAGTTCAAAGGCAATGAATTTATGAGTGAAATTGAAGGAAAAGTAACGACGATGCTTAATTTTCAAAGAGCTTTATCAAACCCTACAGATGATATATGAGGTTTTTGGCCAATCTGCTTAGAACGATGGTTTACTTATAGTCAACTTACATATGCTTACCTACTTATGTATATATTCGTTTATTTATTTTTACTTCAAATACACACAAGAATTTGAGATATATGTAGGTGCAAGTTTGTACGGCCCAGTCGTGCACTTTATTTTTGGATGGATTAGCGGTTTGTACTGAATGTGTGTGAGAAAAGGAGAAAGAAAGAGTTGTTTTGGATTGAACGGTGTATAAGGAGATAAGAAAATAAGCGCGACGAGAGCAGCTGAGTTGACTATAGATGCGTATAGCACGAAAGCTAGTCGGAGACTGTCCTAAATATTAAATCTTAATTCTACATCCTAATAATTTATATTATATTATTCGAGGTGAGAGCCTCAGTTGCTAGTTCTCACTTATGTTAGCATAAGAATTTTAATTTTTATGTTAATAAATAATAATAATAAAGACAAAATATTAAAAATAGATAATTTATGATTTTAGACACATGACGGTTTTTTGAAAGTGAAGTGAGAAATAAGGAGAAAATATTTTATTGTGGAAGAATTTGAGGGGTACTGAAAGAAATGTTAATAAAAGTAAAAGATCTATACATTTTACAATTAACCGTAATTAACTGTAATAATAAAAACTAGTATATTAGGGAAGTTTTCTATTGCATTTCACAAATATCTTTATTTGTAATAAAACGTTGGTTCTATTACATTGTGTTTACTTTCTATTTTACGAAATTTCGAGTATGATCAGAAATAATTTAATGCTATTTTTAACATCAGCATTACTTTACATAGCATACTTTTGCTTCTTAACTTTTTGTGAAACTTTCCTATTAGGTTGAAGTATATACCTCACCATTTGATCAGATTGTCTTTGTTTTTTAAGACACAATGAACTCTTGTAGGCATACTCGCAAAACATGTTTTTACCATATCTTTGATTCCATTGTCGTTCATCCACACATCCTCAATATTTTCTTTCAACATTTGAATTGTTATGGTTCTTTCTGGCAATAAACTTTCGATTTTAAGTACGCCCAACAATTCTCGATGGGGTTTAGGTCTAAAGAATTGCCAGCCCAAGAAAGAACGTTAATATTAATAGAATTTATGAAGTTTATACTTTTCTTTGAAGTGTGAGAAGGAGCGCCGTTCTGTATAAAGGTTTAAAGATGCACAAGTTTGCAGTTGAAAAATAATATGAAAGAGGACTTATGGTAACATACTTTATTCCAATAACTCAAATCATAACTGCGATGAAATTCGGCCCTAATATACCGCTGCTTTATCATACTTTCCGTAATTTTTTGGCTTTTTTGAAGGCACCTACACTTTAAATTATTTTCGGAAAAATTCGTTCTATGGTTCGTAGAGATATCAAAACCATCGTCACCCACTGGATTTAAAATCTCTCTAGCTGATTTTCTTCTATCCATTTTCCATTTTCCAGGCCATTTTCACTACTTTTCGAAATGATCTATCCAAAAATTTCCGTATTCTGCCAGTTTTGGCGAAAACTCTTAAAAAATACATTGCCATCCATTCGAATTTTGGTTACATTTGTAACAATTAAGACAAGTGTCTTAAATCGAGATAGGCCAAAAAAAGAAAACGATTAAGCCATCTTCGTCTGTCCGTATGTCACCAGTTTTTGGGCCTTAAATTTTGAACTAGGGCTTCAGAAAAATAGAAGTAGTATTAGAAGTAGTAATTTTTTCCACGCCCATTTTTTAAGAATTGTTTCATCAAAAAACCAATTTTGATGAAATTTTGCATAAATCATCAACAAATATTTGATGACCATTTACCATTTAGGAAAAGAACCATTTTGAACCAGAATTGTTGTAATTTGAAACTAGTATACACAAAGAAGTGTTCAGCAAAATGGAAATTATAATACATACCAATTCTTTTTTTCTTTTTTTAAGTCATGCTATCATATCATATAGGAAAACAATGCCCGCATTAAACAGACTGTGGAACGATTCGTGATTCAAAAGGAGTTCATTGCTTCGCTATGGCTATTCTTACCAAAATTTACCGTATAATTTCGGCTACCCGGTATATAATACAACCATTTTAAATTTGAGGCCTTTGTTAATTGAATTTCGGAGATCTTGGTGGCAACTTGACAACTTATGATTTTTAATTACCTCACACCCCGGTAACTCTGCACTGATTTTGACACAACTTATTTTTATTAATTAACTCATTTTTCTATGGACATTATCATATTAAAATTAAATGATTCGTTTGCAACATTTCAGATACTTTGGTACGGTACGAAAGTTTTTCGAAACTCAAAAAACGACTTACGACTTCTAAGACAGCGTGTTTGAAACTTCGAACTTTTGCAATCCATAAAAGGTATTGGATAAAAAATATTTTAAATTGTTCCGGCAAATTAAAATCTAGTCGATTACGCACTTGTTTGCTTATCTAACGATATTAAATAAGAAAACCATAACTAAAAACGCTTTAGCTGGGTAAAACCTAACGTTTAAAATAAAAAGAACGGCGATAATTTTAATACATACATATGTATATATATATGCACATTTTTGAACGATTAGGAAGCAATGGTCTGCCCTTTTATAAAAGCATACGTTTCGTATTTTTAGGAAACCAGTAATGTTGTACAAAACATTTACAAATCTTACCTCCTCAAATTCATCTCTGAAGTCAACTGCAGTATACACAAATAGTTTGGAACTCAATTTTTGTTGTTCCATTGTTAAATTGTTTTTGAGACAAGTTTAAACCCACAAATCCACGATTAGTTCTTATTTTATTATGAAATTAATTATTACAATAATACAATTAGATACAACATAAATGCATCACATCTCATATCCAAGCGAAAATAGAGATGAACTGTTAAAAGCGAATAATTGATATTACACTTTCCAGAGTCTTTCCAGGTGTATATAAACTAATTTACACACCTTCTTACATTTCCATGGAAATTTGTTAGCTATCCCACCGCGCTATGCCTGACAACCACTCAATTCGAAACTAAATGAAAATATGTGAATTCACCATGCAAACCTAACCACTTACTCGGCAGTACAATTTTCGAGTGTGAGTAAAAGTATATACGGGATCATGGCCGCGTTCCGATTTCTAGGCACTATGTAGTCAAACGATTCTGATTGGTGTAGAGTCTCAAATTTGACTGAAAAGTAAGGCAATTTTCTTGAGGTAGTGGACTGGATTCGAAGGCAAAAAAAATTCTCCCTTACTTTTAAGTCAGTTTTTGAAGTGAGAAGAATCAGCTGATCGGCAATATTTTATGTATTGTTCGGCAATGCTTTATAATTTGAATCGATTATGTACAATAAACAAACAAATTTCTTTCCAAATAAATTGCAGGGAAGTGATCATCGAATTGATACCATGAGAGGATATGATTATTTGATCAATATGCGCTGGGTTTTCATTAAAATATTATATTAAAATAACCGTAATAGGTTGTAAGTAAAGCAGACATTTTTAGAAAAAAGTTAAAGGACCTGTTTTTATTATCGGCTATTTTTTGAATTAAGCCTTCTTTAAAGGTTCCAATTTTATATAAATATATTTATCAGTAGGATCCCTTGACAAGCACAGTCCACACTTTGTCTAAAATAAAACCTGGAAATGAGGATGCGAGGTGTAACACTTGAAATGTTACCTAAATTTTCAGTCAGTTTGCCGTTTCATTTGTTAGGCCTTTCCTCAAAATGTAGTGCCTAGAAATCGGAACGCGTCCAATGTTGTCCTTGTGGTGCACATGCTGGTTTAGTTGTTGCTGTTTGGACATCTGATGCTAATGAGATGTGTGATTTCTTTTACTACGCAAAGCGCAAAGCGAAGAATTCAATTGAATATATGAATACTGTGTTGAGGATGCATGCATTTCTCTGTATGTTTGTTGCGGATATCACTTAATGGTTCTATGATTGCATGTAACAAATCACAATACATCATAATTTCCTAATGACGCCCGCCGAAAGTCATTAAAAGAAAGGACATAATTAATAGGACCAAGAAATGCACTTCCTCAAGAGTTAGGCAAACTGCTAATTACTTTCGGAAAATCATACAAAACTTACTCCTTCAACGATATCTTAAGAATTAAATTGGAAATTGGAAGAAAAAATTCACCTCAACGATCGCTTATGTTTTGAATTTTAGCGTTCCGCGGCTGTCAAAATGGCTTCTATGTCCATAAGGCATATCTTCGTGTGTAACCACAACGTTCATGAATGATCGTTATTCCCATGATAATGTAACCAGTAAGCACATAAATGTGATTTTCCTTATAGGTATTTGTTAGCTAAAGAAAACACTTATTTATGAAGGAATGAAACACTTCGGTGAATCGACTTTTTGAAAGAATTTAACTCGAGACACACATGTTTTTTTATTTCTATCATTTCTTTATGTTTTTGGCTGAGTTTTCCAATATAGGAAATCGACTTTGCACTTAGAATTATTTTTTTGACTTAAAATAGTTAATTATAAGATATCCTGTAAAAATATTTGTTTTTATATTTTTAAAATTGTTTTTAAGTTCTCGGTTTTGACTAGCATATTTTCTTCCTTATTAACACAACTAACGGGTGTTCAATCGACTAATAGTGCTAATTATACTCAATTTAACATAAAGATACTTGAAACAAGGCGCCTGCCTGACAGTTGTTGACATACCCTTAGCGGAGCGACGAAGTCGCGTGAGCGTCTAAACCACTCCGGAAAGTGGAGTTATATAATGATAAAAAAGGATTCGCGCGCAGCGCGTCACTTACCCACTGTTGGCTGGAAAAAATTACCAAAAATTATCCAAATTTATTTCGACATAAAATAACGATGAAAATATACCAGCGAAACAATCGGTCAATTCAGGTGTATGAAATCCTCGTGTTCATCAAAAAAGTTAGCCGTGTGTGTGGCTCGAAGATGCAAAAATTCCATTGGATCGATTGAAAAAAAAAAACACTTATTCGTTTATTGCTTATTGCATTATAGTTAATTTATATCGTTTTTAAATTGTTTATAACAAAATAGCAACATAAATTAGAGGAAAAAAGTCAAAATTTAAGACATTTCTTTTATTTTTTTTATAGTAATATTAATTTTTTTATTTATTTTTTTATTACTTTACCAAAAAAAAACACTGAATTTCGGTGTAATTTCCACTTCAGTCACTCGTGTTTGACCATCAAAAGTATTTGACAGCTATAAACGTCAAACGGCAAATAGGTCTATTAATTAGTGTTGTCAGGTCTGCTTTTTGGTAATTTATTTCATTTATGGTTTCTGTACCGCTTGCTTTTAGAAAATAAGCGTAATTTGGAGTTGTTGTAATGAAATGTTTTATTGTCAAACGTGATAATTATATATATATATCATTTATAGTATGCTACCACTTTGTATAATATCATAATTACCGATTTTGATTTGTGTGGTACATGGCAACACTCATGACGTATTTATATTGTGGTGAGGTTTGTTTACATTTTTTATGCATGTCTTTTCAAAGGCGTCTTCAACTGAATGGGTGATCAGCCATAACATTGGTGATTAATTAAATTTAAAATGAGTTAACATTATTTTAAGTGTTTAGCGGTCGGGAGGTAAAGGATGATTCTATTGTAAAAGACGTCAAAATACGAAAAATAGACATAGGAAAGGAATTATAGGAAAAAAAAGACATTGTGTAAAAAAATTTTACATTTTTCCAATTCTAGATTAGCAAAGTGGCTTCATTCTATTAAGAAACTGAACCAATTAGATGAGAAAACTTTGAGGGATTGTGGGATCTGTGCTCACGACCTAATTAAGATTATTTCTCGTTGGAGTCTTGGAAATAAATTCATTTCTTTTGTTTCCAAAACAATATTTCCGAAATAATTTTGAAGCGAAAATTAATAATATTCTAAAGAATAAGTTTCAATATATGTAACTGTTGCAGGAATAAAGACTTAGAATAAGAAAGATAGAATAAGAAAAAAAATTAATAATAAGTTAAAATTACTCAGTGTAAGTCATATGTAATTTCTTTAATAAAAATGTAAAAAAAATATATATTGGTTTGTTTTAATGTGCACCAATTTTCCATTCCTTTTATCAATTTTTCACTGCCGTCTATTCCTCGTGTCCATAGAGAAACTACGGTGATAATGAAAGTATTCAAAATTCCTTTACAACACTTCCTTTGAGTATTTACCACGAAAACAAATTGCACTTACGAACTTCGGAGGTGAATTTTTCTACATCCTGACATTTAAATAATTTCTATATTTGGTTATATTTTATGTAAACTATCTTTGGATTTATTTGCGATTTTATACGACTTCTTTAGTATATTTTGATGCAAATTAATTAACTTTATTGCACTGAATTCAGAAATGTATAATGATTTCCTCGCTGTTTTTTATTTAAGAGTAATAGCTCTATGAAATTATCACTTTAGCAGCTAAAAAAAAGTAGACAAAGGTGGTGAACCATCACGGATTTGTTTGTAAAGTATGATGGTGAGTTTATGTCTATTAACAACCTAGCTACTTATTGGACATACAGACAGGCAACTCCCAAGGGACTAACTCTCTTTGCCCACAAGCTAAATAACAGTTGATTTTGTCCATCGCTCCTAAGGTGTATAGGTGGTCCCATAGAAATCAATTAGGAGCACGCACACATTGGGCGCGTTCCGATTTCTAAGCACTTCTTTTTGAGGTAAGGCCTAACAAATGGAACGGCAAACTTACGGAAAATGTAGGCGACATTTCAAGTGTCACACCTCGCATCCTCATTTCATAAATATATTTACATGAAATAGAAACCAATAAGTGGCGAATAACTTTAATTTCGTTAGTAACATTATTTAAGCAATTAATATATCTTTACTTACAGCTCTTGCTAGTTGGCTCAGATGCAGAGCTTTTTGGAGTTTGGACAATGTTCAACATGACGATATCACATTTCATCCGACCATAAAAGGATCATCAACTAAGATGTGGAATGTTTATTATTTAACTTTATTTTGAGCTACACTAAACAAAATAATAATGGGAGCCGTGGCTCAGTGGTTAGTGCGTTGGACTATGGACCAAGGGGTTCGAGGTTCGAGTTCCAGTAGGAACACCTAAAAGTTTTTCACGGCCACACCTCTCGCGAGCGTCTGACAAACATCCGAAAGTACAACTGTCTCGAGAAAGCTTCTCAAATAACAAATTGCCCTTCGGACACGGCATTATACAGTAGGCCCCTTCCATTCGTGTAAAGAATATAACACGCACAACACGAATGGTTGTGAGAAGCTAGGCCTTGGGTCCCATCGACCTGTAGCGCCAAGTATTTAATTTTTACAGAAAAAAATCGAACGGTGTTGTTGGACATCCCTGCCAATCCTGTGATCTATTATACCAACATAACATATTGAAGTTAACCCTTGTAACTAACTTGTACTGTTTCCCTTTTGTAATAAATCTTCTTAAATTAAAGACATCTTTGAGTCTCAAAACTTTATTTATATTGCTAGTCGGTAAACTGATTTCCATTCACCTGCTCAACAGGTTATGGGCCCAGAAAGCCTAATCTAAATATTGCATAACAAAAATTAAGCTCCTCGCGATATACACGTGATTGCCCTTTTTTATAATGGCACTAGCGTCCATTCTTCTAGACTTGAGATGTTCAAGGACAACAACGACACGTGGTGCCTTCAAGTTAAAGCATTGTTGGTGAAAAACGACACATGGGATAATGTGACTGGTGCAATACCTAGACCACCGGACCCAACGAAAACCGAAGGGCAGAAGGCTTTGTCAGCCTGGCAACGTGAAGGCAAGAAAGCGAGGGTTGATCTTGTTTTGTCTATCAGTCCACCGTTGCTCAAGCAAATACGTGGATGCGAAACCTCTCAAGAGATCTGGAAGAAACTCGAATCAATACATACATACATATATGCATCGCCAGGTCCAGCCCGGAAAGCAACCTTACTAAAGCAGCTCACATTGCAGAAGATGAATGAAAGAGAAAACGTTCGTGAACATGTTAACAAGTTCTTCGATGCCTACAGACAGACTCGAGGCAATGGATGTTAGAATTCATAAAGATTTGTTGAGTGTAGTGCTTTTGTATAGCTTACCAGAATCCTTCGAAAATTTTCGTTGTGCAATTGAGACGCAGGATGTTCTACCTGATGCCGAAAGACTAAAAGTAAATATACTTGAAGATGCGGCAGCGCGCAAACAAAAATGCAAACTGTCTGAATCTGGAGCCATGGTTTCAACTAGAAATTTCATTCGAAGCAGACAAACAAAATTATCCCAATACCTGGAAAGAAAAAGTTCCCATTTCAGGAGTTTGGTCTTTTTGCTTAGACCACTCCGTCGCTTCAGCAATGGGTACACCAAATGGAGAGCAAAGTTGGCCCGCCTTAGAATCATTGCAGCGTGAGGATTAAATTTAAACCTCTCGCTGAAATGAATTCCTAGGTACTTGGTGAATGGCTTTGATAGTACCGCTGTGTTTTCTGGAAGTGTGAGACGTAAGTTGGTGCAGCGCGCTGCGAAGCGTCGTCGATTACGGACGGCGGTTGTTGGCGACCGGAAACAGCACCAAAACAGAGCTAATCATTTTTAGTCCCCATTTGAGGTAGTACTCCCAGAGGTTATGGATGTGAGACTGCACTCTTCTGATGGCTATACCTGGAGATCGGGATACAGCGTATGTGATTGAGTCATCCGCGTACAACATGGCTCTGGTTGCTGCTGAGTTGAATGGCTGATCTGCGGTGTATAGATTGAAGAGTGTCGGGCCCAGCTTTGAACCTTCTCTTCATTGATGATTTTGTGGTGAAGACCTGTACAAAAAAGTGTCTCTGGGTTAAAAAGTTATGAACAAACCTGACTGTGAGGTGAGGGAAACCAAATCTAATCAGCTTGAAGATAAGTCCTTTGGTCCAGACGCTATCAAAGGCCTTCTCGATGTCCAGTAGACACGCAACAGTCGATTCCTCCTTGTTTGGTCTGATCGTGACGTCGTTGTGCTGTTGGAGAAGTGGATGGATGGTGGAGTGCCTCACCCGAAAACCGAACTGATTGTTGGGGATTATCCCTCCTTCGGAGCTGAAGTGGTTAATCCTTCTTAGCACCAACGATTCCAGGATTTTGCTGACACAGCACAGTAGGGCACCACTTTGGCTATTTTCAACGCAGTGGGAAAATAGCTGTTGTTGATGCAGTTGTTGAAGATCACGGTGAGCAACAGGATGTTCATGCCTGGTAGCTTTTTCAGCTGGTAGTTGGAAATTCCATATGTACCTGCAGATTGCTTGGCGTTGCTGCTTTGGAGTACCTAGGTTGGCTAGGTTTCGATCTGCAAATGTTGCTATAGGTCTGCTGGTGCTGATGACTTCAGACACTTCGGCGTCAACTTCAGCTAGGAAGTTGGGAAGGTGCAGGGGAGGACGATCAACGAAACTTCTTTCAAAGTTATTGACGAAGGCTTCTGCTTTCTCGGGTGGAGTCGCTGCTGTTCCGTGAACGTGGCTGATGGACTCAGGAAGGGCGTTTCTACTAGGCGGTTGATTTTCTTGAAGGCGTTGGGACCGGGCTTGACGTCTTCCAGTCGCTTGGTGAACTCGTTGTTTGTGTGGGCTTTCATTGCCCGAAGAAACATCGTGTTGGTGCAGTTAAGTTGGGGTGAGTGTCAAAAATGAAGGTGGCTTTCCTTTATATGTCATTTACTGTGGATTCTTAGCTCGAAAAGGGGTAGAAATATTTTTCTATTAAACAAGTTTTTAAATATTCTTTTCGCTCTTCTTTTAAATTTATTGCACTGAATTCCAAACTGTACTCATATTTTCACTCCGAAATTTTCATGACACAACGCAAACAAGAGCAATCTGGCACCGCGGGTGCGTTTTGAAATTGGTGAACATTGAGGACTTTAGTATGTTAAAAACTTAAAAAAATGTCTTTCTTATAAGTAAATGAAATGTGTAACTAAATAAACAAATACAAGTGGATGCTTTTGTTCTGTTTTTTTTATTATTTCATTTATGTATTTATTATTTTGGACAGTGCCTCAAGTGGTTAGGGCGTTGGACTACGAACAAGAGGTTCGAGGTGCCAGGCAAAACACTTAAAAGTATTTCCACGGCCCCACCTCTCGTGAGCGGCTAACAAACATCCGAGAATACATATAACTATCATGAAAAAGCGTCTCAAAGAAGAAATTGCCCTTCGGACATAGACAATATTCGTGTATAGACAATAACTCGTACATGAATGATTGCCCCAAAATATTGTAATTATTATTTTGTTGCGTACTTTTGTAAGAAATTTTTGTTGTTTTGTATGAATACCATGTGATAGTTATGTGTATGTGTATGAGAAACATGCGTCGGAATATATATATTGTTTTGTTTGTTTATTGTTAACTAATAGTGTTGAGTTTAATACTGGCCTACTACTTAGTTTTGAAAATAATAACCCCTCAGCTTTTATCTTTAAAACGATCAATCAAACTGGACAAAACATTTTCATATCATTATGTGATTGAATAAGCATGCTCCTATTTTCAATATTTTTCCGTTTTATTTAATCTAAAATATATTTGAAACGTACTAGTTACTTTCCAAAGCACAAAGCGGAAGAATTTAAATTGTTTTAACTTTAAATGTAACATATTTTTGAAAAATTTAAAATGAAACGTAAAATATTTTTGGTAATTGTTAATCGCCTCCACAATTTCTCGATTTTTTACACTATTTTCTCCAATATGTCTGCACCCCATGTAACAGTTTTGTGGCTGTTGATGAGCAAGAATGTATTAGTGAGTTAGTGAGCTAGCAGGGAAGTTACGCATGCATTTTTGTAGGTGCTGTAGAAAGACCACATTTAAATTGGCTGTCTGCTTAGTATACCTGTGTCGATTGTTCAAATTTAATTGTTAGTTCTCTCTAACTATTTCCTCGGATTGTTTTTTTTTATGTTTTAGTGGTTGGAGCCAATTAAAATTGATTAGGTTTGAACAAAAATTTGTTTTTACAAAAAAGTTTATGCTTTTTACAGTATGTAAATTGGTTTACAGTCGTATTTCTATTGTATACTTGGCGAATTCCTCAGTTTTTAATTTATGTTTTCATCCCTTTGTTGAGTGACAGCGATTGGCATTTCCAAACGTCAAAAAAATTTCCGAAAATCTGAAAATCTAGATCGCCGTAACCAGCCGTAACATTTCACCTACACTACACCAATAGCCCATCACATTAAAAAATAAATTTAGTTCGTCAATCTTTTGTAAACAGGGTTAAGACATCAGCAAAAAGTGGTTGAAGTGTTCACACAGGAATCTGAACACGCGCATATAAAAAAAACAGAACGTCAATCCTGTGTGAACTAAGTGAAATACCATGTATTGCCCGCTGGAAGGTTTTAGGAAAATAAGCATCGTTGTCTTTTCACTTGTTGCATTGGGAAAAATATTTTGCAAGTTTAATTAAATGTAATTTGTTGCATTAAAATCATTAAATTAATTAATTTTATAATAAATTGAGAGTGGTTGATATAAAACCCTAAAATGTTAAAACTTTTAAGAAAGGGAAAACGAGTTATATTCAAGAACACGATAAGATCACATTTTACGTTTTACCCAGAACATTTGGAAAATAATGCAGCCGTACAAAAAATGAATATGTTCCAAGCAGTTAACAATGCCATGGACATTGCCTTAGATAATGACGATTCAGCTTTAGTGTTTGGTGAAGATGTTGGCTTTGGAGGAGTATTTAGATGTTCAATTAACTTACAAAGAAAATATGGAAAAGACAGAGTTTTTAATACTCCACTTTGTGAACAAGGCATAGCTGGTTTTGCTATAGGAGTTGCAAATACTGGTGCTACAGCCATAGCTGAAATCCAGTTTGCGGATTATATATTTCCAGCTTTTGATCAAATAATCAATGAAGCAGCAAAGTATAGATATAGAAGTGGAAATACTTTTGACTGCGGATCTTTAACCATTAGAGCTCCATGCGGGGCAGTCGGTCATGGTGCTTTATATCACTCACAAAGCCCGGAAGCGTATTTTGCCCACACTCCAGGTTTAAAAATTGTTTTTCCCCGGAGTCCGTTAAAAGCAAAGGGACTTTTATTGGCTTGTGTTAAAGACCGAGATCCTTGCATTATATTTGAACCGAAGACTCTCTACAGGGCAGCAGTTGAAAATGTCCCAACGGCCACATATACCTATCAGTTAGGAAAGGCTGATATTCTAAGAAAGGGTTCTGATATAACATTAATTGGATGGGGAACTCAAGTACATGTTTTGCAAGAGGTATGTAGTATTTATAAAATATGACAATTCATAAAAGAATAGAAACACAATTTATATATTTATAATAGCTTAACTGGCTTGTATTAGGACGAGTTTTAATAGTGCCTGTTGTTTTGATTTTGCCGCACAGCAGAACATGAAAAATTGAATTTTTCGGTTTTTTTGAACAATTTTATATTTTGGAAATCTATTATAGTTCGACCGCTAAACAATACTATAGTAGTAACGTTTTCTATTGGAAAACGTACTTTAAGGTTTTCAAACAAGTTCGAAATGTAATAAGAAACGTTACCTCTTTTTAATTGATAAAATGGCAGTTGATTGGTTTTTTCTCTTGTTCTTTACATTAATTTATCTGTTTAAAAATATATTTTATTTTATTAATTAATTTTCTGAAATACACTTTAAGAAAAATTAAGTTGAAGAGAAAACATTGTCTAAACAAACATAATCATTTATTTGGTTTATAGTTAAAAACCAAACTGATTACTAATGATGAAAAAGTGAAACAAAGGTAATATTATATGTATACTCAAAAGAAATACATTTAACCCTATCAATATAGTTAACATCAAATATCAGTGCGTTCATATTGTTCACATTAGAAAGAGCTGTTGTTGAGTTTTAAATAACTATCAATGACATACCTTGTAGAACTCTTGACCATGACATAATTTTTTCGAATCAAATACGACACCACCCATGAGGTAAGATCATTACTTTTTTTGTACTTGCACCTACATATGTATGTATGTACATATGTACAGTGTTGGGCAAAACATACCGGATTTTTTTTTTACTTGCACCTACATATGTATGTATGCACCAACTTTGATATGTATGTACATATGTACAGTGTTGGGCAAAACATACCGGATTTTTATGGAACATTTTTCTTTGGTGAATTTTAGGGAACAGAATGAACCCAAGTAAAATCTGTTGTCTATTTAAGTAAGCTTAATGTATTAGTTTACAAATAAAAGAAGAAACAAAGTTTTGCGATAATGTGTTTTAATATAACTTAAATAAAACTTAACTTAATACGGTAATGGCTTGTGCAAAACATACCGGATTTTTGTTACACTCAATATTTTGTCCAGTAACCTGTAACATGGACGATACTAGATTTTCAAATATTTCTTTGGAACGTTCTCCCATTCATTTTTCAACAACATTTTTCTGCGCAAACCACTCCTTAACTAACTTTGATAAACGTTTTGGGTCATTATCATGTTGATAAACCCAAATCAGTGGTATTTCCTCCCCAGCGTATGGCTCCATCACGGATTCCATTATGTCCCTATACTGAAAACGATCCATAATATCACTAATCTCATGTATTGGTCCACATCCCTCACTAGAAAAACTTCCCCACACCATAATTGAGCCTCCTCCATGTTTCACGAATGTACGACAATGTCTTGGCTGAAGACGTGTACCCTTCGATCGTCTAACATGAATACTTGCATCAAAAGCAATCAAGTTTAACTTACTCTCGTCCTTTTCCACTTCGTTGCTGACCAGTTCAAATGGTTTCGTTCAAAATAATAGGGAATTCCGTTTGTTTGTTGATATTTTTATTAAAAAGCAGTGAAAATGTAATTGTTTCTTATTCTGTACGTGAAAACCGTACGTAATTTTACAAATGCTTTTGTGAATTTTTTAAAAGATGGGACGTAATAGGCATTGGTCAGATGAAAAAGGTCGCGTTATAAAAAAACTCCGAGACAAAGGAAAGACTTAAAAATTTATTGCAAGCACATTGGAAATGCAGTTTCAAAAATCCCAGCACAAGAAACAAGAGGTAGGTCGAGAAAAACGACTCCCACTGAGGACTCTCATATTGTGCTACTAGCCAAAAAAAACTCCTTGTCATCAAGAGCAATTGCCGCTGACCTTGGTAGCAGAGTGAGTGCCCCAAATGTCCGAAGAAGGCTTCTGCAAAATGACATACCTGGAAGAATCGCTCGTGGAACTTTCACTGCTAAGCAGAAGAAACATGAGCCAGAAAGGATTTTGCATCGACTTTTAGAAACCACTCCAAAGTGATGTTTCGTAACATTCTCTGGGGAGATGAGATTCTGACAGTGGGAGAAATGTTCGGCGGTCTTAGGGAAAAGATTTCCACTTCCGGTTTACAAAAAAAAACCGTAAAACATGGAGGCGGGATGGTCATGGTGTGGGGCTGTTTTCTTGGTTTGGTGTTGGGCCCATTATCCAAATAAAAGACATCATGAACAAGGAGATTTATCGTGATATCTTAAAAGATGTGATGTTACCGTATGCTGAGGAGAATATGCCCTTAAGATGGCACTTCCAACATGAGAATGATCCCAAGCACTCATCGAAATTGTTGAGTGCTTAGTTGAGCAATCAAGCTTCGGTGTTACCATGGCCTTCTCAGTCCCCCGATCTCCATCCCATTGAGAATTTATGGGCGAAACTGAAGAATTTGGCAACACAGACATTGCTGTCAGCTATGGGCTGCAATTGAAAGTCATTGGAAGGCCGTTCCTGTGAGTAAGTGCCAAAAACTCATAGATTCCATGCCTGGTCGAAAAAATGCTGTCCTTAAGAACAAAGGTGGTCATTTCGGACATTAATCTTTTAACATTTGCGTTTTATGTGAAAGATACCAACTACTTTATACAAATATTTAATCTTATCTACGAATGTTTACTTTGAATTTCCCTATTATTTGGAACAGCATAATTTGCAGTAATTTCAGTAACATAATGAAAAAATTAAAAAACAATAAGAAAAATAAAAAAGAACTAAGTGAAATATATTAAAAATTGGGTGTTTTAATTAACGTATACTGATATTTTGCAATTATGTTTCAAATATGTACTACAATCCTCAAAAATGCTTCGGTTTTTCGTTTTCCCTATTATTTTGAACAGCTCTGTACTTTGGTGTAAGATTATTCTTCATTTTAAATACAAATAAAAGTACATTTATTAAAATTCTTTGGTTTATTGGTACCCATTTTAGAGTTTCTACCATCATTTTTATAGGAGTTAAAATATTGCACATTATGATACATCGCATTCCCCTATTTTGTAATTTTTCCAATCTTTCTTTAAATTCATTTTGACTGAAGATTACAATTGTTGAGCAGTATTCAAAATGGGGTTTTATAAATTTTGATTGATGTATTAATTGAAAGTTTTTGTCGGATTCGTTTAAAAAAAACCTATTTTCTGAGATATACTTTTACAAATTTTGCTTAAGTGTTTATCAAATTTTAATTCACTATCTATTACAACGCCGAAATATTTAATTTCATTTACTTTTTCGATTGCTTCTTTATCAATAATAATATGTTTGTTTGATTCGGCATTTATGATCAGAGCTTTGGTTTTATTTGTATTAAGTTTTAATTTATTCATCTTTAAATAGTTTGAAATATTCGATATTTATTTGATCAATATATTCATCCACTGAACTTCCGGATACAAAAATTAATGCATCGTCAGCAAACAGTCTGATTTCGGAAGATTGAAGAACCTTTTCCATGTCGTTGATGACAAAAACCTAGTTCTACCGTCAACGTTTCTGAGATGTATTCTTCCAGTCGTATTCGTTGTTGTCTGTTTGACAAATAACTTGCAAACCATTTCAGTTCCGTTCCTTGTATCCCATATTTTTTTAGTTTTTCAATAAGGATTGGTTTAGATACAGTTTCAAACGCCCCCTGAAGGTCCAAAAAAACCACCACTATTTCTTTTTTGTCATGTACGTATGTTTTCCATTGTGTTACCACCAGATTTAATAGTGATTCACAACTGTGTTGATATCGGAATCCAGACTGATGTTCAGAAAGAAGATTATTGTTTTCCATAGACCTGGCCAACTGTTAAAATAATAATTTTTCAAGAATTTTGCTTTCGGTCATTAGCATATTTACTGGACGAAATTCTGCTGGCTTATAAGTGTTTTTAACCTTTTCGATAGGCACCACTACCGCTTTTTTCCAACAACCGGGGAAAATTCCAAGATGAAGTGATTTATTTATAATCTGAAGAAATATTGGTCCAATGATTTCGAATGCGCTTAACAGCATTTTCGCCGATAGTAGGTTGAAGTCTTTTTTATTATTCATCTTTATCATTGTGTTTTTCAGCCCACTGATTTGTATTAATTCAAATTTAAAACGGTTTTCGTTGAAGTTTTCTATTTGATTTTGATATGCTTTGAATGGAATATTGTTGCTGATTTCTTTTACGCTGTTTAGTGTGCTTGCTATAACTTTTTTATTTGTTATAATTGATCCATTATAATTAAATTTCTTCTTTTAATACGAGGGATTTTATTGTCTTCCACATTGCTTTTTGATTGTTAGCTCCGTCCACCTTTCTTGTAATATAATTATTTTTTGCTAATGTTAGTTCTTGTGTGTATCTGTTTCTAAGGCATTTGTATGTATTCTGTAACTGTTACAAAAAAGCTTCTCAAATAACAAATTGCCCTCCGGATAGAGTATTAAAGCGAAAGATATTACACACACGACACTCATAATCGTGCGATTTTATTTATTTATTTAAACTGGGTAGAATTATTTCTTGATATTTTTCTGGTTTTTCATTCCATAAGACATGCTCAAAACTTCAAACTCTGATAAAAGCCAGTCTTCTAAGTCACCTTCACTCCAAATTTTGCTGGAATTAGACTGGACAAATTATCCGTGGTTTTCTTCTAAAATTTGCTTATGTACTTGAATCTACCTGTGTATACGCCAATATAACTAGGAAATACCCCTGCTTTCTGATTTTCACATAATTTCGTCGATTATGACGAGTTACGAGTAAGTACGAGTTTACGTAAGTACATAGTATATAGTTACAGCAAGTGCAGCCGCCAAACTATGATAAATGTGCTCGAACAATTGCACAAAATAGGGAATCCACCTAGAAGTACAAAGGACCGAATCTGAGTCTGAATGTTTCTGCGATTCCGATATCAGAAAGAAATGCCATTTTTACATGCACTTATGTACATACATATAACTATAGGGCAAGTATTGTATTCGTGAAAAATTTAAAACTCTAGATTTTGATCAAACTTGACATTACTATGATAGAGAATTCGAAAAAATTGACCTAAACGGGTAGACGGATTTAGATCAAACTTCATATGTATGTACATATGTATATATAGGGTCTGTGGGGTAATCCCTAGAGGCGAAATCGCAATTTTCATTCTAACCTCAAAATTAAGGGTACTTTACTTAAGACCGATTTCAATAAAAGTGGATTTTCTCAAAAACGATTTCGATTAAATTATATATTACCTCTAGTCTCTTAGAACCCTATAAGATCCCATACAACGTTTTTTGGCTAAATCTGTTTTGAAAGATAATTTGCGTATAGCCAATTTCATAAAAGTACGATTTTCTCCAAAACTTTTCGCTTGTTTTTGTTTTATTTTCATATTTGGACTACTTTTTTAGGCATACCACGTTTTTGGTCAAAATTACCTAAAATGGTACTTTACTTACAGACAGCTTAACAAAACCACTTTTTCATATCATATTATTAATACGCAAAAATGAATTTCACCCCTACTTCCTCCTCGACCGAATTTTTATAATTATATAACACTTCCTTATTTTGGTTTAATCGACTATCCTCGATTGTATCGACAGATTTGAGAGCGCATAATATTGAACAGGACAAACTAATATTTAACAAAAACTATAAACAATTTTCAATAATATTTCTTATATTTTGTGCAAGTCTTGAAGATTATCATTCAAGTTTGAGTCAGAAACTACATTATCCTTTGTATGTACTATATGTCATCGCACCTGAAACTTCCTGTACGAGTTATTAACTTAAATTAATAAAGGCATGGTGGGGAGGATATTAATAATTGGCTGCCGGTTTATGCGTCAAATCTAAGTTTCCTCCTTGGATAGGTATTTTCAGCGTCCTTTTAAAATGTCAATAGTTCTTTCAGTTCGGCTGCTGGCACGAAATGGATATTGTATTCCCGTGCCTCCCTCTACTGAAAATGAGTACAAGTTTTTTTTTTTTTTTTTTAACGCATTTTAATTAATTATTTCAGGAAAAGAAAACTTAAAGCTAGACAAAATTGCTTAAAACTAGCTTAACTCACTTAACTATGTATGTTATGACTAACTTATTGGCCCTGTGCGGGCGCTCTAAGTTAAACTTAATTCTTAACCTATGTCTTTCGACGTAACCTAGCTACATGATTAGTAATTTATTCATATTTTATATTAACTAAATTTTACTTTAATTCTAACAAAGAAAATTTTGTTTTGTTAAAAACTTTGTATCTGAACTTTTTAGTTTTTTATATAAAACTTAAAGTGCCTTAAACTACCGTAAAATAAATCTTAATCTATTTAACCTACTTATAATGAAAACGTAATACAAATACGTTTTTTTTTTTTTTTTTGTTTATAATTGGGACTCCTACAACGAACACCTACGACTACCTTAGAAACTATGTATGCCGGCCAGGCTACGTATAAAAAATAAATTAAGGGCTAGCCAGAAATAAGCGAGTTCGACGAGGGAGTTCTCACCAAAATTTCTGGTGCTGTCTTTCTAAATCTTTACCATCACGCCCCGAAACCGACCTACTGAATCGGAGACGATCCTCAGTACTCTATGCTACGTCTCCCTTGTAGTTAAGTCGCCTATCCACAGCTTTTCTGGCGACGTGGAAGATAATCGGAATACCCTTTCTATCCAGTATCAGACCTTGTCTGTGAATATAGAGAAACGCCTCTGGGGGAATAAAGCCGTTAAGGCGCACATTTTCGTGGTACATGTCGTTGGGGTACTAAGCCCCAAAGATCAGGCTATTGGTCGAGTTCATTGCTCTTGCAATATGACCGCGAATCAACTTCACTAGGACATTGTCCACTCTGATCAGATTCGCCCTGTTATAAAGGACCTCATTAGAGTAGAATTTTTTGTACTCGGACTCTGGTGTTCTGTATAAATGAAGGCAAGCCAGAAGACAAGCCCTCTCAAACACCCGAATCCTTTCCATCAAGCTTGCTCCCACGTTGAACCACACCGGACAGCCATAGGTGAGCGTTGGTCGTATGAGGGCCGTATATATTACCTTCACCCTCGCATCGAGTTGACTGCTATAAAACATTCTCTTTGTAAGGGCAGCTCGGGCTCTGGCCAAAGCAGCATCTATATGTTTGTTAAAATATAGATACTGGTCTAGCCAGATTCCAAGGTACCTGACTACACTTCTACTCGCCAATATGCGTCCGTTTGGTCCCACGATAGAGAACTTTCGCCAATTCTTTCTGGTGTCCCTTGAGGCCCCAGATAACGGCGTTCTGAACAGGATGGTTTCCGATTTCTGGAAGTTGATCTTTAACTTCCAGTCATCGCAATATCACTGGATATTGTCGAAGTCACATTGCAAGAGAGTTGCAATGACCTCGACCTTAGGACCTGACCTGTACGCAATCAAGTGGTCTGCGTACGCAATAGCATGGTGAAGAGAACCTATGCTAAAATCAAATCACTTGTGTAAATGTTGAACAGGATAGGCGCATTAACCGCACCCTGTTGCAGACCGTTTTTAATTTGAAACATACCAGCAGAAGTCACGTTGCCATTTTTCACAACGAACTGTCTAATGGTGAGCATATTACATATGATGTACAGTAGTGGTTTGCTGATACCCAGCCTGCTCAACTTGTAGAAGAGCCCCTTCCACCATACGGTATCAAAGGCTTTCTCCAAATCAACCAGGCACCCGTGCATTGATTCTTGCTTTTATTCCATTGGAAGTCCGACACCAGTTTAGACGTGGCATGTAGGCTATCATGCCCCGCCTTAAAACCGAATTGGTTGTCCGGAATTATATGTTTGTCCTCAACCCACTTATAAAGGGCTCTATGAATAACTTTTTCGAGTACCTTGCTGATGTTTGGAAGGAGACTTATCGACCGGAGATTTGCCGGATTGGATGTATCTTTTCCCCTTTTGGGAATGGGCTGCACCACTGCTGTCTTCGAATGCGCCGGATAATGTGCATTATTCAGCGCATTGTTAAACAGGGTGGTGTATATGTCTACCGCTTCTAGAGGGAGATGTCTGAGCACAATGTTCGGAATTCCGTCGATTCCCACGGATTTCTTACTCCTCAATGAGACGAAGATCGCTTGGAGTTCTACCTTCGATATGAACGGGGGGTGAACCCTGTCATTGGCGATGGCATTGTTTGCCATATTGCCTTCATTGAACACGGTGAAACCAGTGTTCTCAGATCGCCATTCCTGCATATCATTTCGAAGGTAGAAATTTTGCACAAGGACGCTATTTTCCAGGTCATGGTTCGGGTGAACGCTATCATTCCCCTTGTACACTTCTTGAAAAGTCGCTCCTATAGCCTCTACTTTCTCCTGCGGATCTTCTATCACGAAGAAGTCGTCATCCTCGTCAGCATTATCTGGGTCTATGCCTGCTGTTATTATTATGGCCGAAATCTTCCCGTTCCAATGCGCATTAACCGTCATTCTATAATTCTCAATGAGTACAAGTTAATTTTATACCATGTACATACACTAGTCGGTATAAGTATTTTGATGAAATAAAAATCGTGCAGTTTTGAGTTTAACTTTTAAATGGCTTTATAAAAAATTTTTGTTTATTTTTTTTCTTTTTATATATAACTAATATAAACTTAAAAATAAGAAAATAAATATTTTTGATGGAAACTTAAAGAAATACAAATTAATTATTAATTTCACGTGTTGGCATTAGTATTTTGACAAGTATGTAATACTAATAAAACAAAGTTTAAACTTAACAAAACTAAAGAAATGAAGAAGAATTTAGCAAAGTGCATAACATCCTTTGGCTTCAATAACTTTTTGAACTTTTATGGTCTTAAAATCTCCTTCCTTTAAACGTCGTCGGACAATGCCCTCACTAACCTGATTCTTGGCCGTCAAATTCCGTTCATCTGCAGTCAATCTGCTTCACAAAAATATTTTTTCTAAATTCCCATAGAAGGACTCGGTCTTCAGTGGGCGTTGTTTTGCGCTTAGCACCTGACCTCATTAAGTTTCTTATGTCATTTATGTCATTATGCTTTTTAATTAATTTAATAGTGCACAGTTTGACGCGCACATTAAACTCATTTGCAATGTCTTTTACTGCCGTTCCAGCATTAAACTTTGCTACAATTGAAGATCTGATAACCAAACTCAACTCAGCCGTTTTACCCATGGTTTTTAAAAACCTTAAAAAAATGTAATTTTTTTTATCAACGTTTAATATCATTTAAAGTTAAATACAAAATTTGGTCGGTTTTCACGTGCTCAAAACTGTAAAAACATTTATATAAAGATTCCGTCAAAATACTTATGTCACACAAAAATTCGTTGTCTACATGCATTCTTATCAGCAGAAAGAGAATACAAACGGTACACAATATAAAATTTGACATGGATAGAGCTTAAAATAGATTCTTTGTTTTGCGCATCATTTTCGTACCATTATTTAACGATACTAAGCAAAGCTAGGTTCAAAAGTCACAAAAAGGTTTCGTCAAAATACTTTTGTCGACTAGGCACATATGTACATACATACATATGTATGATAAAAACAAATAAACAAACCAAGAATTACTTGAAAACACTTGCCTAGGGAAAATGTGGAGGGGTATTAGGTGAAACAAAGTGCAGGGTGCAGAGGGTGTCGTACAAACAAGCTGATCTTTGAGCTTTACTTTGATGATTTAGGTTTGAGGATTTATCTAAGTAAGTAGATTGTTAACCATCAAATTTCAAAAAGGAGGGGCAGGTGGGGTGGCCCTGCTGACATGTATTTTATTTTTCGTACAAGCGTGTGTAATGCTATTTCTACTGATTTACGTATGCTGTAGGCATGTTAACCCGTAGACAGAAATGGGTATCAATTTTGTCTCGTAAGTGGATATCAATCAACCGTTCTAGTGTTTTTAGAAGGAATGAAGATATACTAATAGGTCTGAGATCTTTTGGATGAACGTGGAAACATTTACCAGCTTTGAGTACAAACACCTTGACTTCTCTTTATACATATATTTGGAACGTAAACCAGATTTAGAAAAAAAAGTGCTATATGTGCACGTTTAAATCATTTATAAATGCAGAAATAAATTAGCTGGTGATATTACTCGCATTACAGGAAACCAAACTAATAGAAATACAATTAAACAGTGAAACGGTTCTCAAAATAAACGGCAGAAGAATTGAAAACGTCAAAAAGTATAAAATATTTGTAGATGGTAAGAGACAAAGAATTAATTATTATTATTATTATTATTATAATTTATTAACATAAAAATGCAAAGATTAAATGCTAAATATTAAAGAGCACTACCTGCAAAAGTTTTCCACTTAAAGTATAAATTATTATTATTATTATTATTATAATTTATTAACATAAAAATGCAAAGATTATATGCTAAATATTAAAGAGCACTAGCTGCAAAAGCTTTCCACTCAAAGTATAAATATATTGGCTTAGATAGCTAATTTGTTAATAGTAAGATATTTATGGATTTTTAAAATATTTTCGATATTGATAGTGTTTAAAAATGAAAAAATATTTTGATTTGAAGGCAAGATGGTATTGATTTTTTTAGAGATACTGCATGTAGAGAGACCAATTAAGTGTGAAATGGTCACCGCACTGTTACAGATTGGACACAGTGGTGGATTCTCTTTCCTTAAAATGTGTTGGTGGGTTAAGGAAGTATGCCCTAGACGAAGTCGGATGAAATTTGATACCTCAGCTCTGGATATACACGGTGGGTAGATAGGAGTGCGTAGATCGGTGTTAATTTTTGAATAATGGTTTTGGTAGTCGCTCCATCTTAGAATTTTGTTCTTCTTGATGATTTCGTCAATGTGTCTTTGCAGGTCCTTAACATAAGGTGTTAACATGAACATTAAGTTTTTTATTAGATAAGTAGCTTATAATATTACTTTTTGCGGCTAGGCTCTTTTTACATTTTATACAGTGCTGTTTCCAATTGAATTTACAATTAAATCTTAAGCCTAAAATGTCTAAGTTTTCTACGTTTTCTATATTAACATTGTTTATAGCTAACTCGAGATATTTTCCTATTCGACAGAAACGATTTGATATATCCATATATCTTGGGGCCAATGCCCCAATTGACGAGTTTGTTCAAAATTAAATGAATCCCTATCCTATCGAAAGCTTTCATGAAATCCAATAAGAGTATCGATACATGATTACGCGAGGACAAAGCATTAGATATGTAATGATCGATATGTAGTAAAGCGTCCCAACAGCCCTTTTTTGGTTTGAAAGCAACTTGGTTTGTGCTGATTATTTTCTTTGTTTCTAGGAACTAATAAAGGCGTTTAGCAACAATTTTTTCCAAAACTTTGGACATACATGGAATGTGGGAAATTGGACGGTATCCATTTACAGAGTCTATTGGCTTATTTGGTTTAGATAATCGCAATTTTCCAAGATTGTGGTTTTGTGATGCCGGTTTTTAGTATTTCGTTGTATAATGTAAGAAGCCTAGATTTAACATAAGGTGGTAGGTTTTTAATCATAGGATAGGAAATGCGGTCTCTACTTGGGGTTTTACCTTTTAGAACGCTTAAGCAGCATTCAAACTCTATATGTGTTATAGGAACTTCAATTTGTTCCGCTAATGTGTTGCCAGGAGTTAGAGGTGGCGTATTGGAAAGGCTGTCGTCTTTTAAGTTCTTGAAAGATTTTGAGAAATTGTTATCTTTTGAGAGTTTGGACCAAGAGGAAGCGATAAAGTTACCAATGTCTAAGGGCGAGGAGATTGGACCCGTGGGTGTTACTACACATGTTATTGAGCGAGGAACATAGTTACCAGTGAGGCAGCGGATATTATGCCAGATTTTAGCGGTGGGAGAGTTAGGATTGATCGTTGAGGTAAATTCGGCTAGAGATTTGGCTTTGCTTATTTTCATTTCTCTCCTAAAAAGAACATTTGATTTTTTGCAAGCTAAAAGGTTTGAGAGCATAGGGTGGTTTTTAAAGATGTCGCCAAAGTCTCATTTTGTCACATCTCAGCTTCTTGAAAACAGGGTTCCACGGAACCAGGGAACTGTTCTGGTAGTGGAGGTGGGAGAGCTTTGAGGAATTGAAATGTTGGCTGCGTGCCGAATTGATTTTAGTAGAATAGCTGCTTCTTTGTTTGTGTTGGAAGGTGGAGTTTTATCATTTAAGTATTTGTTCGTTGTGATTTCAATCAGCTAAGTCGGTTTTAAATTTTGGGCTAGGAGAAATGTTGTGCTTGTTTGGGCTAATTTGTATCTGTATTATAATAGGATAGCGATCACTATTATGAAGGTCTTCTAATATATTCCAGGAGGTAAGGGGATAAAGGGTGGGTGAACAGCATGATATATCAATATGGGTGAAGGTGTTGTGTGTTGAGAAATGTGTTGGGGAGCCGTCGTTTAAAAGCATCAGGTCGGAATTCATTAAGAATTCTTCGATTATAGTTCCACGGTGGTTAGAAGTGGGAGAGCCCCATAGGACGCTCCACGAGTTAACATCGCCACACAATAATATAGGTGTATGTATTTGATTTATGATGTTTTCAAGGTCAGATCGGGAAAATATTTGTTTGGGCAAAATGTAAATAGAGACGATAGTGAATTTAATTGCTAAATTTACTTGTAAAGCAAGTGTTAAGATGGTTGAGTTGATATTTATTTGAACATGGGGTATGTTATTTTTAATAAGAAGACCTATGCCTTGTTTACCGGTTAAGTTTTGGGGAGAGTTGCAAAAATAGCCAGAATAAGATTTCGGAATAATTGGGGTAGATTGAAACGCACAATGTGTCTCTTGGAGAGATAAAGCACATGGCGATCTTTCTTTTATTAGCAAATTAAGCTCGTCGAAGTTATTAATATATCCTTGCATATTCCACTGGAGAACTTTAAAAAAGTTTGGAATTTCTGAAGATTTATTGTTTGTTATTTAAGGGTGGTAGGTTGCGTGACTCTGCTGTCTGGAAGTTGAAGCACCGAGGCTCCTTGAGGAGCCAGAGTGATTCAACCTCAAGCCAGCAGAGTAAGGGTTGGAGTTACAGTTTTGTGTTTTATATAGATTCATCATCATCATTTTCGGTGTTGGGTATATAAAAGTCGTGATTTTGGAGAAGATTGTGTGTAGTTTGCGAAATAGGTGAGAAGGTTGAGATGGTTTTAGAATTTGTAGAGGTTATTGGCATATTTGTTTGTGTATTGACATGTGGGCTTTGGTAGTTTAAATTGGTGCTTTGTATGTTACTTGAGGGGAGATTTTTTGGTTGAGAGTGATGTTTATTTGAATTTAAATGTGTATAGTGTATAGGGGGCGAGGCAATTGGCACACATTTGTCTAGTACAAGCAGAATCTGCATGTAGGGGCAAGTTGCGTATGTTGCATACTGGAGTGGGGTTAGTGCATTTTTTTGTAGTATGGCCTAGAATTTGGCAGTTCCGACAGCGCATCGGATTAGGGAAGTATTCGGACACTTTGGCCTTGTACCAACCTATTTCCACCGTCGCGAGTCCGAAATGAATCGAAAGTAAAGAGCATCAAACCAGTTGGTTTGCGGTTGGAATCGACAGTTTTAGTGAACTTGTATACCTCTGTGACGTTTTGGGATTTCATTTCGGAGACGATCTCTGATTCAGGCACATGTATGAGACATGGTGCATATACTATGCCTTTTGAGGCATTAAGTTGATTGTGCAATGTGATTTCAACCGGACATAACCCCGAGAGATTTTTTTTTGACACGAATTTATCTGCAACTTTTTGATTTTAGTCAAAATCAGGATTTTGCAATCTCTAAGTTGAGAATTTTGTTCGTATTCAGTGCTAATTGCGTCTATTGCTTTTCTGAGGGCGAAGATGCTTATTGTTTTAAGTGGTTGATTTACACTTCCAGGGGAAATTACGATGAAACGTGGATTACTACACGGGGTTTTATTTGGGAGTACAGGGAAATCATCGAATGGTATATTCATTTCATGTTTTTTTTTGCACTTGGACCCGATAGCGAGACTTCAAAGAGTCCGTCAAAACGGTTCCCAGGTTCCATGTGGTATTTATGAAAAAGCACTGCACACGCGATGGATTAGGGCTTTGTACTGAATGTGTATGAGAAAAGGAGAAAGAAAGAGTTGTTTTGGATTGAACGGTGTATAAGGAGATAAGAAAATAAGCGCGACGAGAGCAGCTGAGTTGACTATAGATGCGTATAGCACGAAAGCTAGTCGGAGACTGGGACAAAGAATTAAAAATGCACGAACACATAGAGTATATTTGCAAAAAAAAAAAAATCGGCAAAAATTGGATTCCTCAAAAGAATACCCAAAAAATTGACATGATGACAGCTATAACAGTATGCAACACTATAGCAAAGTCACATTTTGAGTGTTTCTCCACAATATTATTTTCGTGTTGTAATCAGGAACAAATTGAAAGATTACAAAAGCTACAAAATAAAGCTATGGCGAGCAATTCAAGATGCATTTCTCTTAAATATTATGCTGCTTATAGCAGTATACAAAATAAAAAACGGAGAGGCATCAAGTTACTTAAAAAATTGAATAAGACGAGTAGGAAATGTTTAACCATATCAGCTGCGGAACGCAAATAGTTTCAGACTAGGTCAATAAGCGTAATAATCAGCTGCTCAGAATACGCTAATATACAAGGTAGCCCAAAATAATCATCCTATCGGAAGATGTTATATTTTTTGCAAATGGCGTCGTACGTCAATATATGACATTTGTGAACTAGACAGCTGCAATATACAAACAGACAAGCAATGGAGCGATATATTTCGCAAGAGCGTGAAATAATTGTGGTGGTGTTAGCACAGCGTGAATTTCGACGTCGATTTTCTAATTGTGTCGCGCCAACTGGGCAAACATTCCGAAGCTTAGCTACTCGACTCGAACAGACTGGAACCACAGCAGACCATGCAAGGCGTGGCCGACACCGGACTTGTCGTTCGGTCGATAATATCGCTAAGGTCGCTGAGAACGAAGAAACATCAACCAGTGATCGGGCCACGCAAGTGGCCATCACCATACGGACCCTACAGCGAATTTTAGTGAAAGACTTACACATGTTCCCCTACAAAGTGAAAACAGTGCATCAGTTAATGCCACCTGACCGTCAGTCGCGGAAGAATCAAATTTCAGAACATCTAAATTAAAGTGTATAGAAAATATTATTCATAGAAAATATATAATGCATTAAATATGTTAAACATTAAAACAAATATTCGAAGATTAAGCAATTACAATTACAACCTATTTTACTCTAAGGCTATTCAATGATCCTTTTTATATAAATCAGCGAAAATTCTTTTAAAAAATTTGAAGTATTTTAAATTTCTATAAGAAGGGGTATTTCAATTGATGAAAGTGTGTTCATATTGTAATTTTAATTTAAAGTTTCTCGTTTTACACACAACGTTTTATTAACTGCCATAGTTGTTGCATCCTAATGGTAAAGAAAACAGAAATATACCTGAGAATTAAGGACAAATTGGTGCATGAATCGTGTACACGGTCGAATACCCCAAACAACAGTAATTCATTTCTGGGATTCGTGTATTTTAAATGTTCATGGTGATTTTACGGGAATTCACAAGAATTAAGAGAAAAACAAATTTTTCAATCCTTTCGCACCTGCATACAATAAAAAAACTTCCCCCGAACGAAAACATGTCTCCTTCAACTCCACCTTCGAATCACGAAAGATCCCTTCTCCAGACAATTGTTCGCATTTTAATTTTCTCTACTCATCAAAAAGCCGAGAAATCCCGGGTTACTTTCCTCATAAGCGAATGGATAAAGAAACTGTGAAGACAATTCTGCTCAGTGTCAGAAAGGGATAGACTAAGAATTCGCACTTTTAAGAAAAGAATGCGTAAGCCTAAAAATGAACGGATTTTCAAATAATTCATTGCATGCTTGTTTATCGTCGATGAATTGGTCGGATCTCGTTACTTTAAAATGTTGGGTAGCATGGTTTTAATATTGCATCCGAACATTTCGAAAAGTATTCGGCGAACAACACAAGTAATGTTGGCTTAAAATTTCTCAGTCGTATTCGGCTTATCCATGTAGACTTTAGACTTTAAATAGTCCCAAAGAAAAATTATAGAGATGTGATTTCACACGATCTTCACCGATTGGAAGTGCGAAATTAACTGTTCTCCAACTTGTCCAAGTCAAATTAAGGTATAAATAAAGTATCTTTTATATATTTAGATCTCATTTTATTTATGAGTATGGAATGAAATATGTGGCACTTTAAGTTATTTAGTGGACTCTGCCCACTTCTTCTTCATCAATACATTCCTCATTTGTTTTTTCATTTCCAATCTCATTGGATACTCTCTCGTCAAAATTTTGTAAAGATAATGAATTCGGAATCCCGGAAATCAGCATTTCTAGGTCTTCTTTTGTAAATTGTTCAGTTTTTTTTAACAGGCAAAGGTCTTAAACTTGTTATTAAAGGATCCGAGCTTAAAAGTAACCTGCAGATAGTATGAAAAACAGATATATTATTTATTTTCGACTGCTAATAATGTTTTTTCAACCTGTTAAGAACAAACTTTACCATCGACCATTGTAAAAAAAATTGCCCATCTACACACATTTCAAATAAATCCAACATCTATTAAATTAAAGCTACAATAATTATAGAAATATCTTCATAATAAAGTACACACCTGCAGCTGATTCTTCCATAGCAAAAAAGACTGTACCTACACAATATTAAAAACAATAAAAACTTAATTATTTAGCAGTGGGATTTTTCACACAAAACAACAGATTTACAATGCAAGCTTATGATCGATGACTTTCAACTGATGCTGTGGCGAAGTGTGCATAAAAAACAAAAAAAACAACGTTTCATTGTTCAATGGGTATTTAACTACAGCTAGGAAAAAAAAATACTTCTCAACTCTACATTTTGAAACATAGATTTATAAGCGGTTTTTCGATGCAAATACCCATATGTGCATCGGTTATGCTATATGCCAAGTCTTGGTGGTACCAAATGTCGTGGAGATCACGAGCTTCAATTTGAGATAATACAGTCTTGTGCAAATTAATCTGAACAAATTATATTTTTTTTATTGGAATGGCAAATAAGGCAATCCAGCAGACAGTAAAACATCCTGCTAAGCAAATGTTTTGGGGTTGTTTCTCTTTTTTTGGCACAGGATCGCTAGTTCCAATAACAGGGATGATGAACAGTGAAAAATATATAGAATTATTGAAAAGACGTTTGGTTCCTGAGCTGTCAAAAATAAACTCAGAAACCCCAATTTTTCAACAAGATTTGACTCCCTGTCATGCGTGAAAGAAAGTAAAACAATATTTCGCTGAGGAGACCAAAATTTGTTTGGATTGGCTTGGCAACTCGCCAGACCTTAATCCGATAGAAAACTTGTGGGCTATATACAAAACTAGGCTCAGAAAAATGGATTGTACAACCAAAACGAAGCTGATTGAGTCAGTAATTTAAGTGTGGTACATATGAAATATTAATTTTAATAATTCATTAATTATTTCGACTATTTAAGCAAATAATATCAGTTTTTGGAAATTTTTTTTGTTCACATTAATTTGCACAAAACTGTAAATAGTCCGATGATTCCACCACCCTAAAAACCACACCAAACCGTTATTTTGTCTTGATGTAATGGAAGCTCTTTAATCTCTTCGGGTTGCTGTTTAACTTAAATATGGAAATTTTGCTTATTGACTGGCATTAAGCCAAAATTTGTCTCTCGCTGAACCCAAAGACTTAAACGGTTACAATTCTGTAAGTCAACATGCTTCAATTCTTTCACGAATGGAATTTTGTATACTTTTGAACCAAGATTCTTACGTCAAATACGCTAAGTTATTATATACGACAACCCAACCTGTTCATTGCGATCAGTGCAGTTATTGGGTGCACTCTCACCTACCGCTCCAATATTTTCTTCACTACGTGGATCACGGCATCGTTCAATAAGTTCATAGACATAGAAGTACCTCTAAATGAACCACCTTTTAAAACAAACCAAGGGTCCTCCTGTTTACCGATAAGTTATAAAAAAGTGTACACATGTACATACATATGTATATCCAAAACTAATTCTGTAAATAATTTTCCATTTCATTGTTTATTTCCCTTTCTGATTGTCGAAGATACACCATTATACACTTTGAGTCTAATTGCAAAAATCTCATACGAGTATGTGTCAGTATACTCCGTCTGTCAAAATGAATGATATATTTTTTGTTAAAGAACGTTTTACATGTGGATTCATATATGTATATAACAATTAAACAGAAAACTGCAATATTAGCAGACCCAATCATTTCCAGATGATTGTGGTCTATGATGTTTAAATATAGCCTTACATACTTAAATTATGAAATGACTGAATTGTTCACAAATTCTTTACAAGTTATATAACCTATTTTTTTATATTCTATTTGAATAGGTAGCAGACTTGGCTAAAACAATGTATAATGCTAATTGTGAAGTAATTGACTTAGTATCAATTTTGCCTTGGGACAAGGAGACAGTAATAAAAGTAAGTAGACACTCAAAGTAGCTTTATTCATAAATTAAACACGTACATATGTACATAAGTGGATAGTATTACATTTAACCGTACAGAGTTATAAAAATAAATGTATGAAAAATGAAATACTTACTTACCGATTCGTGAAGAGTAGAGAAAGGACGAGTTGATGTTTAAACTCCTTAACCATTTCGAATGCGTTCCCTTTTACTTGCACCTATACCTATAGGTATTGCATTCGTGAAAAATCGAACACGAGATTTTAATCAAATTTGACATTACTATGATGGAGAAGTCCAAAAAAGTAGGTCCGGCAATTCCGTCTGTTTGTCTGTCTGTATATGTCACTGCAGCCTAAACGGCTGTACGGATTTGCTTTAAACTTCATATCTGTAATCTGTGGGATAATCCCTAGAGGCAAAATCAGAATTTTCATTCTAACCTCAAAATTAAGGGTAGTTCATTTAATCCCGATTTCAGTTAAAATGGATTTGCTCGGAAACGATTTCGATAAAATTTGATATGTGGGTTAGTTTGGGCATATGCTATGAGGTGGCATACCACGTTTTTCACGAAAAATTCGAATAACGGTAATAGTGAAAATCAGTTGTTTCTCTGGTATTTGTTCGGTGATTGGACTAAAAATGTATATTTGTAGGTTATAAGACAAATGCAAAATAATGGCGTACCAAATTTTTCGAACTGCCACTATAAATTATAAAAATTGTTAAAGGAAATTAATAGGACTTTAAATTCTCTAAAATTCGAAAACATCTTATATGGCCATGCCCACTTTTTGGAGGCGTTTTTATAAAAAAAAAAATTGTATAAGCTCCTTCATACCTATGTATGTATGTACATACGTATATCTAGGATCAGTATAGTGTTGTGATTATTATTCCATCAAAGATGCAACAATATGGCCAGACCCATATTTTCTTTAAAAAAACAACATTTTTATGTTTTTTTAAAAACATGGTATATTAAGTTTGTAACGTAGAGAAATAATCAAGATAGACCCTATAAAGTACATATGTACATATATTTATTTACATACAATGTATATTCGTGATCAGCATCAATAGAGAAAACGATTGAGCCATGTTCGTCTTTCTGTGGAAGATGAAATGTGATATCTGGGATTCTGAGAAACATAAGTAGTACAAGTGTAAACATTTTTGAAATCCGCCCTCTGCCACGACCACTTTTTCATAACGTTACTATTTTGTATTAAACCGGCAAAACAAAATTTTATTAAGGCAAAGTATTTACATATTTAAATTCTCTACAATTTATCTATACATCAATTTTATCCACGCCCATTTTTTGGGGGGTTTTCATAAAAAAATAGATTTTGATAAAACTTTGCATGAAAAATCAACAAACATGCGAGTATATCATTGTAATTTAATAATAAAACAAAATGGCGTGCGGATTGTTCGACGGTCCGTTCCAGAAGGATTGTATCTTTCCATTAAGTTTTAAATGAAATTTTACCGATAACATCCTTTAAAAAGTATCCCGATGATTTTCTTCAGGATAAAGGTGCAAGTACGTCCGACTCAGTCGTGCGCTTAATTTAATCTCATGGGGTCACGGTCAAGGGACTATAAATGCCCTTCAAGTGTAAACACAGCGGTAGCGGAAGATGTGACTTCCGCCAAACAGTAAGCACAGCACGGCGTAAGTGCCTGACCACTTTATCATGGGAATGACGTTCAACACAAGCACACATGTTATTCGTGTAATTATGGTAATTATAATATAGTGTGTTGCAAATCAATTGTCAATGTTGATATAATTAGTCGTGTTTTCGAAACCTCTCACAGCCAGTAGTACATTTCATTCACCCATTATGACATTATGTGTCAACAAAATATTCGGCTTTCAATTAAGAGGGTATTTTCGTGGGTTATAACACTTTTTATGTTTTGTGTCACGATGCTCTTTTTACGTTCTTACTTACTTAGCTGGCGCTACAGTTTCGGGTGAACCTGCATCTCATCAACAAACCTCTGCTCGATCCTTAGCTAACTGCCTCCAGTTGCGGATTCCAAGTCGGTTGAGGTTCTCTTCTATGGCGTCAGCTAAGATAAGGTCTTCATCTACTACATTGTCCCTCCATTTTTGATTCGAAGACTCTGAGAGCCGGAGCATTCGCTCTACATGTCCTAGCCATCTCAAAAGACTGATTCGCAGTTTTTTTTACTAGGTTGATATCGTTGTACAGCTCGTATAGTTCGTCGTTGAATCTCCTCCTCCATAGCCCGTCAACGCAAACGGAACCGAAAGTTTAACGAAGAATCTTTCTCTCGAAGCGGCTGAGGATATATTTCTCCGCTTCCTCCGACTGGGATGATCAAGGTCTTATATAGAGTCTTCTTAGCTCTTCGGGACAGAGCTCTACTACTCAATTACGCAAAAAAAACAGCGATTGGCAAGAGTTATTCTTTGTTTTATTTTTGCTGAGGTGTTGTTCTCAGAATTGATAGCACATCCGAGGTAGATAAAGTCCCTTACTAACTCAAAGTTGTAGCTGTCAATGGTGACGTTCTGTCCAATTTGTCGATGTTGTGTGTTAATAGCATATACTTCGTTTTGCCCTCGTTTAATACTAGCGAACGCTCCAGTGGCAGCCCATTGAGTTCTCCCAATAATATCAATGTAGATTTTGTAGATTTTGTAATGTAATGTAATGTAGATTTTTGAAAGATTGTGCCTCTGGTGTTGGCTTGCAAGTTTGAGAGGGTCTTTTTTTCTTGTGGATCGGGGAAACGGTGCTGAGATTACATTCATCAGGCATACACTCATCTGACCAAATCTTAGAAATAAGTTGGTGTATGCTCTCTACCAGGTCATTTTCAGCTGCTTTGAACAGTTCGGCTGGTAAGCCGTCAGGTCCAGCAGCATTGTTAGATTTAAGTTTGCAAATTACTATCCTCACTTCATTTTGGTCAGGGGGAGGGAGGTGGCTGTCATCGTGTAGGTTGAATGGTTCATTCTGCTTGACAGCGGGATGTTTGTCTTCGTCGCCGTTATACAGTAGTTTTTCCATATTCTCAGCACCGACTGTGACTCTACTACGAGGTTTTCCTCTTCATCTCTACAATGGCATAAAATATAAATTTGTTTTTCGAAATTAAAATGTTTGAAAATATTTGATTCAAAATTATTTTTCAGTATTTGTCCTGATGCTTAACTGGCTGCGTATAGAAGATTTGGCGGCCCTTTGTTAAATTTTTATTTATATTTCCGTTGCAACAATAGAAATAGAGTAGCAGTGTAGAAATGTATAGATACCTTATCTTGGTATTCGAGCGAGTATTATTTGTCTGTAATTTTGATTTGCTCCATATGTACAGTACCGAGCAAAAAAAATGCAAACGAAGTAGTATAGTCTTGTCTTAAATAAGAACTCTGCCATTTTACATGGTAGAGCTTCGAAATTTTGCACAGACTTTTAAGACTGATTTTTCTTTTCTTATGCAGATCCGATTTTTATCAAATCTAATTGCAAGAGAATCATTAAAAATGTTCATAAATATAAATTTGAACACGAGCAAAAAAAATGCAAACACTTAAAAAAACTAGAAAATTAACATATTTATTCACTTTTTTTTAAATTATATTTTATACAACAAGTAGAATAGCTTAATATTTTGTTGCGTACCCTTTATTTGCAATAACGGCGCGCAATCTATTAAGCAATGAGTCAACTAGCGAGACCAATAAGTCCGGAGATATTTGGGCCCATTTCGAACGTATTCTTGCCATCAGCTAAGTGTAATTCGATGGCCTCCGCTTCCTTATCTCTCGATCTACAAGATTCCATAAATTTTCAATGGGATTGAGGTCGGGAGATTGCGCTGAACACTCCAAAACACGAACATTCTCCTCTTCCAGGAAGCTTCTAACCAACCTGCTGGTGTGTTTTGGGTCATTTTCCTGTTGGAATAAGCTGTTTCAGGCATATTCGACCGCAAATTGTGGAAGCATATGATTTTCGAGTATTTCCTGATACATCTGACCGCTTACCTGACACAATTGACCCACTCCTTGACGACAGAATGAAACTTCAAAAAGGTCTTATTCGAAATTTGATTTGATGAACAATTTAGATTGGTTATCCCACACCATTACTGATGCTCCCCCGTGTTTTATTGTCGTATGCATTTTTTTGCTCGTTTGAAATTTCTTATTTACAGACTTAATGTAAATTTCCAAATACTAGCAGAAGATCAACTACATTCTGCTGCTAGAAATTAATTGTGTATACAATGGAAACAAATATCTGAGAAGGACAAATAGATTGGTTCCCGTTATAAGAAGTAAAACAACGGTAATTGCCGATGATATGATCGTTTGCATTTTTTTGCTCGCTACTGTATAAAGCAAAACGTGAAAAATTTAATTTTTAACAACAATTTCATATTTTGGGAATCTAGTTTGACCGATAAACAATTGTAGAATACCACAGGTACAATCCGTCTGAAATGGATGGTATGATACCCAATCGTCTTTTCTATGCAGCCCTTATGAAGTGGGCAAGGCATTTTTTGTCAAATTACAATGATATCTTAGAATGTTTGTTGATGCTTTATCCAAATTTTCGCAACTTATATGCAATCGTTAATTACTTTTACGAGCTCATGCACTTCACGAAGATAACCGCGTAACCGTTAATATTCGTACTAACTATTGGGTATAGATATTCAAGTACCAACCTGGGCGTTTAGAAATTCAATTGACTATAGCCTGCTGGAAATCGTACAAATGAACTATTTGCTGGGGAAATTTAAGAAAAATGCTATTACTTAACTTCTAAACTTCTATTGGAACAGAAAAAAACTTTTACGAGTGTCAGAAATAAAACAATTGCTACATTATTTTTTCTATTAGTAAAAGAGAATTTACAGGCGGTTTTAACATGAATTCGAACCTTTATGCTACTGAATTGCATATTTTAATGACTCTAGGGTCAATGTTCGATTATGAAGCTGGTAATAGTGGAAATCTAACGGTTTATCAAGTTCATTAGATTTATGACATTTACGTTAAAAAGTTTTTAGTTTTCCACACATTAGACTTCTTTGATAACAATATGTTATATTGAGGATAATGGATAATAGTTCTGTTTTAAGATGACATTTAAATGTATACGTGAAAAACTTTTATGTAACTAACTTAGGTACATGCGTGTACTTGAAATAGTTTACAGTATGATTCTTTTAGAAGATTAAGAACTCGTATGTATGTATGTATGTATGTTTGTTTTGAATGCAAAATAAAATAATTTTTTTCATTTTCTATGACAGAGAACTTTAGTATTCGATCAGCGTTTATAATAATATTTTCTTTCTTTGCAGTCTGTAAAGAAAACTGGACGAGTCTTAGTGGCACACGAAGCTCCTCTCACACAAGGTTTCGGAGCCGAGATATCTGCGTACATCCAAGAGACATGTTTTCTTCATTTGGAAGCACCTATTCAAAGGGTTGCTGGGTGGGATACACCTTTTCCACATATTTTTGAAATGTTTTATTTACCTGATAAGCATAGGTGTTTAGCAGCTGTCAAGAGAACTTTAGACTATTAAATTTTGTCCACAGTGCGTAAACGTGGTATAATACATATTGTACTTGCATTTTTAATAAAAGTTATAAATATGAGGAGTAGAGCCAGCGCTACGAGGTGGTTACAGTGATTGAAAAGTCACTTCACCAAAGAGAATTCACCCTAGACGCGGCCTTTAACAAAGTAAATCTGACAGCGATCAGAACAGCACTAAACCATTCGCAGGTGAATCCCACCCTATCAGACTGGATTGGGACTATTCTCGCAAAATAAGAACCGAATTGGTTCTTGGTAGCCAAGAATATGCTGTGGCCTCGTGTGGAACTCCTCAAGGAGGAGTCATATCTCTTACGCTATGGAATTTAGTTATTACTACTTACTTAAGTCCTGTATCCCCTTGTGTGCATCGTGTGCGGTTTCTGGAAATGTGTCTCAGTTCTCCCCAACTCTTTCCCAGTTGCCGTGCTTCCTTTAGTTATTAGTTATTAATGGATTCCTTTTCAGGTGAAACCATAGCGAGGTCAAGGTTGTCGCTTATGCTGATGATGTTTACGATGGACAGGAACATTTTTGCCCATGGTCTTTGTTATACTACAAACATTATTAAATGCCCTAAATAGATAGGCATTGATGAAGTCTAAATGGAATACCACTCCAAATATCAGACAAGGCTAGATATCTTGGGTGCATACTGGATCGCAAGCTGACTTGGAAGGACAATGTAATAGAACCCAAGAAGAAGGCTTTTTATGCTTGCGGCAGAACTTTTCGTAGTAAATGTGGCCGCCATCCACTGGATGAATACTCCCATGAACATTCTTACAAGAATCCAACGACTAGCGTGTATAGGGACTACTATAACAACCAGAACTATTCCCACTGCTACCCTTGAAATCATGCTCTGGCTATGCCCGCTGGATATTTTCACAAAGGAAATCCCGGCAAAAAGCGCCCTTAGTTTACGACAAACCGGCATGTAGAGAGGCTACCATACGGGACACATTACCATCACCAGGTTGTCTAATGAGAACGCGTCCTCCGACTACATCCCCTCCCCACTGAGATTTTCAACTCATCCTTGACTCCAAATCTCCCTCCAGAGAGAACTGGACGAATGGGGGGGTCATCAATCCAAGTCGGTTGAGGTTCCCTTCTATGGCGTCAGCTAAGATGAGGTCTTCATCTACTGCATTGTCCCTCCATTTTTGATTCGAAGACTCTGAGGGCCGGAGCATTCGCTCTACATGTCCTAGCCATCTCAAAAGACTGATTCGCAGTTTTTTTACTAGGTCGATATCGTTGTACAGCTCGTATAGTTCGTCGTTGAATCTCCTCCTCCATAGCCCGTCAACGCAAACGGAACCGAAAGTTTAACGAAGAATCTTTCTCTCGAAGCGGCTGAGGATATATTTCTCCGCTTCCTCCGACTGGGATGATCAAGATCTTATGTAGAGTCTTCTTAGCTCTTCGGGACAGAGCTCTACTACTCAATTACCCAAAAAAAAACAGCGTTTGGCAAGAGTTATTCTTTGTTTTATTTTTGCTGAGGTGTTGTTCTCTGAATTGATAGCAGATCCGAGGTAGATGAAGTCCCTTACTAACTCAAAGTTGTAGCTGTCAATGGTGACGTTCTGTCCAATTTGTCGATGTTGTGTGTTAATAGCATATACTTCGTTTTGCCCTCGTTTAATACTAGCGAACGCTCCAGTGGCAGCCCATTGAGTTCTCCCAATAATATCAATGTAGTCAGCGTACGCTAGTAGTTGCACGGATTTTTGAAAGATTGTGCCTCTGGTGTTGGCTTGCAAGTTTGAGAGGGTCTTTTTTTCTTGTGGATCGGGGAAACGGTGCTGAGATTACATTCATCAGGCATACACTCATCTGACCAAATCTTAGAAATAAGTTGGTGTATGCTCTCTACCAGGTCATTTTCAGCTGCTTTGAACAGTTCGGCTGGTAAGCCGTCAGGTCCAGCAGCATTGTTAGGTTTAAGTTTGCAAATTACTATCCTCACTTCATTTTGGTCAGGGGAGGGGGGTGGCTGTCATCGTGTAGGTTGAATGGTTCATTCTGCTTGACAGCGGGATGTTTGTCTTCGTCGCCGTTATACACTAGTTTTTCCATATTCTCAGCACCGACTGTGACTCTTCTACGAGGTTTTCCTCTTCATCTCTACAGGTGTCGTTGGCCTGGCACGTTATTTTTACCTGTTGGTAAAACCGCCGTACATTATTCCTGGAGTATAATCTCTCAATATCTTCAATGTTGCCGATGTTCTTCCTCCCAGCCCTCACCATGTAGAGGTGTAGAATAATAGTTGATAGTTATAGGCTACATGAGAACGCTGTGCTCCCATATATTCGTATCACTACCCTTCGGCCACCAGTCACTTGGATTAAAGTCATTTAAAAGCAGAAGAAAAGTCAAAAATAGCCTCAGTGCTTAGGCAATATAAAAATCTAATTTTCAAACCAGCGGATAGACTAACTTCAAATCATGAAATACAAGATGAGATAATTACTACCACAAGTAATCCAATTCATTCTAAAATATTGAAATATAGAAGAAATAGAGAGACAAATCAAAGATATAATAAGAGAAAGTAACTACTTACAACAGTCTCAAAGTTCCCAAAAGGGACTTCGTATATCTCGATGATGTACTTATATTTAGTACGTCATTAGAAGAACATATTGACAGCATAAAAAAATAATAAGTGCAAGTAAAAATCATTTGCATCACATAGAGATTCATAGTACGCTATTTGCGCAGCTAACTCATTCATGATATGTGTTGAAACGTGATGCTTTCCAACACTGCTTTGTTTGCATTTTGAAATGTTTGACGGTGTAGTACTGCGGCAGTACTGCGTTTTGGAATTTACCCAGGACCTCTGACCAAAAGTTGGAACTCAGAATCGAACATACTAGTAGTTTAGAGAACAACCAATGGCATAAAATATAAATTTGTTTTTCGAAATTAAAATGTTTGAAAATATTTGATTCAAAATTATTTTTCAGTATTTGTCCTGATGCTTAACTGGCTGCGTATAGGAGATTTGGCGGCCCTTTGTTCAATTTTTATTTATATTTCCGTTGCAACAATAGAAATAGAGTAGCAGTGTAGAAATGTATAGATACCTTATCTTGGTATTAGAGCGAGTATTATTTGTCTGTAATTTTGATTTGCTCCATATGTACAGTACCGAGCAAAAAAAATGCAAACGAAGTAGTATAGTCTTGTCTTAAATAAGAACTCTGCCATTTTACATGGTAGAGCTTCGAAATTTTGCACAGACTTTTAAGACTGATTTTTCTTTTCTTATGCAGAACCGATTTTTATCAATTCTAATTGCAAGAGAATCATTAAAAATGTTCATAAATATAAATTTGAACACGAGCAAAAAAAATGCAAACACTTAAAAAAACTAGAAAATTAACATATTTATTCACTTTTTTTTAAATTATATTTTATACAACAAGTAGAATAGCTTAATATTTTGTTGCGTACCCTTTATTTGCAATAACGGCGCGCAATCTATTAAGCAATGAGTCAACTAGCGAGACCAATAAGTCCGGAGATATTTGGGCCCATTTCGAACGTATTCTTGCCATCAGCTAAGTGTAATTCGATGGCCTCCGCTTCCTTATCTCTCGATCTACAAGATTCCATAAATTTTCAATGGGATTGAGGTCGGGAGATTGCGCTGAACACTCCAAAACACGAACATTCTCCTCTTCCAGGAAGCTTCTAACCAACCTGCTGGTGTGTTTTGGGTCATTTTCCTGTTGGAATAAGCTGTTTCAGGCATATTCGACCGCAAATTGTGGAAGCATATGATTTTCGAGTATTTCCTGATACATCTGACCGCTTACCTGACACAATTGACCCACTCCTTGACGACAGAATGAAACTTCAAAAAGGTCTTATTCGAAATTTGATTTGATGAACAATTTAGATTGGTTATCCCACACCATTACTGATGCTCCCCCGTGTTTTATTGTCGTATGCATTTTTTTGCTCGTTTGAAATTTCTTATTTACAGACTTAATGTAAATTTCCAAATACTAGCAGAAGATCAACTACATTCTGCTGCTAGAAATTAATTGTGTATACAATGGAAACAAATATCTGAGAAGGACAAATAGATTGGTTCCCGTTATAAGAAGTAAAACAACGGTAATTGCCGATGATATGATCGTTTGCATTTTTTTGCTCGCTACTGTATAAAGCAAAACGTGAAAAATTTAATTTTTAACAACAATTTCATATTTTGGGAATCTAGTTTGACCGATAAACAATTGTAGAATACCACAGGTACAATCCGTCTGAAATGGATGGTATGATACCCAATCGTCTTTTCTATGCAGCCCTTATGAAGTGGGCAAGGCATTTTTTGTCAAATTACAATGATATCTTAGAATGTTTGTTGATGCTTTATCCAAATTTTCGCAACTTATATGCAATCGTTAATTACTTTTACGAGCTCATGCACTTCACGAAGATAACCGCGTAACCGTTAATATTCGTACTAACTATTGGGTATAGATATTCAAGTACCAACCTGGGCGTTTAGAAATTCAATTGACTATAGCCTGCTGGAAATCGTACAAATGAACTATTTGCTGGGGAAATTTAAGAAAAATGCTATTACTTAACTTCTAAACTTCTATTGGAACAGAAAAAAACTTTTACGAGTGTCAGAAATAAAACAATTGCTACATTATTTTTTCTATTAGTAAAAGAGAATTTACAGGCGGTTTTAACATGAATTCGAACCTTTATGCTACTGAATTGCATATTTTAATGACTCTAGGGTCAATGTTCGATTATGAAGCTGGTAATAGTGGAAATCTAACGGTTTATCAAGTTCATTAGATTTATGACATTTACGTTAAAAAGTTTTTAGTTTTCCACACATTAGACTTCTTTGATAACAATATGTTATATTGAGGATAATGGATAATAGTTCTGTTTTAAGATGACATTTAAATGTATACGTGAAAAACTTTTATGTAACTAACTTAGGTACATGCGTGTACTTGAAATAGTTTACAGTATGATTCTTTTAGAAGATTAAGAACTCGTATGTATGTATGTATGTATGTTTGTTTTGAATGCAAAATAAAATAATTTTTTTCATTTTCTATGACAGAGAACTTTAGTATTCGATCAGCGTTTATAATAATATTTTCTTTCTTTGCAGTCTGTAAAGAAAACTGGACGAGTCTTAGTGGCACACGAAGCTCCTCTCACACAAGGTTTCGGAGCCGAGATATCTGCGTACATCCAAGAGACATGTTTTCTTCATTTGGAAGCACCTATTCAAAGGGTTGCTGGGTGGGATACACCTTTTCCACATATTTTTGAAATGTTTTATTTACCTGATAAGCATAGGTGTTTAGCAGCTGTCAAGAGAACTTTAGACTATTAAATTTTGTCCACAGTGCGTAAACGTGGTATAATACATATTGTACTTGCATTTTTAATAAAAGTTATAAATATGAGGAGTAGAGCCAGCGCTACGAGGTGGTTACAGTGATTGAAAAGTCACTTCACCAAAGAGAATTCACCCTAGACGCGGCCTTTAACAAAGTAGTGCTTTCCAAAAGGACTACTATAACAACCAGAACTATTCCCACTGCTACCCTTGAAATCATGCTCTGGCTATGCCCGCTGGATATTTTCACAAAGGAAATCCCGGCAAAAAGCGCCCTTAGTTTACGACAAACCGGCATGTAGAGAGGCTACCATACGGGACACATTACCATCACCAGGTTGTCTAATGAGAACGCGTCCTCCGACTACATCCCCTCCCCACTGAGATTTTCAACAAATCCTTGACTCCAAATCTCCCTCCAGAGAGAACTGGACGAATGGGGGGGTCATCAATCCAAGTCGGTTGAGGTTCCCTTCTATGGCGTCAGCTAAGATGAGGTCTTCATCTACTACATTGTCCCTCCATTTTTGATTCGAAGACTCTGAGAGCCGGAGCATTCGCTCTACATGTCCTAGCCATCTCAAAAGACTGATTCGCAGTTTTTTTACTAGGTCGATATCGTTGTACAGCTCGTATAGTTCGTCGTTGAATCTCCTCCTCCATAGCCCGTCAACGCAAACGGAACCGAAAGTTTAACGAAGAATCTTTCTCTCGAAGCGGCTGAGGATATATTTCTCCGCTTCCTCCGACTGGGATGATCAAGATCTTATGTAGAGTCTTCTTAGCTCTTCGGGACAGAGCTCTACTACTCAATTACCCAAAAAAAAACAGCGTTTGGCAAGAGTTATTCTTTGTTTTATTTTTGCTGAGGTGTTGTTCTCTGAATTGATAGCAGATCCGAGGTAGATGAAGTCCCTTACTAACTCAAAGTTGTAGCTGTCAATGGTGACGTTCTGTCCAATTTGTCGATGTTGTGTGTTAATAGCATATACTTCGTTTTGCCCTCGTTTAATACTAGCGAACGCTCCAGTGGCAGCCCATTGAGTTCTCCCAATAATATCAATGTAGTCAGCGTACGCTAGTAGTTGCACGGATTTTTGAAAGATTGTGCCTCTGGTGTTGGCTTGCAAGTTTGAGAGGGTCTTTTTTTCTTGTGGATCGGGGAAACGGTGCTGAGATTACATTCATCAGGCATACACTCATCTGACCAAATCTTAGAAATAAGTTGGTGTATGCTCTCTACCAGGTCATTTTCAGCTGCTTTGAACAGTTCGGCTGGTAAGCCGTCAGGTCCAGCAGCATTGTTAGGTTTAAGTTTGCAAATTACTATCCTCACTTCATTTTGGTCAGGGGAGGGGGGTGGCTGTCATCGTGTAGGTTGAATGGTTCATTCTGCTTGACAGCGGGATGTTTGTCTTCGTCGCCGTTATACACTAGTTTTTCCATATTCTCAGCACCGACTGTGACTCTTCTACGAGGTTTTCCTCTTCATCTCTACAGGTGTCGTTGGCCTGGCACGTTATTTTTACCTGTTGGTAAAACCGCCGTACATTATTCCTGGAGTATAATCTCTCAATATCTTCAATGTTGCCGATGTTCTTCCTCCCAGCCCTCACCATGTAGAGGTGTAGAATAATAGTTGATAGTTATAGGCTACATGAGAACGCTGTGCTCCCATATATTCGTATCACTACCCTTCGGCCACCAGTCACTTGGATTAAAGTCATTTAAAAGCAGAAGAAAAGTCAAAAATAGCCTCAGTGCTTAGGCAATATAAAAATCTAATTTTCAAACCAGCGGATAGACTAACTTCAAATCATGAAATACAAGATGAGATAATTACTACCACAAGTAATCCAATTCATTCTAAAATATTGAAATATAGAAGAAATAGAGAGACAAATCAAAGATATAATAAGAGAAAGTAACTACTTACAACAGTCTCAAAGTTCCCAAAAGGGACTTCGTATATCTCGATGATGTACTTATATTTAGTACGTCATTAGAAGAACATATTGACAGCATAAAAAAATAATAAGTGCAAGTAAAAATCATTTGCATCACATAGAGATTCATAGTACGCTATTTGCGCAGCTAACTCATTCATGATATGTGTTGAAACGTGATGCTTTCCAACACTGCTTTGTTTGCATTTTGAAATGTTTGACGGTGTAGTACTGCGGCAGTACTGCGTTTTGGAATTTACCCAGGACCTCTGACCAAAAGTTGGAACTCAGAATCGAACATACTAGTAGTTTAGAGAACAACCAATGGCATAAAATATAAATTTGTTTTTCGAAATTAAAATGTTTGAAAATATTTGATTCAAAATTATTTTTCAGTATTTGTCCTGATGCTTAACTGGCTGCGTATAGGAGATTTGGCGGCCCTTTGTTCAATTTTTATTTATATTTCCGTTGCAACAATAGAAATAGAGTAGCAGTGTAGAAATGTATAGATACCTTATCTTGGTATTAGAGCGAGTATTATTTGTCTGTAATTTTGATTTGCTCCATATGTACAGTACCGAGCAAAAAAAATGCAAACGAAGTAGTATAGTCTTGTCTTAAATAAGAACTCTGCCATTTTACATGGTAGAGCTTCGAAATTTTGCACAGACTTTTAAGACTGATTTTTCTTTTCTTATGCAGAACCGATTTTTATCAATTCTAATTGCAAGAGAATCATTAAAAATGTTCATAAATATAAATTTGAACACGAGCAAAAAAAATGCAAACACTTAAAAAAACTAGAAAATTAACATATTTATTCACTTTTTTTTAAATTATATTTTATACAACAAGTAGAATAGCTTAATATTTTGTTGCGTACCCTTTATTTGCAATAACGGCGCGCAATCTATTAAGCAATGAGTCAACTAGCGAGACCAATAAGTCCGGAGATATTTGGGCCCATTTCGAACGTATTCTTGCCATCAGCTAAGTGTAATTCGATGGCCTCCGCTTCCTTATCTCTCGATCTACAAGATTCCATAAATTTTCAATGGGATTGAGGTCGGGAGATTGCGCTGAACACTCCAAAACACGAACATTCTCCTCTTCCAGGAAGCTTCTAACCAACCTGCTGGTGTGTTTTGGGTCATTTTCCTGTTGGAATAAGCTGTTTCAGGCATATTCGACCGCAAATTGTGGAAGCATATGATTTTCGAGTATTTCCTGATACATCTGACCGCTTACCTGACACAATTGACCCACTCCTTGACGACAGAATGAAACTTCAAAAAGGTCTTATTCGAAATTTGATTTGATGAACAATTTAGATTGGTTATCCCACACCATTACTGATGCTCCCCCGTGTTTTATTGTCGTATGCATTTTTTTGCTCGTTTGAAATTTCTTATTTACAGACTTAATGTAAATTTCCAAATACTAGCAGAAGATCAACTACATTCTGCTGCTAGAAATTAATTGTGTATACAATGGAAACAAATATCTGAGAAGGACAAATAGATTGGTTCCCGTTATAAGAAGTAAAACAACGGTAATTGCCGATGATATGATCGTTTGCATTTTTTTGCTCGCTACTGTATAAAGCAAAACGTGAAAAATTTAATTTTTAACAACAATTTCATATTTTGGGAATCTAGTTTGACCGATAAACAATTGTAGAATACCACAGGTACAATCCGTCTGAAATGGATGGTATGATACCCAATCGTCTTTTCTATGCAGCCCTTATGAAGTGGGCAAGGCATTTTTTGTCAAATTACAATGATATCTTAGAATGTTTGTTGATGCTTTATCCAAATTTTCGCAACTTATATGCAATCGTTAATTACTTTTACGAGCTCATGCACTTCACGAAGATAACCGCGTAACCGTTAATATTCGTACTAACTATTGGGTATAGATATTCAAGTACCAACCTGGGCGTTTAGAAATTCAATTGACTATAGCCTGCTGGAAATCGTACAAATGAACTATTTGCTGGGGAAATTTAAGAAAAATGCTATTACTTAACTTCTAAACTTCTATTGGAACAGAAAAAAACTTTTACGAGTGTCAGAAATAAAACAATTGCTACATTATTTTTTCTATTAGTAAAAGAGAATTTACAGGCGGTTTTAACATGAATTCGAACCTTTATGCTACTGAATTGCATATTTTAATGACTCTAGGGTCAATGTTCGATTATGAAGCTGGTAATAGTGGAAATCTAACGGTTTATCAAGTTCATTAGATTTATGACATTTACGTTAAAAAGTTTTTAGTTTTCCACACATTAGACTTCTTTGATAACAATATGTTATATTGAGGATAATGGATAATAGTTCTGTTTTAAGATGACATTTAAATGTATACGTGAAAAACTTTTATGTAACTAACTTAGGTACATGCGTGTACTTGAAATAGTTTACAGTATGATTCTTTTAGAAGATTAAGAACTCGTATGTATGTATGTATGTATGTTTGTTTTGAATGCAAAATAAAATAATTTTTTTCATTTTCTATGACAGAGAACTTTAGTATTCGATCAGCGTTTATAATAATATTTTCTTTCTTTGCAGTCTGTAAAGAAAACTGGACGAGTCTTAGTGGCACACGAAGCTCCTCTCACACAAGGTTTCGGAGCCGAGATATCTGCGTACATCCAAGAGACATGTTTTCTTCATTTGGAAGCACCTATTCAAAGGGTTGCTGGGTGGGATACACCTTTTCCACATATTTTTGAAATGTTTTATTTACCTGATAAGCATAGGTGTTTAGCAGCTGTCAAGAGAACTTTAGACTATTAAATTTTGTCCACAGTGCGTAAACGTGGTATAATACATATTGTACTTGCATTTTTAATAAAAGTTATAAATATGAGGAGTAGAGCCAGCGCTACGAGGTGGTTACAGTGATTGAAAAGTCACTTCACCAAAGAGAATTCACCCTAGACGCGGCCTTTAACAAAGTAAATCTGACAGCGATCAGAACAGCACTAAACCATTCGCAGGTGAATCCCACCCTATCAGACTGGATTGGGACTATTCTCGCAAAATAAGAACCGAATTGGTTCTTGGTAGCCAAGAATATGCTGTGGCCTCGTGTGGAACTCCTCAAGGAGGAGTCATATCTCTTACGCTATGGAATTTAGTTATTACTACTTACTTAAGTCCTGTATCCCCTTGTGTGCATCGTGTGCGGTTTCTGGAAATGTGTCTCAGTTCTCCCCAACTCTTTCCCAGTTGCCGTGCTTCCTTTAGTTATTAGTTATTAATGGATTCCTTTTCAGGTGAAACCATAGCGAGGTCAAGGTTGTCGCTTATGCTGATGATGTTTACGATGGACAGGAACATTTTTGCCCATGGTCTTTGTTATACTACAAACATTATTAAATGCCCTAAATAGATAGGCATTGATGAAGTCTAAATGGAATACCACTCCAAATATCAGACAAGGCTAGATATCTTGGGTGCATACTGGATCGCAAGCTGACTTGGAAGGACAATGTAATAGAACCCAAGAAGAAGGCTTTTTATGCTTGCGGCAGAACTTTTCGTAGTAAATGTGGCCGCCATCCACTGGATGAATACTCCCATGAACATTCTTACAAGAATCCAACGACTAGCGTGTATAGGGACTACTATAACAACCAGAACTATTCCCACTGCTACCCTTGAAATCATGCTCTGGCTATGCCCGCTGGATATTTTCACAAAGGAAATCCCGGCAAAAAGCGCCCTTAGTTTACGACAAACCGGCATGTAGAGAGGCTACCATACGGGACACATTACCATCACCAGGTTGTCTAATGAGAACGCGTCCTCCGACTACATCCCCTCCCCACTGAGATTTTCAACTCATCCTTGACTCCAAATCTCCCTCCAGAGAGAACTGGACGAATGGGGGGGTCATCAATCCAAGTCGGTTGAGGTTCCCTTCTATGGCGTCAGCTAAGATGAGGTCTTCATCTACTGCATTGTCCCTCCATTTTTGATTCGAAGACTCTGAGGGCCGGAGCATTCGCTCTACATGTCCTAGCCATCTCAAAAGACTGATTCGCAGTTTTTTTACTAGGTCGATATCGTTGTACAGCTCGTATAGTTCGTCGTTGAATCTCCTCCTCCATAGCCCGTCAACGCAAACGGAACCGAAAGTTTAACGAAGAATCTTTCTCTCGAAGCGGCTGAGGATATATTTCTCCGCTTCCTCCGACTGGGATGATCAAGATCTTATGTAGAGTCTTCTTAGCTCTTCGGGACAGAGCTCTACTACTCAATTACCCAAAAAAAAACAGCGTTTGGCAAGAGTTATTCTTTGTTTTATTTTTGCTGAGGTGTTGTTCTCTGAATTGATAGCAGATCCGAGGTAGATGAAGTCCCTTACTAACTCAAAGTTGTAGCTGTCAATGGTGACGTTCTGTCCAATTTGTCGATGTTGTGTGTTAATAGCATATACTTCGTTTTGCCCTCGTTTAATACTAGCGAACGCTCCAGTGGCAGCCCATTGAGTTCTCCCAATAATATCAATGTAGTCAGCGTACGCTAGTAGTTGCACGGATTTTTGAAAGATTGTGCCTCTGGTGTTGGCTTGCAAGTTTGAGAGGGTCTTTTTTTCTTGTGGATCGGGGAAACGGTGCTGAGATTACATTCATCAGGCATACACTCATCTGACCAAATCTTAGAAATAAGTTGGTGTATGCTCTCTACCAGGTCATTTTCAGCTGCTTTGAACAGTTCGGCTGGTAAGCCGTCAGGTCCAGCAGCATTGTTAGGTTTAAGTTTGCAAATTACTATCCTCACTTCATTTTGGTCAGGGGAGGGGGGTGGCTGTCATCGTGTAGGTTGAATGGTTCATTCTGCTTGACAGCGGGATGTTTGTCTTCGTCGCCGTTATACACTAGTTTTTCCATATTCTCAGCACCGACTGTGACTCTTCTACGAGGTTTTCCTCTTCATCTCTACAGGTGTCGTTGGCCTGGCACGTTATTTTTACCTGTTGGTAAAACCGCCGTACATTATTCCTGGAGTATAATCTCTCAATATCTTCAATGTTGCCGATGTTCTTCCTCCCAGCCCTCACCATGTAGAGGTGTAGAATAATAGTTGATAGTTATAGGCTACATGAGAACGCTGTGCTCCCATATATTCGTATCACTACCCTTCGGCCACCAGTCACTTGGATTAAAGTCATTTAAAAGCAGAAGAAAAGTCAAAAATAGCCTCAGTGCTTAGGCAATATAAAAATCTAATTTTCAAACCAGCGGATAGACTAACTTCAAATCATGAAATACAAGATGAGATAATTACTACCACAAGTAATCCAATTCATTCTAAAATATTGAAATATAGAAGAAATAGAGAGACAAATCAAAGATATAATAAGAGAAAGTAACTACTTACAACAGTCTCAAAGTTCCCAAAAGGGACTTCGTATATCTCGATGATGTACTTATATTTAGTACGTCATTAGAAGAACATATTGACAGCATAAAAAAATAATAAGTGCAAGTAAAAATCATTTGCATCACATAGAGATTCATAGTACGCTATTTGCGCAGCTAACTCATTCATGATATGTGTTGAAACGTGATGCTTTCCAACACTGCTTTGTTTGCATTTTGAAATGTTTGACGGTGTAGTACTGCGGCAGTACTGCGTTTTGGAATTTACCCAGGACCTCTGACCAAAAGTTGGAACTCAGAATCGAACATACTAGTAGTTTAGAGAACAACCAATGGCATAAAATATAAATTTGTTTTTCGAAATTAAAATGTTTGAAAATATTTGATTCAAAATTATTTTTCAGTATTTGTCCTGATGCTTAACTGGCTGCGTATAGGAGATTTGGCGGCCCTTTGTTCAATTTTTATTTATATTTCCGTTGCAACAATAGAAATAGAGTAGCAGTGTAGAAATGTATAGATACCTTATCTTGGTATTAGAGCGAGTATTATTTGTCTGTAATTTTGATTTGCTCCATATGTACAGTACCGAGCAAAAAAAATGCAAACGAAGTAGTATAGTCTTGTCTTAAATAAGAACTCTGCCATTTTACATGGTAGAGCTTCGAAATTTTGCACAGACTTTTAAGACTGATTTTTCTTTTCTTATGCAGAACCGATTTTTATCAATTCTAATTGCAAGAGAATCATTAAAAATGTTCATAAATATAAATTTGAACACGAGCAAAAAAAATGCAAACACTTAAAAAAACTAGAAAATTAACATATTTATTCACTTTTTTTTAAATTATATTTTATACAACAAGTAGAATAGCTTAATATTTTGTTGCGTACCCTTTATTTGCAATAACGGCGCGCAATCTATTAAGCAATGAGTCAACTAGCGAGACCAATAAGTCCGGAGATATTTGGGCCCATTTCGAACGTATTCTTGCCATCAGCTAAGTGTAATTCGATGGCCTCCGCTTCCTTATCTCTCGATCTACAAGATTCCATAAATTTTCAATGGGATTGAGGTCGGGAGATTGCGCTGAACACTCCAAAACACGAACATTCTCCTCTTCCAGGAAGCTTCTAACCAACCTGCTGGTGTGTTTTGGGTCATTTTCCTGTTGGAATAAGCTGTTTCAGGCATATTCGACCGCAAATTGTGGAAGCATATGATTTTCGAGTATTTCCTGATACATCTGACCGCTTACCTGACACAATTGACCCACTCCTTGACGACAGAATGAAACTTCAAAAAGGTCTTATTCGAAATTTGATTTGATGAACAATTTAGATTGGTTATCCCACACCATTACTGATGCTCCCCCGTGTTTTATTGTCGTATGCATTTTTTTGCTCGTTTGAAATTTCTTATTTACAGACTTAATGTAAATTTCCAAATACTAGCAGAAGATCAACTACATTCTGCTGCTAGAAATTAATTGTGTATACAATGGAAACAAATATCTGAGAAGGACAAATAGATTGGTTCCCGTTATAAGAAGTAAAACAACGGTAATTGCCGATGATATGATCGTTTGCATTTTTTTGCTCGCTACTGTATAAAGCAAAACGTGAAAAATTTAATTTTTAACAACAATTTCATATTTTGGGAATCTAGTTTGACCGATAAACAATTGTAGAATACCACAGGTACAATCCGTCTGAAATGGATGGTATGATACCCAATCGTCTTTTCTATGCAGCCCTTATGAAGTGGGCAAGGCATTTTTTGTCAAATTACAATGATATCTTAGAATGTTTGTTGATGCTTTATCCAAATTTTCGCAACTTATATGCAATCGTTAATTACTTTTACGAGCTCATGCACTTCACGAAGATAACCGCGTAACCGTTAATATTCGTACTAACTATTGGGTATAGATATTCAAGTACCAACCTGGGCGTTTAGAAATTCAATTGACTATAGCCTGCTGGAAATCGTACAAATGAACTATTTGCTGGGGAAATTTAAGAAAAATGCTATTACTTAACTTCTAAACTTCTATTGGAACAGAAAAAAACTTTTACGAGTGTCAGAAATAAAACAATTGCTACATTATTTTTTCTATTAGTAAAAGAGAATTTACAGGCGGTTTTAACATGAATTCGAACCTTTATGCTACTGAATTGCATATTTTAATGACTCTAGGGTCAATGTTCGATTATGAAGCTGGTAATAGTGGAAATCTAACGGTTTATCAAGTTCATTAGATTTATGACATTTACGTTAAAAAGTTTTTAGTTTTCCACACATTAGACTTCTTTGATAACAATATGTTATATTGAGGATAATGGATAATAGTTCTGTTTTAAGATGACATTTAAATGTATACGTGAAAAACTTTTATGTAACTAACTTAGGTACATGCGTGTACTTGAAATAGTTTACAGTATGATTCTTTTAGAAGATTAAGAACTCGTATGTATGTATGTATGTATGTTTGTTTTGAATGCAAAATAAAATAATTTTTTTCATTTTCTATGACAGAGAACTTTAGTATTCGATCAGCGTTTATAATAATATTTTCTTTCTTTGCAGTCTGTAAAGAAAACTGGACGAGTCTTAGTGGCACACGAAGCTCCTCTCACACAAGGTTTCGGAGCCGAGATATCTGCGTACATCCAAGAGACATGTTTTCTTCATTTGGAAGCACCTATTCAAAGGGTTGCTGGGTGGGATACACCTTTTCCACATATTTTTGAAATGTTTTATTTACCTGATAAGCATAGGTGTTTAGCAGCTGTCAAGAGAACTTTAGACTATTAAATTTTGTCCACAGTGCGTAAACGTGGTATAATACATATTGTACTTGCATTTTTAATAAAAGTTATAAATATGAGGAGTAGAGCCAGCGCTACGAGGTGGTTACAGTGATTGAAAAGTCACTTCACCAAAGAGAATTCACCCTAGACGCGGCCTTTAACAAAGTAAATCTGACAGCGATCAGAACAGCACTAAACCATTCGCAGGTGAATCCCACCCTATCAGACTGGATTGGGACTATTCTCGCAAAATAAGAACCGAATTGGTTCTTGGTAGCCAAGAATATGCTGTGGCCTCGTGTGGAACTCCTCAAGGAGGAGTCATATCTCTTACGCTATGGAATTTAGTTATTACTACTTACTTAAGTCCTGTATCCCCTTGTGTGCATCGTGTGCGGTTTCTGGAAATGTGTCTCAGTTCTCCCCAACTCTTTCCCAGTTGCCGTGCTTCCTTTAGTTATTAGTTATTAATGGATTCCTTTTCAGGTGAAACCATAGCGAGGTCAAGGTTGTCGCTTATGCTGATGATGTTTACGATGGACAGGAACATTTTTGCCCATGGTCTTTGTTATACTACAAACATTATTAAATGCCCTAAATAGATAGGCATTGATGAAGTCTAAATGGAATACCACTCCAAATATCAGACAAGGCTAGATATCTTGGGTGCATACTGGATCGCAAGCTGACTTGGAAGGACAATGTAATAGAACCCAAGAAGAAGGCTTTTTATGCTTGCGGCAGAACTTTTCGTAGTAAATGTGGCCGCCATCCACTGGATGAATACTCCCATGAACATTCTTACAAGAATCCAACGACTAGCGTGTATAGGGACTACTATAACAACCAGAACTATTCCCACTGCTACCCTTGAAATCATGCTCTGGCTATGCCCGCTGGATATTTTCACAAAGGAAATCCCGGCAAAAAGCGCCCTTAGTTTACGACAAACCGGCATGTAGAGAGGCTACCATACGGGACACATTACCATCACCAGGTTGTCTAATGAGAACGCGTCCTCCGACTACATCCCCTCCCCACTGAGATTTTCAACTCATCCTTGACTCCAAATCTCCCTCCAGAGAGAACTGGACGAATGGGGGGGTCATCAATCCAAGTCGGTTGAGGTTCCCTTCTATGGCGTCAGCTAAGATGAGGTCTTCATCTACTGCATTGTCCCTCCATTTTTGATTCGAAGACTCTGAGGGCCGGAGCATTCGCTCTACATGTCCTAGCCATCTCAAAAGACTGATTCGCAGTTTTTTTACTAGGTCGATATCGTTGTACAGCTCGTATAGTTCGTCGTTGAATCTCCTCCTCCATAGCCCGTCAACGCAAACGGAACCGAAAGTTTAACGAAGAATCTTTCTCTCGAAGCGGCTGAGGATATATTTCTCCGCTTCCTCCGACTGGGATGATCAAGATCTTATGTAGAGTCTTCTTAGCTCTTCGGGACAGAGCTCTACTACTCAATTACCCAAAAAAAAACAGCGTTTGGCAAGAGTTATTCTTTGTTTTATTTTTGCTGAGGTGTTGTTCTCTGAATTGATAGCAGATCCGAGGTAGATGAAGTCCCTTACTAACTCAAAGTTGTAGCTGTCAATGGTGACGTTCTGTCCAATTTGTCGATGTTGTGTGTTAATAGCATATACTTCGTTTTGCCCTCGTTTAATACTAGCGAACGCTCCAGTGGCAGCCCATTGAGTTCTCCCAATAATATCAATGTAGTCAGCGTACGCTAGTAGTTGCACGGATTTTTGAAAGATTGTGCCTCTGGTGTTGGCTTGCAAGTTTGAGAGGGTCTTTTTTTCTTGTGGATCGGGGAAACGGTGCTGAGATTACATTCATCAGGCATACACTCATCTGACCAAATCTTAGAAATAAGTTGGTGTATGCTCTCTACCAGGTCATTTTCAGCTGCTTTGAACAGTTCGGCTGGTAAGCCGTCAGGTCCAGCAGCATTGTTAGGTTTAAGTTTGCAAATTACTATCCTCACTTCATTTTGGTCAGGGGAGGGGGGTGGCTGTCATCGTGTAGGTTGAATGGTTCATTCTGCTTGACAGCGGGATGTTTGTCTTCGTCGCCGTTATACACTAGTTTTTCCATATTCTCAGCACCGACTGTGACTCTTCTACGAGGTTTTCCTCTTCATCTCTACAGGTGTCGTTGGCCTGGCACGTTATTTTTACCTGTTGGTAAAACCGCCGTACATTATTCCTGGAGTATAATCTCTCAATATCTTCAATGTTGCCGATGTTCTTCCTCCCAGCCCTCACCATGTAGAGGTGTAGAATAATAGTTGATAGTTATAGGCTACATGAGAACGCTGTGCTCCCATATATTCGTATCACTACCCTTCGGCCACCAGTCACTTGGATTAAAGTCATTTAAAAGCAGAAGAAAAGTCAAAAATAGCCTCAGTGCTTAGGCAATATAAAAATCTAATTTTCAAACCAGCGGATAGACTAACTTCAAATCATGAAATACAAGATGAGATAATTACTACCACAAGTAATCCAATTCATTCTAAAATATTGAAATATAGAAGAAATAGAGAGACAAATCAAAGATATAATAAGAGAAAGTAACTACTTACAACAGTCTCAAAGTTCCCAAAAGGGACTTCGTATATCTCGATGATGTACTTATATTTAGTACGTCATTAGAAGAACATATTGACAGCATAAAAAAATAATAAGTGCAAGTAAAAATCATTTGCATCACATAGAGATTCATAGTACGCTATTTGCGCAGCTAACTCATTCATGATATGTGTTGAAACGTGATGCTTTCCAACACTGCTTTGTTTGCATTTTGAAATGTTTGACGGTGTAGTACTGCGGCAGTACTGCGTTTTGGAATTTACCCAGGACCTCTGACCAAAAGTTGGAACTCAGAATCGAACATACTAGTAGTTTAGAGAACAACCAATGGCATAAAATATAAATTTGTTTTTCGAAATTAAAATGTTTGAAAATATTTGATTCAAAATTATTTTTCAGTATTTGTCCTGATGCTTAACTGGCTGCGTATAGGAGATTTGGCGGCCCTTTGTTCAATTTTTATTTATATTTCCGTTGCAACAATAGAAATAGAGTAGCAGTGTAGAAATGTATAGATACCTTATCTTGGTATTAGAGCGAGTATTATTTGTCTGTAATTTTGATTTGCTCCATATGTACAGTACCGAGCAAAAAAAATGCAAACGAAGTAGTATAGTCTTGTCTTAAATAAGAACTCTGCCATTTTACATGGTAGAGCTTCGAAATTTTGCACAGACTTTTAAGACTGATTTTTCTTTTCTTATGCAGAACCGATTTTTATCAATTCTAATTGCAAGAGAATCATTAAAAATGTTCATAAATATAAATTTGAACACGAGCAAAAAAAATGCAAACACTTAAAAAAACTAGAAAATTAACATATTTATTCACTTTTTTTTAAATTATATTTTATACAACAAGTAGAATAGCTTAATATTTTGTTGCGTACCCTTTATTTGCAATAACGGCGCGCAATCTATTAAGCAATGAGTCAACTAGCGAGACCAATAAGTCCGGAGATATTTGGGCCCATTTCGAACGTATTCTTGCCATCAGCTAAGTGTAATTCGATGGCCTCCGCTTCCTTATCTCTCGATCTTTTGAACACTCCAAAACACGAACATTCTCCTCTTCCAGGAAGCTTCTAACCAACCTGCTGGTGTGTTTTGGGTCATTTTCCTGTTGGAATAAGCTGTTTCAGGCATATTCGACCGCAAATTGTGGAAGCATATGATTTTCGAGTATTTCCTGATACATCTGACCGCTTACCTGACACAATTGACCCACTCCTTGACGACAGAATGAAACTTCAAAAAGGTCTTATTCGAAATTTGATTTGATGAACAATTTAGATTGGTTATCCCACACCATTACTGATGCTCCCCCGTGTTTTATTGTCGTATGCATTTTTTTGCTCGTTTGAAATTTCTTATTTACAGACTTAATGTAAATTTCCAAATACTAGCAGAAGATCAACTACATTCTGCTGCTAGAAATCAATTGTGTATACAATGGAAACAAATATCTGAGAAGGACAAATAGATTGGTTCCCGTTATAAGAAGTAAAACAATGGTAATTGCCGATGATATGATCGTTTGCATTTTTTTGCTCGCTACTGTATAAAGCAAAACGTGAAAAATTTAATTTTTAACAACAATTTCATATTTTGGGAATCTAGTTTGACCGATAAACAATTGTAGAATACCACAGGTACAATCCGTCTGAAATGGATGGTATGATACCCAATCGTCTTTTCTATGCAGCCCTTATGAAATGGGCAAGGCATTTTTTGTCAAATTACAATGATATCTTAGAATGTTTGTTGATGCTTTATCCAAATTTTCGCAACTTACATGCAATCGTTAATTACTTTTACGAGCTCATGCACTTCACGAAGATAACCGCGTAACCGTTAATATTCGTACTAACTATTGGGTATAGATATTCAAGTACCAACCTGGGCGTTTAGAAATTCAATTGACTATAGCCTGCTGGAAATCGTACAAATGAACTATTTGCTGGGGAAATTTAAGAAAAAGGCTATTACTTAACTTCTAAACTTCTATTGGAACAGAAAAAAACTTTTACGAGTGTCAGAAATAAAACAATTGCTACATTATTTTTTCTATTAGTAAAAGAGAATTTACAGGCGGTTTTAACATGAATTCGAACCTTTATGCTACTGAATTGCATATTTTAATGACTCTAGGGTCAATGTTCGATTATGAAGCTGGTAATAGTGGAAATCTAACGGTTTATCAAGTTCATTAGATTTATGACATTTACGTTAAAAAGTTTTTAGTTTTCCACACATTAGACTTCTTTGATAACAATATGTCATATTGAGGATAATGGATAATAGTTCTGTTTTAAGATGACATTTAAATGTATACGTGAAAAACTTTTATGTAACTAACTTAGGTACATGCGTGTACTTGAAATAGTTTACAGTATGATTCTATTAGAAGATTAAGAACTCGTATGTATGTATGTATGTTTGTTTTGAATGCAAAATAAAATAATTTTTTTCATTTTCTATGACAGAGAACTTTAGTATTCGATCTGCGTTTATAATAATATTTTCTTTCTTTGCAGTCTGTAAAGAAAACTGGACGAGTCTTAGTGGCACACGAAGCTCCTCTCACACAAGGTTTCGGAGCCGAGATATCTGCGTACATCCAAGAGACATGTTTTCTTCATTTGGAAGCACCTATTCAAAGGGTTGCTGGGTGGGATACACCTTTTCCACATATTTTTGAAATGTTTTATTTACCTGATAAGCATAGGTGTTTAGCAGCTGTCAAGAGAACTTTAGACTATTAAATTTTGTCCACAGTGCGTAAACGTGGTATAATACATATTGTACTTGCATTTTTAATAAAAGTTATAAATATGAGGAGTAGAGCCAGCGCTACGAGGTGGTTACAGTGATTGAAAAGTCACTTCACCAAAGAGAATTCACCCTAGACGCGGCCTTTAACAAAGTAAATCTGACAGCGATCAGAACAGCACTAAACCATTCGCAGGTGAATCCCACCCTATCAGACTGGATTGGGACTATTCTCGCAAAATAAGAACCGAATTGGTTCTTGGTAGCCAAGAATATGCTGTGGCCTCGTGTGGAACTCCTCAAGGAGGAGTCATATCTCTTACGCTATGGAATTTAGTTATTACTACTTACTTAAGTCCTGTATCCCCTTGTGTGCATCGTGTGCGGTTTCTGGAAATGTGTCTCAGTTCTCCCCAACTCTTTCCCAGTTGCCGTGCTTCCTTTAGTTATTAGTTATTAATGGATTCCTTTTCAGGTGAAACCATAGCGAGGTCAAGGTTGTCGCTTATGCTGATGATGTTTACGATGGACAGGAACATTTTTGCCCATGGTCTTTGTTATACTACAAACATTATTAAATGCCCTAAATAGATAGGCATTGATGAAGTCTAAATGGAATACCACTCCAAATATCAGACAAGGCTAGATATCTTGGGTGCATACTGGATCGCAAGCTGACTTGGAAGGACAATGTAATAGAACCCAAGAAGAAGGCTTTTTATGCTTGCGGCAGAACTTTTCGTAGTAAATGTGGCCGCCATCCACTGGATGAATACTCCCATGAACATTCTTACAAGAATCCAACGACTAGCGTGTATAGGGACTACTATAACAACCAGAACTATTCCCACTGCTACCCTTGAAATCATGCTCTGGCTATGTCCGCTGGATATTTTCACAAAGGAAATCCCGGCAAAAAGCGCCCTTAGTTTACGACAAACCGGCATTTAGAGAGGCTACCATACCGGACACATTACCATCACCAGGTTGTCTAATGAGAACGCGTCCTCCGACTACATCCCCTCCCCACTGAGATTTTCAACAAATCCTTGACTCCAAATCTCCCTCCAGAGAGAACTGGACGAATGGGGGGGTCATCAATCCAAGTCGGTTGAGGTTCCCTTCTATGGCGTCAGCTAAGATGAGGTCTTCATCTACTGCATTGTCCCTCCATTTTTGATTCGAAGACTCTGAGGGCCGGAGCATTCGCTCTACATGTCCTAGCCATCTCAAAAGACTGATTCGCAGTTTTTTTACTAGGTCGATATCGTTGTACAGCTCGTATAGTTCGTCGTTGAATCTCCTCCTCCATAGCCCGTCAACGCAAACGGAACCGAAAGTTTAACGAAGAATCTTTCTCTCGAAGCGGCTGAGGATATATTTCTCCGCTTCCTCCGACTGGGATGATCAAGATCTTATGTAGAGTCTTCTTAGCTCTTCGGGACAGAGCTCTACTACTCAATTACCCAAAAAAAAACAGCGTTTGGCAAGAGTTATTCTTTGTTTTATTTTTGCTGAGGTGTTGTTCTCTGAATTGATAGCAGATCCGAGGTAGATGAAGTCCCTTACTAACTCAAAGTTGTAGCTGTCAATGGTGACGTTCTGTCCAATTTGTCGATGTTGTGTGTTAATAGCATATACTTCGTTTTGCCCTCGTTTAATACTAGCGAACGCTCCAGTGGCAGCCCATTGAGTTCTCCCAATAATATCAATGTAGTCAGCGTACGCTAGTAGTTGCACGGATTTTTGAAAGATTGTGCCTCTGGTGTTGGCTTGCAAGTTTGAGAGGGTCTTTTTTTCTTGTGGATCGGGGAAACGGTGCTGAGATTACATTCATCAGGCATACACTCATCTGACCAAATCTTAGAAATAAGTTGGTGTATGCTCTCTACCAGGTCATTTTCAGCTGCTTTGAACAGTTCGGCTGGTAAGCCGTCAGGTCCAGCAGCATTGTTAGGTTTAAGTTTGCAAATTACTATCCTCACTTCATTTTGGTCAGGGGAGGGGGGTGGCTGTCATCGTGTAGGTTGAATGGTTCATTCTGCTTGACAGCGGGATGTTTGTCTTCGTCGCCGTTATACACTAGTTTTTCCATATTCTCAGCACCGACTGTGACTCTTCTACGAGGTTTTCCTCTTCATCTCTACAGGTGTCGTTGGCCTGGCACGTTATTTTTACCTGTTGGTAAAACCGCCGTACATTATTCCTGGAGTATAATCTCTCAATATCTTCAATGTTGCCGATGTTCTTCCTCCCAGCCCTCACCATGTAGAGGTGTAGAATAATAGTTGATAGTTATAGGCTACATGAGAACGCTGTGCTCCCATATATTCGTATCACTACCCTTCGGCCACCAGTCACTTGGATTAAAGTCATTTAAAAGCAGAAGTAAAGTCAAAAATAGCCTCAGTGCTTAGGCAATATAAAAATCTAATTTTCAAACCAGCGGATAGACTAACTTCAAATCATGAAATACAAGATGAGATAATTACTACCACAAGTAATCCAATTCATTCTAAAATATTGAAATATAGAAGAAATAGAGAGACAAATCGAAGATATAATAAGAGAAAGTAACTACTTACAACAGTCTCAAAGTTCCCAAAAGGGACTTCGTATATCTCGATGATGTACTTATATTTAGTACGTCATTAGAAGAACATATTGACAGCATAAAAAAATAATAAGTGCAAGTAAAAATCATTTGCATCACATAGAGATTCATAGTACGCTATTTGCGCAGCTAACTCATTCATGATATGTGTTGAAACGTGATGCTTTCCAACACTGCTTTGTTTGCATTTTGAAATGTTTGACGGTGTAGTACTGCGGCAGTACTGCGTTTTGGAATTTACCCAGGACCTCTGACCAAAAGTTGGAACTCAGAATCGAACATACTAGTAGTTTAGAGAACAACCAATGGCATAAAATATAAATTTGTTTTTCGAAATTAAAATGTTTGAAAATATTTGATTCAAAATTATTTTTCAGTATTTGTCCTGATGCTTAACTGGCTGCGTATAGGAGATTTGGCGGCCCTTTGTTCAATTTTTATTTATATTTCCGTTGCAACAATAGAAATAGAGTAGCAGTGTAGAAATGTATAGATACCTTATCTTGGTATTAGAGCGAGTATTATTTGTCTGTAATTTTGATTTGCTCCATATGTACAGTACCGAGCAAAAAAAATGCAAACGAAGTAGTATAGTCTTGTCTTAAATAAGAACTCTGCCATTTTACATGGTAGAGCTTCGAAATTTTGCACAGACTTTTAAGACTGATTTTTCTTTTCTTATGCAGAACCGATTTTTATCAATTCTAATTGCAAGAGAATCATTAAAAATGTTCATAAATATAAATTTGAACACGAGCAAAAAAAATGCAAACACTTAAAAAAACTAGAAAATTAACATATTTATTCACTTTTTTTTAAATTATATTTTATACAACAAGTAGAATAGCTTAATATTTTGTTGCGTACCCTTTATTTGCAATAACGGCGCGCAATCTATTAAGCAATGAGTCAACTAGCGAGACCAATAAGTCCGGAGATATTTGGGCCCATTTCGAACGTATTCTTGCCATCAGCTAAGTGTAATTCGATGGCCTCCGCTTCCTTATCTCTCGATCTTTTGAACACTCCAAAACACGAACATTCTCCTCTTCCAGGAAGCTTCTAACCAACCTGCTGGTGTGTTTTGGGTCATTTTCCTGTTGGAATAAGCTGTTTCAGGCATATTCGACCGCAAATTGTGGAAGCATATGATTTTCGAGTATTTTCTGATACATCTGACCGCTTACCTGACACAATTGACCCACTCCTTGACGACAGAATGAAACTTCAAAAAGGTCTTATTCGAAATTTGATTTGATGAACAATTTAGATTGGTTATCCCACACCATTACTGATGCTCCCCCGTGTTTTATTGTCGTATGCATTTTTTTGCTCGTTTGAAATTTCTTATTTACAGACTTAATGTAAATTTCCAAATACTAGCAGAAGATCAACTACATTCTGCTGCTAGAAATCAATTGTGTATACAATGGAAACAAATATCTGAGAAGGACAAATAGATTGGTTCCCGTTATAAGAAGTAAAACAATGGTAATTGCCGATGATATGATCGTTTGCATTTTTTTGCTCGCTACTGTATAAAGCAAAACGTGAAAAATTTAATTTTTAACAACAATTTCATATTTTGGGAATCTAGTTTGACCGATAAACAATTGTAGAATACCACAGGTACAATCCGTCTGAAATGGATGGTATGATACCCAATCGTCTTTTCTATGCAGCCCTTATGAAATGGGCAAGGCATTTTTTGTCAAATTACAATGATATCTTAGAATGTTTGTTGATGCTTTATCCAAATTTTCGCAACTTACATGCAATCGTTAATTACTTTTACGAGCTCATGCACTTCACGAAGATAACCGCGTAACCGTTAATATTCGTACTAACTATTGGGTATAGATATTCAAGTACCAACCTGGGCGTTTAGAAATTCAATTGACTATAGCCTGCTGGAAATCGTACAAATGAACTATTTGCTGGGGAAATTTAAGAAAAAGGCTATTACTTAACTTCTAAACTTCTATTGGAACAGAAAAAAACTTTTACGAGTGTCAGAAATAAAACAATTGCTACATTATTTTTTCTATTAGTAAAAGAGAATTTACAGGCGGTTTTAACATGAATTCGAACCTTTATGCTACTGAATTGCATATTTTAATGACTCTAGGGTCAATGTTCGATTATGAAGCTGGTAATAGTGGAAATCTAACGGTTTATCAAGTTCATTAGATTTATGACATTTACGTTAAAAAGTTTTTAGTTTTCCACACATTAGACTTCTTTGATAACAATATGTCATATTGAGGATAATGGATAATAGTTCTGTTTTAAGATGACATTTAAATGTATACGTGAAAAACTTTTATGTAACTAACTTAGGTACATGCGTGTACTTGAAATAGTTTACAGTATGATTCTATTAGAAGATTAAGAACTCGTATGTATGTATGTATGTTTGTTTTGAATGCAAAATAAAATAATTTTTTTCATTTTCTATGACAGAGAACTTTAGTATTCGATCTGCGTTTATAATAATATTTTCTTTCTTTGCAGTCTGTAAAGAAAACTGGACGAGTCTTAGTGGCACACGAAGCTCCTCTCACACAAGGTTTCGGAGCCGAGATATCTGCGTACATCCAAGAGACATGTTTTCTTCATTTGGAAGCACCTATTCAAAGGGTTGCTGGGTGGGATACACCTTTTCCACATATTTTTGAAATGTTTTATTTACCTGATAAGCATAGGTGTTTAGCAGCTGTCAAGAGAACTTTAGACTATTAAATTTTGTCCACAGTGCGTAAACGTGGTATAATACATATTGTACTTGCATTTTTAATAAAAGTTATAAATATGAGGAGTAGAGCCAGCGCTACGAGGTGGTTACAGTGATTGAAAAGTCACTTCACCAAAGAGAATTCACCCTAGACGCGGCCTTTAACAAAGTAAATCTGACAGCGATCAGAACAGCACTAAACCATTCGCAGGTGAATCCCACCCTATCAGACTGGATTGGGACTATTCTCGCAAAATAAGAACCGAATTGGTTCTTGGTAGCCAAGAATATGCTGTGGCCTCGTGTGGAACTCCTCAAGGAGGAGTCATATCTCTTACGCTATGGAATTTAGTTATTACTACTTACTTAAGTCCTGTATCCCCTTGTGTGCATCGTGTGCGGTTTCTGGAAATGTGTCTCAGTTCTCCCCAACTCTTTCCCAGTTGCCGTGCTTCCTTTAGTTATTAGTTATTAATGGATTCCTTTTCAGGTGAAACCATAGCGAGGTCAAGGTTGTCGCTTATGCTGATGATGTTTACGATGGACAGGAACATTTTTGCCCATGGTCTTTGTTATACTACAAACATTATTAAATGCCCTAAATAGATAGGCATTGATGAAGTCTAAATGGAATACCACTCCAAATATCAGACAAGGCTAGATATCTTGGGTGCATACTGGATCGCAAGCTGACTTGGAAGGACAATGTAATAGAACCCAAGAAGAAGGCTTTTTATGCTTGCGGCAGAACTTTTCGTAGTAAATGTGGCCGCCATCCACTGGATGAATACTCCCATGAACATTCTTACAAGAATCCAACGACTAGCGTGTATAGGGACTACTATAACAACCAGAACTATTCCCACTGCTACCCTTGAAATCATGCTCTGGCTATGCCCGCTGGATATTTTCACAAAGGAAATCCCGGCAAAAAGCGCCCTTAGTTTACGACAAACCGGCATTTAGAGAGGCTACCATACCGGACACATTACCATCACCAGGTTGTCTAATGAGAACGCGTCCTCCGACTACATCCCCTCCCCACTGAGATTTTCAACAAATCCTTGACTCCAAATCTCCCTCCAGAGAGAACTGGACGAATGGGGGGGTCATCAATCCAAGTCGGTTGAGGTTCCCTTCTATGGCGTCAGCTAAGATGAGGTCTTCATCTACTGCATTGTCCCTCCATTTTTGATTCGAAGACTCTGAGGGCCGGAGCATTCGCTCTACATGTCCTAGCCATCTCAAAAGACTGATTCGCAGTTTTTTTACTAGGTCGATATCGTTGTACAGCTCGTATAGTTCGTCGTTGAATCTCCTCCTCCATAGCCCGTCAACGCAAACGGAACCGAAAGTTTAACGAAGAATCTTTCTCTCGAAGCGGCTGAGGATATATTTCTCCGCTTCCTCCGACTGGGATGATCAAGATCTTATGTAGAGTCTTCTTAGCTCTTCGGGACAGAGCTCTACTACTCAATTACCCAAAAAAAAACAGCGTTTGGCAAGAGTTATTCTTTGTTTTATTTTTGCTGAGGTGTTGTTCTCTGAATTGATAGCAGATCCGAGGTAGATGAAGTCCCTTACTAACTCAAAGTTGTAGCTGTCAATGGTGACGTTCTGTCCAATTTGTCGATGTTGTGTGTTAATAGCATATACTTCGTTTTGCCCTCGTTTAATACTAGCGAACGCTCCAGTGGCAGCCCATTGAGTTCTCCCAATAATATCAATGTAGTCAGCGTACGCTAGTAGTTGCACGGATTTTTGAAAGATTGTGCCTCTGGTGTTGGCTTGCAAGTTTGAGAGGGTCTTTTTTTCTTGTGGATCGGGGAAACGGTGCTGAGATTACATTCATCAGGCATACACTCATCTGACCAAATCTTAGAAATAAGTTGGTGTATGCTCTCTACCAGGTCATTTTCAGCTGCTTTGAACAGTTCGGCTGGTAAGCCGTCAGGTCCAGCAGCATTGTTAGGTTTAAGTTTGCAAATTACTATCCTCACTTCATTTTGGTCAGGGGAGGGGGGTGGCTGTCATCGTGTAGGTTGAATGGTTCATTCTGCTTGACAGCGGGATGTTTGTCTTCGTCGCCGTTATACACTAGTTTTTCCATATTCTCAGCACCGACTGTGACTCTGCTACGAGGTTTTCCTCTTCATCTCTACAGGTGTCGTTGGCCTGGCACGTTATTTTTACCTGTTGGTAAAACCGCCGTACATTATTCCTGGAGTATAATCTCTCAATATCTTCAATGTTGCCGATGTTCTTCCTCCCAGCCCTCACCATGTAGAGGTGTAGAATAATAGTTGATAGTTATAGGCTACATGAGAACGCTGTGCTCCCATATATTCGTATCACTACCCTTCGGCCACCAGTCACTTGGATTAAAGTCATTTAAAAGCAGAAGTAAAGTCAAAAATAGCCTCAGTGCTTAGGCAATATAAAAATCTAATTTTCAAACCAGCGGATAGACTAACTTCAAATCATGAAATACAAGATGAGATAATTACTACCACAAGTAATCCAATTCATTCTAAAATATTGAAATATAGAAGAAATAGAGAGACAAATCGAAGATATAATAAGAGAAAGTAACTACTTACAACAGTCTCAAAGTTCCCAAAAGGGACTTCGTATATCTCGATGATGTACTTATATTTAGTACGTCATTAGAAGAACATATTGACAGCATAAAAAAATAATAAGTGCAAGTAAAAATCATTTGCATCACATAGAGATTCATAGTACGCTATTTGCGCAGCTAACTCATTCATGATATGTGTTGAAACGTGATGCTTTCCAACACTGCTTTGTTTGCATTTTGAAATGTTTGACGGTGTAGTACTGCGGCAGTACTGCGTTTTGGAATTTACCCAGGACCTCTGACCAAAAGTTGGAACTCAGAATCGAACATACTAGTAGTTTAGAGAACAACCAATGGCATAAAATATAAATTTGTTTTTCGAAATTAAAATGTTTGAAAATATTTGATTCAAAATTATTTTTCAGTATTTGTCCTGATGCTTAACTGGCTGCGTATAGGAGATTTGGCGGCCCTTTGTTCAATTTTTATTTATATTTCCGTTGCAACAATAGAAATAGAGTAGCAGTGTAGAAATGTATAGATACCTTATCTTGGTATTAGAGCGAGTATTATTTGTCTGTAATTTTGATTTGCTCCATATGTACAGTACCGAGCAAAAAAAATGCAAACGAAGTAGTATAGTCTTGTCTTAAATAAGAACTCTGCCATTTTACATGGTAGAGCTTCGAAATTTTGCACAGACTTTTAAGACTGATTTTTCTTTTCTTATGCAGAACCGATTTTTATCAATTCTAATTGCAAGAGAATCATTAAAAATGTTCATAAATATAAATTTGAACACGAGCAAAAAAAATGCAAACACTTAAAAAAACTAGAAAATTAACATATTTATTCACTTTTTTTTAAATTATATTTTATACAACAAGTAGAATAGCTTAATATTTTGTTGCGTACCCTTTATTTACAATAACGGCGCGCAATCTATTAAGCAATGAGTCAACTAGCGAGACCAATAAGTCCGGAGATATTTGGGCCCATTTCGAACGTATTCTTGCCATCAGCTAAGTGTAATTCGATGGCCTCCGCTTCCTTATCTCTCGATCTTTTGAACACTCCAAAACACGAACATTCTCCTCTTCCAGGAAGCTTCTAACCAACCTGCTGGTGTGTTTCGGGTCATTTTCCTGTTGGAATAAGCTGTTTCAGGCATATTCGACCGCAAATTGTGGAAGCATATGATTTTCGAGTATTTCCTGATACATCTGACCGCTTACCTGACACAATTGACCCACTCCTTGACGACAGAATGAAACTTCAAAAAGGTCTTATTCGAAATTTGATTTGATGAACAATTTAGATTGGTTATCCCACACCATTACTGATGCTCCCCCGTGTTTTATTGTCGTATGCATTTTTTTGCTCGTTTGAAATTTCTTATTTACAGACTTAATGTAAATTTCCAAATACTAGCAGAAGATCAACTACATTCTGCTGCTAGAAATCAATTGTGTATACAATGGAAACAAATATCTGAGAAGGACAAATAGATTGGTTCCCGTTATAAGAAGTAAAACAATGGTAATTGCCGATGATATGATCGTTTGCATTTTTTTGCTCGCTACTGTATAAAGCAAAACGTGAAAAATTTAATTTTTAACAACAATTTCATATTTTGGGAATCTAGTTTGACCGATAAACAATTGTAGAATACCACAGGTACAATCCGTCTGAAATGGATGGTATGATACCCAATCGTCTTTTCTATGCAGCCCTTATGAAATGGGCAAGGCATTTTTTGTCAAATTACAATGATATCTTAGAATGTTTGTTGATGCTTTATCCAAATTTTCGCAACTTACATGCAATCGTTAATTACTTTTACGAGCTCATGCACTTCACGAAGATAACCGCGTAACCGTTAATATTCGTACTAACTATTGGGTATAGATATTCAAGTACCAACCTGGGCGTTTAGAAATTCAATTGACTATAGCCTGCTGGAAATCGTACAAATGAACTATTTGCTGGGGAAATTTAAGAAAAAGGCTATTACTTAACTTCTAAACTTCTATTGGAACAGAAAAAAACTTTTACGAGTGTCAGAAATAAAACAATTGCTACATTATTTTTTCTATTAGTAAAAGAGAATTTACAGGCGGTTTTAACATGAATTCGAACCTTTATGCTACTGAATTGCATATTTTAATGACTCTAGGGTCAATGTTCGATTATGAAGCTGGTAATAGTGGAAATCTAACGGTTTATCAAGTTCATTAGATTTATGACATTTACGTTAAAAAGTTTTTAGTTTTCCACACATTAGACTTCTTTGATAACAATATGTCATATTGAGGATAATGGATAATAGTTCTGTTTTAAGATGACATTTAAATGTATACGTGAAAAACTTTTATGTAACTAACTTAGGTACATGCGTGTACTTGAAATAGTTTACAGTATGATTCTATTAGAAGATTAAGAACTCGTATGTATGTATGTATGTATGTATGTTTGTTTTGAATGCAAAATAAAATAATTTTTTTCATTTTCTATGACAGAGAACTTTAGTATTCGATCAGCGTTTATAATAATATTTTCTTTCTTTGCAGTCTGTAAAGAAAACTGGACGAGTCTTAGTGGCACACGAAGCTCCTCTCACACAAGGTTTCGGAGCCGAGATATCTGCGTACATCCAAGAGACATGTTTTCTTCATTTGGAAGCACCTATTCAAAGGGTTGCTGGGTGGGATACACCTTTTCCACATATTTTTGAAATGTTTTATTTACCTGATAAGCATAGGTGTTTAGCAGCTGTCAAGAGAACTTTAGACTATTAAATTTTGTCCACAGTGCGTAAACGTGGTATAATACATATTGTACTTGCATTTTTAATAAAAGTTATAAATATGAGGAGTAGAGCCAGCGCTACGAGGTGGTTACAGTGATTGAAAAGTCACTTCACCAAAGAGAATTCACCCTAGACGCGGCCTTTAACAAAGTAAATCTGACAGCGATCAGAACAGCACTAAACCATTCGCAGGTGAATCCCACCCTATCAGACTGGATTGGGACTATTCTCGCAAAATAAGAACCGAATTGGTTCTTGGTAGCCAAGCATATGCTGTGGCCTCGTGTGGAACTCCTCAAGGAGGAGTCATATCTCTTACGCTATGGAATTTAGTTATTACTACTTACTTAAGTCCTGTATCCCCTTGTGTGCATCGTGTGCGGTTTCTGGAAATGTGTCTCAGTTCTCCCCAACTCTTTCCCAGTTGCCGTGCTTCCTTTAGTTATTAGTTATTAATGGATTCCTTTTCAGGTGAAACCATAGCGAGGTCAAGGTTGTCGCTTATGCTGATGATGTTTACGATGGACAGGAACATTTTTGCCCATGGTCTTTGTTATACTACAAACATTATTAAATGCCCTAAATAGATAGGCATTGATGAAGTCTAAATGGAATACCACTCCAAATATCAGACAAGGCTAGATATCTTGGGTGCATACTGGATCGCAAGCTGACTTGGAAGGACAATGTAATAGAACCCAAGAAGAAGGCTTTTTATGCTTGCGGCAGAACTTTTCGTAGTAAATGTGGCCGCCATCCACTGGATGAATACTCCCATGAACATCCTTACAAGAATCCAACGACTAGCGTGTATAGGGACTACTATAACAACCAGAACTATTCCCACTGCTACCCTTGAAATCATGCTCTGGCTATGCCCGCTGGATATTTTCACAAAGGAAATCCCGGCAAAAAGCGCCCTTAGTTTACGACAAACCGGCATGTAGAGAGGCTACCATACGGGACACATTACCATCACCAGGTTGTCTAATGAGAACGCGTCCTCCGACTACATCCCCTCCCCACTGAGATTTTCAACTCATCCTTGACTCCAAATCTCCCTCCAGAGAGAACTGGACGAATGGGGGGGTCATCAATCCAAGTCGGTTGAGGTTCCCTTCTATGGCGTCAGCTAAGATGAGGTCTTCATCTACTGCATTGTCCCTCCATTTTTGATTCGAAGACTCTGAGGGCCGGAGCATTCGCTCTACATGTCCTAGCCATCTCAAAAGACTGATTCGCAGTTTTTTTACTAGGTCGATATCGTTGTACAGCTCGTATAGTTCGTCGTTGAATCTCCTCCTCCATAGCCCGTCAACGCAAACGGAACCGAAAGTTTAACGAAGAATCTTTCTCTCGAAGCGGCTGAGGATATATTTCTCCGCTTCCTCCGACTGGGATGATCAAGATCTTATGTAGAGTCTTCTTAGCTCTTCGGGACAGAGCTCTACTACTCAATTACCCAAAAAAAAAACAGCGATTGGCAAGAGTTATTCTTTGTTTTATTTTTGCTGAGGTGTTGTTCTCTGAATTGATAGCAGATCCGAGGTAGATGAAGTCCCTTACTAACTCAAAGTTGTAGCTGTCAATGGTGACGTTCTGTCCAATTTGTCGATGTTGTGTGTTAATAGCATATACTTCGTTTTGCCCTCGTTTAATACTAGCGAACGCTCCAGTGGCAGCCCATTGAGTTCTCCCAATAATATCAATGTAGATTTTGTAGATTTTGTAATGTAATGTAATGTAGATTTTTGAAAGATTGTGCCTCTGGTGTTGGCTTGCAAGTTTGAGAGGGTCTTTTCTAAGTTTAACGAAGAATCTTTCTCTCGAAGCGGCTGAGGATATATTTCTCCGCTTCCTCCGACTGGGATGATCAAGATCTTATGTAGAGTCTTCTTAGCTCTTCGGGACAGAGCTCTACTACTCAATTACCCAAAAAAAAAACAGCGATTGGCAAGAGTTATTCTTTGTTTTATTTTTGCTGAGGTGTTGTTCTCTGAATTGATAGCAGATCCGAGGTAGATGAAGTCCCTTACTAACTCAAAGTTGTAGCTGTCAATGGTGACGTTCTGTCCAATTTGTCGATGTTGTGTGTTAATAGCATATACTTCGTTTTGCCCTCGTTTAATACTAGCGAACGCTCCAGTGGCAGCCCATTGAGTTCTCCCAATAATATCAATGTAGATTTTGTAGATTTTGTAATGTAATGTAATGTAGATTTTTGAAAGATTGTGCCTCTGGTGTTGGCTTGCAAGTTTGAGAGGGTCTTTTTTCTTGTGGATCGGGGAAACGGTGCTGAGATTACATTCATCAGGCATACACTCATCTGACCAAATCTTAGAAATAAGTTGGTGTATGCTCTCTACCAGGTCATTTTCAGCTGCTTTGAACAGTTCGGCTGGTAAGCCGTCAGGTCCAGCAGCATTGTTAGATTTAAGTTTGCAAATTACTATCCTCACTTCATTTTGGTCAGAGGGAGGGAGGTGGCTGTCATCGTGTAGGTTGAATGGTTCATTCTGCTTGACAGCGGGATGTTTGTCTTCGTCGCCGTTATACAGTAGTTTTTCCATATTCTCAGCACCGACTGTGACTCTTCTACGAGGTTTTCCTCTTAATCTCTACAGGTGTCGTTGGCCTGGCACGTTATTTTTACCTGTTGGTAAAACCGCCGTACATTATTCCTGGAGTATAATCTCTCAATATCTTCAATGTTGCCGATGTTCTTCCTCCCAGCACTCACCATGTAGAGGTGTAGAATAATAGTTGATAGTTATAGGCTACATGGGAACGCTGTGCTCCCATATATTCGTATCACTACCCTTCGGCCACCAGTCACTTGGATTAAAGTCATTTAAAAGCAGAAGAAAAGTCAAAAATAGCCTCAGTGCCTAGGCAATATAAAAATCTAATTTTCAAACCAGCGGATAGACTAACTTCAAATCATGAAATACAAGATGAGATAATTACTACCACAAGTAATCCAATTCATTCTAAAATATTGAAATATAGAAGAAATAGAGAGACAAATCAAAGATATAATAAGAGAAAGTAACTACTTACAACAGTCTCAAAGTTCCCAAAAGGGACTTCGTATATCTCGATGATGTACTTATATTTAGTACGTCATTAGAAGAACATATTGACAGCATAAAAAAATAATAAGTGCAAGTAAAAATCATTTGCATCACATAGAGATTCATAGTACGCTATTTGCGCAGCTAACTCATTCATGATATGTGTTGAAACGTGATGCTTTCCAACACTGCTTTGTTTGCATTTTGAAATGTTTGACGGTGTAGTACTGCGGCAGTACTGCGTTTTGGAATTTACCCAGGACCTCTGACCAAAAGTTGGAACTCAGAATCGAACATACTAGTAGTTTAGAGAACAACCAATGGCATAAAATATAAATTTGTTTTTCGAAATTAAAATGTTTGAAAATATTTGATTCAAAATTATTTTTCAGTGTTTGTCCTGATGCTTAACTGGCTGCGTATAGGAGATTTGGCGGCCCTTTGTTCAATTTTTATTTATATTTCCGTTGCAACAATAGAAATAGAGTAGCAGTGTAGAAATGTATAGATACCTTATCTTGGTATTAGAGCGAGTATTATTTGTCTGTAATTTTGATTTGCTCCATATGTACAGTACCGAGCAAAAAAAATGCAAACGAAGTAGTATAGTCTTGTCTTAAATAAGAACTCTGCCATTTTACATGGTAGAGCTTCGAAATTTTGCACAGACTTTTAAGACTGATTTTTCTTTTCTTATGCAGATCCGATTTTTATCAAATCTAATTGCAAGAGAATCATTAAAAATGTTCATAAATATAAATTTGAACACGAGCAAAAAAAATGCAAACACTTAAAAAAACTAGAAAATTAACATATTTATTCACTTTTTTTTAAATTATATTTTATACAACAAGTAGAATAGCTTAATATTTTGTTGCGTACCCTTTATTTGCAATAACGGCGCGCAATCTATTAAGCAATGAGTCAACTAGCGAGACCAATAAGTCCGGAGATATTTGGGCCCATTTCGAACGTATTCTTGCCATCAGCTAAGTGTAATTCGATGGCCTCCGCTTCCTTATCTCTCGATCTTTTGAACACTCCAAAACACGAACATTCTCCTCTTCCAGGAAGCTTCTAACCAACCTGCTGGTGTGTTTTGGGTCATTTTCCTGTTGGAATAAGCTGTTTCAGGCATATTCGACCGCAAATTGTGGAAGCATATGATTTTCGAGTATTTCCTGATACATCTGACCGCTTACCTGACACAATTGACCCACTCCTTGACGACAGAATGAAACTTCAAAAAGGTCTTATTCGAAATTTGATTTGATGAACAATTTAGATTGGTTATCCCACACCATTACTGATGCTCCCCCGTGTTTTATTGTAGTATGCATTTTTTTGCTCGTTTGAAATTTCTTATTTACAGACTTAATGTAAATTTCCAAATACTAGCAGAAGATCAACTACATTCTGCTGCTAGAAATCAATTGTGTATACAATGGAAACAAATATCTGAGAAGGACAAATAGATTGGTTCCCGTTATAAGAAGTAAAACAATGGTAATTGCCGATGATATGATCGTTTGCATTTTTTTGCTCGCTACTGTATAAAGCAAAACGTGAAAAATTTAATTTTTAACAACAATTTCATATTTTGGGAATCTAGTTTGACCGATAAACAATTGTAGAATACCACAGGTACAATCCGTCTGAAATGGATGGTATGATACCCAATCGTCTTTTCTATGCAGCCCTTATGAAATGGGCAAGGCATTTTTTGTCAAATTACAATGATATCTTAGAATGTTTGTTGATGCTTTATCCAAATTTTCGCAACTTACATGCAATCGTTAATTACTTTTACGAGCTCATGCACTTCACGAAGATAACCGCGTAACCGTTAATATTCGTACTAACTATTTGGTATAGATATTCAAGTACCAACCTGGGCGTTTAGAAATTCAATTGACTATAGCCTGCTGGAAATCGTACAAATGAACTATTTGCTGGGGAAATTTGAGAAAAAGGCTATTACTTAACTTCTAAACTTCTATTGGAACAGAAAAAAACTTTTACGAGTGTCAGAAATAAAACAATTGCTACATTATTTTTTCTATTAGTAAAAGAGAATTTACAGGCGGTTTTAACATGAATTCGAACCTTTATGCTACTGAATTGCATATTTTAATGACTCTAGGGTCAATGTTCGATTATGAAGCTGGTAATAGTGGAAATCTAACGGTTTATCAAGTTCATTAGATTTATGACATTTACGTTAAAACGTTTTTAGTTTTCCACACATTAGACTTCTTTGATAACAATATGTCATATTGAGGATAATGGATAATAGTTCTGTTTTAAGATGACATTTAAATGTATACGTGAAAAACTTTTATGTAACTAACTTAGGTACATGCGTGTACTTGAAATAGTTTACAGTATGATTCTATTAGAAGATTAAGAACTCGTATGTATGTATGTATGTTTGTTTTGAATGCAAAATAAAATAATTTTTTTCATTTTCTATGACAGAGAACTTTAGTATTCGATCAGCGTTTATAATAATATTTTCTTTCTTTGCAGTCTGTAAAGAAAACTGGACGAGTCTTAGTGGCACACGAAGCTCCTCTCACACAAGGTTTCGGAGCCGAGATATCTGCGTACATCCAAGAGACATGTTTTCTTCATTTGGAAGCACCTATTCAAAGGGTTGCTGGGTGGGATACACCTTTTCCACATATTTTTGAAATGTTTTATTTACCTGATAAGCATAGGTGTTTAGCAGCTGTCAAGAGAACTTTAGACTATTAAATGTTGTCCACAGTGCGTAAACGTGGTATAATACATATTGTACTTGCATTTTTAATAAAAGTTATAAATATGAGGAGTAGAGCCAGCGCTACGAGGTGGTTACAGTGATTGAAAAGTCACTTCACCAAAGAGAATTCACCCTAGACGCGGCCTTTAACAAAGTAAATCTGACAGCGATCAGAACAGCACTAAACCATTCGCAGGTGAATCCCACCCTATCAGACTGGATTGGGACTATTCTCGCAAAATAAGAACCGAATTGGTTCTTGGTAGCCAAGAATATGCTGTGGCCTCGTGTGGAACTCCTCAAGGAGGAGTCATATCTCTTACGCTATGGAATTTAGTTATTACTACTTACTTAAGTCCTGTATCCCCTTGTGTGCATCGTGTGCGGTTTCTGGAAATGTGTCTCAGTTCTCCCCAACTCTTTCCCAGTTGCCGTGCTTCCTTTAGTTATTAGTTATTAATGGATTCCTTTTCAGGTGAAACCATAGCGAGGTCAAGGTTGTCGCTTATGCTGATGATGTTTACGATGGACAGGAACATTTTTGCCCATGGTCTTTGTTATACTACAAACATTATTAAATGCCCTAAATAGATAGGCATTGATGAAGTCTAAATGGAATACCACTCCAAATATCAGACAAGGCTAGATATCTTGGGTGCATACTGGATCGCAAGCTGACTTGGAAGGACAATGTAATAGAACCCAAGAAGAAGGCTTTTTATGCTTGCGGCAGAACTTTTCGTAGTAAATGTGGCCGCCATCCACTGGATGAATACTCCCATGAACATTCTTACAAGAATCCAACGACTAGCGTGTATAGGGACTACTATAACAACCAGAACTATTCCCACTGCTACCCTTGAAATCATGCTCTGGCTATGCCCGCTGGATATTTTCACAAAGGAAATCCCGGCAAAAAGCGCCCTTAGTTTACGACAAACCGGCATTTAGAGAGGCTACCATACCGGACACATTACCATCACCAGGTTGTCTAATGAGAACGCGTCCTCCGACTACATCCCCTCCCCACTGAGATTTTCAACAAATCCTTGACTCCAAATCTCCCTCCAGAGAGAACTGGACGAATGGGGGGGTCATCAATCCAAGTCGGTTGAGGTTCCCTTCTATGGCGTCAGCTAAGATGAGGTCTTCATCTACTGCATTGTCCCTCCATTTTTGATTCGAAGACTCTGAGGGCCGGAGCATTCGCTCTACATATCCTAGCCATCTCAAAAGACTGATTCGCAGTTTTTTTACTAGGTCGATATCGTTGTACAGCTCGTATAGTTCGTCGTTGAATCTCCTCCTCCATAGCCCGTCAACGCAAACGGAACCGAAAGTTTAACGAAGAATCTTTCTCTCGAAGCGGCTGAGGATATATTTCTCCGCTTCCTCCGACTGGGATGATCAAGATCTTATGTAGAGTCTTCTTAGCTCTTCGGGACAGAGCTCTACTACTCAATTACCCAAAAAAAACAGCGTTTGGCAAGAGTTATTCTTTGTTTTATTTTTGCTGAGGTGTTGTTCTCTGAATTGATAGCAGATCCGAGGTAGATGAAGTCCCTTACTAACTCAAAGTTGTAGCTGTCAATGGTGACGTTCTGTCCAATTTGTCGATGTTGTGTGTTAATAGCATATACTTCGTTTTGCCCTCGTTTAATACTAGCGAACGCTCCAGTGGCAGCCCATTGAGTTCTCCCAATAATATCAATGTAGTCAGCGTACGCTAGTAGTTGCACGGATTTTTGAAAGATTGTGCCTCTGGTGTTGGCTTGCAAGTTTGAGAGGGTCTTTTTTTCTTGTGGATCGGGGAAACGGTGCTGAGATTACATTCATCAGGCATACACTCATCTGACCAAATCTTAGAAATAAGTTGGTGTATGCTCTCTACCAGGTCATTTTCAGCTGCTTTGAACAGTTCGGCTGGTAAGCCGTCAGGTCCAGCAGCATTGTTAGATTTAAGTTTGCAAATTACTATCCTCACTTCATTTTGGTCAGAGGGAGGGAGGTGGCTGTCATCGTGTAGGTTGAATGGTTCATTCTGCTTGACAGCGGGATGTTTGTCTTCGTCGCCGTTATACACTAGTTTTTCCATATTCTCAGTAGCGACTGTGACTCTTCTACGAGGTTTTCCTCTTCATCTCTACAGGTGTCGTTGGCCTGGCACGTTATTTTTACCTGTTGGTAAAACCGCCGTACATTATTCCTGGAGTATAATCTCTCAATATCTTCAATGTTGCCGATGTTCTTTTTCCCAGCACTCACCATGTAGAGGTGTAGAATAATAGTTGATAGTTATAGGCTACATGGGAACGCTGTGCTCCCATATATTCGTATCACTACCCTTCGGCCACCAGTCACTTGGATTAAAGTCATTTAAAAGCAGAAGAAAAGTCAAAAATAGCCTCAGTGCTTAGGCAATATAAAAATCTAATTTTCAAACCAGCGGATAGACTAACTTCAAATCATGAAATACAAGATGAGATAATTACTACCACAAGTAATCCAATTCATTCTAAAATATTGAAATATAGAAGAAATAGAGAGACAAATCGAAGATATAATAAGAGAAAGTAACTACTTACAACAGTCTCAAAGTTCCCAAAAGGGACTTCGTATATCTCGATGATGTACTTATATTTAGTACGTCATTAGAAGAACATATTGACAGCATAAAAAAATAATAAGTGCAAGTAAAAATCATTTGCATCACATAGAGATTCATAGTACGCTATTTGCGCAGCTAACTCATTCATGATATGTGTTGAAACGTGGTGCTTTCCAACACTGCTTTGTTTGCATTTTGAAATGTTTGACGGTGTAGTACTGCGGCCGTACTGCGTTTTGGAATCTACCCAGGACCTCTGACCAAAAGTTGGAACTCAGAATCGAACATACTAGTAGTTTAGAGAACAACCAATGGCATAAAATATAAATTTGTTTTTCGAAATTAAAATGTTTGAAAATATTTGATTCAAAATTATTTTTCAGTATTTGTCCTGATGCTTAACTGGCTGCGTATAGGAGATTTGGCGGCCCTTTGTTCAATTTTTATTTATATTTCCGTTGCAACAATAGAAATAGAGTAGCAGTGTAGAAATGTATAGATACCTTATCTTGGTATTAGAGCGAGTATTATTTGTCTGTAATTTTGATTTGCTCCATATGTACAGTACCGAGCAAAAAAAATGCAAACGAAGTAGTATAGTCTTGTCTTAAATAAGAACTCTGCCATTTTACATGGTAGAGCTTCGAAATTTTGCACAGACTTTTAAGACTGATTTTTCTTTTCTTATGCAGATCCGATTTTTATCAAATCTAATTGCAAGAGAATCATTAAAAATGTTCATAAATATAAATTTGAACACGAGCAAAAAAAATGCAAACACTTAAAAAAACTAGAAAATTAACATATTTATTCACTTTTTTTTAAATTATATTTTATACAACAAGTAGAATGGCTTAATATTTTGTTGCGTACCCTTTATTTGCAATAACGGCGCGCAATCTATTAAGCAATGAGTCAGCTAGCGAGACCAATAAGTCCGGAGATATTTGGGCCCATTTCGAACGTATTCTTGCCATCAGCTAAGTGTAATTCGATGGCCTCCGCTTCCTTATCTCTCGATCTACAAGATTCCATAAATTTTCAATGGGATTGAGGTCTCCTTGACGACAGAATGAAACTTCAAAAAGGTCTTATTCGAAATTTGATTTGATGAACAATTTAGATTGGTTATCCCACACCATTACTGATGCTCCCCCGTGTTTTATTGTCGTATGCATTTTTTTGCTCGTTTGAAATTTCTTATTTACAGACTTAATGTAAATTTCCAAATACTAGCAGAAGATCAACTACATTCTGCTGCTAGAAATCAATTGTGTATACAATGGAAACAAATATCTGAGAAGGACAAATAGATTGGTTCCCGTTATAAGAAGTAAAACAATGGTAATTGCCGATGATATGATCGTTTGCATTTTTTTGCTCGCTACTGTATAAAGCAAAACGTGAAAAATTTAATTTTTAACAACAATTTCATATTTTGGGAATCTAGTTTGACCGATAAACAATTGTAGAATACCACAGGTACAATCCGTCTGAAATGGATGGTATGATACCCAATCGTCTTTTCTATGCAGCCCTTATGAAATGGGCAAGGCATTTTTTGTCAAATTACAATGATATCTTAGAATGTTTGTTGATGCTTTATCCAAATTTTCGCAACTTATATGCAATCGTTAATTACTTTTACGAGCTCATGCACTTAACGAAGATAACCGCGTAACCGTTAATATTCGTACTAACTATTGGGTATAGATATTCAAGTACCAACCTGGGCGTTTAGAAATTCAATTGACTATAGCCTGCTGGAAATCGTACACATGAACTATTTGCTGGGGAAATTTAAGAAAAAGGCTATTACTTAACTTCTAAACTTCTATTGGAACAGAAAAAAACTTTTACGAGTGTCAGAAATAAAACAATTGCTACATTATTTTTTCTATTAGTAAAAGAGAATTTACAGGCGGTTTTAACATGAATTCGAACCTTTATGCTACTGAATTGCATATTTTAATGACTCTAGGGTCAATGTTCGATTATGAAGCTGGTAATAGTGGAAATCTAACGGTTTATCAAGTTCATTAGATTTATGACATTTACGTTAAAAAGTTTTAGTTTTCCACACATTAGACTTCTTTGATAACAATATGTCATATTGAGGATAATGGATAATAGTTCTGTTTTAAGATGACATTTAAATGTATACGTGAAAAACTTTTATGTAACTAACTTAGGTACATGCGTGTACTTGAAATAGTTTACAGTATGATTCTATTAGAAGATTAAGAACTCGTATGTATGTATGTATGTTTGTTTTGAATGCAAAATAAAATAATTTTTTTCATTTTCTATGACAGAGAACTTTAGTATTCGATCAGCGTTTATAATAATATTTTCTTTCTTTGCAGTCTGTAAAGAAAACTGGACGAGTCTTAGTGGCACACGAAGCTCCTCTCACACAAGGTTTCGGAGCCGAGATATCTGCGTACATCCAAGAGACATGTTTTCTTCATTTGGAAGCACCTATTCAAAGGGTTGCTGGGTGGGATACACCTTTTCCACATATTTTTGAAATGTTTTATTTACCTGATAAGCATAGGTGTTTAGCAGCTGTCAAGAGAACTTTAGACTATTAAATGTTGTCCACAGTGCGTAAACGTGGTATAATACATATTGTACTTGCATTTTTAATAAAAGTTATAAATATGAGGAGTAGAGCCAGCGCTACGAGGTGGTTACAGTGATTGAAAAGTCACTTCACCAAAGAGAATTCACCCTAGACGCGGCCTTTAACAAAGTAAATCTGACAGCGATCAGAACAGCACTAAACCATTCGCAGGTGAATCCCACCCTATCAGACTGGATTGGGACTATTCTCGCAAAATAAGAACCGAATTGGTTCTTGGTAGCCAAGAATATGCTGTGGCCTCGTGTGGAACTCCTCAAGGAGGAGTCATATCTCTTACGCTATGGAATTTAGTTATTACTACTTACTTAAGTCCTGTATCCCCTTGTGTGCATCGTGTGCGGTTTCTGGAAATGTGTCTCAGTTCTCCCCAACTCTTTCCCAGTTGCCGTGCTTCCTTTAGTTATTAGTTATTAATGGATTCCTTTTCAGGTGAAACCATAGCGAGGTCAAGGTTGTCGCTTATGCTGATGATGTTTACGATGGACAGGAACATTTTTGCCCATGGTCTTTGTTATACTACAAACATTATTAAATGCCCTAAATAGATAGGCATTGATGAAGTCTAAATGGAATACCACTCCAAATATCAGACAAGGCTAGATATCTTGGGTGCATACTGGATCGCAAGCTGACTTGGAAGGACAATGTAATAGAACCCAAGAAGAAGGCTTTTTATGCTTGCGGCAGAACTTTTCGTAGTAAATGTGGCCGCCATCCACTGGATGAATACTCCCATGAACATTCTTACAAGAATCCAACGACTAGCGTGTATAGGGACTACTATAACAACCAGAACTATTCCCACTGCTACCCTTGAAATCATGCTCTGGCTATGCCCGCTGGATATTTTCACAAAGGAAATCCCGGCAAAAAGCGCCCTTAGTTTACGACAAACCGGCATTTAGAGAGGCTACCATACCGGACACATTACCATCACCAGGTTGTCTAATGAGAACGCGTCCTCCGACTACATCCCCTCCCCACTGAGATTTTCAACAAATCCTTGACTCCAAATCTCCCTCCAGAGAGAACTGGACGAATGGGGGGGTCATCAATCCAAGTCGGTTGAGGTTCCCTTCTATGGCGTCAGCTAAGATGAGGTCTTCATCTACTGCATTGTCCCTCCATTTTTGATTCGAAGACTCTGAGGGCCGGAGCATTCGCTCTACATGTCCTAGCCATCTCAAAAGACTGATTCGCAGTTTTTTTACTAGGTCGATATCGTTGTACAGCTCGTATAGTTCGTCGTTGAATCTCCTCCTCCATAGCCCGTCAACGCAAACGGAACCGAAAGTTTAACGAAGAATCTTTCTCTCGAAGCGGCTGAGGATATATTTCTCCGCTTCCTCCGACTGGGATGATCAAGATCTTATGTAGAGTCTTCTTAGCTCTTCGGGACAGAGCTCTACTACTCAATTACCCAAAAAAAACAGCGTTTGGCAAGAGTTATTCTTTGTTTTATTTTTGCTGAGGTGTTGTTCTCTGAATTGATAGCAGATCCGAGGTAGATGAAGTCCCTTACTAACTCAAAGTTGTAGCTGTCAATGGTGACGTTCTGTCCAATTTGTCGATGTTGTGTGTTAATAGCATATACTTCGTTTTGCCCTCGTTTAATACTAGCGAACGCTCCAGTGGCAGCCCATTGAGTTCTCCCAATAATATCAATGTAGATTTTGTAGATTTTGTAATGTAATGTAATGTAGATTTTTGAAAGATTGTGCCTCTGGTGTTGGCTTGCAAGTTTGAGAGGGTCTTTTTTCTTGTGGATCGGGGAAACGGTGCTGAGATTACATTCATCAGGCATACACTCATCTGACCAAATCTTAGAAATAAGTTGGTGTATGCTCTCTACCAGGTCATTTTCAGCTGCTTTGAACAGTTCGGCTGGTAAGCCGTCAGGTCCAGCAGCATTGTTAGATTTAAGTTTGCAAATTACTATCCTCACTTCATTTTGGTCAGAGGGAGGGAGGTGGCTGTCATCGTGTAGGTTGAATGGTTCATTCTGCTTGACAGCGGGATGTTTGTCTTCGTCGCCGTTATACACTAGTTTTTCCATATTCTCAGCACCGACTGTGACTCTTCTACGAGGTTTTCCTCTTCATCTCTACAGGTGTCGTTGGCCTGGCACGTTATTTTTACCTGTTGGTAAAACCGCCGTACATTATTCCTGGAGTATAATCTCTCAATATCTTCAATGTTGCCGATGTTCTTCCTCCCAGCACTCACCATGTAGAGGTGTAGAATAATAGTTGATAGTTATAGGCTACATGGGAACGCTGTGCTCCCATGTATTCGTATCACTACCCTTCGGCCACCAGTCACTTGGATTAAAGTCATTTAAAAGCAGAAGAAAAGTCAAAAATAGCCTCAGTGCTTAGGCAATATAAAAATCTAATTTTCAAACCAGCGGATAGACTAACTTCAAATCATGAAATACAAGATGAGATAATTACTACCACAAGTAATCCAATTCATTCTAAAATATTGAAATATAGAAGAAATAGAGAGACAAATCAAAGATATAATAAGAGAAAGTAACTACTTACAACAGTCTCAAAGTTCCCAAAAGGGACTTCGTATATCTCGATGATGTACTTATATTTAGTACGTCATTAGAAGAACATATTGACAGCATAAAAAAATAATAAGTGCAAGTAAAAATCATTTGCATCACATAGAGATTCATAGTACGCTATTTGCGCAGCTAACTCATTCATGATATGTGTTGAAACGTGGTGCTTTCCAACACTGCTTTGTTTGCATTTTGAAATGTTTGACGGTGTAGTACTGCGGCAGTACTGCGTTTTGGAATCTACCCAGGACCTCTGACCAAAAGTTGGAACTCAGAATCGAACATACTAGTAGTTTAGAGAACAACCAATGGCATAAAATATAAATTTGTTTTTCGAAATTAAAATGTTTGAAAATATTTGATTCAAAATTATTTTTCAGTATTTGTCCTGATGCTTAACTGGCTGCGTATAGGAGATTTGGCGGCCCTTTGTTCAATTTTTATTTATATTTCCGTTGCAACAATAGAAATAGAGTAGCAGTGTAGAAATGTATAGATACCTTATCTTGGTATTAGAGCGAGTATTATTTGTCTGTAATTTTGATTTGCTCCATATGTACAGTACCGAGCAAAAAAAATGCAAACGAAGTAGTATAGTCTTGTCTTAAATAAGAACTCTGCCATTTTACATGGTAGAGCTTCGAAATTTTGCACAGACTTTTAAGACTGATTTTTCTTTTCTTATGCAGATCCGATTTTTATCAATTCTAATTGCAAGAGAATCATTAAAAATGTTCATAAATATAAATTTGAACACGAGCAAAAAAAAATGCAAACACTTAAAAAAACTAGAAAATTAACATATTTATTCACTTTTTTTTAAATTATATTTTATACAACAAGTAGAATAGCTTAATATTTTGTTGCGTACCCTTTATTTGCAATAACGGCGCGCAATCTATTAAGCAATGAGTCAACTAGCGAGACCAATAAGTCCGGAGATATTTGGGCCCATTTCGAACGTATTCTTGCCATCAGCTAAGTGTAATTCGATGGCCTCCGCTTCCTTATCTCTCGATCTTTTGAACACTCCAAAACACGAACATTCTCCTCTTCCAGGAAGCTTCTAACCAACCTGCTGGTGTGTTTTGGGTCATTTTCCTGTTGGAATAAGCTGTTTCAGGCATATTCGACCGCAAATTGTGGAAGCATATGATTTTCGAGTATTTCCTGATACATCTGACCGCTTACCTGACACAATTGACCCACTCCTTGACGACAGAATGAAACTTCAAAAAGGTCTTATTCGAAATTTGATTTGATGAACAATTTAGATTGGTTATCCCACACCATTACTGATGCTCCCCCGTGTTTTATTGTCGTATGCATTTTTTTGCTCGTTTGAAATTTCTTATTTACAGACTTAATGTAAATTTCCAAATACTAGCAGAAGATCAACTACATTCTGCTGCTAGAAATCAATTGTGTATACAATGGAAACAAATATCTGAGAAGGACAAATAGATTGGTTCCCGTTATAAGAAGTAAAACAATGGTAATTGCCGATGATATGATCGTTTGCATTTTTTTGCTCGCTACTGTATAAAGCAAAACGTGAAAAATTTAATTTTTAACAACAATTTCATATTTTGGGAATCTAGTTTGACCGATAAACAATTGTAGAATACCACAGGTACAATCCGTCTGAAATGGATGGTATGATACCCAATCGTCTTTTCTATGCAGCCCTTATGAAATGGGCAAGGCATTTTTTGTCAAATTACAATGATATCTTAGAATGTTTGTTGATGCTTTATCCAAATTTTCGCAACTTACATGCAATCGTTAATTACTTTTACGAGCTCATGCACTTCACGAAGATAACCGCGTAACCGTTAATATTCGTACTAACTATTGGGTATAGATATTCAAGTACCAACCTGGGCGTTTAGAAATTCAATTGACTATAGCCTGCTGGAAATCGTACAAATGAACTATTTGCTGGGGAAATTTGAGACAAAGGCTATTACTTAACTTCTAAACTTCTATTGCAACAGAAAAAAATCTTTTACGAGTGTCAGAAATAAAACAATTGCTACATTATTTTTTCTATTAGTAAAAGAGAATTTACAGGCGGTTTTAACATGAATTCGAACCTTTATGCTACTGAATTGCATATTTTAATGACTCTAGGGTCAATGTTCGATTATGAAGCTGGTAATAGTGGAAATCTAACGGTTTATCAAGTTCATTAGATTTATGACATTTACGTTAAAACGTTTTTAGTTTTCCACACATTAGACTTCTTTGATAACAATATGTCATATTGAGGATAATGGATAATAGTTCTGTTTTAAGATGACATTTAAATGTATACGTGAAAAACTTTTATGTAACTAACTTAGGTACATGCGTGTACTTGAAATAGTTTACAGTATGATTCTATTAGAAGATTAAGAACTCGTATGTATGTATGTATGTTTGTTTTGAATGCAAAATAAAATAATTTTTTTCATTTTCTATGACAGAGAACTTTAGTATTCGATCAGCGTTTATAATAATATTTTCTTTCTTTGCAGTCTGTAAAGAAAACTGGACGAGTCTTAGTGGCACACGAAGCTCCTCTCACACAAGGTTTCGGAGCCGAGATATCTGCGTACATCCAAGAGACATGTTTTCTTCATTTGGAAGCACCTATTCAAAGGGTTGCTGGGTGGGATACACCTTTTCCACATATTTTTGAAATGTTTTATTTACCTGATAAGCATAGGTGTTTAGCAGCTGTCAAGAGAACTTTAGACTATTAAATTTTGTCCACAGTGCGTAAACGTGGTATAATACATATTGTACTTGCATTTTTAATAAAAGTTATAAATATGAGGAGTAGAGCCAGCGCTACGAGGTGGTTACAGTGATTGAAAAGCCGCTTCACCAAAGAGAATTCACCCTAGACGCGGCCTTTAACAAAGTAAATCTGACAGCGATCAGAACAGCACTAAACCATTCGCAGGTGAATCCCACCCTATCAGACTGGATTGGGACTATTCTCGCAAAATAAGAACCGAATTGGTTCTTGGTAGCCAAGAATATGCTGTGGCCTCGTGTGGAACTCCTCAAGGAGGAGTCATATCTCTTACGCTATGGAATTTAGTTATTACTACTTACTTAAGTCCTGTATCCCCTTGTGTGCATCGTGTGCGGTTTCTGGAAATGTGTCTCAGTTCTCCCCAACTCTTTCCCAGTTGCCGTGCTTCCTTTAGTTATTAGTTATTAATGGATTCCTTTTCAGGTGAAACCATAGCGAGGTCAAGGTTGTCGCTTATGCTGATGATGTTTACGATGGACAGGAACATTTTTGCCCATGGTCTTTGTTATACTACAAACATTATTAAATGCCCTAAATAGATAGGCATTGATGAAGTCTAAATGGAATACCACTCCAAATATCAGACAAGGCTAGATATCTTGGGTGCATACTGGATCGCAAGCTGACTTGGAAGGACAATGTAATAGAACCCAAGAAGAAGGCTTTTTATGCTTGCGGCAGAACTTTTCGTAGTAAATGTGAAACTATAACAACCAGAACTATTCCCACTGCTACCCTTGAAATCATGCTCTGGCTATGCCCGCTGGATATTTTCACAAAGGAAATCCCGGCAAAAAGCGCCCTTAGTTTACGACAAACCGGCATTTAGAGAGGCTACCATACCGGACACATTACCATCACCAGGTTGTCTAATGAGAACGCGTCCTCCGACTACATCCCCTCCCCACTGAGATTTTCAACAAATCCTTGACTCCAAATCTCCCTCCAGAGAGAACTGGACGAATGGGGGGGTCATCAATCCAAGTCGGTTGAGGTTCCCTTCTATGGCGTCAGCTAAGATGAGGTCTTCATCTACTGCATTGTCCCTCCATTTTTGATTCGAAGACTCTGAGGGCCGGAGCATTCGCTCTACATGTCCTAGCCATCTCAAAAGACTGATTCGCAGTTTTTTTACTAGGTCGATATCGTTGTACAGCTCGTATAGTTCGTCGTTGAATCTCCTCCTCCATAGCCCGTCAACGCAAACGGAACCGAAAGTTTAACGAAGAATCTTTCTCTCGAAGCGGCTGAGGATATATTTCTCCGCTTCCTCCGACTGGGATGATCAAGATCTTATGTAGAGTCTTCTTAGCTCTTCGGGACAGAGCTCTACTACTCAATTACCCAAACAAAAAACAGCGATTGGCAAGAGTTATTCTTTGTTTTATTTTTGCTGAGGTGTTGTTCTCTGAATTGATAGCAGATCCGAGGTAGATGAAGTCCCTTACTAACTCAAAGTTGTAGCTGTCAATGGTGACGTTCTGTCCAATTTGTCGATGTTGTGTGTTAATAGCATATACTTCGTTTTGCCCTCGTTTAATACTAGCGAACGCTCCAGTGGCAGCCCATTGAGTTCTCCCAATAATATCAATGTAGATTTTGTAGATTTTGTAATGTAATGTAATGTAGATTTTTGAAAGATTGTGCCTCTGGTGTTGGCTTGCAAGTTTGAGAGGGTCTTTTTTCTTGTGGATCGGGGAAACGGTGCTGAGATTACATTCATCAGGCATACACTCATCTGACCAAATCTTAGAAATAAGTTGGTGTATGCTCTCTACCAGGTCATTTTCAGCTGCTTTGAACAGTTCGGCTGGTAAGCCGTCAGGTCCAGCAGCATTGTTAGGTTTAAGTTTGCAAATTACTATCCTCACTTCATTTTGGTCAGGGGGAGGGAGGTGGCTGTCATCGTGTAGGTTGAATGGTTCATTCTGCTTGACAGCAGGATGTTTGTCTTCGTCGCCGTTATACACTAGTTTTTCCATATTCTCAGCACCGACTGTGACTCTTCTACGAGGTTTTCCTCTTCATCTCTACAGGTGTCGTTGGCCTGGCACGTTATTTTTACCTGTTGGTAAAACCGCCGTACATTATTCCTGGAGTATAATCTCTCAATATCTTCAATGTTGCCGATGTTCTTCCTCCCAGCACTCACCATGTAGAGGTGTAGAATAATAGTTGATAGTTATAGGCTACATGGGAACGCTGTGCTCCCATGTATTCGTATCACTACCCTTCGGCCACCAGTCACTTGGATTAAAGTCATTTAAAAGCAGAAGAAAAGTCAAAAATAGCCTCAGTGCTTAGGCAATATAAAAATCTAATTTTCAAACCAGCGGATAGACTAACTTCAAATCATGAAATACAAGATGAGATAATTACTACCACAAGTAATCCAATTCATTCTAAAATATTGAAATATAGAAGAAATAGAGAGACAAATCAAAGATATAATAAGAGAAAGTAACTACTTACAACAGTCTCAAAGTTCCCAAAAGGGACTTCGTATATCTCGATGATGTACTTATATTTAGTACGTCATTAGAAGAACATATTGACAGCATAAAAAAATAATAAGTGCAAGTAAAAATCATTTGCATCACATAGAGATTCATAGTACGCTATTTGCGCAGCTAACTCATTCATGATATGTGTTGAAACGTGATGCTTTCCAACACTGCTTTGTTTGCATTTTGAAATGTTTGACGGTGTAGTACTGCGGCAGTACTGCGTTTTGGAATTTACCCAGGACCTCTGACCAAAAGTTGGAACTCAGAATCGAACATACTAGTAGTTTAGAGAACAACCAATGGCATAAAATATAAATTTGTTTTTCGAAATTAAAATGTTTGAAAATATTTGATTCAAAATTATTTTTCAGTATTTGTCCTGATGCTTAACTGGCTGCGTATAGGAGATTTGGCGGCCCTTTGTTCAATTTTTATTTATATTTCCGTTGCAACAATAGAAATAGAGTAGCAGTGTAGAAATGTATAGATACCTTATCTTGGTATTAGAGCGAGTATTATTTGTCTGTAATTTTGATTTGCTCCATATGTACAGTACCGAGCAAAAAAAATGCAAACGAAGTAGTATAGTCTTGTCTTAAATAAGAACTCTGCCATTTTACATGGTAGAGCTTCGAAATTTTGCACAGACTTTTAAGACTGATTTTTCTTTTCTTATGCAGATCCGATTTTTATCAAATCTAATTGCAAGAGAATCATTAAAAATGTTCATAAATATAAATTTGAACACGAGCAAAAAAAATGCAAACACTTAAAAAAACTAGAAAATTAACATATTTATTCACTTTTTTTTAAATTATATTTTATACAACAAGTAGAATAGCTTAATATTTTGTTGCGTACCCTTTATTTGCAATAAGTCCGGAGATATTTGGGCCCATTTCGAACGTATTCTTGCCATCAGCTGAGTGTAATTCGATGGCCTTCGCTTCCTTATCTCTCGATCTTTTGAACACTCCAAAACACGAACATTCTCCTCTTCCAGGAAGCTTCCAACCAACCTACTGGTGTGTTTTGGGTCATTTTCCTGTTGGAATAAGCTGTTTCAGGCATATTCGACCGCAAATTGTGGAAGCATATGATTTTCGAGTATTTTCTGATACATCTGACCGCTTACCTGACACAATTGACCCACTCCTTGACGACAGAATGAAACTTCAAAAAGGTCTTATTCGAAATTTGATTTGATGAACAATTTAGATTGGTTATCCCACACCATTACTGATGCTCCCCCGTGTTTTATTGTCGTATGCATTTTTTTGCTCGTTTGAAATTTCTTATTTACAGACTTAATGTAAATTTCCAAATACTAGCAGAAGATCAACTACATTCTGCTGCTAGAAATCAATTGTGTATACAATGGAAACAAATATCTGAGAAGGACAAATAGATTGGTTCCCGTTATAAGAAGTAAAACAATGGTAATTGCCGATGATATGATCGTTTGCATTTTTTTGCTCGCTACTGTATAAAGCAAAACGTGAAAAATTTAATTTTTAACAACAATTTCATATTTTGGGAATCTAGTTTGACCGATAAACAATTGTAGAATACCACAGGTACAATCCGTCTGAAATGGATGGTATGATACCCAATCGTCTTTTCTATGCAGCCCTTATGAAATGGGCAAGGCATTTTTTGTCAAATTACAATGATATCTTAGAATGTTTGTTGATGCTTTATCCAAATTTTCGCAACTTACATGCAATCGTTAATTACTTTTACGAGCTCATGCACTTCACGAAGATAACCGCGTAACCGTTAATATTCGTACTAACTATTGGGTATAGATATTCAAGTACCAACCTGGGCGTTTAGAAATTCAATTGACTATAGCCTGCTGGAAATCGTACAAATGAACTATTTGCTGGGGAAATTTAAGAAAAAGGCTATTACTTAACTTCTAAACTTCTATTGGAACAGAAAAAAACTTTTACGAGTGTCAGAAATAAAACAATTGCTACATTATTTTTTCTATTAGTAAAAGAGAATTTACAGGCGGTTTTAACATGAATTCGAACCTTTATGCTACTGAATTGCATATTTTAATGACTCTAGGGTCAATGTTCGATTATGAAGCTGGTAATAGTGGAAATCTAACGGTTTATCAAGTTCATTAGATTTATGACATTTACGTTAAAAAGTTTTTAGTTTTCCACACATTAGACTTCTTTGATAACAATATGTTATATTGAGGATAATGGATAATAGTTCTGTTTTAAGATGACATTTAAATGTATACGTGAAAAACTTTTATGTAACTAACTTAGGTACATGCGTGTACTTGAAATAGTTTACAGTATGATTCTATTAGAAGATTAAGAACTCGTATGTATGTATGTATGTATGTTTGTTTTGAATGCAAAATAAAATAATTTTTTTCATTTTCTATGACAGAGAACTTTAGTATTCGATCAGCGTTTATAATAATATTTTCTTTCTTTGCAGTCTGTAAAGAAAACTGGACGAGTCTTAGTGGCACACGAAGCTCCTTTCACACAAGGTTTCGGAGCCGAGATATCTGCGTACATCCAAGAGACATGTTTTCTTCATTTGGAAGCACCTATTCAAAGGGTTGCTGGGTGGGATACACCTTTTCCACATATTTTTGAAATGTTTTATTTACCTGATAAGCATAGGTGTTTAGCAGCTGTCAAGAGAACTTTAGACTATTAAATTTTGTCCACAGTGCGTAAACGTGGTATAATACATATTGTACTTGCATTTTTAATAAAAGTTATAAATATGAGGAGTAGAGCCAGCGCTACGAGGTGGTTACAGTGATTGAAAAGTCACTTCACCAAAGAGAATTCACCCTAGACGCGGCCTTTAACAAAGTAAATCTGACAGCGATCAGAACAGCACTAAACCATTCGCAGGTGAATCCCACCCTATCAGACTGGATTGGGACTATTCTCGCAAAATAAGAACCGAATTGGTTCTTGGTAGCCAAGAATATGCTGTGGCCTCGTGTGGAACTCCTCAAGGAGGAGTCATATCTCTTACGCTATGGAATTTAGTTATTACTACTTACTTAAGTCCTGTATCCCCTTGTGTGCATCGTGTGCGGTTTCTGGAAATGTGTCTCAGTTCTCCCCAACTCTTTCCCAGTTGCCGTGCTTCCTTTAGTTATTAGTTATTAATGGATTCCTTTTCAGGTGAAACCATAGCGAGGTCAAGGTTGTCGCTTATGCTGATGATGTTTACGATGGACAGGAACATTTTTGCCCATGGTCTTTGTTATACTACAAACATTATTAAATGCCCTAAATAGATAGGCATTGATGAAGTCTAAATGGAATACCACTCCAAATATCAGACAAGGCTAGATATCTTGGGTGCATACTGGATCGCAAGCTGACTTGGAAGGACAATGTAATAGAACCCAAGAAGAAGGCTTTTTATGCTTGCGGCAGAACTTTTCGTAGTAAATGTGGCCGCCATCCACTGGATGAATACTCCCATGAACATTCTTACAAGAATCCAACGACTAGCGTGTATAGGGACTACTATAACAACCAGAACTATTCCCACTGCTACCCTTGAAATCATGCTCTGGCTATGCCCGCTGGATATTTTCACAAAGGAAATCCCGGCAAAAAGCGCCCTTAGTTTACGACAAACCGGCATTTAGAGAGGCTACCATACCGGACACATTACCATCACCAGGTTGTCTAATGAGAACGCGTCCTCCGACTACATCCCCTCCCCACTGAGATTTTCAACAAATCCTTGACTCCAAATCTCCCTCCAGAGAGAACTGGACGAATGGGGGGGTCATCAATCCAAGTCGGTTGAGGTTCCCTTCTATGGCGTCAGCTAAGATGAGGTCTTCATCTACTGCATTGTCCCTCCATTTTTGATTCGAAGACTCTGAGGGCCGGAGCATTCGCTCTACATGTCCTAGCCATCTCAAAAGACTGATTCGCAGTTTTTTTACTAGGTCGATATCGTTGTACAGCTCGTATAGTTCGTCGTTGAATCTCCTCCTCCATAGCCCGTCAACGCAAACGGAACCGAAAGTTTAACGAAGAATCTTTCTCTCGAAGCGGCTGAGGATATATTTCTCCGCTTCCTCCGACTGGGATGATCAAGATCTTATGTAGAGTCTTCTTAGCTCTTCGGGACAGAGCTCTACTACTCAATTACCCAAACAAAAAACAGCGATTGGCAAGAGTTATTCTTTGTTTTATTTTTGCTGAGGTGTTGTTCTCTGAATTGATAGCAGATCCGAGGTAGATGAAGTCCCTTACTAACTCAAAGTTGTAGCTGTCAATGGTGACGTTCTGTCCAATTTGTCGATGTTGTGTGTTAATAGCATATACTTCGTTTTGCCCTCGTTTAATACTAGCGAACGCTCCAGTGGCAGCCCATTGAGTTCTCCCAATAATATCAATGTAGATTTTGTAGATTTTGTAATGTAATGTAATGTAGATTTTTGAAAGATTGTGCCTCTGGTGTTGGCTTGCAAGTTTGAGAGGGTCTTTTTTCTTGTGGATCGGGGAAACGGTGCTGAGATTACATTCATCAGGCATACACTCATCTGACCAAATCTTAGAAATAAGTTGGTGTATGCTCTCTACCAGGTCATTTTCAGCTGCTTTGAACAGTTCGGCTGGTAAGCCGTCAGGTCCAGCAGCATTGTTAGATTTAAGTTTGCAAATTACTATCCTCACTTCATTTTGGTCAGAGGGAGGGAGGTGGCTGTCATCGTGTAGGTTGAATGGTTCATTCTGCTTGACAGCGGGATGTTTGTCTTCGTCGCCGTTATACAGTAGTTTTTCCATATTCTCAGCACCGACTGTGACTCTTCTACGAGGTTTTCCTCTTCATCTCTACAGGTGTCGTTGGCCTGGCACGTTATTTTTACCTGTTGGTAAAACCGCCGTACATTATTCCTGGAGTATAATCTCTCAATATCTTCAATGTTGCCGATGTTCTTCCTCCCAGCACTCACCATATAGAGGTGTAGAATAATAGTTGATAGTTATAGGCTACATGGGAACGCTGTGCTCCCATATATTCGTATCACTACCCTTCGGCCACCAGTCACTTGGATTAAAGTCATTTAAAAGCAGAAGAAAAGTCAAAAATAGCCTCAGTGCTTAGGCAATATAAAAATCTAATTTTCAAACCAGCGGATAGACTAACTTCAAATCATGAAATACAAGATGAGATAATTACTACCACAAGTAATCCAATTCATTCTAAAATATTGAAATATAGAAGAAATAGAGAGACAAATCGAAGATATAATAAGAGAAAGTAACTACTTACAACAGTCTCAAAGTTCCCAAAAGGGACTTCGTATATCTCGATGATGTACTTATATTTAGTACGTCATTAGAAGAACATATTGACAGCATAAAAAAATAATAAGTGCAAGTAAAAATCATTTGCATCACATAGAGATTCATAGTACGCTATTTGCGCAGCTAACTCATTCATGATATGTGTTGAAACGTGATGCTTTCCAACACTGCTTTGTTCGCATTTTGAAATGTTTGACGGTGTAGTACTGCGGCAGTACTGCGTTTTGGAATTTACCCAGGACCTCTGACCAAAAGTTGGAACTCAGAATCGAACATACTAGTAGTTTAGAGAACAACCAATGGCATAAAATATAAATTTGTTTTTCGAAATTAAAATGTTTGAAAATATTTGATTCAAAATTATTTTTCAGTATTTGTCCTGATGCTTAACTGGCTGCGTATAGGAGATTTGGCGGCCCTTTGTTCAATTTTTATTTATATTTCCGTTGCAACAATAGAAATAGAGTAGCAGTGTAGAAATGTATAGATACCTTATCTTGGTATTAGAGCGAGTATTATTTGTCTGTAATTTTGATTTGCTCCATATGTACAGTACCGAGCAAAAAAAATGCAAACGAAGTAGTATAGTCTTGTCTTAAATAAGAACTCTGCCATTTTACATGGTAGAGCTTCGAAATTTTGCACAGACTTTTAAGACTGATTTTTCTTTTCTTATGCAGAACCGATTTTTATCAATTCTAATTGCAAGAGAATCATTAAAAATGTTCATAAATATAAATTTGAACACGAGCAAAAAAAATGCAAACACTTAAAAAAACTAGAAAATTAACATATTTATTCACTTTTTTTTAAATTATATTTTATACAACAAGTAGAATAGCTTAATATTTTGTTGCGTACCCTTTATTTGCAATAACGGCGCGCAATCTATTAAGCAATGAGTCAACTAGCGAGACCAATAAGTCCGGAGATATTTGGGCCCATTTCGAACGTATTCTTGCCATCAGCTAAGTGTAATTCGATGGCCTCCGCTTCCTTATCTCTCGATCTTTTGAACACTCCAAAACACGAACATTCTCCTCTTCCAGGAAGCTTCTAACCAACCTGCTGGTGTGTTTTGGGTCATTTTCCTGTTGGAATAAGCTGTTTCAGGCATATTCGACCGCAAATTGTGGAAGCATATGATTTTCGAGTATTTCCTGATACATCTGACCGCTTACCTGACACAATTGACCCACTCCTTGACGACAGAATGAAACTTCAAAAAGGTCTTATTCGAAATTTGATTTGATGAACAATTTAGATTGGTTATCCCACACCATTACTGATGCTCCCCCGTGTTTTATTGTCGTATGCATTTTTTTGCTCGTTTGAAATTTCTTATTTACAGACTTAATGTAAATTTCCAAATACTAGCAGAAGATCAACTACATTCTGCTGCTAGAAATCAATTGTGTATACAATGGAAACAAATATCTGAGAAGGACAAATAGATTGGTTCCCGTTATAAGAAGTAAAACAATGGTAATTGCCGATGATATGATCGTTTGCATTTTTTTGCTCGCTACTGTATAAAGCAAAACGTGAAAAATTTAATTTTTAACAACAATTTCATATTTTGGGAATCTAGTTTGACCGATAAACAATTGTAGAATACCACAGGTACAATCCGTCTGAAATGGATGGTATGATACCCAATCGTCTTTTCTATGCAGCCCTTATGAAATGGGCAAGGCATTTTTTGTCAAATTACAATGATATCTTAGAATGTTTGTTGATGCTTTATCCAAATTTTCGCAACTTATATGCAATCGTTAATTACTTTTACGAGCTCATGCACTTAACGAAGATAACCGCGTAACCGTTAATATTCGTACTAACTATTGGGTATAGATATTCAAGTACCAACCTGGGCGTTTAGAAATTCAATTGACTATAGCCTGCTGGAAATCGTACACATGAACTATTTGCTGGGGAAATTTAAGAAAAAGGCTATTACTTAACTTCTAAACTTCTATTGGAACAGAAAAAAACTTTTACGAGTGTCAGAAATAAAACAATTGCTACATTATTTTTTCTATTAGTAAAAGAGAATTTACAGGCGGTTTTAACATGAATTCGAACCTTTATGCTACTGAATTGCATATTTTAATGACTCTAGGGTCAATGTTCGATTATGAAGCTGGTAATAGTGGAAATCTAACGGTTTATCAAGTTCATTAGATTTATGACATTTACGTTAAAAAGTTTTAGTTTTCCACACATTAGACTTCTTTGATAACAATATGTCATATTGAGGATAATGGATAATAGTTCTGTTTTAAGATGACATTTAAATGTATACGTGAAAAACTTTTATGTAACTAACTTAGGTACATGCGTGTACTTGAAATAGTTTACAGTATGATTCTATTAGAAGATTAAGAACTCGTATGTATGTATGTATGTTTGTTTTGAATGCAAAATAAAATAATTTTTTTCATTTTCTATGACAGAGAACTTTAGTATTCGATCAGCGTTTATAATAATATTTTCTTTCTTTGCAGTCTGTAAAGAAAACTGGACGAGTCTTAGTGGCACACGAAGCTCCTCTCACACAAGGTTTCGGAGCCGAGATATCTGCGTACATCCAAGAGACATGTTTTCTTCATTTGGAAGCACCTATTCAAAGGGTTGCTGGGTGGGATACACCTTTTCCACATATTTTTGAAATGTTTTATTTACCTGATAAGCATAGGTGTTTAGCAGCTGTCAAGAGAACTTTAGACTATTAAATGTTGTCCACAGTGCGTAAACGTGGTATAATACATATTGTACTTGCATTTTTAATAAAAGTTATAAATATGAGGAGTAGAGCCAGCGCTACGAGGTGGTTACAGTGATTGAAAAGTCACTTCACCAAAGAGAATTCACCCTAGACGCGGCCTTTAACAAAGTAAATCTGACAGCGATCAGAACAGCACTAAACCATTCGCAGGTGAATCCCACCCTATCAGACTGGATTGGGACTATTCTCGCAAAATAAGAACCGAATTGGTTCTTGGTAGCCAAGAATATGCTGTGGCCTCGTGTGGAACTCCTCAAGGAGGAGTCATATCTCTTACGCTATGGAATTTAGTTATTACTACTTACTTAAGTCCTGTATCCCCTTGTGTGCATCGTGTGCGGTTTCTGGAAATGTGTCTCAGTTCTCCCCAACTCTTTCCCAGTTGCCGTGCTTCCTTTAGTTATTAGTTATTAATGGATTCCTTTTCAGGTGAAACCATAGCGAGGTCAAGGTTGTCGCTTATGCTGATGATGTTTACGATGGACAGGAACATTTTTGCCCATGGTCTTTGTTATACTACAAACATTATTAAATGCCCTAAATAGATAGGCATTGATGAAGTCTAAATGGAATACCACTCCAAATATCAGACAAGGCTAGATATCTTGGGTGCATACTGGATCGCAAGCTGACTTGGAAGGACAATGTAATAGAACCCAAGAAGAAGGCTTTTTATGCTTGCGGCAGAACTTTTCGTAGTAAATGTGGCCGCCATCCACTGGATGAATACTCCCATGAACATTCTTACAAGAATCCAACGACTAGCGTGTATAGGGACTACTATAACAACCAGAACTATTCCCACTGCTACCCTTGAAATCATGCTCTGGCTATGCCCGCTGGATATTTTCACAAAGGAAATCCCGGCAAAAAGCGCCCTTAGTTTACGACAAACCGGCATTTAGAGAGGCTACCATACCGGACACATTACCATCACCAGGTTGTCTAATGAGAACGCGTCCTCCGACTACATCCCCTCCCCACTGAGATTTTCAACAAATCCTTGACTCCAAATCTCCCTCCAGAGAGAACTGGACGAATGGGGGGGTCATCAATCCAAGTCGGTTGAGGTTCCCTTCTATGGCGTCAGCTAAGATGAGGTCTTCATCTACTGCATTGTCCCTCCATTTTTGATTCGAAGACTCTGAGGGCCGGAGCATTCGCTCTACATGTCCTAGCCATCTCAAAAGACTGATTCGCAGTTTTTTTACTAGGTCGATATCGTTGTACAGCTCGTATAGTTCGTCGTTGAATCTCCTCCTCCATAGCCCGTCAACGCAAACGGAACCGAAAGTTTAACGAAGAATCTTTCTCTCGAAGCGGCTGAGGATATATTTCTCCGCTTCCTCCGACTGGGATGATCAAGATCTTATGTAGAGTCTTCTTAGCTCTTCGGGACAGAGCTCTACTACTCAATTACCCAAAAAAACAGCGATTGGCAAGAGTTATTCTTTGTTTTATTTTTGCTGAGGTGTTGTTCTCTGAATTGATAGCAGATCCGAGGTAGATGAAGTCCCTTACTAACTCAAAGTTGTAGCTGTCAATGGTGACGTTCTGTCCAATTTGTCGATGTTGTGTGTTAATAGCATATACTTCGTTTTGCCCTCGTTTAATACTAGCGAACGCTCCAGTGGCAGCCCATTGAGTTCTCCCAATAATATCAATGTAGATTTTGTAGATTTTGTAATGTAATGTAATGTAGATTTTTGAAAGATTGTGCCTCTGGTGTTGGCTTGCAAGTTTGAGAGGGTCTTTTTTCTTGTGGATCGGGGAAACGGTGCTGAGATTACATTCATCAGGCATACACTCATCTGACCAAATCTTAGAAATAAGTTGGTGTATGCTCTCTACCAGGTCATTTTCAGCTGCTTTGAACAGTTCGGCTGGTAAGCCGTCAGGTCCAGCAGCATTGTTAGATTTAAGTTTGCAAATTACTATCCTCACTTCACTTTGGTCAGAGGGAGAGAGGTGGCTGTCATCGTGTAGGTTGAATGGTTCATTCTGCTTGACAGCGGGATGTTTGTCTTCGTCGCCGTTATACACTAGTTTTTCCATATTCTCAGCACCGACTGTGACTCTTCTACGAGGTTTTCCTCTTCATCTCTACAGGTGTCGTTGGCCTGGCACGTTATTTTTACCTGTTGGTAAAACCGCCGTACATTATTCCTGGAGTATAATCTCTCAATATCTTCAATGTTGCCGATGTTCTTCCTCCCAGCACTCACCATGTAGAGGTGTAGAATAATAGTTGATAGTTATAGGCTACATGGGAACGCTGTGCTCCCATATATTCGTATCACTACCCTTCGGCCACCAGTCACTTGGATTAAAGTCATTTAAAAGCAGAAGAAAAGTCAAAAATAGCCTCAGTGCTTAGGCAATATAAAAATCTAATTTTCAAACCAGCGGATAGACTAACTTCAAATCATGAAATACAAGATGAGATAATTACTACCACAAGTAATCCAATTCATTCTAAAATATTGAAATATAGAAGAAATAGAGAGACAAATCGAAGATATAATAAGAGAAAGTAACTACTTACAACAGTCTCAAAGTTCCCAAAAGGGACTTCGTATATCTCGATGATGTACTTATATTTAGTACGTCATTAGAAGAACATATTGACAGCATAAAATAAAGTGCACGACTGGGTCGTACGTACTTGCACTGTAATGCTATAAGTGTATAATTTTATTAGGATTAAAGTCCAAGTCTTGCTCTTCCCAGTAAAGTAGGCGTGGCATTCCGTGTTTCGATGGAATAATAGTCATAACATTGTAGGAGTTTACTCAATGTTTTGTTTTTATCAAAATGTCCATAAAAAGTGTGCCAGATAGGGTGTTTGAGTGAATTATAGAGAATTTTAAGGCCTATTACTTTGCTTAAATAATTTTTTCTCAATTTCTAGTAAAAATTTTGAAAAAAATAAGTTTTATAAAAGTGGGCGTGGCATTCCAAAATTTGGTATGCCATTATTTTGCACTTGTCTTATAACCTACAAATAATAATTTTTAGCCCAATCACCGCACAAATACCCGAGAAACAGCTGATTTTCAATATTACCGTTATTCGAATTTTTCGTGAAAAACGTGGTATGCCACCTCATAGCATATACCCAAACTAACCCACACATCAAATTTTATCGAAATCGTTAGAGCCGTTTTTGAGAAAATCCATTTTAACTGAAATCGGCCTTAAGTAAACTACCCTTAATTTTGAGGTTAGAATGAAAATTCAAATTTCGCCTCTAGGGAATATCCCACAGACCCTATATATGAAGTTTGAAGTAAATCCGTTCAGCCATTTAGGCTGTAGTCGAATATACAGACAGACAGACAGACAGACAGACTGACAGACAGACAGACAGACAGACAGACAGACAGACGGAATTGCCGGACCTACTTTTTTGGACTTCTCCATCATAGTAATGTCAAGTTTGATTAAAATCTCGAGTTCGATTTTTTTCACGATTGCAATACTTGCCCTATAGGTATAGGTGCAAGTAAAAATAATAAGTGCAAGTAAAAATCATTTGCATCACATAGAGATTCATAGTACGCTATTTGCGCAGCTAACTCATTCATGATATGTGTTGAATCGTGATGCTTTCCAACACTGCTTTGTTTGCATTTTGAAATGTTTGACGGTGTAGTACTGCGGCAGTACTGCGTTTTGGAATTTACCCAGGACCTCTGACCAAAAGTTGGAACTCAGAATCGAACATACTAGTAGTTTAGAGAACAACCAATGGCATAAAATATAAATTTGTTTTTCGAAATTAAAATGTTTGAAAATATTTGATTCAAAATTATTTTTCAGTATTTGTCCTGATGCTTAACTGGCTGCGTATAGGAGATTTGGCGGCCCTTTGTTCAATTTTTATTTATATTTCCGTTGCAACAATAGAAATAGAGTAGCAGTGTAGAAATGTATAGATACCTTATCTTGGTATTAGAGCGAGTATTATTTGTCTGTAATTTTGATTTGCTCCATATGTACAGTACCGAGCAAAAAAAATGCAAACGAAGTAGTATAGTCTTGTCTTAAATAAGAACTCTGCCATTTTACATGGTAGAGCTTCGAAATTTTGCACAGACTTTTAAGACTGATTTTTCTTTTCTTATGCAGATCCGATTTTTATCAAATCTAATTGCAAGAGAATCATTAAAAATGTTCATAAATATAAATTTGAACACGAGCAAAAAAAATGCAAACTCTTAAAAAAACTAGAAAATTAACATATTTATTCACTTTTTTTTAAATTATATTTTATACAACAAGTAGAATGGCTTCATATTTTGTTGCGTACCCTTTATTTGCAATAACGGCGCGCAATCTATTAAGCAATGAGTCAACTAGCGAGACCAATAAGTCCGGAGATATTTGGGCCCATTTCGAACGTATTCTTGCCATCAGCTAAGTGTAATTCGATGGCCTCCGCTTCCTTATCTCTCGATCTACAAGATTCCATAAATTTTCAATGGGATTGAGGTCTCCTTGACGACAGAATGAAACTTCAAAAAGGTCTTATTCGAAATTTGATTTGATGAACAATTTAGATTGGTTATCCCACACCATTACTGATGCTCCCCCGTGTTTTATTGTCGTATGCATTTTTTTGCTCGTTTGAAATTTCTTATTTACAGACTTAATGTAAATTTCCAAATACTAGCAGAAGATCAACTACATTCTGCTGCTAGAAATCAATTGTGTATACAATGGAAACAAATATCTGAGAAGGACAAATAGATTGGTTCCCGTTATAAGAAGTAAAACAATGGTAATTGCCGATGATATGATCGTTTGCATTTTTTTGCTCGCTACTGTATAAAGCAAAACGTGAAAAATTTAATTTTTAACAACAATTTCATATTTTGGGAACCGATAAACAATTGTAGAATACCACAGGTACAATCCGTCTGAAATGGATGGTATGATACCCAATCGTCTTTTCTATGCAGCCCTTATGAAGTGGGCAAGGCATTTTTTGTCAAATTACAATGATATCTTAGAATGTTTGTTGATGCTTTATCCAAATTTTCGCAACTTATATGCAATCGTTAATTACTTTTACGAGCTCATGCACTTCACGAAGATAACCGCGTAACCGTTAATATTCGTACTAACTATTGGGTATAGATATTCAAGTACCAACCTGGGCGTTAGAAATTCAATTGACTATAGCCTGCTGGAAATCGTACACATGAACTATTTGCTGGGGAAATTTAAGAAAAAGGCTATTACTTAACTTCTAAACTTCTATTGGAACAGAAAAAAACTTTTACGAGTGTCAGAAATAAAACAATTGCTACATTATTTTTTCTATTAGTAAAAGAGAATTTACAGGCGGTTTTAACATGAATTCGAACCTTTATGCTAGTGAATTGCATATTTTAATGACTCTAGGGTCAATGTTCGATTATGAAGCTGGTAATAGTGGAAATCTAACGGTTTATCAAGTTCATTAGATTTATGACATTTACGTTAAAACGTTTTTAGTTTTCCACACATTAGACTTCTTTGATAACAATATGTCATATTGAGGATAATGGATAATAGTTCTGTTTTAAGATGACATTTAAATGTATACGTGAAAAACTTTTATGTAACTAACTTAGGTACATGCGTGTACTTGAAATAGTTTACAGTATGATTCTATTAGAAGATTAAGAACTCGTATGTATGTATGTATGTTTGTTTTGAATGCAAAATAAAATAATTTTTTTCATTTTCTATGACAGAGAACTTTAGTATTCGATCAGCGTTTATAATAATATTTTCTTTCTTTGCAGTCTGTAAAGAAAACTGGACGAGTCTTAGTGGCACACGAAGCTCCTCTCACACAAGGTTTCGGAGCCGAGATATCTGCGTACATCCAAGAGACATGTTTTCTTCATTTGGAAGCACCTATTCAAAGGCTTCCTGGGTGGGATACACCTTTTCCACATATTTTTGAAATGTTTTATTTACCTGATAAGCATAGGTGTTTAGCAGCTGTCAAGAGAACTTTAGACTATTAAATTTTGTCCACAGTGCGTAAACGTGGTATAATACATATTGTACTTGCATTTTTAATAAAAGTTATAAATATGAGGAGTAGAGCCAGCGCTACGAGGTGGTTACAGTGATTGAAAAGTCACTTCACCAAAGAGAATTCACCCTAGACGCGGCCTTTAACAAAGTAAATCTGACAGCGATCAGAACAGCACTAAACCATTCGCAGGTGAATCCCACCCTATCAGACTGGATTGGGACTATTCTCGCAAAATAAGAACCGAATTGGTTCTTGGTAGCCAAGAATATGCTGTGGCCTCGTGTGGAACTCCTCAAGGAGGAGTCATATCTCTTACGCTATGGAATTTAGTTATTACTACTTACTTAAGTCCTGTATCCCCTTGTGTGCATCGTGTGCGGTTTCTGGAAATGTGTCTCAGTTCTCCCCAACTCTTTCCCAGTTGCCGTGCTTCCTTTAGTTATTAGTTATTAATGGATTCCTTTTCAGGTGAAACCATAGCGAGGTCAAGGTTGTCGCTTATGCTGATGATGTTTACGATGGACAGGAACATTTTTGCCCATGGTCTTTGTTATACTACAAACATTATTAAATGCCCTAAATAGATAGGCATTGATGAAGTCTAAATGGAATACCACTCCAAATATCAGACAAGGCTAGATATCTTGGGTGCATACTGGATCGCAAGCTGACTTGGAAGGACAATGTAATAGAACCCAAGAAGAAGGCTTTTTATGCTTGCGGCAGAACTTTTCGTAGTAAATGTGGCCGCCATCCACTGGATGAATACTCCCATGAACATTCTTACAAGAATCCAACGACTAGCGTGTATAGGGACTACTATAACAACCAGAACTATTCCCACTGCTACCCTTGAAATCATGCTCTGGCTATGCCCGCTGGATATTTTCACAAAGGAAATCCCGGCAAAAAGCGCCCTTAGTTTACGACAAACCGGCATGTAGAGAGGCTACCATACGGGACACATTACCATCACCAGGTTGTCTAATGAGAACGCGTCCTCCGACTACATCCCCTCCCCACAGAGATTTTCAACTCATCCCTGACTCCAAATCTCCCTCCAGAGAGAACTGGACGAATGGGGGGGTCATCAATCCAAGTCGGTTGAGGTTCCCTTCTATGGCGTCAGCTAAGATGAGGTCTTCATCTACTGCATTGTCCCTCCATTTTTGATTCGAAGACTCTGAGGGCCGGAGCATTCGCTCTACATGTCCTAGCCATCTCAAAAGACTGATTCGCAGTTTTTTTACTAGGTCGAAATCGTTGTACAGCTCGTATAGTTCGTCGTTGAATCTCCTCCTCCATAGCCCGTCAACGCAAACGGAACCGAAAGTTTAACGAAGAATCTTTCTCTCGAAGCGGCTGAGGATATATTTCTCCGCTTCCTCCGACTGGGATGATCAAGATCTTATGTAGAGTCTTCTTAGCTCTTCGGGACAGAGCTCTACTACTCAATTACCCAAAAAAAAAAACAGCGATTGGCAAGAGTTATTCTTTGTTTTATTTTTGCTGAGGTGTTGTTCTCTGAATTGATAGCAGATCCGAGGTAGATGAAGTCCCTTACTAACTCAAAGTTGTAGCTGTCAATGGTGACGTTCTGTCCAATTTGTCGATGTTGTGTGTTAATAGCATATACTTCGTTTTGCCTTCGTTTAATACTAGCGAACGCTCCAGTGGCAGCCCATTGAGTTCTCCCAATAATATCAATGTAGTCAGCGTACGCTAGTAGTTGCACGGATTTTTGAAAGATTGTGCCTCTGGTGTTGGCTTGCAAGTTTGAGAGGGTCTTTTTTTCTTGTGGATCGGGGAAACGGTGCTGAGATTACATTCATCAGGCATACACTCATCTGACCAAATCTTAGAAATAAGTTGGTGTATGCTCTCTACCAGGTCATTTTCAGCTGCTTTGAACAGTTCGGCTGTTAAGCCGTCAGGTCCAGCAGCATTGTTAGATTTAAGTTTGCAAATTACTATCCTCATTTCATTTTGGTCAGAGGGAGGGAGGTGGCTGTCATCGTGTAGGTTGAATGGTTCATTCTGCTTGACAGCGGGATGTTTGTCTTCGTCGCCGTTATACACTAGTTTTTCCATATTCTCAGCACCGACTGTGACTCTTCTACGAGGTTTTCCTCTTCATCTCTACAGGTGTCGTTGGCCTGGCACGTTATTTTTACCTGTTGGTAAAACCGCCGTACATTATTCCTGGAGTATAATCTCTCAATATCTTCAATGTTGCCGATGTTCTTCCTCCCAGCACTCACCATGTAGAGGTGTAGAATAATAGTTGATAGTTATAGGCTACATGGGAACGCTGTGCTCCCATATATTCGTATCACTACCCTTCGGCCACCAGTCACTTGGATTAAAGTCATTTAAAAGCAGAAGAAAAGTCAAAAATAGCCTCAGTGCTTAGGCAATATAAAAATCTAATTTTCAAACCAGCGGATAGACTAACTTCAAATCATGAAATACAAGATGAGATAATTACTACCACAAGTAATCCAATTCATTCTAAAATATTGAAATATAGAAGAAATAGAGAGACAAATCGAAGATATAATAAGAGAAAGTAACTACTTACAACAGTCTCAAAGTTCCCAAAAGGGACTTCGTATATCTCGATGATGTACTTATATTTAGTACGTCATTAGAAGAACATATTGACAGCATAAAAAAATAATAAGTGCAAGTAAAAATCATTTGCATCACATAGAGATTCATAGTACGCTATTTGCGCAGCTAACTCATTCATGATATGTGTTGAAACGTGATGCTTTCCAACACTGCTTTGTTCGCATTTTGAAATGTTTGACGGTGTAGTACTGCGGCAGTACTGCGTTTTGGAATTTACCCAGGACCTCTGACCAAAAGTTGGAACTCAGAATCGAACATACTAGTAGTTTAGAGAACAACCAATGGCATAAAATATAAATTTGTTTTTCGAAATTAAAATGTTTGAAAATATTTTATTCAAAATTATTTTTCAGTATTTGTCCTGATGCTTAACTGGCTGCGTATAAGAGATTTGGCGGCCCTTTGTTCAATTTTTATTTATATCTCCGTTGCAACAATAGAAATAGAGTAGTAGTGTAGAAATGTATAGATACCTTATCTTGGTATTAGAGCGAGTATTATATGTCTGTAATTTTGGTTTGCTCCATATGTACAGTACCGAGCAAAAAAAATGCAAACGAAGTAGTATAGTCTTGTCTTAAATAAGAACTCTGCCATTTTACATGGTAGAGCTTCTTAATTTTGCACAGACTTTTAAGACAGATTTTTCTTTTCTTATGCAGAGCCGATTTTTATCAAATCTAATTGCAAGAGAATTATTAAAAATGTTCATAAATATGAATTTGAAGGCGAGCAAAAAATATGCAAACACTTAAAAAAACTATAAAATTAACACATTTATTCACTTTTTTTTTAAATTATATTTTACACAACAAGTAGAATATCTTATTATTTTGTTGCGTATCCTTTATTTGCAATAACGGCGGAGATATTTGGGCCCATTTCGACCGTATTCTTGCCATCAGCTCAGTGCAATTCGATGGCCTTCGCTTCCTTATCTCCCGATCTACAAGATCCCATAAATGTTCAATGGGATTGAGGTCGGGAGATTGCGCTGGACACTCCAAAGCACGAACATTCTCCTCTTCCAGGAAGCTTCTAACCAACCTGCTGGTGTGTTTTGGGTCATTTTCCTGTTGGAATAAGCTGTTTCAGGCATATTCGACCGCAAATTGTGGAAGCATATGATTTTCGAGTATTTCCTGATACATCTGACCGCTTACCTGACACAATTGACCCACTCCTTGACGACAGAATGAAACTTCAAAAAGGTCTTATTCGAAATTTGATTTGATGAACAATTTAGATTGGTTATCCCACACCATTACTGATGCTCCCCCGTGTTTTATTGTCGTATGCATTTTTTTGCTCGTTTGAAATTTCTTATTTACAGACTTAATGTAAATTTCCAAATACTAGCAGAAGATCAACTACATTCTGCTGCTAGAAATCAATTGTGTATACAATGGAAACAAATATCTGAGAAGGACAAATAGATTGGTTCCCGTTATAAGAAGTAAAACAATGGTAATTGCCGATGATATGATCGTTTGCATTTTTTTGCTCGCTACTGTATAAAGCAAAACGTGAAAAATTGAATTTTTAACAACAATTTCATATTTTGTGAATCTAGTTTGACCGATAAACAATTGTAGAATACCACAGGTACAATCCGTCTGAAATGGATGGTATGATACCCAATCGTCTTTTCTATGCAGCCCTTATGAAATGGGCAAGGCATTTTTTGTCAAATTACAATGATATCTTAGAATGTTTGTTGATGCTTTATCCAAATTTTCGCAACTTACATGCAATCGTTAATTACTTTTACGAGCTCATGCACTTCACGAAGATAACCGCGTAACCGTTAATATTCGTACTAACTATTGGGTATAGATATTCAAGTACCAACCTGGGCGTTTAGAAATTCAATTGACTATAGCCTGCTGGAAATCGTACAAATGAACTATTTGCTGGGGAAATTTAAGAAAAAGGCTATTACTTAACTTCTAAACTTCTATTGGAACAGAAAAAAACTTTTACGAATGTCAGAAATAAAACAATTGCTACATTATTTTTTCTATTAGTAAAAGAGAATTTACAGGCGGTTTTAACATGAATTCGAACCTTTATGCTAGTGAATTGCATATTTTAATGACTCTAGGGTCAATGTTCGATTATGAAGCTGGTAATAGTGGAAATCTAACGGTTTATCAAGTTCATTAGATTTATGACATTTACGTTAAAACGTTTTTAGTTTTCCACACATTAGACTTCTTTGATAACAATATGTCATATTGAGGATAAAGGATAATAGTTCTGTTTTAAAATGACATTTAAATGTATACTCGAAAAACTTTTATGTATGTAACTAACTTAGGTACATGCGTGTACTTGAAATAGTTTACAGTATGATTCTATTAGAAGATTAAGAACTCGTATGTACGTATGTATGTTTGTTTTGAATGCAAAATAAAATAATTTTTTTCATTTTCTATGACAGAGAACTTTAGTATTCGATCAGCGTTTATAATAATATTTTCTTTCTTTGCAGTCTGTAAAGAAAACTGGACGAGGCTTAGTGGCACACGAAGCTCCTCTCACACAAGGTTTCGGAGCCGAGATATCTGCGTACATCCAAGAGACATGTTTTCTTCATTTGGAAGCACATATTCAAAGGGTTGCTGGGTGGGATACACCTTTTCCACATATTTTTGAAATGTTTTATTTACCTGATAAGCATAGGTGTTTAGCAGCTGTCAAGAGAACTTTAGACTATTAAATGTTGTCCACAGTGCGTAAACGTGGTATAATACATATTGTACTTGCATTTTTAATAAAAGTTATAAATATGAGGAGTAGAGCCAGCGCTACGAGGTGGTTACAGTGATTGAAAAGTCACTTCACCAAAGAGAATTCACCCTAGACGCGGCCTTTAACAAAGTAAATCTGACAGCGATCAGAACAGCACTAAACCATTCGCAGGTGAATCCCACCCTATCAGACTGGATTGGGACTATTCTCGCAAAATAAGAACCGAATTGGTTCTTGGTAGCCAAGAATATGCTGTGGCCTCGTGTGGAACTCCTCAAGGAGGAGTCATATCTCTTACGCTATGGAATTTAGTTATTACTACTTACTTAAGTCCTGTATCCCCTTGTGTGCATCGTGTGCGATTTCTGGAAATGTGTCTCAGTTCTCCCCAACTCTTTCCCAGTTGCCGTGCTTCCTTTAGTTATTAGTTATTAATGGATTCCTTTTCAGGTGAAACCATAGCGAGGTCAAGGTTGTCGCTTATGCTGATGATGTTTACGATGGACAGGAACATTTTTGCCCATGGTCTTTGTTATACTACAAACATTATTAAATGCCCTAAATAGATAGGCATTGATGAAGTCTAAATGGAATACCACTCCAAATATCAGACAAGGCTAGATATCTTGGGTGCATACTGGATCGCAAGCTGACTTGGAAGGACAATGTAATAGAACCCAAGAAGAAGGCTTTTTATGCTTGCGGCAGAACTTTTGGTAGTAAATGTGGCCGCCATCCACTGGATGAATACTCCCATGAACATCCTTACAAGAATCCAACGACTAGCGTGTATAGGGACTACTATAACAACCAGAACTATTCCCACTGCTACCCTTGACATCATGCTCTGGCTATGCATGCTGGATATTTTCACAAAGGAAATCGCGGCAAAAAGCGCCCTTAGTTTACGACAAACCGGCATGTAAAGAAGCTACCATACCGGACACATTACCATCACCAGGTTGTCTAGTGAGAACGCGTCCTCCGACTGCATCCCCTCCCCACTGAGATTTTCAACTCATCCTTGACTCCAAATCTCCCTCCAGAGAGAACTGGACGAATGAGAGGGTCATCAATCCTGCCTGTGTATCACTTTTTTTTTTTTTTTAAATTCATTTTTGTTTATTAATTTAGAAAAACTTAGATGCTAGACAAAAGTGCTTAAAACTAGTTTAACTAACTTAACTATGTTATGACAAACTTACTGGCCCTATGCGAGCGCTCTAAGCTAAACTTAATGCTTAACCTATGTCTTTCGACGTAACCTAGCTAAAACAATAAATTGTTTCTTATTTTATTTATTTATTTACTTAATTCTAATTTAACAAAGAAAATGATTTTTAAAAAAACTTTGTAGCTGAACAATTTTTTTGATTTTATATAAAATTTAATTCTACCTTGAAATAAATCTTGAACTACTTAACCTATTTAAGCTAAAAACGTAATTATATATGTTCTTTTGTTTTTTTGTAGCCAACTCCTGCTATTTTATTTTTTTTTTTTTTAGCTGCTATTTTTTTTTTAATTTTTTTTTTTGTATTTTTTTTGTAATATTTACAAAGCCGAGTGCTGTGTTTTCTACTTACTACCTTATATCTAGGACAATCACACCAATCACACCAATCACAACTTACACCTACGACTACCTTAGAACTATGTAAGCCGGCCAGGCTAGTTATAAAAAAAAAAATAAATAAAATGGCCAGCTTGCCCTACAAGGGCTAGCTAGGATTAGGAGTGATCGACGAGGGAGTTCCCTCTTCGTAAAGCCGCCAAAACTTTTGGTGCTGCCGTTCTACATCTTTCATATCTCGCCCCGATACCGACCTACTGAATCGGAGACGATCCTCAGTTGTCTGTGCTATGCCTCGGTCGTAGTTGAGTCGAATATCCATAGCTTTTCTGGCGACGTGGTAGATTAACGGCGTACCCGTTCTTTCTTGTACCAGACCTTGTCTGTGAAAATAGAGAAACGCCTCTGGTGGTACAAAGCCGTTAAGGCGCACTCTCTCGTGGTACCTATCATTGGGTTAGTAAGCCCCAAAGATCAGGCTATTGGTCGAGTTCATTGCTCTTGCAATATTACTGCGAATCAACTTCACCAGGAAATTGTCCACTCTGATCAGATTCGCCCTGTTATAGAGGACCTCATTGGAGTAGAATTTTTTTGTACTCGGACTCTGGTGTTCTGTATAAATGAAGGCAAGCCCGAAGACAAGCCCTCTCAAGCACCCGAATCCTTTCCATCAAGCTTGCTCCCACGTTGAACCACACCGGACTGCCATAGGCGAGCATTGGCCGTATGAGGGCCGTGTAGCAGATTACCTTCACCCTCGCATCGAGTTGGCTGCTATAAAACAGTCTCTTTGTGAGGGCAAAAGCAGCTCGGGCTCTGGCCAAAGCAGCATCTATATGTTTGTTAAAATATAGATACTGGTCTAGCCAGATCCCAAGGTACCTGACTACACTTCTACTCGCCAATGGGCGTCCGTTAGGTCCCACGATAGAGAACTTTCGCCAATTCTTTCTAGTGTCCCTTGAGGCCCCAGATAACGGCGTTCTGAACAGGATGGTTTCCGATTTCTGGAAGTTGATCTTTAACTTCCAGTCATCGCAATATCGCTGGATATTGTTCAACTCACGTTGCAAGAGAGTTGCAATGACCGCGACCTTAGGACCTGACCTGTACGCAATCAAGTCGTCTGCGTACGCAATAGCATGGTGAAGAGAAACTATCAAATCACTTGTGTAAATGTTGAACAGGATAGGAGTATTAACCGCACCCTGTTGCAGACCGTTTTTAATTTGAAACGTACCAGCAGAAGTCACGTTGCCATTTTTCACAACGAACTGTCTACTGGTGAGCATATTGCAGATAATGTACAGAACTGGTTTGCTGATACCCAGCCTGCTCAACTTGTAGAAGAGCCCCTCCAACCATACGGTTTCGAAGGCTTTCTCCAAGTCAACCAGGCAGGCACCCGTGCATTGATTCTTGCTTTTATTCCATTGGACGTCCGACACCAGTTTAGACGCGCCATGCCCCGCCTTAAAACCGAATTGGTTGTCCGGAATTATATTTTTGTCCTCAACCCACTTATTCAGGGCTCTATGAATAACTTATTCGAATACCTTGCTGATGTTCGGAAGGAAACTTATCGACCGGAGATTTGCCGGATTGGATGTATCTTTTCCCCTTTTGGGGCTGCACCACTGCTGTCTTCCAATGCGCCGGATAATGTGCATTATTCAGCGCATTGTTGAACAGGGTGGTGTATATGTCTACCGCTTCTAGAGGGAGATGTCTGAAACCAGTGATCTCAGATCGCCATTCCTGCATATCATTTCGAAGGCAGAAGTTGTGCACAAGGACGCGATTTTCCAGGTCATGGTTCGGGCGAACGCTATCATTAACCTTGTACACTTCCTGGAAAGTCGCTCCTACAGCCTCTACTTTCTCCTGCGGATCTTCTATCACAAAGAAGTCGTCATCCTCGACACCGTTATCTGGATCTATGCCTGCTGTTGTAAGTATTCGTTCGTTGTTCGTTGTTCGGGGTATCTTAAGACACGGAAGGTCGTTGATGTTCTTTCTCCGAAACACCTTATTGATCTGCGGGAACATGCTTGGATTATTGGCTCTTATGGCCGAAATCTTCCCGTTCCAATGCGCATTAACCGTCATTCTATAATTCTCTTTGATCAATTTTTGGAGATTTTTGATCAACGAGTTCAGTGTCTTAACCTCCGAGTTGTGTCTGTCAGCAAACTGCCTGTACAATGTTTTTAATCTTGACAGGAGTCTATTTTTCTGTCGGTGTAGTGCGTCGATTGTCGCGTTGCGGAATATGTCGATGTTGTCAGTATGTTGATACCGAGGTATCGTACTGTCCATCGTTCGTTTGATTGTCTCGTCCAATTGTTTCAGGTATCTGTCAATCTCCTCGTTTGACAGGTTCCTGTTGGACGGTGGGTAGAGCGAGTTCGAGGAGAGTGCTCTAGTCAGTACTCGGGAGAAGCGAGTCCAGCGCGTCCTACTGTAGTTGTAGGTGTGCGTTTGAACAAACTCTTCCAGTTCCGCAATCTCGTTGGGAATCGTTATTTCGGCATTAAGTCCGCAATGGTCACTGTCGTACACAAAAGTGTGCAAACAGTTCATCGTATGTCGGTCCGTATCGGTCAGTTGTAGTCGTACGTCGAACAGCATGGGATCCAGATAAGAGCCGCCTCTGGGAAAGGACGGAATATCCGATGCTTTCACATCGAGTCTAAACTCAACATTGTGCTGACCCCACCAATTAAATAGTAGGTACCCTCTAGGATTTGGTGTATTATTTCCCCAATCCCTATGCTTCGCGTTTAAATCTCCGGCCATGAGATAGTAATTCTCCTCCGACTCGAGCCTTAGGCATTGGAAAAGTGATTCGAGCTCTGAAATAAATAAAGAAGATTGAGTAGCTTCAGGTGCATAGACCGAGACCACGTACATCTTCTTTCCACTACGGAGAGAGATGCACACGATGCACGCTTCCAGCACCTGGAACCTTCGCACTTCACCACTGTACACTGTCTTGTAACGTAGCTCTTTACGTACGAAGATCGCGACACCACCTCCTTTTGTGGAGTTGGGCCGGTCTCTTCTTATTATATTATATTTATTGTTCCTTAATTTATGTCTCTGAGTTAGCTTGGTTTCGCTAATCAGAAGCAAATCAAGATTTTTATCGTCTAACAACTTAAAAAGTGAGCTCCTACGTTCTATCCTTATCAGTGAATTCACATTCACCGCAAGGATCTTTAAGGGAGTCTCCGCCGTGGTACCCATTACGACTGGAGGTGCGCTAGGCCCGGCAGAAGCGCGTAGATTTGGTCCACTCGCGTCGCCTGCTCTTGTATCTGACGTTGAAGTTGACCCATCTGCCCTTGAATTGAGAGCAAGATAGCCATCAGATCAGTTTGAGCCTCAGGTGCTTTAGGCACTGACGCCTTTGGAGCAGCCTTTGGCAGTTGTTTTTGCGTCTTGCCCTGACCCGACGTCTTTTGGGCGTAGGTCAACTGGGGTGTGACGGCTTGGGAAATTAGAGCGGGACTAGGTGGACGTTTCACCTCGATCTTCTGTTGACGAACCAGATTTACTTTTTTTATGAACTGGAACTTAGGGCAACCCCGATAGTTAGCGGTGTGCCCCGTGTTCCTGCATAGAGCACAGGAAAGTTGCTCCTTGTCTGCGGCCCTATCCTTACCCAGAGGGCAATCTTCTGCCTTGTGGTCTTTACTACACTTGACACATCGAGGCTGCATGTCGCAGTTCGACGCGGCGTGCCCGAACCTCCGGCAGCGAACGCATTGCAAGATGCTTTCGCTCCTTCTTAATTTATCCCACCGTACAACCTGGTGGTCGAGGACTTTAATGCTGGATCTTAGACCATCCAGTTTGTTGCTGGGAGACAGCTGAACAGGAAAGAACGGTAACTTCCAGTTCTCCCTCTTCGCCTTTGCCGTGATAAAAGGCTGGACCCCTACGAAATCGAGGCCATCGCACTTTTTATCTTTCAGCAACTTAAGGATCTCCTCCGGCTCGGTAGACGGTTCCAACCCCTTCAAAAGCACCGTTTGGAGCTTTTCCCCTTTCGGGGTGAAGGAGAAGAACTCCGTCGTGGAGTCCCTCAGCAAGTTTTTAATTTTGCGTAAATCTATTGCCTATGGCCGACTTATATAGATCCTTGGTCTCTTTAACCTCCAATTTGTAGGTGTTGATCGGTGGCACTCGTTGCTTTGTTGTCCTCTGTTGCTGTGTCTGCTGCTGCTGTTTCTGCTGCTGTTGTTGCTTTGGCTGCTGCGCCTTCTGCTGCTGTTGCTTTGGCAGCTGTTGCTTTTGCTGCTTAGCTTGTTGTGGGGTCTTTTGTTGTTGCTGCTTGGTTTGCTGCAGCTGTTGCCCTTGTTGTTGTTGTTGTTCTTTCAGCTGCTGGCGTTGCAGCTGTTCTTCGTGCTCTCTTTTTCTCCTGGCCATCTGTTTAGCTTTGATTTTATTGACCTTTTGCTGTAGCAATTGTATGCTACAGCAAAGGTTTTCCAGGGTCTCATCCTCATCATCTGATTCTGATGTTGTTAGTTTGGCGAAGGTATTATTTTCGCCCATGTACCGCCCTTCACCACCGTCGGAGACGTATGGGTAGCTTTCTTCATCGTCTGTAGATTCAAGCTGCTTTTGTGCTGTCGTTGGCGCCCCCCCCCCTTTCTTTCTGCAGGCAGCTTCACTGCAGAGCGTGTCAGAGACGGGCGCTTTACCAAATTGGGAGATGGCTTTAACATCCTCCTCCTCTTCACCGTACCTTCGGTTGCTACGACGGCTGAGTAGAGAGATGTGGATGCCGTATTATCTTCGGCTGATGTTGTTTGTTTGTCCTCATTTCCCGCTATCGGGATTGCGGACCGTTTGTTTGCGTCCATGACGCCACATACTCACTTCTGTTCTTTGCGAAAACTTTTTTGAGTTTATGTTTATTTATTATTAAATAAAAAAAGTACTTATATTGTCACTTGCCAGTATTGAACCAGCGTATGTTCGGTCACTGGTCACAAACACCTCCTCTGCGCCACTGGGGCTCTTACACTTGACTGTACTTTTCGCGAACTTAACAAAATCACTCGAACACTGCGAGAAGCCGAAACAGGTCTTGCCACGCTGATGGTCTGTGAACGACTGTGCCTGTGTATCACTCTTCACGGATGAATGTACAGACTCAGGAATCTTCTCAAAGGTACCACAGATGATTTTTTTTTTTTTTTTTTTATAAACTGCGCGCGCCAAAGCAGATATGAATACCTTTATACTGATTCAGGGCGCGGGCGTTGGGAAAAGGGGAGAGAGGAACAGAGGAGGTACTGGTGCAAGTTGGCTTTGAATGTTTCAAGGTTGAAGTGATGAGGAAATACAGAGCATGAGGCGTCGTCGACTCTTTCCACTATTTTATTGAAGACGTCCCAGTTGGTTCTCCTGGGATTCCTATATGGTTTATAAGAGTCACAGGAGGACCGAAGGACATATTCAATATCTTGTGATCAGAGAATGATTCCACCTCCAGAACTTTCCAATTCTCAATTAAGAGAGAACTCGAATAACTTGCTAGTGTTATATCTATTACTTCTTGCCTATTTCTAACTACGAAGGTAGGTTCACTACCCCTATTGACTATTATTAGGCTACTTTCAATAATAAACTCAAATAAGGACTCACGGCGGTGGTTGGTATCACTGCTGCCCCATTGTACATGGTGCGAGTTAGCGTCGCATCCCATGAGTAGGTCCCATCCTTCGTCTCTTGCCCTCTGCACAAGTTCGCGGGTTAATGAGGATGGTGGGAGGGTGATTACGTCGTAAGGCATGTAGATGGCTGATAAAATCAGTGGGGAAAGCCCCCTCCGCTCCAGCCTTATCACCGTGTGGTCCATGTCACTATAGTTAGACAGAAGAAATATGTTAATATGTCTCCTGGCTACTATACATGTTCTGTTCTTACTATCTGCGCTACATGGAGTCGCGCTATACGTGGCAAAGTCTTTATGCCCGAGTCCGCTGATCTTGCCACGGGAGATGAATGGCTCTTGCACTAAGGCAACATCTATGTTGTTGGTACCTAAGAAATAGATGAGGTTAGCGCTAGCTGCAATGCTATGGTGGAGGTTAATTTGTACAATCTTCGCTGCACCGTCGAAGAAAGGACGGACTTTGCAGCGAGTGATTCCGGTACGCACCTTGTTGCTGTACCTTCTGAGCATAGGCATGGATTTGTGGTTAAGAAGAACCACTATCTCCGTTCCATGCTCTGAGTGCTCGCCCATTTCTATTAAGGGTAATTAAGGGTAATTAAGGGTAAACTCGTTGTCACACCTTAATAGTTTGAACCCCTTGAAGGTGGTGAGCTGCTCGAAGAGAGGGGAGGATCCCTTGTTATTGACAATAGAGTCATTAACACCCTCCAAGATCCGCAGCTCCATCAGCCTCCATTGGTCCTTCGTTAGTCTTTTTTCGGGAGTGGGGTTGTCCACCAGCTTAGCTTTCTTGCTGCTTTCCCGACCGGTGGCAATATCGAATCCTCGTTTCAACCTCTTTTGGGGCGGCCTCTAGTGGCTTTAGTAGAGGTGGATGGCAAGAGGCTTTCCGCCCTCTTACCGAAGAGACCTTTGACCGCTCCCTTGGAGTTCCCTGCGCTAGGTACGTCCTCTGCGGCAGTGGAACTACACGCGGTCGGTTTGGGTTTAGGCTGTGAACCTGGAAACCTGTCTGGAATCGTCCGCGATTGAGGCGGACTGCAAGAGGCATTCCTTCCTTACCATGGTTCGATTTCTACCTTGTCCTCTTGCTGAACCTAGTATTATTAGCATACAAAATGATATCATCAGCGAATGCTATAGAATTATCCACATTCCTGATCATTTCAGAAACATATATGTTAAAGAATATTGGTGCCGTGACTGTACCTTGCGGCAGACCATTAGTGATATTAAATACTCTTGTTGTCGTGTATGTATTGCCTATCTGTTAGAACAAATTTCTTCTCACGTACCATTGATATTATCACCTTTGTGAGGTGATGTGGAAAATTATATCTGATAAGTTTATAAATTAACCCGTCAATCCAAAACGTGTCGAAGGCTTTTTCGATATCCACTAGGCAGGCAGCTGTACATCTTTTGGCGTTTAGGTTCCAGTTGACATCGGAAACCAATTTGGTAACAGCATGCACTGAAGAGTGTTTTTTTTTAATCCAAATTGATTCCTCGGTTGTTAGTTGTTTGTGTGTTGTAAAGTTAGTTCGTCTGCTTTAACTTCATCAGAAAAATGGAACAAAGTGTTTAAAGTTATGTTTCATTTCAGATTTTCATTTTTGGAATCTTAATAGTGGCTTGAAGATCTGGTTAATTTGAGGAAACATATTCCTAGAATCATTCTTCATTATTTTTCAACGCGTTGCTTCCAGTAGTCATTGACCGAATTCCGAAACTTCTGTTTTATGACAGACTTCACATTTCTTAATAAAGATTTTAGCCTTATCATTTCCGAATTATTCGATTCATTCGTAAACTGACGGCGTATACGATTTATCTGCGTAAGTAAAAAGCTTTTGTGAGTTTGTAGTGTTCGTATTTCTCGATTTACATTCAATACTATTTTTACTTGCACCTATACCTATAGGGCAAGTATTGTATTCGTGCAAAATTTGGAACTCGAGATTTTAATCAAACTTGACATTACTATAATGGAGAAGTCCAAAAAAGTAGGTCCGCCAATGCCGTCTGTCTGTCTGTCTGTCTGTCTGTCTGTATATTCGACTGCAGCCTAAACGGCTGGACGGATTTGCTTCAAACTTCATATATAGGGTCTGTGGGATATTCCCTAGAGGCGAAATTTGAATTTTCATTCTAACCTCAAAATTAAGGGTAGTTTACTTAAGGCCGATTTCAGTTAAAATGGATTTTCTCGAAAACGGCTCTAACGATTTCGATAAAAAAAAAGCACCTTCAATGTCCAGGAATGCGGCGAGAGTGAATTCCTTGTCTTTTAAGGACTTCTCGATAGAGACGACAACGCAGTGTAGCGCCGTTTCCACACTTTTTCCTTTGGTATAAGCGTGTTGGGCTGTGGACATGACCTCGGGACGAAGTCTGCTGCGAATGTAGATATCGGCTAACCTTTCTAATGTTTTCAGAATGAAGGAGGTTAGGCTAATAGGCCTGAATTCTTTGGCGGTGGTGTGGCTTGGCTTTCCAGCCTTGGGAATGAACACTACCTTGACTTCTCTCCATGTTCTAGGTATATGTCTGTGTTTGAGACTACTGATAAATAGTTCTCTGAGTACCGGAATAACCGTACTTGAGGTGCTCTGAAGCATGATCGGTATGATTCCGTCTAGCCCTGGTGATTTATAAGGTGAGAACGAGCCTATTGCCCATTCGATTCTCTCCTCTGAGATCAATTCAGCTGGTAACTCATATTCGGTGTTAATATTTCTTACTGAGCTATCGACAGGTTGAGTTGCACTCCCAGGGAAATGGGTGCTAATAAGCAATTTAAGTGACTCAGAACAAGATTCAGTCCAATTACCGTCGGGATCCTTAAGTGATCCAATAGTCACAGATTGTCTTGAGAGGATCTTTCGAAGTCTCGCAGATTCTGTAGTTCCGTTAATGTCATTACAGAAACTCTGCCAAGACCGACTCTTTGCTGTTTGCGTCTCGCTTTTGAACCTTCTCTGACTGTCTTTATATCGACCCCAGTCCGCATCTGAGTTTGTTCTTTTGGCAGCATTGAGGAGACTCCTAGTGGCTCTCCTGATGTCTGCCAGCTCTGTGTTCCACCATGGAGGTGATTTCTTACACTTCCCTTTGGTTATCGGACAAGCTATATTAAAAGCCTCTTTGAAGACATTAGCGACTTCCACGGCTTTCTCATCTATGTCGGAAGGACACTGCAAGTTACATTCTTGAAGGCGTCGTCGACTCTTTCCACTATTTTATTGAAGACGTCCCAGTTGGTTCTCCTGGGATTCCTATATGGTTTATAAGAGTCACAGGAGGACCGAAGGACATATTCAATATCTTGTGATCAGAGAATGATTCCACCTCCAGAACTTTCCAATTCTCAATAAATAGAGAACTTGAATAACTTGCTAGTGTTATATCTATTACTTCTTGCCTATTTCTAACTACGAAGGTAGGTTCACTACCCCTATTGACTATTATTAGGCTACTTTCAATAATAAACTCAAATAAGGACTCACGGCGGTGGTTGGTATCACTGCTGCCCCATTGTACATGGTGCGAGTTAGCGTCGCATCCCATGAGTAGGTCCCATCCTTCGTCTCTTGCCCTCTGCACAAGTTCGCGGGTTAATGAGGATGGTGGGAGGGTGATTACGTCGTAAGGCATGTAGATGGCTGATAAAATCAGTGGGGAAAGCCCTCTCCGCTCCAGCCTTATCACCGTGTGGTCCATGTCACTATAGTTAAACAGAAGAAATATGTTAATATGTCTCCTGGCTACTATACATGTTCTGTTCTTACTATCTGCGCTACATGGAGTCGCGCTATACGTGGCAAAGTCTTTATGCCCGAGCCCGCTGATCTTGCCACGGGAGATGAATGGCTCTTGCACTAAGGCAACATCTATGTTGTTGGTACCTAAGAAATAGATGAGGTTAGCGCTAGCTGCAATGCTATGGTGGAGGTGAATTTGTACAATCTTCGCTGCACCGTCGAAGAAAGGACGGACTTTGCAGCGAGTGATTCCGGTACGCACCTTGTTGCTGTACCTTCTGAGCATAGGCATGGATTTGTGGTTAAGAAGAACCACTATCTCCGTTCCATGCTCTGAGTGCTCGCCCATTTCTATTAGTTCACAGTTATCGCTATAAAGCTCTGGATTGAGGTGACGGAGATTTCTCTCAATCCTTTCTCTGGGTATATAAGGACCAGGGATCAAAATGCGCCCCTTCGGTCTGGTGTACTCAAGCAGGTCCTTCTTTTCGACTAGTCGAATGTCGGCGTTTGCCCATGGAGCCTGCGTACTAGACACGAAGGATTTGAGCCAATTAAGGGTAAACTCGTTGTCACACCTTAATAGTTTGAACCCCTTGAAGGTGGTGAGCTGCTCGAAGAGAGGGGAGGATCCCTTGTTATTGACAATAGAGTCATTAACACCCTCCAAGATCCGCAGCTCCATCAGCCTCCATTGGTCCTTCGTTAGTCTTTTTTCGGGAGTGGGGTTGTCCACCAGCTTAGCTTTCTTGCTGCTTTCCCGACCGGTGGCAATATCGAATCCTCGTTTCAACCTCTTTTGGGGCGGCCTCTAGTGGCTTTAGTAGAGGTGGATGGCAAGAGGCTTTCCGCCCTCTTACCGAAGAGACCTTTGACCGCTCCCTTGGAGTTCCCTGCGCTAGGTACGTCCTCTGCGGCAGTGGAACTACACGCGGTCGGTTTGGGTTTAGGCTGTGAACCTTTGCCAAGTTCGATCGCGCGAGGTCTGGAATCGTCCGCGATTGAGGCGGACTGCAAGAGGCATTCCTTCCTTACCATGGTTCGATTTCTACCTTGTCCTCTTGCTGAACCTAGTATTATTAGCATACAAAATGATATCATCAGCGAATGCTATAGAATTATCCACATTCCTGATCATTTCAGAAACATATATGTTAAAGAATATTGGTGCCGTGACTGTACCTTGCGGCAGACCATTAGTGATATTAAATACTCTTGTTGTCGTGTATGTATTGCCTATCTGTTAGAACAAATTTCTTCTCACGTACCATTGATATTATCACCTTTGTGAGGTGATGTGGAAAATTATATCTGATAAGTTTATAAATTAACCCGTCAATCCAAAACGTGTCGAAGGCTTTTTCGATATCCACTAGGCAGGCAGCTGTACATCTTTTGGCGTTTAGGTTCCAGTTGACATCGGAAACCAATTTGGTAACAGCATGCACTGAAGAGTGTTTTTTTTTAATCCAAATTGATTCCTCGGTTGTTAGTTGTTTGTGTGTTGTAAAGTTAGTTCGTCTGCTTTAACTTCATCAGAAAAATGGAACAAAGTGTTTAAAGTTATGTTTCATTTCAGATTTTCATTTTTGGAATCTTAATAGTGGCTTGAAGATCTGGTTAATTTGAGGAAACATATTCCTAGAATCATTCTTCATTATTTTTCAACGCGTTGCTTCCAGTAGTCATTGACCGAATTCCGAAACTTCTGTTTTATGACAGACTTCACATTTCTTAATAAAGATTTTAGCCTTATCATTTCCGAATTATTCGATTCATTCGTAAACTGACGGCGTATACGATTTATCTGCGTAAGTAAAAAGCTTTTGTGAGTTTGTAGTGTTCGTATTTCTCGATTTACATTCAATACTATTTTTACTTGCACCTATACCTATAGGGCAAGTATTGTATTCGTGCAAAATTTGGAACTCGAGATTTTAATCAAACTTGACATTACTATAATGGAGGAGTCCAAAAAAGTAGGTCCGCCAATGCCGTCTGTCTGTCTGTCTGTCTGTCTGTCTGTATATTCGACTGCAGCCTAAACGGCTGGACGGATTTGCTTCAAACTTCATATATAGGGTCTGTGGGATATTCCCTAGAGGCGAAATTTGAATTTTCATTCTAACCTCAAAATTAAGGGTAGTTTACTTAAGGCCGATTTCAGTTAAAATGGATTTTCTCGAAAACGGCTCTAACGATTTCGATAAAATTTGATACGTGGGTTAGTTTGGGCATATGCTATGAGGTGGCATACCACGTTTTTCACGAAAAACTCGAATAACTGTAATATTGAAAATCAGCTGTTTCTCGGGTATTTGTTCGGCGATTGGGCTAAAAATTATTATTTGTAGGTTATAAGACAAGTGCAAAATAATGGCGTACCAAATTTTTGAATGCCACGCCCACTTTTATAAAACTTATTTGTTTTCAAAATTTTTACTAGAAATTGAGAAAAAATAATTTAAGCAAAGTAATAGGCCTTAAAATTCTCTATAATTCACTTAAACACTCTACCTGGCCACGCCCACTTTTTATGGGCACTTTTATAAAAAGAAAACATTAAGTAAACTCCTACAATGTTATGACTATTATTCCATCGAAACGCGGAATGCCACGCCTACTTTACTGGGAAGAGCAAGACTTGGACTTTAATCCTGATAGAATTATACACTTATAGCATTACGGTGCAAGTACGTACGACCCAGTCGTGCACTTTATTCTTTTTTAATATTGTCGATCATACTAGTTAATTTTTTGTTTGGTTTTTCAATATTTAGATGTTCTTCTGCATTTGCCATGGTTTAATCATCATCAAGATTTAATCTGGATCCACTCTCATTGTCACTTTCTAATTTTTTTTTATTTTTCCAGTAGAAATAGGACTTCTTCAAAGTATTTTTAAGCAAGTCTCATTGCTTCGTTTATGTTTGTACACTTAATGTTTGATAGAGACATTTTTTCACAAGGAGCAACTCTCGTGTGCTCTATGCAGGAACACGGGGCACACCGCTTACTATCGGGGTTGCCCTAAGTTCCAATTCATAAAAAAAGTAAATCTGGTTCGTCAGCAGAAGCTCGAGGTGAAAAGTCCACCTGGTCAAACTGATCTGATGGCTACCTCGCTCTCAATTCAAGGGCAGATGGGTCAACTTCAACGTCAGATACAAGAGCAGGCGACGCGGGTGGAACAAATCTACGCGATTCTGCCGGGTCTAGCGCACCTCCAGTCGTAATGGGTACCACGGCGGAGACTCCCTTAAAAATCCTTGCGGTGAATGTGAATTCACTGATAAGGATAGAACGTCGAAACTCACTTTTTAAGTTGTTAGACGATAAAAATCCTGATTTGCTTCTGATTAGCGAAACTAAGCTAACTCAGAGACATAAATTAAGGAACAATAAATATAATATAATAAGAAGAGACCGGCCCAACTCCACCCAAGGAGGTGGTGTCGCGATCTTCGTACGTAAAGAGCTACGTTACAAGACAGTGTACAGTGGTGAAGTGCGAAGGTTCCAGGTGCTGGAAGCGTGCATCGTGTGCATCTCTCTCCGTAGTGGAAAGAAGATGTACGTGGTCTCGGTCTAGTCGTGCACTTTATTTTTTTCATCTTTGGTACTGCCGACTCTATAGTGCCTAGCACCACCGCATTTATATTTTCAATATAAATATTACATTCCTCGTTTGTAAGGTTAATGTTGTTAGGAGTATCGGAAGAAAGGCGATGATATCTAAATTTCCTGGTGGCGCAGCGAGAAAATTTACGCCAATCAGATTTCATGAAATCTAATTTACGGACTTCGTGCTCCATTACAAAGTTTAGCACAAAATCGGCAGTAAAAGATGTGGCCATTACTATGGCATTGTGATCGCTATCATAAGGTAATAGCGGGATTTTGTTATCGTGAACTGTTTGTATTTGCAACCGCGCAAAGATCAAGATATGAATTTCCAGAAGCATAACTTGGTGCAACTGAGCTATATAAATTAAATTTACATCCGATTTGGTTTTCATAAACGAAACGCTTCAGAAATCTGCCTCTTCTATTAGCAGTTGAGTTCATCCAATCCGGATGTTTAGCGTTCAGATCTCACGCTAAGACGAAATAGTTATTTAAACTATCTAGCTTTAGTATTTCAAATAATTTTTTCAATTCGATGTTAAATTGTCTTTTAAAGGCAGTGAGATAATTTTTGTCTCTAGACAAGTAAAGTTTTTATTATCATCTTGTTAAACTATTGAGTGTTTTAATGGTTTGCCGCCACTTCGAATTGAGTTTATTCTGTTAGTACGTATCAAATTATAGTGTTTGAACTCTACTCTGTCGTTAAGTTTTGTTTGATTAAAAAAAAGAAAGTCAGGTCTATGATCTGCCGTAAAGCGCAATAAGTCACCTCGTCTAGCATTAGTAATTATGGAATTGACATCTTGAAAGCAGCTATCTTCAGTTCTGCGCCATGGAATCTAGACATTTTGTGCGATTAAATATGTCTAAAAGAGGGTTCAACTCTTTAACGTCAGTAGTCAAGTTATTAACTTGCTTTTGTAGATTTTGATTAGACGAGTCTGTTTCTGTATATAGACCACTCACATTTCGAATTATATTGGCATAAGAAACGCCCTTTTTGAAAATATTTTCAACCATGTTTTGTTTTTGGGTCGAACTTTTTCGAGCCTGTTTTTTGGTTTGCTCAAGTCTAGATATGAACCCTTTATAAATTTCGCAACCTCTAAAGATGCGGGGTGGCCAAGTTTTTTGCACAGAACACAGTGCAGTCTGTCAGTCTGTCAGTCTGTCAGTCTGTCAGTCTGTCAGTCTGTCAGTCTGTCAGTCTGTCAGTCTGTCAGTCTGTCAGTCTGTCAGTCTGTCTGTCTGTCAGTCTGTCTGTATGTCTGTCTGTCTGTCTGTCAGTCTGTCTGTCTGTCTGTCTGTCTGTCTGTCTGTATATTCGACTACAGCCTAAACGGCTGAACGGATTTACTTCAAACTTCATATATAGGGTCTGTGGGATATTCTCTAGAGGCGAAATTTGAATTTTCATTCTAACGTCAAAATTAAGGGTAGTTTACTTAAGGCCGATTTCAGTTAAAATGGATTTTCTCGAAAACGATTTCGATAAAATTTGATGTGTGAGTTAGTTTGGGTACATGCTATGAGGTGGCATACCACGTTTTTCACGAAAAACTCGAATAACTGTAATATTGAAAATCAGCTGTTTCTCGGGTATTTGTTCGGCGATTGGGCTAAAAATTATTATTTGTAGGTTATAAGACAAGTGCAAAATAATGGCGTACCAAATTTTTGAATGCCACGCCCACTTTTATAAAACTTATTTGTTTTCAAAATTTTTACTAGAAATTGAGAAAAAATAATTTAAGCAAAGTAGTAGGCCTTAAAATTCTCTATAATTCACTTAAACACTCTACCTGGCCACGCCCACTTTTTATGGGCACTTTTATAAAAAGAAAACATTAAGTAAACTCCTACAATGTTATGACTATTATTCCATCGAAACGCGGAATGCCACGCCTACTTTACTGGGAAGAGCAAGACTTGGACTTTAATCCTGATAGAATTATACACTTATAGCATTACGGTGCAAGTACGTACGACCCAGTCGTGCACTTTATTCTTTTTTAATATTGTCGATCATACTAGTTAATTTTTTGTTTGGTTTTTCAATATTTAGATGTTCTTCTGCATTTGCCATGGTTTAATCATCATCAAGATTTAATCTGGATCCACTCTCATTGTCACTTTCTAATTTTTTTTTATTTTTCCAGTAGAAATAGGACTTCTTCAAAGTATTTTTAAGCAAGTCTCATTGCTTCGTTTATGTTTGTACACTTAATGTTTGATAGAGACATTTTTTCACAAGGAGCAACTCTCGTGTGCTCTATGCAGGAACACGGGGCACACCGCTTACTATCGGGGTTGCCCTAAGTTCCAATTCATAAAAAAAGTAAATCTGGTTCGTCAGCAGAAGCTCGAGGTGAAAAGTCCACCTGGTCAAACTGATCTGATGGCTACCTCGCTCTCAATTCAAGGGCAGATGGGTCAACTTCAACGTCAGATACAAGAGCAGGCGACGCGGGTGGAACAAATCTACGCGATTCTGCCGGGTCTAGCGCACCTCCAGTCGTAATGGGTACCACGGCGGAGACTCCCTTAAAAATCCTTGCGGTGAATGTGAATTCACTGATAAGGATAGAACGTCGAAACTCACTTTTTAAGTTGTTAGACGATAAAAATCCTGATTTGCTTCTGATTAGCGAAACTAAGCTAACTCAGAGACATAAATTAAGGAACAATAAATATAATATAATAAGAAGAGACCGGCCCAACTCCACCCAAGGAGGTGGTGTCGCGATCTTCGTACGTAAAGAGCTACGTTACAAGACAGTGTACAGTGGTGAAGTGCGAAGGTTCCAGGTGCTGGAAGCGTGCATCGTGTGCATCTCTCTCCGTAGTGGAAAGAAGATGTACGTGGTCTCGGTCTAGTCGTGCACTTTATTTTTTTCATCTTTGGTACTGCCGACTCTATAGTGCCTAGCACCACCGCATTTATATTTTCAATATAAATATTACATTCCTCGTTTGTAAGGTTAATGTTGTTAGGAGTATCGGAAGAAAGGCGATGATATCTAAATTTCCTGGTGGCGCAGCGAGAAAATTTACGCCAATCAGATTTCATGAAATCTAATTTACGGACTTCGTGCTCCATTACAAAGTTTAGCACAAAATCGGCAGTAAAAGATGTGGCCATTACTATGGCATTGTGATCGCTATCATAAGGTAATAGCGGGATTTTGTTATCGTGAACTGTTTGTATTTGCAACCGCGCAAAGATCAAGATATGAATTTCCAGAAGCATAACTTGGTGCAACTGAGCTATATAAATTAAATTTACATCCGATTTGGTTTTCATAAACGAAACGCTTCAGAAATCTGCCTCTTCTATTAGCAGTTGAGTTCATCCAATCCGGATGTTTAGCGTTCAGATCTCACGCTAAGACGAAATAGTTATTTAAACTATCTAGCTTTAGTATTTCAAATAATTTTTTCAATTCGATGTTAAATTGTCTTTTAAAGGCAGTGAGATAATTTTTGTCTCTAGACAAGTAAAGTTTTTATTATCATCTTGTTAAACTATTGAGTGTTTTAATGGTTTGCCGCCACTTCGAATTGAGTTTATTCTGTTAGTACGTATCAAATTATAGTGTTTGAACTCTACTCTGTCGTTAAGTTTTGTTTGATTAAAAAAAAGAAAGTCAGGTCTATGATCTGCCGTAAAGCGCAATAAGTCACCTCGTCTAGCATTAGTAATTATGGAATTGACATCTTGAAAGCAGCTATCTTCAGTTCTGCGCCATGGAATCTAGACATTTTGTGCGATTAAATATGTCTAAAAGAGGGTTCAACTCTTTAACGTCAGTAGTCAAGTTATTAACTTGCTTTTGTAGATTTTGATTAGACGAGTCTGTTTCTGTATATAGACCACTCACATTTCGAATTATATTGGCATAAGAAACGCCCTTTTTGAAAATATTTTCAACCATGTTTTGTTTTTGGGTCGAACTTTTTCGAGCCTGTTTTTTGGTTTGCTCAAGTCTAGATATGAACCCTTTATAAATTTCGCAACCTCTAAAGATGCGGGGTGGCCAAGTTTTTTGCACAGAACACAGTGCAGTCTGTCAGTCTGTCAGTCTGTCAGTCTGTCAGTCTGTCAGTCTGTCAGTCTGTCAGTCTGTCTGTCTGTCAGTCTGTCAGTCTGTCAGTCTGTCTGTCTGTCAGTCTGTCTGTATGTCTGTCTGTCTGTCTGTCAGTCTGTCTGTCTGTCTGTCTGTCTGTCTGTATATTCGACTACAGCCTAAACGGCTGAACGGATTTACTTCAAACTTCATATATAGGGTCTGTGGGATATTCTCTAGAGGCGAAATTTGAATTTTCATTCTAACGTCAAAATTAAGGGTAGTTTACTTAAGGCCGATTTCAGTTAAAATGGATTTTCTCGAAAACGATTTCGATAAAATTTGATGTGTGAGTTAGTTTGGGTACATGCTATGAGGTGGCATACCACGTTTTTCACGAAAAATTCGAATAACGGTATTATTGAAAATCAGCTGTTTCTCGGGTATTTGTTCGGCGATTGGGCTAAAAATTATTATTTGTAGGTTATAAGACAAGTGCAAAATAATGGCGTACCAAATTTTTGAATGCCACGCCCACTTTTATAAAACTTATTTGTTTTCAAAATTTTTACTAGAAATTGAGAAAAAATAATTTAAGCAAAGTAATAGGCCTTAAAATTCTCTATAATTCACTTAAACAACCTATCTGGCCACGCCCACTTTTTATGGGCACTTTTATAAAAAGAAAACATTAAGTAAACTCCTACAATGTTATGACTATTATTCCATCGAAACGAGGAATGCCACGCCTACTTTACTGGGAAGAGCAAGACTTGGACTTTAATCCTGATAGAATTATACACTTATAGCATTCCGGTGCAAGTACGTACGACCCAGTCGTGCACTTTATTCTTTTTTAATATTGTCGATCATACTAGTTAATTTTTTGTTTGGTTTTTCAATATTTAGATGTTCTTCTGCATTTGCCATGGTTTAATCATCATCAAGATTTAATCTGGATCCACTCTCAATGGCACTTTCTAATTTTTTTTTTTTTTTCCAGTAGAAATAGGACTTCTTCAAAGTATTTTTAAGCAAGTCTCATTGCTTCGTTTATGTTTGTACACTTAATGTTTGATAGAGACATTTTTTCACAAGGAGCAACTCTCGTGTGCTCTATGCAGGAACACGGGGCACACCGCTAACTATCGGGGTTGCCCTAAGTTCCAATTCATAAAAAAAGTAAATCTGGTTCGTCAGCAGAAGATCGAGGTGAAAAGTCCACCTGGTAAAACTGATCTGATGGCTACCTCGCTCTCAATTCAAGGGCAGATGGGTCAACTTCAACGTCAGATACAAGAGCAGGCGACGCAGGTGGAACAAATCTACGCGCTTCTGCCGGGTCTAGCGCACCTCCAGTCGTAATGGGTACCACGGCGGAGACTCCCTTAAAAATCCTTGCGGTGAATGTGAATTCACTGATAAGGATAGAACGTAGAAACTCACTTTTTAAGTTGTTAGACGATAAAAATACTGATTTGCTTCTGATTAGCGAAACTAAGCTAACTCAGAGACATAAATTAAGGAACAATAAATATAATATAATAAGAAGAGACCGGCCCAACTCCACCCAAGGAGGTGGTGTCGCGATCTTCGTACGTAAAGAGCTACGTTACAAAACAGTGTACAGTGGTGAAGTGCGAAGGTTCCAGGTGCTGGAAGCGTGCATCGTGTGCATCTCTCTCCGTAGTGGAAAGAAGATGTACGTGGTCTCGGTCTATGCACCTGAAGCTACTCAATCTTCTTTATTTATTTCAGAGCTCGAATCACTTTTCCGATGCCTAAGGCTGGAGTCGGAGGAGAATTACTATCTCATGGCCGGAGATTTAAACGCAAAGAATAGGGATTGGGGAAATAATACACCAAATCCTAGAGGGAAACTACTATTTAATTGGTGGGGTCAGCACAATGTCGAGTTTAGACTCGAGGTGAAAGCATCGGATATTCCGTCCTTTCCCAGAGGCGGCTCTTATCTGGATCCCATGCTGTTCGACGTACGACTACAACTGACCGACACGGACCGACATACGATGAACTGTTTGCACACTTTTGTGTACGACAGTGACCATTGCGGACTTAGTGCCGAAATAACGATTCCCAACGAGATTGCGGAACTGGAAGAGTTTGTTCAAACGGACACCTACAAATACAGTAGGACGCGCTGGACTCGCTTCTCCCGAGTACTGACTAGAGCACTCTCCTCGAACTCGCTCTACCCACCGTCCAACAGGAACCTGTCAAACGAGGAGATTGACAGATACCTGAAACAATTGGACGAGACAATCAAACGAACGATGGACAGTATGATACCTCGGTATCAACATACTGACAACGTCGACATATTCCGCAACGCGATAATCGACGCACTACACCGACAGAAAAGTAGACTCCTGTCAAGATTAAAAACCTTGTACAGGCAGTTTGCTGACAGACACAACTCGGAGGTTAGGACACTGAAGTCGTTGATCAAAAATCTCCAAAAATTAATCAAAGAAAATAATAGAGTGACGGTTAATGCGCATTGGAACGGGAAGATTTCGGCCATAAGAGCCAATAGTCCAAGCATGTTCCCGCAGATCAATAAGGTGTTTCGGAGAAAGAACATCAACGACCTTCCGTGTCTTAAGATACCCCGAACAACGAACAACGAACGAATACTTACAACAGCAGGCATAGATCCAGATAACGGTGTCGAGGATGACGACTTCTTTGTGATAGAAGATCCGCAGGAGAAAGTAGAGGCTATAGGAGTGACTTTCCAGGAAGTGTACAAGGTTAATGATAGCGTTCACTCGAACCATGACCTGGAAAATCGTATCCTTGTGCACGACTTCTACCTTCGAAATGATATGCAAGAATGGCGATCTGAGAACACTGGTTTCACCGTGTTCAATGAAGGGAACATGGCAAACAATGCCATCGCCAATGACAGGGTTCACCCCCCGTTCATATCGAAGGTAGAACTTCAAGCAATCTTCGTCTCACTGAGGAGTAAGAAATCCGTGGGAATCGACGGACATTGTGCTCAGACACCTCCCTCTAGAAGCGGTAGACATATACACTAACTTGTTCAACAATGCGCTGAATAATGCACATTATCCGGGGCATTGGAAGACAGCAGTGGTGCAGCCCCAAAAGGGGAAAAGATACATCCAATCCGGCAAATCTCCGGTCGATAAGTTTCCTTCCGAACATCAGCAAGGTATTCGAATAAGTTATTCATAGAGCCCTGAATAAGTGGGTTGAGGACAAAAATATAATTCCGGACAACCAATTCGGTTTTAAAGCGGGGCATGATACCCTACATGCCGCATCTAAACTGGTTTTTCGGACGTCCAATGGAATAAGAGCAAGAATCAATGCACGGGTGCCTGCCTGGTTGACTTGGAGGAAAGCCGTCGATACCGTATGGTTGGAGGAGCTATTCTACAAGTTGCGCAGGCTGGGTATCAGCAAACCACTTCTGTACATTATATGTAATATGCTCACCAGTAGACAGTTCGTTGTGAAAAATGGCAGCGTGACTTTTGCTGGTATGTTTCAAATTAAAAACGGTCTGCAACAGGGTGCGGTTAATTCGCCTATCCTGTTAAACATTTACACAAGTGATTTGATAGGTTCTCTTCACCATGCTATTGCGTACGCAGACGACTTGAATGCGTACAGGTCAGGTCCTAAGGTCGAGGTCATTGCAACTCTCTTGCAATGTGACTTCGACAAACTTCCAGAAATCGGAAAACAGGATTCGGGTGTTTGAGAGGGCTTGTCTTCGGGATTGCCTTCATTTATACAGAACACCAGAGTCCGAGTACAAAAAATTCTACTCCAATGAGGTCCTTTATAACAGGGTGAATCTGATCAGAAAGGAGAACGCGGTCATATTGCAAGAGCAATGAACTCGACCAATAGCCTGATCTTTGGGGCTTACTACCCCAATGATAGGTACCACGAGAGAGTGCACCTTAACGGCTTTGTACCCCAGAGGCGTTCCTCTATTTCGATAGACAAGGTCTGATACAAGAAAGAACGAGTACGCCGTTAATCTACCACGTCGCCAGAAAAGCTGTGGATAGGCTACTCAACTACGACCGAGACGTAGCACAGACAACTGAGGATCGTCTCCGATTCAGTAGGTCGGTATCGGGGCGAGATGTTAATGATGTGAAACGGCAGCACCAAAAGTTTTGGTGGCTTTACGAAGAGGGAATTCCTCGTCGATCCTTCTTAATCCTGGCTAGCCCTTGTAGAGCAAGCTGGCCACTCAAAAAAAAAAAAAAAATTAAAAATCCAAAAAAAAAGAACGTATATAATTACGTTTTTAGCTTACGTAGGTTAAGTAGATTTAAATTTATTTTAAGGTAAACTTAAGTTTTATATTTGAAACAAAAAAAAATTGTTCAGCTACAAAGTTTTTCGAAAAAATCATTTGCTTTGTTTACATTAGAATTAAGTAGATAAATAAATACAATAAGAAACAATTAATTGTTTTAGCTAGGTGACGTCTAAAGACATAGATTAAGCATTAAGTTAAGCTTAGAGCGCCCGCATAGAGCCAGTAAGTTAGACATAACATAGTTAAATTTGTTAAGCTAGTTTTAAGCACTTTTGTCTAGCATGTAAGATTTTCTGAATTAAAAAACAAAAATGAATTTAAAACAAAAAAAAAAAGAGATATTTTTGCAATGTCCCCCGCAATTGCGGAGGACTGCATTGCTACCGTTATATTTTTATCAATTTCATTTTTTTTTGCTTTACGTTCCAGTTAGTTCCAATTTTGTTTCTGTTCTTGATTGTATTTGTATCAAGTATATATTTTTTACGATTTCAAATCCTTTTTTTTTCACACAAAAAAAATTGACTCAAAATTCTAGAAATCTTCTATTTATTTATTGTATTGAATTCGTAACTGTGATCATATATTAGGCGTTTTTCTTTTTTAGTTCGGAGCGGAGCCTGTCAAAAAATATGTTCGTGTTTCTTTTTCAGCTCCGAGTGCTCAGAGCGCTCTACGCGTGTTCCTTTGATAGGAGAAAAAAAAAATCAAAAAACAAAAGCAAAAACAATTCAAATTGCTCGCAATGTCTTGTTGTTGATTAAATTCGTGTTTTATTTGTGTATTAATATTATCTTTGTGTTTTAAAAGCTCAAAGGCTTGCATTTTCAATTGTTTTCGTGTTATGTGCTTAATCGTGTTCTTAAATAAATCAGAGCGCGCTCAATGCGTTCAGGCTCTGTTCAGAGCTCTGCTTCGAACTAAAAAAGAAAAAGTCCAATTGTCGACATTTTTTCACTGAAGTTCTAGTGACACAATGTAAACAAAGACAATTGGCCACTGCGGGTGTGTTTGAAAGTTCAGTGGGGAGTTTAGGATGTTAAAAGCATAAAACAACATTTTTTTTTATATAAATGAAATGTGTTTTTTTTATATTGTAGGAGGTCAGGGAATAGCGTATGAAAAGAAAACGATGATGCTTCGAACTGAACTTTATTTCAAATTTTCGACTACAATTCGGCCATTCCTGACTTTAAATCGACTCGATTTACACGGATATCAGTTATTTGATATTTTCAACACAAAATGACTTTCAACTAAAATATAATAATCGAATGAGACTTATAGAAGCGATGGCTTTCGAATAACATAAGTATCTAATCGGCAATGAAACACAACCAATTTTATAATATGATTTTCTAAAATTTTTTCTGTTTGTGGGACTTACATTTTGGTGTTAATTGTTTACCACGTACGGCTTCATATTTTCGGGACTTGAAATCCCATCGTATCGGTTTCGAGAAACTTGCAAGTTTTCTAAATCTTTTATGCGATACCTATCGTTAGGCAATACTTCGTATACTTCGTATGGACCCTTGTATTTAGGCAATAGTTTTTTGTTAACACCTGCAGTAGTGACAACATTTTTAACTACCACATAATCACCTACTTTATAGCGATGAGGTTTTTTGTGGTTTTTATCATACTGAATTTTATTTTTTTTCTTGATTATGCATAATTGTAAAACTTGCCTTTTCCCTTTCCTTAACTATGTCTACTGGATCTTTTTGAATGGTTTCGTATTCTAAATACTCGCGGACCGTATCATTACTTTCGCCTCTTTGAAGAACACCAAAGAGCAAAACACTTGGACATACACCTGTGCTCCTATTAGTGGTGTTGTTTATGGAGAATTGAATTTTATCTAAATGTTTTGACCATTCACCCGGGTCGGCTTCTGATTCTTTTGACAAGATAGCAGTCAAAAGCCTATTTATCCTCTCCACCTGTCCATTTGATTGGGGAGAATGGGTGGTGACTTTTATGTGTGTCACATCGACATCTCTACAAAATGACAGAAATTCATCTGAGGTAAAACAAGATCCTCTATCCGAAGTCAATCGTTTTGGTCGGCTGTAATTTGAAAAATAATTTTGCAAGCTTTGGATGACTTCTCTGGAATTTGTCGTCTTCACTGAATAAAGCTTGGTAAATTTAGTGAACGCATCCACTACTAGGAAAATGTATTTCTTTAAATTTCTCACCCCAGCTGGAAGGGGCCCATAGTGATCTATATGAAGAGTATCAAAGGGCTTATTACCCTTTGGAATACTGAACCGCGAAGTAAATAGGTCTTTCTAAGAAATTCAAATACTTTATCCGCACCCACATGACAAAGTCCATCATGGTGAGTTTGGATAATATTTTTTTCCATTTGCTTTGGAACATAAAATGCAACAGAATCTTTACATTTCCGGTAGATAAGACCATTAACCATTTCGTAGAATGGGTGTTGTTTGTGCTCTAATATGTTAGCAATATTCTAAATGGTTATATCCTGATTTTGGGCAGAAGCCAGTGCATATTCGAATGAATCGGGTTGTACCAAAAGGATGTTATGACACCTACTAAGGGCGTCGACGTGCTTCATTCTGACTGAATCTCTATGCTCTACTGAATAATTATATTCCTGGAGCTCTAAAGCCCACCTTAAAATTCAAGGATTGATAATCTTTTTTCTTAGCGTAAGCATTAAAGACTTACAATCAGTCATAATTTTAAAGTTAATACCCATTAAATAGGTTCAAAATCTTCTTAACGCATATATAATGGCAAGGGTTTCGAGTTTAAAGAAATGGTATCTTGACTCTGTCGGTGTTGATCTCTTGGAAAAAAAGAAGATAGGATGGAACTTCTTATCTGACTGCTTTTGCAATAAAACTCCACCAAAACCCAAGGAGCTGGCATCGCAGTGCAGTTCCGTTTCTGCCTGTGGAGAATAAATGCTCAACACTGTTGATTGAAGTAATTTTTTCTTTAATAACTGGAAAACACTTATCTCTTTTTCTCCGAATTGGAATTTAACGTTTTGTTTTAATAGATCATATAGTGGTTTTGATAATACTGAGAAATTTTGAATGAATTTTCTAAAATACGAACATAATCCAAGAAATGAGTGAAGCTCCTTGATGTTTTTTGGAGTAGGAAAATTTTGCACAGCAGCTAAACCATCAGAGTTAGGTTTTATACCGTTTGCACTGACTTCATAACCAAGATACCTAATTTGTTCTTTCATAAAATGACATATGTCATACCTAAGTTCTAAATTGGAATCCGATACTATCTTGGCAACTTTCTGTAGAACAGCAAAATGCTCTTCTTTGGATTCAGTAGCTATGACTAAGTCATCAATGTATACGAGTAATTTACCCTCACCAATTAAATCTTTGAATCTCGTATTAATATAACGCTGGAAAGTTGCCGGGGCGTTTTTAAGGCCAAATTCGAATTGGCCTATATATACAAATGATGTTAACTTTACGGATTCTTCAGCCATTTTGAAATGAAAAGTATTTTTACTTGCACCTACCTATAGGGCAAGTATTGCAATCGTGAAAAAAATCGAACTCGAGATTTTAATCAAACTTGACATTACTATGATGGAGAAGTCCAAAAAAGTAGATCCGGCAATTCCGTCTGTCTGTCTGTCTGTCGGTCTGTCTGTCTGTCTGTCTGTCTGCCTGTCTGTCTGTATATTCGACTACAGCCTAAACGGCTGCACGGATTTACTTCAAACTTCATATATAGGGTCTGTGGGATGTTCCCTAGAGGCGAAATTTGAATTTTCATTCTAACCTCAAAATTAAGGGTAGTTTACTTAAGGCCGATTTCAGTTAAAATGGATTTTCTCGAAAACGGCTCTAACGATTTCAATAAAATTTGATGTGTGCGTTAGTTTGGGCATATGCTATGAGGTGGCATACCACGTTTTTCACGAAAAATTCGAATAACGGTAATATTGAAAATCAGCTGTTTCTCGGGTATTTGTTCGGCGATTGGGCTAAAAATTAATATTTCTAGGTTATAAGACAAGTGCAAAATAATGGCGTACCAAATTTTGGAATGCCACGCCCACTTTTATAAAACTTTTTTTTTTCAAAGTTTTTACTAGAAATTAAGAAAAACTTATTTAAGCAAAGTAATAGGCGTTGAAATTTTCTACAATGCACTGAAACACCTTATTTGGCCACGCCCACTTTTTAAAGGTGTTTTTTTTTAAAAAAAACATTGAGTAAACTCCTACAATGTTGACTATTATTCCATCGAAACGCGGAATCCCACGCCTACTTTACTGGGAAGAGCAAGACTTGGACTTTAATCCTGATAAAATTATACAGTTATAGCATTACGGTGCAAGTACTTACGACCCAGTCGTGCACTTTATTTATTTCGTAGCCTGTCCAAATGATCCTCTATTAGGGGAAGCGGATAATTGTCTTTTTGTGTGACACTATTTAGTTGCCTGTAGTCTACGCATAATCTGAACGTTCCATTTTTCTTTTTGGTCAAAACGATCGGAGAGGCAAAGGGTGAATTACTTTCGCGTATTATTTCTCGGTTCAATAAATCATTTAAAATTTTTCTTAATTCAAGAGTATGTACGTATGGTAGCCGCCGCGGTGCGCAATTAAAATTCACATTTGAATTACAAAGACTAATTTTCATTTCATAGGGAATATTTGAATTTGAAATGCTTTTGTCAGAATTGGTTTGTTTCATAATACCATAAAGGCGTTGTCTATCTTCGAATGTAAGATTATTGTTAATCCTCAAATTAAAATCATTTTTATCATAACTAGTATCTATATTCAACATATCTTTCGCAAAACTATCGTCATGCAAATACGAAAATTTGTTGTCATATTTGTCGTTGAAATTATCATCACAATTATCTAAGTCGTTTAAATTTTCATAATTCTTAGTCATTTATCATATAATTTGTGGCAAAATTTGTAGAATAGGTAGCATTCTTTGTTAAATAGTTTTCATAATCTTTAGCATAATTTGTTGATTTAATTTTAGAACTTTCAACATCTAATTTAATATTACTTGCTTGTAAAAAATCTCTGCCAAGAACAACAGAGTTGGTCATTGTTTTATTTTTTACTACATGCAACATGCAATTTATCGATCTATCACTTACATAAATAACACATTTAGCTTTTCCTAATATACCTAATTTTGTTCCATTTATTCTAAAATACTGGTTGCAGTCATATTCTAATGGCAGGATCACAAAGGATGGTATAAATTGTTCCTGTATAAAACTTATCGGACTGCCTGTGTCTACCAATGTATTTGCTTGAAATTCGAAAACATCATTAGTAAAATTATTAGAAAATATGTACTTAACAGCAACAGTGAAGTCGTCGTTAAATGTGTTAGCCATTACTTTGTCTTCTTCTGGTTGAGCTTCAGGCTGCTGGAGCAAAAGAACTGCCGGTGGATCTGCAGGTGGCTTGGTGCTTCGACAGGTGGATGCTAAGTGTTCGTGCTTACCACACTTGTAGCAATATGTCCAGGCTCGTTGCAATTGAAGCACCTGTCCTTATGTAATCGCTGGAATTGATTAGAAGACGAGGTTGTTATCGATGTTGAAGAAGAAGGTATATTTTCTGCGGCGTAATATCTCATCTTCTGGTATTTCTTCAGCATTTGTTTTAAATCGTCCATACTTCTTGCTGTAAGAAGAAGTTGTTTGTTACGTGGAGTATCAGGAATTCCTTTGATGATGTAATGTATAAGATCCTCGTCTTCGATTTCTGCATTGAATGCGATCTCCTGCATAGACAGTTTGTATTGATGAATACTCTCGTCCCTTCTCTTCCTCCGGTTCCGTAGAATATCGTGAACATCAGCTGACGTGACCACTTGGTGAAACTCTTGTAGAAGTTTTGATTTTAACTCCGACCATGTGGAGCAACGGGATGAACGGAGAAATAATTTGGCGCTTGTTGCTCTTCCCACTTGTCCGGAGAAGTGAGGCACAATATCTTCGATGTCTTTGTATGAGATTGAACACGTGGAGCTTTCGGTTGGTCGACATAAAGCTGCGAGTTTTTCTTTGAGAACTAAAATTTCCTCTTGTTTTTATTTTATTCTGTCGGCAAGCCTATCAATTTCGACTTGGAGATCATCACCTTCATGGAGATCATCATTATCTTGGATGTTCGAGAAATGTGCGTTGATTTCAGATTTGTCCAACTCAGCAACGTGTTCTTGTAGCCTTAGTTTCAATTCTGCCTTGTTACCATTACTTAGAAGACCAAAACTGGGTAATTTTTTCTTTAATTGAGCAACCGTAGCCTCTTGAATAAATTGTTCGACCCGTGCTGTTGCCATAATTTGTTGTTTTTTTTTCCACACGCGACAGATCATAAAGTTATTGTTTAGCACGTAATTGTTACTATGCGGACTGCACAATTTTTATTTTTTTTACAGGTGTTTAACGGATCCCACTTCTGATTTGTAGGAGGTCAGGGAATAGCGTATGAAAATAAAACGTTGATGCTGTCCGTTCAACAGTCGGCTTCGAACTGAACTTTATTTCAAATTTTCGACTACAACATATACATAAATAAATTGGTTTGTGTTATGAAATTTTCGTGTCGATTTCGTGTCGCTCACAAGAACTCGGCCTTTTGCAGACCACAACTTTGCATATATTGCGTCGTGATTTGGGCCTACCCAGAGGCTGAAGGTAAACGACAATAGACAACGACGTATGTTTGCTGAATGGGCTCTGGAGCAGTTGATCCAAATTTTCATCGAAAAATCATCTTCAGCGATAAGGCCCATTTCTGGATGAATAGGTACGTCAACAAACAAAATTATCGAATTTGGGACGATAGCAATCCACACGAGATCCAAGAGCGTCCAATGTGTCTCGAACAAGTCACTGTTTGGTGTGGATTTTGGGCCGGCGGCGTCATCGGGCCATATACCTTAGAGAACGACGTTGGCCAGGCCATTAACGTCAACGGCGAGCGCTATAGGTTGATGATTACCAACTTCTTTTGGCCTGAATTTGATCATATGGACACCAATAACATGCGGTTTCAACACGATGATACTACGTGCCACACAGCTCACGCCATATTGGTAATTCTGCACGAGCGATTCGAGGGCATAGTCATTATTATCTCACGTGGCCACCGAGATCGTGCGATTTGACTCCGTTAGACTTTTGCTTCTGGGGTTTTTTGAAGTCGCAGGTTTTTGCGAATAAGCCACAAACCACAGCGGCCCAAGAACATTTGAACGATGTTGTATTCCATAATGGCATCGATAGACCTTTCAAACGAATAAAAAATGTGGATGATATCTCCCACACACTTTGTTTTACTTAAATGTAAAGGAAGACCCTTCATATAAAATTGTTTTATTGTTTCGTACTGCATTAACGTGTGGTTTCATTATTTTATTTAGCTTGATTTTCGAAGTTTGTGTTATTCAAAAAACACATAGATATATGTATATTAATTTTTCACACAGGAACGTGTAATGGTTATCAAATGTATAAGAGAAACATGAATCGAAATTTTTGTATTAGTTTATTGCTAACAAATGTTATAAGGTAATTTTGAGGTTAGAATGAAAATTCAAATTTCGCCTCTAGGGAATATCTATATATGAAGTTTGAGGTAAATCCGTTCAGCCGTTTAGGCTGTAGTCGAATATACAGACAGACAGACTGACAGACAGACAGACAGACAGACGGAATTGCCGGATCTACTTTTTTGGACTTCTCCATCATAGTAATGTCAAGTTTGATTAAAATCTCGAGTTCGATTTTTTTCACGATTGCAATACTTGCCCTATAGGTAGGTGCAAGTAAAAAAGCATCCGCACAAATTATTTCGTATCCAAGAAGTATAGTGAATACACTTCGTCCATGCGCGCCAGACACGTTGCGAGTAAAATCAACCTGTTTTTATTTTTAGTGTCGTTGACGCGGTTGTTGGTGGGATGGTTATGTGTGATGGAACTTGTGTGATGGATGATACCGGTGTTCGCCGAGTGTGCCGCTGTATGCGTTCGCACAAGAGCTGTTGCAAACCGTATGTATTCGATACGAGTATTTCATGTCATACCAAATACCCAATAGTTACTTCCCAACAAGTTTGTTACTCACACGGCTGTTGCAAACCGTAGGTAAATAATGGAACGGTGGAGTAAGTTGATTCATTTTTCTATTCATTTGGTTTAGTTTTTTGTAGTGCGCCTATTTTAACAGAAATAACGTAATTGATACGCTTATAGCAAAAGTAACTAAAGTAACGAGTAACGATATATTTGTAACGGGTACTCGAACCTGAAGTAACCGATACATACGGATATTCATTTTGTCTCTACTTTTACAGTACTAGCCGATAGTAAAAACAAGATCCGCTTACTATTTCTAAAAATTTTTATTTTATTATTATTTTAATATAATTTATTTATTAAAACACAGCGCATATTAATCAAATTATTATATTATATTCTCTTATTGTATCAAATCGTAGACCACTTCACTGCAATTTATTTAGAATGTAATTAATTTACTTATTGTACATAATCATTTCAAATTATAAAGCATAGCCGAAACAAATTTCAAAAAGTGACTTTTTCCCTTCGAGTCCAGTCCACTGATTAAAAAAAAACTGCCTTAGTTTTAAGTCAAATTTCAATCTCTCTACCAATCAGAAAAGTTTGACTACGTAGTGCCTTAAATTCGCAATGCAACCATTTATCGGACACAACGTCTCCTACACAGTTTGTCGATTTTTGACACAAATCTGACGCTACAAGATTTTCTGCAAGATGGCTACGCCCATGTGCCAGTTCTGTGGCCGTTGGTGAGCAAAGGTGAGTTTGCAGGTAAATTTCGCATACATTCTTGCTCACCAACGTCTATAGTTTGTAGGTGCAATAAAGAGACACCCTTGAAGTTGGCTGTCTGTTTAGTCTGTGATATTTACTGAGAATACTAGAGTTGACATTCGCAGAAACACAACTACCAACCACAGAGGTACCAACACAGAACGTCAACCTATTTATTAGAACAAAAGAGTAGCCATAGTGCAAACAAACAAATCAGACCACTACTCGGTCATGTGTAGACTTACTTTCATTATAGAAAAACGAGAGCCAAACAAAAAATATTATAAGTAGCAATAGCGTAAATGCACAAGTATCCGCCGCCAATAGAAAACAATGGTTAACAACGTCAAATGCTGTACAGGGTCATTCATTTCGTGGTTTCAAGTTAGTAGCGCTGGCATTTGACACATGCCAAACTCAGCTCTCATTTGAAGTGTCATAATATTAGTTGAATGTTTGTCATTTACGATAGTAGATCGTTTAACAATCAAACAACGCGTGAAAATTATTAAAACTTACTAATTACTACGTCATAATCGACCGTCTACGCAAGCAATCGGTGAAATTGTGAAGAAATTTGAAGTGAGTGGAAGCGTTACTGATGTCGTAAGGCCTGTGCATCATCATAATGCACGTTCAGTCGAAAATATTGCTGCAGTTCAAGTGTTACTGATGATCCGAATTTATCGATTTCCCGGCGTTCCCAGCATTTGAACGTGTCGTACACCTCACTATGGCGTATTTTGCATTTGGATTTGCATCTCCATCCTTATAAAGTTCAATTTACGTAACAATTGAAACTTGCTGACCATTCACAACGCCTTAAATACTTTTCTTGGGTATTGGAACAACAGACAATAAACACCAATTTTTCGAACATTTTCATTTTTGAGGCACATTTCTCACTCGGTGGGTATGTAAACAAACAAAATTGCCGCATATGGGGCTCAGGAAACCCACAAGTGTTCGAAGAGGTGCCGTTGCATCCAGACAAAGTGACTGCTTGGTGTGCTCTATAGTCGAAAGGTGTCATTGGTCCGTATATCTTCGAAGATGCCAACGGGCGGACGGTTACAGTCAATTCAAAGCGATGTGGTCGAATGATAACCAATTTTTTTTTGGCCGGCTAGCCACCAAAGATCATGTGATTTGACATCATCAAAAATTTAAAATTTTCATCGCTGTGTGTGTTTTTTTAATAATTCATGAAAATTCTGTGCTAACGAATGAGTTCGCCAAGACTTTTGAAAAAAATGTTCAAGAAAACCATCCACCAGTTTGAAATAAAAACAATAAAAAAACTGAAAAGACAGCGAATTAGAAATATTTAATATTATTCAAGGTTAAGATGCTAGAAAAGTCCTGGGAAGTGATGAAATTCGTCCGAAACATCTACAAAATAACGCTACTGTAATTGCACCCATCATAACGAAACTAATAAATATAAGTTTAGACCAATAAACAATACCTAAACCACTTAAACTTTCTAAAGTTCTACCTATTTATAAGAACGAGGTAAAATCTGAGGTTATCGAAAAAATACTTGAAGAAATCGTAAACAGAGAATTAAGAAATTTCATTGAAAAATATTACATATATAGATTTGAATCAATATGATTTTCAAAAGGGTAAAAACATAAACCTACTTCTGGGAAAATAAAACTACCATAGCTTAGTTTTGTTTATAGATTTCAGTAAGGCGTTAGTCACACTATATCGCATCAAACATTGTTAGTTTCATTGAACCGTGATGGAATTCGAGGCGAATGAGAAGGCGAAGATCATTAACTGCCTCACATTTTGTATCATGATATCCAGATTAAATTCCACGATACAAATTGGGTTGTTCAGCAGCAGAGTACAATCTTCTCCTTACGATTTTTTCTCAATCAGAATATCCATATGCGATCCAACCGAGCTTCGTGAGCGTGATGATGGGCATCTCAACGGTTCATAAATGCTCTTAGACGGCAGTTGTCCAGATCGATCAGTAACTGTGGGCTCGCATTACTGCAAAAAGCCAAAGATATTTTGAAATCGGAGCGTCAGATAGAAGGCAATGAAAGTATGGGTAGGCAAGCACAACTCTTCAACAGTTTCAGTTTCCACACATCTTGAATTTATCCATTTCGTCTTGACCGACATCCGCACCTAAGACTGGGTTGTTTTTCTCGCCGGAGCCACCGCAGATCCTTCGATTTTCCATTCATGCTCAGGCACTAGGCGAGATCCAAGCTTACAATCGTGACGGACGAGCCTTTATCTAACAGGGCGAATATTCTTAAAATTGTTGTATCACTATAGACTCTGACTCGCAGTACTCTAAAGAAAATGGTCTTTGTACTACGTTCATTGCTTTCATCGACCGGCACTGATTTTAGATGTTCATGGAGAGACTGGTGATGCATTTTTTGGCAGTTGGTAACAGAGTATATTCATAATGTAATATAATTATGGATTATAACTAGGCAAGCTACCACGTCGCCAGAAAAGCTGTGGATAGGCGACTCAACTTCGACCGAGGCGTAGCACATACAACTGAGGATCGTCTCCGATTCACTAAGTCGGTATCGAACGATATGTTAATGATGTAAAACGGCAGCACCACAAGTTCTGGTGGATTTACGAAGAGTCGATCCCTCTTAATCCTGGCTAGCTCTTGTACGGCAAACTGGCAATTTTATTTATTTTTTTTTATATTTAGCCTGGCCTGCTTACAAAGTTTTAAGGTTTTAAATTGCGCCAACGGATGTGCAATCTTCTAAAGATACCAGTAACCCGGGCTACTGGCATGCACGATTCGCAAGCCTGAATACTCGATGCCAGGAATACGCCTACGTACTAACCCACACCCTACACACTTCAACCACATCCACAACACTTCCCGCGGAACTACCGTTAAGTATTACTTCGTGGGGCTGGTTAGCACTTTATGCTTTTCTTTCCCTGCTCGACGTTTCTTGTTCTGAGGGGGCTTCCAGCCCCCGAAGTTCCTTAATGATCACCGCTGCTGTTTGTTTCACAGTATCCCATACTTACAGTTTACGATGTTTACGGGAGTTGGTATTTCTCCAATTATTTCCCCGAGACCTCTGCGTTCCAAGCAAAAATGTGGGCACTGAAAAAGTACATGCATCTCATACATCATCCATACATCCTCTCTGGCCTCTCCACAGTTTGAGCAATTTGGAGATTTATCAAGCCCAAACCTGTTTAAATAAGCAACCAACCATGTCCGGTTAAGAACTGGGTGAGATAGAAATCCACTTCTCCGTGGTGCCGGTTCATCCATTTATGAATATCCAGTATAAGTCTATGGGTACACCTACCAGCGTAATATCTTTGACTGGAGCAAAGGGTTCCTGGACTTTGGCGTCGTAGGTCCCTTGAAGCCAAGATATCCGCTGGTAGCAATCTCGCAATAACATATATAGCATCATCTGATACCGTCCGAAAAGCGCAACACACTCTCAGCGTGCACAGTCTGTTGACGGAATTAACTCTTCTTGAGTGGGACTTAATTTTCACTGCCTTTGCCCATATTGGTGCCGCATAGGTTATTAATGACTGCGCCACTCTTCACAAAATTAGTCTCCTTGTTTGTCTGGGTCCTTCGATGTTTGTCATTATTCTGGATAAGGCATTCCTTGCAAGCGAGCTTAGCGTCAATCATCACACCTAAGTATCTGATCACCGGTTTTGACGTTATATTTTGGTTGCCTATCCTGATGGTGATTGCTTGTCTTTTCTTGCGGCTGCTAACTAGTACTGCTTCCGTTTTATGTTCAACGAGTTCTAAACGGACTGCTGCCATCCATCGATATCATTTTTTGCATATAGGTGTATGGGACGGTATGACGAGGGCTCATCTGGTGGATTTTTCCCTTTGGGCAGCAGAACCAGACGTTGTTTTCACCACTGGTCTGGAAAGAGCCCTTCGGTTAGACACTTATTATACATTTTTAGAAATGGTTCCGTGTTTGTTGTCATGACTAACTTAAGGGCCTTGTTGGGTATCCCATCCAATCCAGGTGACTTATTGTCATCGAACCGTTTGCACACTTCTAAAAGTTCGGTTTGCGTGACGGTTCTGATTTCATGAATATCCTGGGATGCCGCTATACGCTCTGCTGTTCTCTGCGGTGTAAATAATCCCAACATAAATTTTTGCATTAGTAAAGGCATGAGGGTGAGAGTGTCCCCTAGTGGTGCCGTTGAGTTTTGCCATAACTGTTTTATAGGCGGTACCCCAAGGATTTACATCTGCTCACTCAGAGTTCTTTAAATTTAAATTTCTCCGGATTGCTAATTTTAGGTCTCTACGCCTGTCTCTATATTGCACCTGCGGGTTCTGGTGGAAGGGCAAACTTCTGGATCGCTGGAACGGTCTTACGGCACTTGCTGCGTAGCTCTGCTATCTCTTGGTTCCACCAATGTACTGGTAGCCGGCGATTTGTTGACGTTTTCCGGACCATAGATGCATCCCATGTTCTCATTCCTTGTTTCATAATCTCAGCAGCCATAGCATTTGCTGTTCCTGCTCTTATTGAACATTCTCTAAATGTGTAAGTAAAATAATCCTCGTCTAGTGTGCCTATTTTCCACCCCATTCGTTGTGCCTTCTTTGGTGGGAGTTCCTGGTTGTATCTTTTCTGGTCTATTTCAAACAGGATGGCCAGGTGGTCGCTGTGGGTGTACAGTTTACTTACTTTCCACTTGACACCTCTCGCTAGGGAACTAGTTACGAAGGTGATGTCACCTAGGGAACCTACGTCGTTTCTGCTAAAGGTGTGCTCGCTTCCCGTATTGAGCAGCATAACATCTAGTGACGATACCGCTTCGAGTAGTGCCTCACATCTTCTATTGGTTCGAGTGCTGCCCCAATCAGTGGCCCATGCGTTGAAATCCCAGCCATGATTATTGGGCTACGGCCTCTAGCATCATCCATGAGCCTACATACCCTGGAATACTTCAAAAGTGCTGTTTGGGGATGCGTAACAACTATAGATGTGTACACACTTGACCTTGGCTCGAACGAATCCAGATAGTCTCCGCAGGTCCAAATAGCAGCTCTTTTTGAGTAATCAGCTACCCAGACTTTTTCGTCGAGATTCTTGTACTGTTCGGATAATATATGTAGCAACATATATTTTTGACTCACGAATGGCTTGTGTTAGTAGGGCCTGTGCCGCTTTGCAGTGATTTAAATTTAATTGCAGCACTTTCATATTCTTCTTGCGGCTTTTTTAGCTTCCTGGTATACAGGACATACTGCGCTTCCTGCCGCGTGTTTGAAGTTGGTGCTCCCCTTATCTTCGCAGAGCATGCACATTGCATCATTGGTGCAGTTCTTGAAAACATGGCCTTTCTGTCCACACTTGACGCAATCCTCACTTCTGTCCACCGTATTTGAACACGTCTTTTCTAGATGCCCGAAGTTGAGCCACCTAAAGCATCGCAGCGGTACCACTTTCTCCCGTATTCTGCATACTGTCCATCCGATTTTAACTCTCCCAACCTCTAGAACTTTTTTGGCAGCGTTTATCGGGAGGCTGATGACTGCGGTTTGTGTTCCTGCATAGGGTTTCCTCATGGATTTGATGGATTAGGCCTGCATACCTCGTACTTCCTCGAATTGCTCGGACAGGGCTTGACAGATCTCTTCTTTGGTAGAGACATCGTCTAGGACTTTGTACTCAATCAGCACCTCGTGCGTAAGGGTCCTTACTTCTGCCATTTCCCCGAGATCTTGCCCTACTTTGCTTTGGTGCTCAGAGGTTTTTCCAGCTGCAGCTTTCTTGAGCTCAAGCAGTAACTCTCCCTTGGCCGTCTTCCTTATGTGAATTACGTCCGACCCCAGACCATTTAACTCAGGGTTGGTCTTCACTTTTCGGAGTATATCGCAATAGGATATATCTCCAGCTTATTTAATCACCAATGCGTCCGGCTTAACATGTATCTTGCCTGGACCTTTATTTACCACTCTTTTCCACTCGGCTTTGTTGGGGTCCTGATTCGCGGTTTTTCGCCTGCATTTTTGCCTCACGGTTTTACCATCTTTCCTGGGTTTTTTGTTGGAGGGCTTTTTCTTTCTTCTCACTTTGGCACTTCTAGACGTTTTGTTGCACTGACGTTGCTGTTTTTTCGTGACCATCTCAGCGTATGTCGATGTCGAGGGTTCTTCATTGCTCGGAGATCTAGTCCTTTTCCGAGTAGGTTCTGTTAGTTGCTTCAACGAATTAGAACGGACTGATTTGCTCACTTCTGATGACTCAATGGTTTGAGTAGCTTTAGATGCTCTGTTCTTTACCACGTTGTCTTTCTCGGAATTTGCTATGCAGTTGTAGAGTTTGCGTATGGCACTAGTCAGCTTTCTAATTTCATGGTGCACTTTTGTGTTCCCTTTGATGAATTCTATCAACATATTGATGTTCTTTCCCAGGGATTGCATGGCTTCACGTTTTTCTCTTTCTTCACTGTGTTCTCTTCGCCTTTCTTCCTTGTTGGTTTCAGGCGTCAAGCTAGCAGTTGGTGCTTTTGTGAGGTGGAAGTCCACCTGCTTTGTGGGATGTCTGCTCCGTTACTGGACGGCGTCCCTACGTCCTTACTATCTTCTTCAATCGCATCCTCCATTATTTTTAGAACGGAACTTCTCCTAAATTGATTTTCCTCTGTACTTTCGACTCCTGAATTTCTTACTATTTTTTTTGTTCTTTTTTTTTCTGTTTTATTTATGTTTGTTTTGTTTTCTTTTTGATTCATTATTAATTGGATCCCACGAGTATGGGGAAAAGGAAAGTCCACCACATCAGAGACCCCTATAATGTGGTAAGACTACATTACAACGAGAGGGCGCCAGATATCTGGAGGGCTCCGTTAGCGATGCTGTATGGATTTTTTGTCCCCAGCAACATTCAGACCTCAGCATAACGCGGCCCTATTTCAACCATTCGCCATTATTTTATTTGTCGATTATTCATATTTTGCAGTAGTGAGAATGGAATAAAAGCGATAACACCTAAGGTATAAAAGTAAATATTGAATAAAGCTTTTTTATCAGTCAAGTTATTTGTGGTAGAAAAACATTGTTTGATTCATTCATAATATGTACATAAAAGTATAAGTAATCGTTACTTCGTCGATTCATATTTCTATCTTTCACTTGCTCAACTTATGTAAATATTTCTTGGGTTATTTCCTTCAGAGATGGGACTTTAGCATTAATATTGAGTTTTCATTGCCAATAAAGAAAGTCTTTCAACTGGGGCTGAAAAAAAAAATACTTGGCGCAACAGGTCGATGGGACCCAAGGCCTAGCTTCTCACAACTATTCGTGTTGTGCGTGTTATATTCTTTACACGAATGGAAGGGGCCTACTGTTTAATGCCGGGTCCGAAGGGCAATTTGTTATTTGAAAAACTTTCTCGAGACAGTTGTACTCTCGGATGTTTGTTAAACGCTCGCGAGAGGTGAGGCCGTTAATGCTAATGCTAGTTATAATTTTATTAGCAAAGTAATCCGTTACTCCCATCTCTGATTTCCTTTTTTTATATAGAACTTATTTATTTCCATCATAATAATAACAATTTAATTAAGTAATAATAAGTTAAATACAAACATAAAAGTAATTAATGTAAATGACAATTTTGTACGGTTCAACAAAATGAAACTAAAACCAGTTAATTTAGCTTAACCTTATTTTATCATTTGGCATATTTTCCATTGTACAAAATTAAATATTAAATTAAATTATCGGAGTGAAAAAGTTTCTTGAGAGACATACTTACATAAATGCTTTTTTTTCAACTGTATATTTATGTGGTCATTACATTATAAAAATGTATCTAAATGAACACCTACATAAAGGGCTAGGCACTACGTAGTCAAACGTTTCTGATTGGTATAGAGATTCAAATTTGACTTAAAAGTAAGGCAATTTTTTTTGAGGTAGTGAACTGGATTCGAAGACATGAAAATTCTCCCTATTTTTTAAGTCACTTTTTGAATTTGAAAAAACAGTTGATCGGTTATATTTTATGTATTGTTCGGCTATGCTTTACAATTTCAATAGATTATGTACAGTACAAAAAAAAATACTTTCTAAATAAATTGCAGTGATGTGATCATCGATTTGATACAATAAGAGGATATGATTATTTGATCAATATGCGCTGTAGGACCTGTTTTTATTATCGGCTATTTTTCAATTAAGCCTTCTTTACAGGTTCCTATTTCATATAAAAATATTTTATCAGTAAGATGCCTTCACAAGCACAGTCCACACTTTGTCCAAAGTAAAAGCTGGAAGTGAGGATGCCGTTCAGTCAGTTTGCCGTTCCAAAAATCGGAACGCGCCCAATATCTCACAATTGTTTTTGATTTGATGCGACAGCCATCAGCACCAAATTTTTCAGTTATGTCTCAAATCTGTCCAACCGAGTCTTCGTGACGGGCGGAACAGTATGATTTTACATATTATGTTGTTTATTTTTAGCTTCCAGTTTTGACAAAAACTTAGAAGGTTATTGAATTTAATTTGGAGTTCATCTTGGATTTCTGCTATCTTTGAGCCATTAGCATACAAAATGATATCATCAGCGAATGCTATAGAATTATCCACATTCCTGATCATTTCAGAAACATATATGTTAAAGAATATTGATGCCGTGACTGTAGCTTGCGGCAGACCATTAGTGATATTAAATACTCTTGTTGTCATGTATTGCCTATCTGTTACAACAAATTTCTTTTCACGTACCATTGATATTATCACCTTTATGAGGTGATGTGGAAAATTATATCTGATAAGTTTATAAATTAATCCGTCAATCCAAACCGTGTCGAAGGCTTTTTTGATATCCACTAGGCAGGCAGCTGTACATCTTTTGGCGTTTAGGTTCCAGTTGACATCTGAAACCAATTTGGTAATAGCGATCCAAATTAGCAAGCGATCAATATCAGAGGGAACTTTTATTGTTTATAAACCAAAATCAATCTTCCTACCAGTCAAGTAAAGGTTGATAGTTGGCGGTACGTAAAAGTTTACGTCCGTACACTTGAATGGTTTTAATATTAAATGCATTTACTTCTCCGAATTCGCCATCTTACGTCTTAGCGAAACATAGGCCCTTATTGTGAGTGTAGATCAGCAATGTGTAACTCAATTAATGGAGGAACAGGTTATGGTGAATAAAAATGTGAATATTGAAAACATATCATACTTTGTAATATCATAGTTAATTGGATCGTTTCGGTAATTATTTACAGTGTAAAAAGTTATTTTTAAAAATTTGATGGTTGTGGAAATGGCCAGAAAAATTAAGAAATACTACGTTTAACCCTTTGGAATTTGAAGAAAAATTGTTTGTATTGTTTATCAAGAAAAGTGTCTAATGCCTAGTATCTATGTACAACATTTGCGATAACAGAATTTGCTTTGCCAGGGCCCAGCTACTCACAACCATTCGTGTTGTGCGTGTTATATTCTTTACACGAATGGAATGGACCACTACAAAAAGTGGTGATTCAAACGTAGGCACTTTTCGCCCATTACGCGATGATTACGGTCGTCATAATCGACCGACCACGCAAGCAATAGGTAAAATTGTGAAGGAATTTGAAGAGAGTGGAAGCGTTACGGATGTCCTAAGGCCTGTGCGTCATTGTAATGCATGCTCAGTGAAAAATATTGCTGCTGTAAGTGCAAGTGTTGCTGATAATCCGAATTTATCGATTTTCCGGCTTTCGCAGCAGTTGAACGTGTCGTACACCTCACTATAGCGTATTTTGCATTAGGATTTGCATGTCCATCCTTACAAATTTCAACTAAGGCAACAATTACAGGTGTTACAGTCAATTCGGAGCGATGTGGTCGAATGATAACCGATGTTTTTTGGCCGGCTATTGAAGATCATGACTTGCACGATATGTGGTTCCTCGTGAGAACCAAGATCATGTGATTTGACACCATTAGATTGTTTTCTGTGGGGCTACGCAAAAGACCGTGTTTACGCGAATAATCCCCGAACTCTAGACGCATTAAAAACCAACATTACTCAAGTTATCGCCGAGTTACCGCCCAAAATGTGCGAAAAAGTGGTTACGAATTACCTCAAAAAAAAACCCCATGCTGCGAATCCTACCGAGGTGGCCATTGAAATGATATTGTTTTTCACACTTAATGGCAAAGTCCAAACTTTATAACGAATTTTTATCAAAACTGTATTGCTGTGTATGTTTTATTTACCTTTACTTTCGAAACCGAAAAATGAATACAAATTAATGAATAAAGATTAAAATTGCTTACATTACATACGTATTTTTTTCACAACATAACATCGACCAGAGATTTGTGATCGACAAAAAGCGACTGGCAAATTCACTCATGTCTGCATGCGATAGGGGAAATACCAATTTTGTACATATTACTCAAGCTGGGGCACACATGTTTTTTGAAAACTGGACACATGAGTGTGCGCTTATTTACTATCCTCGAAAGTTTTTTTATGAAACACTGATTACTGTTTATTAAATAAAGTGGAGCTCTAAGCTAAACTTAATTCTCAACCTATGTCTTTCGACGTAACCTAACTTAATAATTAATTAATTATTGATGTTGTGTTATTTTATTTTAATGTATATTTGAACAAAGAAAATATTGTTTTTTAAAACTTTGTGAACAAACTGTTTTTCCTTTTTACTTGCATCTATACCTATAGGGGAAGTATTGTATTCATGCAAAATTTGGAACTCGAGATTTTAATCAAACTTGACATTACTATAAGGGAGAAGTCCAAAAAAGTATGTCTGCCAATGCCGTTTGTCTATCTGTGCACGAGGCTACAGCCCAAACGAGTGGATGGATTTAGATCAAACTTCATATATAGGGTCTGTGTGATAATCCCTAGAGGCGAAATCGAAATTTTAATCCTAACCTCAAAATTAAGGGTAGTTTACTTAAGGCCGATTTCAGTTAAAATGGATTTTCTCGAAAACGGCTCTAACGATTTTAATTAAACTTTATGTTTGAATTAGTCTGGTCAATTGCAATCAGATGATGTATCGTGCTGCTTACCAAAATTGGCAACAATGGTATTTACTTATAGCCAATTTGGCTATAATAGTCATAACATTGTAGGAATTTACTCAATGTTTTGTTTTTATAAAAGTGCCCATAAAAAGTGGGCGCGGCCAGATAGGGTGTTTAAGTGAATTATAGAGAATTTTAGGGCCTATTACTTTGCTTAAATAATTTTTTCTCAATTTCTAGTAAAAATTTTGAAAAAAAATAAGTTTTATAAAAGTGGGCGTGGCATTCAAAAATTTGGTACGCCATTATTTTGCACTTGTCTTATAACCTACAAATAATAATTTTTAACCCAATCGCCGCACAAATACCCGAGGAACAGCTGATTTTCAATATTACCGTTATTCGAATTTTTCGTGAAAAACGTGGTATGCCACCTCCTATATATACATACATACATATACATATACCCAAACTAATTCACACATCAAATTTTATCGAAATCGTTAGAGCCGTTTTCGAGAAAATCCATTTTAACTGAAATCGGCCTTAAGTAAACTACCCTTAATTTTGAGGTTAGAATGAAAATTCAAATTCCGCCTCTAGGGAACATCCCACAGACCCTATATATGAAGTTTGAAGTAAATCCGTGCAGCCGTTTAGGCTGTAGTCGAATATACAGACAGACAGACAGACAGACAGACGGAATTGCCGGACCTACTTTTTTGGACTTCTCCATCATAGTAATGTCAAGTTTGATTAAAATCTCGAGTTCGATTTTTTTCACGATTGCAATACTTGCCCTATAGGTATATGTAGGTGCAAGTAAAAATTTCACCAGAAAGGAAAAACGTACCCAAAGTATCAAAATACGAATTCTGTATAATATTGCCATTATTACTAACAAAATATATTCCAATGGCAGTGGAACTATGTTCCAGAATCAAAAAGTTGGAAATTGTTATAAAGATGCTCTTTTTGATTGGTGCGCATGTGCTACTGGATTTGTCCGAATTTTATTTTCATTGGTTAAAAGACAGAGAGAGAGAAAGAAAATATTGTTACTTTTTTAGGGACTTACTTTGGGTTTCCGCATATTCACCGGAGTTCAAAGGCAATGAATTTATGCGTGAAACTGAAGGAAAATAACATATTTAGTAACGACGTTGCTTGATTTTCAAGAGCTTTATCAAATCCTACAGATGATATCTAACGTTTTTGGATAATCTGCTTAGAAAGATGGTTTACTTATATTCAACTTACATACATATATATTCGTTTATTTACACACAAGAATTTGAGATATGTGTAGGTGCAAGTTTGTACGGCCCAGTCGTACACTTTATTTATATATGAAACTCAAGCCTACCTTATACTAAATAATAAATAAATCTTCATCTTCTAACCCTTATAACGTAATTAAGTACTTTTTTTCCGAGGGTTAGGTGGACGCTTCATTTTGATCATCTGCTGTCGAGCCAGATTTACTTTTTTAATAAGCTGGAACTTAGGGCAACCCCGATCGTTAGCGGTGTGCCCCTTGGTTTCACATAGAACACACAAGAGTTGCTCCTAACCTACAGCCATGACCTTAGCTAAGGGGAATTCTTCTGCCTTGTGATCCTTACTGTACTTTACACATAGAGGCTGCATATGGCACGCATGCCCGAACCTTTGGCAACGAACACTGTTGTAGTTGCTGCTGTTGTTCCTTTGGTTGCTGTCGCTACTGCTGTTGCAGCTGTTTTTGCTGCCATTGGTGTACCAGCTGGTCCTTTTACTGCTCCAATTTTTGCGGCAGTTTTTATTGTTGCTGCAGCTTTGCTTTTCATGTAGTTGTTGTTTCAACTGCTGGCGCTCCAGCTCTTCCGCGCGCTCTCGTTGCCTTTTCTCTCTCCAACGTCTCGTCGTCATTCTCTGATTCTGAGGACGCTAATTCGCCGAAGGTGATATTTTCACCCGTGTAACGGCCATCGCTACCGTCGGAGACGTATGAAAAATTCTCTTCCTCATTGGTTGTTTCCAGATGCCTTTCTGATGACCAAATTTCGTAGTTTTTCACAGAAGAGAGTGCCACACGAAAGAGTAGCAATTTCTCCCATTTGTAAATTTCAGCCCAAGAAATTTTTTTTGACATATTCATGAAATCTGTTAAAACTGCTTTTGCTTTTCTTTTAAACGGTTATCAAAAGTAAATTCAAAGAAAACGCTAAATGCTTATTAGTTAATTTTTACATTCATGAAATCCTTATTTAATAAAGTGCACAACTGGGTCGTACGTATATATATGTATATATATAAGTCCAACATTTTATCAGGTCCAAGTTTTGTTTTTCCCAGTAAAGTGGGCGTGGCATTCCGCGTTTCGATGGAATAATAGTCATAACATCGTAGAAGTTTACACAATGTTTTGTTTTAACTTCTACAATGTTATGAACATTAACAAAACAAAACATTGTGTAAACCTCTACAATGTTATGACTATTATTCCATCGAAACGTGGAATGCAACGCCTATTTTACTGGGAAGAGCAAGACTTGGATATTAATCCTGATAAAATTATGCACTTGTAGCATTACGGTGCAAGTACGTACGACCCAGTCGTGCACTTTATTTCACATATGTTTCTAACTTTTAAATAGTGGGCAGCTTTGAACTGAATGTGTTCCCGTATTTTTTTGTACATTTGGCCCGCTGAGAATTTTTTACCCCCACTTTTAGAAATTGGAGAATCTGTGAATTTTGGTTCAGAAAGTACGAAAAAATTCGTCACAAGTGACGGAGGTGAATGAGTATTAACAAACTAATTTTAAAATTCATATCACTCACAAAGCACTAAATTCTGGTGTAATTTTCACTTTAATTGCTTATTGTTTACCACCAAAAGTATTTGACAGCTATACACGTCAAACCGCAATACCTTCTATATACGAGGTAGTTGATGAATACACGAAACTAGAGTTGAGTACAGAGAGTACAGGATTGGAAAAACATCATAAGATTTGCAACAATCTGTAACCATTGCACCTCGAAATATGTAGTTTTATTTTATAAGACCTTAAAATTTATATTGCAAGTGAACTTCAACAAAAATCATTCCGTTTATTATGATCTAAAATATTATTATATATACAAAGTTTAAAATTACGTGGCAAATTATTATGAGAACAAAAGCAGCTTACTATCACATCGCCTTTTAAGTTATTTCAATCATGGTTTATACTGGGATAGAGAAACATAGTATTTTTATCTAAAAGACACTCGATTAGTTTTTCTTAAACAATTTGGGATCCGTTTTGATAACTCACCGTTGTTGTACATGTTTCCACTGACCACAGGCTTAGGTGGTAACTTAGGTGTAGTATCTGGAGAACAAAACATGATCTTTGATGATGATACATTGCTTTTTCGTGCGCTTTTCGACTCATTGGTAGAAGATGTCATTGAAAAATCGTATGTTGCTTCGGAGGTATTCGGTGTTATAGGAGATAACGACGAACTTACTGCGGGAGATGAAATTTGTTCTTCAGTTTTGCTACCAACTAGACTTGTGTTCAATAAATTAGAACCCCTCTTTTGTATTGCTGAATTTCTTCTCATCATTATAATACTGGTGTGTGGAAGTAGTAAATTGTTTTGTCCTATTACTACGTTCGACTTATATTTGACTGTAGCGCCAGCTGTACTCATAATTCTGGGAGGTAATGGTGGTGGACTCAGTTCACCATCTCTCGGGGGAAGCTGAAAACCAGAAGCAATTCGAAATATTTATGATTAATATGTAAAAACAATTTACTGTTGGTGCATCCGGAGCCTGTTGCTTCTGAGCCATATCAATATAGCTGTCTACTCTATCTCGCCGTCTGGGTGGAAGTGGTGGAGGAGCCGCCGATTCGAAATCAGTATGAGTAGTAGGAACATTTACGTGAGGCGATATTGGAACGGAAACTTCCTCATTCTGATGGGAGTGTAAGGTTGTAGAACTCTCCGCGAAATTGAGGGTGTCTTTAGGGCTTTCAAAGAAAAATAATAAACATTTTAAATTACTTTTAGAATTTATGGTGTAGTAGAAAAAAGTTTTCTTTTAAATATAATTGCCAATAGCCGTATTTTATTATCACCATGATCTGATCTGGACCGTTGATTTGTACGCATTACAACAACAATACGAGATCTTGCTTTTGATCTAGATCAATTGTCGTGATCCAAAAATTAGTTCGTGCTATTTCTCCCTAGGATACATTTCCGTACGTGAATGTTGGTATGATTGTCGACGATTAACAAGGGTCCATGTTGCCATATTAGAATACGAAATATTATTTGGAAACCAAATATTATTCAATAATTTATATGTTCAAATAAATTAGCATTGTATTCATAAAGTTTTATAATTAATAATAAACTTCGAATTTCTTTAACCTAATAACTGAAAACCATTTTGGAGGAATTGGTGCCGGTAAAATATACAAAATGAAATTTGAAATGTATTTAACAAATATAATCTAAATTGGGAAATACAAAATAGTATTCTCACTATATATTTTTTTTATAAAAACTAAAAGTTTTCTCTGAAAAAAACAAAAAAAAATCCAGTGGATCAAATTTTAATTTAAAAAAAATATTCTTTCGCATGGCAACTCCGCGCTAAACGTCTATTGATCTGTTCTGTTTTATTGTGTGATTCGGATCATATCATGGTGATAATAAAACACGACTAATATCATATGCACATAATCTTATAGAGGGGAAATGTGGTATTTTAAAACTACTAATGCTTACCGCAGCTTAAAATTAAATTTGTAATGCAGAGCAATTACAGATTGAGTAGAAAGTAGGAACAATGAGCTCTTATGGGGTAACACATGATTGTAAATATCGTAATCGCCACCTGACCATCGGAGTAGAACTACTCTCTGGGCGATATTCTAGGTATAAGGTAGTCAAACGATTCTAATTGGTCGAGAGATCAGATGATGCCACAAGCTGTTGCCATAAAATGCCATGTGGCACTCTATGAAATACAATCATTACCCTCAAAATTTAGTCGCATTCTATATTTCTACTTTTCATATGTCAATCTGTAAAATATTGATCGGGGGAAGAATTGTAAGGCATTCTTTACATTATAAGTTTTGTTTTCGAAATAATAGATTTAGTATATCAACAGTTTTTGGGGCTTAACATTTCGACAAATGACGATGAAATTTGATACCTGGGCTTGTGAGAATTAAAAGGAGTACAAGTGAAAACATATCTAAAATCCGCCCACTTTTTCATAACTTCACTATTTTGAATAAAATGGAAGAATTGTATTAACACAAAACATTTGGATATTCGAATACTCTTTTTCATTAAAAAACCGAAATTGATGACATTGTGCATAAAACATCTACAAACATTTGAAGACATCGTTGTACTTTGACAAAAAAAAGTACAGCCCACTTCATAAGGGAAGAGGATAGGGTATCATACGATCCGTTCCAGACGGATTGTAGCTTTACAAAAGAAACTTCAGTTGTAGTAGCCTACCCAACCGATATTGATCCGATTTCATATAAGTACATTTAATGAAGTCCTATACGATGTTATACAATGATTTTGACCAAAACAACTAGGAACGATATGGGTGAATTTTAAGATATGTGTACATATGTATGTATGTACATAGACTTGCTTTATAAAGTCATACAATTTTTTTGCCAAAACTACTTTGCTTGCAGCCAGTTTAACAAAAATTTTATAGAAAGATAGAAAGTTGATTTGTTTAATCAGATTTCAATGTTCCTCACCTGTTAAATGGATTTTTGCTGTGTACCCGGGACTTTCATGGACATAACGTTTATTTGTCCAGGTACTTAGCGTTTTCAGGTGCTGGAAGCATGCACCCTCTCCATAGTGGAAAGAAGATATAAGTGAAGCTACTCAAACTTTTTGATACCTAAGGCTGGAATCGGAGAACTTTTATTTCGTGGTCGGGGATTTGAATGTAAAGCATAGGGATTGGAAAAATAAACCGCCATGTCCTAGAAGGGAACCAACTACTGAATTTGTAGGGTCCGGTCAGCACATTGTCGTGTTTGGACTCTATGTAAAGGCATTGTATATTCCATTCTTTCCTACAGGCGGCTCTTATCTGGATTTCATCCTGTTTGACGTACAAAGATGAACTGTTTGCACATTTTGTGTAGGACAGCGACCATTGCGGACTTGGTGCCGAAATAACGATTCTCACCGAAATTGAGGAATTGGAAGAATTTGTCCAAACGCTCACCTACAACTACAGTACGACGCTCTGGACACACTTCTCCCAAGTACTGACAAGAGCACTCTCTTCAAACTTGCTCTACCTACTGTCCCACAGGAATCTGTCAAACGAGGAGATTGACATACATATATCTGAAACAATCGGACTAGACAATCAAACGAACGATGGACAATGCGATACCTTGGTATCAAAATACTGACAACGCAAACATGTTCTGCAACAGAAAAATAGACTCCTGTCAGAATAAAATCATCAAAAGTTTATCAAAGAGAACTATAGAATAATGGTCAACGCGCAATAATCCAAGGATTTTCCCCCAGATCAATAAGGTTTTTCTGAGGAATAACCTCAACGCTGTCGAGAATTACGACTCTACATGATAGAAGTTCCGTAGGAGAAAGTTGAGGTTGTAGGAGGAGATGTACAAGGTGAATGACAGCGTTCACCCGAACCATGACCTGGAAAATCGCGTTCACAGGGTTCACCCCCCGTTCATATAGAAGTAAGAAATCCAAGGGAATCGACAGAATTTCGAACATAAGTAAGGTATTCGAAAAAGTGATTTCTAGAGCTCTGAATAAATGGGTTGAGGACAAACATAATTCGGGGCATGATACCCTACATGCAGTGCACTACTGTACAATATCCATAACACGCGTACAGATCAGGTCGTAAGATTGGGGTCATTTCAAGTCTTTTGCAACGTGACTTCGACAAGATCCAGAGATATTGCGATGACTGGAAATTAAAGATCAGGTACCAGAAATCGAAAACCATCCTGTTCAGAGCGCCGTTATCTGGGGCCTCAAGGGACACCAGAAAGAATTGGAACCGAACGGGGAGGCATTGGCGAGTAGAATTGTTATCAGGTACCGTGGGATCTAGCTAAATCTGCAAATATATTGCCAGAGCAATGCTCACCTCATTTGATCAATTTTCTGGTAAAGTTGATTCGGGATCATATTGTATGAATGAAATCGACCAATAACCAATAGATCTTTGGCGCTTACTACCCCAATGATATGTATCACGAGAGCGTGCGTCTTAACCTCTTTGTGGGCGTGGCCAGATAGGGGGTTTTGTGAATCACAGAAAATTTTAAGCTCTATTACTTTCCCTAAGAAATTTTTTCTCAATTACTAATAAAAATTTTGAAAAAAAAAATGTTTTATAAAAGTGGGCGTGGCAATTCCAGAACTTGGTACTTACAGCTGACTTTCAATTATTACCGTTATTCGATTTTTTCGCAGAAAACGTGGTATCCCACCTCATAGCATTTATTCAAACTAGAGCCGTTTTCGAGAAAATCAGTTTTAACTGAAATCGGCCTTAAGTAAACTTCCCTTAATTTTGATGTTAGAATGATAATTCTGATTTCGCCCCGAGGTGTAAACCTATAGACAGATATGAAACTTGACGCTAATCTGTCCAGCCGTTTAGGCTGCAGTCGCTCATACAAGACAGACAAACAAACGGAATTGCCGGGCCCACTTTTTTGGACTTCTCCATTATAGTATCTAATGTCAAGTTTGATTAAAATCTCGAGGTCGAGTATTTTCACGAAACCAATACTTGCCCTATAGGTATACATATATGCATATGTACACATGTAGGTGCTTCATATATGAGAAAAAAAAAAACAGTTCGTTTACAAATAATTAAGAAATAATATTTTCTTTGTTAAGATATATGTAAATTAAAGTAAAATAATAAAGCATCAATAATTAATTAATTATTAAGTTTAGAGCGCCACTTGAATAATAAACCGATCAGTGCTTCAAAAAGCGATGAACGGAAAAACACACCCCTAGATTATTCTTTACACTTCTATAGATTACATAAGAATATGCACAATAGCGCGAGTTACGCCAGTACCGAACATTGCCACAGCAAAAAAAGCCCTTGATCCGTAATCCAACGAACTAACCACTTGAGCCATGCGAACTACGTGGATAGTTCTTCATCGAATTTCCAATACGTACATATACCCTAAAGTCGGTCAACGGACACCTCTTCATTAAGTACTACTATTAAAAATACACTGTTGCTATCTTCCTTAACGATGAGGGTGCTTTTACATATATAGGTAGGTCCATAGGTTTACGTGCAAACAAAAAATAGGGACTCTACGCAAAACATCTAACTTAAATTATTATAAAATAGAATTAAGGTGGTATTCTGGTGTTTACTTTGTACTTGCCGGTTGGCTCCCTCAATAAAGAATTATAACGTGATCGGTGTTTTACTGGGAACCCGTGTGGTCCCGATAGTGGTCCCAAGGCCTAGCTTCTCACAACTATTCGTATTGTGCGTGTTATATTCTTTACACGAATGGAAGGGGCCTACTGTTTAATGCCGTGTCCGAAGGGCAATTTGTTATTTGAGAAGCTTTCTCGAGACAGCTATACTCTCGGATGTTTGTCAGACGCTCGCGAGAGGTGGGGCCGTGAAAAACTTTTTAGGTGTTCCCCGACTGGGATTCGATCTCGAACCCCTTGCTCCATAGTCCAACGCACTAACCACTGAGCCACGGCGCCAACAGAGACAGCGTTACACGATGTAAACCTGAAACCAGTCAGAACAGCTTTAGGATCGTAATCCTATTTTATGAGAATGGATAGAATGCATGATCAGTACACGAAACATCAGATCTGAATTGGGGACTAGTCAAACACTTATCTTGACGATGTAACTGGAATAAAAGCTGCGAACTTTGGCTTTATGAGCAAAAAGCCAACCTAATTCACTTTACTAGTAAAAGAAAAATACCCGACTTCGAGCCACCTAGACTAAATGGAACTCAACTCCTAATATCTGACAACCCATGAAACCTAGAGTGCACTTTGGAAAGACAATACTTATATAAAATATTTTGACATCAATAGAAAAATAAAATCTTAGTATTAAGTTTGTCAGTAATTAGTATCAGGGTAGGAATCGGATGGAATCGCTAGGAGTAATAAAACAATGCACCCAACTTAAATAAGAAAACGAAAACATTGACAAATATGAGTACCGAATGTAATGTTTATTATCTATTAGTGCCTGGCCACATTATCATGTACTCCGTAAATATGCAGGATCGCAAGATCGAGTCGAATCTGAGTCGAGATTTCGACCCAGGTATTTGTACACAGCGAGTCGACAGATGGAGTCCAAATTGGTTTGAAAGGTAGTTAAACTAACATCTAAGCATTACCCCAACTCTACAAAAAAAAATAATAATAAATAACCAGCACACCACCAATAGCATGCTAATAAATGTTTATTTTCTCAAAATGTTTCATTTTTTACATGTTTTTTTCATTTTTCTCCAACCGTCGGATTTAAAAATGTAAGTGTCTGTGGAGGTAGGTATGTTCTGTTTTCAAAACGTTTTCCTCCATACATTTTCGTCAGTTTTCGCTGATCGTCGGAGAGTCAACACGCAGTTAAAAAGTTGAGTGCGAAGTGCACATGCTAGTTATGTTACTATTGTTCAACATCTGATGTTAATGAAATTTAATTTTTTTATACACAAAGCAAAGAATTCAATTGAATTTATGCCAATACTATCCCATTTTGATAATCCAATCACTGTTATCAAGGAAGAGGTATATGCATTTTTTCGGTAAATCTGTTAAGGAAATCACTAAATGGTTTTATGAATGAATGTAACTCGAATCGTCGGGCTACTGTGTAAGAGGGTTTAGCGAGAACAAATCACGGTAACAGAAATACGCACCACTTCGACATTTATCCAAACTATTCATTACTTTGGGCGCCGTGGCTCAGTGGTTAGTGCGTTGGACTACGGAGCAAGGGGTTCAAGGTTCGAATCCCAGTCACCTAAAAGTTTTTCACGGCACCACCTCTCGCGAGCGTCTGACAAACATCCGAGAGTACAACTGTTCTGAAAAAGCTTCTCAAATAACAAACTGCCCTTCGGACACGGCATTAAACAGTAGGCCCCTTTCATTCGTGTAAAGAATATAACACGTACAACACGAATGGTTGTGAGAAGCTAGGCCCTGGGTCCCATCGACCTGCAGCGCCAAGTACATACACAGTACAAGGAATAAGAAGAGGTTAATGTGATTTCTTGCCAAGATGCAGGTCCGATCCTTGCTGGTTCCCTGTCATCTGTCTGAAACTTCTTATTCCTTCCCATAGCAATTATTTCCAGACGACAACCAGACTGAAGAGGGTAAAGAATAGTTTCAACCTCCAATTTGATAGTCCTTCCCCTACACCTACACCTACCGAACCCTTAGGACAGGACTGAAAAAAGATGAGACGTGCTGATCGGATGTGACGCGAACATAGCAAAGGATATTAAACCTATTCGTCAAACATATCAACAATATTAGCTCTAATTTGATCCCTAGAAACGTCTCACCTCCTCAACATGCCCGAAGGGCTCCTCAGTGGAGACAGCGTTAAAATAAATAAAAAAATAAATACTTGGCGCAACAGGTCGATGGGACCCAAGGCCTAGCTTCTCACAACTATTCGTGTTGTGCGTGTTATATTCTTTACACAAATGGAAGGGGCCTACTGTTTAATGCCGTGTCCGAAGGGCAATTTGTTATTTGAGAAGCTTTCTCGAGACAGCTATACTCTCGGATGTTTGTCAGACGCTCGCGAGAGGTGGGGCCGTGAAAAACTTTTTAGGTGTTCCCCGACTGGGATTCGATCTCGAACCCCTTGCTCCATAGTCCAACGCACTAACCACTGAGCCACGGCGCCAACAGAGACAGCGTTAAACGATGTAAACCTGAAACCAGTCAGAACAGCTTTAGGATCGTAATCCTATTTTATGAGAATGGATAGAATGCATGATCAGTACACGAAACATCAGATCTGAATTGGGGACTAGTCAAACACTTATCTTGACGATGTAACTGGAATAAAAAGCTGCGAACTTTGGCTTAATGAGCAAAAAGCCAACCTAATAAACTTTACTAGTAAAAGAAAAATACCCGACTTCGAGCCACCTAGACTAAATGGAACTCAACTCCTAATATCTGACAACCCATGAAACCTAGAGTGCATTTTGGAAAGACAATACTTATATGAAATATTTTGACATCAATAGAAAAATAAAATCTTAGTATTAAGTTTGTCAGTAATTAGTATCAGGGTAGGAATCGGATGGAATCGCTAGGAGTAATAAAACAATGCACCCAACTTAAATAAGAAAACGAAAACATTGACAAATATGAGTATCGAATGTAATGTTTATTATCTATTAGTGCCTGACCACATTATCATGTACTCCGTAAATATGCAGGATCGAAAGATCGAGTCGAATCTGAGTCGAGATTTCGACCCAGGTATTTGTACACAGCGAGTCGACAGATGGAGTCCAAATTGGTTTGAAAGGTAGTTAAACTAACATCTAAGCATTACCCCAACTCTACAAAAAAAAATAATAATAAATAACCAGCACACCACCAATAGCATGCTAATAAATGTTTATTTTCTCAAAATGTTTCATTTTTTACATGTTTTTTTCATTTTTCTCCAACCGTCGGATTTAAAAATGTAAGTGTCTGTGGAGGTAGGTGTGTTCTGTTTTCAAAACGTTTTCCTCCATACATTTTCGTCAGTTTTCGCTGATCGTCGGAGAGTCAACACGCAGTTAAAAAGTTGAGTGCGAAGTGCACATGCTAGTTATGTTACTATTGTTCAACATCTGATGTTAATGGAATTTAATTTTTTTATACACAAAGCAAAGAATTCTAATAAATGTTTATTTTCTCAAAATGTTTCATTTTTTACATGTTTTTTTCATTTTTCTCCAACCGTCGGATTTAAAAATGTAAGTGTCTGTGGAGGTAGGTGTGTTCTGTTTTCAAAACGTTTTCCTCCATACATTTTCGTCAGTTTTCGCTGATCGTCGGAGAGTCAACACGCAGTTAAAAAGTTGAGTGCGAAGTGCACATGCTAGTTATGTTACTATTGTTCAACATCTGATGTTAATGAAATTTAATTTTTTTATACACAAAGCAAAGAATTCAATTGAATTTATGCCAATACTATCCCATTTTGATAATCCAATCACTGTTATCAAGGAAGAGGTATATGCATTTTTTCGGTAAATCTGTTAAGGAAATCACTAAATGGTTTTATGAATGAATGTAACTCGAATCGTCGGGCTACTTTGTAAGAGGGTTCAGCGAGAACAAATCACGGGAACAGAAATACGCACCACTTCGACATTTATCCAAACTATTCATTACTTTGGGCGCCGTGGCTCAGTGGTTAGTGCGTTGGACTACGGAGCAAGGGGTTCAAGGTTCGAATCCCAGTCACCTAAAAGTTTTTCACGGCACCACCTCTCGCGAGCGTCTGACAAACATCCGAGAGTACAACTGTTCTGAAAAAGCTTCTCAAATAACAAACTGCCCTTCGGACACGGCATTAAACAGTAGGCCCCTTTCATTCGTGTAAAGAATATAACACGTACAACACGAATGGTTGTGAGAAGCTAGGCCCTGGGTCCCATCGACCTGCAGCGCCAAGTACATACACAGTACAAGGAATAAGAAGAGGTTAATGTGATTTCTTGCCAAGATGCAGGTCCGATCCTTGCTGGTTCCCTGTCATCTGTCTGAAACTTCTTATTCCTTCCCATAGCAATTATTTCCAGACGACAACCAGACTGAAGAGGGTAAAGAATAGTTTCAACCTCCAATTTGATAGTCCTTCCCCTACACCTACACCTACCGAACCCTTAGGACAGGACTGAAAAAAGATGAGACGTGCTGATCGGATGTGACGCGAACATAGCAAAGGATATTAAACCTATTCGTCAAACATATCAACAATATTAGCTCTAATTTGATCCCTAGAAACGTCTCACCTCCTCAACATGCCCGAAGGGCTCCTCAGTGGAGACAGCGTTAAAATAAATAAAAAAATAAATACTTGGCGCAACAGGTCGATGGGACCCAAGGCCTAGCTTCTCACAACTATTCGTGTTGTGCGTGTTATATTCTTTACACGAATGGAAGGGGCCTACTGTTTAATGCCGTGTCCGAAGGGCAATTTGTTATTTGAGAAGCTTTCTCGAGACAGCTATACTCTCGGATGTTTGTCAGACGCTCGCGAGAGGTGGGGCCGTGAAAAACTTTTTAGGTGTTCCCCGACTGGGATTCGATCTCGAACCCCTTGCTCCATAGTCCAACGCACTAACCACTGAGCCACGGCGCCAACAGAGACAGCGTTACACGATGTAAACCTGAAACCAGTCAGAACAGCTTTAGGATCGTAATCCTATTTTATGAGAATGGATAGAATGCATGATCAGTACACGAAACATCAGATCTGAATTGGGGACTAGTCAAACACTTATCTTGACGATGTAACTGGAATAAAAAGCTGCGAACTTTGGCTTAATGAGCAAAAAGCCAACCTAATTCACTTTACTAGTAAAAGAAAAATACCCGACTTCGAGCCACCTAGACTAAATGGAACTCAACTCCTAATATCTGACAACCCATGAAACCTAGAGTGCATTTTGGAAAGACAATACTTATATGAAATATTTTGACATCAATAGAAAAATAAAATCTTAGTATTAAGTTTGTCAGTAATTAGTATCAGGGTAGGAATCGGATGGAATCGCTAGGAGTAATAAAACAATGCACCCAACTTAAATAAGAAAACGAAAACATTGACAAATATGAGTACCGAATGTAATGTTTATTATCTATTAGTGCCTGGCCACATTATCATGTACTCCGTAAATATGCAGGATCGCAAGATCGAGTCGAATCTGAGTCGAGATTTCGACCCAGGTATTTGTACACAGCGAGTCGACAGATGGAGTCCAAATTGGTTTGAAAGGTAGTTAAACTAACATCTAAGCATTACCCCAACTCTACAAAAAAAAATAATAATAAATAACCAGCACACCACCAATAGCATGCTAATAAATGTTTATTTTCTCAAAATGTTTCATTTTTTACATGTTTTTTTCATTTTTCTCCAACCGTCGGATTTAAAAATGTAAGTGTCTGTGGAGGTAGGTGTGTTCTGTTTTTAAAACGTTTTCCTCCATACATTTTCGTCAGTTTTCGCTGATCGTCGGAGAGTCAACACGCAGTTAAAAAGTTGAGTGCGAAGTGCACATGCTAGTTATGTTACTATTGTTCAACATCTGATGTTAATGGAATTTAATTTTTTTATACACAAAGCAAAGAATTCTAATAAATGTTTATTTTCTCAAAATGTTTCATTTTTTACATGTTTTTTTCATTTTTCTCCAACCGTCGGATTTAAAAATGTAAGTGTCTGTGGAGGTAGGTGTGTTCTGTTTTCAAAACGTTTTCCTCCATACATTTTCGTCAGTTTTCGCTGATCGTCGGAGAGTCAACACGCAGTTAAAAAGTTGAGTGCGAAGTGCACATGCTAGTTATGTTACTATTGTTCAACATCTGATGTTAATGAAATTTAATTTTTTTATACACAAAGCAAAGAATTCAATTGAATTTATGCCAATACTATCCCATTTTGATAATCCAATCACTGTTATCAAGGAAGAGGTATATGCATTTTTTCGGTAAATCTGTTAAGGAAATCACTAAATGGTTTTATGAATGAATGTAACTCGAATCGTCGGGCTACTTTGTAAGAGGGTTCAGCGAGAACAAATCACGGGAACAGAAATACGCACCACTTCGACATTTATCCAAACTATTCATTACTTTGGGCGCCGTGGCTCAGTGGTTAGTGCGTTGGACTACGGAGCAAGGGGTTCAAGGTTCGAATCCCAGTCACCTAAAAGTTTTTCACGGCACCACCTCTCGCGAGCGTCTGACAAACATCCGAGAGTACAACTGTTCTGAAAAAGCTTCTCAAATAACAAACTGCCCTTCGGACACGGCATTAAACAGTAGGCCCCTTTCATTCGTGTAAAGAATATAACACGTACAACACGAATGGTTGTGAGAAGCTAGGCCCTGGGTCCCATCGACCTGCAGCGCCAAGTACATACACAGTACAAGGAATAAGAAGAGGTTAATGTGATTTCTTGCCAAGATGCAGGTCCGATCCTTGCTGGTTCCCTGTCATCTGTCTGAAACTTCTTATTCCTTCCCATAGCAATTATTTCCAGACGACAACCAGACTGAAGAGGGTAAAGAATAGTTTCAACCTCCAATTTGATAGTCCTTCCCCTACACCTACACCTACCGAACCCTTAGGACAGGACTGAAAAAAGATGAGACGTGCTGATCGGATGTGACGCGAACATAGCAAAGGATATTAAACCTATTCGTCAAACATATCAACAATATTAGCTCTAATTTGATCCCTAGAAACGTCTCACCTCCTCAACATGCCCGAAGGGCTCCTCAGTGGAGACAGCGTTAAAATAAATAAAAAAATAAATACTTGGCGCAACAGGTCGATGGGACCCAAGGCCTAGCTTCTCACAACTATTCGTGTTGTGCGTGTTATATTCTTTACACAAATGGAAGGGGCCTACTGTTTAATGCCGTGTCCGAAGGGCAATTTGTTATTTGAGAAGCTTTCTCGAGACAGCTATACTCTCGGATGTTTGTCAGACGCTCGCGAGAGGTGGGGCCGTGAAAAACTTTTTAGGTGTTCCCCGACTGGGATTCGATCTCGAACCCCTTGCTCCATAGTCCAACGCACTAACCACTGAGCCACGGCGCCAACAGAGACAGCGTTAAACGATGTAAACCTGAAACCAGTCAGAACAGCTTTAGGATCGTAATCCTATTTTATGAGAATGGATAGAATGCATGATCAGTACACGAAACATCAGATCTGAATTGGGGACTAGTCAAACACTTATCTTGACGATGTAACTGGAATAAAAAGCTGCGAACTTTGGCTTAATGAGCAAAAAGCCAACCTAATTCACTTTACTAGTAAAAGAAAAATACCCGACTTCGAGCCACCTAGACTAAATGGAACTCAACTCCTAATATCTGACAACCCATGAAACCTAGAGTGCATTTTGGAAAGACAATACTTATATGAAATATTTTGACATCAATAGAAAAATAAAATCTTAGTATTAAGTTTGTCAGTAATTAGTATCAGGGTAGGAATCGGATGGAATCGCTAGGAGTAATAAAACAATGCACCCAACTTAAATAAGAAAACGAAAACATTGACAAATACGAGTACCGAATGTAATGTTTATTATCTATTAGTGCCTGACCACATTATCATGTACTCCGTAAATATGCAGGATCGAAAGATCGAGTCGAATCTGAGTCGAGATTTCGACCCAGGTATTTGTACACAGCGAGTCGACAGATGGAGTCCAAATTGGTTTGAAAGGTAGTTAAACTAACATCTAAGCATTACCCCAACTCTACAAAAAAAAATAATAATAAATAACCAGCACACCACCAATAGCATGCTAATAAATGTTTATTTTCTCAAAATGTTTCATTTTTTACATGTTTTTTTCATTTTTCTCCAACCGTCGGATTTAAAAATGTAAGTGTCTGTGGAGGTAGGTGTGTTCTGTTTTTAAAACGTTTTCCTCCATACATTTTCGTCAGTTTTCGCTGATCGTCGGAGAGTCAACACGCAGTTAAAAAGTTGAGTGCGAAGTGCACATGCTAGTTATGTTACTATTGTTCAACATCTGATGTTAATGGAATTTAATTTTTTTATACACAAAGCAAAGAATTCTAATAAATGTTTATTTTCTCAAAATGTTTCATTTTTTACATGTTTTTTTCATTTTTCTCCAACCGTCGGATTTAAAAATGTAAGTGTCTGTGGAGGTAGGTGTGTTCTGTTTTCAAAACGTTTTCCTCCATACATTTTCGTCAGTTTTCGCTGATCGTCGGAGAGTCAACACGCAGTTAAAAAGTTGAGTGCGAAGTGCACATGCTAGTTATGTTACTATTGTTCAACATCTGATGTTAATGAAATTTAATTTTTTTATACACAAAGCAAAGAATTCAATTGAATTTATGCCAATACTATCCCATTTTGATAATCCAATCACTGTTATCAAGGAAGAGGTATATGCATTTTTTCGGTAAATCTGTTAAGGAAATCACTAAATGGTTTTATGAATGAATGTAACTCGAATCGTCGGGCTACTTTGTAAGAGGGTTCAGCGAGAACAAATCACGGGAACAGAAATACGCACCACTTCGACATTTATCCAAACTATTCATTACTTTGGGCGCCGTGGCTCAGTGGTTAGTGCGTTGGACTACGGAGCAAGGGGTTCAAGGTTCGAATCCCAGTCACCTAAAAGTTTTTCACGGCACCACCTCTCGCGAGCGTCTGACAAACATCCGAGAGTACAACTGTTCTGAAAAAGCTTCTCAAATAACAAACTGCCCTTCGGACACGGCATTAAACAGTAGGCCCCTTTCATTCGTGTAAAGAATATAACACGTACAACACGAATGGTTGTGAGAAGCTAGGCCCTGGGTCCCATCGACCTGCAGCGCCAAGTACATACACAGTACAAGGAATAAGAAGAGGTTAATGTGATTTCTTGCCAAGATGCAGGTCCGATCCTTGCTGGTTCCCTGTCATCTGTCTGAAACTTCTTATTCCTTCCCATAGCAATTATTTCCAGACGACAACCAGACTGAAGAGGGTAAAGAATAGTTTCAACCTCCAATTTGATAGTCCTTCCCCTACACCTACACCTACCGAACCCTTAGGACAGGACTGAAAAAAGATGAGACGTGCTGATCGGATGTGACGCGAACATAGCAAAGGATATTAAACCTATTCGTCAAACATATCAACAATATTAGCTCTAATTTGATCCCTAGAAACGTCTCACCTCCTCAACATGCCCGAAGGGCTCCTCAGTGGAGACAGCGTTAAAATAAATAAAAAAATAAATACTTGGCGCAACAGGTCGATGGGACCCAAGGCCTAGCTTCTCACAACTATTCGTGTTGTGCGTGTTATATTCTTTACACAAATGGAAGGGGCCTACTGTTTAATGCCGTGTCCGAAGGGCAATTTGTTATTTGAGAAGCTTTCTCGAGACAGCTATACTCTCGGATGTTTGTCAGACGCTCGCGAGAGGTGGGGCCGTGAAAAACTTTTTAGGTGTTCCCCGACTGGGATTCGATCTCGAACCCCTTGCTCCATAGTCCAACGCACTAACCACTGAGCCACGGCGCCAACAGAGACAGCGTTAAACGATGTAAACCTGAAACCAGTCAGAACAGCTTTAGGATCGTAATCCTATTTTATGAGAATGGATAGAATGCATGATCAGTACACGAAACATCAGATCTGAATTGGGGACTAGTCAAACACTTATCTTGACGATGTAACTGGAATAAAAAGCTGCGAACTTTGGCTTAATGAGCAAAAAGCCAACCTAATTCACTTTACTAGTAAAAGAAAAATACCCGACTTCGAGCCACCTAGACTAAATGGAACTCAACTCCTAATATCTGACAACCCATGAAACCTAGAGTGCATTTTGGAAAGACAATACTTATATGAAATATTTTGACATCAATAGAAAAATAAAATCTTAGTATTAAGTTTGTCAGTAATTAGTATCAGGGTAGGAATCGGATGGAATCGCTAGGAGTAATAAAACAATGCACCCAACTTAAATAAGAAAACGAAAACATTGACAAATATGAGTACCGAATGTAATGTTTATTATCTATTAGTGCCTGACCACATTATCATGTACTCCGTAAATATGCAGGATCGAAAGATCGAGATTTCGACCCAGGTCGATGGGACCCAAGGCCTAGCTTTTCACAACTATTCGTGTTGTGCGTGTTATATTCTTTACACAAATGGAAGGGGCCTACTGTTTAATGCCGTGTCCGAAGGGCAATTTGTTATTTGAGAAGCTTTCAAGAGACAGCTATACTCTCGGATGTTTGTTAGACGCTCGCGAGGGGTGGGGCCGTGAAAAACTTTTTAGGTGTTCCCCGACTGGGATTCGATCTCGAACCCCTTGCTCCATAGTCCAACGCACTAACCACTGAGCCACGGCGCCAACAGAGACAGCGTTAAACGATGTAAACCTGAAACCAGTCAGAACAGCTTTAGGATCGTAATCCTATTATTTGTTATTTGAGAAGCTTTCTCGAGACAGCTATACTCTCGGATGTTTGTCAGACGCTCGCGAGAGGTGGGGCCGTGAAAAACTTTTTAGGTGTTCCCCGACTGGGATTCGAGATCTTGCTCCACAGTCCAACCGACTGTGAATTAAATTCAAATTCTTGTTTGAAATGTCAAAATCAGCTATAAATTTAATAGGAGAATTTTGCGAGAATGTCTATCTTTTTGCTGTAATAATTTGGCCCACCTCCAATTTTCACGTTCGAACTGCTTATCATTTGAAGTGAAATGCAAAACACAAAATTATTCCATTTCAAACATCTAAAGCCCACAATTCATAATTTTTGCAGAACATTTAATTGAACTTTGAATTTTGGAATTCATAAAAAGTGGGATAGAGATCTTGGTGGCTAATGTTATTTTTAATAAGATCATTAAAGTAAAAAGCTCTCAAGTGACGCTTTTTCTGGGAGAAAAAGCATAACAGGTGCATTTCCTTCTTCTCTTCATCCCTACAGCTTCTGAAAATATCGTTTGAATGCTTATTAAGTCTAGTTTCAAGTATCCCAGTTTCCCTTTTGAACAGTATCCAGTACTAATATGCCGTCTGTTCACTTCTTACAGATTTCCATAACTGCCTGCTCAAGAACCTCTCGACCTCTAATAACAATATTTTAATCCTTTCCGATAGTCAAGTTGCCAGCAAAGCCTTGGATGTTACTGTGTCTATAAGACTGGTAAAAAAATACAAATATACAACTAACAAAATAGATATCTACTCAGTAATTACACTCATCTGGATTCCAGTTGCAGTTAGTAATGCGCGGGTGGAATAGACTTCCTAGCTGCAACCTTTTAAGAAAGACATGAAACAAGATGTGAAATTTTAAATTTCCAGCAGCCAATCAGTGAAAGTACGCCGTTGAGCGCATAGAGTAAATATTATATAGAGAGTCAACAACAGCGTTAACAAGAGCCGAGTTGGCAAAGTGGAAGTGGTAGTGGATTACCATTCAATTCAACAACAACACAAACACAGCTGAACACAGCTGGACACAACTGACGATGATGACAGTTCTCATACGTCTCCGACGGTGGAGAAGGAAGATATACGGGCGATAACAACGCCTTTGGCCGATTAGCCGCCTCTGAGTCAGAGGAGGACGTCCTAGACAACCTCAACAGCAGCAAAAGGTGCTCCTAATAAGGGAGAAGGGAGAAGGAGCGGAAGGCTGAACTCAAGCGCCAGCAGCATCAACAACAACAAGGCGAAGAAGGGAATCAAAACAACCCACAAAAACAAAATCAAAAGCCACAACAGCAGCAACCGAAACAACAGCAGCAGCAACCGAAACAACAGTAGGAGCAGCAGAAACAGCAGCAGCAGATAATAAACACATACAAATTGGAACTGAAGGACACCATTGAGCTATGTAAGTCGGCCATAGGCAATCATTTTTACATTAATAGACTTAGTGTAGATAGGCATGCTATCCACTGCAATACAGTGGATAATTACCATATAATTAAAGATTTATTACGGGACTCGACGACGGAGTTCTTTTCCTTTACCCCGAAAGGGGAAAAGTTGCAAACGATGCTCCTTAAGGGACTAGAACCGTCTGCCGATCCGGAGGAGATCCTCAACCTACTGAAAAGAGTAAAGTGCGACGGCCTCGAATTTGTAGGGGTCAAGCCATTTATTACGGCAAAGGCGAAAAGGGAGAATCGGAAGTTACCGATCTTCTTAGTTCTTCCTAGTTTGCTCAAAGATCCTTGCGGTGAATGTGAATTCACTGATAAGGATAGAACGCAGAAACTCCCTTTTTAAGTTGTTAGACAATAAAAATCCTGATTTGCTTCTGATTAGCGAAACTAAGCTAATTCAGAGACATAAATTAAGGAACAATAAATATAATATAATAAGAAGAGACCGACGCAACTCCACCCAAGGAGGTGGTGTCGCGATCTTCGTACGTAAAGAGCTACGTTACAAGACAGTGTACAGTGGTGAAGTGCGAAGGTTCCAGGTGCTGGAATCGTGCATCGTGTGCATCCCTCTCCATAGTGGAAAGAAGATGTACGTGGTTTCGGTCCATGCACCTGAAGCTACTCAACCTTCCTTATTTATATCAGAACTCGAATCACTTTTTCGAATCCTAAGGTTAGAGTCGGATGAGAACTATTATCTCATGGCCGGAAATTTAAACGCGAAGCATGGGGATTGGGGAAATAATACGCCAAATCCTAGAGGGAACCTACTATCGGGAACTGGGAGAGTTTGTTTAAATGCACACCTACAACTACAATAGGACGCGCTGGACATGCTGCTCCCGTGTACTGACTAGAGCACTCTCCTCGAACTCGCTCTACCTTCCAATAGGAATCTGTCAAACGGACGTCAAATTGGACGAGACAATCAAACGAACGATGGACAGTACGATACCTCGGTATCAACATACTGACAACGCTGACATATTCCGCAACGCGACAATCGACGCACTACACGGACAGAAAAGTAGACTCCTGTCAAGATTAAAAACCTTGTACAGGCAGTTTGCCAACAGACACAACTCAGATGTTAGGACACTGAAGTCGTTGGTCAAAAATCTCCAAAAATTAATCAAAGAAAATAATAGAATGACGGTTAATGCGCATTGGAACGGGAAGATTTCGGCCATAAGAGCCAATAATCCAAGCATGTTCCCGCAGATCAATAAGGTATTTCGGAGAAATAACATCAACGACCTTCCGTGTCTTAAGTTACCCCGAACAACGAACAACTAACGAGTACTAATAGCAGCAGGCATAGACCCAGATAATGCTGTCTAGGATGACGACTTCTTCGTGATAGAAGATCCGCAGGAGAAAGTAGAGGCTATAGGAGCGACTTTTCAAGAAGTGTACAAGGTGAATGATAGCGTTCACCCGAACCATGACCTGGAAAATCGCGTCCTTGTGCACAACTTCTACCTTCGAAATGATATGCAGGAATGGCGATCTGAGAACACTGGTTTCATCGTGTTCAATGAAGGGAATATGGCAAACAATGCCATCGCCAATGACAGGGTTCACCCCCCTTTCTTTTCGAAGGTAGAACTCCAAGCGATCTTCGTCTCATTGAGGAGTAAGAAATCCGTGGGAATCGACGGACATTGTGCTCAGACACCTCCCTCTAGAAGCGGTAGACATATACACCACCCTGTTCAACGCTGCGCTGAATAATGCACATTATCCGGCGCATTGGAAGACAGCAGTGGTGCAGCCCATTCCCAAAAGGGGAAAAGATACATCCAATCCGGCAAATCTCCGGTCGATAAGTCTCCTTCCGAACATCAGCAAGGTATTCGAATAAGTTATTCATAGAGCCCTGAATAAGTGGGTTGAGGACAAAAATATAATTCCGGACAACCAATTCGGTTTTAAGGCGGGGCATGATACCCTACATGCCGCGTCTAAACTGGTGTCGGACGTCCAATGGAATAAAAGCAAGAATCAATGCACGGGTGCTTGCCTGGTTGACTTGGAGAAAGCCTTCGATACCGTATGGTTGGAGGGGCTCTCCTACAAGTTGACAGTAGTAGACAGTTCGTTGTGAAAAATGGCAACGTGACTTCTGCTGGTACGTTTCAAATTAAAAACGGTCTGCAACAGGGTGCGGTTAATTCGCCTATCCTCACTTGGCGAATTGCAACTCTCTTGCAATGTGACTTCGACAATATCCAGCGATATTGCGATGACTGGAAGTTAAAGATCAACTTCCAGAAATCGGAAACCATCCTGTTCAGAACGCCGTTATCTGGGGCCTCAAGGGACATCAGAAAGAATTGGCGAAAGTTCTCTATCGTGGGACCAAACGGAAGCCCATTGGCGAGTAGAAGTGTAGTCAGGTACCTTCGGATCTGGCTAGACCAGTATCTATATTTTAACAAACATATAGATGCTGCTTTGGCCAGAGCCCGAGCTGCTTTTGCCCTTACAAAGAGACTGTTTTATAGCAGCCAACTCGATGCGAGGGTGAAGGTAATCTGCTACACGACCCTCATACGGCCAATGCTCACCTATGGCTGTCCGGTGTGGTTCAACGTGGGAGCAAGCTTGATGGAAAGGATTCGGGTGTTTGAGAGGGCTTGTCTTCGGGCTTGCCTTCATTTATACAGAACACCAGAGTCCGAGTACAAAAAATTCTACTCTAATGAGGTCCTTTATAACAGTGCGAATCTGATCAGAGTGGACAATTTCCTGGTGAAGTTGATTCGCGGTCATATTGCAAGAGCAAGATCTGATACAGGATAGAACGGGTACTCCGATTATCTTCCACGTCGCCAGAAAAACTGTGGATAGGCGACTTTACTACGAGCGAGGCGTAGCACAGAGAACTGAGGATCGTCTTAGATTCAGTAGGTCGGTTTCGGGGCGTGAGGGTAAAGATTTAGAAAGACAGCACCAGAAATTTTTGTGGCTTAACGAAGTGAGAACTCCCTCGTCGAACTCGCTTATTTCTGGCTAGCCCTTTTAGGGTAAGCTGGCCACTTTATTTACTTTTTATACATAGCCTGGCCGGCATACATAGTTTCTAAGGTAGTCGTAGGTGTTTGTTGTAGGTGTCCTAATTATAAGGTAGTTTTAGAGCACAGCACTCGGCTTAGTAAAAAAAAAAAAAGAGCGTATTTAATTACGTTTTTAGCTTAAGTAGATTAAGAAGTTTAAGATTTATTTTAAGGTAGACTTAAGTTTTATATATAAAAACAAAAAGTTTTTCAAAAAAGTCATTTTCTTTGTTTCAATTAGAATTAAGTAAATAATAAATAAAATAAGAAACAATTAATTGTTTTAGCTATGTTACGTCGAAAGACATAGATTAAGCATTAAGTTTAGCTTAGAGCGCCCGCATAGGGCCAATAAGTTAGTCATAACATAGTTAACTACAATAAATAAAAATGCATTTAAAAAAAAAAAACGCACATGGCTCAATCGTTTTCTCTATTGATGCTGATCACGAATATATGTGTGTATTGACCTATGACTAACTTGGTCAAGCGCCCCACTCGATCAGCTTCGAAAGATAAGCTGCCTTTCGAAGTATGGGGGGGGGGGGGGGGGGGCGAATTCAACAACAACACAAACACAGCTGAACACAGCTGGACACAACTGACGATGATGACAGTTCTCATACGTCTCCGACGGTGGAGAAGGAAGATATACGGGCGATAACAACGCCTTTGGCCGATTAGCCGCCTCTGAGTCAGAGGAGGACGTCCTAGACAACCTCAACAGCAGCAAAAGCTGCTCCTAATAAGGGAGAAGGGAGAAGGAGCGGAAGGCTGAACTCAAGCGCCAGCAGCATCAACAACAACAAGGCGAAGAAGGGAATCAAAACAACCCACAAAAACAAAATCAAAAGCCACAACAGCAGCAACCGAAACAACAGCAGCAGCAACCGAAACAACAGTAGGAGCAGCAGAAACAGCAGCAGCAGATAATAAACACATACAAATTGGAACTGAAGGACACCATTGAGCTATGTAAGTCGGCCATAGGCAATCATTTTTACATTAATAGACTTAGTGTAGATAGGCATGCTATCCACTGCAATACAGTGGATAATTACCATATAATTAAAGATTTATTACGGGACTCGACGACGGAGTTCTTTTCCTTTACCCCGAAAGGGGAAAAGTTGCAAACGATGCTCCTTAAGGGACTAGAACCGTCTGCCGATCCGGAGGAGATCCTCAACCTACTGAAAAGAGTAAAGTGCGACGGCCTCGAATTTGTAGGGGTCAAGCCATTTATTACGGCAAAGGCGAAAAGGGAGAATCGGAAGTTACCGTTCTTCCTAGTTCAGATGTCACCCAATAGCAAACTGGATGGTCTAAGAGGCATTAAAGTCCTCGACTATCAAGTTGTGAGGTGGGAAAAAGTAAGAAGGAGCGAACGCATTTTGCAATGCAGTAAAGACCACAAGGCAGAGGAATGCCCCTTAGGGAAGGATAGGGCTGTAGACAAGGACCAACTTTCGTGTGCTCTATTATCGGGGTTGCCCTAAGTTCCAGTTCATAAAAAAAGTAAATCTGGCTTGACAGCAGAAGATCGAGGTGAAACGTCCACCTGTTCCCGCTCTAATTTCACAAGCCGTCACACCCCAGTTGACCTACGCCCAAATGGCGTCGGGTCAGGGCAAGACGCAAAAGCAACTGCCAAAGGCTGCTCCAAAGGCGTCAGTGCCTAAAGCACCTGAGGCACAAGCTGACTTGATGGCTATCTTGCTCTCAATTCAAGGGCAGATGGGCCAGCTACAACGTCAGATACAAGAGCAGGCGACGCGGGTGGAACAAATCTACGCGCTTCTGCCGGGCCTAGCGCACCTCCAGTCGTAATGGGTACTACGGCGGAGATTCCCTCAAAGATCCTTGCGGTGAATGTGAATTCACTGATAAGGATAGAACGCAGAAACTCCCTTTTTAAGTTGTTAGACAATAAAAATCCTGATTTGCTTCTGATTAGCGAAACTAAGCTAATTCAGAGACATAAATTAAGGAACAATAAATATAATATAATAAGAAGAGACCGACGCAACTCCACCCAAGGAGGTGGTGTCGCGATCTTCGTACGTAAAGAGCTACGTTACAAGACAGTGTACAGTGGTGAAGTGCGAAGGTTCCAGGTGCTGGAATCGTGCATCGTGTGCATCCCTCTCCATAGTGGAAAGAAGATGTACGTGGTTTCGGTCCATGCACCTGAAGCTACTCAACCTTCCTTATTTATATCAGAACTCGAATCACTTTTTCGAATCCTAAGGTTAGAGTCGGATGAGAACTATTATCTCATGGCCGGAAATTTAAACGCGAAGCATGGGGATTGGGGAAATAATACGCCAAATCCTAGAGGGAACCTACTATCGGGAACTGGGAGAGTTTGTTTAAATGCACACCTACAACTACAATAGGACGCGCTGGACATGCTGCTCCCGTGTACTGACTAGAGCACTCTCCTCGAACTCGCTCTACCTTCCAATAGGAATCTGTCAAACGGACGTCAAATTGGACGAGACAATCAAACGAACGATGGACAGTACGATACCTCGGTATCAACATACTGACAACGCTGACATATTCCGCAACGCGACAATCGACGCACTACACGGACAGAAAAGTAGACTCCTGTCAAGATTAAAAACCTTGTACAGGCAGTTTGCCAACAGACACAACTCAGATGTTAGGACACTGAAGTCGTTGGTCAAAAATCTCCAAAAATTAATCAAAGAAAATAATAGAATGACGGTTAATGCGCATTGGAACGGGAAGATTTCGGCCATAAGAGCCAATAATCCAAGCATGTTCCCGCAGATCAATAAGGTATTTCGGAGAAATAACATCAACGACCTTCCGTGTCTTAAGTTACCCCGAACAACGAACAACTAACGAGTACTAATAGCAGCAGGCATAGACCCAGATAATGCTGTCTAGGATGACGACTTCTTCGTGATAGAAGATCCGCAGGAGAAAGTAGAGGCTATAGGAGCGACTTTTCAAGAAGTGTACAAGGTGAATGATAGCGTTCACCCGAACCATGACCTGGAAAATCGCGTCCTTGTGCACAACTTCTACCTTCGAAATGATATGCAGGAATGGCGATCTGAGAACACTGGTTTCATCGTGTTCAATGAAGGGAATATGGCAAACAATGCCATCGCCAATGACAGGGTTCACCCCCCTTTCTTTTCGAAGGTAGAACTCCAAGCGATCTTCGTCTCATTGAGGAGTAAGAAATCCGTGGGAATCGACGGACATTGTGCTCAGACACCTCCCTCTAGAAGCGGTAGACATATACACCACCCTGTTCAACGCTGCGCTGAATAATGCACATTATCCGGCGCATTGGAAGACAGCAGTGGTGCAGCCCATTCCCAAAAGGGGAAAAGATACATCCAATCCGGCAAATCTCCGGTCGATAAGTCTCCTTCCGAACATCAGCAAGGTATTCGAATAAGTTATTCATAGAGCCCTGAATAAGTGGGTTGAGGACAAAAATATAATTCCGGACAACCAATTCGGTTTTAAGGCGGGGCATGATACCCTACATGCCGCGTCTAAACTGGTGTCGGACGTCCAATGGAATAAAAGCAAGAATCAATGCACGGGTGCTTGCCTGGTTGACTTGGAGAAAGCCTTCGATACCGTATGGTTGGAGGGGCTCTCCTACAAGTTGACAGTAGTAGACAGTTCGTTGTGAAAAATGGCAACGTGACTTCTGCTGGTACGTTTCAAATTAAAAACGGTCTGCAACAGGGTGCGGTTAATTCGCCTATCCTCACTTGGCGAATTGCAACTCTCTTGCAATGTGACTTCGACAATATCCAGCGATATTGCGATGACTGGAAGTTAAAGATCAACTTCCAGAAATCGGAAACCATCCTGTTCAGAACGCCGTTATCTGGGGCCTCAAGGGACATCAGAAAGAATTGGCGAAAGTTCTCTATCGTGGGACCAAACGGAAGCCCATTGGCGAGTAGAAGTGTAGTCAGGTACCTTGGGATCTGGCTAGACCAGTATCTATATTTTAACAAACATATAGATGCTGCTTTGGCCAGAGCCCGAGCTGCTTTTGCCCTTACAAAGAGACTGTTTTATAGCAGCCAACTCGATGCGAGGGTGAAGGTAATCTGCTACACGACCCTCATACGGCCAATGCTCACCTATGGCTGTCCGGTGTGGTTCAACGTGGGAGCAAGCTTGATGGAAAGGATTCGGGTGTTTGAGAGGGCTTGTCTTCGGGCTTGCCTTCATTTATACAGAACACCAGAGTCCGAGTACAAAAAATTCTACTCTAATGAGGTCCTTTATAACAGTGCGAATCTGATCAGAGTGGACAATTTCCTGGTGAAGTTGATTCGCGGTCATATTGCAAGAGCAATGAACTCGACCAATAGCCTGATCTTTGGGGCTTACTACCCCAACGACATGTACCACGAAAATGTGCGCCTCAACGGCTTTATCCCCCCAGAGGCGTTTCTCTATTTTGACAGGCAAGATCTGATACAGGATAGAACGGGTACTCCGATTATCTTCCACGTCGCCAGAAAAACTGTGGATAGGCGACTTTACTACGAGCGAGGCGTAGCACAGAGAACTGAGGATCGTCTCCGATTCAGTAGGTCGGTTTCGGGGCGTGAGGGTAAAGATTTAGAAAGACAGCACCAGAAATTTTTGTGGCTTAACGAAGTGAGAACTCCCTCGTCGAACTCGCTTATTTCTGGCTAGCCCTTTTAGGGTAAGCTGGCCACTTTATTTACTTTTTATACATAGCCTGGCCGGCATACATAGTTTCTAAGGTAGTCGTAGGTGTCCTAATTATAAGGTAGTTTTAGAGCACAGCACTCGGCTTAGTAAAAAAAAAAAAAAGAGCGTATTTAATTACGTTTTTAGCTTAAGTAGATTAAGAAGTTTAAGATTTATTTTAAGGTAGACTTAAGTTTTATATATAAAAACAAAAAGTTTTTCAAAAAAGTCATTTTCTTTGTTTCAATTAGAATTAAGTAAATAATAAATAAAATAAGAAACAATTAATTGTTTTAGCTATGTTACGTCGAAAGACATAGATTAAGCATTAAGTTTAGCTTAGAGCGCCCGCATAGGGCCAATAAGTTAGTCATAACATAGTTAACTACAATAAATAAAAATGCATTTAAAAAAAAACAACGCACATGGCTCAATCGTTTTCTCTATTGATGCTGATCACGAATATATGTGTGTATGTATGTATGGTTATACTCTTTTATAAATTAGGTACCAAATGGTATGTATTAATATGGGTATAAAAACTATTGAACCATGTCCGTCCGTCCGTGTGTCACCAGTTTTCGGGCCTTAAATTTTGACCTGGGAGGATAGAATTCCGTATCTGGGCTTCTGAGAAATAGAAACAGTACACGTGTAAACATTTTAAAATCAGTCCACTTTTTCATAACTTCACTATTTTGTATGAAATTGAAAAATATTACTTAGACAAAACATTTAGATTCTCGTATTCTCTACAAATCGTCGATACATTAATTCTAGTCACGCCGAAAAAAAACCGATTCTGATGAAATGTTGCGGAGGCGACTAAAATCCATCTCCGTATACCGAGCGTAGTGTATACACAACATGCAATGGATAAAACAAAAAGATATATTACCCCAGGTGGCAGTCCAGTACCACTGCAAAATCCACCCTCTTCGGAGGTCGGCTCTACGGTTTCTGGGGAGAGCCATTTATTGGAATTGATTAATCCATTTTTGAAAAGTTCAAGGATGTGTCCGGAAAAAGAAGTCCACCGGAAGCGCAAGTGCGTTAAAAACGGGACTCAGTGAAGTCAAAAAGTTTAGAGGAAGAGAATGACAAACTCGGAATCAAGCTTATCGAAATAGAGCAACTCTACCGTGAGCTCAAGAAAGAGTTATATTTACTCCGAGAAGAAAATATTGCTCTAAAAAACTCCCAAAAAGATAGCGTAGCTCGCCCAAAGCGTTTGCCTAGTCAGGAATATTGGACGGATGAAGATGAGTTAGCACGCGAAACGGATTGCATTGAAAAGAAAAGCCCTAGCAAAAAACGCCAAGCTGGTTCTTTACCCGAAGTCGACAACCGAAAAACCTTGCGAGAGAAACAATCTCATTCAAAAATACGTCCTCCATAAAATGTTGTCGGGATAACGGATTACAACAAATTGCATTGCTTTCTTAAAGAAACGTTAGTATAAATACTTAATGTAACATTTTTCCGTAACAATACGTGGAAAATCAATGTTCATAGTTTCGACGACTACCGAGGAGTATCGCAAAAATTACATAGCGAGAAGATCCAGTGCTTTACGTACAAGAACAAGCTAAAAAGACCTCTGCGTGTTGTGGCAAGATGACTCCATTTTTCGTGCACTAAAGAAGACGTCATGAACGACTTGCAAGCCAAAGGTCTGGACTTCCGGTATTTATGCCAAGCTTCGATAAGACCGAAAATAAAGACTTTATATCGAACGGATCTGCGCGATTACTCACGATCTGCCCAACCTAAAAATCTTCTAAGACTAGCATAAAGAATCCCGCTCAAGTGTATCTCGCGTCTTTTCCATAATTCTCGCTAAACTTAAAGAGCAATGCAAAACAAACAAACTTATTTTCGAGAGACTATGTAGTTAGTGGACAAAAATTTTATTAATTGTCGATTTTTCCAATTCGATTCAAATTCCGTTTGCGAATGAAGCTAAGTATCTTTGAATGACGCTGGATGCAAAGCTGAAATGGAGGTCGAATACAGAGAAATGTATTGGTTGCTTGGAAAATATTCCAAGCTTAATATAGAAAACAACCTTCTTTTATACAAGCAAGAGCTTAAACTAGTGTGGACGTATGGTATACAACTGTGGGGTTGTACCAAAATGAGTAATATTAATATTTTACAAACTTTTGGAAACAAAGTGCTTAGAGGAATTGTTAATGGACCGTGCTATATCAGAAACTGCGATATCCACAGAGATCTCGGCATTAAAACAATGGAAGACGATATTAAACACTAACAGGTCACTGTATCCTAAGGAATCACCTTAACTTAATCTGTGCCCAGACAGAGAATGTAAGGTTTGTTCTGATGATGACGAATAATCTCAGGACATTGTCGGTGAATGGCCAGCTTCACATTGGTTTAGAATTAGGACATTAGGAAGCCGGTACGACTCTTAAAATAAATCACACTCTAAGATACAGTAGATCTGTCCAGACGGAGTGTAAGCCAGATGGGCACGAGTCTTCTAAAAAAAAACAGATGATGCTGTGTGGCCCCTCGTGGTTTATGTGCTTAGTGCGAATACGGAGCAAGCGGTTCCAAATTCAATCCTTAGACAACCAGTAACGTTTTTTTCACGGCTCCACCTCTTGCTGAGAAAGTAAATTTCATATTGCCCTTCGGACACGGCATTAGACCCCTTCCATTCCTGTGCAGAATATAACATGCACAACACTAATGGTTGCGAGAAGCTGAACTTGGGGTCACACAGACCTGTCGCGCCAAATATTAGAATATTGATTCTAACTTCAAAGGTACTTTACTTAAGACGGTTTAAAACAAATTATTTTCTCGAATACGGTTTAATTTGATAAAATTAATTATTTCGATTAGTTTGAATGTTGCAAACCGATGGTACTTTTGAAAATTGGTTTATAAGACAAATGCAAAGTATTGCCACGCCCATTTTAACCCTTTCAATACCATTTCTTGTTCAATATATAAAATCTTTCGCGATGGTCCAAATAATATGTCTTACTGCACGTTTCAAAAAAGGATTCTAAGGACAGAGAACATGTCCTGAACATAAAAGTTCAAATTCTAATCGTGTAATTACGAGTATTTTAGAAATAACTTAAGTGTAAACTATTTATTTTTATTGATATTAACTTACCTTTCCATCTTTACTCAAGTAAAATATAAAGTAAATCGTAGTTTTACCAGAAAACTCTAACAACTAAAACTTCTCTGTACACAAACAAACGACATAACGGGATTAAAGCATACATACGTAAAATATCAGATTGCATGTCCCAATGGGTCCCAATGAACGTACTTTAGGTATGTACAGGGTGGGCCAAATACATGTTTCTTTTTTCATGTATTACGGCTTTATTAGTAAGAGCAAACATTCCCATTAATTATGGAGCTCACGGATTACTTGGATGATATTGGCCTTAAGTGCTTGAATCGTTTCCGGATTGTTGGCATAACATCGGTCCTTAACGGTTCCCCACAAAAAAGTCTAAAGGGTTCAAATCGCAGCTCCTAGGCGCCCCGTTTGACATCCTCAAAACGACTGATAACACGATTTGGGAATTTGGTGCGCAAAAGATCGATTATGGCATGGGCTGTGTGGCATGGCGCGCCATCTTGCATGAACCAGAGGTCGTCCAGTCATGTCTTCAATTTCAGTAAAAAAAAAATCGGTTAACATGGCTCTGTGGTGCGGGTTTTTCGAGTCACAGACGCGGCAAGTTTCTTTCTTAACGTACCCGTCGAGATGAAAAAGCTCCTCGTCAGAAAAGATGATTTTTCGACGCGGATGGTCCTTCAATTGCTATGTAAATTGGACCTTGTAAGCGAATAATCCGAGATCTTTGTGCAGAATTCTCCTCAGGCTAGTGCGTGAAATGTTAAGCTGTTGAGATCGATAGCGAGTTGATATTCGTGAATTGAGTCTCACACTCTCGGCTACATCAGCCACATTCTCGTCTGTGCGTCAGCTACATTCACCGTACGACGACGAGGACCATGAGTGTTGTCCACTTGCATACCAGTCCCACGAACTTTTGCGTACAGCAGGCGCGGTGGGTGCTTCATTTCGGCCAAAACTTCTTTTCAAATAACGTACTGTTGGGTTACACCCCACACACTTTGAAAATAAGTTTTCAATATTTTCCAACGTTATTGAAGCGACTCGTTTTGTTCTGTGGAGGTATTCTACTGACTTTCTGTCAAGATTTCGAGCGGGAAACAGCTGTCAGTGTCAAAATAACCTATGATTGAAAAAGAGATCACTAGATGGCCCACCCTTTACATAGTTTACGTATTTATGTACATAAGTATATACATGCATTAGTGTCTATACATGTAAATACATACATTTGTGTCGCGTTAGTATTGAAAGGGTTTCAATTTTTCAAATTTGTTAAAGGAAAATTCATAGACCTTGAAGTTTACATATATTCATCTGAGGACCATATATGGCCACACCCACTTTTGCGTGTTATATGTGTCAGATTGGTACAATATTCTTGGATTGATAATGTAACGTGCCTTTCAATAAAGAGTAAAGAAGACTTGTTCTTCAATGCTTTCATGAGTAGAAATTTTCGTTTTCGGTTTCTTCCCTCGTGTGTACCAAGACCACGATATACCAATTAATGAATGTACAGTTCCGAAGCATTATCTCATTGCTCCGAAACATTGCTGAAATACGAAAAGTATGCACGCATGCACGTGTGTTGAATAGAGCCTATTATTAATACTTTTATTTTTTTTCAATTGGTTTCCAAAAGGTATATATAAATAATGCCGTAATAAAAACTATAGTGTACAAAGATAAAAAGGAGTTACCTTGAGTTTGTCGTTGAGTAATGTCCTCTGTGATGCAAGGGTGCATTTTGGAATGGAGACCGAATTTGTTGTTTAAAACTGTTATCTGTTTTTGGGCTTATAGCCATAACTGGTAATGGCGACGATAAACTTTCAAACATCGTACCAATAGGAACACCTTTATTTTGATTACAGTTTTCCATTTTACATTCTTTGGGGAAACACTGTGATTGAAAAAAATCTCCATTTGAATTCATTAAAGGACTCCTAGAAGGAATTCCCAAATCAATGCCCCAGAAATTTGTATTTGAAGTTAAATTTGGAGTCTTTTTGGGCAAAATTGGGGCACATAAATTATTCAATGAAAGTGAATCCTCATTAAAGCCGTGACTTGCATCAGAGTCTCTATTGCATATCGCATCCATGCTTGAATTAAGTTGCATTGATTGGTTGTTACTGTTTAAATGTTGATTCCAAGTACTACCATTCTTTTCAGGTATGTTAACATTCGCAAATACAGAAAATGATTGCACATTTACTGAAGTTGAAATGGTTTGTTTTATTCCAGGTGGACTCTGATCTCCATCATATTGTAAATTATTTTGCAGCTTAGATCCAAATGTTAAATTTGATAAAATCGGTAGACTATTATTGCTATTACTACTATTATTAATATTGCTGGTTGTTTGTCGGCGAGGCTTGATTCCAGGTGATTTCAGTGGAATAGATGCCCATTTTCGAGCCTTATTAAAAAGAGTAAAACAAATATTGTGTTAATAAAACTTAACGAGCATTGTAAATTCATATGAACAAGTAATGCTTACAAATTTAGGCGGCTGTTTGCAACCTCGTGGTTCGATCCGTAAGCTTTCATGATATAAATAGTTTGATATGTCAGTGTCCGACATTCCTTTAAACGGATCCAAATTTTCCAAGAAGTTCTGCAAGTAACCATTTTCCATAATATTAAGTGTTTAAGCCATGTTATATATCTTAGTAAAAAAAAATTGATTGGAACTTCACATATTATTCTGGAAGAGGCAACGAATATTTTGCCTAAATGTCGACAAGGCAATGTCAAATACGATTATGGCAGCAATTAGTTACCTATAAAATGTTTTGCTTAAATTTTATTCTAAATAATATTTTTCTTTCAGAGGAACGTCACAAATGAACACTGCAGTGTGTCAAGCCAACTTCGGTACAAGAACCATGTATTATACATATAAAGTGCCTTGAAAGAAAGTTTATATTGACTGGATCGATTAAAAAAAGGAAGTAAACGGTTTTATTAATTATTAATAATTAAAAAACACAATTTAGGAAAAACATAATATCGTCCAAATACAAGCCCTCGCGTTTGCGGCACTAATTTAGTCGGACTATAAAAGTACTTGTACGCTTACGCCTTCAAAGGTTCAGATCGTCACGAACAGACTGACTAACACTCTCCACATTTTCTACCGTTCTTGACTATCTTGGTCTTCCGGATTTTGTTTTTTCAGTATTATACGTCTCTTCAAACTTTTTGACCCATTTTCGAATGAGATAATGCCAAGTTTTCTACGCACTACAGTCGATATACCCTATAAGTCAATGAGTCCTAAATGGATGTAATTATCTACGTTTTTGAGTTATATCGATACCTTTGAACTGATGGCAACCGCGAGATTTCAAAAAAATTTTGGAAGCAGTGGCTCTGATCCTATTATAATGCTTAAATGAATTACAGATAAAGACAAGGCTTATACACTTTGTGTCTTTACAATTAATTCTATTTCTATAAAATTTAAAAAAAGTTAATTTTGCTATTTCAAAACTGGATATGCTAACTAGTGGCATATATATGTCATACGTACTCGTATGTGGCATTCCGTCTGGTAGCATATGACTGAGTTTATCAAAATTTATCAAAATCTTTAGATCTGTACTCGAAAAAGTCCATTTAAATCAAAATCGACTTATATTCTTGATTTTAAGGATAGAAAGAAAATGTCGCTTTCAATCCCAATTGTGACGTTACAGACTCCAGATAGGAGTTAGAAGTAAGTTCCAATACAGTAATAAAACATAAATCTCTACTGTTTGATTAAACCTAATTTTCACTTACTCTAATTTTTGGATCTACCATTAAGCAGTATGGTTGATTTTGATATTGCTGGATTTCTCCGATAATTTCTGCGACTTTTCTGCGTTTTGAGAAATTAATTAGTTCCGAGTTTGGCAAAAGATCCGGATTTCCTTCTTCAAGATGTAATATATTTGTAAGGTACCTTCCAAAAAACGGAACACAAGGTGGGTTTATTGAGCGCAGTTTTTCTTGATATTTCTTTAAATGTCCATCATCGTTTAGTTCTCGACATTCTTCAAGAAACTTTTCATACCTTGCAGGTAGACCTTGAAAAGTAAGTTTTAGCCTGTAAACGGAAGCACTACCCATTGCCGCAATTATTGATAAAATTCCATTAAAATTATTTAATTCCAACATAACCATCATCACTTCAATTGCTCGAGCTACCATTGCAACTCTTTCCTCATAGTTTTCAGCCCCAATTATTGATTTTTCAAACCATCTTGTCACATTTGTTGTATATTTCATTATTTTTAAAAGATTTGGGCTTTTAGTTTCCTTATCTTTTTTAGTCCATGGTGATCCCACGAGTTCAGAAGGTTTAACATTTTTGTACAACTCAAACTCAAGAAGAGTTAATTGTCGAGCTAATTCTAATGGGTGCAATGTTAGTAAGTTTATTTCAGCGTCTGGAACTTGTAGATGATGTTCTATAGGTGGTGGACTATGGCCATAAGCAAACGTAATTTGCTTTTGACTTTTTTCTTGCTCATTTTTCTGAAAATAAGAAAAAGAAAAATGTTTGTTAATACGTATCATGACATCAGTGTGATTATGTGATGGTATTAATATTTTGTTATGCCAAAGATATAACTCAAATAGAAGGGTATAATACAAATCCAAAAATCGATAATGATATAGCCTATATAACTTATATATATAAAGCTGAGAGGTATTGAGATATTTGGAAATAAAAAAAAAACTTAGTGACTATAACAAGCCCAAAACTTTAAAACAAACTTTTTAGAACTACTTACGTACGTAAGAAGGAGGACACGATACCCCTGTTTTATACTAGTATATTATAGTTTTACTTAATGAAGTTACTTACGTAAGTAAGAATGCCAAACCTACTTTACTGGGAAGAGCAAGACTTGGATTTTTATCCTGATAAGATTGCACACTTATAGCTTTAAGGTGCAAGTACGTACGACCCAGTCATGCACTTTATTTTTATTTGTCTCTGTTTGGCTTTCCAGATGCTCTTGTCTCCGTTGCCCTATTGGTACTTCATTTTAGCTGAATAAATACTCTTTTATTTTTTTTACAGAATTGAATTTTTTGGAGTTGGAAATTACCTGATAGACGATATACACCAGTCCATTTCTAACATTTATAGTATATCGGACAGATAGTAAATCTATAATATATCAATAACTTATAATTTCCAAATGTCGCTCGCTTATGAACTTCACCATTATTATTATTAAGAGTATTTTTAGGTACATATTTAGTTTATAGCAATTCGTCGATACATCAGTTTTGGCCACGACCAGTTTTAGAGGACGTTTTTATAAAAAAAACTGATTTTGATGAAATTTTGCACGAATTGTCAACAAACATTCGAAGATATCATTGAAATTCGTCTACATAATAGGAAGAATAGGGTGTCATACGATCCATTCCAGATGGATTGTAGCTTTTATATATTTTGTTTTCCAGTTAGATATCGAAATATCTTATTTGCGTCTCCATCAAGCATTTCCATACCTAAATATTTTTTACAAAAATGCGAATGAGCCGTTGATCCCTGAGAGATATTTTCCTGGGTCTCTCAATTCCGAATTTTATGGAACTCTTTGATTGAAATTTTTTTAAAACATTTCGCTGGTTCTTAGTCGACGGGTCCAACTTGTGCTAAGCAACAATAAGAGTTTTTTCTTTAAAGCAAATACCATTGCAAGTGTTTGAAAAAAAAATAACTAGTTAGTTTATTAGTGCGACTTGTGCAAAGCAACAATATGAGCCTTTTTTTTAAAGCAAATACCATTGCAAGTATTTGAAAAAAAAATAACTAGTTATAACTTAATGCAAAACAAAAACGAAAGACGAGATACTTACCGGTAGTTTTGAGCGATGTTCAAACAAAAAACATAGCGATAATAACAAAAGAGAAAAAAAAACTATTAATTAATTTGAACATACATAAATACAACCCTTTTTACGTTTGAGAGTAAGGACTTCATAAATAATTCGAGTGCGAAAGTCTTTTGTCAGCGATCAACGAGTATATCTACAGTTGGCACATAAAAAGATTTCTACACAGTTCTAAGAATAAAAATTAAATGTAGTCATGGACTTTCCTCCGAAACTTTAAGATCGTTTTCTTTCAGTGGTGGGTTTTCTCAGTGCGATAAACTCAACCTATTTCTTTCTCTCTCGCTCTATATTGCTCTTCACCGGATTCAACCTAACATTTACACAAGTACAGTTTGTTCTTAGTGAAAGCGTATTAATGTTCCGCTTAAAAAACCATGGCCCCGGGGTTAAAAAATATGCGAGTTAGTCGTTTTGCCGATTTTGGTGAAATACCTACCACTCTCTTAGCATGGGCAAAAAAAAAAAAAAAAAAAAACAACAGCATTAACTTTGACGAATACCAAACCCTCCCATCAAAAACCATATCAAAGAACCCGCCTTTTTTTTTTTTTTTTTTTATAAATTGCGCGCGCCAAAGGGGATATGAATACATGAATGCGCGGGCGTTGGGAAAAGGGGAGAGAGGAACAGAGGAGGTACCGGTGCACGTTGGCTTTGAATGTTTCAAGGTGTCGTTCGGCTTATAAACGAATCTCTGTATTTAACAGTACGTCCGAGATTGGGCTTGAGGGTGAACTGATGTGCATTCATAGCGTGACGCGTATTGCGGGTGAAATTTTGAAGGGGAGGAATGCAACTGGCTATTTCACTGGAGCATTTTTTATGGAAAAAGCGATAAAACAGGGAGAGACATGCTACATTTCTCCGATGTTCTAGAGGCGCTATGGAGCGTACAATGTCTCTATCACCTATAAGTTTTAACGCGCTATTTTGGACCCTGTCTAGAATGTGCAGAACGGTCTTGGGTGCACCAGACCAGATATGGGCGTTATATTCCAGTTTTGGGCGGATAAATGCCTTATAAATTGAGGCCAGATCAGATGGGGTGAAGTATTTCTTGCACCGCTTAAGGAATCCTAGACACTTTGCAGCATTTTTGGTGACCTCGAATATGTGATCGTTCCATCGAAGATGGTTATTAATACACATACCGAGAGTGGCAAGTCTTTCGGTTTCCGCGATGTAAGTACCATTCATGGATAATGGTTGGGGGTTTTGGTTTCGCTTGAGAGATAGAAGACAGCATTGCGTTTTGGAAGCATTAAATTCCACTCTGTTGGTTGAACCCCATTTGATAATGCTGTCGAGATCGGAATTTAATGAGTTTAACGTACGCTGTCGTTCCTCTTCTACGGCCGAAGAGCAGGGACGTGAGTTAGGGAACGAATATGAAAAACTGAGGGTACTATCATCAGCGAAGGAATGGATTGGATTAGAGGTTGCAGACAAGAGATCATTTATAAAAATGAGAAAAAGAGTCGGAGACAAAACTGAGCCCTGGGGAACACCAGCATTTGTGTGGTGAATATCAGACTTGAAGCCATCCAACACAACTTGTATTGAACTTCCCGAAAGGTAATTTCTAATCCATTGAAGAAGAGTTTCATCGATGCCAAATGCACGCATTTTAGACAAAAGAGCTTGGTGCCAAACTCTGTCAAATGCCTTTGAAATATCGAGTGCAACCATCTTTGTTTCGCCAAAGTGATGGAGAGAATGGTTCCACTTCTCGGTGAGATATGCCATCAAATCACCAGTGGACCTGTTGCTACGAAAACCATACTGCCGGTCATTAATGAGTTTTCGTGATTCAAGATATTTCATAAGCTGACGATTTATCAGCGTTTCCATGACCTTGGAAAGAAGGGACGTAAGTGCAATGGGTCGGTAATTGGTCGGAGAGGAAGAATCGCCTTTTTTAGGGATAGGCTGGACAAATGCTGTTTTCCATCTTCTCGGGAAGAGCCCAAAAGAGTAGGACAGACAGAAAAGCTTACGCAGAGATTTTGCCAGCGAGGAAGAACACCTCTTCAGAACTATAGGGGGGATACCGTCTGGGCCAGCGGATTTGTGTATGTTAAGACCTTTGAGAACTCCTGCAACTGTGCGAGTGCGAAAGTGTATTTGTCCCATGGAGGATTCGACGCTCTCAAGCACAGGGACAGACAAAGCACTATCTTGCAGCGTGGAATTAGCTGCAAACTGTGCAGCAAGAAGATTAGCTTTGTCTAAGGAGCTGACAGCTGGAATGTCATTGTAAATGAGCGTTGGGATGGCAGATGAGGCAGAATTTTTAATGTTTTTTACGATTGACCAAAAATTTTTACTACCTTTGGGACACTGTAGAATTTTTTGCCTCAATTTTTGGTCGTATAGGTATTAATTTATCTTAATTTCCCCCAAAAATGTCGAAAAACCTTTAACTTCAATAAGAATATTTTTGTTAAAAAAATCTATTCATTCATATCAAAGAATACTAACAGATTTTGCAGCTAAGAGATGAAAATATCCTAATTCTAGCAAAGAATCAAAAAAAAATACAGAGAAATTCTTTGTTGACAAAACCTTATCAAACACATGTCCGGTGTCAGTTCAACTACACTCTAACCTCAACTCTTCAAAGGGTGCAATTTACGCGACCTCTCTTATTAATCTCCCAAAAGAGAAAATCATTTCAGAAACGAAGGCGCAAAGTGTTGTAGACATTTATTAATTCACCAAACAACAGGATGGGCGAAGGCAACCCATGCTAAAAACTAAGTATGTCTAATCCTTATGACTTTTGATTTTGTCCAACCTCCTAACTTTGTCGAAATTGGCTGGTACAAGGCTAAGGTAAACGAGTATTTCCCTTACCCAATGCCTTGTAGAAATTGCCAAAATCTTGGGCATACAACTGCGAAACTTGCAATTTCCCTCCTCATGTCGATATCAATTGCATCCACACAATGTGTGCCAACTGCATTGGACCACACTCGTGTGCATCTCTGTGTAAACACCCAGATCGGGAAGAGACTAAAACCTTACTAACAAACACAGTCCAAGACATTCTAAAATGGTCCGATGTATCTGGTGCCAAATTATCCTTAGATAAATGAAAGACTCTACACGTCTGCCGCAAAACTTCATGTAGCGGTTTAACTTTAAGCTTTAATAACTTAAATGTAGTAAATGTAAAGAGCTTAAGTATTCTATTGCTAATATTTAACAATAAGTATAATTGGAAAGATCATTGTATAAAACTTAAAAAAAAACCTAGCTGCGAGAGCCAATATAATAAGTTATTTATTCAGTAAGAGATGTAATACACATATCAGGACTTTATGTTCAATTGCAAAATCGATTGTTCTTAGCAAGATTGATTACGGTCTACTCATATACGGAAATTGTCCTAAATCTAGAATTGCTCCTTACAATCAAAGGCTCCTTACCATCAAGCTGCACGTAGAAGCATTAACGCTTTCCCAACAAGCACCGTGAAGAACATGCTGGTAGAAGCTGGTCTTCCTACAATAGAACATCGCATAGAAGTAACCAGAGCTAAGCTTTACATCAAACTGCTATTCTCAAACGGATCAATCATCGACAAAGACATCACTTCTGCTTTGAATATGAAAACTGCTAAGCGCATTCCATCCGCTATTTCCCTCGCGAACATAAGTTTGTATCCGAACAACTTTTTGATTGGCATAACTACCAGCACCATTACTCTATTATCATAACCGACGGATCACAACCAATCTACCTCACCTCAACTTCAAAACACATGAGCACGACTTTCGTGAGGTTGCGATTGGGAAATAAATAATCTTAACCCTTAAATGCACATTGTTGTATGTAAACAACATACCAATAAAATGACCATAAATGCAATATGCTCAGTATATTTTATCAATTATATAAGTTATAAATATATAAGACTTCGGCTATAAGTTTTGTAATACTGGTAATACTGTTTGTATTCTCTTGGGTGTCCTATTCGCGATCCAAATCTCAAATTTGTGAAAAGATTTCGATGAGTGGTGACTGTGATTTTGTTCATAAGTTGCGCATTTAAGGGTTAATCTAGAAATTTAAGCTAACACATTATTTATGTACTTATACTAACATATTAACCTAGTTCTAATTTATTGAGCCGTAAGCCTTTGCAGCTAGTACTCTTGCTATGTATTAATATATGTATGTATTTTTAATCATTAATTAGTGGAGATTCGACGAAGACTTACCCTAGGAAACCGCAGCTACTTCGGTTTGGCAAAACAAATGGGTTCAAAACTCCTATCTCGGAAGACGAAATGTATGCTCTACAAAACTTTGATCCTGCCAGTTCTGCTGTACTTTTGAAAGAAAAATTCTTCGTCGAATTTTCGGTCCCGTATGCGAGGAGGGCGAATGGAGGAGAAGATAAACCGCGTACTCTATGAGCTGTACCAAGATGTGGATGTAGTCCAAAAAGCCAAAATACATCGACTACACTGGCTCGGGCAATAATGCTCCAGCAAAGAGGATCTTCGACTGACAACCCCCAGGTTCGTGACGACAAGGAAGACCGAACCTCCGTTTTAAAGACCAAGCTATCGCGGATGCCAGAGCGCTTTGTCAGGACAACAGGAAGCAGCGTGCCCGGGATCGAACGGAATGGAAGTATGTATCCATACAACTTTTGGATTGGTATAACTACTACATCGCAGCTAATTTACCCCACTACAACTTCAAAGCATATGAATACGACTTTCACCCACCGACATCTCTTTAAGAGAAAAACTCCGCCATCATGCCAAACTTGCCACTCTTAAATCAATATAAGTCATATCCTAAGAATAGGTGAATGTCGAGCCTGCCTACCAACAAACCAATCACGAAAACATTCTTAAAATTAATAATTATGTAAATAAATCTGCAAATTTAAGCAAACATATGTATTATTTATACATATTCTTACACTAATATTTTAACCTAGTTTCTAATATACCATTGGACCGTAAGATTCTGCAGCTAGTGCTGCTCTTTTACGATTATTTAATTAGACTTCAACTTTTTGAGGAAGTTAAAGACGTGGTCATATTTAACAGTAAATTTAGTTTTACCTTTCATTATGATTACACCATTGCTAAGTCCAAGTCTACATATTTAGGCTTTTTTAAACGTAATTGTAAAGACTTTTAAGATGTACTATTTAGCCATAAAGCTATATACTACTCATTAGTCAGACCATATTTAAAATTTGCCATATGCTCACGAGCTTCGTTTTTTTTTTCGTTTAGAAAGAGTTCCAAAAAAACTTCATGAAATATGCTTTTTTTAAATCAAATAGGTTTAATAAACTTCCTAGTTATGAAAAAAGGTGTAATTTGATCAGCTTGCATTTCATATAAACTCACCTGAAATGGTTTCTCTAATAAATATTTATGCTCCTCAAAGGTCACTCTACCTACACACAAGGTCACAATCAATTCTTGCTTACCTCGAGTCGAATTTCGAAATAGAGTTTATTAACATTTTAATTAAATTTTTTTGTCTATTTAAAGTAGTCTATGAAATTGAAGATCGGTAGATGATTCCGTAGTCGTGCAACAAAAAACGATTGTGTTAAGCGATACTGAGAGTTTACAGTGAAAAAGCGTAGTGTTCTGTGTTCTGTGATGGAAACAAAATTAGGTTCATCGTTAAAAGCGTTTTCGAGAGAATCATATTTTAATCAAGTTGACTATAAGTAAAGTACAGTTTAAATCAGTTTTGACCAAAAACGGTGTATGTCATCTTAAAGGGTTTTCAAAGACTATTTCTATTTTAAAATTTCAAACAAAATTGTTGGACTCTGTTCCGAATGTGGCTCTATCCTCTTCATTCTGCGAAAATACCGTTGTACGCACCTTTGGCCACAAATTTTAAAAACCATAACCACTTGAATGTAGAATTTAATGAAAGAACAGAACATCTTGTTCACAAATATATAGGTCTCAGACGTTTTATGCGCAGCCATACCCTTTCCAGACTTATTGTCTTTGATTAACTGAATAAATTCACAACTGGCTACTCTTACTAAATTGTTCTAAAGTTTTCCTAAAAGTGAATATATTTTAAAATAATAAACAAATACATGTACACCGATTTCTGGCAAATTAAGTTTTTTGTCAAAGTCACTACAAGTAAAGAACCGTTATTACCAATTTTGGTAAACAAAGCTGTATATCATTTGGTTGGAATTGGCCCCACTAACTCAAATATGAAATTTAATCAAAATGATTGGAGCCGTTTTTGAGAAAATCGTTTATACATATGGATATGTGAAAACTTATATTTGCAGCCCACTTAATGTGCATAAAATTCAATATATGTATGTATATATGTATGTACCTATGTATATACCTATGTTTGTATGTATTCAAATCAGACAATCTTCAGTATAATATACTGAGACTGAGAAGTTTGGTCAAAAGGATCCATCCGTTTCCCCACAACTATACTTTGAGTGAGACAAGATTTCGCAAGGACAATCGTAGATTAAATTTGGAGAATGCATGTTTTTCTCAAGGCCTATTGAATGTCGCTTGCTGCGGAGTTGGAACACATTTACTCATTTACACACCAAAAAACAAAAAATAGTGTCCATCCATCGCATTGCATTGCAATAGGAAAATAGAAATATTTTAATAAAATTTATGTTTTCTTTAGTATTAAAAAACATGTGTTTCTTTTTGTTAGACGCACTAATGCACGTAGGGTACCATATAGTTAATTATTAAGAAATAATAAATATTTTAATAAAATGTATACATATGTAAGTATGTACATATATATTAATAAAAAAAACAACAAAATATATTTACCTTTCTTTGAACAATTTTCATCACTGAATCAACCCACTTTTTCATAGATTTTCCATTGATATTCTCTAGAAAACGTAACAAAGTTTCTAGTAGGACAGGATCCTTTTCGAAGTCATAAAAATGATGATCGACCCAGTGACGAAGAACGTTGAGCACTCGAAACTGTACAGGCTGCACATATTCCTTGCGATATCTTTTCCAGTCTTCCCTTTGAGAATTTTTATGTATCTTTTCAGAGTCTGAATTAATATCCCTTTCACTTGATTGGTTTTCTTGATAAACCAAACTTGGGTCTGGTATATTAAACCGTTCAATTAAAAGCTGAAGAAGACTTTGCGGCGAACAGAAATAGCGATAAGTTGTTAAAAAAGTCCGAACAAACATTGGATCGGCATATATATGATACGTTAAACGTTCTATTAATTTACACAACGTGGCTCCCTAGAACATATAATAAATAAATAAAAATCAATATATAAATATATCTTCAAAATCAAATAAGTATCCTTGCCTTTATAAGGGGAACGCCTGCGCTTTCCCGATCTTCCAAAACAATATTATCTAAATTATCAGGAACGGCAAATTTGTATATGTCGGGACTGGGCAGGCGAAGTGGATGTTTTTTCTCCATATCTAACAATATACTATCCAAAATTCGATCCAACATAGATTTTGTGTTCACCATTATGAGGTCGGCCATCCAATCACTTTTATGCTGAGGGTTTTTTGCTACAAAAACACTAAAAATTATATAAAAATATAAGGTATACTAAAAGCTGTTTACCAATTAAAATTACAGCTGGTTGTACTCTAGGAGAAATCTCAAACGCATGCTTTAGATCCTCAGTATCGCTCCGATCAATAATTTCTACCCGCCTCATAAAAAATTTTTCCTTCAACCGAAAATCATAGTTCGTAGCTCCAGCGGATACAGTTTGTTTTTTGGCAACAGATTTACATAGAACCATAAGTCCATCAAATAAATATACTTTTCGTTCTGTTATTCTTTTACCTGAGCCCAGTTTTCCTAATGTATCCTCTGAAAAAAAAAATCTCTTCTATTAAATAATGAATGTATGCAGTAAATGTATTCAATACATAAAAAAATTTAACAATACTTTAAAAATTTAAGGAACTCAGAACTTTCTAATCATCGTTTTATTTGCGCATATACATACATATGTATATACCTAACAAGGCAAGCATTGGTTTCCTGAAAAATCTCGAAGTCAAGATTTTAATGAAACTTGCCATTGCTAATTTACTACGATGAAAGTGAAAGGGAGTTAAAAAAAAAATTAAAAAAACATTAGTTCGACTTTATTTAAACTTCTTGTCTGGGGCCGTGGTGCCACGCCTTAAGGTGATATCGGTATTTTCATTTTCAATTTTCTAGCAGGGATTAAATGAGATGGGTCTGTAGGATTTCGAAAAGGAATTGTCGGAATTAGACTTAAGGATAGTGATGAGCGTATTGTTTTTGTATAGTTGAGGGATATTAAAATTTAGCTATAATATTTCAGGAGTCGAGCTTTCAGGGAGGGAGACAGTTTTTTTACCATTGTTTAATGCAGAGTCTAGTTAATGTCGCTGCGGACGGTTTCAACATGTTTTATGAGATATACTCGTACCAGATGGTATGGGATAGTTAGGGCAGAAGATATGGCGGAAGTTAGAATCGCGTGGTTCTTTTGACCAGTATTCAGCGAAATGTTTAGCTAGGTTACAGGGGTTTGTAATATTAACGTTGGAGTGATTCTTTCCTATAGAAAGAAGATTTTAACGCTACAAAACGTTCTTCTGGTGGACCAGATTCTTGCAATAGGGTTATTGGGGTAAATTTTGGAGGTAAGATGGACTCGGTTTTCGCAGTTTTTATTTTTCTTTCGAATCAGGCGTTGGATCTTTTGTAATTGATAATGTTATCAGTGTAAATTTTGAGTTTATAGGATTGTTAACGTATTGTTTTTTCTACCATTTATCTTTCTGTTTTGGGGAATGGACCGGTTAGCGCTTTGGAAGATAATTTCGTGGATATAAGCTGCTTCTTTGTTTAGATTATCACTGATGGGGTGTTCAGTGCTACATATGTCTTTATATGTATATAAAAATCAATTACTGTATGTACATATGTATGTATGACGGATTATCGCTTGAGAACGGGTTGACCGATTTTCTTTTTGTTGTGTTCGTATTTATTTGGACAAGGCTTGTATGAAAAAAAACATTTTTGGAAAAACCAACGGAAAAGTCGGAAATTGGGTGTGTTATAAACATTTAATTTCACCCTATCCAAGGGTATGTCACCAGGTTTTGGGCGTTTAATTTTAGCAGTACAATTGTAAACTTTTTTTTAAATCCGCCCACTGTAACGCCCACTTTTCATAACTTCACTACTTTCCATAAACTCGAAGAGTTTTATTAACACAAAACATGTAGACATTCAGATTTTCTACAAGTCATCTATACATTAGATTTGGCCACGCCCACTTTTTGATAGTGGTTTTTTTTTTATCAAAAAACATATTAGAGAGGATAGGGTATCATACGGTCCATTTCAGACGAATTCTAGCTTTCTTATATGTTTGATTTCAGTTCGTGGTGAAAATATCGGTCGGCGTACGCCGAACGCAACTACATGATCGTCGAGTCACAGAAACTAACGAATAGCGATGCATTATGACTCCGGAACAACAGATGCAGTGGAGTTGGATTTTCTGTGTTGGAGCACAAAATAATTTGGAACGTTAACAATTTGAAATTAACTTTTGGGGTTCCAATACGATAGAACAGTCGATTACGCCGCGAATGTATTGGTCAAAATTAGAACAATGAGTACTGTTTGTCAATATTGCAATGTTTTGCGGTATCGACACGGACTGCCAGGATTATGTTATGCGAGGGGAAATGTGAAATTACCACAATTGACACCGCCACAAGGAGCCACTGGCATCATTGATTTAGTGCCAATAATATCGTTCGTAACATTTATTGCAGTATATACATACATATACATAATACTTCCTACATCATTTGGAGCGAATATTACGGAAGAACGAGGTGTTAACCCAACTTTTAATGTAAATTCTTTTTCGAATGGTAAGTGAATTTGTTCTTGAATCTGTAAAATTGAAGACATTTTTTTGAGTCTCGGTAAAACGTAAATTGTTGATGTTTGTTTGTGTGATGTGTTTGTCTACGTAGACAATTTTACAGATTCAAGGACAAATTCACTATCATGAAGTAGCATTGGTGCCGTCGGTAAAGCGAGAGATTATCGTCCAGCTGCAACAACTCTTACACGAACGCAATCAATTGGTTTCCCTAACAGACATCGCACAGGCCACTGGAGATAGAGACATAATAAATAAATAAACATACTTAACATTTTTACTTTCACCTAAATATTTCAAAGTCAAGATTTTAATAAAACTTGACATTGTGATGGAGAACTTAAAAAAGGTAGGTCCGCTAATTCTGTCTGTTTGTCTGTACGCTCGACTGCAGCCTGGATGGATTTGCTTTAAACTTCATATGTAAAGTCTGTGGCTACACAATTCGAGAAAACTGCTCCAACGATTTTGATAAAATTTAGTAAATAGGGTAGGTTGGATATATACTAAGAGATGGCATACCACGTTTTCTCTAAAAGTTCCACGTATAACGGTACTTTTAAAAATTGAATGTCTCCCGGTCATTCTTCAGCGATTCACCTAAAATTAATATCTGAAGGTTAAAAGATAAATGCAAAGTAATGACATACCAAGTTTTGCAACAGCGCACTTTTAAAAAACTTACTTTTTCCAAAGTTTTTACTAGTAATTTAAAATAATTATGGAAACAAAACCAAAAGGTCTAAAAGTTCTCCATAACTCACCGCGATCACTTTCTGAAGTCGTTTTTATAAAAAAAAACAAAACAAAAATGTTGAATGTCCTGTTTCCTATTTCCGAAGGCCTTTTGAAAATAGATTCAAAAATGACATTGTTACAAAAATTGGTCCAAAGACAATTGTTAAGCGGAAGGAGGTCGTGTGGAACATGGAAATAATAATGTGAAAGCGATCACTTCCACAAAGATCATTGAAGTGTTCCATTTAGTGTCAACAACTAGAGTCGGGGGGCTAAAGGGTCCTGAAGTTGATAGTCCGTGTTTTTTTTTAGAAACTTTGAAAGATGAAGCCGCGGTGTTTATTTTTGTGCGAACACTGCTAGAGTTCCAGCCAATGAATTCGCCTAGTATTAGAATATGTGGATTTTGAAAGACGCTTTACAGATTGCCAATGTTAGTGAAAGATTGCACTTACTACTGAAAATTTAACCTTAGATGTTATTGTTACGCCAAGGGCTTTGAAGTCATTGTTAAAGTTAATCTGGTTGTGTTTCATCAAAGTATGAATTAAGAAATTTATTAATAGATGCACTATTAATAGATTTTCGTTTACTTGTTTTTTTTTATCCATTTTGATATGAATTGTTAAACAAAATAAAGCGCACGACTGGGTCGTACGTACTTGCACCTTAATGCTATAAGTATACAATTTTATCAGGATTGAATTCCAAGTCTTGCTTTTCCCAGTAAAGTTTGGCGTGGCATTCCGCGTTTCGATGAAATAATAGTCATAACATTGTAGGAGTTACACAATGTTTTGTTTTTAAAAAATTGTATTAAAAAAGTGGGCGTGGCCAGATAGAGTATCTGGGTGAATTATAGAAAATTTTAAGACCAATTACTTTGCTTAAACAATTTTTTTTTTCAATTTCAAGTAAAAATTTTGGAAACAAAATAAGTTTTATAAAAGTGGGCGTGGCTATTCCAAAATTGGGTACGACATTACCTTGCATTTGTCTTATAACCTTCAAATATTAATTTTAAGCCCAATAAGTTTAAGCCGAAGAAACACCTAAAAAAAATTTCATTATTACCGTTTTTCGAATTTTTCGCGGAAAACGTGGCATGCCACCTCATGGTATACGCCCAAACTAATCCAAATATCAAATTTTAACGAAATCGTTAGACTTCATCATCTCCATCATAGTAATGTCAATCATGATTAAAATTTCGAGGTCAATTTTTCTCATGAAACCAATACTTGCCCTATAGGTACACTTGCAAGTAATAAACAACTAGGTCGTATATGTACATATGTATGTATACTTGGCTCTTTACTTACATACTATTGGTGTATAAATTTACCAGGATGAGAAAGAACCAAATGGTTGGGCTTGCACTAGAACAATCTTTATTTTTTATTGATCCCTTTTCCAAATTGCAGACTTTTACAACTATACGCACTCGAATATACGCGACCATTTGAGGTAATATAAGTACCGTGCGATTGAGAAGCATGGTAGTAAAGGCTGTAGTCAGTCGCAGTTGTGTACAATCTTATCTATGGATCACAACGTTTTTAGTATTGAAACTGTTTAAATTTTAATTTTTAAAAAAAAAAATTCCAGATCCAAATCCATCCCTAAAAGACATTCCTCAAACAAAACACAAATTCGTTGAAGCTGTCAACGAATATTGCATCAATCAGATGACGCTGAAATCATTAAACGCGATTATAAGGACGAAATCTGCAGTATCTCTCCATCAAACAATTGCTCGGCTCCAGCAAAATGGAATTCTTTAATTATTTGAAATTTCGCTACGATTTGTGGATAATGCATGTAATTATGCTCGGTAACGAATCCTAAAATCTCTACAGATTACAATAAATAAAAGCAAAAAATAATCAAGCTAAAGAACATGAGAGGACCATGTATAAACGGACAAGTTATCGAAATTAATGATAGCAGGAAATTCGAAAAAAATCAACAGGTACACACCCCACGATCATTACAATTATTTACGTTTAGATCACTCATATTTGTACTTTAATTAACGTACAAGCCCAAAAAGCATCTTCGTTGATGTTGTTTTTACTGTAAGAGGTATATTAATTTGCAAGTGAGTAGTTGAAACGTTAGTGTTGTGTGAAGGTTGTCACCAACGAGGTTGAGACACAGGAATGCATCTACTTGGACAGTGTCCGTACCACAGTCGTTCACAGACCATAGTGCGATAAAGACGTGTTTCGGCCTCCACAGTGAATAAGAAGTGCTTATTAAGTACGCAAAAAATCTACAGTGGCACGAGAGCTTAATTGGCGTAGTGCAAGTGGCAGTGATAAGTGATCAGACCAGCGCTGGTTCAATTCCGGCCAGTGGCAAAAGCATAAATACTTTTTTTTTTCTTTTTTTATTTAATAAAAAAAAAAAATAATAAATAAAGACAGTGAATTAAACCACAACAAGTGTCACGCGATGGACGAGAGTCAACGGTCCGCACTCCCAATAGCGGGAGGTGCGGACAAACAAACATCTGCCGATGAAAATACGGCATCTACGTCCGACTACTCAGCCGTCGTAGCCAACGAAGGTACGGTGAAAAGGAGGAGGAAAGTAAAGCCAACTCCTAACTTGGTTAAGCGCCCGTCTCTGACACGCTCTGCAGTGAAGCTGCCTGCAGAAGCAAAGGGGGGGGCGCCAACGTCATCAATGCAGCTAGAATCATCCGACGAAGAGGAAAATTACCCATACGTCTCCGACCGTGGGGAAGGCCGGTACACCGGCGAAAATAATAGTTTCGGCAAATTAGCGACGTCGGATTCTGAGGACGAGGACGACGAGACACTGGCAAACCTGTGCAGCACCGTTCAACTGCTGCAGCAAAAGGTCATGCTGATTAAGGCCAAACAAACGGCCAGAAGGCAGAAAGAGCGCGAAGAAGAGCTGCAACGCCAGCAGCTAAAACAACAACAACAACAACAAGGGCAACAGCTGCAGCAACAACAAAAGCCACCACAGCAAGCTCAGCAGCAAAAACAACCGCTGGCAAAGCAACAGCAGCAGAAGGCGCAGCAGCCAAAGAAACAACAGCAGCAGAAGCAGCAGCAGCAGCAGAGACAACAGCAGCCGTCACTACAACAGCAGCAGCAGCAGAGACAACAGCAGCAGCAGACACAACAGCAACAACAACAGCAGGAAAAAACAACAAAGCAACGAGTTCCACCAATCAATACCTACAAAATGGAACTAAAGGAGACCAAGGATTTATGTAAGTCGGCCATAGGCAATACTTTTACTATTATTAGGTATTCTAACGATAGGCACGCGATAAAGTGTGAAAATCTAACAGATTATCAAAAAATTAAGAATTTGTTGAGGGACTCGACGACGGAGTTCTTCTCCTTCACCCCGAAAGGGGAAAAGCTCCAAACGGTGCTTTTGAAGGGGTTGGAACCGTCTACCGAGCCGGAGGAGATCCTTAAGTTGCTAAAGGATAAACAGTGCGACGGCCTCGATTTCGTAGGGGTCAAGCCATTGATCACGGCAAAGGCGAAGAGGGAGAACCGGAAGTTACCGTTCTTCCTTGTTCAGCTGTCTCCCAGCAGCAAACTGGATGGTCTAAGAGGCATTAAAGTCCTCGACCACCAGGTTGTACGGTGGGATAAATTAAGAAGGAGCGAAAGCATCTTACAATGCGTTCGCTGCCAGAGGTTCGGGCACGCCGCGTCGAACTGCGACATGCAGCCTCGATGTGTCAAGTGCAGTAAAGACCACAAGGCAGAAGATTGCCCTCTAGGTAAGGATAGGGCCGCTGACAAGGAGCAACTCTCGTGTGCTCTATGCAGGAACACGGGGCACACCGCTAACTATCGGGGTTGCCCTAAGTTCCAGTTCATAAAAAAAGTAAATCTGGTTCGTCAGCAGAAGATCGGGGTGAATCGTCCACCTGTTCCCGCTCTAATCTCCCAAGCCGTCACACCCCAGTTGACCTACGCCCAAATGGCGTCGGGTCAAGGCAAGACGCAAAAACAACTGTCAAAGGCTGCTCCAAAGGCGTCAGTGCCTAAAGCACCTGAGGCGAATGCTGACCTGATGGCTATCTTGCTCTAGGGCAGATGGGCCAGCTACAACGTCAGATACAAGAGCAGGCGACGCGGGTGGACCAAATCTACGCGCTTCTGCCGGGCCTAGCGCACCTCCAGTCGTAATGGGTACCACGGCGGAGACTCCCTTAAAGATCCTTGCGGTGAATGTGAATTCACTGATAAGGATAGAACGTAGGAACTCACTTTTTAGGTTGTTAGACGATAAAAATCCTGATTTGCTTCTGATTAGCGAAACTAAGCTAACTCAGAGACATAAATTAAGGAACAATAAATATAATATAATAAGAAGAGACCGGCCCAACTCCACCCAAGGAGGTGGTGTCGCGATCTTCGTACGTAAAGAGCTACGTTACAAGACAGTGTACAGTGGTGAAGTGCGAAGGTTCCAGGTGCTGGAAGCGTGCATCGTGTGCATCCCTCTCCATAGTGGAAAGAAGATGTACGTGGTCTCGGTCTATGCACCTGAAGCTACTCAACCTTCCTTATTTATTTCAGAGCTCGAATCACTTTTCCGATACCTAAGGCTGGAGTCGGAGGAGAATTACTATCTCATGGCCGGAGATTTAAACGCGAAGCATGGGGATTGGGGAAATAATACACCAAATCCTAGAGGGAACCTACTATTTAATTGGTGGGGTCAGCACAATGTCGAGTTTAGACTCGATGTGAAAGCATCGGACATTCCGTCCTTTCCCAGAGGCGCCTCTTATCTGGATCTCATGCTGTTCGACGTACGGCTACAACTGACCGACACGGACCGACAGACTATGAACTGTTGGCACACTTTTGTGTACGACAGTGACCATTGCGGACTTAGTGCCGAAATAACGATTCCCAACGAGATTGCGGAACTGGAAGAGTTTGTTCAAACGCACACCTACAACTACAGTAGGACGCGCTGGACTCGCTTCTCCCGAGTACTGACTAGAGCACTCTCCTCGAACTCGCTCTACCCACCGTCCAACAGGAACCTGTCAAACGAGGAGATTGACAGATACCTGAAACGATTGGACGAGACAGTCAAACGAACGATGGACAGTACGATACCTCGGTATCAACATACTGACAACGCCGACATATTCCGCAACGCGACAATCGAAGCACTACACCGACAGAAAAATAGACTCCTGTCGAGATTAAAAACCTTGTACAGGCAGTTTGCTGACAGACACAACTTGGAGGTTAGGACACTGAAGTCGTTGATCAAAAATCTCCAAAAATTGATCAAAGAGAACTACAGAATGACGGTTAATGCGCATTGGAACGGGAAGATTTCGGCCATAAGAGCCAATAATCCAAGCATGTTCCCGCAGATCAATAAGGTGTTTCGGAGAAAGAACATCAACGACCTTCCGTGTCTTAAGATACCCCGAACAACGAACAACGAACGAATACTTACAACAGCAGGCATAGATCCAGATAACGCTGTCGAGGATGACGACTTCTTTGTGATAGAAGATCCGCAGGAGAAAGTAGAGGCTATAGGAGCGACTTTCCAGGAAGTGTACAAGGTGAATGATAGCGTTCGCCCGAACCATGACCTGGAAAATCGCGTCCTTGTGCACAACTTCTACCTTCGAAGTGATATGCAGGAATGGCGATCTGAGAACACTGGTTTCACCGTGTTCAATGAAGGGAACATGGCAAACAATGCCATCGCCAATAACAGGGTTCACCCCCCGTTCATATCGAAGGTAGAACTCCAAGCGATCTTCGTCTCAATCAGGAGTAAGAAATCCGTGGGAATCGACGGAATTCCGAACATTGCGCTCAGACACCTCCCTCTAGAAGCGGTAGACATATACACCACCCTGTTTAACAATGCGCTGAATAATGCACATTATCCGGCGCATTGGAAGACAGCAGTGGTGCAGCCCATTCCCAAAAGGGGAAAAGACACCTCCAATCCGGCAAATCTCCGGTCGATAAGTCTCCTTCCGAACATCAGCAAGGTATTCGAGAAAGTTATTCAAAGAGCCCTGAATAAGTGGGTTGAGGACAAACACATAATTCCGGACAACCAATTCGGTTTTAAGGCGGGGCATGATACCCTACATGCCGCGTCTAAACTGGTGTCGGACGTCCAATGGAATAAAAGCAAGAATCAATGCACGGGTGCCTGCCTGGTTGACTTGGAGAAAGCCTTCGATACCGTATGGTTGGAGGGGCTCTTCTACAAGTTGAGCAGGCTGGGTATCAGCAAACCACTTCTGTACATTATCTGCAATATGCTCACCAGTAGACAGTTCGTTGTGAAAAATGGCAACGTGACTTCTGCTGGTACGTTTCAAATTAAAAACGGTCTGCAACAGGGTGCGGTTAATTCGCCTATCCTGTTCAACATTTACACAAGTGATTTGATAGGTTCTCTTCACCATGCTATTGCGTACGCAGACGACTTGATTGCGTACAGGTCAGGTCCTAAGGTCGAGGTCATTGCAACTCTCTTGCAATGTGACTTCGACAATATCCAGCGATATTGCGATGACTGGAAGTTAAAGATCAACTTCCAGAAATCGGAAACCATCCTGTTCAGAACGCCGTTATCTGGGGCCTCAAGGGACACCAGAAAGAATTGGCGAAAGTTCTCTATCGTGGGACCTAACGGACGCCCATTGGCGAGTAGAAGTGTAGTCAGGTACCTTGGGATCTGGCTAGACCAGTATCTATATTTTAACAAACATATAGATGCTGCTTTGGCCAGAGCCCGAGCTGCTTTTGCCCTTACAAAGAGACTGTTTTATAGCAGCCAACTCGATGCGAGGGTGAAGGTAATCTGCTACACGACCCTCATACGGCCAATGCTCACCTATGGCTGTCCGGTGTGGTTCAACGTGGGAGCAAGCTTGATGGAAAGGATTCGGGTGTTTGAGAGGGCTTGTCTTCGGGCTTGCCTTCATTTATACAGAACACCAGAGTCCGAGTACAAAAAATTCTACTCCAATGAGGTCCTCTATAACAGGGCGAATCTGATTAGAGTGGACAATTTCCTGGTGAAGTTGATTCGCGGTCATATTGCAAGAGCAATGAACTCGACCAATAGCCTGATCTTTGGGGCTTACTACCCCAATGATGGGTACCACGAGAGAGTGCGCCTTAACGGCTTTGTCCCCCCAGAGGCGTTCCTCTATTTCGATAGACGATAGTCTGGTACAAGAAAGAACGGGTACGCCGTTAATCTACCACGTCGCCAGAAAAGCTGTGGCCGAGGCGTAGCACAGACAACTGAGGATCGTCTCCGATTCAGTAGGTCGGTATCGGGGCGAGATATCAAAGATGTAGAACGGCAGCACCAAAAGTTTTGGTGGCTTTACGAAGAGGGAACTCCCTCGTCGATCCCTCTTAATCCGGGCTAGCCCTTGTAGGGCAAGCTGGCCATTTTATTTATTTTTTTTTTTTATAACTAGCCTGGCCGGCTTACATAGTTCTAAGGTAGTTGTAGGTCTAGATTGTAGGTGTTGTAGTCATAAGTTTTATTTATATATTTTTAGCCAACACAGCAGTCGGCTTATACAAAAACAAAAAAAAAAAAAAAAAAAATTAGAAATAAAAAAAAAAAATAAAAATAAAATAGCAGCAGTCGGCTAACAAAAAAAAGAACATATTTAATTACGTTTTTAGCTTAAGTAGGTTAAGTAGTTTAAGATTTATTTTAAGGTAGAATTAAGTTTTAAATAAATAAAATCAAAAAAAATGTTCGTTTTACAAAGTTTTTCTTTACATACTTAATTTTCTTTGTTTCAATTAGAAGTAAATAAATAAAAAAAAATAAGAAACAATTAATTGTTTTAGTTAGGATACGTCGAAAGACATAGGTTAAGCATTAAGTTTAGCTTAGAGCGCCCGCATAGGGCCAGTAAGTTAGTCATAACATAGTTAAGTTAGTTAAGCTAGTTTTAAACAATTTTGTCTAGCATGTAAGTATTAATGAATTAATAAACAAAAATGAATTTAAAAAAAAAAAAAAAATTAAAAAAAAAAAAAAACAGTGTCCGTACCGATCTCGCTGTGGGGCGCAACAGACAAGTAAACAAGTTTGCGTAATGCAGTGACGATCAGCAGTCTAAGCATTTGTTAACTATACTGTTACACAAAAAATGTCAGTAGCCTTGATAATTGAGTTTCAATCTGTACGTCTGGGAGAAAATTGTTCACTTTAATGTAATGGAGTTGAACGACCTTAAGTATCGAGCGCAATTCTAACTACATTTTGATTTCTGGATAGAGTGGAAATTATGTTATAAAACGATTTACCTCTTCCGAATACGTGAAGATCAAAATTCCTAGGGGGTTGATCAGGGATGTTGCGTATTAACAGTGTACTGAAAAAAGGTCGTTATGTTATTTGACTTTGAGCATAATAATTTTCTAATTTAGCTGATCCTCATGTGACATTCAATGCCAATCAGTGATTATGAATAGAGCAGTATACTGACTTATTTGAAGCTTCTGGCATTATGACTGATGAGTCGTGTTCAAATTAGTGATATTTATATATACATATTTCCATTGCTTGGTATTACAGAGTTTCCTTTTTTTCCCAATGAATTAAGACCTAGAAATGTTGGTCCTTACATCACTCTTTTACTGAAACTGTTGTCTAATAGACTTCAAACATGATTCCAGGGATCGTTGGCTATTTATTTGTCGGAATCGCATTGCCTTTTACATATCTTTAACTATAGTTCTAGGTTCAACCACTTAGTCGAGATGGAGAATATTGTGGAGGAAGATTCAGGACACACTTTGAGATTATGACTAACAAACAAATCTTCGAATTCATCGAGATAAGCATTGACAGATCCTATGTATGTTCTATCTTGATGTGAGAATGGTGCAAACATTACCGTAGAAAACCAATTAAACTTCAGGAGTAAGGAGACTGACATCGTTTGCACCACTATGGAAAAAAGTTTCATATTGAACCGAGAAAGTCTTAAGTGGATTGCTGGAGAATTGTCCTGAGAATAGAAAGATTTAATAAACTGCTTTGTTAGAGAAATAAAATGCACAACTGGTTCAAACGTACTTAAACCTTTATGGAGAATGAATGCATGAAAATTAAGATTTGAATTGCAATTCTGTTTGTGAGCATATGTATAAGATAAAGATCCAAGTACATCCCACATAGTCTTACCCTTATTTTATCAACAATCAGTTATTGAACCATGAAATGTCAGTGTCATGAAAGGTGTGAAGTTCTGGGGAACTTAGACCGAGGATTTTAGCAGATACAGCGGCTCAAAGTTGTAAAATATCTTGAAATAAAAGTTACATCGTCAACTCTAAATCCTGTAAAATGAATCCCAATTGAAAATCATATTGTGTAATAGAATTACCAAAACGCCCGACCCAAGAAACAAAAACAAGATTCCTAAATGTTGGATATACATACTCCATTTAAATATCCAACTCTCATTTAGTAAATAAACGTTGATCAAATAAGTACAACACAACGACTCCATGCACATGATAGAAGTGCAGACTTCAAACTTAATAGGAGAAATTTCATCCGCGTCGACCTACGACTTCCACGATCGCTTGGGTTTTGAATTTCACCTCCCCATCTATCAAAATTGCTTTCATTCCCATGAAGCATCTTATCATGTATAGCCACAGCGTTCATGGAAATGACGTTCATTCCATTATAAATGCTGCATTCATGATTTAGGTATATGCCGACCATAGTGCCAAACCATCAATTTGGATGGAAATAAGAATTCTACGATCGATCAGGTGCATAGAATCGTAGATAAAAAATAAATAAATACTTGGCGCTACAGGTCGATGGGACCCAGGGCCTAGCTTCTCGCAACCATTCGTGTTGTGCGTGTTATATTCTTTACACGAATGGAAGGAGCCTACTGTTTAATGCCGTATCCGAAGGACAGTTTGTTATTTGAGAAGCTTTCTCAGGACAGTTGTACTCTCGGATGATCCCGACTGGGATTCGAACCTTGGACCCCTTGCTCCATAGTCCAACGCATCACTGAGCCACGGCGCCCACTATAGATCGTAGATAATATATTATTTACCAGTGATCTACCAGAAAGTCAAGAAATCACTATAGCAATTTTTGTAGATGATACTCGTACTACTGTACTTGCTGTGGGAGAAACTGTCGAAGTAGTAACAAAATAGATGGCTGGATGCTGTAGAAATAGGGTAGCTACTGATTTGCGTCAAATTGGCGACATCCAGTCCTGTAACTGTTACTACACATCAATTGTGCTTATTTTACCCCAAGTGGTAGCCATCGGGTACTATAAACACGACAGCAGACGAACTCTCTCGACGGGGTCAGCGGTGGCGTCAGAGCTTTAAGCGCAAGCAAAAATTCCTTTATTCGGGCTACTTCAACGTCCTCGGACCCCAGGCCGGTAAGGATTTCCAGAAATAGGTCAGGTTTTTGGAAAAGAGACGGTGGCAGTGGCGGCCAACGGCAGCGCTCACATCCTAGAAGCCGGTTACTGACATCGGTTTTCTCAGCCGGACCCTCGTCCTACGGGTTTCAGCAAAAGGAACTCAACCTCCAGGTAAGGGGTTGTGCCGTCGGGGTAACTTCCCTACCATGTAAAAAAAAACACTAGTTACGAGAGAAACACGCGCCTCGGATTTAAATCGACCCCCTCGTATAAGATCACGACTCGGAAAGTTTACGGACTACGAACTAAGAGTATGCACCTGGAACGTACGTACATTGTAGTGCTGCTCAAAAACTTGAATCTGTTCTCAAGCGGTACAAGGCAGATATTACCGCGATCCAGTAAATACGATGGATAGGATCAGGTATACAAAAACGACAAAATTGCGACATTTATTACAGCTGCCGCAAAAGACTGCACTTGTTTGGATGCGGATTCGTCGTGGGAGATCGGCTACGCTCAATGATAATTGGCTTTAAGCCGACCAGCGATCGCCTAGCTGTGATCCGCATCAAAGCCACATTTCAGAACATCAGCATAATATGTGCACACGCCCCTACCGACGAAGCTGAAGACTCTATCAAGGAGGAGTTTTATGACCTCGTGGACACAGCCTACGGAGCCTGTCCGGAGTATGATGTCAAAATCGTACTCGGAGACTTCAATCCCAAAATCGGTAAGGAAAACATCACTGGCGGATTAGTCGGAAAGTACAGCCTCCACGATACGACAACAGACAACGACTTCCGACTAATCGACTTTGCAGCAGCTCGTAATATGGTGATAAGTAGCACTAGGTTTCAAAGCAAGCGTTGTAAGCGTGTTGTAGCTGGTGGTGCCTGGGTGTACTCTACCACCGCTGCTGCTTCTGTCAGATCAGCTGTGAGACGTCTCCGTGAAACCAAGGAACAATAAACAATTCGCCTTAGGTTTACTAGGAATAGTTAGAAAAGATGTGCAGGATGCTCCAGTTCACCAGGAGCAAGTGTGAGAAATAAAAAAAAAAAAAATTTTTTAAAAGAAAAAAAAAAAAAAGAATGTGTCAGGCAATACCATGGTAATACCACACGAGCAACATGGTATTAGCATGGTATTGATACTTGGGTTTTTACCGTGGTATTCGCAACTTTCCAACGATCTCAACGCCATTCTTCTTAGTGAATATTCTTCAAACTACAGTTTGGTGTCTCATTGACAGTAAATATATTGCTTTTATATTTTGCTATCAGCGCCAGTCGTAGACAAAATTTTCTTTTTCTTATAAAATACACTAATTTTGTATTATTCGACACTAAAACACTTAATAAATCCATTTGAGTTGTATTTTTCGATTTTGACATTTAATTTAAAAATGAATAATGACAATTCGGTACAGTTTTGTCAACGGATATTACACAGGATGTGTGTCACCTTCCATAGTATTGTGAATACCATGGTACCCGTACTATGGTATCCATACCATCAGTGTGTCACAGGTATAATAGGAGCCCTTGGTATGATGATAAATGGGTACGTCGGAAAAAGGTGACAGAAAATGTACACCTACAAATGCTGCAGCGGAAAACAAGAGTATCGAGCCAGAAGAAGGGAGGAGAAAAAGATCCTGCGTAAAAAGAAAAGGGCCCACCCTCTTCCACTTCAAGGGTATCGAAGAGTCTCGCGATAGGAACAACACCCGGATATTTTTCAAGAAAGCCAAGCAGCTGGCCTTAAGTCCGGAACGCAGGCTCTTCGAAGTAGTGAAGGAAACCTAGTCACCGAAGCACAGGGAATAGTAAATGTATTTAAGGAGCATTTCCAGCTGCTACTTAATGGGCATCAATTGGGAAAATGATAGGGCAAGAAGAGAAACCACGTCCAATCAATGAAGAAGCCATCCCCCTTCCCAGTTTTGAAGAAGTTGGCTCAGCTATCAAAAAGCTGAAGAACAACAGAGCAGCTGGCTGTGATGGTATACCATCAAACATGGTGGTGATGTTTTGGTAGGGTGCATGCACCAAATCAACAGCCAAGTATGGGTGGATGAAGCCATGCTCGATAACGACTATCAGCTCTATATGCCCCACCTTCAAGAAAGGCGATCCTATGTCTTGCAAGAACTACCGAGGCATATCCCTGTTAAATGTCGCATATAAGATCTTATCCAATGTACTGTGTGAACGTCTGAAACCTTTTTGCAACACACTAATCGGCACGTACCAGTGTGGCTTCCGGCCCGACAGATCGACGATCGACCAAATCTTCACGCTAAGGCAAATCCTGGAAACCAAAGACCAACGAATTTCAAGACGAGACGCACCACCTCTTCATCGACTTTAAAGCCGCATACGACAGCATTCATCGTCTTGAGCTCTACAAGGCGATGGCCGAATTCGGGATCCCGGAAAAACTGATCCAGCTGTGCCGCGTTACGCTGGAAAACACTCGGTGCTATGTGCACTTTGCGAACAACTTCTCTGAACTATTCCAAACTTGCACCGGATTTGGGCAAGGAGATGCGCTGTCATGTCACTTCTTCAATCTAGTGTTGGACCACATAGTGCGCATGGCAGGTGTTAACACGGAAGGCACTATCTTCAATAAATCTATCCAGCTGCCAAAATACCAAAAAGCCAAAATACGTCGACTACACTGGCTCCACCACATCGAGCAATTGGACAATAATGCTCCAGCAAAGAGGATCTTCGACTGACAACCCCCAGGTTCGAGACGACAAGGAAGACCGAACCTCCGTTTTAAAGACTAAGCTATCGCGGATTCCAGAGCGCTTGCTCAGGCAGGGACTCTTCACGGTTCGGGAGCCCGTTAAGTAAGTAAATAACGAAAAAGCTTCAAAAGGCAGTCAGAATGGACTAAGAAATGGCAAATTAGATTAAATTATATTAATTTTACGTATAAAAAGTATACCACACTCCAGTATACATAAATACAGGATCTACATAGAGATCTAGTTATTAAAATGGTTGAAGATGAAGTTAAAAAAATTGCTCAAAGACATATACATAGTTAGACTTCCCACCAAGGTAATTTAGAAGTAGCACAACTACTAAATACTGAGAACATAATCAGGATATTAAGAAAGGTAAAACCTCTTGATTAATAGCAGGTACCTAGGATTTTAAAACTAAGCAAAACGGAATATTCATTTGAAAAATTAACACTTCCAAACAAAAAAGTTCAAAAATCTAACATCTAAAATCTACGGCGGCTTTTTAATTTATTTTTTCAATTATCAATACAAATGAAAATTCTGATTAGTCCAACGACTAGGTGCGATCCCTTGAAGACATGCGTTAGCCAGTCTTTAGAAGGTTTTTTAGAGGATTAAAGTCCCTCACTATTGCAGAAGGCTCCCTCGCGTATACACCTGTGCAATGTCTTTTGATGATTTTTCTTTCCAGCGATCTCCAAACAAAAAAAAATTTAGTATCCTCTGGTAAACATAGAACTGAAAACATTTTGCTGACCTGTTACCCATAGACATGTTTAGTAAGCAAATGGCAGCTGGTGAAAAGATTTTGGTCACGCCTCCACTCTGAAAAAATCAAAATCCCTTTAGAAACTTCAGACGACATCACCCCACTTCCTAACTTTGGTAAGAATTTCACTGTCACCATCCCCTCCAGATTAATTTTGAAGATCACACCTTTAAAAGATGAGGCGATTCAATTCTGTACAGATGGGTGAAACACCAATGATGGAGATGGGGGTCGTGTATTCTCTAACAGTCTTAATCCTAGGCTCTCCTTCTGCCTTCCAAATCATTGAAGCATGTTACAGCCAGAAATGATGGCAATTAAAGAACTCTTAACTTGGCTTAATGAAAACGTGATATCTGTTAAAGATACTCGCATCTTCTCTGATACCCATGCCGCTATGAAATCTTTTGAATCGACCTACATCAATTTTAAAGTAGCTTTTAACCGGAGTTTGTCTCTTACGGAGGTGGAGGAGGAGTTCAACATTCACCTGTGTTGGGCACAGGGGCATAGTGGGCATTCCAGACATCTGAAGTCTGATGAACTTGCCAGATTATAAATATGTAACTCTTCCCATTTCGCAGGACCAAAAACAATTTAGGGATACCAATCGCTAACGCAAATTAAAACCTAAAACAGATGCTATAGAGAACAAATCTTTTGTGGATAAGTGGATCAACTTCTCTTGCGACGAAACAAAATTAGCCTACACACTTAACATCTAACAATTTAATCTCCCTGAGTAAACTACACATAGGCATTAAGTCTCATAACCGAATCCTGTCTTATAGGCTAGTACGCTATGAGGAAAAATTACCCATCTTCTTTGTTTCTGCCCAACTCTCTTCCGGATCGGAAAGCTTCAATGAGAATTCTTCCTTAATTATCTAAGTAATCTGACGAATATACACCTAAATAGACTACTACGTTTCATTACTTCTAATGGTTTTGAGGAGTAGGTAGAGAGGAACTTATACCTTCCATCCGAGTGGTACAACAACGGACCTTCTGTTAGTCTGTTGAAACTTACTGGGAGCCACTTCAACCAAACTAAAGCAAAAACCCAGTATTCTGAAATAAACCAGATGTTTCTACACCTAAAATAACAAAAGAGGGACATTTTTTTTTTTGTTTCCAGTAGTTAGTTGTTATATCTGCAATTGAAGAAAAAGCCTTTACCTTAAATTACAAGATATTGCAGGTCTAGTGACTAACAATTAAAATAAAGTGCACGACTGGGACGTACAAACTTGCACCTACATATATCTAAAATTCTTGTGTGTATTTGAGGTAAAAAGAAATAAACGAGCATATACCTACATAGGTTTACATATGTAAGTTGATTGTAAGTAAACCTTCGTTCTAAGCAGATTGGCCAAAAACGTTAGATATCATTTGTATGATTTGATAAAACTCTTGAAAATCAAGCAACTTACTATGTCATTTTCCTTCAGTTTCACTCATAAAAGTAAGTCCCTAAAAATGTAACAATATTTTCTTTCTCTCTCTCTGTCTTTTAACCAATGAAAATGAAATTAAAATAATCCAGTAGCACGGGCGCACCAATCAAAACCTGTAACAAACGTTTCCATGACAACAGATGTGTGTCAAGTACAATACACACATACTTTTTGGTTCACTATAGTGTGCATGTACTTCCGTAAAAGCACATATATTGACTTATCTTTAGAAAGCTATTGTACCATTGTTATCAATCTGGACTTAAACTATAAAATAAGGAGCATCTGTGGGGAAAAGCTTTTGCAATGGTATATCATTTTGAAAATCGGTTCAGTAGGAAGAAGTTGGGATAAAATTCAGTATTAATATGATATGAAAATGGTGCTTTTGTTAAGATGGCTGTAAGGAAAGTGGAATTTTAGGCAATTTTGACGAAAAACGTGGTGCCATCTTATAAAGTTTTGTAAAAGAAGACTAGATACGAAAATAAAACAGTAACGATCAAGAAAAGTTTTCGAGAAAAGCGTATTTTTATGAAGTTGGCTATAAGTAAAGTACCTTTTAAAACAGTTTTGGTCAAAAACGTTGTATGCCATCTCACAGGGTTTAAAAAGGCTTGCTCTAATATAAAATTTAATAAAAATCGTTGGAGCCGTTTTCGAATAAATTGACTCCAACTGCTCGATTTGCATTAATACCATTATACTAACTTTTGGCCAAAAATGTGATACAGTTCCTGATAGGATTTGAGATGCTTAATCATATGTCAAAATCTAAATAAAATCGTTGAAGGCACTTTCAGCAAATCGGCTTTTAGTCACCTGGTTCGTAAGTACCGTGGTACGCAATCGTGTTGCATTACTTCGTACTAGTTCAAATATGAAATTTGAAATAAATCATTGAAGCCATTTTCTCGCAAATTGACTTTTCGCCAAATTGGCTATAAGTAAAGTACCATTGTTGCCAATTTTGGTAAGCAGCACGATACATCATCTGATTGCAATTGACTAGATTAATTCAAATATAAAGTTTAATCAAAATCGTTAGAGCCGTTTTCGAGAAAATCCATTTTAACTGAAATCGGCCTTAAGTAAACTACCCTTAATTTTGAGGTTAGAATGAAAATTCCGATTTCGCCTCTAGGGATTATCACACAGATATATGAAGTTTAATCTAAATCCATCCACTCGTTTAGGCTGTAGCCTCGTGCACAGACAGACAGACAGACAGACATACGGCATTGGCAGACATACTTTTTTGGACTTCTCCATTATAGTAATGTCAAGTTTGATTAAAATCTCGAGTTCCAAATTTGGCACGAATACAATAGGCGTTTTTCTTTTTTAGTTCGGAGCAGAGCTCTGAACAGAGCCTGAACACACTGAGTCCGCTCTGTTCAGAGTGTGCTCCGAACGCTCTAAATTACGAAACACGATTGAGCACATAACACGAAAACAATCAAAAATAAATCCTTTTGGGCTTCTAAACACAGGAACAATATTTAGACTCAAATAAAATATGAATTTCTAATAATATTTAATAAACAACAACACATTGGGTGCGATTTCAATTATTTTCGTTTTTGATTTTTAATGTTTTTTCTCCTATCAAACGTCAAAATCATCGTGCTCTATTTTTGCTCAGGATGCTCTATCAATGAGCACACTCTAAGCGAAAAAAGAAACCCGCATAGAGCGCTTTGAGCACTCTGAACTAAAAAAGAAACACGAACATTTTTTTTGACAAATCAGGCTCTGCTCCGAACTAAAAAAGAAAAATGCCTAATACTTGCCCTATAGGCATAGGCGCAAGTAAAAATATATAAAAATTATATCACCATTCAATTTCATTAATCGCTTCAATGTCATATAATATTAAGTGAATTATTTATGTTTTTTATTGAAAACACATTTATCAAAAAAAAGAATTGTGTTTTCATACACGTCGGTGGTAGTAAAACCGATTCTCATGTATGGAGCATTGGTTTTGTTGGTCCGCTCTAGAGAAACATTATAATTTAATCATATACGAAAAAACTCAACGAGTCGCTTGTCTCAGTATTGCCGGTGCAGTAAGAATCTTTCGCACTGCCGCGCTGCAAACCATACGCCACTTACTCCGAATAGACGTCGGCCAAAAAAAACTAGCGTCTGTTCAGCAATCAGGCTGAGAAGATCTAAACAATGAAAGGAGCAACCCACAGGACATGCCAGAATACACAGACCACCTGCTCACCAAACAGAACTTCAATAGGGGTTACAAAATGTCGATACCCAACAGAAATGAATGGACTCAACGTAAGATCTAGTGAGATCCACGAACCGCTGTCACTTTTTACGGACGGGTCTAATGATATTTAGTTTCCGTAAAATTAAATACAACGGTACTTTTGTAAATTTCCATTTCTCAGTTATTTCTCCAGCAACAAGGTTTAAAATTAATATTTGATGGTTAAAAAAAAAAATTTGCCTGAGGATGCCCACCTTTTTAGAGTGGTTAAAAAAATTGTGAAATTTTCCACATATAATCAGTACAAAGTTAATATAATTCCTTCAAATATGAAGAATGTCACGCCCACTTTATTATAACTGTGGGTATTAAGGTGCAAGTACGTGTATGTACGGCCCAGTCATGCAATTTATTTAATTAATTCTCTTATGCGTATGGAACGAAAAAAAAACAACATAAAATTTTTTCTATCTTGCTTTTTACATGAAATTATAAACTAATATTAAATTATTAAACTATCTTTCTGAAATACTAAAAAAAACTAAAAAAATGGGGTGGGCTGTTTTTTCCTGTTGCCACAAAGATATGGCCACTGCTTACACATAATGTGATAGAAGAAATGAAGAACGAAACAATTTTTTCTTTCATGTCGCCACAATATTCCAAAATATTGATGTCAGTATAATTATTCGCTTTTTTTTTCCATTGCAGATACTGATGGTTGAACTTAGAAAAATAAAAATAAAAAATTTCACAGCATTCCGAATTGACGATATATAGTAATTCCCAAGCAAGGATTTTATATCGCGACAACCCAAAAATATTTAAAATTTCGTTGACGAAGAAAATTTTACCAGAACGTATTCTGTTAGTTGTTCGAAACGTTTAAATCATGTGCAATTTTTAATTTTTTTTATTTAAGGGGTTTATGTAGTGATAATTACCAATCCGATTTTTCTTTTAATCGACTATAACGGGATAGGGGATTATTTCCTCCTTCCACTTCTACCACCATGTATAGAAAAAACATATGCATATCTTAATAACCCACATAAATATAATTTATAAATTATGGTCTGTAAATATATAAAACCTCTTATGAATTCGTTACAGCTTTGGCCCACATCTTTATCCCAATGTTCTACAGTATTTTGTAAATCTCTTGTCTTCTCAATTGCTAAATGCCTGCGGGCACGACTATGTATTGGAGCCGCTGATTCTCTAAAATGATGGTATATTAATGTTTAATTATTTCATGAATTTTAAAACTGTACTTTGGTAAGTTTGCAACAATATTTTCGAGATCACAACGCAGTGGTCTTAATAGGCCCTGAACTTGTTCGAAACTCTCTCTATCCTCTTGTGAAGGACTAAGCTGCATTAAGGATTTGATATAATCCAAATATAAAAAAGCATGCCAAATGGGCACTAGAAGCAATTTAGGCAAATAATATTTAACAGCTTCTCGAAATCCATGACCAGCTGACATTAGTGACCCATCCTGTAAGATAAAAAATGGAAATGATGAAAATAAATTATAAATTATTTTTATAAATTATGCATTACTCACATCTGGTTTTGATAGTAAAGATGAAAGCGCATCCCTGGATTGTTTCGAAGTAACTTCTTGAGCATACTTAGTATATACATCAAATTCCTCAGCCTCAGCTAATTCTTCGAAGCAACTACCCACACAAGGGGGACTTTGTTCTTGAGACATTTCGATGACGTCCTCCAAGGAACTTAACAAAGTTACAGTAACTTCATATATGTCAATTATGTTGGAAAATATAGGCTCTATTTCTCTAGTATCTACAACAACCTTAACCAATTCCTCGCGAAAAACACGAATTATCATATGCAAGTCACGTTGGTATTGCTTTTCGTCATGTATAAGCTCTTTGACTACTTCTTCGTACGTCAAACTTGCTCGCGGGGCTGGTGGTAATGGACTAGGAATGATTTTGTTGCTCATGTCAGATTGATAGAACATATCCATTAAAACCTGTTGGAACAGTTGCTTTTTACAAAAGCGCAATTTCAATTTTTAATAAATTACCTTATCCGCACACATAGCAACTTCAATATCCTCACGGGATATTTCAACATGTTCGATTTTTTGCACATAATTCCCAGCTAACTTTAAAATATCAGCTGAAATATACTCCAAAACAGCAACCAGAAATAATGTAACAGAACTATCAACTTTATATTGCAAAATATCCTAAAATGAAATGAAAATTGTGAGTTAGATAAATCATCAGAAAATGTATAACAGAAATATAAGAATATATAGAAAGAATATCCAATTACTACGAATTTTATCCTTCTAGCTCAAAATTTAAGGTCCAAAAAGTAGTGAAATACGAACGTACGGACATGGCTCATTAGTTTTCGCTATTTTTATTTACACCTATACCTATAGGGCAAATCAAACTTGACATTACTATGATAAAAAAAAGTCCAAAAAAGTAGGTCCGCCAATTCCGTCTGTCTGTCTGTACGCTCGACTGCAGCCTTAACGGCTAGACGGAGTTGCTTCAAACTGGAACTAACCGCACCCTGTTGCAGACCGTTTTTAATTTGAAACGTGCTAGCAGTGGTCACTTTGCCTTTTTTCACAACAAACTGTCTACTGGTGAGCATATCACGTATAATGAACAGTAGTGGTTTGCTGATACCCAGCCTTCTCGGCTTGTAAAAGAATCCCTCTAACCATAGGTTAGGTTAGGTATGTGGGTCGGCGACTAGAACACGTCGCCACACTCAGGTCAATACAGACCCATTGTGATACCCAAAGGGGAAAAAGTCCCTTGCCCTTGGTAAATCCTATTGCTGATTAGTATCTCGTGGATCACCAAACCATCCCGTTGATTTGATGAACCTAGAAATTTCATTTATTGGTCTGTTCGCTAATTCTTCAAGGTCACGGAAAAAGTGTCGTCCTAGAAATTTGAATCTAAGGTGGATAAGCCCAGGGCAGTGACAAAGAAAGTGGGTTGTATCCTCATTAGCTTCCTCGTCTCCACATCCCCGACATAGATCTGCATCCGTGAGTCTTAATTTTCTCATGTGGTACCGAAGAGAGTTATGCCCCGTAATAATTCCTATAAGGACTTCCTATCCTTTAGCTTAATTCGGTCGGTCCTACTCTTGTCAAAGCAAGGCCATAGGCTTCTGCTGACCAAACAGGTGTCCAGGGAGGACTATCTACTATTGGCCTCACTTCTGGCCAAGATCCATGCCTTTTGCTTCAATGCGCAAGGCGGGATGAACACCGAGGTGTCTACCTGTTGTGACGTAGCTTCAGAGCCTCTTCTTGCCAATTCGTCTGCCTTCTCATTGCCTGGAATACCTTCGTGTCCAGGGACCCAGCAGAGTGTAACCTTGTGCTGTGTTCCAAGAACCTTGAGTTCTACGCGACAGCACTTCACAAGCTTGGATTTTATTTCAGTAGCAGTAATCGCTTTTATTGCCGCCTGGCTGTCGATGAAAAAGGTGATACCTTCCGGTGGTATTGCCCTCATCGCAGTCTCACGGGCAGCTATTGCCACTGCCAGGACCTCCGCTTGGAAAACACTGCTATGGTTAGGGAGGCGGACTGATCTAGATATCCCCAGCGGTTCAGAAAAAATGCCAGACCCCACGCCTACATCCATCTTAGATCCATCTGTATAGATAGAGATGGAACGTGTGTTGGCAGGCTGGCCATCCTTCCATTCTTCCCTGCTTGGGAACGAGCTAGTAAACGGTCTATGAAAATATAGGAACGGAGTGAGGTAATCCGTAGTATAGACTTTTCCTACATATTTCTCCAGGATCATGGGATGACCTGTTGTATTATGATTCCAGCTATCAGACTGACTTATTCTTAGGGCACTTATAGCTGCCGAGGTTTTAACGAAAATGTCCAGAGGTAGAAGATTGAGGATAGCCTCAAGTCCTGTAGTAGGTGTTGTTCTCATGGCACTTATGGTGCCAATGCAGGCCAATCTCTGGATCCTCGTGAGGGCCGCTAAGGTGGTGGACTTGCTGGCGGACGGCCACCATACAAGACAACCATACGTCAGAATAGGTCTTACTATCGCCGTATACATCCATAGAATAATTTTAGGTTTTGGACCCCAATTCTTTCCAAATATTCTACTACAAGTATAGAAGGCTATAGTTGCTTTCTTAATTCTTTCATTGATATTAGGTCTCCAGTTCATTTTTCTATCAAGAACGAGTCCTAGGTATCTAGCGCTATCCGAGATATTGAGGGGAGTACCCCCAATGGACGGTAATGTGAACTCAGGAATTTTCCTTTTCTTGGTGAATAATACCAGCTCGGTCTTATGGGGATTGACCGCTAGTCCACATTTCTCAGCCCAGGTGACTAGGATCTTAAGCGCGTTCTCCAATATTTCGCTCAGGGTAGGTAGAAATTTACCTGTGGCCAGCAGTATTATGTCGTCCGCATAAGCAATGGCCTTAACACCACTGTACCTGAGTTGTAGCAACACCTCATTTAGTACAATGACCCATAGTAGCGGGGAGATTACTCCGCCTTGAGGGGTACCTCTGGAGGCGAAAGCTTCCATCTTTGTACCCTCGTGTTCTGCGATAATATGTCTTTCCTCAAGAATTGCAACAATCCAGTTGGTAAGTGAATCGTGAATCTTGTGATTTAAAAGGGTTCTTCGAACCGCATCCGTTTTGACATTGTTAAAAGCACCTTCAATGTCCAGGAATGCGGCGAGAGTGAATTCCTTGTCTTTTAAGGACTTCTCGATAGAGCCGACAACGCAGTGTAGCGCCGTTTCCACACTTTTTCCTTTGGTATAAGCGTGTTGGGCTGTGGACATGACCCCGGGACGAAGTCTGCTACGAATGTAGATATCGGCTAATCTTTCTAATGTTTTCAAAATGAAGGAGGTTAGGCTAATAGGCCTGAAATCTTTGGCGGTGGTGTGGCTTGGCTTTCCAGCCTTGGGTATGAACACCACCTTGACCTCTCTCCATGTTCTAGGGATGTGTCTGTGTTTGAGACTACTGATAAATAGTTCTCCGAGTACCGGAATAACCGTGCTTGAGGTGCTCTGAAGCATGATCGGTATGATTCCGTCCAGCCCTGGTGATTTATAAGGTGAGAACGAGGCTATTGCCCATTCGATTCTCTCCTCTGAAATCAATTCAGCTGGTAACTCATATTCGGTGTTAATATTTCTTACTGACATTTCTATCGACAGGTTGAGTTGCACTCCCAGGGAAATGGGTGCTAATAAGCAATTTTAGTGACTCAGAACATGATTCAGTCCAATTACCGTCGGGATCCTTAAGTGATCCAATAGCCACAGATTGTCTTGAGAGGATCTTTCGAAGTCTCGCAGATTCTGTAGTTCCGTTAATGTCATTACAGAAACTCTGCCAAGACCGACGCTTTGCTTTTGTTTTTGAACCTTCTCTGACTGTCTTTATATCGAACCCAGTCCGCATCTGAGTTTGTTCTTTTGGCAGCATTGAGGAGACTCCTAGTGGCTCTCCTGATGTCTGCCAGCTCTTTGTTCCACCATGGAGGTGATTTCTTACACTTCCCTCTGGTTATCGGACAAGCTATATTAAAAGCCTCTTTGAAGACATTAGCGACTTCCACGGCTTTCTCATCTATGTCGGAAGGACACTGCAAGTTACATTCTTGAATCCCTCTAACCATACGAAGGCCTCCTCCAAGTCATCCAGGCAGGCACCGGTGCATTGATTCTGCTTTTATTCCATTGGACATGCGACACCAGTTTGGACGCGGCATGTAGGGCATCATGCCCCTCCTTAACAACGAATTGGTTAACCGGAATTATATGTTTGTCCTCAACCCACTTAACAGGGCTCTATGAATGACTTTTTCGAATACCTTACTGACGTTTGGAAGGAGACTTATCGACCCGATATTTGCCGGATTGGTGGTATAGTTTCCCCTTTTAGGAATTGGCTGCACTACTACTGTCTTCCAATGCGCCGGAAAATGTGAATTATTCAGCGCATTGTTAAACAAGGTGGTGTATATGTCTACCGCTTCTGAGCACAATGCTCGGAATTCCGTCGATTCCCACGGATTTCGTACTCCTCAATGAGACAAAGATCGCTTGGAGTGCCACCCCGTCATTGGAGACTGCATTGTCTACCATGTTCCCTTCATTGTATAACGAAGAAGTCTTCATCCTCAACAGCGTTAACTGGATCTATCCCTGCTTTTTTAAGACACGGAAGGTCGTTAATGTTATTTCTCCTAAATACCTTATTGATCTGCGGGAACATGCTTGAATTATTGGCTCTTATGGCCGAAATCTTCCCGTTCCAATGCGCATTAACCGTCATTTTATAGTTCCCTTTAATCAATTTTTGATGAACGACTTCAGTGTCCTAACATCTGAGTTGTGTCTGTCGGCAAACTGCCTGCACAAGGTTTTTAATCTTGACAGGAGTCTACTTTTCTGTCCGTGTAGTGCGTCGATTGTCGCGTTGCGGAATATGTCAGCGTTGTCAGTATGTTGATACCGAGGTATCGTACTGTCCATCGTTCGTTTGATTGTCTCGTCCAATTTGACGTCCGTTTGACAGATTCCTATTGGAAGGTAGAGCGAGTTCGAGGAGAGTGCTCTAGTCAGTACACGGGAGCAGCATGTCCAGCGCGTCCTATTGTAGTTGTAGGTGTGCATTTAAACAAACTCTCCCAGTTCCAGATAGTAGGTTCCCTCTAGGATTTGGCGTATTATTTCCCCAATATCCATTCTTCGCGTTTAAATCTCCCGCCATGAGATAATAGTTTTCATCCGACTCCAGCCTTAGGATTCGAAAAAGTGATTCGAGTTCTGAAATAAATAAGGAAGGTTGAGTAGCTTCAGGTGCATAGACCGAGACCACGTACATCTTTTTTCCACTATGGAGAGGGATGCAAACGATGCACACTTCCAGCACCGGGAACCTTCGCACTTCACCACTGTACACTGTCTTGTAACGTAACTCTTTACGTACGAAGATCACGACACCACCTGCTTGGGTGGAGTTGGACCGGTCTCTTCTTATTATATTATGTTTATTATTCCTTAATTTATGTGTCTGAGTTAACTTAGTTTCGCTAATTAGAAGCAAATCAGTCTTTGCCAGTTGCTTTTGCATCTTACACTGACCCGACGCCATTTGGTCGTAGGTCAACGGGTGGACCAGGTGAACGTTTCGCCTCGATCTTCTGCTGTTGAGCCAGATTTACTTTCTTAATGAATTGGAACTTAGGACCCCGATAGTTAGCGGTGCTCCCCGTGTTCCTGCATAGAGCACATGAGAGTTGCCCCTTACCTACACCCCTATCTTTACCAAAAGGGCATTCTTCTGCCTTCTGGTCTTTTCTACACTTAAAGCATCGAGGCGCAGTTCGACGCGGCGTGCCTTAATAAGAGCGCGAACGCATTGTAAGATTGCTTTTGGGTGATAACTGTACAAGAAAAATTGGTGGCTTCCGCTTCTCCCTCTTCGCCATAGCTGTGGTAAATGACTTGACTCCTACGAAATCGAGGCCGTCGCACTATTTATTTTTTAGCAACTTGGGGATCTCCTCCGGTTTCAACCTCTTCAAAAGCACCATATGGAGTTTTTCCCTTTCGGGGTGAAGAAGAAGAACTTCGTTTTCGAGTCCCTCAATAAATTCTTAGTCCTATTGTAATCTATCAAATTTTCACACTGGATAGCGTGCCTATCTTTCGAATATCTAACTATAATAAACTTATTACCTATGGCCGACTTACATAGCTCCTTGGTGTCTTTGACTTCCATCTTGTAGGTCTTGCACATTGGTGGAACTCGTTGCTAAGTTGTCTTCTCTTAGTGTTGTTGTTGCTGTTGTCTCCGCTGCTGTTGAGGTTGTTATAGCTGTTGCTGTTGTTTCTGCTGTTGCTGCTGCTTTGACTGCTTCTCATCTTCGTCTGATTTTGAGGTCGCTAATTTACCAAAGGTGTTATTATCACCCGTATAACGACCCTCCCCACCGTCGGAGACGTATCTCTTCCTCGTCTTCTGTTGTTTCAAGCTGCCTTACTGAAGACGTTGACGTCCCCCCTTTGCTTTTGCAGGCAGCTTTACTGCAGAGCGTGATAGCGTGATAGCGAGAGCCTAGTAGGTGTAGGCTTCTCTTCATCGTTTCTTCGGTGGCGACGACGTGGATACCGTACTTTCGTCGGCTGATGTTTGTTTGTCCGTACCTCCCGCTATTGGGAGTGCCGACCGTTGACTCTCTTCCATCCTGTGACACTTGTTGTGGTTTTGATAACTTTTCACTGTTTCTATTTATGTATTTATTAAATAAAAAAAAGTACTTGAACTTATTGCACACTTGAAGGTCACTATATTATCACTGAATTTCCACGATCCTTGGTTTCTTTTATCCGAAATATTGAACCTACACCATGCCACGTAAAACATCTTCAACGTACCATGATACTTCCGCCTCCATGCTTGACGCTGTTGCTGGTGTGGCGGGGACGGTATCCTGTATTCTCTGGACGTCTGACCCATCTATTGCAATTCGAACCCACCAAATTAATTTTTGTTTTGTCGAAGCAAAGAATGTTTCGGCAATTTTTGTAGTTTTCTGGACCTATCCATTCCAGGTGTCCTTTGGTATCATGGTGGATGTTGTTTGTGGTATGGTGTAGGTTTAATATTTCGGATAAAAGAAACAATGTACCAGAATTTGTAAGCCAAGATATTGGGTGAGGTTTTGCGTTTAGCAGTTTATGCACGACAATGACCCGAAGGAAATGGGCAAAGTAAAAATGTGGATACAAGAGCAGAATATCGATCTGTTGCTTTAGCCCTCCCGCTCCAGGAGGATGCTCCATAAACAATTATGTTTATTTAAGGAAAACAACAAATTAATACAAGATTCCTAACAATTTGTACAGTGGTCCTATTGTTTTGTCCGCTCTTTTAAAGTCTTTCTATATTTAAAAAAAAAATTATTTTTTTCTTAGTTTTTTGTGAATAATTATTGTTTTTCTTTCAATAATAATATGAAAACAAAATTGTTTAAAAAACTATTAAATATCTGTGTTTTTCAATGAAATTTAAATCGATGCTCGGTGGTCCTATTGTTTTGTCCATAACTGTATGTACATATGTATGTATATATTATTATGTCATTTTCCATTGCAAGGGAATCTTCTTGCTGCACAATTTGCAGCTAATTCCACGCTGCAAGATAGTGCTTTGTCTGTCCCTCTGCTTGAGACCGTCGAATTTTCCATGGGACAAATCCACTTTCGCACTCGCACAGTTGCAGGAGTTCTCAAAGGTCATAACATAAACAAATCCGCTGGCCCAGACGGCATCCCCCTATAGTTCTGAAGAGGTGTTCTTCCTCGCTGGCAAAACCTCTGCGTAAGCTCTTCTGTCTGTCCTACTCTTTTGAGCTCTTCCCGAGAAGATGGAAAACAGCATTTGTCCAGCCTGTCCCTAAAAAAGGCGATTCTTACTCTCCGACCAATTACTCATTGCACTTACGTCCCTTCTTTCCAAGGTCATGGAAACGCTGATAAATCATCAGCTTATGAAATATCTTGAACCACGAAAACTCATTAATGACCGGCAGTATAGTTTTCGTAGCAACAGGTCCACTGGTGATTTGATGGCATATCTCACCGAGAAGTGGAACCATTCTCTCCATCACTTTGGCGAAACAAAGATGGTTGCACTCGATATTTCAAAGGCATTTGACAGAGTTTGGCACCAAGCTCTTTTGTCTAAAATGCGTGCATTTGGCATCGATGAAACTCTTCTTCAATGGATTAGAAATTACCTTTCGGGAAGTTCAATACAAGTTGTGTTGGATGGCTTCAAGTCTGATATTCACCGGACAAATGCTGGTGTTTCCCAGGGCTCAGTTTTGTCTCCAAATCTTTTTCTCATTTTTATAAATGATCTCTTGTCTGCAACCTCTAATCCAATCCATTCCTTCGCTGATGATAGTACCCTCAGTTTTTCATATTCGTTCCCTAACTCACGTCCCTGCTCTTCGGCCGTAGAAGAGGAACAGCAGCGTATGTTAAACTCATTAAATTCCGATCTTGACAGCATTATCAAATGGGGTTCAACCAACAGAGTGGAATTTAATGCTTCCAAAACGCAATGCTGTATTCTGTCTCTCAAGCGAAACCAAAACCCCCAACCAATGGTACTTACATCGCGGAAACCGAAAGACTTGCCACTCTCGGTATGTGTATTAATAACCATCATCGATGGAACGATCACATATTCGAGGTCGCCAAAAATGTTCCATAAAGTCTAGGATTCCTTAAGCGGTGCAAGAAATACTTCACCCCATCTGATCTGGCCTCAATTTATAAGGCATTCATCAGCCCAAAACTGGAATACAACGCCCATATCTGGTCTGGTACACCCAAGACCGTTCTGCACATTCTAGACAGGGTCCAAAATAGCGCGTTAATACTTATAGGTGATAGAGACTTTGTAGGCTCCATAGCGCCTCTAGAACATCGGAGAAATGTATCATGTCCCTCCCTGTTTTATCGCTTTATTCACAAAAATTGCTCCAGTGAAATAGCCAGTTGCATTTCTGCCCTTCAAAATTTCACCCGCAATACGCGTCACGCTAAGAATGCACATCAGTTCACCCTCAAGCCCAACTTCGGACGTACTGTCAAATACAAAGATTCGTTTATAAGCCGAATTCGGTTATAAGTATGTGGAATGATCTTCCAAGCTCTGTATTTCCTCATCACTACAACCTTCAAACATTTACAGCATTGATGAACTATACCTAGATAGTCGTCTTTCCATCCCCTGCCCTAAAACACCCTCAAATGGGCGGGGCCTAATCCTCTCTTGTGTTCCTATCGGTGAATACGTGAAATTGAGAATTTGAAGTTTAATTAGCTCATCTGCAGTCTCAGAAAAAATAGCTCATGTATTATTTTGTTAGAGTGGAGGAAGTCTATGCTTATGGTTTTAACAAACAATGACGTAAATCGATGATGGCTTTGTATCGGCTTAGCACGTACCTGTCGCAAATGTAGTTGAATTTCCTTTTGATGGAATTTGTGTGGATTTTCCCCGCTTGTTTACTTTTTCGGTCGAAAATGGATAAAAATATTTTTGATATTAGGCACCTATTTACTTTTTTGTTTATGCCATTTAATTCAATTTATTGCACTGAATTCGAAAATGTATTTAGATACTGTCGCACTTTTTTCTTTTAAGAGATATAGCACTCTGAAATTCTCATGCCACAATGTAAACAAAGCAAATTGGGCACCGCGGGTGTGTTTGGAAGTGCAGTGGGGAGTTTGGGGAGTTAAAAGCTTAAAATATATTTATTTATTTAAATAAATAAAATGTGTTTGAAACAAATAAACAAATTGGTTTCATATAACAATGAAATTTTTGCAAGCCGATATTTTGGTTTTTTGCTGTTAAGTTATTTCAATTATTAAATTTAATTATTATTTTGTTGTGAAGTTTTTCTACTTTTGCATACAACTATTTCATTGTTTCGCATTAGATTGCATTAGATTATCGCGTAGATTCACCAATTTGGTTAACTTGATTCGTTTTCTTAGTATATATGTACCTACAAATGTATGTTTGTACTAATTCTTCACACAAGGAAAATGTGTTGGTTATTGAATGGTGTATGTAAATGAAATCATTTAATCGGAATATTCTGTTTTGTTGTGGGCGTCTCACAAAAATCCAAGAGTATAGCTTGTCATGAGAAAGATTCTCAAATAAAAATTGCCCTTCGGGAACGGCATTCACCATTAGGCCCCTTCCATTTGTGCAAAGAATATAACACGCACAACACGAATGGTTGTGAGAAGCTAGGCTCTGGGTCCCATCGACCTGTTGCCCCAGATATTATTATTATTATTTTGCATTGTTTTACTGACAATTTGGTCATTTGGAAAATAGTTGCCCTCTGGCTTTTATCTTTAAAATGTTCAAGCAAAATGGATTACTTGATAATTACTTGATTGAATGAATATGCTCCCATTTCGAATCAATATTATGAATACAAACATCTCCCGTTATGGAACATATTTTTCCATTTTATTTCACCCAAAATATGCTTTAAACGTATAGGTTATTATTTCAAAGTACACAGTGGATGAAATTAAATTATTTCTGTTGATTATGGACTACCAAAGCATGTTTTTTATTCGGTATAAGTATTTCAAGAAATACGTTATATTTGAAATGTAATAATTTTGAATGTAACGTATTTCTTAAAATTCCCCACGAATTGAAGAATATTTTTGGAAGTTACTTTTTGAACACAGCATTCCCTTCCACAGTTCATCAATTTTTGACACTATTCTGTCCAAGATGGCCGCGCCCATGTGACAGATGTCACAGGCCCAGTGAATTTGAATGTGTGCGTGAGTTTGCCTGGAAATCCAGCGATACATTCTTGTTCACCAGGTCCGTCGAGCTTGTAGGGTGAAAGAGAAGACCCCCTCGAAGACGACTATCTGTATATAAGTAGGTGATTTGTGATTTACAGCCAACGTGCACCGGTACCTCCTCTGTTCCTCTCCCCCCTTTTCCCAACGCACGCGCCCTGAAAATTCAGTATAAGGGCATTCATATCTCCTTTGGCGCGCGCAAATTATAAAAAAAAATTCTAAAAATGTAACAATATTTTCTTTCTCTCCCTCTGTCTTTAAACCAATGACATTCAAACGAGTAGCACGTCTACACCAATTAAAACCTGTATAGCAGAAAAACGTTTCCATGACAACAGCTGTGTTTTACAGTGTTGCCAAGTAATAGAATATTTAGTTGTTATACTTGGTTTTCTTTAAAATGGCTATGTTCAATCTTTTAGTTTCGACAACAAATGCCATAAAAGAACCTCTTTATAACATTTTCCAACATTTTGATTCAGCAACATAGTTCCATTACTATTGGGATATATGTACATACTTTGTTAGTAATAATGTAAATTTTACCCAGAATTTGTATTTTAATATTTTTGAAACGTTTTTTTTCTTTTTGGTGGGATAGTTTTTCTCAAACCTTGGCAGCAACACTGCTATGTATAAATAACAAAAACAATAACGACCAAAAATCGTATAGGCTATGAGTAAAGTACCTTTCAAGACAGTTTTGGCCAAAAAGACTAGCTCTAATATAAAATTTAATAAAAATCGTTGTAGCCAGCCGTTTTCGAATAAATTGGCTCTAACTACTCGATTCTGTGAAAAGTACCGTTGTACTAACTTTTGGTCAACAATATGATAAGTTTCTTATTTGAAATGTTTAATCTTATGCGAAAATTTAAATAAAATCGTTAAAGCAGTTTCAAGCAAATCGGCTTTTAGTCGTCTTGGTCGTAAGTACCGTTACAGCATATCCTGACCAAAATATGGTACGTCATCGTGTTGCATAATTTCGTCCTAGCCCAAATATGAAATTTGAGCTTGACGTCATTGGAGTTGTTTTTTGCAAATTGGCTATAAGTAAAGTACCATTGATGCCAATTTTGGTAAGCAGCACGATACATCATCGGCCTTAAATAAACTACCCTTAATTTTGAGGTTAAAATAATCTAAATCCATCCACTTTCGTAAAAAAAATCGAACTCGAGATTTTAATAAAACTTGATATTACTTTGATGGAGAAGTCCAAAAAAGTAGGACCGACTATTCTGTCTGTCTGCCTGTCTGTCTGTATATGCGACTGCAGCCTAAACGGCTGGACGGATTTGCTTCAAACTTCACATCTATGGTCTGTGGGATAATCCCTAGAGGCGAAATTGGAATTTTCATTCTAACCTTAAAATTAAGGGTAGTTTACTTAAGGCCGATTTTAGTTAAAATGGATTTTCGATAAAATTTGATATGTGGGTTAGTTGGGACATACACTGAGGTGGGAAACCACGTTTTTCGCGAAAAATTCGAATAACGGTAATATTGAAAACCAGCTGTTTATCGGGTATTTGTTAGGCGATTGGGCTAAAAATTAATATTTCTAGGTTATAAGACATATGCAAAATAATGGCATACCAAAATATGGAAGTCGCACGCCCACTTTTATAAAACTTTTATTTTTCAATTTTTTTACTAGAAATTGAGAAAAAATTATTTAAGCAAAGTAATAGGCCTTAAAATTTTCTATAATTCACTTAAACACCCTATCTGGCCACGCCCACTTTTTAAAGGAGTTTTTTTTAAAACAAAACATTGCGTAAACTCCTACAATGTTATGACTTTCCATCGAAACGGAACCATTGGGAAAGAAGTAACAAATCCGAATACAAAGGATATCTGAGATGGATTCGCACATTTTATGCATATATTTAAATTTTACATTTTAAGACTTGGGGCAAATCATTTTTATACGGAGAAGCTCCGAGAAAATAATTATCTTGATCTGTGAAGATGCCAAAACTTGAAATAGTTTTGCCCAGTTGATCTTAAAACTGCACTCGGTCAACATCTTCGTCCATTTTCTCGTTAATTATGGAAGCAGAAGAATATTGAGTCCGATGTGCCAACTTTTTTTTATACTCCTCTTTTTTTTGCCTTTGCACACTTAACATACAAACAGTCAACATAATACCTGGCGTTTTGACTGATTTTCTTTTAATGTCGGAACTCATGTCTGGCCGATTGCAACCTTCACCATATGCAAGATCATTTTCAGTTTATGCAGTTCTGATATTTGCCTAGTGGAATTAAACTGGACAATTTATTAGACAGCTCATTTGCATACCTACTTCATGGATTGAAAATAGGAAAATAAATTCAATAATGCATTTTCCTATTCGGATACTAGTTTTGTTTATTATGCTGATAATGATTTGATTAAAGATCAGCTAGTCGCGTATAAAAAAATTGCCTGTATACATAAATCTACATATCTACATGCTACCTGATCTCCACATAATTTCGTCGATTATGAAGAGTTTAATTTTTATGTAAGTACATAGTATACAGTTATATCAAATGCAGCCACCAAACTATAAAAAAAATGAACGGACCGAATCGGAATCTAAATGCTTCTGCGATTTGAATTTACAAATACAAATTTTTGGCGTAACAAATACAAATTGTGTTCGAAGGACAATTTGTTATTTGAGAAACTTTTTTCATGACAGTTATACTCTCAATATAATCAATACATTACGTTACCTGCAATATTATGATAATGTTTACGAACTTTCTAGTATTGAATTGCAACTTACGCATATTGTGTAAACATATAAACTTACATTTACAATATCAGAAATAAAGTGCAAGACTGGATCGTACGTACTTGCACCGTTATGCTATAAGAGTACAATTTCATCAGGATTGAAGTCCAAGTCTTGCTCTTCCCAGTAAAGTAATATTGTAGGAGTTTACACAATTCTTTGTTTTAAATGCTTTGGCTCTGTGTGGCCAGATGGGGTGTTTAGGTGAATTATAGAAAATTAAAAAAAAAAAATAATTAAAGTAATAGTACTTTGCTTAAATAATTTTTTCTTAACCGACAAGTAATCGGTAAAATTATGAAGGAATTTGAAGAGAGTGGAAGCGTTACTGATGTAAGGACTGTGCATCATCGTAATGCACGCTTAGTCGAAAATATTGCTGCTGTATGTGCAAGTGTTGCTATGATACGAATTTATCGATTTCCCGGCGTTCGCAGCAGTTGAACGTGTCGTACACCTCACTATGGGGTATTTTGCATTTGGATTTGCATCTCCATCCTTAAAAAGTTCAACTTACGAAACAATTGAAGACTTCTGACCATTCACAACGCCGTAGATACGCTTCTTGGGTGTTGGAACAACAGACAATAAACACCGATTTTACCAACAACATTTTCTTCAGTGAGGCACATTTCTCTCTTATTTTCATCAAAAATGTATCGCTGTGTGTTTTTTTAGCTTTACTTTCGAAAACGAAAAATGAATGACCCTATACTTCTATTTGGCACAATCAATCGAACCGAACAATCCGAAATCGAAAATAATATTTTTCTAAGATAAGCACCATAGTGATAAAAATTTGAATCAAGAACTGAATTTTTCGATAAAAAAATTAAATTTATGTCCAAAAACGAGTGTTATAAAATGCAGTGGTTATCATTATCTATGGAATGAATGATGTGAAATGTACTTATAACATGTTGTCGAAAATTTAACTTGAAAATAGTACATGAAAATCATTGTTTGATTTAATTAATTTTTATTAATTTTCGTACACTAATATCTCGAAAATGAAAAAAAAAAAATTCAAAATTGGAAAATTGTCACATTAGGGATCTATTCATTTACCTTTCCAAAGAGTCTTATTTCATATTAGTAAAGTACGTTTTCGTAGGCTGAACACACACCGGAGCAGTCAAAACGTTTTTTGATGTACAGGTATGAAAACATGTTTTTTTTCAACACACACCAACCGAAGCACAATGTAAAAAAAAATTACTTCGCTTTTCTGTTTCGTTTAGTGTGCGTTGAGACGAAACAAAACTGAGTTTGCCAGTTCTTCATAGTGTTGTTCAATATGTGGTCCGATACAGACGATGAAGTTGTGCCAGTTTTATTTAATTTGATTGAAGTTTGTGAGGTGCATGAAGGACAAAATAGAGACTGGTAGTTTCATTCCTACAATCAAAAACGAGATGCAGAGGACATCATTAAAAATCTGATGGCAGAGTTAAGGACTTACCCTGATAAATTTAGAAATTTCACAAGAATGCCAATAAAAGCCAATGCAAAACAACAACAACGAATTTCTGTTTCGGAAAAACAACGATCCAGCTATCGACAACCGAGCATGTTTTTTTGTTTCGCCTTGTTATTTTGCTTTTGTTTTGACTGCTCCGATGTGTGTTCAGCCGTATAGTAAAATGGGAAACCGATTCACAATTTTGTGCAAAAATGCGAAAGTTAACTGGTGAATTTTCAAATACTACAGCAACAAAAACCTAATTCAAAAATCTGGTCGGTCACATTGCAGATAAAACTCTTCTCTTCAATATGTTATAAAAAAAAAAAAATACTTGGCGCAACAGGTCGATGGGACCCAAGGCCTAGCTTCTCACAACCATTCGTGTTGTGCGTATTATATTCTTTACACAAATGGAAGGGGCCTACTGTTTAATGCCGTGTCCGAAGGGCAATTTGTTATTTGAGAAGCTTTCTCGAGATAGCTGTACTCTTGCATGTTTGTCAGACGCTCGCGAGAGGTGGGGCCGTGAAAAACTTTTTAGGTGTTCCCCGACTGGGATTCGATCTCGAACCCCTTGCTCCATAGTCCAACGCACTAACCACTGAGCCACGGCGCCCACTATATGTTATACCTACCATTTAAATCGGTTCAGAATTCGCCGAGTAGCATGAGAAACCGTTTGCTCATTTTTAGCTTTTTTCTTGTTTTTTGGGTAGAGACCTCTTAATGTCTTTTTACATTTCCGTACTTCAAGTTGGGTTCATTCGCTCTACTGAAAAATGTTGTTTCATAATTCGAAAAATTAGTTCGGTTGCATTAAAGTTAAGTTGTGAATCCTAAAAGAGGCGATAATCTTTCTATCGTCCCTATCCGCTAGATATAAGTTTAAAACTTAAATTTTTATTAAAATTGAAAGAGTAAAAAAAAGAAAAATACTATGATTAACAGTTTGATCTTCACTGCTCTGGTGACACCAAGCGGATGATAATTTGGTGACTTACCGTCCGTTGATGTTGTATGTATGTGAGAGCATTTTCATTAAACTTGTTGAAACAAAATTTGCGAGTTGTTTAATATGTAGTTTTATATTTATCGTGTGGTACCAGTACAGAATCGTGTTTCGGTTTTGCTCGGAAAATTCTGTTTAATGCCGGTGACTGGAAACCAATCGAATGACACAAGTGATTAAACACTTTTTTGTGATTCTCATCGTTCAAGAAAAGAGTCAAAACCAAAATAGCATCAGTTTAAACATTTTTGTGCTGGAGTTCAAGTTGTGTTTTAAGGTCTTCAATATCGTTGTTTGCTCTTAAGTAGCAAATATATGATACTCCTGATGATTTGGTGCTGTATGCGACGATTGTATCGTGTGAACCAACCCATCTAACGGTTGTAACCCATGTTGTACGGTCCCAAGGTCTTGAGCATGATAGATTGTATGGAAATCGTATATGTTACCGCGCATACAACCGTCGTACAGATTTTAGTCGTGTTTTTACATTTCTGATACGAGAATGCAGAAGAATAAAACAAAAATATTGCTTCCATTCAAAATTGACTAGAAAAATTTGTTGGTTGGATAAACTTGTATCGTGTGCTTGCTACACATGCTACATCGGTCCGAGATGTCGGTAAAACACACCTTGGTACAACAGTTGTACCATCGTGTATTTCCTACTTTACAATTGTTTTTGTAAATGTATCAACTTCCATACGTAGACAGCTGACATTGTCTGCGTGGTCTTCAAGTACGGAAATACGAACATTAAAAGTGTTAAGTTTCTTATTAAGATCCTCAAACTTCTCGGTGATGTGAATTTCAATGCTACTAATTCTAGCTCAGAGATTTTTATCCATGGGAGTAAGCCTATTCAGAGTGGACTCTAATCTTAAATTTTTTTTTGGACAGGAGAAAGATGTTATTATCTGATAGAAGGTGATTGTAAATGAGTGGGTGACGATGTATGTAGGTGTTTTTAACCCGGTGTTCCGTCCATGAGACATTATGATGGTGTATTGAATGAATATGTTATGACTGTTATATTATATTTGCAGCTAAGTATGTATGTAAATTTATGATATTCAATTTATTTTAATTTTAATAAACAACTAAACACTTTTCAAAATTTATCACTTTTGTTCACGATTTAGTGCTGTACTTGTGTGGCCGACAAAATAAATTTTGAATTTAAAAAATTAAAAGCTTGACAAATTTTGCCACGGTACAACTAACGTCTAGGATAGGTATCGCTAGATTTTGTTCAGTTATTCCATATCTGGGCTTTTGAAAAGGAGAAATATAGGTTTAAACATTTTTGAAATCCGCCGACTTCACTATTTTGAATATCGAAATGAAATTTTATTAAAACAAAATATTTATATAACATACACTTCGGTTCATTAGGTTAGAAGCACTTTTTTTTTACTGAAATTCATTTTTTACCATTATATGGTTAGGAACTAAAAACAAATTATGTAAGAAGAAGGAGTAATGTATACTAAATATGTAGAGTAACAAAGACGAAAATTTCAAGAGAGCACGTTAACGGTCGTTTTGAGTCTTTTTGTAAAACACGTCTCATTTACGCGTACATAAATCGGTTCATAAGATTAGAAGCACTTTAAAACAAAAGAGAACAAAGCTGTTATTTCTTAAAATCATTATAACTAGTAATGTGTTGAACCACCTTTCTTCAAAATAACTTCAAAAACTCGGTCGGTCAAGGAGTTATGCAGTGCTGCTAGGTAGTTGAGAGAAATCTCGTTCCCTGCCAAATAAATTGCATCAATCAAAGCTTCCTTATCATCAAATTGCTTCCCACCTGCGTATACTTTCCGTGTCAGCCCACCCCAGACATTTTCTATTATGTTAAGGTCTGGGGAATATGGTGCCCATGAAAGCATCTCAACAGTGTGACTGGCAATGAAGGACTTTACGATACGAGCTGTATGTATCGCAGCATTATCGTTTTGGAATATCCATTGAATCGGTCCAAAAAGATTGTTAAATTTTGTGAAAGTTGATTCCAAGAGCGTCTTATAGCTATTTTCCGTCATTTTGGTATTCTGGAGAGTCAAATCAATTGTGCCATAATAGGATATTGCACCCCTTTCTCGACTATGATGGCGGTTCAAAAATTTTTTTCCTTTCTCAAATCATGGAAGTAATAACTGTATCTGTCCAAGTTAAAAGACTACGATTCACCCGTCATTCAAACTCGTTCATTCTTGCACAGTCCAAGTCATGTGAGATTTTTTCTTCAAATTCAAGCACTTCAGATGTTGGGCACTATTTATCACTCGAAAGACCGTAGACTTACTTGCCGTTACACCAGGTGCATTCCTGATTTTTAGAGTAGATAGAGCAGAATTGGAGGCTAGTCTCAGAATGTATCGCCTTTCCTTCTGCGTAAGAGCCTTTGAGGTATTTCCCTTATAGTTCATTCCATAAGATTTAGGATTCTTCAAATAATTTCCAACAACATGATCACTTCGATCTATCTATCTTAACACTTTCTGACAATGTCAACATTTTTTTCCCATTGTTTACACATTTAACATCGAAATACGAGGTATTTTGTTATGAGAAATTTGGTTTTAGTAAGATTTTAGGCTGGTCAAGAAGGTGAAAGGCTGTCTGTAGACTGTATAATTTAATACAATTTATTCAAAATAAATACTCAATTACAGGTAAATACCACTAATGATGAATGAACAATGAATTATTTATCATTGTGATACTTCGTGAAGCAATTTTTTGCTTTGGAAAAACACAAGTGGATGTTGCATTTAGTACAAAACGTGTGTGTGTCGGATGTCACAAACAATTTTCACGTCTGTTTTTACAAAAATCGTGACAGAAGTGACTGTAACGATTAACTTGTTCAGGTGAGGCCGCTCAAATCGACACCGTTCGATAGGTAAATTAAGCCGACGAAAAGTTCAGTTGGAAAAGAATCAGACTGTAATGATGACCTTCTGCAGACGGTCTTAGTGGTTAAAGGGTTAAAAAAATAAAGTGCACGACAGGGTCGTACGTACTTGCACCGTAATGGTTTAAGTGTATAATTTTATCAGGATTAAAGTCCAAGTCTTGCTCTTCCCAGTAAAGTAGGCGTGGCATTCCGCGTTTCGATGGAATAATAGTCATAACATTGTAGGAGTTTACTCAATGTTTTGTTTTTAGAAAAACACCTTTAAAAAGTGGGCGTAGTCAGATAAGGTGTTTGAGTGAATTATAGATTTTTTTTAAGGCCTATTACTTAAATAATTAAATAATTTTTTCTCAATTTCTAGTAAAAATTTTGAAAAAAAAAGTTTTTTAAAAGTGGGCGTGGCAATTCCAAAATTTGGTACGCCACTATTTTGTCTTATAACCTAGAAATATTAATTTTTAGCCCAATCGCCGAACAAATACCCGAGAAACCGTTAATCGATTTTTTTGTGAAAAACGTGGTATGCCACCTCATAGCATATGCCCAAACTAACCCACACATCAATTTTATCGAAATCAGTAGAGCCGTTTTCCAGAAAATCCATTTTAACTGAAATCGGCCTTAAGTAAACTACCCTTAATTTTGAGGTTAGAATGAAAATTAATATTTCGCCTCTAGGGAATATCCCACAGACCCTATATATGAAGTTTCGAATATACAGACAGACAGGCGGAATTGCCGGACCTACTTTTTTTGACTTCTCCATCATAGTAATGTCAAGTTTGATTAAAATCTCGAGTTCGATTTTTTTCACGATTGCAATACTCTCCCAACAATAACAATAGCTTTACTTGAAATAAGAGATGTCACCACAGCCAGAGATTTTAGGCCTATTAGTCTAACCTCTTTCATTCTGAAAACCTTCGAGAGGTTAGCCGATATCTTCATTTGCAGCAGACTTTATCCCGAGGTCATGTCCACGGCCCAACACGCTTATACCAAAGGAAAAAGTGTGCAAACGGCGCTACACTGCGTAGTCAGGTCTATCGAGAAATCCTTAAAAGACAAGAAATTCACTCTCGCCGCATTCTTGGATATTGAGTGTGCTTTTAACAATTTCAAAACGGATGCGGTTCGTAGAACCCTGTTAAATCTCAAGATCCACGATTCACTCACCAACTAGATTGGAAGTCCCTTTCTGTCCTTATAGGAATTATCACGGGGCATAACTCTCTTCGGTACCACATGAGAAAACTAAAACTCACGGATGAAGATTTATGTCGGGGATGTGGAGACGAGGAAGCTAATGAGGATACAACCCACTTTCTCTGTCACTGCCCTTCTAGGGCGACACTTTTTCTGTGATCTTGAAGAATTGGCAAACAGACCAATCAGTGAAATTCTTAGGTTCATCAAATCCACAGGATTGTTTGGTGATTCACAAGATGTAAATTAATATGAGGGTTTACCAATGGGCAAGGGACTTTTTCCCTTATGGGTATCACAATGGGTCTGTAATGACCTGGGTGTGGCGATGTGATATTTATTCTAGTCGCCTATACACATACCTAACCTAACCTAACTTGAAATACCAAAAAATTGTAAATAGACAGCAAAAACGCAGTTACTTTGACTGCTTCTAATCGTATGAACCGATTTATGTACGCGTAAATGAGACAAGTAAACAAAAAGATTCCAAAAAACCTCTCTTAAAATTTTAGTCTTTGTTACTTTATTGAATACACATTACACCTTCTTCTTACATCATTTGTTTTTTTTTTCTAACCATACAACGGTAAAAAAGTTAATTTCATTAAAAAAAAATGTGCTTCTAACCTAATGAACCGGGGTGTTTATTCTCTACACTTTTCATCAATCAATAACTAAATCATTTAAAATCATAACAAAACGTTACCAACAGAGAAAGAACTTATAGACTTCTAGTAATAAGACGGCATGCAGCTGCTGCTAAGGTTGGCGTTTTATTTAACAATGCAGAAATTAGCGAATGGGGCAATTTTGGACACACTTGGATCCTTCATGTTATTATTATGCTCTATTTAAGTAAATTGATTCTAAAAATATTTAAGGAAAAATAAAATAACCCCGCGTGCAAGTTCGTGCACTGACCCAGTTCATGTTTAGGTACTTCGTAAAAGTATTTCAAGTACATAAGAAGTCTAAATATTCGTGGTATATAGCGGTTACCAAATATACTTGTGACTTACTTTTTGCAGTAACGCATGTACTCGGTCAACAGGCAGAACACATTTTCTCTTCTTTTTTAAACTTTCTTTAGCTTCATGTAAAGCCCAACAATCAATTGGAGCGGGAAAAGTCTTCTTCACCTTCTCTTCTACGTCCTAAAAAAATAAAAATAATTTTCAGAATAGTTTAAAGATTTAAAGTGTTATTATCAAGAAATATATGTGTTTCAGATTAACGCTAGAGGACAATTTTACATTTTTATCTTAGTTTTAATTATTGTCGTAAGCAGCGAAAATTTATTAGGATTAAAAAATTCTTGAAGAAATGTAGTTTCCAAAAAACGTTTTTCTGTTTAATATAGAAGAGTCTGAATTAGTAAAACAAAGTAGGGCGCTTATAGACTTCAACCAAGATTTATTTTTTTTTTTTTGCAATGAGTAATAAAAATTAAAATTGGTTTTAAAACATAACTAAAAGATATTTTCAACATATGTATTAACCGCTGTAGTAGAAGAGAAAGGCGCTCTTTCAGATCATCAATTTGAATTCAGTAAAAAGCTATCTAGTGCCGATGGCATAAGATCAGTAATCGATACCAATAAGGATACCAAAAATCGATACCAAAAAATATTTATTACGAAAATCTTAGCATAGCCACGCATAGCGAATGAACAGACAAGTAGTACCTCTGCTAACGAGATACGACCAATTCATCGACGATAAACAAGCACATTTAGTCTATCCCTTTCTGACATTGAGCAGAATTGTCTGAGTAGTTTCTTTGTTTAACATCCATTCGCTTATGAGGAAGAAAGCCCGGGATTTCATCTCATGGCTAGAGTAAATTTAACTGCGAACTATTGTCTGGAGAAGGGATTTTGGTGATTTAAAATGAAAGTGGTGGAGTTGAAGGAGACATGTTTTCGTTCGAGAGGGTTTTTTTTTTGTATGGTATACAGACAACAAAATAAGCCAAAGGAAATCAGGTTATTGGGTGATGTAGAGGATCGAACGACGCTTGAAGTTCTTCCTAAACTTGTTACGTATCATTTCTTTTAATATGAAATGACATTTACAGTTCGTTTCCAATCATTTGTCTATTTTTAATGTGCGTAGAGAAAGGAATGAAAAATTTCTTCTTTTCTTAATTCTTTTGAATTTGCGTAAAAACACCATGAAAATTGATAGTACACGAATCCCAGATATGAATTCCTATAGTGTGGGGTATTCGCCCGTGTACACGCTTGAGAATACTTTTCGGCACATTATTCGTTTGCACCGATTCGTCCTTAATTTTCGGGTATATTTCCGTTATCTTAAGCATTAAGATGCAGTAATGGCAGTTAGTAAAATTTTGTGTGACAAAAGCTAAATACGAGTAAAAAATGTTTTTTTTTAAAGAGGCGGGGAACTTTAAATTATAATAAAACATAGAAAACCGTTTTATTGTATACTATGCATGAAATTAGCATAAGAAGAAGAACTCTCAGACCGGACACTTTTATTCATTTTTAAAAGAATTTTTGCTGAATTCTTTAAAAATGAGTTTTCTATAATTCCATAGATTACTTTACTTTACATTGCCCTGAACGACTTCTTGTGAACCACTTGTCTTTATAAAGCTTATTGTCTACTTAAATTCCAATGACAAAGTGTAACATTGGCGGTTTGGAATCCATATCTTCCTTCTGGGTTTCGAATAAACACCAGTGGTAAGTGTTGAATAAAAAAAACTACTTAAAACTTTTTCCGGCTTCCCTCTCTTAAAATTTCACCGCACGCCACTGCCATCTAGTGGTTTCTTTTTAAATCATAGGTTATTTTGACACTGACAGATGTTTCCCGCTCGAAATCTTGACAGAAAGTCAGTATCTGGGGCGGGTTTCAAATATAGGAAATTCGCAAAAAAAAATTTTGAGGAAATTAATATATAAGACTATAAAAAAAAATTCTAAATTTTTACTTTTTTCCTCTAATTCATGTTGCTATAAACAATTTAAAAACGAGATAAATTAACTATAATGCAATGAACAATAAAAGAACAAGTGTTTTTTTTAGTTATTTATTGAAATCCCCTGCGCTTCCGCGCTTCTTACATTTTCTGGACAAACTTCCAGTCGCAAATCTTCGTAACACCCAATGTCCATCAAACTTGCTTTCATCAATTTGGACTGTTTTGCCTAGTCCTCCAATCTTGTCCTTTGAATCAAATGTCTCAATTAAATATATTACTGCTGTCTATACCAATCAGAAATAATCCATTAAGACAGGCATTATTCATTTGAAGAGAAATCTTTAATTTTCACCGTCTCGTATGAATATTTCCTGGCACAGCAATAAAAAAAAAAAATAGCAATACATTAAATTAAACATTCGATATAAAGGAATTTTTGCATCTTCAAACCACACGCACGGCTTACTTTTTTGATTCACACGAGGATTTAATACACCTGAATTTACCGAAGGGGTTGTTTTGTTGGTATATTTTCATCGTTATTTTATGTCAAATTAGATTTGGATGATTTTTGGTAATTTTTTCCAGCCAACAGTGGGTAAATGACGCGCTGCGCGCGATTTATTTATTTAAAAACAATTTTAAAAATATAAAAACAAATTTCCTCTTAAAAATGTTTACACAGTATAACTTGGAATTAACCATTTTAAGTTAAAAAAATTTTAAGTGCATAATCGATTTCCTATATTGGAAACCTCAGCCCCAAAGTGAGTGCTATATAGCCCAAATAGTGCATTTTGGCCGAAATGAAGCACTCACCGCGCCTGCTGTACGCAAGTTGGTGCGAAAAGTTCTTGAGACTGATATGCTAGTGGACAACACTCATTGTCCCCGTCGTCGTACGGTGCGCATAGACGAGAATGTGGCTGCTGTAGCCGAGAGTGTGCGACTCAATTCACGAACATCAACTCGCCATCGATCTCAACAACACAATATTACACACGCTAGCCTGATCTCGGATTATTCACTTACAAGGTCCAATTGACTCAGCGATTGAAGGAGCAAGACCATCCGCTTCGTTATCGCTTCGGTATTTGGGCCTTAGAGCAGCTTGAATTGGACAACGATTTTGGGCGAAAACTCATTTTTTCTGACAAGGCGCATTTTCATCTCGGCGGCTACGTTAACAAACAAAATTGCCGCATGTCGAAAAACGGACACGTTATTGTCGAGAAGCCGATGCATCCACAGAGAGTAACAGTTTGGACCATTTTTCTTCGAAAATTAGGCTGGGAACAACGTTTTGGTCAACGGTGGGCGTTACAGAGCCATTTTAATCGATTTTTTTTCAATGAAACTGAAGACATGCATTTGGACGAACTCAGGTTCATGCAGGATGGCGCGCCTTCCCGCACAGCCCAATAAAATGGAATTTTTTGATGGTAATCGTTTTGGAGCTTTGTATATGTTTAATTGCACAGATCACTTATCAATAACAGAGCCATTTGGAAAAGCGAGTTTGATAAAAAAATTTGCATGAGTAGATGCTATTCCTTCGTCTTAGCTGGGGAAACCAGCTTTTACCAGCATAGTGCTTGTTGAAAACGCATTTAGGGTCTTCTTGCACATTGGTGGTAGAGTGGTTTAATAATATTCAATTTCATCAGTTTCCATAAATAATGACCACATAGGCATCTTTGCTAAAACTCAAGATCTGCTTACATCACATAATGTATTTTCATGTACACTACATTTTCTTGCTAAATAGTTAATGATAAGTCCGGAAAATATTACGATCTGTTGTCCGACAATTGGTCGTATGTGCCCAGGGCAAAAAAACAATAAACGCCTTTCTATCCTCCAAGAATACCCTGCGTTACCAATAACTAGGAACGTTAGGAATCCAAAGTTTATTGTCGCCGCGAAAAAAACTGATATTCTTTCTAGTGTAAGTATATTCTTACTAAAAAAAAAAGACCGAGTCAGTACGGAATATTACTCCGTCTCCTCCCTTTTTGACGGGATGTAGTATCAAGGTGTCGGTTAAGTCTATGAATTCACAAAGAGGATAGACGGTAATAAAAAGCACTTAGGTTTAATTTTTTCAAACTTAAAATTTTTGTATCTATGTACCTGCAGTAAAAAAAGATACAACTTATGTAACAAAAAAAATATACGGACAGTTCACCTTAAAAGAATAAAACCATTTCACTCATATTTAAAAAAAAGGTGAAAAGTATTCTTCGCTTTAATCTTACAGTCAAAATAAATAGCACACTTTACGTAATTTATTAAATTTGAGAGAATAGTTAAGAAAGAAAAGCACATTGAATCTCCACCCAAATTTGATCTAAATTTATGGCCGCCGTTAAATTTTCTGACTTAATAACAACTGCTTTACAGATTTACCTGTATGCTTCGAGTTAATGTCGTGCTGAAATTTCCATCTCAGTGGCATTTTCTCTTCAGGATAAGGAAGTACAACACTGCTTAAAATGGCCTTGTGTTTCATTTGGTCCATAATGCACTCAATCTGATAAATCGGACCAACACCACGCGAAGAAAAACAACCCCATACAAGAACGTTGCTTCCACCGTGCTTCACTGTTTTTATGGTGTATTTAGGGTTACATTCTTGGTTAATCCCGCGCCTTACATATTGTTTCTCGTCTGATCCGAACCGATTGAATTTCGAATCAATCGGCCACATAATATTCTCCCACAAATTTGGATTTTTATTGACGTGGTCACGTGCAAACTCCAAACGCCGTGACAAACTCCGATTTCATACCAATGGTTTCTGTCCATCCGAACAATATTTTTCTCGGAGGCTCCCTTTTCAATTCAATTAACTTTTAAGAGCTGTCAGGTGGTCTATGCGTCCGATCCTTACGCTCTTTGTTTTAGATTGAGTCCATTTCTTCGTAAAGTTGAATGGCATTAATTACCTTTTTTCGTGAAATGTCCGAATTTGAGCTTCCTTCATTCTTATAGGCAAAAACACACCGCCGAACAATCCTCCATAGAATAAATTCCTCGTCCCATACTGTTGCTGATATACCAAGTTCTTTAAATCTTCGAATTTCTTGCAAGAGAAACCCTTTGTTATTACTTACATTATTTGAATTAGATTTCAAAGAGACTAATTAATTAAAATTTAAATTGTCCACACTAAATCTACTTGCCTTTACAAAATGTTACTTAATTTGAAAAACCAGGGATGATTTAAGGAATAACATGCACGGTTAATTTACAGAGAAGTTACACTTTGTACAACCTAAAACTATTTTATGTTTAAACGATTAAGCTCTCTGGCAACCGCGATAGCTTGGTCTTTAAAACGGAGGTTCAGTCTTCCTTGTCGTCTAGAACTTGGGGGCTGTGATCCGAAGATCCTCTTTGCTGGTTCATTATTGACCATTCGCTCGATGTGGCGGAGACAGTGTAGTCGACATATTTTGGCTTTTTGGTCTACATCCACATCTTGGTACAGCTCAGAGTTCTCAGTTATATCTTCTCCTCCATTCGCCCTCCTCGCATACAGGACCGAAAATTCGACGAAGAATTTTTCTTTCGAAAGTGCCCAAACTGTGCTCTGCTTTCCTGCTTATCAATGTTTTGTGGAGCATACATTTCGTCTTCCGAGATAGGAGTTTTGAACCCATTTGTTTTGCCAAACCGAAGTAGCAGCGGTTTCCTAGGGTAAGTCTTCGTCGAATCTCCACTAGGGAGTCGTTCGTGGAGTTGATATTTACTCCGAGGTAGGTAAACACCTTAACTACCTCAAAGTTACTGTTGCCAACAGTGACGTTTTGTCCTGGACGGTGGACCGATGCTTCTTTGTTTGTTGACAACAGGTACTTGGTTTTGACCTCATTCACTTCAAGACCAATTCGTTTCGCCTCTTCTTCAATTGCTGTGAAAGCATCTATAACGGCGCGCTGGGAACGACCGATTATGTCGATGTCGTCTGCGTATCCCAGCATTGAAGATAGTGCCTTCCGTGTTAACACCTGCCATGCGCACTATGTGGTCCAACACTAGATTAAAGAAGTCACACGACAGCGAATCTCCTTGTCGAAATCCGGTGCAAGTTTGGAATAGTTCAGAGGAGCTATTCCCTAAGTGCACATAGCACCGAGTGTTTTACAGCGTCACGTGGCACAGCTGGATCAGTTTTGCCGGGATACCGAATTCGGCCATCGCCTTGTAGAGCTCAAGACAATGAATGCTGTCGTATGCGGCTTTATTTCGTTGGTCTTTTCCAGGATTTGCCTTAGCGTGAAGAATTGGTCGATCGTCGATCTGCCGGGCCGGAAGCCACACTGGTACGTGCCGATTAGTGTGTTCCAAAAAGGTTTCAGACGTTCACACAGTACATTGGATAAGATCTTATATGCGACATTTAACAGGGATATGCCTCGGTAGTTCTTGCAAGACATAGGATCGAATTTCTTGAAGATGGGGCATATAGAGCTGATAGTCAGTTTCGAGCATGGCTTCATCCACCCATACTTGGTTGTTGATTTGGTGCATGCACCCTACCAAAACATCACCACCATGTATGATGGTATACCATCACAGCCAGCGGCTCTGTTGTTCTTCAGCTTTTTGATAGCTGAGCCAACTTCTTCAAAACTGGGAAGGGGGATGGCTTCTTCATTGATTGGACGTGGGTTCTCTTCTTGCCCTATCATTTTCCCAATTGATGCCCATTAAGTAGCAGCTGGAAATGCTCCTTAAATACATCTACTATTCCCTGTGCTTCGGTGACTAGGTTTCCTTCACTATTTCGAAGAGCCTGCGTTCCGGACTTAAAGCCAGCTGCTTGGCTTTCTTGAAAAACATCCGTGTGTTGTTCCTATCGCGAGACTCTTCGATACCCTTGAAGTGGAAGAGCGTGGGCCCTTTTCTTTTTACGCAGGATCTTTTTCTCCTCCCTTCTTCTGGCTCGATACTCTTCCCTTGCTGCTCTTGTTTTCCGCTGCAGCATTTGTAGGTGTGCATTTCCTGTCACCTTTTTCCGACGTACCCATTTATCATCATACCAAGGGCTCCTATTAGGTGGTGGTTGGTAACCTATGGTGGTCTAGGCTACCTCTTTGATGATGTCGCGGTACTGGTTCCACCGGTTGTTGGCATTTGGGGAAGGTGAATGCACAGCGGAGAGTTTCTCACTCAGACGCTCTCTGTAGACTCTGGCTACTCCAGTCGTGCTAAGGCTTCCAACGTTGAATTTCTTTTTCTGGCCATTTCGCAGCTTCTTCTCGTTGGATAGTCGAGCTCTGAATTTGGCTGCAACAAGATGATGGTCAGAGTCGACATTCATCGTATCTCCTGGATCGCGGTAATATCTGCCTTGTACCGCTTGAGAACAGATTCAAGTTTTTGAGCAGCACTAGGGGTGTACAATATTCGTACGTTCCAGGTGCATACTCTTAGTTCGTAATCCGTAAACGTTTCGAGTCGTGATCTTATATGAGGGGGTAGATTTAAATCCGAGGCGCGTGTTTCTCTCGTAACTAGTGTTTTTTTACGTGGTAGGGAAGTTACCCCGACGGCACAACCCCTAACCTGGATGGCCAGTTCCTTTTGGTGAAACCCCTAGGATGAGGGTCCGGTTGAGAAAACCGATGTCAGTAACCTGCTTCGGGGATGTGAGCGCTGCCGTTGGCCTATTAAAAGCTCGTCCGCCACCGTCACCGAATAAAGTGAATTTTTGCTTCCGCTTGAAGCTCTGTAGCCACCGTTGACCCCGTCGAGAGAGTTCGTCTGCTGTCGTGTTTATAGTCCTGCAATTTTCTCACTCGCGCCTATAAGTTTAGCAAGTCGCGTCCGGATGGACATCAACCAATACCCTATAGCTACCACTTGGAGGTAAAATAAGCACAATTGATGTGTACTATGTGTAGTAACAGTTACAGCAATGGACGCCGCCAAGTTGACGCCAATCAGTACCTACCCTATTCCTACAGCAGCCCGGAATTATAGAGAACTTAAAACATATTTGTTCAATTTCTAGTGAAAATTCCAAATTCCAAAAATTTGGTACCCCATTACTTTGCATTTGTCTTATAACAAATATTAAGTTTAACCCCACCCGCGGAGCAATACCCAAGAAACAGCTGATTTTAAATACCAGCGTTATTCGATATTTTCCCGCAAACATAGTAAGCTATCTTATAGCATACATATACCAAAACTAACCCAAATATCAAATTTTATCGAAATCGTTAGAACCAATTTCGAAAAAAAAACCATTTTTATTGAAATCGGCCTTAAGTGAAGTACCCTTAATTCGACTCGAGGTATGAACCCACCAGTGGCGTGCGGTGAAGTTTTAAGAAAGGGAAGCCGGAAAAGTCTTAGATAATTTTTTTTTCAAGACTTACCACTGTTGTTTATTTGAAACCCAGAATTAAGATATGAATTCTAAGCCGCCTTTGTAAAACTTTGTCATTGGAATTTAAGTAGACAATAAGGTTATTGCATAAAACAAGTCGTTTGAAGCCTTTCTGGGCAAAGTAAAGTAAAAAAGAGAACTCGGAACGCTATTAAATTAAACAATTACAATCACTACCTATTTGTGCTTTAAAGCTATTCTACGATCTTTTTTAAAGAATTCAGCAAATTTGACAAGTGACGAACAAGAAACGAACTGTAACATATAATAGAAATTATATGTAACAAGTTCAGAAAAAACGTCGAACGCCGAATGATCCTTTACATCACCCAATAAATCGATTTTCAGCTTATTTTGCTGCCTCCATACAATAAAAAAAAAACCTTCCTCGAAAGAAGACATGTCTTCTTCAACTCCGCCACTTCCACTTCCAATCACCAAAAACCCCTTCTCCAGACAATTGTTCTCTCCACCCATCAAATGTTCATCCAAAAAGCCCAGAAATTTCGGGTTAATTTTCTTATAAGCGAATGGATGTTAGACAAAGAAACTGCAAATACAATTCTGCTCAATGTCAGAAAGGGATAGACTAAAAATTCGCACTATGAATGAATGAAATGAATTCCTAAGCCGGAAAATAATCGGCTTTTCAAGTGATTCATTGCATGCTTGTTTCTCGTCGATGAAATGGTCGGATCTCGTTACCAGAGGTCATACTTGTTTGTTTCTCGGCTATGCGTGGTTATGTCAAAGTTTTTTTATAAATATTTTTTGTTATCGAGCATATACAAAATGAGAACAAAAAACATTTGATGAACAAATTTTACTGATGAATATATCATAAGTAAAATATATTTGGATCTCCCGATCAACCCAAACTCAACAGGTACTAAAATAAATCCTAAGAACGTATACTTACCAAAAAGCGATTACTCTTTAAATACCAACCAATTAAATAATCTTAAACAAAATCCAAAATCAGCGGCAAATACTCAAACTGGTTAACATCATCTGATTTTTCACAATATGCCTCTGAATATACTGTCTAAAAGTGCCCGACATTAAAAAACACACCATTAAACACAAAATTCTACAATGGAACATTGATGGATATCCCAACAACTATCCCGAACTTCAGTTACTGTTCCAAGAGTATATTACGTCTGATTCAAAGTTTGTAACGTTAAGAACTAATTGAGATAGACCCTATAAAGTATATATATGTATGTTTGTACATATGTATGCGTGATCAATATCAATAGCGAAAACGAATGAGCTACGTCCGTCCGTTCAACCGACTATCCACATGTCACCACTTTTTCGGAATTCTGAGCTAGGAGGGTGACATCTGGGCTGAATTACTTTACCAAATGGAGGCCTCGCGCACGCCATGGACTAAACTAATCGGCCGTCGGGAATTCGCGTTAAAAAAATGTATCTCAAAACATATAGAAAAGCTACAATCTATCTGGAACGGATCGTATGATACGCGATTTACCCATGCAACCCTTATGAAGTGGGAGTGGTATATGTTCGTATGCTTGTTGATGTTTTATGCAAAATTTCATCAAAATCGTTTTTTTTAATGCAAAATTCCCCACAAAGTGGACGTGGTTAAGATTGACGTATGGACGAATTGTAGAGAATTCAAATATCTAAATATTTAGTTTTCATAACATTTTTCGATTTTATACAAAATAGAAAAGTTAGTAGCAGAGGACGGAATTTAAAAAAACATTACACTTGTACTGCTTCTATTTCTCAGACTTCTTAAACTTCAAATTAGCCTACTAGCTCAAACATGACATGACATATGGACGGACATGGTTTAATTGATGTCTTTATCAATGCTTATCACGAATATACAGTGGCGACAATATAAATAGCACACTTTGGTTTCATTTTTTCAAACTTAAAATTTTTGTATTTACCTACAGTAAAAAAAGATACTACTTATGTCATAAAATAAAATTATTTTATAAAATTCATTCATATTTAAAAAAAAAAGCTAAAAAGTATTATTCGTTCTAATTTCTTGCAGTCAAAATAAATAGCATACTTTACGAAATTTATTAAATTTAATAGAACAGTGAAGAAAAGAAAAAAAGTAAATATGGAGATCTCATCAATATTTAGTCGGGTAGTATTTACTTTTAATAACTTTAGTACATCGACGGCATATTGATGATTCCAGGGCCTTACACCTCTCTCCAACGTATGGCACTCCAAGCACGTAGAATCTCCACACATCTACATGTCTATTGATGTGTTGACATCCCTCCACAAGTTCTCAATTGGATTTAGATCAGGGGACTGAGCTGGCCAACTTAAATCGTCAATTTTCTGGCTCAATAACCACTGCTTTACAGATTTAGCTGTATCCTTCGGGTCATTATCGTGCTAAAATTTCCATATCAGTGGCATTTCCTTCTCAGCATAAGGAAGCATAACATTGCTCAAAATGTCCTTGTATTTCATTTGCTCCAGAGTGCCCTCAATCCGCTAAATCGGAGCACGCGAAGAAAAACACCCGCATACAAGAACGTTGGCTCCACCGTGCTTTACTATTTTTATGGCGTATTAAGGGTTGAATTCTTGGTTGATCCCGCGTCTTACATATTGTTTCCCGTCTAATAATGGTCCACATAATATTCTCCCAGCAATTTGGATTTTTATTAACATGGTTACGGGCAAACTGCAAACGACGTGAATTATTCCGATTTTATACCCATGGCTTCTGCCTGGTAATGCGTCCGAACATTTTTTTTTCTTGGAGGCGATTTTTATTTGTGCTAACAGAAACATCCACGTTCACCACCCTTTCAATTTTTAACTTTATTTTAGGAGCTGACAAAAATGGATCGAGTTTGCTCAAACGAACTATGGTCGAGTCGGTCCTAGAGATGGTCTTAAGCGACCGATCCTTACGCAGTTTGTTTTGGATCGAGCCCATTTCTTGGTAATGTTGAAGGGTAATAATTACCTTTTTTCGTGACCACTTCAATTTTGACGCTATGTCCGAATTCGAGCTTTCTTTATTCTTATAGGCAAGAACACACCGTCTGAAATCCTCCGTGGAATGAATTCTTCTTCCCATACCAAATTCTTTAAATCTTTAAATTTCTTGCAAAAGAAACTCTTTATTGTTACTTACCTTAATAATATGAAGAATTAGATTTAAAAGTGACAAATTAATTGTAATAAACAAAAGGTGAGCTATTTAAATTGTCCACGCTATATCTACCAGCCTTTACAAAATGTTATTTAATTTCAATAGCCAAGGATGATTTAAGAAGTAACATGTACCGTTAGTTAATAGGGAAGTTACACTTTGTATAACCTAAAACTATTTTATTTTTAATTGATTAAGCAGCAGATTTAGACCATAATTATTAGTTACCATGTAACTATCCTATTTATTTTGTCGCCACTGTACATAAATACTCTATAGGGTCAACTTCGATTATTTCTCTATGTTACAAACTACGTATCAAACTTAATATGCCTTAAGCATAGGGTACAAAAACTGGGTCGCAGCCATCAAAACATAAACATTGATCAGCTGCGACAACCAATCCCCTCCGTTTTTACATATTCCGTTTATTACCAGTTGATGATGTGAGAACGAAAACGAAAGAGATATTCGTTACCGCTTTCTGATCACCAATATGACATTTTGGAATTAATTTTTGGGCTGAGGTCTTCGATTCTTGTATGAAGTTTATTGAAATGACCTCTGCTGCAGTAGCAGTGAGTGAGGTGGGGGAGTATGATTAGAATGTTGATGGTGACAAAAATTTAACACCGTTCAATTTAAAACATGAATCGGAACAAGTTATAATCGATGATCCTCTGTTTTTAAACCTATTTCAATTAAACAATGTTCGAAGCGCGTTGAATAGAATTTTAGATTTGATACATATTTCTTAATAATGAAATTCGTTTTAGTATTTCAGAAGCCGTGGATCTTTTAGATTTAAATAGTCTTAATTACTCTAAATTAAGTTATAATAATCGTATTAACTCTGCATTAACTTTTGACTTACCTAAAACTGACTAATTATTTAAATAGTTTTAACTGGGTTGAACTGCTAAAATTTGCCAATGTTTATATAAAGGTTGTTTCAATAAATGATTGGTTATATTATGTAACGTAAAAAGAAGAGCTTTTTCTAAATAAAACAAACTCTAACAGTAAAATTTAAATTAGGAAATACCTCAGGCTTTTTGAACGAAATGGAGTTTAATAATGAAAGCTCAACAGATTTGAAAAGCACTTGCGATTTGTATGCAGACTTTTTCCCGTCTGTTTATCACAAATCTCAATTGGCGTTGTCAAGAAATCATTTTGCTAATGTTCCGGAACATAGGTCAATTGCAAATCTTGGATGAAGATGTGAATACCGAACCCTACATGTTCAATAATATTGTCATTACTTATAAACTATCCCCTTCGGGATAGGGGTTAGAATTTACCCGAGGTAGGCATGCCTGTCGTAAGAGGCGACTAAAGTCCAGATTTTTAAACTTTTTGAAAAAAGTTAACGTAAAAAAAAAACCATGCAATGAGCAAAACGACAGGAAGTAATACCCCAGGTGGCAGACCAGGCACACTGGAAAATCCACACTCTATCGAGTTTGGTCCTACGGATTCTGGGGAGGACCAATTATTGCATCTCATCAACCCATTCACAAGAAGGGCAAGAGTATCTAAATAACTACTAGGGGAATCTAGTAGAAGCTCCAAAACAGTACCCACAACACCTCAGGGTACTAAAACATATGGTGCAGAGAATTGCACAGCAGCACTGCCAGCGGAGATGACAAAAATGCAGGCTGAAAATTAAGAGCTCCGAAAAGAACTTAGCAATATAGAATTGCTCACAAGCCACTTACAAAATGAAGTAAAAGAGCTAGCTAAAGAAAATAAGGACCTCAAAACGGAACTTAATTCAAAACCACAAGAAAAATGCCGAGAGTACCTCACAGACGAGGAGGAACTTATTAGAGAAACTGACTGGATAATAAAAGAGAAAGAGAGACCAAGCAAGAAGCGTAAAGCAATATCGTCACCAGTCATAAGTCCAGGCAAATCGAACACGAGCGACAAAGATGAAGTAATAGATAATAAGGTAACACCTATCCAAACAGATATTAAGAAGGAAAGACCACCTCCACCAATTTATATAGTTGGAATAGCTAGGTTTACTGAGGTTAAGACACTGCTAAGCTCAATATCATGCAAAAATCATAAAATAGTAGCTTTGAACAACGATGTTTGGAAAAGCTATACTCCAAACTCAGATACATATAGAGCTCTTGTGAAGAAGCTCAGCGAATCTGAAATTCAATGATTTACCTATGAAGATAAAAATAACAGGCCGATGAAAGTTATAGCTAGGAGCCTTAATCCAACATGCGATGCCGTCAACATCCTAAAGAAGGAGAAAAAAACAGATAAAGAAGGAAAGCAAGTAGTATCCAATAGAGCACTTCCATTATTTATGCTGACTTTTCATAGTAAAGAGAAATCAGAAAACATATATAAACTATGCTCGATACTTAACATGAAAGTTAAAATTGAACCACTGCGGAAAACAACTGACACAATAGTACAGTGCAAGAAGTGTCAAGGTTTTAACCAAACACAGAAATAATGCTCTCGTGAAGATGTGTCAGATGTGCTGGAAAGCACTTAATGCAAAATTGCACTGTTAGTAAAAACACACCACCCAACTACATCAACTGCAAGAAAAACCATCCAGCAAGCTACAGGGGATGTGAAGTAGCCCAAGAATTGCAAAAAATTAGAAACCTGCAACGGAAATCACAAATACAAAAGAAACGGATAGAAGAAAGGGAGCTACCAAATAAAACAAAGTTAAACAACATAAGAAATAGTAAAATAGAGAACAAAACATACGTAGAAATTATTAAACAAAATGGGACTACTGAAAGAAGTACTAATAAAAAACAACACACAAAAGAGAATGCTAAACAAGGAGCCTATTAAGACGTTAATCAATAAGAAACAACCTACTAAAGTAATTAGTAATCACCAAGAACCTAACAAAGTTGAGAGAGACACAACGATAACCAAATGCTTGAGAAAATATTAAATATGGTAGATAAACTAAATAGAAAACTTGAAGAACAAAAAGACACAAATAATAAAATATTTGAGAAATTCAAAGAATTAGACAAGTTTTTCAAATACAAAGCGACCAAAAATCAGTATAAATAAAGCACTGAAAATAGTAACTTGGAACGCTAATGCAGCACATAGATGAGTTGTTAATTTTTCTAAATACGAAAATGATAGATATTTAATTTCAGAAAGTCACTTAACCAGATCAACCAACTTAAACATATCTGGTTATTGTTGCTACCATGCGGTTCATCCAGCGCATAGGGCAAGAGGAGGATCTGCGCTACTCGTAAAAGAATCAATTAAACATTACGAAGACTCAAAAATTGAGGAAGAAAAAATGCAAGCTACAACTATAAATGTGCACGTATTAAACAAAATAAAAAATAAAAGTATCTGCAATATACTGTCCACCAAAACATAACCTAAAAAAAGAAGACTATATTAGATTTTTCCAAACATTGGGGAAAAATACCTTTTTGGGCTCTAGACTAACGAACACCAAAGGTAGAGAGCTATATTCAGCAGGGCGAGCATTAAAATGTGATTTTCATTCAAGTGCTATGCCAACACACTGGCCGATAGATCAGAATAAAATCCCAGACCTAATAGACTTCTATGTAGGAAAAGGAGTATCTGATAACAATATTTGCGTAGAAAATAAAGATGATCTGTCGTCAGATCATTCTCCCGTCCTCATGACAATTAGTGTTGGAGTACTGAAAACTAAAAGTCAACCACGTCTTATAAATCATAAAACAAACTGGCCCCTGTTCAGACGCACTCTAGAAGATAGCATATGTAAGTCTACAAGTTCCGATAAAAAGCACATTTCAACTAGAAGAAGAAATTGAGCTATTTAGTACAAATATCCAGCAAGCAACATGGATAAGTACCCCTTTCTGTCAAAAAAATAGGAATGTAGACATAAATTACCCTTCTGCAGTTAAGGAATTGATTAGGAAAAAACGCAAAGCTCGTAAAACTTGGCAAAGAATCCGAACACCTGAGAATAAAACGATTCTTAACGCATTGTGCAATGAACTAAAGAGGGTTATAAAAACTGTAAAAAACGAATCAGTTGGCAGACACCTAAATAATCTATCAGCCCATAAAGATTCAAATTATTCGTTATGGAAAGCTGTCAAGTCCTTAAAAAAAAAAGCAAAACAGGCACCGCCCATTAAACAAGTAAGTGGGTCTTGGGCAAGAAATGCCAAAGAAAAGGCTAACCTCTTTGCAGATCACCTGCAAGAAACCTTCCAACCATTTTCTAGGCAAACTGCTGACGAAAACTTGTCTCTGTAGCCACGAAACGATCGCAGGAACATACAGCATGTAACATTACAAGAACTAAAATGGGAAATTAAAAGTAACATAAATGCAAAAAAAGCACCGGACTATGATTTGATAACGGGACAAATTCTTAAGGAGTTCCCAGATAAAGCTAGACACAAATTATTACACATAATTAATGCAGCACTCAGGCTAAAGTATATTCCGAGGCAATGGAAGGTGGCAGAAGTAATCATGATTCTGAAATCGGATAAGTCACCAAATGAAAAGAAATCGTATAGACCAATTTCGCTCCTACCCGTAATGTCAAAACTATTCGAACTGTTTTTAAAAAGATTGAAGCCAATAATAGAAGAAATAAATCTTGTACCCTCCCACCAATTTGGATTTAGGGAGAGACACTCTACTGTACAACAAGTGCATAGACTTGCGAGTACAATAGAACAAGCACTTGAGAACAAAAAAGTCTGTTCAGTCATCTTTCTTGACGTAGTACATGCGTTTAACAAAGTCTGGCACCGAGGCCTGGAATTTGAACTGAAAAGAGATTTCCCCGAAGAGTTCTGCTTAATTCTAAAATCGTATATATCAGATCGTTACTTTCGAGTAAGATATGACGATGAATACACCAATCTAAGAAAAATATCTCCAGGAGTTCCACAAGGAAGTGTCTTGGGACCGATCCTCTATCTCCTATATACAAAAGACCTTCCTCAGCCTGAAGAAGCTAGCTTAGCGACTTTCGCAGATGACACCGCAATTATGACTATTGGCGACAATGCAGATGAAGCAGCGAACAAATTACAGAAGGCAATTAAATCTGTAAGTGATTGGACAAAAAAGTGGAGAATAAAGCTTCACGAAACTAAATCTATCCATGTTAACTTTACTAACAGAAAAATAAATACCGTAAGAGTTAATATTGATGGAAATGAAGTTCCGTACGCAAATACTGCCAAATATTTGGGTATAACACTCGACGCCAAGCTCAGATGGAAGGAGCATGTCAAAAAGAAAAAAGAGGAGCTAAATATTAGACTCAGACAAATGCATTGGTTAACGGGAAGGAATTCCCAGCTATCAATTGACAACAAACTGCTTTTATACAAGCAAGTACTGAGGCCTGTTTGGACGTATGGGATACAGCTCTGGGGCTGTACCAAAAAGACAAATCTAAGAATGATGATCGTTGATGCGCCTTGGTATATAAGAAATGACAACCTACATAGGGACTTACAAGTAGAGAATGTTAGTGATATTGTTAAGAAATATGCCCTTAAACATTACCAACAACTTCAAGACGATGTAAATCCTGAAATACAATACATGGTGGAAGATAACAGGAATACCATTAGGCGGCTTAAAAGATTAAGGCCTTATGACTTAATTTCTTAACGAAAATCTAGATATAAAAGATATAAAATGCGTCATATGTACATGTATGTACATATACAGTGTCGGAAAAAAGTTTGGAAACATAGTCTAGAGATTTACAATTTTCGGACTAACATAAAATCCCTTATACCTACGTTTATGAAACTTGGTATAAAAATACATTTTAATATTCTTCTTCAAATTCTAAAAGAACATTGGTGTACGGCAACTAGAAAAAAATATTTACCAAGAATTGAGACAAGACCTCGTAGAACGCACGGAAAAAAGTATGGAAACATGTAGTTTTTCATAGAAATAATGTTTATTTCTCAGTAATAACAAGTATTTTTGTTAATATTTAGTGCTTCCTCCTTTTGCTTTGAGAACTGCTCTGCATCTCCTTTCCATGGAATCTACCAATTTCTCACAAAATGAAACTAAGATGTTCTGTCATTCATGTACCATTTCTTCATAAAGCGGATTTTTTTTAAAAAAATTTTTGACTCGAATTTGTCTTTTTATGAATTCCCACAAGTGTTCTATAGGATTAAGATCCGGGGATTGAGATGGCCATTCTAAAATATTCAGTTTTTCCTGTTGGAACCACTCTTTTACCAACGTAGAAGAATACTTCGGACCGTTGTCTTGCTGAAAAATCCACTTAATTGGCATTTCATCTTCAGCATATTGAAGCATAATGTTTTCTAGTATTTCCAAGTAACGATACCGATCCATTATTCCATCTATCCAAAAAATTGGTCCAACTCCAGATCGTGAAAAACATGCGCATACCATAACCGAACCTCCACCATTCTTTACGGTTGGTAATTGTTACTTTACACTGTATCTTTTATCCTTTGTTGAAAATTTTTCTAAATTATTGGCTTTTAAATAGTTAGCCAACTATTTAGAAGTGATGGAAAACATTATGTGAGGCGACAAAAGGGTGAAAGATACAATGTAAAGTATCAATTACCAACCGTAAAGAATGGTGGAGGTTCGGTTATGGTATGCGCATGTTTTTCACGATCTGGAGTTGGACCAATTTTTTGGATAGATGGAATAATGGATCGGTATCGTTACTTGGAAATAATAATATAATTATATATATATAATTCCGTCTGTCTGTCAGTCTGTCAGTCTGTCTGTCTGTCTGTCTGTATATTCGACTACAGCCTAAACGGCTGGACGGATCTACTTCAAACTTCATATATGTATAGGGTCTGTGGGATATTCCCTAGAGGCGAAATTTTAATTTTCATTCTAACCTCAAAATTAAGGGTAGTTTACTTAGGGCCGATTTCAGTTAAAATGGATTTTCTCGAAAACGGCTCTAACGATTTTGGTAAAATTTGATGTGTGGGTTAGTTTGGGCATATGCTATGAGGTGGCATACCACATTTTTTACGAAAAATTCAAATAACGGTAATATTGAAAATCAGCTGTTTCTCGGGTATTTGTTCGGCGATTGGGCTAAAAATTAATATTTCTAGGTTATAAGACAAGTGCAAAATAATGGCGTACCAAATTTTGGAATTGCCACCCCCACTTTTATAAAACTTTTTTTTTTCAACATTTTTACTAGAAATTGAGAAAAAATTATTTAAGCAAAGTAATAGGCCTTAAAATTTTCTATAATTCTTAACCTTATCTGACTACGCCCACTTTTTAAAGGTGTTTTTCTAAAAACAAAACATTGAGTAAACTCCTACAATGTTATGACTATTATTCCATCGAAACGCGGAATGCCACGCCTACTTTACTGGGAAGAGCAAGACTTGGACTTTAATCCTAATAAGATTATACACTTATAGCATTACGGTGCAAGTACGTACGACCCAGTCGTGCACTTTATTTTATTATTATTTATTCTCGGGGCCAGCGACTGAGCTTCACCCCTTTAAAAACGATTGTAATATATCAGAGAAAAGTTACTGGATGAGACTTCCTCTCAGTTGTAACGACAGAAGGTGCTTTCTGTTTGGGATGTTTTCCCACACTATCCAATCCACGGCTGAAGACCCCCCCGGATGGCAAATGGGGTTGGAAGCAGAGGTGGTTTTAGTTCGGGTTAAAGTCCCACACTCCAGCTTTCGATGCTTTCCACCTTCCTTAAAAAAAAAAATAATTACTTATAAACTGGATTACTCCATCATTACTTTTTAACCCTGCACGATCAATACCAATGTCAATACTTGTTTAGTATTAATTAACTGTTTGGCAAGAGACAAGCTGATTTCGCATAAGTACCGGCAATATATTCGAAGAAAAAAACATCATATAGTCTTAGCATCAGCACGACAGTGGGTAAAAAATTGGATAAAAAATAGTGAAAAATATTCCGACTTAATATGGTTAAAAGAACTAAGTGTCACTCTGATTGGTCGAACTAATTTTAACTAGGAAAAATACTAACATGAGAGAAAGTTTATCTGTGCAGGATAGGCTGACAGTTACCTTAAGGTACTTAGCTACCGGAAGTAACTTTGAAGCTAAGTCTACAGTCTCGATGATCCATGCCGTAGATACAAATACAAATTTTTGGCGCAACAGGTCTCGGGCCTAGCTTCTGACAATCATTCGTGTTGTGCATGTATAGTCTTTCAGTCACCGACTAACCTGTGAGCCGACAACATCGTTTACCGGTTTGTGTTCTCACTCGCTCTTTTTTCGTTGGGGCCAAATCCCGCTATTTCCATAGCAGATAACACTTGCTTCATTTCCTTTCCTTACTCCTAGAACCAATAAAAAAAACGTACAGTGCGAAAATCTTTTAATCCATGGCCTTAGGGCCACGTGTGCTTTCGGGCAATCGGTTTGGCGCGCTCGATGGAGAACCGCCAACCGAACCCAATAATAAAAAAAGAAAAAAACCGAATGCATGTGCTAATGAACTAAATCCTAACTTAACGCCAATTCAATCCGTTTCAAACAACCCTAGATTTATAGTGATCGAATTTGTGATGCAGAACAGTGAGAATTTGAGGCTTCTCTGACAATCCGTCTGTCTTCAGTAGATGTGGTCGCTTTTTTGGTCCGTCCTTTCATGTTATTTCCATAGTTTGATTTATTTTTAAGAAAGTTACAAACCACCGACTTGCTTCTTCCAATTTTTTTGGCAATAGCCCTGTAGGTAAGATTACACTCTTTATAGGCAAGAATTTTGCCTTTTTCTTCTGCTGTCAAAACTTTACCCCTACCCATTTGTTTTAAAAAAGTTTAAAATTCACCGGAGATAACAAAAAATTACTTTTAGCTTCGATGAGTTAATCCACACTAAGCAATTGCCCTTGTCCCTATTTAAGTGCTGCAAGAAAAACACTAATTTTTTGTATAGTCAAAGCAAAACTACGATAACACATAACGGTAAATTTGTTTGAATTTCCTTTTGTTCCTAAAAGTTGTCAATTACTATGTACTAAAAAAAAGCAGAAAACAAATGCCGATAGTCACTGAAGAGAAAGAGAAAAACAGAATAAAATGCTTGAAGAATCTTGTCCCTATTCAAGTGCATGGGAGTGTATAGGGTCTGTGGGATATTCCCTAGAGGCGAAATTTTAATTTTCATTCTAACCTCAAAATTAAGGGTAGTTTACTTAGGGCCGATTTCAGTTAAAATGGATTTTCTCGAAAACGGCTCTAACGATTTTGATAAAATTTGATGTGTGGGTTAGTTTGGGCATATGCTATGAGGTGGCATACCACATTTTTTACGAAAAATTCGAATAACGGTAATATTGAAAATCAGCTGTTTCTCGGGTATTTGTTCGGCGATTGGGCTAAAAATTAATATTTCTAGGTTATAAGACAAGTGCAAAATAATGGCGTACCAAATTTTGGAATTGCCACCCCCACTTTTATAAAACTTTTTTTTTTCAACATTTTTACTAGAAATTGAGAAAAAATTATTTAAGCAAAGTAATAGGCCTTAAAATTTTCTATAATTCTTAACCTTATCTGACTACGCCCACTTTTTAAAGGTGTTTTTCTAAAAACAAAACAGTGGGTAACTAAGAACATTGAGTAAACTCCTACAATGTTATGACTATTATTCCATCGAAACGCGGAATGCCACGCCTACTTTACTGGGAAGAGCAAGACTTGGACTTTAATCCTAATAAGATTATACACTTATAGCATTACGGTGCAAGTACGTACGACCCAGTCGTGCACTTTATTTTATTATTATTTATTCTCGGGGCCAGCGACTGAGCTTCACCCCTTTAAAAACGATTGTAATATATCAGAGAAAAGTTACTGGATGAGACTTCCTCTCAGTTGTAACGACAGAAGGTGCTTTCTGTTTGGGATGTTTTCCCACACTATCCAATCCACGGCTGAAGACCCCCCCGGATGGCAAATGGGGTTGGAAGCAGAGGTGGTTTTAGTTCGGGTTAAAGTCCCACACTCCAGCTTTCGATGCTTTCCACCTTCCTTAAAAAAAAAAATAATTACTTATAAACTGGATTACTCCATCATTACTTTTTAACCCTGCACGATCAATACCAATGTCAATACTTGTTTAGTATTAATTAACTGTTTGGCAAGAGACAAGCTGATTTCGCATAAGTACCGGCAATATATTCGAAGAAAAAAACATCATATAGTCTTAGCATCAGCACGACAGTGGGTAAAAAATTGGATAAAAAATAGTGAAAAATATTCCGACTTAATATGGTTAAAAGAACTAAGTGTCACTCTGATTGGTCGAACTAATTTTAACTAGGAAAAATACTAACATGAGAGAAAGTTTATCTGTGCAGGATAGGCTGACAGTTACCTTAAGGTACTTAGCTACCGGAAGTAACTTTGAAGCTAAGTCTACAGTCTCGATGATCCATGCCGTAGATACAAATACAAATTTTTGGCGCAACAGGTCTCGGGCCTAGCTTCTAACAATCATTCGTGTTGTGCATGTATAGTCTTTCAGTCACCGACTAACCTGTGAGCCGACAACATCGTTTACCGGTTTGTGTTCTCACTCGCTCTTTTTTCGTTGGGGCCAAATCCCGCTATTTCCATAGCAGATAACACTTGCTTCATTTCCTTTCCTTACTCCTAGAACCAATAAAAAAAACGTACAGTGCGAAAATCTTTTAATCCATGGCCTTAGGGCCACGTGTGCTTTCGGGCAATCGGTTTGGCGCGCTCGATGGAGAACCGCCAACCGAACCCAATAATAAAAAAAGAAAAAAACCGAATGCATGTGCTAATGAACTAAATCCTAACTTAACGCCAATTCAATCCGTTTCAAACAACCCTAGATTTATAGTGATCGAATTTGTGATGCAGAACAGTGAGAATTTGAGGCTTCTCTGACAATCCGTCTGTCTTCAGTAGATGTGGTCGCTTTTTTGGTCCGTCCTTTCATGTTATTTCCATAGTTTGATTTATTTTTAAGAAAGTTACAAACCACCGACTTGCTTCTTCCAATTTTTTTGGCAATAGCCCTGTAGGTAAGATTACACTCTTTATAGGCAAGAATTTTGCCTTTTTCTTCTGCTGTCAAAACTTTACCCCTACCCATTTGTTTTAAAAAAGTTTAAAATTCACCGGAGATAACAAAAAATTACTTTTAGCTTCGATGAGTTAATCCACACTAAGCAATTGCCCTTGTCCCTATTTAAGTGCTGCAAGAAAAACACTAATTTTTTGTATAGTCAAAGCAAAACTACGATAACACATAACGGTAAATTTGTTTGAATTTCCTTTTGTTCCTAAAAGTTGTCAATTACTATGTACTAAAAAAAAGCAGAAAACAAATGCCGATAGTCACTGAAGAGAAAGAGAAAAACAGAATAAAATGCTTGAAGAATCTTGTCCCTATTCAAGTGCATGGGAGTGTATAGGGTCTGTGGGATATTCCCTAGAGGCGAAATTTTAATTTTCATTCTAACCTCAAAATTAAGGGTAGTTTACTTAGGGCCGATTTCAGTTAAAATGGATTTTCTCGAAAACGGCTCTAACGATTTTGATAAAATTTGATGTGTGGGTTAGTTTGGGCATATGCTATGAGGTGGCATACCACATTTTTTACGAAAAATTCGAATAACGGTAATATTGAAAATCAGCTGTTTCTCGGGTATTTGTTCGGCGATTGGGCTAAAAATTAATATTTCTAGGTTATAAGACAAGTGCAAAATAATGGCGTACCAAATTTTGGAATTGCCACCCCCACTTTTATAAAACTTTTTTTTTTCAACATTTTTACTAGAAATTGAGAAAAAATTATTTAAGCAAAGTAATAGGCCTTAAAATTTTCTATAATTCTTAACCTTATCTGACTACGCCCACTTTTTAAAGGTGTTTTTCTAAAAACAAAACAGTGGGTAACTAAGAACATTGAGTAAACTCCTACAATGTTATGACTATTATTCCATCGAAACGCGGAATGCCACGCCTACTTTACTGGGAAGAGCAAGACTTGGACTTTAATCCTAATAAGATTATACACTTATAGCATTACGGTGCAAGTACGTACGACCCAGTCGTGCACTTTATTTTATTATTATTTATTCTCGGGGCCAGCGACTGAGCTTCACCCCTTTAAAAACGATTGTAATATATCAGAGAAAAGTTACTGGATGAGACTTCCTCTCAGTTGTAACGACAGAAGGTGCTTTCTGTTTGGGATGTTTTCCCACACTATCCAATCCACGGCTGAAGACCCCCCCGGATGGCAAATGGGGTTGGAAGCAGAGGTGGTTTTAGTTCGGGTTAAAGTCCCACACTCCAGCTTTCGATGCTTTCCACCTTCCTTAAAAAAAAAAATAATTACTTATAAACTGGATTACTCCATCATTACTTTTTAACCCTGCACGATCAATACCAATGTCAATACTTGTTTAGTATTAATTAACTGTTTGGCAAGAGACAAGCTGATTTCGCATAAGTACCGGCAATATATTCGAAGAAAAAAACATCATATAGTCTTAGCATCAGCACGACAGTGGGTAAAAAATTGGATAAAAAATAGTGAAAAATATTCCGACTTAATATGGTTAAAAGAACTAAGTGTCACTCTGATTGGTCGAACTAATTTTAATTAGGAAAAATACTAACATGAGAGAAAGTTTATCTGTGCAGGATAGGCTGACAGTTACCTTAAGGTACTTAGCTACCGGAAGTAACTTTGAAGCTAAGTCTACAGTCTCGATGATCCATGCCGTAGATACAAATACAAATTTTTGGCGCAACAGGTCTCGGGCCTAGCTTCTAACAATCATTCGTGTTGTGCATGTATAGTCTTTCAGTCACCGACTAACCTGTGAGCCGACAACATCGTTTACCGGTTTGTGTTCTCACTCGCTCTTTTTTCGTTGGGGCCAAATCCCGCTATTTCCATAGCAGATAACACTTGCTTCATTTCCTTTCCTTACTCCTAGAACCAATAAAAAAAACGTACAGTGCGAAAATCTTTTAATCCATGGCCTTAGGGCCACGTGTGCTTTCGGGCAATCGGTTTGGCGCGCTCGATGGAGAACCGCCAACCGAACCCAATAATAAAAAAAGAAAAAAACCGAATGCATGTGCTAATGAACTAAATCCTAACTTAACGCCAATTCAATCCGTTTCAAACAACCCTAGATTTATAGTGATCGAATTTGTGATGCAGAACAGTGAGAATTTGAGGCTTCTCTGACAATCCGTCTGTCTTCAGTAGATGTGGTCGCTTTTTTGGTCCGTCCTTTCATGTTATTTCCATAGTTTGATTTATTTTTAAGAAAGTTACAAACCACCGACTTGCTTCTTCCAATTTTTTTGGCAATAGCCCTGTAGGTAAGATTACACTCTTTATAGGCAAGAATTTTGCCTTTTTCTTCTGCTGTCAAAACTTTACCCCTACCCATTTGTTTTAAAAAAGTTTAAAATTCACCGGAGATAACAAAAAATTACTTTTAGCTTCGATGAGTTAATCCACACTAAGCAATTGCCCTTGTCCCTATTTAAGTGCTGCAAGAAAAACACTAATTTTTTGTATAGTCAAAGCAAAACTACGATAACACATAACGGTAAATTTGTTTGAATTTCCTTTTGTTCCTAAAAGTTGTCAATTACTATGTACTAAAAAAAAGCAGAAAACAAATGCCGATAGTCACTGAAGAGAAAGAGAAAAACAGAATAAAATGCTTGAAGAATCTTGTCCCTATTCAAGTGCATGGGAGTGTATAGGGTCTGTGGGATATTCCCTAGAGGCGAAATTTTAATTTTCATTCTAACCTCAAAATTAAGGGTAGTTTACTTAGGGCCGATTTCAGTTAAAATGGATTTTCTCGAAAACGGCTCTAACGATTTTGATAAAATTTGATGTGTGGGTTAGTTTGGGCATATGCTATGAGGTGGCATACCACATTTTTTACGAAAAATTCGAATAACGGTAATATTGAAAATCAGCTGTTTCTCGGGTATTTGTTCGGCGATTGGGCTAAAAATTAATATTTCTAGGTTATAAGACAAGTGCAAAATAATGGCGTACCAAATTTTGGAATTGCCACCCCCACTTTTATAAAACTTTTTTTTTTCAACATTTTTACTAGAAATTGAGAAAAAATTATTTAAGCAAAGTAATAGGCCTTAAAATTTTCTATAATTCTTAACCTTATCTGACTACGCCCACTTTTTAAAGGTGTTTTTCTAAAAACAAAACATTGAGTGAACTCCTACAATGTTATGACTATTATTCCATCGAAACGCGGAATGCCACGCCTACTTTACTGGGAAGAGCAAGACTTGGACTTTAATCCTAATAAGATTATACACTTATAGCATTACGGTGCAAGTACGTACGACCCAGTCGTGCACTTTATTTTATTATTATTTATTCTCGGGGCCAGCGACTGAGCTTCACCCCTTTAAAAACGATTGTAATATATCAGAGAAAAGTTACTGGATGAGACTTCCTCTCAGTTGTAACGACAGAAGGTGCTTTCTGTTTGGGATGTTTTCCCACACTATCCAATCCACGGCTGAAGACCCCCCCGGATGGCAAATGGGGTTGGAAGCAGAGGTGGTTTTAGTTCGGGTTAAAGTCCCACACTCCAGCTTTCGATGCTTTCCACCTTCCTTAAAAAAAAAAATAATTACTTATAAACTGGATTACTCCATCATTACTTTTTAACCCTGCACGATCAATACCAATGTCAATACTTGTTTAGTATTAATTAACTGTTTGGCAAGAGACAAGCTGATTTCGCATAAGTACCGGCAATATATTCGAAGAAAAAAACATCATATAGTCTTAGCATCAGCACGACAGTGGGTAAAAAATTGGATAAAAAATAGTGAAAAATATTCCGACTTAATATGGTTAAAAGAACTAAGTGTCACTCTGATTGGTCGAACTAATTTTAACTAGGAAAAATACTAACATGAGAGAAAGTTTATCTGTGCAGGATAGGCTGACAGTTACCTTAAGGTACTTAGCTACCGGAAGTAACTTTGAAGCTAAGTCTACAGTCTCGATGATCCATGCCGTAGATACAAATACAAATTTTTGGCGCAACAGGTCTCGGGCCTAGCTTCTGACAATCATTCGTGTTGTGCATGTATAGTCTTTCAGTCACCGACTAACCTGTGAGCCGACAACATCGTTTACCGGTTTGTGTTCTCACTCGCTCTTTTTTCGTTGGGGCCAAATCCCGCTATTTCCATAGCAGATAACACTTGCTTCATTTCCTTTCCTTACTCCTAGAACCAATAAAAAAAACGTACAGTGCGAAAATCTTTTAATCCATGGCCTTAGGGCCACGTGTGCTTTCGGGCAATCGGTTTGGCGCGCTCGATGGAGAACCGCCAACCGAACCCAATAATAAAAAAAGAAAAAAACCGAATGCATGTGCTAATGAACTAAATCCTAACTTAACGCCAATTCAATCCGTTTCAAACAACCCTAGATTTATAGTGATCGAATTTGTGATGCAGAACAGTGAGAATTTGAGGCTTCTCTGACAATCCGTCTGTCTTCAGTAGATGTGGTCGCTTTTTTGGTCCGTCCTTTCATGTTATTTCCATAGTTTGATTTATTTTTAAGAAAGTTACAAACCACCGACTTGCTTCTTCCAATTTTTTTGGCAATAGCCCTGTAGGTAAGATTACACTCTTTATAGGCAAGAATTTTGCCTTTTTCTTCTGCTGTCAAAACTTTACCCCTACCCATTTGTTTTAAAAAAGTTTAAAATTCACCGGAGATAACAAAAAATTACTTTTAGCTTCGATGAGTTAATCCACACTAAGCAATTGCCCTTGTCCCTATTTAAGTGCTGCAAGAAAAACACTAATTTTTTGTATAGTCAAAGCAAAACTACGATAACACATAACGGTAAATTTGTTTGAATTTCCTTTTGTTCCTAAAAGTTGTCAATTACTATGTACTAAAAAAAAGCAGAAAACAAATGCCGATAGTCACTGAAGAGAAAGAGAAAAACAGAATAAAATGCTTGAAGAATCTTGTCCCTATTCAAGTGCATGGGAGTGTATAGGGTCTGTGGGATATTCCCTAGAGGCGAAATTTTAATTTTCATTCTAACCTCAAAATTAAGGGTAGTTTACTTAGGGCCGATTTCAGTTAAAATGGATTTTCTCGAAAACGGCTCTAACGATTTTGATAAAATTTGATGTGTGGGTTAGTTTGGGCATATGCTATGAGGTGGCATACCACATTTTTTACGAAAAATTCGAATAACGGTAATATTGAAAATCAGCTGTTTCTCGGGTATTTGTTCGGCGATTGGGCTAAAAATTAATATTTCTAGGTTATAAGACAAGTGCAAAATAATGGCGTACCAAATTTTGGAATTGCCACCCCCACTTTTATAAAACTTTTTTTTTTCAACATTTTTACTAGAAATTGAGAAAAAATTATTTAAGCAAAGTAATAGGCCTTAAAATTTTCTATAATTCTTAACCTTATCTGACTACGCCCACTTTTTAAAGGTGTTTTTCTAAAAACAAAACAGTGGGTAACTAAGAACATTGAGTAAACTCCTACAATGTTATGACTATTATTCCATCGAAACGCGGAATGCCACGCCTACTTTACTGGGAAGAGCAAGACTTGGACTTTAATCCTAATAAGATTATACACTTATAGCATTACGGTGCAAGTACGTACGACCCAGTCGTGCACTTTATTTTATTATTATTTATTCTCGGGGCCAGCGACTGAGCTTCACCCCTTTAAAAACGATTGTAATATATCAGAGAAAAGTTACTGGATGAGACTTCCTCTCAGTTGTAACGACAGAAGGTGCTTTCTGTTTGGGATGTTTTCCCACACTATCCAATCCACGGCTGAAGACCCCCCCGGATGGCAAATGGGGTTGGAAGCAGAGGTGGTTTTAGTTCGGGTTAAAGTCCCACACTCCAGCTTTCGATGCTTTCCACCTTCCTTAAAAAAAAAAATAATTACTTATAAACTGGATTACTCCATCATTACTTTTTAACCCTGCACGATCAATACCAATGTCAATACTTGTTTAGTATTAATTAACTGTTTGGCAAGAGACAAGCTGATTTCGCATAAGTACCGGCAATATATTCGAAGAAAAAAACATCATATAGTCTTAGCATCAGCACGACAGTGGGTAAAAAATTGGATAAAAAATAGTGAAAAATATTCCGACTTAATATGGTTAAAAGAACTAAGTGTCACTCTGATTGGTCGAACTAATTTTAACTAGGAAAAATACTAACATGAGAGAAAGTTTATCTGTGCAGGATAGGCTGACAGTTACCTTAAGGTACTTAGCTACCGGAAGTAACTTTGAAGCTAAGTCTACAGTCTCGATGATCCATGCCGTAGATACAAATACAAATTTTTGGCGCAACAGGTCTCGGGCCTAGCTTCTGACAATCATTCGTGTTGTGCATGTATAGTCTTTCAGTCACCGACTAACCTGTGAGCCGACAACATCGTTTACCGGTTTGTGTTCTCACTCGCTCTTTTTTCGTTGGGGCCAAATCCCGCTATTTCCATAGCAGATAACACTTGCTTCATTTCCTTTCCTTACTCCTAGAACCAATAAAAAAAACGTACAGTGCGAAAATCTTTTAATCCATGGCCTTAGGGCCACGTGTGCTTTCGGGCAATCGGTTTGGCGCGCTCGATGGAGAACCGCCAACCGAACCCAATAATAAAAAAAGAAAAAAACCGAATGCATGTGCTAATGAACTAAATCCTAACTTAACGCCAATTCAATCCGTTTCAAACAACCCTAGATTTATAGTGATCGAATTTGTGATGCAGAACAGTGAGAATTTGAGGCTTCTCTGACAATCCGTCTGTCTTCAGTAGATGTGGTCGCTTTTTTGGTCCGTCCTTTCATGTTATTTCCATAGTTTGATTTATTTTTAAGAAAGTTACAAACCACCGACTTGCTTCTTCCAATTTTTTTGGCAATAGCCCTGTAGGTAAGATTACACTCTTTATAGGCAAGAATTTTGCCTTTTTCTTCTGCTGTCAAAACTTTACCCCTACCCATTTGTTTTAAAAAAGTTTAAAATTCACCGGAGATAACAAAAAATTACTTTTAGCTTCGATGAGTTAATCCACACTAAGCAATTGCCCTTGTCCCTATTTAAGTGCTGCAAGAAAAACACTAATTTTTTGTATAGTCAAAGCAAAACTACGATAACACATAACGGTAAATTTGTTTGAATTTGCTTTTGTTCCTAAAAGTTGTCAATTACTATGTACTAAAAAAAAGCAGAAAACAAATGCCGATAGTCACTGAAGAGAAAGAGAAAAACAGAATAAAATGCTTGAAGAATCTTGTCCCTATTCAAGTGCATGGGAGTGTATAGGGTCTGTGGGATATTCCCTAGAGGCGAAATTTTAATTTTCATTCTAACCTCAAAATTAAGGGTAGTTTACTTAGGGCCGATTTCAGTTAAAATGGATTTTCTCGAAAACGGCTCTAACGATTTTGATAAAATTTGATGTGTGGGTTAGTTTGGGCATATGCTATGAGGTGGCATACCACATTTTTTACGAAAAATTTGAATAACGGTAATATTGAAAATCAGCTGTTTCTCGGGTATTTGTTCGGCGATTGGGCTAAAAATTAATATTTCTAGGTTATAAGACAAGTGCAAAATAATGGCGTACCAAATTTTGGAATTGCCACCCCCACTTTTATAAAACTTTTTTTTTTCAACATTTTTACTAGAAATTGAGAAAAAATTATTTAAGCAAAGTAATAGGCCTTAAAATTTTCTATAATTCTTAACCTTATCTGACTACGCCCACTTTTTAAAGGTGTTTTTCTAAAAACAAAACAGTGGGTAACTAAGAACATTGAGTAAACTCCTACAATGTTATGACTATTATTCCATCGAAACGCGGAATGCCACGCCTACTTTACTGGGAAGAGCAAGACTTGGACTTTAATCCTAATAAGATTATACACTTATAGCATTACGGTGCAAGTACGTACGACCCAGTCGTGCACTTTATTTTATTATTATTTATTCTCGGGGCCAGCGACTGAGCTTCACCCCTGTAAAAACGATTGTAATATATCAGAGAAAAGTTACTGGATGAGACTTCCTCTCAGTTGTAACGACAGAAGGTGCTTTCTGTTTGGGATGTTTTCCCACACTATCCAATCCACGGCTGAAGACCCCCCCGGATGGCAAATGGGGTTGGAAGCAGAGGTGGTTTTAGTTCGGGTTAAAGTCCCACACTCCAGCTTTCGATGCTTTCCACCTTCCTTAAAAAAAAAAATAATTACTTATAAACTGGATTACTCCATCATTACTTTTTAACCCTGCACGATCAATACCAATGTCAATACTTGTTTAGTATTAATTAACTGTTTGGCAAGAGACAAGCTGATTTCGCATAAGTACCGGCAATATATTCGAAGAAAAAAACATCATATAGTCTTAGCATCAGCACGACAGTGGGTAAAAAATTGGATAAAAAATAGTGAAAAATATTCCGACTTAATATGGTTAAAAGAACTAAGTGTCACTCTGATTGGTCGAACTAATTTTAACTAGGAAAAATACTAACATGAGAGAAAGTTTATCTGTGCAGGATAGGCTGACAGTTACCTTAAGGTACTTAGCTACCGGAAGTAACTTTGAAGCTAAGTCTACAGTCTCGATGATCCATGCCGTAGATACAAATACAAATTTTTGGCGCAACAGGTCTCGGGCCTAGCTTCTGACAATCATTCGTGTTGTGCATGTATAGTCTTTCAGTCACCGACTAACCTGTGAGCCGACAACATCGTTTACCGGTTTGTGTTCTCACTCGCTCTTTTTTCGTTGGGGCCAAATCCCGCTATTTCCATAGCAGATAACACTTGCTTCATTTCCTTTCCTTTCTCCTAGAACCAATAAAAAAAACGTACAGTGCGAAAATCTTTTAATCCATGGCCTTAGGGCCACGTGTGCTTTCGGGCAATCGGTTTGGCGCGCTCGATGGAGAACCGCCAACCGAACCCAATAATAAAAAAAGAAAAAAAACGAATGCATGTGCTAATGAACTAAATCCTAACTTAACGCCAATTCAATCAGTTTCAAACAACCCTAAATTTATAGTGATCTCCTCATCAAACGACCAAACACCCCTTTCCTCCTTTAGTGTTTTTTTACTTAAAAAGGCAATTGATAGCATAAGCACTGCTTATGAGGACATCACTCAACTTCGCGATGGTAACCTCCTGATTCTAGTGAAGAAAATTGCTGAACTTTTCTTATCAAAGAAAACGTTGTCTAACCTCTGTCCGATCTCCGTAACACTTCGTACCACTCTCAACTCCTTCAAAAGGTACAGTTTATGCTCCATGCCTGATAAACGTACCAGAAACCGAAATTGTCCAGGAAATGAGACCCCAAGGAGTAACTGAAGTCTTTAAATTTTAAAAATTAGTCGATGGAACTCAGCGTCCCACCGGTCTTGTGCTCCTAACGTTCGATCTCTTCCGCCCTCCAAATATAGTTGACATAGGTTGGCATAAAGTAAAAGATGAATAGTATTTCCCCAACCCTATGCGTTGTCGTAATTGCCAACTTCTGGGTCACACTGCAAATAGATGTAAGGGCAATACTTCTTGTGAAACCTGCAATCTCCCACCTCATAGTCCCGACAACTGCACACGTGTCTCATGTGCCAACTGTTCTAAAGAGCACCCATCCTCCTCAAAAGAATGTATACGTTATTTACAGGCCAAAGAAACGTTAAAAATAAAAAGAATTAAGAAGTGTAGTATGGCAAAGGCAAAGAAAATATTTAAAGAACAGATTCCCACTTTAACCTTTATATATTCTTCAATTGCAAATAATGCTACGGAAGGCGGTCAAACTATATCAAACCCCACTTCCGCCAATCAAGCCACACCAACACCAGCAATTAACCAAAATAACGCCCAAATCTTATTCAACAAAACTCAATCTACCACACCTGACCCAGGCACAGCAATGCCCACATCTAAACCAAAGAACACAATCAGGCAAGTTTTTAACCAACATACACACACCACATCGCACAATTACTCACTACTAACCCCACGAACCAAAGTAAATCTAACTCTAAAACAACTCAGTCAACAAACACATATTTGTCTAACAACCAAACCAACTCCAAGCTTCCTCCAACTCATAATTCTTCAATTAACAACAGCATTACCCGCACACCACAAATTCCAAAAAGTAATAACACGACAACACTTACTCACTCACCTATCACCACAGTAACTCAATCTTTCATCAAAAACAACGAATACTTCATTAACCAGTCAGAGTTCGATGATGATGAGATGTAATAAAAATATTGGCACTCGACAAACCGACTCTGCTGTCCAGGGATTGTGTCATCAAGGCTCACCTTCAAATTTACCTACCCCAGTCTCTTCACAGTATAACTCAGATTATTCATTCATGGAGCCCCTCCTGGGGCTCAAACACTTGCAGTATTCGTGGAAAACTAGTTGAACAATTTATAACAAACTCAGGTTTAGCACTGTTAAATGACGGTCGGCCCACCCACTTTTCCACCCACAAAACATTCACCCATATCGATCTTAAAATAATTACACCATCACTCATTCCCAATTCTACATGGACGGTTTTGGACGATCTTCATGGTAGTGACTATAACCACTATAAGGCTGTTAAAGCAGAAAAAATAAAATGCTTCGAGAAGGTTACCACCATATCAATCCATCCTCGACATCCAAAAAATTGTGGGCCAACATTAAAACCCTCACAGGGAATAATGTTCCTCGTTCAATAAAAATAATTAAGACCCAAACAAATACTATAACTTGTCCACTAGAAGTCGTAGAGCACTTTGCAAAAACTTGGGAATACTCCGGATACGACTTGAATTTCCATCCCAATTTCATCCACGAAAAACACACTATACTAACCACCCAAACGCCATCCTACCAAATCCACCCTTCTGCCGTTCTCATTGAAGGCCCCAGAAATATGGTAGAATTAGAAAATTGCTTAGGCTCAGTTAAGGGTAAGTCCCCCGGATTCGATCGCATATCTTATCCCATGTTAAAAAATTGTCTTTTGATTCTAAAAACAAGACTGTTAGCCTTATTCAATAGCATTTTAAAAACTGGTATAATTCCACAAGCTTCGAAAGTGGCTAACATTGTCCCCATACCAAAACCAAACAAAAACCCCTCTAGCATGTCGGGTTATCGACCAATATCTCTTCTCCCCTGCACAGCCAAAATACTGGAAAAATAATATCCAAGCGACTGTTCTGGTTTCTCGAAAAAAACGACCTAATCGATAACCGTCAAGTTGCATTCAAAAAAGGACGTTGCACCATAGACGCGCTTCTCCACTTAGATGAATTTATCTCATCAGCTCTATCAGAGAAGAATCACGTATCTATCTTGCTGGTTGACTTCGAAAAGGCATTTGACCGAACGGGCATACATGTTGTACTGAAACAACTTATCAAGTGGAAGGTTGGGCCAAATATCTTTAACTATATTAAATCATTTTTAATCAACAGACGCTTTCGCATTAAATCAAATGGTACCCACTCTGCAATACACAACCTGAAAAACGGTATCCCACAAGGATCGCCCCTATCAGTCGCCCTATTCATCACAGCATTCAATGAAATCAGCGAAATAATTAAGAAGTACAGCAAAATAGACCATATACTTTACGCAGACGATTTATTTATATGCAAGGACTTAACTTTAATAGAAAACACTTTCCGTAATATTCTTGACAGCTTATCAAAATGGGGCGAGTACTCAGGCTCTAAAATTTCTGCTCCTAAATGCCAAATACTACATATATGCAGAAAGTATAGCTGTCGAAAAAACATTTCAGTGCAATTCAACAACGCGTTCTTAATCAATACCAAGTCTGCAAAATCCTAGGTGTAGTATATGATTCAAAGTTTAATTTTAGAAACCATTGTATGTACATAAAAAAATCTACTGCCAGGGCTAACTTAATCAAATACCTTTGTACAAAAAATAGAAATTCTCATGTTAATACTATGATAAATGTTACTAAATCGGTTATATTATCAAAAATTTACTATGGTTTATCAATGTATGGGAAACCCTCGAAATCATCCATTCAACTGATCACAACACCATACCACACAGCCATCAGAACCAGTATGCGGGCCTTTCGGACAACTCCCATCAGAAACCTTATTGTTGAAGCCGGATTAGCACACATAACGGAAAGGATCGAAAACCTAATTCCCTAACCATACAGAAAATCAATTCCCCAATAACGACATCGATTCATAGCGAGATCAAATATATTTTATCTCTGTTTTAAAACGCAAAAGAGATCCAAAATACCTTTCAACAATCACCGCGGCATTAACATTCGTGAAGGAGCTCAATATACCTATTATTACGCATACTAAAAAAAGATCTTCACTTCCCGCTTGGAGCTTATCCTACGATTCAATAAACACAGATTTAAACAAGTATCCGAAAACATCAACCAGCACTAAAATATACAAAACTCTTCTCTATGACATTGCAGAAAGACACAAGACACTTGGTTGGCAATTTCTTTTCACCGACGCCTCAAAAACGGATGATGGAACATCTTTCGCTGTTGTGGACCAGAATCGCTTAGTCATCTGCAAGGGCCTTCTACCACCATTTACATCAACATTTACAGCCGAAGCCTTTGCCATCCTTAAAGCCATCGAGATGTCTACACAGAACATAAACTACAGCAGTGTTATTGTCGAAGCCATTCGGGGTAAACTAATTTCAAAAAATGGTACCTTAAAAATCGTCTGGATCCCGGGGCACATTGGCATAGAAGGGAACGAGGATGCCGATGCTGCACCAAAATCAGCAATAAAAGAACCTCTCAAAAAGTTAAAAATATATGTATATCAGACTTAGGATGTGTCACACCAATATCAACACCTAATCACCAAAAAGGCTCCACCACTTTGCCACCTCTGCTACGCAAACCAAACCCTCACCATTAGTCACCTCCTTTCTTGCCGACAAATCGCTCACACACTCAGTAACATTTCTAACAATAATCTTAGCGATCTTTTGACCCATATATCAGAAAGAATTATTAACGATGTATTTAGACTTATATTTGCCATCAAGTTAGAAGATTATATTTAAGTTAATTTTTACAACTAGCCGAAAGCCCTGGCAGTTAGCGCTACTTATTTCTGTATTAATTATGTAATTTACTTACACATTAATAAACTTATAATAATAATAATAATGTATAGTCTTTACACAAATGGAAGCGGCCCCACCTCTCGCGAACGTCTGACAAACATCCCGGAGTATAACTGTCATGAAAAGGTTTCTCAAATAACAAAATGCCCTTTGGACACGCCATTAAACAGTAGGCCCCTTCCATTCGTGTAAAGAATATAACACGCACAACACGAATGGATGTGAGAAGCTAGGCCCTGGGTCCCACCGACCTATTGCGCCAAGTATTTATCTATTTTATTTAACTCAAAAATATCAATTAATATATACAAAAACAATGTTTTAGATTAAAAAGTAATGATGAAGTATTGACATGCACATCCTAAACGATCATTACTAATACTACAAGTATTGATGACTCGAAATCAGGAATTCCGGATTTTTGTCATTCCAGTCCATCATGCCAAGTGTAGTATATACTTATAACCTTACACGATCATTATTAATGCCAATACTTAGTAATTGACAATATTATTGAACGTGTCAATGACATTATTAATAAATTTAAGTAATGACAATATTATTGAACGTGTAGGGTTCGCTAATAATACATTGAGAAAACTTAATTTAAATAGTAACTTAGGACCAGATGGAGAAAGACATGTTTTTTTCCACAGTTCACTTAGAAATGGTTATTTTTTTAGTGAATGGAAATACTCTTTTATAACTCCAATTTTTAAAAGCAGTTATAGACAGAAGTTTAAAAATATCCCCCTATATTAAAGCTTTCTATGATTCCTAAGTTGGTTGAACAATTTTTAAAAGACAAATTTTTTTTCGCAATAAACAACTTGGTTTTATTCGCGGTAGATTATGTACTTCTAATTTAACTGTACTTACTAATTATATATTTTATAAAATTGAAGGTTAATATACTCTACACAGATTTTATAAAAGCCTTTGACAGAGTGCATCACCTAGTACCTCGACTGAAGATTGGGTAACCAAACCCTTTGGAAGGTCGTTGGTGGAAGTGATCGAGAGTGGGGGGAGGAGTGCTTTCTCACTAGAGCACTTCCTCTTGATATAGGCGGCAGCGGACGAACTCCCTAGATGGAATCAATGGTGGCGTCTGTCAGTTGATTATATGATTATATGAGCTACTTCAGCTTATCTGAGCCCCAGGTATATAGGGATCTTCAATACTGAGTCAGGGTATTGGAAAAGAGTTGGTGAGTTGGGCAGCGCTCGCACCCCCGAAGCAGAATACTGACTCCGGAATATCCGGCCCCGTGTCCCAGGGGTATTAAGTGGAACTGGCCATCCAGGTTAGGGGTTGTGCGTCGGGGTAATTTCCCTACCACGGAAAAAATCCATAGTTACGAAGCAACCAACAGCCTCGGATAAGGATGACCTTATTGTTGACGACCCCACCAAATGAAACAAGGACAACGACCTTCGGATCTGCACGTGGAATGTTCGGACCCTTAACAGACCATGTGCGGCCGAACAATTAGGAGAGGCCCTAGACTACTAAAGCAGATACCGACATCCAAGAAGTGCGATGGGATGGGCCGGGAAAAATAAGAGGATGAAAAACTGTGACATACATATGTATATTACGGTGACTGCTTTAGAGAACAGAAACAGCGCATATTCGGATACGGATTTGTTGTAAGCGGCAGACTTAGACAAGAAGTCTTGAGCTTATGACAATCCGCATCAAGGCTAAATTCGCCAACATAAGCCTAACATGCGCTCATGCCCCCACAGAGGACGCCACCAAAGAATGCTTCTACGAGCTCTTCGACCAAACCTACGAGCATTGTCCTAAGTACGACCAGATAGGGAAGGAGGACATCTTTGGTAGAACTTAGGCTTATTCACTTTGCGGCGGGGCGTAATGTCACAATAGCAAGCACACCGTTTCCTCATTTTAATATTCATGAGGGGACATGGCGATCTCCTGATCATGAAACCGTCAACTAGATTGATCATATTGCGATCGACGCAAGGCATGCCTCCAGTATTCTGGATGTCCGAACCTTTCGGGCAGCTAACATCGACTCGGATCATTACCTTGTTGCAGCTACGGTACGAATGCGGATATCCCAAACCCCACAACAGAGAAGAATTACTGCGACAAGATTTAACCTTTGCCTCAGCAGAATTAAGACGAAGAATAACTTTTGCCAATCGCTGTTTGCAATTGAGTAGCAAAGCCCTATCCCGAAGACCCAAGGAGACTCTTTATAAGACCCTGATCATCCCAGTAATACTTTATGGGGCTGAAGCATGGACTATGTCTAAAGGGGATGAAGAGATCCTCAGTCGCTTCGAGAGAAAGATCCTTCGTCTAATTTTCGGTCCCGTTTGCGTTGACGGGAGGAGAAGATTCAACAACGAACTATACGAGCTGTACAGCGACATCGACCTAGTCAGAAAAATGCGCATCAGTCGTTTAAGATGACAATGTCAATTTTAACAATGTCTTAATCTTCGTGAATGACTTAAAGTTAGAACCTTGAATAAATAGTACAGCTGACTGTATTCGTTTACAGTTTGGCATTGTTAGGTTGTCGGAATAGCGTAATTACAATGCCTTATGCTGTACCTTTTTTTTCAGCATACGTACGTTGTACGTCGCTTTCTTAGGATAATTTATCTAACGGTTATAGCCTTCAACCTTTTGAGGAAGTCAAAGATCTCGTAGTCATATTTGCCAGTAAATTAAGTTTTTCCTTTCTTTATGATTACGCTATTGCTAAATCTAACTCTATGCTAGGCTTTCTTAAACGTAATTGTAAGGACTATCGATATGTATTTAACCCGCACATTAGTAAGACCGTATTTAAAACTTTCATCCCTCATTTGGCATTCACCTGCTATTCGCGAATTAAATGGGTTTGAAGAACTTCTTATGACAGAAGGTGTAATTTGATCGACTTGCAAACCTTAAGTTTCAGGCGTAAGGCATCTTCGGTCATGTTTATTTGCGATATTATTAATTATCATATACATAGACCAGAATTGATTTCTCTCATATACATTTATGCTCCCCAAAGGTCACTTCTTGCTAAAAATTTCTTTAGGACCACAAACACTAAAAACACTAAATTTATTTTTTACAATTTTTTCTGACAAAAAATAGCTTTTATTACAAAATGTACTTGTAGAAAATCTTTTTGCGATCCTTAAGCACCAAGTAGAGAGTTCGAAATATAAACTCGTGTCTAACTTGAATGGAGAATGGAAAAAGGGTGAATTTCAACTTTTTTTCTTCTATGCCGAAAAATACACTAATGTACTCAAAAAAGAGGGATATTAAAAAATATAAAAAAAAATTTGTTTAAGAAATAATTTAATTTTGTTGTCCACTTTTTTTAAAAAATAAAAACCAGAATAAATACTGTAAGTAAAAGCTTCCAAAAGATTTTATTTCTTTTATAGCCAAAAAATTAAAATTAAAAAGTTTGAACGATAACCATAAAATGGTTGCATTTATTTTGCACAATACCTTTTGGCGAATTCCAAGTGATAGATGTTTAAATGGTTAAAAAATGTTTTTTGTTGCGGATATTTGCTAACTCTTTACTGATACATTATGGAACATTTTAACCAAATTTAGAATCAATCTAACGACTCAGTGTGCCCGAGTACATGGACATGTCGAATCAGCGTTATAGTTAATGCTGAACTAGGTGCGTTGTTTGCGTCTAACAACATAAATATGCAATTACATGTAAACCATAAAACAAAACCATTTTTTTCTGTGTATAAGAGGTAATAAGTAATCAACACAGGTCTTTACTCACATCCTTTATAAATGGACTCATAGTGGTCATCAAATAATAAAATTATTAACATTTATTTTACAGTAATATCCTAGGCATACATAGAAGTTACATAGAAGTAACTTCTACACTTCTTGGAAATTTATTGTTTTATCTAGATATAATGGAAACGAACCTGAATAGTGTGAGGAGATGGTTTCCCACATAGCATTATCAAAATCCGCAAGCAAAGTTTCTCGACAAAAAGTAAAGCCTCCTCCTTGGCCGGTAAGCGCGGATGCACCTGTTCTAAAACCTATTGCAATTGAAGTGAATTAAATAAAGTTCTCGATACTTTTTTTGTATATATTTAAACAAACGTACCTTTTTCAATGCTGGACTAAATAATCCTCTCCATCGGGCAATATTTTCAGTTTTAGAGAAATCATATTCCTCTGGATCAATATTAGGTTGATGCGAAAACATACTTTAATAATTTTTTCGATTGCAACGAGCCCTTTTTTGAACATACATATTTATTATTAACACGATTGCAAACAGCGATTTAGGGCAATATAGTTGCGATACAAATTCATTCTGTAGCTAAACAAAATTACTGATTTCTTTTACGGAAGATTTAGTTATTGTAGTAAATAAATAGTAACATTCAATTTACGTTTACTATTTTTTATTTAATTCACTTAAAGTTGACATACAACACCGCCATTTCCAACGAAAATTTGTTATTCTCTAGTGTACCCAGAATTCCCTGCGATTATTGATTTAATACTTTAACGTCAATGTCAAAATAAAACAACCGAAGCCGTTCCCTAGGCACAACAAGATATACACCCAGTAATGTTTTGCAAGACTGAAGGTTGAGTTGAAAACGAGTTCAAATTTTGACATGCATTGTTGCAAAAACCGAACTAAATTCATATCGAACATTATTTTTTAACATAAGGCGTTTTTCTATTTTAGTTCGGAGGAAAGCGCTGAACACAGCCTGAACAGACTGAGCGCGCTCTCTTCAGAGTGTGCTCCGAGCGCTCCGATATATTTAAAAAAACACGATTGAGCAAATACCACGAAAACAATCAAAAATGAATGCTTTTGGGCTTCTAAACACAGAAATAGTATTTAGACACAAATAAAATACAGATTTCTTCTAATATCAATTCAATTTCAATTTCAATTTTTTTTTCTCCTATCAATCATCGTGCTCTATTTTTGCTCAGGATGCTCACTCAATTCATATCGAGCTAATAGAGCGTGCTCTGAGCACCCTCTGAGGAAAAAAAGAAACATGCATATAGCATATAATGCATATAGTTCAGAGGAGCACTCGAACGTAGTCGTACTAATCTAATATGATCATTTCCTTAGATTTCCAAACGTCGTTTTTTACATTCGCGTGTTTGGATTGCTAATCCTGTCTGAACACCACAGCGGATATCATTTTTACATCTGGTAATCAGCGCCAAATAACATTGGTAAGTTTTAAAATAAAAAATTCTTTTTACAACAAAATTAAGGCAATTAAATCGCTTTAGTGTCATTTTCCAAATGTTTACTCAATGAATTTCTCAGAATTTCAATTTTCTTTTCAGCATCTTGTAGAGTGATGACATTTCCAAACGTCAAAAAAATTCAAGAAAAAGAATATAAATAATAGGAGCACTTCTTTCCAATTTTTCAACATTTTCTGTGAAGTAACTTGTTTTCTATATGTTGAATATGCTCCATTCCAATATCCAACTCTCATTTGGTGATTGAATATTGATCAGACTTCGGGCTAAATTGAAGAAATTTCATCGACCTACCACTTTAACCACAGACTAGGTTATCAGCATATAGTCTGGTTATCAGTGCACTTTAACGATCTCTTATGTTTTGAGCATAGAGAAACTATACGAGAGAGTCAACTTTCCCGCCTCTGCACCCGAAACCAGAGTATATCCATAATTATGGAACTGAACTGAAGTTGGCTTCGGAAGATTTGTTTCAAGCACATGACATGCGGAAAAAGGCTTTTACATCGAAAGGTATTTACATGCATACATATATCGATTCTGGAGAAACTCACTTGTGGAAGCAATATACAATTTAATAAATAGAAAATTTCTTTTGTGTTTCAACAGTAAAACCTTTATTATAAGTTTATCAATTTAAATGTTACAATAAAATGTCAATAAAATGTTACAAAAACATTGAACTTTCTTCGTATTCCCTGATGAGATTTTTTTCTCTGTGCATTGTGTATTCCAGGAGGCATTAATGTAACATTTGGAGTGCTGAAACAAGCACTGTGTTGCATTTTGATGCGATAACTGATATATTGATTAGTGTTTAGTTTCCCCAGTATTAATATATTTGTAAATATAAAACTGTTTTTACTATGTACATATAACGAACCAGTTAAAATATAATATAATACATGTCAAATAAATAGTAATGTGTGCAATGCATATCTATAAAAATGAATAATAAAGTATAAATGTGTAAATGTGCATATAATAATATTAATAAAAAGGTATTACCAATTTCTTACAACACTTAATTTGATTATTTACCACGGAAACAAGTTGCACTTACAAACTTCAGAGGCGAATTTTTCTATATCCTGACACTTCAATAATTTTCACATTTGGTTACATTTTATGTAAAATATCTTTGGAATTATTTGCGATTCAATCCGACTTCCTTAGTATATATTGATGCAAATTAATTCACTTTATTGCACTGAATTCAAAAATGTAAAACGATTTCCTCGTTGTTTTTTTTATTTAAGAGTAATATCACTATGAAATTATCACTTTAGCGGCAAAAAAAGTAAACAAAGGTGGTGTACCAGCACGGATGTGTTTGTAAGGTACGATGGTGAGTTTAGGTTGTTAAAAGAATATTATTTTATGCGTGCTTGCAAATGAACAAATTGGAATTAAATATACATATCTCAAGTTGTTGCTATTTGAAAACATTGGTATTTGTATAAAAGAGCTTAAATGTAAAGTGTGTAAATCAATATCCTGAAGGAAAGCAATAATGTTTTGCTTTTAAAAGATTCCTTTCATTTCAACATAATCTTTTATTTCATTTTAATCCACTGTTCACACATTTTATTAGTTCTACTATAAGGCGTAAATACTTCGATTAACACGTGCAATTTTAATCATTTTAAAGAATTATTATTTGAAAAACAATCCTATATTAATATTTAACTATGGAAACTGAGCAGGAAACATATTTCAAAATGTTTGAATATCTGAATGTTTCACTTTTGCGTATAAAAACATGTAATACTAATTACAATTGCTATTAACTATTAGCCAAGTCTACCTACAATATAAGTTATGCCTATCATACACAGGGTTCCTACTATCAGGCATCTTTTGCTTTTTTACTCTGGCTAAAATTTTCGATGAGTGTTATTGTTGCTTCCGAATTACAAGTACAATTATTTATGCTAATTCTGAGATATATATATTTCTCTTTCATTTTGTTTTTCATTGAAAAAGTAGTATAAGTGATATACAGCGTACGTTATATTTCAAATTTTATTTTTTAACGAATTCTTAACCATTTGCTTAATAGTCCAACGCACTAACCACTGAGCCACGGCGCCCACCCATACAAAGTAGTAGCGAACTATAAATGCTATATACATAATAAATAGCACGTTTGACAATACAACATTTTATTACAACTACTCCTAACTACCCTATTTTATAAAAACAAGGGATCCAGAGCCATAAGTGAAGGGAATTACCTAAAACCAAACCTGACAACACCAATTCATGTGATAACAGAAGTACTTAACTACCCCACGTACATATCTTAAACCCGTATGATACATTTTTTCCGCCTTTTTAATCCTCTGAAAATGAAGTTAGAGCAGTATGAAAAATTACCTACTAAAATTGGCTTTTGGGTGTAAGTGAATACGCACCAGCCTTATAGATGCAAAAATGTAAAAAAAATGCATTAAAAATGTATCTCAAACTACATCTTTCAGCCACTGGCGGTTTTTTGACATTTCCCCATTAAAATTATATGTACGTATATATATTACACAACATGGATGCAGATTTACCTTTTTTGTGTGCTGTAAATATAATTTTATTGAACATAGCAGCCGTGTTAAAATTAAATAAAAAAAAAACAAACTCATCCTTCCAACTTCTTTTTGCAATTTTTCCTTCTTGCTGGCCAACTTTGTTTGAATTTATTTGTAAACTTATTTTGACAGTTTATGTTGTTATGCAAATGATTGCTTTCGTTTTCTTAAAAAACTGTGCAGTCTCTTTTATGCAATGCTAACAACCAAGCGTGTTTTAATGCATTAAAAATGCAGAAAAAAATAGTATCATACGGGCTTTAGGCACGCTATAAAAAAAGGCATACGAAAAAAACCACATTTATATATGCATCTCACACTGGCATATCGTGACTTTGGTAAAACGTAATTCCGTCCCTTTTTGTTATAAACGTTCGCACATAAGGACAAAATTCAATATTTTCGACCTTTTCTCGCTTATTATAAGTTTTTGTTGCGGATTCAGCTTTGGAATAATAGGAATTATGTGGAGAGAGTGACTCTACTCATTGCGGATATACACAGCTCTAGGCTGACTCTTTCTTACTGCCTGGCTACATTACGCTCTGGCTACACACGAAAATATGCTTAAAAGCCATTTTGACAGACGGGGAACGCTGAAATTCAAAACATAAGCGATCGTTGAAGTGGTAGGTCGACACAGATGAATTGTTTTCCAATACAATTATTAAGATGTCGTTGAAGGAGTAGGTTTGATATGGTTTTCTCAAAGTAATTAGCAGTGGGCGCCGTGGCTCAATGGTTAGTGCGTTGGACTATGGAGCAAGGGGTTCGAGGTTCGGATCCCAGTCGGAGAACCCCTAAAAGTTTTTCACGGCCCCACCTCTCGCGAGCGTCTGACAAACATCCGAAAGTACAACTGTCTAGAGAAAGCTTCTCAAATAACAAATTGCCCTTCGAACACGGCATTAAACAGTAGTAGTAGGCCCCAACACGCACAACATGCATGGTTGTGAGAAGCTAGGCCCTGGGTCCAATCGACCTGTTGCGCCAAGTATTTATTTATTTATTTTTTTAATTAGCAGTTTGCCTACCTCTTGAGGAAGTGCATTTCTTGCTCCTGTTAATTGTGCCTTTTATTTTAATGACTTCTTTCGGTGGGCATCATTAGGTAATTATGATGTATTGTGATTCGTTACATTCAATCATAAAACCATTAAGTGATTTCCGCAACAAACATACAGAAAAATGCGTACACCCTCAACACAGTATTCATGCATTTAATTGAATTCTTCGCTTTGCATATTAAAAGAAATCACACATTTCATTAGCATCAGATGTCAAACAACAGCAACATAACCAGCATGTGCCACAATTCAAATTTCTTCGCACTCTATTTTTCGTCTTCCGCAAATTGTTGACCTCCGACAGTCAGAGAAAAATGAGGAAAATGTATGGAGGGAAACTTTTTGAAAATTGAACAGTTCTATCTCATAGAGAAGTACATTTTTGAGTTTTTTTTTTTTTTTTTTTTATTTTTTTAAATTCATTTTTGTTTATTAATTCATTAATACTTACATGCTAGACAAAATTGTTTAAAACTAGCTTAACTAACTTAACTATGTTATGACTAACTTACTGGCCCTATGCGGGCGCTCTAAGCTAAACTTAATGCTTAACCTATGTCTTTCGACGTATCCTAACTAAAACAATAAATTGTTTCTTATTTTATTTATTTATTTACTTAGTTCTACGAAACAAAGAAAATGATTTAAATAAAAACTTTGTAAACGAGGTATACATTTTTGAGTCTTCCGTACAATGTGTCCCCTCTGACGGTCGGAAAAAAATTAAAAAAAATGTCAAAATTGAAACGTTTTGAGAAAAGAACATCGATTCTTCCGCCGTGATTTATCTTCTGAAATGGATTCACGGCGCATTTGGTTTGTGCTCAACCCATTTCTTATTAACCTAAAATCACCCATCTCAGCCGACATGATGTTCATTCCAATGACAATGCAGTCAGGCACTTATATGTATATGCTCTACAGGCGTTTTTCTTTTTTAGATCGGAGCAGAGCCTGTGTTATCAAAAAAATGTTTATGTTTCTTTTTCAGTTCCAAGTGCTCAGAGTGCTCTACGCGTGTTCCTTTTTTCGCTCAGAGGGTGCTCAGAGCGTGCTCTATTAGCTTCGCATGAATTGACTGAGCATCCTGAGCAAAACCAGAGCATGCACAAATTGATGTTTGATAGGAGAAAACAAAATCAAACACAATAGAAATTACTTGCAATGTCTTGTTGTTGATTAATTATTAGTAGATAAAAATTCGTGTTTTATTAGTGTGTTAATATTATCTTTGTCTTTTAAAACTCAAAGACTTGAATTTTCGATTGTTTTCGTATTATGTGCTCATTCGTGTTTCTTAAATATATCTGAGCGCGCCCAATGTCTTCAGGCTCTGCTCCGAACTAAAAAAGAGAAACGCCTTATGCCCACAAATAACCTATTATTTAGTCAATTTCGACATCCCCTGCCCGAAAACACGCTCAAATGTATCGGTGAATACTTGAAATTCAAGAGCGGAAGTTTAAACAGCTAATCCAGGTGCTCAAAAAATAGCTCATGATATATTTTTTTCAGTGAAGTATGTCTATGCTTGTCTTTCACAAAAAAAAATTAAGGTGAGATTCCTCATTGTGCCAGATGTTGTGCCTTTTTAGCTCGAAAAGTGTAAAAAATATTTATGATATAATACAATTTTTCTTGACCCTCAATTCGACTTACTTATTTCACTGAATTCGAAACTGTAGTCAGTTATTGTATATGGCATAAACCAAAAAACCATACAATTTTTGTGGATATTTTTTTTTTTTTTTTTAAATAATTTCATTTTATTTTTAAAATGTTCAAGTAAATTGAACACAACATTTTAAAACATTATCTAATTGAAAAAATTTTCAAACATTATCCATTTTCTTTTTTTTAAAAATATATATATTTTAAGCTTATTAGATAATTTACAAGGTGTAAGATTTTAAATAAAATACATGAGTATGTTTTTTGTTTAGTATAAATGTTTTAAGTAATACGTTACACGTACTTTTATAAGATTCACCACGAAAAGAAAAGGTGTCCAATATTTTTCGATTTTTGACATTATTGGTCGCGTTTCGAATTCTAGGCACTGTGGAGTTAAGCGTTTCTGATAGGTGGAGATATTTAAACTTGACTTAAAAGTAAGGCCGTTTTTTTTTTGATGTAGTGGACTGGACTCGAAGGCAAGAAAATTCTCCTTACCTTTTAAATCACTTTGTGTAGTAGTTACTCTACTTTTGTATAAAACTGTTTCATTGTTTCGCACTAGATTGCCATGTTGTTTCACCAATTTGCTTTATTTTCTCAGAATTTAAATTACAAATTTAATATCATGCAACGAAAACGTTGAAATTTATGTTTCGGCCAGACCTTCATTAAAATGTCACCAACTTGATTGCGCGTTGGGACATACTCCAATCAAATAATTCGTATTCTAACTTCTTTCGAATAAAGTTGAAATGGACTTCTGTATGTTTCGTCCTCTTATGGAACTCGGGATTTTTATTCAATATTGGTTTCACACCCCGGTTCAGTAAGTCAATTCATTTCCTTTCATCAAAGTTGTTGGATCCACTGCAGCTCCTTAACTGCTTGACATGCAGATACAAATTACGCCTCAGTAGTCGATAAAGCCCTACACTTTTGGCTGTGCGAAATCCAAGTGATGCAGCTAGATCCAATTAAAAAGACGTAACCACTTGTAGAACGCCTTGTTACCACGTCTTCAACATAATTCACCCCACTGAATCAGGATAATTCAAATTTAGTGCATTTAAAATAAAAACTATGATAAGCTGTGCCCTTTATGCAGCGCAATATCCTCTTAAGCATGTTGATGTGAACTTGACTCGGCTTATCCAAACAGCGACTTACACAGCCAACTGCAAAGGCTTTATCCGGACGTGTAGCCACCATCACGTACATAAGACTCCCCATTGCTTGTCCAAAAGGAAATCGAATCGTTTTAGGTGAGTCTTCTAGGCAGCTCACGCTTGTTGAAGTTTTTGAGTTGACACGGGAACTGCGTCCATCATATTGAACTTGGCTATCAACCGATTTAAATGAATGGATCCATTCTGCAGCCTTTTTATCTCTAAACCCAGAAAAATGCCTCGCTGGAAACTCCTTTATTTCAAAATTTTCTTTATATATGTATTCACAAAGATTCGAAATTTCAGTTTTGTGTGTCGATGCTATCAGGCCGTCATCTATACAAATGACCAAAATAAACTTGATTTCATTTTCCTCACTAACAAAGACACCACACGATCGAAATCGAAAATCTTTCAGAAGTTTCTTAATGTTTGGTTCCAGCACCTAGTAGATTGAAAAACTGCGCGATGTTGTTTCTCGTACATACAAGCCTTTTCAAATATTCTTTACCTGAGCAATGTTCTGAGCAAGTTTCTCATGCCATTTACGTAGCGTTAGTTTCTTTTCAGCTAAATTGGCACAGGCACTAACATCAGAACCATTTGTTACCTTTAAAGGCAAGTTAAACACTTTTGATTGTCATACTTCCACTAGCAACACAGAATTTCCTTTGTAAAACTCGCATTTTGAATTATCCGGCCCTTCCCGAATTATTAGACCCTTGGTTTAATAGTAATAGTAAAATAGGTTTAACCTATTATTTTACCCAATTTAGCACATCAGCTAAATTATTCTTCTTCCACCTGATATTGTTATAGGACAATTGCATTTATGGTATTTCCATTACCCAATCATAAACAAAAGCACTACCTCACTTCGCATTCAAATTACCCCACTACACCTGTTTCTGTTTCCTCTTTGGACAGTCCTTCTTTCAATGTCCACTATTTTTATAAAAAAAAAAACATTTTCCCGGTTTCATAGGTGGTTTATTTTTGCTTGGAAACTTTTTAGATGAATAAAGTCTATCCTAATTCACTTATGTATATGACCTTGTGAGTTCATTCGCGCCTCTTTTAGAACTAGCCTACTGGTAAGATTGTCTAATGTCTGTTTATATGTTTCTATGTTTATATGTCGCTGTCGATTCCCATGCACTATGAAAATGACTATAAGACCTAGGCAACGTCAATAGTATTTTAGTTATAACCAATTAGATGTACATATGTAAACCTACATATATCATCTTGCGAATCTTTACTAAAATTGTAGAACTGCTGCTGGAGCATATGGATGCTTGCCTTAGACTTTAGTTCGTAGACGTTCTGTAGCTTATCCCACATTTCTTTAGAAGTCTTTAAGTTCATAATATGCAAAAGCGATCACTCGATAGGCCACGTGGCTATTACCTTTTGCGCCTTACTGTCAAATTGAGTCCAGAATAACAATTTCTTACATTCCTCGGCTGTGGCTCATCACCTGTCACATATTTAAACAAATCAGATGCACTTAAAATAATTTTGATTTGTAATTTTCCACTGATCGCCGTTAATTAATTTCTCAACCTTTAATTCAGTATTATCCGTCGACTTCATGATAAATCGAAAGCAAATGGGTGAACAGTTATACAAAAACTTCGCTGAGAAACAGTGCCCCTTTAATATCAATATAATGCCCTTAGGACATAGTGAATATGCATTGCGCGGCGTAAAGAAGGAAGGAAGGAAGATAAGAGAGGATACATTTTCCAGTGTAGTTTGATACTTATGTTATTTTTGCGGTATACCACTAAAGTGCCTTTACACAGCAAAAGCGGAAGATGTTGACTTACTCTTAACAGATAGCAAAAGATAGTGTGCATCGAAAATGAATGAGAGATTATATAAATTTTTGTAATAATTGCCTATTCAGTACACATATTTTGCTGACGTATCTATGTTATACTTTCTGGATCTAAAACTCCGAGAAGAAATGTTTGTCATTGGAATAGTCAGATCATGACTTGGATGTAGTTGAATGTATAGCGTAAAGTTTCATGTCAGCCCATATATCCTTGCAAAATGAATTTAAACCCGTCAAAGTAAAACCGAAAGGGATAAGAGGTGACTTAAATCCACCCATCGTATACTGGGGACTAGATGTATACGTTATATGCAATGGGCAAAACAAATAGATTTAAAACTCCAGTTGGCAGTATAGGTTTACTGGAAAATCAGCATACTTTGGAGGTAGGCTCTATGGATTTTGAGAAGAGCCAATTATCACATTTAATAAACCCTTTTCAAGGGTAACTCAAGGTTGGCCTAAAGCGCAAGCGCAAGAAAAACGGGACTCAGTGATATAGCTTTGAGGAGGAAAACAGTGAACTCCGTATTATGCTGAATAAAATGGATTTACATTACCAAGAGCTCAAGAGAGAGAGGTAGATACACTAAAAAAAAGAAAACCAGGCTATTTACATTCGCACAAAAAAGGCTAAGTTATTCCGTTCCATGCAGTTAATCCCAATTATCACACAGAAGAGGTAGATAAAGCATGCGAAAGTTAACGTGATTTCGAAATAATGCTTGGAAAATTAACATAGTTGACCCTGAGGTTGAGCGAGCAATATTTAAGAAATTAAACGAGGAAATATCCAATGGTACACTTATGAAAACAGGTCAGAAGGAGTAAGAAGTCTCTACCCTTCATTTAGTAAAGGAGACTTTGTAACTGAAGTCATCACAAAGGTTTAAAAAATATTAATGCGGTTAATATATTAAAAAAATAAGGCATTAAACGAAACAAGGCCAAGAAGTCTTGGCCAAGCATGGACTTCGGCTCTTTATGCTAACTTTTGATTGGAGTGAAAATGTCAACGATATTTACAGTATTAAAACAATTTTAAAGATCGTAATTAAAAACGATCCTATGCTTATGAACATAATAACACCCAAGCATATTGCCATAAAGAGCCGAAATGTTTAAAATGTAATGCGTAACCATTAAGGGAAAAGTTACTAACGAAACGAAACTCGCTAAGGTTAAGACGAAAGGAGAACAGCGCAAAGTTTCTCTGGCAAAGAGTAATGAAAAATCGGAATCTTCAGAAGCATAAACATATGCTCAAGCCGTGTCAAGCAAACAAACAGCCTAGTTTTAAAAAAAAAGATATTTGGTGCAACAGATGGATGGGACCCAGGGTCTAGCTTCTCACAACCATTCGTGTTGTGCGTGTTATATTCTTTACACGACCGAAAGGTTCCTACTGTTTAATGCCGAATCCGAAAGGCAATTTGTTATTTGAGAAGCTTTCTCAGGATAGTTGTACTTTCCGAAGTTTGTCAAACGCTAGCGAGAGGTGAGGCCTTGAAAAACTTTTAGGTGTTCGGACTGGGATTTGAACCTCGAACCCCTTGCTCCATAGTCCAATGCACCTCAAATATATGTATAGTGACACTTCAAATGGCAGCTGAGTTTGGCAGGTGTCAAATACCAGCGCTACCAACTGGAAACCACAAATTGAATGAACCTGTAGTTTTAGTTCATAATGAAAGGAAAAACTTAATTCAGTGTCAAATATGACCCCGAGCTCATTGCTTTCCAAAAACCTTGCAGTCTATGACCGTTAATTTAACCGTCGTAAGAGAACGGCGTTGTAATCTTGGATATGTCAGGCTCCAAAGGGTTATAATTATACCATTCCGACAACCTATCAATGTTAGACTAAAATCGAATATAGCTAAGTGTATTGTACGAGAATATAATTCTAAGTCTTCTCCGAAGGTTAAGACACTGAGAAGTTGAAAGTTATTATATTCTGGACATCATTCACAAACAAATAAATAGCAACGGGCCCAGATGACTTCCTTGAGCGAAGCCAGAAGTCGCTTCTATAACGCGAGATGTCTGTTCTTTTTCTTTTCTGTCATTTAAATAATATACATAGGCATCACTTAAGCATTGATAAGTAAAAAGCAAAAAATCTAAGTTTCGCTAAATTTAGGGTGTGATGCGCTCTCCCAAAGAGTTTTGTAAAATTAACCTGCAATCTATTCTCAAGGCTAATAAATATATAATTAGTAAGCACTTTTCAACTTTTTGTCTAAAAAAGTTTTAAAAATTGGAGTTATGCAAAGTATTCCCATTCATTAAAGAACGACCAGTTCTGAGTGAATGGTTAAAAATAATTTTAAGTGGATGAAAAACAGCACAAAAACATTTCTTTAATTTTATCGCGGGTAACCCATACTGCCCTCGGTTACTATTTAAATTAAATTTTCTCAATGAATTATTCAGATTTTCATTCAAGAACTTTAATTCACAGATGTTGACATAGTTCCAGGACATTAGCATAATTATGTCTTGACAACGACATTTGATATTTATCATACATAGGCTCGAAAAGTTTGCAAACAAATCGCAAGTGATTTTTAAAGCTGCTGAACTCACATTATCCAAATTCATTACCTTCGTCAAATCTGAGGTATGTATTTTTGAATTAATGTACCGATGACTCCACGGACAATATATAACGGCCTGATTCTGCACTCCGACTTCTGGTCGAACTAGCAAATGCTTTTTCTACTAATTCGACTGATCAAATCGATCAATTCAATCAAAAACTTTTCATGCACTCCGTACGCGCCTAGATGACATTTTATGAGATTGCACTGGTACCAGCTGTTTTGAGGGGCGTTGTTGTATGGGTACGTTGCCAGACTGTGCATACCGATGACGTCATGTTCTAACAGGTACATTATAATACTCCAAATAGTACAACGCCGACATATTCCACAACGTGGTAATCGACGCAATACACCGACTGAAACTATAGAATGACGGTTAATGCGCACGGGAAGATTTCGGCCATAAAAGCCAATAATCCAAGCATGTTCCCACAGATCAATAAGCTATTTCGGAGAAATAACATCACCGACCTTCCGTGTCTTAAGTTAGCCCGAACAACAAACAACGAACGAGTACTAATAACAGTAGGCATAGACTCAGATTATGCTGTCGAGGATGACGACTTCTTCGTGATAGAAGATCCGCAGAAGAAAGTAGAGGCTATAGGAGCGCCTTTCCAGGAAGTGTACAAGGTGAATAACAGCGTTCACCCGAACCATGACCTGGAAAATAATTCCGGATAACCAATTATCCGTAATATGCTCACCAGTAGACAGTTCGTTGTGAAAAATGCCAACGTGACTTCTGCTGGTACGTTTCAAATTTAAAACGGTCTGCAAAAGGGTGCAGACCCTTCACCATGCTATTGCGTACTGGTTATGTCCTAAGGACGAAGTCATTGCAACTCTCTTGCAATGTGACTTCGACAATATCCAGCGATATTGCGATGACTGGAAGTTAATGATCAACTTCCATAAATCGGAAACCATCGTTTTTGGGTAAGCTGGTCACTTTATTTATTTTGTATACATAGCCTGGCCGGCATACATAGCTTTAAGGTAGTCGTAGGTGCACAGCACTCGGTTTATTTATATTAAAAAAAAAAACAATAAAGAAAAATGGAAAAAAAAATAAAACATGAAAAAAAACAGCAGTCGGCTAAAAAAAAAGGAACGTATTCAATTACGTTTTTATTTTAAGTAGGTTAAGTAGATTAAGATTTATTTGACGGTAGTTTAAGGTAGCTTACGTTTTATATAAAAAACAAAAAATTAAGGTTCAGTGCGAATTTAAAAAGGATAAAAATAATCGTTTTTCTTTGATTCGAAATATTTTGTTGTAAGCCCGTCGTCCTAAAAACAAAGCGAAAAAGAAGAAGAACAAAACCAAAAAAGAAAAAAATGTTTAAAGTAATACTCTGCTGTTGATTCTCTCCCCTGCCCCTAAAAAAAGATCCCCGCCAGCCCTCCGACGGCTATCCCAACTCTTGGGCCGAACATCCAAACGAAACAGCAGTAGTGACCGTCTAAAGAGCTTTCTTTATTGCAGCGCTCCCGCGGATTATATGAAATGATGAAACTGCTCAGTTGTGAAGAGCAATGAAAGCAGCAGAAAATTAATCTTGTACGTACCTTTTGATGTATTTGCTGTATAATGTTAAATAAATCTCGCTCAGGGCTAGCTCAGTTTGGTTTCCTGAATATACACCCTTACACGTACAAGCCTCTCTTTTTAATTTGTAATTGCATGTGTGTTTAAATAACGTGTGTGGGGAAAAATTAAGTACCCAATAAAATCTTTGTAAAAAACATAAAAAAATGTAAACTACATAATACATCTAACAGCTGGTGAATCCTCATCGACAGGCTTGACGACGTGGATGACCAAGTAAATACCTTTTCCTTAATATTTAACACATATTTACATATATTATTCTCTTTTTCCTTACCACATAAATTTTTTTTTTCGTGGGTTGCTGTGAATCTTCATGAAGACACTATGATACCCGTGTACTCATAGTAGTGTCAGATTTTTACTAACTAAACACACCCTTCCCTTTAGTTCTTGTCCTTTACTACAACTAGGTTTCCCCATCCAGTAGTTTTAGTTTCATTATATATACGCGTGGTAAAATCACCTACTAGAACCATTAAGAGTGGTTGGTACTCCTTGCGCTAAATCGAACGGTTTCGTTCGTTGGAGTCGACGCACGAGGTTTCTCATGTCCAAAATTTCCAGTTTGTCCAGTTTGTAACTTCCTAGCAAAGTTTATTATTTCTTCGTCCACGGTTGGGATCAATAGATCTCTCTGTATATCATTATTTCGGAGATACCAGGGAGCATTCACAATAGTCCTAATGACTTTGTTTTGGAATGATTGTATGGATTTTCTGTTACTTGCTTTAGTGCTTTTAGCACTTGCTTATATACATACAAGCAGTTTGTTGTATGTGCTCAACTTGGAATGTCGTCCGAGTAGCTAGTACATTTCTCGGTATCGGTTCTCAAGTTCGTCACGTTTTTTTTGACATGCGCCTTCCACTTGAGCTTAGCATCTAGCGTCATCCCGAGATATTTGGCTTCATTTGCGTACGGTATTTGTACCGAATTAATGAAGACGGATGTATTTTTATGTTTCTATATGTAAAATTTGTATGCGTGGATTTGGTCTCATTGAGAGCAATACGCCAAAGTTTTGTCCAATCGCAAATTTTATTTAAAGCGCATCGCAGTTTTTCAGTGGCGGACTCGACTGTGCTTTCCGTAGCCAGAATAGCCGTGTCGTCCGCGAACGTAGCTACTATTGTATCCTCAGTTTGCGGAATGTCATGAGTATATAACAAGAACAGAGTAGGACCAAGGACACTCCCTTGCGGAACCCCGGCGGCAATATCCTTAAACCCTGAGTAGTCCGTTCCGTGCTTAACTCTAAATATCCTATTTTTGAGGTAGGATTCTAAAATGGTGTATACGTTTGATCCTACTGAGTTTATATTTCAAGATATCGTGCCAAACCTTGTCAAAGGCCTGGGACACCTCAAGTAAAACGCTAGAGCAAACCTGTTTTTCCCCTAGTGCTTTTTTCGATTTCGTTAGTTATTCTAAATACCTGGTCAATTGTGGAGTGATTTTTTCTGAAACCAAATTGATGATCAGGTAGAAGGCGTCTTTCTTCTATAATTGGTTGGATTCGTTTCAGTAAAAGTTTCTCGAATAGCTTCGATGTTATAGGTAACAGTGATATCGGTCTATACGATTTTTTGTCGTTTGGCGGTTTACCCGGTTTTGGGATCATTACTTCTGGGTCTTTCCACGAATCTGGAACGTACAACAACCTAAGCGAAGTGTTTATTATGTGTTGGAGCTTAATTAACGCCTTTTTTGGTAATTCCTTGAGAATTTGTCCGGTAATTAAGTCGTAGCCAGGTGCTTTGTTATTTTTCAATTTTTTAATCGTTTGACAGAGTTTAGTTAACGACACACGTTTTATTCTAAAATGATCGGATGTCGGAGGCATATCACTTTGATCATCTATCAATATTTGCCCATCAAAAGGCTTTAACGTTTGTTCGAGATGTTCAGCAAATACGTCAGCTTCTTCTTGTTCACTCTTTGCCCATTCACCATTATTTTTGCGGATTAATGCCGAATGCATTTGTGGCTTTTTTATGTTTTTCACTGCTTTCCAGAGTGAGTAATTTAAGATTTCTTCGTTTGCTAAGCCTTCGAGATAGACCGATGTCTCGTGATTTTTTAAATCATAAATTGTTTTTTTTAAAGTTTATTGCATAACAAGTTAAGGTACGCTTTCTGTTGGGGGTAGCGAGATTGTTGCCATACCCTACGTGGTTTTCTCTTTTTGCGAATAAGTTGTTTTATTTCCGGCGGGTAATTTGTTCGCTCTTCTTTGGCTACTTTCTTTCTTCGAGTGTTTTTCCATGCGGCGTTCTGAATAGTCGAAATACAATTTTCGAGTTCTATCTCTAACTCAAGAGGTGTTTTCAGTGACACATTCAACGTAATTTTTGTTTCGCAATCGTACCTGACACCATCCCAGTTAATTCCATTATTTGTTAGCCTTGGCATTCCTTCTGCTTTCATTGGCCTATCACTTATTGTCAAGACTATCGGTGCGTGGTCAGAGGAGAGGTCAAAGTTTCGCTATGTCGGAGGGCCAATAAGTCGGTTTTCCTGTCGAATATAAGTCTAGTCCGAAGTCCATGTCGACTTTGTACAACAGTCTACCTCTGGTTGAGTTTTTTCTCGAACCCCAGACACGGCCTCTTTATTTCGTCCGAATCACTTAATAAATAAATTCACAAATTTATGAATGATAACTTAACACCTAACTTAAATTATGCGGCGGAAAAGGTGAATATGGGAAAATGAGAGAATGAGCAAAACGAGCGAAATAAGACCCACGTGAAATGTTTGCTTCAGACGTTGAGTCAGCATCGTGTGATTCTAATGCAATGTAGCAATGCGCTGATATAGGATAGAGTAGGATAGGGCACATGAATCAGGAGCGTGATATTAAGGTATGGATGGGAAAGATAGAATTTAGCATAAAATAGCGAAGTAAAGTAATGGATGCTGTTAAATTCAAACATCCTCGTTTGACACATCCTAGAAGAGTGGGATCTGATGAATCCTGACTGGTTTCGGTGGTGCTATCTCGTCCTGAGCTTTGGCTGTGTTCTGGTAAGTGGTATGTGTCGCCGGTGTTGGTGCTGATGTTGCTTCTTTCGTGTTCTTGCTTCCGTCGTCAAGGATGTTGGTGACTTGTGCTTGCGTTGATGGTGTTTTTTCCGTTGCTTCATTCTTCTTTTCAAGCACATTGGTGACTTTGATTCGTGTTGGACGTTCTCTCCAGATAAATTTCGCCAAGAGGGCCAAGAAAAGCATACGTATGATTATTATAAGTCCTAGGTTTGTTATTGTAGTAGTGTGGTGCTTCGATTCTAGTAGTTTTATATCTTCAGTGTTGCTAATGTGCAGTTCCTTTAGCATCCCTAATGATAGTAATTCTTTTATTTCCTCGCCCATAGAGAGTTGTACAATGCGGGTAGTGGCTTCAGTGTTGAAACTATTGTATTGGATGCGTAGGTTTTGTTTTCGATTTTTACTGTTGATTTCTGGAATCTTAAGATGAACGTGCCAGCTAGTTGCAAAGTGTTATTGTTGTCCTGTAGTAGTGTACCGTTAAATTGATTAAGTAGGATTACTCCTGGGGAAATTTTTTCGTCTGTTGCAGCGTGTTGGTTATTGATTCTGGTACAATTCGCTTTTATGCTTTAGACTAGGTTGAGAACACAGAATGTGCCGCTAAGATCTACAATATTATGATTTGGACAAATTGCCAAATTATTATATGACTTACAATCTAGTTTGATACCAAATATTTTATCTTCGCATTTTAAGAGATTTTCGTACTCAGGTTTGTTTATAAAATTGTTTTTTTTGTACGGGTTTAATTAAAATTTTAGTACAAGAATTTAATGCTACGTTTGGTATGCTTAAAATGTAAATTATTGAACTTAGGTTTGTAGCAATTTTTATTTCTGCGAAGTTTAAAGCTTCGTCAATAGTTCCGTAAGGGATGTTTTCATTCTTAAGTATATTTTTTGCTATATTTATTTCTTCTATAGATATGTAGTATGAAGGAATTTATGATTCCTTGTTTTGCCCAATGTATGGCGTATTCTATGTTTGTAAGTTCTTTAAGTAATTTAATTTTATGTTGAGTAACTATTACAATATTGTTCTTAAATATCTCATGGTTTGGCATTTTGCTCATAAGTTCATTAGTGACATTCGTTATTTTATTGATACCGTTAATAATATCTTTGTTAATCAAAACTTGTTTGTTATTATTTCTTAACACATTATTAATTCTGTTTTTGATAATTCGGAAATCGTCATTGTCAGGATTATCTGCAATCCATTTCCATGCGGTTCCTATAAAATCTAATGATCTCTTCTTTTTGGTTTTTGGTTTGAGTCTGTTCATTAAATTGTTTATTTGTGTTAATTCATGAAGGAGGAAAGGATAGGGAGGATGATTTTTACTTATGCTGTTGCGTGCTTTAAGTTTGTTATTAAGTGTTCACATGGTTTCAGGTCTATGATATGGGTTATCTTAAAATTTCAAGTTTGAATTTTTGCCGTTCCTGTTTCTATTGCGACTAATTCGCTTAATGAGTAGTCTAAGATTTGCACTTCGGTTATACAGCCTACTATAAAAAAACTCAAAGGGAGAAAGAGAGAGATGTCAGTTTTTAATTGCGAATATGACCTTTGTTGATGATTTTTCCACTTTCTGTGAGAACTGTAGAGTTTCTATTTTCTTTTACAATTTCTTCCCTATATTTACTCGAAAGTTTCGTACCTAATCTTTTGTGCACTTTCACATACACGACTTGTCCTGGCATGTATTGCTTAACTTTCTTTTTTTTTATTATGGTAAGTTAAGATTCCTGTTTCTTTTTCAGCCCGTCTATATTAGACTGCCTAGTCTTTTCGTAGTCATCAGGATTAAAGGTTACCGTGCGACCAAAAAATAAATCTACCGGTCTCTTTCCTGTTTTCGAATGTATGCTATGGTTATACTCGCAGACCGATCTTTCTAAGAGCTCTTCGAAATTGCGCTCAGTACCTTTTTCTTTAATACATCTCATAATCTCAGACAAGGTGAAGTGAAACCTATCCACTTGTCCATTTACTTCACTACGATAAGGTGGTACTCTATAAACATAAAAATAAAATAAAAATAAAATTTTTCTAAGATTTGAATGCGAATTTCTGTAGCGCTTCTGTTGCACGTTCGTGAGTTTCTATGATTAATATTTCCTGATCCTGTTCATTTAATATATTCTTTACGAATAGTTGTGAGAACCTAATTCTGTATTTACTAAGATGGTCTGGGTAAATTTGTTGTATCATGCCCATGACTCTTTCTGGAGTTTTTATGGCGTTAATGACGGATGGGTTTAGGATTTTTTTAGTATTGTCAAAAGGTTTTCGCTATTGTAGTGTGGTTCTGTTACGAGGTGTCGATGATATCGTGGAAAAACAATTTTGAATTCGCGACTGGATGATTCGCCTATCTCTAGGAATATCTGGTTTTTGTAAACGTTTATTGGCACTTCCACACTCTGTATAAGGTTTTCGGGAGAACTTACATAGCTGTGCTGAGTCAGGGTCATAGAATTTATATTGGTGTCTTGAACTTCATCCTTCAATGACATTGGGTATGGATAAATAGGACTGTCGTTGGTAGTTCTTATCTCACCTTTTACAGTAGAGGTATATGTAAGTTTTTCATCTGGATCTGCGAACAAGTTGGGGAAGCTATCGACTAGGGATTCTACAGGTTGTTTCCTTTCGGCACTCATATGGTCTGTTTGGATATCGATACAATTTACGTTTTGTGACATATGATATTTGATGCGGATTTTTATTTTGTATTGGATAAGCATGTAGTCATCATGTGTATGGATCATTGCAGACAATTCTTTGAGTGTGTCATAGCCAAGTATCCCGTGAAAGGATTTTAAGGTAGGGAGCAAATAGAATTTTATTTTAGTATCCTGAAGGCCAAAGAGATTTAAATAGGTATGGTGGGTAATCTTGATATTTCCGCCTACTGTATTCGCGTAGAAGAAACTTTCATTCTGAAGGGGAGTATCTATCAGAGACGATCGAATGTAATTTTTATTAGATCCTGTATCAATTAGGAACTTGTAAATTTCTCCACTCTCCGCTCGACATTCGAAATATGGTAGCGAAGAGTCTTTTAGCCTAAAAAAATATATATCAGAAAATCTATAGCTCCTTCGTGCTGAGATGCTTGAGGTCGGTATTTTTGGAATTCTTCAATGTATTCGGTTAGGGGTTGATCATACTCATCCTCTATGTTTTCCAGTAGATGGCTATATTCATCAATTTCGGATATATTCATCAATTTGTCTAGATAAAAATTTCGGCTGAACTGCTCGGATTTTAGTTTAAATTTCGTTTGAAATGACTGTTGGGCGTATGGAGACCTAGGTTGAAAATATTGATTTTGAGTTTGGGGGGGTTTTATTTAAAAGGATTCCTTGTTTGTTGGTTCTTGTTTGATCTGTGGTTTTTGTGGAAACTGTCTGTGGAATTGGAAGTTGTTCTGCCCGTTTACTTGTTGATGGTTGCATTTGCGGTGCATGCCTAGTCGGATAATTTGGGACATACGCCCAACGAGCATTATGATTGTGGCACGTGTAGTTGGTTCGAACATTTTGGTTGTCCAACTTAAGGCACAAATGTAGTGCCTGAGGCAAATCAATGACTCTTTGATGGCCAATAACCGCGGAAGATCTCCTCGAAGTCCCCTCACAAAAGTATATAGAGCGTTGTTTCTATACGTCTGTGTGAGGAGAGGCATTGATTCTGGACTAACGTCCATACTAGACAACTTGTTCAGTATTAAGGAAAGATGAAATTCTTCAATAGACTTGTTTCCCTGCACAAGTGAGGACATTTGGTACTCTATAGTACTTAAATCCCTTTTGTCGGCATAATGCAGGCTAAGACACCGACATATACTTTTCCAATTTAACGGAGTATTGTATGACTCTAATGCAACATCGGCGTTACCGATGATCTTGTTTCGGATAATATTGAGTATCCCACATTACTTGGGAGTTCCTCTGATTGGATCATATATCTGCAGCACCCTTTTGACGCGTTTTCGTCAGGAGCTGAATTCTCCTGGGTCACCTGAGAATGTTCTTAGACTGCGGACAATGTCCGGAACTTTGTCTAAATCAGAAAGATCGCTCCTATATTGGGGATAAATCGTTTCGTCGGTACCCCCATTCCTGATCTGAGTTTGGGTTCAGAGCATTCTGGACGATGTTTCGTCCTTCTGCCTTGAGAACACGACATACTATGGATGATATAAGCGCCTCAAATTCAGGAGTTGAACTGGGTTCTTGGGCTACGCTCCTGTGGGTCGAGGCGGATTGGAATGAAACATTATTTTCATTTAAGGAGTCACGAGGATTGGGAGAGGAATTTATTACTTCGACGCTCGGATTCAGATCTTGGAGATGAACGTGGTTAGTATCCGAGACGTGTGATCGTAATGTTCTTTGGCTTGTCGCCATTGTATGTTTGAATTTCACTTTGATATATAATTACACTAGAATATTGATAGAATGATTTCGGTTTTGTAATTGAGAACTCAGATATTTATTTATAACTCTCGAGAACTAGAAATTTTTTTTTTTTGTTTTAAATTTTGAGAGTTTGATAATTTGATAATTTAACTTGGACAAATTTATATAATTTAATGAATCTTTTCTTTTTTACCTATTTTTATGTTTTTAACAAGTTTTTTTATTTTTCTTTTCTATTTATTATTCTTTTTTTTTTAACTATATGCTAATATTTCTTAATTCTGACTTACATTATGAGTTTCATATCAATGATCAGGCGTTGCGGCTAGCGTTTGTCGCTTCCGTTTCCTCTGGTCTTCCAGTTACTTCGGGGCACTTGTGAATTTCCACTTTCAACGCACTGTTTTTTCGGACTGATGGTTATTTTCCTTTTTTTTCTCACTCCGTGTCCACATATATTTTTTTCTTCTTTCGGATGCTTACACAGGGTTTTTTTTCACTCGGATTCGCAAGGCCTCTTTATTTCGTGCGAATCAATTAATAACTAAATTCACAAATGTATGAATGATAACTTAACACCTAACTTAAACTAGGGGGGGAAAAGGTGAATATGGGAAAATGAGAGAATGAGGAAAACGTGCGAAATAAGATCCACGTGAAATGTTTGCTCCAGACGTTGAGTCAGCATCGTGTGATTCTAATGCAATGTAGGAATGTGCTGATATATGTAGGATAGTGTAGGATAGGGAACATGAATCAGGAGCGTGATGGGAAAGATAAAATTTAGCATAAAATAGCGAAGAGAAGTAATGTATGCGGTTAACTCATACATACATAGGTATGAATGGATACGTTATATTGTATATGCTCGTTGATATATGTATTTCTTCATTTATAATTAATTACTTTATTTTGATAGCTTTTTACTTTACTATTTCAGATTTTTGTAAATTTATAAAATTGGATTATTGAAAATGAATTTGTTTGCTTGGATGTACTTAAATATTTTTTTCGATATATTCGAAGGTGAGTAGGGTAGTAATCGTTCCGGAAATGGAGTAAAGTAAAGAATAGGACTTCCCTTAGGTTGCAAGAATATTATTAGACAATAATTTTTTTTAAGCCAAAAGCCAAAAAAGTATGATTAAAATAAGTAAATACTCAGAGCTACAAGTCGATGGGACCAAGGACCTAGCTTCTCACAACCATTCATGTTGTCATGTTATATTCTTTACACGAATGGAAAGGGCCTACTGATTAATGCCGTGTCCGAAGTGCAATTTGTGATTTGAGAAGTTTCTCAGTACAGTTGTACTCTCGGATGTTTTTCAGACGCTCGCGAGAGGTGGGACCACTGTGCCACTGCGCCCACAAAAAAAAAGTACGATTATTATTACTTAATTAAGAGTAATTGAAGAAAATCTTAAAGTAATGCCGTGTGGTAAAGTTTATTACTAAAACTAATTTAATTAATGAAAAATCAAATCTAAAATTCTATTCAAAGCATTTCCGACATTCTTCACTTGAAAAGATGCCAAGAGAGAAGACCATCAATTTAAACTTATTGAAGTTACCCAATATACAAGGCAATAGAGTTGCATCGAGCCGAGTGCAATTAATAGGATTATGTGCAGTAAATAAAATTATAACGTTCTCAATAAATTACAGTGAACTGGTCTACGATTTGGTACAACTACACGATGTGATTATTTTCACAACATAGATAAAAATATATTTATCAGTCAGATGCTTTGAAAAGCAGAGTCCATAGGTTACAAAAAGTCAAAGTGAGTATGCGAGGTATATCACATGAGATGTAACCTAACTTTTCACTCATTTTGCAGTTCGAAATGTTATACCTGAGACACACGTGCAGCATCTGATCGTGCGGCAATGCTGGCAGCAACGCGTATGAAACACACGTGCAGTGAAACATTGACATTGCATCGCATTGTGTGCTGTCATTGTTATATTGGACAATAGAATTTCCAATCGCAATGGACATTGAAAAAAAAATTACTTGGAGGAACAGGTCGATGCGACTTAGGGCCTAGCTTCTCACAACCATTCGTGTTGTGCGTGTTATACTCTTTACACGAATGGAAGGGGCCTTAAACAGTAATGCCGTGTCCGAAGGGCAGTTTGTTATTTGAGAAGCTTTCTCAGGACAGTTGTACTCTCGGATGTTTGTCAGACGCTCACAAGAGGTGGGGTCGTGAAAAAACTTTTAGGTGTTCCCCGACTGGGATTCGATCTCGATCCCCTTGCTCCATAGTCCAACGCACTAACCATTGATAACCAATGGACATTGAACGGGTCGAAAAAATTATGGCATTTTATTTTATTATACCATTTTGTTATCCGTTCTTCGCTTGATTAATTTATCTTCCATCATTTTGTAGATTTGAAAGTAGGTTTCAAACAATAAACTGTTGTATAGGTGACAATTTGCTATGTCAAATCGCAAAATTTGTACTAAATTGTACTATTTTGCTGTTCTATTGCACTGCATCGAAATTAGAAATAGCGACGTCTTGGATCGCTGCATGGTTTTACATTGCGCACATGTGTTCGCCTACATATAAAGCTCTGTTCTATAAATTTAACGAAATTAATTCCTGTTAAAAGCATCAGATTTGTTGTAAAAGAAAAAAGCTAACCAACTGTACGGGTCTAGTTGGCTTCAAACGTTCTTTTTATATATGTACATGTTGGTAAGACTTCCGTTCATTATTCCTGGAGTACAGTCTCTCAATATCTTCGATCGCGCGCTTCTCATTTGCGGAACTTCTGACGGCTGACGGATGCCACTGGTCATCGGCAATTGATAACCAGCATCAACATAGGAGTAATAATGAAATTTCGGGAACTGCAATTGCAGCTTTTCGACGTCATATCTTCTCACAGTAATACTTCTCTGATTTAGCGTTTGCGATACCTTGGCTGTAGCAAGATAATTATCTAAGTCGGTGTTAGCTGCTCGAAAAGTTCAGACATCCAGAATACATGCCTGGTTGACAGTTTCATGTGCAGGAGACGAACATGTCTCCTTCCGAATATTGAAATAAGGAAACAGTGTGCTTGCTATAGTAACATCTTATCCGTCTAATCGGTTGCCATTTTTTTTTTTTTTTAAGTTCATATATCGGACAAATCTAGGGAATTAACTACCTGTGATAGTGAAAATCCCCGTGGTCTTGGCAAGTTTTATTTCATTAATTCATTAATTAAATTATTGAAAAATGATTAAAAAAATAAAATTAATTCGCTTGAAATCATGCGAAAAGCCATCGCCTAACGGTGAACACAGCCCAAATGATGTCCATGCGACATTAAAATTGTCATTACAGTACACCAGATGTTTAATCGACGCGGCATCGCTCCTTAAACGCATTTGTAAATATTCTAATTTGCCACGTCCGTTAACGACTCCTTGGTCACCACTATGTCCAATGTTCTATTAATGTCACTTTCAGAATCGCCCGCGAATCACTAAGATTGTGTATGATGTCAGATAACTTCGCGTGCACCTCATAGAAGGTTAATTCAAACTCAGCGCGATACGTGGTGCGAACTCTTGCATATGTTGCGTTTAATATTATTGCGCCAAAGGATGTGTAGTCTTCGAAAGATACTTGTACTCCGAGCTACTGGAATGTAAGATTCACAAACCTGAATGCTCGATGCTAGGAGTACGCTTACGTACTAAACGAGGATATAGATGGGGACCATATACATATGTTGCTCTAACCGTGTCTGTCAGTTCGAGAGAAGATGTTTTGGTCGTCTTGGTAGGTTATCCCATTTACTGACAGGGTGCAATCTTTGAAGTGTACCAGGCTGTATTTTTTACTGTTAATGCTTTGGAGCTGCAATTGGAACTGATAAGTGTTTCTGATGTATTAATAAAGAGTATAAGATTCGGTTCGGGCTGTGTAATGGTTTGAGTTTTCCCGACGTCGACAAGTGGACATTGCTCTTCCTTATTCGCAATAAGGTTTCCCATGTATCCTGAGGTCTTGAAGTTTTCCTGCTTGCTTGGTTGGTTGCTGTAGTAGTAGTTCCTTTAACTTTGAGGCAGGGTGCTTTGAAGTGTTGTATTGTGTTATCGTTTAAGGTTATGTATGGTGCTATTACTATATTTTTCGTTTCATTTATGGATAATGGTAAAAATGATCATATTTAGAGAAGTTTGGTATCAGTATGTTAATATAATATTTGATTTGTTATAATAGGCTTGTAAGACTAGTAGCTCATATATGTGTTCATTAGATTCCATAAGTACATTTTGTTTATTTAGTTTAGTTCCATCTGTGGTTAGTAGGAGTTTGGGCATGATGTTTAATTTGGAAAGGATCATTTCCTCAGCTATACTTAATCTTATATGGTCTGTTAATAGGTCAATGTTATAGTTTATTTGATTTAGGTACTGTGTTTCAATAATTGCATCTCCTTCTCGGAATTTTGTTAGCTGTGTTTTTTTAGGAATGATTCTATTATGTGCTGTTCATTGTTAATATGGGATGTAATGTTTTTAAATTTTACCATCATCTGAAAGTTAATTGAGTGTTGATCTAATATTGGGCGCGATCAGATTTGTAGGCACTACATTTTGAGGTAAGGCCTAACAAGTGGAACGGCAAACTGACTGAAAAGGTAGGTGACATTTCAAGTGTCACACCTCGCATCCTCACTTCCAGTTTTTACTTTGGACAAAGTGTGGACTGTGCTTGTCAATGGATCTTACTGATAAATATATTTATATGAAATATCAACCTGCAAAGAAGGCTTAATTGGAAAAATAACCGATAATAAAAACAAGGTCCCTTTACTTTTTCTAAAAATTTCTGCTTCACTTAGAAATCACACAGCGCATATTGATCAAATAATTATAACCTCTTATTGTATCAAATCGATGATCACTTCCCTGTAATTTATTTCGAAAGTAATTTGTTTATTTATTACACATAATCCATTCAAATTATAAAGCATAGGCGAACAATATAAAATATTAATATTCCCGATCAGCTGATTCTTCACATTTCTTCACAACCGGAACGCGCCCAATGTCATTGATTTTTGTAGTCTTCTAGCTTGATGATGTGTATTAAATTCTGGTAGTTAGTAATTATTTTAGCAGGCCGTAATCGCAGTGGTAAAATATTTCGATCTGATGGTGTATTAAAAGCTTCAATTAGTTGGGCGGAAATTAGCGTGAGTCTAGTCAAGAGAAAAAAGCAAAAGAATACAAATACATAATATGTTAGTATGGTGAATGCCGTCTTCCTGTTACGATTAGGGTTGATAAAAGTGGAAGGGAAGGTATAAGTTAGAATATAAGGGCTAGGTTATTTATATTTGTATAGTCTCTATCAGTGATCAGTAATCTGTTGTGGGGTACACACGCGTCTGAAACCTTTTAACTCATTTTAACAAATGTTAATGTAAGGTGGTTTGCTGTGACTGCAATTGCATTTTCCATGCTTCATGCGTAAATTTGTTGACCAAAGATTTAGATTTTATGAAAAAAAATAACAAAACTTGCAGATGTGTGAGCTGTATGACAGCTAAACGCCGCGATTCTATCTCTGGAGAGGCTTGTGTTTCTAGTGCCGCGAACCATCATCATCAACATAAAAAAAAACAGCTTAACCACTTCCACTCAATCTAACATCGCCGCAAATTACATCTCCAGCGGCTTTCAATATTGCACTGGACATGATATATGCTGAAATTCTAGAAGTGAAAGAAATCCAAAGATTGCAGATAGAAGAACTGCGCACTAAAGTGTGAGCATAAAATTAACCTGCTTGAGAATAGAGTACATCAACTCGAAACACAATTGATTGCCAACACCGTTGAGATCTATAATGTTCCTCCGAATAACTGCGATGAATCTCCCATAGATTTGGCGCTAGAAGTTTTCCGTGATGGTATGCATGTTGATATTACAGAGAGAGATATTGACCTTTGCTATTCACCAAACTGTACTTACATTCTCCATGTAAAGTTCACATTACGTCTTTGCAAGGAAAAAATAATGGTAGTTAAAAAGAGAAGAGAGAACCGCTCAAAACTACGCTGCTCAACCCGGAAGCAAGAGAGCAAAAGATGTATATAAACGATTACCTTACTTATCGGACACACATCAGCTGCTTAAAACTGCAATGTCATTGAAGAAATTTAACAATTATAAATATGTATGGACTAGGAATGGCGTAGTATATATGCACAGAAACGAGGGTGAACATTTTGTAAGAATGGCCGCGTTCCGATTTTTGATCGTCATCAATGTTAGTGGGATCTTTTTCGAAATAGTGGTCTAATTGCCAGTAATTATTGTCAGAGTTCTCCACTTCATGAAAATTGAAATTAGAGTTTCTGGAAATTCTCGTTTGTTAACTTGGGTTTGCCTTAATTCTAGGGATATCCGGATTGATAGGAGCTCGAGTTATGGATTTCGATTGCTGGTGCCTATACCTATTATTACTGTAGTTGGTTGTGCTATTGAACGAATTTTGATATGATTGGACCTGAGATGTCTGTTGCATTCAGGGTCTTGCATTCATGAAGTGAGAGTTGTGTTGCCCCTGCCAGTTGTTTGGATGACTTCTGTTCGGGGGATCACGATAATTATTGTATGGTTTATACTGGGAGTTATTTGTAAACATAGGTGTTTGAGTCGTTCTCTGGTAAGAGATATTTTGTTCTTTTATACACCACGTTAACGCCATGGCTAATGAATCTAGTTGCATGGATCTTACTCTTTATCCTAGCGGTTCTCTGAGTCCGCTGAGGAAAGAATTCAGACACATTTTGGAGTACAAATCCTTTTTCGCAGCTGTGACTTTACCATTTTTCTCGTGAATCAAGATGTTATTGCATAGTGCAGATTGTAACTCGATAATTTCCCCGTAAAAAGATTCAATGGTTTTTTCGAACTGTTTCGTACTGTGTAAGTCCCTTATGGGAGAGTTTTCCGTTCTATTATCGGAATAATGGAGCATAAGATTGTTTTTTAACTCATCCCAAACAAGATGAGTGCCGCAGATGTTGAGGACTTCATTGGCTTGTCCCTCAACTTTGTTATGTATGGCTCTTAATGAAATTTCTCCGTACAGAGTGTTGTCAGTTCCCCTAATGGGGTATAATGGAGTATTTCCTCTACATTGTTGAGGAACTCGAAAAGCGACCTTGGATTGCCATCAAATTTGGGAAGCTCTTTGATGGCATCAGGGATTCTTAAAGAATTGAAGATATAAACTTGATTCGTAGGTTGATGGTTTATTTGTTGATCCGATTGATTCATTGTATCAGAGTTCAAACTGGAACTGAGATCGGATTCCGAATTATCGAGGGGTGTAACTATTATATCGTTTTCCTGAATGGGAGTCAAATTTCCCGAAAGTCTTCTTAGTTGATACGGAACGAAGCCGAATTTTTGTTTTTGCTTTTTAGTATTCGAAAAATGCTTCATGTGGTTAAGTTTATTAATATGAGATAGTAAAGTTAAATATAGTTAATTTCTTACAATATAATAGCCTAATCAAAGCTCCTCATATGAGATTAATTAAATTATATAAAGATAGGTAGTATGTTAAGATTGTCCCTTTCCTTATTGGTTATTTATTTATTTTTTATTATTTAATTGTTGTTTATTTGTTATTGAATTATACAGCAATTACATGCACCCAAAGATGAACCTTTACCCACGCATTCCCGATGATATTAGTGTTGGTCCAGATGAAGTTTTAAGATGTTGAACAAGAAATTAATTCGTGCTTCTGTTTTTTTTTTGTTTTTGTTTTGTTCTCCGGTTATTGAGGGTCAAAAGCCAACGGTGAATTTGGAACTTAATGATTACAGAGTATGTCACTTCACAGTTATTATAATATTTAGTTTATCTTTATACTGATAGTAGTTATTTGCAAAAATAAAGACTTTTCTTTGTAAAAAAAAACGATTTGTTCGCACAATAATTGTAATAAGAGTAGTTTAAAAACTATTCGTTCGCACAATAGTTTTAATAAGAATAGTTTAGTACTAAACAACCGTTCACCGGACTACCGACTGTGCCAGTTATGTCTATGTTCCCGGGGGAGTTAAAAAAAACGAACGAATTTGTTTTGACAACTATCTTTAATGGACCAAGAATACAAATTATGAATTTAAACACCTAACATATGCATTGATATTATTTGCGGAGGTGATTCCACGAACTTGGAAAGCAAGCTTGGCCGGAAATCCAGCAAACGCTGACTCTGCAAGTTCATGTCACTTGTACAGTACAATGATATTTGATATAATCGAATATTAATTTAACAATGAGTGATTTAATGCTAATTCTGCATTTCCGGTGCACCGCTGTGGGACTGGGATGACGTGGGAACGGCAATACGGCGGGCTGACTGACAATCAACTAGGGGGCGGCGGGGAAACATGTGGCTACCGTAACTCGCGCGTTGTCGCTTTAACGCTTCCATATCCACGAATTAAAATTCGAAATGCGCAACGCACACACAAGAGAGCACTAAAACAACTGATCGACTCACTTGGAGAAAGAAAGTGTTTTTGGTATTTGCCTAATAGCAAATTTAATAATCGTAACAAAACCTTTATCCACTTGTTCCATTTTTGCTTCCACACTGCTAATTCCACTGAGGCTACTTATCTACACTTTGTTTTTTTTTGTCAAACTACCGTCTGAATAGATTTTTTTTTATGGCACAGAAGCAGCGGAATGGTTAATGAACTATGTATTTGCAACAAATTTGTTGGATCCACTGCTGCTATGGAAAAATATACGAAATATGCGGAGTAAGTGAATGGTGGAAATTTATTTATTTTTTCGATCACGAGGGATTATATGAACGTAATTAAACGAAGTTGATACGATGTTCATAAATCCGTCCACATTAGGACCAAATGTTGCAGGTTACTCGATTGTTGTACGTAAATTAAGAAAACTAATAAATCCAACTTCTGAGGAAAATAAGAACACGTGCCGCTTTTTCGAATAGACAATATTGATTGAATGCCGGAATTAATCTACATTAAGATCAAAGGAAGTTAAAGCTAAAGTGAGACAAATACATAAGCATACATATATTTATAGAGGACGCGAGTTACGATGTCAATGATAGCACTATGCTTTGGCGTAAACCAACAGTCGTTTTGCACTGTGCACTATGCTTTTGAGTAAACCAGCAGTCGTTTTACACTGTGCACTATGCTTTGGCGTAAACCAACAGTCGTTTTGCACTGTGCACTATGCTTTTGCGTAAACGAGCAGTCGTTTTACCCTGTGCACTATGCTTTGGCGTAAACCAACAGTCGTTTTGCACAGTGCGCTATGCTTTCGAGTAAACCAGCAGTCGCTTTACGCTGTGCACTATGCTTTGGCGTAAACCAACAGTCGTTTTGCACTGTGCACTATGCTTTGGCGTAAACCAACAGTCGTTTTGCACTGTGAACTATGCTTTTGAAAAAACCAGCAGTCGTTTTGCACCGTGCGCTATGCTTTTGAGTAAACCAGCAGTCGCTTTACGCTGTGCACTCTGCTTTGGCGTAAACAGTCGTTTTGCACGATAAGTGTCGGATAAAGACAATATCTATGCCTCTGTCAACGACCGATTAAATTAAAGAAAGAAAGTCATCTACATATAACGTAGAACTTATAAATTCTAAAATAATATATAGGGTCATTCATTTTTCAGTTTCGGCTAAATAAAACACACAAAGCGATACATTTTTGATGAAAATTTTAATTCATTATAAAGTTTAGACTTTGCCATTAAGTGCGAAAAACAATATTCTTCAAACGGCCGTCTCGGGAAATTCGCAGCATGCCATTCTTTTGAGGTAATTTTTAACCACTTTTTCACACATATCGGGCGGTATCTCATAATAATCGGGCCATAACTTGAGTAATGTTGGTTTCTAAGAGTTCGGGGATTATTCGCGTAAACACGGTCTTTTGCGTAGCCCCACAGAAAAAATCTAGCGGTAACAAATCACATGATCTTGGTAGCTAATTGACGTCGGCAAAACGTGAAATTACGCGACCCATGTTGTGTGGCTTGGTGCCCCGTCTTGTTGGAACCATATATCGTACAAGTCATGATCTTCAATAGCCGGCCAAAAAATATCATTCGACCATATCGCTCCGAATTGACTGTCCGCCCATTGGCATCTTCGAAGAAGTACGGACCAATGATACCTTTCGACCATAGAGCACACCTAACAGTCACTTTTTCTGGATGCAACGGCACATTTTTGATTTTGTTTATTTACATACCCACCGAGTGAGAAATGTGCCTCATCACTGAAGAAAATTTTGTTGGAAAAATCGGTGTTTATTGTCTATTGTTCCAACACCCAAGAAGCGTATCTATGGCGTTGTGAATGGTCAGGATTCTTCAATTGTTGCGTAAGTTGAACTTTATAAGGATGGAGATGCAAATCCAAGTGCAAAATATGCCATAGTGAGGTGCACGACACGATCAACTGCTGCGAACGCCTGGAAATCGATAAATTCGGATGATCAGCAACACTTGCACTTACAGCAGCAATATTTTCAAATACGCGTGCATTATAATGATGCACAGGCCTAACGACATCAGTAACGCTTCCACTCTCTTCAAATTTCTTCACAATTTTACCGATTGCTTGCGTAATCGGTCGATTATGACGACCATAATCATCGCGTTATGCGCGAAAAATGGCTCACCACTTTTGTAGTAAGTTTCAATAATTTTAATGTGATAAATGGCAACTAATATTATGACTCTTCAAATGACTGTTGAGTTTGAGGTGTCAAATGCCAGCGCTACCAACTTAAAACCACGAAATGAATGACACTGTATAATAAAATCTATAAATTAGAAATTAAAACTAAAGATCTACCAAGCAAATACCCGCACATACAACGAAGGCCTAATTTGCAACGGAAGAAAATGTCATTAAAAGAAGATCATTGTAATGTTTTGGACCCAATGAATGATAATATCAAGTCAGTAATACAATTATATTTACAAACATTATTCTGAATGAAACAGAGGAATTGCACATTTACAACAGCCGAAGATGAAAATAGATTTATACAGTGTCACCGGATAAGAACGATAGGAAACAAAATTTAAATAAAACAACAACTGCGTCAGTTATAAAATTGATTCTGGCTTTATTGTGAAGCTGCATTCATGCAATTATGTGTGGAAGAGCACATTATTCAACTGACCGCCTCGATTTTGCTGGCGGTGCTACAAGCGGTCGGTCCAATTTTTGATGACTCTGACTAATATGTGCGGCGTTATTCCGGAAACAGCGTAAAGAATGTTGGCCTCAAACTCATCAGAAGTGGTTGACTTTTTGCGTAGACTAGGAGCTCTACGTAGCCTCAGAAGGCGTTATTCTTTTTTAGTTCAGAGCATAACCTGAGTTTTTAAAAGAAATGTTCGTGTTTCTTTTGCAGTTCCGAGTGCTCAGAGTGCTCTACACGTGTTCTTTTTTTCGCTTAAAGGGTGCTCGGAACGCGTTCTATTAGCTCCACATGAATTAACTGAGCATCCTGCCTATTGCAACTTTTGCATTCCGCCCCTTCAAAATTTCACCTGCTACACGAGTCATGCTTCGAATGCATGTCCGTTTACCCTCAAGCCTAACTTCGGACGTACTTCCAAATATAGGGATTCATTAATAAGGCGCACTAAACGGGTGTGGAACGATCTTCCAGGCTCTGTATTCCCTCTACATTGAAACATTGTAAGCCAACGTCAACGGGTACCTCCTCTTTTATTTTTCCCCCTTTTCCCTACCGCTCGTGCTCGATTGTCAGTCAATGGTATTCATGACCCCTTTGGCACGCGCAATTTATAAAAAAAACTATTGATTGAAAATTGTATATTGCAACATCATTTCTATTGAATTACTTCATGGTGAAATTGAAGGTATCAGCGAATTATTTATCTAAAGGTAGGCATTTAAGCTTCTAACTACGCTTAGTTTTTATTGGTAAATATAATGCACAAAGTTGTCACGGAACTTTTTAATCGCAGACATTGGTCGATTACCACTCTTAAATTCGACCTAATCAATTTCGTATTTAACATTTAAATTTTATAAACTTAATTTAAAAAGTATGATAATTGCGATGGCATCTGCAGTTCTGGGATTTTGTCTGCAGATTTTATTGGCTGTTGTGGGTTATGTGGAGAAATTTCACAGCCAGTTTGCAAAATTGTCTTAGGTGATAGGAATCAGCAATAAGAACGGTAGATGTAGTACAAATTTCCATTGGTTTCGTTGATGGCGTTCGTTATCGGTTGTTTTTCTTAGTCTCACATGATTAACGGAATACTTCGGCGGATATTTTTGACTTATAAGTGGTTGCCACCATATTGACCAAGATTAGTTTCTGGAACGTGAAGACGCTCCTTGACTCACAGAGTGAAGGACCTCAGAACGCCAGTTTCCTTCAACTGGAACATGAGTTCTTGCGATATAGGCTGGACATATTGGGAGTAAGTGAGTCAAGATGGTTAGATGCGGGTGAGTACCAATCCCTAACGGGTAACACTGTATTACTCTACTCCGGAAGACCATCCGGAAGCCCCCGTGGATATGGAGTTGGACTGCTGTTAACACCTACGGCACGCAGAGGCCTAATTTTCTGGCAGCTGTACGGTGATTATCGGCCAGATTCCGGACAAGAGTATGTCGCATCACCATTATACAGTGTTACGCCCCCACGGAGGGTTCGTCTGAGGAAGTAAAGGAGACCTTCTACGATCAGTTGGGAACTGTTTATAATGCAACACCCAACGGCGACATTGTCATTGTGATGGGGGACCTGAATGCCAAGGTAGGCAATGACAACGAAGGGCTCAAACATGTTATGGGACGGCACGTACTAGGCAACCGCAATGACAACGGGGAAAGATTTGTTGACTTTTGCAAAGGAAATCGTCTTGTCATAGCTGGCACCATGTTTGAGCACAAAGCCTGCCATATAATCAGCTGGGTATCAACTGACAGGCAAGAACCCTCCTACCAAATGGACCATTTTGCCATCAGTCGCCGATTCAGAAGTAGTCTTCTAGACGTCCGAAACAGACGAGGAGCGGACATGGGGTTGGTACGAGATCACCATCTTATGATAGCTACTGTCCGATTACGCACTGCTGCCGTTCGAACATCCAACAATACAAGAACACCTAGGTTCAACGTAGACCGACTAAAAGATCCCACAGTGCGCCAAGAACTAAGGGACCATCTCTCACGTGGAGTGGAAAAAATCAGCAGCACACTGACCGCCACCATCCAAGATCATTGGTATGCTGTGAAAACAGTTTTCACATCAGGTGTTGAAAGGATTGTCGGTCGATCGCAGGGAAGCCATAGGGCGGGGCTGTCCGAGGATAGCTGGAGGAGGTTCAACGAACGCAAACAGCTACGAGCTCGAATTGCAGCAACTCCAGCAGCAGGTAGGAACGAGCTAGAGTCCCTACATCGCATGAAGATGAGAGAAGTGCAGCGTAGCGTGCGACGTGACAAGAGCAACTTCATCAATGGGCTGGCTACAGAAGCAGAAGAAGCAGCAGCGAGGTGCGACAGCAGAACCGTTTATAGAATCACCAAAGAGCTTATAGGTGGCCGAAGCTCTACTCAACACCCAGTGAAAGGCTTAGACGGTTCTTTGCTTATATCGGATGAAGACCAACTCAAGAGATGGAAGAAGCATTTTCCTTCGGTTCTGAACCGAGTATTCGCCAGCAATATGCACCCAAGTCAGACAGAAGTGTCCGTAGAAAGACATTCCCGAATCCGCACCACCACCCCCAGTAAGGATGAGATTATTACCGCGATCAGAGCTGCGCCTACTGCATCGGCAGGGCTATTGTTCCCAGTTGTCGGGAGAACATGGGAAGCCGAGAGCTTTCCGGATGAGTGGAAGAAAGGAATGATTGTCAAGCTCCCTTAAAAAAAGGCAATCTAATGCAGTGCGAAAACTGGAGGGGTATCTGCGTGCTGCCTGCTGTAGCCAAGATAATTGCTAGAATCATCCTGGAGCGAATCAAACTACACCTTGAAGACACACTCGACGCCGAACAAGCAGGTTTCCGCTCTGGATCCTCCTGTGTCGACCACATCAACACCCTGCTGATCATTATCGAGCAATGTTCATCGATTTTGAAAAGGCGTTTGATAGTGTCAATCGGGAATTTATTTGGAGTGCCTTGCGCAGGAGAGGCATTCCTGATAAATTAATAGCAATTATCAAGGCTACATATGATGGGTCCACATGTCACGTATTGCACAGAGGAAGGCTGTCAGAGGAATTCGAAGTCCAAAGTGGGGTTCGGCAAGGCTGCATACTTTCACCAATACTATTTTTATTGGGGATTAGCGACGTGCTAAATGCGGCCTTACCAACAGGAAACGGAGGAGTTCGATGGACTCTGACATCTGAACTCAAACACCTCGACTACGCTGACGACGTATGCCTGCTGTCACATAGAACTATGGACCTTCACCAAATGACAACAAACGTGGCCGTCGTTGGGCTGAAAATTACTCGGCAAAAACAAAAATGATCAGCCTAGGACCGAGCTCATCAGCTCATGTATGCATTGCTGGACAAACGGTTGAGAGTTTTCAATACCTTGGAAGTATGGTCTCAACCGATGGCGGACCCGAACTGGATGTAGCCAGCCGCAAAGCAAAATCTGCGTTTGGGATGCTATCTACAAAGGGATTAGCTTAACTACTAAGCTCCGACTGTTCCGTTCCAATGTCGAATCCGTGCTGCTGTATGGATGTGGTACCTGGAGGGTGACCGCCACTATCACGAGAAAGCTGCAAACGTTCGTCAATAGATGCTTACGCTGTATCTTTAGGATTTTCTGGCCAAACCGTATCTCTAACGAACAACTCCATCAGAGAACGGGCCATGAACCTATAGGTACAACAATACGACGACGAAAGTGGCAGTGGATTGGACATACTCTCCGAAAGGGTGACATGTCCATAGCTAACCACGCGATGCAATGGAACCCGCTTACTTAGGATGGCAGGATACTCGGCGCTCCTAGGAGTACGTGACGCAGAACAGTCGAGAAGAAAGCACGGCAACTGGGAAAGAGTTGGGGAGAACTGAAACACATTTCCAGAAACCAGGCATTGTTGAGGCCCTAGGACCCACAAGGGGATACAGGACATAAATGAATGACCATATGACTTTCGTTAGGTTTGAATAAAAAGTTCCTTTTGACAAAAAAGTTAATGCTTTTCATAACAAGTAAATTGATTTATTGTCGTATTTCTATTGTCTGCTACGTGAAATTCCCAGTTTTTAATTCATATTTACACTTTTTCGCCGATTGACTGCACTTGACCTTTCCCATCTTAAAAAAAAAATTCAGGAATTTTCAGAAAATCTAAAAATACAAATTGCCATAACATGTCACCTCTACACTTCCCCCTTCTCCAATAAACGTAAAAAAATGCAGGTCGTTAATCCTCTGTGAACATGGTCTTAGTAGTTGACGCACTGATAACCTATTACAAAGATGGATTAGTGAGTTTACATGTAAAGTCAGGCAAAGTGAAAGTGGAGGATGATAACCAACATTTCTGTCCACTCGACCAGGATGAAGTCAAGATACGGATATCTAAACTAAAATACAGTAAAGCTCCTGGAGGTGATAACTTGACTGTCCATCTATAAACAGCAGCGGGGGATGACTTGGTAAGGAGCATGCACCAAATTATTTGCAAAATATGGTCAGACGAAAGTATGTTCAATGAATGGAACCTCAGAACCTTAAGAAAGGAGACTTTCGAAACTGCGCCACTTATAAGTCTTCTCAACGTCGTCTACAAGATCTTATCTGCTATACTATGTTAAACTTCTGTCAACACTCTGGTTGGTTCTTGTCAGTGTGGTTTTAGGTCAGAAAAATCAACCATTGACCAAATTTTTACACTACGGCGGGTTTTGTAAAAAAAACCCAAGAGTTTAAAATCGATACTCACCAACAATTTATTGATTATTAAACTACTTATGATAAAATCTATAGGGAAGAGGCGTGTAGAGACACCGAGATGATGTTAAAAATTTCTTTAACTTTAACTTTCGTTAACTTCCTTTAATATCGTTCTGGAAAGAATGTTGGAGAAATCAAACGCAAACACCATAAGTCTCAATCTTTCAAAAGTCTGTGCAGCTGCTTGCTTATATCGATGATATTGACATAATTGGAAGATTAAAGCATGGTGGCTGTAATGCGTTTGCGATAGTTCTGATCTGTGATAGTTATTCAGTTACAAATAATTTAATAAATTGCATTAGATTCTGTTTGACGATAAAGACCAATATAAATTCTAAATCTCGGTGGAAACACCTTACCTAAAAATAAATCTCATTTCGCTCAATCCGGGATTTAGGTAGCTGAATCCCTTTAAATCTTTGCTAAATCCCAAGGATTTCCCATAGACCTTTCCGCCTGCTTGTCAAAATTGTGACGTTTATGCTGTCACAGACATGTGGTGCCCAAACAAGGAGTGAATGAGGTGGAAATTACACCGGAATTCAGTGTTTCATTGAACATTTCACAGCTTGGTTGATGAGCCTTTTGTGGAAAGCTCTGCATCTGACCCAACAAGACCTGTAAGTGGAGAGAAATATTAATGGATTAAATGGTTTACACTTCGTTAAATTGACTTGGATAACGAATTCAACTCCAGACACACATATTTTTTTATTTTGATTATTTTTTTATGTTTTTCACTATCCATTAAATACAATTTAACTTGTGCTGAAGCATAAGGCCTAATAATATTAATAAACTTATTTTAAAATTCATATTACTAAAGAAAGCGTTGAATTCCAATGTAATTTTCACCTTAATCACAGATTTGGCACCAATAGTATTTGACAGCTATAAACATCAAACGGCGAAAATGTCTATAGACTGATTTATGAAAGAATGCAATGCGTACACTGCGTTAGACCGACTTTTCGAACGAATTTAACTTCAGACACACAAATTTGTTTATTTCTACTATATCTTTATGTTTTTTACTACTTTTTTGCTTCGGTTTTAGCATAAGGTTCAACAATATTAAAAAACTAATTTTATAATTCATTCTATCACAAAAACACTGATTCTCGGTGTAATTTCCACCTCAGCACTCTTTGTTTGGGCACCAAAAGTCTGTGACAGCTTAAGCGTCACGATTTTGACAAGTCGAAGAGGTCTCTACGATTTGACGTTTATAATCCCATATAAATTCGATATTTTAGTGTAAATGTGTGCACACAAGATTGTCTGTCAGGTTTTTTTTTCGTTTGTCAGGCAGGGGGAAAAGTAGAGGTAACATATTACGCCAAATCCAAATTTTTTTAAATTTTCTAGATATTTTTGAAGTTTGGCAATGTCAATCGCATCCTTTCGACAAATGGATGACAATATAAATTAAGAACTACGAAAATTACGAACTAGAATGGAAATACGACAGTAAACCAAATACTAAAACACCAACTGAGTTCAAAATAAATTGCACAATTCAATTTAATTAAATGTTGATATTTTTTTATAGACAGTAACAAATATCCTTTCCTTTCCTGGAAGTTATAATAATAAGTTTTTGTATACGACGCTTCATTACTTATCATAGCTGGAATTGAATTTGAGGTCTGGTATCACTACTGTTCGTTTAGCTTTCCTGATTGTGTAAATAAACTTTACTAATCAACTTTGACAGTTTTTAAAATACATTACTGACTGAATGCTTTTTATGATGACGTTTCAGATAAAGTTTAATAATTCCCGTGACTAAGGTCCTATTCTAAACAGTGTTTTTGTGTATAATTACTGCTGCAAACAACTCTTTTTTACCATTACTTGATTAACGTTTGTCTATTATGTAACATCATAGTTTCAATATGCAAAATTCTTTTTCCAAAACTAGAGAAATGTTTATTATACGTGCATTGGAAAAAATTTTATCTGATAAGGATATAAAAAGATCTCATCATTCGCAATTAAAGAAGTCGTGCGATTCTGCGTTAGAGCAAATTAAAGAAGAATTAATAAATGCGGGGCAAATAGCCGAAGGAAACGAATTACCTTCAGCTGCTCTCCCCTTGCCAAAAAACGCTGGAAGTATAATTAACGCTGAAACCTATTTTTTGCCTTTTGAATTGGCATGCCAAAGCAAAACTGCTCGAATTGTCATAACAGCCCTAGATTGCTTACAGAAGTTAATAGCATATGGTCACTTAACAGGAAATATACAGGATTCCGCGAATCCTGGAAAATTATTAATTGATCGCATTGTAAATACTATATGTAGCTGTTTTAATGGACCTGCAACCGATGAAGGAGTACAATTGCAGATTATCAAAGCATTGCTAACCGTGGTGACGTCTCAGCATGTAGAAGTACATGAGGGCACGGTGTTGCAAGCGGTAAGAACTTGCTACGATATTTACTTATCCAGTAAAAACCTTGTTAATCAAACAACCGCGCGAGCAACATTGACACAAATGCTAAATGTTATATTTACTCGAATGGAAAACCAGACATACGAAGAAAACTTAGATTTAACGGGAAAATATTCAGAAACTTCAAACGAGACGGACGCGATTGTTTCGGATATAATAGAAGAAATTATTACAGGTGAGAACATTTGTATGTTAGCATAACAGTCAAATGTTTTTGTTTTTTTTTATTTATTGAGTATTATTGACTGGTATTCGGTGGTTTGATAAAAAGTCCCCAAATAGTGGAGGAGACAGATGTTTTTATTTTGGGTAATTATTAACAGAAGGGCCTTCCCCTGATTGTGATAAAATTTTAGTATGTGGAGAGGATTTTTTCTGAGCACTTTGATATATGCATGTACATACATATGTATGTACATATGTAGGGGTTGAAAATATATACATTTACCATATTTCCTCTTATTAACATTGTTCGATTTCGTACAAAATAGTGAAGTTATGAAAAAATATGTACATATGTATGTATATGTATACAACAGAGTGGTCTAGAATGCATATTTAGCGCCGAAAAATTCTAAACTTGTACACATATAAATGAAGTTAAATCCGAACTTGGATTGATTGATAATTGAAAAATTCTGAGTAAAACAATAAAACAAATATATTTTCGTTGATCTTATATTCAATTAATTCAAACAAGTGAGTTAATGCATATCCCTAATCTTCATCAGAGTCTTCTTCAGGAATGTTGGGCTCTTTCAGTAAACTTATTACTTCCGAGTGCGGTCCAAGAAGGATTTGGCCAGTATACCTTGAGCCGGACACTGGCAGAGGAGATAAAACCCTTTTGCTTTTCCGCGATGTTGCAGCTGCGACAATGTGCAGATTAGATGCCCAATCTCAGTGACATATTGCTGTGATCTTTGCAACGACTGTGGCTTTCTTGTTTTGGGGATATTGATATGACCTGTTCTAACTGGTGCTGGTCTCTGTTAGTGTGCATACATACATACTTCGCCTCGCCAGCTGTATAGTCCGTTCATTCCCGTCTATATTACTGCGTACAGCCACCCAGAGGAGACTTAAATGGATATCCCAGCGAAACAAGGTCTTTTGGGCACTGTTTCACCACGTTATAGGATGTAGTCAGAATTATTAAACAAGCGGAGTTCTTAATATTTAAAGAAAAAAGTTTCTAAGTTAAGTTTTCTTTTGTGAGTTAGAACAGGGCAGGTGCGGAGAATGTGAAGAATAGACTCCTCCTCTCTTCATCTTCTATAAAAATCGTTTGCATAGCAAGTCTATTTGCGTAAGTTGCCCCATTTGTTGCCAAAAGCCTTTTTGCTAGAGAAAATTGCAACAGTAGTCTTTTTGACTCTCTAAAATGGTAGATTTTCAGCTTAACTTCCTATCCAATATTATACCTCTTCGTCTTCAAGTCAAGGATGACACTAAATTGAATTTCTTATTACATTATTATTTCGCCATATCTAAGTCCAACAATTTAGAGTTAGGATTTCTTAAAAAACTAAACAGCAAAGACTTTCAAGATGTTTACAGTCTTAAAACTATCGAGTGCTAGTTGGTCAAATTTTATTTAGAATACTCTTCCATTCTTTGGTATTCTCCATATGGTGATCAAGAACTTACATTCGGAAGATGTCTAAAGAATTTCACGAGGGACGCTATCCGTATATTAAATATGTTTGCCAAACTTCCTAATTATGATGAAAGATTAAGGTACCAAAGAGCCTATTATCAGAATCTAACAATCGTATTTAACGCTGCAATCTAATTTGTCAAAGTCAGTTCATTTCCAGCACTTGGCAGCACATTTGTAAAGCTGACAATTTTTGCAGATCTGGCAATGCAATCCTAAGGCTGTATTAAGTTTGATACATAGTGTGTAACATAGAGAAATAATCGAAATTAACCCTATAAAGTATATTTGTGATCAATATTAATAGCGAAGACGATTATGCCATGTTCGTCTGTTCGTTTGGATGTGACCAGTTTTCGGGTCTTACATTTAGAGCTAAAAGGATGAAATTCCATATCTGGGTTTTTAAAAGGAGAACCAGTACAAGATCGGAGATTCAGATTTCGGTTGAACTTGGGAACATTTACGAGTTTTGGGTATGAAAAGTATCATACTTTTGGAATGTGGACCACATCCAAATATCACTTAAAGATATTTATCAGAATCGGGAAGTTAATATCCGAAGAAATAAAGCTAATCTTTCACATATTGAGGTTAATCATGATGTTAAGAGTATTGATTGCTCAATCTGTAGACGACAGTTATTAGAAGATCGGGGTAAAATAAATTATATATATTTTATATTTTTTTAAACACGCCCTTTCCTTTTTTTATTTACTACGACTAAGTTTCCTTAACAAGTAGTTTAAACTTCCATAATGTTCGCGTGAGGCAGTTTGATTTTCAGCAAATTCCGTCATTATATGCGATTACTTCTTATTGCTCTCAATCGAACGGTTTCGTTTTTCGAAGTTATAAGGGGCATAGGTTTCTCACGTCCAATGTTTGGAGTATGGCTTGGTTAGACTGAAATATGGGGCTTTCGAGCAAAGTTTGTTTCGTTGCCCAAGGTTGCGATCCCTAAGTTTTTTTGTGAGTCGTTATTTCTAATATACCACTTCACTTTATTTTGAATTTAATTTGATTGAATAAATTATCAATTACTTGCTTTAGTACAACCCCAGTGGTTTATACTGTATGTCCATATAGGTTTAAGCACTTGCTTATATGTATATAATCAGTTTGTTATTTTCTATGAAGCGAATATATTTCGATTTTCAAGCTCATCGTATTTTTTTTCATTTGCATATGGTATTTTAACTATTTTAATTAATAAAAACGGGTGCATTATTTATTTTCTTGTATATAAAGTTTACATGCGTCGATTTGGTCTCGTTTCATTTGCATATGGTATTTTTACTATTCTCCTATTTTACTATTCCTATTTACTATGCGCCTATTCTCTTTTCCCGAATGAGTTTTTTTTATACCCGGGAGATAATTAACTTTGCTAGGTTTTGGCTACTTTTCTTCTGTTTACCAAGGTCATGGTGATTTTAGCGACACGTTTAAAATAATATTATCTTCCTAATCATTTTTAAAGTCGTCCCAGTTATTGTTAGTTTATCTAGGCACGCTTTCTACTTTCATTAGTTGGTCATTTATTGTCAAAATTAAAGGTGAGTGATTTGAGGAGAGAATAAAACTCTATCAGACTTCTTCATAACAAAAGGAGTATGTTCAAGTCTTGCAAAAGTAGAGGAAAATTCAGGAAAGAAAGGTCAAGTCGAGCATATATGTTATTTAGAAAACAAGCAAATGTGTCAAAATATTAGATAGATAATTTGTTTTTCGAAATTAAAATGTTTGAAAATATTCTTTTGAAAAATATTTTTCAGTATTTGCCCAGTTGGCTAACTGACTGGTTATAGGAGGGTGTAACTCTTTCTTTAATATTTACTTGCACCTATACCTTTAGGGCGTGAAAAATTTGGAAGTCGAGATTTTAATCAAAGTTGACATTACTATGATGAAGAAATCCAAAAAAGTCGGTTTGCGAATGCCGTCTGTCTGTCTGTTTTTCTGTCGAGGGTACAGCCTAAACGTTTGGATGGATTCACTTCATATATCTGACTGGGATAATTCCTAGAGGCGAAGCCGGTATTTTCATTCTAACCTCACTTAAGGGTGCTTTAAGTAAAGTACCTACATACGATTTATGTTACTTTTCAATATTTATTGCATGAGTCATCATTCAAGTTACATTGAACGGTTGTGTGCAAGGTATCTAGACAAGAGGATTGAAGTTCTTGCTACATTGATGAAAATCAAAACTGATTTGGGTTTCGTCAAATTTCATTGACATTACATTGATCATTTGTTGGCTGAATCAATGTTACGTATCAATGTTTTCATTTATGAATAAATGTCTGATTTTCGACAATGTACACGGGAATTGCACGACAAGTTTCTGGAATTATAGTGTAGTGTAACGACCAAAACAAAAAAACATTAAAGAATATAATTGTATCATACGATACCAAAATTAACAGTCAGAAAAACTAAACACTGGACGGCATACGCAAAAGTGTTAACTCTATAAGAAGACAGGCAGAAAGAATTGGAATATAAACATTACAATTTCCACTGCCCAGGTATTTGGATAGATATGTGCAATATAGCAGTGCATAATACTTAACGTGTCATCTGAGAAGTGACTATTTGTGCGGATACAATGCAGTGTATTAAGTGTTTTAGTATTGGAACATAGCCGATATATGATGGCATGCGATCTAATTGAGATCGATATGCATTGGGAATGCTAATAGGGGAAGTAGTATATAAAGACAGACTACTAACCCGCACCCTAAACACTTCAACCACTCTCCCCGCGGAACTACCGTTAAGTATTACTTCGCGGGGCTGGTTAGCACTTTATGCTCTTCTTAACCTGTTCCACGTTTCTTGTTCTGAGGGGTCTTCCGTTTGGGTTTGGTTGCTCTCCCTGAGCCGCCGAAGTTCCTTTATGATCACCGCTGGTGTTTGTTTCACAGTATTCCATACTACGTTCGATGTCAACATATGGTTTACAATGTTCTCCGGAGTTGGTATTTCTCTAATTATTTCCTTAAGACTTCTGCGTTCCAAGCGAAAATGTGGGCACTGAAAGAGCACATGCTCTGCATCCTCTCTGGCCTCTCCACAGTTTGCGCAGTTAGGAGATTCATCAAGCCCAAACCTGTTTAAATAAGCTCTGAAGCAGGCATGTCCGGTTAAAAACTGGGTGAGATAAATATCCACTTCTCCGTGGTGCCGGTTTCATTTATGTATATCCGGTATAAGTCGATGGGTCCATCTCCCCTTCGTTGACTGATTCCATCTCTCTTGCCATGTTCTCATACTTCGCTGTCTTTCTGCCAGCTTAATATCTTTGACTGGAGCAAGGGGTTCCTGGATTTTGGCGTCGTAGGTCCTCTGTAGCTCCATAGCCAAGATATCCGCTGGTAGCATTCCCGCAAAAACACATATAGCATCAACGGATACCGTACAAAAAGCGCAACACACTCTCAGCGCGCACAGTCTGTTGACGGAATTAACTCTTCTTGAGTGTGACTTAATTTTCACTGCCTTTGCCCATATTGGTGCCGCATACATTATTATTGACTGCGCCACTCTTGATAAAATTAGTCCCCTTGGTTGTCTGGGTGCTCCAATGTTTGTCATTATTCTGAAGAAAGGCAGTACACACCCGAGCAGCTTTGTCGCACGTTATTTCAAGGTGTTCCTTGTAAGCTAGCCTAGCGTCAATCATCACACCTAGGTATCTGGCCACCGGTTTTGACGTTATATTTTGGTTGCCTACCCTGATGGTGATTGCTTCCCTTTTCTTGCGGCTGCTTACTAGTACTGCTTCCGTTTTATGTTCAGCGAGTTCTAAACCGACTGCTGTCATCCACCGTCTCACTTTTCGGATACATTCATTTCCAATGTCCTCTATTTCTTCCACGTGTTTTGCTGTCACTACGATTGCGATGTCATCGGCAAAGCCTATGATTTTTGCCTCGTTGGGGATTTCAAGCCTCAACACCCTATCATACATAAGGTTCCACAAGATAGGACCTAGTACCGATCGTTGTGGTACTCCGCCAGGTGACTTATTGTCATCGAACCGTTTGCACACTTCCAAAAGTTCCGTTTGCGTGACGGTTGTGATTTCATGTAAATCATGGGGTGCTGCTATACGCTCTGCAGTTCTCTGCGGTGGAAATAAGCCCAACACTATTTTTTGCATTCAAAGTCTCCGACTAGCTTTCGTGCTATACGCATCTATAGTCAACTCAGCTGCTCTCGTCGCGCTTATTTTCTTATCTCCTTATACACCGTTCAATCCAAAACAACTCTTTCTTTCTCCTTTTCTCACACACATTTAGTACAAAGCCCTAATCCATCGCGTGTGTAGTACTTTTTCATAAATACCACATGGCCCCAGGGTCAAAAATGAAACCTGGGAACCGTTTTGAACCTCTGAAGTCTCGCTATCGGGTCCAAGTGCAAAAAAAAAACCATAAAATGAATATACAATTCGATGAATTCCCTGTACTCCCAAGTAAAACCCCGTGTAGTAATCCACGTTTCATCTTAATTTCCCCTGGAAGTGTAAATCAACCACTTACATCAATAAGCACCTTCGCCCTCAGAAAAGCAATAGACGCAATTAGCACTGAATACGAACAAATTTCTTAACTTAGAGATGGCAAAATCCTTATTTCGACTAAAAATCAAAAAGTTGCAGATAAATTCGTGTAAAAAAAAATCTCTGGGGGTTATGTCCGGTTGAAAACACATTGCACAATCGACTTAATGCCTCAAAAGGCATAGTATATGCACCATGTCTCATAAATGTGCCTGAATCAGAGATCGTCTCCGAAATGAAGTCCCAAAACTTCACAGAGGTATACAAGTTCACTAAAACTGTCGATTCCAACCGCAAACCAACTGGTTTGATGGTCTTTACTTTCGATTCATTCCGGCCTCCTGCGACGGTGGAAATAGGTTGGTACAAGGCCAAAGTGTCCGAATACTTCCCTAATCCGATGCGCTGTCGGAACTGCCAAATTCTAGGCCATACTACAAAAAAATGCACTAACCCCACTCCAGTATGCAACATATGCAACTTGCCCCTACATGCAGATTCTGCTTGTACTAGACGAATGTGTGCAAATTGCCTCGCCCCCCATCCATCCGATTCTAAAGATTGCCCCAAATATATCCAAATGAAGGAAATATTAAAAATTAAAGCAAAGAAAAAGTATACCATGGCTGAAGCCAAGCGTTTTTACAACGAACAAAACCCCATACAATCAAACTTCAATCAAACTTCCTTTGCAAAAGTAGCTTACGCTAATTTAACTAAATCACCACCCACAAGCAAAAACCTTCTCCAACCTTCTCAAAGCAATATCACAATGGTTACTCCCACCCCGTCAATCTCCAACAACATCAACAATAAAACCCCCTCACAACCAGAATCTGAATCAATTCCACCAATAACACATTCTGCATCCAGCACATCCAATAATGTAAACTATACACATTTAAATTCAAATAAACATCACTCTCAACCAAAAAAATCTCCCCTCAAGTAACATACAAATCACCAATCTAAACTACCAAAGCCCACATGTCAATACACAAACAAATATGCCAATAAACTCTAAAAATTCTAAAACCATCTCAACCTTCTCACCTATTTCGCAAACTACACACAATCTTCTTCAAACTCACGACTATTATATACCCAACATGGATAATGATGATGATGAAACTATATAACACACACAAAATTGTACCTCCAACCCTTACTCTGCTGGCTTGAGGTTGAATCACTCTGGCTCCTCAAGGAGCCTCGGTGCTTCAACTTCCAGACAGCAGAGTCACGCAACCTACCACCCTCAAATAACAAACAATAAATCTTCAGAAATTCCAAACTTTTTTAAAGTTCTCCAGTAGAATATGCAAGGATATATTAATAACTTCGACGAGCTTAATTTGCTAATAAAAGAAAGATCGCCATGTGCTTTATATCTCCAAGAGACACATTGTGCGTTTCAATCTACCCCAATTATTCCGAAATCTTATTCTGGCTATTTTTGCAATTCTCCCCAAAACTTAACCGGTAAGCAAGGCATAGGTCTCCTTATTAAAAATAACATACCCCATGTTCAAATAAATATCAATTCAACCATCTTAACACTTGCGTTACAAGTAAATTTAGCAATTAAATTCACTATCATCTCTATTAACATTTTGCCCAAACAAACATTTTCCCGATCTGACCTTGAAAACATCATAAATCAAATACATACACCTATATTATTGTGTGGCGATGTTAACTCGTGGAGCGTCCTATGGGGCTCTCCCACTTCTAACCACCGTGGAACTATAATCGAAGAATTCTTACTGAATTCCGACTTGATGCTTTTAAACGACGGCTCCCCAACACATTTCTTAACACACAACACCTTCACCCATATTGATATATCATGCTGTTCACCCACCCTTTATCCCCTTACCTCCTGGAATATATTAGACGACCTTCATAATAGTGATCACTATCCTATTATAATACAGATACAAATTAGCCCACACAAGCACAAAATTTCTCCTAGCCCAAAATTTAAAACCGACTTAGCTGATTGGGACCGGTACCAAATCACAACGAACAAATACTTAAATGATAAAACTCCATCTTCCAACACAAACAAAGAAGCAGCCATTCTACTAAAATCAATTCGGCACGCAGCCAACATTTCAATTCCTCAAAGCTCTCCCACCTCCAGTACCAGAACAGTTCCCTGGTGGAACCCTGTTCTCAAGAAGCTGAGAGATGAAAAAATGAGACTCTGGGGACATTTTAAAAAGCACCCTATGCTCTCTAACCTTTTAGCTTGCAAAAAATCAAATGCTCTTTTTAGGAGAGAAATGAAAATAAGCAAAGCCAAATCTCTAGCCGAATTTACCTCAACGATCAATCCTAACTCCCCCACCGCTAAAATCTGGCATAATATCCGCTGCGTCACTAGTAACTATGTTCCTCGCTCAATAAAATGTGTAGTAACACATTTCATGAAAGCTTTCGATAGGATAGGGATTCATTTAATTTTAAACAAACTCGTCAATTGGGGCATTGACCCCAATATATATGAATTTATCAAATCGTTTCTGTCGAACAGGAAAATATCTGTTAAAATTAATAATTCTTTTTCTTCTACCCATCCACTTGACAATGGCATACCACAAGGATCACCTTTGTCGGTAGTGCTATTTCTAATTGCTTTTAACGACATCAGTGGTATTATTGATAAATATAATCGTCTAGACCATTGCATTTACGCTGATAACGTTTACATCATATGTAAATTCAATGATTAAGAATACACAAAAAATACGTTTTTAAAAGTTATAAAAGATATTATTGATTGGTGTAATAACTCTGGAGCTAATCTTTCTCTCAACAAATGTAAACTTTTACACATATGCCGTAAATTATCATGTCCTAAACTCGAGTTAGCTATAAACAATGTTAATATAGAAAACGTAGAAAACTTAGATATTTTAGACTTAAAGTTTAATTGTAAATTCAATTGGAAACAGCACTGTATAAAACTTAAAAAGAGCCTAGCCGCAAGAAGTAATATTATAAGCTACTTATCTAATAAAAAACTTAATGTTCATGTTAACACCTTATGTAACATAAGTAAATCTCTTGTATTATATAAGATAGATTATGGTCTTTTTATTTATGGGAAATGCCCTAGGACTACTTTGAATCTTCTCAAGTCTCCATATCACCAGTCGGCAAGAAGAAGTATCAACGCCTACCGCACGACCAGAATTGACAACATCATGGCGGAAGTTGGCCTTCCCACTTTGGAACAGCGGCAATCCGAAAGTATTTTGAAAATCATCACAAAACTTATCTTTTCCAATGACTCCATCATTGATAAAGATATCGACCTAACTAGCAAGTCAAAAATGAATAAGCGTCTTCCATCCACAATCAACAAGGCTTTATTAAAAGCCAAAGAAATGGACTTACCCTTCAAACGTGTTAAAGATCACTCCCCAACTCTCCCTCCTTGGAACATAAGCAGAAAATCATTTGTACTTAACCTTACAGTGTACAATAAAGACAACACGCCCAGAAGAGCCTACTACTTTACTTTTGTAGAAATAATGGAAACTTTTAAACTTGAAGGTTGGACTCCTTTGTTTACAGATGGTTCAAAATCCGCTTATAACACTTCCTTTGCTGTAACCGAAGAAAATGGCACCTTGCTTAAAGCTGGAATATTATGGGAATTCTCATCAGTTTTTACTGCTGAAGCGCTAGCCATCCTGATAGCTGCTAAAATGTCTCCGCATTTGACCTCTAAATTACTGATTTGCACCGACAACCTTTCAGTTCTCCGAGCCGTCTCCAACTCAAACCACAATAGCAGGCTAATTAACAAAATACGTGACCTTCTTATAAAAAACCCCAACAAACTTAAACTTATGTGGGTGCCAAACCACATTGGTATATCTGGCAACGAATATGCCGATAAAGCCGCAGTCTTGTAATAAATTACCTGTTTTCACGTTTGACATATTTTCGAGGAAGGACCTGCAAAGACACATTGACGAAATCATCAAGAAGAACAAAATTCTAAGATGGAGCGACTACCAAAACTATTATTCAAAAATTAACACCGATCTACGCACTCCTATCTACCCACCGTGTATATCCAGAGCTGCGGTATCAAATTTCATCCTACTTCGTCTGGGGCATACTTCCTTAACCCACCAACACATTTTAAGGAAAGAGAATCCACCACTGTGTCCAATCTGTAACAGTGCGGTGACCATTTCACACTTAATTGGCCTCTCTACATGCAGTATCTCCAAAAAAATCAATACCATCTTGCCTTCAAATCAAAATATTTTTTCATTTTTAAACACTCTCAATATCGAAAATATTTTAAAAATCCAAAAATATCTTACAATTAACAAATTAGCTATCTAAGCCAATATATTTATACTTTGAGTGGAAAGCTTTTGCAGCTAGTGCTCTTTAATATTTAGCAAATAATCTTTGCATTTTTATGTTAATAAATTATAATAATAATAATAATAATATTTTTTGCATTAGCAAAGTGGATGAGGGCGAGGGTGCCCTAGTGGTGCCTTTGACTGCCTTATAGGCTGTACCCCAGGGATTTACATCTGCTTGCTGACAGAGTCCTTTAAAGTTGTCACTTTCGCTTGTCCGGATTGCTAATTTTAGGTCTCTACGCCTATCTTTGTATTGCACCTGTAGGTTCTGGTGGGAGGGCAAACCTCTGGATCGCTGGAACATTCTTCTCGCTTTATGGCACTTGCTGCGTAGCTCTGCTATCTCTTGGTTCCACCAATATACTGGTGGCCGGCGATTTGTTGACGTTTTCCTGATCATAGATGGATCGCATGCTCTCATTACTTGTTTCGTAATCTCAGCAGCCTTAGCATTTGCTGTTCCTGGCCTAATTGTAGATTCTCTAAAGGTGAATCAGTGGTCCATGCGTTGAAATCCCCAGCCATGATTATTGGGCTACGGCCTCTAGCATCATCCTCGCCTGATTGGGGATGCGTAACAACTATAGATGTGTACACACTTGACCTTGGCTCGAACGAATCCAGATAGTCTCCGCAGGTCCAAATAGCAGCTCTTTTTGAGTAATCAGCTATCCAGACTTTTTCGTCGAGATTCTTGTACTGTTCGGATAATAAATGTAGCAACATATATTTTTGACTAGCGAATGGCTTGTGTAGGAGGTCCTGCCGCTTTGCAGGGATTTAAATTTAAATGCAGCACTTTCATATTCTTCTTGCGGTTTTTTTTAGCTTCCTGGTATACAGGACATACTGCGCTTCCGCGTGTTTGAAGTTGGTGCTCCCCTTTTCTTCGCAGAGCATGCACCTTGCATCATTGGTGCAGGTCTTAGAAATGGCCTTTCTGTCCACACTTGACGCAATCCTCACTTCTGTCCACCGTATTTGAATACGTCTTTTCTAGATGCCCGAAGTTGAGCCACCTAAAGCATCGCACCGGTACCACTTTCTCCCGTATTCTGCATACCGTCCATTAGATTTTAACTCTCCCAACCTCCAGAACTTTTTTGGCAGCGTTTATCGGGAGGCTGATGACTGCAGTTTGTGTTCCTGCATAGAGTTTCCTCATGGATTTGATGGATGAGGCCTGCATACCTCGTACTTCCTCGAATTGCTCGGACAGGGCTTGACAGATCTCTTCTTTGGTAGTGACATCGTCTAGGTCTTTGTACTCAATCAGCACCTCGTGCGTTAGGGTCCTTACTTCCGCCATTTCCCCGAGAACAGACCCTACTTTGCTTTGGTGCTCAGAGGTTTTTCCATCTGCTGCTTTCTTGAGCTTAAGCAGTAACCCTCCCCTGGCCGTCTTTCTTATGCGAATTACGTCCGACCCCAGGCCATTTAACTCAGGGTTGGTCTTTACTTTTCGGAGTATATCGCAATATGATATTTCTCCAGTTTATTTAATCACCAATGCGTCCGGCTTAACATGTATCTTGCCTGGACCTTTATTTACCACTCTTTTCCACTCGGCTTTGTTGTGGTCCTGATTTACGGTTTTTCGCTTGCATTTTTGCCTCGCGGTTTTACCGTCTTTCCTCTTTTTTTTTTTGAGGGCTTTTTCTTTCCTCTTACTTTGGCACTTCGTTTTGTTGCACTGACGTTGCTGTTTTTTTCGTGACTATCTCAGCGTATGTCAATGTCGAGGGTTCTTCATTGCTCGGAGATCTAGTCCGTTTCCGTTTAGGTTCTGGTAGTTGCTTCAACGGATGAGAAGGCGCCGACTTGCTCATTTCGGATGACTCAATGGTTTGGGTAGCTTTAGACGTTCTATTCTTTACCACGTTGTCTTTCTCGGAATTTGCTATACAGTTGTAGTGTCTACGTATAGCACTAGTCAGCTTGCTGATTTCGTGGTGCACGTTTGTTTTCCCTTTGATGAATTCTATCAACGTATTGATGTTCTTTCCCAGGGATTGCATGGCTTCACGTTTTTCTTTTTCTTTGCTGTTTTCTCTTCGCCTTTCTTCCTTGTTGGTTTCAGGCGTCAAGCTAGCAGTTGGTGTTTCTGTGAGGTGGAAGTCCGGCTGCTTTTGTGGGGATGTCCGCTCCGTTTCTGGTGCAGACGGCGTCCCTACGTCCTTACTATCAATCGCCTCTTCCATTATTTTTAGCGGCCGTGATCCAGCAGTACAGAACTTCTCCTAAATGGATTTTCCTCTGTACTTTCGATTCCTGAGTTTGGTACTATATTTTTTTGTTCTTTTTTTTTCTGTTCTATTTATGTTTGTTTTGTTTTATTTTTGATTCATTTTAATTGGATCCCACGAGTATGGGGGAAAGGAAGGTCCACCACATCAGAGACCCCTGTAATGTGGTAAGGCGCCAGGTATCTGGAGGGCTCCGTTAGCGATGCTGTATGGATTTTTTGTCCCCAGCACCATTCAGACCTCGGCACGGGTCGCATAACACCTTGCTTTAGAGACAGGACGCTTAGTTACGGGCGGCATCTACTCGCCCTGTCACAAAAATTTCAGTGGGCTTATGTGTTTTTTCCGTCACACCCTTAATTTTTGCCGCTCTTGGTCGGGGACTGCTTATTGGTTATTCGCAGCTAACCTATACAGTAACTCACATATTCGATCGAATGAGTCTCAATTTTTCAATGTTTGTCATATTACAATGAAGACTATTCACAAGTACTTTTATAATATTTATTTTCTATTAATTCATAAATAAAGTAATAACACAAGGTAAGTTCAGATGTTAATTAAATAAATAAACGAAAAAAATAGGCAAAATGAAAAAAATCCGAATTCGATCAGTTTTGTGAGTTTAGACAATATCATGATATTGACTTAAATTAATATTTTGTGTGGCCTCCTTTCGCGGCTAAAACAGCTTTTATTCTGCTTGGCATACTATGAATTAGTTTTTGGCATTCTTCATTGCTAATATTTTGCCACTCAGTCTCGACTCTATGCCATACTTCATCCATAGATCTGGCGGAATGATCCCAAGATGAAACCTTGCGTTTAAGGATCCCCCAAAGGTGTTCAATGGGGTTCAGATCCGGGGATTGAGGTGGCCAGTCTAAAACATGTATCCCTTTGTCTTGAAACCAATCGCGAGTGATTCTCGCTGTATGTTTCGGATCATTGTCTTGTTGAAAGACAATGTCCGAAAGGTGTTTCCCTCATTTTCTGAGCAATAACACAAGGCTATCATTCAATATCTGATCGTAGGATTGTGCTGTCATTCGACCCTCTATTTTAGTGCATACCCCAACCCCAGAAGAGTGCATGCATCCCCAAATCATAACATTACCGCCCCCGAACTTTAACGTTTCTTTTACCAAACGTTTTGATAGAGGCTCCTTTGGCTTTTTCCAAACCCATTCTCTGCCGTCCGAACCCAGACGATTGATTTTGGTCTAGTCTGACCATACTACATTTTCCCAGTCGTTAATGGTGTAGCTTTTGTATTTTTTTGCAAACTGTAAGCGCAGTTTTCTATGGCGAACCGTCAGTAAAGGCTTTCTAATCTTTACTCTTCCTTTCATCTCTCTCCTCTCTCCACTCTCCTTACAGTTTCCGGGTTAACATCAATTCCATGAGTCGCTGCTATGTTTTTTTTTTATTTGTACAGTGTTGTCAAATGTTCCAGTGATAACAGATATGACAATATTCCGTTTCATAACTGGATTTAACTTGGGTTTTCTTCCAGAGTTTCGACTTTTTGCTGTAATATGATACATTTTTCTGTACTTGCTGATAGTACTTAAGTAACAGTTTAGCTTTATGGAGATTTCTCGATGTGTGTTGTGTTCCTCCAATTGCTTTTTTATGTTTTCTTTTAGAATCGGACTGATTTCCTTCATTTTTTTTACTTTTTATGGATTGTAGTAAAATTACCGAAAAAGAACAGAAAAGGTCGAAAAATCATAAGTCACAGAACGGAAATGGGACCCTTTATTTACCTACGTTTACAATTATTTGCGTTTTTCACGAAAAATTTATAAATTATAAGTTTACACTGTATTACTTCCTTGCAACAAAGAACTCACAAAACTGATCGAATGCCCTCACACTTCATTAAACTAATTTTTTGTAACGGTATTTTGGATAAGCGGAAATTCTCTTCGGTAAAGTATTCAGCTTGAATAGTTAAATTTAATATTGATAATCAGCTGTTTCTCTGGTATTTGTTCGGGGATTTGGGCTAAAAATTAATATTTCTAGGTTATAAGACAAATGCAAAATAATAGCGTACCAAATTTTGGAATTTTCACGTCCACTTTTATAAAATTAATTTTTCAAAATTCAATACATTGCAAAACCTTTTCCCCACGTACATATGTACATATAGCCCCTATCTTATAGTTTAAGACCAGATTGATATTCTTCTTCTTCTTATAATTCCACTCCGTCCGGAAATCACTTGTTTGCTTGTCACTCCTTTGAAAATTTCTGCTGTCGAAAGATTGAGCCATTTTCTCAAGTTTGATAACCAAGTTGTGATTCTGTCTACCCATGAAATACGTAGAATTCTTCTATTTACCCACATCTCGAAAGCTTCTATTCTTTTCTCTGTTTCTCTTTTTAGTGTCCACGTGTCTGCTCCATAAAGTAGAACCGACCAGACATAACATTTTGCAAATCTCAGTTTAAGGCCTAGATTGATCTCTCTGCCCGTGAACGCTTTCCTTATTTCGCAGAATGCAGATCTCGCTTGCTCGATCCTACATTTAATCTCTTTGGAGGGGTTTGCACTGCAGTTGATTATTGTTCCTTAGTTTTTAATGGTGTCCTCTTTTTCCACAGCTATGTTGTTTATTCTCAATTCGTAATTTTGCGTTTCTCGGGTTTTATTAAATAATATAAATTTGGTTTTGCTTGCATTAATTTTTAAGCCGTATTTGTTACTTTCCTTATTGTGTTTGTTCATAATAATGTTCAGTTCATTTATATTATTTGCCATTATTACTGCGTCATCTGCGTATCTTATGTTGTTGATTGCAAATCCATTGATTTTTACTCCTATGTCTGGATGCATTGACACATTATTCACAATTTACTCTGAATACATCTGAATCTGTATTTCTTCCGATTCTTCACCCTCTGTAGCTACTTTTGCTGTCTGATTCCAGTAGAGGTTCTCAGTAATATTGGCATCATTCCTGTCTATATTTTTGCTCCTTAGTATTTTCATCATTTTATTATGTTGTACTTTGTCGAAAGCTTTTTCGTAGTCGCCAAAAGAAACAAACACAGATTTGTTCATTTCCAGACTTCGCTGAATCAGCGTATTAAACGGAAATAAAGCTTCTCTCGCTCCAAAGCCATTTCTATAACCGAACTGTGATTTGTAGGAAGATTTTCAGTCTATGGCTCATCAAACTTATTGTCCTGTAATCTGAACAGTTTGTTGGTTTACTTTTTTTGGAAGAGTAACAAAAGTTGACTTCAGCCATCCATTCGGAATTTTCCCGTGCTTGTATATAGTGTTGAAAAGCCTCACTAAAATCTGTATGTTGTCTTCATCGAAAAGTTTAAGTATCTCATTTGGAATTCTGTCTGGCCCTGTCGCTTTTCGGTTTTTTGCTTCTTTTAGCGCTTTTTCGACTTCTTCTTTCATTATAATGGGACTTCCGGGTCCATTGTAGGGTTCTAGATGAGTATTCTCGTCCCAGAAGAGCTCTTCAATGTATGTCTTCCATTGTACCAATTTTCCCTTCGTATTCATATTAGATGCTTTTTTCCGTTCTACACCAGATATTTCCTTCACTTCGCATTGTTCTTGCAGATAGCGATTCTTTACTTCTCTAATTTTGTTTTTGATTTCTCTATTAATTTCCTTGTATCTGCTTTGGTTTCTCTTATTTTCTCTTCTTCGTTCTATTAGGTGCAAAATTTCGTTTGTCATTCACTCTTTTTTCGCCTGTCGGTCTCCTCTTTTTATATGTTTTTTGCTGTTTCGGTCATAATTCGTTTTACCTCTTGCCATGTTGAATTTATATTGGTTTCAGTTATCTGAACTGTGTTTAGGTGAACGAGATTTTCGTTCAACTCTCTCTTGAGGTAATTCCGTATTTCTTGATCTTTAAGTACTTTAATTCTTAGTTTATCTTGTATAAAACTTTTTTGAACTATTTTCATTTTTCTGTTAATTTTCGCTACGACTTGTCTGACCCTACGTCAGCTCCTGGGTATTTTTTTTTGTTGCTTTTACTATATTTCTAAATCTTTTGTTAACTATTACATATATAGTCAATTTGATTTCTGACTTTCGATTCAGGATGGTGTCTTGGTGACGTCCATGTGTATAATCTTCTTGGCGGAAGTTTTAACCAGGTATTCATTAAGTTCATGTAATTGGCAGAATTCGATTAGTCGTTGGCCTATTTCGTTTTTTACGCCAAGCCCATGATCTCCTACTGCATCTTCAATCCTTCCCTTTCCCACTTTAGCATTTAGGTCACCCAGTATAAATGTAATATCTTTTTTCTTCGTTAAATTCATTGCCTGGTCTAAATGCTTATAAAATTCTTCGGTGACTAGATCGTCGCAATCACTTGTTGGTGCGTACACTTGTATGACATTCACTATATTATTTTCAGCTTTTCATTGTATAGGCATCACTCTTTCTGATAAATTTACAACACCCATTACTGATCGTTTCATCTTTTCTGAGATGAGCAAGCCAACACCATATCTATTCCGTTTCGAGTCTGTGCATGAGTAGTATTTGTAACCGTCTTTCAAAATCATACCACTTTTCACTGTACGTCTACAACATCCATAATGTCTATTTTCAATCTTTTTGTTTCTTTTATAGTATTATCTAATTTGCCTGCCTGAAATAGGCTTCGAACATTTAATGTTCCGATTTTAAAATACCCACCGGGGAATCTTAGCACCCTCTGACCATTTAAGGTCTGCCGGGGACTAAGTGCCATTTGTAATGATTGATTTTGCATAATGATTTTATTAGGAAATGATTTAATTTTATTATATAAGAGAGGTGGTTTCCCGTTGCCTTCCTCTCGTTCTTAAATTTGCTGAATCGTATTACTTCTTATTCAATTTATGAATTCAGTTTTGTTTTTAATATTTCAAACTAAAATATAATCCTTAACATATATTCTTTAACCTTTGTACTTGCTTTGTCGTATACCGTGATATCCTCCGTGTGAAATGTAGATTAGTTCATGAACCCCGTTTCTGGTGGGTCTTGAGAATTTTTCCGACTATTTTCTACTATCCGTCCTGGACTGTTTAGACGTTTATGCTTTTTGTTGTTAATTAATTGTTCAGGGAAGTTAATTTTTGTTTTTCTGCCATCCTGTTGTCTTCCTACTGGAGATCGAAACCGTTTCTGTGTCTCGAGTGCCTCATTATCCTTATGTGTTACTTCTTCTATCTTATTAGGGTCCTTCCCTTGAACAAAAATTCTATTTCTTCTGAACTCTACATTCATTCCTTTATTTCGTAGGTCCTGCGCGATACATAAAATTTCTTTTCTTTTCATCGTTTCTATGTATCATTTTTTATCTAAAGACTAGTACCTTTGAGTTTGGATTTTGCAACCATGATATCTGTTTTTACTTGCACCTATACCTATAGGGCAAGTATTGCTTTCGTGAAAAAAATCGAACTTGAGATTTTAATCAAACCTGACATTACTATGATGGAGAAGTCCAAAAAAGTAGGTCCGGCAATTCCGTCTGTCTGTATATGCGACTGCAGCCTAAACGGCTGGACGGATTTGCAATATTCCCTAGAGGCGAATTTTGAATTTTCATTCTAACCTCAAAATTAAGGGTAAATTTCAGTTAAAATGGATTTTCTCGAAAACGGCTCTAACGATTTTGTTAAAATTTGATGTGTGGGTTAGTTTGGGCATATGCTAAGAGGTGACACCACATTTTTTACGAAAAATTCGAGTAACGGTAATATTGAAAATCAGCTGTTTCTCGGGTATTTGTTCGGCGATTGGGCTAAAAATTAATATTTCTAGTTTATAAGACAAGTGCAAAATAATGGCGTACCAAATTTTGGAATTGCCACGCCCACTTTTATAAAACTTTTTTTTTCAAAATGTTTACTAGAAATTGAGAAAAAATTATTTAAGCAAAGTAATAGGCCTTAAAATTTTCTATAATTCACTCAAACACCTTATCTGACTACGCCCACTTTTTAAAGGTGTTTTTCTAAAAACAAAACATTGAGTGAACTCCTACAATGTTATGACTATTATTCCATCGAAACGCGGAATGCCACACCTACTTTACTGGGAAGAGCAAGACTTGGTCTTTAATCCTGATAAAATTATACACTTATAGCATTACGGTGCAAGTACGTACGACCCAGTCGTGCACTTTATTTTAATAGCATTTGTTGTCGAAACTGAAAGTATGAATATAGCCATTTTTATCATTAGTTAAAAGATAGAGAGAGAGAGAGAGAGAGAGAGAGAATATGGTGAGATTTTTAGGGACTTGCTTTGGGTTTTCGCTTGTTCACTGGAGTCCAAACGGAATGAATTTTTGGTTAATACCAATGAAAAAAATGGGATAATTGAAGGAGTGGTTGCAGTGCTTTACCAGAATTGATGATGTATATATTTTCTCAAAGGTATTACGCTAAAAAGCAATTTACATATAAAGACAAAAGCTATAATTAGAAATATGCATCTAAGTTAAGTACCATATTTAATTAACTAGGATACGGTCGAATTTCCGCCACTGACTAGTGAAGGCTATTTTATAAATTCCTATAAGATGATAAGTGGTGTTTTCGACCAAAACTGTCCAAAAGAGGTATTTTACTTTTAGCCAACTTAACATAAACTCAATTTTTTCGAAAAGGCCCCTATCGTTGTTGTTTAATTTCTATGAGTTTTATTAAACCCTGTGGATGACAAATTATGTTTTTGGCCAAACTGCTTAGAACGCTGCTTTGGTTATATCCAAATTTCATTTGGTTTTTTTAACCTCAAATGCAAGTTTGTACAATCCAGTCGTGTATTTTTTTTTATATTTCCGTTGGTGGAAAACAATATACATAAGTATAGTAATAGTGTAGGGATGTATGCATAGCTTTCATTGATTGTTTCAGAACGAGGTTTAATTGTGTGTGTTATTTTTATTTTGTCTCACAGCAGAACATATAAAATTTATTTTTTATAAACAATTTCATATTTTGCCAATCTAGTTCGACCGCTAAACAACTGTAGAATGCTACAGGACTAACGTTTTGTTAGTGTCACGTATTTTCAGGTATCTAAACCGGTTTGAAATGTATTAAGAAACGTTAACTCTTTTTGATTTTTACTTATTATACTTTTTAAAAACTGTAGTTGATTTGATGAAAAAGTTAGATATACATACAGCCTTGGCCAAATGTATTAGGCACCCCCTTCTTTTTTTAATGGCTGCCAAATCCTTTTCCGGAGGTAATTTCTTTAAATTGTATAAATTATGGCATGACTATATGAGGTTGTAAACGACTTTTAAATTTTAAGAAAGGTCATCAATGCACAGTTATGATGCAATAGAGGGTTTATGCATTTTTTTCCGTGCAGAATCAGTGTGCAATTATTGCTTGAAATCGACAGACGCGTGATCAATTTCCATTTTATTGTTCATAATTGTGAATTATATTCATTTTTCTTTTAAAATACCAAAAAAAAAATGAACTTAGTCTGGCAAAGCGTATAAAAATTTGCTTTTATTTGAAGAAGGCAAAATTCAAACCCAAATAGGGAAAGAAGTGAAGTGTTCACGTTGTGCAGTGCAAAATGCAGTTAAGCGGTGCAACGAGACTGGTTCGCATGTAAGTCGCGAAAAATCCGGAAAAAAAAAGATTTCCACGCCTTTGGAGGACCGACTTTTAATACGATTCTCGCTCAAAAATCGAAAGAAAACCTCATCTAAGCATGATTCTGAGTTGTCGAAGGATCGGGGAAAAAAAATTTCTTTAAGAACCGTTAAAAGAAGACTTGGGGAAGCTGGACTTAAGGGATGCAAAGCAAAGAAGAAGCCTTGGTTTCTGAAAAAAAATGGAATGGGCGAAAAAACATGTGCATTTCACTGAAGAAGATTGGTCTAAAATATTATGGTCAGATGAGTCTAACTTTGAGATACGCCTAATTTATGGAGCACTTTTAACTTAAACATAAAAAAATGTAAATTATTTTGATGTTCTCTAGACGGTGGAGGCAGTATTATGATCTGGGGATGCATGGCTGCCAGCGGTGTGGGTGAAATGCATGTGTGTGATGGTCGGATGGAATCCTCAAACTACATAAATGTGTTGAAAAATGTACTTCAACTTTCCTTTTCCAACATTTTCGGAGACACCAACATGGAAAATGTCAAATTCCAGCAAGACAATGCACCATGCCACAAATCAGCCCTAACTATCAGGTGGTTTGAAGAGAACAACATAAACCTCCTCGAGTGGCCTGCGCAGTCCCCAGATCTCAACCCCATAGAATATCTATGGAGTATTCTAAAGCGTAAGATCAAGGAGCACTCGATTACTTCGAAAGAAACACAAAAAAATGTGTTGCATCAAGAGTGGGGTAATATTACTTCGGAAGAGTGTCGGAAGCTAGTCAGCACTATGCTCAAAAAAATCGCTGCAGTAAAAAAGGCCAAAGGGGGTCCAACTAAATATTAATAATAATCAATAAAATCAATTATTTATCATATCTGCATCCTTTTATTTCATTTAAACATTTGTGTTTTGTAGTTACAGAGAATTTTAGGGGGCGCCTAATACTTTTGGCCAAGGCTGTATATTATATATGTATTTACATACTATTTACAACCAGAATAGTTGGCACCAAATATCAGTGCGTTCATATTGTTCTGAATAGCTTCCAAGAAAATGAAATAATTTGTTCGAGTCTAATTTCACACCCTCCGTGAGAATAATGTTTTTTAAACTTTTTAAACCTACATATTTATACTGGGTAACAACATAATTATGTACCTTGATATTTTTCTGGTATGCGTTTTTCCATTACACGAGACATGCGCGGATTTACTAACTCTGGTACAAGTCAGTCTTCGTACAATAGTGTTAGTTTGTGTATCATTTACCATACCTATTCCTATAGGGCAAGTATTGCTTTCGTGAAAAAAAATCGAACTCGACATTTTAATCAAACTTGACATTACCATGATGGAGAAGTAAAAAAAAGTGGGTCTGGCAATTCTGTACGTCTTTTTTGGTTGGGCCAAAGGATGTGTAATCTTCATAGATATCGGTAACCCGCGCTACCGGTATGCACGATTCGCAGACCTGACTAGGACCAGGAATACGCCTACGTGCTAAACCACACCCTGCACAACAACTCTCCGCGAGGAACTGCCGTTAGGTACTACTTCGCGGGACTAGTTTGCCTCTTGGGCAATTTTCTCCTATACGCCATTATGTGTTATTAGACGTTTGGAGCTCGGATGATTGAATTATTCGCGTTACGTTGGCGCTCTAGGCGCCTAAGATCGTTACTTACTACGTTCCAGTTTTCATCACTCTGGAGCATGTAATTTACGACATTCTCGGAAGTGGCCCACTCTCCAAACTGTTCCCGAAGGACGAACCTCTCTTTTGTATATCGTGGGCAATGAAAAAACACGTGTTCCACGTTTTCGGAAACATGTTCACAATGTGGACAGTTTGGGACAATTTCGTGTTTTCGTTTGAAGAGATATTCTCTGAAACATCTGTCCCGTCAGAAACTGAGTAAGATAAAAGTTTGTTTCACCGTGATCTCGTTTTATCCATATATCAATTTCTGGTATAAGACGATGCGTCCATCTTCCTTTTAACAATTCGTTCATCTGATGTTGCCAGGTTGCGATACTGCGATTCCTTTCGTATTTTCTTTTCTTCGTCGTTTATCCGACCATTACGAACTCGCTCATCTCGAAGTTAGTCGATGGGTAGCATTGAAGAACCGACGAGAATAGCATCGTAAGAAACCATGCGAAATCCACTTGCGACGCTAAGTGCGCTGAGACGGTGGACGGATTTAACTCCATGCACATAAGTATTAACTTTTGCGGCACTTGCCCATATTTCTGCTGCGTACATATTTATGGAACTGCCAGCTCTTGCAATAAGAAGTCTTTTATTTTGTTTAGGGCCTCCTATATTGCTCATACGCCTTGAGAGTGCACTGACAGCTTTCTACGATTTTTCGCATGCATATTCAAGGTGGTGTTTGAAATTTAGATGCGCGTCGATCACTCCAAGGTACTTAATAAAAGGTTTGTGAGATTACTTCGTGCTGCCCGGCCTTAAGCGATATTGTTTTACGAACTTTCCTACTTGAAATAAGCACCGCTTCAGTTTTATGATCGGCAAGTTGCAGACCGGCGTCAGCTAGCCAACGACGTACCATTTCAATTGTCTCGTTACAGTGGAGTACAACTTCTTCAATGGTTTTTGCTACGACCACCACGGCAATGTCATCCGCAAAGCCGATTATCGACGCTACTCTGGGAATCGGTACGCGTAGAATTTCATCGCACATAGTGTTCCACAACAGGGGACCTAGGACCGAGCCTTGTGGGACGTCACCAGTTACTATGTAGGTTTTAATTCCCTCGTCGGAGTCATAGAGGAGGAGTAAAGTAGCTCCTTATTATTAACATTTGCGAGATAGTCCGGTATCTCGATCCGATAGAGACTTCTCATAATGTGTTCCCAGTTCTCGGAGTTAAGCGCTTTTTTCACATCGTTATAATAGCGCAGTATTTTTTAGTACAACATTTCCAGCGTCTGCCTTCTACAGAGGTTCGGGCTTTCGATATTACCGCGTTTATTGCATCTACCGTGGAGGGTGACTTACGAAAACCGTATTGGTGCTCTGATAGAACTCCTGCTGTTTCAATAGCTGGCAAAAGCTTATTGTAGATTATTCGCTCAAGGACTTTTCAGACAGTGTCGAGCAAACAAAGAGGACGATAAGACGATGGTTCGTTCGGGTTCCCTTTTCCTTTCGGGAGAAAAACTCGTCTTTGACGCTTCCACGGCTAGCGGAAAACTCCTTTCTGAAGACAAGCGTTAAACATTTCAGCAAATAAGTCGGGTCGAGTTTTAATAAATACTTTTAGGGCTTTATTTGGGATTCCATCCAGACCCGGGGCCTTTCTATCGTTTACTTTCTTACATGCTTCGAATAATTCTGCACGTGTTATTTTAGGTATGGACGCACTATCGTTAACGTTTTGCCTACTTTGTTGACGAGGAAATAGGGTTTCCACGTTGGCGACTGCAAACGGGGGCCTTTTAGTCTCATTGATATAATTTTGTAGGCCTTTCCCCATACGTCATTATTAAGTTGTTTCCAGAGGTCCTTAAAGCAAAGACGGATTCGAGTCCGGAACCGCTGATAAATTCTGCTCGCTCGGTGACATACCGATCTTAGTTCCGCAATTTCTGGGGTCCACCAATATAATGGGGGTCGATGTTTTCCTGCACCCAGTTTGGACATCGATGCATTACACCCATATACTAATACCCGTGTTACCTGCGTTACGAAATCCTCTACAGTTCTGGCTTCAATTATCGCCTCACTAACGATAAAGCTTAAAAGTTATTTATCAAGAGAATTTGCGTTCCATTTGGTTCGTTTGAGTATTGTCCGATTACTGCGGATTGGTGGGCCAATGCCGGCGGTGAATAGGATTGCGTTGTGGTCACTATGTGTATAGTGACCGCTCACCGCTGCTTGCAAACGTGATGTCGACGATAGATCCCCATCTAGCTGTACTGAAGGTGTTTGTACTTCCGTTATTAGCTAGGACAATACCCAGACAAGTAAAGGCTTCAAGTAGAACAGTCCCTCTACGATTCGTATATTAACTGCCGCATTCTGTGGCCCAAGCATTGAAATCACTTATTTTAGCAGTTTGCATTCCGCCATAGGCCTTTCTAATGCTTTTGATTATAGAACTTTTGAACTCGAAACTGACTTGCTCTGTTTCTGAGCATTAGTTTTTATTGGTTGCTCCTCGGACCGGTTACCTATACCGTCTGTCTGTCTGTCTGTCGGTCTGTCTGTCTGTCTATATGGACGGCTGGACGGATTTGATTCAAACTTTATATATAGGGTCTGTGGGATAATCCCTAGAGGCAAGATTGGAATTTTCATTCTAACCTCAAAATTAAGGGTAATTTACTTAAGGCCGATTTCAGTTAAAATGGATTTTCTCGAAAACGGCTCTAATGATTTCGAAAAAATTTGATATGTGGGTTAGTTTGGGCGTTGTCACGTTTTTCACGAAAAATTCGAATAATGGTAATATTGAAAATCAGCTGTTTCTAAAAATGTCTATAATTTTCTATAATTCACTCAAACACCCTATCTAGCCACGCTTACTTTTTAAAGGATTTTTTTTTTTAAAACAAAGCATTGTGTAAACTCCTACAATGTTATGACTATAATTCCATCGAAACGCGGAATGTCACGCCTACTTTACTGGGAAGAGCAAGACTTCAATCCTGATAACACTCTACTCTTACAGCATTACGGTGCAAGTACGACCCAGTCGTGCACTATATTTTTAATAATGGTACTTTTTCCCAGAATTTTTTTGATACTTTCTTTTTTCTGGTGAAATTTTTTTTTCTCAAACCTTGTGAATGTGAAAAAGAGTCCAATACAATACATACATACATATTCTACGGTTTACTATACTGTACGCGTGATTGCGTAAATACATATGTATTTACTTATATTTGTTATCAATCTGGCCTCAAATTATAAAATAGAACCATATCTGTGGGGAAAAGGTTTTGTAATGCTATATAATTTAATTCGGTTCAGGTGAAAGAAGTACGGATGAAATTCATATTTGCGTATTAATAATATGATACGAAAAAGTGTTTTTGTTAAGTTGGCTGTAATTAAGTGCCATTTCAGGTAATTTTGACCAAAAACGTGGTTATAGGATTTTGTAAAAGTAGCCTTCATGAAAATAAAACAATAACGAGCGAAAAGTTTTCGAGAAAATCGTAGTTTTATGCAGTTGGGTATAAGGAAATTGCAAAACCCACTTTTTTTCGACTTCTCTATCATAGTAATGTCAAGTTTGATCAAAATCTCGAGTTTGAAATTTTTCACGAATACAATACTTGCCCTATACTATGTACATATGTACATGCATATATGTAAGTTCAAGTAAAAATGATAAAAAGAAACAAATGGTGCAAATGATAAAATGTGTTTTACCTGTCAACTGAAATGATTAATAGTTTATTGGTACAGGAAACTTTTCCCAGCTGCTGGAAGGGAACCATTATTGTTCCAATAAAAAAAATTTTAACAAAGTTGAGAATATTACCTGACCTATAAATATGATGAAATTAGAAAGTAAAGTCATTGAAAAAGTAGTACATATATTAGCTGTTGCAAAAGTATTTCGAGTCATTCAATCTATTATTATTATTATTATTATTCATTAAAACATAAATAAATTTACATCTTAATCCATAGGGTACAGCACTAGCTACCAGAGCTATCGGCTAGAGTTAAGGTACATGTTTGTTTAGTTAAATGTAATCTTCGAGTTTAAGGTTTAATAGTAGTTTGCAGACGTCATCTCCTTATGAGAGACAACCCTCCTACCTGCCATCTTTGTCCATCGGGCGCTGTCCTGTCAACCGAACATCTAATACTCGATTGCCCAGTAGTCAGTCAACACTGTAACAAATTATTTCACAAAGAACTCATAGACCTATTACTAACCCCCCCTTCCCATTCAATCTAATATCATGCTATCGTTCAGGATTTCGCAAAAACCATAATTGTGAATCGTTAATCAACCTAGTAGTGACACTTACTTACTTAGGTGGCGCTACAGTTCGGGGTGAGCTTGGATCTCAACCAACAAGCCTCTCCAGTTAGCTCGGTCCTTAGCTAATTGCCTCCAGTTGCGCCCCCTAAGTCGGTTAAAGTCCCCTTCTACTTGTGTGGGCCACCTAAGGTGAGGTCTTCCTTTACTGCGTTGTAATTCCGGGTTTGATGCGAAGACTCTGCGTGCCGGAGCATTGGTTCTACATGTCCTAATCATCTCAAATGACTGATTTGCTGTTTTTTGACTAGGTCGATGTCCCTGTTCCTCCAAAGCCCGTCAACGCAAACAAGACTGAACATTTTACGAAAAATCTTTTTCTCGTAGCGACTGAGCAGATGTATCTTTACCTGCTTCGGAGTCCATGGTTTAGAGCTTTAAAAGAGGACTGGGGTCCTCATCGGGATAGGCTTGTACTACTCAATTGCCTTCTCAGTCCAAAGACACAGCGGTTGGCAAGAATTATTCTTCGTTTTGTTTCTGCTATTACTCTCCTGGTCTTAAACATACTGATAAGGGGCAATCAGGTTGTTGACGAAGAGTTTCAGACGTTCACACAGGATGGCAGAAAAGATTCTATATGGGATGTTGAGGAGGCTGATACCTCTGTAATTGGCGCAGTTGAGGGGTTTTCCTTTCTGGATCGGGCAAACGGAACTGTGATACCATTCATCAGGCATACACTCATCTGACAAAATCTTAGAAATGAGATGGTGTATGCTCTCTACCAGGTCTTTTCCAGCTGATTTGAACAGTTCGGCTAGTAAGCCGTCAGGTCCAGCCTTTTTAGATTGCAGTTTGGATATTGCTATCCTCACTTAATTTTAGTCAGGTGGACGGAAATTTTGACTGTCATCGGTTGATTGGTTCATTCTGCCTGATATCGGGATGTTGGTCTTCGTCGCCGTTATACAGTCTGCAGAAGAAGTTTTTCCATATTCTCAGCACCGACTGTGACCCAAATACGAGGTTTCCTTCTTCGTCTCTACAGGTACGGGTCTTGTTGGCCTGACAGGTTCTTTTTAACTATTGGTAAAACTTCCTGGAGTATAATCTCTCAATAGGCTTGATCGCGCGCTTCTCATGTTCTTTCTTTTTTCTCCGGAGAAGCCGATGTTATTCCCGTCTCTTGCTCGTAGAGCTCGCGAGCAGCCCTCGTCCTTCTTTGCAGCACCGCTTTGTATGCCTCTTGTTTATCTGCATGTGCTTGCCCGCATTCCTCGTCAAACTAGGGTTTTCTTGTTGGTGATCGGTGGAAACCTAGCACATCAGTTGCGTCGCTTCTGATGTTATGTTGGCAGCGTTACCCCTGGTCGTCGGTACTTGATTTTAGCGGCGTAGGAGTGATTAGGAGATTTCGAGATAGGCGTTCGGCAAAGGTTCTGGCAGTCTCGTGCGATTGCAGTATCTTCTCACAGTAATTCTTCAGTGTTGTGGCGTTTTGGATATCCGCATTCGTACCATGACTGCAACAAGACAATGATCCTGGTCAATGTTAGCTGCTCGAGGACATCCAGAATACTGAACCATCCCTTGCGGCGATCGATCTTGTTGACCGTTTTATGATCAGTTAACAGAGTAAATTTAATCAAAAAGTTAGAACTGCATGGGATAAAAGGACCAGAACCAGAATGTTTTAAATCTTATCATGGTGCCAGACCACAAGTAACTAAAATAAACAACGTTGTTTCTTACTCCGTACTGGTACCATATGGTTTGCTATACATAAAGAGCATGGAGACTGTTGTATAGTTTTCATAGTTGGTGCTTTTCGTAGATGACGGGCTGCTGTTTATCTGTGCTGATTCTGATGAAGAATGCATTAATAAAATAAAACGAGATCTTCAAAACTTGCAGAGATGATTCAATATAAATGAATTAAAAGTTAATCTAAACAAATCAAATGCAATGGTTTTCAATGGTAGAACAGAAAGGAATGTACATACATATGTATAAATAATGAAATAAAATACATTAGGATTGTAATAGTTTCTGAGTACATTTTGAGTACTGCTCAAGTCAAAGAAATGAGAATTTTTTTAATGTGTAATCGGTTTACTTTAATCAGAGAGATGCAGTCGTTCACTGACCTTTATTGACGAAAGACGTGTTTCGACTTCTTTCTGTTAAATAGTGCGTGTATTCTTATACGAAAAAAGTTAGTGCGCTAATAAGAGCCGAGTTGGCAAAGTGGAAGTGGTAGTGGATTACCATCCGAACAGACGCTGGTTCAATTCCAGCCAAAGTACAAGTACTTTTTTTAATTAAAGCAAAGCACAGTACAGAGAGGCAACGGTCCGCGACCTTTCCCAGTAGCGGGAGATGCGGACAAACAAACATCAGCCGATCCAAATACGGCATCGACGTCAGGCTACTCAATGGCAGTGGCCAACGAAGGGACTACCAAGAGGAGGAGAAAGGTAAAGCCTATGACTAACTTAGTCAAGCGCCCCACTCGATCAACTTCGAAAGATAAGCTGTCTATCGAAGTATCGGGGGGGGCGAATTCAACAACAACACAAACACAGCTGGACACAACTGACGATGATGACACCTTCTCATACGTCTCGGACGGTGGAGAAGGAAGATATATGGGCGATAACAACGCCTTTGCCCGATTAGCCGCCTCTGAGTCAGAGGACGAGGAAGATGTTCTAGATAACCTCAACAGCAGCATCATAAAGCTGCAGCAAAAGGTGCTCCTAATAAGGGCGAAGCAAATGGCCAGAAGGGAGAAGGAGCGGAAGGCTGAACTCGAGCGCCAGCATCAACAACAACAAGGCGAAGAAGGGAATCAAAACAACCCACAAAAACAAAACCAAAAGCCACAACAGCAGCAGCAAAAACAAGCACAGCAGGCAAAGCAGCAGCAGCCGAAACAACACCAGCAGAACCAGCACCAGCCACAGCAGAAACAGCTGCAACAGCAACAAAAGGTACAGAAACCACAACAGCAGCAAACGAAACAACAGCAGCAGCAACCGAAACAACAGCAGCAGCAGCAGAAACAGCAGCAGCAGATACAACCGCAACAAGAGAAGACAACAAAACAGAGGGTGCCTCCAATAAACACCTACAAATTGGAACTGAAGGACACCATTGAGCTATGTAAGTCGGCCATAGGCAATAATTTTTACATTAATAGACTTAGTGTAGATAGGCATGCTATCCACTGCAATACAGTGGATAATTACCATATAATTAAAGATTTATTACGGGACTCGACGACGGAGTTCTTTTCCTTTACCCCGAAAGGGGAAAAGTTGCAAACGATGCTCCTTAAGGGACTAGAACCGTCTGCCGATCCGGAGGAGATCCTCAACCTACTCAAAAGAGTAAAGTGCGACGGCCTCGAATTTGTAGGGGTCAAGCCATTTATCACGGCAAAGGCGAAAAGGGAGAATCGGAAGTTACCGTTCTTCCTAGTTCAGATGTCACCCAATAGCAAACTTGATGGTCTAAGAGGCATTAAAGTCCTCGACTATCAAGTTGTGAGGTGGAAAAAAGTAAGAAGGAGCGAACGCATTTTGCAATGCATTCGCTGCCAGAGGTTCGGGCACGCCGCGTCGAACTGCGCCATGCAGCCCCGATGCGTAAAGTGCAGTAAAGACCACAAGGCAGAGGAATGCCCCTTAGGGAAGGATAGGACTGTAGACAAGGAGCAACTTTCGTGTGCTCTATGCGGGAACACGGGGCACACCGCTAATTATCGGGGTTGCCGGCTCGACAGCAGAAGATCGAGGTGAAACGTCCACCTGGTCCCGCTCTAATTTCACAAGCCGTCACACCCCAATTGACCTACGCCCAAATGGCGTCGGGTCAGGGCAAGACGCAAAAGCAACTGCCAAAGGCTGCTCCAAAGGCGTCAGTGCCTAAAGCACCTGAGGCACAAGCTGACTTGATGGCTATCTTGCTCTCAATTCAAGGGCAGATGGGCCAGCTACAACGTCAGATACAAGAGCAGGCGACGCGGGTGGACCAAATCTACGCGCTTCTGCCGGGCCTAGCGCACCTCCAGTCGTAATGGGTACCACGGCGGAGACTCCCTTAAAGATCCTTGCGGTGAATGTGAATTCACTGATAAGGATAGAACGTAGGAACTCACTCTTTAGGTTGTTAGACGATAAAAATCCTGATTTGCTTCTGATTAGCGAAACTAAGCTAACTCAGAGACATAAATTAAGGAACAATAAATATAATATAATAAGAAGAGACCGGCCCAACTCCACCCAAGGAGGTGGTGTCGCGATCTTCGTACGTAAAAAGCTACATTACAAGACAGTGTACAGTGGTGAAGTGCGAAGGTTCCAGGTGCTGGAAGCGTGCATCGTGTGCATCCCTCTCCATAGTGGAAAGAAGATGTACGTGGTCTCGGTCTATGCACCTGAAGCTACTCAACCTTCCTTATTTATATCAGAACTCGAATCACTTTTTCGAATCCTAAGGCTAGAGTCGGATGAGAACTATTATCTCATGGCCGGAGATTTAAACGCGAAGCATGGGGATTGGGGAAATAATACGCCAAATCCTAGAGGGAACCTACTACTCAATTGGTGGGGTCAGCACAATGTCGAGTTTAGACTCGATGTGAAAGCATCGGACATTCCGTCCTTTCCCAGAGGCGGCTCTTATCTGGATCTCATGCTGTTCGACGTACGGCTACAACTGACCGACACGGACCGACAGACTATGAACTGTTTACACACTTTTGTGTACGACAGTGACCATTGCGGACTTAGTGCCGAAATAACGATTCCCAACGAGATTGCGGAACTGGAAGAGTTTGTTCAAACGCACACCTACAACTACAGTAGGACGCGCTGGACACGCTTCTCCCGAATACTGACTAGAGCACTCTCCTGGAACTCGCTCTACCCACCGTCCAATAGGAACCTGTCAAACGAGGAGATTGATAGATATCTGAAACGATTGGATGAGACAATCAAACAAACGATGGACAGTACGATACCTCGGTATCAACATACTGACAACACCGACATATTCCGCAACGCGACAATCGACGCACTACACCGACAGAAAAGTAGACTCCTGTCAAGATTAAAAACCTTGTACAGGCAGTTTGCCGACAGACACAACTCAGAGGTTAGGACACTGAAGTCGTTGATCAAAAATCTCCAAAAATTGATCAAAGAGAATTATAGAATGACGGTTAATGCGCATTGGAACGGGAAGATTTCGGCCATAAGAGCCAATAATCCAAGCATGTTCCCGCAGATCAATAAGGTATTTCGGAGAAATAACATCAACGACCTTCCGTGTCTTAAGTTACCCCGAACAACGAACAACGAACGAGTACTAATAGCAGCAGGCATAGACCCAGATAATGCTGTCGAGGATGACGACTTCTTCGTGATAGAAGATCCGCAGGAGAAAGTAGAGGCTATAGGAGCGACCTTTCAAGAAGTGTACAAGGTGAATGATAGCGTTCACCCGAACCATGACCTGGAAAATCGCGTCCTTGTGCACAACTTCTACCTTCGAAATGATATGCAGGAATGGCGATCTGAGAACACTGGTTTCACCGTGTTCAATGAAGGGAACATGGCAAACAATGCCATCGCCAATGACAGGGTTCACCCCCCGTTCATATCGAAGGTAGAACTCCAAGCGATCTTCGTCTCACTGAGGAGTAAGAAATCCGTGGGAATCGACGGAATTCCGAACATTGTGCTCAGACACCTCCCTCTAGAAGCGGTAGACATATACACCACCCTGTTCAACAATGCGCTGAATAATGCACATTATCCGGCGCATTGGAAGACAGCAGTGGTGCAGCCCATTCCCAAAGGGGGAAAAGATACATCCAATCCGGCAAATCTCCGGTCGATAAGTCTCCTTCCGAACATCAGCAAGGTATTCGAAAAAGTTATTCATAGAGCCCTGAATAAGTGGGTTGAGGACAAAAATATAATTCCGGACAACCAATTCGGTTTTAAGGCGGGGCATGATACCCTACATGCCGCGTCTAAACTGGTGTCGGACGTCCAATGGAATAAAAGCAAGAATCAATGCACGGGTGCCTGCCTGGTTGACTTGGAGAAAGCCTTCGATACCGTATGGTTGGAGGGGCTCTTCTACAAGTTGAGCAGGCTGGGTATCAGCAAATCTCTACTGTACATCATATGTAATATGCTCACCAGTAGACAGTTCGTTGTGAAAAATGGCAACGTGACTTCTGCTGGTACGTTTCAAATTAAAAACGGTCTGCAACAGGGTGCGGTTAATTCGCCTATCCTGTTCAACATTTACACAAGTGATTTGATAGGTTCTCTTCACCATGCTATTGCGTACGCAGACGACTTGATTGCGTACAGGTCAGGTCCTAAGGTCGAGGTCATTGCAACTCTCTGGCAATGTGACTTCGACAATATCCAGCGATATTGCGATGACTGGAAGTTAAAGATCAACTTCCAGAAATCGGAAACCATCCTGTTCAGAACGCCGTTATCTGGGGCCTCAAGGGACACCAGAAAGAATTGGCGAAAGTTCTCTATCGTGGGACCAAACGGACGACCATTGGCGAGTAGAAGTGTAGTCAGGTACCTTGGGATCTGGCTAGACCAGTATCTATATTTTAACAAACATATAGATGCTGCTTTGGCCAGAGCCCGAGCTGCTTTTGCCCTTACGAAGAGACTGTTTTATAGCAGCCAACTCGATGCGAGGGTGAAGGTAATCTGCTACACGGCCCTCATACGGCCAATGCTCACCTATGGCTGTCCGGTGTGGTTCAACGTGGGAGCAAGCTTGATGGAAAGGATTCGGGTGTTTGAGAGGGCTTGTCTTCGGGCTTGCCTTCATTTATACAGAACACCAGAGTCCGAGTACAAAAAATTCTACTCTAATGAGGTCCTTTATAACAGGGCGAATCTGATCAGAGTGGACAATTTCCTGGTGAAGTTGATTCGCGGTCATATTGCAAGAGCAATGAACTCGACCAATAGCCTGATCTTTGGGGCTTACTACCCCAACGACATGTACCACGAAAATGTGCGCCTCAACGGCTTTATCCCCCCAGAGGCGTTTCTCTATTTTGACAGTCAAGGTCTGATACAGGATAGAACGGGTACTCCGATTATCTTCCACGTCGCCAGAAAAGCTGTAGATAGGCGACTCAACTACGAGCGAGGCGTAGCACAGAGTACTGAGGATCGTCTCCGATTCAGTAGGTCGGTTTCGGAGTGTGATCGTAAAGATGTAGAAAGACAGCACCAGAAATTTTGGTGGCTTAACGAAGTGAGAACTCCCTCGTCGAACTCGCTTATTTCTGGCTAGCCCTTTTAGGGTAAGCTGGCCACTTTATTTATTTTTTTTTTCATACATAGCCTGGCCGGCATACATAGTTTTTAAGGTAGTCGCAGGTGTTTGTTGTAGGTGTCCTAATTATAAGGTAGTTGTAGAGCACAGCACTCGGCTTAAAAAAAAAAAAAAAAAAAAAAAAAAAATAGTTCAGCTACAAAGTTTTTTAAAAAAAAAACATTTTCTTTGTTTCAATTAGAATTAAGTTAATAGTAAATAAATAAGAAACAATTAATTGTTTTAGTTAGGATACGTCGAAAGACATAGATTAAGCATTAAGTTTAGCTTAGAGCGCCCGCATAGGGTCAGTAAGTTAGTCATAACATAGTTAAGTTAGTTAAGCTAGTCTTAAGCACTTTTGTCTAGCATGTAAGTTTTTCTGAATTACAACAAATAAAAATGCATTTAAAAAAAAAAAAAAAATCAGAGAGATGCTTAGTAAGCTTATATGAATAAATATAAATCAAAGAATATTTTACAACGTGATAATATTTGTGTAGCGAATTAAATTTAATTTGTTGTCTAAATACTTAAGCGATTACATATGTGAGTGCAATCCAACCATTTGCTTTAAGAAATGTTAATCATTTTAAATAAGTTATTTTAACGGTGGCTCAGTGGTTAGGGCGTTGGACTATGGAGCAAGGGGTTCGAGTTCGAATCCCAGTCGGGGAACACCTAAAAAGTTTTTCACGGCCCCACCTCTCGCGAACGTCTGACAAACATCCGAGAGTACCGTTGTTCTGAGAAACCTTCTCAAATAACAAACTGCCCTTTGGATACGTGTAAAGAATATAACACGCACAACACGAATGGTTGTGAGAAGCTAGGCCCTGGGTCCCATCGACCTGTAGCGCCAAGTATTTATTTTTTTTTTTTATTTTAAGAAATTTTAGAACGGGGAATATGGTATTATTTAGGGGACTAGAAATGTATAACAGATTACCAATGAATTGCAAAATTAACAAAATTTACTTAGATTTAAGAAATTATTAATTAAGTATGTTAAAAATAGATTTAGTTAATAGAATCTGTTTTTGTAATGGCGGAGTTTGCCAAATAAAATAATAAAAAAAAAGTCTGTTATGTAGTCGAATTCTTGGTTTGGTTTTGGCTAGGTAGGGTGACTGATTCAATTAAACCCTTTCCTAAGTATACCGTGTAGGTAATGAAGTGCGTAAGAGTAGTAAAGTTAACTGAGTCAGTCGGCCTCTGATACTGCTAAGCAATTGTAAAGATTGTTTATTCGTTGCAGCTAACATGCTGCCAACCAAGAACCAGTTTAATGCATTCGTGAAAAAAATCGAACTCGAGATTTTAATCAAACTTGACATTACTATGATGGAGAAGTCCAAAAAAGTAGGTCCAGCGATTCCGTCTGTCTGACTGTCTGTCTGTATATGCGACTGCAGCCTAAACAGCTGGAAGGATTTGCTTCAAACTTCATATATAGGGTCTGTGGGATATTCCCTAGAGGTGAAATTGGAATTTTCATTCTAACCTCAAAATTAAGGGTAGTTTACTTAGGGCCGATTTCAGTTAAAATGGATTTTCTCGAAAACGGCTCTAACGTTTTTCACGAAAAAATCGAATAACGGTAATATTGAAAATCAGCTGTTTCTCGGGTAATTGTTCGGGTTAAAAATTTATATTTCTAGGTAATAAGATAAATGCAAAATAATGGCGTACCAAATTTTGGAATTGCCACGCCCACTTTTATAAAACTTTTTTTTTCAAAATTTTTACTAGAAATTGAGAAAAAATTATTTAAGCACAGTAATAGGCCTTAAAATTTTCTATAATTCACCCAAAGGTCCTATATTGCCACGCCCATTTTTTAAGGGCGCTTTTATAAAAACAAAATCTTATGAAAACTCCTACAATGTTAGGACTATTATTGCTTCTAAACGTGGAATGGCACGCCTACTTTACTGGGTAGAGCAAGACTTGGATATTAATCCTGATAAAATTGTACACTTATAGCATTACGGTGCAAGTACGTACGACCCAGTCGTGCACTTTATTTCTACTGTAATGTCTTTCATTCCTTCTTTTTAGAGATAGGAGCCTTTTGGTTTTCTTTAAGTCATTTAAAGGCCAGATCTTTCTTGTTGATGTCCACGTAGTTAAGTTATTCTATCTGTTATTTACAATGGCTTCTGCTTCGATCAACATGCAAAGTTGTATTGTTTGTGTTGGTGGACCGGTACGTCTCTGTTAACAGCTAAAAATAATCCGGTGCCTAGGTTGGCTAGTTCATCTGCTTTACAGTTGCCAGGAATATATTTGTCCCCAGAGGATCTAAAGATGAAAAGAAATAAGACTGGTCGGTCTGTAGTTTTTCGCTTTGGTGTCGGTGGGCTTACCTGCTTTGAGGATGAAGATGAACTTGACCTCTCTCCATGATTGCATAAGCGCAGCACAAGCAGCCAATGAGGGTCTGCGTGAGCCACGGGACGAAAAAAGCCTTTGAGCTTTGCAGCATCATAGGAATGATCCCGTCAGGTCCCTGCGACTTATAGGAGGAGAAGGTGTCAATGGTCCAAGCTACTTTCCTGTCATCAATTATCGTTCCGCCAATTGTGGGTTGATTGGAGTCGTTGAATTGTTGACCCTTTCGTGGGTTGTGAATAGTTAAAAGAGCAACCGGGGAAGCCCGAATGAATGAGTTCCTTCAGAGTATCTAAACAGGATTTAGTTTAGGTGCCATCTAGTTTTCGGAGGGATCCTTTGATCGAACTTTCCTAAGTCTGCTAGCGTCTTTGGAGTGTTTTATATCGCTTCTCCAGGCTGGTCTTTTGGCGTACGTAGTTCTGTTTTTTTTTTTTTAAATTTCCCTTTACTTTTTTTCGTAGCGGTTCCAGTGATTAGAATTTTTTGTGTTTCTCGTTACGTTGTACAGTCGTCTTGCTTCTTAATGTAGAGATGCAAACGCGCTGGACCACCATGCAGGAGAGCTGTAGTGTTAAGTGGGGGGGAGTTAAGTGGGGGCATGGCGTTGGTGAGCTGGCTATAACATAACACCATTGAGGGGCACCCAGTTTGTCCTCTTAAATTAATCGGTGATCGGAAAAGGAGAGTTTGCAGTTAGTCAGTTCTATGAAGTCTGAGTTAGATGTCAGGGATTACCCTCTTCCGACGACTAATATAATGTTCAAATCAGGTGTTTTGTGTAGTTTTAAGGGATTATCCTCTTCCGACGACTAATATAATGTTCAAATCAGGTGTTTTGTGTAGTTTTAAGTAGATTACTTTAAGTAGTAGTAGTAAGAATCTATTAGTATTTAAAATATAATACAAATTCATAAGGAATAAATGACCTAGAAATTATGACATAGTTTTCATTAGAGCACTTTGTATTTAAGTTCAATTCTGTCTTTTACTACTTCCAGTCAATTATCATGCGGTTTCTATAGTACTTGGGAATCCAATTCTGGACTTGTTCATTGTTTTTGGAACCCAGAATGGACTAGCACTTCACCCATGATTCCTAAATAATACCGATGTCAATATTTTCCTCACTGAGAAAGACTAACATATTGTTTCCCTGGGTTCCAGTGGTGGCAAAATGCGTATGTTTCCCTCTACCGCTTGTAATTTTTAACCAATTTAGTTGATTCTGGTTTTAAATGAAGATAATTACTGTACAAAGGTGAAACTTTCTAAAAAATCGAAAAAAAAAACTTGCGATATTAAAATAAAATAAATATTTGACGCAACAGGTCGATGGGAGCCAGGGCCTATCCTTTCACAGCCATTCGTGTTGTGAGTGCGATATTGTTGTGCTACATAAAGTTGAGTACAAACGTACGCGTTCAGTTCCAAAACGATCCATCAGCAGGTGAATTTGCAAAGCAATTGAAAATGGGTGATGGAACAATGCCAGTCGACAAAGATACAAGAGCCTAATTACCGCAGTCGATAACGAGTAACTTCTCTTCCAAATGTGAGGATTGGAAATTCTCGAAATTTCAGATGATAGAATTCGCCATCGTGCTTCATTTCATTCGAACGCTGTTGTGCTGTCCAACTCGGTGAACAAAAGAAGGAAATCATTATGCGTATTTTCATTTTGAAAGAATTTAGTAAGGGATTTTGGAGAAATTTTCCAATACAATGGGTGCTTTTTAATTAAGGTCCAATTTAAACAAAATATTCTCCCAATTTTATGGGCAAACATCTATATTTGGCAAAGACTATTTTGCCGAATTGTCGACAAGGCAATGTCAAATACGATTTTGGCAACAAATAGTTACCTATAAAATGTTTTGTTTAAATTTCACTCGAAATGATATTTAAACGTCACTTCGTGCTTTGTAGTAGAATTTCTGTAGAACATTTTTATTATAATGACATTACTCGATCATTCGATCACAAGTTCTACTCACTCACTCGTTACCGACTGTGGTAATTCGACCTAGGGATTGATAACACTACCAAACGATTTTGCCGTTTTAATCAATTAAAAGAAGAACGAATTCATAGTGTGTACAGCACAACAGTACAAAAATCAAGCTTAATTAAGCCAGCGAGCAATACTGATCACAAAGAACAAAAAAAGACGAAGACGTTTTGATTACTTGCATCCCAATGATTCCATCTGATAAGCTATTTGAATTTAAGCGTCTTCAAGACGAGCAGGCGTTCGCCGTTACAATCGATAAGTCGCAAAGACAATTACGGAATCTGCGCTTCTATACAATCTCATGTAGTGTCGAAGACATTTTCAATATTTGAGACTTGTGTGAGAAATGTTAAGCTAAGCAATAAATTAATATAAAAATTATTGGACGTTGTAAAGTGGGGTTGTTTTGTTTTATTCATAATTGATAGGGTGTGTAGCCTAGCTGAAGACAGCTGGTTCTAATAACAAAGGTCGATCTGACGTGCGAACTCAAATACTAATCTGAATTACATCAAAATTGAAATGTAACCCTGAAAGTGGCCATAAAAATCAGATTGGTTATGGGAGAATATATATTGATAGATGGAAGAAACACTACCAAAGGGAGTTAGACCCGCAGGAGATCCATCACTCATTCTGTGTGTTCTAAAACACTTCAACAAATGCGTGTGAAGAAGGAGCAGGTTTTAGTGGACTGCTGTTTCACGCACAAGCATTCGATGCTTTCCACTTGTGATAGGTCAGTTGTGATAGTACTTACTTGAATCTTATAATTCTGTATGCATACTTTTACAACCAGTTGGTGCTTCTAATGAAGCTTTAGTAGACGACCACCTATGTATTAACTACCTATAGTTAATGTGTGTTAACATTTGCGATTTTCGAAGGTTGATCAAGGGTTGTAAATATATACAGACTTCTATAAGCTGTTTTCACCCAAGACCCGTAGAAGCTATAATTTAACCATGCTTCTTGTAGTAAGAATAAAAAAGCTTCCATTAATATCGAGCAAAAACAATGTGTGCAGAATAGATGTATATATGTATGTATATACATAATTTATTTACAAATATATTTGACTGGTTGCTTATTTAATTTTGTCGGAAAAGAAATATGTATGTATTAAAAATGCTGCTTGCATTTAGCCTTAGATGTTTAGGGTTATAGTTTTAATCGATTATTGAAATGTTTTACAGTTGATATAATTTATCTTATTTTTTCAGCTGCTGTGGAGTTGTCAACGAGTTCCGTAATACGAGCGGAAGAAAAACATGCAGACAACTCGGAAAACGGTGAAACACCCATAGACGAAGGAGTGGAAACCCAAAGCGAGAACGACGCAATTATAACAGCTAAATTCACGCATATTTTGCAAAAAGATGCATTTTTAGTGTTTCGAGCGTTATGCAAATTATCAATGAAACCTCTACACGATGGCCAGCCGGATCCAAAATCCCATGAGCTACGTTCAAAAGTTCTTTCTTTACATTTATTGTTGTCTATATTACAAAATGCTGGACCCCTTTTTCGTTCCAATGAAATGTTTGTTATGGCAATTAAACAGTACCTTTGTGTAGCCTTATCTAAAAACGGTGTAAGCTTAGTTCCCGATGTGTTCGAACTATCTTTATCTATATTTGTGGCACTCCTATCTAATTTTAAAGTCCATCTTAAGAAACAAATTGAAGTGTTTTTTAAGGAAATTTTCCTTAATATATTGGAGGCCTCTTCAAGTTCCTTTGAACAGAAATGGATGGTGATACACGCGCTGACAAGAATTTGTGCAGATGCTCAATCTGTCGTAGATATATACGTTAACTATGACTGTGACTTTTCATCGGCTAATTTGTTTGAAAGGTTAGTTAATGATCTTTCAAAAATTGCTCAAGGTCGACAAGCTGTGGAACTAGGGGCAAACCCTTTGCAAGAAAAATCAATGAGAATACGAGGGTTAGAATGCTTAGTATCGATTCTTAAATGCATGGTGGAATGGAGTAAGGATTTATATATCAATCCAAATACCCCGTCTACATTATCAGAACCTTCTATCAAAGTGCAAGCAAATTCTTATCCTTCAGAGGAAAACATAGATTATATCAAAACGAGATCTATACATGGAGGATCTAATTACAGCCTTAATTCATTTGAAATCAATAAAAATCGTGAAATTTCCGATCTACCAGAGGCTCTCGAGGAACAAAAGATGAGAAAGGAAGTTATGGAAGCTGGAATATATTTGTTCAATAGAAAACCAAAAATGGGTATTGCTTTCCTCCAGGAAAAAAAATTATTGGGAAAATCTACCAAAGACGTTGCTAAATGGTTACAAGAAGAAGAACGTTTGGACAAAACTTTTATAGGTCACTTTTTGGGGGAAAATGATGAAAATTCCAAAGAAGTAATGTGTGCATACATTGATACGATAAATTTTCAAAACATGGAAGTAGTGTCGTCCCTAAGATATCTTTTAGAAGGTTTTCGATTACCAGGAGAAGCTCAAAAAATTGACAGATTAATGGAAAAATTTGCAAGTCGTTATTGTGAATGCAATCCCAACAATCAGCTCTTCCAAAGTGCTGATACAGTCTACGTACTAGCTTTTTCTATTATAATGTTAACTACCGACCTACATTCCCCGCAAGTAAAAAATAAAATGACTAAAGATCAGTATATTAAGATGAATCGTGGCATTAGTGACAGTAAGGACCTACCGGAGGAATACTTGTCAACAATATATGATGAGATAGCTGACAATGAAATCAAGATGAAAGATACAATTATAAATAAACCTGGTAAACAAATTATTACTAATGAGAGGCGAAGAAAATTGCTGTGGAATATGGAAATGGAAACTATTTCTCAAACGGCAAAAAGTCTGATGGAGTCAGTATCGCATGTGAAAGCTTCGTTTACATCCGCAAAACATTTAGAACATGTTCGCCCCATGTTTAAAATGGCATGGACACCATTCTTAGCGGCTTTTTCTGTTGGATTGCAAGACTGCGATGACGTAGAAATTGCAAGCTTATGTTTAGATGGTATTCGGTGTGCAATTCGGATTGCATGTATTTTTCATATGAATTTAGAAAGAGATGCTTATGTACAAGCTCTAGCGCGTTTTACCTTACTAACAGCAAATTCGCCAATAAATGAAATGAAGGCAAAAAATATAGACACTATTAAAACTTTAATAACAGTGGCACACACGGATGGAAACTACTTAGGATCTAGTTGGCTTGATATTGTTAAATGTATTAGTCAATTGGAGTTAGCTCAGCTGATTGGTACGGGTGTTCGACCTCAATATTTAAATGGTCCAACGACATTAAAGGATGCTATAAACCCTAGTGTCAAGGAACATATTGGAGAAACGAGTAGCCAGAGTGTTGTTGTTGCTGTTGACCGGATATTTACGGGTTCCATTCGTTTGGACGGTGATGCAATAGTTGACTTCGTAAAAGCACTGTGTCAGGTTAGTACTCTTAAAACTCAATTTGTTTTTTATCAATCATGCTTACTCTTATAACTTGTTTGCTATTAAATTGGCAGAAAGAAAGCATTACATTCTACTTCCGTTTTCCAAAACTGAATAGCTGACTCAGAAATGTATTATTGAAATGTTCAACTTTCCAACTTAGAATATTTTAATTGTTTCACATTAGGCCCATTAAAATTAGTGTTCCGAACGTTCGGGTACAAAATTTAATATTTTACCGCGCGACGCTGAACCAGGCCTGCAGTTGCTGTAGTTTATAAATCAAACTTTAAAAAACACCTATCGAATATATTTCTGTACTTTGCAACAAAAGTATTTTTTCTGTGTTTGACCTCGCTTAGGTAAATTTTAAATAAATAATGTTTGATTATCACAATTCTAGGGTATACTAAATTTGACCTCAGGTAGAGGGTTTTTCAATAAGGAATTTTTTGGTGCTAAATGTTGATCGTTGACCGTAGGATATTCACCACCACAACAAGCAATGAAGCTTGGAATAAACAAATTCTATAATAAATCGTTTTTAAAAGGTAGTGGGGCAGATATTGCGCAAATAGAAGAGAAGCCCAAGTGTGCATCGGAAATATAATTCTTTCTCAATATGACCACGTGTTTCGAAAAACTCAATCTAAATAGAGTCTATATTGTAAGCCCCAAGTACTTCAAGTCATCAACCCTCTCTATGAAAAGGTATTTATCACTACACCTTGTTTTGTTTCAAGGGCCGAATCAATATTGTAAATCCTATATCGGCTGCGAAAACGGTTGGTGTACTTTTAAAATTAAGGGCAAATAGTGAATTAATTTAAATTAAAAACAATAGTGGTCCCAGAAACGAGCCTTGTAGAACACTTTTTTTCGCTCCGAGTCTCATCAGTCTTAACTGTTCTCTCTTGTTTGCAAGATACGATCTAAATCAATAAAGCAAAAATTAACGAAATCCTGCTTTTTTAGTTTTAAGAATAAAAATTATGGTTAACCATATCAAATGCCTTGGTGATGTTACCGTATCGTATCAAAGTTTGACATTATTTGGACACAGAACGGCAGCAGTGCGTCTTCAGTTAATTTTCATTTTTAAAATCGAAATTATAATGGACTAAAGAACTTACTTAGTTTTATTCAAATATCATACTAAACCCTGACAGAAATGAAATAGGTCTTCAGTTATACACCTCAGGAGCAGATCCCTTCTCATAAACATAAAAAATGTTAGCACATTTGTGATCATCTAGAAAGAATCGTTTAAATACCAATAAATGTAATATAAAAAGGAAATAATTTTTTTGAGATATGGTTCTGCAGATAATGTCAGCAACGCAAGAATTTTAGTTTTTAAAAGTACCAATAGTCTTTAACACCTCAATAGGAGTTATGACATCATTTACAAAGCTGCTACTTTGAAAAGGCTCAACACTACTGTAAGAGGTCGAACATAGAGAACAGATCGTATCAATTGGACACGAATTACAGGCTATTCTAGTAAAAAGTGGTTAAATGCATTTGCAATATCAAGTTTATCAAAAACTTCGCAGTCTCCAACAGTGTAAACAGAAAGTTTTTTAACAAATGAAGATTTATAAAGTAAACTCTTAGCAATTCGCCATTTTATTTTTAAAATAATCCTTAGCATAATTAAACTGAGTCCAATAATAAGTATCGCGACGTATTGCATTTAATTGTTGTAAAGTTGTTTATTTCCTCCAGATTGGATAGCTTCGAGTAAATTATTTGCAGGCTACACTCATTCTCAATTTCTGCAATGTGCGTAGACGACCCCGTCCCCGTTGTTCCCGTTTGACTTTGGTTGGCTTTAGAAGTACCTAATGTATTGTTGTTGTTTTGATTCTGAACAGGTACATGCAAATGTAAGGAATGGCGTCTTAGCACTCTACTCTTATCACTGCAAAATAGATAAGTGTGGTTCACGCAAAATCTGTACGCCATTTGATGATTATTCCAGTGCTCATAGTGAAAAGTAACGAACTTTTGTGACACACATTTTTTCTATAAAGCTTAATGGTTATTTGGTGCATTTTTTGTTTTCATTGTATAAGTGGTTCTGTGCGCAATGGAAGTTGAGAGTCGCAAAAAAATAGTGAACAAATTTATTGAAAATCCTTCGTGGTCGGGGTCAAAAATTGCAAAGATATTAAAATTACTATAATTAAGAAAACGGGATGTAAGAACTCAAAACTAGTCTCAAAGGTAATGAGATCTGTGCTATCGGACAATGATCAAGCAAAAAAATGCATTATAGCTAAGAGTTCAGCAAGGCGTATACGTTTAAAATGAGGGTTTAAATCGTATCGTGCAAAAAAATACCCCAACCGGTCTGATAAACAAAATCTAGTAGTGAAAAAACGGGTTAGGATTCTTTGACAAAACTTTTAACCAAATTCAAGGGCTATTTAGTAATGGAGGATGAAACGTATGTTAAATTTGATCTTTAGCAGCTACCAGGTCAAAAATGTTATGTTTCAACGAATCGTGGCAATGTCCTTTCTAAGTTTAAGTACATAAAAGTAGATAAATTTACTAAGAAGACAATGGTTTGGCAGCGATCTGCAGTTGTGGCCTTAAGAGCAGGGCTTTTGTGACAATTTCCACAATGACTTCGGATGTAAGTCAAGGATGATGTAAATCAAGGAGTGCCAAAAAAAAACGACTTCTGCCTTTCATACGTCAACACCATACAGCAGTATCATTTTGACCTGACTTAGCCAGTTGTCACTATTCCAGGGCTGTCATGGAGTGGTACAATAACAACAACGTGGATGTTGTACCCAAAAGAATGAATCCACCAAACTGCCCCCAGCTTCGACCAATAGAAAAATATTATTTACTTACTTAGGTGGCGCTACAGTCCGGGGTGGACCTGGGCCTCAACCAACAAGCCTCTCCAGTTAGCGCGGTCTTTGGCTAACTGCCTCCAGTTACGCACTCCAAGTTGGTTGAGGTTCTCTTCCACTTGTGCACGCCACTTAAGGCGAGGTCTTCCTCTACTGCGTTGTCCCTCCGGGATGTATTCGAAGACTCTTCGGGCCGGAGCGTTGATGTCCATCCGCTCTACATGTCCTAGCCATCTTAGACGGCTAATGCGTACTTTTCTGACTAGGTCGATGTCGCTGTACAGCTCGTAGAGTTCGCTGTTAAATCTCCTTCTCCATAGCCCGTCAACGCAAACGGGACCGAAAATCATCCGAAGGATTTTGCGTTCGAAACGACCAAGGATATCTTCATCTTCCAACGTAATTAATACGGCCCTAAGCAAGCGGCACCATATACTTGTCCTGTTTTTGGATTTTAGTAAGGCATTCGACACACTTAACCACGAAAAGCTTATCAGCGCTTTGGAAAAGGTAGGAATTAGAGGCAAGCTGTCGGATTGGTTGCGTAATTATTTTGCAGAAAGAACTTTTAGTGTACAAATTAAGAATCGCTGTAGTGTTGAGCATAAAGTACAATATGGAGCGCCACAAGGCTCGAAGCTTGGTCCTCTACTTTTTATTTTGTACACAAATGAAATGCTGAAATGTTTGAAACGAAGTACACCATTCGCATTTGCTGATGATACGGCAATCATTGTATGTAATAAATCGTTGGAAGAAGCAACAAAGGTGGTGCAGGAGGAGTTCGATGAAGCTGCTAAATGGTGTCATGACAATGGGCTTATAATAAATGAATCAAAAACTAAGCTCATGCATATTCGACGCCCGAAGTTCTAAGCACCGCAAATTGTCCTGAAGACATATAAATGTGACAGCTCGTTTGAGTCCGAACAAATTGAAGTCGTGAATACCTACAAGTATCTTGGTATCATCATTGACTGCCATTTTCTTTGGGAGCCTCACATAAACCCCTTACGGAATAAGCTGAGAGGATCCTTGTTTGCGCTCGCTTGTCTGCAGTACAAAGCTCCGATAAGTATACAAAAACAAGTGTACTACGCGCTTATAGAGTCAAGGCTACGTTATGGTGTACTAGCATGGGGAGGTGTAGCGCAAACACACATAGAAAAACTGCAAAATATTCAAAACAGTGCAGCCAAAATTCTATCGAGAAGGAACGTCTCTAACATAAGTATGCTGAAAGTAAAACAGATATTCAATAAGATATTCGATGCAAATTTTCGCAGACCAATTACTCATCCGGTTGGTACTAGAAGACAAGTCGAAGGAATGTATCAACTCCCAGCACTTATCAACGAATACGGCAGAAGACGATTGATGTACACCGTGCCGAATGTATAATAATCTTCCTCAAGACTTGAGAAACATCCACCAAATAAATGCCCGAAAACAATTTTTTTTAGAAGAAATAACATAACTTTTACTTCAAACTCAAACTTCAACTTAATTAATAATATTTAAATTCAAAAGCATTCTTTAAAAATCTGAATTATAAAAACTGAATTACATAAAACTTTTTTTAAAATGTTTACGTAGATGATTGAGTTATTAATTTTTGCAAATAATCTCCTGCAGATAAGCCACTGGGCTTCGCAGGTCAAGGCATATGATACACAAGGCCTTACTACTCAATTGCCTTCTTAGGCCAAAGAAACATCGATTGGCAAGAGTGATTCTTCGTTTGATCTCTGAGCTGATATTGTTGTCAGAGTTTATAGCGGAGCCGAGGTATACAAAGTCTTTAACTACCTCAAAGTTATAACTGTCTATTGTGACGTTCTGTCCAATTCGTCGGTGTTGTGTGTCCCTTCTTGTTGACAGCATATACTTGGTTTTGCCCTCATTTACAGCTAAACCCATTTTTGCCGCTTCCGTTTCAATACCAGTGAACGCACCCAGTGACAGCCCGCTGGGTTCTGCCAATTATGTCAATATCGTCGGCGTACGCTAGTAGTTGCACGGACTTTTGAAAGATTGTGCCTCCGGTGTTGGCTTGTGAGTTTCGCACAATTCTTTCAAGTATGATATTAAAGAAGTCACATGACAGCGCGTCACCTTGTCTAAATCCTTTTTTGACATCAAAGGTCTCGGTGAGATTGTTACCAACCTTGACGGAGCAGTGAGCATTCTCCATCGTCATCCTGCACAAGCAGGGATGCCAAAGCTAGACATGGCTCTGTATAGCTCGTCTCTATAAATGCTGTCATATGGGGCCTTGAAATCGATAAAAAGATGGTGAGTATCGATTTGGACTTCTTGGGTTTTCTCCAGGATCTGCCATAGTGTGAATATTTGATCGGTTGTGGACTTTCCGGGTCTAAAACCGCACTGATAGGGGCTAATCAGCTCGTTGACAAATGGTTTCAGACCTTCACACAAAACAGCCGACAGGATCTTGTATCCGATGTTAAGGAGACTAATGCCTCTATAGTTGGCGCAGTTGAGGGGGTCTCCTTTTTTGTGGATCGGGCAAACGATGCTGAGGTTCCATTCATTAGGCATACTTTCCTCCAACCAGATCTTAGAAATGAGTTGGTGTATGCTCTCTACCAAGTCATTTCCCGCTGCCTTAAATAGCTCGGCCGGTAGGCCGTCCGGTCCAGCAGCCTTGTTGGACTTGAGTTTGGATATTGCTATCCTCACTTCACTCTGGTCGGGTGGACGGGAGTCTTGACTTTCATCGTCCAAGTTGAATGGTTCGTTCTGCCTGACGGCGGAATTTGGGTCGTCGTCGCCGTTTAACAGTCTGCAGAAGTGGTTTTTCCATGTCCTCAACATAGACTGCGACTCAACTACGAGGTTTCCTTGTTCATCTCTACAGGCCTCTGTTCGGGTTTTATTGCTTTGACACGTTTTTTTTACCTTCTGGTAAAACTTCCGAACATTGTTCCTGGAGTAGCACCTCTCAATGTCTTCGATCGCGCGCTTCTCATGCTCTCTCTTTTTCCTTCGGAGAAGCCGATGTTCTTCCCTCCTCTTTTGCTCGTAGAGCTCACGAGCCGCTCTCGTCCTTCTGTGCAGCGCCGCTTTGTAGGCGAGTTGTTTTGCTGCATGTGCTTGCCGACACTCTTCATCAAACCAGGCGTTTCGTGGGGGTGGTCGGGTGAAACCCAGCACATCAGTTGCGGCGTTTTTGATGGCTTCTTGGCACCGATGCCACTGGTCTTCAGTACTTGATGTTGGCTGCATAGGACTTCTCGAGAGGTTGAGGGATACGCGATCGGCAAAGGTTCTGGCGGTCTGTTGCGATTGCAGCCGTTCAACGTTAAATCTCCTCACAGTATTTCCCCGATGTTGTGGCGTTTGGGATATCCGTAGACGTACCATAGCTACAACTAGGTAGTGGTCCGAGTCTACGAATACTGGAGGAGTGCCTTACGTCAATCGCAACATGATCAATTTGGTTGACGGTTTGATGATCTGGCGACCGCCATGTTCCCTTGTGAAGGTCGAGGTGAGGAAACCGCGTGCTAGCTATAGTAACATTACGCCCCGCAGCAAAGTCAATTAGCCTAAGTCCGTTTCAAGACTTCATGCCGAAGTCTGCCGCTTACAACGAATCCGCACCCAAATAGACGCTGTTTCTGTTCTCTATAGCAGTCCCGTAGTAGATGTCGCAGTTTTTCATCCTTCTTTTGCCCATCCCACCGCACCTCCTGGATGGCGGTTATATCTGCTTTGTAGCAGTCGAGGGCCTCCGCTAATTGTTCGGCTGCACGTGGCCTATTCATGGTGCGAACATTCCACGTGCAGACTCGAACATCGTTGTCCTTTTTTCGTTTTGCAGGGTCGTCAGCAGTAAATCCGTCCTTTTCTGAGGCTTGCGGTCGTTTCTGAACTGCTAAATTTTTATGTGGTAGGGAAGTTACCCCGACGCACAACCCCCAACCTGGAGGGCCAGGTCCATTTTTTGCCCCTAGGACGAGGGGCCGAAATTCTCCGGAGCCAGTAACCCACTTCGAGGATATGAGCGCTGCTGTTGACCCACTAGGGGTTCATACGCCACCAACTCTTATCGAACACCCTGGCTTAGTGTTGGAGATCCCTATAGACCTGGGATTCACATCCGTTGAAGCAGCTCATATAGGGATACCACTAATAGTTCAACCTGACTGAAACCGTAGGCGCCACTGTTGATTCCATCTGGGGAACTACCGCCTGGATCAAGAGGAAGTGCCTTAGTGAGAAGACACTCCTCCCCCCTCTCTCGTTTGCTGCCACCAACGACCTTCCAAGGCGGTTGGTTACCCAATCTCCAGCCGAGGTACTAGGCACCCAGCAGCCACCAACGTGGAGGTGTAGAGTAAGAGTTGATAGTGAGAGGCTGGCGTGAGAGCGCTTGTGCTCCATATATTCCGCATCACTACCCTTTGACTACCACACTCGGAAAACCGTCGAATGAGAAAACTTCGTATAGAGCAATATCGTTTCTTCTAATTGTATCTAAAGTATTGGAAAGAATTTTACTCAGGCAAATACAGCCAGTTTAGGGGAAACAGCTTCTTATTCCGGATCACTAATTCGGATTCAGAAGCAATACAAGTACATACATATATACATATACTAACAGAAGTAATTGAAAAATCACTTGAAGGAAAAGGATTTCTTCATAATTCTTCCATAATTCTTGACGTCTCTCACGCCGTTGATAATAGGTGGCATGAAGGCTAAAAATTACGACAACCACTGTCCGAATAACTGTATAATATTTTTATGAATAGACTATTCCGTGTCGAATGTGGAAATGATTATTCAGACTTTAACGAAAAAAAGGGTGGTGTACCACAAGGAAGTGTCCTTAGTCCTTGTATTTATTATATACTCACGATATTCTGCAAGTAGAAAGCACTGCGCTAGCTACATTTGTCGGCGACACTGCTATCTTGGCAGTAGGTAACACGGTCTAGGCATTACCGGTAAATTGCAAGAAGCATTGGATATAGTAAATGATGGTCAAAAATTTGGCTGTCGCATTTAACGAAACCAAAAAAATATATAATTTGGGGATTTTTTCAAACTCGGTCCAAATTCCGTTTGGGAACAAATCTAAGTATCTTGGAATGATCTCGACGCCAAGGTGAAATTAAGGGGTTCGGGGCTTAATCCCTATACAGCACCTAGTAGGCCCCTTCCAATCGTCTAAAGAATATAACACGCACAACATTAATGTTTGTGAGAAGTTAAGCTTGGTTTCATAGACCTGTCGAGCCAAATAGTTAAAATAAAGTGCACGACTGCGTCGTACGTACTTGCACCTTAAGGCTATAAGTGTACAATTTTATCAGGATTGAAATCCAAGGCTTTGTCTTCCCAATAAAGTAGGCGTGGCGTTCCGCGTTTCGATGGAATAATAGTCATAACATTGTAGAAGTTTACACAATATTTTGTTTTTATAACTGGGTCGTACGTACTTTTACCGTAATGCTATAAGTGTAAAATTTTATCAGGATTGAGGTCCAAGTCTTGCTCTTCCCAGTAAAGTAGGCGTGGCATACCGCGTTTCGATGGAATAATAGTCATAACATTGTAGGAGTTTACTCAATGTTTTGTTTTTATAAAAACACCCTTTAAAAGTGGGCGTGGCCAGATAGAGTGTTTGAGTGAACTTTAGAAAATTTAAAGGTGTATTACTTCGCTTAAATAATTTTTCCTCAATTTCTAGTAAAAATTTAAAAAAATTAAAAATAAAAGTTGGCGTGGCAATTCCAAAATTTGCTAAGCCATTATTTTGCATTTATCTTATAACCCAGAAATATTAATTTTTAGCCCTATCGTCTAACAAATACACGAGAAACAGCTGATTTTCCATATAAACGTGATTCGAATTTATATGTATACATGGTATGTATACATGGTATGCCACCTCATAGCACACATATATCCAAACTAACCCAAATAGCAAATTTTATCGAAATTCTTAGAGCCGTTTTCAAGAAAATCTATTTTAACCGATATCGGCCTTAAGTAAACTACCCTTATTTTTGAGGTTAGAGTGAAAATTCCGATTTCGCTTCGAGGTGTGAACCCACAGATCACAAATATGTATGAAGTTTGAAGCAAATCCTTCCAGCCGTTTAGGCTACAGTCGCTCATACAGGCTAAAAATTAATATTTCTAGGTTATAATACAAGGGGAAAATAATGGCGTATCAAATTTTGGAATTGCCACGCCAATTTTTATAAAAATGATTTTTTTTTTTTAATTTTTACTAGAAATTGAGAAAAAATTATTCAAGCAAAGTAATAGGGCTTAAAATTTTCTATAATTCACTCAAACACTTTATCTGACCACGCCCACTTATTAAAGGAGTTTTTTTTAAAAACAAAACATTGTGTAAACTGCTATAATGTTATGACTATTATTGCATCGACGCGCAATGCCACGCCTACTTTACTGGGAAGAGCAATACTTGGACCTCAATCCTGATAAAATTTTACACTTATAGCATTACGGTGCAAGTACGTACGACCCAGTCGTGCACTTTATTTTACTTACTTAACGGGGTCTCGTCCCGTACCTAAAGAGTCTCCGTGAGACTCGCTGCTTTCACTTACTTCGGTCTTCCTTATCGCCTCGAACCTGGGGGCCGTGATTCGAAGATCAACTTTGCTGAAGCATTATTGTCCATCCGGTCGATGTGGCCGAGCCAGTGTAGTCGACGTATTTTGGCTTTTTGGACCACACCCACATCTTGGTACAGCTCATAGAGTTAGCGATTATATATCCTCCATTCGCTCTCGCATACGGGACCAAAAATCCGACGAAGAATTTCTTTTGAAAGTGCCCAAAATCTGCTCTGTTTTCCTTCTAATCGTCTAGCACTCGGCTCCATATAGCAGAATTGGCAGGATCAATTTCTTGTAGAGCATGCATTTCATGTTCCGAGTTAGAAGTTTTGAACCCTTTTGGTTTGCTAAACTGAAGTAGCAGCGGTTTCCTAGCCGAATCTCCACAGTGTCGTTCGTGGAGTTGATATTTACTCCGAGGTAGGTAAACTCCTTAACTTCCTCAATGTTACTGTTGTCAATAGTGACGTTTTGTTCTAGGCGGTGGTCCGACGTTTCTTTGTTTATTGACAATAGGTTCTTGGTTTTGTCCTCATTCACTTCAAGGCCAACTCGTTTAGTCTGTTTTTCATTGCCGTAAAAGCTTCTATAAAGCTATGCTGTGTGTTTCAGAAAGGTTTCAGACGTTCACACAGTAGATTGGATAGGATCTTATATTCGAGATTTAGCAGGAATACGCATCGATAGTCCTTGCAAGAAAGAGGATAGCCTTTCTTGATGATGGGGCATATAGAGCTAATAGTCCAGTCATCGGGCATGACTTCATCCACTCATACTTGGTTGATGATTTGGTGACCAAAACATCACCACCATGTTTGAAAAACACTTCTGGTAGGCCATCAGAGACGGCGGCTTTGTTGTTCTTCAGCTTTTTGATAGCTGAGCCAACCTCTTCATAACTGGGAGGGGGGGATGGCTTCTTCATTGACTGGACGCGGGTTCTCTTCTTGCCCTATCACTCTATTTGATGCCCATTAAGTAGCTGCTGGAAATGCTTATTAAATACATCTACTATTCCCTGTGATTCGGTGACTAGGTTTCCTTCACAATTTCAAAAAACCCTGCGTATCGAGCTTAAAGTCAGCTGCTAGCTGCTTGGCTTTCCTGAAAAACAACCGTGTGTTGTTCCTGTCGCGAGACTCTTCGATACCCTTGAGGTGGGAGACTTCGTGGGCCCTTTGCATTATCATTGAAATTTTCATTTTTAATAAAAAAAAATAATGTTAAAGAAGAATTATTTTTATTCAATGATAAGGCATTTATGTATTTATTAATTCGTTGGTTTTCGTGATAACCAGTTAACCCTTCCAGCAACTAAAAACATCTTTCAACTGAAGCTGAAGACGGTAACGATATAGAAGAAACTAAGTTCTCTTCAAATATTTATTGTTATTGTACACATAACTCTAATAGTGCAATCGATGTTTTTTTTTTGTTTTTCACTGGCATTGAAAAATTCCAATGAAAATTGATTTCATTGAAAATTGTTCAATGCTAATTACAAAGAAATTAATTAGCACTGAACCTTTGCACAAGGACTAAAACTTGTTATATCTTTTTTAAACATATTTTTCCTGAAGAATTTTAAGAGTTGGTAGATAATTAATATTAGATGTACTCTAACTACTACAGCATTAATAATACTAGATTCTTTTTTTATAGGTGTCGCTTGATGAACTACATAATCACCAACCTAGGATGTTTTCCTTGCAAAAAATTGTGGAAATATCCTATTATAATATGGAACGTATTCGTTTACAATGGTCTCGCATATGGCAAGTGCTTGGAGAACATTTCAACACTGTTGGATGCAATTCCAATGAGGAAATATCATTTTTCGCTTTAGATTCCTTGCGACAATTGTCAATGAAATTTATGGAAAAAGGAGAGTTTTCCAATTTCAGATTCCAAAAAGATTTCTTAAGGCCATTTGAACACATCATGAAGAAAAATAATTCATCGGCTATAAAAGATATGGTAGTAAGATGTATTGCGCAAATGGTTAATTCACAAGCTCATAACATCAGATCAGGATGGAAAAATATCTTTTCTGTTTTCCATCTAGCTGCTGGGGACAACGATGAGGCTATTGTTGAACTTGCTTTCCAGACTACTGCGAAAATAATAAATGAGTTGTATAGAATTCAATTCGCAACAATGGTCGATTCATTTCAAGATGCTGTAAAATGTCTTTCAGAATTTGCATGCAATGCAAAGTTTCCTGATACCAGCATGGAAGCTATTCGATTAGTTCGTACATGCGCACTTTGCGTTCACAACTCACATCAATTGTTTACGGAGCATGCTGGGATGGAAAACGATGTCACTGTGTCCGAGGAAGATCGGGTTTGGGTTAGAGGATGGTTTCCGATGCTATTTTCCTTGTCCTGCGTTATAAATAGATGCAAGTTAGATGTGAGGACGCGAGGACTAACGGTTCTATTCGAAATAATTAAAACGTATGGGGATGCATTTAAATCTAACTGGTGGAAAGACTTATTCAACATAATATTTAGAATATTTGACAATATGAAGTTGCCTGAACATTTTGCGGAAAAAGCTGAGTGGATGACTACAACCTGTAATCACGCATTGTATGCTATTGTTGATGTATTTACGCAGTATTTTGATATTCTCGGAAATTTGCTCCTGAAAGATTTATTCGCACAACTTCACTGGTGTGTACAGCAAAATAATGAGCAATTAGCAAGATCTGGAACAAACTGCCTGGAAAATCTTGTAATATCGAATGGTATTAAGTTTACAACTGAAATTTGGGACGATACTTGCAGATGTATGTTAGAAATTTTCAAAACCACTTTGCAAAATGAGTTGCTCTATCATCAGCAAAATAACAATCACCATGCAAATAAAGAGGGAAATTTTATAAAAAAGTATGAAAATGAGCACCAATTTTTAAATAGCAATGGTTTAGAAATACAGATACGGTCAAACGATAAAACTGAAAATTTAAATGTTGAACAAGGGTTCAATACATACATGATCGACAATCTGTTAATCAAATGTGTAGTACAGCTAGAACTAATTCAGACAATTGATAATATTGTCTTTTTTCCAGCTACTTCTCGTAAAGAAGATGCTGAAACTCTTGCACTGGCAGCTGCTGACCTATCTGGGAACCACGTCAGTGTTTTAATAGAATGTCAGAGGGAAGAACAAGGAATGTACAGCTACCTCAATACAAAAAATTTGATTCAATTAACTGATTGTTTAATGCAATCTCATAGATTTGCAAAACAGTTTAACTTAAATCCAGAACAAAGAAATATTTTAGGTCGACCTGGATTTAAAGAAGAAGTGAGACCGAACATACTGAAGCAGGAAACTACATCGCTTGCATGTGTATTGCGTATTTTATTTAAAATATATGGAGATGAGAATCGCAGGGAAGACTGGCCAGACATCGAAAGTAAATTGATTTTAGTGTCCATCGAGGCGTTGACATATTTTTTAAAATTGCAAACTGAATCCCATCGGGATATTTGGACATCCTTGCTGTTGCTTGTGCTTACTAGATTACTTAAAATGACTGACTCCAGAGTGAGTATATAATTTAAACATAATTTAATTTTCTTCCAACATGTCATAGGTACAATATTCAAAACAAATTACCTTACAATATCACTATACATTTCGTAGTTCTCCAAACCATTTATATATATGTATACTAATTTGTATGTATGTATATGTACGTCAATACAGATTTAATCTAATGAACTTTATTGTTGTGAATTCGTTGTGAGCTTTTTGATGGATTTGTACTTTCGGCTTGAGTTGTATTACCGTACAATTTTCTGCATTAATGCACAATAACATTGTGTAATTATGGTCGATAAAGTTTGTCTCTCCACTTTTCGTTCGCTAACCATGTTAACTACCTTAATGAGGTCGGTCGATAAATAGGCCTCGTTTTGGGATCTTGAAATGCACTTAGTAAAGTAGTGGACTTTTGAAATGAGTTCAATTCAACTGAAAAAGTTTTAAATGAAAATATGTGAACACTTATACCGGTTTTGATTTTCTAAGGTCTCCGGTCTGGTTTTCTATTGTAAAAAGCTAAGAAGCACGTGCTAACCAGATTAGTTGATCAACAATAAATTTTGATAGGACTTGTCAATAAATCCAGTTTTTTGTCAAAGAATACATTTTTTAGAAATTAAGTCGAGTGCCCAGCATTTCGGGCTATGTTAAAGGCGTCGTCCACATCATAGTTTAATTCCATTTTCATTTTCTAAATAGTTTTTCAATAAGGACATAACAATTTTGTATTTAAATAACACAGAATAATTGAGATATTGGGTTGAAATTTAAGTGCACATGTTAAGTTTAAATATAGAATTCGATCTTGTTTATATGACCACTGCGCCCACGTTTGCAGCGATCGATTCTTTCGAACGAATTCTCCATCACTATTTCACACATATCAACCTGAGTGTTGGGAAATTTGCGTTCGAACGTTGTTAAATCGCACCATATTGTGGATATCAATATCATCCAATTCTAGCCAAAAATAGTCTTCCATCATGGCGATAATTTTAATCGAGAAAAAAATACAGTGCAGTCCACACCACACGGTCGCTGTCTAATAATGCATATTACCCATCAGGGCAAAAAAGCTTAATCGCTAATGACGATTGTTCGATGAAATTCAGTATTTTCTTTAGCCTTTTAGAGAGCCCAATAGGAGAAGTTTCGGTGCTTCAAATGATTTTTCAGATTAATTTGATTTTGTAAGACTATAGGTCAAGATTTGAACGCAAAATTCGCCCTGTTAACGGCGTTGAATCAACTGGTCTGGCTCATTTTGATTTGAGCAGTTAGGTTAGGTTAGGTTGTGATATTTTCCTTATTTCGGCCGGTGCGTTGTTTCTCGAATTTTGCCACTATTGTATGCACAACCTGTCTTGATAGGAAAATTATCACGACCGGGAATTGGAGTAAGCACTCTTAGTGCCTGGCCACATTATCATAATTTCTGGCGTCATATGAACGTCTGGAAAGTCGGCAATGAACGTCATGTCGAGACGAGTAGATTGTACGTGCATCAAAAAAAAAGAGGAGTTGTATTCACCGAAAATCCATCGAGCATCCACTTCAGAACATATGTAAGTGTCGGAGGAAGAATGAATATTCTTTTCATAAAACGTTTCATTTCTGACATAGTTTTTCATTTTTCTTTTACCATCGAAGAATACACATCGTACGGACGACTCAAAAATGTACTTCTCTGTGGAGGTAGGAGTGTTTTATTTTCAAAACGTTTCCCTCTATACATTTTCTTTATTTCATACGGAAGTCGGACAGTAGAGTGTGAAGGAGATTGAATCCACATGCTGGTTATGTTGCTATTGTCATAACATTTGATCTTAATGGAATGCGTAATTTCTTTCTATACACAAACCCAAGAGTTCAATTGAATTTATGAATACCATTTTTATTGTAAAAATTTTATAAAGTGGCCGTGGCAATTCCAAAATTTGGTACGCCATTACATTACATTTGTCTTATAACCTAGAAATATTAGGTTGTAGTTTAATCACCGAAGAAATACCCGAGAAACAGCCAATTTGCAATATTACCGTTATCGAACCATCTTATAAGGTTAAAAGACTAACCAAAATATCAAATTTTATGAAAATCGTTAGAAACATTTTTGGTAAATACCCTTAATTTTGAAGTTATAATGAAAATTCCAATTTCGCCTCATTTTTATTATTACACATTTTTCAAAAATTTACAAAACGTCCTAGCCTAAGAATATAAAATCAATGAATTTAAAATTTACAGAAATAAACAGTGTTGAATGTCACCTCAAAAATTTACAATTTATACATACATAGAGAAATAGTATAGTAGTATAGAATAATAGCGTACTTGCCCATTCAGGCTATAAGTGTACAATTTCATCAGGATTGAAGTCCAAGTCTTGTTTTTCCCAGTAAAGTAGGCGTGGCATTCTCCGTTTCAATGGAATAATAGTCATAACATTGTAGAAGTTTTTATAAAAACTGCGTGGGCGTGGCCAGATCCAGATAGGCCTATCACTTTGCTTAAATATTTTTTTTTTTAATTTCTAGTAAAAGTTTTGAAAAAAATAAATACATTTTATAAAAGTGGGCGTGGCAATTAGAAAATTTGGTATGGCATTATTTTGCATTTGTCTTATAACATAGAAATATTATTGTTTAGCCAAATCGCCGAACAAATACCCGAGAAAGAGCTGATTTCTCATATTACCGTTATTCGAATTGTTTGTGAAAAACGAGGTATGCCACCTCATAGAATGTGCCCAAACTAACCCACATACCAAATTTTATCGAAACCGTTAGAGCCGTTTTCGAGATAATCCATTTTAATTGAAATCGGCCTTAAGTAAACTACCCTTAATTTTGAGGTTAGAATGAAAATTTCAATTTCGCCTCTAACGATTTCGATAAAATTTGATGTGTGAGTTAGTTTGGGCATATGCTATGAGGTGGCATACCACGTTTTTCACGAAAAATTCGAATAACGGTAATATTGAAAATCAGCTGTTTCTCGGGTATGTGTTAGGCGATTGGGCTAAAAAATTATATATGTGGGTTATAAGGCAAGTGCAAAATAATGGCATACCAAATTTTGGAATGCCACGCCCACTTTTATAAAACTTATTTTTTTTCAAAATGTTTACTAGAAATTGAGAAAAAATTATTTAAGCAAAGTAATAGGCCTTAAAATTCTCTATAATTCACTCAAACACCTTATCTGGCCACGCCCACTTTTTATGGGCATTTTTATAAAAACAAAACATTGAGTAAACTCCTACAATGTTATGACTATTCTTCCATAGAAACGAGGAATGCCACGCCTACTTTACTGAAAAGAACTAGACTTGGACCTCAATCCTGATAAAATTTTACACTTATAGCATTACTGTGCAAGTACGTACGACCCAGTCGTGCACTTTATTTGTCGCTGTTACCTTCTCTGTTTTTAACTGGTGGAATGTGTGCAATTGGCCTTTCCCTTTTTTTAGTTGCTTTTCATAGTGAGTATTCAGTGCTAGCTTCATTCGTAGGATTCGTAGGGTATAAATTCTCTTATTGATCTTTAAGCTTACAGTTTAGATTATTTAGTTTTATTTTGTCGCTGGGCGCCCTTGATTGTTGCCAACGTTTTCGAGCTTATCTCTTTTCCGAACCTATATTACGTATTTCTGTTGGATATGAGTTTTGTTGAATTTTAGTTTTAATTATAGGTGCATGCAGCTTTTTGGATATTGATTGTAAATATCTGGATAGTCTTAGGCTATTTTCTTTCATAGTGTTAAAAGTATTGTGGAATGATCCGAATTAAAATCTGGCCCTTCTACTTTGATAGTATTTGACGAGAAATTCGTTAGAACGAAAAAGTCGACAAGATCCGTTATCTTTTTATCTGTTGGTCAATATGTTGGCTAGTTTCTTTCACATAGTTCTCTTTCTCTCGTGTTTGTCAATCTAGATTCCTAATACTTGTTTGGCAATAAAGTTTCCACCTGCGATAAATTTTCTGCGAAGTATGGGGAATAGGTCTAAAAGTCATTGTTCTTAAGGTTATACATGGGAGAACAGTAGATTGATGCAACTGATATTATTTGTCCACTTTTCGTTTTTATATTTATGGATATTTCTTGTATCGCACATAATTGCAATTTGGCTTTCATATGGTGATCAATTGTGTTCTTTACTATAACTGCAGCTCCGCACTTTGCCGAATTATGGGGATGAGAGGAGTGATATAATTCGTACCCTTGCATTTTAAAGTTTGTTTGGCATTTGAAGTGTATCTCTGAAACAAGACATATGTATATCTATTTGTTTTATGTCGAGAACTAATTGAATTTCTCCTTTCCAAATCTCGATACCATTAGCATTCCATTCCAGGATTTTGATGTTATCCATTATGTTTGTTTTTTTTTAGCAGCCTTTTTATTGCTGGTTTTCCTTTCAAGGAACAGGATTCTTTCGAGTATAGGTAGTTTTATTGCTTTTTTTCCATCTTTTCATTCTCTTTAGAGTTTTTCGCATACTACATACTACACAGTATTTGGCTTTGTTTTAGTCGTACTTACTGTCTTTTCTAAATATGCCTGAGCATATGTCAGTGTTGTACCCGCTCCTGATTCTGAGAAACAAGTTTTGATTTCCTTGTGGGATGAATTTCTACATTCATTACGCGAATATCATTGATTTCATATATCTTTTTTATGTTTACTTCGTGCGTAAAAGAAAGCGTAAATATTGGAAGCGGCATTTTGCTTTTAATTTTGAGCAGAATATTCTTGTTTAAAAACTTTAAAACACTATTTTTGATAACTTTTTAAAATATTTTCCTAATAGATGGCAAAAGAGATATAGAGGTAGATCTGTAGTTAGAAATTCAATATAGATTTTTCATTTGTAAAGGGTGTATTACATCCGCACATTTAAATGCATCAGGAAAACCTTCAGTAAATATGCTCTTATTAAATATAGAAGCTCAAATGTCAATTATGAACCAAGTAATTTTTTTCAAGATAATGTTAGATATGGCATCTATTCCACACGAATTTGAGTTTTTTCGATTGTCAATCATTTTTGTAAGTACCAAACCGGTTGTAAAAAATAAATAAATATTTGCCGCAACAGGTCGATGGGACCCGGGGCTTCTCACAACCATTCGTGTTGTGCAAGTTTATATTTTTTACGCGAATGGAAGGGGCCTACTCTTTAATGCCATGTCCGAAGGGCAATTTGTTATTTGAGAAACTTTATCATGACAATTGTACTCTCGGGTGTTTGTCAGACGCTCGCGAGAGGTGAGGCTCTGGAAAAACTTTTAGGTGTTCCGACTGGGACTCGAACTTCGCACCCCTTGCTCCATAGTCTAACGCACTAAGAACTGAGGCACGGCGCCCACTTGTAGCAAGTTTGCCTAATATTAAATTGGGTATGAAGATTGATTTTTCCGTTTTCGATGGTCCATCGTGAAGACATCACATTCTGGTTGCTTTTTTGGTTTTCCTCAGTTGATTACTGCATCTAGTTCTGTTTAGGTAAATTTCTCTGAGAAGAGCCTTAGGTATTGTTAGCATAGCATAGTTTGGAGCTCTAACGTCACCGTTGACCCCATAGAGAGAGTTCCTCCGTTGTAGTGTTTATAGTGCTGCAATTTTCTCTTGTATAAGTTCAGCAAGTCGCATCCGGATGGATATCAACCAGTACCCGATGTGTACCACTTGGAAGTAAAATAAGGACAATTGATGTGTAGTAACAGTGACAGCACTGGAAGTCGCCAAGCTAGCGCCAATTAGTACCTACCCTATTCCTAGGGCATCTAGCCATAAAAGAAATTGGTACTAACCTCCTCTAACTCGAATTTTTCGACTCTTTTTTTGCACTCCCCTCAGTTCTCCATAGAAAAGTCATCCTCTAAGTCGAAACTCCCTCTAACTCGAATATATTCTTTCGATTCTTAACTTATTACAATTCCTCTAAGTCGAATTTTTCTTTTGAGGAAAACGAAAACTAAAACGAAAATCACCCTCTCGTAACTCGCAATGTTATACACACATAAAGAACACACAATTACAAACCATGACTATACGCCGCATCGGCGGACCGTGTTTCTGTGGCTACTTAAGAAATATGTACATATGTATGTAGATGCGTTGTTGGTGGGGTAGCAAACTACCTATACATACACTCATATGTAGGAAGTTTTTCATTTGAAAACTGTCGATCATTATCTGTAAAGCTTTGTCGCTTCATTGTGTTGGAAGTCTACGATAAAATTTAAAAGTACTCTACAGGCGCCGTATACTCACCAAGATTTTGAGGGTTTGGGAAACCAAAACTGTGTACGCGAAATTTCAAAAGCGTGGGAGCAGGACGTAGCTCCACTGACAATTGAGAATTGTTTCATAAAGGCCGGATTTACGACTGAGACATGGGACGATGAGGATGAAATTCCGCTAAATTTATTGAGATGTGCAACCGAAGACACCAATGAAATCGAGAGGATCTGGAACAGACTAATTCAAACAGACTGTAATGTTGAAGGCGAGAATTGGAAAGACTATAGAAGTACCTGATCCCGAAACAATTTTGGAAACAATAGTTCGTGCTGCTGACGCAAACGATAACGAAAGCGAAGCTGAAGAAGAGGATGCCAAAACAATAAATATTCAAAAGCCGGAAAAGAAGGAAATCGATAACGCAATTGGAATATTGCAATCTGCACTTGAAATGACCGCTAAGGTACCGGATGAGGTTTACCACAGCCTTTATAAGATTGAATCATTTCTTAAACGGGTGAACACTGTCATGTCGCAGTCAAAAATTACAACTTTTTTTAAGTAGCCTTGTTCAAAACAATTTTTGGTGATTTAATGAATTAATGTGTTATAAAAGCAAGCAGCTTATCTTTATTTATTTAATTTCCGTTCTCTGTTACCTTCTTTTTACGTTGAATAAATATATTAAAAAATATTATTAATCTCTCTCTCTAACTCGTATTTTTCCAAAAATCCCTCTAACTCGAACTAATTTTGATCTCCCCTGAAAATTCGACTTAGAGGGAGTCGTCTGTATATTCATATTGTGCATGTTTTCAATTTTATAAATATGAAAAGGCTGGAAAATTTGAAGGTCTATTACTTTGCTTAGATAATTTTTTCTCAATTTCTAGTAACAATTTTGTACGCCATTACTTTGCATTTGTCTTATAACCTAGAAAATATTATAACCTACACCTATAGAGCAAGTATTGGTTTCGTGAAAAAATCGAACTCGAGATTTTAATCAAACTTGACATTACTATGATGGAGAAGTCCAAAAAAGTGGGTCCGGCAATTCCGTCTGTCTGTCTGTCTGTATGACGGACTGCAGCCTAAACGGCTGGACGGATTTGCTTTAAACTTCATATCTGTGGTCTCTGGGTTCACACCTCGAGTCAAAATCGCAATTTTCATTCTAACCTCAAAAATAAGGGTAATTAACTTAAGACCGTTTTCAGTTAAAATGGATTTTCTCGAAAACGGCTCTAACGATATTGATAAAATTGTATATTTGGATTAGTTTTGACATATACTATGAGGTGGCATACCACGTTTTTCGCGAAAAATTCGAATAACGGTAATATAGAGAATTAGCTTTTTCTCGGGTATTCGTTTGGCGACTAAAATAAATATTAATATTTATAGGTTAAAAGACAGGCGTAGCAAATTTTGGAATTGCCACTCCCACTTTTATAAAACTTATTTTTTTTTAAAAATGTTTACTAGAATTTAGGAAAAAATTAGAACATACCGCGCCTGCTGTGTGCAAGATTGGGCAAAAAGTTCGTGAGACCGGCATGCTAGTGGACAACACTCATGGTCCGCGTCGTCGTACCGTGCACACAGACGAAGAATGTGACTGCTGTAGCCGAGAGTGTGAGTGTCAATTCACGAACATCAACCCACCATCGATTTCAACAGCTCAACATTTCACGCACTAGCCTGAGGAGAATTCTGCACAAAGATCTCGGATTATTCGCTTACAAGGTCCAATTGGCTCAGCCCGACCATCCTCTTCGTTATCAGTTTAGGTCTCAATACAGCTGGAATTGGACAACGATTTTGGGCAAAAATCATCTTTTCTGAAAAGCCGCATTTTTATCTCGGTGACTATGTTAACAAACAAAATTGCCACATCTGGGGCATTTAATTTTGTTCATTGTATTGCATTTTTAAAAAGAACCTTGTATTTGGCCCGACCTGTATTAACTACATACCTACTTATGTGTATAATGTTATGACTATTATTCCATCAAAACGCGGAATGTCACGCCTAAGTTACTGTGGAGAGCAAGACTTGCATTTCAATCCTGATAAGATTGTACAATTATAGCATTAAGGGCAAGTACGTACGACTCAGTCGTGCACTTTATTTCTGTTAAGTGCCCGTTTTATCGCACTTTCCATGACTTTCCGCAAGATTTCCGAAGATAACTGTTCGCATTCCTGTCGAATATTCTCCTTAAGGGCTGCTTAACCCAAGACGGGAGATAACGTGACCAGGAAACGCTTCCTTCACAATATCCATTGTGGCTAGTGCTATGTGCGCGGTTGCACCGTCTTGTTGAAACCACATGTTCACCAAGCCCTGCTCATCCAATTCCGGCAGTAGGAAGTCGGCTATCATGACCCTATACAGTGACCGTATTGCCAATGGCGTCCCTAAAAAAATACGGCCCAATCACTCCTCCCGCATGAACGCACCACACAGTGGCTTTGTGTGGATATAATGGCTCTTCGTGCATCACACACGGGTTTTCAGTACCCCAGTGACGTAACCGCTTAAGTGTAAATGCGTCTCGTCGCTTATGATGATTTTCGACACAAAATCGTCCTCTTCGTTGTTAAGAGTAGTCAAGCGCCGCAATGTTTGCCCAGTCGGCGCCACACGATTAGAAAATCGACGTCGGATTTAACAGGCACCGGATATGAATAGTTGATGCAAATTGATGTAGGCGTTTAGGCTCCGTACCCTAAAATAAAATACTTTGAAAGACATAAGACTATTTTTGCGATATAAACTGCATAATACGAATCTTGAACTTGATGTTGTAGTCGAAAGTTTGAAATAAAGTTCAGTTCGAAGCCGACTGTTGAACGGACAGCATCACCGTTTTATTTTCATACGCTATTCCCTGACCTCCTACAAATCAGAAGTGGAATCCGTTAAACACCTGTAAAAAAAAAAAAATTTGTGCAGTCTGCATTGTTTACGTGCTAAACAATAACTTTATGATCTGACGCGTGTGAAAAAAAAAAAACAACAGCACGGGTCGAACAATTTATTCAAGAGGCTACGCTTGCTCAATTAAGGGAAAAATTAACCAGTTTTGGTCTTCTAAGTAATGGTAACAAGGCAGAATTGAAACTAAGGCTACAAGAACACGTTGCTGAGTTGGACAAATCTGAAATCAGTGCACATTTCTCGAACATCCAAGATAATGATGATCTCCATGAAGGTGATGATCTCCAAGTCGAAATTGATAGGCTTGCCGACAGAATAAAAAAAACAAGAGGAAATTTTAGTTCTCAAAGAAAAACTCGCAGCTTTATGTCGACCAACCGAAAGCTCCACGTGTTCAATCTCATACAAAGACATCGAAGATATTGTGCCTCACTTCTCCCGTGATGATAATTTTTCCATTAAACAATGGGTGCGGAGTTTTGAGGAGGCAAGGTCTTTGTACAAGTGGGAAGAGCAACAAGCGTTTATCTTTGCAAGAAGAAGTCTGAAAGGAGCCGCCAAATTATTTCTCCGTTCATCCCGTTGCTCCACATGGTCGGAGTTGAAATCAAAACTTCTACAAGAGTTTCACCGAGTGGTCACGTCAGCTGATGTTCACGATATTCTACGGAACCGGAGGAAGAGAAGGGACGAGAGTATTCATCAATACAAACTGGCTATGCAGGAGATCGCATTCAATGCAGAAATCGAAGACGAGGATCTTATACATTGCATCATCAAAGGAATTCCTGATACTCCATGTAACAAACAACTTCTTCTTACAGCAAGAAGTATGGACTATTTAAAACAAATGCTGAAGAAATACCAGAAGATGAGATATTACGCCGCAGAAAATATACCTTCTTCTTCAACATCGATAACAACCTCGTCTTCTAATCAATTCCAGCGATTACATAAGGACAGGTGCTTCAATTGCAACGAACCTGGACATATTGCTAGTAGCTGCCAGAAGCCACGGCGATAGCGAGGAAGTTGCTACAAGTGTGGTAAGCACGAACACTTAGCATCCACCTGTCGAAGCACCAAGCCACCTGCAGATCCACCGGCAGTTCTTTTGCTCCAGCAGCCTGAAGCTCAACCAGAAGAAGACAAAGTAATGGCTAACACATTTAACGACGACTTCACTGTTGCTGTTAAGTACATATTTTCTAATAATTTTACTAATGATGTTTTCGAATTTCAAGCAAATACATTGGTAGACACAGGCAGTCCGATAAGTTTTATACAGGAACAATTTATACCATCCTTTGTGATCCTGCCATTAGAATATGACTGCAACCAGTATTTTGGAATAAATGGAACAAAATTAGGTATATTAGGAAAAGCTAAATGTGTTATTTATGTAAGTGATAGACCGATAAATTGCATGTTGCATGTAGTAAAAAATAAAACAATGACCAACTCTGTTGTTCTTGGCAGAGATTTTTTACAAGCAAGTAATATTAAATTAGATGTTGAAAGTTCTAAAATTAAATCAACAAATTATGCTTAAGATTATGAAAACTATTTAACAAAGAATGCTACCTATTCTTCAAATTTTGCCACAAATTATATGATAAATGACTTTAAGAATTATGAAAATTTAAGCAACTTAGATAATTGTGATGATAATTTCAACGACAAATATGACAACAAATTTTCGGATTTGCATGACGATAGTTTCGCGAAAGATATGTTGAATATAGATACTAGTTATGATAAAAATGATTTTAATTTGAGGATTAACAATAATCTTACATTCGAAGATAGACAACGCCTTTATGGTATTATGAAACAAACCAATTCTGACAAAAGCATTTCAAATTCAAATATTCCCTATGAAAGGAAAATTAGTCTTTGTAATTCAAATGTGAATTTTAATTGCGCACCGCGGCGGCTACCATACGTACATACTCTTGAATTAAGAAAAATTTTAAATGATTTATTGAACCGAGAAATAATACGCGAAAGTAATTCACCCTTTGCCTCTCCGATCGTTTTGACCAAAAAGAAAAATGGAACGTTCAGATTATGCGTAGACTAAAGGCAACTAAATAGTGTCACACAAAAAGACAATCATCCGCTTCCCCTAATCGAGGATCATTTGGACAGGCTACGAAATAAAAAATACTTTTAATTATTAGACCTCAAAAATGGGTTTCACCACGTCAAGATGGCTGAAGAATCCGTAAAGTTAACATCATTTGTTACGCCTATAGGCCAATTCGAATTTCTTTATATGCCATTTGGCCTTAAAAACGCCCCGGCAACTTTCCAGCGTTATATTAATACGAGATTCAAAGATTTAATTGGTGAGGGTAAATTACTCGTATACATTGATGACTTACTCATAGCTACTGAATCCAAAGAAGAGCATTTTGCTGTTCTACAGAAAGTTGCCAAGATAGTATCGGATTCCAATTTAGAACTTAGGTATGACAAATGTCATTTTATGAAAGAACAAATTACGTATCTTGGTTATGAAGTCAGTGCAAACGGTATAAAACCTAACTCTGATGGTTTAGCTGCTGTGCAAAATTGTCCTACTCCAAAAAACATCAAGGAGCTTCACTCATTTCTTGGATTATGTTCGTATTTTAGAAAATTCATTCAAAATTTCTCAGTATTATCAAAACCACTATATGATCTATTAAAACAAAACGTTAAATTCCAATTCGGAGAAAAAGAGATAAGTGTTTTCCAGTTATTAAAGCAAAAATTACTTCAATCGCCAGTGTTGAGCATTTATTCCCCACAGGCAGAAACCGAACTGCACTGCGATGCCAGCTCCTTGGGTTTTGGTGGAGTTTTATTGCAAAAGCAGTCAGATAAGAAGTTCCATCCTATCTTCTTATTTTCAAAGAGATCAACACCGACAGAGTCAAGATACCATTCCTTTGAACTCGAAACCCTTGCCACCATATATGCGTTAAGAAGATTTCGAACATATTTAATGGGTATTAACTTTAAAATTATTACTTATTGTAAGTCTTTAATGTTTACGCTAAGAAAAAAGATTATCAATCCTCGAATTTCAAGGTGGGCTTTAGAGCTCCAGGAATATAATTATTCAGTAGAGCATAGAGATTCAGTCAGAATGAACCACGTCGACGCCCTTAGTAGGTGTCATAACATCCTTTTGGTAGAACCTGATTCATTCGAATATGCTGACTTCTGCCCAAAATCAGGATATAACCATTCAGAATATTGCTAACATATTAGAACACAAACAACACCCATTCTACGAAATGGTTAATGGTCTTATCTACCGGAAATGTAAAGATTCTGTTGCATTTTATATTCCAAAGCAAATGGAAAAAAATATTATCCAAACTCACCATGATGGACTTTGTCATGTGGGTGCGGATAAAGTATTTGAATTTCTTAGAGAGACCTATTGGTTTCCATCGATGAAGCAGAAAATCAAGGACTACATCAAGTCTTGTTTTAAATGTATTTACTTCGCGGTTCCATCTGGCAAAAAGGAAGGTGAACTACACAGTATTCCAAAGGATAATAAGCCCTTTGATACTCTTCATATAGATCACTATGGGCCCCTTCCAGCTGGGGTGAGAAATTTAAAGAAATACATTTTCCTAGTAGTGGATGCGTTCACTAAATTTACCAAGCTTTATTCAGTGAAGACGACAAATTCTAAAGAAGTCATCCAAAGCTTGCAAAATTATTTTTCAAATTACAGCCGACCAAAACGATTGATTTCGGATAGAGGATCTTGCTTTACCTCAGATGAATTTCTGTCATTTTGTAGAGATGTCGATGTGACACACATAAAAGTCGCCACCCATTCTCCCCAATCAAATGGACAGGTGGAGAGAATAAATAGGCTTTTGACTGCTATGTTGTCAAAAGAATCCGAAGCCGAGTCGGGTGAATGGTCAAAACATTTAGATAAAATTCAATTCTCCATAAACAACACCACTAATAGGAGCACAGGTGTATGTCCAAGTGTTTTGCTGTTCGGTATTCGAAAGCCATCGCTTTTATAAGTCTCATTCGATTATTATATTTTAGTTGAAAGTCATTTTGTGTTGAAAATATCAAATAACCGATATCCGTGTAAATCGAGTCGATTTAATGTCAGGAATGGCCGAATTGTAGTCGAAAGTTTGAAATAAAGTTCAGTTCGAAGCCGACTGTTGAACGGACAGCATCATCGTTTTATTTTCATACGCTATTCCCTGACCTCCTACAATATAAAAATAATTTTCATTAAAACAAAGTCGTTATACCACTGATACGTGGAATTCTTATTCATTTGAATATTGGAAATCAGTGTTTTCGAAATCCTTATAAAAACCTAAAAGCATAATTTATATTAAATGTCGACAAAAATTGTGTGCGGAGTTCCTCAACACGAAAGTACTAAAACATTTTTTACTTGCACCTACATACATATGTATATGTATTTATAGGGCAAGTATTGCTTTCGTGAAAAAAATCGAACTCGAGATTTTAATCAAACCTGACATTACTATGATGGAGAAGTCCAAAAAAGTAGGTCCGGCAATTCCGTCTGTCTGTCTGTCTGTATATGCGACTGCAGTCTAAACGGCTGGACGGATTTGCTTTAAACTTCATATGTAGGGTCTGTGGGATATTCCCTAGAGGGAATTCTCCTTCTAACCCCAAAATTAAGGGTAGTTTACTTACCACCCTGTTCTGCATTTCGAGTGAAAGTGGATTGAAATCGAATTTCAATTTCACACGAAATGAAATTGAGTGTTCTGCATTCCATGTGAATTCGAATATTTTTGTATCCACTTCGAATTTTTATTTGAAATGTCACAATCAGCTGTGAAGAAAAATATTTGAGGGTTAGTAATTTAGCTTTTCCTGTAAAAATAACTAACTACAACAAAAAGCACTCCGCTGCTCGGAATGTTGTCTGCATTGGTAACTTAAAAATCCGGTTTAGGTGTTTGTTAAATACTTTGAACTATGAGCTGGTTAAAGCTGCCAAGATCATCAACGTTTGCTGTGCCCTCCACAATTTGTGCAAAACCCATAATTTAGAATAGAAATCGAAGGAAAGCAAATAAGAGAGGAAATCGAACATCATTATGAAAGTGATGAATATGGAAAAGGAATTGAGGAAGCTAGAAGAATAAGAGATTCAATTGCCCAAAATCTTGGTTAATACATCGACGAGTTTAAAAAAACAAATATCTTTTAATTCATATTAAGAAATAAAAAAATTGATAATATATTTAGTGAAAATTCCAAATTCACGTAAATTCACATCCAATGTACTCAATTCACAATACAAAACTCAAGTGGATTCAATTCACATGAAAAGCAACGTTTGTCGAAATGCAGAACACCATTTTCCATGAATTGACTGTCATCTTTTCGAGTGGAATGTAGAACACCAACACAATTACTTTCGAACTTACAATCCACAAATCATAATTTCGGTCGGAATGCAGAACACGTAATTCCACTTTTGGTCGTTGAATTCAATAAAAGTGGAATGCAGAACATGGGGGTTAAGGCCGATTTCAGTTGAAATGGATTTTCTCGAAAACGGCAGTAACGATTTCGATAAAATTTGATATGTGGGTTAGTTTGGGCATATGCTATCAGGTGGCATACCACGTTTCTCACGAAATATTCGAATAACGGTAATATTGAAAATTAGCTGTTCCTCGGGTATTTGTTCGGCGATTGGGCTAAAAATTAATATTTCTAGGTTATAAGACAAAGTAATAGGTCTTACAATTTTCTATAAGTCACCCAAAGGCCCTATATGTCCACGTTTATAGAAACAAAATCTTATGAAAACTCCTACAATGTTAGGACTATTATTGCATCGAAACGCGGAATGCCACGCCTACTTTACTGGGAAGAGCAAGACTTGGACCTTAATCCTGATGAAATTTTACACTTATAGCATTACGGTGCAAGTACGTACGACCCAGTCGTGCACTTTATTTAAGAAACATATCAATCCAATTCTATTCTTTAATATGCCAATAATTGTATTAATCGGTTCAGAATTGACTAAATGGCGTTGCAGTGATTATTCGGTTATTATACCCTATCCTTAATGTACAGTAAGTTGGATACATAGGTTTTAACATAGAAAAATAATCGAGATAGACCTTGTAAGCTATTTACACATATTCGTGATCAGTATCAATTGAGAACATACAGAAAAGCTACAATCCGTTTGAAAGGGATCGTATGATACCTCTCCTCCCTAAAAAGCGCGTGGAGGTTCAGATTTCAAAAATGTTTACAATTGTACTGTTTTTTTTTCTCAGAATCCAAGATATAAAATTTTATACTCCTAGCTCAAAATTTAAGGCCCAAAAACTGGTGATATACAGACGGACGGACGGATATGACTCAATAGTTTTCTCTATTGATGCTGTAAAACAAAATTCTTCGTCTATTTTAAATCTAATATTAACCCCTTACTTACTTACTTACTTACTTAACGGGCTCCCGACCCGTGAAGAGTCCCTGCCTGAGACACGGTAGCCTTCCATCCTCTTCGATCCCGGGTACGCTGCTTCCAGTTGTCCAGACCAAGCGCTCTGGCATCCGCGATAGCTTGGTCTTTAAAACGAAGGTTCGGTCTTCCTTGTCATCTCGAACATGGGGGCTGTGAGTCGAAGATCCTCTTTGCTGGAGCATTATTGTCCATTAGCTCGATGTGGCCGAGCCAGTGTAGTCGACGTATTTTGGCTTTTTGGACTACATCCACATCTTGGTACAGCTCATAGAGTTCGCGGTTATATCTTCTCCTCCATTCGCCCTCCTCGCATATGGGACCGAAAATTCGACGAAGAATTTTTCTCTCGAAAGTGACCAACATGTGCTCTGCTTTCCTGCTTATCGTCCACATAGCAGAACTGGCAGGATCAAAGTTTTGTAGAGCATACATTTCGTCTTCCGAGATAGGAGTTTTAAACTAATTTGTTTTGCCAAACCGAAGTAGCAGCGGTTTTCTAGGGTAAGTCTTCTAGGGTGTCGTTCGTGGAGTTGATATTTACTCCGAGGTAGGTAAACTCCCTAACTACCTCAAAGTTACTGTTTGATGCTTACGATGCTTCTTTGTTTGTTGACAACAGGTACTTGGACTTGTCCTCATTTACTTCAAGGCCAACTCGTTTCGCCTCTTCTTCAATTGCCGTGAAAGCTTCTATAACGGCACGCTGGGAGCGACCGATGATGTCGATATCGTCTGCATATCCCAGCAGCTGGACAGATTTATTAAAGATGGTGCCTTCCGTGTTGATACCTGCCCTGCGCACTATCTTCTCCAGCACTAGATTGAAGAAGTCACACGACAGCGCATCTCCTTGCCGAAATCCGGTGCAAGTTTGGAATAGTTCAGAGGAGCTGTTCCCAAATTACACATTGCACCGCGTGTTTTCCAGCGTCACGCGGCACAGCTGGATCAATTTTGCCGGGATCCCGAATTCGGCTATCGCCTTGTAGAGCTCAAGGCGATGAATGCTGTCGTATGCGTCTCGACTTGAAATTCGTTGGTCTTTTCCAAGATTTGTCTTAGCGTGAAAACTTGGTCGATCGTCGATCTGCCGGGCCGGAAGACACACTGGTACGTGCCGATTAGTTTCAGAAAGGTTTCAGAGGTTCACACAGTACATTGGATAGGATCTTATACGCGACATTTAGCAGGGATATGCCTCGGTAGTTCTTGCAAGACATAGGATCGCCTTTCATTTCCCCCAAAAAAAATTGACAATCAAATTAAAATACGCACAACTTCGAGATTTATTCAAACTATTTATTACTTTACTTTTCTACTAAACACAACTTCGAGAATTATTCAAACAATTTATTACTTTACTTTTCTACTAAACCGGAAAAGGTGCATATCTATAAAAATGGTATACGTACATACATACATACATGTGCATATCTATATGCATACATATGTACATATATCGAAACACTGTACAAAATTTCCTATTATTTCCCTTTCTAATAGTGGAATAAATTTGCAAATATTTAGTGATTAAACCTTGGTCTTATAATCACAATATAACGGCTGCATGGATTTCAGAGGAAAGCAGACTTTGAGCTTAATAGAAAACATTTCATCGTAGTTGACCTATTGCTTATGTTTTGAATTTTCGCGTTCCGCGTCTATCAAAATTGCTTTCGTTCCGATGAAGCATCTTTTCGCGAGTAGCCACAGCGTTCATGGGAATGACGTTTATTCCCATGATAATGTGGTCAGGCACTTACCGCAGAATTAACATGTTATTATTTTTTAAATGTATATCCAAAACACTTTCCAATAGCATTCACAAACGATTTTAATATAAGCAAGTGCTGAAGCCTATATGGCTGGACAGAATACAAATCTGAGTTTGTCCTAAAACAAGAACAGTGAATTTCATTTGATTTCCCTCTACCCAAAAAGCACGGAAAAAGCGAAAAATGAACAATCGGTTTCCCATGCCATTCGGCGAATTCTGAACCGATTTGAATGGTATTTATATTCAAACCTGACATTACTATGATGGAGAAGTCCAAAAAAGTAGGTCCGGCAATTCCGTCTGTCTGTCTGTCTGTATATGCGACTGCAGTCTAAACGGCTGGACGGATTTGCTTTAAACTTCATATGTAGGGTCTGTGGGATATTCCCTAGAGGGAATTCTCCTTCTAACCCCAAAATTAAGGGTAGTTTACTTACCACCCTGTTCTGCATTTCGAGTGAAAGTGGATTGAAATCGAATTTCAATTTCACACGAAATGAAATTGAGTGTTCTGCATTCCATGTGAATTCGAATATTTTTGTATCCACTTCGAATTTTTATTTGAAATGTCACAATCAGCTGTGAAGAAAAATATTTGAGGGTTAGTAATTTAGCTTTTCCTGTAAAAATAACTAACTACAACAAAAAGCACTCCGCTGCTCGGAATGTTGTCTGCATTGGTAACTTAAAAATCCGGTTTAGGTGTTTGTTAAATACTTTGAACTATGAGCTGGTTAAAGCTGCCAAGATCATCAACGTTTGCTGTGCCCTCCACAATTTGTGCAAAACCCATAATTTAGAATAGAAATCGAAGGAAAGCAAATAAGAGAGGAAATCGAACATCATTATGAAAGTGATGAATATGGAAAAGGAATTGAGGAAGCTAGAAGAATAAGAGATTCAATTGCCCAAAATCTTGGTTAATACATCGACGAGTTTAAAAAAACAAATATCTTTTAATTCATATTAAGAAATAAAAAAATTGATAATATATTTAGTGAAAATTCCAAATTCACGTAAATTCACATCCAATGTACTCAATTCACAACACAAAACTCAAGTGGATTCAATTCACATGAAAAGCAACGTTTGTCGAAATGCAGAACACCATTTTCCATGAATTGACTGTCATCTTTTCGAGTGGAATGTAGAACACCAACACATTCACTTTCGAACTTACAATCCACAAATCATAATTTCGGTCGGAATGCAGAACACGTAATTCCACTTTCGGTCGTTGAATTCAATAAAAGTGGAATGCAGAACATGGGGGTTAAGGCCGATTTCAGTTGAAATGGATTTTCTCGAAAACGGCAGTAACGATTTCGATAAAATTTGATATGTGGGTTAGTTTGGGCATATGCTATCAGGTGGCATACCACGTTTCTCACGAAATATTCGAATAACGGTAATATTGAAAATTAGCTGTTCCTCGGGTATTTGTTCGGCGATTGGGCTAAAAATTAATATTTCTAGGTTATAAGACAAAGTAATAGGTCTTACAATTTTCTATAAGTCACCCAAAGGCCCTATATGTCCACGCCCACTTTTTAAGGGCGTTTTTATAGAAACAAAATCTTATGAAAACTCCTACAATGTTAGGACTATTATTGCATCGAAACGCGGAATGCCACGCCTACTTTACTGGGAAGAGCAAGACTTGGACCTTAATCCTGATGAAATTTTACACTTATAGCATTACGGTGCAAGTACGTACGACCCAGTCGTGCACTTTATTTAAGAAACATATCAATCCAATTCTATTCTTTAATATGCCAATAATTGTATTAATCGGTTCAGCATTGACTAAATGGCGTTGCAGTGATTATTCGGTTATTATACCCTATCCTTAATGTACAGTAAGTTGGATACATAGGTTTTAACATAGAAAAATAATCGAGATAGACCTTGTAAGCTATTTACACATATTCGTGATCAGTATCAATTGAGAACATACAGAAAAGCTGCAATCCGTTTGAAAGGGATCGTATGATACCTCTCCTCCCTAAAAAGCGCGTGGAGGTTCCGATTTCAAAAATGTTTACAATTGTACTGTTTTTTTTTCTCAGAATCCAAGATATAAAATTTTATACTCCTAGCTCAAAATTTAAGGCCCAAAAACTGGTGATATACAGACGGACGGACGGATATGACCCAATAGTTTTCTCTATTGATGCTGTAAAACAAAATTCTTCGTCTATTTTAAATCTAATATTAACCCCTTACTTACTTACTTACTTACTTAACGGGCTCCCGACCCGTGAAGAGTCCCTGCCTGAGACACGGTAGCCTTCCATCCTCTTCGATCCCGGGTACGCTGCTTCCAGTTGTCCAGACCAAGCGCTCTGGCATCCGCGATAGCTTGGTCTTTAAAACGAAGGTTCGGTCTTCCTTGTCATCTCGAACATGGGGGCTGTGAGTCGAAGATCCTCTTTGCTGGAGCATTATTGTCCATTAGCTCGATGTGGCCGAGCCAGTGTAGTCGACGTATTTTGGCTTTTTGGACTACATCCACATCTTGGTACAGCTCATAGAGTTCGCGGTTATATCTTCTCCTCCATTCGCCCTCCTCGCATATGGGACCGAAAATTCGACGAAGAATTTTTCTCTCGAAAGTGACCAACATGTGCTCTGCTTTCCTGCTTATCGTCCACATAGCAGAACTGGCAGGATCAAAGTTTTGTAGAGCATACATTTCGTCTTCCGAGATAGGAGTTTTAAACTAATTTGTTTTGCCAAACCGAAGTAGCAGCGGTTTTCTAGGGTAAGTCTTCTAGGGTGTCGTTCGTGGAGTTGATATTTACTCCGAGGTAGGTAAACTCCCTAACTACCTCAAAGTTACTGTTTGATGCTTACGATGCTTCTTTGTTTGTTGACAACAGGTACTTGGACTTGTCCTCATTTACTTCAAGGCCAACTCGTTTCGCCTCTTCTTCAATTGCCGTGAAAGCTTCTATAACGGCACGCTGGGAGCGACCGATGATGTCGATATCGTCTGCATATCCCAGCAGCTGGACAGATTTATTAAAGATGGTGCCTTCCGTGTTGATACCTGCCCTGCGCACTATCTTCTCCAGCACTAGATTGAAGAAGTCACACGACAGCGCATCTCCTTGCCGAAATCCGGTGCAAGTTTGGAATAGTTCAGAGGAGCTGTTCCCAAATTACACATTGCACCGCGTGTTTTCCAGCGTCACGCGGCACAGCTGGATCAATTTTGCCGGGATCCCGAATTCGGCTATCGCCTTGTAGAGCTCAAGGCGATGAATGCTGTCGTATGCGTCTCGACTTGAAATTCGTTGGTCTTTTCCAAGATTTGTCTTAGCGTGAAAACTTGGTCGATCGTCGATCTGCCGGGCCGGAAGACACACTGGTACGTGCCGATTAGTTTCAGAAAGGTTTCAGAGGTTCACACAGTACATTGGATAGGATCTTATACGCGACATTTAGCAGGGATATGCCTCGGTAGTTCTTGCAAGACATAGGATCGCCTTTCATTTCCCCCAAAAAAAATTGACAATCAAATTAAAATACGCACAACTTCGAGATTTATTCAAACTATTTATTACTTTACTTTTCTACTAAACACAACTTCGAGAATTATTCAAACAATTTATTACTTTACTTTTCTACTAAACCGGAAAAGGTGCATATCTATAAAAATGGTATACGTACATACATACATACATGTGCATATCTATATGCATACATATGTACATATATCGAAACACTGTACAAAATTTCCTATTATTTCCCTTTCTAATAGTGGAATAAATTTGCAAATATTTAGTGATTAAACCTTGGTCTTATAATCACAATATAACGGCTGCATGGATTTCAGAGGAAAGCAGACTTTGAGCTTAGTAGAAAACATTTCATCGTAGTTGACCTATTGCTTATGTTTTGAATTTTCGCGTTCCGCGTCTATCAAAATTGCTTTCGTTCCGATGAAGCATCTTTTCGCGAGTAGCCACAGCGTTCATGGGAATGACGTTTATTCCCATGATAATGTGGTCAGGCACTTACCGCAGAATTAACATGTTATTATTTTTTAAATGTATATCCAAAACACTTTCCAATAGCATACACAAACGATTTTAATATAAGCAAGTGCTGAAGCCTATATGGCTGGACAGAATACAAATCTGAGTTTGTCCTAAAACAAGAACAGTGAATTTCATTTGATTTCCCTCTACCCAAAAAGCACGGAAAAAGCGAAAAATGAGCAATCGGTTTCCCATGCCATTCGGCGAATTCTGAACCGATTTGAATGGTATTTATCACATTTTAAAGAAGAGAGTTTTATCTGCAATGTGGAAGAGCAGATTTTTGAATACGGTTTTTGTTGCTGTAATAATTGAATATTTCGCAGCCAACTTTCGCTTTTTTGCACAAAATTGTGAATCGGTTTCCCAATTTACAATATGAAAACATCGTTGGTGTAATATGAAATTAGACTCTTTGGAAAGCTAATGAATAGATCTCCAATGTAGTAGAACAGAATTGTTGTTTGAAATTTGTCTTCTTTTTCGAGATATTAGTGCTTGAAAATTGATAAAATTTGTCAAATTAAGCCATGATTTTCGTGTAATGATTTCAATATTTTTAAACTAAATTTTCGGTAACAGAATTCACTTCATAGTTAATGATAACCACTGCATTTTATAACACTCTTTTTTAACGTAAATTTAAATTTTTTAGCGAAATATTCAGTTTTTGATTCAAATTTTTATCACTAGGGCACTTATTTCAGAAGAATATTATTGTATGTATACTACATATGTCGGTTTATCATGATGTGAATTTATTTTAGATTGCTATAGGATCACATACCTAAGTGGGTAAGCGACTAGATAATATCACGTCGCCACACTCAGGTCAATACAGACCCATTGTGATACCCGAAGGGGAAAAAGTCCCTTGCCCATTGGTAAACCCTAGTACTGATTTGTATCTTGTGGATCACCAACCATCCTGTTGATTTGATGAACCTAAAAATGTCATTTATTGGTCCGTTTGCTAATTCTTCAAGGTCACGGAAAAAGTGTCGCCCTAGAAATTTGAATCTAAGGTGGATTGCTATACTTTGTTGTTTGGTGTGAAAATAAGTATTATGTCTGGACATACATATGTATGCGTATTTATTGAAATAATAATTGAACTCTCGTAAAAAGTTTTTTTTTTCTTATGAATTTTAGATTTCATGTTATATTTCAATGAAATGTTTGTAAGAGTTGACAAACTTGAGGGTATTTTGGCGAGAAGTGTATTTTTGATCTAAAGATCAGACAATAAGACCTCAATACTTTCCTATTCATTATCATAATATGTACAAGACTGATTTATTTGTACATTCCATCCTTAATATAACTGTAAATATTTAACTCTAAATAATCCACTAAATTGTAAGGCTATCGGGAAGCATATTGCATAAGCTTATTTAATGTGCATATTGCGATACATATGTACATACATGTTGCTTTAAAACTAATATCCGAAAAGGAAAATGCATCATTAGATCTACTGTGCAAACATTCCTATTAATTATGGAACATAACGTCGTTGTACATGTAACATGGAAAAAATTTAATTTTGTTCATTTTATTGCATTTCCAAAAAGAAACTCGTATTTGGCCCACCCTGTATATGTATGTATATTTGTAATACGTTACAAACAGAAAACGTTTCTACTGTAGTGTTCTACAGTTGTTTAACGGTCGAACTAGATTTCCAAAATATAAAATTGTTCATAAAAATACAAAAATTCAATTTTTCATATTTTTCTGTGAGGCAAAATCAAAATGACATAATCAATTAAAACTCGTCCTATACATCGAAGGAAAGGTATCTACATATCCCTACACTACTACTCTACTTATGCATATTGTTGCCCAGCAACGCAAATATAATTAAAAATTGAATAATGAACTACACCCTTCTATGACCAGTCAATTTGCCATCAGAAATCATTGAACAACAAGATATTAAACTTTCCCGGCTTTTTCCAGTTGCCTACAAGCTATTTTCACGCATATTGTTACATTTTCACGCACATTTGTTAGAAATCCGTCAATTCAGCCCTAAATCGGTCAATTCACCCTAAAAAACAACAACAAATCGGTCAATTTCACCTTAAATTACAACAACAACTAGTAATTTGACGGACGATGACAACCGATTTTTGAATTTATGGAAGGAGCTGGAAAGTATTTTGGCCGTTCACTAGATATTACAAATATTTAAATTCGTATTCTTTAGTAAAAGACGAGACAAATTTGAATTTCGTCGGTTGACCGAAAATGTAAAAATCAAAATATATGTTTTCAGTTAGTTTATTCTTTTGAAAAATAATGAACACAAAAAAAGAAGGATTATTACAATGCTATTCAGTCAATTGCGAGCAGGTTGAAACAATTGTTATTGCAAATTGAAATATAAAATTCTTTAAATTTTTTTGAATAACGTAATTGCTTGAACATATAGAAATTTCGCAAACAACAATTGCAAAGATTGTGGATGAATTATAATAATAGGTTCTTTAACACTGTAAGGAGTATATATATCTGCCTTTTAAAATTTCTATTAATGTTTAACTAAATTTCCGAAAAACTAAGGCCCTATCCATACCTTTTGTCTGATTATAGAAACACAATAGTTGTTTTATTTCGGCATATACTTACATATGTATGTATATTTCTGTAATGAATATTCTTTTTTATCGAATTTAAGTTTCTGCGTTTATATCGCCGTTCGAAAATATTTGGTTTATTCTCTATTGATTGGTATTTTTTAATTGGGACTATTTATTTAATTAGTGCGTACGTATGTATATTTAGGATGCTGTAATTTGCCCCTAAGTTAAACCTTAGAAATAAGTACCTATGTATATTATTTTGCTTATTGAATAAGCCTTATCCAGAGCAAAGCTTTTAATTTCTATAAAACAGAACTATGTATGTATTTTATTTGAAGATCTATGTACATATGTCAATTTCAAATAGTGTGTTTAAACAATTCATTTATGTAATATGTTACCACCTGAAGATAGTGCGATTATCAGGGCAGCATCCGCTAAGGTTTTATCGATTAATATATCAGTTGTTGAGACCATAGCTTAGCTTACCTAATATAAAATCTCTAATGTATGCGCAAATTGTCTATATTTTTATGTATTTGTTACACGTTCCCTTACTCGAAAAATCGTAAGAATTCGAACGTTAGATTCCTTATCTAACTCCTTTCTCTTACACAAGAAAGATGTAAAAGGGTGAGAACAAAACATGGTAAAACATTTTCGCTCAGTAGAAAGCTTACGACTTTTTACCCCACAAATTTCTGTTGGTATGCGGTGTGGAACAGAACAAATCAATGAATAATAATTCAGTACGTCATGTACCTACTTTAATTCTTAATATGGGAACGTAAGCTAGTCTTACACAAAATCAATGTCTAGATAAGGACACAGGATTAGAATCAAGTCGAAAGAATAGACATGAAACATGGACCCTAACAAAAACCATATGACGCCAACGTCATCACAAAAGCAGCTGGAATCAACCGACGATGAAGAAAGCTACCCATACGTCTCCGACGGTGGGGAAGGGCGGTACATGGGCGAAAACAAGACCTTCGCCAAATTAGCTACATCAGAGTCAGATGATGAGGATGAGACCCTGGAAAACCTAGCATACAATTGCTACAGCAAAAGATAAATGAAATCAAGGCTAAACAAATGGCCAGGAGACAAAGGGAACATGAAGAACAGCTGCAACTCCAGCAGCTGAAACAACAACAAGGGCAACAGCTGCAGCAAACCAAGCAGCAACAACAAAAGACCCCACAACAAGCTCAGCAGCAAAAGCAACATCAGCAGACAAAGCAGCAACAGCAGCAGCAGCAGAGACAACAGCAGCAGTTACTTCAACAACAACAGCAGCAGCAGACACAACAGCAACAACAAAGCAACGAGTGCCACCAATCAACACCTACAAACTGGAGGTAAAAGATACCAAACAACTGTGTAAGTCGGCCATAGGTCATAATTTCACAATTATTAGATTTACTAATGATAGGCACGCTATACAGTGCGAAAATTTGGTAGATTATCATAAGATCAAAAAATTGTTGAGGGACTCGACGACGGAGTTCTTCTCCTTCACCCCGAAAGGGGAAAAGCTCCAAACGGTGCTTTTGAAGGGGTTGGAGCCGTCTACCGAGCCGGAGGAGATCCTTAAGTTGCTGAAGGATAAAAGTGCGACGGCTTCGATTTCGTAGGGGTCAAGCCTTTTATCACGGCAACGGCGAAAAGGGAGAACCGGAAGTTACCGTTCTTCCTTGTACAGCTGTCTCCCAGCAGCAAACTGGATGGTCTAAGAGGCATTAAAGTCCTCGACCACCAGGTTGTACGGTGGGATAAATTAAGAAGGAGCGAAAGCATCTTACAATGCGTTCGCTGCCAGAGGTTCGGGCACGCCGCGTCGAACTGCGACATGCAGCCTCGATGCGTTAAGTGTAGTAAAGACCACAAGCCAGAAGAATGCCCTCTAGGTAAGGATGGGTCTGACAAGGAGCAGCTCTCGTGTGCAGGAACACGGGGCACACCGCTAACTATCGGGGTTGCCCTAAGTTCCAATTCATAAAGAAAGTAAATCTGGTCCGACAGCAGAAAATCGAGGTGAAACGTAAACCTGGTCGCGCTCCAATTTCCCAAGCCGTCACACCCCAGTTGACCTACGCCCAAATGGCGTCGGGTCAGGGCAAGACGCAAAAACAACTGCCGAAGGCTGCACCAAAGGCGTCAGTGCCTAAGGCACCTGAGGCTCAAACTGATCTGATGACTATCGTGCTCTTAATTCAAGGGTAGATGGGTCAACTTCAACCTCAGATACAAGAGCAGGCGACGCGGGTGGACCAAATCTACGCGCTTCTGCCGGGCCTAGCGCACCTCCAGTCGTAATGGGTACCACGGCGGAGATTCCCTTAAAGATCCTTGCGGTGAATGTGAATTCACTGATAGGGATAGAACGTAGAAACTCAATTTTTAAGTTGTTAGACGATGAAAATCCTGATTTGCTTCTGATTAGCGAAACCAAGCTAACTCAGAGACATAAATTAAGGAACAATAAATATAATATAATAAGAAGAGACCGGGCCAACTCCACCCAAGGAGGTGGTGTCGCGATCTTCGTACGTAAAGAGCTACGTTACAAGACAGTGTACAGTGGTGAAGTGGTGAAGTGCGAAGGTTCCAAGTGCTGGAAGCCTGCATCGTGTGCATCGTGTGCATCTCTCTCCATAGTGGAAAGAAGATGTACGTGGTCTCGGTCTATGCACCTGAAGCTACTCAACTTTCCTTATTTATTTCAGAACTCGAATCACTTTTTCGAATCCTAAGGCTGGAGTCGGATGGGAACTATTATATCATGGTCGGAGATTTAAACGCGAAGTATGGGGATTGGGGAAATAACACGCCAAATCCTAGAGGGAACCTACTATTTAATTGGTGGGGTCAGCACAATGTCGAGTTTAGACTCGATGTGAAAGCATCGGACATTCCGTCCTTTCCCGGAGGCGGCTCTTATCTGGATCTCATGCTGTTCGACGTACGGCTACAACTGACCGACACGGACCGACAGACTATGAACTGTTTACACACTTTTGTGTACGACAGTGACCATTGCGGACTTAGTGTCGAAATAACGATTCCCAACGAGATTGCGGAACTGGAAGAGTTTGTTCAAACGCACACCTACAACTATAGTAGGATGCGCTGGACTCGCTTCTCCCGCGTACTGGCTAGAGCACTCTCCTCGAACTCGCTCTACCCACCGTATAGCAGGAACCTGTCAAACGAGGAGATTGACAGATATCTGAAACAATTGGACGGGACAATCAAACGAACGATGGACAGTACGATACCTCGGTATCAACATACTGACAACACCGACATATTCCGCAACGCGACAATCGACGCACTACACCGACAGAAAAGTAGACTCCTGTCAAGATTAAAAACCTTGTACAGGCAGTTTGCTGACAGACACAACTCGGAGGTTAGGACACTGAAGTCAATCAAAAATCTCCAAAAATTGATCAAAGAGAACTATAGAATGACGGTTAATGCGCATTGGAACGGGAAGATTTCGGCCATAAGATCCAATAATCCAAGCATGTTCCCGCAGATCAATAAGGTGTTTCGGAGAAAGAATATCAACGACCTTCCGTGTCCTAAGATACCCCGAACAACGAACAAGTAGTAATAACAGCAGGCATAGATCCAGATAACGCTGTCGAGGATGACGACTTCTTCGTGATAGAAGATCCGCAGGAGAATGTAGAGGCTATAGGAGCGACTTTCCAGGAAGTGTACAAGGTGAATGATAGCGTTCACCCGAACCATGAGCTGGAAAACCGCGTCCCTGTGCACAACTTATACCTTCGAAATTATATGCAAGAATGGCGATCTGAGAACACTGGTTTCACCGTGTTCAATGAAGGGAACATGGCAAACAATGCCATCGCCAATGACAGGGTTTACCCCCCGTTCATATCGAAGGTAGAACTCCAAGATCTTCTTCTCATTGAGGAGTAAGAAATCCGTGGGAATCGACGGAATTCCGAACATTGTGCTCAGACATCTCCCTCTAGAAGCGGCAGACATATACACCACCCTGTTCAACAATGCGCTGAATAAAGCACATTATCCGGCGCATTGGAAGACTCCAGTGGGGCGAAAAGATACATCCAATCCGGCAAATCTCCGGTCGATAAGTCTCCTTCCGAACATCAGCAAGGTATTCGAAAAAGTTATTCATAGAGCCCTGAATAAGTGGGTTGAGGACAAAAATATTATTCCGGACAACCAATTCGGTTTTAAGGCGGGGCATGATACCCTACATGCCGCGTCTAAACTGGTGTCGGACGTCCAATGGAATAAAAGCATGAATCAATGCACGGGTGCTTGCCTGGTTGACTTGGAGAAAGCCTTCGATACCGTATGGTTGGAGGGGCTCTTCTACAAGTTGAGCAGGCTGGGTATCAGCAAACCACTACTGTACATCATATGTAATATGCTCACCAGTAGACAGTTCGTTGTGAAAAATGGCAACGTGACTTCTGCTGGTACGTTTCAAATTAAAAACGGTCTGCAACAGGGTGCGGTTAATTCGCCTATCCTGTTCAACATTTACACAAGTGATTTGATAGGTTCTCTTCACCATGCTATTGCATACGCAGACGACTTGATTGCGTACAGGTCAGGTCCTAAGGTCGAGGTCATTGCAACTCTCTTGCAATGTGACTTCGACAATATCCAGCGATATTGCGATGACTGGAAGTTAAAGATCAACTTCCAGAAATCGGAAGCCATCCTGTTCAGAACGCCGTTATCTGGGGCCTCAAGGGACACCAGAAAGAATTGGCGAAAGTTCTCTATCGTGGGACCAAACGGACCAAACCATTGGCGAGTAGAAGTGTAGTCAGGTACCTTGGGATCTGGCTAGACCAGTATCTATATTTTAACAAACATATAGATGCTGTTTTGGCCAGATCCCGAGCTGCTTTTGCCGTTAATCTACCACGTCGCTAAAAAAGCTGTGGATAGGCGAATCAACTACGACCGAGGCGTAGCACAGACAACTGAGGATCGTCTCCGATTCAGTAGGTCGGTATCGGGCCAAGATATCAAAGACGTAGAACGGCAGCACCAAAAGTTTTGGTGGCTTTACGAAGAGTTAACTCTCTCGTCGATCCCTCTTAATCGTGGCTAGCTAGGCTTGTAGGGCAAGCTGGCCTTTTTATTCATTTATTTTTACTTGCACCTATACCTATAGGGCAAGTATTGTATTCGTGCAAAATTTGGAACTCGAGATTTTAATCAAACTTGACATTACTATAATGGAGAAGTCAATAAAAGTAGGTCCGCCAATGCCGTGCATTGTGCACGACTGGGTAGTACGTACTTGCACCGTAATGCTATAAGTGTATAATTTTATCAGGATTAAAGTCCAAGTCTTGCTCTTCCCAGTAAAGTAGGCGTGGCATTCCGCGTTTCGATGGAATAATAGTCATAACATTGTTGGAGTTTACTCAATGTTTTGTTTTTATAAAAATGCCCATAAAAAGTGGGCGTGGCCAAATCGGGTGTTTGAGTGAATTATAGAGAATTTTAAGGCCTATTACTTTGCTTAAATAATTTTTTCTCAATTTCTAGTGAAAATTTTGAAATAAAATAAGTTTTATAAAAGTGGGCGTGGCATTCCAAAATTTGGTATGCCATTATTTTGCACTTGTCTTCTAACCTACAAATAATAATTTTTAGGCCAATCGCTGCACAAATACCCGAGAAACAGCTGATTTTCAATATTACCGTTATTCGAATTTTTCGTGAAAAACGTGGTATGCCACCTCATAGCATATACCCAAACTAACCCACACATCAAATTTTATCGAAATCGTTATAGCCGTTTTCGAGAAAATCCATTTTAACTGAAATCGGCCTTAAGTAAACTACCCTTAATTTTGAGGTTAGAATGAAAATTAAAATTTCGCCTCTAGGGAATATCCCACAGACCCTACATATGAAGTTTGAAGTAAATCCGTTCAGCCGTTTAGGCTGTAGTCGAATATACAGACAGACAGACAGACAGACAGACAGACTGACAGACTGACAGACTGACAGACTGACAGACTGACAGACTGACAGACTGACAGACTGACAGACTGACAGACTGACAGACAGACAGACAGACGGCATTGGCGGACCTACTTTTTTGGACTTCTCCATTATAGTAATGTCAAGTTTGATTAAAATCTCGAGTTCCAAATTTTGCACGAATACAATACTTGCCCTATAGGTATAGGTGCAAGTAAAAATAAAATAAAGTGCACGACTGGGTCGTACGTACTTGCACCGTAATGCTATAAGTGTATAATTTTATCAGGATTAAAGTCCAAGTCTTGCTCTTCCCAGTAAAGTAGGCGTGGCATTCCGCGTTTCGATGGAATAATAGTCATAACATTGTAGGAGTTTACTCAATGTTTTGTTTTTATAAAAATGCCCATAAAAAGTGGGCGTGGCCAGATAAGGTGTTTGAGTGAATTATAGAGAATTTTAAGGCCTATTACTTTGCTTAAATAATTTTTTCTCAATTTCTAGTAAAAATTTTGAAAAAAAATAAGTTTAATAAAAGTGGGCGTGACATTCCAAAATTTGGTATGCCATTATTTTGCACGTGTCTTATAACCCAGAAATATCCATTTTTAGCCCAATCACCGCACAAATACCCGAGAAACAGCTGATTTTCAATATTACCGTTATTCGAATTTTTCTTGAAAAACGTGGTATGCCACCTCATAGCATATACCCAAACTAACCCACACATCAAATTTGATCGAAATCGTTAGAGGCGTTTTCGAGAAAATCCGTTTTAACTGAAATCGGCCTTAAGTAAACTACCCTTAATTTTGAGGTTAGAATGAAAATTCAAATTTCGCCTCTAGGGAATATCCCACAGACCCTATATATGAAGTTTGAAGTAAATCCGTTCAGCCGTCTAGGCTGTAGTCGAATATACAGACAGACAGACAGACAGACGGAATTGCCGGACATACTTTTTTGGAGTTCTCCATCATAGTCATGTCAAGTTTGATTAAAACCTCGAGTTCGATTTTTTTCACGAAAGCAATACTTGCCCTATAGGTATAGGTGCAAGTAAAAATCAAAATTTAAGGAAATAATATTATTTCACATTAGTTTACGGATAGTATTTTAAACATAATGAAGCTTGAAAACGATTATTTTAAAAATACCTAATAAATTTATCTCTCATTTATTTTTTCAGTTTTCTATACACGTTTCCAATTACTACCCACTCTTATGTGAGATTATGTGCTTTGGATTAAAACCCGAATTGAGAAGTGTACTTAGAAGAGTGTTTCTACGAATTGGTCCGGTATATAACATCACTTGCATCAAATAAGTTAACACGCGCGTTGGTTATTAAAGAACTGTAAATAAAAATTTCGAATACCAAAACGGCATGTCTTTTATTAAAAATTGTTTAATTATCTTATATTAAATAAATAAGTTGTTAATTTAACTTGTAGTAATAAACTATATTATTGTTTTCAACAAATTGGAGCCTACTTCTCTTTTTATTTTCACAGTCTCTGTCTTGCTCCTGATGAGTCAACTTCAGCTTGCAATTTTGACAATGACTTAGTAATGCGATAAGTATAGCTCTTACCTTACTGTAAAGATTCTTTTGAGACTCCTCACCACAAAAGAATCATCTCTCAGTGTACCAACTGCCATGCCAAGAATATGGTCATAAAAAGAATTACTGCTCAAAGGACCTAGTATGCGTCAAGTGTCCAGGTAGACATAAAACTTTTGAATGCCGTATGGATAAGAAAGACGACAGCATTAAATGGAGGAAACCACACCGCGAACTGCAAAGGATGTGAAATCTACAGAACCCTTAAAATACAACGTTTTCCAGCATTACGCAAAAAAGAACTACCGAACCAAAACCAGGAGCAGGAAAAAACCATCGCTGCCACGAATAAACCAGGATTTAGCTACGCTAAAGCTCTTACTTCAAACCTTGCTTCTATGTCGCCAATCACAAAAAAAAACTAATTCTGATCCCCCATTTATTAATTTCAACTCCCAATCTCAATCAAAGTCAGACCAAAGGAACGATATGACAGAACTTAAAGAGATGATGAAACAATTAATTAGCCAGATGACTAATATAATGAATATCATTACCCTGTTAGTAACAAAGCTCAATGGACCGCAAACATAATTTGCTTAGGATCGTAATATGGAATGCCAACGGACTACTTCAACACCAACTAGAATTAAAACAATTCATCAAGAACAACAGTGTTGACATGCTTTTAATATCAGAGACGCACTTTACAGACAAAAGCTGCTTAAAAATCCCTGGCTTCAGCATCTACTCAACAAACCACCCTGACAGTATAGCGCATGGAGGCACGGCGATTATCATCAGAGACCGAATAAAATTGACTGAACTTAAACAATACAAGACGGAATACATTCAATCCACAGCAATACAATTTTTTTTTTTTTTTTAGAAGGTGGAAAGCATCGAAAGCTAATCCACTAAAACTACCTCTGCCTCTAACCCCGGATCCCCGCGGTATCGCCGTTAGGCATTTGATCACAGTAGGGTATTCAGCCGTAGCTGCTTCTCTCTTAGGATGCATGTCCGAAGGTGTAGGTGCGAATGCACGAAAGTCTGTCGGTCGGTGTGTATTATGTACTGTAGTTATGGAGCTCTGTTTGTGTATGTGTATGTGTGTCGGTTCGTTGTGCTCGGTTGCTTGGCAGTGTGCGTATGCATTGATACATTTACCGGAGTTTGCAGATTCCTACTGTCGGGTTGCCCGTTCTTCCAGGCGAAGCTGGTGCATTATCGTTGTGATAACTTCATTTGCCATCTCCCAGGCTTCAGACGTCGTTAGTATGAAAGTTATCAGCTCTCTTGGTGTCACCTGTTCACCTATTGCCATTTCGAGTATATCCCTGGCCGTCGAGTATCCTCGGCATTCCATCAGGATATGCTCTGCATTCTGGGTTTTCCCATCGAAATGCGGGCAGTATGGGTCATCCGCGTGTTGTAGTTGTAGAGGTACTCCCGGAAGCATCCATGCCCCGAGAGAAATTGCGTCAGATAATAGTTTACCTCTCCGTGTCCTCTACTGTTCCACTCTTCTATGCTGGGGATTAATGTGTGGGTCCATCTCCCTTTGGTGGTAGTATCGCATCTATGTTGCCACTGTGCCTGAATGCCAGCGCCGGTTATTCTTCTTTGTTCCGGCTCGGTTCCACGTTGTTTGGGTGCCTTTTTGTCTTCTAAGTCGATAGGCATTCTGCCCAATATCACGCTTATGGCTTCCGCAGACAAAAAAAAAATAAATACCTGGCGCAACAGGTCGATGGGACCCAAAGCCTAGCTTCTCACAACCATTCGTGTTGTACGTGTTATATTCTTTACACGAATGAAAGGGGCCTACTGTTGCCTTGTCCGAAGGGCAATTTGTTATTTGAGAAGCTTTCTCGAGACAGTTGTACTCTCGGATGTTTGTCAGACTCTCGCGAGAGGTGGGGCCGTGAAAAACTTTTTAGGTGTTCCCCGACTGGGATTCGATCTCGAACCCCTTGCTCCATAGTCCAACGCACTAACCACTGAGAAACGGCACCCACAGTGTCGGCTTCCGCAGACACAGTTCTAAAAGCGCAGCATACTCTTATCGAAGCGACTCGGTGCGATGCGTTCATATATTTCATGTACGACTTGACGCGTACATAAGCATCAACTTGCTCACTGTTGCTAACAGGTTTCTGATCGGCTGCCTGGGTTCTCCAATATTTGGCTTTATCCTGGACAGTGCCGCTACTGCCCGGGAGGCTTTTTCACCTGCGTATCTCAAGTGCTCTTTGAAGCTGAGCCTGTGGTCCAGCATTCCCAGGTATCTGATGTGTGGGCTCGACTCGTTGGTATGCCCGCCAACCTGTATAGTGAGGTGTTCTACCCTTTTTCTGCTGCTTACTAGTATTGCTTCTGTTTTGTGGTACACTAATTCTAAGATTGATGTCTGTAGCCAGGCTCTGAGATCTCTGATGGCATGCCTACATTTCTCTGATGTTTCGGTCAGAGTTTTTGCCACAACAACTACTGCAATATCGTCCTCGTAGCCAATGATGTGTACTCCGCTCGGCTTCGGTATTCTCAGGATCCCATCGTACATTATGTTCCACAACACTGGCCCAAGCACTGACCCTTGAGAAACACCTCCAGTAATGTTATATTTCTTTGGCCCTTCTACTGTGTCGTAGTGAAGGGTTCTGTCTTTTAGGTAGCTGGCGATTTTTCTCCTTAGATAGTTAGGTGTCTGCTGACTGAGTTGAAAGCGTTTTTAATGTCGAGTGTTATGACGTCACAGTACTGCTTTATCCCTCCTAACCATCTTCGTCCCACGATTGCTTCATGCGCAATGTTGCACACTGCCTCTATTGCATGTATGGTGCTTCGCTTCTTTCTGAAGCCATACTTGGTTGGAGAGCCCGTGGTCTCCTTCAGTGTGTCTCTCGAGTCTTGCTCGTAAAATTTCTTCCAGAATTTTACTCATTGTGTCGAGCATGCACAGCGGCCTGTATGACGACGGCTGGTCAGGTGGCTTTTTACCCTTCGGGACAAGGACTAGCGGCTGCCTTTTCCACTGTAGTGGGAATTCACCATCCACTAAGCATGTCGTATACAATTGTCTTGTCTGTTGATCTTTATCGCTGCTGCAGCTTCTAGGATTTCCTCAGTTGTTACTGGCGGTATTATCTCCGCTTCCGCTGACGTGTCTTGAGAGAGTATCGGGACCTCATCTTTCGCCGGAAATAGAGTGCTAACGATCAAGCGCATCATGTTCGGACATGTCGGTGCAGCTGCCGTGACATGTTTTAGTTTTTTCATGACTATTTGACACGCTGCAGTTCATCTCTCAATGCCTGGAACGATTCTCGTTTGCTCTTCTTTATCAGTTTACGGAACTCTTTCCTTTTAGTTTGGAATTGATCCCGTAGGATTTCATAGTCTCCTATGTCTCTGCGTCTGGCTCGCTGTTGCCGTCTACGCATTCTGAGGCAATCTGCATGCAGATTCGAGATGTCTTCGCTCCACCAAGACATGCCGTTTTTCTCTGCCGTTTCCTTTCCTTTTACGTGACATGGAAGCATCACATCCTCGGGATAGGGACCTTGTCGCTTCTTTGTCTTGTTGTTCTGCTGCGCCCGTTGGTATATCCATAGTTTCTAGCACGTATTCAAGCATCTCATTATCTAAGTTATCTGTTTTTCAGCCGAGCTTTTGTACTTTCTCCAGATGATAGCGGTAGCGGTGCTGCGGATCTTTACCCTCTGTCACAAAAATGATGGCCTGGTGGTCGCTGTGTGTACACAGGTCTGAGACATGCCATTTTATTTTTCTCGCTATTGACCTGCTGGCGAATGTCAGGTCGATGATGGAACCTGCCCTACCATTGTCGAAAGTGTCACTATTTCCCTGGTTGAGTAACACTAGATCGAAGCTAGCAAAGGCCTCAAGGAGTACCTCGTCTCTTTGGTTTGTCCTGGCACGGTTCCATTCTACTGCCCATGCATTGAAGTCTCCGGCTATAATCTTTGGTGACTTCTCTCGTGCTTCGACTACAAGACTGGCAGTATTTATACATAGACGCGCTAGGTGGAGTATAGCAGCTGAAAAAGTGAATTCCCTTCACTTTGGCGTAGACGAAGTTTTACCGCCTTCCCGGGTCCTTGCGGGCTGTAAGGAAAACTGTGAAGCATGGCGGCGGTTCGTTGATGATATGGGGCTGCATGTCAGCCGAAGGAACTGCAAAATTGCACTTTGTCCGTGGAATCATGAACGCAAAGTACTACGTTGATCTTTTAAAAGAAACAGTTAAGGATAGCGCGGAGAAACTTGGCATCAAAGATGATTTCGTCTTCTACCAAGATAACGACCCTAAGCATGAGTTTTGGGTTGCAGGGATGTGGCTTCTTCACATTTGCCCTAAAGTTCTTGCTACACCTCCTCAATCACCCGACTTGAATGTAACTGATCATTTGTGGGCAGGATTAAAAAAAAAAGTGGCTAAAAGAAGAGTTTCAAACATCAACGCTCTTAAAATGGTTGTGATGGAAGAATGGGAAGCTAACATTTCTGCATTTCTGCAAACATTTGGATGAGAGTATGCCAAGACGTCTTGAAGTAACTGTGAAGAACTATGGAAACTCGACGAAGTATTAAAAGCAAATTAAAGCTGCTTTAAAAAGCAGAGTTTGCCGCGTCTCACTTTGAGTGTGACTTAGAGCCAGATAATGTTATGATATATTTTCTTTTTTATTAATATTGTTTTTGTTTTTTGAATAGCTTGAAGTCATTGTTGCAAAAGAAAATAATAAAATAATTAAAAAGTTTACCATAACTTTTTTTTTTTGTCCTAGAATGGTTGCTGGAGGCATATTTTTTGGTTGTCCCACTTTGAGTGTAAGTGACTGTATACCAAAACCTGGAAAAGATGCAACCAAAACAACATCTTACATACCAATCAGCCTGCTTCCTGTACTGTCAAAAATCTTAAAAAGTCTATTGTGTGATCGTATGGCCCCCATATTGAACAGGTTAAATGAAATACCCAACCACCAGTTTGGATTTCGAAGACAAAACTCGACAAATACACAGAGTGACTAACAAAATTTCAACTGATTTGGAGGAGAAAAGATTTTATGTAGGAGTATTCCTTGACGTCGTTAAAGCATTCGACACCGTATGGCACGCTCGCCTACTGCTAAAACTAGAGAATATTCTACCATCGGACTTCTATCTAATGATTAAAAGCTACCTAACTAATCGACTATGTCAAGTGTAAAGACGAAAGAAAGCTGGGGTCGCTCAAGGCAGTGTTTTAGGACCACTATTGTACAATATCTATACCAGAGGCATTCCTCTTCCAACACAAACAACATCGATGATTGCCACTTTTTCTGATGACACAATACTGCTTTACCCCCACAAATGCCTACAAACAGCGACTATGCAACTACAAACAATTCTAGATGACACTTCTAAATGGTTTGACGACTGGCGCATTATCGATAAACAACAAAATCCAATCTAGACTTATGGAACTCAAATCTGGGGCACAGCAATAAAATCAAACACAAACATAATCCAACGCCAACAATCTAAAATACTGCGATCAATAGTTGACGCTGAATGGTATATAACAAACAACGATAATACCACACTCAAACAGCGATGTCAACACCCTCCCAACACAAGAATTGCTAAACAGAAAAAATAAAGTGCACGACTGGGTCGTACGTACTTGCACCGTAATGCTATAAGTGTATAATTTTATCAGGTTTAAAGTCCAAGTCTTTATCAAATAGTCATAACATTGTAGGAGTTTACTCAATGTTTTGTTTTTATAAAAATGCCCATAAAAAGTAGGCGTGGCCAGATAGGGTGCTTGAGTGAATTATAGAGAATTTTAAGGCCTACTACTTTGCTTAAATAATTTTTTCTCAATTTCTAGTAAAAATTTTGAAAAAAAAATAAGTTTTATAAAAGTGGGCGTGGCATTTCAAAATTTGGTATGCCATTATTTTGCACTTGTCTTATAATCCACAAAAAATAATTTTTAGCCCAATCGCCGCACAAATACCCGAGAAACAGCTGATTTTCAATATTACCGTTATTCGAATTTTTCGTGAAAAACGTGGTATGCCACCTCATAGCATATACCCAAACTAACCCACACGTCAAATTTTATCGAAATCGTTAGAGCCGTTTTCGAGAAAATCCGTTTTAACTGAAATCGGCCTTAAGTAAACTACCCTTAATTTTGAGGTTAGAATGAAAATTCAAATTTGGCCTCTAGGGAATATTCCACAAACCCTATATATGAAGTTTGAAGCAAATCCGTCCAGCCGTTTAGGCTGTAGTCGAATATACAGACAGACAGACAGACAGACAGACAGACAGACAGACTGACAGACAGACAGACAGACAGACAGACAGACGGAATTGCCGGACCTACTTTTTTGGACTTCTCCATCATAGTAATGTCAAGTTTGATTAAAATCTCGAGTTCGATTTTTTTCACGATTGCAATACTTGCCCTATAGGTATAGGTGCAAGTAAAAATACTTGGCGCAACAGGTCGATGGGACTTTTTTCTCAAATAATAAATTGCCCTTCGGACACGGCATTAAACATTAGGCCCCTTTCATTCATGTAAAGAATAAAACACGAACAACACGAATGGTTGTGAGAAACTAGGCTAGGAAGCTACATAGGTCCCATAGACGTGTTGCGCCAAATATTTATTTATTTTATCTACAGCGGAAGGAGATAAAGGCAGACGAAATGTAGGTGTGCAATATTGAATTCGATATTAACGCCAAAGGAGAAGAAGAAGGACATCATCCTGGATCCTCAAGCTCTTATCCTGCATAAGGTAGATAAAAGACAGTCTCATCTTACCATGCTAGCAGAAACCTCAAGCTTCGGTTATTTACCTTCACAGAGTCAACGACAGTTAGCAGTCTGGGAGATTTACCAGTCACATTACTGCAGTAATGAAAGCTTATACGGTTTTACCGTCGTTAATTGTGGGTCAGAAAAAGGAAGTCGTAGGCATTAGAACTGAAAGACGCTTCAGAAGAGAGATTCAATTAAATGTATATTCTCAAAACCTAGTTAGTTATGTGAAATTTTCAAGCAGTTGTTTCCCGTTAACAAGTGGGCGAAGATGATAGAGTTAAAATTATGTCGCCAATGTTTATCACCTACTTATGCATTGAGATGGTTTTTGGGGACGAAAATATTCAAATAGTAGAAACTTTACAAAACAGTTATGATAGGGTAGGAGAACAATTTCAGTTTCAATATGTACCTGTTAAACTACGAAGTGGTAACAAAAGGCTCCAGGTAATTGCATTCCTTGATGGTGAATCTAGTGGCACACGTTTCGATCGTGGACTAGCACAACAATTAGGATTAACAGGACATTCAACTACGAGGAGTGTGAAGAAGAAGAGACCAACTCGGTTGACGGTCAGAACCAGACTGACTGATTGTTTATTACATACATAGCTGTAACATCTTCCATTTTTCAATAAACATAGACATTCAAAATTACTATGATTACATATGTATGTAGGAGGTACATTGAAGTAAGTAGCATAGTATATCTAAAAATATGTATATAACTAGGTCAGAGCTTAAAACTAGGTATAATTCAATAGACTTTTTTATTTTACAGAGAATATAATTTAAATTTAATTCAACATACTACTCTCTTTTTTTTTATTTATTATATCTAAATGAATACAATAGAGTAATATTGTTAAATTATTTTTACTTGCACCTATACCTATAGGGCAGGTATTGTATTCGTGCAAAATTTGGAACTCGAGATTTTAATCAAACTTGACATTACTTGACATTACTTGAAGTCCAAAAAAGTAGGTCCGCCAATGCCGTCTGTCTGTCTGTCTGTCTGTCTGTGCACGAGGCTACAGCGTAAACGAGTGGATAGATTTAGATCAAACTTCATATATAGGGTCTGTGCGATAATCTCTAGAGGCGAAATCGGAATTTTCATTCTAACCTCAAAATTAAGGGTAGTTTACTTAAGGCTGATTTCAATTAAAATGGATTTTCTCGTAAACGGTTCTAACGATTTTGATTAAACTTCATATTTGAACTAGTCTGGTCAATTGCAATCAGATGATGTATCGGGCTGCCTACCAAAATTGGCAACAATAGCCAATTTGGCGAAAAGTCAATTTGCACGTCAATAGTACGAAGTAATGCAACACGATGGGGTACTACGTTTTGGTCTGAGTATGATATAACGGTACTTACGACCAAGGTGACTAAAAGCCGATTTGCTTGAAAGTGCCGTCAACGATTTTATTTAGATTTTGACATATGATTAAACATCTCAAATCCTATCAGGAACTGTATCACATTTTTGGCCAAAAGTTAGTATAACGGTATTTTTCGCTAAATCGAGCAGTTGGAGCTAATTTGTTCGAAAACGGCTCCAACGATTTTTATTAAATTTTATATTAGAGCAAGCCTTTTTAAACCCTATGCGATGGCATACAACGTTTTTGACCAAAACTGTTTTAAAAGGTACTTTACTTATAGCCAACTTCATAAAAATACGCTTTTCTCGAAAAGTAACTCGATCGTCACTGTTTTATTTTCATATCTAGGCTTCTTTTACAAAATTCTATAAGATGGCATACCACGTTTTTGGATAAACTGCCTAAAATTCCACTTTGCTTACAACCAGCTTAACAAAAACACAATTTTCATATCATATTAATACGCAAACATGAATTTTATCCCTACTTCTTCCTACTGAACCGATTTTCAAAATAGCAAAAGCTTCTTCCCACAGATGCTCCTTATTTTATAGTTTAAGGCCAAATTGATAACAATGGTACAATAGCTTTTTAAAGATAGGTCAATACATGTGCATTTACGGAAGTACACGCACACTATAGTGAACCAAAAAATATGTATGTATTGTACTTGACTTCTTGCACCATCCCACCGCAGTGTTGCTGCCAAGGTTTGAGAAAAAAATTCACCAGAAAGGAAAAACGTACCTAAAGTAGCAAAACACAAATTCTGTATAATATTGCCATATATCCCAATGGCAGTGGAACTGTGTTGCAGAATCAAAAACTTGAAATTTGTTATATATGTAGATGCTCTGTTGTCGAAAGTGAAACTATCAACATATCCATTTTTAAAAAAACGAAGCATCACATTTAAATGAATAATCACTTTTGATACGTATCTATTACTTGGCAACACTCTAGAACACAGCTGTTGTCATGGAAACGTTTTTTTTTTCCTTACGATACAGGTTTTGATTGGTGCGCACCTGCTACTGGATTTGTCTGAAATTTATTTTCATTGGTTAAAAGACAGAGAGAGAGAAAGAAAATATGGTTACATTTTTATGGACTGACTTTGGGCTTTCGCATATTCACCGGAGTTCAAAGGCAATGAATTTATGAGTGAAATTGAAGGAAAAGTAACGACAATGCTTCTCTTATTATCCGGTTATCCTTGCAAATAACAGCAATGCGTCGAAATTGGAAATTCACAAGGGCCCCGAAGTAACTAGAAGACCAGAGGAAGCGATAAACGCTAGCCGCAACGCCTGATAATTCACATCGTCATGAAACTCATAATGTAAGCTAGAATTAAGAAATATTAACATACACTTAAAAAATAAATAGAAAAGAAAAAGTATAAAAATTTGTTAAACAACATAACAGATAGATAGAAAAGAAAAGATATAGATACCAATTCATTAAATTATATAAATTTGTTCAAGTTCTTAAAATTATAAATTATCAAATTACTAAATTTTCAAAATCTAAAACACAAAAAAAATTCCTAGTTCTAGAAAGTTATAAATAAATATCTGAGTTCTCAATTACAAAAACGAAATCATTCCATCGATATTCTAGTGTAATTATAAATCAAAGCGAAAGTCGAACATATAACGGCAACAAGTCAAAGAACATTACGATCACACTGTTGTGTAATCCCGATTTAAGGGTGAATTAATTCGAGGGGGATTAATTCAAAGGGGAAGAAAACTGGAGACACGCAAAACGGCCGCGCACGCGAATGGTAAAAATGTGAATGAGAGATGGGGAGAGAAAGTGGGAAACACAACAATGCAGCAGATGACAATTGCTGCAAATTCCCGACTGCTCAGCTGGGGTGGGTCCTGGATAAAAAAGACGTAGGGACTTTGTTCCTTGGGTTGCAATACAAGGGCACCAGGTAATCTTTTAATAGAGAAGGTAAAATTAAAAAACCTTTGACGGGGGTGGGTCGCGAACAGTATCTACGGTAACCGGAATTAAACCTTCGGTTACAAAAAAAGAACGTGTTGGGGCGATGGCTTACGCGAATACACTTTTCAACAAAATATCCTATACGATTATCTAAACTATCTACACTATTCACTACTAAATCTCACTATGAAAACACTATAATAAAACACTCTACTTATCCTTCCTTTATGGGTTGGGGATGATTTCCTGGACTGCTCACTAACCTTCTGGTTGGGGGAAGGTGGATATTCTCCGCCGCAGTCACTGTTCTGGTTTCTTCCTTCTGCCTCGACCCACAGGAGCTCAGCCTAAGAACCCAGTTCAACTTCTGAACTTGAGGCGCTTATATCATCCATAGTATGTCGTGTGGTCAAGGCAGAAGGACGAAACATCGTCCAGAATGCTCTGAACCCAAACTCAGATCAGGAATTGGCTACCGATCAAATGATATATCCCCAATATAGGAGCGATCTCTCTGATTTAGACAAAGTTCCGAACATTGTCAGGTGACCCAGGAGAATTCAGTTCCTGGGGAAAAAGCGTCGAGAGGGTGCTGCAGGGGGGTCAGCACGGTGGCGGATAGCTGAAAGACCTATATATATATAGGTTAGCTGCGAATAACCAATAAGCAGTCCCCGACCAAGAGCGGCAAAAATGGAGGGTGTGACGGAAAAAACACATAAGCCCAGTGAAATTTTTGTGACAGGGCGAGTAGATGCCGCCCGTAACTAAGCATCCTGTCCTTAAGGCAAGTTGTAATGTGACCTGTGCCGAGGTCTGAATGGTGCTGCGGACAAAAATTAATACAGCATCGCTAACGGAGCCCTCCAGATACCTGGCGCCCTCTGGTTGTAATGTAGCCTTACCCATTACAGGGGTCTCTGATGTGGTGGACCTTCCTTTCCCCCATACTCGTGGGATCCAATTAAAATGAATCAAAAAGAAAACAAAACAAACATAAATAAAACAGAAAAAATGAACAAAAAAACAAAGTACCAAACTCAGGAATCGAAAGTACAGAGGAAAATCCATTTAGGAGAAGTTCTGTACTGATGCGATCACCGCCGCTAAAAATAATGGAGGAGGCGATTGATAGTAAGGACGTAGGGACGCCGTCTGCACCAGAAACGGAGCGGACATCCCCACAAAAGCAGCCGGACTTCCACCTCACAGAAGCACCAACTGCTAGCTTGACGCCTGAAACCAACAAGGAAGAAAGGCGAAGAGAAAACAGCGAAGAAAGAGAAAGACGTGAAGCCATGCAACCCCTAAGAAAGAACATCAATACGTTGATAGAATTCATCAAAGGGAAAATAAACGTGCACCACGAAATCAGAAAAGCTAACTAGCGCTATACGCAGACACTACAACTGCATAGCAAATTCCCAGAAAGACAGCGTGATAAAGAATAGAGCGTCTAAAGCTACGCAAACCACTGAGTCATCAGATATGAGCAAATCGGCACCTTCTCATCCGTTGAAGCAACTACCAGAACCCAAGCGGAAAAGGACTAGATCTCCGAGCAATGAAGAACCCTCGACATTGACATACGCTGAGATAGTCACGAAAAATACAGCAATGTCAGTGCAACAAAACGTCCAGAAGTGCCAAAGTGAAAAGAAAGAAAAAGCGCTAAAAAAAAAAACCAGGAAAGACGGCAAAACAGCGAGGCAAAGATGCAGACGAAAAAACCGCGAATCAAGACCACAACAAAGCCGAGTGGAAAAGAGTGGTTAAAAAAGGTCCAGGCAAGATACATGTCAAGCCGGACGCATTGGTGTTTAAGAAAACTGGAGAAACATCCTATTGCGATATACTCCGAAAAGTGAAGACCAACCCTGAGTTAAATGGTCTGGGATCGGACGTAATTCACATAAGGAAGACGGCCAAGGGAGAGTTACTGCTTGAGCTCAAGAAAGCAGCAGATGGAAAAACCTCTGAGCACCAAAGCAAAGTAGGGCAAGTTCTCGGGGAAATGGCGGAAGTAAGGACCCTAACGCACGAGGTACTGATTGAGTGCAAAGACCTAGACGATGTCACTACCAAAGAAGAGATCTGTCAAGCCCTGGCCGAGCAATTCGAGGAAGTACGAGGCATGCAGGCCTCATCCAACAAATCCATGAATAAAGCCTATGCAGGAACACAAACTGCAGTCATTAGCCTCCCGATAAACGCTGCCAAGAAAGTTCTGGAGGTTGGGAGAGTCAAAATCGGATGGACGATATGCAGAATACGGCAGAAAGTGGTACCGCTGCGATGCTTTAGGTGCCTTAACTTCGGGCATCTAGCAAAGGCGTGTTCAAATACGGTGGACAGAAGTGAGGATTGCGTCAAGTGTGGACAGAAAGGCCATGTTTCTAAGAACTGCACCAATGATGCAAGGTGCGTGCTCTGCGAAGAAAAGGGGAGCACCAACTTCAAACATGTGGCAGGAAGCGCAGTATGTACTGTATACCAGGAAGCAAAAAATACCGCAAGAAGAATATGAAAGTGCTGCAATTAAATTTAAATCACTGCGAAGCGGCACAGGACCTCCTAACACAAGCCATTCGTGAGTCAAAAATAGATGTTGCCATATTATCCGAACAGTACAAGAATCTCGACGAAAAAGTCTGGGTAGCTAATTACTCAAAAAGAGCTGCTATTTGGACCTGTGGAGACAACGGATTCGAGAAAAAATGATGACATCCCAATCCCGGTTCGTTCGAGTCAAGGTAAAGAGTGTTAACATCTATAGTTGTTACGCATCCCCAAACAGCACTCTTGAAGAATTCCAGCGTATGTTGGATAGGCTCGTGGATGATGCTAGAGGCCGTAGCCCAATCATCTGACTGAGATTTCAACGCATGGGCCACTGATTGGGGCAGCACTCGAACCAATAGAAGAGGTGAGTCACTAGATGTTATGCTGCTCAATACGGAAGCGAGCACACCTTTAGCAGAAACGACGTAGGTTCCGTAGTTGATATCGCCTTCATAACTAGTTCATAACTAGAGGCGCCAAGTGGAGAGTAAGCAAACAGTACACCCACAGCGACCACCTGTTTGAAATAGACCAGAAAAGATCCAACCAGGAACTCCCACCAAAGAAGGTACAACGAATGGGGTGGAAAATAGGCACACTAGACGAGGATTCTTTTACTTTTACCTTCGGAGAGTCTACAATAAGGCCATTAACAGCAAATGCTATGGCTGCAGAGATTACGGAACAAGTAATGAGAGCATGCGATCCATCTATGATCCGGAAAACGTTAACAAATCGTCGGGCACCAGTATATTGGTGGAACCAAGAGATAGCAGAGCTACGCAGGAAGTGCCATAAAGCGAGAAGAATGTTCCAGCGATCCAGAGGTTTGCCCTTCCACCAGAGCCTACAGGTGCAATACAAAGATAGGCGTAGAGACCTGAAATTAGCAATCCGGAGAAGCAAAAGTGACAACTTTAAAGAACTCTGTCAGCAAGCAGATGTAACAGCCTATAAGGCAGTCAAAGGCACCACTAGGGCACTCTCGCCCTCATGCCCTTTGCTAATGCAAAAAAATGTGTTGGGCTTATTTCCACCGCAGAGAACTGCAGAGCGTATAGCAGCACCCCAGCATTTACATGAAATCACAACCGTCACGCAAACGGAACTTTTGGAAGTGTGCAATCGGTTCGATGACAATAAGTCACCTGGATTGGATGGGATACCCAACAAGGCCCATAAGTTAGCCATAAAAACCAACACGGAACCATTTCTAGAAATGTATAATAAGTGTCTAACCGAAGGGGTCTTTCCAGACCAGTGGAAGAAACAACGTCTGGTGCTGCTGCCCAAAAGGAAAAAACCGCCAGATGAGCCCTCGTCATACCGTCCCTATGCCTGTTAGACACAATGGGTAAAATATTGGAGAAAATTATATGCAAACGGCTGGAGGTGGCAATATATGAAGCCGGGGAACTTTCAAACGAACAGTATGGATTTAGACAAGCCCATTCTACAATCGATGCTATACGGAGGGTAACCACAATCCTGGAAGATGCTATCCATTGAAGAAGATGGAGAGGAGGCGCAAAGAAATACGGTGCTGTAATAACACTAGACGTCAAAAATACGTTCAATTCTGCAAACTGGGGACATATTTTGTACTTGTTTAGGGAAATGATGGTGCCAGGGTTCCTCATCAAAATAATATTAAATTATTTCGAGAACGGTACCTGTTTTACGATGGGGTAAGACAGTATCACATATCTGGAGGAGTGCCACAACGATTGGTCCTAGGTCCTATCTTGTGGAATCTTATGTATGATAGGGTGCTGAGGCTTGAAATCCCCAACGAGGCAAAAATCGTAGGCTTTGCCGATGACATTGCAATTGTAGTGACAGCAAAACACGTGGAAGAAATAGAGGACATTGGAAATGAATGTATCCGGAAAGTGAGACTGTGGATGACAGCAGTCGGTTTAGAACTCGCGGAACATAAAACGGAAGCAGTACTAGTAAGCAGCCGCAAGAAAAGAGAAGCAATCACCATTAGGGTAGGCAACCAAAATATAACGTCAAAACCGGTGATCAGATACCTAGGTGTGATGATTGACGCTAGGTTAGCTTACAAGGAACACCTTGAAATAACGTGCGACAAAGCTGCTCGGGTGTGTACTGCCTTTCTCCAGAAGAATGACAAACATTGGAGCACCCAGACAACCAAGGAGACTAATTTTGTCAAGAGTGGCGCAGTCAATAATAATGTATGCGGCACCAATATGGAGAAAGCCAGTGAAAATTAAGTCCCACTCAAGAAGAGTTAATTCCGTCAACAGACTGTGCGCGCTGAGAGTGTGTTGCGCTTTTCGGACGGTATCCGATGATGCTATATGTGTTATTGCGGGAATGCTACCAGCGGATATCTTGGCTATGGAGCTACAGAGGACCTACGACGCCAAAATCCAGGAACCCCTTGCTCCAGTCAAAGATATTAAGCTGGCAGAAAGACAGTGAAGCATGAGAACATGGCAGGAAAGATGGAATCAGTCAACGAAGGGAAGATGGACCCTTCGACTTATACCGGATATAGATAAATGGATGGACCGGCATCACGGAGAAGTGGATTTTTATCTCACCCAGTTCTTAACTGGACACGGCTGATTCAGGGCTTTTCTAAACAGGTTTGGGCTTGATGAATCTCCAAACTGCTCAAACTGTGGAGAGGCCAGAGAGGATGCAGAGCATGTGCTCTTGCAGTGCCCACATTTTCGCTTGGAACGCAGAGGTCTTAAGGAAATAATTGGAGAAATACCAACTCCGGAGAACATCGTAAACCATATGCTGACATCGAACGCAGTATGGAATACTGTGAAACAAACAGCAGCGGTGATCATAAAGGAACTTCGGCGGCTGGAAAGGCTCAGGGAGAGCAACCAAACCCAAATGGAAGCCCCCTCAGAACAAGAAACGTCGAACAGGTCAAGAAGAGCATAAATTGCTAACCAGCCCCGCGAAGTAATACTTAACGGTAGTTCCGCGGGGAGAGTGGTTGAAGTGTGTAGAGTGTGGGTTAGTACGTAGGCGTATTCCTGGCATCGAGTATTCAGGTTTGCGAATCGTGCATGCCAGTATCCCGGGTTACTGGTATCTTTAGAAGATTACACATCCGTTGGCGCAAAATGAAAAAAATCAGAGGAACTCCCAAGTACTAGGGGATGCTCAATATTATCCGAAACAAGATCATCGGTAACGGCGATCTTGCATTAGAGTCATACAACACTCCGTTACATTGGAAAAGTATATGTCGGTGTCTTAGCCTGCATTATGCCGACAAAAGGAATTTAAGTACTACAGAGTACCAAATGTCCTCACTTGTGGAGGGAAACATGTCTACTGAAGAATTTTACCAGAGTGATTACACACATTATTGCGTTAAAAAAAAACCCACAAAAGTCCTGATCGACTCCATTCGGCCTATTCACATCCATCCACCTTTTTTTGCCTTGCTTTTCTTTTTTTACCCGTCGTTCTCTAAGAGCTAGGGGTTAACTGAGCGCTCTTGGGTTGGTTCCCAACTCAGTGCTCAGCGCTTCCAACGTACCAATAATCTTCAGTCCAAAGTACATGGCCAGGATCCCCAACCTAATTTCTAAATTGTTTGTTTCTTCACCAAAAACCAGTAATTATAAATCTCTCAAAAGAGAGCGCAAACCGATTTTGGGTACCTTTTTGCCCTTAAATATCTGCACGATGGTTTACGCGATCGATAGTTCCGCGGTTACTTATCCTTTTCTTAGGGTCTTTCAGCAATCCTTTTTATAATTTGATATTTAGCCCTGGTCAGGAGTGTGGCGAGAGAGTGAGGACTCGAAGCCGTAAGAGAGGAAGCTGTCAGATGCGATTCCCTTTGTTCTGGCAGCTAAATCAACTCCAGCGGAGAGAACGAGGGGAATTCAGTCTCCACCATCTCCACCATCTAGGGCGAGCCTAGAACCACAAGAGCGAGGCCAGGATAGAGACTGCGGCGGAGACCAGCCATCCTCCCCCACCAAGGAGCGTAGTGAGGAGCATAGGGAGTCATCCCCAACCCCATAGGAAAGGATAAGTACAGTGTTTTTTTTATCGAGTGCTTTAAAGTGAATAAGTTTAGTGGTAGATCGTGTAGGATAGTTTTGAAAAGTTTATTCGCGTAAGCCATCGCCCCTTCCCGTTTTTTTCGTAACCGAAGGTTATATTTCGGTTATTTATACTGTTCGCGACCCACCCCTGTAGTGTATACCGCGTGAGGATCCGGAGCTACCCTCCGTGGCTAGTTTCCATTCCCTTCTTGATCTCCATTTTTTGTTTACAGCCTTTTGTATTTGTTGAGGTTAATCAATAAATTTATATATCTACCCAGTACCACAATCGCGTTTCTTTATTTCGAAGGTTTTGGTAATTTCACCGTATTTATCAAATACCCAGGACCCACCCCAGCTGAGCAGTCGGGAATTCGCAGCAACTGTCATCTGGTGCGGACGGTTTTGTGTGTGTCTCCACTTTTCTTTTAATTTTTCTATTTCTTTTACCCTCTTTTTTTAAACCCCCTCTTTAACGCCGCGCGAATAATTTACCCTTAAATCGGGAACTCAACAACATCTTTCCTTAATATTAAACAAGTTGTCTAGTATGGACGTTAGTCCAGAATCAATGTCTCTCCTCACACAGACGTAGAGAGACAAAGCTCTGGATACTTTTGTGAGGGGACTTCGAGGAGATCTTCCGCGGTTATTGGGCATCAAAAAGCCTATATACTTGCCTCAGGCATTACATTTGAACCTTAAGTTGGGCAACCAAAATTTTCGAACCAACTAAGCCTACCAAAATCCTAATGCTCCCAAATCCTCCGACACCGTAAATGCAACCATCAACAAGTAAACCACTCTATTCCCCTCAAGCACCCAGTTTTTCTCATGGTCAACCGCAAATCGGCTCAAATTTTAGACCTATGGAAGCACAATTTGCACCTCGACCACACCAAATCCAAAACGGGCAGAATAACTTCCAATTCCACAGACAGTTTCCACAAAAACCACAAATTAAACAAGGAATCCTTTTAAATAAAACCCCCACAAACTCAAAATCAATATTTTTAACCTAGGCCTCCATATGCCCAACAGTCTTTTCAAACGAAATTTCAACCAAAATCCGAGCAGTTCAGCCGGAATTTTCATCCAGACACTAATAGCTCCGAAATTGATGAATATAACCAACTAATGGAAAATACAGAGGATGATAATGATCAACCCCTAACCGAAGACATTGAAGAATTCCAAGAACACCGATCTCAAGCATCTCAGCACGAAGAAGCCATAGATTTTTCTGATATACATTTTTTAGGCTAAAAGACTCTTCGCTACCATATTTCTTATGTCAAGCGGAGAGTGGATAAATTTACAAGTTCCTAATTGATACAGGATCTAATAAAAATTACATTCGATCGTCTCTGACGATCAGGACGAAATTTTCTTCTACGCGAATTCATTAGGCGGAAATATCAAGATTACCCACCATACCTTTTTAAACCTCTTAGGCCTTCAGGATACTAAAACAAAATTCTATTTGCTCCCTACCTTAAACTCCTTTCACGGGATACTTGGCCATGACACACTTAAGGAATTGTCTGCAATGATCCATACACATGATAACTACATGCTTATCCAAAACAAAATAAAAATCCGTATCAAATACATTCTTTTAATTTTGTTCAAACGAGTTAATAACCTTCCTTATCTCATATCCCATTTCACCTCATCCCAACGTCAGCACATCCAACTCATTATGTGCATTAGTTTTAAGTAGATGTTAAGTTGAGTTCTGAAATTTGTAAGTTCAGTTTCGTTTTGATCATTAAATAAAGAAGAGGCTTCACATAAAACATAATATTTATTTTTTTAATGAAATACTTATATAAAATGAAAAATTAATTTATATAGAAATGTTTGAAACAACGAAATAATAAATGTCAGGTGTACTTTACATTTCATACGTCCACCTGTTCGGTGCCTATATTTCTCAACCAAAGCGTGAAAAAACACCACCCTCTTCGTCGCCCCTTGTGGACTCCCGGCCAACTGGACTATCCGTTGCACTGCATTGTGAGCTTAGAAATACCCCGTCGGAAAGTTTCATTTAATTTTTTGAGTGCATACCTGTGTCTGTGTCTTTATCCAATATGGTCTTAGGTGGCGAGATTATATGCTGACGATTTCGGCGATAAGTTTCATAGTTTTCCCCTTTTATAATGTACGACCTTGTTTCCCTGCACTTGTCTATAACCCGTCCGGGGTACCAAAATGATTTTGGAGTCTTCTGATAAAGGCCTAGCTGATTTGTCATAGTAATTTTTTGCCTATTGTTTTGTAAGTATCTACTAACTTTTCCGGGATCGACACTACGATGTTTAAGACTTTCTATATTTGTTGGTATTTTAGTCCGTAATTTCCTATTCATTAAAAGTTCAGATGGAGAATAAGAATTTTTATTTGGTGTTGTACGGTAATGTAGTAGTGCTATATAGAGGTCTGATTTACCTTCGATACTTCGATACAGTTTTTTGATAGTTTTGATGGATCTCTCTACTAATCCATTTGATCGGGAATTATACGGGCTTGAAGTGACATGCTCAATATCCCAGTTTTTACAAAATAATCTGAACTCTTCAGAAGGAAAAGGCGGGCCACTGTCTAAGACTAAGACTTTTGGAATTCCATGCCGAGCAAATATAGATTTTAACTCTACAATTACTTTATTTGCAGAAAACTCCTGGTTTAAAATGGCAATCTCAATATATTTTGAAAAGTAATCAATTACTATTAAATAATTTTTTGCTGCAAAGTCAAAAAAGTCAATTCCAATTTTATGCAACATGGCACTTCGACAACTTCATGTGGTAATAATGTCTCTTTAGCATTTGAACTTCTATCTCGAATGCATATTTCACAGTCATCGACTATGTTTCTAATTTCACTACTGATATTCGGCCAATAGACCAATGACCTAGCCAAACTCATACATTTCTCAGATCCCATATGACCTTCGTGAGTCCAACCCAATATATCTGAACGCAGTAGCTTGGGTATGATAATTCTCTTCGGCATAAAAAGAATTCTGTATTGGATGAGACAATCAAACAAACGATGGACAGTACGATACCTCGGTATCAACATACTGACAACACCGACATATTCCGCAACGCGACAATCGACGCACTACACCGACAGAAAAGTAGACTCCTGTCAAGATTAAAAACCTTGTACAGGCAGTTTGCCGACAGACACAACTCAGAGGTTAGGACACTGAAGTCGTTGATCAAAAATCTCCAAAAATTGATCAAAGAGAATTATAGAATGACGGTTAATGCGCATTGGAACGGGAAGATTTCGGCCATAAGAGCCAATAATCCAAGCATGTTCCCGCAGATCAATAAGGTATTTCGGAGAAATAACATCAACGACCTTCCGTGTCTTAAGTTACCCCGAACAACGAACAACGAACGAGTACTAATAGCAGCAGGCATAGACCCAGATAATGCTGTCGAGGATGACGACTTCTTCGTGATAGAAGATCCGCAGGAGAAAGTAGAAGCTATAGGAGCGACCTTTCAAGAAGTGTACAAGGTGAATGATAGCGTTCACCCGAACCATGACCTGGAAAATCGCGTCCTTGTGCACAACTTCTACCTTCGAAATGATATGCAGGAATGGCGATCTGAGAACACTGGTTTCACCGTGTTCAATGAAGGGAATATGGCAAACAATGCCATCGCCAATGACAGGGTTCACCCCCCGTTCATGTCGAAGGTAGAACTCCAAGCGATCTTCGTCTCATTGAGGAGTAAGAAATCCGTGGGAATCGACGGAATTCCGAACATTGTGCTCAGACATCTCCCTCTAGAAGCGGTAGACATATACACCACCCTGTTCAACAATGCGCTGAATAATGCAAATTATCCGGCGCATTGGAAGACAGCAGTGGTGCAGCCCATTCCCAAAAGGGGAAAAGATACATCCAATCCGGCAAATCTCCGGTCGATAAGTCTCCTTCCGAACATCAGCAAGGTATTCGAAAAAGTTATTCATAGAGCCCTGAATAAGTGGGTTGAGGACAAAAATATAATTCCGGACAACCAATTCGGTTTTAAGGCGGGGCATGATACCCTACATGCCGCGTCTAAACTGGTGTCGGACGTCCAATGGAATAAAAGCAAGAATCAATGCACGGGTGCCTGCCTGGTTGACTTGGAGAAAGCCTTCGATACCGTATGGTTGGAGGGGCTCTTCTACAAGTTGAGCAGGCTGGGTATCAGCAAATCTCTACTGTACATCATATGTAATATGCTCACCAGTAGACAGTTCGTTGTGAAAAATGGCAACGTGACTTCTGCTGGTACGTTTCAAATTAAAAACGGTCTGCAACAGGGTGCGGTTAATTCGCCTATCCTGTTCAACATTTACACAAGTGATTTGATAGGTTCTCTTCACCATGCTATTGCGTACGCAGACGACTTGATTGCGTACAGGTCAGGTCCTAAGGTCGAGGTCATTGCAACTCTCTGGCAATGTGACTTCGACAATATCCAGCGATATTGCGATGACTGGAAGTTAAAGATCAACTTCCAGAAATCGGAAACCATCCTGTTCAGAACGCCGTTATCTGGGGCCTCAAGGGACACCAGAAAGAATTGGCGAAAGTTCTCTATCGTGGGACCAAACGGAGTATCTATCAGTATCTATATTTTAACAAACATATAGATGCTGCTTTGGCCAGAGCCCGAGCTGCTTTTGCCCTTACAAAGAGACTGTTTTATAGCAGCCAACTCGATGCGAGGGTGAAGGAAATCTGCTACACAGCCCTCATATGGCCAATGCTCACCTATGGCTGTCCGGTGTGGTTCAACGTGGGAGCAAGCTTGATGGAAAGGATTCGGGTGTTTGAGAGGGCTTGTCTTCGGGCTTGCCTTCATTTATACAGAACACCAGAGTCCGAGTACAAAAAATTCTATTCTAATGAGGTCCTGTATAACAGGGCGAATCTGATCAGAGTGGACAATTTCCTGGTGAAGTTGGTTCGCGGTCATATTGCAAGAGCAATGAACTCGACCAATAGCCTGATCTTTGGGGCTTACTACCCCAACGACATGTACCACGAAAATGTGCGCCTCAACGGCTTTATCCCCCCAGGAGGCGTTTCTCTATTTTGACAGACAAGGTCTGATACAGGATAGAACGGGTACTCCGATTATCTTCCACGTCGCCAGAAAAGCTGTGGATAGGCGACTCAACTACGAGCGAGGCGTAGCACAGAGTACTGAGGATCGTCTCCGATTCAGTAGGTCGGTTTCGGGGCGTGATCGTAAAGATGTAGAAAGACAGCACCAGAAATTTTGGTGGCTTAACGAAGTGAGAACTCCCTCGTCGAACTCGCTTATTTCTGGCTAGCCCTTTCAGGGCAAGCTTGCCACTTTATTTATTTTATACATAGCCTGGCCGGCATACATAGTTTTTAAGGTAGTCGTAGGTGTTTGTTGTAGGTGTCCTAATTATAAGGTAGTTGTAGAGCACAGCACTCGGCTTAATAAAAAAAAAAAAAAAAAAAAAAAAAAAAATAGCAGCAGTCGGCTAAAAAAATACAAAAAAAAAGAGCGTATTTAATTACGTTTTTAGCTTAAGTAGGTTAAGTAGACTTAAGTTTTATATATAAAAACAAAAAAAAAATAGTTCAGCTACAAAGTTTTTTCAAAAAAACATTTTCTTTGTTTCAATTAGAATTAAGTTAATAGTAAATAAATAAGAAACAATTAATTGTTTTAGTTAGGTTACGTCGAAAGACATAGATTAAGCATTAAGTTTAGCTTAGAGCGCCCGCATAGGGTCAGTAAGTTAGTCATAACATAGTTAAGTTAGTTAAGCTAGTCTTTAGCACTTTTGTCTAGCATGTAAGTTTTTCTGAATTACAACAAATAAAAATGCATTTAAAAAAAAAAAAAAAAAAGAATTCTGTCAATAACCTGAATCTCATTTCTAACCTTAAAATATGGCCTCGCTATTTGGTCTAATTTTGACTCACTCACGGGTAAGATCGATATAATTAAGTTGCAATGAAGATCGATTTCCTTATCAAAATCTCTTAAAAATTCATTTGGGAGGGCTGCTCTAGATGAAGTGTCTGCTACATGCATCTCCTTACCGTATAAACAAATTTGTGAAAGCGAGTGCACCCGAACAGAATCGCAAACAGCTCCTTCTCAATTTGTGCATAATTTTGTTGACATGAGGTCAAGGTGGCTGATGCATATGCAATTGAACTATTATCATGGTGAATAACTGCACCTACAGCTGATTTGGACGCATCGACAGAGTTTTATTGGTTTGTTGCTATTATAGTACGTCAATATAGGCGCCTGAGAGACTAATAACTTCAGTTTTTCAAACTCTTTTTCGTGACTATCATTCCAATGGCACTCAATGCCTTTTTTAAGAAGCTGCCGCAAATTCATGTTTTCAATCGAGAGATCTTTTACAAAAGAAGATATGTAATTCACCATCCCTAGAAACCGTTGCAGTTCCTTGACATGGTTAGCTCGTGGCATTCTACAAATGGCTTCGATTTTGCTACCGGCGGGATGAATACCCGACTTCAATGTTTCCCATGAACTAAATTTCCTTAATATAGAAGTGTGATTTTGATTTGTTAAACTTGAGACCTATATCCTTGGCTCGTTGTAAAACAATTTTTAAAATTCTATCGTTTTCTTTTTTTGTAGCCACGAAAATCAGAAAATCGTCTATGTGTACAAACAGGTTCGGAATGTCCGAGAAATATTTTGTCATCTCCAAATAAAATATTTCTGGAGCCGCATTGACTCCAAACGGTAAACGTACGAATCGAAACCTATCAAAGGGCGTAATAAACGCGCATAGCTTAGACGATTCTTCATCTAAGGGAATCATCCAAAAACCAGAGTTAGCATCCAATGTGGTAACAAATTTCGCGCCTGACAACCGAGCTTTTACATCATCTATATTCGGAAACTGAAAATGCGGGCGCATGATTGCGAGGATCTAGACACAGACGTAGACCTCCATTTGCATTTCTTATTATAACGAATGAGCTTACCCAGGGAGTTGGTTCTTCAACACGTACAATAACATTTAATTTTTCCATATGTTCAAGTTCTTCTTTCAGCTCGTTCCGCAATTGCACGGGAATCTTCATCTTCACAAAATTAGCGTATATTTTTGGCCTTCATACATGCAATTTAATTTACATTTTCCTAATACCTTCAAACTCTCTTTAGAGAAAGTGAATATGTTGGTTTTCGTTTTTTCAACTAAGGACTTATCTAGTTCTAATGAAGAAAACTGGTTAAATGGCATAATGCTAGCTTCTGCAGCCGTATCCACTTGTGGTTTGACCAAGATATGCTGTATTTTAAGATACACATGCCATGACTTTGCCGGATTCGCCGTAACCATTGTTTTTATAAATAGTTCATCAAAATTCCCCTCCGATTCAGAGTCTGAGACTGCTTCGATGTAGCTCACTCGCTTGCTGCTGTTGAAATATTTCCATTTCCACTTACAGACACTCGCATAATGATTTTTCCCGTTGCAGCGGTAGCAGGTCATACCGATTGCCGGACATTTGTTGCTAATATGTTATTGTCCACATTTATTACAGCCTTGGAGCGGTCTGTATTTGTTTGGTTGCTGTTGAAAAGTTGATTGGGAATGTTGCGCTCGCTGTCGTAAAGATCCTTGCTGAGTACTCCTATTGTTGTTGCCATGCTTCTCCCATTTTGTAATTTGTTACTGCTCTCCTTCTCTAACACCTAGACGTCCTATGAATGTATTGTCAGATTTACTGGAACTACTATCACCAACACCTTGCTCCAGCTCTCTCGACTGTACTTTGACGCCTTCCATTGTTCTGGCCATCTCAATAATCTTTTCTAGCTTTTTCGTGGATTCATTTAATAGCTTTTCGCGTATGTAATTATGAATCGTGTTTAACCCGCGAATAAATAGGTCACGTACCAAGTCATCTTTTAATGTTCCAAATTCAAAGTTCTTGCTTAAGTTTTTTAATCTCGTTACAAATTCATCCACTGTCTCACCGTCCCTTTGCCTTCTCATAAAGAAATGATATCGTTCCATCAATAGATTGACTTTTGGCACAAAGTAGTCATTAAATTTGTGCACCAAATGGTCATGTTTAACTGTTTCTTCATCTCAATCTCAAAAGAGTCAAATATTTCAAAGCACTCTGCACCCATATGGTGAAGCAGCAATGAATTTTTTCTCGTGTCGAGGCATTCTTCAAATCACTTGCGCATAAAAACACTTTCAACTGTTTGTGCCACATTTTCCATGCCACGCATAAATTAGTACTTATCAAATTGAACGGTTGTGTATTTCCACTATCAATTGCAATCGAAAATTATCATTAATGACAAGCGGTACTTCCTTACAAGCGGTACACTATTGCCTTCGTTATCTGGCTTTTTTTTTTTCTTTTTTTAAGTTATTACATATGACACCATTTGAAGAAGAAGAGACTAACTCCGTTGACGTACAGAACCAGACTGACTGTTTATTACATACATAGCTGTAACATGAAGGTAGAAATTCATCTCATAAGGAAATCAAAATATGTTCCTCAGTGCAAGAATTGCCAAAAGTATGGACATACACATAAATACTGCAGTTCTCACCCAAGATGTGTTAAGTTTGCAGGAAATCATCATACCAAAGATTGTATGAGGAAAAAAGACGAACCAGCAAAATGTGCCAATTGCAGCGAAAAGCATTCAGCTAACCATATACTAGGTTGCTTAGTTGCTAAACAGATTTAATTAAAAGACAAAACGCATAAACAAAAAAATTTAAATTTAGAAAACGACGGATCAAATGTCGTGAAGGACTTGCAACCAAGAAACTCAAAAGAAGTACTCAAAAACCAAGAAATTATAAAACTCTTAATACCAAAAATAAGAGCGAGTACAAAATTGACTATGCAAAGGCAGCATCAAAAAATCAAAAAAAAAATAAAAAAATAAAACAAAGTCAAATTCCTTCAACCTTCATTTAAAAAAAATCTAGATAGAATGGAAAGTATTGAAAAAAGCAATAAAACTATACTCGAAAGAATCTTGTTCCTTGAAAGGAAAAGCAGCAAAAAAAGGCCGTTAAAAAAAAAAACAAATATAATGGATAACATGAAAATCCTGGAATGGAATGCTAATGGTATGGAGAATCGGAGAGAAGAAATTCAAGTAGTAAACTGCAAGAGTACAAATTATATCACTCCCCTCATCCCCATAATTCGGCAAAGCGCAGAGCTGCAGTTATAGTAAAGAACACAATCGATCACCATATAAAAGTCAAAATCCAATCATGTGCGATACAAGAAATATCCATAAATGTTCCCCATATTTCACAAAAGATTTTTCGCATATGGAAACTTTAATGCCAAACAAGTATTGGGGATCAAGATTGACAAACACGAGAGGAAGAGAGCTATGTAAAGTAATAAGAGAAACTAGCGAACATATGGGCAAACAGATAGGAAGAAAACTTCGGATCTTGTCGACTTTTTCGTTACAACGAATATCTCGTTAAATACTATCAAAGTAGAAGAAGGGCCAGATCGTGACTCACTATGACAGAAAATAGCCGAGGACTAGCCAATAAGCTGACTGACTGGGACTGCTTCAAACAAAATTTAGAGGATAGTACTCAGCTCTTAAAAACAATTGAAACAAAACAACAATTAGAAACGGCTATTCAGATATTTATTTTTAATATCCAAAAAGCTGCTTGGGCTACAACACCCAAAATTAAAATTAAAATTCAACAGAACTCATATCCAAGAGAAATATGTGATATAATTGCGGAATAAGAAGAGCTCGAAAACGTTGGCAACAAACAAGTGCGTCCAGCGACAAAATAAAACTGAATAATCTAAACAGCAAGCTTAAAAAATAAATAAATACTTGGCGCAACAGGTCGATGGGACCCAAGGTCTAGCTTCTCACAACCATTCGCACTGTGCGTGTTATATTCTTTACACGAATGGAAGGGGCCTACTGTTTAATGCCGTGTCCGAAGGGCAATTTATTATTGCAGATGCTTTCTCAGGACAGTTTTACTCTCGGATGTTTGTCAGACGTTCGCGAGAGGTGGGGCCGTAAAAAACTTTTTTTGGTGCTCCCCGACTGGGATTCGAACCTCGAACCCCTTGCTCCATAGTCAAACGCACTAACCACTGAGCCACGCACCCACACAGCAAACTTAAATAAGATAAAAACAGAGAAAGTAATAGGAACAAAAAATAACCAAGAAAAGCGAATATCTCGAAGGAGTCTACCGACCATATCAAAATAAAGACTGTCAAGTAACGGATGAGTTGTGCGAAGAGGTGAGACATATTCAACTGGTAACAGCGAAAGAAATTGCAAAAAAATAAAAAGGGCATCAATATTAGAAAAGCCCCAGGATTTGATTTGATACCAGGGTAAATTCTAAAACAACTCCCAAAAAAGGCATAATGAAACTAGCATAGAAAAGTTGCGGAGGTAATTATGATACCGAAGCCAGGCAAACCGCCTAGTGAGCACACCTTCTATCGCCCCATGTCGATACTGCCTATGTTGTCTAAGCTATTCGAAAAAATGTTAATTAAACGTCTGCATAAAATAATCACAGAAAAATCGTTAGTCCCAAACGATCAACTTGGTTTTAGAAATAAGCACTCTACGAAAAAGCTTTTGAAGAAAATAGATATGCTCTGCTATATTACTCGATAAAGCATCTGCCAAAAAAATAATCCGAAATTCCAGAGTCAGTATAGTTTATAGAATTGATCTTAAAACTAGACTTATAGCTAAAGGTACATATAATAAAGTTATCTCAACAATAGGGGCCCAACGGATTTATTTGTCAAATTACAATATATGTATATATTTTTTTTTTTAAAAACATACATTTTTCGCTACCTTAATCTTTACACAGGTTTTTCCTTTTTCTCTTATTATTTTGAATAAATATGATGGTTACTCGAGTGTTAAAGTTTATTAGGGTGGAAAGAAAACCGGGATTATCCCCGGTGATGAGTGTAAGATGCTTTTTTGTAAAAATCGTTGTCAATGATGTCATCTAGTGTCGATCAACGCTAAGTGTTTAAGGTGTCGATGGCTGGGCTCGATGTGCAGTCTCAATAATTCTTGAATTTCTTCATTGGGATAGTCGATGAGATTTTTATTATTTTAGTTGATGCTTCCTTCATATATTCGCTGATTGGTACTATTCCAGCGCTCTCGTAAAGAGCTGAGTTAGAGTAGTACTTCAGTGAAGCAGGTCGCCGCCAAAGACCAGTACATGTTTGGAGGACTCTCCGTTGAAACATAAGGAGCTTATTCATAGACGAAGGCGAGATGGTGAACCAAATCGGACAACCGTAAGTGATGACCGGTCGAATGAGCTGCTTGTAGATCAGGAGTTTGGTCTTTTTGCTTATACCACTCCGTCGCTTCAGCAATGGGTGCACCAAATGGAGTGCAAAGTTGGACCGCCTTAGTATCATTGCAGCGTGAGGATTAAATTTAAACCTCTCGCTGAAATGAATTCCTAGGTACTTGGCTTCGATGGTTCAGCTGTGTTCTCTGGGAGTGTAAGACTTAAGTTTGATGCAGCGTGCTGGGAAGTGACGTCGATTACAGACGGCGGTTGTTGGCGGCCGGAAACAGATTAGCTCCGTTTTGGAGCTATTCATTTTTAATCCCTATTTGAGATAGTATTCCCAGAGGTTGTGGATGTGAGACTGCTACATTTGGAGGTCGGGAAACAGCGTATGTGATCGAGTCATCCACGTCCAACATGGTTCTGGTTGCTGCTGGGTTGGATGGATGATCTGCGGTGTATAGATTGAAGAGTGTCGGGCCCAGTTTTGAACCTTGAGGTACTCCTGCGTTGATTCTCTTCATTGATGACTTTGTCGTGAAGACCTGTACAAAAAAAGTGTCTTTTGGTTAAAAAGTTATAAAAAAAACCTGACTATGTGGTGAGGGAAACCAAATTTCATTAGCTTGAAGATAAGTCCTTTCGTCCGGACGCTATCAAAGGCCTTCTCGATGTCCAGTAGACACGCAACAGTCGATTCCTTCTTGTTTAGTCCGATTGCGACGTCGTTGTGCAATTGGAGAAGTAGATGGATGGTTTAGTGCCTCACCCGAAAACCGAACTGATTGTTAGGGATTATCCCTCGATCGGAGCTGAAGTGGTTAATCCTTCTTATCACCAACGATTCCCGGATTTTGCTGACACAGCACAGTAGGGCAATTGGTCTGTACCCCTCAACATTATTGCGATCAGTTTTCTTCGGAATTAGCACCACTTTGGCTATTTTCCACTCAGTGGGAAAATAGCTGTTGTGATGCAGTTGTTTAAGATCACGGTCAGCAACCGGATGGCCATGCCTAGTAGCTTTTCAGCAGGTAGTTGGAAATTCCACCTGTACCCGCAGATTTCTTGGCGTTGCTGCTTTGGAGTACCTCCGTCACCTCGTCAGTGTTCGTGAACACTGAGTCGGTGGTCGGATCGTTGGCTGGGTTTCCATCTGCAAATGTTGCTATGGGTGGGCTGGTGCTGATGACCTCAGACACTTCGGCGTCAACTTCAGCAAGGAAGTTATGAAGGTGCAGAGGAGGACGATCAACGAAACTTCTCTCAAAGTTGTTGACGAAGGCTTCTCCTTTCTCGGCTGGTGTTGCTGTTGTTCCGTGAATGTGGCTGATGGACTCAGAAAGGGCGTGTCTTTTGGCTACTAGGCGGTTGATTTTCTTGAAGGCGTTGGGACCCGGCTTGATGTCTTCCAGTCGCTTGGTAAACTCGTTGTTTGTGTGTTTTCATTGCCCGAAGAAACATCGTGTTGGTGCATTTAAGTTGGGAGTCGACGATAGCCGCTCCACTCGGAGAGGTTACGTCGTTTAGCCAGCGAGGATGCCTGACGTTGAAGTCTCCACCCACAAAGCAGTAGTTGTGGCGACTCGCGATGTTGTTGATCATGTCGAGATCATGATGAATATTCGCCTTGATTACTCCGCACTTGATGTATGCTGAGATCACCATCAGAGTTTCGGAACCTGAAGTATTGATGGTAACTGATGTTGCAGTAGTCGCTCGAAGACCACCAATTTGGATCTGTTGAGAGACGAGAATCTCCCTGAGAAGTATTGCGGTACCTCTTCCTTCAGATGTTTTGTCCGTCCTGAAGATGTTATATCCATCGGGCTTGAACTTGTTTCGTCCTGCTAAATTGGTTTCCTGCAAAAGAAGAATGCCGGGTTTCTTCGATTTAATAAATATTGAAAACAAGGGAATAGTATTGTACGTAATTATAGGAAGACTATTTATTAAAGAACATAATTCACAAATAGTATACCTGTCTTGGCCCTATCGTCTAAGGCCCCGTAGTTACTAGGAACTACCTTCTTTGCTTTTTGAAGCAAGGTCAGAAGATCAGTTCCAAATAACCGTTCCGTGTCTTCAAAGATGTTGAAGTTGGTCGGTGTTGAGTTTGGTGCTGGGCCAGGTTTAACTGGTGTCGAAACTATTTTTTTTTTTTGGTTGCTGCTTGCGGTTGCTCCCCATAGCTGCGATATCGGCAAATGACAAACCAGTAGCGATACCTTTAGCAGCTGATTTCCGAGAAAATTGTTGCTGCTTGGATTTTTTCTTCGCTGCCTTTATTTTTTCCGCTATTTTATTTTTATATGATGGACATTTTCTGTAGCTAGCTTGATGTCCTGTGGCCTTGCAATTTGCGCAGTAGACCCTATCGTCCTTTTTGACGATTGTTGGGTCTGGTGCGCATTTGCAGGGCTCATGCTTTTCCTTGCATTTGACGCAAATGTACGGCATGCCACAGTTACTGGCGACGAAAGTGAAAGAAAGTGTAATCTTTTCTACAGTATTTATTCTAATTATTAAAACTTTTTTAAAAACTACTCATTAATATTTAATACAATTTCTAAACTAAAAAAACTAAAACCAGTTGATTTAGGTAAACCTTATCTAATCATTTGGCATATTGCATGCACTCCATCATTACAGGTAGAGACAATGTTTCCAAATCCCAACAAAGAATGGCGCTTCTGCTCATTAATTAGTTATACTCCTTATATGAAAATGTTGATTCCCCTAAGGCTAGCGGAATGGATAAACCCCGACAAATTTCAACAATAGTATCAACCCAATCATGCCACCAGTATTTCTATCGATTTAATTTAAGAAACTTCATGAATCAAACATAAAACGAATGGTACGTTTTCATACTTATTGTTATTTATCTTCCAGTTTTTATAAAAACTAAGGAAGTTGTTCAATTTAATTTGGAGCTCATTTTGAATATCTACAATCTTATGTAGAGTCATTAGCACAGAGAATGATATCATCAGCGAATGCTAGATTTTAAGGAATATTGGTGCCGTGACTGTACCTTGCGGCAGACCATTGATGATATTAAATACTCTATCTGTTATGTATTGCATATCTGTTACAACGAATTTGTTCTCACATACCATTGAGATAATCACCTTTATGAGGTGATGTGGAAAATTATGGATAAGTTCATAAATTAACCCCTCAATCCAAACCGTGTCGAAGGCTTTTTTCAGTATCGACCAGGTAGACAATTGTGCATCTTTTAGCGTTAAGATCAGTTGACATTTGAAACCAGTTTGATAATAGCATGCGCTGACGAGTGTTTTTTTTTAACACAAATTGATTCAGCGGAATAATGTCCATTCTTTCGTACGCGAACAACCTCAAACACTTCCCCAATATTATTCAGGAGACTAATTCTTAATTTTTTTGATATTGGAAATAATTTTTGAAGTTTTTCAACAGTTTGGGAAGTACAAGTTATTTAGCAAGTTGTTAAAAATAACGCAATATTGAGGTATGAATTCGTTTGGTAAATACTTTAACACAATATTTGAAATGCGATCTAGCCCAGAAGATTTTTATTATTCAGACTCCTGAATAAATCTATCAGTCCATCTAGTGTTGTGTTGTATTATTAGTTCGTCTGCTCTTACTTCATCAGAAAAATGAAGCAACGTGTCTAAATTTATGTTTAATCTATTGAATCTTAACTGTCATCTTAATACTTCGTCAGCTTTACAACTTGGAAAAACTGTTGCGAGAAATGTCTCGATGTCGGTTCCGATAAGATTAAGTTTACCCATCCCGCCATCTATAAGGAAGTGGTTAACGATGATGGGACAATGTCGACTATTTATCCCTGCCTGAGGAAGATGTTCAGAAAGCAGTGAGCCTTTCATTTTCGGAATCTAAATTGTGACACGAGGGTCACCTACAGTCATTCTTCATTATTCTTTCGGCGTTGCCTCCAGTAGTCATTGACCGAATTCCGAAACTGCTGTTTTATGAGCGACTTCACATTTCTTAAGAGAAATTTTAATCTTTCACAAGCTTTTGTGATGTAATATTCGAATTTCTCGATTTAGATGACATTCCATAATATTTTTGTTTTTCATCATTGGTACTTCGACTCTACTGTGTCTAGCACGATCGCATTAATATTTTCAATATAAATATTCCATAGGAACTAGAGTTAGAAAATTTACGTAATTTCGGTAATAGCGGGATTTTATAATTGCAAACTATTTGTATTTGCAACCGCTTTGCTGGAAAATATCAAGATATACATATGTATATTTCCAGAACGCCAACTTGGTATAACTGAGCTATGTATATAAATTTATACTCGAATAGATTTTCATCAACGAAACGCTTTAGAAATCAGACTCTTCCATTAGCAGTTGAGTTCATCCAATCGGGGCTCCAATCGTCTAGCGTTAAGATCGCCCGTTAAGACAAAATAGTTGTTTAAACTATCTAGCCTTAGTATTTCAAATAATTTTTCCAATTCGATGTTAAATTGACTACCAGATGTGTATGCTGATATTAGATGGTCTGTATTTTAAAGGCAGAGAGATAATTTTTGTCTTCAGACAGGTAACGTTTTTAATATCACTTTGTTCAACTATTGTTTATTCTACTGTTTTGCGAATGAGTATCGCTGTGCCGTCACTAGAGTTTGTTCTGAGCAGACTTCTTAAAAGATTTTTTGTATATAAAATCTGAAATAATTGAACCACATGCACCCGAATCTGCTTCCATGTCAATTTCAATTCCATTTATATTAAATTTAATAATAAGAGAATCACCATTAATATAAGAGTCTACGTTACCTAATGTGAGATAAGAGAATTATTATTTACATTGCTTCAATTCACCTTATTTGCTTTACCGTACTTTTTATGTCTTGAGTAGCCGTGACCTCTTATAATTTTGGTGTCTCTTAAATAACAGCGATTTGCATATAGCACTGCTATAGATTTATGATCATACCTCGATCTAGAGTTTTGCTGGCTATGTTGATGACTTTGATCTCTGTCGGTTGCTCTGTTCTGGTTGTTTCGTTTGGTTGATCTCTTCCGTAGACGTTATAAGACGACCTTCTCAATGCTCTACCACACCAATTTTCTCGAAAAATTCTACCGTTTGAACTGACACCTTCCAGTTCTTTCATCTGTTTTGTAGTCAATTCCATGGTCAATGCGGTTTCGTATATATCAGCAAATAGTTTTTTTATAGGCATCTAGTAATTTACGCTGTACTGTTTCATTTCGCAAAGCACGCGACATAAATTTGTGACTTTCTGTCCTGATATTGCGTTTGGGCTTCAAATTTTAATGTGGCCACCAATGAGTCAAAATTAAAGTATTTTAGTAGTTTAGGGGCGATTAACGATTTTAAGATTTTATATAAATCTCCACCCGCCAAACCAAGGGACACTTTTCTTGACACTTGATTATTCACGGAAAACAAATTAATTTAATTAATTATTATTCATGCTATTCGTATAAATCCTCGTCGACATTAAAATGTACGTAGAGGAGGGGTAAAATTAAACGATTCTCTAAACGCTAATTTATTTCTGTTTTAAATCAATCGTACTATAAAACACAAAACTTAAAAACACAATTCACAAAAAACTATTTTTAAAAAAATTCAAAAACAAAATACTTTAACGTTTTCAACTGTGCAAAAAAATAAGCACATTTAACTAAAAATGAAAATATGTTCATAACAAAAAAAAATTAAATAAAAAGTAAATTAATATTAATTGGTACGGATGTGCCACCATGTTTTATTGTAAATCTGGAATCGAATTCTTGTTGAATTCTTAAAGGCTGCCTTCTTACGTACTTCTTTTTTGCTATCTGGTCCAAATAAATTAATTTTGGTCTCGTCAGACCACAGTACGTTTCGCCATTTTTCAGTTGATCTATTTAAATTAGTTGTTGCAAAGTGAATTCTATTCTTAATGGTTTTTTTTAAAAGGAATAGGTCACTTTTTAAGATGGTAAGCTTTCAAATTGTGTTCTATAAACCTTCTCCTAATAACTGATGTATCAATGATGAGATTTAGCTCGGTTTTGATCGCGATGGATGTTATAAATGGATCTTTTTCGAACACCTAACTAGTAGCAGGTCAGTTTTAAAGGACGTTTTGCGTTTCTAACCTAGAATGTCTTCATAATCCTAGCATTCCTTAAGATTCCAGTAGAGCCCGAAATATTTTTAGCGATAACTCCTAATGAATTTCCTTCACATCTATTTTTTTTTTATTGGTTGCGCCAACGGATGTGTATTCTTCTAAAGATACCAGTAACCCGGGCTACTGGCATGCACGATTCGCAAACCTGAATACTCGATGCTAGGAATACGCCTACGTACTAACCCACACCCTACACACTTCAACCACTCTCCCCGCGGAACTACCGTTAAGTATTACTTCGCGGGGCTGGTTAGCACTTTATGCTCTTCTTGACCTGTTCGACGTTTCTTGTTCTGAGGGGGCTTCCATTTGGGTTTGGTTGCTCTCCCTGAGCCTTTCCAGCCGCCTAAGTTCCTTTATGATCACCGCTGCTGTTTGTTTCACAGTATTCCATACTGCGTTCGATGTCAGCATATGGTTTACGATGTTCTCCGGAGTTGGTATTTCTCCAATTATTTCCTTAAGACCTCTGCGTTCCAAGCGAAAATGTGGGCACTGCAAGAGCACATGCTCTGCATCCTCTCTGGCCTCTCCACAGTTTGAGCAGTTTGGAGATTCATCAAGCCCAAACCTGTTTAGAAAAGCCCTGAAGCAGCCGTGTCCAGTTAAGAACTGGGTGAGATAAAAATCCACTTCTCCGTGATGCCGGTCCATCCATTTATCTATATCCGGTATAAGTCGAAGGGTCCATCTTCCCTTCGTTGACTGATTCCATCTTTCCTGCCATGTTCTCATGCTTCACTGTCTTTCTGCCAGCTTAATATCTTTGACTGGAGCAAGGCGTTCCTGGATTTTGGCGTCGTAGGTCCTCTGTAGCTCCATAGCCAAGATATCCGCTGGTAGCATTCCCGCAATAACACATATAGCATCATCGGATACCGTCCGAAAAGCGCAACACACTCTCAGCGCGCACAGTCTGTTGACGGAATTAACTCTTCTTGAGTGGGACTTAATTTTCACTGGCTTTCTCCATATTGGTGCCGCATACATTATTATTCACTGCGCCACTCTTGACAAAATTAGTCTCCTTGGTTGTCTGGGTGCTCCAATGTTTGTCATTATTCTGGAGAAAGGCAGTACACACCCGAGCAGCTTTGTCGCACGTTATTTCAAGGTGTTCCTTGTAAGCTAACCTAACGTCAATCATCACACCTAGGTATCTGATCACCGGTTTTGACGTTATATTTTGGTTGCCTACCCTGATGGTGATTGCTTCTCTTTTCTTGCGGCTGCTTACTAGTACTGCTTCCGTTTTATGTTCAGCGAGTTCTAAACCGACTGCTGCCATCCACCGTCTCACTTTTCGAATACATTCATTTCCAATGTCCTCTATTTCTTCCAGGTGTTTTGCTGTCACTACAATTGCAATGTCATCGGCAAAGCCTACGATTTTTGCCTCGTTGGGGATTTCAAGCCTCAGCACCCTATCATACATAAGATTCCACAAGATAGGACCTAGGACCAATCGTTGTGGCACTCCGCCAGATATGTGATACTGTCTTACCCCATCGTAAAACAGGTACCGTTCTCGAAATAATTTAATATTATTTTGATGAGGAACCCTGGCACCATCATTTCCCTAAACAAGTACAAAATATGTCCCCAGTTTGCAGAATTGAACGTATTTTTGACGTCTAGTGTTATTACAGCACCGTATTTCTTTGCGCCTCCTCTCCATCTTCTTCAATGGATAGCATCTTCCAAGATTGTGGTTACCCTCCGTATTGCATCGATTGTAGAACGGGCTTGTCTAAATCCATACTGTTCGTTTGAAAGTCCCCTGGCTTCATGTATTGCCACCTCCAGTCGTTTGCATATAATTTTTTCTAATATATTACCCATTGTGTCTAACAGGCATAGGGACGGTATGACGAGGGCTCATCTGGCGGTTTTTTCCTTTTGGGCAGCAGCACCAGACGTTGTTTCTTCCACTGGTCTGGAAAGACCCCTTCGGTTAGACACTTATTATACATTTCTAGAAATGGTTCCGTGTTTGTTTTTATGGCTAACTTATGGGCCTTGTTGGGTATCCCATCCAATCCAGGTGACTTATTGTCATCGAACCGATTGCACACTTCCAAAAGTTCCGTTTGCGTGACGGTTGTGATTTCATGTAAATGCTGGGGTGCTGCTATACGCTCTGCAGTTCTCTGCGGTGGAAATAAGCCCAACACATTTTTTTGCATTAGCAAAGGGCATGAGGGCGAGAGTGCCCTAGTGGTGCCTTTGACTGCCTTATAGGCTGTTACATCTGCTTGCTGACAGAGTTCTTTAAAGTTGTCACTTTTGCTTCTCCGGATTGCTAATTTCAGGTCTCTACGCCTATCTTTGTATTGCACCTGTAGGCTCTGGTGGAAGGGCAAACCTCTGGATCGCTGGAACATTCTTCTCGCTTTATGGCACTTCCTGCGTAGCTCTGCTATCTCTTGGTTCCACCAATATACTGGTGCCCGACGATTTGTTAACGTTTTCCGGATCATAGATGGATCGCATGCTCTCATTACTTGTTCCGTAATCTCTGCAGCCATAGCATTTGCTGTTAATGGCCTTATTGTAGACTCTCTGAAGGTAAAAGTAAAAGAATCCTCGTCTAGTGTGCCTATTTTCCACCCCATTCGTTGTACCTTCTTTGGTGGGAGTTCCTGGTTGGATCTTTTCTGGTCTATTTCAAACAGGTGGTCGCTGTGGGTGTACTGTTTGCTTACTCTCCACTTGGCGCCTCTAGTTATGAACTAGTTATGAAGGCGATATCAACTACGGAACCTACGTCGTTTCTGCTAAAGGTGTGCTCGCTTCCGTATTGAGCAGCATAACATCTAGTGACTCACCTCTTCTATTGGTTCGAGTGCTGCCCCAATCAGTGGCCCATGCGTTGAAATCTCAGTCAGATGATTGGGCTACGGCCTCTAGCATCATCCACGAGCCTATCCAACATACACTGGAATTCTTCCAGAGTGCTGTTTGGGGATGCGTAACAACTATAGATGTGTACACCCTTGACCTTGGCTCGAACGAATCCAGATTGGGGTGTCATCATTTTTTCGTCGAAGGCGTACTCTCCACAAGTCCAAATAGCAGCTCTTTTTGAGTAATCAGCTACCCAGACTTTTTCGTCGAGATTCTTATACTGTTCGGATAATATGGCAACATCTATTTTTGACTCGCGAATGGCTTATGTTAGGAGGTCCTGTGCCGCTTCGCAGTGATTTAAATTTAATTGCAGCACTTTCATATTCTTCTTGCGGTTTTTTTTAGCTTCCTGGTATACAGGACATACTGCGCTTCCTGCCACATGTTTGAAGTTGGTGCTCCCCTTTTCTTCGCAGAGCACGCACCTTGCATCATTGGTGCAGTTCTTAGAAACATGGCCCTTCTGTCCACACTTGACACAATCCTCACTTCTGTCCACCGTATTTGAACACGCCTTTGCTATATGCCCCAAATTAAGGCACCTAAAGCATCGAAGCGGTACCACTTTCACCCGTATTCTGCATATCAGAATAATTCCTTAAGTGTGTCATGGCCAAGTATCCCGTGAAAGGAGTTTAAGGTAGGGAGCAAATAGAATTTTGTTTTAGTATCCTGAAGGCCTAAGAGGTTTAAAAAGGTATGGTGGGTAATCTTGATATTTCCGCCTAATGAATTCGCGTAGAAGAAAATTTCGTCCTGATCGTCAGAGACGATCGAATGTAATTTTTATTAGATCCTGTATCAATTAGGAACTTGTAAATTTATCCACTCTCCGCTTGACATAAGAAATATGGTAGCGAAGAGTCTTTTAGCCTAAAAAATGTATATCAGAAAAATCTATGGCTTCTTCGTGCTGAGATGCTTGAGATCGGTGTTCTTGGAATTCTTCAATGTCTTCGGTTAGGGGTTGATCATTATCATCCTCTGTATTTTCCATTAGTTGGTTATATTCATCAATTTCGGAGCTATTAGTGTCTGGATGAAAATTCCGGCTGAACTGCTCGGATTTTGGTTGAAATTTCGTTTGAAAAGACTGTTGGGCATATGGAGGCCTAGGTTAAAAATATTGATTTTGAGTTTGTGGGGGTTTTATTTAAAAGGATTCCTTGTTTAATTTGTGGTTTTTGTGGAAACTGTCTGTGGAATTGGAAGTTATTCTGCCCGTTTTGGATTTGGTGTGGTCGAGGTGCAAATTGTGCTTCCATAGGTCTAAAATTTGAGCCGATTTGCGGTTGACCATGAGAAAAACTGGGTGCTTGAGGGGAATAGAGTGGTTTACTTGTTGATGGTTGCATTTACGGTGTCGGAGGATTTGGGAGCATTAGGATTTTGGTAGGCTTAGTTGGTTCGAAAATTTTGGTTGCCCAACTTAAGGTTCAAATGTAATGCCTGAGGCAAGTATATAGGCTTTTTGATGCCCAATAACCGCGGAAGATCTCCTCGAAGTCCCCTCACAAAAGTATCCAGAGCTTTGTCTCTCTACGTCTGTGTGAGGAGAGACATTGATTCTGGACTAACGTCCATACTAGACAACTTGTTTAATATTAAGGAAAGATGTTGTTGAGTTCCCGATTTAAGGGTAAATTATTCGCGCGGCGTTAAAGAGGGGGTTTAAAAAAAGAGGGTAAAAGAAATAGAAAAATTAAAAGAAAAGTGGAGACACACACAAAACCGTCCGCACCAGATGACAGTTGCTGCGAATTCCCGACTGCTCAGCTGGGGTGGGTCCTGGGTATTTGATAAATACGGTGAAATTACCAAAACCTTCGAAATAAAGAAACGCGATTGTGGTACTGGGTAGATATATAAATTTATTGATTAACCTCAACAAATACAAAAGGCTGTAAACAAAAAATGGAGATCAAGAAGGGAATGGAAACTAGCCACGGAGGGTAGCTCCGGATCCTCACGCGGTATACACTACAGGGGTGGGTCGCGAACAGTATAAATAACCGAAATATAACCTTCGGTTACGAAAAAAACGGGAAGGGGCGATGGCTTACGCGAATAAACTTTTCAAAACTATCCTACACGATCTACCACTAAACTTATTCACTTTAAAGCACTCGATAAAAAAAACACTGTACTTATCCTTTCCTATGGGGTTGGGGATGACTCCCTATGCTCCTCACTACGCTCCTTGGTGGGGGAGGATGGCTGGTCTCCGCCGCAGTCTCTATCCTGGCCTCGCTCTTGTGGTTCTAGGCTCGCCCTAGATGGTGGAGATGGTGGAGACTGAATTCCCCTCGTTCTCTCCGCTGGAGTTGATTTAGCTGCCAGAACAAAGGGAATCGCATCTGACAGCTTCCTCTCTTACGGCTTCGAGTCCTCACTCTCTCGCCACACTCCTGACCAGGGCTAAATATCAAATTATAAAAAGGATTGCTGAAAGACCCTAAGAAAAGGATAAGTAACCGCGGAACTATCGATCGCGTAAACCATCGTGCAGATATTTAAGGGCAAAAAGGTACCCAAAATCGGTTTGCGCTCTCTTTTGAGAGATTTATAATTACTGGTTTTTGGTGAAGAAACAAACAATTTAGAAATTAGGTTGGGGATCCTGGCCATGTACTTTGGACTGAAGATTATTGGTACGTTGGAAGCGCTGAGCACTGAGTTGGGAACCAACCCAAGAGCGCTCAGTTAACCCCTAGCTCTTAGAGAACGACGGGTAAAAAAAGAAAAGCAAGGCAAAAAAAGGTGGATGGATGTGAATAGGCCGAATGGAGTCGATCAGGACTTTTGTGGGTTTTTTTTTAACGCAATAATGTGTGTAATCACTCTGGTAAAATTCTTCAGTAGACATGTTTCCCTCCACAAGTGAGGACATTTGGTACTCTGTAGTACTTAAATTCCTTTTGTCGGCATAATGCAGGCTAAGACACCGACATATACTTTTCCAATGTAACGGAGTGTTGTATGACTCTAATGCAAGATCGCCGTTACCGATAATCTTGTTTCGGATAATATTGAGCATCCCCTAGTACTTGGGAGTTCCTCTGATTTTTTTCATTTTGCGCCAACGGATGTGTAATCTTCTAAAGATACCAGTAACCCGGGATACTGGCATGCACGATTCGCAAACCTGAATACTCGATGCCAGGAATACGCCTACGTACTAACCCACACTCTACACACTTCAACCACTCTCCCCGCGGAACTACCGTTAAGTATTACTTCGCGGGGCTGGTTAGCAATTTATGCTCTTCTTGACCTGTTCGACGTTTCTTGTTCTGAGGGGGCTTCCATTTGGGTTTGGTTGCTCTCCCTGAGCCTTTCCAGCCGCCGAAGTTCCTTTATGATCACCGCTGCTGTTTGTTTCACAGTATTCCATACTGCGTTCGATGTCAGCATATGGTTTACGATGTTCTCCGGAGTTGGTATTTCTCCAATTATTTCCTTAAGACCTCTGCGTTCCAAGCGAAAATGTGGGCACTGCAAGAGCACATGCTCTGCATCCTCTCTGGCCTCTCCACAGTTTGAGCAGTTTGGAGATTCATCAAGCCCAAGCCTGTTTAGAAAAGCCCTGAAGCAGCCGTGTCCAGTTAAGAACTGGGTGAGATAAAAATCCACTTCTCCGTGATGCCGGTCCATCCATTTATCTATATCCGGTATAAGTCGAAGGGTCCATCTTCCCTTCGTTGACTGATTCCATCTTTCCTGCCATGTTCTCATGCTTCACTGTCTTTCTGCCAGCTTAATATCTTTGACTGGAGCAAGGGGTTCCTGGATTTTGGCGTCGTAGGTCCTCTGTAGCTCCATAGCCAAGATATCCGCTGGTAGCATTCCCGCAATAACACATATAGCATCATCGGATACCGTCCGAAAAGCGCAACACACTCTCAGCGCGCACAGTCTGTTGACGGAATTAACTCTTCTTGAGTGGGACTTAATTTTCACTGGCTTTCTCCATATTGGTGCCGCATACATTATTATTCACTGCGCCACTCTTGACAAAATTAGTCTCCTTGGTTGTCTGGGTGCTCCAATGTTTGTCATTATTCTGGAGAAAGGCAGTACACACCCGAGCAGCTTTGTCGCACGTTATTTCAAGGTGTTCCTTGTAAGCTAACCTAACGTCAATCATCACACCTAGGTATCTGATCACCGGTTTTGACGTTATATTTTGGTTGCCTACCCTGATGGTGATTGCTTCTCTTTTCTTGCGGCTGCTTACTAGTACTGCTTCCGTTTTATGTTCAGCGAGTTCTAAACCGACTGCTGCCATCCACCGTCTCACTTTTCGAATACATTCATTTCCAATGTCCTCTATTTCTTCCAGGTGTTTTGCTGTCACTACAATTGCAATGTCATCGGCAAAGCCTACGATTTTTGCCTCGTTGGGGATTTCAAGCCTCAGCACCCTATCATACATAAGATTCCACAAGATAGGACCTAGGACCAATCGTTGTGGCACTCCGCCAGATATGTGATACTGTCTTACCCCATCGTAAAACAGGTACCGTTCTCGAAATAATTTAATATTATTTTGATGAGGAACCCTGGCACCATCATTTCCCTAAACAAGTACAAAATATGTCCCCAGTTTGCAGAATTGAACGTATTTTTGACGTCTAGTGTTATTACAGCACCGTATTTCTTTGCGCCTCCTCTCCATCTTCTTCAATGGATAGCATCTTCCAAGATTGTGGTTACCCTCCGTATTGCATCGATTGTAGAACGGGCTTGTCTAAATCCATACTGTTCGTTTGAAAGTCCCCTGGCTTCATGTATTGCCACCTCCAGTCGTTTGCATATAATTTTTTCTAATATATTACCCATTGTGTCTAACAGGCATAGGGACGGTATGACGAGGGCTCATCTGGCGGTTTTTTCCTTTTGGGCAGCAGCACCAGACGTTGTTTCTTCCACTGGTCTGGAAAGACCCCTTCGGTTAGACACTTATACATTTCTAGAAATGGTTCCGTGTTTGTTTTTATGGCTAACTTATGGGCCTTGTTGGGTATCCCATCCAATCCAGGTGACTTATTGTCATCGAACCGATTGCACACTTCCAAAAGTTCCGTTTGCGTGACGGTTGTGATTTCATGTAAATGCTGGGGTGCTGCTATACGCTCTGCAGTTCTCTGCGGTGGAAATAAGCCCAACACATTTTTTTGCATTAGCAAAGGGCATGAGGGCGAGAGTGCCCTAGTGGTGCCTTTGACTGCCTTATAGGCTGTTACATCTGCTTGCTGACAGAGTTCTTTAAAGTTGTCACTTTTGCTTCTCCGGATTGCTAATTTCAGGTCTCTACGCCTATCTTTGTATTGCACCTGTAGGCTCTGGTGGAAGGGCAAACCTCTGGATCGCTGGAACATTCTTCTCGCTTTATGGCACTTCCTGCGTAGCTCTGCTATCTCTTGGTTCCACCAATATACTGGTGCCCGACGATTTGTTAACGTTTTCCGGATCATAGATGGATCGCATGCTCTCATTACTTGTTCCGTAATCTCTGCAGCCATAGCATTTGCTGTTAATGGCCTTATTGTAGACTCTCTGAAGGTAAAAGTAAAAGAATCCTCGTCTAGTGTGCCTATTTTCCACCCCATTCGTTGTACCTTCTTTGGTGGGAGTTCCTGGTTGGATCTTTTCTGGTCTATTTCAAACAGGTGGTCGCTGTGGGTGTACTGTTTGCTTACTCTCCACTTGGCGCCTCTAGTTATGAACTAGTTATGAAGGCGATATCAACTACGGAACCTACGTCGTTTCTGCTAAAGGTTTGCTCGCTTCCGTATTGAGCAGCATAACATCTAGTGACTCACCTCTTCTATTGGTTCGAGTGCTGCCCCAATCAGTGGCCCATGCGTTGAAATCTCAGTCAGATGATTGGGCTACGGCCTCTAGCATCATCCACGAGCCTATCCAACATACACTGGAATTCTTCCAGAGTGCTGTTTGGGGATGCGTAACAACTATAGATGTGTACACCCTTGACCTTGGCTCGAACGAATCCAGATTGGGGTGTCATCATTTTTTCGTCGAAGGCGTACTCTCCACAAGTCCAAATAGCAGCTCTTTTTGAGTAATCAGCTACCCAGACTTTTTCGTCGAGATTCTTATACTGTTCGGATAATATGGCAACATCTATTTTTGACTCGCGAATGGCTTATGTTAGGAGGTCCTGTGCCGCTTCGCAGTGATTTAAATTTAATTGCAGCACTTTCATATTCTTCTTGCGGTTTTTTTTAGCTCCCTGGTATACAGGACATACTGCGCTTCCTGCCACATGTTTGAAGTTGGTGCTCCCCTTTTCTTCGCAGAGCACGCACCTTGCATCATTGGTGCAGTTCTTAGAAACATGGCCCTTCTGTCCACACTTGACACAATCCTCACTTCTGTCCACCGTATTTGAACACGCCTTTGCTATATGCCCCAAATTAAGGCACCTAAAGCATCGAAGCGGTACCACTTTCACCCGTATTCTGCATATCAGAATAATTCCTTAAGTGTGTCATGGCCAAGTATCCCGTGAAAGGAGTTTAAGGTAGGGAGCAAATAGAATTTTGTTTTAGTATCCTGAAGGCCTAAGAGGTTTAAAAAGGTATGGTGGGTAATCTTGATATTTCCGCCTAATGAATTCGCGTAGAAGAAAATTTCGTCCTGATCGTCAGAGACGATCGAATGTAATTTTTATTAGATCCTGTATCAATTAGGAACTTGTAAATTTATCCACTCTCCGCTTGACATAAGAAATATGGTAGCGAAGAGTCTTTTAGCCTAAAAAATGTATATCAGAAAAATCTATGGCTTCTTCGTGCTGAGATGCTTGAGATCGGTGTTCTTGGAATTCTTCAATGTCTTCGGTTAGGGGTTGATCATTATCATCCTCTGTATTTTCCATTAGTTGGTTATATTCATCAATTTCGGAGCTATTAGTGTCTGGATGAAAATTCCGGCTGAACTGCTCGGATTTTGGTTGAAATTTCGTTTGAAAAGACTGTTGGGCATATGGAGGCCTAGGTTAAAAATATTGATTTTGAGTTTGTGGGGGTTTTATTTAAAAGGATTCCTTGTTTAATTTGTGGTTTTTGTGGAAACTGTCTGTGGAATTGGAAGTTATTCTGCCCGTTTTGGATTTGGTGTGGTCGAGGTGCAAATTGTGCTTCCATAGGTCTAAAATTTGAGCCGATTTGCGGTTGACCATGAGAAAAACTGGGTGCTTGAGGGGAATAGAGTGGTTTACTTGTTGATGGTTGCATTTACGGTGTCGGAGGATTTGGGAGCATTAGGATTTTGGTAGGCTTAGTTGGTTCGAAAATTTTGGTTGCCCAACTTAAGGTTCAAATGTAATGCCTGAGGCAAGTATATAGGCTTTTTGATGCCCAATAACCGCGGAAGATCTCCTCGAAGTCCCCTCACAAAAGTATCCAGAGCTTTGTCTCTCTACGTCTGTGTGAGGAGAGACATTGATTCTGGACTAACGTCCATACTAGACAACTTGTTTAATATTAAGGAAAGATGTTGTTGAGTTCCCGATTTAAGGGTAAATTATTCGCGCGGCGTTAAAGAGGGGGTTTAAAAAAAGAGGGTAAAAGAAATAGAAAAATTAAAAGAAAAGTGGAGACACACACAAAACCGTCCGCACCAGATGACAGTTGCTGCGAATTCCCGACTGCTCAGCTGGGGTGGGTCCTGGGTATTTGATAAATACGGTGAAATTACCAAAACCTTCGAAATAAAGAAACGCGATTGTGGTACTGGGTAGATATATAAATTTATTGATTAACCTCAACAAATACAAAAGGCTGTAAACAAAAAATGGAGATCAAGAAGGGAATGGAAACTAGCCACGGAGGGTAGCTCCGGATCCTCACGCGGTATACACTACAGGGGTGGGTCGCGAACAGTATAAATAACCGAAATATAACCTTCGGTTACGAAAAAAACGGGAAGGGGCGATGGCTTACGCGAATAAACTTTTCAAAACTATCCTACACGATCTACCACTAAACTTATTCACTTTAAAGCACTCGATAAAAAAAACACTGTACTTATCCTTTCCTATGGGGTTGGGGATGACTCCCTATGCTCCTCACTACGCTCCTTGGTGGGGGAGGATGGCTGGTCTCCGCCGCAGTCTCTATCCTGGCCTCGCTCTTGTGGTTCTAGGCTCGCCCTAGATGGTGGAGATGGTGGAGACTGAATTCCCCTCGTTCTCTCCGCTGGAGTTGATTTAGCTGCCAGAACAAAGGGAATCGCATCTGACAGCTTCCTCTCTTACGGCTTCGAGTCCTCACTCTCTCGCCACACTCCTGACCAGGGCTAAATATCAAATTATAAAAAGGATTGCTGAAAGACCCTAAGAAAAGGATAAGTAACCGCGGAACTATCGATCGCGTAAACCATCGTGCAGATATTTAAGGGCAAAAAGGTACCCAAAATCGGTTTGCGCTCTCTTTTGAGAGATTTATAATTACTGGTTTTTGGTGAAGAAACAAACAATTTAGAAATTAGGTTGGGGATCCTGGCCATGTACTTTGGACTGAAGATTATTGGTACGTTGGAAGCGCTGAGCACTGAGTTGGGAACCAACCCAAGAGCGCTCAGTTAACCCCTAGCTCTTAGAGAACGACGGGTAAAAAAAGAAAAGCAAGGCAAAAAAAGGTGGATGGATGTGAATAGGCCGAATGGAGTCGATCAGGACTTTTGTGGGTTTTTTTTTAACGCAATAATGTGTGTAATCACTCTGGTAAAATTCTTCAGTAGACATGTTTCCCTCCACAAGTGAGGACATTTGGTACTCTGTAGTACTTAAATTCCTTTTGTCGGCATAATGCAGGCTAAGACACCGACATATACTTTTCCAATGTAACGGAGTGTTGTATGACTCTAATGCAAGATCGCCGTTACCGATAATCTTGTTTCGGATAATATTGAGCATCCCCTAGTACTTGGGAGTTCCTCTGATTTTTTTCATTTTGCGCCAACGGATGTGTAATCTTCTAAAGATACCAGTAACCCGGGATACTGGCATGCACGATTCGCAAACCTGAATACTCGATGCCAGGAATACGCCTACGTACTAACCCACACTCTACACACTTCAACCACTCTCCCCGCGGAACTACCGTTAAGTATTACTTCGCGGGGCTGGTTAGCAATTTATGCTCTTCTTGACCTGTTCGACGTTTCTTGTTCTGAGGGGGCTTCCATTTGGGTTTGGTTGCTCTCCCTGAGCCTTTCCAGCCGCCGAAGTTCCTTTATGATCACCGCTGCTGTTTGTTTCACAGTATTCCATACTGCGTTCGATGTCAGCATATGGTTTACGATGTTCTCCGGAGTTGGTATTTCTCCAATTATTTCCTTAAGACCTCTGCGTTCCAAGCGAAAATGTGGGCACTGCAAGAGCACATGCTCTGCATCCTCTCTGGCCTCTCCACAGTTTGAGCAGTTTGGAGATTCATCAAGCCCAAGCCTGTTTAGAAAAGCCCTGAAGCAGCCGTGTCCAGTTAAGAACTGGGTGAGATAAAAATCCACTTCTCCGTGATGCCGGTCCATCCATTTATCTATATCCGGTATAAGTCGAAGGGTCCATCTTCCCTTCGTTGACTGATTCCATCTTTCCTGCCATGTTCTCATGCTTCACTGTCTTTCTGCCAGCTTAATATCTTTGACTGGAGCAAGGGGTTCCTGGATTTTGGCGTCGTAGGTCCTCTGTAGCTCCATAGCCAAGATATCCGCTGGTAGCATTCCCGCAATAACACATATAGCATCATCGGATACCGTCCGAAAAGCGCAACACACTCTCAGCGCGCACAGTCTGTTGACGGAATTAACTCTTCTTGAGTGGGACTTAATTTTCACTGGCTTTCTCCATATTGGTGCCGCATACATTATTATTGACTGCGCCACTCTTGACAAAATTAGTCTCCTTGGTTGTCTGGGTGCTCCAATGTTTGTCATTATTCTGGAGAAAGGCAGTACACACCCGAGCAGCTTTGTCGCACGTTATTTCAAGGTGTTCCTTGTAAGCTAACCTAGCGTCAATCATCACACCTAGGTATCTGATCACCGGTTTTGACGTTATATTTTGGTTGCCTACCCTGATGGTGATTGCTTCTCTTTTCTTGCGGCTGCTTACTAGTACTGCTTCCGTTTTATGTTCAGCGAGTTCTAAACCGACTGCTGCCATCCACCGTCTCACTTTTCGAATACATTCATTTCCAATGTCCTCTATTTCTTCCAGGTGTTTTGCTGTCACTACAATTGCAATGTCATCGGCAAAGCCTACGATTTTTGCCTCGTTGGGGATTTCAAGCCTCAGCACCCTATCATACATAAGATTCCACAAGATAGGACCTAGGACCAATCGTTGTGGCACTCCGCCAGATATGTGATACTGTCTTACCCCATCGTAAAACAGGTACCGTTCTCGAAATAATTTAATATTATTTTGATGAGGAACCCTGGCACCATCATTTCCCTAAACAAGTACAAAATATGTCCCCAGTTTGCAGAATTGAACGTATTTTTGACGTCTAGTGTTATTACAGCACCGTATTTCTTTGCGCCTCCTCTCCATCTTCTTCAATGGATAGCATCTTCCAAGATTGTGGTTACCCTCCGTATTGCATCGATTGTAGAACGGGCTTGTCTAAATCCATACTGTTCGTTTGAAAGTCCCCTGGCTTCATGTATTGCCACCTCCAGTCGTTTGCATATAATTTTTTCTAATATATTACCCATTGTGTCTAACAGGCATAGGGACGGTATGACGAGGGCTCATCTGGCGGTTTTTTCCTTTTGGGCAGCAGCACCAGACGTTGTTTCTTCCACTGGTCTGGAAAGACCCCTTCGGTTAGACACTTATTATACATTTCTAGAAATGGTTCCGTGTTTGTTTTTATGGCTAACTTATGGGCCTTGTTGGGTATCCCATCCAATCCAGGTGACTTATTGTCATCGAACCGATTGCACACTTCCAAAAGTTCCGTTTGCGTGACGGTTGTGATTTCATGTAAATGCTGGGGTGCTGCTATACGCTCTGCAGTTCTCTGCGGTGGAAATAAGCCCAACACATTTTTTTGCATTAGCAAAGGGCATGAGGGCGAGAGTGCCCTAGTGGTGCCTTTGACTGCCTTATAGGCTGTTACATCTGCTTGCTGACAGAGTTCTTTAAAGTTGTCACTTTTGCTTCTCCGGATTGCTAATTTCAGGTCTCTACGCCTATCTTTGTATTGCACCTGTAGGCTCTGGTGGAAGGGCAAACCTCTGGATCGCTGGAACATTCTTCTCGCTTTATGGCACTTCCTGCGTAGCTCTGCTATCTCTTGGTTCCACCAATATACTGGTGCCCGACGATTTGTTAACGTTTTCCGGATCATAGATGGATCGCATGCTCTCATTACTTGTTCCGTAATCTCTGCAGCCATAGCATTTGCTGTTAATGGCCTTATTGTAGACTCTCTGAAGGTAAAAGTAAAAGAATCCTCGTCTAGTGTGCCTATTTTCCACCCCATTCGTTGTACCTTCTTTGGTGGGAGTTCCTGGTTGGATCTTTTCTGGTCTATTTCAAACAGGTGGTCGCTGTGGGTGTACTGTTTGCTTACTCTCCACTTGGCGCCTCTAGTTATGAACTAGTTATGAAGGCGATATCAACTACGGAACCTACGTCGTTTCTGCTAAAGGTGTGCTCGCTTCCGTATTGAGCAGCATAACATCTAGTGACTCACCTCTTCTATTGGTTCGAGTGCTGCCCCAATCAGTGGCCCATGCGTTGAAATCTCAGTCAGATGATTGGGCTACGGCCTCTAGCATCATCCACGAGCCTATCCAACATACACTGGAATTCTTCCAGAGTGCTGTTTGGGGATGCGTAACAACTATAGATGTGTACACCCTTGACCTTGGCTCGAACGAATCCAGATTGGGGTGTCATCATTTTTTCGTCGAAGGCGTACTCTCCACAAGTCCAAATAGCAGCTCTTTTTGAGTAATCAGCTACCCAGACTTTTTCGTCGAGATTCTTATACTGTTCGGATAATATGGCAACATCTATTTTTGACTCGCGAATGGCTTATGTTAGGAGGTCCTGTGCCGCTTCGCAGTGATTTAAATTTAATTGCAGCACTTTCATATTCTTCTTGCGGTTTTTTTTAGCTTCCTGGTATACAGGACATACTGCGCTTCCTGCCACATGTTTGAAGTTGGTGCTCCCCTTTTCTTCGCAGAGCACGCACCTTGCATCATTGGTGCAGTTCTTAGAAACATGGCCCTTCTGTCCACACTTGACACAATCCTCACTTCTGTCCACCGTATTTGAACACGCCTTTGCTATATGCCCCAAATTAAGGCACCTAAAGCATCGAAGCGGTACCACTTTCACCCGTATTCTGCATATCAGAATAATTCCTTAAATGTGTCATGGCCAAGTATCCCGTGAAAGGAGTTTAAGGTAGGGAGCAAATAGAATTTTGTTTTAGTATCCTGAAGGCCTAAGAGGTTTAAAAAGGTATGGTGGGTAATCTTGATATTTCCGCCTAATGAATTCGCGTAGAAGAAAATTTCGTCCTGATCGTCAGAGACGATCGAATGTAATTTTTATTAGATCCTGTATCAATTAGGAACTTGTAAATTTATCCACTCTCCGCTTGACATAAGAAATATGGTAGCGAAGAGTCTTTTAGCCTAAAAAATGTATATCAGAAAAATCTATGGCTTCTTCGTGCTGAGATGCTTGAGATCGGTGTTCTTGGAATTCTTCAATGTCTTCGGTTAGGGGTTGATCATTATCATCCTCTGTATTTTCCATTAGTTGGTTATATTCATCAATTTCGGAGCTATTAGTGTCTGGATGAAAATTCCGGCTGAACTGCTCGGATTTTGGTTGAAATTTCGTTTGAAAAGACTGTTGGGCATATGGAGGCCTAGGTTAAAAATATTGATTTTGAGTTTGTGGGGGTTTTATTTAAAAGGATTCCTTGTTTAATTTGTGGTTTTTGTGGAAACTGTCTGTGGAATTGGAAGTTATTCTGCCCGTTTTGGATTTGGTGTGGTCGAGGTGCAAATTGTGCTTCCATAGGTCTAAAATTTGAGCCGATTTGCGGTTGACCATGAGAAAAACTGGGTGCTTGAGGGGAATAGAGTGGTTTACTTGTTGATGGTTGCATTTACGGTGTCGGAGGATTTGGGAGCATTAGGATTTTGGTAGGCTTAGTTGGTTCGAAAATTTTGGTTGCCCAACTTAAGGTTCAAATGTAATGCCTGAGGCAAGTATATAGGCTTTTTGATGCCCAATAACCGCGGAAGATCTCCTCGAAGTCCCCTCACAAAAGTATCCAGAGCTTTGTCTCTCTACGTCTGTGTGAGGAGAGACATTGATTCTGGACTAACGTCCATACTAGACAACTTGTTTAATATTAAGGAAAGATGTTGTTGAGTTCCCGATTTAAGGGTAAATTATTCGCGCGGCGTTAAAGAGGGGGTTTAAAAAAAGAGGGTAAAAGAAATAGAAAAATTAAAAGAAAAGTGGAGACACACACAAAACCGTCCGCACCAGATGACAGTTGCTGCGAATTCCCGACTGCTCAGCTGGGGTGGGTCCTGGGTATTTGATAAATACGGTGAAATTACCAAAACCTTCGAAATAAAGAAACGCGATTGTGGTACTGGGTAGATATATAAATTTATTGATTAACCTCAACAAATACAAAAGGCTGTAAACAAAAAATGGAGATCAAGAAGGGAATGGAAACTAGCCACGGAGGGTAGCTCCGGATCCTCACGCGGTATACACTACAGGGGTGGGTCGCGAACAGTATAAATAACCGAAATATAACCTTCGGTTACGAAAAAAACGGGAAGGGGCGATGGCTTACGCGAATAAACTTTTCAAAACTATCCTACACGATCTACCACTAAACTTATTCACTTTAAAGCACTCGATAAAAAAAACACTGTACTTATCCTTTCCTATGGGGTTGGGGATGACTCCCTATGCTCCTCACTACGCTCCTTGGTGGGGGAGGATGGCTGGTCTCCGCCGCAGTCTCTATCCTGGCCTCGCTCTTGTGGTTCTAGGCTCGCCCTAGATGGTGGAGATGGTGGAGACTGAATTCCCCTCGTTCTCTCCGCTGGAGTTGATTTAGCTGCCAGAACAAAGGGAATCGCATCTGACAGCTTCCTCTCTTACGGCTTCGAGTCCTCACTCTCTCGCCACACTCCTGACCAGGGCTAAATATCAAATTATAAAAAGGATTGCTGAAAGACCCTAAGAAAAGGATAAGTAACCGCGGAACTATCGATCGCGTAAACCATCGTGCAGATATTTAAGGGCAAAAAGGTACCCAAAATCGGTTTGCGCTCTCTTTTGAGAGATTTATAATTACTGGTTTTTGGTGAAGAAACAAACAATTTAGAAATTAGGTTGGGGATCCTGGCCATGTACTTTGGACTGAAGATTATTGGTACGTTGGAAGCGCTGAGCACTGAGTTGGGAACCAACCCAAGAGCGCTCAGTTAACCCCTAGCTCTTAGAGAACGACGGGTAAAAAAAAGAAAAGCAAGGCAAAAAAAGGTGGATGGATGTGAATAGGCCGAATGGAGTCGATCAGGACTTTTGTGGGTTTTTTTTTAACGCAATAATGTGTGTAATCACTCTGGTAAAATTCTTCAGTAGACATGTTTCCCTCCACAAGTGAGGACATTTGGTACTCTGTAGTACTTAAATTCCTTTTGTCGGCATAATGCAGGCTAAGACACCGACATATACTTTTCCAATGTAACGGAGTGTTGTATGACTCTAATGCAAGATCGCCGTTACCGATAATCTTGTTTCGGATAATATTGAGCATCCCCTAGTACTTGGGAGTTCCTCTGATTTTTTTCATTTTGCGCCAACGGATGTGTAATCTTCTAAAGATACCAGTAACCCGGGATACTGGCATGCACGATTCGCAAACCTGAATACTCGATGCCAGGAATACGCCTACGTACTAACCCACACTCTACACACTTCAACCACTCTCCCCGCGGAACTACCGTTAAGTATTACTTCGCGGGGCTGGTTAGCAATTTATGCTCTTCTTGACCTGTTCGACGTTTCTTGTTCTGAGGGGGCTTCCATTTGGGTTTGGTTGCTCTCCCTGAGCCTTTCCAGCCGCCGAAGTTCCTTTATGATCACCGCTGCTGTTTGTTTCACAGTATTCCATACTGCGTTCGATGTCAGCATATGGTTTACGATGTTCTCCGGAGTTGGTATTTCTCCAATTATTTCCTTAAGACCTCTGCGTTCCAAGCGAAAATGTGGGCACTGCAAGAGCACATGCTCTGCATCCTCTCTGGCCTCTCCACAGTTTGAGCAGTTTGGAGATTCATCAAGCCCAAGCCTGTTTAGAAAAGCCCTGAAGCAGCCGTGTCCAGTTAAGAACTGGGTGAGATAAAAATCCACTTCTCCGTGATGCCGGTCCATCCATTTATCTATATCCGGTATAAGTCGAAGGGTCCATCTTCCCTTCGTTGACTGATTCCATCTTTCCTGCCATGTTCTCATGCTTCACTGTCTTTCTGCCAGCTTAATATCTTTGACTGGAGCAAGGGGTTCCTGGATTTTGGCGTCGTAGGTCCTCTGTAGCTCCATAGCCAAGATATCCGCTGGTAGCATTCCCGCAATAACACATATAGCATCATCGGATACCGTCCGAAAAGCGCAACACACTCTCAGCGCGCACAGTCTGTTGACGGAATTAACTCTTCTTGAGTGGGACTTAATTTTCACTGGCTTTCTCCATATTGGTGCCGCATACATTATTATTCACTGCGCCACTCTTGACAAAATTAGTCTCCTTGGTTGTCTGGGTGCTCCAATGTTTGTCATTATTCTGGAGAAAGGCAGTACACACCCGAGCAGCTTTGTCGCACGTTATTTCAAGGTGTTCCTTGTAAGCTAACCTAACGTCAATCATCACACCTAGGTATCTGATCACCGGTTTTGACGTTATATTTTGGTTGCCTACCCTGATGGTGATTGCTTCTCTTTTCTTGCGGCTGCTTACTAGTACTGCTTCCGTTTTATGTTCAGCGAGTTCTAAACCGACTGCTGCCATCCACCGTCTCACTTTTCGAATACATTCATTTCCAATGTCCTCTATTTCTTCCAGGTGTTTTGCTGTCACTACAATTGCAATGTCATCGGCAAAGCCTACGATTTTTGCCTCGTTGGGGATTTCAAGCCTCAGCACCCTATCATACATAAGATTCCACAAGATAGGACCTAGGACCAATCGTTGTGGCACTCCGCCAGATATGTGATACTGTCTTACCCCATCGTAAAACAGGTACCGTTCTCGAAATAATTTAATATTATTTTGATGAGGAACCCTGGCACCATCATTTCCCTAAACAAGTACAAAATATGTCCCCAGTTTGCAGAATTGAACGTATTTTTGACGTCCAGTGTTATTACAGCACCGTATTTCTTTGCGCCTCCTCTCCATCTTCTTCAATGGATAGCATCTTCCAAGATTGTGGTTACCCTCCGTATTGCATCGATTGTAGAACGGGCTTGTCTAAATCCATACTGTTCGTTTGAAAGTCCCCTGGCTTCATGTATTGCCACCTCCAGTCGTTTGCATATAATTTTTTCTAATATATTACCCATTGTGTCTAACAGGCATAGGGACGGTATGACGAGGGCTCATCTGGCGGTTTTTTCCTTTTGGGCAGCAGCACCAGACGTTGTTTCTTCCACTGGTCTGGAAAGACCCCTTCGGTTAGACACTTATTATACATTTCTAGAAATGGTTCCGTGTTTGTTTTTATGGCTAACTTATGGGCCTTGTTGGGTATCCCATCCAATCCAGGTGACTTATTGTCATCGAACCGATTGCACACTTCCAAAAGTTCCGTTTGCGTGACGGTTGTGATTTCATGTAAATGCTGGGGTGCTGCTATACGCTCTGCAGTTCTCTGCGGTGGAAATAAGCCCAACACATTTTTTTGCATTAGCAAAGGGCATGAGGGCGAGAGTGCCCTAGTGGTGCCTTTGACTGCCTTATAGGCTGTTACATCTGCTTGCTGACAGAGTTCTTTAAAGTTGTCACTTTTGCTTCTCCGGATTGCTAATTTCAGGTCTCTACGCCTATCTTTGTATTGCACCTGTAGGCTCTGGTGGAAGGGCAAACCTCTGGATCGCTGGAACATTCTTCTCGCTTTATGGCACTTCCTGCGTAGCTCTGCTATCTCTTGGTTCCACCAATATACTGGTGCCCGACGATTTGTTAACGTTTTCCGGATCATAGATGGATCGCATGCTCTCATTACTTGTTCCGTAATCTCTGCAGCCATAGCATTTGCTGTTAATGGCCTTATTGTAGACTCTCTGAAGGTAAAAGTAAAAGAATCCTCGTCTAGTGTGCCTATTTTCCACCCCATTCGTTGTACCTTCTTTGGTGGGAGTTCCTGGTTGGATCTTTTCTGGTCTATTTCAAACAGGTGGTCGCTGTGGGTGTACTGTTTGCTTACTCTCCACTTGGCGCCTCTAGTTATGAACTAGTTATGAAGGCGATATCAACTACGGAACCTACGTCGTTTCTGCTAAAGGTGTGCTCGCTTCCGTATTGAGCAGCATAACATCTAGTGACTCACCTCTTCTATTGGTTCGAGTGCTGCCCCAATCAGTGGCCCATGCGTTGAAATCTCAGTCAGATGATTGGGCTACGGCCTCTAGCATCATCCACGAGCCTATCCAACATACACTGGAATTCTTCCAGAGTGCTGTTTGGGGATGCGTAACAACTATAGATGTGTACACCCTTGACCTTGGCTCGAACGAATCCAGATTGGGGTGTCATCATTTTTTCGTCGAAGGCGTACTCTCCACAAGTCCAAATAGCAGCTCTTTTTGAGTAATCAGCTACCCAGACTTTTTCGTCGAGATTCTTATACTGTTCGGATAATATGGCAACATCTATTTTTGACTCGCGAATGGCTTATGTTAGGAGGTCCTGTGCCGCTTCGCAGTGATTTAAATTTAATTGCAGCACTTTCATATTCTTCTTGCGGTTTTTTTTAGCTTCCTGGTATACAGGACATACTGCGCTTCCTGCCACATGTTTGAAGTTGGTGCTCCCCTTTTCTTCGCAGAGCACGCACCTTGCATCATTGGTGCAGTTCTTAGAAACATGGCCCTTCTGTCCACACTTGACACAATCCTCACTTCTGTCCACCGTATTTGAACACGCCTTTGCTATATGCCCCAAATTAAGGCACCTAAAGCATCGAAGCGGTACCACTTTCACCCGTATTCTGCATATCGTCCATCCGATTTTAACTCTCCCAACCTCCAGAACTTTTTTGGCAGCGTTTATCGGGAGGCTAATGACTGCAGTTTGTGTTCCTGCATAGGCTTTCCTCATGGATTTGTTGGATAAGGCCTGCATGCCTCGTACTTTTTCGAATTGCTCGGCCAGGGCTTGACAGATCTTAGCTTCTTTATAATGTCCCGCAGTTCTCCCGAGAAATGCTTATTTCGACCCATTTTGCTTTAAAAACTATTAACAATCTTATTGAAATATAAAGTTTTTGAGCTGTTTTTATACTTACAATGAAAAAACAGAAAAAAAAGTTCCTAAAAAATTATAATACGATTTGCTTACCTATTATTTTGCACACCAGAAAAAGCGACAACCGCATAAAAACATGTGTAGCATACTAGTAAATGCGCGAAAGAGTGGTTTAGTTCGAAGAGGATTAAGGTCATGGAGTGGCCAGCACAATCCCCGGACATTAACCCCATTAAAAACTTATGGACGGACATAAAATTTGCTGTTTTAAAAGCAAATCCAAAGAATGCGCAGCAACTGTGGACAGTGGTACATTCAATATGGCAATCAATTTCGATAGAGCGTTGTCAAAATCGGTGAGATAAATTAAGAAGGAGCGAAAGCATAGTACAATGCGTTCGCTGAGAGAGTTCCAAGACCACAAGGCAGAAGAATGCCCTCTAGGTAAGGATAGGGCTATTGACAAGGAGCAACTCTCGTGTGCTCTATGCGGGCACACCGCTAACTATCGGGGTTGCCCTAAGTTCCAGTTTATTAATAAAGTAAATCTGGTCCGACAGCAGAAGATCGAGGTGAAACGTCCACCTGGTCCCGCTCTAATCTCCCAAGCCGTCTCACCCCAAATGGCGTCGAGTCAGGGCAAGACGCAAAAGCAACTGCCAAAGGCTGCTCCAAAAGCGTCAGTGCCTAAAGCACCTGAGGCGCAAGCTGACTTGATGGCTATCTTGCTCGCAATTCAAGGGCAGATGGGTCAACTGCAACGCCAGACCAGGTGGACCAAATCTACGCGCTTCTGCCGGGCCGAGCGCACCTCCAGTCGTAATGGGTACCACGGCGGAGATTCCCTTAAAGATCCTTGTGGTGAATGCGAATTCACTGATAAGGATAAAACGTAGAAACTCACTTTTTAAGTTGTTAGACGATAAAAATCCTGATTTGCTTCTGATTAGCGAAACTAAGCTAACTCAGAGACATAAATTAAGGAACAATAAATATAATATAATAAGAAGAGACCTGATTTCCTTCTGATTACCGAAACTAAGCTAACTCAGAGACATAAATTAAGGAACAATAAATATAATATAATAAGAGACCGGCCCAACTCCACCCAAGGAGGTTGTGTCGCGATCTTCGTACGTAAAGAGCTACGTTACAAGACAGTGTTCAGTGGTGAAGTGCGAAGGTTCCAGGTGCTGGAAGCGTGCATCGTGTGCATCCCTCTCCATAGTGGAAAGAAGATGTACGTGGTCTCGGTCTATGCACCTGAAGCTACTCAACCTTCCTTATTTATATCAGAACTCGAATCACTTTTTCGAATCCTAAGCCTGGAGTCGGATGAGCTATTATATCATGGCCGGAGATTTAAACGCGAAGCATGGGGATTGGGGAAATAATACGCCAAATCCTAGAGGGAACCTACTACTTAATTGGTGGGGTCAGCATAAGGTCGAGTTTAGACTCGATGTGAAAGCATCGAACATACCGTCCTTTCCCAGAGGCAGCTCTTATCTGGTTCTCATGCTGTTAGACATACGGTTACAACTGACCGACACGGACCGACAAACGATGAACAGTTCGCACACTTTTATGTACGACAGTGACCATTACGGACTTAGTGCCGAAATAACGATTCCCAATGAGATTGCGGAACTGGAAGAGTTTGTTCAAACGCACACCTACAACTACAGTAGGACGCGCTGGACACGCTTCTCCCGAGTACTAACGAGAACACTCTATCGGTATCAACATACTGACAACGCCGACATATTCCGCAACGCGACAATCGACGCACTACACCGACAGAAAAGTAGACTCCTGTCAAGATGTCAAGATTAAAAACCTTGTACAGGCAGTTTGCTGACAGACACAACTCGGAGGTTAGGACACTGAAGTCGTTGATCAAAAATTTCCAAAAATTCATCAAAGAGAACTATAGAATGACGGTTAATGCGCATTGGAACGGGAAGATTTCGGCCATAAGAGCCAATAATCCAAGCATGTTCCCGCAGATCAATAAGGTGTTTTGGAGAAAGAACATCAACGACCTTTCGTGTCTTAAGTTACCCCGAACAACAAACAACGAACGAGTACTAATAGCAGCAGGCATAGACCCAGATAAAGCTGTCGAGGATGACGACTTCTTCGTGATAGAAGATCCGCAGGAGAAAGTAGAGGCTATTGGAGCGACTTTTCAAGAAGTGTACAAGGTGAATGAAAGCGTTCACCCGAACCATGACCTGGAAAACCTGCTGAATAATGCACATTATTCGGCGCATTGGAAGACAGCAATGGGAAGCCCATTCCCAACTGGGGAAAAGATACCTCCGATCCGGCAAATCTCCGGTCGATAAGTCTCCTTCCAAACATCAGCAAGGTATTCGAAAAAGTCATTCATAGAACCCATAAGTGGGTTGAGGACAAACATATAATTCCGGACAACCAATTCGGTTTTAAGGAGGGGCATGATACCCGACATGCCGCGTCTAAACTGGTGTCGGACGTCCAATGGAATAAAAGCAAGAATCAATGCACGGGTGCCTGCCTGGTTGACTTGGAGAAAGCCTTCGATACCGTATGGTTGGAGGGGCTCTGTTACAAGTTGAGCAGGCTAGGTATCAGCAAACCACAACTGTACATTATATGTAATATGCTCACCAGTAGACAGTTCACACAGTAGACACGTTTCAAATTAAAAACGGTCTGCAAGAGGGTGCGGTTAATTTGCCTATCCTGTACAACTTTACACAAGTGATTTGATAGGTTCTCTTCACCATGCTATTGCGTACACAGACGACTTGATTTTTAGCATAAGTAGGTTAAGTAGATTAAGATTTATTTTAAGGTAGTTTAAGGTATAATTAAGTTTTACATAAAACCAAAAAAAAGTTCAGATACAAAGTTTTTCACAAAAACAAATTTTCTTTGTTTAAATTAGAATTAAGTTATTAAATAAATACAATAATAAACAATTAATTGCAATTTTGTCTAGCATGTAAGAGTTAATGAATTCAATAATAAAAACGCATTAAAAAAACCAACGACTTGATTGCGTACAGGTCAGGTCCTAAGGTCGAGGGCATTGCAACTCTCTGGCAATGTGACTTCGACAACATCCAGTGATATTGCGATGACTGGAAGTTAAAAATCAACTTCCAGAAGTCGGAAACCATCCTGTTCAGAACGCCGTTATCTGGGGCCTCAAGGGACACCAGAAAGAATTGGCGAGTAGAAGTGTAGTCAGGTACCTGGGATCTGGTAAGACCAGTATCTATATTTTAACAAACATATAGATGCTGCTTTGGCCAGAGCCCGAGCTGCTTTTGCCCTTACAAAGAGACTGTTTTATAGCAGCCAACTCGATGCGAGGGTGAAGGTAATCTGCTACACGGCCCTCATACGGCCAATGCTCACCTATGGCTGTCCGGTGTTGTTCAACGTGGGAGTAAGCTTGATGGAAAGGATTCGAGTGTTTGAGAGGGCTTGTCTTCGGGCTTGCCTTCATTTATACAGAACACCAGAGTCCGAGTACAAAAAATTCTACTCTAATGAGGTCCTTTATAACAGGGCGAATCTGATCAGAGTGGACAATTTCCTGGTGAAGTTGATTCGCGGTCATATTGCAAGAGCAATGAACTCGACCAATAGCCTGATCTTTGGTGCTTACTACCCCAATAATAAGTACCACGAGAGAGTGCGCCTTAATGGTTTTGTCCCCCCAGAGGCGTTCCTCTGTTTCGATAGACAAGGTCTAGTCCAAGAAAGAACGGGTACGGCGTTAATCTACCACGTCCCCAGAAAGCTGTGGATAGGCGACTCAACTACGATCGAGGCGTAGCACAGACAACTGAGGATCGTCTCCGATTCAGTAGGTCGGTAGCGGGAGGAGATATTAAAGATGTAGAATGGCAGCACCAACAATTTTGGTGGCTTCACAAAGAGGGAACTTCCTCGTCGATACTTCTTAATCCTGGCTAGCCCTTGTAGGGCAAGCTGGCCTTTTTATTTATTTTTTTTATATTTAGCCTGGCTGGCTTACATAGTTTTAACGTAGTTGTAGGTCTAGGTTGTAGGTATAGCAGGTATAAGTATAAATTATTGCCAACACAGCAGTCGGCATGTATAAAAAATAAAAAATAAAAAAAAAAATACAAAAATAGCAGCAGTCGGCTATAAAAAAAAAATTCAAAAATACAAAAAAATAACGTATTTAATTACGTTTTTTAGCATAAGTAGGTTAAGTAGATTAAGATTTAGTTTAAGGTAGACTTAAGTTTTATATAAAAACAAAAAAACAAAGTACATATACATACATATGTACACACAAAGGTAAAAAAAAAAAACAAAAATTTTCTTTGTTAACATTAAAATCAAAGTAAATAAATAAAATAAAAATAATTAATAATTAATTATTTAGTTATAAAACGTCGAAAGACATAGATTAAGAATTAAGTTTAGCTAAGAGCGGCCGCATAGGCTCAGTAAGTTATTCATAACATATGTAGTTAAGTTAGTTAAGCTAGTTTTAAGCACTTTTGTCTAGCATGTAAGATTTTCTGAATTAATAACTAAAAGTGCCAGGACGATTCAATGCTTTTTTAAAGGTTACCCAACCAAGTACTAAGCAATTTCATTGTTTTTATTAATAAACAATTGAATAATATTTTGAAATTTGAGTTTTATTCGTTTTTATTACACTGCTATTATTTTGCACACGAAAAAATTGCACCTGTAAAACATAACAGTTAACTGTTAACGCTGAAAAAAAGATCACGTTTTTTGTGCAAAATGAAAGAAGAGATACCAACTTGCACTATAGCTGCAGCTTGGACCATCGGATTAAAAAAATAAATAAATACAAAGTAATTCGTAAATATGTGTAAGGCACTGCTATTACTTATATTGCACCCCACTGTATGTTTTCGACTCATCTGGTTTACATAAGAGTTTAAACATGCGCCTTGAATCAAGTGGTTAGCGCGTTGGACTACGGAGCAAAGGGATTCCACGTTCAATCCCCAGAAAACACTTAAAAATTTCTTTCACGGTCCCAGCTCTTGCGAGCGTCCGACAAACATCCGAGAGTACAATTGTACTGAGAAAGCTTCTCTAAATAACAACACGCACAATACGAATAGTTGTGAGAAGCGAGGCCCTGGATCCCATAGAAATATTTATTTATTCATTTGTGTAAATACTTGATTTTGTTTCCTGCTCCATTTCTAATTAAATAACCCCACCTTGGAGAATGTTTATTGAAGTCCCTGCAAAGATGGTGTTATTGACATCCATTATTATCATGACACCCAAATTTAGATTTCTATTGTTTGGTGGGCTTGTAATATCTAAATTTGGTTCCATTGATTCGTATATCTGTGGCTACTATTTCTGAGGTGTCTATGTTGTTCATTTCTTTAATAATTTTAAAATTTGTTGCTAAGTTGGATTTAAGTCCTACAAGTATACCGCTGGCGTTTTTCCATGTTCGTTTTTGTAATGTTTGATGCAACTATAATGAAGAATTTTTTTTAATCAAGGTGGAAAGCCTGAGTGGGACTTTAACCCTAACTAAAGCCACCTATGCTTCCAACACCGTTCGCCTCGTAGTGCTGTGAGCATTGCGTTATCAGGGTGGGTTTTCAACCATAGATTGGTGTGGGACCTGATCCCAAACAAAAGCACCTTTTATAAATAGGAACTTACCTAGTAATTTTGTGGTATAGTGTAGTATAAATATTTTGTTTTTGTTTAGATATATGTAGTTGAAGCACTTGTTAAAGGTTTTAATATATTTGTGGTTGGGTTGAATTTATTTACTGTAAGACCAAATAAATGTGCTCAATTTTTTGATCGGAGCATGATTTTCTTTCAATTAATCAACCCTTTCAATAGCAAGTTTGAGAACCAAGTCAGATGGTTCAAAATCCGCTTATAACACTTCCTTTGCTGTAACCGAAGAAAATGGTACTTTGCTTGAAGCAGGAATATTATGAGAATTCTCATCAGTTTTTACTGCTGAAGCGCTAGCCATCCTGATTGCTGCTAAAATGTCTCCGCATTTGACCTCTAAATTACTGATTTGCACCGACAGCCTTTCAGTTCTCCGAGCCGTCTCCAACTCAAACCACAATAGCAGGCTAATTAACAAAATACGTGACCAATATTCAAAAATTAACACCGATCTACGCACTCCTATCTACCCACCGTGTATATCCAGAGCTGCGGTATCAAATTTCATCAGACTTCGTCTAGTACATACTACCTTAACCCACCAACACATTTTAAGGAAAGAGAATCCACCACTGTGTTCAATCTGTAACAGTGCGGTGACCATATCACACTTAATTGGTTTCTCTACATGCAGTATCCCTAAAAAAATCAATACCATCTTGCCTTCAAATCAAAATATTTTTTCATTTTTAAACACTATCAATATCGAAAATATTTTAAAAATCCATAATTATCTTACTATTAATAAATTAGCTACCTAAGCCAATATATTTATACTTTGAGTGGAAAGCTTTTGCAGCTATTGCTCTTTAATATTTAGCATATAATCTTTGCATTTTTATGTTAATAAATTATAATAATAATAATAATAATTGTTATAAATAGTATTTAACACATATTTTATTTCATATATATGTATATGTTATATGAACATTTCAGGTAGCATCACACGGTTTGCGTTGCTTTACTATTTCACAAATTTTACTTATTCTACTTAGAATAATGATAAAGCATTGTTTCTTATTAACATAGAGGGCTATTTCTTTTTACATGCATTGCATAATGCAATTTAACCTTAATGTCTGGAAAATACAACCAAAAGCTTCGAAGAATATAACATCATCTGAAATTAAATAAAAAGAAAACTTGATTAAGAGTTGAGTTGAAAATGTATATGACAAAATGTATATTCTGACATCAATAGAAAAATAAAATCTTAGTATTAAGTTTGTCAGTAATTAGTATCAAGGTAGGAATCGGATGTAATAAAACAATGCACCCAACTTAAATAAGAAAACGAAAACATTGACAAATATGAGTACCGAATGTAATGTTTATTATCTATTAGTGCCTGGCCACATTATCATGTACTCCGTAAATATGCAGGATCGAAAGATCGAGTCGAATCTGAGTCGAGATTTCGACCCAGGTATTTGTACACAGCGGGTCGACAGATGGAGTCCAAATTGGTTTGAAAGGTAGTTAAACTAACATCTAAGCACTATCCCAACTCTACAAAAAAAAAAAAATAATAAATAACCTGTACACCACCAATAGCATGCTAATAAATGTTTATTTTCTCAAAATGTTTCATTTTTTACATGTTTTTTCATTTTTCTCCAACCGTCGGATTTAAAAATGTAAGTGTCTGTGGAGGTAGGTGTGTTCTGTTTTCAAAACGTTTTCCTCCATACATTTTCGTCAGTTTTCGCTGATCGTCGGAGAGTCAACACCAAGTTAAAAAATTGAGTGCGAAGTGCACATGCTAGTTATGTTACTATTGTTCAACATCTGATGTTAATGAATTTAAGCAAAGAATTCAATTGAATTTATGCCAATACTATCCCATTTTGATAATACAATCACTGTTATCAAGGAAGAGGTATATGCATTTTTTCGGTAAATCTGTTAAGGAAATCACTAAATGGTTTTATGAATGAATGTAACTCGAATCGTCGGGCTACTTTGTAAGAGGGTTCAGCGAGAACAAATCACGGGAACAGAAATACGCACCACTTCGACATTTATCCAAACTATTCATTACTTTGGGCGCCGTGGCTCAGTGGTTAGTTCGAATCCCAGTCACCTAAAAGTTTTTCACGGCACCACCTCTCGCGAGCGTCTGACAAACATCCGAGAGTACAACTGTTCTGAAAAAGCTTCTCAAATAACAAACTGCCCTTCGGACACGGCATTACACAGTAGGCCCCTTTCATTCGTGTAAAGAATATAACACGTACAACACGAATGGTTGTGAGAAGCTAGGCCCTGAGTCCATACACAGTAAGTACATACACAGTACAAGGAATAAGAAGAGGTTAATGTGATTCCTTGCCAAGATGCAGGTCCGATCCTTGCTGGTTCCCTGTCATCTGTCTGAAACTTCTTATTCCTTCCCATAGCAATTATTTCCAGACGACAACCAGACTGAAGAGGGTAAAGAATAGTTTCAACCTCCAATTTGATAGTCCTTCGCCTACACCTACACCTACCGAATCCTTAGGACAGGACTGAAAAAAGATGAGACGTGCTGATCGGATGTGACGCGAACATAGCAAAGGATATTAAACCTATTCGTCAAACATATCAACAATATTAGCTCTAATTTGATCCCTAGAAACATCTCACCTCCTCAACATGCCCGAAGGGCTCCTCAGTAGAGACAGCGTTAAAATAAATACTTGGCGCAACAGGTCGATGGGACCCAAGGCCTAGCTTCTCACAACTATTCGTGTTGTGCGTGTTATATTCTTTACACCAATGGAAGGGGCCTACTGTTTAATGCCGTGTCTGAAGGGCAATTTGTTATTTGAGAAGCTTTCTCGAGACAGCTATACTCTCGGATGTTTGTCAGACGCTCGCGAGAGGTGGGGCCGTGAAAAACTTTTTAGGTGTTCCCCGACTGGGATTCGAACCCCTTGCTCCATAGTCCAACGCACTAACCACTGAGCCACGGCGCCAACAGAGACAGCGTTACACGATGTAAACCTGAAACCAGTCAGAACAGCTTTAGGATCGTAATCCTATTTTATGAGAATGGATAGAATGCATGATCAGTACACGAAACATCAGATCTGAATTGGGGACTAGTCAAACACTTATCTTGACGATGTAACTGGAATAAAAGCTGCGAACTTTGGCTTAATGAGCAAAAAGCCAACCTAATTCACTTTACTAGTAAAAGAAAAATACCCGACTTCGAGCCACCTAGACTAAATGGAACTCAACTCCTAATATCTGACAACCCATGAAACCTAGAGTGCATTTTGGAAAGACAATATACTTGAACGCTTAAATAAGGTTTCAATAGGTTTTAGGCTGCAGTATAATAATTTTGTCATCAATATATCCGTTATTATTATTATTAGTATATATTGACAAGAAGTAAATTACATGTTAATACAAAGATTTTTGAGCACTAACTGCAAAGGCTTTCAGCTCGATTTAATGTGTATATAATTTTTTTTTTTTTTAACGCATTTTAATTAATTACTTCAGGAAAAGAAAACTTAAAGCTAGACAAAAGTGCTTAAAACTAGCTTAACTAACTTAACTATGTATGTTATGACTAACCCTGTGCGGGCGCTCTAAGATAAACTTAATTCTTAACCTATGTCTTTCGACGTAACCTAGCTACATGATTAGTAATTTATTCATATTTTATTTATTAACTAAATTTTACTTTAATTTAATTCTGACAAAGAAATTTTTGTTTTGTTAAAAACTTTGTATCTGAACTTTTTTTGTTTTTATATAAAAAATCTATTTAACCTACTTATAATGAAAACGTAATACAAAAAGGTTTTTTTTTTTTAAACAAACACCTACGACTACCTTAAAAACTATGTATGCCGGCCAGGCTATGTATAAAAAAATAAATAAAGTGGCCAGCTTACCCTAAAAGGGCTAGCCAGAAATAAGCGAGTTCGACGAGGGAGTTCTCACTTCGTTAAGCCACCAAAATTTCTGGTGCTGTCTTTCTACATCTTTACGATCACGCCTCGAAACCGACCTACTGAATCGGAAACGATCCTCAGTACTCTGTGCTACGCCTTGTTCGTAGTTAAGTCGCCTATCCACAGCTTTTCTGGCGACGTGGAAGATAATCGGAGTACCCGTTCTATTCTGTATCAGACCTTGTCTGTCAAAATAGAGAAACGCCTCTGGGGGGTAAAGCCGTTGAGGCGCACTCTCTCGTGGTACTTATCATTGGGGTAGTAAGCACAAAAGATCAGGCTATTGGTCGAGTTCATTGCTCTTGCAATATGACCGCGAATCAACTTCACCAGGAAATTGACCACTCTGATCAGATTCGCCCTGTTATAAAGGACCTCATTAGAGTAAAATTTTTTGTACTCGGACTCTGGTGTTCTGTATAAATGAAGGCAAGCCCGAAGACAAGCCCTCTCAAACACCCGAATCCTTTCCATCAAGCTTGCTCCCACGTTGAACCACACCGGACAGCCATAGGTGAGCATTGGCCGTATGAGGGCTGTGTAGCAGATTACCTTCACCCTCGCATCGAGTTGGCTGCTATAAAACAGTCTCTTTGTAAGGGCAAAAGCAGCTCGGGCTCTGGCCAAAGCAGCATCTATGTTTGTTAAAATATAGATACTAGTCTAGCCAGATCCCAAGGTACCTGACTACACTTCTACTCGCCAATGGGCGTCCGTTTGGTCCCACGATAGAGAACTTTCGCCAATTATTTCTGGTGTCCCTTGAGGCCCCAGATAACGGCGTTCTGAACAGGATGGTTTCCGATTTCTGGAAGTTGATCTTTAACTTCCAGTCATCGCAAGAGAGTTGCAATGACCTCGACCTTAGGACCTGACCTGTACGTAATCAAGTCGTCTGCGTACCCAATAGCATGGTGAAGAGAACCTATCAAATCACTTGTGTAAATGTTGACCGTTTTTAATTTGAAACGTACCAGCAGAAGTCACGTTGCCATTTTTCATAACGAACTGTCTACTGGTGAGCATATTACATATGATGTACAGTAGTGGTTTGCTGATACCCAGCCTGCTCAACTTGTAGAAGAGCCCCTCCAACCATACGGTATCGAAGGCTTTCTCCAAGTCAACCAGGCAAGCACCCATGCATTGATTCTTGCTTTTATTCCATTGGACGTCCGACACCAGTTTAGATGCGGCATGTAGGGTATCATGCCCCGCCTTAAAACCGAATTGGTTGTCCGGAATTATATTTTTGTCCTCAACCCACTTATTCAGGGCTCTATGAATCACTTATTCGAATACCTTGCTGATGTTCGGAAGGAGACTTATCGACCGGAGATTTGCCGGATTGGATGTATCTTTTCCCCTTTTGGGAATGGGCTGCACCACTGCTGTCTTCCAATGCTAGAGGGAGATGTCTGAGCACAATGTTCGGAATTCCGTCGATTCCCACGGATTTCTTACTCCTCAATGAGACAAAGATCTTGGAGTTCTACCTTCGATATGAAAGGGGGGTGGACCCTGTCATTGGCGATGGCATTGTTTGCCATATTCCCTTCATTGAACACGGTGAAACCAGTGTTCTCAGATCGCCATTCCTGCATATTATTTCGAAGGTAGAAATTGTGCACAAGGACGCGATTTTCCAGGTCATGGTTCGGGTGAACGCTATCATTCACCTTATACACTTCTTGAAAAGTCGCTCCAATAGCCTCTACTTTCTCCTGCGGATTTTCTATCACGAAGAAGTCGTCATCCTCGACAGCTTTATCTGGGTCTATGCCTGCTGCTATTAGTACTCGTTCGTTGTTCGTTGTTCGGGGTAACTTAAGACACGGAAGGTCGTTGATGTTATTTCTCCGAAATACCTTATTGATCTGCGGGAACATGCTTGGATTATTGGCTCTTATGGCCGAAATCTTCCCGTTCCAATGCGCATTAACCGTCATTCTACAGTCTAAAACTCTTTGATGAGTTTTTGGAGATTTTTGATCAACGACTTCAGTGTCTTAACCTCCGAGTTGTGTCTGTCAGCGAACTGCCTGTACAAGGTTTTTAATCTTGACAGGAGTCTACTTTTCTGTCGGTGTAGTGCGTCGATTGTCGCGTTGCGGAATATGTCGGTGTTGTCAGTATGTTGATACCGAGGTATCGTACTGTCCATCGTTCGTTTGATTGTCTCGTCCAATCGTTTCAGATATCTGTCAATCTCCTCGTTTGACAGGTTCCTATTGGACGGTGGGTAGAGGGAGTTCGAGGAGAGTGTTCTAGTCAGTACTCGGGAGAAGCGTGTCCAGCGCGTCCTACTGTAGTTGTAGGTGTGCGTTTGAACAAACTCTTCCAGTTCCGCAATTTCGTTGGGAATAGTTATTTCGGCACTAAGTCCGCAATGGTCACTGTCGTACACAAAAGTGTGTAAACAGTTCATAGTCTGTCGGTCCGTGCCGGTCAGTTGTAGCCGTACGTCGAACAGCATGAGATCCAGATAAGAGCCGCCTCTGGGAAAGGAAGGAATGTCCTATGCTTTCACATCGAGTCTAAATTCGACATTGTGCTGACCCCACCAATTGAGTAGTAGGATTCGAAAAAGTGATTCGAGTTCTGATATAAATAAGGAAGGTTGAGTAGCTTCAGGTGCATAGACCGAGACCACGTACATCTTCTTTCCACTATGGAGAGGGATGCACACGATGCACGCTTCCAGCACCTGGTACCTTCGCACTTCACCACTGTACACTGCCTTGTAACGTAGCTCTTTACGTACGAAGATCGCGACACCACCTCCTTGGGTGGAGTTGGGCCGGTCTCTTCTTATTTTATTATATTTATTGTTCCTTAATTTATGTCTCTGAGTTAGCTTAGTTTCGCTAATCAGAAACAAATCAGGATTTTTATCGTCTAACAACTTAAAAAGTGAGTTTCTACGTTCTATCCTTATCAGTGAATTCACATTCACCGCAAAGATCTTTAAGGGAATCTCCGCCGTGGTACCCATTACGACTGGAGGTGCGCTAGTGCGCTACATATGTATGTACATATTATATTTTGATAGTCGTTCACAGACCAACATCGTGGTAAGACCTGTTTCGGCTTCAACAGTCGTTCACAGACCATCGCGACATAAAGACGTGAATCAATAGTGTTTGTCAAGTACGCAAAAAGTTCAAAGTTTACTAGCCAACGAAATCACAAATGCAGCTGGAATCGTCCGACGAGGAAGAACATTTCCCATACGACTCCGACGGAGGGGAGGGTTGGTATATGGGTGAAAATAACACCTTCGGCAAATTAGCGTCTTCGGAATCAGAAGAGGAGGATGAGACACTTGAAAACACTTGAAGAAAGGTAATGCAAATCAAGGCCAAACAGACGGCTAGGAGGCAAAAAGGAACCGAGCCGGAACAAAGAAGAATAGCTGGCGCAACCATCCAGGCACAGTGGCAAGATAGATGGGATACTACCACCAAGGGGAGATGGACCCACACATTAATCCCCAACATAGAGGAGTGGAGCAGTAGAGGACACGGAGAGGTAAACTACTACCTAACGCAATTCCTCTCGGGGCATGGATGCTTCCGGGAGTACCTCTACAAGTACAAACATGCGGATGACCCATATTGCCCGCATTGCGATGGGAAAACCCAGAATGCAGAGCTTATCCTGATGGAATGCCGAGGATACTCGACGGCCAGGAATATACTCGAAATGGCAATAGGTGGACAGGTGACACCAAGAGGGCCGATAACTTTCATGCTAACGTCGTCTGAAGCCTGGGAGACGGCAAATGAAGTTATCTCAATGATAATGCAGCAGCTTCGCCTGGAAGAACGAGCAACCCGACGGTAAGAATCTGCAAACTCTGGCAAATACATGTATCAACGCATACGCACACTACCAAGCAACCGAACGCAACGAACCTACTCACATCCACATACACATACTCATCCACACAACCAGAGCTACGAAATGCGCATACAAGCAGTCAAACGCTCGCGACATGAATCGACATACACACCTGACACAATGATACATGCATGCATACATACATACATACATACGTACATAATACACACACCGACAGACAGACTTTCGTGCATTCGCACTTACACTTCCGGACATGCAGACTAAGAGAGAAGCAGCTACGGCTGAAAACCCCCCCTGTGATGAACGGGGTACCGTGGGGAACCGGGGTTTGAGGCAGAGGTGGTTTTAGTGGATTAAAGTCCCACACTCAGGCTTTTGATGCTTTCCACCTTCTTACAAAAAAAAAAAAAAACCAATCAACACCTATAAAATGATTTATGTAAGTCGGCCATAGGCAATAATTTCACAATAATTAGGTATTCTAACGATAGGCACGCTATAAAGTGTGAAAATTTAACAGACTATCAAAAAATTAAGAATTTGTTAAGGGACTCGACGACAGAGTTCTTCTCCTTCACCCCGAAAGGGGAAAAGCTCCAAACGGTGCTTTTGAAGGGGTTGGAACCGTCTACCGAGCCGGAGGAGATCCTTAAGTTGCTAAAGGATAAACAGTGCGACGGCCTCGATTTCGTAGGGGTCAAGCCATTTATTACGGCAAAGGCGAAGAGGGAGAACCGGAAGTTACCGTTCTTCCTTGTTCAGCTGTCTTCCAGCAGCAAACTGGATGGTCTAAGAGGTATTAAAATCCTCGACCACCAGGTTGTACGGTGGGATAAATTAAGAAGGAGCGAAAGCATCATACAATGCGTTCTTACAGAGGTTCGCTGTCAGAGGTTCGGGCACTCCGCGTCGAACTGCGACATGCAGCCTCGATGCGTTAAGTGTAGCAAAGACCACAAGGCGGAAGAATACCCTTGAGGTAAGGATAGGGCCGTTGACAAGGAGCAACTCTCGTGTGTTCTATGCAGGAACACGGGGCACACCGCTAACTATCGGGGTTGCCCTAAGTTCCAATTCATAAAAAAAGTGAATCTGGTTCGTCAGCAGAATATCGAGGTGAAACGTCCACCTGGTCCCGCTCTAATTTCCCAAGCCGTCACACCCCAGTTGACCTACGCCCAAAAGGCGTCGGGTCAGGGCAAGACGCAAAAACAACTGCCAAAGGCTGCTCCAAAGGCGTCAGTGCCTAAAGCACCTGAGGCTCAAACTGATCTGATGGCTATCTTGCTCTCAATTCAAGGGCAGATGGGTCAACTTCAACGTCAGATACAAGAGCAGGCGACGCGAGTGGACCAAATCTACGCGCTTCTGCCGGGCCTAGCGCACCTCCAGTCGTAATGGGTACCACGGCGGAGACTCCCTTAAAGATCCTTGCGGTGAATGTGAATTCACTGATAAGGATAGAACGTAGGAGCTCACTTTTTAAGTTGTTAGACGATAAAAATCTTGATTTGCTTCTGATTAGCGAAACTAAGCTAACTCAGAGACATAAATTAAGGAACAATAAATATAATATAATAAGAAGAGACCGGCCCAACTCCACAAAAGGAGGTGGTGTTGCGATCTTCGTACGTAAGGAGCTACGTTACAAGACAGTGTACAGTGGTGAAGTGCGAAGGTTCCAGGTGCTGGAAGCGTGCATCGTGTGCATCTCTCTCCGTAGTGGAAAGAAGATGTACGTGGTCTCGGTCTATGCACCTGAAGCTACTCAACCTTCTTTATTTATTTCAGAGCTCGAATCACTTTTTCGAATCCTAAGGCTAGAGTCGGAGGAGAATTACTATCTCATGGCCGGAGATTTAAACGCGAAGCATAGGGATTGGGGAAATAATACGCCAAATCCTAGAGGGAACCTACTACTCAATTGGTGGGGTCAGCACAATGTCGAATTTAGACTCGATGTGAAAGCATCGGACATTCCTTCCTTTCCCAGAGGCGGCTCTTATCTGGATCTCATGCTGTTCGACGTACGGCTACAACTGACCGACACGGACCGACAGACTATGAACTGTTTACACACTTTTGTGTACGACAGTGACCATTGCGAACTAAGTGCCGAAATAACGATTCCCAACGAAATTGCGGAACTGGAAGAGTTTGTTCAAACGCACATCTACAACTACAGTAGGACGCGCTGGACACGCTTCTCCCGAGTACTAACGAGAGCACTCTCCTCGAATTCGCTCTACCCACCGTCCAACAGGAACCTGTCAAACGAGGAGATTGACAGATACCTGAAACGATTGGACGAGACAATCTAACGAACGATGGACAGTACGATACCTCGGTATCAACATACTGACAACGCCGACATATTCCGCAACGCGACAATCGACGCACTACACCGACAGAAAAGTAGACTCCTGTCAAGAATAAAAATCTTGTACAGGCAGTTCGCTGACAGACACAACTCGGAGGTTAAGACACTGAAGTCGTTGATCAAAAATCTCCAAAAACTCATCAAAGAGTTTTAGACTGTAGAATGACGGTTAATGCGCATTGGAACGGGAAGATTTCGGCCATAAGAGCCAATAATCCAAGCATATTCCCGCAGATCAATAAGGTGTTTCGGAGAAAGAACATCAACGACCTTCCGTGTCTTAAGATACCCCGAACAACAAACAACGAACAATATACACTATATAATATATATAGACATATACACCACCCTGTATAACATAACGGTCCGCAACAGGGTGCGGTTAATTCGCCTATCCTGTTCAACATTTACACAAGTGATTTGATAGGTTCTCTTCATGCTATTGCGTACGCAGACGACTTGATTGCGTACAGGTCAGGTCCTAAGGGGGGTCATTGCAACTTGTAATGTGACTTCGACAATATCCAGCGATATTGCGGTGACTGGAAGTTAAAGATCAACTTCCAGAAATCGGAAACCATCCTGTCCAGAACGCCGTTATCTGGGGCCTCAAGGGACACCAGAAAGAATTGGCGAAAGTTCTCTATCGTGGGACCTAACGGACGCCAATTGGCGAGTAGAAGTGTAGTCAGGTACCTTGGGATCTGGTTAGACCAGTATCTATATTTTAACAAACATATAGATGCTGCTTTGGGCAGAACCCGAGCTGCTTTTGCCCTTACAAAGAGACTGTTTTATAGCTGCAAACTCGATGCGAGGGTGAAGGTAATCTGCTACACAGCCTTCATACGGCCAATGCTCACCTATGGCTGTCCGGTGTGGTTCAATGTGGGAGCAAGCTTGATGGAAAGGATTCGGGTGTTTGAGAGGGCTTCCCTTCATCAAACACCAGAGTTCGAGTACAAAAAATTCTACTCCAATGAGGGATTTATAACAGGGCGAATCTGATCAGAGTGGACAATTTCCTGGTGAAGTTGGTTCGCGGTCATATTGCAAGAGCAATGAACTCGAACAATAGCCTGATCTTTGGGGCTTACTACCACAATGATAGGTACCACGAGAGAGTGCGCCTTAATGGCTTTGTCCCCCCCAGAGGCGTTCCTCTATTTAGATAGACAAGGTCTAGTCCAAGAAAGAACGGGTACAGTGTTAATCTACCACGTCGCCAGAAAAGCTGTGGATAGGCGACTCAACTACGACTGAGGCGTAGCACAGACAACTGAGGATCGTCTCCGATTCAGTAGGTCGGTATCGGTGCGAGATATCAAAGACGTAGAACGGCAGCAACAAAAGTTTTGGTGGCTTTACGAAGAGGGAACTCCCTCGTCGATCCCTCTTAATCCTGGCTAGTCCTTGTAGGGCAAACTTGCCTTTTTATTTATTTTTTTTATTTATATTTAGCCTGGCCGGCTTATATAGTTCTAAGGTAGTTGTAGGTCTAGGTTGTAGGTTGTAGGTGTTGTAGTCATAAGTTTTATTTATATATTTATATAGCCAACACAGCAGTCGCCTTATATGAAAAAAAAAGAACAAAATAAAATAGCAGCAGTCGGCTAACAAAAAAAAAAATTTTAAAATACAAACAAAAAGGTCGTATTTAATTTCGTTTTTAGCATAAGCAGGTAGAGTAGATTTAAATTTATTTTAAGGTAGACTTAAGTTTTAATAAAAACAAAAAAAAAAAAGGTCGTATACAAAGTTTTTAAGAAAAACCAATTTTCTTTGTTTAATTAGAAATTAGAATTACGTCAGTCTCCGACTAGCTTTCGTGCTATACGCATCTATAGTCAACTCAGCTGCTCTCGTCGCGCTCATTTTCTTATCTCCTTATACACCGTTCAACCCAAAACAACTCTTTCTTTCTCCTTTTCTCACACACATTCAGTACAAAGCGTTAATCCATCGCGTGTGTAGTGCTTTTTCATAAATACTACATGGCCCTAGGGCCAAAAATGAAACCTGGGAACCATTTTGACGGACTCTCTGAAGTCTCGCTATCGGGTCCAAGTGCAAAAAAAAAAACATAAAATGAATATACCATTCGATGATTTCCCTGTACTCCCAAGTAAAACCCCGTGTAGTAATCCACGTTTCATCTTAATTTCCCCTGGAAGTGTAAATCAACCACTTACCTCAGTAAGCATCTTCGCCCTCAGAAAAGCAATAGACGCAATTAGCACTGAATACGAACAAATTCCTCAACTTAGAGATGGCAAAATCCTTATTTTGACTAAAAATCAAAAAGTTGCAGATAAATTCGTGTCAAAAAAAAATCTCTCGGGGTTATGTCCGGTTGAAATCACATTGCACAATCAACTTAATGCCTCAAAAGGCATAGTATATGCACCATGTCTCATAAATGTGCCAGAGTCAGAGATCGTCTCCGAAATGAAATCCCAAAACGTCACAGAGGTATACAAGTTCACTAAAACTGTCGATTCCAACCGCAAACCAACTGGTTTGATGCTCTTTACTTTCGATTCATTTCGGACTCGCGACGGTGGAAATAGGTTGGTACAAGGCCAAAGTGTCCGAATACTTCCCTAATCCGATGCGCTGTCGGAACTGCCAAATTCTAGGCCATACTACAAAAAAATGCACTAACCCCACTCCAGTATGCAACATACGCAACTTGCCCCTACATGCAGATTCTGCTTGTACTAGACAAATGTGTGCCAATTGCCTCGCCCCCTATACACTATACACATTTAAATTCAAATAAACATCACTCTCAACCAAAAAATCTCCCCTCAAGTAACATACAAAGCACCAATTTAAACTACCAAAGCCCACATGTCAATACACAAACAAATATGCCAATAACCTCTACAAATTCTAAAACCATCTCAACCTTCTCACCTATTTCGCAAACTACACACAATCTTCTCCAAAATCACGACTTTTATATACCCAACACCGAAAATGATGATGATGAATCTATATAAAACACAAAACTGTAACTCCAACCCTTACTCTGCTGGCTTGAGGTTGAATCACTCTGGCTCCTCAAGGAGCCTCGGTGCTTCAACTTCCAGACAGCAGAGTCACGCAACCTACCACCCTTAAATAACAAACAATAAATCTTCAGAAATTCCAAACTTTTTTAAAGTTCTCCAGTGGAATATGCAAGGATATATTAATAACTTCGACGAGCTTAATTTGCTAATAAAAGAAAGATCGCCATGTGCTTTATCTCTCCAAGAGGCACATTGTGCGTTTCAATCTACCCCAATTATTCCGAAATCTTATTCTGGCTATTTTTGCAACTCTCCCCAAAACTTAACCGGTAAACAACGCATAGGTCTTCCTATTAAAAATAACATACCCCATGTTCAAATAAATATCAATTCAACCATCTTAACACTTGCTTTACAAGTAAATTTAGCAATTAAATTCACTATCGTCTTTATTTACATTTTGCCCAAACAAATATTTTCCCGATCTGACCTTGAAAACATCATAAATCAAATACATACACCTATATTATTGTGTGGCGATGTTAACTCGTGGAGCGTCCTATGGGCCTCTCCCACTTCTAACCACCGTGAAACTATAATCGAAGAATTCTTACTGAATTCCGACCTGATGCTTTTAAACGACGGCTCCCCAACACATTTCTCAACACACAACAGCTTCACCCATATTGATATATCATGCTGTTCACCCACCCTGTATCCCCTAACCTCCTGGAATATATAAAAAGACTTTCATAATAGTGATCACTAGCCTATTAAATACAGATACAAATTAGCCCAAACAAGCACAAAATTTCTCCTAGCCCAAAATTTAAAACCGACTTAGCTGATTGGGACCGGTACCAAATCACAACGAACAAATACTTAAATGATAAAACTCCATCTTCCAACACAAACAAAGAAGCAGCCATTCTACTAAAATCAATTCGGCACGCAGCCAACATTTCAATTCCTCAAAGCTCTCCCACCTCCACTACCAGAACAGTTCCCTGGTGGAACCCTGTTCTCAAGAAGCTGAGAGATGAAAAAATGAGACTCTGGGGACATTTTAAAAAGCACCATATGCTCTCTAACCTTTTAGCTTGCAAAAAATCAAATGCTCTTTTTAGGAGAGAAATGAAAATAAGCAAAGCCAAATCTCTAGCCGAATTTACCTCAACGATCAATCCTAACTGCCCCACCGCTAAAATCTGGCATAATATCCGCTGCCTCACTGGTAACTATGTTCCTCGCTCAATAACATGTGTAGTAACACATTTCATGAAAGCTTTCGATAGGATAGGGATTCATTTAATTTTAAACAAACTCGTCAATTGGGGCATTGGCCCCAATATATATGGATTTATCAAATCGTTTCTGTCGAACAGGAAAATATCTGTTAAAATTAATAATTCTTTTTCTTCTACCCATCCACTTGCGAATGGCATTCATCCACACCACAAGGATCACCTTTGTCGGTAGTGCTATTTCTAATTGCTTTTAACGACATCAGTGGTATTATTGATAAATATAATCGTCTAGACCATTGCATTTACGCTGATAACGTTTACATCATATGTAAATTCAATGATTAAGAATACACAAAAAAATACGTTTTTAAAAGTTATAAAAGATATTATTGATTGGTGTAATAACTCTGGAGCTAATCTTTCTCTCAACAAATGTAAACTTTTACACATATGCCGTAAATTATCATGTCCTAAACTCGAGTTAGCTATAAACAATGTAAATATAGAAAACGTAGAAAACTTAGACATTTTAGGTTTAAGATTTAATTGTAAATTCAATTGGAAACAGCACTGTATAAAACTTAAAAAGAGCCTAGCCGCAAGAAGTAATATTATAAGCTGTTCATGTTCATGTCAACACCTTATGCAACATAACTAAATCTTTAGTATTATATAAAATAGATTATGGTCTTTTTATTTATGGGAAATGCCCTAGGACTACTTTGAATCTTCTCAAATCTCCATATCACCGGTCGGCAAGAAGAAGTAATATCGCCTACCGCACGACCAGAATTGACAACATCATGGCGGGGGCTGGCCTTCCCACTTTGGAACAGCGGCAATCTGAAAGTATTCTGAAAATCATCACAAAACTTATCTTTTCCAATGACTCCATCATTGATAAAGACATCGACCTAACTAGCAAGTCAAAAATGAATAAGCGTCTTCCATCCACAATCAACAGGGCTTTATTAAAAGCCAAAGAAATTGACTTACACTTCAAACGTGTTAAAGATCACTCCCCAACTCTCCCTCTTTGGAACATAAGCAGAAAATCATATGTCAGAAATCATTGAACAACGAGATATTAAACTTTCCCGGCTTTTTCCAGTTGCCTACAAGCTATTTTCACTCATATTGTTACATTTTCACGCACATTTGTTTGACTTGGTGAATTCACCCCTAAATCACAACAACAAATCGGACAATTTCAACTTAAATCACAACAACAACTAGTTATTTGACGGGCGATGACAACCGATTTCTGAATTTATGGAAGGAGCTGGAAAGTAATTTAGGGCCGTTCCTTAGATATTGCAAATATTTAAATTTGTATTCTTTAGTAAAAGACGAGAAAAATTTAAATTTCGTCGGTTGACCGCAAATGTAACAATCAAAATACATATATGTTTTCAGATATTTTATTCTTTTGAAAAATAATGAACACAAAAACAGAAAGATTACTACAACGATATTCAGCCAATTGCGAACAGGTTGAAACAATTGTTATGGCAAATTAAAATATAAAATTTATTGAATTTTTTTGAAAAACGTATAATTGCTTCAATATTAGGCACCTACTAGAACATAGTTTAGCTTACCACAAGAAAATCGTAAAAGGGAGAGAACAAAACAGGGTAAAACATTTCCGCTCAGTACAAAACTTACGACTTTTTATCCCACAAATTTCTGTTGGTATGTGGTGTACAATTTGTCAATCTGATTTGAAATATTGTCTTTTTTTCAGATTTTAGTTATTTTGAAGTGTCTTTGCTGTAGGCGTTTCAGAATAGCTAGCATTCGTTGTGTCAAACGTTCGTATTTTTACCTCTCTCTGATAATTTACGATTTTTAGTGCAGAACGTAAGGGAACAGACCAAATCAATGAATAATAATTCAGTACGTTATGTACATACGCAAAATCAATGTCTAGAAAAGAACACAGGATTAGAATCAAGTCGGAAGAATAGACATGAAATGTGGACCCTAACAAAAACCAGAAGACCATACTACACCCATAACACAAACAACGCACAAAATATCAACGAGCTTAATTTTCGTACGTTTATTGAAATCCTCTACCTTTATCATGTTACTTAATTCGAAAAAAAATCAAAAACTATTCCATATTAAAAATTAAAGTAGGTATATGACATACTGAATTAGTATTCATTGATTTGGTCTGTTCCCTTACGTTCGGCACTAAAAATCATAAATTCTCAAAGAGAGAGGTAAAAATATGAACGCTTGACACAACGAATATAACATCTTTTGTGTTTCTATAATCAGATAAAAGGTATGTACATACATATGTATGTATATGGCCGTAGTTTTTCGGAATTTTAGTTAAACATTAATGCAAATTTTGAAAGTCAGATAGATATACTCCTTACCCTGTTAAAGAACCTTTTATTATAATCCATCCACAATCTTTGGCAATTGTTGTTTGCGACATTTCTATATATTAAAGCAATTATACGTTTTTCAAAAAAAATGTAATGAATTTTATATTTTAATTTGCCATAACAATTGTTTCAACCTGTTCGCAATTGGCTGAACAGCATTGTAGTAATCTTTCTGTTTTTGTATTCATTATTTTTCAAAAGAATAAACTATCTGAAAACATATATTTTGATTTCTACATTTTCGGTCAACCGAAGAAATTCAAATCTTTCTCGTCTTTTACTAAAGAATACGAATTTAAATATTTGTAATATCTAGTGAACGGCCCCAAAATACTTTCCAGATCCTTCCATAAATTCAAAAATAGGTTGTCATCGCCTGTCAAATTACTAGTTGTTGTTGTTTTTTAGGGTGAATTGACCGATTTAGGGGTGAATTGACGGATTTCTAACAAATGTGCGTGAAAATGTAACAATATGCGTGAAAATAGCTTGTAGGCAACTGGAAAAAGGGGGAAAGTTTAATATCTCGTTGTTCAATGATTTTTCAGTTTGTCAATTATAATAATTGCAGTGATCGTACGTATTACGGCAATTCCAAAAATGTATCTAGCTTTAGGGTAACAGCAAATGCAGTATTGTGTACTGTCTTGGACCTGTCCGTGTAAATAAATTACCATCCTTTAGAGGTCAGGTCCGAGGATATACTTAGGAAAACTGATTGATATATGTATATGATTGTTAAAGTGTATTTTTTGGTATTTGCTGAGGTTCAATATGAAATATTCAGTTTTGATCAACTAAGATGGCAGCGAGGCTGTGTATTTGGGGAAGCGTTGGGATGGAATGCTTAAAACTTTGCTGAGTTTTAAGGAGTTTTCTATTGCTGAAGAAATTCTACGCTTGATTGTCCGATTTGAACATACGATTTGGATTTTTGAGAGCAGTGAAGGGAGCAGAGAGGGGAATCCAGCTTCAGCAAGTAGGTTTTTGTAGGGGAATGTATTTAGACTCCTGCGAAGCGCTGGGTGATAGGGTGCCTTGATGATGTTTAGCGCCGACTTCGGGGCATTGCAGTAGATACATAATGCTTAGTTCATTTTACTTAATATTAGCAGTCTTGTTACGTGACAAAGAGTATTGATATTAGCATTACTTTTTTTTAGGGTAAATACTTAACTATATTGAACTTTGCAGCTAGGGATTTCTTGATTTCTAAGCAATGACTTTTCCATTTACAGTTAAATAACAACCAAAGTATGCTTAAATTAGGAACTGATTCTATTTTAACATTGTTTACATATAAGACTGAGCAAGTTCTTTTCCCTCAAATATGGAGGACTTTGCATTTCTTGAGTGCCAAGGTAGCACCAGAGGTAGAGTACCAATCTCCTTTAGGATGTCCTTTAGGATATTAGAAAGGAATGGATGTAACATGTTTGCATCATTGAGTTTTCAAAGTATGTAAACATTACATATGTCTGGGTATAATTTTGTTTATTTTGTCAAATGCGATTGAAATGAATCCTTTGGGGATTCCAATAAATAGTGAAGCCGTGTTTAAAAAGACAATAACGATTTTTACGCTGAGGATTTTTGGGCCAATTCGCATTCTTTGAGTTTACTCAATACCAGGTGGATTCCAATCCGATCGAAGAACTTTTCAAAATTCAATGCTAGGATCGAAGCATGGTTCCGAGCGGACAGCGCATTTGTTACTACTAAGCCAATCTGCAGAAGAGCATCTACACAGCCTTGCTTTCCTTTAAGTCCCACTTGGATCGAATCGACAAAATGGTGATTATAACCGAAAGTTTCACTTCAATTAATTTGTGGGCGCCGTGGCTCAGTGGTTAGTGCGTTGGGCTATGGAGCAAGGGGTTCGAGATCGAATCCCAGTCGGGGAACACCTAAAAGTTTTTCACGGCCCCACCTCTCGCAAGCGTCTGACAAACATCCGAGAGTACAAATGTCCTGAGAAAGCTTCTCAAATAACAAATTGCCCTTCGGACACGGCATTAAACAGTAGGCCTTTCATTCGTGTAAAGAATATAACACGTACAACATGAATGGTTGTGAGAACCTAGGCCCTGGGTCCCATCGACCTATAGCGCCAAGTATTTTTTTTTTTTTTTTCACTTCAATTGCAAAGGCTAGTAAGTTTGAAGCTAAGGACACAATATCGTACGGACTTTATTAAGACGGTTAAAGCGCATTGGAACGGGAAGATTTCGGCCATAAGAGTCAATAATGTTCCCGCAGATCAATAAGGTGTTTCGGAGAAATAAAATCAGCGACCTTCCGTGTCTTAAGATACCCCGAACAACGAACAACCAACGAGTACTAATAACAGCAGGAATAGATCCAGATAACGCTGTCGAGGATGACGACTTCTTCGCGATAGAAGATCCGCAGAAGAAAATAGAGGCTATAGGCGCGACTTTCCAGGAAGTGTACAAGGTGAATGATAGCTTTCACCCGAAATCGCGTCCTTGTGCACAACTTCTACATTTGAAATTATATGCAGGAATGGCAATCTGAGAACACTGGTTTCACCGTGTTCAATGAAGGGAACATGACAAACAATGCCGTCGCCAATGACAGGGTTCACCCCCCTTCATATCGAAGGTAGAACTCCAAGCGATCTTCGTCTCATTGAGGAGTAAGAAATACGTGAGAATCGACCTAGTTCCGAACATTGTACTCGGACACTTCCCTCTAGAAGCGGTAGACATATACACCACCCTTTTTTCCGGCGCATTGGAAGACAACAGTCCACCAATCCGGCACATCTCCGGTCGATAAGTCTCCTTCCGAACATCAGCAAGGTATTCGAAAAATCAAGGGGCATGGAAGAAATAGTTTTTTTTTTCTTTTGTGTTTGGGCTTAGTCAGCGAATAAATATCTAATCCACTGAACCGATTACCCGAGAACACGTGTGGGCCGGGGGCCATGACACTTGTTATTGCAATGGTTGTGTTTTTTGTTTCATTCACTAGCGAGAAGTTACGAACACCGTGGAATGTAAGAATATTAGCTATCGAATTAGCGGGATTAACCAATACAAAGTGCGAAGGCGATCAGAACACTTGTCGGCTCGGCAGTAAGTCGAAGAATGAAAATTAAGAATCAATAAAGCTTACATCGATACACTTCATGCCGCAGTAAGACTGACGTTAAATCATATTCGGAAGAAATTTTGGATCATCCGAGAAACCAATACTGTAAAGCCATAATAAATCAATTCGTACGGTGCTTCCGCCAAAAATTCAAATCAACACATGGGACAACTTCAAGAAGACCGAGTAAGGTTTTTACGTCCATTCACACAGTCGCACAAGGCTTACCTACCACTGCTTGTCTGCATGGCAACAAGACCAGTGCAGTGGATGGATTCATTGCAGCTTTGCGACGAATAATCAGTAGAAGAATTTTTTTTTTAAGAGGGAAAACACATGGGCGTGGCTTATATTGGTGCATAGACGAATTGTATTAAATTCGAATATAAATATTTGTCTTAGTAACATTTTTCGATTTTATACAAATTAGTAGTTATGAAAAATGGGCGTGGCAGTGGGCGGATTTCAAAAAAATTTGCACTTGTACTGCTTTTCTCAGAAGGCCAGATATGAAATTGCATCCTTCTAGTTCAAAATTCAAGACCCAAAAACTGGTGACATATGGACGGACAGACATGACTCAATAGTTTTCTCTATTGACGGTGATCGCGAATATATGTATACATATACATATATGCATACTTTATACGGTCTATCTCAATTATAAACTACGTACATACATATACATATGACATTTTGAATCAAAATAAAATTTACATAGGAGATATTTAAAAAATTCCTTTTTATATACATATGTAGGGCCGATTTCTGTTTATTAGAGGAAAATATAATTTTTTTCAAAATTTTGCTATTTATTTTTTTAAAGGTAATAATCTAATCCAACTTCTTTTCGTTAAAGTAGTTTCTTTTATTTTTGATCACCGCCTTACCAATTCTAGACATTCTTTCAATTAATTTGTTTAATGTTTCACATTCTATCGTCCATAGAAGCTCTATGGGGTTAAGGTCTGGGGATTGAGCTGGCCATATCATATTTTGAACTAATTTTTGTTGCTCTTGCAATTTTATGTACTCTTTACAAAGTTTTGAGGAATGTTTGGGGTCGTTGTCTTGTTGGAGCCAAAAGTTATCCCCAATTAAACGACGTCCTGATGGAAGAGCATGGTCCATTAATATGATTTTGTATCCCTCTTTGTTCAATATTCCATCGATTTTTACCAAATCTCCAACTCCTTCATAACAGAACGATACCCAGACCATAACCAAACCACATATTGTGAAGCCATCCTCTCTTGGTCCGATCGACGAACAAATACTCGCCTATTTGACCCAAAGACTTGAAATTTGGATTCGTCAGTCCACAAGACTTTTTTCCACATTTCAATGGACCAATCTTTACGCAAACGAGCCCACTCTAGCTGTTTTTTGCGATTTTGTGGCCTTAGGAGAGGTTTTCGAGCACCAATTCGACCTTTTATTAGATAACTAAGCGGCGTTTTACGGTGCTAACAGACAGAGGGATTTCTCTACTACCATTGACCTCTGCTCATTGACCTTTCAGGTGCTGTAAGCCGGCGATTTCTCTTTGAAATGACTCTAATGTTTAAATCCTCCAAGCTTGTTGTGATTCAATTCTTTGAAACGCTTAACCGTGGAGTAAACACCATTGTACGAAACTTTGAATTTTCTTGAAATTTCCCTGAGAGAAACATTTTCATTGTACAACGTAATAATTGCGCATCGCATTTCAATAGAAATCTCTTTTTTTGGTGCCATTTTTAAATCAAAAATAAAGAAAATAATGTTTATTCAGCTCGAGCTCTTTTCGCAACCATTGACACCATGTGAATAGATTGTTGACTATGGTTGCTCGTGAAATACTCCCTTTTTTTAATCATTTTTTTCTCTCTCAATCAAATAAATATTCTTCCAAATATTTATTATTCGCTATTTAAAAATAAGCGCGAAAGTAAAGAGTAACAAGGCAATTTCAAGCTGAATACTATAATAGAAATTATTAAGTAAATCCTTCGTCTCATAAAAAAAGCTTTATAATTTTTTTCGTTGTCTGATTTTGTATAAATATAATTTGGAATTAGTTACTATATAGTAAAACCTTAACAGCACAGTATAAAAGAAATACTTTTTAAGGATTTTGTAGTATTAAGGCCGGTTGACCCCAAACTTTTGAGCGGTAGTGTATATCGAACTTCCCTTTAGGGACGCACGGCACACTTGAGTACCAGAAAAAGTTCAAACATCTCCTTTATTTTTAATAACTTCTGCACACCTTTCTGGCATGGAAGGAATTAGATCGTTTATTATGTCCATTGGAATTTTTAGTCATTCAGTCATTTAATGCGTCAAAAAATGGCATTTGACAACGAGAATCGTTGTCCCCTTACCCAAATGCCCCAAAGCTTTTCTATTGGGTTTAGGTGCAGGGGATTGTGCAGGTCAATCTAGAATGTTAACATTTTTTGATTCCAAGAACTCCTTTACATAATTTGACGCATGTTTTGGGTCGTTGTTGTCATGTTGGATATACAAGCAACTTCAACTTTACAAGCTTACAAGTATCGAGCTTGTAGACTTCTTCGACTCACTTGGAACGAATTTTATTATTGGCGGCGACTTTAATGCCAAACACACGTTCTGGGGTTCGAGAAAAAACTCAACCAGCGGTAGACTGTTGTACAAAGTCGACATGGACTTCGGACTAGACTTCCATTCGACAGGAAAACCGACTTATTGGCCCTCCGACGCACAGTGGGGCAAGAAGCCCTCAAAGTGCGTATCAAATAAAATATTCGACCGATTATCACGAAATTTGCACCACAGTTGAACGATTGCATAAAAGTTGTTATGCGTAAATTTAAAGTAAATCGAATAACAACAAAGGGAGATATAAGGAAAATAAAATAATAAAATAATAAAGTAATTAAAAAATGTTTTCCAATTTTCGAAAATCATATGTTTTACTTTTTTGTTTTAATTCTATTTGCATCTTTATTTTTTCTGTAAGATTACAAAAATTATAATATTTAAAATTCGAATTCAAATATTTTTAAAATATATGTATATATGTATCTATGCATGTATTTTTTTTTTGTAATGAAAAAGGAATGCTTGATGCACCATCAGGGTCGGACATGATTCACTGGTGTGTCTAACGACTAAACCCTCTCCATCTTCAGACAACCCAACCCTGGGATTGCTTCTTGCATTACTTCAGGGTGTGGTGCCACTTTTGTTTAGCCTCTATGGTGCTTCAATCAGTATGGCACAACCACTCGTCATCAATTTCATAAAAGACATTCTCGGCGTCATCCGTTATACTATGTATGTTCTTTAACATATACCTCTTTCTTTGCATTCTGAACGACTTTGTAGGAAGGAAATTTTTCAGGAGCACTATTACGTATTACCTGATATTGATGTCAAGTTAAATTGGCATCCACAATCACTGCAAGAAAATCTTCACCCGTCAAAGCATTATTGTTTGATGAAAGTGGCTTTGTTAAAGTAGTTGAATATCACTATTTTTTTCAGGACTGGAAGATGTAATTTGTTTCAACTATTTTGATGCTTCCGTATTTCCTGTTGCTCGTAAACTCATTTGGGTGGCATAGCTCAATACATCAAGTGGTATTGAGTCTCGCAATGTTTTGTTTTTTTTTCTGCTTAGTGCGTTCAGACCTGTCTTCAAAGGAAGTACTTAGACGACCACGTTTTTTCTCTACTGAAGCACAGAAAAATGAAATTGATGAATCGAGCCATGTCTTATTGTCCCTTAAAAAGTATTCTTTAGTTCTAAGTGCCTTCAGCCATCGAGTTTTGACTGGGACCTAAAACTATACAACTTTTTTTTACTAAACTTGTGTCATCAAAATTGTTCGTTTGTTCAGTCACAACATTGCATTTGGACATCAATATTTTGTCCTTCTGAACTTCTAAGAATGTTAAAAAGCTCTAGACACGTTAGACTTAACGTGTTGGACAACTTTCCTACAGACACAGTTGAATTAATACATAAAGTAATGAGAGTTTAATTTTTTTAAATTATATCGAATTTTATAAATTTTTTTTTTTTTACAAAAACGGCAGAAATAGTCAACATTTTTTTACAGTTATTGAAAGCACAATAGACACTGAGTAGAAAAAAAATTATTTTTTAGCCTTAGGTAGCTTAAAATGCAACTAATTTCATGTCTTTCAAAATAAGTGCAAAAAACTGTTCATATCAATTTCATTCAAAGAGTAGCCTCATAATTAGGATCGTGAATGTTTGTTTTCAAAATAATAATTATTTATAGACTAACAAATACCTAAGCTAGAAGGTTCCATTTCAAAAAATTAATAATTTTGCACAGCAAGAACTCAAAAAATCAATACTTCTGGAGAAAAATCAGTTCGCAAACACACACATTTTCACTTTGGCTAAATAACTGCGACTAATGCATTCAGTGCGAAGCATCTCATTGAGTAAACGGTTTTATTCATTCAGTTTAGTGTTCCTTGGAATATTCAGCATACAAAAAAATAGTAACGGTTTCCTTATCACCAAAAAAGTTTTTGGTTTAATACGGGGTTTTGGTGCTTTCTGCCCCACTGTGCGACGTAGCGAAAATACCTGACCTGGTAGTCTTTTTCGTTACAAAAGGAGTATCTACCAATATCACTAAAGTAGAGGAAAGCTTTGACCTCTCCTCTGACCACGCACCGATAGTCTTAACAATAAGTGATAGGCTAATGAAAGCAGAAGGAGTGCCGAGGCTAACAAATAATGGGACTAACTGGGATGGTTTCAAGCACGATTGCGAAACAAAAATTACTTTGAATGTGTCACTGAAAACACCTCTTGACTTAGAGATAGAACTTAAAAATTTAATTTCGACTATTCAAAACGCCGCATGGAAAAACACCCAAAGAAAGAAAGTACCTATCCAAAGAAGAGCGAACAAATTACCCGCCGGAAATAAAAGAACTTATTCGCAAAAAAGAGGAAAGCACGTAGGGTATGGCAACAATCTCGCTACCCCCAAACATAAAGCATATCTTAACTAGTTATACAATAAACTTAAAAAAACAATTCATGACTTAAAAAATCGAGAGACATCGGTTGTTGTACGTTCCAGATTCGTGGAAAGTCGCAGAAGTGATAATGATCCCGAAACCGGGTAAACCGCCAAACGACAAAAAATCGTATAGACCGATATCACCGTTACCTATAACATCGAAGCTATTCGAGAAACTTTTACTGAAACGAATCCAACCAATTATCCACGAATCCAACCTTCTACCTGATCATCAATTTGGTTTCAGAAAGAATCACTCCACAATTGACCAGGTATTTAGAATAACTAACGAAATCGAAAAAAGCACTAGGGGAAAAACAGGTTTGCTCTAGCGTTTTACTTGAGGTGTCCCAGGCCTTTGACAAGGTTTGGCACGATATCTTGAAATATAAACTCAGTAGGATCTTTCCGAAAAACGTATACACCATTTTAGAATCCTACCTCAAAAATAGGATATTTAGAGTTAAGCACGGAACGGACTACTCAGGGTTTAAGGATATTGCCGCCGGGGTTCCGCAAGGGAGTGTCCTTGGTCCTACTCTGTTCTTGTTATATACTCATGACATGACACGGCTATTCTGGCTACGGAAAGCACAGTCGAGTCCGCTACTGAAAAACTGTAATGCGCTTTAAATAAAATTTGCGATTGAACAAAACTTTGGCGTTTTGCTCTCAATGAGTCCAAATCCACGCATACAAATTTTACATATAGAAACATAAACAATACATCCGTCTTCATTAATTCGGTACAAATACCGTACGCAAATGAAGCCAAATATCTCGGGATGACGCTAGATGCTAAGCTCAAGTGGAAGGCGCATGTCAAAAAAAAAAACGTGACGAACTTGAGAACCGATACCGAGAAACGTACTGCCTACTCGGACGACATTCCAAGTTGAGCACATACAACAAACTGCTTACTTATATATAAGCAAGTGCTAAAACCTATATGGACTTACGGCATTCAACTCTGGGGCTGCACTAAAGCAAGTAAGAGAATCCATACAATCATTTCAAGACAAAGTCATTAGGACTATTGTGAATGCTCCCTGGTATCTCCGAAATAATGATATACAGAGAGATCTATTGATCCCAACCGTGGACGAAGAAATAATAAACTTTGCTAGGAAGTTACAAACTGGACTTGATGGTCATTGCAACCATGCCATACTCCAAATTTTGGACATGAGAAACCTCGTACGTCGACTCCAACGAACTAAACCGTTCGATTTAGCGCAAGGAGTACCAACCACTCTTAACGGTTCTAGTAGGTGATTTTACCACGCGTACATATAATGAAACTAAAACTACTGGATGGGGAAACCTAGTTGTAGTAAACGACAAGAACTAAAGGGAAGGGTGTGTTTAGTCAGTAAAAATCTGACACTACTATGAGTACACGGGTATCATAGTGTCTTCATGAAGATTCACACCAACCCACGGAAAAAAAATATAGAGACATGACAGTTTCCAAAATGTTTTTGTTGCCAAAACGATCCATTATGCCATTAATCTTATGTAGAGATTACTTCCTTGACCTGAAAAATAACCCCAAGCCATGGTAGAACCTCTTGCGTGCTTCAAAGTAAATAGAACATGTTGCCGCTTATATCGAGTACTTGGTTCTCGTGGTACGTAGGCAACGCCGTCCGAAGAAAGAACATTAAATATACTAAAAGAACGAGAAAGTAGCCCAGCACCTTCACCTAGTCGAGAATATCACACGGACGAAGATGAGCTGGCGCGAGAAACAAATTCGATCTCTAAGAAGAGACCCAGCAACAAACGAAGAGCTGGTTCTTCGCCCGAAGTCGAACCACAAAAAGAAGACAAGCAAAACGAGTCACAAGCGAAACAAATGCAGGCAAAACTACGTCCACCGCCACCAATTAACGTTGTTGGATTTACGGTCTTAACAAATTGCACTGCCTTTTGAAAGAGACGTTGGAATCGACATTCAGAGTAACGCCACTGCGCAACGATGTATGGAAAATTAACATCGATGACCCTGACGGTTACCGAGCATTATCTCAAAAGTTAAATACCGAGAAGATTCAATGGACCAGGAAATTTTGGTTAAAAGTGGACTTCCACTGTTTATGCTCACTTTCAATAAGAATGAAAATATAGACGATATTTACAAAATAAAAACTATACAAAATATCGTAACCAAAATTGAACCTTTACGCAGGAGCACAAGATCGATCCCGCAGTGCAAACGTTGCCAAGGTTTTAACCATACGCAGGCTTACTGTCAAAAAGAACCGCGATGCATAAAATGCGCCGGTAAACATATTTCGGAAGAATGCAAGTTAGATAAGCATGCTCCAGCGACTTGCATAAACTGCAAAGGAAAGCCCCCAGCGAATTAGAGAGGCCGCGAAGTGGCCAAAGAGTTCCAAAAAGGCGTGATGCGGTTAAAAATACCTTGCGCCCGGATCAGAAACTAAATGACAAGCCTGAAGTTAATACGGTGAAAGCAACGAAAGTAAAAAAAAACTGTCAAAGAAAGGACAAAAGCTGGAAACGACAAAATCCCAAAGAAAAAACCACAATTTGTTGGCGGGCAAACGTATGCACGAGTCGTTTCACAAGAAAATAAACAAAGCGATATTGCTCCAGATCCAGTCTCACAAGTTTTTTCTATAATTCTCGCGAAACATGACGAGCAGAGCAAAACAAATAAACTTATATTTGAAAAATTGAGCAATCTCGAGCAAAGAACTCGCAAAACAAGAACTCTAGTATGAATATGAAACAGTTACTTAAAATCTTGGAATGCAAACGGACTATTAGAAAAGATTGACGAACTAGAGGTGTTCTTGCGGAAAGACAACATTGATATATGTTTGATTTCTGAAACGCACTTAAAAAATAAATCTCGTACAAAAATAAAAGGTTATTGTGCTTATCATGCTCACCATCCATCCGAAAGGGCTAGAGGCGGATCTTCCCTATTCATCAAAGACTGTATTGAGCACTCTATAAGTACAATTATTGAGAACGATGCGATGCAAGTAAGTGCAGTCCGTGTTAAAAAAAAACACTCATACTACAATATCGCGTCCATTTATTGCCCTCCGCGATGCAAACTAGAAAAGAACGATTACATAAATCTTTTCAACTCACTTGGACCGAATTTTATTGTTGGTGGTGATTTTAATTCAAAACACACTTTTTGGGGTTCAAGATGCAACTCAACGAAAGGCAGACTACTCTACGAAGCCGGCATGCAATTTAATGTTGACTTCTTTTTGACAGGGAAACCAACATATTGGCCTTCCGACAGAGCAAAAACGCCTGATCTCGTAGACTTCTTCATCGCAAAAGGAGTACCTAAAAACTTTACAAACGTCGAGGAAAGTTTTGATCTCTCCTCAGATCACTCACCAGTCATTTTGTCAATAAGCGAGCGCCTATTGAAAAAAGAAGGGGCGCCTAGATTAACTAACAACAAAACTGACTGGGACGGCTTTAAGAAATATTGAAAGGAAAATATTGTTCTGAACGTGTCACTTAAAACACCGTACGAAATAGAAAACGAAGTCGACAGATTTATTGAAGTCATACAGAACGCAGCGTGGAATAACACTCCCTTTAGGAGGAAAGATGTCGTACACAGCGAAGTTAAATACGCACCGGAAATAAAAGAACTGATACGTCAAAAAAGGAGAGCACGCAAAAGATGGCAACAGTCCCGAGCTCCACAGCATAAAACTATTTTAAACCATCTATGTAATGAACTTAAGAACGTAATAAGAGATTACAAAAATCGCGAGGTTTCTACATTTCTTGAAGGATTGACTGCCGAACAAAATTCGAACTATTCACTCTGGAAAGCCATGAAAGGTATTAAAAAACCCCAAATCCAATCGTCACCAATAAGAACAAACAATGGCGAATGGGCAAAAGGTGACAAAGAAAAGGCGGATTTATTCGCGCAGCACCTAGAAGAAACGTTTAAGCCATTTGACCGACAGCCTCTTATAGAAGACCTTAGTAGTACGAGTACAACACCTGACAACTTTAAAATAAAGAGTGTGTCGCTGGTTGAACTTTGCCAGGCAATACAAAATCTTAAAAATAACAAGGCTCCTGGATATGATTTAATAATCGGACAGATCCTCAAGGAATTGCCAAAAAAAGCCTTGCTGAAGCTTCTGCATATTATAAATGTCGCGCTAAGACTATTATACGTTCCAAGACTATGGAAAGTCGCCGAGGTTATAATGGTTCCGAAACCGGAAAAGTCTCCAAACGACAAGAAATCGTACAGACCGATATCACTTCTTCCGATAATATTTAAAGTATTTGAAAAGCTTTTGTTAAAACGCTTACAACTGGTCATTGAGGAAAGACGACTGATTCCAGACCATCAATTCGGCTTCAGAATCAAGCATTCGACAATTGACCAGGTTTATAGAATAAACAACGAAATAGAGAAAACCCTCGAAGAGAGTAAGATATGTTCTAGCCCCTTCCTTGACGTGTCTCAAGCATTCGACAAGGTATGGCATGAGGGTTTGAATTTTAAGCTGAGACGGGTTCTTCCGAAAGAATTATACAAGATTTTAGAATCCTACCTTGCTAACAGACTTTTCCGTGTAAAACACGGAGCTGAATACTCTGAATTTAAGGACATCGCTGCCGGAGTACCGCAAGGAAGTGTTCTTGGTCCGGTTTTGTTCTTACTCTACACTCGAGATTTACCGCAAGAAGAAGGTACTGTAGTAGCCACGTTCGCGGACGATACGGCTATACTTGCAATAGATAAATCAATCGAGTCATCTACTATAAAGCTCCAACGAGCTTTGGACAAAATTTGCGAGTGGACAAAGATTTGGCGCATTGGTCTGAACGAAACCAAATCAATACATGTTAATTTTACTAACAAAAAAATTAATAACCTACCCATCTTCATTAACTCGGTACAAATACCATATGCAAACGAGGCTAAGTATCTAGGTATGACACTAGACGCGAAACTCAAGTGGAAAACGCACGTTAAAAAGAAACGCGATGAGCTGAAAAATAAATTTAGAGACATGTATTGGCTTCTTGGAAGATATTCCAAGTTAAGCATATGTAACAAACTGCTATTATAAAAGCAAGTGCTTAAACCTGTATGGACGTATGGTATACAACTTTGGGCTTGCACAAAGCGAAGCAATAGAGATATTTTACAATCTTTTCAAAACAAAGTGCTAAGAGTAATCGTAAACGCCCCGTGGTATATCAGGAGCAATGATATCCACAGAGACTTAGGTGTAGCTACCGTCGTTGACGAAATAACGAACTTTGCTCGCAACTGTAATAACGCCATAATCCAAATCTTGGACGAGACAAACCCTGTGCACCGACTGCAAAGAACGAAACCGTTCGATTTAGCGCAATAAGGGATAGCCGTATGTAATGACGGAATCAGCGGGTGCTTTCACTGGAAAACTACCTGCCAAACGCGAATATTATGCGAAATTCAAACTACTTGATAAGGGAACTTAGTTGTTGTCAATATAGAAGGGAGGTGTTGTTTAGTGAGTAAGAATCTCACACTACTATGAGTATCGGGCTCATAGTGTCTTTTGAAGATTTTTCACCTACCCACGAAAAAAAAAAAAAAATACTGCACAACCTATACCTTTTTTGATGATGTTTCAAAGTCTACAACGACTTCTTCACTGCTCGATTTGCCTTCAAATTTGCTTCTTTGGCACATCTACGCACAGTGCTTGAATGAATGTTCAAATGGAGATCCTTTAGAATTATTGCGGAGGAGCTGAATGGTTCCCGCCGGAATCAATTTCACTATCGAAATTCACATTCGATGATTAGTTTTCCGTGAATGACCACCAGAATGTACCCTTTCTAGATGCAAATTATTTCGGTATTTTAAAATAAGCCTAGAAACTTTCGTGGAACTTTAACCTAGTGGAACCTAGGAACTTTAGTGCTTCCACTGTTTATGCTCACTTTCAATAAGAATGAAAATATAGACGATATTTACAAAATAAAAACTATACAAAATATCGTAACCAAAATTGAACCTTTACGCAGGAGCACAAGATCGATCCCGCAGTGCAAACGTTGCCAAGGTTTTAACCATACGCAGGCTTACTGTCAAAAAGAACCGCGATGCATAAAATGCGCCGGTAAACATATTTCGGAAGAATGCAAGTTAGATAAGCATGCTCCAGCGACTGGCATAAACTGCAAAGGAAAGACCCCAGCGAATTAGAGAGGCCGCGAAGTGGCCAAAGAGTTCCAAAAAGGCGTGATGCGGTTAAAAATACCTTGCGCCCGGATCAGAAACTAAATGACAAGCCTGAAGTTAATACGGTGAAAGCAACGAAAGTAAAAAAAAACTGTCAAAGAAAGGACAAAAGCTGGAAACGACAAAATCCCAAAGAAAAAACCACAATTTGTTGGCGGGCAAACGTATGCACGAGTCGTGTCACAAGAAAATAAACAAAGCGATATTGCTCCAGATCCAGTCTCACAAGTTTTTTCTATAATTCTCGCGAAACTTGACGAGCAGAGCAAAACAAATAAACTTATATTTGAAAAATTGAGCAATCTCGAGCAAAGAACTCGCAAAACAAGAACTCTAGTATGAATATGAAACAGTTACTTAAAATCTTGACATGGAATGCAAACGGACTATTAGAAAAGATTGACGAACTAGAAGTGTTCTTGCGGAAAGACAACATTGATATATGTTTGATTTCTGAAACGCACTTAAAAAATAAATCTCGTACAAAAATAAAAGGTTATTGTGCTTATCATGCTCACCATCCATCCGAAAGGGCTAGAGGCGGATCTTCCCTATTCATCAAAGACTGTATTGAGCACTCTATAAGTACAATTATTGAGAACGATGCGATGCAAGTAAGTGCAGTCCGTGTTAAAAAAAAACACTCATACTACAATATCGCGTCCATTTATTGCCCTCCGCGATGCAAACTAGAAAAGAACGATTACATAAATCTTTTCAACTCACTTGGACCGAATTTTATTGTTGGTGGTGATTTTAATTCAAAACACACTTTTTGGGGTTCAAGATGCAACTCAACGAAAGGCAGACTACTCTACGAAGCCGGCATGCAATTTAATGTTGACTTCTTTTTGACAGGGAAACCAACATATTGGCCTTCCGACAGAGCAAAAACGCCTGATCTCGTAGACTTCTTCATCGCAAAAGGAGTACCTAAAAACTTTACAAACGTCGAGGAAAGTTTTGATCTCTCCTCAGATCACTCACCAGTCATTTTGTCAATAAGCGAGCGCCTATTGAAAAAAGAAGGGGCGCCTAGATTAACTAACAACAAAACTGACTGGGACGGCTTTAAGAAATATTGAAAGGAAAATATTGTTCTGAACGTGTCACTTAAAACACCGTACGAAATAGAAAACGAAGTCGACAGATTTATTGAAGTCATACAGAACGCAGCGTGGAATAACACTCCCTTTAGGAGGAAAGATGTCGTACACAGCGAAGTTAAATACGCACCGGAAATAAAAGAACTGATACGTCAAAAAAGGAGAGCACGCAAAAGATGGCAACAGTCCCGAGCTCCACAGCATAAAACTATTTTAAACCATCTATGTAATGAACTTAAGAACGTAATAAGAGATTACAAAAATCGCGAGGTTTCTACATTTCTTGAAGGATTGACTGCCGAACAAAATTCGAACTATTCACTCTGGAAAGCCATGAAAGGTATTAAAAAACCCCAAATCCAATCGTCACCAATAAGAACAAACAATGGCGAATGGGCAAAAGGTGACAAAGAAAAGGCGGATTTATTCGCGCAGCACCTAGAAGAAACGTTTAAGCCATTTGACCGACAGCCTCTTATAGAAGACCTTAGTAGTACGAGTACAACACCTGACAACTTTAAAATAAAGAGTGTGTCGCTGGTTGAACTTTGCCAGGCAATACAAAATCTTAAAAATAACAAGGCTCCTGGATATGATTTAATAATCGGACAGATCCTCAAGGAATTGCCAAAAAAAGCCTTGCTGAAGCTTCTGCATATTATAAATGTCGCGCTAAGACTATTATACGTTCCAAGACTATGGAAAGTCGCCGAGGTTATAATGGTTCCGAAACCGGAAAAGTCTCCAAACGACAAGAAATCGTACAGACCGATATCACTTCTTCCGATAATATTTAAAGTATTTGAAAAGCTTTTGTTAAAACGCTCACAACTGGTCATTAAGGAAAGACGACTGATTCCAGACCATCAATTCGGCTTCAGAATCAAGCATTCGACAATTGACCAGGTTTATAGAATAAACAACGAAATAGAGAAAACCCTCGAAGAGAGTAAGATATGTTCTAGCCCCTTCCTTGACGTGTCTCAAGCATTCGACAAGGTATGGCATGAGGGTTTGAATTTTAAGCTGAGACGGGTTCTTCCGAAAGAATTATACAAGATTTTAGAATCCTACCTTGCTAACAGACTTTTCCGTGTAAAACACGGAGCTGAATACTCTGAATCTAAGGACATCGCTGCCGGAGTACCGCAAGGAAGTGTTCTTGGTCCGGTTTTGTTCTTACTCTACACTCGAGATTTACCGCAAGAAGAAGGTACTGTAGTAGCCACGTTCGCGGACGATACGGCTATACTTGCAATAGATAAATCAATCGAGTCATCTACTATAAAGCTCCAACGAGCTTTGGACAAAATTTGCGAGTGGACAAAGATTTGGCGCATTGGTCTGAACGAAACCAAATCAATACATGTTAATTTTACTAACAAAAAAATTAATAACCTACCCATCTTCATTAACTCGGTACAAATACCATATGCAAACGAGGCTAAGTATCTAGGTATGACACTAGACGCGAAACTCAAGTGGAAAACGCACGTTAAAAAGAAACGCGATGAGCTGAAAAATAAATTTAGAGACATGTATTGGCTTCTTGGAAGATATTCCAAGTTAAGCATATGTAACAAACTGCTATTATATAAGCAAGTGCTTAAACCTGTATGGACGTATGGTATACAACTTTGGGCTTGCACAAAGCGAAGCAATAGAGATATTTTACAATCTTTTCAAAACAAAGTGCTAAGAGTAATCGTAAACGCCCCGTGGTATATCAGGAGCAATGATATCCACAGAGACTTAGGTGTAGCTACCGTCGTTGACGAAATAACGAACTTTGCTCCCAACTGTAATAACGCCATAATCCAAATCTTGGACGAGACAAACCCTGTGCACCGACTGCAAAGAACGAAACCGTTCGATTTAGCGCAATAAGGGATAGCCGTATGTAATGACGGAATCAGCGGGTGCTTTCACTGGAAAACTACCTGCCAAACGCGAATATTATGCGAAATTCAAACTACTTGATAAGGGAACTTAGTTGTTGTCAATATAGAAGGGAGGTGTTGTTTAGTGAGTAAGAATCTCACACTACTATGAGTATCGGGCTCATAGTGTCTTTTGAAGATTTTTCACCTACCCACGAAAAAAAAAAAAAAATACTGCACAACCTATACCTTTTTTGATGATGTTTCAAAGTCTACAACGACTTCTTCACTGCTCGATTTGCCTTCAAATTTGCTTCTTTGGCACATCTACGCACAGTGCTTGAATGAATGTTCAAATGGAGATCCTTTAGAATTATTGCGGAGGAGCTGAATGGTTCCCGCCGGAATCAATTTCACTATCGAAATTCACATTCGATGATTAGTTTTCCGTGAATGACCACCAGAATGTACCCTTTCTAGATGCAAATTATTTCGGTATTTTAAAATAAGCCTAGAAACTTTCGATTAGTGCTTCCACTGTTTATGCTCACTTTCAATAAGAATGAAAATATAGACGATATTTACAAAATAAAAACTATACAAAATATCGTAACCAAAATTGAACCTTTACGCAGGAGCACAAGATCGATCCCGCAGTGCAAACGTTGCCAAGGTTTTAACCATACGCAGGCTTACTGTCAAAAAGAACCGCGATGCATAAAATGCGCCGGTAAACATATTTCGGAAGAATGCAAGTTAGATAAGCATGCTCCAGCGACTGGCATAAACTGCAAAGGAAAGCCCCCAGCGAATTAGAGAGGCCGCGAAGTGGCCAAAGAGTTCCAAAAAGGCGTGATGCGGTTAAAAATACCTTGCGCCCGGATCAGAAACTAAATGACAAGCCTGAAGTTAATACGGTGAAAGCAACGAAAGTAAAAAAAAACTGTCAAAGAAAGGACAAAAGCTGGAAACGACAAAATCCCAAAGAAAAAACCACAATTTGTTGGCGGGCAAACGTATGCACGAGTCGTGTCACAAGAAAATAAACAAAGCGATATTGCTCCAGATCCAGTCTCACAAGTTTTTTCTATAATTCTCGCGAAACCTGACGAGCAGAGCAAAACAAATAAACTTATATTTGAAAAATTGAGCAATCTCGAGCAAAGAACTCGCAAAACAAGAACTCTAGTATGAATATGAAACAGTTACTTAAAATCTTGACATGGAATGCAAACGGACTATTAGAAAAGATTGACGAACTAGAAGTGTTCTTGCGGAAAGACAACATTGATATATGTTTGATTTCTGAAACGCACTTAAAAAATAAATCTCGTACAAAAATAAAAGGTTATTGTGCTTATCATGCTCACCATCCATCCGAAAGGGCTAGAGGCGGATCTTCCCTATTCATCAAAGACTGTATTGAGCACTCTATAAGTACAATTATTGAGAACGATGCGATGCAAGTAAGTGCAGTCCGTGTTAAAAAAAAAACACTCATACTACAATATCGCGTCCATTTATTGCCCTCCGCGATGCAAACTAGAAAAGAACGATTACATAAATCTTTTCAACTCACTTGGACCGAATTTTATTGTTGGTGGTGATTTTAATTCAAAACACACTTTTTGGGGTTCAAGATGCAACTCAACGAAAGGCAGACTACTCTACGAAGCCGGCATGCAATTTAATGTTGACTTCTTTTTGACAGGGAAACCAACATATTGGCCTTCCGACAGAGCAAAAACGCCTGATCTCGTAGACTTCTTCATCGCAAAAGGAGTACCTAAAAACTTTACAAACGTCGAGGAAAGTTTTGATCTCTCCTCAGATCACTCACCAGTCATTTTGTCAATAAGCGAGCGCCTATTGAAAAAAGAAGGGGCGCCTAGATTAACTAACAACAAAACTGACTGGGACGGCTTTAAGAAATATTGAAAGGAAAATATTGTTCTAAACGTGTCACTTAAAACACCGTACGAAATAGAAAACGAAGTCGACAGATTTATTGAAGTCATACAGAACGCAGCGTGGAACAACACTCCCTTTAGGAGGAAAGATGTCGTACACAGCGAAGTTAAATACGCACCGGAAATAAAAGAACTGATACGTCAAAAAAGGAGAGCACGCAAAAGAAGGCAACAGTCCCGAGCTCCACAGCATAAAACTATTTTAAACCATCTATGTAATGAACTTAAGAACGTAATAAGAGATTACAAAAATCGCGAGGTTTCTACATTTCTTGAAGGATTGACTGCCGAACAAAATTCGAACTATTCACTCTGGAAAGCCATGAAAGGTATTAAAAAACCCCAAATCCAATCGTCACCAATAAGAACAAACAATGGCGAATGGGCAAAAGGTGACAAAGAAAAGGCGGATTTATTCGCGCAGCACCTAGAAGAAACGTTTAAGCCATTTGACCGACAGCCTCTTATAGAAGACCTTAGTAGTACGAGTACAACACCTGACAACTTTAAAATAAAGAGTGTGTCGCTGGTTGAACTTTGCCAGGCAATACAAAATCTTAAAAATAACAAGGCTCCTGGATATGATTTAATAATCGGACAGATCCTCAAGGAATTGCCAAAAAAAGCCTTGCTGAAGCTTCTGCATATTATAAATGTCGCGCTAAGACTATTATACGTTCCAAGACTATGGAAAGTCGCCGAGGTTATAATGGTTCCGAAACCGGAAAAGTCTCCAAACGACAAGAAATCGTACAGACCGATATCACTTCTTCCGATAATATTTAAAGTATTTGAAAAGCTTTTGTTAAAACGCTCACAACTGGTCATTAAGGAAAGACGACTGATTCCAGACCATCAATTCGGCTTCAGAATCAAGCATTCGACAATTGACCAGGTTTATAGAATAAACAACGAAATAGAGAAAACCCTCGAAGAGAGTAAGATATGTTCTAGCCCCTTCCTTGACGTGTCTCAAGCATTCGACAAGGTATGGCATGAGGGTTTGAATTTTAAGCTGAGACGGGTTCTTCCGAAAGAATTATACAAGATTTTAGAATCCTACCTTGCTAACAGACTTTTCCGTGTAAAACACGGAGCTGAATACTCTGAATCTAAGGACATCGCTGCCGGAGTACCGCAAGGAAGTGTTCTTGGTCCGGTTTTGTTCTTACTCTACACTCGAGATTTACCGCAAGAAGAAGGTACTGTAGTAGCCACGTTCGCGGACGATACGGCTATACTTGCAATAGATAAATCAATCGAGTCATCTACTATAAAGCTCCAACGAGCTTTGGACAAAATTTGCGAGTGGACAAAGATTTGGCGCATTGGTCTGAACGAAACCAAATCAATACATGTTAATTTTACTAACAAAAAAATTAATAACCTACCCATCTTCATTAACTCGGTACAAATACCATATGCAAACGAGGCTAAGTATCTAGGTATGACACTAGACGCGAAACTCAAGTGGAAAACGCACGTTAAAAAGAAACGCGATGAGCTGAAAAATAAATTTAGAGACATGTATTGGCTTCTTGGAAGATATTCCAAGTTAAGCATATGTAACAAACTGCTATTATATAAGCAAGTGCTTAAACCTGTATGGACGTATGGTATACAACTTTGGGCTTGCACAAAGCGAAGCAATAGAGATATTTTACAATCTTTTCAAAACAAAGTGCTAAGAGTAATCGTAAACGCCCCGTGGTATATCAGGAGCAATGATATCCACAGAGACTTAGGTGTAGCTACCGTCGTTGACGAAATAACGAACTTTGCTCCCAACTGTAATAACGCCATAATCCAAATCTTGGACGAGACAAACCCTGTGCACCGACTGCAAAGAACGAAACCGTTCGATTTAGCGCAATAAGGGATAGCCGTATGTAATGACGGAATCAGCGGGTGCTTTCACTGGAAAACTACCTGCCAAACGCGAATATTATGCGAAATTCAAACTACTTGATAAGGGAACTTAGTTGTTGTCAATATAGAAGGGAGGTGTTGTTTAGTGAGTAAGAATCTCACACTACTATGAGTATCGGGCTCATAGTGTCTTTTGAAGATTTTTCACCTACCCACGAAAAAAAAAAAAAAATACTGCACAACCTATACCTTTTTTGATGATGTTTCAAAGTCTACAACGACTTCTTCACTGCTCGATTTGCCTTCAAATTTGCTTCTTTGGCACATCTACGCACAGTGCTTGAATGAATGTTCAAATGGAGATCCTTTAGAATTATTGCGGAGGAGCTGAATGGTTCCCGCCGGAATCAATTTCACTATCGAAATTCACATTCGATGATTAGTTTTCCGTGAATGACCACCAGAATGTACCCTTTCTAGATGCAAATTATTTCGGTATTTTAAAATAAGCCTAGAAACTTTCGATTAGTGCTTCCACTGTTTATGCTCACTTTCAATAAGAATGAAAATATAGACGATATTTACAAAATAAAAACTATACAAAATATCGTAACCAAAATTGAACCTTTACGCAGGAGCACAAGATCGATCCCGCAGTGCAAACGTTGCCAAGGTTTTAACCATACGCAGGCTTACTGTCAAAAAGAACCGCGATGCATAAAATGCGCCGGTAAACATATTTCGGAAGAATGCAAGTTAGATAAGCATGCTCCAGCGACTGGCATAAACTGCAAAGGAAAGCCCCCAGCGAATTAGAGAGGCCGCGAAGTGGCCAAAGAGTTCCAAAAAGGCGTGATGCGGTTAAAAATACCTTGCGCCCGGATCAGAAACTAAATGACAAGCCTGAAGTTAATACGGTGAAAGCAACGAAAGTAAAAAAAAACTGTCAAAGAAAGGACAAAAGCTGGAAACGACAAAATCCCAAAGAAAAAACCACAATTTGTTGGCGGGCAAACGTATGCACGAGTCGTGTCACAAGAAAATAAACAAAGCGATATTGCTCCAGATCCAGTCTCACAAGTTTTTTCTATAATTCTCGCGAAACCTGACGAGCAGAGCAAAACAAATAAACTTATATTTGAAAAATTGAGCAATCTCGAGCAAAGAACTCGCAAAACAAGAACTCTAGTATGAATATGAAACAGTTACTTAAAATCTTGACATGGAATGCAAACGGACTATTAGAAAAGATTGACGAACTAGAAGTGTTCTTGCGGAAAGACAACATTGATATATGTTTGATTTCTGAAACGCACTTAAAAAATAAATCTCGTACAAAAATAAAAGGTTATTGTGCTTATCATGCTCACCATCCATCCGAAAGGGCTAGAGGCGGATCTTCCCTATTCATCAAAGACTGTATTGAGCACTCTATAAGTACAATTATTGAGAACGATGCGATGCAAGTAAGTGCAGTCCGTGTTAAAAAAAAAACACTCATACTACAATATCGCGTCCATTTATTGCCCTCCGCGATGCAAACTAGAAAAGAACGATTACATAAATCTTTTCAACTCACTTGGACCGAATTTTATTGTTGGTGGTGATTTTAATTCAAAACACACTTTTTGGGGTTCAAGATGCAACTCAACGAAAGGCAGACTACTCTACGAAGCCGGCATGCAATTTAATGTTGACTTCTTTTTGACAGGGAAACCAACATATTGGCCTTCCGACAGAGCAAAAACGCCTGATCTCGTAGACTTCTTCATCGCAAAAGGAGTACCTAAAAACTTTACAAACGTCGAGGAAAGTTTTGATCTCTCCTCAGATCACTCACCAGTCATTTTGTCAATAAGCGAGCGCCTATTGAAAAAAGAAGGGGCGCCTAGATTAACTAACAACAAAACTGACTGGGACGGCTTTAAGAAATATTGAAAGGAAAATATTGTTCTAAACGTGTCACTTAAAACACCGTACGAAATAGAAAACGAAGTCGACAGATTTATTGAAGTCATACAGAACGCAGCGTGGAACAACACTCCCTTTAGGAGGAAAGATGTCGTACACAGCGAAGTTAAATACGCACCGGAAATAAAAGAACTGATACGTCAAAAAAGGAGAGCACGCAAAAGAAGGCAACAGTCCCGAGCTCCACAGCATAAAACTATTTTAAACCATCTATGTAATGAACTTAAGAACGTAATAAGAGATTACAAAAATCGCGAGGTTTCTACATTTCTTGAAGGATTGACTGCCGAACAAAATTCGAACTATTCACTCTGGAAAGCCATGAAAGGTATTAAAAAACCCCAAATCCAATCGTCACCAATAAGAACAAACAATGGCGAATGGGCAAAAGGTGACAAAGAAAAGGCGGATTTATTCGCGCAGCACCTAGAAGAAACGTTTAAGCCATTTGACCGACAGCCTCTTATAGAAGACCTTAGTAGTACGAGTACAACACCTGACAACTTTAAAATAAAGAGTGTGTCGCTGGTTGAACTTTGCCATTCAATACAAAATCTTAAAAATAAAATAAAATAAAAAATAACTTGCAATAGATAAATCAATCGAGTCATCTACTATAAAGCTCCAACGAGCTTTGGACAAAATTTGCGAGTGGACAAAGATTTGGCGCATTGGTCTGAACGAAACCAAATCAATACATGTTAATTTTACTAACAAAAAAATTAATAACCTACCCATCTTCATTAACTCGGTACAAATACCATATGCAAACGAGGCTAAGTATCTAGGTATGACACTAGACGCGAAACTCAAGTGGAAAACGCACGTTAAAAAGAAACGCGATGAGCTGAAAAATTAATTTAGAGACATGTATTGGCTTCTTGGAAGATATTCCAAGTTAAGCATATGTAACAAACTGCTATTATATAAGCAAGTGCTTAAACCTGTATGGACGTATGGTATACAACTTTGGGCTTGCACAAAGCGAAGCAATAGAGATATTTTACAATCTTTTCAAAACAAAGTGCTAAGAGTAATCGTAAACGCCCCGTGGTATATCAGGAGCAATGATATCCACAGAGACTTAGGTGTAGCTACCGTCGTTGACGAAATAACGAACTTTGCTCGCAACTGTAATAACGCCATAATCCAAATCTTGGACGAGACAAACCCTGTGCACCGACTGCAAAGAACGAAACCGTTCGATTTAGCGCAATAAGGGATAGCCGTATGTAATGACGGAATCAGCGGGTGCTTTCACTGGAAAACTACCTGCCAAACGCGAATATTATGCTAAATTCAAACTACTTGATAAGGGAACTTAGTTGTTGTCAATATAGAAGGGAGGTGTTGTTTAGTGAGTAAGAATCTCACACTACTATGAGTATCGGGCTCATAGTGTCTTTTGAAGATTTTTCACCTACCCACGAAAAAAAAAAAAAAATACTGCACAACCTATACCTTTTTTGATGATGTTTCAAAGTCTACAACGACTTCTTCACTGCTCGATTTGCCTTCAAATTTGCTTCTTTGGCACATCTACGCACAGTGCTTGAATGAATGTTCAAATGGAGATCCTTTAGAATTATTGCGGAGGAGCTGAATGGTTCCCGCCGGAATCAATTTCACTATCGAAATTCACATTCGATGATTAGTTTTCCGTGAATGACCACCAGAATGTACCCTTTCTAGATGCAAATTATTTCGGTATTTTAAAATAAGCCTAGAAACTTTCGTTTAGTGCTTCCACTGTTTATGCTCACTTTCAATAAGAATGAAAATATAGACGATATTTACAAAATAAAAACTATACAAAATATCGTAACCAAAATTGAACCTTTACGCAGGAGCACAAGATCGATCCCGCAGTGCAAACGTTGCCAAGGTTTTAACCATACGCAGGCTTACTGTCAAAAAGAACCGCGATGCATAAAATGCGCCGGTAAACATATTTCGGAAGAATGCAAGTTAGATAAGCATGCTCCAGCGACTGGCATAAACTGCAAAGGAAAGCCCCCAGCGAATTAGAGAGGCCGCGAAGTGGCCAAAGAGTTCCAAAAAGGCGTGATGCGGTTAAAAATACCTTGCGCCCGGATCAGAAACTAAATGACAAGCCTGAAGTTAATACGGTGAAAGCAACGAAAGTAAAAAAAAACTGTCAAAGAAAGGACAAAAGCTGGAAACGACAAAATCCCAAAGAAAAAACCACAATTTGTTGGCGGGCAAACGTATGCACGAGTCGTGTCACAAGAAAATAAACAAAGCGATATTGCTCCAGATCCAGTCTCACAAGTTTTTTCTATAATTCTCGCGAAACTTGACGAGCAGAGCAAAACAAATAAACTTATATTTGAAAAATTGAGCAATCTCGAGCAAAGAACTCGCAAAACAAGAACTCTAGTATGAATATGAAACAGTTACTTAAAATCTTGACATGGAATGCAAACGGACTATTAGAAAAGATTGACGAACTAGAAGTGTTCTTGCGGAAAGACAACATTGATATATGTTTGATTTCTGAAACGCACTTAAAAAATAAATCTCGTACAAAAATAAAAGGTTATTGTGCTTATCATGCTCACCATCCATCCGAAAGGGCTAGAGGCGGATCTTCCCTATTCATCAAAGACTGTATTGAGCACTCTATAAGTACAATTATTGAGAACGATGCGATGCAAGTAAGTGCAGTCCGTGTTAAAAAAAAAACACTCATACTACAATATCGCGTCCATTTATTGCCCTCCGCGATGCAAACTAGAAAAGAACGATTACATAAATCTTTTCAACTCACTTGGACCGAATTTTATTGTTGGTGGTGATTTTAATTCAAAACACACTTTTTGGGGTTCAAGATGCAACTCAACGAAAGGCAGACTACTCTACGAAGCCGGCATGCAATTTAATGTTGACTTCTTTTTGACAGGGAAACCAACATATTGGCCTTCCGACAGAGCAAAAACGCCTGATCTCGTAGACTTCTTCATCGCAAAAGGAGTACCTAAAAACTTTACAAACGTCGAGGAAAGTTTTGATCTCTCCTCAGATCACTCACCAGTCATTTTGTCAATAAGCGAGCGCCTATTGAAAAAAGAAGGGGCGCCTAGATTAACTAACAACAAAACTGACTGGGACGGCTTTAAGAAATATTGAAAGGAAAATATTGTTCTAAACGTGTCACTTAAAACACCGTACGAAATAGAAAACGAAGTCGACAGATTTATTGAAGTCATACAGAACGCAGCGTGGAACAACACTCCCTTTAGGAGGAAAGATGTCGTACACAGCGAAGTTAAATACGCACCGGAAATAAAAGAACTGATACGTCAAAAAAGGAGAGCACGCAAAAGAAGGCAACAGTCCCGAGCTCCACAGCATAAAACTATTTTAAACCATCTATGTAATGAACTTAAGAACGTAATAAGAGATTACAAAAATCGCGAGGTTTCTACATTTCTTGAAGGATTGACTGCCGAACAAAATTCGAACTATTCACTCTGGAAAGCCATGAAAGGTATTAAAAAACCCCAAATCCAATCGTCACCAATAAGAACAAACAATGGCGAATGGGCAAAAGGTGACAAAGAAAAGGCGGATTTATTCGCGCAGCGCCTAGAAGAAACGTTTAAGCCATTTGACCGACAGCCTCTTATAGAAGACCTTAGTAGTACGAGTACAACACCTGACAACTTTAAAATAAAGAGTGTGTCGCTGGTTGAACTTTGCCATTCAATACAAAATCTTAAAAATAAAATAAAATAAAAAATAACTTGCAATAGATAAATCAATCGAGTCATCTACTATAAAGCTCCAACGAGCTTTGGACAAAATTTGCGAGTGGACAAAGATTTGGCGCATTGGTCTGAACGAAACCAAATCAATACATGTTAATTTTACTAACAAAAAAATTAATAACCTACCCATCTTCATTAACTCGGTACAAATACCATATGCAAACGAGGCTAAGTATCTAGGTATGACACTAGACGCGAAACTCAAGTGGAAAACGCACGTTAAAAAGAAACGCGATGAGCTGAAAAATAAATTTAGAGACATGTATTGGCTTCTTGGAAGATATTCCAAGTTAAGCATATGTAACAAACTGCTATTATATAAGCAAGTGCTTAAACCTGTATGGACGTATGGTATACAACTTTGGGCTTGCACAAAGCGAAGCAATAGAGATATTTTACAATCTTTTCAAAACAAAGTGCTAAGAGTAATCGTAAACGCCCCGTGGTATATCAGGAGCAATGATATCCACAGAGACTTAGGTGTAGCTACCGTCGTTGACGAAATAACGAACTTTGCTCGCAACTGTAATAACGCCATAATCCAAATCTTGGACGAGACAAACCCTGTGCACCGACTGCAAAGAACGAAACCGTTCGATTTAGCGCAATAAGGGATAGCCGTATGTAATGACGGAATCAGCGGGTGCTTTCACTGGAAAACTACCTGCCAAACGCGAATATTATGCTAAATTCAAACTACTTGATAAGGGAACTTAGTTGTTGTCAATATAGAAGGGAGGTGTTGTTTAGTGAGTAAGAATCTCACACTACTATGAGTATCGGGCTCATAGTGTCTTTTGAAGATTTTTCACCTACCCACGAAAAAAAAAAAAAAATACTGCACAACCTATACCTTTTTTGATGATGTTTCAAAGTCTACAACGACTTCTTCACTGCTCGATTTGCCTTCAAATTTGCTTCTTTGGCACATCTACGCACAGTGCTTGAATGAATGTTCAAATGGAGATCCTTTAGAATTATTGCGGAGGAGCTGAATGGTTCCCGCCGGAATCAATTTCACTATCGAAATTCACATTCGATGATTAGTTTTCCGTGAATGACCACCAGAATGTACCCTTTCTAGATGCAAATTATTTCGGTATTTTAAAATAAGCCTAGAAACTTTCGTTTAGTGCTTCCACTGTTTATGCTCACTTTCAATAAGAATGAAAATATAGACGATATTTACAAAATAAAAACTATACAAAATATCGTAACCAAAATTGAACCTTTACGCAGGAGCACAAGATCGATCCCGCAGTGCAAGCGTTGCCAAGGTTTTAACCATACGCAGGCTTACTGTCAAAAAGAACCGCGATGCATAAAATGCGCCGGTAAACATATTTCGGAAGAATGCAAGTTAGATAAGCATGCTCCAGCGACTGGCATAAACTGCAAAGGAAAGCCCCCAGCAAATTAGAGAGGCCGCGAAGTGGCCAAAGAGTTCCAAAAAGGCGTGATGCGGTTAAAAATACCTTGCGCCCGGATCAGAAACTAAATGACAAGCCTGAAGTTAATACGGTGAAAGCAACGAAAGTAAAAAAAAACTGTCAAAGAAAGGACAAAAGCTGGAAACGACAAAATCCCAAAGAAAAAACCACAATTTGTTGGCGGGCAAACGTATGCACGAGTCGTGTCACAAGAAAATAAACAAAGCGATATTGCTCCAGATCCAGTCTCACAAGTTTTTTCTATAATTCTCGCGAAACTTGACGAGCAGAGCAAAACAAATAAACTTATATTTGAAAAATTGAGCAATCTCGAGCAAAGAACTCGCAAAACAAGAACTCTAGTATGAATATGAAACAGTTACTTAAAATCTTGACATGGAATGCAAACGGACTATTAGAAAAGATTGACGAACTAGAAGTGTTCTTGCGGAAAGACAACATTGATATATGTTTGATTTCTGAAACGCACTTAAAAAATAAATCTCGTACAAAAATAAAAGGTTATTGTGCTTATCATGCTCACCATCCATCCGAAAGGGCTAGAGGCGGATCTTCCCTATTCATCAAAGACTGTATTGAGCACTCTATAAGTACAATTATTGAGAACGATGCGATGCAAGTAAGTGCAGTCCGTGTTAAAAAAAAAACACTCATACTACAATATCGCGTCCATTTATTGCCCTCCGCGATGCAAACTAGAAAAGAACGATTACATAAATCTTTTCAACTCACTTGGACCGAATTTTATTGTTGGTGGTGATTTTAATTCAAAACACACTTTTTGGGGTTCAAGATGCAACTCAACGAAAGGCAGACTACTCTACGAAGCCGGCATGCAATTTAATGTTGACTTCTTTTTGACAGGGAAACCAACATATTGGCCTTCCGACAGAGCAAAAACGCCTGATCTCGTAGACTTCTTCATCGCAAAAGGAGTACCTAAAAACTTTACAAACGTCGAGGAAAGTTTTGATCTCTCCTCAGATCACTCACCAGTCATTTTGTCAATAAGCGAGCGCCTATTGAAAAAAGAAGGGGCGCCTAGATTAACTAACAACAAAACTGACTGGGACGGCTTTAAGAAATATTGAAAGGAAAATATTGTTCTAAACGTGTCACTTAAAACACCGTACGAAATAGAAAACGAAGTCGACAGATTTATTGAAGTCATACAGAACGCAGCGTGGAACAACACTCCCTTTAGGAGGAAAGATGTCGTACACAGCGAAGTTAAATACGCACCGGAAATAAAAGAACTGATACGTCAAAAAAGGAGAGCACGCAAAAGAAGGCAACAGTCCCGAGCTCCACAGCATAAAACTATTTTAAACCATCTATGTAATGAACTTAAGAACGTAATAAGAGATTACAAAAATCGCGAGGTTTCTACATTTCTTGAAGGATTGACTGCCGAACAAAATTCGAACTATTCACTCTGGAAAGCCATGAAAGGTATTAAAAAACCCCAAATCCAATCGTCACCAATAAGAACAAACAATGGCGAATGGGCAAAAGGTGACAAAGAAAAGGCGGATTTATTCGCGCAGCACCTAGAAGAAACGTTTAAGCCATTTGACCGACAGCCTCTTATAGAAGACCTTAGTAGTACGAGTACAACACCTGACAACTTTAAAATAAAGAGTGTGTCGCTGGTTGAACTTTGCCATTCAATACAAAATCTTAAAAATAACAAGGCTCCTGGATATGATTTAATAATCGGACAGATCCTCAAGGAATTGCCAAAAAAAGCCTTGCTGAAGCTTCTGCATATTATAAATGTCGCGCTAAGACTATTATACGTTCCAAGACTATGGAAAGTCGCCGAGGTTATAATGGTTCCGAAACCGGAAAAGTCTCCAAACGACAAGAAATCGTACAGACCGATATCACTTCTTCCGATAATATCTAAAGTATTTGAAAAGCTTTTGTTAAAACGCTTGCAACTGGTCATTGAGGAAAGACGACTGATTCCAGACCATCAATTCGGCTTCAGAACCAAGCATTCGACAATTGACCAGGTTTATAGAATAAACAACGAAATAGAGAAAACCCTCGAAGAGAGTAAGATATGTTCTAGCCCCTTCCTTGACGTGTCTCAAGCATTCGACAAGGTATGGCATGAGGGTTTGAATTTTAAGCTGAGACGGGTTCTTCCGAAAGAATTATACAAGATTTTAGAATCCTACCTTGCTAACAGACTTTTCCGTGTAAAACACGGAGCTGAATACTCTGAATTTAAGGACATCGCTGCCGGAGTACCGCAAGGAAGTGTTCTTGGTCCGGTTTTGTTCTTACTCTACACTCGAGATTTACCGCAAGAAGAAGGTACTGTAGTAGCCACGTTCGCGGACGATACGGCTATACTTGCAATAGATAAATCAATCGAGTCGTCTACTATAAAGCTCCAACGAGCTTTGGACAAAATTTGCGAGTGGACTAAGATTTGGCGCATTGGTCTGAACGAAACCAAATCAATACATGTTAATTTTACTAACAAAAAAATTAATAACCTACCCATCTTCATTAACTCGGTACAAATACCACTGCTGCCAAACGCGAATATTATGCGAAATTCAAACTACTTGATAAGGGAACTTAGTTGTAGTCAATATAGAAGGGAGGTGTTGTTTAGTGAGTAAGAATCTCACACTACTATGAGTATCGGGCTCATAGTGTCTTTTGAAGATTTTTCACCTACCCACGAAAAAAAAAAAAAAATACTGCGCAACCTATACCTTTTTTGATGATGTTTCAAAGTCTACAACGACTTCTTCACTGCTCGATTTGCCTTCAAAATTGCTTCTTTGGCACATCTACGCACAGTGCTTGAATGAAAGTTCAAATGGAGATCCTTTAGAATTATTGCGGAGGAGCTGAATGGTTCCCGCCGGAATCAATTTCACTATCGAAATTCACATTCGATGATTAGTTTTCCGTGAATGACCACCAGAATGTACCCTTTCTAGATGCAAATTATTTCGGTATTTTAAAATAAGCCTAGAAACTTTCGATTAGTGCTTCCACTGTTTATGCTCACTTTCAATAAGAATGAAAATATAGACGATATTTACAAAATAAAAACTATACAAAATATCGTAACCAAAATTGAACCTTTACGCAGGAGCACAAGATCGATCCCGCAGTGCAAACGTTGCCAAGGTTTTAACCATACGCAGGCTTACTGTCAAAAAGAACCGCGATGCATAAAATGCGCCGGTAAACATATTTCGGAAGAATGCAAGTTAGATAAGCATGCTCCAGCGACTTGCATAAACTGCAAAGGAAAGCCCCCAGCGAATTAGAGAGGCCGCGAAGTGGCCAAAGAGTTCCAAAAAGGCGTGATGCGGTTAAAAATACCTTGCGCCCGGATCAGAAACTAAATGACAAGCCTGAAGTTAATACGGTGAAAGCAACGAAAGTAAAAAAAAACTGTCAAAGAAAGGACAAAAGCTGGAAACGACAAAATCCCAAAGAAAAAACCACAATTTGTTGGCGGGCAAACGTATGCACGAGTCGTGTCACAAGAAAATAAACAAAGCGATATTGCTCCAGATCCAGTCTCACAAGTTTTTTCTATAATTCTCGCGAAACTTGACGAGCAGAGCAAAACAAATAAACTTATATTTGAAAAATTGAGCAATCTCGAGCAAAGAACTCGCAAAACAAGAACTCTAGTATGAATATGAAACAGTTACTTAAAATCTTGACATGGAATGCAAACGGACTATTAGAAAAGATTGACGAACTAGAAGTGTTCTTGCGGAAAGACAACATTGATATATGTTTGATTTCTGAAACGCACTTAAAAAATAAATCTCGTACAAAAATAAAAGGTTATTGTGCTTATCATGCTCACCATCCATCCGAAAGGGCTAGAGGCGGATCTTCCCTATTCATCAAAGACTGTATTGAGCACTCTATAAGTACAATTATTGAGAACGATGCGATGCAAGTAAGTGCAGTCCGTGTTAAAAAAAAACACTCATACTACAATATCGCGTCCATTTATTGCCCTCCGCGATGCAAACTAGAAAAGAACGATTACATAAATCTTTTCAACTCACTTGGACCGAATTTTATTGTTGGTGGTGATTTTAATTCAAAACACACTTTTTGGGGTTCAAGATGCAACTCAACGAAAGGCAGACTACTCTACGAAGCCGGCATGCAATTTAATGTTGACTTCTTTTTGACAGGGAAACCAACATATTGGCCTTCCGACAGAGCAAAAACGCCTGATCTCGTAGACTTCTTCATCGCAAAAGGAGTACCTAAAAACTTTACAAACGTCGAGGAAAGTTTTGATCTCTCCTCAGATCTTTCACCAGTCATTTTGTCAATAAGCGAGCGCCTATTGAAAAAAGAAGGGGCGCCTAGATTAACTAACAACAAAACTGACTGGGACGGCTTTAAGAAATATTGAAAGGAAAATATTGTTCTGAACGTGTCACTTAAAACACCGTACGAAATACAAAACGAAGTCGACAGATTTATTGAAGTCATACAGAACGCAGCGTGGAACAACACTCCCTTTAGGAGGAAAGATGTCGTACACAGCGAAGTTAAATACGCACCGGAAATAAAAGAACTGATACGCCAAAAAAGGAGAGCACGCAAAAGATGGCAACAGTCCCGAGCTCCACAGCATAAAACTATTTTAAACCATCTATGTAATGAACTTAAGAACGTAATAAGAGATTACAAAAATCGCGAGGTTTCTACATTTCTTGAAGGATTGACTGCCGAACAAAATTCGAACTATTCACTCTGGAAAGCCATGAAAGGTATTAAAAAACCCCAAATCCAATCGTCACCAATAAGAACAAACAATGGCGAATGGGCAAAAGGTGACAAAGAAAAGGCGGATTTATTCGCGCAGCACCTAGAAGAAACGTTTAAGCCATTTGACCGACAGCCTCTTATAGAAGACCTTAGTAGTACGAGTACAACACCTGACAACTTTAAAATAAAGAGTGTGTCGCTGGTTGAACTTTGCCAGGCAATACAAAATCTTAAAAATAACAAGGCTCCTGGATATGATTTAATAATCGGACAGATCCTCAAGGAATTGCCAAAAAAAGCCTTGCTGAAGCTTCTGCATATTATAAATGTCGCGCTAAGACTATTATACGTTCCAAGACTATGGAAAGTCGCCGAGGTTATAATGGTTCCGAAACCGGAAAAGTCTCCAAACGACAAGAAATCGTACAGACCGATATCACTTCTTCCGATAATATCTAAAGTATTTGAAAAGCTTTTGTTAAAACGCTTGCAACTGGTCATTGAGGAAAGACGACTGATTCCAGACCATCAATTCGGCTTCAGAACCAAGCATTCGACAATTGACCAGGTTTATAGAATAAACAACGAAATAGAGAAAACCCTCGAAGAGAGTAAGATATGTTCTAGCCCCTTCCTTGACGTGTCTCAAGCATTCGACAAGGTATGGCATGAGGGTTTGAATTTTAAGCTGAGACGGGTTCTTCCGAAAGAATTATACAAGATTTTAGAATCCTACCTTGCTAACAGACTTTTCCGTGTAAAACACGGAGCTGAATACTCTGAATTTAAGGACATCGCTGCCGGAGTACCGCAAGGAAGTGTTCTTGGTCCGGTTTTGTTCTTACTCTACACTCGAGATTTACCGCAAGAAGAAGGTACTGTAGTAGCCACGTTCGCGGACGATACGGCTATACTTGCAATAGATAAATCAATCGAGTCATCTACTATAAAGCTCCAACGAGCTTTGGACAAAATTTGCGAGTGGACAAAGATTTGGCGCATTGGTCTGAACGAAACCAAATCAATACATGTTAATTTTACTAACAAAAAAATTAATAACCTACCCATCTTCATTAACTCGGTACAAATACTATATGCAAACGAGGCTAAGTATATAGGTATGACACTAGACGCGAAACTCAAGTGGAAAACGCACGTTAAAAAGAAACGCGATGAGCTGAAAAATAAATTTAGAGACATGTATTGGCTTCTTGGAAGATATTCCAAGTTAAGCATATATAACAAACTGCTATTATATAAGCAAGTGCTTAAACCTGTATGGACGTATGGTATACAACTTTGGGCTTGTACAAAGCGAAGCAATAGAGATATTTTACAATCTTTTCAAAACAAAGTGCTAAGAGTAATCGTAAACGCCCCGTGGTATATCAGGAGCAATGATATCCACAGAGACTTAGGTGTAGCTACCGTCGTTGACGAAATAACGAACTTTGCTCGCAACTGTAATAACGCCATAATCCAAATCTTGGACGAGACAAACCCTGTGCACCGACTGCAAAGAACGAAACCGTTCGATTTAGCGCAATAAGGGATAGCCGTATGTAATGACGGAATCAGCGGGTGCTTTCACTGGAAAACTACCTGCCAAACGCGAATATTATGCGAAATTCAAACTACTTGATAAGGGAACTTAGTTGTAGTCAATATAGAAGGGAGGTGTTGTTTAGTGAGTAAGAATCTCACACTACTATGAGTATCGGGCTCATAGTGTCTTTTGAAGATTTTTCACCTACCCACGAAAAAAAAAAAAAATACTGCACAACCTATACCTTTTTTGATGATGTTTCAAAGTCTACAACGACTTTTTCACTGCTCGATTTGCCTTCAAATTTGCTTCTTTGGCACATCTACGCACAGTGCTTGAATGAATGTTCAAATGGAGATCCTTTAGAATTATTGCGGAGGAGCTGAATGGTTCCCGCCGGAATCAATTTCACTATCGAAATTCACATTCGATGATTAGTTTTCCGTGAATGACCACCAGAATGTACCCTTTCTAGATGCAAATTATTTCGGTATTTTAAAATAAGCCTAGAAACTTTCGATTAGTGCTTCCACTGTTTATGCTCACTTTCAATAAGAATGAAAATATAGACGATATTTACAAAATAAAAACTATACAAAATATCGTAACCAAAATTGAACCTTTACGCAGGAGCACAAGATCGATCCCGCAGTGCAAACGTTGCCAAGGTTTTAACCATACGCAGGCTTACTGTCAAAAAGAACCGCGATGCATAAAATGCGCCGGTAAACATATTTCGGAAGAATGCAAGTTAGATAAGCATGCTCCAGCGACTTGCATAAACTGCAAAGGAAAGCCCCCAGCGAATTAGAGAGGCCGCGAAGTGGCCAAAGAGTTCCAAAAAGGCGTGATGCGGTTAAAAATACCTTGCGCCCGGATCAGAAACTAAATGACAAGCCTGAAGTTAATACGGTGAAAGCAACGAAAGTAAAAAAAAACTGTCAAAGAAAGGACAAAAGCTGGAAACGACAAAATCCCAAAGAAAAAACCACAATTTGTTGGCGGGCAAACGTATGCACGAGTCGTGTCACAAGAAAATAAACAAAGCGATATTGCTCCAGATCCAGTCTCACAAGTTTTTTCTATAATTCTCGCGAAACTTGACGAGCAGAGCAAAACAAATAAACTTATATTTGAAAAATTGAGCAATCTCGAGCAAAGAACTCGCAAAACAAGAACTCTAGTATGAATATGAAACAGTTACTTAAAATCTTGACATGGAATGCAAACGGACTATTAGAAAAGATTGACGAACTAGAAGTGTTCTTGCGGAAAGACAACATTAATATATGTTTGATTTCTGAAACGCACTTAAAAAATAAATCTCGTACAAAAATAAAAGGTTATTGTGCTTATCATGCTCACCATCCATCCGAAAGGGCTAGAGGCGGATCTTCCCTATTCATCAAAGACTGTATTGAGCACTCTATAAGTACAATTATTGAGAACGATGCGATGCAAGTAAGTGCAGTCCGTGTTAAAAAAAAAACACTCATACTACAATATCGCGTCCATTTATTGCCCTCCGCGATGCAAACTAGAAAAGAACGATTACATAAATCTTTTCAACTCACTTGGACCGAATTTTATTGTTGGTGGTGATTTTAATTCAAAACACACTTTTTGGGGTTCAAGATGCAACTCAACGAAAGGCAGACTACTCTACGAAGCCGGCATGCAATTTAATGTTGACTTCTTTTTGACAGGGAAACCAACATATTGGCCTTCCGACAGAGCAAAAACGCCTGATCTCGTAGACTTCTTCATCGCAAAAGGAGTACCTAAAAACTTTACAAACGTCGAGGAAAGTTTTGATCTCTCCTCAGATCACTCACCAGTCATTTTGTCAATAAGCGAGCGCCTATTGAAAAAAGAAGGGGCGCCTAGATTAACTAACAACAAAACTGACTGGGACGGCTTTAAGAAATATTGAAAGGAAAATATTGTTCTAAACGTGTCACTTAAAACACCGTACGAAATAGAAAACGAAGTCGACAGATTTATTGAAGTCATACAGAACGCAGCGTGGAACAACACTCCCTTTAGGAGGAAAGATGTCGTACACAGCGAAGTTAAATACGCACCGGAAATAAAAGAACTGATACGCCAAAAAAGGAGAGCACGCAAAAGATGGCAACAGTCCCGAGCTCCACAGCATAAAACTATTTTAAACCATCTATGTAATGAACTTAAGAACGTAATAAGAGATTACAAAAATCGCGAGGTTTCTACATTTCTTGAAGGATTGACTGCCGAACAAAATTCGAACTATTCACTCTGGAAAGCCATGAAAGGTATTAAAAAACCCCAAATCCAATCGTCACCAATAAGAACAAACAATGGCGAATGGGCAAAAGGTGACAAAGAAAAGGCGGATTTATTCGCGCAGCACCTAGAAGAAACGTTTAAGCCATTTGACCGACAGCCTCTTATAGAAGACCTTAGTAGTACGAGTACAACACCTGACAACTTTAAAATAAAGAGTGTGTCGCTGGTTGAACTTTGCCAGGCAATACAAAATCTTAAAAATAACAAGGCTCCTGGATATGATTTAATAATCGGACAGATCCTCAAGGAATTGCCAAAAAAAGCCTTGCTGAAGCTTCTGCATATTATAAATGTCGCGCTAAGACTATTATACGTTCCAAGACTATGGAAAGTCGCCGAGGTTATAATGGTTCCGAAACCGGAAAAGTCTCCAAACGACAAGAAATCGTACAGACCGATATCACTTCTTCCGATAATATCTAAAGTATTTGAAAAGCTTTTGTTAAAACGCTTGCAACTGGTCATTGAGGAAAGACGACTGATTCCAGACCATCAATTCGGCTTCAGAACCAAGCATTCGACAATTGACCAGGTTTATAGAATAAACAACGAAATAGAGAAAACCCTCGAAGAGAGTAAGATATGTTCTAGCCCCTTCCTTGACGTGTCTCAAGCATTCGACAAGGTATGGCATGAGGGTTTGAATTTTAAGCTGAGACGGGTTCTTCCGAAAGAATTATACAAGATTTTAGAATCCTACCTTGCTAACAGACTTTTCCGTGTAAAACACGGAGCTGAATACTCTGAATTTAAGGACATCGCTGCCGGAGTACCGCAAGGAAGTGTTCTTGGTCCGGTTTTGTTCTTACTCTACACTCGAGATTTACCGCAAGAAGAAGGTACTGTAGTAGCCACGTTCGCGGACGATACGGCTATACTTGCAATAGATAAATCAATCGAGTCATCTACTATAAAGCTCCAACGAGCTTTGGACAAAATTTGCGAGTGGACAAAGATTTGGCGCATTGGTCTGAACGAAACCAAATCAATACATGTTAATTTTACTAACAAAAAAATTAATAACCTACCCATCTTCATTAACTCGGTACAAATACTATATGCAAACGAGGCTAAGTATATAGGTATGACACTAGACGCGAAACTCAAGTGGAAAACGCACGTTAAAAAGAAACGCGATGAGCTGAAAAATAAATTTAGAGACATGTATTGGCTTCTTGGAAGATATTCCAAGTTAAGCATATATAACAAACTGCTATTATATAAGCAAGTGCTTAAACCTGTATGGACGTATGGTATACAACTTTGGGCTTGTACAAAGCGAAGCAATAGAGATATTTTACAATCTTTTCAAAACAAAGTGCTAAGAGTAATCGTAAACGCCCCGTGGTATATCAGGAGCAATGATATCCACAGAGACTTAGGTGTAGCTACCGTCGTTGACGAAATAACGAACTTTGCTCGCAACTGTAATAACGCCATAATCCAAATCTTGGACGAGACAAACCCTGTGCACCGACTGCAAAGAACGAAACCGTTCGATTTAGCGCAATAAGGGATAGCCGTATGTAATGACGGAATCAGCGGGTGCTTTCACTGGAAAACTACCTGCCAAACGCGAATATTATGCGAAATTCAAACTACTTGATAAGGGAACTTAGTTGTAGTCAATATAGAAGGGAGGTGTTGTTTAGTGAGTAAGAATCTCACACTACTATGAGTATCGGGCTCATAGTGTCTTTTGAAGATTTTTCACCTACCCACGAAAAAAAAAAAAAATACTGCACAACCTATACCTTTTTTGATGATGTTTCAAAGTCTACAACGACTTTTTCACTGCTCGATTTGCCTTCAAATTTGCTTCTTTGGCACATCTACGCACAGTGCTTGAATGAATGTTCAAATGGAGATCCTTTAGAATTATTGCGGAGGAGCTGAATGGTTCCCGCCGGAATCAATTTCACTATCGAAATTCACATTCGATGATTAGTTTTCCGTGAATGACCACCAGAATGTACCCTTTCTAGATGCAAATTATTTCGGTATTTTAAAATAAGCCTAGAAACTTTCGATTAGTGCTTCCACTGTTTATGCTCACTTTCAATAAGAATGAAAATATAGACGATATTTACAAAATAAAAACTATACAAAATATCGTAACCAAAATTGAACCTTTACGCAGGAGCACAAGATCGATCCCGCAGTGCAAACGTTGCCAAGGTTTTAACCATACGCAGGCTTACTGTCAAAAAGAACCGCGATGCATAAAATGCGCCGGTAAACATATTTCGGAAGAATGCAAGTTAGATAAGCATGCTCCAGCGACTTGCATAAACTGCAAAGGAAAGCCCCCAGCGAATTAGAGAGGCCGCGAAGTGGCCAAAGAGTTCCAAAAAGGCGTGATGCGGTTAAAAATACCTTGCGCCCGGATCAGAAACTAAATGACAAGCCTGAAGTTAATACGGTGAAAGCAACGAAAGTAAAAAAAAACTGTCAAAGAAAGGACAAAAGCTGGAAACGACAAAATCCCAAAGAAAAAACCACAATTTGTTGGCGGGCAAACGTATGCACGAGTCGTGTCACAAGAAAATAAACAAAGCGATATTGCTCCAGATCCAGTCTCACAAGTTTTTTCTATAATTCTCGCGAAACTTGACGAGCAGAGCAAAACAAATAAACTTATATTTGAAAAATTGAGCAATCTCGAGCAAAGAACTCGCAAAACAAGAACTCTAGTATGAATATGAAACAGTTACTTAAAATCTTGACATGGAATGCAAACGGACTATTAGAAAAGATTGACGAACTAGAAGTGTTCTTGCGGAAAGACAACATTAATATATGTTTGATTTCTGAAACGCACTTAAAAAATAAATCTCGTACAAAAATAAAAGGTTATTGTGCTTATCATGCTCACCATCCATCCGAAAGGGCTAGAGGCGGATCTTCCCTATTCATCAAAGACTGTATTGAGCACTCTATAAGTACAATTATTGAGAACGATGCGATGCAAGTAAGTGCAGTCCGTGTTAAAAAAAAAACACTCATACTACAATATCGCGTCCATTTATTGCCCTCCGCGATGCAAACTAGAAAAGAACGATTACATAAATCTTTTCAACTCACTTGGACCGAATTTTATTGTTGGTGGTGATTTTAATTCAAAACACACTTTTTGGGGTTCAAGATGCAACTCAACGAAAGGCAGACTACTCTACGAAGCCGGCATGCAATTTAATGTTGACTTCTTTTTGACAGGGAAACCAACATATTGGCCTTCCGACAGAGCAAAAACGCCTGATCTCGTAGACTTCTTCATCGCAAAAGGAGTACCTAAAAACTTTACAAACGTCGAGGAAAGTTTTGATCTCTCCTCAGATCACTCACCAGTCATTTTGTCAATAAGCGAGCGCCTATTGAAAAAAGAAGGGGCGCCTAGATTAACTAACAACAAAACTGACTGGGACGGCTTTAAGAAATATTGAAAGGAAAATATTGTTCTAAACGTGTCACTTAAAACACCGTACGAAATAGAAAACGAAGTCGACAGATTTATTGAAGTCATACAGAACGCAGCGTGGAACAACACTCCCTTTAGGAGGAAAGATGTCGTACACAGCGAAGTTAAATACGCACCGGAAATAAAAGAACTGATACGCCAAAAAAGGAGAGCACGCAAAAGATGGCAACAGTCCCGAGCTCCACAGCATAAAACTATTTTAAACCATCTATGTAATGAACTTAAGAACGTAATAAGAGATTACAAAAATCGCGAGGTTTCTACATTTCTTGAAGGATTGACTGCCGAACAAAATTCGAACTATTCACTCTGGAAAGCCATGAAAGGTATTAAAAAACCCCAAATCCAATCGTCACCAATAAGAACAAACAATGGCGAATGGGCAAAAGGTGACAAAGAAAAGGCGGATTTATTCGCGCAGCACCTAGAAGAAACGTTTAAGCCATTTGACCGACAGCCTCTTATAGAAGACCTTAGTAGTACGAGTACAACACCTGACAACTTTAAAATAAAGAGTGTGTCGCTGGTTGAACTTTGCCAGGCAATACAAAATCTTAAAAATAACAAGGCTCCTGGATATGATTTAATAATCGGACAGATCCTCAAGGAATTGCCAAAAAAAGCCTTGCTGAAGCTTCTGCATATTATAAATGTCGCGCTAAGACTATTATACGTTCCAAGACTATGGAAAGTCGCCGAGGTTATAATGGTTCCGAAACCGGAAAAGTCTCCAAACGACAAGAAATCGTACAGACCGATATCACTTCTTCCGATAATATCTAAAGTATTTGAAAAGCTTTTGTTAAAACGCTTGCAACTGGTCATTGAGGAAAGACGACTGATTCCAGACCATCAATTCGGCTTCAGAACCAAGCATTCGACAATTGACCAGGTTTATAGAATAAACAACGAAATAGAGAAAACCCTCGAAGAGAGTAAGATATGTTCTAGCCCCTTCCTTGACGTGTCTCAAGCAAACAAACTGCTATTATATAAGCAAGTGCTTAAACCTGTATGGACGTATGGTATACAACTTTGGGCTTGTACAAAGCGAAGCAATAGAGATATTTTACAATCTTTTCAAAACAAAGTGCTAAGAGTAATCGTAAACGCCCCGTGGTATATCAGGAGCAATGATATCCACAGAGACTTAGGTGTAGCTACCGTCGTTGACGAAATAACGAACTTTGCTCGCAACTGTAATAACGCCATAATCCAAATCTTGGACGAGACAAACCCTGTGCACCGACTGCAAAGAACGAAACCGTTCGATTTAGCGCAATAAGGGATAGCCGTATGTAATGACGGAATCAGCGGGTGCTTTCACTGGAAAACTACCTGCCAAACGCGAATATTATGCGAAATTCAAACTACTTGATAAGGGAACTTAGTTGTAGTCAATATAGAAGGGAGGTGTTGTTTAGTGAGTAAGAATCTCACACTACTATGAGTATCGGGCTCATAGTGTCTTTTGAAGATTTTTCACCTACCCACGAAAAAAAAAAAAATACTGCACAACCTATACCTTTTTTGATGATGTTTCAAAGTCTACAACGACTTTTTCACTGCTCGATTTGCCTTCAAATTTGCTTCTTTGGCACATCTACGCACAGTGCTTGAATGAATGTTCAAATGGAGATCCTTTAGAATTATTGCGGAGGAGCTGAATGGTTCCCGCCGGAATCAATTTCACTATCGAAATTCACATTCGATGATTAGTTTTCCGTGAATGACCACCAGAATGTACCCTTTCTAGATGCAAATTATTTCGGTATTTTAAAATAAGCCTAGAAACTTTCGATTAGTGCTTCCACTGTTTATGCTCACTTTCAATAAGAATGAAAATATAGACGATATTTACAAAATAAAAACTATACAAAATATCGTAACCAAAATTGAACCTTTACGCAGGAGCACAAGATCGATCCCGCAGTGCAAACGTTGCCAAGGTTTTAACCATACGCAGGCTTACTGTCAAAAAGAACCGCGATGCATAAAATGCGCCGGTAAACATATTTCGGAAGAATGCAAGTTAGATAAGCATGCTCCAGCGACTTGCATAAACTGCAAAGGAAAGCCCCCAGCGAATTAGAGAGGCCGCGAAGTGGCCAAAGAGTTCCAAAAAGGCGTGATGCGGTTAAAAATACCTTGCGCCCGGATCAGAAACTAAATGACAAGCCTGAAGTTAATACGGTGAAAGCAACGAAAGTAAAAAAAAACTGTCAAAGAAAGGACAAAAGCTGGAAACGACAAAATCCCAAAGAAAAAACCACAATTTGTTGGCGGGCAAACGTATGCACGAGTCGTGTCACAAGAAAATAAACAAAGCGATATTGCTCCAGATCCAGTCTCACAAGTTTTTTCTATAATTCTCGCGAAACTTGACGAGCAGAGCAAAACAAATAAACTTATATTTGAAAAATTGAGCAATCTCGAGCAAAGAACTCGCAAAACAAGAACTCTAGTATGAATATGAAACAGTTACTTAAAATCTTGACATGGAATGCAAACGGACTATTAGAAAAGATTGACGAACTAGAAGTGTTCTTGCGGAAAGACAACATTGATATATGTTTGATTTCTGAAACGCACTTAAAAAATAAATCTCGTACAAAAATAAAAGGTTATTGTGCTTATCATGCTCACCATCCATCCGAAAGGGCTAGAGGCGGATCTTCCCTATTCATCAAAGACTGTATTGAGCACTCTATAAGTACAATTATTGAGAACGATGCGATGCAAGTAAGTGCAGTCCGTGTTAAAAAAAAAACACTCATACTACAATATCGCGTCCATTTATTGCCCTCCGCGATGCAAACTAGAAAAGAACGATTACATAAATCTTTTCAACTCACTTGGACCGAATTTTATTGTTGGTGGTGATTTTAATTCAAAACACACTTTTTGGGGTTCAAGATGCAACTCAACGAAAGGCAGACTACTCTACGAAGCCGGCATGCAATTTAATGTTGACTTCTTTTTGACAGGGAAACCAACATATTGGCCTTCCGACAGAGCAAAAACGCCTGATCTCGTAGACTTCTTCATCGCAAAAGGAGTACCTAAAAACTTTACAAACGTCGAGGAAAGTTTTGATCTCTCCTCAGATCACTCACCAGTCATTTTGTCAATAAGCGAGCGCCTATTGAAAAAAGAAGGGGCGCCTAGATTAACTAACAACAAAACTGACTGGGACGGCTTTAAGAAATATTGAAAGGAAAATATTGTTCTAAACGTGTCACTTAAAACACCGTACGAAATAGAAAACGAAGTCGACAGATTTATTGAAGTCATACAGAACGCAGCGTGGAACAACACTCCCTTTAGGAGGAAAGATGTCGTACACAGCGAAGTTAAATACGCACCGGAAATAAAAGAACTGATACGTCAAAAAAGGAGAGCACGCAAAAGAAGGCAACAGTCCCGAGCTCCACAGCATAAAACTATTTTAAACCATCTATGTAATGAACTTAAGAACGTAATAAGAGATTACAAAAATCGCGAGGTTTCTACATTTCTTGAAGGATTGACTGCCGAACAAAATTCGAACTATTCACTCTGGAAAGCCATGAAAGGTATTAAAAAACCCCAAATCCAATCGTCACCAATAAGAACAAACAATGGCGAATGGGCAAAAGGTGACAAAGAAAAGGCGGATTTATTCGCGCAGCACCTAGAAGAAACGTTTAAGCCATTTGACCGACAGCCTCTTATAGAAGACCTTAGTAGTACGAGTACAACACCTGACAACTTTAAAATAAAGAGTGTGTCGCTGGTTGAACTTTGCCATTCAATACAAAATCTTAAAAATAACAAGGCTCCTGGATATGATTTAATAATCGGACAGATCCTCAAGGAATTGCCAAAAAAAGCCTTGCTGAAGCTTCTGCATATTATAAATGTCGCGCTAAGACTATTATACGTTCCAAGACTATGGAAAGTCGCCGAGGTTATAATGGTTCCGAAACCGGAAAAGTCTCCAAACGACAAGAAATCGTACAGACCGATATCACTTCTTCCGATAATATCTAAAGTATTTGAAAAGCTTTTGTTAAAACGCTTGCAACTGGTCATTGAGGAAAGACGACTGATTCCAGACCATCAATTCGGCTTCAGAACCAAGCATTCGACAATTGACCAGGTTTATAGAATAAACAACGAAATAGAGAAAACCCTCGAAGAGAGTAAGATATGTTCTAGCCCCTTCCTTGACGTGTCTCAAGCATTCGACAAGGTATGGCATGAGGGTTTGAATTTTAAGCTGAGACGGGTTCTTCCGAAAGAATTATACAAGATTTTAGAATCCTACCTTGCTAACAGACTTTTCCGTGTAAAACACGGAGCTGAATACTCTGAATTTAAGGACATCGCTGCCGGAGTACCGCAAGGAAGTGTTCTTGGTCCGGTTTTGTTCTTACTCTACACTCGAGATTTACCGCAAGAAGAAGGTACTGTAGTAGCCACGTTCGCGGACGATACGGCTATACTTGCAATAGATAAATCAATCGAGTCGTCTACTATAAAGCTCCAACGAGCTTTGGACAAAATTTGCGAGTGGACTAAGATTTGGCGCATTGGTCTGAACGAAACCAAATCAATACATGTTAATTTTACTAACAAAAAAATTAATAACCTACCCATCTTCATTAACTCGGTACAAATACCACTGCTGCCAAACGCGAATATTATGCGAAATTCAAACTACTTGATAAGGGAACTTAGTTGTAGTCAATATAGAAGGGAGGTGTTGTTTAGTGAGTAAGAATCTCACACTACTATGAGTATCGGGCTCATAGTGTCTTTTGAAGATTTTTCACCTACCCACGAAAAAAAAAAAAAAATACTGCGCAACCTATACCTTTTTTGATGATGTTTCAAAGTCTACAACGACTTCTTCACTGCTCGATTTGCCTTCAAATTTGCTTCTTTGGCACATCTACGCACAGTGCTTGAATGAAAGTTCAAATGGAGATCCTTTAGAATTATTGCGGAGGAGCTGAATGGTTCCCGCCGGAATCAATTTCACTATCGAAATTCACATTCGATGATTAGTTTTCCGTGAATGACCACCAGAATGTACCCTTTCTAGATGCAAATTATTTCGGTATTTTAAAATAAGCCTAGAAACTTTCGATTAGTGCTTTCACTGTTTATGCTCACTTTCAATAAGAATGAAAATATAGACGATATTTACAAAATAAAAACTATACAAAATATCGTAACCAAAATTGAACCTTTACGCAGGAGCACAAGATCGATCCCGCAGTGCAAACGTTGCCAAGGTTTTAACCATACGCAGGCTTACTGTCAAAAAGAACCGCGATGCATAAAATGCGCCGGTAAACATATTTCGGAAGAATGCAAGTTAGATAAGCATGCTCCAGCGACTTGCATAAACTGCAAAGGAAAGCCCCCAGCGAATTAGAGAGGCCGCGAAGTGGCCAAAGAGTTCCAAAAAGGCGTGATGCGGTTAAAAATACCTTGCGCCCGGATCAGAAACTAAATGACAAGCCTGAAGTTAATACGGTGAAAGCAACGAAAGTAAAAAAAAACTGTCAAAGAAAGGACAAAAGCTGGAAACGACAAAATCCCAAAGAAAAAACCACAATTTGTTGGCGGGCAAACGTATGCACGAGTCGTGTCACAAGAAAATAAACAAAGCGATATTGCTCCAGATCCAGTCTCACAAGTTTTTTCTATAATTCTCGCGAAACTTGACGAGCAGAGCAAAACAAATAAACTTATATTTGAAAAATTGAGCAATCTCGAGCAAAGAACTCGCAAAACAAGAACTCTAGTATGAATATGAAACAGTTACTTAAAATCTTGACATGGAATGCAAACGGACTATTAGAAAAGATTGACGAACTAGAAGTGTTCTTGCGGAAAGACAACATTGATATATGTTTGATTTCTGAAACGCACTTAAAAAATAAATCTCGTACAAAAATAAAAGGTTATTGTGCTTATCATGCTCACCATCCATCCGAAAGGGCTAGAGGCGGATCTTCCCTATTCATCAAAGACTGTATTGAGCACTCTATAAGTACAATTATTGAGAACGATGCGATGCAAGTAAGTGCAGTCCGTGTTAAAAAAAAACACTCATACTACAATATCGCGTCCACTTATTGCCCTCCGCGATGCAAACTAGAAAAGAACGATTACATAAATCTTTTCAACTCACTTGGACCGAATTTTATTGTTGGTGGTGATTTTAATTCAAAACACACTTTTTGGGGTTCAAGATGCAACTCAACGAAAGGCAGACTACTCTACGAAGCCGGCATGCAATTTAATGTTGACTTCTTTTTGACAGGGAAACCAACATATTGGCCTTCCGACAGAGCAAAAACGCCTGATCTCGTAGACTTCTTCATCGCAAAAGGAGTACCTAAAAACTTTACAAACGTCGAGGAAAGTTTTGATCTCTCCTCAGATCACTCACCAGTCATTTTGTCAATAAGCGAGCGCCTATTGAAAAAAGAAGGGGCGCCTAGATTAACTAACAACAAAACTGACTGGGACGGCTTTAAGAAATATTGAAAGGAAAATATTGTTCTGAACGTGTCACTTAAAACACCGTACGAAATAGAAAACGAAGTCGACAGATTTATTGAAGTCATACAGAACGCAGCGTGGAACAACACTCCCTTTAGGAGGAAAGATGTCGTACACAGCGAAGTTAAATACGCACCGGAAATAAAAGAACTGATACGCCAAAAAAGGAGAGCACGCAAAAGATGGCAACAGTCCCGAGCTCCACAGCATAAAACTATTTTAAACCATCTATGTAATGAACTTAAGAACGTAATAAGAGATTACAAAAATCGCGAGGTTTCTACATTTCTTGAAGGATTGACTGCCGAACAAAATTCGAACTATTCACTCTGGAAAGCCATGAAAGGTATTAAAAAACACCAAATCCAATCGTCACCAATAAGAACAAACAATGGCGAATGGGCAAAAGGTGACAAAGAAAAGGCGGATTTATTCGCGCAGCACCTAGAAGAAACGTTTAAGCCATTTGACCGACAGCCTCTTATAGAAGACCTTAGTAGTACGAGTACAACACCTGACAACTTTAAAATAAAGAGTGTGTCGCTGGTTGAACTTTGCCAGGCAATACAAAATCTTAAAAATAACAAGGCTCCTGGATATGATTTAATAATCGGACAGATCCTCAAGGAATTGCCAAAAAAAGCCTTGCTGAAGCTTCTGCATATTATAAATGTCGCGCTAAGACTATTATACGTTCCAAGACTATGGAAAGTCGCCGAGGTTATAATGGTTCCGAAACCGGAAAAGTCTCCAAACGACAAGAAATCGTACAGACCGATATCACTTCTTCCGATAATATCTAAAGTATTTGAAAAGCTTTTGTTAAAACGCTTGCAACTGGTCATTGAGGAAAGACGACTGATTCCAGACCATCAATTCGGCTTCAGAACCAAGCATTCGACAATTGACCAGGTTTATAGAATAAACAACGAAATAGAGAAAACCCTCGAAGAGAGTAAGATATGTTCTAGCTCCTTCCTTGACGTGTCTCAAGCATTCGACAAGGTATGGCATGAGGGTTTGAATTTTAAGCTGAGACGGGTTCTTCCGAAAGAATTATACAAGATTTTAGAATCCTACCTTGCTAACAGACTTTTCCGTGTAAAACACGGAGCTGAATACTCTGAATTTAAGGACATCGCTGCCGGAGTACCGCAAGGAAGTGTTCTTGGTCCGGTTTTGTTCTTACTCTACACTCGAGATTTACCGCAAGAAGAAGGTACTGTAGTAGCCACGTTCGCGGACGATACGGCTATACTTGCAATAGATAAATCAATCGAGTCATCTACTATAAAGCTCCAACGAGCTTTGGACAAAATTTGCGAGTGGACAAAGATTTGGCGCATTGGTCTGAACGAAACCAAATCAATACATGTTAATTTTACTAACAAAAAAATTAATAACCTACCCATCTTCATTAACTCGGTACAAATACTATATGCAAACGAGGCTAAGTATATAGGTATGACACTAGACGCGAAACTCAAGTGGAAAACGCACGTTAAAAAGAAACGCGATGAGCTGAAAAATAAATTTAGAGACATGTATTGGCTTCTTGGAAGATATTCCAAGTTAAGCATATATAACAAACTGCTATTATATAAGCAAGTGCTTAAACCTGTATGGACGTATGGTATACAACTTTGGGCTTGTACAAAGCGAAGCAATAGAGATATTTTACAATCTTTTCAAAACAAAGTGCTAAGAGTAATCGTAAACGCCCCGTGGTATATCAGGAGCAATGATATCCACAGAGACTTAGGTGTAGCTACCGTCGTTGACGAAATAACGAACTTTGCTCGCAACTGTAATAACGCCATAATCCAAATCTTGGACGAGACAAACCCTGTGCACCGACTGCAAAGAACGAAACCGTTCGATTTAGCGCAATAAGGGATAGCCGTATGTAATGACGGAATCAGCGGGTGCTTTCACTGGAAAACTACCTGCCAAACGCGAATATTATGCGAAATTCAAACTACTTGATAAGGGAACTTAGTTGTAGTCAATATAGAAGGGAGGTGTTGTTTAGTGAGTAAGAATCTCACACTACTATGAGTATCGGGCTCATAGTGTCTTTTGAAGATTTTTCACCTACCCACGAAAAAAAAAAAAAATACTGCACAACCTATACCTTTTTTGATGATGTTTCAAAGTCTACAACGACTTTTTCACTGCTCGATTTGCCTTCAAATTTGCTTCTTTGGCACATCTACGCACAGTGCTTGAATGAATGTTCAAATGGAGATCCTTTAGAATTATTGCGGAGGAGCTGAATGGTTCCCGCCGGAATCAATTTCACTATCGAAATTCACATTCGATGATTAGTTTTCCGTGAATGACCACCAGAATGTACCCTTTCTAGATGCAAATTATTTCGGTATTTTAAAATAAGCCTAGAAACTTTCGATTAGTGCTTCCACTGTTTATGCTCACTTTCAATAAGAATGAAAATATAGACGATATTTACAAAATAAAAACTATACAAAATATCGTAACCAAAATTGAACCTTTACGCAGGAGCACAAGATCGATCCCGCAGTGCAAACGTTGCCAAGGTTTTAACCATACGCAGGCTTACTGTCAAAAAGAACCGCGATGCATAAAATGCGCCGGTAAACATATTTCGGAAGAATGCAAGTTAGATAAGCATGCTCCAGCGACTTGCATAAACTGCAAAGGAAAGCCCCCAGCGAATTAGAGAGGCCGCGAAGTGGCCAAAGAGTTCCAAAAAGGCGTGATGCGGTTAAAAATACCTTGCGCCCGGATCAGAAACTAAATGACAAGCCTGAAGTTAATACGGTGAAAGCAACGAAAGTAAAAAAAAACTGTCAAAGAAAGGACAAAAGCTGGAAACGACAAAATCCCAAAGAAAAAACCACAATTTGTTGGCGGGCAAACGTATGCACGAGTCGTGTCACAAGAAAATAAACAAAGCGATATTGCTCCAGATCCAGTCTCACAAGTTTTTTCTATAATTCTCGCGAAACTTGACGAGCAGAGCAAAACAAATAAACTTATATTTGAAAAATTGAGCAATCTCGAGCAAAGAACTCGCAAAACAAGAACTCTAGTATGAATATGAAACAGTTACTTAAAATCTTGACATGGAATGCAAACGGACTATTAGAAAAGATTGACGAACTAGAAGTGTTCTTGCGGAAAGACAACATTAATATATGTTTGATTTCTGAAACGCACTTAAAAAATAAATCTCGTACAAAAATAAAAGGTTATTGTGCTTATCATGCTCACCATCCATCCGAAAGGGCTAGAGGCGGATCTTCCCTATTCATCAAAGACTGTATTGAGCACTCTATAAGTACAATTATTGAGAACGATGCGATGCAAGTAAGTGCAGTCCGTGTTAAAAAAAAAACACTCATACTACAATATCGCGTCCATTTATTGCCCTCCGCGATGCAAACTAGAAAAGAACGATTACATAAATCTTTTCAACTCACTTGGACCGAATTTTATTGTTGGTGGTGATTTTAATTCAAAACACACTTTTTGGGGTTCAAGATGCAACTCAACGAAAGGCAGACTACTCTACGAAGCCGGCATGCAATTTAATGTTGACTTCTTTTTGACAGGGAAACCAACATATTGGCCTTCCGACAGAGCAAAAACGCCTGATCTCGTAGACTTCTTCATCGCAAAAGGAGTACCTAAAAACTTTACAAACGTCGAGGAAAGTTTTGATCTCTCCTCAGATCACTCACCAGTCATTTTGTCAATAAGCGAGCGCCTATTGAAAAAAGAAGGGGCGCCTAGATTAACTAACAACAAAACTGACTGGGACGGCTTTAAGAAATATTGAAAGGAAAATATTGTTCTAAACGTGTCACTTAAAACACCGTACGAAATAGAAAACGAAGTCGACAGATTTATTGAAGTCATACAGAACGCAGCGTGGAACAACACTCCCTTTAGGAGGAAAGATGTCGTACACAGCGAAGTTAAATACGCACCGGAAATAAAAGAACTGATACGCCAAAAAAGGAGAGCACGCAAAAGATGGCAACAGTCCCGAGCTCCACAGCATAAAACTATTTTAAACCATCTATGTAATGAACTTAAGAACGTAATAAGAGATTACAAAAATCGCGAGGTTTCTACATTTCTTGAAGGATTGACTGCCGAACAAAATTCGAACTATTCACTCTGGAAAGCCATGAAAGGTATTAAAAAACCCCAAATCCAATCGTCACCAATAAGAACAAACAATGGCGAATGGGCAAAAGGTGACAAAGAAAAGGCGGATTTATTCGCGCAGCACCTAGAAGAAACGTTTAAGCCATTTGACCGACAGCCTCTTATAGAAGACCTTAGTAGTACGAGTACAACACCTGACAACTTTAAAATAAAGAGTGTGTCGCTGGTTGAACTTTGCCAGGCAATACAAAATCTTAAAAATAACAAGGCTCCTGGATATGATTTAATAATCGGACAGATCCTCAAGGAATTGCCAAAAAAAGCCTTGCTGAAGCTTCTGCATATTATAAATGTCGCGCTAAGACTATTATACGTTCCAAGACTATGGAAAGTCGCCGAGGTTATAATGGTTCCGAAACCGGAAAAGTCTCCAAACGACAAGAAATCGTACAGACCGATATCACTTCTTCCGATAATATCTAAAGTATTTGAAAAGCTTTTGTTAAAACGCTTGCAACTGGTCATTGAGGAAAGACGACTGATTCCAGACCATCAATTCGGCTTCAGAACCAAGCATTCGACAATTGACCAGGTTTATAGAATAAACAACGAAATAGAGAAAACCCTCGAAGAGAGTAAGATATGTTCTAGCCCCTTCCTTGACGTGTCTCAAGCAAACAAACTGCTATTATATAAGCAAGTGCTTAAACCTGTATGGACGTATGGTATACAACTTTGGGCTTGTACAAAGCGAAGCAATAGAGATATTTTACAATCTTTTCAAAACAAAGTGCTAAGAGTAATCGTAAACGCCCCGTGGTATATCAGGAGCAATGATATCCACAGAGACTTAGGTGTAGCTACCGTCGTTGACGAAATAACGAACTTTGCTCGCAACTGTAATAACGCCATAATCCAAATCTTGGACGAGACGACTGCAAAGAACGAAACCGTTCGATTTAGCGCAATAAGGGATAGCCGTATGTAATGACGGAATCAGCGGGTGCTTTCACTGGAAAACTACCTGCCAAACGCGAATATTATGCGAAATTCAAACTACTTGATAAGGGAACTTAGTTGTAGTCAATATAGAAGGGAGGTGTTGTTTAGTGAGTAAGAATCTCACACTACTATGAGTATCGGGCTCATAGTGTCTTTTGAAGATTTTTCACCTACCCACGAAAAAAAAAAAAAAATACTGCACAACCTATACCTTTTTTGATGATGTTTCAAAGTCTACAACGACTTCTTCACTGCTCGATTTGCCTTCAAATTTGCTTCTTTGGCACATCTACGCACAGTGCTTGAATGAATGTTCAAATGGAGATCCTTTAGAATTATTGCGGAGGAGCTGAATGGTTCCCGCCGGAATCAATTTCACTATCGAAATTCACATTCGATGATTAGTTTTCCGTGAATGACCACCAGAATGTACCCTTTCTAGATGCAAATTATTTCGGTATTTTAAAATAAGCCTAGAAACTTTCGATTAGTGCTTCCACTGTTTATGCTCACTTTCAATAAGAATGAAAATATAGACGATATTTACAAAATAAAAACTATACAAAATATCGTAACCAAAATTGAACCTTTACGCAGGAGCACAAGATCGATCCCGCAGTGCAAACGTTGCCAAGGTTTTAACCATACGCAGGCTTACTGTCAAAAAGAACCGCGATGCATAAAATGCGCCGGTAAACATATTTCGGAAGAATGCAAGTTAGATAAGCATGCTCCAGCGACTTGCATAAACTGCAAAGGAAAGCCCCCAGCGAATTAGAGAGGCCGCGAAGTGGCCAAAGAGTTCCAAAAAGGTGTGATGCGGTTAAAAATACCTTGCGCCCGGATCAGAAACTAAATGACAAGCCTGAAGTTAATACGGTGAAAGCAACGAAAGTAAAAAAAAACTGTCAAAGAAAGGACAAAAGCTGGAAACGACAAAATCCCAAAGAAAAAACCACAATTTGTTGGCGGGCAAACGTATGCACGAGTCGTGTCACAAGAAAATAAACAAAGCGATATTGCTCCAGATCCAGTCTCACAAGTTTTTTCTATAATTCTCGCGAAACTTGACAAGCAGAGCAAAACAAATAAACTTATATTTGAAAAATTGAGCAATCTCGAGCAAAGAACTCGCAAAACAAGAACTCTAGTATGAATATGAAACAGTTACTTAAAATCTTGACATGGAATGCAAACGGACTATTAGAAAAGATTGACGAACTAGAAGTGTTCTTGCGGAAAGACAACATTGATATATGTTTGATTTCTGAAACGCACTTAAAAAATAAATCTCGTACAAAAATAAAAGGTTATTGTGCTTATCATGCTCACCATCCATCCGAAAGGGCTAGAGGCGGATCTTCCCTATTCATCAAAGACTGTATTGAGCACTCTATAAGTACAATTATTGAGAACGATGCGATGCAAGTAAGTGCAGTCCGTGTTAAAAAAAAACACTCATACTACAATATCGCGTCCATTTATTGCCCTCCGCGATGCAAACTAGAAAAGAACGATTACATAAATCTTTTCAACTCACTTGGACCGAATTTTATTGTTGGTGGTGATTTTAATTCAAAACACACTTTTTGGGGTTCAAGATGCAACTCAACGAAAGGCAGACTACTCTACGAAGCCGGCATGCAATTTAATGTTGACTTCTTTTTGACAGGGAAACCAACATATTGGCCTTCCGACAGAGCAAAAACGCCTGATCTCGTAGACTTCTTCATCGCAAAAGGAGTACCTAAAAACTTTACAAACGTCGAGGAAAGTTTTGATCTCTCCTCAGATCACTCACCAGTCATTTTGTCAATAAGCGAGCGCCTATTGAAAAAAGAAGGGGCGCCTAGATTAACTAACAACAAAACTGACTGGGACGGCTTTAAGAAATATTGAAAGGAAAATATTGTTCTAAACGTGTCACTTAAAACACCGTACGAAATAGAAAACGAAGTCGACAGATTTATTGAAGTCATACAGAACGCAGCGTGGCAGACTACTCTACGAAGCCGGCATGCAATTTAATGTTGACTTCTTTTTGACAGGGAAACCAACATATTGGCCTTCCGACAGAGCAAAAACGCCTGATCTCGTAGACTTCTTCATCGCAAAAGGAGTACCTAAAAACTTTACAAACGTCGAGGAAAGTTTTGATCTCTCCTCAGATCACTCACCAGTCATTTTGTCAATAAGCGAGCGCCTATTGAAAAAAGAAGTGGCGCCTAGATTAACTAACAACAAAACTGACTGGGACGGCTTTAAGAAATATTGAAAGGAAAATATTGTTCTGAACGTGTCACTTAAAACACCGTACGAAATAGAAAACGAAGTCGACAGATTTATTGAAGTCATACAGAACGCAGCGTGGAACAACACTCCCTTTAGGAGGAAAGATGTCGTACACAGCGAAGTTAAATACGCACCGGAAATAAAAGAACTGATACGCCAAAAAAGGAGAGCACGCAAAAGATGGCAACAGTCCCGAGCTCCACAGCATAAAACTATTTTAAACCATCTATGTAATGAACTTAAGAACGTAATAAGAGATTACAAAAATCGCGAGGTTTCTACATTTCTTGAAGGATTGACTGCCGAACAAAATTCGAACTATTCACTCTGGAAAGCCATGAAAGGTATTAAAAAACCCCAAATCCAATCGTCACCAATAAGAACAAACAATGGCGAATGGGCAAAAGGTGACAAAGAAAAGGCGGATTTATTCGCGCAGCACCTAGAAGAAACGTTTAAGCCATTTGACCGACAGCCTCTTATAGAAGACCTTAGTAGTACGAGTACAACACCTGACAACTTTAAAATAAAGAGTGTGTCGCTGGTTGAACTTTGCCAGGCAATACAAAATCTTAAAAATAACAAGGCTCCTGGATATGATTTAATAATCGGACAGATCCTCAAGGAATTGCCAAAAAAAGCCTTGCTGAAGCTTCTGCATATTATAAATGTCGCGCTAAGACTATTATACGTTCCAAGACTATGGAAAGTCGCCGAGGTTATAATGGTTCCGAAACCGGAAAAGTCTCCAAACGACAAGAAATCGTACAGACCGATATCACTTCTTCCGATAATATCTAAAGTATTTGAAAAGCTTTTGTTAAAACGCTTGCAACTGGTCATTGAGGAAAGACGACTGATTCCAGACCATCAATTCGGCTTCAGAACCAAGCATTCGACAATTGACCAGGTTTATAGAATAAACAACGAAATAGAGAAAACCCTCGAAGAGAGTAAGATATGTTCTAGCCCCTTCCTTGACGTGTCTCAAGCAAACAAACTGCTATTATATAAGCAAGTGCTTAAACCTGTATGGACGTATGGTATACAACTTTGGGCTTGTACAAAGCGAAGCAATAGAGATATTTTACAATCTTTTCAAAACAAAGTGCTAAGAGTAATCGTAAACGCCCCGTGGTATATCAGGAGCAATGATATCCACAGAGACTTAGGTGTAGCTACCGTCGTTGACGAAATAACGAACTTTGCTCGCAACTGTAATAACGCCATAATCCAAATCTTGGACGAGACAAACCCTGTGCACCGACTGCAAAGAACGAAACCGTTCGATTTAGCGCAATAAGGGATAGCCGTATGTAATGACGGAATCAGCGGGTGCTTTCACTGGAAAACTACCTGCCAAACGCGAATATTATGCGAAATTCAAACTACTTGATAAGGGAACTTAGTTGTAGTCAATATAGAAGGGAGGTGTTGTTTAGTGAGTAAGAATCTCACACTACTATGAGTATCGGGCTCATAGTGTCTTTTGAAGATTTTTCACCTACCCACGAAAAAAAAAAAAAAATACTGCACAACCTATACCTTTTTTGATGATGTTTCAAAGTCTACAACGACTTCTTCACTGCTCGATTTGCCTTCAAATTTGCTTCTTTGGCACATCTACGCACAGTGCTTGAATGAATGTTCAAATGGAGATCCTTTAGAATTATTGCGGAGGAGCTGAATGGTTCCCGCCGGAATCAATTTCACTATCGAAATTCACATTCGATGATTAGTTTTCCGTGAATGACCACCAGAATGTACCCTTTCTAGATGCAAATTATTTCGGTATTTTAAAATAAGCCTAGAAACTTTCGATTAGTGCTCTTGTTTAGCAATTTCTCTTTGCTTAAGACCGTTGTTGAACGTCTCGATAATCAAATTTTGTGTGAATTATTATTCTTATTCCCACCCATTTTAAACAAATTAGTTTTTTTTATTGCTAAAACATAATCTAAATCTACATAAAATAGAACTCGTATACATTCGAAATCTAAAAGTTCAGATTTACTCAAAATATAAGCTAATAATGAGCTGCTATAAAAAAACTTGCATATGTTTTGCGCAGCCGCATATGCGACTTCTTAATTGTTTCCATTCCTGTGACGAATTACCGAGACATACCACCGATGTTTTAGTTTTCCAATAAAGAATGTACAATGAGTAACCGAATTTAGTAAAACAAATTTAAAAAATTCGTTTTATATACAGTTGGTAACAAAACTTTTATAAAGAAAAAAACTTGCAAATGTACGCTACTTTATATGTACTCCCACCTGCCTATCAAAATTATCACCTTTTTTTTGTGATTTATACTATTGAAAATGTCAGTAACTAATATAAAAAAACTTCTGTAATTGCGTCCCGAAAAGGTGGATACACCTTTAGGATAGGGTATAAAGCGAATCAGTGCGATGAATTGCGCCATCACATGGAAGAAGAATGGAACAATGTATTTTCGATTTTCAACAGACTTCATGTGTCACGTTTGCGTAGACAAAAACGAGGCCTGCTGGAAACTGTACTCAACTTATTATGCGGAGTTAATGATTAAGTGTACAAAGATAACAAAGACCTAGACAGTAACCAGAAGGAACTGATCATATGTACGAAACGAAAACCAAGATTATGTTGTCTACAATTGCCAGTATAAATGAAACAGAAGCAAGAATCAATCAAAAAATCAACAATTTTGCAATGTACCTTAATGCTGATGTGGAAGAAATCAACAGAATGGAATCTTAGAACACATTGGTTGACAAGAGGTCGACAAAAAAATACAACAAGCTACTAAATGCGTTCATTAAAACTTCAGAGGTATTCCAAATAACCTCTGGAAGATATAAATAAGGCAAAATGTTGTGGTAATCAGCAAAAGTTATATCACAACGATAATAAACGTTTGCGCATAAATATGTTGGTCAATCAGGACCTACAGCAAGTGGTTGAGTGAACAGACCTAACAGCCGAGTCCGTATAACAACCGAACAGCAGTGAATGACCAAGTACGCACCTGTGATGAATACATACAGCCGAGTCAGCATAACAACCGAACAGTAGTAAATGACCGGGTATGCACCTGCGATGAATAAAGCCTAGTCTGCAGAATTTTGTATGCCGGATTCATCAAGTAATTTAAGTAAGCAATATTTATGTACAGCTGTGTTTAAAAAAATAGTAGATAGCTTTTAGTAATAACGATTCTAACGATTTCGAAAAGTTCCGTTATGCCCAAGCTGAACATGGTATGCAGAAATTTAAATCGGAACCAAATAAAGAAAATAAGGTTCATAAGTTTGTATTAGCAATACAAAAGTACGATTTTAAAACTACATGTAGGTGGAAAAACATACATATAAAGAAATCGAGGAAATAATAGGATGCACAGCTCCAATGATTGGTAATGCTCAAATCCGAGCTCGAAAGTTGCGGTAGAAAAAGAAAAACAACGGAATTAGATGACAGACAAATTGTTCGATACATTAAAATGCACACATCTGCATCATCAAATGATATCCAAAAGGAGCATGGGCTAACGGCTAGTGCTGTCACAGACCGTAGGTGACTGTTAGAAAACAATTTATATGCTACCAGTCCATGTAAGGTTCCACTGCTCAACAAAATGCATATACCGGCTTGCATACATTTTGCTAAGGAACATGTCACCTGACCAGTAGAGAAATGGAGCAATATATTATGGACCGATGAGACTAAACTTGTTCTTTTTGGTGGATCTGGGTCCTGTCAATATATTCAATGACGGAGGTTCGAAAATAATGGTTTGGAGCTGTTTTCCTACCAAGATGTAGGACCAATCCATCTTATTTCCGGAATCATGGACCACACCATGTAAGTATGTTGACATCCTGGCAGGAATGATGTTACATTATGCAGAAGAAGAAATGCCAGTTATTTAGATCTTCTAGCAGGATAATGACCCAAAACATACCAGTTTAAATGCTATTGAATAGTTTAAGGTCAATGGGGTTAAGGTAATGATGTCATCTGCACTGTCACCTGACCTTAAGAGGCCTCTTTCAGATGCCATTCGGCGAATTCTGAACCGATTCGAATGGTATTTATCACATTTTTTAGAATAGAGTTTTATCTGCAATGTGGTAGAGCAGATTTTTGAATTAGGTTTTTGTTGCTGTAATATTTGAATATTTCGCAGCCAACTTTCGCTTTTTTGCACAAAATTGTGAATCGGTTTCCCATTTTACTATAAGAAAACATCGTTGGTGTAATATGAAACTAGACTCTTTGGAAAGCTAATGAATAGATCTCCAATGTGGTAGAATAGAATTTTGAAATTTTTCGTGCTTGAAAAGTGATAAAATTTGTCAAATTAAGCCATGATTTTCTTGTAATGATTTCAATATGTTTAAACTAAATTTTCGGTAACATGTTAAAAGCACATTTCATGCATGTGATAAAGGAGAAAAACACAGCCTTCACTCTATAGTTAATGATAACCACTGCATTTTATAGCGCTCTTTTTTAACGTAAATTTCAATTTTTTAGCGAAATATTCAGTTTTTGATTCAAATTTATATCACTAGGGCGCTTATTTCAGAAAAAATATTATTTTCGATTTCGAAAATATTTGATAAGGGTTTGGTTGATTGTATGAATATGAGTACTATGTCGGTGTGCCATGATGTGAATGTATTTCAAATTGCTATACTTTGTTGTTTGGTGTGATAGTAAGTATTATGTCTTGACATATGTACATAAGTATGTACTTATGTATGTATGTGTATTTATTGAAAAAATAATTGAACTCTCGTAAAAAGTTTTTTTTCTTATGAATTTTAGATTTCATGTTATATTTCAATGAAATATTTGAAAGAGTTGACAAACTTGATTTCACTTTTAGATTTCATGTTATATTTCAATGAAATATTTGAAAGAGTTGACAAACTTGAGGGTATTTTGGCGAGAAGTGTATTTTTGATCTAAAGATCAGACAATAAGACCTCAATACTTCCCTATTCATTATCATAATATGTACAAGATGGATTTATTTGTACATTCTACCCATAATGTAACTGTGTACCTAAATAATCGTGAAATTGTAAGGCTATCGGGAAGCATATTGCATAAGCATATTTAATGTGTATATTGCGATACATACGTACATACATATGTATGTACATGTTGCTTTGAAACTAATATCCGAAAAGGAAAATGCATCATTAGATCTACTTTAACAGCTTTCTTTTTTTTCGTTTGGTGGAGTATGTAGTTAAACCTTTTTCATGTTTGTTGTAGCATTGAAATTGTTGTACGATATTAGAAAGAATAACTCGCAGTAAGCAAATAATAAACTTTCGTCTAATATTTGAGTGTTCTCTACGTAAAATAAAGGTTCCAATGGTAGTGCGTTGTAAAATAGTCAATTTGAATTGGAAAACGTAAAATAAATATAAAATCTTATCAATAAAAAAAGTAAGATCTATTCGCTGTAAAGTTATGCAAAGTTGAATTATGATTGCAGAAATTTTAATTACCATATACATATGTACATATGTATACACCCTATGAAGGGTGGTTTATTTTATTGCATTTCCAAAAAGAAACTTGTATTTGGGCCGCCCTAAATATGTACATATATTTTTCCCCAATACCCTCTTGTCCCATCGACCTGTTGCGCCAAGTATTTATTTATATATCATTTAGAAACAGTTAACGTTTCTTATTACATAGGCCCAGAAGGGCCTACTACTCTACTTTTGTAGAAATAATGGAAACCTTTAAACTTGAAGGTTGGACTCCTTTGTTTACAGATGGTTCAAAATCCGCTTATAACACTTCCTTTGCTGTAACCGAAGAAAATGGCACCTTGCTGAAAGCTGGAATATTATGGGAATTCTCATCAGTTTTTACTGCTGAAGCGCTAGCCATCCTGATAGCTGGTAAAATGTCTCCGCATTTGACCTCTAAATTAATTATTTGCACCGACAGCCTTTCAGTTCTCCGAGCCGTCTCCAACTCAAACCACAATAGCAGGCTAATTAACAAAATACGTGACCTTCTTATAAAAAACCCCAACAGACTTAAACTTATGTGGGTGCCAAGCCACATTGGTATATCAGGGAACGAATATGCCGATAAAGCCGCAAAGTCCTGTAATAAATTACCTGTCTTCACGTTTGACATATTTTCGAGAAAGGACCTGCAAAGTCACATTGACGAAATCATCAAAAAGAACAAAATTCTAAGATGGAGCGACCACCAAAACCATTATTCAAAAATTAACACAGATCTACGCACTCCTATCTACCCACCGAGTATATCCAGAGCTGCGGTATCAAACTTCATTCGACTTCGTCTGGGGCATACTTCCTTAACCCACCAACACATTTTAAGGAAAGAGAATCCCCCACTGTGTCCAATCTGTAACAGTGCGGTGACCATTTCACACTTAATTGGCCTCTCTACATGCAGTATCTCCAAAAAAATCAATACCATCTTGCCTTCAAATCAAAATATTTTTTCATTTTTAAACACTATCAATATCGAAAATATTTTAAAAATCCATCTAAGCCAATATATTTATACTTTGAGTGGAAAGCTTTTGCAGCTAGTGCTCTTTAATTTTTAGCATATAATCTTTGCATTTTTATGTTAATAAATTATAATAATAATAATAATATTACATTTCGAACCTGTTTGAAAACCTAAAAATACTTTACAAACAGAAAACGTTTCTACTGTAGTGCTCTACAGTAGTTTAACGGTCGAACCAGATTCCCAAAATATACAATTGTTCATAAAAATACAAACATTCAATTTTTCATGTTTTTCTGTGAGGCAAAATCAAAATAATATACACAATTAAATCTCGTCCTATACATCCAAGGAAAGGAATCTATATATCCCTACACTACTACTCTACTTATATTGTTGCCCAGCAACGCAAATATAAATCAAAATTGAATAATGAACTACACCCTTCTATGACCAGTCAGTTTGCCACTAAGGCAAATACTGAAAAATAATTTTGATTAGAATAATTTACATATTTTAATTTCGAAAAATAAATTGTCTTTCTTATGTTTTAACCAATTTGGTTGTTCACTAAATAAGTGTATGTTCGAATATGAGTTCGACAGTTTGGGTAGAGGCCTCTTAATACTAATAAGCTAAGAAAAAAGTTAGACGCCTACTGGATTCTGGGACATATGGGGTTCCAAAGTAATGTAATGGGCGATGAGCTAGCTAGAAAATGTATAAAATCAAGGAACGGCTCACTCGGTCCTAACATTCAACAGGCTTTTTAACTCCAAAGTTACTTCGAAATTTCACATGACCAACGCAAGGTGAAATATACTCATGCCGCGTTTTGAGGAAATTTTGGAACCATTACTACATCAAAGGGAGTAAAGAACTTCTATCACTAAATAGTCCACAGTTGACTGTCCTCATACATACATAAATATGTACGTATCCTCCCAGCCACAACTCACCTTAAAAGAATGAGAATCAGCACCACCGTCCTATGCAGAAACTGGGGCGAGACAGAGCTAGAGGAAGACACAACACATTTCCAGGTATGGTAACAATTGTCTTGGTATCCCAACCTACCTAGTTACCTAGGCCACACATATATCGCGCAAGAGGGAAACCTGAACTCATTACGGTAGCCAATTTCTCAACTAAAAAAAAGTACTATATTTCATAGAGTAGGCATACTGAAATGAAATGACAATCGGTGGAATTTTTTCGTATGGAGTAAAGAATATGTGCTTTTACATATGTACATGTAAGTTATAAAACATGTGCGAGTCTTTTTCAAAATTTGACTCGTGTTATCTTTGCCTATGCTTTATTTTATTTCTTCTCCACACATAATCTCATCGCTAAAGAAATATCAGAGAAACAACAAATTCCTCAAATCACCGCGATATGTACATATATACTTATGTATTTGTCGCAATATTATATATCTAACTTAAACTTAATATGATTTTTTTCAAAAATGAGAAACACAATTTTTATTAAAATCTAGTTAAACAAAGCAGTCTTAATTTTGATATTAGAATGAAATTCGGCATCATAGAGTGACCCGCGCCGATACGAATATACAAAGTATGTGTGAACATTATTCAGTAATTCTAGTTATGACGTGACTTTGATTGGCCCTTGTTACTGTCGATGTTCGGGAAGTGCATACCTTGTCATAGTTTATGACCTAATGGTCATTTTTTTTCTTTCTGGATATAGTAATAGTACCAATTATGGACAACGTTATCCTATAATAACTGCTTGTTTTTTTCCAATGTACATATGCCTATGTATTTATGTATGCATGTACATATACATATACCGGTGGACCTGACTTTAATAATAAGAATAGTACTACATATGGATGTAGATCGTTTTTTAAATATTATTTTAAGATCTTAGTAACTATATATGGATTTTAGAAATTTTAAACTTATTAAGCCATTTAAACAAAAAAATCAATAAGTAGTCTAGAAAAGAGTATACTCTTATAAGAATAATCTCGGCAAACAAAAAATAAAATATGCGAAACGTTTTGTTGTCAAATTTAACTATCTTTTTTGTAATAAAATGAAAAGTGGTAACATCTATTTATCTCAATATAATAATAATATATATTTACCTCAATCACTTAATGAACTAGTTTTTAGAACGAATGTACTATGCCGCGTTATCCGAGACTCTTGGCAGTCAACATCACAAGTAGGGACAGATTTGATCAAAGCACAGGTTTTAATAAAATCGATTGTAGAATAACCCATAGATGACAACTGATTGTCGCTAGAAAGCGCAACTACATTACTACTTAACTCCGAATTTGTCCTGGGATACAAATTATTATTCCCGGGATACTCTTGCGTTTTAGTGGTATTAATAGTATCAGCTACACTGTCTTTTTTATTATAAACAGTATGGGCTGCTGTGACTTCTGTGTTATTTGGTTTCACTTTCAATGAAAATGAGTCCGTGGATGTAGGTGATTGCACTAAGTCTAGTGTAATATAATTCACAGCAGAACAACATTCGTTTGTTGGTGTTTTGATTTTTTCGTTCATCAAAATAGGAAGATCTATACTACTAAAATTTTCATAGCATCTTTCAGAACTCTCCGATTTTTCAAGCCCATTTACATTTTCGTACATATGTTCGTCATTTAGTGCTAAATATTTTCGAGGATGCAAAATATCAATTTCTATGTTTTGTACATTAGGCGCGGGCTCTTGTGGTGGGGCATCAAGGGCTTTCTTTTTGCTAGGTATATTGTTATTAAACTCATTTGGCTTTATTGGGAATTCTTGGTAAACATTGCTGTTGGGGTAATTATGCTTACTTGGCTGCGAATTTAAATGTATAACTTCATTTGTAAAGTTAACGCCTTGGAACGAACTAGGAGAATTCAAGTTCGAACTCAGGGGGCTGCTTTGAGCTGAATCTTGACGCATTAGACTCGCTCTATTATACAGGACACTGGATGTTGCCGAGGTGGGCTCTAAATATGTATCGTGAGAGCTCGATATTAAGTCAAGTGTAGGCGGAAAGTCGGTGCAGACCATCGGCGCAGTTTCTTCATTTCTAGCAACTGTGTTTATATAACTTCGAAATAGTTGATGCATGTTTTCTGCATTATGACAGCGAAAGGTGTAAATACCAGGACCAGACATACATCGTCTACCAGCTTCAAAGCTAAAAACATCACCCGTACAGCCATATCGTCGCAAATGTTGAAGAGCCCACTTCACAGATTCTCCCACTTCTGGTGAAAACGTTAGCTCCTTTGGAGAGAGTTCAAGGTGTCCACTCTGAGTTGTTTCAGAATCCGAAGAAATGCGACATGCATAAACGCGATACACATTAGACGATCTATTTGAATTTGATCGAATTTCTTTTAGTTCTTTTTTGCTGTTGATGCAACCCATTATTTTTTTTGTCCTAATTTTGTTTATGCAAGTCCCATTTTCCGCCAAACATATACAAATTTAATTACAGTAAAGTTACTTTTGCACCTAATACATTTCTTACATTTCTCTTGTTTAGATAAACACTGATTTTGAGATATAACTACACCGCAACTAATCGCATCTTCTCTTTTCATTCAAATAACTTTGTGTCTCAAATCACCTATTTTTAAGTGATTTGTGCTTTGTGTCACACTTTATGTGTAAAAGACAGTAAAGTTATTATAATAAGAACAACGTCGAATATGACACTTTCATGTTATAAATGTATAGTGACTATTCTTACATTTCCACCCATAGACCCAATTCATAGTTGAAAAAGTAAACGGGTTTCACTAGTTCTATATACAACATCGTTTAGATCTCATTCACACAGGACTAACGGCCGGAATCAGCTTTGAAAGTTTATTTGTGATGGGAATGGGTAGAGGTGACACATTGCGCCAACCCGGATTTTCTTATTTATTTTTTAGATTTCCTTTTTTTATACTTTTAGACATTTAAATCGCTGTCACTTGACGAAAAGGTACAAAAAGTTATCGAACCAAACAAAAGAAATTCTAAATTAAATGGTTAGCGCGTTAGACCATGTTCACACGTGATTGTCGGAAACACGTTATGACAATCCAGATTTTAAGATTTTCCGAAATTTCCTAATTTTTTTTTTATGGTTGGAATTATTTTAATTATTTTAACTCGACAAAAAGGAGAAAATATAAATAAAGAAACAGGGAAATTCACTGAGAACACGATAGAAATGCTACGCTTTGTTCTAAAAAGAATTTTTCCGCTAAAAGCTAACCAATTTCATTTGGCAGCAACTACTAACACCTCTAAAAAAACGCGGAAGTGTTTAGACAGGACTATCAATCTGAACGCGCGTATAACAAAAAATCCTGTGTGGGCATGGTTTTGGACTGGGCGGTCTTGGGTCTTGGCAGCAAACAGTAGGACCTTTGATTAGTGTGAAGAATATAATTCACGCATCACGAAAGGTTGTGAGCTAGAATAATTATAAAGGTCCATTCACAGCTCAACAAACTGCGAAGAAAACCGTTTTTAGCACATTAATAAGTACGCCATTTTTCTATTGATTGATATAAAAAATGTTGAAATTCAATCAGTTTTAGTAAATAATTAACAATTCACTCACTTTTTCGCGAATATGCGAATGCTTTTGGCGAACTGTCCGAATTTATTCGATTCCACACAATGTAGGACGCAATCGTTATTACCGCGACCAAAACATTTGAGCGAGTTTGTTTTCTGCTTTTGTACCTCAAGAGAGAGCAAACCTAGAGGGAGCGTCTCTTTCTTGTAAAAATGCATTTTTGTTTGAAGGTAACCAATTTCATTTGGCACTAACTACTAGTAAGTCGAAAAAAAATCGGGACAATGTTCAGATAAGATTATCAATCTTATCAATTCAGCGATGAGCACCTTTACGTCCGTATGCTACTACATTTTTTCCGCATTTTTAATGCTCTGAAAATGAAGTTAGAGCAGTACGAAACATCACCTACTGAAATTCCCTTTTGGTGTAAGTGAATACGCAATAACCTTATAAATGCGGAAAAAAAAATGCATTAAAATTGTATCTCAAACTATATTTTTCAGCCACTGGCATCTTTTTTGGCATGATTGCTTTCCCTTTCTTAAGAAACCGTGTTGTCTCTTTTATGCAATGCTGACAACTAATCGTTTTTTAATGCATTAAAAATGCGGAAAAAATGTAGTATCATACGGATTTGAATAAGAATTGTGACACACCAATCGAATTACCCCTTTCCTTACAATTATGATATAATGTAATGATACAATGTCTCAAATAAAACAGTGGGCCCCTTCCATTCATATAAAGAGTATAGTACGCACAACACGAATGGTTGTAAGAAGCTATGCCCTGGGACCCATCGACCTTTTGCGCCAAATATCAGATTTTTTTTTTGTAGTTTATATCAAAATAGTAAATAACATCGTTGGGCTTTTACTATTTTTGATAGTTGCAATAGCGTCACTTTTAGGACAATAGTAAAGCGTAGGACAATAGGACAGTGTTAACACAACTTTTAGCATAACCGGTCCTTGGGCTAAACCAACTGCTGGAAAGCGCAACAGGCGAAAGTTTCTGCATCCATCCAGAATGATAAAATTGGATATACATATGTAAATACAAGAACCAACTTCAGACAGGACCATCGACTAATTATAAGAGAGTTCTAAAAGAATTACAAAGCGATCAACAGTAAAGAACTTGATTATTTTAAAGTGATTGGATGATTTTGATTTGTTTGACAATTTGAGAAGGACGAGACAGATTGATTATTTACGGAATTATTTTATCTTCCGAACTCTAGCTAGAATATTACAATACTATGAATACACGACTTCCTATAATCAAATATATGGCTCTTTTATATTCGACTTAAAATATGCGATAAGCGTACTTGTTATTTGCTCAGAGTACAGAGCAGAAGAAATTAAATTTCTGTTAATATTGGGATATATATGTGCATATATACATATGTTTTGTAGTTAGTATAAATAATTTAAGAAGCAAGTTACATTTCTAATTTAACTATTTTAAATATAACGTACCATTAACTGATTCACCACGATTTTAAGTTGTTTATTGGACACATCAATTCCTCCACAATTTGTCGAATTTTGACTCAATTTTGTCCAAGACGGCCGCGCACTTCGAAGAGCGGTAATCGAGATTTCTGCCAGCGCGTGTTGCTCCTCCTTTGAAAAAGTTCGGGGGCATTTTACCCCTGCGACAGCTCCTCACTTCGGAGGATTATGAGAAGCTGGACTAAAATCGTTTAAATATCATCTGAAAAAAAATAGAAAAATTGCTCACCAACTCAATGGCCACTGTAGTTGTAATGGGATAAGCAGCAGATCAGTTGTGAAAGTTTTCACATTTTCTATTGAAACTGGGCCACGTAATGAAGAAGCGCTGAAGTAGAAATCAACAACATCTAACGCAGCCCTCGGCAAAGAAGTGCAAACTTTATCCTTTACCGCCTGGCTGCATTATCATGGGCTTGATCGTCATTCCCATGAACGCTGTGGCTACACACGAAAATATGCTTCATGGGCATGAAAGCCATTTTGACAGATGGGGAACGCTGAAATTCAAAACATAAGCGATCGCTGCCGTGGTAGGTCGACACGGATGAATTTTTTTTTCCAATTCAATTCTTAAGATATCATTGAAGGAGTAAGTTTTTTATGGTTTTCGCAAAATAATTAGCAGTTTGCTTAACTCTGGAGGAAGTGCATTTCTTGCTCCCAGTTGTTAAACTCATTCATAAAACCATTAAGTGATTTCCGTAACAAACACAGAAAAATGCAACACAGTATTCATACATACATTTAATTGAATGCTGTGCGCATTTAAATAAATCGCACATTTCATTAGCATCAGATGTCCAACAACAAAACAGTCAACAACCCTCGCACCCTATTTTCCGTCTTCTGCATCATGTTGACTCTCCGACGATCAGCGAAAAATGAGGAAAATGTATCGAGAGAAACTTTTTAATAACGGAACACGCCTATCCCTACAGAGAAGTACATTTTTGATTCTTCCGTACGACATATAAAAAAATATGTCTAAATTGAAACGTTTTGAGAAAAGAACATTGATTCTTCCACCGTGATTTATCTTCTGAAATGGATTCACGGTGCATTTGCTTTGCGCTCAGCCCATCTCTTTTTAATCTACGTAAAATCTACCCATCTCAGCCGACATGACGTTCACTCCAATGACAATGTAGCCAGGCTCTTACAGAAACTAATAAATATCAAAACATAAAACTAAGCTTAATTTTGATTTATTTAACGATACCATTAAGTTGGTTAAGTTTTCATCTTTTCTTTTGATTGATCAAGTTGCCCATAATAGGAGTATGTGAAGATCGTCAACAACCATACGAAATATCCTTACCGAATTTTTAAACCAAATTCTTTTTTTAATAATAAGAATAAAAAGGTCGAATAAGATAATGTCTTTTTAACTTTTTTTTTGAAAATATATAATTATATATTATAAAACATAAACGTAAGTAAGTAATAGTGGGTTTATATTCATAGTATATGTACAAAGTTTCTTCTTATTAAAAGAAAATAATAAAAATAAAAAAAAAAAAAACACTAAACTTCTAGTGATGTTCCCTCCGTACTTCCATTACTTGCAGGAATATATTCTCCTTCAAGTTGCTCTTGGCTTTTTTCGGCAGATCTTTCATCAATGAAAGAATGGTCCTTAAGAACAACTCATCTCCGTTGTCTGCTGCAACTGGCATGTTGGCTGCGAAGCGTTCATCCAGTTTGCCCATTGCAGATCCAAATCGGTCGCATAGTCCTTCAAGCGCCACCTTTCTCCGTTTTGCGGGAGTGGACGTCGCAAGGAACGACTGGTGTGATTCTTCGGTCTGGTTCAGTCGACTGACTTCTCCACTCAACCCACCAGGAGATGGAGAGTTGGAGTCCGTCAGATTGTCCACCAACTCATTACATCACAATCTGACAAAAAAAAAACAAAAGTTTATAAAACAGCAACAGGTACATAAACTTACCGTCAGGGTTTCATGGCATCTTTTAAGTACTGCAATTCGGAGAAAAGTGCCCACTCAGTTAATTCGTAGCCTCCGCTGCCAGCTTGTCCTTCTTTCGCAGTTCTCGACCAAACTTCTCCTTCAACTGCGTTCATTTAGCTATGCATTCCGAAGCTGTAAAAAAAAACATTTCAATTGATAAGCATTTATACGTTTGGAACAAAGGATAATTGGGCTGATGTTTCCTATATAGAAAATCGACTTTGCACTTAAAATTATTTTTTTGACTTAAAATGGTTAATTCTAAGATATACTGTGTAAAAATGTTTGAAAGGAAATTTGTTTTTATATTTTTAAAATTGTTTTTAAGTTTTCGGTTTTGATTAGTAAATGCATGTTTTCTTCCTTATTAACACAATTAACGGGTGGTCAGTCGACTAATAGTGCTAATCATACCCAATTTAACATAAAGATACTTGAAACAGGGCGCCTGCCTGACAGTTGTTGACATACCCTTTAGCGGAGCTACGTAGTCGGGTGAGCGTCTAAACCACTCCGGAAAGCGGACTTTGAATAAATGAATCGAGCGCTACGCGTCACTTACCCACTGTTGGCTGGAAAAAATTACGGAAAATCATCGAAATTTAATTCGACATAAAATAACGATGAAAATATACCAACAAAACAATCGGTGAATTCAGGTGTATGAAATCCTCGTGTTCATAAAAAAAAACCGTGCGTGTTGTTCGAAGATGCGAAAATTCTTTTGGTTCGAATGTTTTATTTTGAAAAAAAAACACTTATTCTTTTATTGCTCATTGCATTATAGTTAATTTATCTCGTTTTTAAATTGTTTATAACAAAATAGCAACATAAATTAGAGGAACAAAGTCAAAATTTAGAAATTTTTTTTTTTTAGTAATATTAATTTCTTTTCATGCCTTTTTACACTAAAAAAAAAATTGTTTAGCGAATTTCCTATATTGGAAACCCGCCCCGATAATTGAATGGATTTAGTTACCCATTTTATTGGTCTGCTTAGCTATATCTTCCCACGTCTTTTTCTTCTTCTTCCGATTTAAATAGAAGGTATCTTTCTTAACGTACCGCAATTTATTTTCCTGCAAAAGACTAATTAGTCCCTAATTGAAATCTAAAGACAATTATTCTTTCAAATTCTATTGATTGCAAATCTACTTACCTTACATGGGTTATGGGTCTACAATACAATTTGCTTGTATTCGTACAGGTTTGTACGACCACGTCCGAACCTATTCGACTATTATGGTTGGCCCTTAAGCCTTTTTTCTACTTCAAGTGAGTCTGTTTGAAGAACTTCTTCGCTACTCAGGTATAATTACAGGAAGGTAGTCTTCAAGACATTATCAGCAGCGACATCTAATCAGATAATTTGTTCGTCTTGCAAGACCAATCATCTGTTTGCAAGTGCCAGCTACTCTCAGATCTATTTGTTACAAAACGGTAAAATCTTATAAACCAGGGCAATCTTTGTAGCAATTGCTTCGGGGCGTTTTGCAACGAATTGTAGTTATTCCAACTCCGATCCATTGCGACTTGAGATCTTGGAAAACGACTTCGACAGGGACGATGTTATGTCCGGTTCTAACAATTTGTCGGAAGCCATAGGCATGCGAGGACAATTGGACCATATTTTACAATCAGCCGATTTCAACCTTCGAAAACGGGGCGGTAATACCCCACAACTTCTGAAGAATATCCCAGCGACTAATCAAGCGATGCAATCCGACGTTCAAGATAAGGACTCGTATACACTAAAAAAAACTTTGGGTCTCACTTGGGTCTCAATTTCCGACTACAACCGAATAAAAGAATCACGAAAAGAATCGTCTTATCCGAGATTGCACATATCTTCGAATCAATAGGTATCGCTAACCCAATAATGATTACTGCAAGGATATTTATTCAGCAGGAAACTAAAGTTAAATTGGGACGGCACTCTACCGATTGATTTACATACAACCTAAAACAATTTTCCAAAGGACTTGCTGCCGATAATGGATATAAAAATTCCGAGACATCTTTTTCAAAGAAGGGTACAAAGAAAATCTAAATGCATGCCTTTGCCGCTCCATCTGGAAATGTTTTTGGAGCCGCCGTCTACGTCAGGTCAATTCAGCTGGACAAAACGATCAAGGTTCAGCTGCTCTGTTCAAAGTCCAGCCTCTATGGTCAAAAGAACAGCTGGCCAGAAAAATTTGAAGAAAGAATATGGACATGGAGAAAAAGAAATCGATCATCATAACTCATTTGGACGATTACGGCTATAGCATAATTAGTAAGATTTATCTATAACTCCAAGCACAAGGATCGAAGTCACGACTAACAGTGCATCTTTTTCCAAAAGGATGAAGCCACGCCATTCAGATAGTATTGCGGTAATGATCCGGTGTTGACCATTTTTGGACGGGAAAGGGATCCTTCATGTTGGAGGACGGCTAGAAGCAGCTGCACTGGTGTACACCCCTTTGTACTACCTAAGTAAGTTTCTGATCTCAGAATTTTGTCGCGTTCCGATTTCTAGGCACTACATTTGCAGGTAAGGCCTAACAAATGGAACGGCAAACTGACTGAAAATGTAGGTGACATTTCAAGTGTCACACCTAGCATCCTCACTTCCAGTTTTTACTTTGGACAAAGTGTGGACTGTGCTTGTCAAGAGATCTTATTGATAAATATATTTATATGAAATTGGAACCTGTAAAGAAGGCTTAATTGAAAAAATAACCGATAATAAAAACAAGTTGCCCTAACTTTTTCTAAAAATTTCTGCTTGGACAGTTATTTTAATATAATATTTTAATGAAAACACAGCGCATATTGATCAAATAATCATATCCTCTTATTGTATCAAATCGATGATCACTTCCCTGCAATTTATTTGGAAATTAATTTGTTTAATTATTGTACATAATCCATTTAAATTATAAAGCATAGCCGAACAATACATAAAATATTGCCGATCAGCTGATTCTTCTCACTTCAAAAACTGACTTAAAAGTAAGGAATTTTTTTGCCTTCAAATCCGGTCCATTACCTCAAAAAAAATACTTTTCAGTCAAATTTGAGTCTCTACACCAATCAGAAACGTTTGACTACATAGAGCCTAAAAATCGGAACGCGCCCATTCATTCGAAAAATCTACACGTCGTGCCACATGCAACTGCAGGTCAGAAATACTGACCCATCAAAAGATGGCAAGATCATTGCCCAACCTGATGACGCAAATTACAGAAAAATACCGGGATCTAAAAATGTTTCCCGGGACAAAATAGAAAACAGTATTAAATATCTAAATAAATATTTAAAAGTAGCTACATATGTGACAAGTAATACATACATATATACATACATATGTACGTAACTAGTACGTACATACATATACATATGTGACTTTGAACACTTTAGCCGAATGTCGCTTAATGTTGATGCGTTTCATGATGTCATTAATTGGTCTTTTGGATAATTCTTTAAGGTCACAAAAAACTGTCGCCCGAGCAATTAAGATCTAAGGTGGATAAGCCCAGAGTAGTGGCAGAGAAAGTGGGTAGTATCCTCATTAACTTCCTCATTAACTTCCTCATTCCCACATCACCGACATATGTCTTCTTCCGTGAGTCTTATATTATTCATGTGGTACCGAAAAGTGTTATGCCCCGTGATTACTCCTATCAGGGTAGAAAGGGATTTCTGGTTCTTTTGGATAATTTGGTCTTTCCTACTCTTTTCAAAACAAGGCCATAAACTTCTTGTAACCACACGGGTATCTAAGGGGGACCATCTACTGTTAACGATGAAAAGGTGATATCTTCCTGCGGTATTGCCTTCAACGAAGTCTCACGGTCAGCTATTGCCACTGCTAACACAACCGCTTGGAAAACACTGCTATGGTTCGGTGTAAGGAACGCCTGAGCCTACGCCTACATCCATCCTTAACCCATTTATGACGATAGAGATGGCACTTGTACTGGCAGGCTGCTTGTCTTTCCATTCTTTCATTTGAAGTATAGATACGGAATGAGATTGTTCGTGGTATGAACCTTTTCTAGACACTTCACCCGTTTCATTATGTCTCCAACTGTCTGACCGACCTTTTCTTAGGACACTAATTGCTGCCGAAACTTGAACGAAAATGTCCACCGGTAGTAGATTAATGATAGCCTCCTATCCTGCAGTAGGTGTTTTTCTTATGACTCTTGTTGTACCAATACTGGCCAGTCTGTAGCCTCATAAGAGCCGTTAAGTTGGTGGTCTTGTTAACGGACTACCACCATTCAAGATTGTCGTTAGGCAGCATTTGGATTTTGGACCCCTTAGCAGACTTGATTTCAGAGAAGAGAATCGAGTAGACAATTAGATCATTCTCACCTTACAAATCGCCAGCGCTGGACGGGATTACTCAAAGAACTATTCACCAGTAGTCTTAAGCGAAGACATATTCCAAGAACATGGAGAGAGATCAAGGTGGTATTTATACCTACGACTGGGGAAGGGAGTCACACCACCGCTAATCAGACCAATTAGCCTTACCTTGTTCATTGTTAAAACTTTTAACAGGCTGGCCGATATTTATATTCGCAGTAGACTACCCCCCGAGGACATGTTCACGGCCCAACATCCTTATACCAAGAAGAAAAGTGTAAAAACGGCGCTGCATTGTGCTACTGATATGGAGGTGAAGCAAAAAAGGATAAAACCCACTTTCTTGTCAGTAACCTGGGCACCTTAAATTTAAATATTTAGGGCTACACTTCTTCTGTGATCTTGAAGAATTATCCAATAGACCAATTAGTGACATTCTGAACTTCATCAAATCTACAAGTTGGTTTGGTAATTCACATGAAACAAATTAAGACTAGGGTTTACCAATGGGCAGGTCTGTAATGACCTGAGCATGGCGTCGTGATATCTTTCTACTCGCCCATCCACGAAAGCATAATTTGTCCAAAGTTTTCTGGAGACACAACAGGATGGGAGTGCGCTCCTTCTCTCGTTAGCTAGTTTCGCGAAGATTCTCTCTATGTTATGTTTAACAAGAGCTAGGGGCGGTAGAACACAGGTGTTGACCATTGTCAGGTCCTGTTGGGACGCATTTCTTGCTAATGCGTCGGCCAGTTCGTTCCCTTAAATCCCGCTGAGTTCTGGGACCCAAAGGAGTTAAACGTTATGGTTTGCCATAAGTGCTGTGAGTTCTTCACGACATCGCTTAACCAGTTTTAACTTGACGACTGTGGATGAGATAGACTTTATGGCGGCTCATGGATATTTCTCGTGTCGCTTCTGCTATTACTAGTATTTCCGCTTGGAAAACACTGCTGCGCTTTGGAAGTCTCAGAGAGCGACCAATTTTGGGTTCTGATAATGCCAGAGCCTACTCCTTCGTACATTTTTGACACGTCTGTGAAAATAGTTTATTATTAACGTTTGTGGTTCAGATTGCTTTAATGGCTCGGCTGTTAAATAATGTTAAATAAATGGTGGGTTGGTGGTATATAATCTGTCTCTGTACCCAGACGTGCCCATAAGCTCCTTTGCTTTCTCTGTAATAGTCCTAGTCAGCGGGATCCTTAGTGGGGGTTGTATAGCTTCCTGGCATTCTTGTGTAAAGTCGAAAGCTCGGTTGACGACCATATGGGACTGAGTTTTCTCTTGTTCCTGGTTGTGCGAATTGTTTTTACCTCAAGGTCAATCTCCAAGTAGGTGGTTAGGGCCAGAAACCCTGCAAGGTCGCTGAGAAGCCCAAAGATTTGTCTGTAATGGTCCCAGTCAGCGGGATCCTTTGTCGGGGTTGTAAAGCTTCCTGGCATTCTTGTGTAAAGTCGAAAGCTCGGTTGACGACCATATGGGATTGAGTTTTCTCTTGTTCCTGGTTGTGCGAATTGTTTTTAACTCAAGGTCAATCTCCAAGTAGGTGGTTAGGGCCAGAAACTCTGCAAGGTCGCTGAGAAGCCCAAAGGTTTGTCTGTAATGGTCCCAGTCAGCGGGATCCTTAGTGGGGGTTGTAAAGCTTCCTGGCATTCTTGTGTAAAGTCGAAAGCTCGGTTGACGACCATATGGGATTGAGTTTTCTCTTGTTCCTGGCTATGGGAAGTGGTGGATAAGCCCAGGGCAGTGACAGAGAAGTGGGCTATATCCTCATTCGCTTCCTCGTCTCCACATCCCCGACATAAGTCTTCATCCGTGAGTCTTAGCTTTTTCATGTGGTACCGAAGAGAGTTATGCCCCGTGATAATTCCTATAAGGACAGAAAGGGATTTCCTGTCCTTTTGCATAGTTCGGTCGGTCCTATTCTTGCAAGGCCATAGGTTTCTGGTGATCACACAGGTGTCCTAAGAGGTCCATCTACTATTGGCCTCTCTATTGGCCCTAATCCTAATGAACACCGAGTTGTCTACCTGTTGCGATGTCGATTCAGAGCCTCTTCTTGCCAATTCGTCTGCCTTCTCATTACCTGGAATACCTTCGTGTCCAGGAACCCAGCAGAAGGCAACCTTGTGCTGTGTTCCAAGAACCTTGAGTTCTTCACGACAGCACTTCACAAGCTTGGATTTTATTTCAATAGCAGTAATGGCTTTTATTGCCGCCTGGTTGTCGATGAAAAAGGTGATACCTTCCGGTGGTATTGTCTCCATCGCAGTCTAACGGGCAGCTATTGTCACTGCTAACACCTCCTCTTGGAAAACACTGCTATGATTCGGGAGGCGGACTGATATAGATATCCTCAGTGGATCAGAAAAATGCCAGACCCTACGTCTACATCCATCTTAGATCCATCTGTAAAGATAGAGATGGAACGTGTTTTGGCAGGCTGACCATCCCTCCATTCTTTTCTGCTTGAAAACGAGCTAGTAAATGATTTAAGTGAAATCTAGGAATAGAGTAAGGTAATCCGAGACTTTTCTAAGACTTTTCCTAGATATTTCTCCAGGATCATAGAATGACCTGTTACATTATGCTTCCAGCTTTCTGACTGACTTATTCTTGGGGCACTTATTGCTGCCGAGGTTTTGGCGAAAATGTCCAGCGGAAGAAGGATAGCCTCTAGTCCTGCAGTAGGTGTTGTTCTCATTGCACTTCTGGTGCCAATGCAGGCCAATCTCTGGATCCTCGTGAGGGCCGCTAAGTTGGTGAGCTTGCTGGCGGACGGCCAGACAACCATAATTCAGAATAGGTCTTACTATCGCCATATACAACCATAGAATAATCTTAGGTTTTGGACTCCAGTTCTTCCCAATTATTCTATTACAAGTGTAGAAGGATATAGTTGCTTTTTTAGTTCTTCATTGATATTAGGTCTCCAGTTAATTTTTTATCAAGAACGAGTCCTAGGTATCTTGTGCCATCCGAGATTTTAAGGGGAGTACTCCCAATGGACGGTAATGTGAACTCAGGAATAATACCAGCTCAGTCTTATGGGGATTGATCGCCAATCCACATTTCTCAGCCCAGGTGACTAGGACCTTAAGCGCATTCTCTAAGGGTAGCATTTCGCTAAGGGTAGGTAGAAATCTGCCTGTAGCCAGCAATACGATGTCATCGGCATATGTAATGGTCTTAAAACCACTGTACCTGAGTTGTAGCAGTACCCCGTTTAGTACAATGACCCATAATAGCGGTGAGATTACCCCGCCTTGAGGGGTACCTCTGGAGGCGAATGCTTCCATCTTTGTACCCTCTTGTTCTTTGATAATGTGTCTTTCCTCAAGAATTTCAACAATCCAGTTAGTAAGTGAATCGTGGATCTTGAGATTTAATAGGGTTCTTCGAACCGCCCCCGTTTTGACATTATTAAAAGCACCCTCAATGTCCAAGAATGCGGCGAGTGTGAATTCCTCGTCTTTTAAGGACTTCTCTATTGAGCCGACTACGCACTGCAGCGCCGTTGTGCTCACTTTCCCATTGTTATAAGCGTGTTGGGCCGTGGACATGTCCTTGGGACGAAGTCTGCTGTGACCCTCTCCATTTTCTTGGGATATGTCTATGTTTGAGATTACTAATAAATAATTCTTTGAGTACTGGAACAACTGTGCTTGTGGTGCTCTGAAGCATGATCGGTATGATCCCGTCCAGCCCTGGCGATTTGTAAGGTGAGAATGAACCTATAGCCCACTCAATTCTCTCCTCTGAAATTAAGTCAGCTGGTAACTCATATTCTGTGTTCATGTTTCCTACTGAGCTATCGACTGGTTGAGTTGCACACCTAGGGAAGTGGCTGCTAATGAGCAATTGAAGTGACTAAGAACAAGATTCACACCACAGATTGTCTTGAAATGATCTTTCTAAGTCTAGCAGATTCTATCGTTCCGTGTATGTCATTACAGAAGCTCTGCCAAGAACGGCGCTTAGCTTTTTGCGTTTCACTTTTAAACCTTCTCTGACTGTCTTTATATCGATCCCAGTCTGGATCTGAGTTCATCCTTTTGGCAGCATTAAGGAGACTCCTATTTGTTCTCCTGATGTCTGCCAGCTCTTTGTTCCACCATGGAGGTGATTTCTTGCACTTCCCTTTGGTCACTGGACAAGCTATGTTAAAGGCCTCTTTGAAGACATTGGCGAGTTCCACGCCTTTATTATCAGAGGTACTCTGCAAGTTACATTCTTGAAGGTGTCGTCGACTGTTAATCACTATTTCATTGAAGACGTCCCAGTTAGTTCTCCAGGGATTCCTATACGGTTTATAAAAGTGACACGCGGACCTCAGGACATATTCAATAATCTTGTGATCAGAGAATGATTCTACTACTACACAAGTTCTATTCTTACTTTCTGCGTTACATGGAGTCGCGCTATATGTGGCAAAGTCTTTATGCCCGAGCCCGCTGATCTTGCCAAGGGAGATCCATGGCTCTTGCACTAGGGCAACATCCATATTGGTACTTAAGAAATAGATGAGATTAGCGCTAGCTGCAATGGTATGGTGGAGGTTAATTTGCACAATCTTCATCATTGTCTTACCTTAGCACCTAAGGATTGAGGTATCGGAGATTTCTCTCAATTCTTTATCTGGGTATGTAGGGCTAGGGATCAAAATACGCCCCTTCAGTCTAGTGTACTCAAGCAGGTCCTTCTTTTCGACTAGTCGAATGTGGGCATTTGCCCATGGAGCCTGCATGCTAGCAACGAAGGATTTGAGCCAGTTAAGGGTGAACTCATTGCCACACCTTAGTAGCTTGAAACACCTTAAAGGTAGTGAGCTGCTCAAAGAGGGGGAGGATCCCTTCTTGTTGACAATAGTGCAATTTACACCCTCTTTTTGGGGCTATTGAAATCGACTATCGCCACCTGAAGGTTAGGAGTGGGGTTGACCGCCAGCTTAGCTTTTTTGCTACTTTTCCCGACCGGTGGCGATATCGAGTCGTCGTTTCTACCTCTCTTGGGACGGCCTCCATCGGCTTCAGCAGAGGTGGATGGCTCGAGGCTTTCCACCCTCTTACCGAAGACTCATTTGGCCGCTCCCTTGGAGTTCCCTGTGCTCGGTTCGTCCCCTATGGCAGTGGAACAACACGCGGTCAGCTTGAGTTTAGGCTGTGAACCTTTGCCCCGACTGATCGCGTGAGGCCTGGCTTGTCCTGCCTTGTCCTCTTGCAGTTCCTGGTCGTTCCCTATTGAGGGCAGACTGAGAGGAGCTGGCAGTCGGCTTCGACCCTTTTGGGCTTAAATCGGCTGCTGGCTGAGGTCTCACAGCACTAGAACTGGGAAGCAAGTGGCTTCCCGCCCTTCTTCTTCGGCCAGCGTTCGTCGAACTAGTGTCTATTTTTGACCTTTGCTTTTCAGCGTGATGCGCGCTCTATCCAGAGCTTCGCGTTTCCTGTCCGTGAAGGATTTGGAGTCACGCTGCTTCAGCCGTTTAATTAGACGAATAGACGAATAATACCCCTTCGGGTAGGGGTTAGAATATATCCGAGGTAGGCATGCCTGTCATAAGAGACGACTAAAATCCAATCTCCGAATACCGAGTGTATAGCGTATACAAAAACATGCAATGGAAAAAACAAAAAGATTAACTACCCCAGGTGGCAGCCCAGCTATGCTGGAAAATCCACCCTCTTCGGAGGAAGGCTCTATGGATTCTGGGGAGATCCTTTTATTGCACAAAAAACCCTTTGAAAAAAGGACAAAGATGTGTCGATCTCCACCACCTAGATCGAATGTCTCCGGGAAAAGAAGTCCGCCGGTTAATCAGGACTCAGTGATAACGAAATACTACGTTAAAGAGAACAACGAGCTACGAGCTAAAATTAGAGAAATGGAGCGAGTCTTCCAAGAGCTGAAAGAGGAAGTTTATTCTCTGCGAAAAGAAAACGAGAAACTCAAGAACTCTCGTGTACCGAAAGATTCCGAGACAACGCCAAACCGTCCATCAATTTAATATTTTGCGGACGAGGAAGAACTTGCCCGCGAAACCAATCTGGGCTCTAAAAAAAGGCCTAGCAAAAAGCATAAGGCCGTTACTTCACCCCAAGTCTCACAAAAGCATGATAACCCCGCTATATCAAAGCAGGCAAAAATCCAAGCGAAACCTCGCCCGGGTGGTGGGCAATGAATGTCGTCGGGATAGCGGACTACGGAAAACTTCGTAATCTTCCGAAACCGAGCACTGTCTCAAAAATTAAACGCCGAGAAGATCCAATGGTTCACATATGAAAATAAGTATGAAAAACCGTTGAGAGTTGTTGTTAGGGGACTCTACCCGACATGCTCAAAAAAAGACATTATGGAAGATGTGCTGAAAGAACGACGGTGCGTGAAATGTGCTGGTACACATTTCTCGGGAGAGTGCAAAGAAAATAAACAGGTCCCAGCGGTTTGCGCCAACGAATTATCGATATTGTGAAGTCGCCAAAGAACTTCAAAAAAGACGCGATACTCTCAAGAAACCGGTACACCTATCCGAAAACCGATAACTCTAAGATTGTTAAGCTAGTCAAAAAGACGACACCGATAATGGACAAAATAAAAATTGCCAAAGAATATCCAATACAAGATCAGCCACAATAGATCTAATTTGCCAACTATTATCCGTGATATTGGAAAAACTTGAGGAGCAAACCAAGATCAATCAAGTCATATTTGACAAATTGAGCAAGCTCGAGACCAAACCTCGCAAGACAAACGACAAAACATGAATATGAAATAGTTGCTCAAGATACTAACATGGAACGCAAACGGCCTTCTGAAAAAAATCGACGAACTAGAAGTATTTCTACGGAAAAACAGTATTGATATATGCCTGATATCAGAAACCTACCTAAAAAAGGGACCTGGACCCAAAATATAAGGATACAGTGATTATCGCGCACATCATCCTTCGTAAAATGCGAGAGGCAGATCTTCTCTTTACATCCAAGATTGCATCAAGCACTCCGAAAACATGAAAACAGAACTCGACTCTATGCAAATAAGTTCAGTCTCAAGTTACTTTCCTCCGGAATATAGGGTAGTAGACGACGACCTCGTTCGCCTCTTTGAATCACTCGGGCTTAATTTTATCATCACAAACACACCTTCTGGGGTTCAAGATGTAATTCAACGAAAGGCAGGCTATTGTACAAAGTCGGTATGAAGCGTGGTGTGAAGTTTTTTTCGACGGGAAAGCCAACGTATTGGCCAACTGACAAAAATAAAATCCTTGACCTCGTCGACTTCTTAATCGCAGGAGGGCTAGCTAAAGATCTGACAGAAGTCGAAGAATGCTATGATCTATGCTCAGATCACTCAGCAGTCACCTTTAGAAAAGACTGCACGGAAAGTGTTGCTTTAAATGTGCCGCTAAAGACACCGATCGAAATAGAAGACGAAATTGACAAACTTGTGGAAGTCATTCAGAGTGCAGCGTGGAAAAACACTCCCTACCGGAATACAGCAATAAAGTTAAATTCCAGACTGAAATTGAAGACCTCATACGAGAAAAGAGGAGAGCGCACAAGAGATGGCAACAATCCCCCGCGCCCCCAGATAAAACTTATCTGAACCATCTTTGATTGAAAAATGTGCTGCAGGATTTAAGAAATCGCGAGACTTCTACTTACCTCTAGGGCTTGACTGCTGATAAGAGCTCAAACTATTCACTATGGAAAGCTTTGTACTCCGTAAGGAAACCCGTAATGCACTACTTGCACGTAACAAGGAAACTTAACGGGGAACGGGTAAAAGAGGACAAGGAGAAAACGGAATTATTTGCCGAGCATTTAAAAGAAACGTTCAAGCTGTTCGATGGACAACCATTGATCGAAGACCCCAATGTGAACACGGCACCCGACAACTTTAAAATAAAAACCGTATCCCTGTCCGAACTACGAATGACAATAGGAAGATTGAAAAATAACAAGGCTCCAGGATATGATTTAATCACTGGCGAAATTTTGAAGGAGCTACCAACAAAGGCGTTAGTTAAGCTGCTCTACATTATAAACGCTTCTTTGAGACTTTTATATGTTCCAAGGCAATGGAAAGTCGCCGAAGTCATTATGGTTCAGAAACCGGGAAAATGTGTAAACGATAAGAAATCATATATACCCATTTCGCTTCTGCCGATAGCATCTAAGGACTTCGAGAAACTTCTGATTATACGATTACAACCAGCAATTGAAGAACCAGTATGGTATAACGAATGAAATCGAAGAAGCTCTAGAAGTGAAAAAGAAATGTTCTAGCGCTTTTCTCGACGTATCGCAAGCCTTCGACAAGGTATGGCACGAGGGTCTAAGGTATAAGCTAAGGCTAATCCTACCGAAAAATTGTATAGAATACTGGGATCTTACCTCGAAAACTGGCTCTTTCGTGTTATACACGGTACCGAATACTCAGAATTCAAGGAAATCCACGCCGGCGTTCCGCAAGGAAGCGTACTCGGTCCAATGCTATTCCTGCTCTACACAAGAGATATACCACAAGATGAAGGGACCGTCGTAGCAACGTTCGCAGATGATACGGCTATTCTCGCAACGGACGAGTCAGTCGAATCATCAACGGGTAAACTACAACGGGCTCTAAGCAAAGTATGCGAATGCACAAAGGCCTGGCGAATCGTCCTTAACGAGACCAAGTCAACGCATGTCAATTTTACGTACAAAAAGGTAAACCATTTACCTATTTCCATTAACTCGGTACAAATACCATACGCAAACGAGGCAAATATCTAGGAATGACCCTAGACGCAAAACTTAAGTGGAAGTCACACGTTAAAAAAAAGCGCGACGACCTAGAAATCAGACTAAGAGAAATGCATCGGCTACTCGAAGCTAAGCGTATATAACAAACTGCTTCGCCATAAGCAAGTGCTAAAACCGTCTTTGACATATGGAATACAACTTCGGGGTTGTACGAAACCAAGCAATATGGCTATATTGCAAACATTCCAAAACAAAGCTCTACGAGCAATCGTGAATGCTCCATGGTATATAAGGAATAGTGATATTCACAGAGATCTAGGAATTGCTACTGTGAATGACGAAGTAATGAACTTTTCTTGCAAACTTCGAACTCGTCTTCATGCTCATTGCAATAATGAAATAATCCGTACTATGGACTGCAAAGAACAAGATCGTTCGACCTAGCGCCGTACGGAAAACCGCATTTAATGACGGTGGTATTAGTAGGTGCCTTCGCTGGAAGGCTACCTACCTAACGCGATTAACACTACAGAAGCGTAAACTACTTGTTAAGGGAACTTAGTCGTAGTCATGAAACAATGAAGAAATGAGAGGATTAAAGCTGTACTACTATGAGCACGCGCGACCGGTTTCTCATAGTGCCTCTCTGAGGGGTGAGGTTTAGCCCGTAGGCATATACTAACTGACACTAATGACATGGACAGGTCAGCTATATGAATCGGGCATCACCAATGGTACGGACCATTGGTATCTTTTGAAGATTCCTCACCTCCAGGCGCAAAAAAAAAAAAAACCCTGATTCACAGCCGTTTAATTAGGCGAATAGCATTTCTCTTCCGGTTACGGAGAGATGTCCTCTTTTCAGCGTTTTCTATTTTCGGAAGCCTAGTCTCTGTGCTTGGCGGGGCTAGGCCCAGACCATGCACTCCTGCACTAACCACCGTGGCGAAACTCAAGGCTGAAAAGTGCCCAATTCCGGCAGGACTAGCATCACTTTGTGAAGCAGAATCTGCCGACCCACTACCCCGCGAGTAGCGGTGGCTTGTCGCGTTGGAGTGGTTCAGATGTTCTGCCTCTACTACATGGAGCGCCTCCTTCCTCAACGGAGGGTTTAACCCAGTCAACGTTGAGGTTGTGGTTGCCGTAGTGGAAGGCTCCTTGTGATCGGATGATGAGACGGCCCCCTTTCCTGACGCGATGGCTCGTCGCAAACTTGGGTGGTCCCATCAGCTCGATCAATGCGCTGGTCCGTTGCAGGTGTTGTCGCCACTAGAGGGTAAGCATTATGCTCACCATTTGATGATGACAACTCCTGCAAGTAGGCCTTTACATTATGGAGTCTCTTCCTCTCCAGCTCCGTGAGTTCGATAAACTTTTTGATAATTCGTTCATTTGTATTGGGTCCCACAATTAAGGGGAAAGAAGAGGTCCACCTGCACTTACCCCTTGTATGTAGGTCAGGGGTATTTTAGTAAAACTGAAGGCCCCCGTCACTCAGTGGTTAGTGCGTTGGACTATGGAGCAAGGGGTTCGAGGTTCGAATCCCAGTCGGGGAACACCTAAAAGTTTTCTCACTGCCCCACCTCTCGCGAGCGTCTGAGAAACATCCGAGAGTACAACTGTCCTGAGAAAGCTTCTCAAATAACGAATTGCTCTTCGGACACGGCATTAAACACCAAGTATTTCTTTTTTTTTTTTAAGGCCCCCAGGTATTCAGAGTTTGTGCTAGCAACTGACCTCCCCCAGCCATGCCGGTTTCGGCGCGTGGAACCTTACCTTGGGTGATCACCTTTTGGTTTCTAAATCCCCTCACGGTCGAATAATTACCTGGGAAATCACCCTGCTGAACGCAGACAGGATGTAGTTTTCTCACCTGGTAAGACCTTAAGTTAAAGGGAAGTAAAGTAAGCCCCTCCACCACGGCAAGGTAGGGATCAGGGAAGGGATATACAGAATTAAGTGATCACGAATACAACATAGTACAACTCAAAATAATTGAACTATTTGATGGAATTTACACTATAAAATTCGTTAGGTATTCATACCATACAAAAGACGTAGAGAATGAGGATGAAGCATACAAGGAAATGAAGACATATCACAAATTCGAAACAGGACATACAGGCATTAACGAAAATTATGACGGGCTCAAGAGAAGTTTTAGAAGTTTAGAAGTTTTATTTCATAATTTCATTAATTCATTACATTATTTTTACCTGCGAAGCCACATGGCTTATCTGCAGGAGGTTATATCTCGAATGCATATATGCAATAATAATATTATTCAAAAATTCATCAACAACTGCGATCTTTGCAATAAAGTCAAATATGACATGAATCCAATTAGACAGAAAGTTGAGTTCACCGAAACCCCTAGTGATATCAGACAATTTGTTCATATGGATGTTTAAACGAACAGATTATCAACACATTCTAAAAATTTGCATCTGCATTTTACTTAGAAGATAGAACCAATCAAACAATTATTGAAAAAGTTCGACAATATAAATCACAAGTAGGTCATTTTGAAAAACTTATTACCGACGACGAATTTAAAAGCGTAAATATTAAAGAATACTTTAGGCAAGAAACCATAGAATTTCATTTCATAAACTTAAGTCAAGAAAAGACCAGATACATAACTAAAGATAATAAAAATAGGGAAGAATATACTGAGACAAGGCAATCAGGTTATATTAAAAATTATAAAGCCGTACTACATAAAGAACAACCTAAATTTATAAACACTAACTTACAAAATATAAAGTTTTCTAATATTAAATGCAAAAAAATATTTTCAGGTGAAATTAATATTACATACAATTCTAATCCTTCTGACCTGGACGGTAACTCAATCACAGCTGACGGTAGACAGAATCATAATTAATATCGGATATACGGAGATTCATATTATTTTACACAATATTTTTTTTTTTAATGAATAAATTCTTCGGAAAGGTTTATATCGTATATTAGCATTATAAAAATGAACACAGTATGACAGCTGAGGATTACATCGAAGTGCTGCGAAATAATTTAAACCAAAGTACTGTCAAATTAAATATGGCGGGGTCATATGATTCTAAGCACTCAGCTAGAAAGACTCAAGAATGGCTCTTATACAACATCCCTAAACGACTTGTCACTCGGCCACAAACCTCAGACGTTAATCCGATGGACAATTTGTGGAATTCTCTCGATACCCAGATAGGAACACGGAAGATATCCAACAAAAGAGCAGCTTTGCTTGAGGAATGGATGCAAATGGCATGCACACCAAATATTAAATATAGTGCACGACTGGGCCGTACAAACTTGCACCTATGTCTCAAATTCTTGTGTGTATTTGAGGTAAAAATAAATAAACGAATATATATGTACATAAGTAGGTAAGCATATGTAAGTTGACTATAAGTAAACCATCGTTCTAAACAGATTGGCCAAAAACGTCATATATCATCTGTAGAATTTGATAAAGCTCTTGAAAATTAAGCATCGTCCTTAAATTTTCTTCAATTCCACTCAAATTCATTGCCTTTGAACTCCGGTGAATATGCCAAAGTAAGTCCCTAAAAATGTAACAATATTTTCTTTCTCTCTCTCGGTCTTCTAACCAATGAAAATGAATTTCAGACAAATCCAGTAGCACGTGCGCACCAATCAAAACCTGTATCGTAAGGAAAAAACGTTTCCATGACAACAGCTGTGTTCTAGGAAAATTTTTTCCAATGGTATATAATTTTGAAAATCGGTTCAGTAGGAAGAAGTAGGGATAAAATTCATGTTTGGCTAATAATGATATGAAAATCGTGTTTTTGTTAAGCTGGTTGTAAGGAAAGTGGAATTTTAGGCAATTTTAACCAAAAACGTGGTATGCCATCTTATAGGGTTTAAAAAGGCGTATTCTAATATAAAATTTAATAAGAATCGTTGGAGCCGTTTTCGAATAAATTGGCTCCAACTGCTCGATTTCGCGAAAAATACCGTTATACTAACTTTTGGCGAAAAATGTAATACAGTTCCTGATAGGATTTGAGACGTTTAATTTTATGTGAAAATTTTAATAAAATCATTGTAGGCGTTTACAAGCAAATCGGCTTTTAGTCAGCTTGGTTCTAAGTACCGTTGTATCATACTTAGACCAAAACGTGCTAGTCCGAATATTAAATTTGAACTAAATCATTGGAGCCGTTTTCCTACAAATCGACTTTTTGTCAAATTGGCTATAAGTAAAGTACCATTGTTGCCAATTTTGGTAAGCAGCACGATACGTCATCTGATTGCAATTGACTAGACTAATTGAAATGTGAAGTTTAATCAAAATCGTTAGAGCCGTTTTCGAGAAAATCCCTTTTAACTGAAATCGGCCTTAAGTAAACTACCCTTAATTTTGAGGTTAGAATGAAAATTTCAATTTCGCCTCTAGGGATTATCACACAGACCCTATATATGAAGTTTGACCTATATCCATCTACTCGTTTAGGCTGTAGCCTCGTGCACAGACAGACAGACAGACAGACAGACGGCATTGGCGGACCTACTTTTTTGGACTTCTCCATCATAATAATGTCAAGATTGATTAAAATCTCGAGTTCCAAATTTTGCACGAATACAATACTTGCCCTATAGGTATAGGTGCAAGTAAAAATAGCAGATTAATTGTCAAGATCTCTTTTTTTTACTTGTAGTCGTGAGTGCAAAAACTTTTTGGATGTTACGTTTTTTGTCAATTATGAAGTTAATTATGTTTTTTTTCTGTATGTAAATTCTTATGTTGTTTTCATTATGCTTAAACTACTATATTGCTTTTTTGTGAGACTGAATTCCTTAAATAATAAAAATTACAACGAAATATACCAGTGTGTAAATATTTTTTGATTCACTGCATGATACAGTACTACACATAATTAACCCAAAAGAAATCTTAAGTATTTTGGACAGTTTGGAGGAAATGTGAAAAATTCTGGCTTAGAAGAGAAAATCGGAGCGTTAGAATTTCCAATTAATTCGATTAGAAACAAAGTTTATATGTACAATAATACCACGTAGACAAAAACGAGGTCTATTTGACTTCGTAGAAACTGTAAGTAAGTGGATGTTTGGCAAAATGGATGACGCTGATTGTCAGGAAATAGAAGAACATTTAAAAGTAGCTCACGTAAACAACTACAATGCACAAGTAAACATTTAACTTGAACTTTAATGTCACATTTAGCACGCCTAACAATTTAATAGAAAAGACAGTGATATGATAACTAGCAGATTAAACGAAATCGATAGTAAAAACAAAAAAATATATCAGCAAACCGTTTATATAGATCTCATATTAAAACTGAAAATTTAGCAAGATAATATTGAGCACATACAAGACAACATCCTCAACTACACATGGAATTTTATATAGTAATATTTTAACGAATGAAGAAATTATAGACTATAATGTTGACTTTCATAAATTAGAAAACATGAAGCTTGGTACATTTACAGACGATCATGAAAATATTTTATTTGTTACTAAAATCCCAAATAAAGCAATTGATATTCAGAAAACTTTGCTTGTTCCTATTGGAGAAAACCAAAACAGAGAATTAATGTTTCAGGCTCAGAAAATAGTAAAATACGAAGACAAAACTTGTAATTAAGTACGTACAATATGTTGAATTAAGGAATCTTCAAATTTGTAACAATTGCGTCATGAGAAAAAACTGTATAAAAATATTAAACAACGGACATGTATGTTGCTAATGAATCAAAGAAATGTTAAATTTACTAGTACTTTTCACTGCAGATAATTATTTTAAATAGAAAATATCTTATTAATTTCAACATTTGCTCAGTAAAAATCGATGTTAAGATTATAAATATGTAATAATAAAGAAACATTCAAACAAAGTTTCGTTATTGCAGGCTATTTATTTATTTATGTAACCACATTTGTTATATATTTATTTTAATTGTAGTTCTCAGTGCAATATTCGTCTTGAAGCATAAAAAGCTAAAAATTAAAATTAATAACGAAGTGACTCCGGAGAGTCCGCAATCTGTGAACCGACCCGACTCATCCTGTCTACTACAAATGTTCGTCGCAGTTCATATTTCTCTCTTTCGTTTTTACTTATTAGTATACTATCCTCGCTGACGAGACAGAATTTCACTGCGAAGTTTTTGGATTATGTATTTTATTGATTAAGCAGGGTTCAGTTTTTATTTCAGAAATAAAGTAACACTCAGAAGAGACGTCGACTTTTTTTACGTATTTCGTGTGGAACAAAGGTCCGCCTTACCTTAGAAAATGCAGAAGATTTATTAAGATGACCATACCACAATAGGGGTTTGCGGTAACTGTTTAACTTATGCGCACACTACACAACAATGCCCTAGCAATGCCCGGTGCTACTACTGTCAACAAAAACATCACTCGTTACTACACCTTGGCAACAATGGAAATCATTCACAAGCTATTATTAGACATTCTGACTGACATACACACACAACACCATTCGGACACTACACAACAAAATGCATTACACACTTACCCGACTCAAACATCTCGAGTCAATCCGAACGTACCCGTTCACCCAGTTAGCAAAAAGAATCCATCGACTAGCTCAGCTACACGAATTTAAGAACGTTAGTCATAGAGAAACTATATAGTCTGTGACGTTAGTTGACCCTGGATCGGAAGCCATCTTCATAACTGAGTCACCAGTTTGAAGGCACGGAATACATTTATTGAAGTATAAGGGTTGGGGAAGGTCAGCAGCGGAACTTGTCAGAAGTAGGTTTACATCATGTTTGGGTCTCTACACTGTGCCTTAGAGATCAACACAAGGGCATTTGTTTTTAAATATTTTTGGATGGAACATATTTCATTTGACGATCGGGCCTAAAACACAAAACAATATTATTAACATCGACGCTTCATCGATATGTATGTACTACACACAAGAAAGAGAGTAAGATTTCTCCTTTTCTTTCTACTCAACACAACATGTAAAGGCGTAACTAATAAAATGCTCTCCGGCGGACGATGCATTTTTCTTCCAAATTGTGTTTTCTTAAGAAGTTGAAGTGACGAAAAGAACAATTATATCAACATTACGAAACTGTTCGTTGCACTTGGTTGGATATCGCCATGCGTCCTCAAGGCGAAAGTGATGATGCAGTAACTATGGGGTCGCGGGACACTTGGAAGTGGGAAATGTTTCGACGAGAACTGCAATTAGACGTTAAGATTCGAATGCCTCGTTGGATTCACTTCGATAAGAAAAGAGATGTTCGAAAGGGCATATGGTGCAGTGGTCTATTTGCTTACTTTGGGCGATCAGGTTAATATTCACATGTATCTCCATATTACAAAGACAAAAGTGACACCGCTGAAAACCGTGACTCTTCCCAGACTTGAATTGTGTGTCTTAGTGGACATTTTCAATACCCACACAATCGACGGACATATCGACCGATGAATCTACTTATTTGCAAATTACAAGGATTGCTTTTCAATCGTTAATTTCCCTTCGTTCTTTAGTACATTCATGCGTGAACGAAATATCCTGCTCATTCATAATTGTGGGAAATAAGTATTGACTTGGTGATCGATTTGGCAAAATGATCGAGTCAGTCGTGATACAGATCTAGATGATTGGACTCGAAAGCTCACGTATTGATTGAAAATAAAAATGTTCTAGAGAAATTATACAACATCGGACAAAGTAGCGTTTCTCTGCTGGATGTATAAAAAGAAAAATATAATTTGGAGTGAAATTTAAACAAAACATTCTATAGGAATTAGTTGCTCATATTATCGTATTTGACATTGCCTTATCGACAATTTGGCAACATTATTTTTGCCAAATCTAAATGTTTGGTCATAAAATTAGCCAGAATATATTTTTGTAAAACTTAATTTAGCTTAAATTGGATCTTAATTAAAAAAAACACACATTGTATTAATAAATTACTTCAAAATTCTTTACTAAATTCTTTCAAAATAAAAATACGCATATTCTTTCTCTCCTTTTGTTCGTCTGCGAAAAAAAACTATATGAATGTCAGTTAAAATATGACAAATAATGGAACAATTAAGAGTACTTAACATTATAAACATATGCATGTACGCAATATTTGTTTAGGGCGAACATGAACCAAACATACAGAAAAGCTACAATCTGTTTGGAACGGATCGTATGATACCCTTTCTTCCTCTTATATGCCCTAGATATGAAATTTCATTCTCCAAGCTCAAAATTTAAAGCTCAAAAGCTGGTGGCATGCGGTCGGAAGGGCGAAAGAACATAGTTCAATGGTTTTCTCTATTGATGCTGATTACAAATATATGTATATACTTTACGGGATCTACCTCATTTATTTCACTGTGTTAAAAACTATGTATCAAACTCAATATACCCTTTAGGATAGGGTACGATATGATACCTTATCCTTTCTCTTATTTGCCTCCTACGAAGTGGGCGTGGCTGCTCACCATTTTTTCTCATATTACGACGATATCCTCACATGTTTCTTGATGTTTCATTCAAAATTTCATCCAAATCGGTTTTTAAATATTTTGTCAAAATAGTGAAGTTATCAAGAAGTGGGCGGATTGCAAACATTCTTACACTTGTACTGTTTATATGTATTTCTCAGGAGTGGAGATAGCAAATTTCATCCTCCAAGCTCAAAGTTTAAACTATGGATCACATACTGACGGACGGACGGACGGACGGACGGATAGACATGGTTCAATCCTTTTAGCTATTGATGCTGATCACGAATATATTTACATTTAAGGGCCAAACTATCCTAAGGGTATATCAAACTTAATATACCCTTAAGATAGGGTATAAAAATGATTATGGGGAATTATATGAGTGAGAACCCAAATAAAGTATGAATAAGACAGAATATGTTTTTTATTTCTATTTATATTTGAGACGCGAAGTTGCGCTAGAAAACTCATATAAGGAAAAAACATGACGGACTAAACATTCGGTATAAAAAAATGTATTAGCTAATAGGGAGGTATTCATGTCTCTCAATATATAATAAACGGCTTCTCTATAATCAAGTTTTGAAGCCAATATGGACATATAGCTTTCAGCTTTGGGGGTGCACAAGTATGACGAACATACAAAGCACACAATGCAATGCTACGCAATATTGTTAGTGCGCCATGGTAGATACGTAACGCCGATCTACATAGGGATCTAAAAATTTAAATGGTAAAGGACGAGGTCAGGAAGGTCGCAAGAAGACATGAAGGTAGGCTTCACAACCACTCTAATTAAGAAGTAGTCGACCTACTTAATAATAACAATCTACTTAGAATATTACGAAGAATAAAATCATTCGAACTAGTTAACTAGGAGAAAAAATAATAAAAATATATAAGATAACCACCCGAACAAAGTGATAACAAGTTAAAAAAAGAAATAATATAAATTTACAAGTATTAGAAAAAAATTGCTGATTAGTTTAACGATTAGGTGCGATTATTGGAAGGATGGCAACACCATGCTTTACGCGGGTGTTTTCAGTGGGTGGGTCAAGTTCCACAGTATTGCAAAGCTTGCATGCGATGTCCTTCACCTAGGTACGCGCAAAAAAAGTTTGGAGACAAAAAACATTCGAAATACAAATTCTACAATACCAAATTAATAAATTGAACCTAGGCATTTATATATTTTGTCAATCCTCTCCTGATTTATAGTTGAACACAAAGAGAATGTACAAATGAGAGAATGTATAAATGAAAACCACAATATTTTTGTGTTCATACGTAAACTGAGAACTTTTAATAATTATGGACTTATGACCTACCTTAGTGAGTCATAACACCACAATCGAAGGGTCAACAGTCCACAAAAATTTCGTGGGGACTTTTGGCCCACCTGGGTGAGTTATTAGTCCACAAATCAATTGTGAACTTTCAACCCACCCAGGTGGGACAAAAGTCCACAATGGACTTGTGATCATGCACCTAACTATTAAAGGAGATTTATCAAATATTTCGCAGATATAGCGAGACCGTTAAATAAATTAGTAAAGAAGAAACAACTATTTGCATGAACTGATGAATGTGGTAAAGCATTTATTTAGAACACTAAACGAAAAATTGATAGCACCACCAGTATTGGCATATCCAGATTTTTCAAAACTATTCATACTAACTACTGACGCTTCGAATTTTGCTTTAGGAGCAGTATTGTCACAAGAAGAAATTGGAACAGACAGACCTAGAGCTTACGCAAAAATAAAATAACAATCATGAATTAAATAAACTCATAATAAAGAAAGAATTGCTAGCAATTACTGGGTAATAAGTTTATTCTCACTACAGAACATTAGTAAGTTTATTCACCCATAGGAACCCTTCTTAAAAATTAACCAGAATACGTGTAGACTTAATGGACTACGATTTTAATATTATATTCAAGCAAGGAAAAACGAACACAAAAGCAGATGCACTTTCGCGAATACAGACAAATTGAAGCAAATGATACCAAGACATAATATTGATGTTGTTACCAGAGCAATGAAGAAAATTGATGAAATACCGAAGAAAAATAAACAATGTGCGAAAGCCTCAGACTTAAATGTGGGGACTAATAACCTTCACTGCACATTACTATCAGATGTAAGGCGTATGAAGCAAATTGAATTTAAAGATATAAAAATGTTTAAGAAAGGGGCCCAAAGAAATAGAATCATATTAGAAGCAAACACTGTAATTGTGGAATATAGAGATAATTCCCTATTAGAGTTAAAATTGATTTTGAAGAAGCTAATATTCAAGATGAGGAGTGCATGTGTAAATAAACTAATACTAGTGAGAAATAGTTTAATATTTAGAAATGTAAACGCGCACGAATTCAAAGAAATATTTAATAAGCTGCAAGAAAAAAGAGAAATAGGTGAATGTCTAGATATTTTGTTATATGAACCTCCGAAGCAGGGTACAAATGAAGACGAAAACCACAGATTAATTGAAGAACATAATAACTCTAAACTAGGAGGACATTGTGGAAATTGAAAGATGCGAAAATGATGCCATTTTATTTTATTATACCATTTTATTATTTGTTCTTCACTTAATGTGCTTATTTAATTTTTCTTCTATCTTTTTGTAGATTTGAAAGTAGGTTTCAAACAATGAACTGTCGTATAGGAGACAATTTGCAATGTCAAATCACGAAATTTATACTAAATTGTACTATTTTGCTGTTCTACTACATTGCATAGCATCAAAATTAGAATTAAAGACGACTTGCATTGCTGCATGGTTTTGCATTGCGCACATGTGTTCGCCTACATATAAAGCTCTGTTGTCTAAATTTAATGCATTAATTTTGCTCCACATGTGTTTCAGGCTTTACTGTGTCATCCGTGTGAGTTCAACCTTAAGTTGCAAGATTGATATACACCACTCCACTCACGTTTCTCTTTCTGGCGAGTGCATTAACGGATGCATTTGAGTGAATAACTCGTTTCATCTTCGTTCATCATCTAGATATCAAGAGGTCTTCTCACTTCGTCGTCCGTGTGAGTACAATTTGTAATGCAAGATTGATTTCACCACACGATATGTTTATCGTATCCTTAAACCACACATCATCTTTTTCGACCATATCTTCCAGCCGAGCTTTTGGTTGCAATACTTGCTGAAAGCCTAAACAGAGTTGCCATTTCGGCAAACTTTTATTTATAACCAGATTGCTAAATTTGTAAAAAAAAAAAAAAAAAAACACGAATGATTTAAATATGCGGAATTTGCCTTTTAAAATGCATAGATCTCGAGGAAAAGGACATTGACAAAAACATTTCTAAATCATAGACCCTTTTACTGTGAGAAACATCGGAATATTTCACCGGAAATATTAGAAAACGGACAAGCTTCAGAAAACGTTTAATTGACCATCCTAGTTATTTTCCGAAATACAAGACATACATACCAACCTTTGAATTGTCAAGTGCTTAGAAGCTTGATGAATGATTTTCAAGCATTGATCAATCTTCCCAACAAGAAAAACTGCTTGATAATCAACTGAGTCCTTCAAACCCTGAACTTCACTCACCGAAATCTCCGAGGATTCCACCATTGGCTAAAACAGTTTGCACCAAACCCTCAAACTGTTATCGACTTACTTACATCTGAGGAATCCACCTTCTCTAGCCCGGTTCTAAATATCCCTCATGATGTTTGTTCGATAGCTCTATAATAATATATATAATATATATAATATATATAATAATAATTTCTGTTGCTCGCTCTGTGGACTGTATTTTTGCACGACCGCACGATCTGGAGTCTGCACAAAGAGTGATTCAATTGTGCTGTTGCGCAGCTGTGTATATCTTTGCCAGCTGTGCTTGCACTTTCCCGTTGCCCAGCACTCGACCGTTGGTGGGTGCGCTATGCACGATGATGGAAATTTCCACCGTCGATGCTGTTGCTGCCTGTGTTGCCGTGGCAGTTTTTGGTGTTCTTAACATTCCCCCCCCTTAATTGAAGGTTAATCTTCAATTATTGTCGGATGATCTTTCTTGGGAAGGATGCACAATATTTGCACTGGTCGCGCCAATGTCAAGTGCTCGTTTTGACGTCGGCGCTACGCACTAGCCCGTCCTTGCCTTGATGGACCGCAGCAATTCGGTCGCTCGAATTTACTACGCGGTAAAATTCTCCCAGGAAGGCATGAAGATATTCTGGGAATCACGCACATTTCGCAGCTCAGCGCAAATGTTGGATCTGCTCCAGATATAATGTCCACTTCTGCCGTTCCTGCTAGCCGCACGTTGGCCTTGGAGGTGATTCCGCGCACCAAGAGGTCACGTTTGCACGTTTTTATGCACATGCTCTGGACGCACTGTCCGGTGATGAGACTGATCTGGCTTGCGCTGTCCAGCAGCGCTCTTGCTATATGGCAGGTCCCTCTCCAGCTCTTTGAGAGAGCGTTTGCCAATAGTGCGCTTACGACTTTTGTACTCCGATGCTCTATCTTTGTAACTGTGTCGTTTTGCTCTGCACGTTGTTCGCGCGTTGGGAAGGTGTGGCGCGAGGGTCAGTCTTCGGCTCTGTTGATGGTGGATCGTGTGGCTCTGATTATTATTGGTCCGGGCTGTTGCCGGCTTGTAACACGACTCCGTACCTTGTCGTTCCTGCCCTGAATCGACATCGCCAAAAAATCCCAACAGCGGTACAGCTATATCACCCATCGTTCGTGCCTTTATTTTTTTTTCTTTATCTTAGCTCTGCCGTAGCACCGTATGTCCGTAGCAATTCAGGTCGACCCTTCGGAAATAGCTACGAACGCACAAAAGAATCGAGCAATTAGCTCTATATGCACACACAAAAAAAAAAAAAAATAATAAAATAAAAATTAAAAAAAATAAATAAAATGCTCGAGTAACTGCACTAAATTACTGAATTAAAAAAAAATTAAAAAAAATTAATTTTTATTTATTTATTTTTATTTATTTATTTTTATTTTCGCTAGTTATTATTTGGCTCGATTGGACCAAATGTTCGGTAGCTCTCTAATAATATATATAATATATATAATATATATAATAATAATTTCTGTTGCTCGCTCTGTGGACTGTATTTTTGCACGACCGCACGATCTGGAGTCTGCACAAAGAGTGATTCAATTGTGCTGTTGCGCAGCTGTGTATATCTTTGCCAGCTGTGCTTGCACTTTCCCGTTGCCCAGCACTCGACCGTTGGTGGGTGCGCTATGCACGATGATGGAAATTTCCACCGTCGATGCTGTTGCTGCCTGTGTTGCCGTGGCAGTTTTTGGTGTTCTTAACAATGTTCATCAACTGAAACCTCCTCATTTCAAAGAAGCTCTGCGATCTAATTCGCGTGCAAAGTCGCTGATCGCTTCTCTACCTCCTGACAAGACCACTATTAAGGTATACACGAGCACGGAGGCTGTAGATGGATGTACGTACGTACATCAGCGGTTGGCTGGAGCCCCTATTGGTTGCTCTCTTAAAGTGGTAGCACTGCCTTTCATAGTATTTTGTTACGTCTCGAATATGGTACAAAGACTTGTGATATTATGAAGAACATTAAGTGTCATAGTTTAACAGCGGACATCCTATATCTTAATAATTTTAGCTTATATCACCTCTACAAATTGAAAAATGACTAGTTAATCCTAGCTTTTGGCCTAGTGACACGCTTGTAAAAGAATTCGTAAACAGGCCTAGCAACAGGAATTTTCGGTCAAAAAACTCAAAGACTTAACTACTTCTTCAAAGACTTAACTTCTATACTACCAAAATACTGGCGGTCTTCGTACGAAGTTATGCGATATTCTACTCTTCTCTTCATCTGGATCTGATCTTCCACAGATTAATTATTTGCTTAATGAATTCAATAATATCCTTAATTTGGTATTTGTTGTTTCTAAGCTTAGCATTAGTATCAAAGACTCCATGACTCCTCTTTTTCGTAATTCTATTTTACATGTAATGTTAAATTTTATCAATGTATTAAATAATACCCATGTTTAATACTTTTAAGCACAATTATGCTAAAGCCGATTTCAACATTATTTCTTATTATATTTATGGTGTTGATTGGTCAATTGTTTTTAATGATGGAAATTGAAATGACTCTTATAACTTATTGTGACTGTTAAAGTGGCAATCGATATGTTCACACCTAAAATAAGGTCTATAGCTGGTACTGAACCTATCTGGTTCAATACTACAATTATTTATTTGAATAATAAGAAAAACATGATTTATAAGCAGTTTCGCAACAATAATAATGATCTGGAATTGCTAATTCAAGATCTCAAAAAACCAATTTGATGACCTAAACAAATTCCTTTACTGAATTCTATAGAATCTAAGTTAAAATCTAATAGCAAACGTTTTTGAAGCTTTATCAATAACAAAAGGTACTCCAATGGTATTCCTAGCTGTATCTGTCTTAATATTGTTTCTTCTTCCAATCTTAGGACTATTTGTAACATGCTTGTTAGTTTTCAGTCTGTCTATACTTGTGGTACACCTACCTCATTTGTGAGGAAGTAAGGAACTCTTCGTCTCGTGATCATCCAAATGTTGGGAGTGTACAATCTGAGATAATATTTTGTATTTAAATTTGATAAAAGTAGGTGTGCATTTTCTGTCACGTTTTTCCGTTATTCATCATCATACCAAGGACTTCTCTTAGGTGGTGGTTGTTAACCTATGGTGGTCTTGACTACTTCTTTCATGATGTCGCGGTACTGGTTCCACTAATTGTTGGCATTTGTGCGGAGAGTTTCTCACTCAGACGCTCTCTGTAGACTCTGGCTACTCCAGTCGAGCTAAGGCTTCCAACATTGAAATTCTTTTTCTGGGCATTTCGCAGCTTCTTCTCGTTGCATAGTCGAGCTCAGAATTTGACTGCAACAAGATAATGGGGAAAGTCGACATTTGTCGACATTAAATAAGGCGGTCGGTTTGAGTCCGAGGCATATGCCTCTCTCGTAACCCAGCCAGTTCCTTTTGTTGAAACCCCTAGGACGAGGGGCCGGTTGAGATCGCTTCGGGGATCTAAGCGCTGCCGTTGGCCCATTAAAGGCTCGTCCGCCACCGTCTCTTTTTCAAAAACCTGACTTATTTTTGGAGATCCTTACCGGCTAGTCTATAACAAACTAGCACCTCTCTTAAAAAGATTTATCTCTCCCCTTCAACATGGCTTTGTTCCTTGTAGGTCTACTTTTACCAATCTCTCACTTGCCACTGTCTTGAATGGTTTGCAATATGATCTCATTTACATATTTCTCTAAAGCTTTTGATCGCGTCAATCATGATATTCGAAAATCTGGTATTGATTTCTCGCAACTAAGGTGAGGAATCATTGGCCCCGTTCCGATTTCTGGGCACTAAGTAGTCAAACGATTCTGATTGGTGTAGAGATTCAAATTTGACTTAAAAGCAAAAGTAAGGCAATTTTTTATGAGGTAGTGGACTGGACTCGAAGGCTGTTTTTTCAATTAAGCTTTCTTTACAGGTTCCTATTTCATATAAATATATTTATCAGTAAGATCCCTTGACAAGCACAGTCCACACTTTGTCCAAAGTAAAAACTGGAAATGAGGATGCGAGGTGTGACACTTGAAATGTCACCTACCTTTTCATTCAGTTTGCCAATCAATTTGTTAGGCTTTACCTCAAAAAGTAGTGCCTAGAAATCGGAACTTGCTTAAAATTGTTTTTTTCCAAAATCCGAGTTTGTGGTATAACCACTTGTAGTATTAAATGAAAGAGCAGATCGTCCTGATTATAAATACATACATACATATGTAGGTCCCAGACGTTTTACGCGCAGCCATACACTTGCCAGGTACGCATTTTTTACCAACGATCACCTCAGCTGCGACAAATTACTGTCAGAATTTAAAATCACTCATTAGAGACCTTCATGGTGATGTATAAATCTTTTGGTTATATCTTCATCTCTAAAATTTTCTCTGGGCTCTCGGTGTATTATTCGCGATTTGATAAATTCTCATATTGATTGCCCTTTTCTCCTTTCATTCATGCTCCTTCGAGAGTTCTTAGAAATCGATTTGTATTCTATGTTCCTTATCATAGATTTAACTATAGTTATAATGAACCAATCTCTAGATGCATTCGACAATCTAATAACATAAATATGTAAATATGTAGTCATTTAGATTTTAATCTCAGTAGGAACGCATTTAAGACTATTTTAATTTTGCTGTTAAATAGGTTTTAGTCGTTAAGTTACATAAAATTTGTATTTATTTATTTTGTATTATGCTAGTAATCTAAAGAGAACAGACGATGTATACTCATTTGAGGAAATAAATATGTAAATATTGTCGTAAGCACCGATAATCTATTAGTATTATAGTCTGTGGTCGTAAGTGAGCCGAATGAAATTTTTGGTGTTAGGCTAGGCATAACAAAAATTTTAATTCCCCACAAACGTCAAAATTATGGCGACCTCACTTTAGGTCTGTTCCCGTACGGTCCAAAACTGTGAAAAATTACTACGAAAACTACGAAAAATGAGAAAATCCTGTTTCTGTACCTCAAAATCAGAATACATCCATAATGAGTAGTCACCATTGATGAACTATAGGTGATTTGTGGTAGTCACTCTTTACGTGTTTTGAAATATTTCTTATCAGTAGTCACACCGACACGAAAAATAGACGGCAGCGGAATGGGGTAGAAGAAATGGAAAAGTGGTGCACGGGGTGATCCATTAAAAAAAAACCAATATATTTTATTTACATTTTTATTAAAGTAATTTCATGTGACATACACTGAGTAATTTCAACTTATTATTAATTTTTTTTATTATTTTTATTAAAATGCTTTAAAATGTGGTGTACTCTTACTCGTATGTAGAATTTAATGAGATATTCAGCATCTTTATTCTTGCAACAGTTGTATTGATACTTGTTCTTTAGAATACTATAAATTTCCACTTCTAAATTATTTCGGAAGTACTATTTTGGAAAATAAGAAATGAATTTATTTCCAAGACACCCCACGAATTTAAATATTCTTAAGGAGGTCGTGTTCACAGATCCTACAATGCTTTGAAGTTTTCTCATCTAATTGGTTCAGTTTCTTAATAGAATGAAGCCACTTTGATTTTCTATAATTGGAAAAATATAAAATTCTTTCACACAAATTCTTGTTTTCCAATAATTCCTTACCTATTTCTACTTTTCGCATTTTGAGGTATTTTACAATAGAATTCTCCTTTTCCTCCCGACCGTACGCCAAACACTTAAAATAATGTTTAATCATTTTAAATTTCAAATAATCACCAATTTTTTGCCTGATCCCCCTATAATCATTTCGTTTACGCCTTTTGCATGACTGATAAGAACCCAGATTGGAGTGCCTTTTAAAAGACGTGCATAAAAAATGTAAACAACCCTCACTCCAATCTAAATACACCATGAGTGTTGCCATGTACCATACAAATTAGCGAGTAGAATCTGATGATCATAAAATTCAAAATCGGTAATTATGATATTATACAAAGTGGTAGCAAACTATAAATGGTATACATACGTACTTATAACGTTTGACAATAAAACATTTTATTACAACAACTCCTAACTACGCTTTTTCTCTAAAAGCAAGATGTACAGAAGCCATAAATGAAACAAATTACCAAAAAGCAGACCTGACAACACCAGTTCATGCGATGACAGAATTGAATAACTACCACACGCACAAAATAATGCGCCTTGAAAAACCCATAATGAAAAAACCACATTTATATATCTTACACAGGAGGTCTCATGTGGTGATTTGGTAAAATATATTTCCGTCTCATTTTGTTATAAGACTGCACTTAAGGACAAAATTCAATAGTTTCTACCTCTTTTCGCTTGTTATACGTTTTTGTTGCGGATTTTGCTTTGCAATAGTACGATTGCATATGTGGAGAGAGTGACTCTACCTATTATAGATATACTCCGCTCAAAATTTCGTAGATTTTCACAGAAAAGAGCGCTCACGAGAGAGTAAGTCCTTTTCCCCTATCTGTGAATTTCACCCCAAGAAATTTCTTTGGACAAATTTATGAATTTACGAAATCTGTCAAAGTTAACTTTTGTGTTTATTTTTTGTAAACAAAACAAAATCACTGACACTTTTTAATTTTTTCTCACATAAGTTTCTGACGTTTAAAAAGTGGGAATTTTTTTGTTCAATAAGAAATTGGATAATCTGTGTATTTTGGTTCAAAAAGTACGGGACAGACCTTTTATTATGGTTCCATTAGATCTCTGTTTCTTCCGCCAAAATGTATGAATGTATGTAATGAAATGTATGTTTAACAATGGTGATTATAGACATGAGTAAAGTATGAAAAAGGTAAATTAATACAAGAATATATATTAGCAGTAAAATAATATTTCGCAAGTTGAGTTGTAGTTCGTCAGAGGAGCCTTGTATCAACGTAAATGATGCTCATGTTGTGTTCCCAGCCTATAATTTTAGGAAAGTACTCTAAAAATAAACTAATAACCATTGCATTTAAACTAGAAAAAACCTTTTCTGTTTCAATACTTATGTCGCAAACGTACAGGAGCCATAATGTCAATCTGAATCGCGCCACGAATTCATGTAAACCTATTGTTGAGCATTTTGTTATTCTCCCTTACAGGTTTGCCTTCATCCAAACCAGGTAAATTTTCATTTCCAATAGCTTAAGTGCTTCCGAAAAATAAAAGAAACTTTGTACTACAAAACTCTTAAATTAAGTTATTACTAACACTAGTCTGATAACTACCACTAACGAAAAATCGTAGTGCTCAGGCCAACTTAATAACGTTTAAAATGAAAACTGCCTTTTTTTCATTTAAGAGGAAGAAACTCTGCTTCATTTAATTGAAAGAATGGTAAAGTAGATCCATTATCCGATTTGAGCTGACGAATTCCCCTGCGTAGTCTGCTCATTTACACAATTCTCTCTTGGTCGGAGACATCTGTGAAGAGTTTCATGCGGTACCGTGACAGAAGGCCATATTTCAAAGTATGGCCTTATTACGCTTTCATAAAGTGACATGAAGCCATATTTTGGGGTAAGCCTTTATGGGTTTATGTCGCTTTCAAATGGATTTTTAGGGTGCAGAGACATAAGTCCCGAATTCAACTCAGGCGTTATTTCCCACTTTAGTGGGACATAAGTCCCTCATAAACATTTTAGTAAATATATGGTGCCATGAAATAAAATCTTATGCAAAAAGGTCCAAAACGTAATTTTGGATTTTATTGCACTTTTGAAATTTATTTCATTTTTGAAAGTGCAATAAAATCCAAATCGAAGTGGAAATAAAATCCAAACAACACATATATTTGAAATTTGTGAAAAGAGTGCAGTTCCGAACTTTACACACAAAAAACCTCACACCCACTCCATACATATTTTACTGTTTATGCAATGTGGATATAATATATGTATGTATACATATATATAAATGTAACAGTGGCATGCTGCCCCCCTGCAACCCTTCTGCTTGGGGTCCCTGTAGGATTTGGAATGGGTGTGAGGTTTTTTGTATGTAAAGCAATTGCCAGTGGTCACGGTCAATCAAACGGTCAAAACTGTCTTTTGTTATTGGAAAAATTGAAAAAAACCTATGTTCTGTCTCAAATTTATATGGCCTTACGACGCTTTCACAAAGCCATCACCCGAAATATGGCTTCATGTCAATTAACGAAAGCGTCATAAGGCCATACTTTGAAATATGGCCTTATGTTCGGCACCGTTTCATGCTTTTCTTCGTTTGTTTTTTCTTGGAATTTTTGCACTTTCCATTTAAAAACGTTGAACTCAATTAAAAATAATTTCACTTTACACACTTTACAACTGACATTTCATGTTATCAGCACTGATTCTGTACTCGAATGAAAATATTCAATATTAGCAATACCACGACTGGTAATTCGATTTGAATCGAAGGCTTCGATTAGCTAACCATAATAGGGGTGTTAAACGAAATGTAGAAAATAAAAGTGAGATTGCAGTGATATATTTAAAACAAAAGAAAAGAAAAACAAACAATTTAATAAAAGATTCTTTACTCTTGCATTAGTCATATAACAAAAATGAAAACAAAATAAAATATGACAAACATTAAATTAACACAAAGTAATACATAAATATTTGCACAATATTAATAAAAAGAAATAACATAAAAAAGCAAAAAAAAAAAAAAAAAACTAGCAAATACAAAAGATAACAATTTTCTAATTGAAGCAATATGAGATGTGTATAAAAATAATTGTAAACATCTAAGATTTAAAACTATTGGTAAGAACTAAAAAAAACCATAACAAAATAACAACGAATAAACAAAATGCGAGTTTACTTCTCAGGATAGTACATAAAGAATAAATAAAATAACATATTCCTTACATAAATAAAATGTAATTCATTAAGTCTTTTATAGTAGACAATTTTATTAAAAACATTAAACTACAAGAGGTTATAATAATTGTATGAGATAAGCCAACTAAAACAGCTGCAACATGTTTGTTTCTTTTGTAATAACTAACACTAATTATGTTTTCTTGTTTATCATTATAATGAACGAGAAAATGTTTTAGTTTTTTTTTAACCGAACAAGTCTTTACATATGTATGTAAATGTTTCATATTTTTAGCTTTGCAAAAATTATTAATAAAATACGAATTGACAATTTATGTTATATTACAATTTCTAATTTCAAAATTCCCTAAACGAGTTTCGTTATTACAATATGTATCTGTAAACGAATGCAAAAACCACACTCTCATTTAACATTTAAATTTAATAAAAAAAAAGTAGTTTTATTTCTAATTTCATATTTTATAAAGTAGTTGGAATCATGGTAAAAACCAGACGAAAACGTTGGTTTCAAGTATGTGTGGATAAACATACATGCATATGTATATATAATTTGTTTTTGTATTAGTATATAATATTTTATTTTTAACTAGAACAAAGTTAAAGTAACAAACGGGCTTTCGCTTAGTAATAACTTGAACATAAAGAAACATGTTCAGTAGTCTAAAATATTGTAATAAAATCGCTTAATTACTAGACAGTTAAAATTTAATTTAACGAAACATGATTGTTACAACTAAATGCATATTTATTATAAAGTCAGTCAGTCGTAAAAAGTTAAAAGTAATATACTTTTTCCATAGTTAGATCGGAGTGTGCATCATGTTTTGTTTTAATACACATTCAATAACACTGCACATTTAAATTTTATTTTGTTGAGAAAGTCCTTAGATAGTTCCCTATTACATCATTTAGTCTAGTATGTATTCTGCTTTCAACATTTTTATTTAAATTTGTTGCTTTATCTTACTTCTTTCTTTATGTATCAAAATATTGAAATATATCAAAAATATAATTTAAATATTAACACTACATTAAACAGCTTATCGTAACACTTTTGAGTATACAACAGTAAAACAGCTTTGTAGTACAAATTTGCAGGTTAAAGGAACAGGTCCTTCATAGATACAAAAATGTAGATACTTTGCATAGTTCCAGAAGCGACTTTTTCTTAATGCAAACAAATTTGAAAACTAGTCTTAATTTTTCTAGAGCACTTTTAATTGTGTTTGTCAATTGACAACCACTTCTAATGAAAAATAATTATATCATATTATGGACAAGCATAAGATTAAATAACTTAAATTCTGCGGTAAATGCTGGAGTAATAATAATAAAACAGAAGTATAGAAACACTATAATAAAATGTAACACAAAGAATTTAAATATAGATTATAATAAAAATACAGTTATAAAACGTTATATTCTTAAGTACACATATTTTACTGTTATGTTACGGAATGCTTGTCATGTTCATGCTTTTTTTGTTCAATTCAAATAATTTCTCCATTGAGATCAAAAACAAAGTGTGACGTCATCAGCGCTTATTTCCTAATTCGACAATCGATACAACTTAATTCAAATGTATCCCTTTCATATATTCAATCGTGTAAAAAAGTAGTTAGCTACTAATTATTTATATTTTGTGTTTCCAATACTTTTAATAATATAAAAATAGTTTAGTTTGTAATAGAATGTAGACTCTAATTTTATATAAAAATATACATACATATACGTACAAGTAATGTCAAGCTTCATCAAACATTTGTGTAAGTTTTATATGTACATAAATGTATTATCAAAAAGAAAAGTATGTTTTAATAGCAATATTTAACATACGGTAATACTATAGAAATACAATATTGAAAATATTTTTTTTTATTAATTGTGCAATTGGTTGTGCATATATGTAATGTTATTAGAAATCTTCGATTAATACAATTTGTTCCCATTTACATTTTAAACATTCAAATTTTATTACTTCTATTGAATGCATTTATTACGACACTAATTTCTTGAATACATATACTTAGTTTAGTAATGTAAAGAGGAATATGTACGTGTATCAGTTTATCATTATATGTAAGTCCACAATTAGTCTTTGCTGATTGCCAATATTTAAAAATTATATTATTAATTTCTTGCGTTTTTTCTTAACACTATCGTTTATTACTTTATAAATAAATAACAAAAAGTATTACGGCATCGCGTTTTGCAAAATACTTAAAATGTTTTTTTTTTATATAAAAATATATTATAAATGCATTTGTCTTTTAAATATCTACATTAACATAACGAAAAAGTACAAACAATAAATACATAAAAACAAAAAAAGAACAAACATACAAAAAAAAAAAAAAAATATATATATAAATAAAAATTAAATAGTTAATAAATTATTATTATACATGCACCGGAAGCATTTGCATTACAAACCGATCGGTGGGACTTGAACATAACGATAAATATATAAGCGGTAATCCTTACTGGCTAAAACCACGCTGCCATCGTCCATCAGAGCAACATCAAAGCACTGTGCGTGTTTTACTTTTGATTCCAGAGCTGACACCAATTGACCGTCTTGTGTAAATATTGTCAAGTTGAAGTTGTTATGGTTGTCCGCAATCAAAATTTCCCCATTCGAATTTATTCCTACTCCAATGGGATAATTTGTAACCCCTTCTCCACCGATTTGTCGCAAATATTGGCCTTCGTAATTGAAAACTTTAACGCAATGAGCCCGATTGTCGCTTATAAAAATTTCTTGCTTATCGTTTACAATGACACCGTTTGGGAACTCCAAATGTTTGCTGCACCCAAACTTTTGAATGACATTCCCATTTTGATCGAATATTATAACCCTCATAACTTTACATTCAACTACAATGATTCGACCTTTATTATCCACTGTAACCCCACGTGGATGTTGCAAAATATTGGCCCCAAATTTCCGTACGAATTGACCATATTGGTTATATATTTGTATTTGATGTGTCGGAGAGCGCTCTGTGACTATTATGTCTCCTGAAGTTTTGACAACAGCAACCCGATTTGGATAGAGAAGCTGACCGTCCCTTTTTCCACATTCTCCAAATTGAAACTTAAAACGCCCCTCCTTGTCGAATATTTGTATGCGATGGTTATTTGTATCAGCAACAATAATATCGTTTTGTGCATTAACAGCAACACCACTCGGTTCAGTAAATTGTCCTTCGGTAACCCCGAATTCACCGAATTTGCAATGATATATCATTTTTTGACGTTTTATTTGTGATTTAGGGGGATACATCGTAGTGGACAAGAGTTTCGAAGTCAAATCCATAATGCAATCAGGGCCTGGACTCCCACCAATATTATTTCCAACAGACAATATATTATTATTTCCCAAATTACTACTTGGGGTCTTACCCAACGTGGATATATATTGCTCAGAAAGACCAGTAAAAATCGTGTCTGAGCTGCCATTGCTCCATTTTTCATATGGGTTTAATTGCATATTCAAGTCAGAGCCAAAGTTTTGAAAACTGTTACTGAAACGTTTGGACGAAACGACGTTTGCATCAAAGCTGTTGGTGGAATGAGTAATTGCATTTTGCGTTGATACGCTACTATTAGCAAAGGAAATGTCCAAAATATTCGAATTTATTCCGAGATTTCCACACAGCGCATTATTAGACGAATTATTGATACTAGTTAAACCTAATCCGTTATTTGTATTACTAGGGGTTGGTCTTGCTATTGGTGGTTGTTTTGTTGTCGATGACTCATTCGTCGCTCGTATATATCCAAACGTATTACGTACACCTACCTGTATTGACTGATAATTCGAAACAAATTCCAACTCAGATGGGAGTTGTAAATCTTGAAGAGTAGACTGATATTGATACTCCAATGTTTTTCTTAAGGCCAATACATCTTTCACACTATTAGGTTTTACTGTCGACCTTTCAATGTTATCGCACGATTGCATAACCTTTTCAATGAGTTCTTTTGATCGGTTAACGCAAGCACTATTCGATAGCATCTTGGAATTGTACAAACTCTCCAATTCCTTTAGGAGTTCTTGTTTTCGTTCATCCAGCATAGAACAAAAAAATTGGTAGGTTTCATTTATTTCACTGTGAGCTTTCTGATACTGTGCCTTTATGTGATTCATATTTAACTCTGAATTACCCACCACAGTGACTATTTCGCCAACTTTTCCTCTAAGTTCTGCAAGTATTCCTTGAATGACGCATTCGGGCTGTTTGTGCACAAACTCTTGAGAATGTTCGACTTCGTGCAATGCAGATGAATGTTCATTTGCAACACAGTCTTTACATACTAGTGCACTACATGTACGACAAAAATAGTTAAGAATTTCACTTTTATGTTGATTACAAAAATATTGACTAGATTTGTTATTGGTGTTGGAGGGTATCAATTGTGATGCGAGTATATTAACATCGTCCCGGTTCGATATACTATTGGTAACAGTTAGCTTTGACAAAAGTTCATCTTTGCAATTAAAACAATGATTTTGAGAAATCCCGTTATTCTCAAATACACCATTGATCATTTTGGACAATGATGAAGATGTTCGGTTTGTTTGTGATTGGAGAACAGTTGAAAGTGAGTTGCCAAACTTGAATTCATTCAAAGTTGAAAGGGGAGCGTTTGTATTTAATGTGTTTGAAATCGATAAATTTTCAATAAGACAAACATTGTGACCGTTGAAACAATGCATAAACTCATGGGCAGTCACGCAGTTAGAACAAAGAAAATTAGCACATTCAAAACATTTAGCGACTGCATCTGATTGCTTACTTTTACATGCGGTACAACGAGTCACTGTAGATCCGTTTCCAAAACTAATGCTTATGAGATTTCTCGAGATAATTCCATTACATTGTTCATTATTGTCCTTATCAGAGCTGTTTTCGTCAATACTATGAATTGTTGTAAGACCAGGAACAACTCCACAACTTAAACCACTGCTGGATGATGTTGATGAAGCTGATGATGAGACACATGACGTTTGGTGTTGAGAATCAATACTGCTTGTTGCTCCGCTACAACTGTAATCATCACAGATTGCAGAGTCACTGACTGGCGGAGATGAACCACTTAACGTAAGAGGAGAATCTGACAAATAACCATTGTTATCACCGTATGACTCGATTGAATTTGTTCCCCTTATAGAATCGAGTGACGGCGTTGGAGAAGTAGCCATTTCCAATTTTTCAATGGTGATAAAAATGGATCTTTCTAGATCTTATTAGAAGCGATAGAGCGTTCTATTTTTAATTAATTCGATTAATGCACCGACCATAAGACATGTTCCTCAACAAGTGCACGATAATATTCAGCTAAAACGAAAAAAAATAATTTTTCAAAAATATATTTTAAATGTTGATACTGATATAATACACTGTAAAACAAAAATGTGGGCGCCGTGGCTCAGTGGTTAGTGCGTTGGACTACGGAGCAAGGGGTTCGAGATCGAATCCCAGTCGGGGAACACCTAAAAGTTTTTCACGGCCCCACCTCTCGCGAGCGTCTGACAAACATCCGAGAGTATAACTGTCTCGAGAAAGCTTCTCAAATAACAAATTGCCCTTCGGACACGGCATTAAACAGTAGGCCCCTTCCATTCGTGTAAAGAATGTAACACGCACAACACGAATGGTTGTGAGAAGCTAGGCCCTGGGTCCCATCGACCTGTAGCGCCAAGTATTTATTTTTTTATTTTTAAAACAAAAATGCATATATATTTTTAATTTAATCATTAGTTTCAATTAAAACAAGCAGGAAGTAATTAAAAGAACTTTCATTTTAGAGTTTGGAGTTTGCAAACGCATGCAAACATCCATAACATGACAAAATATGTGTGAACCAATCAACCCAAATCTAATCGATTCAAAAGAGAATGGCAAACAGTATGTAATGGAATTAATCAGGAATACAACCCTTAATATACCAAAAAGCGATGGGGCCTAGTGAAAGTAAAGTTATTTTGGTGGTAGTAGTGAACCAATTCAGACCATATAAAGCTTAAAGACATTTTGAACAACGTTATACTTCTCCTTAGTGAAGTAGAAATGACATGACATGTTAATATATGTAAAAGCAGCGCATAGTTTGCAGTGTTGCGCAATTCATGCGGATACTTTTGACGTTTCTGTATGTACCCCCGTTATTTACCCTGTACATACATATGCAGAATCGCAGATATAAAACGAAGAATAACTCTTGCACAATCGCAGGTTCTCCGGGCTGAGAAGGCAAAATAAGGAGACTCTACCTATATAAGACCTTGATCATCCCAGTCCTACTTTAAGGCGCTGAAGCGTGGAATCTGTCTAAAGCGGATGAAAAGATCCTCAGCCCCGGCCCTCAGTCTTCGAATCAAACCCGTATGGAGAACGCAGTAGAGGAAAACATCGCCTTAGGTGGAGCGCACAAATAGAAGGGGACCTCAACCAACTTGGAGTGCGCAACTGAAGGCAGTTAGCTAAGGACCGGACTTGTTGGCTGAGACCCAGGTTCACCTCGAACTGTAGCTCCACCATTTTCTGTATTAAATTAATAAGTAATAATAATGTATTGATGTTCACACCCAAGTATTGATGACTCGCAATCAGGAACTCCGGATTTTCATCTAACTATAATAATTTTAATTTCATAACTACTTCAGTATAACCAAAGGTGATTGTTAATAATTTGGGATGTATTCCTCATATTCTAGATAAAATATTTTAATATTTTATAATATTTTCCGTTCAGATAATGGGTAGAGCAGCGCATTGCACAAAGGAGAAGCGAGAGCTTATAGCTATCTAAAGCTGTCAAAGACGGCCTGCAGCTGGACATTAGTACTTCAACTAGTAGAAGACGCTTAATGGAAGCAAATTTGCACGGAAAAATACCGCGAAAAGTGCCACACCTCAGCAAAGATAATGTTGAAAAGAGAATAAAATTTGCATCAGAGCGCGCTAATTGGCCAGCTTCTAACTGGCGGAACATATTGTGGAGCGACGAAACCAAAATCCTTTTATTCGGTTCTGGTGAACGTCGTCAGTATGTTCGATGACTTCCATCATCCGAATTCAACCCAAAATATACTCTGAAACAGCTAAACGTGGGTGGAGCCAAAATCATTTGGGGTTCTTTCTCATATTACTGTGTCGGTCCTATACACAAGATTAATGGGATCACGGATAGCCATGTTTATGTAAAACTACTTGAGGAGATTATATTACCTTATGCGGAAGAGAGTATGCCGCTTAAATGGGTTTTTATGCAAGATAATGACCCAAAGCATACTTGTAAATGCGCGAAAGAGTGGTTTAACTCGAAGAGGGTTGAGGTCATGGAGTGGCCAGCACAGTCCCCGGACCTCAACTCCATTGAAAACTTATTTACGAACATAAAATTTGCTGTTTCAAAAGCAAATCCAAAAAATGCGCAGCAACTGTGGACAGTGGTACATTCAACTTGGCAATCGATTCCGATAGAGCGTTATCAAAATTTGGTCGACTCAATGCCAAGACGATGCAATGCTGTTTAAAAAATAAAGGTTACTCAACCAAGTACTAAGCAATTACATTGTTTGTATTAATAAACAATTGAATAATTTTTTGAAATTTGAGTTTTATTCGTTTTTATTAAGTACACTGCTATTATTTTGCATACGAAAAAATAGCACTTGTAATACGTAACGGTTCGTTGTAACCATTTTTCGCAAATTGACTCTATGTAAAGTACCGTTATTATCGATTTTGGTAAAAAGCACAATATACAATTGACCCAACTAAGTTAAATATGAAATTTAATCAAAATCAAAAATTAATTTTTGTAAAGTTGGCGTTAAGTTAAGTACCGTTAGGGCTATAACAAAAACCTCAATTTCGCTTCTAGGGATTATCCCACAGATCCTATATGGTGGTGGACACATAAAGCTAAGGGGTCTTCAGTTGCGGAAATATCGAAACACTAACAATGTTCCCGAAAGGTGATTTACAATGCCTTACATCATGTGCAGCTTTATGGTAATGCTAAAAATGTTTCAAGAGCTCCAAGGCCAAGAAAAGCCACGGAGAAGGAGGATAGTTTAATCTACAGAGCTAGCGCTGCCCATTTCATTTGTGTGTCAGATAGGACCATAAGAAGGAGACTGCAACAAAAAAAAACTTGAGAGGATGCAAACAAAAATTTGAAACTGAGGAAGTCTTTTGATAAAGAAAACCTTAACAAACCGATGGCTTTTTGGAAAAATGTACTGTGGAATAATGAATCCAAGTTCTGCAGGTTCGGATCGGATGGAAAAAGGTATATTTACCACCTTTCCACCTAACCAGCAACACAATGTTAGATGCACAAACAAACACGGTGGAGAAAGTGTGATGGTGTGGGCTGCTTTTTCTTGGCATGGCGTGGACAAATTGTTAAAATCGACACAAAAATGGATCAACATCTTTATAAACGAATAATTGAAAAACACATGAACCTCTTTGGCGATGAAAATATGCCACTAATATGACAATTTATGCATGACAACGATCCTAGGGAAGGGTTACCTTAGCGAGCGTCTGTCAGCGTATTGAAATGGGCATCGCAGTCTCTTGATCTTAATCCGATCGAAAACCTGTGAAACGATATCGAACATCACATCGAAACAGTGAAACCCCGAAATGCAGCTCACTTGTGGGATCAAATTCAAATCGCCTGGACATCAATTTCTAAGGAGTTAGAGTTTGGTGCCGTCTTTCAAGCTGTGCTGAAAAGCAAAAGGTTTCAGACAAAATACTAAGTTCTACGGTTTCCCTACAAAGTTCTTTTATAATTTTAATGTAATTCAATATATGTACATATGTACTAATGTGGCCAGGCATTGTTTTACAAATGTGTATAAATTCTTTATTTTCGGGAAAATTATCTCTTTTTTGCGTAAATTAAATGAACGTTTTGAAGTCTAATAAATTGTATAAGTAACAAGTTTTTGGTCTTTTTATTGATACAAGTGGAAGTGTGCTATTACGTGTCCACCACTGTATATGAAGTTTAATCTAAATCCGTCAACCCGTTTAAACGGCATTGGCGGACCCACTTTTTTGGATTTCTCTGTAATAGTAATGTCAAGTTTGATTAAAATCTCGAGTTCCAATACAATACTTCCAAGCAATAAACGAGAAAAAACTGAATATAATAAATGACCTGTACATCAATCGCAAGGCAACCCGATCGAAATAAAATAAGTTGGTTTTTTGTCTCTGTGTCCGTTCGACTCCTCGATCCAGCTTAAATCATTAACACTCAATCGTTTCCCATTTCGGTTAGTGATCACAATCCAATAGAGAATTTGTAAAGCGTTCAATAAGACAAAAGAGAATTAAGCAGCTAAAAATTTGTAGTATCTTTAGGTGGAAATTCAGCGCGCTTGGAATGCAATACCGGTCTCATCAATGAACCATTCGTGTGCTACAGTCAATAAAAATAAGGATTTCATAGAAAACTCTAATTCTGTTGAACTCTTTTGGGATGGTCCATTTGAAGAAATTCCGTTCCAAAATTTTTTTTTTAACAAACTCTTTTCTTTCATTTCAATTTATTTCAGGGTTTATATCACAGAGATGGCAAGAAATAAAAGCAGACATGGATTTCTTGCTATAAAATTATTTTTTTGGTGGTCTCCTTTGGAAATTTCAATTGCATGACAAATTTTTTGGATTTAATTATTCTCAGTATACAAAAACTCTTAACTAACATGCATTAACCTAAGTGCACATGTATATACACAAATACGTTTTATATGTTCCACTTTTAAATGGCCCGTTTTTAATTGCTCTTGTACTCTCTTGTCTCACCTATCCAAACGTTCAAAGTACACATCAAGCGGTGTTTTATTTTATATTTCCACTCTACTTAATCTTTTCAGTATTAAATATTAGAACCCGAGTTATCAAGTATTATTTTCCCGTAGAGTTTTTACACAACCAAACATTGTAATTAAATTTGGCATTACTATAATGAAGAAGTTTAAAATAGTGGGTCGTGAATTTACTTGAAATTTCATATCTGGAGACTGTAGGGTCACAATCCGAGCCGAAATTGGAATTTTCCAGGCTCTACTAAGACTCGGTTTTAGTTAAAGCGGGACTAACGATTTTGTAAAAATTTAACATTTGGGTTAGCTGGAATAGTTGAGCTTCCACGTTTTTACGTAAAACGATCACAAGAATGATGATACACACAAAACGTTGACGATTAAATAATTTAAAAACTGCCAAACACGGTGAGAGGTTGTCGATGTGATTTTTTCCATCAACCACAATAGATGTGATTAATTAAACCAGTTTATGTTGCATTCCTTTCCTTTACTAAAAACAAATATGACGAACTTCGCAACGAAATTACCAAAGCGTTGTGCTACTTGCAAAAAAAAAAAGGTAGGTACATCGCAACAAGGTGAACAAGAATTTTCGCAAAGTGTGTACAATATCCATTCTCTTGGATCCCAAAAAAAAAACCAAGAAATTTATGATTGCATGCCGATTTGACGGGCGATCGCTTGGACGACGCCAAAAAAATTCTAAAAGAATCTGTGTATTATTTCACCGAATTTTGTTCTCCGGTGTGGGATACCTGAAAGAATATAAAACAAATAGCAAGCGTAACATTCCAGTTATATTTGCTGATAGCAGTTATTTTAATATTTCAATTATGAACTTATTTTCTTTTATTGTCAAATTAATTTCATTCACCATTTACTTAAAACATTTTTGTGAACTTTAATTTTGATTATATAACAAAAAGTAGTGTGGTAACCCTGGAAAATGTTAAGCAAATAGCACCGTTTGTTAAAAAGGAAAAGAAATACAGCTGCGCGCTCCGCAGCATGCTATAAAAGCAGAGTCCACGACAATGCAAACTCACTCAGGTTTAACACTTCGCGAAGCTCAGTCGGATCTTTCCACTGACAGGAAAAGTGCTACACCTGCGTTCGGCTGATTAGGTATTAACATTTGAGTTTGGGTGCTTTATGGATGGTCGGGTTCTCCACTATCTTAAAGCATTCACACTTAGACTAACAGAGTTGCCTATCGATTTTTTTCCCTTTTTGAATTCACTTATTATTTGTTTTTTTGATTTATTTACCTTTTGATTCTTATATATGTATAATTGAATAAAAATATTCTGATATTGGGATACCCAATAATTCGAAAACTTGTTTTGTTATTATTTTTCTACTTTTTTTCCTTTTTATCATTTGGTTGACTGCCTGTTCAGCGTTTACTGCGGTTCTCGGTGGGCACGAGAATACTCGGGTGTTGAGTAGTCTCACCATCCCACGATCCTGAGACTTTTGAAGTCCCATGCTACAATTGGCACCCAACTTGTTGGCGAGTCTGCAAACAAAATCACCACAACGGACATAAAACCACGTATAAGTAAGCGCATTGCCGCAACGCCGAAAGGTGAAGTGAAAATGGCTCAGTTTTCCGAAAAGCAACTTCAGAAATTCATAAAAGCAATGCAGACGCAAAGCAGCTTCAAAGGCAGTTTCAGCCACTGAACGGCACGCTTCAAATGCGAAAGAGACTCTGCTATCGTGGAAGGGTTCATTGCTACCATTAACGTTTATAAAGAAGTGGAACGTATAGATGATGAATATGCCCTTATGGCATATGGGGTTCCCCTTGCTTTTAGAAGAAGGCGCGAGCAAGGCGTTAAAGCGGAAGCCAAGACTTGGTCTGATGTCATCTGTTTACTACGCAGTGCATATGCTCCTACCAAACCGGCGTACCGAATATACATGGAGATCTTTGATAAAAAACAAAAGATAAATGAGACAACAGACGATTTCATCTGTAAAAAGAGAGCACTACTTGCCAAGCTCTTAGATCCTAAGCCAGTTGAAATAAAGTGCACGACTGGGTCGTACGTACTTGCACCGTAATGCTATAAGTGTATAATTCCATCAGGATTAAAGTCCAAGTCTTGCTCTTCCCAGTAAAGTAGGCGTGGCATTCCGCGTTTCGAAGGAATAATAGTCATAACATTGTAGGAGTTTACTTAATGTTTTGTTTTTAGAAAAACACCTTTAAAAAGTGGGCGTAGTCAGATGAGGTGTTTGAGTGAATTATAGAGAATTTTAAGACCTATTACTTTGCTTAAATATTTTTTTCTCAATTTCTAGTAAAAATTTTGAAAAAAAATAAGTTTTATAAAAGTGGGCGTGGCATTCCAAAATTTGGTATGCCATTATTTTGCACTTGTCTTATAACCTACAAATAGTTATTTTTAGCCCAATCGCCGCACAAATACCCGAGAAACAGCTGATTTTCCATATTACCGTTATTCGAATTTTTCGTGAAAAAATGTGGTATGCCACCTCATAGCATATACCCAAACTAACCCACACATCAAATTTGATCGAAATCGTTAGAGCCGTTTTCGAGAAAATCCATTTTAACTGAAATCGGCCTTAAGTAAACTACCCTTAATTTTGAGGTTAGAATGAAAATTAAAATTTCGCCTCTAGGGAATATCCCACAGACCCTATATATGAAGTTTGAAGTAAATCCGTTCAGCCGTTTAGGCTGTAGTCGAATATACAGACAGACAGACAGAATTGCCGGACCTACTTTTTTGGACTTCTCCATCATAGTAATGTCAAGTTTGATTAAAATCTCGAGTTCGATTTTTTTCGCGATTGCAATACTTGCCCTATAGCTATAGGTGCAAGTAAAAAATGCTTGGTACCAAAAAAAAAAGATAAAGCAATACGCGTCTGCATAGATTACAGGAAGCTAAATAGCGTTACCGTCCCAGACAAATATCCGCTACCTAGGATAGATGACCTGTTGCATTCAACATTAAAAACAAAATTCAAAAGTACATTAGATCTTCAAACGGGGTACTATCAAATAAATATAACCGAATGTGATACGAAGAAAACTACATTTATCTCACCTTTTGGACTTTTCCAATTTAAACGCATGCCGTTTGGTCTTCGAAACGCTCCTGCGACCTTTCAAAGGCTAATGGACAAATTCCGGAAAGGACTTCCTAGAACATTCATCCTTATCTATCTTGACGATATGATTATATGTTCAGATAGTTTCGAAGAACATTACCAGGATTTAACCCTTTAACCACTGACATCGAAATACGAGGTATTTTGATATGAGAATTTTGGTTTTAGTAAGATTTTAGGCTGTAAAACATGACTGTGAAGTCCATTTTTCGAAACTAAAATTCCTGAAAGCACCTGGTCAAGAAGGTGAATGACCGTCTGTAGACTGGATCAGTGGGTGAGGTGAAAAAAAAAAGATGTGCTGTATAATTCAAGTACAAAAAAAATCGTTTTTATTCAAAATAAATACTCAATTACAGGTAAATACCAATAATGATGAATGAACAATGAATTATTCATCATTCTGATACTTCGTGAAGCAATTTTTTGCTTTGGAAAAACACAAGAGGATGTTGCATTTAGTACAAAATGTGTGTGTGTCGGATATCACAAACAATTTTCACGTTTGTTTTTACAAAAATCTTGACAGAAGTGGCTGTAACGGTTAACTTGTACAGATGAGGCCGCTCAAATCGACACCGTTCGATAGGTAAATTAAGCCGGTAATAGGTAAAACGTCTCAGAATAAACTGTGTCGCCGATATGCTATCCAGACCACCAGTTGATGATACAGCGCGTACCGACTCCGAATGTAACGTCTGTAGGTTCTAAGTGGACATGACAACAAAGAATTTCGCGAAGCTCAACTAAGAGCTTTAAAACTATTACCCAATCTTTTGAAAACAACGACGAAAATATAATGAAATGGACCTCTCGCGCCTATACAGATATTCTCCAGAATCCGATGCTGAACAAGCGCAGCTCGTGATCCCTGTGCATGAAATGGAATCCATTTTAAAATATTACCACGATGAAGCTACATCAGGTCATTACGGCGTCGAGCGAACATGGGCTAGAATTGCTTCCCGATACTATTGGCCTCGAATGAGAAACAGCGTGACTAAACACATTGGAAACTGTCTTGCTTGCCAGCGGTATAAGCCAACTAATATGAAACCATGTGGCTTACTCCAAACCGTATCAAGTAATCAACGCTTCGAAGTTGTAGCAGCCGACTTATTCGGACCATAACCTATCACCAAGGACGGCTACCAATGGATATTAATAGCTGAAGATCTAGCAAGCAGATGGATTGAAATTTTTCCTCTCAAAGAAGCAACAGCAGAGAATTGTGCCATGACCTTGCTTCAAGAAGTTTTTTTTTCGTTATGGTAAACCAACGCGTCTTTTAACAGACAATGGATCCCAATTTATATCTGCAGTAATGCAACAGCTAGCTGACTACTTTGGGATTCAACAAACACTGACACCTGTCTATCACCCAGAAGCCAATCCGGTGGAGAGAAACACCCGGGATCTGCAGACACAACTAGGGATTCTAGGGATATACAGCTTCATATCTCATGTTTGGGCGGGAACCAAAAACAATAGATGACGTCAACCACGACCTTAGGCCTATAGAACAAGACAAAAACTTTACTCCGCAAATTATTCCGAGATTGCAACAGCTTACGCAACCAATTATAGATGCTCAAATAACAACTGAGAAAACAAAACATCGAAACAAGTACTATGCCGACAAGAAACGAAGACAGCAAGCCACCTTGAAAGTAGGTGACCAAGTTTTGATCACCTCTCACACCCTTAGTAAAGCCGCTAAGGGAATTTCCTCAAAATTTGTGCCCAGACGAGAGGGACCCTATGTAATCATAAAGAAGATTGGTGCCTCGACTTATCAAGTCGCTTCAAAGGATGACCTCACTATTCCATTAGGGTCATACCACGCCTCCGCTATAAAAAAATTTCGATCGTCACTAACATACACAAATGACGATCCAATTCAGCCACTACGAAGAAGAGTCATCATCGATACGATCTCAGCGCCAGAGGGGGAGATTGTAACATTCCAGTTATATTTGCTGATAGCAGTTATTTTATTTGTTTCAATTATGAACTTATTTTCTTTTATTGTCAAATTAATTTCATTCACCATTTACTTAAAACATTTTTGTAAACTTTAATTTTGATTGTATAACAAAAAGTACTGTGGTAACCCTGGAAAATGTTAAGCAAATAGCACCGTTTGTTAAAAAGGAAAAGAAATACAGCTGCGCGCTCCGCAGCATGCTATACAAGCAGAGTCCACGACAATGCAAGCTCACTCCGGTTTGACACTTCGCGAAGCTCAGTCGGGTCTTTCCACTGACAGGAAAAGTGCTACACCTGCGTTCGGCTGATTAGGTATTAACATTTGAGTTTGGGTGCTTTATGGATGGTCGGGTTCTCCACTATCTTAAAGCATTCACAAATTAAAGTCCAAGTCTTGCTCTTCCCAGTAAAGTAGGCGTGGCATTCCGCGTTTCGATGGAATAATAGTCATAACATTGTAGAAGTTTACTCAATGTTTTGTTTTTATAAAAATGCCCATAAAAAGTGGGCGTGGCCAGATAAGGTGTTTGAGTGAATTATAGAGAATTTTAAGGCATATTACTTTGCTTAAATAATTTTTTCTCAATTTCTAGTAAAAATATTGAAAAGAATAAGTTTTAAAAAAGTGGGCGTGGCATTGCAAAATTTGGTATGCCATTATTTTGCACTTGTCTTATAACCTACAAATAATAATTTTTAGCCCAATCGCCGAACAAATACCCGAGAAATAGCTGATTTTCAATATTACCGTTATTCGAATTTTTCGTGAAAAACGTGGTATGCCACCTCATAGCATATGCCCAAACTAACCCACACATCAAATTTGATCGAAATCGTTAGAGCCGTTTTCGAGAAAATCCATTTTAACTGAAATCGGCCTTAAGTAAACTACCCTTAATTTTGAGGTTAGAATGAAAATTAAAATTTCGCCTCTAGGGAATATCCCACAGACCCTATATATGAAGTTTGAAGTAAATCCGTTCAGCCGTTTAGGCTGTAGTCGAATATACAGACAGACAGACAGACAAACGGCATTGGCGGACCTACTTTTTTGGACTTCTCCATTATAGTGATGTCAAGTTTGATTAAAATCAAGAAATTAGTCGACATTTATAAACATACATATCTACAGAAAAGCTTCAATCCATCTGGAACGGATCTGTGCAACCGTTTCCCCTGCAGTCGAGTTTACAGACAGACAGAATTGGCAGACCAAATTTCTTTGAACCTCTGTATCATAGTAATGTCACGTTTGATTAAAACCTCGAGTTCGAATATTTTCAGGAAACCAATACTTGCCCTGAAGGTGCATGTAATAAATAATACTTCACGAAGTATTAACTTTATTTAAAGACAACAACAAATTAATATAGTATTTCTAACATTTGTACAGTGGTTTTAATGCTTTGTCCCCCTTTTATAAATGTCTTTTGACTAATTTCTTGTTTAAAAGAAATTAATTTTTCTTTATTCTTTATTTTTTATATTGTTTTTTCTTTATGCAAAGAATAATAAACAAAAAAAATTGTGTAAAAAATTATTATCCGCCCTGTTCTGCATTTCGAGTGAAAGTGGATTGAAATCGAATTTCAATTTCACACGAAATGAAATTTTTTTGAATCCACTTCGAATTCTTATTTGAAATGTCACAATCAGCTGTGAAGAAAAATATTTGAGAGTTAGTTATTTAGCTTTTCCTGTTAAAATAACTAACTACAACAAAAAGCACTCCGCTGCTCGGAATGTTGTCGAAAGAACTATTGGTAACTTTAAAACCCGGTTTAGGTGTTTGTTTAATACTTTGAACTATGAGCCGGTTAAAGCTGCCAAGATCATCAACGTTTGCTGTGCCCTCCACAATTTGTGCAAATCCCATAATTTAGAAATCGAAGGAGAGCAAATAAGAGAGGAAATCGAACATTATTTTGAAAGTGATGAATATGGAGAAGGAATTGAGGAAGCTAGAAGAATAAGATATTCAATTGCCCAAAATCTTGCTTAGTAAAAGACGAGTTTAAAAAACCAAATATGTTTTAATTCATATTAGAAAATAAAAAAGTTGATAATATATTTAGTGAAAATTCAAAATTCACGCAAATTTACATCCAGTGTACTCTATTCACAGCACAAAACTCAAGTGGATTCAATTCACACGAAAAGCAACGTTTGTCGAAATGCAGAACACCAATTTCCATGAATTGACTTTTATCTTTTCGAGTGGAATGTAGAACACCAACACATTCACTTTCGAACTCACAATCCACAAATCATAATTTCGGTCGGAATGCAGAACACGTAATTCCACTTTCGGTGGTTGAATTCACTAAAAGTGGAATGCAGAACATGGGGGTATATATCTGCGTTTTTTAATGAAATTTAAATCGATACTCGGTGGTCTTATTGTTTTGTCCGTCACTGTATGTAGTATATATGTACATCATGTCGGCTAAAAGATACAGTGTAAAGTATCAATTACCAACCGTAAAGAATGGTGGAGGTTCGGTTATGGCCTGGGTATGTTTTTCACGATCTGGAGTTGGACCAATTTTTTGGATAGATGGAATAATGCATCGGTATCGGTACTTGGAAATACTACAAAACATTATGCTTCAATATGCTGAAGATGGAATGCCAATTAAGTGGATTTTTCAGCAAGACAACGGTCCGAAGTATTCTTCTAGGTTGGTAAAAGAGTGGTTCCAAGAGGAAAAACTGAATATTTTAGAATGGCCATCTCAATCCCCGGATCTTAACCCTATAGAACACTTGTGGGAATACGTAAAAAGACAAGTTCGAGTAAAAAAAATTTTAATAAGAATGCGCTTTATGAAAAAATGGTACATGAATAGCAGAACATCCCAGTTTCATTTTGTGAGAAATTGGTGGATTCCATGGAAAGGAGATGCAGAGTAGTTCTCAAAGCAAAAGGGGAAAGCACTAAATATTAACAAAAACATTTGTTATTACTGAGAAATAAACATTATTTTTATGAAAAACTACATGTTTCCACACGTTTTACGAGGTCTTGTCTCAATTCTTGGTAAATATTTTTTTCTAGTTGCCGTACACCAATGTTCTTTTAGAATTTGAAGAAGAATATTAAAATGTATTTTTATATCAAGTTTTATCAACGTAAGTATAAGGGATTTTATGTTAGAACTGAAATTGTAAATCTCTAGACTATGTTTCCAAACTTTTTTCCGACACTGTACATAGATGCTGCTTTTGCCCTTACAAAGAGACTGTTTTTTAGCAGCCAACTCGATGCGAGGGTGAAAGTAATCTGCTACACGTGGGAGCAAGCTTGATGGAAAGGATTCGGGTGTTTGAGAAGGCTTCCCTTCATTTATACAGAATACAAGAGTCCGAGTACAAAAAAACTCTACTCCAATGAGGTCCTTTATAACAGGGCGAATCTGATCAGACATCAGAATCTGATGGACAATTTCCTGGTGAAGTTGATTTGCGTTAATATTGCAAGAGCAATGAACTCGACCAATATCCTTATCTTTGGGGCTTAGTACCCCAATGGCATGTACCACGAGAGAGTGCGCCTTAACGAGTTTGTCCCCCCAGAGGCGTTCCTCTACTTCGATAAGCAAGGTTTGATACAAGAAAAAGCACGTCACCAGAAAAGCTGTGGATAGGCGACTCATCTACGACCGAGACATAGCATAGATAACTGAGGATCGTCTCCGATTCACTTTTTAAACATGATGGTGATGTTTTGCTAGGTTGCATGCGCCAAATCATTAACCAAGTATGGGTGGATGAAGTTATGCCCGATGACTAAACTATCAGCTCCTATTTGCCCCATTTTCAATATCTTGCAAGAACTATCGAGGAACATCCCTGCTTAATGTCGCATATAAGAACCTATTCAAGGTATTACGTGAATGTCTGAAACATGGGCACGTACCATGGTGAGTTCCGACCAAATTTTCACACTAAGGCAAATCCTGGAAAAGACCAACGAATTTCAAGTCGGAACTCACCATCTCTTTAAGGCTTTAAACTGATCCTTCGGTGGACGCGTGACGGTGCAATGCATGGCGTCAGTCGCGGGGGCCACAAGCCCGAAATCATATTGAAACATTAATGTCATAAAATTATTTGTCAAATACAGCATGCCATGGATATTAAAAACATTTTTCTGTGTTTTATTTCAATTTAAAGTTCTGCCCCTAAAAAACACCCTTTACAATACGATAATAAGGCATGATTTTGAATATTGCTCATCTATTCTGTTTCAATGCTGAATGAAAACGTATATATGTACATATGTATATACGTAGATTGCAAAAGCAGCAGCTGTAATAGGTATACTTAAATAACATGTATATTAGAGTTTAAATTGGTTAGTATGGCAGCGAAAAACATTTTAGTATTTGTTTTTAAATAAAAAAATTCTAATACTCCCAAGGTATCTGACAGGGAACTGATCTGAGTAGATTGAATATACTTTAGATTGAAACTTGGACTGTACACAAGGACAAAATAGACGTTCTAGAGACTTGATTTTTTCAACTTGCCGCTATCCATAATAAGTAGTATCTACATAGTTTTAAATATTTATGAATTTAAGAAATATACTGTACTGTATTTTAGACAAAAGTTTTAGATGTTAATGTTCAAAGTAGATTAGTTTTACTTTTTTTTTTTAATTTTACTCTTATACGTAATTAAATGCTTTAAAATATGTTCAATAAAGAGAAATATTTTTTTTTGGAAATTTAGATAGCTAAAATTGCCAAATGAGATAGTTTATTCTCAAAAGGGTGAAACTGTGTCAATTTTCCAAACGAACTTATTTCCCTAGTACAGTTGCACCAAGATAGTAAGTCAAAGTAAGTCATATGTACATACACATAGTGTTGAAAAAAATAATAACAAACGTGTACACAGTACAATGCTCAATCGTCAATAACTGCATACAATTACATCTTCTTTTGGAACAACTTCTATACCTAAATGATATATAACTGTACTTTTAAAAAGTATATTAATTTGATCTCATTAAGTTTTTCTTTGCGTTTAGCGTTAAGACGTTTGAGCGAAGGAGGTATTTTGCTTGGTAAAAATAATAGAAACAAATGAGTTTCGCAGTCCGCATCAGTTAATCTAAAGTAAAATCTGAACTCGTTGTAATTGGAATAGTAGTGTACAGGTTTACATTATGTTTTGATGTCGTAAAAAAATTTAAAGCATTGAAGTTTTGTGAAAATTCGCAAGAGTCAATTGAACTAGTTTTGAACGTAAATTAACAAAAAAAAAAACTTAAGAAAAGACAATTAAATAATGGATAAAATAGTTCAGATTTTAAAGTTTTGAAGATAGAAGGTGTTAATAATTCTTTATTCAAGTCCCAAAGGGGAAACCAAAGGCGCAAATCGGAAAACAACGTCTCGATTTGACAAACTGCTAGTTCAACTATACAAGAATAAGCCGACTTTTTCTTTACAAAGGCTAAAAAAAAACAATTCAAACGCAGCAGTAAAAAGTATTGTATAAGAAATTAATTAAAAGTAGAAGAATTTCGTGAAGAAGTTCCAGAAACTTTCCACGATTGAGTAAAAAGCATGTGCAACAAAGACTTATTTTCAAGAATGAACACTTTCACCGTGTTCAACGACTTTTGATCGAATGAAACCATGGTCAAATGGTTTGGTTTCGATGTGAAATTATACGTCAGGGGTGCCAGCACGTAACTTGATACAATCGAGTTTTGTCGATACAATCGACAGTCGGCAGCACATATTTTGGTTCAAGCGACTATCCTCGATTGTATCGTTAGATTTGATAGCACACAATATAGAACATGACGATTGAAACAAAATAAATCTCTCGAGAGAAAATAGCTACCGCCTATCTGAATTTTTTTCCAAAAAATACGTCCACTACCAAAAAACGGACTGACATTTCGACCTTTTTCATCAAGACTTAGCAAAAGGTGTATGTATGTACTTAAAACTGTCCAAGGAAGAAAAACCAGCAGTTTTCTTTAGACTATGTATAATATTTCGGTTGAAATAGATGCCTCCTTCTAACATTAGTATTAGCCCTTCTTCATCCTCACATTTTGACCCAAAATATATCATTTTTCATTTCGACTTGCAAAATGATTAGGAATTTGATTAAAATATTCATTCAATTTCATATTATAGTTCTCAATGATATTTTAAAGAACAAATCAAACTCAAAAAATATTTGTTTCGAGTTCAACGACGAACATCAATCTTCGATTGTATCAAGTTACGTCGTGGGACCCCAGGTCACCAAAGAGCTCGAAAGGAGAGCAAACACATTGCTAAAAGAATTAATTTTGTTTCTATTATTTCTTCAGGCAAAAGTTAAAATACTTTCGACTGTCGACTATACTACCTACTACGTTTCTGTTTCATATTTTATAGATGACGTAATAGTTAAATAAAATAAATTCGAATTGCATGTAAAATTGAGCCTACTCCCAATTGAAGACGTGAATTACGTCTTCAGTGTCTGCTAGATTGCACAAAATACATTCCGCATTCGCATTGCCTGCAGTTATATGCAGATTTCAGTTCAAAGCTCTGGCTGGCTAGATGCCATTGAAATTCCATCCAAGTATTTCGGTCTTGGAAGTTATTATTCTCCCCGACCCCGAAGTCGTGTTAAAGCACTCGGCAGATATATGTACATACTTATGAAGAGTGGCTTTGCAGGACATTCACTCTAATAGCTGTCGAGCCTGAGTTTCTTTATTATTTATTTATTTTATTCAGAGCAATAACCGAACACGGTGAATTTGACGTTTGGTAGGAGGAAAATCAATGGAAAAATAAAATCAACAATTGGAATTACACTCAGTCTTGTTAAATTTTACTAGATTCTAATTAAAAGAGTGACATATTTATTTGTGTCTTATCATTATTTCCGATTTTGTGAGGGGCAAAAGCATGAATTTTCGATTTGATTGCCTGTTTTATGTGAGCGTACCGCTGAATAGTGTTCCTTAAATAAATCAGAGCGTTCAGAGCGCGATCTGCTTGATGTGTTCAGGCTTTGGTAAACTAAAAAAAGAAAAACGACTATTGCGGGAATGGCAGGAGTTGACTTAAGCCATACAGTAAGCAATGGAACTGTAAATGAAGTGATGTGTGATTGCTTTCGGCGTAATTAAGACCTATCCAGAATCATTTCTGATCAACAATCTTTCAAGTTACTAAAACGGTAAATAAACTGAAAGGAAAAGCAACACTATCAACAATATTTAAAAAATTATTAAACCACTTTAAAAAAAAAAAAAAAAAGCAGCCATGTACAGTTTGAGGTCAGCTTTAGTAAAATTCTGTTCAGATATAAAGAAAGATACTATTTATGGTGATCCAAAAAAAAAAAAAGAAAAAATACAATTTGAGGAGTTATACTCTGGGAAAGATAAGCACAACATAAGTTAACATACGTTTAAAAAACATCAATATATGTATGTAAATCAGTATAAATTACTAATTAAATATTCCGCACATAATTTAATGTAACGTACTTTACTTCATTGAAAAAGGAATTACTGACTTCAGCCCGTACGTATGTATGTACATATATATATATACATGTACATATGTACAGTATGTCAAATAATTGTTTGCACAAGGAAAAATTGTTGGCAATTTCAGCTGAAATGTTGAAAATTATGAAAACGCATTGAATTTAAAAAAAAAAAATTTATAATTTTAATAACAAGTTTATTTTCTTAAAAGTTATAATAAAAAAAATTAACACAATTCAAACAAAAATAACAAACATATTCATATTTTGAGCTGTCAATTAATTGTTTGCAAAATGCAAAGGAAAATAAAATAAACGGTCTTCCGATGTTTCGGTACTAATTTTCAGCATAATAACGAATTCCACTTTCGTTGTTTTATTGGTAGCTTTTTATGTATCACTTGTACAGCGCTGCCGACTAGTAAGCATTAAAAAAAAATGACTGGAAATCGAACTAATAATAAAGTAATAGAGTTGGTTTATTTCAACTATTACAACGGAAAATCTCTTAAAGAAATAGCCCAAATGTTATCAGTTAAATTGAGAACTGTGTACAACATTATAAATCGGGCTGAAAAAGAAAATCGGTTAGAATTGAGAAATTCTGGAGGGCGACCAAAAAAGTTATCGCGAAGAGATGAGTCCCAAATCCTCAGAGCTGTGCTTGAAAAGCCCCAAATCAGTTTAAGGCAATCAGCCACTGATATAAAAACCACATGCAATAAGCAGGTCTATCATGAGACTATTCGGCGAGTATTGCATAAAAATAAATACTCGTTAAGAATAGCCCGCAAAGCCCGATGAGACAAAAATTATGTTGCATTACAACGATGGGCCTCAAACGGTGTGGCGAAAACCAAACACAGCTTTGCACGCTAAAAATACTATCCCCACAGTAAAGTTTGGAAAACTGTCAGTCATGGTATGGGGATGCATTTCATCCAAAGGCGTCGGAGAGGTGAGGATTTTCACCGATATAATGACCAAAAAGTATTACTTGGACATACTCCAAAATGAGCTGACCAGAAGCGCAGCAAGTTTCGGGTTTATTAACCCCCAAAACCGCCAAAAGCTGCAATACAAGTTGTAACAAGATAATGACCCGAAGCACAAGTCACTCTTGTGCAGGACTTGTTTGCTTTACAACTGTAGTAAAGTGCTCGACACGCCTGCGCAAAGCCCCGATATGAACCCTATCGAAAATTTGTGCGCATTTTTAAAAAAGAAGGTGGCTAAACGCGCTATTACATCAAAAAGCGCGCTAGTAAAAGCAATCCAAGAAGAGTGGAAAAAGATACCGGATTACTATGACATGGAACACCTTATTGCATCAATGCCAAGACGACTACAAGCTGTTATTGATGCCAATGGCGGCCACACCAAATATTAGGGCCATTATCTTTCCTTTTTTCCTTTGCTTTTTATGCTATGTTTGCATTTTGCAAACAATTAATTAAGAGCTAAAAATATAAATGTTTTTTTGTTTTTTTTTTTTAAATTGTTTTACTTTTTTTTGTTTTAGCTATTAAGAATAAACTAATTAATAAAATTATGAAAAATATTTTTTTTAAAATTCATTGCGTTTTCATTAATTTTCACATTTCAGCTGAAATTGCAAACAATTATTTGACATACTGTATATTCATATAACAATGAATATCCAATTTGTATACATATATTTATATATTTCAATAAGTACCGTGCATTTATTTTTCAGACGAGACCATGAAGTCAAACAGACAAGATTTTCAAGAGCAGGTCAAAATATGGAATTCAACTTGTAGTTAAGCCTTCAACTCAACCAAGGTCAGTATTATCTATTCAAAACGTGTTTAATTCTTGTAATAGGTGACTTTTCATTTGTGAATTCAATGTTAGCATTTCAACGGTAACCAGAGCAAAACGAAAAACAAGAGCTTCCAGCGGAAGATTGTAGAATTATGTTTGCTTGCTGTGCTTGGGTTACTGATTTTGGTATTGTTAAAACAAACTTAGTTTGTTGTGTTTGTTCCCATCTACATACATATACGTATGTACTTGAAAAAGTACAGCCATGCACACATAGATACACAGGAAGCACAACTAAAATAAGTGATATAAGTACATATCTAATAGACATAAATACATATATGTATAGATACATTTATGCATATATACTTATGTATGTAGATAAAAATCAAACCATGTCTACCTACGCAATTTATGCATGCACACACATCTAAACTTATTACTACATTTAAATAACGAACGTAAAGATTGTTTTAATAAATACCACTATAATGTTGAATCTGCAACAACGCATTTATTTTAGACGCTTAATGAACCTCAAAACATAGAACATTGACCCTCAAATGAAAAAGCTGGTTAACTGAAGAACACACACCGACCACAACTGAAATAATTTGCGTTAAACAAAGTTTAAAACATTTGTTACATTTGCGTTTTCTCAATAGGATTTTTTAATTGTGAAAATCCAGTATTCAAGCCAATCCTTGATTTTTTGTACTGTCTGCACTTAACCAAGGAAGAAATAGTTCTTTGTTAGAGAGGAAACGGAATGGGAATGGAATATGCCGCAAAATGGCAGATTTTATGTATCCAATTTTTTGAAGAAATATCTTACCAGCCACACACATTGATAGGATCAATTAAAAATAACAAACCTTTTATAACTTAGAATTAAGGAATAAGTATTCCTTTCCGATAGCAATAACTGCTAATAGTTTAACGAAATATTTACAAATATTCCTCTATGTAATACATCAAGTTCATTGCAATTGTTCAGAGTTCTAAATTTGGGAAAATATATTTTCGTTTATTGAATAAAATGTACTAACGGCGTTTATAAGTACTTATAAATATATTTTTATTTTAACGCGATACAGTCGACGAAACAATTCTCTTCCACACAAACCTATGTGACTACCAAACAAAACTAATCACAAACAGAATATGCTGTCGATGAACAAGCGCAAACGGTGAGGCCGGAGAACAAGACGGCAACTACAAACAACAAAAGTCTTTGTATATGTTACACCTACAGAACACATAAAACATTCGTGCGTAGAGTCCTCCTGCGTATGTATTCAGATTGTGTATAGAAACAGAACACACCCTTAGCTAGGTTGACCACCGCAAGCGTTAGTAAACACCAGAAAAGGAACATCTGTCCTTGTTCACATCGGTACATATTTTTTTAGATTCTTCAAAACCAAGATAACTTAATTTTCTAATAAATGATCCGGAATAATTAATTTCCTTAATACTTCTACGAAAAGACAAATTTCATCCATGAATACTTTGCAATCTATTGCAGCAGAAACGATTTATTCATACCACTTTGAGGGAAATGTACTTCCCAACAAACAAAATTCCAAATATAAATTAAAAAACTATTTCAAAAAAGGGCCCGCGCAAACAGCGCGTTCCTTCAACCCGCTACTATAAGCTTAGCAAATCGAACGGATATGTACTAGCGAACTAATGCTTTGTTTTCACCAAATTTATAAGAAAAGAATGTGATCTCAAATAAGGACTTAGACAAGCAGACTCACTGTTAATTTTCTTCAACATCGTACTTTAAAGGATTGGTGTGAATCTTGAAAGTCAACACCTAGGGTAAGCTGATGATATTAACATTTTTGCAGACTCAGCGAGCTCTTACTGGTTCGCTAGTATTGCAACAGAAGGTGTCAAATTGGGTTTAGTGATAAATTAAGTCAAAGTCGACCGACGCAGAAGCAAATGGGTCAGGGTCTTAGCGCCATTAACAGCTCTCTTTGCCGTTTGTTGTCAAAGAGATTGTCACAACTGGTAATGTTTAGTCAATAAAATAATTATCACAAAATAAATAAAAGTGAATTGCTGAATGTATTTTGAGCTCATTACATGTTTTCATGTTTGTTTCTCCTTTGTCAGCACACGGAAATGGCATATGTTATTTTTTCAAATCAATAATTTGGTTTTAAATGAGGTGACCTTGGTAGAGCGTTCCACATTCGTGTAGTACAGTTAAGAAGAGAATTTCTATACTTGACGGTACGTCCGAAGAAATGCTTAAAGGTAAGCTGATAAGCATTTGAAGATTGACAGATGTTACGAGAGAACTGTTGAAGGGGAGGAATGCAACTGTTTATTTCGCTGAAGCACTATTTGTAAACAAAAGTGCTGGGGGACGCCAGTACTTATATGATGGATTCCAGACTTGAAACCATCCAAAAGAACTCTTAATTATCTTTTTAAAAAGTAATTTCTAATCCATTGAAGAAGAGATTTATCGATGCTAAATAGACGCATTTTCGACAAAAGAGCTTGATACCAAACTATTGAAATATCAGGCGCAACAATCTTGCATTCTCCAGAATGATGCAGAGAGTGGTTCTACTTTTAAGTGAGGTATACCATCGAATCATCAGTGGAGCTTTTGCTAGGAAAACCGTACAGTCGATCATTGAGTAGTAGATATTTCATAAGGTTTATTGGCGTCTCCATGACCTTGGAAAAAAGGGACGTAAGTGCAATGGGCCGTTACCATCCACTAGGAGAGAGAATTTCAGTTGAATTTTTTATAAATTATAGTAAAATAAGAAAAAAAATGTTTGTTCTATCTGTAGGGCATCGCTGTATGTTGCTGACTGGCTATGAACCGGGCCTCACTTCAAATTAATGAAGAAAAGGGAAGCAAAAAACCAACTTCAAGCGACAGCGGGGATTGTGATTTTCGGCGGCGATCAGTACGGTGGCAATATAGGCACCAGAAATATTTAAATGAAGCCCTTTGTTAAGAAAACCTTAAAACTTACGATATTAAACACACAACAAAAAGTAAAAATTTGTGTGGATGACCCGCGATTCCAGAGATATACTTGGATTTTGGAAACACGTTGTGAGATGAGCAACAAACTGATAAAGTCGCAACTACTGGAAGCAATTTCTGGTGCAAAAATCGAAGTCCCACAATCGGCAACGGTAGCGCAGCTGCGATCCCTTTACGAACAGGAGTTCTATCCGCTAAGGTAGGACATAACCTCTAAAGACTCGGGGTTCCTCGTGAGTTCCGTTACACTTTCTTCCATTGCAGCTACCACCGCCAGTACAATTCCGACTTTAGCAGCTTCCGAGACCCTTCCGACGACGACAAATATAGAGTACATAAGTCCTTAAGCAACTTCCGAGACTTCCGTACATAAACCTTCCGCAATTGGGCCAACAACTTCTGAGATGACATCCGAGACTGCCGTTAACAACAGTACAGCCGGGGCAGGCTGTATACGAATCCGACGTACGACCGGGCAGAAGGGTCGATTTCACCGACATCGAGAACGCGGTCCAACCCTTCTCTGACGATGACTCCTATGGTGTGCGCAAATGGATTGCAGACTACGAAGAGGTAACGCAGTCTCTAGGGTGTGATGATAGGTGGAAATATATCTGCACACGTTAGCTGCTGCAAGGAACCGCTAGACTGTTGCTGAGGACCGTTAGAGTGGACACGTGGGACACCTTAAAGTGTATTCTGATGCAGGAATTTGGCAAACAGCTGACTCGACAGGAAGTCTATCGACAGCTAAGCCGCCGACCACGACGCCGAGGAGAGACACTCCTTCACTATGTGTTATCCATGCAGGAGATCGCCACACAGGCCGATCTCGAACAAGCCGATCTTGTTGTACCTTGAATCCTAATAAAGAAAAATATGAAGAATTAACATCAGGTCGGTTGTACTGGTGCTCTTATTTACGACCTCAAGAATATAACAAAACAACAGTGGTAGTTAAGCAAAATAACCTAAGTGATGATGAGCTCTGTGGAATCGGTTTACCCTCGAATGATAACGCGTTAATTAAACGATTACAGGCAGTTCTTCATGCCCCCGGAGGACCGACTAAATACTAAATTTAATTATTGTAATAGTTGCACGTAAAGAATTAAAGCCATTTCTTCTAGTTAACATGCCGTATGTAGACTTTTGTCAATGCTTTTTTTTTGTTTTTCGTGAATATTTTCTTAAATTTATACTAAGGTAATGTCAGTCATGTCATATTGTAAAAATGGGGGTCGTATGTTGAATTTTGTCGGGTACTGTATATCCTCGAATAGCACGGTGGGCACTCGAACTTGAGAATTACAATCATAAAGTAAAACACCGGAGCGGAGTGAACATCGCGCATACAGGCGCATTGAGTAGGTGTTACATGGTTTCTGTGATAAACGCAGAAGATATTGACTTCCAGCTTAGAGCTTCTCAAGGTCGGGACGCGACTGTCTCCACCTTGAGAGAAAGATTAGGGACGGAAGATTCTAACTCATACGTTTTACAGGACGGCATCGTTTTCAGAAACGTTCCTTCCAAAATGTTAACTAATATTATTTCGCGTGTCCATGAGACGATTGGACATTTAGGGATAACGAAGACATATGACCAGATCCGTATGCATTACTAGTTCCCAAACATGCAAGAAAAGGTGGACCAGTTCATCACTGAACTGTATTATGCTTTCTTCGCCCGTTCACGGGAGTGCAGCCTCTTCAGTATACCCAAAGAACCGCTTCCGTTCCATACCATACATATGGATCACTTCGGACACCTTTCGTCTATAGAATCCAAGAGAAACATATACTTTTGGTGGTTGATGCCTTTACTAAGTTTGTGATACCCCGTCATTTCGAAAAGTACTAAGGAAGTGCGTGCTTCACTAGATAAGTACTTCGAGTACTATAGCCGGCCCTCGAGAATAATTATAGACCGAGGCTCGTGCTTCACCTTACTAGAGTTCAGTTCATTTTTAATGAACTTAAATATCACACATGTTAAGACTGCCGTTCATTCCCCTCAGGCCAACGGGCAGGTGGAGAGAGTTAATCGGGTACTGACGCCCATGCTAGGGAAACTAAGTGAACCGCTTCAACATGGCGATTTGATGCGCACACTCCGTCAGGTTGAGTACGCCTTGAATAATACAATACACAGGTCCACACGTACTACACCTAGTAAACTTCTGTTCGGGGTCGACTAACGGGGCGTCATGGGGGACAAATTCAGCGAGATTCTAGACGAGAAGGGTTTAGGTACTTCCAAAAGGGATCTAGTAAAGATAAGGGAAAACGCATCTCGGGAAATGCACAGAGTTCAGGAGTACAACCAAAAGTATTTCGAAGGACATAACCACCCTGCACGTACTTATGAGGAAGGAGATTACGGAACGTCGATACGACAGTCGGTTCGAATAAAAAACTTATCCCCAAATTCAACGGGCCCTACGTCGTCCACAGAGTTCTTCCTCACGATAGGTACATACTTATGTAGTTCGCGATATAGAAAACTGCAAAATTACGCAGCTACCCTATGATGGTATTAAATAAGCCCGAAATATGCGCTTATGGAAAAAATAGTCAAGAAAAGATCGAGGTAGATCAAAATGTCAGGTTGGCCGAGATATAGTAAAGTAAAAAAAAATATTTTTGTTATATCTGCACGCCACCGCTGTACGTTGCTGACTGGCTACGAACCGTTGATGAAGAAAAGGGAAGCAAAAAACCAACTTCAAACGACTGCGGGGATTGTGATTTTCGGCGGCGGTCAGTACGGTGGCAACAAAGGAACCAGAAATATTTTAATAAAGCCTTTTTAGAGAGAACCTTAAAACTTACGATATTAAAAAATCTCGGATTTAGATGGGATTTATATACGTCAAATCGTATCCTAAGTCTTAAATTGGGACTTAGGACGATTTAAATGTATAACCCGCTTTTCCTTCAATCTCCCTCGTATTCTACTTTTCGACTTCTGCGTGGTTTTGACCCTCGACAGATGCACTATGCCGGACGGGCTAGTGGGGCTAAGCTGGTGGCGGATAGTGAACGGCCTGCAGAAAAGTAGGTTAGCTGCGAATACACAATAAGCAGCCCCAACCAAGAGCGGCAGAGAAGGAGGGCGTCGCTGTAAAGGTCAAAGGAACCCCAGAGAACTTTCTGCGACAAGACGAGTAAGCGCCATTTTTGAAATAGGTGCTCCTGGCTACGAGGGATAAAGAGAGCGAAATGTCGAGATCCAGAGGCACCCGCCAGAACGTAAATGCAAAATATGAGGGCTCTGGGCCCTAGTAAGAGCAATATAATTACGGTAACTGGAAACGAATTGGAACAGACTGCGAAAAGGGCTGATGCTGGTAGTATTTCGTCACCTGAGTAGGCAGAAGCGAAATCCGGCTGAAATGGTTTTCAGGCTAATGTTGCAAACGCCCCTGTCCCGTTAAAACCATGGCAGGTCTCAAAGTACGTTCAATGTCTCGTCGTCATTATGTTTGTGGTGGTCCAGATGTAACATTCCTGTTTAACACCGATCCGGCTCTGTCGCAACACCCTATAAGGGTCTGTGGCAATCCTCGCATGGCTCCACTGCTTGCAAAGACAACCATGGGATCCTTAGGTGACTGCACACCCGAAAATTGATAGCAGCTTTGAGCAGGGACCCAATAGAAATCAATACAACAAACAAAACCAGAACAAACGATGAAAAACAGAAGAAGAGCGAAGAGAACCCCTTTGTTAGGAGTTCGAAAGTCGCAAGATCGCCAATCGAGCAGATGACAATCGTGAACGAGATCTAACACGGCAAAGAGAACCCCCTACAAACGAGTACTAGGACTTCTGGAACGCCAACGATCCAAACACCGTCCGGGCTGTTCCGAAAATCGGATTCAATCCCAAAGGGTCAAGGTACGACCGGAACCACCCACCTATCTGTCTTCCAGAATCTAGGAAAGCAGATAAAGATTCTAGAGGACAAAATGGAGGACGTAAAAAAGCGCACGATCAACCAGTCAATGCGAGACACCATTGACAAGATCAAGGCACTATACGAGCTATCAGCGCGATGCGTGATGATAGAGCAAAGGAGGTGATAAGAAGAAATAATGCCTCCCAAGCATCGCCATGGCTAAAGTTGAATCAGGATGCAAAAAAAAGACCGAATCTAACTGCTGAAATACCAAGTTCAAAACGGCAGCAGAAGTACACCCCTGTCGAAGACAAACGAGATGAGCAAATGAGCAAGGAGAAGCCCGAAGAAGCTGAAAATCTCCCGCTGGAGCAACAACCGGCAAGTAAAGACAACGGAACCTGGTCTGAAATTGTTCGGAAGGGCCTAAGACAAAAAGGTTCAGGCTAGGAACTAAAGGCAAAAGGAGAAGAAGAGAAGAAAGCAGAAAACGAGCGCAGCAAGACGCTAAAGAAATTGAGATGGCCAGATGCCATCGTGATCGCTTAAACAGGCGAAACCTCCTATGGATCTATTCTTAAACAAATGAGAGCAAATCCCGACCTCAAGGACTTAGGGGAAAATGTAAATAAGATTCAGAAGACAGCCAAAGGCGAGTTGTTCATAGAGTTTAGAAGAGGCACTGACAGACAAGCAAGGATGACATGTCCAAAGTCCTTAAAATGGAAGCGAGTGTAAAAACTCAATGTCAACAAGTCAAAGTTGAACTACGCGACCTAGACGAAGTAACGACGGAAGAGATGGTATGCGTCACGAAAGATGCCATAAAGTCGATGAGAGTAGCAAGAGACGGAACACAAAGCGTCCTGATTAACCTCACAGTCGACGCTGCCCAGAAACTACTCGCGGCAGCGCGTATAAAGATCGGGTGGGCTAGGTGCAGAGTATGCGAGCACATCACACCTACAAGATGCTACAAGTGCCTTGAATACGGTCATATCGCCAGGCACTGCAATAACGAAGTCGATCGCGCAGTAACATGCTTACGGTGCGGAAGCAAGGGCCACATAGCGAAAAAGTTTATTGCAGAGCCTAAGTGCACCATATGGAAACAGCCACTCGATCGGAAGCTTTAAATGCGCCGCATACAAAAACGCGATGCGAGATCTGGTAAATAAACAATGAAGTGCATCTAGATAAATCTAAACCACTGAGAAGCCGCACAGGGTTTGCTTGCACAAATAGTCAAAGAGGAAAATGCAGACCTAGCCCTTATATGAGAGCGATATAAAACCTATCGCACCTACTCACGATGGGCAGATTACTCTACCAAGAAAGCAGCGATATGGACGTGCGGAGAATATGCATTGCGCGCAAGTACGCAAGCTAGAGCCCAGATTTCGCGTGGGCAGTCGAATGGGGTAGTACAAGAACAAACCACAGAGGCGAGGCATTGCTGGATCTATTTGCTCATAGATCTAACCTTTGCCAGTAGAAGTATAGCAAGAATAACAAAATGGCACGTCTCTGATCTTTATACCAAAAAGCTAATGAAAGGGTGCAAAAACTAGGCGGGAAATGTAGCAACCTAGACAAAAAGATGCTCGAATACTGGCTGAGTAATAAGGAAAGTCCCAGGGGCACAGCTGAAGAACAAGCCAAGCAGGTGACAATCTCCCTCACCCGCAGATGTGACGCATCCATGCCACGCAAAGGCAATGGGAATGGCAGAGAACCGGTGTACTGGTGGAACGATTGCATCGCTAAGCTGAGAGCAGATTGCCTCAAAAAGCAAAGGCGCCATCAGCGAGCAAGGCAAAGACAGAGAGCAGACTCTGATGAGTTATTAAACGAATTTGTAAGGAAAAGAAAGGAGCTCCGGAAATTGATCAAAAAGAGTAAATCCGAATCTTTCCAAACATTAAGGGAAAACCTCTAACATATTCCATGGGGAAACGCTTATAAGATATATGGACAAATTTAAAAGTAGCATTGTAACTGCACCGACATGCCCAACCATGATGAACACTATAGTTAGCGGGCTATTCCCTAGGAATACTTGTGTGGCTCTTTCCCCCATAGTAATAGAAGATACGGAGAAGATAGAACCTGTCACAACTGCTGAAATCCTGGAAGCAGCAGGTGCAATAAAGAGCAATAAGGCCCCAGGAATGGATGGGATTCCGAATCTCGTCATTAAAGAAGCAATCAAAATTTGCAAACCTCTATACGAGATGCCTAACAGAAGGAAAGTTTTCACTGAAATGGAAACGACAACGGCTGCTACTTATACCAAAAGGCAACAAGCCTTCAGAAGAACCATCATCATACAGACCGCTCTGTATGTTAGACATAGCAGGAAAGGTGATAGAAAGAATCATCCGTGGAAGTCTTGACTAGTACACCGAAGCAGACAACGGGCTTTCCAATCGACAATACGGCTTCAGGAAAAAACGGAGCACCACCCATGCGATACAAGCAGTTTGGGAAATTGCACGCGAAGCCATATCTGGAACCAGATGGAAAGGAGGAAAAAAGCAGTACTGTGCTGTAGTAACACTTGACGTTAAAAATGCGTTTAACTCGGCTAGCTGGAACTGGATTATGAGAGCGCTTAGGGATATTCGAGTACAGGACTACCTGCTACGAATAATCAAAAGCTATTTTGAAGACAGAACCCTGTACTATGATACAAGTGAAGGACCAAAAAGATATAGAGTTACAGGAGGGGTCCCATAGGGATAAAAAAAAAGTTGAGCGTATGGAAATACGGGTGGGACAACACTCCATTGAATCAAAACCACACATAAAGTACCTGGGAGTACTGCTTGATCACAGATTCAAGTTTAGAGAACTCTTAGCTTACACAAACGCAAAAGCAAATCGGGCAGTGGGCGCAATATTCAGGTTAATGCCGAATATTGGAGGACCCAGACAATCAGTAAGAAACCTGCTCGCAAGGGTGTGCAAATCAATCCTCATGTACGCAGCTCCTATATAGGCTCCCGCAACAGATATAAGCTCGTACATGAGAAGTATAAACTCGGTGCAGAGAAGAGCATCGCTCAGAGTATTCTGCGCTTCAATATGTCTTCTGCGCGCTATATATGGTATCAGAGGATCCAATAAATGTGATAGCGGCGAGAATGCCTATAGAGTTCGAAGTCAAAGTAGCAGCGATAATATACAATGACGAAACATAGATAGAAGAGTCATCAGATTAGCTGCTGAAACAGAATGACAACAAAGGTGGGACGCATCCGAAAATGGCCGGTGGACATACAAACTGCTACCGAGCATAAAAGAATGGACGAAAAGAAAACATGGGGAAGTAAACCTTTACCTCACCCAATCTCTAACGGGACAAGGTAGCTTCCGGGAATATCTTTACAAATACAAGATAGCGGAAGACCCATTCTGTTGTCATGGTGAAGGAAAAGTGCAAAACGCCGACCACGTGCTACTGGAGTGCACAAAATTTGAACGAGCCAGAAATGCCTTAAAACAAGAGATGGGTAACGCTATAACCCCAAGAAGATTGATATTGTTCATGTTATCAACGAGGGAAGCATAAGACATCGCCAACAACATCATTGTAGCCACTATGCAAGAACTACGGCGAGAAAATCAAACGCCGCGAGAAGACATAAAGTCAAAACCTGCCCCTGCGAAGGATTGACTTGACCGGCGGTACCGCAGGGGGAATCAGGCAGGGTAAGGGGTGTTTTAGCCACGTAAACATGAGGAGCATGGAGTCTGGCATAACTCATGCACGGGCTACTGAGTGCCCATAAAAGATTTCACTCCTCCAGCGCATCGAACAAAAAAACCCTTGGCAGATCAGCGAAAAGATAAGAAAAACTATGGTGGGTGTCTTGGCTCAGTGGTTTGTGCGTTGGACTATGGAGCAAGGGGTTCGAGGTCCGAATCCCAGCCAAAACATCTAAAAGTTTATTCACGGCCCCACCTCTTGCGAGCGTCTGACAAACATCCGATAGTACAACTGTCCTGAGAAAGCTTCTCAAATAACAAATTGCCCTTCGGACACGACATTAAATAGTAGGCCCCTACCATTAGTGTAAAGAATATAATACGCACAATACGAATGGTTGTGAGTAGCTAGGCCCTGGGTCCCATCGATTAGTTGCGTAAAACATTTGTTTTATTTACTTGAGGTAGGTAAACGTTTTGAAACAGAAAATTTCTAGCTCCACAGAGAATTACATATTTGGGTCTTCCGTGTGATGTGTACCCTCCGGCGATCAAGAAAAATTAAGAAATATGTCAGAAATATGACGTTTTAAGAAAAGAACATTCATTCCTCCACCAAGAAGTCTCTTTCTAACGCGCATAGACTCAAGACTTGTTAACGAAAGGAGAGAGTTAAGCCAATGAACACCGGCATCCACTGATATTATGTAACCGCACTCGAGTATTGTAACGCGCGTCATTGCTATTTGAATAACATAAGAGTCCCGACGTAAGTCATAATTAAGATAAGAAACCTAGAGCAAGCCACCAAATTTATGCCCTTGTATGCACATGAGATGTCAACCCCAAGCAAAGCCGATAATATATAAATAGATGCCAACTACAAGCAATAAATTGTACCCTTAAGTCATTATTATACTTATTATAAGTTTAATTCTAAATAAAGGATTGTATTCCGATTCAATAAATTAATGAATATATTCGGGTGACCTCGTGTCACCACTATTAGTACTTCAATTTGAGCTTACTTAACGGGCTCCCGACGCATGAAAAGTCCCTGTCTGAGACACGGTAGCCTTCCATTCCCTTCGATCCCGGGCACTCTGTTTCCAGTTGTCCAGATCAAGCGAGAATTCGACGAAGAACTTTTCTTTCGAAAGTGCCCAAAATTTGCTCTGCTTTTCTGCTTATCGTCCAGCACTCGCAGGATCAGAACTGGCAGGATTAATACTTTGCAGAGCATACATTTCGTCATCCGAGATAGGAGTTCTAAACCCATTTGTTTTGCCAAACCGAAATAGCAGCGGTTTAATAGGGTAAGTCTTCGCCGAATCTCCACTAGGGTGTCGTTCGTGGAGTTGAAATCTACTCCGAGGTAGGTAAACTCAGCTCAGTGGTTAGTGCGCTGGACTATGGAGCAAGGGGTTCGAGATCGAGTCCCAGTCGGGGTACACCTAAAAGTTTTTCACCTCTCGCAAGCGTCTGACAAACATCCGAGAGTACAACTGTCCTGAGAAAGCTTCTCAAATACCAAAATTGCCCTTCGGATACGGCATTAAACAGTAGGCCCCTCCATTCGTTTAAAGAATGGGTCCCATCGACCTGTAGCGCCAAGTATTTATTTTTAATTTTTTACCTCAAAACTAGTGTTACCAACAGTGATTTTTTGTCTTAGTCGATGAACCGATGCCTCTTTGTTTGCTGACAACAGGTATTTGGATTTGTCCTTATTCACTTCCAGGCCAACTCGTTTCGCCTCTTCTTCAATTGCCGTAAAAGCTTCTATAACGGCGAGGTGGGAGCGACCGATGACATCGATGTCGTCTGCGTATCCCAGCAGTTGGACAGACTTATTGAAGATAGTGTCTTCCGTGTTGATACCTGCCCTGCGCACTATCTGTTCCAGCATTAGATTGAAGAAGTCACACGACAGCGAATCTCCTCGCCGAAATCCGGTGCATGTTTGGAATAGTTCAGAGGAGCTGTTCCCAAATTGCACATTGTACTGCGTGTTTTACAGCGTCATGACGCGTCACATGGCACAGCTGAATCAATTTTGCCGGGATCCTGAATTCGGCTATCGGCTTGTAGAGCTCAAGACGATGAATGCTGTCGAATGCTTTAAAGTCGATGAAGAGGTGTTGGGTCTCGACTTGAATTTCGTTGGTATTTTCCAAAACTTGGTCGATCGTCGATCTGCCGGGCCGGAAGCCACAGTAGTACGTGCCGATTAATGTGTTGCAGAAAAGTTTCAGATGTTCACACAGTACATTGAATAGGATCTCATACGCGGCATTTAGCAGGGATATGCCTCGGTAGTTGGCCTTTCTTGAAGATGGGGCATATAGAACTGATAGTCCAGTCACCGGGCACGGCTTCATCCACCCATACTTGGTTGATGATTTGGTGCATGCACCCTACCAAAACATCCAACATGAAAAGCTTTGCTGGTAGACCATCACAGCCAGCGGCTTTATTGTTCTTCAGCTTTTTGATAGCTGAGCCAACTTCTTCAAAACTGGGGAGGGGAATGCCTTCTTCATTAATTGGACGTGGGTTCTCTTCTTGCCCTATCACTCTCTCTATTTGATGGTCATTAAACAAAAAAATGCTCCTGGAAATGCCCCTTAAATACTATTCCCTCTGCTTCGGTGAGTAGGTTTCCTTCACTATTTCGAAGAGCCTGCATTCCGGGCTTAAAGCCATCTGCTTGGCTTTCTTGAAAAACATCCGGGTGTCGTTCCTATGGCGAGACTCTTCAATACACTTGAGCTGGAAGACTGCGTGGGCCTTTTTACGCAGGATCTTTTTCTCCTCCCTACTTCTGGCTCGATACTCTTCCCTTGCTGCTCTTGTTTTCCGCTGCAGCATTTGTAGGTGTGCATTTTCCGTCACCTTGTTCCGACGTACGCATTTATTATCATACCTAGGGCTCCTATTAGGTGGTGGTTGGTAACCTATGGTGGTCTAGGCTACCTCTTTGATGATGTCGCGGTACTGGTTCCACCGGTTGTTTGCATTTGTGGAAGGTGAATGCCCAGCGAAGTGTTTCTCACTCAGACGCTCTATGTAGACTGTGGCTACAGTCGACTCTGGTTGGACAGTCGAGCTCTGAATTTGGCTGCAACAAGATACTGGTCAGAGTCGACAAACCCTTTAAACGTTTGCACATTTAGAATGCTGGTTGGCGGTTCGACCATCTGGAGATAGGCAGGTTGCTGTGTGGATTCGTAGTCTTTGAGACCTAGTGCTACTTATCACCATATTACGAGCTACTGCAAAGTCTATTAGTCGGAAGCCGTTGTCTGTTGTCGTATCGTACTTTCCGACTAATCCGACAATGATGTTTTCCTTACCGATTTTGGCATTGAAGTCTCCGAGTACGATCTTGACATCATACTCCGGACAGGCTCCGTAGGCTACGTCCAGGAGGTCATAAGATGTTTTGAAATGTGGCTTTAATGCGGACACAGCCAGGCGATCGCTGGTCGGCTTAAAGTCAATTATAATTGAGCGTAGCCGATTTCCCACGACGAATCCGCATCCTAACATGTGCAGTCTTTTGTGGCAGCTGTTATAAATGTCACAATTTTATCGTTTTTGTATTCCTGATCCTATCCATCGTATCTCCTGGATCGCGGTAATATCTGCCTTATACCGCATGAGGACAGATTCAAAAACTTGAATCAGCACCAGGGGTGTACAATGTGCGTACGTTCCAGGTGCATACTCTTAATTCGGAGTCCATAAACGTTCCGGGTCGTGATCTTGTATGAGGAGGTCGATTTGAATCCGAGGCTTGTATTTCTCTCGTAACTAGTGTTTTTTTTACGTGGTAGGGAAGTTACCCCAACAGCACAACCCCCAAACTGGAGGGCCTGTTCCTTTTGGTGAAACTACTAGGACGAGGGGCTGGTGGAGAAAACCAATGTCAGTAACCCGCTTCGGGGATGTGAGTGCTACCGTTGGCCTATTAAACCTGACCTATTTTTTGGTAATCCTTACCTGCCTGGGCTCCGAGAATGTCGAAGTAGAGTTTCTGCTTCCGCTTGAAGCTCTGACGCCACCGTTGACCCCATCGAGAGAGTTCGTCCGCTGTCGTGTTTATAGTGCTGCAATTTTCTCTTGTTCAACACTCGCGCTTATAAGTTCAGCAAGTCGCGTCTGGATGAACATCAATCAGTACCTGATGGCTACCACTTGGAGGTAAAATAAGCACAATTGATGTATAGCAACAGTTATAGCACTGGACGTCGCCAAGTTGACACCAATCAGTACCTACCCTATTCCTACAGCATCCAGCCATCACTATGGAAATACAGTTGAATAAATAGAATATTTCTTTTGTGTTTCACCAGTAAAACCTTTATTATAAGTTTATCAATTGAAATGTTACAATAGAATGTCACAAAAACAGTGAACTTTTTTTGTATTTCCTGATGAGTTTTTTTTCTTTGTGCTTTGTGTTTTCCAGGAAGCATCAATGTAACATTTTGAGTATTGAAACAAGAACTGTGTTGCATTTTGATGCGATAACTGATACATTGATTAGCCTTTAGTTTCCTCAGTATTGTAAATATTAAATTGTATTTACTGTGTACATACATATAACGAACCACTTAAAATATAATATGATACATTTCAAATAAATAATAATGTGTGCAATGCATATCAATAAAAATGCATAATCAAGTATAAATGTGTAAATGTGCAAATAATAATAATACTAAAAAGGTTTTCCAAATTTCTTACAGCACTTCCTTTGATTATTTACCACGAAAACAAGTTGCACTTACGAACTTCGGAGGTGAATTTTTCTACATCCTGACACTTCAATAATTTTCACATTTGGTTACATTTTATGTAAAATATCTTTGGATTTATTTGCGATTCTATACGACTTCCTTAGTATATTTTGATGCAAATTAATTCACCTTATTGGACTGAATTCAAAAATGTAAAACGATTTCCCCGTTTATTTTTTTTACTTAAGAGTAATAATACTATGAAATTATCACTTTAACAGCAAAAAAAAAAGTAAACAAAGGTGGTGAACCAGCACGGATGTGTTTGTAAAGTACGATGGTGAGTTTAGGTTGTTAAAAGAATATTATTTTGTGTGTGCTGGCAAATGTACAAATTGGAATTAAATATATCTAAAGTTGTGTCTGTTTAAAATTATTGGTATTTGTATAAAATATATTAAATGTATAGTGTATAAATCAATATCCTGAAGGAGAGGAATAATGTTTGACTTTTAAAAGTGGAAACATGATTCCTTTCATTTCAACATAATCTTTTACTTCATATTAATCCACTTTTCACACATTTTATTAGTTCTACTATAAGGCGTAAATACTTCGATTAACACGTGCAATTTACAAAGTCGATTTTTAATCAATTATTATTTGAAAAACAATTCTGCATTAATACTTGACTCTGAAAAATGTGTAATAAACATACTTCAAAATGTTTGAAAATCTGAGTGTTTCACTTTTGCACATAAAATCATGTAATACTAATTACAATTGCTTTTAACTATTAGTCAAGTCTATCTACAATATAAGTTCTACCTATCACACACAGGGACCCTACTATCAGGAATATTTTGCTTTTTTATTCTATTTAAAATATTCGATAAATGTTCTTGTTGTGTGCGAATTGCAAGTACAATTAATAACACAAAAGAAATATTCTATTTATTCAATTGTATTTCCATAGTGCTCCCATAAGTGAGTTTCTTCAGAATCGAAATATGTATGTAAATGCCTTTCGATGTAAAAGCCTTTTTCCGCATGTCATGTGCTTGAAACTTAATGGTATTACAATATTAAAACATAAAAACAAATGTTTATATGTTTATAAGCACGTGTTTAAATGCAGGTCAAGTCCAATAAAAAATAGAATTTATAGACACAAATAAAATCTCACCTCGCCTTACTTCAGATTTTTGTTCACCAGTTGCAAAACACAAATCTTCTGAACCCAACTTCAGTTCGTTGATTTACACGTATTCACCGACAGGGGATCATGGGAGAGGATTTAGGCCACACCTATTTTAGGGGTTTCGGGTGCAGAGGAGGTAAAGTTGACTCTCTCGTATAGTTTCTCTATGGACTTAACCTGCATTTATAGTCTGTGGTGGCTGCATTATCATGGGAATGAACGTCATTTCCATGAACGATGTCGCTACGCACGAAAATATGTTTCATAGGAATGAAAGCACTTTTGGCAGACAAATTCAAAACAAATGCGATTGTTGAAGTGCATTGTTTTTGCTCCTATTATTTACGTCCTTTATTTAAATGACTTCTTCGGGTGACCGTCATTAGGAAATTATGATGGATTCTGAGTTGTTAGATTCATTCATAACACCATTAATTGATTTTATTATTATGTACAGTTTATTATACAGTATTTATTGTTATGCATTACACACATTATTATTTATTACATACATTATATATATATTATATATATTTCAACAGGTTCTTTATACAATTTTATATATACAAAGATATTAATACTAGGAAAACTGAACACCAATCAATGTGGAAATGCAACACTATAGCACTCTCAAGTGTTTAAACAAAAGTAATTTTCTTTCAAAATGTTACACCAATGCCTCCTAGAAAACACAATACATTAAAACGAAAACACATCAGAAAATGAAAATCAATTCAATGCTTATGTGACATTTTATTGTAACAATGGATTTGATAATAAAAGTTTCACTGTTGAAACACAAAATTGTGTTTCCATAGCAATTTCATCAGTGAGTTCATTCAGAATCGGTGTAAATAAAAAGCTCTTTTCCGTATGTCATGGGCTGCAAACTTTATAGTATTAAAGTTTTTTACAAATTAATTAAAAATGTTTATATTCACGTGTTTAAAGCTGGTCAAGCTCCATAGAAAAATATAATTTACAGACACAAATAAAAATTCACCCCGCCTTACTTTAGATTTTTGTTCATCAGTTGCAGAACATACATCGACTTACATATGTATATCGTACTTTACTCCTATCGAAATTTAACCAACTTCAGTTGGTTGATTTACACCATAAAGAACCTATTATTCTGTGAGTTACACATACTGACCGACAGGGAATCATGGGAGAGAATTTAGACTGTGCCCATTTGGATATATTACCGGGCAGAGGATGGAAAATTGCCTCTCTATTATATTTACTCTACGTTCACGGAGATCTAGGTCGAGATCGTCTTCTTCACGGACTAAACCACTGATAACCTATTACATAGATAGTCAGCTTCCCGATCCCCTGCCCGAAAACACCCTCAAATGGGCGGGGCCTAATCCTCTCTTTTGGTCCTATCGGTGAATACGTGAAATTGAGAATTTGAAGTTTAATTAGCTCATCTGCAGTCTCAAAAAAAATAGCTCATGTATTATTTTTTAGGGTGGAGGAAGTCTATGCTTATGGTTTTAACAAAGAATGACATAAATCGATGTTGGCTTTGTATAAGCTTAGCACGTACCTGTCGCAAATGGAGTTGAATTTCCTTTTGATGGCATTTGTTGTGGATTTTCCCCGCTTGTTTCCATTTTCGGTCGAAAATGGATAAAAATATTTTTGATACTAGACACCTATTTAATTTTTTGTTTATGCCATTCAACTCGATTTATTGCACTGAATTCGAAACTGTACTTAGATATTGTCGCACTTTTTTCTTTTAAGAGATATAGCAGTCTGAAATTCTCACACCACAATGTAAACAAAGCAAATTGGCCAGCGCGGGTGCGTTTGGAAGTGCAGTGGGGAGTTTGGGGAGTTAAAAGATTAAAACAAGATATTTCTTTTAAAAAAAATGTAATGTGTTTTAAACAAATAAATTAACTGGTATTATGTAACTATGAAATTTTTGAGATTGAATTTTTTGTTGTTATTTTATTAATGTAATTATTATTTCGTGGTGCACTTATACATATATGATGTTTTATTGTTTCGTACTGGATTGACGTATTGTTTCTTTAATTTGTTTAGTTTGATTTTTGATCTTTGTGTTATTCAAAAAATGCATACATATGTATATCAGTTTTCCACAGTAAGAAGGAGTGATAGTTATCAAATACATATATAAAAGCAACATGAGTCGGAATATTTTGTTTTGTTCTAGTTTATTTTTAACAAATGTTTTAGGGTTTAGCTAAGGTTTTTCTACTTACATACGATGTTTCGAAAATAATAACCCTTCGGCTTTTATCTTTGAAATGTTCAAGCAAATTGAACACAATATTTTAAAATCATTATCTGTTTGAATAAAAGCGATCCCATTTCTAAAAAATATGGATACACCAATTTTACAAGATCATCCTTTTTTATTTTATATAAAATATATTTGAAGCGAACTAGTTACCTTTTCAAAGCACAAGGCGAAAGAATTTTAATTGTTTTGTTGATATACGAATACATACGTATGTTTGTTATTTAGTACAAATAATTTAAGAAATACGTTACATTTGAAATTTAACTATTTTGAATGTAACGTACTTTTATAGGGCTCACCACGAAAAGAAGAAAATTGTTGGTAGTGGTTTATTGGACACAGCGTCCCCTTCACAATTCGTCGATTTTTGACACTATTTTCTGCAAAATGGCTGCGCCCATGTGACAGTTCTATGGCCGTTGGTGAACAAAGATGTATTAGTGAGTTTACATGCAAATTTCGCATACATTCTTGCTCACCAACGGCCATAGCTTGTGGGTGCGATAGAGAGACCCCCTTGGAGTGGTCTGTCTGTATAGTCTGTGGACTAAACAGACAGCCGAATTCAAGGGTCTCTTTTGCCCCTACAAGCCGTTGGTGAGTAAGAATGTATGCATAATTTGCCTGAAAACTCAGTAATGCACCTTTGTTCACCAACGGTTACAGAAGTGTCCCATTGGCTCAGCCATCTTGTATTGTCAAAAATCGACAAATTGTGGAAGGGACGCTCTGTCCAATAAACTACTACCAGCAACATTTTTCATTTCTTGGTGAATCCTATAAAATAGGGTTATTATTTACCAAACTACGTAAGTAACCAATCCATAGCTAAACCTTACAATATTTGTTAACAATAAACTAAACACAAAATATTCCGACTCATGTTTCTCTTACACATTTGATAGCCATCACACTCTCTTGCTGTGAAAAATTGATAAATATGTATGTATTTTTTTAATAATACAAAGTTAAAAAATGAAGATAAGCAAATTGATGAAACAGTATGTCAATCCAGTACAAAACAATAAAATAATTTCATACAAAAGTACACAATGATATAATAATTATATTAATAAAATAACTATGAAACAAAAATATCGACATGAAAAAATTTCATAGTTACATAAAACCAATTTCACATTTCATTTATTCAAAAGAAAGACCTTGTTTTAAACTTTTTTACATCTTAAAAACTCATCACTTCCTCTTCGAGCTAAAAATTAAACACGTGGGAAAAATCCACAGCAACTGGCGCGAAGAGGAACTTCATTTTCATTTCAGACAGTCACGTGTTTGGCCGATACAAAACCAACAACGAATCACAGCCTTACTCCATTGTTAAAAATATTACATTAGATATTTTTTGACCAGCTGCTAAATTTTAATTCACAGATAGAACCAAAAGCAGAAATCATTGAGTAAAAAGATATTAAACTTACGTCCTTCTCTCCTTCCAAAACCCATTTGTCTACATTAGCAGCACTTAAAAATGGAATCGGCTGAATGTAACCCCTCAAAAGCTATGGTAAAACAATCAATTTTAATAACTTTTTGACAAAAATTCTTACTGTCAATAGGTCTGTTCCCGTACTGTCCAAAACTGTGAAAAACTACAAAACATGAGAAAAACCTGTTCCTGTACGTCAAAGTGTCGTAGTTTTTCCCAAAAGAAAGCGCTCACGAGAGAATAAGGAATTTCGTCCATTTGTGAATTTCAGCCTAAGAAATTTCTTTAGACAAATTCATGAATTTATGAAATCTGTCAAAGTTGTCGTTTGCTTTTTTTTTTGTGGATCAAAAGTGAATTCAAACCAAACGATGGAAAAAAGATGTACAAATGTGTTCTTAGAATGCTAAATGCTTATTATTTGATTTGTAAATTCTTAAAATCCTTATTTTAGAATGAAAACCGAATGAAAAACACTTTTTGTTTTTTTTTTCACACAAGTATGTATGTTTCTGACGTCTAAAAAGTGGGCAGTTTTTTGTTCAATGCGTTCCCGTACTTATATACTTTACTCTTTTTGAGAGTTTCTTACCTCCACTCTTAGAAATTGGACAATCTGTGAATTTTGATGCAGAAAGTACGGGAACAGACCTAATGCCCAAATCACAATGTTGCGTGCGTGCGTCCATCCGTTGAATCCTTCGTAGGTACTTTACGATATTATTTGTCACCACACACGCAGGCAAATTTTGTAAAACAAACGGACGTTTGGAGGTTAGGAAGATGACAGAATATAATGCTGTTTCCTCAAATTTGCATTGTCGTATAAATTTACTCCTTTTTTTTTGATTTACAAATATAAATTTGAGAAATAACTTTGCAAACAAAGGAATATTAAAGTTAAAGTATTTGCATTCGCGGATACCAAAAAAAATAGCAGACGACAGACTTGCCGCGTTAAATGAAAAAGTGTACTTTTAGTTTTATAAGATTTATTCGGACTATATTTCACAATTGATAATCATTCCAATAAGCTCGTCGTCGATAGACTAACTACCTAAATCCATTTGCCTCCACATGTCACTTCTCCTATGCCCAATCCAAATGCTGACACAACTGTCTCACCTGCCGCATGTCCGCCGAATGTAGATATCAGATCCAAAGCGCGTGTGCTGTGCCAGCTTAGGTTCCCATGCATTGGCTGATGCAATCAGCGGTCGAGGACAAGTGGATCATGTTTCCTTTAGGGTCAATGGTGTCTGGAACGTGATAACTCCTCCCCCTTTAAAAATCTGCGTCCCGTAGATCAGCAATGTCATCTCTCGACGGGTAGGCTGTCCTTAATGTTTTTCTTCAGTTGGTGTCCCTTGAGAGAGTCCTACACTTGGGAGACCCAGTTTTCCACTAATTTTACGCCATATGAAGCAGTATGAAGGTTATAGCATCTGAAATTGTAGAGATTTTCATTCTACTTGTCAGGTTACCAAGACGTTCTATGTTTTGGAGACTGAGGCTGTGGACGAACTGGAGGTCTATCTTATGTCCTTGGGTTGTGATATTTGCCATAACAGGTGGTAGGACCTGAAGAGTCGTGACGCTTGAGCTTGTGAATGTCCTATTCTTCAATTGGACTGTTTCGTTGTTTAGCTGGATAATAAAGGTCCCCGAAAGTGACTGTGTTGAATTCTTCGAGGTAAGTTGGAAGTCAAAATTGCTCACAAAGATGGTGTCCTCCTTGATCAATTCGATGATTTCGTTAGTGTTCGTGCGATACGTACAGGCTGCGTGACCTCCTTTTAGTAGTCTAACCATGCAGTGATCCTCTGGAATTTCCGCTAATGCTTCTTCTCTGCAGATCGTAGAGTTGCTTATAGAGAAACAGTTCTCTACCATACCGTATGTGTCATCTTGGTTAATTAAGAATCTGTCGAACTCGATATTGACTTGTTTGCCGTTAATGATCGAAGGTTTCTTTAGAAGCAGGTTGTAGTCTTCTCTCCTTACTTTAGGCATTGATAAGATATACAGAAGCTTCGAGTCATTGGTATAGATTGAGGGCGCTCCGAACTCAATTACTTCTATCCCGTTCTCGTAAGGAAGCGTTTCTAGCTCATTCACCAGCATGTTGATTTCATCATGGTCCAGAAGATTCGTATTGATGATACCGCTTTTCGCCATCTGACAAGCTCTTATTAGCAAGACCTGGTCTAGGATATCCTGTCTGAACCTTTGAATATCCGCCACACCTATGTTATCGTTGGATTTATCGATAACGTTATATTGATGGTTGTTGTTCTCCACTATTTTGTGCTGGCTTCCGAGGACCTTGTCCCAATCCGCTGCATCTGGGTTTCCTGCCACCCACTTCCATGCAGAGCCAATCCAGTTAATGGACCTCCTTCCTCGTTGTGGTCTTCTTCTTAGCAGTTTGAGGCGGTCTGCTCTTTCGGTTAGATGGAAATTAATCAGTGTCTTCTTGTCTCGATCCTTGATGTTCTTCTCGATGGATCTAGTGACTTCTGCAAATTGATGCTCGAACCGGTTTAGGTCGATTACGTGGACGAGGTTGAAATTGCCGTTGATTACCCATGCTTTATCCTCTTTGACGGAAATAAGTGGGGCCCTATACTCGAATATCTGCAATCCTTCAGTTGTTGCTAGGCAAATCAGGCAAGCTAGTCTGTAAATATCAACTTTGTGTCTTGTGGCGAGTGTTTTAACAATAAAAAACTTAAAATTACAAGTTACAACCAAAATCTTTAAAAATAACTTAGTATATAGAAGGGAACTAATTTTCACTTTTCATATGTTCTTAATATGTGTTTTATGGATTCTTCTACCGTTTGAGGTGACCACGGTTACTTTATTGTATGCCTTTAGAGGCTGTATATATTATGTCACCCTTCTTGCAATCTTTTGGTTGAGCTCGTTTTTTATTTCTGTAGAGATTATTCTCTCTTTGTTTTCTTTAGTTGAATGGAATCTCTCGACCTGACCGTTCACCTCACAGCGATGCACTGGCGTGTTGTAGAGTTTTATCCCCAGTAATTTTATGAAATCAACTAAAATCGAGCTAAGAAAACTACTCTCGTTGTCGGTGACTAGTATTTTCGTGCTGTGAAGTAGTGAAGAATCTTAATGATCCCTAAGGTGAAGGACGGATCTGTTTTTAATGTGGAACAGCTTCCCGAACTTTGAAAATTTGTCTATGCAGCTTATGAATTTCTCGTTCTGAATCTCGATTATATCCAAGTGAAGAATTTCACAAGGATATGAAGGGACAGGGTTTGGTTGAAACTCAGGACGAATTGGCTGCCTGTCGTATTTGTTGGTGTTACAGACTTCACAAGACTTAGTATATTTTTTTATGAGGCTGGACATTCGTGGGAAGTAGTAGTTCTTAAGAAGCTGTTCCTTGTTCTCTCGAGGGTTTCTGTGTGCTCTTTTGTGTTCGGTCATAATTAATTGGCATATTCCGCCCTCGTTCCTTACGTCCTCTACGATTCTTTGGGTGATTCTAATTTTGTAGCTGGTAAAGTTTTCTAAGACAACCTGTTGTTACATATTTAAACAATTTAGTAGTCGCTTATAAATTTCCTGTAATAGGACGTAAGTCCTAGGAAGCTTTTCAAGTCCTTTAGCGTTGCGGGGGGCGATATTTGCTGTATGGCTGATAAATTTTTCGGATCTGGTTGTATACCCTGTGAAGAAATTATGTAGTCAAGGAACTTTACGTTTGTCTTCATGAAGTGCGTTTTTTCTAGATTTACTTTCAGATTTGCTTATGAGAGCCTACCAAAAACGGTATTAATATTCCTAAGGTGATCCTCCTCTGTCCGGCCAAAAACTATTATGTCGTCAATATAGACATAACAGATATTGCCTATGTATTCTTTAAGAACGTCGTCCATCGAAAGATTGGTGGGGCATTTTTAACCCGAACGGCAACCTTAGGAATTCATGTTTTCCGTTTATGGTGGAAAACGCGGTTTTGGGCACATTGGAGGGTTTCATTGGGATCTGGTGGAACCCCGACGTAAGATCTAGTTTTGTGAAGTATTTGGCGTTATCAAGGCTAGCTAGTGTGAAGTTTATATCTGGAATTGGGTAAGTATCGTATCGTATCGTTACGTTATTTAGGCGTTTATAATCTATAACGACTCGGTATTGTTTTTCGCCGGATGGTTTAGGTTTTTTCGAGGGGAATTGTAGGGACTCTTGGAAGGACGGATAGTCCCCTCTTCAAGTAGATTTTTAATTTCTTTTTCGACCACTTCTGTGATACGTGCAGGGTGAGGGTAACTTTTGGTGTAAATAGGTTCGTCCGTGTTTGTTCTGATTTCAGCTTTCACGATTGTCTTAACTACCTCACTAGTATTAATTGGGCCGAAAACTGGTTCGTACTTAGCAATCATCTTGCGAAGTTCGGTCTTTACATGTTCCGGAAGCGATTCATCGAGAACCGCGTTTACTTGTCCGGACGTTTTTGCTTTAAGAGGGATCGTGATACCTGGCTTAAAAGTGAGGGTGTTCTCCTTCCGGTTTATTATTGCTTCCAATTCTTTAAGCGTGTCGTCACCAATAATTCCGTGGAACGAGGTAAGACCCGGGAGAACGTAAAATGTAAGGACCGAATCGTTGCCTGCTTTCTCGAAAAATTTACCGGACACTTTCTCTTTTACGGTTATATTGCCAGCGGCGCAACGGACAATAAATGGCTTGGATAAACGTGTAGTTTTTTCGGCTACTGAAGGACTGATAAAGTTTCTATTGGCACCGGTATCGATAAGGAAGTTAAGTATAGTGCCCTCCCGCGTGAAATATTCTATATATGGAACACTGGAGAGGCGCCCGTCATAAAATTTACAATGTCTTCGAAGCTATCTTCGACTTCCTGGTTATATTCTTCCAGGTCTCCTTCATATATCGCCTCCGTATGAAACAACCTTTGTTGTTTGCCATAGTTTGACCGATAAATTTCGGACTTATTTTCTTAATGGATTGCTAGGGTGTGGGCGATTCATATAATTAACTTGTCGCGTTTGCACCGACCCTAACACCATTTTTTCGTGCGGTTTTGGGGCAGTTGGCCTGGGCGGGGGATTATCGTTATCACTACGGCCGTATTGAGGAGAGCCAGAATGGCGGAAGAACCTCTTAGGTGGTAAAAAAGGTCTTACCTCATTCAGTTTGGCATTCAGGGGCCTAAACGATTGGTTAATGGGAGCGGTTACCGTGTTGGATGAACTGGAAGTATGGATTGTGTGATCTCGGTAGTTCAAATTTTGTATCTCCAGGCAGGCCGTGTAGGCCTCGGGGAGTATCCTCGGTTTTTAGACAATAAGCATCCTTGATACATCACCGTTTAAGTCACGAATGAATACATCTAGAGCGCGGTTACGATACGTACGTGAGTACGTCTCAGTTTTAATCTTATTGATTAAGAGGGAGAATTGATGGTTCACCGTGGCATAGAACTCATCCAGCTTCGATCCCTTTTGAACCAACTGATTAAGTTGGTGCTCAAGGGCTCTTATGTCTCGGTTGTCTGCGTAATTCAGAGAAAGACACTTTTTCATTGCTTCCCAGTCATCGTCGAATATGTTGTACGAGATCAACGCGGTGTCCGCGTTTCCTCGTATTTTTTGTCGAATATGCTGTAAAATTGGTCTATATATTGGCTTACCCCTCACAATCTTGAAATCCTGTAATATGCCTTCGACGGTATGTACCCGTGATACATACTGCGTCGGGTTCCCGTCGAACACTTGCAACTCCTTTACGCAATCCGGGAGTCGGCTTATATCTTTAAGATCCGACTCCGTTCTCGAACCGACCAGTGGTGCTTCCACCGCACTAACCGCTCCGACGCCATTGGATGTCGGGTTATTATTATTTTTCAAGCGAAGCGATTCGGCCTTCAACGCCCCTTAACTGATCTAGAATCAGATTTCCGCATCGGTCAACTCGGTGAGCGATTTTTTCATTTCCTCCATTTTAACTTTATAACTTTAGTATGTGTAACTATTCAATGAAAAGAGAGGATTTTGTCTTTAATATAGCTTTAAATTTTAATTTAAAAATTTTTTTTTTTCACTTATTAAGCACTTATATTTATAATTTCTTCTTTTTCTTTTACACTTGTTAGGGACTTATATTTATAGATATGCCTTTTTTTTTATTAGCACTTACTAACAATAATGATATAATAATTAATATTTTTTTTTTTATAACACTATCTTATTCTCCAATAATTAATAATTCTTCCCCTTTTTTTATACCACTATCTTATTCTCGTAGCTCAATCTATGTATATGTAACACTTTTCCGTTTTTGCTATTCAAAAAAATTTCGTTTCGCTTCGTTTATGCCACTCACATAAATTTACGCATTTCACTTCTATGTATGTATGCATATGTTAGCATGTGACAGCAAATTTTTCTTAAATACAAAAAAAGAAAACCGAATGAATTAGATATTCTTGTCGCGAACAATCTTTCAGATGGGAGCCGGCAAAGGAAGTGTCGTGTTAGTATAGTTTTTATGCCGGTCCTGCCCGGGCGCCAGTTAAAGTATTCGCACTCGCGGATACCAAAAAGAAAGTGGACGACAGACTTGCCGCGTTAAATGAAAAAGCGTGCTTTTGGTTTTATAAGATTTATTCGGACTCTATTTTACAATTGATAATCATTTCAATAAGCTCGTCGTCGATAGATTAACTACCTAAATCCATTTGCCTCCACATGTCACTTCTCCTATGCCCAATCCAAATGCTGACACAACTGTCTCACCTGCCGCATGTTCGCCGAATGTAGATATCTGATCCAAAGCGCGTGTGCTGCGTTAGCTTAGGTTCCCATGCATCAGCGGTCGAGGACAAGTGGATCATGCTTCCTTTAGGGTCAATGCTGTCTGGAACGTGATAACTTTAATAAAGAATTAAAAAAAAAAAATATTTACATAGTCTAACACGATTATTTTGTATTAAAAATCATATTACATCTTCATAATTTAGAGTAAATACGCGACACAAGAATTTACCCTGTCGCTGAAAATCAAACAAGTCACATGTATTTCATCAAACAGCTGTTCGCCGGTAGCTGTCAAACGGACGTAAAAGTAGAGAGTAGATCTACTTGGACTTTTTAGTAGCGTTTACGATATTTACGATATAACGCCGATCTAAGGCCGAGGTCACATTTTGTGTTATCCCATAAGTGCCCATTATTTCTACTCTACCTGTCAACGGACGGATGCACGCACGCAACATTGTGACTTAGGTGTAATGTTTAGTGGTTGTGCCCACTAAAAACAGATAAATATACACCTTGTCCTTACTGTTTTTAATAACCTATTATTCTAGTTTATCCATAACCGTTGGCAATTATTATTTATGGAATTTCTATATACTGAAGCAATTGTCTTTTAAAAAAGAATGTCATTAAATTTCATGTTTGCCAATTAAGAATTTTTTCAACTTTGTATTTGCAATTGACTGCATTGTGTTCATTATTTTTCAAAAGGACAATGAATAAAATATCTGAAAATATATATTTTCGGTCAACTCACCATATTCGACCATATTTTACTCGTCTACATTTCAGTACTAGAATACAAATTTCAATATTTGTAATATAGCCCATCAAATTACTAGTTGTTGTGATTTAAGCTCAAATTGACGTATTTGTTTCTGTTTTTCAGTGTGAATTGACCGATCTATGGGTGAATTGACGGATTTGTAACAAATGTGCGTGGAAACGTAACAATACGTATGAAAATAGTTTGTACACAACTAGAAATAGCCGGGAAAGTTTAATATCTGTGTGCTTAGTGATTTCTTACCAAAAGAGAGGAAAAATGTTTTGTTCGTGGATGTTTGGATACTGTTTTGTAACTGTTTGGACAAGTGTTGTAATAACAACACATTATTTGTGCTTATTCAGAAAAAGTTCTGTGCTGATGCGATCACCGCCGTTCATCACGGGGACTTCATCTGTATCAGTAACCGAACTGACATTCTAATGAATGCAGTCGGACTTTCTCCTCACAGAAGCAACATCTGCTAATTAAGCACCTGAAATAGAAGTAAGGCGAAGAAAAACCAGTGTTTTAAGAGTAAAACGTGAAGTCATGCAATCCCTGGCAAAGGGCGTTAATATATTGATGGAATTCATCAAAAGGAAAACCAATGTGCGTCATGAAATTAGAAAGCTGACTAGTGCTATACGCAGATACTACAACTGTATAGTAGATTTGGAGAAAGATAACATGGTAAACAATAGAGCGTCTAAAGCTACCCAAACCATTGAGTCATCAGCAATGAACGAATCGGCCCCTTTTCTTTCTCCGTTGAAGTAAACCGCTAGAACCTAAGCGGAAAAGGACTAGATCTCCAAGTAATAAAGAACCCTCGGCACTGTCATGCGTTGAGATCGTCATGAAAAAAGCAGCAACGGTGGTGCAACAAAGCCTTGAAAAGTGCCAAAGGGAAAAGAAAGAAAAAGTGCGCGAGGCAAAGATGTACATAGGTGTATAAACCACAAAATCAAGATCACAACAAAGTCGAGTGGAAAAGTGTGGTAAAGAAAAGTCGAGGCAAGATTCATATTAAGCCGGATGCATTGGTAATAAAAAAAACTGGAGAAATATCCTTACTCGCGTAAGAAAGAAAGTTACTGCTTGAGTTTAAGAAAGCAGCAGATGAAAAAACCTTTGAGCACCAAAGCAAAGTAGGACAAGTTCTCGGTGAAATAGCAGAAGTAAGGTCTCTAACGGACGAGATGCTCACTGAGTGCAAAGACCTAGATGGCGTCACTACAAGAGAAGAGATCTGCCAAATCCTGTCCAAGCAGTTCGAGGAAGTGAGAGGTGTGCAGGCCTCATCCAACAAATTCATAAGGAATCCTATCCTAACAAATCCTATCAGAAACATAGACTGCAGTAAGCCTCCGCTGCCAAAAAAGTTCTGGGTATTGGAAGAATAAAAATCGGATGGAAGGTATGCAGGATACTGGAAAAAAGTGGTACCGCTGCTATGCTGTAGGTGCCTTAACTTCGGACATCTAGAAAGGCGTGTCAAAATATGTTGGATAGAAGTGAGGATTACGTCAAGTGTTGAAAAAAAGACCATGCATACAAGAATTGCACCAATGATGCAACGTGTGTTTTCTGCGAAGAAAGGGGAGCATTAAGTTGGAACACGCGGCAGTGTCATGTTATGCAAGCAATATATAAATCTCTCCGGAAAAGTTTGGGTAACTGATGACTCAAAAAGAACTGCTGTTTGGACCTGTGGAAAAATGCCTTTAAAGAAAGCATGACAGTCTACTTCAGTTTCATTCGAGCCAAGGTCAAGGCTGTACATATCTGTACATAGCTGTTATCAGCACCAATTAGCACTTTTGAGGAATTCCAAGGTATGTTGGATAGGCTCGTGGATGATGCTAGAGGTCGTAGCCCAATACTCACGGCTAGGGATTTCAATGCATGGGCTACTGATTGGGGCAGCACTCAAACCAATAGAAGAGGCACTAATTGAAGCTGTGTCGTGACTTGATTTAATTCTGCTCTATACGCGAAGCGAGCAAACCTTTAGTGGATATGACATAGGTTCCATAGTTGACATTATCTTCGGAACTAGTTCCCCAGCGAGAGGCGCCAATTGGAGAGTAAGTAAACAGTATACCCACAGTGACCACCTGACCTGAAATAGAACAGAAAGGATCCAACCAGGAACTAGTAGTAGTAGTAGTAGTAGTAGTAGTAGTAGTAGTAATTTTATTCGTTTTTAACTTAAAAGCTATTTAACAAAAAAAGATTTTAGTTCATATAAGAAGAAAAAAATGGAATAGCAGTATTCATTCTTTAACTTAACTTAACTCCCACCAAAGAAGGCATAACGGAAAACGTGAACAAATCGCCGGCCAACAGGAAGTGCTATAAACTGAAAAGACTGTTCCAGTGATCCAGAGGTTTGCCCTCTCATCAGAATCTACAGGTGCAATACAGCAATAGGCGTAGGGACCAGAAATTAGGCATTCGGAGAAGCAAAAGTGACAACTTTAAAGAACTCTGCCAGCAAGTAGATGTAACTCCTTGGGCTACTGCCTATAAGACAGTCATGGCAAAACACAAGGGCACCACTAGGGTACCCTTTTGCTAATGCAAAAAATTGTTTCGGGATTTTTTCCACCGTAAAGAACAGCAAAGCGTGTAGCAGCACCCCAGGAGATTCATGAAATCACAACCGTCACGGAAGCGGAACTCCTGGAAGAGTGCAAACGGTTCGATAACAATAAGTCACCGAACAAGGCCCTTAAACTAGCCATAAAAACCAACACGGAACTATTCCGGGAAATATATAATTAGTGTCTTACCGAAGTTGTCTTTCCAGACCAATGGAAAAAACAACGTCTGGTGCTGCTGCGTAAAGGAAGAAAACCACCAGATGAGGATTCGTCATACCGTCCCATATGCTTATTAGACACAATGGGTAAATTACTGGAGGGAATTATATGCAACCGACTGGAGGTGGCAATAAACGAAGCAGTATGTACAGTAGATAATCCGTTCTACAATCAATGTCATAATTTTGTTACCACGATGGAGAGAACGTGCAAAGAAATACGGAAATGTAATAACACTGGACGTCAAAAATGCGTTTAACTCTGCCAACTGAGGACGTATTTTGTACTCACTTAGAGAAATTATGGTGACAGACTTCCTCATCAATATAATATAAAGTTATTTCGAGAAACAGTATCAGTAACAGTTATACGATATGAGAGTGCTGCGCTTTTCGGACGGTATTAGATAATGCTAGATGTGTTATTATGGGAATGGTACCAGTGGATATATTGGCTATCGAGCGACAAAAGACCTACGACGCCAAAATCCAGGAACCGCTTGCTTCAGTCAAAGATATTAAGCTATAAGAAAGCCAGCGAAGCATGAGAACATGGCGAGAAAGTAAAGATGGTTCCATCGACTTACACCGGATATGCAAAAATGGTTTAACCGGTATCACGGAGAAGTGGATTTTTAACTTACCCAGTTCCTAACCGGATTGACTGTTTCAGAGCTTATTTAAACAGGTTTGCACTTGATGAATCTCCTTATTGCTCAATTTGTGGAGAAGCCAGAGAACATGCATGTACTTTTTAGTGCCCAACATTTTTGCATAGAATGCAAGTAATACTTTAGAACCTTACACATCCGTTGGCATAACCAAAAAAAAAGGCAATAAAGGCCACTCATAATCAAATCGATGTATCCATACGACAGTCCAACGCCACCACTTAGCGTAACCTTAGTGAACTTAAGCACGAGTACGGTCGGAAAAGTATGGTACGTAACAACCGGATGCGACACGAACTCCCACCACATTCTATGGGGCAGCAGTAACACCAACACTATAGGTGAGCCTCTAGTAGAAATCATTATTGCGTCTTATATCTTCCAAACACGGGAAGAGGTCATAAACATAACCCCAATAACAAACTCGAATTCTTGAGACGTTACTAATTGAAAAGTCTCTGAGACTGTTTTCTTTTCTGACCGCACCGCCTAATTCAATTCACCCTTAAAGACACCCTCGTTCAAGGTTAACGATAGGCTCAAGAGGGCAATCGTTGTGGTCTTCAAGAAATTCCATTGATTGGGACTGTTATATAGAAAGGAAAGGGAGATTCACAAAGAACATGCCAGAAGAGCAGCCAGTTAACTTCTGCAGTGACATCGAAAACACTAAGGTCAAGCTTATCAAAGGATCAAACAGTTCTGGTATTCCTCGGGAAACAGGACAGCAACTGGACTGACTCCTGTTTAGATACTCATCTATTTGTACTTTCCCGGTTGGTACTTCAATAATCCGTACTCCATAGATAAGGTCAGTAGTTCAGTGACATCAATTACCACACAACTGGCCGGACTAATAAACGACGATAGAAAAGTATATACAAACCTTCTTCTCCTAGAAGTCGCCGGGACCAGGCGGAATCATTCATATTGAGCTGCACCAACGTTCGCAATCCTAGAGACTTTTTTTGTTTTTGTTTTTCTTTTACATCTTTATCCCAATATAATTTAAATTCATAAAGTTGTAATAATTTATTTTTGTTTTTGGAATAATAACCAAAGTAGATATCATTCTGCATTCTTAAAGAAACTAGTGATCTTTGCTAGAGTAATAAAGTAGCCAACAATTATGTGTGCGATTTTTTTCGTGTAACTGAGTGAAAATCGTCGAAAGACATCGCATGCGAACTTTGCAATGGTGTGGAACTTTAATCCACTTCCAATGTTCGGAGAGGGTATGATGTATATCATCCTTCCATTATTGCACCTAGTCAGCAATATATTTTTAACATTTTAGAGTTTAGACTTTTGTTTTGTTAGGTACTCTTTGCTTTTGAGTATACATACCAACTGGGTATTTTAATTACTTAATTCGAGTGTAACTACATTGGTTCTATTAAATAGTCCAGCTACCTCTAAAAGGTTCTTTCAATAGGGACTTCGGAATTTTGACAGTTGATAGCGGCCATATTGTTGAAGCTACATCTGTCAAATTGGCTGTCCTTTATTTAGCCTGTCTTGCCAAATCACCATGAATGGATATAGCGTTGAACAACACGTGCAAATAATGAAATAGTCTTATCAAAATTAGTGTTTTGTTCGGACAACGTTCTGCACACTACGTCCATTTTACGGTCTCCATAATCGTCCTTCCGAGAGAACTATTCGCAGTGTGGTGGATAAATTTGAATCCACTGGTTCAGTTAACGGTCAAACAACACCCGTACGTCGACGAAACGCAAGATCTGCCGAAAACATCGCTGCTGTCCGTGAGAGTGTGCAGAAGAATCCAAGGCAGTCGATTTCGCATCGCTCACAAGAACTCAGCCTTTCAGAGACCACCACAATTTTGCGTCGGCCTGCACCCATACAAAATTCAACTCACACAGGAGCTGAAGGTAAACTACCATGGACAACGACGTGTGTTCGCTGAATGGGCTCCGGAGCCGTTGGAAACTGACCCTAATTTTCATTGAAAAATCATCTTCAACGATGAGGCCCATTTTTGGATGAATAGGTACGTCACAAACAAATTTGTCAAATTTGGAATGATACCAATCCACATGAGATCCAAGAGCGTCTAATGCATCCCGAAAAAGCCACTGTTTGGTGTGGATTTTGGGCTAGCTGGCTCATCGGTTCACATTTCTTTGACATATATTCTATTGTCTAAGACCCTCCGCGTTTTAGCGTGATGCGAGCTCTATCCATAGGTTCACGCTCATTGTCCGTGAAGGACTTGGTGTCACGGTCGGTAACGATCTCACCGAGATAAGGTGATGCGCTGTCATGTGATTTTTTCAACATCGTATTGGCAGAACTCAGCGGGCTGTCACTGAAGTGTTCACTAGTATTGAAACGGAAGCTGCCAAAATGGGTTTAGCAGTAGACTAAGACAAAACGAAGTATATACTCTCAACAAGAAGGACACATAACATTGACGAATTGGGCTTCAGCAGAAAAAAGACGAAGAATAACTCTTGCCAATAGCTGTTTCTTTGGGGTGAGAAGCCAATTGAGTAGCAATTTGACGTTGACGGGCTAAGAGGAGGAGATTTAACGACGAACTATTCGAACTGCACAGCGACATCGACCTAGTCAGCAAAATGTGCATCAGTCGTTTGAGATGGCTAAGACACGCAGAGCAAATGGACACCAATGCTCTGCCCCGTAGAGTCTTCGAATCAAACCCAGATGGACAACGCAGTAGAGTTGAGGCGTACAAGTTGAAGGGGACCTCAACCGACTTGGAGTGCGCAGGAGGACGCAGTTACCTAAGCACCTGGCTAATTGGAGAGACATGTTGGTTGAGGCCCAGGTTCACCACGGACTGTAGCGCCACCTACGTAAGTAAGTAAGTTCTTGAACTTTTTCGGTAACCTCTTCATGGTCATTTGTATACAAGAGAAACAAAACGGCTTTTATATAATTTTATGAATAGTACTCATCTTCGTTCCTTATTTTAAAAGATTGCTGCGTTATGTAGGACCTTAGAATATATGAGAAACATTTTGGAGCTTAATTATTAAAATTAGTTTAATTATTAAAATGGTAGAGCATGTTTTTTTTTTAAGTATATCTTTTCGATTTTCGATGCACCTGATCTGTAGTTCTACCAATTCTTAAACCAAATTAATGGTTTGGTATTAATGTTTTTTTCTCGATCGAAGAATTTTCTCAAAATTCAGAAGCTTTTTCGAGTTGATCTGTTTTTTTACTTCTTTCTTTACGAGTACTTCCTTAGAATTTACTGGAGCTACATATTAGTTCATTGTCTTCGCACATTTCTTTATTTTGTTTAAAGTAGTCTTTATCTTCATATGGCTGAAAGATGTTTTTAGAATATTCAGCAAATAAATCTGCTATTTGTTTGCTTGTTTTAGCCCAGTTTTCACTTTCGTTTTTAACTGGCGGAATACATTCTTTTGGTCTTTTTACTTTCATTGTACCCTTCCAAAGTAAGTATTCTGTACTAACATCGTTTGTCAGATTCGTAATGTATCTTTCTAGCCACAAACTTTTTAGTTCTATGAATTAAGTATATTTGTTAGATTATTGTAATTGCAATATTTGCCAGCATTTACGAGGTTTTCTCATTTTAGATATAAGTTCGGATATTTCTTAGAGACAAACATTTCCTTTTACTCTTCTCTTCGATTCAGGTGTTGCAGGCCCTCTGTACATCTAATGTGAAAATCTGTACATTATAAAAATTTTCGAATGCGTCTATTGCTGAGAAAAGCTTAATGCATTCTTCCAGCAATTGTCTGAAGTAACTCCAGTCAGTCAGTTTGTTGAAAATCATTCTAACTCGTGTCAGGGATGTTTGGAGGCGTCAACTAGTAATGGCACTCTTCGTATGAATATATTCTTGTCCTCTTCTTTATATTCCATGTTATTCCTTTGTTCCTTTGTTCTTGAAAATTCAATAAAACGTGTTCATAGTGTTCAAATCATAGTCTAAAGGAGTATCGGTGTTTTAGTCGATCAATACAGTTCATTTACTAGACGTGGGTTATTCTTCTTCATTATAATCTTATTGCCAGGTATAAGCAGCACATATGTATACATATGTAAGTTAACTGAGTCTAGGTCTGGCCCAGCTTATATTTAATAGAATTTATGGAGATATTTTTAGTTATAAAGAAATCGACAACATCCGGGATTTTATTCCTATCTGTAGGCTAGTAAATAGGTTTTTCCATTGAGTGATATTAAGCGTTTATTTCTTTCTATAATTTCAAGAAGTTCTTTTCCTCTTGAATTGGTTAGTCTTGATCCCCAAAACCTGATCTTAGAATTGAAGTCCCTTCCTACTATGAACTTATTTCCGAAAATACGGAAGATGTTGAAATAATTTTTTTTTTCAATCAACACAACTATGTACACACATTCTCAAACAAACAGATGAGGAGTTAACCATCACAGGAAACAAACAGAGTATACTGATATCGATAGCGGCACCGCGCCGAAATGGGAGATGATCCCGAAGAAAGGAGAAAGCAAAGTACAGTTTTTTTTTTCAAAATACTTTTTTAAAAAAATAATTTTTAACTAAAATCGGGCTTAAGTAAAGAAAACAAATAAATTTTGTTCTAACTCTTAAGATTATTATCGCACCTAGTTTATTAAACCAATAAGCAATTTTTTTCTGATAATTAAATATAATTAAAGTAAAGAAAGTTACTTAATTTTGAGGTTAAAATGAAAATTCCCATTTTGCCTCGAATTGTGACTTCACATACTCTACACATTAAGTTTAAAGTAAAGTTTAGGCTACAGTCGAGCATGCAGACAGACATACAGAATAGGCAAACCCTTTTTTTTAACTTCTCTATAATAGTAATGTCAAGTTTGTTCAAAATCTCGAGATCGGATATTTTCAGGAAATCAATACTTGCCCTATAGCTATAGATGCAAGTAAAAAGAAATGTAAAGCTGCTGCAATAATTCAGAACTTATGCTGGAGTGCAGCATTTTAAAAAAAAAAAAAGTAAATACGTGGCGCTACAGGGCGATGGGACCCAGGGCCTAGCTTCTCACAACCATTCGTGATGTGCGTGTTATATTCTTAGCACAAATGGAAGGGGCCTACTATTTAATGTTGTGTCCGAAGGGCAATTTGTTATTTGAAAAGCTTTCTCAGGACAGTTGCACTCTCGGATGTTTGTCAGACGCTCGCGAGAGGTGGGGCCGTGAAAAACTTTTAGGTGTTCCCCGACTGGGATTCGAACCTCCGAACCCCTTGCTCCATAGTCCAACGCACTAACCACTAAGCCCACTAAGAAACCACTTAAAAAAGAAAAAAAAACTAAAGTGGACTGATAAAGATTCTCCAACTCTTCATAGGTAAAGGCACACCCCTACACTAACCTTAAAAGAATGTCACTCGATGAGCGAGGGTGAAAGCATTGAAGTACTACTATCAAGTAAGGAAATGGCCGCCAGGAAACCTTCCGAATTCTACCGTAAACTTCTGACCATAACCGGCCAATCTATGATGGTGACGGTTATTCTAATACTAGTTTTGTGGAACGGACGCCTACACACACTGGTACATGTTTCAATCAAAGTGTACCATAATTCTAAGACAGAAGATCTGCTTAAGGTGGCGTCGATGTATACGAATTATATCAACTGAGATCCGGGATAGAAAAAAAAACATGTCATTAAACTTAAGTCTCAACAACACACTTTCTCGAAAGCTAAATAGATCAAGGTCTGCCAGTTTTAGAATCTGTAACAGACCATGCGATTTCAAACCCAAAAATAATGACCCAAACTAACTTCTACTGTTATTAGGGCTTCAAGTAGCAGTGTAACGTCAAGCCTTCTTTCCATGAAAGACCCTACATCAGGTATTATTATTTTTATAGATTCAGATTTCGACGTCTCAGTCATTTCTGCTGCACTCCTTAATACCACAAATACCAAACCAGACCAGTTTATTTCAGCAGCGAACGGTTGATCTATCATGGTCGACACCTTTCCTTAACCACATTGTTTTGATTGCATCAGTATTGGTGCTGATTAACTTCGTCGAACTGGTCAGACTCATTGACCGCATCACAAATTTGTGACTTTGTGGCACACCTTGTCAAGAAGCCCATGTTTATTTGCAGTAGAACAGAAATACAATAGTATTTTAAAAAGTTTCCCTTCGCTGTTGCACCGCCTCAAACTTCAAATTTCCTGTTAAACATACACTATTACACCGTATTCTTACAAAAAAAAAGGTCCCATCCTCATTGGAATCCTCGTTTCCACATATACACGAGTTTTCTCATATGGTACCGAAGAGAGTTATGCCCCTTGATTACTCCTATCAGGATAGAAAGGGATTTTCTGTCCATCTACTATTGGCCTCTCTGCTGGGCTTGACAGGTTGAGTTACACTCCCAGGGATGTGGGTACTGATGAGCAATTTAAGTGACTCTGAACAAGATTCAGTCCAATTACCGTCGGGATCTTTGAGTGATCCTGTAGCCGTAGTTTGTCTGGAGAGGGTTTTTCTGAGTTTCGCAGATTCTGTAGTTCCGTTGATGTTACCACAGAAACACTGCCATGACTGATGCTCAATTTTTTGCGTCTCCTTTTTGAACCTCCTAGTGACCTAGATATTTTAATAGCGGAGAAGTTAAAATTGCAAAGTACAGATTCGATTATATGATACAAATTGGTATTTGCAAACCGTCCTCCTCTCAATGAGGAGGTCACGTCCCCAAACGTGAAGATAATGATTGGAGACCTTGCGGAGACTGCAGAATCCTCAATTTAATCACTAGTCTAGAGCAGTACCCAATTCCGCGCATACAAGATTTCGTTATTTTACTTCGCGGGTGCACAATCTTCTCAAAGGTCAACCTGCTCCAGGGATATCACCACTGCGGTAAGTACTCTGTTTGCACTGTTTGATTTTTCCCTCATGCCTTTTGGGATATGGAATACCTTCCAACGCTTTATGCACCAGGTATTTAAGAGTGTAGATTTTTCTTACGTAGACCACATCCTCGTAGGAAGTAAGTCTGAGGAGGCACATGTTCAACACCTAAAACTTCTCTTCAATGCCTAGTCGATTACGGCCTGCCAATGAAACCATCTAAATGTACCAGCTTGCTAACGAACAAGTTGAAGCAATAGATAGTTTCCCTGTGTCCAAAACAATTAAAAACGTGCATAGGTATGTTGGCATGATAACCTATCATCACAGTTTCATACCAAACCTGTCGAAAAAGTAAGCCCTTATCTACGACCATTTAGCAAAACTTTCGAAGAATAAAAACAAAGAAATTTCACATGGGCACTAGAGTGCCAAGAGGCATTCTCTAAGGCAAAGATTAAGCTAGCAGAAGGTACTCTGTTTAACCACCCCGGTGAAAATGCTAAACTTATTATAGGAACAGACGTCGGTGCAGTTATTCAGCTATAGCATATTTAAAACAAAGCAATCTCTCCCCAATCAAGGCTTTATGGTGTCCTTTGAGGCCCTAGATAACGGCGTTCTAAACATGATGGTTTCCGATTTCTGGAAGTTGATCTTTGATCACATTGCAAGAGAGTTGCAATGACTTCGTCGTCCCTTTTGGGAATGGGCTGCGCCACTGGGACCTTCCAATACGCCGGATAATGTACATTATTCAGCGCATTGTTTAATAGAGTGGTGTATATGTCTACCGCTTCTAGAGGGAGGTGTCTGAGCACAAAGTTCGAATTCCGGAAATTCTCACGGATTTCTTACTTCTCAATGAGACGAAGATCGCTTGGAGTTCTACCTTCAATATAAATGGAGGGTGAACCCTTCCCTTCATTGAACGCGGTGAAACCAGTGTTCTCAGATCGCCAGTCCTGCATATCATTTCGAAGGTGGAAGTTGTGTTCAAGGACGCGATTTTCCAGGTCATGGTTTGGGTGAACGCTATCATTCACCTTGTACGCTTTCTGGAAAGTAGCTCCTATAGCCTCTACTTTCTCCTGCAGATCTTCTATCACGAATAAGTCGTCATGCTCGACAGCATTATTTGGGTCTATTACGGAAGGTCGTTGATGTTATTTCTCCGAAATACCTTATTGATCTACGGGAACATGCTTGGATTATTGGCTCTTATGGCCGAAATCTTCTCGTTCCAATGCGCATTAACCGTCATTCTATAGTTCTCTTTGATAAATTTTTGGAGATTTTTGATCAACGACTTCAGTGTCCTAACAAGGTTTTTAATCTTGACAGGACTCTATTTTTCTGTCGGTGTAGTGCGTCGATTGTCGCGTTGCGGAATATGTCGGCGTTGTCAGTATGTTGATACCGAGGTATCGTACTGTCCATTGTTTCAGATATCTGTTAATCTCCTCGTTTGACAGAATCCTATTGGACTGTGGGTAGAGCGAGTTCGAGGAGAATGCTCTAGTCAGTACTCGGGAAAAGCGGGTCTAGTGCGTCCTCCTGCAGTTGTAGGTGTTCTTTTGAACAAATTCTTCCAGTTTCGCAATTTTGTTGGGAATCGTTATTTCGGCACTAAGTCCACAATGGTCACTGTCGTACACAAAAGTGTGCAAACAGTTTATCGTTTGTCGGTCCGTGTCGTCAGTTGTAGCCGTACGTCGAACAACATGAGATCCAAATAAGAGCCGCCTCTGGGAAAGAACGGAATATCCGATGCTTTCACATCGAGTCTAAATTCGACATTGTGCTGACCCCACCAATTAAGTAGTAGGTTCCCTCTAGGACTTGGCGTATTATTTCGCCAATCGAAGATCGCGACACCACCTCCTTGGGTGGAGTTGAGCTGGTCTCTTCTTATTATATTATATTTATTGTTCCTTAATTTATGTCTCTGAGTTAGGTTAGTTTCCCTTATCAGAAGCAAATCAGGATTTCTATCGTCTAACAACTTAAAAGTGAGTTTCTACGTTCTATCCTTATCAGTGAATTCACATTCACCACAAGGATCTTTAAAGGAATCTCCGCCGTGGTACGCATTACGACTGAAGGGGCGCTAGGCCCGGCAGAAGCGCGTAAATTTGGTCCTCCTGCTCTGTTGGTGCACTTGACCCATCAACCTTTGAATTGCGAGTGAGATAGCCATCAAGTCAGCTTGCGCCTCAGGTGCTTTAGGCACTGACGCCTTTGAAGAAGCCTTTGGCAGTTGCTTTTGCGTCTTCCCCAGACCCGACGCCATTTGGGCGTAGGTCAATTGGGGCGTGACGGTTTGTGAGATTAGAGCGCGACCAGGTGGACGTTTCACTTCGATCTTCCGCTGTCGAGACAGATTTACTTTTTTCTTACTTTTATAAACTGGAACTTAGGGCAACTCCGATAGTTAACGGTGTGCTCCGTGCTTGCCTACAGCCCTATCCTTTCCTATGGGGCATTCTTCTGTTTTGTGGTCCTTACTCCGCTTAACGCATCGGGGCTGCATGGCGCAGTTCGACGCGGCGTGTCCGAACCTCTGGCAGCGAACGCATTGTAAAATTCCCATTCTCCCTTCTCAAGTTTGTCTTCTCTGGATCGGCAGACGGTTCCAATCCCTTTAGGAGCATCGTTTGTAACTTTTCCCCTTTCGGGGTAAAGGAAAAGAACTCCGTCATCGAGTCCCATAATAAATCTTTAATAATGTGGTAATTCTCCACTGTATTGCAGTGGAAAGGATAGTATGCCTTTCTACACTTACATAGTCTATTAATGTAAAAATGATTGCCTATGGCCGACTTACATAGCTTAATGGTGTCTTTCAGTTCCAATTTGTAGGTTTTTATTGTAGGCACCCTCTGTTTTGTGGTCTCCTGCTGTTGCGGTTGTATCTGCTGCTGTTGTTTCGGTTGCTGCTGTTGTGGATTCTGGACCTTTTGTTGATGTTGCAGCTGTTTCTGCTGTGGCTGGTGCTGGTTCTGCTATTGTTGTTTCGGCTGCTGCTGCTTTACCTGCTGTACTTGTTGTTTTTGGTGCTGCTGTTGTGGCTTTTGACTTTGTTTTTGTGGTGTTTATTCCCTTCTTCGCCTTGATGTTTTTGTTGCTGACGCTCGATCTCAGGCTGCCTCTCCTTCTCCCTGGCGACATTTTCCTCGTCCTCTGACTCAGAAGCGGCTAATCGGGTGAAAACTTTGTTATCGCCCTTATATCTTCTTTCTCCACCTTCGGAGACGTATGAGAAGGTATCATCATTCGTCCGTTGTGTCCAGCTGCGTTTGTGTTGTTGTCGTATGCGCTCCCCCGTTACTTCGATAGGCAGCTTATCTTTCGAAACTGATCGAGTGGGGTGTTTGATCAAGTTAGGCGTAGGCTTTACCTTCCTCCTCCACTTAGCTGTCCTTTCGGTGGCCACTGCCGTTGAGTAGCCTGACGTCTATGCCGTATTTGGATCGGCTGTTGTTTGTTTGTCCGCATCTCCCGCTATTGGGACTGCCACTGACCGGTATTGAACCAGCTTTGGTCCGATCACTGATCACTGCCACTTGCACTACGCCAATTAGGTTCTTGTGCCACTGCAAACTTTTCGCGTACTAAACAAACACTGCTGATTCACTTTGGGAAGTCGAAACACCTCTATACACCGCGATGGTCTGTAAACGACTGGTGCTTCCGGTGTACTGTCAATCCTATGCACGGTCAGAATATTTCCATGTTTATATGTATATGCCGCAAGTACTGTCATCCAATATATCTTTGCCGATGAGTACTAGCTCTGGTGCGTCTCCGACTATAAACAGCTCGACTGGGACATGGGCTCCGTCTTTTCCAAATGTGTTAGATAAGGTACTCTATGCCTGGAAAGATAATTTTTTCATAGGTATTCCTATCTCCGCAGCAACAACTTCAGAAGCGATGGACTGTTCACTTCTCAATAGGGCGGCATACTGCTTATCACGCATATGTACTTTTTTATGGTAACAGTCGACTTCAGAAGCTTTGGATATCGCATTGATTCTGTATTTCTTATTTGCCCATTTATCTTCTTTCTTCGGGAAGTGAGTGTTGTTGTTATTTTCACGATGTCCTGGCCACTGTCTCTTTCTTGGTTGTACACACTGCCTGTCCTGACTGATTACAGTTGTAGCAGGTCCCTGGATTTGAACTTTGTTTCTTTTCGAATATCCGACGAGGTTACCAATTGGCCTGCCAACTAGTACATGGTCGATTGGTGTAATTAGCGTTTAGTTACAACAAGGTTGTATCCCACCAGTCTCGCGCCAGACCTTGAGTATATCGAAAACTCGGTGATATCAATTCTTTTGCGCCCAAGAACAATTCCCTAAATTTTCTTTTATCACATGTGCTCAACACTACACTTCACACATCATAGAGCTTTATCGTTCTTGCTCATAACACAAACACATAATTATGTATCTATGTATATTTAAAAAATATAATTTATATATAAATTAAATATAACCCCCCGCTATTTGAAATGTGACTGAATTTTCTTAAAATAGTTACAAACGGCTAACATGTCCTTATTTACAGACCATACGTACCTCAAGTACATTCACTCGCACATCCACGCATTCACGTCACACACACGAAAATTAGTAAGATGTACTTCTGGATCGAATTAAAATTCCCAGTGACAAATTCCAACTATACACTTGGACTTAGTCGGTCCAATTCCCCTGTCCAGCGATACCAAATATCTGCTTACCATTGTGGAGAGATTCTCCAGATGGTCTAAGGTCTTATCCCATTTGTGACATTTGAACCTAGGTTCAGCAACATGTTTCGTGTTTCGGTGTACCGAAAAAAATCACAACTGATCAAGGCTCTTAATATCAGTCAAAGTTGTTTAGGGAACTCGAACACTCTAGGCAAAACACGAAACCGTACCACCCACAAGCTAATGGTATGGTGGAACGATTCCACCTCCAATTGAAATCCTCTATGTGGGGCACTGCAGACATTTCCATTAAAAGGATACCAAATACACAACCTCGGAACTTCTGTACGGTGAAAACATATAAGTTCCTGGCAAGTTTTCTTTCTCGACGCTGGAGGATACAGGTGAATCAAATTTGGGAATCAATTAAAACGATTCTATGAAAATACACTCTCTGAACACGTACACCGCCACGTGCCAGCATTCATCGCCTAGATACTCGTACATTATCCCCTAGCGGGAAGATCTTGGTAAGCAACGATAAACGAAGTAAAATCTTTTTTGGAGTCTCCTTATGAGAGTACTTTAATTATTTGAAAATTAAACAAACAGTTCGTGATAGAAAAAAAATTAAAACCTTTTGCCACATTATCATGGGAATGAATGTTTTGTTGCGTGAGATGGGTAGATTTTACGTGTATCAAAAAGAGAGGGGTTGAATGCAAAAAAAAATCCACCGAGAATCAACTTCAGAACGTAGATGTACTTGCATGAGGAGGAGCGTCGCAAACACATATAGAGAAGGTGCAAAACATCCAAGACAGGACACTCAAGTTACTCGCAGGAAGAAATGGCACCACAGAAGTAAAAGTTCTCACAGTAAAACAAATATTCGAGATGAGTGCTGTGCTAGAATATTATGACGATCAAAACTTGCGGATCCCAATAAGCCATCGTTTTGAAACGCGCAGGAGAGCAGAAGGACTATATCAGCTACCACCAATCATCAATGAATACGTCCGAAGACAGTTGATGTATACTGTTATAAGAATTTTCAACACTCTACCCATCCAATTAAGAAATCTCGCACAACCCAATGATAGAAAAAGGAAATTAAAAAGCTACTTTTTAGACACTATACCTAATATCAGTAATTCTCAATCATTTACATTTATCTTTTAGTGAAATTGTTTTTCTTCTATTTCAAATTTATTCTGAATACTTTTTTCTCTTTTTTTGTTGTTCCTTTTAACGTAATATAATTTTTATTAAGTACTTGTATCAAAAAATGAATTTTCAAGCATATTACATATTACACCTTATGATGGTTGAAACAAAATAATTCAACAATCATGTAACCAATCTCCTGCAGACAAGCCTCATGGCTTCGCAGGTCTGAAAATTGTAAAAATTATTATAGATGAAATAAAAGTTTAACAAAAAAAAAAATCTTGGCGGTAGAATGAATGTTCTTTTCTGTTCAAAAAAGGTTTCATTTTTGACAATTTTTTTATATTTCTCCGACCGTGGGGGGTATAGATCGTACGTACTCCAAAATGTATTTCTTTGTGCAGGTAGAAGTGTTCCGTTTTCAAAACGTTTTCGTCCATACATTTTCTTAATTTTTCGCTGATCGTCGAATACTCTACTTTCTGTCTTCCGCATGATGCCGACTCTCCAACGAAGGAGTTTGAATGCGTGGTGCACTGGATGGTTATGTTACTATCTCGGGGATGTGGCGACGAAAAAGCCAATGACGATACAACCCACTTTCTCTGTCACGCGACACTTCTTCTGTGACCTTGAGGAATTATCATATAGACCAATTCGTGAAATTTTTGACTTCACCAAATCGTTTATATGGTTTGGTGATCCAAAGGAAACAAATTAAGACTAGGGTTTAATAATCGGCAAGGAACTTTTTCCCTATGGGTATCACAATGGGTCTGTACTGACCTAAGTGTGGCGATGGGAAATTTTTCTTGTCGCCTATCCGTGAACCTAACCTAATTTATGTTAGGCCTGGTTCGGGCTACCAGGGACGTCAGCATGTTGGAGGAACGGAGCTGAACGGACTATATATATGTAGGTTAGGTGCGAATAACCAATAACCACTCCTCGACCAAAAGCGGCAAGAACGGAGGATGTGACGGAAAAATTACATTAACCCAATGAAATTTTTGTGATAGGGCAAACAGATGCCGCCCTTAACTTAGCATCTCGTTTCGAAGGCAAAGTGTCAAGCGACCCTTGGTGAGGTCTGAATGGTGCTGGGGACATTAAACCAATACAGCATCGTTAACGGATCGATCCAGATCACTGATGCCCCCTGGTTGTATTGAAGCCTTTTCACATTAGCGAGGGCTATGATGTAACTGACCTACTTTCTCCCACACTCGTGGGATCCAAAATGAATATACATAAATCCAATCACAGATACTTATGTATAAACGAAAACATGAATCAAAAAATCAAAACAAAAAATTAAAATGAAAAAGAAGTAGCAGGAACACCTAAAGTAGCTCAACAGATTGAGGAACCATTTAGGAGAAGTTCTATTTTAATGCAATCACCGCCAAAAAGTGCACCAAAAGAGTTGGTTAGCACACCAGTCATGGCGGAACTGGCTAAAAAAAATGCAAATATCCGCCATATAATGGAGATGGAAAACTTGTTCGCAGCAGTTGCAGAGAATATTTCAACCAAAGAACAAAAGAATTGTATTTTTTTTATGTTCTTACAGCCCTGGGAGAAGAAATAGATAAGCTGATGGACTTTATTAAGGGTAAAAGCAATGTCCACACCGAGATTTGAAGGATCACCAGCTTCATTCGTTTAGCCTACTGTTTAGTGGTGGGTGGAAAGCGCTGACAATAATAAGAAAGATGAAGTTAAAAAGGCACTCATAAGTTAAATCACCTTAAACCTTGTGCCGAAAAAATAAAACCAGTAAAAAAATTGGTCAAGGAAGCGGAAACCAAGAAAAGAAGAGATATAACCCCAAATGGTGACACAGACTTACGAGATGGTGTGATCCCGGTTCTTAAAAGGAGAAAAGAGAAGACGTAGAAAAAACCAAAGCGTAAAGAACCAAAGAAGGTGGATTTACAAACACAGCACAGCAGATAAACCAATTGGACCAAAGTAGGCACCAAAAAGCGAAAGAAACAAATACGACCGGACGCAATCGTTATAAAGCCGATAGGTCAATTGTTGTGCGCGGATATGCTTCGAAAAGTTAAGAATGACCCTGATCTTAAGGAAATAGGATAAAATGTTAACCACATAAGGAAAATAGCAAAGGGGCACTTGCTTATAGAGTTTAAGAGATCGGTGGACCTGCAAGCTTCACAGTTTCAAAACAAAATAGAAAAGACACTAACAGAACATCCTTTTAAGATCTAATCGAAGGCGATCAAATCAATTCGAAAAGCATACTCAGACTGCAACAGTAAGTCTCCCAGCAAAAGCTGCCGCTAAAAAATGGTCCCAATGAAGTGCTATAAATGTCTAAGCTTTGGACATAAAGCAGGGCAATGCAAGTTCACCAGAGATTTGTCGAGCGGCTACGTGAGATGAGTAGAAAGGGGGCATATAGCGAAAACATGCACGCGTGAACCTAAATGTCTTCTCTGCCATGCATCACTCATGCAAATACTGCAGCTAAATCGAGTCCTGCAATCAGTACGGGAATAGAATATTGATGTGGCTATTAGTGAACCGTATAGGTAATACGATTGAAATAGATGGATAACTGATAGCACATATAAAGGTGCCTTTTGGACCTGCAGCAATAAGTCTTTCCAGGAAACAGTAGCGATGCTTAGCACTGGCCTCGTACGAAACAAAATTAATAATTAATAGCATACACCTATACAGATGCTACGCAGCAGAGACCGAAAACGTACTATCATAGCTGATGATATGGAAAACATTCCATAGCAAAAGTGCTAACTATTTATTGAAACAATATTGAAAAATATTTTTTAAAGTTTGTTATTGATTTTTTATTTGTAACTCAATAATTAACTCCTTTTTTAATTTGTTTTATTTGTTATTTCATTATTTGGTTAATTTATTTTTAAGGTACAAACTTGGCATATAACTGATTTTTCTGAGTATTCATTTCAGACTCGGAACGTATTTTTTTTTCTTTTCTATTCTTTGAATTGCACTCTACCTCGGAAGGGTATCGAGGAGTTCCAAAGTTCCCTTATTGGTACAAATTTGTCTCTTTGTCGTCCATCTGATCTCGTTCATGAGTCATCGAATGGTAAATGTTGCGAAATTTAGCCGAACCTATTCTTCGATATTGTTGCCCTGATAACTTCACACAAATGTAAGAAAACGCACTGCAATTCGCAACAACTTACTGGAGCACAAGAAATCTGAAGTGAATCCTGCAACACCTGTTAAATAAAATAAATACTAGGCGCAACAGGTCGATGGGACCCAGGGCCTCACAATCATTCGTGTTGTGCGTGTTATACTCTTTACACGAATGGGGTCTACTGTAATAATACCGTATCCGAAGGGTAATTTGTTATTTGAGAAGCTTTCTCAGGATATTTGTACTCTCGGATGTTTGTCAAACACTCGCAAGTGGTGGGGCCGTGAAAAACTTTTAGATATTCCCGACTGGGTTTCGAGCCCCGAACCCGTTGCTTCATAGTCCAACGCACTAACCACTGAGCCACGGCGCCCATGATGACACCTGTTGCAAAGCAATAAAAAACTAACGGACTCTAAATAAAGTTTCCCGTTAGTTACCATCATAATTGTCTATACAGTTTGGACACAAGGCATGCAATATAGGTGACTGTCAGACACCACCTGGGTGGATTAGTTTGGCAAATAATGATGGTCGTATGTACATACATATATGTTTGTTACAGTAATACATTCTGAACTTTTTTTTTCATTTCTACGTAGTGTTTCATCAGGGAAACAAAGTCAATGAATGCAATGAATTACTCTCGAAACTGAAACACTGACCCAAAATCACCGACCAAAAGTCACTGGGCGAATTAGGGTTAGGAGGATTAGGGTTAAACCAATTATATCTGTGGACTTAACATTTGTTTCTGTTTTTCAGGTCGATGGTGAGTTCTAATGGGGGAAAGAAAAAACGGGTATGATCCCAACAAGATTGGTGTTTTTGCTAATGTTTATACTGTATACATCATGGAGGACAATATCCTTGAAACAGAAGGTATGTACCTATACCATCGAAAGTTCGAATCAAACTTCGATCATTTCCAATAGACGCAAAAAGCAGTGTGTCGAAAGAATAAGAAACGAGCTAAAAATTGTTCGTTTAAAGTTTCAAAAAAAAATCTTTCATAATAATCATTTAATTAAAGATTAATTAAGTAAACTTAAAACTTCATAAAAAAGATCAAAGTAACAAAAAAACTTTGCTTTAACGTATCAAACTAAAAAACAAACCAATTAAGTCCATATTTGTATATCAGTAATTTACGAACAAAATTTGAGGTAGTGCACTTCATTTCTCATTGCTGTTTTGTTGTAGTTGTCGTTCGGCAATATCATTTCGCCTTCCTAATAATTTTCGGATCTGCTAATGGAAAACTGGTTCTTGCCGATTCCTCTCCGTTAAAATATTAACAACATACATATGTGTGGAACTTTTTGTCGAATTTCATTTATTCGTTTCCCTTGTTGTTGTTGAATTTCTAAAATACATTTCATGAAATCGTGTAATATTTCAATTCCGTTACGTACATAGTTTAGTAATGATATCTTCCACATCTTCCAGAAGGTTTTTGGTTCTATCATCAAAGATACCCCAAACAACTTGCAATTATCCCAGAAACTGCAGAGCTATTGTATAAAATGTATGCATAAAATAATACTTTACCTTTCTCCATGGCTGGATGCTGTAGGAATAGGGAAGGTACTGATTGGCGTCAACTTGGCGACGTCCAGTGCTGTAACTCTTACTACACATCAATTGTGTTTATTTTACCTCCAAGTGGTAGCCATCAGGTACTGGTTGATGTCCATCTGGACGCGACTTGCTAAACTTATAAGACCGAGTGGTGAACAAGAGAAAATTGCAGCACGACAGCGGACGAATTCTCTCGATGGGGTCAACGGTGGCGTCAGAGCTTTAAGCGGAAGCAGAAACTTTATCCGGGCTACTTCGATGTCGTCGGAGCCCAGGCCGGTAAGGATTTCCAAAAACAGGTCAGGTTTTTGGAAAAGAGACATTGGCTTTAATAGGCCAACGGCAGTGCTCACATCCCCGAATCGGGTTACTGACTTGGGTTTTCTCAACCGGCCCCTCGTCCTAGGGGTTTCACCAAAAGAAACTCGCCCTCCAGGTTGGGGGTTGTGCCGTGGGGTAACTTTCCTAGCACGTAAAAAAACACAGTTACGAGAGAGATACGCGCCTCGGAATTAAATCAACCCCCTCATACAAGAACACGACCCGGAACGTTTACGGACTACGAATTAAGAGTATGCACCTGGGAACGTACGCACATTATACACCCCTGGTGCTGCTCAAAAACTTGAATCTGTCCTCATGCGGTACAAGGCAGTTATTACCGCGATACAGGAGATATGATGGATAGGATCAGGTATACAAAAACGACAAAATTGCTACATTTAGCTGCCACAAAAGACTGCACATGTTAGGATGCGGATTCGCCGTGGGAAATCGGCTACGCTCAATGATAATTGACTTTAAGCCGATCAGCGATCGCCTGGCAGTGATCCGCATCAAAGCCACATTTCAAAACATCAGCTTAATATGTGCACATGCCCCTACCGATGAAGCTGATGTCAAAATCGTACTCGGAGACTTCAATGCCAAAATCGGTAAGGAAAACATCACTGGCGGATTAGTCGGAAAGTACAGCCTCCACGATACGACAACAGACAACGGCTTCCGACTAATCGGCTTTGCATCAGCTCGTAATACGGTAATAAGTAGCACTAGGTTTCAAAGACTACGAATTCACACAGCAACCTGGCTATCTCCAGATGGTCGAACCGCCAACCAAATCGACCACGGGCTAATCGATGCGAGGCGCACATCTAGCATTCTAAATGTGCAAACATTTAGAGGGGCAAATGTCGATTTTGACCATTATTTTGTTGCAGCCAAATTCGGAGCTCGACTATCCAACGAGAAGAAGCTGCGTATTGGCCAGAAGAAGAAATTCAACGTTGGAAACCTTAGCACGACTGGAGTAGCCAGAGTCTACAGAGAGCGTTCGAGTGAGAAACTCTCCGCTGTGCATTCACCTTCCACAAATGGCAACAACCAGTGGAACCAGTACCGCAACATCATCAAAGGGGTAGCCGAGACCACCATAGGTTACCAACCACCACGTACGAGGAGCCCGTGGTACGATGATGAATGCGTACGTCGGAAAAAGGTGACAGAAAGTGCACACCTACAAATGCTGCAGCGGAAAACAAGAGCAGCAAGGGAAGAGTATCGAGCCAGAAGAAGGGAGGAGAAAAAGATCCTGAGTGAAAAGGGCCCACGCAGTCTCCCAGCTCAAGGGTATCGAAGAGTCTCGCGACAGGAAGAACACCCGGATGTTTTTTAAGAAAGTCAAGCAGCTGGCTTTAAGTCCGGAATGCAGGCTCTTCGAAATAGTGAAGGAAACCTAGTCACCAAAGAACAGGGAATAGTAGATGTTTTTAAAGAGCATTTCCAGCTGCTACTTAATGGGCATCAAATAGAGAGAGTGATAGGGCAAGAAGAGAACCCACGTTTAATCAATGAAGAAGCCACCCCCCTCCCCAGGTTTAAAGAAATTGACTCAGCTATCAAAAAGCTGAAGAACAACAAAGCCGCTGGCTGTGATGGTCCACCAGCAGAGCTTTTCAAACATGGTGGTGATGTTTTGGTAGGGTGCATGCACCAAATCATCAACCAAGTTACCATGCCCGATGATGATAAGGTCTATATGCCTCATCTTCAAGAAAGGCGATCCTATGTCTTGCAAGAACTACTGAGCCATATCCCTGCTAAATGTCGCGTATAAGATCCTACCCAATGTACTGTGTGAACGTCTGAAACCTTTCTGCAACACACTAATCGGCACGTACCAGTGTGGGTTCCGGCCCGGCAGATCGATGATCTACCAATTTTTAAGCTAAGACAATTCTTGGAAAAGACCAACGATGGCCGAATTCGGGATCCCGGCAAAATTGATCCAGCTGTGCCGTGTGACGCTGGAAAACACGCGGTGCAATGTGCAATTTGGGAACAGCTCCTCTGAACTATTCCAAACTTGCACCGGATTTCGGCGAGGAGATTCGCTGTCGTGTGACTTCTTCAATCTAGTGCTGAAACAGATAGTGCGCAGGGCAGGTGTCAACACGGAAGGCACTATCTTCAATAAATCTGTCCAGCTGTTGGGATATGCAGACGACATTGAGTCATCGGTAGCTCCCAGGTGCCGTTATAGAAGTTTTCACGGCAATTGAAGAAGAGGCGAAACGAGTTGGCCTTGAAGTAAATGAGGACAAAACCAAGTACCTGTTGTCAACAAACAAAGAAGCAACGGTCCACCGCCTAGGACAAAACGTCACTGTTGGCAACAGTAATTTTGAGGTAGTTAGGGAGTTTACCTACCTCGGAGTAAATATCAACTCCACGAACGACACCCTAGTTAAGATTCGACGAAGACTTACCCTAGGAAACCGCTGCTACTTCGGTTTGGCAAAACAAATGGGTTCAAAACTCTTATCTTGGAAGACGAAATGTATGCTCTACAAAACTTTGATCCTGCCAGTTCTGCTATAAGGAGCCGAGTGCTGGACGATAAGCAGGAAAGCAGAACACAATTTTGGGCACTTTCGAAAGAAAAATTCTTCGTCGAATTTTCGGTCCCATATGCGAGGAGGGCGAATGGAGGAGAAGATATAACCGCGAACTCTATGAGCTGTACCAAGATGTGGATGTAGTCCAAAAAGCCAAAATATGTCGACTACACTGGCTCGGCCACATCGAGCGAATGGACAATAATGCTCCAGCAAAGAGGATCTTCGACTCACAGCCTCCAGGTTCGAGACGACAAGAAAGACCGAACCTTCGTTTTAAAGACCAAGCTATTGCGGATGCCAGAGCGCTTGGTCTGGACAACTGGCAGCAGCGTGCCCGGGATCGAAGAGAATATAAGGACTCTTCGCGGGTCGGGAGCCCGTTAAGTAAGTAAGTTTCTCCATAAACATTGGGTTTTGTTCGGCTGTTCAGTAGCTATAACTTTTTTTCAATATGAGTCCACAGCTTATTAATGTCCGATCTACCCTGAATGGTTTTTGGAACATAGCTTTTGTCCATTTCAGGGTGCTCCTCCATGAAGCGAAGCTTATTATTATATCCATTTGCCCTTTAATTGTGGAATGTCGTTGTGTGACCGAATGGCAGCCTTAAATTGTCTATTTATTGTATGAATATGTTTGCTGCCGAGTAGTTGCCTGAGAGCATTGAATATCTGGCTCTTAAACTGCACTCCTTGGTCAGTTGAACACCATAACGGCATATCCAAGCGGCGAATAACTTCCCAGCTACACATTCGGCTCCAGTGTCTTTGGGGAAACGTGAGAAGCGGTCTATGATGGTTAGGCAGTGACGATATCCTCTCGATGGTACCTATGGTTCAATAATGTCGACGTGTATATGCTCGAATCTACGGGTGCGTCGAGCTGTAATGGCGACACTACGTGGCGAAAAATTTTGTTGCGTTGGCAAGCTAGATAAGTACGAGATAGACCAGCGACGACAATCTCCCTTCAAACCGGGCCAGACGTTTCGCTGTGAGACAAGTTTAATAGATGCGTTGGCTCAAGGGTGACTTACACTGTGGAGAGACAAGAAAATTTGCGGGCGGAGGCCATTAGGCACAAAAGGGCGGGCTAGGTAACGGATATCACAGTAAATCGGAAGGTTGCATTCCGGGACGCTTACAGGCTGAAGACGCAGGGCTTGGTGGTGGATTGCGGAGGCGGCGCTGGATTTTTTCATTAGGCGCTTAAGCTTGTGTGAGGTCAGTCGGACACAGCAGAAGCGATTGCTTCGTAACAAGGCGTCAGAGACATTTGCCTTTGTCAGATATGTGTCGGATGTCGGCGTCTAGGTTCTGTAAGAAGGCATTAAGAAGCGGTTTGCCATCTGTGTATGTAGCCTCCCTTTAGCAAGTGCTTGAATATGAACTGCAGCCTAAATTGGATGTAGTTCTAAGTCGCAAGGGGTTCGTTTTCTCAGGGCTCGTTGCAGTTTCCGACTCAAAAATGCAAGGTGCTTCTAAACAGTACCTCTTCGTCATTGAAGAACGGCACCTATAGACGTTAGAGACGCATCAGTAAAAACAGCCCATGGCAAAGGAGTGTCGGGTAGTTGAGAAGCGTGACATTACAAAGCTGCTCTTTACATGCTGTAAAAGCCTCTTCTCGTTCCGTTGTCCAATCGACTCGGTCCGAACTTTTGACAAAAGAACGCTGGAGGCACTCATGCAGAGAAACTTGGCTCGTTGCTGCATTTTTCTGAAATTTGAGATAAAAAGTAATTATGTCAAAGAATCGACGCAACTGGTATCCTGGCATAGGACGGATGCCTTCTTTTGGAAACGTGGTGTTCGAGGAAATTCACCTCGGATTTACCAAAACAGCGTTGGCCACAACTCCGAATTCAGACAAGCGATTAAAAAGAATGCGGAAATGATTTTCGTTCGCTTTTTCGGATAGACACAGAGATCAGCGCCACTGTCCACGAGGAAGTGAACCTCGATAGCACTATCTGGTAGGAAGAGGAGGTGTGATTGAAGTGCAGAGTCGTATACCGCTGTTAGCGACTCCCTGTTCCTTTTCTCGCAAAAGTGCATGGACTGCAACAGTGCTTAGTGAGCTCTCCCCATGTGGCGTGATACCAGCAAATTTTTAAATTAACTTACCAACTCATTAATCATAGCTTTGAGTCTTGACAGTTGGAAGATGAAATTTCCATTATATGGTCGGCGAGCGTAGCTAGTTTTTCCAACGGGGTGTCTTTCTGCGTCGTTAAGATAGTACGAACCGTATGTTGCAAGATGGTCAACTACATTCTTCGAAGAATATTGTCCGGAACTTTATCGACCAGACCTTTCAACTGTCGCAAAAATTGAAACAGTTTGCGGTCATCCAAAATTTCTTTCTCATGCAACTGATGGAGCCTTGTCCCCTGTGATGAGGTTCGATGAGCGCTGCTTTTAACTTCAAGTACGGTGTCAGGTTCGAATCCCAGTCAGGAACACCTAAAAGCTTTTCACGCCCCACCTCTCGCGAGCGTCTGACAAACATCCGAGAGTACAACTGCCATGAGAAAGCTTCTCAAATAACAAACTGCCCTTCGGATACGGCATTAAACAGTAGGCCCCTTCCATTCGTGTAAAGAGTATAACACGCAGAACACGTATGGTTGTGAGCAGCTAGGCCTTAGGTCCCATCGACCTGTTGCGCCAAGTATTTATTTTTACGGTGTCACGGCAGGCATATTAAATCAAAACACTACATTAAATTTATCGTGCTTTTTCTTAAGTTGGGTATAAGCAAATTACCGTTTTAAGTGGTTTTGGTCAAAAACGAGGTATGCCATCTTATAGAATTTTATATAAATAAACTGCCATCTTGTACAGTTTTAAAAGACTAGTTTAAATATAGAACTTAAATAAAATTGTTGGAGCTGCTTTAGAATAAAGTGGCTCTAACCTCTTGATTCTATAAAAAGTATCGTTATACCCACCTATGCTAAACAATTGAAAAAAGCATTTTATAGAATTTGAGTAGTTTAACCTAGGTTCAACGTAGAAGGACTGAGAGATCCCACAGTGCGCACAGAACTAAGGGACTATCTCTCACGTGGAGTGGAAACACTGGAAACACTGTTTTCATTTCAGGTGGAGTACTGTTCCCACTTGTCGGAAGGACATGGGAAGCCGAGAGCCTTCCGGATGAGTGAAAGAAGGGAATGATCGTCAAGCTTCATAAAAAGACAATCTAATGCAATGCAAAAACTGAATGGGGATCGGCGTGCTGCCTGCTGTGTCCAAGTTGAATATCGATCGCCACTTCACCTATTGTTTATAGATTTTGAAAAGGCGTTTGATAGTGTCAATCGGGAATTTATTTGGCGTGCCTTGCGCAGGAGAGGCATTCCTGATAAATTTATAGCAATTATCAAGGGTACATATGATCGGTCCACAGGTCTAAAGTGGGATTATATCAAATGCGCAATTTAATCAAAATCATTATTGTCGCTTTTGAGAAAATCGTTTCTTTTTGTAAAATTTGCCTTAAGTAAACTACCGTTGATATTATGGCTAAAAGTTAAATTTTAATTTCGCCTGTAGGGACTATCCCGCAGACCCTATATATGAAGTTTGATTTAAATCCATTCAACCGTTCAAGCTGTAGCATTTTTCAGACTATACGTTATCATAGGAATGAACGCCATGTGGGCAGAGATGGGTAGAGTTTACGTGCGTCAAAAAAAGAGGGACTGAGCACAAAGCAAATGCATTTCAGAACATAAATCTCGGCGGAAGAATAAATGTTCTTTCTCGGTTTAATTTTGACATATTTTCTCATTTTTTTCCGACCGTCGGATGGTACTGATCGTTCGGATGACTCAAAAATGTACTTGTAAAAATACCACTATAGAAGAGACGATAGTGCTCGTTGCTATTATTTGGACGATGATCGTCTTAAAGTCACGTGATGAGAACCCATGGTTCTTCACCAACTTCTGCACGCCGAGGTTGTCGCCGAAGTGCTCAGTTGAATTATCAAATAAAACGTAGAAACCAAGCTCCTTAAAGAATCGTCTGAGGTATACTATTATAATCCCTTCGACGCTGTTGAGAGGATTATGTTCTCGACTTCTATGCTGCTAAGTGCGATACTATTCTGCTTTTTACTGTCCCATGACATGGCAGCACCAGCTAAGAACAATGTAAAACCAGTGTACAATTTTCAATCTACACTCTTACCACCCTGGCTGGGGTCAACATCAACCTATATTTATTTAAGAACAAATACTTCACAGCGTTAAGATGTTGAACATGTGGATTTTTGTACAACAGTAAAAGATGCTCAAATAAGTCAAAGAACCAATCAATGACTAATACTGCTCTTGGTCCCCCTTCGCACACTGGGACCAATCCTTATACTTTGTGAATCTGATTTCTGGCCCTAGTGGTATTGCGCTGACACAGTTTTCTCTCAAGCCGAAGTTACGCGACGGTTTCGACTAAGCTGTTGCTGACGGATTTCAATTCCATTCCGACATCTGTTGATTTCCATTACCAAAAAATATTCGATTAGTCCTTTATTGACTACTTCAAACCTAAGTGCCCGGCTACATTGGAATGAACGTCATCTCGGCTGAGATGAGTAGATTTAACGTAGGTTAATAATCGATGGGTTGAGCACAAAGCAAATGCGCCGTGAATCCATTTCAGAAGATAAATCACGGCGGAAGAATCAATGTTATTTTCTCAAAACGTTTCAATTTTGACATATTTTTCTTCTTTTTCTCGACCGTCGGAGGGTACACATCGTTCGGAAGACTCAAAAATGTACTTTTCTGTGGAGGTAGAAGTGCTCCGTTTGCAAAAAGTTTCCCTCCATACATTTTCCTCATTTTTTCCTGATCGTCGGAGAGTCAAAATCATGCGAAGACGGAAAATAGAGTGAGAAGGAGTTTGAAGTGGTGTACATGCTGGTTTCGTTGTTGTTGTTGCAGATCTAATGCTAATGAAATGTGTGATTTTTTTTTTTTTTAATGCACAAAGCGAAGAATTCAATTGAATGTATGAATACTGTGTTGAGGATGTATGCATTATTCTGTATGTTTGTTACGGAAATCACTTAATGGTTTTATGATTGAATATAACAAATCACAGTACATCATAATCTCCTAACGACGCCCACCGAAAGAAGTCATTAAAATAAAGGAACTAATTAATATGAGCAAGAAATGCACTTCCTCAAGAGTTAGGAAAACTGCTAATTACTTTGGGAAAACCGTATAAAACCTGGCGTCGGGTCAGTGCAAGACGCAAAAACAACTGCCAAAGGCTGCTCCATAGGCGTCAGTGCCTAAAGCACCTGAGGCTCAAACTAATTTGATGGCTATCTTGCTCTCAATTCAAGGGCAGATGGGCCAGCTACAACGTCAGATACAAGAGCAGGCGACGCGGGTGGACCAAATCTATGCGCTTCTGCCGGGCCTAGCGCACCTCCAGTCGTAATGGGTACCACGGCGGAGACTCCCTTAAAGATCCTTGCGGTGAATGTGAATTCACTGATAAGGATAGAACGTAGGAACTCACTTTTTAGGTTGTTATACGATAAAAATCCTGATTTTCTTCTGATTAGCGAAACTAAGCTAACTCAGAGACATAAATTAAGGAACAATAAATATAATATAATAAGAAGAGACCGGCCCAACTCCACCCAAGGAGGTGGTGTCGCGATCTTCGTACGTAAAGAGCTACGTTACAAGACAGTGTACAGTGGTGAAGTGCGAAGGTTCCAGGTGCTCCAGTGGACAGAAGATGTACGTGGTCTCGGTCTATGCACCTGAAGCTAGTCAACCTTCTTTATTTATTTCAGAGCTCGAATCACTTTTCCGATGCCTAAGGCTGAAGTCGGAATAGAATTACTATCTCATGGCCGGAGATTTAAACGCGAAGCATAGGGATTGGGGAAATAATACACCAAATCCTAGAGGGAACCTATTACTTAATTGGTGGGGTCAGCACAATGTCGAGTTTAGACTCGATGTGAAAGCATCGGACATTCCGTCCTTTCCCAGAGGCGGCTCTTATCTGGATCCCATGCTGTTCGACATACGGCTACAACTGACCGACACGGACCGACAGACTATGAACTGTTTACACACTTTTGTGTACGACAGTGACCATTGCGGACTTAGTGCCGAAATAACGATTCCCAACGAGATTGCGGAACTGGAAGAGTTTGTTCAAACGCACACCTACAACTACAGTAGGACGCGCTGGACTCGCTTCTCCCGAGTACTGACTAGAGCACTCTCCTCGAACTCGCTCTACCCACCGTCCAACAGGAACCTGTCGAACGAGGAGATTGACAGATACCTTTTAACAATTGGACGAGACAATCAAACGAACGATGGACAGTACGATACCTCGGTATCAACATACTGACAACGTCGACATATTCCGCAACGCGACAATAGACGCACTACACCGACAGAAAAGTAGACTCCTGTCGAGATTAAAAACCTTGTACAGGCAGTTTGCTGACAGACACAACTCGGAGGATGACACTGAAGTCGTTGATCAAAAATCTCCAAAAATTGATCAAAGAGAACTACAGAATGACGGTTAATGCGCATTGGAACGGGAAGATTTCGGCCATAAGAGCTCATAATCCAAGCATGTTCCCGCAGATCAATAAGGTGTTTCGGAGAAAGAACATCAACGACCTTCCGTGTCTGAAGATACCCCGAACAACGAACAACGAACGAATACTTACAACAGCAGGCATAAATCCTGATAACGCTGTCGAGGATGACGACTTCTTTGTGATAGAAGATCCGCAGGAGAAAGTAGAGGCTATAGGAGCGACTTTCCAGGAAGTGTACAAGGTGAACGATAGCGTTCGCCCGAACCATGACCTGGAAAACCGCGTCCTTGTGCACAACTTCTACGATATGCAGGAATGGCGATCTGAGAACACTGGTTTCACCGTGTTCAATGAAGGGAACATGGCAAACAATGCCATCGCCAATGACAGGGTTCACCCCCCGTTCATATCGAAGGTAGAACTCCAAGTGATCTTCGTCTCACTGAGGAGTAAGAAATCCGTGGGAATCGACGGAATTCCGAACATTGTGCTCAGACACCTCCCTCTAGAAGCGGTAGACATATACACCACCCTGTTCAACAATGCGCTGAATAATGCACATTATCCGGCGCATTGGAAGACAGCAGTGGTGCAGCCCATTCCCAAAAGGGGAAAAGATACTTCTAATCCGGCAAATCTCCGGTCGATAAGTCTTCTTCCGAACATCAGCAAGGTATTCGAGAAAGTTATTCATAGAGCCCTGAATAAGTGGGTCGAGGACAAACACATAATTCCGGACAACCAATTCGGTTTTAAGGCGGGACATGATACCCTACATGCCGCGTCTAAACTGGTGTCGGACGTCCAATGGAATAAAAGCAAGAATCAATGCACGGGTGCCTGTCTGGTTGACTCTGGGGCTCTTCTACAAGTTGAGCAGGCTGGGTATCAGCAAACCGCTTCTGTACATTACTCACCAGTAGACAGTTCGTTGTGAAAAATGGCAACGTGACTTCTGCTGGTACGTTTCAAATTAAAAACGGTCTGCAACAGGGTGCGGTTAATTCGCCTATCCTGTTCAACATTTAAACAAGTGATTTGATAGGTTCTCTTCACCATGCTATTGCGTACGCAGACGACTTGATTGCGTACAGGTCAGGTCCTAAGGTCGAGGTCATTGCAACTCTCTGGCAATGTGACTTCGACAATATCCAGCGATATTGCGATGACTGGAAGTTAAAGATCAACTTCCAGAAATCGGAAACCATCCTGTTCAGAACGCCGTTATCTGGGGCCTCAAGGGACACCAGAAAGAATTGGCGAAAGTTCTCTATCGTGGGACCTAACGGACGTCCATTGGCGAGTAGAAGTGTAGTCAGGTACCTTGGGATCTGGCTAGACCAGTATCTATATTTTAACAAACATATAGATGCTGCTTTGGCCAGAGCCCGAGCTGCTTTTGCCCTCACAAAGAGACTGTTTTATAGCAGCCAACTCGATGCGAGGGTGAAGGTAATCTGCTACACGGCCCTCATACGGCCAACGCTTACCTATGGCTGTCCGGTGTGGTTCAACGTGGGAGCAAGCTTGATGGAAAGGATTCGGGTGTTTGAGAGGGCTTGTCTTCGGGCTTGCCTTCATTTATACAGAACACCAGATTTCGAGTACAAAAAATTCTACTCCAATGAGGTCCTCTATAACAGGGCGAATCTGATCAGAGTGGACAATTTCCTGGTGAAGTTCTGATCTTTTGGGCTTACTACCCCAATGATGGGTACCACGAGAGAGTGCACCTTAACAGCTTTGTCCCCCCAGAGGCGTTCCTCTATTTAGATAGACAAGGTCTGGTTCAAGAAAGAACGGGTACGCCGTTAATCTACCACGTCGCCAGAAAAGCTGTGGATAGGCGACTCAACTACGACCGAGGCGTAGCACAGACAACTGAGGATTGTCTCCGATTCAGTAGGTCGGTATCGGGGCGAGATATGAAAGACGTAAAACGGCAGCACCAAAAGTTTTGGTGGCTTTACGAAGAGGGAACTCCCTCGTCGATTACTTAATCCTGGCTAGCCCTTGTAGGGCAAGCTGGCCATTTTATTTATTTTTTTTTTATTTATAACTAGCCTGGCCGGCTTACATAGTTCTAAGGTAGGTGTATGTTGTGATTGGTGTGATTGTCCTAGATATAAGGCATTAAGTAGAAAACACAGCACTCGGCTTTGTATATATTAAAAAAAAAAAAAAAGCAGCAGTTGGCAAAAAAAAAAAAAAAAAATACAAAAAAGAACGTATTTAATTACGTTTTTAGCTTAAGTAGGTTAAGTAGATTTAAATTTATTTTAAGGTAGAATTAAGTTTTACATAAAACCAAAAAAAATGTTCAGCTACAAAGATTTTCCTTAAATCATTTTCTTTGTTTCAAGTAGAATTAAGTAAATAAATAAACAAAATAAGAAACAATTCATTGTTTTAGTTAGGTTACGTCGAAAAACATAGGTTAAGCATTAAGTTTAGCTTAGAGAGCGCGCATAGGGCCAGTAAGTTAGTCATAACATATGTAGTTAAGTTAGTTAAGCTAGTTTTAAACAATTTTGTCTAGCACGTAAGAGTTAATAAATTAATAAACAAAAATGAATTTAAAAAAAAAAAAAAAAACCGTATAAAACCTACTCCTTCAACGATATCTTAAGAATTGAATTGGAAATTGTCAGATGCTCGCGACAGGTGGGGCCATGAAAAACTTTTAGGTGTTCCCCGACTGGCATTCGATCTCGAACCCCTTGCTCCATAGTCCAACGCACTAACCACTGAGCCACGGCGCCCACATTTAGTAATTAAATAATTAATAAATAAATAATTTAATAATTAATAAATAAATAATTAAGTAGTTACAAAACAATAATGTAGGTTAAATAATAATTAAATAATTAATAAATAAATAAATAATTAAGTAATTAAAAACAATAATGTAGGTAAAATATATAAATAAATTGGAACAAATCAAGTATTGAATTACAAGTACAAAAAAGCAAACATTTTTCGTAACATGTGGGTTGCGAAAGAATTTGTATTTGTGGTCCAATCATTGGACCTGGAACTCTCGCTTTGAATTATATAAGGAATGCATAATAAATATGAATGTGAATTTACACAAGTACAAGTACAAAAAAGCAAACATTTTTCGTAACATGTGGGTTGCGAAAGAATTTGTATTTGTGGTCCAATCATTGGACCTGGAACTCTCGCTTTGAATTATATAAGGAATGCATAATAAATATGAATGTGAATTTAAAGAACTTTGAAGTAATTTTAACTCGGTAGTATCGTATGTCACAACATGCATCAACATCGTCAGACCTTATCCTATATCCATGAATCGAACAAAGAAATCATAAACCCCGTAGTGTATGCCGCCTGTGCTAAATTTTTTTCTTAATTTTTGTTAATTTATTTACACGTTCTTCTCCCTTATCCCCAACCTTAAATAATAATTATGATAATACTATTGGTAAAAGAAAACTTTATATATTTTCACTTCTATGAAAAATCAGGTTCCCAACCCCAAACTATAAAATCTTACAAGTCAAACCAAAAATATTAACCAGGAATGCTATCCCCAAAATCATTATTTCTGCAGTTACTGCAATTGAAAAATGTTAATACACTATTCAATTCATACCTTGGCCTAGTACGATGTTTCTTTCTCGTTTAAAACTAGATACTTCCACAAATGATGTTATACACAACCTTGTATCAGATTTCCTTATCGCAATTCGTGCTTCTGTCCATTGCAATAAAAATAAAGTCCAGTATCTTTAGTTCTTCATCGCACTTATGATATGTGAAGTTTAAATACCAACCCTCTTTGAAAAAACTTAGCCTACTCTTCCTCTTTTTTAATGCAAGAGGTATACTACTTTTTTATGAATTCCCGAACTCTTTTTACTTTACCTATAGGGCAAGTATTGCATTCATGAAAAAAATCGAACTCGAGATTTTAATCAAACTTGACATTACTATGATGGAGAAGTCCAAAAAAGTGGGTCCCGCAATTCCGTCTGTCTGTCTGTCTTTATAAGCGACTGCAGCCTAAACGGCTGGACGGATTTGCTTCAAACTTCACATATAGGTAAATTACTTAACTCATTTAGAACCACTATTATACATTTTCAGACGGATTTGCTTCAAACCTTATATCTGTGGTCTGTGGGTTAATCCCAAGAGGCTGAATTGGAATATTCATTCTAACCTCAAAATTGAGGGTAGTTTACTTAAGGCCGATTTCAGTTAAAATGGATTTTCTCGAAAACGGCTCTAACGATTTCGATAAAATTTGATATGTGGATTAGTTTGGACATATGCTATGAGGTGGTATACCACGAAAAACTCGAATAACGGTAATATTGAAAATCAGCTGTTTCTCGGGTATTTGTTCGGCAATTGGGCTATAAATTAATATTTCTAGGTTATAAGACAAATGCAAAATAATGGCGTACCAAATTTTGGAATTGTCACACCCACTTTTATAAAAACAAAACATTGAGTAAACTCCTACAATGTTATGACTATTATTCCATCGAAACGCGGAGTGCCACACCTACTTTACTGGGGAGAGCAAGACTTGGACTTCAATCCTGATAAAATTTTACACTTATAGCATTACGGTGCAAGTACGTTTTACCCAGTCGTGCACTTTATTTAGATTGTTATTTAGAAAAGGTTTCCAATTCTGATTTTGACGAAATTTCGATGTGTTAAAAGATTTTTTTCAAAGACTTATGCAACTAGGAAAAAAAGTTGCATTATTTCTACAAAATATTTATTTTAAGCACAATCGCACGTCGTTTTCGAGAAAATCCTTTTTAATCCGTATATACCTGTGATACTCCTACTTGTCAAGTTATAAATGATACCCCATTATCTTTTATTTATCTAAATACATATTGGCAACTTTGAGTTTTCGATCTCAGAGACTGAATTAGCGCTGTCTTTATAAAAATTAGATAGGTATCGATGATATCCCGCCTATTTTACTACAAAAATCTTCGCGGGCATTTTCTATACCTCTCTGTTTAGTGTTCAATTTATCTCTTCGGATGGGACATTTTCTAAAGATATGGAAAACATCTTTTTTAACGCCAGCATATAAGTCTCGTTCAAGAAATTATGTTACTAACTATCGTCCTATTTGTAAAATTTCGGCCATACCTAAGGTTTTCGAAAAAATAGTCTGTAACAAACTGACACCTCTCCTGAAAAGATTTATATCTCCCTTCCAACTTGGCTTCATAGCTGGTAGGTCTGCTTCTACCAAACTCGCAATTTTTTGCCACTTAATTTGCAAGCTAAATAAATTTGGATTCAACTCTAGCTTCCTAAAATGGATTAGCTCCTATCTAATGACACAATCTCGTCACCCATTTATGTACCTGGAGTACCTTAGGGTAGTCATCTCGGTCCCTTGCTTTTCTGTATGTTCATAAATGACATCCTTGACTTGTTTTTGAATTCCCAATGTCTCATGTCTACCGATGATTTCAGAATTTTCCGACCTCTAAATTCAGAGCTTGATTGCATTCTTCTACAAGAGGATTTGTAAAGACTTTCTACTTGGTGTCATAAAAATTACCTTCACCTTAATGTTTCTAAATGTCGAAAACTTAGTTTTTGTCGTAACCTTTCTCAAATTGCTTTTACATATTCGTTTAATAATGTCCCGCTGACCATTATCTCCTCCAAAAATGATCTCGGAGTCATTTTTGACCATAAACTTACGTTTGTTAAGCATATTGAGTTCATAGTGTCCAAAAGTAATGAAATGCTTCAGAATCCTCATGGTCTTAAATGCCTATTTTTTGCATTTGTCAGTTCTAATTTGGAATACTGTAGTATAGTCTGGAGTCCATTTTATGATATTCATTGCAATAGGATTGAAAAGATTCAAAAACGTCTAACTAGAGTTGCGATCCGTAGACTGCGCTAGAATATCGAAATACCGTCCTATGAGACGAGGTGCAATTTATTTCGAATTTTACCTCTTTTCGTAGAAGACAATATTTTTCTATTATGTTTATCCGTGACTTAATTAAGTGCCATATTGATTGCCCTTTTCTTCTATCATTAATTGGATTTTATGCTCCTTCGAGAGTTCTTAGAGATCATTTTCTATTCCATGTACCCTTTCACAGGGTTAACTATGGTTATAATCTCTAGATGACTTCGATTATAATAATTATTATATATAATAATTATATATAATAATAATTATTGTAGTCTTTTAGATTTTCATCTTAGCAGGAATTCTTTGAAAAATAATTTAATTTTGTTGATAAATAGCCTTGGTGGTTTTAGTCTTTAAGTAATTCTAAGTATGTATTTTCTATTTTTATTGAAATCAGTAATCTAAAGAGAACAGTAGATGTATACTCATTTGATGAAATACATAAATGAAATAAAAATAATAACTAAAATCGGCCTTAAGTAATGTACCCTTAGTTTTAAGGTAAGAAAATTCCGTTTCCGCTTCGAGGTGAGAACCCACAGAGGACAGATATAAAGTTTGAAGCAAATCTGTCCAGCTGCAGGTGACCATACAGACAGACAGACGGAATTGCCTGACCCATTTTTTTTTTTACTTTTCCATCATAGCAATGTCAAGTTTGATTAAAATCTCGAGTTCGAATTTTTAAACGAAACCAATATTTACCCTTTACGTGCACCTAGCAAGTAAAAATGTATGAAGTAATTAAAATGAATCTGTGGCTTATATTGTGCTCAATACTGTATAAATAAATAGCACATTTATTTTTTTTACCACTTTCTTTTATCATTACTTGCATCAATTATTTCTTGCGATATTTTTATTATTAATTTACGTACTATTTGAACTATTTACCATCATTATAATAACTATTTTAAAATTTACAATTTATTACATATGACAAAACAACTAATTTCTCGTAAAAAAGTTCTATTACAAATTTCAAATGAAATTGCATTTGCATTACCATTAAAACTATCTTGTTGTTTATAATTACATGATCTGCAAACGAACTACGAGTGCCTGTGAGTTAATTCCATTTCATCTTGAACGAATCACTGTCAGTAGTGTTCTTTACTAGTCCGCATGTGCAGTTTACAACTCTATCTCCGCGAACGTAAGGTCTTCTATAATTACATATAAAACATTTACGGAATTCCATTGCAAATTTAAATAATTTAAAACGAATGTGTTATTTTGTGAATATTTCTAAAGGCACGAAATAGTTACTGGACGGTCAATAAACAATATTAAAATAAAAAAAAAATCTCTAACTTTAGTTGTTCACTGACCTTATTTCCCAAAACTTCATAGATGTAGTCATATAATAGATGCAGTAACCCATTCGCATGTGTTCATTGTTAACATATATGTATGCATGTATGTATATTAACACATGTTTGTGTCAAGAATTGGTTATATAACTATTTTTCAAGCATTTTCTTACTTGATTGGCAAGAAATTTATACAATGTATCAATACTTTCATTTTCTTGTTGTGGGTGCGGGTCGGAACAAATATACTTTGTATGGATGTAGATATATTTATGAATATGTACTACATATATATATATATATGCAGTGTTTACTTTCTGTGACTTTGATTCTGCTGAATTGTATATGTATTTAACGCATCATCGAATTTGCAAAGTATATCTACTTAAAAGTACTTGGCTTTTAAAAGAACTTAATGCGTGAGTTATTTACAGGCATATCTTATTGTTTCAACAATAAAAGGAGGAATATGTCATAGTTGATAGATGTTTCAATGACAAACTAAATTTGCTTTTATCCATATACACTCATACATACATATGTTTTCATGTTTTGTTATTTTTTGTAATAGTACCTAATAAAAAATAATATTACTGCTTCAATATGTACATTTTTATGAACAAAATATACATATGTACACGTTGATATGCATGTGTAAAAATAAAATTAGTTAAAGAAAAAATAAATTACAAAGAAACGAAAATAAATACCGGCACTATGATGAATGGCTCTGGACTTACAGATTATGCATTTGTGTACATGAGTATGCAAGATAGGACTAAACTCATTATCCGATTTTCTTGGTGTATTAATTTGACTTTAAATGAAAAAGTGTGTGCGTTAATGTTATAATGAGACTAATAAATTTGTTGTCATTATGTTTCTGAGACAACATTCCACATTTACAAATTTTATTTCCAATTGTACATAAGTATAGTGAAAAATTGTTGGTGTAGATTTTCGATTTTGTGTCAACTAGTAAGTGGGTGTCACTTGAACTCACGTGGGGATAACCCTAACTCGAGAAAATAAGTAGAAAACATAAAATCGGTTTAGAATTAAGCTTATGATACCCTATTTTCTCTCTTATATAACCCTTATTAAGTGGACATGGCCGTGTTCCGCTTTAATTATCACTATAACTTCGAAAGTGTTCGGATGTCCCAAAAAAGTGGGCGTGGCTTAGAATAATGTACGAACAATATATAGAGAATTTGAATGCATCGTTTTCATAAACTTTTTGGATTTCAAGCAAAATATTGAAGTTATGGAAAAGTGAGTTTTAAATCTGTTTTCATTTTTAAAGTGAGTTGTACTCCTTTTCTTGTGGAAAGGCTAGATATGAAATTTCAACCTCCCAGTTCAAAATTTCTTTTTGCTATTGATACTAAACCTTACTTAGGTGGCGCTACAGTCCAGGGTGGACGTGGGACTCAACCAACAAGCCTCTCCAGGTATTCTTAGTTGAGGTCCTCTTCCACTTGTGCGGACCACTTAGGACGAGGTCTTCCTCTACTGCGCTGTTCCTCTGGGTTTAAATAGAAGACTCTGCGGACCGGAGCATGGGTTTCCATTCGCTCTACATGTCCTAGCCATCTCTAACGACTTATGCACACTTATTTGATTAGGTCGATTTCGCTGTACAGTTCGTATAGTTCGTCATTGAATCTCCTCCTCCAAAGTCCGTCAACGTAAACGGGACCGAAAATCTTACAAAGAATCTTTCTGTCGACGCGACTGAGGATGTCCTCATCCACTTTAAATAGAGTCCACGTTTCATAAAGCACAGCTAGGACCATCAGGGTCTTATACAGAATCTCCTTAGTTCTTCGTGATAGGGCACTCCTACACACTTGCCTTCTCAGCCCAAAGAAGGTGTTGTGGTGTTGTTTTCAGAATTGATAGCAGAGTCGAAGTAGATACAGTCCCTTGCTACTTCAAAGTTATTTGACGTTCTATCAAATTTGTCCATATTGTGTGTCCCTTCTTGTTGACAGCATATACTTGGTTTTGCCCTCGTTTACCGCCAAACTCATACTTCCTCCAGCCTGATCTTGGAAATGACTTGGTGTATGCTCTCCACTAAGTCATCCCCGGCTATTTTAAATAACTCGTCCTGCCCAGCGCCTTGCTGGACTTAAGCTTGGATATTGCTATCTTCACTTCATTCTGCTCCGGTGGATGGAAGTTTGGATTTTGATCGTCCAGGCTTTTTCTTTTTTCTCCGTAAAAGCCGATGTTCTTCCCTTATCTTTTTTTCGTTGAGCTCACTCCTTCTATGCAGTATCCTTTTGTAGGTAGGTTGCATTCTTCATCAGATCAGGGTTTTCGTGGGGGGGGGATCGAGTGAAATCCAGCACATCAGTTGCGGCGTTTCTAATAGCTTCTTGGCATCAATGGCACTGGTCTCAGCACTTTTTGCTGGCTACTTAATTACCTTTAGTTTCGTGTATGTTATGTTTACGGATAGTGCTATCAAAGATGTCCTCATTTCCTATTTCGGCGTTAAAATCACCTAGAATGATTTTAATGTCATACTTAGGATATTGCTTATATATCTTGTCGAGGAGCTTGCAGGGTAATTCATCTTTTTCCTCTGTGGAAACATGGGCGCTTATCAGGCTGATATTAGCGAATTTAGCCTTAAGGCGGATTGTTCAGCAGCTCGAGATCAAAATTGGTATTACATGATCCGTTCCGAAACATATTTAAGTTTTTACTTGCACCTATACCTATAGGGCAAGTATTGCATTCGTGGAAAAAATAGATAGAGAAGTCCAAAAAAGTGTGTCCGGCGATTCCGTCTGTCAGTCTGTCTGTCAGTCTGTCTGTCTGTCTGTATATGCGACTGGAGCCTAAACGGCTAAGCAGATTTGGTGATATAATCAGTGATATTACCAACAAAGGTTCAGACGCGAAGGCGTAAAAGAAGAACATTACTATAACGGTGCCCTTGTATGTAAATGCTCCGGATCCTTCGGACAAATTGCTCTTCATGTAAAAAATATATATGTACATGCCTACATATGTGTCAAAAATGTACATATTTGTTTTTGTAACATACGAAAAGACGTCATCATCATAAAGTGTAGTTACAAGAGCAAACAAATTAAACTTGTTACGATTTGAACAGCTGCATATGAATTTTAATCCCGTCGTTGTGAAACCCGATAGTGTTAGTGTGTATAGGACAACTATGCGGCGCGAAAAATTTATTTTCAATGAAGCCATGTCAAGTATACATACATACATACATACATACATATGTACATACTTATGTATTGCCGTATTAAAATCAGGAAAATCAAGAAAATTTACTGCAGTAGTAGGAATAGACAAGGACGGGAATAATCAAATAATGAAGGAAGAATACTTAAACATATGATGGGTAAAGTAGAGGATGTGACTACAGTGACTAAAATGATAAAGTAAGTGTGTGTCGCTTCGATAAACGTGTAGAAGACCACAATAATGAGAACTGTACAAAAATACAGTAAAATGCGCCAACTGTTGTGCTGCTAAAAATAAAATAAATTGAAAGATCTGTCTGTTGATCACTAAGCACGTAGTTTTTAAACTGCACTGACTAAAAGATAAAACAGTTTATTAGAAACCAACCAAATTTAGGGGAATATCAATGAATATCGGACTATGAATTTTATTGCGTTCTGTGAAACTCATCTAGTTAGTTACTACGCTTATAACTCAAGAACGCCTGGACCGATTTCGATGATTCGCACCAATCCGGACTGGTCTCCGGCCAAACAAGACGAATACCCAAGAAAATTGCCGAAAATCCCCGAAAAAAAAATGATTCAGAAAATTAATTTTCTCATACATTTTGTATTGAGCGATATTACGACGCCATCTTTATGATAGATGACATTTATGTTTAAGTTACGTTGTGACAATTTTTTTTTGACAATTTTTTGCGACAATTGTTTTTGCACCAAATTTGTGTGAAAATTGTTTTTGTATCCATTTTTTTTGTCACATGAAAAACGAACATGATTTCAAATGCTGGTTCCGGTATTTTCAGTACTGTGAACTTTTGGCATCTGATTCATTTGCACAGTCTTTCCATTGCATGTTATTGTGCTGTACAGACGTGCGTTGCGATTTATCAGCATTATTTTACGTTTAACCAAAATTTTATCAGCTTTCGACAGTTACTGTAATTCAATTTGATTTAATACATTGTTTTGAAACGATTTTTTGTGAAAATTACCAGCGAAAAGTGATTTCATAGAAGTGAGTTCAGTTTAATGAAGTGCACATTATGAATGGTTATGTTATTTGTGATTGCATGCGCATCGACAATCAATGCAAACGTTAATTTAGGATTGTGCTATTAATTTTTAGGTGAGTTACTTTTCGAATCAATTTGAATTCGCTGTTCATTTCATTTAAACTTTCAAGCGGTTAAAGAACCAACATGTAACATAGCGAAACAATCAGCAATGGTCAAAGTTTTGGTAGCAAGCAAAATCATTATCTGGGACGAATGCACAATGTCGCATAAACGTGCGTTAGAAGCTCTGAATCGCACTATGAAAGATCTGCTTAAAGACGCAATACATTTTGGGGGTGTATTGATTTTACTTTTCAGGCGATTTCCGGCAAACACTACCAGTAATACCACAATCGACCGCTGCCGATGAGATCAATGCTTGGCTCAAATTATCGACATTGTGGCGTTATGCGAAAAAACTTCAGCTGACGACAAACGTGCTAAACGATCCATCTGTTGAAGTGTTCTCCAATTAACTGCTAACTATAGGTAACGGTCGTGTTTCTGTCGACGCATTGAATGGATTGATTTCGTTCCCGTTGAATTTTTACAATTTCGTCTCAACGAAAGAGGAGCTCATCAACAAAGTGTTTCCGAACATCATTGCTAACCACAAAAACTACGATTGGTTGAGTGAAAGAGCAATTTTAGCGGCAAAGAACAAGGATGTGGGTCACTTAAACTGCACAATTCAAAATCAAATCGTTGGTTCCCTGCATTCCTTCAAATCTTCGACTGTGTAACAAACGAAGACGAAGCAACCAACTATAAGTTTTTGAATTCATTGGATGTGCCTGGCTTGCCACCGCACAATTTACAATTGAAGTTTGGCAATTACTTCAGAGCAACTTGTATATCTTTGTCCATAAAATTATCTATAGCCAACAAGTCGTTTCCACCATAAACACTGAGGTGGATTTTAATGCGTTTAACATATTTACATATGTATGTATGTAATCTTTTATTATTTTCATTTCGGTTTTCAAATAAATAAATTTACAATTCCTGCTTTAGCCCAATTTATTGAATACTCTCTGTTTATTAGTTTTTCTTTTACAATGTCTAACAATTACGAATATGGAATTTATGGACAATTCTATCAATTTCTGTTAGTATAGTCGTGATTTTGTTCTCTTTCACAATTTCTTCCTTATATTTACTAGTTTTGTACCTTACTTACTTTCTTAGGTAGCGCTACAGTTCGGGGTGAACCTGGGCCTCAACCAACAAGCCTCTCCAGTTAGCCCGGTCCTTAGCTAACTGCATCCAGTTGCGCACTCCAAGTCGGTTGAGGTCCCCTTCTACTTGTGCGCGCCACCTAAGGCGAGGTCTTCCTCTACTGCGTTGTCCCTCCGGGTTCGATTTGAAGACTCTACGGGCCGGAGCATTGATGTCCATTAGCTCTACATATCCTAGCCATCTTAAACGACTTATGCGCAACGAAGGGTTTCAGTAGTTCACACAAAATGGCTCTGTAATTGGCGGTGTTAAGGAGAGCCTCCTTTCTTGTTGATCGGGTAAACGGTGCTGAGGTTTCATGTGTTCCAGATCATTTCCAGCTGCCTTGAACAGTTCGGCTGGTAAGCCGTCAGGTCCAGCAGCCTTGTTAGCATTCAGTTTGGATATTGCTATCCTCGCTTCATTTTGATCAGGTGGACGGAAGTTTTGGCTGTCATCGTCTAGGTTGAATGGTTCCTTCTGCCTGACAGCGGAATGTTGATCTTCGTCGCCGTTATACAGTCTGCAGAAATAGTTTTTCCATATTCTCAGCACCGACTGTGACTCAATAACGAGGTTTCTTCATCTCATCTCTATAGGCCGTGTTGCCCTGACACGTTCCTTTTACCTGTTGGTACAACTTTCGTTCATTATTCCTGGAGTATAATCTATCAATATCCACGATCGCGCGCTTCTCATGCTCTTTCTTTTTTCTCCGGAGAAGACAATGTTCTTCCCGTCTTTTCTGCTTGTAGAGCTCACGAGCAGCCCTCGTACTTCTTTGCAGCGCCGCTTTGTGTGCCTCTTGTTTAGCTGCATGTACCTGCCGGCATTCGTCGTCAAACCAGGGGTTTATTGGTGGTGGTCGGTTTAAACCAAGCACATCAGTTGCGGCACTTCTGATGGCATGTTGGCAGCATTGCCACTGGTCGTCGATACTTGATCATGGTCTCTTGCGATTGCAGCTTTGCGACGTTAAATCTTCTCACAGTAATTATTCTCTGTTGTGGAGTTTGAAATATCCGCATTCGTACTTTATCTGCAACAAGGTAATGATCCGAGTCGATGTTAGCTGCTCGGATGGTTCGGACATCCAGAATACTGAAGGCATGCCTTGCGTCGATCGCAATATGATCAATCTGGTTAACTGTTTCATGATCAGGAGATCGCCATGTCCCCTTATGAATATTAAGATAAGGAAACCGTGTGCTTGCTATTGTGACATTAGGCCCCGAAAGCTCAAGACTTCTTGCCTCTGCCGCTTACAACAAATCCGCATCCGAATATGTGCTGTTTCTGTTCTCTAAAGCAGTCACCGTAATATGTATATGTCGCAGTTTTTCATCCTCCTTTAGCCCGGCCCATCCCATCGCACTTCTTGGATGGCGGTAATATCTGCTTTGTAGCAGTCTAGGGCCTCTGTTAATTGTTCGGCCACACGTGGTCTGTTTTGTACCTAATCTTCTATGTATTTACTTTCACACACACGACCTGCTCTGGGATATATTGCTTGATTTTCTTGTTTTTACTTGTACCGACCTATAGGGCAAGTATTGCAATCGTGAAAAGAAATCGAACTCGAGATTTTAATCAAACTTGACATTACTATGATGGAGAAGTCCAAGAAAGTAGGTCCTGCAATTCCGTCTGTCAGTCTGTCAGTCTGTCAGTCTGTCAGTCTGTCAGTCTGTCAGTCTGTCAGTCTGTCAGTCTGTCAGTCTGTCAGTCTGTCCGTCCGTCAGTCTGTCAGTCTGTCAGTCTGTCAGTTTGTCCGTCTGTCAGGCTCTCAGTCTCTCAGTCTGTCTGTCTGTCTGTCTGTATATTCGACTACAGCCCAAACGGATTTACTTCGAACTTCATATATAGGGTCTGTGGGATGAATTCATGAATATGAATTTTCATTCTAACCTCAAAATTAAGGGTAGTTTACCTAAGGCCGATTTCAGTTAAAATGGATTTTCTCGAAAACGGCTCCAACAATTTGGATATAACATACCAGTCCCACTTTATCCCAGTCGTGCACTTTATTTCAATACGTAATTCTGAGTTCCGATAATAAGGGTTCTAAATAACACAACCTTATTCCAATAGCGAACGTACTAGTGAGTTAAAAAGATTCTTAAGGGTATAAGGATCCTGAAAGTCTTTGGAATTACGAAACAAAATACCCATCATACAATTAGCTTTGCCAATCATATAATCAATATGTCAAGAAAAACTTTACTCGGCATCAAAAATGATACCTAAATCTTTTTGATTTGCTACTCTTTTCAATACGGATCCTTGATTATTGTAATCAAAGACAATAGGAGATCTTATTCTATTGAAAGTTAAAACCGAGCATTTATTTATATTAAAATATAACCCGTTGGAAGCACTCCAGTTGTTAACTTGATTTAGGTCATTTTGCAATTGAAGCGCGTCAGTGACAGATTTAATAGAACTAAATATCTTTAAGTCGTCTGCATATAATAGACAATTAGATGAAGATAAATAAGATGGTAGGTCATTTATAAAAATAAGGAAAAGGAGCGGACCAATGTGACTGCCCTAAGGTATACCCGAGTAATTTGGTATCTTATATCTTAACGAATTGCTAACGATTTATCAGGTAACTTTCTATCCATTTTAAAATATCGGAATGAAATCCAAATATCTCTAGTTTCTTTAAGAGGTAGACACCTCGGTTCCGCCTTTCACATTGAAGCAAAAGGCATGGAGAAGCCTATGGCCTTGCTTTGACAAGAGTAGGACCAACCTTATAGGAATTATTATGAGGCATAAATCTCTTCGGTACAACATGAGAAAGTTAAGACTCACGGATGAAGATCTATGTCGGGGATGTGGAGACGAGGAAGCTAATGAGGATACAACCCACTTTCTCTGTCACTGCCCTGGGCTTATCCACCTTAGATTCAAATTTCTAGGGCGACACTTTTTCCCTGACCTTGAAGAATTAGCAAACAGACCAATAAATGAAATTTTTAGGTTCATCAAATCAACAGGATGGTTTGGTGATCCACAAGATACAAATCAGTACTAGGGTTCACCAATGGGTAAGGGACTTTTTCCCCTTTGGGTATCACAACGGGTCTGTATTGACCTGAGTGTGGCGACGTGTTCTAGTCGCCTACCCACATACCTAACCTAACCTTATGAGAATGTTGTGTTGGACTCGATCAAAAGCCTTAGAAAAATCAGTATAAATACAGTCGGCTTGCAGATATTTTTCTGTATTAAGAAGGCAGTGGTTTGTAAAGAGTACTAAGTTGGAAGTGGTCGATATACCACTCATGAATCCATGTTGGCACTGGGAAATTTGTTCAGACACCATGGCATATAGCTTCTTTTTTACAACCGCCTCAAATATTTTAGGAATCAATAGTAATTTGGCTATAGGCCTATAATTTTCAACGATTCTTTTAGACCCCGATTTAAGCATATGTTGCCAATTTATAGAAGATAGAAAATTATTTATTGCATTAAAGTGTGCTCCAGCAAAATCATACTTGACACTTTCAACATACATATATTGTAAGAGGATTGAAAACAGATAAATTAATTGGAATTTCAAAAGCATGGTGAAAAGCATGTGCCAGAAGATGAACGCGAGCAAATTCTTTTAACGCACTTATTTCTTTAAACAATTGTTAAATTTTAGAAATTAGAAGGTCACTGTCAACTAAACTAAGATGGTAATTTGGCCAATACAATGAGACCTTTATAGAACACTAGGAATAATCGTAGCAAAAACTATAATATATTATAAAACACGTCTAATCGCTGTGATAAATTGACTCGTTGCAGTGGTCGACCTCTATTCGTAAGCTCTGACGACGGAAATCGGCCTTAAGTAAACTACCCTTAATTTTGAGGTTAGAATGAAAATTCCGAATTCGGCTCGACCGAACGCACAGACCACAGATATGTATGTAGTTTGAAGCAAATCCGTCCAGCCGTTTAGGCTGTCGCTCATACAGACAGACAGACAATTGCCGGACTTCTCCATTGGACTTCTCCATCATAGTAATGTCAAGTTTGATTAAAATCTTGAGTTCGATTTTTTCACGAAACTAATACTTGCCCTATAGGTATAGGTGCAAGTAAAAAATTCCTTAAAACTTTTTCCGGCTTCTCTCTCTTAACATTTCACCAAACGATACTGCTTCCTTATCTAGTTCTACTGGTTTCTTTCGAGATAGGTTTTTGGACAAACGCCCCTCCTCGCCACTTAAAAGTGTTGTGAGGGGTTTTGCTATTTTGTCGTTATCACTCACAAACCGGAAATAGTAGCCAGGTAGTCGTAGGAAGGATCTAAAATCCCTTACAATTTTGGGTATGGGAAATTAAGAATGGCTTCTAATTTAGATGGATTTGTTCTGCTACATTCGGCTGCTGCAATAAAGCCAAGAAATTTAACTTTCTGAATAACACATTTGTCATCTATATTCACGAAGCATATCTTTCCGATATGATCGCGAAGGATGTCATCCATTACCCTTTGAAAAATCGAAGGGGCGTTCTTTAGGCCGAATGGTAGCCTAGTGAATTCGTATTTTCCTTTATATTTTTTATCGAGAATGCCGTCTTCTCAATATCCAATTCCTTTAAAGGAATTTTGTGGAAGCCGCTTTTCAGTTCAAGTGTCGTGAACCATTTACTACTGCCCAGTTGGAGCGGGATCGGGAGGCAAACATTTTTTTGGGTACTATGGTCTTATTATCCCGTCGTTTATCAATTGAAATCGTATAAAGTCTAAAGTATAAAGCCTGGAAAAATACTAGCAAACAGAAGAAAATGCCTCGACAATGCCTACGCGCCATCGTGTGTGGTTTCTGGAGATGTGTCTCAGTTCTCCCCAACTCTTTCGCAGTTGCCGTGTTTCCTTCTCAACTGTTCTGCGCCATGTACTCCTAGGACCGCCGCGTATCTTGCCATTCTGAGCAAGCGGGTTCCATTGCATCGCGTGGCTAGCTATGGACCTGTCACCCTTTCGGAAAGTATGTCCAATCCACTGCCCCTTTCGTCGTCATATTGTTGTGCTTATAGGTTCACGGCCCGTTCTCTGATAGAGTTGTTCGTTAGAGATACGGTTTGGCCAGAAAATCCTAAAGATATAACGTAAGCACCTATTGACGAACGTTTGCAGCTTCCTCGTGATAGTGGCATCCAGGTACCACATCCATATATGTAGCAGCATGGATTCAACATTGGAACGGAACAGTCTTAGCTTGATGGTTAAGCTAATCGCCTTGCTACGCCAAACTGTGGATAGCATCCCAAACGCAGATTTTGCTTTGCATATTCGGCTGGCTACATCCAATTCGGTTCCGCCATCTGTTGAGACAATACTCCCAAGGTATTGAAAACTCTCAACTCTCTCAACCGTTTGTCCAGCAATGCATATGTACATGAGCTGATGAGCTCGGTGCTAGACTGATCATTTTTGTTTTTGCCGAGTTAATTTTCAGCTCAACGATGTCTGCCTCACTCTCCACGTTTGTTGTCATTTGATTAAGGTCCATAATTTTATGTGACAGCAGGCATATGTCGTCGGCGTAGTCGAGGTGTTTGGGTTCAGATGTCAGAGTACATCGAATTCCTCCGTTTCCTGTTGATGAACAACAGGTGAAGTGGAGATCGATATTCAACACACGCAGATACCCCTCCAGTTTTCGCACTGCATTAGATTGCCTTTTTTAGGGAGCTTGACGATCATTCCTTTCTTCCACTCATCCGGGAAGCTCTCGGCTTCCCATGTTCTCCTGACAAGTGGGAATACTAGCTCTGCCGATGCAGTTGGCGCAGCTCGTAAAAGCTCCGCGGGAATGCCGTCAAGTCCTACCGCCTTATTACTTTTGAGTGCTCTGATCGCGGTAATAATCGCATCCTTACTGGGGGTGGTTTTGCGGATTCGAGAATATCTTTCTTCGTGCACTTCTGTCTGACTTGTGTGCATATTGCTGGCGAATACTCGGTTCAGAACCGAATCAAAATGCTCCTTCCATTTCTTGAGTTGGTCCTCATCCGATATAAGCAACGAACCGTCTAAACCTTTCACTGGGTGTTGAGTAGAGCTTCGTGATTCTATAAACGGTTCTGCTGTCGCACCTCGCTGCTGCTTATTCTGCTTCTGTAGCCAGCGCATTGGTGTAGTTGCGCTTGTCACGTGGCACGCTACGCTGCACTTCTCTCATCTTCATGCGATATAGGGACTCTAGCTCGTTCCTCCCTGCTGCTGGAGTTGCTGCAATTCGAGCTCTTAGCTGTTTGCATTCGTTGATCCTCCTCCAGGTATCTTCGGACAGCCACGCCCTATGGCTTCCCTGCGATCGACCGACAATCCTTTCAGCACCTGATGTGAAAACAGTTTTCACAGCATACCAATGATCTTGGATGTAGGTGGGCAGTGTGCTGCTGATTGTTTCCACTCCACGTGAGAGTTGTCCCTTAGTTCTTGGCGCACTGTGATAAGCGCTCATTGGAAGTACAAATGCGTCTAGAAAATAGTCCATTAAGAGACGCAACGCTAACGAAGAACGCTGGAAGTACAAATGCGTCTAGAAAATACTCCATTAAGAGACGCAACGCTAACGGAACTTAATCTAGAAAGAAAGACACTTAAGGTTAAGAAAGACGTCCTTAAAGAACTACCCAACAAAGTTTTAATTAAGCTCTTTTTCCATAATAATAGCGCACTTAGGACTAGAATATGTCATAATGGTCCTTAGATCCGGGAAACCGCGGGATGAGAAAACGTCTATAGACCAATCTTGCTTATTCCCAATATATCAAAAGTAAATGAGAAAATTTTACTGAGACGAATATAGCAAGTTATGAAAGGAAAGCATCTTATCCCGGATCACCAATTCGGATTCAGAAGCCACTATTCGACAATTAAGCAAGTACATACATAGAATAACAGATGTAATCGAAAATCTGTTGAAAGAAAAAAAGATTTGTTCAAGCGTATTTCTTGGTTTCTTTCAAGCTTTTGACAATGTCTGGCATGAATGCTTAAATTTGAAATGACGGTAAGCACTGCCCGAGCACTTGTATAACATTTTGAAGACTTACCTCACAAATCGACTATTTCGTTTGTTCTATTTATTGTATTTGTTGTATTCCGCAATTAGAAGGCACTATATTGGCTACATTTGCCGATGAAACTGTTAACTTAGCAGTAGGTAAGACGTGAGGAGACTTTTCCAATGTAACGGAGTGTTATACTACTCAAATTCAACATCGGCGTTACCGATGATCTTGTTCAGGTGTTGGCTCCAGACGTCAAGTCAGCAACATGAATCTGAAATTGGATAAAGGATATGATTTATTATATTAACTGATGAACATAGGTGTGCTGGAAGGATCTGAAGGCTTTGATATTTTTAAAATCTGTTCCAAGGGTGTGCTAAGATTCATACATAGTTATAATCGAGATAGGCTCTGTAAAATGGTTAGGTTGTCCTTTAACCGAGCTATTTCAGTTATTTTTGTTTGACTTTATTATTTTTTGTTTTTTTTGTGGACAGTGCACAGTGGTTAGTGCTTTGGACTATGGAGCAAGGGGTTCGAATCCCAGTCGAAATACCTAAAAAGTTTTTCGCGGCCATACCTCCCGCGAGCGTCTGACAAACATCCGAGAGTACAACTGTCCTGAGAAAGCTTCTCAAAATAACAAATTGCCTCGAATGGTTGCGAAAAACTTAGGCCCTGGGTCGCATCGACCTGTTGCGCCAAGTATTTTTTTTCACATTTTTTTTTTTAGCTCATAGTGATAACAAAAGTGATCAAAGTTGCCCTTCAGAGACGCGTAACCCACCTCCAAAGTGTCAAAAAAAACTCTGATATAACATTGTGTCCTTCTTTTATATTCGTCCTGGATTTACATGTCTGACAAAGACGTAGATTGTTTTTATTCAGACAAATGTCTCATTTTTTATTGAATCAGTAAAGTATTTTTAGCTTCCTCCTACCAATTACTTTTTTTTTACGACTTTCAAAGTCATAAAATATGTGCAGAACATGTTTTCATGTCATCATGAATGTATGATGTTTCTAAAAGACAGATACATACATATGATCTACATCAATGTTATATGTTTCTAGGGAATCGACACATATTTGATTATTTCGCAAATCGCTTTCCTTCTGGTCCTAACGCCTTATGATTCTCAAAACATTCTTGTTCTCTAATACTTCTATTACACGTTTCTCATACAATTTTGTCTAGATTTGTAGGACAACTAGATGATTTCTGACACTGTGGACATGACCTTGTACCTCCCTGATCGGTTTTAGTGTTGTATGGTACATTTAAGTTTTCACAGTAAATAAAACCTTTTATTAGTGAAGTGTGTTCAAGTATAAGTATAGTACTCTGTAAGTTTTGTTCGTATTCGAAGAGTTTGATTTTTTTAATTTTTCAAAAGATTTGAAAGACACAATGCTCAGGAATACCCCAACTTCCGAAGGGTGTGTTACCGCCGGTCGTTTGCAGTTCGTAATTAGACCTTGCATTTTCTAAATAATTCGACGAACTTTTTATATTTGAACCTTTGTCCGCAATAGCAATCGCTACAGCTATTATACGTGGTAAGCATACATATGTACATAATCTATGTTTCGCATTACAATTATTCCTTGTCTATTTGCACATTGGTCGGTCTACTATCTCACGGGTTGGACACAATAAGTAAATTGTGGGTTAATTGATGTACTTAAGTATTTGATACTTGCGTCTTGAATCCACTGTTGGATCAATATTTTCTGACACATCCTTGATACGGAGTTCGACTTCACGAATACATAAATTGAATCTTCTGATAAATGGTAAATGATCACTAATTACCTCGAAACACTAAATAGTCACTGAAAGAAAAAATAAAACCATACAACGAATTATTGTAGTTTCTTTTGTTTCTACCAATTTTGTTTTTTTTTTTGCTCAATTAATTTGTCAAAAATTTTTTTTTCATAAACTTCAACTTCAACATAAACCAACGTGTTGAATCTTTCTCTTTTTCTACTCTATCAAAATACGAGGGCACTATTTAGTTTGGCATGGTAGCACATTGAGGACCTCCTCTTTAACTCCAACTGTTTAAGGGTCTCTAAAGGCCTCACTTTAATTATAAATTAAATTTATGAGCATATTCATATCTGCTACAGAAGCATTTTTGTTATTGGGACCTTTATATACCTATAGGGAAAGTAATGGTACCCTGAAAATTTTCAATCTCGAGTTTTTAATCAGATTTGACATTATTTTGATGGTTAAACCGGACCTCGAAAAGGATTCACTTGGACCAGAGAAAGTCTATTTTGCTGCCGTTGTGTAAGATGGATGGATAACCCAACTCCGTCCTCAGTTTTAGGCCCGTCCGTAAAATTTGACAGCGGTTCGTGGTACAGGTGTTCACGCTGAGTCCATTCGTTAGGAGGAAGTCTGTGACCTGTGGAAGATAACGATGCATTCATAGTATGCCAGCATGTCCTGCAGGCAGCCAGTTTTTTCAAAACTGTGTCTATTGGGAGTAAGTGGAGTATGGTTTGCAGCGCTGTAGTGGGAGAGGTTCGCAGTGCACCGGTAATGCTGTGACAAGCGATTCGTTGAGTTTTTTCCATTATGGTTAAATTGTAGTATGTATTTCTCCAGAGCAGGCCACCAAATCAGTGTTCTATACAACACAATCGGTTTTACTACCGACGTGTATAACCAGTGCATAATATTGGGTCGTGGGCCCCACGTGGAGCCTACAGCCTTTCCTGGTACTTTCGACTATGTTTTCTCTTCAAAGTAGCTTGCGGTCAAACTTTAGGCCTAGGTAGATGTGGCGGTTTGAGAGGACCAGGGGAGGGGCGTCTTTATTTTAGGAGGTTACAGTCAGGGAGTTTGTGTTTTCATGTGAACAGGACTAGCTCAATCTTCGTTGGATTGACAGAGAAACTACAGTTTGCAGCCCAGCTGGTTAGTTTATTAATAGCAAACTGCATGACAGTATCTGCGGATATTTCCCTGTTACTAGTATAGCGACGTCATATGCGTAGAGGACAACTTTTCATCCAGTTCTTTCCAGATTCAGAAGGGTTGAGCACTAGATTCCATAGTAATGGAGAAAATACTCCTACTTGAAGGGTACAGTAAAGAATGATGTAATAACCCTGCTTTTCAGTATGTGTTGTATAACACAGATTGTTTCGCAGATGTTAAGTCTTCGAATGCTGTTCAATGTTGTTGAACCTTCTAATGTAAATTCCTTGACTGGGAGGGATTTTTCGATTGGTTGGACAATTGAGTGGAGGGCCGTTTAAATGGATTTGCCTTTTTGATAGGTGTGCTGTGACGTGGATAGCCAGGTGCGATCAATAGTGCTCTTAATGTGGCAATCCAGAATTCTTTCCTGAATCTTGAGGAAATAAGATTGATGAGTTCAGAGGGTGACGGTAAGCGTTAAGCATGTACCCGAGCAGGATCGTCGGTAGGGATAGGCGTGCAGCAAGCGAAGTGGGTGTCTATAATCAGGTTAAGGGATGCTCCAGCAAATTCTGCCCATGATTCGTTGGGATTCATGGTGGGTGATTTGGAAAGGACATTGCGCAGTTTAGAGGATTGAGAAGTTTTGCCAATGCTCTAACAGAAACTGCGCAATGATTTCCTTTTACCCTCAGAGTTTCTGCTTGGAATTTTTTAGGCTTCTCTTGTGTATTTGCCAGTCCGTGGGTAGCCTCGTTTATTTGGCTTCGTTAAAATATTTCCTGCATAAGCAGATTAAAATTGTTAAAATTTTATAACTGCCTTAGTTTGGGTATATGTAAACAGATACAAACAGATGTAAACATACCCCTTTTTTCCATACAAATAAATGTAAACGGTACTATTGAAAATTTACTATTTCTTCAGCAATTTTCTTCAAGTTCTCTATAATTAAATTGAGGACCATATATAGTTCCGATTTCGCATCATATTGTGACCCCACAGACTCCAGATATAAATATTGAACAGATAGAACTGACATACTCCCTTATTTGAACTTTTCAATCGAAGTAATTAGAATTTTTTATTACAATCTCGCGTTCGAAAATTTTTAAGAAACCAATACTTGCCTAGTAAAACAGTGTTTGGCGCAACAGGTCCATGGAACCCAAGGCCTAGCTTCTTGCAACCATTCATGTTGTGTGTTATATTCTTTACATGAATGGAAGGGGCATACTGTTTAATGCCGTGTCCGAAGGGCAATTTGTATTATTTGAGAAACTTTCTCATGACAAGGTATACTCTCGGATGTTTGTTAGACGCTCGCGAGAGGTGGGGCCGTAAAAAAACTGGCTGGGACTCGAACCTCGAATCTCTTGCTCCATAGTTCAACGCACTAACCACTAAGCTACGGCGCCTAATAGTCTAAGGTGCAAAAAAAATGTTTTTTTTTAACATGGATTCGTTTTTAGAATGAATGTATATATACACACTTATATCCTCTATTGGCACAGGATACCCAAATCCGTGTATGGATACGCCAAAACCATAAACGTGATGATCGTGAATTACTTAAGATAAAATAAAATTACTTAAATTAAAAAAATGTAAACTGTAAAATGTCAGATTCGCAACCATTCATTCTTAAACACAACTAAAACTTGCATTACTATAACAATATCCATGACATATGTACTTTGCCGTTACTTTATAATAAAACGTCATAAAACGACTTTTTCAGGTTTCCCAGTTTCTATAACCATGAAAGGACATGAGAGCTTTTAAAGCTGCTTGCCTGTCCGATAGGATATTTATGTGTGTTCTTCGGAGGTTTATTATAATACAGTCTTTGTCACAGAGCTCAATACCGATAACCTCCGCTTGGACGATAGAGGTAAATTGTCCTTACAAGGCAGACAGTTTGTGGTTGGGATCAAATATTCCGATTCCTACCCCATTCGATATTTCATGAAGTCTGAGAGTCAGTTTTTCAAAGATCTTCATAGGTCCAGCTAGTTTGGTAGTATAGAAGCTGTATAATAGGTGAAGCTTAATGGCTCTTGCCGTAGCAGTCTTCATTACACTTTTATGTAAAGGTGAAAGGTCTAGAAGGCCTTTCAGGTGGAGAAAGACGTCCAAGTGTTTTTTTAATAAACGTACAACTGGCGGCTGTGGAAGCCGATTTGGCGTGGTGCAGGTCAATAATAAACAGTTAATTGTTTAGTTAGGTTACGTCGAAAGACATAGATTAAGAATAAAGTTTAGCTTAGAGTGTCCGCATGGGGCCAGTAAGTTAGTCATAACATATTTAAGCTAGTGAATCTATTTTTGAGCTCTTTTGTGGAGCATGTAAGAATTAATGGATTAACTAATACAAATCTATTTAAAAATAATAAAAGGTTTTTGGTGATTGGAAACGGAAGAGATGGAGTCTTTCAATGTTACATGTTTTCGCTCGAGAGAGGTTCTTTTATTGTGTAGAGACAGCAAAATGAGCTGACGAAAATCAGGTTATTGGGTGATATAAGTAGAAGAACGAGCGGCATTTGAAGCTTCTCCTAAACTTGTTGCGTATAATTTCTTTTAATATCAAATTATGTCAATTTCAAAGGTGAAAAAGGAATTAAAAATTTGTTATCTCTTAATTCTTGTGAATTCCCGTAAACGCACCATGAGAATTTTAAATTCACGAATCCGGGATATGAATTCCGATAGTGTGGGGTATTCGCCCACGTACATGCTTAAAAATATTCATCTGCACCAATTTGTCCTTAATTTTCGGGTATATTTCCGTTTCCTTTACCATTAAGATGCAATGATGGCAGTTTGTGTGACAAAAGTTAAATGCGAGTAAAAGATATTCTAAAGGAATTTCTGCAGATAAACCTGCACCACGCCAAATCGGCTTCCACAACCGCCAGTTGTAGGTTTATAAAAAAAACACTTAGACCTAATACTAAAACCATGGGTCTATAGAAGTGCAATACTTGGCCTCCCAATCTATTTAAATTATGATACGGACACGACATGAAAAACTTTGTGCGAAAAAATTAATCATCTCCCATCCCCTTTTAGAGTTCATAGAACCCTCTCTAAAAACTTTATCCATGGAATTGATCTCCCACAAAAAGCTGATGCCAGTTTTATTTTGAACTACAGCGATTCTCAGAATTGTGACTCCTTCACATCGCCTTTACATAGTCTCAGTCAACATCCCTCTAACAAGCACGAAAGAGGCATTTCAAAGAGAATCTTCTCCCACGATTCTCGACACAAAAACCATATAAAACTATTGTTGATGACGGAATTTTTCCTGCACTAATACAGTACGGAATAGACACTCTCATCGAATCCCGAGTGCCTAACTTCAGAGCCACCTATGAACTCAGTTACATCCCATTAGACTGGAGGAAGGTTAATATAGTGTTTACACCTAAAGTATGACTAAATGTTGTCTTCAAGGCGGAGCTCTATCTCCTCTACCATGGTCCATCATAGCAGACATTCTTATCAACGACCTAAACAATTCTGGATTATAATCTTTAAGGCTATACAAATGACTTTGTCATAATAATAAGGGGCAAGAAAGGAGCTAGCATTATTACACAAATGCAAAATGCCCTAAACAAAATTAATGACAGTTGCCAATCAGAAGGGCTCAAAGTTAATCCAACTAAACAGGCATCATACCATTCACCAAGAAGAAAAACTTTAACCTCCCAACAGGCCAAGCGGAAAAAAAGATTAAGACCAAAAATAATTTAGTGGATTATGGTGGGAAAAAGCCATTCAAGACTGGTCTGAGGTACTAGTCCGAGACCTGCGCTTGAAAGCCTTCTAAACCTTTCACCTCTACATATACATAAGTGTAATGGAAACCACTGACTTCTCATGCTAGTACACTACTGACGGTTTTGCAATGTCAAATCGAGTAGGAGTCGGAATATTTGATCCCAGTTACAAACTGTCTGCTTCATAAGGACAATTTACCTCTATCGTTCAAGCAGAGGCTGTATTAAAATAATCCTCCGAAGAACATATACATATCCTTAAAGCACTCATGTCCTTCGACCTTGAGTCTAAGCTGGTTTAGAACTGTCTTTAAACCCTCTTTCAGCAAGATGTACATAATAATATTAGTCTAATATGTGTCCCTGGACATATATGTACATAGGTTGGCAGTGAGACCGCCTACGAACTTCCCAGATCTGGTGCCCAATCTCCATATATCGGCCTGAAGCCTTCTTAAATCTACCTGTCAGATAAAGATTGAGCTAAATCAGTGGGAACAAAACGATAGGCTGGCTGGCTTGATACATACAAAAAATTCATTAATTTCTCAAAAAAACCAACGAAATAAATGCTAGCAATCACTAAATATAATGCCAAGATCCTATATGATCATTGTACTCTTCACTATCATCTTGGTATCAGCCAACCGGACACGTACCGACTATGCTTCGAGGACACTAAAAACTTCGAACACATCCTAAGTGAATGTCTCCCCATTGCTCGGACTAGATTCAAACACTTCCACAAAGTCTTTACATACCCTTCCGATATCACCTTCTTCTCAACTCCAACGATTCTAAGTTTCATTAATGATTTCAGCTAGATGGCAAATCCACTCAACATCTGGAAAGGGATAGCACAAAGATCTATATGAGGTTGAGGCTATCTTAAGCGCATCACCCTAATTATCCTTTTGAAATAAAGTAAACGACTAGGTCGTTCATACTAGCAATAGGTCTACGCTTGCACTTTAATGCTGAACTCTTGTTCTAATAAAGTGGGAGTGACATTCTTCATATTTGAAGGAATTATTGTACCATTGTACTGATGGTATCTGGGAGATTTTATATTTTATTTTATATTATATATTATTTATATTTTTTTCCTAAATACTCTAAAAAAGTGGGCATGGCTATGTATGGTCTAGCCGTCATTCATTATGCTATCTTATTGCATATACCCAAACTAACCCAAATATATTTTATCAAAATCGTTATAGCAGTTTTCGAGAAAATCCAATTTAACTAAAATCGGCCCTAAGTAAAGTACCGCTCATTTTTAATTTAGAATTCCACCTTGAGATGTGAACTAATGGACCACAGACATGAAGTTTGAAGGTAATCCATCCAACTGTTTAGGCCGCAGTCAGTCTTACAGACAGACAGACGGAATTACTGGACCCACATTTTTAGACTTCTCCATTATATAAAGTAATGTCAAGTTTGATTAAAATCTCGAGTTAGAGTTTTTTCACGAAACCAATACTTGCCCTATAGGTATATGTAGGTACAACTAAAAAGACAAAAGATTTAAGTATTACTATAATCTAAGATAATAATAAGTAAAACGACCACTAGGTTTGATGACTTACTATAAAGTGCCTTTATTCTTTTATTGATTTAATTTTTGGCTATTTTGCTTAAACTCTAAAATCCCACGGTTGGGGTGCACTTGTTTCCGTTTTGGTGTCCGGTGATGGGTTGAAAGTGTCGGTTGGGGAGCGCATGTGCTACCTGGTGTTCGGTTGTTGGTTCAAGGTGACGGTTTGGGAGCGCATGTGCTACCTGGTGTCCGGTTGTTGGTTCAGGGTGACGGTTGGGGTTCGTGTGTACTAACTCTTCCCCCTGTTAAATTCGAGACGCCCTAGTTTCGATTCTTCAAAAATTCGATGGCCTCGTCTATTTTCGTGAAAAAAATTGAACTCGAGATTTTAATCAAACTTGACATTACTATGATGGAGAAGTCCAAAAAAGTAGGTCCGGCAATTCCGTCTGTCTGTCTGTCTGTCTGTCTGTCTGTATGTCTGTATATGCGACTGCAGCCTAAACGGCTGGACGGATTTGCTTCAAACTTCTTATCTGTGGTCTGTGGGATAATCCCCAGAGGTGGAATTGGAATTTTCATTCTAACCTCAAAATTAAGGGTAGTTTACTTAAGGCCGATTTCAGTTAAAATGGATTTTCTCGAAACGGCTTTAACGATTTTGATAAAATTTGATGTGTGGGTTAGTTTGAGCATATGCTATGAGGGGCATACCACGTTTTTCTCAAAAAAATTCGAATAACGGTAATATTGAAAATCAGTTGTTTCTCGGGTATTTGTTCGGCGATTGGGCTAAAAATTAATATTTCTAGGTTATAAGAGGAATGCAAAATAATGGCAACCAAATTTATAAACCACTTTTATAAAACTTTTTTTTTTTAAATTTTTACTAGAAATTGAGAAAATATTATTTAAGCAAAGTAATAGACCTTTAATTTATTTTCTGAAACTTATTTCCTATACACCTGTTTCGGCGTAAAAATACCTTTTCACCTGGTTTAAATGTTTTAGTAAAAGCAATTTCATTAACTCGTTGTAGTGTCTTTTCTTGTGCGACAATCAGTTTTTTCTTATTTCTCCTTGATCCTGAGGGGGACAGTTATGGTATACATCAATTGGTTTCGCTTTTATTACGGAATGAATAATACTATTATATTTATGGGTTGCCAATAACATCAGATCAGTAGCTTCGCCTATTTGTTGTTGTCCTTTAATACGTCTAACTATCTCTAATAGGGTTGAATGAAACCTTTCGATTTGTGCATTACATTCGCTGTGGAGTGTGGGAACAAAAAATGATCTATAGGGAAATTGTCTCTTAGTAAATTTTTGATCAAATTAGAGTGGAAGGCCTTTTCGTTATGTGAAACTATTATTTTTGTATTTCTATAGCGGCTTAGTATTTCTAATAATGCATCTTTTATATTGACAGATGATCTAGAAACTATGGGTTTTACTATTGCTAATTTTGAAAACTTATCTATGCAACTCAGAAAGATTTTTTTATCTGATATAAATTTATCAATGTGAATTATCTCACCTGAATACTTAGGTATTGGTGTTTTGTTAGTCTCTGGCCTAGGCGGTTTTCTCTGGTTCTCTAAAAAGATTTTACAATTGGTTATGATTGATTTTAAGAGCTTTCTTAAATCAGGAAAGTAGTGCGCTTCAATGAGCTGGTGGAAATTTTCCTGTACTGACCTATGAGCGCGATTGTGTTCTGTTGCCACAACTTCCAACTGATCGTTTTTATTTGTCAAATCAATTGTCATCTTTTCGGTGTGTACAAATTTGGTGCCAGGAAACAATAAAGTATTTTGTATGTGTGCTAATGTTGGTAGGTCACAACAAATAGCATTGGTTATATTTGAATTTACAATATCTTTCAAACACGAAACTAAGTTTGTAAGGGAATTAAAATTGATGGTATGTCGTATATGCTTTTGCAACAAAACTTTTGTTTGTTTGCTAAAATGGATTGATTTCGTTAATATAAATTCCTTTTTAAACTGATTTATAGCTTGTCAAAGAAATTTCACTATGTATCGTATTGCCTTTTTGCGACTCTGTTATATTGCTTACATATTGTCTAGAAAGGGCGTCTTTCACTTTATTTTCTTTCCCTGGTTTATAAAAAAATTTAGGGGCAAATTCTTCAATAAATGCTCGCCACCTTTTAATTTTTGTATTCGGATTTCTTTCCGATATGGCGTAGGTCAATGGCTGATGATCCGTAAATATATGGATGTCCTTAATTCCATAAAGATAATGACGAAGCGCTTCTAGGGACTCAACAATAACAAAGAGTGCGCGTTCGTTCGTGGCGTAATTTTTTTCAGCTTTCGACAACTACCGTGATATCACAGTGATATGCCTCCCGTTTTGGGACAATACTGTATCCAAAGCGATTGATGAGGCATCTGTTGTCAGCTCAAATGGTTTATTGTAGTCAGGGTAAGAAAGAAGGACGTCTTCAGACGCCTTGACTTGTTTCCGTTTTGGTGTCCGGTGATGGGTTGAAAGTGGGGAGCGCATGTGCTACCAGTTGTCCAGTTGCTGATATCCGGTTGTTGGTTCAGGGTGACGGTTGGGGTTCGTGTGTACAATTCGTTCAAATATCACCTCTAATTTATAGGCTTCATTTTTCATCAAAAAACCGAGTTTCATTAAATTTTGCGTGAATTATATTCATTACATAAGGATTCGAAGATCGATATCTGTAATTTGACAAAAAAGGGAGTATAGGGTATCACACGACTCTTTCCCGGCGGATTATAGCTTTTCTATATGTTCTTACTTCGATACCTGCAAACTTTTACTTATGTGAATGTCGTATATAAATATATAATTATTATAAGTAAAGAACAGCTCTCGATAAAATAAAATTCAACAATTTTTATTAAAATATTTTAACCTGAATCTTTCTTCCTTTGCAGATCAAATAACGGAATAAAGTATATAAGCACGGTGTATATATCGATCGACGTATCTTATATTTATAAATATATATACATATAGTTGTATATTTATTTGCATACACATTTCCGTTCAGTTTTCACCTTATCTACCCGAACTTGAGTCAAATAATAAAATATGGTTTCCAGACTATGCCAAGCGGGAATAACTACATTGGGAGCATGCATAGGAGCAGCAGTATCTATTTGGACACTCGAAAGAAGAAGCCCCATAATCACGGTAATATGAGATATCTTTGTTTTTAAACATTTTGCACATGTGCACTGATCGAGAAAAGTATTGGCACAGCTGACCTTTCTTTCATATAATTGTGTAAAACTCCACTTTTTCAGTCAAACTTTCACAAAATGCATTTATTATGATGTTATACAAAAAAATTAATAAACAGTAGGAAAAAAAAAAAAAAAAAAACATTATTGTACCTCATTTTTCCTGCGAAAAAAGTATTCGCACAACTGCTTTTGACAGTGCATCTTAACCCTAAATCCCATAACAATGCTGAGTTTTAAGAGTCATCACAGAGGACAATTCAGACTTTTCATAAATGATGGAATGTTTGATCAGATCAGTTTGCGATCCTACTAGATTTGTGAAAATTGTTTAAAATGGCAGGAAAAGGGAAAGGAAACAAGTGCAGCCGAGCGAACAATAATTCTAGGTTTAGATGCAGAGGGTGAGTCATTGCGGGAAATTGGGAAAATTGTCGGGAAGAGCTGTTATACTGTATATACTTATAAACCGATTTAAAGGACAAGCGAATAACACGCACAACAGGGATGGTTATGAGGAGCTAGGCCCTGGGTCCTATCGACCTGTTGCGCCAAGTATTTTTTTAAACCAATTATTGAGCTAGAGAGGAGAAGGATATTGCCGACAGTTAAACATGGGGGTGGTGGAGTACTCGTATAGAGTTGTACTTTTATTGAGGAAATTATAGACATATCAACATATTAAAAACAATTTGTCAAAAAGTGCTGAAAAGTTGGGTCTTTTATTATTTTCATCATCTAGACTGAATGTCTTTGTCGCAGTTATACAGTCTGCAGAAGAGGTTTTTCATATTCTCAGCACTGAATGTGACTCAACTACGAGGTTTTACTCTATATCTCTACAGGCTTGTGTATTGTTTGTTTTACACTTTCTTTTTACCCATTGGTGAGACTTCTCTATTTCCAACGTTCTTCCCTACTCTTCTCTTCGCAGAGCTCACGGGCCCCTCTCTCGAGTTGCTTTTCTGGATGTGCTTGTGGTCATTCTTTATCAAACCAGGAGTTTCTGGGGGGTGGTCGGGTGAAACCTAGGACATCAGTCGCAGCGTTTCTGATGGCTTCTTGGCATTGATGCTAACCACTGGTCTTCAGCACTTGATGCTGGCTGTATAGAACTTTTCGAGAGGTTGAGGGATACGCAATCGGCAAAGGTCCTGGGGGTTTGTTGCGATTGCAGTCGTTCAACGTTAAATCTCCTCATAGCATTAATCTGCTGTTATGGCATTTGAAATGTCCGTAGGCATACCTTGTCTGTAACTAGGTAGGGATCCAAGTCAATTGCGGCCGGTCGGAATTTTCGGACAAGCAGAATACCAGAGAAGTGCCTTACGTAGATTTTAACGGTTTAATCATTTAGCGACTAACATTATCTCTCGCAGCAAAGTCATAAGGCTTTTTGTTTTTTTTTTTTGGTTGCGCCAACGGATGTGTAATCTTCTAGAGATACCAGTAACCCGGGCTACTGGCATGCACGATTCGCAAACCTGAATACTCTATGCCAGGAATACCCCTATGTTCTAACCCACACCCCACACCCCACGCACTTCAACCACTCTCCCCGCGGAAGTACCGTTAAGTATTACTTCGCGGGTTAGCTCTTCATGCTCTTCTTAACCTGTTCGACGTTTCTTGTTCAGAGGGGGCTTCCGTTTGGGTTTGGTTGCTCTCCCTGAGCCTTTCCAGCCGCCGAAGTTCCTTTATGATCACCGCTGCTGTTTGTTTCACAGTATTCTATACTGCGTTCGATGAATTCTATTCTATTCTATACTGCATATGAATTGCAATGTTCTCCGGAGTTGGTATTTATCCAATTATTTCCTCAAGACCCCTGCGTTCCAAGCGAAAATGTGGGCACTGAAAGATCACATGCTCTGCATCCTCTCTGGCCTCTCCACAGTTTGAGCAATTTGGAGATTCATCAAGCCCAAACCTGTTTAGAAAAAGCTCTGAAGCAGCCGTGTCCGGTTAAGAACTGGGTGAGATAAAAATCCACTTCTCCGTGATGCCGGTCCATCCATTTATGTGTATCCGGTATAAGTCGATAGGTCCATCTTCCCTTCGCTGAATGATTCCATCTTTCCTGCCATGTTCTCATGCTACGCTGTCTTTCTGTCAGCTTAATATCTTTGACTGGAGCAAGGGGTTCCTGGATTTTGGCGTCGTAGCTCCATAGCCAAAATATCCGCTGGTAGCATTCCCGCAATAAAACATATAGCATCATCGGATACCGTCCGAAAAGCGCAACACACTCTCACCGCGCACAGTCTGTTGACGGAATTAACTCTTCTTGACTTAATTTTCACTGCCTTTGCCCATATTGGTGCCGCATACATTATTATTGACTGCGCGACTCTTGACAAAATTAGTCTCCTTGGTTGTCTGGGTGCTCCAATGTTTGTCATTATTCTGGAGAAAGGCAGTACACACCCGAGCAGCTTTGTCGCACGTTATTTCAAGGTGTTCCTTGTAAGCTAACCTAGCGTCAATCATCACACCTAGGTATCTGATCACCGGTTTTGACGTTATATTTTGGTTGCCTACCCTGATGGTGATTGCTTCTCTTTTCTTGCGGCTGCTTACTAGTACTGCTTCCGTTTTATGTTCAGCGAGTTCTAAACCGACTGCTGCCATCCACCGTCTCACTTTTCGGATACATTCATTTCCAATGTCGTCTATTTCTTCCAGGTGTTTTGCTGTCACTACAATTGCGATGTCATCGGCAAAGCCTATGATTTTTGCCTCGTTGGGGAGTTCAAGCCTCAGCACCCTATCATACATAAGATTCCACAAGATAGGACTTAGTACCTATCCTTGTGGTACTCCGCCAGATATGTGGTACTGTCTTACCCCATCATCGATATCGTAAAACAGGTACCGTTTCTCGAAATAATTGATTATTATTTTGATTAGGAACCCTGGTACCATCATTTCTCTAAGTGAGTACAAAATATGTCCCCAGTTTGCAGAATTGAACGCATTTTTGGACGTCCAGTGTTATTACAGCACCGTATTTCTTTGCGCCTCCTCTCCATCTTCTGCCCTGGATAGCATCTTCCAAGATTGTGGTTACCCTCCGTACAGCATCGATTGTAGAACGGGCTTGTCTAAATCCATACTGTTCGTTTGAAAGTCCACCGGCTTCATATATTGCCACCTCCAGTCGTTTGCATATAATTTTCTCCAATATTTTACCCATTGTGTCTAACAGGCATATGGGACGGTATGACGAGGGCTCATCTGGCGGTTTTTCCTTTTGGGCAGCAGCACCAGACGTTGTTTCTTCCACTGGTCTGGAAAGACCCCTTAAGGGCCTTGTTGGGTATCCCATCCAATCCAGGTGACTTATTGTCATCGAACCGTTTGCACACTTCCAAAAGTTCCGTTTGCGTGACGGTTGTGATTTCATGTAAATCCTGAGATGCTGCGCAGTTCTCTGCGATGGAAATAAACCCGACAGTATTTTTTGCATTAGCAAAGGGCTTGAGGGCGAGGGTGCCCTAGTGGTGCCTTTGAGTTATGCCATGACTGCCTTATAGGCTGTACCCCAGGGATTTACATCTGCTTGCTGACAGAGTTCTTAAAAGTTGTCACTTTTGCTTCTCCGGATTGCTAATTGCAGGCCTCTATGCCTATCCCTGTATTGCACCTGTAGGTTCTGGTGGGAGGGCAAACCTCTGGATCGCTGGACAGTCTTCTAGCTTTATGGCACTTGCTGCGTAGCTCTGCTATCTCTTGGTTCCACCCATATACTGGTGGCTGGCGATTTGTTGACGTTTTCCGGACCATAGATGCATCGCATGCTCTCATTACATGTTTCGTAATCTCGGCGGCCATAGCATTTGCTGTTCCTGGCCTTATTGTAGATTTTCTAAAGGTGAAAGTAAAGGAATCCTCGTCTAATGTGCCTATTTTCCACCCCATTCGTTGAGCCTTCTTTGGTGGGAGTTCCTGGTTGGATCTTTTCTTGTCTATTTCAAACGGGATGGCCAGGTGGTCGCTGTGAGTGTACTGTTTACTTACTCTCCACTTGGCGCCTCTCGCTAGGGAAGTAGTTACGAAGGTGATGTCAACTACGGAACGAACGTCGTTTCTGCTAAAGTTATTCTCGCTTCCCGTATTAAGCAGCATGACATCTAGTGACGATACCGCTTCGAGTAGTGCCTTACCTCTTCTATTGGTTCGAGTGCTGTCCCAATCAGTGGCCCATGCGTTGAAATCCCCAGCCATGATTATTGGGCTACGGACTCTAGAATCATCCACGAGCCTATCCAACATGCGCTGGAATTCTTCCGGAGTGCTTTTTGGGGATGCGTAACAACTATAGATGTGTACACCCTTGACCTTGGCTCGAACGAACCCAGATTGGGGTGTCATAATTTTTTCTTCGAAGGCGCAGTCTCCACAGGTCCAAATAGCAGCTCTTTTTGAGTAATCAGCTACCCAGACTTTTTCGTCGAGATTCTTGTACTGTTCGGATAATATGACAACATCTATTTTTGACTCACGAATGGCTTGTGTTACTAGGTCCTGTGCCACTTCGCAGTAATTTAAATTTAATTGCAGCACTTTCATATTCTTTTTGCGGTTTTTTTAGCTTCCTGGTATATATACACTGCGCTTTCTGCCGCGTGTTTGAAGTTGGTGCTCCCCTTTTCTTCGCAGAGCACGCACCTTGCATCATTGGTGCAGTTCTTGGAAACGTGGCCTTTCTGTCCACACTTGACGCAATCCTCACTTCTGTCCGCCGTATTTGAACACGCTTTTGCTAGATGCCCGAAGTTGAGGCACCTAAAGCATCGCAGCGGTATCACTTTCTCCCGTATTCTTCATACCGTCCATCCGATTTTATCTCTCCCAACATTGCAGCATTCATTGGGAGGCTAATGACTGCAGTTTGTGTTCCTACATAGGCTTTCCTCATGGATTTGATGGATAAGGCCTACATACCTCGTACTTCCTCGAATTGCTAGGACAGGGCTTGAAAGATCTCTTCTTTGGTAGTGACATCGTCTAGGTCTTTGCACTCAATCAGCACCTCGTGCGTTAGGGTCCTTACTTCCGCCATTTCCCCGAAAACTTGCCCTACTTTGCTTTGGTGCTCAGAGGTTTTTGCATATGCTGCTTTCTTGAGCTCAAGCAGTAACTCTCCTTTGGCCGTCTTCCTTATTCGAATTACGTCCGACCCCAGAGCATTTAACTCAGGGTTGGTCTTTACTTTTCGGAGTATATCGCAATAGGATGTTTCTCCAGTTTTTTTGATCACCAATGCGTCCGGCTTAACCTGTACTATCTTGCCTGGACCTTTTTTTACTACTCTTTTCCACTCGGCTTTGTTGTGGTCTTGATTCGCGGTTTTTTCGCCTGCATCTTTCCAACGCGGTTTTGCCGTCTTTCCTGGTTTTTTTTGGAGGGCTTTTTCTTTCGTCTCACTTTGGTACTTCTGGACGTTTTGTTGCACTGACGTTGCTGTTTTTTTCGTGACTATCTCAGCGTATGTCAATGTCGAGGGTTCTTCATTGCTCGGATATCTAGTCCTTTTCCGCGTAGGTTCTGGTAGTTGCTTCAACGGATGAGAAGGCGCCGATTTGCTCATTTCGGATGACTCAATGGTTTGGGTAGCTTCCGACGATCTATTCTTTATCACGTTGTCTTTCTCGGATTTTGCTATACAGTTGTAGTGTCTGCGTATAGCACTAGTCAGCTTTCTGATTTCGTGGTGCACGTTTGTTTTCCCTTTGATGAATTCTATCAACGTATTGATGTTCTTTCTCAGGGATTGCATGGCTTCACGTCTTTCTCTTTCTTCGCTGTTTTCCCTTCGCCTTTCTTCCTTGTTGGTTTCAGGCGTCAAGCTAGCAGTTGGTGCTTCTGTGAGGTGGAAGTCCTGCTGCTTTTGTGGAGATGTCTGCTCCGTTTCTGGTGCAGACGGCGTCCCTAAGTCCTTACTATCAATCGCCTCCTCCATTATTTTTAGCGGCGGTGATCGCATCAGTACAGAACTTCTCCTAAATGGATTTTCCTCTGTACTTTCGATTCCTGAGTTTGGTACTTTGTTTTTTTGTTCTTTTTTTCTGTTTTATTTATGTTTATTTTGTTTTCTTTTTGATTCATTTTAATTGGATCCCACGAGTATGGGGGAAAGGAAGGTCCACATCAGAGACCCCTGTAATGTAGTAAGGCTACATTACAACCAGAGGGCGCCAGGTATCTGGAGGGCTCCGTTAGCGATGCTGTATTGATTTTTGTACCCAGCACCATTCAGACCTCGGCACGGATCGCATTACACCTTGCCTTAGGGACAGGACGCTTAGTTACGGGCGGCATCTACTCGCCCTGTCACACAAATTTCACTGAGCTTATGTGTTTTTTCCGTCACACCCTCCATTTTTTCCGCTCTTGGTCGGGGACTGCTTATTGGTTATTCGCAGCTAACCTATATATCTATAGGTCTTTCAGCTATCCGCCATCGTGCTGACCCCCCTGGTAGCCTAAGCTCGGCCCCAGGAAAGTCAATTAGGCTGAGTCCTTGTCTAGCCGTGGTTTAATGTAGGCTATGATTTTCGATAGTGCTACCAAAGATGTCCTCCTTTCCTATTTTGACGTTAAAATAATCTGGGATCATCTAGGATAATTTTAATGTCATACCTAGGACATTTCTCATATGTCTTGTCTAGGAGCTCGTAGAAACACTCCTTGGTAGCATCATCTTTTTCTTCAGTGGGCCCATATCAGACTGATGTTAGGAAATTTGGCCTCGATGCGGATAGTCATAAGACGTTCGCTAACGTGTCTAAAGCTCAAAACCTTATGCCGAAGTCTGCCGCTTACAACCAATCGGTATCCGAGTAAGCGCTTCTTCTGTTCTACGTAGCAATCAGCGTAGCATATGTAACAGTTTTTCTTTTTTCGTTTTGCAGGGTCATCAACGGTGAGTCGTCCTTATCCGAGCCTTTCGGTCGTTTCTGAACTATATTTATTTTTTTTACGTGATAACAAGTTACACCGACGCACAACCCCCAACGTCGAGGGCCAATTCCATTGTATATCCATAGGATGAGGGGCAGGGTTTTCGGGAGTCGGTTACCCACTCCGCAACCACCTTTTGTCAAACACCCTTACTCACTGTTGGAGATCCCTATAGACCTGGAATTTCAATATGCAGACACAGCTCAAATGATGGAAGTCCGCAGGAATTTGTCCCCTCCCGCCTAGCAGGGGGCAGTGTCTTAGCAATAGGACACTCCTCCCGCTTCTCATTTACGGCCACCAAAGGGGTTGGTTGCCACCAACGTGGAGTAGGAGTTGATAGTGAGAGCCTAGCGTGAGAACGCTTGTCTTCCCAAGAACGTCAGTACCCTGTGGCCACCGGCGTATACTATACCCGACTATTATATTACAGGTGTATAAAATAATAGTATGACTATACATTGAATACTACAATAAAATCGAAAACGCTTAGATTACAATAAATATTTGTAAAGGTAGTTTTTCCGAAACCTCTAGACACAGAAACTTGCAATTATTGTCCTAGAAGCTAGATAAGAAAGGAATTACCTAATTTGATTTTACAGCGCTACCTACATAACTCAATAATAGCTTGTCGGATCTAAAAACAAAAAGAAAAGTTGTTTTTAATAAATTTGCCCCTGATTCATTTGAGCTATGTACCTACATATCGTCGTTCCAAACACGAAGTGGCGTATGTTAAAATCATAACTTTTCAGTAGAGCCAAAACAGAAATTACCGAAATCTTGTTTTTCTATTTTTTTTCCTTTAAGTGAAAACGTTCAACAAAGCTAACCATTATTTCTAGGAAGTCGTTATTATAATGGGTTAAAATTGTTTATTGATAAACATTTACCATTTTTGAGTAAATTCTATTTGAAGAAAAAAGGATGAAGATACGTCACTTCGTGTTTGCAACGACGATATATTTAAATCATATTTGTGCGCTGTCTTGAAACTGAGTAATGGTCAAAAAAATGTATTACATTATCACCAACAATTTTCCGACAGTGGACTTCACTGTCTCCCATCGTGCAGTAGTGCCTAACTTTCGGATAGTATGTACATATGTGCTAAGTGACCCAAAATATATTGGAAGATGCTATAACTCAAAAATGCTATAAAATACTTCTCTGTGGAAGTAGAAGTGCTCCGTTTTCTAAAAGTTTCACTCTAATCATTTTCCTCATTTTCGCCGATCATCGGAGAGTCAACATCATGCGGAAGACGCAAAATAGAGTGCGAAGGAGTTTGAAGTGCTGAACAAGCTAGTTTTCTTGTTGTTGTTGGACATCCAATGCTAATAAAATGTGAGTTTCTTTTAATGCGCAAAGCGAATAAATTAATTGAATGTATAAATACTGTGTTGAGAATGTATGCATTATTCTGTATGTTTGTTACGGAAATCACTTAATGGTTAATTTCCTAATGACGCCCACCGAAAGAAGTCATTAAAACAAAGGACATAGTTAATAAGAGCAAGAAATGCACTTCCTCAAAAGTTAGGCAAACTGCTAAATAGTTTGGGAAAACCATACAAAAAGTACTCCTTCAACGATAGCTTAAGTATCGAATTGGAAATTGTAAAACAAAATTCATCTGTGTCGATCTGGATTTGCTATACAGCGAATAAGAAACTATTTACAAAACTAGATTTAATAAATGGATTTTTCACGTATGTATAGGTGCATAAGCTTTCTCTAAAATATATGTCGTTTATTACACCTCAAGGACAGTTTGACTTTTTGAGAATACCGTTGGGGTTATGTAATGCCCGGTCACTTTTCAAATGCATGTAAATAAAGTATTTGCTGATTTGCTGATGATTAGAAATGTGGTGGTCGAACATATGTATATCTAGATAATATAATGGAACCGAAGAGTTACGACGAACATTTTCGAATTTTGATGGAGGTTTTTAAAATTAGTTAATTAGTTAATTTTGCAAACAAGTATAAAGCTAGCTAAATAAACCACATACATTACATTTTGCTAAAAAAATTTAATTCAATACAAAGATTAGAATTTGCCATTAAGTGTGAAAAACAATATCATTCAAATGACCGCCTCTTCTTCTTCAAATTAACCACTTCTTCGCACATTTTGGGCGATATCTCGGCCATGACTTGAGTAATACTTACATATGATGCACAGGCCTTACGACATAAGTAACGCTTCCACTCTCTTCCAATTTCTTCACAATTTTACCGATTGCTTGTGTAGTCAGTCGATTATAACGACTGTATTCATCGCGTTATGCGTAAAAATTGGCTATTTTTGATCACCAGTTTCGTAGTAAGTTTTAATAATTTTAACGCGTTGTTCGATTAATAAGCGATCCATTATCGTAAATGGCAAACATTCAACTAATGGCATGACACTTCAAATAACAGCTGAGTTTGGCAGGTGTCAAATGCCAGTGCTACCAACGTCAAACCAGAAATTAATGTCCCTGTATTATTCAAAGAGAAACAAAATAGAAACAAAATATCACAGTTTTGAGTTATAAACTTTAGCCATTCTTAGCACCCTACAATGCTTCCGAGTATACCTTTAAGGCACACACTTCAAAATAGTATCAGACTGCAATTCACTAACAATGACTCTAGAATAGCTTGGTGGGCATAAGTGGTACTAAACTATGATAATGTACTCGAACAGAGAGCCGATACAGGCATGCAACTAATGTCCTGGTGGTAGAGATGAAGCATTTTGTACAAAATTTCGTAATATTTATGTCAAGGAAAGATAAAAGGTTAATTAAACTTAAAGATGCATACTTGTTTCATATTCCAGAAAGTATTGAAAATCATGATGAAATAGGGCACTGATAAAATGATGGAGCTAATATTAAAAATGCACTGGTTCCAAATATGAGAGAAAAGATAGGAGAACATTTCAAAAACTGTCTCAAATGTATAGTTCAAGCTCTGAAATACTTCTTCAGCTCCTACTGTCGTCCTAAGTGCCTAGTGTCTGATAGAGGACGCTCTTTTACATCTAAGGAGTCTAAAGAATGTTTAATGCAAAATAGCGACAGGGTTTCAACGAGCGAACAGCCAAGTAGATAGATTATGCATACATATGTACGTGCTTAAAGATGTAGATAGTTTTCAACAGCCAGTTCCATACCAAGTAGTGTGGACCGTCGGAATCATGCATCCTAGTAGGGAGTAGATATATCAAACAGAAATTAAGTTAGACAAAGATCAGGTCAAGATGCTAATAGAATGCCACTCTCTCTTATTTAGGCCTCTAATTTTTAAGTTGTACCTTTACTCCCTTAGCTTAAGTTGTTTAGCTGTAACTCTCCTAATTTAAGTCCCTTAATTATGATACTCTGGTTTTAACATTATATTTCTAAGTGAAGAACACACTTTTATGATTGGAAGTTACAACGAACAGACGTGTTTTTATTCCGTAGTATTTAATTAGTTGCGTTTCTGTCATTTGTGTTGGGTGCATTAGGTACGAATATGTACGTGATTTCATGCCAAGTAGAATGGTATTTGTGATCGAATCGGCGGCGGCATACACGTCACCATTGAGGAATCATTGCGACCAGTTAAAACGTGACTTCAAAAACTTTTGCGTTCGTACTGCTTCTGTTTCTCAGAAGCCGAGATATGAAATGTTCTTGTTCTTCTCTTTTTTGCACTGCACTGCACTGAGTATTTCTGTTTTTTTTTCTGCTACGCGCCCGAAATATGTTTTTGGTTTTTAATTATTTATGACTGCGGGGTTTGTTGATGCATTTTTGTTTTTTTATTTATTATCATGTTACTACCCTATTCTAAGGGTATATTAAGTTTGATACATAGTTTATAATATAGAGAAATAATGGAGATATACCGATATATACGAATATAAAGTATACATATTCGTGATCAGCATCAATAGAAAACATAAAGAAAAGCTACAATCCGCCTGGAACGGATCGTATGATACCCTATTCTCCCTATTATGTATCCCCTACGAAGTGGTCTTTTCTCAAATTACAAATTTTTTTTTTGTTTTCTATTGCTTATTTTAGATTTTTTTTTTTCCGCGCGTAGATGTGAGCTGGTAAATAAAGTGGAAGAAACTTTATTGGTTTTTTTTTTAAAAAATAAATAAATAAATACTTGGCGCTACAGGTCGAAGAGACCCAGGGCCTAGCTTCTCACAACCATTCGTGTTGTCCGTGTTATATTCTTTACACGAATGGAAAGGGCCTACTATTTAATGCCGCATCCGAAGGGCAATTTGTTATTTTGAGAAGCTTTCTCAGGACAGTTGTATTCTCTCGGATGTTTGTCAGACGCTCGCGACAGGTGGGGCCGTGAAAAACTTTAAGGTGTCCCCCGACTGGGATTCGAATAAATGATTCGGTAAATGCATGCCGCATTCCGAAAAAAGGATTGTAAAAACAATTTCTTGACCAGCTCATTTTTGTGTATTTTTACTTGCACCTATACCTATAGGGCAAGTATTGCCTTGGTGAAAAAAATCGAACTCGAGATTTTAATCAAACCTGACATTACTGTGATGGAGAAGTCCAAAAAAGTAAGTCCGGCAGTTCCGCCTGTCTGTCTGTCTGTCTGTCTGTATATGCGACTGCAGCCTAAACGGCTGGCTGGATTTGCTTCAAACTTCATATCTGCGGTCTGTGGGATAATATCCAGAGGCGAAACTGGAATTTTCATTCTAACCTCAAAATTAAGGGTAGTTTACTTATGGCCGATTTCAGTTAAAATGGATTTTCTCGAAGACAGCTCTAACGATTTCGATAAAATTTGACATGTGCGTTAGTTTGGGCATATGCTATGAGGTGGCATGCCACGTTTTTCACAAAAAAATCGAATAACGGTAATATTGAAAATCAGTTGTTTCTCGGGTATTTGTTCGGCGATTGGGCTAAAGATTTATATTTTGCCACGCCCACTTTTACAAAGCTTATTTTTTTCAAAATTTGTACTTGAAATTGAGAAAAAATGATTAAAGCAAAGAAATAGGCCTTACAATTTTCTATAATCTACTCAAACGCTTCATCTGACTACGCTTACTTTTTACAGGAGTTTTTATAAAAACAGAACATTGTGTAAGCTCCATAATGTTATGACCATTAATCCATCGAAAGGCGGAATGCCACGCCTACTTTACTGGGAAGAGCAAGACTTGGACTTCAATCCTGATAAAATTTTCCACTTATAGCATTACGGTGCAAGTACGTATGACCCAGTCGTGCACTTTATTTATTTTTCTTGTTGTTTTCAAAATGTATTATTTTTTGTTTGCTAGTAGATATAGGAATAATATGATATGAATTAAAATAATTTAAGTAAGCCATAAAAATTTTTCTTTTTTATATAGAAGATGTTTAGATTATCAATTTTTTCCTCTATCAAAACAATTCCTTGACATACTATATGTTCTTAAAATTAAATATCCTGCCCCGCGCTGATATTTCTTGAGTTCATCAGACGCTTGAGGATCCATGACGAGCGTTGTGGCGATCTGGGTACTGGTGGTATGGATATGGTTGTCGAACTTCTCCAACTATTTACTTTTTAGAATATACATATGTATGTATACGTGACAACTGCAGCTGCTAGGAATAGTCCACAAGAACTCACAAGATCAGTTTGTTGGGGTTTAGTCTGTTGATGTAGCCCCTGAAGTTCCATAAATTGAGTTCTAAATTTAGAGGAATAACCACGAAGTGCTGTCGGGTGTGTCATATTGTCTAGGTTTATAGCTTGAAAAATTCTGATTGATAGCCGAATATTGCTTGAATAGATATGATAAGCTTGCAGTTAAAAAAATCTTGGCTTACAACACAGATTGGAGTTTCAATAGCCGGTTCCGCTAATTGTAGGATGCGATGGTTGGTTGTCACATACAACGTTCAAAAGTGTTTAATGCATAATTACGGTTCCATTCTATCGTGTTTAAATTTTTGCCCGGACGGGAGTCGCTTCAACTACCCCTACTTTACATGATTTTAAATATGACGTGGTTGTTGGTTATTCGTCCTTCTACTGACATACATATATTTGTACAGTATAAGCATGTCCCCTCAATTTCTGTGGTAAAATCAGTAAATAATTGGCTCTTCCATGATGAGTGTTTGCTGGCACAGTGAAAATAGAAGTTTGCGTCCATTGTATGTTGGTGATAGATAATGTGGTGTAGATAGCAGTGTTGGGCAAAAATTAATTGTTCTCACAATTAACAGTTGACAAATAAAATTGTAATTGTTCATTGCAATTGACAATTGAACAAATCAATTGTAATTGTGGTTTTGTGCAAACGATTGTACAATTAAAATTAAGTACAGTGAAACCTCTTTAATTCGGAATCCTTTAATTCGGAAAACTCGTTTAAACAAATTCCGAATAAATGAAAGTCGGTTTTCAATTTTTTAATTAAAAATAAAATTAAATTAGCAAATCTTAAACAACGCAATAATTGAACACGTATAGGTAGCAAATAGATCTGAAATATGTAGAAGTCTGAACAAATCATCAGAATGCCTATTGGGGGAGTCCCGGAAATTCACATTTAGATATTATTATAACAAGTTTTATGTACATATTTGGAATAATACAACGAACAAATTTTTCCTTTGAAGTTCTTGCATTTTTTCATCAATAGGCACGCGTTTTAGTGCATACAAAAAAACTCTCATTAATTCGGAAAATTTGTTTATTCGGACTGACCTTCCCAACCATTCCGAATTAAAGAGGTTTCACTGTATGTAAATCACAATTAAAAATACATATCTCATGTAATAAAATCTCTTATATTCGATTATGACAATCGCCCGTCCTAAGATACATGTAAGTTAGAGTAGCAAGCGTCAAGCGACATGCTTTCACATGGATTTTGATATTAAAATGAGGAATTTGTGCTAACTGTAAATGTAAAAACGTTCTTTAAAAAAAGTCATGTAATGGAGTTCATGAATGTGTTTTATTAAATGGTTTAAAAAAAATATTTTCATAAAAAAAGAACATTCTTTTTTCGAACATTTGGTCCGATAGCTTATGACTCTTCGGAGGATTGGTCATTGTTCCATAAGACAAGAGAATAATCTTTCAACAGGTGGAGAAGATGATAAGCAAGTGTTATATTTAATAAACACTTTTCTGGATATCGATTTAAAGCTACTCACTACTAACCTTGAGGTTACTATCAGATATATTTAGATATATTCTACAGTTCTAGTGATATAATCAAATTCATTAAATATTTTACAATGATTTGATCAAACTTGTCTTCTGTCAATGCCTGCATTTGTTTATTAGAATGTCGCATGGTTTTGTATGTCTTACTATTATTCTCACTAGTCCGACTGCTTAACTCCATCCTTTTAGGTTTTACTTAATTTTTATATTCCTCAACGCAGTTTATGTCGTGCTAAGTCAAATGACTTAGGAAATTTGACATACAGTTATAGTATCCTCTTACCTCTACAGTATTTCATAGACACAATTCTATTTGAACTAGATGTTTCCGGCAGGTACATAAAAAAAGTTCCAACAAGTAGATAAAGTCGTGTTGACCCCAAATTTACAGAGTTTAGCGTTCCTTCCAATTTAATGAGCTCTCATTTATTTCCGAAATGTTCATAGATATATTACTGCCTTCAGATATAAAAATAGACATTTTGCACCAATATATGTATGTAGTAAATAGATTAAATAACAGCACTAATGTAGACGCGAAAAAGAAACGAAAGCAAATAGACGACGCCTATCTACTTTAACGTAAAAGCTAAGACTGATAGCAGAGATCAAGGGAAAGCAAACGGTGCATAAAGAGTGAGAGAGGTTAGTACACAGCATTAACAATTTACCATACATATGTACTGTTTTTTTTCGATCGTTGAACTTAAAAAACGACAGTGTTAATTGTCAGTTGTTGATTTTGTATTTTAGCTGTAATTGAAATATTATTAGTGACTTATTTAGTTTTGATTAATTAATTGATTAAATATTTAATTGATTAATGCCCAACATTGGTAGATAGCCTATGATAAGAACAATTTGTCAACCTTTATTTGATATTCGTTTTCGGTAATATTATGCACGGGACTGATTATCTGATCAAGTTGCTTTACAAGTTCGTTATACTATTGATTCATGTGTAGCTGCTTCGTTTTTTGTCATTTTATTGACATTGGTTCCAATATGACGTGTGATTTATTAACAATACAAGTTTATGATTTTCCTTGACGCAACTCTTGTCGTTGCTAGCAGACATCTGCTAAGCGTATAGGGAATCCAGTACTCCAATGATTACATTTGTAATATTCCCAACAGCGTTTAAACGAAAACAATTGAAATCGCACCCAATGTCTTGTTGTTTAATAAATATTAGAAGAAATTGGAATTTTGTTTGTGTCCAATTATTATTTCTGTGTTTGGAAGTCAAAAAGCATTCATTTTTCATTGTTTTGGTGTTATGTGCTCAATCGTGTTTCTTAAATAATTCAGAGCGTTCGGAGCACACTCTGAACAGAGCGCGCTCAGTGTGTTCATGCTCTGTTTAGAGCTCTGCTCCGAACTAAAAAAGAAAAACGCCTAAGATTAAAAAAATGTATTCCGGGAGTTGATCCAAATTTTGTGATTTCCACCCCATTACTCCCTCTCACGATTGAAACTAGTAGGCAGTTTGTCGGCCGTAAGTAATAATGATTTCTTAATACCGCTTGGATCAGTATGTTTGGATGGATGGATTCCTTATGATGTAAGAAGATTGAACTGTAGAACTATAAATGTTTATTCCATACGTTTCTGGGACTGATTCCCCTTGATAAGCGGTCTGTTAGACTCTCATTTGGCTTAATACGTCTCCATTGAGCGCTGGAAGCAATACATTAAATTGCTGCTATTCGACGACCCACGAATCTTTGAAATTATTCCGGACTAGAACTAATCCAGCTAAGTACAATTTGGAAATGTTTCCAAAGATGACAAATTCCTTCGTCAATTTTAAGACCTGAATGTACTCTGTTAGAATGAGTTAATGAATTCCTTCCTTTGCTCACTGGTGCCACACATGACTTGAAACATAATAATCGGACTATCACCTTTCCATTCTTAGTGGTTGATCGAAGACATATTGCTGCGCCATACGTGTTTTGCGGTACGTCCGCAATTGTGTGAATTTGTAATGACTTAGGTAAGAATTTTGCCAAAACATGACGTTGAACTCGAATGAACTGATGATACATTTTTTGAATACCAGCTTTGATATCACACTTCGGTATCCTGAATATAAGATATGTACATAGTTCGGTATGTATGGTTGGTCCTGCGTACCTAATGTCACTCAAGGTTGAACGATGTTTTTGTTCATGCATCAAAAACTATACGCAGCTTTGTGGTGCTACTGTCTGGTTTCGTCATACAATGATGTGGTAGAAAATAATTCGGTGTTGGGACGAAGTTGTAATGGACTTCCTTCATATGTCCTAACTTAATATACTCGTTCATGAACTTAACATATTGGTTATACAAATCGTAATCTTTCGTTAATTTTCATTCTAATGTGTAGTACGTAGTTAATGCAATATCCATACATGCACCTAACCTATCTGGATCATCTACAAACGATAAGCTTAAATCGAATCTTCCGGTCATACCTCGTTCAACTGTGTGAAGTTTTTTCTCAAGAGACTTGTCATCCATGTAAATGCCACATGTTGTAGCTACTGAAGGTGTTCCACTAACCTTGGAGTAATGGCAAGCTCTCTCTTAACCTTATCTGTGCAATACTCTGCAGCTGGTGGTAGTACTCTGTTCCGATTAGTAGACTAGTTGTATTGTGCGCCAACTAATTTGACGTTTTTTGTAATGACTAGTTTTTGCCATGTGGATATGTAAAACATTTGTGAAGGTTGGGGACACTCTAATGAGGTCTAATTTGTGCATTATTTGCTCTATCATTGTGTTCATCTGTGAGCCGGAATCTAGTATGGCCTTGTACTTTAGGGCTTTATCATGATGATTGCCCAGGTTTATGATAGCAGTTGAAAGGAAAACATACCCATCACTTCCCCTTTTCCTTGGGTTCTCAAATTTTCTGGCAGTTAGTACGTTATTTGATAACGGTTTTGTATTTTGCTTTAGGTGCGTTGGAATATTGTGCTTCTTGCTTAATTTTCTACAATCTTCAGCTGAGCATTTGCAAGCGAAGTGCCTCGAAGTGTAGTTAATTGCAGACCTTACTGTATTTAGTCGATGTTGTGGGCCTAGTAGCAGAAAGTTCTGGCACGTGAAGCCCTTACAAGTTACATATGCCAGTCTTCCTGCTATGCCATGCTAAGAAATGATTGAAAACAGATTTCAAGAAATAAAATGAATTCGTTCAATGTGGCAATGATTTCAGCTTCTTCAATGATTGTTCTCGCGGGATATGTGTGCTACGATCCAATCCTTCCAATATTGTGTGTAGCTAAACTGGATCCTAGTTTGTTGTGTCCACCTCAAAAGGTTGTAGACTCAGCAGATACTCCTGTGTCGTGAAGACCCTTGATATGACGTGGACCTTCGGTGTGAATCACTGAATGTAACATCAATTTATTAAGGTGAGCCGTTACTAGTAGTTACTTATTTTCATAACAATTTGTTATGATCTTCCATGCAGCATTATAGCTGTGGCTTGTGAATCAATTCCGTAAATACACAGGTAACGAAATTGAAGACAATCTAAATAATAGCCGTTAAATTTGGCAAAGTAAATCTTGATATGTTTAGGTTAGAACTTCCTGCGGTCGAGCGTATAGTCGCCTGAGCAAACAATTCGTCCCTCTTGGTGGATAAGTCGATTACGTACTTGTTGGATTCTCCAATTCTACGTATCCATCATATCTCAATGCGATGGTATTACCTTCTGATTCTTCTATCTGATAGTGAAGATCTGCCAAAAAAGCCGATTATATCAACTAAGCTAGTCTGTAGACGTTGATGAGTGCAGGCAATGATTTTTGATTTCTTATGAATCTCCGATTAAAACTCAGTCGTTGTTTGAGAGGTGATTCAGGTGCGTGCTGTGGGTTCTCCGATTTAAGTGCTACCAGTGACCGCCAATTAAACTCAACCTCTGCTTCAGGTTTTTTTTCTATAGCTTCAGGTTCTACATACTGCATATTTCCAAGGACATGCTTGACTTCCTTATAGAGTAGTTCTACCTTCTTTTGAGTACCCACTGCCATGTAGGGAGTGTCATGTTTAATCACGTCCCTTTTATTGAATTTATGATTGCCAAATGCCCCTTACCTCTGATAGTGGGAAAAATGAGCATTCACTCCTGGTCACTAGCAAAGAAAACAATTCTTTTATTGTTGTGTGGACTAGATCAGGGTTCTTGTGTCATGATTGGAGGCGGTATTGCTAGTGGAACACTAGAACACCAACACGAAGAAGATTATAAATGGCTAAGCCCTCGTTTACAGACTCTCGTGAAGAAATAGAGTGACAAGCATGATGAATTAATTGCTTACTCTAGATCTTACTCTAGATAAATAATAAAATGCACAAAAAGCAAAATTGCTTATTCTACATAAATGACAGAATGCACAACTGTGGGAATTAATTAGGAATTAACAGAGGAATTAATATCAAATATTGAAATAACAAAAACAGTCTGCTTAGCAGTTTATTATTGATTCATTTTAAACTACAGTGCGATTGATCAGCGAATATTTATGTGTTCTTAAAACTAAACAGAGATCACTGGTTTTGACATCAGGTACATACAATTTGATAGATACTCTAACGAAATTTATTGTTTGGTATCAGTGGCGTGCGGTCCATACAAGCCGATTCCTTTCGGCTTCCCTTTTCAAATTTCAAATATATTTTATTTACCTTCACCTGTAAAATTTGTTCATCAAACCTTAGGTATTCTTTCTCCTCAATTCATACATGCTCGATACCAAAATATTTATTAGAAAAATTCGGCAAAGGCACTTATAGCCAAGACAGACATGTATGACCTCTGCCAACGAGATCCGACCAATTCATCGACGATAAACAAGCCTGCAATGAATTATTTGAAAAGCCGATAACTTTTCGGCTTACGCATTCATTTTTCCACAGTGCGAATATTTAGTATATCCCTTACAGTTTTTTTTGTCTAACATCCACTCGCTTATGAGGGAAATAACCCGGGATTTCTGGGCTTTTTTGGATAAACATCTGATGGGTAGAGAGTTTTTAAGTGCGAACAATTGTTTGAAGAAGGCGTTTTTGGTGATTGGAAGTGCAAGTGGTTGAGTTGAAGGAAACATGTTTTCGTTCGAGGGAGGTTTTTTTATGGTACACAGGCAACAAAATAAGCCAAAGAAAATCGGGTTATTGGGTGATGTGCAGGATCGAACCGCGTTTGAAGTTTTTGCTAAACTTGTTGCGTATAATTTCTTTTAATATGAAATGACAATTACAGTTCATTTCCAATCACTTGTCAATTTTTAAGGTGCGTAGAGAAAAGAATGAAATATTTGTTTTCCTCTTAATTCTTGTGAATTCCCGTAAACGCACCATGAAAAATACACGAGTCCCAGAGGTGAATGCCGATACTTATTTATTTATTTACATACTTAACGGACTCTCGACTCGTGAAGAGTTCCTGCCTGAGGCACGGTAGCCTTCCATTCCTTTCGATCTTGGGCACGCTGCTTTCGGCTGTTCAGACCAAGCGCTCTGACATCCGCGAAAGCTTGGTCTTTAAAACGGAGGTTCGGTCTTCGATCGAAGATCCTCTTTGCTGGTGCAGTATTGTCCATTCGTTCGATCGTACAGCTCATAGAGTTAGCGGTTATATCTTCTCCACCATTCGCCCTCCTCGCATACGTGACCGAAAATTCAACGAAGAATTTTTCTTTCGAAAGTGCCCAAAATGTGTTCTGCTTTCCAGTTTATCGTCCAGCACTTGGCTTTATATGGCAGAACTGGCAGAACTGCCCTGCGCACCATCTGTTCCAGCACTATATTGAAGAAGTCACACGACAGCGCATCTCCTTGTCAAAATCAGAGAGATAGTTCAGAGAAGCTGTTCCCGAATTGCACATTGCACCGCGTGTTTTCCAGCATAACGTGGCACAGCTGGTTCAGTTTTGCCGGGATTCCGAATTCGGCCATCGCCTTATAGAGGTCAAGAAAACGAATGCTGTCGTATGCGGCTTTTAAGTCAATGAAGAGATGGTGATTGAAATTCGTTGGTCTTTTCAGGATTTGCTTCAGCGCGAAGATTTGGTCGATCGTTCATCTGCCGGGCCGGAAGCCACACTGGTACGTGCCGATTAGTGTGTTGCAGAAGGGTTTCAGACGTTCACACAGTATATTGGATATGAACTTATACGCGACACATAGCAGGGATATGCCTCGGTAGTTCTTGAAAGTCATAAAATCGCCTTTATTGAAGATGGGGCATATAGACCTGAGCATCATCGGACATGGCTTCATCCACCCATATAGACCATCAGAGGCAGTGGCTTTGTTGTTCTTCAGCTTTTGATAGCTGAGCCAACTTCTTCAAAACTGGGAGGGGGGATGGCGTCTTCATTGATTGGACGTGGGTTCTCTTCTTGCCCTATCACTCTCTCTATTTGATGCCCATTAAGTAGCAGCTGGAAATGCTCCTTAATAAATCTACTATTCCCTGTGCTAGGTCGGTGACTAGGTTTCCTTCACTATTTCGAAGAGCCTGCATTCCGGCCTTAAAGCTTAAAGTTGTTAGTGTCGCGAGTCTTCGATACCCTTGAGCTGGGAGATTGCGTGGGCCTTCTTCTGGCTAGATACTCTTAACTTGCTGCTCTTGTTTTCCGCTGCAGCATTTGTAGGTGTGCATTTTCTGTCACCTTTTCCGACGTACGCATTTATCATCTAGCAAGGGTCCTCTTATGTGGTGGTTGGTAACCTGTGGTGGTCTCGGCTACCACTTTGATGGTGTCGCGGTACTGGTTCCACTGATTGTTGGCATTTGTAGAAGTTGAATGCACAGCGGAGAGTCTCTCATTCAAGCGCTCTATGCAGATTCTGGCTGCTAAGGCCTCCAGTCATGCTAAGGCCTCCAACGTTTTATTTATATTTCTGGACATTTCGCTGCTTCTTCTCGTTGGATAGTCGAGCTCTGAATTTGACTGCAACAAGATAATGGTCAGAGTCGACATTTGTGCAGTCTTTTGTGTGTGCTGTAATAAATGTCGCAATTTTATCGTTTTTGTATACCTGATCCTATTCATCGTATCTCCTGGATTGCGATAATATCTGCCTTGTACAGCGTGAGGACAGATTCAAGTTTTTGAGCAGCAGCAGGGGTGTACAATGTGCGTACGTTCCAGGTGCATACTCTCAGTTCGTAGTCCGTAAACTTTCCGGGTCGTGATTTTATATAAGGGGGTCGGTTTAACGAGGCGCGTGTATCTCTCGTAACTACTGAATGCCGATAGTGTGGGGTATTCGCCTATGTGCACGCTTAAGAATACTCTTCGGCACATTATTTGTATGCACCAATTTGTTCTTAATTTTCGGGTATATTGCCGTTTTCTTTAGCATTAGGATCCAATTATGGCAGTTAATAAAACGTTCTGTGGCAAAAGTTCAATACGAGTAAAGGATGTTTTTTTTATAGGGGCTGAGCTTAAAATTAAAGTAAAATATAAAAAACAGATGATTTATTACAATAAATGAAAGTGGCGTAAAAAGAAGTACTCTCTGACCGTACTTTTATCCATTGAATTACCCCTTCTTATAGAAATTTAAAATAACTCAAATTTTTGCTGAAATCTTAAAAAGGTAAAATGAGTTTAAAGTCCAAATAGGTAGTAATTTTAATTGCTAAATCTTTGAATATTTAACAGCACTGCGATTTCTCTATAATTCCATAGATCCCTTTACTTTACTTTGCCCAGAACGGCTTCTTTCGAACGACTTGTTTTATGCAATAAGCTTATTGTCCACTTAAAGTCCAATGACAATAATAAAGGCGGGTTAGAATCCACATATCTTAATTTTGGGTTTCGAAAAAACACAGCAGTAAGTTTTAAATAAAAAAAAATCTTAACATTTTGTCCGGCTTCCCTCTCTTAAAATTTCACCGCACCACTACTAGGTAATCGTTTTCAGTGCTTAGAAGAATTTACATAGTTATTTACATACATAGCGTAGTCAACATGCTCTCATCCCAGATAAGTTCTTGATTCTGGATTCCCAAAGGACACAGTTGACGAAAAGATTGCAACTAGAATTCTTTGGCTACCCGAAACTACGGGAAGCCAGGTTCCCAGCCATTCGGACCACTTCCAATTGAGAGGTTAACGTTTTCAAGGCCTTTCGACAACGTCGGAATCGACTTCGATGGTCCCCTTTATTGTTTCGATAACCGAAATGACCAAACGTATTTGATGGTTTTTATGTGCGCTGCCATTCATTTCGTGGTTTGAAATAAGTAGCACTGGCATTTGACACCTGACACGTGAGAAGTCTCCTGGCCGCGTAATTTCACGTTTTGGCGACGTCAATTATTTTATATTCAAGTTAATTATATTATTCAAGTTATGGCCGAGATACGGTCCGGAATGTGTGAAAAAGTGATTAACAATTACCACAAAAGAATCGCATGCTGCGAATCTTCCCGAAGCGGCCATTTGAATAATATTGTTTTTTATTTCATGGCATAGCCCAATCTTTATAATTAATAAACATTTTCATCAAAAATGTATCGCTGTGTGTGTTTTATTTAGCTTTACTTTCGAAACCGAGCCTATAGTTGCGCAAAGTGGTATCTGATTCGCATGACATGCTATATGTTCGGAAGCAGCAAATGAAGTACACCAGGATAGTGTGAATGACTACTGAATATCTTATCTACTACTACGATCGTTTCCCAATAACAAATGCAATTCTTCTTTATAATTCAAAATACAAACGACTTCGTTCTCGTCTCAAATGCCGATAAGACTAGGATTAACTGGAGGTTGACCATCAGACCGTTTGAGGTACATTATTTAGACGGAACACGAGCCTGACAATCAGTCCAATTATTGTACCCACTGGAGATTACTTTTCGTCGCCGGTGAGAGGATGTTGAAAATCATACGAATACATAATTATAATCTCTTAGTATTAATTCTCTTCCTTTCTTTTTGTTACATATATACATATATGTTTTTAATTTTTGAGTAACCTATTTTTTTTGAGATATTCTGAATTCATCGTTCGTAGAAAAAAGTAATTTATAAAAATTTATATTTTAACCTTGTCCTTGTCTTTCTAATTTAACGTTCCGTCAGTCTTTTTAATATCTTTTTTCACAATTTTTTGGTCAGGATAAATATTTATGGTTTGTACGCAGCTTGAACAATAAATTTCATAGTTAATTTTGGTGTGAGTAAAATCAAATGGTGTGATTAGGGAAGAGCCTGTGGTTAATCACACACACATTCCGGAACGATAAGTTCTCGCACTTTTGTCTAAGTGCCTGGCTACATTGTCATTGTAATGAAGGTCATGTCGGCTGAGATGGGTAGATTTTTTTTTGTAGGTTAAAAAGAGATGGCCTGAGCACAAAGCAAATGCGCCGTGAATCCATTTCAGAAGGTAAATCACGGCGGAAGAATCAATATTCTTTTCTCAAAACGTTTCAATTTAGACATATGTATTTCTTAATTTTTTTCCAACCGTGTCGCACAGTGTTTCGTCTAGTGCATGGTAAGTGGACAAAATTCATTGTCGTGAATCTAGATAATGTTGATTGGAGGTCGTTTACAACACCAAGTGGACCCACATAACAGTACATTTTTTGGCAAAACTCTGCTTTTGAGAGTAAAAATAAATTCAAAGTTGAGCATTGAAGGAAGTGAATTTTCATACATTTATCAGTTTCAATTGCGTGACCTCATGTATTACATCTCTTTTGTTTGTAAGCAGTGATATATGTATGTATTTTATTTTAGTGATGAATTCAATACTTGAGGGTATGTACTATTTTGTGCAATTTTAATTAGAAAGAAAATGTTGTTCGAATTTTTATAAAAAAATTCGTAAATTAAGCCCACAAAATACTATTCGATTTGACGAACTGTATACTTCGGCAGAGTTTTAACTTAATGTATCCCGATGTATCCGGGCTATATTTAGTATATGTGGTAGCTATATTAGTAAAGTTAATTTTATTACCTCCCGTAGCCTGCACAACTCGGTATACTTGTACCTACTTATATGTGTAAGGACATACCTATAGGGCAAGTATTGCTTTCGTGAAAAAAATCGAACTCGAGATTTTAATCGAACTTGACATTAATATGATGGAGAAGTCCAAAAAAGTGGGTCCGGCAATTCCGTCTGTCTGTCTGTCTATATGAGCGACTGCAGCCTAAACGGCTGGATGGATTTGCTTCGCATCTGTGGTCTGTGGGTTTACATCTCGAGGCGAAATCGGAATTTTCATTCTAACCTCAGAAAAGGGAAAGGTTACCGATATCGGTTAAAATAGATTTTCTCGAAAACGGCTCTAACGATTTTGATAAATTTTGTTACATGGGTTAGTTCGGGTATATGCTATGAGGTGGCACACCAAGTGGAATAACGGTAATATTGAAAATCAGCTGTTTCTAGTGATAATTATATTGTTGATGACTCAACAGAACATGATGATGATTACAGTACTTAATTAGATTTTATATAGTTTAAGGTTGTTTAAGTTTAAACTAATGTATTATTTAATTTTTTATTTTGTACACATATTTAGAATGCAATTTAATTTTTATGTATATGTGGAATAAAAAATGTATTATTTTATTGAACTATAAATTTTTAGCTTTAACAGCTGTTTTCCGTTAATTATCAAAAAAAAAACAACAAACATCAATTAAATTATGTACAAATCATTTATTATAGTAAGTAATGACCATCATGAGAGATAAACATTAAAAAACAATTTTGTCCAATTAGCATGTTCTAGATGCAACACTGTGCATCGGAGGGTACACCTCGTACGGAAGACTCAAAAATGTACTTCTCTGTGGGGGTAGACGTGTTCCGTTTTCAAAATGTTTCCCTCCATTCGTCGGAGACTCATCATGCGGAAGACACAAGAAATAGTGAGAAGGAGTTTGAAGTGGTGCACAAGCTGGTTTTATTGTTGTTGTTGGACATCTAATGTTAATGAAATGTGTGATTTCTTTTAATGCGCAAAGCAAAGAATTCAATTGAATGTATGAATACTGTGTTGAGGATGTATGCATTATTCTGTATTAATGCACCATGCAATGCAACCATTATTAATTAATGGTTTTATGATTGAATGTAACAAATCACAGTACATCATAATTTCTTAATAAAGCCCTCCGAAAGAAGTCAAGGAAAATAAAGGACATCAACATTGCATAAAGAGTTAGCAATCACCTAATTACTTTGCGAAAACCATACCAAACGTACTCCTTCAACGATATCTTAAGAATTAAATTGGAAATTGGAAGAAAAATTATTCCGTGTCTACCTACCACTTCAACGATCGCTTATGTTTTGAATTTGTGCGTTCCCTGTCTGTCAACATGGCTTTCATGCCCATGAAGCATATTTTCGTGTGTAGCCACAGCGTTCGTGGGAATGAACGTCATTCCCATGAGAATGTAGCCAGGCAGTATGTATTCCCCTTTTTTTTCTCATCGTCTTCGTATCCGTGCTCCCATGCTCATGGTAAACTATACAAAAATAACGAGTATTTTGTAAAGAATACTCGAGATTGAAGTAACGTATACATATGGAGACTTTTACAGGCCTAGCCACAAATAACTATCATTGGGATAACTATGATGGGTTAAGTTGGTTTAGATGCAAAAAACATCTTAGGGATAGTTCTGGGCTGTAGGGAAATCATAAATTACTAGCAATCAGCTTTGTACTTTGGTTTTCAACTTCATTTTATTAATCGTGGGCGCAGCTTATTTGTACATTACCTCAACTCTGCTTATTGTCTACGTTAGCAATTAACTCTACGTATTGCCTACGTTAACAATTCTTTAACCTAATTATAATATTGACACATTTGATGTTGACGACTGGCGGTTATTGTTCTATACCCTGCGTTAGCACTTCTTGTGTTTCCTGTTGCCTTTGACGCTTGCGGATGGTCCTATACCACCATAGTCATAGTGACCAGTCCAACGGACAGCACCATCCAGACCGTCGTAGATATAGCGTGTATATGTATCGGCTTCCATCTATCGAATTTTTCTTCGATAGTTGATGCTTCTTTTGCCAAATTTAACAAACGAATCTGTTGGTTGAAGCACTTGGGAGGTGTTAAGTTTGGGAGTTTGGATTGGCGGCGTTGCAGTTAATGTTGCGTTTGTTGGACTCGCCGACGACTTAAACTATGTCGGGAATGTCCTTGTAGCTTTCTCATGTTCTCCTGCAATTGCTATGTACATATTTCGTTTTAATAACGCATTAGTAGGCAAACACATGTGCTAAGTGCACGACCATGCAACAATGCAAGACGTCTCTATTTCTAATTTTGATGCAATACAATGTAGTAGATCAGCGAAATAGTATAATTTAGTACAAATTTCGTGATTTGATTTTGCAAAATGTCACCTATACGAAAGTTTATTGTTTGAAACCTACTCTAAAATGTACAAAAAGATGGAAGAAAAATTAAATGAGCACATAAGAACGGATAATAAAATGGTTACTCTCCTTTCAATGTCCGTTGCGAAATAATTTGTTTTGGAAATTGAATTGCCCAAAATGACAATGAAGGCACACAATGCGATGAAATGTCAATATTTCATTGCACGTGTGTTTCACAGGCGTAGCTGAAAGCATTAACTGCACGTGTGTTTCAGGTATTAGACTGTAATTTGAATAATTTCAGAATCTACAAGACTAATTTTTGTTATCCGTTCATTGTATATTCCGTGGGCTACCGTGCGATACACTGTACCGTGCCTACAATGTAACAATTAATTCATTAAATGTAGCTATTTCCAAATGATTTCATGTACGGTAATCGTTTTACTAGAACAGTTGGTTTCATTGAACCTCTGGTAAATTTCTGAGATCACACTTGGGTGATTAGTAGTGAACTCCTATAGATAATCGTGTAGATGGGATTCTCTATATTTTTTGGCGCTGGTTCAATGATGGTTTTGCTTTTGGCACTCATGTTGTTTTGACTTGACCTTAGGTGCAAACAATCGCATTTAACGTCAATTTCTTCCAAATAAATCTTCACTTGCTGATACGCGCTGAGATATCGTATCTGTATGCCATGTTGATCAGCCGATAAAATCCATCCTGCTGCGAATTGGTTAATTTTCTCGATTGATTCGTTTAGTTGAATGTTGAAATTTCTTAGTTGGGTTTGAATTATAGTTTTTATGTCGTTAAGTGTCTTTGTTCCCTTGAGCATAAGTTATCCCTGATGTGCCACTCTATAACGGTTTGCTGGTTGGTTGATAAATACTCAATATCATGATATATATACATAGTTCGTCGTTAATCTAAATACTGACGTTAGAAATGTTCTCCAAATACCTCTTCGTGATTGTGTTCGCAAGAATGCAGTGAGTCCATGCGACGCATAATGGCTGTGATTATTGTTTAAAGGTGGTGGTTCAGTACCTCGCATCTAATTTCTCATTGTGGTTATTACTTACTGATGATCTTAGATAGTTGTATTCCTAGTAGTATTCCTTTATTCAAGAGGCCATGTTCCAATTTCTCCATGTAAAGTCCTCATCGCAGAAATACTTATGGTACCACTCTGTCTTATCGTTATTTTTACAAATAGTGCTCCAGCGAAGTAGCCAGTTCCAGTGAAACGCTCTACCAACCACTATTTTCTCCTCTCCTTTAAACCCAACATCACTTGGTATCTCCTATCTTCCCTCCCTAATATAATATTTGGGTTAGTTTATGGTATAAGATGGATACACGGTTTGCGCGACTCAAATAACCGTAATATTAAAAATTAACTGTTTCTTGGATATTTTTTCAGCGATTAAGCTTAAGATTAATAATTGATGGCTGTAAGACAAATCCAAAGTATTGCTTCAATAATTCCTTCAAATATGAAGAATGCCACTCCCACTTTATTAGAACAAGAGTTCAGCATTAAAGTGCAAGTACGTACGATCCAGTCGTTCACTTTATTTAACATACAAATAGAATTTGAAAACTAACACATTCTTATTATGTGCATAATTTATTCATATACTTTAAATGATATACAGCAGTATGAAATGATTTTTGGTGCAAACTACTTGGAATGAATAGAAGGATATACAGAATTTAAGAATCCTGGAGAAAATAAAGTCGAATATCTTTAAAACTATAACTTACTTATTTGCTTAGGTGGCGATATACTGGGTGGACCTAAGCCTCAAGCAAGAATCCTTTCCAGTCTTTGGATAACTCCCAAAAGAAACAGCGATTGGCAAGAGTTATTCTTCTTTTTATTTAAGCTGAAAACCCACTTCAATCAAAGTTGTTCTCTTCAATGAGTTCAAGGTTATCACTGAGAGCAGTTTCGTAATCTTTTGACAATTTATCCCGCTCTTCATTTCGTCAGGGTACAAATAACGTCAAATGCTCCTCGAAGAACTTGTTGGTGTCTTTGTCTGGACAAAACCTTCTGTACTGAATAATATGCGAATAATACGCTTTGCAATACATCTGCCACGGTCTATTAAACGAAGTAACTAATTGGGATTGATAGTACAATCCTCTTGAACTACTTCCCTTTCTTCATCTTCATTTCCGGGTCGCGTTGATATTGTCTTCGAAAATGTACACATTGTTGCAATGCCTGCAAGGAATAAACTTTCAAGAGCTTCAGGACATGTACTTAATGGTCAATTAAGTTCGGAAGGAAACTATCTTTTTAGAAACATGTGAAAGTTCTTGCAGTTCTCTTCTAGACTTAACCATTCGAACACGATCTGCAGTTATTCAAGTATTTATGTAAACATCCGCGTTGCTACTTTTCGACTTGTATGCCGCTTCTTGGGCAGATACTTAGACCAGGAAATGACCCTATTGCCCAATGTTGCAACTTTTCTTTTTCGTTAATCTTCCCTCTGGTTATTTCATCCATTACTTTCCTCAAGAGTATATGCATTTATGATGAACTGAATGTCCATACTGAACCTATACATTTCCAGGATAGTCTGGTTGTTATATTTCAGCATTCTGACCGCAAACTTCCTCTTAAGAAAGTGAGATGGTTTCTTTAAATTACTTACCAGAACGTATTGCTGTTTCAACAGTTGTAATTGTGCTAAGAAGTAAAAGAAACTTACATCTTCTGTTGATGGAGAATTAAGGAACAATTCAATGGTGTCCAAATTTGTTTTCTTACACGAGGAACAATATTTCTTTGCTCGGTGTCGCTGAGTGGCTTCAAAATAACTATTTCCTCCATTGAAAAATACGGCATTCCATACTTGCAAAATGTATTTTCTCGGACCTTTCTTCTGCATGACCTGGCGTGTTCATGACGCTGGTTATATAATAAAATCATTCAGCTCCCGATTTTTTGTAATTTATGACCGAACTCCATTGCCTAGGCTTCTTCACCAGAACTATCCAATTTATCCACGACCTTTAAAAGGATCACCAAAAGTTTATGTCATTTGGTTTCTGCAACTGAAAGTGTAAAGAAACAGGTGAGCTAGTAAATCTTGCAACTGGTTCCTCTATTACATTGCCAGGAGTTCCTCCACGGTTACTTGATCAGCTGCATTATCTACAAATGGAACCTCTTCAACGTTTTGTACCTCCGACATCGAATCTCTATATATAGAGAGAAGTAGTTAGTAAGTAATTTATTGCATTTAAGACTTTAGCCGGCCGAATGGTTTCACTCATAAGGCTATGAGAATTCGTTAGTTAGTCTTCGAATGACATAGTATTATTTACTGTTCAGTGGTATGTTTACCACTGCACCCTTCAGCTCACATTGTCTATCACATCCCAAAGATCGTATCTGCATGAATGGTATGCAAGGAAATACGTGACATTGTTCTAGGCTTGTGAGGCATTTCAGGCATTTTAGTATTGGAGGAAATTCAAGGCCAACCAATTCAATATGTGCAAAATATATATGTATGTATGTGTTGAAAATAAAAGAGAAATGTCATTCATTAAGCAACCGAAAATCCACACCAAACAGTGACTTTTTCGGGATGCATAGGACGCTCTTGGATCTTATGTGAATTGGTATCGTCCCCAATTCGACAAGTTTGTTTGTTGACGTACCCATTTATCCAGCAATGGGCCTCATCGCTGAAGATGATTTTTCGATGAAAATTAGGTTCAGTTTCCAACTGCTCCAGAGCCCATTCTGCGAACACACGTCGTTGTCTATGGTCGTTTACCTTCATCGACTGGGTAAGTTGACTTTTGTAATTTAGGTGCAGGCCCAAATCACGACGCAAAATTCACCAAGTTTTGGTCTGCGAAAGGGCGAGTTCTTGTGAGCGACGCGAAATGGTCTGGGCGAAGCGCGGAACGTTGACGGAACATAACACCAATTTTGATATAATAATTTCATTATTTACACTTGTTGTTGAACGCTATATCCGTCCATGGTGATTTGTCAAAATAGACTGAATAAATGACACCCAATTTGACAGATGTAGCTTCAACAATATGGCCGCTATCAACTGTCAAAATTCGGAAGTCCCTATTGGAAGCCACTTTAATAGGGTCAATGGGATGAAGACGAGTTCTAACGTTATATAGACGGAGTTCTTCCTGATTTTGTTATTTTTGTTAACGTGCCTCCCTTCTTCTAATAGAATGTACACCTTTAGCAAATCGGAATTCTACATTTGCTCGTAACAACGAGTGAGAGCTCGTATTCCTTTCTTGTTCATTTGTTTTATAATTTGTATTCACTCGTCTTAGTACATATTTTTGTGTGTACCGTCCTTGCTCATCTAATGTGTATTCGAGATTTTGGCGTATTGAATGATCTTATATTTTTCGGTCCTATTCGCTTGTTCTATGTTTGGTATCATGCCGTCTTGTTGAATGTTCTTGTGTGTTGCGATGTTGTTCATTCGTTTTGTACTCTGGATTCTGTCATTTAGTTGTATGTTCTTGTGTGTTGCGATTTTCTTCGTTTGTTCTGTATTCGTGATCCTGGCGTCTGGTGAAATGTTCTTGTGTGTTGCGATCTTGTTCATTCGTTCTGTACTCTAGATTCTGTCGATTTGTTATATGTTCTTGTGTATTGCGATCTTATTCACTCGTCCCATAGTCTGTATTTTGACGCCTTCAAATGTGATTCTGTGTATTTCGCTCCTGTTCAACTTGCTGATATTCGGTATTTTGACACAGTGAGCTGTGTTCATTTGTATTCCGTTCCTGTTCTACGACTCGGACAATTGAGTTTATTCTCATCGATGATCGGTGTATAGAATTCAGAGCTTGTTCTTCTGTGCGTAAGTCGGTATCAAGGCGCCTAGTGGTAGCAGTTGTAGCGTTTTAATAACGTTCTGAATGACGATGCCTGGAATCGAAACGAAAATTCCTTATTTTTTATACATATATAGAATATATTCCTCATTCTTTATAGGTATGTAGTTTTTGAGAGTTAGACACCTTTCTTAATTTAGGCATTTTCCGATATTAAATTATTTAAATAAATTTGTATTGTATATTAGCTATGTACTCAGATGGTTTCAATAATTCTTTGTGGTAAGATGTTCAGAAATTAATTTTATGTAGAAATATGCAGATAGCAGACTACACTTTATACAATTAAGAATAAAGTGTTCTTAGTTTTTATAAAAACACTAATTTTTCAATAATAAAATTAGGTATGAAAATGTGAAATACTCACAATTGATTTTTAAACGCACACAACTTTGCGCAACTTCGTACAAAGAAAATTGTATTGAATTAGAAACTTAGAAATTAAAATATAGACATATACATATAACAAAAGGTACAAATAAAAGGATCATTCAACTTTTCTCTATATACCTAAAAGAAGCAATCTGTCGCACAAAAGTAATTTGTATTAATAGGACAATAAAATTTGGTATGGTTTCTTTACATGTTAAAAAAACCTACTTCAACATAATTTGTTGTTAAGTTGTAAGAAAATATTGTGTCGCGGAATGTCTCGAACTTAAAATGTTAATGAAACTTGACATCAAAATTACGTTATGTATTACAAAAGTCGGTTATGTCTATCGGTATGTCACTTTGTCTCTAAGGGTGGGCCAAATACAAGTGTCCTTTTAAAAATGCAATGAAATGAGTACAATTAAATTTTTTCCATGTGTTATGGCTTTATTAGTAAGAGCAAACATTCCCATTAATTATAAAATACAACATCGTGCAAGTGGCTGTCTCGGCTGGCTTCGCAGTAGCGGATTCTTTCACCCCAATTTTCCAAGGCTTTGTTGATGATTTCGGGTTGTAGCTCACCGATTGCTTGGATAAGGTTCTCCACAAAAAAAAGCCGCAGGGGTCAAACCGGTGCTGCGAGGCGACGAATTGACATCGCCAAGACAGCTGTTAACACGATTTGATAATTTGGTGCACAAAAGATCGATTGTGGCATGGTGCGCCATCCTGCATGAACCAGAGGTCGCCCAAATTCATGTCCTCAATTTCAGTAAAAAAAAAAGTCACTTAACATGGCTCTGTAACGTCCACCGTTAACCGAAACGTTGTTCTCAGCCTCTTTTTCGAAGAAAAATGGTACAATAATGCCACCACCCCACAATCCGCACAGTCACTCTCTGTGCATCGCTTCTCGATAATAACGCGCGGATTCCGAACTCCAAATATGGCAATTTTGTTTGTTTACGTAGTCGCCGAGATGAAAATGCGCCTCGTCAGAAAAGACGATTTTTCGCGTTGTCCAATTCAACCTGCTCTGAGACCCAAACGTCGAAGCGATAACGAAGCGGATGCGTGTTCAATTTGCGCCTTCAATTGCTGAGTCAACTGGACCTTGTAAGCGAATAATCCGAGATCAGGCTAGTGTGTGAAATGTTGAGCTGTAGAGATCGATGGCAAGTTGATGTTCGTGAATTGAGTCTCACACTCTCGGCTACAGAATTTTAACACGAAAGAAAAAAGTTCTCTGGCAATTTATGACTCTGACAATGGATGTGCAAATTACTCTTTAACAAATTTCCTACCAACCTTGTAAACTGACAATTTCCAAGCCAGTCGGCTGACAATTAAATATCAGGAATTGAGGCAAAATCTAGCAACCTAGTGAACGGACATTTCAGTGTTCCAAATTAAGTTCTCAGCATCATTTCCAGCAATAAGAATTTATTTTTGTTTATAATTGCGCTTGCCAATGAATACACTTAAAGTTGGATTTAAATATTTCAATGTCGTAATGATGAGGGAATTCAGTGCCTGAGAGATCTTTCCACATTCGTGTTGGCGGTTCATAAATGAAAACAGTACGGCCGAAGTTTGGTTTGATTGTAACCTCATATACATTCGAAGCATGACGCGTGATGCGGGTCAAATGTTTAAGGGGCGGATTGCAACTGCCGATTTCGCTGGTTATAAAAACAATGACAATGATTGGCGGAATTGGTTTCGCTTCAGAGACAGAAGACAGCATTGGGTCTTGGAAGTATTACATTCCACTCTATTGGTTAAACTCCGTTTGAGTATGCTGTTCATATCGGAATATAATGTGTTTGACATACGCTGCCGTTCCTCTTCTACGGCCGAAGAATAAGCGAACGAATATGAAAACTGAGGAACGGGGAGGAAGATTCGTGTTTTTTTTAGACGGCCTGGACAAATGCTGTTTTTCATCTTTCGGAAAGAACACCGAATAGTAGGATAGACAGAAAAACTTACGCAGAGGTTTTGGCAGCAAGGAAGAACACCTCTTCTCTTTCTTACTTGTTCAATATTCTTTTAGTTTTCGTCAGGTTTGTTAGGTTTTTTAGACCCAGAACTTACTTCTTTCAATCTGATAGCCTCTGGTCGAACCACGAGTTTGCTTAGGTTTAATTCTCTTTATTCTGTTAGGTAGAAAGGCATTCATGCCCAAGAGAATAGTTTTGGTAATCATATCAGCGGCGACATCCACGTCGCTATCGAGGAAGCATAGCGACCAGTTAAAACTCCTAAAGAAACTACTAAGGCCAGTTTGCTTTCTCGTAACGCCATACTTTTCTTTTAGAAGTTATTACTTGAATTGAGTGGTCAAAGTACGAGAATTTAGCTGATGCGATACTGCGGTCAAATCAGCCTAGAGGCGCTAAAACATCAATAGTGTAGTTATAAGGGTGCGATGAAACAAGTCCAGAGAGTTGGCGGAATGACTTTCAATGTCCGGTATGTGTGTAGGCTCATTTACAAGCTGATGATACAGGGTGTATATAAGTTAAAAATTTAATTTTGTTAATTTTATTGCATTTTTAAAAACAAACTTGTACATATTTGGCTATCCATCCGTATATTGAAATCGCAGCAATGCAAGACGTCTCTATTTCTTATTTTATATTTCTATTATTTTGATGCATTGCAATGTAGTAGAATAGCAAAATAGTACAATTTAATACAAATTTCGTGATTTGACATTGCAAATTGTAGCCTATACGACAGTTTATTGTTTGAAACCTACTTTCAAATCTACAAAAAGATTGAAGAAAAATTAATTGAGCACATAAAGTGAATATGATAATAAAATAGTTATTTTCTTTAATTTTTCGCGTCTTTCAATGTCCATTCCGAAATAATTTGTTTTGGAAACTAAATTATCCAATGTGACAATGACAGCACACAATGCGATGAAATGTCAATATTTCACTGCACATGTGTTTCAGGCTTTACCGTCTAGCCAATTTCCTGCACGTGGATGAAAATCCGTGTCAAATTCTGGTATTCATTTTCGCAAGTAATTTTTATTTTTTGTTTTAACATTTTGCTTAAACATAGAAATAAAAATTACTCTGAATTGGAAAGACTATTGGAATATGTAGTTCTGTTTTTTTAAAGAGCACTAAATCGAAAAATACTACTCGCGCGCGAATTATATGTATTTTGTTATTTTGATTTGCGTTTGTTATTGTTATTTATTTGGTGTTTGGTGATGATGTTGGTTGTTTGTTTTTTGGTTTTCTTTGTTTGTTTATTTTTATTTTTATTGGCTATGGGGCAGAATGGGCTGCGGACTCTATTTCGCGTATGAACCCGGTGGCAAACAACTCAATATTTGGAGTTGCTAGCGCATTTGTAACGCTGACAATGTAAGTTCACCTTACAATCGTCTCAAGAAAGCTTAATGCTTTTATCTCAATGTCGGGTTTTAAATGCTATCGAGTAGATAGAATAAACAGCAGAGGTGGAAGTGTCGCAATTTTGATTACGAGATTAATTCAACATGAGCTATTGCCTTGCGTGCAGGCTAGTTATGTGGAAAATATAGGGATTGAATTAACTTTAATAAACCACAGAAAAGTCAGGATATATTGTGTATATTTTCCTGGCAAAATTACGGGAGGCTAAACACCAGAAGATAAAAGGCTTGCATTCAAAAATGACTTAACAAAACTTTTTGGTGTGAACTGAACATATTTAATTGGCGGTGATCTCAATTGCAGACACAGTTATTGGGGTTGCACTAGTGCAAGCTCTTGTCCGATGTGTTGTCCGATCTTTCTGTTATGTTAGCAATGTCTATTATGTTTCCATCCAGTCCTTCTTATGTTCTTATGTTCAGCTAGTTCCCGCGGAAGTCCGTCTGTTATAGACTTATTTATTACAAATGTCCCTTATATCTCAGCCAATATCGCTAAATGAGCTTAGCTCTGACCATTATCCGGTTCGTTCGCCAATTCGTTGGTGGGCCTAGAAAGTGTGCAATATTTTCAAGAATTGACAAACAAATTGGGCAAGTTTTCGGACGAAAGTAAATAGAAGGCTTCGAACTATTCCTACTTACCTTGAAAACATTGAAAACAAACAGGATGTTGACACCATTGTCGAACAATTTTCAGATCAGGTGCTTAGTTCAGCTAATAATTTATATTCCAAAAGTTGCAAAGCGATTCTACTCTTTTAGAAAAAAAAAAAAAACTTGGCGCAACAGGTCGATGGGACCCAAGGCCTAGCTTCTCACAACTATTCGTGTTGTGCGTGTTATATTCTTTACACGAATGGAAGGGGCGTACTGTTTAATGCCGTGTCCGAAGGGCAATTTGTTATTTCAGAAGCTTTCTCGAGACAGTTGTACTCTCGGATGTTTGTCAGACGATCGCGAGAGGTGGGGCCGTGAAAAACTTTTTTAGGTGTTCCCCGACTGGGATTCGATCTCGAACCCCTTGCTCCATAGTCCAACGCACTAACCACTGAGCCATGGCGCCCACTACACTACTCTTTTAGAACTCCAGCTTATATCTTGGAATTGATTAGAATTAGAATCATGCACAGCTGAAATTGGAAAAGATGTCGTCAATCTGCTTCCCGAATTCAAGTAGCACGATTAAATAAATCTATTAATAAGAGCATACAAGTTCATTGAAATAAAGAGTGGTATAATAAACTATATATGTAAGTACTTTAGATAAATCTTCCAAAACCATTTGGAACATAGTCAAAATAGTCAAAAATAAAACCAAGCAAATACCTTACCTTAAAAGTAGTTCTAATACCTACTTCACAGATACTGAAAAGGTTAAGGCTCTAGCCCTTAACTTTTCTCAAAATCATGTTGTACCTCAGCTTAGGAGATGCAAATACAATAATTTATTTATTTATTTATTTATTTATTTATTTTTTTATTTATTTATTTTTTAATTTATTTTTTTATTTATTTATTTATTTATTTATTTATTTATTTATTTTTTATTATTTATTTATTTATTTATTTATTTATTTTTTTATTTATTTATTTTTTAATTTATTTTTTTATTTATTTATTTATTTATTTTTTTATTTATTTATTTATTTATTTTTTTATTTATTTAATTTTTAATTTATTTTTTATTATCTATCTATCTATCTATTGGACGGACATGGCTCATTAGTTTTCGCTAGTCATGACTATACATAATCATATCTTGATTATTTCTCTATATTACAAACTATATATTCGTGATTAGTATCAATACAAATTGAATAAGCAATGTATGCATGTACGCCCGTCTGTCTGTATGTACTAGTGTTTGGGCTTTAAATTTTGAGGCAATAGGACAAAATCGCATATTTCAGTTGTCTGCACACCATCAAAAATTCATTCTAGCCTTGTCCAAATTTTTCATCTAACTTCTGCAAGCGATAACGCTGTAAAAATCCACAATCGCACCGCATACTTTATAAGAGTTACCTTACAAGAGGAGGACAAGAAAAAATCAGACGATTTGTTCCAGAAGGGGTAACCATTTTCTATACATTTTATACTACATGTATTATCTAATTCGATCAAATTTATTGAGCCAATATTATTATTTCAATCTTAGGTTGATACTGCTGCAGTTCGTCCTCCAAAACGAAAACGCACGCTCCCACCACGTAGTGAACAAATAAGGAGTTTGCAAAGTGGGGAGGAATATGATGTACTTATTATTGGTGGAGGTGCAACTGGTGCAGGATGTGCACTAGACGCAGTGACAAGAGGTTTAAAAACTGCGCTTGTCGAATTGGATGACTTCGCGAGTGGTACATCATCGCGATCAACGAAGTTAATTCACGGAGGGGTTCGATACTTACAGAAGGCTATTTTAGGAGTAAGTATTTCATGATGACATTTATATATTAATGGATGTACTTTGTTAATGTTAGAAGATACATATGAAACTAGTATGCGAACAGGATACTTCAAAAGCAAGGATTGGTTATATTTTATTATGTATTATACACTCAAAATATTGCAACTTAAAGTGTTTTAATTTTGACACCAGACAAAAATCATTTTATATCAAAATCATATTTTTAATTCTAATTTGTATTTTCTGTTCTTACGACTCTAATGTCTCTAGTGTAATTTTTGTTCTAAGATAAGTCAGCAAAAATAAGTTCACCTGCTTGTGATTGCTGACTTAGCATCTGATTTCAACAATTGATATATACATATAATAGTATATATGTATCTGTAGTGTAAACAATATTTTAGTATTTACGGCAATGAATAAAATTCAGCGACCCAGTCGTCAATAAAAATTTGAGTGTCCTTCGAGCCTAAAACATACAGAACTCAGTGAAAGCGTTACCAAGGCTTGAAAATATTGGTATAAAACTCAGTGAAAGCATTAGCAGGGCTTCAAAACATTGGTATAAAATTCAATGAAAGCGTTACCAGGGCTTCAGAACATTGGTATAAAATTTAGTGAAAGCGTTATCAGGGCTTACGACACTAATAAATACAAAATTAATAAAAGTTGAACACCATTACACAGTCATCATGGAGGAGGCAGATATTTTCGTAATATTGCCAAGGCAAAAAGATTTAGCAGAAGAGCTGGAAAAACTTAGCATCAACTTTAACAAGGACAGCTCATCCAGAAACACACAAAAATACTAAGAGTAAAGATTGGACCGCATTGAAGAAATCTGTGTTCAACTTCAATATAATCATGACAAAATAAAAGCGTTTGTCAAACATGACACACCATACATGGAAAGAAATACATTTCTGAAGGTAAAGCAAATTTATGAGGACTTAAATCATAAATTGGAGAATCTAACTCCTGGAACGAGCAAAATGGCAGAGCTTGCCAACCAATCGGGTAGTACCGGAAGTAGCGAAAGGCATGCACAAAAACTAAGATTGCAAAGGCTCCAATTAAAAATAGAAGCTATAATAACCAACATGGAAGAATTCGAAGATACATTCATCAACTATTTCAAAGAGGTTTACGAATATTTAGCTGGAGCAACTTCGCAATTTGGCAGATTTGCATGAAGAATTGATGTCAAATGCATCAGAAGAAGACCTCAGAGAAACATACACAACTAGTGACGAGTATAAGGGTGTAAGACAGGACATTAATCGTTGCCTTCATCAAATGGCCTCAAGATTAGGCGAAACCAATCAATCCCAACGAACGTGTCCGACCGAATCCAGACTACCTCAACTGAAGATACCCACCATTCGAGGAGATTACCTTGAATGGCGATCATTCTATGACCTTTTTACTACTATTATACATGAAAAGGGTAGTCTTAGTACAACGGAAAAGATGGAACATTTGAAGACTCATCTGGAGGGTGAGCCCTTACAACTCATTCATCACCTGACAATTTCCAGTGATAACTACATCAGTGCATGGGAAACATTAAAGTCCAGGTACAATAATGAGAGAAAGATCGCGTCAATGCATCTCGATAAAATACTAAAGGCTGGGCGACATGGAAGTTCACCATCAGCGACTTCAATAAAAAACATACTGGGTGCCACTAAGGAAGGCCCAATAGTAGTACATTTGACAACGAAGGCACTTGATACTGAATCGAGAAATCAGTTTGAACAAGGGCTAAATGAGCCAAATAAAATGTCATCATTGCAAACTCTTTTGGAATTCTTGGAAAGAAGATACCAAGCCTTGGATGTGCTGGCACCCGCAAAACACAGGCAACAAAAGTATGTAGACAACACGAAACACACCATGTGCAACGTTCGCATAGTCTCCAAGACAATGCAGTGCACCTATTGTAAGGGTAATCACGTCATATACTCATGCCCAACATTCATGAACTGGACGCAAAAGAAAAGGTACCCGCAATCGAAAGAAGCTAAACTTTGCTTGAATTGTCTACGACATGGCAAACAAAGTCAATGTTTGAGCAAGAGAACTTGCAAACATTGCAACAAAAAACACAGTTCTATATGCAAGCAGTAGTGACCGACTTTGTCACAGTATCAAAATAAGAGCACTTATTACTTGCACCTATACCTATGGGGCAAGTATTATATTCGTGCAAAATTTGGAATGATGTATCGTGCTGCTTACCAAAATTGGCAACAATGGTACTTTACTTATAGCCAATTTGGCGAAAAGTCAATTTGCGAGAAAACGGCTTCAATGATTTAGTTCAAATTTCATATTTGGACTAGTACGAGGTAATGCAACACAATGGCGTACCACGCTTCGGTCTGAGTATGATATAACTTTACTTACGACCAAGGTGACTAAAAGCCGATTTGCTTGAAAGTGCCGTCAACGATTTTATTTAGATTTTGACATATGATTAAATATCTCAAATTCTATCAGGAACTGTATTACATTTTTGGCCAAAAGTCAGTATAACGGTATTTTTCGCGAAATCGAGCAGTTGGGGCCAATTTATTCGAAAACGGCTCCAACGATTTTTATTAAATTTTATATTAGAATAAGCCTTTTCAAACCCTTTGAGATGGCATACATCTTTTTTGACCAAAACTGTTTTGAAAGGTACTTTACTTATAGCCATCTTCATAAAAATATGCTTTTCTCGAAAACTTTTCTCGATCGTTACTGTCTTATTTTCATATCTAGGCTTCTTTTACAAAACTCTATAAGATGGCATACCACGTTTTTGGTTAAAACTGCCTAAAATTCCAGTTTCCTTACAACCAGCTTAACAAAAACATTATATTAATAGGCATACATGAATTTTATCCCTACTTCTTCCTACTGAACCAATTTTCAAAATTGCAAAAGCTTTTCCCCACAGATGCTCCTTATTTTATAGTCAAAGGCCAGATTGATAACAATGGTACAATAGCTTTTTAAAGATAAGTCAATACATGTGCATTTATGGAAGTACACGCACACTATAGTGAACCAAAAAATATGTATGTATTGTACTTGACTTCTTGCACCATCCCACCGCAGTGTTGCTGCCAAGGTTTGAGAAAAAAATTTCACCAGGAAGGAAAAACGTACCTAAAGTATCAAAATACGAATTCTGTATAATATTGCCATTGGCAGTGGAACTATGTCGCAGAATCAAAAAGTTAGAAATTGTTATAAAGATGCTCTTTTATCGTCTGTAGTCGAAAGTGAAACTATCAACATAGCCATTTTTAAGAAAACGAAGCATCAAATTTAAATTAATAATCACTTTTGATACGTATCTATTACTTGGCAGCACTCTAGAACACAGCTGTTGTCATGGAAACGTTTTTTTTTCCTTACGATACAGGTTTTGATTGGTGCGCACGTGCTACTGGATATGTCTGAAATTCATTTTCATTGGTTAAAAGACAGAGAGAGAGAAAGGGACTTACTTTGGGTTTTTTCATATTCACCGAAGTTAAAAGGCAATGAATTTATGAGTGAAATTGAAGGAAAAGTAACGACGATGCTTAATTTTCAAGAGCTTTATCAAATCCTACAGATGATATATGACGTTTTTGGCCAATCTGCTTAGAACGATGGTTTACTTACAGGGAACTTGCATATGCTTACCTACTTATGTATACATTCGTTTATTTATTTTTACCTCAAATACACACAAGAATTTGAGATATAAGTAGGTGCAAGTTTGTACGGCCCAGTCGTGCACTTTATTTTTTTTTTGTAGTAGTAGTAATATTTAGCTTTGAGCTATTTTTTTACAAAAGTTTTACAATTGTTCTTTATAACTAAATAACTAAATAATAACTTAATTATGATTTATTTTTATATAAGGAATTAACATTTTTTTTTATTGACCCAGGCTCTCAAGCTTCCCTCATAGCAGAATCGATTGACCAATTATTAAAGCTTAGAAGCCTAAAAGTGTATATTGCAGTGAGTGGAATAGGTGGCACTGACGCAGGAACTGCCCGACACAAGGTGGACGTATTAATAACACCACAGTTCTCATCCGATTTCCAGCTCCAAATAGAGCCCTTGTTGTACCAAGGTTAATAAGGCAACTACCATCTGCAGCAGCGAAAAATCTAAAATTTCGTCAGTTCAACGAACTCAAATTAGCCGATCCGACTTACAATTTTTCCGATTCAAATGACATGATAATAAGAGCAGACGTATATGGCGATATAATCCTTGATGGTTTGAGAAGGGACCCCGCAAATTCACAGGCCCAACGATCAAATTTAGGCTGGTCATATCAGGTCGAACTTCTACTAGAAGTCATTACGGAGTTACCATCACCGGGCTAGTAGCCCAAGCATCAATAACCCAGCAGCTCGAAAGATTTTGGAAGCTGGAGGAAGTCCTACAACCAAGGCACCAAGGGCCAAGTGATGAGGAATGCGAGGCAATCTTTGAAAACACGCACTATCGTGAAGAGGATGGACGATATATGGTCAAAATTCCATTTAAACAGGAACCTGATCAGGGTATGAAGTTAGGAGAATCCAAGAATAGAGCCATAGCCAGGCTATGCCAGCTCGAGAATAAATGAATAAATGTGATGAATGAGTTCCTACAGTTAGGACACATGATAGAAGTGTCCAAAACTGACAAACAGAATAACTGTTGCTACTATCTACCCCATCATGCAGTTCTTAAGCCCGATAGCACTACGACGATCAAGGAAAGGAGAGGCGGACAGGAGATCTAACAATCAACGAATTTGAATCACATTAGAGGCATTTCTAGCAGCTGTGAGGCGGTTTATTTTAAGAAGAGGATTGCCACTTCGCATATACAGCTATAATGGGACAACATTTGTGGGAGCCAATAACGAACTTTAAACGGTAAGAACTCGCACCATCAATCAAGCGGAAAGAGATGCTTTAACCAGACTAATTACCAATGGAATATAGTGGAATTTCATACCGCCTGCAACACCACACTTCGGTGGCCTCTGGGAAGCAGGCGTTAAATCCATAATATATCACTTTAAAAGGATAATTTCTGATACAAATTTAACGTTTGAGGAATTATCCACTCTTTTAATGCAGATGGAGGCATGTCGGAACTCATTACCTCTTGTAAAGGTATCCAATGACATAGATGATACTCCAATAATCACTTTGGGTCATTTCCTAATCAGATTTGCTCTTAATACCGTGCCTGAGCCCTGTTTAGATGACACAAGGAGTTGTGGATCCCGGTGGAGGTTGTTACAAAAAATTACCCAAGATTTGAGGAAAATTTGGTCAACCGAGTATAGATCGCATCGTCCACAAAGAGTGAAGTGGAAGAGCACTGAATCGAATGTCAACGTTGGCGATATTGTCTTGGTTAAGGAAGAGCGGTTACTCCCAACAAACCGGCTGATGGGCCGCATTATCAAAACACATCCTGGGATCATGTTCGATCATCTACTATAATAAAAAGTGCATCAAGAGACAAATTGCAAAACTATGCCCATTACCAATCAAAGGATAGTGCCAAACAAGGTTCCAGCAAAGATATACTTTGGACAAATTTCTGGCAAATCAAAAAATTTGTTCGAATACAAGGAGTCTAGAATTAAAGAAGCAGGCTTAAACGACGACATACGTCACCGAAAACTCACACAAGTCAAGAAGTAAGGAGAAAATTACTTGTACACTAACCCCATTAAGGTCCTTATTCTTCACATGTTTGGTTATGATGGTTCTGGGACAGGGTCTCACAATGGCGTTTGGCGAAGAAAATTATCTCGTAAAAATTACTCCGTTCAAAAACCGACCAGGGATTTACATTGAGAAGATTGGCAGTGTGAATTTAATAATCAGTGACTGGAAAATAATTGCCTTTTATGACATGACCAATCATTGGCCAGAATTTAAAGGATTCCGAGAACTTGTGAAAGAAATGAATGAGTTTTGTAATATGCAGTCTGACGTATTGACTCATAATTAGTTCATCAGTTCAATCATAAGCTAGCGATCATAACAAGCAATAACGACTTGCTGTTTAACCAAGGAACTGGAAAATCACTCGAGGTTAGAACAAAACAATCCCCTTTCGACTTTATTGGTACAGTAGCAAGCAAACTGTTCGGGGTATAAGACGAATCATATGCATAACACTATGAGCAACAAAATTCACCATCAAATGAAAATCACCTGCTCGAATCGATAAAATACCAGACATCGGTAGCGGAATCAACAAGTTATGTGTATAATACAGAAAATACTAAAACTATTACTGCATAACTGCAAGCGTTCCAAGACGACTAAGAGAAGCTTAAGAGCATTTCCGCCAATTCAAACAACCAGAAGGATGCAGTGCAGAAGCTTTTAGCATTATCATCATATGCGACCTTAGCAATGTTAAATTATTAACAAACACAAAATTCTCTACTTAACATTTTGACTGATTTACATCATGCTAAAATAAATCCTCTAGGGATAACACGCGGCCAACTTCGATCGCAGCTAACACTGATAAAAAACCACTTACCTCCACAACAATCTGTAGCACAAGGGAAAATGCATTCAAGTTTGTTAGGACTGTACAGACTCTCGACGGCTAGAGAAAGAATAACAGAACGGTGTGCCACATTCGACATAAGAGTACCTTTAATCAACACAGAGGACTTTGACCTATTCAAGATCATACCCGTTCCAACTCTACACAAAAATGAAAACGTGTTTATTTAGCCGTCTCTGGATTATCTTACGTTTAATCTATTACGAGAATCCTACTATGGAATGACAAGGAGTAGCTAAACAAGTGTACAAGAACTACCGAAGGATATTTGTGCCAGGAACAGCATCCGATGTTTAATCGTCGGTCTAATGTCAGTAGATGTGAATTGGATCTACTGAAGCACGCAACTGAGTTGTCATCCTATTGTAAGCTGCGCAGTATCAAACCGTCTCCTATATGGATTCAGCTAAGCAATGGTAACAGTTGAATCTACGTCTTGGACAGGATGTATACATTTAACGTGATTTATGGTAAACAGGTCAGGGAGCTTTCACTGCATGATAACGGGATATTGACACTACAACAAATCTGTATGCTTCAACAAGATTCGATGACCATCACCTCACCTAGCAGCAGTTCCAGCAGCATCAATGCAGCATTCATACCAGTTACAAACATTACAGAGGTGTTGTCTGAAAGCCCTAGGAATATATCCAAGCCACTTGTCATTCCACACATCATAGTCAAATCGGACCACGAAGACATCAAGGCTCTAAACAAATGGATTATAGACATACGAAATGAGGAGCATTTGCCTAATACGTCAGCAGTACATGCCCTACATCATGGGTTAACCGACAGACAAAAATCATATCATATCAAAATCATATTTATTCTAATTTTTATTTTCCGTTCTCACGACTCTAATGTCTCTAATGTAATTTTTGTTCCCAGCTAAGTCAGCAAAAATAAATTCACCTGCTTGTGATTGCTGACTTACATAGCATCTAATTTCAACAATTGTATTCTATGTATATATCTGTAGTGTAAACAACATTTTAGTATTTAAGGCAATGAATAAAATACAGCGACACAGTTGTCAATAAAAATTTGAGTATTTTAATTAGACTTCCCTTCACCAGTGGTAAGAAGTTTAACAATAAGTCTCTTTTCAACAAATTTGTTAATTTCCCTTTAAAGAATAAAATATGTATATTAAGTTAAGGCTGTTAAGCATGTCACAAAAAAAAATTAAACTATTTAGTTTTTTCTTAAATTATTAATATATCCAATTTCCAATAACAAAAGAACCTGAAAAGCTATCACGAAGTTGAGTATGCAATGCAGTTTTCGTAACTCAAGAAGAAAAGAGCAAATATATTCAGTTACTGTCTTAGGGTATCTGGTTCTTATGTCGTATAGTTCGGTCTAGTCTACTGCTCGATCGGAAAACCCCATGTTCAAATAGTTGTGGCCGCGGATAAACAAGCGAGCTGTTAACTTTGCCCTTGGTGGCCAAAGTGGTGTGATGTGGCTGGTTGATGTGGTCATGTGATGTGATGTGGCTGGTTGATGACCATATGTTCGGCCTACTGTATTTCACCCCTTGTAATGAATTCAACAGTTCTTAATGCATTTCTTCTTTCAGCCTGAAGGTTGGATATGTAGCAAATAACTCGAGCAGCACAGTGCTGAATCTGCAACTATGGAGAGGAACGTGGCACTTGGAACACGCGTGGTGGACAAGCGTGTTGGAAATTAATGATCAGCGCTTTAAGTTCCTCCGCCACATTATCTGCGGTATGATCTTCAACCGGGACCATTGAGCCACGAGTTTGATTAGTTGAATTCTAAAGATTTTTGCTACTTTAGCTTGATTGGGGTCCTGTGCTTGTCAAAAGATCTTACTGATAAATATTTAAATAATTAAGTAGTCACTCATAAATTCACCAGCATTTTTGTTCTATGACAACGAATGTTATAACCAACAAAACATATTCTTCTCTATAGCCATTATCCCAGTTAAGCCACAGAAACCTTTGGTATTGTTAACCCTCTTTTTCGATCCAGATCTGGTGGTAAATGTCCCAAATATTGGAACAAATCGCAGACAGCTTCTCACGAAATGTATATAATTGAAGCACATAGTGTGCTAAATTTTTTTTACGAGGAAATTAGGCAGGCATCAGAAATGTGAGTATTCGATGTTAGTTTCGGAAGGTGAAAGCTTTCGGACTGTCGACCTCTTCCGAACCGGTCGACTTCCTGTAACAATCGGCATTCGAGGATACAGGAAGTGAATTGTCACAGAAAAATATTGATTCAAATTTGAAACGATCTACACATAGTGCCCTTGGAAGAATTCGAATCTTGCCTCTTGGGGTACAACTCTTGAATTATTGATATTTGGTAGGCGCGTTATGTGTAATTTTAGCATCGGGCGTAGGTAGAGCACATGCGGTCGTTCTCGGCGACAGATTGTGGAAGACAATTAATGTCAAATCAGAGGCTATGGGCGCCGTTAGGGATGTCATGATTGTGGTTGTAAACGGTTGTGTTTCCAGTTTTTAACGAAGACGAAACATTAATTACTTTAATTCTTTATTTTAATAAACAGATCAACAAAAATGAGTGTATTGTCCAATAGTTGGTTTACAAAAAAAAAGTAAAGTGCACGACTGGGTCGTACATACTTGCACCGTAATGCTATAAGTGTAAAATTTTATCAGGATTGAAGTAAATCTTGCTCTTCCCAGTAAAGTATGCGTGGCATTCCGCATTTCGATGGAATAATAGTCATAACATTGTAGGAATTTACACTACGTTTTGTTTTTACAAAAATCCTTTCAAAAGTGGGCATGGTCAGATAAAATGTTTAAGTGAATTATAGAAAATTTTAAGGCCTATTATTTTGCATTTGTCGTATAACCTAGAAATATTAATTCTAAGCTCAATCGCCGAACAAATACCCGAGAAACAGCTGATTTTTAATATTACCGTTATTCGAATTTTCGTAAAAAACGTGGTAACCCATGCATCAAATTTTATCGAAATCATTAGAGCCGTTTTCGAGCAAATCCCTCAATTTTGAGGTTAGAATGAAAATTCCAATTTCGCCTCTAGGGATTATCCCACAGACCCTACATATGAAGTTTAAAGCAAATCCGGTGAGAATTTGAGTTAAACGTTTTTGTTGGTCGTGGGCCAGGCTTGTGTAAGTGGTTAGTTAGCAAATTGACTTTATTGATTGTGGAAAAAAGTTCAAGGAAGTTAATTGTAAATGTGTGTAGCACGCCAACTCTATCTAATTTCTGCAAATAGAAATTTGAATTATTAGTATCTAAGAAGATTCATTGTACTTACAATACCTTACGGCGCCCCAGTATCCAAGTTCATTTCCAAATTGTGAGCATCAATTTAAACCGAATTAATTGTTTTCCATTGGCTATAAGCCAATTATATACATAAGCATAAGCATGCAGTTTGCTGACTTTACTTAAAAAATCAAGTTTTCAGTTTCCATATGCAATGGAGAAGATAGTTTTGCTCTGAGATGTCTGGCGTTTTCTGATTTGCACACTTTTGATATTTGGCTTCTCTTGGCTTTGATATTTGGCTTCATGTGTGTCACTCTGCATCGAGGAACTTGCACTGGGCACGGAAGTGTTTTTGGTTTCATCTGAAAACATAACGCTTCCCCAAACGCTTTGGGAGTGATTCTGTAAAACTTGTAAGTTATAGGAGAAAACCAAATACAGCTGTTATAGCAAATAATATCAGATCGATCATCAAACACGGCAGAGATTGTGTAATGTGTATTGCACGAAGTTAAGTGAAATTTGAAATTTTCGATATATTTATACAAAAAACCATGACATTACTGGGTATGTGAATAATTTAAAATAAAATGTAGGAAGTTCCTCTGTTTATACCATATCGTAAGGGTATATTAAGTTTGGTATGTATACATAGTGTGGGCCATAGAAAAATAATCGATATGATCCTGTTCAGCATCGTTAGCGATAAACTATGTTCGTCCTTCCGTTCGTATGTCAGAAATTTTGGGTTTTAAATTTTGAGTAAAGAGAAACAGTACAAGTGTACAAATTTTTAAAGCCCGCCTTCTGCCACGCCCAATTTTTCATAACTTCACTACCTTACACGAAATCGAGAAAACTCATTTAGACCAAATATTTAGGTATTCAAATTCTCTGCACTACGTCAAATATTGTTTTTATTTACTTGTTAGGGGTAATGACAATGATATTTTGTGTATCGTTCGAAATATTGTAGTAATTCAATAAATAAATGGGACACGGTCATGCCACTTTATAACGGCTGTATTAGAAACATCAATAGAGTATCATACAATCCATTCCAGACGGATTGTACCTTTCGTACATGATTATACTCTATTCAAAATATTTTTAGAGTTTGATACATAGTTTGTAACATGGAGAAATCCTCTATATAGACCCTTTGAAGTAAATATATTCATGATCAGTATCAATAGCCAAAACGAAAGAGCTATCTTCGGCCGTATGTCACTCGTTTTTGGGACTTAAATTGTGAGCTAGGATGTTTTTTTTTTGTTTTGATTGGCTGGAGGGGGTGACATTCCCACGAACACTGTCTTGATTCCTCTTACGGTACCGTGGGTCAAGGCATTCCTTTGTAGGAGCAGGTTTTGACATCATGTCTTCTGCTCCTTATAATCTGTACCATATCTTGCATTATGGTTTCAATGAAGTTGTTGGACTCCTTGGGGCTATAGCATTTCCTATCTCTTGCTCTAAAACATTCTGTGCATTTTTTTGCACATCTCTTTTAAATATGACTTCCACCTTGCCCCAAGTCAATTTTTATTTTGATACGTAGCTTGACTATTTAATTATAAGCCGTGCGCAAACGTGCTTAGATAAAGTAATCGCCTAATAGGCGGAGCAGAACTCTGAACAGTGCCTGAACACACTTAGCGCGCTCTGTTCAGGGTGTGCTCCGAGCGCTCTAAATTATTTAAGAAACACAGCACATAACACATAGCACTAAAACAATGATAAATTAATGCTTTTTGACTTCTAGACACAGAAATAATAACAAGACATAATAATAATAATAAGACACAAATAAAATTCCAATTTCGTCTAATATTTAATAAACAACAAGACATTGATCGCGATTTCAATTGTTTTCGGTTTTGTTTTTTTAATTTTTTTTTCTCCAATTAAACTTCAAAATTATCGCGCTCTGTTTTTGCTCTGGATGCTCTATCAATTTATATCGAGCACATAGAGCGCGCTCTGAGCATACTCTAAGCGAAAAAAGAAACACGCATAGAGCGCTCTGAGTGGTCCGAACTGAAAAAGAAACACGAACATTTTTTTTTGTCAACTCAGGCTCTGCTCCGAACTAAAAGAGAAAAACGCCTATTACGTAGGTAGCATTACGATGGAAGAGTTTTTTTTCATATACAATGCATACATATGTAATTCTTGAAAGTTAAACCAAAAAATCGATGAAATATTTCAAAATATATATTTAGTATTAAATGTAGACAGCACAGAACTGGAAAAATATGAATTCGTAGAAATATTTCCAAACTTTCATTTAGGGTGAAAGTGGTAAAGTGGTAGGCGGCTAGATCGCTTTTAGGAAAACAATAGCATGAGAAGAAAAGAATAATAATGGGAAACGTAAATAAAGGGCTTAAAACAACAATTTTTTTTATTACAATGTACATACATATTTAACCCATAAGAATAAGGGGTTGGCGACTTAAGGTTTATTGACAATACCATGGATCCCGAGAAACTCATTTTCTCAGTTTTGGTTTTAATAAACCAACAGTTTTGGTTTTTATAAAGATGATGGAAGTAGAAAACCAAAATTTTAATTTTATCAAGGCAATGACCCAAGGCGTAAGAAGCTTACGATTAGGATATGGCTACTCTATAACTAGAGTAAAGTGCCAGCCCAGTGTGCGGACCTGTACCCTATTAATAATGTATGGGTACATTTAAAGAAGAACGTGACGAAAAGGAACCCCAAAAACCGAAACCAACTTCTTGAATATACAAGGTAGGGCAAAATTAATCATACAATTTTTTTTAATAACTTCTTTACTAGATAAATAAAAATGATTTTGAATGATGGAAATCTTAACTTCGACCATCGCAATTTTTCCTGTTAAGTGAAAAAATTGATATCCGCCAAGTGGCTACCGCCAGTGTTGATACACATTTGTGCCCGTTTTATCGCATTTTCCATGACTTTCCGCACGGTTTCCGGTGATAAGTGTTTGCATTCCCATCGAATATTCTCTTCAATGGATTCGATTCTCCGAGGCTTGTTAGTATAAACCCGCAACTTCAAGTAGCCCCAAAGAAAGAAGTCTGGGATGGTTATATTGGGCAATCTTGCTGGTCATGCCAAGTCGCCCAAACAGAAGATTACGCGACCAGGGAACGCTTTCTTTACAATATCCATTGCGGTTCGTGTTGTGTGTGCGGTTGCATCGTCTTCTTGAAACCACATGTTCACCTAGCCCTACTCATCCAATCCCGGCAGTAGTAAGTCGTTCATCATTGCCCTGTAGCGTTCGCCAGTAACAGTGACAGAATCTTATGATTCGCTGCTGAGATTGAGGTTGGCTTGTCACTGTTTGTACGGGAGCATGTATAAGTCTTTCACTTAAATTCGTTGTAGGGTCCGTCTGGTGATCCCGAATTGCGTGGCCCGTCGTCTGGTTGATGTTTCTTCGTTCTCAGCGACATTGGCAGTCACAGCCGCGGTATTCTCGGCCGAACGACCAGTCCGGTGACGGCCACGCTCTCCATGGTCTCCTGTGGTTGCAGTCTGTTCGAGTCGAGTAGCTAAGTTGAAGAAAAAACAAGGATCGAATATACATACATACAGATATGGACAATAAAATAGGGTCACCAGCATGCTTTGCGTAATATATTAAATAAAGTGCACGACTGGGCCGTATAAACTTGCACCTATACCTCAAATTCTTGTGTGTATTTGAGGTAAAAAGAAATAAACGAATATATATGTAAGTTGAATATAAGTAAAACATCGTTCTAAGCAGATTGGCCAAAAACGTTAGATATCATCTGTAGGATTTGATAAAGCTCTTGAAAATCAAGCAACGTCATTACTAAATATGTTATTTTCCTTCAGTTTCACTCATAAATTCATTGCCTTTGAACTCCGGTGAATATGCGGAAACCCAAAGTAAGTCCCCAAAAAAAGTAACAATAATTTTTTTTCTCTCTCTCTGTCTTTTAACCAATGAAAATGAAATTCGGACAAATCCAGTAGCACATGGGCACCAATCAAAACTGTATCGTAAGGAAAAAAAAACGTTCCCATTTTGAAAATCGGTTCAGTAGGAAGAAGGAGGGACAAAATTCATGTTTGCGTATTAATATGACATGAAAAGCGTTTTTTTGTTGAACTGGCTGCAAGGAAAGTAGAATTTTAGGCCGTTTTAACCAAAAACGAGTTTTGTAAAAGAAGCCTAGATATGAAAATAAAACAGTATCGATCGAGAAAAGTTTTCGCGAAATCGTATTTTTATGAAGTTGGCTTTAAGTAAAGTACCATTTAAAACAGTTTTTGTCAAAAACGTTGTATGCCATCTCATAGAGTTTAAAAAGGCTTGCTCTAATATAAAATTTAATAAAAATCGTTGGAGCTCGATTTCGCGAAGAATACCGTTATACTAACTTTTGGCCAAAAACGTGATACAGTTCCTGATAGGATTTGAGACGTTTAATCTTATGTACAAATTTTAATAAAATCGTTGAAGTATATCATTGGAGCCGTTTTCCCACAAATCGACTTTTTGTCAAATTGGCTATAAGTAAAGTACCATTGTTACCAATTTTGGTAAGCAACACGATACATCATTTGATTGCAATTAACTAGACTAATTGAATTATGAAGTTTAATCAAAATCGTTAGAGCCGTTTTCGAGAAAAACAGTTTTAACTGAAGTCGGCCTTAAGTAAACTACCCTTAATTTTGAGGTTAGAATGAAAATTCCGATTTCGCCTCTAGGGATTATCGCACAGACCCTATATATGAAGTTCGATCTAAATCCACCCACTCGTTTAGGCTGTAGCTTCGTGCACAGACAGACAGACGGCACGAAGCTACGGCATTGGCGGACCTACTTTTTTGGACTTCTCCATTAAGGTAATGTCAAGTTTGATTAAAATCTCGAGTTCCAAATTTTGCACGAATACAATACTTGCCCTATAGGTATAGGTGCAAGTAAAAATATGCAAAGTCATTGTAATTATATTATAGGTATATATTTTTTGTTTTAAGTTTAAATATCAAGCTAATATTAGGTAATAACAAAAACCGAATAACATCCTTGAGTAAACTTAAAATAATATAAACATAATACGAGAGCCTGAACACTCTGTTCAGAGTGTGCTCCGAACGCTCTGAATTATTGAAGAAACACGATTGAGCACATAACACGAAAACAATCAAAAATAAATCTTTTTTATACTTCTAAACACTGAAATAATATTTAGAATGAAATAAAATACGAATTTCTAATAATATTCAATAAACGACATTGAGCACGATTTCAATTATTTTCGTTTTTGTTTTTTTAATTTTTTTTTACTCCTATCAAACGTCAAAATTATCGTGCTCTATTTTTGCTCAGGATGCTCTATCAATTTATATCGAGCACATAGAGCGCGCTCTGAGCACACTTTTAGCGAAAAAAGAATCACGCATAGAGCGCTCTGAGTGGTCCGAACTGAAAAAGAAACAGGAACATTTTTTTGACAAATCAGGCTCTGTCCCGAACTAAAAAAGAAAAACGCCTTTTGTACTTAGTACTTTGTCGAATGGTCCTTTTGATCTAATACAGCCTTATATCTAGAGGGCGTTGAATTTACCAAAGCCCTACAACTACTTTTTGGTACAGCATACTAAGCCGACTGCACTTTTTGCCACAATTCCCTTCTTGGTCTTTGGTTTCATTGGTCCTATTTGTTCCTTAACAATCCCTCATAAATTCTGAATTGTATTTATGTACATATGTAAGTATATGTTGGCTTTAAGTGAAGCAAGGTTCTAAGAAGTTTGCCCAAAACGTGTAATGCCATAAAAATTAGGTTCATTGTTCAGGGTGTTCTCGGGAAAATTAGGTTTTTTTTTTTAAAATTGGCTAGAATTAATATACCGTTATAAGTAATTTTGGCCAAAGACATGGAAGGCCGCCTTAAAGCACTTTATGAATGCATTCTATATATGAAAATAAATCAATATCGATTGAGTCGTTTTCGAAAAAAATCATATTTTTAGTAAGTTGGCTATAGGTAAAGTACCGTTCTAAACGTTTTTGGCCAAAAACGTTTTATGTCAACTTGAAGTTATTTAAAATACTAATTTTAATATAAAATTTAAACAAAATCGTTGGAGCCGTTTTCAAATAAAGTGGCTTTAATCTCTCGATTCTGCAAAAAGTACCGTTATACGCACTTTTGGCCAAAAATTTAAAAATTATTTATCATTAGAGCCGTTTGCAAGCCAATAGGATTTTACCGTTATAACGTATTTTGGCCAAAACGTACTTGGTACGCAATCTTATTACACATCTTCAATCTAATCAAATTATTTGAATGAAATCGTTAAAGTTCGTCTTTAAGACGAAATCCGTCTCCCTGTTTAGACAGACAGACAGATAGACGGAATTGGCAGACCGACTTTTTTGCACTTCTTCATCATAGTAATGTCAAATTTGATTAAAATATCGAGTTCGAAATTTTGCACGAATACAATACTTTCCCTATAGGTATAGTTGCAAGTAAAAATAGAACTTGTTGTTTTTTTACTTGTGTAAACACTTTCTGGCAAAACTGTATGTATGTATCAAACTTGCTACACCATTACTACACAGGTTATAAGCACAATTGAAATACCACTACAGGTCGATGAGATCTAGGGCCTAGTAACCATGTTGTGTGTATTATATTCTTCACGCAAATATAAGAGGACTATTGATTAATACTACATCCGAAGGGTAATTTGTTATCTTATAACTTTCTTATACCCTATCCTAAATAAATACTTGGCGCTACAGGTCGATGGGATCCAGGGCCTAGCTTCTCACAACCATTCGTGTTGTGCGTGTTATATTCTTTACACGAAGGGAAGGGGCCTACTGTTTAATGCCGTATCCGAAGGGCAGTTTGTTATTTGAGAAACTTTCTCAGGAAAACTGTACTCTCGGATGTTTGTCAGACGCTCGCGAGATGTGGAGCCATGAAAAACTTTTTAGGTGTTCCCCGACTGGGATTCGATCTCGAACCCCTTGCTCCATAGTCCAGCGCACTAACCATTGAGCCACGGGGCCCACTATACCCTATCCTTAGCGTACATTAAGTTTGATACATAGCTTTGGACATAGACAAGTAATAAAAATAAAGCCTATATGAAAAGGAGAAATACAAATTTTTGCCGCTACAGATCTATGGGTACCAGGATCTAGCTTGCCGCAACCATTCGTGTTGTGCGTGATATACTCTTGAAGCGAATGTAAGTGGCGAACTGTTTGATGCCGTGTCCGAAGGCCAATTTTTTATTTGAGAAACACTTTCATAGCAGTTATACTCTCGAATGTTTGTCAGACGCTCGCGAAAGATGGGGCTGTGGAAAAACTTTTAGATGTTTTGACTGGGATTCGAACCTCAAGCCCTTTACTCCGTAGTCGAAAGCACTAACCACACGGCGTCCATCCTATGAAGTATATATATTCGTGATCAGTATCAATGGGGAAACGAATGAACCACGTCCGTCTGTTCGTCCGTATGTAAGCAGTTTTTGGGAATTAAATATTAAGCAGTAGAAGTGTAAGCAATTTTAAAATCCACCTAATTCCACGAACATTTTTTCATTTTTTCACCATTTTGTATGCAAATGCAAATAGATATTCAAATTCTCCACAAGTCGCCTAAACATTAGTTTAAGCCACGCATACTTTTCGAAAGCGTTTTAATTAAAAAACCGATTTTGATGAAATTATCCGTAATACATTAACAAACAAATAAAATAAAACGCCCACTTAATAAGTATATCATATTATTTGTTCCACATGGATTATGCCTATATTATACAAATGTTCTTTCTGAGAAAATTAATATATACTGTAAACTATATTCTTTATATAATGAAAAAATATATTAGCGCTCGAGTTGGCTGAACGACTATGTTCCCTGGTCGCCTGAATGATTGTGTTCTTTGGTAGCCTGAACGACTGCGTTCAGGCTTGTATAATGATTTTTACATATGGAATTTTTTTTTAAATTTTTGATTTTCCTGAACGGGTGAGTAAAGCACACATGTAATTTTAAATACCGAATAAATAATAAAACATACACGAATAAACGATAAAATCATACTCGTCACAACAACATAACCACAATGGCTAACCGTATGACTTGAGCTGAGATAGCCGAGGCAATGCAAGATGCCGGAATTGATTTCCCTCTAACAGCCTCAGTCGCCGCACTCCGCAAAATTCACACGGGGTATATCCAATCAAATCGAGACTCCTCACCGACGCCGCCGCCGGAGCCCCAACCAGCTGCACGTGCTGACACTGCACAACGTAAACGGGCAGGAGGCTGCCATGCCGATCGAGCATCCCCATCCACAAGACACAGGCCCCTACTGCGAGTATCGTTTGTTGATCGATAAACGACTTTCATCGATTGTCGATCATCGATTGTAGATTTTGGTATTGTGTATTTTGATTGTGATTGATATTTGTCCATTTTATAGTCGTTTGTTGTCGATCACAAATTTCTAATCGGTGCTTTGTGTTCGTGCAAAATAAAAAGGTTTTCTGGAGAAGGAGATGGGGGCAGACCGAGCAGTCTGTCGCATCAGAGGAGAAAGAGTCATGCAACGGCGCTAACAACGCGCTAAGAGGACAACCACTTTAGTGGTAGCAGCAAGGAGCTGGCAGCAGTTCTAATAAAGTTTCTGTTTTAAGTTTTTAAAATAATAAATCGTATAATAATTAAGTCTTTTTTAATATAATAATAATATTTATGCAAAGGAAATGATAAATGCTGATTCCGGACAAAAGAAGTCACAAACAAGAAACATCTGGAGCTTCTAGTGGCACTTATGGAAGCGAATCTAGATATTGCTAAGGCACCAAAACTAAGGCAAATAAAGTGCACGACTGGGTCGTACGTACTTGCACCGTAATGCTATAAGTGTATAATTTTATCAGGATTAAAGTCCAAGTCTTGCTCTTCCCAGTAAAGTAGGCGTGGCATTCCGCGTTTCAATGGAATAATAGTCATAACATTGTAGGAGTTTACTCAATGTTTTGTTTTTATAAAAATGCCCATAAAAAGTGGGCGTGGCCAGATAGGGCGTTTGAGTGAATTATAGAGAATTTTAAGGCCTATTACCTTGCTTAAATAATTTTTTCTCAATTTCTAGTAAAAATTTTGAAAAAAATAAGTTTTATAAAAGTGGGCGTGGCATTCCAAAATTTGGTATGCCATTATTTTGCACTTGTCTTATAACCTACAAATAATAATTTTTAGCCCAATCGCTGCACAAATACCCGAGAAGCAGCTGATTTTAAATATTACCGTTATTCGAATTTTTCGTGAAAAACGTGGTATGCCACCTCATAGCATATACCCAAACTAACCCACACATCAAATTTTATCGAAATCGTTAGAGCCGTTTTCGAGAAAATCCATTTTAACTGAAATCGGCCTTAAGTAAACTACCCTTAATTTTGAGGTTAGAATGAAAATTCAAATTTCGCCTCTAGGGAATATCTCACAGGCCCTATATATGAAGTTTGAAGTAAATCCGTTCAGCCGTTTAGGCTGTAGTCGAATATACAGACAGACAGACAGACTGACAGACTGACAGACAGACAGACAGACAGACAGACAGACGGCATTGGCGGACCTACTTTTTTGGACTTCTCTATTATAGTAATGTCAAGTTTGATTAAAATCTCGAGTTCCAAATTTTGCACGAATACAATACTTGCCCTATAGGTATAGGTGCAAGTAAAAAGCGATGGGAGAAGATGTCAATTGAATCGAATAGCAATGGACCTCCCGTACGTACACTGGCTTGGTAAGACCCATCGGAAACCCAGAAACGCAAAGCGGTAGCAATATGTGTATGTGAATGGAATCTTTCAAAAACCTGTGAAGATAAATTATTAGTAAATACCTAGGCAAACAATACTCACATTTTTTTTCCAATTCTGGTCATTTCAAAAGAATTCGTTGTCATTACTTTCAGCGACTGAAACTTATTTCTTGAAATTAACTAAACAAAAACACAAATAATAATAAGACAACGTCAAAGTCACTTTTTTATTCACAATAACGTATTCCTCTATCGATTGAGTTACACAATACCAGAGTTAAAATCAATCGACTCAATCGACAATTATCGTGTCGATTGCTGATCGACTCTCGCAATAGGGGCCACAAACCGATACGGTTCACCATCACCAGTACCACCTAAGGCATCTGCCGATAATATCCGCATACCATTGCCGGCTTCACAATCAGTTGAAAGCATCGACGATTTAGATGCTGAATTAAATCAACTTCGAAAGATGGCAGAAATTGCAAAGCTCAGGGCTGAACTCCGTGCATTAGAAGTCGACGACACCGAACCAAAGCCACCGTCGACGCCTTGAATTCAGCGACATCAAGTACTCCCTCCAGAAATTTAACGGTGACGATAGTTATGGAGTGCAGAAGTGGGTTGACAATTTCGAAGAAATCCTGGCTTCTGGTCGAGTAGATGGACGAGACAAATTAATTTTTGCTCGCCGGATGATGGAAGGAACGGCACGTAAACTTCTCGTCACCATACAAGCTCGTGATTGGAAGTCCCTAAAAGACCAACAAACTTTGGAATTCAAACAGACCCGTTCCCGTCAAGACGTGTATGTAGAACTTGCCAACTGACCCATCAATCGAATGGAATCGACCCACCAGTACATTATCGAAATGCAGGGAATAGCCAGCTATGCCGACATCACCGAAATAGAATTAGTCCAATTCATCATCGACGGGCTTGGCGACGTAGGACCCAGCAGAGCTATTCTTTATGCAGCACGCACTATAAAATATCTAGAAGAGTCGCTTAGGTACTATAAGCGACAGCGTATCCAGGCATTAACCAACCGAGCTTTTATCCAGAGCCGCACATCATATAATATTCCGCCAATCCATGCAAATCCACCGAACATAAGTACTGTGAACAAAACGAAGACAAGTCAACTGAATGATGTCCACCGTCAACCGAATTACGCTAACCGCCAACCGAGAGACCCGAATCGATGTGCCAATTGCCGTGTTATTGGCCACCAGGAAACCGAACGTTCGAAACCCCGTAGATCACCAGGCAGGTGCTTCATTTACTAGGAAATGGGACACCAATATCGAAACTGCCCGAAGAAACGCCACATCGCAGCAGCTGTTGCTGATAGTGAGCTGGTCGTTGAGTCAACCGTAAGAGCTCGTGAGTATGAAAAAGATGGCGAGCTTGCCGACATTCAATTGGTGAGTGTCTCCTTTAACTGTAGTAACATTAAACGAATTGTGATACTTTTGTTGCTTTATTTGACACCGGTAGTCCGGTCAGTTTTATTCGTGGATCTATCGTGCATGAGGAATTGCAAAATAAGCTGTCAGAGTATACACCTTTAAAAGGATTGGGAAACGCGAAGTTGTATACTTACGGTAAAGTCACTTCTTGTATTCGATTTTAATCGCAATCATGTTCCATTGATTTGTTAATTGTTTCAGATAATGTATTGCCAATCCCAATTCTGATTGGCCGTGATCTATTGAAGAAGTTGGGAATTGCGTTAAGATTTATATAACTATAAAACAGCGACTAAAAAATCCGCCTGAATTTCAAGATACTAATTATGATCATAATCTATTTTAACTGTCTGCAATTCCTCTGAGCCATTAAAATTTAATTTTAAATCGTGTTACCGCGCGTTTGGATTATTTGATTGCCCCTGATGTGCCGTGATGTAGAGTTATCATTTCGTTTGAAGTCGGTTAATCATGACGATTGGGGCATTCGCTGAACTACCGTATGCAATGAATGTAGACCGCGAGTTATTTGAATCTGAAGTTGTTGATATTGGTTACACTCTTGTTAACGCATAATTGGTAACAAATAATTGAGACACCCGTTCGGCATACGATTAAAATTCAATTAACATCTAACGTGCTAATTGAAGACTTGTTAGCGCGAAATATTATCCGACCTAGTAACTCTCCATAAGCTTCTCCCGTTGTATTGGTTCGTAAAAAGAATGGTAAGATGAGAATGTGCGTATACTTCCGCGACTTAAATAAAATTACAGTACGAGATAATTTCCCTTTACCCTTGATCGATGATTGTATAGAATTCCTCGACTTGTTTTAGTCTGCTTGACTTGAAGAGTAGTTTCCATCAAATCCCTATGGATGAGGATTCCATTCGGTACACATCGTTTGCTATCCCATCTGGTCGATTTGAATATTTTTCAACGTTTCGTCTCCTCCAAATACTTCGTAAACTGTTTAATCGTCTTGTCGAGTATGTATAATCAAGAAATTAAATTAACCAAATGTAAATTTCTGCAAAACTCTATTAATTAATTGGGATACATAGCTGATAATCGAGGAATAAGGACAAGCGATTCCCATATTGAAACAATCCGCTGAAAAACAGTATCCGATGAAATTTAGTGAACTTCAATCCTGTTTGGGAATATTCTCTCATTTCCGAAGATTCGTTCCGTCGTTTTCCCAAATAGCTGGGCCATTACTGAATTTATTAAAAAAAAATATACCTTTTGAATTAGACGAAAACTGTCAAAAATCTTTTGCCAGTCTACGTTATGCGCTTGTCTCGGCTCCGGTGTTAGCTACATACATACAATTCAAACAGAGAGACGGAGTTGCACACCGATGCTAGTTCACACGGTTTTGGAGCAGTTCTTTTGCAGAAGCAAGATGACGGTAAATGGCATCCTTTTTCGTATTACTCCCGTCGTACTACCCCTGTGGAATCGAAATACCACAGTTTCGAATTAGAAACGCTCGCTATTATATATGCCTTACGACGATTTTGCGTGTATATGGAGGGTACCCCAATTCGTATTATAACCGGTTGTAATGCTTTAGCTCAGGCGTTATCTAAGAAAAGCCTTAATCCTCGCATCGCTCGTTGGGCACTTGACTTAGAAAATTATAATTAAACCATAAGCCACCGCAAAGGAATTGGTATGAGTCATGTCGATGCGTTAAGTCGTTCACCTTTCGGTGAACTGATGAAAGAATACCAAAACGGTCATTCCGCCCTCTTTGTTCAGGATGACGATATAGACTTTTGCTTACACGCTACTCAATCCCGAGATCCCGTATTAATAAGTGTTCATGACCAGTTACAAGAAAAGGAAGTGAAACCGTTCAAAATGTCCAACGGTATAGTCCACCGCCGTATGGAACAAGGTCATATCGCCTTATGTGTTCCGAACGAGATGGAAACTCCGGTTATACGACTCGTCCACGAAAAGATGGGGCATTTAGCTACCGATAAATGCTACGAACAGATTCGACTTCATTATTGGTTCCCATATATGCGTCGCAAGATTCAAAGTTATATTCAAAACTGTATCCGATGTATCATTCATAATCCGCCACGTCACGTCAATGAGCGAAAATTGCACAGTATTCCGAAAGAACGCGTCCCATTCGCTACGATTCACATCGATCATTTCGGACCCCTTCCGAATACTCTTAATAAAAATAAGCACATATTGGTGATTATTGATGCATTCACCAAGTATGTGAAAATGTATCCGGTAAATACAACCACCACTAAGGAAGTTTGTGCGGCGTTAGACAAGTACTTTTCATAACACCGGCGACTCATCTCCGATCGTGGAACCGCCTTTAAGTCTAACGATTTTGCTGAATATCTGGCTAATGTTCTGCACGTTAAAACCACTGTAGCCTCCCCACAGGCGAATGGTCAGGTGAGCGGGTGAATCGTGTTCTTGGCAGGATGTTAAATAAGTTAGCCGAACCTATAAAGCAAGCTGACTAGTCTCGGCTATTAACAAAGGTTGATTATGCTGTTAATAATTCCCTATATAACTCGACTCGACAACCACCTAGTATGCTCCTATTCGGTGTTATGCAACGTGGACTTGAGGAATTGACGAATTAACTGAATATTTAGGCGAACAAAGGGTTGCGGACGATCTTCACGATTTAAGCGATATACTGACCAAAGCCGCGATCGAGGCCGATCTAAGTCGGATTGGCCGAATGTGAACTATATTCTTTACTTAATGAAAAAATATATTAGCGCTCGAGTTGGCTGAATGGCTATAGTCCCTAGTCGCCTGAATGATTGTGTTCTTTGGTAGCCTTCAGGCTTGTATAATGATTTTGACATTTGTACTTTGTTTTAAATAAAAGGCCAGATTTTGCTGAACGGCTGAGTAAAGCACACATTTAATTTTAAATTAAGTGAGATTTCAACATCCCTTGATTTGATTACAATACGACCTCACTTAATGCACAGAAACCTTCAGTGAGCTATGTAACATCGAGGATAAGGTATCATACGATCCATTACAGACGTATTGTAGCTTTTCAATATGTTTTTACCTTCAGGTACCTCAAATAAACATACACTAAAACGCACAATTTTTCTTTCAAAATAAAAAAAATACAAATATTTGGTGCGACCCAGGGCCAGAGTATATCCATAATAAGTAGGACTAACTCTCCGCGTGTTTTGAAAAATCTTATCAGTAGTCACACCGACGCAAGAAATAGACAGCAATAAAAAGACGGCAGTGAAAGGGGATAGAAGAACTGGAAAATTAGTACCAATATATTATTTTTTTACATTTTTAATAAAGAAGTTACTTACTTATTACTTATTTTAACTTATTAATAATTTTTGTTTTTATTAAAATTCTTTAAAATGTGGTGTACCCTTATTCGTATGTAGATTTTGATGAGATATTCTACATATATATTTATTCCCGAAACAGTTTTATTGAAACTCATTATATTATAAATTATTTCGAAATTATTTTGGAAGTACTGTTCTGGAATTTAAAAAAATCTGAAGATGGTCGTGTTCACGAATCCTACAATCACTTGAAGTGTTCTCATCTAATTGGTTCAGTTTCTTAATATTTAGAATGCCGCCACTTTGCTCTTCTAGAATTAAAAGAATATATTGATCTTTTACACAATTTCTTTTTTACTTACTCCTATGTATGTATGTACATATATGTAATTGCAAGTAATATGCACGTATTGTGCAAGAGCCTAGAGCCTAAACGGGTGGAAGGATTTAGATCAAACTTCATATATAGGGTCTGTGGGATATTCATTAGAGGCGTAATTGGAATTTTCATTCTAACCTCAAAATTAACGGCAATTTACTTAAGGCCGATTTCAATAAAAATGGATTTTATCGAAAACGGCTCCAACGATTTCGATTAAATTTCTTACAACACCCAGTCTCTTAGAACTCTATAACATTTATGGCATAAAACAATTTTGGCTAAAACTCTTTTGAAAGATAATTCACTTATAGCCAACTTCATAAAAGTACGATTTTCTCGAAAACTTTCTGCTCGTTATTGTTTCATTTTTACATTCATACTACTTTTACAAAATCCACGTTTTTCGTCAAATTTACCTAAAATGGTACTTTGCTTACAGCCAACTTAACAAAAAACACCTTTCCGTATCGTATTATTAATATCTACCCAAATATGAATTTCATCCCTACTTCTTCCTCTTCAACCGAATTTTTAAAATTATATACCATTTCAAAACCTTTTCCCCACAGATATAGATAACAAAGGTAAAATAGTCGATTAAAAATAAGTCAATCCATATGCATTTACGCAAGTACCGTGTAGTGAACGGTAGAATATGTATGTATGTATTGCACTTGACTCTTTTACATTCACACAGCAGTGTTGCCGCTAAGGTTTGAGAAAAAATATTTCATCAGTAAGAAAAAAAAACATCAAAAGAATTCTGGGAAAAGTACTATTATTATTAACAAAATATATCCAAATGGCAGTGGAACAGTGGTATATTGCGGAAATGTTATAAAGAGATGCTATTACATCTGTTATCAAAACTGAAAATTATCAGCAAAGCCATTTTTAGAAAAACCAAGTATGTATCGCATATAAATTAAGATACAAAAATATCACTCTTGATACGTCTCTATTCCTTGGCAACACTGTGCAATATAGCTATTGTTATGAAAATGTTTTTTCCATGTGACACAGGGTTTGATTGAATTGAATGTAATTTTCCATTGATAAAAAGAGAGAGAGAAAGAATATGGTGACATTTTTGGAACTCGCTGGACTCCAAGGGTATGAATTTTTGGGTGAAACTAATGAAAAATAACATAATTGAAGAAGTTCTAGCAGTGCTTTACCAGGATATATGATTAATAATATATGTATATTTATAATATATGTATTTTCTACAAAAAATATACATACGAAAATAAAAAGGTATTGAAATAATAAAATATTTAATGAACTAGGATGCTGTCGAATTTTCTCAACTGGATGCTCCCATATTAGTAGAGACTATTATATAAAGTTCTATGATATGACAGAAACTACTTAAAGTAGTATTTTGGTTTTAGCCACATTAACTAAAGCACGATTTTCTCAAAAATACGCCTCAGTTGCTTACCACGTTTTTGGCCAAACTGCTTAGAGCACTGTGTTACTTATAGCCAAGTTATGTAAATACATATGTGTGTATATACATATGCACATATGTATACCTATATTCAGTTCCTTTTTTTACATCAAATACACACAAGACATTTAGATATTGGTGCTAGTTTGTACGACCCTACCTACATACCTCTTTTTTTTTGGTATTTTGACGTATTGTACAATAGAATTTTCCTTTTCCTCCCGACCACACGCTAAACATTTAAAATAATGTTTACCCATTAAATTAAAAATATTCACTAATGCTATAGCAGATCAACATGCAATAATTTCATTGACGACTGATTCATCTAGGCCCGCTTTTAAAAAGACGTGCATAACAAGTGTAAACAATCAAAAATGTAATTCTCTGTGAAGGTAGAGGCAGGTTCCGTTTTCAAAATGTTTCCCTCCATACATTTTCCTCATTTTTCGCTGATCGTCAAAGAGTTAACATCATGGGGAAGACGGAAAATAGAGTGCGAAGTAGTTTGAAAACAATTTAGTTTTATTGTTATTGTTTGGACATCCGATGCTTATGAGATGTGTGATTTCTTTTGATACGCAAAGCGAAGAATTCAATTGGATATATGAATACTGTGTTGAAGATGTATGCATTTTTCTTTATGTTTGTTGCGGTAATCACTTAATGGTTTTATGATTGAATGTAGCAAATCCCAATATTCCTAATGACGCCCTCCGAAAAAAGAAAGAAATGCACTTCCTTAAGATTTAGGTAAACTGCTTATTACGTTAGGAAAACCATACAAAACTTCTCCTTCAACGATATCTAAAGAATGAAATTGGAAATTCAACATCAGCGATCAACGATCGCTTATGTTTTGAATTTCAGCGTTCCACGTCTGTCAAAATGGCTTTCATGCCCATGAAGCTTATTTCCGTGTGTAGCCACAGCGATCATGGGAAAGACGATCATTCCCATGATAATGTAGCCAGGCAGGTAGTCTCATGTTGTTATAAGTCTCTTTTTGTTATAAGCGTTCGCACATATGGAAAAAAATTTAATATTTTCGACCACTTTTTGCTTATTATAAGTTTTTGTTTGCTTTGTAATAATACGATTGATGTTGGGATAGTGACTCTGATTGTGGATATGCTCTGTACAGGGCTTCTCACAACCATAAGTGTTGTGCGTGTTATACTCTTTACATGAATGGAAGGGGCCTCCTGTTTAATGCCGTATCCGAAGGCGAAATTGTTATTTGAGAAGCTTTCTCAGCACACTTGTACTCTCGGACGTTTGCCAAATGCTCGCAAAAGGTGGCTCCGTGAAAGAAACTTGGGTGTTGTCCATGGATTGAACCAACGCACTCACCGCTTGAGTCACGGCGCCCTCAATGCATACGAGTATGTGTATCTGCATGTGCATGTGCAAGTTGTTGAGGTTAAGGAACGTAATATATTTGTGGTACTCTTCGACCGATTCTTTACTTTAGCCACTAGAGGCACCACCAGTAATAGTACTGTAAGTTTTATATACAAAACTTCCAGAAATGCATATTGGAAGCTATGAAATTAATAGAAACATAATAGGATAGATCGATTCTGACAGGATACTGTTGGTCAAATTAATTATGGTCACCATTAATATTCTGAAATCATTAATATTTTAACGTAATTTTTTTTAAATAACATGTTTCATTTGGTTTCTAGATTCCACACACTATACATAGATTACGAATTTCATATGTAATTTTATTTCTAATACTTTTAAAATAATTTTTTTTACAATTACAATTTTCTTATAAATATGATTTAGGAAATAACACTAAATCTTCACAACTTTAGCTAGGAAATAAGATATCAATACTTTGACTTTTTGAGCGAAATCAAAGTAATACCTATATAAGTATATGTATATGTATATTTATTCATCCTTTTCTCTTTATTAGCTAGACTACGAGCAGTACCGCATGGTTAAAGAAGCTTTGGCTGAAAGGGCTTCAATGCTGGAATCCGCACCACACCTGACACACCCATTGCCAATTATGTTGCCAGTATACCAGTGAGTTTGCATTAAAATATTAAACTGTGAAAGGTATTCACTGACAAATTATTTTCAGATGGTGGCAAGTACCGTATTACTGGGTTGGAATTAAAGCATATGACTTAGTTGCTGGTGACAGGAATGTCAAAAGCTCGTATTATCTATCAAAAAAGGATGCTCTAGAGTTGTTTCCAATGCTCAAGAAAGACAAACTTTGTGGAGCAATTGTGTACTATGATGGTACGTTTACACTTCTAAGGAAAATAAAAACATATAGAAGAGTCACAATATATAGTATCCGCGCAAAATCCCTAAACATGGGAATCTATGTTTAAGGATTTTATAAATTAAAATTGTAACTCATTATTTAATTATATTCAAAATAATTACTTATATAATATTACAACTTAAATTCAAAATATATAACAAAAAGGACTTCATGAAAGAAAAAATAACCAAAAATAAGAACTTCTTACATAATGATATGTTATGTGATATAAATTTCAAATATTCCATTTTGCCGATATTCGGTCGTTTGAAAATAATTTTTTTAAATTTTTTGTAATGCTAGATTTTTTTAGCACTGGTTCTCCACCACTATTTAATTTTTGTAATGTTGTTTTCACGACTTTCATTTCTCTCTAAAGATCTTCAATTAAATCGTACAAGTCAGATCTTTGTCTGCCAACTATGCTTTTGAGGCGACTGTGCCAGGCTTCGACACAGTTCTGTGTTCGAGGAAAATTTGTCTTAACACAATCGACAACTGACCAAAACTCAGGTTCATATTTTCTTTTATTACTGACGACATAGCTCTTTTTAAGCCAAGAACAATGTTTTCTGAAATTATTATCATCAAAACTTCTATAAACTATTGCCATATATTCTTTGAAGCCTTTCCTTTTGTACCCTCCTCTAAATTATTTGGGTATTTTGCATTTGGGGATTTTGTACTTGGGGATAGTCAATTCGGGTATTGTTTAAGAGGCGGGGACTTAGGGCTTTGGGGACTTTCCACTTGTACTTAGCCCTTAAGAAGTGCTACAGTGGGCGTGACCGCACTGACAGTTTGATACACATGTAGTTTGTTACACAGGGAAGTAAACCAGGTAGACCCTGAAGTATATATACTTATTCATGATCAGTAAGGAAAAACGAATAAGCCATACCCGTCCGTCCGTCTGTCCGTATGTCACTACTTTTTATACTTGGATGGAATGTAATAAGAGTACAAGTGTACAAATTTTTAAAATCCACCCACTTTTCCATAACTTCACTTTTTTGTATGAATTCTTAAACTGTTATTAGGATTAAATATTTAGATATTTAAATTATCTACAATTCTTGCGTACATCAATTTTGGCAACCCAAAATGATGAAATTGTGCATGAAACATTAAGAAACATTCAAAGATATCTTTATAATTCGAAAAAACCAGTGCCGTCGCACCTACTTTATAAGGGCTGCATACAACCTGTTCCAGATACATTGCGACTTTTCTGTATTGTATTGAAAACTTGCTGGGCGCCGTGGCTCAGTGGTACCGTGTTGCCTGTCGACGTGGGTGCACGCGCTTCTTCTTCCACCCGCAGCCTCTCTCACATTAACTTACAAACAAACAAATAAACAGAAAAACCATAAATCAAAAAACAATAGATTACAAAAAAAAAAAAAACCAATAGATTAAACAAAATAAAAAAAAAACAATAGACTACGATCGCGCGCTCCTAACCAAACATCAGTGCAGTGTAGTAGAAAAAAAAAAAAAAAACAAAAACAGTGCCGGGTCATCCATCCCTCCCTCCCCATTTACTTGCTGTTGTGCTTTCCAATCACCGCAACTGTCGCATTTACTATACATTATCACAGTTGCGTTGATTTAGAGAGCATGTATATCGGGCCACAGCTGACTGTCGTTTGGGCATAACACCTGCGACAGTTTGTTGTGGAAAACTATTATTAGGATCTACACTTCGCGGCTTCGCTTAGTTTCGTCAGAGTTGTGTCTTTTTGTGTTTTTATGTTTTAATGATGAGGGAATTTAGGGAGGATATTTCCAACATACGTGGGCTTCGAACAAATTACGTCCACACTCAATCCCATAAACCAGCTATTCTGGCACTTATCGAAACACAGGTAGTAGAAGAATCTTCTAATTTGCGACTGCCTGAATATAGCTCAGTGCCATTATTCTTTCCCCACCGCGACCTCGCCATTTTTATCCGTAGTGATATTGCTTACCAAATTCCAACACAGTATGGCCACTGTTCCAATCCGGAATTCAACTTCAAATGGCTAAAGTTCACCGTCCGTAAGCAAATTATTCACTACTGCTTTATCTACAGAAGCCCTAGTGCTGACAGCAACTCAACTCTTAACGAGTTTGATGCGCTGTCAGATTCCATCACTCAAATTGTCTCCTTGTATCCTCATACTGAAATCGTTATTGCTGGCGATTTTAATAAACACAATTCGGATTGGCTTCGGCAATCTGGCCAGACAACACCCGAAGGAAGGTATGTTGAGGTACTTTTCGCTGAGGTAAACAACTTGACCCAGTTTGTAAATGAGCTGACACGTATACCTGACATTGCAAGTCACTCCGCCAACACCCTTGACTTGTTTCTTACTTCGCACCCTGATAAATACACCATTGATGTACTAGCGCCCCTAGGCCGGTCTGACCATAACATCATATCAGCTAAATTCTCGTACTCCGACCATGCAGTTAAAGAACAAACTCCCAGAAGAAAAGTATGGCAATATGAGCAAGCCAACTGGGACGGCCTTAATAGCTTTTTCAGGAGTTTTAACTGGTCGCTATGCTTCCTCGATAGTGACGTGGATGCCGCCGCTGATATGATTACCGACACGATTCTCTTAGGTATGAATGACTTTATTCCTAACAGAATAAAGAGCATTAAACCTAAGATAAACTCATGGTTCGACTTGAGCTGTAAAGAGGCAATCAGGTTGAAAGAAGTAAGTTTTCGGTATTATAAAGCCAACAAATCTGAGGAAAACCGAAAGAAGTTTAAACAAGCCAGAAAAGACTGCAATGCCCATATTAAACGTGCAAAATACCTATACGACCAAAAATTGAGGCAAAAAATTCTACAGTGTCCCAAAGGTAGTAAAAATGTTTGGTCATTCGTAAAAAACATTAAAAATTCTGCCTCATCTGCCATCCCAACGCTCATTTACAATGACATTCCAGCTGTCAGCTCCTTGGACAAAGCTAATCTTCTTGCTGCACAGTTTGCAGCTAATTCCACGCTGCAAGATAGTGCTTTGTCTGTCCCTGTGCTTGAGAGCGTCGAATCCTCCATGGGACAAATACACTTTCGCACTCGCACAGTTGCAGGAGTTCTCAAAGGTCTTAACATACACAAATCCGCTGGCCCAGACGGTATCCCCCCTATAGTTCTGAAGAGGTGTTCTTCCTCGCTGGCAAAACCTCTGCGTAAGCTTTTCTGTCTGTCCTACTCTTTTGGGCTCTTCCCGAGAAGATGGAAAACAGCATTTGTCCAGCCTATCCCTAAAAAAGGCGATTCTTCCTCTCCGACCAATTACCGACCCATTGCACTTACGTCCCTTCTTTCCAAGGTCATGGAAACGCTGATAAATCGTCAGCTTATGAAATATCTTGAATCACGAAAACTCATTAATGACCGGCAGTATGGTTTTCGTAGCAACAGGTCCACTGGTGATTTGATGGCATATCTCACCGAGAAGTGGAACCATTCTCTCCATCACTTTGGCGAAACAAAGATGGTTGCACTCGATATTTCAAAGGCATTTGACACAGTTTGGCACCAAGCTCTTTTGTCTAAAATGCGTGCATTTGGCATCGATGAAACTCTTCTTCAATGGATTAGAAATTACCTTTCGGGGCGTTCAATACAAGTTGTGTTGGATGGCTTCAAGTCTGATATTCACCGCACAAATGCTGGTGTCCACCAGGGCTCAGTTTTGTTTCGACTCTTTTTCTCATTTTTATAAATGATCTCTTGTCTGCAACCTCTAATCCAATCCATTCCTTCGCTGATGATAGTACCCTCAGTTTTTCATATTCGTTCCCTAACTCACGTCCCTGCTCTTCGGCCGTAGAAGAGGAACGGCAGCGTATGTTAAACTCATTAAATTCCGATCTTGACAGCATTATCAAATGGGGTTCAACCAACAGAGTGGAATTTAATGCTTCCAAAACGCAATGATGTCTTCTATCTCTCAAGCAAAAACCAAAACCCCCAACCATTATCCATGAATGGTACTTACATCGCGGAAACCGAAAGACTTGCCACTCTCGGTATGTGTATTAATAACCATCTTCGATGGAACGATCACATATTCGAGGTCGCCAAAAATGCTGCAAAGTGTCTAGGATTCCTTAAGCGGAAATACTTCACCCCATCTGATCTGGCCTCAATTTATAATGCATTCATCCGCCCAAAACTGGAATATAACGCCCATATGTGGTCTGGTGCACCCAAGACCGTTCTGTACATTCTAGACAGGGTCCAAAATCGCGTGTTAAAACTTATAAGTGATAGAGACATTGTAGGCTCCATAGCGCCTCTTGAACATCGGAGAAATTTCACCCGCAATACGCGTCACGCTAAGAATGCACATCAGTTCACCCTCAAGCCTAATTTCGGACGTGCTGCCAAATACAGAGATTCGTTTATAAGCCGAACGACACGTATTTCCTCATCACTACAACCTTGAAACTTTCAAAGCCAACGTGCACCGGTACCTCCTCTGTTCCTCTCTCCCCTTTTCAAAACGCCCGCGCCCTGAATCAGTATAAGGGTATTCATATTCCCTTTGGCGCGCGGCAAAAAAAAAAAAATAAAATAAAGCACTCTAAATCAAGTTTAACGCAATAGCTTTACTCTCTTAAAATGTTAAGAAAAAGATAAATCTATTAAAAGAAGAACATACGATTTTCATGAATACACATTTGCAAAAATTCCGCGAATGTAGTTCAATACGCTAAGGTAGTCGTAAATGTCACACCGACGCAAAGTGTGTTATTTCAAACATTACGTGCACCATATCCAAGGGTATACAAAGTTTGATATGTACTACGTAACATAAAGAAATAATCGAGATAGTATACATATATACAGAGTGTATAAAGGGTGGGCTAAACACAAATTTCTTTTAAAAATGCAATAAAATGAACAAAATTAAATTGTTTTCATGTGGCTTTATTAGTAAGAACAAACATTCCCGAATACAACATGGTTCAAGTACATGCAGATGGAAACATTTAATTTTGTTCATCTCATTGCATTTCCGAAAAGAAACTTGTATTTGGACCACCCTGTATATGTATATATTGATGGACCTTACATTTTGAGCTAGGATGATGAAATTTGATATCTGGGCTTCTGAAAAAAAGAAGCTGTACAAAGGAAAAAATGTTTGAAATCCGCCCGCTTTTTCATAACTTCATCGTTTTGTACGAAATGGAAAATATTTACTAAGGCAATTTTACTGCTATTTTTTCATAACATCTCTATTTTATATGAAATCTAAAAATTTTATTAAAGCAAAAAATTTAAGTATTCAAATTCTAAATATTTCGCCCATACATTGTCCTTATCCACGCCGTTTTTTATTCAAAACATATTTTACATGCAACGGGATGCATAGGAAAGAGGATAGGGTATAACACGAAGTGACCCAGAGGTAGTGTAGGTTTTCTATATGTTTTGAGAAAGATATGAGAAAGAACTGATATGCTTTTGCCCATATTGGCGCCGCATACAAAATTAGTCTCGTTTGTTGCCTGGGTCCTCCAATATTTGTCATTATTCTGGATATTTCAAGGTGTTCCTTGTAAGCGAGCCTAGCGTCAACCATCACACCTAGGTATCTGATTTTGGTAGCCTACTCTAATGGTGATGTTTCTCTCTTCCTGAGGCTGCTTACTAGCACTGCTTTCGTTCTATGTTCGGCGAGTTTTAACCGGACTGCTGCCATCCACCGTCTCACTTTTCGGATACATTCATTCCTAATGTCCCCTATTTCTTCCAGGTCTTTCGCTTTCACTACAATCGGCATCGGCAAAGCCTATGATTTTTGCCTCGTTGGGGATTTCATGCCTCAAAAATCTATCGTACTTAAGGTTCCACAGAATAGTACATAGTACCGATCTTTGTGGTACTCCGCCAGATATGTAGTACTCTCTTACCGCGTCATCGGCATCGTAAAATAGATACCGTTTCTCGAGATAATTTAAAATTTTTTTAATGAGGTAGCCTCACCTCTAAGTGAGTACAAAATATGTACATACGTCCCCAGTTTGCGGAATTGAATGCATTTTTGACATCCAGTGTTATTACACCACCGTATTTCTTTGCGCCTCCTCTCCATCTCCTGCCCTGGATAGCATCTTCCAAAATTGTGGTTACCCATCGTATAGCATAGATTGTGGAACGGGATTGTCTAAATCCATATTGTTCGTTTGAAAGTCCCCGGGCTTCATTTATTGCCACCTCCAGTCGGTTTCATATAATTCTTTCCAGTATTTTACCCATTGTGTCTAACAGGCATATTGGACGATATGACGAGGGCTCACCTGGTGTTTTTTTTTCCCTTTAGGCAGCAGCGCCAGACGTTGTTTTTTCCATTGGTCTGGAAAGACTCCTTCGGTTAGACACTTGTTAAACATTTCTAGGAATGGTTCCGTGTTCGTTTTTATGACTAGCTTTAGGGCCTTGTTCGGTATCCCATCCAACGCTGCTGACTTACTGTCGTCATCGAACCATCTGCACACTTCCAGGAGTTCCGTTTCTGTGACGGTTGCGATTTCATGTATTTCATGGCGTGCTGCTATACCGCTTTGCTGTTCTTTGCGCTGAGAATAATCTCGACACTATTTTTTGCATTTGAAAAGGGCATGAGGGTGAGGGTGCCCTTTTGACGCCTTCTAGTTTTGCCATAAGTGTCTTATATGCGGTGCTCCAAGGATTTACATCTGCTTGCTGGCAGAGTTTTTTTTAAAGTTGTTGCTAATTTCAAGTCTCTACGTCTCTCCCAGTATTGTGCCTGTAGGTTCTGATGGGAGGGAAAACGTTTTGATCGCTGGAACAGTCTTCTAGCTCTAAGGCGTAGCTCTACTAACTCTTGGTTCCACCAGTATACTAGTCGGCGATTTGTTGACGTTCTCCGGAGCATAGATGCACCGCAAATTCCATTATTTGTTTAGTAATCTCAGCTGCCATAGCATTTGCAGTTTCTGGCCATATTGTAGATTCTCTAAAGGTGAGTGTAAAAGAATCTTCGTCCAGTGTGCCTATTTTCAACCCACAACGAGTGTGCCTTTTTTAGCGGGAGTTCCTGATTGGCTCTTTTCTTTTCTATTTCAAACAGAATGGTTAGGTGGCCGATGTGGGTATAATGTTTACTTACTCTCCACTTGGCGCCTCTCGCTAGAGAACTAGTGACGAACGTGATATCAACTACGGAACTTCTACGTCACTTCTGCTAAAAGTGAGCAGCCATACTTATTGTGATACGACCTCCAGCATCATCCATAAGCATCATCCAACAAACTCTGGAGTTCTCCAAAAGTGCTGTTTGGAAATTTATAACAACTGTAGATATGTATACCCTTGACCTTGGTTCGAACGCAGCCAGATTGGGTATAATGTTTACTTACTCTCCACTTGGCGCCTCTCGCTAGAGAACTAGTGAAGATGGTGATACCAACTACGGAACTTCTACGTCACTTCTGCTAAAAGTGAGCAGCCATACTTATTGTGATACGACCTCTAGCATCATCCAACATACTCTGGAGTTCTCCAAAAGTGCTGTTTGAAAATTTATAACAACTGTAGATATGTATACCCTTGACCTTGGCTCGAACGCAGCCAGATTGGGGTTTTTTTCTTCAAAACCGTAATCTTTACTGGTCCAAATAGCAACTCTTTTTGAGTCATCTTCTAGCCAAACTTTTTCGTCGAGATTCTTATACTGCTCGCATAATATGGCAACATTTTTGACTCGCGAATGGCTTGGGTTTTTATATTCTGCCGCGTGTTTGAAGCTGATTCTTCCCTTTTGTTCGTATATGACGCACCTTGCATCATTGGTGTAGTTCTTGGGCACATGGCCTTTCTGTCCACACTTGACGTAATCCTCACTTCTATCCAACGTATTTGGACAGACGTATTCTGGAGGCTTATGACTGCATTTTGTGTTCCTGCATAGGCTTGCTTCATGGATTCGATGGATGAGGATCGCATACCTCGTACTTCCTCGAATTGCTCGGATTGGCAGATCTCTTCTTTTGTCGCGACAGATCTCTTGGGGACCTCACTTCCGCCATTTCACCGAGAACTTGTCCTACTTTACTTTGGTGCTCAGCGGTTCTTCTACGGCTTTCTTGAGCCCAAGTAGTAATTCTCCTTGGTCATCTTTCTTATGCGAGTAACATCCGACCTCAGACCATTTAACTTAGGGGTGGTCTTCGCTTTTCGGAGTATATTGCAATAGGATATTTTTCCATTTTTTTTTCTCACCAATGCCTTAATACAAATCTTGCCTCGACCTTTTTTTACCACTCTTTACCATTGTTGTGGTCTTGATTTTCTGGAGGACTTTTTCTTTCTTCTCCCTTTGGCAATTTTGAACGCTTTATGGCACCACCGTTGCTACTTTTTTTGTGACAATCTCAGCTTCGAGGATTCTTCATTACGTGGAGATCTAGTCCTTTTCCGCTTAGGTTCTGTCATCTGTTTCAACGGAGGAGAAGGGGCCGATTCGCACATAGCTTTAGACGCTCTGTTCTTTACCATGTTGTCTTTCTTCAAACTTAATATGCAGTTGTATTGTCTGTGTATAGGACTAGTCAGCTTATATCTATATATATCTGTATATCTGTATATCTCAGTCTTAGGATAGACCACTCTCATCTGAAAAATCTTGAATTTCTCGTATCATAAGTTTCATATAAAGTTTTTAGCATATTTTTGTTTTTGTACAAGAACGCTCTAAGGATAAGTCAATTATATAACTGGAGGTCGAACGTATCGGTCAACGCTAAGATCCTAAGAAGTATGTAGGGAATGTAACAAAAACATTATGCATTACTTATCTTTCCTTATAATACTTGTAAGGGTTGTCTATCTAAGTAGAGAGGAATAAAAAACAGAGAAAAACCATGCTCAGAAGTCAAAGGCGAATTAATCAGAGATCCTAGTAGTGACAACTGCTGCCCAGGCGACAAAGGCAACGTCCGGTATACTAATAAGATTGATGGTTGTGAAGTGCTGTCGAAGAGAGCTTAAGGTTCTTAAAACTTAAAACGCAGCATAAGTTAAGACTCTGGCGGATTCCTGGTTATGAAGGCAGGAAATGAAAGGTCTGATGAATTGGCTAAGAAAACTCGGCACTTGAACAACCCGCAGAAATAAAACTATAATGAAAGCAAATAATTAATGGAATTTTCTTAACAATTATGGGTGCCGTGGCTCAAGTGGTTAGTTCTCTATCGACTGTGGAAAATGATATATTTCCTTCCATGAAAAAGAAAATGTTATGGTAAGTCAAAGCAAAAGGGCCGAGCTTTGTTAAGCGAATGGTGTTGCTGGTCGAGGGCAGCACATAAGGCGGGTTGGTGTCAATGTCGGGTTAGAGAAGGAATGTATGCGGCCGAGCGATAAAAATACATAGGAATGTGGTGGCCGTTGAAGCAGACGATGAAATATTTCTCTTGTTTTTAACAACCCGATAATTTCCATCGTAGGGTGTTACGAATGTTTACGTTCGTATTCGATTATTTTAATGCCGAGATCTCTGTGGAGATAGCCGTTTCTGATATACCACGGTGCATTAACTATTCCTCTAAGCACTTTGTTTTCAAAAGTTTGTAAAATATTAATATTGCTTATTTTGGTACAACCCCAGAGTTATATACCATACGTCTACATTGGTTTAAGCATTTGCTTGTAGAAAATGAGCTTGTTTTCTATATTAAGCTTGGAATATTTTGCAAGCAACCAATACATTTCTCTGTAGTTATTGTCTAGCTCCCTGGGGTTTTTCTTCACATGCGACAACTTTGCATCTAGCGTCATTCCAAGATACTTAGCTTCGTTTGCAAACGGAATTTGAATCGTATTGGATAAAATCGGAAAGTTGTTAATTTTTTTGAAGTAAAATTTACGTGAACGGGTTTGCTTTTATGGAGTACGATACGCTAAATCTGCACGCGGTAGTCTCTTCGACCGGTTTACTGCCAAGATAGCAGTATCGTCGGTAAATGTAGCTAGTGTACTGCCTTCTACTTGCGGGATATCGCCGGTAATAATAAATACAATATTGGACCAAGGACACTTCCTTGCGGTACCTTAACCTTTATTTCGTGAAAGTCTGAATAATCGTATCCACATTTACTGCGAAATAGTCGATTAACGAGGTAAGTCATCAAAATGTTGTACAAGTTCTCAGACAGTACTTGTCGTAGTTTAAAGGTTAAGCCTTCATGCTAGACTTCGCCAAAAGCTTGAGAGACGTCAAGACAAATTTGGTCGTATCCAGGGGCTTTCTTGCCCTTAAGTTTCTTTATTACTAGCTTAAGCTCCGCTAGCGTTGCCCTTCTTATTGGACTATTGTCTATACCCGACGCATTTGTATTTCCAATGAGCACTTGTCTGGTCGGCATTTTCTTCTGTTTGGTAGTATTTTTCCTAGCAGCACTTTGTACGATTTCAATGAAGTGATTAACTTTGACCTCAAGTTCACGGGGCGTTTTAAGTGAGACGCTAATCTCAATGTTTGCTTCAATATATGTATTTCTTGTAACCAACCCAATTAGTTTTCATGCTAGTCAATCTGGCTGGTCCTACTTTTTTAATCAGACATTCACTTATCGTCATAATGATTCAAGATTGATCATACGATAGATCAAAGCCTTCTTCAACTACTTTATAGTTCTCAGGTATTTCTTTTACCACAAAGAACTCGATCAAATCTGGTAGCTTATACCTATCAGTCGGCCAGTGTTTTGATTTACCCGCCGAGTGGAAATCACATTTATCTATGTTCCATAGCCGCAGAATAAAGTATTTTACCTTTCTGAGAAATCCCAAAAAGTGTGTTTCACGTTGAAGTCACCACGAATATTACCTTGCACATAGAATATTACCTTGCAATTGTTTAAGAATAACATCTCTCTTGGTGTCAATTACCCACCAGAGGAATTTTGTTGAACTTATTCACTTTTAATTGACTTTGTAACTTTTGAATCAAAAAAAAAAAGCCACAATATCTAATTGCAGTTTTGAATTCAATGTAATAAGATGAGTAAAAATATATATGTGTACATATACTTATTTACAAAAATAATACAGAACTGAATTAGTTTTTGACTTTCTTAGGGTAAATATTTCGCATTCAAACCAAAAGGAATTTTGTCTCTCAATTCTCCAACACAACTTAGTTCACACTATTGGATACTATTATCTGAAATAATAATATTTCATATTTCATATAATATAGAAGAAAAGTTGCTCATTTATTATATGACCTTTTGCCAGTTGATCCTTAAACTGTCCAAGAAGTGAAGGGGCACTTTTTAAGAATTTCTGATATATGTATATATTGACTCTACCCAGAAAAGCAGAGAGCGTTTCACTGTATGGGAAAATCTGAAATTGCTGTAACTTTCACTGGAGGAAGAGAAATTGGGCGCATTCCGATTTATAGGCACTACTTTTTAATGCAAGCCCTAACAAATGGAACGGCAAACTGACTGAAAAGGTAGGTGACATTTCAAGTGACACACCTCGCATCCTCACTTCCAGCTTTTACTTTGGACAAAGTGTGGACCGTGTTTGTCAAGGGATCTTACTGATAAAATATTTTATATGAAAACAGGGTCCCTTTACTCTTCTAAAAATGTCTGCTTCACTTACAACCTTGAACGGTTATTTTAATATAATATTTTAATGCAAACACAGCGCATATTGATCAAATAATCATATCCTTTTATTGTATCAAATCGATGATCACTTCCCTGCAATTTATTTGGAAAGTAATTTGTTTATTTATTGCACATAATCCATTCAAATTATAAAGCATAGCCGAACAATACATAAAATATTGCCGATCAGCTGATTCTTCACATTTGAAAAACTGACTTAAAAGGTATGGAGAATTTTCCGTCCAGAGTTTTCAAATTAAGTCCACTACCTCAAAAAAAATTGCCTTGCTTTTAATTCAAATTTGAGTCTCTACACCATTCAGAAACGTTTGACTACGTAGTGCCTAGAAATCGGAACGCGGCCATTGCTTGCAAAGAAACCAGATGGTCCAAAAAATTCACCTCCTCTTTTCTGAAGAACGAATTCGAGACATTAGTGATGCCTCTTTGAAATCGTTAAAACACTCAGTTTTCGTAACTTCACTTTTTTGTATGAAAAATATCATTAAGACAAAGGACAGTTTTGGCCACGCCCACTTTTAGGGAGCGTTTTTATCACAAAATATTTTTGATGAAGTTTCGCAGGAAACACAAAAAAAACATTTAAAGATGTCGTTGTAATTCGGCAATGAAATCACGTGCGGCCACGCTCACTTTCTAAGGACTACATAATGAGGATTATAGGGTATTATACGACCCATTCTAGAAAGATTGAAGTTTATCTATCTTTTCTTCAATATTAAATTTTTCTTATATCAAATGGAATTACATAAGCTTGGGGACAGTTTCTCATAGAGGAAGAGTAATCGTAACAGGGTTCGAGATTTAGGTGCAACCGACGATGGGTTAAGTAATTCAGGTTGGATTTAGGGCTGTCGAGATTTTTCTTAGAATTAGTGGATTTTTTTTATAAAGAGATTCGCATAGCGCGGAAAAAGTTCTTATATAAGTGCAGACAGTTGGGTGAGTCAGAATCAGCACGAGATGTAAGATAGATAGGATAAGATAGGTTTGTTTCTTTTGTCATGAAGGGGCTAAACCAGAGTGGGGGGCGACAACAGACGGATATGGCTCATTCAATTGCGCTATGAACATACACATACATATGTTCGTATCATTTATAGGGTCTATCTTGATTCTTTCTTAGGATAGGATAATATAATTACCCCATCTTTGGAGTTTTGATTCATTTCGCATTACTGAGGCATTACTTCCTACAACCGATCCCAATATACATATTAATACAACATATCAATAGCCTTTAATCAATATAATCCAAAAAAAAAAAAAACAATTTTATAACACAATTTTTTTTTTTCATTTACATACATACGTGCATGTAACATATGAAGGTCAACAAGATGATGCGAGAATGGCTCTTGCCGTCGCTCTAACAGCAGCTCGTCATGGTGCGACAGTGTGTAACCATGTTGAGGTTACAGAATTAATAAAACAAACCGATGCTAATGGAAAGCCAACCCTGTGTGGTGTGAAAGTCATTGATCACATATCTGGAAAAAAATTTACAGTAAAAGCCAAATGTATTGTAAATGCTACTGGTCCCTTTACAGATAGCATACGGAAAATGGACGAACCCACTGTAAAGAGCATATGTTGTCCTAGTTCAGGAGTTCATATTGTGCTTCCCGGATACTACAGTCCAGACCAGATGGGCCTTTTAGATCCAAGCACGTCTGATGGAAGAGTTATATTCTTTCTACCTTGGCAGAGACAAACTATTGCTGGAACAACAGATTTGCCTTGCGAAATTACCCACAATCCTAAGCCAACTGAAGACGAAATTCAATTTATATTGAGAGAAATCAAGAACTATCTTAACGCGGATGTTGAAGTAAGACGAGGTGATGTCCTTTCTGCATGGAGTGGAATACGTCCCTTAGTATCTGATCCAAACAAAGACGATACTCAATCTTTAGCAAGAAACCATATTGTTCATGTAAGTTCGTCTAAATTAGTAACTATTGCTGGAGGAAAATGGACGACCTACAGAGCCATGGCAGAGCACACAATAGACGCAGCAATACGAGGTAATTCTTTCTGCAAGTTTCTTATTTTATATATGTACATGTATAGATGTCCATGTACATATTTACCGAATGTAACGAATATGATACCTTATTTAAAAATATTTGTTTAGCATGTGATTTGAAGCCAGAAAGAACTGAAGCTGTCACATCCTACTTAAAAATCGAAGGCGGACAAGGTTGGACGCCAACAATGTACATCCGACTTGTTCAAGATTTTGGTTTAGAATGCGAAGTCGCTCAACACTTAGCAAAATCATATGGAGATCGAGCTTTTGCTGTTGCAAAAATGGCATCCTTAACTGGGAAAAGATGGCCCATCATTGGCAATAAAATTCATCCTGAATTTCCTTATATAGATGCAGAAATACGATATGGTGTTCGTGAATATGCCTGCAATGCTGTAGATATGATTGCCAGAAGACTTCGACTTGCTTTCTTAAATGTTCAAGCGGCTCAGGAAGCTTTACCCGCCATTATTGACATTATGGGAGAGGAATTAAAATGGTCTAAGGAACAAAAACAAGTTAGTTACAAGATAGTAAAACAAATAATAAAAATTTCAATAATTTTTGTTTTCTTTTTTGTAAGGCCGAAATGAAAAAGGCCACTGATTTCCTTGCAAATGAAATGGGACAGTTAGTTAATCGGGCATCTAAGGAGAAGATACCAATTAAACTTTCAAAAGATGAAATTCAACTTTATATAAAACGTTTCCAATTAATTGATAAAGACAACAAGGGATATGTATCTATTAATGACATTCGGCGGGCTTTGAAGGTATTTTTTAATTGAATTCATATATATGTATGTGTACCTGTTACATAAGTACATATGTGCGGAGGTAACTATTTTACCTAATCTAATGATTTAAGTGGCAAATACATCGAGTCGATTACGCCTCTGTTCCAATTCTTATTTTCAATAAACTTAACTGCAACAGTTTTTAAGTTTTACCCTATTCAAGAGTTATATTCATTAAGTTATTTAGTTTGAAACAGGAAAATAATCGAAATATATCCGATAAAGTATTTACATATTCAATCATTTATATATATGCATATATACATATGTACGACCGCGTGACTTCTTAACTTTAAATTTTCATGTTGTATTTTGTAAGGAATCTATAATTTCCATTCTTTTCCAGAGCTATGGAGAAGCTGATGTTTCCGGTGAACAACTGCACGAAATTCTTCGAGAAATTGATACGAATATGAATGGACAGGTTGAGCTCGACGAATATTTACAGGTAAATTCGTACTGGAGCCATTTAGCAGAGCGTTTTTATACCATAACTAATATACCCTAGTTTGATACATAGTTTGTACCATAAAAAAATAATCGAGATAGGCCCTGTAAAGTATGTATTTATGTACATACATATGTACAAACATACATATGTACATATATTTATGATAGGTTCTTATAATAAAAACCCTTTCCTCTTCGCACAATATTTGTGCCTTAATTTAGCCTTACATTTTTAGTTACGAGGACAAAATTTTATATCTGAACTTTTTAGAAAGAAAAGCAAGAGAAATGTACAAAAATGTACAATCCTGTCAATGCCACGCCCACTTTTTCACAACAACACTATTTTGTATGAAATCAAAAAGCTGTATCGAAGCAAAATATTTCGATATGTGAATTGTCTACAATACACCAATGTAGGCACGCCCACTTTTGTGTAATGAAATTCTGAATATAATAGCCATACACGTTTAAGGATATCATTGTATTTCATTAAAAGAATACAGCTGGGTCACACTGACAAAATTTATATAAGAAGGAGGATATGATCAGATCAGATTTTTATGACAGTTATGATATATGAAAATTTAAGAATAGATAATCCTTCATTGTTAGGGTCACTCTCAATTCTGATATGTTGTCTCGATTAAGTTCAGTTAATGTTTGTCATAGAAATTCAGGTAACATATGTTCTTAATACATAGCCTTGTATTAAATGCTCAGCACTTCGAAAATGGATGTGGTTATGGCACCAGAATAGTTGTTATACAAATGAGGAAAGCCGCTCATAACTTGTTTACCTACCAGATTTCAATTTGCTTAGGATTGATTGTGTTGATAAGGTAGGCGGTGGCGCTTGGATTAATATTAGGGATAATATACCGGTAATCAATATATACTCTTCAATTAGGTCATGCATTGATTTGAATTGAATATTTATAACACATGTTTAAGTTTTTACTTCCACCTATACCTGTAGGGCAAGTGTTTCATTCGTGAAAAAAATCGAGCTCGAGCTTTTAATCAAACTTGACATTACTATGATGGAGAAGTCCAAAAAAGTGGGTACGGCATCTCCGCCTGTCTGTTTGTCTGTCCGTATAAGCCTAAACGGCTGGACGGATTTGCTTCAAACTTCATATGTAGAATCTGTGGGATAATCCCTAGGTGAAATCGGAATTTTCATTCTAACCTCAAAATTAAGGGTAGTTTGCTTAAGGTTAATTTCGGTTATAATGGATTTTCTCGAAAACGGCTCTAACGATTTCGATAAAATTTGGAATGCCACAATCCTGATTAAATTTTACACTTATAGCATTACGCAGTCGTATTTTATTTTATAAGGGAAAGCAACGAACAAACTTTTTTTGAGAATCCCTGGAAAGAATCAATACAAATAACTTACTTCCTGTTGATTTTAGCAAACTTATAGGATTCGGTTTAAACCAATTCATCGTTGAAAAATTTGTTGTTAGAAAATCATATTTTTTCCCTAGCGCCAATTGTTTCTAGAGTGCTCTGTACGTAGCGAATCGTATATATTCGTTACAAAAACACGAGTACTTACATCAATATTGAGAGTCGATACGTTGCTGTTGTCTTTACTCGTATGTTTCGGTTGTTGGTACCATTCCATACCAAATTATACGTAAACATCATACGTAAACATCAAGCGTGGTACAGGTACCTACTCAATTTCGTATATGTAGGTAGCTCGTACTTGTAACAATTCCATACCATGTCGATACCGAGCGTACTCTTTTCTCTTGTTGTGTGTTCTTATGTATGAGCACATGAGCACATGAGCACTTTAACATGGGGAGACGAATGTCGTTCGAAAAGAAGGTGAGAAGTAGAGGGTGTAGCTCGTTTCATACGGGTATAAGAATCACAGATGATTTCATTTGTTTTATTCTTGTCTTCTGGGAATTGAATTCATTTCGGATTGGTGTGAATGTGCTGCGTGTGTGTATTGAATAAGTGATGAGATCGGTGTGGATGCAGTGAAAATAAAAAGGGATAGATTTATGCAGGTGTTCTTCTTTTTTTCTTTTCTTTTCTTCTGAGTCGTATCTTTTTCGTGTATGTAACCATCTCCATGATGAACTATACAAAAAAAACTAAAATACTCAGATAATAAAATAAATATTTGGCGCAACAAGTCGATGCGACCCAGGGCCTAGCTTCTCGCAACCATTCGTGTTGTGCGTGTTATGTTCTTTACACGTATGGAAGGGGCCTACTCTTTAATGCCGTGTCCGAAGGGCAATTTGTTATTTGAGAAGCTTTCTCAGGACAGTTGTACTATCGGATGTTTGTCAGACGCTCACGAGAGGCCGTAAAAAAACGTTTAAGTGAACCCGACTGGGATTCAAACCTCAAACCCCTTGCTCCATAGTCCAAAGCACTACCCACTGAGCCATGGCCCCCACACTGAGATAACAAAACTAACCAGAAACGATACTTTTGTAAATAATACTGTATGATATTAACTAGAGTAACGTATGCATAAGTGTACTCATTTTGTCGTTCCTTTTATTATTAATTTTGAAGGTTGTGAAGTCGATTTTAATCACAACTTTCTTCAGAAAATCCAACAAAAATCATAGCCCCAGAATTTCTCGTCGACAAATATCAATTGCAACTTCTTTCCTAATTTCGTTAATAAGAATCCATACCATCCGGTCTGCCTGAGTTCTATCTTTTTTCTTCGAAAATGTGATCTTTGAGATAGTTTTAATCAGAATTATTTGTGAAATTTGTAGCTGTACTACTTTTGATTAGGTCCAACCACGATGTTTTGTGGTAACTTAAGAGAAGATCTTCGCGATCTTCGATCTTATTGAAAGATTAAAATGGAGCTCGAAAATTTATGTAACGATTTTAGTAGAAATTGTTGGGATGAATTCGAAGAGGAATCTATTCTCCACAAAATTAAAAAATAATAAAAAATTAATTTGGGAGCTTTCTTTTATTAATCTTGGTAATCTTATTAAGAACAAAACTAGTAGTCTACTACACTTCATTAAAAACTCTAATTGGTAGATATGGAGGATTACATGGTCCAGGTGGTATCAAAACGAATATTTTATTGGTCTAAGTGTGCTGGCGTTAGCTGGCACTCACTGTAAATCCAAACTAACCTAAGTCGACAGTTGGTTATAATTATAAGGCGGACTCTATAAATTAAATGTTTGTAAGGATTGGATAAAATATCAAGTGTGATTGAGAAATAAAACGCAAAAATTAATGTGTACAAGGTTGGGCAGTTTCACAACGAACAACTGAATGAATTTAATCTACTATGCATTTGTATTTAATATATGTCCGGCCACATTATCATGGGAATGAACGTTATGTCGCGTGAGATGGATAGACTCTATGTTCATTAAAAAGATAGGGGTTGATTCTACCGAAAATCTACTAAGAAACGACTTTAAAACAAAGTTCTTAACAACGACTTTCTCAAAACGTTTGATTTTTAGCATGTTTTTTAATTGTTCTTGTTCGGAGGTTACTCATCGTACGGCAGACTCAAAAACATACTTATCTGTGGAAGTAGGAGTGTTTCTTTGTACATATGTATGTGTATAGGGCAAGTTTTGTACCCGTGAAAAATTTCAAACTCTAGATTTTGATCAAAATTGACATTACTATGATAAAGAAGTCGGAAAAAAATGAGTTTGGCCATGTCGTCTGTCTGTCTGTCTATCTGTGTAAGATCCTACAGCCCAAACGGGTGGACGGACTTAGATCAAACTTTATATGTGGGATATTCCCTAGAGGCGAAATTGTAATTTTCATTCTAACCTCAAAATTAAGGGTACTTTACTTAAGGCCGATTTCAGTGAAAATGGATTTTATCGAAAACGGCTCCAACGATTTCGATTCAATTTTATATTACGTCTAGTCTCTTAGAATCCTATAACATTTATGGCATACAACATTTATGGCTAAAACTGTTTTGAAAGATAATTCAAAAGTAAAAAATAAAAGTACGATTTTCTCAAAAACTTTTCGCTCGTTATTGGTTTATTTTCGTATCTAGGCTACTTTCACTACAATGGCATACCAAATTTTTTTCAAAATTACCTAAAATGGTACTTTACTTATAGCCAACTTAACAAAAACATTTTTTTATATCATATTACTAATACGCAAATATGAATTTCATTCATATTTCTTCCTCCTGAACCGAATTTTTAAAATTATATACCATTTCAAAACCTTTTATCCACCCACAGATATTGTCCTATTTCATAATTTGAGACCAGATTGATAACAAAGGTAAAATAGCCGTTTCAAAATAAATCAGTATACTTATGTATATGCATTTACGCAAGTACACGTACAGTATAGTAAAGAGTAGAATATGGATATATGTATTGTACTTAATTCTTTCCACATTTACACAGCAGTGTTGCCGCTAACGTTTGAGAAAAAAATTCTCACCAGAAAAAAGAAAGTATCGAAAGAATTCTGGGAAAAAGTACTATTATTATTAAGAAAATATATCTAAATGGCTGTGGAACAGTGGTATATTGCGAAAATGTTATAAAGAGATGCTTTACATCTGTTGTCGAAACTGAAAAGTATCAACATATCCATTTTTAAGACAATTAAGTATGTTTCACATCTAAATTAAGATACAAAAATATTACTCTTGATATGTTTCTATTCCTTGGCAACACTGTGCAATATATGTAGCTGTTGTTATGAACATGTTTTTTCCGTGCGTTACAGGGTTTGATTGCACCACACATAGGATTGTATGAATTGAATGGCATTTTCCATTGGTTAAAAGAGAGGCAGAGGGAGAAAGAGAGAGAGAGGGAGAAAGAGAGAGAGAGGGAGAAAGAGAGGAAGAGGGAGAAAGAGAGAGAGAGAGAGAGAGAGAGAGAAAGAGAGAGAGAGATAGATAGAGAGAGAGAGAGAGAGAGAGAGAGAGAGAGAGAGAGAGAGAGAATATGGTAACATTTTGGGGACTCGGTTTGGGATTTCGCATGTTCATTGAACTCCAAGGGGAATGAATTTTTGGGTGAAACCAATGAAAAATAATATAATTGAACTAGTTTTAGCAATGTTTTACCAGGATAGATGATTAATAACATATATTTTCTACAAAGAAATGTACATATGAAAATAAAAAGCATTGAAATAATAAAATATTTAATGAACTAGGATTCTGTCGAGTTTTTGCTGCTGGATGCTCTCCTATTAAGAGAGACTATTTCAAAAATTTCCTATAAGATGACTTATGATGTTTTCGCTCAAAACTACTTAAAGAGGTATTTTGGTTTTAGCCACCTTAACTAAAGCACGATTTTCTCGAAAATACACCTCAGTTGCTTTGTTTTCATGCTTTACACTTGTAAGATGAAATACCACGTTTTTGGTCAAACTGCTTAGAACGCTGCGTTAGTTATAGCCAAGTAATGTAAATATGTGTGTACATCCATATGAACATATACATACATACATTCATTTCGTTTTATACATCAAATGCACACAAGACTTTTAGATATTGTACAAACATAGGTGCAAGTTTGTACGACCCAGTCGTGTACTTTATTTAAAACGTTTCCATACGTACTTACAGTTTCTTCAATTTTCGCTGATTGTCGGAGCGTCAACATCATGTGGAAGTCGGACAGTAGAGTGCGAAGGCTTTTGTTTTTTTGTTTTGTTTTTTACTTTTTTTATTTTAAACGCATTTTATTATTTAATACATTAATTCTTACTTGCCAGACAAAAATGCTTAAAACTAGCTTAAGTAACTTAACTATGCTATAATTTACTTATTGGCCATATGCGGGCGCCCTAAGCTAAACTTAATTGTTGACCTACATATATATTTCGATAATTTTATAATTAATTATTTAGTAATGTTTTATTTATTTTATTTTTACTTTAACTAATATATACAAAGAAAATTTCATTTATCATTAAGAACTTGGTGAACGAACTTTATTTTCTTTTCGGTTTTTTCTATATAAAACTTAAGCCTACTTTAAACTATCTTAAAATCTTTAATCTTAGTCTACTTATACTAAAAACGTATTTGTTTATTAAATAAAAAAATCGTATTGTTTGTCACTTGACAGTATTAAACCACCGTTAGTGCGGTTATGAACCACTGCCACTTGTATTGCGACAATTACATTCTTGTTCCTTACTTGCACTAACTTTTTGCAAACTTAAAAGTCACTATTTTATCACTAGGAAAACTAAACATTTCTTTCCACGTTGGTCTATGAACGACTGTGCACTTAAGAACTCTGTTGATAATGTTGAACATTTATTAAGACAAAATATTTAGATACTGAAATTCGTTCATTCGTTCACTCAGTTTTTGTTTCATCAAAATACCGTTTTTAGGAAATTTTGCATATTTGTTTGAAAATATTACTGTAATTAAAAAAAAAAAGCAGTGTTCCAGGCGGATTCTAGCTTTTCTGCATGTTTTTTTTTAATAAAACATATACATACTTATAGCTGTATTATGTGGTGGGATTCCTGGTATAAGTTTTTTTCTGCCGCGACAGGTCTATGAACCCCAAGGCCTGGCTTCTTACAACCATTCATGTTGTGCGTGTTATATTCTCCACACGAATGGATGGGAACTACTGCTTAATGTTGTTATTTGATACTTAAGAAGCTTTCTCAGGACAGTTGTACTCTCGGATATTTGTCATACGCTTGCGAGAGGTGTGCCGTGAAAGAAATTTTAAGTGTTGTCTGGGGATTGAACCTGGAACTCCTTGCTCTGAGCCACGGCACCCACCCTAGTATAAGTAGTATAGTAGTGAATAATTGTCTTCTTCTTCGTGCTGGACAGTTGGGGGGTGTATGTATCTGATCATTTGTTATTGTGAAATTTTATTGTTTTCACTTACATTTTGTACTTCAAACACTCTCAATAGTTGCATTTATTAACATATGTATTTGCAACGGTACTTTATGAACTTTGTACATTTTTGAAGGTGTTTGTGAGTATAGTACCACCCACTTTCAATATGATTTCAACGTTCCATTATACCTCCAATGGATGATCGTCAGTATCCGTACAATTATCATCAATGCTTACTTTGGGAACTGCTTTGGACATTTTCAATTGTCGGCAGAGACCACGAATCATGTTTGTGGCAAGCAAATTCAATTTATAAGCATCAGGTAGTGGGCGCCGTGGCTCAGTGGTTAGTGCGTTGGACTATGAAGCAAGGGGTTCGAGATCGAATCCCAGTCGGGGAACACCTAAAAAGTCTTTCACGGCCCCACCTCTCACGAGCGTCTGACAAACATCCGAGAGTACAGCTGTCTAGAGAAAGCTTCTCAAATACCAAATCGCCCTTCGGACACGGCATTAAACAGTAGGCCCCTTCCATTCGTGTAAAGAATATAACACGCACAACACGAATAGTTGTGAGAAGCTAGGCCTTGGGTCCCATCGACCTGTTGCGCCAAGTATTTATTTTTTTGATTAAAATCTCGAGTTCGATTTTTTTCACGAAAGCAATACTTGCCCTATAGGTATAGGTGCAAGTAAAAATCAAGGGGATTAGTACCGTTGGAAATTGCAAAGCCAATTGAACTGTAACTCAATTTCGCAAGTTACATCAGAGCGCGAAAAAAACTGACGCCATTTCACAATCTTAATTTTTTTTATAAAATGAAAAAAGAATACGTTATCTTTCAAAATACACTATTAGAAGTTATAGAGAAAAAACTGTTTATATGGCGACTTTTTTCTTTCCAATATTTACCTTCTAGTACACATGTACGTCTGATGTTCGTCTAGGGTAGTTTACGTAAGGCCGATTTTAGTTAAAATAGATTTTCTCGAAAACGGCTCCAACGATTTCGATAAAATATGACATGTGGGTTAGTTTGGGCATATGCTATGAGGTGGCATATCACGTTTTTTTTTACAAAAAAATCGTATAATGGTAATATTGAAAATCAGCTGATTTTTGGGTATTTGTTCGGCGATTGGGCTAAAAATTATTATTTCTAGGTTATAAGACAAGTGCAAAATAATGGCGTACCAAATTTTGGAATTACCACGCCCACTTTAAAACTTTTTTTTCTTCAAAATTTTTACTAGAAATTGAGGAAAAATTATTTAAGCAAAGTAATAGGCCTTAACATTTTCTATAATTCACTCAAACACCTTATCTAACACCACGACCACTTTTTAAGGGCAAAACATTGAGTAAACTCCTACAATGTTATGACCATTATTCCATCGAAACGCGGAATGCCACGCCTACTTTACTGGGAAAAACAAGACTTGGACCTCAATCCTGTTAAATTTTTGCACTTATAGTTGCAGTGCAAGTACGTACGACCCAGTCGCGCACTTTATGTTTTTTTTTTATGCATAATAACAGAAAAATATGTAAGCGAAGTGGGCATAAGAAGTGCAATAACTATACAGAACATTTTTTTTTCGAAAAATCGAACTTAAACTTATGCACTTTGTTGCATCATAGATTGTGTATATGACTGAATTTTTCTTACTCTTCACCTGAACATTTTTAGACAAAAAAAGTTCGTATGTACATATATCTTACTTGTGACTATTTCTGTATTGACCAAAAACTAAACTCAGGTATTTTTGAAACATAAAAAAATTTATTTATGACCACCTAATCGACAATGTTTGCCCACAGTGCGACGCACAACCCCCAACCTAGAGAGAAAGTTCCATTTAATACCCCTAGGACAAGGGGCCGGATATTCCGGAGTCAGTATTCCGCTTTGGGGGTGGGAGCGCAGCCTTTGGCCCATTAACGTTTCATCCACCACCAACTCCTTTCCAATACCCTGACTCTGTATTGAAGATCCCTATAGACCTGAAGTTCAGATAAGCCGAAGTAGCTCATATAGGGATAAGCATTAGTAGTTCGACCTGACTAGAACTGGTAGACGCCACCGTTGATTGCATCTAGGAAGTTAGTCCGCTGCCGCCAATATCGAGAGAAAGTGCTCTAGTGAGAAAGCACTCCTCCCCCCTCTCTCGTTCGCCACCACCAAGGACCTTCCAAAGTGGTAGGTTACCCAATCTTTTGTCGAAGTACTAGGTACCCAGCAACCACCACGTGGATGTGTAGAATAGGAGTTGATTGTGAGAGGCTTCGTGTTAGCGCCTGTGCTGCCATATACTTCAGGTTAAACAAAATATAAGAAAGGTAAATGACATTCATTATTTATATACAAGCTTAGAATGCCACTTCAATTGGCTAAGGTAATACATATGTACATAGTGAAATAAATTGGGTGGGGTGACTTTTTAAGAATTCAAAATAAAGTAGGAAATAAACTTAAACATTACAAAAAATAATTCAGATCAAACAAAAGTAAAAATGAACAAAAGCTAAAAGTATAAAATCCATAAAGAAGGGAAAAGAATGAAGGAAATATTAAATCAAAACATTCGAAATTCGAGATTCTAAGGCAACATAATCAAAGCAGAAGAGCCACAATTTTACACTTCAAAGATAAAACTGAAAAAAAAAATTACGATAAGCAGTAGTGCGGAAATGGGGTACAGATACAATATTTGACAAGTTACCACGCAGATTGTAACATCAAATTAAACAGAAAGTAAGATTACCAGACTTCATAAAGAATATTTTTAACACCTTAAAATAATACAAATGTCGAACAGGAAGAATTTTCAGTGCACAAAATAAAGGAAAGCTAGAATGTCTACCAGACTTTCGACAAATTTTTCTAAGGACGTATTTTCGCAAAATTAGCAGTGCTTGTATTTTATTTCGATATGCACCCCCCCAACAAGCAATTCCATATTATAACTTAGAATGAAAAATACCATAATAAATTGTTTTTGAGAGCTTGGTGGAGCATATGTTGCGCAAATAATAAAAATGTCAAAGGGTGCAACGAAAATATTTTTTCAAAGTATCAGCGTGATTCGCAAAACTCATACTCGAATCAAAAGTACTTCCCAAATGCTGAAATAGATCTACTCTTTCTACTAGGAAACATTTATCACTACAGGTTAGATTACAACAAAACAAAGGAGACGATGAACAATCACAATGCAATTGGAGAGTTTAAATCTTTGACACTCCGGTGCATGGTAGTAGACATTCTCATCCAAATAGAAAGCTGAAGATAAGCTGAAAAACATTATCTTAGTTTTTGGGCTTATTACTAAATGGTGTTCGGCAGACGAGTGTCTCAATGAACTAAGATTCCAATTAATATCAGAAACTAGATCCAAAGGACTGCTTAAGCCATAGGTGAAACCAATGTCATCAGCAAAGGCAGTGGGTGAACCCTTGAAACTAAGAGCAAAGAGTGAATTGATATAGACCAAAAACAGTATAGGACCTAAGACAGAGCCTAGAGGAATACCCACGTTAACAAATCTTATTTCACTCCTTACATCATCTATTTTCACTCTTTGAGATCTATTTTCAAGATAGGACTTAAACCAGTGGAACATGAAACCACTAAATCCAGCTGTGGTTGACCATGTCAAATGCTTTGGTGAAGTCAATGAATAAGCCAGCCGTACATTTTTTTCCCATCGAGATGTGACATTATGAGAGAGCAAAACTGGAGCAGCGCATCTTCCGTCGATTTGCCTTTTTAAAAAACCAAATTGATTTGGACTGAAAAACTCATTTTTTTCTAAAAAACTCACTATTCTAGTTTTCATTAGTTTTTAAAAAAAAATTACTAAAAACAGAAAGAAGTGAGATGGGCCTGTAGTTACTGAGATCCGCAGCAGAGCCTTTTTTGAGTAAAGGAATGACATCTGCACATTTAAGACTATCAGGAAAAATCCCTTCGAACACGCAACGACTATAAACATTTGCCAAGACATCCACTATGAAACATGGAATGTTTTTTAGAACAAAATTTGAAATGCCATCAGCTCCGCATGAAGTCGAATTTGGTAAAGTTCCAATAATTTTCAGGATTTCGAAAGAGGTTATTGGCTGAAAGGCAAAACTACTACTGTGTGACGATTCAGCACATCTCTTTTTTTAGTTCCATACACACTTTCTTATACCTTCTTTTAAGACCCTGGTTATCAGGATACTTTTTGCATTTTAATCTTAGTTTGTTTTTACCTTAATTTGTTTTTACCTATAATTTTGTTTAACAAACAACGAGATATCCAAGGCTTAAGTCTTTTAAAGGATTTTCCAGAAGGCAGAAATGCGGAACAAGTTAAGATATGCTTTCGAAGAGAATCAATAAAGATTGTAAAAGCCGAAGAAGAATTGCTACAAGCAAAAACATCTTCCCACGACTCATGGCATAAGTTGTTTTTTAGTTCAATAAAATCAACCTTGACTTTTTTATGAGACGCATTGGAGGATGCACTATCTCTTGTTGAGATTGGTACTAAGAGTCCCGTCATACAGTGATCAGTAATTTTAAGATCAAAAATACATTTTTCGCACTCATTTAGTGCATTACTGAGACGCCTCAGTCGGCCTAGTCGGCTCATTAATGAAGCAAGCTAGATCATACGAAGCAAGTAATGCCAGGTAACTAGAAACAGTTTCATTATCATCTAAGCAATTGATGTTGAAATCCCCTACTATACGTAAATTATTCGCTTGTTCCCTATTAAAAAGAATAGAAAACTCATTTAAAAAAGATACGACACTAAACATATGCAGTCTATAAACACATAAAAATACATATATATATAACATTGTTAATTTTGACAGAAACCTTTAACACATCACCACTCCCTAACTCAACGCATACAACATCAAGAATCAAGTGGTCGTCTTTAACACAACAACCAACTCCACCTGCAGTGTAATTTTCATTTGTTTTAGATAAAAATCTAAACCCGGGCATAAAATAATCGTTCGTCTCAAAGTCATATATCCAAATTTCAGACACAAAAACAATATCTGGAACGCAAGCAAAAGAATTAAGATGAGTAACACGAGATGAAAAGTTTTCTCTCATGCTTCGAATATTTTGGTGAACAAAAAAAAATGTATCATTGCAGAAGGAACTATTCTTAAAGACATTATTACAATTGGAATTACTAAAATTGGAGGTAGGAAAGTCATCAAATAAATCTGTATCGAAATTCATTAATTAGGATAAAAGCTGAAGCACTATATGAAGATCATTAAAAGATTTAATAGAAATGACTTTCCCCCCTCAACCTTTCTCATGAGAATTTGATTATTATTGAACCATATGTATTTGCCGCCTTTCTGCTTCATTGTTTCTTTCGTCTTCATTAAGAGAGCACGGGTAAACTTCGTAAGAGAATCGTTGATGTAAATTCCGGTACCGTTCCCTTTTCTGCCTATGCTGCTACCATAGAGAAACTAGACTATATATATAGCAGAGTATATCCATAATTATGGATATACTCTGATATATAGTCTGTGGCTGCTACCGCTGCTAACGAGAGGACCATCGATGCAAGTTGCACGTGTGTTCAATTTGTTTTTGTTATTCCTCTTTGCGCACATTATTCGCTGCTTCGTTCTTAGATTAGCAAATCGTAAACAGATGATCGATTTAAGGGCAGTCGAAGAGGAGTTTGTTTGTACTTTCTTCACAAAGCATTTCTCAAAGCTTTGGAGAAAATTTGCTGAGCCGTCCTGATAGTATTTGTGTCGTTAACGTTTGACACACCCACAATTTCAATAGATTTACTGAGAAGGTGCTGTTGTTGCCAGTTAAATTTGCTCTCCAGAACATTGACCATTGATTTGAGCTGCTCATTTTCAATTCGTAACTCGTTTAATTGCAGTAGAAATCGATGGTTTATTTCCTCCAGCTTCGTAAGTTTAGCGTAGATCATCTGAAGATTGCATTGACCCTCGCTGTCGTAATTGTGAGTGGACTATTCAACAGATAAGAGAGTGGAACTTCCTAAGCCTTGAAGATCCTTGGCATTAGATGATGCTGCTGCACTGTTAGTTTGCGGCCTGGCTACCACCGGCACTGGCTGATAAAGAGAGCGACGTCTTAACACTGCACATTTGTCACAACGAAAGGGTTTCGCACTTTATTTTAAATAATCTGCGTCTTCGTCGGAAATATTAACACATGCATTATGATAGAAATTTTTGCAATCATTGCAGTTTATTTTCGTAGAAGAACTACGTTCAATTTTTTGTAAGCACACAGAACAATTCATATTGTAAAAGTTAATTGGTTACTTGGATTGGTTCTTAATGATGCGCACCCCACGGTAATGAAGAGAGAACTGAACTCGATGAACTACTACCCACGCCGATTAATGATTAGGACAACCATATCATTCGATATATGGCTAACTGTACCATCAATGTGCTATAGATATGTACGCTAAGATCGAAAGCGAACGTTTATGGTATATTCGATTTAACCAGGATAAACTGCCATTGAAGAATACATTCAATTACGAGATGGTATTATCGGAAATGTCGATGGAAGTTTAAATATCAACAACATAAAAAAACAACAACAGATATTTGATGCAACAGGTTGTGCGTGTTATATTCTTTACAGGAATGGAGGGTACTACTCTTTAATGGCATGTCTGAAGGGCAGTTATTTATTGGAGAAGCTTTTTCATGACAGTTATACTCTCGGATGAACCCTGGAACTCCATGGTGTGTAGTCTAACGCACTAACCACTTCAGTTACTGCGCTCACTCCATAATACTCCATAATACTTACACCATCCTGATGTGTTCATTACGTTTACATGCAATCCAAAATGGTCATACACAAATATATAAAAAATATATAAAAATACAAACTTAGCTACTTCGAGGCCAATTACGTCATCATAATATAACTGCACGTCTGTTCAAGCAAAAGTTAAAATCGTTGATGTATTTGACCGTACAATATTCGATTTTTCGTAAGACATGGTGCTGAATGTATTCAGTTGAGTGGCAAAAGCGAGGTTTACCTTATAAATAAAAAATCAATACTTGGCGCAACAGGTCGATGGGACCCAAGGCCTAGCTTCTCACAACTATTCGTGTTGTGCGTGTTATATTCTTTACACGAATGGAAGGGGCCTACTGTTTAATGCCGTGTCCGAAGGGCAATTTGTTATTTCAGAAGCTTTCTCGAGACAGTTGTACTCTCGGATGTTTGTCAGACGCTCGCGAGAGGTGGGGCCGTGAAAATCCTTTAGGTGTTCCCCAACTAGGATTCGATCTCGAACCCCTTGCTCCATAGTCCAACGCACTAACCACTGAGCCACGGCGCCCACCTGACATTACTATGATGAAGTCCAAAAAGTATGTTCGGCAATTCCGTCTATCTGTCTGTCTGTATATGCGACTGCAGCCTAAACGGCTGGACGGATTTGTTTCAAACATATATAGGGTCTGTGGGATATTCCTAGAGACAAAATTTGAATTTTCATTCTAACCTCAAAATAGGGGTTAGTTTACTTAAGGCCGATTTCAGTTAAAATGGATTTTCTCGAAAACAGCTCTAACGATTTCGATAAAATTTGATATGTGGGTTAGTTTGGGCATATGCTATGAGGTGGCGTACCACGTTTTTCACGAAAAAATTCGAATAACGGTAATATTGAAAATCAGCTGTTTCTCGGGTAGTTGTTCGGCGATTGGGCTAAAAATTAATATTTCTAGGTTATAAGACAAAGGGAAAATAATGGCGTACCAAACTTTGGAATTCCCATGCCCACTTTTATAAAACATTTTTTTTCAAAATTTTTACTAGAAATTGAGAAAAAATTATTTAAGCAAAGTAATAGGCCTTAAAATTTTCTATAGGTAAGGACATCTTTGGTAGGTCAGTTGGAACGTTTAGCCTACACGACACCACATCTGGCAACGGACTTAGGCTTATTGACTTTGCGGCGGGGCGTAATGTCACAATAGCAAGCACACAGTTTCCTCATCTCAATATTCATAAGGGGACATGGCGATCTCCTGATCATGAAACAGTCAACCAGATTGATCATATTGCGATCTACGCAAGGCATGCCTCCAGTATTCTGGATGTCCGAATCTTCCGAGCAGCTAACATCTCGCATCATTACCTTTTTGCAGCTAAGTTACGAGTGCGGATATCCCAAACGCCACAACAGAGAAGAATTACTGTGAGAAGTTTTATCATCGAAAGCTGCAATCGCAAGAGACCGCCAGAACCTTTGCCGATCGCGTTTTCCGAAATCTCCTAACGAGACTTATACCTCCAGCTTCAAGTGTCGACTACCAGTGGCAACACTGCCAACATGCCATCAGAAGAGCCACAACTGATGCGCTGGGTTTCAACCGACCACCACCAAGAAATCACTGTTTTGACGACGAATGCCGGCATGCACATGCAGCTAAACAAGAGGCATACAAATCGGCGCTGCAAAGAAGGACGAGAGCTGCTCGTGAGCTCTATGAACAGAAGAGACGGGAAGAACATCGGCTTCTCAGGAGAAAAAGGAAAGAGCATGAGAAGCGCGCGGTCGAGGATATTGAGAGATTATACTCCAGGAATAATGTACGGAAGTTTTACCAACAGGTAAAAAGAATGTGTCAGGCCAACAGGACCCATACTGAAGCCTGTAGAGATGAAGATGAAAGCTTCGTAATAGAGTCACAGTCGGAAAAACTACTTCTGCAGACTGTATAACGGCGAAGAAGATCAACATCCCGCTGTCAGGTAGAATGAACCACTTAACCTAGACGATGACAGCCAAAACCACCTGACCAAAATGAAGTGTGGATAGCAATATCCAAACTCAAATTTAACAAGGCTGCTAGACCTGATGGCTTACCAGCCTTTCAAAGCAGCTGAAAATGGCCTGGTAGAGAGCATACACCAACTCATTTCTAACATTTGGTCAGATGAGTGTATGCCTGATGAATGGAACCTCAGCACCGTTTGCCCGATCCATAAGAAAGGAGACCCCCTCAACTGCGCCAATTACAGGGGTATAAGTCTCCCTAACATCACGTATAAGATCGTCAACAACCTGATTGGTCCCTATCAGTGTGGTTTCAGACAAGGAAAGTCCACAATCAACCAAATCTTCACACTTAGGCAGATCTTTATAGAGACGAGCTATACAGAGCCATGTCTAGTTTTGGCATCCCTGCTAAACTCGTCAGATTGTGCAGAATGAGAGAGAAAGATTCTTCGTCTAATTTTCGGTCCAGTTTAAGTTGACGGGCTTTGGAGGAGAAGAACCTAGTCAGAAAAAAGCGCATCAGTCGTTTAAGATGGCTAGGACATGTAGAGCGAATCAAACCCAGTGGGGCAATGCATTAGAGGAAGACATCGCCTTGGGTGGCGCGCACAAATAGAAGGAAACCTCAACCGACTTGAAGTGCGCAGCTGGAGGCAGTTAGCTAAGGACCAGGCTAACTGAAGAGGGTTGTTGCTTGAGGCCCAGGTTCACCCCGAAATGTTTGTTTATCGGGCTCCCGACCCGTGAAGAGTCCCTGCCTGAAACACGGCAGTCTTCTTTATGGTAGGTAGGTCTTTAAAACGGAGGTTCGGTCTTCCTTATCGTCTCGAACCTGGGGGATGTGAGTCGAAGATCCTCTTTGCTGGAGCATTATTGTCCATTCGCTCGATGTGGCCGAGCCAGTGTAGTCGACATATTTTGGCTTTTTAGACTACATCCATATATTGATACAGCTCATAGAGTTCGCGGTTATATCTTCTCCTACATTGGCTCTCTTCGCATACGGGACCGAAAATTTGACAAAGAATTTTTCAGGTACTTGGTTTTGTCCTCATTCACTTCAAGGTCAACTCGTTTCGACTCTTCTTCAATTGCCGTAAAACCTTTTATAACGGCGCGCTGAGAGCGACCGATGATGTCGATGTCGACGGCGTATCCCAACAGCTGGACAGATTTAATGAAGATAGTGCCTTCCGTTTTAATACCTGCCCTGCACACTATCTGTTCCAGCACTATATTGAAGAAGTCACACGACAGTGCAAATTCGGTGCAAGTTTGGAATAGTTCCCAAATTGCACATTGCACCGCGTGTTTTCCAGCATCGTGCGGCACAGCTGGATCAATTTTACCGGCATAACGAATTCGGCCATCGCCTTGTAGAGGTCAAGATGATAAAGCTGTCGTATGCAGCTTCAAAGTCTATGAAGAGATGGTGAGTCTCGACTTAAAAATCGTTGATGTTTTCCAGGATTTACTTCATCGCAATGATTTGGTAGACCGTCGATCTGCCGGGCCGGAAGCCACACTGATAGGTGCCAATTAGTGTGTTGCAGAAAGGTTTCAGACGTTCACACAGTACATTGGATAGGATCTTATAAGAGACATCTAGCAGGGATATCCATCGGTAGTTCTGCAAGACATACGTTCGCCTTTCTTGAAAATGGGGCGTATAGACCTGATAGTCCAGTCATCGGGCATGGCTTCATTCACCCAAAAACATCACCACCATGTTTGAAAAGCTCTGCTGGTAGACCAACAGAGGCACGGGTTTGTTGTTCTTCAGCTTTTTGATAGCTAAGCCAACTTCTTCAAAACTGGGAGGGGGATGGATTCTTCATTGACTGGAAGTGGGTTCTCTTCCTGCCCTTTCACTCTCTCTTTTTGATGCCCATTAACTAGCAGCTGGAAATGCTCCTTAAATACATCTACTATTCCCTGTGCTTCGGTGAATGGGTTTCCTTCACTATTTCGAAGAACCTGCGTTCCGGGCTTAAAGCCAGCTGCCAGCTGCTTAGCTTTCCTGAAAAACAACCGGGTGTTGTTCCTGTTGCGAGTCTTCGATACCCTTGAGCTGGGAGACTGCGTGGGCCCTTTTCTTTTTACGCAGGATCTTTTTCTCCTCCCTTCTTCTGGCTCGATACTCTTCCCTTGCTGCTCTTGTTTTCCGCTGCAGCATTTGTAGGTGTGGATTTTCTGTCACCTTTTCCGACGTACACATTCATCATCATACAAAGGGCTCCTGTTAGGAGGTGGTTGGTAAACTATGGTGGTCTCGGCTACCTCTTTGATGATGTCGCGGTACTGGTTCCATTGGTTGTTGGCGTTTGTGGAAGGTGAATACACAGCGGATATTGTCTCACTCAGGCGCTCTTTGTAGACTTTGGATACTCCAGTCGTGCTAAGGCTTCCAACGTTGAATTTCTTTTTCTGGGCATTTAGCAGCTTCTTCTCGTTGGATAGTCGAGCTCTGAATTTGGCTGCAACAAGATAATGGTCAGAGTCGACATTTGCTCCTCTAAACGTTTGCACATTTGGAATGCTGGATGCGTACCTCGCATCGATTAGCAGGTGGTCGATTTGGTTGGCGGTTCGACCATCTGGAGATCTGCTGTGTGAATTTGTAGTTTTTGAAACCTAGTGCTACTTTTGACCGTATTAAGAGCTGCTGCAAAGTCGATTAGTCGGAAGCCGTTGTCTGTTGTCGTATCGTGGAGGCTCTATTTTCCGACTACGCCAACTACCGATTTTGGCATAAGTCTCCGAATACGATTTTGACATCATACTCCAGACAGGCTCCGTAGGCTCCATCCAGGAGGTCATAAAAATCCTCCTTGATAGAGTCTCCAGCTTCGTCGGACATATAATGCTGATGTTCTGAAATGTGGCTTTGATGCGGATCACAACCAAGCGATTGCATACCCTCAGTTCGTAGTCCTACGAAATCGATTTAAATCCGAGGCGCCAGTATCTCTCGTAACTGGTGCTTTTTTACGTGGTAGAGAAGTTACCCTGACGGCACAACACCCAACCTAGAGGGCCAGTTGCTTTTGTTGAAACCCCTAGGACGATGGCCGGTTGAGAAAACCGTTGTCAATAACCCGCTTCGGTAATGTGAGCGCTGCCGCTCTTTTCCAAAAACATTACCAGCCTGGGCTCCGAAGATGTCGAAGTCGTCAGAATAAAGTGAGTTTCTGCTTTTGCTTGAAGCTCTGATGCCAGCCTGGGCTCCGAAGATGTCGAAGAAGTCCGAATAAAGTGAGTTTCGGCTTTTGCTTGAAGCTCTGATGCCACCGTTGACCCCATCGAGAGAGTTCGTCCGCTGTCGTTGGTTATTCGCTGATAATAAAGATCGTCTGTGTCTATTTCTTCAATTTGAGGCCACAAAAATGTCCAATCATTCTCCATTGACAATAATAATTCTTTCATTTGCATCTTCTAAGAAAAATGGCCCAATGACCAGCTCAAAAACCACGCCAAAAACATTACTAATAATTACAAATACACAATAATTTAAGTTACCCACTATGCTTAGTGTTTATCTGCAGGTGGTTAATCTATTTAATAGTTTTAAGAAGTTTAACGGATATGAAACTTATTTAATTATTTACTAACTCAGCTAATTCATTAGTAGCTTTAAATATTGAGTTTATGAAAATGTGGGTGCATATAATATTTCATTTTTTGCTAACCGACAGATAAATTTCTATCCACTTCGCTAAGATCGCTCTCACTCCAATGCTGTGTTTATCGCATTCGATAGCTGTCCGAGTAGTGTTTCAGCACTTTTATGTTTTCTAAAACCGTATTGGTTTGGTTGCAAAACCTTGTATTTTTCTATGAACTTGGTTATGTTTCGAATGATTATTTCCTCTAAACACTTTTCTACAATTGGCAAAATAGCAATAGGCCTATAATTTTCAAGTTGATTATTTACCCCACCTTTGTAAATTGGTCTTATTATCGAAGTTTTAAATACCTTCGGAGTACAATATTGACCTATACCTCGATTACTAATTGTTTTAATTATTGAAGCTACGTGTACAGCGTTTTTTACTAGCACCTATACCTATAGGGCAAGTATTGCTTTCGCGAAAAAAATCGAACTCGCGATTTTCATATGTAAGGTCTCTGGGATATTCCCTAGAGGCGAAATTTTAATTTTCATTCTATCCTCAAAATTAAGGATAGTTTACTTAAGGCCGATTTCAGTTAAAATAGATTTTCTTGAAAACGGTTATAACGATTTCGATAAAATTTGACATGTGGATTAGTTTGGGCATATGCTATGAGGTGGCGTACCACGTTTTTCACGAAAAAATCGAACAAAGATTTTGAAAATCAGCTGTTTCTCGGGTATTTGTTCGGCGATTGGGCTAAAAATTAATATTTTTAGGTTATAAGAAAATGCAAAATAATGGCGTACCAAATTTTGGAACTACCACGCCCACTTTTATAATGCAATTTTCAAAATTTTTACTAGAAATTGAGAAAAAATTGTTTAAGCATAGGAATAGATCACATTATCTGTGAGTGGCCACGCCCACTTTTTAAAGGGTTTTTTTTTTTAAACAAAACATTGTGTAAACATTGTGGAATGGCATGCCTAATTTACTGGGAAAAGCTAGACTTGGACTTCAATCCTTATAAAATTTTACACTTATAGCATTACGGTGCAAGAACGTGCGACCCAGTCGTGCACTTTATTTAATTATAACATTTCACCTTTCGAAACTGATTAAACTCATTTTCGTAGCTTTGGTTAAGTGGGTTATTTTCCACTTCATCAGGTGTCATCTATGTTTTTTGATTATGATTTTTCGTGTTTGTTGAAACTTTAGTTGATTTCGTATAAATATATATGTACATATATGTATATATAGTTTATTTTCTTTAAAAATGTACTATACAAAAGTGCAATGAACAGGATGAAAGTTTCAATAACCCAGGGAACAGTTTTATTTTGCTGTAAAATCCATTTCAGTGGTCGGTTCACAGTATTTTGGGGAGAGCCCCTTATTCCTATTCAATGACCCTTTTACTTCAAGCGTATCTCGATCTCATCCACCAAGATCGAATAACCCCGGGATAAGAAGACTGCCGGAGAATCAGCGCACGCAAATTCGTACTCAGTAATACATAGTTGTTCTGCAACTGTTTGGTTTTTGTCATTTTGTATAGAGTACTTAGTTTTTTCTTATTTTGTTCTTTTTCTATATTGTGTAAAATATTGTCTAGTATCCGCATCCGCTTTCAGTGCATTTTGTATCCTCAACGTTTTTTAACATTTCTTACAGAAATTCAAGATAGTGCTAAAGTTGTCACATTTCTATGGCTGTTATATTTTTAATGAAAGGAAAAAATTCGTAACAATTATTCCGCGTTCCTTAGGAGTGCAGTGATTCATGTCTTGTTGACGTGTATTTTGTATTTGTTGACTTCACAAATGTCTAAGTGAATTGAAATTCGCCGCCATTCGCAAAAATTATAGCATATTTTCATTGGATGATGATAGGGTACTTAATAAATCCAGTAGCGGTAGCCTTCAACAATCACAATTCCACGATTGCGGAGCTATATTTCAAACCGTTGTATTCATTTCAAGACCTGTTAGGCAGAACTTACTGTGGACGGCGCCACCTACAGGATAATAGTGATACAGCATTAAGACGACGATTGGTATAAACGATTCATTCACTAGATCATTTAACTTCCAGAAAGTACCACAACCGGAAGCTTCTACATTCTTTCATAATGATAAAATTGGATATAAATACAAGAACCAACCCCAGGCACAGTTGTTTTAAGCTATAGTGGATTTAATTAATATTAGAACAAGTATTGGTTTCGTAAAAAAAAAATCGAACTCCAGATTTCAATCAAATTTGACATTATTATGATGGAGAAGTCGAAAAAAGTGGGCCCCGCAATTCCATCTGTTTGTCTCTCTGTCTGTATAAGCAACTGCAGCCTAAACGGCTCGACGGATTTGCTTCAAACTTATCTGTGGTCTGTGGGTTCAAACCTCGAGGCAAAATCGGAATTTACATTCTAACCTCAAAACTAATGGTAGTTTACTGAAGGCCAATTAAAGTTAAAATGGATTTTCTCGAAAACGGCTCTAACGATTTCGATACAATTTTAAATGTTATTTTATGAAATTTTATGAAATTAAAATTCGAATAACGATAATATTGAAAATTGGGTGTTTCTCGGGTATTTCTTTAGCGATTGGACTTAAAATTAATATTTGAAGGTTATAAGACAACTGCAAAATAATGGCGTACCAAATTTCGGAATTGCCACACTCACTTTTATAAAACCTTTTTTTTGCAAATTTACTAGAAATTGAGAAAGAATTATTTAAGCAAAGTAATGGGGTTTAAAAACACCCTATCTGGCCACGCCTACTTTTTTAATACGTTTTTTATAAAAATAAAACATTCTGTAAACTCCTACAATGTTATGACTATTAATCCATCGAAACGCGGAATGCCACGCCTACTTTACTGGAAAGAGAACATTATGGTGCAAGTACATCGTGCACGCTATTTAAAATAAACGCTATTGGTTAATTAAGTGAAGTTGTCAAAGAATCATAAAGCAATTAAAAAAAAAAATGGATTTGTTTGAAAACTAGAAATGACTAGATACGGTTTTATTTTCCGAACCCTAGCCATTACATACAAATACATTAGTTCAGAAGTGGGATAAAATTGATTCTGTCTGTCTCAGCCAAAACGAAATGGAATTGATAGTTAAATAAAACAATGTTCGGATAGTTGACGAAGATCCTAATACGAAATTACTCGATGTCGGTGAACAGCAAGTAAGTACAGCTCTCGACATATCCGCGTTAATGAAATTGTCCTCTGAAGAAATTCTCTAAAAGCCAAGTTCGAGGAACAGAAGAATTGTCTAAATCATTTGGAAAAACAGCTGCCTGAACAAAAGGGAGTTCTCGAAAATAAATTTGAGGAACAAAATAGGAGTCTGGTAACGAAATTCGAGGGCATTGAAGAAAATTTCGAAAATGTCGGAAATATGATGGAGACTATCGGAACCAATATAGAAGCCATGGAGCGCAAAATTTAAAGATCTGGCTAAGAAACTCCACGGCGTAAAGTTATTCGTGAGTATTCCATTGGCGGTCCAGGCAGCCGCAATGACAAACAACTGGGATGGTGAGGAGAATTCTATTGAACTCACGTTTGCCCTCAGAATTAGTTACGGAATTACTTCAAACTATTCTCGAAGGAGAATGGCTAAACTACTGCACTCTGGTAAAAGCCATTGAACACATACGCCACATTTGATGGCGGATAAGAAAGCACTCGCAGAAGCTTTGGAATTTGCACCAACAATGCCGGGGGCAGATCAGGTCTCTCAAGGATTCCACCGTGTGAGGGCATCTACAACGACAGTGCAGAAATCCACCTCGACACGGAAACTGTCACCGATAAAATTCGACGGATTTGCTTTTCCAATGCGTCTCTGTTCGCTGACGTTAGTGATGAGTGCATAATCGATGTGAATTTTATGAAAGCGCAGAAGATAGCCTTGGACATTCGGATGCAAGTGCTGAGGTATCGAAACGTGGAGATCCCTATGGTGTACGGAAACGAGAAGAATGCATATCTCAGGACATTAATTAGTACGGACGAAGTCTTACAGTGGCATGCCTTAAATTTTATGAGAGTGAAGTGGACCACCTGTGATTATTCGAAACGCAGAGTAAAGATATCGATTCTAAGCTGCCTTTGTTAGAATTCGTTATTCGAATTTAAGTAGACAATAAGCTTATTCAATAAAACAAGTGGTTCGAAAGAAGCAGTCTGGACAAGGTAAAGTAAAATCCAAAGATTTGGCAATTACAATAACTACCTATTTGTACTTTCAAACTATTCTACCCTAAAGAGTTCAGGAAACAATTTTTGCCAAAATTTGAGTTATTTTATAATTCTATAAGAAGGGATATTTCAGTGGATAGAAGTCAAACCGTGAGTTCGAAAATTCGAACTCTGTCATTTTTGAGCGTAGGACTGGTGTTTCCGTCGATTCTGATAGTTGACATTCCGAGAGTAGGTGGTTTCATCGTCCATGGGTTTAGGCTTTGGTTGCGGTTTTTCCTAAATTCCTACCCTAATTAGTTCGGTTCTGATTGCATTGATATCCTTGTTTTGGGATATAAGAATAATTCTGCCTTGAGGGCAGTTGCGGTGGCCTAGTTGTGGAATGTGGGCCAATTTTGGAAAGAATTGATTCCTGGGAGTAGGTATAGGTGCAGCTGTTGTACGTGAAGGTATTGGTGGAGCCAATGGATGAATTCGCCTAGCTGCTCCTTGGCTGTTCATAGCATGTTGGGTCCTGCAATTTTTTTCTTTGGTTACGCCAACGGATGTGTAATCTTCTAAAAATACCAACATCCCGGGCTACTGGCATGCACGATTCGCAAACCTGCATACTCGTTGCCAGAAATACGCCTGCGTACTAACCCACACCCTACACACTTCAACCACTCTCCCCGTGGGACTACCACTTCGCGGTGCTGGTTAGCACTTCCCCTTCTTCTGAGGGGGCTTCCGTTTGGGCTTGGTTGCTCTGAGGCTCTCCAGCCGCCAAAGTTCCTTGTGATCATTGTTGGTGTTTTTTTCACAACATCCCATACTGCGTTCGATGTCAACATATGGTTTACGATGTTTTCGAGATTATTGCATATTGCAATTGTATTACTCCAATTGCATATTTCCTCAAGACCTCTACGTTTTAAGCGAAAATGTGGGCGCTGAAAGAGTACATGCTCTGCATCTTCTCTGGTTTGGAGATTCATCAAGCCCAAACCAAAAAGAACTGAGTGAGATAAAAATCCACTTCTCCACTTCTATTTGTGTATTTCCGATATAAGTCGATGGGTCCATCTTCCCTTCGATGACTGATTCCATCTCTTACGCCATGTTCTCATGCTTTGCTGCCTTTCTGCCAGCTTAATATCTTAAATTGGAGCAAGGGTTCCTGGATTTTGGTGTCGTAGGTCTTTTGTAGCTCAATAGTCAAGATATCCGCTGGTAGCATTCCCGCAATAATACATATAGCGTCATCTAATACCTTCAAAATGCGCAACACACTCTCAGCGCGCACAGTCTGTTGACAAAATTAATTCTTCTTGAGTGTGACTTAATTTTGCCTGCCTTTAACCATATTGGTGTCGCATACATTATTATTGACTGCGCACTCTTGAGAAAATTAGTCTCCTTTGTTGTCTGAGTCCTCCAATGTTTTTCATTGTTCTGGATAAGGTAGTACACACCCAAGCAGCTTTGTCGTACACTTTTCAAGGTGTTCCTTATAAGCGAGCCTAGCTTTAATCATCGCATCTAGGTATCTGATCACCGGTTTTGACGTTATATTTCGGCCCCCTAGCCTGATGGTGATTGTTTCTCTTTTCTTGCGGCTGCTTACTAGTACTACTCCCGTTTTATGTTCGCCAAGTTCTAAACCGACTGCTGTTATCCACCGTCTCACTTTTCGGATATATTCATTCCCAATATCTTCTATTTCTTCCAAGTGTTTCATCGGCAAAGCCTATGATTTTTGCCTAGGTGGTGATTTCAAGCCTCAGAACACTATGAGCCCTATACTCATAGTAGTGTGAGATTCTTACTCACTAAACAACACCTCCCTTCTATATTGACTACAACTAAGTTCCCTTATCAAGTAGTTTGAATTTCGCATAATATTCGCGTTTGGCAGGTAGTTTTCCAGTGAAAGCACCCCCTGATTCCGTCATTACGTACGGCTATCCCGGGCAGTCATCGGGCATGGCTTCATCCACCCATACTTGGTTGATGATTTATTGCAAGCACAATACCAAAACATCACCACCGTGTTTGAAAAGCTCTGCTGGTAGACCATCAGAGGCACTGGTTTGTTTTTCTTCAGCTTTTTGATAGCTAAGCCAACTTCTTCAAAACTGGGAGGGGGATGGATTCTTCATTGACTGGAAGTGGGTTCTCTTCCTGCCCTTTCACTCTCTCTTTTTGATGCCCATTAACTAGCAGCTGGAAATGCTCCTTAAATACATCTACTATTCCCTGTGCTTCGGTGAATGGGTTTCCTTCACTATTTCGAAGAACCTGCGTTTCGGGCTTAAAGCCAGCTGCCAGCTTGGATCTTTTTCTCCTCCCTTCTTCTGGCTCGATACACTTCCCTTGCTGCTCTTGTTTTCCGCTGCAGCATTTGTAGGTTTGGATTTTCTGTCACGTTTTCCGACGTACACATTCATCATCATATAAAGGGCTCCTGTTAGGAGGTGGTTGGTAAACTATGGTGGTCTCGGCTTTGATGATGTCGCGATACTGGTTCTACTGGTTGTTGGCGTTTGTGTGAATGCACAGCGGAGAGTGTCTCACTCAGGCGCTCTCTGTAGACTCTGGCTACTCCAGTCGTGCTAAGGCTTCCAACGTTGAATTTCTTTTTCTGGGCACTTCGCAGCTTCTTCTCGTTGGATAGTGGAGCTCTGAATTTGGCTGCAACAAGATAATGGTCAGAGTCGACATTTGCTCCTCTAAACGTTTGCACATTTGGAATGCTGGATGCGTACCTCACATCGATTAGCACGTGGTCGATTTGGTTGGCGGTTCGACTATCTGGAGATAGCCAGATTGCTGTGTGAATTCGTAGTTTTTGAAACCTAGTGCTACTTTTCACCGTAGTCGCAGAGCTGCTGCAAAGTCGGTTAGTCAGCAGTCGCTGTCTGTTGTCGTATCGTGAAGGCTGTACTTTCCGACTACGCCAATGATGTTTTCCTTACCGATTTTGGCATAAGTCTCCGAATACGATTTTGACATCATACTCCAGACAGGCTCCGTAGGTTCCATCCAGGAGGTCATAAAACTCCTCCTTGATAGAGTCTCCAGCTTCGTCGGTAGGGACGTGTGGACATATAATGCTGATGTTCTGAAATGTGGCTTTGATGCGGATCACAGCCAAGCGATTGCATACCCTCAGTTCGTAGTCCGTAAACGTTCCGGGTCGTGATCGTGTATAAGGGGGTCGATTTAAATCCGAGGCGCCAGTATCTCTCGTAACTGGTGCTTTTTTACGTGGTAGAGAAGTTACCCTGACGGCACAACACCCAACTTAGAGGGCCAGTTGCTTTTGTTGAAACCCCTAGGACGATGGCCGGTTGAGAAAGCCGTTGTCAATAACCCGCTTCGGGGATGTGAGCGCTGCCGCTCTTTTCCAAAAACATTACCAGCCTGGGCTCCGAAGATGTAGAAGTAGTCCGAATAAAGTGAGTTTCTGCTTTTGCTTGAAGCTATGATGCCACCGTTGACCCCATCGAGAGAGTTCGTCCGCTGTCGTTGGTTATTCGCTGATAATAAAGATCGTCTGTGTCTATTTCTTCAATTTGAGGCCACAAAAATGTCCAATCATTCTCCATTGACAATAATAATTCTTTCATTTGCATCTTCTAAGAAAAATGGCCCAATGACCAGCTCAAAAACCACGCCAAATACATTACTAATAATTACAAATACACAATAATTTAAGTTACCCACGATGCTTAGTGCTTATCTGCAGGTGGTTAATCTATTTAATAGTTTTAAGAAGTTTAACGGATATGAAACTTATTTAATTATTTACTAACTCAGCTAATTCATTAGTAGCTTTAAATATTGAGTTTATGAAAATGTGGGTGCATATAATATTTCATTTTTTGCTAACCGACAGATAAATTTCTATCCACTTCGCTAAGATCGCTCTTACTCCAATGCTGTGTTTATCGCATTCGAGAGCTATCCGAGTAGGGTCTCAGCACTTTTATGTTTTCTAAAACCGTATTGGTTTGGTTGCAAAACCTTGTATTTTTCTATGAACTTGGTTATGTTTCGAATGATTATTTCCTCTAAACACTTTTCTACAATTGGCAAAATAGCAATAGGCCTATAATTTTCAAGTTGATTATTTATCCCACCTTTGTAAATTGGTCTTATTATCGAAGTTTTAAATACCCTCGGAGTACAATATTGACTTATACCTCGATTACTAATTGTTATAATTATTGAAGCTACGTGTACAGCGTTTTTTACTAGCACCTATACCTATAGGGCAAGTATTGCTTTCGCGAAAAAAATCGAACTCGCGATTTTCATATGTAAGGTCTCTGGGATATTCCCTAGAGGCGAAATTTTAATTTTCATTCTATCCTCAAAATTAAGGATAGTTTACTTAAGGCCGATTTCAGTTAAAATAGATTTTCTTGAAAACGGTTATAACGATTTCGATAAAATTTGACATGTGGATTAGTTTGGGCATATGCTATGAGGTGGCGTACCACGTTTTTCACGAAAAAATCGAACAAAGATTTTGAAAATCAGCTGTTTCTCGGGTATTTGTTCGGCGATTGGGCTAAAAATTAATATTTTTAGGTTATAAGAAAATGCAAAATAATGGCATACCAAATTTTGGAATTACCACGCCCACTTTTATAATGCAATTTTCAAAATTTTTACTAGAAATTGAGAAAAAATTGTTTAAGCATAGTAATAGGTCACATTATCTGTGAGTGGCCACGCCCACTTTTTAAAGGGTTTTTTTTTTTAAAAACAAAACATTGTGTAAACTTCTACAATGTTATGACTATTATTCCATCGAAACGCGGAATGGCATGCCTAATTTACTGGGAAGAGCTAGACTTGGACTTCAATCCTGATAAAATTTTACACTTATAGCATTACGGTGCAAGAACGTGCGACCCAGTCGTGCACTTTATTTAATTATAGCATTTTACGTTTCGAAATTGATTAAACTCATTTTCGTAGCTTTGGTTAAGTGGGTTATTTTCCACTTCATCAGGTGTCATTCTATGTTTTTTGATTATGATTTTTCGTGTTTGTTGAAACTTTAATTGATTTCGTATAAATACATATGTACATATATATATATATAGTTCATTTTCTTTAAAAATTTACTGTACAGTCACTCAACGTCAGGTTCTTCACATAATATTTGCCGATTGGTTTGCTCAATTCGGCGATTAACTTTGTACTGGCAAATTTTAGCAGATTTCATTGTATTGTCGTGTAGCATATATTTTGAGTTAGTGGTCAGATAAATCGGTCTCAATAACAGCCGATGCAATATTTTGGTTTGTAATGGTAACAAAAATATGGTCGAATATTGTCGAAGTATTTGCCGTATTAACCCGAGTAGATATATTTATAACATTATTTAAGCCCTTTGATGCCATTATTTCTAGATAGTTATGGATATGAGCATTTTTTTTTAAGTTTATACTTGCGGTAAGTGGCCATTTAAATCCAACCTCCATATGCCGGGTACCTATATAGCGTGTACAAAAGTGCAATGAACAGGATGAAAGTTTCAATAACCCAGGGAACAGTTTAATTTTGCTGTAAAATCCATTTCAGTGGTCGGTTCACAGTATTTTGGGGAGAGCCCCTTATTCCTATTCAATGACCCTTTTACTTCAAGCGTATCTCGATCTCATCCACCAAGATCGAATAACCCTGGGATAAGAAGACTGCCGGAGAATCAGCGCACGCAAATCCGTACTCAGTAATACATAGTTGTTCTGCAACTGTTTTGTTTTTGTCATTTTGTATAGAGTACTTAGTTTTTTCTTATTTTGTTCTTTTTCTATATTGTGTAAAATATTGTCTAGTATCCGCATCCCCTTTCAGTGCATTTTGTATCCTCAACGTTTTTTAACATTTCTTACAGAAATTCAAGATAGTGCTAAAGTTGTCACATTTCTATGGCTGTTATATTTTTAATGAAAGGAAAAAATTCGTAACAATTATTCCGCGTTCCTTAGGATTGCAGTGATTCATGTCTTGTTGACGTGTATTTTGTATTTGTTGACTTCACAAATGTCTAAGTGAATTGAAATTTGCCGCCATTCGCAAAAATTATAGCATATTTTCATTGGATGATGATAGGGTATTTAATAAATCCAAGTATTTACATAGTTTGGTTTATTTGAGATAAGCAAAGCAGTGAACTTATAAATGTGCACAAACTCATATGTACATCTATTGAATAAGCATGCAACTATGCAGCTAAGCAAGCATGGCTTTGATACTTTCAACTGCAGTACAGTGTACATATGTAAGCGACAGACTGACCGGTAGCCTTCAACAATCACAATTCCACGATTGCGGAGCTATATTTCAAACCGTAGTATTCATTTCAAGACCTGTTAGGCAGAACTTACTGTGGACGGCGCCACATATAGGATAATAGTGATACAGCATTAAGAAGAGGATTGGTTTAAACGATTCATTCACTAGACCATTTAACTTCTAGAAAGTACCACAACCGGAAGCTTCTACATTCTTCCAGAATGATAAAATTGGATATAAATACAATACAAATACAAGAACCAACCAATTATGATAGAGAAGTCGAAAAAAGTGGGCCCCGCAATTCCATCTGTTTGTCTCTCTGTCTGTATGAGCAACTGCAGCCTAAACGGCTCGACGGAATTGCTTCAAACTTATCTGCGGTCTGTGGGTTCAAACCTCGAGGCAAAATCGGAATTTACATTCTAACCTCAAAACTAATGGTAGTTTGCTGAAGGCCAACTAAAGTTAAAATGTATTTTCTCGAAAACGGCTCTAACGATTTCGATACAATTTTAAATGTTATTTCATGAAATTTTATGAAATTAAAATTCGAATAACGATAATATTGAACATTGGGTGTTTCTCGGGTATTTTTTTAGCGATTGGGCTTAAAATTAATATTTGAAGGTTATAAGACAACTGCAAAATAATGGCGTACCAAATTTTGGAATTGCCACACTCACTTTTATAAAACTTTTTTTTTGCAAATTTACTAGAAATTGAGAAAGAATTATTTAAGCAAAGTAATGGGGTTTAAAAACACCCTATCTGGCCACGCCTACTATTTTAATACGTTTTTTATAAAAATAAAACATTCTGTAAACTCATACAATGTTGTGACTATTAATCCATCGAAACGCGGAATGCCACGCCTACTTTACTGGAAAGAGAAAGACTTGGATATTAATCCTGCTAAAATTGTATACTTATGACATTATGGTGCAAGTACATACGACCCAGTCGTGCACGCTATTTTAAATAAACGCTATTGGTTAATTAAGTGAAGTTGTCAAAGAATCATAAAGCAATTTAAAAATGGATTTGTTTGAAAATTGGAAATGACTAGATACGGTTTTATTTTCCGAACCCTAGCCATTACATACAAATACATTAGTTCAGAAGTGGGATAAAATTGATTCTGTCTGTCTCAGCCAAAACGAAATGGAATTGATAGTTAAATAAAAAACCATGTTCGTAAAGTTGACGAAGATCCTGATCCTGATCCCTCTCGACATATCCGCGTTAATGAAATTGTCCTCTGAAGAAATTCTCTAAAAGCCAAGTTCGAGGAACAGAAGAATTGTCTAAATCATTTGGAAAAACAGCTGCCTGAACAAAAGGGAGTTCTCGAAAATAAATTTGAGGAACAAAATAGGAGTCTGGAAACAAAATTCGAGGGCATTGAAGAAAAATTCGAAAATGTCGGAAATATGATGGAGACTATCGGAACCAATATAGAAGCCATGGAGCGCAAAATTTAAAGATCTGGCTAAGAAACTCCACGGCGTAAAGTTATTCGTGAGTATTCCATTGGCGGTCCAGGCAGCCGCAATGACAAACAACTGGGATGGTGAGGAAAATTCTATTGAACTCACGTTTGCCCTCAGAATTAGTTACGGAATTACTTCAAACTATTCTCGAAGGAGAATGGCTAAACTACTGCACTCTGGTAAAAGCCATTGAACACATACGCCACATTTGATGGCGGATAAGAAAGCACTCGCAGAAGCTTTGGAATTTGCACCAACAATGCCGGGGGCAGATCAGGTCTCTCAAGGATTCCACCGTGTGAGGGCATCTACAACGACAGTGCAGAAATCCACCTCGACACGGAAACTGTCACCGATAAAATTCGACGGATTTGCTTTTCCAATGCGTCTCTGTTCGCTGACGTTAGTGATGAGTGCATAATCGATGTGAATTTTATGAAAGCGCAGAAGATAGCCTTGGACATTCGGATGCAAGTGCTGAGGTATCGAAACGTGGAGATCCCTATGGTGTACGGAAACGAGAAGAATGCATATCTCAGGACATTAATTAGTACGGACGAAGTCTTACAGTGGCATGCCTTAAATTTTATGAGAGTGAAGTGGACCACCTGTGATTATTCGAAACGCAGAGTAAAGATATCGATTCTAAGCTGCCTTTGTTAGAATTCGTTATTCGAATTTAAGTAGACAATAAGCTTATTCAATAAAACAAGTGGTTCGAAAGAAGCAGTCTGGACAAGGTAAAGTAAAATCCAAAGATTTGGCAATTACAATAACTACCTATTTGTACTTTCAAACTATTCTACCCTAAAGAGTTCAGGAAACAATTTTTGCCAAAATTTGAGTTATTTTATAATTCTATAAGAAGGGATATTTCAGTGGATAGAAGTCAAACCGTGAGTTCGAAAATTCGAACTCTGTCATTTTTGAGCGTAGGACTGGTGTTTCCGTCGATTCTGATAGTTGACATTCCGAGAGTAGGTGGTTTCATCGTCCATGGGTTTAGGCTTTGGTTGCGGTTTTTCCTAAATTCCTACCCTAATTAGTTCGGTTCTGATTGCATTGATATCCTTGTTTTGGGATATAAGAATAATTCTGCCTTGAGGGCAGTTGCGGTGGCCTAGTTGTGGAATGTGGGCCAATTTTGGAAAGAATTGATTCCTGGGAGTAGGTATAGGTGCAGCTGTTGTACGTGAAGGTATTGGTGGAGCCAATGGATGAATTCGCCTAGCTGCTCCTTGGCTGTTCATAGCATGTTGGGTCCTGCAATTTTTTTCTTTGGTTACGCCAACGGATGTGTAATCTTCTAAAAATACCAACATCCCGGGCTACTGGCATGCACGATTCGCAAACCTGCATACTCGTTGCCAGAAATACGCCTGCGTACTAACCCACACCCTACACACTTCAACCACTCTCCCCGTGGGACTACCACTTCGCGGTGCTGGTTAGCACTTCCCCTTCTTCTGAGGGGGCTTCCGTTTGGGCTTGGTTGCTCTGAGGCTCTCCAGCCGCCAAAGTTCCTTGTGATCATTGCTGGTGTTTTTTTCACAGCATCCCATACTGCGTTCGATGTCAACATATGGTTTACGATGTTTTCGAAAAGAAAGAGTATATGCTCTGCATCTTCTCTGGTTTCTCCACAGTTTGGAGATTCATCAAGCCCAAACCAAAAATAACTGAGTGAGATAGAAATCCACTTCTCCATGGTGCCGGTTCATCTATTTGTGTTTTTCCGATATAAGTCGATGGGTCCATCTTCCCTTCGATGACTGATTCCATCTCTTACGCCATGTTCTCATGCTTTGCTGCCTTTCTGCCAGCTTAATATCTTAAACTGGAGCAAGGGTTCCTGGATTTTGGTGTCGTAGGTCTTTTATAGCTCAATAGTCAAGATATCCGCTAGTAGCATTCCCGCAATAACACATATAGCGTCATCTAATACCTTCAAAATGCGCAACACACTCTCAGCGCGTACAGTCTGTTGACAAAATTAATTCTTCTTGAGTGGGACTTAATTTTGCCTGCCTTTAACCATATTGGTGTCGCATACATTATTATTGACTGCGCACTCTTGAGAAAATTAGTCTCCTTTGTTGTCTGAGTCCTCCAATGTTTTTCAATATTCTGGATAAGGTAGTACACACCCAAGCAGCTTTGTCGTACACTTTTCAAGGTGTTCCTTATAAGCGAGCCTAGCTTTAATCATCGCATCTAGGTATCTGATCACCGGTTTTGACGTTATATTTCGGCCCCCTAGCCTGATGGTGATTGTTTCTCTTTTCTTGCGGCTGCTTACTAGTACTACTCCCGTTTTATATTCGCCAAGTTCTAAACCGACTGCTGTTATCCACCGTCTCACTTTTCGGATATATTCATTCCCAATATCTTCTATTTCTTCCAAGTGTTTCATCGGCAAAGCCTATGATTTTTGCCTAGGTGGTGATTTCAAGCCTCAGAACACTATGAGCCCTATACTCATAGTAGTGTGAGATTCTTACTCACTAAACAACACCTCCCTTCTATATTGACTACAACTAAGTTCCCTTATCAAGTAGTTTGAATTTCGCATAATATTCGCGTTTGGCAGGTAGTTTTCCAGTGAAAGCACCCCCTGATTCCGTCATTACGTACGGCTATCCCGGGCAGTCATCGGGCATGGCTTCATCCACCCATACTTGGTTGATGATTTATTGCAAGCACAATACCAAAACATCACCACCGTGTTTGAAAAGCTCTGCTGGTAGACCATCAGAGGCACTGGTTTGTTTTTCTTCAGCTTTTTGATAGCTAAGCCAACTTCTTCAAAACTGGGAGGGGGATGGATTCTTCATTGACTGGAAGTGGGTTCTCTTCCTGCCCTTTCACTCTCTCTTTTTGATGCCCATTAACTAGCAGCTGAAAATGCTCCTTAAATACATCTACTATTCCCTGTGCTTCGGTGAATGGGTTTCCTTCACTATTTCGAAGAACCTGCGTTTCGGGCTTAAAGCCAGCTGCCAGCTTGGATCTTTTTCTCCTCCCTTCTTCTGGCTCGATACACTTCCCTTGCTGCTCTTGTTTTCCGCTGCAGCATTTGTAGGTTTGGATTTTCTGTCACGTTTTCCGACGTACACATTCATCATCATATAAAGGGCTCCTGTTAGGAGGTGGTTGGTAAACTATGGTGGTCTCGGCTTTGATGATGTCGCGATACTGGTTCTACTGGTTGTTGGCGTTTGTGTGAATGCACAGCGGAGAGTGTCGCACTCAGGCGCTCTCTGTAGACTCTGGCTACTCCAGTCGTGCTAAGGCTTCCAACGTTGAATTTCTTTTTCTGGGCACTTCGCAGCTTCTTCTCGTTGGATAGTGGAGCTCTGAATTTGGCTGCAACAAGATAATGGTCAGAGTCGACATTTGCTCCTCTGAACGTTTGCACATTTGGAATGCTGGATGCGTACCTCACATCGATTAGCACGTGGTCGATTTGGTTGGCGGTTCGACTATCTGGAGATAGCCAGATTGCTGTGTGAATTCGTAGTTTTTGAAACCTAGTGCTACTTTTCACCGTAGTCGCAGAGCTGCTGCAAAGTCGGTTAGTCAGCAGTCGCTGTCTGTTGTCGTATCGTGAAGGCTGTACTTTCCGACTACGCCAATGATGTTTTCCTTACCGATTTTGGCATAAGTCTCCGAATACGATTTTGACATCATACTCCAGACAGGCTCCGTAGGCTCCATCCAGGAGGTCATAAAACTCCTCCTTGATAGAGTCTCCAGCTTCGTCGGTAGGGACGTGTGGACATATAATGCTGATGTTCTGAAATGTGGCTTTGATGCGGATCACAGCCAAGCGATTGCATACCCTCAGTTCGTAGTCCGTAAACGTTCCGGATCGTGATCGTCTATAAGGGGGTCGATTTAAATCCGAGGCGCTAGTATCTCTCGTAACTGGTGCTTTTTTACGTGGTAGAGAAGTTACCCTGACGGCACAACACCCAACCTAGAGGGCCAGTTGCTTTTGTTGAAACCCATAGGACGATGGCCGGTTGAGAAAACCGTTGTCAATAACCCGCTTCGGGATGTGAGCGCTGCCGCTCTTTTCCAAAAACCTTACCAGCCTGGGCTCCGAAGATGTCGAAGTAGTCCGAATAAAGTGAGTTTCTGCTTTTGCTTGAAGCTCTGATGCCACCGTTGACCCCATCGAGAGAGTTCGTCCGCTGTCGTTGGTTATTCGCTGATAATAAAGATCGTCTGTGTCTATTTCTTCAATTTGAGGCCACAAAAATGTCCAATCATTCTCCAATGACCAGCTCAAAAACCACGAAAAATACATTACAAATACACAATAATTTAAGTTACCCACGATGCTTAGTGCTTATCTGCAGGTGGTTAATCTATTTAATAGTTTTAAGAAGTTTAACGGATATGAAACTTATTTAATTATTTACTAACTCAGCTAATTCATTAGTAGCTTTAAATATTGAGCTTATGAAAATGTAGGTATATATAATATATCATTTTTTGCTAACCGACAGATAATTTTCTATCCACTTCGCAAAATAGCAATAGGCCTATAATTTTCAAGTTGATTATTTACCCCACCTTTGTAAATTGGTCTTATTATCGAAGTTTTAAATACCCTCGGAGTACAATATTGACTTATACCTCGATTACTAATTGTTATAATTATTGAAGCTACGTGTACAGCGTTTAGCTAAAGATATATCGGGCTAATGTTGTCTACTCCTAGCCCCTTGTTGGTTTTTAAACAGCACAGTATTCTGTCTTTCCTTGCTTCCTCTACATATATTGATTGTGCGAGATGTATAATTGCATTGCTGGAAGTTATATGAGCGCTATTATGTACTATTTTGGATTTTTGAGTAAAACATTTTTCAGCAAATCTAAGTAAGTCTAAGTTCATAAAATCATTCGTAACGGAAAAGTTGTATATAACAACCTCACTAATCAATCTTTTCTTTCACCCCAGCAATTCATTTACAGATTCTATGTTTTTCTCAAATAGTTTTAATCACCTGTAAATCTTTGCTTTTAGTAGTTGGCTTTTTACTAGCACCTATACCTATAGGGCAAGTATTGCTTTCGCGAAAAAAATCGAACTCGCGATTTTAACCAAATTTGACATTACTATGATGGAGAAGTCCGAAAAAGTGGGTCCGGCAATTCCGTCTGCCTGTATGTCTGTATATGCGACTGCAGCCTAAACGGCTGGACGGATTTGCTTCAAACTTCATATGTAAGTTCTCTGGGATATTCCCTAGAGGCGGAACTTTAATTTTCATTCTATCCTCAAAATTAAGGGTAGTTTACTTAAGGCCGATTTCAGTTAAAATGGATTTTCTTGAAAACGGTTATAACGATTTCGATAAAATTTGACATGTGGATTAGTTTGGGCATATGCTATGAGGTGGCGTACCACGTTTTTCACGAAAAAATCGAACAAAGATTTTGAAAATCAGCTGTTTCTCGGGTATTTGTTCGGCGATTGGGCTAAAAATTAATATTTTTAGGTTATAAGAAAATGCAAAATAATGGCGTACCAAATTTTGGAATTACCACGCCCACTTTTATAATGCAATTTTCAAAATTTTTATTAGAAATTGAGAAAAAATTGTTTAAGCATAGTAATAGGTCACATTATCTGTGAGTGGCCACGCCCACTTTTTAAAGGGTTTTTTTTTTTAAAAACAAAACATTGTGTAAACTTCTACAATGTTATGACTATTATTCCATCGAAACGCGGAATGGCATGCCTAATTTACTGGGAAGAGCTAGACTTGGACTTCAATCCTGATAAAATTTTACACTTATAGCATTACGGTGCAAGAACGTGCGACCCAGTCGTGCACTTTATTTAATTATAGCATTTTACGTTTCGAAATTGATTAAACTCATTTTCGTAGCTTTGGTTAAGTGGGTTATTTTCCACTTCATCAGGTGTCATTCTATGTTTTTTGTTTATGATTTTTCGTGTTTGTTGAAACTTTAATTGATTTCGTATAAATACATATGTACATATATATATATATAGTTCATTTTCTTTAAAAATGTACTGTACAGTCACTCAACGTCAGGTTCTTCACATAATATTTGCCGATTGGTTTGCTCAATTCGGCGATTAACTTTGTACTGGCAAATTTTAGCAGATTTCATTGTATTGTCGTGTAGCATATATTTTGAGTTAGTGGTCAGATAAATCGGTCTCAATAACAGCCGATGCAATATTTTGGTTTGTAATGCTAACAAAAATATGGTCGAATATTGTCGAAGTATTTGCCGTATTAACCCGAGTAGATATATTTATAACATTATTTAAGCCCTTTGATGCCATTATTTCTAGATAGTTATGGATATGAGCATTTTTTTTTAAGTTTATACTTGGGGTAAGTGGCCATTTGAATCCAACCTCCATATGCCGAGTACCTACTTATATAGCGTGTACAAAAGTGCAATGAACAGGATGAAAGTTTCAATAACCCAGGGAACAGTTTAATTTTGCTGTAAAATCCATTTCAGTGGTCGGTTCACAGTATTTTGGGGAGAGCCCCTTATTCCTATTCAATGACCCTTTTACTTCAAGCGTATCTCGATCTCATCCACCAAGATCGAATAACCCTGGGATAAGAAGACTGCCGGAGAATCAGCGCACGCAAATCCGTACTCAGTAATACATAGTTGTTCTGCAACTGTTTTGTTTTTGTCATTTTGTATAGAGTACTTAGTTTTTTCTTATTTTGTTCTTTTTCTATATTGTGTAAAATATTGTCTACTATCCGCATCCCCTTTCAGTGCATTTTGTATCCTCAACGTTTTTTAACATTTCTTACAGAAATTCAAGATAGTGCTAAAGTTGTCACATTTCTATGGCTGTTATATTTTTAATGAAAGGAAAAAATTCGTAACAATTATTCCGCGTTCCTTAGGATTGCAGTGATTCATGTCTTGTTGACGTGTATTTTGTATTTGTTGACTTCACAAATGTCTAAGTGAATTGAAATTTGCCGCCATTCGCAAAAATTATAGCATATTTTCATTGGATGATAATAGGGTATTTAATAAATCCAAGTATTTATATAGTTTGGTTTATTTGAGATAAGCAAAGCAGTGAACTTATAAATGTGCACAAACTCATATGTACATCTATTGAATAAGCATGCAACTATGCAGCTAAGCAAGCATGGCTTTGATACTTTCAACTGCAGTACAGTGTACATATGTAAGCGACAGACTGACCGGTAGCCTTCAACAATCACAATTCCACGATTGCGGAGCTATATTTCAAACCGTAGTATTCATTTCAAGACCTGTTAGGCAGAACTTACTGTGGACGGCGCCACCTACAGGATAATAGTGATACAGCATTAAGACGACGATTGGTATAAACGATTCATTCACTAGATCATTTAACTTCCAGAAAGTACCACAACCGGAAGCTTCTACATTCTTTCATAATGATAAAATTGGATATAAATAGAAGAACCAACCCCAAGCACAGTTGTTTTAAGCTATAGTGGATTTAATTAATATTAGAACAAGTATTGGTTTCGTAAAAAAAAATCGAACTCCAGATTTCAATCAAATTTGACATTATTATGATGGAGAAGTCGAAAAAAGTGGGCCCCGCAATTCCATCTGTTTGTCTCTCTGTCTGTATGAGCAACTGCAGCCTAAACGGCTCGACGGAATTGCTTCAAACTTATCTGCGGTCTGTGGGTTCAAACCTCGAGGCAAAATCGGAATTTACATTCTAACCTCAAAACTAATGGTAGTTTACTGAAGGCCAACTAAAGTTAAAATGTATTTTCTCGAAAACGGCTCTAACGATTTCGATACAATTTTAAATGTTATTTTATGAAATTTTATGAAATTAAAATTCTAATAACGATAATATTGAAAATTGGGTGTTTCTCGGGTATTTTTTTAGCGATTGGGCTTAAAATTAATATTTGAAGGTCATAAGACAACTGCAAAATAATGGCGTACCAAATTTTGAAATTGCCACACTCACTTTTATAAAACTTTTTTTTTGCAAATTTACTAGAAATTGAGAAAGAATTATTTAAGCAAAGTAATGGGGTTTAAAAACACCCTATCTGGCCACGCCTACTATTTTAATACGTTTTTTATAAAAATAAAACATTCTGTAAACTCCTACAATGTTGTGACTATTAATCCATCGAAACGCGGAATGCCACGCCTACTTTACTGGAAAGAGAAAGACTTGGATATTAATCCTGCTAAAATTGTATACTTATGGCATTATGGTGCAAGTACATACGACCCAGTCGTGCACGCTATTTTAAATAAACGCTATTGGTTAATTAAGTGAAGTTGTCAAAGAATCATAAAGCAATTTAAAAATGGATTTGTTTGAAAATTGGAAATGACTAGATACGGTTTTATTTTCCGAACCCTAGCCATTACATACTAATACATTAGTTCAGAAGTGGGATAAAATTGATTCTGTCTGTCTCAGCCAAAACGAAATGGAATTGATAGTTAAATAAAAAACCATGTTCGTAAAGTTGACGAAGATCCTGATCCTGATCCCTCTCGACATATCCGCGTTAATGAAATTGTCCTCTGAAGAAATTCTCTAAAAGCCAAGTTCGAGGAACAGAAGAATTGTCTAAATCATTTGGAAAAACAGCTGCCTGAACAAAAGGGAGTTCTCGAAAATAAATTTGAGGAACAAAATAGGAGTCTGGAAACGAAATTCGAGGGCATTGAAGAAAAATTCGAAAATGTCAGAAATATGATGGAGACTATCGGAATCAATATAGAAGCCATGGAGCGCAAAATTTAAAGATCTGGCTAAGAAACTCCACGGCGTAAAGTTATTCGTGAGTATTCCATTGGCGGTCCAGGCAGCCGCAATGACAAACAACTGGGATGGTGAGGAGAATTCTATTGAACTCACGTTTGCCCTCAGAATTAGTTACGGAATTACTTCAAACTATTCTCGAAGGAGAATGGCTTAACTACTGCACTCTGGTAAAAGCCATTGAACACATACGCCACATTTGATGGCGGATAAGAAAGCGCTCGCAGAAGCTTTGGAATTTGCACCAACAATGCCGGGGGCAGATCAGGTCTCTCAAGGATTCCACCGTGTGAGGGCATCTACAACGACAGTGCAGAAATCCACCTCGACACGGAAACTGTCACCGATAAAATTCGACGGATTTGCTTTTCCAATGCGTTTCTGTTCGCTGACGTTAGTGATGAGTGCATAATCGGTGTGAATTTTATAAAAGCGCAGAAGATAGCCTTGGACATTCGGATGCAAGTGCTGAGGTATCGAAACGTGGAGATCCCTATGGTGTACGGAAACGAGAAGAATGCATATCTCAGGACATAAATTAGTACGGACGAAGTCTTACAGTGGCATGCCTTAAATTTTATGAGAGTGAAGTGGACCACCTGTGATTATTCGAAACGCAGAGTAAAGATATCGATTCTAAGCTGCCTTTGTTAGAATTCGTTATTCGAATTTAAGTAGACAATAAGCTTATTCAATAAAACAAGTGGTTCGAAAGAAGCAGTCTGGACAAGGTAAAGTAAAATCCAAAGATTTGGCAATTACAATAACTACCTATTTGTACTTTCAAACTATTCTACCCTAAAGAGTTCAGGAAACAATTTTTGCCAAAATTTGAGTTATTTTATAATTCTATAAGAAGGGATATTTCAGTGGATAGAAGTCAAACCGTGAGTTCGAAAATTCGAACTCTGTCATTTTTGAGCGTAGGACTGGTGTTTCCGTCGATTCTGATAGTTGACATTCCGAGAGTAGGTGGTTTCATCGTCCATGGGTTTAGGCTTTGGTTGCGGTTTTTCCTAAATTCCTACCCTAATTAGTTCGGTTCTGATTGCATTGATATCCTTGTTTTGGGATATAAGAATAATTCTGCCTTGAGGGCAGTTGCGGTGGCCTAGTTGTGGAATGTGGGCCAATTTTGGAAAGAATTGATTCCTGGGAGTAGGTATAGGTGCAGCTGTTGTACGTGAAGGTATTGGTGGAGCCAATGGATGAATTCGCCTAGCTGCTCCTTGGCTGTTCATAGCATGTTGGGTCCTGCAATTTTTTTCTTTGGTTACGCCAACGGATGTGTAATCTTCTAAAAATACCAACATCCCGGGCTACTGGCATGCACGATTCGCAAACCTGCATACTCGTTGCCAGAAATACGCCTGCGTACTAACCCACACCCTACACACTTCAACCACTCTCCCCGTGGGACTACCACTTCGCGGTGCTGGTTAGCACTTCCCCTTCTTCTGAGGGGGCTTCCGTTTGGGCTTGGTTGCTCTGAGGCTCTCCAGCCGCCAAAGTTCCTTGTGATCATTGCTGGTGTTTTTTTCACAGCATCCCATACTGCGTTCGATGTCAACATATGGTTTACGATGTTTTCGAAAAGAAAGAGTATATGCTCTGCATCTTCTCTGGTTTCTCCACAGTTTGGAGATTCATCAAGCCCAAACCAAAAATAACTGAGTGAGATAAAAATCCACTTCTCCATGGTGCCGGTTCATCTATTTGTGTTTTTCCGATATAAGTCGATGGGTTCATCTTCCCTTCGATGACTGATTCCATCTCTTACGCCATGTTCTCATGCTTTGCTGCCTTTCTGCCAGCTTAATATCTTAAACTGGAGCAAGGGCTCCTGGATTTTGGTGTCGTAGGTCTTTTATAGCTCAATAGTCAAGATATCCGCTAGTAGCATTCCCGCAATAACACATATAGCGTCATCTAATACCTTCAAAATGCGCAACACACTCTCAGCGCGTACAGTCTGTTGACAAAATTAATTCTTCTTGAGTGGGACTTAATTTTGCCTGCCTTTAACCATATTGGTGTCGCATACATTATTATTGACTGCGCACTCTTGAGAAAATTAGTCTCCTTTGTTGTCTGAGTCCTCCAATGTTTTTCAATATTCTGGATAAGGTAGTACACACCCAAACAGCTTTGTCGTACACTTTTCAAGGTGTTCCTTATAAGCGAGCCTAGCTTTAATCATCGCATCTAGGTATCTGATCACCGGTTTTGACGTTATATTTCGGCCCCCTAGCCTGATGGTGATTGTTTCTCTTTTCTTGCGGCTGCTTACTAGTACTACTCCCGTTTTATGTTCGCCAAGTTCTAAACCGACTGCTGTTATCCACCGTCTCACTTTTCGGATACATTCATTCCCAATGTCTTCTATTTCTTTCAAGTGTTTCGGTGTTACTACAATCGCAATATCATCGGCAATGCCTATGATTTTTGCCTCGGTGGTGATTTCAAGCCTCAGAACCCTATCATATTTTTATTTTTTTTCGTGGGTAGGTGAAAAATCTTCAAAAGACACTATGAGCCCGATACTCATAGTAGTAAGAGATTCTTACTCACTAAACAACACCTCTCTTCTATATTGACTACAACTAAGTTCCCTTATCAAGTAGTTTGAATTTCGCATAATATTCGCGTTTGGCAGGTAGTTTTCCAGTGAAAGCACCCCCTGATTCCGTCATTACATACGGCTATCCCTTATTGCGCTAAATCGAACGGTTTCGTTCTTTGCAGTCGGCGCACAGGGTTTGTCTCGTCCAAGAATTGGATTATGGCGTTATTACAGTGTCCATGTAGACGAATACGAAGTTTGCGAGCAAAGTACGTTATTTCGTCAACGATATACTGATATACCACGTGGCGTTTACGATTACTCTTAGCACTTTGTTTTGAAAAGATTGTAAAATATCTCTATTGCTTCGCTTTGTACAACCCCAAAGTTGTATACCATACGTCCATACAGGTTTAAACACTTGCTTATATAATAGCAGTTTGTTATATATGCTCAACTTGGAATATCTTCCAAGAAGCCAATACACGTCTCTAAATTTATTTTCCAGCTCATCGCGTTTCTTTTTAACGTGCGTTTTCCACTTAAGTTTCGCGTCTAGTGTCATACCTAGATACTTAGCCTCGTCTGCATATGGTATTTGTACCGAGTTAATGAAGATGGGTAGGTTATTAATTTTTTTGTTACTAAAATTAACATGTATTGATTTGGTTTCGTTCAGACCAATGCGCCAAATCTTTGTCCACTCGCAAATTTTGTCCAAAGCTCGTTGGAGCTTTATAGTAGTTGACTCGATTGATTTATCTATTGCAAGTATAGCCGTATCGTCCGCAAACGTGGCTACGACAGTACCTCTTCTTGCGGTAAATCTCGAGTGTAGAGTAAGAACAAAACCGGACCAAGAACACTTCCTTGCGGTACTCCGGCAGCGATGTCCTTAGCTCCGTGTTTTACACGGAAAAGTCTGTTAGCAAGGTAGGATTCTAAAATCTTGTATAGAACCCTATCATATGTACATAAAATTCCACAGGATAAGACCTAGTACCGATCCTTATGGTACTCCGCCTCCTCTCTATCTCCTGGCCTGGATAGCATCATCCAAAATTCTGGTTACCCTCCGTATAGCATCGATTGTAGAAAAAGCTAATCTAAATAAATACTGTTCGTTTGAAAGTTCCCCGGCTTCATATATAACCACCTTCGGTCGTTCGCATACAATTTTTTTTAGTATTTTACCCACCGTGTCTAACAGGCATATGGGACGGTATGACAAGGGCTCGTCTGGTGGCAGCACCAGACGTTGTTTTTTCCATTAGTCTGGAAAGACACCTTCGGTTAGACACTTATTTCTTGGAATGGTTCTGTGTTTGTTTTTATGGCTAGCTTAAGGGCATTGTTTCTTATCCCATCCAACCCAGGTGATTTATTGTCATCGAACCGTTTGCACACTTACATTCCTGTGACAGTTGCGATTTATTGGGGTGCTGATACTTTTTTTTGCGTCAGCAAAAGTCATGAGGATGAGGATGCCCTAGTGGTGCCTTTAAGTTTTGCCATGACTGTACTTCAAGGATTTACCACCCCATTGGTTGTGCCTTCTTTGGTGGGAGTTCCTGGTTGGGTCTTTTCTCTTCTATTTTAAACAGGATGCCCAGGTGGTCGCTGTGGGTGTTCTGTTTACTAACTCTCCGCTGGCCCCTCTCGCTAGGGAACTAGTTATGAAGGTGATGTCAACTACCGAACCTACGTTAATTCTTCTAAAGGTGTGCTCGCTTCCCATATTGAGCAGCATTACATCTAGTGACGATACAGCTTCGAGTAGTGTCTCACCTCTTCTATTGGTACAAGTGCTGCCCAATCAGCCCACGAGCCAACATACATACTCTGGAATTCTTCAAAAGTGCACTTTTCGTATCAAACACTCTATCTTCTTGTCAATGGATGGACTAACATTGTCCTCCACTTGGAAACAGTCATGTGCACACAATCAGGACAGCTATTTAATTCTTCCTTAATATAAGGAAATTTTTTAATGGTTCGAATCTGTGATGTTTTATATAGGAGTTGCCCCTAAGAGTGTTACCTATCTTGGTCTTACATTTAATTGCATTGTTATGAAATTTTGCATGAAATATCAACATTTGAGGATCTCGCTACCAACGCTGTCGCTGGTATAGTTACTCCATTCTTCTCTTCTGCTTTTTAGATGTAGGTAACTTTGTCCAATATCAAATCAACATAAAATATAAGTACGACCAAAGATTTTAAAGCGCTTACGAAAGTTTTTAAGCTACCTTGATCATACCGGCTGCGCCATAATATTAAGATGTTGTTTTTGGAATATTGGAACAGACGGTGCTACCTACATATGTATGCCTGAGGGCGTGGTGAAACTATAAACATTATATATTTATCTATATACTACTTTTCTTGTCTAATGTATAGCCCCAGACACGCATTGCATGATCGATGGCAGTTCATTTGTTTCCAAATTGATCTGCCAATATGTCATATTTTTTGGCACTTGCCTTTAACTCACATGCGTACAGCGTATGCGCAATAACCAGATCATTCTATTGTCCGTCGTTCGTACTCAAGTGCAGTGCATCCCCACTACTCTACGATGTCTGGGGTTTAAATCAATTTATCCTTATCGTTTGAATCTCGAGTATACTCATTACTCATAGACTTCTTACGAGTTCTGCCTACTGTAGTAAGAATACACGATCGGTGGACTGGTGTGCTATTGCTGACACATTTCGGTTTTCTATTTAGTCTGAACATACAGAAAAGCTCAAATTCGTCTGAAACGGATTGATTGATACCCCAGCTTCCCTATTATATATCCCTTAGGAAGTGGGCGTGGCGCAATTACAATGATATTCTCGAAAGTTTGTTCATGTTTCACGCAAACTTTCATTAAAATCGGTATTTTAATGAAAACGACCCCTTAAAATTGGCGTGGCTAAAATTCATTTATAGATGAATTGTAAAGAATTCGAACTTCTCCATCAAAACGCGGATGGATGTTTTTAACTCGACAACGTAACCAATGTTTTCGAGATAGATTCGCATCACAAACGAGAACTTAATTTCCCTTTGATACTGATGTAGACCGTTCACAACATTTGGCCTGAAGTGTAAGGGTTGGCAAGTACTCAGTCGCCAACCTTTTCCAAACAGGATCTCTTAATTGACGGGCTATGCGCCATTGTTGTCTTAAACAATAGATATTTTCGGATGGGTCTTATGCACTCGATGTCTGTCCTGTATTCGTTAATCCCAGCAGAATGTGCTGGGGCGATGGAAGTTTACAATGTTTTCGACTTCTATGAGAAAGAATAGCAGAGTATACTCCCGTGAGGTAATTTTTTCATCGTATGAAAACCATTGCAAACAAAGCACCCATCGATAACTTTGCGCACAATTTGTCGTAATCACGGAACCCAATTTCACAAATCGTTGCTTCGATATTCTGATGATTCGTTCCAGGATGAATGACGGTCAGTAACCACTAATGTCTTGATGCATTAGAAGTCGGCAGTATGATTGGGCTTGTGGTTGTATAAGTAAGCCAGCTAGCTGCATCAATTCGACCATATTCCCGGAGTATTCCATTCCTGTCGATATACGGACATATGTATATATATATATATAGATATATATACATACATATATATATATATATATATATATATATATATATATATATGAAAGTTTGTATATTTCGCTGTCCTTCGCTACGCGATCGATTTGTCTCAATTCTGTTTGCAAATGCTTCTTGCTAAACTGGACGGGGCGTATCGATTATTCTGGTTGACTTAAACCATGATTTATACAGTTACGTTGTACTCACAAGGGATTTTCATTTTCATTGCACTTCCAATTGGATGACTTCGTAGTGTTCAAAATTGCTGCGATCCTATACGCCACAAATGGTTTATATCGACAATGTTTACTATTAATTTATTTAATGACAATAGTTGAGTCACTCCAGAGAACAATGCGAGCAATGTTAACATAATGCTCATCGATTATGGTTTTCATTAGGCGAATTCCTAAGATGGCTGCCTGAAGTTCTAGGCGTGGGATTTCTATGCTTTCATCGGAGCGCATTTAGTTTTGGAACAAACGAAAGTTGTTTCCACTTCTCCTTTTACGTTCATGATTCTCCAATATGCTACAGCGATTATCGATAGCGTCGATAAAGACGTGAAGCTGGAACGTGGTTCATCCCGTAGCACATCGCGTCGCCATCGTTCTCGCATTAGCAAATTGGCGGAAATGGTAAAATTGTTCAGCTACGCCAATGGATCGAACACCGGCATTACAATGCCTGGAAGTTCTCTTATCGTAGTGCTTCTCTCCGGTAATTATGGCTTCCTCGACATGGTAAAATCACAGGGGGAAGCAGAACTTATCACTGACTAGCTACCAGTACATAACAAGTATATTTTCATTTTCTATACTACCATTTGAACCCATTAACATAGCCGAATTCTTACCGTGTTCAGTACCACTGGCGAATTTGAACTAAAGCCCCTTATCTCAGATCCTTATGGATCTCTCGTACCTGCTGCGATAGCTTCGTCTGTGGAGCTATCCACAAAATCGTCAATGCAGTGATATTTTGGAATAGACTTTATAGCTCGTGTGTGATGGCCTTACTGAGCTGTGCAAAGCTAGTACGCATTTCATAAACATCGGTTAATCTTCCATCGTCACCACCTCGCCAAAGAAGTCGTTGGGCGCACCTGTCCTCCGGCTGAATCAATATTTGATGGAACATCTTCCTGATGTCTCCATATACGGCGATGGCTCCTTTACCAAAGCGACGAATGTAGTTTGAAGGGCTTATTTTGATTTACCACGCCAAAATGTGGCAAAAACCACGTCTTAGGGACATGGATTGCAGCTGCTGCTGGCTGTAGTTTACGTGCATAATTCTTTTAAAGTAGTCGTATGTATATAATGAAACTTTAGCCAGTTCCAAAACTCTCATTTCGTTTCACCTTTCGTTTTATTCCAACAAGTCTTTTCAGTCCCATGGAATAGTTACTGGGTAGTTCCACGTTATAATCCTTCCATAATCCGGCTTTAAATCTTCCATTAATCTGCGGGCGCCAAAGGGGATATGAGTACCCTTTTACTGAATTTTCAGTATTTCGCAACGGAAGGCGAAGGCCTAACAACAAACCTTTCTGTTTCAAAATACTCGGCAACTAGTTTGTGCAGTGATTCGTCGTTCGTTGGGTGACCATTATTATATTTGTCGAGTTGATTTTGGTAGGCTTAGATAGCAGTGGTCCAAACCAATTAGAAACTTAGGTTCAGCGTTCAAATATGATGGCAGCTTAAACGTACAAGGGCGACTTATAACATCATAAGACTCACTTTCATTAAATCTTTGTTTTGGAAGGTTGAGCTTAGATACTCCATAGACATAGCGCAACATATATTTCTTCGTCTTTCCAGCTCCACTCACATACAAATTGACTAGAACAATGTGTTTGCCACCAACACATTGCACATTTAAGTCACACTGTTGATTTCGAAGACCTAGTTACTTCACCAGATCAGCATCCAGCATCGTTATTGATGACCCTTCGTCTTAGAGTGCGAAGGTGTTGATGACTTTATTCGGCCGACAGAGCGTAACTGGTAATACTCGAAATAGCAAATCATTGGTTATCACTCGTGCACTGAATGTGCTACCAGAGGAAGTGCTTGATCGTCGACGTTGACTTCGTTTTGATGCGAGAAAGATGATCGAGGTGCCCCTGAAGCAGTAGCGTATGATGTTTTCTCTGACAACCACGAATCGAAAATCGGCTCCTATTCGGCAGTCGCGTATTGCATGACACACTTTAAGGCATGAAAAGTGCGAACGATGATTCTTCACTTTAACGGGGCGTAAAATAGGCTAACGTTTCTTTGTATCTCTCGTTTCAGTAATTTTGGATTTGCCAAATGTTGCTGCTTAGTTTATTGACTGTAGGAATATGTGTACGTTTTTTACTTTGGTGGCGAATGGTATAAGCCGAACTACTGCATTTTCATTAAGTGGTGCAATCTCACGTACTTGATTCAACTGGCTACGTATTAGCTGCTGTGGACGACCAAAACGAAAACCAAGTTGATTGATAATAGCATACACGTTGTCTAAGTGGATTAAAAGACACTTGACCGTCTCTCAAGCCCGACCGATCAAACTTTTTTGCAGACGCTGGTTATTTTCTAGATTGGTACAGCCATGGACGGCGGTGATCTTTATAAAAGAACTGAATATTGAACTGCTGATTTTCAAAGGCGGCAATTTGTCTTTTCATTGCTGACGAAATATCTGCATGTGGAGTATCTTGAGTGGCAGTTACTGTGGTAGCAACCGACGGTGCAGCCGTGGTACATTCTGCAACCATTAGGGCATCCATTTGTAGTTATGATACCGCTCGGCATGTGTTGGGGTTCCAGTGGCGGCGGCAGGGGCGAAACACGTGACATATATTCCGGCAATTGAAACGGATTCAACATCATTCAACATTTTAACATTTATGTTTTTAAGCATTTGATTTGCCTGCTGGATGCGTGGACCTCTCCGTGGCGGAGTGCATTGCATTCGACATATACGATTGTTGCTATCGCAATACGTATAATTGCAAAATAAAGAAGTGTCGCGGCTTAGCGAGGTCGAGGAATGGGATTTAGCAAACACATTCAACATAAACACTGTCGTTAACTTTAATTATATATGTACATATATTATATTATCATGATGGCTATGCTTATTGATGAAAATTGTTTATTTCTAATAAGATACAACGATGCAAATAATAATTAAGACAATTTAATAATAAGATATCTTACCGCAGTTTTATTCCCTCCTTCCTTTGCTGACTACCCTGCCTACGGTCAAATGAGTACTGCAAGCTTCTAGAACTTTTTTTTAGGCAAAGCCAAATAGTGAATAAATGTCAGCAAAGAAAAAAGGAGATTACCGCTGGGTAATCTACTGTTTAAAGCCATGTTTCACTAGTCGTTCTTCAACAAGAGCTTCATAAGTATGTAGGTATGTATGTTTAAAAATGTAAAGCGCCGAATACACATGAAACATGTTTTTAAAAGTAATGTTTTTTTCCGCTATCCATATGAAACCAAAAGCGAAAAAATTAGTCGCTTGCTAGTCTTTGGATTGAAAGCACATCGTTGGACTGTGACAGTGATACAATACATAGTTTGTCTAATGATAATTGATGCTTGTATGGAAGATGAAAAAAAAAGAAAAAGAAAAAAACGAATTTGGGCAAAGGATTGGTATTTGAAACGCAGAACATTTGCACACGTTGCACACCTGCCACAATTCGAGATGATCTTTGTATAGTTTTAAAAAATGAGTCCAAAAATCACTTTGCCATTTAAAAAAAAAAACACCGTTTAAATTATACCGCAGCCAAAATTCGCACGCGACGATGTGTATACCACCGAATCTGCACTGAAAATGATTATGATGTTTCACAACATCGATATATACATGAAACATGTTTTAAAATCGCAGCAGAAAATCAAAATGATTTGATTTTTTTCTTGAAACATGTTTAAAAACCACAAAATCGGTGTTAAAACCTAATCATACACGTAAATTTTGCTTGCAACTTCAACATGTTTTAAAACTTGATTCATGTGTGTGGAGGGCTTAAAAAGTAAAACAATTTAGGAGTTAGGGTGGGCCTCTTGTCTTTGTATTTTGGACAACAGATTATTTAGGAACATTGGAGGCTTTCTTTATTCTGTGTGAAAATGTGACCTTAAAAAGGAATTGCTTGAACATAAAAACGACCAATTATTACTGTAAATAAATAAAAACGTATCACTTAATTACGATTATTTTGCTTATTATTAATTCTTAGTGTATGTAGTATGATGGCTGGATACTGTAGGAGTAGGGTAGGTAATGATTGGCGTCATGGGACGACGTGCAGTGCTGTAACTGTTACTACACATCAATTCTGCTTATTTTACCTCCAAGTGGTAGCCATTGGGTACTGGTTGATGTCCATCCGGACGCGACTTGCTGCACTTATAAGGGCGAGTGTTGAACAAGAGAAAATCGCAACTCTCTCTTTGGGGTCAACGGTAGAGTCAGAGCTTCAAGTGGAAGCAGAAACTTACTTTAACGGCAGCGCTCACATCCCCGAAGCGGGCTACTGACATCGGTTTTCTCAACCGGGACCTCGTCCTAGGGGTTTCACCAAAAGGAACTGGCCCTCTAGGTTGGGAGTTGTGCCGTCGGGATAACTTCCCTACCACGTAAAAAAACATTAGTTACGGAGAAACACGCGCCTCGGATTTAAACCGACAACCTTATATAAGATCACGACCCGGAACGTTTACGAACTACGAATTAAGAGTATGCACCTGGAACGTACGCACATTGTACACCCCTGGTGCTGCTCAAAAACTTGAATCTGTCCTCATGCGGTACAAGGCAGTTATTACCGCGATACAGGAGATACGATGGATAGGATCAGGTATTTAAAAACGACAAAATTGCTATATTTATTACAGCTGCCACAAAACACTGCACATGTTAGGATGCGGATTCGCCGTGGGAAATCAACTACGCTCAATGATAATTGACTTCAAGTCGATCAGATACCGTATGGCTGTGATCCGCATCAAAGCCACATTTCAGAACATAAGCATAATATGTGCACACGCCCCTACCGACGAAGCTGAAGACTCTATCAAGGAGGAGTTTTATGACCTCGGGGACGGAGCCTACGAAGCCTGGCCGGATTATGATGTCAGAATCGGACTCGGAGACTTATGCCAAAATCGGTAAGGAAAACATCATTGGCGTAGTCGGAAAGTACAGCCTTCACGATACGACAACAGACAGCGACTGCTGACTAATCGACTTTGCAGCAGCTCTTAATACGGTGAAAAGTAGCACTAGGTTTCAAAAACTACGAATTCACACAGCAATCTGGCTATCTCCAGATAGTCGAACCGCCAACCAAATCGACCACGTGCTAATCGATGTGAGGTACGCATCCAGCATTCCAAATGTGCAAACGTTTGGAGGAGCAAATGTCGACTCTGACCATTATCTTGTTGCAGCCAAATTCAGAGCTCCACTATCCAACGAGAAGAAGCTGCGAAATGCCCAGAAAAATAAATTCAACGTTGGAAGCCTTAGCACGACTGGAGTAGCCAGAGTCTACAGAGAGCGCCTGAGTGAGACACTCTCCGCTGTGCATTCACAAAAACGCAAACAACCAGTAGAACCAGTATCGCGACATCATCAAAGAGGTAGCCGAGACCACCATAGTTTACCAACCACCTCCTAACAGGAGCCCTTTATATGATGATGAATGTGTACGTCGGAAAACGTGACAGAAAATCCAAACCTACAAATGCTGCAGCGGAAAACAAGAGCAGCAAGGGAAGTGTATCGCGTCAGGAACAACACCCGGTTGTTTTTCAGGAAAGCTAAGCAGCTGGCAGCTGGCTTTAAGCCCGAAACGCAGGTTTTTTGAAATAGTGAAGGAAACCCATACACCGAAGCACAGGGAATAGTAGATGTATTTAAGGAGCATTTCCAGCTGCTAGTTAATGGGCATCAAAAAGAGAGAGTGGAAGGGCAGGAAGAGAACCCACTTCCAGTCAATGAAGAATCCATCCCCTTCCCAGTTTTGAAGAAGTTGCCTTAGCTATCAAAAAGCTGAAGAACAACAAACCCGTGCCTCTGATGGTCTACCAGCAGAGCTTTTCAAACATGGTGGTGATGTTTTGGTATTGTGCTTGCACCAAATCATCAAGCAAGTATGGGTGGATGAAGCCATGCCCGATGACTGGACTATCAGGTCTATACGCCCCATTTTCAAGAAAGGCGAACGTATGTCTTGCAGAACTACCGATGCATATCCCTGCTAAATGTCTCGTATAAGATCCTATCCAATGTACTGTGTGAACGTCTGAAACCTTTCTGCAACACACTAATTGGCACGTATCAATGTGGCTGCCGGCCCGGCAGATCGACGATCGACCAAATCATTGCGCTGAAGTAAATCCTGGAAAAACATCAACGAATTTCAAGTCGAGACTCAGCACCTCTTCATAGACTTTGAAGCCGCATACGACAGCTTCATCATCTTGACCTCTACAAGGCGATGGCCGAACTCGTTATGCCGAACTCGTTATTGATCCAGCTGTGCCGCATGATGCTGGAAAACACGCGGTGCAATGTGCAATTTGGGAACTATTCCAAACTTGCACCGAATTTCGACAAGGAGATGCGCTGTCGTGTGACTTCTTCAATCTAGTGCTGGAACAGATAGTGCGCAGGGCAGGTATTAAAACGGAATGCACTACCTTCATTAAATCTGTCCAGCTGTTGGGATATGCAGACGACATCGACATCGGTCGGTCCCAGCGCACCGGTATGAAAGGTTTTACGGCAATTGAAGAAGAGGCGAAACGAGTTGACCTTGAAGTGAATGAGGACAAAACCAAGTACCTGTTGTCAACAAACAAAGAAGCATCGGTGCACCGTCTAGGACAAAACGTCACTGTTGACAACAGTAACTTTGAGGTAGTTAGAAAGTTTACCTATCTCGGAGTAAATATCAACTCCACGAACGACACCCTAGTGGAGATTCGACGAAGACTTACCCTAGGAAACCGCTGCTACTTCGGTTTGACAAAACAAATGGGTTCAAAACTCATATCTCGGAAGACGAAAGGAATGCTCTACAAAACTTTTTTCCTGCCAGTTCTGCTGTATGGAGCCGAGTGCTGGACGATAAGCAGGAAAGCAGAACACATTTTGGGCACTTCCGAAAGAAAAATTCTTCGTTGAATTTTCGGTCCCGTATGTGAGGAGGGCGAATGGAGGAGAAGATATAACCGCAAACTCTATGAGCTGTACCAAGATGTGGATGTAGTCCAAAAAGCCAAAATACGTCGACTACACTGGTTCGGCCACATCGAGTAAAGAGGATCTTCGAATCACAGCCCCCAGGTTCGAGACGATAAGGAAGACCGAACCTCCGTTTAAAGACCAAGCTTTCGCGGATGCCAGAGCGCTTGGTCTGGACAACTGGGACTAGCGTGCCCGGGTTCGAAGGGAATGGAAGGCTACCGTGTCTCAAACAGGGACTCTTCACGGGTCGGGAGCCCGTTAAGTAAGTATGTAGTCTTTGATGTTGATGATATTGATAATTTTTTTGACATTCATTTCCCTCTCCAACGTTTTGCTTAAGAGAATCAAATTAACGTTAACGTACACTTTTCAACCAACAATACCCCATAGATTATCTATGAGGTTCATATCCGGGCTGAGATGGTACCCTGCTCCACAGTCGTTCACAGACCATAGTGCAATAAAGACTTGTTTCGGCCTCCACAGTGAATAAGTTGTGTTCATTGGCACGGAGCCTAATTGGCGTAGTGCAAGTGGCAGTGATAAGTGATCGGACCAGCGCTGGTTAGATTCCGGCCAGTGGCAAAAGCATAAGTACTTTTTTTTTTTATTTAATAAAAAAAAAACAATGAATAAAGACAGTGAATCAAACCACAACAAGTGTCACGCGATGGGCGAGAGTCAACGGTCCGCACTCCCAATAGCGGGAGGTCATCCGACGAAGAGGAAAATTACCCATACGTCTCCGACGGTAGGGAAGGCCGGTACACCGGCGAAAATAATAGTTTCGGCAAATTAGCGACGTCGGATTCTGAGGACGAGGACGACGAGACACTGGCGAAGCTGTGCAGCACCAGTCAACTGCTGCAGCAAAAGGTCATGCTGATTAAGGCCAAACAAACGGCCAGAAGGCAGAAAGAGCGCGAAGAAGAGCTGCAACGCCAGCAGCTAAAACAACAACAACAACAACAAGGGCAAGCCAAGCAAACCAAGCAGCAACAATAAAAGCCACCACAGCAAGCTCAGCAGCAAAAACAACCGCTGGCAAAGCAACAGCAGCAGAAGGCGCAGCAGTCAAAGAAACAACAGCAGCAGAAGCAGCAGCAGCAGCAGCAGAGACAACAGCAGCCGTCACTACAACAGCAACAACAACAGCAGGAAGAAACAACAAAACAACGAGTTCCACCAATCAATACCTACAAAATGGAACTAAAGGAGATCAAGGCAATAAATTTACTATTATTAGGTATTCTAACGATAGGCACGCTATAAAGTGTGAAAATCTAACAGACTATCAAAAAATTAAGAATTTGTTGAAGGACTCGACGACGGAGTTCTTCTCCTTCACCCCGAAAGGGGAAAAGCTCCAAACGGTGCTTTTGAAGGGGTTGGAACCGTCTACCGAGCCGGAGGAGATCTTTAAGTTGCTAAAGGATAAACAGTGCGACGGCCTCGATTTCGTAGGGGTGAAGCCATTTATCACGGCAAAGGCGAAGAGGGAGAACCGGAAGTTACCATTTTTCCTTGTTCAGCTGTCTCCCAGCAGCAAACTGGATGGTCTAAGAGGCATTAAAGTCCTCGACCACCAGGTTGTACGGTGGGATAAATTAAGAAGGAGCGAAAGCATCTTACAATGCTGCCAGAGGTTCGGGCACGTAGCGTCGAACTGCGATATGCAGCCTCGATGCGTTAAGTGTAGCAAAGACCACAAGGCAGAAGAATGCCCTCTAGGTAAGGATAGGGCGTCAGGTCAGGGCAAGACGCAAAAACAACTGCCAAAGGCTGCTCCAAAGGCGTCAGTGCCTAAAGCATCTGAGGCGCAAACTGATCTGATGGCTATCTTGCTCTCAATTCAAGGGCAGATGGGTCAACTTCAACGTCAGATACAAGAGCAGGCGACGCGGGTGGACCAAATCTACGCGCTTCTGCCGGGCCTAGCGCACCTCCAGTCGTAATGGGTACCACGGCGGAGACTCCCTTAAAGATCCTTGCGGTGAATGTGAATTCACTGATAAGGATAGAACGTAGGAACTCACTTTTTAAGTTGTTAGACGATAAAAATCCTGATTTGCTTCTGATTAGCGAAACTAAGCTAACCCAGAGACATAAATTAAGGAACAATAAATATAATATAATAAGAAGAGACCGGCCCAACTCCACCCAAGGAGGTGGTGTCGCGATCTTCGTACGTAAAGAGCTACGTTACAAGACAGTGTACAGTGGTGAAGTGCGAAGGTTCCAGGTGCTGGAAGCGTGCATCGTGTGCATCCCTCTCCATAGTGGAAAGAAGATTTACGTGGTCTCGGTCTATCCACCTCAAGCTACTCAACCTTCTTTATTTATTTCAGAACTCGAATCACTTTTTCGAATCCTAAGGCTGGAGTCGGATGAGAACTATTATCTCATGGCCGGGGATTGGGGAAATAATACGCCAAATCCTAGAGGGAACCTACTACTCAATTGGTGGGGTCAGCACAATGTCGAGTTTAGACTCGATGTGAAAGCATCGGATATTCCGTCCTTTCCCAGAGGCGGCTCTTATCTGGATCTCATGCTGTCCGACGTACGGCTACAACTGACCGACACGGACCGACAAACGATGAACTGTTTGCACACGTTTGTGTACGACAGTGACCATTGCGGACTTAGTGCCGAAATAACGATTCCCAACGAGATTGCGGAACTGGAAGAGTTTGTTCAAACGCACACCTACAACTACAGTAGGACGCGCTGGACTCGCTTCTCCCGAGTACTGACTAGAGCACTCTTCTCGAACTCGCTCTACCCACCATCCAACAGGAACCTGTTAAACGAGGAGATTGACAGATACCTGAAACAGTTGGACGTTACAAACGAACGATGGACATTACAATACCTCGGTATCAACATACTGACAACGTCGACATATTTCGCAACGCGACAATAGACGCACTACACCGACAGAAAAGTAGACTCCTGTCAAGATTAAAAACCTTGTACAGGCAGTTTGCTGACAGACACGGAGGTTAGGACACTGAAGTCGTTGATCAAAAATCTCCAAAAATTTATCAAGGAGAACTACAGAATGACGGTTAATGCGCATTGGAACGGAAAGATTTCGGCCATAAGAGCCAATAATCCAAGCATGTTCCCGCCGATCAATAAGGTGTTTCGGAGAAAGAACATCAACGACCTTCCGTGTCTTAAGACACCCCGAACAACGAACAACGAACGAATACTTACAACAGCAGGCATAGATCCAGATAACGCTGTCGAGGATGACGACTTCTTTGTGATAGAAGATCCGCAGGAGAAAGCAGATGCTATAGGAGCGACTTTCCAGGAAGTGTACAAGGTGAATGATAGCGTTCACCCGAACCATGACCTGGAAAACTGCGTTCTTAAGTCGGGGCATGATGCCCTACATGCCGCGTCTAAACTGGTGTCGGACGTCCAATTGAATGAAAGCAAGAATCAATGCACTGGTGCCTGCCTGGTTGACTTGGAGAAAGCCTTCGATACCGTATGGTTGGAGGGGCTCTTCTACAAGTTGAGCAGGCTGGGTATCAGCAAACCACTACTGTACATTATCTGTAATATGCTCACCAGTAGACAGTTCGTTGTGAAAAATGGCAACGTGATTTCTGCTGGTACGTTTCAAATTAAAAACGGTCTGCAACAGGGTGCGGTTAATTCGCCTATCCTGTTCAACATTTACACAAGTGATTTGATAGGTTCTATTGACCACGCTATTGCGTACGCAGACGACTTGATTGTGTACAGGTCAGGTCCTAAGGTCGAGGTCATTGCAACTCTTTTGCAATGTGACTTCGACAATATCCAGCGATATTGCGATGACTGGAAGTTAAAGATCAACTTCCAGAAATCGGAAACCATCCTGTTCAGAACGCCGTTATCTGGGGCCTCAAGGGACACCAGAAAGAATTGGCGAAAGTTCTCTATCGTAGAACCTAACGGACGCCCATTGGCGAGTAGAAGTGTAGTCAGGTACCTTGGGATCTGGCTAGGCCAGTATCTATATTTTAACAAACATATAGATGCTGCTTTGGCCAGAGCCCGAGCTGCTTTTGCCCTCACAAAGAGACTGTTTTATAGCAGCCAACTCGATGCGATCGTGAAGGTAATCTGCTACACGGCCCTCATACAGCCAATGCTCACCTATGGCTGTCCGGTGTGGTTCAACGTGTTAGCAAGCTTGATGGAAAGGATTCGGGTGTTTGAGAGGGCTTGTCTTCGGGCTTGCCTTCATTTATACAGAACACCAGAGTCCGAGTACAAAAAATTCTACTCCAATGAGGTCCTCTATAACAGGGCGAATCTGATCAGAGTGGACAATTTCCTGGTGAAGTTGATTCGCGGTCATATTGCAAGAGCAATGAACTCGACCAATAGCCTAATCTTTGGGGCTTACTACCCCAATGATATGTACCACGAGAGAGTGCGCGTTAACGGCTTTGTCCCCCCAGAGGCGTTCCTCTATTTCGATAGACAAGGTCTAGTCCAAGAAAGAACGGGTACGCCGTCAATCTACCACGTCGCCAGAAAAGCTGTGGATAGGCGACTCAACTACGACCGAGGCGTAGCACAGACAACTGAGGATCGTCTCCGATTCAGTAGGTCGTTATCGGGGAGAGATATGAAAGACGTAGAACGGCAGCACCAAATGTTTTGGTGGCTTTACGAAGAGGGAACTCCCTCGTCGATCCCTCTTAATCCTGGCTAGCCCTTGAGGGCAAGCTGGCCTTTTTATTTATGTTTTTGTTTTATTTATATTTAGCCTGGCCGGCTTACATAGTTTTAAGGCAGTTGTAGGTCTAGGTTGTAGGTGTTGTAGCTGTAAGTTTTAATGTATCGCCAACACAGCAGTCGGCTTACAAGTAAGAAAAAAAAAAAAACAAACAAAAAAATAGCAGCACACGGCTAAAACAAAAAAAAAAAAAAATGAACGTATTTAATTACGTTTTTAGCACAAGTAGGTTAAGTAGATAGATTTACATTTATTTTAAGGTAGAATAAGGTTTTATATAAAAACAATAAACAAAAAAAAGTACATTTACAAAGTTTTTAAGAAACAAAATTTTCTTTGTTAGGATTAAAATAAAAGTAATTAACACATGAATTAATAATTAATTATTGAGTTAGATTACGTCGAAAGACATAGGTTAAGAATTAAGTTTAGCTCAGAGCGCTCGCCAGTAGGGCCAGTAAGTTAGTATGTATAACATATTTAAGTTAGTTAAGCTAGTTTGAAGCAATTTTGTCTAGCATGTAAGAGTTAATAAATTAATAAATAAAAATGCATTAAAAAAAAAAAAAAGTGGTACCCTGTTTCAAACCACTTTCTAGTTGCACAAGAACTATGTATGACTGCATTATATTGTTCAAAGATCCCAGTTGGGTCTACCAAATCGCCAGCATTTGCTAATAAATTACCTTGTAACATATGGACGCAGGCAGTGAATCTCATTTGTGTTGAAACGAACTCAATTGGAAATATTCCATTTAAATTAAAGACATCCCCCACCATAACAAAGTCATTTCAGAGATGTCTGCTCATTAAAACCTCGCTTTTAGACCTCAAGTCGCGCCATTACCTCCGTGGCCATCAGGACCGTCCTAATTAAACTTCTTTTCATCGCTAAAAAGCACTTGACTTCATTGATCTGCCCAACTCGTGTATTTTCTTGCGAATTAGAGAGTTCCCAATGTTTGAAATGTGTCTGATCCTTCAGGGCGTTAAAATCAAGTTGATTCTTGTTTTGCTTTGAGAATAGCTTATTTTTTGGAATCTCATGTACGAATCAACCTTCGGTTTTTGTCATAATCTTTCTGCAGGTATATGTACAAAGCTACAAAAATTGTTGGAGATCGGTTAACTTCTTTTGTCATGGCCGTGTCTTCTCCTTCTCCCTTCAGAACTTGAATTTTAATTTTTTCTTCTTCGGTGAGTACTTTTGATCAAGGCATGACTAGATGAACTAATTTTGGATTTAACTATAAGCTGAATTTTGTTTTTCTATTGCAATCAAATTAAAATATAAAACATACAGAGGAGATACAATGCGTCTGGTAAACAGAGCATATGGTACCCTATCCTCCGAAAAGTGGGTGTGGCTAAAATTGATGTATGAACGAATTGTATATAATTTGGGTACCTAAACACTTTCTCTTAGTAAAATTTTTCGATTTCATACAAAATAGTGGACGTGGGAATGGGGGGGACAGACATGGTTCAATAGTTTTCTCTATCACGAATATAGGCTCTATCTTGATTATTTCTTTATGTTACAAACTATGTATCAAACTTAATATACTCTTAGGATATGATATAAATAGTAGTCGAATGTATGTATTTCCATCTCAAAGTACGAAAATCAACTATCGACGATGATATATCCAACTACCGATTATATCCGAACCGTTTACCGTTAGTTTGCAACATAAAGTAAAATATGTTGGCACACTTTTTCAAAGTTTCACTATTTTGTATGAAATCGAAAAATTTTTTTAAGACAAAATACCTGCTCATATTTAGATACTCGAATTCTCCATGCATCAACTTTAACCACGCCCACTTTTTGGGGAGTTTTCATCGCAACATCGATTTCGATGAAATTGTACATAAAAAATAAACAGTCTAAAATTGACGAAAAAATTCCGTGCGAAAACACCTACTTCATAAGGGCTGCATAGGAAAGAGGATAGAGAATCATATGATCTGTTCCAGATGGATTGAAGCTTTCTTTATATCTTTTTTGCCTTTATGACTATTTTAACCAATTTAGTAAACAGCACAATATTCGATCTAAGCGTGGATTATTCGAAAGACGGTGTTCGAAATTAACGAAATTGTATAAACAATTTGGCTCACAATCAAGAGTTATTAAAGTAAGCAGTCCATTGGCAACATGCACTTATGATATCAACTACAACTTTAATTAACGAATTTCATTCAAAAACAAAGGAAAGAATGGATGTAATAATAAACTTAATAACGACATTTTTGAAGCAACCTGTCAACAAAATGTTCACATGGTTTAAAAAAATTGATATTAATAAAGTTGGATTACAGATTCTGGCAGCGTATCAATTATCATTAGATATACTGTATGGCAAATAAACTTTCTTTCCACTAAATTATATGATGTGAAACAACCATCCAACCCGATCGAAGTAGAACACAATGACACTCACGTAACAGTAAGCGGCATATGATTGGACTAAAATATCCTGAATATGCTGTAGCAAAAGGTGTTGTCGTCTTTCTTGACTTTGGACTATAAAAATCACCAATACTTTGAAGTATCCAAAGGGTACTAAGCCAAATTGGTATTGATGACAGTTGAGTTATCGATCATTTCTACAGGCGTATGCTAGAACACACTTTCACATGCTATTCCTACCAACTCAAACGCAATTGAGAAAGCCGGCAGAACGTTTCGTAGTAGACTATCTTGCTGAGGACGTTTCTCACCTCAGATGGAAGTTCACTCACATTTCGCTTAGAACGTGCCTCGCCTCAGATTTTCAAAAACTATACATATGTAAACTATACATATGTAAACTAAATTCAAAATACTGAAATACGATAAATTTAGTGCACTATATTTTTGCATCTGAACCCTTCCTGGGGTAAGGGGTTCCAGGTTCAATACCTAGACAATTCTTAAAATTTCTTCCACAACCCCATGTTTCGCGAACGTCTGACAAAAATCTGAGAGTATAACTGTCTTTTCAAATAACAAGTTATCCTTCGGACACGGGATTAATTTTTGAGAAGCTAGGCCCTGCGTCTTCATATAATAATTTAAACCGTAATAATCAAGAAAAGACAAACTTTAAAATTACCGCTATTCGTACATATCAAAGCCATCCGCATGCGTCTAAACTATGATTGAAACCATGCCTGAAATTTTATCAAGATTAAAATAAAAATTCCGATCACTCAGACACTAGTTTGAATCGAATCCGTCCAGTTCCGTAGACTACAGTCAGGCATACAAGTAGACTTTAAGAAAATATTGTCGGACCCATTTTTTTGATTTCATTTTCGAACTTGATTTTTCACTAAACCAAACTTTAGCCATATATTTATAGGTAGGTTCAAGTAAAATACAGAAGCAGGTACTGACATTATAATAGTTACAAGTACGTGCGCCTAGTCTTGTATACATAGTTACTAATTTTATAGTTACAACGCGAATTAAAAAAAAAGTTCTATTGTTTTACGTATGAATATCCATAATCTTAAATTGTGACACAAAATGGAATGAAATTAATCAACTTAATTCCATATTTGACTTCTATTTATTTTCCGACCAATCAGGAGCATTGTAAAATGTAACTTATAATTAGGTCACCGCTACAAACACGTCCTACGGAACCGAACAACTTAGTGATACCAACGTCTGTAAATAAACATCCAGAAAAGCTACAATACGAAATTTCATTAAAATTTTATTAATACAAAGTTTAGATATTCGAATTCTCTACAATTCGTTCACATATTAATTTTAGCTACGCCGTTTTCATAAAAAAATCGTTTCAAAAAATTTTGCGTGAAACATAAACCAATATTTGAGGATACCGTTGAAATTTGACAAAAAAAAAATGCCACGCATTCGCAGAAGTTACCATTTTTCCTTGTTCAGCTGTCTCCCAGCAGCAAACTGGATGGTCTAAGAGGCATTAAAGTCCTCGACCACCAGGTTGTACGGTGGGATAAATTAAGAAGGAGCGAAAGCATCTTACAATGCTGCCAGAGGTTCGGGCACGTAGCGTCGAACTGCGATATGCAGCCTCGATGCGTTAAGTGTAGCAAAGACCACAAGGCAGAAGAATGCCCTCTAGGTAAGGATAGGGCGTCAGGTCAGGGCAAGACGCAAAAACAACTGCCAAAGGCTGCTCCAAAGGCGTCAGTGCCTAAAGCATCTGAGGCGCAAACTGATCTGATGGCTATCTTGCTCTCAATTCAAGGGCAGATGGGTCAACTTCAACGTCAGATACAAGAGCAGGCGACGCGGGTGGACCAAATCTACGCGCTTCTGCCGGGCCTAGCGCACCTCCAGTCGTAATGGGTACCACGGCGGAGACTCCCTTAAAGATCCTTGCGGTGAATGTGAATTCACTGATAAGGATAGAACGTAGGAACTCACTTTTTAAGTTGTTAGACGATAAAAATCCTGATTTGCTTCTGATTAGCGAAACTAAGCTAACCCAGAGACATAAATTAAGGAACAATAAATATAATATAATAAGAAGAGACCGGCCCAACTCCACCCAAGGAGGTGGTGTCGCGATCTTCGTACGTAAAGAGCTACGTTACAAGACAGTGTACAGTGGTGAAGTGCGAAGGTTCCAGGTGCTGGAAGCGTGCATCGTGTGCATCCCTCTCCATAGTGGAAAGAAGATTTACGTGGTCTCGGTCTATCCACCTCAAGCTACTCAACCTTCTTTATTTATTTCAGAACTCGAATCACTTTTTCGAATCCTAAGGCTGGAGTCGGATGAGAACTATTATCTCATGGCCGGGGATTGGGGAAATAATACGCCAAATCCTAGAGGGAACCTACTACTCAATTGGTGGGGTCAGCACAATGTCGAGTTTAGACTCGATGTGAAAGCATCGGATATTCCGTCCTTTCCCAGAGGCGGCTCTTATCTGGATCTCATGCTGTCCGACGTACGGCTACAACTGACCGACACGGACCGACAAACGATGAACTGTTTGCACACGTTTGTGTACGACAGTGACCATTGCGGACTTAGTGCCGAAATAACGATTCCCAACGAGATTGCGGAACTGGAAGAGTTTGTTCAAACGCACACCTACAACTACAGTAGGACGCGCTGGACTCGCTTCTCCCGAGTACTGACTAGAGCACTCTTCTCGAACTCGCTCTACCCACCATCCAACAGGAACCTGTTAAACGAGGAGATTGACAGATACCTGAAACAGTTGGACGTTACAAACGAACGATGGACATTACAATACCTCGGTATCAACATACTGACAACGTCGACATATTTCGCAACGCGACAATAGACGCACTACACCGACAGAAAAGTAGACTCCTGTCAAGATTAAAAACCTTGTACAGGCAGTTTGCTGACAGACACGGAACAACACCCCGAACAACGAACAACGAACGAATACTTACAACAGCAGGCATAGATCCAGATAACGCTGTCGAGGATGACGACTTCTTTGTGATAGAAGATCCGCAGGAGAAAGCAGATGCTATAGGAGCGACTTTCCAGGAAGTGTACAAGGTGAATGATAGCGTTCACCCGAACCATGACCTGGAAAACTGCGTTCTTAAGTCGGGGCATGATGCCCTACATGCCGCGTCTAAACTGGTGTCGGACGTCCAATTGAATGAAAGCAAGAATCAATGCACTGGTGCCTGCCTGGTTGACTTGGAGAAAGCCTTCGATACCGTATGGTTGGAGGGGCTCTTCTACAAGTTGAGCAGGCTGGGTATCAGCAAACCACTACTGTACATTATCTGTAATATGCTCACCAGTAGACAGTTCGTTGTGAAAAATGGCAACGTGATTTCTGCTGGTACGTTTCAAATTAAAAACGGTCTGCAACAGGGTGCGGTTAATTCGCCTATCCTGTTCAACATTTACACAAGTGATTTGATAGGTTCTATTGACCACGCTATTGCGTACGCAGACGACTTGATTGTGTACAGGTCAGGTCCTAAGGTCGAGGTCATTGCAACTCTTTTGCAATGTGACTTCGACAATATCCAGCGATATTGCGATGACTGGAAGTTAAAGATCAACTTCCAGAAATCGGAAACCATCCTGTTCAGAACGCCGTTATCTGGGGCCTCAAGGGACACCAGAAAGAATTGGCGAAAGTTCTCTATCGTAGAACCTAACGGACGCCCATTGGCGAGTAGAAGTGTAGTCAGGTACCTTGGGATCTGGCTAGACCAGTATCTATATTTTAACAAACATATAGATGCTGCTTTGGCCAGAGCCCGAGCTGCTTTTGCCCTCACAAAGAGACTGTTTTATAGCAGCCAACTCGATGCGATCGTGAAGGTAATCTGCTACACGGCCCTCATACAGCCAATGCTCACCTATGGCTGTCCGGTGTGGTTCAACGTGTTAGCAAGCTTGATGGAAAGGATTCGGGTGTTTGAGAGGGCTTGTCTTCGGGCTTGCCTTCATTTATACAGAACACCAGAGTCCGAGTACAAAAAATTCTACTCCAATGAGGTCCTCTATAACAGGGCGAATCTGATCAGAGTGGACAATTTCCTGGTGAAGTTGATTCGCGGTCATATTGCAAGAGCAATGAACTCGACCAATAGCCTAATCTTTGGGGCTTACTACCCCAATGATATGTACCACGAGAGAGTGCGCGTTAACGGCTTTGTCCCCCCAGAGGCGTTCCTCTATTTCGATAGACAAGGTCTAGTCCAAGAAAGAACGGGTACGCCGTCAATCTACCACGTCGCCAGAAAAGCTGTGGATAGGCGACTCAACTACGACCGAGGCGTAGCACAGACAACTGAGGATCGTCTCCGATTCAGTAGGTCGTTATCGGGGAGAGATATGAAAGACGTAGAACGGCAGCACCAAATGTTTTGGTGGCTTTACGAAGAGGGAACTCCCTCGTCGATCCCTCTTAATCCTGGCTAGCCCTTGAGGGCAAGCTGGCCTTTTTATTTATGTTTTTGTTTTATTTATATTTAGCCTGGCCGGCTTACATAGTTTTAAGGCAGTTGTAGGTCTAGGTTGTAGGTGTTGTAGCTGTAAGTTTTAATGTATCGCCAACACAGCAGTCGGCTTACAAGTAAGAAAAAAAAAAAAACAAACAAAAAAATAGCAGCACACGGCTAAAACAAAAAAAAAAAAAAATGAACGTATTTAATTACGTTTTTAGCACAAGTAGGTTAAGTAGATAGATTTACATTTATTTTAAGGTAGAATAAGGTTTTATATAAAAACAATAAACAAAAAAAAGTACATTTACAAAGTTTTTAAGAAACAAAATTTTCTTTGTTAGGATTAAAATAAAAGTAATTAACACATGAATTAATAATTAATTATTGAGTTAGATTACGTCGAAAGACATAGGTTAAGAATTAAGTTTAGCTCAGAGCGCTCGCCAGTAGGGCCAGTAAGTTAGTATGTATAACATATTTAAGTTAGTTAAGCTAGTTTGAAGCAATTTTGTCTAGCATGTAAGAGTTAATAAATTAATAAATAAAAATGCATTAAAAAAAAAAAAAAGTGGTACCCTGTTTCAAACCACTTTCTAGTTGCACAAGAACTATGTATGACTGCATTATATTGTTCAAAGATCCCAGTTGGGTCTACCAAATCGCCAGCATTTGCTAATAAATTACCTTGTAACATATGGACGCAGGCAGTGAATCTCATTTGTGTTGAAACGAACTCAATTGGAAATATTCCATTTAAATTAAAGACATCCCCCACCATAACAAAGTCATTTCAGAGATGTCTGCTCATTAAAACCTCGCTTTTAGACCTCAAGTCGCGCCATTACCTCCGTGGCCATCAGGACCGTCCTAATTAAACTTCTTTTCATCGCTAAAAAGCACTTGACTTCATTGATCTGCCCAACTCGTGTATTTTCTTGCGAATTAGAGAGTTCCCAATGTTTGAAATGTGTCTGATCCTTCAGGGCGTTAAAATCAAGTTGATTCTTGTTTTGCTTTGAGAATAGCTTATTTTTTGGAATCTCATGTACGAATCAACCTTCGGTTTTTGTCATAATCTTTCTGCAGGTATATGTACAAAGCTACAAAAATTGTTGGAGATCGGTTAACTTCTTTTGTCATGGCCGTGTCTTCTCCTTCTCCCTTCAGAACTTGAATTTTAATTTTTTCTTCTTCGGTGAGTACTTTTGATCAAGGCATGACTAGATGAACTAATTTTGGATTTAACTATAAGCTGAATTTTGTTTTTCTATTGCAATCAAATTAAAATATAAAACATACAGAGGAGATACAATGCGTCTGGTAAACAGAGCATATGGTACCCTATCCTCCGAAAAGTGGGTGTGGCTAAAATTGATGTATGAACGAATTGTATATAATTTGGGTACCTAAACACTTTCTCTTAGTAAAATTTTTCGATTTCATACAAAATAGTGGACGTGGGAATGGGGGGGACAGACATGGTTCAATAGTTTTCTCTATCACGAATATAGGCTCTATCTTGATTATTTCTTTATGTTACAAACTATGTATCAAACTTAATATACTCTTAGGATATGATATAAATAGTAGTCGAATGTATGTATTTCCATCTCAAAGTACGAAAATCAACTATCGACGATGATATATCCAACTACCGATTATATCCGAACCGTTTACCGTTAGTTTGCAACATAAAGTAAAATATGTTGGCACACTTTTTCAAAGTTTCACTATTTTGTATGAAATCGAAAAATTTTTTTAAGACAAAATACCTGCTCATATTTAGATACTCGAATTCTCCATGCATCAACTTTAACCACGCCCACTTTTTGGGGAGTTTTCATCGCAACATCGATTTCGATGAAATTGTACATAAAAAATAAACAGTCTAAAATTGACGAAAAAATTCCGTGCGAAAACACCTACTTCATAAGGGCTGCATAGGAAAGAGGATAGAGAATCATATGATCTGTTCCAGATGGATTGAAGCTTTCTTTATATCTTTTTTGCCTTTATGACTATTTTAACCAATTTAGTAAACAGCACAATATTCGATCTAAGCGTGGATTATTCGAAAGACGGTGTTCGAAATTAACGAAATTGTATAAACAATTTGGCTCACAATCAAGAGTTATTAAAGTAAGCAGTCCATTGGCAACATGCACTTATGATATCAACTACAACTTTAATTAACGAATTTCATTCAAAAACAAAGGAAAGAATGGATGTAATAATAAACTTAATAACGACATTTTTGAAGCAACCTGTCAACAAAATGTTCACATGGTTTAAAAAAATTGATATTAATAAAGTTGGATTACAGATTCTGGCAGCGTATCAATTATCATTAGATATACTGTATGGCAAATAAACTTTCTTTCCACTAAATTATATGATGTGAAACAACCATCCAACCCGATCGAAGTAGAACACAATGACACTCACGTAACAGTAAGCGGCATATGATTGGACTAAAATATCCTGAATATGCTGTAGCAAAAGGTGTTGTCGTCTTTCTTGACTTTGGACTATAAAAATCACCAATACTTTGAAGTATCCAAAGGGTACTAAGCCAAATTGGTATTGATGACAGTTGAGTTATCGATCATTTCTACAGGCGTATGCTAGAACACACTTTCACATGCTATTCCTACCAACTCAAACGCAATTGAGAAAGCCGGCAGAACGTTTCGTAGTAGACTATCTTGCTGAGGACGTTTCTCACCTCAGATGGAAGTTCACTCACATTTCGCTTAGAACGTGCCTCGCCTCAGATTTTCAAAAACTATACATATGTAAACTATACATATGTAAACTAAATTCAAAATACTGAAATACGATAAATTTAGTGCACTATATTTTTGCATCTGAACCCTTCCTGGGGTAAGGGGTTCCAGGTTCAATACCTAGACAATTCTTAAAATTTCTTCCACAACCCCATGTTTCGCGAACGTCTGACAAAAATCTGAGAGTATAACTGTCTTTTCAAATAACAAGTTATCCTTCGGACACGGGATTAATTTTTGAGAAGCTAGGCCCTGCGTCTTCATATAATAATTTAAACCGTAATAATCAAGAAAAGACAAACTTTAAAATTACCGCTATTCGTACATATCAAAGCCATCCGCATGCGTCTAAACTATGATTGAAACCATGCCTGAAATTTTATCAAGATTAAAATAAAAATTCCGATCACTCAGACACTAGTTTGAATCGAATCCGTCCAGTTCCGTAGACTACAGTCAGGCATACAAGTAGACTTTAAGAAAATATTGTCGGACCCATTTTTTTGATTTCATTTTCGAACTTGATTTTTCACTAAACCAAACTTTAGCCATATATTTATAGGTAGGTTCAAGTAAAATACAGAAGCAGGTACTGACATTATAATAGTTACAAGTACGTGCGCCTAGTCTTGTATACATAGTTACTAATTTTATAGTTACAACGCGAATTAAAAAAAAAGTTCTATTGTTTTACGTATGAATATCCATAATCTTAAATTGTGACACAAAATGGAATGAAATTAATCAACTTAATTCCATATTTGACTTCTATTTATTTTCCGACCAATCAGGAGCATTGTAAAATGTAACTTATAATTAGGTCACCGCTACAAACACGTCCTACGGAACCGAACAACTTAGTGATACCAACGTCTGTAAATAAACATCCAGAAAAGCTACAATACGAAATTTCATTAAAATTTTATTAATACAAAGTTTAGATATTCGAATTCTCTACAATTCGTTCACATATTAATTTTAGCTACGCCGTTTTCATAAAAAAATCGTTTCAAAAAATTTTGCGTGAAACATAAACCAATATTTGAGGATACCGTTGAAATTTGACAAAAAAAAAATGCCACGCATTCGCAGAATGAAATCAGGAGTTGTGAGTAGTAAGTTGTCGTTTTTGTTTTACGTGTAAAACTCACCTTTACTGGCTGCGAATGTTCAAATAAACAAAGCTTATATAATGTATTTATAGGCAGATGCACACATGTTCAAAAAAAAAAATATTTGTTTAAAATAGATGTTTATTATAGCTACGAGAACATACCATTATTTTAATTAATTACTCATATTAAATGTATAAACAACAAATATACAATCTTACTTTTAGATGATGTCTGCTATTAAAACAGGAGATGTGGCATATTCAAGGTTCGCACGAATGGCGGAAATGGAAGAGCAGAAGCATGAAGCCGGCCAATTAAAAGTAAAAATAAGCGTAGACCGTTCTGGTGGTGGTCTGTAAACATTTTGAACTTTATTTTACTTGATCATTGTATACTTTAAAAGTGTCCTTTCACAACTTTTTTATCCTGTGAATTAGTATTAATTTATATTTAATTATTGAATACTATTAAAAATTGGTACGTTTTTGGAAAAAAATAAATGTACTAGTTTTTTTTTTTAATTTACTTTAAATCTAAGTTTGTTTGATTCTTCAACTGTGCATGGGTTGTTTGCCATTAATTCATATCGCATAATTAAATTCATGCACATACTTGTATTTAAAGTAAGATACATACATTCATTCTAAACATTTCAATACATAAAAAAGTAAAATTACTTACTTGAACTTATTTTACAAATTTATAAGCGAAACCACTAGATTCGAATTAAACAAATCGTAACCAAATAACAATGAATTAATATTCATTGGATTCATTGTAAGTAGTACTATGTATAACATTTCTATTGCTTTACTTCCTTCGAACCCTTATCCTTATAACGATATGTTAATGTAGGTACGATCCGCGTATGTACATCAAAACTGTGTACCTTCCTCATATAGTGTATGTATGCTAAATAACAACGGGAAGTAAAACTGCTTTGTGTGTTTAAATATTAGCTAAATTCGAATATCAATCCAAACTGCAAGTGAGATATACGAGAATATTTAATTCTTTAATTCTTAAACATATCAACAATAAGCAAAATATAACTGTATATTAATTTTTTTTTCCTTTAGATGATGGCAGCCATTAGAACTGGAAATTTGGAAAATTTACCAAACCAAAAAAGACAAAACAATTAGTGCACTAAATAAGACGATCATTTTTCGAATTGATTGCACTTTTGGTACGAAACTGGATCAACTATGATGTAAAGAGTTTCGCAAGTGTCCTTCCCTATCCTTTAGTTTTCGTATTTTATGTATTAACTCTACAATGATAACATGAATAAGACAATAAAACGCTTATGCTTTGTTAAAAATGGTTTGTTCGCAAATTAAGTGATTGCTTAATTTTTTTGTCATTGTAAAATGGTAGTATTTTATTACGTCAATTTTTGTGTTTTAATAAGTATTGTATGTATGTACTATGTTCTTTTTGTATGCATAGTGTTCAAAGTATTTACTTTAAGTATACACATAATTTTGCAGTATCCATAATGCGCAGGATTTCCATGGGTGTTTATTAAGGAATCGCAAATTGGTAAGCGTGTGTGTTTCCATCAAAGTGTATAAGTTACGGAAAGAATTGTGATGGTTACAAAGTTGTACGTACCAATATTAAGATACATTATGGCAATTGTTATAACTTTAAGTTTTAAACGTAATAAGTAAGAAGTTACTACAAAACTCACTAAATTCAGCACACTCAATAGCTTCTTATGTGCTGTTATTGCCCACCACTCTTTCACATTAGAAAGAAAATTGTAGGAGAACATTTACTCCAAGACTTGGAAGAGATTACTGACAAGTCTTAAAAACAATTACATAAATTCGGAGCTACTTAATATTTATATGTTTTTTATTGGTTCTACTTATACTCTTATTGCACTACAATGGAAATAGATTGATCAAAGCGTGATTCTAGACCCGTCAACCCATTAACTTAACCCATTATTGGGCGCGTTCCGATTTCTAGGCACTACATTTGTAGGTAAGGCCTAACAAATGGATCGGCAAACTGACTGAAAATGTAGGTGACATTTAAAGTGCCACACCTCACATCCTCATTTCCAGGTTTTACTTTAGACAAAGTATGGACTGTGTTTGTCAAGGGATCTTACTGATAAATATATTTATATGAAATTGGAACCTGTAAAGAGGGCTTAATTGAAAAAATAGCCGATAATAAAAACAAGGTCCCTTTACTTTTTCTAAAAATATCTGCTACACTTACAACCTTGGACGCTTATTTCAATATAATATTTTAATGAAAACACTGTGCATATTGATCAAGTAATCATATCCTCTTATTGTATTTATTTGGAAAGTAATTTGTTTACTTAATAATAATATTAATAAATTTAAATCCATTAAAATTATAAAGCATAGCCAAACAATACGTAAAATATTGCCGATCAGCTGATTCTTCACACTTCAAGAACTGACTTAAAAGTAAGGGAGAATTTTTTTGGCTTCGAATCCAGTCCACTACGTCAAAAAAATGCCTTACTTTTCAGTAAAATTTGAGTCTCTACACCAATCAGAAACGTTTGACTACGTAGTGCCTAGAAATAGGAACGCGACCATTATAATAATACTCATCTCTTTACCGTCTCATTACGAGTCTTCAACGAGGTTAAACCTTATAAAGAAATTAAGCAAGCTGCAAGCAAGCAATCGTAAAATACGTTTTATTTCCCTTTATATTCACCTTAGTTGGAGAACGTTTTTGAGATGGGGAAAATATTTTCCTCTATTACTCGGGCCTATACCCTACGCGCATGTTTATTCCCTACGAGCCAGATAATGCGATGAATATTTCGATTAAAGTCATATTAAACTT